>JAWUZG010000090.1:14167500-24167500 GCA_036785705.1 Acanthornis magna
CAGGGGGAGACTGTGCTCTGGGAAGCTGCAACAGATCTGAGTGCTTTATTTATTTATTTGTGGGCCTGGATTTTTTTTTTTTTTTTTTTTTTTTTTTTTTTTTTTTTGGTAGGTGGGGGTGGCTCCAGGACCAGCACTGAGCAAGCGCTTATATTAGACACCCGCGCACACACACGGAGCCTCCAGCCATTGTGAGCTTTTTTTGACCTGATAAATGCGCTTGGCTGGCATCAAATAGTCCACTTTGACCGTTCCCATTTAAATATGTGAATTAGTCATGAAGCATGACACAGCTTGGTGAACTTGCTAAATTGCTGGACTCTATAGGAGCAAGGGGGGAGGACGGGACGGCAGAGAAATCCATTCAGCCTCCTGCCTTAGGCGGAGAGGTGAGGGCCCAGGGCCGCGCAGGGCAGGGCCGGGGCTGCAGAGCGGCCCCCCCGCTGACCCCCGGAGCCCTCCCCACGGGGTCCCGCCCGGCCCCTGTGTCCCCTCGTGCCCCGAGGGCAGCGCGGCCCGAGGGCAGCCCGGACTCTGGCCCTGCGAGCGCCCAGGCTTGGGCAGCGCCCGCCCAGCCCAGCTCCGGGCTGCCTCCTCGGGGAAAGACTGGGACTCGTTCCCCTCCGTCGGGGCTTCTTAGGCAGGGCCGGGGGTGCTCTCACCCACCCGCGCCGAACAGAGGTATGGCGCTCAGCCCCTAAAGAAATGGGGTGGAGGGAAGGGGAGCGGGACGGGGGATCCGTGAGCAGACGGCTCCCGGGCAGCACAGATGTGGAGGCAGCCGGGGAGATGAGGGCGACCCGGAGCAGCCGTGGCGGGGCTGTGGGGATCAGGCCTTTTCCCAGCGGGTGGCACCGGCTGCCGAGCAGGCCTCACACCCCCCTGAAGGCCGAGCGGGCCGAGCGCTGCCCCGGCCCGCCCCGTCGGGCACGGCCGCGTCCCTGCCAAACGTGGGCCCGCAGCTCCCTCTGGCGGTGGCGGCGGGGAGGCCGTGCCGGCCGGCAGCACCAGGCCGGGCCGCCGGACGGACGGGGCCGCCGGACGGACGGGGCCGCCGGACGGACGGGGCCGCCGCACGGACGGGGCCGCCGCACGGACGGGGCCGCCGCACGGACGGGGCCGCCGGACGGGGCCGCCCGCACGGCCCGCCCTGCTCCGGGGCAGGCGAGCGCGGCCGCCCGTGCTGGGTGCTGTGCTGGGTGCGCACACCGGAACGCCGCGAGAGCTGCTGCGGGGCAAATGGCTTTGCAGTGACATTATCCTGCGAGCCGCCGGGGCTCGCCCTTGAGGGACAGCGTTGACCTGCCCTTGGCAGAGCCCCGAGCGGGGTGACACGTGCCCTGCGCAACGAGCCCGGCGGTGGCTGCCTTTTGGGATGGCCGAAACTGCTCAGGATCTTGTACCGCCCCTGCGTGGTCCCGAGGCCGCCGGGAATCTGCTCTCTGCCATCTAAGCAGTCCCATCAGCTGCTGGGGGCAAATTTTAAGAAGTTGCAAAGATCCAATCTTTCTCCTTCCAGAGGATCCACCAAGATAAAGTACAGTGGTTTTAAACGTGGTGCTCTTCTTTCTGAAGAGGAGCAGAAGAGTTTGTCCAGCATGTTGCTCTGTAGCAGGGTGGCAAGATTTGTTCTTGGTTTTTAGGTATGAGGAGACTGGTGCCAGTAATGCTTTGTGCACACGATAGTTCAAAACTGCCACATTCCCTCAGATCCATTCACTTCTTCGCTAGAAGGATGTGTTACACCTGAGAGCCTGGACTAAAACAGAAAGTAAGCTTCTTGTGGCAGGGCAGAAACGTCCAGAGGAGAGTTAAGGGTTAGCTGGTCAGATAGACAGCTCAGTAGGACTGGTAGAGAACAGAGCACCTCTCTAGGGCTCGTGAAGGTCTCTGTGACAGCATCCAGGGCTGCTCTGTTCTGTTTCCCCTTAAATTTTGCAGTTTGACCCTGCACGAACCTAATAAAGGATCTGGAAAGACCAGGAGCTGTGAGGACCAGCTGGCAGCCAGTTAGAATCAGTAACTCCTCATTTTTTCTGTGTGCACAAGGAAAGTTTCTGGAGCTCTTGAGCATGTTAAGCATTACTGTTTAAATCTCACTGAAATCTGGGTAAGCGTGACCATAAATGTAACCCTAAATAAGAGTACTGTTAGAGCAAGGCATGAGGTTGTAGCTGAGTGTTGCTAACAGCTGCTGAACCACCACCCAAGTGGTTCATCCTTAAACCCAGTAACGGGGCTGGGTACCTGATCTAATATAAGATATATTGAAAAAAAATATTAAAGAGCTATCTGGAGCTCTGATATAGACTTGTAAACTACTGGCAATTCTTCCAATACATGGGAGGATGTTAAGGGACAATAGAAACTGGGATGATTAATCCTGGAGTAAGAGAGGTGTGAACATGGGCATATCCAAGCACACATAATAACTCTGGATAAGGAAACCACACACATGAATGCCCATAATGAGCTGGTGGTTCAAGTGAGACAGACTATCAATATTAATCGGACATTAAGTCTTCAAAGATAAAACAACTTCAAGATAATGCTAAGATTTTTAGACAGGCTTAATACTGGCTACAATTGTCTTCCAGTAGAATAAACAAAAATATACTTTTTCTTTCTACAGCAACTGGTTCAAAATAAGCCTGGAAAAGGTAGGACAACACTTATTTAAAAGGAGTGTCAAAATTAAACTAATATGCTGTAACTTCATCATTTGTTGTAGTTTCAAAGTTGTTTAGCCTATTAGCACTCATTTAGAGAAATTGAACCAATATCCAGGCAAACATATTTGGAAATGAAATGTTGAAACATGATCTATGAAATGTTTAAATTTAGGTTGTGTTAAAGGGGTTATTGTTTCCTTATTAATTTACTGTCTTAATTGTGACTGGAATTTGGCAACTTAGAACAGTGTTTGGGGCACGCCCAAAATAACCCATTGTTTGTTTGTTCATTTTAAATTAATTTATTAATGGTATCAAAACGATATTTTCTCCCCACACCCCAATGGATCACCTTGCACACACCCCACTTTGGGGACAGCTGTTTTAGCCTGTTGTGTCACAGCAACATCAACAATGCTGGCAGTGATAGCTGAATTTGGATCCAGTGATCACATACAATGAAGAGCTGACTGTCTCATGTCCCTTTAAATATGTTTTTCTGAGAAATCTTGCAGTCACCTCAGATCTGATTCAATGAATCGTAGTGCAAAGCATGATCCCTGTTTATGATGATGGGAATTCATGTATAAGTTGGTGATGGGACATATTTTTCAGGTTAAAAGAAAGTTTGAAGCAATTTTCACAGTGTTAAGATGTATGAACTTTTAGGATCGAGCAGGAATAAATAGACTTACCAGCTTTGACAGAGCTCTGGTGGAGATACAGAGGAAATCCCACAAGCTTAGGAAACAGCATGCAATGTCCAGAGACTTCAGAGCATCACTTGTCATGGTTAGAGAATTTGGAATTACATGGTGCTGAATGCCATGTTTTTGCAATTGTCATTGTTACAGTTCACTTGCAAAGAAAGTTGTGGGGAATCAGCCCTTGAAAGGTTTCCTATTTCATGGCTTAGAAGACCCTTAGAAGTTATCAGCTCTGTCAGGAGCATGTCCTAGGACTGACTGTCCTTCCAGTGCAGGCAGCAGGAAAGGAGCAGAAATACATTTCTCCGCAGTCCCTAGCCTGCCTATGCCGTTCCTCTTCCTCTGGTGGCAGGGAAGCTGGGAGAGAGAGAGAAAGAGCTTGGCTGTTTTCTGCTGAAGAGCAGGGAAGAAGGAAAAGAGAATAAATTAATAATGCAACTGTGTCATCTGGGCTGTCCTTCATTGCTGCAGAAGAAGCTGCAAGCTGATTTTCAGACTTTGCTGAGAAGTAAAGTCTTTGCCAAAACCACCCTTGCGCTGCAGCCAGGTTTACCCAGACACAGGGTACAGCTCCTGAGTTCACTCCCATCTTTGCAGAACTGTAAGCTCTGCATAGAGCAGTTAGCTCATCCCATGGCTTACACTGCTTCAGGCTTTTTGGGTTCTGCATCATGTCCACAAGCTTTATCCTTATCTCCTGTTCTTCACTGCATTTGTGATATATTTGTGATATGAACAAATAACTCCTGTTCTTTGTTTATTCTTCAACTCAAGCATTTTAGTGCTAGAATGTGGGAGACTGATGGGACTGGTACTGAATTTGGAGAGCATGCTTTGCCAGCAAGTGTGCTGGAAAGCTTCTATGAGCAGTGGTCTCCTTGTGTTGCCATCTCCCAAAGGATTTTCAGGTCACTGTATTGAGAATGAACAATAAGCTGCTACTTGTCATTAGAAATGTCCTAGGTGTACCCAAGGATGGAAGATTTGAAAGCGGACAACGTTGGAAGTTTTAAATTCTGCTTTGAACAAGAGAATAAGGAGGAGACAGTTGTGAAAAAGACATAAAAGTGGTGCAATCTAAAGATTTCTGAAGACCTTTATTTACATAAGCATTGAATAGCTTATCTTACATAGACAGGTCTTGGAAAAGCTTGACATTAAAAATCTGCTACGAATACATTGGGGGAAGGAAAACATATGGAAATTATAAGCAGTTTGTATGTTAACCAGAAAGAAGTTGAATACTCTGTACCCTGGTCGTGGCTATTTTTATGTTGCAATTAACCTACAGGTCTCAGCACAGGTTTGGGTGCTCATGTCCATCCTACCTGATGCAGGAGTGTTCATTACATAGCCCACAACAGCTTGGTCACACTGCTTAGGTATTGCCTTGCTGCCTCTTGCTGTTACAAGTGGACCTTTCCCCCAACTCCGCATAAAGGGAAAACCTAGTGCACTGCAGGGTGGGCTGTGAGATGTTTGGTACCATCTAACTTTTACCAGATATCACTCCCTGGGCCTTTTTTATTCAACAGTCCCAATATGGTCTTAATGACCCTTACTGATGGAGGACATACTCTCGTGGTGGATGAGAATTTACTTCTGAACCTCAAATATTCCAATTTCCACCTTGACATACGAGTGTAAACATCTCTGAGACTGGGTTTTCTTTAATCTTACAGTGTGTGGATGCAATGAAAATGATGCTCTAGAAGACTTCCCATGCTGTCATACACTTCATCAGGCTCATTTTCCAGGCTGTGCTAAATCACTGACAGCAAAATATGCCCAATCTTCCATCTTGTCCAAGGCAAGGGCAGTAATGCATGGCCTAAGTTATTCCCAAATGCATGGTGTGACCCCTGCCCTGCAGTCACACACACTGTTCAAGGCTGCAGCACAATCCCTGGCAGATTTTCATCCTGTGCCAGCTAGCCTGGACATGATGGTTCAGGAGCAGCACAGAACTTTTCCCTGTAGGTGCTGTGGATGAACCACCAACTCTTAGGTGGAAATGGGTTTAGTTATATAGATGTGAGCAGCAGTCTGACACTTGTCCCCTAAGGTCAGATAGTGGATATTGATCTGTTTGATTTACTGGTATAGATGTCACTTACAAATCCTGGTTAACCCTAGAAGAGTCACAGGACATCTGTTGAGACTGGGATAAAACATGGCTGCAAAGCATTGGAGCAATCCTTTATGTTTAAGAATGGAGGCTTATCCTACCTCAGTGTGTTTTTCCTCCCAGCTGTGTGCTCCATCCCCCACAAGTGAGAAGACATTAATTATGTTACAGATGCTCAGTCAAAAGCACTTCAGCAGAAGTCAGTGGAAATGTTGACTTCTTACTGAGCAGGAGTGAAAGCTGAAGCAACCAGCCTAGAAGAAAACACATGGGACCATCCAGCACACGTCTCACCAAAGCTTTCAGATGTGGACTGTGTGCCACAAAAAGGCATCTGAGGCTATATTCAATACAGATCAAGTAACAGAACCTTAGGTGCCTTTTGTTGGTTGAATCCACCCGGCCTGGTAAATATGCTCTCTTATGTATGCAGTATCACCTGCGCACAAATGATTTATTGTCTCTCGGTTTTCGTTTATAAAACTGACAAAGTCTGGGCTGATAAATGCTGATATATGTTAAATTCAACCAGCTTATGATAAAAGTTGCTTGCCAAGTGGCGACAGCTGGCCGCCTCAGTAAACATGTCACGTAGCTACCTTCACCCCTGAGGAATGTTGATTGCTATTTGATATAATAAAGCACGTTTAAGCTCCAAAGGAAATAGGCAAGGAGGTTAAACGCAACAGATACATAATGCTACCAGCCATAATGTCTACCACTTCAAAATTTACTGCCAAGTAGCAAAACAGCCAATACTTGCTTCAGTGAAGCCTGCCAGGCAGTGATAATGATTGTAAGTAGATGTGAAACAATTATATTCATGATGCTTCCAGATTTACAGGATGCCTTTGCTAAAGTGTCATCCAGATGGCTATGGAAGGAAGAAAGCATCTTACTGGGAGGGGAGATCAGTACTGCTCTGTACAGTTAAGTTCCTCCAGATACGCCTACCGTGGCAGGGGGAACATTGGCCAAAGCAAAGCCTGGAGCCTTGTTTGAACCATGGCTAACAGACAGTGCATCCCCACCCCTGCTCCTGGATGTATTCACTGAATCCAGGCACTGAGTGACTCCCTCAGCCCTTGGTGCTCTTGAGGCTAGTCTGTGTTGCAGGCACAAACACTTGTAAGACCATGCTGAGAGATGGCAGGAGTTTGAACTTTCTCCTTGCTTTACCCCAACATCTCACTTCAAATTTGTGCCTGACACAGGCTTCACTCCAAAGAGATCGGGTCTGGGGCAAGATGCAGCTTGTGAATGGACTTGGGTCCATATTTAAGTGCCCAAGGAGCACTTAAATAATGTGCCTGGGAAAACCAGCACAGCTTGGGGGCACCACAAACCATTTCAAACCTGGTAGGTAAGTGTGGGCAAGCACTTGTGTTCAGGAAAACCTGCCCATTTCTTCCCAGGCTTTCTACTGGGCTAGTTAAAGACATTGCCTCTCCCACAGAATTTGCCCCATTTACAATACTGAACCTTTGGGCTTGTACTGCACTAGGAGCAGCAAGGCACTGGAAGGCTTCACTGTGATATAAATCATAAAATGATAATATATGAAAACCTGATGTTGGCATTTTCAGCTTTGCAAATACTCATAGCATGATTTACAGTCCTACCTTGCACTGAGTAGCAGCTATTTTATGAATCACTATTTCTGTCACATTGATTTAAAACAAACCTTGGCATTACCATCCCATGGCAGTCTGGTTGCTGTGAGCAATCTGGATGTTTTCAAGGGATTCATGTTTCATTTGAATGCTTTTTATTGGGCTGCAAGAAGGACAAAGAACTGTAGGTTGGAATAACATAAAAACATCTTGTTTATGGGAACAGGACATGGTAACAACCAAATTATTTCAGAGGCAGTAGGGAAATCACTTAGTTGCCTAAATCTTTATTCCAATGGTCCTTTAGTTGTGTAAGATATCCAAGGTACCTACCAAAGATAACATGGGTTCTATGGGAGACATCCCCATTGCAAAGCTGCAACTGGAGACCAGAGAGTATACGCCAAAGTACACAGCACCTACATTCAGGCAACTGAATCTCACACAAACCCTTTTTGTATTCTCAGGTGTTGCCTTGATCTTGTTCAGAGAGATTGCCCCTCTGAAGAGCTGTCCCTTCCCCCTTGCAAGGGCACGGTTGAAGTCAAAGTCCTGGCTGCCTGGAGGGATTCAGCAGATGATGGGTGTGCAAAAGGCTGCTCAGCCAGGAGACAGACTCTGCTAATCCCTGCTGAAAACTCCTCCAGAGCATAGTGGCCTGGTTCAAGAGCACTCCTTTGCCCTCTGGGATGATCCTGCAGTTTGTTTGATAAAATGTACTTGTGTGGTTTTCTCCCAGTGTTGTTCTGTAGAGCATAAATATGCTCCACACATGCAGGAAGGGACAAACATCTGTTAGACCCTGCTGGACTTTACTTGAAAAATTTTATTGGATCATGGGACCAGATATCTCATTCTTTCTCCGTTGCCACATTTCAGGACCAAGTAGTTCTTGCTTAGTATTTGCTGTCGTCTCTCTGTTAGGATTACCGTGTTGTCATACTTCAAATGACCTTGTAGTGCTCTAGAGGAGCAGCATCTGCAAATTCTGGGGAACTCCTCCTGTCGTTTTGGGTGTCTGGCATAGTGAAAATAACCAACAGTCTGATGGTTTCACTGCCCTGAACTTTCTCCCCTGCAAAATTCCTCTGCCCATGAGACAAATCTTTCGGTCACTATGCCCATGTGCGCAGCATGAAAGAGCCATGGGTGGCCAGGCAGAGCAGTGTCTCCTTTTTGTCACTGTAAGATCACATATGTTAAACTCCTGGATGCATAATTAGAAGCAGTTACTAAGCAAGAACAGTGAGGGGGGACTTTGAGCTTCTTCTGGAATTCATTTTACTCCCAATTTTCTCTCCCTCCTCTCCCTAGGGTCACAGGAGGGTTGGGAATGGGGCTGTGCTCAGTTCATCACATGTTGTGTACACTGCTCCTTCCTCCTCAGGGGAAGGACTCCTCACACCCCTCCCCTGCTCCAGCATGTGATCCCTTTCACAGGAGACAGTCCTCCATGAGTCTTTCCCATGGGCTGCAGTTCTTCACAAATTGCTCCGGTGTGGGTCTCTCCCATGGGGTACAATCCTTCAGGAACAGGCTACTCCAGCATGGGTTCCCTGTGAGGTCACAGGTCCTGCCAGCAAACCTGCTCCAGCATGGGCTCTTCTCTCCATGGGGCCACAGGTCCTGCTAGGAACCTGCTCTAGCATGGGCTTTCCATGGGGTCACAGTCTCCTTCGGGCATCCACCTGCTCTGGAGTGGGATCCTCCACAGGCTGTGGTGGATATTTGTTGCACTGTGGACCTCCATGGATTGTTGGGGTGCAGCAGCCTCATCATGGGCTGCAGGGGAATCTCTGCTCCAATGCCTGGAGCACCTCCTCTCCCTCCTTCTGCACCGACCTTCGTGTCTGCAGGGCTATTCCTCTCACATATTCACACTCCTCTCTGCTGCAGTTGCTCAGGGCTTTTTGCCTCCTTCTTAAACACATTGCTATGATCATCGCTGATGGGCTTGGCCTTGGCCAGCGGAGGGCCCACCTTGGAGCCAGCTGGCATTGGCTCTCTTGGACAAAGAGGAAGCTTCTGGCAGCTTCTCACAGAAGCCGCCTCTGTGCCCTTCCCCAACAGCAAAATTTGCCACACAAACTCAATACAATTAGGTAGTGTCAAACATGACCTATGAGTACTGGAGAATGTTGTGGTCCTTATGCCATCATCTAACCAGGCAATGAACTTCAGTCACATGAATGAAGACCAGAATGTCTGTAAAATGCAGACAGAGGGAAAAATTCAAATATATGTGTCCATCTGCCTTAAAATAGTCTCTGCATCTAACTGTTGGATGGAAGACTGGAGATTTTGTCATGACTAGAGGAAGAAGTCTTCTGGCATCTAAATTTTCAGGTTAGTTTTGTTTCCAAAGTTTCAAAACAAAATTACTGCTCTGCACTTATATATCTGTTACTGATACTACTTTTCAGAATGGTGCTCGTGGGATCTAAACATGATTTAAGGCAACTCACAATACTTAAGGATGGGATCAATTACTATGACCAGCCCACAAAGCCTTGCAATTGTTTTTCGATGGAAAATGGTGTTCTGATTAAATAATTTTTTGGAGACTGTGTTCGCCTCTATTTCAGGGAATGCAATTCCTTTTCAAGTAAGTGGTTTCATTTTTTTGCTGTAAAAATCAGAATCTTGATCCAAATGCTTCTTGATTGAAACTCTGAGAGTTTATAGGTTATTTTTTGACTAAAAGAAATAAACTTTTTTTAAAAAGAATAACCATCTTCAAATTTTGTGTTTAGAGCTACTGTCTGATTTTATCACCTTACCATGCTGTTCTGAATTCAAAATTCTGATTTGTACCTTGTTTTTCAAGTTTGTGGTATCTGCAGAAATCTACCTGGAAAGACTCTTACACCTGAAATGAAGTGATCCAGGACTTCAGTTTTTTTGGAAATGTTTCCATTGTAACAACTTTGTAC
The DNA here is from genome assembly GCA_036785705.1 of Acanthornis magna. Classification (NCBI taxonomy): domain Eukaryota; kingdom Metazoa; phylum Chordata; class Aves; order Passeriformes; family Acanthizidae; genus Acanthornis; species Acanthornis magna. The sequence goes on from JAWUZG010000090.1 coordinate 14,177,554, forward strand.
TTTCACGTGTTGAAATGCCTCTCCTTGAATGTCGTTACTGAAAAATTGCTGACAGTACATAATTTGCTTGTCTGTCAGCATCTGGCAATATTAACAGTGCTAATAAGCCAACAAGCATTTTTGTTCTTCGCAGCTCTTTTGGTAATAATAAGCCAGTCTGCATCATGATTACACAGAGAAAGCCTTGAGGCTCCAGATGCCTAAATTGAAGTGATGGTCACAGAATTTTCCAGACTGAAAGATGAGAAAGAAAGGGATAAAGGAGTGCCAAGAAATAACAGGGAAATATTTTACTTCTGCTTGGAATATTCATAACAATCATTCACCTATTTTCAAGAAGGTGTCCTAATTCGTGTCTAGTCCAGGTTTATCCCCAAAGCCCGCCTCCCATCTCATGTCACCTAACCATAAACCTGAGTTTCTGCATGTGGAGAAGAGGTGCTGCCCATGTCTGAAAAAGGGTTAGCAAGTGCACTTCTCAGGGCTTAGCGTGGGAAAGTGCTTCATGCCTTCCTGGGGAGAAGCTGCATCCTGCACAAGGATGTGGAACTGTCTCCACCTCCCAGTGTGGACCAGTCCTGGGCACTTAAATGATGCATTCTGGTTAGACTGGCAGTGGGTGGGTGAGACATAGCTGTTTTATGTCCCTACTGTCACTGAAAGCATTACAGACTATTTTCCTGTAGCACCTCTAGAGTCACCTTCCTGTCACCTTCAAACAGGTTCCCACTTGGTCAGAGCTTCTGGCCCCATCAGAGACAGCTTCAGCTCAGGCAGTCCTGGAGTGCTTGTCCTAACACCTGAACTGAGATTTCTGATCTACTCACCAGCTTCAGCCCTAAACCCCTAACTTTCTAACATTATAAACTTCCTTTAAAAGTGTCCTAGAATTCATGCATCCAGATGTAGTCTTTGCCCTTCTGTACTCGCAGACACTTTGCAAAGCACACTTCTTATCACCAACAACAGTTGTAAGAAACTTGCAAAACTTGTATTTCTGTGTGAGGAAGGAAAAAAGCCTTGGCAGTCTGCAAAATAAATCTGCCAAGCCTTGTGGCAAAAATGATCAGCATCTGAGATGGCCACCTGCTTACACAGGATACTTGCCCCTGTGAGGGTGCTGCAGTAAGAGGTCTTCTTCCCAGCGCACTGTGCCAAACCTCCGCTAGGGAAAGCAGATGGGAAAGAGAGGAAGCTTTGGCTCGTTCTGGGAGCAGCTTGGACATGTCATCCAGCTCTGACAGCCCGAGCTGAGGCAGCCCCTGTCCTTAGCAGAGCTGTGGCTGGGGACTGCACACCAGTATGAGGCAGAAGGCTGGCAGCAGCGGCTCCTGCCATGCACTGGCAAATCACAGCTCGCTGCACCTGAGAGCACAAGAGCCTTCTGCTCACTGCCTCCTGTGTGCTCACAAGAAAACATCTGTCAGCAAGAAATAAAGGCTCAGACCACTCTTCAGTCCAAGGCTGTGAGCTGATAGCGCATCCCAGAGACAACATGAACAGGACCTGAACTGGCTGATCACAGCACGCTCCTGGCTCAGGTTCTTTTACTGCTTGTGAAAAAAATAAACAACCAACCAATCAGAGGAAAAAAAAAAACAAACCCAACTCTTTTCAAGGAAGTCCAGGAGCAAAGGCTGATGCATCAAGTTCTTCCAAGAACATCTTTCCACTGCAGAATGGACTTGTCCCTGGTCCTTGTGCATGTCAGCCAGTGTTTTTCATGTCCACACAGAGAAGCTGCAGGGTCTTCTATGGAAGTAGACTTTCTTCTCTGTGCCTAGCCAGAAAGATACTGCAGGTGTCAGGGTTGGGGGAAAAGTGTTTGGGATGGGGGAATGGTCTTTGGGAGGAGGACAAGTTCCTTGGTAACTTGACTGACTTTAGACAACCAGTGACTTTCTGTGCGGTTTCCTGAGGCAAGAAACTGCATTTGTTATCATGTTCATATCAGGATATTGATATGATGGTGGCAGTGTTTAGAAATTGATTAAGGGCTTTGCACACAACTTCCCACCTCTTCCTTCTCTCCAAGCCCTGTGTGAGTGTCTTCATTAGGAGATAATGCCAAACTAAAACAACAAGATATGTAGGTGGGATTTCTTTCACATAACTACAGATGACCAAGCAAGTTCCCTTTGCAGCAGGTGAAGACTCAGGCTCTAAATGCATTGCATCCATCTGCCTGGTGCTCATGTTGAGTCAGCGATTAGCAGGGGCCATTTGCCTTTCCTGTCCTCTGCTCAGAGGTTGTCCCTTCCATTGCTCCTGCTTGGCTTCTGCAAGGGCACCAGAGTCCCAGAGGCTGCTGGCCTCATGAATCATGGCTCCAGATGGGAAGGAAATCATTGAATCAGAGACCTTAAAGATCCTTTAGTTCCAACTCTCCTGCCATGGACAGGTACACCTTTCACTAGACCAAATCCTTGGAGCTAATTCCACATCCCCCCAGAGCTAATGTTTCATCTCAGAAAAAGTGTTAAATCTATGTAGGCTTTGAAAACCTGGTTATATCAAATCTGAATTTAAAACAATATATGTATAGACCATAATAACATTTTAATGGAGAAAAAATACACAGTCATTTCAAGCTTGAGAAGTCTAAGTACTATGGTTTTGTATAAATGGCTGATATGTTGTTTGTTTATTGGGCAATCTGCTTTTTTATATTGTTTGTCAGGCTATATAATTTTAGGTGAAAGCTTTTTAGCATGCTGCACCTGCCATAAGAACTTTCTTTATACACAAGTTTCTGCTCTGGTGTGCGTAGAAAATAGAGCACTAATTGCCTCCTGACCCGCTCTGGCACTGTTAACCTGAACCTGGCTGCTCTGGAAATTAGACAGCCATCTTAACGGTGCTGCTGCACAAGTGAGCAGAGTACTACATAGTGTGTTTCATTTAAGGTTCAGAAGAGGATAGTTTAGGTTAAGAGGCTGGTATTAGCAACATAGCACTCTTTTATTAAATTGTGGATTTCCTAACCACAACGGGGAGCTGGAAGCTATCGCTTCATAGGACACCAGCCAAGAATGGGAGACCTGGAGTCTTGGAGTCTTGCACTGGTTTTACTTCTTGGGACAGGTTCCTTCCTTCCTTCCCCAGAGCCTTTGCCTGTGTTGGTCTGCCCTGTATCTTTGGACTGCATATTACTCCAAGATGAGGTCATCTTCTAGGCTGAGCTAGTGGTAGGACCATATGGCCCAGATGGCTCTGGGGTTTCTGAAAGCTTCTTTGCTACAAGGTGATGTCTCACTTCTCAGGTTGCTATGATGAAATTACTCTCACAAAGGTTTCTGCCACTCCACGTGGATTTTATTAACTATGAAAAACTTTCGGAGATGCAATATAGGAGAACTGCCTTAGGTCAAAAGATCTAATGTTCCTGCCTGGCTAGGAACCCAGGGGCCGGGTGCTGCCAAGTTGTAGCCCACCAAGTGGCATTTTAAGGCTCAAGCATTCATCTGCTCCTTGTCAGCGCAGACACCAACTTTGTCAAGAGTCAGCGCCGGCCAGCCCAGGGCTTTTATACTCTGAAATGAGTTGAGAGTGCTGAGTGCCTCACAATCCCCCTGCAAACACTGTGCTCGCTGTGCACCCTTGGGCTCTCTACCTGCTCACTAAGAGCCGAGTCCAGATGTAGCCTTCCAGGGACCAAATGCCTGATGTATTTCTGACCAGTCTAACCATTTGACTCTCCATTAATGTACTGCAAGACCAAATAGTCTCCCAAGTCACACCGAGTGTTTTCTGACTGCCGCTTTTTAAAGCCTCCTGTTATTCCCAAAGCTTGGACCAAATACCGAGTTAATGATTACTGGGTGAAGTTTCAGTGGTTATTTTGAGGGGACAACCTTTTCCAGCCTTCTGGACACCTGAGGCAGGCCATTTAATCAATGTCTTTGTCCTTGTCAGCTGATGCATTAAATCAGGTGGTGTTCAAGTACATAAAATCATTTCAAGCATTGACAATGTGCTTTCCAGTGTGCAGGTTAAGGAGCAATGAAAGCTACATACATCATTCAGAGAACAAAAATCAAGTCAAGTTTTCAATTAAATGTGCAAATCTATACCCATTATGTGTGTACAGTCCATCATTGCTTTATAAAGATACTGATTTTTTTTCTAGTCTCCTGTGTAACTGTGGGTTCAAATCACAGCTTTATGAACTTGAGCTGGACTTAACTTGCAAATCTTATACAGAAATAAATATATAAATATTTAAACAGAAGTATTGAAGAGAATATTGAACAGAAGTAGTGTACAAAATAAGGAAATTGATATATAATTAAGGGATTTGGAAATACTACATGGAAATATAACTAAGATTAAAACAAAGAAAGAGAAAGAAAGAGAAAGAGAAAGTGAAAGCAAATGAAAGAGAGTGGGGGAAAACAAGGCAAGGGGCAAGAAAGGCAAAAAGAGGGTTTTTTGCAGATTAATGGAAATATTTGAAGCTACATGGATCCTTAATATGTCTAAATTGTGTTTAAAACAGTATATTATAAATAAATAAACAAAGCTAAGAGATGTTACACTGCACAGGAAATATTTAGATTATTTTATATACAAAGGAAAACAGTGGTCATTGCTGCTGAGCAATTGAGAAATCTGTATTATTTAATTAGCTTCACTTACTTTTGTCTTAGCTATCTGCGAGAAAATTCTAGTTTCTTTTCCTTCATTTTTTAAAATGTGAGAGGTCCTAAAAATTTTTCAGAAGGCGGATGTCTCCATTTAAAAAATATGTAATTAATTCAATATTTAGAATTCAATCTGTTTTAATGACCAAATGAGCCTGTAAGGTGTATATAGATACATTTCTCTTCCCTTGTTGTATAAACATAAGAACTAAGCCCATTGCAGAGTATTACACAGGCAAGGAGTTACAAGCAAGGAAATTGACTGAACAGCTTCAGTTGCTACCACTGTGACTTGGCATTTTGTCTGCTGCCCCCCTCCTGTCCCTTCCCTGGGCTCTTCTCTTATCTGCAGCAGGTTATAGACAAACTCAGTTAAAAGAACGCTGTGTTTGTTTTACTTTGCTTCCGGAGGTCCCTGAGTCCAAGGCTTATTCACTGCAGACTTCATAGCACCCCTGCTCAGAGGACAGAAGGATGAGTTTCCTTGTGGATTTCTTCCTAGCACTTCCCTCTGCAGATTCTGAGAGGTTCACAGCACCTCCAGAGATTATGTGGTATCAGTTATTGGGGGAAGAATGAAATCTGGTGCCTCGATTTTCAAATGGATTTCAGTCATTGCATAACCATATAAATACCGTCTGAAATCCATGATAGATCAAGTGTGATAAGGCTAAAAAGTCTCCACTAGCTCCTAGTGTCTGCTTGAAGTGCTCAGAAGTGATACTGGACCCATCAGCTAAGAAAAAGCCTGTGTGGACAGCACTGGAGGGGGTCAAGACACCTCTAGAGCCCAGTTCTTGTGTCATTGGGTGTTCACAACTAGACTCCCCAAAAGCTTCCCCTCCTCTTGGGGGTACCTCTAGCTGTTGCAGACCAGTTGCCCAGAAAAGTGAGGTGTTTGCAGCTGGAAACTCATTCTGGAAAATGTAACGGAAGAGATTGATCAAGGTTACATCTCCTGCCTTTGGTCAGACCTGCTGGAGCACAGCCAAAGTCCTGCTTTCCACTTGGGTAGAGGGCTGGTGAGAGCACATCCTCCCTCTCTCCTGGCCTCTAGACTATTTTTCCTGTGGACATGGACAGGGGAGTGGAAAAAGATCTGGTTGGTGCACTCTTGGTTCTCACCCAGAGCTGAGCTGGGAGCATGCCCAACCCTTGACCTCCAAATGCTTTCCTCTGAAGGGTGAGCATCTTATGTGTCTTTTGCATAAATCACCTTCTTCCTCCATGTCCAGGGCTGGAGGATGGAGCATGAGGCATATCTCCCAGCTTTTCAGCTGCGGGGCTCAATATCCCAACTACCACACGGTGAGCTCTCATTCAGTCCTGATGTCCAGGTCAGGGATCTGCTCACTGTTGTGAACACATTGTAAAGGATTTGGCTGCCAAGTTTTGATACATATCTGTGGAATGTGTGTGATGTGAAGCAGTTCAAAGTTTGATTAAACGTGGGTAGCTTTGCACAGAGAGACTGGTCTGGAGAGGCATTGCTATGGGACAGCATCCAAGCAGGAATACTAACATACTTAAATCCAGGAAAGAAACACAGCAGCTAAGAAAGCAGAGCAGGAGATTTCTGTGCAGGGTTGCTGTCTCCAGATGTCGGCTATTCCTGTCCTCTACCCTTGTTTGGGATCACACATCTTTGCTTTTGCTTTCAGAGACTTGCAGGGGAGGCAACATCTCCGCACCCTCCCCACACAGGCAGCTACTGTGCGTCACAGTTTCCCGGCTTCACTTTCATACCAGTCCAAACAATTTTAAGGAAAGTTTCCCTATGTGTTTGGTAAGAGGTAGAGATACAGAATGGAAAATTTCAGCTCAAATAGCTGAAGTCCAGCAAAGCTACAATAGACAAACAAGAGGGGAGGATTATGGTGAGAACTGCCAGGTGCCACTTGCATGGCCAGGTTGTGTCTGAGCCCCAAACCTCATGTGCCCCAAAGAGCCTGAGGTCTGGAGGAAAAAAATCAAGAAGTCAAGGGATGTGAGGAGGAGTTCTTTTAGGGTTGTAGTTCTAGCCTGAATTCCCCTAGCTGTAACTGTCTGGATAAATATAAATATAAATATATATGCATATTGATTTTTTTCTACTCCTATCTGGTATAATAAACATTAAGTGGGAAATAGAAAATTGTGTGGGGCAAACAACATGAAACAGCTCTGTTTTCAGTGGGAACATTCACAGTATTCAAAAGTAATTCCTCAAGTCTTCTTACAAGACAATGAAATTTTGCTTCCCTGGTGATAATGAAATCATTAATATTGGGGAAGATGGAAAAAAAAATTCAAAGGTATCAAATAGAAAGTATGAAAAGAGACTACACATATAAGAGCCTCTACTCTTCTCAGCCTTCTCAAGACAACTTCCCTATATATTTCCTGGACAAGGTCTTATATAAAATGGCTTGTGTAAACATGTCTTCCTGCAGTTCAAGCTCTGGCCCACACCTGCAGTGTGAAGAAGCTGATGTGTGGTGGGAAGAGCAAACTGAAGCTGATGTGTGCCAATGCTGAATCGCTCAGAGACCTAAAAAAGCTTCTTGCTAAAAAAAAAGCTGATGAACCAGTCTTACTTTAGGGCAGGTGGAATGGTTCGTGCTCTCATTTTTATCGTTAGCTCTAAGAGGGAAAGACAGATTTGTTTTCACGTGGTTATTGATTATTAACTAGCTTTGTGAAAGGTTACCTTTCTGCTAGATACAGCCATGGTGGGGGGTTAAAAATCAATCCCTGGGAAAGCTCTCTTTCCCAGTCAACTTCTCCCACTTCAGTCCCTTGCCATGGATAGTTTTCCTGGGTTACTTTGAGCACAGATGAGAGAGAAAAAGAGATTATTGTTAATATGCTCCACTCACCTTCAGTGCTTCTGTCTAAATGTGGATTTCAGAAAAGACTTTGAGCTCTGAGAAGATGTTACAATTATAGAGATATAGAAAATCAAACCAGATTACTTTAAAGAAGTGTGACTGAACAACACTTTTTACTATTTTACACTCTAATTCGACAGACAGGGTGGTGGGAGGAATGATAAAACTGCCACCAGTTATAACAGGAAAGGGAGCTAACTGAGTAGGGGTTCACAAGTTATTTGTGTTGAAAGGCAAACAAAATGCTCCTGTCACCTTTTCTAGGGAAAAAAAGTCATACTGCATCCAGATGGCTTTGCATTTCACTGATCTCAGCAGCCTGCAGTGGTGTCTGTCAGACACTGCTGGGGAAAACATGGACAAAACTTCCAAATTACAGTGACTCACACCAAACCCCTGTATTAACTATTCAGAGGTAGAAACTTTGCAAATGCCCCTGAATTTCAAGAAGCGTTTTGTATATGTTGGCATACATTTTAAAACCACATAGATATGACATTAGGCATGTGGTTTTGCTTTCCAAAGCCCTGGCCATTCAGAGATTTATATTATATTGCAAAGTTTTAGGCTTTATATAATATAGAAAAAGAGTTAACCATGCAGATTGTCTCTGTCAGACACACACCAGGCTAGAGGAATGTGATCAGATCTTAAAAAGTCCTTAAAACATACTTTAATATGGTAACTCAAGTATTGCAGTGCAGTTATTGTGTGATGTTACTGTAGGACAGCAGCAGCTGAGTACCTGATGCATTTGTTACTGCTGCTCAAATATCTGAATTCCTGTACTTGTGTTGAGGATAATTACAATCTGCTCTTCTACTTAACATCGCTGCTATGACCATCGTCTGTCAATTACTGTTACAGAATCATGGATTCATTTTTGTCTAATCTCAAGCTTACTATAAGAAATTTTGTTTATGCATGCAAATATCTTAAGGGCAAGTGTCAGAGGATGGGGTCAGACTCTTTTCAGGGGTGCCCCCAAGTCAAGGGGCAACAGGCATAAACTGAAACATGGGAAGTTCCATTTGAATATGAGGCAAAACTTGCTTTGAGGGTGACAGAACACTGAAACAGGCTGCCCAGAGAGGTTGTGGAGTCTCCTCTGGAACTATTAATATCTGGAGGTTCTCAGCCTGAACTGTAACTGTCTTAATGATTTTGGGACCATGCATCACACACAACACTGAGCTGGAAGTGTGAGCTTTCCAGCTCTGTGGATGAAGCTGGGTGATTTAAGCAAACATGCCAGCTATAAATATCCCCAAGTTATGAGGGACTTCTACAGTCCTTCAAAACTTCCTAGTATAGGTAAAGTACAGGACCTCCAACTGAACAGCAGCATACATCCAGACAGGGTTTAAGGTGAGGGAAAAATCCACCTGATCCATTGTTAATTTTTTCCAGTGTGCAATATGTCCATTACTTTTCTCTGTTTTCAATGGTTAAAACTTGACTGTACATCTCTCAGTGGGAATCAAGATGTTTTTATCAGACATTTTTTCTTTGAATGGTTGCCTATAGGCTGAGGATGGCCAAGTTTCTTGTCATTCCAAACCTGCCAAAACCAGACTTGGGGAGTAAAGACAGGGGAAGTTCTCAGCAGGGACATGACAATGTATATGCAGGAGAGCCCGGGCTCCCCATTCAAAGTTTTCATATGAGCTAGAGGCAATGATGCACCTGTCAGTTTCTTGCACTGTGCCTACACATCTCAAGGCTCTTCTAGTTGGAAGATTAAGACTGTTTAAATCCAGCCAGACACAGGGTCAGCAGTGTCTCACACGGAAGCATTTGATCTCAGGAACATTTTGCTGCAAGGTGGTAGGAGGCAAAATGTTTACAAAAAGTTTCAGGGGAGACTTAAAATGTTGAAAAATCAGCAGACAAATATTACGTTCATAGCATTCAGGAAATCCTTGGAGCAGAAAATTCTGGGAGTTTAGCAGAAGGTGTTTTGATGTCTTATCTCATATGCACACCCTGCTGCAACTGTCTCAGGTGATGCACATGGACAAGGTTTAGGGATGCATTGGTGTCTGCAGAGCACGGTTCTGGGTGAAGCGGGGCCACGGGCCATTCCCATTATTCCCATCAGCCTCCTCCATCACCCATTTTCCACGTCAGGCAGATCATTTTCCACTCGGTGGGATCCATTCCCTGCTCAGAGGCTTCTCCTGGGAACACATAGCTGTGGAAGGACTCAAGACAAGTATCAGTGATTGCATCCCAGGTCGAGGAGGCAGGCAGAGGTAATCCCTGGGATCTGGCTCCAGCGGGCTCACCTCCCCCGGGAGCCCCGGCTGCTGTGTATCACCACTCCCAGGACGTGGCCGGGGTCCCCAGTGCCGGGATACCCAGCGAGGCCCTTTTCCTGCGCTGCAGCTCCCTACCTTGTTGTTAGAACAGCAAAGCGTGCCCTTATCGCCTGCTCACGCAAGCAGAATGAAAGAGAATTAGCTCTAAATTATACGAAATTCATTTGCTTTGGAGGGTGAAGTGTTTGCTCTGTTTAGAAACGTTCGTTGTAGAGAGAGGACCGCATTAAGACACCGGGTAATGGTCCTCCCAGGAGATGAATCAATTTGCTCTGGGTTTTATGGCCTCGGGTTTGTTTGTCCGCGGCGGTTCCCCGTGGAAAATCCGGAGCAGTAAACGCTCCGAGGAACAGATCTCTGGGGAAGGGGCTGTGGGTGCTGCTCTGGGGTCGGGGCAAAAGAAGGCTTCGGATCAAAGGACACGCGTGCCTGCAAGAGACCTGAGTGGAGGCTTCGCGGGTGCGGATGGAGCAACCACCACGAAGGGACCTGCGCATCCCCGCTGGCCGCACGCTGTCTGCGAGCCCCGCCGGGACGCGTACCCTGCCCGGAATGCCAAGGGATGGAGGGGGCGGGTGCCGGGCACAGGGAGCCCGAGCAGCAGCCATGTCTATCTGTAATTCCCGCTAATAAAATACTTTTTCACTATCCGCACTATAATTGGTTTACAGCCTTTTTTGTTTATTTATCCATAAGAGCTGCTGTTAAATGGCTTGGGAAAGCAATCGCTTAATGGTTCAATATTGAATCAAAGGCTCAGTGCGCTTTCTAAGAGACGGGGAACCCGCGTGAGTTCAGAGCGGAAACTCATTTCAAGTGTAATGGACTGGGCGGGTTTATGATCCCACGGAACCGAGCGAGGGCCCGGGAGCCTCCTGCCTGGCCGCTCAGGGCGTGCATCACCACTGCCCGAACAGAGCCGGGCCGGGCCGGGCCGAGCCGAGCCGAGCCGTGCGCACCCGCCCCACACGGAACCGCGGGTGCGCGCCCCGACGGCGGCGGCCGGAGCCCCGGTGCCGGGGAAGCGGCGGCGACAGAAAGCGGGCCGGGCACATAGGAAGCGTGCCTGCGCCCGAGCAGGAGAGAGCGGCGGCCGGGCCGAGCGCAGGGAGGCAGGGAAATGATCTTTGTCCCTTTCGGTAGCTCTCCGCCTCCTCATAGCCTCGTCACCAAGTCAACCGGCACCAGCTCGGAGCACATTATCTCCGAGGGTCAACACATTGCAGCCCAAGCCGCGGGGAAGGCTCCCAAATTTACCCCTTGGACAAACAATCCGCTGCCTATCGCTCGCTCTGGTGATAGCATTGTGGTCCCACACCGGCCACACGCCCCCGGGCAGAAAGTCGGTCCTGGCCGTCGCCCAGGGCTCCGGAACGCGGGTACCCCCGAGGGAGCGCCCTGCCCGTCCCTGGACACCCGCATCCCTAGACAAGATGCGCTCGCAGCCAAAAGTGCCCTGTCGCTAAACCCCTCCAGGAGCCCAGTCTACCCCGGCTCTCCGAAGGTTTTCCTCTCCGTGCCCGGGGGACGTTGGGGGGATGAGCCACTCCTAGGCAAACGAGGGGGAGAGAAGATGTGTTTAGGGTCCATCCGTCCCGGAGCGCCCCGCACATCTGCTCAATCCCTCGAGCCCCTGCCCAGCCCCGCAAGCCCACCGCCGCAGGACTCCTCACTCCAAAGCAGGGAGCGGCACCCGACAGAAGGGTAGGGGGTCCCGGGACCGGCCCGGCTGAGGAGAAGGAAGGGGGTTGCGGGACTAGGGCCACCCCAGGTGGCCTCTTACGGCCCGCGCCCCGCCCCGGAGAGTTGCGGGAGGGCTCACGTGGGGGAGAGGCGCCTATGGGGAGGCGGCGGGAGCCGGGCAGGGCGGTGGGGCCCGGCGGGGCCGCCAGCTGTCAAAGAGGCATCCCGGGCTCCGGGAGCGGGAGCAGCCCTATGTGTCCCTAAGCTGCGAAGCCCCCTTGGCCCCGCTCGCCATGAACACCGAGGAGCAGTATTACGCCTCGGCGCAGCTCTACAAGGAGTCGTGTGCGTTTCAGAGAGCTCAGGCGCAGGACTACAACCCCAGCCCCCCCGCCTGCCTGTACATGGGCAGGCAGCAACAGACTCCTTATCCCAGCGCCTTAGGGGCTCTCGAGCAAGGCAGCCCGCCAGACATTTCACCTTACGAGGTGCCCCCCATCACTGAGGATGCCGGGGTCTCCCACCTTCATCAGCATCACCATCACCATCCTCATCTTCCTCCTCCCCACCAGGACGCGCTGCCTTTCGCAGATGGGGCGGACACGGGGGCTATAGAGGAGCCCCGAGTGCAGGTGCCTTTCGCCTGGATGAAGTCCACCAAATCGCACGCCTGGAAGGGACAGTGGACCGGTAAGCCCCGCCGCATCCCTCTGCTCCCTCGCATCCCTCCGCCCCCCCGCTTCTGTCCCGCTCCGCCGAGCGGAGTCCTCCCTTGCACCAGTCCCGCTCCCACCGCTCGGGTGCGGGGAGGTCCTGGAGGGTCGTTTCCCCCTCGCCAGCCCCTCCAGACCCACTGCTCTGGGGCTGCTACTGTTGGGTCGAAGGCTGGGGAGGGAGCGGCACCCCACTCCCCGCCGGCGGGCTCACCGCTCCCTGCGCCTCAACAATTATTAACGAATTATTTTTCACCAATTAACTAATCGTGGCCAAGTCGGGACGTTGTGACGCCTCCCGGGAGCTGCTGCTTCGGGGATCACGGTGTCCCCCGGGCGCGGTGAGCTCCGCGGGGGCAGGGTCGCGGAGACACCTGCGAGGTGGAGCGGATGGGAAAGCGGCAGGCAGGGCTGGCGGGCAGGGGATAGCACCGCTGCCCCGCTCCCCTGAGCCCACCGTGCAGCCGAGGAGCAACCCCCGAGCCCCCAGGGCAGCCGCCGAGCCCCTCTCGGCTGCCTCTCGTCTCTCCCCGGCACAGAGCACCCCCCCACCCCCGGTCCCTTCATCCCACCCCTCCTGCTCCCCGGCGGCTTTTAGCCACAACTGCACCTCTCCCAGTGAAAAAAAAAGGGCAGGGAAAACAATGCACAAACGAAACAGAGTTGCCAGTGAGGGGAAGAAACTCTATCTAGGCAGAAAGTTCCGCTGCCCAACAATATTTCTGTCTCTGCCTGCACAATGTTATCGTGTCCTGCGCCTCCGTCACGCCTATACGGCAAATATTATATTAATGGCTTTGTTCAAATAGACAGTTAGAAAAAGGACCGGACTATTAAAATCTCCACGAAATAGTTTGGGAATTGCATGGGGCAGGCCGAGGGGGAGGGAAGGACAGGTAGCAGTCCCCAGTCTTCACAGAGGCCCATCCTCCCCCAAAGGTAGAAGATCGTGCTGTCCCAGGCCGCGGACACGGCGGCAGAGATTGTGCCAGGCGGGAGGCGGGGAGAGGAAGAGAGAAAATCATGAGTTTTCCATGAGTTGAATGAATTTTGGAAATAATAATAATAATAATAATAATAATAATAATAATAATAATAATATAATAGTAATAATAATAGTAATAATAATAGTAATAATAATAATAATATGAAGCCAAACTTTTGAACGACACCTTTTTTTTTCTCTTTCTCCTGTACCGGAGGAATGACAAAACCAGCAGAAAAGCGAAACTTTCCCCGTGGAAGCCTAAAATTCTTGCCTGTTGTCCCCAGCCCTTCCGGGAGGTGCAGACAGGGGCCGTGCATGACCCGCTCGGTGTGATGTGTGCGTAGGGTTCCTGCCGCAGCACTCCGCAGGAAGAGAAAGGGGCACCGCGCTGTGCCGAGCGCGACAGAGCTCTCACAGCCAAACCCTGGCATTTTCTGTACTGTGTATGTGGCAAACGATATGGCCCGAACATTTCTTTTTAATGGAAACCCTTGGGATTTAGGCGTCCATGGATGCCGCGGGGCTTTGCGCTGTTATTGCCGGGGAAAGGCGCCCAGGGAGGCTGCGGCCGAGCCCGGCCCGGTGCCATACGCCGTGCCCGGTCCAGGGCTCCGCCGCCCGCCCAGGGCTTTCCGGCCTTCTCCCGGGGCCCGACCTGCCCCGGCCCTCCGACAGACCCCGGGCGTTCCGCCTTCCCTGCAGCACCAGTTTAGTTTAAAGTAACAGAACAAGGGGTTTTTTTTCAGATATAAACCCGTGCATAGGGGTATGAACACAGGTTTAGATTCACCAACATTTTTATACATATATACATTGATTTTAATATTTAATTATATACGCACATAGAAATATAACATCACTTTGTAAACATGATATATATATTTAAATATATCTTTTAAATACATATCTAAGTTTCATTCATAGGTTTATATTTACAAACACTGTACATATATGAATACAGAATCATGGGAATAGGAAGATGAGCGCTGGAAGAGTCCGCGTAGGTCTCTTGAAATGATTGTTTCATTCTCGCTGTTTCAAGTACCGTTCCCCACCGATGATATCAACCCCAAAAGCGTGCCCAAAGGGGCTCTGGCGCTGGCAAAAGTGGCCCTGGATTTCCGTTCCCACCTCCGGCCCCTCTCAATGCGACCGCCTGTGCTACTCGCGCCCCAGGGCCCACTCAGGACTGCGGCGGCCGCGCTGGGAACGGCGACTTCGCTGATGCCACTTTTTACGGGAACAAGAAACCCAAGGTTTCATCAGCTTGGCGAAATGGAAGGGCTGCTGTCCAACTCTCGCCCCGGTCCTACAGGCTCACTAATTATTACAATTATTATTGCTTTGTTTTAGAGGGAGTTTTTTGGTGCTTTTTTTTTGGGGGGGGTGGGTTTTTTTGAGGGGTTAATTTTTTCCGTTTTGCTTTGATTTGTGTGTGTGGCCTTTTCCTTGTTTCTTTTCTTTTTTTTTTTATTTATTTTTTTTTAAATTTAATTTTAACAAGAATCTGAGCAATTCCAGCCCTGGACCCTGGAGCCCTTCTGAGCTTTCGCTGTCACGCAAATGGTGGCACATAAGTTTCTCCCTCGGCTCCAGAGACGGCGCTTCCCTGAAAATCTCATCCAAATAATTGTTTAAAAAATATAAAGTTATTGTAGAATAAAATAACAGCAGTGGTGACTGCCGCCAGCAGCACCACCTCACTGCGCCCAGCTCCCCGAGGCCTCCCCCTCAACCCGCTTGCTTCCCCTCGCGTATCCTCCGCGCCCGCAGGGTTGCTGGAACGTGGTCCCCGCAGCCCGAGGAGGCGGCCGGGCGGGCCCAGGCTGAATCTCGCTTTTTTCCAGGGGGATCTTATGTGGTGGAACCGGAGGAGAACAAGCGGACGAGGACGGCGTACACGCGGGCGCAGCTGCTGGAACTGGAGAAGGAGTTTCTCTTCAACAAATACATCTCTCGGCCGCGGCGGGTGGAGCTGGCTGTCATGTTGAACTTGACCGAGAGGCACATCAAGATCTGGTTCCAGAACCGGAGGATGAAGTGGAAGAAGGAAGAAGACAAAAAGCGAGGGGCGGGCAACAGCAATGACCCCGAGCAAGACTGCGTAGTGTCCTCCGGGGAGCTCCAGACCAAGGAGGATCTCCAGCCATGCCCCGCTGGGAACCTTCCCTCGGGAGCCTCCAGGGACCTTCTCGCCCCCAGCCTAGTCCCCAGAAGGCAGCAGGACTCTCGGTGAGCCGCGGGGAGCCCCGCGGCCCGGGACGAGGAAAAGGATGGGACACGGAAAAGAGCCGAGGGGCTGGCGCGGGCTTCCCACCGCCGTGCCGTGCCGTGCCGTGCCGTGCCGTGCCGTGCCGTGCCGTGCCGTGCCGTGCCGTGCCGTGCTCTGCCGACCCTCTCCCGCCTTCCCCTGGGGAAACTCGGTGCCCCCACTCCGAAGCTCGCGTCCTCCGGAGAGTAAATATAAGATGTCCAGCTGTGACAAGGAGAGGCTCGCTGTGGGCCCTAGCGCCGGAGGAGGCCGCAGGGAGCCGCCGGGATGGCGGCGAGCTGGGCCCCGCTCCCTCGGGCAGCCCGAGTCTCAGCGAGCCCTACGGGACAGCTTCCCCCGGGGAAGGCGGGTCTCGGGTGGCCACCGACTGTGTGTGCAGCCCTGGGCGCACGGAGATGTTCGGAAACCGGAGGAGAAGCGAAGGCATGCTGCATTCCTTGCCGCAGGCAGCTGCTCGGTCGGGACGCGCGTCTCGCCGTTTCCGTCGGTCCAAAAGCGCGGACGCGGCCCCGAATATCCCGGGCCATCCGGGATGGCACGCCGCCGTCCCCGTCCCTTCCCGTCGCCCCAGGGCATCGGCTCTACCGAAGACTCTCTCAGGACTGTTACTTACTTCTTTGGAAACTGGAACCCGGTTTCTTTCGTTTTCTTTTGCTTTTGGGAAAGAAAGAGACGTGAAAGAAAAAAAAAAAAAAAAAGATTTTAAAAAAAATTTAAAAATTAAAAAAGAAAAGGCCCACGTGTCCTGCGGGCAGGATTTGTCTCCCCCGATGACCGGCACAGGTAGCCGGGACCTCCTCCGGGTTCCGCCAGCGGCTGCGGGGACCCTGCGCTGCTGCCCGCGGCTCCGCGCCCGTCTGGGTTCCGGGGGACTCCGCGGCTCCAGGGCTGCCTTCTGCTTTTCGAGGGGTGAATGCGAGCCCAGGGATGCAACAGAAAAAGTCGCGGGTGCTCTCCGGGCAGCGAGTAGAGAGCGTGATATGTCTGGGGCTAGGGCTGGTCCCAGGGACATTGTCCTTCGGGGAAAAGCTCCTGCCTCTTCCAGCTCTTTCGCAAACTCGGGGTCTGCCTTGGAGACAAGAAACCTCTCTGCAGCACAAGCTGCTGTCTCGGCGTGGCTCTCTGCGTGGATTTTCTCTGCAGACCTGGCTTTACACCCCAGCAGAAGTTGGGGGCCGGCTGCCTCCCGAGGCACTGCGGAGCACCGGGGACCTTTCCTGGGCGCTGCTTTTCGGCCCGGCCTGGTGAGCGGGAGAGCTCGGCTCCTCCGGGCTGGAGCGGGGAGGGAGCCTGGCCGGGGCTTCCCTGCGGGGAGATGGGTAGCGGAGAGGGCACAGGCCGCCCCGGGCCCAGCCCACCCTTCCTGCTGCCAGGAACAGCTTCCTCGTCCCGACAACGGCGGGAACTCCAACTAAGTGGGGAACAAATCACATCCGAGCTAGAAACAGAAATCAGCGGCTGGAAGGAAGTGAGAACTGTCCGGTTAGCTGTCGGTCAGCCGGATCTGCCTTCTTTCCTCGACGGGGAGGCTCCTGCACGGTACCCGCCAGCAGCAACCCCTCGAGCATCCTTCGGGGACCGCCACAGTCCCTCCCGCGCTGCAGGCCCGGGAGTGCCACGGGAGGAAGAAAATGAGGAGGAGGACAACCTGCCGCACCCTGGCCAGAGGATGTTCGCAGTCCCTCGGCTGAAAGCGAGGGGGAGAGAAAGTAGCTTGGCACAGCTCTTTGGGGTTTTCCCTTCTTACATGAAACTTCTAACACTGAGGTGGAGACTTGAACTGAAGGTGTAATTTGTCTGTTGCTTTTCTTTCCTCCGGGGACACTGAAATCTGTGTGCAAACAGGAATATTTCTGGTAATTTTTCCTGCAAGTTGCCTGAGAAATTTATCATCCGAGCCTGTATATCCTTGTTCATCAAAACGCAGCCAATGAGTGAGAACTTTTACTAATCATTATGTGAGCAAAATTCAAATAAAGCTGTTCTGCTTAAGAAACAAAGCACCATATTCACTAAAGTAATATTTCTTACACTTTTGGGGGTCACGAAGCGATTTTTAAACCTCCGCTTTTTAAATAACTATTCATTAGCATTAACCTGTCACTGGTAAATGCAGTGAAACAATTTCCACGTACCTTTGACAATACCTGGCACTGACAATACAATTCGGGAGTCACTATAAAAACACTAAAAAAGATCTAAGTCCAGAAAGGATGTCTCTCACACAGAATACCTTGATTTTATTCTAGGATTTGTAGAGCACATTGCCCTGGCTGAGCAGCATATATCGCAGCTGAAATGTTGCCTGATCTTTCTCTAGTATAGTGCATTCAGTTTTGATTTTCTTTGTGCACTGCTCTGAAAACGAAAAAGTTGCAAAATTTATATGAATCATTTGACGACGATGACAAGGTATTTTTATTAGTAGAAGCAGAATCAGAACTACATGGCTTAGTTTTAAAAAATAAAGTATGTTTCTTCTAAGAGCTGACATAGTTTATGGGTTTAGCACTTACTTTTTTTTTTTTTTCACCCTTTTTACAACTGCACCCCTGGAAAAATTAACATTAACTAAATCAAGACAGCTCTAGG
Source organism: Acanthornis magna (assembly GCA_036785705.1). Taxonomy (NCBI): domain Eukaryota; kingdom Metazoa; phylum Chordata; class Aves; order Passeriformes; family Acanthizidae; genus Acanthornis; species Acanthornis magna. The sequence goes on from JAWUZG010000090.1 coordinate 14,195,636, forward strand.
ACCTTCTGGAGCTAAAGATTCATGGTAACTTCACCTGGCAGTACAGCCAGCTCTACACAGTGCTAGGAAAAGGCAAGGCTGATATGGAGAGTTATAAGGTCACTACAAATCTTGTGCCATGTCATCTTACCAAAACCACTTGTCCAGATATACCCATCTACCTAGGAGATGCCTCCTCGTATGAAATAGTTTGTGATTTATTTGTTATAACCTTTAACCCTAGGATAGGATTTCCACAAAGCATTCTCAAAATACTTTTAAAATTAGGCAAGAGATGAAAAGTGTGAGATGCCTTTTTATTTACTTCTTGGGCAATAGTGAAGTCCTTTAGGCAGGTGTGGGAGGGGTATGTCCCCCAAAATTGTATGTGTTCAGTGTTAATTGTTTTAAAGAAAAGCTGAGCAAGATTCAGGGCAATTTTCCCTTTCCTGGGTGCACCTGGCTGGGTGCATCCACCGCACCAGGAGCTATGGAGATATCAATTCTACCTATGACTCCAGGGCAGACAGTGAGGCTGCAAGTCTTGATTGAGCTTCGCACAGGCAACACCTTTGCTGCTTCTACTTTGCACAGATCCATCCCCCAATGCTGCAGTGAAAGCGTTCTTGTCCTTGCTTCTGTGCAACTGAGACATTGACTGCTGTTCCATGAAAGACCGCAAGGCAGGATCTCTCCTTCCTTCGAGCAGGGCTGAGCCTCTAGCGGGAAAGAAAGGCACAGCTCTAGGAAAAGCCTGGCAGGAGCTTGGGGCTGCTGTCACACACAGCCCAGAGCCTGCTGCCATCTGTGGAGCTGCTTCTGCAGCCCTGTTGGGGCCATGCTGCCACCGTGTTTGGGCAGAGGCTGGGCAAGGGAAACAGGATCTCACGCACACCCTGTGCTAACCCCTGCTTTACCTCCCCCCAACAGGACCGTGCCCCATGATCCTGCAGCAGTGGCTGTATGAAAAGTAGGATTGCAAGACTATACTTATACCCTCTATTACAAACCCATATTTTTGCCTGAAAATTTCTCCATTTACGAGTAATTATGCCCATAAATCAGTTTTGAAAGCAGTGATTTAACCTAAGGTGTGAAAATCTTTCCAGTCAGACACTGAAGGCTGCTACCTCCCACTCTGCGGTTGCTGCTGCTGCCATGAACACAGCTGAAGAGAGATGTTGTAGGCTGAGAGAAGAAATATTGCTCAGAAAGGCTTTGGTGCTTTGAAGTGCAACCAGGAATGGGATGCCAGCCCTTCAACAACCGCCAAAGCAGGGCCTGGTGACCTGGGCAATGCACCTCACAGTCTGTCCTCTACACAGGGCCGAGTTAGCTGAGGTTAAATGCTGAGTTTCAAAGCTTGTTTTGGGGGTAGAAAGTAATGTCATTGTGCTACCTTCACTCCTGATAGCTTAGACGGGTGTTCTTATGAGACCTTTTCACTTAAGCAGAGGCAAGCCATGCAAACACACATGCACACACATGGCTTCCAATAAACTGTGACTCAGAAGGGAAATTCCCTTTCTGCTTTCTTCTTCCCTGGATGGGGATAGGAATGGCAAGATCTTCAAGGATATTTTTTATATCAATCAGGAAGAAATCTAGGGAGGACAATGAAATGAAATAAAATAAAATGAAATAACAATAAAATGCGGAAACAGTGTAGCATCCGTGTTAGTAGTGAACATTATTTATTTTCACCTACTCACTACTTACATTCATTTAACTCTCAATATTTATCATTTATAGCTCCTGTTCCACTGCCTCCCAGCACCTTTTGCAGTATCTTTCCATGCACTTTGCCAGCACCAATGTGCCCCAGCAGTGCTTTAGCTGCAAGTGCAAAGAATGGTGGAGCAAAGAGGAAAGTGCTTGGAGGCAAGGCTTCTACTAATCTCTGCCTTCTCCATCTCCTCTCCTCCCACCGCTTGCTGTCCTGGTATGCAGCTCCTCTGTTCCCCAGCACTTTTGGGATCACAACACATGCAGGAACAATTTAAAATGTAAAGGAAATAGGCTGAGTGCCTTTCTCTCCCCAGCGTGCCTCGGTGATGAGTCAGGCCCGGCCAGCCTCATTCATGGAGTAGGAAACTCAAACACGTGGTTCCTCTACTATAAGGTCTGACGCACTTGCTGCCTCATATCAGGGCTTGTTCCACAAACCATTTGCTTCCAGCAGCAGCACCACTGCAAGGAGGAAAGGCTGCAGTTGAGCTCCTTCTGCATGAGGTGCCTTTAGGCATTATCACAGGAGCCCTGATGTCTGGCTCCATCCACCAGGATTCACTGGACACAAGAGGCAGGTGCCTTTGCAAACAGGCATATTCTTCACAAACCACCCAAAAATAGGTTGAATAGGAAGAAACTCCAGAGGTGTAAGTGAGCTGAAGCAACAAGGCAAGAACACTGCAATGACCTCTGCAAATGCAATGCATTTGACAAGGAGCATTGGCAAAGAGAGCGTTGCTGGTCTTTGTCTCATAGCAGAGCTGGTCTGGGAACAATGAGCTGCTGACAGTGGAAGCTTCATTTTCTCTCTGTTCTTTGACTTAGAACCACGCGGAAAAAAGCATCTGCTCAAAGAACACTTTGGCACAGCGTGTTTAAGATTCAAAAGTAAAACACATTCAGCAGGCTCAGAAAGCAGAGGGTGTCATGGTTTGTGTCTCAACTTCCAGGGCTATACTTGGTAGTGGATACTGGAAGAGCTGTCTTCAAGAGTGATTGTTAGCATTCTGGGGTTTTGTTTGATACGGGGCAGTGTGTGCCATTATATACTCAGCTATGCCTGCTTTGGACATTCCCTGCAGACCTCAAAGCACTGAGCAGAGAGCTGCAGGGATTAGTGATTTCACTGCTGTAAGAACTCAGAAACAGGGGGTGGAGCTCCCCTCGGAGAGATCGGAGGGCACCCACAGCCCGTGCTGGGAGACCAAGCTGTCTCAGGACCAAGGTGGAGCCAGGAGAGGTATACCAGGTCCTGGACTGTGCAGAGACTTGTGTTTGAACACCACTTCCCCGGGCCCAAACCCTTCTCCAGAGAAAAGCAAACAGTTGCCTGTTGGGAGCCTCAGCTGGGTGTGGCATTGTAGGGCTCCAAGTCATGTTTTGAACACAAGTCCTCCTGGAGAGGAGGCCTCACCTCCCTGCAGCCAGTGGTAGCAAAGCCGCCCCCTTGCACTCTGGCTTTTAACAACATTTCAGCACAACTGCCCAAGTCTCTCTGATTCAAACATGTGCCGCTCACTCCCTGCCAAGCTTCCAGCCAGGAGAGCTGATCTCTCATCTGGTAAGCCCTCTCTCCTTTTCCGCTGCTAAGCCCTCGGTGGTGAGTCAGTATTTGGCTAAGGGTGAGACTGCATGAGGTGACATTGCTCAAGATAAGCTGGCAGAATAGCAGGTCCTGTTTTGGGATTATTTTTTTTTAATCCATTCTGTAAATTGAATTTTTATCCAAAGAATGAAAATTGTCAAAAAAGGGGAAGGAGGGGGAAATCCCTTTTGCTTTGAAAGCATCAAATCCTGTACCCTGGAATGGATGTGGTAGAACTTGCTGTTAATGTCAAGCTGGTTCCTGGAGCTGCAATTGGAAATCTGCTCACAACTTCACCCTCTGCTGCCAGATCATTGACGGTTTGTTATATTCATCCCACATATTTTAGTGAGACAGTTTCACTTCAAATAGAAAGAGGTACATCTGATGGCAGGTGCGCAAGACAGCATTTTGAGCAGTGCATGAGATTAGGTGGAGGTAAAGGCAGAGGAAAGGACCATAAAGCATAGAGCTGCATGACCCTTACACAGCAAGAAAGGGGATTCCTTAGGAGCATCCCTGAAGGAGCAAAAATAGAACTGAAACTGGAAGCGCTGAGCTTTCTTCTGCCCAAAGTAAGATCAACTCAGACATGTTGTTCTCTTCACTAAGGCCTACATAGCTGCAGATTTCCAATCTTCTCTGTTCCAGTCCATCATTACTCCTACCATGAGTGCAATTTCCTGGCATCCAATCAGTCTTACATGTTGCAGTTATAGTCTATGGTTTCTTGCCCTAACAGCAAGGAGAGGACAGTCTATTTCTCTTTAAAACAACCTCCAAAGAAGCCAAAGGAGAAGTTTTGGTGAAAAAAATGAGTTTTCTAGACAACTTGTGTTTTATTAGAGAAATTACCAGAGCTCAAACACAGCAGCTGGACAGGATGTGCCTACAAGGAAAGTAGAGGAATGGTACTCCAGATAGTGATGGAAGGCAACGCTGCCTGTGAGTGGGCAGGCAGAAGGATGAGCTGGCACTGAAAGCAGGAGGGGTCAGAAGAGAGGCAAGGGAAGGCTGAAGCAGTTGGTTTGTTATGGGGAGAAGCCAGAAGGAGGCATTAATAGAGAAGGGTGAAGAAAAAGGTAACTGATGTAATGCCAAAACCTCAACAGCTACAGAATTATGCCACCAATGAGGTCATTAGCTGGGAATGCCATTTGGCTTCTAGGGAACAAGTCATGATACAGAAACCAGGTGCTTTGTGTATTTTACTTAGCTGTTAATTGCAGCTTGCACCTTTCTTGCAGAAGCTTAATTCCCCCTTGTAATGTGATGGAGTTTTCTCACCTGTCCCACATTCCTCCTGGTCCATATACCAAAGGAAAGTGTTGTCATTCTGGCAGAGATTTCCATTTCATGCAGTTGCTCTGCAGTAGTGTTTATTGACTTTTACATGCAGGGTTTGTTCCAGCTGTCCCTGGTTATGACAAATCAGGTACTTAAGCAGGTACTTAGAGACTTGCTCAGGGCCCTAAGTGAAGCTCTTTTTCGGAAAAAAAAATAAATCTTATAGAGCTGCCTCGCAGTTCCTGTGAAAAATAATCCAAATTCATTTAGATGCAGGCACTGGAAATTGCCAGAAAATCTGCAGAGATGTGGGAGACAAAAATCCATTTAGGGTGGCAGATTTACGTCCTGCTCCATCAAAGTCCCATTTGCTCCTACGCCTGCTTTTATCCCTTCCTCTCAACTTAGCTCTGAGGAGTGAAGTAAGCCACACAGCAGCACTGCTCATGGAAGATCTGGAATATCCCACCCTCACTGTGCAGTCCCAGCCATTAGATTACAGAGGGCTGGGTGCAGTGACAGCTTGCTGGAAAATCTTAGTGTCCATGCTTCTCCTCCAGATGTGGATTGGTCAGGGCTTCGTTCTTCACTGATTCAGATCCATAAACACTTGGGAGAGTGGGGAGAGGGAGGCTCAGGAGAGACAGGGATTTTACCAGGGGACATCAGGACCTAGGAAGAGACAAGCTGACACCTGCAGGCCGTGTCTGCATCAAGTTGGGGAAGTCAGGTCAAGGGAGATGCGGTGTTTCTTCTGCACACCTCTGCAAGGCCAGCCTGGCACCATGCCTGGTTATGGAGCACACAGTGGATGACGGAGGAAGATGCAGCAGGAACTAAAACACATCCAAGGAGAGAGCAACACTTGTACCTGCACTATCTGACACAAAGCAGGAGCTTTTACAGGATCTGGGGACCAAAAAGAGCAGGGCAGGGAAGCAGAGTTACCCATGGGACCATGGATGTGGCATAGCTATTGGAAGAGTTCCCTTGCCTTGCTTAAGTTTCCTTTTGAGGCCTGACGCACCTTGGCTGTTGGCCACCTTAGTTTCCCTGCTGCCACTCCAGAAGATATCCCACTTTGCCAGGAATCTCTCCATTTTCTGCCATCTCTTAGATGGCCCCTGCTACATCCCAATATGTTTTCAGAAACCATCACTTACTCTATGTGGAGAGACACCCTGAACAAAGGGGGACTAAGGGAAATTTGATGAAAGGGAGCCTTCAGAGAGGCAGAGACTGTTCCAAATGAGAGCTTGGAAGAGGCATAAAGCCAAGAGCCAGTAAAGGAGATGTAGGCCATGGTCCAAAACGAACTGCAGCCAATGGGACTGATCTGAATGGGCTTTGGAGTAGATTCTTGAACAGCAGCTGTAAAAAAGGATATTAGGGTTAGGATGTGTGTGGAGAACCAAGGATAGAAAAGTGAGGAGGAGAAGGGATTTGTTCAGCTATTCAAACCTGGTTTATGTAGGATGTATAAAGGCTTTCTTTAGTGTCACCAGGGCTCTCCAGACGGTGCCACAGCTACTGGCAGGTTCTGCTCCATGGGGTCGTGTTTTACATGACAGCAGTGGCTGATGTCTTGTATTGCAGTAGCAACAAGTATCTGAAGAAAGGGAAAACACTGCAAACGGAGCAAGACAAGTGGAATTATGTTCGATGCTGCTGTGCTGCCTGGTGGGAAATGCTGACACATTTCGAACCCTTAATATTGATCCCTGGTGGCACAAGCCCAGGGAAGGGAGGGAGGATGTGCCAGACTCCTTTTGCGAGATCAGATGAAGACAGTAACAGTGTTCGGAGGCAGAAACACCTTTCACATCACCAGATCTGATGTCTGTGAGTCACCTCCGCAGTCGCGATGCTGATGGCAGCCACACAGCGGGGCATGTGGGGGCTGGCAGAACGCAATCCCCTCCCGGAGAACGCCGCTGGCATCCCTGCCGAGGCCGGCGGGGCTGGGGCGGTGCGGGGCGGGCGAGAGCCGCGCGGGACTGACGGAGCTGCCGCCACGCTGCCACCTGCGGGCTGTGCCGCCGCGCTGCAGCCCTTCCTTCCTTCCTTCCTTCCTTCCTTCCTTCCTTCCTTCCTTCCTTCCTTCCTTCCTTCCTTCCTTCCTTCCTTCCTTCCTTCCTTCCTTCCTTCCTTCCTTCCTTCCTTCCTTCCTTCCGCACCATTCCTTCCTTCCGCACCATTCCTTCCTTCCGCACCATTCCTTCCTTCCTTCCTTCCTTACCATTCCTTCCTTCCGCACCATTCCTTCCTGCCTTCCTTCCTTCCTTCCTTCCTTCCTTCCTTCCTTCCTTCCTTCCGCACCATTCCTTCCTTCCTTCCTTCCTTCCGCACCATTCCTTCCTTCCTTCCTTCCTTCCTTCCTTCCTTCCTTCCTTCCTTCCTTCCTTCCTTCCTTCCTTCCTTCCTTCCTTCCTTCCTTCCTTCCTTCCGCACCATTCCTTCCTTCCTTCCGCACCATTCCTTCCTTCCTTCCTTCTGCACCATTCCTTCCTTCCTTCCTTCCTTCCTTCCTTCCTTCCTTCCTTCCTTCCTTCCTTCCTTCCTCCCTCCCTCCCTCCCTCACTCCCTCCCTCCCTCACTCCCTCCCTCCCTCCCATGGAAGGGGACCACAGCTGGACTCTGCTGTAGGCTGGAAGTGACCAGCTGTGGTTCCAGACCTTCCTGATGCAATGAGCACATACTCCTGGGAGCAGGTCCTGACCCATTCCAGCTCCACAGCACAGAGATGCTACAATTTTGGCTGTGAGGAAACATTTGGCAATTCCCTGCTGAAAGCCAAAGACTCAGGTTGCTCTTGGACAGTGTGCCAGCAGGTTGGAGTTGGCAGATGGGTGTTGGCAGCTGTCCTCATCCTGGTGGTTCAGCCCTGACGACTGCACAGGCACAGTGCTGGGCAGTCTCTTGGCAATAACATCAGAAGTCAGTCCTCTGAGTTCAGCACAACTGGATCATCTACTCCAATTCTGGTGCTTTTGCCTTCCTGCTGAGGAAGAAAACAGAAAGGAGTGGATCTCCTGGGACATTGCACTAGGAGTGTTCACATCTCCAGGTCTTCTTAAAAAAACCCAAAAAACAAAACAACAACAACAACAAAAACCAACAAAAAACCACCACAAGAAGGAAAGCCTTTCTGGAACTGGTTTATGTGCCTTCAGTGCCACTTAGGAATCTGAGTTTACAGTGCACCTGTAAGCTGAGCATGCCCCAGATCACTCCTCAGCTGTGAGCCCAACTGTCACCAAATGGTCACCAAATGCAGGCGACTTCTTTGTTACCCTCTAGAACAGGTTGGCTGTACCTAAACCACAGCCTGAAAACAGTCTATTGCTTGTCCTGACTCTAAATCTCTGCCCAGAATTTTCCTGGGCAAGCAAAAGCTGGCCCAAGCCAAAGGCTGGCTGTGGACCATGCCAGCCATTTACAAAGCCAGCTGATTGAGCTGCAGTGCCCAGGAATATTTCCTGGCACTTCTCAATTTGTTAGGACAGATGTAGGAATTCAGCCCTACCTTCGCTTATCAAATGGACAACTTGACTGCAGCAAGGAACATTTCTGTCACCCAAGCTGGTTCTGGATGACTTCAGAGAATTTCCATGAGGGTGAAGAAATGTGACTACACTGATCTCGATTTTGTGAGACAAGTACTCTGCCCGAGGGGTTTAATGCTGCAGGATGCCAGAGCAGTGAGTATCTGGGAGCCAGGCTGAGAACCTCTGAACCGGGACTGCCTTGAATTTGAAGAGCACAGCTGAAGGGATCTGAGCACGTGCTGGTTTGGGAGAAAGCAGTCTTGTGTCTTTCATAAAACAGCGTACATAGAGCATGATATTCACAAAGGAAGAGTAGATTGAGGTTAAACTCTGAAAGTCGGATAAAAACACATTGCTGATTCCTTCAGCATGAATTGTAGTTCTGTGCCGACTGTGCTCCTAATGCTTCATACTGGTTTTTCCCCTTGCTTTTTCCTGGGCTGTCAGGAAGGGATCAGTGAGCTGAGCAGATTGGGTGGACAGGGAAGGGAGTGGCATGGAGAGACATGGTGAGGGACCCGCCTGGAAAGGAGCAGCGGCTGGCTGCTGGGCTCTCGCTTCTTGCTTCCGTGTTTTTTGCGGGCTCTGCCAGCTGCTGTGGTGCATTTACCTGTGTCCCTCTGACCTCAGAGCACATCACAGACCACAGGAGCCTCTCGGGGCACGGCAGCTGCCAGGTCCGGGTGAGTAGCACTGCTGCCTGCAGTAGCTGTGCCTGGGCTCCCTCTCAGCAGGGAGGCAGCAGCTACCACTGAGGGCATCCCCTCCCCATCCAGGGGCACTTGGCACTGCAGCCCCAGCTCTTTCCCCTACCGTGGCAGAAGTAATCTTGTCTTTGACACAGGAAAATACCTTCTTTTCTTTCTCTTTCTACACTTGAATTTTGCTGTCTCTTGCACAAGCGGTCAGCACCAGGATATTTGTGTGATAGTAGCTCCCGGCCCATGGAGCATATAGAACTTTCCCAGGGCAAGAGGGAAGGAGACAGGTTTTCAGGTGTCCATGGTAGTGTGCCTGGGTAGGGATGTGCATGGGAGAAAGCTGAATCCCCCCAGACTCTGGACCACCACAGACTTTGCTGGACCCTTGCCATGCCAGCCCCATCTGCCCCTGCTTGAGCAGCTGCTTTCCTTGGACCAGTGTCGATGTTTTCCTGCTCCCATTCAGGAACGTGTGCCCACAGGCAACGAGATAACAAAGGGCATGTTTTACCGGCAGGAGCCGTCAGCAGAGACCAAGCCTCCGAGGATGGAAAACACCTTTGGAGCCACGATAGGAGTTTGGTGAGGGAGTGACTGAGAATGAAACAGGAGGTCCAAAGTGTTGCTCTGGCCTTGGAAGAGCAGGATGTCGTTACTGGGAACAGAAACAGGATCATGTTTCTAGATTGAAGTCCTCGAGGAAGAAATACGCTCCTGATAAGAGAAAGTCGCTTTTTTTTCTGAGTCACTACATTCCTGGGGGTGGTTGCGCAAGATGTTTTCAGAGACCCCTTTTCAGATCACTGTGGTTAGCTCTACCTCTATAGATGCAAATAAGCGTCTTGATGGGGATGAAAGAAGATCTAAAAAAATTAGCATAATTGCCAGAAAAATACCATACACTATGCACTTAATATATATGAAAAATGAGTGGTTTGATTATTCTTAAAATAGCACATTTGTATTTTAAATTGGATTAAAAAATTCTTTGGCATTTCTAATAGGAGGTAATTCTCACCAATGTAATCCACTCTAACCTGAGATTTTACAAATAAGAAAAAAAAAATCCCTAGATCAGGTGAGGACTGGAATCTCCCTAAAATGTAATCAAAACTTGAGTTATCCTTAAAGAGACCTCAGTAGTTAACTGTTGCACAGCTCTAATATCACTTCCAACAATCTCTGTGAGAGTGTCTGGCTCATTTTCAAACTGCAGAAACAGGAAGAAAAATCTTGGATATTAATACCTCTTGACTCTTCCTTGATTTAGAATTTTTATGCCTTTGGAGTCTCAGAAGGTCTTTTGTTGTCCATACAACACTTGAGGTGCCTAAAAGCAGAATTGTGATCTTGAAAATCCTGAGACCCACCTGACCGCGGAGTGCCCTGAATCATGCACCTGGTTTCTGTTTGAGTTTTGCATCAGGATCTTCTCCAAGGACTTGATAACAAGCAAGCCTGTGTTGAAAGCCCTAACTGTTGTCACTCAGGAAGGCAAGAGACCCAGCAAGTCTTGTAGCCCTAAGTGATCTTTCTGTTTATGTGGTCAGACCATGGCATGGAAAAATTAGACTGCAACTAGTCTTGGTTTCCAGGGCTGAAAGCTTCTCTTGTCTGCCAGCAGAGGAAGGGACAGAGCAGTGAGGAGCATCCCTTTCCAAAGAATGCAGGAGATAAGGCAGCTTTTCTCTCACAAAGGTCTTTGGGTCTATGCAAGTTATCTGCAGAACAGAACGGGCTGTGACTCTGTGGAAGGCAGCAAGACATGTCAGGGGAACAGGATCTGACTCAAAAGCAAAACTACACCAGCTTGCAACAGCTGCCCAAAAATACCTGGGTGACTAAGGGAAGAAGAATGCTGAAAGCAGGAAAGATCCATGTGCTCTGTTTGGCTTGTTCTCTTCTTTTGGAACTGCACTTAAAACAGTGTTTTCTTCCAACCCTGCCTGTTACAGCTGGTGTGGGGGCACTGAGAGGCAACTGTTACATTTGGCATCTTTCTAGTTTTCTTCAGTCCAGCTCAAGTGTTAGGGATCAGCAGGTTGGAAACGATCTGTTAGAAATTTAAACTAAAGGAGGTTAGATTTAAACTAGCTATAAGGAAGAATTTTTATGACGAGGGTGGTGAAACACTGGAACATGTTTCCCAGAGCAGCCACGAAGGGTGTGGATTGCCCAGAGATGGGTTGATGCCCCATCCCTGGAAACATTCAAGGTCAGGCTGGACAGGGCTCTGAGCAGCCTGACCCTTTGGAAGATGTCCCTGCTCGTTGCAGGGCAGTAGGACTTAGATGACTTTTTAAGGTCCCTTCCAGCCCACACTATTACATGATTGTATGAAGCACACTTAAAAAAGGTAATGTTGAACTTCCCTTAATTTGAAGAATTGAATCAAGACATCTACCTGGACCAACAGGTTAGATATTACATTAAATAGATTATCTATTATACAGATTGCATTAGATATTATGATAGCTTAGTTAGTATTTTAATTAGAGGAAATTAGGAGCAAAGAGAAAATTATTCCTGTTACTTGCCAAAGGTTAATTGGACTGGAGCCTAATGAATGCCACAGATTGGTATCTAGACATCTGTGTGAACATGTAATGAGAACCATCCATGAGTTTTTATCCTCTGTTTTCCTGTACCTACTTTGAAGCCTCTGCAGGGGGATCCAGTGGGTGTCATCCCAAAACAGATGATACCTCAATTTAGAAATACAGGGCTTGAAAGGGATTCCCAGGTCTCTAATTCCAGTCTCCTGGCAACAAACTGTTTGTTTTTGTGAATAGCTCAAATTTTTCCTGTTTCTTTGCAAGTAACTCTGCTGCCCTCTTTCAAGGAAGGTAAGTTTGACTTCTGAAAGCGCCAAAAATTGAGAACTGGAACTAGGAGCATTGCAGAAGCCGAGACATTAATTAGAAGAAACTGTCTGTGTTCACCTGAGTCACAGCATGGCAGAACATGCAAGTGAGAAGGAAACAGCCCTTCCTCATCAGCGAAGAGAATGGGAACATCCTGCTCCATCAAGGAGCTGTACTGGAGCAAAGCCCAGAAGGCTGCTAAGGCTTCTGGGAGAGTTTCGTCCCATCTGTCCCCAGAGGTTCCTGACAATTCCCTGCCATGGCTTTCTGACAGTAACTAGAGCTGTTTTGCTAGGGATATTCCAAGTGTGCACCTTCCTGGCACTTGTACTCTGCTCCATCAGGCCACCCATCCCATGACCTCTCACTCCAAGGTGGCCTTGTTCTCTTGCTGAGCTACCTGTGCCGCTGGACTGCCCTCCACAGACTTGTGTCCTGCTGACTTTTGTTACCATTTACAAGCTGTTTGCTTCCTGGAAGGCCTCCAGTGCTGCTTCCCTGGCATCAACTCAAGTTTGCTTTCAGCTCTAGCTGCTCTAAACTTCAGCACACAGCTCCATTACCTGTGTGGGACCGAGGGAAAGTATTTGGTCATGAATTTTGGCTATGACACAGCAGAGCTGTGTCAACAGAGTTGTAAACTCCGTGATTTCCTCTTCCACACCAGCTGCTGATGGAGTAGCAAAGAGAAACCTATGGCCTCACACAGCCCCCTGGAGCCATGCTTTAAGTCAGCCACAGCAAATCCCCCCACCCCCAGTTCCTGAAGGATGGGCTCTGCCCTCTGTTAATGACTGGATATGTGCTTCTAGGCACTGCTCCATCCACCTTTGGAAGCAGCCTGCCTCACCGAAGTCACTTGTGTGGGCAAAAAGCTGGATGTGGGATGTATCTGAAGTTGTTGCTTACTCCTAATGTAAGGTTTTATTTATTTTAATTTTTATTTTCAAAAAAGCTTACTGTTTTCATCCTGCAGATCCAGAGGACACATAAAGAGACATTTCAGAGCAGGGAAAGCAGACATTTGCTCTAGATACCATCCAAGTCCTCTAACCTTACTGTTCTTCCCATGCTGGGTTACGACACAGATTATCATCCCTTGCCCCAAATTCAAAGAGGTTTCTTGGGAAACTGATATTTACCTAAGAGTTAATCCAAGAGAAGGAATCCTAATTGATTTGTTATTGTACAGTGATAGAAGCAAGAAAATCTGACAAGATAGGGAGAGCAGGGGACTTCCATCCTGCAACTTTGGGGCCAAACCTTCTGATTTCCTGGATTTGTTTTTCATGGACTTCTGCTCCAGCCCCTGTCAGGCAAGCAAAGTGCAGCAGCTCTGACCTGTTGAGCCCCACCAGTCTGGCTTGGTTTGTTGTGGGACAGCAAGGGGCTCTGTGAGGGGTGAAAACACCCATGGGTTGGTCAAGGGGTCACCTCTGACACATAGAGCTTCTGGTTCAATGTCATGGTTCAGCTATGGACTGATCCAGGTGCCTGTAAATATCCACCCAAAAAATTGAGATATCCGGGTTGCTCCTTTCCACACTCCTTTATGGTGCATGATGAATACAAAGGAAGATGGAAGGTTGGTGGTTTGCTTGCTTGGGGATGGGAGAGGGGACATATTTGAAATCGAATATGGATATGATTTGCTTGCTTACTTGCTTCTTACACTCAGAAATCTGAGTTCTGCATTGCCAGAATCAAGAATTTGAGGAGAGCTCAGAAAATGAATGCTTGCTAACAGAGAGAGTTAAGAGATCTGGAATGGGGATATTTAAAATATGTCAGGCTTGTTTATATGTCTCTAATGAACTTTTTGGAGACAAAAAATTTCTGTGGACATCAAGCAGTTCACCTCAATGAGGGAAAGCACACTACTAAAAGATTACAAGGACTGTCCCAAAGGTTGCCATGCCTGGGCTGGTGCCAGGGGCAACTGTGTGCCACCACTGCAGTAAGGAGTCCTGGATTCTGCCAGTCCCGTGTCACCCCAGCCCCATGGGCATGGGGAAATGCCAACAAAACCACACCAAGCAGCACCTCTTACACCCCCAGATCCTCTGTGATTAATTTACTTATTGATGGTCTTTCATAACTCCGTGGTCATCTTTTTTCTCACTGCCATTAATTATTCCTGGAAGCAAATAAAAGGGCCCACCGATATCTCTCCCTCCCACTCAGCACAGCCAGCTTTTCCTTAGGGAGAAAAAACTTATGCTCATTTGCAGTGGGACAATGCCGACTTTTGAACCTCTAACCACTAAACAAACAAACCTTGCGCTCTGCTCCACAATCCAAACAGGGTTTATTGACAGGCGTATCGCAGCAACGCGCAGCAGCTCCGGCAGCAGCCGGGCTGGGATCAATGCTGCGGGGGTGGCCCCGGGCGCCAGAGGACATCCTCGAAGGGGCAGCCCCGCCCGGGGCTGCTGTGCCCTGGCTGCTGCCACCTGAGAGCCCTCGTGCCCAGGGACAGTGCAGAGGGAGGAGTGGGTCAGGGTGCCTGCAAAGCCCTTGCAGCTCGGCGAGCCCTGGTGCCACTGCTCTGCGCTGCTTTAGGGCTGGCGCTGCGGAGCCACGACCTTCAGTCCGGGTGCTGCTCAGCTTTAGCTGGCCCCAGGGAAGCAGCTCCTCCAGAAGGATCCAAGGACCCTTTAGAGTCAAAGGAGGATGAATCTGGCTCCTGTCTCCCTCTGATCAAGAGCGAACCATGGACGTTGGACCCAGCAGGACGTGCTGTGTGTCAAGCCCATGCGCAATGAGCATAACTGCTTTGGTGCTGCATCCATGTCTCCTGGCCAGACCCACTTCAGAGACTACACGAGCAGCACAAAATCAAGCAGGTTCCTTGCGCTGGACCTGCTGGCTCCCACCATGGTCTTCTCCCAGGCACAGGAGCCCTGGATAAGGTTCGCATGGCCACATGTCCACTGTCAGACTGCCAGCCCCTGGCCCAGCAAGGCATGGAGCTACATGCAGACAAAATGCAGTGCAGAGGCTTTGGGGCTCATGCTTGCCATTTCCCCACGTTCCCTTAGGCAGAGAGAGCTTCCTTGTCACTAGGGTCAGGCAAAACAATTCTCCCCACACAGCTCTGTGGATGCCGCTGGCATTTGGCTTTGGCTTTTAGAAAAAAGATAAGAAAAGCTTCAGCAAGGAAAAAGACTGAAGTGCCCCAAAGAAGGCAAATGGAATAACTTAAATAAATTTGATGGGAAAAACTGAACAGCATAGGGCTAAAACCCGGGGAAGTCAATAATCCTCACTACATGTTTGGGGGTGGACAGTGCTCCCATCCCTGCTGGGGCCCAGGCCCAATGAGCTGACCCCACACCGAGCCAAGGACATTGGCTGCAGCGTGGCTGCTCCAACCTGGCCTCACTTCTCAGTGGGGCTTCTCCCATCCCTAAGTAAGAAGTATGTATGTCAAACAGCCAGGGCAATTTGGCCAAATCATCTGGACTTCCCTTGTTTTCATCTCTGGCTAAGTGAGTAATTTGGCATCTCTACCCTGGTCCCCTCTATCTAGCCAGGACGTGGAAATGGGCCACAGCCTGTGCAAAGCAAGCTCTGATATGGCACAGGGCTCTTCCAAGGATTTCTGCTTTTGATGGAGCTGTGATGAAGCCTACATAAAGCCGACAAAATCAAGGGAACTTTGGAAAATCAACTGAAATCCCCTCCCTCCAAACAAGACAGAAATTGTAAGGATGTGAGAAACAGCACATAGTTTAACCAATGGGACATTGCACAAGCAAACAAGGCTCCTCACTCCAGCATGACAGGACACCTTTTTCAGAAGAGACGAAATTCTTTCTATTTCTCTGCACTGCAACTAATAAATCTGGATGGATGACTATCCACACCGGATTTATGGGCTCTTTTACAAGTGTCTAACATTAAGCAATTCACTTCTGAACGTTTAAACAGTGCCTTATCTTGTCTGCTCTGACCCTTAGGGCAGAATGAACACTTTGCCTATTCACGGTTGCAAGAAGAAAATAAAATATAAAATAAAAAAACATGTGCTTTAATTTTTTTTCCTGCTAAAATTCATCATGAGCCCAACAACATTTCTAAGGTCTTTCGGACCGATCCCTGAGATATACCGGGGGTTGACTGGCAGGCAGCACCCCCATTTTATCTAACAAATTCCAGGGTAAAAAAAGCACCCAAACATAATAATAATAATATTAATAAAGCGATGGACACGCTTCCCCGGACGACGAGACACATACACTGTACACCTGTACACACGGCCGGCCCCGCGGGGCGGTGTAGTGCATCGGGGGGCCGCTTCCACCGCGCCCCCCGGCCCGGCCCGATCCGCCGCGTCCTCCAGCAGTCCCTGCGCCGCTGTCCCCGGCCGCTGTCACTGCGGGGCGGCGGGGCCCAGCCCGGCGGCGGCCGCCCCCGCCGCGGGACCCTGCAAAGAGGCGCTGGGGCTGAGGGGCTCCGCGCCGCCGGGCTGCGCCTGCTGCAGCTTCTTCTTGTTGATCTTCCTCTCCTTCGCTCGCCTATTCTGGAACCAGATTTTCACCTGCCGGAGGGTGGACAGGGCAGTGAGGGGGGGAAGTTCGGCGGGGATGTGTCCCCTCTCAGGGGCTCTCACCGAGAGCGCACCCCACCACGCGCGTTCCGCCCCGCGCAGCCCCGTCCCGCGCATCCCTGCCCCCGCCCAGCCCGGCCACACGTGGCGGGCGTAGGGAGAGCCACCTGTGGGACAGACCTGCCTCTCCGACAGCCCCAGGTTGGAGGCCAGCTCCGCTTTTCTCCTGATGGTGATGTAGCGGCTGTAGTGAAACTCCTTCTCCAGCTCCAGCCGCTGGTGGTCGGTGTATACGACGCGGTACTTGTCTTTCGTCCTGGTTTTAACTGCGAAATACAAAGCCAGGGTTGAGAAAGTCAAAGCCAAAGGGCAGAGCTGAGCGCGGCTATCCTGTCTGAGGTGCAGAGCGATCAGCAGCAGTCCTATCACCCCTGCCTCCCGAGCTTGCTGCTCGCTTCCCCCTGCCCTGGGCTCTACTGAGCGCAGCAGAGGAGCGGAGACGTTCCGCAGTCCCTTGGAGACACGGGACACCGATCCCGGGCATGCCGGCGAGCGCAGGCTCCCAGCCCCGGTTGCCAGCCCTGGGTCCACCGCACACCCCTGCCTTGCACGGGGACACCTTTGTTGCTCATTTGTTGGCTTTTGGTTTTGTTTTGCCTTCCCTAGCGACAGCAAACTTTTTGTAGAGAGAGAGGAAAAGGGAAAGAAAGAATAATCCCGTTCAGGGCACGGTAATTTCGTTTCTAAGCGAGAAACAGCGATCGAAGGGCAGAGAACGGGGAGCGGCCATGGTGTCTCGGCCCAGCTCCCCCTTTTCTGCTCCGGCATGGAGGCTTAAGAAATTTCTTTGAGAGCCTGGAAGTGTGACGTACAAGTTGAGCATTCAAAAAAACCTAACCCAAACGAACAAACAAACAAAAAGAACCCCAAAAACCAAACCAAACACCGAAAACCCAATGGAATCCGACGGCGAATGCCAGCGAGCAGCCGGTTAGAGTGCATCGCGGCAGCCGGTGACCTCCTTTTTCCCGAGGGTTTCTTGTTTAACTGGTTGTGTTCCCGGCCCTCCCGTTCCCCAGGGAGTCGAGGCGGGGAGTCTCTGCCCCCAAGGTGCTTAATGGCTAGCAGGCTGACTTTGTTCAGGTAAACTCTCTGCAAACCACAACAAAAGCACCCTGTAAAGATACAAGCCTGATCAGAGAAAACTCCCCAGAGTCAGTGAATAGGGAACACAATCCCAAACAATGCAGGACAAGGAGATCTTATCAAAGAAAAACCCTTCTCAAAGCCTTAATGACAGCCACATTCTGTTTGAATTACCACTACTGAACAAATGGCGGCAGGCGCTTTCATCCCCCCAGCTCTGCACATTAACATAAACACTGGCTCCAAAGGCAGAATTTGAATAGAGACAAGGCACCGGCCACCACCGCACAAGCCCAAACTGTGGGAACACCACGGGCTGCTGTGGGAAGCGCGGTGGGCCTGGAAGAGCTCCACCGCCATCGGCACCCTGGACGTGGCTGTGCCCGCGGTCGGCACCGGGGCACCGGGGCTTCTCCCGGGGCGCGGCGGCGGCAGGCGTAGCAGGGACCCCCGCTCCGCGCCGCCCGGGGAACCCCCGCCCGCCCTGCCGCCGGTCGCGCAAGGCAAAGGATGAGAGAGGGATGCCCATAAGTCGTTATTTGCTGGGAAAGCAGTAATCTACTTTTTTTTTTTTTTTTTCCCCCGGCCACGATGTATAAATATTAAAAAAAAAAAAAAAAAAAAAGAGGAAAAGAGGAGACAGTAGTCGTGGAAGGCGTATATCAAAGCGCGGGACGCGCACGTCCCCTGGCAGATGCACGGTGGGAATAAAAGAGAGGGTCTGCGGGGGTATTAACATCACAAGGGAGCACGGCGCCGGCTACGGCCTGACCCGGGAGGGCACGCCCTCGCCCGGCCCGGCCCGGCCCGGCCCGGCCGGGGGCACGGCCCGGCCCGCAGGGATCGCGCGGGCAAGTGGCCGCCGCTGTCGCTCGGGAGGCCTGGCCGCACGGAGACCTTAATAAAGGGCAGGCGCCCAGTGACTCAGAAACAAATGCGGAGCGACACCGGCCGATGATTTATATGACTATAATTGGTTATAAAAATCTTCTAAGTGGCTATAAGCAGGAGAGCGGAGCAGTGGGAGGAAGAGCGAGCGTTTCCTCGGAATCCGGGCCTTTCCACCCTGCTCCGCCGGAGCGCACGCCCGGGCACCGAGCCCCCGGGACCGGCAGCCGCTGCTCACCGGCGGAGCGCCGCTGCTGCCGCTGCCGGCCCGGCACTCAGCAGCGAGGACGGGCTGTCGGCGCGGCCCGGCAATCCTGTCCTTGCGAGGACAGGCCCTAAGGCGGGTTTGTTTCGGGGAGCTCTCCCCGAAAAAAGGCTTTGCCGGGCTACCCGGCGTACGGGGAGTCGTCGGCAGGGCAGCCCCCGCCCGCCTGCCCCCGGCCCGCACTTACCCTGGCTGCTGAGCGGGGGCTGCGCCGGCTTCCTCATCCACTCGCAGAGGCCGCGGCGCTGCCCACCGGGGGAGAGCGGCTCGGGGGCGGCGCTGGCCGCGGCGCTGGCGGCGTTGAGGGGCTGCATGACCCCGGCGGAGCAGTGGGGCGCGGGGCCGGCGTGGTGGTGGGCGTGCGGGTGGTGGTGGTGGTGGTGGTAGTCGGCGGGGCTGTAGGCCATGGAGGCGGCGGGGGTGCCCCCGTTGAGGCCGTGGACGGCGCCGGCGGCCGGCGGCGCCCCTTGGCCATAGGTGCCCCAGTCGTCGCGGAGCGGGGCGGCGTAGGGCGCGGGCCAGGCCGGGCCGGGGGACTGGGCGCCGTCGAGGTTCACATGGTACCCGCCGTAGTCCGCGTACTGCGGGGCGCCCACGAAGTTCTGCGCCGCCAGGTTAAGCCCCCCCGAGTGCCGCACCGGGCCGGGGTACATGGGCCCGTCCTTCTCCAGGAGGTAGCTCACGTACATGCTGGCGGGGCCCCGGCGGCGGCTCTCCACATGCTGCTCGGGGCTCTCGCCGCGGCGCGCCTGCTGCTGCCTGGGGCCGGGCTGCCCGGGGCGGGGAGGGGGCAGGCGGAGGGGCCGCGGCCCCGCGCTGCGCTCCGCGCTCCTCCGCGCTCCCGGTCCGAATCCAATGGCCGGCAGTCCTTACATGATTAACGATTGTTTACAAGGCTCTATTAGTAATGGCCCAGACGCACCAAAGGCAGGTGACGTGGAGAGGCGCTGGGTATATAGCTACTACCCCTAAAAGACGATTTGCATTTAAAAAGATAAGGAGAGGGCAGCGACCTGATCACAGCTAAATATTCAAGCCTTTATTGTTTAAGAGCTTCCTCCTTCCATTGCAACCTGGTGCACTTTAACCTCCAATCACAGGTTCAAAGGATGAAATCAAGAGACTTGCAAAAGACAGAGAGGGAGATCTAAGGGCGAGGGTGGGAATATGGGAGCCGTGTATCACGGCCGATCTGTAGGCAGCACTTTAGCCAGCTCTTTTCTGTGCTTTGGGGTTGGAAGGTGGTGGGGGGGTGGGAAGGGGCGGAAGAGGAGGGAGTTTTGATTAAAAATCCACAAAGCCATTTTGTCGTGGTAGTTTTAAGTAACAAACCCCATCGCGACGGCCTACTGCTTTTTCTAAAACGCTTCCCACCCGCTCCCGCTCCCACTCGGTCACGGGCGATGAAGGCGAGGTAAGAGGAGAAATCCCCCCCCCTCCAAGGGTGCTGTCTCCTTCCTCCGCGTGTGCCTGCAGAGCTTCGAGGTCGGTCGCGCCCAGCGGTTCCGGGAAAGGACCCGGGGTGCCTTCGTCTAAAACACCCACTGCCCTCAGATCCACCGCTGGAGCGAGGCCGGATCATCCTGCCGTCCGGGGGGTCCTTGGGAGGGAGGCAGGGGATGGTTTTCCTCAAGGGGGGAACCATCAACCTCCTCCCGGAGCCTGCCACCTCATTGGGCCATTCCCCCGCTGTAGCGCGGCCGAGCCCGCGGGGAACCCGACGGCTTGTCTCTCCAGGCACACTCACTTCTTCCCTCCCCGACTCCTTGGAAACCCTCTGGAAATGCTGTTCCTGGAAGGGCGGCTCCCAGGCGAGCGGCAGCCGGCTCCCCCTGCCCAGCCAGTCCCCTTTGAAGAGGCGACCCCCTCTCAGCTTCCCCCCGCCGCTTTTATGCTTTAACTTTTCACCCTGAGCGGGGACAATGCGAGACGACGTTTGCATATTCGCATCTTTTCCCATGACACAGCGAGGAAACCTTTCACCCGCCGAATAAAAATGGATGGGGACGGGAACGTCCCTCCGTTTTCCCAGCACGTTTCGCTGGAGCAGCGCAGCACCGTCTCTGCCATTCTCACTGGCTCTCCCGGTGCCTTGGAGCGGCTGCGGCTCCGTCCTACCGGGGCTCCCCCGAAGGGCCCCGCGCTGTCCCAGACACCCGTGTCCCGGGTGTTACATACGGAGATCCACGTGGTCGTGTCCCAGGGGTATTTTTCCTTCCACGTGAGTGGCTGTTCAGCACACCGAGGAGTGCCACTGAGACGGGGCGTCTTGGAGCTGAGGGTGGATTTCAGCTCTGCAGGGGCAGATATCCCGATCCCACTCTCTGAAAATCTCCCTCTCCTTCCCCCAGTTCTATCGTTTCTTTGGTGGCGAGCGTGAGGCTGACGCGGAGCCATGCTTTAGCGCCAGTGGGAGTGATTCAGTGACCTCTCTCAAAATGTCCGAAGGGGTCCAGTGTTAGTGGCCCTGGGAGACCAGGGTGCTCAAGCAGGAAAGGATGGAGCATCGCTCCTGGGGAAGAGACCACGGACGGCCCCCTCAGAGCCGCTGTGGATGCCCTGGATGCGAGGAGCGGGGTATCCCCTCTCTGCACCCAGCCAGGAATGCCCGCTCCCACACCGTCTCTTGTCGCAGGCAGCCGTGGTTGCGACCCTACGATAACAGCAGCACAACAGCAGAGATGCAGAGATGCCTGCCAGACGCCTTCTCTGGAGGGGATTTCTCTCTGTGTTGCGTGTTCTCCCACCATGACACTTTCCCCCGCCCCGACGGTGGGGTAAGGGAAAGGGAGCGTGGTTTGGAGCTCCCAGCGCTGTCTGAGCAGGAGACTGAAATGTAACTCTGGAAAGGAAATGCTGTGTCCCTTCAATGTAATCGCCTCTCCCGATAAGCACCGACAGACCTGATCTATGCAGATGTGAATTTGATGATGCCATAAACGGAGAAATGGGCCATTAAAACGACAAAACTCTGGACATATTGTAATAAAACGCACTACTACCCTGATCAACCCTGAAACAGCCTGGTTCGGTGTCTAAGGCTCCGTCAGTGAATCCCTGGCAGGCAGGTGGAAGCTTTTTGGGGTGACACCCGGCGCCAGTGCGAACTAGCCGGGCAGGGGTCCTTGGGCCGCGGGGTCGGATAAGAGTCTCGAGGTTCCGGAGAAGGAGCAGGATAAGGCTCAGAGGCAGCACTGCAACTACCTGGAATGGCAGCCAGCGCGCCCCTCCTCTTACCTATTTTGCCATTCTGACAGTGATTTCAGATGCCTCCCAAGTACGGGGAGGACTTGGGGAGACCAGACCCCACCAGCCGTACCCTAACCGGGGTCGGTGGCGACATTCCCCCGCGGGTAAATGCTCGGAGCATCCTCCGCCGCCGCACAGCTGCTCCCCGGACGCGACCCGTCGCAGCCACCTGCACAGCTGGTGGGGATGGGGACACTCTGCCCCGGGACACTCTTGTCTTAAAACAAGAGGGATGCCGAGCCGCGCACTCCTACATGCCTTTGCGGCTCTTCGGGCTTTTTTCCGTTGTGACTGGCACAGGATTTGTTCTCCCCTCTGGCCCTCCCCTATCGGGGCTTCTCAATGAGGCTGGGGAGAGAGGATATCTCTCTCCGATGGGTTTCACTCCTTTTCTCCTCTCAGTTCTGCCCGCTCCCTCTCCGCTTTCGTCTCGGGTGTTCCCGCCAGCTCCGGCCCAGACCTGCAGACCCGGGAGAGGAGTGGGGACCCTGATCCTGAGCGGAGAACTGGGATCCAAGCTGACAAGTGCCTGGTGGGGGACACCGCTCTCAGGGAAATATCTTCTCCGCCCCTCCACGCTGACACCGATATTTTCCCCGTAGGGCTGTTTCACCCAGGGCTGCGTCCAGGGCAGACGCCGGGGTCCCCGCCTTCCTCCTTCAGCCTCAGCCTTACTGCTTGATTTGAAAAAATAATTTCCGACTTTATTCCGGGGGGAGTCAGGGCAGCGGCATGACTGCAGGGAAACGCCGGGGACAGGGCGCTGCTGCTCTCCGCTGCCGGGCCCTCGGACCCCGGACCGGCGGCTGCCGGTGCCCGGCTCTGGAGAGGACGCCTCACTTCGGAGCCGGAGCTCATCGCCGCCTCGGGCCACCGAGCTGGCGCGGACTGGGGGATAAAGGGTAGAGCAGCACAGCCCGAGGACCCTCGCCCCAGCTCAGACACATCCCCATAAGCCATGGGAAGGGCCGATCCCTCCTCCACAGACTGCTCCCGCTCGGCGGGACCCCTGTGGGGATGCGGATTCACCGACTTTATTTCTACTAGTTTTGTGGTTTAAAGAATTTATTTTTGTGTGATTTAGGAGAATCTCGGGGTGGGGCGTGCGGGGAATCCTCCCGTCTCCCTCCACCTTAACGACACGGAACAGGGAGCGTTGTTTGCAAGGTAAAGAAAAAAAAAAAAAAAAAGCCAGCTTGAAAGCCCTTTGGCGGCCATGGAGAGAGAAGGGAAGGAGGAATCGTGTGTTAGTCCGACCTGTGGAATTTATGACTCCCCCTAAGCACAGCCATGATAAGGACTTAGAAAACATCTTGGATCTTTTCAAGCCGGCAGCCCCCGAGGCTTTGATGTAGATTACCTTGCAGAATAACCCAATACTTTTATCGTGGGGTTGATACTCGTCTTGTTTAAGCACATGCCTCTAGGAGAGGGCTAGATGCTGAACGCTCGCTCCCGAGCAGATTCGCGTTGCTGGGAAGAAAGCAGACGGGGAAGGAAGGTGGCACTTTGTGCCTGGCCGGGGCACAGCCGCCCCATACCAACACCCGCCATGGGCAGCCCCTGCCTCTTTGCACAGGTGCTGCCAGGCCTGAGTTCACATGGCCCAGTTCCCCTCCAGGAAACAGGCACATAAGCAGAGAAGAAGAAAAAAAAATCTTATTATACATCAGAGACTTCTGCAGCCAGAGGCTGGTGAGGGTGTCCCCAGACTCAGATCCAGTGGCTGGCACACCTCTGCTGACCAAGGAAATAGCCTTGGTTGGATTTTATTTTAGCTTAGTTCATTACTTTTCTTTACTCGACTTTACGTTACTTCACTATCTTTTTAAAAGGTCACAGAGAAAGAAGCAGCACCAGGGCGCCCCGGCTGCCTGCAGAGCACTTGTGCCCGGCTCGTGCTGGCGTGTCCCGCCGGGGACGGTGACGGGAGCCGTGAGTCACCCGGCGGCGCTCGCCCGCAGGATGGCCCCGACGGCGCGGTCCGGGCGGGGGCGGGGACGATCCCTCTCAGGGGAAGCGATCCCCGGGCTCGGCTGCTATCGCCTCTGCCCCCCAAGGACACTCCCCGCCCATCGACGGACGCTCCCCGCAGCACGCAGGGCCGCTGTTATCGGCTCCGGCCCCGGCAGCGCCCGGCACGGGATGCGGCGGGAGCGCGGTGCTCCCCAGCCGCACGCTCTCGGCTTTGCGGCGAGGCACGGCCTGCCCGGGAGACCGAGGCAGGGGATGTGCCCCGGCCTCCCAGCCCTTGCCCAGAGCCACCCCGCTCGCCGGGAAACCGCAAGCCCCGGCCGAGCTGGTGGGACGGAGCCACTAACAAGGGTGTCGACTCCCATGCCGAGTAAAATACCGAATTTGAGCTGTAAAATGGTTTGCCACCAGTGAGCCCCCGGGCTATATCCCCCTCCCACGGGCAACATAAAGGCTGATGTCCTCACTGCTTTCCTCACTGATTCATTTTCTCTATATCCCAGCTTTGAAACCTTAGCAGGGAGATGATGCACACCCCCTGGGTGAGTCCTCCCCATCTCCACAACACATGCTAGTCTTGCCGATTTTTCCACCCCCTTCTCTCTGTTCCAGGCCCTTCCATGGCAAGATGCATGGGGTGATTGCCCCAAACTGCTGTCTCCCTCAGCCTTGTGTTTCGTGGCAAGCCCCATCCTACAAACCCATTCAGTGAGCAGAGGCACCGGTGATGCTGGGCTGTGTGAATGGTTTGCTGTTTGCAAGACCATCATTTGTTTGCAAGACCATCCCTGCAGGGTCATGGTGCTTTGTGGATAATACTTCATGCTATAAAATGTAGGAGTCCAAAGCAGGCAAGTGCCAAGAGCTTCTTTGGCCTGGCAGGGAGTAGGCCAAGGCTCCCACTTGGGACCTTTCTTTTTGATGGGGATGTAGGAAGGCAGAAGTAGACTCATGCTTCTCCACAGACAGGTACAAACAGACAAACAGCTTCTCCACAGACGGGTACTTCTCCACAGGTACAAACCTGTACCCTCCAACCCAAAACCTAAGCCCTTCTGGCTCCAAGGAGAAATTGGTACCTGACTGCTCTCCACCATCTTACTTTGCTCCTAGCTATTATATATTCTAGGTCCTGAGAGGGAGAAGGAGTCTCACCACAATTTTTTTTCTGATCCGAAAAGAAGCACCAAAAGAATCAGAAGGAAGGGCCAGGCAGACCCAGAGCCAGGTTCCCAGATGTGGCCCACACTCCTCTCCCCTGGGCTCTCCTCCATGACTCAGCTTCCAGGGACCAGCTCAGCTCTGCCTCTGTTTAGCTCTGCACCCAGGGCAACCCTACACACAGGAGGCTTTTCCAAAGCAGAACCCAGTACACTTCGTGTGGTCGCTTCTCCAAGAGAAGTGTGTTGGAAACCAGAGCTAGGCATCTCTTTCTTGTTAGGATCTGAAGCCTCCAACCCGCCTCCGAGGATGGGGCTGTCATGGCACTGGTGGGACTGGAGGGCTGTCATTAGAAGTAACTTCTGGGTTTTCTTCTGCTGGAAGATGTTGATGTACGCACAGCATACAGCATGGAGGGAGAGAAACCCTAACACAGCTGGAAAGAGGCTTCTCTGGGCACATATGGGCAGCCAAAACTAAGTGTCGAAGCTTAGCTTTGGTGCAAAGGATCATGAATAGGTGTAGGTAATACCTGGCAGCAGGAGTGGGTCACTGTCAGGATCTCCAGTGTTTTTTCATCCCAACGAAGCAGTATCTAAATGAACTGGACCCCACTGCAGTCTTTGTGTGCCTCTGTGGAGGTGACCACAGGAGTGACCACCACAGGTAACTGCAGATGACCACTGTTTTTCCACCTCTCTCCACAACACAGGTCTTCAAAATTCCTTCTCAGCTGAGATCTGACCCAGATTGTACCCCAGGGCACCTACACTTCTTCTAGGAGTCTTACTCTACCAGTTTTCCAGCACAGACTTAAACACTAAATTTTAATCTGTCAGTGACCTATAAGGCAGGATCCCTGACCTGAGCAGCTGCACTATTTATCTCATCATCAGGAAGCATTTCAGGAAGCATGAATCCAGCCCAGGTCTCAGACAGCCTGCCTGGAAGGGACTATTGACCTGCCATTCCCTAATGCTGGGATGCCCACCAAGGGTGGGAAGGAGCTGGGCTCAGGTTCCAGCTCTTTCTGAAGTGATTTGTCATCTCCTCAAACACAGATCTGGGCAGGTCTTCTTGTGCCTTTTTTTTTTTTTTTTTTAAAAGCTGATTTGCTTTGCATGGTCTAACTAATTAGCCATTGATAGAGAAGGGAAGGAGGCAGAGTGGGAAGCCTGAGCCCTGAACTACTGAGCACTTGATTTAATTCAGTGTCTGCGAAAGGGGGAGCTGAGATTTAGTGTATCCAATTCCATGGGGAATGTCCTAATCCAACCATTTTCAGTCTGCTTTGATTTTTTTGGCCTCAAAATAATTTCCAGCAGAAGTTTTGTCTCTTAAAAAAATAACCTGTCTGCAAATAGCTCTGAAAAAAATATGACCTTGGATTTCTTCATCTCCTTTCACTGCTCCCACCATGGACATGTGGACTGAAAGCCATTGCTAGCATGCATTACAGAGTCACTTCTGCTCTTGTCTTCTGGTTTAACACATGGTTAGTCCCAGCATCTCTCAGAGGGATCCCACAAAGCCCATCCCAGGTATCCCAAACCCAAAAATTTGACGTGTTGGAGAAGCATCTCCTGTTTCCCTTGATCGAGACAGAGAAGGGTCTTTTCTATTTTTGGTCCCTACTGCCCGTGACACACGGACATAGCTATTTGGGAAAACGCTCTGAGGGTGGGCGCTGGGTGGTTTGTGCTGGTGCTGGGCTTGTCCCGTCAGTGCTACGAGGTTTTGGCCGCGGAGTCCTTTAGACCGACCCCCGCATCCCTAGCCCTGCGCTCTGTTACCCGCAGCTCTGCTCCAGGCGCAGACCCCTCTGCGGAGCGCCAGCTCTGCTCGCTGTCCCCTGCCGGCGCCCCCGGCCGTGCCCGCCCGGCAGCCGCGGTGCCGGAGCTCCACCTAGTGCCGCTGCGGCGCGGAGCGGGGCCGCGTGCCCGCGCACCCCGCGGGGACAGCTCCGCGGGACAGCGCGCCCGGCCCCGGGGCGCGCTCCTGCAGGTGGAAGGGGAAGAAAATTCGGGCAGATTCCTCAGCGCCGTCCTGTCTTTCAGCTTGGGTTGTCAGATTATCTTTCTTCTTATTTCTGCTGCTGCAATGGAGGAGAGCTCGATGTCCTTTGCCCTTCAGCGCTTTCAATTGACCCCAAGCCCTTCTATTCCTCTTCTTCCCGGATTAATGATTATTGAATCTTTGTCAGTCTGTGCCTAACTTAAGGCATGCAGCTTAGGCTAAAGGCGTCTCTGCTGGAGGGCTTCAAACAAGCTTAACTCTCTCCATTCACTAGAGGGGTAATTCATCACTTTCTCCTGACAACGTGCTTCTGGAGGCACAGATTAGGGGTCTGGATCCTAATGAGAGAAGTGTGGGCATTTCCCTTCAAGAATGAAACTGCTCCTTAAACAGCACTGTCTGTGGCTCTGCACAAGCCTCAGGAATGGACCACCACTTTGCTAAGTTGCGTTGGAAACATCCTGGAAAGGAAATGTGCTCCTAAAAGAAATTATTTTTCACTCAATACCTCCTGTAGCATTGTTCCATCCCTCTCTCCTGTGTGGAGAAGCAGATGCTCAACACCCCACATTTTCCATCCTTCCAGGAGGGTTTTCCTCCTGATTATGCTTCCTCACAGAGTGCCTTGTTGCCTCAGCAGCTTTTCATGTGTGAATCATGAGAAGTTGTACTTGCTCCAAGGCTCTCTATTTGCCTTTATATTCCGAAGTCTTATCTCAGTAGTGATGATGGGGCCAGATGACCTATGTCCGGTTCTTTTTAAATCTTGTGGAGAAACATGTGGCACAACTCCCTGGCATGTTTGTAAGTACATGGGATTCCCATCTGATCCTCTTTGAGCCAAATTCGTATCTGCTTAGCTTCTAGGACCAGCTAGGCTTGGATGTGATCAATCCAGCATTAGGTTCCTCTAGCTCTGAAGGCTGAAAACTCTGTCTGCACAAGACACTCCTGATTTCCATCCCCTGCAGGCTGTTCTGAGTATGTTAAAAATAATATACTTTTTCCAGAGGATGCAATGTTAAAATTTATTTCTATCTAAATATTTATAATTTGCTCTTCAGCAGTTTGTATCTGATTTTAAAAAATGATGATTCATTGGTAATTATTAACAACATTAACAAAAATATAGAAATCATAATCACTGTATTACAACATTATTTTCAGTGTTAGTAAAGAGCAGCTCAATTTCTGTGACAGCATACTCTATCCAAACAATTATTAATTTTTGACACATGGCACTGAAAAATCCTAACTGAAGTTAGCACCTTGTAAAATGTAAAAAAGAAGTTAATTATTAATCAATATATTGTCATCTTGATCCAATGTGATGTAGACAAATGTATCCTGTTAGTCATGATGAAAGTTGCATTTACAAATTCCTAAACCTCATAATAAAAATAACTGTCTTTTTAACTATAGTGAAAATGCATCAAGTTTCTGGTTATTGGCCCAGGAGACTGTGAGAAAGTTAAAGAGACATACTCTCATTTTAGTGCAGCATAGATCACACACCCAGGCTGACTTCTGGGAATTTGGAGTGAAGTGATGATATTGCACTCCAAAATTGCTACAGAAGATAACTTCTCCAGAACGAATTTTTATTTTTTTTTTATATATTAAGACACACAAAGCACCATGAATGGAATTAGTTGTAACTCAGCTGAGGTGAGACTTCCAGCTGAAGACTGCCATCTGGATTTTCCAGACCAGGGAGGTAGAAGGTTTTCTGCAAATATCACTCCTGGTTATTTTAGATGCATGTTTTAGGTAGAAAGGAATCACTCACTGTGAGTGCCTATCTCTTATCAGCAGTTGCAGAATGTAGCCTGGCTGAGTAGAGGCCACCTGAGCACCTAAAACCCGACAGAATGAACTCACCTGAGCTGGACACCAAACAGGCACTTCACCGCAATCGAGATGTCCAGGGCAAGACAGTTACACACAATCGAATTAAGAGTTCCTTGTGAACAAGACGGATGGTACTTTAAAATTTGGACATCTGAAACTGATGACTCCAACGGGGCTTTTTTCCAGCTCTCACTGACATCTGGAGATGAAAGTGTGAATGGCACTTCAGGAAATCAAACCAGTTCTCTTTAGCTGCATAGTTGATGCTTGTAAACACTGACTAAAAAAATGTGGTTTTTCTCATGTTTTCTTGCAATGTGGCAAGAACAGTACGAATCCAATACATTGATTAGGCACTATTTACACAACACCAGGAAAAGAGATATTCAGTTGTAGAGAGGTAGCAAAAATCCTTGTCCTGCTACAGATGTGTTTGCTGAATTCAAACAAATTAATTTTTCCTTCTTCTCAAAGTCACATAAATATGGACTGGCCCAAAAGAAACGAAAACAGTGCAGCAGTTGGTAACAATTTCTTTTCTTAGAGCTGATATAAAACACTTATCCTACGTGGTGTTTATGACAATACTGAGACCAAATCCACAACCCAGATTATTTTTCAACCTGAGGGTCTTCATGCTGGAGCACAACTGGTGACGGCAAAGATTCCTCATCCCTGCTTACATGTGGTTTAGTTTTGATGCTGGAACGGTGTGTAGCAACATTTTTCTTCATGTTATGGTAAACCTAGAATTGGGAAGGGGAAATAAAAGACATCTTCTGTTAATATTTATTGTAATTGGAACACTGCTCTTCTCCCCATGAAGAAGGCACTTGTCAAGTACAGACCACCTCCTTATCAATGTTAAAAAGAGCTGGTTTGAGGAATGGCACTGGACTGTAAAGGAAGGTTTTTTCCCCTAGGCACAGTGCTATGAAGCTGCTCATTAGTTTGCCTTTGCCCTTTGCCGCTTCTGCCAGGCCAACAGCCTTCAGAGAGGCACAGTGCTGCAAAGGCAAGAGTCATTTATAGCTCCTCACATCCCAAAAGGTTCTCAAGGATGCTGCACTAGGAAATAGTGTGTCTAATCCAGAGTGGATACCCAGGTAGGAATCAGTGGTTTGGAAAGGAATTGTTTCTCCTCCCTGAAGAAGAGATAAATATCTGGTATAGATGGAACAGGACTTCCTCAGGTCATCTTTATTATTTTGACATCTGAGAAGGACATACGGCATTCTGTTTGTGAGGACATGGCATGGAGATCCCTCATGAGACGCCCTGGTCCCTGGCCCAGGCTCAGCTCCCTCCCAGGGCAGATATCAGCATCACTGAAGCTGACTGCACCAGGGAAGCCCTTTCCCACAGTGCAGCCTGAGAGACTGCAGCTTTCCAGAGTCCCAGTGCAGGCAGTGGGAGAAAGAAAATCCTCATCAGGAAGGTCAGGATTCTTTCTGATGGCAGAAGAATATGCCCCAATCTCTTACATGGAACCATGGGAAATATATCCATAATACAGTTGTGTACTTCAGTAAAAAGCAGGAGACTATTCCTTGGCTCATCGTGATCTGTGGAGCTACATATAAACCCCACAAAAACCCAAACCCAAACCCAAACATTGCTCACATGTTCATCTTACTGCGTTCACTTACTGCTCCTTCTGCCTCAGCCAGCTGACAGGCCAGAGAGGAAGCCAGGTAAGAAAAAGAGGGTCTTTTCCTGGAGTCAAGAGCCCAACAGGACTGCATCATGCAATAGCTGCAGAAGCAAACATATGGCACAGAAAACATGTTAGGTCTTGGACTCTCTGTAAGTGACTACAGGGAATTGCAGGATTTCAATGGGAATCATGGGGATCAGAATGATTTTATAGAAAGAGACCAGAATTACAATGCTGCATCAGAGGGAAAAAAGCAGAAAGATAAGGATAAAGTGTGAAATGATCTTTATGTTAGCTTTATCGGAGTTCTTAGTAAAATCCTCCTTGTAGTATCAGGGCCAGGATTTCACCTTGGCTGCCATATAATGGCATGATCATTTTGTTTTTCAGCTTCCATACAGAAAATGTTAGGAAGACAATTCCTGTCTATCTTTGGGGCTAAACCTGCTCCTTGTGGACTACTGTAGTCTTAACTACACTTTTCACAGCAAGTCTTTTTATGTTATTTGACATCACAAAAGTCTTTCTGAAATTTAAACACTACCTTAGAGTTATTGCAGCTTCATCAGGCACCAGTGCAGTGCTTGTCTGCTAAAGTCCCTTGCAAATTTACTAGGGCAATAGGTTCCCATATCTTTAAAAGCCCCACTGCAATCTTTCATGGGTCAATCTGTCAGATTCACCTGTTCCTTTAATGCCATTAGAGTCTTTACAAGGAGAGGATAACAATAGTGCAGTCATAGCACTCTGTCCCTAGACCTTCTATGAAATGTCTGCTGGAAGAACTCAGACAACCTAAAGTCCTCCCCTTTCCTCCATGTTCCAGGTCTTGTAGCTCTCCATCACCTCTTCTCTTGTTCCCTGGGGCCCACCTCCAGGCAGAATCCACCCAGGCACAGAAGCACAGGCTGAAAATAATGTGCTGAGAGCTTTAGAATTAGCTTCCCCAACCCCTCCTTAGCAGGGTTTTTACTTAAGAGGATCCCCAGCTACCTGGAACTGGAACAAACTTAGTAAAGATCAATTTTAAAAAAAAAAAGTTTAGGAAAAAGGCCACCAAAAATTTAGTCAATATTGTATATCATAGCTTCTGGGAAAAAAAAAAAAAAAAAAAAAAAAAGGAAAGAAAAGAAAAAAGAGAAAAAGCAAAAGGAAAAAAAATGGGGGAAAAAATCTGTGGTCTGAGAACAAGAAGTTGCCTGGGGAAAGAAGGCACAATTAAATAAATATAATAAATTAGTCCTGTCAAAGACACATAACCTTTAGCATTAATCACTTCTACTTTAGAACAAAAACTGTAGGATCAGGCAGCCTTTGTTCGATTTAGAGGAAGATCTCACATTTTCCAACTTATTTTGGGTAAGATACCGTGTACAAGAAATATAAGGTCATTCAAACTGTGACCTAGTAAGTATAAATTCTCATGCTGTGCATTGCTCAGAAGTACACTTACACATCTTTTGTAGCATAATACGGTTGGTCCATTTTAAATCCACTTTGTATTAATTTGTAGAAATTTGTGTCAACCTCAATACCAGGGTAAGGATTTACACCTGTGGAAATTATTGGAGAATATACGTTAATTCAGAAGCCGCCAAAACCAAATACTGCTCTTTTGTCCCATTGCAAAACATACCCAAAGAGAATATTTCCCATAGCAATATTCCATAGGACCAGACGTCACTCTTCATTGTGTAAGTCCTCTCGAATAAGCTTTCAGGAGCCATCCATTTGACTGGCAACCGAGCCTGTGCAGACAGGGGAAACGAGGCCAGGTCATGCTGTGACACAGGCTCTCTAGGTGACTCACTGTGGTTCTCATTGCCAGCGTGATCGATTCATGCTTGCTGTGCCAAAAGCTGTGTCTCTCTCAGTGGTCCCTTGACATTCCCATTACAGAGAGAAATAGACACTTCTAAAGAGCCAATTCATCTAATCCATTTTGGATGACTATTTAAGGAAGAGATGAGCTCAGTCCTGGAAGAGCCACCTTCTTTCCTCTGACTTCCAGCATGGAGTGGCCCAGATGGAGATGTCCACACTGTACTTCTCCATATAGCCAGAGGATCTGGCACTCCCCCACACATATGCTGTTGTCCTATACTGTTACTGCCCACAACAGTAAACAACTCCCAGTGCTTCCACAGATGGATTTCAGTGTGCTTTAGAAAGAGCATGGGTACCATCTCATTCACAGTACCAGCTTGATCAGTTTAATTATGAGCTAAGAATCTGCATTTGCCAAGGGCAGGAAAAAGTGAAATTTCTGCATTGCCCAGAAAGATATGCACAAAGCTAACAAGGAATTAAAATTTTTAAAACTTTTCTTTCTTAGTTCCTTGTAATTCTTACAATGGTACGAAAACCAGAGGGCACTCATAGACTTACATTGCCCCTGACAATGTAGTTGGAGTCATTCATTACATCTCTGGCAAGGCCAAAGTCACATATTTTCACCACTTTTCCATGGGTCACCAGTATGTTCCGGGCAGCGAGGTCTCTGTGAATGCACTTAGAAGGAAAGGAAGAGTTAACACTCTGCAGCATTTGATGTCAGAGGCAGACAATTCCCTGCTCTCTGAGTTGGCATCTCCTTCCACTTAAACAGTTTGGTGAGTGGCCAAGCTGGGCACGCCCTGGTTACTGGCAGCAGGAGAAGAGCCAGAGCAGGCACAAGTGTGCTATACAGGGGTACTGCTTACTCCGGGTGCTGCCTAAAGCTGCAACCCAGTCTTCACTGTTAAGCCAGGAAGGAGGTATAGTTCAAGCTTGCCACTGAGTGGCTCTGTTCTTCAACCTGCCTTTTATAAACTGACCTAGTTTTAGTATCTTTTCTATCTGAAAAGTTTGCTACCCTTCACCATACCGATTTGGACTCCAGAAATTCCATTCCTTTGGCAACTTGATAAGAGAAGCAAAGAAGGTCTTCAAAAGTGAGCACGTTAAAATCCTCTTCTTCATCCACCCGTGTGCTTGCATCTTTAATTTTATCTGTAAAAAATAACCAAAAGTAGGAGTTTTCCATGCGTTTCCTCACTCTCTGATTAATTCCACTGACTGTTGAAAGGATTTTCACATGCTCCTACCAAGAGCAACATCACAAAGAGCGTCCATCTTTTTTATCCTTCACTCAGACACAAAGTAAAGGAGGGTATTTTCACATTCAAATACTGTGTGTAGCATGAGCAGAAATGTAAGCCTCTGGTCTTAAGTGTTGTTGAATCCTCCTCCAGCAAAATTCCTGCCAGGACTGAAGAGATACATATGATAGAAAGAGGCCTCTTTCATCACTATTGTAGAATCTATTGTAGTTAGATCAGTAATACAATAAATACAATAATAACTGAATTACTGAAGATATAATCCGTTAATCTCTTACCATCCTCAGAAAATAGCACAATCCCATTTGCTCCAGGTGCCACATTTATGTTTTGACTGCTTTGCATGATTTCAAGTTCATCCTCTCTGTACAGAGTTGTGTTCACACCGTACTTCAGGTGGGACCCCATCCTGGAGTGAGC
Organism: Acanthornis magna; assembly: GCA_036785705.1. Classification (NCBI taxonomy): domain Eukaryota; kingdom Metazoa; phylum Chordata; class Aves; order Passeriformes; family Acanthizidae; genus Acanthornis; species Acanthornis magna. Next base: position 14,229,611 of record JAWUZG010000090.1, read on the forward strand.
AACACATTTTCAAAGGTTTCACATGGTGTAGCACATAATCTTCTACACATAAACTCTTTTGCAGTGAAAAACGTCATCAGTTATGATGACTAAAAATCTGGGCACAGACATGAGTCTTCTCAAAATTGGAAAGAGAAACAAGAGATTGTTTATCTTCTGTAGTCTCCATAAGGAGAATCAAATCTCAGTTCCTTTCAAGGAAGTATTACTAAAGTATGTGAAGGCACATTCTCAAGACTTCAATAATTTCACCAGTGTAAAGCACAGATGAGAATGCAGCTTAAAAAGCAACAGCAGTTTTAAAATGTTACTAAATGCTTTACCTAGAGTTTCGGTCCTGATGGATATTGTGGTAAAAACTGAAGTTTTGCTGTTTAAAAATTTCTGTCAGTGTCCAGTGAAACTTTTCTCTCTTACTCCTTAAGTAGTTCAGAAGGTCACCATAGCGACAGTATTCAAATATCAAGTAGATTGGTCCTGAAATAGTTGGAAATGTAAATGCCTGCTGCTATTTATAGCGCTCTCCCCATTAAAGCGCTAATTCTGCTTCATTTTCTCCCAGGATTAATCTGTATTAAAAGATCCCAAGCAACTTCCATTCCCAGGTAGATAAGCTGTACTGATGGGCAGGTAATGAGAATTAGTTTGCTGACTATAAAGTCCCTTGGAAGGTCTGTGTAGCTGATTCTTCCTTGTGGTGCATCTCTCAAAGTGTATTGAAAATCCCTATGGAAACACAAAAATCCTTCCCCATTCCAAAGGCAATGGGGAGGACAGTACAGGCTATAAAGATTCAATGTATTTTCTAAACCATGCAGGGTTCAAGCAAAAGATGACTCCTGCTAATTATCTGGATGGTGTGAATTTGTATCCTTTGACCTACATCTTTCCATTTATCTGTGCTACCTTCATGCTCTGGAAATATCCTTTGTTTTTTTCCCCATGAAGACTACTTTTGCTTTATTTTTGCATTCTTCAGTTTTGTTTTTACATTTTGTCCTTTAAAAAGTTCTCCCTCTTCCCATTATTCATTTCTTTCATTTCTTTTTTTGTGTTCCCCTCCTGCCCCTGTTATTTTTCAGTTTCTATTGTTTCCTGTCTGACTTGTAGCTATTTTTATCCAGTCATTCTACAACTTCGCCGTTCCGTGAGCCACATGAATAAAAAAAATAAAATTATAATTTCCTATGTGAACATAATCATGTGTATACAGAAGTCCCTGACACCAGATTAGTTTTTCCTTTTCACTCAACAAACTGGCTCATACCAGTGCCATCACCCCTGCAACAGGAAACCCTCTTCTACAGAAGGACTGTTGTATCACTTCCTGCAAGTACAATCAGAAAGGATCCTTTTCTGTACACATGCATGGCCTTAAATTTGCTTTCAGTTCATCTTCATCTTTTGTTGGGCCGGCACAGAATAGCAAAATTAATCCTCATTATTCTGGAGGTTTTAATTGGTACCTTTCCACAATTTCAAGTTACCTGACACAGTACAAGCTCCTAATAGGTTCACAATATTTTCATGGCTTCCAATGTGAGTCATCATTTTCAGCTCAGACATTAGAGCATCTTTTTCTGAAGCATCAGGTTTTTCTGTAAAAGTAATAACACAGATTTGGAAATCTCCAGCAAAGATATGAAAATTTAAATGGTTGTGATGCTGTGCCACACGCAAATCTTAATTTCAAATTCATTGGACTGACAGTACATTTGGGAACATCCTAAAAAAATCTTTCCAAAGCATAAAAAGGTTTAGACAAAGGTGGAAACTAAATTTGTGTGCGACTGTGGATCAGTTGAAAGCTTGGGAAGGCAGTCATTAAATGTCAACATTTGCCATTCTTGGGCTGGCAAGGAATGAGAGCAATGCATTAAAGCGTTCCCAAGCACAGAAAAAATGGCAGTCAGCCGTGTCGCAGAGAAATGTTGAGAGAAGAAAATGTCTTGTCAGCCATATGGCATACAACCAGTTGCAATCCAATAGCTGAGAAGGCCACCCCGTGTTTCAGTAGCAGCTTTAGTCTCATTTCTCAACAAACATTTGGTGCTCACGATTTCAGCGAATTGGGTATGTGAACCAAAATGATCACGTGAACTTCCACAAGGACAACCACAAAGGAGTGGACCAAGGAAGACAAAACTGATGCATATGTGCAAATGAGGGATGAAAACCTGAATGGCAAAATGCAATGTGCTGCAGGATGAAGGCACTTCAGCAATGCCTTTCCGAACTGAAAAAGGATTTTGAAAGCACTTTGAAAGGATTTTGAAGCCAAGCATTTGTGAGGTGTAACTGCTGAAAGTTTGTATATAAGGGGGATTTCCAATGCCTCTTCTGCTTTGGAGCTACCAGAATACGTCACTGTTTGTGGAAGGCACCAGAGTTTCTCATACCTTTTAGCATTTTGACTGCGACCTGGACTGAATCTCCTGCATTGTTAATTCCATAAGCTGTTGCATTCACCACTTTCCCAAAGGCCCCAGAACCAAGGACTTGGCCTACAAGACACAAAATGTCAATATTATTTGCTGCTGGTACAGCACAGACTACTACTCCAGTATTGGGATTTACCTTATGGATTGCTCACCAAATTCCAGATTTTCCCTGGGAAATTCCCATTTCATATCATATGCGAATTCCCTGAAGTCAATGTAGATGTATTCATTATCTGATGGCCCTATCATCTGTATCATTTGCCACTGGCTTTCATATCTAAATTGCTTTGGAAGGAAAAAGCACACAATGAAATAAGTCTTAGGGAAGAAACAGCCTGGTAGGAACAAAAGAAGAATGGTCAAGTATTTATGTTTGCTTTTACCTTTTTGTATTTAAGAAAAATTAATACAAACACAAAAGTCATCAATAGGATAAAAAATCCAACAGAGGCATAGAAGGCAGCATTGTCCAGTGGGGAAGAAACAGCTCCTGCAACTTTAAGAGACACATATTACTACCCACTGAAACAGAGTTTGTGTGTACAGCTTAAAATGCAAGGAGAACCCACAGTCAGTTCTGGCAGTTTGCAGCCCTCTCACACCCAAGCCTCCTCTGCATGGGGAATGAGATGCAGCCAAATGCAAAGCAAGATGGGCAGGAGGCATTAAGTTCTGGGTAATTCTGATATCTGTTTTCATTTAAAAAAAAAAAAAAAAGAAAGAGCTACACCCATTAATAAATTTAAGTTCATGGAGGTGTTGGTGTGATCCATGGATTGAACTTTGTGAACATAAACAGGAATAAGGTGTCAGTGGATAGATGAGTATTACATGAAACCTGCCCTCATATTCTGGTGGTTTCTAAAAATATAAGTATTATGATTACTTTCTATTGTAGTTTCAAGATGAATGCTCAAACTCTGACAGCGGCCACAGCTTCTGTCAGCCGTAGTCAAAAACACCAAACAGCTGCAAAAGCCTGCACTAAAACTCTAGCTTGTGGTACCTGACAGGTTAAGGAAACTCTTTTCACAGGCTGAACCAGCAGAATTGTTTGCACAGCACTCCACTGAGAAGGTTGTTGCTGTCTCCTTTACATATAAAGTACTGCTTGAAATCCATGACCCCAGGGACCTCCTCTCTGGCAAGAAGTTGTGAATCCCCTCTGTGATTTCTTCCAGGCAGCTGAAAGGGGAAGCAGACCAGTTTTGGTTTTTAGCTCACAGTGACATTTTCCAGGGGAGAAGGTGGGAAGTTTCAAAACATGTCTTATATCTGTGTTGGAAGAAAAGAAGGGAGGGGGTTTGGGTTTTGTCAATGATAGAGTGAGACTTCAGGTCATTTTCCAGTCTCATTTTTGGTGATGGACATGGCAGGGTCAGCAGGGAGTGAGCTGCCACCTACACTGGGCTCACTCCCACTCTCCACCATGGCCTTGGCAGGGTCCTTGCACCCCTGAACTCTGGGACCTCCACTGATTTCACAGCTGGCACAAACCCCCTCTACCTCATCTATTCCCACTGGTTTCATATTTTCCTCAAACATTCAAACCACTGAGCAGCTCCCAATGAGCCACTGCTAAAACTATAAATGCAAAATGAACCCACAGTAGAAGTTCTAACTCCTCTCCCTGGAGGTGTGTCATTTCAACCATGAAGTTTCTCTCACCCGAGATGGAGAGCATCCATCCACCAGAGGGAGAGTATTAATGACTTATTTAAGACCTGATATGTAGAAAGAGGGAGCTTTATACTCGAGGGAAAGGAGGTCCACATAGGTAATTTTGACTTTTAGCTTTTTTATCATTCATCAACTTACTGCCTAATTTACTCTTCACATAAATAAATAAGGAGATAAGAAATAAATAAAATTTATTCAGCTCTACTCATAGCACTAGCTTCTACATGTGGAAGTTCCTAAGAAAAGAAATGTCAGAGCATTTTCTTTCCAGAAAGATGATTCAAGGAATATTTTAAACTCACTAGCTAGATGTTTTCTTTCCTCTTCCATTTCTAAGCAGGTTGATGCTAGTAAGCGTTTTCAGAGGTAAGGATAAGAAAATTGTCTAGGTTTTTTTTTTAACGTCTAGCTGAAATAAATACTTAGGAGTTTATCCACAATCTTATAAAGGATAAATTGACCTAGTATTCTTCTGCACCATGGGATTATTAATTTTTTGGCATATCTAAAATAAAAACTGCAGAGTTCATAAATCAGGTCAAAGCTGTTTCAGCGTCTTTTAAAATTCTAGAGCCTGACTCATTGCCCTAAATAAATAGAGGAAATGGAGACATTCTTACTAACTTTACTGGAAACACTCTCACTGATTTAGTGGTTTTGGTAACAGGTCACCATAGCAGGTCTTCTAACCAAACTTGACCAATTAATCAAGCCTGTATTAACCAATGCATTCCCTGAATCCCCATAACTTTGGCTGGCTAAAAGAAAAACTTAGACTGGACTTTGTAACCAAAGGGGTCTATTTTGGTGTAAAGAGCCTGAAATACACATCTTCATAGACTTCATTTGATGGCAATAAAAAAAGGGAAAACTTTCCCTAATTTTGGTGGTCCGGTTCCTCTGGAGTAGGGCAAACAGCTGAGCATGCATTTTAAGCTTAGTTTGTTACAGGCTGGTCTTCATTTAATCAAGGATAGTTCAGATAGTCTTTGCAATGAATAAAAAGAAAGTAAGTTATTTACTTGGATGAGTTCAGGTCAGGACAGCTCTTCCAAACCCAGGATGAGGCAGGGTAACCTTCAGCAACACAGGAGATCTGCCCGAACAACAGCTGCATCTTTATTTCAGGCTTTCCTGCAGTAAGAAAACGCAAGGCTTTAGGACATGGTTTAGTGGTATACTTGGCAGTGCTGGGTTAATGGTTGGGCTCTATGAACTCAAAGATCTTTTTCAACTTAATCAATTCTATGATTCTGCAAGACAATTTCTGTCAGCACTTCAAGCAACAAAACCCTGTGCACTTATGTGGCAGTGCTACATCTGCTGAGACCCAGATCTGCTTCCGAGTTTTCAAAATAAAAAGCTGCATGTCACTGAGTGCTGGGTGCAGCCCACAGTCCTCCTTCCTCGGTTTTGTGGATGGCACCGTGGGCAAGGAGAAGGGAGCAGCCACTTCTCTGTATGGGCACAGCCAGACCAAAACAATGGCAGAGCCAAAATTAGAAGTCTTGACTTCTGCTTTTCTGACTCGGACTAAGCAGCTGGCCCTAGGACTGCCCTCACACTCCAGTTGCGGGTGTCCAACTCGTACAAAATGTGCACAGAAGATCCTGTATAAATAATATATCCCAAATAAGGCCCCCACACCTGGAGCAAAGGAGCCATGCTGCAGTCATGGAGTCAAGGAGAGAACTGAGAGCATTGGCCAAGACTGTGCACGTGTGTGAATTGTGGGCAGGGGTGTACGAGGCACGGCAGCCCAAACATACAAGTTACACACCAGAGGGTCTCCACACTAACTGCATTAACTCACAAATGCCATTAGGAAAATAATTACAGAAATATGCCATAGAAAGCTAATTCCTAATGGGGATAAGGGTTTCCTCTCACTCTGTATCTCATGTAGTTTCTGAAGCAGTCGTATATATTCCAGCTTTGTAGAGACAGAATACAGTTACTGAATTTTACTGAGCTCCCAGGCTTGTAATTTTCTTGAGAAGCATTAATTTTCTCAGTATATAACTGATACCTCACATTCAGTTTATGGTAGGTAAAGGGAAGAAAAAAAGTAATAACTTTCTCCTCTTTTCTCTGTTCTCCAGCCCTAACCAACACAAAAAATATAACCCACAAGCATCTGGTGTCTTTCTCTGACCCAGTGCCTGGCTTTCAGTGGCATAGTGCAGTGTGAAGAGAATCACATTTTTGCCTGTGATCCTCCATTTTTAGCAATAAATCTATGTAAATAAAATAGGGAATCCCAATGAAAAACAACCATAATAGCTCAATTTACACCAGCGACAAAATCCCAGACTTTGCCAAATCTTCACAGCAATAGCTTTCTCACTTACTTCTCACATACAGAGTGAATTTTTTTGTTACAACTGTATCATCATTTTCAGCATAAAATATGTATACCCCCGACTGGTGCTGATGGTTGCAGAACTTTGATGAAATGCTGTGAAACAAAGGAGCAAAAAAAGATAAAAGGACAAAATATTGACTTGAAAAATGTTTTAAATGCAGTCGAGTCATATATACGTTTGAAACAATTCAGCATCTTCTAATGAAGAACACAAAGGAAATTATTTTTGCTTAGAGAATATAAATCCCAGAATCTAACTGCCCTGGTAAGAGGATTTTTTTTCCCTGAAATGTTGATTTCATTCTGCATTTTTTCTCTCGCTGCTCCTGGAGTGCACGCAGACTGTCAAGCTGTGATTTTGTTTCCAACCCATTGGAAGACAAGGCATGTAACACATCCGGGCACAGATGCTAGGACTAGCAAAGGATCAAACTTTCTACTCTCAAAGAAATTTGATGGGAGTTTCTAGCTGATATGATAAATTGTATTAGGAAACAACAATGACAGGGAGGAGCATAGGAGACAAACCTCTCCGAAGTTCATCGTTAGTGAGACAAAACCCCATCAAGGTAGCTCTGCAGGAGGAAGACCAGATTAGTAGAAATGAATCCCCATGGCCTTGGAGGCAGTGGATGGCAGAACACCAAGACCCAAACCATGCAGGGGACAGTTTGTGACAACGAAGGTGGTGAGGAGGGGATTTAACAAGTCCCTGGGCAGAAAGCAACATCAGAGAGCTGCAGAGACTTACAGATACATGCAGGACTGTCCTGTTGAGTCACTGGTTTATGGGACATGGGATGAGGCGGGGGAAGGCAATATGCCATTTTGCAGTGATGGTGTCCTATTTCTGTGCTTTCAACTAGTTTTTTGTTGTCAGGACAATTGTCAGCTTTGAATAGTAGAAAATGCAGTTCATCAGCGTTAGAAGAGCAACCTAAGAAAATCTCTCTTAGGTTTAGTTTCTGACAATTTGGGAATAGATGTTTTTGCTGACAACTGAATGGTAACCATGTTGGAGGTTCCCATCTCTGTTTTAGTGATAAAGCAAGCAGGAATATCAAAGAGTTTGAAGAGAGAGGAAAAGAAACAACCCAAGCCAGACAGGCCATATCAGCAACATGCAAAGTAGGAGAAAGCAGTAACGAGGTCAATCTAGAGAACTAAAATAGGAGTATTTCTCATTAAATAAGATACATACAAAGGAACTATCACCTTGAAATTCTAGACCAGGAAACCCTTGAAGCCACTGGCAATTTTTCCATTTGACTAAGACCACACTTTCATATAGTTATTGACTTTTGAATGTCTTCATCTGAAATGGCCTTAAAGATGTCTCTGAACTCATGGATTTAAAAAAGTCAGAACCCTTTTAATCTGCCTTAAAATAGATGCTGAAGACAGGATGGGGGGGAAAAAGACCAAACCAAAAATAATTAGTTGCTTTTGAAATCCCAGGTTAAAAGAATAATATCCTAATGAAATCATAAGAAAAAAAATTAAAACAGTACCTTTGATAACTGAAAATATAAGGGGATGTGAACTAAGTATTATAAATTTAACAGAGGACATAGTGTGTATGAAAATGTGTTTGGTCTTAGGGGGAAGTGAAAAGCAGCAGTGTCCTGAAACAGGGGGCCCACAAAAGCAAAAAGAAAATGGAAATTCTGAAGGAATGTCTGCAAATATACTGTAAGTGTAGTGAGAGACGGATCTCTGGGTTTTGAAATGAAAAGCTAAAGAAAAGGACAGAATTAATTAATAAAATTTAATATGATCTTGAATCTGAAGGAATAATTTTACCAGAAACTGGCAGAATTAAAAAAATAAAAACAAAAAAACAGGAAATGAAAAAGGATATGAAAGGAACAAAGTAGAAGTGCTGGGAGACAGGTTTACAAAGAAATCAACTGGAATATGCAAAGTGAGACTCATAATATGTTTAGATATGTGATGGCCTTTTTTGTGTTATTTTGGGAAACTTTCTGCTTTAAGATCACGTTGAAATCTGCAGTGCTACACCTTGCAGGCAGAATCTCCTGACCTCCTTACCCCTTGCTGCTTCTGGGCACTTCAAACTGAATGAAATATGTACCCCTACTCTTTTTCCTCAGGTGAGACATGTTTACCCACTGCTTGCATTCAACCAAAATTGGATAGTTGTGAGGGATGTTTGTACAAAAGAATGTACTTGTCAGATGAAATAATCAGTAAATTCAAGTGTTATCCCCTCTATTTTATTTTTTCCACCAAATAAATAGCATGATAAATAAATGCAAAGCATAACTACCCGAAATAAACATTGAAAAAATCCTAATTATCCAACATCACAGTCAGACAAATGACTGAGTAAAATGTTTGAAGCAGCCGCCAGGCCACCCCGCAGCAATGCTTGGTGGCTGTGGCCATGGCTGTGGCTGAGCCAGCCCAGGACACAGCTCCAGGGACACAAGTTGGCCTTTCCCCATCCGGCAGGTGGTGATCAGCACTCAGCAGCTGCTGCTTTGCTGCTGGGAAGGCTCTGAAGGGACTCAGAAATCCCAGGCCTTTCTGTCTGATGACAGTTGCCTAAACTATTTCAAGAGTCCTCAATATTACTACTGTTGGCACAGTCTGTAGCACCTAATTCTTATCTAGATTGAGTTTACACCAGCTGTCAATCACCCAAGCAAAACTGAGTCCTGCTGGTACAAGCAGCGAGGAGAGGGTTAGGGGTTTGTATCAGCTGCAAAGCAAATCAGCTCCGTGCTATCAGCTGGAGGGAGGTACCTATTGGACAAGGATGATCAAATGCTCGTGGCTGTCCCCTGAGACCTTTTTTCCAAAATCAGGCTCGTCACAAAGCACAGTTCTGCCAAGCCCATGTCAGGCATTGCAGATTAGTCACCAACACCCACCCAACGCTATCAAAGTTTGCTGACAGGCCTCACTTTATCTGCAGGGACAGAGTTCCTGTGGCTGCTGCCAGGAGATGACAATTTGCTAACCTGAGCTGAGCTGTCTCTGAACCTCACTGAGGTCTGACTCCAATACCCCATCTGATGCAGACATAAAGGCCACTTATTGCAAAGATAACTTGACAAGTTAGTGGGCAAAATCAAAGGTGCCAACGTACTATGGAAAGAAATAATAAAAAGTGTAAACAAGGCTTTCACACAGCTTTATGCAGATGACAACAGGGGTTTTAAGAACATGAGAAGAAATCACAGCATCCGCATTAGTTCCTGCCTATGTCCTGCTCACTCTTAGAGTTAAAACTTGGAAAGAGCAGCTTGGCTTTACTTTCATAGAGGTGAGTAAGAGCTGTTACCTTCAAAGCCATGGGACTGCTCTAAAAGAAACCCTGAAGGAAATTAGATAATGTTATCAAGAAATTAGAAAGCTTAGGGAATGGAGAAAACATTAGCCTCAAACAGGATTCATGCCAGAAGTCCATTGTAGGAAATAACAGAAAAGGTAGATAACTAGCAGGTTTATTCAAAACATGTTTTGCTGCAGCTGTGGAAGAATCCATGACCTGGCTAATGAGCAGAATGGCATGTTTCTGAGACACAGGCGCAGGCCAACAGATCTAGCAGAGGCCTGGGAACTACAGGGCCCTGGACTTGGTTTGAGCTGCTTGAAAGACACTGGGAACATCATCAACAACAGGATGACAAAATGGGAACATGCAGTACTTGTGATCCAGAATGAAAACTGCAACAGGTCTGTAACTCAGAAATTATGTTAGAGAGTAAGGGAATGGCAAAATGCCTCTAAACAAAAGGGTTGCTAGATGCGTAGCTTACCAAAGGGTTTATTGTACAGAGAGAATAACGTGATTCTACAAGCTATCTGTGTGAACTGTTGTTAAAAGCCAAAATTATGTTTGAGTGCCTTATGTTAACACAGTCTCACCATGTGGCTCATCCACATTTTAAAAACACAAAGAGAGTACAAAATATGGACAGTAAATGATCCAAATGAGATAAAAAGAGGAAACATCATTATATTAAATTATTACAAAATATTCAAATACCTGCGTCCATCCACACTGTAACTTTGTTTACACGGAAATGTTTTTTGGGAAAACATCCACATGCATCTAACTGGAGGATATGCTGTAAAGTTAACTTCAAAGCAAAACTCTTCTTCACCAATTTCAAAATCTTCTTTAGAATTAGTTATATTTATAAATCCCTTTTCTGGAGGAAAAATAAAAGAAAATACATATTAGAAAGGCTGGAGTGCTTAATGGAGACATTTTGACATCTGTATGTTTTTGATTTTGGTTATCACAAGCAAAAACAAGCATCATGATACATCACAAAAGGTATCCTGTTAATCAAAAGAGGAAAATGCTTCAAAATAGTATTGAAATATTGTCAATGTGTTCCATTGCAGATACATGATTTGAGCCTGATGAAGTCGCATATTTGGCCAGACCAGTGCAATTCCAAAAAGGTCTGACATTTCTCTTCCATCTGCACTACAGAATCACAGGGCCAATAATGTCATTATTTATTTGCTTTGGTTTAGGTGTGTATTCCAGGTGTTAACAGCTGCAATTCCTGGCTTTCCTCCTACAGGAACAAAAATAGGTGGTACCACCATCATAATCAGATGTTGACAGTAGTTTTTTCTCCTTCTCAGAAATGAGGTGAAGATTTTGCAAAAGAGTTTTGGAGCTTCTCCTTTATTTCTCCATTTGAATTAAACGTATTTCATGCAAGATGACAGCAACATCAAAAAGTGTTTTGAAGAGGTCCACGAACCACGTGCTTCTGGTACTTGTCTTGCTAGGTGGGATTTTTTTCACCTAATGGACACATCTAAAGTTCTGTGATCCACCTAAGCTACTTGTTTGGACCTCTGATAAACTCAGTGGAATGAAAAAGGTGTATTTAGATGTATGTCGTCCTAAAGCAGAAGACAACAAAGATGTACTGAACTGCTTCTGGAAATACTGTTTCTTGGCATCGACTGATGAAGGAACCAAAGTCATTGCTGGGGCTAGATGTCTCTGGACTTGGAACAAATCCTACCCAAAGAGACTGAACAGCAGATGTGTAGGGGGAGGCTGGCATAACGATACCACTGGCGCTAGGATCAACTCTGTAAAGATCACAGAGCCATATACATTGGAAGAGATATGTAGTCAAACTCCTGCCCAGAGCAGGACCAACTAGATGAGGTGGCTCAGAGCTATGTCCAGTTGGGTTTAGATATCTCCAAGGAAGTAGACTGTACAACATCTGGAAAACTTGTGATGGTGTTTAATCAGCCACATGGTAAAAAACCACACCATAAAAATATTGCTAGACCTGTTATTTCCTTTTGAGTGTTTTTCTTCTGATTGTAACCCTATATTCTGCTTGGTATGTTTAATCTCTGTTTTAGCTTACGTACTATCTGGAAAATCCCACATAAACCACAAACATTTCAGTATTTTGAAACAAGAAGTTATTGCTTTCATGACTGCTCTCCTACTTTTTGATGTTAAAGGTTTATTGATTTTATACATGGAACCTTCGTCTTTTGGTCCTCATCCTTCCAGGCAGAATATCATCTCTGAGTGTACTATTAACAACATAACCAGCCAAGAGTAAAGGCTTTCTCCAGAGAGCATACAAGGACCTTGGAAGAGTGTATGCCATTTCTCTGGAAAACAACTCAGGAAAAAAATAGTTTCTTTATTGGAGAAGAAAGAAAATGGCACATTATTGCTTGGTTTATAATTTTTGGCAGGCTTAAGTGTACTTCTGACTATTTACACTTAGCAATGACACAGAAGTTAGATGAAACTCTCAAGACCGAACAAATCTCTGTGTTTCTCGTATTTCTTTACTTGTTGCTTTAAACATAATGTGATGCAAAATAACTTCCAGATTCCTTGAGTAAGATTGGATACTAATAGAAATTCTTTATTCAACACTAGTGGAAACTGATCGTTAAGACCTGCAGAAACAAAGAGCCTTGAAACTGCAGTTATTGGCATGATCTCTGCTGTGCTTTGAAGTGGCCTGACCACCCTGTCTGACCTGACCACTCACACAAAATGGGATTAATTGGTGAAATATCAATTAGCAAAGAGCAAGCCAAACCTGTCTGGCTGCAAAACATTACTAGAGATTTGAAGACCACCCATCCATGTAGCTATGTTATCCAGCTTCCACGGGCAATGCGCTGTGTGCCAACCAAATCAGTTTTCTCATCGTTAAGTTACACCATGACTATTCCCAGTGAAGCTATAGGTATTGACCCATGCCCAGTAATAGTTTAAAGGTGGGACACTGCTTGTCTCGGAAACTGCTACCCCAAGACATGGGCAACTGAGTGAAATCCGTAGGTGTATCACTGCTGAAATTGAACCTGGGTTGTTATCACAAATTCACACCCACAGTGATTGTCATTAACACGTTAGGCTAAAGGCTGGGATGGATCAGAAGCACAGGATACTCCTGTAGAACCTTGGAGAGAGAAGCACAGCTGTTAGCTAGGTATGACAACATCACCCACTTTAATCCACCATGTAAGTAAACAAATAGATGTTTTCATCAGCAAAGACAATAAACCATTAGAAATTTTGTTGGCATACAGGGTATTAAGGAGGGCACAGACAATCACTAGAGGTTGGTGCATTGCAGTGAAAAAAGGACCCTGCTCAGAAATACAGCCTTCCAGGGACAGTGACTCAAATATTCTCTCTGACTGTCACCCATACCCACACCTCATAGTTTATTGATCCAAGAAGCCACTACTTGAAGCCACTACTATTGATCCAAGAAGCCACTACCTATAGGTAGGACCTACACACCACTACTGATAAAAAAGAGGATCTTGCCCTACCCCTCCAGTACACCCTCACCCCTATGTTCCTGCTTACTAAGAAGATGTGTGTAGAAAAAATGCACAGGTACCATAGTCAGTTACTGTAAATGATGAGAGAACTTCCTGCTCAGTGGTTGGCAGAAGCTGTAAAGAGGATATTGCGCTGGGAAAGTTATTTCTGAAGAAACTGGGGTAGGTATTCTCACTTCCCGCCATTCTTAGCTTAGGTATTGCAAACTCTGAGAGTAACAACATCTAAGGTCAAACACAGGGTGTCTGCGTCAGAGAGCCTTGTTTATTGGGCTACAGGCTCCAAGTCCAGGCACACTGTCATTACTTTACACTCAGTGCCTACTCCAGCAGCGTGGTCCTACCTGCACCTTTCCTTTTTATGCCTTATTTCCAAGACTTAGGCTTATTTGTGTATTATTTCCATCTGAGAAACAAGGCTTGCAGTTGAGGCTGCTCTCAACTAAATTCAATGCTGTTGGCTTTTAAATCAGCATGTTTTTTAATTAGAATGAGGTTTCCTTTTTAAAAGCATGGCTCTGTGGCACACTGGCTGAGAGTCACTACCAGTGACATGAGATGTACCCCTGCCTGTGTTTCTAGGAGATCCCATTGAAACAATCATATAGACTACATCTCTAAACAGTGCCGTTCCATTCCACTTCTAAAAGCACTGTCTTTTAAAGGGAATTATGTGAAAAGCAATATAAAGAAAAGGTTGATTGTATTCAGGTACCAGAATGACTCAGTTCAGATTAATATCTTGGCTCTCCTGGATTGCTCCTAAGTGCAAACAGACCTTTTCCTTAGCAAGGGAACTGTAAACATAGACTGCATATCTGCAAGCAAAGAACTGACACACGGAAAACAAACAACTGAGAGACAAAATTAACACCAGGGATTGGAATTACCTAAAACTGTAATCAAAGCAGTTTGACTCAGGTGAGCAGTAGAAGAACAGGTATAATGTCCACTATCATTCCTTCCAGCTGCTGAAGCAAACATGTACTGGATCCGAATTGCTGAGAGGTTTGTTTGATAGTCTAATCCTTCAAAGTGTCGACCCTGGTTTTCAACAGAGATTCACATTTAATCAGTTAATAGTGCCCAATACAACCTATTTTAAAATATGCCCTGTCTTTTTACCTGCTCAACTTCTCTGTTTTCAAAAGATAGTTGTATTCCGAATTTATAATTATGGTGAACAGCTCTGCATCTGATCAGCAATGGTTCCCCAACCTTAAGTAGTAGTTCAGGTAAAGGTGCTGCTTGTCTTTCATTTAAATCTACAAAATCAAAACATAGACACTGAAACAACTGCCACTTTGCCTGGAAAAAGGCTCAGTTAGATCAATATTTTTTTCTGCTAATGCTGTATAGATATTAATTTTTACATTGCAAAGATCATTACCATAATCGTGAAATTAGTAACCTTCATGGATGTAGATGTCTCAAAACAAATTTTGTCGTGATTCACCAGACATCTCTAGGGCACAATGCAGCATAGAGCTTAACAAAGGTTGGGTTTATTTAAGAAAACAGGCAAACAAACCTGAGTGCATGTATTAATTAATAATTATATATAAATATATGTGTTTGAGAACACTTTGGAGAGCTTTTCCATGCACACAGTCTGAAAAGCATGAATAAAAAGTCAATACATATATAGCAAATGTAGAAAGTCAAGAAGCTTTTTACTGAGACCTCAAAGAGCTATTGGAATCAGGTTTTAAACATGTGACAGAAAAATAATTTTCATTGTTAGCTTTATTACAATGGTTGCAAACAAGTAGCTTAGATGAGAAATCATGTTGAGATGGGTAGTGCAACTTACTTCAGCAGCAGGATTGAACTCACATGCAAGTAAACCTTAGAGGGAAGTTACCTATTGTAAAGAGGCTGCTGCATTCTCTGCCCAGGACATTAACTGCACAACACCATATGTAAGTTTGAAATAATTCATGTTGCACCATCTGTATGCCATTTACTTCTTCAATTTCTTCATGCCTTTTATAAGGGCAACTGCAATTAAAAGCATAATTATTCATTGACTCATTTGGTTAATCTCAAGAAAATAAATCTGATAAATATCCAAGCCATGAGAATATGCAAACAATAGTGGGAAAACTGGATCTTACATACTGAATAAAAAGGAACTAGGAAAGGTGAAGATAAGAAAATAAAAATGTCACAGCCTAGGCAGAAATGTGGGCTGAAATGACCTGAATATGATCAAACTGGTTCTTAGACAGGTAGTGACGTGATTAAAATCCAGAAAAGAGTGAAATCATAGAGGCTGAGCTTTCACACCACGTCTCTGATTTCCTGGTGGTGGGAGCTGCTGCAAATGCAGTGGCCATTATGAGACCCAGACCCTGAGCTACCGTGCTGCAGAGAAAGGCATTATTGTCCCTGTTAATAGAATAAACTTTATATATTAATAGAACGGGGAAAATTATTTCGTTCACAAAGTCATGATCCCTTGTCTTCTCAGCTCTAATACTCCAAGTGAAGCTCCCAGAGACTGGAAAAAGGGAAACATTGCATCATTCTAAAAAAAAGTAGAAAGGAAGACCATGGGAACTGCCAACCTGTCAGCCTCACCTCCGTGCCTGGGAAGGTCATGGAACAGAGCCTCCTAGAAGCTCTGCTAAGGCATGTGGAGGACAGTGAGGTGATTTGAAACAGCTGTCAGCACGGCTTCACCAAGGGCAAGTCCTCCCTAATCAACCCAGGGGTCTCTATGATGGAGTGACAGTGTCAGTGGACAAGGGAACGGCAATGGATGTCATGTGTCTGGATTTCTGTAAAGCCTTTGACACGGTCACCCAGAACATCCTTCTCTCTAAATTGGAGAGGTACAGATTTGTTGGGTGGACTCTTTGGTGAGTGAGACTTTGGTTCGATGGTTGCATTCAGAAAGTAGTGGCCAATGTCTTGGTGTCCAATTGGCCCTCGGTGACAAGCGGTGTCCTTCGGAGCTCTGTACTGGGACCAGTACCAATATCTTCATCAATGACAGAGACAGTGGAATTGGCTGTATTCTTAGCAAGTCTGCAGATGACACCAAGCTGTGTGGTACTCTTGGCACACATGAGGGTTGGGGTGACACCCAGGGGGATGTGGAAAAGCTTGAGAGGTGGTCCCACGGGAACCTCACCTCATGAGGTTCAACACAGCCAAGCACAAGGTGCTGCACCACCTTGGTCACCACCTTGCACCTTGGGTCAGGGCAATCCCTGGTATCAATCCAGGCTGGGGGATGAACAGACCTTGAGCAATCCTGCTGAGAAGGACTTGGGAGAACTGGTGGTTGGAAAGCTGGATGTGATTAAGCCATGTGTACTTGCAGCCAGAAAAAACAATTGTATCCTGAGCTGCATCAACAGAAGCATGGTCAGCAGGCGAAGGGAGGTGATTCTGCCCCCCTACTCCACTCTCATGAGACCCCACCTAGAGGATTGCATCCAGTTCTGGGGCCTTCAACATAAGAAAGATTGCAGAGAGTCCAGAGGAGGCCACAAAGAAGTTCAGAGGGCTGGAGCACCTCTCCTATGGAGACAGTCTGAAAAAGTTGGGATTGGTCACCCTGGAGAAGTGAAGGCTCTGGGAAGACCTTACAGCTGCCTTTCAGTAATTAAAGAGGGTTTATCAGTGAGATCAGGATAAACTTTTTAGCAGGGGCTGTTACAATAGGACAAGGGATAATGGTTTCAAACTAAAAGAAGGTAGATCTAGACTAAACATAAGGAATATTTTTTTTATTGTGAGGATGGCGAAACACTGACACAGGTTGCCACAGAGGTAGCAAATGCCCCATGTTTGGAAACATTCAAGGTCATTTTGGTCAAGGCTCTGAGGAACCTGATCTTGTTAAAGATGTACCTGCAAATTTCAGTGCACTTGGACTTTAAACGTCCTTTCCAGTCCAAAGTATTCCGTGACTGCAAGATTCAAATTTAAAACAATGTGAAAAACTAGAGGGAAACAAGATGCCTTTGATTTGCTCTTGTGACATCAAAATATGAATCTAGAATAACATTTCTAAAGCCAAGAGCTGACAATTTCCAAAAGAGCACAACACTCAAAATCTGTAAGGAAAATGTGTTGCAGCACTCCGAAAGTGGATCATGTAGACACAGGTTTTCAACAAGCCAACATGTGCCAACCAGCAGAGCCCATCTCCAAAAATTCTGAATCAAAAGCTCTTCTTCAATCATCTCCCCAGCTCAGTAGGCACACTAAGCAATGTAGAGTCATAGAATCATTACGGTTGGAGAAGACCTCTAAGGCTATTGAGTCCAACAACCAACATACCTCCGCCATGGTCACCACTAAACCACATCTCCAAGTACCATGTTACACATTTTTTTGGACACTTCCAGGGATGGTGACTCAATTGCTTCCTTGGGCAGCCTGTTTCACTGCTTAGCAACCCTTTCAGTGAAGGATTTTTTCCTAATATACAATCTAAACCTCTCCCAGCACATCTTGAGGTCGTATCTTCTCATCCTGTCACTTTTTCTTCAGAAGATGGCAAACTTTCAGCCTAGAGATTTAACATGCATATAAACATACACATACCTCTTTTCAGGTGTTTTGCAGAATATCCATTCCACAGAGGGCTGGGGGTAGCTCTCAGATATGCACTTGATAGAATCTGATTTTTCCATTTTCCTGAAATAGGGTTTGGCCGGTTTTTCTGATAAAAATCATGCAAATGTTTAAGAAAGCTGAAATAATTTTGAAGCAGTGTTTTGCTCATTTCATAGTACATAAAGTTACAGAGCTGTGACTTGTTTCAGGAGTTTAAGCACTGAGGGAACAGAAAATTATTCAGCCCTAGGTGTGTTGTGGGTTGATCTCATGAGTTTTTCAGCCTTGATTGCTAAATGCACAGCTTCCCTGTACCAACGGCCTGCCTCTATACCCTGGGGGATAATCCTGAGATTGATACTGAAAGGTGTTAGTTTGCTCTGGTTGCTACTCATTTCACTGGGCGGGAGCACCTGTGATTTTGAAACCACGTCCTAAGCCTGTCCTTTGGTGGATTATCTGTTGAGACTACAGAGTCTGTACTCAATATGGGGTTTCCTCAGTAAGATCAAATACACGACGGAGACATGATGAAGGGGTGATAATGACTTCTGATAACCAGCAAACTTCTCTACCCTGCATCTGTAATCCAGAGGGAAATGATTCCTAGACAATTCCCAGCACTCTAAACCTCTCAGGCCAGACTCGGACCAGGAGCAAAAGCTTTCATGTATTAAAACCGTTAAAGATTTGACTCAAAATGAAAAGCACTGAGTCCAGTTTTAAGTCACCTTTCAATGAAATTGCAGCTTCCACATAGAAGCTGCATTTTCTTCAGTCATACTTCCATTGTCTGCAAGGTGACGCACTAAGGTGAAAGTAATACTCATGGCTTTGTAATTTCTTTCTTCATTTATCTCTTATAAGCTGGGCCTAGGAGGTTTTTTTTTACCTACAGAGATTCACATCCCAGTTGAAGGATTCACATCTAGCCTGAAGGGTTTTATGAGAGATGTAATTATGACATTAGATTCACAGGAGCAAAGAGAAAGCAATCCAAGCAATTGATATGGAAAAGACCTTTACCGACATTGTTTCGACCTATTCTTGCTTGCACATGTAGTAACACTTTTTACCTCTACAGCCTAATTGGTGTAGAGATGACAATTCTTAATGAAAGGTTTAATACCTTGTCCCCTCAATGAAGCTGTTAAAATGATAATTGAGGCATGCAATAAGCTTTCAAATAAAACAAGGAGATATTGCAGGTGACTTTTCTGACACCAGAGAGAGAGAAAAAGTTAAACAGAAGAAATACTTTAAAAGCAAATAAATAGGGAAAAACAAATGTTGATTAGTCACAGTGTGTTAAAATCAAGGCAAGAAATAGTGCTTCCTAAACCTTTATCTAGAAGGGTTCACTAGTCTTTTAGCTGTTTGGATTGATGTTTTGCCTTCCCTCCTTTGAAATTTCTTTTTGCATTTTTAAATTTTATCTTTAAATCTGTCTCTTTCCAGACAAAATAACAAAGTTTTTCTCTTCTGTTAAAAAAAATCATGTCACCATGTGTCTTTTTGGGTTTTTTGAGGTGTTTTTGGACACCCCTAGTTAGAAAGAGAAGCTTGTACTTTGTTGCAGCTGTTGCCT
This sequence comes from Acanthornis magna, assembly GCA_036785705.1. Taxonomy (NCBI): domain Eukaryota; kingdom Metazoa; phylum Chordata; class Aves; order Passeriformes; family Acanthizidae; genus Acanthornis; species Acanthornis magna. The sequence goes on from JAWUZG010000090.1 coordinate 14,249,100, forward strand.
TTGCATCAGAGATGTCTCTGGTGTGAACCATGAGAAAACTCAACCAAATCCACTCCCACTGGGAGACCTTCAAAAAGTTGCACCTCGCAGGTGCTCTGTCATGAGCATTTAAACGTGCATTTAACAGCAGCTAAAACCTCAGCTTCTCAGGCATGCATGTGTCGAGCAGCTGCAGAACTGATGAGTTTTGCTCTAAAAGAAAATGAATAAGTAAAAGCTGGCACTGAGAAGAAGGACCTTTTCTTCCCCCTTTCCTCAGTGTGCCTCTTGCTGCCCACAGAATTGTTAAAGGAAAAGCTGTGACAGAAGTGAGAGACTCAGCAGCAGGCTCAGGTGGGAAAGTGGCAGCGGGTCAAAGTGTGATTCAGGAGCATCAGACAGCAGAATATAAAAGGGATATCCTGATCTGGTCCAGATTACAATCCAGCTAGCAACACCACGAATAAACGGGTTAAAATGAAAGAAAACAAATCCAGCCCATGAGCCTTGAAAGTACAGAAAAAGCCACCCTCATTTTGTCCTTTTGACACAGAGGGGAATCTCTCACAGGGAGAGAGAGTCTGCACATTTACATCTTTATTTGTTCATTTGCATGGTTTATTGACTAGAGAAAGCTGACTCTCACACAGTTTGTGGTTCTGACTTCAGCCTCCAAAGACAGCTCCAAGTGCTATGCTAATCTAGGAAGATGCTTGAAGTGCAACACATGAAAGCTTCGTTGCTTTGACTGAACTTGAGCCTCTGCCCTTGAACCTATTGATGGAATGAGCCCTTTCATGTAGACATACTTACTTCGGATGAGAACAGGCACAACTACTGTGTAATTGCCAGTTTTACTTGTGACCAAGAGGGTGTATTTTCCAGCTTGTCCTTCTTTTATTTGGGAAAAAGCCAAAGATGCAATATATCTGTAAAACAGAAAGTAAAGTTGTATTTGTCATGTTAATTTGAAGAAGGTAATATGCAGCATACACAAATGTTAGCTCTTCAGCGCTTGCAAAAACCCTTCAAAGACACTGTCATTCATTATTTACATAGTGCCCTTCAACCTGAAATGCTCTCATCACATGTCTTCCTACACAAGCAGCACATAGGAACTTACATCCACAGTGCCACATGCTTAATGCTGAGCATTGGGAAAGATGGCCTTGCTCAGCTTAAGGCAGTTCAGCAGCTCCACAGCCAAATGCTTTACCTACAGTTTCATTCTACAAGTTTTGCACAGGGAGGCAATTATCCAGTCTCAGGTTCCAGCCCAGATATGGCTATGAAGTTAGAATGCTGTTGCTGTTGCTCTTGGTCTGCACTGTGACGCCAAAAGTCACATAATCCTTCATGCCTCAGTTTCTTTGACTATAAAATCACAATTTTTCCACACATGACCATGGCAAAGCTCAAATTCATCAATGTCAGAGAGTGACTGGAGACATCCATGCATGATGCTATGCAAATAAAAAGAACAAGGTTATTTTAAAATGTTCTCGTTTTTAAGATTCATATGTGCACACTGATCTAAATGAAAATCAGTAATGTGCTGCTGGGTGACAACAGTTAAGGATTAGGAGACTGAAAAAGATAATGCATAACATGAAATAAAACACAGGCACAGGCACAGAAAACATGCCATTTGCATCCTAAAAGAAAGGATCTCTTAAAGGATCTTTCATCCAGTACATTCCTTGACTTACCTATTCTCTGAGTCAAAAGAAAGTTTACAAGCTTTGCTGTTTTTAAAGAACCAAAAGCATGAAATGATATTTGAAATGCTCATTGTTATTCTTAATTCAATATCTTCAAATACATTGACTTCCACATTTTTAATTGTTTGGTAGATGTTCTTTGCTCCTTGAGAATTCAAGTAACACCCAAGATCTTCCAAAATATTAGAAACCTGCAATGCAGGGGAACAGATTGTTAGGTATTTATTAGCAGTTTGCTTTTTTTGCATTCAAATATTTTTAAAGGATGCTCTTTTTTTCATTTCTACCATCAGACTTATTAATAAACATGTTGAATTCTACTGCATGAAGAAACTCTATAGGATTCCTGTTGAATAAGTTAATTCTCTAGACAGACACCACAGAACAATTTTAGCCAGAGACATGATAACTCCAATTAGTGATATAGGTTATTCTTTACACTTTATTTTGTTTATTTTTATTTAGAACCATAGGAAGACATAGAACTACAATAAAACCTTTCTGTTTGCAACTTGGATACAAAGGCAGGGTCGAAATGTCGGGTTTATTTCAGCATCTCACTGCTTGTCACTGCATCACCTGGCTAGACTGCTCCTCAACTCCTTGAGGGCTTTACTAGGTAAGGAACATTCGGGCTGGATGCTGTTGTATTTTTCATTTCCTCACCCTGCTACAGCTAAAGGAGAATTGCAAACAGAAAAAGAATCTTCCACAGTCATTCTGAAAGCCACCAACGGATGAATGAGCCTCTAAGATTAGCTGCAGCAAAAGGTGGCAAGTAAGTTGCTCCATCTGAAGAGGAGCCTTAAATGTCTCCATTGCTTTGTTGGGTGAATTTTATCCAGTGTAAGTTTATGAAAGGACAGAGTTCATTGCATCCCCATTTTTCTTTTGCTTGGTTCTTCTTATGTCTTGCTCCTTTTTCCTTTCTCTTGACTTGAGAAGTATCTAGGAATAACAGCCATATTCTGCCTTGTCAGATACAATGACAGCACAGCTTTGGCTGATATACCTTCATTTGTTATTTGAATTATTGATTTATTTGTTCAGGAATGAAAAAGATTTCATAAGACTTCATTGAAACAAGAATCCTCAGGAAATATTTTAATCACAGGTCTCAGCTGATGTAAAATTTAGTCACCTCACCTGGCATTCATCCATTTTGAGTCAGAAGAGAAGAAAATAAAATTGTGTTTGACTCACTGTCCAACTTTGGTGTCCAAGTCAAGGTTTAGACCTGGCATGGATTTATGGGCTTTGGTGGTGGGAACAAGGGCAGTACAGCTTCCCTGTCAGTCCCAGCAGCTATGACACACACACACCATGGCCTTGGCAATCTCCACTTAAGGGCACATACCTTCACATGTATTTTACATTGCCAGCAATATCCAGAAGTATTCAGGTGTGCTGATATAAGACAGTATCAAAGTGTCAATTAAAAAGCCAGTTTTAGAGAAAACTAATACTTAACTATTCACTGTTTCAAAGTATGAATTGTTAGATACATACCCCTCTAGCCTTCTGTAGTCACATTTGGCATAACCATGGTTATTTTGACTGAGATATCCTAACATTCTAAAGGTTTAGGGTGTTGTAAGCTCCTGGGAAAGTATTTCTGGAACAGACAGGAACATTTTATAAGCAACTTGTTCTCCGTTATATCACCTTAGGAGATACTGTTGTCTCTGGTGCTCCTGAACTTTCATCCTTCTGGCTGATAAACCCACAAGTGATCTCAGATGTATTTTGAGTCATTGTAGAAGTGAAAGCAACTGCTGTCATAACAAAAACTGCAAAACAGAAATAGAAAACATATGCAATAAAGTCTAGGTCTCTGCTTGGGGATAATTATTTTAGTTAAAATAGAACAAAATGGTAGAAAGAGTACATCTTTTAAAAAAAAGGGGGGAACTGAATATGCAGATATGCCATATGAATTTGCTAACTCTGCATTTGTGTATTGAAGCTGAGTGGAAGCTCTATTCAGAGAACCTTTCAAAAGCACAGGCACGTCACACTTTACAAGTATGTCCCATAATACTGCCGAAAATGTCTAAAGACAAAGGCCTCTGTGTTATAAAGTCTCCTTTAGAAACCACATTACCAAACACAGACTCTTCCTTGAACTTCACTTCTGCATCACTGTGTTGGAAAGGGCCCTGCAGCACCAAACCCTGCAGCACAGGTCAGCGTTTGCACACTGTGGGGTGGAGGGTGATCATGCACCATCCCTCACACAGAAGGGAAAGGCAAGGACTGGGAGCAGGGAGAACCACCTGCTGTGGGAGATCAGGTTTGAAAACATCTAAGGAACCTGAAAGTCAACAAGTCCACGGGACCTGATGAGATGCATCTGGAATCCTGAGAGAGCTGGCAGAGGAAGTGGCTAAGCCCCTATGGATAATTTTCGAGAAGCTGTGTCAGTCCTGTGAAATTCCCACCGATAGGAAAAGGGAAAACATAAGTCCCATTTTCAAAGAGGAAAAAAAAGACTTGAGGAACTACAGGCCAGGCAGTCTTGAGGCCTGTCAAGATCATGGAGTAGATCCTCCTGGAAACTGTGAGAAGGCACATGGAAAATAAGGACATGGCTGGCGACAGACAACATGACTTCACTAAGGGAAAATGGCACCTGACAAAACTAGTGGCCTTCTATGATGAGGTTACAGCATTGGTGTGTGAGGGAAGAGAGACTGATGCAATTTACATGGACTTATGCAAAGAATTGGACGCTGTCCTGCATGACATCCTTGTCTCTAAACTGGAGAGGCATGAATTTGACAGAGGGATCAAACAGTGGATTAGGAATTGGCTGGATGATCAATGGCTTGATGGCCAAGTGGAGGGCAGTGACAAGTGGTATTCCTGAGGGGTCAGTATTGGGACCAATATGGTTTAACATCTTTATCAATGACACGGGCAGTGGGATCAAGTGCACCCTCAGCAAATTTGCCGATGACACCAAGCTGTGTGCTGCAGTTGACATGCTGGAGGGAAGGGATGCCATCCAGAGGGACTGGGATTGCCTCAAGAGGTGAGCCTGTGGGAAGCTCATGATGTTCAATAAGGCCAAGTGCAGGGTGCTGCACCTGGGTCAGGGCAATTCCAAGCACAAACACAGGCTGAGTGTGTTGAGAGCAGCCCTGGGCAGATTGAGAGCAGTCCTGGGCAGAAGGACTCAGGAGTGTTGGTGGATGAGGAGCTCAATATGAGCTGGCAGCACAGAGAGCCAGCTTCATCCTGGGCTGCATCCAAAGCAGTGTGGCCAGCAGGTCAAGGGAGGGGATTCTGCTCCTCTGCTCTGCTCTGCTCTGCTCTTGTGAGACCCCACCTGCAGTGCTGTGTTCAACTCTGGGGTACAGAAGGACGTGGAGTCATTGGAGCGAGTCCAGAGGAGGGCCACAATGATGATCAGAGGTCAGGAGTACCTCTTCTATGGAGACAGGCCGAGAGAGCTGGGAGAAGAGAAGGCTCTGGGGAGGCCTTTTAGAGCCTTGCAGGCACCTGAAATGGGCTACAGAGAGCTGGAGGGGAGTGTTTTACATGGGCACGTAGCGGTAGAACAAGGCGGAATGGTTTAAACTGAAAGAGGGCAGGTTTAGATTGGATACTAGGAAGAAATTCCTCACTATGAGGGCAGGAAGGCACTGCATGAGGCTGCCCAGAGCAGCTGCGGATGCCCCACGTAGCAGAAGCCCTTTATCCTTATGTGTAAGGAGCAGTGTGGGAAAGCGTCTGATTCCTCAAAGGCATCATCTCTCCAGAAGGTTTTCTATAAGCCTTTCTGCAGGGAGCTACAGTCACCACGACACCAAACAGAATTAAGACTGTACAACTGGCTGGGTGAAATGTGTCTGATTTCCATTAATTCCCTAAAGCCAGCCATCAACAGTAAAAATAAGCAGTGAATCATATAATAACATCTCTCTCCTGGCAACCTGAAATATTTCTGCCCTTGGGCCTTGGCTTTTTACTTTGTTTCCTTTTTTTTCCCCCTCAGCTCCTGAGATGGTTGTACATAAAGCTAGGCAGAGTTGAAAGAAGGAAAAAAGGTAAATATATTACAAAGTACTTGAAGGATGAAAGTGATGAGACTCTTTCTGCAGGCAATGTAGGAGCAAAACTGGAAGTCGGAAAAAATGAGTAACAGTTGCTGCCATCTCCACCTCGCCATTTGTGTCTTCTGGAACCCTCTGAGCTCTAAGCTGGCAACACTTTGACAACTTCTTCTCCTTGGCAAATGTGGATTAAGGCTGAGTCTCATTCAGTCACCCAACATACACTTCATTTTGGTTGCCACCTTTCCACAGCATGCACAGGCAATGCCTGAGTAAGACCCTGTGTGTTATCCCTAAGAAAGATGAATGAGATTTCTTTGTGGAGACATGCATCTCCATTCTTGACTACAAAAATAATAATGGCACATCTTGAGACAGGGAGTGCCAGAGGGCAGCTGAAAGGCAGGTATTCATGAGGTATCTACACCAAGAATGCTGAATTCCTTCCACCAGTGCAATTCAGGTTTCTAGCTCCCTCCCTAGCCTTTCACCAAGTCCTTCTCTGCACAGCTTTCTCCACTTCTGTTGGTTTGTTGGATGATTTTCCTTTCACCCTTTTCAAAGCAGAGACCATTCACCTGGCTAACAGCCAGGGATTTAGCTGATGGAAACCTACCTACATCCTCTGGTTTCTAAAACACACCAGCAGAAACTACCTGAAAATACAGCCTCAAAAGCTCAACTCATTTGGCCTGCTGAGCATTCCCTCGCTTTAGGTTTCTGATTTGTGAATAATTTTAACTTTTGATTGTACAAGGTAAGCCAGTGTATCCCAACGTGGCATTACTCCACTTTGCTCACATTGCCTTGTTAGGGGGATTCCTAAGACCACAGCAGAAAAGGGAAGAGTGTATTTAAATACCAACAGGGAGGAGATTTGCAGCTAAAAGTTAGGCAGATGTAGCAGCCAGACTGTGAGTGAAACATGCAAACAAGGTGTCTGATGAGCTGGAACTACATTTGTAAAGGACAGTATGTGGGACTATATGCTGGAAGAGGGAGTAGTGAGCACCCTGACACCCTCACGTGTGAGACTAAATGGGACTCCTTTTCCTGGAAACGGCAACAGCTTGCCACTGCTGTGGTCTGCCTTTATTCCTGTGAAATCCAGGAAGGTTTTCATGGTAAGGAAGCATATTTTGAACCTGATGTGATTACAGATCCTTTACAGTGAGAAACAAATGAGTAATACCATAGTAAGAAGTATTTACATGACGTTGATTGGCCTAAAATTGTGTAGGACAAAACAGAAAATCAGAGCATGAATGAGCCTTTCAGAAGAAGTAAAATCAGGAAAAGGAACACTGGGAAAACAGTAACACTCTTAATTCATCATCTTGATCTTTCAGCTTCTAGCTGGCCTGTTCAGGGACTGCTGTTACGGTCTACACATCAGTCATCCTCCTGAAAACCCAAATTAAGCACTGCAGAGACTGAAAGCATCGGGTAAAGAATATCAAATATGCAACATGCATAATCACATTGTGTATTGCTGAACTAGAGTGAAGCTGAAATAAAAATAAATTGCTGCCTCTGAACAATGTTTGTTTGTGCCTGCTTTCCATCTTCATTATCTTTTTATAGGTTATGCAAAAATAAAGGCAGTAGGAGAAATCCTGTTCTCACTGCAGTCAGGCAAACGTTTAGTTGCCATAAACAGAGCCAAGATTTCATCAAGATGTGTAGGCACATACTTGGGGAAATGCCTGTAAAAGGCAAAAAGGGAGCTTACGTGTTAGGGTGCTGAGAAGAAAGGCCTGAATTTACTGGAGTGATACCAAAACAAGAAGGTAATTTTAAGCTAGTTCAGCTATCAAATGAATGGAACTTCTTCCAAAATTTTATTTTCAAGTTGGGGGTGACAAAAGCAGCCTTTGGAAAACTGGGGAAACCACTCCAGAATATGTTGAAAGTCAGAGTTAATCAGAAAGACAATAGCTTGGGAACTGGAGAACTGTGAAGGACAAAAATCTTTCTCTTCATACCACAGGATACATCTTGTGTTTGTGTTCAGCTCAGGGTGCTTAATATTTTACATAGCAGTCAGGCCTTTCCACTCTGCTTTACAGCTCAGAAGATTTACGTAAAGCAAACTATGATTTGGGTCTTATTTGGCTTCTGACTATTTCATCTGGGTGTGACTCTCTGGATCAACTTTCCAAAATTTTGTCCCTGATCAGGGAAGGTAGAAGGACCCTTTTTCCCAGTAAAACTGTTGTTATGTCTGTCATGAATTGCCAGAAACAAATCTTCAAAGTGGTGGCATGGATGAGCTTAATATTCATCCCTTAAGTCTTGAAAACCCCCACTTTTTCATGTGGCAGCCTTTTTCTCAAATCACCCCTAAAGTGAGAATTGTACTCAATACAAATATGCGAAAAATCAGAGGGGGCAGGACAGGTACAAAAAACTGATTTTAAATTAAGTCATACCTTTTAACCGTATCTTACTTCTCTCCCATCAAATTTAATTTTTGTCCTTCCTCATCTCTTTGCACAGCTTCCTTCCTCAGCATCTTCACCCTTTCAGTTTAAATAGCTCCCAGCTCATAAAAAAATGTACCCTGTGAGTTCATTCTCACATGGTGATGGGGCCAGAGGTGTTGCTCCAGGTTTTGGAATAATAACCATGTCAGAGCAAGGTTTAATAAGCAAAGTCTGTGACAAGATGCCTCTGCCGCAGCTCACGTTAATTGTGACTAGCTGTTGTAACACTGGCTGGGCTATGTCTGGGTCAGGAGCAGTCATTTATCTGGTCTTACCAGTTAATCACAATAAATGTCACGTGAATTGATTTAATTATTCACAGTCATGTTCAAGCACGATTGAGATTTGAGATGGAAAGAAAAGCCTACAGAGTGTGATAGCTCTATGTGGAGAGCTATCACACATAGAGCTATGTGGAAGGTTTTAGAGAGAGGGGATAAGAATCTCTAGACTTGAATCACTGAGCTGGACAGCAGTGAGAAGAGTGGAGCAGGGGAGGTCGTGTCATTTCAGAAAGTGCTCAATTCGGGTCTGTATACCGAGTCAAAAACTAATAATGGGAACCAACACTGATACTATGAAACAGCCTGGAATGTTACTGTCCCCTGCTAGCCTTGTTTGCCGTGGGCTGCAGTCCTTGACGTGGATTATTTCTCCATCTGAATCTGCCACCACACCCCTATCCCAGCACCTCCTCTCCAGCTTTTGCCACCCGTCCGGGCGCTGTCACTCTGCGCTGTTTGTCCCGGGACAGTGTCCGAGCAGGGACCGCGAGCACCGGCACGCAGCAGCGGCGGGGAGGCGCTCGGGGCGAGCGGGCGGCAGGGGGCGCTGCGGCCCCGCACAGCCCCGCGCATCCCGCGCATCCCGCACAGCTCCGTGCATCCCGCACAGCCCCGCACAGCCCCGCGCATCCTGGCGCTCCTGAGGGACTGCCATCGGGATACAGGCACAGCGCCAACCTAAATCGCTGATGACTGATTTTATTTTCTTGTTTTTTTCCATGGAATCTTCAGCAAACATTTTCTGGTTTTCTACTGAAAGACAGAAAGCTTAAAAATACTTTAAAAAGGTGGGCAAGGATCTGGAACACAGGTCTGATGAGGAGTGACTGAGGGAATTTAGCTTGGAGGAAAGAAGGCTCATGGAGGACCTTATCATTCTCTACAACTACCTTAAAAGAAAGTGTGGTAAGCTGGGGATCAGCCACGTAACAAATCAGAGGATGAGAGGAAAAGGACACAAGTTCCATCAAGGGATGTTTAGACTGGATATCAGGAAATATTTCTTCAGGAAAGGGTGGTCATGCATTGGAACAGGCTGCCCTGGGAAGTGGTTGAGTCACCATGCCATTTACAAAATGTACAGATGCGGCACTTCGGGACTTGGTTAGTGGTGGACTTGGCAGTGCTGGATTAATTCTTGGACTTGATCGTAGAGGTCTTTTCCAACCTAAGTGATTGTACGATTCTCTGATTTTGAAAAAAAAAGTAGAGAAAGGTTTGGGTTTTCTTTTTATAAGAACAACTCATTCAGTAAAGATTCCTTCTCAGAAGAACAGCTTCATGTGCGTTGTGCCCTGTTTGTTATAGTGATCTCAAAAATGATTCTTCAGAAGAGATGTTAGACTAGAACTTGTCATCAGAGTGAGTAAACCATTTCTATGCATCCAGTGCAAGTGTCAGCAAAGGGTTCTGCTGGTTGATAACATCCATTTTATGTCAGTTTCTGTAGTGAAATTACACTGCCTCTCCTAAGAAGTTTGCCTCCCTAGTCCTCCCAAATTTAATCTATGCCTTAATCTAAAAGATCTTCTTCAACATATGAGAAACAGAGAAGTTTGCTCAATCTGCCTTAGAGGACCACTGCCAAGACCCACCTACTCCAGCACAGTCTGACACAAGCAACAGGGAAAACTCTGTCCACAAATTTATTTTCTTATTTTTAATTTTCTTCATCTTTTCTTCAACCCTCCATTTTCAGGTCCCAGATGAAAATAGCTGCAAGAAACTTACTCTTTCACAGTTTTAAAAATATATATCTAATAACTTGGTCACTGTTTTCAATAACTTTTCCTCTGTCTTATTATGTCCTAAGAAATAATTTGACTACCCAGGCTGGTGCTCACAGGGAGCTCACTGAAATCCCTGCTGCTTTAGCCACATTTTGGGCCATTCCAGCCACTTGTGATCCAGTTTGCAAAGAATAACCGGGAGAGCAAGGACACCCTTTTTTGGGAAGTGGTTGAAAAGTGGCTGAAAAGACAGCGAACCTCAGCTACCACGGCAGTCTCTCTGAGGAGGAGCCTATGCTGTGGCTGGTTCTTCTGCTTCTTGTCCACATCTTCCATCCTCCCAAGGGAGCTTCTTCTCAGCTCCCACCTTACTTTTCACCCCACTAAGTATGGTGAAAAATGAGCCACGTTAGGAGGTGTTCTGCCACCAGACAGAGGTCCTTTGCCTCTACTCAGCCCTGTCAAGGACACACCTGGATTCCTGTGCCAAGCTGTGGGCTTCTCAGTGGAAGAGAGACATGGACATACTGGATAAAGTAAGGAGGAGCACCACAAAGATGATTATGGGACAGGAAAATCTCTGTTATGAGGATAGGCTGAGAGAACTGGGACTGTTCAGCCCAGGGAAGAGAAGGCTCAGAGGTAAAAACACCTGAAGGGAGGGTGCAGAGGATGGATCAATGCTCTTCCTGGTTGTGTCCAGGGACACAGAGGCAATGGGCACAGACTTTTCCACCATGCGGGTGACCAAACATGGACACATATTGCCCAGAGAGGTGATGGTCTCTACCCTCAGGGGTATTGAAATGGTACCTGGACAGGGTCCTAAGCAGCTGGCTTTAGGTGGCCCTGTTCGAGCAGTGGGGTTGGACCAGATGACCTCCAGGGGTCCCTTCCTCAACCCTTCTGTGATCCTGTGAGCAACTGGACAATTTTGTGGGCAAAGAAGAGCTGGTGTGATGCCACCACAGAGGCCTCCCACGAATCAGCATTGGGCTGTCCTTGTTCTTGACTGTTCTCTAGAGGATGTTTCCTCATGGGAATGGCATGTTTGTGCTATTAAGCTGGATAGACAACCCTGAAGTAAGGTAAACAGATACGTCTCATCTAATGACATAAGTAAGTATGTTTTAACTCTTTTTTTTTTAACTGCTCTGTATTAAAGTACTCCAGTCTCATTACCTGACGCACTCTAGCACTTCTACTGACATTAGTGGAAGTAATAACATCTTGCAAGCTATTTTAACTTAACATATCTAAATGTAAAAGTATAAGAGTCCGCACACATAATCAACAAGGAGAAAAAGATCTGCCTGAAACAGAAATGAAAACAAGATGGCAGATAAAGAACTGATACTACTTGTCACCCGAGTATTGTAAAACTTCCCTTTTAAATGAAAACAGGTTTCTAAAACTGACTAGACGATATTGTCCTTACTTGGCTGGAAAAGGGAATGAGGAGCGGACACAGAAGGCCTGAATTGTGTATTGAAGAAGGATGGACAGAAAGAGGGAGAGTGGGAAAGAACAATTTTGCTATAAAATGTGTAAAGACAAAAATGAATCCAAGGTATTTGAAAAAATCATAGTCGCTTTTTGGTACCAAACATGGTAAAAAATAACAAAAAATAAATACTACTCATTCTTATTTGTCTCATTAGGTTAGGGTTAAAAATAATTGCAATTCCAAAGCAGTAGTACAAATGCAAAATCCACCATATTCCTTATAGAGTATGTTGTAACAATAAAACACTTTTCAAATTAGCCCTTGTATCTCACATATTAGAAATCTTATCTACCAACAAGGGAGTAAATACTGTCTTATTTTTATGACAGTAACAGAGCTAAATACCCAGGCAACAAGTCAGCTTTTCTGTCTATTTGTCCTGCTCATTTTTTTCACCAGTTTTAAAGGATGATTTTCAGAAAATCTAACTCAACCCAGTGACCTAAACCAGCTTCTCAGCTGAAACATGAGTGAGTTTCATGACGTTTCAGGTATTTTGAAAGATACGTTTTCAGAAGCCTGTGAACATGAGGTGCTCCATGCTATATCATTTTGTGGGTCATTATAGGAGGGGCTCCTGAAGCAGATGCTGCAGGATCAGAACAGGATGCCCACAGCTCTGCTCTGCTGACACACCTGCCTCTGCTGAGCAGCCACAGCAGCAGCACCCACCCACCACTGGGCAGAGATGAGGGGGCAGCCCTGGAAGTTGGGCTGCACTCTGGGCATCCTCCTGCTTCTCAGTAGCTTGGAATATAGGTAACCTGGGGAATTTTCTGAAGAAAAAAAGGGGAAAAGCAAATGGCTCCAAACCTCAAAAGAAATAAAACACCCACAGTTTTAAGTTGCATTTACTTCTGTTGGAAAACAACCATTTTCCTGCACAGTCCTTTCACCTTCAGGAATCTTCAGAAGTGATACCTTATCTTCTGATCTATGAAATAGATGGTGATGGATGACCATGAATATGTGGTCTGCTGGGCCCAACAGTTTCCCTGAGTGAGCAGACCATGTGTTGGCCTTATCCAGCATTCACAGCCAGCTTGCACCCAAGTTTTTGCATGTTTTGGGAAAGAGACAAGATCAAACTTGACTCCCCCTGGGGTGCTCATTGATTTCCCCTTCCTGCCAGTGGCAGGGTTCAGTGCCTGAACTTGCTCTGGAATGTTTGTCAGCTGTTTTGTTGGAGAGAAATCAGTGTATTGCTAGGAGATGAACAGATCCTGCAGGTGGCTGGGTCCCACACATTTCTGGGGTTCTGGGTTTCTCCTTAAAAAGAAGGGTGCTGGCCCATCTCATATTTTCCATGAAGTCTGCCATAGGAACATAATGGACACTTGTATATTCTGTGAGCGAGTTTTGAACAGTATTGCCCTATAATTTTTGTGAAGTCAGACACACCATAATCTAATCAGGAGCTTGTCAAGATCTGAGTTTGCAGTCCTTGTTCATATAAAATTTCCTGTCATTTGCCAGCCACAGGGAGATCTTAGGAAGGATCTCACATCTTCATTTCTCTCACGTGCCCTCAAACTGGGTTTCATTAACATCTCTCAGTAAGAAGGGGTGCAATGAAAAAAAAGGGAGCAAGAGTGGTTGTCAAAGGAAAACTTCCTCTGATGAGAAAGGCCACTGAAAGTCTCTTACAAAATTCTCCAATTCGTAAAACATGAAACTCCTGCTGCCTCTGTTCCCAGGCCCCATCCACCATCCCACCTCATCCACTAATGCACGGCTAATTGCATGGCAGATAACATTCCCTTTAGCCACAAACTCTTGCTTGGGATGACCAGAAGAAGGTAAGATGAGAAACCAGAACAGTGCTTTTAATGTAAATAGCTGTATTTACATATATATTGTATTGGATATATTGTTTTCTGAAGTCCTTGGGATTAAATGTCTTGCTGCAGGGGAGCATTTATTTCCAGCAACTAACACAGGCAATATGCTTGTTCTTTCTTGAAACTTTTGCAGTTTTGAGCCTGTAATTTAAAGACCAACCTGCTGCCTTAAGTCTAAAGATATTGTGGAGATTGTCCTCCAGGTGTTATTATAGTTTAGCTTTCCTTTGCCGGTTAAGTGTTGCCATTTCTGATGATTCTGATTCATCATCTGTTGTCTGCACAATTTATTACTCAGTCGTATCTCTAGACAATAGATTCTTAAAGAGAACACAGGCATTTTTAAGAAAGTATCTATAATTCATTAAATGCTTAACATTTTTTACATCAAAATGTTTTTTAAGAGTGATCTGCTAGAGAGATGTATGGAACTACCAGTTCTCAGGATTTTTGCTGTCAACTCTGTCTCTGATCCTTCAGATCCTAGCTGATTTGTATGTCCAAAAGCATTTGCAATTTTTTTCCCCTGTAACAGCCAGCCTTACAAGAAGAAATACCACCTCCTCTGACTAAATAATATCTCAACAGAAAGAACACCAGTCCTCCTGGAGGATAATCACATCTTGGGGCTCTCACACCTTTTGCTCTCTCTGTAGAACTGTCCCTTAGCCATGTTCACAAGGGCCTTTGGGCACCATCACATTCCAGATGCTAATAATTTTTACTTATTTTATTATGCAGACCGCAAAACTAGCAAAGCTCAGTTAAGAAGAAAACACAGAAATCCCTCTTTGACAAGGTTTGCTTAGTAGTATCAGCAGTCATGCAAAGCAGGAGATCATAAAATATTCATTTTCATTTTTACTCCACCTTCTCTTCAAATAGCTCACGTAGACTTTCAACCATGAATGAATAATATCTAACAATTGCTCTATGAAGTAAATATTATTATCTCTGTATATGGAGCTGAAAATGGACCACAGGTTGCTAAAAAACTCTCTCAGGTATGCACCAGAACTGTATCAATCAGGAAAAAAACATGCACTCAGTCCTGGATTTTGAATAAACAAGATCATTTTTGATAGGAGCAAGCCATTCATTTTAGAGAAGAAAGTTTCAGGCATTTGAGATGGAAGCAAGTGTTATTCCTTTTTTCTTAACAGTTAATTTTTGGGCTGATTTTCAGTAGAGGAAATAAAGCTTTAAATTCCAAAACTCTTCACTCTAACAATAAACAAAGGTACTTTCTATATAATAAGATCATGTCTTCTTCTATTTAGATCATTAAACAACAGCAAAACCTGGTAAGACAAAGATGCATCATATTTTGCTCTACTAAGGTATCAGATTCACAGATTATTTATGTGGGAAATTGCAGGTATATTATTTAAAGTGTTCAGGTCAAGCTAACATTGGCAGCAGGAAACACATTTACATCAAGAAAAAAGAGAACAAAAAAAATCTGTATATTTAAATACTTTTTGCCTTGAGCATGAAATGTGTCAGATGCAGTAAGAGCAAAACCAGGCTGAGCTGGGAGAGATTAGGGTGATGGGAGGAAGAAGAGCATCTCCAGAAGAGAGAAGAAAGGTGGAACAGAAAACAAAAGATTCAGGAGAAAAAGAAATCAAAGGAGAAAGAAGGGAAAGATGTGAAGGGATGCAGTGAGAGAGTGGGAAATGGAGGCGAAAGGGCCTGAGGAGTGCGATGAGAAGACCTCACCTGCTAGCTGAAATGGAATTCCAGTGGGGTGGCGGTGGGGCCATCTCGCTGTCATGGCTGGTGGTGCCCTGCAGTCCCCAGCCCCGCGAGTGAAACTGAGCCTGCAGGTGGTTGCCTTAAGGGTGCATGTCACTGCCCACAAGGAAACCACTTCTTCAAAAGAGAGGGCCTGTGACCTGAGCCACAAGGAAACGGCTGTGGGACGTGGAGAAGAGAGGCCTCTCTGCGGGTCAGGGAGCATCCTTCTCTGCCAGAGGATGCCTCCACCAAGATGAGCAGCTGCCTCCACTTCAGCTGCTCAGTCTCCAGCCCTTTGCTCGCACTTTCACAAAAACATATTTTCTCGTGCAAATTTGGTGCAGCAGACTTTTTGCTGTCTCACTTCAACTCTTATTTTTGAAGCAGTTACAATTTCTGCTTTCACATGCTGGCAGTAAGCCTAAATTCTACAAGTCCTGATGAGGGGAAGAGCAAGTGTTTTGCTAAGCTAAAGAGCTCAAAAGAAAAATCCAAATGAAGTTTGTGCGACACCATGGGAGTACTCTGCCACAACTATTGTCGTGGGCTGAGGGAGGTTTCCCGCGCTTGGTGAGCACTTGCACTGCTGGTGACAGAGTATCTGCCGTGGTCACCTCTGAGAGCCCAAGGGAGCGGGCTTGTGGCACAGGGCTGTGCTTATACCAGGGGGAACAGGGAACTAGCACTGTTTGCCGGAAGGTTCAGAGCAAGCTACAGCTGCTCTGAAGTTGTTTTGCAGATGACTTGTCTAGCGGATAAAAATAAAGGCCTCCAGGCTCAGATGTGAGCCTGTAGGGGCGCAGTCCCTCTGCCCCCAAGTCTCTCTGGCCCTGCTTGCCGACTTCCTTGGAGCACAGCGCTTCAGGAGCTGCCTCCTCATCGGCTCCTGGTCACTGGTGTGTAAGGGGTGGAACTGCCTTGAGGGGTAGCTGAAGTTGCTGGTGCCAGCAAGCCTCCCTGGTTTGTACCAGAACAGGACATCGCAGAGGGGCAGGAAGATCTCCCCGCCTTGCACAGCTATGCATCACAGTCACCAGGCAGAAAGTGGATCCAGTTCTAAAGATTAAACTGGACTACCTCTCCCATGAACCCCCATGATAGGCTGGGGCATTTTTATTATTTGCTTGGCTGTTATATTTTATATATAAAGTTATATTTTATTATATTATTCATTCAGTTGGTATTTTTACTTGCCAAGGGCTAAGTGTTGATTCTGCAATTGTCCAGAACCAGTATAAAAAGAATCCCTAAGCAAATAAACTCAGTGTTCTCAGAAATATCTTAGAGATGATACCTAGATTTCTTATTGACACGCGGTATCAACAACAAAATACCTTCTGCATTAGGGAAGTAAAAAAAAAAATAAAAAAAAAAAAACAAAACAGAACCAGACAGACATACCATAGGTAAAAGAAGACACAGAAAACATCCCAAAGGTAACTGCAGGGGCAATGGGGCACAGAGGCCAGCATTGCTCATGGATATGAATGCATAATCTCTCACAAGACTGCCTTAGAAACAGTGACTGAGTCAATAGCATTGTACTGTGGTGCTCAAGACAAGTTTGTGTGTTCTGCAGTGCAAAGGAAGGTGCTGAAATGATATGAAAACTAGGGAGGTACATATTTGCAAGAATGCAAAAAACGAGAAAAGGAAGTATAGGATTCCACAGGCATTAAAGAAATTGATGCAAACAGGAAAATACCATGCTGGCAACAAGCCTTCTTGGCTGGCTGGATGCCCCTTTTTTTTCAACAGCCCACACTGGTACACAGTCCCTCAGCATGAATGAAGTTATAAGACACCTCTGGAGATTACTTAGTCCAGTGCTATGCTCAAAACATGATCAGCTAGCAAAGGCTGGCCCAGAGCACACCCAGTAGTTTCAAATACCAACAGGCATGCAGAGTCCACAACTTTTCCTGGCAACCTACTCAGCATTCAAACAACCTCACAGTATAAAAGTGTTTCCTGACGTTAGGACTGAACTTCCCATTTCAGTTTGTGAACATTGCATCTGGTCCTGTCACTGGGTACCGCAGAAATGAGTCTGGCTCCCCCATCAGATATTTTCACACATTGATCAGGCTCCCCCCAAGCCTTCTCTTCTACAGGCTAAACCGTCCCAGCCATTTCACCCCCTTCTCGTGTGCCAGATACCTAAATCCCTTATCATCCTTAGAAGAAAAGGAAGACCTGAGGAACCATAGACCAATGTAGCCAATGCAGATCCCCCTAGAAACTATGAGAAGGCACATGGAAAATAAGGACATGACCGGTGACAAACAACATGACTTCATTGAGGGCAAATGGCACCTGGCAAATCTGATGGCCTTCTGTGATGGGGTTTACAGCATTGGTGTGTGAGGGAAGAGCATCTGACATCATTTACCTGGACTAGTGCAAAGAATTGGGACATTGTCCTGCATGAAACTTTGTCTCTAAACTGGAGAGACATGAATTTGGCAGAGGGACCAGTTGGTGCACAAGGATTTGGCTGGATGGTTGCACTCAAGGAGTTGAGGTTTATGGTTTGATGTCCAAGCAGTGATGAGTGGCATTCCTGAGGGGTCGGTATTGGGACAGAAATGGTTCAACAACTTTATCGATGACATGTCTTGTATTTTCTTGTACCCCTTTCAACACGACACATACAAACAGGTTTTGCCCTCAGAACACAGGAGATACACAGTTTGTGCTTCTGTTCTGAAAATAGCAGACATCTATCCCAGCCACTGAGTGCTCACTGTCAGCTGGGTGGCCTGACAAAGACCTGTCTGAAAATTTACATATCTACCAGGCAAGTGGATGCTGGTCCTCTGATTTAAAATTGGCAAGTCACCCAAGTGCTTTGTTTTCTCATCCACCTGATGCATTCAGCACTGATAGCTGCTAGGATTCCACGGAAGATATTCTGCTTTTTTTGTGGTTCAGACAAGGAGAAACTAACATTCAATAATGAAAATCGGTTGCTGGTGATTAGCTGATCTGGTATCAGAAGTCTTAATGTGTATGTCAGGTTTTCAGTGTAAAAGCTTCTGTGAAAGATGCCATCAGCTAGGATAGTTCATATCTACTGGACTAAGCCAAAATACATTTAAAAATTCTGCCATATTAACGTATTCCTAAAAACGCTGGATTGGGAGTGGAAAGGGTTCAATGAATGTATCATACACATGTATATGACAGTACAGCATTATTTGAGTGAGCAGGGTTTTTTCCACCATGAGAAAGTGGTTTCTGTTATCAAGTATTTTACCCAGCTTATGTCACATCCTGGTTGGCCTTTACTGCAATGGTTAGATAAAGCCTATGCCAGTGGGAGCAGTCACATGGTAAGAAATTCTCTAGCTAAGCCATACGATCAGATTACCAGCATAGTGAAACTACACTTACATTTTTGTGCTTGTACTAATATGAATTCTAGCTTAGGGCTAGACCTCCCCCCCCCATACATTATTAATACAGGTGTTAGCATACATTATTAATGTAGGTGTTAGGAAGAGCACTTCAGGGTCAACTCCTGATTTGTGACTTGATTTGAATTGTAAACTTCACTGAGTTGAAATAAATTTCTTCTTGCATGTGAATAGGAGTCTGGTTGGGAGCAACACCTGGTTTCTTCCAGATGCTGTTAGCAAAGACAACTGCCCAGTTAAGGATCCACAAGTACTGCCACAGCAGGTCACTGCATTCAGTCCAATATCCTGACTGCCATATTAGTAATTCTCAAATACTTCAAAAGGAAGATAAAAAACTCCCTAATTTTGTGGAATAATCTCCTCAGGAGTGGCAATTTCCCTCAGACTTCAGAGAGCAGCTGGTGTATATCCTGAAGTATCAGGCTCTATTACGCTTCCTTCGAAATATAAATGAGTAAATGCTAAATTCTTGTCTAATATTACTGTGGACTCTGATCACATCTATATTTTTTCCTTAATTATGTACTATAACGATACACTTTAAAAGTTAAATTCAGATTATGTGAAAACTTTTTTTAGAAGTATTTCCTTTGATCTGTGTCAATAATACTAAGGGCAGTTTTATAAGTAGAGATAATATCTTCTAATAGACCAACTGGTACTGTTGGAAAAAACCCAGTGTTCATGCATGACATTTTTCAGCTACTCGGTTGGTTTAACAAGATTCCTACCTACAAAACTTGTCTTGCCTATACCTTAAAAAAAAAAAAACAGTTACAATAACCCTTTCCCTAAAAAGGTATTGTTATTCATTTGCATTATCTGATGCCAGCCTGCACTTCAGGATCTGTTTCCACAGGATTTAATAAACATTTTAATTCTGGATTAACACAAAGAGAAACTGTCACTCTCAATAGCAAACATGACTTTCTCAACAGTGGTTCAAATGTTAGGGGGAAGCTATTTGGCACTTGCAAGCTGATTTGGCTGGAAAAAAAGAGCTATTGGTAGGTCTTTCCTTTCCAAGGATTCCCTCCCCACCATTGATTTTTCATCTCATAATGTTTGGTTCTGCCTTTCTGGCAGAGCTCATAAAAAACTCTGTCACTTGGCCACAGCTGCAGGTGTGCATACAGCAGTATTTCCCCATTTCTGGGTCGAAAAGCACACCACAGTTATCACTTAACTATAAAGTGGGACAAGACCCAGGGGTATCTGTTTCTCCTTCCTGTTGCTTCCTGAATTTCATGCAAAGTACAGCAACACTCTCCACAGAGGTGCTAGCTGCAATGATCAGGGGACCTAGTTTAGTGAAAAAAATAACGTCATCAATCACTCCTCTGCAGGAATGTATAGTACATCTCTGTGCGCTACACAAAGCAGGGGAGTAAGCTGAAGCAGATAGAGAGCAGTCTGCAGGCCCCCTCAGCACTCTGGCTGACCAGCAGCAACAGACAATAAAAATCAGAATCTGGAGGGGAACACAAGATTAATGAGAAGATGTCAGGTTCCCACATGGACACTCACTTCCTGCAGGTCAGTCTTCAGGCCACATCCTTGTATATGGTAAAAAGAAATGAAGAGACAGGAGAGGTGAGAGCTTGCCAGAGTCACAAAAAGTGGCTCGTGCCACCTTGAGCCTCTTCGCATTATTGGTTCTGCTCTCCTGGCCAAGAGAAGGCAGAAAAGATGAGAGACACTTCCAAGTTGGTTGCCTGCTCAGTGGCTCAGGAACAGTACTTATGCTGACTTTGGTGGGGGAGAACCCCAACATTCTTGGGACCATACTGCACACCTCATTGCTAGCTGGGCACTCAAGCTGCCAGGATCATGCACTACTGCCCAGTCCACTACCTCAGCTCTTCCCACATCCAGTGGGAATGTTTTGAACCTGAGCTACAGCATGCAGATAGAATAAACGGGAGTCGTGCATACACAAGCCCATTTGTGTCCTTGCTCCTAACCTCGCTGTGTATATGTAATATTAGACATATGCAGAGATCAGCAAAAGAACTGTGGGAAAAGCAGATTCACAAGGTTGAAAACACAGGTTAGAATACACTTCAGTGATGGGAGTGGCTATGCATCTCAAGTCTTTGCTTGGAAGAATAAACTTCATGTTTAACCAGTTTACCCAGAAAAGGTATTACCCTACGTGTATCACCAAATCTCTTGTAAGATAATTTGATACCATTAAATCCACAGTACTAAAGCTCCAGACAAAAGACACACAGATCTTGGGAAAACTCTGGGTGAAAGCTGAGATTTTTCTTCTCCTTTACTAGTATTTTTGTGCCTCCCCTTCAAACCACCTCACATGCACATATAAGTTTTCTACTCAGTCTGACCTCTCCGGGAAGGAAGGGTTGTTTTCCAAAGGACATAATTCCTGGAGGAAGGGGTGATAAATAGACTACTGATAACCAGGCTTAATTAGAGGATGACATTGGGGTCCTCTCTCCCTCCCACACTTGGCATTACCTCAACACAACACCTCTACCTCCCATTCCCCTCTATGAACCCATGCACCCTCGAGTACCCATCTGCCTGACACCCCCACCTTGTGCTGGCGTTTTCCCAGGGCACCAATCAGCACGACAAAGGGAGCAAAAACAATGCACTCGCAGATTCTCCTCACTGCAGCAGCTGAGGGAAGTGTCACCTGCAGGCACCTGTGTATAGCTGCAACAGCGCAGGGAAGCCCTTGTTTTCAGTCCTCAGAAGCATAACACTACTGCCAGAGGGCTGAGTGATACACAACCAAGCAGCACTGTGGGCACCTCACCTGAAGCAGCTGGGACTGATCTGTGCACTAAAGCAAACATATTTTGGTTATCTCAGAAGGCTCACGTTGGGACTGAAACATTTCCCACGGTTGAGGCATTTATGAGGTCTTTCTCCCCTGTGGAATCTGCTATGATTTGTCTGAGCTTGGACACCAAGATTTTAATAGAGAAACAAATAGGGTCTTTCCACCCTTTGGCCTACTTGTCAAGCTTGGAGGAAGACAGAAGCTGTGAGCTCTTTGTCATACTGTCGAAAGAAAGTAAAAGGCTGAAAATTGTTGGGGAATAACAGAGAGATGATATCCTCATCTTCTTAGTATAGTCTAAAACTGAAGCCTGGACTGTTGTAATCTTGTCCTTTCTCTAGCTTCCTGTCCAAAATTTTTGATCTTGAGATTTCAACTTTACTCTCAAGGTCTTTGAACACTTTATCTCAGGAAGACTTTGATTTTTTTTCAATGAGACAAGCTCACTCATTATTTTTAAATTTCTTTTCACACAAACTGTCAAAGCATCTTCGAGGCAGGCCTTGATTTTCTTTTCATTTTTAATAAGAGAGAAGGCTATGATAGACAACAAGTAATCTTAATTCTACAGTAAATGTTTTTCTTACCAAAATAATGTCAAGTGCACTCTAACTTATATTTTTGGAAGTATACATACACACTATTTCAGCGATTGCATCAAAAGCTACGCCAACAACTTGACTGAGTAAAAATTGAAAAAATTAAAATCCTGAGCAGCATTGCAAGAGTCGGTTAAAGTTCACATAACAAAGTTCTCCAAGCTCCAGGGAAAACACGAAGATTTTCTCAAAAACTGCCTCTTGTCACCTGGAGAGGGAGAATCCCTCAGGCCGCATTCCCATTATGCCAACAAGCAAGTCACGGCAAGCGGGCTGCCGGGTGGTTTTTCGGCAGGAGAGAGGTACGAGACTTTCGTGGAGGGAAATCGGTTAAGATCCTGCTGGGACAGCCGGAGCTTTGACCTCGACCCCGCCAGAGGGAGAAGGCTCGAGATCCAGCCTGGCACAGCGCTCGAGAGCCGAGAGGCCGCGGGTCAGGGGCTGGGCCGTGTGCCGGGGGTCACCTAACGCCTGCCACCCCCAACGCCGCGGTCAACGCTCCTGGCCGCCCCGGCCCCGCCGCTGCGCCCCGCCGGACACCGCGCTCGCCCGCCCGCTGCTCCGCTGCTCCGCGGCCCCCGCCGCCCCCGCCGCCATCCCGCCCGCGCTCCCTCCCCCCGCCCGCAGCACCGGCTCCCCCTCCGCCCGCCCGGCCCGGCCGGCGGCGCTACCCAGGATGCTCCGCGCCGGCGCAGGCGCGGCCGCTCAGGAAGAGGAAAATGGCATAAACAACCCCGAGCGCCGGGACCGCTGAGGAGGAGGAGGCGCCGCCGCCCCGGGCCGCGCGGCCCCTTTAAGAGGCGCGGAGTCGCCCCCTCCTCCTCCTCCTGCCCCTTCCGGAGCCGGACCCGGGGTGACGGCGGTCCCCGCGCCCCTTCCCCCTGCCCGCCCCCTTCCCCATGGTGCCGACCCCGGCGGCGGGGCGGTTGCCATGAACAGCAGCGGCCTGCCCTGCTCGTCGCCGTCGCCGGTGGTGGGGCCGCCGCCGGGGGCGGGGGTCGGCGTGGCGGGGCCGGCGGCCGGCGGGGCGGGGGCCGGCGGCGGGGCCGTGAAGCTGAAGTTCTGCCGCTACTACGCCAAGGACAAGACCTGCTTCTACGGCGAGGAGTGCCAGTTCCTGCATGAGGAGCCAGGCGCCGCCCCCGCCGGCCCGGGGCCCGCCGCCCCCCCCCTCGGCGGGCTCCCCCTCGGCATCCCCCCGCCCGCCGCCGCCGGGCCGGGCTACTCGGCGCACGGGGCCAGCTCGGGCCCGGCGGCAGCGGTGGTGGGGCCTAAGAAAGCCGAGCTGGGGGCGGGAGGCGGCGGAGGCGGCGGCGGCGGCGGGGGGCTGGATGGCCCACGGCTGGCGAGTGAGTGCGGCGGGGCGGCCCGGGGGTGGGGTGTGGGGGGCGCTGCCGGGAGGGGGCGGCGGGCGGCGCGTTGTTCCTCATCTCCGACACGCCGCGGTGCTGCCGGAAACAAATAACAACAGCCATGGTGGTGGCGGGGGACCCCGGGCCGCCCGCCCGGCTGCGGCCGTCCCAGACGGGGGGACGGGGCTGGGCCGGCCATCGAGAGGGGACCCCGCCGGTACCGATGGGAAGGAGCGGGCAGGTGTGTGTGGGAAGGGGCACCTCCTGCCTGGCTTTAAGGGGCTCCCGGACAGCTGTCCATCCGTCCCTCTAGTGCTAGGCTTGGTGCAGGTTCACAGGTACTCCGTGCCTGAAGTCAGGCCGGGAGCAGGGAGGCAGCGCTTTCGGGAGCGCTACCCTTTGATAGGCTCTTCCGATCAACGTTTATTGAGTGTCGGCTCTTGGAAGTTTTAAATGTTCCAGTTAAAATATAACGTTAAAATTACTTTAAAAAATATCATAAACGCAGATCCACCTCAACATGAGAAAGAATTTCTTTATGTTGAGGGTGGCAGAGCACTGGAACGGGCTGCCCAGGGAGGCTGTGGAGTCTCTGCCTGGAGACATTCAAACCCCACCTGGACGGGTTTCTATGTAACCTGCTCTAGGTGATCCTGCCTTGGCAGGGGGGTTGAGCTAGATGATCCCCAGATCCTTTCCAACCTTAATGTTTTTATGATTCTGTGATAGATATTTACGTTATTTACTACTGTGAGCAGAAATGGCTTCAAAATCTTTTTTCTGAGGTTTTTCAGCCCTCATGCGCAGCCTCTTTTGACATGGTGAGAGTTCTGATAGCCTGTATGTCATGCGGAGCTGCACTGCTGTTGCTGGTCGGTTGTGCATCCTCCTGATGTGTGGTCCGATAGATGGAACTTGCAGTAAACTGATTTTAATAACCATTCGTTTTGTAGGTGAGATAGCATTTGGCAGGCTAGGAAAAGATGCTTCTTCAGAAAAGTTGTGCCTCTTTACATGAGTATATTAAACTTGGCTGCATTATTGATTTTTGACACAAACAGGCATTTATTTACATTAAATATTTTAGCTACTAAATAGTCACAACCATTTTTTTCTGAAATTAAGATGCAACCATGCTGAACATCCTGTATGAAGGTTTTTAGTGCTTGATAAATCTTTCGGCATCCTGCAGTTGCTGTTTTGCCAAGTGTGGTGAGCTTATGCCGCTGAGTATTATCTATGTAGTTGGTAGCTTCTTGGTGTCTTATATTAACACAACACTGTCATATCTGCCCTTTCTGGAGGCATCTTTAATATACTACTGCTTAAGGCTTTCTATTAAAAGTCTTCCAGATTTTTGTTAAACTTAAGTTGTTCAAGCTGAAGGTTCTCTTGCCTTTCTTTTCTGTCTTTTTTTTTTTATTGTTAAGTAGAAATGTGTTGGAGGGGTTCAGCAGCAACGAATCAATCTCTGTTAGTTTTTCTTTTGGACAGAGTTTGGTGTGAAGCACACTCCCCGTGTGAAAGAAAATGACTAGGGGATTCATACTTGGAGAGAAGATGCATAATTTAGCTTGCAGATGAAAGCTCCTATATGAAGGATGTTCTTCTGAAAAACAGTTTAAAAATTTTTCCCAAACCCTAAACCTTCAGAATTTGTGTGTGCTTGGGGGTTGTTACTGCTGAGCAGTTAACTTATTTGAAACACCTGCTTCTATTGAATATGTCAGAGATTTCAAACTGTGTGGAGCTCTCTGCAGTTGTACCCAGTGGAGGAGTGAGGTCACCAAGAATAGAGACCCCACTAGGATGTTGTCAGTGGTTGCCTGCTGAGAGGGCCACCCCACTTGTTGTGGGGGGTGAAAGCTTTGACTGGTGGATGATCTTGAAGGACACTAGCCAGGAAAAAGAGCCAGGAAAGGAAGGACAGGGAAATTTAAGTTGAAGAGCCAGGGAATGGGCCTAGTCTCACTTCAAAACTTCTTTGCTTTGGGATGCATTTCTGAAACAAATAAGGAAAACAGTTCTTCAAAATCTGAAGTTGATATCTATAGGTCCTGCAAGCTAATACCTAAATTCCTTACCTTTCTTATGACCTGTGGTGTTAACAGTATGATTTCCAAGTGGATGGAATGGAAGATTTATTTCTGTGGATGTAGGAAGTGAGACACAAAGTTGTATTTAAAAAGTTCTGAGGTTAAGAACATGAAATTGGGAATTGCCAAAAATCACCCGCCTGTACAGTTTCACTGACTGTCTTCTCTAATTCAAAAGTATTTCGTAGTCTTAATATGACTGTGGATGCCACCTTCTCTTCCTCCTTCCTCACTGGACACCAGCCTCATTCAGTGCACAGAGCAGATAATGCTCATTGACTAATTAACTGGGTAGTCCTATTTATTGTTAAAAGTGGGTCAGTGCCTCATTCTAACATGCGTGTTACTCTAATCCTGCTTTGAGTACAGGATTATTAATTTACTTATAGGGTTTTCTGTGGTAATCACAAGGGCTCCCCAAATACCAACTTATTTTCACAACATGGGTGGTAGGATGTTGAGTGATGAGGAGAAGGTGAACAGTGAAAATGCAAGAAATATTCCAGTGTGGAAGTATTTCAGTATTAGAGTATGAAGTGGAATGAGCGGCTGACATCCTCAGAGCTAACCAAGGAGGGGTTTCTCAGGTGATGTGTGGGTAAGGTATTCTGTGCCCATAGATGTTTTGACTGTTGACATCTGACAGAATTCCAGAAGCGATCAGATAGTCTTGGAAGAAAACTCTGCTTGAGCTTAATAAATGCGAAAACTTGCCATCTCTGGATCAGACTCATCTTCCCCTACATATGGCTGAAAGCCTGCTGGGAAATCCTGTTTTATCCTTGCCTCATGCTTTTGTCCACATACCTACTGCTGTCCAATGTCAGAGATGAGGTAGTGGGCTTAATGTGCCTTTGGCTTGATGGTGTGGCTTTTTATGTTCTGGAAAGCAAGACTGACCATGCCCATGAGCTCTGCCCACTCTCAGAAGGTAGTGCTGCTGCCCACTGCCTCTAGACTATTTGGCATTTGGAGCACATGTTCAAAGCACCTTTTCCACTTCTTCCACCAGAGTTGTGAGTGCTCAGCCTTCAGCATGGTTCACTTTCCAAGAGTCAGGTGGCCAGCTGACTGCATATAGAATAGGAAGCATAGTTTATATAGCCTATCTAAATTTTTTTAAAAAAATTTAATCTCTTTTGCATAGAACCCCTGTGACAAAATAAGGGGGAGAGAAAAAGAACACATTTTCTCCAAATTTGCTAGCTGCTAAAATCTGCACGTGGTGCTTTTCTAATAGATATAATGTCTCACATGTCAGCCCAGTGAGCAGCAGTGACAGCAGGACCGAATCTATAGGGTGCAGAAGGAGCAGAAGTGGGGAAGTAACTGGTACTTACTATTTACTGGAAAATATATGATTGATTAGCAGGATTTAAAGGAGTAGCCTGTGGAAGGATTGGTAGAGGGCATGGTAGCATGAAGAATTTCTCTTCTTGAATCTGTGCTCTGTTCTCTGTGGCGCTTCACAACTTCTCTAAGCAGCAGACCGACAGCCTGCTTTGCTGCACACTGCACCCTCTTTCCTAGGGCACCGTCCCTTCTCAGTGCTGCTTGAGGGAGGGTCTAGAGGGAAACACTGTGGTATTAAAATGTATCACGCCTATACCCAAGTCAGACAAGTTAAAGTTGCATCGACAACTGCCATTGTATTTGTTAGCTTTCAACTAGTTGAACAGGTGTAATATTTTTTGCATGTAGACCTCATACTAAATATTGATAAATACAAGCTGAAGTATGGCTCTAAACATTTGCTAATTTCTGCTCCACTTTTTGCTATGAAGTTCATAATACATAGTACCCATCCTTTCTCCTGCCCTCTGATTCCTGTATATGTGGCAAAAACACCTGGGGCGCTGAGCTGAGGAGTGCAAGGTGTGCACAGTGGCAGTGCAGAGCTGCCGGTGAGGAGCTGGCCATAGTGACAGTGCTGCTGCTGCAGTTTCCAGTGCCAGAGCCTTGCCCGCCCTCACAATGTGACATGTTTGCATTTGGTTCTCTGCAAGAAAGCCTTTCGCAAAGCCCTCCTAGGAAATCTGTAGTTGGAAAACAGGCCTGTGTTTCTGCAAGGCGGTGTTTTGCTATGGCTACTGAGAAAAGCCCATCTGTGATTTTATTGCCAGCCTGCGAGAAGGTTGGAAAGGGCCATCAAGACTTGGGGTGTGTTGGGTTTGCCTAATAAAAGCATTATGTTTGTTTTCACAGCCCTAATAAAAGTGTTATTTCTGTTTTCCCAACCAACCCACCTGCATGTTGTGTCTAGTCAGCGCAGTAGTGGCCACTGCTGTAACAACTCCATATGCAATCACTCCGTGGTTAGTTTAGTGAGCAATGCAGTTTAAGTTTTGTGAAATCCCTAAATATGTTAGGCTTGGAGTGGAAAAACATAGACATTTTTGAATTTTCTGTTTTTTAAAAAGTGTTTGATTCTTCACCAGTACACTCCTTTTTAAACAAAATGAAGCAGCTGATATAGAAAAAGTGGAAAGATAGCTATTCAGCAGAACTGATACTAAAGGTAATCTGTTGGATTACACTTCTTAATGCAGTGAAACTGGTCAGGGTTGTTCTAAATGTGTATGTTTCTTATCTTTGCTAGCGTTTCAATATTTACAAGTTGAAGTATCTAGAAACAGACAGTTATCTGAAATTTTTAAGTACAAATATAGTTGCAGTATGTCACATACTGAACATACTGTTCACTTTTCCCAGGGTTTCTTTCTTCTCCACTTCTATGCAGAAAATAGGTATTATAGTAAAAGTGTATGGTTGAAAATTTTTTCTCCAAACATGTTTGTACTTTTTGTGAGTGATGCTGTGTGAGTCGTGTACCTCAGTTTTTTGTTTGGTTTTTAAAAAAAAAATTTTTTTTGGTAGCGGTGTCTCCCCCTTTAATTGTCATTATGGTTTTCCTAGGAGTTGACAGATCATACAATTTTCATCTTGTTTCGCTCTGAATATTTTTAAGAAATGGGAAAGCAATTCTGAACATTGAAGAGACGTGGGACATTGGAGAGAGAGACAATTGAGAATTGAAGAGTAAAACCAATAGCCAGTTAGAGATGCATGAGAGGAAATGAAAATTACTGAGTTCACTTAATCACTTTTTGTCTCATATGTCATCTCCAGAAATCAGGCAATTAGACATGGATTTTCTTTTTGCTGTTGTGTGTTTCATGTAGAAATAACAGAATCACAGAATATTCTGAATTGGAAGGATCATTGAGTCCAGCTGTTACGTGAAGGGCCTCTAGGAGGAAATGATTCGGGGGAGCTAAGGAAAAAGGAGAGAAAGAAAAACTTCTCAATCTGCAAAGTTATGTGGGATTTTGAGGGGCAGTTTTATCATGTGAAACTTAGAAAAAAATTACATTATTAGTTGGCTTTGATTTTATCTGTTTATATACCTTGTGGATTTTCTTGTTGTATAGGAAATCATTCAAAGTCCAAATATCTGAGAAGAATTATGGTGATTACTTGTTTCTCGTAGAACTCACCCTGTGTTGGGTACTGAGGAATACTGTAGCACTATTACTCTTGTCATTGTCTTCCTGCTTCAAAGACAAACATGAAAAGGAGTGTGAGTGTGGGGATAGTTACATTATGTGAGCAAACTGTCTGCTGTATCTTAATAATTGGAAGCTTGTTTTTCAGGATTCAGAACACCCCTATTTAGTTTCTATCTAGCAGTTATTAGGAACTGATTTTTTTTAGGTATCTCTGTAGGAGTGAACTTTCAGGAATGATTTGAATGTCCAGAAAATAGTGACTTTGAGGACTAGCACAGAAAGGGTTCCATGTGTAAGGAACCAGCTAGAAGCAAATTTCGACTGCTGCGGGAAAAGGGGACAAATGGGAAGTGAGGGTGGGGTGATGGACGCAGGCAGAAGCATTTCTGTAGAACCTTCAAAGCAGAAAAATAATCTTGGTTGTGAGGCAGCTGATGAAAAGGGGTCAGTGGAGGGATTTAGATAGTAAGCTGATGTGGCTGATGTCTTCCTGATTTGTTGCTTTCTAGTAAAGAAGTAATGCTTTACACAGAAGAATAGTGTGGTGAATCACTGTGTATGGACATGAGTGGGAATCAATCATGCTCTTTATGTGTGTGTGTGTGTAGGCTTCATGAGTCTTTCAGTAGTTAAAAAAGTTCTGTTTATGTGGTTGCTTTGTTTGATCTTCAAAGTTATTTTATGCTTAGAACTTATTTGTATTTTTTAATTTGCTTTCTAACAGCATTTTACTCCTGATCTTTTTTAAAATTGAGGATAGAGATTTAGAAACAAAGCACAGATAGACAAAAGTCAGAGCAGAGACCCGCATTGTACCAGCTGTTGTCAGGTTGGTCATACAGTATGTGATTCATGTAGTTTGTGGATTGAGTCCCCAAATTTCAGTTGGTCTAATGCTGAGGCCAGAGGCAGGAAGACCTTTAATTTCTTTCATGCATTCTCCCCAGCTGCTGTGAAAAATATCCTAATATTCTCTTCAGGTTATCTGCACATGCTTCATGCAATTCTTTTTATAAAAAGCTGAGTTTTAGTTAGAGGGAGACTACTAAAACAAAGGCTTAAATGTTTGAAAAAAAAGATGTCATTTATTGAATAGTTTGATGCAGTGCTTTAGGAATTGTAAAATATCTTGGAGAGGGTTAGCTCTGAAAGCTATGATACTAAGTAATTGCATTAGTTTAAATTCCTATTTGTGGTAACAAAATAGTTTTGATGACTCCTTTGAGAAAGTATCAACTTTAATTTGTATTATCGCTGTGCTTTTGGACTTGGTCCATAATGAGGATTCCAGCTGCTCTAGACTCTGTACCAAGGCTTTTACAGAGCAGAAGGATGGCACCTATCCTGTTTTTCAGTCTTCATGAGATGCTTCTATGATATGTGAGGTATATAGAAAAAAAAGGCAGTCCAGGTATTTAATATTATGGTAAAGATAGCTGTTTTCCTTTGCTTGCCCTTGAATATCTCATCACGTAGTGGGAGTGTTTGTAAATAAGGCAGCGTTTCCCAAACTGTTTTGCTTCCTGTCTGCCTTTCAGCCAACTTGGTTCATTTGTGCTGTCTGCCCTCCAACTGCCCTCTCTGTCACAGCATCCTAACCCAGGCGTGTGCTTTTATTTTTGCCTCTCATGCCTGGGAGTGTTCTTTTTCTTTGTCTGTGGCCTCTGTTTCAGAGATTCCTAGGCTGTGTTTCAAACACATTGCATTAAATGAGAGAGGCATAAAAACATCAGAGAATCCAATTTCCCTAAGAAGTTCCAAATTGTGGCACTGTAGAGAAAATAACACTGAGTACATGTAGTAGTGTGTATAGTGCTTGTGAACTGTTAGAGGTGTACAAGTGAGGTTAGCACCACCCGCACAGGATTTCCTGGTGCACAGAAATGTACATGGCAGTACAAAAAGGAAGACAAGCATAAGCTTCTTTGACACCTTGGTGCTTCTAGGTGACTAAAAGAACACAAGTCTTAAATGAAGTGTCTTAGATAAGCTTTATATAAACATTTTACTGTTTTTGTCTCAATATTAGAGTAGCTATCTCTGTAAATTTCTCTGGAGATACGGCGCACTGTAGTTTTTACTGCTTTATATCTAGCTGAGATAGCACCTTGTCCTTCGGATGCACATGTATACAATGAACTTGTGATTCAGTTTACCAGCCTGTGAATAGTACACTGTTGCAGTTCTGAGAGTTTAAATCAAGACTATATATAAACGTTTTACCCAGCATAAAAATAATCGTACATTAAAAAAAAAGTGATAATAGCAAAATGAATTATTTCAATCCATGTTTTATTACCTTGCCAGAAGTCTTTAAAATATTGTTTTGAAAAATGTCGGCTAAATCTGTTGTGGCCTTGCTTTAGCCCATTCACTTAGGGAGCAATTTATCACATTACTGGAAAGGATCCTTTTTTATATTAAGAACAGTGTCTGAGAGTATCAGTGGTGATACTGCGTTCATAAAAGAAGCAGTCTAGGATAATACGGTATTTGTTTACTGGTTAGTGAAATCATAGACTGAAAATATCAGAAAATCTTTTCAGATAGTATTTGTGTTCAGATAGTGCCAGTGTTAGACAAGGCAAGCATTAAACTAAAGTTTACTGAAACCGACCCGTTCAGTTGAAGCATGTGTGTTGAGTACACACATGTGCCCTACTACTCAAGCACTTAAGCTGTGATGAGATACTTTGTTTCTGAAAAATGTCTTTGTAATGAGTGAGGCAAAAGTAACTATCTTTTTTTTTCCCCTTCTTTGGTGCCTGCCTCTGACGGGAAGCCTACTTTCTGCTAAAATTCTGTGGGAGAGGAATTATATAAGAAGATATTTATTTTTAATTGCAGTTGTCACATTAAGCTGCAGCGTTACTCACCAATCAAGAAATGTATTAGATAATGTGTGTATAAAAAGTAGAAAACTTCTTTTTAATTTCTCAAGATGTTCTATTTAATTTCTTTCTAGAATTGCCAGGATGTAACTTCTGTCTTGAATATTGATCAAATTCAGAAATTTGTTCTGTTTTCACATAGGTGCTTACATAATGTGTTAGCATATTTTTCCACACTGGATTCTTAGTTGTTCCCTCGTGTATCCATCTTTTCTCAGATCTGCCTGGTCAGCCTTTCCACTTTTACAAGAAAGTTGTTGCTTC
Source organism: Acanthornis magna (assembly GCA_036785705.1). Lineage (NCBI taxonomy): Eukaryota > Metazoa > Chordata > Aves > Passeriformes > Acanthizidae > Acanthornis > Acanthornis magna. The sequence goes on from JAWUZG010000090.1 coordinate 14,281,391, forward strand.
TCTCCAAGAAGAGCCTGTTGAAAATATAGACAGTTTCAGTGCATGGGTAGTACTGCTGCACAACAGAAAGGCTTACTCCTTTAACAAAAAAACAGCTAATTCAGGATTTTCCTGAAATTGCCTAAACTTACCTAAAGTTATAATCAATGCTTTAAAAGAGAAAAGTAGACATCAGAAGAAGTTTATTACTATTTTAATAGCATGGTGTATGGAATGTTTTAAAGTGTTTGCTTGCAATTGTTCTTTAGGCAAGATTTGGATGGATAAGTCAAATGCAGGGACTGATGTGAATTGGTGAACACATGAGAATAAAAACTTTATGAGGACTAAGATACTCTTTTTCCAGCTTAGGCTTCCACCTTTTTAATGCCACACTGCTCGTGTAGTGAAGTGCACCCACTTTACATTCTCTGAACTGCTGTGGTCTTCTAGAAGTAAGTGAGAACTTCTGATTTGCTAAATGTTTGGCAAAAGGAGGAGAAAGTCATCTGCTTCTCATAGAGAAGGCCAGGTGCCAAATACAGTAAAAATGCTTTGGCTGATTAGTTATTTGCTGGTCTGTCTTCATTGTAAAAGTTGAATGTCCATTTGAACACAAATGGAGTGTATACTGAACACTTTTTAAGACTCTATAAGCGATGCAAGAATTACTTTTTCATCTTTTTTGCAGTCTTAATTTCCTAGCTAATTGCTAAAGGGAAGTTAGTTTAAGGAAGCTAGTATTGAATTTTCTTTCGAAGGCAATAGTTAAACTTGCCCCTTCTAGAGCTTTCTGTTCTAAATCTGAGCTGCTGCCAAGAAAACTGTCCTCTGCTCCCGTGAGTGTATGTTTGATGGTTTTCTTTTGGTTGTTCCTGTGGGATATACTTTCTTGTGCACTGAGTCCTTCTGCTAGCAGTGTGTTTCTAGACCATTTGGAAGAAGACAATAAAAATCCCTGTAGTTGAAAGCCATTTTGAAATTGCAGTGGTACCAGTAGAATTGAGCACTGCGAAGGTGTATCAGCACTGGAGTACAGCAATTTGTTGGAGTGGCACAAGGAGGCTGATTGGTGTGACCAAACCATAGCACTTCAGTGTGGAGATTTTTCTAGCTGCAGGAAGACAAAGAAAATATTCTGGAGTAGCTTCTGCTGTTTGGAGTGCCCAGTTAGATATCACTGTGCTGATAGCCTAAATTGTACCTTTGAGCCGCTTTATATGTCTTGGATAGGCTTGCATAAAAAATACCAGCAGTAGAAAGGCAGCAATGTCAAAGATCCCAGCAGCATCCTCAGCCTTGCTCAGCTCTGGGGTTGCTGCCCAAAGCCTGCTCCTGCTTGCAGCATGATCTGCCTGGCACTGAGGGTGTTTCAGCCAGAGCAGGAGCAGAGCATTTGGTGCTGTGTCTGTGCCCTAGCAAGCTTACTGTTGCAGGTTCCACAGCTTTGTTTGGATAATTGGTGACTGGGCTGTACCAGCTGTCTGGAGTTACTGCAGGTCAGCTCTGGGGTTTCTCACGGTGGCAAAACTTGCAAGTTTTCATTTCAATTCTTTCTAGTTTGAAGGTTTTTGTGCATTAACTGTATTTGTTCAAAGGAGAAAAGAAGGGACATGAATTCTCATGTTGACTGTAGCATAGTGAGGATCAGTGGGAGAAGCAGGAAGAAGAGTATTTTTCTTAATTCTTCAACAGAGCCTGAAGGATTGGAAAGCTGGTGGTGTCATTGGAGGGAGTAGTATCTTGCTAGTTTGTTAGAAATTGGGTAGACTCTATAATTTCTGGAAAAAGTATAAGATGAAGTAGTAGAGACACTGCTGAGATTTTGTAGTGTAACTTGAAATGACAGGTGTTCTTTGAAATGAAACAGTTTTTCCTGGTCCGTCAAGGTGTAGCATAAAAATTGCAGGAGTTTTTGATAATGGCTGAAATGTAGGCAGAGAAAGCTATATTGGAAATGCATTTTTAGAATAAATAAAAACCGCAGTGAAAACCTTGAATAATTTATGGACAAACTGGACTGAAACTGCTTACAATTAGACACAGATTTGCTACCTTTTTGTTTTCTTGTATGAATGAGTCCTAGTATTTTTCATGATGCCAGAAAACCATGTGGTAAGATGCAGACCTTCACAGTATAAGTTAGGGACTGACTGTAGCAGGAAGGATGAGACAGTAATTGGCATTACTGCAGACATTACTGTTTTCCATAGTACTGTAATTGAACTATAAGATACTTCTCCTAGACTTCTGAATTTGACTTTGTCAAATGAAGGCAAAGGATGAGCTGTCATTTAAAAGGCAAATCCAAAAAGTTTTGTCTTTTTTAGGGCTGTAGCAAGAGGATTTCAGAAGTTTCTATGTGGCTACTTATTTAAAATTATGAAGGAGGAACTAGGGCATGGATAGTGGAGGGAGTTTTATTTTGCTATGAGCTTACTTCTAAAACTTTTTAGAAAAGAACTAGCAATTCATTAATAATTAACATCTTTAAAGTTTCTTTGGTTTTTCCTTCAAACCTATAGAATATATAAATAATGTTCTAGATATAGCAGCAAAACTTTAAGAATCTTTTTTCCTTGCAAAACTCATGTTTATTGCCACTGAGATATTCCATTTATTTGATCTCTCACGTACAGCTCTTCATTTGAACTGGTGTTGGTGTTACCCCCAGTGGGCTGATTCATGCAGCTCCAGTCTCAGGGGAGTGCAGCTGGGCAGTGTTTCCTTCTGTCTGTGGTGTGCGTGCTACTCGTCATCCTCCTCTTCCAGCCCTTCCTGTGGTTACTTATGACTGTGCTTCTTTTGCTGTTTCCTGTGCCTAACGCATGGAAATGGCTCACCAGGTTATGTAGTCTGTTTTGGAGGGAAAATTCCTGTTCTGATTAAAATTGGGGGTTTATAATACACATTCCTTTAGCTGTGCCACTAAGTTGCATTTTATTTCCTTTGAGGATTAGAATCAGGAAGTTGTTTCCGGGTGTCACCACCTGGCTTCGAGTCCTCCCAGAAGTTCAAGTTGGATAGTTTGGTACAGGATGTTCCTCTGAGTTGGATGTGTGCCTTCCTACCTTGAAGCTACCCATTACTCATGCCTGTTGGCTTGCAGTGGTCTGGCCATACTGATTAGTGCCTTTATAATTTACTGTGGGTGCTTTTACAGAAGGTTAATTTGAACTGCAGCTTGCATACCATTGTAAATGTTTTTTGTCCTGTCAAAATAGTACCTGCTTGAGAGTTTTGTGTTAATTATGACAGCTTCTTGTTGTTCTTTGTAGTTTTTTAGCATTGAATTTATTTATTTGTGGTTAAAGTCTTGTATGTTGAGGCTCTTGTATCTCGATGGAGTGAATTTCTTCTTGCATCCTTCACACTTGCTTTCAATTGAAAGGATTTTTTTTGGCTACATTTCAGGAAATCGTTTCCACTTTAAGGAGAATGAGATGATGAAAATTGTCTTAAGCTCTTAAAGCATTTAAAGTGTTTGTGCTTTCTGTGAAATGGTTTGAGATATTTTTAAGTGCGCATTTTCCATATGTTACCCTTTAAAAGAATCTGTGCATCCAGTTCAAAACTCTTCTTAACACATATATTTCCAAGAAGGGCATGCAAGAATATGGGTTTTTGTAAAATAAGCTTGCCTTCTAGGTTTTTAATGGATTTATTTTATTTTTGATATCGTTACTGTCCTTATTATCCTTGTTTCTAAAGTTCAAACTCCTCATTGCTTCTTTGTGCATTTGTACTGTAACTTCATGCTACAAATGCTTTCACTTAGCAACTTATTTCATAAACTTCCTTTTTCATGCTATGCACTAATATGTTTGGTTGTTTTGCTGAGAAGACAGTAGTACCAACTTTTTCCTATTCTATTCCCCTGCCAAAAGCTATGTGTATAAAATAGATACTAGTGAATAAACCCATGGCAAAGAAAACTTCTTAAGCATTTTTCTTTTTTTTTTTCCTTTCAGTTCCTGGAATGGATGGCGGTGGGGTAGCTGATGCTAATCTAACAGATTCCTACTTTAGCACCAGCTTCATTGGCATTAATGGATTTGGAAGTCCTGCTGAAACGAAGTATCCCATGATGCAGGTAATAGCAGTGATTTGTATAATGTTTCACTAGTTCCGGCTGCTGTTACATCAAAAAGGGAAAACTGGTCCAGAGGCAGGACAAATGGAGCCTTCTGGAATGTGTCATCTTGTATGATATACAGAGTATATACTCACTTTAATATTGCACATGGAAATGGAACAGTATCATTGCTTTAAAATTAATCTGTTTTTATTAGCACTTACCTGTGCTGTTGTGCTGAGCTTTGCTGTATACATTAACTCTGTGTGAGGTTTCTTTTCTGAATGTGAATTTCTACATTTCTTTTTAGGCTTATAGCTTTCAATAGCCTTTTGCTAAATATATAAAAATTAAATTTTGAAACTTTTCAAAGATCAAAAATCACTGAAGCAAAATGTGAGCTGTCAAACATGAAATTACTCGGCAAAAATTTCAGAATTTGTAAATTCAGACTCTGGTGGTGTTATGTTGAATTCATATTTAAATCTCCTGAAATGTTTCCCTGTATTTATAGCATTCTGTAGATGTTGGCATAGGAACTCCCATGAGGTCGAATTTATTGTGTAGGTAGTATTATGCAAAACTTGCAACAAAAGTCTGTTGTATTTAAAACCTAAATGAGTATCTACTGAATTAACACATGAAGTACTATAGTAACTCCTTCAAAGTGTTACTCATTTTAAAAGAGGCACAGTCTGTCCCTGAAAAGAAGATGGTCTGTCCTGTACTAAACAAAGCAACTTCTGGTAAATGAGAGAGAGCACAAGTCAACCAGTTCACACTGTGTCCTGACAACACCTCTCTTCTTTTATATCGAGGAAACTCTCCTTATGAGCTTACTTTGATCTCAATTGTGGCTGTATTATGGATTGAAAAATAACTCAGCAAAAGGTGGGAATTAATTAGGTGTGTTCCCTTTTTTCTTTTGTTTGGTTGTTTTTGGGGTTTTTTTACTGCATGTTTTCAAGAAGGCTGGGTTTTCTTATTCGACAGAATTGCAGAAGTATGGAAATGTTTTACTGACAGTGATGCATGATTTAAAAAGAAAAATTTTAACCTCTGATCCCAAAGTGTACTGTTGAAGCTGGCAGTTAAAAATTTCTTTATCACTGAGGTCATACAATTTTAGCACAGTCATGTTTTGTATCCTTAAACTGTATTCTACAGAAACACTGGTGTCTTTCTGAACACCAGTTTTTAATTATAACTGTTTTTTTCTAGGAAGACAGACAATAAGGCATGCATCTAACGTGAATGCTCCTAGGATTTTTAAATGTTTTACTAATGTCTCTGAGATTACAGTCAAGGCATTTTTGTTTCTCTTGGAGAAGAAATCAATGTGCCTCTTGCCCATTGGAGGATAAGGAAAATTACTTCTGAAGAAGGGTTTTATTAGTGTTGAGAATGTGCTTACTGGCATCAAACTACAGTTTGAAAAGCATTCCTATATTGAGTTTGTTCCTTTGAATCATGTAATTTAAGTTCTTTTTTGCATAGGTAAAGCTGGTAATGCTGTCTGTTTTGATTGTGTGTCACCTTCTACGTTAAGTCTATACTGACTGAGTTTAACCACTTGGAATGAGGTTTTCTGTGCCATTCAGCCCTTTGGAGAACAAGACAAGGGAGAAATCTTAGTGGATTTGACTTTAAATGATACTAGTCGTTTATGGTTTGGAACAAAGTCTTTAAATCTGATTGGTTATTGTGTCAAGGATATACCTCTTGCTTGTTTTCTCCAAAAATTTGCACAGATTTTGTCACTTGGTTAAACCTTTGCGGAACAGGTTTATATAGACCCACTGGAGACTTGCTAGATGTTAGATAATTTCCCAAAGATGTAATCTGCACTGGCATGTTACAGCTTGAGTACATTTTTGCAGTTGCAGCTCTGGCATAATCTAGGCCTTGCCTGAACTCCAAGCAGGAATGCTGATCAGTTTCATTTCCCTCTTTCCTTTTCTTCCACTTCAGACTGAAGCAGCATGGAAGTGGATCTATATTTAATGAAAGAGAGCTGTGTCTGTGTTAATTGGAGCAGAGGGGTTGTAAGGGAGAAGAGACTTACTCTGTGGGCTTAGAGAATCTGAGCTGAAGAGAAGTAAACAAGAAACCAGGAAAGACTGAGCAAAGGGACTGAAGCAGAGAGAAGACCTTGGTGGGATGCTTACAGAATGGGGACTGGAGTTGTACTAATGAAATATACAGAAACTGAAAACAAGTTTTCATAATGTGAAGTTGGGACAAAGTAGGGTGGAGAGAACAAATCTGTGTTACTATTTTTCTCCACGTCCTTGAATCAAACTAAAGATACTAAAAATTAGTGTTCTGCCATCAATGAAACATCAGATGTCTTCTGTAAAATATTTCATTAACTCTCAGTTTTGCTTTTGCAGATGGAAACACCAGTTCCATCTGAGTTACTTTTTCATCTCTGGTGAATCTGTGTAGTTCACAGATAGGTGCATCTGTGATGCAATATGAGGCAGTATCTTCAGCTTGTTTTTTAAAACTGGGAATTTGCACAAACATGCGCATAAGCACACTGATGGTAAAACACTAGTAAGATGCAGCAAGATGTTACGAAATGGTAAGTTTAGGTTGCCAGTGCAGCCTTGAGGTTATATATAGAGTTGTATTTCTCATAATGGTGTGTAGTTTTTTTCAGTGGTGAAATTATTAGTGGGACTTACTCAGGACACTAGCTGTGTGGCACATCAGTGTATTTTGAGCATCTGTTTGATGTTCTATTAAATGTTCATCATATGCTTCTGTGCTTTATTCCTGCATGCTGTTTGCATCCTTGTGAGGACTGTTAGTTGGCAGTGCACTTTTGGGTACACATTACAATCTTTGCATCGAACTTTGTGAAATGTATTCCTCATGAAACAAGAAAATAATTTACATTTTATAGATGCATAGGCTGAAAAAGGATGGCAATTAAACAATGTCCCAACAGTGCTGGCAAAGTAGAGAGCTGAGTTTTTGAAACCAATCTTTACAGTTGGAAGGTGAGGAACGGAATTAATGACCACCAGTAAAAAACTTGGTTCAAGTTGCTTAAACTGACCTCACTCTAGCGAAGATAGTAATAAAAGTCAGTCCCTTCTGGGTATTGCTCAGTTCTGTTACTATGAAATAATCTTTCTGCTGTCCTTGTTTTATTCACTAGATACCTCTCAACATAATCATCAGGTATTCAATTGATGAGTTGTCTTGACTATTCCTATCTAATCCCCTAAAAGTATTTGTTATGTGCAGCACGTAAAACAGAGGTTTGTTGAAAAGAGTATGTGGTTGTTTATGTTGGGGTCATCATAATGCATGTGTCATGGAGCCAAACTGCATCAGGCAAAGCTATATCCAAACTTTGTGATTACCACATTTTTGTGTGCGGTGCCTCTTTTCTAAGACTCAGTGTTAAGTAAGCAGCAAAAGGGAGGAAAGTGAAAGTGGATTATATCATGATGAATTGGGAGTGGATGTGCTGCTTTGATCATAAATGATGTAGGTGAATGGTTGTCATAATTTCTATAGAACAGATATTTCAGACTTTGAAATTTCATTTATATCTGTGGAAGAATATTTTACAAGATCTCAAACATATCTTTGGGCTTTTGTGGTGGAGATGCAATTAATGGCAATACTCACTTTGCGGTGGGGAAAACAGGGTAAAAATACTTGGCACAGTTCAGAAGAGGCAGCATTTTTGAAGTGGCCATAGCTCTAATTCTTCCTTTTTCTTCTTTTCTGAAAAATACTGCTTTGTCTCATCCTTCCACTCCTCCTGCTTCAAAGGTCTTTGCTGTTCACCAACCTTTCATTGCCCCCCTTGTCCTCTTCTCTTGTTACTTAGTTTCCTATTGATTAATAGTCTTCTGTCCTCATTGGGTTTGTGTTTTTCCAAAATACTGTTTTGTTTCATGTGTCTTTTCTTCCCTGAATCTGCATATACATCCCTGGATCTTGCCTTCATATATTAACAGTATTCCATCTTCTCAAAGCACTTACTCTCTGTTTTCCCCTTCTCTAATACTAACAGGCAGAGCAGGCATGCACAGCACATGCCCCACAGGCTGCATGCTGTCCTCAAAGCTGCTCTTTTACTTTTTGGCATAGCAGCAGCTGCCAAGAGACAGTCAGAGGTGTGGTTCAAAAAGCAGCTCACTGCTTTTTGCTTTCCTGGGAGTGAAGAGGCTGGAGGTGAGAGGAGCTGGCTGGCTGGTACGCCTCTGATGCTTGGCTGTTTGCTCAGTTGCTCTGCGTGTCCCACTTGGCTGGCTGGTGTCACTTTTCTTCTGGCATTAATGCTGTCCTTTGACTAACTTGTGGCTTGACCAAAGATGCAGGTGGTGCAGAAAGAAGCTTTAATAGTATTATGTTGGGCTGGTAAAAGGATATTACAGCAGGATGAGGCAGAGAAGTATCTCAATGTTAAAACTTTTAATGTTGTATTAGAATTGAGCAACTTGGTTGTAAGGGTATAAAACAGTAGAAGGTGCCTTCATCCATGTTGCTTCACAGAAATCTGGTTTTCTTTATTTTGATGGGATGAGATTTATAACTACGTAAATTCCACTGGACTTCAGGTTATATAGAAAGGAAGAATCTAAAGTTGTCAATCAATCACCCTAATCAAAATGATAAGGGGGTAACAGTCTTCAGCATTAAAGTCAGCAAGGCCAAGCAATGGAGAAGAATTGGTTTTGCTTGCCTTTGCCATGCAAATGTTGATGTACTAAGCATTCTTGAATAGCCTGAGAAGTAATGACCATGCTTATTTCAAAGCCTTGCAGCTGAATAAACACCTTTGTTGCCATTGCTGCATCTGCCAACAGTCGAGTAATAAAAATCTCCTTATAGTACAGAAGCTTGTAAATGTCTTCAGTTTTTAACTGTTGAGAACTGAGTGGAGCTACAGATGTAGTACTTTAAATATAAAATTACACAGTTGTTTTCATAATGCTTTCTGGAGAAATCCAGTTACTTTAGTTCCAGCAGTTGAGTGGGTCATGCTGTAGATGGTGCCACATATGCTAACTGTCAAAGAGAGGTTTTGGATTGTTTAAAAATACAAACAAAAGATATCACCCTTTGTAGGTCACAGAATCTGACGACTAACCAATGCCACAGCCAAACAAGTCAATCTTAATCTTTTGTGGGATGACTTTTTGTACTCTAATCAACCTTATTCTAAAAATTATAAAGAAATATTCTGAAATATAGTTTCAGTAAAACAGTAGTAAGATGAACAGACTAGGTTGTGACATACTGCAAAATATGTTGAGATGGCATGCTTAGCACCGTGGAATGACCTTGAGGAAAATCCTTACTTTCTCAGGGTTAAGGCAGGGAATATGGAGACAAAAGGAATAAATATAATCTCTTATGTATTTTGGAGAAAAGAAATGGTGGAGGAAAAAAGGCAAAACAGTCACTTCAAGATAAGTCTTATAAGCTATGTAAAATTAGATCTAATTGTCTGCATCAGTTTTATTCATGCTTTATCTTGATGAGAATTTTGTAATATACACTTTAGTGGAGGGAGATGAAAGTAAAATAAACTTGCCTTAAGTGCAGCTATAATTCTGGGGTTTGTTACTGAATATTGAAGGGTGGAGGCAAGGTGGTGTATGCCTTTAGAAGGTGGGAATGTTTGTTGTAACACTTCTCTCCTTAGTATACTGCACCAAGGAAGTGGACTTCATGAGGTAAAACATTGCTAAAAGGTCAAGGATGGTGATCCTTCCCATCTGTCCAGCCATGGTGAAGTCACACCTGGAGTGCTGGACTTCTCAGTACATGGGAGACATGGATATACTGAAGAGAGTCCAGTGAAGGGTCACAAAGATGATGCAGGTACTGGAGCATCTCTTGTGTGAGAAAAGCTGAAACAGAAACAACTTTTTAATTCCTTGAAAGGGAGAGGGCAGGATGTATGCCAGCCATCCTAGTTGAATTTTGTATAGTGTTTAAAGAACCTCAGATAATCATAGCAATAGGCAAGCAGAGAAAAGTTTTTGGAACTGAGCGTTTCACTTGGTTATGACAAAGTTGTCTTTCTATATTAAATTCCATATGATAAAAGTCATGGTGTACTAAAGCAGTCTGAAGCTCTCATGTGTGTGCTTACCTTCCCTGTCAGGCTTAATATTTAATTTTCTTCCCCTGTTAATGTTGCTTTTGCCTTTCTGGAGCTTCCATCCCTTGGGCTTGAGGTACTTACAATCTTCTTGAAATTGAGTTTGTATGAAAAGCAGTTCAACATCATTAGAAGAGGTTGAGAAGTGTTATTTAAAATCAAAGCTGCCTTCCGGAAAACACAAATAACAAACAGCAGTTGTGTGTTCTTTTACATTTTTTTTTGTTCTTTCAAGACCTTTTTAGTAAAAATCAGATACAGGAGTAACCTTCATTAAGACTAAATGCATTTGGGTGTGGTAGAAATCTTAAAACAGTTTAAAAATCCTTTAATGATTACATGCAGGTCTTCTGTGAATAATGTTAAGAAGCTTGTGCATGTGTAATAAAAGTGAGCAAAACGAAAAATTCATGAATGTGGTGGAGGTTTCTAAACATTCACGGTACAGGTTACAAGTAGTTATTAAGGCAAGAGCTGCCCAAGCTTTGTTTTTTCTGGAATCCTGGTGCATGTAAGATACATTTGCACCTTGAATGAGAACTTGACTTTTTTAAAAGCACAGTTGATGGCACAGATTTGGGTTGCGCTGTGCTTTCAGAATCCAGAACAATATGCTCTGTCGCAGCCTGCCTTGCACGCACTGTATGTTCTCAGTGATCATGTCAGCACTGGTTTTCTTTATCTCAGTCTCCTATTCACATTGAAAGTCTGTTGGCTGAATGTTTAACTCCTGTATCTGAGGATGGAGAATATCGATGGAATAAAAGTAGTTGGTTTCAAGTTTAAGCTATGTGCTTAACCAACTTTTATACCAACGCAGTTCTCCATATTATATTTATTCCTGTTTCAACAGATCATTACCTTTTGCATTAAAATTATTATTAAATCTGGTATTATAAATAGACATTAATACTATTTTTATCTACACCTGGACAAATTTTGTGCAAATCTGAAAGGTTCCATTTAGGAAATTTCTTCTTAAAAATCTTTGTTTTATGAGGATCAGTGTGGATGCATCAAATACCAAAAAAAGATGCATAACAGGGATGCTTTTTAAATATTTGTGGAAAGCTATTTAACTTATTTCCATTGCTTAGGAAGGGAATATGGTGTATGATTACTTGAGCTACTACAATCCAGAAATTATTTTGATGTATTTTTATTCTTATTTTGATGATTGTGAGCAGTAGGTTGAGCTTCCCTGAACTTGGGCAAAGATTGTCAATTTAGTGTGGGTTTCTCAAAGCAGTACCTTGTTTTGTAAAAATAAGTCAGCTTTGTCTCACTAGACCCTTGCTTTTTGTGTGTAGCATTAAGTTAGCATCACTAACTTAAGCCGTTAGTGATGTTTATATTGTGTCAGTCCAGTGAATTTGGGAATATGAGACAGGTGACATCAAAATAAGGAAAGAGCATGTAGCAGACAGCTTGCTTGAAGTCTTGATAAAGCTGATGGTTTACGTGCTATTTACATGCTATTCACATCCTACTTTACACCATCTATTCTTTTAGATATAAGCTTTAAAAGTTACAGCTTCTAGTGAAGTTTGAGGTGCTGCGAAAACTGCAGGTGTTGGGAGACTTGAATTGCAGTAGGTTTACGTTCTACCATATTGGATAGCTATCCAGCTTCTATTGATTGTCCTTGGTTCTTACCAAAATTACTCCAGAATATTGATCTTTATGGTCAGCAATTAGATGAAATGGCATTGAAGTGTATCATAGTAAGCTTCCTGCCCTTTGCCACCAACATTGTGACAGGCTGTGGAAAAAAATAACCAGAAAGAGCAACTCCAGCAACCAGTTTTGAGTCAGTCTGTGTCTGGACTACTAAATGAAACATGCCTGGAAACTTTCCTTGATGCTTAGGGCCAGCTGGCACAAAATGGCCTGTTTGTGCTGGTGTGTGCTCACCCACTAAAGCAGAGTCTGCATGCTAACTGTCTATTTGAAGGGATCTCAAACCTTTTCACTGCTGAATAGTGCCTGGAAATTGGCTGGGAGACTCTGGGTTGATGCGGGCCAAAAGCATGCCAGGGAGTATTTTAACAAATTAGTAGTTGTCTCTCACAGTGATGGAGAACACTTCCTGACCTTGCCTTCCTTTTGGTCTCATGCTTTTTCTTCCTGTTGGGAAGCTGGTGAAAGAAAATAATAAGCAGGAGTAAGAAGAGACACTTTTAAGCATCTCTATCAAAGAAGCAGTAGCTCTTAGAGCAGCACTGCTTCACTTTAGTCCAGTTGATTGCTAGCACATATCTCTAGAGCAATGTAGGAGAAGCAAGTGGAGCCTACGAGGAATGTTAAGAGGGTTTCAGATGTCCTGCTGACTTGGAAGAATCGGATGTTTTGCTGAAAGGTGTCAAAAGGTTCTTCTGTTTTTAAAAGGAATCTATCAAATACTCAAGTATTTTTCGTGGGAGAAGTTTCATGTCGTGATGATAGTGTATTAAGGGAGGAGTTGTTTCAGGAGTGCAGTGTGAAAGAATGTTTTAAGGAGATCAATAATTGACTTATCTTATGTTTTCACAACATACAAGAAGAGAACCAGAGATTTGGTAAACTCTCCTCGTTTAGGAGAAATTAATGAAGATCGTGTTTTATTTTAATATACAGTAATTTTTGGTTTGCATTTCTGTTGTGGAAAATGTTTTTTTTACTAAACATTTTTGTCAACTACAAGTCTGTTTGCTTAGCGTATTTACTAAATGGGGAATGAGCACAAGTTTCATTGTCTGTCCTTAAAACTTTCTAAATGTCTTCCTCAATGCCCTCACTTAATCTGTTGTGGCTTTATTTTACATGCACATTCATCTTCTATTTTTGCAGAGGATGGCAAATAGCAGCAGCTCCCCTAGCCTTCTCAATGACAGTGCCAAGCAGTATGCAGGCCATGGTAAGTACTTTTAAAGTAAAAGTATGTTTGAAAGTTTGAGATTCACAAAACCGAGGCTTAAGGAAGTGTTATGTGGTCTTTGATTTTATTTGAGATACAGCAGAACTTTATTTTTTAACAGTGGTATAATGCAAAGATGAAGTGTTACTGAACTCATAAATTTTTAGCCTTCTCTTTGCTCTGGGGGAAAACTGAAAAATATCATTATCAGTCTTGTCATTTGAAGTGAAATGTTAATTTAGATATCTGCTGTAAAGCAATGACAGCTTAAGCATTTATGTTGCTTCACCATAGCATCCCTTTTTATTATGCTTCTTGGATAAGTTATTGTGTGGGATTAGTGTACAGGTGTTTTCCCTTAAATTTAGGGTGTGTGAATTTTGTGAAATATCACATTAACTGATGGTTTTTAATAGCCATTAAGTTTACTCTTGCAAGCAGTGCTTTGCCTCTTAATTTTTTTTTTTGCTATTGGGACATGATTTATGTACATGGTTTTCAGCTGAAGAAAATGTCTTGATAGTGGAGGCCTTTGTACTCACTAAATTATTGTGGAGGGTATATTGAGCTTTGTAATGTGTTCTTCAGAATCACTGCACATTATTTCAGCTGTAGCCATTAAATTAAGTTCTTAGAAGAAGAGGGTACTGCTCCCTTATGGCAAGGACATACATTTAAAATAAATTTCTTCTTTGAAAATTGCCATGTAAATTATGCTCTAGAATTCCATTTGCATGTCTGACCCTGCAGCTAGTTGACTTATTAGGATTATAATTTTTTAAGCATGATAATAACTACTATAAATTGAACTTGCTAGAAAGTCAGAATTTGCAGGTGTTTTCTTGTTTTTTCTTCCTAATTCCAGTAGGCTTTGAGATGAGCTCTGCTTCTTTTGTCCCACTGTACAATTAGCTATTCAAGGCAGTGGAGGTTTCCAGTTTTAAATGCACTCAGAGTTTGACTGTGACAGGCCAAATAGTAATGGTGATGCATGTCAAGGAGAGAAACCAGGCCAACATTTGGAAACCATTTTGAATTTTGTTGTGTCTCAGATCCTTCCCCCCTCTCTCTCCCCCGGTGTCGTGGGTTTGACCCTGGCTAAATGCCAGGCACCTATGAAGTCTGCTCTCTATGCTCTCTCCTGCTGCAGCTATGCAGAGGAGAGGAAAAAAAACTAACACAAACATGCTGGACTTGTGAGTTGAGGTAAGATCTCTGATAGGCTGCACCAGAGAGGGCAAAAGCAGGCGGGAAACTTAGTTGCAAAGGTAGTGATTTATTAAGTCGGAAGATAAATCAGAGGTAAAAATAAGCTCTTAAGACACCATTTCTTCACTCTGCCCTCTTCCCTCTTAAGGCACCACTTCTCAGCTCACCCCCCCCTCCCTTCCAACTAACCAACAACTCCCGGGCAGGGGCAGGGTGTGGGGTTTTTCTCTTAGGTCAGTCCATCGCAATTCTTCTACTACAAGCACTGTTTCTCTCTTCGCCCCCTCCCTCCATCCAACCAACAGATCCGGGCTGGGGCAAGATATGTGGCTTTTCTTAGTCAGTCCAACAGCACAATTCTTCTGCTACAAATGCTGTTTCTCTATTCAACCCCCCTCCCTATTATGGCCATTTCTCAGCTCACTCCCTCCTTCCTTCTAACTAACAGCTCTGGGGTGGGGGAAGGGTATGGGGGTTTCCTTTGGTCAGGGTCAGTCCATCAGGGAGAAGAGTCCTCTACTTAGCCATGGGGGTCCCTCCCACGAGAGACAGTCCTCTGCAAACTTCTTTGGTGTGGGTCCAATCTCATGAGCAGCATCCCACCCGAAAATCTGCTGCTGTCTGAGATTCTTCTGTCCAGGTTGCAGATTTCCAAGCCGAGGCCAGGCTGTTTCCATCCCAGGAGCAAGGCCTTTCTCTCTCCTGCAAGGCTTTTGCAGCTCTCAGTCTCTGGGACTCCCACTGGATCACAGCTTCCTGCAGGCTTCCACCTGCTCCTCTGGCGTGGGCACCTCCCCACAGGCTGTGGGGGGTTCTCTGCATCCCCTGGACTCCATGGGCTGCAGGGGGATCACCTGCTCCCCCATGGTCTTCACCACGGCTGGCAGAGGGTTTTCAGCTCCGGCGCCTGGAGCATCTCCTCCCCCACCTTCTCCACTGACCTTGGTGCCTCCATGTTGTTTTCCCTCACATATTTTTACTTCATCCTCTTCCTTCTCTGGCTAAAAAGAAGTGCATGCTCACATTGTTTTGATTTCTTCTTAAATATGTTTTCACAGAGGCGTAACTAACATCTCTAATTGGCCCAGGTTTGGCCAGCAGCATGTCCATCATCTTCAGAGCCATCAGAGATTGGCTCTGCTGGACATGGTGGAGAAATTTCCAGCATCTTTACTCAGGACATGCAGGAGCCATCTTTGTACCCCACCCTATCCACTGGCAAAAACTGGGCCAAGCAAAACCACCACACCCAGCTGTGCCACGCAGTGTTTCACTTGTAGAATTGCCTTTTTAGGAATATTTATTGTTGAAGAAATTGAAGATAAATTCTCTGTTATGAATTTAATGTTGAAGAAGAAGAAGAAACACCAGTGTTTACAGCTGGCAGTCATTTGCTGATTTGACAGTTTTACCTGTGCAGTTTGGAGTTTTAAGTTGCATCTTTGAATGTTGTACAGTTTTTGATACTTCAGCTCTGGAAAGGATGAATAGGAACAAAGAAAAAATAATAAGTTATTAATGGAATGTGGACTTCTGCTATCATTGGTTCTGATTTAAATTTGATGTGCAGAACAGTGACAGGACAAGCAAAATCCGCATCATTATTTGTAAGACCAATCCAGAAGATTGCTAATTTCAAGTAACTGGAGATCATAGCATCACAGGATGTCTTACACTTGAGAAGACTTTTTGAGATCGGGTCCAACTGTTATCCCAGCACTGCCAAGTGCACTACTAAACCTTGTCCCTCAGTACTACATTTACACAATACCTCTAGGGATGGTGACTCATGCACTTGCTGTGGGCAGCCTGTTCCAATACTTGTCAGCCCTTTCAGAGGATCTTCTGGTGAATTAGAAACACTCTACTTTATCATTTACAGGGCTGAAAATGACAAGCAAATGTTAGGAGCGCTTAGAGCCGGTTTTCTGATCAGATGAAGGCTGTGTAATGTTAGGTGGACTTTAAATAGTGTCAACAGCAATTAAACCTACAGAATTCTGTTAATGAGCACCATTTCAATTAAGCAGTTGCACAGAATGTAAATGCTGTGTGTTTTAGCAGTGTGGTTGCTAAACTTAGCTTTGTCAAAAGGATTTTTTTCATACAGAAATGAGCTAAAAATACAAAATTTCTTTTAGTAGTGTAAATCATAAGTAACATGTTGGTTTTATATTGGTTTTATAGATCCACTAACTTCACCAAATTCATCCTTGTTTAATGACTTTGCTGCCCTCAGCGTGTCTCAAAGGAGGAAGGTAGGCAACAACTAAATCTTAAGTAGCATATTTATATATGAGTTGACAGGGAAGAAGATCTGGAATAACTTGAAACGTTACATAAAATAAAGATAATTCTTCTGATGTTACTAGATTAATTTTAATATGTTGCTGCTGATATAAATAAGATCTTACTGTTTCATTTTTACTACTTCAGATCAGACTGCTGCTGCTATTAAGAAATACTCGAGGCGCTTGTAAACTAAAGTTTATAGAATATGAAAATTAGTACATAGCCCATTGAATTTGAAAACAAATTATTTTTATTCTACTGAGGGACATATGACCTGCAAGCCCTCATGGCAGCAAGTTCAGAATACCTTAAGAATCATTCTCCCATTTATTTGTACATTATGTGATAATAATTATAACAGTTTAAAATGCATTTAGTTTAAAAGACGCTGTTATCATTGGGAAGCGAGGATTCAGGGTTTTATTCCATCCCTCTAATTTGTATTGAGAGAACTCTCTTTTGCTGAGAGCTAGACAGTATCTTCAAACACCTTTGACCTGCAGCTATGCAGGCTGTGGGGTTTTCCACTTACACACTCATGGCTGGAATAAGAGACAAAAGTTTGAGTACCCAAGAGTTTCTTCTCATTTTTGTGAACTGTCACTTACCAAAAAAAGGACATTGCCTTGTCCCAACCAGTTACTAAGTTTTACTTTCACTAATGACTTTTGTGTTCTGCTACTTACTAGCCGCGTTATCCTGAGCTTTCCTGTAGTAAATAATGAAAGCAAGCTCCATCACCATGCTCTGTATTGTTTCTGCAGGTGAAGATTGAGCTTAGAGATAATTGCTGTAGTTGGTCCATCACACTGTTTTTTAAATATCAGTGCTGTTGTAAAACATTTATTTTCTAATATTATGGTGTATCCAAACTACCTGGAATATCTGCGTTGCTCTTTTCCTTAATGCCAGTACAGTGCACTGAAAGTTGGATGTAAAGAACTATAAATGTGTTGCTTATCCACTTACTGAGGCTGGTAAAAATGAAAAATAATTGCACATTTCTCCTTAAAACAGTCTTCAAGAGCCAATATATGCACATATGTATGTATGTATGTACCTATGTATAAACTTGTGCTTACATGTATGAACCACAAGCACCAAAGAAAATAAACTATCAAACAGAAGTATTGCAAGAATGACCACTGTCTCTAAAATTACTTCAAAATTAAGCAGTACAACGTGAAAACAAACCAATTAATGTTTGCTTGTAAAATACCTCAAAGCTCAAATATTAGTTCAGAGTAATTTCTGACTTGGTCTGTTTTTTTCTCAAGAAGCAAATTAAGGCACTGGCTGCTAAAATAGTATTAAGAGTAAGTTTTTTCTGTGAAATTGATTAATTTGGATTTTTTCTAGTTAGCATTTCAGCTATAACTGGCATTAATTGAAAGAGGTTTGTATTTTTCTTTGCATATTAATAATTTATTATGACTGCTGTTTTCTAATGTATGCTTGTATTAAAGGTTGTTGAATACTAGTAATGGGGAAGTTTTCTTAAAATACTACTTGAGCTGTGTAAATCTAGGCATCCAGGCTCCCCCTATAGTCAGCAAAGAGAGATGAGCAGCTTAAAGAAACATTTAGCTCACTCTGAGAAAAGTACTTTGGAAATGACCAGATGTTGGTGATTGCTTTAAGTGGAGAAAAATTGATGGCTAAAGTTATGAGAAATTAATTACAGTTTTGTGACTGACTGACTTTTGCTGCCAGTCAATACATTGCAAATAGTCACGAATGCAGTCTTTTAATATTTTTAGTGTTTTTTATTACAATATCCAAATTGTATTAAGTACTTTCGTTAAAAGCACTAAAAGCTTGAGAGCCAGGTATTTAAAAATTTGCATGATTCCCCTCTACCCTATTAACTGGGGTTTGTTTAGAGCTTGAACAATGGGATTTATCAGGCCATTTCTTGGTGCCTGCTGTATAAAGGGAGCCTTGGTGACTAGTTCAAATTGTAGGTGTTTACAACATCTACTGCTTGAAAAAAGTCTCCATTATCTTACTAAGAGCCCAAGTCTAAGGCTTTGTTTGTTCTGAACTAGCTGGCAAAACCAGCATTTCCTTCGTTTATCACTGACTTGGAGGACAGATATAATACAGTCTTGGTAAGTGAATAAAGAACAATTATTTTCCTTTTAAAATATCACAATTCTAATTTGTAGTATTTTGAAGTATTAAGTTCTTTGGAACTATGTAAAAATTGCATGTTTGTGTTGTGTAAAACTGAATAGTTTCTGTAAAAGCATGTTATATGTAGTTGTGTTAAGTAAGTTTATTGATTGCCTCTGGGTATTGCTGATCATGTTATGCTGGCAGCCCTTTAACAATGGGCAAGCCATATGGACAAATATTTTATATCAATAAAATATTAAAGATAAGACTTGATTGTAATTCTGAATATCCTTGCTTTTTAATTAGACAGCATTTTTGAAACTAGTTAGTATGACTGAGCTGTTTTATTTGCTTTTGATTATTTGATGTTTAGAGACATACTACTTTGTTTGAAAAATAAACATAGTCCTTGAATTTTTATGAACATTCTCAAGGTAATTATCTCTGTTTAGAAATTATTAAACTGCATTTCAATTTTAGATTTCAGGAGAGCTAAGATTACTATTTAAAGACATTTTTATAGGATACTTAAAATGAAATCAAAGGAGCTAAGTATTTCTGTAGATGGAGCCTTGGTGGAGGTTCTGTCAACTGTAAAACCTTCTGGATTTACTGTCCGGTTGTTGTAACTTCACATGCAGTAAGACAAGCAACCTTAAAGTGAATTTCCTATAAGAGAATTTTAGGTAAGTATTAATCTACAATGCACAAATAGGATTTGTGAAGCATGGAACAAAAGCTAGAGTTAGTAATAGACTAACACCCTTTCCCAAGAATAATGATGTCATGCTTATTTCATTTTTTCTTCAGATACATGTTATGCTTGTTAAAAATAGGGTGGCATTCTGAACTTCTTGGTGTTTTTCCAAAATTGAGTTTAGCCATCATCTAGAAAAGTGCTACTTTCTAAACCTGAAATGATCTGTCTGGAAAAATTCTTGCTTTCATTTTGGTACTTCTGGTAAACAGTTCATAAAAACTTGTGTGACATAACTGATCAGAATCTGCTGCCAAGGACATGACAGCTTAATGCACTATGAAGAAATTATATTATGAAACTTTTGTTTAAGTTTGTTCTGAGACTGTTGCCACCAATCCAGGCTAAAAGGTTCCCATACTTGTCACTGGTCAGCCTTACAGGATAGTGAAAAGCATTACTTTTACATTTTACTTTGTTTTTTCATACCTTCAATCCTCATGAAAACTGAACTCTTATGAAAAGTTTCTAAGATTTATTTCCATTTCATTTTTTGAAATTGTTCAGTCATACCTAGAGGAGGTCCGTTAAGGTGAGAATAACTTCAGTTCACAGGCTGCAAGGGGTGAACTAATTGCTGTACTGAACAACTTAAAATACAATTTTAATGCTGCCGTTTATGTATTTTGAAGAAACTTTTTTCTAGAATGACTTCTACTGTTTTTAGGAGAGTAAAGGCAAGGACAAAAACTCTAGATTAGAAGAAAGGAGAGTATAGGAGAGATTATTTGAAATGAAGTTCACCCTGAACAGGGTGCAGCTCTTCAGTGCCGTCTGTGGGAATTTACAGCAAGCGAGACTGGATAGCAGACTTAATTCATTTACTTTGATCAGCAGAAATAAATGTGCATAGAGACTTATTTGAAACAAAAGACTACGTGTAAGCCTAGTCTGTATAAATGCAAGCTTTTTAATGAATATGAGAAGAGTTTGACCTCTCAAGTTAAAAGAAAACAATAAAGATAACTTCAGGTCCTGTGAATATTAAATTGGTAAGACTTGAATGGGTGTTATTTTATTTTCGAGTGTCCTGCCTTCCATTTAATTTTTTTACCTGCTGGGAAGTATTTCTCTCCGGCTTCCTGAGTCCAGCTCTGTGTTGACACCTCTGGTACCTGATCACTGTCTAGTTCAGTGGTGTTCATTGAAAAGCCCTATGTGCCGTGTTTGGTCTTGCTGTATTTATCTTCCATGAAAATGCATTGAGACAGTTTTCACCTTTCAGAGCCTCCTGCATACAGTCTCAGAAGCACAAATCATGTTCTGATGATTTGAGGGGTCACTGTCAGGCATCATGTCACAGAGACACAATTATGGCAGCACAGAGTCTGTAATGTATCTGGGCTAAATTTATATTTCAAACCTCAGTTTTTCCCTCTGGGATTTATACACCCATGCTGCAATAATAAAACATTACAGTTGATAAGTCATGCTAAAAAAAGTTGTTGCAGCAATGCAGAAAGATAGACTATGCTTTATGAGAAAACTAAAAAATATTTGTAGGTAGTACCGTGGTCTAACATGTTACAAGGATACCATATAATCTAATCTACCTCACATTTTTCCTTGGAATAGTTAGCTGTTGGAATTGTTCCCTGATTGTGTGCTCTTGCTATATTAGTTATTACTACTTAGATAAATATGTATTTCTCACCTCTAAGTGTGACATGAGAGAATATACTCTTCACTTTTCGTGTGTGGATTAGTGATCATTGTGATACATAAATCAAATTACAAAAGCATTTCCCTTTAGAAATATGTAACACTTTTACATTTTGTAGCCTTGTTCTTTTGTGTATTTGATGTCAAATAATTTTAAAGGTAAATGATGTGCAAGATGCTTTTGTTTATATTTACAAGCTTTGTTTCTTTCTGTGCCAAGGAATATGTAATCTTCACGAGTGATTTGCAGTAAAATAATTGAAAATTTTTCTAAACTTCTGCACACATTAGTTGAGGGCACTATACACATATTTAAAGCAGCTAGAAAATACACCACTTTTGAGAAAACATATGCTTATTAAAGACCAGAGTAAAAGCTGCATCAGCCTTTAACCCTATTACATATATATTTGTGTCTGTGCATATTTTCCCACTTTCTTGGTAAGTAGTACAAAAATTTCTGTCCTATTAAAAAACCCCTTTAAACATGAAAAAACCCCCGTGGTTTGCTCACAGTCTTCATTTAGCAATGGCGTTTTTGAAAGCACATCTTGGGGTAGCGGTACTCTGTCAAGTCCTCACTACAGTTAGAACTCTCTGCTTTAATGGTAGTAGAAAAAAGATTGTTTTTCCACCAGTTTACCACAATTCAACAGGTGATACAAATTTCTCAGTAAAGAACTTCTAACAGTGTGACTACATCGATGCCAGGATTTAAAGTTGTGGTGATTCACACCTCATCCCAACCTAGCTAGGCTGCAGAATTAATGAGAAAATATTTGACTTACATATGTCAGTTTTCCTGGTTCTGAATTCTGCAAGATTTTCGTATACTCATGAAATAAAACTTTCTAGTATGTTCACCTGAGGTTTCCCTTACTGTGGTTTAAGATGCATGATGCACTGCCTGATCTGTTGCATCTCTTACTCTAAAATGCGTTTAAACCAAGAATTAAATATTTTTTTTGCAGTGATCAGATGCGTTGCTCTGGAATAAGACATATTTCCATGCCAAATGACATACTTTAGTTTTCTTTGGGTAGAAGAATCCTTGTTTCTCTCTGTATGATACTTTTCAACTAGTGAAATTTTATCCCCAGCCAAATCCCCATTTTCATGAGCAGTCTGGATGGAAGGTTGACTGGTCTGTTAAATGCATGTAATCTCAATGTATAGTATTGGAAACTTCAAAACTATAAACACATAAGTATTATTAATGTTAGCATGGTCTTCTTTTTTAATAAGGAAAAAAAAAAACCTCTCCACCATATACCAGCCAAACACACAATTATTTGTTAAGCTTTTGACCAAACTCCTATTCAGTTTTTTTGTGGATATCAAAAATTAAAAAATTGGTTCCAACCTGCAGAAGCTGAGATACAAAAAACAGAGGTGTGGTCTGCCTGTCTACCAGTGGGAGGCTGTAATTAGAAAGAAAGATTAGAGGATATTTAGGTTAGCAATTCACCCAATCCATGTGAAGGAGTTTTGCAGCTCTATTGTCCACAAAACTTAAAAAGTTTAACTTAATTTAAAAGACAGCTTTTCTTTTTCATAATTCTATCTTACAAATCTGTTAGTATATTCCTGGTGACCATAACTAATGTTCAGGTGTAACATTTCACTGTGTGTTACTGAACCCAGTTACAGAATTGTATTCACAATTAAGGTTGTGAATACAATACACAGCTAAATTCTTAGCTGACTGTGCCTATATAGGGGCTCAATAACATATTGAAGTTCATATCCATGGCTGGGTGTTTCAAGTACTGTCTTATTCCACCTAATCAGTTAGGGCTGTTGGGTGAAAATAGCAATAATGACAATAATAACTTTTTTTTTGGTTTTAGTTTTAAAGGCATAATAAAACAGAAATTGGTTCTTTTTTGGTAAGCTAGTAGCCTAGCTGAGTGTTTAACCTCTTTTTCAGATGGTCTCTCTGCCATCCATTTTTTTAAAAATAAAGTCTTTTGAAAGTCAGCATTGATATTTAAAATTGTATATCTCACTCAATTTTGGTTTAAGTAGTACAAGGAAAGTGTGAGTTTGTGTAGCTGATATTTTCTGTCTGATAAAGTAAGTTTCTTTTTTTGTGTTTATATGTGCAGATACAGTCAACTGAGTGTATACCAGATGAGCCCTAGCTAATGCTACTGTGATACCTTTTAGCTATAGTAATTTAAGGTAATGCTGCTTCATTTAGCCTGTGGTGGTGAAGGCTTAAGATCACTTCTATTTGCTTTGGTAGTAGAAGCACAAAGACAGCATTACCATAGCTCAGACTCTTCACAGTACTTCGGAACACTGTAGCCTGCTCCTTACGTGTTAGTATGCCAGACTTAATTGGGTATGTTTTGGTACAGAAGAGGTTTTGTAAATCTAAAATTCAAAACCTGCTAGAGGTAAATTCATTGTAAGGAACAGAAATGTAATTTGGGACCTGAGTGATCCTGAAAACAATTGAGCTGCAGATCTTCTGTAGAAGAAAACTTTGCAATTGTGTAGTTCGATTTGTCAGCTTATCTACACTTAAATACTACGTGAAAGTTATTAGAGGGGGGGAGTCTTTACAGTTTGAATGTTTGTAAATATTTTCTGGCTTAAATTTATTCCTCTAGGATAGCCATGGAACATCTTATACCGGTGGTGTTCGATTTAATCCTGAGTTAGAAAAAGGAAGTGTGTTATTGCCCATTGTCCTTGAAACAGGAGGAACTAGAGGCAAAGACACTGTTACAGCAAATAGTAGGAAGAAAATAGACTTGCTGAACATGTTCCCAAAGTTCTTGTTGAACGAATGGGAACCAAGTAATTAAGCTGACTTGAGGAATTCTTTCTAGCATGGGCTAGTGAAGTTATTCATCATTAGTAGTGTTCTCATGTGAAGATGCTGCTTAGGAAGGGCTTGTTTTTGGAGTGGATTGCTTTTGTTTCAAGTATAATGTTTTTCAGACTTTAGGGGTTTATGTATCCTAATAATTGTGCCAATGAGTAGGTTCCTATCATGAATTGCTGGCAGCAGCTTGGTTCTGCAGGGCAAGGGTTATAATTATTAGCTATGGTTGAAAATGCTTACCCTTCTCACCCTGGGGAGCCAAGCTGTTGGTAGCAATTAAAGGTAGTTAGCTCTTCCCTGCCTCTTGTAAACATTTGCAGCCAGTAATTACTACTGCTTCACACTTTTTTCCCTGAAGGAACTGAACTCTTCCAGTAATGCTTTGTAATAATTTGGGGGTTGTGATTTTTTGTAGCTTTTTCTTTTTCATTTCTCTGAGATTTAATTTTAATTATTGTAGTTTCATCTTGTTTTTTTCATTTAAAAGAACTATGGTGGTATTGACCTTTTCTAACTCATTTTGAAACTTGTAACCATATTGGGAGATGCAGCCTAGTTTGAGAAATACTTGCTAGAGGATTATGAAGTATGTAATTCTTCAGCCACCTTCCCTGCTTCAAAAAAAAAAAAAAGTTCATTATGTTGAATTATCCCTACATCTGAACAATTTTTTTACCTCATAGAAAGACTGTAGGAAAGGCAAAAAAGCAATTGTTTTTGTAAACATCCAAGAGAAATTGTCCCCATGCGTAAGAGTTTAGTTTATTAGTCCAGAGTGTCATGCCCTCTGTGTTTTAGATAGATATATTAATATGTTCATATATATATGCGTGTATATATATAAGGTCAGAAATGATCAGGGGTTGATGAGTTCTTGCTCATTTTAAGGTGAAGTGTTTTGTGTTTCTTTATTTCCTGCTCTGTGTAGAGGTCAGGGATACAGCAAAGCTGATACACTTATTCAAACTTCTCAATCTGTTTGCTTTCCCTTCTGTTGAATCTTTCCTCCTGGCAGATGCTCTGTGTTCTAATACCCTTTAAATTCAGATTGCATTTCTAAATCAGATCCCGTTTCGCTCATTGAGCAGAAGTGTTATTTAGAATTACTTCGGTGCAAATAGACTAACATTTATTTCCAAATGTTAATATTGTACATTCTGTCTTCTAATGTCTGCCTAAACAATGAAATCTTGACCTACTAATCCCCTAATGTTTAATGGTAGATAATGAAAGTAAAATTTTATTTTATTTTAGTCTCATCCAGTGTTTAATTTCATTGCTTGCATGTCTACCTTCTCAGACCTTCTGGCTTTGCAGGTTAGGACTTTAGTAGTCTTTCTGATTTACTGAGATAAGTTGTCCAATAGTTGAGTGTTTCTCCAAATAAACAACCAATATTTAAATTGACCATGATCAGGTATGTGTTTGAACTGCAGGAGGACTTTGTGCTACGCATCATGGATTTCTAGTTGGTATGGTAAAATTCAGTCTTGTTTGTTGTTACTAAGGTTGGTTAACTCCTCCGTGGAGTTTATTGCCTTTGGTAGTTCATACTCCATGTTGATATCCTTGAGGTTTTTTTGATGTTTTGTTTGTAGATTTTGTGGATTTTTTTGGAGGGGTTTGTTTGTTTGGGTTTTTTAGGCAAATGAGGTTCTGTTGACTCTACTGAGTTTTAATTCTTTCCCAAGCTTTCAACCTAAAAGGTTTCAGGGAAGTAGAGGAGATAATTTATTTAGGTTTTGTGTTTGCAGCCATTTTATGGTAGTTTTGTCCTGTGTTTTATAAATCTTTTCTGTGTGAGTGGGAAATCTTCTCCAGTTAGGTTCTTGCCTTGTTTCCTGAGGAATAATTTCTAAAATGTGTATGAAGGTACATGTTGCTAAGATTTCTAAGGTGCTAGGTAAAGTAGATATCTGACTAAAGGTAAGTTAAGCCTTGATTACTTAGTGATCTCTATCCAGACGATAGTTGCACTGTTATATAAAAATGCCCAAGCAAAACCCCACAGCAAAATAAAACCAGCCAACCCCTGCAATTTGGTCCAGTTGTTGATATAATTGGTATAAAAGGCCCTGGTCTAAATATGCATCAATGCTAAAATACTTCTTTTGACAATATTTACTATCTAGGTAGATACGTATAGGTTTGAAAGCACAGAGAAATGTGGAAAAGTTCTGTACCTTACCTGTTTGAAAGTATTTAACAGATTTTTTTTTTACAGTGTGCTTTTTGAAATTAATGTTCATATCATTCTTCAGAAATAGTTCCATTTGTAGAAATCATTGCCAATGTAATAGAAATGTCACTGTTAATGAGGTGCAAGTAATTCCTGCATGTTCACTTCCTCAAATGTGTTTTATTTTCTCAATTTTATGACAGTTTCCAATGCTTTTGTCATGGTAATTCTTGTCTGTTTTCACTTAAGACAGTAGCTGAAGTAATTTTTTAAAATATTAACCTGAGCAGAAATGTATTTCTCTGAGTTTTGCCATAATTGGCTACTCAGTTCTACCTGAATTTTAAAAGCAAATTTTCAGGAGATGAGTAATGGCAAATTTGAATATAAAATTTGTTTGGTAGAAATTTCAAGGGAGGTGTTCATTATTATGATGTGATTGAAGGTATTTGTTTTGAAAATATGGATTTTTTTGAACAATTCCTCATTTGTACAGAATTCCCAAACTTACGTGCATATTTCAGTGGCTGACTTGTGATGGATGGTTTTGATTACAAATAATTAGTAGTCCCTGAAGTTTATTTTCTTTTTTGTTAATTTTTTAAAGCATTGTTTATTATAACCAAATAGTCAGGATTGAAAGGAAACAGTCTCAGTTAAATTTTACTTGCAAATTGTTTCCTATTCCACCAATCCAGAATCATATCACAGTGTAATACCTATTCTAGTGTAGCTTTAGATGAGGGTTGTTAGGAGTGGCCTGGTTTCTCTCCTTCTTTTTCATAGCCCAGGAAGTATCGACTGGGGATGCTGGATGAGAGGATAGTTCCGGTGGGATCAAAAGCAAGAAAATCAAAGAACCCTATTGGCTGTCTGGCTGACAGGTGTAAAACAGGAGTACCCATCAATATGGTTTGGTGGAACAGAGTCACAGAAAACAATTTACAGGTAAAATTACTTTTTACTAGTCACTTTTTCAGTATTTTGGATGTTTTATTTTAAATTTTGGAAAATGTTAGAAACAGTTACTCCAAGTGTGAGTCAAGATCAAATCAAATATTTATTTCACAAAAAAAGGCATAGAGGCCCTCTAGGAGAGTGACTTGGAGATGTTTTATTATCTTCACTCATTGCTGAGCTATGTACTTTACTTGATTTTGGTATAATCTGAGGAGAAGGAGCAAAAGTAATCATTTAATGTATTCTAAAAGCAAACAACCACAACCTTTAATTCTCATCTGAGGACGATTTCTACTGGTAAAATTAGTGATTGTTGTTAAAATGTTCGACACAATGCAATTAGATGCCCTCAGTACAGAATTTGAAGACAGTACCACCATGATCAGGTAGTGTAAATTCTTAATTTTTATGTTGGGATAGTTTATATTTCTCAATTTGCTTGAGAAATATATGCAACTTGCCATTATTTTACTTTATTCCTGAATCTTCTTCAACTCTGTAAAGAGGGGTGGTACAGCTGGATTTGAATATCTCTTTACCGAAGTAGCAGGTAATCCTTAGGATAATAAAGAAGGATAATTCTAGTCTAGGATGAATCTGCTTCAGGTCCCTTAAAATGGAGTTTAGATGGAAGTTATTACAGTGGTGGAAACTGCAGCGCTGCTGCTAGTACTCTTTTCATTTGTGTAGTGCGTTTGATTCCACAGAGATTATTTTCATCTTCCTATGAGTTATTTTTGGTGTTTTCTAAGTGAATGAAATGGGTAAATTGACAACAGACTTATAACTAGAACTTGTGGCATCTTAAGATTTTCTTTCAGTTCACTGGATTTCTGCTGTGTAAGGGCCAACATGATGCTCATACGAGCTCCTTTCCACACTGATACTAGTTTTGCATTATTTGATTAGACATCTCTGTGTTACTGAAAGGGACAGTCATGGGCAGTGTGATGTAGGCAAACTGATGCTGCGTTGTTTAGGGGCATTTGGACCTTCATTCTGTCTTGGCCCTTTTGCTGCTGGGGAAGCAGCACAGCCACTGATGGAGAAAAGATGACGCTTAAAGGAAACATTGGTAGAAGGACCAGGTAAGCTTGAAGGAGAGGGGTGAGAGCCTGTGAAGCAGTATTGTTTTGAAGGGAGAGAAGATGGACAACCCAAATTTATTGTGTGTATCTAATAGTGAGTGTAAACCACAATTAAAGACAGTTCTGAGAAGAGAGAATCAGAATATTGGTTGTTACTTTTCAGGTGATCATTAAAGGGCAAGATAAGTCCTGTTTGCACTTCTGTCCCCTGTTGTTTTCTTGCTGTACAGTGATGCAACAAGCTTTGTTATTCATCTACTCCATTTAGATTAGAAGCAAAAGAACTTAGTGCTTCTGGAGGCTGGAGAGGCAATAGCCTGAAACTTGAAGCTTTTACCAGGAGCAATTGTCTTCTGAGTACCTGTGCACTTTGAGTAGTGTTCAAAGTGTGGCAAAGGGAAGGAAGCTCAATGTCCCCATTCCTTCTGAGGTTGGCACTGTTTGGGATTTGCTGCAGAGCATGTAGCTTTTGAAGGGTGCAATTTCAGGCTCCTGTATTGCACCAAAATCCCAGCTACATAATTGATTTAAACTACATGCAGCTTAAGATTTTGTGTAACATGATGCAATTGCATAGCTTCCCATGGGCTTTAGCAAGGCATGTATATGCACCTGTGGTGGAAATATGAACAGAAGGATGTGCCAGCCATAATAAATAGGATTGGAGGAGAAACAGGAGGGATTGAAGAGAAATTGTGGAGTCTGGCAAGACTGAAGAAGGAAAAGGTGTTAGAACTTGCATTGTAAAATAATTTAACTATTACTCCTGCATGGCTGTGAATTTATAATTTGGATCTGTTTTGTTTAAGTATGGTGTTACGCTTACATGATTAAAAGTGAAGTCTGCTGAGTGAATTGTACTCTAGGTTGTGCATTAAAAAAGCAGGAAAAACCCAAGCCAAAGTTAGTTTTATAGTGATGCATCCTACTTTATATTAGGAAATGTCCTAAGCTACTACACTACCACATCATACAGATTATAATAGCAAATGGTAATTCTCCTTAAAATAGTAGGAATAAATACATTTTAGTTATACAGATTAGTCCTTATTCACCATCAATAACTGAGTCTTTCTTTGTTTCTTGAGCAAAAAATAATCATAGAAATTAATTTTTTCAAGTGTATTGCATTAGTAGCATGGACTTTTAAAACTTTAGATGTTTTTACAGCACTGTGAAGGATTTTTCTTCAAGAAACGTGAAAATATTCCAAATATTTTAAAGTTTACTTTTTAGTGAGATCTACTTGCCAGTTGTGACAAGACTTCATTAATAGTTTTGTCTGCCTGGGTTCTGGTTTATAAACCAAGAAATCTTTAGCCAACAAATTTTACGCAGTTTTAATGAAATTGACTTTTGATTCTTCTGCAAGAGCAGTAAAGCAATATAACCAATAATGTTGACAAATTGAAATTTATTAGACCCTATTGTTGCAGTGATGTGATGACTTGTCACAGTAATTATAATAACGTAGCATGTTACACAAATTCAATGGTGGGAGAGAAATAGATTTGCTTTGAAGTCCTTGGCAACCTCCAGTGTCTTCTGGTTTGCTCTGACATCACAAAATGCATCCTTTCCTGATGCCATGGCTGGCAAGGAATACTTGTAGGAATTGCAGCAATTCTCTTATAAGTGAATCTCCTCATATAGAACATCTGTCCATTAAAAAACAGCAAAGAAACCCCAACGCCCAACAGCAACAAAATAACACGTTAAGCTCAAGAAAGACTTCTGCATGTTTCTGCATTCGTAAGAGATATTATGAAAATTATGCCAAAAATGAACTGGTAAAGGAGTGCCCTGCTTTATAGCATGGGTGTGGGTTAGTAGTGGTTTTCTGTAACCATTACATGATTATGTAATTTGGGATGTCAGAACAGATCAGCATGAATTTGGAAGTGAAGGAGAGCATAAAAAGAGAACAAAGAGACTTGTATGCAGTTTCTAGCATGGTAAGTACATTAGGACATCCTTCTGAAATCAAATGAGATTGGCCTACTTTTTGAGTTAGGTAGGTAGGTGGCTTTGGGCTTTGGTTGAATGTGGGACCAGAACCAATCTAATGAAGTAGTATTACAGCCTCTGAAACTGATGTGGTGTCTCTACTGCTGCTGCTATACAGCTGTGTGCTGTGTTATGAGATGCTGAATGAGAGAGAGAGAGAAGGATGGTTTCCAGTATTCCTGTGGGATCCCTGCATGACTTTCCAAAGGCTTCATAACTTGCGTGTCCCTGTGTTCCAACGTACTTCTGTACTTAAAGGCACTTCGAGGATTCGTTTATTAATTAGTGCAGCAATGGGGCCTTACAAGTTTGGCACTGAGGAGTATAAAGACCAATTATATGTATCGAAATTGATAGATGATGAAACAGGAATTTTGATTTTATTTCTGGATTGAAGAAGTCTATTATGTGCAACTCCTCAACATACAGTAATGCCACATGCTGCTGTGTAGTCCTTCCAGTGACGGTCTTCAGCTTAGATCCTTGGCTTACTTTTTACTTTCATCTGTACTTTCTTTTAAGGAGCCTTGAATTGTTTCGGGGTTTTTTTTTGGTGGTACTCACAGAATATGTTGTTTCTCCCCCTCTGTGCTGTATTTTATTTCCTTTTATGCCTGTAAAAGTATAAAAACCACCAGACAAATTCTGAGCTGCCTGGTGACACAAATGAGTTGTTTAATAGTCCTGGCCTCCTTTTGTACTTTTGTGGTTGCATCTGTAGTAATTGCATCATGGCTAAATTCAGCCTTCATTTTGACTGTATTTATATGAGTTTTATAAAGTTTTTTCACTCTGATGTACAGAAATATAGGAATTGTTTTTGTAAGTGGAGCTGGATGGACTCAGTTTTGTGGTCTGTCTTTGGAAGTTTCTTTGGAAAGTTGACTGAAAAGAGGCATGGACATAAAGAATTTGAAAATGGTATTTTGATGAAATTTCCTCATGGTATCATTCAGAGAGTGCATGATGTAGGTATTCAGGTAATAATTAGGAAAGTTGCTTCATTGCTTTAGCTTGACAGCATTTTTATTAATATTCTGGAAAAAGGGGGATAAGATTTCAGTTGGTGAGGTTAAGAGGAAAAGGGAATCATGGCAATTTTAGCAAAGGTATCGGTTAGAAGTCACCTTAGGTGGTTTGCTGGAAAAACATAACATAGCTGACGCAGCTATATTTCCTTCTCTTTAATGCTGTTTGTTGAAAACATGTTTATTAGCATTTTGAAATTTTGTATATGCCTTTTTATGGAATATTTGCATTTGAAATTGAAAATAGACTCATTTAACATAGTGCAGACAGTGCTAGTAGGCTTTGTTTATTGTTTAGGGTTTGGAAGTACATTTGCTGCTTTCTGACATCATAGTATTGCATAATTGTTACATGGTTCTTGCATGGCCATTCTTCTGGTTACTCCTGAAAATTAATAACAGTTTCTAATACCCATTTTCTCTACATGTTTTACCAATCCTGATTTATTCTGTCTTAAAATTTTAGGCCTCATCTAGCATCAGTTACCTTATTCTGACATGAGTAATTAATTACTAATTAAATGAAATTTGTTTAAAAGCTGTACTTGTGCCAAATTTAAACATAATACAGAATGAAGAAAATGTTTTTCACTAATAAGATGTAGATTATTTTCATTCTTATAAAAGTTTAATTTTTTTTACATCATCTTGGGAAGTTTGGTAGGACTCTAATGGAAAAACTGTAAGAATACGCTGTTGGGTTCTAAAGCATAGTTACCATTTAAACAGATATTCAAGCTTACCATTGATCCAAATATAAAACTAAAACTGGAGTTTATACTTCATATTATGAGTTGACAGAGTGAAAGTAGGACATTTTTTCAGCCCAAGAGTATAATATTTTGAATCTTTGGCCATTAAGAATGTGGCTTTCTAATTTTGACATATTTGCATGGTTATTGCTGCAAAATGGTTATCTACAAACATTCAAAAGTAATTAAAAGATTGAATATTGAAGAACTAATTGTAATATTACATTCCTTGCTTAGTTTAGTTACTTATTCTGGCCTAATTATTTTAATTATTTTCATGGAAGAAAATTGTTTTCAGAAAAATGAATATTTTTCTTAAGATAAAATGTTTAAAAATGCATAAAAGTTTTTAAGAACTGCAGCTTCGCATAGATGTAGTGAATTTAAATGTGGATTGGAGCTCAAGCTTCAAAGTGTTTGACAGTATTAGCTAGTTTTGACCACAAATTAGTAAAATTTGCTGTATTACTTAGATTTGTTCTGGCTAGTGCCTGTGCAACTTGAGTATTTTTCTGTATTTAGAAAACAACTTGAAGATGGAAGGATCTTTTAAAATTGTAACCAAAAGTAAAATCACTTTTTTAACCAATGGGGAGAGTCTTGGATAGCAGCTTCATGTTTGTAGCATCACAGAGAAGTAAAACAGGCTTTTGTAGTATAGAGTCTGTCTTTGTAAATCAAAGCTTTTTACTCATATGCAACATTTTCATCAAAGTTATGTAAAAAAACTTAATCTTAGCAGGCTTTGAGGCTCATCCTGAATCGTGATACCAAAAAATGGAATGAAACTGAGTTTCCATCAGACTTGACCCATTGCTGTTTGTAATTCTAGAGCATAAACCCGATCAGCCTTAGCAGGTTCTTGGTTTTGACTCTTTCACTTGGATAAATTAAAACATTTGCCAGTTAAAGTGGAGCTCTTTCTTAAAGTGAAGCTGTGTTTTAAAATTTTGATGGTTATAGGTAACTTTTAGACACTAAAACCGGTTTATGAAAACTTACAGGATGCATTTAGAAAGAAGCATCCCCGTGCCTGTAGGGTGTTTGAATCAGTAGGTGAAAATGGTAAGAGTTTAGCCAAAATGCTGTGGATGGGATTTTGGGAACTCTGAGTTGCTCTAGGAAAGTCTGAGTTATCTTCCAGAAGGTATCTTTCTTTCTGCTTGCATGCTTCAAACCTATTGCCTACCCTTGTCACCTGTTGACACAGTATTTAGATGTGATAGAGCTGTGGATGTGTCATTGCTGCTTTTAGCAGTGGAAAAATGTGGATCTTGTAGTTTTTTGGAATTACGTTATTTTAGCAAGATGTTACAAATTCTATCCCTTGCTCTCCCAGTAGTTTTGTTTGATGACTATTTAGCTCTATTGCTGTTTGGAAAAGTTCTGCTTTACTCTTTACCACCTCTGTAATTTTTTCCAGTTTCAGTGCAGATTTCGCTGAATGGTTGCATGCCAGTTTTTATCTAGAGGAACACCATTCTCTTAGTTATTCATGTACCTAAATTCAGATAAGTCCAGAGTACTACCTTCTGAGTATAAACATGTCAGTTATGTGTTTTCGGTCTGTATAATTCAACTTATCATTTGTTTTGCTGTATTAACATATATCTTAACATGTTTTACTTAACTGTGATTAAAGAGTTTTAAAATTCATCTGAACTCTTTACCCACTTAAATATAAGTGTTTTACTTCACAATCGACATACTTGCTTATAGCTGTTCTTTGAATATTCAGAAACATGCACATGTAAGATGACAAGGTGGTAAAGTTGATATCATAAAGTGGATAGTGATTAAAATTTACTGTGTGATTAAAGGTAAAGTATTTTTACTATTTGCTTTTAAATCTGGGCATCTTTTTTAATTTTACAACTTTGAGAATCTTCTTTTTCAGTGCTTTGAAATACATTAATACTATGATATTTGGCAGAAATATTCAAATAAAGGTATTAAAACTCAATTAACAAACTCTTTTCAAATACTTGCATTGTCTAAATGGATGTTCACACTTTGCTTCTAATTTGGCACTAACTTCCTCTGATACCATTTTATATTGGTAAAATCAATATTGGTAAATTTAACTAACATTTGATATATTTTATCATTTTAAAACTGTCTGAAACCTAATTTCTGGTAAAAAAAAAAATATGGTTTATCTTAACAGTATCCCTTGTCTATTGGGAGCTGTTGCTGTCTTCTTACTTTACCTAACCCGTTTAGACACTTTTGAGAGGTACTTGGCAGATTACTTAATAAACTAAACCCTGTAATTCAATAATCTGTGAGCTTTTCAGAGTGTTCATATAGTAATTGGTTTTATTTCTTGGCTTAATTTAGTTTTTGTTCCACTCATGTAATTTGTAATTGGCTGCCCAATAATAAGCTTTTTGCCTTTTGAGCTCTAACGGGGATTTTCTTTTTCTAACACTCCCTACCCCAAATCAAACAAAAGCCTCACCTCAAAACAAGCACCACAAGCTCAAACTACAAAACCATCTGTACTGCTTTTAATAGAAATTTACGAATTGCTTGTGTGTTTGTTTTATATACTAACAAATACTGGATGTTTGACCATCATTCTGCTTCTATTTTTTTCTGTGGCACAAAATTAAACTTTGTTATTAAAGGTGCAAGATAAATGAAACAGGTAATTAAAATAGAAGTTAACTTCACAAAAGGCCTGAATATACAGATCTGTTTGAAATAGAGGCAGGGGTGACTCTAGTTGGACTCATTTTTATTCCTTTAATTTGAAATTGCTAGTTAGCTTTGCCACAGCTACAGAGGCTGTTCCCCCATGACTTCAGCAATTTCATCTCAAACTATCTCAGTGTCAAGTCTGTTCTCCAACTTGTAATGTAATGCTTATGGGAAAGCCTTTTGCAAAATGTCGTATGAATTTGTACACCAGCTGTTCATACGGAAAGTTTGCTTATACTACTTCAGACATAAGCTGAAAACACGTCTAAATTTGTTCATGCAGACCAGCTTTTAGTATTCTTTGTTCTTGTCAGCAAGCTATATGTACCTTAAAAATAGCCCCTGCACTAGTAGACCTTTCTGGAAAGTATCTTCTACCAAATAGACACTGTCCATCCCTTCTCATTTAAAGTAAGCATTTAATTTTTTTTTTTTTTTTAAACAGACACCAAATCCATCTGCAAGTGAGTTTATTCCTAAAGGAGGATCAACCTCCAGGCTGAGTAATGTATCCCAGTCAAGTATGTCTGCCTTCTCTCAAGCCTTGTTCTCTCACCCCTCCATGGGAAGTCCTGCTACTGCTGGGCTAGCACCAGGTAAGTTGAGAGTAATGATGTGTCGTACACTGGTTCGTTTTGTCAAACATAACCCTATATATGTAGTTATAGGTTATCAGATTTATCACGTGTAGCTCTTAATTTTAAGGTAATCTTCAAAAAGTAGAGGAGCTTTGGATTTATCTTCCAGTAGTATGGAAATCACACTGCAGGCTGTGAAATCTGCTCAGCCACAGCAGCACTGAAATTAAAAATTTACTCTGCTCTTTTTGGGGAAGAGTGTTGCTGAGTTGTCACATGCTGTGTCCTAAGTGGTTCTTGCCAGAGCAGTACCTGAAGATGATTTAAGCTATCTGTTGTCTAGAAATGCATTGTAGTGTACAAAGCATATGATCTTGGATTACCACACTCTGATCTGCTCCTTTTATTTGTTTCTAGACTGTGTGATGTAGAAGTAATTACTAGCAATATTAATGAGTGTATATGAGGACTTAAAAATCTGGATTAAAAACAGAAAGTA
This sequence comes from Acanthornis magna, assembly GCA_036785705.1. NCBI lineage: Eukaryota > Metazoa > Chordata > Aves > Passeriformes > Acanthizidae > Acanthornis > Acanthornis magna. The sequence continues at coordinate 14,317,148 of JAWUZG010000090.1, forward strand.
GAAGACAGGCTAATTCTAAAATACTTTGCCTTGCAAAACAGTGTTAATTTTTATTGTATCTGTCACATGCAATTTCATTTTTAAGACAAATTTGTAGTTATTTCCTAGGTTTAAAACTTACTGGAATGTGTTCCAGGCAGTCATATAATTCTGAGTGACAGACTTTTTTTATGCATTAAAAAAGTTTAAGCCCTTCACGCATCCTTTAGTCTTCTGATCTTAAAATGTTAACTTAATTCTAAGAATTTAGTTTAAATAAAATTTAAATATTTTTAACATATAGCCATTAGCAGATCTGGATATTCACACTGCAGATTCTTTAAAGAGTTTTTGTGTGTACTTAAAGCTTTAGCAGTCTGTTGTGCCTGACAAGGAGCATTAGGTAGCTGCCAAAATGTAGACAGACAAATGTTATAAATTATTTTTTTTAAACATCTATTGGCAATTACCATTTATGAAAATGAACTTCAGTCTTTCTTGATGCCAGTGTCAATGTGAAAGGAGCCAGCATTTAGCTTGCATGTAAAAACTTACCAGAGAAGGCTAGGAAAGTGATTGATGCTTCTGCTGACCAAATGAACGTGTTGTGGTACTGTGTCTGCTTGATACTATATTGTGCTGTACCATCTTATTGGAAAACTGTTGTGTTTATATGCCTCTCAGCCTTGTCACCTGGATTGAAAAGTGTATAAAGGATTAAATAGAATACAGTAAAATGATCTACTTTTGGAAAGTGTCCAGTGGGGTCTCAGAGGGATCCTTCACAGTCCAATTTCTTTACTATCTGTAAGTAATACTTGAAAGGATAAGTAACACTGATGAAAGAAGTTCGCACAACAATTTCAGCTCCTAGAAATAAATATAGATACCAATGCTGCATACTTTCTAGCCTCAAATACTATTGTTTGTTTATGGACAAGAGGGATGGGGGAGTATTCATAAGAGCTAACTTCAGGCAGAGTTGGCTTGTTTCCCTGTTCTTCCTGTGTAATTAAAAAGAAAATATGGTTCAAAGTAGGGATCTTGGTTGGATACTCTGAATTTTTCTAGAAGCTTTTCTTCTCTCACTGAGTACAGAATTCTCTGAACCTAAGTGTTCTATGTAAATACTGCTCTTAGACATTTATTTTTGTTTAAATGTCAACATTAAAGCTGTCAACAGTATACATCCACAGAAATTCCTGTTACCTCAAGGTCAGCTAGGAGGTGCTCTTTCTAAAAAATTAGGCTCTTAAATAAAAAAGCAGTATCTTTGTGTGGGGAAACTTCACCACTTAGATCATGCTGGATAACACAATAATTTAAAATACTTTCGGAAGTTGTCATGAAAAAATGGGTGAGATTTGTTAGCTTTCAATAAGTGAAAAGAAATTCAGATGAAACCCATATAAAGAGTTTATAAGAATTAAATAAAGATAAGTCTCCTTCCAGTTAAAGGGTGCATACTCTCCAGTAGAATAACTTTGCAGACTTATGTATTTCTGTGAGATTAAGATTGCTTATAGTAATTTACAGAGTACTGGAGGAAATTAAAATTTCATAAGAAATAAGGAAATGTAGTAGGAATAATTTAAGGCTGACATAGTTTTATTCACCCATAACAAAGTAGGTAAATTATGAAAACAGTTCTTTGATTTCCTTCTTGATGATGGAAAAGTGTAAGTTCTTTCACACATCTAATTTCTGTGATTTCCCTAAAGGTAGGTGCAAATCAAAACCGCTTTTGACATCTAGTATTTCGTACGCAACTCAGTTGTCCTTGGAAAATATTTGTTCTGCCTGTCTTCCCAACAGTACTGCAGAAATACTGAAAAATATGACAGGGGAAACCTGAAATACTTCAATGGATAACTTGCTGTACCCATGCCTGACATATTGACTAGGATGTAGCATGGAGGAAGGTTACTTTACTTCATCTTGGTAGCCTTTAATAGAATATTGAAATATAGTGATATAACACAAATAGTGAGAGACAATTGTTTCATTGAAGTTCCAAACAGATCTCGTTCACCATTTCCAAACTATCCATAAACTTACCTGAATAATATCTTATTGCTCCTTCCCTTTTGTTGCTAGCAAACACACCCTGTGTATCATTTGTATGGGAAGTTTAGTAAGGAGTGGATCTTCAAATAGCACTTTTACTAACAAGCCTATCTTAGTCCTGTGTAGCTGTTTTAGAGTATTGCCATTAAAATATGCCACACAGTGTATGAAAGAAATTCGTGAATGTCATCAAAGCGATAAGACATCATTGCTGTGTTAAACTTGAGAGAGAACAGATGTATAGCCCCCAATAGTGAAAATCTGTCTGTCTTAGGTTTGCTAAAGCTAGGTTATAGCTAAAGAATGATGCCTTTGCTGATGGAAGTGACAGCAAATTGCTATTCCTTCTATATTTAGTCCAAGTCAGGCTCTGAGCTTATGCAGAATGTAAGAGATCCCATTTCTGCTGCCAGTCTGAACCTGCAGGCTTAGGAGCCCGTGGTGCAAAGGTGGTGTGCTTGTGTGCAGTTGACCCATCTCCATTCATGATGAGCTGCAAGAGTGTAGTTCTCAGAGCCCACAGCTCCAGCTGGAGATGAAGCACTTCCAGCTGAGGTGGTTTGTGTGGCTGTAGGCCCCAAGAGCTTGTACCATCCTCCTGGATCAAATAGTGCAGAGAAAGTTCTGCACTCATTCCAAAATAATAAAAGAACAGAAGAAGGCAAAGATGTAAAATCATCTTTTTCCCAGTTAAAACTGAGGAGGAAGAATTGATGATTCAAATTTTTTAGGGAATGAAACGGATTTCATTAACTTGAAAATACACAGCTACAATGCTAATGACCTGACAGCAAGCTTACAATAAAAAGAAATATTTAATGGATTTAAGGATGCTACTTCAAGTTCTTGAAATAATCTGATTTTATAGTTTACTTTCCTTCGTCGCCCTAGGCCACTGGGTAAATTTCAAAGAATATCTCTAAAATACAGAACATTGGAGTGATAAAATGTTAAATGTTTAATTTTTGACCTCTGAATGTGTTACAAGCCATAGAGGCATAGGGATATGGTTGTAGATTAGTAAATTTGTAGGCAAAACTTGAAGGTTTTTTTAAACCTTTAATGTTGTAGGCCAGCTGATTTGCATACACATGAACTTAATGAAATCCTGCCTATGTTGTGAATTCTCATTAAATCAAAAAGTTGTAGATGCTGAGTCATTAAGAGATCATGCTTGATGCCCATTGATCCTGATTATCTGTGTGAATTCTCAGATTCAAAATACAACCTAGCTTTTCATTCAAATACATGGTGTGCTACAAAGCTTTATTAGAAGCATTAATCTCATAAAATGTCTTTGAGCATTGTCTTGAATGCATGTCAAAGTCTGCCATTTCCCTTTCCTCAGTCACAATGGAACTTCAAAAATAAAAATCAAGGCAAGAAATGAAAATAAAAGAATAAAGAGAGATATGTAAATGTGGAAAAAAAATAATGGCATCAGGAGCTGCAGGTGTGTATAGGTAGCCTGCACAATCACTGTGAATGTTGTGGAAAGATCTTCACACGCCACAACCATTTCCATGTTGGTATGACACAGTGACAGCTGCATACCATGCCACCTCTTTTTAGATATAAATTATAGTGAAGTGAAAGAAGCTCTTTCTCCTTGCAGTTCATCTTTTAAAATTATGTTTGACTTCTTCATGAAGTCTGTTAAGATTCCCCAAGACAAGGAATGGAGAGCCACCTTTGCTGGTAGAGAAGTCTCAGGAGGGACAATTTAAAACAGACTTTTTGGTGTCTGTCTTAGTGTTCCTTATGGCATTTGAATTTTGATATAGGGGAATCTTGAACCCTCTAGTAGGGAAAGTTTAACGGTATTTGTCATGTATGAGTGTGTGTGTGTATATATATATGTATATAATTGTAAGTAGATTATTCAAAGCCCATTTTTTTTTAGGCCCTTTAGTGAATAGGCATTTATATAAACTGTGCTATAAAAACCAGCCTAATTCTGTGAGGTGTGGTTCCATTGTTACTATTGTATGTTTAGTAACATCTTTTTCCTTGAGTATGAGTCCATAGGAATATATATTCACTTTTTAATACAGCTATTTTGCTTTATTTCCCTAATTCTATTTGTTGTGATTAAATATCAGTATTGGTATGCTTTTAACTGAAATACTAATGAAGTTGGTGATACCTGCTTGAGTTTGTGCACTCAATTATTTGCTGCCTTAAGTACTTAAATATGCGTAAGTTTCACTGTATTATAAGTTGTTTTGTTTTGTAGGTTTTTTTTAAACTGGGCTTTCAATGCTTACTTAGATTCTGTAGAATGTAATACAAGTCTCTCAGAAGAATCTATCGCCTTCAGTATTTGTTGTCTCAGCCTGTCTGTACCCACCATGGCACTAGCAGCAAAATTCTTATATCATCTGTAGTATGTTGTTCTCATAGGATAAAAGGAAACTATAGTCAAGCTTCTTTCATGTCCTGAGCTCACTATGCATATTGGCAAATGAGGAGCCCATATGTTCTTCTTGCCAGACGATTTTCACTGAATTCTCAGTGCCCTTTGAAAATGAGACCTAACTAGACTGGAAGGCTATCTGAAAGGATTTGTGTAACGCTGTGATCCTTTTCTTTCAATCTTGCATTAATACCTGTGCAAAGACATTAAGGATTTATTTTTGTAACTATTCTTTGGCAGGAATAAATTTTTTAAAAATAAATCTTAAAGTGGGAATTGTTTGTAATTGTATGTGTAAAACATAGAGATGTTTTTTCTTCTGAGAAGCTTTCAGTAGAAGGTCACAGTATAATTTTAGCAAGTTACAAGTCTTCACTTTTTTGTATTATTTACTGTGTACTGTGTCTTGTACATATAGTGTTTATTCTAAAGTAGAGAGGTCTTCAGTTAATTTTCCAGCAGTATATAGGAAGGCTGCTGAGTTTTTATTTCACAATCCTTACCATTGACTGTTTCATTGAAACAGTTGTTCTTGAAGCCAGGTATTCCTGTCTGGGTTGAGATGATGTGCTTGTGAGGACTTCAGTTAATACTGCTTTATTGGAATAGAGTGAAAAAGACATGTCAGTAACTTTCCATGGATGAAGAGAGCTCTTGAATATCATAAACTGTAGAGTTGCTTCAGTTTAATGGCCACTTTAATTAGTAATCCTTCAACTTTTAATATTGATATATTGTTTCCTTTGAAATTGATCTTTCCCCCTGTGGATTAAGAATGTATTCATGTTTTAGTCTTTTGTTAAAAATGTAACAATCTTTACAGTAGCTGTTGAAATACTGAAGTGTTGCTCAGTCATTCAAGGTAACTTCTACCTTGATGAAAATTTACTTTCTTTTGTAGCATAAATTGGTGCAATCGAAATGTGTAACATTTTACAGTCATATGGTTAATTTCTGAACAGATTTTTAGGAGATAATTTATATTACTATTTAGAAGTGCCTATTATAATTCACTTTTTAAGTTAGTACACTAATCAGCAATATTCCGCAATACTGCTTTATCTACAAGGTGTCTGTACACACATGTATATGTATTAATATAAAGAAAAGTTCTAGCCTAGAGAAGTGCATTTTTTTCCTTTCATATTCTTATATTTTACGTTTTTATAAAAATAAATGACTGAAAAGACAAAATTAAAGAGAAAGGCCCACAGTACATTTTAAAAACCTTGTTTATTTTGTTGGAACTATTCACTTTTGAGGAATAAGAAGAAATTATGCTGAATAAATAAGCACGTTTTTTGAGATGTCAAAGGAGTAAATGAGGGGAGCTAAATGAAAGGTTTCAAATATTCTGTTAATATCATTAGGATAATACAGCTTCAGAATAATTTTTCCCAAGCTACTGCTTACTTGTTAATAATGAAACTGTTATTTGCTTTTGTTGTTTGTTTTAAAAAAGAAAAAATAATAAAAGTAGGAGGGATGAGATTGCTTTAGGGACATGACACGAGTGTAAAATCACTCCTACACATTACTGATGATGCATATTGAGAACTCTGCATACAGTAACTTGTGATTGAATTTAAATAAACTAGTTTATGTAACTAGAAAGTGTGTATGCAAAAAAAAATTTTCTTGCTTTCATTAGTTGGATATTTGCTTAAATTACTCTGGTTACCTAGAGCTTATGGAATTAATTTAAGCAAATATCTGATTAATAACTGACAGAATTATTAATTAGAGAAGAATTCTCAGCTGTCAATGGAACATTAAATATAGAAGTTGTGTATCTTCTGTCCTTTCAAGAAAAGGATTTAGTATGACTGATGTAATTCTGATTGTATAGAAGAGAAAGTACATCCCAGTCTGAAATGAGCAACAATAAATTTCAAAGATGCTCTCCTTGGTGTTAATCTGAACACCTGAACATCTCAGATCTTCTGCTAGTAAGTAAATCTGCAAGGAGTTTTTTTGAAGGGTTATCTCTTCCTCAGCAGCACCCTGCAATGTCTGTTTTACACCTAAATTTTTACAAATAAGCAAATCTGAGAATTCTGCATGCAATAACACTTGAAGTAATTAAATTTTTTGGTAACTAAAAATGTGTATGCAAAAAAGTTGCCTGTGTTTTTCCCATTGATGCACTTTGTTCAGAAGTAGAGTTTCTCAGGCTTCAGTGGAGCTGCCCCTGTGATGCAGAAGGTGAACCCCAGACAATAAAATAATTTCAAATAAATTAGAAAATCCCAGCAGAAATGTTTAATAGACTTCATATCATGAGATGTTACCTATCTTTACATATCAGATAGATCTTTTGGAGGACAACTTTTGAATATAATTATTACAGGAAAATAGGCAATTAACTCCCCTGAAGTTATTAATAGTAGCATGTTGTGTATTATTAACACACTTATTTGTGTGCTGTGTTACTGGAGACATTCATAGCTGTGGAGTTCTAGTAAAAGGTACATTCATAATTAAGTGAAGTGAGCTACAGCTTAGCAAACTCCATTGACTGTGCATGCATCTGTTGAGTAAACACTCACTTTTACAGTCATTAATATTTTATCTTTTTGCAGTTTAATGAACTGTCTTCTAGACGCAGCATTATTTTGACTCGTCTTCCCCTTTCAGCTGCTTCTGTGTTTTTCATTTCAGTTCTTCATGTGTATACCATAAGTTCCCAAGCCCTATCTCTCTGCACTAAGTAAAGGTTTTTGGGAAAATATGTCTGCTTAGTCACGCTCTTACTGTTTAATTTCTCAGGGATTTCTATATCTATATGAAGAGTTAAATGTCTCACCTGCTCAGACTATTGTTGGTAGTGAAGGCTGCTTTTCTGAAATTGCTAAATTTTTTTTATGACAAATTTGATCAAGAGTATCTTCTTGTGTTTCTTTAAGGAATGTCACTGTCAGCAGGATCTTCTCCTCTTCATTCTCCCAAAATAACTCCTCATACATCTCCTGCTCCTAGAAGAAGAAGTCATACACCTAACCCAGCAAATTATATGGTGCCTACTAGTGCCTCTGCGTCTGTCGCTAATGCTGTCTCTCAGCCTCCATCTACTGGCCAGGTGATCCAGAAGGAAACAGTGGGTGGAACAACATACTTCTACACAGATACAACTCCAGCACCTCTCACAGGAATGGTATGTTGGCTTTCAGTACACAGCTGTCTGGAGTTTGTAAGTGCTGAATTGGTTGACACTACAGATATTATTTTTAACACTGTAAACTGCTTATTCTGTATGAAGATTAGGCATTTTAATTATTTTAGTTTTCTCCAGAAATAACTGAAATATAAAAATTTCTCTGGTCCTTGTGTATTTTTTCATTTACAGCTGTGTAGAGCTTTGTAGGGTTTTAATAGAGTAGTAGAAAGAAAGCATTCTTTGTGTCTCAGTGGATACCTACATAATGATAAAACATTAAGGAGTCAGATTTTTCTTTTTTGATAGGTTAAATAGCTCTTACAGTGACAGGGAAAAGGCAGTTACAAAAATGTTAAAATAACTGTGTATTTACATACACACCTCCCTCCTCCTTGAAATCATTGGAAGTGAATATCACATTAAAAAACCTGTAACATGTCTGACTTTATATTTGTAACTTGTACTGTACATGAAGATTTCATAATTCTGTAGTTTGAGCTGAAGTAGTGACAAAACTCTTCATTTACCTTTTCATTAAGGATTTTAAACTGCTTCTTGAAATATTTTACTTTTAGGTATTTCCAAACTACCACATCTACCATCCAGCTGCACCTCATGTTGCTTACATGCAGCCAAAAGCAAATGCACCTTCCTTCTTCATGGCAGATGAGCTCAGACAGGTAAGATGATAGAGAATTTAAAGGAAAATTGCATATCTTGGCAAAAAATAGAAAATTGCTAATGGTAGGAGAGAAATAGACACTTGCAATCTGTGCAGTTACGTTTCCCTGTAGAGAATTTAAAAAATCAAATCTTGTAATAGGTGGAATACAACAGAGAGTGGGGGTGAGTTACAACATGTATGACTGCAATCTAATCTGCATGCCATAATTTACTATTCAGCTGAGTACTATTACTGATACATTTTTTGGTGGGCATGGGTTTATTTTTGTAACATTCTTTTAAGCTGCAGTACTACTCAGTTTTAAAGTCTCCCACTGAAATGAAAGTGTATGCAGGTGTTAGTTGAAGAGCTCTTCTCAGGGCTCATCATCTCAAGGCTGGCTGTGAGTTTTATTTCTTTCGGCTTCACTGTGGTAGGTGCCTTTGTAAAGGCCAGCTATAGCAAACGTCTTCTGAAGCTCCTTCTAGAATTTGGGTATTTTGTTATTAAAATTTTCAAGTTAGTGGTCTTCTGACCTCTCTGCCCTGGACACTTGCAACAATTCTCTGTTTTAGTACAGGTAGCTAGGGCTTCAAAGGCAGTGTTCTCCTAAATTATCAAAACTTGACTAAATTTTTTCTTCAGGAACTCATCAACAGACACTTAATAACTATGGCCCAGATTGATCAGGCTGATATTCCTGGTAAGTAAGTGTTATAAACTAAACAGTGATCATGTTTTTCTGCAACCATGCATATTTCATCAATATTAACAATATCTTGCAAAAAATGCAGCCCATTTTTAATTTTTCATGAAGTCTTAATTATGAGCCTGGACCAAATGGATAACCAATGCAAAGTTGGTTTCAGAAATATGAATTTTTTTGCCTCGCTTCTATTCTAATTTTCTGCTGTTTTGAAACTTCTTAATAGTTAGTAGGAATACTTCAAAATGCTGAGAAAGGAAAAATCATTAAGGCAATAAAGCCTTGTGAAGAACAGTTTTGTATTACTTTGTACGTATTAGGTACTTCTTTAACTGATGCATGTATTTCCCAAAGGTTGTATGTAAACTAGCAATGCAGTTTGTTTTGAAGTTAATTAGCTGGTATATCAGAGAAGGCCTTGTACTAGTTGTCAGGCAAAAGAACCATATACTATTTACTGTAATTTGGCTTTTGGGGAATTTACATTATTCAGCTAATTTAAACAGTTTTTGGTTGCAGTATCTTTACTTCTTAAATGTGCATGTAACATGATAATGATGCAGTTTAGTGTTTTAATCCAGGTGAAGTGCAAGGTTAATCTCTTAATCTGATTTGTAAACCTTCAGTACTTCTCTCTCCCTGTTTTCTAAACCAGTATATTAAAACACATAAGACTGAGACTTGCTTGTTTTTCTGATGAAAATGGGGTTCATACTGTGGTATAAAGTCTGCATGGAAATTGGTGGTTATCAGTGAATCAGTGTAGGAAAAACACCAAAGAAATGTCATTCAGAAGGGTGAATTTCTAAGATAAAAGAAAAGATGGCAAATGGAACTGTACTGTTCCAAAATCTGTTGATTTTACTTGCTATAACTTTTTCTGGAGACAGTTCCTTTAGCTCTGTGGGATCACTTCTAGGAACATACCAATATGTTTGTAGTAAAGCAAAAAATAGTGAATTTTAACTTTACATGCACCTAAAAGATGGTGCAGATAATTTATGTATTAATGAAGTCATTTTAATTTTCTCTGCTACTCAGTAATTTTCTCAAAGTCAGCTGGGGTCTACTGTGTTTCTGTGTATAAACTGATTTTAGCAGTTCCTGCTGAAGTGGACAGCTACCACAGTCTCTTTCCTTTGGAACCACTGCCACCGCCCAATCGGATACAGAAAACGAGCAACTTCGGGTACATTACATCGTGCTATAAAGCTGTAAATAGTAAAGATGATCTGCCATATTGCCTTCGGAGGATACATGGTGAGAATAATTGTCTCAATAGGATTAGCATTCCTAAGCATACTAGTCATATTTTAATGTCTGGTTGCTTTTCAGCAGTTTCAGACAAAATCTTAAAGTAAAAAATTCTCATCCAAATCATTGTGCTTTAAACCATGGGTTTCATTTTTTCCCTAGGTTTTCGTCTTGTTAACACAAAGTGCATGGTATTGGTTGACATGTGGAAAAAAATTCAGCACTCAAATATAGTAACTTTGCGTGAAGTGTTTACCACTAAAGCTTTTGGAGAACATTGTAAGTTGTTCTTTTTTCTTTCCCTCTACCCCTTCCTCCTCCCCAGCTGGTGTGTTGATACTTTTTTCAAATGTACTTGAGTTAGTAAATGTCACCTGTTTCTATTTTTAAGCTCTTGTATTTGCATATGATTTTCATGCTGGAGGAGAGACTATGATGAGCAGACACTTCAATGACCCTAGTGCTGATTCCTATTTCACAAAACGGAAATGGGGTAAGGAAACTACATTATCATATAACACTTCAGCAATGTACTTCAGTAATGAACATCTGGTCAGAAATAATTGTTCAGCTTAATTTTTTGGCTAATCAGTTCTGTCATATTGTAAGCTGATTGATGTGAGAGATCCCTTCTTCTCCTCCTATTTGTAGAGTTTCTTTACATTAACAAACAAGTATAAATTTTATGTCAATGTGTAATGGAATTACAGCTCTTTGAAAGAAAAATGAGTTGGAACAAAATTTGGAGCCAGGAGCTCTGGTGTCCTCATTGCAGGTCTGTCACCAGGTAACACCTGACATTTAATAGTGATGATTCCAAAGTTCAAAAGATATGCTATGCCAATTTGATGCTTGCTGTTTAGGTGTCGTACCCTTCTATTTTTTTCCTCACTAGGTATTATGAGGAATAATTAGACAGTATTTTGTTTGATGGTTTGAAATGTAAAGCACTAATTAAGACAAGAAATGGGTTGAAAAGTCCCTGTAGCATATTCTTTTCAGGCACCAACTTCACATCATAGGTCTGATTTTTTTTTTTAATCATGTTTTTACTATAGCTTCAATGGAGTTACTAAAGCTACGTCAGCATTCATAAATAAAATCTGTCACAGCATGGTCTGTGGCTCAGCAAGCTGCCTAGTGGAGCTCATAGGCATGTGGCTAAAGCCTCTTCCTCTCCAAAACAGTGTGCTGCCAATGATTCTGCCTGTTAGGACCAGTTCATGACTCCAGCAGTTCTATAAACTGCAGTCAGGCATTGTCTGGAGCACAAGAGTGCCCTGCTGAGAAAGAGAGGTGGTCACAGCTGAACGGAATCACAGAAAGACTTGAGGTAGAAATATACCCTGCAGAGCTTCTTTGGACCGATCTCCTGCTTGATGCAGGACCAATGCTGAAATTAAATCCAGCATTAGGGAAGACCAGAGGACTGTGATGTGGCCTGTTTTATTTTATGTTTTAATTAGAGAAGATCTTCTCTAAATGTCTTTAGGCTGCCAGCATATGAAGAGAAACAGAAGCTAAGCGTTTTTTTTTCTTTCTTGTGCCTTTTAATATTAGAGCCTTTAGCTGTGAACCCAAACTGTTTCAAAGGTTGAGATGTAAAACTTTTCTTGGCTTTTACATCAGAGTGTAGTGGCTTGGTAGTGTGTGAGTAAGTTCGAAGACTTGAAGATACCTTATATACATTCAAAGGCTTGTGGCTACCTTATAAATTGCATAATTCTCACTGACTTTGCACTGAGCTGACCAGTGTAAGTGGAGATGGAACTTGATTCCCGCTACTGGTTTTGGTGGTAATATCTCAGACAGAGGAAACCCTAGTTTGATGTGTCATATCCTGTGGCAAATCAAAGAATGCAATTACAGATTCAATGAGCCTGATGTGAAACCGATTTGGTGAGATAAAACTGGAAGATCTGCTGCTGGGTTAATGGCTGTTACGTGCAGGACTAGACTTCTGAGCATTTCCTAGTCATGGTTTTCAATTTCCATGTAAATCAGTTCTCGTTATGTTTTTGTATCTCTCTAGAGAATTACAGAAGAGTGATGTCTGTTCTAGATAAAATAATAAAAGTTATAATAAAATTCTTGGGAACACATTCTTTTGTCACACTGGAAAATAATTAAGTTTTGGTCCTATAAAGGGCAGTCATGTCTCATTAATCTATCAAAGTTCTTTAAAGGAAAATCCAGCAGATAAGACTTTGGGGTTTTCAGTGAAGTCCAACAGAGTCTTTAAAAGAACCTAAGTAATTATGAGACAGAGAAAGTTCTCAGGTTAATGCCTGGTTAGAATATTGGAAACAGAAGGAGTGAACAGTGAAGATCACTGATGAGGTCTTACAAGAAGATGTTCTGGAAGTTGTATTTCTTAACATTTTCACTTACTTGCATGAAGATAAATGGTCTGTCAAAGTGTGCTGGTAATACCAAATTATTTGGACTGTTATAAACAAAGGCCAATTGTGATTGATTGCAGAAGGATCTTACAAGACTGGAACTCCTACCAATAATATAGCAGGTGATGTAATGTAAACCAATGTGTGATCAAGGGAAAAATGTGACTCTAGCTTTAAACATAAAACGATGGCCTCTCTTGTGACTGTTGCCACACAGTAATAGATCTGGGACCATAGTTAAGTAGATTAAGGACCATACTGTCCTCTTGCTGAATAGCAGTAAATAGGAAATAGGTTGTTGTAGCTTATTAAGAAAAGAGCAATGAAATGGAAGACCTTGGATTCAAGATGTATGTGTCTGATAGACTCCTATCTGTAGTTGTGGTCTTCCTCATGTATTTTGAAGGGTGTAGAAGAGCAGCAAAGAAGTTTTGAAGAAGTGACAGGGATGATCAAAGGTGTGGAACAGCTGGATGAAGAACAGCAAAGTGGAATAGTGCTTTTCATGCTTTTAAAGATGGAAGGGAGTAGGATGGGGTTAAAAATGGCTGGAATATAGTAGGTGTTGGAAAAATAATCTGGAATAAAGAAGAAAAGAATAATAATAGTTTGCTATTTCTTCCAGCCTAAAACTAAAGACTGACCAATGAAACTAGACTGTTAGCAAACTCAGAACCTGTGTAAAGATAATTAAGCCATGGAATTTTTCACAGTATATTATGAACATTTGCCTACATTCAAGGGGGAAGTGGGCATCCTCATGGAGGAGAAATATTTGGGGACTGCAAAGACATGATATCTACCTCTGGGCTGCAAATCATTGGAGGCTAATAGAATATTCTACTCGTTTACATTTAGACACATCAGTATTCATTGCAAGCTGATTTTAGTGTGTGTGTCTTTGAAACAGGCTAATGGGCTATCTGGAGCCTTTATTTGGCCTACTTCAAGTTTCTTTTATAGGCAGGAATAATCTGAGAAGTTGGAAATAAGACATCAATGTCTTTTCAAACCAAAGTATTTTTTAATTAAAGTGAGCTGTCACAACAGAACTTACAGGGATATGTAGGGAATATAACTGTCTCCTGACTATGGCACTTCTTATTTACCTGCCCTTTCAATCCTTTTAATAGGTAAATTAAGGGAAAAGTTACCTGATTTCCCAAATTTTACATATCTTTGCTTTGGCTTTTTTTTTTTTTTTTTTTTTAAATACCTGCTGCTTTCTAGTCTGGTCCTCAGTAGAAGGAGCAATTTAAGAGAGAAAAATAAGATTGCATACCTATAACTTGATTTCTCAGAATTGCCTGCCTTCACAGATCCTTTCTCCATCCCCTCACAGAGTTTCTTGGCCGTCTGCCTGCCTAGAGGAGACTCCCAAGAGAAGCAGGGGAATGGATGGAAGTTGGGTACTCTGCAGCATGAGGCCCAGATTAGTACAATTGCTTTTAAAGGTTTTAGGAGGCACAACACTGTGAACCTGATCAGTGAACTCAGAGAATTTGATTTCAGGTATGCAACCTTATTTATGTTGAACACTTCAGTGGGCAACATGAAGCCTTGATAGTTAAAAGATGAGAATTATGGTTTACATGGCTGTCGTGCATGTCACTGGTGTCAGTGTGGTCAGTCTTGGGTGTTTTCTTCTTGCCATATTATATACAGAACCTGCTACAGAGCTACCTTGGAAGAGATTTGGTGTGGGGGAGAAAAACAGCAGCTTACATTTGTTTTTATGCTGTAAACTAATGTCTCTGTAACTTCTGAATGCAGTAGAATTTGTTGCTTGTGTTCTTTATTCAATGATACCTCTTCTTCCTTCAGGTAGTACAGTGTGATAATCCAACATTGTTCTGTCATATTTTACTAAATTTGCACAAATTTTAAAATCAGGAATCTGAATTTTTAGTTAACTTCTGTGCAAAGTACATTTATTTGAAAAGTTTATTTTAATTTTATTCTCACTTCCTATATTTCCTCAAAACATTTCTTCATACTCTAAACATTAAATCTGTTGTTCTGGAAATTTTTGGTTCTCTTCCAACCTTTCTGATATTTCTTAGCTTCAGGTTATAGTACATATTAGTTCATTTATCTCTGCAGAAATTATGTTCTTTTTGCATTAGCAAGTTAACCCAAGTACTGAAATGTTGCTCTTAACAGTCCAATAATTGAATGGTAAACCAAATTCTGAATGTATGTACTTTAAAACTTAATTTGCTAGGATTTTCTGGTTTTTAACAGTAACTATTGACAGCTGCCAGAAAGGTTTGTACTGATGAGTTTTGTGGTTGGCTGAGATAAGCATGCCTTTGATATGTCCTTTGGTCTGCTTTGAAACACTGAGCAATGAAATGTTGATGTATGTGCTGTTAGGAGTTTTCAGCAGCGCAGTCTCTGCTCTTCAGCCAACAAATACTTTCTAATGAAGATAAACACGGTCCGGGAAACTTGCTTTCCTTTTGACACATTAATAGTAGTATGTAATGCACAAAAATGGACTTCACTGCTGACTTTATGGTTTTTGCATCCCCACGTGATGAATGTTTTTTCATAAAATACCCCTTCCATTGAAAAAGAAATAAGTTGTGTGATGATTATATGAATAGACTGTGATGAGGAGTAAGAATATATGAATATTGAAAGTCTGCATGGTATTTTTGAAGACAAAATATGTGACTAATAATTATCCTAAAATACCTTTGCCAAAAGCTGTGACTTTTTCAAAGTAACTTCAAGTTTTCAGTAGCTTCAGATTTTTTACAAAATATACTGCTGCACTATAGTAGTTCAGAACCTTTCTGTATATTGAAAATTGGGATATGTAAAACCAAAACCCAAGTTTCCCTGAAGAAGAAATTAAATAATATATGCAATACTGCATTTGTCTTGTTTTCAGTACTTTAACTCAGGAACACCAAGTAAACACTGAACAATTCACGGTTCTCAGTGTAAAAGACTGATTTACAAGCCTGAGAGGTTCAATTTAATAAACAGCTAAATCTTTAATTTGGCTTGTTTCCTCAGTTCTCAACTGTGTGAGAATTGCTATTTCTTAGCATGCTTTCTGACAGTGTTCCTGATATGAAACAGGTCCTACTGCTGGTGTTCCCAGGTCTTCCTTCCCACCCCAGTACTATTCCCGGATTTATACGTGCACTGAAGAGCAGAATTTCATTTGAATGCTTTTTTTAAACAAGCAAAAACTTAATATGCACATGGACACCAGTGCAAAGGGTAATTTTTTTGTTCTGTTGAGAACAGCATACCACAGAACTTAAAAATAATTGTCAGCGTTTTTATTTATTTATGTTTATCCCAGTGTGGCAAGGAAAAATAATGGATAGCCTATGTTTTTGAAATGGCAGGTTTTAAATTTTTAATCTTTTCCATTAGTGTCTGTGTTCTACATCTTGGAGATGAAACTATTGGGAGAGGTGAGTCTGCCCTGCAGTAGATGGGAAGAGCACAGTCTGAAATTTTGCTTGTTGTAGCTGTGGTAGGAAGCCTTTGCAAATCAACCATGGAATCTCAAAAATACCACTTTTTCAAGTAATTCTCTGATTGTTTTGGTGACGTTTACTTTTTTTTTTAAATGTTTTCCATTGTGTTCAGCGCTGTTTGGAAAGCTTTCCAACTGCGCGTTTCTCTTGGAAGAGCAGGCTTTTGAGTCACATCTCGCTGGTTCCTTGCTCAAGTGCTATCTGTAACAGGTCTCATGGGCCTCTTGGGACATACACCATAGTCAGCATTGCAGCAAATGGAACTGCTTTTAGTCTTACTTATTTTGAACAGATAGATACGTAAGAGAGCATTTCAAAACCGAAAATTCTTCCTGTGTTTTAGCTTGTGCATTTAGTGTATGTGTATGTGGGGTGCAGCAAACTCGTGTGAAAGCAGCAGCCTAGATTTGGCTGTAGCCTCAAATGAGTTTTTCCAATAGTAAAATAAGGGTGCTTTAGATTTTCTTATAGATGAGGAGAAGCTGTGTTGAACTCTGTCTTTCAGTGTGTATTGGATATTCTGTTGGTTAAATTGTCTTAATTTGAAAATCGAAGGGCAGGTGCTGTTATGCATGCAGAAAAATAACTCCCAAGTTTTGTCTTCTCTCTTTCGTTGGCATACTATAGCAAAAGTTCTGTTCTGGACTTACTTCATAAAGATGTAACTGTATGTTACAGTATACATGTGCATTCTTGTTAAACTTATTACACATGTTTCTGTTCACCAAATATAAAGTGCATTTTACAGCAAGTTGTAAAGAGAGAATCTCAACTAATACAGGACATTATATCTCCTCAGTCATTTTGTATTACTATTTTTGTCGTGCTAAAGAAGGGAGAATTATGAGGGAAAAAGTTTGCTACACGAGACTTCTGGTATTCTGGTTTTGTGGGAAGTGATTTGCTAATGATTCATGAGGAGGCCAGAAAAACAAACAGTATCTCATTATATTCAGCTTTCAGTAGACATGCCAGACTTACTACTTTTTAAGTCAGGGTCTTGATCTTCATAATCTGAACCAAAGCACCTTAAACTTAAAAAGTGAACTAGAATTTAAAAATGGACAAAGCAAAGCTCAGAAATGAAAGCTGAGAACATTCCTAGCCCATCACCTCAAAGTCAATAAAATTTCCAAGTAAAGAATTACTTTTAAATTCTAAACACTTCTTTTCATTGTGCATATATTTTATATGTGTGTACATGTGGAAGCATATGTATACTTACTTTGATCAAATGCACAGATGTTGATATGGTCCTATAGAAGAAGGGGAAAAAACACCAACATCAAAAAACAACAACAATAAGAAAACCAAAACCCAAAAAACTCCCCCCAAAAAACCCCAAAACAATCTAAAAAAAACCCCAAAACCCAAACAAACAGAAAAACAAACAAGAAATGTGTAAAGAAGAGTGCAGTTTTCAGTGAAACGGAATCAGATGCTTACATGATTGTACTTAATATTGATGACATTACTGGTCTCAAAATTAGCAAAATCAGTAGTGAGGCAACCTCTTGAAATGTCTATTGTGGTTGGTAAAATTGAGATGTACTGTCCTACTCTGGATTTATTTTCTTCTGCTTCAACTTTGTGCAAGGCAAACAATGGCAGCTTCTTTGAATTACACATGTCATACTAAAAATAACATTTGTTATCTATATCTTCATTTTTTCATCTGTGGCTCAGTATTATTCAGAAACTGTTTACAATATAGAATTTGAGTGTGTGTGTTTGCAAAGATTGAGTTTTATTTTTGAAAGGAGAACTACAAATCCATTTGGAGGAGGAGCAATGCATTGATTTCATATGACCCGCTGAATAAGGGTCATGCAGTGAGGATTTGTCAAGGAGCTGTATCACAAGAGAATATACGTGAAGTTGTGTTCAGTGATGTTTAGCCACCAGATCTTTCTGTCTGATTTGCCCATGTACTTTGAAATTAGCTTGTTATTTTTTTCTTATCAGATGATAGAAAATGTTTAATTGGGAAGCCTTCCTGCAGTAAAGGAGATAAAATGGGATCTGTTGCAGCTATTGCATACTTTTTGTTTCAGGATATTGGTGTTTTTACTTCTGAAGTACCTGCATATGTTAATGTACCATCTACTTTGAGCAATTTCTGACCAGTGCTCATTTTCAACTTCAAAAGTCATTGTCATTTCCCTGAATATGAGAGTGAAAATAATAATAACTAATGAATTGTCAGCATTTTCAAAAAACAACTGAAACCAACCAGCAAAGAAAAATCTACTCCTAAACTCACCTTTAAAGCACAGTAGATGTGCCTTTCAAGGACTATTATGAGTTAAATGAAATGAATGTGAGTTAATTGTATAATTCAAGATGTTGTAATTTGCTTTTTGCACAGCAGCTCTATTGATGCTTACCCTGTTTTGGTTCTAGGTCAGCATGATGGACCTCTGCCACGACAGCACGCAGGATTGCTTCCGGAGTCTTTGATATGGGCATATATTGTGCAGCTCAGCTCTGCCTTGCGGACCATTCACACAGCAGGACTAGCATGCAGAGTTATGGATCCAACAAAGATTCTGGTAACGGGCAAAACAAGGTAATGGAAGCATTCAGTTTCACTGTGTCACTGTGCTCTGTGTTCATGGCAGCTGCTGACTGTGCACCTGATACATTAATAGCTACTAAGTTCTCTTAACTGGCATGAGGCAATGTGCTAAGGCTTGTAATTTGGGTTTTTTAAAGGTCTTTTAAAACATATTTTGGGAAAGACTTGTGCATTATCCTCAAACTACAGATCAGACCCACTACTGTCAGTTTAGAAATTTGTTGATTTATTTGTAAACTGAATACTGTCTGTACATTTTATCAAATAGTAAAATCAGGTTTTTTCTGCTGCGTTGTATGATGACTTTTTTTATCATCAAACCATTCAATTGAAAACTGGAAGAAAAATTGCATAACCAATAAAGTTCCAACGGCATTTCTTCCTTTTTGTCTTCTTGTTCCTAAAGGTTACGAGTTAATTGTGTTGGAATCTTTGATGTTTTGACATTTGACAACAGTCAAAATAATCCACTGGCATTAATGGCTCAGTTTCAGGTAAGACAACAGTGGCACAGTTAGGTTGGTGGCTTGGCAAAGGGACTACTGCAAATCAGTGTGATTCTTTTTGGAAGACAAATACTTTAATTAAACTGTATTCCAGTGTATCTATCTGTAAGTGACTGTATTTTTGCATTCCTGATTTGATCTTGGTTCTGCCATGCATTATTCAAATTTGCTTGTAATTTAGAAATGTGAATGCTCATTTTGATATCTTCTGCTTCTAAAATTTCAGCAAGCTTACTGAACAGATTGAGCTATAGTATTTAACAAACTTAAGTCAGAAATTATTGGAAATAGAAATTTCTAAACAAAGAAGAAGAGAAATTTTACATTTCATGTTAGAGATTAAAAATAATGATTCAATAATAATTTGCTCTGTCTTTTGTGATTTTCGCATGTTTAACTAAGTGTTGAATACCTTTTCAGAGAGGAGTAAGAGATCTTTTAATTAACTGCATTTAGGCCCTCTCCTCACGCCTAAAAGATTCTAGTGTATGTTTATTTTGGGCTCCTAGTTTTTCCGTGCTCTCCTGGTGTTCTCTGAAGCGTGGACTCTGCATAATTCCTGAATTAAGAAGAACCCCTTTAGACTTAACAAAAACTGTTCCACAGTCATCTGGAGCATCACTGTGTACAGGAGTGCCTCTTTCCCTAACTTCCCCTCAGGGTAAAGTACATTACTTCAGCAGTCATCACATACCCTGTCTGTACTGGGAGTGAAAGACTACAGTAGGGAGTTGGATTTAATTTATTTTCATTAATTGAGCTTATTCACTGTGAGAAAACTGCTCATTCAGAGTCTTCAAGTAATAACTGAAATGTTTGAACTTTGGCCAGCAGAAACTAGCTTTTTGGAGACCATGTCCTAGAACATAACTTTTTTTTTTTTTTAAATGATACAATGAAGCAGTTTTCAGTGTACTTTGAGTAGTACACCAAAGGATTTCATATTATCTCTCTCTCACACACACACACAGAGCTACTTATCAGTGGGCTTTTGGTAATAATTTAGAGGAAAACAGCTGAGAGGAGATGAAAATACATGTAAGTAAGGGATTCAATGCCTAAAAACGTAATGAGATTTTTTTTTTAAATCTACGTACTTCTCTATTTTAATTGCAGCTTGGTAAGGGATCCTCCTGAGATATTATGACATTCAAGTAAAGCAAAATGTTTAAAATACTTGGAGATACAAATCTAAAAATACTTGGGGGTACACAAATCTGTCAAAAGCACTTACCACTATAGCAGCCCAGCACTTGGTAGCTGACTTGCCTGATAATGCCTAATTTTGTTTAGGGGGAATGGCTTTTTATATTTTGTACATTGTTAGTATTCACATTGTTCAGGTTGCACTGCTAAACCAGAAAAGAAGTACTCTTAAATACATAATTTGGAAGATCTTAACTGCAGTTAGTAAATACAGTATGGCATTTCCTTTTGTTGCTTTTTCTAGAAGGGTTAGGCTTTCACTGCCCATTTTCTTCCTTCAGAGATGCTGGACTGAGTTCATTCCTTGAAATTGAGGAGTCATTTCTCATGCTCTACCTTTGTTTGCCCTAGCCATAAAATTACAAAATAACAGCTGCTGCTTGTCCTTTTTCCTCTTGATCCATGACCCAGTTCCTGAATTCCTCTGGGACTCCTGTGACTGTTTAAAACGTAGGTTATCTCTTGGTTTACTGCCCAGCTAATATGCATTTCCTTGTTGTTGTCTTCAATGGAGAATGGTATTTTTGTTAGGATTTGCCGTTTCTGGCTATTTCCCATGGTTAATATAGAGAGAGAGGTTTTGGCCGAAACAGTGAGTGGCTATGTAAAAGGAATGCAATTGTTGTTTACAATCTGTGTTAAACACATTAATCTCTATGATCATTTAAGAGTTACATAAAGGTAACAATAAGAGAAGCTAAAAAGAAGTAAATTAAATATGAATGGCCACTTGCATTAAAAACCAGGGGTTAAACCTGTATAAATTGCAGCACACCACTTCCTACCCCCCCATCCATAAGTCTTGTGACAATCAGTTACAAGGTACGGATGAGACAACTAAATGGTGATATAGGAAACATTAAAATGTTTAATAAATATTTCTGTATTTGAAATAAAATATGAGTCCTCCCCTGTACAAAAAAAAATGCAAGTTTTACTGTTATAGCAGGGGCTATAAGGTTACTTTTGCTTAAAGTAAATATTTTCAATTTAGCAAACCACAATCTTTCATATGCATCTCCCCAAATTTAAAGAAACTAGTTTGAAGAGGCATCTCAAGTGTTAATTTTGATTCTAAAAAAACCCACAAAAAGTAGGAACTTGGAGGGCAATTCCAGAACTTAAGAGGAAAAGTGAGTCCACAGAAGTGGAGTGCAGATGACCTGATACTGATCCAAGCATAGCAGTGGAACAGGATAAACAAAAGAAAAAGTAATGTTGATTTCAAAGAGTTTCTGGAAAATGGATCCTGTCAAAACTAAGATTTATTTGAATAGCTTATATGTCTGGCTGGTAAAATCAAATGTATAAAACTTTGAGGTATCTCTGCAGCATTTGGCATAGCAGCACATACCTATTTAATATAAAAAATTGAGAAAGGGTATCTATGCAATTAGCCTTTAAATGCTAACTTGACATACTTGAAATTCACTTGGTAACAGGGAGACATTAATGAAGGGGGCTGTTTCTGAGTTTATCTCTTAGGGCTGGTTTTTAGTGTAATGCTATTCAATAGTTCTATCAATGAATTAAACAGTAATAAAATCTTTACCAGCAAAGCTTTCAAGAGACAAAAAATTAAGTTGGTATGGGTCACAGTTATGAACTGAATTAGTAATTAAATGGTTATTAGTTACATGCAAGGTGTATGCTGCCTGTGCTTAGAAGGTGTAAAGCTTTTCCTTGACGTTAAGAATCAACTTCTTATGCCTTCACAGTCACTGTTGATAGTTACCATAGCAGAAGTTTTCTGTCAGATCCGTGGTGAAAGGAACCAGTGTGATTCACAGGAGCATGCAAAGCAAATAGGGAGTATAAACAGGGACATGTTTGTATGTATTGATCTGTTCCTTGCACTAGCCAGGCTACTACAGGAATGCAGCATGTATTTCTGGTGTTCCTGCTCCAAGTAGTTTTTGTGTGCCTTCTTTAACCTTTCTCGGTCAAGAAGCAGTAAGAGCTGAGTCTGCTGATATTTTCAGAGGAGAGGTTAAGACTTAATAGGCATATGTGGATGGATTGCTTCCTTACGGAAAGAATGGTATAACCCAGCTTCTAGGAAGTTGTGTACCCTGTCTGAATGGATAGAGTTGGTCAGCAGATGGTAGTTTAGTTGCTTCTAAAACAGTAATCTGACTCTCAGAAATCCTGAACTTTATGGGATCTTTCCACCTTGAGATTCTGATTGTCCAGTCACAAAGGAAAAATATTGCCTGTCTTTGTGCACCTGTAACACTGCGAACATTGGGTATTGTGATAACATTTTCTTCCAGGGCTTCAGCTGTCAGTGAATAGTGAAGTGCCTCCAGAGAGCAGTTCAGGTGGCTCAAAATCTGAATTGTCTTAGAGAATTACAGATATTTCTTAAATCAGTCAGACTCTTGACTGAATACTTGAATTTCCTAAAATAAGCAGGATGAATCCAAGCCGCTTTTGCATCTAAATCAAGCTAATTATTAGCTGTAATTTAAAAATTGTGTGTTTGAGGCTGCACTGGGGTGTCGTACCCTCTCTGCCAGTTCTTCTGGTAGGTGTAATTTACAAAACAAACAAAAAAATAAAGTGCTCAAAACCCCACAAGGCTTGAATTTAGAATTTCCTGTCTGATGTTAAATGTGAGACTCTCAACCATTTTTAAAATCTAATGCAATGTATTATGAAAGCACCTGTGCAAAGGAAGACTGCATTTTCATAAGGTCTTGCCTGGAGTTGTGTATTTTCAGTGTCTGAGGGTTGTGTGATCATACAGAATTTATACAGGATACATCCTTAAGAAGTACTGCAAGTTGAAAGGTACTAAGTGTAAAGTAGGGGACTGCGGAAAGAAGTAAGACTGTGGTTAATATAAATGCGTATTTCTGCCAAGTCTTTTTGGAGAAAAAAATCATAATGAAAATGCCATTGTTTCGGGTAACATGTCTCTAGATACGGCATCAGCAAAAATCCTCTGTTTAGAACTATAGCAGTGTTCTCTGCTGCTGAAGTTGACCACTTGGTAGTGGAAGTGAGTTCAGACCAAAATGGAGTTTTATTGCTCTGATTAACTTCTCTTTACCAAAGGAAAAAGGAATGCTGATACTCAGAAATTCCTTGTTGCTTAGGAAATAGTCTAGCAAATGCCAATCCCACCTCCTTATCAACCACTTTGTCCTTATTTCTGTCTCATTTTCCACATCCTGTTTCTGTCTTCATTAGCTACAAGAATAATACGCTTTTTAACTTCTGACATATTGTGTATCCATGTTCAAGTTGTACTGCTTAATCATACTTCATATAGGAACAGCAGGGACTTTGAAAGACCTGGAAAGGTTTGGTATTTTTTTCCCTGTCCCTCGGCACCCGGGAGATGTGGCTTCAGGGAAAGCTCTGCTCAGCTACTGCAGCCAGAGGCAGCAAGTGTGGTTATGCCTCTGGGTGGAAAAGCTGTGAGGGGCTGTGGCGTGTTCACCTTCACAGCACTTTTTTAAAGCTGCCAAATTCTAACCAGAAGTTTTAATGTTGCAGTGCTGCCAGATTTTCAGGCTTTCTTACAGAAATGACTGAAGGTGGATTTCCTTGTATGACTGCATTGTCTGCTAAATGGCTTGGCCTTGCTCTGGGCTATGGAGCTGATGTTCTTAATTATTAGTAGCTTTTATGTTTTTAGCTTTGCAAAAATATCTTATTTTCTCAAAAAAAAAACCCCTCAGGAAAATTCTAATTTCGTATCTCTAGCTGACTGTTAAATTCACTCTGAGGCATGCATCCAGCATGAAAAGCTGCAGGTGTTTTAAGTTTGGCCAGCCTGTGTGCAGTTGAAAGCCTTTCCATGGAAAGAGCAAGTTCAGCTTTTCCTATGAATGTCATTGTTTACTACTAAATTAGGCTCTTGCTTTTAGCAGTGGGCTTTAAAACCTGTTACAGCTTTTCAAAATCTTTTCTCATGGCTGGCTATTAATACTGGCAGAACTTTCTGTTATGGCAAAGCAGACTGTATCCAGCATTCATCTTTCAAGAGCAGTTTGGCTTTTAACAAAAGTATTTAGTAATGCAAAGGTTTCTCTTAACACATGATGCTGCTCAGTTTGTCAGCCATACAGGCCTGTCTAGTTATTTTACACAGTTCAGATCTTTTCACACTGGCCATCAGAGATGAAAATATTTGAACAATTTGTTAAAATGGTAATATCATGTGCTGGAGTGTGGTGTGGATTCCAGTATGGAATTCACACTGGATGGCTAGTTTGAAAAGATATTAATCCAGCAAATGCTGGTTTCAGTTTAACGAATAATCCTTTCATTTCTGTATCTCAAATTGAGAAGAATTGTTCTATTTGCCACCAACTCCTTGACTTGTCAGGATTGAGCAGGTGGGTGGTTCAGAGAACCTCATTCCAGAGCTTTTGCTCACTACACAGTTCTCTCTGGTACTGTCCTTAAGTTAAAAATAGGTAAATTTTAATCATTCAAAGATAAATATAGTACCTAAAAATTGCTAGGTGTCAGGACAGATTTTCCTCTGTACATTTAAACCGCTGTAACTTGAACAATCATATTGAACTATGATTTGAATACTACTTACTTTAGTTGCTCAAATTCTTCTGAGGTTATTGAAAAACTGTCTCTGTTTAATACCATCTAGTACCATAGGCAGTATTTATCTGTACTAAGAATCTTACCTGTGTGTGTTTTCCCTGTTAGCAAGCAGATCTGATCTCCCTGGGGAAAGTTGTGTTGGCTTTGGCTTGCAATTCTTTATCAGGAATTCAGAGAGAGAATTTGCAGAAAGCAATGGAACTGGTGACAATCAACTATTCCTCTGATCTGAAGAATCTGATTTTGTAAGTTTGTTAAATAAATCTTTTAAAGGAAATTGGAGGTTTTTTCAATGCAAATATACAAATGCAAACATCAAATAGTGTTTTTAGATGCAAGTAAGATTACATAAGTAAATCTGCTGTTGTCTGCATAGTGAGTGCACTGTTGAACATTGATACCAATTTTTTTGCGTAATGCTGCCAGTAAAGCTCCTAGTAAGAACTGGGAGTATAAACACAACAAGCATTTAAGTTGTCTTCAATTACAGGCTTCATTGCCTGTTCTCTACAATAGCAATGTGCTAGTCTTCTTTCAGTTTCAGAAGGTATTGAGAAATAGGCACATAGCCTTTTTGGCCAAAAGTTTGAGTGCTATTTTTTTCTGACTTCTTATTATTTTTGTGTAGTTTCAGTATAGTCAGCCTTTTTCCCCTTGCAGCCTGAGTGGGAAAAGTAGAAATCTTTGCTCCTTCCCTCATTTGAAAAACAGTCGCATTACAATCTGAATCTGCATGCCTTCTCTCTTTTTGTATATGTTCTTGCTGTTTGAGTGAGGTGAACTGCACAGTTTTGTGAGTGTATATTCCTGTCTTGTTTAAATAACTGGCTCGGTCTACACATGTAAGTTAACATATGTTTTCTCTGATGATGTCATCTTTTAAGAAACACAACAATTGTCAACTTTGTGTATTAAATAAAAAAAGTAAGATAGTTATAAAATCATAATGGGATATAATTTCTAGCATTTGCAGAATGTAATCTTTTGGTGGTTGGGTTATTTTGGCAGGTATTTGCTGACCGACCAAAACAGGCTTCGCAGTGTAAATGATATCATGCCTATGATTGGTGCACGATTCTATACTCAGTTGGATGCTGCTCAGATGCGAAATGATGTTATAGAAGAAGACCTAGCAAAGGTAAATCATGTAGTAATTCCTGCAGGTAAATCATGTAGAAATTCTTGCAGAAACACCTGTGGTCAGTATTCTTACAGCTGTACCTTAAAAGGGAATGTTTTCTACTGGTTTCTGTTTTGGTTTTTTTTTTCCTTCTGTTTGTTTATTAACCCAAGTAATCTGCCTGAAGGCTTGACAACTCTAAGCTTGAGCTTTTGAAAAGCCCAAAGCTTCAAGAATGCCCAGTTTCAAGATGTCTTCAGCTGGGCTTTGACTGAAGTAACGTCTACATTTCCAACCAGCTGTCTTGGGGGAATGATGTTCTTTATAGCATGGTTAAGAAGGAGCATTCTGAGTAAAGAAGGCCATGTATGTCATGTAGATCTTGACATATATGTAGATCATGTAATGTGTGCTAAAGGTTATACAGCAACAAATTGCCCCTCAAATTTTTAGGTTTGGATTTTGGGGTCCCTTTACTCCTCTCACGTTTTCCTTTCCGAATGAATTCTAATTCATGGAGATACCATGTTCTGCTTTCCTGAAGTGTGCACTCTTGCTGTGGAGATCTGGTTAGTCTGTGGTGTTCAGTCAAGGTATCAAGTGATTGGTATAAAGGAAGTATGTACTTTGTATCGAGTCAGAGTGTGTTTTTACCACAGGAAAGGGTGTCTGTTAGTCAGAAGCCACTGACAGCACAGTTTCTACCAGGACTGAGATACATTATGGAATGCTTTCACGGCCCTGAAAATGTGTGGGATAGCGTATTATGTAAGGATTTAATCAAGTCCTGTGATTCCACTCCATTATAACCCCTCAATGAGAGCTTTTTAAGAGACGGTGGACCAGTGGTTGGGATTCTGATGGACTTGGTTCTCTTGATTTCTCCACTATTGTCTTGTTTGAGAACAGTTTTTCCCTGAATGAAAGATGCTGAAATTTATCAGAAGCAAAGAGCTGTAGAAGAGCCAGGCAAGTACCTATGTACCTCTAGATGTTGGGTGCCCACTTTGTCAGAATCAACTACTAATCCTCCAGAGGTGTTTAAGATCATTTCTTGTTAAGGTGGCCTATGTGCCTACAAAAAGCTGTGCAGAGGGACTCTTTGCCATAGCAAAGATGGAGATTGCCTTGTGATCAGCATTAAGATTTATGTGTTTTTAATCAGGTGGTTTGTAGCAGTTGCTTATCAGTGGCAGGTGGACAGAGCTACTACAAATCCAAGTTGTTGCTTAGCGACTAGTTTGGCAATAGCTGTTTACCTGGCAGTGATAAATACCACATCTTAATTAGCTGTCATGATGTAAGATGTTTGTACTACCACATCCCCTCCATTAACATCAGAGCTACAGTATCCCCTAAGTCCCGCCTGGTACCCTCTCTTCTTTATTGTCCCAAAGCAGATGCTTTGGAGGGATTATTAGAAAAAGACTAGCATGTATGATTCTTTTTTTTTTTCTCATGTTGTCCAAACATACAGTCATTTGTAGCTTAGGGTCTTCTGATGCTGGAAGTGGTTTGTGTGTCGTTAGTATCTTCATTTTCATGAAGCCATGAAATCTTGTTACTCCTGTAATGCTCACTTTACACAGAGCAGTGACCCTATTATGCTATCGCTTTCCTTCCTCACCTTTCCATTAATATCCATGTTATAGCAGTCAAAGCCTCAGTTTATCCAAGCCCTGTGGAGAATATCTCGCTCCTTACAGGCTACTAAGCCTGCAGAGAGGCCACCTGGAGATTCAGTGCCAGTGCTGTTGCTCAGCTGTGTCACCATTGACTGGGAATCTGCAAGGCAGTGACCTTCACACAGATGTGGTTTTGGCTTTTGTATATTTGACCACATACCAAAAAGTAACTTGGAGGTTAGACCAAATAGTAGACCTTGGCTAGCTGGACAAGGTAGGTTTTCCATGTCAGTGTCTTAAGTGTAGCCACTGCTGTGATAAAAGCTGTTCTCCAGTGTGTTTTTAGGCTATTAATAGAAGTCTGCAACCCATACGTTGTCTGAGGTCAAGCTGTTATCACCTTGACCTACTTTATTTACCCAGCTGTGCACAGTAATCTACTCCAGATTGAATTAATTTGAAATCAATATGATTATGCATGGAATGAGATGCATCTTAGCATGAATAATGTTGTAGAGCCGGGCCATTGGAGAATGTGACTAATATCAGAAGAGAATCTCTTCCTGACAACTTTGATTTACATTGTGAATTAATTTTTTGTTTAATGTAAGCTAGGATGTAACTGTTTTTATTGCGTCCTCAGTCATGTTAAAAAACACACTAAATCAACTTGCAGTTGCATGTATTCTATGCATCTACAGTTCTAATGTTCTGTCTCTGTGAGATCTCATCGTCATTTCTTTATTTCTGTCATTTATGGACTCATCATTTATACTCTTTTAGGACTTAGATCCTAACTGTTTTGTAAAAACCTGTTTCAAAATTATTTTTGCAATCAATTTTCATTTGTGTATTAGTCTGATGATATTGTTGCTAAATTTGCACTATTAATGGCCTACAAAGCATTTCTGAAAAACAAATCAGGTAGATTGTTTCTTCTTATCTTTACCTGAAATAGGGTGGTGTACTGCATACTTCTGCATATCTTGGTAGCTGCGTATGTGTGTATATATATAAAACCCCATATTTTTCTTGTTTAACTCACTATATTTTAGCATACCTGTAAGTATAGGCCAGCGAGAGACTAGACTTATATTTCCATGATGGAATAGATTTCCTCATCCAGTTCCTGTTGGGGCAGCAAGGTATCATTAGATGTTGAATCTTCATTAAAATTTAAGTGCTAAAATGAGCTTTGGACTACTGATACATAATACAATGCATTTAATCTCTGAAAAAAATATACCCTCTTCTTTGAATAAGTAAGTCTTCGTAATTAATAGTGCTTTATTGGCACTATTACCATGTATCTTCTGTAAGTAAATGTCTTAATTTTGTTTCAGAAACTCTTAATAACCTTTTTCTTGTTTTCTAGGAGGTGCAAAATGGAAGGTTGTTTAGGCTTCTAGCAAAATTGGGAACAATCAATGAGAGGCCAGAGTAAGAAATACTTGTTTTTGTGGTTCAGTGTATGTAAAACCCGGTTTGCAATGCACTGTTTCTTCCCTTATACATTTAAGCTGAACATTTTTTCCCATGTTTGCCACTGGAGAAATGAGTATTTAAGAAGCCTTGAGAAAAATTAGATAAGCAACTTTGACCAAAACTTTAAATAGGGAGTAGAAGGCTACAAATAGGTATGCCAAGGTTTCTTAATTGTATGTAGTATGGCTTCTCTTAGCAGTCTGTTGTGAGTGGCAGTAGTTTTTGAGAAAATCCATAGCTTGCTTTAACTGAAACAAAGGATGTAGATACTGGTTTTAAGCTAGTGAATTTTCACCTTGTTTTTTTATTGACTGACTATGTCAAAATGAAGTGTTCGTGGTCTGTTTTCCATCCTTTTGCATAGACTTAGAGTTATGTTTATAATGCAGGTTTCTAACATTTACACATTAAACTAGTTGCAGATTATTCTTGCTTTCTTCCATTATTCTTCTGTGGCTCTTGGAAGGCTGCTTTAGCATCTGAGAAAGCGTGAATGTGTTATCTTCTGTTTGTGGCAGGGATAGACTAATTTAATTGCAATTTATAACAGGCAGTTTAGAGGTGCAATAAGACCACTCAGCTGGGATTGAAGTGTCATGTATATCTGTGGGGTTTGACTTTTCTTAACATACTGAGCTTTAATATGAGCTTTTGTTTTACACCAGGTTTCAGAAGGACCCAACGTGGTCAGAAACTGGAGACAGGTATTTACTAAAGCTCTTTCGAGATCACCTTTTCCATCAGGTGACAGAAGCGGGTACTCCTTGGATTGACCTCAGTCACATTATCTCATGTCTTAACAAGGTACACTGTACTTTGGTTAGCTTTTACAAATTTGTTTGGGTTAGATTTCTTTAAAATAGTATTCTACTACAAAGCAAGTTGGCATTGGAAGGTTAATGCCATTGGTTTAGCTGGTGGTTATTTTCCCCATTTTGCATTAAAACAATGTATTCACTAAGCTAGTATTCAAACATTTATGGATATTTTAAATAAAATTAGTACATGAGTACTAAAAATGTGTTAATACAGCATGAGATACAGTATTAACTTTTTATCCTAGAATGCATTGATTACTCTGGATAAGCAATGCTGGTCCCTTTATGCTACTCTGGTCTTTCAACACAGCATAAAGGATCCATAATACTCCTTTAACTGGGGGAGGTTTCTGCTGATAGTTATCACTAAGGATGGTCATAAGGCAAAATCCATTCCTAAACTGTGCAAGGCAAGATGATCCATTCCTAAACTGTGCTGACCAGAGTAGGAGGCAGGAGGGAAACTGCAATAGAAATTTGTGCAAAATCCTTACCATCTAGGACAGTGCTGGAAAACTTCTGTGACTTAAAATGTTAATTCTACTTCTATAATAACTTCTCTAGCCTCTCCAGCCCTTTGTTTTCCAAGGTTGACTTAACAAAGCTATTTGCAGTTTTCTAAGAGCTACACCACTAGCAAAATTTTGTCTGAGCATTCTCATGATTAATAGCAGGAGATGTGTGGGAGGCCACAAGATCTTCAGTAGATGAAGAACTTGTCTTGCTCCATAAATTAAAAAGTGCTTGAGCTGATTATTTTTTTTTTATTGGTAGATCAGCTTTCAACTTATTTTACATTGTTTTGCCAAACGTCATTAATTCATGGGAGACTGAGATGCTGCTACTTTTTTTTGTTGTTGTTTTTGTAGCTGCTTGGTAATTTCACTTGCTCTGCAGAAAATGGTGATGCAGACACTGACAATACACAGTTTTAGTGCCCAATATTTTCTTTTCTAGGATTAGGATAGCCAACTTTCTCTTCCAAAAAAAATGGAATATGTTCAGATCCTTTGATGTGTAATAACTGTACAGTTAAATATTTTTCTAAAAATGTCAGGGTTTCTAACCTCCTATTAGATCACTGCTGTGCATTTTTTAACCTCCTTTTTATCTTTCTGGTTGGTGTCTGTAATCACTTTAAAAAGGACATTAAAGGGATTGAGGCTAAATCATAAAGAAAGCATGTTGACATTCAAGTAGGCATTGAAATGCCATCATGACTTGAAAGCAGTGACTCATACAGTACTATAGCAAGAGGGGACAGTCCTGAATTCATAGGTCAGGTAAGAGACAATGTCAAAGAATGCCTTGTTCTATAAATGTTCATGGCTTACCTTTTTAAACAGAGGCTCTTCTCTTCTGTGGTTGTGGGCTCAGCACACAAAACATGTAAGGCTTGCAGAACTCTGCTTTGGAAATACACACTAAAAAGCACTTCTGAAACTATAGAAGTACTAGTAGAAGTTATTTGGACTTTACTGCTACTTGCCAAAAGCATTCATTTTGAATGAAAACTACTCTGTTGTTTAAAATAATACAACAAACCTTTCTTTTCAATGTGGTGTTTTGAGCATCTTTTCAGCTGAGAATACAGATTTATGCCTCCACAGGAGAAGAGAAAGAAAGCCATAAATATTGATGTTTCTAGTTTGCATTGTGGCTTTCTTAATACAGATCTTCCATGTCCTACATTAATTAAAGCTGATTTATTGTATGATGCTAATGGGAATGAACAGAGGACAGTATTTCACAAACACCTTAATAGTGTTAATATTTAGTAATGGATGTTGGAAGGTGCTGGTGGTTTTATCCTACTGTACAAAAATTAGAAGCTAATTGGCTTGCTTTTGTCCTTCTGAAACTATTCACAAAGTAGGAGCTTTTAAAATGTGGAGGTTCCAGCTTTTAAGGTTACACTCAAAACATTACTTTAGAAGACAAATGCAAGAAATTTCTAACTCACTGTGTTGCTCCAGACAGCAGCTAGTGGAAATCTTTGTGATCTTTTTCTATTCAGCACAAAATTATAAGACATGTATTTGAACCTGCTGGGGTTGTATTTCCATCGATTGGATTGACAGTGTCATATCTCACTTGTCTCTGCCCCACCTTCTATATTAGAATAAGAAACACCATGATGGAAATATCAACGTATTGACTAAAACAAAACTATGAAGTTCTGCATTATAAGAGAGTCTGACAGTTCTTTGTTGATGAACATTTCTTGCAAAGTGAGAAGAGTATAAGAAACAGTGATGTAAGGGGCCTCAGCATGTAAAGCAGGATATTCCTCTGTTACAAGTTAGGATCTAAAGGTGTATAAAAATAAAGCACATATTGAACTTGAGAAGTCAGAACAAGCCATGCAGAGAAATGCGGAATAAACGTTGCTCTCCAACCCCAAATTATCCATTTGGTTATGAGTTATACCAAAGTAATTTTTTATTTCTAAGGGGTGAAATGTACCATACAACTTAGGAACTATAGGAACTAGTTTGTTTCCAGTACTGCAGAAAATGTGAGGTTTGGGTTTCTACCAGGTTTCAGACTTTCTGGGGCTGATCCATCCATTATCTCATTTTACAGTGGACAAGAAGTAAATTACCTACCCTACATTTAGGCTTGTGGGTCTTATGTGCAAATGTAATGTCAAATTTAGTTTTGTTCTTCCGGAGGTACATGAAAATTTTGCCAGGCTTTCTGCACAGGGGAAGTATAGCATTGCAGGATTATTAGCTTTGTGGAAAGGGGAGAAAACAATGGTAATCTAGTCCTAAGGTCTGGAATGTCCGTCAGGTTAAGACCAAAATGTCTCGATTTTTTGGCCAGGACATTGTTGTGGTGCGATTCAGATCCTTCCTTTGTGTCCTGCTAGCAGATTTGAACTGCACCATAACAATGTACTTGCCAAGAAATTGATTGCTTTTGTTGTTGGGGAAATGTTTTGCCATTTCTTTCACACTTCTTTTATTTTATCTTTTGCATTCTTGTTACAGTTAGATGCTGGTGTGCCAGAAAAAATAAGCCTCATTTCCAGAGATGAGAAGAGTGTACTTGTGGTAACTTACAGCGATTTAAAACGCTGCTTTGAAAATACTTTTCAAGAACTGATTGCAGCCGCAAATGGTCAGTTGTAGTATTTGCTGAAAGCATGCAGGACATTGCTGAGGAACTTAACCAATAGCAAATTGCACTACAGCTGAATTGTTGTTGTCATCTCATTTCACATTTGGGAAACAAACAGGAGATGAGCAAAGCTGCTTGCACTTCAGTCAGGTACACTGTTACTTGAAGGGAAGAATGTTTCACTTATCCTAGAGCTAAGGCTGCCATTGGAGGCTTTATCTGTGAAGAATTTATTTTAGATTAAGGAACACATCAGGTGCATGATGTTCCTACTTTTATTTTTTCCACTTGTATATGCACTAATTTTAATTTTTTTAAGACTTTTCTGATCTCTGAAGTTTTGCCACATTGTATACTTAAGGGAAACTCTTTGCAAGGACATTTCTGGGATACATTTTTGTCACTGAGGATATAGCAAAATTTATTCATTTTTGATATTATTTGCACCCAGAATAGCATAAAGGACCAGGTAAATAATTTAATAGAAATTGTGTTCTATTAATGACTGTTTAGCTCGTAACCTCTGTAAAAGTGTGTTGTATGCAAGCTCTGTATGCCACCCACTGTTAGCTCAAAGAAATGTGAGAAGACAAAACTTCTTAAAACCAGTCACGTGAAGTATTGGTGAATTAACAAAAAAGGAAAGAAAGTCCCCTGTCATTTGATTTAAACTTTGTCTAAGCGAAGTGACGAAAACAGCATAATGGGAAACATCTGTAATTTAAGGAGCATATCAAACTTGCTCTAAACACAACCAGCACCTTTTAAAAACTGTTTGTACGTTTTCCTGGTAGTCAGAAGCATTTACATTTATGCAATTTTTTTAATAGATTTTTTTTTTTAAGAAATTGTTTAAATGCCTGAAGTTTCAGGAGTGTATTACTTTAGGTTATTTTACAGTATAATTTTTGTATAAAGTTCTGTTCTTTGAACCACAGCTTTATTATGGTACGCTACACTGGATACAGATACAAAGACACTGTTAAAAGAAGATTAACTAAACACAGCAGTTGTCTGGCATCAAGAGCTTTTCAAGTTTTACAGCCTGAATCTGGAGGGATAATGATCTGCTGTGCCTTTGCAGTCACTGCTTAGCCCAAAGTAATATTACTTTTGCTAATACTCAACACATGAATATTCCTGAAGTAATTCAGTCTCAAAAGTCTGGAATTTTGCTCCTCAATTACCTTTCTAATTTTTGGACATGCAGTTGTCTCCAAACTTGGGTATTTATGGGATTTCTAGTTAAACACCTACACTTTGATACTGAAGACTGCCAAATATGTAGGAATTTCCTTTCTTAAAGCAGTAGTGAAGACTGTATCTATCCTTTCCCAGCACTGAATGTTTTAATAGCACTGGGTGCTCACCATGAAGAAAATGTGGAAACTCAAAAGGTCAGGACAGACTCTAAGCACTTGCAACTGATGTTACTGACATCAATTTTAATAATTCTCAATATTTGTAGTTTTCAGAGAAGTTTTTAATATTTCTCTGTCCACTTTTATAAGCTTTAAAATGATTCTCCGCCTTGAGACTTGCATCAAGAAAAAAGCAACTCTCTTCACATCGAAAGCTTTGAAGACTAGGGACATGCTTTACACATTTTAGAAAATGTGGTTGAATCCACATTAGGTAGCATCAGTTGTTGAGTTTAAAAATCAATTATTGTTGCAATTTTAAAAGGAACATAATGTTTAATATTCAAACAATAACAGTTGCCAGAATGTTCTTTTTAATATAAAAGGAACAGGAACTTTGAAAAGTGAACATGCAGAACAGTCTTTTATCATTAGCTCATGTATTTGAGGAAGAGCAGCTGTCTTTTCTATGTTTTTTGACAAATCATATTGTAATTCTTTTGTACAAAAAAAAGAAGTACTTGTATTCTAGAAGAAATATGGAATGCTTAATTTATAAGCGGGCTGAGGTTTTTTCCAGTATTGTTTTCTTTGAAAATGAAAGGGGATCATCTGTTCAGTTGTGGGGTTTGGGAACCTTTGAAAATTTAATTTGTGGACCAATATTTTGTGCAAGTGTAAAGGCAGGGGTAAAATAGGGCTTGAATTCTCATCCTTTTTAGACCAGCACACCCTCTGCAAGACATGTCTAAATTGCAAACCTGTGTGTATTTGCATAATGTCAGTTTGCTTCAGCCCCTAGTAACCTCAGGACTTGGTTTAAAAATAAAAAGGTAGACAGCTAATAAGTTTTCATACATAATGTCAGCCAGAAAATATTTGGTGTCAGGTAATACATAAAATAAAAAAGAAGTTGAGCTTTGTTTTCTATTTATTTTATTTGGTCTGTATTTGGGAATGATTTGAACAGTCTGAAGTTCAGCTTGGGTGTTTTTTTGGGGAGAGCCCTTCTACCCCATTTTAATTCCATTTAGAAGGTTGTCCTAAAGTTGTAGTTTGATCCATTCATAGGAAGAACTGTGTATCTGTATTTAAAAGAAGAGTCACCAGGATGTGCCCTCCCAGATGGGAAATTTATTTCTGACCTTCCTATTTTTTACAGCTAAAAGCACAGAAGGGACAACCTTTGAAATCATCTGATGTTGGTCATTTTAATTTTTGTACCTGTTTTAAATTCTGTTGCTGTATTTACTATATTGTAAATATTTTGTTGAGGGTACCTGTGTATTTTTGATTTGCCCTTGTTTCAGTAATTCAGGTGTCAACTGCTTCCCCTAAAAAGCACCAGTATGTTAAGTTCTAATGTCATGATCCCAGTATGTGTTACTCATCTTTAATCCTGTTTTCATTGTTCATGTGTACAGCAGTATTTTTAATAAAGAATACCAGAAGTAACGTGGCCTTATTTTGACAATGTGAAGTTCTGAAGTTGGATACAGAGCTTTTCAACTTTAGTGCTGGAATTTTATTTCATTCTGTCTCATACTTCTTTTATATTCATTCTGTCTGCGATGCAGAGTTTAAACAATCAAGAGTCACAAATTGTGTTTAGTGATTGCCACTTGGAGTGTATCAGATGTCCTAAAACTTAGAGATATTGTTCACTAGAATTGTATTACTGTACGTTTCCTTAACTCCCAAGTCAAATCCCGTCTGCTTCAGTATGATCAGGTCTGCTTTACTCGATAAACCCAAATTTTGAAAACTCTGCTCAAGGGCCCTTATTCCATTATGTATTGAGCATTTTTGCTCAGTAAAAAGTATATTAATTTCTCTGGGAATTTGCACATGGAGTCACGACAGCTTCATTTCACAGAATTCTTTTTCTGTATTCTTAACCAGCAAAGGTTAGATGATTTGCTGGTGGGATAAAATTTGTTATATCAGTCCAATCGCAAACATGGTTATGGAAGATGAAATTTTGTGTAATATGTGTGAATTTGTCAATAGTCTCTGCACATATTTAACATGGAGTCATTATCCCTGAAATTGCAGTGTTTTAGAAATGTTATTATATCAGCTGCAATAAGTTTGATTGATGGACATAGCCAGTCTCCAGTTTCCTCCTTAGTAATGTGCAGCAGCAGCTACACAGCTCCAGCGGCAGCTGGCGGGCCCATTATCTTCTGCTTTCGCAGAGAAAGTTTCAGCTCCGCTTCCTTCCAGCACTTGGAGAGCCCCTCAGGTGATGAAATGCTATTTAGCAGAGAGCACTTGGCTGAACATGTCTGTGGCGGCAGCATCCACAGCTTCGGATGGATGGGGTGGAGATACGGGGATTCTCTGAAGAAGAGAAAGACTCTACCCAGGCCTGAGGTGCTGCCTGCTGTCACAGTAGGTTCAGAACAGACTTTGTTGGGGATGCTTTATCTCTTCTGTCCTTTTGTCTGTTGTGCAACTTCTAGCTGCAGAAGGAACCAGGAATGGTGGGTGGTTGGGTGGATGTTTGTCCATATGCAGCTTTGTCTTCCCCCACCATGAAACCTTGCCTCTCCCAGAGGCTGAGTTGAATTTTTGCCTCTAGACAGCAGTAAGCACTTCTTAAATATGTTGAACCTAGGAGCTGTCACCCATGCAGGGAGCAATTCAAGTGTCTGTCGCTGTGTGAGAAGTGTGCCTTGTGTGTGATTATTCCATGTTCTCCTTTGCATACAAAACCAGTCCGTGGGATGGTTGTGTGCCAGATGTTCGCGCTGCCCTGTGCTGACTTGTGTGCCACAGCAGTCTGACACTGGCAGAACTGAATTTTTTCAAAAGCAAACTTTATTATATGATTTTAGCAGTTAAATACATTATATAAAGACAGAAAATGCAAGCCAAAATAGGAGTTATTCACATCTGAAGACACTTGGGGGTTTATATAAAAGTAATCTTTGTAGTCCAGTTTTCTTAAATAGTTATGCACAAAAAACATATTTATATATTTACACTGTGCAAACACTTCCTTTGAGATGCATCATCCTATAACTATTTTTGCTCAATTTAAGAAACAGTTCTTTTTGTTTTGATCAAGGTCAGATATACTTTACCAACAAGAGACAGTGCAATAGATACTTAAAACTGATGATCTCTTGGGCAGAGATACTTAGGTCAGAAGTAGTGGCACATATTTATTTTAGTTGGATATCAAAGATAGGTTTTATTTGTAAATATGCAAAATGTCATTTTCCTTAAAGTCTGTTAGTGGGTTACATTCACAGCTCTTTAGCTAAATTCTAAGAGATCAAGAGAGCATATAAAATGTAGAAGTTGAGTTAATATATATTTTAGTGGACCACGAGAAGCTGAGATTGGGCAGTAATTGATTTGACAGGTACCAGTGCTAAATAAATAAATATCCAATTCTCATTTTAATACTGCATTCAAAGGTAAAAGGGAATGGGTGAATCCTAATGCTTCTAGAGCAAAGAACCCTCATTACCTTTCTGAGATGCTATACAAAAGTTTGTTGCAAATGAATGATACATTTTTATTTCTGTACATATGGGTAACTTAGGGAAATGTAACTGTCCTCATAGAAAAGCTGCCCTGACTTAACAGATTGTCTTGTAATTTCTAACTAACCTCTTCAAACTCTCTAGTGATCAATTAAAGTATGCGCAGTCTAGTAGCCATCCTGTCTTTTCAGACAGATTCCCATAAATAAGATATAATCAGTGCAGTGTTAGAAGGTCTGTGAGGTTTTGTGGACAGAGCTTGGCTTTAGCCTATCTAGCTTGTGGTTTGATTCCAGTGTGTGCATGTTGGCTTACTGACAAAGTGCAAAACCTCAATATTTACTCGATTTCAACAGGATTGTCCAAACTGAATTGATATGTATTCCTTGTTGTTACAGCCGTGGATCTGGTCTTAGCTCTCCTCTATCCTTGCCAATTGTGTTTAACAACACATTTTAAATTCTTGCTTTGCAAGGCTCCCTACCGTGTCTGCCAGCTGGAACAGTAAGATCCATATAATGCCCCATCCCCAATTAGCTTATTAGCATCAGCCTTTCCTCAAGTTTCTCAAAGTTGTTTTCATTTAAAATACAGTTTGTGGTCTGTTTCTAGTTTCTATCGTCTTGAAGAAGCCTTTATTTTCCAGCACAACACGCACCTCAGCAGTAGGATACAAATACCTCAGTGCAGTCTCCTGGCTCTCTGGGGTTCCCAGCTGTCTCCCCTGATCAGGACAGCAGTATTGCACCCAAGTCTGAGCAGAGGCTGTAATGACAGCCATCCAGGTTTTCTTGGATGCAGAAGCACTCGGCATTTTTAGTAGAAGGTGTTGGTGTTGAGCATTGAGAAAGTCGAGGTTTAAGCAATAATAGTTTGTTGTATTTTGAATATATGTGCTGCAGTCTGTAGAAAAGCAGATCACTGAGATTAAGCCAATGATAAAAGGTTATGATAATGAAAATAATTTGGGTCAAAGTTTTTCAACTGACAGTGTTTCATAGGAACCTGCATTAAATGCATATTTAGATCTTGGCTTAGAAGTGCTTAAACTGGTGGCTGAGAGTAATGGATGATAGAGTTGTCAGGGGGAGAACGGCTGGCTGTCATTTTCTCCAGCATCGCATAACCACAGGTGTATCTTTGCTTGGAGTCGCTGAGCTGGTCACAGCTGAAACTGCAGCAGCTTCTTGGCTTGGTTATTCCGGAAAGCACTGACTCCTTGCTCCTGCTGCCACCTTTAACGCTGTAACAGAGCAGTGTCACTATGAGCTTTCTTAACATGTACAGCTTTTTGTTAAAATGACTTGAGTAAAGCCAGGTCACAAGAAGCAGCTCTGTTTATTCTCACATGATGGGAAGGGCATTGATGCAGATGGGCTTGCTCAATCAGGAGTGCAGAACAGAGCAATGAAGGAGCCCTCCTGTGTGTTCCCCGTGAGTCCCCTTTAGAACAGAGGTGCTGGGAGTGAACATCACTGTTAAAGGTGCTTGTGTTCATTGTACCAGCCTTGCTGCATGGGGGGAGTACTTGATCACTCAGCCTAAGCTCTGATTGCTCATTTGTGGCAGGTGCTGGGAAGTGAAACTGTATTGCAGGGTGAAGTATGGGGGAGTGTGGCATCTCTGCTGATGCCTGGGCAGTGTATCCCCATAGGGTCCCCACAGCTAAACATTTCTTCCTAAGGGAACAGGGGTGTTTGAGCAGGAGTGAAGTGGTGAAAGGTCTTAAAGCCTTGAGGCAAAAGTAGAAAACTACAAGTGTAGGTGTTCCCAAAGCCTAATGCTGGGATGAATTTCTAAGATAAATGGCTGATGTTTGTGAGGAACGGCCTGAGGTCTGGGTATCCCATCTTTTTTGGTTTCTTTTGGCGGCTGCCACGAACTGCTGGTTTGAATTAGAGTTTTCCTGTCCCATAAAAGGACCAGTTATCCTGTAGGCTCCCTTTATAAGATGGCCTTTACAAAGGGGTTTAATGTCTTCTCAGCAAAGGCACTGTTTGCCTTGCAGCACTTTCTCACCCATAGTCTGAGATTGCAGAAAATTAAGGCGAAGAGAATTTTCACACCATTGAACTTGGACACCAAAGATTTATCTGTAGACAAAGGATAAGCCAGAGCATTTTTCCCTCATTGATTACATGTGAAATCCTAAAGTAAACACGTTGGATCACAGTGTCTAAAATTAGATTTCCTCCCCTGTATTTTTATAAGTTCATGGACAATCCACCCCTCTCTGTTTGTAAGGTCAGGAATGTTAGCAGCCCTAGTCTTGAATTCCAGAGAAGACAGTCAGAACATCTGTTGAGGCTTTCAGAGCTCAGAGTTTTGCTTTTCTTTTTATTTTGCCTTGTTAGGTCTTTAAGTAAAACTACAGAAATAGAAGCACAGGACCATTTGTGAGTAGGAAATGGAGTAGTAACAGTTCCTCTTAGATGTTACAGTTTCTCAAATTCTTAACTCACAACCCTGTGGGTTTTTAAGGAGTGTGGTCTGTGACTTCTGTCCTACTGTAGGAAATTGGAAGGTCCCCCAAAGAAGACCACCCCATTACATTTATTAGTAGATGAATGGAGTTCATGAGGAGGGGCCCTTGTGATGAGGATTGCGGATGCATCCCTTATTTTTATATTGCATCTGTTGGCAGATGGAGAAGTAACTGCCTTGGGATAAATTCCGTAACTATGACAAGGTTAGTCACAGATGCAATGGACTTTCTGTGATGAGTTTAAAGAGAAATGCTTCTGTGATTTACACTGTAATTGTGAGTCTTAGGGAGCTGGCAAAAGTGCAGTGTGCCTGAGAAGTTATGAGCCTTTAAACTGTCATGCTTTGATCCATTCATCATCATCAGGCTTTTGCATCCTAGGATTTTTCTTGTGAGCTAGACTTGGCTTCTACTTTAATAGACCTTTATACCAGTACAGCTGCATGTATTAATTTTACCTGGAGTGCACTACTGTACCTGGGCATGCATTCCCACAGAGAACTTTGAGGGAGCTCAAGGGATTTTGGCATCTGTAGTTGGGCTTCATTTTGAGACTGAGTTTACAGTCAGTAAAGGCTTTTCTAGCTGTGGACTATCTTCTTTCCAATCTAGGAATGTAAATTGGAAACTGTGTTTAGTTGGTCCTTGATTGGGATTGTTTGTTGGAGGAAACGACCACTGCTTTCCTGACATATTCAGGACCTGAGTGAGGTTAGAGGCTGGCTGCAGCTCTTGATATGCTTGTTCCAGCTCACAGGAGGTGGAATTCTTGCTGGTTTTCTGGCTTAACAGTTTACACTGACTCAAGGGTTTGCCTCAGCCCAAGGATTTTGGTGTACTTGGGTTTGGCTTTTTCACCAATACTGAAAAGCTAGAAAAGGTTTGTAGTTGGCATCCTTTCACCTGCAAAGGAGCACAGCTCAGAAGATCCTTCCTTCTCTGCCCCCAAACCTTTCTATTGTGGTCTTTTTACCTTAGGCCTTATATTAGGAAAAACTTATTTCTCATCTGCTGTTCAAAATACCATTTTCATCTCAGTGGCATTAGCAAGTCCAAGATATTGCAACCATTTCTGCTTGTGCTCCTGGCCACCACCTGGGCCTGAGGGGCTCACCAGGGTTTGGGCTGATGCTCTTTCCTAGAGTGAAACCAAGGGTGAGCTTTGGCATTGGTGCCTTTCCCTGCCCCAGAGAAGTGGAAACCCAAGAGGAAGGGCGTTGCCAGGGTCAGTGGGGTACCCCTGCACTGTCAGGGGGGCCCCGCACTCTGCTCTGCCCTGCGTTTGGCTCTTGGGTTGGTCACACTGCACGTGCTGGCTCTCTCCTGCAGTCAACTGATGAGCTTCCTCTGAAACAAACCCTGGCTGTGCTTCTGGAGACAGGTAGGATGCACTGGGTTTGGCTCCTTTCACCCTAAGCAGTTCCTGAGTTCTGCCCAGTCTGAAATCTTCCCATGCTTCGTTACAGTGAAGGGATCTAACAGTAGGTAAGCTGCTGCCAAAGAGTGATGAAACTCTTCCTCAGCCTGGTGCTGGCACCAGCTGCCCTGGCGGTGAGCTGCTACTGCTCACTCAGAAACCGTTCTGACAATCTGGCAACCTGAACCAGCTCCCTGCAAGAAAAGCTAAGCGGAAATGTCAGCGCAAGAGTGAGCACAGCGCCGCAGAGCAGAAGGCCTGAGATGCAAAGGAAGAAGCAGGAGTGTACATCTGCTTAGATCAGTTTACATGTGTCAAACCCCTCCAGGCTCCACCTTGCTCACTACGAATTTTAGGGTATTTATTTACTGCTCCAATTAATTTTAAGTAACGGATGCTTAGCTAAGGAGCTACCACTTTTAGGAATGTGTGCAGGCTAAAGGGTCACTGCCTGCAT
The DNA here is from genome assembly GCA_036785705.1 of Acanthornis magna. NCBI lineage: Eukaryota > Metazoa > Chordata > Aves > Passeriformes > Acanthizidae > Acanthornis > Acanthornis magna. The sequence goes on from JAWUZG010000090.1 coordinate 14,359,552, forward strand.
TCACATACATGAGTGGTTTTTGGCACAGCGCTGCAGTACCGCTTGTTTAGCTTGCAGGCCAGATGACCTTGTATGATCTCAGTCAACCGCTCTGTTTTCCCAAAGATTTATGTTCTAGCAGCCACTGTTCACTTTTTTTTTCTCATCCAAGCATTCCTTTTGCTTCTGCAGTTGAAAATGCCCCTTAAAGCACTTCTTGAGGGATGCTGGGGGCACACTCCATGCATTCCGTGCCATGCAAAGAAAAAGGCATTTCATACGTTTCATTTGGGGAGGTTGCCATGTTGTCTCTGTGGCTGACGGCAGCTTTCAGAAATACACAGAGAGAAAACGCATTGAATCGAATCACTTCTAGGGAACATTGCATCCTTTGGAACCCTGTAATATCCACATACACTCCAAGCTCGCAGTACCTTGCTCCTCCAAAGACAGCATGCCTCAATAGAGCTGCAGTACCATAAAATTGCTTAGGAGCCTGTTTTGTGAAAGGCCAAGGCAGGAGAAAGGGTTTCCCAGCATTTGTTTGGAGTGGCTTGTGTTGCCCTGGCTTTGCCACGCATGAGCAGTGCTCCAGTGCAGGCTGCTGCCAGCAGCACTTCACCCAGGCTGTGCTTTTCAGCCGTGAGAGTGTGCACGCTCCCCTACACATATTTCTGTGCGTTCAACCACCGCCCTCGAAGCCACTGGAATTTTTTGTGAAGCGAGTCCTCTCTGCCTTGACTGCATGTTTCAGCCAGCTCCAATTGTTCTTTGAGACAATGCTGCACCTCCCAGCCTGCCCAACTGCAAGCCACTGACAAGTTTGGCACAGGCAGGATGGCAGGATGGCCTTGACTTCCTGCCAGCATGAGATGAACCGTGGGCTGGGTCTGGGCAGTCTCCAGGCTGGCTGAGGGCAGTGAGCTGAAACCAGGACACTGCCAGCTCCGCAGCGCCTGGGAACTGATACAGCGCCGGCATTGAGAAAATAAACACTTCCCATTTCCAGAGAGTTCATGTCAGTGCAGCCCATTTCTTAGAGCAGCCCTAGTTCCCTGCTTGGGCAGCTGTCAGGAATTAGGTGGAGGAAGATGGCCAATATATTCAAGTGCTTAAAGGCAGGAAGAGAAGTGAGGCCCTCACATCCATCTATTGTAAAGTTGCCACTTTAGCATCCTGAGCCCATGGGTGTTAAATGGGCTGTGCTTAGCTGAGTCATGGAAAAGAAGGGCAAAAACAAGCACAGGGGGCCTTGTCCCAGCTGGGGTGCCCTTGGGGACTTACAGAAACAACTGCAAATCCTTCACAGCCACACATTCCTCTTCCCCCATTATTAAGGGCTTGTTTCCTACAGTTACCTACCTCTTAGCTTGGTTCAGTGCCCTCTGACATTCACTTATCCAGTCTGGCATTAAAAAGAGCATTAGATGGATCAATAAAATGCTAATAAATCATATTGCTGATGTGCATCAAAGGGGTTGAGGGGTATTTGTTTCCTCAAAGGCATATGGAGGGTTAGGTGTGGAAGATGATTGACTGTCGATTCAACCAAGCAGGACACACCACAGCAAGAGTGTTTGTAGGGACTGGGGACACCTGAGCTATTTTCACAAGGCATGATTTAGCACAAGGACCTTGAATTCTCCTTTGCCATTTAAAACCTGAGAAGAAGGGAACATAAAGTACAGACCCAAAGAGCGTCCGTTTCTGCTTGCTGCCCGTCCACGTGAAGCGTTTCAGTTCCTCTGGAGCCAGCACCATCCCACTGTCTGCTTGATAATCCTTGAAGAAAAAAGAAAGATGCAGTCCTGTTAGGTGTTACCTGTGTTTTACAATGGACTCAGTTCCTCTTTGGTCTGATTTCCAGCATCCTTTTGGTCACTGATACTCAGACAGCTCTAGGAGACAGCAGCTCCATGCTGCTGGAGGTGCTGCAGTGCACAGGTATTTAATGGTGCCTTTCCAAACCACCCATTCCTTGGGATGCAGCAGACACATAATGCAGAGTCAGGCTGCTAGAAGAAGAGTGTCTACATGCAGTGTGAGGTTCTGGCCAGCCACCAGTTCAACCCTGCAAGAGCCACTGTGCCTTTCCCACCTCCTGCTGCTCGATGCATTCAACTGGGTCCCTAAGAGCTTGCCCTAACCTCTCAGCCTTGCCCACCCCTACCAGATTGGATGTGCATCCTATTAGTAGACACGCCTGCAGCTTGTCCATCTGATAACAGGACTTGCTCCTACCAGGGACCTCTGATGGAAACGTGGCTCACAATTCTCCTTTGTGCACTGCTATTCAGATGAAAATGCAAATCCAAGGGATTTGAAGTGTCTCTCCTACACCAGTGGGATTCAGGTGGGACTCTGGTAGCTATACCTTGCAGACCTACTGGAACTGACCGCTTCTTGCCAGGGAAGGAGTGTTTGCAGCCCATGACATGGCCAGCAAGGATCTCTGACCCCAATTTGTAGGGCAGTGGGATAACCTCTTGTTGCAAGCATAGCTAATCTTGCACCTTGTATCAGTTGGAGCTGACAAAGCAGTAATGCCCCGTCTTGATTATCCCCATATAAATCTGTCACAAAAATAAACACATGGCATACCGTTTGGCCCAGGAGTCACTTACATTAAATACAAGCTTTTCCTTAATGGGAAGCTCTTCAAATGTCTTTATGCGCTGGGGTGGGTTTATTTTGAAAGTGTTTATGTATCTGTTCAACAAGAGAAGCAGGACAATTTTTGGTGAGAGTATGAAGTGCACAAGCAGGAAGTGTAGGGTTTTTCTCTGTTTCTTTTGGCAGTTCCCAACTATCACTGAGGTAGGTCATACAAAATGGACTTATTAACCAGACCCCACCCAAATCTCACTCCCCAGTCCTGGAGTACACACAGCTGCCCCTCTCACAGTGCTGGAGCCCTGTGACCTGCAGGTCCCCCTGGGCAGGGACACTCCAAAGAGCTACAGCACTGGGTGGCTCAGCAACTGGTGGGACACTCAAGCCACCTGTGGGCTGTCTCTGAGTGTTTTCTCCCACCCAAGTCCAAACTAGGCTATGCAGTGAGCTGGCATCCCCAGCAAACAAACCCAGTCTTAATCTTGCTTATCTCACCTGATGCTTTCAGTGCTTCCACAACTTGAGCTTGTAACAGGAAATTTTTCATTGCACGAAGGATCAGATGGAGGGGGAAACCCACTTTCTGTTGTAAATACTGTGCTGAGGGGTATGTAGTCTTTGCCTTCCTAAGTGCAAACAAGAAATGAAAGCATTATTCCTGGCTCCACGTGGCCAGGTGCCACTGCCTTGGTGACAGCACACGGTTGTGACATTACTACCTGCTGGACATTTGCTTGCAGCAGGTCTCCCAGCTTTTTCACCAGCTCGGAGAACCGTGGCCTCTCGTTGGGATTGCTCTGCCAGCAGTCCAGCATGATTTGGTAACTGTGAGGACAACAGCAAAGAGCACGTGGTGAGGTTACAGCTCAGTTTGATCCAAGGCAGTGCAGCCTTTGACAGCTTGTCATTGGTAGAGTTAACTCCTGAACCTGCTTGGTTTTACAGAGCTTCCCTCTAACACCATAGAGGCCTCTTCCTAGAAGTAAAGCGGTAAACTTTCCACAAAAAAAGAAAAAAACATTCCTGCAAGACCCCGGAAGACCACATTAAAAGGATAATTCAGCCAACCAGTCATACTTCCTTTTTTTCATTCCTAATTAAGCATTAAACCTTTGTATTAAACATCTATTAACTGGCAATGTTTAGGTTAAGGTATCCTAAAGGCATCCTAAGATGACTTATATGGATGTGTCACTTCCTTGTATTGGTTGAGCCGAGCTTTCCTTCCTGCAATAAAATATGTGGAAGAGAAAAAAAAAAAAGCTCTTATCTACTGTCACTAGGATAATAAAATTAGTCAATGGGCAATACTCCCAGATAGGCATGGCTGGCTCGCATCCTTTTCTTCTGCCAGAACTATTTTTTGGTAAGTGTTTCTATTTAGAGTCATGACATAGCACTCGGGAAGGCACCAAGACGCTCACATGTACTTGATTTTGCCTCCAGAGGTAAAATACCCTGGAAATGCTCATGGTCCTCAGTGATTTGTGTCACAGGGTGAATGTTCAGCGTGCTGCATGTGCCTCCCCTGGCAAGGTGCTCTGTCCTGACCCACCTTGGTCTCCAAAAAGGTGCTGGCCATGAGGAGCAGCTTGAGACTGCACCTGAAGGCAGGGGAGCAGGGAGCGACAGCTGACGTGGAGGTGGAAGGACTCAGACAACCTGGGTGGGGAGGCTGCGGTGCCTGTCACCTTCCTCTGCCATCAGACACCGTGTACAGGAAAGGGTGGACCCTCACTACCGAATGATTGAGAGGAAGCCTCTGCTGTCACTTCTTAAGTCATGATGATGTCAATAATGTCACAGTCCTCCAGCACTTATCTGTGTGCATGTCGGTAAATATGAAACCTGGCGAGGAACGAATGACCTTCCCCCTCCTTCTCCTCCTCCTCCTCCTCCTCCTCCTCACCCAGCTCCCCTCAGATCCCAGCCCTGGTGGCGCACTGGGCTCAGGTCTGTGTCCCTCCCCACCCTCTCCCACGCTATGGGAGAGCCAGGGGCCAGGGTGGGGGTTGGACAAGATGTCACCCATGCTGGATTGGGTTGTTTTTCCTTAGGCTGGCGCAGGGTACTTTTAACAGGGTCTGGAATTTGATCTGCAGGGCAGCCCAGGAGGGCGGTGGTACGCAAGTTAAGCAAAGGCATCTTACATCTCCTCAGTCGCTTGCTCTGGGGCTCGCATCCTTGTGCCTTCCTTCAGCCTGCTGCAGAAATCCTCATCTATTTGGACTCCGGGGTAAGGAGAGGCACCTGGAAGTGACATTGGGAGAAGAGATACATGCCTTGAGTGCCTGTGACCTAGCTGTGGCCCTGTGCACCTCCCTCAAACCCTTGGGGTGTGCAGCATCAGGCTGCAGAGCTGGGGCAGGGTCTGGCCCTGCCGGCTGTGGAATTACTGCAGCTCTGGCTCCAAGCCCCAGTCTTTGGAGGGGGGGCAAAATCAAGACCACAGCTACTGGTGGTGCTCATCTGGCCTGAATAGAAAAAACACAGGTGAATTTGATTTAAACAGTATCCCTTGAAAAGCCAAATCTGATCTTTCTATTGGTTTGGACTACTGCAAATTCTAGTGAGCACAGTATTAGCAAACCCCAAATGCTCAAAATCACCTTGAAAAAATTGAAATAATTTATTTAAATCAGATCACAGTGCATTTGCATTGTTTTTCTGTTTTTTTGGTTTTTTTTTTTTTTTGTTTTTGTTTTTGGTTTTTTTTTTTGTTTTTGTTTTTGTTTTTCAGATGCAGCCTGATTGTATTGTTGGTCTTTTTTTTTATTGTAGACAAAAAAAATCAGGAAAAGGGAAAACGAAAGGAAAAAAAAAGACCTTCCATAGAGTCAGAGTCACCAGGTTCAAGGAGCTGGGGCTTTAAGAAAAAAACAGCAGGTATTATGAGGCTGACCATAAAATTACAGGAGTTGGCAGGCTGACCAACAACATGTATTTAAACTAATAAATGATTGATTGTCCTGAGAATTGTATAGTATTGTTTCCTCTGCTGTTCGCCTCTTTTGTCAGCCTCTGTGCTGAATGCAATTAAGATTCTTCTATTCTGACGGTCATTGTTGTTCCCACTCAGTGTACATCTTGTATCCTGCCTTTTCCACATGAAAGAAAGGGGGAAGAAAAGGCTTCGCTGGGTTCTCATTTCAGACTGCATGCTCCAGTTCATCCTGTGGCATCTGTGCAGATGCTTTTCGCCTGCTGTGTGCAGTAGCCTGGGTGAGGGGGTGCCGGATCCCCCCTGGGCTGGGGGCACCTCCTGGGCTCGGGCTGGAAATGGAGGTGACAGAATCTGAGGCATGCAAACTGTGTGTTTGGCTCCCTTGCTCCCACAAGAGGAATAAGGAGCTTTTAAGAGAGCACCCAACTCATGGCACTCGGTGTCTGGAATGCTGCCTGTGGCACAGGAGGTGGTGCCTTGGTCTTGGGCAGCTGATGACCCAGGATCACAGCTCTGTGTTTTCCTACAGGGTTCCACATTCAATTAAAATGCTTTAAAAATTGCCTGATTTTCCTGGTTTGTGCCATCGGTCAGACAAAGCTCTGTGACTGTGGCTGTGCTGCCCTGCATCCTCTGCCAAGGGTTTCTATAGGGAAAGAGGGAAGCTTAGGTTTTTGCCCATGGCAGAAGTAGGTGGTAAAGTTCTTGGGCAGCTGTGCTATCCTTTAAGGCTTTCAGCTTGGCAAATGAGCTTTCGGTGCTCTCAAAAGCACCAAAATTTCTAGGTCGCAGGGGCACGATAATCCCTCTGCCTCTACCTGCACACCCCACTTCTGAGTGATTTAGGTCTTTCCGAAACACCTGGCAGAAGATCACTGAAGCTAATGGGTGTTTTCCCCAAGCTGCAGTCCCCACTCCTGTCAAGCTCCTGGGGTGCAGAGTTAACATACCCAAGGAAAATATCTCCCACAGCAAGACCCCGTAGGACCACACGTCGCTTTTTGTATTGTAGATTTTATCAAATATGGATTCAGGAGCCATCCACTTGAGAGGAAGTCGAGCCTGGAGTAAAAGGAACAAATCTGACTATTATTTTCAAAGCCTAAAAGATTTTAATCATAGATGAATCAACTCTATATTGTTATGTAAATAATTACCATTCAAGCAGGAACCTGTGGGATTTCCTTACAGGCAGTCAAGATAAACCCACACTCATTCATACACTTAACAAATTGTTGGAGTAAAAGGCTGCTTTTTAAAAAAGTGTGGCACAAAACACCAGACATTGGAAACCTGTGACGAGGCCTTTTCTTTACAGGGATGTGGGGAACAGGGATGTAGGAGCACAGGTCTCTTGCCAGCATCATAGAGACAGGGCAGAAAACCCTGCAACCAAGCACTAACCATTCTGTAACGGTGTTGGAGATATTTTCGGGGAAGTTTTCAGAGCCAGGATTGCAGGAGTACATCAGCAGCCCTTGAAGCCCTCTGAGCACAGCCTGTTAGGGTCTCCTGATCTGTACCAAAGCTGTGTGAACCTTTGCCAGCTAATTTGCAATGCTGTAAATCCTGGAAGCTATTTATGGATGTGGGAATAGCTGGCAGGTGGGTGAGTCCTCCAGAAAGGGACTCTCTGCATGACTCCAATGCCCACACCAAATTCCCGTGGGGGCAGGCACAGTTTGCTGGCCCAGCCCTTCACGGCAGGGCTGGCAGGGCTGGCAGGGCAGGCAGGGCTGGCAGGGCTGGCAGGGCTGGCAGGGCAGGCAGGGCAGGCAGGGCTGGCAGGGCTGGCAGGGCTGGCAGGGCAGGCAGGGCAGGCAGGGCAGGCAGGGCTGGCAGGGCTGGCAGGGCTGGCAGGGCAGGCAGGGCTGGCAGGGCTGGCAGGGCTGGCAGGGCAGGCAGGGCTGGCAGGGCTGGCAGGGCTGGCAGGGCTGGCAGGGCAGGCAGGGCTGGCAGGGCTGGCAGGGCTGGCAGGGCAGGCAGGGCAGGCAGGGCAGGCAGGGCTGGCAGGGCAGGCAGGGCTGGCAGGGCTGGCAGAGCTGGCAGGGCACTCACTGCCTGCTCTCTGCACAGGGGCAAACACCACCAAGTGGGTGCTGGAGGAGTGAATCCTGCTCAGCTGCTCGAGGCTTGGCGCTGGCATGGGAGCACTGGGGGCACACACCTTCTTTTGGAGGGACTGCTTTCCTTGAAGGAACTTGGCTGAGTGAGGGGGTTATGCTGAGCCAGCCAAGAAGTGTCCAAAAAATGAAGCATTTACAGGGCAAAGCTGTGAAGCAGTTAGCATGTCTAAGCCTTATGCCTGAGGACAGAAATGTTTTCCAGACCCACAACACATCTGGGCAGCTCATCCTCGCATAAAAACCGTGACAGCTTTCGAGCTTTTAAATTCAGGAAATGTGAAGGTCTACAGAACGTTTTGGTGGACAGTTTGAAATGACATGTTATAAATATTTGGGTAAACAAACAGCATCTTGACTTACATCTCCTTTTCTCACATAATCAGGGTTCTTATAAATATCTCTTGCGAGGCCAAAATCACAGATCTTCACGACATTGTTCTCAGATAAAAGGATGTTTCTGGCTGCCAGGTCACGGTGAATGCACTATAATAAAACAGTTTCACAATCAAACTGCATTTCCTTATTCCTGCTCACAAATTTCCTGTCTCCCATATCCTTTAAAATTTTATTATTATTATTATTAATGATAAATTTAATTTTTTAGAGAAGTTACCTGTAGTTTGCATGAAGTTACTGTAAACAGCAGTAACTATTTAAAAAAAAAAATTACTATGTCCCAAAACTAAACAGCAGTAATTATTTTTTAAAAATCACAAAGTCAAGAAAGTGACAAATTTTTACACACTTTGACATTTGCTGGGAAAGAGCTGAATCATTTGGAGCTCCCTAATATATGCTGAAATTAAAGAAAAACCTACCACACCCGAAAGATCTTCCCCAAATGAATGAGCTTGACCCACTGCCTTCAGTCATGATCCTGTGTTTATGGACTATGGATACTTGGATAAACACAGTTATACTTATAATGCCAAGAGGAAAACGGCTCTTCCTTTGGGACCTCTCCCAAGGAAGGTGTCACTACAATGTAGACATGATTTCACCTCTGAATCCTGTCCTTGTACAGTGAAAAACCCTCCGTGCAAAACTCACCTTTCGGGAGGAGAGGAACTCCATGCCTCTGGCCACCTGAAAGCTGTAAGAGATCAGGTCCTCCATGGTGAGGGGCAGCTTGTACAGGTCATCAGCATCTGCAGAGGTGGGAAGCAGGGATTGTTACAAAGATGGCTCACAGGCAGTTGTTTGCCCCCTTTCTTACGGACCCCATTATTCCCATAAATTCAGTCTTCATAGAGGGGTATTTGGAGGTCAACCCACTGTCATTGGAAACAAAAATAGTGCTTGCTTTACACCCCGTGCTTTGGACACTGCTGTGTTTTCCCCAAAGATAAGGAGCAGTCAGAAGAAACAATCACACATTTTCCTGTCAGATTTAGTAACCCTGGAAATAATCTTTTTTTAAATCTTCTACCCTCTGGACATGACCCTCTGAGCGTCTCCCACGGATGTTTATTAGGGTGATAAATGAATTGGAAAAAAATGGAAAAAAATTTCAGGGATTCACAGTATGTTGTAAAAATATCACAGTCTGTGTAGGGACAGGAAGGAATTAATACCTACCCTCCTCGTCCTCCTCCACATCACTCAGACTTTTATCTTCCTGGAACCCAGAGCTCGCGAAGCTCTCGCTGCTGGTGACACTGGCCAGCCTTTGTTTTTTGCTTTCCACTGGCTCAATATCCTTTTTCTCTTTCCTTGGCTCTCCCTGCAGAGAGGAGTCCTTCAAACAAACAGAGGAGAAGAGGTGCTACATCAGGGCAGCGGAGGGGGTGGGAAAGGAACCGAGTCAGACTGCTGTCGCCTTTCAGCCGGGCTGGTGCTCTGTGGCGTGGGTGCTCACATCTCTCACGGGCCACAGTGTCCAGTGCCACTGTGGCAGGCAGGGGCTGGTGGCAGGGCAGTGCTCCACCGAGGCTGCCATCCCCAGAGGGCAGAAACATTGTGGCTTGGGAGCACCAGCACATGATTTTGGGTAACCAGGGCAGTGGGCTGTCTCTGAGGCGGTGAGGATTTGCAGGGTGCAGGGATGGACCTGTCTGCTGGGCTGTGGCTCATCTCAGCCTGAAATGAGACCTCTGAAATGAGCAGGCCCATTTCTCTCCAGCAGACAGAGACGGGCTGGGAAGGTTGTGCCCTCAGTGCATGTATCCCAGATGTGTCAAACATCAGCTCTTTTCCCCAGGCTGCTTAGGACATCTGCCTCTGTCCCTGCACAGGGTTTGGTGTGGGCTTGTAAAGCCCTTTTGATGAGGAGAAGGGCACTTGGTGTTTGAAGCACAGCTGCTGTTGGAAGTGACTGCCTCTCTCCAATGCCTTTATCCGATGCTTTCTGCTTATGGCCAGTGATGGGACGGTTTAACGGGACACACGCAACACCCTTTGGAAAATGCTTCCTCACTGCTACCTGTCAAGCAGCCTGGCTGCCTGGCCATAATCTTGCACCCTCTTACTTTTCCTCTTGTCCTGTAGCCATCTCTGTTCCCTGTGCACGCTGGTAAAGAGCCAAACCTCCACCTCCTTCCTGCCTGGGCAGCCTTCCCAAGGGTGCCGGAGCACTGGCTCTGGGAAGGGGTATGGGAGTGACTCCGCTCCGGATGGACCATGCCCAGCCATACTCCCTGCTGAGCATCCGACCCCAGCAGCCACGTGTAGGAGGAGCCAGCTGCTGTGGCTCGTGTGGAGTACAGCATGGACAGCCTTGGGAACAGAGACTCAGCAAAAGCCTGTTAGCGGGGGATGTCCTCTCGAGTGTTCTCTCCCACAGAACCCCCCTGAAAAAACCCTGAAATGCTTCTGAGCTTTTGGCACAGCTGAGCAGAGGTTTTGAGACCTACTGTTCTGTATCCAGGCTCCTAAATCTCATTTCAGACCCCTGGATCCTTTGGAGGGGTTTTCTGGAACAATTTGAATGTTCTGGGACATTTGGATTTAGGTTTATAATAAGAAACATGCCACAAATTTCATTCAGAGGGCTGTGGGACGTGAGGACAAGACTCTAATCTCCTTTCCTCTTGATAGCTCTTCTCCTCACACAATAATAAGATTACTTGTAAATCTCTGAATATTAGGGTGTCTTGGGACATGAGGTTTAATTGGTATTATCTTGTTTGTGCTCCCAGCAGTACTGAAATCACTGGGCAAAACCACTTCCTTGGGCTTTGCTGACCCCAAGCCCACCAGGAATGGATTCATCAGCAGGAGGGCAAGAGCATGTGGGGACACTTTGGATAGGATTCTCTTCCCCTGGCTCTAGATGGCTCCAGCCAAATTAGTCACAGTAGTCTCCTTGCACAGTCAGGGAGAGAGAGTTGAATCCTTTCTTGGCACAACACATGCCACACCAAATATTAGTATAGGTCAGGTGAACTTCACCCAAAATTAATTTTTCTCATTTGGTAGAAGAGAGTCTGAGGAGACCAGCTCAGAGCTGACAGCTACATTACCAACACGTCAAGTAGGATGAACCCTACCAGAACCATCTGCCTCCTCACCTTGGTAGGGCAGAAAAAATTCCTCTTGCTCTTCAGATAGTTTGATAAATTCCCATACTTGCAGTATTCAACAATCACCATCAGAGGCCCTGGGCAATTTAAAAAAAAAAAAAAAAAAGAAGAGCCATTTTGAGCAGTGTAAGCCAATACAAGGTGGCATCAGCCCTGAGAAAGTCTTTCATGCCCGTAACTGCAACTTGAATCCAGAATAACTGGCAATGTGTCCTAAAGAAGTAGAAGGCTGTTTGAAGGACACTGAACATTATCAAAACAATATTGTTTCTGGAAATTAGGGCAGGGCCTAATTTTTGAAAGCTGGGTCATGAATCTGGGTCCTGAGGGACCCTCTGTTTCCTCTTCAGGCAATTCAGACTGGAGTCCCGCAGCCCACACATTTGAACTAAAATAGGTGACATATCTAAAACAAACAATGTCCCACACTGGTCTTTTGATTTTCTTAGTGTAGTATCATGAAGGATTTTACAACAGCTGCATTGTGATTTGTAGTTCAGGGCTAGCAGCTGATATCCCTTGTTCCCAGCCTTTTCAGGTCACGTTTAACTTGAGCTTGAGCAGTGGAGTGAGTGAGATAAAGGACAGCAAGTGGCATGGTCCTAACTTCACACTTTACATGGTAATGCTAAAAGAAGTTTAAATAGAGGAAATGTTCAATCACTTAATTAAATGACTAAAAATCTCATTTTCTTTTCCTTTTTTTTTTTTTTTTTTTTTTTTTAACCAACTACGGGATGAGCTCAAATATTAAAAGTTAGGAACTTGACCTCTGGATGAAAAACAACATGGCCAACTGGCTGTTATTGGAGATAATCCAAACCCGTTTTCAGAGCAGTGCAGACTTTTTTACCTCCATTTTTTGTGCAAGCTCCCAACAAATTCACAATGTTGAGATGATGACCAATGTGGATTAGGATTTTCAGCTCAGTCATCAGTGCTTTGTACTCACTTGCTGTGGCCCCTTCTGTAAATAGAAAATAAAAAGTCAATGTGAAAAGGCAAAGAACTGGTCCTGCTGAGCTTTACCACTTCTTGTTACTTTCCATTGAAATAACCTCCATTACTGGATGTACTTCTTGTGTTGATGTTCTCTCTCTATTCCTCCCTGCTCAGCATCCTCTTGGTTGCAATTAAACCCATAAAAAGAGTCAGGCACTCAACTTCCTCCCAGTAGAGTCTATTATATTTAGAACTGAGAGGATTCTTTTTTTCCACATGAATAGTTCTGACATTTCAGCCAAAAAAATGAAAGAACAAATAGAAGGGATTTCAAGATTATAATTAACTCTATCTGGAATAGGTTTCATCTAACCTGACTTCAGCTATCTAAGGGTTATATTCTAGCCTGAACTAATCAGCATCTTAAGGAGTCAGTGGCAAGGGCAAAGCATTTCCAGAGGCTGGTGCAGCCATCAAGTTTAGGCATCTATATAGGGAAAAGCTGAACCACCCCTTGGTGATGCTTGTCTGGTTCTGTTCATTATATAGGAAGCCTGGAGATAGACCAGGGAAGTAAATATTAATTGGTTAAAGTGAGGTGACTGCATCTCACCCTTACCACTCATGACCAATAATCATAGTAAGAGTAATGATATAAGAAGTCCCTCAAATAAATCCAAACCATTCTATTTAGTGTTGAGTGAAACTTCATTCCCCCTGAGCAAACTCTTTTCCTACATAATTAAATTTTGTTAAGAAAACAAGAAAAAAACCACATTGCTTTGTGGAGGCCCAAAAGGAATTTTTCACTTTAGTGACAACAAGAGCAAGAAGAACAGTCCTGTGGAAAAACCACTAGAGCTTGGTCTTAGAGGGCTTGGTTTGAACATCTGAATGGAAACAGTTTTTCTTGGTGTCCCACACAAAACTTGTCTTCTACTTAGTGACTTGGTATTTGCTTGTATGGGTGGAGACACTTCCCCTTCACCTCATGGGAATTCTGTGCGGATGAAGACTATGAATGATTGCAAAGTTCCTGGATAATCTAGTGAGGACACAAGGAATGAGGCAGATCTCCCCATGCCTTAGGTGGCCGTGGTGAAGATACTGAAGGTGCCTACAGAAGATCTGTTCACAACTGGCTCCCTTCATTGTCAGCAGAGCTGGACAAGGACACAGCTCCCCATTGCAGGGATCTGCCTTAGGGTGGGATGAGCTGCTGTTTCTCACCACTGCCAATGAAGGGCATTTGAGTGACTAACTCAAATACAAGCATCCACTGTGCGCACATGAATCCCACCAGGAAGACTTCTAGGAGCTGCCGTCTGCTCCCGTCCATTCCAGGAGCACCCACTGCTCCTTGGTGGTGCTGGCTGGCACGAGAGGCCTGCCGAGGGACATGAGAAATGCTGAACCTGGCAGACCACTCCAAGGCTGGAACTGACACATACACAGCTCCTGATAACTGATAAGTAAGCAGATGTGAAGCTAGGAGCCACTGGCTAAGATGGATTTATTCGAATTATGCCTGAGCAGAGTCAACTGGGAGCATCAGGGATCCAAGCCTTACTGGCAGAATAAGGGATGTGTTCTGGCAGAGAAACAACACCAAAAAGGATTAGAGATTAATATAGATAAGCAGTGCAGCATAAACTCCCGGGGCAATGCAAAAAAAAAAAAAAAAAAAAAGCCTGCTATGATCCTTACACATATAAAGACAGGAAAGCTAAATACATATGAAGGGATGCCACCAGCACCCTGGGCTGTGGAATTCAATCACAGCTGCTGCAGGCTATGACTGAATATCATCCTGCTTGCAGACGACCCAAGCGCCCTCTTCAAATTAGTGAGGGGTTTTTGTCCTTTCTGCTCCAATGGGAAAGGTGGCAGTGAGTAACTGGGGGATGATTTTGCTTTCCGATGAGCACTGGTGTATGAACAGGGCTGGCAAATCCATTGCACAACCTGGTGTCAGCATCCTAAGCACTGTGTGATGAGCCCGCAGCTGGTTCAGAGGGGACACACCTCCGCAACACCACCAAGATTTAAACTGCTCAATCTGTTTAGCTTGATAAAAGGGCTTTCGTGAAGAAAAGTCATTATATAATCTAATGGAGAGGTTAGAATGAGATGCAAAGGTCAGACATATGCAAAGTAGATGTAAGGCATCTGATTTTAACTCTAAGATGGTTATTCCTTGGAACTAATAACCAAGGAAAATATGAAGGCTTCCACCCAAGTGTCTCCACATTAAGGTGGATACCTTATTCTTCAGCTAAATTTCATTTACAGCATTCAGTATGGGGTCCATCTAGCATAATGGTATGACTTTTTACTGTGAATGCAATTTTTATTTCATACTTCTGCCATTTCACTCCTGGTGGACCTTAAACTTGATTTGTACGCATTTTGGAGGTATCAAAGGATTATTGTGGAAAGCTTTTGCTTTTGGCAGAATTGTACAAAAAATGTGCCACTATATAAGGCATGATTTTTTCCAACGCAGCTTTGTAGCAAGATACCTTTCAGCATTTTCACGGCAACTATTCTGCATGTTGGTGATTTCCTAATTCCAAAGGCAGATGCTTGTACCACCTTTCCAAAAGCTCCGTGTCCAAGAGACTTTCCTGTAATGAAAATAAAGTGGAGAGATACATCTTGGTAAAAAAAGAAATCTTGTCAGCAAATGGCTTCATAGATAATGAACTGAAAAACGTGTTTTCCAAAAAGTCCCATAGATGTATTTCCAACATATAGCTGGTTTAGGGTTTCTGGTTTGTTGGGGGTTTTTTACAAGTAAGCAGTCAAACTAGAAGACAGAGTCATCAGAGGGAGCAAGTGGTAGCCGTGAAAATGTCACTAAATGAATGTAACCATTCAGTGGAGGGGCACAGTCTTCTAAATTAATATCTAAACTTTAATTCTCGGTACGTTTGTCAGTAGAACCCAATAGCATCTGTTATCAAAGCAATGGAAACATGAAGCAGAATATGCTGGGCCAAAAAACCCTCAGAAATTCATTTCCACCCTAGATGTGCAAAAACGTTGTGATTTTTTTACAGCAAATAAAAGCCACAAAGAACTTGATCTGCATGACTGAAAAGCATCAACAGGCTGACCTTGGTTTGTGAAGGGCTTAGTTTGATGGAGAAATACAGACGAATCTGTGTGTGTCTAAAAATTTCTTTTTCAGTTATTGCATATAGATTCTTCGTTCAGCAGATGTACAAGGGAAGCATCAGTAAGACTCAGGTCTCCATTTTCTTAGAGAATTGATGTTTTTAGTGCTTAATGTTTTGACTGTTCATGGTTTCTACAAGATGAACTTGCAATTTGAGGTCCTATAAAACCCATCCTACCTTTGTTTAATCAATAGCTTTAATCTGTTTCCATCTCTGTTAATTCACTTCCCACATTGTGATAACCTACTTAGTCACCGCTTGGAAAACACACCGGCTCATAAAGCTGCACAAAGCTGCTAACCTTTCAAAACGGAGAGTGAGCACTGGAAACAGCACTTCCTTCTCTAAACAGCAGTGTGATTCAATGGGAAATTGTAATAGCACCCACCTTTGCTGCTCTGCTGTTTGCACTCTGCTGAACGGTAGCACAGAGCAGGGCTGCTTTAACTTTTCAGCACATAGCTCAAAACTCCACAGTTTAGTATGCAATTGTGCCTATGGCTGCTCTCACAAAAGCCCTTTATGTTGACACACAAAGTAACTACAAAATTATTAAACAGAGGGATATTAAGTTGCCCAACCATCTGAACAGTCAGCTTGTTATAGCCTTCAAGCAGCTACTCTGGATGTGTTTGGGGTAATGCTCCGGTGTGCAGTGTTGCAGCATTTAGCTCCAGACCAATGAAGCAAAATGCTCTACTTAAGTTTTCCACACTTGGCTTGGATTTACTGGGCCGCTCAGAATGAATTAAATTAACATACGCTGCAGTCAAGGAGTTTTGGATCAGATTTTCATTTCAGTCCCGTTTTAGCTGGGTCCTTCAAGCACGTCAATTGCTGGACTGGGGCATTAGCAAAGAGCACTTGCAGACACCTCACTCCATGTCTGTGGGAAGGCACAGGCTCAAAGGCATGTTCATTTCTCAGGTTCTTTGCCACAGTTTGAGTCATCTGGGTTTTCCTCCCATGTGGCTTCATGTTTTCCATGATGCTCCGTGGGACGGCAGTGCATGTGCAGAAGAGTGGGAAGCGCAGTGCTCGGTGCCAGCGCCGCGGGCTCGCAGCGCACAGGAGGGAGCGTGGCTCGGGCAGCTGGCTGCCACCAGCGTGTTTGACACTGCTCTGGAGCCAGCAGCGACACTGCCCTGGGTCCTGCATCACGGTGGCAGCACTGTGTGGCCTCTCTAGATGAGGAAGGTCAAGCCCAAGGGTAAGGTGAGAAGGGCACGATGGCTCAGCTGACGCAGTGTTATCGCAGGCCACACCGACAGTGATTTATAGCACCAGCATTATTCTGCCTAATGAAAAGATGACATTTTGCTCTCAGTGAGACTAATCTATGCTGAATGTTAATTACCATGGCTTCAGTGATGCCCATACGAAATTTCCTGTAATGTCTGTGCCTCTTAGAGACGGAGGGGGAGTCCTGTTATATAAGCATTGTATCACAGCCGTGGGCTGTGTGTACGCATGTTGGAGGAACACACAGCAAAGGAGATGTGGGCTGAAAGGAGACACTTTTTTGCAAAAGTTACAATAAGTATGTGTCCTGGAGGATAAGTAGGTGGAAAGAGAAAAACAGTCACATCAGATGCTGGAAGGGGTTGCATTTCTAAGTAAAAATATTTTTTTTAAACCATAGAAGCACATTTTGTGTTTGTGAGACACTAATCCTCAGAGACTGCCAAGGATACTCAAAGACTGAGCCAGCTGCCATGTAAGCAGGACTTGCACTGAGCTAATCTAGTGTACTGCACAACACAACTCCTTCAAATCTGGTTCTCATTCATTGTCAGCATTCTTTATTTGTTTACACCAGTTCTTCCACTTTTAACTCGTTCTCTGGTCATTGTTCATCACCTCTGGACTCCAAACACTAACCCTACAAGGCATGGGTTTTTCCTTGGTGTTTACATTCCATTTTTGCTTGTTTCTTTCCCAGTGGTCACATTGTCTGCTCATCAGGCTCTGGGTCCATCGTTGTAAGAAAACTGTCTGAAGATTGAAGTCACTCCAGCACAAGGCTTCAGCATTCCCAGAAGTGTGTGTGACAATTATAAATCACGAGCAATGTATTTCAGCTGTGCTTATCCACATCTGGTCACCTTGTGTCTTCTGGAAGGCAAATTAAGTGTGATCCTAATTGTACACATGTGTTAATCCACCTCTGTCCCTGATACCCAGGAGACAGGAGGCATCTGTTACAGCTCCTAACTAAAATTCAAGGATTTTCTAGACTTTGCTGTAGGACAAATGTGATGCATACCTGAAAGAACAAACAGCACTGTAGCAACAAGGCTGAGCTTATCACTGATATTTTAGTGTTGACCTTTTTACTAAAATCTGTGTGGTTTCTGGAGGGATTAATCAACTTCAAAATATGGTCCCTTCCTTCTTTCCCTTCTCATCAGCCCCACACTAGGCTTAATAAGGAATGGTCCCAAACTCATGCCTTTTGTTGGGACATTTATAGGGAAGCTGGCTGTAGGTTTAAAGTTTTCAAGGATATTTATTTATATAAAACTGCAGCACAGAGGGAAAACAAGGAGATTGTGCTGGAGAAAGAAGGAAAGGGAGAAACAGGAAGGGGTGCAGGGTGGATTATGAGGACCCATTTCTGCACAGGCTTTTTTCCAAGTTTCCAGGTTGAAGAAAGGGAAGAAAACCATAGAATCATAGAATATCCTGAGATGGAAGGGAGTCACAAGGATCATCTTTGTGGATGATCCTGTCAGGCACAGGACAACTCCAAGCGTCACACCATGTGCCTGTGAGGGTTGTCTAAATGCTTCCTGAACTCTCTCAGGCTTGGTGCTGTGACCACTTCCCTGGGGAGCCTGTTCCAGTGCCCAACCACCCTCTGGGTGAAGAACCTTTTACTAATATCCAACCTAAATCTCCCCTGACACAACTTCAGGCCATTCCCTCCGATTCTGCCACTGGTCACCAGAGAAGAGATCAGTGTCTGCCCCTACTCTTCCCCTCACAAGGAAGTTGTAACTGCAATGAGGTTTCCCCTCAGTCTCCTCCAGGCTGCACAGACCAAGTGACCTTGGCCACTCCTCATATGGCTTCCCCTCCAGACCCTTCATCATTATTATAGTGGATCACCAAAATTACAGTAAATGCCGGAGTTCAGGCTCCTGAGTCTAGAGAAAGAAACATTGGAGTCAGAATTCTGATTTGGAATTCTTTGGCTGCCCCATTTTTGACATGTTTTAAGTAAATCAGTTTGCAACACACAGAGTGCAGCATTCTTGTCTATATTCTCCTTCTGTGTCCAGGTGGCCAACTTAAAGGATGAGGGAAAGGCTGTGGATGTTGTCTGCCTTGACCTTTGTCACTGTCTCCCACAGCTTTCTCCTGGAGGGAGAAGGCAGATGGTTGGACTTCATCTTAAGGGTCTTTTCCAACCTAAATGATCTTGTGATTCTATTTTCATTTTCCTACATGGAATCAAAATATACATGTGAAAAGTCAAGTAGCCATGTTTGGTCAGTCCTAAATGCTGTAATTCATTCACAGATCAGTGCTCTCAGTGTGGAATCGGTCACACCAAACCTGGCAGTACCTTGTGCTGCATGCCTGGAACACACCCAGCTCCTCTTTAGCCATAGTTACAGGTACATCTTATTCAATCAGTGCAAACTCTACATGAAGTATTCTGATATTACCTAGTTTAAGCCTTTCTCTTGCAATTTCCCACTTGCTGGCATCATAAGGTAGACGTTCACATTGCTCATCCAAGGGGACTTCATCGGGATCCATTATGATTGACAGGTAATGGTTGGTCTTCAATTCAGAGGAATAAGGCTAGAAAACAAAGAATATTACAAAATGAAAAAGCGGATAAGGGTGTCTGTCAGCATCTTCCTGTTTGGATCAAGGGCTGCAAATTAATTCTGTTCACAAGGTTGTGTATTTCACTGCACAATGGATGGTTTGGTTAAGCTCCCTTTGGCTTTTCTCTATATTGCAAGAGTTTTTATATGAAAGAAACTCCTTCCTGTAGCTATCCCCCCATGTGACATGCCAGTTCCTTCAGTGAAATCCATGTGGGTCTGTGTTAACGTATGCTGTTATGATACAGACCCTCTGCACAGTCAGGAGAAATATTTTCAGCAAGTGACTAAACATAGCTGATAAAAATAACTTTCCTTCATGATTGTGCAAAGCAAGAAGTGGCCACATGCAACAGATGGAGTTCAACTGCCAGTGTTTATTTGTTCCATATATCCCACAAAGATAGGTCATATGTGGTTAGAAGTTGTGCAAGACTAGTCATCACGACACTGGACATTATATACTTCAGAAACTGCTTACAAATTTTTAGAATTTTTTATTTTTCTTTGGTATCATTTCTAAAAAAATTACTCAAATCGTTTGAGTCTGGATGAATTTACAAACAGCCCGACTCAAACACATGATTTAAAACATAAAATTTCAAATTAATCGGCTAATTTAGTTTCGCCTGAGCAAACGGATTATCCACTTCACATGTGAAATGTAAGGAAAGGTGAACCTGGCCTGAAAGTTTTCTGCAGTTCATCTGCCCCTTCAAAGAGCGCCTAGGTTGCCATTCTAATCCACCGGATTTTCTTGACACAGGAATACTTACATTTCTGTAGAAAAGGTCTAGTTTTTGCCACAATTTCCTGGCTATTAGTTGGAATTTATGGGAAATCTGCTGAACTGAACCTGAATGTGTTGCTTTTCCTAAACTCATGGAAGTAGCCCTTGGGCACAGACATACAGATACCACAAACATACAGCTATAACCACATAGTCTATTTCTTATTATTTGCTTTAACTGCCTCCTAACACTTTCAACTTTCCTCCTCTACAGCTTGGAAATATGTCCCTATTACCAGCTTTCCCAGGCATGTTTTTTAAGAATCGTTATTATTGGCTGTGCATGCCTTGATTATAAACACAGCTAGACTAAAATGACAGTAATTAACAACTGCTGTTCTAGCTGCTTTTCACCCTCCCCAAACCCATAAATTTTGTCCCAGGCAGGATTGCCCTGATGCTTGGGGAAAAGTCGGGACACTTAAAGCCTGGCTCCAAACCATCCACTAAGTCTGGAAAGGGCATGGATAAGTGGGATATGGGTAGAAACAGAAACTTGTGTGGTGCTCCAGAAAGGGCATTTCTAGACAGAGATGTGTGTACCAGACTGCTCCTGCCTGTCACACTAGAAGAGCTTTTAAGTGAATCCATCCCAGAAAAAGCAATAGGCAAATTGAAAATTCAGTTTCCCACAGTTCTTTCTTCAGATGCACTCAATATCAAATTTTTGGCACAATTAGAGTTCTGAAGCAACATTTTCAATGATGAAAAATTGCTAAGGATATCATCTGTCCCTGTGTGCATCACAGAGTGGCTTTAAGAAAATGCTCTTGGAGAGCACATCTTTTTTTCTGTTGTGGCAACATAATTTGTATATAAAATTTAATTCAGAGCTAATTACAGACATAAATCTTTGAGAGAAAGGGTTTATAAGAGAAACACAGAGAAGACCATAAACATAGATTAGCACTAGCTGGAAAGGCTCATCTGGAAAAGAGCCTTAACATGTCATGTAGTTAAAATCCCCTGTTCTACAACTATGATGATATTTTTATTATCTTTTAACAATCTAACAAGTTCTGGCCTCATAAAAAAATATTGCAACCCTTTGCTACATTTAAAGCTTGTATTTTTCCAAGATTTGCAGTCATTTTATGACTGTTGTACTGTTGAGAATTCAGTACTGGTCCCACTTGCCTTGTAATTTCTCTTACAGCTCTGAAGTTTCTCCATAGCTTCAGTTGACCTCTGCTTTTCTTTCCCCCCAAATTCCCACGCATTCCTCCTCACTAAAGCTCGCAGCAGCAGGAATGCAGGCAGAATGACTGCTGCCTTACCGCCCTGGTTTGGAGGTCTAGTGTTGCTTTCCCTTCAGTCAATAAAATTTCTCAGCACCCAGCCTAAGATACCGGCAGGCCTTGGTGCAGGTTGAGATAAAATGCTCTGTGAGGCTGCAGTGAACCTTCAGCAGTGATACCCCTGGGCCGGTGGTGTTGTGGGATTGAGGAGACGAGGCACACAGCCATTTCTCAGCTCATGTCTTGCAGTGCCCCAACACCTTCCCTCAAATCCATCTGCTCCTCCAGGTTACACTGAGATCTTTCTGCTCGACTGAGGAGTTGCATTTTCTGCTTAGGAAAGCTGCTGTGGTTTAACCCGCACGCACCAGACAAAGCAGACATGGTGCTGTCAGCAAAAAGGGATTTTAAACCATCGCGGACAAGGAGGAGGGTTAGCTGCTGGGGCAGTTAAATTTATCATGTTTATACAGAATCATCTGCCCTTGAAGCTGCACCATCAAAACTCCATCAGTAAAATATCACTGTGGAATTGATGTAATTACACCAGACACTGTGCAAACCAGACCCCAGCACATTCTGTGAAGATCTGTCATTCCCACTCACTCACATCTTCAAAGACATTAAGATGCCAAACCCCCACAGTTTTTATAAGGGAATGAGGATGCCTTTGGTGTGAGTCAGGCACCCAAATTCTAGTGAGCCTCAGAGCCTTGTCCCCACCCAGGTTTTTCTTTCTGGCTTGCTCATACTCAGCCTTGCGAGTCATGGTTCTCCAGCATCCACCAGCAGCCTGGTGATTTGCACCAGGATCAAGGGTGAGCAGTATCAAAGAATCACAGAATCACAGGATATTCTGGGTTGGAAGGGACACACAAGGATCATCAAAGTCCAATTCCTGGCCTGGCACAGGACAGCCCCAAGAGCCATGCCATGTGCCTGAGAGTGCTGTCCAAACACTCCTTGAACCCTGGCAGATTTGATGCTGTGAAAGTGATAGCTCTGCAGTAAGCAAAACAGAATTTTTCTTTGGTAGGCTCAGCAATCCCGGCAGCCTGGGAAAAATTTTCTAACATGAGCAAAGGGCTGCCAAGGGGCGGCAGGTGCCACCGGGAGATCCCTGTCTGTCCTTACCCTCTTCAGCTTGCGAATGAAGAGGGTCAGCAGGAGCCAGAACAGCGTTGCAGCCACACAGGTACAGGTCAGAGTTATCAGCTCCAGGTTTGACCTCTCCGATACGCCTGGGAAAATCAAGTTGTAAACATGTTAGAAAATGACCTGCAAACCAAGGGCACTTCATGTTTTTTTGCCATTAAAGTAAAATACCAGGAAGGACCAGCTCTTTTCAATGGGGTATTAATCTCTGTTTGGACTGGCTCACAGAGCCAGAAAAAGGTCTCCTGCAGCCTCCCTGCACAGAGGGGATGGCTCTGCTGGCTCTTTCCCATAGGCAGTGAGCACTGTGGTGTGAGGGCTGCTGCTAACATGCAGGAGAAGCTCCAGGGAGCTCCAGGGAAGGCTTGCGCTGGTGTTGGCACCAGTGACTCCAGGTGTGACCCAGGGCACACTGCAGTGCAGCTGCTTGGGGTTTGCTGTCCAGGACACGATGCCTTTTCTCATCCATTGCTCAGAGAGCTTTTGCCTGCTAATGGCTGAGCCCTGCGCCCTCACCTCCATCCCAGACATGCTGGAAACCCACCAGCCCTCACCAAAATCCTTGCTGGGGGTGACCTGAGGGTTCTCTTGGAGACTCGTGGTGCTGCCAGCAGGACTCCATGAGCTCTTCTTCCCATGGCTTGGATGGATCTGATCTGTCACCTGGAGCTCAGCTCATACACAGTGCGGTGCAGGGGTCTTGAGCCCCATTCCCACTGGCAGAAATCCAGGGCACATGGCCCAGCACTCCCTCCAATCCACCGCTCCCCCGGCAGCTCTCCTGCCACTCACACCAGCAGCACATGGCCACACTCCCTGAGGGCACATGGGAACCCCTCCTTTGCCAGCAGCACCCCACAGAACCCGGATGGCAGGGAGCTGGGAGGGCTCTAGAAACCAGGGAACAGATTAAGGACAGAAAGGGGGAAACAAAACTGACAACAACTGAAAATGAAGCAGAAAGAAAACATGAACATTAGAAATCTGGAAAGTATTAGAGCCCACTGACAGACCTTGAAAAAAACCAAAATAAAACTCACTTCAGACTGCTATTTAGGGATTTGCAAAATAGTTTCAGAGCAGTTTGTTTTGCAAATCCTGCGATCGCGTCAAAATCCCACACTTCCCACAATATGTTTTCCATCTCATTGGTAGCAAATGCAAAAAGAACCATCATGTTCCGCCTCTTATTCTGATATACCCTCTAGAGAAGGTAAATGAGAGGACAAAGAGGAGTAATTCTGATCAGAATTTCACAGTAGTTTTGTTAACTGCACTTACAGAGTTTCGGAGCCTGGCAGCTTGGTGTTACTCCTGACAAATAAAAAAAGGTATTATTATGTCTCACTGGTGGGTTTATTGAGTAATCCAGAGGGATGTGCTGCCTGGTTTTAGGAAAGGCTAGAGAGCTTAGCTCAGAAGATGTATTGCTTAATTAGCATAATGTTTTCCCTCCCTAAAAATGACAATCAGTTTTGTATTCATGCCCCATATCCAAGATTCCCCTGGCATGTCCATTCTGAAGCTTTGAATATAAAGCTTATTGAGGAAAAACATCACTACAACTACAAATGGAGGTACAATAGTCTCCAAAAATATCAGGAGTGTTCTTTTTCCACAAGTATTTTTTTAAAATACTTGATTTACATGTGGAACATGGTGATGGCACAAATAATGCATCCTAACACAGCTTGCTTATTCTCTGGCATCAGCATTTCCTTTTACGTATGGATAGTCTCTCTTCTGAGCAGCACTCCTGCATATGGCAGATAATAGCTTCTGACATTTATTCAGCAAAACCTGAAGGGGCTGAAGGTTCATTGGTTGCCACAGCTTCATATGGCAGGACATGGAAAACCTGTGAGGTACAGCCAGGCCTGGGGTGGAAGACAGTAACCCAACAACCACTGCAGTAGCTGCTCAGAAGTCCACAAAGAGATGTGAAGGTGCTGCCTTTGAAATGTTTGAGCAAATGTAGGCAACCAGAAAGCATTTTTCCAAGCTGGGGTTGGGTTGGGTTATCAAATGCCAGACTCCTGGTCTTGCTAAAAGCCTTGAAGTCAGAGCTTTCTGAGTGCCTCTCAGCTATGTAGAAAAAGGTTTGATTTGAGGCAGAACAGGCAGACACTTTCAGAAGAGGCCTTAGCACTAGCAGAGTTTGGTGAGGCTGTAATCAGTACTAAATTCCTCTCTCTTCCTGGTAACCAAAGATTTCTGGCTTCCCCTTAGAGTCCCATCCCAGACCTTTACTCACCAGACAGCTCATTAGACAAAGACCTTTTCTCGTGTGCAGCTCTGTCCTGTCTGCCTGACTCTGCCCCAAGCAGCAGCCCCCTCTCTCCCCCAGACCCCTCCAAAAGTGCCCTTGCACCATCCCATGTCTCTGCAGGACTGCAGAGGGGTGAGGAGGGGGCAAGGGAAGAAGTGCCACCAGCAGCATCTTCTCTCTTTCAGGGAACAGAAGCCACCAGAACTATGCAAGTCTGCCAGGATGAGAGCCTGGATTAATGTGCTGATCCAACAAGCCCAAATCTTCAGCTGATTTGGGCTTTCTCTTTAGGATTTCAGCTCTAAACACCCAAACACTGTGATGCAGCTCAGGTGTCAGCCAGGGTAAAAACAATGCCTGGGGCAGCAAAGCTACTCTGCTGCACCTAAAGCATCCCTCACTCCTACCCCAGTGGGATCTATCCTGCTTAGGCTATATCAGCTCACAGTCACAGCTCTGCAGCGCTGGGATGTGTGCTCAGAGAGGCTGAGGAATGTCCATCCTTGGAGCTTGTCAGAACTTAGCCAGAAAGCAATCACTGACTTGACCTTGACCATTGGTGATGACCCTGGTTTGAACCAAGGTTGAATTATTGACCACCAGGACTCCATTCCAACCCTCTTTGGTGGAATTCTGAGGTAACAGCAGTCTTAGTGTTTCCTGATGTCCACCTTTACCTTTACAAACTTAAGTCATAGCCCAGGCTGAACTTCATTTAGTAGCTGTGGGAATTTGACTTAAACTTCACAGAGAAGTTCCTGATAACTTCAAAATGACTCAAAAGGCTCAACAACTTTTTGAGATACAAAGTCAGAAAGGTTAGGTAGGTAGGTAGGTAGATAGATAGGTAGAGAGATAGAGGAAGAGATGAATAGATAGATAGATAGATAGACAGAAAGAAAAGTTATTTAAAATAAGTAATCTAAGTAAAAGTTCTTAAAAAAGCTGACATCATTTTCATAGTGTCAGAATAGCTCAGTGAATAATTAATAAATGAGATGTTTTCCTTTTCATCAGCAGGGTTCATATTAAGTTATCAAACATCAGCTTTAAGACAAGGCACACTGTTGGATTCCCTTGCTTGTTATATATTCATATTTCAGTGAGTATGAGTTCTAAAAGGTGCTCCTTCCTTTGTCAACACATCTCCTTCAAAGCAGCACCTCTGCAACTAACTATATCCCTGGCTCCTCCTGGCAGGGGGTGGGAGGGCCCTCAGTAGGGGCAGCAGGGCATTGCTTTCTGGCAACTCTGCGAGCAGGTTGACCCCCAAAAGAAAGCTGCCCAAGAGTCTGTGTTCCCCACATGCCCAGCAGCTATTTGCTGTTTCTATCCTGTCCTTGCAGATTTGCTGCCTCTTTGGTTCCTCAGAGAGCTTGCTCTGACATGCCCACAAATGTGGCCCTTCTTCTCCACACACAGCGCAGCAGCCCCTGCTTCCAAACCAAACACAGCCTGCGATTATTTAAAGACAGACCTTTGATTCCACCACCCATTCATCCATCTCGGACACAAAAATATCACATTGTTTTATCTGTGAATATAGGAATGTTTTTTCTGAGGAAATAAAGTGAGCAGACAGTTTCCTTCCTGACTCATTCCCAAACTACTCTTCCAATCTGCTAGACGTGGCCATCGGCATGAGGCGCTGCCCTATTCCCTTTGATCTGCAGCCCCACTTTCCGAGAGCTGCGGGACAGAGGGAAGGCTTCGCTGCAGCCCTGTGCTCCAAAAGTCACAGCACACATGGAAGGTTTTGGTGAAGTCTCGTGTACCAAGAGTCGTGGGACAGAGGCAAGGCTTTGGTGCTCACAGCAGCAGGCGCAGAGCCCGAGTTTCACAGAGAGAAATGAAAGTGGCAAAGCGTAGATAGAGGCCCACATTCAAGCCCTGATCTTATCCATCCAAGCTCAGGGATGAGGTGGGAGGCTGCCATTTCCTGGGAGAGGGATGGACATTCCAGAGCAGTGTAGGACTGAGTAAAAAAACCTCTAGCGACATCCCTTCATGTAGTAGGAAAACAGTGGAAAGCCATTTTCCTTGATCATAGTAGATAAGACAAACTGTCTCTCTTTTTATCATCCAGTCTCAAAGTCATAAATTTTAATGTGGTAGACTTCATCTCCAGCTCCCACAGGAGTCGTACAAGAACACTGCCAGTGGTCCCTCAGGACATGTAACTAGAGAAGAAGCCTTACTGTCGGCTCTCTTTTCTCTCCTCTGGACTAGGATATATGACTTTCTAGAAGCCATCCGACAGAATGCGTGTGGTTGCAATAAACAGCCATGCTTCAATTACGTTAAAAATCAATACAATAATGAATTACATTGGCCAGGACTATGAAATTGTAGGATGATTTGGACAGCAAGCACCTGGCACAAGTTATTAATTTAGCTGTTACAGCGGCCATAAAAAATATAGCATTATCAAAGCACTTAGAGGGAGGTGATTTTGCCTCTCTACTCCACTCTTGGGAGACCCCACCTTGAGTGCTGCATCAGCTCTGGGGCTTCCAACTTAAGAATGAAGTGGATCTTTTGGTGCAAGTCCAGAGGAGGGCCGCAGAGATGACCAGGGGGCTGAAGCACCTTTCCTATGAAGACAGGCTGAGACAGCTGGAATTGTTCACCCTGGAGAGGGAAGGCTCCAGGGACACCTTTGGGCAGCCTTCCATTACTTAAAGGAGGTCTACAAGAGAGCTGGAGGGTCACTTCTTCCAAGGGCACGGAGTGATAGAACAAGGGAAAAGGGTTTCACACTGAAAGAGGGCAGGTTTAGATTAGATATTAGGAAGAAATTTTTTACTCTGAGGGTGGTGAGACCCTGGCACAGGTTTCCTGGGGAAGTTGTGGATGCCACATCCCTGGAAGTGTTCAAGGATGGGTTGGAGGGGGCTTTGACCAACCTGGTGTGGTGGAGGTGTCTCTGCCTTCCCCACTAGACCGGGCTGGAACTAGAGGATATTTAATCTTCCTTCCAACCCAGACCATACTATGATTCTATAATTATTCATAAGGAGATAGTTATTTTTAACTCCTTGATTTCACCAGTTAGGCCAGCCCACATGCACATATACTTATCCCTGACCTTGTGAAGCAAAAACATCATTGTATCATCATCATAACTCAGGCTGCTAACAGATGGGAAAAGATCTTGTCTCATACAGCATGGTGGTATCCAAATACTGAGTAATATTCAGACACATTTAACAGTTATATAAGAACATTTCACAAATGTGTAACCACTGCCTAAGAGACCTGGTGGTAGTCAGATTGTCTTCTATAAAGAGCAACTAAATGCATTTAGGACTATTTACTTAACATGAGGTCAGTAAAACAGATTATGTCAAAATAAATTCATACACAGCACTGACTTATACGGAGAATGTCAACCTACTTCCCTAATCTCATAATTCATGACCCAAAAGGGTATTCAGTGAAAATGAAAGGTCACTGAATGAACTTTATTTTTATTCAATGTAAAATTAATTGATAGAAATCACTGCCACAAGCATGAGTTGAGATTGTCAGAAGGCAGAACAATGCTGGACATTT
Source organism: Acanthornis magna (assembly GCA_036785705.1). NCBI lineage: Eukaryota > Metazoa > Chordata > Aves > Passeriformes > Acanthizidae > Acanthornis > Acanthornis magna. The sequence continues at coordinate 14,387,708 of JAWUZG010000090.1, forward strand.
AAATGAATAGCAAAATAAATCAAGTAATGGTTACAGAAATAACTAGATCACACCTACTTCTTTGTAGTATTACCTTAGCATGTGTCACTATTGCTAAGCTAAAATCTTCTAGAGTGATTTGGCAGTTCTCTTTACACTGAAAATAAACAAATGAGAATATCCCAGGCCTCTAATTGCTATGGAATTAACCTGAAATGGGAAAATGTGTGGGTAGGAGAGTGTTTCTTACTCTGTTTTTTGTTTGTTTTGCTGATACTAAATTTACATTTGTCTTCTACCCTGACCTGATCTTTGTTGGGTTGAAGCAATTCTTCTTTTTAGGTCAGTGTAAACATGCTCTGAGTTAGCATTTCCTGCTAGGCTTCCTTTCCAACCTGGTACGCTTCCCTTGCTAGGACTTCCTTCAAATTGCTTCAGAGATCACCAGACGAATCTCAGGTCATACCCCTGCCCTTCCAGCCTGAGTTAGAACATCATTCTGGAAAGCTGGCTCTCCCCATTTAGTGTGGTGCTTTACCTTGTACCGTGACATACGCCGCGCTCTCGGCGGACCCTTTCAAGTTGGTGGCTATGCACTGGTAAAGTCCTTCATCCTCCTCTTTTACTCTTTCAATAAACAGCATTCGGCTTCCGGGCCCTAAAATTATTCCTGTGAAATGAAATATTTTGCAATGAGAGGGAGCCAGGATATAAACAAAAACTGTCCCTTGTGTAATAATATCTGCTTCAAGTTCTTCTCAAAAGAAATCTGAGCCACAGACTGCACAGCACAATGTTATCTGCAGGAAAGCCAAATACACTTGGACGTTTTGCGAATCTTTTGGAAATCAGTGTTTACAAAGCACTTGTGTGAGTCAAAAAGCTCAGCCTAAGGGAATGATCTTGGAAGTACTTGGTACTGTTTATGTTGATTAGCACTATGCCTATGCTTTCATCCAGGTGAGCCGTTAGCGTGTCTCCAGCTTTTGGGAAAAGGACAGTCTGGTTACTGCCCTTACAGGCTCAGGTTTGTCCCAGAAGCAGCTCAAGTTAGAGCCCTTCCAAAAGCCATCCAGACTGCCCCTGTGGGCAGCAGACTTGCTCCAAATCTCACCTGTCCCTGTGGCATGGAACGCTGGGCACCTTTGCAAAGGGGCACCGGATAGTGCAAAGAGAGCTCCCGTGAGGTGTACCCTAAAACATGGGAGTTACCTGAAGTTTTAAAAGTCTTGTTTATTCCAGCTAGGTCAACCCAGAAGCCAGCCTGGGCAATACTCCAAGAAGCAAGGAAGAGGCAGGGAGCAGATTTGGCCTCAGGACTGCTGCTAAGGCACCTTCTAGCCAGGAAATGTGCAGTTAAGCACATACTTGTGTTTGGCTCCATCAGAACTACAGTCCCATCAAAATGTGTTCCCACCAGCTATTTCAGGCACCTAAGTAAAGTGCTCTGACCTACCCTCTGGAGACATCTCCCAGGCTCCTAACTGTATCTGTTGTACTGCACCCAAGTTAGACACATAGTATTTGTTTTGGAAGGTAGTGTTATTAACGCACACTGCAACGATATGGTCACTGCAAAGCTCCATGGAATCTGCCTCTAGATTAAGCTTAGTGCCTGGGCTGCAAGTCTGCACAGGCTTATAACTCAGTTGGAGAAATCCTCAGAATTTTTTCCAGTTGTTTTTATTCATGCTGTAGTAATTTCCAATAATTCAGGACAGAACCATAACTACAAACTTTCTAAAACATCCCATAGAAGACTACACTTATAATTCAAGTTCTTATGGACCAAACCTCCTTGAGCATTTTTGCTGAGTGCGTAACGCTAGCTCAGTGTGTGCTGATCTGATCCAAATGCGTGTGAATTCCCATGAGAAAAGTTTTGCCTTTTCCTCCATCATTCGTTTCCATGCGAAATATCCAAGGAACACTTCCATGACTGTGGTGCCAGCAGCTGGACATTTAGCCTTAGCTGGTCTTTGAAGCCACATTCCAGAAACAGCAGTAAAGAGCTCCCAAACTTTCCTGTCTCTGCAACATGCCACCAGGAAAGCTGTTCCTTTCTGTTGCACGAGACCTGGATTCCTCTGCCGCCAGTAGAAACATTTGGATTTTGGATAGCCCAGACATGGATTTAGTCTCCTGGATAGCTTGTGACTCAAGAACAGACTTTGAATGCCTGACCACAGCCTCCTGCTGGTACTCCTATACACATCACGAGAACCTGGTCTTCTCTTGCCTAGTTACCTGCTGGCCAAGCCACCTGATCCAAGGGCTCCCTTCATCATAAATGGAGGGAAATATGTTTCTCTGGTGATGACTTTTATAAGATGAAATTTTTTTCACCGATTCCATAGAGACCTGTTGTGTCTAGATCTCCAGCCTGGCTCATGTTTTGGAATGAGACAGAATAACCTGGAGCACCTGGGCTGCTGCCTGCCTGGACTGCCTCGGCAATAGTCCTGCCTTACGTCTGGGTACTGATGCCAATGACTCTGCAAACGGCTACCTAAGGCAGATGGGTAAATAAAAGGTCTACTGTAAGAGGTAGGTGAGTATGCAAAGCTCTCACCTGGTTCTTGCTGTATTTCCTCATGGTTTTTAAACCAGGATATCTGGGGCTCAGGGATACCACGAACCTGGCACTCCAACATGGCAGAGTTACTGGCGTTCACTGTCTGATCCGTAAGCTGCCGCAGCAGGGCTGGTGCCTCTTGAGCTATAAGACAAAACAACACCTCTGTTTTACATTCTTGCAATGGAGGGGATTTAATTATCTTCCCTACACTCATTTTACTGGTATTAGAGACTGCTCTGGCTGTTCTACCAAGTTCATTTCCCACTGATTTTATTTACTGTTCAACTTTGCTCAGGAGGGTTTGGTGCATATAGAGAACTCCCACTACTCAGGAATAGCAGGTTATAGTGACCAATGGTGACACAACAATGACAGTGTTCAAAAGACTTTCTCAGTTCCATGACCAGCCAGGCTTGCTTATATCAAAAGCAATGAGTTTCTATGAAAGCTCAGTTTGCCATCACCAAAGATGTGAAGAATCATCAGGACACCCTTATAGCAGAGTATGTCTGTGTTGCTGATAGCACCTTGCAGCTCTCTACACCATGATACCCATGAATGTGACTTTTATCATTTACTTACTTTAAAGAGTACATTTACAAATCATATTCAGTAAACTCACATAATCAAAAACCAGGAACCATGAGCACAGAAGCATTGTAACAAAGTCTTCATAAATTATTCCACTTTTGCATTTCACGTATTTGGCTGAACATAACCATGCCTGGCCAAACCACGCCACATCATTTCAAAAACAAATTATAAACATCATGTTAAAGCCATCCCTGAAAAAAACAAAACAATCTCATGATCATTTCAACCCTTTGTCACTTCTTCCCTCATTTCATACTGAGCCAAAGGCTGTTCTGACAAAGGTCAAGATATTCGCGATGCTTATGCACATTGTATAGCAACATCTTCCATTCATATTTGCAACTCTCACATAATTGTTTTTGGTGTTTTGGTCCATTTAAAGCAGTGATGGAGAATTCAGGGAGTTCCTCAGCAGTGTCACAGATGCAGATGATCTGCTGATTCCCTCAAATCCCCCAGTTATTTGCAACATGTCCCTTCAAGAACACTGCCAGGATCAGCAATTACTAACATGGTAAGACACATATTCCAAATATGAAACAAAACATAACAAAGCAGAAACTGACTATTTGCAAATATTGTCTTTTAAGCTGCAACAGATACTAATGTGCCAAGTTCAGTATCAACTGAATTTCTGATATTCTGTGTTTGCAAGATTATTCTTCATCTTTATGGAAAAACTAGGCATCAGACGTTTCCATCTTCATAATAATTCTGTTACCAGCTGTAAATAAAAACTCTCCAGAAATATTAAACCTGTATGTACCACCAACTTATGCAGTGTGCATGAGCCCCACAGTGTTAAAACCACTTTTAAAGTGGGTTCTCTTTGCTATGCCCTTACCCCTTGAAATTAATTCCAATATAGCAATGACCATGCAATGACCAGTTTGGGCTTTTCTGAGCTGCAAGTCAATAATTTCCACAGACAATGCTATTTATTGTTTACAGCCTGGTAGACAATTTTTTCTCTCTTCCCAAACAGCATTGCTTATGACAGACGCTATAAATTCTTCATCACATATCTACACGATTACATAGTCAACTATATTTGCCTTGCAGCCAAGAAGACTTCCCTCTTCTTCTTGATACCTCGCCTTGATTTTTGCTCAGTTCTCATTTTTCACAATACTATGAACAGGTACAGTCTGAGGCATGTCCACATACTCATGCTGAGAAGAACTCCACATTTATCAGCAGTCCCTGACAGACACCTCAGCCCATACATCCAAAATGAAGGCGGACAAGATGACACAACAAAGGCAAATCACACATTCTGTGAGTTGTGATTAATTTTAATTTGTTTATAGCCATACACTAAAGATGGGTTTTCATATTAAGGAGAACTTTTTTTGCTTAAAACTTAAGTCATCATTCACACACTTTCAATAATTTCTCTGCTACAATGAGCTGATTTTTCAAGGACTTGATCAACCTGAGGATTATTCTCTTTTGCAAACCACCCATCTTCTCCCGTTCATTTTTGCAGTGAAGCCAAGGGGAGCAGTTTCCAGTGTCCCACTGTGCTCACTCCAGAGCCGAGGGGCTAGTCTGGCCACCAGCACAGGGTGGGCTCAGTGCCCAGGGCAGCCCCCCAGCCCTGACCCCTGCAAAAGCTGCCCTGCTGGGCCAAACTCTGCTCTCAGTTACTCTGAGGAACTTCATTGTAGGCAGAATTTGGCCCAGGGGAGGGACAGGCGGGTCACACAGGGGAGAAGAAGACACTGGTGTCAGAGTACTTGTCTGACCTAGGGTGGTAGGGAGGGGAAAATTGCATTTTCAAAAGCAAACAAAGGCAAAAAATTACAATTTGTTAATCGTGGGGTTTACATTTGCATTCCAACCATTTTTGCCCTTTGTTATGATTATGTTGTCTGTTCACTTAATTTTTATTAATCAGTACAAAAATATAATTACAAGCTTTATTTTAAACACTTAAAAAAAAAAGAAGAAATATAATTCACACCTTTCTCCCTAAATAATATATTACACAACAGAAGGCAGAGAAACTCCCCAAAACCATGAGATTCTCCAGTCATCCAAGGACATCAAAAGTGACATCAGTAGTTTTTATCCTGCCACCGAGAACCGCTTTCCTCAAATGTTTCCAGTGAGCTTTCTCTGTGCCCCCCAACATGAAGAGCCACATCAGGATGTTATGACATCCTTGCACAGCGTGGCCCCATGAGTGCTGGCCCAGACCAGGCTGGTGGGGCATCTGCTCAGCAGTGACATACATCATTGCAACGCGCACAAATTTCACAGAAGAACAGTCTAATTGCCACATCTCTTTTTTTTTTTTGACCCAAACTCATATTGCCTGGCAACAGGTTGCTACAAATCATCGTGCTTCGACTCCCAAGGCCATGGAAAATTCATAATGTCCTGTCATCACCGCCCACCTTGCCATCAAATGTCTTCCCACAAAATACCCTAGGAAAAAAGGGGATTCTGTATTGTAATTATTCTGAAGAATTGCAAATGCTAAAGAGTGCTCTTTCTCCATTTTTAAGCAGTCACCAATGACTTCACTTGCATTTTAGGCATGTTTTAGGAAAAAAGAGAGCCTGATCCCTTTGCAAGAACACATTGTTTCTGGAAGCCATCACACTAATAATGAACAAAAGAGCTACTGTATACAAGCAGGCTATAGGTGACATTTCAAGATATAAATGATTATTCTTTTCTTTACTCTGACAACTTCCAGGTTATCAATTGTTTTCTAAGCATTTTAGGCTCCATGAAACTGGCATTATGGGGAAATGCTATTGTTTACCCTTTCACACTTGACAAAAGCAATTCCCACGTGAAAGGCAAGTTTAGCCGTGGGACACGGTCTCGATACCTAAAGGAGGAAATAGTCTGGTGAGTTCCCAAGCACAAGAAACTGTCATGTTGTCACCCTCTATTTTAAAAGTACAGCCACTTTGTTCCTTTGCTGTAGCTATTTTGGTCATTGTGGTCTGTTTTGTTATGGCTTAGGTAAATGCTATATAAATGATCGATCATAAATGTAACCAAAAATAATAAAAGCTATGTATTGTAAAAAAATAAAGTTATCAGATCTATTAAAAATAGTAACTTCTTCCTTATACAGAATTTATAACACACAGAAACATCTCATAGCAAAATCATGACAAAGGAAAAGGGGTAATGCTCACAAGGAATTCTTAGGTTGACCTTAATTCTCCTTCAGCAGTTTGGCTGGTTCTTAATCCCCACAATAAATCCAATTGTCATTTGCATACCAAAAGCAATGAATATTTTTAATGGCTTCAATTTTGATTTTGTATTTTAAAAATGTATTAACTCACTGTGCTGGCTAAAACCTTGTCAGTTGTGTTAGTGTACACATTCCTCATTCAATAAAATAATTACAACATAACAAATTCCTGAATCTTCAGGCCAGAAGCAACACTCACACTTTCATCAGTAGTTTTTTACATTAGTGCAGAACTGACTTTAAAAATTGACCAACACAGCAACTGGAAGTCTACCTGGATTTATTTGGAGAAACATGGTTCATGTCTGTCAGTTGTAAAATCATCATTATTATAAATGATATGATAGGTCTGTGCATTATATCAACATTTTTATTTCTTCCCTGCATACTTCTTTTAGAAGATACTTTTTAAGATTAATGTACTTTAGTGTAGAAAATAATTTCAAATAAATAAGCATTAGAACTTGCTCAGCAGGTAATATTTATAAGTCCATCAAGATCAGATTAAAATAAAAAATATATAGTCCAGTCAATCTCAAACTGAATTGTGCTCATTCTGCACATTCAAGTTAGCTTATTAAATGTCCATTGTTGACTGAAAACAGCAGTTTTTAAAGTTAATCAGTTTATTCAGCTTTGACACTTTTGATGAGGCCGATATCAAAGCGGAAGAAAAGATTGATCCAAAGTTTTCCTTATTGCTCAGTAGGAGACAGCAAGAGAAAAAATAACGACATGTAAAATGTAGCAGGGGGGATCTTCCAAACCCCAGCTTCCACGTGCCTTTTCAAAGCAGAAAACACCCGTCTGAACTCAACTGGAAGCTCACGCGTTAGGATTTTGTTTGCTATTCCTCCTATTTCCAACCCATGGGGAAATGAGCACCACCTCAGGGCTTGAAAGGTAGCAACAGTAATAAAAAAATCAAGATGATATGAGACATCTCTTACTGTTTAATGAGTCCTTTAATGTTTTACATTGCTTTGTGTTGTACAATCATTCCTTGTGCTTTTATATTTGAGGATCCGAGAGTAAACAGCCTTTTTGTTGCAGTGCTCACCTCTGATTGTAACGTCTTTCTTTTGAAGCACTTCTTTCCCCGTGTATATGTTCCTTGCTCGGCAGGCATAGGTGCCTGAGTGTGCCAGGGAAACGTTTTTGATGGTCAGAGTGAGGGTGATGGAGTACTCCCTGTTGTGAGACTTTTTTACTTTTGTTTGATTGTTGTCTGTCCTCGGTAAAATCCAAGCAATGTCTTTGTACAGGAATTTGTTGGCCGAACAGGACAATACCAAATTCTCTCCTTCAATGGGCATTTTTTCCAAACCAATATGGAATCCACTTGGAACATCTGTCAAAAATCAAGAACACTTTTTAGTTTATATGAAGTGAATGAGCCAAAATTAACACAGCATATATTTTCCTCTTTATCAGGAAGTCTTTGAACTAATCAATGTCGTTGTCTTCCTGCTCAAGTGTGTAATCTTTCCTTTCATACACTAAGCTCCAGCTATTCTTATAATTTGTCTTGGAGCTGTGATACACTTGGCCTCAGACATCAGTTGGTGTAAACTGAAGTTGCTCTTGGAAGTAATGATTTTGTATAAATGTTATGCCAAGTTAAGACAGACTGGGGCAAAGTACCAAAAGCAGAATTATTTAAAGACAGCGCAGTGGGACTATGAAAAAAGAGGAATATTCTGATCACAGCTACAGCTTGTGAACTGCATAAGAGAAAAGGAATCTCAAGAGGGCAGTATAAAAATACTGCATTTCATCATGCTTGGTTATTTGTTTTCTTGTTATTTGTAAGTATTCAGATAAAGTATGTCTAGTTCTTAAAAACGCTTCAAGTCCAGAGAAATTACAGCATCTGTGATCACATGCCTGAGATTTCCCTTGGAAGAGAGGTATTTACCCTCCCTGCATTTAAAGCCTGCCAGTCACCCAAGAGGAAAGCAGAAGCAGTGCCCTCTGGCCTGGGTGGGCAGCACTAGGATGAAGATACTTTGTTTAGGTGGCTTGGCATTAAACACAGGCAAAAAATATCTTCACCTGTGAGAAATCAAGGATCATTGCACTAACAATTTACTAAGTGTAGATATGGCTTAAGTTTTCACTTCACAGCAGATGGTTCAGACAGGAATAATTTAGCCAACAATGTAGAAAGTCCTACTCGAAAACGTCGTGTTTGTAGTTTATTGTGATGTTACTTGCGACTTCCTCCACCTGGGCAGAGCTGTGGTGGTGGCTGTGGTGTGTGGTGTCCCAGCTGCCTCCACCTGGGGCTCACCCCTCCTGCGAGGCACTCACACCACTAACCTCAGTGAAAGTAGAAACAAGTTCCTGAGGGAAAGCACTTCCAAGTTTTACTCCTAGAATGCAACCTCTCTTGGTTTATTTGTAGCCAATATTCTGATAAAGTAATTTCCTTCTTCTCGGTCAAGTGACATCAACTTTGGCCATTTTCAATTGTTCTTTCACTACTAATTGCTACTGCACTTGGCTGTAAACTTGACTTGAAATCCTAAGAATGGCTTCTTCTTTCATAAGGGAGAATTACACCTTCTTTTCTTGCTTCTTAGATCACAAATGACTCAATGCCAACTTCCACTCAGCTCATTCTTACCAATGTTGATCAGGTTTAATGTCACTTCAGAAGGGAATGTGTGAAAAGTAGCTCTCAAGTGAATAATATCCCACATATTCTTTCATTAACCTCTCTCGTTGATTGACCAATCTATCAGAAAGCTTCCCCCTAAATCCCCACATTGCAAACTGAGCTGCCTTGTGTTCCAGGGGAACCACGAGCATGACCTGCTCACTGCTCTCTGCCTATTGAAAGCCTGGCATCAGTTGTTCCCCTTAACGTCCTGTTTTCCACACTTAGCCCTGAGTGTTAAACCGAGGGTAAATGAGCTCCTGTTTGTCCTGGATTGAAATTTCTCCTGACAGTAGATGCCTTCCAGGGAGAGGCCTGATTTCTGCTCGTTGAACTCACGGTGCCCTGGCAGTGGGAGCAAAGTGTGTGCCTGTCACTGGCTGCAGTTCAGGTGTGCAGTCCAAAGATCTACCCAATGTGACACTAAAATATTAGATTGGGTATTAAAGCTTGTGGGTTGGCTTGTTCCTCTAACATTCCACTGGGATATCCTTTTTTCCTCTCTCTGGCAAACAAAGCTATAAGAAAAACTTCAAATTTCATGAGCTCATCTATGAGTGACTGCCATCAGGATTGAGTTTGACATGTGAGAGTGTGTGGTGCCAGATTCTAATCTCAATTAAGAACATGTTGACTGGAAGTGCTATTAAGATGAAACATCTCCATACACGGGATACATCATATTTAGCCTCGGCTGCCAAATGTAGACATCTACTTGAATAGAAGTATTCTGCATGTGGGCAAAAGTTTACAGCCTGTGGGGTGACACAGGCTTCTCCAGAGGGCAATGCAAACCATCCCTTTAAGACAGATCAAATTCCAGAGATCCTGGTCCCTCATGCTTAATTATGAAGAGATCCTACATGACCAGCTTAGGCTTAGATAGCTAAATTTAAGATTTAAGACAGACAAAGTGAATCCTGTACTTGATTTTTTAAAAAGTATTAAATTCAAACACACTTAAAACCAATCAAATGGCCAACATTTTGAGTACGGATAAATACTTGGAAGAAAGAAATTGCTGCATCTTACAGTACATTTCAAATTGTTCTGACGTGTGTTGGGAAAGCCAGGGTATTGGTTAGAAATAGTGGTAATTTTTGCTTTTGAAGATGCCAGTACTCAGTAAAAGCAAAGAGGAGCCAAGCAAAACTCTTAAGATGAAACTAAAGATCCCTGGGGACTTAGGCGAATGAACTATTTTTAGCCTGAAAGGATAGCATGCCAACAGAATAATACAGTTATAACTACTTTCATGTTGTCAGGTCTGGAGTTCTTCCTCAATGTGCCTTCTGTGGAGACTATTTTCTGAATAAATCTAGGGACAAAAGCAAAATGCACAGGATTCCAAAAGAATCGTTTGTTTAGAGGCTGCGAGCCTCCTAATATATGACACCTCTCACCAATTGTTACAGGCTCAGACTAGCTAAATAATGTGGCTGGGAATAATGTAAAAGGGTTTTATTTACTTTAGTGATTTGAAGCTTCCTGTGGAAATAGCTCCCAGGTTTCCTGATGGAAGATTTTGTTTATCTTTGCCAAGCACCATCAGGAATCTCAAAATAAAATGCGCTTAGTGACATTGGGAAACCAGGGAGATAAGGCAGAGCTGTTCCTGTTTCACCCTCTGTAATTGCAAACACACCCATGGGCCTGCTGTGTGCCAGCAAAACAGCCCAAAATGTAGGGAAAGGGGCAAGCTGGAGGAAAGGTGGCTAATACAATTAAATTTGGCATAAAGGTGTTGTTGCAGAGACTCTTTCCACATCAGTGAGCAGGAGAGCTTTCAGAAATCACCTTTCTACATTGCTTTTATATAAGCTCCACAGCTACCTTCAAGTCTTGAAGGATGATTTGCTTTTAGAACTAAGTCAATGACAATACACCAAAAATGTCCTTCATCTGACAGAAGCCATAGGAAAGCTACTCCAAAGCCCATGGTCTTCATGTCATACACCCTCAGTCACAGTGTATTAAATTATGTATATCACTCTCAAACTTCCTAGGAAAAGATAGGCAGGTTGCAATTCAAACCCAGAAATAATGAGATTTATAGGAACTAAAGAAAGTGCTTGTTCTTCCTAGGTTCTCTGTTGGCACTGATTTCTTTATGTTTATGTTTTCCTGAAGGAGTGGAACTTGCCAGCTCCAAACTAGGGCTGCTAGGATACGTTCTGTCTGCCACCCCAGGACACATTCCTAATGGTTTCTGCCGACAAAAAAAGAGACCCCTCACAGCACTGCAGCCACTTCACTGGAGTACGTGCATTTTCTCATTCCCAGGACAAGGGCTGAGGGAGGTTACCTTCAAGGAAAGGGATCTTCCTGTTAAGAACAGGCTTTGTCTCCATCTACTCTTTGGAGTAATTTCTGGCTTGTCCCTTTTACAGAGGGCAGCAGCTCCTTTTCCTACAAGGAATCATCCCCTCCTGCTTTGACACTTCTCTTACTTTTAGACACTTCTGTGTGGCTCAGACTGACTTCAAATGGCGCCAGCAGACTCAACAACATAAGATAAACTAGCCCTAAGCTGTCACACAAAACCTGAAGTATTGGTTTTGGACTCATCAGAAGGAAACACTTTGCAGTGTGTCCTGTTCACATCCATCAGTATTTAAGGCTCTCAGGTTTTTACTCCCTCAGTGTGTTTTTCAGCACATTCTGGATTTGTTTGTTTCTTCATGTGAAACACAGGCTGTACCCAGCCATGGCAGTTTGGTCTGAGCCTGATGGAGGAGAATTATGGTGAGCCTAACTGGATTTCTGTAGGGACTAAACAGCAGTATTGTTTATGCTGCCTTCAATCAATGCAAGTGAGTGTCAGAGGATTATCAGGACCTTTCATGTCACACAACTGAAGTGCTCAGCTCCAGGGACTCAAAAGACAAATGCATTTCAACTTCGCCACCCTATAAAGAATGCTTGCCACTAGTCAAGATGTTAAGGAATTCCAAGCCATAATAAAGCTGACACTCCTCTTTCTGAACACCAGCCAATATAAGATTCTTCAAAGGAAAGTCACAATATTCTGCATGTTCTCATGCAAGCTTTAGTACCAAGGAGAAGGATTTCCTTCCATCCTTGGTTAAGGTCTGAGAATGTGAGATCTAAGTAGGGAAATTAAATCCTTCATGCCGCTGCACTAAAATACTCAAAATCACCATCAAAACTTTGAAAGGACAATTTGGATACAGTGAATGGGGTCCATCAAAGTACAGCTTCATTTGGTTTCAGGACCTTCTATGTCATGTTTTGAAAACTGAGGAGTCAGAGTTAGAGAAGGTAAAATTCAGCATCTTGCACATTGAAAGAGCAACATTCTCCGCGAATGACTCCCAGTGATTTCCCAAAGTTTCATGTGAAGTGCATGATGAGACTATCATTGGCACGTTAATTTATGGAGACCTATATCCTGTTTAGCTCTCTGTCCAAACAGACACAATGTGTGGATAGGGTTGAAAGCAGAACTGAGAGTGGGGACAAGAGTCATCCTCAAGGTGGTAAATATTCTTGTCACATCCATTAATAGAACATGGAGATATTTTTCTTGTTTCTCTACTTTAACAAGCAACCTGCCTTATGTGTCACTTAGCTGTTTATACTTCTCATGCCTCTTACCAATTTTCTATATTTATAGATAACTGGCACTTTCTAAATGTGGAAGTGTGTTATGACATGGAGCCTTAACAGCTGTAGACACCCACAAACAAAGTCTGCCAGGTGAAACTGCACCAGCAGCACAGCAGTGGATACCATAAAAAGAAATGACGAGCGCTTGCAGTAGGTGACTCTCTGTTTAGGGGCACTAAGGTGCCCATCTGCTGGCACGACAGGGAGCTACACTGCCTTCTGGCACCTAAGGCCTGAGATATTGCTGAGAGGGTGCCACAGCTTGTCAAGAACACTGACTACGATTCATTGCTACTCTTTAGTGTGGGCAAGAGTGATACTGCAAGCTGGAATCTGGGCAGATTCAAGGAAGACTGCAAAATCCTGGAGGTGCCAGAGAAAAGTACTGGTGTTCAAGCTCTTTTCTTCTGTTTTACCAGTTAGAGGAAAGGGTGCTCTCCTGGAAGCACAAAATCAGTTCATCTAGGTCATCAAATCTAGCCAGCTGGGGACCTGATCTGTGAAAAGGGACCTGTGGTGGACAACAAGCTCAGCATGAATGAACAGGGGTGTTGCTGTGGCAAAAAAAGTCAACAGGCTGCTGGGTTGCACCAACAAGGGCACCACTAACAGAAGTCATTACACTCTACTCAGAACCTGTCAGGCCACACCCAGAATACTGCATTCAGTTTTGGTCCTCTCTATACAAAACAGATGTAGAAAGTCTGGACAGGGTCCAGAGAGGAGCCACAAAGATGATCAAAGGTCTGGAAAGCCTGCCATATGAGGAGAGGCTGAGAGACCTGGGATTGTTCAGCCTTAAGAAAAGGCTTAGGGGAGACATTATCAACATGCTCCAGTATTTAAAGGGTGGCTACAAAGGAGCCGGAGACTCCCTTTTGACAAGAAGACACATGGAAAATATGAGGGGTAATGGGTACAAGTTACTCCTGGGGACACTGGACACAAAAGAAACATTTTTCACAGTAAGAACTGGAATAATGTTCCCAGGGAAGTGGTGGATTTCCCAATGTTGGATGCTTTTAAGATCCATCTGGACAAGGTGCTGTGCTTTTGCCAAGACAGGTTGGACCAGATGATCCTTGAGGTCCCTTCCAACCTGGTATTCTATGATTCTGCTACAGCTAGTCAGAATATTTAAAAACTACGAAGTTGGTCCACAAAATTGGGAGGGGGAATGTTCTTTGAAGTAGCCTTTTTTTTTTTGCAAAACCAAATCTAATGAGTGTGTGTCTGTTCTCTTTTGATATCTCTCAGAATAGAAATAGAATGAGTTTCATCAAAATCACTCAGAATTATAAACAAGAGAACAACAACATAAAACCCCCAGAGATTATGATTCGGGGATTAAAGCATCTAAATATTTTAACCTTTTTGCTTGTCTCATAGTTTCAAATGAATTACATTTCTTTAATGATTTACCCTGAAAATTGCCAACAGCCTAAGTTTATAAAACTACTGCTCTATAAACAAAACAAAACTTTTGACAGAAGACAAATCCTTTGTAATTGCATGTGCAGACTTTACATTGCTAAATAACGTAGTAATTATTCCCAAAATATTGTGGGTTTTTTTCAGTAATTCCTGAAGTAAAACATTAAATCATTTGTTTGTGAAAACCCTAAACACATCTCGTAATGCAAACATAACAAAAAGCATACTCATACATGCAGATAACATGATAGGAATTCCCAGCGCCACGGCCCAGATGACATCCAAGGCTGTCTTTCACAGAAGAGGAAAAAACTCTGTGGTCTGTACCCTGACACTTTTCTACCTCTAAGCTGCCATGGTCCCTGAGATCTGGGAGAGGTACCCCAGACATCTCCAGCACCACACTGCCTGCAGACCCCGGCATTGTCCCAGACGCTGTCTTGTGAGATATCCTGGTGGGCAACAGGACGAGGCTGTGGATGCCGTCAATGTCACACGAGAAACTGGCTTACTGCTGTATGAAAATACACTAAAATTCCATGTATGAAATGACTGCAGAGATGAACCAAAATGGGGAATTACACATTGCTGTGTTTGTGAGCAACTTGTGTCATGCTGGATGTTTGTTGGAGGAATGAGTCATTCACCAGTTTGGTGTCCTTGGAAATCCAGACCAGCTGCTGTGACACTGAGCAGCATCACCCAAAACCGTGGTATGAGCTTAGGAGTGCATACATCACAGCACTTCTCAAACCGTGGTGTATTAAAAAGCCACATGAGCCTAACAGTTATAATCGCAGGATCAGGAAACGTTTGACTCCATGGAGGACTAGTTACAATAAATTTTGTAAAGATCTTACCTGTTACAATAAAACTGACATTTCTTTCAGATTTTCCCACTTTATTGGATGCCACACAGCTGTAGATTCCTGAGGATTTGGCTTCAGCTACAACAAGAGTGCTAGCAGTCTGCAAAAGAAAGAAGAGGTTTAGTTCTTGTTGGCTCAAGAACTCAGTTAAAACTTGCCTTCTCTTTTTCCTAAGTCACCATTGGCAGTCCCATGATCCACTCTTTCCTTTCATTCAGTGATGGGCACCTCTGGGGCTATTTAGAGGAGATGTCACCACACACTGTTTTGGAAAGGGTAGAAGAATAACAGGAAACAAGCTCCTTGGGCAACCCTAGTATCATCAAAGCCATCATAACCAAAAACCTTTGAACGTGTCCTTCAGATTGATTTATCTCTTGCTGGTGATGTAATGGTAAGCTACAAGACACGAAGCATGATGCAATGTATTTCACACGAGGAGATAAGCAGCCTCTAGCAGAGCCAGACTGCAAAGAGAATAGGCGAGGCATGCCTCAGGCTTTTGGATAATGCTGGGGAAAAAAGTTTGGCAGTAAATTTGTTTGATTTCTCTTTCATTTTCCCTCATACGTGTCAGGTGAGACAGCACAGTGGCAAAACAGATGTTTTTGTACCCATCCTCTTTTGTACTGTTTTCTCTTCTTGGACTTAGTATTTCTATTACTAAATAATAATATGTCAGGTTTTTTTATGTTGTATTCTATCACCATCTTAAGAGGTCCAGCACAATAAATATTTTCTCAGAGTTGTATGACTTGGAAAATAAGACCTTGAAAGCCAGGCACCAAAACCACCTAATGAGCCCTTAAAAACATAAAAAACACTGTCATAATAAGAGTTATACTTTTAGGGTGATGGAAGGCCATGGTCTAATGGCTTGGGCATTAAGCAAAAGAGAAAAGTTATACAGAAACAACTGAAGTGTCATTGTGGAGCTGAGACATGAGGCATGAACATGGACTTCATCAGTGTAACATGCTCCCAGTTATGACTTGGCAGCTTAATTTTCCATCTTTCTGTCACCATTTTACTTCTTCTGTAAAACACGGTTTGGCTGGAGTTACAGGCAGTGATGGGATGGTGATGAAAGGAAATTGTGGGGCTTCAGAATCACACTGTTTGGAATTGTTTGGCTTTTCTAGAAATAAAAAAAATAAGTTTTGTGCAATTAACACATTCTTTTAAGTCTGCCTGATTGCTGGAGTTCAGAGACAAGTACAAGAGGGTGAGGCAGTAATAAATAATGACCAGTTATCTACATTTGTACATAAACACTGAACATTTGCACTGCTCTTGTCTCCCACTGGGAGAATTCATAGCTATCCCTATACTCCTGTTGAACCCCTAAATAACACAGATCTTCTGGTTTCCCAAAACCATTCTCTAGTAGAAAGAGTCTTTTCCTACTCTTGAGCAAACACAATTGAGGCAAAAAAATTGACTTTGGCTTCTTTGTTTTGGAAGAATGCACTATGGTAAATTCACTACAAGTGAATTTAGCCCCTCTGAACAGCACCTCTACCCTGTCAGACTGTCTCAGTGGCCAACTACCTGTCTGCTAACAAGCTACAAAATATTTCTAGGTATAATTTTTCTAAACAACCTTTTTGGATCTTCTGTGAGATGGAAGAGGATCAGTAATACCAGATAGATAATTACAACCCTCAGAAAAAATCATCCTATTTTGCTAAATTCAGCAGGCTGACCTCTACAAATTTCTGATTATAAAGGGAGGGCCCAGCCCTGTCTATATTTTGTCATTCTCTTTGAATTTCTTCCAGGTTTTAAACATGATTTTATGAAGTGTGGACACAGAGCCCACACCAGCATTCCTGCAGCTGTTTTATCGACACTAACTCAGAACAGAAGGCAGTCCCACAATGCCTACCATAGAAAGCTAACGTGGGTGGTTAAAAACTGCTTCTGCCATCCCAGATTTTCCACCCAAAAAATAGCCTTTTTTTTCCGCTGGTTGGTATTACCTCACAGAACT
The DNA here is from genome assembly GCA_036785705.1 of Acanthornis magna. Classification (NCBI taxonomy): domain Eukaryota; kingdom Metazoa; phylum Chordata; class Aves; order Passeriformes; family Acanthizidae; genus Acanthornis; species Acanthornis magna. Next base: position 14,404,670 of record JAWUZG010000090.1, read on the forward strand.
TTGCCCAGGAAGCAGCTGTGACCTAACATGCACAGTGCAGGAGAATGAAGCTCTTGCTCTCTGACTCCAGGACACCTGTCTTTAATCTACTATACACAGAGGCAGAGCATTTCTGAGCCTGAGAAACACGTTCTGACTATTCATCCCTCAATTACTCCAAAGGTTTGAAAAGTTTTTCAAAGTATCAGACAGCATTTTGTCCTTATATCATAAGGTATTACTTTTTAATGAAAAATTGTGTGTACTATCTTGAGTTTTACTGCTTCAGCCCACTGTGACATGACTGTGCTTCAGCCCACTGTGAGGTCACACTGGATGGTGTACAGAGTTATGTTAAAGCAGGATGACTGCAGTGACTTACAGATGGTGCCTTTTCTTGTGTATTAAATTGCCCGAGAGCACATTCATTGGCATTGAAAGACAGTGATTTAAACTGCCTGCTTTTCCCCCAGCAGCGTTTTGGTTTTGACCAACTCACACTGTCCCAAATTCTTCTTTAGCATGGGCCAATGATCACTTCCAACAGGGGACTTCCATGCAAGCAATGTCTCTTTGGAAGGCAAGGGAAATAAATGCCATGAACACAGGAGACCTTAGTGCCAGAAAGAAGACATTGATATGTTTACTTGACTAAGGAAGAGAAAGCCACAGCATCTAGGAGGAAGCAAGACTGGCCTTGCAACAGAACAGAATATTTTAGAGACAACACGTCTCTGTATAAATCTTTTAGCTTATAAATTAGTCACAAGGATAAGATAATATCTCTTTAAATAGTCTGTGAGCCCTCCAGTGGTGCAGTCAGTGTCTTGCATTGTGGATGCCAGTGAAAACCCTCCAGAGAAGCAGTGTGTACAAAACTAAGCCTGGCATGTTGTTGTTTATTGAGAAACTATGGCTGTTTGAGATCAGTTTGTGCAGCATGGTTCCTCTGTATGGCTATTGCTGCAAAAGAAGCAAAATTTCTCTCGGTCTTGTATCATCTGGCACTGCAACAGGGAGTTTCAGACCCTGGATTTGCAACTATGCTATACACAGGAAGTCTGAATCAAGTTGGCATGATCAGGCAGAGCAGGAAAATCCCTTCTGGCATGCTCAATATCTTGATCATTATCTGTCCACAAACTCCATTTACCACCAAAGTTTCGGCCCTTTATTCCTTCTTTCTACACTCATCATCTCATCTATGCTACAGGCTCATCTCAAAACTTGGGGCTAAGGAAGTAAATCCTGTACTACTGTTGCTTTGCTGGGCAAATAAAAGAGGCATAAATCAGAATCTTAAGAGATGGAAGAGGAATTTACAAGTTTGTTTGTGGTGGAAACATCATGATGAGGAAAAGACTCTGGGGAGGCAAAGAGAGTGCAAAGCAGCTGGCACGATCATTGTGCTTGGAGCCAGGGTGGGCTGGTCTTTCCCCTGGAGGGTCTGCTTGAATTTCTCTTGTCTCAAACTAGCTGAGATAGAGGATTCCCACTGCTTCAGCTGATGGCAGAGAAGGAAAAGAAGTCTTCACAAAATGTTTGGCAGCCTGGCTCTTATGTGACTCCCAGAAGGCCTCTGCAGACACTGACATAAACATGCTCTGTTCAGAGATTGCTGCCCTGGCTTCTTGAAACAGTCCATATATTTAAAAAACAAAATACTGCCCTTCCAACAGAGAGTAGGTTAGTGCAGGTCTGTCAGTTATGGCCGATTCCCTTCTAGTTATGCTTTTAAGAAGGTCTAATTGTTTAAAAAGGAAGAAATAAATTAAAATATTCTCTCTTTATGCCCTTGGTTTTATCTTTGTCTAGAGGAATATCATTTAGGAAGACCCATATCTAAACACTGGCAGCGTACTGTTGGATTGGTCTGTTTGTGCCAAAGACACACCATCTGCGTGCCTCACATGTTGGCAAGAAGCGTCAGTGCAGCACATCTGGTCAGCACATTTCACCTTCAAGACCACCACAGGAGAAACACCAAAATATCCACACAGCAGGGCATGAGTGTGTGCAGGAGAGCACCCTCCTTCCCCCTAGGGTCAGACAGACAAATCTCTGCAAGTTGCTGCTGCTTAGCAAGCAGAGCTGCGTTTTCCCTCTGCATCCCATGCTGTCGTGCTGGAACAGTCCATGAGACACAGCCAGATGAGTGGCAAAGAATCATGGCACAGGCAGCTATACCAGGGCACCCCCTGCCCTCTTCTCCAGCACCACATGTAGGGCAAGGCAGTGCTCCATTCACACCTCTCTCCTGCGCCCAAGGATGGGATCAGTCTCAGGAGTGGAGGGATCTGCAGCTCAGCAGCAGCAAGCCCCAAGTTCTGCTGGTTTTAATCTGACCAAGGGCTTGGCTCTGCTGGTACTTCCCAATGATTCACTGAAAAGTGTTGACAGCAATTCTAGTAGCGCTCGGGTGGGCTCCAGGAGAAGTTACAATGTGCTGAAGAGAGGCAAGTGACACTCCCACTGCTATCTTTAGCCTGGGTTCTGAGGAAGATCATACTGTCCGTCTGTTCATCTGTCTGCCAGTCTGTCCATCTGTCTGCCAGTATCCTCTCCTCCCCCACATGCTCAGTAATTTTTGAATCCATTGTCCAGTTTCAACCAAAACTTATTGACAACTCAAAGCTCATAAGATCTCACTCATTCCATGAAAACCAGCTGTCAGGTAGAGAAGAAAGATCAAAATGCTGCTGTAGTGAGATAAACAGCTTTCTCTTCCTCTTTGGGTTCCAGATGGCCAATCTGCACACATGTACTGGCCAGACAGCTGGCATATGTCAGGACTGAGAACAGACACAGCACATGCTTCTTTGTCTCATCAGTAATGTGGGAACTTGGAAGAGAGGTAGATGTTTAGGGCTTGGTATAGCAGATGCAGGAAAGATGGAACAATTCTATTTTGCATGATTACACTTATCAGTCATGTCCCAGAAGGATTGACTCTTCTAACTATCTAGCACTCCTCTTTGGAGGGTTACACTTCTGAATACTACCACCAATCAGGTTGACCACCGTTGCCATCCAAACCAGAGATGCATAAGGGTGAGCCTAAATTTCGTGTTACTGAATCATGTTACAGGGCCATTACTTTCCATTTTCCATGAAGTCAAGTGGCTTTGTCATTCACAAGGTCTGGAACCACTAATAACCTGCATCAGTGAAGTATTCATGCAGTAGAAAACAAAGTTGTAAATACATACATACATACATACATACATACATACATACGTATACTTTCATGCACACACACAGACAACATACATATATGCACGATAAACCCCAATTTCATGCATTACTATCCTTTATCCACAACTCCTGAAGGCATATGCTCTGACACAGACCCAACTTTCATGGTACCAGCTATTGGTCAGTGGGACTCCAACATTTGCTGGCAGTAGAGGCATGAGCCAGTCAGGGACGTTCTGTTCCATTTCAGTTCTCAAAAATATGGTTCTATAGGTTAGTTCCCCAAAACAAGAGGGCCCCACTCCCTCCAACTTTTCCCTGTACTCAACTGCCCTCCTGTCTACTGTCCCCTTCCCCTGGACTTATAATCCTTTCTTCTTGGCCCACACTTTTTGCTTTCCCTCATCTGAACTTGCCTTCTTAGTGGTCTTCTGTACATGCTCCATGCCCAGAATCCTTGTCCACTTCTCCTGCAGCACCCTGTCCCTCGTATGCCCCTGTCCAAGGGGTACCAGCCTCTTTCAAAGCTGTTGATAAGCCAGTGTTTGCCTGCACCCCCGGGGAGAGAGCACACTCCTGTATGCATGCGTTGATACCAATTGTATGCGCTGGCACAATGAATGCGCCAGGTCTTTGTACCTTATTATTGCAGGTCATTCACTGATTGACATTCTAATGAACGCTGGCCATGCAAAGAATAATAATCAGTGCTAGCCCTCAGTTAGACACAGCAGCTAGCTTTAGCTGGGAACACTAAGAAGTGGTGGGTGTTAGTGGCTGAATGACAGGAGAGTGTCTGTGACCTGTTTACACGATAAGCCTAAGAATAGCACAACTTTGTAGGAAGTCACTGAAATGTCCAACAAAACGAGAATGAAAACTTTGGGTGGGGGAGTCAAATCCCTTCAAGAGCAGTCTTATGATTAAGTATTATGGCTTATGTTACGAAGTTCTTCCATTGTACCACTCGAGTTTCTCAATGTCCGCTTAGAGAGGCTTTAGCGGAAATGTTACTAAAACACTGTTGTCACGGTTTCTCTGTCACCAAAGAATAATGCAGTGCAGGCTTCCTGCACTCCTTTAACTGCACAGGCACAGGGCTTGAGGTTTTTCTAACTTTAAAATATACTTGTGGCTACCTTGATAACCACAGACAAACAAACAACCTACCACACAAAGAGCCGAACTGGAGGCACTTAGATGTTGCACATGCAGGAAACATGTGGAACTGGCACAATGTCTTTAGGAAGGTGAAAACAGCTACCTTCATTGCTAAATAAACCTGTTGATCATTCCTTGTTCATCTCTCCCTTGGTTACAATAATCTCATCCCGTGACCACCCACATTTTTCCTTTCACGCTAACCCAAATGTGAAACCTTTTGAGTTTCTTCATCCGTTTCCTACCGTTTTGCCTCCTACATCTTTGTTGTTTCCATTGAGCTTTGAGATTGTTTTTACCACACTTGCCGTGCTGGGATGTGGAAGCGGGGTAGACACTGTTTATTTAGCAGGGCACCACCAGTGTGGAAGTACCTCAGAGAGCTGTTCACCGCTGCTTGCAGCAGTAGGACTGCTCACAGTAGCAGTCCATCAGAGACAGACACTTGTGATGACGCGCTGCATTCAGTGAGCTCAGTGCTATTAACACTCCGACAATATCGCTGCAGATGGGCGAGGGCTCTGTCTGCACTCTGTCTCTTTGGGTTTGCTCTGGAGACCAAGAGTGAATCTTGGGCTGCAAAGAGTGAAAAGCCATAGACTCCCATGGATTTAAAAGAACAATCCTGGATGCTCTAGAGCAGCTGTGTGTGCACTTATTATGCAACTCTCAGCTTGGCCAGAAGCCTGGGCTTAGAGAGCATTTTTTACTTAAAATAGCAATCCAGCTGTGCTTGGAAAGCCACGGAAGAGCAGCAGAAATAGAGAAACTTCAGAAAAGTTGTGAAAATCTGAGTAAAGAGACTGTTTCACTAACCCCCCCCTCCCCACAGGGACCAGGAGGAATAAAGCAAAGCAAGGTAGACCTTTCTTAGTTGAACTAAACAGCAAAAAGACAAGAAAAACCAGGGAGGACCAATAAATTCCCTGCAAATTCTTCCGTGCAAAGACCATTCCTTGATTCATTTCTGGGCACATTTTTCTAAAAGGGTTGCTTGTCAAAGACTTGCAGTTCTGCCACAAGGACCCATTATTAGCATCTTCCTCCAGGGAGGAATTTATTTGCTATTGACTGGAAGTTGCTTTGACATTTCAGCCACTCCTCTTCCACTGCCTCCAAAATGCAGGATACACAAGGTGAATGAGATCAGGTCATTAGACAGCTCCTTCTGCACCCTGTGAACAGGTAGGACTTCACCCACAGCACAGCTATATGGCTGCTGGAAAATAACTGATTCTTATCATCTTGTTCATCGTTCCCCCTTTGGAATAGACTGTGTCTTCCTGTGCCTGAAATGATTTCCCTTTCCTCCTTCAAATCCCTACTTATGTCTCATTTTTCATGTGTTTTCCTATGATAGCCTACCCTAGGAAACTTTTTGCTCCCATCTTTGCCTTGATCTTGAAGCACGTAGAGCTGGACAGCTAAATAGAGCAAATGCCTCACTGGGATCCAGCCTGTTCCCATGAACTGGAATGGTGCCATGAACACCTGTGATACTTTCTAAATAATATAACAGCAGGAGAAAATGCAGTCCCAGATCTGATTCTTGGCTGCACGTAAAACTCTATTTATTCTGCGGTGTGTGAAAGGGCCTTAACATGGGAATAATTACAGTTTATACCCATTTTCATATGCAGGAAACTGAAGACAGCCATCAAGGAAAAGAGACCTATAACCCCAGTGCCCTTAGAATTACAAAAACATTTTGGTGTCATTAAAAATGAAAGGCCTAGAGTAAGATAGGCTTTAAAATTTATAATCTCTTTAGCTATTACTGCCACAATCCAAACTAGCCTGTGAAAACAGACTCTGTGACAGTGTCATGGCATTGTACATCCTCACCTGAGCTGCTCCATAGCACAAGCCACCCAAGCACACCAGATCAGTCTCATGTCTATCCCAGGGAAATGCAGCTGATCTAGGGCATCCTTGGTTTGAAGGATTTAACTGATGGACAATCCCTCTTAATTCCCGGCAAGTTAATGCCATTGGCTTTCCTTCCCACATTAGACACCAAAGACTACAGGCCCACACACCCTTCAGAATTATCTGCATCTCCCCATGGCCCACAAAGGGATGCTTGACTTGGACTAACACTTAAAATTTAGATGGTTAATACTGCTGGGATGAATCCCATCTTGCTGTCTCTGACAGATCTCTTAAATTTTGCTTCTGTAATCTGGATTCTTTCGGCTCCTTAGACTTCATTCCAAAAAAGACTTGGCCATCTAATCATCTAGGACCACATCTGTGAATAAACTCACTAATGAGGGTAAATAGTTTAATTCTCATAGGAAAAACAACATGAAATTGTGCAATTGCACAAAATGAAGAAAAGATGGCCTGGAACCCTGCCCCTGTGCTCCTAAGGTAGCCCAAGATACTACAGGCCATGAATAAAAGAGGAGATAGAGTGAATCCCACTGATACACTCTCCTGGCATGTCACTTACCTTAACATGACTGCCTCCAGAAATAAATACATCTCTGCCTCTCAGCAGATTAATACCAAGTATGAAAGTTATGTGCATGTATGCAGATCCTCAAATCCAAACAATTAAAAATACTGACTTCTTCTCTGTTACCTTGATAGCATCTTACAGTGCCTTTTCAGCACATGCTGTCCCACAGAAAGGTTATCTGCTCCTAGGAATCATACCTTGTTTTTGCCCTCTATTACAGCCGTTCTCTCAGTGATGCTCTGGATCCTGTTTCCTGTGTTGCTGCCAGCTTTCAGCATGAAAGATCCTTCAGTATAAAAGCAAAATCCATGCCTGAAGACAACAAAAATTGAAATTTTATTGATTCAGTGGTAAAAATTCAACATATAAGACGAAACAATTGTTCTGAACACAGTGATCAGTGAGGAAAACTGCAGATGCTGCGATGACTGCACAAGTATAATAATTTTAATATTGAGCTTTGGAGCCTGATAATAGGATCCACTTCCACAGCCCCTCCTTGAGTATAAGCTCTCTAGAGTCAGTGTTCACATTTAATCCACTGTGAAAGGGGAGGTCAGAACTTACAGTCAGAGCCTAAATATAGGGCTGTACAAGACTAATGTTCCATTTCCTATGCTCCTGTTTTCAGACATTGCCAAAATGTGAGTTCATACTACTTTTGGCCTTCAGCTCAAGACAAATTATATTTGTTTCAAGGTTCCGTAATGCATTGGATGCTCTTTTACAATGTGTAAATTCTTTTTTTTTAACAAAAAAAAAATGCCAGTTTTCATTTCTGAATATGTTTTTTACTTCAGTTTACAAAACAGCAAAATATAAACACTGAGGTTCAATGATTACAAGACACACAGTTAAAATAGGCATAATCCTGCAAATGAACAAAACAAAGTTAAACAAAACTTTACCTAAATAACAAAGGGATTTAAATGATAATTTAACCAGAAAAAAATCAAATTCATCTTAATGAATGGAAGTCCCAGAGAAAAAATATTTTTGCCTTATGCAACAAATTGGCTTGTAGTCAGAACATTCAGGTGTGGTCATGGTAGAGCTAATTTGTTTCTTAAAGTCTCATTTGGTACACGCGGAAATAAACACATTGGAATGCTTCTTAAGTGCTGCCTGACCCTGTTCTTTGAGACTATCTTGTTGAGTTGTTCATCCAGAATTTAGCTGTTGCCTGTTCAATTCCAGCTTCATTGGCAGAGATTAACCCTTCAGCTGGATGAAGTTCTTTCAAATACATTATGTTCCTTGGATTTGAAAGATAATGGCTGTAGTCTCTGTGATCAAATAGTTCTGACATGCATAACAGTTGTTTGGAGAAATGAACTTTAAAGCCCAGTGACTGGAAAACAGAATGTGATGCAATCCTGACCAAAGAATGAGGTTCACTTCCCTCCAGCCAACTGTGCAGTTTGCTTAAACTTTGTGTTGTTTAGAATATCAATGGTACACCAGCTTTACATGCTTGTTTTTAATTGAGCAGCTTTGCGTCAAACTGGCTGGTGTCTTAGCAGATAATACAGCTTAAAGAAATAATGGCATGGAAACATGACTTGGGCTGCCCAAATTTCACAACATGCATTTAAAGGATCAGAGTGTTGAAAATACAAAAAGAAAACCCAGGGGAAGGCCATGGAGATTCATGCATGGAGAGAGGGCAGGGAGAAACAGCATGGCAGGAAAGCCCTACCTACACAATTGTTTCTTTCAGACTCTGGTTTAAAAGCCAACTTTTAATACATGATTGTTGAAGCCAGGGTGGATGAAAGACAACTGCATTAATAAGGGCACTTCATGCACTCAGATGGGAAAAAATGGTTAAAATTATTCAGAAAGGTAGATGCCATTTACTCTGCACATTTAATGCTGTAAGAAGTCTGGTTATGTGACAAGAATGAAACACAGAAGACATGACAATTTGGCTAAGCTGGTAACATTTCCATGCTATAGAAGATATCAGAACTCAATTTGTGATGCCAGTACTGTATGCACACAAACACGCAGTATCAAAACCACATCTTTGTGACTGGATCTAATCTATACAGGGAAAGAGAGACACCAAAATCTCACTTCATCCATATTAAAAAGTGCCTCCTAATTTATTTTTTTCCTATCCACACAGAATGCATTTATGTTTCTTTGCTACGTTGCTGAAATTTTGTACTCTTTACCATAAAAGTCCTTATCGTGACACATATTTTAGTAAAGGACAGAAAGAAGGCATAATGCATATTCAGAAACTGTGCATCTCTGAAAAGCATCTCCAGTTTCCTTTCTTGCTGCTCTGGAGCCTCCAGACTCAGTTGCTATTATTATACTCCTTCCTCACAATTCCTTAAAAAGACTGCATATCTTCAGTTTGCCGTGTTTTAGGGATGAGGACAAGTGTTATGTCTTTGTTGATGCTTAGCACAATGAGGTGCTGATTACTCATTAATACCAGAATGCAAACCACCATCATAACTACAATAACATCACAATAACAAGAAAAACACATGTAAAATGCTAGATCAGCCCTGGAGGCACATATGTGAACTCCACTGACGTCACATTCCATTCTATATCCAAACTGGCGATTACAATGTTAATGCAAATAGAGTAGAAAATCGAATACACTTCATAGCTGTTGTCCATGGTTTTAATATAAAAGGAGTCACAATCAAGCTGAGAATACTATATTCAAGAGCACACAGCTGGAGATGTGAGTACTGCTGTACACATTACTCGGGCTCCACTGACTGTTGGATCAGCAAACATTTACAGATCAGTTGCAGCACAGCTGCCAGGCAGAGACCAGGACAAGACTCAGACTCATCCCTTTGCATGCAGAACCAGATGCTTTCTCTCATCAGCTGCCAAATCCCTTCGCTTTAACCTCAAATACACTAAAATAGCTCAGGGACAGCGCACGAGCTGTTTTCACTCTCCTGAGGTGGCTGCTCAGGTAAATACTCCGAGTCATGCCTCCTCTTAGTGCTGCCAGGGGTGCCGTGTGATAGGCACTGCCTGAGCCAGCAGCATCAGGTGGAGATGGGGAAGGGATAAATCAGTCAAGGGTCCTGCCTCTTAACCTGACCTCAGCTTCTAACAACTGGCATTTTGTGACAGAAAGAGAAAACGTTCTGCTGAACTTAGATGTAATCATCAAACCAAATGTTTGTGTTGAGCACAGATGCTTGGAAAGAAAGAGGGGAAAATGAAAACACAAAAATCTATGCTGGCTGGAACCAAAATAGGCAATTATTTTCCTGTTAACTCCATTGATGTTTCATAGCATGTGTCCTCATATAACATCAGCTACATATTTTTCTGATTTCAAAGAAATTAAGAATTCCTTCAAACTACCCACTCAGTAACATAGCAGGGGCATTGCATTTTTAGCAAGAACTGTCTGTGTTTGCAGGGAAATCCCACTGAATTTTAGATATTTGAATCTTTCTCCAGATATCTCCAGAGCACATGAATTCCTGAAGTGTTTTGTTGTGGGATGAGCCTCAGGGCTTTGCATCTTCAGGAAATCTTACAGCAGGGTTACTGCCGGGTTAATGAACGAGCACACAGTGTGCACAGAGATTGATAAACAAGCTGATATCCGCCAGCACATTTCTAAGCATTTCTTTCACCTGGGTCCCTGCAGACCCTTCCACGTTTCTGCTTTGTGGGTGCAACTCCGCACGTGTAGAGATCCCACGTAACAAATGCTATCAGGGTTGTGTACAAACCTCAGTTACAAATGTTACGCAACCTCAGAGCGAGGTAATCAGACTCCCCTGCCTTAGCGGAGCGCTGGTAGAAGCAGAGCACTCGGGTTTTTCACGCCCTAAGTAGTTTTCCCATGTGCCTGCCTGCGTGCTGCCATGCACATTTGCAGGTGTGCACCCACGCAGGCACACATCGGCCTCTGTGCCAAGAGTCTGAGAAAAAGGCTATTCTTTTGTAAAATCAGGAGCCACTAATTCTCTGTAGGGTTTTTAGAGAAGCCCTGCACAGGGGGAAAGAGGAGTGAGAGTGACTCTGCCTGTGACAGGGTGAGTTCTGCGGTCAGACCTGCTCATTGCCCGGAGCTTCGGGAATTTACATGACTGGAGAGGCTGGGGGTGGTTTATGCAACCAGAAGTAAGTCCGACTTTATAAAATGCCTGTGATGTGCGGAGTTGGCACCCGCAGGAGCCCTGGAGAAGTGGCTGGGGGGAGGGGATCCAGTATGCTACTCAAGAATACATCAAGCCCTTGAGGAAGCAGAGTGTGCCATGTTTGAAGATGCAAAGATAATCACAGTGCTGGGAACCGTCTTGTGTAGCGGAGGAAGCCAAACAACAAGAGGAAAGCAGCATATGCTCGTGATTTCGCACAGGAAGCTAGCAGTACCTCCTGCCAAAGCGAGATAAGAAAACTCCCATGGCCTATTCTGGACAAGGCTGTGGTGATCAACCTTCGCTTCACACTGTCCTCGCTCCACTCTGTGGCCCGCTCCCTTTCCTAATGAGTTTCAGAGCCCTCACCTCTATTAGCTTGCAGCATGCCAAGCACAATAGCACGGTGTATTTATAACTAGCAGCAGGGAAAAGTTTCCAGGGTAAGAGTGTACTTCATGTCATCTTGATGTATTTCACCGAAATCAAGCTACAAACCAGCTCCAAGCTAAAGTCCTGCTGATGAAACTACTGGTCTCAGAAGAAAAGCCGTTCAGTGATTTATCGCAGAGCATGGGAGCTGAGGTAAGCAATTTGTGCAATTATTCATAGGATGGTTTGACCCTGAGTATGACAGTCAGTTATGATTGAAAGCCCTGGACCCAGCCTGTCCAGATACATCTTCCCTATCCTAAACACAGTACTGCAGTTTTCAGTTCAAACAGTGCAAAACCAAATGCCAGTGAAAGAGCCTTAGTCCACAGATCAATTGGAAAAACACTCATCTTCTGTCTCCTTGTCTTCCCAGCTCCTCCCTTCCAAGCCCCTCCTGTGTGATTCCAGAGGCCATTGCAATCATTACCTCGTGTAACATCTCATTCAACTCTCTAAACATTCCTCTTGGCAAAACCCCTGGCAGCCTCACTCACACTCTCATTCACTGGGGTAGTATTTCTTGGGAGGAGAGGAAGCCATCCTGTCACCAACAGTGCCCATTTTTTAGAGTGATTAATGGCAGTCATCATACTTTTCTCATCATCTGTCCTTTTCTTTAGGGCAGCAATTCCTAGCAGCATCTGGGGAATGTTACTACAAATTCAAGTTGGGCTGACTCATGTCTTTCAAGAGGCAATGGTGATGACATTAAGGTTAAGACAGGAACTCTGGAAATTCCTGGAATTGTAAAGAATACATAGGAGCTGTTTTTCATTTGGAAGTTACCGAAAGAGTCTGAATGACATGGGCCATGCCTGTTCTCTGTGCCGTGAGATTGGTAGCGCAGGGCTGCTGTAGCCATGTGTCCTTGGGAATATTGAGTCAATTTGAAGCAGGAAACCGAGAGGAAAAATAGTAGCAGGGAGCATGTAGAGTTTGTAAAACGTGCTTTATGGGGGTGGGGGGAAGGAGAACATGTGCTGGTCCCCCACCAGCTTTGTCTATGCATGCCATTCTGTGATTCCAAGAAGACGTGGTGCAGGTGTTCCTGCTCCAGGTGAAAACCAAGCAGTCAGAGTTTGAAATACTGGCCCCACAACTGCAGCTGGGAGCTCATCCAAAGTACCTTCTCTAACATGCTGGAGCCCTCCTCAGTGGGGCTAGGAGGAAATCTACAAGTGGTAGGAACTGGATGTATTTTGTATTGTATATTGTTTATTTGTTTACCTATATTTATTTAGGAGCTTAGCAAGAAATGCCAAACAAGAAATCCTAGTGGAAGTGGTGCAGGTTCCTCTCCTGCAAGTCGCTTCCTCCTCTCTGTTCCACTGACACTGTTCCCGACAGCTTCCCATCACAGTGTCCACACTCACCCAGGAGCAGATGGGACACTGCCAGACAATCTCATTTCAGACACATTCATGACTCTGAGACAGCAACTACACCACTCCTCTGTCCCCAGTGTGGGTGCAACTTGTGATCAAGGACACCATGCTGAGAAATTTTTCACTGACAAGCCATGGGTCAGCTGCAGGATTTCTAAGTGGCCTCCATGAATTAGACTGGCATGGGGTCCTGGTGCACTTCTCAGTTGCCAGAGGGAGGACTGAGTTGTTTTCTGTTTTGTAGGATTATTTGTGTCCCCATTGAGTGGGATATCTGGAGAGAAGGTACACTCTCTAGGGGAGATCCGTGATGTCCCAAAAGCCTTATTCTCCTGGGGAGTATCTTTGGAAAGAGTAGGCTAGATGGCATTTAGAGTTTTGCTGTGTACTTCCGCAGCTCTATAGAAAAAGGAAGTGTTTGATAGCTGCACATTGCCTTTCTTGCTATTATTGGCATGCAACCAGATAATTGGATGGTGTGTCCCTTTCACACTCATCCTTTCCATACACCATGGCTTGCCCTTAACTACTCCAGTTTTCCACCCAGAAAGCTGATTGATCTGAGCTATCTCAAAAGAAGCAGTAAGATCAACAGCAATGTTACCTACCCCAACTTTCAGTACTTCATCAGCCCACACTCAGAATTCCACAGGAAAAAAGTCACTTCTGTAACTGCACACCTGAGCACCCTGCAACATCAGTTACTCACAACAGAAAATGCAAATGACTGAGGCTGAGGGTCACCAAAAAACCCATTTTTCCAACTTCCAACTTTGTTGCCAGTAGTTGAGACCTCTGGTCGTTAGCAAACATAATGGCATTTGAAAGTCATTTTTCAGGTGTCTACACATACTGAGGTTACCTGAAATTTTCTCACCTTGTCTTATCAGAAAATTGTATTTTGCTTTTTGACTCTCAGTTTTCTGCTTCACACTGCTTATTATTCTTCATGGATACAGATAATATCATATTTCAGCCAAACCTACCTTCCTTCCTTGTATACACCTCTCTTCCCTCCTTTACTAGGCTGTAATCACTCTCATCCCCCACGAAGTCACTGTGACTCAGCCTCCCCTTTCTCTGTCCAAAAGCAACAATCATGTCCTCCACAGAGGAGCAGGATGTTGGCTGGAACTACAGAATTATCACATGAGATTTCTACAAGCCCCTAGAATTTCTTTCAGAGGAAAAAAATGTTTGATTTTGAGACTCTGTATTACTGCAAGGAAGAGGGTTTTACAATTTGATTGAACAGTCAGAATCCTAAAGAGAAAGTCCATAAAACCTCTATATACAATGTCCACTCTTGCACTCAATTATTTTTATTTCCAATTTATGTTCGCTAAAAATAAAGTGCAAGATATTGTTCACTTCCTTCCAGTGTAAGTTATTTTCCTTTTACAAGTCACTTCTAACAGCTCACTCAACTTCTAGTCATAACCTTACATCTCTAGTATTCCAAGATCCGTGTATCCATGCCTTCCTTCTCAGAATGCCAAAATTCCCTTTCTTTCCTTTACATCCTAACTGGATCCTCTTGGTTCTAGAATGGAGTAACTCTTTAGCAGCGTATCTACATAGTCCTTCATACCGCCTGTCTTGCTGACAAGCTGGAAGCACAATTCTCACCCTTCTTATTTTCCAGTGATTACCAAAGGAGATGGAGGAGCTGTTGATCCACTGAGGTTGTGTTTTTCAAGATGATTTGTTTTCAACTTCTCTTCAAGTAGGGGTGTGGGAGCAGCTCTGGGCTGACTAGAGTGAGAGACTGAATTGCAGGCAGAAAACAAGGAAGGGATGAGAAAGAATGGAGGGAAACATTTTTAAGGAGAGAGGGGAGTTGATTACAGGGAAAACAGGAAGAGAAAATATTGACCGACATGGATGTAAGACCAAGGATCCATCTACCCCATATCCTGTCGGAACAATGACCATATGCAGATGGTTGGGGATTGAGTAAGAGCACAACTAACTTCACATATTTCCTCTTAATACTCCCCCAGTCACCAATTATTATCAGCTCAGCAACTTCCCGCAATATAGACTGTTTCTACATTTCTCTTCTAAGACTTTGTGCAAAATTTTCAAACCCCCAAAATCCTCTGGCAAGGAGTCTCACAGACACACTATCCACTGCGTGAGGACCCATATCTTTTTTCTGTTTCAAATTCTGCTCGTCCTGCCTTCATATAATGGCCCCCCACCTCTTGAACTGGAAAAGACACAACTGATCCTCAGACATGTGTCCTTCACAAGTCTGTAGGTCTCTATCCTGTAGCTCCCAAGTCATCTCCTTTTCGGTCTGCAAGACTCTTGACCTCTCTTCTCACTCATCCTTCACACATTCCGCTCATTCCCTAAAATTCCTTTGATCCTTTTTGATGCTATTCCTGGTGTACCTCCCAGTTTGGCTGCATCCTTTGAAATGAAAGGATCAGAAATACTGATAGTATAAAAGATGTCAGTAATTTATGGATTTGTGCAGTTATCGTGGTGTTGTCTATTGTGGTCTTTATTTTTTTCCTGGCAATTCCTAACACTTGATTTTCTTCTTGAGCTGCTCATGATGGTGTTCACTTTCACAAAGCCATCTATCACAACACTCAGATCCCTCTTCATAGTCATAATGATCAGACAACAACTTTTTAACATGTATTTTACATACAAAAACAAGATTGTTTTTTTCCCATGAATATCATGGACAGTTATCTTCAGTGAATTCCGCCTGCCACTTTTTCACTCAGATACCCAGATTCATAGAGTTCTGCATTTCTTTGCCATCAGCCCCTCATCCTTAAAAATCTGAATAACTTGGCGTCATCAACAAACTCTGCCACCTCCTTACCACCTTTTCCAGGTTATTTCTGAACATGTTGACAAGTACAGACCCCAGCACCAGCTCCTGAAAAACTTCACTGATCACCTCCCTAGGCTGCAAGAACTGCTTGTTCCCTCTTAACCTCTGCTTTCTATTTTTTAACTGAATATTTTTTTCTGAGCACGATCCTACCGCACATGCCGTGTCTGTTCAAAGCCTTCTGCAAAGGCTTTTTGAAAGGCATACACATAAAAGGAAAGAGGATGCTAACTAAAGTTTGTATATTTTTGTAAAAGGTGTACTCGCTCCAGCAATAGTACTCCATTCATAATCACTCCTCAGCACACACAGAGTTTGACCTGGTGCCTTCCTTTGGCCAGGAGCCCCTGCTAGTGCAGGAGCAGCTTTCTGGCTCTGGGATGGGACACCCCACTGGCTCGGACACCGCCAGCGTGCGGGGCCTCGCTCACGTCGTGCAGTCCCCACGTACAGCCTGTCACACGCTTTTTTCCTATGGGCCAGGCCACAGGGAGCAAAAGATCAAGCAGAAACGTCCCACCATCTACGTGACCCTTATGCGTTTTTCCTTAAGGCTGGGTGTCAGACTGCACATAGTAAAGCCAAGAGACCACCCTGTGAAGGCAACAAGAGGGGAAAAAAGAAACATGGAAAAAATAAAAGGGAAAGCAAATGAAAAAAACCAACATAGGCCAGTGAGAATAAAAGTACGATACCAAGCAGAGCATCCCTGACCATCTGGATCTTGCTGTAGTTTGAAGTTTAATTAATGACAAATTAAAAAATATCATGCTTCTTGTTCTAATTTTTTTTTATTTGATTTAAAGTGATTTGGAATTTAACAATACTGAAATTTGAAAGCTTAAGGTTCTGATTCAACTAAGACCCATAATGAATTGGTTTATGGCTTGCAAAATAAATTCATCAGCGTCTAACCCTAAGGACAGACTGGGGCAAACTGTACTCAGTGTAAAGCATGAATTTGTCAAGCTTATGTAACTATATGTATGTGCCAGATCTGATTCAAATCACATTTTGCAAACAAAATATTAAAAAATTTAAAATTCCATAATGCTGACTGAAAACAAGGATACAGCTCTACTCAGAGGAAAGAATGTATCCACAAGCAAGCATTGGTTTTTGGCTCCCAATAGAAGTGCAGAATGAGATACTTCAGCATATTGCTTACACAGTCTGAAGCAGATCAGATGCTGTGTCACTCCTCTCTTTCCTTTGGCTTCAAATTCCCTGCAAGTCCACGCTGCTGCAATGTACTCTCATGACAGTTCCTCTGCATTTTTTTAAGGTTATGTAAAAACCACAGGCTTTGATTTTTATTTACACTAATCTCTTTCCCCAACCGCAGCAAAATAAGGGAATAGCTAGCATGATTTTTGGTGTAGCCGTAAGTACCTTTACATTCCTAGATTGCTGTAAGGTTTTCTTGTAGCACAGGGTGGAAGGCACAAGGGCCACCAGCCAGATCCTCAGCCAGAGTGAATGTGGAGCTGAGCATCCAGCCACATGTCAAATTAAACAAAGGCATTTTAGAGCTACCTGTTTGTTAATGGCATCTGACCTACTTACACCAGCTCTAAAGACTCAGACTTTCCCTTCCTGAAAATAGAAGGTGGCACGGGGAACAAAACCAGTCGCTGTGGACAAACTAATGGGCATCACTGTTTGCAGACATCCAACAATTAAATTTGGGTGGTTCAGTACATTCCTAATTAAGTACAATTAACATTTGTTCTTTACTTGTTCATTTTACATACCTCACTGATGTTCCAAATCTGGTTTCCCCTGATCATCTATCCAAGCACTTCCTAATGATTCTGCCTTTCAATCCCTGATTAATACACTGACATAAACAATGCAGAAATGCAATTAGACTGCTATGCACACATGGCCTGCCTCCTCTTTCACTGAAGCTGCTGGGAGTCTGGCCATGCGCTGTCATTATGATAGTTTCAGTCTCTCTGTATCTCTGCAGAAGTTTCAAGGAAAGCCTCTAGTTTTTTCTCCCAGATACTTTGTGTATTCAACCCTTCATCTCTAATCCCACCATTAGGTGGTTTAACCACCAAGAAGAGTTCATATCTTGACAGTGTAGCCAGGAAGGAAGAGAACCTTGTACCAGATTTTCCAATGACTTTGTTTTTGTAAGCAGCTCCATAACGCTGTTACATTTCTGTCTCCCTCAAGCAAACACACACAGAGAAAAAAAAACAAAAGCCAAAAAAACACAGACTGATGTGATGGCAGGGTTGTAAAAGAATAATATAACATTCTGTTTGAGGCTAAACAAAACTGAGAGCTCAAGGAGAGAGGGAGGCAGCAAGGTGATAGGAGAGTTGGAACACCCATGGCAAGAATTTCAGTGTTGCATCATCTGTTTGCAGTTTCTGAAGGGCCGATCGGTCAAACCTTGGGCAGAGGTCAAAGATCTCTCTTGAATTGCCCACACAGAAATGTCCAGAGAGAGAAACTGGCCCCAAACAGCACAGCACAACTGCTGAGCAAACCAGTGCTTCCAGTGAGCAATAGCAGTATCCCACATGCCTCTCTTGGCAATCTCTGCCAGGCCAGTTTAAGATAAACACAAATCTGCTGAAGTGATTCAGGTCAAGAACCATTAACATCAAGCACGTTCCTGGCATGCAGATGCTTGCTCTGCAGCTCAGAACTGACCTGTTTTAGGTGGATCCCAGCCTGCCTGGCTCTGGAGACGCTCAGCAAGCCCTGCTGCTGTCTGCCCCCAAACACCTCTCCTGGCAACCCAGCCTGAGACAAAAGCAGGACAGACAGAACAGCTCCAGAGTGCTGGAAAAGAGACCAAGAAGGCTGGTGGGCACTTCAGGACAAGTGCCCCACTGGGCTGTCCTCTTCCATATCCACTGAATACCTGGGGGCTGCCCAGCCTGGCAATGTATCTGCAGTAGCATATACTGCAGTAAGAGTGCCCTGGAAAAGCAAATTCTCAATCATTTAAGAAAATTAGTGGGTTTTTTTTCCTAATGACTTTTGTTTTTCATTGTGTCTTCTACTGTCTTTTGGCTGCCATCTCTAAATTTAACAGCTCTGCATAAGCTTTTAAAAAACTCAGAACATTGTTTTTTCCCCCAGACAGATTTCCGTGCCTCTTCTATGTTTCCTTGCTGGGGTGAACACCAAAAGAGAACATTTCCACCTACCTATCCAGTTATCTAGCTAGCTATCAAAGGGTTGATTAACGGCAAGAGTTGATTTAAGCAATGTAATTGTAACAGAAAATAAAGAACAGGGAATTTTTAATGATGTTGGGTTTTCCACATTTCTATAATTGCAACAGAAAATAAAGAACAGGGAATTTTTAATTATGTTGGTCTTTCCACATTTCACAAATTCACATTTGTTGAGCAATTTGACCACTTTTTTTCTTTCTTTTTATTTTTTAATTTGTTATGAGGAAACTATTGAAATTATTTTATTTGGCCAGTCGCCTGTTACTGGCCTGAGTGAAGTAAAGCGAAGTTACGCAAAATGATTTTATCAATCACGAAGCATTAAACTATATCTGCATTTAAAAGCAATGGAATTCATTGAGGTATTTTTAAATTTTTGTAACTGAAATACTGTCTGGAAAATAAATTGAAAGAAGTATCCATACAACCTAATGGCTGCTATTAAAGGAGGCCACAGGCAACAGTCCTTCAAAAATGAAAGCATCTAACTTAGGCACTATGCATCATTCCCCAGCCTGCAGTGAGAGTACTCGAGTGGTGTGACGTTAAGCAAAAATATAAATATTGGAGCAAACAGATCTTGGAGCCAAGAGTGCACTGCAAGGTCTTTGCAGCAGCAGCATCTTTTTACTCAGAGTGCACACTCTGTCCTGTGACGTGGGACTCAGAAATTTCCTGAGAATCCCTACTGCCTTACATTGTGAAGGATAATCTGTGGGGGTTTATTGACTTAGAGTATAAGGTACACCTGTGTGCAGAAACAAGCACTTCTTGGGCACAAATAGAGCAACATTTTAGTGCTGGAAACTTAAAATGGGGCAGATTAATTTTTTTAAATGCTAAGTTTTTTATGTGCTGCACAAGGTACACATACCTTAAATCTGTTTTAGGCAAACCTCCCCTCACACAAGGATGAAAGTATAATGAAATAGGTGGGATTAAAGGGTTTTCCAGGGTTTTCAGGGAGAACACCTGAACCTGTGCAGACATCAACCTGAGCAAGGTGTGCCAGCTGCTGAGGTACTCCACTCTGCTCCCTTCCTGGAGCAGGAGACAAAGTGTAATTACTCAGGTATTTCTGCTTTTCTGCACTAGTTAATTATCATATTATTCAGAGGGAGTCACTCCACTCCTTTTAGGCAAAGCATTAAAAATGGTTCTCCAGACTACTTCTTCAATGAGTTCTTAAAGGAGAAGGAAGGGGAGAGGGTTAAAGGGAATCATCACAGAACAATTATGAAGGCAATTTGGAAGCTGGACTGGAAACAACCTTGTAACAGAGCCAATAGCTGATTCAAATTGTGACATTTCTCCTTTGATCACCTGCTCAAACACACTCCTAATGAGCATTTAATGGAGTCTGCACTTCAGCACATTATGGAACACCTGTGTGCAGATGTTAATTCCTCTTTCTGATGACGCGCTCTCCTGTGCTGGAGTGCAGTTCTGTGCTTATTAACAGAAGGAAATATCTGACAAATTGTGAGCACCACCTCACTCCTAAGGAAGAACCAACTGTTTCTTCAGCACTGAACTGGATTTCAGTCCAGAGTATTTATAGTTGTATAAACTCTTGAAAGAAACTAAAGGATTGAAATTTTTCATATATGCCTTTTCTCAAGGTTTCTAGTTAAAAGATGTGATTTCTCTTCTCTTACATCTATTACCAAAAATAAATTAAGCAACTTGTCCTTCAAAGGTAACACACCAGATAGAGGAAATGCAGCCCTTACCTGTCCTTGAAATGGAGAATTTCAGGTAATACCCATTCCAGTAAGAGAAGAGATTGCTAGTGCCACCTCTTGGTGAGAAAGGCTCAGAAAGACATAATCCCAAAGACAGAAGGAAAAATAATGTGTGCTGCCAGGAAGTGCTGACCACTCTCTCACAGATATCTATGCACTGACAAGTACCCTTAGTTTGAAATGTTTAGTATTGAGACCCTTAATATTGAGATGTGCTGTTTAGTTGAATGGCATGTATTGTACACATGCAGTTAAGCATGTGCTTAAATATTTGCCTGGATTGGCACTAAATCCCAATTCTATAAAAGTGTTAAAAAAGTGAAATCCTATGACATGTGATTATTCTTCAACTGAAACTAAGAAAACGTTGTCTGTTAAACTTCTCTTAGGTTTTTAAATATCTTCTTTGGGCTGTGATCCAAATACCTTGCCTGTTTGAACCTTCCAATAGCAACTTAATGATGATGTCATTCTGGAGGTTGAGTGTTAAACATTAAGTCTGTGTCAGATCTCACAATGCAGGAAGAACTTTGGAAAAGTGAGTCAACACAAATTCATAATCATAAGAAACAGAGTTCAAAAGAAAACTTAAATGTAAACGAGAATTAGTTAAGCAAAACATCAGCATCAAGTAAGCTTGCATGGTGCCATTTATCCTTTACCCTGGTTAAATATCATCTGGAGAATGCTGGGCACATTTAGCTCGCTGAACTGAATCTATGACTAAATGTATCACAGGACAGATTTGACCTTCATAATGGAAAAAGTTTCTAAGATGTTTTCTCTTAATGCCAAAAGAAGCCACGCGTGGAATCTCTGTGCATGGAGAAAGCATGCAGGAAAACTTCTCCATGTGAAAGTGTGTGAACTTCACAAGACATTGTCTATAAGGCTTCTCTCATGAAAATAAAAAAGCAATTATTGCTTCTGTACCAATATTGCATGCATGAATAGCAGTGAACTGTAAATAAACCCAAATAGCAATACCAAATAACAACTCTGCCCTCCATTTTCAAATAATGATGGAGAAAAAACTGCATTGTGACTACATGTCCACTAAAAAATACATTGATAAAAAGTGGACAAACTTTATTAATTAAGCAATGTTTACAGCAAGCTTTATGCTTGTTAAAAAATACGTATTTAAGAAGACACGCTAAATAAAAGTAAAGAAGTTGTCCTACCTTGTTTTAGAATGGTTTTGTTTACAGGGATACCACATCCATGTAATTTTAGGTGCAGGAATACCATACACAGTGCATGTCAGCACTTGTTTACTGCCTAGTAAATGCAGATTTGGATCAGGGAACGACGACACAGCCTTTTCATATATCTGGGGTTTCACTGGAAAGGGTAAAAATTGGAAAGCAATTAAAACCAGCTTATTTCCAATGTATTGCACGATTATAAAAATAATACATTCCTGCAGTGTGAGTAAGAAAAATTCCCAGGAGAACAAAGAAAACAGCAGTCCTAAGTCAAGTCAGACAAGTGGTTAGTAACACATTTAAGTCATCAAGAACAAGTATGTGGCTGTGAAAGACAGAAACACTTCTAATGAAAACCAGTGTCCATCTTCTGATTCAAAGATGCATGTGAGGCTTGGATTTGTGTCCATGAAGTCAGTAAGGAAACCCACAGTGACCTGATGTGTGCAAGATCAGGGACAATCCAGCTCAAAGAAAATCGAGCATTTACATGTTCAGGAGAAGCATGGGAACATGTTGCAAACTTACCATTTACTGTAAGGGTGACTGTAAGATTCTTTGACAAGTTCCACTGTGGAATGCTCAATATTATGGTGTAGTTTCCAGCATCCTCCTCAGCAACATCCTTGATGACTAAAGAATAGTCTTTAACGACGTACCGGGCACATTTTTCAGCAGCAGGTAGCCCATCTTTTAACCTGTTTAATGGAATTCCAGAAATCAAAATCCTGAAAAAGATTTTTGCTTAAACCACCTGTGTTACTTCATTTCACAAGGTTTCTTAGTCTTTGGGAAAGGACCGTATCTACAGTCTGAGATTCTGTTTACCAGAGGCTTGTCCTTTCCTTTCCAATAAGATTGTTAATATTTGTAAACCTTTTCAGATAATATTATTCTATGTATTAAAATTGATAAGAATCTGATAGGGTTCCATGGTATTTGAGAGCTGCTGAAGACTGCAACTCTGTCTTTGAAGATCCCAGTTGTCCATGGCTGTGGCTGCCATTTAGTCTAAAAAACAGCCATTTTTACTGAGAGTCGATTACAGAAATAAAGGTTGCATCATCTTGCACTGGCCATTTCTCTATGACCTCAGAATACATCCTGGGACAAAGTATTACAGTAGCCTAAGCACAGATGTGATTTTAGGAAGAGGAAGAGTAAGTAGATTAGATAAGCACTTTAGAATCAGATATCCTGCTATCAAGTGAATGTTTTTAAAGATAACAGAAAATCAACATAGAAAGTACTAACTGTTGGTCACACACAGATTCCTGAAGAAAAACATTTTTCTTCAAAGTTTAAAATACAGTGTAAAGTGCATTTAACAAGTTGCAAGAAGGTTAACATGATGTTAGAAGAAAGGTGCAACAGAGATTCATTATGGTGGTGGACTTGACCTAAATGATTCACAGGTTTTAGTAAGTATTTAGAGAAAACTCTTACTGTTATTAGAGGAGAAGTAAAATTTGGTAAAAGCACTTATGGATTTAGGCATGTCACTGTATTTGTATTTTATAGAACCACAGAATAGTTGCAGCTGAAAGAGCCTTTGGAGATCATCAGGTCTAATGCCCTATACAAAGAAAGGTCAGAAGATTGCCCAAGACCATTTTCAGTATGGTTTTAAGTATCACCAGCAATGGAGACTCCACCACCACTCTGGATTACTTGTTCCAGTATTTGACCAACCTCACAATGTTAAATAAATGAATAAAAATTTAAAATTTGTTACAATGTTTGGAGATTTTTTTAGTTCAGAAGTTTTGGATCTATATGTGTAGTCAATAAGCTGAAACATTGGAGAAACAGAAAATGACGTGTGGCATCAGTGCCACACTCACCCCTTAATTTTCCATGTGGAGCCATAAATGTAAGGGTTTTGTAAAACAAAACAACATTTTTGGAGCAAAAGTAATTCCTGGCTGTAACATGAACTCCCACTGTTCATGTATATATGGTTTGTTTTCTTAATCAGTCTTGTCACAGACCCTTTGTTGAAGTGCAATTAATTGAGCCAGAGCTACTGGTGTTTAAAATGATTTAAACAAAAAAACCCTCGAGATCATGAATAGATAACATTGTTATATATAAAAATTGTTTGGATTAATAGAAAAAACTGTTCAAAAGATATTTTATCACAGTATACACATGACAAAGTGAATGATCTAGTGAATGCTCTGCTGAAGTAGATCTACAACCTGCAGATCACTGCATAATACCAACTCTCATTTTTTTCCTAATAGTGCATGTCTATATGACTTAAGTCAATAATTTCTTTTAACAAAAGCCTTCTTTTCTTTCTCTTACTGTCTGAAAAGCAAGTTCATATCTCCTATCTAGGTCTGAGTGAAGCTGGATGCAACACTTCAGCCAAGGCTGGTAGAGATATCTACCTGTAGAGCGTCCATTGATTTCAAGAGGAAACATATCCAACCTGTTTGAGGATCTCTGCTTTAAACTGTCCATATCTCCTTTATCGCACTTGCAAAATGGAGATAATGTTCTCATAAATTGTTAGAACCCCAGGCAACTCTGAAACTTCAATAAAACCTTCCCAACTGTACTATAAAAAGAGGTTCAGGGTGCATATGTGGAAGTGACTGTTGTCCTACCATATAACCTCTGGAGAGGGAAATGCCTTCACTTTCACTGACAAACGGTAGGATTTTCTTCCAGCTACAGCCTCCAGCGCAGTTTTTCTTCGACGTTTCAAATTAATGAACATTTTATCTTAAACAAAATAAAAAAGTGCTTTGTATTACTGATTTTCATCCTGCAAAAACAGTAGCTCTACTAAAGAAAATGTGAATCTAAATAAAAATTATCTTTAATAATTTATCTTTAATAATTTGAATGCTCCCACATGTCAACAGCAATAACAGAGCCTAACCTCCTAGAGATCTATAAAATAGAAAAGAATACCACAAATACACAAGAAACTGAGATGCAGTTCCCAGGGAATGAATCTGCTTGGAGAAGATACACTCTAGCCAAATTCACATTGTGATCCAGCCAGAGAAAAAGGCACAAGAGATAAAGTAGTCTGTGGTATGTGGGAGGCTGAACTGAGGATGATCAGATGACCTTTCCACTCCTACACGCCAAGAATCAATGAATGTTCCAAAAAGAAAATATTCTGTCAGAGAGGATTTAAGGGACCTTTTGAGAAATAGCAAAGGAAAAGGCAGAAATTTTCTGTATCATTGGTAAACAGCTGTTTCATCAAACAAACAAATCTTTGTCGCTTCACTGGAATAATCTCAACCTGCTGGAATTTGTTCTTTTCCAGGAGTTCTGCCCCATATCTCCAGCTCTCTGGCAAGTTGTTGCCTTTTACCAGAGGCAATATAACACAAAAGTCATACAATACATTGGAAAATATCTCTTTTCCCCCTGCCAACTTGTGCAAAATAAAATATTCAAAGTATAAAAAATGTTTGAGTGTCCTTCTGATAGTACATGTGGTGCAATATTTATTCACATTATGAACTGTATAAGGATAGTGGATATCCATTAAACAAGTGCAATATTTAATCACACTTACCATGTACATTGAAAATAATATGCACAAGACAAATAAGTATTTTAATTATATAAGTCAAGTTATAAAGATACAGCCCTGATTCTGCAAATCTTTATTCACTCAGGCTCTTTCTAATATGGGTATCCTGTAGATGGGGCTGCTTATGTGAATACAGGCTGACTTCAACAGTCCCAACTTCTCTGACTTTGATTTTAATCTAAAACTCAGTTTCTGACAGGTTCAGTTTATCTGTTTAAGATACAGTAAGTGGGTATCATGATTCATCCCATGCACCCAGTGATTTATTCCAGAGCTCAAATAGAGAAAATGGGCTGAAATACTCTCGAAGAATACCAACACAGGGTGTTTAGTCCACACTTTCAGATAAGAGAGAAAAGTTACACCACTGAAAAAATCAGTATTCAGATCTTGAGTCATCTGTTGTAAAGGACACCCATCAGCCACTTGATCTTTAATACCAATGGTGCTCCAAAGATCCTGGATAATTCTAATTGTAACCGGATGTCCCAAAGAAGGTAGCTTCCCAGAGTCCAAAGGCAAAAAAGTCCTAATTCACATACACTTGAAATAATATCAGGAATTTCCAGATTTCACAGAAGGCCAAGGTAGACCATAGGGAACATGATTAAGGATCCTACTGTAAAACCGTATTAATGATTTGCAGCATCTCATGTTTGTTTCATTTTTTGAATGGTCTACCAACTACTTGCTCCATGTAGAGTTAGGGTATTTATTTCTTCTTCATGTTTTCATAGGAAGGAATGCATAAGTACAATAGGAGAGGAAGTGGGATTCTTCTATTTAAATTGGGCTTGTACCTGCTTTTTTCCCACAAGCTATAGCTTCCCTTATTGCATCTGCTAGAACTAACTGAGGACAGTGCCATCGCAGTATTTAGCAGACAAAAGGGATCAAATTGAACATTAACATGCCTGTTGCCAACAGAACAAAACAGTCATGCAGTCTGGAAGAAATGGCACATGTTTTCACACCTGGAGTCCCTCCCTCCCTCATTTCCCTTTTTCTGCTCGTGGTGAACGTGCTACAAATTCACTCCCACTTTGTGTGACGATGTAAAACTATCACGTGACTGACCTTAGTACATGAGCAGTGAGTATTCTACAAATCTGCACCACTTCTTACCATAAACAATGACTGTTGTGTTCACAGCCTTGATCGATGGCCCGCTCTTCACGTGGCAGGTGTACTGGCCCTTGTCGATGTCCCGCACTCTGTCGACAACGAGGATGCTGTAAAATATGTTGGCCTCTGCATTCTTCTGGTCAATACGCTGTGTCACAGAACCTCTTTTCCTTGTCTATAAAAGCAAAAGGAATTAGCAAGAATGAGCTTAATCAAAACAATTTTCATGATTATTAAGATTTTTATTTTACTGTACTGCCACCATAAGATAATAAAAAAGTCCCGGATGCCTTTGTACACAACAGACACACAAAAGATGCTTAACATTTCCAAGGGGCCAACAATAAAAAATATAAGCAACATCACAGGGCAATTCATCCCTGTCTTCACCCAAATTGTCACAGCATCCAAACTAGTACTTTCCAGAGGAAGAACCTCCCTTTTGTACAGCCTGTCGTATCAATATGCCCAGCTCTCCATTGCTATTGTCCAGCACTGCTCCTAAAAATCCCTGAAGCCATGATATGAAGAGCAGCACATAGTTTGGTGCCTGGATTCAGTGCCATAGGAAGCAGACACATAGAAGAAAAGGACATTAACACAAGGAGGGGAGAATTCTGGAAACGCTACAGACGGAAAAGGGACTAGATTTGGCAAGGGAATAGCAGGGTGGAACTGAAGATAATGTGACTCTGAGGAGTTATTTCCTGCAACTCCCCCTCAGCATTTGGCCTCAAAGTTTATTTAACCCAGGACATTGTGGATGTCTTATAAACACTGAGCACCCTTCAGTTACCATCTAAATAAAAACAAAGCAGAATTTCACAAGTGTGGTGCCCAGATAGGGCTTGGTAGGGCAGCAATGAGCAATATAATATATTTGCAGCACTTCTTGTTGCTAAGTTGTTTATTTCTGAGGTGAAAAAATGCCAGGGAAAATGGCTACAGTAAGCAATAAACAATTGCATTAATCTTCCCTATATAATGCAATCATAATTTCAGCCTGTGATTAGATACAATGAGTGACATAATAAATGATCTTGACTTGAATCACTGGCATAAATCAAACTGACGTGAAAGGAATGGGAGTTGTAAACCTTTAGCTAATGTCAAATTTCTTATCAGTTTTACACGGACTCCCTGGCAGTTATTCTGTAAGTGACAAATATTTATGAGGATGCTCCCAATGTGGGAGGTGGAGAAGTACATTCAAGATGACTCCTGTGGTTGTCAAAACAAGAGGATTGTTCGTGTGACACTTAACAAATGAGATTTTGGCTAGCTAAATCAAAATATCTTTTCTAAACATGCTCGAATCGGGTGCCTGACTGTCTGCCAGTCTTTGAAATGAATGTGTTGAGAAGACAGCCTCACTGAAAACTTTTTTTTGTCACAAGAGAGAGCCCCTGCCTGGGACAGGGTGATAAATTTCTCTCATTTCACCAGATCGAAAAGAAGCTCTCAGAGATGAAACAATTCTAGCGTTCGCTCGTGATTATGCAATATAACCAGAGCACATTGTGTAAACATGTTTACTTATGAAATTAAGCATCAGAAAGAAAAAAAAGAAACCTTAAGAGACATGTCAGCAAGGGTCAAAATGACGGAATGCAAACAACGGCAAGCATTCTGAAGCAGAATTCCTCCCGGGATGCTAGATGCTGCATGGTCTGTGGGAAACCTCTGTTTTCTTCTTTCCAGCCACAGCACTCACCTCTCCAGGGTAAGTCCATGTCATCTGCACTCTGGTGTTCCAGGCTGCAGTGACAGTGCAGTTGATTGCTAGGCTGTCCCCCTTCAGCAGCTTGACGAGACGCGGCGTGCTTAACTGAACATCAAAAATTGTGTTGGCTGCGTGTGACAAAGAGGGAGAAAAATCAGTAATGTCAGCAGGACAGAGTGCTTTCTGAGAGACGGGGAGTGGAGAATGCCACCTACTTTCCCTGTGCGTTAGGTACTTCGTGCTGTACGTGTGCCCACCGACGGTTGTCTCACAGCTCAGCAGCCCGATGAATTTGTAGGTTGCCTTAGGTATTCTGAAGCCCTTCATGCTGTCCCAGATTATTGTTTTGCCGTCAGGAATTAGGGTTTCTCTTGGAATCTGGAAGTGTCAAACACGCACCATGAAAACAACTCATCCTCATGCCTACTCTCTAATCAAAGTAGCCTAGCAAAAGGGGATGGGGAAAAGAGCACCCAAAAAAATGCCAATCAATGTGAAAAGGATGACATTTAATGATGCAGGTTTTTCAAGTCACATTTTCACCACAGAATAGAGGAAAAAACTGTGTGAAAAATGAGAATGTTGCATTTGTTTCCAAGATTTCATTATTTATTACAGGATGTAATTTATGACACAATAGATTGACACTATCATTAGCTTCAGTACTTGGGCTGCTATTCTGTTGGCTCCTGGTTGTCAACTAAAGTGCTCATCTTCATGAACCTTTACAATTAAGTATCCTGGTTTCACCACAGAGAAAAAAATACACATCTTTCAGTGGAGATGACAAATGGACTTAATTTGCTGTCATTTTGTGGCTTTAACTAATTCCTGCCAGGATTCAATTCCACACATGTCATATTTATGTTGCCTAAAAGACTTAAAAAACAAATAAAATATTGTCATGTGGGATCAAACACTCACTTTGTCAACAGTGCAAGTTGTATTTTACATTATGATCCTTTGCATTTTTAGCCCCATTTTAATAAGGTATCAAGAAAACCCTGAACAGTAAAGCATGACATAGCAATTGAAGCTCAGACAAAACCTCTCATTTTCAGATCATGCTTTTTTGTTATACCTTATTGATGGGATAAATGCCACCATTTGGACAACACAGACATCAGGCATGAGCACAAAGCCTGGACGTGACTCTACTTTGATAACACCTGTTTTTATGGCAAAATCAAGATATTTTTAAAGATGTCACAGAGCAGAGTTTAAATGAATTATGGTCCTAAGGAAGGATCCCTGGATCAACTAAGCACCTTGCAGCCCATCTCTTCCCATTGTGCACCAGTCTCACATCTCTTCATCTCTTTCTTCCCTTTTATTTGAGCAGAGGATTTAAGTGCTGGCCAGCCCTCTCCTTCCTGTGGCTGTCAGAGGCTGGGGGAAGCACAAATGTCTGTCTCCTTCTCGTGTGGTACAGCTTCTCTCTGAAACATGGCACCCTTGATACTGCCTGCTTAGCCTCTGCAGAACCCACATTCACTCGTCTCATGCTATTTCCTCCAAAATAACTCAATGCATGATGAATTTAATGAACAATAAATACAGAGCACAAAATGACGTGGTAGAATTACTTATCAACAGCTGATAAGATGCTATAATAAGCATGCTAATCATGGGGGAAGTGTGTATAGCACACACACAAGTAAAGCCCATTGCATTACAACCTGCTGGCTACCATTCAATAATATCATGGTCCCTAAGAGCTCTGTTGCCATTCCTGTTCTAAACAAAACAAATTTTTTACTTTGGTTTAACTAGTTCATAGTTTTGTTTTCAAGAACTTACTGGATTTGTCCTGCTTTGGTGGAAACTCAACTGTTTCTGAGCACATTTCTGTATAGGTTTTCATTAAGAAAGTCAAGTCAGAGCCTTCCTAGACAGATATTTCCCAGGGAGTGCATTCACTGCACATTCATTAGTTAATTGATGGATTACTGACTTTGTATTAACCTTACTCCCGGAGCAGAAAAGTAAGTAAAACACCCAGAAAAGTCATGTTTTGCAACGCGTAGTTTTGTGAGTTGTCTGGATATCTAGCAGGCTTACTTGCCCTGGAGGCAAATCTTTGCCTGTACAGTTCACTCATCTGACACCCCTCAAAACCACTAGAGCTACATCTTTTTTGTATAATTCTTTTGCAGCTCTGAGATGAAGAAGTTACACCTAGTCACCTGTGAAACATAACATCACCCAAAGTTACTCTAAGTAAAACTTCAGAAAACTGAGGTGTCTGACTAGCAAAAGACCACTGTGACATAGCTGGTCTCTGACCCAATCTCAAGGGGAGAACCCCAAGATACTGCCTCAAGTCCCTTTCAGAGGGTGGAAATGCCAGGACTTGGTCTCAGATGAGAACATGGGCAGTGGCTGGGTGCTCCCCTTACAGCCCTTCACAGCTCTAGCCTCTCCCTGCTTGCTTCAGTTTCTTGCCCAGCTCTTCCCCACACTGTTCTCTGCCATCTCCCTGGCTCAGATGACCTATTTATACTCTCAGAGAACCACTGTTGTTTTCTCTGCCCTAAACCAGCTTTCAGGCCACCAACTAGGAACGTGGTATCATCACTGCATGGATGGTACAGGACAGAGGATCTCAGAATCACACAATAATTTAGGTTGGAGGGGACCTCCAGAGGTCATCTGGCCCCATACCCAGGCAGAGCAGGGCCAGTGTAGCTCAAGGCCTTGTCAAAAATCTTGGCCATTTGATCATCCCAGAGAGAAGTAGAAAACCTATGAAGAAACGTCGTGCTGAAACATTGAGACTTCTACTGGAGCA
Organism: Acanthornis magna; assembly: GCA_036785705.1. NCBI lineage: Eukaryota > Metazoa > Chordata > Aves > Passeriformes > Acanthizidae > Acanthornis > Acanthornis magna. The sequence goes on from JAWUZG010000090.1 coordinate 14,435,648, forward strand.
GCAGAGGATAAATTCAGCCACAATAATAGCTTGCAGATGGGAACCAACAGCGAGTCCAGAGGCATTCAAAGAATCGAATTGTTGCGATGGCTGCAGTAAACATGGAATTTATTGTCTGCATACTTATCTGTGTGAACCATATCGCTGTGGCTCCCAGCACAGACTTGGCCTTTTACCTTCTTTGTACTTTGTTTCAAACGAAACTCTTTTTGGTATAGGCTGTGCCTCCTTCTTTGCTCAATCTTTGCTGACTGTTTTAGGTACCTGGTGGCTTTAACAAAGTACTGCCACATAGTGAGTATGTACATGTGGTCAAGAGTTACAGTCAGGCTGTTGTTCCCCACATCTCCAAAGGCAGATTGCATCGGAAAGAGACAACTTAAAGTTTAGTAAATATGTACATTGGAGTTTTGAATGCTTGTCTTTCATGTTTCCTTTCCACCAATTTGGGAAAGATGAGGTGGCATTATTAAGAATTCAGATTGTCCAGATATGTGACTCACAACATTCCTTGGGTTTTTTCCACTTTTCATTCCTTATACTGAAGCTTATTTACCTCTATTCCCATGAATGCCATTGTTTTTATGACAGAGAACCCAAAAGGGTAGCAAACAGATGGATTAAATCATTGTACCAAAAGGTGATACTTTCTCCATTTAGCAAGGTAAGAGCAAATTAAGAGGTAGGAGAAGTGCACACCTTGCTTGCAATAAGGTTTATCTTATTTTGAGGATCTCAAATGAGTCTGCCAGAATCATGTTGATAGCAATAAGGGTTTCAGAGGGTCTGAATATCTAACTATTAAGCATTATATCAAAACTATCAATTGATTTCACAGTTCCTCATATGATTAGGAAGAGAAAAGGCCATCAGCTGCTGCAGATAAATGCTATAGCAGGACCCAAAGGCTGAATTTAAAATAGGAATTAAAAGCTTCATCTCCATTTCCCAGTCCATGTTTTATTAACTACTTTATCTCTTAAGACCCCCCTCCTATGTTGCATGTGATTGCCATGCCATAAAATACAATTTGCACAGATGTCCAGCTGAAAATGAAAGCAACACAGTATCTCAAAGGGTTTGACTAAGGTAAAGTAAAAAAGACTTGAGTAAAAAAATAATTCATAGTGTTGAAGATGGTTAGTAAGCCTTCCCCACATTGGTCCACTAAAACTAAGATGTAACACTGCAAAGGAGCAAATGCTGGAGGCAGTGGTCATGCCAACTGTAGGGAGTCCTTCCAGATGAGAGAGCTTATTAAAAATATTTCATATTTTTACTTCCTGGCAATATAGAATGCAGAACCTGATGATACTAGAGCTGGGATTTTCTTTCCAGCTCCAGAGGACTGCAGTATGGGGACACTAACTTCTTCCTTTACCACTGATGGAAAACAAAAAATAACTCTTGCCATTTCTCCAGCAGTAGTATGCCTGCAGCTGCAGAATGAATTTAACACATCTCTTAATTGCTATGTGAGTAAAACTTTGCTGGAATCTTCATATAAGAGTGTCATAGAAGATAAATAAAGTAAGATATGATGTAATGTATTGTAGTTTACAAGGTTCAGGAAATTCTAGGATTAATTAGGGAACACATTTATTTTTCCTGGAATGCAAAACATGTAAGCAACCAATCCTTTCTTTCAAGACTTGGCTCCACCTCCTCTTTCTCCTTCTGAGAGTATTACATCTGGTTTTGATGGTGTAAAGATGTGCCTTACACCACAATCCCAAGCTAAAGGCAAGTTGATATGAAAAAAGAGAGTAGCTATGTCTCAATCTTCTCCAAATAAGGAGAAAAAGAAAAAATTTATATTGTTTAATGAGAGAAACATTACAGGAATTTTTACAGCTAGAAATTTAATATGCTGAGATTTCATATGCAACACTACAGTGCACAAATAAGTTCCCACTTTACAACAACCCTTCTATGGGAAGGTTGCTTTTGATTCTATTGCCACACAATCTTGAGCATTTTCTTGCAGGAGAACTCTGTGTGTGCCTACACACATAGGGTAACATCCTGGGTCGGATTGCTTTCTTTCCTTTGCATTTTGCTCTCTTTCATGGGATTTAACATGGTGAAAACCAAGCAGCAAAATCAGTACCTATATTAGCAAAGCAGCACTTGATAGAATTGGTAAAATCTGTGGCTGGGGTAAAAGTCAAAGAAGAATCAAAGACTTGTGTTGCACTAGGTAAGTATCTTAGAGGGATATTGTTTAGCAATTGCATGTTATTCTATAAACAAACCTCTTTTCCTTTTAACAGTGATGAATTTTCATTGCCACTATGTACATAACTGCCTTTATTTAGAAACAAAACTTCATTGCCATCTCCACCTAATTTTTAAGCAAAAAAAAAGTAACTTTAAAAAAATGCCTCCTTCTCTCTTTTGATCCCAGGTACTTTACTAAGTATATATGGTTCAGTTAGCTGTCCGCGTTACTCTTAAGGCATCTAAGGACAAATGTTTTTCCCAAAACATGGAAATGTCAATTTTTTTTTCTAAAACTTGTCCAACGACATCAAACTCTGTAGTTTCCCCGCAAAGTTTCCCCACAAAGAAGAGCCATCCCTTGTCTAAGTGCTCATATATAAAAGGAAGCAGCAAAGCCTCTGGTGGGAGTGAGGTAGGGCAAAGGCTTGCAGAGATCCTTGTACAGCCACAGCAAGTCTCCAGGGACTCACTGGCTGTTCCAGAGGACAGAAGAGGAAAGGGGAGGAAGGGCAGGGGAAGAGGTGGGAGGAAATCGCTTCTCCTAGCAAGAAATTCCTTCCTGGGTTTAAGAAACCTTTGCCAGTGAGGATTTAATAAAGCAGTATAAAAAGTTTAAGTTTCTTCAGAAAATTCCCACCCTGTGTAGGACATTTGATGAAGTCCTTCTGTGAGATACAAGATGAAGCCTTTAGGCTTGAAATATTTCTGAACACACCGACACCCAGAAACATTGCATAAGAAATATTAAATTGTTAAAATATTTCAAAAGCATTGCAATAGCTGTAAACAAGCAAACAAAAACATCACCCACAGTATCACTTTCAGAGCATGCTTGGATAGAGGTACCTTTTTTAAAGTAACAGCAATGTTTGGTGCTGTGACTCTGCATGGAATGATCATTTCTCTTCCTACAGCCATGTGTATTATTTTAGGTATATCGCTGTGCATCTCTACAAATGGATTGCTTGTATCTGCAAGGGAAGAAAAATAAAGGTTAATATCTGAAATCTTAAGACAGTGTATATGTAACAGTACGTATAGCCTTAAAAAACATACTAGCCCTGTCCATAATGAAAGCTAAAGTCCTGAAATCAATCTTCTGTTTACTTTTGTCCAAACATGTTCCTCAAACCATTATTAAATATTTGAAAATATATTTTTTATTCATTACAAATATCAGTACTTTGAAATCTCCTTTAAATTTCAGAACAGTTGAAGTCCATTTTTTCTATTACATCAACATCATTACTGCTGAGATATATGCTTCTTATTTCAGGGCATTTCTATTTTATTATCATCAGGAAAAGCAATTACATGGGAAGTGAGCTGAAATTCACTTATCAGGAACCCCCTACAAAGTACATACTCCTGCTGTCTGCAAGGAAATTGATAGGAAAAATTCACATTGACTGCATCAGGAAAAAGAATCTGCAGTGATTATCCAGCAATATTTTCAACTCCGAGAATACAGACTAGAGAGAGTTAATCATTCTCCTCCTTCCCACTATCACAATACCTATGTGTCTCTTTTTTTTGTGACAAGGTAGATGAAAATGCCAGGAAAACATTAATTCCTCTTGACTCAATAACCAAAGCTTGGCAGAGTAATTTACCGTCCCTTGAACAATCCCTTTAACAAAGGGCATTGTCATAAATAGCTTGCGCTGGGAACGGGGAACATTGCTGCTGCTATTGTTTGGGCCACTTAACAAAGAGGGGCTCAAGCCACAGGCTCTGGATCCAAATCTTCTTTGCAGGTGTTCAGATCTGGAGGTTCAGTTTGACTCACATCACAGATAGACTACCTCCAAATTCACATAAGGTTTGGTTTTTAACTCCTAAAAAAGTGGAACATTCAGGTCTTAATTCTGTGCTTATCTACAGCTCTAATGTTTTTTCAGGCAAATCCCATTATTTTCACTCAGTCAAAAATCTTAGAAATAACAATGGAAATCTTTCTTGGATAAGAAATTAGTAAAGCTAGCAAGAACCAGTCCCTTATAAAATCTCAAACTGCAATACTTGATTCATGTGTTCTGGCCCCAGACTTCTGCATGTTGACCTATGTTCACTCAAGTAGATCTTCAAGTAAGTTACTTTTGCTTGTCTTTCAAAAGTATGATATGCACTTCCCAGTGTCATCAAACTGTTCTGCCCTTAGGATCCTCTTTTCTTATTATATACAATAATATTTTTGTTTGAGACATCAAACAGGAAGAGTAACAGATTCTGCTCTAATTTGTACTGGTGAGAATCCTGAGGCAGAGGATCTCAAATGTATTCCAGGATATAGAAAAAAGTTTTCCCAAAGTGGTTTAATGAAACTGTTACACAAACTTTCTGAAATGAAAGCCACAAAGTATTATTTAATAATAGTTGTTAAGTGTCCACTGAGATAGCAAAAGGAACTTATGAGTAATAGAGGATGCATATGTAATAAAAAATGCCCTGAGGACTTGCTAGGCCGACGTTTCCTCTGCAGTACGATGCAAGGAAAGACCAAGAATGAACCTGTTTGTAGCACGGGGAAAAGAACCTTTTTTGTTTCAGGGGCTGCAGCCACAGAAGAGGTCACCTGCCCCTTAACATCACCAGACAAATCGATTTACTACTCCCCGAAGACTCGTTTGTCTTTGTCACAAAATTAAGAGCTCCTGCCTGAAACCAGCAAGCTTTGCAAAGTGGTTTCCTGTACCATAATCTCCAGATCATTGTAAGTGTGAGGAAGAGCTGTTCTGGGGACTGCTGGTACTGTCTGCAGACTGAGTATCACCACTGACTGATGCCAATACCGAGGCAGTGGGGGCTGTGCAGCTCAGACCTCGCAGAATTCCCGCCCATCCAAAGGCAGGGACAGGAAACCAGCACAAAACACCATGCTTGGCTTTTCTTTCTTCTTCTCCAGTGGAAATGCACGTCCACGCCAGGAGAAGCCAACAAAGTGCTGTCTAAAAGTGGGCTAAGCGCTCGGTCACAGCCCCTCGTGGTACCCTCCCTGCCGTGTGCGCCAAGGCGTCGCCAAGCCCCCGCTATTCGCGTGCAGAGCTCCCATTGACATCACCGGGGACTTCCGCCGTGGGCCAGAGGGCAATCGATGGCCCCGAGTGCTCCAAATGTCTTCCTGCTTTTGATTAAAAGAAATGCGCATCATGTTTCCTAGCACGGTTTTGTTTTCATAATGAGCGTGGAGGCCTTTCCTGGTTCCCTTTGATTTTATTCCCCTTCCCTCTTAAAGGCCATAATGGGATACTCGCGGTGCCTCAAGATCAGAGGGGCTTTACCAGCCTGGAACAGGCAAAGCTGAGCACACAGCAGTGCCAGGGCAGGTTACGCCACATTGGCAGGATTTGCCAACAATATGGAATTCTTCTGTCCCACAAGCAATAGCTCTTCTTGATTTTCTTTTTCCTCTTTCCTGCCCATCACAACCCTGCTATTGCCACTAGCTCCCACTACATTTCCTCTCAATTTCTTCCTGAGGGGAGGCAAATACCATCCCCTTCCCCACACAGGTGGCTAGCAGCACATCTGGGATGACTTAATCTCCTGCCAGCAGTTTTTGGGCCAGCTCCACTCAATTCTATGTTCAGAAAGCTCTAGATGTAAAAGGAACATCACAGACTAACCTATCTCGAAGACCACGTCCAGGTTGCACATTCAGCTTTATTGGGATTTGGAATGCAAGATCTAAGAGGATTGTCCTTGTTTTTATGAATTTTTGATTTGGGCTGCTGTTTTGTTGTTCATTTGTTTTGTTTGTTTTTTCTTCAGAGCTGCCTGTGAGGGTAGCAAAATGAAAACTGGACAGCCAGAATGTTTATATATGTTAAAGGTTACTTTAAGAGGCAGTTTAGTGTATTTTTAAATTGTGCCTGGAAATAATGACTGTGAGTGGGGTTGACTGTGTTCCTTACAATATCTCTCAGTCACAATCAACATAAAACCACAAAGAGCACTCATGAAATGACAAAATCCATGAAGGTCATTTGCTATATTGTTGAAGGGCATAAATAGCAGCTTTTTACTAAGCTAGTTGGCAGCCAGATAAAAACTTGATAAGAGACTTAACACAAGCAATATTATGTCTGGTATCAGTAACCTGTCTAGTCTATTTATGGGGTTTGCACAAACAACTAAAGTTGCCAACACTGAAATGCCAAATTCAGAAAAGATGAAGAGGGTTTTTATTTCCACAAGCTTCAGCTACTTCTCTTGGGTTTGTTTTGTTTTCAATAATCTGAGCTATGTAAGTCAGAGGACTTATACATACATTTGCAAGAAGAAAAGTCTCTGCAGGAAAATCTAAGCTTCTTGAAATCTCTGAAAGCTTATCCTCTGAAGTTCTTCCAAAATACCTACTTACACTTGGCTCATCATTAAGATTCTTTTCAGGCTAAAAGAGGTAAAATATTTTCATTACATTCAAGTAACACTGTTTTCCCTCATGCACGTGAAAAGGACCACAGTTTTTATTAAAGAGCAGACATGCAGACTTCATTGAAGTTCATGGGCCAATTGCCACATTGCCTTTCCCTTGTGGGGATTAAACCTCCTTAACTTTATTTATCCCAGATAAATTATTGGGGCTGTTCAGAAGTAATTCCAAAAGAATCTTGCACACCAGGAGTCATTCCAACCTCACTTGTACATCTATAATACAGACATTTTTCACTGACCTAGGAGCCAAACCATTTGTGTTGTCCCTGGTGAGAACAGGGGAATTTTGCAATGGGACTCGTCTGACCTGTTCTAGACACCTGATTTACCATGAGATGAATCATGTCCTAGGAAATGTATCTGTTGAACCAATTTATATGCTTAATTTTCTTAAAGAAAAAAAATCCCATTTTGTATGTCTTATTCTGGAAGAAAGGTTGTTCCACCTTTTCTGTTTTTTTTTACCTGGACTTCTGTAATTATTAATTTATATCTAGAGGACATTCAGATACAAAGAATTCTAGTATAATTGTACAACAATTTTTAGGCAAGATTGATTCATTTTCCTCTCACACCAGTTATACTATGCTGTCATCAGCATAGGACCATGATACAAATAAAGCACAGTTAGAATCCTTCAGGAAAAATAGTCATATTAGCCAGGAAATCCATGCTAGAGCAATTACTATGCTCAGCAAGCAATCCCTAGAAAGGCTAACAGATATTAGGAACACTCTTCCAGATGTATCCCTCCATTATGATGGCTCATCCTGGAAAGGTATTTACTTCAGGAGGAGCGATGAGCCTTGGTGAGGGAGAAGGGCCATGGAGAGGTGAGGGAGAAGGGCCATGGAGAGGTGAGTGCACAGCGTTTGATGCTGCCAAGGTGTCCGCACATGCTCCACTCCACACTGCGCCCTGCAATACAAAGTCTGTGCACACGCAGTGACAAAAGAGAGGCAATTATAGGTGATTGACGTCAGCAAGTCCTAGAGGTCTCTGTTTTGTAACAGGAACCTCATTAGAAACTAAAAATGTGTCCGCATACTTGATACAGCTGCAACATAGTTTAATTCCAACGAGTTTCCTCTTCATAACAGAGGCGCTATCATAGTATTGACTGTGACGGTGTAAGCCAAAACCATACTGCTCATATGCTAAAACTGTGCCAAAAGCAAAGACAAAAAAAGGCACAGGGGAGGAAGAGTTTCCCAGGCCTTAGCAAGATCTTTTATCAGTGCATTATTTGTGAATAAGAAGAAAAAGGAAAAAGAAGAAAAATTTCCCTTTCTGTTAGCTCTCAGGGTGTTTTGTCTTACTGCTTTTTTTACCTGTTGAATTATTTTGTCTTCGATACTTCTGATCTAAAGAGATCCTTCTGGAGAGCTCTTTGGATACCCTCCATGTTCTGCAACAATAGTATCTTTAGGATTACAGGAGTCAATCCATTCAAGCTAAATCTTAAATGCATGTCAGTTCTGGGACTGGATCCAGCTATCTGTCAGCAGGAAGACCTCCCAAGGAGATGCCCAGGAAGTTCTAATACACTCAGAACCTGCAGCATACAACTTTAGAGTTTGAAAACAAGCTCAGAATCCCAGATGTTTTGGGATTTCAAAGGCTTGCATTTTGAATGATTCCCTAATGATAAAGCTCTTCATTTTGGACTGCTAAGCCCAAGACACACATCAAGCTAAATATATACAATTAGTGGGCATTTTTGACATTCTAGACATTGGCAAGCATAAGTACTCTGAGGACCTGTACCTTTAATTACCCAGCTCTGATTTGTCTCACCTGACTTAAATCATCTCAAAGCAAGAAGTTTATTCTAAGCTTGTTTTCCAGATTTCTTGAAAAGTCAGTGATGAGAAGTACATACCAGAAGCTCTTTTTGTTCTGTGCTAAGTACAGAAAGAGAATAGAAAACTGACTCAGCTTAGATGTGTGATTTTAAAACATCTCATTCTGTAAGGAAAAGTAAGTGGTCAGAAGACATACACAGCAGGATCATGAGAAAAGACAAGGAGAGGAAGAACATTGACCAAGAAATGGGCTACTGCCCTAAAGCCAAATACAATTATACTTTGTGAAGAATTCTATTCTCTGTATGCAGAATTAAGATTTTACTCTTGCATATTACTAGCTGAAAGCTGTCTTCATCACAGAAAATAGCAACACTTCAACTTGAATCACAGTGTGCTTAAATGAATACAAAAATCCAGCTTTGGTATATTGATGCAATTGAACTTACAGAATTTTCCTCTGTCATACCATGGGAGCAATTGTTCAAAGGCAAGAAATTATGAGAGTAGAGAATTAAGAGAACTACACATTTTTGAAGAGAGTGAATGAAATCCAGCAATTGAAAAGTGCCTTGGAGATACTGGGACAAAGCAGACAGAAATAAAAGCCCTTAGTACTGTCCCCAGGGAAATTTACATACGTTTCAGAGCAGCCTGCTGATAATTTGGTGTTTCTTAAATGTCTTTATTCCATCATTATCTCTATTCAAGCAGAAAATTCCCCATGGCTCACTGCAATGTATGCAGTGAGCGCTGATTGCAAATCTTTCCTTTTTACTATTAGGCTGCAGTTGCCTTACGAAACAAAGCTCTGAGTAGTTTTGGGTCCAAAACAGTAGAGAAATTAGCAAAGAGGCTTTGCTTCATTTCAGATTTTTCCCATGGCTCATGGGGGAAGTCAGGCCATCAGTTTTCTTGAGGCAAAGTTGAAGACTCTTAAGAGAATTAATTTCCCTCGCTTAATGTCTCAATTCCTGAGCTGTGTGGGGTCAAGAGTTGCCGAGACGCTCTGCGCACTTGCTCCCCTCTGCAACTCAGTAGTGACCTCTCCAGCTGAAAGAAGGGTGGTGTCGGGGCTAGCTCCTCCAAGGCAAGTCGCCAGCCTGCCTCCCCTTGATCCCCAAAAGGAGGACTTCAGAAATGCCTCAAGTCATCCTGGGGCCTGTGGGATTTGCAGTCTCCTTCTCATCGCCTTGCGTTTTGTTTTTGTTTGTTGCGCTCATTTTCTGCTGTAGCATACACAAATCACTGAGCCAAAGGACTTACTGCATTTATTGTGGTTTGGTCTTTGGGCTTTTTTTTTTTATTTTTTTTAAATCCAGTTCATATTCAGTATCACTCCAATTACGGAAATGAATAACATTTTTAAAACAATAAGTGATGACTTCCTGTACAAACAATATCAACTTTCCTGATTCGGATTCTGTGTTTGTAAATAGCAACTATTTGTTCTCATCTGCAGCATGCTAAGACATGGGAAACAGGCACCTCTGTGATCCACATGGAGCTAATATGGGAAATGGACTGACACAACGTCCTGCCACAGGAAACAATACAAAACTAGGAGGGACCCAAATTTCACAAATGTTTATTTCCTAAACGCCCACAAATTAATGCAAAGTAAAACTAAACTCAGGAAAGATAGTCTTTGCAGCAGATTTTGTTATCCCCATCTCAACCCCACTTGAGCTAGACAATTGAATTTCATTCATGTTCACAGAAACAGAGACTTATAGTAAGAGACAGACTGAAAAGAGACAATCGGATGGCATAGAGAAAGAAAACACTTTTTCTAACACTACACTTGTCAGAAAGGGTGAGTTTTGGTACTCAGTATCTTGTTTCTTTCCAACTTGCTAAACAATTCTTCCTGACACTGTAGATTTTTGGAGGACTAATACACCTTTCTCCACCTTAGAGCAGAGTGACACTTTCAACAGGCATTAAATGAGCAGTTACCTTGCAGCTTCCCTCATTATCTGCAGTTTTCCCTAACTCTCGGGTGTGCTTCCTGGGACACAAATGACACTTAAATTGTAAGAAATTGGTTTTCTGTCTAAATGATTGTCACATTCAGAAAATCAATATGCCAAAGAAGTCTAAGGATGCTACAGATTTGTTCCTTAAACATTTTACTATTTTTTTGGCAATTAAGGTAGGAGGAGTTATTAAATCTAGCCATCTCTTCAACTGTGACATCAAGATTTATGACTGAATGTCCTTGAAAAACCAACAAAACCAAGACACTTAGGCAGCCTTCTCTATCTGATTAGAGGGGTGGGAGGAGTGGGAGTAGCGGGGGACTGTCCTAAAACTATTTCTGCAATGATACATTCCTCTTCCATCACCACGTGAATTCTGCAGATAACCTTGGCTCACAATCATGTAATTGAAGGTCCCTTTCAGATGCAGGCAAGCCACATACAACCTGGGAAGCAGTGAAGAGTTAGAAAGACCGGTAGTGTCCCTCATTTGTAAAAATTTAGGATCCAGAAAAACTAACTGGTCAAACAGGTAAGAGACCAAGAGAATGCAAAGGTATCTCCTGTATCGTAGAGTCAGTTTAGCAGAGAGGTAAACTGTTCTCATGTGGGGAATGGAGAGGATTGTGGGTAGGTCTCAGACAGGGATGACATCCAAGGTGGGAGGTTCAAGAAGGTCCCATGATGGGAAACTTGCAAGAGGCATCCCAGGAAATGGTACGTTTTCCTAGGCTGCAGGCTGTCGGTCACTCAATGAATATCCTATTTTGGCTATTCTTCCATGGGTGCATCTCTTGTTGGATTTACAGAGAATTATATGAAAAGAGCTGGGTGACAAAAACACCCTGCAGCATATTTCAAATGAAGGGAAGTAGGATAAACAACATGAAATAGCCAATAAGTGCTCAATAAAGCAACACACAATAATGGGGGGGGGAGCTATCTTATCTTCTATGAGTGTAGTGAGAGGTCCACTTCATTCTGCTTTTTCACAGCACCAGTCTCACTCTTCATGTCACAAAATGAAAACAAAGGCTAATTCACTCTGATGTGAACTCATTAGATGCAGCAGACCCAGAATTTGGAAAACTTCCAGTTGCACGTTCTCTTTAATACAGGCTTTCAAAATCTGTGAATCCTGAAATACTACAGTAATCTGTTAATTTTACTCAGTAAAAATTAGGAAAAACTAAAGTATTAATTAAATCCCTAAAGTGTCTATAATTTGTTCCTTTATTTTTGTGTCTATTGAATTCAGCTCTTCTCAGAAGTGTCTGATTAATGCCCTGGAAGGGAACAGGATCAGAAAGAAATTTCTTTTATAGTCTAACTGACCTAATTCCAGCACATCCCATACATTACACAATACTTGTTTGCTGAACACAACTCTGTGTTTAATTTGACTCAATTTATCCTAGATTTTTTCAATCTGTGTGACATGGACTACAGAGGACATTTTTGAATATGACTTCACATGCAAATAGTAATCTTCCTGCAGCATGAGGAAATTCACCATCCTTCAGCTGCTTAGAAATCACACCACATCCAGTCATGTAGGATATGATTTCTGATACCCATTTCATATTTGCTTGTAGTCCACTTCCATCTGGACTCCTGTTTACTCTGGGCAAATGGTTTGGATTGGGTCTTTTCCTTGCTTCATTTTTTCTTTCCTAACAGATAAAAGACTACCATTTGTATTTGCAAGTTCTGAGAAAGCAGATTTTATACATTAATTGGTAAATTAACACTTTGCAAGGCTGAAAATGTCATTCAAAAGTCAGCCACAGCTGAACTGCCTTACTTATCCACTTTGCTGTATTGAAGAGCAAGTACCAAGAAGTGTTAAAAATCTTACCGTTAATAAATACATAGACTGTAGATTCCTTCTTCTTTTTCGCTGGACTTGTTGGGTATTTGCAGCTATAGTTTCCAGTGTCACTTGCTTGAGTTCTGCTCAAGGTCAGACTGCTGCAGGACTGCTTCCCATTCCTTCCACAGGCATATTTAATTACTTTCAGCCTTTTGCTATCCTTGCTCAGAGTTTCAGGCAAAGACCATGAATGAACCATTTCCCCCCTGCAAATACAGATAAGGAAGCAGAAACAATTATGTTGGGCTGCAATTATATAGCTCCAGTTCCCAAGCTTTCTTTTTTATTATATCAGGCTATTTATGGGGTTCTCTTTTATCTTGTTTTCCAAAAACAACAACAGAAACAACAAAGAACTATTAAACAATTGCCATTGAAGTTCACTCCCCACCTTTCCCCACAACATACAGTTTAATTTTTTTTTCTAATTTCAGTTACAAAAAAAAGAAAGTGTCAGGTGTATGAACTCCCTGCCAAATTATCAGAATCCAACTCAGTTGGTTACCTGCAGGTGAGATTTAAAGTCTGGCCGGCTTGAACAACATGCTGTATGCCATTTACACTCAGCTCAGGAACTTTTAGTTTTGATCCTGAACTAGATCCTAGAAAAACAAAGAAAAAACCAAAACATTAACAAAGACAAATAATTCTGCTTCCAGTCCACTCACACTTACACTGTTATACTGGAAAGGAAAAGAAAAGAAAATAAAACTACGTGCCTCTCTTACCACACATACTCTCTTCCTTTGAGGAAAGTCCTGTTGTCCTGATTCAGGACTCAAATAACCTTCCAGCAGAATTACTCAGGAAAGAAAACAGAATTGAAAGCTATCAGTCAATGACTTTGCTCTCAAATTTTTCACTGAACATATAATGAAGCAAGTTCAGGACCTTGTGACTACACATCTAACCAAGGAAGTGTGCCCCCAAGCACCACTGGCTGCATTTCCTTAGGAAACACTGCCATGGCAGCCCTGCAATGGGAAGGGCAAAAGTCAGCCACTTCCATGGCAAGAGCCACGTACTGACTTCTGAGATGGCAGAATCTCACTCAAACAACTTGCTGCAAAGCTAGAGCTGATGTGCAAGGAGTGAAAGGGGATTAAGGATCTTCCCTTCCTGACTGAGGGTCACAGCGCTGTTACCTATGGTCCCTCACCAGCTACAGGCTTCCTGTCAATGAAGCAGAGTCAAAAGGCAGAGCTTTACAGTAAATCTTGAGAACAAGATCAAGACACCTTCCAGACCACATTTGCTGCCTATTTGAGAAAGCAAGCACAGTGTCATGGCCAGACCATTCCGGCAAGGGTGAAACCCTGGGTGTGAGTATAACACAAGGTGGCTTAGGACACTCGAAAACATCCAGGTAGGCTTCGCAAAGGCTACATGGAGACATTTTTAGGAAGACCACGAAAAAGCCCCACAGTCAGAAAACCAGAAGAACACAAGATCTTCCCTCTCTTCAAGTCAGGAGGTGCTGGCTGGAAAGACATCATGTTTTATCTTTCCCCCATAATAGGCTGTGACCACAAAAGATTTCATGGCAAGCTGACAGAAGAGCATGCCTTAGAGAAGAACCAGTGCTTGATCCATCTCATTGCCCTTGCACTGACAGCAAAGTGGGACAGATCCCAGAAGCTGGGAGTGTTGCATAAAAATATTCTGAAACGGTTAAAAGTTGAAAACCAGTTTTAGTCTAATCTGGACTCAAGTGTAATTTGTAAAGATTTCAGTATTGAGCGAGAGCAACAAAAACTGCCCCAAACCACTTTACTCCAAGAAAAAGTATTTGTCAACACATACAGAGAAGCAGCATCTCATAGTCAAGGGTAATGCAGATCTTTCTGCTAGAACTCAGTCAAGAACAGCTTGTGCTTAGCTATTTTAAGTCCTTCCAAGAGGTCCCTGCCACAGCCAAGTATGAACAGCTGTATGCACCAAACACAGCAGAAATACGTGAACCTTGCTTGGAGGCGACGTATCACCCATCAGAAACACCTCCCTCTTTTGCTGAATGGAGAAGGAACTTTTGGACACCAGTTCCTGCTGAGATTGGTGACTAGAATTTGGATGTATAAACACTTCAAAGTCAATGGCTGCTCCAAATCCAGCAGCTTTCTTTTTAGCCCTGTATATCTTATTTAAGCTGTGGCTCCAGTCATTTTCCCATCTAGTCTATCATCTGTGCCTATTCAAAACAAGATTTAAAGAGTACACTTGAACATAGATGTAAACTAAATTATAGCTCACTTGCACAAGCTGCAAGCAAGGGCATAACAAATTTTAGGAATAAAGAGGTCCTCTGGACTCCATCACAAAAAAACACCATAGATTTGAATGGCGACACTGTACATGTACACAGACTTCCCCTGAGATTTGTCTATAGACAATCATATTTCTAACTAAAAATTAATATATCCTGCCAGCTGTTAAGAGGGGAGAAAAACGATGCAGCAAATCTTTGAAGCAGCAATTTTTTAAGTGATATATTGCAAACATACATTTTTCTCACCCACCCTTTATGGATCTCAACCCTGAGATGCTGGTTCTCCCAAAGTGCACACTGTCCTTTTATGGGATAGTCTCCCATAGATGCTTACAGTCTATGAGTCTTCTCATTCACCATTCTGAGACAAAGTCTCTGAGGCTGATCACTGAGAAATTGAGATAAGATGTTACAACAGCCTAGGCAGCTTCTTGGAGAGCAACCCAGGCACTCTGGTTGAGAGGGTTTGTCAACATCCTCCAACTAAACAATCTGATGGTTTTGTGAAACTCCCACATTCCCTCGTTTCATCTGCATTCCTCTTGTCATCCCAGAATTGAAGGGTCATATGCTCTCCCAAGAAGGCAGCATTTATATCCAGCTTTATGAATCTTGATTCTTACTTCATGGGGGAACTTGACCTCAAGCTTCCCTGAACTGCTCCTAATTTGAGGCTCTGGAAAAGCTGAAAGCATGCAACGCTGTTTATAAGCAGTTCAACATGTATGGAAAAAAACATCAGTGATGGTCTGCCAGAGGAAACCATGAGGATCGAAGCCCAGCTGCTAGAGCTGCAGCACTCAGCCTAGTTGCTAGAAAGCAATGTGTAGGTTGCTTCCTGCGTAAAACTGGTGGGAAAGTGGAAAAATCCATGTGAGTGACAGGTGTTGACAGCAAGGCAGGACAGCAAGTCTGGGATGCCTGGTCATGCCTGCGGTGCTGAACGCTTGGCTTTGCTCGGCGCTGGCACCTCCACCACGCTCAGGAGCAAAGCCAGTCGTAGCACCATTGCCCATCCATGTCTGACCCATGCTGAGAGCAGGAAAATGAATTCCCACCTGGGAATGTGGGCTGCTATGGTTTCAAGTCAAAGGTGATGAGCAAGAAACCATCACAAATTTTACAATGTTTTTCTCTTCATAGCATCACAGTGATATAAACAAAGATGTGAAAACCTTAAGATCTATGTAAAATGAAGCATACAAAACAAGGCAGCCTGGAAGCCTGTATGTCAGACCTGCCTCAGAGCTATTAAAATCAAAGGAAAAACAAAATAAAACCACCTACCTTTTCATCCCATCTTGTAGGCAAAAAAGAAACCCAAATATACTGGATACATACTCAAGCTTTTGCCCTTTTACACATTTTGCATATATCTAAAAGACAGCACAGTATTTATAAATATTGTGTGTGGGATCTTAAGGAGTGCTTAGTGTTTGCCTAACTCTGCTCCCATTAACACAAGACAGCATTTCATCATTGATTTCAAGTACATTTTAGAATCTTAACTCCAGTAGTTAATCACATTGACATTCAAGACTTAATTTCAGTGTATTTGTCAAGACATACAAGCTTGGTTATCTAATCATTTAGTTAGTTTTTCACTGACAAAAAGCT
The DNA here is from genome assembly GCA_036785705.1 of Acanthornis magna. Lineage (NCBI taxonomy): Eukaryota > Metazoa > Chordata > Aves > Passeriformes > Acanthizidae > Acanthornis > Acanthornis magna. The sequence goes on from JAWUZG010000090.1 coordinate 14,451,851, forward strand.
GAAGTCTCATTTCAAGCCAATATTGTTGCTTTTACAAGTATGGGAGACAATGCTTTTACCAGCAAGATGCTATGTCTTGAAGAAAAATAGCTTTATTTGACATCCTATCTATTCATGGGTCATTAGCTTCCTTGCGTTTTTAAATGCTTCAAAACTGATGCAGGGTACAAATGCAATAGAGTTTGACATGTTTACAGGGAAAGAAAAAGGAAGGAGAATAGCAGGGAAATTCCTACTGTCAATATTTAGAAGCAGATTATGCCTTCTATGTACCTTCTGTGGGCATTTTACTTGACACTGTCTTTTCTGAAGGGTCATGGCTCAACAGGACACATTCACTTATCATTGTGCCTGTCACTAAGCGACCATCAGCAGCCTACCCTCACACTGACCTACATTGAGGGGTGCAGCTTCTTTTCATGTGGCAACAAGAGAACTAATTAATCCTGATAACTGAGGAATCTCCTCCCGTGGGGAAAGGGGTGATTTTTTTTTGGATGTATTTTATTTGCTACGGAAGGCTTATTAGGTACTTGTGAAAGTCAGTCGATGGGGTTGCTTAATTAATGAGCAAACATTAATTTAGATTGCAAATGTTAGCCATTCTAAGTAAAGTAAGGGAAGGACAAATATTTCTTTTTATGAAAGCAGAGAGCAATCTGTAATTTGCAAGTAAAAAACTAAGCTTTATTCAATTACCTTCTGCCCTGCAAAAAATAGATTATACTCTTCCAAATTAAGTAAATAAAATTTTGAATTATCTGTTAACCAAAAAAACCCACTGACCACAAGCCATGAGAAAACATAAAATATATTAACATGCATATATTTTTCCAATATGATGTGTGTCCTGTTTGACAGACAAATGAGTAACTATGCACACATGATGAACCTTCCGCTGATTTCTGCTAAATCTTGATTTCTCTTAAAAACGACGGATTTGCTGAACTCAAAACTGGGACCATGATCTGGGTTATTATTCCCATTCAGATTTTCCCAGTTTCTACTTTTAAATTTGTTTTCATACACTGAGAATTTCTGCTACCTTTGACTAAAGAAAGCAAATGCAAAAGCTAGCTTTAAGACTTAGTTTAAAAAAAAAATACAATATTAGTAGTTATCACAAATTTCCTTGAAGTTAACAGGTCTGATTACTTTCTAACATCTTTTCCATAATTTGGGGCTGTAACTGTCTTCCAGCCACTCCAGTTATCCTCAACATGTTGACTAATCTTTTTTTCACCTGCACAATGAGAGGTTAAGGAGAATGATCAGTTTATCTTTGCAGCTTCAATGTGTACAAAGAATCTGACCTTCTCGGTTTAAAGTGCCATCTGTAGGCTGTAAAGTTATCCATCATGAAGTAATTGTTTCAGGCACTGTTTGATTTGTACGTGTTTTACTGCTTGTTAAACATAACCGAGCCTTTGAGGGTTTTACCATCAAATATAATTTCCTCCTGATTCAAACATTTAGCAAAAACGTATTTTGTGGAGGACACTCCTGCACTAGAAGGAGAGCGCACGTGATTTCTTATCGGGGTCTTCAACTCTCTGTGCTGTTTAAAACCTCAGTCATTCAGTTCAAATGCAGCCCAGGGCTTTACTCTTGCTTATGAGCACTTTCTTATGAGTCATTCCACTGAAGGGAATGGGAATACCCATGTGTGCAACTAATAAATAATTGCAGAATCCAGACGAAATGTGAAGGAAAATGGCAGTATCCAGTGGGTTGACCTTCAGTGCATCTCCAGTGGAAACGAGCTGGCTCTGATCTGCAGCAGCACCCTGACCAGAGCAGGGTCACTAGCTCACCTCAAATGGAGTATATGGCTTCACTCCATTATGTAAGGAAACCTGGGATATCAGTAGTTTTCTTTATTTCAGAGCTCTTCTTGACAAGCTATTGTATTAGCATGTCTTTGAAAGGTTCTTCAAGCCATTCTGTAAGTAAATATAACCTTTTTTTTGGTCAAACAGTTGTACCTATCCATAATAATTGCAATTACATCAATATACCAATTCACTTTATTTAAAAAAGAAAATACATATATAGAGAGAAATGTACTCATGGTCAACTCTTAAGAGTCACTTAAAGTTTCGATTTACATCTGACCATATGAAGAAGCCTTGACCAACAGGTCCTGCTAGTTTTATCAACACTGAGATCCTAATCAGCATCAATACTTGCATTTATAAAGACAGGAGAACTTTTAGGGAGAGTTGTCTTAAAATTTGTGTAGTGAATGGAAAAGAAAATTTTGTTTTCCTGTTCAAAAAGTGACTGTCTGACCTGGTCCTTCCACAGGACTGGAGAGAGAAGGGAACACCCTGGATAATGAAGTTTTCTACTTCTGTGAGTGCTGGTGGCTGGGAAGAACTGCTGCTGGAAGGAGACACTCTTCTATCCCCATGGCACCAATAGCCCCATCTCACCTGTCACCCAGGTTTCCGATGCTCAGGTGCAGGCAAAGAAGCAGCACAGCCTGGTTCCTGTCCCAGGGGTAAAAGCACCCTCTCCATTGGCTGTACTTTGAAGCAAGTCTCCAGGAAGACCTACACTGCCAAACCATGAGTCACCCTGAGACTCAAAGGGGTATCTCCAGGTCTTTCAGATGCCATCTAAGTCCCCATTCTAAAGGAAGCTTCACAGTCACCTAATTTCACAGAACAGTAACTCCAAACTTCACACCTGAAGCCTGCAGAAGAGAAACTAGGGCAGCTTAACTGTGAGAGGGCAAGGGGATGTGCCTTTGTCCCAAGCCAACATTGACAATTGCCCAGAGGAGCAAACTCATGCTCTGAAACAGCAAAATGTAGCCACTACTTCTACTGAAGCAGAACTTTGCAGGTCAATTAAGAGCCATGGGGATTTACAAGTGTTAGAAGACATAGGTCTCTGGACTCAGAGGTAGTTTTGTGCTTGTTTCCTGTTGGTTCTCGTGCAAGGAGAGGCACCACGTGTGCTGGTGCATAGCCGGCAGACAGAAATACCCTCGGGGCAGAAGCAGCAGCGCAAACTGCATCACTCCTTAACAGATCCACTGCTTGTACATATCTCTGTGGTGACTGAAATATCTTCTCTTTTGCATTTAAGACCAAGAAAATTCTTGGATGCTATTTACTTACAAAGCACACATAGATGCAGAAAAATTATCAATTCATTGCTTCATCCCTTTCAGGTCCAGAAGGGTCATTCCATTTATCCAGTCTGATGTTCTGCAACATATGCCAAGTGATTGCTGGATCAAATACTTAAGTTTGATCAATCTCAATTATAATTTAAGAATTTACAGTACCGTCAGGACATAACAGCCAGCCAAAAAATGATAGGTTAATGGATGACAAAGCTGGGCTGCTGTATGATACACATTGTAGTAGAGTCTGAACAGCATAAGGTTTATAACAGTAGATTAGATGAGTTCTGGGCAGACTAAAAGCCTTGACCATGACTCCATGCTGTGGAAATAAAGTCAGTCAGCAGGGAAAATGGATGTGTAACTGCCCAAAATAGGCCTTCATAGGCATAGAAAAGTGTTTGAACAAGTGTGTTCCTCCATTTTTAGTTCTAGATCTCAGAGCAAGTTATAATTTGTTTAGTCTCTATATGTATTTGCCGTTCCTAGATGTGCATATACACTGATGTAAGATTAAATTAAAGCAAAACACCCAGTTGCTAAAAATAACACAATAATTCTGATAAAACATCATTAACACTTCTGAGCAGCACACACCATCCTACCACTATAGCCAATAGTTGCAAATGTAAACAAATATGTATTTCACCAGTAACTGCCAAAATCACATTATTTTGCCAGTATTTGCCCTAGCTAGGTCAGGTTGGTTTTATAGAAACCTGTGGTAAAGCTGTTCTGTTAAAGAGCAGGGAGGGGTTGTTCATGAAAAAATTTAGATGTAGAAATTAAACAAACTGGAATCTCAGCTAGTTATTTATCATAAATCTCGTTCCAGTTACTACTAATTGAAACTTTTAACAATTAACATTTCCTGTCATACCTGGGCAACCAAGGCCATGCAGTTCAGTTTTCTGTGCCCCACAAGACCTGCTTGAAGGAACTTGCTTCACCAACTCATCAGAAGATTGTGTCTTGTTTACACTAAACTCACCAGGTGACTTCCATGCATGAGCATAGGCACTTAATATAATGCCAGTGAAAAATAAATTTCAACATTTAACAGCCAGAGAACTTCAGAGAAAAATAATCTTGGTTTTGAGGTGTATCCATAGAGTTTTATTATCTCAAGAAACACAGGATCTGAAATTAGCATCTTGGCCAATATCTAGCCTGATGAATGAGCTCATTGCATTGGCAATATAAGGAGAACATACTTTAAGAGAATAAATAAAATCAGCCATAACCACAAACTTTTTATTTCCCATTGAACATATGGAATTGAAAATGGATATCCAAATGTGCAGTCTGACACCTTCATTATAAACCCTTGTGGGATCATCACTTTGGTAAACCATACCCAGGAAGAAAAACACATATATATGTGTGAAAAGAAATACCACAGCTGTGTCCACCACAGTCCGGTCTTCACTCCAACAGAGTAAATGCCAGCTTAAAACCAAAACAAACCAGGTCTACTGAGGCTGGTGACAGCAGAGGTAAGCTATAGCGACACTTTCACAGCCACATTCAGCACAGATCCACATGGCTCACATAGCCCTCCGCCTCGATGTGCCTGTCCTGGCCCCGACACGGAGACCCTGCTCAGGCCATTCAGATGGGAAGTGGTTGTGACTCCATCATCTGCCCCTCCAAAAGGAATGCCATGTGATCAGCCACTGGCACTCACCCAGGAGTGTCACTTCATGCCTCCACACACGATTCAGCCTGTGCCTTTTACACAGTGCAGAGAGCCCCAACCAGACCCTGCCCATGAGGCATCGGATCTATTTACTGACATGTGTCAGCAACCACTGTGCCTCTGCTCTAATTCCACTGTGACAGATCCTAGCACATAATCATCAGTTCAATATTATTCGGGCAAGTTTATCGCATTAATTAGCAAGTAGAAAATTATTGATATGTTATAAAGAGAAGGCAAGTACACTAAAATTGACACAAAAATAACCTAGAATTCCTAGGGACTTTGAGTAAAGTTGTACATTTTCTTGACCCAATTAAATTTCTTTACCAGTTTGATACTTGAAATTTGTTACAGATTACGTGGCAGGACAAATAAAGCAGTATAATAGGACTGAATTGGCAGACTTTCATACAGGCATACAAACTGCCCATCTGCCAGTAACCCACCTGCTCAGCCAACAATGCAGCCTGTCACACTCATCTGGGGCTGCAGTAATCATAAAGCTGTGAGCACAGAAACAAATTGGGAACTACGTAAAAGAAAATGTAAAGCAAAGTTGAAGGATTTCCACTTTGCGGGAGGCTGCTGGTTATTATTTCCAAAGCTCCATCATTACAGCTCAACTGTCCTGTAGCACTCCAAGACAAAAAGAAAAGTCAGGAACTGACTTTCCATCCACCCCACTTAAACTTATAAAACAGAGTTATAAGTAAAGGCCCTGGATTCAAAACAAGAGTAGGTAAATAATGCAGCATAACAATTTAAAATAGAGAGGTGAGAAGAGCTGGAACAGTCAGCACAGAGGGATCCCTTGCAATGGCTTGGGAGCAAAATCCATTTTGCTGTTAAATGACATCTAAAGCACAGAGTCTAAGGTAGATGCAAATGTAGAAATCCTCTGGCAAGCTTGCCTATGGCTCAATTACATTGGGAAATTACCATCAATAATACTTATAAAATAGATTAGGATGATTGTCAATTGCAGCACTGCATGAGAGAAAGAAAGGTGATGTTTCACCCCCAATGCTTTCAGCACAACAGAGCAAGAAAATTCTTTGTATTGTAAAAAATAATGTGATTTAATTCTGCTATGTAATATCCACTTACATAAACACAGGCAACAACTAAATTTTAGTTTCCTGGACCCTTGGGCTCATGGTTTCTTAGTAAATAATAATGGATTTTAGATCATAATACCAAAAAAAAAAATATGCGCTCTGGAGAATTTTAGCAGATAAGCGCTTCCTGCAAGGTTTCTTGAACCTTCCCTGAAGATCAGATGTTGGACACCACTAAAGACATGACATGAAGCTAAATAGGGCCCTTGTCTGATCCAGGATGGCAACTCTCACGCTTCTGTTAACATTAGTCTATGGTGATCCTGATGAGAGGTTTTTCCACAGAGGAATGACAATGGGAACAAAAGAGGTGAATTCCTTCACTCTGTGTCAAGGAAGAATCCCACAGGAAGGACGCTTAAGTGAGCTATGTGAAATTGTGAAATTCTTCTCATGAAATGCCCTCACACTCATCCCTTGCTGCTCCCCACGCACCAAGCAGGGGGTCTGTTCCCAGAGCACAGGCTTCCTGAGGGAACATCTGAGGAGCAGAGACATCTGCTCACAGGTCCCCAGATCTCAAGGACAACTGTGCCCTGCCTGCTTCACCCATTTCCAGGCACAGAGGGGAAATGCTGTCACCACATTGCCACAGCATATTCAATGCACTGAAATCCTAGAAGCAGTTGTCTTCTAGCCCCTTGCCCATCCTTCAGCTGCTCCAACAGCAAAGAGAACCTTGTTTCAAGGCCACAGGTCCAAAAGAAGGAATACAACCTGGCAAGTTGTATTGCACAAGTGCTTACTGCCATGTATCAGTGAACGCTGGAAAAGCAGCCCCGGCATCCAGAAAAGTCATGCCAAGAGAAATCAGTGTTAGCAACATCATACTGGATTATGCTCTAAATATGGTACAGGGGTGACTTAACCTTGTGGATATGGATTTTGGTAATGAAAAATCAACTGCAGTTTGAGGGGAAAACAACAGACAGAGTAAAATCAGGTCACCATGGACATGAACCTTTTGCTTCTGCATTAACACAAGACAAAAGTCCAAGAAAGAGGATTAATGAATCAATTGACTATTGCACAAACATCTATAACGGCCTTGAATAGACTGATGCATCACCAGCTAAATCACCCTCCTCTTCATCTTTAGTCTGGCACATCTCCACTCACTGTGCCACACAAAAAACACTCCAAATGCAAACATGGCTTAATACGGAAGAAACAGTCGTCCCCATTCCTTGTCAAAGTTTCTCCATACATCTCAATGTATATCATCAGACAAAAGTACCTCTGAAATCTGTAGTTTCAAATCTCTTAACCCACTCTGTTGGTTTCTCAGTCTGGGAGTACTTTGCTCAATTCCACCAAGAGTTCATTCTGCTGGTCACAAAGGCATGATATTATGCCATGCTTGGCTTTGGAGAGATCACTAATGCCTGCATTTTCACTTTTCCAACTCCTGCCTGCAGCACAACTTTTTATTTTAAGCATCAGGTTTTATGTAGCACTGATCTTCAACCATAAGGGAATGAAACTGAACTTCTGCATCTAAGTAAGAGAAAACTGTGGGCAGCTTCCTGACAATCACTGCACCAATTTTGGAATAAGCAGTTCCCCATGGTGCATCAAGAAGTCAGGCCATTCCCAGCTGAGGATGCTTGGGAAATGTTGCTTCCCAGTTGCAGAAATACGTGCAGTAAGGATGCATCACAACGGCAAAGAGAGAAGAGCCTGGTTCTGTTTGTGGGTAGAATTCATGCTCAAATATACATAGATATATTTTTCTACATTTTCACAAATACTGGGGCGGGGGGGAAGATCTGCTGGGGGCAGGGGTAAGATCTGAAGACAATGTATGATGTTGGAGGGAGCAATTTGCTTCTTGAAGGTCTCACACCAATAGGAGAGTCTTGTCTCCAAGGGCAGAGGTGACTGTCACAGGGCATTCTGCACTTCATGCAAAACCTACTCTTGCAGCAGTCTCACCTTCCATTCCCCCTGGGGCTGCAGCAGGAAGTCCCAAACCCTGACTCTAGGGGATTCAAAGGCACAGTTTTGCTGCTGAAGTCCCATCACAGCCCCTCTGGACACAGACTTCTGAAACACCAAACCTTGACCCTCCTCTGCTGAGCTTCTTCCTTTCCCAATCTCAGTCAGACATGAAACCTAGCAAACTGATAAACAGTGTGCTGGAAGTTTCCAAACCACATTAAAGTGTAAGGACTTATCAAGTGCCCTGAAAATCTGGACAATTTCCTTTTGTCCTATACACCCACACAGTGTGAAGGGCTACTGGTTTCAGTCTTTGAAGTATCTAACAAAAAATAGCTTGTTTGTTATTGGTCAGATGAAAAAAAAACCCAACACCACCCAAAAAAACCTCTCAAATCTCCCCAATGGCAAGTTTTTAGGGTTTTAAATATATTGGGTGCTTCTGGATATGGAGGTCTTTACTATACCACAGCCAAGTCCCGATTCATCCAGCACAAACTGAATCCAGAAGATGCCAGCCCAGCCCAAGGGAGTTGTTCCAGATTTACATCAGCTGTAAAAGAATGAAATCTACTCTGTGTAGAGCATATGAGCAAAACACCTGTCTGGTAAAACATCAGTAAGCTGTGTAAGTGATTTTCTTTAGCAATGTCAGAAAGTTTGATGCTTTAACCCCACATATATATTTGTTTTAAATCTGTGTCATATAGCAATGTCTAACCCTTCTGCTTTAAGTGAATATAGTTTTGAATTTTTTAGGGAGCCCTGTTTCTATGAAGGTCCAGAAGAAGTGGAAAGCCAGTTCTTCTGAACCTCATTAACAACTCCAGCCCTAATCCCAAATTGGACTGTTCTGTCTGTGTCATTTTCAGCAAGTACTCAAATCAAATTGAAACCTTAACATATGAACTTCCATCTGAACAAAACTTTCAGAGAAGTCAGGTTAGTTATTGCAAGAAATTAACCTCAGCACTGATTAGATTTGACCTGGAATTCTTCCTTCATTTTTTCCAGCTGACCATGAAATTGAAAAGTCCACTGGGGATTTTGATGTTCTAGCTCCAACTGAAATAGCTGAGATAATATATAGTGCTGTTCACAGATAAGATTGCAATAGAGTCTATTTACCTTCTAGTTGCTAATTGTGAAGTACTGCTTTTGTGTGGAAAGCCAGAAATACAGATGGAAATACAGCTAAATCATTAGTTTATATTCTGAATACACGGCACGTAAGCCTGTAGACTCTGATATTTTCAGGGTTTAAACACAGTCCTTCACAATCCCAAATGCTAGTGATTAAAATTATAGTCATATAAAGTCTAGGATTGGGAGACTGAATTTAATACAGCCATCACATTTTCATGTGGACCATTATGCGTACAGTCATTAGCAAGCATGTGCAATACAATTTATGGAATAAATATATATGAGATATAAAGAGAACGTATGTGAGTACTATGTAAAACCCAGGAAAAAAGTATTGTTCTTTCCCAAGTTAACTAAAATATACGTGTGCACAAGAGAGCTGAAGTGCCCAACACTCGCATGTCAAATAAATTTAATTTCCTTAATCTCATTTTTCAAATGGGGACTCTCAAAGTTTGTAGTCTGCACATTGCTTTGGGGAAATTTAGATTATTAAATAGACATATATGAGCTAGAAGACCTCCTTCTGTCACCTCCTTGGGGAGCTCTTTTTAGGTTCCTTCTGAATCACCGACTAAGAATCTCCTCTAGAACCTGCCAGCAAATGGAAGCTCAGTAGACACCTGCAGAGACTCAGTTAAAAGGGGAGACCAGTGATGAATTGAATTTCATCAAGAACACTGGAAGTGGGAAGCGCTGGGCAGCCTGAGTAAGAATTGTAGGTAAATATGCAGTGACGGAGGGTGAAATGGGAGAAAAAGCACAGAGATGTATGGTACAAAACATCCCACTGCTGGACCAATAACTTTGAAACTCTCTGTGCAAACGCAACAATGAAGAGTTTTGCCAATGGGCCAGAAGATGAATGATCAACCTTTTTGTTATGTCCAGACAAAGCTGAGCAAGAATGCTCTTCTAGAAAACAAACCCAAAAAGCAATAAAAACAATGAAAACACTTAAATTCTGATTTGAGCACAATCTCTTGTACATTGGGGGGATATGAATTTCCAGCAAAACAGTTGTAAGGGCACTCAGCCAAACTACAGAGAAGCAGCTTTCCAATACCTACAGCACCTGAGCCGACCTTGGGATGTTTGTCCCCCGCACCCATAGTACCAGGTTTTCCCCTAAGCAAGCCAAGCTTTTCCCACTGGGATTGGTCTAGGGTGCACATGAACAGGAAGGTGAACCAGGGTCTCTCTCACACTCCCTGGCTCACAGAGTCCACCCTCTCCCTGGGCAGTGGGTTTGCCATGATCTGCACAATGGAAAACCTTTCCGACAGGAAAGAGGAAGCCAGTCCCCTAGCGAAGCTGGTCACTGCAGGAGCCCATGTGGGAGCAGGACGCCGAAGTTCAAACTCAAGCTGTGAAGGAAGCCTGGCAAGGATCTGAGCCCACATTTCCTGTATCCAGGATGGGTGTCCCATCCCTGTGCCTATTTCATCCTGGGCATAAGAACCTCCTAGACGGAGACGAATAATGTGGGGAAATTAGCACTTTCCTGGGGAAAAGAAAGAGGGGGGGAAAAGTAAAAGAATACCTCTATATCTGTATCAAAGCTGATGAATCAGCACTTCCCGAGCAGGAAAACGTCTCGTCGGAGCGGCCCCGCCAGCTCTCCTCCCGGGCAGCCTCAGGCGGAGGGGCCACTCCCGCGGGCTCAGCGGCGCGGAGCAGACCGAGCCCCCGGACACTGGCGAGAGGCAGCGTGGCCGGGCGGGGGGACGCGCCGCTAACCACAGGAACGCTGGTCTCGACGGCGGTCCCGCGGGGAGCTCGGCTTTTCCCTTCCCCACCCGGAGTTTGTTCTCGCCCCTCGCCGGCCGCCAGCCCCTTTCTGCCGAGCGCCGTCCCCGCGGGAGCTGCCCCGGCGCGTACGCGGGAGCCCGTGCGGGACGCGGGAGCCCGTGCGCGGAAAGGCTGAGGGACCGCCGATCCTCCCCTCTCCGCGGGGCGTCCCCGCAGGTCAGCGGCTCTGCAGAGCGATGAGCCCACGCGTGACTGGCCTTTGGCCGGCCCACGCACCCCTGCTCCCAGGTGACCAGCCACACAACGCTGGGACGCACTGCCCACCACGGCGCTCCGGCCCACGGGGACTGGCTCTTGGCTCAAAGTAAAAATTAAGAACATCAAATCTGCAATGATCCATCCCGGTACACGCAGCATTGCGGGATGCAGGCACCGGAGAGCAGCTCCATCCCACTCTCCGGTAAGGCCCCGCAGCCAACCGCGCAGGCAGCCCCACCGATGCTCCGCCGACCTGCTCGACCGGGAGGCAGCAGGACCTGGATTTTTGCGAAGAAAATGTACATCTTTGCCGCTTCACGGGCAGAGCTGGGACACTTGTAAACAAAGTATGGAGGAAAGGAGCGTGCAGCCAAGACATGCTCTCTTTGCGTGATGCACCGGTTCGGACAACTCCCGATGATATACGGCCGTCCCTTGTGCCCGGGAGAGGCTCGCCTCCACGCCACCACTGCCTTGCCTGCAGGAGGAGAGGCACCGAGGCTCCGCACCGCCGGACCCTCCAGGGAGCTGTTCCCGGGGCACACCGACGGGGATACAGAGGATAACGACCGCTCGGGGATGCGGCGTTTCGCCGCTCCTTGAAAAGCGGGGATCACTTCCCCGGCCCTGCCCAGAGGAAAGGAGCGGAGCGCAGGCAGGTGCCCTCCAGCTCCAGACGTCAAGAGGGGTGCGACGGGACCGGTCAGGGGCGCGGCCAATGAGGCACATCACCGGGGGACCGTCGCGGAGAGCTCGGCGCAGAACGGGGTCTGTTTGGGGCAGGGCGTCCCGGCGGACTCTTACCTGCGAGCAGGAGGGCGGCTCCCAGCAGCACGGTCCCTGAGAGCAGCTGGCGGGGCATGGTCCTGCCTGCGGGAACGCAGGGCTTTTTCCCTGCCGACGGCGGCGAGGCAGGGTCAGAGGCGCCGGCTGGGCTCCGACGGGCTCTCCTCGGTCCGGGGCGCTTCCCGCGGTGGCGGAGATAACGGCACAGCTCGGCGCGGAATCCGCATCCAGCAGCCCCCGAGTCCTACCCGCCCGCCCCAGCACTGCCCGACCCGACCTGCGGAAATGGAGTATCCGCCGCGGACAGCCCTGCCACCTTCACCTCCCGCGGGCATCAGATACCGGCCAGCCCCAGCCTCGCTGATTTATAACTTCTCCACCCCTAGCCGCGTACCCCTCCGCCCCCCCCCGCCCACATCCTCCGCCGGGAGCACGCCCTCCCCGGGTCGCGTCCCCCGCCCGCCCGTCGGCGGGCACGCCGTCGCGTCCCCGCGGGTCTCCCGGCCGTGCCGTCCCGCCGGAGGCCGGCGCTGGGCTTCTTCCAGCCGCCGCGGCCGCAGCGCTGCCTGGGCGGGCAGCGGGACTCGTCTCCCGCACGTCGCCGGGCTCCCCTGGGGAGGGCGTGCAGCGGACTTGCGATTCCTGGACCAAATGCTGAGCGGTGCGGTCCCCGGCCCGCAGAGCCCCTTTCCGGCTCCGCAGGAAAACCCCGACAGTGCCGCGTCCCCTGCTGCTGAGCCGGGTGCGAGGTCGGGCCGGGGCCATACAGCCGCTCCCCGGCGCCGGGCGCGATGCTCGGAGCGCTCAAATGCGCTGTCCGTGCACCGGGTGCCCGTGGCTCGACTCCCCGCCTTCCCTGCGGACGGGGAGCCGCGGGGCAGAGCGCCCTGTGCGGGGCCTGACCCAGAGCAGCACGGTCCCCAGCCAGCGGCACTGAGAGCGCTCAGAGCAGGGAAGCCAGGAAGGGGCAGCACTGGCTAAGGATGCTCAGGGAGTCTACCCTGCCAGCGCTCCTGCTGGCCTTTACTGACCCTATAACATCCAGGGCAGCGCTGGAAATATATTTCTCCCCCTTCCTCCCCTGCACATGCCTCACATTTCCCATACATATTTTATTTTGCAAAAGATCAGCAGGGAGCCTGTGACAGCAAAACACAAGCCCTGTGTTTCCACCTTTTCCCTGTGTAACCAGAGAATGGCTGTTGGGTGAGTCAGGTCTTCAGTTTGACCCAGTACGGCCCTTCCTATATTTTTATGCTGTGAAATAAGTCACAGGAGTGTCTGCATGGGGCAGGTAAATGTCATCATCCCCATTTTACAAAGAAGGAAATGGAGGCGCATAGAGAGGTTAGGCAGCTAGTCCAAGGTCATAGGAAGCTGGTGACAGGAGACACAAATAGAACTCAGACCTCCTGTGTCCCACCAGACCATCCTGTGCAAGAAAAAAAAATAAGAAGTTGGTGTTGTTTTTAACTTGAGAACTGTTTAGCTTTAAAGTTTAAAGTCTGTGAGAATATTTCCTGCACACGTCTGTTCAACTCCTATTCATGAGTTACACCCTAAGCTACAAATTTAAGTCTGCTTTTTCTAATCTTCCTGCCCCCAGCTGAGACCTTGGAAATAAAATAGCTATGGATACCTTCCCCCTCAGCTGCTCACACCATAGAGGGAAGAACCCAGAGGTTTCTTTCCCGAAGAGGATGACTCACACAAAATCACCTCCTCCACTGGAGAGGACAGCAGCTGGGAAAACAGCCAGGGAGGACAGACCAACAAGTGCTGGGACACTGGGCATCCTGACAGCTTAGACCCCCTAGGAGGAAGGCCCCCCTACGGAAGGACCTCAGGGAACAGTTTGTGCCTGTCTTTGGCCCACCCAGTGCTGAGTACGTGCTGAGTCTGAGATGATGCAGACCCCATCACAAGCTCAGCAGCTGTGCCACACCAGTTCCTCCCCATCCTCCTCACGCCTCCTACATCATAGCTGCATTCAGTCATGGCCCTCCAAAGACCACATTTTTTTGGCAAGACATGGCTTCTTCCTTCTCCAACAGATGTCATCAGCTCCTGATCCACTCAAATAGCTGAGGACCATGGAGGCCAAACCTGAAGATCTGCTCCTAATATCTCTTCATTGTTTTATATACTAAAGTCAGGGAGAGATGAGATGTGAAGCTTGTAGACTGAAAAGACCCCAGTAGTGAGATATGGGGAAGAAAGAAGAAGCAGATATTCCTATAAAGCAGAATGAAGGAAGCTTGTGCCTGGAACTGGATGAAACAGTCTAAACACCTAAGTTGAAATGCCTGGACAGAGGGACAATGCATGTGTGAAGGGGAAGATTGTGTGGAATGTATTTGGGGTTTTTTTGTGTATTGTCACACAATTCAAAACACCTAGTAGGGTACAAAATAACTTTGAAGAGTAGCTTAAGTGCTATGGCTGGACAAACACCAAGGAGAGAGTCATAGATCTGTCCCAGGCAAAAGTCTGTCCTGCAGGCAATATGATCTCTTCATACCAGAATCTTTGGCCTTGGTCTGATGCTAAGTAGTGGGTGGCATAGGTGAGGGCAAATTTGTCCTTGGAATTCAATAATTACCCACTGAGGTGAACCACTCCAGCACAAGCACATCTCACAGCAGAGCAGGGGATCGCGGAGAATAGGGTGAGTTTCTAGAGACAGGCAAAACCCAAGAGAGGCCCACATGGGGCCAGCAGCTTGCACAAGAGCGGCTGACTCAGCATGGGACGGAGCCAGGAGTGACAGTGGCTGCCCCCACTCTCTCATAGAGAGCCCCTGGGGAGCACAAGCATGAATCTGAAGATGTCCCACTTGACTGGAGGCTACCAAATGTCATAGGCTTCTAGAAGTGCAAGAAGGATGGCCCTGATAACTACAGGTCTGTCAGGTTCTGCTGGAAAGCAGCGCCACAGAAAAGGTCAATGGCAAGTTGAATACAAGTCCACAGTGTGACTCATATTAGTGACTTGTGTCAGTGAGTCCTGGCAGCCAGGAGACCAAACATATCCTGGGGTGCATCAGGCACAGCATCGCCAGCCAGCCAAGGGAGATGATAGTCCCGCTCTGCTCTGCACTGGTGTGGCCTCACCTCCAGTCCTGTGTGCAGTTTTGGGTGGCACGGTATAAGGACATCAAACTATTAAAATATATCCAGAGCTGTGTGACCACGATGGTGAACGGCCTCAAGAGCAAGACTTAGGAGGAGCAGCTCAAGTGACTTCTTTGTTCAGCCTAGAGAAGAGGAGAAGGAAGGGAGACCTCATAGTGGTCTATAACTTCCTTACAAGGTGAAGAGGAGGGGCAGGAGCTTATATCTTCTCTCCGGTGACCAGTAATAGACCCCATGGGAATGTCACAAAACTGTGTCAGGGGAGGTTTAGGTTGGATATTAGGAAAAGGTTCTTCACCCAGAGGATAACTGGGCACTGAAACAGCTTCCCCACCACTAAAGCCTGCCAGAGTTCAGGAAGTGTTTGAAAAATGCTCTCAGGCACATGGTGTGATTGTTGGGATGTCCTGTGCAGGGCCAGGAGTTGGATTTGGTGATTCTTGTGGGTCCCTTCCAACTCAGAATATTCTATGATTTTATGTTTCTATGATAACAGACACATAACAGTTATTATGTTCCCTTCAGCTCTGAAATGTGGGAATTCTCCTTCTTGTAGCATTTGTTAAAA
This sequence comes from Acanthornis magna, assembly GCA_036785705.1. Lineage (NCBI taxonomy): Eukaryota > Metazoa > Chordata > Aves > Passeriformes > Acanthizidae > Acanthornis > Acanthornis magna. The sequence continues at coordinate 14,467,392 of JAWUZG010000090.1, forward strand.
ATACTACTACTAAATAGTAGAAAGGAAATTGGCCAAATTTAGCAGCTGAGAGTAAGCCCTCTTTGAAACATATCAGGCAAACATTTTGCAAGACGGATCATCTGCTCAATCTCCAACACTACAGAAGCTGAAAAATAGAGAGGAGAAACAGCCTTCACAGTCGACAACATTTGTTCTCAGTGTTCACTTGCAGCTCAGCAGTACCTTGTATCGTTAAATTTTACTCTGCTCCGAAGGAAGATAAGAGTAAGGATTTTGCTTGAACAAAAAGCTAACGAAAAGCCTTGCTTGCAAAAGTAAGGCTTTTGCTTGAACAACCCGCACATCTGACACTAAAATCAATTTTCAGGCAGCAAAAGCACCAACTCTCCAATATGCATCCCTTGCCTCTCCCTGGCCAACAAGTGTCATTGGAACAACACAGAAAATGGGCAGTAGGAAATCTCATTGAGAAGGTGAGTAATGAAGGCACTCAGATCTTAGGTCCACATTGAACAGCAGACTACCATGACAAAGGAACAGAGACTGAGAACATAGGAATTTTCATAGTCGAACACTCCACCAGGGCATTGCCTCTTGTCTGCTCTCTGTCTCTTGCATGTCTGGCTTCAGGAGTTAGGTGGAGTGGTGTCTCCCCTATGGAAATGACTTCATCAAGTCACTGGGACACATTCTGAGGTTGTAGTTTCTACTCCCCAATGGAAATAAGGCACTTTGAACATCCTGAGTTAAGGCTTTAGCCAAGTCTTCTGAGAGGAATTGCCTGGACAGTTCCTGTGGACCTGGCAAAAATAAAGAGCCTGGAAAATCCCATTCACACCAGAAGCTGATACCCTCCCAACATGACCTCACTCTTTCTAGTCATGGAAACAAGTTCTTATTTGCGCCAATACTCAAAATAGTTCCTTGTGGCATTGGTTCCAATATTCAGAGCATTAGACAAAAGGCCACCACCAGCACCTGCAAAATCAGATGCCTGCCCATAGAAGAAGACTTCATGGGTCAAAGTTACAGCTGAGGGACCTCATGATGTCTGTTGTACAGACATCAGAGAAGGTGACACCTCACAGGAAAAGACTAGACTGTCTTTGAGATGGTCCCAAACTCTTGTTGTTGGGAGAGAAGGAAAGATGACAAAGCAAAGCAGATGGGATCTCCCTCTGCAGATGTTCTGCAGAATCTGCATCTGCCACTTTAATTTAAGATGACTGGGTGCTTCCAGGATTGAAAATTTTATCAAAGCAATATTTCACTTATCACCTGGAAACATTAAAATTTTTGCAGAACCAGTGTGAAAGGTTCCAATGCTCCCTACCATCCTCCATTCCCATAGTCCACTGTCAGTTCCACTGGCACAGCTATTTCTGAGGCTTAAAACTGTTTCTGGGGCTCAGTTTAAACAGTTTGATGAAATTATCCAGGATGTAACTTGCATGCTCTCTATGAAGAGTCAGTTATAACCTGGGTCATTTTACTGGTACAGTAGAGTACACCATACAATGGGAGACCCAGTGAACTGTGAGAACTAGAAGAGTATTGGGTCTTTCTGTACTGATCTAGCTACTGTGGAGACTGTAGCCTGGAGCAAGATGTGAGGTGAGATAGACTTGGTCTGCTCTACCCAAGACCTTCCTTTGACTCTCTTTTCCTCTCGCTTTTCAATGAGGTGTTTCCAATCACCATTATTTTGACATCCTCTGGCAGGAACAGAGTTCAAGAAGCACACTATCAAGTAAATGCCATTTACCATCATCATTATCCTTGGTTTTCTCAAGGACTGTGAGAAGTAAAAGCTGAGACTTCTTCTCTGTACTACAGTGTTTATTGGGACAGCTCCTTATACATGCTCCCTGGGAACATGCACAGGTAAATGTATGCAGAAACATAAACTGCAGCTGTGGTGGTGCTTTCCCTCAGCAAGGCTGAGCTTTACCTTATGTTGTATAGACTCTGGACTCTGTACCCAGTCAGTGTTTGTGGCAAAGACACAAAAGCAGCAAAGAATTAGTTCTTGGAGGAGAACCTCACAGCACTGCTGCCCATCATTCACTGAAGGGTATGACAGCTCAGAGCAGTGATTACAATCCCTTACTAAAAGCAAAGTCTACTGCAATTCACTTTTTCTTACAAAATACTACACAATTGATTTTATATATGCATTCAGCAATATTTTACTGTACAGGAAACAAAAGAGTGGAACAAGAATTCTTTGTCCCTGAAAAACACAAGTACAATAGAAGAATGCTAGTAAGCATTTCCACTGTGGGCTGGACCCCACTCGCACGCACACACACCTGCATCAATATGGGAAGGACCTACTTTCAGCATAGCTGGGTGAGTGTGGTGGTGGCGTAGTGCTCTTGACTTCATTTCCCAGGCATCCAAAATTTAGTTCCCAACCATTTCTTCTTCTTTTTATCCAAGAGGAAATACATATGCATGCCTTTCCTGGAGCCATAACTACATGAACGTACCAGGATAAGTGTTTAGAAAGAGTCAAGACCACATGAAAGGATCGACTGCATATCCTCCCTGTAGCACTGTGCCAAAGTCACTGCCTTTCAGTGGGAAAGACAACCAGAAGGTTGGCGAAAGAACCACAAAACCAAACCAAAACATGTCAAAAAGGGAAAACTACCCAAGAAAACATTGGGCCATGAAAAGAAAACCACAACGAAGAGCTCTTTTCCTCTTACCACCCCAAGCCCTAGCCCCCAGAGGCTTAGTGTTTCCTTCACAGTAACACAAACCAGGCCTCCATGCTGGGAGCCCACACAGCTGCTGCTCACAGAGAAGCTGGTGACTCAGGGATGTGCATAAATGCCTAAGCCCTGATTGTTTTGGGACAAATCAGATACAAAATGCGAACAAAAGCAAACAGTTATCTGGCAGAAATTATGTTCACAGGAGTGTCTTGGGAGCTGTAGTGGGAAATGTGGGATACATGCAGCACTGTCAAGGTCCTGCAACACCAGTGTAATGCATATGGTTACACCACATGTGTCCCAAATAGCAGGATCAGTGTACTCCCTGCCCTGCATGCTGGTTCACTAACACAACCACAAGGAAAGTCATTTCAGGAGACAGGATTCAGGACACAAGTTTGGAGCTCTGGGTTCGGGGCTAAATTGGGGTAAATCAGTAGCAATTCAAGTCTACTGTACAGGTGGAGAGAAAGAAGACCCACTACAATGTTTGCCCAGAACCTCATATAGCTGTCTCTAGCTGCAGTGTTTACCCAAAACCATGTCAGAGATATCTCCAGCTCCATCTGCAAGTAGCAAGGATGATACTGTACAGAGGAAGATTAAGGCGAGCTCCACTGGTTCAGAGAGAGTAAAGGAGCTTCCTCCAAAATGCACTAAAATTGTCTTTCATTCTCCAGTTGTAACTGAGATTTTCAACACAACAGTTTTAAGATAGCCCTTTTCCACAGAACACTTCCTTGAAAATAAGCAAAAAAGTAAAGCAAAAATTAAACTAGCTGACAGGAATAGTTAGATCGTTTCACTTCTAGCTCCACAAGGTGTGGGTATGTGGGCAATCATTACTTCAGTGATGCAACGATGTCATCTCCATGCTATGAAATTAGAATCTTTGCTTCCTTTGGTGCAGGAAAACCTTAACTGGCAGACCAGTATGAATGGGAGATGCAGAAAAGGGTTGCCTGCTGACTAGACAAGCCTCAGAGCTGCCCATCTGGTGCTTACAAATCTAATTGGGGAATGCTCTCTTGTCTCTAGGTCCAGCACACAGAATCCATTACAGGTCTAGGAGGGAGAATGTTCTGTGCACAAACTAACCTCACCGGCTGATATGATTCATGTGTTGTCCTTACCTTGCAAATATACCAAGTCATCTCCTGAAGCTGAGGTTTAGGTTGATGTTGGCAAAGGAGAAGACAAGAAGAGCAGGCGAGAAGATTTTGGTGATAGTTCTCTTGAGATCCTCAGAGTTTGCAATTACTTCTCCTCAGTCCCAACAGTGGGCAGAGGGAAAATGGAGAAACCAGAACTGGGCTGCAGTCACCGAATCCAAACCTGTGTTTGCCTGAACACCACAAGGAAATAAACACCCTAACATCATTTGAGGAACAATTGTGGAATGCGTATTGTATTTTACACACACAGAGTCTTTTTGCAGTCAAATTTGCCCCAGAGATCTATGTCTATATAGGGCTATGTCTTTTTAAACCATATTATCTCTCCTGGGGAAAACTGGATTAGAAAGACACTCAAATGTTCTAACAAGTGTTTGGCTTTCCTGAGACAACCATTATGCAAGGGCTAACATCCTGAGAAGAAACTGGTTAAAACTTATTTTGTGGAATCAGACTTTACAGGTACCATGAGCTGTCAAAGGGCAGAGCTCTCAGCTTGGTTTTTTTAACTCTGTCAACTGAAAACAGGCTTTTTTTAAAGGTTTTTTTTCCACCCGAAGGAGATAAGCAGGTTGCGCTCCCACTGACAGAACAGGAGACGCCGTTTCTCGCCGTGCCACCTTCAGGCCAAGGCCGCGGGAGGGAGAGCGGGAGCTCAGGGGCGCAGCACCGCGGGAGCTGCGCGGAGCGGGAGCGGGGCGGGCGCGGGCAGCGGCAGCGGCACGGCCCGGGCACTCCCCGCCGCGGCGGGCGGAGCGGGGGCGGCGGGGCGGGGCGGGGCGGGCGCGCTCCCAGCGCGGCAGCGGAGCCGCGCTCGGCTCTCCCTCTGCGCCGGGAGGTTGCGGGGAAGAGGCTGCTGCCGCTTTCCTTCCCGAGAGCCAGCGAGCCGAATTTCCCGGGGTGTGTACGGTCAGCAATAAAAAGAGAAACGCACCGTCCAAGTTAATTTTCCACCCCCGAAAGGAAATGCTGCTTCCTGTATTATGCAAGGCTGGTGCCAACAACACTGACACAGGAGTCTATTGTCCTTTTCACAAAGCCGTGGTGGGGAAGGGCGCCTGAGAAAATAGTCCTTTTGCAGCAGCAAGGAGCTTTTGATCTTGGGGGGGTGGGGGGTGGGAGGGTTGTGGAGAGAAAAGCGGGTGCGGGCTGCGAGCTGGGAGGGATGCGGCGGCGGAGCAGGGTACCGGACTGTCCCTCGCCGCTCCTCCAGCCCCGCTCAGGAGGCCAGGATGCGCAAAAGTGCCTGCAAATGTCTTTCCTCTTCCATGAAAAGCGATCACACGGCTTCGGCCCCGCTTCCGATGTGTGCAAGCCGGAACAAAGACACCAGGGATTAGGAGCCTCTTCCTCCTCCTCCTCCCCCTCACTTAACTCCCCGGTCTAATGTAGATTACGAAGCCTGGGTCACCGGGAAGGAGCTAATGCCTTCCCCGTCAGTGCTGGGGCCGCCCCGGCTCCCCGCGGCCGGCCCTGGCCTCGGGCACACGGCTGCGCGGCTGCAGCGGCGCTCCCGGCTGGGAGCCGCGCCGTGCCGGCCCCTCCCGCGACCGGCGCCCGGGGAGCCGCGGCTCCGGGGGGTCTGGATGCCCTGAATCCCCTCCGGTGGCGGCCGGGCTGCCCGCGGGCTCCCTCTCCGCACCGACCTGGACACAAGGGTACGCGGTGCTCACGTCAGCTGCAAGTCCCAGCAGTTTCTTAGCAGGAAAAGATAAGTAACATCTGAAGGAGAGCCGGAGTGTTTCCAAAAGCAGTTTGGGACACATGCTTTCCTGTCACAGGCTTTAAAAATATCGTGGCTTGCCTTCCCTTAAATAAGTAATAAAAACATTTTATTCCTAACCTAGGAGGATCATGTCAGTCCAAAAGAGGGAGTACATAGATTCTTTCGGATATATGGATAGATTCAATGTTGCTGATGCTATCCTCTGTTAAACAATTCTCAAAGAATTAATCTTTCCTTAAGAGAGATTTGAAAGAACAATTCTTATTCTTAAAATAGTTCTTATAAACTTTCTTATTAGCTCTTATTAAAGGCGAGTTTCTGCCTTTCTTAATGAGATACAAAACCCATTTCCAAGGGAAGACTACGTCCAGTAAGAGCAGTAGGGTCAATCTCTTGCTTTGACTGTTTTTCTGGCAGCTGACTGTCTGCAGGATGGAATTACTTTGGCCGACTAATGACTGACAGTGGCTCATTATGAGGAAATGCAAATCATTTTCTTTAAATGTGCCTGCTTGCAATCAAAAAGAAAACATAATGTTCCTCTTCACACATGTAGATAGACTGAGTTAAAGGAATTTTAGGAAAGAGGATATGAGGAACCCTCAAGAATGATTTAGAAATCATAGGATTTCCTATGTCCAAAGAGCTGAGACCTTTTTAAAAAACCCAAAAAACCAAAAACCAAACCAAAAGAAAAAAACACCCTAAATTTTGCCTATTTTTTGTGTCTCCTTCGCTGTGAAAGCATAACAGAACAAAAATCCGAGCGTAAAACAGATTATCCGTGTTTCCGGTAGCTTGCAAGGTGCTCACTGCTGAGTACAGCTGGTTGTGAAAGGTGCCGAATGTCACTGGCGGCGTTGCAACCCTACAGCTGTATTCACACACTCCCTCGCCCTCCTTTACAGAGACACAGGTTTGGGTTTTGTTACAGTTTGCAACACTGTGCCCAACTCTGGTCCGTGGTCCTTAGCTCCCGTCTAACCTCAAACAGAGTAATTTTTAAGGCAGTCAGCATGCCAGCTCTTCATGCACCTTCCAGGCTTTCTGTAAAGGCCAGAAATGCCGCAGGCAGGAAAGGCTGCGCTCCTTCTGCCGGTGGTAGTGCTTGCCCTTCCCCCAGCCCTTAGATGTGAGCAATTCAAGTTTATCTCCCACCAACTCTGCCATACACTTCTGTTATCTGGAAAAAGCCCCAGAGGCACAAATCCTTAAAGGCATTGAAGTGCCTAACTCCCATCAGAATGAGGGATGTAGTTGTCTAAATACCGCTGATAATCTACAAAGTTGCTCACGATTTGTTTCACAGAGATCACGTAAGTACCCACAGTCTGACACAGGCAAAGCGCTAAACTTTCCTTTATTATTGCTGCTGCTGTCGCTACTGCTGTTATTCAACATCTGTACACTCCCAAGTCCAAGTCGGGAGTTAGGAGTCCACTGGGAGAAGGACCACAAGGAGAAAAATCTTTGCTTACGATACTTCAGAGCCAAGAAACGCCTGAAGAAACAGAAAGTGCGTTTGACACACAAGTGGGAGCAATGGGGAGATTGTCATAAGCACAAGACCACTTTCCTACACCAGTCACCTTCTGCTTTCAAGGGGTTTTCAGGCTTGACCAAAGAAGTAATTTTTAATGTTAAAAGTATGTCTGTTCTCCCCCTCTGGTGATGGCTAGTCATTGAGTATCAGACAATGCCTATGGTAACATCTGTCACCAAGCCATGGAAAAACAAGTTAGCCTGGCTGCTTGGGCCTCTGTCGGGAACGGGCTGGAAATGGGAGGGACCCCTTCCTTGCACCCACCCATGTCTGTATGTGTAGGACCTCCCCATGGCAAAACACAAAGCATGCTTGTGAATTCCCATCCTTGGGAAGTGGCTAGTCATCCACTTTACACTGGACTCAGCCAGCAATGAAGTTATGATGTCCATAATTTTTGAGAGATGGATGAGGCTTATTAAGAGAGGAAATAGGCACAGCCCTAAGGGATAGGATATACCAAATGAACACCTAAAAATAAACACTTTGTATTTCCTGTTCCATGAAAGCTATTGTTGAAGTTGCCACAGAAATATTTCATAATTGTGAAACAAAAAACCACCCGAATGGTAATCTCTCCTCTACCTGTAACTTCTCAGAACAGTGCAAGCTTTTTAAAAATTTCAGACTGTTTGAAATAATCAGTGCATCCAGATGGGGGCAAATCCATAACTATTCATTATTCATATGACTCAAAAAAAACCCAAAAAAACCAACAAACCACTGTTAGTAACACATCTAATACAGACACTTTAAAATCTGATTCAGCTGAAGGTGTCAGTTTGACTGCTTTGTGAAGGGTAAACGTAAGGTAATTCATGTAAGAATGAAATGATGTGTCCAGTTTCACACAGCATTAGTGCCTGGGCCAGAAAATGTGTTCTCTTGGTGAAGTCAACAAAACCAGACCCTCTGCAGACAAACACATTGCTCAAATCCTTTCACTGTATAACAGGCCCCAGTGTTAAAAACGCACTACCTGTGACCAGAGAAACTACTGAAATTTTTTTTCATATGTAGTGTGAGGTTCCTGTGTTTGAGAAAACGTGGGCTCTGCTTGATACCTTTCCTATGGCATTTGAATGCCTGAGTGAGCTCAGGAACATGCTGGTGGCTAATAAGACCATGAATGCACGCGAAAGACTTTCCCGTCATTGCTTCTTATATGGATTGTCTCTACCTAGCCCTTATTTTCATGAAAACTTTAGGAACATAATTATCTTTAAAGCCTTTGTATCAGCTTTAATTCAAGCAGGCCAACAGATTCCAAAGGGATAAGGAACATTTTGTTGAGGTAGGAACCATGTAGGTATTCATGTTGCTCATGCAACTCTCATTTGTTTAAAAAAGAATGCCAATTTCTTAGACAGTTTGCTGTCACAGAACCTTATTCCCCTACTTTAGAGAATTTCTTCTGATTTCCAGCCTAAGTTAATTCCTGCTGAGATTGTTTTCCTGGTTTCATGCTGACTACTTATTTTAAGCTTAAATACTATTTACAGATATTAATTCCTTGATAAATACTTATGTCAGACACAGAATCAACTTTAATTTTACTGTAATTGCCTCTTCTCACAGGACAGAAATGCCTCCATAGACATTCCCTACACCTATCCCAGTTTTACCTCAATTTTATCAAACGTGAAAAACCGCCATGCATTTTCATCACAGTTTCACACTGATGGGTCACAATGACTCTGAGATTCTGAATACATCTTTTTTTTTTTTTCCCTGTGCCATTGCCAATGTATGATTGCCAAAGTTATAGGAGATATTTCTGAGAAATTTGCTCAGAACATAAGTAAATGAATTTTCTGCTTCCTGGTTCCATGAAGTTGTGATTGACTCACAGGTTGACTCACAGATTTTTGCAAGTTATTTTAAGCATTATGTACAAAAATACTGAATTTTGAAAGTTGATTTTATTGGGGATTTTCTGCTCTCTCGTACATATATACAGATAAGTTTGTAATGTGATACTTGCAACTAGAGGGAATGAAAACTAGATCTGGCCAAGGAAAGTGATAAGTAGAAAAGAATATTGCAACATAAACCAAAATAAAACATACTGTTGTTCCAGGAGTTAAACCTCTAAAAATGAAACTGAAGTAGTTTTTCAACCACTAAAGTTACCTACGTTTTCAAAAGACAGCTGCAAAACAGAAACAAAAAGCAATTTGCTTCGAAAAATCTAGTCTATTCAGAAACAAGTGGGAGGATCTGAAAGTGAGTACTTTGGTTTGTGCTTCACAGGAAATGTACCTGTTTGCATTTCTGTCTCTGCCCTAAGGTAAGGATCCTGAAGCTATTTCAAAAAAGCAACAGATGAACATTTGCAACATTTCGAAATGAGAAACATAGTCATTTCTGAACCAGCCAGCTTCTCAGTGACCACGTGTACTTAGGGCATGAAAGGTTTTTGCCAGCCCTGCCGGACCAGGACAGAGGGCTTCTTGAAGACCCATCATGTGAAATATTTCTTCCTTCAGCCCTGCTGAGGAGATGAATCTTCAGACACTTCTTTGTGTTCCTTAAGCAACGCTACCATTTTGGCCCTCACACAGGGCTTGATCTTATTGCGAAACATAGGTGTCTAGCCCTACCTGCAATAACCTGTGGCATGTGAGCTGTAAATCCAGAAATCAATAGGTCCAGCAAGCCCAGGCCTCAGGAGCAACGGCCAGAATCCAGAAGGGATTCCCTTGGCATATGTACAATGACCAGATGCCAATGTTTGGACAACTGAGCTGTCCCTTAGGCTTCCTTCTCAGCATGTCTCAGACATTTCTATCTTTTTCTGTAGCTAAGACATTGCTGAATGCTTTTGAAATGTGTTGGGATTTAATACCACTTAATACCTGGTATTTTCTAAGGAATTTACTTGCAAAGGCATTTAGGCCTAGATTTAGACTAAGTCCTTGTAATTGATGTTTTCTACTGTCTGCACACCTTTGAAGGCCTGGAGTGAGCCAACAGAAATCACAAGCCACGTGGACCAAAGCAGGCACCCAATCACAATTGCACCAAAGCATGCAGACAGACCTTAACTCATCTTAGTAGTATTGTTAACATTTGAACTGGAAATACTGAGGAGATGAATTGGATGAGTTGATTGAATAAAGCGAGCCTGGATCTGGAAACAGCACAATCATGTTTGGTTGATGTCATTTCTGAGACAAAATACCCTACTGCAAAGTACTCCATGGATTTGGCCTGGTTTCCACAAGGAGGATCTACCTTCCAGGCACTTTTGCCTGGCAGAGACATAATTTGTTTTTTCTTGCGATGTTGTCCTAAGCAAAGATGGAATAACAGTTAAGTTGGAAGGCCTTTAAGCTGCCTTTTTCAGCAACCAAGTCTTGTTGAAGAGGGTGAATTCAGTTGCTTCATTGTCAACTAGACACATACTTCCCAGAAGGCAGGAGAACTGAGATACTTCCTGAAACATTCTCCTTTCTCAGAGAATGAGTTTAAAAACTCTGGTACTGGTTCTCCTGTCTTTCTTTTTGGTGCTGAAAACCTTCTTCTGTCAGTTTATTATACTGTGTTGCCAGCACAATCAAGATTTTCTAGAAGTATCCATTCTGTGCTCACCCATGTTTTTTTCACAGTGAAGTCAGCAACGATCCAAACCAGAAGTAATAAGTAACTGATATTGATTTCTATTCCTGCTTAAATCTAAATTGAACACAACTTCTACTTCCTTACATAAAACTTTGATGAAGTTCCTTCTTATAAGGGCTTATCATAACACTTGAGTTATTCCCAAATGTATTGGGGTGGTGGTTGCCTAAATGCTGTCATTAAAGTTAAAAACTGAATGAGAAACATCTGATGCTGCTTTTTTCCCTCCCTCCATTTAGCATTCTGTTTCAGGGCCTGTCAGTGTTTTCTAAGCAGAGAATACCCAACCTTTTAGGCAAAAAAGGCAATTGCTAGTGGGGTTGTTACAGAGCTTTTTGCTTAATTCAGTGAAAAGTTGGCTAAACTGCTTTTATGTTTGTTTTCCCCTGTATCATTTGACTTGCCTGCTTGAGTGGAGAATGTGCATGTCCTTCTGGCTCAGACACAGAAATTAAAATCACTCTGTGGTTTACTGTTTCTAGGATCAAAATGAACCCATCAGTAGCTTGAGGAATTGTGGATGAAGAACTGATATTCCTTTTAGAAATTGAATCTGTGCTTCCCTTATTTGTCAGCTGTTTCTTTATTCTGCTTTGGGTAGCACCGTGGAAGGCTTGTCTGCCTCTGAACACTGTGTAGGGTATAGTCAGATGCCACAGTCACTTTGGCCACGTTTCTTTGTCATTGTGTTTACAACTTCCTTTTATTTCAGAGAACAGAGATTTAACGATGTTTCCTCATCACAACCATCAGGACATTTAAGTGTTTCCCCATAAGTTAATCCTCACCTGCACCTTTCTATTTTTTTTTTTGGCATCTTTCACTTCTATTGTGCTGGGAAACGTGACAGTGTAGAGTACACTGTTTCATTTTCAGTTGGCACTCTTTAAGAGTGTTTTGTCTGTAGTTTCATTCTGCTGGGTTTTATTTTTAACCATTTCCAAGGTCTCGTCTTGTTTGGTGTGAATTTGCAAGTCAGAAGGCTGCTGATCTGAAAGTCCATTTCATTTTTTTTTCTTTCACAAGTGATCATTTCTTCTTTGGCGACATTTTCCATGTATTTCTTCTCTCTTCTTGTTAGTGCTTTGATTTTTTTATCTAATAGAGACTTCTAACTTTATCTAGAAGGGGTAGTGCTTCCTTTGATTTTTTTTCTCCTTCTTTCACATTGTCCTTACATATCTAGACTTAAGTTATACTTGCTGGGAAATCAATAATTCTTATTGAAGCAGTTCAAAATGACCTGACATCTTCCTATCTTTTTTAAAGAAATAGAAGAACAAGAAAATTGAAATATAATTGTATAATAAAAAAAAAAGCCTGTCATGGAACAGAAAATAGAGTCCTTATCATCTGGCTTAAGTATCACAACCATGCATTTATCTTTTTTTAATCTCTCTTTCCAGTTGCTGCAATTACAGAAGAAAAATACCCATAAAGGTCATAAATCACTCTTTTAAACGTTAATGTTTTAAATATTTAAGCCTTTAAAAATGTTTTTAACAGCTTTATAGAATAGTTCTTCAAAGATATCACAGAGACACTTTCCCAGAACATACCAATTTCTGCTTTTCTACCATGTGTTTCTAGCTACTAATAAAAAAAGAAAACATGAAGTGTGTTGACAGACAGCACTGGGCCTGGGCACAATGACATAGAAACAATAGTAACATGATTGCTATAGAAATGGAAGTAGTCATTAACTAATCACAGGGAAAGAAAAATAACACTAGCACCAGAATCAAAGGATATGATAGAAGTTAACGCTGTAGAAGCAGGAAAGATTTAAAAAACAGTCCCACAAAAATAACTGATTTGGTGATTTGATGATTAATAGCAGGCAGACAAACTAATCCTTTGTCAATATATCTAAGAAAAAAGATGGAGAATACATTAAAATCTTTTTTCTTTTGCTCAGACTACTGGAAGTTGCTGGAAGCAACTAAGAAAGAGTTTAATTTAAACCATTGCTGTTAGCGACACATCCCTCAGCACCATAAACAGGACTTGCAGAACAGGTTACCAACATAGGACAAGAGAAAATTTAGAAAAATTATCAAAATTTATACAATTGTGCTTTATTTTAATACCTACCTACCTCCAATCCTTTATCTTTTCTTTCTTTTTTACAACTATTTTTTCAATTATTATGTTTTTATTTTTAGGAAAAAAGATCAAGAACAAAAGCTACATACCCCTTTCCAGCCAAGAAAGACTGGAGTCATTCACAGACCCATGTTGCTGTTGAATCACCTCTCCTAACTTAGCCTGACTTTCTTATCCAACAGGGTTTTATTCAACCAGCCAGAATTAAAGCCATTATTGAAAGACAAAACACAACTTCTGTGTCTTTTAACTAAAACAAGGTTATGGCAAGCCCAGACTTCACAAAAATTGACAACAAAATTATCTCACCCTCACTATTGCAATGACATGAAGGCTGACTAAAGCAATGGATCATTCAATTAGTGGATCATAAAGTAATGCTGGATAGTCCTCTGGGTCCATTGACTTTTGTGGTAGAGCTGGAAGAATCTTCGCAGAGCACAAGAAGTGGCCATATAGAGAAGAAAACTGTTATATCATGACGGGCTTCTGTATCCTTGAAGGATCTTGTCAAAAACCAAGCTGTTTTATGCCAAAATGCCTATTCAGGAAAGAAACATGCCTATCACAGCCAGAATTTCCACCACTGATGTAGTGCTGCTGGACAACCTAATTACAAATGCCAAAAATAATTTATTAACTGGATCTCATTTTCAGAAAGCTGCAGGGGCTGAAATTCAGGACTTTTGGAGATTGGCATGTAAGCTGCCCACAAAATTAGGCAACAAAATCATCTCTGACAATTGGTAAATGTAGTAGTTACTTCATCATTTCTTGAGTAGGAGTGACAGGGGAGCCAGGGATGACAGTAATATCAGGAGATAGGACTGTAAACCACAGAGATACTGGTGATAGCATGGAAACCATTACACTGAGGAGGAAGAAACTTGAGAAGTATAAAAACTCCCTCCCAGCCCACACAGTAACAGTAGAATTGCCCTACCATTCCTGCCACAGAAAGCAGTAATTGTTTGATCTCAGACTTTCAGACAATTAGCAAAATAAATCAAAACAAAATAATCCAAGAATGAAAGTGGAATGTACAAGTTTATCAAGGGAGCTTAGAATTTTTTTTTCCCGATCAGCTGTCAGATACACTGTATGTAGCCTCACCGCACTCAGCCACCGATCTCAGTCTCCAGCCCTGTCCAATATCACAATGAGATGCAATCCAGCCCCCTGAGCGCAGAAGTTCCTTGCACCAAGCTCCATCTGCAGCCATCCCTCAGGACTGGCAAGATGTGATCTTCTCTCCTGTAATATGGCTGCAAGAGAACAAAGTTTCTTTAACCCTCCTGAAACTCTTCTTTCAGTTTTGATTTTTTTCCGTCCAGTACTGCTGATCTGAAGACAGACCAAACCATTTCTATTAGATGCAAAAAGTATGTATGAGAGAGGAAATTGAGAAAAGTATTCTTAAAAAGTTACAGTACCTCCTGCTGACCATTTTTGTGATTATATTGACTATATTTTTTACTATTCAGTATGATTTCATTCCCTATTCCCTTTCACTCTAGATAATGTAACTTACTGCTCAAGATCTATCTGCCTGATGATTTAATCTTTCTGTATGCTCTGTAGTACATGCAAAATCATGTGGCATGTCTGTGAGCACTTCAGCAAAACTTAAGCAAGTTTATCTTTATATTCCTTTTCCCATTGAAAATCATCCTTCCAAAGCCTTCCAGAGCATCAGTGCAATACCTAGGTAGTCATATACAATTATCTGGAAAACAAATTTACCATAAAAAGGTTGGTGTTTTCTCTGAACAGAAAGTAGAGGCACAGTCTTCTTAGTAGCCCAATTAAGGGATTAATATGGAATATATATTACTCTTTCTGCTTGTGCACTCTTCAAGTCTTCTGACAAAGACTTACAAGCATGACACGGGATTAAAAAGCTCATACTGAGGTTCTTGTCTTAGCATCAATACACATTTCCTTCATTCTAAAGGTGCTAAGAATTGACATTGTTAAATTAAGTTAATGGAAGGTACAAATGTTCCTCCTTTGGAAGATGAGGACATAGTTACCCATTGGTTTGTCTGGTTTCGAATATCTGTGGTTGAAGCAATTTTACAGAGTACATCTTCTGGGATCAGAATGAAAAGAAGGTAAGCCAAAAGGAAGTGGGAGCTGAAGTAAGAGGTAGGATATAGCCTCAGAATAAAAGGGATCAGTACAGCATATTTTTAGATGCTTGGGAATGGAGCCCAAAAAGAATAAAACTGTGCAACCAAGGACACTGCTTCCCCTTCCAATCAGACACACACTCTCTATATTGTATCTAATCACTCACAGTTATGGAGCCATTTCCTTAGGAGTTCTAAGGGAATCACGTTTGGATTCCAAAATGTGTAAGCAATGCATTAATTTGATACTATAGAAACTTGCATCGGAAGTCCTTGACCAAAACATTCAGCACTACGAGTACAGTGTCATTCTTTCAGTCCCTTCAGAGTTTTCCACCTGGTATGTTTTTCAAGGATAGATATTAGCTTAGAAAATAAGGAGAATAGATTTTAAATTAGCCCTAAACTGAAAATTAATCTTTGCATGACTTCATTGTCACATTAAGGAATGTATTTCAAGTCAAATAAAGGGAATCTTGACTAATTTTATTGTTTCTGAGAAAAAGCCTGTAGAAGGAAGAGTGGGTGGCTGAATAAGATCCCACAAAGCATTCAGCATTTTTGACAAAAAAGCAAATGCATTGACAAGTAAAATGAAAACTCAGTGTGTTATCACTGAGTCACACATTGAGAAGCACGTCTGCTGACACAGAACACAGAAAATATCTGAAGTATACAGTATAATGACAAGTAAGCCCCTACAGAAGAAGCAAAATATAAAAGAATTTAGTATCATTACACATAAAGGGGAAAATCAGGTAACACCCACACAATCTGGCACTAATGCCGACATTAGGAAAGACAGAAACAAAAAAAGATAAAACCATTTAAAAGAAACCCCATGTGGACTGAAATATAACAATCAGATATTGTTGTATTTTGTGTTAGTATTAGTATCTGAAACTCCACCATGTTTGAAAGTCAGTGTAGCTTTGAATGGCTGCCCTCTGTATGACTGATAATCCGACTGAACATATGTTACAACAATACAGACACTGCGGTACTACATATACGGAGAAATAATGATTGTTATTTCACTTTTAAAAGTCACTATGCCCTAGGGCACAATTAGCAGGCAATAAATTCCTACATGCTACTGAAGTTCAGAGATTAGTGTTTGCCAGTCAAAGCATGGAAACACGTTTACACCTAATAAAAAAGGGACTAATTAGCTGTTTAAATAATAGGAAATGTCAGTCAGAGGCCACAAAAGGCTATGAACAATAACTAAACCCACCCCCAAAAAACTGACACGTGTGTTTACAGGTAAATATTAAGCATGTAAAAGAGACTTAAATGTTTGCCAAGTGATCCAAAAGAGAAGGAACTTAATTTAAACAGTAAAAGCAATGGTTAGTGCTAGAAACTCATTGGAGTAGGGCATGTGTCACTCCAGTCTGTGCACATTGTGCAATCTGTGCTCTGCTTCACAGATTGATTTAGGAAAATCTTGTACATAGTGGACAGGAATTCAGTGAGAGCTTGGAGCATAGAGCTCATTAGAATGTGTTTTGGCTTTGTCTGGCTGTGGGATTGCAGGTGAATCAAAGAGTACGTCTGAACTCCAGGCCAGGAAGCTCTATTTGGTAGTGGCCAAGGATGAAAACCTGGATCCTAGCTACTGCTGATGTTGAACTTGTCCATCCAGGTATCTGATCAGTTTTTTAAGAACACTATAAATACTTTCTGTTAGCTTTAACATCTTCTAGTGTTCTCCTTCTCTTTTCTCCTATTTTTCTCTAGCTTTAAATGTCATAGAGGTCGAAGCGATCATTACCCAGCAACTATATAAAGAGACTAATAGCATAATTTCTGATTGATTTCATGGTTTGGTCTTCTGCACAGTGCTTATAATCTGATAAAATTAAGCTGTATCACTCAAAGTTGAACCTACACCACGAAGACATGCTTTTTTTGCTGGTGTGAATCCCCAAATGTAAAACAGGTACACAAAAAAATTAATTTTTGTCTGAGATACTTGAGTTTGCCAAATTCCACTGAACACATACCTTACCCAAAGCATCCAGCACCTTTCACAAACATCAGCGAGAAAAATTTGTGCCTCAGCAGAGGTACTTGGAAGGCATACATTAAACTAATATGTTGCATTAAGCAGTGACAAACTAATGAATAAATCATCAAATGCAGTCTTGAAACTAAAAAGGTTTTTGAACGAAAGTTCAAAGGCAGTCAGTGTTCACTGAATTTATGGATCTTTCCCATTCTGATTTTCTTCTTGTTTATGGCAGGAGTCAGCCCTCAGGCAAAGAACAGAAATGATCTCCCATGTTTATAAATAAATGCAAGACCTGCTTAGTGCTTGTGATTTGTGCCCACTCTTCCATGTTGCTTGCTCTGCATCAGTATTCCTGTGATGCACTGAACAATAGCCATGTGCTGCATCAGTAAGAGCACAGCCAGCAGCCTGAGCAGAATGGTTTCCCCCACTGTTCAGCATTTATGCCATAAAGCTGATCTATCGTGTCCAGTATGGGGATCTTCAGTACAAGACGGACAAACCAGAGCAAGGCCAGTAGAAAGGCTACCGAAATGTTCAAGGGGATGAGTACATGATGTAGGAAGAGACAGTGAGAGAAATGCGTTCACTCAGCTTGGAGAGGAGAAGGCAAAGGTGGGATCTGATTCCTGTCTACAGGTAATTAATAGGTGATTCTAGAAAACAGATTCTTCTCAGAGAGGCAAGTTGCAGATGGGGATCTGTTATTAGATATAGGGAAAAAGTCTTCCTAATGAGGTGTCCAGGTAGAAGAAGAGGCTGCTCCAGAATCCTCATCCTCAAAAGTTGTCAAGGCCTTGAGTTACACAGTGTAATTTCAAAACTGACTCCATTTGGAGTGGGGGAGTGGGCTTAGGCCAGATAAGGTCCTAAGATCCCTTCAACTTAAATTATTATATGACTACAGGATCATGAGAGGAACACGATGCAGGAAGACACATGCTGAAATCCATTTCAGTTTCAGTAGCATTTAAGTATGTGTTTGAATTCTTACTGAAGCAGAATCAAGACAGAAATATAGCTGCAGGATGTAGAGAGATACAGTGCCTATATACAGGTTCCAAATTGTTTGAAAATGGGAAGGATGTTCTGTCTAGTCTGCCAGATTGGAACCAAGGAGATCATTTGTCACTTCCAACATTTTTTATAGGCTCTTTTTTGATTTGGGGCAAATACCTTAATCTCATTTTAAGTCAGCTGCTAATTTATTAAGTAAAAGGATAAATCCATTCATACTTAGATATTTCTGAATCCATCAATAATACTTAAAGAAAGTTCATAAGTGGATTCCAACAAGGCAAAGGAGAGAATGCATCTCTTTAGTTTCTGAATCACTTGTCTTACTGTGAGAGAAGTTGTGCCATAAGAGCATCATGGACAACAAATGTAGGAGGTTTAGCTCCAGGAATATATCATGTAGACATTTGGATTTGGTTATCAGAGTCCCACCCAGGAAGATACAATGCAAAACTTCTTCTTCAAGCCTTCAGATGTAGCATTAATCAGAACAGAAAAAAAAATAGGATGCCTCTTTCTTTTCCTCAGGGTTCTAAAATTACAGTTCGTGATGGGTTTTTTTGGCACTGTTGCCAATAACACATTGACAAAACCACATTGTAATCTCTGTATTAAAAAAACTAGATTGTTAAAATCATACAGCTGTCCCAATGACTTCCAAGAAATGAACTTCTGGATGAAAAACAAATGTTTCTAATTAAACTTGGGTTAAATACGAATGATTCTTGGGAAAAAATATCTTTGTCCTAAGACAAGTACATTGACTGCTTACAAACACAGAGATCTTTGGAAGTTCTTTAGACAGCAGAAAACTCTGCACTGCACTCTTTGAACACCATGATCACCACAAAAATGAGACACAACTTCTTCCATATAACACTTAGTAGACACTATGCCCTGTGTTTCCAAGCGGTGGTCTGTCTGCCTGCATTTTCTACAAATCCCAATGTGATTATTCCCCGGGTGAGTCACTAGGTGAATTTATATATAAGAGAAGCAAAAGTGAAACCCTACCTACAAGCCTGAGGTCAGTAAAAGAAAAAAACCCATCTTGGAGTGAAATTCTTCTCCCAACTACTTTATCATTGATATAAATGTAAGAGTTGTCTCAAAAGAAAATTAATGTACCAAATTATCTACTGCCAAGATTAGTTTCCCAACCATGTTTCTAGAATGTCCCATCTCAGCTCCTTCTACTGACATCTTCCACTTTGATATTCTTCCTGGAATTACAGCTAGCCCAACTTAATTTAGTTAGCTAAAGATGATTATAGAATCATTAGGTTTGAGAGGACCTTTAAGATCATTGATTCCAAATATTAACCCAGCACTGCCAACTCCATCACTGTATCACATCCCCAAGTGCCACATCAACATATTGTTTTAATACTTACAGGGATGGTGGCTCAACCACTTCCCTGGGGCAGCCTCTTTCAATGTTTGACAATCCTTTCAGTGAATAAATTTTTTCTAATATTCAATCTAAACCTCCTCTGGCCAACTTGAGACCATTTCCTCTTGTCCTGTCACTTGTTACCTGGGAGAAGAAACCGACCCCCACCTGGCTACACGCTCCTCTCAGGCAGTTGTAGACAGTGATAAGGTCTCCCCTGAGCCTCCTTTTCTCCAGGCTAGACAGTCTCAGCTCTCTCAGCAGCTCCTCTTTAGACTTGTGCTCCACACCCTCCACAAGCTCCATTGCCCTTCTCTGGACATGCTCCAGCACCTCAATGTCCTTCTTGTGAGGGGCCCAGAACTGGACACAGGATTCAAGGTGTGGCCTCACCAGAGCTGAGTACAGGGGGACAGTCACTGCCCTGGTCCTGCTGGCCACACCATTGCTGATCCAGGCCAGGATGCCGTCAGCCTTCTTGGCCACCTGGGCACAGCTGCATCATGCTCAGCTGCTGTCAACCAGCACCCTCAGGTCTTTTTCCTCTGGGCAGCTTTCCAGCCACTCTGGCCCCAGCCTGTAGCACTGCCTGGGATCATTGTGACCCAAGTGGAGGACCAAGTGCTTTGTCTTGTTGAACCTCATAAAATTGGCCTTGGCTCATAAATCCAGCCTGTCCAGATCCTTCTGTAGAGCCTTCCTACTCATGATGTAAATATCTTCTACCACAGATTTATTTACAGTCTTATAAGCATGTGTCAGTATTCCCGAGGGCATTTTAAATCCACATCACTCAGCTATGACACAAAAGATTAAAGGTTGTAGGGCTGGTCTACAAGCTCAATTTCTTTACTTTTCTTTAGCCTGTATTATAAACATCTTACAATAAAAATGATTTTTTCATTCTCTCTGTGTACGCTACCTAGTAGACTGTGACCGTTGTCTTGTGATGTCTGCATATTTTACACTAATAACAATAACTACTATTGATGAGCAAAATATTTTTCTTTTTTTATATATATAACAGAAAACCTGCATGGGAAGAAAATTACTCGAATTTTAAGCAACCAGCAAAATATATGTATTCACAGATAAGTAAAATCCAGGACACTAAATTATCACAATCCACTGTCACTGCTGGCAGACCTTAATGACCAGATGTGATTCAAAATGCTTAAACCCCATACTCATTGTCTCTTGGAAAAATCACAAGGTAGATTCAAGCAGTTAAGAAGAGCAGATATACCACTTCAACTTTTCACCAGATTCTGAGCTGTTACAAAGTCTTGGGCAATCCCAGTGAGCTAGAATTTGTAAAGCATGTGGGCTTTCTTATGCCACTGCCTGATTTCCTCTGCCTTGAGAACAATGCTATGAATGGGACTGGGAGGACAGGAGCAGATCCAGCCCTGGAGGACAGCTATTCACTCTGCTCAAGCCAGAGGCCTGTCAGCATTTCCACTGTTTCACACGAGTCCCAACTTCAGACAAGGATGACTTCATTTTAACCACTTTTCTCACATTTAAAAAAGTCAAAATTAGTCAAAACAAAAACAGCAACCATGTGTGCTCAGGGATGTGAGCGGAGAAATAAGGATAAACAAATCTGCTCTCTTGCATATCCTACCAGCAGTTCATCTCAGCATGATCCTTAAAAACAGCAGGGTGCCTAGCCTCAGCTTTTATCAAATAACATTTATAGGACACCCCACATTCCCTACCAGTGGACCACAAAGAATCAACAGGGAATGAATAGGCTGTTCTTTATTCTTGAAATGTGAGGGTCCAGCTTACTCAAAAAAACCCCATGATGTATTTTATTTTGTTTTCTTGTGCTTTACAGCATGGGAAAGAATGGATGAGCAGTGACCCACACAGGCTTACTTATGAAAAATTATGGTTCATCTTGCAGGCATGTTTATGAAAACAACTGTGTGTAAGGACAAATACCCCTCAAAATCTGTTCTGCATCCACATGGACACAAGAAGTTAGCTGTAAAGTCTGTTTTAAGGGAATTTCAATTCTTCAGTATGGAAAGAGGGAAGGCATGCTCTAGTATGTCTAGACAGATGTGTCCAGGGCTGTTGTCCCTAGACAGCAGAGGATATATGGCCTTTAAAGAGGACAAAGATTGGCTTTGCTATAAAAGAACAAGCCACTTCCTGGAGAGGAAGATACAAGGATTTTTTAGGAAGACGCAGACACATTGTGAGCTCCAAGGAACAGTGATCTAGAGAGGAAGGAAGAGGCTACAGTGTGCGGACTAAACATTACCTACCTATAAACTTTGTAATAAAGGCTCATAGCCTGTTATAAATGACCTCTTGTACAATCTTCACCTAGATGACAAGAAGCAAATACTTTGTGTCTTCATTGTTCATCTCTTCTGTTTCTCTCCTGCCTGAAAAGAACAACCAGCTTGTAAAGTACACCTGTAATACGGATTTCAGTGCTAGTAAGGAACAAGGCCAAAGTGGAGTGTGCATTGCAAGAGAAAAAAACGGCTCTGTGCTCAGGAAAAGATAAAGGAAGTAAGAGAATATAGAGATAACCTGATACTGCATGCCATAACTCCATACTTAGACACTGACTCCCTGGACTCTCAAAGCTTCAAGGAAAATTTAGCACTGTTGTATTCATAGAATTCATGCAGAAAATAGGAAATGTTTTCCAAAATTTTAATAACATATTTTGCAAAGTCAGCAAGTTATGTTTTACTACAGGAAAATTAAGAAAAGCAAGAAAAATACGTGAGTGGGAGACAATGGAAAACTGTTTTTTAGCTTTCTTGTTTCAGTAAGTAAGCACATAACATCCTTCCTTTGGCTACAAGACAGCGATGTTTTCTTAATATTTTATTGTGAATAAACACAGATGGAGGTTCAGGGAGTTCTCTTCCCTAATTACTGCTGTGGCTTTTAACTGCTGAAAAAATGTATTGGGTTGAATTTCTTTCTTCATAATTTCCCAAATCATAGAATTATTTTAGCAGTATTACAAAGACTAATTTATTGTCATAACTCAGTATCTTGTGATTTTAAATGCTAGGAAAGGAAGTGGGGGATAGGACAGATGTCAAATCCTTTGAACAGAGAAATAATCCTGAAATCTACTCTTCTCTTTCTTATCGCCTAACATTCACATCTTATTATGTTCAAATATGCCAGACAGTAGTTAATAATAGATAAGTGTATCTAGAATGAGGGCCAAACACTTCACTTCATGTTCCTTATCTCTGTAATCTTCCTTCAGAGGAATTCTCTTCTTCTGGAATCTGGGGCAACTTTTTGGGAATCCACAGTGATACCAAACTCAGTAAGTTATCAGTCCTTACAACATGTATGAGTTGCTGCTGGAAGCAGAGCAAATGAAGATATCAACTCACAGCAGATTTTTTCCATAATATCTGTCATTAGACTAAAGAAAGTATGAGCTACGGCATATTAGGTATGAAATGATGGATGAATAACTTCACAGGTTTTAAGGAAAACTGCCAGAAAAAACATTGGGAAATGTGGCATTGAAACAGAGCAGTAGATTACTGCATTAGCCTCTCACTATCAGACTAGTAAGAAGCTAGCTGAGATCACAGAATCACAGAATCAATTATGTTGGAAAAGACCTTTGAGATTACTGAGTCCAACCTGTGACTGAACATCACCTTCTCAACCAGAGCATGGCCCTGAGTGCCACAGCCAGCCTTTCCCTAAACACCTCCAGGGATGGTGACCCCACCACCTCCCTGGGCAGCCCATTCCAATGCCCAATCTCCCTTTCAATCATTAATGGATGAATTGGTGGGCTCCAGTTAGTAGGCCTTCAGGAACATATCTCAAAGAATGAGTGTCATTTTCAGTTTGTCTTTGAAAACCACTCAGGAATGTGCAGAAGCACATGTTTTAGGCTGGATCTGAGCACTGCTTCAAGGAATAAACAAAATGTGTTGGCAGGCTGAGCTAAATAAGAGTAATTTAAAATGCTGAGTACACCTGATGTCTACAATTGTTTCTTTATTAAAAGATTGAGAAAATTCTGATCTTCAGAGTTTTGGAAGCACACTGAATACACTTTGTTTTAAGAATTCTAGGGACCAACACTGGCATTGTGTAGTTATTGCCTCTGTATTGTGAGGCCTGGTGCTTTAGTCTTGTGTTCATAAAAATGGGTGTGAAATAAGACAGAATAGAAGCATATTGAAAAATATCTGCCATTCAGAGACAGAGAATAGCTGAAACACCTTATCACCCAATCCCAGTACTACTTTTCAACACATAAGGAAAAGTACGTTGTTTCTCTTGGACACAGAGCAGATCCACATGTCCCCTCTCTACTACAAAAAGAAAAATCTGGCCTCATTTAGCCAAATCTCCTGCACTGAGAAGCTACAATCCAGTATATCATTTAGGGTATGATCCTTATTTATGCTCTTTAGACATAAAAATCCCAGAGGAGAAGGCTCCAGACACTCTTCCTTCCTCTCTTTTTTCAAAGGATTTTTTTCATCTTTTCACGATGGCCAGCATGCTATTCCCAAAGAAAAGCCAAAAGCTATAGCTTTTACTGCAATCAGCTTCAGTAGGAATCTAGAGGGAAAATAAAATTTGGAAAAAATAATAATAAAATTTTAGTGCAGATTGTTGCACCATTCTTGAAATTTGGTGTAGATCAAATTTCTAGCCGGGGGAGAACCACCAAAAATGAATATTCTTCTTCAGTTTTCAAGCAGAATGGGAAGGTACAACATTGCAGCAAGACTGAATGGTAATTTTGAAGAAATCTGTAGAACTGGAAATGTCTATTTCCAAGGTGGCAGAAAATTTTTAAGAGCTGAATAACCAAAATGTCATAATTTGAGTGATTTTCATCCTCAGTTCTCAAAGAATCAGCAGAGCAATCACACTTCTTACAATAAGGGTTTTCAATATACCTTACAAATATTGGTTTTGTCTGTTAGTTTGTGGTATATCTAGGAGCTTTATTTAGGAAAGAGAGGGAAGGAGCATTTTAGATAACAGTAGTGTCAATAATCTGATTATAACAATATGCATAATTTTATAATAACCTTGGAAGGAGTGTGTCATTAGGCATTGGGTAATTGGAAAACAACACGGACTGAAAAAAGTCAATTTTCAAGAGGAGGCTGGGTCATAGCAATAAAATATCCTTTCAGGACTGAAAAGGAAGTTTTGAAAATAGTAAAGTACAGCTCTCATCTATCATAATTTTAGTTTAGTATTTGATACAATGTCATAAGGAAAAATGTTTAAGATTGAGAAGAAGGGTGTTAATGGCAGAATTGAAACTTGAAGAGAACCTTACTCAGAAGACTACAATGAAGTGCCTTGAAATGCAAAGATTCAGCATATATTGGACTTCTTTGGGATCTGTTTTTAGGATCAGTCTTTTTTAATATTTCCATAATTGATGGTCCCTCAAGAAATAGAAATATGTTAAATAAAGTTAATGGTAGCCCAGAAAGTCATGAGGTCTCAAACCAGAGGAACATCATACTAATCACACATGAATTACATGGGAATAATAGAAACGTAACAGAATAAAACAAGGTCTTTGACTAGAGATTAAGAAAAGACTTCCCACAGCAAACTAAGTGCTTGCCAATTAAACATCTGTGGTAAAGAGAAAGTCTGAGAGTACCCTATGAAGCACCAGTGGGAAGCAATTATAAAAAAACCCAAATGTGATCCTAAACTATATGAGAAGAATTGTAACACTGCAGCTGTGTAGGCACTGATGTGACCTCATCTGAAGCACTGTACAAAAGTTTGACTACTCATGTTCAAGAATGTAAAATTGGAGTATGTTCTGGGAAGGGTTGTTGGGATTATCAAAGGAACAGATGACTCGACTCAGAGTTTAGACGTTCTCTTCATGGAGGAAGAACCATGTGAGCTAAAAGCCACCAGAACAAATAGGTATAAACTGACTCTGAATGATTTCTGTCCAGACATGAAGTTTCATGACCAGAACAATGAGGTTCGAGCACAACTTCCCAGAATAAGAACAGTCAGGGAAGAAGGAAGAGGAATGGGATCAAGTTAACTTAATATTCAAGTTTATTAAGATGTTATGAAAATAATTCTATAGCATGACTCTTCGTAATATCAGTGGATAGGACTCAGTAAACCAAGAGGAGCCCTTGAATCCAAATGTCGACCTCCTTCCCCCTCCTCATCTCCCTTGAGCTTGTATATTGCTTTGATCTGCCCACTCTGATCCTTCACCACAAAGGTATTCACACAAATTTACTCTCAGAGGAGGATATGACAATCTGTCTTGAAATGTCCACTGTATATATTTCCCAAATCCTTTCAGGACTGTTTGCTTCTTTGAATAAATGGCTTGGGGTTTGTTTTTCCGGTAATCTTTTGCAACCTAAAAAAGTCCTTCACAAGAAGAAACCACACAGAAGTTTTCACAGTTAATTTGCATCTTCTTTGTTCCAGCCAAAATCTAATTATTTAAATTTATTTTTTCTTTCTTTTTTCTTTTTTTCTTTTTCTTTCTAGACATTGAAGGGAACTCTGAAGCTGATCCACAATCTTCCTTTGCAAAAATGGAGCTAAAAATAGAGAATTTGCCCAGTGGCATTGCCTTAATTTGTTTTCTTTCTCTTTAGTTTCAATATGTTAAATACAAAACTTTCTATAACTCTGTAATGGTAACTTTGTGCAAAAAAACTTCTATTGGCTCTTTGCTGCAACATTCTTTACTTAATAAACAGAAAGCTGCCACTCTTTGAATTCACTGACAGTTTCTGTCACAAGCATGATGCGATACAAACTGAATAGGAAATCTTATTTGTAACAAAGTTCCAGCAACACACATCAGCATCTCACAACAATAAACTGGAGCATAGGAACATGACTTAGGCTGTCAGTATATCACATATAACAAAAAAGTAATTGATGTCATAGAACAGGTAGTTGTAAAGACTCAGAATTAAGAGATCCAATATGAAGAGCAAAAGAAGTTAAGCCCATTGTGTGGAAAACTTGCAGTAAGGAAGCATGAATAAAATCATCCATGGAAAATATATAGTCATAGATTAAAAATAAAACAAAACCCAAAGTAGGAACAAAAAATAAAATTTGCGATATATTATTTTCTCCTTAGAAACAATTAACTACCAACACCCTTTACAATATCATAGTATTGAAAGTAAAAAATACTTTTCCTGCAGAAACAATGCAACAGTTGTCCATTACAAAACCACAGTTGTTTTATGCCCCCTCAGTGAACTCCAGTCTCCAGTCTGTGGGATCACTGCACCTGTGTGGAACCCTCTGTAAGTCAAGCAAACCCTCTACGAGTGTCAATGCTTGCATGTGAGCTTACTGTAAGCTCCGACCTCTGTCCACCTACAAATGAGCAAACTGCAGTTTTCTATCAGAAATGAGTCATCAGATTTAAACTTGATCCAGAGCCTGGCCAGTGTTTGAGAGGCTTTGGACCTATTTCTGATTTTGCTGGCTAAACCGAGGCACTGGCTGGCTCACATCCTGAGGAGTTCAACACATAATTGCCTTTGAAGATTTGAGCCTTAACTATTTCTAAGCCAAACACCACTATGATATCTGTGTGCCAATTTCTTAAGTAGCACATTGTGTCTGGATCAGAAACTGTCACAATTTCATTTTTAAAATAACAGAAAATACACACGGAGAAAATTTTCAATTGACAGTTTCTTAGAGGGAAAAGAAAAAATATTCTTAGTGATGCACATATTTTTGCTGAAAATGCCTGTTTCTGTGCAGAATGACAACTTTTCAGTTTGGTGACTATAGGTTCATTTATTGTATTCAGCCATAGGAGGAAATTAAGGTAACTTCTGATTATTTTGCTACTTAATGGACATGGTTATGAGTCAGAGTAGTTCAGACTCCCCTTTTGCTGCTGGGTGTTTTGGCAAACTCTTGTGTGATTTTTTTCCTACACAGTAGCAGGACTAGGAAGTAATGTTCCATTCAATTCTTTCAGCTGTGACTACCATTAATTAAATTCAAGGTTTCCCGTAGGAAGACACTCTCACAGGAAACGTGCTCTTAGTCTCACCTCTATGTTCAGAGTGGTTATGCTTCTGGGAGACAAATCACTCCAGACTAAGGGGAAAGACAAAAATATTTTCCTTTGAATTCTCATGAGGGACCTTGTTTCAGACCTCAGCAGTGAGGTCCTGGCTATGTGAACACTGGCTTGGTTAAACCTTGGACTCAGACTGAAGGATTAGTTTAAGATTAGTACTGTCACAAGGAGGTAATAGAGTTTACTGAAAATAGTTATCAGTCCATTAACTGGGAAATAAGCCTACCAGCATTCTGTCAGGTACTGCCCACAGAGTTTCAGCTGTTGCACATACCTTGCTTTTTATCTTTTGACATTGGTTTTTCATAATTCTCACAGCACTACGAGTGAAAAAGTACTCAAACCCAGCCAGGAGCATCTGAGCGAGGCTGAACAGAGGTGGCTGGCGAGCGCTGAGGAAGGCAGGTGCGGGGTGTTTGGGTACTGAGCATCCCCTAGTGACAGGCTCTCCCAGTGCAACATCCTGCTTTTCTGAGCCTGCACAAAGAGCGCAGGGAAGCCCAGATTCGCAGAGTACAAACAACGGATTAATACAAATAAAGTAGTCCTAGACTTACAAAAGCACTGACAAGCTACAAAATAAGTCATCACTTCTAGAGAACAAGGACTCCTTTTTAATCCAAGTACATTACTTGGACCAAAAAACAACTGGCTTCCCTTGTCTGATGTATCAAAAAAGGAACTGAAGACACTTACATAGATATATTATCTTTTCACTTAAATTTCACTAATGACTTATAAATCAAATAACAAAATGAGGGATTGTTATTATTTCCCCCACTAGATGCTACAGCATGCTAAAAAGTCTACATTCATATAGAGATCCTGATGTTCTCTTTCTGGTAATCTATTGGACTGCTTGCTGCTTTTGAAGGATAAGAATGGGAAAGTTTTGACTAAAGAAGATCCTACAAACTAGAATTTGCTGGTAAACAGACAGGAAAAAATAATCTCCTTTAGCAATATGTGGGATTTTTTTTTTTTTTTCTCTCTGCAACAGTAACTTTTTTCTAAATACTTTCACCAGCTTCAGGAAAGGGTGGGTTAGAGACAGGGGTTTCCTGAGCCCTTTCAGAACATGGTTTTAACGAAGCCGTGTGTTCAGAAGAGCCCCTAGAGAGTCTTGTTTTGGAACACTCTGACGCCTACACGTTATTATCTTTCCTACGTTTTGCAGTTTTGTGTGAAATTTATTTTTAATCTTTAACAAAACATGCCCCTGTTTATCTTAAATTCAGAAAAGGTTTAATAATGTAAAACAAAATAACTTTTTAAATAATTAGATTTACAATGAATGCCAAAACATAAAAGTATAAAGCAAGTTAACAAGAAAGGAGTCCTTAAAGATCAAAGAAAATGTGTTTATTTGATTTGATTAAAAACAAATAAAAAGTACTTTCACTTTAACAAGGCATAACTGGCTGTTGACAGAAACCAGTGAAAGAGTTTCCCAGTCCCACAGGATAAAGGTTTTCTTCTGATAGAGGTTCACGTAGTCAGAACAGATTGCTGACACTGATATGTCAAAGGAATTATATTTTGAAAAGTGACAAAGCTGCATGAATATTAAAAAACATGGATACAAAGACAAGTCTCCTCGGAGAGCATACTCCTTTTGCTACTGTTAAGTAGGAGTGACCGTGTAAATCAATAGTTATTTCTATCTTTCAACCCTTGCACACAACAAAGCTCTGGGAATGGGAGAGGTAAAAAGGACAACTTAATTTAGTGGAAAATCAGAACATATTAGCTCCACACCTGCCTTAACACAGCAGTAGAGTTCCCAGAAGAGAGCTGGCTTCCGCAGATCCCCTCTTCCATGTGTAGAGGAAGCTGGTATGGGGCAGCCTTTGCTGCCTAACCCTAATCCTAAAAAAATTTTTGGGTGGGACAAAGGCTGCCCCATAACAGCCTCCTTTACCCATGGAAGAGGGGATCTGCAGAAGCCAGCTCTCTTCTGGGAACTCTACTGCTGTGTTAAGGCAGATTTTGAGATAATGTTGTGCCTCTGGGTGACAATTTTTGAATCCACCTTGCTTCCGGAGGCTTCAATGGGAAATGCGTAGACTTCCCACGAAATGATGCCATGCTGGGATCCAGGCAAGAGAAAGATAAGTAACTGAAACCAGAATTTGCTTTAGATCAGGCTGTCTAAACTTTGTTTAATGAGGGTTTTTTTGTTTTTTATACCAATGTAACTGACAAAAACCATTTGAACAGTATCATTTTTAAAAAAAGAGTAAACACTTCCCTCATTTCTAAAAGATAAAAGTATCCATAGTCTAAGGATAGCTTGAATCTTCAGTGAAGTCCTGCAGCTAAACCAAAAAGACCAGATCTGACACTCCAAAAATGCCAAGGTAAAAAAAAATCAAGAAAATACTAGAAACAGTCATACATTTCAGACCTCCTCTACACAAAGTGATGAAAAAAATTCTCAAAAAAACGAAAAAATTTGGAGTTTATCTTTAAAGGCAACATGAAATTCATCATCCTAGCTTCATTGAAGTAATCAATTTAGAGGAGCTATAGTTATTTTTGCACTAATTTTAAGGTGTCCACATACTTTTTCAAGAGTGTCCCCAGACAAGAAGGCCCCTTTAGCAACTGCAGTCACCACATCTCACTTTCTACTCTGTTACCATTGGCCAGGGAGATGCCTTCAGGCAGCGTATCCAGCCCTGGGCAGCCGGCACAACTCCCCAGCAGGGAGGCTTCAGCACACAGGGTGCTGTGTGCTGGGGCTGCTGTGCCTGCTGCAGTGTCTGTGGGCTCCTCTCTGCACTCTGGTGACCCCAGTGCTGGTGGCAGCCTTGAAATCACCTACAACATGCAGAGCAGCCATACCCGCTGCTTCTGAGCAGTTGAAGCACTCATCACTCACCACAGGCTCTCATTTCTCATCACAGGTTTGGGCAGCACAACAATTGCTCATGCAACTCTCATTTACTTCCAGTGGGGCTGCAGAGAGGCACCCAATCAGCCACTGTTGAGATGCTCACCGTAAGATCATTAAAGCAAAGTTTGAAAGAAATCAAGCCTCTCTCCAGTTTGAAATACTTGGTAATCTGATGAGAAAAATATGTGTGTGATTTGTGTTTATGTCTGGAAGTTTTCCCTAGTGTGAAAGCCTCTAAAGGAAAACCAGTTCTTTCTTGCAATGTATGTCCTTTTATGTTATGCAGCCTAGACTGTGGATCGCAGTGATGTCAAAAATGTACATGGAGTGATTGCATCCTGTCTGTGTCCTGCAAGAATGACTTTGAAAGTTAGATGTTTCATCTCTACAGTCATATCCTGATCAACAAACTCAGTCAATAAATAAATACATTTAGTGACAAACCTAGCTTTCTGTAAGCTGCAGTTAAACAGGAACTTGATTTGTTTTTTGTATTCACATCTATTCTATAATAATGAATCCAGCACCACAATAACCAAGTACCCATTATAATTATAAGATCAGAGAAACCTTTGTGGTACTCATTTTCCTAAAAATGATTTAAAAAACGCCAGTCCTCCATTCTCATTCTTTTGAAGTTTTTGCTTTAAACCTAAGACCTAAATACAAAGGGCCAGAACTTGGGTTGAGGGGGGGTGGAGAGGAGCCAGAGCGGGGGTTTACGAGGTGGACAGATTTTGCACAAGAAAGAGAAAAAGAGTATAAAGTGTACAAATTTTCAATCATTCCCCGCCCCTCCCTCCCAAAACTGAGTGCCATTAAAACATACATAACATTCCTATTTAAATATTGCCTCTGTGTGTGTGTGTGAGAGAGAGAGAGATGGTGTTTGATTGTCACATATAAAATTTGCAGCACCAGGACAATTTGGGTTACTAAAGGTTAAAGGGTTGAATGAGCTACAGGTCTCAGAAGAAATATATAGAATAGATATCCCAGACACACATCTGGAGCTATGCATTGAAATATGTGGAAAACTCTCCCCTGATTCTCAGAAAACCTTTGAAAGTTTTTTGAATGCAAGCTAATACTAATTCTGTTACCACGCAGATACTGCAGCTATTCGTACCTGCCTACTGACACAGCAGCTTCTCAAACCTCGCTTCCAAAACTTCCACCATTCTCAAAACTCACTTCCAAAGATTCATCTGCTGCAGCCTGCTGATCACGTGCCCTGTTGGTCACTGACACAAGACAGGGCCTGAGGGCTGCCTGAGCTCCCTGCCAGGGCAGTTCATGCCAACACGTCCTGTTCACACAGCGCTGCCCAGGGAGGCTCCACAGCCGGCCCAGCAGCTGAGGCTGTGAATACCTCTGGAAACATCACTGCCTGGTTTCACCACCTCAGGCTGTCAGCACCGTGATGCTGAGGATGGGTTGGTGTCACCCAAGCAGCTTTTGCTACCTGTGGCTGAGCGGGAAAGGATCGGTTTGACCAAGAAAAGCTCCCCACACCAGACACCACGGACAGGGCTGCCCTGGTCTGCTATGGGAAGATGTTAGTCAACCTCAGCTCCTGCCTGGGGCCGCGGTGGTACCGAGACAGCTGGGTTTTGCTGGCATATGGGAACGACCTGGAGTTTTAGCCAGGAGAAGCGGAGGCGCAAGGGTGACCTTATTGCTCTCTACAACTGCCTGAAAGGAGGGTGCAGCCAGGTGGGAGTCAGCCTCTTCTCACAGGTAATAAGCGAAAGGACAAGAGGAAATAGTCTCAAGTTTCGTCAGGAAAGCTTCAGCTTGGAAATGAGGAGGAATTTCTTCACAGAAAGGGTGATTTAGCATCGGAATGGGCTGCCCAGGAAGGTGGTGGAGTCACCGCCTCTGAAGGTGTTTAAGGAAGGACTGGACGTGGCGCTTAGTGCCATGGTGTCGTTGACATGGTCGTCGTTCAGTCATAGGTTGGACTCGCTGGTCTCAGAGGTCTTTTCCAACTTAATTGATTCTGTGCTTCTGTGAACAGAGCGTTCAGTCTACAACAAACAGCCCTGCGAGCAGAGAAGCCACGGCCAAGGCAGGCACCAGCAGGGACATGGAACCCGCAGCGCTCACACAGCCCCAGGCCCGCGCGGGGCCGCCGCCATGCCCCCCCAGCGCCCTCCTTGCCCGCGGCCCCGCCCCGCGCGCGCCTGACGCACGGGGGGCGGGGCGGAAGTGAGCGGCAGCGGCGGCGGAAGTGGCTGCGCGCGTTGGGGGCTCAAGATGGTGAGTGTGGCTGTGGCGCTGGGCGGGCGGCGGTGCCCTGGCACCGGACAGCACCGCACCGTGCCGGACTGGCCCCTGCCGCCCCCGCCAGCCCCCCACTCCCCTCACCCCTTTCGGTGTCCCCGGGGGCGGCGGGACTGTGCTGAGTCACGGGGGTCCGGCGCGGCCATGGCAGGCTTCCTCATGGGCGCGGGGGTTGCGTGGCGGCTGTGGCTAAAGCCCTTTCCCCGGGAGCGGAGCGGGGAGCCCCAGCGGTCCCCAGCTTCCCGCAGCCTGCGGCTTCGTGCGGTGCAGCTCTCGGGGAGGGAAGTCACGCCTCGGCCCTTCGCGGTGGGCAGCGCTGCTGGAACCACCGGAGACG
Organism: Acanthornis magna; assembly: GCA_036785705.1. Taxonomy (NCBI): domain Eukaryota; kingdom Metazoa; phylum Chordata; class Aves; order Passeriformes; family Acanthizidae; genus Acanthornis; species Acanthornis magna. The sequence continues at coordinate 14,500,456 of JAWUZG010000090.1, forward strand.
GGCCGGGCACTGGCGTGACTCCTGAGTGTTGCTTTTGGGGAGTGTTTCGTGATTTTCTCCTTGCGTTTGACTTCAGCTTTGATCTACCCTTTCGTCACGTCCCCCCAGGCACTGTGTCTTTAGTGCTTTCATTTACAGCAATCTCACAAAGGTCTGGTCAGTGCTGAGTGTGTAAACTGGTAGATGCTTTATATGCATGTAACAACAGGTATATTCGGGCAGTCTTATAGCTTTTACATTATTGAAAGCTTACATATTCGTACAAAAGATCTTAACTGTAAGCATGAGTTTTCTGTTGAATCTGGCAGTGCTGCTGGAGGAAACGCTTGCGCTGAACTGCTCAGCACTATCACTTTCCAGAGATTATTTCTGTCACTTTCTGCTGTTTATTAGACATTGGCCTTTTGGTGGAGTAATTTTTATGTACAATTCTAAAATCACTTTGGTAAAATTGGGTAGGTTAGTGTGAAATTAGTGGCCTAGGTTACTAGGAAGTAGCACTTATTAAGTCTGTGGACTTCTGGTGATCCACAACAAGTTACTATTTTCCTTTGTTCTTTCAGTTAATTGGCATGCTAGATTGCTTGAATATACCTCGTCCTCCTTGTGGCAGCCTCAAACTATGGCTAAATTCAATTTGCTCTTGATTGTGTCAGATTTGCAGTAACTAAAGGAAGACTCAGGCATCTTCCTTTCTGTCCTGTCAGCTCTCAGGACTTGCCTTTTTCCTTTCCATCCCTGCAGCCCAGGGTGGGAACAAAGAGGGGGTAGTTGTGAATTTAATATGATCTGGGCCAGCCAGGTCCAAAAATTGTGTTGTTGGTATCTTTAGTTTTTATCTGACTCTCTGAAAGAATTCTGTTTTAGTGTAGGGTTTATGTTTTGGGGTGTGCATGTGTTTTTGTTTTGCCTCTGTTTTAAAGAATCTCTAAATTCTAGGGCTTGTCCAGGAGTACTTTAAGGAGTCTTTGCACTTTCATTTGGCTGACCTAATGGCCCATACAAAAGTGGTCTGGTTCTGTTGAAGTAATCCTCATTTCTTTTTTTTTTTTCCTTTTTCTTTTTGTTCCAGAATTCCAGAGGCACTGCTTCTCTGTTGAAGGATAGTATCTCATTTACAGATGTTTCAGCTGCAGGGCTATTTGAAGGTCATGATCTTCTGCGCAGAGGGTATGCTTTACTTTTGCTTGCTGAATTGTGTCATTGACAGTGTTGAACTTCTGGATATGTTAAATGTTGGCTTTTTACAGACGTTTCTTGGAATGTGTGTTGCAAACAGGCTTTTACCTATGTGTTACTGTTCCTTAGAAAAGAAACAGCAAAGTATTGATAATTGTGAAATATCTGATAGTTTTAATATACATTTATATAAGTGTGCTGTAACACTGGGAAACAGTTAATTTCAGCATTGATACAAAACGCAAAAGTAATATAATAAAAATAGGTTGGAGTTTGCCATTTTTACATGAGTGCAAAACTTATATCTCTGTCTTGGATAATGAATCCAAAAGGGGGGTGTACAATATTCCATTGCAAAAGCCTGGAAGCTTTAAGATACAGTATAATTAAATCTATAATGTTTTCATTTACTAATATTTTCATCTCTTTCTGAAAGGAATCAAGGAAGAAAAACACATTGTGTTTTGTCAAGCATAAAGGATATCTGAAACTATTTTTCTTTGGGTAGTGCTGTAGTTAGAGGTTTTACTTCCTGCTTCACTATTAATCTTCTTTTTTCTGTAGTTCAGACTGTGCTAGTTGTATGTCTCTGTGGGCTGGTGTTTGTATTTGAGGTTGGTTTTGGAATGTAACTTGAAAAATCATCTCCCAATTAATTTGAAGTTAATGTCATTTCTACTTGTTCTTCTAGCTTTACAAGTGTGAAAAATGAGTTGTTGCCCAGCCACCCACTGGAGTTGACAGAAAAGAATGTAAGTGTAACATCAAATGTAGCCATCTTCACTCTTAACTCATTTTCAAGTTTAAATTAACAATGTGGTTATCTGGACTGCTTTGTGCAGTAGCAAGTAATGAACAAGGTCTTGTATTTAACAGAATAAAGATGTTAAACAATAGTAACATTTTATTTATATAAATAACATCAATGGCAAATTTGTTTAATATTAACCTCTTGCTTGTATCTCTCTCCACTTCAATTGTATAAGCAGGCTTCTGAGTAGGGACTTGTGTGTTCAGGTTTAGTCATCTAAAAGTTGTGTGCAGACTCCATAGGTAGGCCAGGGGCACACCTGTCACTGCTGGAAGGCTGATCCTACCATTTTGTCTGTAGGTTTACCATATCTCTTCATTTTCAGACTTTTGGTCTGTGAGCACATATGTATTTTTCAATAAATGGCTTGATCCCATCTAGACATTTTGCACCTACAGTTTGTCGTAAATGTTTGCAATCTTGTCTGGCTTAGTCATCACTCATGGGCCATTACAAGTGGTCTGTTGAAGGTAGCGGGAGACCAGACTTACTGGTTGAACTGAATGTCTCTGGTGCCTGTTTTGTCAGCACAGAAGGTACGATGTATCAAACTACTCTGAAGCAAAGACTTTATTTGTGTAGAATGTTCCAAATTGCTAAGTTAAGCAGCATGACAAGGTCTGACTGTAGTGTCTAATATATTCTAATTTTAACCGGTGTTAGTGTTGCCTTGTGTTAAAAGGATGATGTTACTGTTACACTTTATGAGCTTTTTTTGTAAATACTATATGTGTTTCAGAGCTATTTGTCCATTGACTTTTAAAAACTGATTACTGTAACTTAGTTTTTAATTCTGTTCTTGCTATATAAAACCTGCATAATTAAAGATCACATGCTAAAGAGACAAAAATGCACAGAAATAAAACAGGCCATGTGATCCCCTAAGAAGTACGTGAAACTTCTAAATTGTTTCTCCCACAACTGGGTAATTTTTCTGTAAGTTTAAGACCAGTTTAAGAATTATTTTCATGTACATTTGGATAGGAAAAGACTTAGCTTAGCCTGAGATAGTTATGGTGGTTTTTACTGTTATAAATGTTAAAAAGGTTATTCAGGTAGCATTGATAGAAAACAAATGTTTCTGCTATCCAAAAATTCTTATACCTATAAAATAAAAGAAATGGAAAAATAATGTGACCAGAATTATAAGATTAGGATGAGGCATATAAATAGTATTTTCTGCTAACTTTTGAAGAGCATTCAATATAGATTGTTAGGAAGCAAATGCTTGTTATGCCTTTGACTTGTATTTTTTCTGTTGGTTTTTCGGATCCTTTCTCATAAATGGGTTGATGTTCTCATACTAATAGGCTTTTGTCATGGTGATGGAGTGCAAATTTTAAAAATAGAGGTTTGTATTTATTTGATTATTTAAGCTTAAGTTTAACATTAAGTATAACCTACTTCTTTGTACTCCAGTACACGACTTAGCATTTTTTCTTTGAAAAGCCTGTACTAAATAGATTTTCTTTGTCTTACTGATCAGTTTGAGAGCAGTTGGTAAAAATATGAGTCTCCATTTGCTTTTCACGATCATGAGGAGTCTTAAGTGGTGCTCTATTTCGTGCTTGATCAGAAAAGAAGTATATCAAGTGTTTTCAAGTACCCTTTTATGACTAACAATGACATAAAATTGGGGCTTTTGTGATTTTTAATCTGGACTTAGCTTCCTATTCATCCAGACAATATTGTAGTAAAGTAGTGCAAAACTGTGCCACTTGGTGGTGTTACATGTCCTGTCTATCAAAAATAACAAAAAAAAAAAAAAAAAAAAAAAAAAAAAAAAAAAAATTGCTGCTATTAATTTGGAATAAAATCCAACAAAAAACAATTTCAGCTTTGTAGAACAAATCTTACTGCATCTTTCCTGTACACTTGAGACATGTTTGATGGTATCATTGAATTTGCACATGCAAATTTAGTAAGTAGGTTCATTTAAGTAGGATGTCACAAATTTCTTCTATGGTTGTACTTGAAAGTAACTTTTTCTAAAATAAAATTGAATATTGTTTGTGACAGTTCCAGTTAAATCAAGATAAAACAAACTTTGCCACGCTGAGAAATATTCAAGGAATCCATGCACCTTTAAAGCTGCAGATGGAATTCAGAGCAGTGAAACAGGTAGGCATTTTTATCCAACTGGTATAACTTAAGCCATTTGAAAAAAATGTTTGTCTCAGAACATGCTTTCAGAGACATATCTTTCTTTGTTGAGATACCTTATGTTTCCAAAATGAATTCACTGCTGTTGAAAACAGTGAACCAAGAAGTGCAACTACTAGTTTTTAGAACTGTCAATATGCTAAAGCCTTTCAGCTGCTGTTCTTTTATTGCTTATTTGGTGAAGTGGTAACTGCTATAGCTTTTCTGTGGACTGGCTTCCTGTAAGCCTTCAGAGAAAAGCAAGAGGAATTGAGTATTAATTCCTAAAATTAATACTGTTCTCTTCAGAATGTATGACCTTCATGGGAAGAAATCTCTGTACCTATAGGGAAAAGACACTTAGAGGTCTGAAGCAGGTAGTGATTTGGGAGTAGATAAAGAGGTAATTCTCTGAAATAGAGAATTTGCTATGTGCTTATTGTTCTGCAGCCTTTGTTGTAAAATCAAGGGAGGTCTACAGGGACTTCAGTTCAAAGGTTTTGACTCTTAATTGAGAAGCTGAGTCTGCTTTTCCTTCTTTTCTCCTAGGATTGAGGGTAGCTGGAGGAAGGGAAACGTAGAAAGCTCATTGGTTCTAGTAAACTCTTTTGTCTTCTTGAAGGTTGTCAAGCTACTATGAGTAGGTTTTCCAAGTGAGTTAGAGCAATTTTTTACTCCCTTTTAGTGATCAGGTCATGAAGATGTGAGAGTCAGGACATGACATATGAAAACATCCCTTGATCTCAACTGTGCTTTCTTGAGGAATCTTTTTCCTAACTTACATTAGCACATTGCAGAGAATGAAGGAGGTGAGGATATCCTGTTAGTGTGTCTCCAGAGGTTGTTTTGGGAGGTGGGTGGGGGAAATATGGTGATCAGAAGGTTTTTCAGTTCCAGATTCATGTTGGGTGTACAAGTTTTCTTGTGGTTTAACCGAAGTATCTCTAGTAGTAGTGAATGCATTCTGAGAATATTTATGTTCGAATTCAATGTGTGCCACTTGAAATTTTTTTGGAAATACTGTGGGTGAAGGGTACAGAAGAGTGTTGAAAGTAACTGGGAACGGACTTGAAGCTTAAGAATTGGTTGAGATCAGAGACATAATTATGATTTATATTAATTAAAAGGAGGATTGTGTTTGAATGCGATAGTCAATATAGCTCTGTCACTTGCATTCCTGGCTTGTGTCAGAGATGTAGGAGGCTTAGAATGTAGTTTTCAAACTCTGCAGTATGCATCACTCACCCAGTACTGAGCTCAGAGTGTGGAGGTTTGCAGTGAACCTCCCCAGCTTTATGTGAGAGGAGCTTTACAGAAGAGAAAAAAAGTACTTCTTTATTTTTTAAAGTGCAGTATTTGCTGTAGTAGCTACACTACAGTGAAAGCTAAAAGTCTATTAGAAGGCTGTTCTTTTCAAATAGATATCCAAAAGAAGATGGTGGTGTTTGTGTGTCTTTATGTGCCAGTAGTTCACTTATATCAGTGTTGTTTTTTCTGCCTGTTGACTTTTCTCAGTTACTTCAGACTGAGAAATCCAAATATGAACCCTTTAAATTTCAGACTTGCAGAAACTTGAACTCTTGCTTGAACTCTTTACAGGTCCAGCGTCTCCCATTTCTTCACAGCTCAAACATGGCAATGGATATTTTGAGGGGAAATGATGAATGCATTGGTTTTGAGGATATCCTTAATGGTAAATATATTCTGGATTTAGTGCTATGGAAACGTTTAAAGGTAAAATTTGGAAGATGTGACGTTCTTTGCCTTGGCTGAGCAAGAGAGTTGAACTCACGAAATACAAAGAACAAAATTAAATCCTAAAACTAAAGAAGCACTGGGGAAGGAGAAATAAATGTGGTTCAGCTGTAAGTTGTGTGGAAATTACTCTGAAATATTGAGCAAGACAATATTTGCTTGTAGGTTGGGTTTCTAAAGGAGTAGATTATGCGTGTAGGTTGTATGCCTCTTCCCTCAGAAACTTACGAAGTACTTGTGCAGATTCTGACAAGCAGAGGTTACAAAGGTTTTAAGTTCTGTAAGAACTTAAATGTTAGAGAAGAGGTACAGAACTAAAGAAACAGACACGTAGCAAAGGAGAGGCTCACTTGAACTCAACAGGCTGCAGTTGTGTGGTGGTCTGCTGACTATTAGTATATGTGAAATAGAATAAACCTGGAAAATGGCTTTTGAACAATTTATTTCTAGCTGGTAGTTAAGGACATGGAAGGAAGCAGAGAGTATTTTCAAGTGGGATTGGAGAATGGAAATAGCTGGGGAGACAGGAAAATGGAAATAATGGAGGAACAAATCTGAATCTAGAAAGAATCATGGTATAAATTTGAGATTATTTTCTGAGATGGGTATATAGGCGTCTAGGGAAGGAATCTTAGGCTATTGTGGTTCGACAGGGGTAGAGCAATGTCACACATAATTTGTAGAAACTTGGTTCTTTACCATTGCTCACAATAAGCTGTTAGTTTTTTATAGAGTTCTGAGGAGTGAGTGGATTACAAGTATTTTTGGTAAGTCTGTATTTATCAGGTCGGACTGAATTAGATATTTTTGTTGTCTCAAGAGGAACCAGAGTCATTAATATGTCTTACTTATGGAAGGAAAACATGATTTATACACCCAAAAAGAAAAGTGTATTTCTTCCAAACAGTCACAGCCTGTGTTCTGGCCCTGGATTTGGTTCTGGTTTTTTGTTTGGGTTTTTTGGGGGGAGGGGGGGGAGTTTGGGTTTTTTTGAGTACAGTGGCTAATGTCAAGCATACTTTACAGAATGGAGGAAATCTCAAAGCTATTTAAGGGTGTAGAATTTCTGTGAAACGAGGCAGTTGGATGGAGATGAGAAAACAGGAGTATGTCCCAGCTAACAGGAGGGAGGACTGCGAGCTCCTGTTGTGTAGAGAAGTAGTGTTGGAAAGAGGTGTGGGGCAACTATGGAGAAAAGCTTCAGTCAGACTTGAGTTTTCTCAAACATTACATTTGTAGTGTAATCCTCTTGAAATTCAGGCTGTAGGAGTCCATGCTTATGTAGAACTTGTTGGTTTTACTTGAAATATGTGTGTGTCCTTATGACAAGCTGTTCCACAATATATGTGTTTGTTCTCTGATCAGTGCTTTGGATAGAGACTTCTGAGTTACAGATCTGCACTCTGCAGCACTCAAAAATCAGTCAAGTAACTGTTGCACTAAGCATTATAATGAAAAAAAAAATGTTCACATTCATAATTATTGCTGGTCTTTGTAGCTTGGTAAAGGCCTCATGCTGTCAACTTTTCTTTTTCCAGATCCTTCCCAGAGTGAGGTTATGGGAGAACCACACATGATGATGGAGCACAAGCTCGGTTTACTGTAACAAAATATACTTCACAAAAATGTTTTGTGTGTGTCTTTCTACTGCAGATCTAAGTACATGGTACTAAATTGACACTCACGGTGTTATGCAGTCCTAGTTATCACTTGCCTTCCTTGATGAAAAGGCACATTAAATGTTTAAAGTCTATAAATTGTTCTGTGCTTGTTATCAATCATACAAATGTCCTGTAACTAGATAGTTTAAATAATGCCTTTTCATAAACTGCTCAGGACAATAGCTTCTTAAATATGGAAATGCTATATATGTATACATGAAATTCAAAAATACCCATGCATTTTAAAACTGACTACTGTAGGTTAATTCATTTAATGGAGGAAGAGGAAGGTATTTTCCATTGAGTAACGCTTTGTTCATGAAAATTTCCATACACTTTTTAAACTATTGAATAAAAGTTTGCTATAAATGCTGTTGTGTTCCAAAATATATTTAATGCTAAATCAAGAATCTCTTGTCCATGACACAGTGTTGTCCCCTTTTCTTGCAATATCTTTAAAGGTCTTTAACTTCGGTGCTGCCAGTGGTAACCTGCTACATACATTGTATCCCTCTCTTTGACTGTTGCCTAAGCACCAACTGTTAAGGAAGCACTGCTCTAAGAATGAAGTTAAAGGCTTAGATTTTTTTCCTGTGTGTCCCTCAGAGGGTATTCTGGTTTCTGAAAGTAGAAGCAAGTTTCAGTTGGGGTTTAAAGAGATTTTTTAAAAATATTTGTGAGAATAATCCAAAAAAGCACTCCCAGGTCTAGGTATTTTAGTGTTAAGAAGGAATGCAGTGCCTAATTATGAAAGTACCTAATAAAGCTGCTGCAGTGAGAACATGAAGATATAGTGCTACAGATACAGAAATAATTATTTGTCCGTTTACCAAAATCAGATCTTAATTAAAGAAGAATGAGAGATTTATATTTAAATACAACTTTTAAAGGAGCAGACCACTGGAAGGGTTTTTGTGTGCCTAAGTGTGTTTATTAAATGTAGGGTTGTAACAACTATTTCTGGTGTCATACATGTGTATATGTTACATAAATCCTACAAGGCAGCTAATACAATGTGTCATATTAGGAAAAAAGGTCTGTGGTTCAAAAAATGGTATGTCTTGTCATATGTGAGCAACTTGAAACAATATTTCTAAATCAGGAACTGTCTTTATTCAGCAGTTTTTAATGACTTGGTTAAATGTAATTTGTGTTCTGTTGTAGAAAATTTTAGCAGAAATGTTGCTATAAATGTCTTTTTACAATTGCAAACATCTCTTGTGCTTTTCAGTGGGCTTATAGCTACTACAAATTCCCTATCCATGTGGGCCAAAGCCTCTAGCTTCTGTCCTGTAAATTTTATAATGCTTTTATGGGCAAAACATTGCAGCATTTTGTAAGCATATAAGATGATAGTATGACTCACTTTAGTGGTGGTTTTATTTGGTTTTATATTTAAACTTTTTCATTTAAGAAGTGAAGCTTATAAAATTATCTTTTGCTTGAGACTTGCAGAGATTAGAGGCTTATGCTATGCAGTACACGCTACTAAATTTGGTTTTTTTTTCCATTAGGGAGCTTAAGCAGAGGACCAGTAAATTGAACGTGCAAGTGTGGACCTACTCACGTTTTTGTTTTCCACAGCTGTTGTCATCCTTCTGTGAGCTGATAGTCTTCATTAAATATCAGAGTTGGCTGCTGTTTCATAATTGACAAGTTCTTCTGCAGTTTTGTATAAAGCAAAAGTAAACTGTTGGCATAAAGCAAGCTTGGGGTCCAGTAGACTTTGTATTGCTCAAGGCTCAGGCCAGAAAAGCTGAGGGATTACACTGCCAGGTCTGGGACAAGTTAAAGGTGCTGGCATGGGTTTTTAGGAGGTCTGCCATTTTACCAGCACTGTTCAAGGAAACGGGGAGCCATCCCACAATTGTACACAGTTACTGGTACCTTATAGCTCCCTACTTCAGTGCATTGAGCTGGTTGGCCTTTCCTAGTGTTGGTTGCAAGATGGATGCTGTTGCATCTGAGCAAAACTACATTAAGACAAGTAATTTAGTAGACTTTCTTATTAGTGCTGTGTAAAACCAGAAGCAGATTAGGAGGCTAGATGCAATTTCTAGCTGGTTTTGTTCAATGATTAGTATGCTTTGTAATAATCTTGGGTGAGACCAAGCCATAATCAGAGCCAGGAAGTTGCATTGTTCATTATGTCTGTAAGGAAGCTAATCCTAGGAGTTAGCCAAGCTGGAAAGCAAATAGTATATGTAAGAGGCCCATGCAAGAATTGATGCTGATAGTAGCAAAATGGGAGTCAAGCAGGACTGAGGCAAAAAGCTTTTGAGGTAAAAAGGGTTACACTTAGTGCTGCAGGGGTTGGGCTGTGGGCTTGCCTTCCTATTTTGTAGAAGCCTCCTTCTGTAACACAGGTGCTGCACGTAGCAACCCACTGATGCAGCCAAGGGGGGTGTGCAGGGGAGCTGGGACAGACCTGGCCTGGGTAAGAGGAGGAGGGCACTTCCAGCTTTGCTGCTCTGGCAGGTGCAGCACAAGCCCCCACCATGACTTCTTGCAGGCAGCAGTGCTGTCCCCACTCTGCAATTCCCCACCTCCTCTTGGTGCTGATGTTCTGGGTAGTATCTTTTCCTTTCCCCAGGCACAGGAGGCAAGCAAAATCACATCTTCCTGCTCTGCTGTTTGTTTGTTATGACTATATAAAGTAGATATCATAGTGCTGCTCCTTTTGTTTACACCAACAATCCTCCACCAGTCATGCCATTGGCCATTTGGCAAAAAAAGTTTAAAAGTGCAAGAACTACACATGCAACAGTTTAAAAAACCAAACTTTATTATTATTATTATGTCAAAATAATTTGTATTTATACACAAATAAAGAAATTATTATAAACTTAGAAGATTTTGCTTTAATAATCTGAAGCATATTAATACTTTGTTCCTCAGCTTGCACTGTGCTAGGCATTTTAAAAACACTTCATATCCTCCATATTTTGACCTAAATTTATAGCCAGTTCTAAATGCTTCGTCTACCAGAAATACTTTGCATACAGCATGTATTTTGTACAGTAAAATCTAACCATAATAAAGCCGTTCCTGAAGTGTATGTGCTTGTCCTCAGTTGGACCGACACAACACCACTGTGGAACTGGCTCACTTTGTCAGGAGCTTCTGAGTCCTAGGAGAGGTGTGCACTGAAGAAGAGAAAGTGAAGGTACACTTCTTCATTTGCTTTTTTATTTCCAGGCAGTTTTGTGTGAAACAGTTAATTTCATAAAGCCTTACATAACTGCATAATGAAGAGGCAAGGAAGACAATGTAATCTTTGTGCTGAAATCCTTTACATCAGTGTTTTCTTAATCTCTCTACAAGTACTCATTATGTTTTGGACCCCACTGGTTATTGTAGAACTTAGCTCATGTTTCCAACAAGTTGGCAGCAACTTGGGCACCTCAAAGACGTTAAGCAGTTTTATTTTCTGGCTCGTGTCTAAGCTACTGAGAGAAAGCTAATGATTTTAATTGCCATCATCAGTCTCAGAAGTTCAGGACAGAAGTGTAAGAGCTGGCTAGAGGTGGTAGCTTGTTCCCTCTGCCCTGGATAAATGGCTGTTTGCACCTAAGTAGATAGTGGTTTCCTGAATAGCATAATCTCGAATTTATTTGAACCTTCTTCCAGGCTTCTCTGTGATCATGATACACAACTTGGAAACAATGCAATCATTTAATTGTAAAGGATCTACAACAATATCATGATTTGGTACTTCTGTTTTTCGGTGGAGTACCACTGAGAAGTCCTGCAGGAGTACTCTGTTCATATGATGGGTATCAGTGGCTGTAAGCAGGTCATCAGTTATGCAGCACATGCTATGTCTGTCTGCATTTTTATCCTATGCTGTGTGCATGTGAAGTCGTTATAGTTACTTTCCTAGAGGTTTCATTCTCTCAATGGCCACTTTACATTGTTTTGCTTTCTCTACCTAATCCATTTTGGGGGACAAGAGTCACATGCAACTTTCAGAGATCAGAACAGTATTGGCTGTCAAACTCTTAACAAAATCAACAGATGGGAGTGGTCCTGAACATGGTGTTCTATTTACACTTCTGCTGTGCTGTGCAATCCAGAAGCTAATACTCAGAGTAACTTCTACTTAAAGATCTTAAGGGAAAAGGTGAGGAGTCAGTGCTGAAACTGATTCCTAGGTTTGGCACTCTCACCAGTTTGCCCTGGGGCCCTGGACATGTCACTTGTCCTCTATGTTAATTTCTCTCTCTATTCAACAGGGAGGATAGTATCTATTATGGAAGGATGTTTTGAATAGCATTTGTAAAGTGCTTTGAAGATTAGAAGTGCTGTTCAAGTGCTCATAAATTATGCTGCATTCGTTGCAAGATGATGAGATTCATGATTCTGATTTTGTCACTTCATTTCAGGGTTATTAAAAAATAAAGATCTACTGATAAGAAATGCTGTCACAGCTTTTCACAAAACATTTAAGCCAAGTACCAACTTAACTAGGAAACAAGAAGTATCTCTGGGACAAAACAGGTATGTCTGTATGCAGTCCTTAATATATGGAAAATGATCCATGTACAATATGGCCTCTGCAAAATGTAGGTTTTGGCTGAACTTCACACTCTGCAAGATGGAAATTTTCTGACAGTTCTGTATGAAAATCCATTTCAAGAACTTAAGTCACAGGCAAGGTGCACATATCATACGTTAAACTTATACAAATATACTCTGCTAACTGCAGAGCAGTGAATCTGCTTAGAGCAGGTCTAAGTACTGCCTCCAGTTTGCTTGCTTTCTGAAAAAAACCTTATCTTTTAGTTTAGTAATTAGACAGTTTGGGGGCTTCATTGTTAAGATAGGCCTTTCAAGATGTACACACTGGACCATATTCTCAGCTGGCACAAGCTCCAATGGCTTCAGCAGAATTGCCAGCATCCTCTGAGTTGATAAGCTTATCTCGGTCACCCCACTTAGAGTGATAAAAGATGTATCCCAGTCCACAGCTGACATTCTCAAACTTGAGAAAGGGTAAGTGGAAAGAGTATCATCCTACCTTATTTTTTCCTTCATGCTGAAAGCAGCATTAATCTCAGTTGCCAGCCTATTTGCATAGTTAAGAGCTAGCTTTAGTCAAGTGCTAAAAAGAGACTGGGTATTGAGTGGTACCAATTTAGTGCTTATTGCTGCAGGGCCACTTGGAGATGGTGTTATCTCTGTGGTTTCTGTGTGACATAAGGATCTCTGCCGCTGCATGTCAGATTAGAAATCCCAGGTACGTGGATCCTTTGTTCAACTATCAGCACTCTCTATGCTGGATACTTCTTCAGGTACCAGCAGAGCCAAGTCCTCCCCATTCCAGCTTGTGCACAGAAGCCAGCTGCAAGACAAAGATAAGACAGGTATCTTTAGCTGAGGCAGTTAAGTATAGCATGCTGATTCAGCACCAACAAACACACTGGATGGCTCTGTACAGCCATTCTCTGTGGCACAAAGCTGTTGATGTGTCTTAGTAAACAAAAGCAATGACACTACTTGCCTTAATTACACAAGTCAGACAATATCATTACTGCTGTCTTGGAGCATAGCACTAAACTACTCTGCCTCTTACAGACTGGAACAACTACCCTTTCTGCTCTCCAACTGTAACATTGCATGTCACTCTAAAAAGGAAGGTGCAGAGAAAGGTTATTCAAAGGGTCAGATATCTGAAACAAATGACAGGAGGTAAAGAAAGTAACTTTCAAAAATTTATGGTGATGATGTACTACAGTACTGATTGCAAGACGGACTGATGGTAAATATCTGTTACCTTTTCTGCAGAAGAATTTGCTTTCTTAACAGAAACTTTCTCTACCTTACAACACTGAACTAAAGATAACATTTAATAGAACAATTATTTACTGTGACTTTGTTAATATCTCAATTATTTTATTACTTTACTGAAAAAGTAAAGTACACACAGAAGGCACCTTTGCTTCAATTCCCTCAGGTGTAAGACCCATCAACACCTTAGTCTAAAATTATCATTAGTGTAGCTTCTCTGTAAAGACTGTGTAAAGCACTGTAATGCAGCAGGAATGTACTTGAAATTATGTGAAATGTTCTAAATCTACAGCATTATCACTGCCTATTTAAATCTTAAAATGCAGCTGATGTAGAGATAAAAGGTGACGGAGGTAAAGTCTAAGTACTAGGAATAAATATACATGTCTCCAGCCAGAGTGCCACCCTCTTAAGAAAAACATCTTTCCCCCCGACCATAAATCTATCTAATGAAAAGTGATTCTTCTGTCACTTAGATTTTTGTTGCAGCATCCTGAAAACAAGTAATTTATACTGGAAATAATGTAAAGTGACCTTTGTTTTATGAGTACTTGTGAATGGTGTTTCACTGTCAGTATTACTAGATGGTCACTGAATATGATTAGACACAACTGCTATATAGGCCTATTTTTTAAACATGTTTAGAGGTTTATTCTTCTGCGCCTTAAAACCTTTTACACATTTTAATGGCACTGGGACACAAGGTACCCATGACCAAAGACCAGGACAGATAGCTTGCCATTAAACCCAGGGGGTGACTGGTCATGTTTATAACCCTCACTAGGATCTAGAAGAGCTCAGATTGCAGAATTAAGCTCATGCTTTTTCTGTGATCTATGGAAAGGGCTTTCCTGTAAGAAAGACCATGTAAAGGTCTCAAACCAAGGGAAGGCACACATGTGGTCCAGGCTATGGTGTATGCCACTGGCACTACATTCAGGGTAGACTTCAATTTGGGGGAAATTCACAGCACAGAGCTGAGGGAAGGTAGCTGGATCAGGGAAAAGATGTGAAACTAGAGCCACCACAGCACACTAGCAGATAAGAAAGTTGGAGAACTACCCCACTAAAACATTCAGCTTCAATTCAGGTCAAAATAGAAATTACTGGCAAAGGCAGTCAGAAGAACCCTCCCGATCCATACTTACCACAGCACAGAGAGTGGAATTAGACAAATGCCTGCCGATAGGAGGAAGCTAAAGCCTGCAAACCATGCAACAGTGGTTGCATAGAGAATATTAAAAAGTGAAATTGACATAGTGCCGGTCACAACTTCTAAACAGGCAATACAAGCAAATACAGCACCTGTCAAAAATAAATGGGTGAATTACAAACAAAATGAAATAAAACAGAATCTCTTCAAAGTACTAAAGTTTTTAAACATGGTTCAAAAGCTATATCTATTGACAGTATTTTTGCAAGTATGCAAGTAACAAGCACTAGAGGATCATACTTTGCTGTGAAACTGTCCTCTGTGGCAACTCCTACAAAGTGCTAGGTTTTTTTGATGTAAAAAAATGCCCAAATAAACAACACATTTTGCTGAATGGAAACTATTTGTCTTTACTATTATTCTGTCACCATGCCTACTTTCTTGCATTTGCTTATCACATGAAGTTTAACCTGTTCATCATCACTAAACATGTTGTGCATATCTCCATTCTTTACCCCCTCCAGTTCTCTTCTTAATTCTTATTTTTCCCTTTCTTGTTTCTTCCTTCTCTAATCTTCACTCTTACATGTGGAAAAGACTGATCCAACAAGGACTGCTGGTTCAGCATATAACCATTGCCTTCTCATTTTTGAAAAGAAACGAACAACATTTTTGTGACTGAACTACCATTTGGGGTGGCAGTCTATCCTACCAATCTCTTGTTGAACACATTTTCCCAAGCTGCATTCATAACCACTGGACCATAACCCAAATCACACTAGGTAAGCAGAAAGGGTGACAAGAGGCAACCTGATTCCTACATCAAACTACTCAAGTAGCCAAAGCCCTGAAGAATGCCAAGAAACTGCAATACTATGGGTGTATGTTAGCACAGCTAGTACAAAGAGATCTTTGTTTTAGTGTAAAAAGATTAATTTTTTTAAACAATAAAACCAATCAACTCAGGAGGATGTTTCTAGGAAGTATGTATTTCCCAAAATCTAGAAAATACATGCTCCCCAAAAGCAAAATATTGGATATTAAAGCCACATTTTCAGGCCTGACATGCTTTTTTCTGTGTTCCATAAGGAAAGGACTTTGAGAAGTAATATCTTATATTTCTTGGGACATGTTTAGAAACCACAGGCGTGAAGTTGGGTTCCTGCATCTAGCTGAGGATCCGAGTCTAATTGTTTCCAAGTGCTTTGAAGACTGACCACCTACTGCTTACCTTTCCAAATTAATGTCTGACATTGACTTAGTAAGAGAAATACATCTTTCTCTGCATGTCAAAATCTTTTGAATGTAGAAGCCCTTATGAAATCACACGTATAAATCTTGAGCATTCTTCTGCTTCAAGTTCCCCATGGTCTTTAATTTAAGAACAGTATTTCATTGTAGTAGTTTCTAACATAATGTTTATAATTAAATTCAGAACCAAAAGCCATTAATGTCAAGACACAGGGTTATATTATATGGAACTTGAAAGAAAAATAGTCTTAAAATATCAATACCAATCTGTTTGTTTAAAGGTAATCTTGGTGCATCTCTGTTCTGAAGCACCATATTATTTTATTGTTTAAAAACAAATTCTACTTACCCTGTTCACCAGGGAGAACCACTTTTGACAGCATGGATCGGAGAACAGGAATAGGCATAAAGGAGAACAAAGATGGCACTCTCACTGTAAAGCAGTCATGAGACATTGAAGTAATTAAAATCCAGGATTTTACAAATATATTGCATATATACATGTATTAGTCATATACTTTTGAACGCTTAGTTGCCCAAATAGTAAAAGGCAACAGAAAAGTCAGACTAGATGTGCACTGAGACACAACTATGGAAGCACAGAGACATTAATAAATGAAATATATTTCTATGTCACTAAAACCAAATCATAAGCAAGTAATTCTATTCTCTCTCACAAAGTTCACCTTTTAATCAAATCCTACATCAGTCTGATCAACCATGTATATTTTACCTCTCTATGACCCTTTCAAGGTGGTACGTTCAATATCTGACATCTGCATTCACTACAGATAACACAGCAGTATTTTCATATATATTGTTGACATGGAAGAACTGATTCTGAACTCACCTAAAAACATGAGCAGGGTAGTTTTGGCAAAGGCAGCCATGATCATTCCTCCAATGTAAGAAAACATCCCAATAAAAACAATATAAATGTCTTTGAGATATTTGGAAAATAAGTAAACTCCTAAAAAGCTGGTCAGAGAGACAGAAGTGGATGCAGCTGCTCCATATCCAATGTATACTTCATTCCAGCAGAGCGGCTCATCCAGTTCATACAGCATAAAAAGTGAAGTCCCACCCAGCAGAGTAAACAAATAAGTCATAAATGTAAAAAGTAAAACAATTATTAAAATTCTCTTTTTATAAGGGGCAGTTTTAAAAAGCATGTACACTCCAGAAAATGTCTCCCTAAGAAGTTCTTTCCAGGATACTGGTGCCTCATGCTGTAATTGAGATACACCTACGGTATTTTCCAGAAAAAATACAATATAGATGATATTAACAACATGGAGCAGAGATGCTGTCACAAATGTCCATGCAAAGCCTATTCCTCTTAGAAAGTAGCCAGATAACAATCCTGCCAATCCAGATACAACTCCAAAAATCAAATCCACTACAGCTATTCTTGTTGTTTTCTGCTTCTCATCATTACACTCCTCTGCTATATAAGCAAAGCCTCCTCCAAGGAAAGTTGCTATACTCCCAAACAGTCCAGTAATAAATGCGACTGCAAATAGGACAGAGAGTGACCAGGAAAAATATGATATTGCAGTGAAGCTAATACCAGAAATCAAAGCTCCCATTGATGGTAAAACTAAAGACCTTTTGTGTCCCTGGCGATCCCCATTAGCTACAATGACAAAGGCAACTGTAAGGCTGGGAATGGCCCTAGTTAAGTCCAACTGCATGTTAAAAACAGAGGCTTTTTCTTGAACTTCCTGCAAAGAGAAAATAAAAGTAATTGTAAATATCATAATACATTGGGGAAAAAAATCAGTAACAATATTACATACATAATTATTAGTATGCAAGATAACGAATAGCACAGTACAAGTTTATAGATCATAAATGATACTATTATAAAACATAACACATTCTATGTAATTTTATAAGATTATATGACATTATGATATAATAAGCTATAGCAAAATGCAGTACATTGCTATATCCTTATAAGAACGCATTATATTCCAGTAATCACTAATACAAAGGAATTGCATATTCAGACTCCTGCTTTTGGAATTTGATCTTCAATATTCCTTAAATATCCCTTGTGCCATTTTAAACCAAAACTTAGTGCTTAAGACACAGTCTTACTAGTACTGTTGACAGAAGTTTCAATGCAGACAAGAGAACAATCCTTTTGAACAAGCACTTACAAGAGCTGTAAGTATCTTAAACAGAAAGAATCTCCTTCAATACAGGGTATGGCAAAAGGGCACTGGGCTATTTTAATACTACTCAGAAATCAGTAGTCCACCAGTCTTCGATTAAGGAACACACCCCGGGCTCCCTACTCACAGGAGATCATTTTTCCTCCCTAATAATTGTACTGAGGGGATTACAAGAAACAATTCATAGACTAGAGCACATTATGCAAGAAAACAGATCAGGATTTGCTCTGACATCCCACTGTACAATGTTACTACTACTACTACTACTACCAATAATAACAACCACAAATGTGAAATACAGCTTTAAATATTATACTGACTCACAGATATGTGAATTAATTGATTTTGCAAACACTGTAAAGCTCTGGGTTCAGAAACTGTCCAAATCATTGATGTCTCTACACATACACTACAGCGGGTATTCACATATGGAACAGCAGCTAACACTATAAAAATAAACTGTAAGCACCCATTATGGGGAAAAATTCAGACTTCTTTTTAATAGAAGTATAAAAATCAAATGTAGCTGAAAAACAAGCATTTAACATAGCATGAATAGCTATAGAAAAAAAGAACTCAAGAAAATTAAAAATTTTAATTAAGTTAATTAAAAAAAAAATTGTTGTGAAGCCAGCTGCTAAAGGACACTCAGCAAGCTAATTCAAATCCTGGTTTTAATGCATAGATGCACACCTGACCAAAGTGCAGCCACAACACAACCACCTGATCAGACAGAAGAGCAGAAAGGGAAAAGGAAGCAACTTTATCCACACAAACCCTTTATACTCTCTAAGATAAACTTTCAGATGAAGACAGTATAGTCATGCTGCAAGTTTTCTTGGAATTTTCTGAGGCAAAACACTGACTTGGGCAAAAATTGTGCTCTTCAGTCAGCAACAGGTACAGCTGTGCAAGTCTGCCCACAGCACTCTCAGCCTGTATTCAAGCCATGTATATTCCATGTTTCAGGTGTCTCCTCTGTAGCTAACATTATCCAAAATGATGAAAAAACCCTAGAACTCACAGGAATGTACTCTGGGCAATTTTAAAAGCTGCTGAATGCTTTATAAATTCATATTTATATTTACAGGCAGAGACCATGAGTTTCTAGTTCAAGCTCTTCCTTTGCTTACAAGATACCAGGTTTCATTGCAAGAGGAAAATTCAACTGATCCTGAGGGTCTCAAGGAAAGCCTTTAAGATCCCCAGCACTCTGAAGTCTTTTACTCTCTTCCCTTATGTTGTCTGATTGCCTTGGGATACATGATGTCCTGTCCACTGGCCAGCACTGCTGTAACCCTGGAAGGGTCAAAAGCATGAAGACTGAGCAAACTGAGCTGGAAAATGTTATTCTGATCTTTAACTCCTCTCCTCTGCTGCTGACAAAGAGACCTCTATATAGTTGCAGACATCATTTCTTTACTAGGATCACCATGTTCAAAGACATGACCATCAAAGAAATGCTACTACATTAAAAATGAAATGTTATTATGTATCATCTCAATCCACATTAACCACATAACACAAATATTATTGCCAAACCATAATGAAATGTAAAAGTGAAGAATAAAAAAAGCAAATACTTGGGTGTCCTTGTTTTGGAAGAAGTTGCGCAACATCAAAAACATGGCTACCAATCCAGATACCACACATGACCATGAACTTGCTGACATAAAAAACTTTATATTTACTGACAAGAAGACTAAAGACAGAAGTACGGGAAAAATCCATTTAGAGTGTAAGGCATGCAACTGCCCGCTCTATAGTTTTATAAAGCCAAAGGAAAAGAATATAGAAACTGATAGGTCAAACCTTCAGCTGCTTTAAAATCACATAGCTCCATTAAATAATCAATGCAACTACATACATTTGAAGAGAAAGGTCTAGTTTTTTTATCTGCAAATTCACTCTACTCTGAAAAATTACTCACAGTGGACAGAAATAGATCTTAAAAACACCTATTTCAGTATTAAAAGAATGAAAATGAAGCAAATAACTCATACAAGCATTAAATTAAGAGAGAAGTGCAGCACCAGAGATTGAACAATATACAGGACATGATAAGCTGACAGGCTCATAAGCTAAAAAAGTATTAGAGTAGCAAAGGAAAGTGCATGGGTTGGATAAAAAATAAACGGGTGATAAAAATTTTTAAATTATTAATAATATATCTCTTTCTGAGATACTAAAAAAAGGGATTGTCCAAGTCAGTGATCAGAATGCTTCAGCTTGTATTCAAATGACCTTTCAACTCACTTTATTATAAAATGACAAATTTTCTTCAAATTGTAAGAAATAATCTAAATTCTGCAAAGACTAACCATTTTGAATTATATTCTACCTTTTTTTTCAGGCTCCAAATGATTTTTGTTTTCAGTTTCCCTTTACATTTTGCTTTGAAATAGCTGAGATTTGTATAAAGCTTTTTCATCCTCAGAACGTAAAGACTTACACTAAATTAACTGCTAAGAGACATGTTCTTTTAAACATTAAAGCCAAACAAGGCCTTACAGCAAAAGTTACAACATCTATAAACCTCAGCCAGTTAGGATGGTCTTGGAAAATCCAGAACAACCACTTCACACTTCCTCAGGAAAGGGCTTGGAATTAAGTTACGGGATATACTCTTTGGTTCACATTGGACTATTACTCAGCAAAGAGGCTGGTTTCCACTTAAATTAATGCGTGTTTTGAGCATTTAAATTCTTATGCTATGGTAACAAATGTGGTATAAAAATGCAGCAAGGCATCCAGAGAAGAGCATAATTGTTCAAAAGCTCATGCCCTACTGGCAATCACTGAAATGGAGGGAACGGAAATTTGGCAGGAAAGGGAAACTAAGAAGTTCTGTTGGCAATTATTCAACCACTGTCTTGAAGGACTCATGCTCTCAGGTATCAAGTTAACCATACTTGGTAACCAAAAGACTTGTCAAGTGTGAATTCCCCATGACATCAGAGACGCCATCTGAACTGCAGCTGAAATTAAGCACTCTACTTCCATGTTTTACGAACAGAAATATGAAGTCTTATACCCTGAACCACAGGTGATGGCAGTTTGAAAATCAGGTTGAATTTGAGGGGGTTGCAAAATGCAAAGATTTATTTGAAACAGATTTTTTGATGGGCTCAGCAATTAAAATTGTATACGCCATGTATGATGTTCTTAAAGAAAATGGCCAGGCACAGCACCAAATGGGGACCTAATAGTAAAGAAAACATTTTGTGGGACTAACATACAAACATTACTCAGACAGTAATTGGTAATTACCTCCATGGGTCAGCCCAGAAGCCATGTTGGACTACAAATTCTATTGCCCTTTTTACTTTCACATTCTTTCTAGTAAGACTAGCTTCAGTCACATGACAAAGAACCTACGCCACACTAAAAGTCCTGAATAATTTCTTTGATCACCTTCAGTGGAAGCATGCACCATTAACAATCTCCTTTTAGACATGACAAATGAGGCAGATAAGCTCAGGTGTTCAGTCTTGCATAGATGTAGGACATCAGAGATTCAAATATGGGATGTGAGCAGAAATTTTCAAATACCACCTTTTCAGCAGTGTAACAGAATTCCAGCTGTTTCTGTAACCCCAACTTCTCTGTAATTTATACTCTGAAACATTTGCTTTTCTGACCCTACAGTGGCTTCATCTTTCTCTTAGTGCAACCCAGCTGCCAGTTGTTGTTGACAAGTGTGGTTCTATTGCACCTCTTCTGCAAATATGTTCCCTCTGCTATTCCCATGTTAGACACAGCAATCATGTGGCCACTGAGCGTATCAGAGAAGTGTACTGCTTCAGAAAAAGAAAACAGCACTCAAAAAGCAACAACCCCAAAACAAGAGATGAGCTTTCTGTTGAATCAGTGCCCCATTCAAATCCAAACCACAACCTGTAACTGCGTAACTGCATGATACAACACATGGGGTGAGAGGAGAAAGAGGAATAGAGAACAACCATCTCTTCTGCTGGCAGCTCAGTTAGTTCTGCTTAGGTGTAGCATTAAAACCGCACTGGAAGTGCAGTGGAAGAAGTACCAATCAACAACTGGCTATCCAGCACGCTAAACTATGGAAAAGTGCTAAAAACATAATTGACCGTGGGATCCTGTAATCTTGATGTCTTTAAATTTCAACAAGGAAGACTAGTACTCTGAATAGCAAACCGTCAATTGCATTTGATTCTGCAAAGATTAGTTAAATTTTTTTCCACGCTTTAAAACCACAACAATTCTTATTTTAATTTTCCCTGTTCCTCATTCTCGTAGTTCCCCTGAAATAGATGTATTTTAAGCTAGCTCTTATTCCTCAAAATTACAGGGCGTTTGCTAAACTTCACGTGGTTACAAAGAACAGTAGAAGCTACAGAGGCGACGGGTGGCTCACAAACACAACATGCACAATGGTCGTGGGAGGAGGAGCCTCCGGTCGCACCCGCTGTAATGTCAGCCCAATGCTAATTTGGTCCCCATTCTCTCAGACTATTTTCAACTCCCGCTAAATACGAATTTATCTCAGCATCTTCCTGGAGACGAATCTTTGTCTTTAAAGCACTATCACTACCTAGAGCGTAACATTAAAGCGAGGAGACAGTGAAGCGAGAGCAGGTTACAAAACTACGTCTTTCCGGAGAATAAAAGGTTAAGGTTATGAAACAGGAGGTTATACTGAGGCAGCACCTCCTGGCTGCAAGTTTATTTACAATTATTTTTCCTCCCCCGCCACTTGCCTTCTGTTTGATATAAGCCGGGCTGCTCTTATTCTGCTCGCAGTGACTGACATTGTTGTCGCTCACGAAAGTGGAGTTGTACTCCTGCTCCCACAGCCGCCGGTAGATGAACTGCTGCACCAGCGGGCTCGTCAGGGAAGACGCGAAAATGTAGATGAAAATGACGGGCTCCACGAACAGAACCTTCTTCATTTCTGGGTCTGGGCTTCAAAGCCTGCGCCAGAAAACAAACCGCAGGTGCTCAGGAGGTGCGAGGGGAGCAGCCGAGCGGCAGCCGGCCTGCGGACAGCCCCATGCGCAGGGGAGACGCTCAGCAGCCCCGGCCCGGAGCGCACCGGCCCCGGCCGCGCCCCCGCCCCGCCGCCCGCCCGCTCCCGCTGCGCACCGGCCCCGTCCCGCAGTGCCGGGACGGCGGGGGCGGGATCCGGGGCGGCCGTGTCCCTCAGCGGAGGAGTGTCCCCCGCCGCGCCGTCGCCGCCCACCCGGCCGCGGCCGCCGAGAGGCCGAGGCCCGGTGTCGCCATCTCGGCGCGGTACCCGTGGCTCGGCCCGCGGGCGGGGCGCTGCGGCGGGCGGGGCCGCGGCCCGGCGGCGGAGCGGGGTCCCTGCGCCCGCGGGTGTCACCGCCGCGGTGTTTGTCCCCACGCCGGGGCTGCTGCCAGAGGTCAGGACGCGGCAGCGCTCGGGCGAGTTCTGCGCCGCGCCGCCCGCGGCGTGTTCGGGCTGCTCACACAGCGATGATCTGCGTGATCAGCGGCATCTCTGGCCTCGGTCAGCACCGCCACCCCGGCCTGGAGCTCAGCCTGCCCGGGGGGGACGTGGCCGTCGCTGGCCGAGGAGGAACCCGCGACGTGCTGCTCCTCCGTGCGTGCCGCTCTCAGCTGACACAGCTTAGGGGTTTTATTACAGCTGCTCCCCTTCCGTGCGCTCTCGGCTTGTCAGCATGTGTAAAAGCAACATTTGTTAGCCACCAGCTGCTCCCTCATTAATAGAATCACAGAATCGTTTAGGCTGGAAAAGACCTCTGGTATCGTGAAGTCTAACCATTAACGCAGCACTGCCAGGAAGAGATGGATCTCGTTCTCTCCGAGTCTGGCAGAGCTGGTGCCTGGTGGCCTGTGTCCCTGTTGGAACAGCTCCTGTGGCACGTGCTGCAGCTCCACGGGAGAGGCTGTGCTGGTGCAGACCCGCACTGTGCCCTTTAGATCTGATGTACACAGCACAGGGAGCGCGCCCTGGCAGCTGGGGCACTGTCCTGCCAAGACAGCACTGGGTCATGGTTCTTGCCTTGTCACAGGTGTGGTCCACCAAGAAGAGGCGACAGAGTTGAGTCCTGAAGGACCTACTCTCAGTCTTAAACACTGGTTCTCCATTACAAGTACTGCAAAAAGTCCCTTTTGTTAAAAGCATATCAGAACTTCCAAGTTTCCCTGATGTATTTTGCTCTCTTAAAATAAGAAGGGCAGTTTAGAACCTTAATGAAAATTCAGTTCCTTGATAAAGTGATTTGAAGACAGATTATCTGCAACGTGGGTCATATGATCTTGAGTAATGCTTTAACTTGTTCACTGCCATGTGACATGTCATTGAGTCCCAAATTTAGGGACAAGACTGGCTTGTCAAGTGTCTCTTACCGTAGGATCAACCCAATGTACAAGCTCAGTGGCCTTGGTCATTTACTTGAACTTCTTTAGTCTGGCGTATAGGCTTGTTCACAGAGGCACACGGGCAGATTAATTAAAAAAAAGTGCTATTCTGGCATGAGATCAGCTTGTACAGAGTTGTGTCCTTCTCCTCAACCTGTCCAAGTCTAAAGTCTGACTCATCCTGTGACAGCATTTTGTTTGTCACAAGGCAAAGCCAAAACAATCATGTGAGGCTGCTAGGTGAGAGGGGCTGTTCAGGTCACTCATCTAGCTGTTAACATTTATTTGAGCAGGGTGAGGAAGGGATTTTAAGCCTGTTGGAACTTTCTGATGTTCCACAGAGGGATATATTGTCCAGAGCCCCATTAAGTTTCTTGCCAGATCCAGCTGTGCTGACGAGAACATCACTTACAAAGGAACACAAGTGTCTGAGTGCAGTCCAGGTTGTTGGCCAAACTTGTTTTAATGCACAGTTCCTTCAGGACAGCCTTCCCAATGCCAAAAAGTAGAGCTCTGGAACTGTGTTCTGGAGAAGTCCTCTGCTTCTCTCCTTCCTAGTAACCGTGTTTAAGTTTTGGGCTTGGGTTTGCAGAGCCAAGTGGCTCCAGCAAAATTGTGATCTCACCAGTGCTGAAGGCAAAGCTGCAGCCTGAACTGGTCACCTTGAAGCACCTTTTTACCTTTGTGCAACAGCTTGAAGCCTGTTTGTGAATATCTTCCAGTGCTGACACAACGTATTCCCCTCAGGCAAGTGCATTGTATATGTAAGCATATGTAAGGCATCAGGATATATTTATCTCATTAATTTCCAGTCCCCCTCTTCAAGGGAAGCTAAAAGCAATAGATGTGAGTGGACTTTTAAGATCAGACTTAGCTGAGTCATGCTTATCCTCTGAAGCTGAGCATTTCCAAATAATACAATACATGGCAAGCTAGCTTCCTCTCTCCTCTGCCACCACGGTTCACACTGTCCCGAATTTGAGTGACATGCCCATGAACAGACTTCACAAAGGTCACAGGCATGTGGTGGCTGCAGCTCTGTTTACTGGCATCCTCAATGTGTGAAGAATTGAAGGAGCACGTGCATTCATCGTAGAGGTAAGGCTTTCAGGGAGCACTTACTAAACTTCAAATAAAAAAGTTAAAGCCAAACAAACTACTGATCTTTGAAGGTGGTATGTTGCTTGTCTGTCAGGGCATGCAAAAAGGGAGGCATGCAATGAAGTTCAGAGTTCAGAACATTTGGGGACTTTTGAGAGATCCCACCAGCCCTAGTCAAATGTTACCTTATGTTACCTTCAGTGATATAAATGTTCGAATAAAGCCTCCTGCACTTCAAGGAATTATGTTCACACAAATCATTGATACTATAACCATTCTTTTTCTTAGCAGATTCTTTTGATGAAGATAAAGATATTTTTGAGAAATGCTTTGCCCATATATTTTGCTGAAAAAATCATTAGTACTTTAATAAATAGTACTGCCATGTAAAATGTAATTTTAATGGTCTTCTAAGAAGTTAAGTACTTTCTAAAATTGATTTGAATTTAATTTATCATGTTAACAATCTACTAAAAACCTTAGTCCTCTACATGTCATTTGTGGATTACAGAGTGACATTACTGTACTGTCTCTACTAATGTTCAACTCATGTTTTCAAGGCTATCTTGATAACAATGGTTAACACAAATTAAAAAAAGGAACCTAAAAAGGGAAGAAAAGCACAGTTTTGGCAGAGACTCAGTTTTATACAAAATGCAGTTCTGCAGAAACCTTTCATACCCTGTGTCATGCTCATGAGCAGGGCAAATAAAGACATATGAAGGAAGTTCTTCAAATACTTCCACTGGGAGAAAGGAGAAGAGAGTAAGTAACGTGATTCTGCAGAGGCATGCCTAAGTTTAGATGTAACTGTAAAGGTGTGGGCAAAGACATCCCACTGACTTTGTGTTCCTGAAAATGGGGTGTTCTGAACACTTCTGTCATAGCACAAGCACTACTACTGACTGTAGTCTCCATGCCATATGGCACTTCTAAAGAGTTGTGTTGAAAAATTGTGCTTGTTTGAATCCTCAAGCATATGTAAGGCATCAGGATATATTTATTTTTCCTGAATAAGACAATCTTAACAGAACTGGTGTTCTTGCTGGCCTCTCACCTCACACACCACATAACAGCAACCATTTCTGAATGGTGTGATTTATTCAGCAGTTTTGCTTTTCAGTTATTTACCTCGTAGTCACATATTTTCAAGTCCTCAGTGCTCATCTCTAATTATTTCATATATCAGATTTAGATATTTCCATTGAAAGCCCTTCACCCTCATGGCTTTTCTGTTTGGATGACTCAGTGGAGAAGGATTTAGCAGCTCCCTTCACACTGTGCTCAGGTGCAGCTTGTGCAGACAGCTCATTATGGTTTTGTCCAGTCTGAAACAAAGCTGTAAGGAGCTACTAGATCTGCTGTGACTGGCTTTCACTCTACTTGAAGATTTGAAATTTATTTTATGCAGCTGCTTGGTTCTGTTTGAGATGATTTGGGTTTTTTTTTTCCTTCCTGTTTTGCTTTCAATCGCATTTATGCACTAGGCATGTGATAGCTCTTCACTGTATATAGCTGATGTAAGTTGTTTACGTCTGACTGCATTGCTTAATACAGAATTCCTAGTGAGCCATTTTACAGCTCCAATTCAGCACCTTAGTCGTGCCCTGAAAAATAACTTGTGGTATTGGTAATGCTGTGCTGCCTGCCACTCCCTGTCCCCTCCCTTCAGAGCTGTGTGTTGGGTGGCGATGATCAGCAGCAGTGCTGGAGATATCCCTGGGTACCATGACTCAGCAAAATGCTTGTCTCTTTGGTCTGTATTTCACTTCACCCATTTGCAGAAGTGGACAAAGGCATCCTCCTGCCTAGAAGAATCTTTTAATCTGAAGCAGCAGGTTTCTTTCCTTTTTAAAAATTGCATTTATTTAATGTGAGCAGTTCCTTAACAAGGAACTGAAAGTAAGCAGCTGAGGCAGAGCTGGAGTGGCTGCGTCTGAGTCACATGCTGTTCTGTTGCAGGAGGCTATCACATTTCATCTGTTCTTAAAGTTTTGCAAGAGCAAAGTTCTTTTCCAGTTTGCTCAATGAAAGTGCTTTTAATTCCTAGTAAATTGTTGGGACTGGCCCGATGCATTCCCTTTTCAGAGATAAGGATTTATCATCTACCATCACCCTCATGAGATGCAGCAGCTTTTTGGGGAGCTTCACAAGGACCGATAAGCACAATGCAGTGTATTTAGGATAAGTATTTAAGCCGAGTATCATCAGGAAGGTGGTGATAGATTACAAATTCCCTGGCATGATCCTGCTGTAGATTTGTGCACATAAGCATCACTGGGTATTTATCTCAACTACACTCTTTTTCTTTTTTTTTCTTTTCTTTTCTTTTTTTTTTTTTTAATAGTTGCAGGGACAGTAGGTCTCCTGGTGGCTCCTATGTATCATACAACAGCAGCAGATAATTTCCTTGGTTCTTCCAGATTATCACAATACCTGAAGCAGATTTGTCATATACTGTTTTTAGACAAGTTCCTTGCAAGATTTCTTATACAGAAATATGGGGCAATATTGCTGAAAAGAATATGCCACTTGGATACAGCTTTAGGCATCATCATAAATTAATTTCTTCTAAAATAGTGTTGAATGCTATTTATTGCTCCCACAGGGAAAGTAAATAACAAAGCAGCTCCCTTCCTTTGGAAACTGGAGCTCATAAAGGGAAGGTATTGAGTTTAGGCAATTGAATAACAAGTGTGAAGACTCAGGTTAAGCACCTTAAAGAGGTTCTCCAGGGACCTATTAAACCCCATAACCTAACCATGACAGATGAAGCTCCTGGTTCAAGACGTTCCTGAACTGATGATTCCTGGAAACGGGGAAGGTATCCTGAGAACTATCAGCAGATGTGCTTGTTCTTTGACCTGTTTTCTGAGCATCTGTTATTTGCCACTCCAAAGAAGGGCGTTTGAACTCAGTGGACTTTTGTCTACTTGATATGACCATGTTTATTTCAGTAGGACCACAGTGCTGGTAGAAGAATGGAGCTAGCATTTTGAAAAGATTTCACAAAAACTGGGAGCATAAAAATGGGAGCATACAAGGCAAAGGCTGTATGAATTAATGAAAAGGAGAAGCTGCTCAAATAAAGTTGCATAAAGATGCACCCTTGGGGTATAACATGTGCAGGTAGTTACAGGCAGTTTTGCCCTGAATTGTTCAGCTGTATAAATGTAAGACTTTGTATAACATCCTGGAAAAACTTTATTTTTTGCATGGGCCTGGGGGTGTTGCTTTTTCTATGAGAGTATTTTTCAGATAGCTTTGAAAGTGACTTGCTGAGCTTTAAGCTTGCCTCTCCGTGAGCAGCAAGTTTCACCTTCTGTCTATTTCAAAAAATAGGTTTGTGGTGGGCAAACTGGAAACCAGTTATCGAGTGTTTTTGCATAACAGAGTTGATGGTGACAGTGTGCCTTACAGACACTGAATCTCCTGCTCATAACTATGCTCTCTGCTTTCTCTGACTGTATTTGCATGGCATGGCCATGGCTGCTAGAACTGCTAATATGAAAGAGAACAGCTAATAAAGCACTTGGGGACTTAATTGCAAAATTAATTTGGCAGACAGAAAAAGTACTGCCTGACTCTCAGAGCTCGTTTCTTTTTCTTCCCTCCTGCCGATTTGCATTGACTGTGTTGTGATGGCTTCCTCTTTGCCACTCCAAACTCCCAGCTACCCCATGCCCTCTTTTGGTGCACCTTGTGCCCAGCTTCCTACATCCCATCTCCTCTGGCCACTTCTCTCTGGCCAAGGCCTTGTGATGGCCTTGGGAGCTCTTGTCTCCCTGGCATGCCTGAAGCCTTGGAACACATACTGTTAATTCCATGCCTTCTTCTCCAGCTTTGACACCTCAAAGAAGCAGCTGGGCTTCCTTCCATTATTGTTTCCAGCTGTTTGCAGATGTGTCAGGTGAATGAAGCTTGGAAGCATGAAAAAGAGACGGAAACCAAAAAGCCACACTGTCGCCAGCAGATCAAGCTGCTCCCCATGAAACCAGCCAGTGTCCTTAGCTTCCCTATTGTTTTACACTGGTTTCACCCTCTGCCTGCCCTGCTCCATCCACACACATCTCAACACTGACAATCCAGTCTCAGTGTTGAAGTGGTTGTGCCTTTTCACACCTTTTCTTTTTAAATTTGAATAAGCTCTGTTTATATTATATTGACAAGAAAACTCTTTACAGGTACAGTATTTTGAGCCTGAACTTGCTTGCGTTCTCCAGGACAACATGGGAAAAGTTCATCTTTCAAAACTGAATATTTCTCTTGTTTTTGAGACAAAAAGACATTAGTGAAGACAGGAGAGGAGAGGAGAGGAGAGGAGAGGAGAGGAGAGGAGAGGAGAGGAGAGGAGAGGAGAGGAGAGGAGAGGAGAGGAGAGGAGAGGAGAGGAGAGGAGAGGAGAGGAGAGGAGAGGAGAGGAGAGGAGAGGAGAGGAGAGGAGAGGAGAGGAGAGGAGAGGAGAGGAGAGGAGAGGAGAGGAGAGGAGAGCTATGTGGGGAGTTGTCTCATGAGATTTTAATTATATTCTCTCTCCCCCGTCCATTGAGGGAAGTGACAGCAGCTTTAATGGGCACCTGGCATTTTGCCAAGGTTGAACCACCAAGATTATTTATAATATCTTGGGAACATCAAACACTATCTCTCCAATAGCTTGCTTACCTGTTGTGGTCAAAGGCCTAAGGACTGGGCTGCAGCCCTTGGGTTGAAGGTCTCTGTGCCTTTGCATTTTGCTCAGCTCCTCTCAGCATTCTGTGGGGTTTCACTGATCCAGCCCCTGAGGACGGCAAGTGGTGACACTGGCTGTGCCTGCCTTCTGTTTTTCCCAAGGGAGTTCCACACTGTGATTAGAGCCCATTGCAACCTTTCAGACAAACCTTTTGAGACAAAAATACATTAGTGAAGACATCACTAAATATCTTCAGCAATTCAAATAGATTCATAAAATAGATTTACAATAACACATACTGTATTCAAGTATAAATAATGTTTACCTCCAAAAAGCCAATAATGAAAGAGTGAGTACTCGAAATCCCCTCTTTTCCCCCTCTTCTTTTGTTTTAAACTTTCTGAAGACTGGACTGACATCAAAATACTGTTGTTTTATAAAAAATCCTGAAAGTGTTTTAAGAGATAAATGGATACACACTCATTCAGAAATACCACAGCTTGAAGTTTGTCCTTTCTATTTCAAATTTCCTGACTGTGGCTTTTGTTTAGTCTTTACAAGATTGCACTGCTAGAGAGGCCCCCATTTTGTGCTTGTGTCTGTGTTTCTTGAGAGGCTGGCTCTCCTCTGGGGCTGCAGAAGAGCTCTGTCAGAGCGAGAGGCACCAGCCTTGCTCATGTCTACAACCAACCCACCCTTAAGCTTGGGTTCAGGAGAGGGTGACAGGTGAGTTGTGTTTCTGTGGCCTGGCTTTTTGGCATGTTCAGAAGATATCAACAATGAATATAACTATTTCAAATATCTTTACTTATTTACTGTGCAAGTTGAGGAGAGATTGATTCATGATATCTCCACACTCAGCTATTTCTTTTTTATCTCTGCATAAGAGTAACACTTCTGACTGTCATTGTTATTGTCCTCAGGCCTTGGCTTAATAAGAGAGGAAATCCAATTTTAGCATGCCTCTTCCCAATCCAAACCACTAATGCTACTTTACACTGATCAGATTTATCACAGATCAGATTTATCACAGATCAGATAGTGTCTGACCAAACCACTCCAAAGCTTAGCCTGTGGCTGCCATGCAGGCAATCTTCCTTTGCCCTGTAAGTTAAATACTATTTTTGTTCATGATGTGACAGCAAGGCTTGTGGCTGAAGGTGCTGAAACTGTTCATTGCACTGTACCTTGGCTGGCTGTTACACTGAGGTCCTCTCTGGATATTTTTCCGTGTTGCTGTGAGCAAATTCAGCTCATGTTTGCAGGAGATCTGATCTGATTGCTGTTGCATTGTCATTTGCACTTTTCATTTCTTTTGGTCATATGCAAAGCACAGGCAATGTGCTGTGTGCTGTTTGTTGAGTGCTCGTCAGAGCCTGGATGAAGAGAGGTAAAAAGTGGGTGAGGTGGGGCTGGGGTGTCTGGGGGTTCCCATCTCTCTTCTCCCCATACTGTACCCGGGGCAGGTGGTATGGATTAGATACCTCATTTTGGGATGATTGAGGTGAGATTGACTTCATGCTCACACTTCCTTGCAAGTGTTGTTTGTGTCCAAAAAGGCTCTGGGGACAAAACAGTGCACACTGGTTTATAATGGTTATGGTCAAGGTCCAACCTGAAATTTTTGAAATATTTTTTTTACAGTGAGAAATAGAGTATTCTGTTGCAATGTCAGAACCTCCCAAAGCTCATGGGGACACAAAAGCTGGCCAGAAGAGGCAGGTGAGGAACGATAGGTTTTCCATAGCAGGCAGTTAAATGTAGGGGAAATGGGACATTTGCACCTGGCAGGTATAAATCACATTTGTTAATGCATGCCCATTATACTGACACTATTAATTGCAGCTGTAATCCACAGATCAGTATTCTGCATTTTCTGAGGAAAATTTGGTACCAGTATTTTAACTAATTTGCACTATATCTGATTCTTCTTTCTTAGTAAGATTGGTACTATTTACCTGTCTTTGAAAAGCTGCTGAAATGATTTTAGCCATAAGCATTCTTTAATTGAGAGTAACAAAATGTATATTTTCAATAAGTAAGCATCCTGAAATTACTGATTAAAACTGATTTAATTCTCCATCCTAGTGCAATTCTTCAGTCTAAGTAAAATACAATTTCACAGTTCATTCACACCTAACTCAACAGAAAATGTTTTATTCTCTTTTTTTTGTGAAATCACCTCAGACTCTTACAAACCCATTGTACTAATTACCTATGCAATGAGCACAACTGAAGAACTGGGTGCACTTACTGGGTTCAGGGAACACTCTTTGAGAGAGAGAACAACACTATTCTCAAATTTCAAGAGTGGATTTTGTTTCTAAGCTAGTAGAAAATTCAGCCCAATTTCAGAATTGGGTAGCATGAAATCCCATAGTGAATGGTGGAAATTTATAATAAAATATTAAGAATTGTACCTACTACCATATAGAAGAGAAAAGTTCTGAAACTTCTTCTTTGATGACATCTGTTTCAGTGGCCAGATTTCTTGCAAGAACTTGATTTTAAGAGGATAGGAAGGGGAGGTCAAAATATAAATGAGGATAGCTCCAGCAAATTTAAGGGGAAGAAAGAAGTGAGATAGAGGTTCCTCTGCTGCTGTTTCTTTCATGCTCTACACTTAAAGTTATTGGTGGGATATTGCAGAAAACACAAAGCAAAGGCCACATACCTTAATTATTGTTTGTCTGAAAGGTTGCAATGGGCTCTAACCACAGTGCAGAACTTCCTTGAGAAAAACAGAAGGCAGGCAAAAGCAGTGTCACCGCTTGCCATCCACAGGGGTGGATCTTGGTGGTTCAACCTTGGCAAGATGCGAAGTGCCCACTAAAGCTGCTGTCACTCTTGTCACTGCTGTCACTTCCCTCAACTGGACAGGGAGCTAAATAAAATTTAAAAATTAAAAAAAAATAAAATTAAAATCTCTTGAGTCAACTACATCAGATCCGCCCCACCCTGCCCCGCCCCTTGTAAGGTCTGGTCCAGTTTGGGGGCGGGGACTCACACGATTGGATGGCGTCATCCAGTGACGTCACAGCCCCTCCCAGAGCCCTTGATGGCCATCAGCGCCAATAGCCCCCAGCTGGTGCTGCCAGGGCTGAGTCACACTGAGGATGAAAAACACTGCCCCACCTGTCCTTAACAGCCCATGGAGATGCTAACAGGATACATCCTTTTTGGTTACACCTTCCATGGAACCTACGACAGACATATTTTGCGTAAGATTTGAGTTCCACTTCATATTTGCAATTAGGAGTTTAAAGCACAAATATGCCACTTACTAACAGTTTAGGATGGAAAGAGGGAGATAAGAGTATAGAGAGAACAGATATAAGAACAGTTCAGCAAATAAACTTATGTAGAAACTAGAGCCTTTCACACCATGTTCCCACTCCCCTCACTTACTGGACAGCAACACAAAACCCCACACAAAACCCCACACAAAACCCCATACCAATCTTCTAATGAATGATGAAAAATGACCAGGCTGTTGGATATTAACACTAATTTTGAGCAGCATATGAAAAAAAAATGCTAAAATATAATAAAAATTCTCTCCAAAGATGAATTTGCAGTGGAAAAAATCCAAAAATCTGACCAAGGTGGGATTTCTAGATCTGTTGGTCCTATTGAAAAAAAAAAGAGACACTTAGTGATATTTCATCGATATTAGCAATAGTACCTGTGCATCACTGCACATAATGGAAGGAATGCAATGGATGCAGATTGGGTCACAAGTATAGCAATTATGGTACATTAATGTGTTCTGTAGTGACAAAGGAATTTAAAAAGACAAAGTGAGTGGCTGTTGCTCGTTGACGATATATATTATTCATTCCCCTTCAATAATGGACATAGTGTAGAAATATCTCAGCAGAATGATGAGGCTACACATAGAAGACAGTTGCAATTACTTCAGAAAGGTGAAAAGTAGCAGATGCTTTTACAACCCTGGGGAACACATCTGATGGAGGCAGGTGCAGCATTGTCGTATTAATGTATATTAATGTCTATCACTTAGACAGTCCTCTGTATGTTAAGAAGTCGTGAGAAAATAAGCTGTCATCCTCAGTGTTGTGACCCTTCCAGCATTATCAGAGAAAGCCTGTCTCACTTGCTGAGTGCCATCAGGTAGACAACAAAACTGAAATCAAGGTAATAATTATTCCCTAAAGTAATTTTTTCCCCTGAATATCAACCAGCCAGGAAAAACTGTCAGTCTTTATTTTCTGATTGTACTTGGAATTCCTCCTTCTTTAAAATACTGTCTATAGAAATTTTTTTTCCCTGCTGATGAAAATATGTACTATGTTGATAAAATTTGCTCCAATTTGCATGGGAGCAATAACAACTCAGAGCTTTCAGCCCTGATTGCACAGAACATTCCTACGCAATAAATCCTCCCTCCCACATGTTTTTCATGCTGATGAACCTTCTTGAATGCTATGCAATATCACACAGTCTGTAAAATGGCTATTAGGGAGTCCTGCTTATCCTTCCAGCCATGCCCTGTGTTGGACTGGGATGGTAGTATCTGGCAATATTTGATTTTGCAGCTATCATGATATCCTATCTTGCCTATCCCCTTGAGGCTGTTGTTATTGTCTGGAGTCATCTGCAGGCAGCCTGATACTGCTTGCAAGTACACAGCTCTGGGAATTTTTTTGCCTTTCATGCTTTGAAGCTTTGCTTGAGAAGGGTCTGCTTTCATCCATTTTTCCCCTTTAAAGCTGTTGTCATCTATCACTTGCAGTTCTTTGCTTTGTGCAAAGGAATGCTCCAGCCTTATTTTCCCTTGGCTGGACTGCAGTCCTAACAAGCTGGAAGAGCTTTATTTCCATTAAAATCTCATTGTATCCTCTTCCTCATGGCTTTCTTGATGCATAGCCACCCAGGCAGTGGTACTGTGCAGGATTCCTCACCAAACTCTGCCTGTCCTGCCCTGACCTTGAGCACTTCTCTAGTGGAAAATGCCATGAAGTGATGCCCAGCTGCTGAGCACCTTAAACAGGGTAAGGTGGATTGTGCCAAAATGTCTGTGTGCAGGAAGAACTGTTTCTTCACTTTTTGAACCACACATCTTTTGCGCCCTCTGTGCATCTTCTGCAGTCTCAGCACTGGAGATTAATGATACAAAGGTGAGGAAACTACAAACTAGCCTTGCAGAGTCCACAGAACAAGGCCCAAAGCCAGCATCAGGGATATAGTATAATTATTATATTATCTGCACCTACTCTTTGGGTATTTGTTGGTCGTCACTGCCTTACATCTCCCTGTGATTTACAGGAGCCTGTGTTCTTCTGTCGTAGGTACAGGGAATGTCTGAGTCCTGCAATACATACTGTTCATTAATACCCATAACTATTTGTTTCCCAAAAAATCCCTGCCTACTTTCAGTAGGAAAAGAAATCGAGCTACAAATAAGGGCTGGTATTGCTGAATGATCTGAGATCTGCTGTCAGCTTTGCCAAACTTCTGCTGTTTAATAATGGGGAAAACAGGTAGGTTAGTACTTTATATTTTAATTTTAAATTATATTAATATCTACTATTTTCAGTTGTGGTTGTCTGAAGTCAAATACATCTGAAAATGAGTGGTATGTATAGATCCCTTTGATTTGATAGCTGGTGTACATCAATCCTGTGAATCTAGACAGTCTTACACTTTTCAGTGTAGACATCAGAAGTTGCTTCAGATCACATCCTTTCTATTTTGGGATTTTCCCATGACTAACATGAATGGGGTGATGCTCTGCTGGTACAAGGAATGCAATGCAAGTTCAATGTCACCAAATAGGTTAAGAACATAAAACTGCCACCAAAACTGGAGAAGAATTATGCAAGAGGAGAATTCCTTTAATTACAAGAGTCAATTAATGGGAAATTTTTGGCTGTCAAGTCATAAAGAGCAAATAATAGCCTCATATCCTCTATAATTGAGAGAGAGCAAATTGCCTTGCTTTATGATCTCTGGTTTATGAGTAATTGTTTTATTTCTGCATACCAAGTCAGTTATTATGGGTTTATCATCTTGTACGGTGTGGATTGCAGTCTGAAAGTTTCCTTTTAAAGGAAACTATAATGTCCTAAGCTATTTTTTTGACATTATATCATTTATAGACAAAATGAACAGGATCAAACTACAGTTGAAGAATCACGGCATTTTTAGCTAAGGAAATGTTCCTGATGAAAACACAGATTTTATTAGTGATACTACAATTAAATAAGCCATTATCAACTTCCTACAGATCTCCTAAGAGCAGATCTCTTTCATTCTGGAGCCCAAATTACGGAAGCAATCTTCATAAAGGCCACTTCCCCAGCTATAGCGCCTGCTGTGATATGATTCATGCCTTTTGTCTTCTGCTTGGAATTTAGGGATGTTTATGAAGGCATGTTATAAATACTGCATATAATTCCTCTTTTCACAAGATGCTTTATTCACAAGGAAGAAAAAAAAAGGAAAGAAAATCGCATCACATGTGTACGTCATATCATTTCCATTCCCATTGCCATCTGGCCCTATTCTTGTTGCCTCCTTCATATACATATTGAAAGGATGTGAGACCAGTGCCAGGCAGACTCTCTGGAGCACACGTTTCAGTACTAGAGCTGGGAATTTATTGGGGCACAGTCAGGTCTGAGACAATGAGTCTGCGTAAATGTGCATTTGAAGGCTGGAGCTCGAGTAATACGTGCTTGGGAGCAGAAGGAGAAGAAATGCATAAGAATCCCACCTTCCATGCTGTGATTTCCATCCCACCAGTGAAAGTTATGAAAGTGAACAGTTTAAATACCTCAGCTCTTCTTATACTGTTCTGACTTCCATTTTCAATAGGTAAGCAGTGCTGTCATAGGTACCTGGAAAGTACCTGGCTGTTGATTTACCCTAAAATGTTGTCTAAAAATACATGTCAGATCTTCTTGGCTTGGCGACTTCTTTGAGACAGCAACTGCCATGTGTCAGTAGATTGCTAATTGCAGCAGGATCTTTTCAGCCTTGAAAAGAGGGCTTTTCAAGGCTGAAAAATGATCTGCAGGATGATCAGTGCAGACCCACTGCACTCATCTTGCCTGCTTAAGGTGAAGGGTGATAATGATGGTTGCATTCATATTCAAGCAGTCTATTTATGTGAACCATTATGCTAATAAGTGACAGAATTATTGGTTATGAAATTCAGATGGGCTTCCAAATACAAAACAAGTGTGTTCGTGTGATGGGGGAAAGGGAGGAATTTAGAATCAGGGATTTTCTTGGCTGTGCAAAATACTTATCTGAAAAGACAGAGAAATAATTTGGCCATAGATTCAAACAGACAGCTGATCCTTTTATAAGGTATTCCTACTTATAGATGACACAGCTATCATCTGTTCTCTCTGTCCACCCTAGAATCAATGTCACCCTGACTTCTAGCAGCTGTGACAGAACTGGGCATGCAAAAATAATTGTCAGCAGACACATCCAGTTGTTTAAGGTCTGTGTTTGCTGCCTGAGTTTCTGTCTCCCTAGATGGGCCTGGGGCTCTGTAGCATTGACTTGGAAAGGCAGTTCAGCCGAACCAGGCAGCTATAGCCCAATGGCTCTGAGGAGTGCACACAAGGGACCAGAACCTGGAAGGAGGTGTTTTGGAGACCCAATAAATGCCTTGGGATTGCTGAGCAGAGCCCAGCAGAGCCCAGAATCACTGTGGAGTGCTCACGGTCTGGATGAGCAGTGTTTGCCTGCTCCCAAGGACTGAAGCTTGTTTAAGCAAGAGAATTGACATGGCATCTCTAGAGCCTGCAGGCAAATAAGCCCCAGCAAAAAGTGATGTGGATGGAGCAGAAAAACAAAGCAGTTTGTGGGGTTTGGGGTTTTTTTGTTTTGTTTTGTTTTGTGGTTATTTTATCCTCTGGCTGAATAAAGGATAAAGTAGATTATTACACATCCTATTTCATGGTCTGGCATTAAGTCATTAAACTGATTTATTTTTGGGAAGAGTGATTTTTAATCATCGGGGTACAAGTTAACCAAACTGCAATAAACAAAACAAAAACTTATGAGAAATTAATATTTAATGAATCGAAGGCTCAATTCTCATCTCAGTAGCTTTGTTCTCTGCCCTGAAATCCCAAAGAAGGACACAAAGCCTGGCTGTGGTTCTGGGGTTCCTCTGTCTTATGTGTCAGTCCTGGATACACAGGACAGATACTGCAAGAGAAGCAAAGGCTATGTAATTCCAGGAAAACAAAATATAGCAAATGTGTCACAGTGAGCTGCATGACCCAAGCATCTTTAAAGCAGCACTTGGGATTATCAACTACAAATGAAAAATAAGTGGAATTATTTGAACTTCAGGAAGTGCTTCTGGAGAGTTCACTGCACTCAGCTTCTTTGGCTGCAGGCTCTCCAGATGAACAATACCAGATTTTGGGTGCTGCTCTGACAATGGCTGTGTGGCATCTCAGGACAGGGCCTGCTACCATGAGGAGTGAAACCCTGCCTGACAGCACCTGGCATTAGCCACTGATCATGAACGGAGTGCTGATGACTGATTTACAGCAGGATCCTGTTTCTAGAGGGCTGGAATTAGATTAATTGGTTGTGCAACTGTAAAATGAATTTCTGTTCATGAGCACTGATGTGATCAGGAGCAATAAGATCTGTCTAATCCAGAGCAAAGACATTTCCACCCCTGAAGCTGCCTGGCAGTAACAGTTCCCCATGAACTGGATAACATAATCTCTATGCAAAACCAGCTTCTGACCTCTCTTGATGCTGCAGGAGTTATGCAGCTTGACGCACGCATTCCCCTTTCCAAAACGACTTCAAAGCACTAAGGTGTATTTTTGCAGATAGGGTAGGAAAGCTGAAAGCTCCCACTGGTAAAATAAAGACAGCTGAATACAGTCTCCTACTCTGAATTGCTTTTAAGAGCTGTGCTTTCCCCTGGTTTATGAAGGGGAAACAGAGTGACTTTAAATGCAGATGATGCAACACTGCCTCCCACTGCTGCATCCCGTTCCTCTGATGCCTCAGCCGTGCTTCTGCCAGCACAAGCCCACTGCTGCTTCAGTGGGAAGGCAATGGGACATGATAGATAAATGTTGGGACCTTTCTCATTTTGTTTTCCATACTGTTAATTCCACATGCCCACATGGATATATCCACGTCCTTGTGTTGGGCATAAGTCTAAATGCTGCTGGCAGTCTTCAGAACAGGAATGGAAACTGCCATCTCCCTTTGTGGAGAGGGAGTTTCAAGGAAGATATTCAAATCATAAGTCTCCAGTGGACAGTACAAGATGGTGTTTCTTAATTCTTTTTCTAATCAGAGGACCATTCCATCTCCTGGGAGAGCACATGCACAGAACAGCCTTCACACTGCTGCCAACAGTTTTCACATATAAATAAAAATCTGTTAGGTCACACATAGTATATTTGTTTTTCACCTCAAATAGCCTTAAATTCACCTTAAATTCACCTTAAATACAAATAAGTATTTAATAGACTTCCATGCAAAAGAATGTGTATGTACATTAAAATGTATCTTTGTCACCATCCCACCAAAGCCTGAGGCTGAGAGCAAAGCAGAGGCTGAGAGCAAAGCATCGACTGAGAGGAAGCACTCTCCTGTGCCAGCTGATTGCTGGAAAGGCTGTCCTCATCCTGTAGCAGCCCCGTGGCTCGCTGGGGGATACTTGTTTTTCTGAATTGGCCCAATGGCAGGCTGCCTAATTCACTGTGGCAAGTACAGTTGTGTAGCCATTTGCTTCCACTTCCCAGGACAGCATTTCCTCCCCCACAGATCTTTCCAGAAATGAAAAAAGCACTGAAGGTACTTTTGACTCCAGCATTGGCCAGCGCCCATCTGAACAGGGATTCTGTTCTCCATTGTGGGTTTCACATAATGAGTTGGGAGATATCTCACTCTGACATTTTACAACTTTCTCCTGACCTACTGGGGCTGCAACAATCACGTCCCAAAATGTTCTGCTATGTGTCTTGAATTCTCATGGTTGTTGATATATATCTAAGGAGATTTTGGCTTTAAGATTGCCGATTCAAGAGTATTAATGAAAGATCACTTTCAGGGACTGTGTTACCCCATGTATCATTCTCCTGCACCACCATGCTCTCCAGATATGCTGCATCAGGGGACAGATTTCTGCTCTACTCTCCCAAACCCAGCCAGCCCCTGGGCAGCTGGCAGCAGAACAGGCCTTACAAAACCTGACCCTGGATTCTCTACTTGTTAATCACTCAAGCAGGTTTAACTTGTTTTGTAAGATAAAGATTATTTATTTTTTTAAAAAATAACCACACAGAGTTACTTTAACTGTTTCCTACCGCTTCTATGACAAAAATCAATGTTTTCTAATCAAGCAGCTGACAGCTTTTTCTAGCTGAAAATTATAGCTCTTTTACACAGTTTGGGTTGAAGTCTGATATTTCACTTCTGGAAGACCATAAAATTTGAGCATATGCCCCCTGACAACCTTTAGTTTTCTTTTGATTTCATAGGTGGGTTTCCAGTGACATGTGAGGTGTAATCCCTCGCATCTGGTGTTTCTTTGATGAGGCTGCCTGTTCTTTTGATCCACTGGGATGCTATTCCTGGCAGCCAACAATGTAACACTCATTAATCAGTTTTGAAACTGTCCAGTGTCATCTCAGAAAGGTGGTTCCAAAGCCAAAGAGCTGGGAAAATTAAATTTGTGAGTTGCAGCGGTTTTTTTTAGCCTCCACATAGCTTATCTATGGAATTCCTGCTTTTTCCTGCCTTCACTTCGCCAGCCACAAGGGACAGCAAGATGAAAGGTGCACGATGTGTATTTTTCCCAGAGCTTGAGGGTGCAGAGCACTAACTCGGTGCTTTCCTTCGGGGCTGAGGTAGGCTGCATCCCGGAAGGCGAAACAACTCCCTGGAATATCGCTCCTGCAGGCTCGTGATTCACGCTCGGGCTGCGTGCAGGGGCAGGGAGCAAGCAGAGGAAATCCTTCCTCCGCTCCCCGCTACGTGTGCAGCAGCGCACCGCCGGGGCCGTGCCTGCCTGCGGACACAGCATCCCGCCGAGCGCGGGGCCCGGGCAGCCAGCTCCTTATCTGCCGCAAGAAGGGACACCTTCCGTGCGCCGAGGGGAGGCTGTCACTTCCCCCAGGCGCTCAGGGGCTGCGCCTGTGTGTCCGTGCTCCGCAGCACGGACGCGGCTCAGCAAACCCTGTCAGCCCCTCGGGTCTGCGCCTGCTACGTGTGTTGGCAATGCGTTCAGCCACAGGGAGACATTATTCCTGCACGCCAAATAATCCTGGCTGGTAGTATTGATCTAAGAGAGCAATCTGTGGAGTATCTACCCACCTGCAGCACTGTGAATCCCTCCTGCTCCAGTGCAAAAAGTTGTCACTGCTTTGCAGCAGACTTACTGTGTCCAGGGATGTAGGGGGGGTGGAGCAAACCCAAAGGCTGCCACGGGGTTTGCATAAGTGCTTGCAGTCAGAAGGAGCAGATGGGTAACAACCAAAGCTACAGATTTTACATTTGTGCTTTTCCCCATTCCAAAAATGGAAAAGTCTGTTCAAGAATCCTTAGTGGCCGACTGTGTTTCATAAAGAGAAAAATAAAACAGCGAGTGGCTGTTCGGAAAGAACATGTATGGAAAATGCAAATTGGATCATAAAGATCTGTTACCTCTGGTGTGCCAGATGCTGGAGTCCCTTCCAGGCCCTGACCATGGAGCAGCGTGCTGCTAAATGAGAAAACCCATCATCTTCTAACAGCAAAAGGCAAACTCAATGCCATAGCAACCACATTATGTCTGATATGCTGGAAAGGCAGAATTCATGATGAGAAAAGAAAGCTGTGCGTGGCTTGGAAACCTGAAACTGCCACTCTGACTACGGGAGATCAGAACAGATGTCATTAGAATAAGACATGGGATGCTGTGTTACAGAATTGGAAGGAGGAGATAATTTCTGAGGGTTTTCCTCTTTAGGGTGGGGAGTAAAGGGGAAGGAATTATTTTCATTATCTTCTGATTTTCATTAGTTTAATTTGACTTCTGATTGTCATTTGTTTAAGTCATAGTAGTATTTATTGTACATCTCTGCTGTAAGGCAGATAGTCAGCTGAATAGGGTTGTACTTTAGTAATCTTCAATTATAGTCGTTATTTTAGTAGATTTCACAAGCATTCCCTGCAATACAGAAGTGAAAAGTTCAACTCCCTCTCAAAAGAGCTAGATTAGGACTGGAAAATGTTCAGAGCAGGATGACAAAAGTGGTCAAAAGAATGGAGTTTCTTCCCTATGAGAA
Organism: Acanthornis magna; assembly: GCA_036785705.1. Classification (NCBI taxonomy): domain Eukaryota; kingdom Metazoa; phylum Chordata; class Aves; order Passeriformes; family Acanthizidae; genus Acanthornis; species Acanthornis magna. The sequence goes on from JAWUZG010000090.1 coordinate 14,542,819, forward strand.
AAAAGCAGAACAGTTCTTCCAGCTGGAAAAGAGGTGACAGAGGAGAGAGGAAGGCAGCCTCTAAGTGCTGGGGCAATAGGGAACAGGGGACGATTTTCACCACCCCTTCCAGTGCAAGCGCATGAGGCAAACCAGTGGGTAAGAAGTTTCAGGGCAAAATCCAAGGTGATTCTTCAAACATCTATGGGCTCTGTGAACTCCTCTGTGAACACAGGAATTGGAGGGTGATTAAGGTCTTCATGCATTTAAAGACTCATCAGAGAAGTCAGTGAAGAGCTGGTAAACACAAACACAGTCCATATGGTTCAGACCCTGCCCTGCAGGTTGTGACTGGTTGGCAGGATGTTCTGGGCAGTATCTCTACAGGCATTTCCTTGCTTAAACATTTCTCTAGGTATCTACTTCTGGTCATTGTCAGAAGAGCATAATTGATATTTGATCCTAGCTGATATGGTTTTCATATTCTCGGAGACTTGGCATACAGGCAGTGGCTATTTTTAAAAAAAGGTCAGAAATCTCCAGTGGATGCCTCTGTTCTGCCATGTTTTCTATCTGTTGTTTCTGTTGCAGCTCTGTTGAGCTTCCTCACTGTGCATGTGTCTACCTCTCCTCAACCCAGTCTGACACAAATTCCACTCTCCAAAAGGAAAACCCAGGCGCAGAGTGGGAGTAAGCCCCTCCATACTCCCCCCCCTTGGATACCAGGGTACCACATAGGTGTAAGGCATATTGTGCTAAATTTTGGACCCTCCAGATTTGGTCCAGTGTTTGTAACATTGCCATCAAGAGTGAAAAATTCTTACAACTTTTTTTTCAAGGTCACACCTGCATTTGTATTTGTTTAGTTCTCCAGCTTAGAGTCTGTCCCATTTCCCTGTGCTGAACTTACATTTAAAATGTATATAGCCAGCTCACAGGTTTTGCTGTAGTCAGTTATTTCTTGGTTATCATATAGAAATTCGGAATTATTTTACTGGGATATTGACAACTATAGTTGGTTCATTTATTATGTGTCCTTTCACTTGCTTATCAGCTCTGTTGGGGGAAAAGAGAGTTTTGTATGAAATGTTTCATCCTTGGCTGCAGTAGGCTGGAACCTGATCCTACTCACGTTAGCAGAGGGAGTTGAAGGCTTGGATTACACATTTGTGAAGAGCCTGTGAAGCTTTTCTCTGTTTTTGTGACTGTGTTGCCCTCTGCTGACTGGTAACAGTTTGGAAGATCCCTAAAGTCCTTACAGAGCAGCTCAGGTACCTACAGGCATTCTGCAGTTTTTGACCTGGGATTTCAACCATGCTCTCCTGTCTATGGTTAGCTGTGTAGCCGTAGTCAGGAATTCCCTAGTAACTCAAGAAATTGAAAATCCCCCTGCATTAACATTTTCAGCTCAGTTAACATTTTATTGAAGTTCTGATTCTAATTAACAAGTAAAAATTAAATTGACAAAGCTTTGAAACGGGCTCTTTATCACCTGTGAACAGTGTCTAATGCCTCTCATCAGCTGGTTTAAGAAAATCACAACGTGACACACTGTACTGAGGGAGGATAGAATTTGACAGTAGCTTACACAGGAGCTAGTTTTCAAGGACAGGGAAAGGAGATGGCAATTATTTGAAAATAGATGCAAGTCTGTGCAAAGAGAGAAATCCATCAGGAAATGTAAAGCTAGAGATGATTACGTACTCAGGGCATGAACCCCTCCAGACTCATCTTCAGAATTGAAAGAAAACTCTATTATTTAGAATGTGCTCTTTCCTACAATCCCTAAAAAAGCTGTTGTTCTGGACCCTGATTCTTTCCCAGGAGGTGACTGAGGAGCATCATTTATTGAAATGTTAGCGGAAAGATTTGTGTCAGGTGGAGAAAGAGTAGCTTGCCCTTTGACATGGCAGGTTCCTATCTCAAACACAGTCTCTCACATAAACATTGCTCTGAATAGCTCCATCAAGATTTCAGCAAACTCTTGTTGATAATGTATACCTCCTATTTGTTGTCAGCTTTGAGACTTGCAATTGAAAAAGCAGAGTCTAAGCTGGAGGCAGTATTTACTTTATTTACAGGGACTGAATGCAGAGAGCAAAGGGAGATTGAATGATGCTGGTAGACAATGTAACAATACCGAAGGCACAGATGCCCTAGATCTGACTCGCAATTCCATCCTAGATTATAGTTCTTTTAAAGTCACCCAGGCTCAAGGCTGGCTGAGCTGAGTATGTAAGACCAGTTTAGCCAGAGAGCTAGTACCTTGGACACATAAAAAATACCCCAGATCCTTGCAAACGCTCAGATAGCATTATTCACACTTTCAATTTAATAAAGATGTGCAGGAAGGTCCTGCATTTGCAGATTTAGGCAGCTGGTTTTGCGTTTTTATTTGGTCATCAGATAGTTTCTTGCTAATAAGCACCATATTTTGAAAGCTGAAAACAAGTGCGGCTGCACGGCCAGAGTTACCCCCTTTTATGAATGCTGTAAAGTTCTTTCCTAACAGTAATATTATCTCTTCATGCATGGCTTTACCTTTCAAAGTGTAATTTTATATATTAATTTTGAGATGTAGAAGAGAATCTAAACGTAGATCTGCACAGTTGCATGCAATGTTATATCAACCCTAACAGGCAGTAGCCCATCTGTGCAGGGCAAGACTCATACCTGCCCGTACTTACATCAGACTCAGCAGTGCTGCAGCTTTTTAAAGCATGAGTTCTTTTTCTGTGAGCATCCAAAACATGTGGGTGAGCCCACATATGATGATAGGCACAAGCCTGCAAAATATCAAAGTTGGTTCAATTCTACGAGCTCTTAATAAGGAAAGGAGAGAAAGTTCCAGAGAATCTTTAACCTGTGATGATAGAGGAAGAGGTGCACTTTCATAAACATGAACTGACTTCATTGTCAGTTTAATTAAGGAAACTCATTTAAATATGACTCAAAGATTCGTACTCTCCAGATGAATATTGACACTTGTGGTAGATTTACTTCTTATTTGAAATGTGGTTATCATTAATTGCCTGCATATATTGGGATGACTTCTGATTATGTCGGTAATGTCAAAAGTGTTTTTGGGAAGAGACTTTTTCAGTTGTCACTTACTAAGGACAAAGCAGATGTCACTGTAATTAGGAGCTACACATACTGCTCATTTTTAAGAGCATCTAGATGAACATGCTCCTGCTCAGATTTGTTTATTTACTTCAAATCTGATTTCTAGCTGGAGACCACTTAGGGGATAAGGACACTGCCAGGTGTCCTCTCATTTCCTGCCCTGAGATTCTTTTTATAAGTGTTAATGCTCCCCTTATTAGAAATGAAATTAACAGTATTCCCCCCAGCAAATGATTAATCCTTGGAAAGGAATACCTGAACAATATATACACACCTTTTTTTACTGCTATATGCACTGTGGTCTCTATCTGAATGATGCAAGTAAATTTGCATCCAATTAATACTGGATTGATTTTACCTCATCCTATACTTTCCTTCCAGTTTTGTTCCATATTCTCTCATTCTTTTTTTTTTTTTTTTTTCTCTCTTCTTTCCCATCCATTATATATTCTCCCATGCTGTTCTTGTATCAATACACTCTCCTGGTATGGTTCTCTTCCACCTTCTTTCTTCCCAGGAAAAGTAGCCATTAACTCCACCAGGTGCCACTACCCTTTCCAGGTGTCTGGCCATGGTCAGCAGCCTGAAGTGGAGATGTGCTTAGCGAGAAGAGTGCCTGTGGGGAGCTGTGATAACACTTCCACACATACTTTTGGCTGTAAATGATGAGGCAGCACTCACTGAGGTGAAGGATCAGGCCCACCATGTGAGATGGACTGAAGGAAACTTTGGCTGAGGCATACTTTTCAGATGGAAACAATCACAGAGTGACAGGATATGCTGAATTGGAAAGGACCCACAAGGACCACAGACTCCCGGACATCCCCAAGAGTCACACCACAAAACATTACTTGTCCTTTGAATCTCTTGGATTCCTCATTCCTTTTGTCTGGTGTCAGCCAAGTTTGGTATGGAAATAGAAAGCTTAAATCTTAAGTGCTCCCGTGTGCCATGAAGGCAGCAGCCAAGTACCCCATGTGCCCTCCCCCAGAAGCCCAGGTAGTCTGACTTGCACTATGACAGACCAGAGAGGGCTCAGGGTGTCTCAGCAGCCTGGCTGATCCCCACACAGCCCATGGGGGCCTTGCTCTGACAGCTGCCCTAATTGCAGCCGCCTCACCTTATCCCAGGTAAGCCAAGCAGCTGGTGCCAAGCCTGGGGATAAACAGGCTGCAGCAGCTCTGCAGCCAGAGGCTTGTGCTGTTTCAGTGAAAGTCCTACCAGTCCTACCAAAGGAAAAACAAGGGGGGCTCTCCCTATGCAGGCTGTGATGTGTTCCAGCTGGATGGCAGTCACACCTTTGTCTCCCCTTGAGGGAGGACATTGCCAGTGTGGGAAGCACCCCTGGGTGTCCCCAGCTGTGATGATGACCTCCAAGTGAGGGTGACTGCATGAGCACAGCCTCTCCTGGGAGAGGGGCAGAGGACATCAGGGCAAACAGGACAGTGTTTGGATTGCAGCAGTACAGTTTTAATCCCAGTTTTTCTCAGATGTTTGATAAAGATTCGTGTCTGTCTCATTGCAGGAGCTAGGAGCTGGTAATTCACTACTTGGCACAGTAATCCTTTTTCTTTAAACACAAGTCCTGGAAACTGTAAAGCTGACATTTCCTACAGCATTTTTACAAAATTCATAGAGAGATAGTAATCCATTCAGTCTTAGGGGCTTAGTGCTGAGTTTGGTTAAATACAATATCAAGGACAATAGGTCAAGTGCCTGAAATGAAAACACGTCCATCTCTGAGGTTAGTGCAGGAAAGTGTTGTGAAACAAGTATGTGCTGAGGGGGAAAGAAAATAAAAAACAGGAGAGGGAGAAAATCCCATTTCAATCCTCCAACCCTGTCTGTAGAACTTAATTATAAATGTGTTCTTCATGGAAGAGCAGACACTTCATAATTTTTTTTCTTTCAATTGCTTCAGAGTCCACATAGTCTCACTACAAAGCAAAGCCAAGTGCAAATGGCAGTGTCCAAATGGAAGTGTCCATGGGGAAGGAGGCTGACAGGTGGCCTGCCCTGGGGGAGGCTGTAGTACAGGTGCTTGCAGGGAGCCCTGGAGCAGCCTTTTCCCTCTCCTCTTTGGGAAGCCAGAAGAGGATCCTTATTTCTTGACTGTCTCTCTTTCCTGTTGCATACAAATCCTATGGAGGCTAATGATGTCTGGGACATTGATAAACCCTGACAAACCATCAGCCCTGCGTGGGCAGATCAGCAGTGGACTCAGCTAGCCTCCTCCTCCCCCACTCACTCCTGCTTTAAAATGAAGTCCCCATTGGCAAGGAGTTACCTTCAGCAGGAGAATCCCAAGCTCCGTGGTGTCTGTGCGGGGGAACTCAGACTCAGGGATGTCGTGAAACCTTGTCCCGGTGGAAAGCAAAGAGGGAAAATACCTCAAACACTCCCCAAACAACACAGGGCAGATGGCTGTTGGTCCCAGTTGTTGAACCCTGGGTTTTAAAGAAGTGTGAGAGTAAGAGTTTGAGAGTTTAACTGGGATGCTACTGCATGGTGCCATAAAGCCAGAGAAAATCGACAGATAAGAAGAGGATGGCACATAAGAGGGCACAGGTTTTAATGTAAGAGCTGTGTAAATAATGGTCCTCCTTTGAAGCTTTTCAGTTCTCTGCAGTATGCAGAAATCTCTGTCAGGGCTGGGCTCTGTACTCACTGCTCCTTCTCTCCATGGCTGCTGGACTGAGCTGCCCTCAGGAGAGAATCTGCAGCCAGTGTCACTGCTGCTTATGGGCCTGCTGAAGCATTCACTTTCCTTGGAGCTTGTCAGAGTCACTGTCATAATTTTTCATTCTTCCACTTCATTTGCAATATCATTTTCTGGAGGAGCATCCCTGCCATTTCAGGCTGCTGATAAGCCCCACTGTCAGTCATAGCTCCACAAAGCTCATTATTCTGCATCCACACGAGTGTCAGTTCCTTTTGCTTTCCCAGCTGTGACTGTATGGCTGTTGTTTTCCTCCTGGTCCTCATTTGTGGCTGTTTTCCTCCCTCACATACTTATATGCAATGAGTTTTCCCTGAAAATTACCTGGTGCTGCTTTTCCAGCAGTTGAATGACACAGGCAACAGCGGCTCTGCTGTAAATCTAAGCTTCTATTTTCTTTAGTGCTATTATCTAAATATACTCTGAGGAAATCTAGCTGATACCATGATAAAGTTGAGCCATCCCTATTTTCAATTTATTCTTGATTTTGACAGTTCCCAGGTCTCCCAGGAAGAGATGCAGAGAAAGGCATGTAGATCTACCATTGCTCCAGCAATTCTGGCTTGGTTCAGCTTGGTGCAAGGCTTGGTCATGGTCTGTGTTCCCTGGTCACTGTTAACAGTGCATCCTAAGCTGCGAGTTTTCAAAGGAAGCAATCCAAACAGAAACCAATGTTCTGTTAGAAAACTATTCTGTTCTTCCCTGTCTGATTTATCGCAGGTCCAAACAGTGATAGCTGGTGAGATCAGGATGTAGAGTCCTACTGCTGATTTGCAAAGCCCCGCTGTAATTTAGACCAGCAGGCAGCTGGGGGGGGGTATCTTTGGGTATGATTTTACAACAACCTACTCTGACCGTGGCATTGCTAGCAACCTGTAAAATGGGAATGTCCAGCAGGTCTGGCAAGGTCCATAACCCTCTGCAAAACCATCTCACTGCAATGTTGTCTTGTACCCAAACTGCCTAAGTCCCCTGAAAAGGCCTGGCTCCCCCATAGCATAGACACGTTCAAATATAAAGCTTCAGTTTGGAGTACCTTTGAGTTTTCCCATTCTCCATACAGCAACATTCAGTAAACTGAAATCATGGGCCTTGAGAGACCTGGGAAGCACCTTCAGCCCTTACTTCGGCTAGTCAGAAGTAATACACAGCCATACTTTCCTTCCCACTGAGAATATGTTCCTGGAAAGCAGGAGCACTAGCCATGCAATGGATAGGGAAGCAGTTTTTCTCATCAGAGTTAATGAGCAGACAAGTGTTGGAAATGATCTTGGCTGCTTTGTTTAGGGACAGAGCACTCAAGCATTATCCTCCATTTCTGCCCTTCACGCTGCATTGACTTGACTGATCTCGATTCATCTGAGGAAGACGATGCTGAATGTGGCTGTTCAGAAAGAGGCATAGAAAACACTCACAGTAAAAGACGTGTGCTGGGTGTTCAATCTCATGGATAAAGCAGCCACGACAGTAGACTGCCTGTGTCCTCCTCAGGTGATGACCTGGACAATCCTGCTCCTCTGTCTTCATCCTCTACATAATATTACTCTGTTCTTGTGTATGTAAGGTATATTTCTTAAGTCCCTGGCAACTCCTCCTCTGTTTCATTAGTTCTGAGGGAAAACCTGGTTCACTACCCAATGAATTCAGTCACTTTACCAGCCAAGCTGAACATTCGATGTAAAATTTTTGAGACATTTCTTGCTGCTGCTTTTTAATAGTCACATCTTCCTCCTCCTCTCCCTCCTCCTCAGACGAATCGAGAGTCAATCAAGGTGAAGGATGGAGAACGCAGTAATGAGGAGGACTGGTAGAGCAGGGGCTTGAATGATCAGTGTGGATCTCCAAAGTGATGGACACAGATGTGACGTGAGTCACACGGACAAAGGGCTGCTGCTGGGCTGCCAGAGGAGAGCTGGGTGCGTGCATATCAATAACTTTAATATGCTCTTAAATTTAGGTCCAGGTCCTCCTTCCTTCCCATGCTTTCTGGGCAGGGTGTATCTCTGCTTCCTGCACAGGCAGCTCCCTTCTGCCTCTGCTGATCACACACAATGAGTCCATTACACATCCTTTCTTTCTGCCCTTGGTTTCTGTGTGTTCCTGGGCGGCTGAAGGGCAGTGTGGCTGGCGTGCAATCTCACCATATGTCAGGACTATTGTACCCCACAGTCTGCAGCCCATTCTGCTGCCTATTTGTCAAAGTGCAACCACTTATTACATTGCACGGGGACTGTTTTTCTAAAACAATTTTCTGGAAATCTTAAAAATTGCACCTCAGTTCCCTAAGCCAGCCTGTAGTGTGAGGGCTGTGAATTTTAACATTCAGGTTGTGGTTTCACAACAGGGACTCCCACTGGCCATCCTTCCCTCCACCCACCCCTTCCCACACCATTCCTTGGGCAGCCCTCCTGCCATGCACACAGGGAGCAACAAGGGTGTGGCCTCCCTTGGGTAGGGAAGGTTTTCTGGGTGACCAGCTGCCTTTTAATGAGCAGAGCTCCATCATACACTGAGTCAATCTAACCAGCTCTTACAAAAGTTGAAATCTTTCTTCTCTTCACTCCATGTTCTTCTTTCCCTCTTCCCTGCTCTCCCCACTCCACCCCACGTAGCAATGCTGACACTAAGTTTCTTTGTGAGGCAGATCAGTTTTCTTAGTTTTTTCCCCTATTTTTCTGCCAGTCAGTGAGCAACCTGGCAGAAAATGAGCCACGTTAAACCAGACTGGCTATGTTGCCAAATCAGCCCTCAGCACACCCAGCTGCTGACTCCAAGGGACTGGCCCCTGCCCTCCATCCCCAGTGGTGTTCTGGAGACCTGCTGCTGCTGCAGTTCAATGTGCAAATTCAGGAGAAGACCTTTGTTGTCCAGTTAGTTTTTTGCAATGCTGAGGTGGCTCAGACCAGGTCTGACAAGTGCTGGAACCTCTACAAGGAGAGGAGGAATGCCACCCTGCTGTGTGATGACAACAGGAGAGGTTTGAGCAGGGTTAGCAAAATGAATTGGCTCTGGTGTGGGTTCAGCAGCCAGCAGGGCTGGGGAAAGTGAGAGGGAAGGCTGGAATTGGAGGTCTGGGGAAAGGACTGGAGAATCAGACCTCCCCACCTACAGTCAGTAAGGGACAATTGTGCACAGTGTGTCACTTGGTGGCAGCAGCCCAGTGTGTGCAAGCAGCCACCAAAGCCCACGCCAGGCTTAGCACCGGAGCTTCTTGTTTTCTTGCTCTGAACTCTGACGGCCTCTAAATCCTACCTCTTGGCAGCGGAATAGGAGGAAGGTGGTTCTTCTGCAATGTGACCATCCTGTTTTCTTGAGCACTGCTATTTGAACAGGAATTGTTTGGATCTAGGGACTCCTGATTTTTGTGGCTCAAAAGGCAGTAGATTCAGGCTGCAAATAGACTGTTGACTATGTATGTGCAGTTACATATAGGTGTATATACACATATATATGTATATACACATATATATATGTGCAACTGCATAAATTCATGGAAATACATAATATACAGAGAGCCACACTGCTTGGGCTGCCTCAACAGCTGAGTTTTCCTCAACTGTAATGTTTCCTCAATACAAATTGGAGGGAAAAAATTAAAAAGAACTGCATATATATAACTTAAATTGTGCAATCTTTTCTCATGATGATTAGAAATTATGCACACAGAAAGTCCCCTTGGTCCAAGTAAATGTGCTCAATTATATTTATTCAAATACCAAGTTGATGTGCTATGCAAGCTGCCATTTTTATCTGACCGCAATTACTCCTCTTCATGGTTGGGATTCCTCAGGTCTCATGGGACAGATTTCTTCCATGGTGTCATTCACAGGAGCGCACATCAAACCGCTTTATCATCTGTCTGCAGTGTTTCACCGCTGTTATCAAGCAGTAACACAGCTCAGAGACGCAACTATTGTGATCCCAGAAGATTTTGAATTTATGGCTTAAAATAATCCAGCCATTTGAAGAGTATTTGAAGTCATCCTACCACTTGGTTGTACTCAAAAATGAGCGGGTTATTGCTGTTAGCGTGTCAATGCAATGTTTTTGCAGGATTTTCAGTCACTAGTAACTGGAGAGTAGAAGATAGTCCTCACAATTTTAATGAAAGAGAAATCAACTTCATAGATTAGCTTGATATTTTCCTGGGCAAGAGTGTTTGCTTTACATGATAGATTTGCCCTGACTGCAGCCATTTATTTCTTATTAAATTGGCCAGCCAGCATTCACAGATGAGAGAATCAGTTGGTTTAGCTGTAATTTACATAGAGCTCCCCTACATTTTTACAGTACAGCTTTTTTTGGGAGGCTGTGTCAAGCCAGTCTCTCCCCTGATGCAGAGACAGACAGAGCCAGCTTCTCAGTGTTTATTGAGACACAAGAGCTGTCCCACTTTAACTACACTGATAACAGTTTAAGTGACCCAGTCACCACTTGTGTTAATGCAATAGAAAAGAGCCTGTGTTGTTACAGCTATTCAAGACCATAAGATACCTAAGTTAGTATCAGATAGCTTCATCCTGGGACAAGTATGTCAGCACTCAAGTTTTACCTGGTGTAACTGAAGTTTAAGGTGGCACTTAAATAAAAATAGGTGCTAGGACCACAGTAATTACCTAAATTAAAAAAAAATAAAACCAAACAAAAAAAAAAAAAAAAACAAAACAAAACAAAACAAAACAAAAAAAAAACCCAAAACAACCAAAAGAATATTAAAAGAAAATCATACTTTCAATTTCAATGATTTTGATCATAAAGTGTGTGTGGACCAGACCTGGAAGGCTAAGGAAAAGTTCCCTTTGGGGACAGCAGTTTAAGCATCTTATCCAGTCAGAGCTGGGCACCAGGCATGTCTGTGCCCCCAGGCAGCAACTCCAGTCCCTTCTCCTGTGCCCTCAGCACAGTTTGCAGCCCAGGAGCTTCTCTGTAGACCCTCCCTCATGCAGACCCAAGCTGCATCCTCCATGGTACAAAACCCTTTAAAAAATCTTCTGGAGCTAATAGCCTTAATATGATGTTGCAGCTTTTGAATCTTTATCTAAGCATAGGAGGGGAGGCTATTTTTTCCCCTGACTTTCATCATTCCCGGATAATCTGCAAAGCTGAACACCGATTGTGTCTCTTGCTTATTTCTGCAGAGAAATGAGCCTTATGCAGCTTTCTGGCATCACCAGCTTTGTATTTATCACTAAGTAAACAGAGCCAGGAACTGCCACGGGCACAGACTGGCTATATCCATGCTGCATAGTGCTTGATCCTGGTCTCCCATCTGGTGCCCCTGTGGCCCTAAGACATTGGTATTAACGCAGAGATGTTTCTTTTTTTTTTCCTTTCCCCAGCCTATGCTGTCTGAGTAAAAGTAAAGCTGTGCAGCAGCCCATAGGAATGGTATTTTATTGCATGAAACAGGGTGTGTATTGCATGAATTAGAATGAAGCTTGTGGCTGAAAAGCCTCCTGTGACAGAGCTGGCAGACTACGCAGGGTGAAGGAAATGGGAGGCACTGCAGTCCCATCTCTGCTACTTGCAGGGCACAGTCCCTCCTGTGTGCCACCCCCCAGGCTGTGCCCAGGCACTGTCTTGCCACGCCAGGTGACATGGCATTGGCCTTGCAGCACGCTTACCATTAATCAGCGTGGATGGACACCAATCCAGCTGGGTCCCTGGTCCCACCATGTCCAGCAGTACAAGCAGAGCCACTGAGGTATCCTGGTGCTTGTTTAAACACTGGGATTGAAGCCTGGATGTGCACCAAATGTGCCTCCAGTGTGCTGACCATCTTAACAACAGGAAGGGAAGATCTGCAGGAGCTTGTCAGGTCAGCCGTGGCCAAGGGATGTGGTTACTCCATTTCCCAATTCCATCAGGGCTATATCCAGTCCAATGTGCTCAAAGACAGGCTGTCCCTGGGCAGGGGCTCCTCACTGCCTTCTGTTTCCAGGTCTATGTGTGAGGCTATTCTGCCACCTCCCTGTAGCTGCAGCAGCTTGTTCCTAAACACATCAACAAAGTGGGTTCGTCTTGAAGCTGCTCTGCCTACATTTATAAAAGCCATCCACTGCTTCTGTTTCTCATCATTTTCTTTTACTCTTTACAGCAGAAACAACTATTCTTTTGTTATGCCTTCTGCTTGTTGGAATCACATAAGAAATTTTTCATTGAACATTCGTATGGGCTACAGATCTCTTTTCTAAATGTTGAAGGAAAACAAGTTTATGTGCAGATTATTATAGCAGATAATTTCAATTCTGCACAGAATCTAAAAATAAAGTGGGCCCTACATTCTACAGCTAAGTAGCTTTTAATTAGGTGTGATAACAGCATGAATTATCCTTTAGAGTGTGATAGCTCCGTGATCAGAAGTCAAGGGAAAGGAGCAATGATTGTTTGCAAAAATAATTGAGGGAAGAAACTTGATGCTGGCATGTATTTGGGTTTTTTTCCATATAATAGATCTTTTCGGGCTGATTAATATTTTGGGTAAATTTGGGCTTTCTCTGTTATTGTCCCTGTTTTAATAGAGCCAGTGTGTCCTTTCAAATACTGATGGAAAAGAGGGCAGTGAAAGCCTGCTAAGTCCCTGTCATCAACGGCTTCATGGTAATGCCTTTGGACAAGACAAATGGCACTGCTGCTTTCTGAAAATCAATGGCTGAGGTGAGGGATGGTTTCATTCACTTATTCAGAATCCCCTCTCCATATTTTAGCCACAGATAAGCTCAGGGCTTGAACATAAATAATATTCTGAATTGTGAACTGAAGTGCAGCCACGTCTCCTGTCCTGCCTGCTTTGCTGGGAGGCAGGAGGGTTCATGTCCTAAACCAGCACAGATAAACCAGCCAGTGCCTGGTTTGTCAGGGTCCTTCTTTGTGCCAGCCAGAGAGATGCTCTCAGTGACTTTACCAGCTGAGATCCTTTATCTTCATTGTCTTTGTAACTGAAGCGTAGCATTTAGTCCAGCGTGGTGTGGCTGGGGGGGAGGAACACAGCTTTATTCAGCAGGAAGACAAACCTTAAAGGAAGGTCCTTTAAGGATAAGAGACACCCTTATGGTGCCACAGAGATGGTACTTGGCACTTCAGATTGCAGACAGATGCAAGCACAGTGTGTTTGAGCACAGGCAGAAATAAGGAAGTTATTGTGTGCCTGGGAAATAAGGATATATCCTGTGACAGTGACTGTCCTGCTGTATGAGGCTGTGACACCAGGCTGACCAGATAGGCACTAAGAAAGGGGAGGCTTTCCACAATACTGTACTGAATCCCATCTGCCAAAGGGCCGGGCTGGCACTGGGATGCAGACAGTGGATGTTTCTTTCCAAGTCTCCCTGGACTCCTAGGCATTTGCTGTCTCATACCTCTGTGTAAGCTCCTGGCTGTTCTCCTGGTGTCTCCAGGCATCACTGCAGGGGCTCCCAGACAGGAGGATGCTGTGTATCATCTGGCTGGCCTCGCAAACTGGGAATCCCTTCATCACCCCCTCCTGAACAGATCTTCATGCATTTGCCCAGAGGACTTAATAAAAATTAATTGAGTTGCCCAGCATTAGACACAGATCATAAAACTCCCATCTGATCTCGTGCCTGCTGCCGATTTTAACAGCTGATCGAAACAATGAGCGCTAGCTCACCGGGAATGTAACAATGCCCACAGAGAGAGCTGTAGGTGTAGATAAGGCTTTAAATGCACAATAAATATTCACTGTCTGTACCACAGAGCTCTCTTTGCTACGGGCGCAAAACCCTTGGGCTGCAGTTTAAGCATAGCAAAAGTGATGGAGATTACCCTTTGAGTTACAAGTTTTGCTGAAGAGCATATTTGTGTCTCTGCTTGCGTATTTTTTTTATTTTTATTTTTCTGTTTTCTTGCTAATTTTAAAGTGAAAGAGAAATGAACTTGGAGCGAGGGAGAGCTGGGGGGCAGCCAGACAAGGAGCAGAAAAGCCATGCCACGAGCGAGTCCCGTTTCTGTCTGATGCCATTTGAGGCACTATTCCGCAGACACTGACCCTAAACATTTCCCCCCCCCCCCCAGTAAAAAATCCCCCATTCGATAACCCACTAACAACCACCTACGTGCTTCCAGGGCGCTAACCGGGAAGAGGAAAACCAAACGAGCAACGCCTTGCGCGCCCCGCAGCCGTGCGCTGACGCGGCAGCAGCGCCGGGCGCACCCCGCGCGGGGCTGAGCGCGCTCCCCGCGGTGCGCAGGGCGCGGGCGGGCCCGCAGGGGGCGCTGCGGGGCGGGCGCGGGCGCGGGCGGCGGCGGGCGCTGCTGGGCGGCTGCGCCCGCTATAAAGCACGGCCCGCGCCGCCCCGCGCCGTCCGCCCGGCCCGGCCGCGGCGGCAGCGCAGGCGGCACCGGCACCGGCAGCAGCCCCAGCACCGGCAGCAGCCCCGGCACCGGCGCGGAGGCAGGTGAGCGCCACGCATCCCCCGGCCCGGCGCGGGCAGCGCTGGCTCCGCTCCCCGCCTCGTGGGTGTTCCCCCCCGGCTGCCCCGCAGCGCCCCGGGGCTGGGGTTGCTCCGTGCTCACCGTGCCCGGGAGGTCCCGGCTGCAACCCCGGAGCGCGGGGAACGGGACGTGGGGAAAAGCTCTAGGAGACGGGGATGGCTCCGGCGTGGGAGGGGTGCGGCGGAGCTGGCGGCTGCTTCTGCACCCCTGGTGCTGGCACGAGGTCGGGGAGCGAGCCCAGCTTATCAGGGTGGTCATATATGTGATGAAATCTGTTCAGACAAAAGTTCTGGGGGTGCCAATAACCGGACTGGCTCGAGCGGGCATCGCTCTCCGTGCCGCGTCGGTGCGCGGGTGGGAATTGCCAGCTGTGTGCCAGAGGGGTGACAGCGCCTCGGGGAGCAGGGTCCCGGCACGGCTGGGGACCCTCCCCTTCGGTACCGGCGAGCGGAGGGCTCAGAGCAAGTTCCGAGCTTGCCGGCAACCCACGGACGCGCAAAGCACTCTACATCTATTGCTCTCAGACCCTTCCCCGGCACTAAACAGCATCTCATTATTTTGCCGGAAAATGATGGAAGGTAAAGCAGCTACTATGAATAAAAAGTTGCGTTTTTCTAGGAAGGGAAAGCTAAACGTGTTGAGGACAGGGCACCAAGTCCAGGTCTTCCTACTCAGATAAAATGCCTCTGCTTGAAGGGCTGTTCATCTAGGTCGGTTGTTTCCAACTCTGTTTAAATGAGTGCGGATACCTTTTTCCTCTTTGCTTTATCTCCCTTTCTATCTTTGCCCCTGCGTCTTTCTCTCCAGTCCCCATCACTGCCTCCCGAAGGCAGCAGTGCAGCGGGGGCTTGCGTGCCTTCGCACCAGCCTGTACCGGCTCCCTACAGGTACCTCTGCTGGGGAGCCAAGGATCCCTGATTGCTCCTAACGCGAAAAGAGAAAGCCAGCGGGAGCCTTGACATTTATCGCTGTATTAGAAACTGCAAAGATAAAACAGAAAAAAATAAACATCTCTTTGCAGGTCAAGCATTAGGGATATTTACTTACACTAAGGCATCGGTAGCAAAATAATTTGCATGTTAAGTGTTTGCATGCAGGTTAACTTCGCAACGGATGGCTGCATTAAGGAGGCACTTGGCAGCCGATGAGCTGGGTGTAATGTGATGCATAAATGCTTTGTTTTGGTTTGTGTGTGATTTCATACAGGAACGGTTTTATGCACTCTGCATCCAGCGTAGTGTTCGTTTGTGGGTTTTATCGTTTCTCATCCCCAATTTCAAGCAGGGCTGTGGGCTTTTCTGTATCCCATGCTACATAAACCCTTTACCAGTCTGCCTGTTTCCAATGCAATTAAATATACCCAGCTACTTGTCTCCTATCTCTGCAATCTGTTGTGGAGAGCAGTGCAGCCTGTGCCGCCGGAGAGCGGTAGGAGTGAGCTAAGTGTGTGCAAACGAGGGTTAACTTCTCATTCTACGGTGTTTAGCATCACTTAATTTCTGGAGAATACGATCCTATTTTAAGCAACAGAAGGGGGATTCTATAAGCAATTCTTTGAGTGCTGCACTCTGTGTTTGGAAATTGCTACCTGAGAATGGGTGGGTGGGGGAAGGGGAGGGATGATGGGATGGAACATAGACACTGAGAAAAATCTTTGCAAGGCTGTGTCTATGTGGTTTGCTTGAAGTGGCTTTTGATATGGTACCATGTTTTTCCTTATACTTGTCTCTTTAAGGACAGAGGTAGGTGTTTGGCTACTGATCTAACAAATGACAGGTGTAGGGTTGGGTCAGATAAGCAGTTTTTAATTTCTTTTCAGCAAACCTTTTTCTGTGGTAAAGTTTTCCAGTGTGTTATCTCTTGTCTTAGTGATAGCAACTGTAACAAGCAAGAAAGCAGCTTTAAACTCCTGGCCTTAATTTCTGGAGTGTGTATTTTTATGCAAAATACATTTATGTTATAGCAAGCAATGCTAGCCATTTAGGAAGAGAGTGAGGAGAGGAGAGCTAGCAGAAGTGCAGCTCTCCACAGCTGTAAAGCACATCAGAGCCTGGGCAGGGAACTTGGTAACCAGTGAGAATTAGTCCTCTCTCTTAAGTTAGGAAAAACAAGGTTTTCAGCTTTCATTGTGTGTTCTCTATTTCTTAAGTTCATGCAAGAAGCACCAGAAATCAGCATAGGACAATGAATTGCAGCCAGTTGGGGCTCCTGTTAAATGTGTGCTCTATGGAAAGCCATACAATGGTAGTTATAGTGAAGCACAGCACAGTAGAGACCCCTGCTCTGTGGTGACTTAATATTTGATTGAAGGCTCTGGAGGAGAAAAGACCTAGGCGTAATAATGGACATCTTGGTGAAGATATTTGCTGAAATGCCAGCAGCAAGCAGTGCAAGAGGATCTCTTCCCCTCTACCCCTGTCTGGATGCTGAGGTTTGCTAAAAAGACTGTTGAGACACAGCTGATTTGGCAAATGCTTTCCCTAGACAAGTACTGCACTTTATCATGTTATTTATAATTACACTGACCTTGTTTAAATACAGCTATTACCAAACCTGCTGCAGTCAGTTTTGCTAAAAAAGTCATAAGCAGCTGAAATTGGAAAGAAAGTAATGGGGAAGAGCAAAACTTAAATGCATGGTGGTTTGCTTTGTACCTGAACTTTTCACTGCAAACCCTAACCTGTTGAAACAGTCTCTCTTTAGGAAAATAATTCTGATGGATTTTTGAATAACTTACTCTGGCGCTATCTTAATATAACTAGCATCCTTGTGAGCCTGGGAACATTGTCACTTTTTGTTGCTGGGTATACCTTTGATGCTGTACTCTCTGAAAACCTGATTTTGTTGCTCTCCCTATTGCTATTATATGATATCATCTTGCTCTTCTGGGTTTTCTAGAGGGGAACTGGAAAGAGAATAAGGTCCAACACTTCATCCAAGGTGACCAGAAAGATCTTGACAGTACAAGCAAATGCTGAAACCACCTGACTGGCCTCTGTCAATGATTTCATAAGAAATACCTTCTAAGTAAGGGTTTGTAGGGTACAAAGCAAGTGGAGAAATGGTTAGCCATTACAAATTGGTGTAACCTCACAACCAAGTGATTTATACCAATTAAAACGTTGCCACGTGTTTGTTATGACAGAGAACCAGGCCAATATTTTGCAGCCAGAAGGCATATACATAAAATATTGAAAACATCTGAAAAACAGTCCAACAGTTAACCCAGCATTGCCAAGTCTACCATGCCTCCAAGTGCCACATCTACGTCTTTAAAATATCTCCATGTATGGTGACTCCACCACTTCCCTGGACAGCCTGTTCCAGTGCTTGACAACCCTTTCAGTGAAGAAATCTTTTCTAAGATCCAATCTAAACCTCCCTTAGCACAAACTGAGGCCATTTCCTCTTGTCCTGTTGCTTATTACTTGTGAGGAGAGGTCGACCTCCACCTCACTACAACCTTTTTTCAGGTAGTAGTAGAAAATGGTAAGGTCCTCTGAGTCTTTTTTTTTTTTTTACCAGTCTAAACAACCCCAGCTTCTTCAGCTGTTCCTCACAAGACTTGTGTGCTAGACTGCTTTTTAAAAGACTTTATTTAAGTAGTGACCTTAGTAATTTCTTTAAGGATTTGTATTTTCTTTTTAAATTAAGAGGCTGCAAAGCTGGCAGTCAGGCAAACAGTTTTAAACTCCTGGGATAGTGAATCTTTACATTTTAGGGCAGGAACTGCTTTCTGCTCAAGAAAAAGTAATTGTCACTTTTGTGATGTAGTGTGGCATAGCATACAGTGCTGCAGAGAAAGTTGCACCAGTGGTGCATTGGCTGGAAGGTGAGGAAATCTTAAGTTCTGTTCCTGTGTAAATATGGTAACGTTGGTATAAGACTATGTCTCAGCTTCTTCTCCAAAAACTGGGAGGAGTGTGCTGGCTCACTCTTGCAGAGCATTTGGGGACTGTGGATGGTGAAGTCTGTTTTGTTCCAGCAGAGGTCTCAACATCAAAAGTCTCTGAAAATGGCTTAATCCTCAGAAGCATCTGGTGTAGCAGCAGTTACCAGGCTTTTGCTGTTAGTGACATAACTTGCAGGTCAGTGTTTTTATGCAATCCACAAAATTAGCAAAAGTGTCAAAATTTTCTTGGGTTCCCCTCCCAACCTGCAATCATGACTCTTAATTTAAATGATGGTGTAATACAGGTTGCTGCTCCTTATATGAGCCTGAGGGCTATAAACTGATTTGAAACAGCTGCTACATGGGATGCAAAGCTTGGAAGAAAGGTATAACTTGTTCTTCTTGGCGCAGCTGTGAGTCTCACTTCATAGGCATAATCACCAAACACTTACAGGAAAATGAATTCCCTTTGAAATCATGGCTAAAAAGTAAACAAGCCTCTAAAACACATACTGGGCAAATTAGTTTCTCTATTAAATTTTACTTTTTGAATTTTAACTATTTGATAGCTTATCCTAAATGAGTTGGCTTCCATCTTTATTATCCCCATGGGGTGCTCTATGTTATGGCAAAATGCTACGGCTGTCAAAGAACCAGTCTGGCTGGCAACGATAGCTCGGAGATGCTCTGATAGTGCTTTTGCCCTCTGGCCCATGTTCTCTGCCAAGTTTTGCAAGGGGCACATGGAACAACCTTTTAAGCCACCTGTGATTTCAGTCTGAGGCAGGTCTCACAATAATTCTCAAATTTATACTGCCAGAAAAATTCAGAGGGACCATTACCCAAGTAATGTGTTTCTGTGCTCCAGAGTATGTCAGAGTTACTGAACAGGAATTAGATTGTGATGGGAGGGAAAAATAAAGCTTTGTATTAAGCATTTCTGAGCTTGATGCAGTTTGCTCATGCCAGAATGCTGGGAGGAATCGATGTGCTATGCACAGGGAAAGCTGGCAGGATGCTGGGCACAGATAAGACATTTAAAAGTAAATTACACTTGACTGTGCTCAGCAGAGTCATGCTCTCAGGATGAATTCATTTCTTCTGGTCTATCAGACCGTGGGGATTTTAGGTCCTTCTCTTGCTGATGATGAAAAGTTGCTTTGCTATTGGTGCAATATAATAGTGAGGCTTTAAAAATGAAAGAATGGTAATACAACCTCTGGAAACAATTTGTATGAGCTTTGGTGAAATCAGACAGCTGCGTGAACAAGATTTGAAATATTAGAGAGATCAGGTGCCAGTGCTTAGGACAGGTTTTCTATATCACCATCACAATCTGGATATATTTTTTGGAGTTTAGTGCTAAAAGAATCATGAGTATTTAGCATGAGCACTGAAACTAGACTGCTTCTTCAATGTCCTAAATGGTTGAGAAGCTAGCAGATCAGATAGGTAATCAGATCTACATCAAAAGAGTATTTTCTCCTTTTTGTATCTCAGACTAAGAAAACATTATAAAAAAAAAGGAAAAAATCTTTAAGCATGGTTTGTAAGCTGGAAATAAATTAGTAAGTTTCTAAAACAAAACCACAGTGGGGAAAAGTGCTAATCTCGATATGACAGCAGCTTGATCAAATTATCAACCAGGACTTCCTGAAACATCTGCATCTATCCATCCTTGATATTGCTGGAGCATGCCCCAAGTAATAAATGGGTTACAGAAACAATGGAATTTGTTGTTAATATGCATGGGTTTTTTTAGGTAACATGTGTGTGCATAGATGTATTATGCAAAATTATGTGCATTACCATCAGAATTATTTACAGCAATAATCTAAGAAGACAAACTCTTGAGAATCTGCCAAATGAGCCTGCATTTTTCATTGATGAAAGCCCAAGTGTCAGAGTGGCTTACAGCCACCATCCAATCCAAGCAGCAAAGTTCAGGGCCAGGTCCACAGCCTTTATTCATATGAGTAATCCTTTAATGTCAGTAGAGCCAGCCAGACACTGATGCTGAAGCAATGACAGACCTCAGGTTTGCTTCATAAGATACAAGCTGTGCCCTTTGCCTGGTGGGAAGGTGGGCAAAATTTGCTTTATTTTACTTTCCTGTATCTTGAGTGAAGTGAGAGCTGAGTCATTGGCCCTATAAGCTACAGCATTTTTAAGGTTAAACTTGGATTTAGAGTTGAAAACATAACAACTGAGTCTGACAGAATCACACTGTTCATTTTTAGCTGCTCAGCACTTTTAGAAATCAAATCACAGAAAAGCTGACCGGTTTGATTGTTCCTGTTACATAATAGCGTCGTCTTTGGGATTTGAGAGAAGCCATGAGCAGCATGCCCCTTACATAACAAATCTACATTGCTTTAATCCTTGCTGTGCTGCCGCTGACCCTGGATGGCCAGGAATAGCCTGGGAGTGGTGCTGAGCTCCCCAGGCTCTCCTCTGGGGCTGCAGGGTAGCCATGGAGCAGAGGCCCATTGCTCTGAGGGGTTTTGTGCCAACCACGCTTGCTGGATTTACAGTCTTTCTTCCAATAGATTGGAAAGAGTGGTTGAAGCAGAAGCCCTGCCCTTAAAAGGTCCTGTCTTGCTCCTTATGAGCAGAGCTAATACTTTCCCACTTCCATTTTCTTTTCCTGAAACATCAGCATTTACCCCCATTTCCAGCTGAAAACCAGTCACCTCATGGTCTTGGTACATTTGTTCCTGTGCTAATTTAAAAAAAAAAAGGACTGAAAGCTAGCTCAGACCTTTGGAGCAGGTCCTTGTGAGCCTTTTTTCATTCTGTGGGATGGTGCCATGTCCTGGTGCCTGGAGGGATGTGCTGGGCTTGCCGGGGTAGGTGCCGTGGGGGAAGAGCTGCAGCCAAGCATCATTCTGAGTTCAGCGGGCTCCTGAACTGACCCCCAGGTCTGGTGGGGTTCCTGCCCCGTGATTTCATGTGCTGGGTGTGGAGGTGATGAATGGCTCATTGGAGCAGGAAGAAGGCTACAGGGAAAAGTTTGTGGCTTGGTGTCTACACAGAGTCTGACCCTTGAGTCTGTCATGCTGATGAGTTATCTTGACTAAAAAGGGAGAAACAGTGTGGAAGAGCCACTCAGCCCTGCCCAGGGAGTGTGTGTTTATTGCTGGGTGCAGATCCCACCTTGCCATCTCCATGGGCGAGCGCTGCACTGCCTTGATCACCTGGGCTGCCGCTGTGTAATTGGCAGCGCTTGAAGAATGATGACATGAAAGAAGCAACGTTGTGGGATTGTTTGGGGGGAAGGATTGAGGTAGCTGTGCACAAAGAGACTTGTCTAATTAGAATCACAGGGGAATGGAGATGGTGGCTAATGAGGCTGAACATACAGCTTAATTTAACTGAGTTATTTGTAAAAAAACAACCTGCCTTGCTGGGGAAGGGGAGATGGGAAGTTGGATATAAAATACACCTGGAATTTCTTATTAAAATATAGATTTTGTTGCCAGTAGTGAATGTTTTGCTGACAATTACTTTGGATTTGGTATTTTACCACATTTATGTACTGTAAGTGGTTGCCATGAGTTGCATGTGAACAAAATATTTTGAAAGACTATTTGATTAAATATTTTTCCTAAAATGCCATTTTTATCTTCCGTCTTCTAGTATTTTCCAAGATTTTTATCTAATTTTTCTCTACTTGGTCTTACCACAGGGAAAAAAAGACTGTCATGATTTCTCCTTCCTCCCTCCTGTCCTTCCGCATTCTTTCTCTCTCTCTTTCTTTGTTTCTCTCTGTCCTACTCTCAGGTCCCATTTAAACTCCACCTGCTCTGCTTGTCCCACAGTCAGATTCTTCATCTTGATCTTCCATGCACTTGTGTGTCTTAAGTCTTCACTCTGGGATCTCCTGTCCCTTTGCCATTATAATACAAATAAATGCATATCACTGATATAAGAAAAAAAGGCCCTCAAAATATTTTTCCTCTAAAAATCCTCAACCAAACCCTTTTTCATTTCTTTTTGTCATCTTTTTAATCTGGTCAGTGCTACTTGGGACAGCCTGTTCTTGTTTCATCTCTGAATCTCAGCAGTTTGACTTTGGCCTTTTTTTACCATTGTTAAAAGCACTTTCATGACTTCTTGTCAAATATCAGGACTGGCTTTCTTTCCTTCTCTGCCTTGACCTGCTGTCTTTTGACGTAACTCACATGCTCTGATTCACAATGTTTAGTTCTTGTGATTGCAGTCTTTTCCTGATTTCTGTGAGAAGCTCTTTCTGTATGCTTTCTGGATGATCTTCCTCACCCTTTCTTGTTTTTCTTTCCCTCCATACTTTTTCTGGATGATCTCATCACAAGAAAATGCAGCTAAATCTCCCTGAGTAACACTACATCACCCATATCACATCAAAATATGGCAAGGGGACAAAATGTCAAGTAGCACAGACTGTCTTAAAAACAATGATCTCTGTAAATATATTGAAACCTGACTAGGTTTAATTTGTGCTTCCCCTTCAGTTTCTGTACCTAAATTTGACTTGAGTGTTGACTTACTCTAAAAGATACTCCAGAGGAAGAGGAACAGAAAACTTGGAGTTTGTTTTACGAAGCCTTTGTATCCTCTTCCCCTTTTGAGAGTAGGTGCATTGCTTCACTCAGAGCTAACACAGATCAGCTTATCTGTGAGCTAATGCTGGGAAACTTGGACAGGATCCTAATCAGAAGAGCAGGATGTTTAATCTTGAGCACTGTGTTTACAGAAGATTTTATGGTGTATGCCCTTGTTACCTACTCTAAGTCTAATGAGTCTTTTGTTTTGGTTTTGTTTTTCCTTTCTGTTTTTTTTTGTTTGTTTGTTTTAAGGTTTCCACCCTGGGACTGTCTTCTAAGGCAAGCTATCACCAATGGAAGAAAAACTGGTTTTTCCAGGATTTTGGGTAAGCTTGTCTTTTGTATTATTAATGTCTGATTTGATCTTTTAAATGTATTTGCCACCAAAGAACTCTTTCAAGAAGTCTTTGATTCTTTAATAGTGCTATTTTATCCAATGAAAATTCCATCTACTGATTATGTAAACAGTAGAGGTAAAGGTGACTTCAAAGCAAACCATGAGGCTTTTTTACTGTGGGGAATTATCAAACAAAACTAGACGTTTGCTTTCCTAATGTTTTCGCTTTGTTTGTTAGGTGTAGTATATACTGAAAATAGGATTATCTAATCCAATGTACTGTGTATATCTAAACTAAATCAGGTTACTTTGTGAGATATTATGACAATGTTTGAAGGTAGTCTTTCATGCTTGGGAAGGCATAACTTTGTCAGTGGGGAGATGACCGTGACATAGATCCTGGTAAAATTGCTGTAGTGGTTGTGCTCACGGTGAGCAATAACCATGCCTGCTGAAGCCTCTGTGTGTGCATCTCCTGTGGCCAGGCATGATCCTGTCCCTCAGGTGATAAAACACAGCTTGGCTGGAGGAGTTCAGACATCAACAGGGCGTAAGTGTTGCTCTTTCCATTGGGGAGACCCAAAGTCAAAAGCTGTTTCTCTGGCAACAGTCACAGTCACAAATAATGTGATTATGGCTGTGAAATAAGTGATCAAACTGGTGTGGCACATACATCCTGGTCATAATCCTGCAGCAGCCAGGTGGCTAAACACCAAAGAAGGGAAATCTTGTGTTTATGGGCTCGCGAGTCCCTTGTGATGTTCCAGCACTATGTGCTGCCCCACATGAAAGAAGAGAATGCACAGTGCAATGCACATCTTCTCTTTGAGGACAACATCACAGGACACTGAGTGATGCCAAGGTTGTACAGGAATATTTTTTTAATGCATTTCCATTGTTACAAATGACTTCTGGTTTAAAAGCAACTGTGCCTTCTCATTACTGGGGTTGTAAGTCTTGTTGCAATTTAAGTGCACGCTGGAGAGCTGGAAGAATAAAGTCTCCTGGCCTATTCCAGAGTTGTTTACAGGAATGGCATTTTGAAAACTCTCTCTTTTGTTTTAAACAGACAGAATCAAATGATGTTTGGCAGAAGTAATGTGACTTTCACCTCTTGTACTGATCTCGGAGCGCAGCTTAGGAAAATGATGGGTATATAAGAGCACAACCCTAATTGCATGAAATTAATATTAGTCACAGCTGTGCCTGATAGGAGGCTTTCTGACATGCCATGAAAATACTGTTCTGATAGGGTTCCTGTAAATAACACTTCCTAGGAACAGGTCAAAATGATCTACATGGGAAGGTGTGGATCAAGAGTTTGATACCATCCCTCCCCATTTGTGAATAAAGATAGATTTTTGCTGATTTCAGCCAAAAAAAATCAAATTCAGGGAAGTGACTCGATAATATTTTAATAGTCATCTAGTAATTTAACACTGGATTACAGTTGAAATCCCATAGAAATACTCAAGACACTTTACAGTGTATCAGATGGATTAAGCATGATTCACTTATTGCATTAAATTCCTGAGGGATTAATAATGTTTGGGTCACTGTTTCCTAGACTTATGAATTTAAAGACTGAAGGGGGCCACATGAATATCTATTCTTCTTGCCTGCTCTGTGGAGGTCAGAGGAATTCCTACTATTTCAGTAGTAGTCCTATAATTTTTCTTTATTTAGCATATATATTTGAAAGAGATCAGGACTTGATTTAAAGGGTGCCAGTAGTACTCCATCTACCATGTCATCTACCATGTCACCATTAAATTTTTTCAGTAAATAATGAGCCTTGCCTTCCAAGACAATCTGTAGCTCTTTTGTGCTTCCAAGTGTTGTACCTAATTTTTTTTCCTGCTGGACTGAAAAGGATTCTATTATCAGGATGTTGATTCTCCATTTATTTATTAATTTAGCTCGTCACTTTTGAAATTCGTTTTCTATGAGCAGTGTTGATTTAGTGTGGTGAATCTTTTAATTCAGGATTTTATGTATAGCATGACTTCAAATCGCTGCATAGCGTGAAATTAGGGCTAGAAATACGTCCTGTCAGCACATACCATTGTCAAATGATGATGTCACTGCATACAAATGATCGGATTTACATGACCAGGCCTGTTTTCCATGCAGCTGTGTTGATTGGTGTTAATTATGTGACTGTCTTTCAATGCCTTATTGATTGTGTCCCATGCTAATCTTTCCCTGCTGTTGCTCACTACTGATGTCAGTCTAACTGTTCGATACATGCTTTGGTTATCCCTCTTAACCTTGTAAATGCAGCTTTGAAAGTAAGTCTTTCCAGTCATCAGGAACCTTTAGTGCACCTATGGTTTTTAAAAGAGTCATTGAATTAAAAGTTATTGATTCACCTGCCCTCTACCCTTGTATGCAGGGTTTAAACTGAGGGGCTGTTTAAAACTCTCTCAGGTTATAGTGATGCCATTATCACTGTAGCAAGTGAATAGGGCATCTTGCATCTTTCTGAATGCAGAGAACTAGTTGTCAAATAAATGTCCTTTTCTAAATTTTTTTATAATTTTTGTCTTGGCATTCTTTTATTCTTGTTCTATCTAGGGAGGAGCTCCTATTGTCATAAACCTCACCACAGTTTTTTACTATTTTTTTTTGCCTCCATTGTTTGCTTGCATTTCTGCAATGTTAATTTGTATTCATTGCTATCAGTGTCTTTTCCCCATCTGTTATGCACTAGGCATTTGTTTTACAGGTTTCTCTGTTGCTGCTTTCATTCTCTGTAGCCAGGACTCTTCAACAATAAAAGCTTCCTTTCATGGCTGTAGCACAGTGACTTTCCTTTTAATTTTTGGCACGTAATAAAACATGCCTTAGGTCCTTTTTACATTTTTGTATGTGACTATTTTCCCCCGCTCAGTTTTGCACATGATTTTGTTTTTAATTTTGAGAAATGACCTTTCTAAAATATCCAAACAAGTTAATTAGATATTGGTTAAGATTACACATAGTTTTCCAGTTTCAAAAGGAATTAGAGCATTGCCCTTTGCCTGTAGTGAATCATAATTTTCTAGTTAAATGGTTTACCTGTATCCAGTAGGAGTCCAAAATAACATCAGCTGGAGTTGATTTTACTACTCTCTTGTATTAAGCCATGACTAGAATTTGCAGACTTTCCCAAAGCCATACATTTAAAGTGGTCCTTCCAGAATAGATCCTCTGCTAGAAGAAAATTCAATGTGACAATATTTTTCATACCTTTGAGGATACATGCTTGAGAAATACCTCACTTGATGGATTTCTAGCAGACCTCACCCTGTCTCTCAGCTTGTTGTTTGCCAGTATTCCAGATTCTGCTTTTCTTCTTGCACATGTGGTATCCATGGCTTTATCTTCCCACCCTGTTTCTCATAAAGAAGTACAGTGCCTTTTATTTTTTTTTCTGAATCGTGTGTTTGTCTCTTACCTTCTTAACCTTTAAAAGAACTGACCTTCCTTTTTGAAAAAGGCAATTCTAATATTTACTGAAATGGAGCCCAGCCATTGCCATTGCAAGCAAGCTTTCAGGGGAACAAACTGTTTGCCCTTTTAAAAAAGAAGCTATTCAAATACCAACAGTACAGTTGAAGCATTACTTTCTATTTCTAGCTCTGCAATACACCAATCACAAGTATTTTGGCCATTTGTTTTGACGTTGGGGGGCTCTTGTTTGCTGGTCAGACCTCTTCAGTTGGCAGCTCCCAGTCCATATGGCCTTTTGCAAGGCAGTGGTTGCTGCTTGGCTGCTGTGCAAACCTCGCGAGCTGGAGTTGATGCTGCAGTTGGCTTTGGGGCTGGCTCTGGAAAGCAGCTGAGGTCAAAAGCTTATAAACTTTCTCTTTTCTCGTTCTTTGTGAAAGTCTTAAAAGTAAAGTTGTGAGAACGGCTGTCACTGAGATAGCCAGGTAAATTTTTATTACTGAAATGTCATCCACCTAGAAATTAAATTCTCGCTAAGTGACTTGTCAGTGTGTGATCTTGCTCTGTTGCCAGAAATGATTCACACATCTAGACTTGGGGAGGGTCTGTAAGGAGCTGTGCAGGTAGAGGATAGTTCACATGAGGTGATCACATGCAAATGACTGAGAAAAGCACAGCATAATACTGAAATATGTCATCACAAAGGTGTTTTGACAGCTAAGTGCCATGAGTGGAGAACCTGTAGAATGACTCACTGTATTCAGGTGGGTTATGAAAGCTTTACTCAGCACTAGTGAGGCAGCACCTTGAATCCTGCACCCAGTTCTGGGCCCCTCCCTGCAAGAAGGACATTGAGCTGCTGGAATGTGTCCAGAGAAGGGCAGCAGAGCTGGAGAAGGAGTGGAGCACAAGTCCTACTAGGAGCAGCTAAGAGATCTGACTTTTCTTAGCCGGGAGAAAAGGAGGCTCGGGGAAACCTTACAGTCCTCTACAGCTGCCTGGCAGGAGGCTGTAGCCAGGTGCAAGCTCTCCCAGGTAACAAGCAATAAGACAAGAGGAAAGAGGAAATGGCCTCAAGTTTGCCCCCTGCACTGGGGAGGTGTAGGTTGCGTTCACAGCTGCTTCCCAGAAAGAGCTGTCAAGCACTGGAACAGGCTGCCCAGCGAGGTGGTGGAGTCACCATCCCTGCAGGTATTTAAAAGATGTGCAGATGTGGCACTTGGGGATATGGTTTCGTGGTGGACTTGGCAGTACTGTGTTAATGGTTGGACTTCATGGTCTTAAAAGTGTTTTCCAACCGGAACAAACCTATGATTCTATATCTCAAGTTTGACTTGCTTCTGAGGAGCAGCATCCCAGCTGAAAACAAGTCCACAGAACAGGAATTAGCTTGTAGATGTTTTGGGACAAGAACACTGTTTTCATTCAGCATTGTGTGGCTTAGTATGAGGATGCCTACTCCAGACATCCTTTCACTACAAAGGATTAGTGAAAGTGAAGTATATAAACAGGGGTTGGGAAATAATTTGTCTGCAATGACAGAATAGCAACAACTTCATAAGCTCCTGGTTTAGCCTGCTTAAATAAAGTTACTTGAAAAGAATCTTCTGATATGTTAATTATATTGTTCATATTGTTTTTCTGAATTTCAAAACAAAATGTGACCTGGATTTCAAAGTAGAAGTGCATGAAAGCATGCTGTGCTTATTTTTCATAATTAATCATGTATAAGCCAATTTTATGGCAAAACAGATAAATGACATGTCAGAATATTTGTTTGTAAGTACTTTGCTTCAAGATGTTAGTGTGATTTGGTTCTTAGTTTTAACAAAATCCAGTCTATCTTTCAGTTTCAGTGTAGGATGAAAGCACAACAGGTAACAAATACTGCAGTTAGACTCTAAATGGATATAACATAACTGGAATATACTTTTTCTTTAGTTACTGTAGTGTGTGCTAAAACAGACAAAAGAGCCACAGTGAAGCATTTGGCTAATAACAAATGCCCATGAACATCATATATGGGTAATTTTGCATAGTGAAGTTTAACAGCTGATGGTATGTGCTTTTTTTAAATAGGATTTACTCAATTCTACTGTGAAGTGTCGTGGAATGGTATTATCTTACAGCTCACTTCGGTTGTCCCTCCACCCCTGTCTAACAAGTCCTGACATTTAGTATGTTACATACACAGTATATTAAGTTTCAGCATTACTCTTCATTCTAGCTAGTGCTAGTTTGAATCTTATAGCTCTTCCTCCTATAGCGGCCAAGTGGTGGAGGATATAGCTCCAATGAGAGAAAACAATTTAAACTTTCTCAGTGAACCAGTTTTGAGAAGAGTTTTTCTCAAATGTGGAGTTTCACACTGAGGCAGCGTGATTAAAAGCCTATAGGGGAATCAAGCATGGGAATGGTTTTAAAGAAGATCAAGGGACTGAATGCAATTTTTTCTTCAAATGATATAATTAAAGAAACAGCATCCTCATTAGCATAATACACTAAATGATAAAAAGAATTGGACAGATGCCTAATCTTGAAATGCTTCTTAATTTACAAGTATACATTTTAAAAAGAAAGCATTTGAGGTCTGTTCTTTCTAGCTGCCTGTCTGAATCATCGAAACTGCTGTTATATAACTTACTGTCCTAAAGAGGGACAAAATACACAAAAATTAGTCATGTATTCTAGCACACCATCCATATAATGTCTGCTACACATGTATATAGATACTAAAACATTCATAGTATTTCAAGTTGTCCGATACTGGATGCTTACCAGGCAAAAGCACACATTTGAGAAGGTGTCCTCAACTAGGGCCATATGCACTCCCAAAGCAGTCCAAAAGCAGCTACCATAAAAATGAAACACTCATATTTTTCTTGATTTTTTGACTGTAATTATTCAGAAGGGGATTAATCTGAGTTTCTTATGATCACTTGTTGAGCCACAGAGAAATGTATTTGAGATTCCCATCAAATTTAGTTTTTGAGAAGAATTTTTTTGAATTCTTGCAAAAATACCTGTGTTTTTTTAAATGAAACTGTGAATCAAATGTGGCAAAGAGAAGGTGGCTTTCACAGTGATGCCTCCATGACTTGCCTATATTCTGTTCTTGTCCGATATAAGCTGCAATGGTAAAGTTTCTGTTTCTCTTTAAACATCATCCTAGTTCTGTTCCTTTGCCATGACATCTGTAGGCTTCCAAAGGATTTTGAAAAGAACCAAAGATCTTATGAAGTCTCAGAATTATGTTGCCACCTGAAAACGTGGGGAGGCTCCTTAGACTGTGTCCAGAGTGCTGAACAAGAGCCAGGCAGGGAGGGGCTTACTTGCCTGCTCTGTGTGCCCTCTTCTATGCAGAGAGTTGTTCTGCACTACCCAGCACTCAGCTCAGAGTCTCCTCAGGGACCCACAGTGTCCTGTGCAACACAATTATTGCTCCTTGTGCATTTTGTCCAGTAAAAATCTGTGAAATAAAGGTGATCACCAGAGTACTTGGGCACACAGGGTCAGTAATTTTTTAGTTACTCTGTTTACAGCTGCAATGCAATGTAGAGGCTGGCTGCAAATGAATGTCAGATTTTCCAGCTGGAACCAAACTTCCTTTTCTCTAGTCCTAATGCTTCTCAGATGGAGAGATAGGAACCACCACTTTGTGAAGCTGCTGTGGCAGCCAGAGAGCAGAGAGGTAGTCTGCAGTAGGCAGTCTCTACCACAAGAATATTCTGCTCCTTTGAAGCTTACGTATTTTGGTAAGTACAAATCCCAATTTAATGTTAGATAAGGGAAAAATCATCAACTCATGAGTAAATTGACAGGTCACTGCAGGAAGCCAGAAGATCTACTGGTAATATTGTTAAGGCTGGGTTTGTGTTTGGTGTCAAGACTGCTAAGAAAATACTAATATTGCTTGGAACATGTTATGGCAGGTAACTTGCTCAGTTTTCATCTTGACCTTTGAAGTAATTTGGAGCCAAAGCACCTCCTGTTTGATTTTTCTAGTGTCTTAACACATCGAGCTGAATGTGATCCCTTTATATCCTGCTAGCCTTTCATATGTGCTGAAGCAGTAACTGTGAGGCCGGAGAGTTCGGATCTATAGAAGGCAGCACTATTGATCTTGCTGATACAAGTTCAAAGCACTACCTGGAAATACATATGATAGTTCTAGAGAATGAATCAATGGTGTGGTACGTGCTAGGGCGTGCATTTTTGAGTCTGTGCTGTATGTCATTCACAACTGTAGTGCCACCAGGGAGTTGCTAACACTAAGATGTGAGCATCCCTATGTTTAGCTGGTCTGAACGCTGGTAGCACTTCAGCCATTCACAATTTGGTACTGAGGTCTGTAGAACTCTGCAGACTTTCTCAAGTTTTTCTCTGTGTGCATCCCTGTTCTCTGCATCCTGTGCCTGTGGCTGCTTCACTGGACAGGAGGTGTGGGATGGAGGGTGACCCATCCTCATCCAGTTCAAGGACTTTGGGATCCAAAGGTACCTTTTGCTGGCACAGCATCTGGGTTTCTTTATCAATGAGAAAGATGGAGACAGGGCAACATGGAGGTGTGTTGCTCTGTAGGCTTGAGTTCTGTGAGTGTGTCTTTTTTGGGCCTGTGCATTCAATTCTTCCCCAAATTTGGCACTGTCTACTCTGTGCTCATGGATAAACTTGTTAAACTTCTGCATGCTATAAGGATGCAGTCTGAAACAGTCTTCCTTGCTCTCTGTTTGTTTTTGGGTTTTTTTTCCCCCTAGTAGATTATAATGATATTCATTACAGTCCTACTAATTTTTCTTGCGGGTCTCCTGATATTTCATGGTTTTTTTTAATGCCTGATTTGCATGCATGTTATTTATACATATGTGTATAAGATTTTTCTAATACCTACAGTTTGAGGGGGAAAAAGCTAGAAAAAGCAATGGAAATGTCCTCAAAGTGTGAATTAACAATTGGCAAATAAGCGTGTTGTAATTTATTTTTAATGATGAAGGTTTGGAGGAGTGACTCATAATTTTTTAATTACAGGGTTTTTCAATGCAAAATTTGTTCTACTCTTATTTATTCTACTTATTCTTATAAGCAAATAAATGTAGACTCAGTTATTTTTCCTGCTGGAAGTACATAGGATTGTAGCCTGGCATTTATATTTTTCTAGAATTCACAGAATTCGTGTCAGATGTCATCTGTTTACATTTGAGCTGCAGTTACAGATTTGTGTGTGTTCCACTGTTGGGATCTATCACTGCCGTAGCTAGGAGGTTTCCCAGAAACATCAGCAATGATCTTACCTACTTTTCCTCTCTTAAGGCAAGGGTTTAATTTTTTTTCCTTGCAATGCTTTTTTCTTCTTACATTACTGAATACTGAGATACAATCCTGCATATTAGTTTTGACTTCTTGAAAAAGAAAAACTTGCCAGAAACTTATAGTAAGCCTTTTGTCTGCCCAAATATTACTCGTGGTATGAACAGCTATCCCATATAAAGGTGTCTCTAAAGGAGAGGTTGAGGCTGCTTCTTGCTCAAATGAGTTTAACTCTTAAGGAAGAGGAGGTCTTTGCTGACATAATAAACCATTCAAAAAACAAATGTAGGAAGTTTTGAGCCTGTCCTCCATTTTTGGATTTGCAAGAGCATTCCTCTTCTGTCTGCCCTGATCCTGTTCAAAATTGGTTCCTGTAAAATTTGAGGGTTTTATTAATTTGACTGACATTAAAATGCTGTTTCTATGGAGTCAAAAGCATGCTTTCATGCTGGTTCCATAAAAAGCAGAAAAAAGTAAATAATTGTTCTGCTTTAGAACATGAGAGATGACTGAGATTATACCAAAAGCATTTATTTAAAAATAAAGGAAAAAGGTACACTCTTTCTCCTAAGTGCTCTTGAAGAATATATTTGTCACAACTTTGTCTCTTAGGGATTTTCTGAACTGAGGAGGCTTGAATTTAGGTATATAGCTGGCTTTAAGAATGTATTTTTCTCTGTTTTCACTCTCAAAAAGTAATATAAATATTTTATATATTTAAGGATTTATGTTACTTCTAGCTTAGACAAAACATACAAAACTGTGAACCTGCCACAGTTTTTAGAGAAACCCACATCATTCTATTTTTGCATGTTCCACGCTTAGTAAATTTTCAAAGACTACTTCGCTAAAATTCCCTAGGCAATTGGCTTGGCATCTGCTAATTTAATTCCCATGTAGTTCTGTAATAGGATATAAATTAGAACTCTGGGGACGACTGATAATGTTCAGCAAAGATGAAACTTTAAAGGATATGAAAAGAGTTGCTTTGCTTATACTGCAAATGGTGACAAAGAAGTAGAAGAAAGTTTAGAGGAGTAGATGAAGGAGCTTGAGCTCTTCCAATACCAAACCTAATCCCAAATGGAAAGAAATTATTATTTGCACAATGTATCATGTATGATATGATGAATAAGCTTGAGAATAAACTTGCTGTGACAATGAGAGAAAATAGGTGTTGACTGTCACCACCTTCTGCACCCTTCAGCAACCAGATTTTTTTATATTAAGTCTCTCTTCTGGCCTCCCTCAATTCATCCATGCTATAAATTCCTGGCTTGACTCCCTTACTCATCTCAGTTACTTTTGCCATTAGTAAAAATCTTCTGGATCTGTTGATTTTTTGATTTTCCACCTTCCTTCACCTGAGCAAAAGGCAAGAAGATTCTGGTGAGGGTTCGGAAATGCCATGTTGCCAAAAGACTCATCTTCTAACTAGAAGAGAACAGGGCGCAAGTTATAATGGACCATGTATAGATTCATACTGAGGTGCTTTAAAAATAATGTTTTGGTTCAGTTAGGAGAAAATTTTGGTATTGCTCCACTGACCTGCAATTTTGTGAGGTGGTATCATAGCCGAGCAAGTCTGGATATAGTCATGAGGGAATGCTCATCTGTTGATAAAGAAATGAAGAAGGAAACAGCTCTCAGAAAAATTACTCTGCTGCACTTCTACAACTATTGATGGGTCTCTTCAAACTTTGCCACACCTAATGCATTTCCTTCCTCAACTTTTTCAGCTTTCTTTTCTGGAAAAGTTTAGATGCTCTTGGATTTATGTTCCTGCTGTTGACACTGCACTTTGTGTGAAAAACATTTTATTTGGAAATATGCTGATTTTTTTTACCCATCCATTACTTTATAAATTCATCCTCTCTTCCTTATCCCTGAGTGTTTTTTTGTTTTTTTAATTTTTTAATTTTATTTAGCTCCTCGATGGGACTGACCTGGTTTTACCACCTTTCACAGTCGCAGTTACCACTGCTAGGTCAGCCCTTTCCAAGACTATCTGCCTGATGTCCTGCCATGCCATTCTGCACCTTATTGCATCTCTGTTTTCTCTCTGTGAATGGCTCGTCAGTATTCCAGGCATGTAGCTAAAATAGATTTTTTTTTTCCCCTGCATGTTTTTCTGTACAGAAAGCGCACTTGACTACTTGCTGCCCACTCTCACAGCAGGGAGTTACCTACCCAGCATTTTATTTCAAATCCTGTCACTTTTCCTGTAACACCCCTTAGATATTCAGTGCCCCACTTCTGATGCAAGTGCTTTCCCATCGCAGCCGTGCACATCAGCCACTCTCGTGGCTGACCTTTCCTGCTGCACCATCTTCTGTGCCCACCTCATCTGCTGCCTCTCATTCATGGCCAAGACAGTAAAATGTTCTTATCCCCAGCCCTGAATGCCCTTCACATCTTTACCTGATCCTTGCCCACTCTGATGCCTCACTCATGAGCCACTTGTCTGTGCCTCTAACAGTGTTATGATGTTTGCTACATTTCACCGAATTTTATCTCCACACACTGGGAACTGGTGAAGCTGAATAGGGATGCTGGGAAAAATAGTTTTGTTGTAATGTAATTTACTGTAATGAGTTTTGTTCTTAGTCAGTAGTGGTGGGTCAGTTCTAATCTTGTGGGGGGTTTTAGTTTGGTTTTTTTTCTCTTCTAATTATGAAGAAAATCACTAGGAATTAGTGGTTAAAAATTTGAGTTGTCTGCCCTTTGATGCAAACCATTCCTGGAAATGAAGAATCTCTTCTCAAAGGTGGACAATTTATAAAGTGAACTCTATGGATTGTCTTCAGCATTTTACACTTTAATGGTTAAATATATCACAACAGAATATTGGTCAAGAATAAGAAAACTACTTGAGGCTTGAATGTCTCATCTAGCTTTGCTCTGAGCCAGCTCCAGCAACTCTTCTTCAGAGTAACACCTGAGTTATACAGTGTTTACATTCAGAGAATCGTCTAAGTTGGAGGGGACCCACAAGAACCAGCGAGTGC
The DNA here is from genome assembly GCA_036785705.1 of Acanthornis magna. NCBI lineage: Eukaryota > Metazoa > Chordata > Aves > Passeriformes > Acanthizidae > Acanthornis > Acanthornis magna. Next base: position 14,577,659 of record JAWUZG010000090.1, read on the forward strand.
AGCTCTTAAGTGAATGGCCAGTTAGGGACACCCAATTTACTGGGGTGGGCTCTTTCATTTGACACTTTGAAATTGTCTGTTTTAATATGCACTGGCTGAAAAGGGGCTTTAAATCACAAAATAATATTTGCAGAATGACACTCCTCTGGGAAGTGAGGCTTGACAAGAGTCTTATTGGCTTCACTAGCCACTTAGATGAATCAGACCACAGATCTGGTTCTGCCAGGGTCTGATGGCTCTAGCTCAGCTTTCATGCTTTCTTGGGAATCCAACAATTACCCTTCTCTTCTGAATCCTCTGAAAGGTGTTATCATTGGTGTCATGTCTCCATCAGATCATCCTGTCCTCACCAGTGAGAACAGAAATTCTTCTTGGGTCTCGCAGGCCCTGCTTCAGAGGCATTTTGTGTCCTGCCTGTAGGAGGTGTCCCTCCCAGGGCTGAGCTGATCTTTAAGGTCCATTCCAACCCCTTAACATCCTATGAATCTATGATTTTTTTACACTCAATCTCTCTTTTTAAAAAAATATTTTTTTTTATTTCTTCTGCTTTTTCTTATTGCCTTCAAAAGGCAGTGTGATTTGACTGGGAATACAATTTTGACATGATTATAATTTCCATTAAAATTTCAGTGGATTGAGACCATTGGTATTGTGAACACAGTCTGTATTCTGATGACCCAGATTTCTGAGAAAACCTCCAGGTTGTATTTCATGATATACCACATTTTATTTCATTTTTTAAATGTTTTTGAAGGAGTTTGAATTTTGCCTTAAATTGCTAGCTTACAGTGCTTCAAGCTGCATTGAAGTAAAGGGTGCTGCTACTGTAAAATCCAACTGGTTTATGCCATGTTTTTGGATTAGGGGTTTTTTACCAGCTGGAATTACAATAACTGTCATCACCACTTGATCCAAGGGAAGAATTAATGGCATTAATTCTGAAAATCATTGGTAGGACAGTATCCTGAGGAAAGTTCCATAGTACAGATGGGAATTGATACTCCTGGAATCTGATTAGTTAGGTGTGGAGATCTGTCAGAACTGGAGCTTCCTGTTGCAGAAAGTTCAGTCGTTTACACATGGCTTGAGGGCATTACTATGAGGAGCCATCCCTGAGCACTTTCTCAAGTGCTCAGTGATGACTGAGGTGACACATCACTTTTATTCCAGGGGAGTGACACAGAGCAATGCAGAGGTTCCCCTTTGCCTTTAATTGCCTAAACTCTTCACTAGAGAACATGGCTGGTCTCAATTTATAGTAAAGCTGGGCCTTGCTGACTCGTCTACAATCCCTCTTACAGGCACCATATCCTTTATCCAGCTCCACACTCCATGGGGGAACAGCCTGTCTTTCCTGTGAGAGCAGATGGGTGTAGTAAGTAAGCAGAGTAAGGTAGAAGAGTCTATGCCACCTCATGTTGTTGGTGTAATAAAAGAATATGTGCTCTATGAAATATCTTTAGAGAACAGAAGAAATCTTTATTTTTCTGCTGAGAAGTTGGCTTGCCACTGATCTAGTGAATCTCAGTCATCCCTGCTGCTTATTAACTTTTATACTCTAAGAATTCATACTGAGTGTTCTCTTCCGAGAGGCCGGAGAAGATTGCTTGGGATATGGAGAGCAGGGAATATGAAAACATCTCTGGTTAATGCAATATATAATCCTCTTATTTGATATCAGTGATAAGCGGATCCTTGATCTGCGTGTCCTGTGGACCTTTTTGTAGTCAGGATATTCTGTTAGCACAATGACTAATGCCTCCCTTCCCAGCTACATTAATGCTTCTTATTTACACAGCTTAAACTCTTTATTCTTGCTACTAACTGATCATTTAGCAGACTGGCTGCTGGCATGGCTGGGCACTGCAGATTGAAGGAGAGTGCTCTCAGTGACACACATCATTACACAGGCTCTGGTCCTGGCTGCTGGGAACTGTGTAGGAATAACATAAAAAGTATCTGGCTCACGAAGGCTGAAAAACATAGAACTGAACCACTTGCACTGGTTAACTATTAGTGTTCGGAGTGTCTTTGAGCATGGTCTTAAGCCGCAGTAGATCTAGTGAGTAAAACGAAATCTCCTAGCAAAGTTGAAGGTCTTTCATTGCTCAATGAATTCAAGAGAATCCTTGACAGATTCAGCTGTGTCTTAGGATGGTACTTACCACTTGTTTTCATACGTAATTTAAGGAAACAAACAGTACAGTATGACTGCAAGTGTGGTTTAATGCTAAGTGGAAATATAGAATAGAAGGCATGAAACAGAGGTTAGAGAAAGCAGACTAAGGAGGATAATTAGGTGAGAAGACTGAAAGAAGTCTAAGGGGTGGGTGGACAGAAACAAAACTTGGAGGGATGATGAAGAAGTAAACTTCAGGAACTCAACAAAAGCTTTCAAAGAAGGTGGTGAAATGGTCTGCAGTATGCTGGAAACAGATACTGCTTTATCATACACAGGCTTTATCCCAATGCTGTATGCTGTAGACGTAGAAGAAGAGAGCTGGAAGGCATCCTGAGACATTATCTTTTATATGGGTGCACTCTAAAATGTTGCTGACCCATTTTCATATGCACTGATGAGAATCCATGGCACTCATTAATTGCATGGGTTCTCTTTTAGACTCTGTTCAGGCGTCTGGAAATATTTAATTGATATCAGGCATGACTGGAGGTTGAATCCAGGTACCAGGGTAGTCCCCTCAGTAAAAGTAACTTGAAAAGTAACAGTGTATGTACATCAGATACTAGTGCTGGAATGGGAAAACCAATCCTTTAGGAGAAAGTCTATCCATGGCACTGGGAATAATTAAATCTTCAAGAGCAACAGAATTGAAGTTTGTTTTTGTTGAAGGACATTTTGGTTTTTAGCATCCACAGAATTGGCAGTGGAAGGTAGCTAGAGAAAAGGTTTGGTTGTGAAGAGAGATCTGCGACTGGTGTGATTTATGATCTTTTGCCAGGCCGATGGACATCCCCTTGCTTCTGTTTCCCTACTTGCCCCGTGCTTGAATTATTGGTCCTTAAAAATGGAGCTAGAACAAACAAGTCTCATGCATGTAAATATGAGTTCCTGTGCAGTGTTATGAGTATTTATGCAGTTTTTCTTGTATACCACACAGGTCCAAATAAGAATATCAGCAAAAATAAGGGTAGGAAGAAGCTATTTCTGAACTACCTGGTATACTTCCACTGTGTTCAATCAATTTTAGAGAATTTTCTTATGAACACTGGGACCTCCAATCACCCTACATTGTAGCATGAAAGCAAAGGGACAGTCTTTAAAATCTAATGTTGATTCAGGAAAAAATTAAATCCCTTTCACATAAGGAACTGTTGCATTTATCAAATAACATGTGCATGAAATACTGTACACTGAAGAATAGCTAGAAGTTTAAAAAATTATAAATTTGTGGGTTTCAAGACCACAGAATTATGCTAGAGGTCGCAAAACTAACAGAAGTACCGAAGCTTGGTTTCTGTTGGATTTGCCTCTCCAGATTAGTTCACTTTTTAACTGAGTTGTACGAAGCCCTTATGTACAGCGGTGCCACACGGGAGAGTCCTCAGTGATGCTGGAATTTCTGTGGAAACATCAGTCACAGTAGCACCTCATTAGGCAATAGACAGTCACCATAAGAGAGAAACCGTGATGAAGAGATTAATTCCTTGATATATTGTAAAATGCTTGTTCCAGTCGCTGCTTTCTCATCACTAAGGAAAAATTTTCCCATGAAGACTTTCTGTTGCCATATGAAGTTAGAGCTACTTTACAGGCTTTTCTCAGCTCTACTCCCTGATCACCAACTTCCACAAGACTTGTGGGAGTTCAACACCTCCATCACAGTTGCTTGACACTGGGCAGGAAGTTAAAAAGAAGATAGGTCATGCATATAAACTGTAGTCATTTAGGATGTCCTTGGACATAAAGTAAACCCTTGCATGTAAGAGCTCATTTTGTGTGTAATGGCTGGACCTGAGGCTGTGGAGTCATAGATGACCGGAATGTTTGTTCCTTGTATATTCTCTGCATTACTCTTACATCATCTTATGAAGTATTGGTTCATGTTGCAATTGGGCGTAGGATGAGAGGCCGGATGGGCTTCAGCTCTGATCTGAGAGGGAGCTGCTGTAAAACACCTTCAAATTCCTTTATAGAAAAAGTTATTGGAGTGTGAAACACCCTAGTGATGAGCATATTAATACAGTAAAATGCAGGCACTAAGCTAATCCTGGTTGGCAGGCTCCTCAGAAAAGCCAGAGATGAATGTGTATGGAGCAATCAAGGAGCACTTCTGGACCTCACAATGGCTGAAGACAGCGTTGACAATTTTCCAGCTCAAGGATGATTTTCATCTCTAGGCTTTCAACAAACACCAAAAGCAAATTAAAAAAAATCTGACCCACAAAAAAGTGTTCTACAATTGAATGCTAAAGTATACTGTGGACAATTAGAACTTCTCTTCCAGTTTCTATTCTGTAATGGGAATTACATATATTGATGTCAGAGGAAAATTGATTCTGATGGTGTGCTGCTTGTACAGGCTGTGCCACACAGTAACTGAATGTGCTTTCAGTTTTGACAAAGGATAGTTAATATACAAGTCAATTGAGCTAAGATATGCTTATTTCTGAAGCAAATCAGTGCTGATTTTTTTCCAGAAGCTGTGATTCTAAAAAACCCCAAACAACAAAACCCAAAAAGCCCCTTTAAGCTGTAGAATTTAATATTTTTTTATCGTTGTTTAGCCTCTCATGCATTCCTCACCAGCAGGATGGGGGAGAGAATTTGAAGAGTAAAAATGAGAAAACTCGGGGGTTGAGATAACGACAGTTTGATAGGTAAAGCAAGAGCTGTTCATGCAAGCAAAGAAAAACAAGGAATTAAGTCACCACTTCCCATAGGCATGTTCAGGCCAGTGTCCAGGTGTTCAGGCATGTTTAGGTGTTCAGCCATCTCCAGGAGAGCAGGGCCCCATCACACATAACAGGGACTTGGGAAGTCAAACGCCATCACTCCAAATGTACCCCCTCCCCTTCCTCCTTCTTCCCCCAGCCTTATATGCTGAGCATGACACCACATGGTCTGGGACATCGCTTTGGTCAGTCAGGGTCAGCTGTCCCAGTTGTGTCCCCTCTCAGTTCCATGTGCTTCCCCAGCCCACTCACTGGCAGGGTGGGGTGAGAGGCAGAGAAAGCCTTGGCTCTGTGTAAATCCTGCTTGGCAGTAACCAAAACATCCCTGAATTACCAACACTTTATTTTTTCCAGCACTAATCCAAAACACAGTCCAGTAGCAGCTACTGTGAAGAAAATGAAGTATCCCAGCCACCACCAGCACATCATGACACACAAGTTCTTTGTAGATTAAGAAAACATTTTCGTTTTTTTATTTCTAGTGCTGTTGCATCTGCTCTTGGGAGATGCTTGGGTTCATGGTGTTCTTGTATCTGATTTCATACTTAAATGGTTCTTGGGGATATCCCTTTTTGATTACAACAGGGTTTGTATGGGAGTTTTTTTGGCTACTGCTGGCTTGACTGATGAGGAGCGCTGGTATCTGTCACTGGTTTATTTCCTAGAGGCACACTGACTCAGTGGTCTCTGTGCAAGACCTTGTATAATGATAATTCAGGTGGAAGAGTGTCCTTCTAAAACTATACTGGGAAATGAGCTGTATGTGTATTGTTGCCTGTAAGGAGATTCCCAGTTAGTTTTTAAAAGTGTTTATTCCTGGTAGAATAAAGAGCTTTAGACAGTTTTTTCACTTGGGAGGCTGGTGAGGAAGATCAAACATACAAGGCAGGTTTTTAGCTGTGAAAGTAGTCAACAACCAAATCCCAGTGAAACGATAAAGAAATATTTAAGGACTCTTGGCAAATACAACAGCTCCTTCAACAGCTTTGCAAGTTAAAAATGGGGCACTGAATTATATTACTCCTATACTTTAAAAACTGGGCTCCCATTTACTATAATTTCAACAAATGTAGATTTTAAATCTCAGAAGAATATTACGTAGCAGGGAGGCATATTGTGTTTGCTTTTTGTTGTGTGCTTTTTTTTAAAAACCAGGAATATCTCTAAATAACTTAAATTCAGTTAAAAGAAGCCCATCTGTTACTGTCCTTGTTTTCTTACCCATCATTTAAATGGTAAACATCAAACTGTAAATACTTCAGCTGTGTTCTCCCCTTTGACAGAGAACATGCTAAATGTTCACCTTATTGTGAAAGTAGTGCAAAACACACAAGGCAGGTGTGAAATCATCAGCTGCTTGATGCAAAGTACTTTTTCCAAATAACTGCCAAAAAATATCGTGCTTAGCTTCTTTAGGTCACGATTACCTGCTTTTCAAACTTCCTTCTCCATTGATTTGAGAGGAGGTAACCCTAGCTGATAGGAATGTTTTAAAAAGGAATAGTTTACACCCCATGAATTTTTCTAATATACTTCTTATTTTAATGGTCCATGCATACGTTTTTAATAGAGTTTGACAAGCTTTAATTTAAACTACAGTGGGTGCTCTAGTGCTCTAGTACTACTACTGAAGCACTGTCATGCAACATTGGTTCTTATCTAACAAGACAACATAATCAGAGAAATGTGCAGTAATTTTTATAGCAATAATGGTTTCCTTCATGGAAAACAGCAAATAAATGTGCCTGAAGACTCTTTTTGGGCACAAATTGTTTAAAGCTATCCCTTGCTGTGGCTTTTTTGCCTTCAAATTTAAGTTCCCCTTTGTATCTCTGCTGTCACTTTTATGTTTTATCTTTCTGAACCTAAGGTTTTCCTCTTTCAGCCCTGTCTCAAAAGCCATTTATTTTAGGTTCTTGAATTTTCCTACTGTGGCAAACATACTATTTTTTTTCTGATTTTCTGGAATAGTAAAGAGACATGAAGGGGAATGAAAAAATGATAGGTTTTCTCTGACCAGCTGAGATTATGTTAAGCTACAGGTTTGTCTCTATTAGCAAAGAGCCCTGCCAGGCCCCAAGGAGAGCCGACAGGAGCTGACACTGGGGAGCTGCTGGAGCAGTTCCTGAATTTGACCCCTGCCAGGCAGCTTTCTCCCAGTGGGTTCCAGGCCTTTTTTTGGGAGTTAGAGGGCCAGGACATGTCACCCATTTCAGTCCTATCTTGGAAGGTGACCTTATCCCCAGGGAAGCTACTTGGGAATGACTGATTTAATGGCATAGCTCTAGCCTACGAGGTTTCCTCGAGCAGCGTGAGCTGGCAGTGCTGGCAGCTGGTGACAGCAGCTCTCCTGCCATGGCAGTGTTGCATCCTGCGTGTGTCCCTGCCCCTCCACGAGGTCGATGCAGTGGTGACACAGGAGCTGAAGAGCTCTGTGGTGCCGTGGCTCCTGTCTGCCCCTCCACCAACACTGTGCTAGCGATCCTTTGGCCCCTTGCTCTCGGGAATGTCCCTCACCTCGTGCTGGACACCGAGTATGGTTCAGTGGGTGAAGTAATGTACCCCTGGAGCAGCTCTGCAGTAGTTACAAGGGAGCAAATCTTGTGTCAAAATGTGATGTTTTCAGGCTCAAGAGATTAATGAAATGATTTAAAATGAGGTTGGTATTAGTTTGGGGTTTATTTTTCCTTATTTGTTTCTAAGCACTGAGTTTTTCATTTGTGTCTCAGATCATTCTTCTCCTTCCTTTTCTCATGACTTCACTTTCTTCCCATGTCTGTTGCCTCCTTCTGTTGTCTTCCCACATCCCTGGCTGCCTGCCCCACTCATGAATTCTGCTTTATTGCATAGTTTCACTTGTCTGTGAGCCAGTCCTAGTCTTCTGTAGTTTGTCTCTTCTCTGATGCACACCTTGTCATGCCCTTACCACCTTTGCTCCCCACCAGTGAAACCACAGTGGTGATGCACATGCCTCTCCCCTTTCTTTACTTCCCTCCTTCTCTTTTTTCCAACCTTTTTTCTCAGATTGGGTAGGATTGTCTCCCTTCTCAGACTGCCACCTCTAGCTGAGCTCATTGTCCTTGCCCATCTCAACCCTTTTCAAGCTGTGGAGTTTCGCAGGGCTGTCCCATAATACCGACACCCAAAGATCTGGGTTCCTGGATATCGCTACTGCACAGAGTAAAGGAGGCACTAACTAATCTTTTCCTGCTCAAGCAGCTTTAAAAAGCAGGATTTTTAATCCTTCTTTTCCCCCAGTGCAGGTACAATCAGGTGAGACCGTTTTCCAATTTTAGAAGAAAATTGGAGTTTGTTGCCATACAGAAAAGGAGTGGGAAACAAAGGGTTATTAAATGGTGGCAGCCGGGTAAAACTGTCACATTTAACTGTTTTGTAGTTTTGCAGCTGAGTTGCATAAGTGCCAGGTGACATCTCTGTGCTTGCCTCTCTGTGGGCTGGCACAAGCAGTGGGGAGAACTGTGTGAGGCTGCTCATGGGGGAGAGATGAGGTGGCTGCTCAGACACTTCAGGTCGGTGCTTTGGCAGTATTTTCTGAGCCACAGTTGCTGGATTTTCCTGCTGGCGCAGGGGAATCTGTGAGCTGCAGCTTCCTGGCAGGATTCTGGGAACAGCACCAAAAGCCCCAACAGGCAGCGAGCAGGTTTTATGCTCTGAGTCAGAAGCAGGCTGAGAAGATGCAGCCTTCAAAGCATGGATCCAGGATGGGGAAGGGGATCTGTGCAAGGAGGATATTTCCAGTGTGAGGCTCAGAGCTTGGGGGGACCCTCTCCTGCCAACACTCTCGGTGAGTCTGCGGGTCAGCTGCTGGTTTTGGTGCAATCACAGGAGAAGGGAGATTGCTGCCTTTCCCCACTGCTACCCTGAGCCAGCTCATCCTTCTAGCTATTTCTGTCTATGCTTATCTATAGCATCATCCCCCTTGTGCCTGTGTACCTGCCAAGCATTCAAAACAGGCACTGCTGTGGCAGCCTCCTTCTCTCTCTTCAGCCTGGAGGATAAACGACTGGATTGCTTTTTTTTTTTAATTATTTCTCTGCATCAGGAATATGTGGTGGGAAAGCTAAGCCCGAGAAATGCTTTCAGGAGTGTGTGGCCAGGTTGGCAGATGCCTCCTTGTGCTTAGCTCCTAGAGAAGTCCTGCAGCCTGGCTTTTGCCGGGCTCACTTTGGGCATTGGTGCTCTTTTTGACAGTGATGGTTTCCTGGAGTGAGATGTGGTCTCGGGTAAAAACAGACAAAGTTTGGATGCAAGAGAGAAGACCTGGATCTGACTTGCCCACAAGGGGACCCAGAACAGAAAGCTGAATGCTTGGGTGAGTTCACAGCAGCCGGCTTGTCCAGTACAGAACACTGTATTCTTCTTTATGAGAGACTGAGTTATCCTAGGTTAAAATAGCAGTATCAGAAATCCTAATATCTATACATCACCTATTTACTAGATGCTGCTGTATGTGTTGTTTTGTTTAGTTTGGGCTGTGAAGTAGACTGCTCTCTGTGCTTCGTGCATCTCACTGTGGCTGATGACTTTACTCCCAACTGGGAATTTTGGTGTTAGTGTCTGGAGTTGTGCAAATACATGCAGATGTGCAAAATTTACATCCTGCTTTAGTGTCTTTGTTACAGCACTGGTTTAAGTCAGTAAATTTCTCTCAGATTGGCAACTTGATATTAAAGCATGTCTTCTGCCACCTCAGTGTTTGACTTCAGAGGCACAAAAGCATAGATAATATGTATATTTATAACATATTGCTACTGATCCTTAAAATATGAGGTGTAGGGATAATGGAATACAGTTCCAATGCACCTTACCAAAGTTGCTTTGTTGGAGAGATGCAAAAAGAGATTGAATAATCAGGATTTTCTTCTTTTAAATGATGAGGTTTTAACACAGAATTTCAGTGTGAGGCTGTCAGGGCTTCCCAAATACTTTTATCCTCACATTGGCTGAAACTGTCATTGTAACATTTTAAATGAGCCCTGGGCTCAGACAACTTACATCTATATTTCTTTTTTAAATCTGTAATTAAATATGATTTCTTATGGCAATATGTATAGTGGAAGTAGTTTTGATGAGAAAGAAATGTTGCGGTATGTGGAGTACCTAAATATCTAAATTTATATGTATTTGTTATAGTGTTTATAAAATACCTTTGTGCTGTAGGCAACCACTGAATTAATTTACAAAATGAAACTTTAAAAAAAAGAAAGTTTCTAGCATTTCCACAACAGCACAAAGATATTTGTAGTTAGTTACAAGTGATGGAGCATTTTTGGGCTGAGATGTCCTGTGCAGGGCTAAGAGTTGGACTTGATGATCCTTGTGGGTCCCTTCCAACTCGGCATATTCTGTGTGATTCTTCTGGCTATGGTCTGGATGATACTGCTGGACAGACACCTTTGGCCAGCATTTTGGCTTAGTTTATTACTGGCATATGAAGATAAACCTGGCAAGTCCAAGGAAGAGTGTGTTTTACCCTGATTGTTGAAAATTATCCACGTTTGCTTGTATGAATCAGGCAGGTCTCAATAGATATTTCTATTAGGGAGTTTTCAAATCTGTAAGTAACAAAGTTCTATTTTTTTCCTCAACTGTAAGTACAAGTGGCCAGTGCTTGCACAGCCCTTGTCATGTGTTGGTGAGAAAGTCCTTTGCAAATGGGATTTCTGCCACTGCACTGTTGCCTGCATTCAGGAATGACAGAACAGGAGATGGGAGTAATTTTGTCTCATTTTTATCATAAAGTTAAGCTGGTCATTTAGGTTCCCCACCACAGGGCAAGGTGCAGAGTTCATCACACTCTGGAGCAGCTTTGTTCTCTTTGAGTAACGCAGTTAAATAGCTTAGTTCTCCTACTCAGTCCCAGGTTCTTGTTGCCTGGATCTGGTACGCTGGGTTTCTCTGCCTCCAATGCTGTCTTTTGGAGACAACTATTTATTTCCGTCTGAGAAAGAGCCCATTTTAGTTTTGAGGACAGCTTATGGAGGGGGCTGACATAGGAGGAGTTAAGGGTGGCACTATACCAGGTCTGGCTTCCCACATAAATATCCTCCGGTGCTGTCCCACTAACAAGGTTTCCAAAAGCCTCCCACGCCCATGCCTTGCTCCGAGACATGCAACACCCACTTCGTGCTGTTAAATGCTGCTCTGGTGAGCTGCAACACAGATCTCACTAGAAAACAATTTTGAATGGAGAAAATAATCAATTGACATGTGGGCAAAGAGCTTAACATATGGATGTGACTAGGTGGGTGTTTTGGGAGCAAGGGTGTCTGTGTGTGGCAAGCCCCTGGTGTGGGTGTCTGTGGCAGGACAGATGCTGTCCTGTGGGCCAGAGAAGTGCTCAGCTCGCCTGCTGAGCTGGGCGAGATGCATTTGGGGCAGCTGACAGATGGAGCAGCTCTGACCTGAGGTGACTCGCACGAGGTCACTCAGCAGGTGGGTACTAAAGCTGGATACAAAAACCAGGCCCATGTGCTACTCCTTAGAACACACCACCTCCACAGCCACCAAACAACCTGGGCTAAATGCTGCTGTCTTCATGACCCACATGAAGTGGGTCTGGGTGGGGAGTGCTTAGGAATGAAGCTACACACGGATGTGGAAGCAGCCATGCCTGCAGGATGATAGCAAAAAAATATGAGAAAAATGTTCTTCTCCTAGATTTTGCAAAATACCATAGCTAAGGTCCTGTTGTTCAGCCAAGGCAGCAGGTGCCTGGCACTCTCAGAGTGGTCATGGTGCTCTTAACCGATCCTTTACAAGCCACTAAACCACACAACATTTGTGAACACTGCTGCAGTGTGCTCCTTTGCGTGCCAGTTCCTATGGAAACATGCTGTAAGAATGTCTAAAATAAGTACAGTGCTTTGAAACTATTATTATTTTGATCTTTCCTTTCCCCCCAAAAATCTCCTTTATCATCTTTCTGGCTGAATTTTTGGTACATTAAAAGATTGTTGTCATTATCTGGAAGAGTGTGCTATCCTGCTTACCCATGTGTCTGCATCCTGGAATCTGATGGATCCCAGGTTCTGATATTGAGATCAGCGCTCCCTTCCCCCATCCTCCCTGCTCAGTGGGGGTGGCAGGTTGTTGGTGCAAGTGTTGAACATATATATATTTTTTTTTTTTTAATTATATATATATAAGTCCAGAAGCTTATTTCCACCTCCAGGTGCTGAGGGTCACCGAGTCCAGCTGCCCATCAAAGCAGAGCCCATTATTTGGTGCAGGAGATGGTTGTGAGCCAGATGGAGACATCCCACAACTCCCCTCTTCCCTGTGGGAGGGTCAGTGATGGAGCTGATTGGGACAGCCCTTGCAAAGGAAATTACTTGTTCTCCCCAAAAGGATGCTCGTGCTGGTAACTGAAGACAGGGCTGTGTATTTAAAGCGCTTTTCCCAAGTGCCCCTGTGGTTTCCTTGTAAAACTTTCAGCTCCCTTAGAGCAGCAGTCTCCCTGACCTTAGCGATGTCTAACATTTTCAAACAGCCACGTCCCATTTTCGAAAACTGCTTTTGACAAGCAAACTTTAGGAAAGCTGGGGCTGAATCCTATGGAGGGCTAAAAAATCTTATTTAAAGCTAGGTGCTATTTTTTGCTCATTTTCAGCCTTCTGGCCTCTTGCAGTATTATGTCTCAGAACCCAGAGCTGGATACCAGGAGGAGAGCTGGAGGTGCATGTTTGGCATTCAAGGAGGAAGTAGGCACTTAAATGCAGAAAAGAGATTCAGGAATTTTTGGACAGTGCCAAAACCCTCTGACATCCCTATATGCTGGATACGTATATATCCAAGAAGTATCTGCATTCCCAGAGCATTTTCTGGGGATTTACACATCTTTTGTTCCTGATCCCAAGAGTGGAGGTAACAACAAAAGCAGGTTTGTAATAAAACAGAGTTGACAGTTGAACAGTATATTTTTATGACTGCACATACTAGACAAAATAAATTGTAAAGAGTTATGATGATTTGGATCTAGATAACATTACGCTTCAACATTAAACTAAGTCGTAGCCATTTGAGAAGTGTAGGCATCTGTTTGAATCCTATTCCAAATCACCAGGCCAAATTTTGCTCACAGGGTTCCTTCCTGCCAGTGAGCAGCTGCTGTGTAATTATGCATCCTGATTTATGTTGCTCAGTGCTTAGTCTTTGCATGATGTTCTATGTGTTTGTGGTAACTGTTCTGGAAACACCAGATCTGTTTTATTTTGGCATGACACTGAAGGCCAGGAGAAGAAATATGAGTCTTATCTTAATGGGCAGAATAAAACTTTATAGACTGTTTTCAGGATTGCCCTAATTTTGGAGTTAAACCACTTATTAACCAAGCAGACAAATTAGAATGAAAATGCTGGTCCAAAAAAACCAAGTTGTGAAGCTTGGTATTTGCTTTGCATTTCATATCTGCTAAGGTCCTTCCTTACTTGAATGACAAGCACTGAGTCCAGCACTGAAGTGAATACCAAGAGAGATGAGAATCGTGAACTGTGGAGCAGTGAATTATAAAGAGAAATTGCTCTGTTTTGATGTGAATAGGCAGGGCTGAGATTCTTTTTCTGAGGGTTCTCTTTGAACTGCTTTGGAGCTGGGCCACTGTAGTTGTAACCTTTCTAACCCAATTGATAAGTTCATGTGTATGCACAGTATGTAGGTCATTCACATTTATTCTGAGTAGCCCAGAAAATAATGCAGTAAGACTTCGAAATATTTTACATTTCAACCCTTTCATTGTAGCTGATTTCTCTCTCCTGCACTTCCTTGTTCATCTATGCGTCTGATGCTGGAAAAAGCCCCAACAAGGTATCACCTAATGTGCATGGATAGCTGATAAATGAAGCACTGAATAAACAGCTACACTCAGGAGAAAGTAAGAGGCTGTTAGAGATGCCCTGTGAAGGTATGAGGGACAGGATCTATGAAATAGGGAATAACCTACACCTTTACTAAATCACTGCAAATTTGCTTAGCAGTCAAGAGAATTTTGGAATTATCTTCCATTTGAGAAGTGCAATATTGCAATGATTTAAAAGAATTATTCTGGCATATGTCATTAGATAGTATTAAATCCTGACCACAGTAAAGTGATAGTTCAGCTCTCTTAAGAGAAAAATCGTAAGTTATCTTGAAGGTAATGGACTCCTGAGGAATGTACATGTGGTTCAATAAGGGAAAATCACAGAATATGACAGTGACTTTTAAAGGTGACATTATTAATTTTGACCTTGTATTGATACAGTTTGTAGAAACATAAAATGGTTTGTATTGGAAGAAGCCCTAAAGATCAACTAATTCCAACTCCCCTGCCATAGGCAGGAACACCCTCTACCATTGCCTCCTGCTCTTGCCTACCACACCAAACACATTTTCTTGGATCCAGGTAGTATCAGACATACCAAATGTGGCATTGATGGTAATGATAGATGGTCATACTTTAAATTGGGATGTAGTGTTCATTGCGTTCCCACAAGAATTCACATTAAGTCTGGTTTGTGAATACAAAAATCAATTTAATTTGAAGGTAGTACTCTGCTGGGAGGCATTGCAATCTCTGCTGAGAACGGAGAGCAGTTTTTAGCTGGGGACCTAGAAATACTAGATATTTTATCTGTAAGGCTCAAATAAGACAAATATAAATATACAGATCTGTGGAAATGATCTGAAAATACATAAACAGTAGTGCTAGGAATGAGAAAAGGTTCAAGTTGTCATCTTGTAATGCTGTCTCTCTTAATACCGGGTAAGGATTAAGTAAGTCCTGGACCATGCCAGACTGAGCATGACACCAGCAAGTGGCACTGTTCGTTCAAGACCTTTGGGAAGGGAGCAGCCAAAACCCTTGCTTTTCCTCTGGCACAAGTGCCCCTGAAGCCCTGCTGGCACTGAAGGCTCAGTGAAGGGCAGTGGCTGGCCTGTCACCACAGTAATCCGCCACACGTTCCTCCACCTGCAGCAACTCACCTTGCTCTGCATCTGACACCCACCCCAGTGTTCGGCCTTAGCTCCTGCTGGTGGAAAATGGAGATAGAAATGGAATTAAGCATCAGCTAAGTGGGTGGGCAGCCATGGAATGTGGGGGCAGAAGGGTAGCACTGCGGAGTCCTGTTAAATGGGGAGGAAAGAGCAGAAAAGGAAAGGGGAACTGCCCCTTTGCAGACCCACCCTCACTAAAGCATGAGTTTCTCAGGCCACATTTGTTAAACTGGGTAAGCAGAGGGACAGCAATCAATATTGGTATTGATGTCAGAATTAATTTTTACTGATCAATACATTTTGCCTAATCAAACATATGCCTTCAAGGATTAGCACTTCTGTATTTAGTTTGTCTGCCACAGGATAGATTAAAATAATTTCCACTTTAACTTTGATTCTGTGATTTCACAGTTAAAACACGATACACGTTTTGTTGTCTCAGAAAATGCTTTTGCACGTACCTAATGTGTGTCTTTCTCTGAACACCTTCCCAGCCACCAAGAGCACAGGTTTCCATAGATGCCCTGGGGAGTTACATTGTAGCGCATCATTGTGTTTGAAATTCCAGATTTCTTGAAGTGAACATACAGCCTGCTCTCTCCTCAACCACATTAGGTGCTTGGTTTTCATAGCAGAAGGATGAAGTGCTTAAAGTGAAGAGTTTCTACTAAGAGAGCACTAAACTGAGCATAAGGAGGTCATCGCTGTCTTTTGCTTACCTGTCCAATGACTTGGGACAAAGCTTTTTGCTGCACTGTTTCTTCCACACCAATTTAGATTTTCTCCACACTTTCCTTTTAACTCATCCTGCTTTAACTTTTTGAGGTGGTGTCCATTTCTTACTGTGTGTTTGTATAAAGTCTACAGCATTTGACTGTCTGCCTGTGAGCAACTGAAAATGAGGGCCTGTTTGGGGATGACAGAAGAGTAGAATACACATATCTCAAGGGGTTAAACATAGGAAGCAGTTGAGACAAGAAAGTTTTTTTTCAGTTGGGCTTAAAATGCCTGGCCTGTTTCAAGAAGGAAACTTTGATTTCTAGTAGCAGGAGTACACTGAACATAGCTGACAGGAATTCAGCTGGAGAGAATTTCTTAACAGTTGTTAAGAAATACCTGTTTTGCTGAACTGTGGTTCTTCATATTAATATAACACATAATTTGCCATTGATCCCTCAGAAAAAAGTGGTTTTCTAATATAAATAGTTCATGTGTGTTGCTTCAGATGTCCCTGGAAAGAAAATGTAGCTTTGGACCCACATTGTCTGGGCTTTGCTTCCCCCTGCAGCAGGGCCATTTCCCCAAGCTGAGATTGTGACACTTCTTTTGAAAATCTCCCCCGACCTGCTTCTCTGATGGATGGCTGAAAGCAGTTGCAGTGAAAAGACTTTTGAGGAGTGCAAGAAGGAAAGAGGATGCCTCAGCATCCAGACTGGAGAGGCTGTGAGGAGCCACGGTGGCAATTTTTATCTCCTCTTGTTTCTCTCTGCCTTACAAAGGGTGTATCAGGATTTGTTGGATTGTGCCAGGTGTTTTCAGAGCCCTGTGGATGCTTCTGTAAGCATTATTATTGCATTCTTGCACGTAGGCAGAAACTATGGTAGAAGCCAGTGGATAAGCAGATCTTTCTTCCATCAGATCTCAGTGATTTCCTCAAATCCGGTTGATAAAGCCAAGCCCAAACAAACCTTCGATTTCCAAAGCACCTATCAACCTCTCTGCTTATGCCCAGACCAAGTACTTCAAAGAATTAAAAAATCTAGAAGTTACATCCTATGGCCTATTTCCTTTCCCAAGGTATTTCATTATAGGACAAGTTGAATGAAGGGGAGAGGTTAGCAAGGTTTAGTGATTTTGATTGCACGTGTATTTGGATCAAACTGTTATAACATTTTTCATGAGATCTGCAAATTGCTTTTTAAAAGTAAATTTAATCCCTTTGAGCATATTGTGCACTTATAGTTCTTAAATGATGCTTAGGCGGAAAGTTCTGTCACTGTTCATGAAAAGTAGGTTGTCTTAATTTGTAAGATCATGAGAACCTTTTAAGCCCACTGGCTCTCACTGCAGTCAATGGGATATTTTTGCTTTGTATTCCAGCTGGAAAAGGGTCAGCTCTCTTGCCACTGGGGAATGTACCTTTAAATTGTCCTGTATCCTACTTTATTAATTGATGCATTCTGCACTAAGCTGTGGCATTTTCATTTTCTAAGCTGTTTATTAATTCTGACACTGAATAATTAAAAAGGAGAAAGCAGCACAAGGAAAACATCTCATAGAAGGCCATCACACAAGCTGTGTGTGTAAGAAAGGGCGCAGACCATAGGGTGGATTGCAAACATAAACAAAAGAGCTACATAAAAGGCAAGACAGCCCAGAAGCTCTATCTCCAATTATGCACATTAGAGTGTTTTTAAGTGAGTGCTGCAATACCCTCATCAATTTCTTGTTTGGTACTTTTGGCTACAGAACTTGGAGTAGCAGGCTGACATAGTAAAGCAACATCATTAACCTGCTTTCCACTGTAATATTGAATAAATATGGCACAGTGTGGTCTCCTAAAATGATTTTTTAAATCATCGTCTACACAGATAAAGTATGCAGTGGTGCCCTACCATATCTCCATAGGGAAATTAAAGAATAGAGAAGGAAAAAGAAAAAAAAAAAGGGCAATGCATTTTGAGGGACTGTGAGGAAGCTAACTGAAATGTAAGGGTGAATTGCCAAAAACCATCATTTGGTGTCTTTGGGAGAATAGGAAGCACTTTACACACTCTTCTTCCCCGGTGTTTCACTTTCTGTACTGATATAAAACTACAGCGATATGTTTTTAATCTTTTACTTCTCTGTATTGCACCTTATCTTCTCCTCCTAGGTTTCCAGAGAAAACAGGATTCAAAAACTTTGATAGGGGAACAGATCAGATAAATCTGTGCGGGTTTGCATTGGATTTCTACTGAAATGACACCATGTGCAGTGCTGTGGCAAAGATACAAGATACAATTAGAACTACACGGCCCTCAGGAAGTATTAAGATTTAATAGCAAGACTGAAACCTGATGTGCCATTCCCAGCCCTGTTTACAGCATGGCATTTGGATGCTGTTGTAACTGTGCTTCAGAATGAGTCTCTGCTTGGTTTTGCAAATTGTTCTTGTACCAAGGAACCAGTATGTGCTACAAAATTAAAACTGGGAGGAAAAATAACCGCTGTGGGATAACATGCAATAAATCCACTGAAGCTGCTGGCTCTGGTGAGGTAACGTCTTGTCCCTCTATGGGTGGAACATTTCTCTATCGAATCATTACAGTTTTGCTCAGAAACATCCTACTGCTTGAAGTGCTGTGGGAAGAACAGTAATGTCAAGCAGATATCAGGTTTTCCCAATAGGAGCGTCCTGCTGGGAAATGGGCTGCACTGGTGTGATGGTGTAAAAAGCTCAGCTGCGGCAGCTCTCTGTAATTGCTATTCCCTTCTGATTCCTTTGCTGAATGCACAAAACTGCTTCTCACAAACAGATCTGAGAACAAAATCCTCGACTTGTCACCAGTGTAATACTCTGCATGCTAAGCTGGGGTTTCTGACTAGTTTGCCTTCATCGTCACTATTTGATATTGAGTCTCTCAGCTCCTGTTATGGCGCCAAAGCCTGACACTGAGAACAAATGCTTCTGTTTCAATCAGGGATGTTTAATTTTTCATGATGAGTGCAGTTTAGTGCCTCCCCAGGTAGGAGGCTCCGGTGCTAATTACCAAGGAAATGTTTTCTGCCTGCACAGGACACATGTGCACTCTGCATCTTGGTTCTGTTAAGCAGCTGAGCTGAGTGGGATCAGTGCTAGTTGCTGCTGGCTGCACCCACAGCCTCTTACCTAATATTGGTGCCTGAAGAAAGCCTTCCTCAGTTTTCCCTTGTAGCCCACACGGCTGCAGAAGAAAGTCTGTTTTATGAGGACGCTGCTGAAGGAGGTGTGCAGTCCTGCTTGGAAACTGGTAAGCATCACATGCCAGAGAGGAGCGCTGTGTTTGTGTGGTGTGAACAAAGGGCAGGCTAGGTTTGGTTCTTCTGTGTATTCTTCAGTGATGAGGAGCTCAGTCCTAATAATTTTTGCCAATTGGCTTGTAGACATACAGCAGAAAACATCTCAGATCTTCTAAGATGTGTTTAAATTTTTGTGGATTTTTGGGGGCTTGTTTCTTTTTTTATTTTTGTTTTGTTTTGGCTTTTTTGATATATAATTCAAAACCATTGCATTTAAGATTTATTTTCTATGACTGTGTTGGTTTGAAAAGAATGGTAAGGTTTATCTTACTTTTTTGATGAGCTTAAATCAAGACAATTTGATAGCATAACAGTTATGTTCCATTTAAAAGCTGTTATATGGAGTGTTCTGGGGGTTGCTTAAAGGGGGCTGTTTTGAATGTATACTTACTCCTTACGTAATTTCCTAAGCTGTTGTTTAGCCTCACCATTCATCTTTTAGCAGTAAGTCACACACAATTCTGCTCTTCTCTTTGATCCTGTATTGTTTGCCAGAAGGATTTTCAGCAGGAGTCTACAGTACTCAGAGTAGAGCATTAATAAAGAAATGTAAGTGGAAGAATTAGAAATACCCCGTCATGGTTTTTTTTGTGTCTGTCTGTGCTGAAGAGAGGTGGCTGAAATATGTTAAGACAGCAAAACCTCTCCTGAGACAGAGCAAAAGGAAAAGTTGCATGTTGTGTAGACTGTACCCTTTACCACCATAGGAAGAAGAGGCTGCTGCAGTGCTCCCCTGCCCAGGCTGCTCCAGTACTTTCTTCTTAGGGAATTCCTGTTTTAGGGTGGGGGAATCAGCAAATGGAAGCACCACTGACAAAAACTGGCTGCAGAGTTAGCTTTCCAGGATGTACAGCTGGTTGTTCCTGTGTCCTTATTCCCCCAAACAGAGCAGGGCTCTGTTCTGTGCCTGTGGAGACTCTTAGTGGCCATGAGGTATGGGGTGTGGGACTGACTTTCCAGGGGGACTCTTGACAAGTTTCAACACACAGGGATACGAAGAGGAGATCTTTGGCAGTGGCCTGGCTGGCATGGAGGAGCCCCACAAGGATGCTTTGAGGAGGGGCTGCATGCAGGGCTCGTTTTCCCCATGTGCTTTATGGCACACTGACTGCAGAGCAGATCCCATGAAAAAATTAAGGTCCACATGCCTTTCCATAGAGGGTCTAATATTTTTAGAGCTGCTGTAATTAGGTTTAAGAGATACTTAGTTTGGAAAACAGAAGTTTGACCTCAGGGCTGGTGGCACTGCTCACACCAGAAATCCATAAACCATAGCAATTCCTAAAGCTGTGCCCTGAGCATGGTTAGGATGTTAGGATCTGCACAAACATAGCGAATCAAGTCCTTAGGGCTTAAATGAGGCCCTAAAGGACTTAGCTGCCAGGTTTATGTTTCCCCACTGTGGGAGGCAGATATGTATATGAGCAGTCCCATTTCTCAATGCTCAAGAGGACAAGATTATGAGAATTCAAGAAAATGTTTAACACAAACACGAGTGTTGCATGGAGTGCTGTTGCCCACACCTGGGTTGGTCAGGACTTCTTGGACCACAGTCCTCTTGAACACTGGTGCTAATTCCACTTAGACAGCACTTGGATGTCTGTACCTGCTACTCCAGGTCATGCCATGGGTTTCTAAACCAAGTGAACTGCTCTGAAACTTCTTTCTCCACAGGGAGTTTGTTAATGTCTTGCAGTATTTCAGATTCTTTTACTAGCGTGGAAAATTTGAACTTTTTTTCCAAAATAAAGCACAAGAATTTTATTAAAGGTAATTGGAGTGGATCAATATATTTGACTTTCTGAAGAGTTACTGATGAGATATTTTAGTGTGAAGTTGGGGTTCGTGACTGGGTAGTGTCAAATCAAGCTGCTGTGTGTATATTTGAAAAGGATAATACAAATTCTAACTAAAGGGAAACCTGGTTCTAGGGGTAGTGAGAGGTTAGCATTTCCTTTCAGATTTTGGATGGGTGTACATGTTGGGTGAGCTAAAGAAGCAGTCCACAATTTCTTGACCTTCACAAACTTTGACCTAATCCACTTTCTTAAATAAATGAGAAAAGCCAGCTTTTAAGCTCTCATAAAAGAACTTACTTAAGTGAATGGTTATCAACCTTCACCTTTTTCCACCAGGGCAGTGGTAACTCGAGCAGATCTTGCAGTTTTCTGCAAGTCCTGCAGATTTTGGTGTGGTCCCCCCTGCAGAGAGACACAGATACCAACATCACGACTTTCACTGAAGACAGAAGCCAGACGTCTAGTCCTCATGGTGAAGAAATCAAAAATATGATTTGCAGCCACCCAAAGAGAGAGTGAATCCAACCCTGACCCAAAGTGTGGTATTAAAAATTCATAAAATCTAACTTTTTTATGCTAGGCTATGATTATAGCAATTTTTTTTGGGATGGTGACGTGCTGAAACAAGAGGGCTTCTGAGTTCTGGGGAGCTTTGCTCTGCAGACAGGGAGGATAGAAACTTATTTCTCTTAAGTGAAAGCTTTCACTCTTATTTAATCTCATGCCTGCTAGAGCGAAGTCCTTTAAGAAAAACACTAATACAACATTCAGCAATTTTTTGTTGCTCCTTGGGAATTTTCTTTTCCCCACCAAATTGGTCTTGCACATCTCCTTTATATTCAGACAAAATTAATGGGCTGCACTTATTACAGTTAATCAGCTGCGTCCTCAGCTCCTACTTCAGGTCAGCAGAGTGCTGAGTCCTTATTTTGGGCTATGCCCACCTTTGCCCTGGGATAAGGGCAACAAAAGTAGTTTGCTCCCTGTGTTAGACCCCTTATTAGTGCAATGCATTTTATACACAAGCTGCAGGTTGGAGAGATGGTTTTCAAATCAGCATATCTCGAGGTTTTCGCTGCAAATGTTTTATTCAGAAAGTGCCCAGCCTCACTGAGCTGTGTGAGGTGTGTAGCTCCAGCCAGAGCCAGGAACTGGAACTCCTTGGTTTTAGGAGTACATTTTATTATTGAGACGTAAGGTGCACATCACACAGTTCAGCAGAGCTAAGCAGCCTGTGTGCTAGGGAAACACTTCCAGCAATAAACCTGAGCTGAATAAATTCCTGCTTCCTCTAGCTGGGGAATATCCGTATGTCACTGTTGAATTCTGCCATCTCACATGTCGAAGTTGTATGTTTAGTGTTGAAATTTGGCTTTAGAAAGGATTTACTAAATCAGTGCTGTTATAGATGGGGAAACACGTAAGTAAACAGAGATTAATTGATTCAGGAGAACTGAGCTCCTTCCTTGGAAGAAGATGGCCTGGATGGGAGCCTGTAATGGATGTCTGGCTGTCAGGGTAAAATATTGATGATTATTTCTGTGGTTCAGGTCACTGGAATGAATGAAATTATATCTTTGAGAAGAAAATTGATTTGCATTAATTTCTGTTTGGGATGCACAATTAATAAGAGAGCTATTTATCAGAAGATACAATGCTGTGTCTCTTTGTATTTTACTGTAATATTTTGTGTGTTCAATTTCTACAGTGTTTTACCTGGGATCTTTTAGAGAACTAGAAAATTGCTTTCATAAATGCATAAGAATGAGCAAACAATGAAAAAAAGCCACCTCTCATCTAATCTCATCTAGTACCTAATTTAAAGTGGCAAACCACCAGGAATTCAGAATTAGTAACACTTCGCAGCCAATACTGACTTGTTAAATATTTCTGATGTTAGAGCATCCTACTGTATTACATAGCTGTGAACTGAAATTTCCATGTCAGCTTGTAAGTAATCCCAATTTGTCTATTTATATATCTCTGGTTTTGAGGTAAGAAAGGCTAAAAATTGAGGAACTTTTGATATGATTGCATAGAACGATTGTTGGGTTTATTTTCTTTTAAAAGCATTTAATATTTCATGCCTCCTGCCAGCCCAGCTGGGACTCTTTAAAAGCTCTTTTCAGGAGCTGACCGACATGCTTCTGGTGTACGGTTTGGTTTAATTTTCTTTTTCTTTTTTTTTTTTTTTTTTTTTTTTTCCCTCAGAAAATGCTGATGGGTCAAACCCAAAATTCGCAAGTTTGGATGAATTTCCCCTTTTATAGAATACTCAAAAATATTTTGAAACTGGAGCAGGTTGCCCCTACATGATTTTGTTTAGGATTTTGGGGGGGGGTTAAAATAAAGTAATTGTTATACCAAAAATACAAATAAAAGGCAAAATCAAGCTATATTTTGGTGCTATTAAAATATTTTATTGTCCCAAATACTATAGGTAAAATGTTCTTTCTTTAACATGTTACTGTCAAAGTCATTTGGTTCTTAACCTGTGTGGAAAAAAGAAAAGCTTTCTGTCCCCAAAATTAGAAATAACAAAGGCTCAGTCCACTGGGACTCCGATTTTGACATTGATTATTATGTGGAAGACAGGCTGGGATCACTGTGAGGGGTGGCCTCATGAAGCTTGTGACAATTATAATAAGGTTGAGATAATGACAGATGAATATGGAAACATGGAGATGGCAGCTGGTGGTCTATGAAAGATTCAGGAAGCCACATCCAGTGTGTTGTATTGCTTCAGACAGGTTTATTGTCCATCGGTGTACTGTGTGGAGTGTATTGCGAGTGTCTGGTGGCTCTGTGTTCCTTCCCTGAATAACATTTGGACTTGTTCTGCCAGCAATAGCTTATTTTGAAAATATGTATCTTACGGGCCAGGTATTTGTGTCCTCCAGTTTTGGGCCATGTCACACTTCCTCCACTGAATAATGAACCTTTCTTCTCAGCCATCATTCTCCTCTTTTCGAAAGGAAACAGCCATTAGTGTTTTTCGAGGGTTCAAACCCACCTAGGTACCGCATGCTCTGTTTTCTAGGGGTTTTGAATAGGTTGCCATGGGAGATGCTGCCCTGGGGCCAATGCTGAGGGTCCCAGCAGCACAGGGAGAGCACAGGTTGGAAAACTTGACATGGGATCCTGTTTAATGAAAATGATTGTGTGGATAGCATTGGAAACCAAACCCCATTATCTTTGCCAGCTGGTTCAGGTTGGTACCCCCTGTGCCAGAGCTCCTCAGCACCACTCCTGCCAGCCCGCTTTTAAATGTGAGGGATATTTTAGACCTTTGTATCCTGAGTGTTTGCTGGAGAACCTTAGCTCTGCTGCCGCCATTCTGCTGCCAGCAGCTCATTTCAGACACAGGACCTGGTATTGATTAGAATTGATTAACATTTCTATAGTGCTTCTTAATGTGGAGCTGAGTGCCATTGTGGCCACTTGACAGCTGGTAATTTACATCCTGGAAGGGTAAAAGGTCTTGTCCTGAGTAATTGAAGGGGTGACAGCAACTGTTCTGCTCATGTGCTATGGTGGTACCTAAGGCCTGAGGGTCTTGGGAGACCTTGCAAAGCAGAGAGGAAGAATGGAGGTACACATCTCCCCTTGCAACTCTGGGTCTATATCTGCTGTATCAGAGCAGCTTCTTGAAAAAAAAGTGTGAAGAAAACAAAATGTGCGTTGGGTATCAGTCCTCTTCTAACAATTTAGCTCTCATTTGAATAATTGAAAGGTGTGAGCTCCTGGAATGGAGCATTTGTAATGAAAGCAGTGATGCAGTTTGTGATCTGGTTTTGACAAGTCTTATGACAACATTTGCCAGAATTCTTCCTAAATTATTTCTTTATTTGTATTTCTGATCTCTGCAAAAAAATAAATCCTTTGAGGCAAATCCAAAAGCCAAATAGAAAATGTAAGGGGCATACATAAAATTCGTTCAAGCTTTACTTGTACTTGATTTTGTTTCATCAGGAGTATTCAAAGTCACTTGAAAGATTTTTAGTTTTCTTGTGCTCAGTTTCTTTATCCAAAAAATGTTGGAAATGTCCTATCTTTTCTCCCCTCTTTGGAATCTTTCAGAGGACACAAATGTGACCAGCTAGCATTTTCTTTCGTTCCTTAATTGAAAGCCTGGAAGGTTTTGATCACTAATAAGCGTATCTTTTCTTCTAGCTATTTATATGGCATCCATACAAGACAGATGTGAACATTGCTGAAAAACAGTTTTAACCCATTTGATCAAAATTGTTTCTTTCCCTCAAGCAGAGGTCACTGTTGTGGTTGCCATCGTTCTCCTTGCTCCCCACTCATCAAGAGGGTCTTTCAAACAAATAAATACTGCAGACAAGGACTAAATTTAAAGAAAATGCAGCAGCCTGCTCTTTGAGGCTCTCTCTGTGCGTTATAAAGAAGGAAAGAGTTCTAAGGGCTAGATTTGATCAATGTGTCTTGGTTTGCCCAGGCATGTCCTCTTTTGCTGTGCTGTTCAGGGCACCTCAAGTGGTCATAGCTGCTCTTACGTGGCCTCAGTTCCCGGAAGGCTGTTGCCCCCACAGCCTCAGGAGTGGCTGCACACGTGCTGTGGGCACAGGTGTCTGTGCGTCCATCCTGGATTTCTGAGTGGCTGTGGGGAGCCCTTAATTTCATCCCATAACAGTTCAGATTCTACATCACCATTAGTCAAAACTGATCGAATGCCCATTCTCCCTGCCCCAACTCCACTGCCTTCAGGGGCTGTGAGCCCAGGCTGGGAAAGGCACGCTTCCATCTCCATCTCAGCTCGGTCTCTTCCCTTTCCAAGGCAGCTGCTCCATCTCAGTGCAGGAGTGCTCTGTGCTGCTATTGCAGGCTCCTCTGCCAAGTCTGTAGCTGCCAACTTACCTACCAGCATTTGAGCTGGTGAGTGCCCTGCCACTGATTGCTACTTCTGAGCCACTGCCTTAACAAGGCATTTTTGAAAGTACTTTGCACTTAGATGACATGTCAGTTTTGCTGTAGTTAGCTAGTGTTATTTGTCAGGCTGGGATGAGTTCTGGGATATTACACTTGACTCTTCTTCATATGGGGTATTGCAATACCATTAAAAACATTTGCAAACACTATCTGCTGTTTGACTGGGTGGTAATGGAAGTGCTGTAATGAGTCTGAACTGGGTGGCAACCAGGGAATCACGAAATGATGCTCACTTTAAAGGACTTGCAAATTCATCTGGGAAGTATCTTTGCAGGTGAATGGAACAGCAGCCCATTCGGTTAAATTGGCCTTGGGTTTGGGGATATGTGGAGGTCATGGTAAGATTCAAATGCAATTACATCAGTCATTCAGAATGTAATAGTTTCCACTACCACATATTCTGCTTAGTGCTGCCTTTGCAAGTAGATAGAGGAAAAAAAATAGCCTAAGGGAATGCCCACATTTTCTTAGAGACCGCTCATTTTGCACAGGTGTCTGTGCATTTTTTGTGTAATCCATTACTTGCAGAGCCAGACTGGCAGCTATTATTTTCTGGGAGAGGCAGAAGCTAAAATCTGCTGTGGACTTATGCTGTGCTGGTTCTTTTTTGACTGACTGAGTACTATCTAGGTGAATGTATTTTACATCCCCTTTTATTATAAATATGTCAACTATAAAGTATATAGGAGGCAACAACCATAGATAAAATTGTAAAATAGTTTTCATTACAGAGTTTCCTGGATTTAGATGGCCAGAACTTAGGAAACATCTGCCTTTCTGGATGAGAAATTTCAAACATGGCCTATGTCCAAAGATGACAACCTGATTTTAGAGGTTTTACAGATTCACTCAACAGTATTTTTGAGAGAGAGGACAGTGGTAAAGGAAATGTTTATATTTAAAGTAATTTTTAAGATGCTTCCCTGGGAAGGTGGGAATCATATGAAACTTTAAACCTGATGGCCTGATCATGCTTGCACAGCCAGAGGCTCAGTGTGCTACAGATTTTGGGGAAATGATATTAATGGTCATTTGAAAACCAGCTGATGTTTGTACACAGCACAAATCCTACAAGCCCTGCTGTCAGTCTCCATGGGAGTCAGGTATGCTTGCAAAGCCAGTCAAGTTTTATAATTAGCCGCCTGATCCAGTGCACTGCTCCAAGCTGTCTCAGAAAGCTTTCCAACAATTTCAGGGAACGCAAGGTCACGGCAAGCAGACCTTTCTCTTGTAGCAGCTCGAGCCCTTGTGTGCCCTGTTGGCCGTAGGGGATGAATGTCCTCAAAGTAAATAAACTCAGCTCCATATAGGGAGTTCAGAAGAGCCTTTGAAGATTGGTGCCCTGTCATCTCAGTGGGGGTGTCAGAGCCCTGGAAACTTTCTGTGGATAAGTCCCCAAGCAGGCGTGCTCCCTCCTCCTCTCCAAGTCTGCTGACGCTGCAGGTGCTTGCACGGATCCATGTAACCCCACTGCAGGGGAACTCTATTAAAGTTGCATAGTGGAGCACTCAAAGCCAAATACAAGTCAAGAATAAGGTTAAAGACACAGTTTTACTCCCCCCAGCCCCTTCCCACTCTGTATCCATTCTGTTATTTTGCAGTTGCCTCACTGCAGCACTTTATTTTCCCCCAGGAAAGAGAAGTTAGGTTGGAGAAGAGTGCCCAGGGAAAGCAGAGATGCTAATCGTGCGAGTAGGCACTGTGCAAGAAGCTGTGCTGTCCCCAGGGAGTGCCCTCAGGACGCACAGGGAGTGGTGCCATCGCTCACTGAGCAGTGTGGCAGTGAGCTGAGAGTTACAGGTTGGTTTTAAGGAGAAGGGAGTAGGTGGAGCTGCTGCACCTCCAGAGAGGGCAGGGGCTCCCAGCCTGAGCGCAGAGCCTGGGTGGCTGCTGCTCTAGTGGGAGCAGGGGCTGAGAGGAGGTCTGTGTGAGCAGTAGAGGGCTGGCTGGCAGTGTTAGCAGAAACAAATCTGAAAGAGGTGTGCAGGGCTCAAACCTGACTGATTTCTTGCTAGGATGTCACATCACATGCTTCTTGCTGGAGGAGGTTACTCAACATTAGTTGGTGTGTGGGTTGGGGGTGCCCTTACCTCTGCTGGCAGAGTTTATTCTGCAAGCCTGAGGACTGTGGTGTGGGGCAGGATGGCTGCTGGAGAGGACGCAGTGTGGCCAGCATGTCTCCTCCTGACCAGCTGCAGCCTTGTCACCTTTGCCCTGTCCCCAGAGCTGGTGTGCATGACGTGCACCTGGGCCGAGGCTTACCTGTGCACGTGCAGACTGTGGAGGTTGCTTTACATATGTCTCAAGCTGGCACGGAGGACTGTCTGTTTGGCTCAGTGTATTAGTGACTGCTGAGAAAAGTGCCTGGCTGCTCTTTTCCTTACAGCCATGTGAGTGGAAACGTTTGGAGAGCTCATTACAGACTTTCTCCCGGCTGGCCCTGAGGGGGGAGATCAGGTGGTATTTGCTTCCTTCAGGGATGGGTTTTCCTGCCCCTTATTTACTGGGGCACATTTCCTGTGAGAGGGCTGGCCCTTCCCTTAGCTGCTGCCACAGATGTGCTGGATGTCCCCAGCACAGCAAGTCCCACAGGCTGTAGAGCTGCATTAGCGCGCTAATAAGGAATAAGCTAATAAGTAATAAGCTAGTAAATGTCTCAGGGGAGTCCAGAAGCAGCTTATGAGCAGTTAACCTGAAGATTCCTGCATCACCCCTGGCATGGCTTGAACCTGCCTTCCGCCTCTTCTGACACTCGACATGCTGGTGCTCCATCTTTCTTTCTCCTGACCCCTTATCCTCATGTAGCGACCTGCAGGGCGCCGTGTGTGACCTGAGGGCTTGCTGCGGGAGCAGCACCTGGAGTAATGAAGATCACATCAGCTGCGTTTCTTCCTTTCACATGGTGTGCACGCTGCCTCTCTGGGCCAAATGAGAGGATTTGCTGCTGAGAAGCACCACAGTGCAGGTGGCTGCTAGCATTGCTGGAGTCTTCAAGCTGCGCCTGATTTTTGCTCTGATGTCAAATATTGTGCTGCTAAAAACAACAGGAACTGAAGCTCTGTAGATGTGTTTTAGGGTCTGTTTCATATCATACAGGTCGCACATCTGTGTGGTGTACTCAATAGTGGCTCCAGCAGAACATAACCTCTGCATCAGATAGACACCGAGTTTCCTTTAGGAAGCCCAAGCTAGAGGAAGAGGCATTGCTTATGTTTAATGAGGCCAGTTAGCCTGGAGCAATCCACCTGGCTGCAGAAACAAGGTCTATGTGATGCTACTTCTGCTCTCTTCAAATATTTGGTGGAAAGCTGAAGCATTCTGATGAGGTTACAGCCAAATGCTGGTTTTAGTCTCTGGGTGTATAAACCACAGCATAGAAAAAATAGCTGTTTTTTGCCTTTCTTTGAAGAATTTATATCCTTGTTTTAAAAAGAACATCAAAAACCGAAGAAGGTGAGGGAAAGAACTATGGAAATAAGAAAACACAGTGACAGGCACTGAACACCTCAAAGAAAGCCTGAGAGGTGACTTGATGTCATATATAAACTCGGCCATAAAGGGATAGTGACAGTAAAAGACTGGTGAAGAAAGGACTGTCAAGGACTAATAGTTGAAAGCTGATACCATTGAAATTCCGACTGGAAGTAAGCCACCACTTCAGTAGCTCAATAAAGGAGCTAATGAATGAAATTTAATAACTCCTCATATACAGAGGTCAGACCAGATAATTGGTTCATTCCTCTGGGCTTAAGTTCTGTGAATCCAAGAACTGATGTACCTTCTGCAGTTTCACCAACGAAAAAATATGTACTAACTAGCAAATGTGTTTCCTCAGCTCTGAACCAATTTGAAAATGTTTTCTATGATCTAAATGCGGTTTCAGAGTGACAGAATTTTAGAGGCATTTTTGCTTCAGTTTTTGGTAAAGTTATTCTGAGACCAATTATCTCTGAATTATTACTGTGTGCAATTTGGCAAGCATGCATTGATTTTAAATAGATTTAAGAAAATCTTTGGAAAATAATATGAACGAAGATTCCTTTAAAAAGCTAATGTTTCTGAACTGAGCAGTATTTTTATCCTTTGGGAAATTAAACAAATTATTTTGCTTTCAGACTGGTATAAATTAGGAGTAATTAAACTAAAGTCAGCAGAGTGACATTTGTCAGATTGGATGTAAGCAAGTTTGTACTGCAGGCCACCAACAAGGAACATTGTAAAATGTTCTCCTTGTGGGTTTTCTGATTTCAGCTGTTTATTAAGACTGCTTAAATTATTCATGGTGTATAAATTATCTGATAAATTTGAATTCTTTTTCTGTCAGGGAAAAATTTGTGGACTACCTCCAAATGCTAGAAAGAAAGGATTTTCAGCCACTGAGCGTTTGTGGAGTTCATTTGACTATCTTCATTTTGCTGGTAGTCAGTGGGTCATGTTCATCATGTGTTGCTGCCCCATCTGGGCTGAGGCATGGCCATCTTTCAAGCAGGATGAAAGGGCACACCCAGGGACTCAAAGTCTCTTCAGGAAGGCACAGGCAGTAATGTCCTTCTTGTTGGTGTATGCAAGACCTGTAGGGCCAGCTCTGTCTCAGCCCCTGCAGTCGGACAATTCTTGGGTTGGATCCGGGCCTCCTGCCTGTCTTCTGTCCCCTCCATTCCCAGCAAAACCAGCTTATCCAGAGTGAGGAGTCATGGTCACACAGGGCCACGAGCCCTGCTGCCTTTCCTCTGCCCCGCGAGCTGCCCATTCCTCAGCACCTGAGCTCGAGCGTGGGGCTCCTGCTGTGGGAAAGCAAAATGTGAGAGCCTCCTCGTGAATGATCTTTTTCTTGTGTGCATACATTCACATGCATATATTTAAATGCACGTGTGTCTCCATATGCACACTGAGGTATTCATAAGGAGTGATTGGTAACCAAAGTCTGGTTTCTGGCAGGAAAAGCCTCTGCTGTGTGGTTCTGCTCACAAATTTTCCTCCTGTGTGAGGGGGAGAAAAAGTGTGGGACGAGCATGCATGCACTCATTGTTATGTACGGGGGGAATTTGCATTGCCTGGTGTGTTTGAATTAGTACATTGATAAAAATGTGGGTTTGACTGTTTGGAGTGGTTACACTGAAGCACCGCTCTTTGTGTTTCTCTTGCCTTAGCCTCTGTCAAGCAGTTCTCAGAATAGCCTCAGACTTGGAATGTCTGAATTTAATTACTGTTAACACAAGAGATATTTAGTCCCATTAGGGGGAGGAAAAAACCACAAACTTTCAGGAGCGGAGGTAGCTTGTAAAGATAGCAGCATTGAGAAGTTTGTTAGCTGGTCTGTAGTAAAAAAGCTTATTTCCATAGCAACATTATCAGTTCAGCTCCAGAATTCTGAGATTTTTGTGTGCCTGGTAATTAGAACTAATATCCTAATTTTAGCAGAGATATTACATTTTTGTTTGGCAAGAGCCTTGTAACTAGGCAAACTGATTGAAGAGTGAAATAATGTTCTATTTTCCTTGATTTCTCTTTCTTGGATGACTTCAGACTTCTTAACCAGCTAAAAACAGATCACTGCAGTCTGCTTTCTCAGTACATAAGACTGAATTTACCATTCAGGAGAAATGTATGTGTGTGTATATATATATGTGTATGTGAAATGTGCTTAGGATTATAAAAGCTTGCCTATCTGTGCAGTCCATAGCAAAATGCAAGTGTAGAGGTGAAGTACAGTTATTAAGAATTTCCGTACAGTGCTCATCTAAATTGCTCCAGTGTAACATGGTGGTAGCCTCCCTCTCTGATGAGGGATTTGACTGAGTTGCTGCTAAGCCCAGGAAGGGAGAGCATCCTGCCTGCTCACAAACAAGCCATGGGGTCGTGCAGTTGGGATCGGCAGGGAAGGGAGACCCACATCCCATCTTGGTCTCACTTCTCACCAGTGTTCCTAGGGATCCATGAGGTCTGTAATCTTTTCCAGGGCAGACTGCCATTTTTCCACTGAACTTGGTGGAATGACTCCAGTTTATGCCATTTTTCCCCATATGACCAGACTCTGCCTATTTCCTATAACCAGCCTGGCAGAGTATACTATTTCATAATTATATACATGTTTGTGTTACAAATTAAAACATAATTTTCCTACTCACCAATGTCGTCTGTGAAAAAAGTTATGAAAAACCCAGTGGCCTCAGTGGGAGAACTTGGGTTTGTGTGGGTTTGTGTCCTCCATCCTCTAATCCCTCTCAGGTCCTGCAGCATGCCATGTTTGCTCTATTTTCCAAGCCTGGTGGCTAAACATCAGCCTGGGCTGTGGCTGATGTGAGTTAGGTGTGTGGGGATTGACAACAGACTGTTGCCTCCCAGGGTGAGCAAAATACTCCTCTCCATCTTCTGTATGTACCCAGCCTCTAATTTTAACAAGACCTGTCAGGACTTCTGCCTCTGAGACCTCTTTCACCACTGAACCCAGCTATCAAAGTTGCTTAAAACTGGCCAAGAGGTTCAAGGGTGGCAAGGAAGGATTGACAAATGCCTATACAATGTGATTGTGCAATCCTCAATTTCCTTAGAAGAAAGGCTGAAATGTTTGCAGTGTTTCGACAATAAATCCCTGAACCTAGGCAGAGTTCACAAAAACCCATTAGATATCTACCTACTGCGTCAACATGGTTTGGGTTTTTTTTTTTGAGATTTCTTTTCCCTACATTCAATTTGTTTTCTCAATTCACTCTTTAAAATAAGGCTAACATTGAAAATACACCACTTCTGAGTGGCACAGCAGGTTCAGCATTTGCAGGGGGTATATAGTGGAAAATAGCATTAGGAGACTTGTTCCTGTTGCTAATGAGTTCTGAAGGTAAGAGAACAGTTAATGTATTCATAACAGACTTACACTCAAAGATTTGTAAATAATGTATGACTTTCTGTGACTGGGAAGCCAACTACCATAGAGCTTGGACCCAAGTACAAAATAATTTTATAGCAGCAAAGGACTTTGGATTTTGCAGATGCAGGAATTCAGCTATAATCCCCCTGGCAGGGAAAAAAAAAATTATTTAGTCAACTTACCATAGAATATCTGTGGACTTATAATTCAGTCTTTATAGGCTCCTGGCATTCTATCACAATTTGGCATCTACTTTCCCCTAAGGAAAATGAAACTCCTTGCAGTATGACCAGTATTTTGCCAACTTGTATTTATCTGTGAAAAAAATACTATTATAAATCTAAATTAAAGACAGCGGAGAAATACACTGTTGGCATATGACCTCCCTGTCGGTGATGGATTTGTGTGTAAATTGGCAGATAGCAACTATTCTTAGGAAATATGAGTGAAATAGACAGACATACTTCTTTGTGTGTGAATCATGGTGGCCTTTGGGAGTCTGGAACACTGATTTCTTTTACTATGGATTGAAATGACTGAGCTACTGTTAAAGTATGAAAAAATCAGTGAAAATACTTTTTTGTAGGATTGCAATAAAAATCAGAATGGCTGCTCAACAAAAGGCAATGGCAAAGGGGACAGCTTATAAACTGGATTCAAAGGAGTTGCCTTTGTTCCCAGTTGAGCAGTTTCGGAAAGGTAGAATGAAGGTGTGAGCAATGCACTGCTGTAACCAAGACCTATTCCCAAGTCTGAGCATTGATGGCAGCCTTTCTACACACAGGGAAGCAGCACTGCTTGTACTCCATACAAATTAAATGATTGGAATCCAGAGAAGGGTAACGGAGCTGCAGAAGGGTCTGGAGCACAAGTCCTGTGAGGAGCAGCTGAGGGAGCTGGGGGTGTTTGGCCTGGAGAAAAGGAGGCTCAGGGGTGACCTTATTGCTCTCTACAACTGCCTGAAAGGAGGGTGTAGCCAGGGTCAGCCTCTTCTCCCAGGCTGCAAATGACAGGACAAGAGGAAATGTCCTCAAGCTGTATCAGGAGAGGTTTAGACTGAAAATGAGAAGTTTCTTCCCATAAAAGATTGTCAAGCATTGGAACAGACAACCTGGGGGAGTGGTGGAGTCACTATCCCTGGAGGTATTTAGGAGATGTATAAAGTGGTATTTGGAGACATTGTTTAGTGATGGATTTGGCAATACTGGGTTAATGGTAGGACTGGGTGATCTAAAAGGTCTTTTCCAACCCAAACAATTCTGTGATCCCTCAAACAAGGCAATTTTGGCTCTAAGAGGGGAAGTGGACAGATGAAGGTCATGGTGATGAGAGTCAAGAAGCGCTGGTTGCCTGTTCTGTTGTTACTAAGTTTGTATGAGGATGCAGCAGCTCTCTGGTCAAATCAACCAAGCTGTCTTCACTTGGGAAAGTTCCTCCTTGCTGCGAGCCACACTCTTGAAGGAGGTGGAGGGTTTGAAGCCTTTTGCTATCAGCCAAGCTATGATCTTCAAAATTCACTTTGGGCTTTTGGACATACCTACAGCTCCTGTCAGACTGGAGAATGTTATTCAAAGTTCCTAATTGCATTGTTCTCAATTTTATTAGTTGGTAGGAAGGCCTTCAAATTTTTTTCTTTTTTTAAATTCCTTTGGGGTTTTTATTAAAATCCTTTGGGTTCTGAAGACAGTGGTTGAGTTAATAGTTGAAGATATATTTTCATGAGGTGTGTTTCCATGTCTCTTGGCTCCAGGAAGTGGGTTGGTACAGAGAACAAAGAGATTTCTTCCGACTGACCTCAAAATTTTGATAAGATAATGACCATGTAATTATTTATGGGAATACAACAAGAAAACAATTTTATGGGTTTGCTTGACCCTCTCTTCTGGGAAAACTTTAAATCTAGAGGATGTACCTATGAGTGCTCATAAGCATAATTTGCAAACCTCAATTTCAAAAAGATTTTTTGAACCATTTATGGACATTTCCTAATTGACAGCAAAGAAGAAATTGCTGTTCTAAAAATTCTGCTTTCCTAGGAGACTGTATCCAAAGAACCTTTTTTTCAAGTGCTGGTGCCCTTAGCAGCAATATATAACTTGTTGAAATGAAAGAACCGCTTAAAAAATTATGTATGTTTATAGTTTCAGCTATTTCAAAAGAAATGGGTCAAAATGTGCCTTTTTGCCCATGAAACATAGTAATATTTTGCCTTCATGATTAAGAAAAATACCTTGGCTATCTTACTGTGATAACTATGTATTAGGACTGACATTTAGGTACAAACTGGTGGGAATCTGGTCTGCTGCATACAAATGAGGAGGCCCCTATGCAGAAGCATGTCTTTGGCCTTGCCCTGTGTGATTCTTACACCTCATGCATGAAAAATAGAATTGTGAAAGGGTTTTTTAAGGCTGCAGTATGTTGTGGGATTTATTGCGAGGAGTAGAGAGAACCAGAGAGCCAAAAGCGCCCTATCACATTTTGTCTGATAAAGGGATTTGTATGGCCTGCTGCAAAAGGTAAGTGGAGTAGTGTTTCTGACTTAATGGATAGTGCATAGAAGTTAATAAGAAAAAGAAGGAAAAGTGAGAAGTGTTTCTTTGCTTTAAGCTTTATATGTAGGACATCATAATCCACAATGCAAAATCAAATAAGGTCTTTTCCCAAGAAAGCTTCCTATTAACTGGGGCAGAATGAGGGGATTACTTTTACTAAATGTGTTTGGGAGACCTTTTTTCTATTCTCTCTGCACTGTGATCCAGTGGACTGAGGAGTTAAGTTCTCCTGTTAACTGGGAAAGGTGAAATGTTACGGATGGTAAGCGTATCTGGCCTGAAAGGGAGGAATTACGGGGAAATGTGAAGAAAATTTCTTTGAAGATTTAACGGAATATTAGTGACTGGCATTTCCTTGTGGTGCCAGGAACAGGATGATGAACCCCTGGATCAGAGTTAAAATTGAAGGGGAGGCTGTCAGCTAGAAAGAAAAGCTACCCAGGAGGCCACAAACTTGGGAGCACTCAGACTGGTAGCCATGGATGCACATTAAAGCCTTAATTTAGTTCTTTTCCCTCCACGTTCTTGGGTAAATCCTTTCATTTTGCAGGGTTGTCCTGCACTGCTGAAAGGGACATACCTTAGACACAACCAAGTCTGCTCACATGTAACCACACAGAAGGCAGAAGGGATTGCAAATCTCTGCTTCTGTCTCAGAAGAGATTGGAGGCATAAGCAGTGTGTTGCATGACTGGAAGAAAGGGAGACTCGTTGGGATCTGCTTGAAGAGTGACAGCAGAAAACCTGGGTACCTGTGAACATGGGGATGTGACCTGATAAAGAATATTTAAACTTTGTAGCACATGAGAGTTGTGTTATGACTTAAATACTGCCCTTCTGGTCACCCAAATTAAACACCTGAATGGAGTGTGTTGCATTTTGTTGTTGAGAATGTACCTGATACCCTTTCTGTTTACTTTTGTGTTTAACATCTTGTATAAAAGAGTATTTGTATCTATTGCAAAGCTTTCTTAGCAATTCATTGCTGTATTGTTGACTCATCGTCCACGGTAAAGTGAGAGGAAGATAAAATGCAATATTAGTTCAGTGCTTTTCACCCTGCATGATCTCTGAATGCTTGACATGACCGTGACCCCTTCAGACACCACTGAAATATGTACACTGAGCAATTGTGTAATGATTGGCTGGGTTGAGACTACAAGTGAAAAACACCCAACGAGTTTGCAATTCCAGTAAGCCTTTAGCAAAGCAGTACATTAGTAATTCTGTTAGTGTTTGCTTCTGGAAGGAGAGCTTCTCACATGTTTGAAAAGCTAAGGAAAGCATTTTCAGACCACAGTAATACTCAGTTATTGTCATTTAAATGACCACAAGAGGTGACTAGTCAGGTAGCAGCTTGGCTGGTTTAGTTTTAAAAGTGTTATTCAAGGAAGTAGTTGGACTAACCTGGAAAAAGACTAGAGACCAAGGAGGTTTGTCTTCAGCTAATTAGAAAATTGTGTGTTCGATATTGGAAACAAAAGTAGCAGTAAAACTCTGGTCATTGCTATGGTTCTTGCTTCAGAGCAATTACATTGATATTACTAAAATCAGTAGTGGAGATCTACTGCCCAGGTATACTTAAGTAAGATCTACATTGCTGCAGAACAGTTTTGTTATACTTTCTAATAAAAAGCAGCGGTGCTTAGTAAAATCAGTTAAATCATTTAGAGGAATTAAAATGCTGATAAGCTAATACTGATCCTTCTAATTATTGAATAAATTAGCATAAAGGAAATAAATGATGCATTCCTGGAATTACAGCAAAAAGTAATTTTATTAGAATGATAATTTCTTGAATTGTTTTTTTCTTAGTATTCAGGTGTAATTTTTTTTACAGCTGACAATAAAACAGATACATAGAAATCAAACCAATTATTAAAGAAAGTATACTATATAGAGGTAGTTGCTCACCCTTTGTTTCAATAGATATATTTACTTTCAAATAATTTATGAAGAGAAGTGCATTCACAGAAGTTTTAAAATGTTTGCCTTTCTAGATTCATATAAAAATAGTGATTGCATTAGTAGTGTACCCACATTCCAGAATTCACATCTTTTCCAATAAAAATACATGAAGTCATGCTGACAATGCAGCATGCAAGAATTCTGTGGAGCTACTTCACAGAAGAAATTGTAGAGCTCATAATTTAATTTTTTTCCCCAGTTTGTTATTTTGGCTACTGCGTTTTTGTCTGCTTTCTTAGGTGGGTTTTGTAGCAGCTGATGCCAGTATGAGAAAGGATGTGTGCAGGGAGCCAGAGTAAGAAGTTTTTGGTAGTCTGACCATGAATCACAGAATATGTCAAGTTTGAAGGGACTCACAAGGATCATCCAGTCCAGCTCCTGGCCCTGCGCAGCACCATCCCCAAGAGTCACACCGTGTGCCTGACAGAGTTGTTCAAATGCTTTTTGAGCTCTGTCGGGCTTGGTGCTGTGACCACTTCCATGGGCAGCCTCCTCCAGTGCCCAACCACCCCCTGGGTAAAGAACCTTTTTCTAATATCTAACCTAAACTTCTGACTCAACTTCAGGCCATTCCCTCGGGTCCTGTCACTGGTCACCAGAGAAGACATCATTGTCTTCCCCTCCTCTTCCCCTCACTAGGAAGTTGTAACTGCAATGAGGTCTCCGCTCAGTCTCCTCCAGGCTGAACAGACCAAGTGACCTCAGCATCTTCTCATATGGCTTGCCCTCCAGACCCTTCACCATACTTGTTGCCCTCCATTGGACACTCTCTGACAGCTTACCTTTCTAAAGTGTCATAAATTTCAGATGTCTTCAGACTTCAACAATGTGCTGAAAGAGGGAGGGGAAATAAAAGTAGATGAATGCTATCAGACTTGCCATTACGGTCAGAGGACTCATACTGAATTAATTTGAAGTCTGTGCATTGATCAGTCCTTGGTTTGGATGACGGGCACTGTGTTGTATATGGCGGTGAAAACTGCTGAGGATGTTGTCTAACCTTTCCTTGTAATGGCAGCATCAATCACCCCATGATTAACATGCTCACAGGCACTTTCTTCATCTTCTGCTATAGCATCTCTTCCAGTAAAAAAAATGGATTAACTGCTGAACACTGAAGGAAAAGATTCTTCCCTGAAAGAGACCCTATGAAAGTCCATTGAAAAACATAATTTGTCATGTGTCACTTGGAATAATGAAGCACAGAGAGATACCCTCCTCATCCCTTAAAATCAATAGTTTTTTAAATATAAATGGAAATATCTAACTGGGAATGAGGATCGTTTTTCCATTGCATACCTGTAACCAAATTATGTAGTAAACTTTGATTTATAAATGCATTTTTTTCCTGGATGGGGAAAGATCAGTCTAATCACATTTTCACAGCCAAAATCTCATTCTTCTGGGATATCAGTCAAATGTGTGCCTCCCCTCATCCATGTCTTGAGCATGGATAGTTATCTAGCAGGATTCAGGAGCAGTATGCAGTAAGGAAATCTAACTGCAAATAGTAAGATAAAGCAAAGAGCGAAAACATTTAACTGCAAACTAAAATACATCTTTCTATTTGTTAAGTTTTTAGAATGCTCTTTTGATGAAATAGTTAATTTTCATCACTGCTTGTACTGCAAACAAATGAGTAAAGAAAAGTGTACCCAATAGGATAGCAGTGTAAGAGCTTACACTATTTACTGTGCTCTCAGAATATTATATGAGTATTTAATCTAATATTGCGTTTTCTCTGTACTGTCCTAGGAGAGGTTATACAATAATTTCCATGACCACTAGAATTTCCAAAGCATATAAATTATCCCATCAAAACAATTCTGAGAAATTAGAAAGTGTTATTTACCTACACTGATTCTGTGGCACAGAGCACAGCTGTCAACAGGTCACTGTCCCAAAGATTGCATTATTTAGTGTTTTGGAGTCACCAACCCTCTGAGCTGAAAATTTCATTTTCTTTGACTTTTAAAGCCCAGAACTTCATCCTGCCCCAGAAGCACTTCAGCCACATTTGAAAGCTGCTCACAGTGTGTTCAGCTCTCACAGCACTGCACTGGCCCAAAGCTTGTGCTGAAGTGCAAGCTGCAGCTCAGGCAATGAAATTAATAGGAAATCCTTGGTAAGGTAGTTCAAATGTTGTCTAGACTGGGACTTGTGTGAAAAAACGGAACTGGCATTTTAAGAGAGATTCTATAATTCAAAGGACTTTCCTATTGACCTAGAGTGATTTTTTTCCCATTTTGATATCTTTTGAAGGCTTCTGATGAACAGAGCAAGAGTCTTCCCCAAGGAGCATCTTCAGCAGAAACCAAATAGTAAGTAATACAGTAGGCATGTGAGGTACATCCTGCAGACAGCTACTCAATTCCACATAGTCTAATAGGTACCTCCAGAAACTACACTGCCTTTTAACTGTAAAGTAGCATATATGCAGTTTATGTGCAGCCCCCTGCTTTGGTTTTACACTGGTAAGGCAGTAATCCATATTTTTCAGCAAGCTTTCTGTGTCCTCCATTCCTTGTCAGATGTACAAACTAAAGAAGGGATTGTAAAACAAAAGTATTTTTTAAACATCTGCTCTAAGTGCTTTTATCACCCTTCAGCTAACCTGGTTTTAGGTGATTCATATTGGTCATTTCACAAGAAACAAACAGTTGGGTTGAAACTGAAATGAGGTGTCTGTTATAAACCAACTTCTGACCCCATACCTAACTTCCCATGAGGGAAGGCTCACCTTTCTGGAAGTTCATGTGCTACATCTCGGCAGTGAATAAGGGATTTCTGGGAATGTTAGGGAAACAAACTTGGGTAATATTGTGAAAGCTCACCTATTTCATAGTCAGAAAACCTCAGTTTGGGGTGTTTTTTCTGCTTCTGAAAGATGTGGACTAGATATCCCATGTGTACTTTGTCTTTGGGAACTTGCTTTAGGCCTTGATTGTTTTCTGGGAAATACTAGGTCACTTGCAGATATGTACAGTAGACTCATCACCTAAAACACAGAGGAGAGATGATTAATTAGATTTTTTTGACTGCAAAAGTTTGTCCTACTTTGTGACTGACACTTTAGGCAAATTATTTAAAACACTTGTGTATTAATTGGATGGTGCATATATTGTCGTATTTCTTACCTTTTTGACAACATGTGTTACGAGCAATGCAAAAACGGTGATAACTTAGCACACTGGTTTTGTACTGAAAGTTTGTCAGATGAGATGCTCCTGAGATGGTGACAGCCAGAGCATTTCCCACGTGAGGAGAGACTGATGGAACCGAGTTTGTTCAGCTTGGAGCACAGATGGCTTTGCAGGGGGGCTTGACTGCAGCCCCCAGTTTCTGCAGGGTCCTTGAGGTGATGGGAGCTGGGCTTTTCATGGCAGCTGGATTTTACACCCACTGTGGGCATAAAACGAAGCAAGAGAGTTTCAGGCTGAATATAAGGTGAACAGGAGACTGTCCTGTGAGAACAGTGAAATTTGTGCAGTCTCCCTTTCCTTGGAGGTTTTCAGGACAAAACTCTGAGAAACCTGGTCCTGAATATGGAGTTAACTCTGGTCCAGGGACTTCCTGAGATCCCCTCCAGCCTGAAAGGGTCAGTAGTTCTATGATAGTGGGCCTTTAAGTGAGCCAAAAAATGCTGAAGGTAGGATCCTTGCACAAAAGGGAAGGAGCAAGATATTTTTTATGCCTTCCATCTTTTTTTCTCTTTCGAAATTCAAATTCTAGATGACGTTTTGCACATCTAGGAGATGATTGCTTTCCAGTTTTGATAATTACTTTATATACCAATTCTTCCAGTCATTAGACACAAATTGCAGTACTTCTCAAACAGAAGATCTGATTTATTGTCTGACCTGACTAGTAATGAAGCATTTTGACAGTATCTGGTCAAATTCCCTGCTGTGTAAGCATATGTAGCAACTTTGAAGTGAATGACACTACATGGGATTGTGCTAGGGATAAGTTTGGCCCATTTTTAATAAAATACAACAAATAAATAGGTTTTGTGCTCTTAAGTTATTTAAATATTGAGACCAGGACTTGATGATGAGCAATTACAAGGAAATATTTCCTCTGACACAAGAAAATTCAGATTTTTCCAAGAAAACCAAATGATTCTTATCTTACAATACCCAAAATGATGCATGATTCCATATGAACTCCAGTGCTGTTAAACCACAAAAGTTATGCATCTCCTCTGAGCATAGACTTTGGGATAGTTGGAGGAAAGTGTGATGCATTGTCCTGCCTTAGGCTGAATCCTCTGTGGAGATGGCTCCTGCTCTCTGTTCACTACATGGAGAGGGCTAAAATGATTATCTTGGACTAGACAACGAAGTTTCAGATTGCTAAAATTAACTAAGTGTACTCACAGCCACTATATTTATCTTCAACTTATCTTTTTCTATTTTGTTTTTAATTTTGTGTTTCTCCGCTCACCCATTTTCTGTGTCTTCTGCAGTTTTTCTCTAAATCCGTCATCCCACGCCGTACATGTTATTTCCTTTAATTTAACCATGATCTCTGATGCTGGAATGGCAAATGGGATTCTATGATACTTCTGCTCCACTCTATTTGCTGAAACATTACTACAGTAATTAAGGCATTTAAGTACTGAGAAAAATCAATAGGCCTATATGCAAGTAATGTAAAGGCATCTTGGTAGCTTACAGAGAAAGAGCCAATTGACAGAGTTTGATGTCATTCAGTGAAAGGGAATCCTCTGGTTTTTAGTTGAGGGGATTTTGGCATTATATATAGCCTCCCACCAGGCCCTGGCTCACTCAGGTGTGTGTCCCCACCATGGCCTCCGACAGGGCTGCTCAACTCCTCCTGGACAAGCTCTCAAACCCTCACAAATGACATCAGGACTGAAGTGGAAAGGAAGCCAAGGCTGCCACCATCTGAACGTGAAGGCAAACCCACAAACCCAGCAGTATTTTTGATTAGTGGGTCCACTGCCAGTGTCAAAATACGTTATGAACGAATGGCCAAATATTTCACAGATGTAATGCAATAGGACTCAAGCTCCAAGGCCAGAAATATCTAAGTGTAAAGATAACTGATGTTTGCAGAGATACCTTAAAAATTTGTCTCCTGGTGCATGTAATGGGATTTTTCCATCTGTTTGGCACATAGCTGAGGAATGCAAAAGCTAGAGTATAGTAAGATTATAATCAGATTCATTTGTTTTTCAATTACTGCTGGGTATATTTTATTTCTGAGGCTGGGACAAGATCCAGCATTTTTAGCCTGAATGTGGATAATACAGGTTACAACTGTTTCTTCAAAATGTTGGACTGCATATTTTTCCTATGTTTGACATAATATAATCACAGATATTGTAATTATAGGTGTTCATGTTTTGTGATGAAATGTGGCTGGTGTAACAGCATTCTTTAAATAGCTATCTCTTTTTCAGTGAGAAAGAAACATTTGGCAGTATCCAATTCTGCCATTTAATTGAGCCATGTGAAATATGTGAGCAGGGAGAAGAATAGAAATTCTCAAACCCCAGGACATATAAACTACATATGTGTCTGTCATGGCCCAATCCTGTTATTAGTGCAAATGTTTTTGATGCTGTGTTAGAGGTGCTGTAGTAAAATTGGAGAAATTCCGCAGAGGAATGACTAGCTCTGTGAGGGAGGTGGTGGAATGCAAGCAAGCACAGCAGATACCGACCAGTCACCTCCGTGAACATGACCAAGCCCCCGTCGTGGCAAACCAGTGGTAGGAGCTAGGAGAGGTTCGTGCTGCTGGAATTTCTCTTCCCACAAAGGTGCAACAACAGAGATCTCTGGAACTGAAGGGAAAATCTTTCCTAAGTGTCTTTCAGAGTGGTGGTAGAGAAGAAACATAGTTGCTTGATTTGGATTTCCTTGTTGGGAAGAGCTCTTTTAAGAGCCACGGTATTTTTTTTACCTGTGCAAAGATATGGATGCATATGAACCTCATAATGTAAACAAGCTGTCAGATTTCACTCCATTAGTACTTGCAGTTCATTGCTTTAGGCCATGAACACCTGAGAGGATAATTTAGAGAGGTTTGCCTTCTTGTAACATGTTCTGTTTGCCAAGCTCAAATCTGCCTTTTCTTCTATGTCTAAAATCATAAATCTGGGATAGGAAGGCCAGTCAGCAGTGTTATGTTAAGCAGTGAAGCATCCTGAAGGAGTCTAGATGAGCTCTGTTAGGTATGCACTTCATTGTGCTTCCCTCAAGGATAAAGGTCTTTTGCCCCAGAAAACATGAAATTATTAACCTCACTGATGCAATGTCCCGTGATATACTGTAGAATCCACATTTTGACTTTTGGATAGATAATCAAGTAATATTCTGTGAAAGGTGGTCTGCAAATAGTCTAAGAAACACCAAGTAAAGGAGATCCTCTATGCAAATGGGGTATGAAATATCTAGAATAAACTGATGGGAGGGGTCAGGATGTGGGTCCTTTGATAGCACAGGATTTTGTTCCTAAGGGCTTTCCACATAGGTTTCATGAACTGATATTTTGAAATACTCCTTTACCTGTGTATGCTTGCTACATGTCATTTTTGTCTTACCCTGGGATAAGGCCTCAAGCCCAGTGCTGGAGGGAAAAGCTTTCCCTAAAGGCTCAGTAACTCCCAGCTTTGGCAGATGCATTGCAGCTGGAATACACCAGGCAGAAAGGAGGAGGGGTAGCTGGTCTAGGGAGGAGATGTTGTTGGACTTCCTGATGGTGCTCCTAGGAGCTCCCAGTGATGTCCTCTAGAGCCTGACTCAGTCAAGAAAACAGTGGCATTTCTGGTTTTCATTCAACAAATTCCCTGCTGTTTGTTGGAATATTCCCACTATATCCCCGTTGTCTCTGTACTTGGTTGAGTTCCTGTGTCAGTCAGCCTTCCACAGCCAGAGCAGCCATCCTGCCCTTAGGACCAACACACTTTCTCTCTTCTGGCAAAGCCTAGTAGCCAATTCATCCCCTCTGGAGGTCTCACCACTGGACTCTGCATTGCTTCTCTTAGGTTGACAAAGTTGTCTTAGCAACAGCAAGAAGTTTAGGGCAGGGCAAGATGTGATCTGTGTTCTGT
The DNA here is from genome assembly GCA_036785705.1 of Acanthornis magna. Taxonomy (NCBI): domain Eukaryota; kingdom Metazoa; phylum Chordata; class Aves; order Passeriformes; family Acanthizidae; genus Acanthornis; species Acanthornis magna. The sequence continues at coordinate 14,621,834 of JAWUZG010000090.1, forward strand.
ACAGTGCAGTGCAGAATTCACATGGCCATACAAATGTTTTATGACAATAATTTCCCTTCCCTTTCTTCAACAGATTATCCTGTTTTTCTTTAAGCAGCTGAACTTCATTTTGTAATTTGTTGCCCATTAGTACTGCTTCTAGGAAGGACTGACAAAACCATTGCTGAAATTGTTCACTTAAAGTTATAGATGGTATTCAAAGGACCTGCTGTTTTGTTGAACTGCACAGTTCAGTAGATTTTCTAGCCTCACCTTGAGTGTGGGTTGCTACGCGAGCGACAGCAGCATGTGACAGCAGAAGTGCCACTGCTTGTACCAAGTGCAATCATCGCTGTGGCATCAGAAATGGACACCAGCTGAGAAAATAGGGAGTTTTGCTTCTGAATTTGCCAGCATGGAGGTTTCTTGCTTGGGGCATCATAGCACATGTGGAAATTTGGTTGGGATGACTCATTTGGTCCAGGATCACCTAAGTGTCTGTGCTCTGTGTTTTCTGGGGCTGCTGACTTTTGGGGCATGGTATGCAGCCAGTTTGGCCAGGAGAAATATGATAGAAGAAGTTAAAAGTTCTGCTGTTGTGCCTCACCAGTGAGATGTAATTAACCAGTGGGGAGTCATGGGTCTGGAGAAAATTTCTGTCTGTTCCTACAGGAGCAGCAATATGACTTCCTGAGGGATTTCATTCTGTTACTCTGTGAAGATGGAAGCCTGTGATGTCTAATCAGCAGCAGGAGTGGAAGGACAGAGCATGGTCAGAGCAGATTAAATCTTTATGGTTTCCAGTTGCTATAATAGCTTTTTTAGCTGCTAATATCTTGACTGAAATGTGATTTTCTTTCTTCTTTTTTTTTTCCTATATAATACTCATACATTGGCCACATTTGGTCCAAGAAGGAGAAAAATTGCATGCAAAACACCAACCCCCTCTGGCAAGCTGCAGAGGACAAGGACACTAAAGAAGGTGTCACACGGATGTCTCATAGGTCTGTTTTCCATGGGCAGATGCCTGAAATACTAACCCTTTACCATTAATATTTCCTAGAAGGATTCTGCCTGGACATGTCACCTACTGCAGAAGAATTCAGCTTCAGCAGTCAAAGGGCCCAAGCCTGTGCTCAGGGCAGGACCAAAGCTGGGGGTTTGGCCATGCAATGGAGTGCACAGCCTGTTGCTTTTGGCCCCTCTTTGGGACAGGCGTCCAGTTTGCCAGCCCCTCTACTTCCAAGGAAGGCCCTGGGACTTCCCCCAGCTGAGCCCCTGGATGCTGCTGGCTTTAAAGAGCCTGGCACAGTGCAGCTGCTTCTCACAGCACTTCCCGCTGCAAGAACAGAATCATTCTGAATTTCGTGTGCAGTTGGTTTTCCTTCCGGGGGCTCACTTAGCACAGAGAAGGAAAATTGGCTAATCAGTTTTACTTTACTTTACAGCCATCCTCTCAAGTGGTATTCGACTTCTCCAAGGTGTGAATTATAGATGTTTATTTGTTTAGAGAAAGCCTTGACTGAAATATAATTAAAATTGTATAAACATTTGTATTGCTCTTACAGAGTGTAAATTCAGGCAAAGCTTTTCATGAAAGGTTGTCTTCTAACAAAATCATCTGTCAGTATTTGAAGTTAATAAAGGTATGTTCATATAGGTAAATAAATGTTATCTGCCCGTCACTTGTGATGCTCAGTGGATGACAAAAATAAACTAGAATAAAAAGGAAAATAAATTTACAGAAATTGGAGAAGGTAGGCGGGCAGGTATATTAGTGGTGAGGAAAGAAAATTGGAAGACAGGCTGAGAAGTAATGACATGCTGTTCGGTTTTTTATGGACAGTCATTATTTCTGCAGGGAGCATCTGCACTGCAAGGGTCCTTCGCATCAGCTCACCAGCAGAGGTGAATAACCCCAGATTGCCTTATCTTCAATGCATATTATACCTCATCCGCATTTCAATTGATGCTGTCTCCTTCTGTTTTCAAGTTTAAATACAATTCTGAGGTCGCTGGTTGAAGTCCCTCTCCTCTGTGGACAGAACATGCCATAAAACCAATGGGACGCTTGTGCCTGAAGGGGCCAGGACATGCAAACGTGCTTGGTGCAGCCTTGGCCCCATGCAGGACATTCAGTCAGGTGGTGCCACAGTTTTGATCTGCTGCAGAAAGAGGGTGCAGGGGCCTCAGCTGTACCCAGGGATAATAAACACAGCACGTAGCTATGTGTACGGGAAAGGTAACCTTATTAAAGAAAGATCATTATTCGCACTGAGGAATAGCACCACTGAATGCCAGCCTCTTCCCTTCTGAATGGTGAGTGTTCAGTAGTGGACGGGAGTTATTCCAGGGCAGCTTCAATGACAGAAAATGGTCCCAGAAAATGTAAATTTATGTAAAAACTGTTGTGCTTTACCACTGCGTTGGTATTGGCTCGGTGGGTTACATGTGTGACAGTATAAAAAGTACCGGAGGCCATTTCCTTGGGCAAAAGTCTTGGGAGCTCATGGTCCCTCATTCATGGCCAGCAGCACTGGTGCTCCCAGTAGCAAACCAGCGAGGAAAACTCACTGCTGGAGCAGGCCAAAATGGAAGCAAAATACAACTTAATCTGCATAGTCAGGGTTAAGGATAAAAAACATGGGATTTCTTTCATGAACTAAAAATATGTGTAATATAGACACATATGTTGGAACTGGTCACCCTTAACTATGTCTCCTGTTCCCAACAGGAGAAATATTCAATTTTGGGGATGCATTCATATATATGAATGTTCTTATCTAAGATGAGACAAGTCCTTCTAATACTAAGTTACTGTTCTAACCATTGTGGACAGAGGTAGTTTAGCCAACAACCTTGTGCATATTTATGTGCATTGTAAATGTCTGAGTTCAGATGAATCCAGCCCTCAAGTATCTGTTGACTGTGATTTGTGACATCTATCTCAGGAGTTCCTGAAAAGCTTCCCAGGTCTGGCTTCCCTCCCCTGTATGCCTCAATATCTGGAAAAATTAATCCCATTATCTTTAGATGTTTACTTGTGGAGGGGAAAAGGTGTTGGCATGCAGAGGATGTTACAGGTTTTCTCCAAGTTTACATGAGAGATTTCTTTTGTTAGCTGTGTGAATTGTTCTTTATAGGAAGGTGCTCAAACCCATGTGATATCCGCATACTTAGCAGTGAAAACACCAGAGACACGGCCTTTGGTATTTTCAAAGGGGTTGAAACAATCTCTGTTAATCACTCACAGATATGAAAATGACTTACCCAAGTGAAAGATCCAGTGCTTGACTTTCCTTTTAGTTACACTGGTGCAAATTGAGAGTTGCTGGTGTCAATTACATTTTGTCTGGCTTAACGGAGATAACAATCAGGCCCCTTGGCTTCTAATCAAGTTTGATATTACCCTGATGAGTTGTTATAATCCCTTAAATGGCACCATGTGGTAAGAAATCAATTGTGTTATGAAAATTACTCAGCTTTTCAGTTGTGCTAGTGTAGTCTGGTCTAATTGCCTAATTTTACCTGTTCAATAAAGAAAATATTCAGAATTCTCTATTGTACCACATCGCCAGTAGACATCCATATTTTTAATTCTCAGTGTAAAAAGAATGACAAATATTTTTGTTCAAAGAAGTTTTGAATGTACAACTCAGAATAACTAGTCCCTAGTAAGCACACTGTCTTGACAAACACTTTGTAGTTGTCTGCTATACTTTGTGCTCAAATGCTTGGCGATGGTTTTTTGTTTTTTTTTTTTTTTCTGAAGGCAATCTCTTGCCAGTGCAGATGGCGGAGGTTATTTCTGCTGTTGCATGGGATTCAGCCTGGGGAATTTATGTGTTACTGAGCAATAGTTCTACAAGTGCTACTCTGCACAGAAATGGTGTGTATATTCTTCTCAGAACCAAATATATGTGGAATGCTGTTTTGAACCCTGTAAATTCTGTAGTGGAATAAAACAACGCAAATAAGCACACTCACCTACATACAGGTTTGCTTTTAGAGTTACCTAGGTGCGAATTTCTGTCATTTCGGAATATCTTCTGTCTTCTTGTTGCTTTGGCTCTAAAACCAAACCGGTAGACAGAGTTCACTCAGGTGTATGCTTGGTCATCCTGTGACCAAGGTGAACAGATATTTTTGTCTATTTTCTGAAGAAAAACCATTATGAATCCCTGAACATTTGCTTTGTGCTTGGAGTAGTCTCCACTGTGCAGAAATGCCTTGGAGCACTGTGAGTGGAATTGCTTGTGTAAGCCGTGAAAGGTAGCTGTGGCATTTAGAGACACCATGAAGTGAAAAAATTGCAACAGCTTGGTTTCTAGAAAGCCTTGTTGCCTTGCAAATGACCTGTCCTATTTTTCACTCTGCTGGTGTGTCACAACAGACCACCATACTACAACACTAAACTGCAGGAATATGTGTCCCTGTCCGGGATATAAGATATGCTTGCAGAACATGGGCGGTGATTGAGAACAAGTTGAGCAACAGACATAAGCAAAAGCCAGAATTCTTTTGTGATCATGTGTGTAATAATAAAAAAGACATGATTTGTTGCACTGGGGGAACCCTTGTGCACAGGCCTGGGTGTATGTGTTTTCCAAAGCAATCAGAATTACTGGCATCGTGGTCTGTTTGCCCTTCTGGATAAGTTCATGCTTCATGAAACCTGTCAAAATGTGACATCAAAACAGTGACATTTCATGGACTTGGAAAAATATTTTAGGATTTCTTATATCCTCTAAGAAACAATCTCGTCACAGAACTAGACCTGATAGTAGAGTATTAGAAGGAGCAGCGACTGATAACATTCATGCACAATATACTTCTTACACATTGGTCAGTTTATTATCTGTTTGTGTTATATACTTTTTTTGTTTCCTTTCTTCTTTTTTCACAATGAGGAAAAATATGGCACTCACAGTACTTCAGAATCATAAATTTCTTATAATTATTTTATTATGGTAGAAATTAAAAGAGCAGAACAAAGGGAAGGTGTTTCATGTAAAGTGACAGTTGATTTTCCTCTGCTTGCCTGTAAAATATCCCTTTATCCCAGCCTTCTCTGAATATCATGCTTTATTTTCCAGAGAAGATATTCTATGCTTGGGGCACATTTCATTAAATCTTTGCAAACCACTGATGCCCAGAATATGTTCTGCTTAGCATAATCACATTAATTGCAGTTTTCACAGACATACGTGTTCCACTTAATCGCTAATCCTACCTCCATGAAGAGCTTTTTTTGGGAGAAGCATGCCATAAAAGAAGAAATTAAATTGTTCTGGAGCTAGTTTCTGAATGTCACATGGAAGTTTTTACTCTTGGCAGCACTGTCATCAATGTGCCTTTCCTTCAGAAAAAGTCTAGACATGAAGCAAAAACCTGTGCTTTTTTGAAGCTTGCAACATTGGCAGCATAGGGACTAGGCTTTTTCTCAGTACTGTTTCATCTTAATCACTACTGGGGAAGTGGAATGTGGGGATTGATTGGGCTGGAGAAGGTTCCACTGGTAGCTCATGAGCTTCATCCTGGACATGGTTGTCCCTATTGTTGAGCAGGCATGGTGCCTTGACTGAGGCTGGAAAGAGTCATATATTGTTAAAACGCTGGTATCTGTTTATATTCATGCTTGTCAGTCCTAAGCCTTCCCTTTAGTATTGCTTTTTGGGAGGGAAGCAAAAATGTAGGAGTACGAGTGAGGAAGAAAAAGGGAGAAGCAAACAAGTGAAACACTGGCATTACCAAGCTGGGACTTTTAAAAATGGGAGATAAGCATTTATAATAATAAGGAGGCACTGTGGAAGTCTAGTCTGGAAGAGGCCTTCAGTACTGAGTATTTCAGTGATACCTATCTCCTCTGTTTTTTTAGGGTATTCGCCCCAGGTAAAGGATTAATAAAATATTAACTTGACAATAACTACTTCTCCTGGATGAAATTGTTCATTATCTGAAAAAATAGTCCAAAGAACTTATTAAAAAGAAAATAACATTATTAAAATTGTCTTCCTGAAATGATTACACATGGAAGAATTATCTAAGGATCATTTCATCTTGATTGTGTGCCATGCTGTGTATCAAATTACATCAGGTTTATGCCACAAGCAGACATACTTCAGGAGCATCTGGCTGCCAAAATCTTATTCTAGCCAAGAGGAAATGCAATTGTATAAATCATCCCATTTCATGGGCATAATTCTTCAATCAGTCAGCAGAAGGGGAGTAAAAGTTTTCAATGTGTTGGTCATAGAACTTCTGCCTAACCTGGGATATTTTCCATTGTGTGACAGTGACATTTGAATCTGTATGGGGCAACTTGTTTATCTGTGCGGAGTCAGATCCAGCCAACAGTGCATTCAACAAGACATGATTCCATAAATAAATGTAATGGGACTGCCTGAAGAATGAGACACTGCTTAGACTGAAAAAAGTTACAGTCTGGCCCTGATAGAGTTGAACCTGAGTTACAAGAAATGGATGTGAGGTCCAAGAAGAGATGGCCTTCCCTTTTCTGGTCTCTGAAAACATTTTGCAGCTTATAGTTCATGGCTAATGTTTCCAGGAAAATTAGATGCCTATTATCACTCCCTGCTCACATAAACCGTGGCAACAGATTTCATATGGAAGTGCAGTGAATTGTTAAAAGTCTTCCATTTCATGTACAAGTTTAATTATGGTAAGTTTCTTCATAAAGTTTTTCATTTTCTACTTAAACAATAATAATATAGATAACTAATAACATAATACAATTGTAAAGAAAGATTATAACATGAAATGAAAATTAAAAAAAAAAAAAACCACCAAGTTTCTGTGTCACAGCAATAAAACACAGCAGTAAAAAGGCGTTAAGAAAAAATCTTGGTGGTAGAGGGCAAAGCAATTTCCCAGGTACTAAAACTTTAATCTGAATTGTGTTGAAGGCAGGGATTTCCCCAGAGATTGTGGTAAAGCTTTTGCAGGTGCCCAAACCAATACTCATAGTCTTCAAGGCAGTGCATCCTATTTTTCTGGTGTTGATATCTTCTCTTTCCAACTTCTGTATGCACAATTTCCAAGGATTAGTGACCTCCTCACAAGAGAGTCTTGGGTGATCCATCTAGGTTAATAGAGCTAATAAACCACCAAATGATGGTTTTTCTCTAGCCCTTCTATTGGCACCACCAACGTACCTGGGCGAAAGCCACATGGCCAACATCTGCCATGTCATTCACTCATCTTATTTGTCAGGTACATTCTTCTTTCTTTGTGAAATCGTGTCTTTTGCTCCATGACCTCTGTCGTTTCTTCCCAAAGCAACCCTGATTTTACAAGAAGCCTCTGCTGAGTGTAACCAAGGCCCATAATGCAGAAAGCAGAGCAGTGTTGGCTCTTAATCACTTGGAACACGGTGGTGATGTAACCCCACAGCCACTCAGTCTCCCTCCAGTGGGATCAGGGAGAGAATTGGAAGAGTAAAAGCTGGAAACAAGGAATTAATTCACTTCTCCATGTGGGCAGGCAGGTGTTCAGCCATCTCCAGGAGAGCGGGGCCCCATCATGTACCATGGCTTTTAGTTTAAAGCTATTATCTCTTACCATATCAACACATGCTCTTGTAAAAAGCCCTTCTTCAGCTTTCTTGAAGGTGTCCTTTAGGTTCTGAAACGATGCTGTAAGATGTCCCCAGATCCTTCTCTTCTCCAGAATGAACAACCCCAGCTCTCTCAGCCTGTGTTCATAGGAGACGTGTTCCAGGCTTCTGGTCATTTTTGTCGAGAAACTAAAGGAAAAATCTGTGTCAAAACCCTCTAAGAGATTTTAACCCCAGGTACGCCAGACTGAATGTGTTTGCACAGGGCCAGCTCAGCAGAGGTACCTCCAAACCATGATTTCTCAAACCTTCTGAGCACCGGGAAGAGATGAGAGAGTTTAGTACTGTGTATTAACAGCTTCCAAGGAGCGCTTCTCATTTGTTTCAAGCGGGGCTAAAAGTAGACTGTATGGTCACATGCCAAAATTTGGAATCCTTATGTTTTGGGGAGTGTCCAGGTGCTATTTCAGGTTTTGAAAGAGAGTTTTAAAATTTCTTTTTTTTTTTTTTTTCATAGAAGGAATTAGGATTTGATAAAATACAGTGTAACTATGTCTTGTTTCAAATATAATGAGCAGAAAATGCAGGGAGATGAACAGGAATTTCATCATCATTTACCCAGTACAGATAGGAGAAGTTAATTTTTTGCATAACTGCTTTGTCCAACTTTACTCTGAATTGGTGCTGCGTCCTCCTGGCTTGGATCACTTGCTGCTACATAAGATTCTCAGGAGGGCTGTGAGCTGGAGTCAGAGGGAAGTTGATATACTCTTTTTAATGCAAAGCTTTTTCTAGAGAGGTCGTTATATGATCAGTGTGGGACCACCCTGACATAGGGAGTTCTCAAAAGCATGCTAACCTCTTTTTTGTCTCGATGATATTTGTCTGAAAGGGACAGATGATGCATTTCCCTGGGTCTCTGAGGATGTTCTCAGGTGGCAGCATGCAACATTAATCACCCTGATGCATTTGCTGAGCTGTCAGGAAGGTTTCACGCATCCTAGAGTGCTGTGGAATCCCTTTCCCAAGGCATCCAGTCCTCCTCACACTCCTGGGACAGCAGACACTCTGTGGGGTCGAGGACATGAGCTGAAGACAGAGAGATTCATCGAAGGAAGTTACTGGCGAGCTTAGTTGATCAGGAACACCCCTATCTTCCTCACAGATGCCATCATCTTCATCAAAAGAGAAGACTCCAGCAGAGATCAATAAAAGGGGGTGGCAGGGGTCTACCTTTTCTTCCTCAAGGAGCTGAGAAGCAGAGGGTGGTGGGGACAGTTGTAGGCTATCATCTCTAATTAGAGAGATGCTCCAAATGTACCTCAAAACCAGAGAGGTTAGGACAAGAAGAGATGCTCTTTTTTGTTGCTCTGTTCTTCGGTGTCTGGGATGCCAGTGTTGATCACAGTCATTTTTGTATCACCTCTTGGCAGATTTTCCCAGTGCGCTGCGTTTGGTAATTTACAGCAGAACACTTTCAGCAATAACTGTAACTGACATCTGAAAGTGGTTTATACTCATTTAGAAGATTGGGCAATATAAAAGTTAGGCAAGGTTTGCAGGAGAGGTAATATTGCACATTATAACAGCTGATGTAGCTGAAAAGGCGTGGGCACGTTTCCAAACACCCATGGCCTTGTCAGGATTGCTGCAGAGACAGAGACTATAGGGAATCAAAAAATCCAGCACCTCCCTTTCAATTGAGGCATATCCAAAATGCCTCCCAGTGCTGCAAATCAGTACAAGTTTACAATAATCTGATTTATAGCCGTAGCACATGTTGTGAGACTGGAAACTCAATAACATTTTATTACCTACTAAAGAAGTTGTTTATTTAAATGATTACTTCTTGTGACATATACCAGAAGATAAACAGTGGACAAATGAGTAAAATGTGTGACTGAATGCTTTGTGGCTGCACTTTTCTGTTCATTTTATGCCATTCATTGCTGAGTTTATTCCACAATAAATACAGATACTACTATTACATGTTCCAGAAAAAAAATTTTGTCAGCTAAAGGAATCAGTGTACTTTACAGGAACCACATGTTTTATCAGATTTTCATTCTGATAGTCAGCTGCAATTGAAATTGGTAAGTTCCTGTTTTCAGAGTGAAAAGCAATGATAATTCATATGATAATTCTCCCAGCCAAAAAAAAAACAACCCAAGAAAACCCCAACTCCCCCAAAACAAACAAAAGAACAACAACAAACAAAACTCCCCCAAAAACCCAAACAAACTAGGAAGCTTCATTTTAGGGATGCATGATTAGACATGATAGGAAGATGCCTTATTCCATGTCACCACATTTCCTTTCCTGTTAGCATGATATGTATTGATATAAAAGGGAAAAATCAGTTTCTGATCTGACAAAGGTGTTTATCTGCTGCTCATAATCTTGAACTAAACTTTCCTCCCACTTCCCATTCTCGAAAGTATTATTGCATGTAAATTCCTATCTGCAGCTGTTGTTCTGTAAAAGGTGGTCTCCTTTTCTCTCAAAGGTATGGAAGCTCATTTTGAAAACTGATTTATAGGACTGGTCCGTCTTGGTCCTCTGCCCAAAGGAGCAGTGAAGGACTGGAAGTATCCTGTGGCCCTGACCTCACAATACTGGGAATAGGATTTCTGCCTGCCCAGTGCCATGGGAAATGTTAAGGGCTCACGTAACCAAGACTGGGTTTTGCCTGATGGCCTAGGAAGGCCTTCTTTAATTGGGGAAATTGTGTCTGGTGAGCTGAAATGGTGCTGAAATTGTGTTTGGTGAGCTGAAATGGCGCTCTTCCCATCTTCTTTTGCCTCTCTCCCTGACACCCTTTGCTGCTGTCTTTTTGCTGTCTGCTGGGGAGGAACATAATAATTTAATATCCTTTCTTCCATCTCCAAAACCTCTCCATTTCAGCCACCTTTGCCAGCTTGGCGTTCTGCTAATTGCTTGGTCAGACCTTGCAGGTCTTTTCTGTGGTGGGGGAGAGCAGCAAGATCCAGCACTGGCACAAACATCAGCTCGAGGCATGACAGAGTGACCCGTGTGTGTAGTCTCCTTATTTTCTCCTGGGGTCCAGCTACAGTAAACATTAAAGCTGTTCCTGTTGAGTCTGGCTAATAAACCCCGTCACATCCTGGCTGGCATTCGTCGTACTTAATTGCAGGCGCATATTGAGGTTCTTGTTGGAAGTAGTTGCTTCAATTTCCGTTCAGTCAGTGCACAGACATTGGTATTTCTAGAGCGGGATTCACAAGGATTATTTTAGGCTTTTACAGTGATTATTTCTGCCTAAAACCTGTGACATAAGTGTAAATGCTAATCTTAAATGCCTAAGAGTAAAAAATTTAGGTGTGGCATCTACAGTGTAGTCATGGAAAGTTAGGTGAGATTGATCTCTCTGCCAGTGTATTTTACAATGATATCCCTTTTGTAGGCAAAGTGGGTAACTATCAACTGCCCCAGCATCCACTGTCTCTAGTAATGGAACTAAACTGGGAGGAGAAACAATTTGCTCTCTGCTCCATTCCCTCACACCCATTGGTTTACACCCGTATGTCATGGCCTGAGCTGGAGCAGCAGATCCTGCACAGGTTCAGCGTTGACTGGGAGTTTGTCATTCTCACAGCCATGGCCATCCAGCTCAGGGCACTGGAACCCTCTTGTCATCAGTGTTGAAGGCAGAGGCAAAGAACACATGAAGCATCTCTGCCTTATCTGCGCCCCTGTTTGTGAGGTGACCAGAATGTTGTGTGACAACTTAGCCTTGGTCTAATATAATCTAAATATTTGCTGAAAACCATACTGATTGTATGGCAGGAGAACAATAACAAAGTCCAAAATGGAGCATTCTAGAGAAATCAATTCTGATTTTACAATTAGCCTGTTAAAGTTTCCGCATGTTGTAGAAGATGTCGCAAGCCAGGCTAATGTACTAACAAATATTTGTCTTGGGCAGAATGGCTATAAAATACAGCAGAGCTGTCATGACGTTTTTTAACAATCTTAAAATGTAACCGCTGTTTTCTAATGCACTTCTTAATATTTTAGTGTTTCTCACATCTCTGTGGCTTCAGAAAACAACTTCTTCCATTGAAGTGCTGACGTTTTCCTTAAATAAGAAACACCAAACACTAAACTTCATTTTCACAAAATAAATTATTCAGTAAGTCTACTTTAATTATCTCCTCTTTGACTGCTTTGTTGCCTGAATTGTTCATCACTCTTGCAGAGAAAACGAACCCCTGGATTTCCCTAATGGTTATTGTAGATGTCAGCTGTAGTGTTCAAACTCTTCAAAGGCTCACTCCCATGGCCTAATCTCCAGCGCTCCCCAAAGCTCACCAGTGATTACTTTGGTGTGTTTTAGTAGTGACTGTGAGGTGGGGGGCAGTGCTCATTGCTAGTTTTTGTTATCCACAGAAAAAGCTTCGTACCACAGAAAAATGCAAGCTGCATACAGATTACTGTGCCAAAGACAGCTAAGGTCATGGCTACATATAAAGTGGGAAACTTGCCACGTATTGATAGGATAATCAAACACGGTGGAGGAGTGAGTGAACCGTAGATAACAGACATTAGTCACGTCACTTGATGGACTATTGGAAGGTGCCTGGATGCTGTTAAGAATAACCTGATGCAAGCAGCTGCACAAAAGAGTGAGGCAGCTTTAATCCTGCACCATGTGCTCTCCTCTTTACTTCCCTATTTTCACAGATAAGTAGCATCGAGGTATTTGGTGTTGAAAGCTTCTGCACCTCTGACTGGCAAACAGATGGAGGTAGTTGTGTGGAAAAGCCCAGCTGCTTTGCTCACTGCTCCCAGAGGAGAGCTGCACTTCAGGCTCACCCTAAGTGACTCAAGTACCGTGTTGGGCTGCGTGGGATTTTGATAGAACATCCTGGCAAATCAATACCTTCTGTGCTTGTACTCGGGGCTAGACAGCTGAAACCCCTTTGAAGGCTTACTCCTCCTGCCCTGGAAAGCCATCCAATGTTTGGATGTCACCAGGCAGGGCTGGATGTGTCGGTCAGTCGTTCAGTCAGTGACTGAACCGTGTCCTTCAGGCCAAACTCTGGCATATCAAACAGCTGAGGCTAACTCTGACTGAGACTAGGCTGGTACACAGCCGGAAACAATTTTTTTTCCTGTAACAGACACTTGGTGACTGTCAACACTGAACCTGCGAAGCTGAAGTTCCTTTCTCATGTCCAGACCTGAAATGACTTTGTACTGAAGCTAAACACATCTAAAGAGCCATCTTGGGCTTTATAGTCACTGTCTTTTCTGGAGTGTGCAGCTGTGGCATGCCGTTGACCTCTTGAAACTCAAGCAGCCAGGGCCTTCCCTTCCCCACAGCTTTCCCAAAAGAACAGCAGATTTTTTTGTAAATACATTTGTACTAACAATGGTATCTTTTTTCCTCTTCAAAGTTTTTTTTAGCAAGTTGATTCAGTCTTTAATTCCTAAACGTGACAGGTGAACTATTTGGGCCAAGTTTTAACTTGCAGCTTGTATTTATAAGGGAGAAGTAGGACATGGAAAACCAGGCTTTGAAATGGAAATTCTGCCTCAGCTAGAGCCACAGCAGTGCTGCTCAGAGCCCTGTGTTGTTTTCTTTTTCCCATCGTCAGCCAAATCAGGCTCACCGCTCCTTGTTCAAAGGAGAAGTGTTAACTTTCCAGAATTCCCTGTGCTGCTGCTTATGAGTCTTACAGACGTTGTCAAATGTTGTATCCACTATTCCATGTCTTGGAGCAGATCTTGAGTTTCTAAGAAAAGACTATTCTTCTCTGACTTCCAGAGTCTTGGAGCTAGCTCTAGGATACAGGGAGCCCAAACAAAATAGAAGGTATGTTTCCATATTCCAGTGCTTGCATGTGATTCTAGGCCAGTTTATGATTTTTGCTGGATAGCCCTACCCTAGCTGTGTGCTTCTGTGTTACCAGGCTGCCTTTAAATCATTAGCTGATCACACAGTGTGTGTGGAGTAAACCACTATTGGATATTTGTGGGAGCAGTTAATATGTCACTTGGAAGCTCTTTAAATGTTAGCTTGATAACAAAGTGAAGTGTGATATAGTGAAGGTTAGTTGATTGTCAAGCTGGAGCTTCTGCACGATTGGGTGACCACTGTAATAGTGAGCTACTATTAACATATATCCTTTTTTGTGCTGTCTCTTCTGGAATGAATTTTGTTTCTAAATATACTAATTCTGATTTAATTCCATTTGGAGAGGTCCTGTGTTTTGGCAGATGGCAGAGCTTTCTGCAGAGTGGCTTGCAAATGTTGGGGTGTGAAGCGCGCTTGGCGTTGATGCTCGGAAAATGATCTGGTGGGATTTGTGAAGCACGTTGTGCTGGTATGCAGTACCTGGGAGAGCGAAACCATGAGCACAGGGTAGTGTGCCCAGACCTTGCACAGGGTAGCATAAAGCATAACTCCTTGGCATTCTCTCCAGTGCTGAAACAGCAGGATTTTAGCTGACGATCTTGCCTGGCCATCTGGTGAAAGAGTGTGAAAGAAATTTACAGGGACTAATTATTTCCTAGATTAATACTGCTGACAAGTACTCCACGAGGCAGTGTGTATGTTTGCAGGGTGCTATGCTGCTAGAAATGCCATTAATTATTTTGCCTGTGATTCGCCGAACACTGCGATTCTGTGTGCTGGCGTTCTGCCCCAACATCACCATCTGTGTATACCATAGTATTTATTTCAGAACTTTCTGGAGGTTTTTCCATTTTGAGATTGAAGAGCCTGGATTAAGCGAATGTTAATAGAAGGCGTTAAAACAATCTAATTTTTTTAACACAGTTTTCGTCTCAAAGCTTGTCAAAGTCTGCTTCCTAGCAATATGCTCTGTGGATTGTACTCTTGGTGTAACTGCTCTCAGGCACTGCAGTTTAAATGGAGTGTAAGACTCTTATGCATTGATTAACTTTCCCATTTTTTTAAGAGAAGTCACTGTGACATAGTTACCTCTATATGCCTTGTAACTAAGGTATAATATTTATAATGTTGTAATGAGCATATGAAAAATACAGCATTCATTACCCATCTTAAAAACATTCATGCTGCACATAGAGACACATCAATAGTTTGATCAAAAATATCAACATAATCAATGTAACCATCAGAAATGTTAAAATAATAATAGAAATATTCCTGGTTTCAAAATATTAGAAATACTAAAGTTTAAACTGGTTTTTCTTTCATGACTTCACTGGATTCTGATGGATGATGATTTTCTTCCCAACACAGAATTCTGGTGCAATTCCACATCTAATCAAAGAACTGTTCCTTTTAAATTGATTTATCTATAGAGCTCTTATTAAGAATAATTTCAGATTAAAATCTTCATAGGTTCTCTTTGACCTTTTGTGTTACTTACTGTGTCTTCAAGGTCTTTTAACACTTAAGGTGTACAAAACCAGTCTGATATGACAAACTCCTCTCGGTTTTTCTGTTGTTAAGACAGATGTCCTGCCTTATTTACTGAAAAATGGAACAATCACCCAGTGGAGCAACACATATGGTCTAAATTCACTGACCTATATTCATTGATAAAAAGAAAATCTCTGGTGGAACCTCAGTGAGGGAAGAAGCATCGTGTTATCCCTTCAGAGAGAAGAAAAACGGAATCAAAGAGTTTAAAGAACACTGGGGAGTTTATATCAGATAAAAAAGGTTTTGGGGTGGATGACTGCGGAAAAATAAGTCTTTTTAGACTCTGAGAGTGGAAACAGAGGAAAGTGGTGTAATTTGTGCATAAGCAGTTGGGGTGGGATAAAATGGAAAAGGTAAGGTTTTGCAAGAAGCACCTTGTAAATGAAGCAAGGTTGCTGTCCTGAGGGAGAAAGTTGTTCTCGCTTGCGAGAAACCTCTGAATTTTGCACACTGTGCTCAGAAACGTCACCCAACCCAAACCCCAAAGCTAGTACGTAGCTTTTCAGGAAAAAAAATCATGACTCATTATTGAAAAAGGAACGGATAAGATGAGACTACGCAACTCAGCATCTTAGATTATTAAACTACTTCAGGGCTACAGTCACTGTTTCTTATCACAAGGACTGCTGCGGTCAACCTAGAAACCTCCTACGAATGCCCAATAAAACCTGTATTTCTCTTTTGTTACCTGTGCATTTAGCAAAGGTTTTCCTTATTTGCATGAGCCTCTTAGAGCTCCAGCAGAGCGTAACTCCAGAGTTTGCTCTTGTTGCAGTGTCTGCCTAACCCTGGCTCTAAGGTGCTTCCTCCCCCAGTGAGGAGACCTGTGCTGTAGAGCCAGAATGCTGCGGACACGGCTATTAGTGATCATCCAGAGAATTAGATCTGTTCCTGGTGTAGCGACTCTGCTCCCAGGGTGTGGCTTCTCAGAGGATCTGCTCCTCTGTGTAAGTCTGGAGTAGGTAACCTACAAGCTGAGTCACCACTGCAACAGAAGACAAACTCTTGAACTGCAAGAAGACAAATGCTTTTACAGAACAGACTGTTTGATTGCCTAATTTACATTCAGCTACCTGAAGCCTGGGTGGTGGTTTTCCTTGAAGGAGCCAAACCTGTTTTTCAAAGGCTTTTCCAGAGCCCTGCCCATAGGATCCAGCATTCTAACTGTAGGAAGTACAGTTGCAAAAGAGGGAGCCAAGATCTACTGCAGTTTAACTATATGAAAGAGTCAGGATGATTCAGGCCACAATATTAACTTGAATTTCCATTGAGAAAAGCCCTCTTCTCTTTGCAGGTTGCAGAGTATTTCTGTATGACTTGCTTAAACTCAATGCTTTACCTCTTGGGCAGCAAAAGTTTGTTGAAACTCTGCTCTACAGAGATGAAGTGACTTGCCCTCCACTAACGTTGGCTGGAGTCCAGAGGATCAGAGTTCAGACCTCCAAGCCTGAGACTCTGGCCAGATGCAAAGATTACATTGTAGGTGTCCACATCTGATCCACCTCTCAGGACGCATTTAGCTCAGCAGAGAAAATCAACTCATCTCAATCTGAGCTAGGTACATAGAATGAGCTGAATGAATCAGGCCCTGAAAGTACTTAATTTTCTCTGTTGTTTGTAAAAAGAACTTGAGGTGACTAGTTCAGGTGTAGACGCTTGCAGAAAGGTAAGATGAGTTCCACCTCTTGTCATAGCCTTTACAACTGCTGGCTTTTAATAACAACAACTGCAGCAAATTGCAGCTCCTGTTGGATCTGTGCACTAGTACAGGGAATAGACTGGACTGGTTGGGAGATTGTCAGTTGAGATTTCAGTCTTCAACACAACTAAGACAATCTGCTGCTATGTGTTGTGAGTGATGAATCACAAGTAAATCAAATCCTAAATCTTGATTCTAGTCACTTTTATCAGTATAAAAGCAAAGGATAGGTTGTTACAGGTTATTGCAGGTAGGACGTGAGGTAGTAAGAGACAATTTTAGTACCAATGGTGATTTAAATTTAAGGTCCCCATCCACACAGTTTTCAACAGGTTTTTTATCATCTCACTTCTTGCTCAGTGCTCTGGAGACTGCTTTTCTCACACAAACATCTGCATGGTGTCGCTTCTCTGGATTACAGGCCTGGGGCTCTTTTTTCCCATATGTTCCTTGCCCCGGGTTCTCTAAGCTTTTTTCCTTTCAGTACAGGACCAGCCTGTCACAGCAGCTTGGGTTGGCTTAAGCAACATGTAAGGGTAGAAGAATTGAAACGACCCCGAGTTGTGTAGTGTGAAATGTCTTCTCACTGAATAGCTGAATGACAGAGCATTAGACAAGATAAACCTGAGCATCAGAGATGATTTAAATCTGTTTCTCCCTCACAGTGTGATGGTGCCCTGTGTGCCAGAGCTACGTCTGTGCTGGATGTGAGGTTTGAGTGCTCTGTCTTAACTTTCCAGCTGCTATTTATATTACATTACCTCACAGAGCATCCAGCTGAGAACAGGACCTTGCTGTGTGAAGTACTAGGAGTGTATAAATGGTTTTGTACAGTTTTTGACCAAATACCACAGTCTTTTGGCGAGTCTTGAACAGCCGTTGTCTAAAAAAAAAAAATGGAGTTAAACACACAGGGCAAGTGAAGGGCGAAGTAAGAGAGAAAAGTCTGTGGAGAACTCACCATGAATCCAACAGAGGTGGAGTATACATCTCTGTGCTTTTTTGTAATTTGATTTTACGCTTCATTCATTCTTTTCTTGGATGTCCTTAGTGTCCCATGCTAATCATCAGGTGAAAGATACTTGCAGGATGTGAGTCAACCACCAACAAAGAATTCAAAGGTGCTACAGCAATAAAGGATCTGGTCTTATAAATTACTTGGCACGCCTTCAATTTATCCCTTTTAACAAAGACTGAGGTGGAGCCAGGAATGAGCAAGGCCTGTATCGCTAAAGATTAAGCAAATCTCTCCCTGTTTCCCCCAACCCCAACACTGTGCTGCAACATTTCAAATAATACCTTCCCATTAATGTATTTTTTAAAGTGAAATATCTGTAATGTATTTCATGACATTATTCTGTCTTGGATTGGCTATGGCATAGTTGATCTCAGAGGTCTCTCTAGATTAATGAGATTAGACTTCTTTCCAAATTTTCTCTACTTAAATACATTACTTTGATCTTTTTGTGTGCCAAACAGGACCGGAAAGAAAATGGAATTCTTGCAGCAAATAATTGTTTCTGGTAATGGAGAAGGATCATAACAATGTTTTTGCTTAGCTGCAGATTGGCTCTATGTGGACAGGGAACCCAAATCTGAGCATTGCTAAGCTGTTCAAGGGATCTGTGTACTGGCTGTATAAAAGTTCCCAAATGGATGCAGCTATGCCGAGAGCCCTGCACCTGTCAGAGCTGTGTGTGAGGGCTTGTGATTGTTGATAGGCAAGAACTCCCAATAACAGGGTCAAATTGTCTCTTCTTTTTCTGCGTAGAGCTTCACTATGACACCTATTTTTTACCTGGAGGGCACCTTCTAGTCCATGAGTCCTGCACCACCTGCGACAAGTTTTCATCTAATCCCTTCCGAATTTTCCCATCTTCCATTTCAGATAGCAAAAACTGGATAGCAAAAACTCTTTGCTGTAAAAGCTGGGAATTGTCTTCTCTTTTCTACCTAGATGTATTGACTGCTTTGTTGTACTTGTTCTTGTGACCCAAATTTAATTACCTTTTCTCATGTACCATTCTCATACGATATTAACTTAGATTAACCCCCTTATGCTTGCCTAGAGAGAGAGAGAGAGCGAGCAGTGTGTCTCTGCTTTTGGTTGACTAGACTAAACAAGCCACATTCTCTTTACTCCTCTCTCAAACCAGGTTTTTATTCCCCTCAGTTGCTGTAAATGTCATGATCTGCACATTGCATTGAACGTGGCTTTCCAGTTGGGTCACTGGATATCTCACCAGTGCTTTATACAGAGACACTTAAATTTGTGAGATTGTGTTGAAAAAGCTTCCATAATAGTACATTTGCCTTTGTTTTGGCTGCATCATGTCAGAAACTCACAGTCACTTTATGATCAGTTGATTCCAGCAGTTCCAGCTGTTGGGTGTTTGGGTTTTACCTGTTCCTTGTGTTATGAATCCACGGGGACAAGACAAAAGTGTTATGAGCTTACTGACTGCCACAGAAAGCTAATGCTGGAACAAAGACAGACCTGGACACGGCCTGATACCACCAGTGCCAGATGTGACATCAGACTTTCTTGCAAACCTTTCTGGTTTTAAGCAAGATAACATTGATACCGTGGAAGTAATGGAAATACATTATTTTCATTATTGTCCTTGTCTCCAAGATAACACCCCTGATTTGTGTAGCAGCACAGAGTAAGCTGAAGTAACATTCAAAACAGTTACTTTGCTTATCAGAAGGAAGCAGTTTTATTTCTTAGGGCACAGCCATGGCTAATCACTTTGCTTGCATTTGTGTTTCCCAAAAACCATCCCACAGTGTATGATAAGGATAATGGCTTCATGCCACAATTCCTCACCCAGCAATCCCTTTTCCAAGGACAGGGAAAGGGCTAATGACAGGAGAGCTTTGGGCCCTTTGCAGGGGAGGTGCCTGTGGAAGGTGTGTGCGCTGATGGTGATTATCAAGTGATTACAGCAGGAAGGCAGAAGCCAGCCTGAATGCTCTATTCAGATAGCAAAGCTCCTAGCTCCTGACATAATCTTCCGCTGATCAAACAGGGATTGGGCTAAGCCAGGACTTGGCTGACTGTAATATTCCTCTTGCCAAGGAGGTCAGGGCCAGGCCAGGCTGGCTGGGAGCTGGTGGAGAAAATGACGGAGGCTGGTTGATTGTGTGTCAGGGCAGACTGATGCTCCCCAAGCCACCGGGGGCCTCTCTGAGCTGGGCAGCTCTCTCCTTAGGTTTTCAGGTAGGTGCGAGCATCTCAGTCTGGCTCTCACTGCAAGGGAAATTAATTAAAGAGAAGTCTGCAAGAGAGCAATGAGAGGGAAGAATTTCTCAGTATCCAGATCAGATGAGAAAGGGATATGGTCATCCAGAGTGTCCTTTTTAGCAAAACTCTGGGAAACAAGGTGTAACAGGGAGTCATTTACCCTGTCTTCATTCACTTCATTAGCCTTGATTGCATACCTTGTGGTTTTCTTTCATTTTTTTCCAACTTCTCCGAAGTCCAAAGGGTTTTCTGGGAGTGACAGTACTGTCTGAGAAAGGCAAAAGTTGTAATTTACAAGTGAGTGCATTTTCCTTCTCTTCTATGATTGGGCTTCCCTGTCATCTTCCTGGTTATCAGCCTGTTCCAGTTTCTTTTACTTTAATTTTTCCTTTCATTGCAAATAATGGATTTCTCAACACTTCTTCTCTTTTTTTAAAATAATCTCATTATCCATTAAGATTGATGAACTGTTTCCTGCCTTCCTGCTTTCTCTCAGCTTTCCTTCTGCTGTCTCTGCAAATATTCCTCAGCACTCTGATGTTGTCCTCACATCCGTTGTGGGACAAGGATTATTAATACAGGCTTTGCACTTTCTTTGTAGGTCATGTTGTGGCTTCATGCCAGCTGAATTGGACCTCTTTGTCCTGAAATGTCAAATAAAATAAAATTTTTAAAAAAACACCCAAAAAACAAAAACAAAAAAAAAAAAGAAGAAAAAAAAGGAAAAAAAAAGAAAAACAAAAACAAAAAACCAAAATCAATCAAACAAAAAATAAATTTAGATTTTTAAAAATATATTTTTAAAATGCTTTCTTCATAATTAACTTTTAAAAAATATAGTTAGTTATCATTGTCATAACTCCTTTCTTCTCATCTTTACTTATAAAAAAACAAGATAGAAACTTCCCCACCAAAAATGTGTGGAATTTTAATGCGGTGATAGGATTGTTTTGATTGAAAAAATTAACCTGCATTAGTAAAGGGGTGAGAACCTGTTCTCTTAAAGGCAGCAGATGTTTTGCTGTGAGCATTCAGGTACTGATCTCTCTGGTGACCAGTGACAGAACCTTAGGTAAGGGTATGAAGCTGTTTCAGGGGAGATTTAGGTTGGATATTAGGAAAAGATTCTTCACCCAGAGGGTGGTTGGGCACTGAAACAGGCTCCTCAAGGAAATGGTCACATGTAGGAGTTCAAGAATCTCTTGAACAACGCTTTCAAGCCCATGGTGCAACTCTTGGGGTGTCCTGTGCAGGGCCAGGAGCTGGACTTGGTGATCCTTGTGAGTCCCTTCCAGTTCAGGATATTGTATTATTTCTTGCCAGGAACTTACGCAAGGTTCAGGTGCCTCTGGAGGATGAAAGCCTGCACTGTGCAGTACTCTAGGCAGTTGGGCAGAAAAAGACATTTTGATGCAGAAAGTAGAGGGGTGCTCCAGGCACTGCATCCCCTCCCTACAGTGTTTGGCTCTGGCTTTGGTACCATGTGAGAAATGGGGCAGAAGGTACTCAGTTGTGCTCCAGGGGATTCTGCTGATCATGTATGGTTGTTTTTAAATCTGAAGCCACAAATGCCATGTGAACGTAGTAATTAGGTATTTTTATATGATTGTATTTCTACTGGGGTATTTTGTACATAAACTCTTTTCCAGAGTCCGAAAAACAGAAAAAACATTTCAGATTTCAGGAGTAGCAGGCCATTATTATTATTTGGTGGTTGATTCCTGTCTTTCGGGCTTTTTTCATTGGGATTTGGGGCCTGGGAGTATGATGAGGTACTCTACAGGGTCCCATAAAGTTAAAATTTTATCAGCTCCATTTTCTTGTATTTCCCCCAGCCACGTTTCTGCAGATAAACTAAACAGGGAACCTTCATAGACACTCTTTGGTCTGGTTAAGCTGTTGGAATGGCAGCCAGCATAGCTTTGGCAGGTGAAGGTTAATGATGTCCCAAACATTTCCTTAGAATATCTCCAAAGTTTGAACATTCAAGGAGGCAGTTGCAAATATCCATCCTCTTTTGGGGGATAATAATGTTTGGAAGGATAAAGATGGGCTGATGGGTCGTTTCAGGCCAGCTGTCCCCACTGCCCAGCAACATTTCTAGTTGTGTATTTTTAGTCTAGGTGTTGGCTGGAAGTGCTGCCATACCACTTTCTTTCCTTTTTGTTAAAGGCTTAATATCCTTTTTGATTATAAGTATGTAATTTCACCAAGGGAGCTGTGCTATGAGAATGTAAATGATTGTATTTTATGAAAAAAGTTAGGTGTCAAAGGGGCATTATTGTTGTTTGCAAAATTCTTGCCTATTTAACTTATATAACAATAGAGCTAAGCCAAATGGGTGGAAAACATTTACACAAATAGCAGTAATTGCAGCTGAAAGGTGTAATTGTCTTATCTTCATCTGACACAATGAATTTGAAATACCATTCATTACTTAAAAAAAATAAAGGGGACATTCTGTGTAAACAAAGTAACACAGTTAGCATAGGATAATTTTCATTGATAATTTCTTTTTATATGCAAAACCTGATCCAAAGACACTCTTTGGTGATAAGAGCTATTCTGCAACGGAAGTAACATATGCTTCCCATAGGACCACAGTGTAGTCTTTCAGCTAAAGCCAGGACAGTTTGTATGTAAAAAGTACTCTTGTTAATAAATGTAGGTATTTTATTCCCAAAGTTCCTGTTAAGAAATTTCGCTTTGTATGAATTCATCTGTCACTGGAAATTATTGCAGTACTTGATTTGGGTGCATTTTTGTCTGCAGGTCCTTACTGAACTACTCATTAAATTCTCTTCAGTACCCAGGGTTTGAACAAGGCAGATTTGAACTTTGTGTGAGTCCTGCCTTACCCTGGGCTTTTAGCTGCTGTGTTTGGGTCGAGGCTGCTCACATGTGGCTTCTTCCACCATCCTCACTGCAATATTTAAAGTAAGAGCAGGATAAAATTAGGTAATTTCCAAGGGTTCTCTGAGCACTGAGATATCAAGACTTTTCCAAACAGCAATATATAAGTATGTGAGTGTACTAGCTTGATGCAGTTATGATACAGGACCTCTGCTAGTAGACTTGATTGATCTGGTGGTATTTTTTACTCTAAGATGCAATTTACCAAATGTTTTCTGGATTTATTTGTATTAGATGGTGGATGGGGAGGGAGGAATTCAGGAGAAATTAGCTTGTGGGGTTTTTTACATTCTCTAAACAATTGGGGATGAAACACTGGTGGAGATGTCTCTGAGTAACAGAGATAAGAGGTACAAACAATCATTTCTTAATTACTTGGATGATGAGCCATGGTTAAGATGCTCAGCTTCCAAATCCTGGACAGATTTTAGACTGGGAAGAAATTAAGAAAGACAAGAGAACTCATCATTTTTTCACTGTGTCGGGGGCATTATTGCTGGCCTGGACCATTGCCTGTGCAGGCAGCTCATCAGCTCCCTGCTGTGCATGGCTCTCAGGCCTCCTTATACCTTCATCTCGCATGTCTGTGCCTGGTTTCTCAGGGACTGAAATCCTTTAATTTATCCACATTCTTGGTGTCAACACACAATGCCTTTGAATACCCAAGATTCAATGGGATGATCAAATACCATGGTCTCTGTGATCTAATATTCCCTTCATCCTAAAAATCAATTCACAGAATCAAAATCAATAATGCCCTAACACATGTAACCTTGTCAATTCTGAAATCTGTTTCTTGTGGCTTGTTATTGTTTTTGCAAGCCTTGTGTTTTAGCAGAAAAATCCTTGCTAAATCATATTACTTTAAAGAACATCCTAAAAATGGAAGTATGTGCAGTAAGACCAAAGTGCAGAAACATTTTGATTGGATTTCAGTTCCTTCCAGTGCAGTTGTATGTCTTAGCTTTTATGTCTATGATAGGAGCACAGATTTCATATCATGTAGCAGAAATTGGATCAGAGACATCATCTGATGCTTATGCACTCACACCCCTGGATTTTTAGCCTACTCCTGCAACATATGAAACTGGCTGGCATTTTTCAGTTAATAAAGAGGATGGATATTGTAATGACTTTGGTATCTCTGGTTGGTGCTTTGCACTTTCCCCAAGGATAAGATAAAAGAATTTTCTGCATGCTTGTATTTTGAACAGAACATTAGATGCCAAGACTAGGGGAGAGGAAGGAAAGAAGATGAAAGTTGAAACATGATTAGGTATACATGTATTACAGGGGAAGTAATTAAGGTCTTGGATAGGTTTTGCATGGATGTAAGATCTGCAGAAGTGTCCCCACAGCTTGTAACATCTTGCTTTTGTATTATGGCAATGCCCACTGCTGTTGTACAGTGAAGAGTCTATCCCTGTTTGTTTTTCAAAAAACCCTTCTGTAAATAGTTTGTATTCCTTTATTAAAAAAAACTTAAGCGTGGGCTGAAATTTACCATGTAGTGTGCCATTCCTGAAAATGTATTTTAGATATTTGAACTTAGCATTATGTGCAAACAAGGGAAGAAAATCTTTCACGTGGCTATTCCCTACTTCTAAAATTACCTGGTGTGTAAAGTTCCTACATGAGTAGTCGCTTTTTAAAATGCAGTCTATGGTTAGTGTAAGATGCAGCTTTTGAGTGCAAAAAAAGGCAAAGGGGGGAAAAAGTATATGACAATGACAGTGTAGCTAAAGATTGTGTGCACTCACTTCTGTCAGCAGGCTTTCCAAGGTTTTTCATAAAATGTCAGCTGCATATATGTTGCTTGCAATGAGTGAATTATGGGGAAGTATCTCCACAACAGCTGTTCTATTATGCCTTATCAACTGTATATGTAGTTGTGTAATAGAACACAAATTCCACCTTCTAATAAGTTGTTGAATATGTATTTGCAGTACAGATTTAATGTCTCTACAGATCAGATAAGGCTACAGAAAGTTTGCCAAATGATACTGGCATGTAGTTTTTGGCAACAGCCTTCCTTCCTTGAAAGAATAAAAAACCACAAAACACTGAACACAGAGAAGCTATTTATAAATAGGTCTTCTTTACGTTTTTTTTCAAGCCCAGCAATGGTACTTTAGCTGATTGAGTCTTTTGTGAGATGGTTTAATATAATGCCACAACGGTATTTAGACACTTTGCCAAATAAAAGAAGACAAAACCACAGAGTTATTAAAAAGGCACTCTTGCACTTTCTGCTTTGTATTTACTGCCATCATTTTCAGTTAACCAGTGGAAACTTTCTTGAAAGTTAATTTGCTTTCAGAAGGGTGGAATACCCAAGAGGCACCCTGCTTCTTTAGTGTTACTCCTGGCAAGGGGATATTATCATTCCTCCCTTGTGCTTTTGGATATTTATATTCCCTTATTGCCTCGTGCAAGTTACTGTAAGTAAACAATGAGGCTAAACCAACAACCCCTAATTTTTCCATATATAATCGATTTTGTAGCATGAGGGCAATAGTTTCATGATGTTTATTTTTCAGTGCTCTTTTTAAATCAGTTTTTAATGATTATAGTGATAGGCTTGGTCCTGCGCCATTCGAGGCCGTAAAAATGCCCCTAGTAAAGCTTATGGTGTAGAACTGAGTCACAGCAGGAGAAGTGTTCATTTCACTTTAATTTTCCTTTTCTCATTTTCTTTCTGTTACCAATAATAGTGTTACTTTAGGAGTATTGTATGTTAGAGCAGCATAACTGCTATTTCTTTTTCAGATCCAATCCTCTAAGCAATTATTAAAGTGGTTATCTGGCATAATGTATATGTATATCTGACTAATGTATATTAGTCCAGGTGTGACTTAACCGTCTTTATCACCCTTTTTGTGTAAGCATTCCATGAAGATCCCTAGCACTCTGTCTAGGGATCACAGCGACTACCTTTGCTTTGGCCAGAGCCATAACAGCTCTCAGAGATTCCATCCTGAGAAATACTTCCCCAGAAAATTGGTATATGATTGGATTAATTTATATCCCCAAATCATCCTTGACTCATCCACTTGTTAACTATATAAATGTATCCTGAAATATTGAACAAAAATACCTTACCTCACTTTGAGACTGACAACATTAAAGTCTCTTTATAGATCATGGTAAGAACGTGCCAGTATTCGAAACCATTTGGTGTCAGGACATCCTGACTTCAAAAGTGAGAGCTTCTGACACGAAATCATTTTTATTCCATCTCCATACCCTCCAAATGAATGTACAATCACATTACAAAGCTTATTGATTCATTGCCCCGTCACTTTTTCTATGTCCAAAATCCTACAACTGTTTCTTGTACAAACTACCAGAGCTCTTCTCTAGCCAGACGTTTCCAGACATTAATTATTTTTATTTGGAAGCTCTCATACAGGCAGCACAGAAGTGTGAACAGTCGTCTTTCCTCATGCTGTACAGAAGTGAAAGTTATTGTGCTCACAGTGCAAACACTTTGGCGTGTCCATAATTTTACTGCTCTGAGTCATCCCCTTGACATCTGTAAGAAGACTTAAGATAATAAAGTTCAGCGTGGATGGAAGCATTTGCTGGACAGGAGTTTATAGTTCCCATAGTCATTATTTATCCATGTTGCATGTATTAGTTTCTTTTATTGCTTTTTCCCAAAGTTTCACAGATAAGTTACAGAATAAGATTGGGAGGGAGGTCACATTATCCATTCCTCTTCTTCAAGGCAAGATAATCGAGAATCGCATAATTTCTAAGATTTGTCTAAAATGTTCTTAAAAATATCTAATGATAGTTCCATGTCTCCTTATGAAATTTAAGTACAATGTTTGATGAGCTACCTTACTGGTATGTAGAGGTTAATTAAGGGATACTGTTATCCTATAAAGCATTTATCTTGCATTTTTTCTTGATGTCCCCCAATTTCTTACTGAAACATTGGGCTGTTTGTGAGGTGCTGACCTCTCCAGTTTCAAGGAAAAGCAATCTTTATTTTTCCTGTTAGTGTAACATTTCTACTTCTGAGGGTTGTATTGTGATCTGCCTAACCCTCTAAACAACCTTTATGCATATTAAAAGTACTCAGGATGCATTTAAAAATACAGTAATTAGTCCATATACATTCCTTTCGTAGTTCTTTGAGGGCAAAGGTAAATTGATGTCTGCTGTTTTCCAGTGCTGTCTTCTTTTTTGACTGTTTCCAAAAATCTACAATATCTTTCCAATTAAGGACACAATGAGTGAATATTTCTGACTACTTGGCTACTGGTGCACTGTGGATTATGAGGTTGAAGGAAGCCAACTCACAGTAGACATTTTATTTAGATTTTTTTTTCTAGTTGCCGAAGTAACTAAGAAAGAAAAAAAATGGCAACCTTGGATCATTGAGTCTTCTTTACTTTGGGAAAATGAAAGGTACAGTCCCACAGACCTCCTGAAAGGGGATTTTGTATTGGCATCCTAGGAAAGTTCTTTGTTTTGAAGATCAGTCCTGTAGTTTTAGTGGTATCAATAAAAGTGAAGGGAATAAGGGCAGGTGGGATGACTGCTGCAGACCAAACCTTGGCCATGTCCAACTATGCATTCTTGCAGGATTAGTCATTTGTCATCGCTGCATCTTTATTCAGATTAAGAAACCCATTTTTCAAGTGGTAGAGTTGGTTGTAGTACGATTTTTTCTCCTTCTTACAGATTGAAATGGTCTTCCTTATTTCTTCAGTTCTTTTTGAGTTTCTGCTTATTTTCCTGACAAAAAAGACTTCTGTTTCAGTAACATATGTAATCACCCTTATAACTTGGAATCTGTGACTCTAATAGGATATAGGGTTTAATTGAAGGAATATGCTGTTGATTCAAGTGGAATAAAAGAAGTTTTAACATCATTTTGTGTGCTGGTTTTGTCTTGAACAGAGTTAATTTTCTTTATAGCACCTAATATGGGACTATGTTTTGGATTTGTGCTGGAAACAGTGGTGATAATTCAGAGATGTTTTCTTTATTGCTGAGCAGCACCGAGTCAAGGCTGTTTTCTCTCTCACACCATCATGCCAGTGAGTTGCCTAAAACTTTTACTTGCTCCACAAAGGTGAATTTGAGCACCTGAGACTATTCTTGTCTGTATGTCACTGGGAGAACGGTTAATTTAACATAATGAAGGAAATAGGCACTATAATTTTCTCGCAGTAAGAATACACTGACAAAGATGTCACAGATGTCAAACAGAGGGAATTTCTTGTCCTGTTTCTCTGACACTTTTGAGTGAAGAGGGATCTCAGTGTAGCACTCACATACGAGGTTCAGCAGAGAGGATATTTAGAGTATGGAGCGGTTTTTACCTTCAATTTTTTCCCCACAAGAGTTAGCAGAATCCTGGGACGCTAGCCATTGCTAAGGGCTTTTGCAATGAATAATTTAGTGTTGAGCTATATAAGAATGATATTCTGAGTTATAGCAAATGCACTCCCTAATGAAGTGGTGCTGATTTACCTGCACTAAGTAAATTTCTATAGGGGTCGCATTCAGTTTGTCTCCTTTCTTTATGTCATTTCACTATGGTCACACTATGAAATGCCTTAGCCAGGAGAGATAGAGGCAGCCTAAAACTCAATAGATTTAGAAATAAATATTGTGACCTGAAGAAGAATTGTATTCTCTTGTTTGCTGAGGACTTGTGCCTGCCAGTTTTACCTGAGCTACTGTAACTCACTGGTAAATATTAGGTACCATGTCTCTGCCTCATCCTTGGTGGCTCCAGCATTATTACTTCTTCTAACCCAAAACCTGGGCTTTTAACTTTTCAAAGAAGCTTTACGTTACAGGTGACTCTTCTTCATTCCTGGAGTGTTGAGCAAATAATGACTGCTATATTTTCTAGGTACTCTTTTTGGGCAAAATTCACTGTGTTGCAGATAAAAATAATAATTTCAGGCTGCACTGCATCTCATTCAGTGGCGTTTCCAGCAGTGTGTCCTTGCCAAAGGAATTTCTCTCCCTTTGAAGTTGCTGCTGTTAGAATCATAGAAAAAATTGATGAGAAAGGACTTCTGTCTGACTTCACCTACTCCAAGCTGTTCTCACAACTGGCCCTCTTTTAGGTCAGGTTGCTCAGAACCCTTTTGACTCCTCCAAGGATGAAGATTGTATAACCCCTCTGGGTGACCTGTACCAGTTCTTCACCTCTGTCATTATGACATTTTTTTCCCTCTTACATTCCTCACATTCCTCTTACGTTCCTTATTGCAGCTTGATTTTCTTTTTGCTTCCTTCCCTTTGGCTGGACACCTAGGAGGTGAGTCTGGCTCCATCTTCTCTATTACTCCCCTTTTCAGGAAGTTGAGAACAGCTATTCAGTCCCCCCCATGCTCCAATCTTTCAGGCTAACACAACCCCGACCCCTTGGCCTATCTTCATGTGTTTCATGCCCCAGATCTGTAACACTCTTGGTGCCTCTTCTCTGGATCCTCTTCAGTGTCAGCAGCCCCCCACACTTGGGCACAGTGCTCCGGATGCCTCAGGCATGCCAAGCAGAGGGAAGGATCACTTCCCTGAGCTGCTGGCCAGTCTGTGGCTAGAGCAGCCATGGTTGGGTAGCCTTTGCTGCTGCAAGGACACACTGCTGACTCACGTTCAGCTCGTCCTCCCCCAGCACTCATCCCCCAACCAGCTCCACCAGCAAAGCTGGAAAGTCTTGAGCAGGTCCTTGGGAGAGACTGCATCCTTCCTCCTCCAGTTTGCAGATGCAGTCAAACTGGAGGAAGAAGGAAGGGAATTTGCAGGTGCTTCCTTTACAGCACCCCATTTTTTTTTTTACCTGGTTTCGGTATTTTGCCTTGAAAGCCCAGCTCTTTGGCACGTGCTTCAAAGCCTGAACCTCTTCCCAGCTTCAGAAGGAGGGAGGGAAAACAATTGTATGGTTGGGGTAAGTGGAGAGTGGGACTACTGCAAGTTGAAACATTGGTCTCAAAACATCCCTTTCTCTCTGGGCCAAGGAGGTGGGGGCTTGCTGGTTTTCAGCTGATCTGTATCTGATAGATGCAGGAGATGCCTGAGGCACAACTGTGGGCGCTGATCAACAGCAGTAAAAAATAATCAAAAAGCTATTAAATCCTGTCATTTTATTGTATATAAATTTGATGTTGAAAAATACAAAGGGAAAACAATCCTGAAGTTCATGAGTTTTTCTTATTTTATTTATACATGTAAGGAATGCATGGTGATAGGGTGCTGTAGCTGAATCAAATTTCTGCTAATTTATGAAAATGCGGATGCAATCTTTTGACAGACAAGTTGTTGCAAGTGTTTTTGCACAAAATATACAAATTTTTTAAAGTGGAACAAATGTAATTGTTTACAGAACAGTGCTGTCTGTGGAGTACTTGTAGTACTCTTTCAGGATCAATAGCAGCAGGCAGGTAATGCATTAGTTGTCCTTCACCTTTCTGAATATTAAGATTTTGCATTCTGCCTTCTGTGCTCTTAAATAAGAACTCCCTTGCCAGTTCTCCCTTGCTGAGCCCTTGGCCTCCACAGACCTGTGGTGCAGCGTGGCATCTGAAATCACAGTTTCTCAGTCAGAGTGGCCTGAGTGGAATAGTTGTGTATGTTCCTCCTGCCTTACTAATAGTTGGAATTGCACCTGGAGACCTACTTCATGTACTTTACTGAGTCTGATAGGAAAATGAAACTGTGAATAAAACCACGCCAAGATTTATGCCCTTCAGTTGGTTGTAATAACTGTTGTAACCAGGCTCTTCTGGTCCAGAGCCCAGTCTGGATTTTAACACAGTTTTCCTCCTGTCACTGCTTTTTAAAACAAATTAACAGTGTTTTTATCTCCCTTAGGTCTGTTGTCACAAGCCATAATTTGTTCTGTATTTTGGGAATGTAGATTTACAAATCTCCAGTATGTCGTCTACATTTCCGAAATGCAGTGGTATTTTGGAAACAGAGATCAAATTATGGAAGATGTCTTTCACTGAGGTTAAAGCAAATGAGCAGAATTTCTGATAGTGCCTCACATTTGCTTCAGTTCTTACTGATAGATTGCAGTAATGTTTAGAAAGTATGACTGCAGTAGTGTTTCTGAAATTTGACAGCATTACAGAACTGGTCGTGGTTCAAACTGAAATGTGCAAACCTAGCAATCTAAAATTACGGTTCTAAATTCGTATTTAGGTATTCAGTTAAGAACTGACACATTTACCTGCCACTGAATTCAGTAGAACTCAAAAAATGATGTGGGAAGACAGTTTACCCTTGGCTACACTTGAAGTTAAACTGAGTTCAGCACCAGCTGTAACTGCTTTATCAGCAGTGGGTAAATTTGCTGGAGTAGACAAAGCTTCTGAGTTTCTGGGTTTTTTTCCTCAATAGGAAGCAAATTTATGAACTTTTTTTCATGTTTGAGTGTTATAACTAAATCTATTTATTTCTGTCTCCCAGATGTTTTTTGGAAGCCAGGAAAGATTTAGCAGTCTTAGCAAAAAAAACAATGATCATTTTGGAAACATTTCACAATCCCCTTTCTGCGTCAAGATTTTGTGCTGTAGGGAAATAAATTAAGCAGTGTTTTGGGGCCCCACGCATCCACTGTCCAGCTGTTGCAGATTTTGTGATGAACTGCAGTTCATGTTTTTGGATAGAGAGGGACATAGTAAGTTTCTGGCCGGGCTCTGTGAGGTGAAGGCACACAGAAAGGATGGGCAGGATCCCTTTGCTGCTCCCTCCCTTCTGAAAGAGAGCAGTAGGAGCTGATGGTGCCTCTCACACCTTCGCTGTGTCCTGCCCCCACTGGCACCTGGGCAGCAGAAAGAGTGCAGGGGGCTCTCCCCATGCCTTGTGTTTGGGGCTGACCCTGGGGTAACCTCTCAGTGTGACAGATGGGCTGAGCTGTGGCAGCACGGACTTGGTTTGATGCATAATTTTTCTTCCATTTGTTTGCACTTGTTTGGGAGGAATCAGTTTTTGCCTTGACTGTAGTTTTTCTCCGAGAAAACTTCTTTACTGCTTTCTTTCTTGCCATTTTCATCTGCTCTATGGTGCCTTGGGGTGATAAGTGGTAATTTTCTCTCCTTGGGCTTTTGATTCAAGCTTTTCTTGTACTGCCTGTGTTTTGCTCATGGCTGTGGCAATAAAGACATACATGGCTTGGGCTGAGGTCTTGCCTTGCTCGATTTACCAGCTCTTGCTACTTAAATAGCCAGGATGCCCTTATCTAATACTGTTTTGCTTCACAGTGGCTTTCCCTGAGGTTCTGCTGTTTTTCTTTCAAGTCTTCAAATTGAACGGCATTATGCCCCAGAAAGTATGAGCTGTTCCTATACCTTAGCCAGGTGTACTTATCTGTAATAAGTAAAATAAAACCAGACATTTGTTCAAAGGTTAGCTGCTTTGATTATCAATCAGCCTCCTGGTTGCCATTGCTAAGACAATCAGAGACTTCTGCCTTTTAGGGGATAACTAATTAATGGGATTGCTTGTATCAGAGTATGTTGTCTTATCCAGCAGTGAATATTTAAAAGCAAGGAGAAATGTAAAAATAAAGAAGTCTTGAAAAACAACTATTCAGGCTTATGCCTTGTGGAGACTTGATTGATGTTAATAATTAAAATAATTTGTCAGTTTTGATAATGAGAATCTTTAGTCGCAAATCCTGTACTCCTTTGAAATAGCAGTCAGCAGGATACTTTCCATGTAATGTACTTTGGGAATTCAGCCCTCACAGGTAATAAATTATTAGAGTATTATGTTACAAAATGCAGTTTTGACAAAAAAAACCCAGCCCACCAAACCCATACATTTACAAGTTTCTTATGAAAAGAAAATTACAAACATTATTTGGGAAGGTTTCTGATGTGTTTGCATTGAAGACATACTGATCCCCACAGCGTAACCAGAGATAGATTACGAAGCTGTACAAAAATTCCTGCTCTTGCGTTGCCATTGCCACTGCCATGGCAGGAAAAATTGTGTGTTTGTTCCCCAGGGAGACCAAGCAGATGCAGGTTTTTTTCCATCCACAGTGGGGCCTGGGAGATAAAGCACTCCAGTGCTGAAGAGGGGTATTGAGCCAAAGGAAAACCAGGAAAACCCTCTGCTCTCTCCGCTGTGTGGTTGTCCTCCAGTTGCCGTACACAGGCAATTAAGGATATATATAAATGCTTCTAACATGGAGCATGTTTCTCGGGGCTTTTTTCAGTTAATTCAGAAAGCAAAGTTGCACTTGCAAGCCAATTACACATCATGACACTGCCAGCTGCTGCAGTGATTTCCAGAGCTGGGATCTCATCCTGGCAGCTTGTTTTTCAGTCCTGTTGCTTCAGGTCCTGGAGAGGGATGCTGTAACCTCCCCTCCCTTGGGAAGATGAGGGGACAACCTTGCTTTAGCACCTTTGCCTTTGGCTGTGCTTTCAGGAGAATTGCATGTGGCGGTGATTTCCAGGAAAGTGGAAGTTTTGCTGCTTCCAAGGGTTCTCTCAGGTGTGTTGTATAAGGAAATTGAGTTATTGCAGGCTTGACCTGAAAATCCCTCCGGAAATACAGCAAAGAGAGCAAAAAAGAAATGTCTCGTAAGTCTAGTGAAAGGAAGAACCAGGAGTTTTCCACCGGGCTTGTTATTACCTATTACTTAGGAAAATAAAAATACTAA
Organism: Acanthornis magna; assembly: GCA_036785705.1. NCBI lineage: Eukaryota > Metazoa > Chordata > Aves > Passeriformes > Acanthizidae > Acanthornis > Acanthornis magna. Next base: position 14,655,337 of record JAWUZG010000090.1, read on the forward strand.
TTTGGGTAGAAGAAGTAACCTTTCTGTGTCACCTGATTTGCCATTTAAAAAACTTGTCAAGACAAAGTAAATTTGATCTTGAAATATTATTTGGAACTGAAAATGATAATGTTTGATTTAGAAAATTTTGAAGCTAAATGTCTCAAATGTTTAAATTCTGTTTTGTTAATAAGAATTTTTATACAATTAATTTGATAAACCAGCATAAATTTATTAGTTAGCTGGATAAAATAAAATCTGTTTTATTATTGAGTAAAAATTAAAATATAACAGAAAAAATTGCCTTGGCCCATGAAACCATAATCTGTTCTATCTTCAGTTTTTATAATTATACTTTTAAAGGTATGAAATAGGTAATAATGTAAATAATGAAATCATTAAAATTTATTTACAATAGAGACATTAAAACCACTAAAACACTGAAATTCTGGAAATGCTACAGAGCCACACTCTATAGAAGCTTCTAGTGTCTTTAAATAACTTTGATTTTGCTTTTGAATCAGAACTGCCTTCCTGCTACTTTCCAGTGTGTAAAAATTTAACATTTGCTCTATCATCTCTTCTCTGCTTGTGTCCTAATTGCTTGTCAGGCAGAAAGTTGTCTTTCTGAAGTACTGTCCTCTCCATGACAGACAGCAACATTTCCATAGGATCTGCCAAAGATGAGATTATGCTGTGATTTCCCCAAACAGCTGTGTCTGCTTCATTATGAATAGAAGCTGTCGGGGACTGTATCCAAATCTTAGTTCTCACCCTTCCAAATCACATTAACAAAATTATCACATGCCTGGGTGAGCACTTTTCCACCACTTTCAATTAATTCCAATTGTATGTTACCCACTCCAAAGGGTTTATTGGCTTTTTTTTTTTTTTTTTTTTAATATCCTAGTATCAGCTTTCAGCTTCTGTCACCATTAGAAATAGCTCTTCGTCAAGATTTGGGTTTCTCAAGGAGATATTCCCACCTCGTTTCCATCCAGCGCTGTGTTTGTTTCATCTGTGGGCTCAGCTCTTGGCAGTGTGCAGCCCTGGCACAGGATGTGGGGTATCTCGTCTCCCCCAGAAGGCCTCAGCGAGGCTCTGACTGCTTTGCCAGCTCTCCCCAGTGGCGTTTCTTGGGACAACTGTGCATATCAGGAGGCGTCAGTTCATGCCAGTTTTCTGTAGTCACTGTGAAAACCGCATCTGTTTCCTACCTCATGCAAGTATATCCCTCATCTGCTTTCATCTGTCTTCCTGCAGCACTGCACTGGGCAGACAATAGGAGTGTCTTTCTTCTGGGCCAAGATTTCTTCCTTAGGGTCTTTTCCTGCAGGAGTTTTATCTGTGGTGTTGTAATGCATCCAAGACTCATCCTTTGGGTGTGTGCTGCTTGTGCAGAGGGCAGCAGAGCTGGAGTTTGTGCTCAGCTCCAGGAGTCTGAGAACTTGGAGCTCTTGATCGTGATAGCCTCTGAGGGAAATGGCTGGAGGCTTCTCACTTTGTGCTTTGAACTGAGTTGCCATCAAGCAGTGGTAGCTGCCTTGTGTTAGGATAAACACCTCAGCACACCTCCTGACTCCTCTGAGGCACTCACTGCCAGGTGGGCTCTGTGCAGCTCCCCACATGTGCACCAGAATGGCAGAGTGGTTTGGCTTGAAAGGGGCCTTAAAGTTCATTTAGTTCCAACTCCCCTGCCATGGGCAGGAACACTTTCCACTAAACCAGGTTGTTGAAAGCCCTGTCCAACCTGGCCTTGAACACTTCCAGGGATGAAGCATCCACAGCCTCTCTGGGCAGCCTGTTCCACTGCCTCACCACCCTCGTAGTAAACAATTTCTTCCTAGTATCTAATCTACACCTCTCTTCTTTTAGTATAAAACTATTTCCCTTTGTCGTATGTCTATCTGCTCACATAAAAAGTCATTCTCCATCTTTTTCATAAGTTCCCTTTAAGTACTGAAAAGCTGCAATGAGGTCTGCCTGGTACCCTCTCTTCTCCAGGTGAACAACCTGCCTGTGAAATCCTATTTCTTGAGCAGCCCAACGCATTGGGTTGAGAACATTTGCCTTGCAGGAGTGGGGGATGCTGGCCCCCAGCTGACCTTTGCAGGCTACTGGCTCTGCCCCAGCCATTTACAAACCCATTGCTTTTTTTTTTTAATTTTTAAATTTTTTAAATTTTTTTTATTTATTTTTAATGATAGTAGGAAGAGGCATCAGTTCAGTGGCAGATGGTTAATGAAGTGTTCAGGTCCTTCTCATACACATTGTACTGAAAAGCCATGCACGGTGTTACCAGAGCCCCCAGGTGTTTTTAGTGTATCTTGTTGTAAATATTCTGGTTTTAGACTCTCAGTACTAGGAGGGATAAACAGCTGTTACAACCTGCATTAAGAAATGTTTATAGAGGAGGTAAAATTTTCAACACGTTTCAGGTTTTATTTCTTTATTTCCATATTTATTTGTCCATGGGTTTGGATAATACCTTTGCATATCTCATAATTATTGCTGTTCTATTTTTGTGGCAATTTGAAAACAGAGCTAACAACCAATATTGTGGAATTCCTCACCATTTTTTTTTCAATGCCTACTGAGGATGACAATATTTCTACACTGCTTTTTTAGCCAAAAAAAGCCCTGCTGTTACTATTTAGAAGCAGGCTGCTGCTTTCTTTTTCCAGCCAGTTATATTTTACAAACTTGAGCTCTTCTGATACAGTCCCTGCTGTGTGTCCTGGGGCAAAAATCATCCAGCTCAGCTTCTTCTTCTTCCTGATGTCTCCAGAGGTTAGGGTGAGACCTGCTGGCCAAATGCAGCTTGGAGTGTAGTGGAGGAACTGCAATATCAGATGGGAAGAAACTCTTGTAGACTTCTTTCCTAGATCATCATTAAATGAGCTTAGGTTTAAAATAGAGTCTCATAAGAGATAGACATCTTAGAAGGAAACTGATACTGCTGGAGTCAAACAGAAGTATTTAATTCTGTTTCTGGCTCCTTGAACTTTCCTTTTCCCTGCGGGATTCGCAACCAACCATAGTCTGATGGATATAATTTTGTTCTACTCTCTAGCATGTTCACATCACTTTGTAAAGGTTTTTTTGTTTGTTTTTTTTTTTTTCACAAATATAGTTATTACATCCTGCCAAGATTTGGTGACATTGAGACCTATGACTTCCTTTTTTTATTCTCAGTGATTCAGAGGGGATATTTGGATATTTTTACATTATACAGTATCAAGAAAATTTTATCGATATAAATGCTTATACATACCAAGTCCAGTCTTTAAGACTGCAGACATGTTTCTTGTCCAGAGTCCCTGGTGATATGCTGCTAAGTGATGCAGTGTTGTCTTCGTTGGGCTTGCGTCTCCTCTTACCCCCTTCTCATGTGCTGAGGAGGCCATCTGAGTTAGGAGGTTCATATCCCTCTCATCTCAGAGCATTCCTGCACAGCAGGGAGTGACTTCAGATGTGTCTATGTCAGCCAACATCACTCGAGAGAGGTGAGTAATAAAAAATAGAGGAAGAGCCAGCAGAACCCAGACACAGCTGAGTCTTTTCATCTCGCTGACTCCAAAGAGCATAGTGAAGTTGAGCCTGGACAGTGCCATTTAAAATAAACTATCCTGCAGAAAATCCAAGCCAAAGCTTCTTAAATAGCAGCTATTTACAGAAGAATGATCAAATCTAAGGTCCCAAATGTAACACAAAACCATGTGTCTTCCTTCCAAATGGGCCTATCACAATACGTAAATGTTCAACACGTTGACTGAACCAAGCTCCAAAGTTTGTATTCCTTAACAGGAAAAGTGGATTAATAAGGTATTAATTGACATAGATGATTGATTATATTTTCATATTTATTAAGCAGGAGTTCTGTGCTATTAGTATGTTCTATAGCAGAGTGGAGCCTTGTATTATTTACTATCATAGAATCATTAGTCTGTGTAGCCATTGTAATGGCAGCTGTAAAATATGTTACAAAGTTAAGCAGGCAATATTCTGCAAAAAAAGAAAATATCTTTGGGTAATTGTATGGATGTTAATTGTAAGAATGTGGGGGGTTCTTCAAATCTGTGACATCCCTAATCTGAGACTGGATGTCACAAGAAGAGATGAAATTGGAATGTTGGGTGCACAGAGTCCATCATGAGAGGTGTTAGCATGAACCACCTGAGAACTGTGGAGTGTGTTCCAATTTCCAGTGCCCATGCTTCTTTTTGACGAAGGGTAGGAACACACAGGGTGCAAGAAATATCTCAGAGAGTGAATTTAGACATGGAATAGACAGAAATCTCACTTTCATCTTGTTGGAGGTGATAGAGGACAAAATCTGGGCTCCCGAAGCCACACGTGTAAGGGAGCCAAAAGGAGATGCACTGTATTGAGACTGGTGTATAATCCTCTATAGTTAAAAATACACACATTCATCTGTCTCAGAAAAAATACATTTTCTCTTTGCAGGCCTCCATCCGTAGATTTTGCTTTCTTGGAATCTATAGATCTGGCTAAGAAATGTCAAAGGGAATGGGGTGCCTGCACAAGAATGGCAGTGTTTTCTACGAGGCAAGGAGAGAAACCCATAAATAACTTCTATGGACCTGAATTTTATTATTTAGGGCTGATCCATACAATGATGCTTTAAATGCTTCAAGAGTAGCCACTCTTGGTGTAATAATTGTTGAAGCAATATGAAAATGTTTAGACGTTTAAGACTGGATCCCATCCTCATCTGGCTATTTTTGCTTTTTTCCTATTGTAAACCTATGTGTCTTAAAAACAGTAGGAACCACTCTTCTAACCAACACAGTTTGTGCTGTGTAACTTCTCAAGTCAGAGATCTGTACTTCACTAAGAATCTTTGCTGGGAGCAAAGCTGTGATTGAAACAGCGTTTAAAGTGTTTGAAAGCACTCTGTCATGGGGTTGTACCTGGGAGTGCTGTTGATTTTAACTTTGATTTAGTTAGCATGATTCCTGACATTAGTGTAATGCTGTCTGGTTGGGGTTTTTGTTTTATTTGTGTTTGGTTTTTTTTTCCCTTAGGTTGGCTGGATTAACTGGCTCTCATTCAGAGGGAACTTGGCAGATCTGTTTTGCTTTTGTTGAACCTCTCTACAGCACGTCATAAAGATTTCCTATGTCCAGAAGCTGCAGAAAAGACAACAGAGCAGCAGAAAAATGTGACTCTGAGAAGAGACTTCAAACCTTCTGATGATGAATTTTCTACTGATCAGTTCTAATTTAAATATTTAACTGAAGGTTAACATTAAGGTTAACCTGATAGAGAAAAAACACCTTCTCATTTACTAGGACTGCCAAAAAAAAAAAAAAAAAGGCAGTCACCTGAAGCTTCAAAATGAGTGCTCCATTAATTCCAAACAAGTCATGTTATTCCCAGCTTCAGGACAACTGCAGTGAAATAAGAAACAATAATGAAAGCATAGTGAGTGTTGGGGATACCAATGCCAACCAAATTGTAACAAAAGTTAGAACAACTGACGGGGATGTTAAGAAACATGATTTGACAGATGAGAGTGGGAATATATACTCTGGAGGAACAGAGAAAGTTACTCATCTGCCTACAGAGCAGAACAAACTTCTGACCTTCAAGGACTCTCGGACCTGTCACACCAGTGTACAGGAAAGTAAGCTGCCCTCCGCCACAAGCAAGGAAATGGGGAAAGATTGTAGGACCAGCGAAGCTAAGGATATATCACAGCATATCAGGATTAGCCGAGGACAAAGTCTGTCCAATTTAAAAAGTAGCACAAATGATGCCAGCCTGGAGGTTTTCTCCAAAGGTGGTGTTGACTTCGCCCAAAACTTTTCTAAGGGAAAAATGTCCAGGACTGCGGAGTTGGAGAGAATAAAAAGGCTTTCTTTGGGAAGACCAAGCAAATTCTCTCCTCAGCCTGAAACATTTGCAAAAGACTGCGTTGGCCGCGTGTCGTGTAAACGTCTGCTTTCTGCATCATTGGACTCCATTGACAGGTCTCACCATTTGGTAGGAAGTGCAGAGAAATCACAAAAAACCTCCACGGATCATTTTCTTGGGATGGTGTTTCGTCCACTTGACAATACCTCAGAGGAAAATACTGTATTTTATTCCAAACCATCTACCTCAGGGAACAAGAAAACAAGTAAACCAGAAAATGTACCAAATGTTAGCATTGAAAGCACACTGCATACTTCTCATTCTCAACATTCAGCTGTTAAACTCCATGAGATTGCTAATAAATCAGAAGCACAATTAGGTCAGGGTGATAAAAGTAAAAAACTGGAGCTTAAGACTGCACCATCTCTACAATATAAAAATACGTGTCCACAAAAGATAGAGAGAATTATGCTGGTAGAGCTCCTGGGGTGTCAAAGAGCTGAAAATACAGCAGTGCAGGAACAGAAAAGCTCTGGGTCTGACACGTCAAAATTTCAAGTATCCCATTCTCAAGACACCTGCAATAAAGTAGAGGACCCATTGTCAAGCCAGGTGTTAACTCATCCTGATGACAAATTGCGAAGTGATAACATCACCGTCAGTGGGGAAAGGAGAGGAAGCAATGACAGTGACAGCAGGGCAACCAGCCAGGCTGGTGAGGAATATTTTACTGATGAGGAAATGGAAACAATATTTCCACTCACCTGCAGTAGTAAATCCAGTGTCAAAGTGACACCTAGAAAAAACAAAAGTTTGCATGAAGCTGACACAGGCTGCGCTGAAACAGTTGGTGAACAGATATCTCCTGTACTAAATATTAATCCACCTGACAGCAAACCCTTGAAAGTTAATGAGAATAAAGTGATGCTAGTCAAAGAAAGCACTGAGGATGCTGTTGTGCCTGCTTCTGATCCCTCAGATCATCACAGAGCACGCAGTGCTGAGACAGTGTCAAACCAACAACCTGACAGTCACAGCAGTGATGTGGAAACCTCAGGTGCTTCAGTTTCCAGTAAAGAAACAGCTAATGTACAGAAACATCCTCCAGAGGAAGCACCAGAGAGCTGTAACGTTCCAACAAAGGCCGATGTCGTATTGTGTGTCCCAACTCCCGTGCGCCTGGTGACAACGCCGGATGTTAATGGTCAGCCCACGCTGTCAAACAGTAATTTGAAGGACCTTTATGCACTTCACGATGACAAACTGTCACCCTCCTCAGTCCTACCTCCCACTGACAGCACACAGTTGTTAAACATATCCCCTAAAGTGCCTATCAAGACTGCTTGCGGCAGCGCCATCCCAAAACCCATCTTGGTCCACCCCAAGGGCTCCTTCACCGATAAGGTCAGTGTGGACAGTGACTGCAGTGAAAAACTGGAAGAAGGCATTGAGCTAAAACCCGCCATTCCCCGGCCCAAACCTGTGAGACCTAAAATCATTACCTACATCAGGAGAAAGCCTCGTTCCATAGAGCAGCTCGACCCTTTGTTTGCGCCGGCGGGGCTGCCCTTCGATGGCCCCGCGTGCAGCGTGCCCATCCCCGCGGAGCAGAAGGTGTCCAACGGAGCGGAGGCAAAGCCTACCAGCATCCTGTATGACAAATTTAAACCTGACCTCCAGAAGCCAAGGCTCTTTGGGTCTGGACTAGTGGTGTCAGGAATTAGGCCCCCGGGTCATCACTTGAGTCCGATGAGCGAGAAGTTTCTGCAGGAGGTAAGTTTCTGCAGCTTGGACAGCTGCTTTGGTGTGCCAAGTGGTGCAAGCTCATTTGCTTATTTGTTGTTGCCAGAAGTTAGTTCTCAAACCTCAAATAAGAATTCAATCCTAAGGCAATGTGTGAGAAGTAAACTTAAGTGTTTCTGGCACTGACCCTGTTGAGATATGTTAGCTGTGACTGAAGTTGTCACTGTGTTCTTCCAGTATTTTCCAGCAAATTGGTCACTTGCTAGTATTATAAATAGGGATGTTTAGAAAGAAAAAGACATGCTGAATTGAATAAATCAATTTTTTTCTTTTTTTTTTTTTCTTCCTGAAGAATGGCTTTGGGAAATGACTGTAGATTGGCCACAAAGATTTTTTTCTTCCTAATGGGAAAGCTGGCGAGTTTTTGTAGACAAAGCATTAGAGGTCTAAACTAATTCCCTTCTGTTTAGATGTACTGAAACCTTGGGACTATCAGAGCTCTTTTTGGATTATATATATCATACAGAAGATTTACTTTTGACTAATTTTAATGCTGCTTCTTACATTGATCTGCACGTCAAATAAGATTTCTTCTTTCCCTGGAGAGCCATCCTAAGTACCCAAAAGGTGATGGAAATGCCTGTGGCCGCTTCTGGCTCCTGATATCTCATTGGGTTTCTGCCTTGCTAAGCTGGGCGGGAGTCCTGGTTTCTTGAAATCCCTGCCGGGAGGTGAGCACACTGGAGGAAGGATGAGCTTGCTTGGTAGGGGGAGAAAGGACAGGGAAGAGGAACCTGAGTTCAGGTCTGTCATGTGCTCTTGTGTACACCGCTTGGCATGTGTGGTAGCTCAACAGCCAAGCTTTTCATACAAATACTGAAGATAACACAAGTGGTTTTATTTGAATGAGTCTTTAAAAAAAAGGGCTATGGTTTTTTGCTCTGTGTCTTGTGGTGTTATTTTACTGCTTTCCTCATTCTGTGTACGGTATTGATCTAAGGAACAGCACTGAAATAACAAATTTGGAGACAGCGTTGGCAGTCAAAAGCTGGCAAATGCCCAAATTAAGATGCTGTGAGTGTAATTGACCCTTATGGCACATTAACCAAAAGCCTACTGAAGTGAGCAAGGCTTAATAGCTATTTCTCATCACAAACACAGAAAGAACACTGCCTGCTGTATTTTTCCCTCTAACTTCAGTTTCCAGCTCTGTCCTTTATGTTTTTTGTTCAGAGAATGAATTACTAAAGTCATTGGGAGCTTGTCTATTCCAGCCATTATTAGTATATGTTCACAATCGCCTTGTAAGGTGAGGGGCAATAACTAGGTTATTACTGTTTGATGCATCGCAAAGGAAATGAAAGCCAAAATGATTCAGACTGGGCAGTGGATGTTTGACAGTTTATAGGGTGACATGACCCTCTGAAGACCACAGGTGTTTATGACAGTTGGGGTTCAGATAATCAAGCAGGATCTGCAGACACATCTGTGAAAAAAGGACAGATTTCTGTGCCCTGCTGAGGACTGTTTTTAGCACGAGAAGGACTCAGGTTGTGGCAAGCCTGCAGTATGGTTTTCTCTAGACTAGGGCTAGAAGTAGGGCACTTATATGCTGGAAAGGATCCAAAGCATCTTCCCCTATTCCTCCAAGAAGTATGATTTTTGGTGGGCATTTCGACGAGGGAAAATCTGAACCCAAGACAGCTGCTTCTTCAGAGAAGCTGGATTGATTGGAGAAGAGGCAGAGAAGGAAAAGCCAAACTGCAGTTTGCATTATGAGTTTGCATTAGCCCAGGAGTCAGGAGCTGATAGAAGAAGGTGGAATTTGCTTTCTCAGGCTGCCACCCTAACAGCAATAACCTGGCTCTCCTGCCAGCTGGAGAAATACAAAGGGGCCTGATTTGGCTCAGTATGGATCAAGAGAAAGGAAAATGATCAATCTGTGGAGGTGAACAGATGCTTAAAAGAGCAGCTGTGCACAGTATGGGTTCGCAGCAGATGAGTGGTGTGTAATCCAGAAGAAACCAATTAGGACACATTGAGATAGATCAAAATCACTGTGCTGAAGGGAGAGTGTTGAAGGCTCAGAGATTTTGGAGACAAGGAGACTCTGGCATGATGGCCACTGTCTTGGTGAGAGACAAAAATCCCAGATTGACCTATGTCACACTTCTAGTTTGGTCTTTGGAGAGCTTTGGCATTTTGTAGCTCCTTAAATAGCTGTGGTAGTGTTAATAGCTGTTAATAGTCAAACCTGTAATCTCTAAGCATCATTCAGCTAAGTGGTAGGAACAATTGAATACCCCTCTGCTGTCAGGAGCTAGAAGAAAGAGGAAGGTGCTGTCTTGGATGGGATACTCCAAGAAAAGGCCTGGAGAACTCTATGAGAAAGACTCGAGGGCAGCCTCTGTGCAGTGAGAAGCCTGCAGAGCTCTTTGAGCTGCCTGTGCTCAGACAAAAATCCCAACTCCAGCACGAAGGCAGTGCAGCTGTGCTGAGGGTCTGAGTCCATAGCAGAATTGAGTTTAGGCTGAATGGGCGGCCTTGCCTGTGGAATTGGCAGCTCCCCCAGTGCTTTTCTTTAGGACATTGGCAGAGTGTGTAGATAGATCTTTCATGTCCATCTTCATCAAAAAAAGAAAAAAGAAAAAGAAAACCTCTCAAGGTGAAGTGCAAATGGTCAGTTCCCCAGCACAGACATCTTCATGCTCCAGAGAGAATGGACTAAATTCTGTTGAAACAAAAAGCTTGCTGAGCAAAAAGGAGTAGGGGAGTTGTTTTCTATGTAGTCAAACCAAAAATTCACCCCCTTAATCCTGTTACCTGAACAACTGATGTTGCCAACTCTTTTCCCAAAGAGTTGCCTGAAGCAGGCACTCAACAAGCAAATTCTTCCTCGAGGCATTAATGTTTGATGATGTTATAAACAAAGTAACATGAAGGAAAGTGTTGGGCACCCGTACCTGCTGGCCATGCTGCCAGCTCTGCTTGGGAATAACCAGCCTGAGGAAATTCCTGTATGCTCAAGGTATTCTAGCTCATTCTAAGAAATTCATTAAATGGTTATGTGGGGAATGAGCAGACAGCCCCACAGATGAAAAGTCTGGGCTGACCACCTTTTTAGGAGACAGGCTGTAACAGATCATTTCCCTAGAAATCCCTCATACAAAAATCTACTACAGGGTGCTAACAGGGATCATATTAATCTGTATCTTTATGAAGAGTTTTAAAAAGGAAATAATTTTATACAATTCTATTGAGACCAGTTGAATTTTACACTTAATGAATTCACAGTTAAATAGAAAGGAAAAAATAATGTATCTTCATTGCAAGTTTATGTCGCCCAAAACTGAGGTCTTCAAAAAATAGCATCTAATTCTTGACAGATATTTGGGCAAATTCAGTTGGGCTTGATTATCTTAAGGGTATTTTCCAATCTAAATAATTCTTTTGTAGTTCCTTCTCACTTCTCTCAGCTTGAGAAGATGTTTTATGCTTATGATTGATCGTTTTTGTGTCCGTGTTTGATGCCCTTCTCTGTTACTCCTAGCATACAGTCAATAAAGAAAAAAAAAATGGGGCCAGAGAAGATTTGAATAAACTGACCCATTTTATAAAAAATGCGTGTTTTCTATATTTAAAGATTTTCTCTTTTCTTTTTACTGAAATACTTGGCACTGGTGTTTCATTTAAATATGAAATGATGGTATGCATAGTGTAATCTGATAGAAATAAATTTATCGGGGAGAGAAAAGATAACTGAGGCTTATCCAGAAAAACAATCTCATGTCTAGCAGTTGAAAGGAGAAACCAGACGTCTGCAGTCCAAGCCTAGAGAATTATAGATACAGTAAAAAACTGCATCCTAACTTGTAAAAATAGGTCATAGGAGTATAATAAAAAAGGAAACAGGAAGATCTAATGACAGGAAATAGGACTGCAAACAGAGGAAAAAATATAGGGCAAAAATAATAAAACTCAGTGTTTGCACAGGAACTAGGAGCTCTAGCCCTCCTAGTTCCTGTGCAAAGGCCTCAAAGATTCTATAATTCATAGTTTAAGGCCAATCTTGTCTCTTAGCATATTAAAGATTTGCTAAATTAGGATTAAAGCTCTTGAAGGAGCCAGGATCAAAGCTTTTATAGCCAATGTTGAAGTGCATATTCTAATGCTTATAATTGCTAAATAGAAATTGATTTGGCATATTATATGCATCATAACTTACAGCAGAATTAATTAATTGGCAGTTACATTTCTTCCTAGGTAGCCTGTGGCACTTTTTGATTAATTTTTAAACAAATTTAGTTCAGATTTCGTATTTCCTTTGCTTTTTTTTTTCTCCCCCATGGCCTACATGGGATGACTGAAAAAATATTCATAGGTCCTTTCTACATTATGATGATATTGCATTTTATAAGAAAATGGTAAAGAAGCTGGACTCGATTCAGAAGAGCAAACAGCTCTTTTCAAATGTGAGAGATGAAAGCTCTGCACTCTTATCCTGAGTCATGAAGCAGCACAGAAAGGTGGGAGTCAGAGCCCAGCTCGAGTGCACAAGGATGCAAAGGTTGAATCACAGAACCAGGTCATTCCCTGACTGCAAGTTCAGTGCTATGAGCCAGTGTGTGCTGGAAATACTTCCAGCTTGGGACTTATTCTGCTGTCCTCACAGTAAATGCCCATTAAAATATGGAGAGATCTGTCACTGATTTTAACAGAGCAGCGTCTATTTGTGATAAATAGTAAATGTTTCACATCCTCAAATCTGATAGGGTTTTTTTTCTCCAATTCACATGGGCAGATGGGTTTTATAGCTCTGATTTGAAATATTCAACAGGCCTCTGAAAATGTAAGTTGGAGAAGTGTGCTCACCTACACGAGCAGGTCTCTTTCCAGGAACCAGAGGGGCACAGATTACAATAAGCATTTTGCAGTGGGAACATACTGGGGGCTCTTTTTTTCTCACAGAAATTTTTTGGCAGTACAATTTCTCTGATAAAATGAACTTAAAATACCTCCAGCTTTATATTTAGCTATCTAAGTTAAAACCAGCTTCTCCCAGAACTGTGTCCCAGTAAGAAGATTTTAAATAACTTCTAATAAAAATTCCACTTACACACTCTCTTGGTGTATCTACCTCTGTAAGTAATATAACCTTTTGTGACTTAACAGTACCTTCATTTTCACCAATTGAAGGTCTTCCATTTGTCCATTTTTTTGGGGGGAAGGCATCAGTTATTTATTTGGGTGTAGCTGCATATTGAGGGTGTAATATACATATTTTTGAAGAGCAATTCATACAGTAAGACCATAACTTCTTGAAAGTTTTGAGTGCTCTCAAGACCAGATTCACAAGGAAGGAAATTCAGCCTTTATAAGCAATTTAAAGCTCTGTGTTGTCTGTTTTGGTTTTTTTAAAATTTATTGAAGAATATTTGTGTTGATGATTTTTCTGTAGGTTGGGGAAAGGCCTGCAAAAGATGAATTCTGCCCTCCATCGTACACTCACTACGAGGTCCCACCAAGCTTTTATCGATCTGCCATGATCCTCAAGCCACAGTTAGGACTGGGTGCAGTGTCCAGGTTGCCATCTGCCAAGAGCAGGATTCTCATTGCCAGTCAAAGATCCTCAGGTAGCTGTCTCCATCAGCAAGGAGAAATAACAAGTGCTCCCAGCCTCTACCATCCTGATGCTTCAGGTAAAGTATGGACTTTCTTACCTTTCCCTTTGCTGTAGCCACCAATAAGATAGCTTTTTATGAGAAAAAAAATCACAAAATGAACACCATTTTGACCTGTTACTACAAAGCTCCAACAGTACTCTTTGAGTTGAGTCTTTTTATCTTGCAGCAAGGCTGACTAGGGAGTCTGGGACTTGTGCAAAGGTTGTTTAGCTGGTCATCACCAAAGAAAGAGAATTGTTTTCAATAATAATTCTAATTTCTCACCTTTTTATCTTCCTCCACCTTGTAAATGCCTGAAAAATCTTTGGTTTTGTTCTGGGGAAGATAATGGGACATTTTCTTCCATCATGGAGACCCCAGTGTTCAATCTGGATTCCTTACCATGTTGTGCTCTGAAAACCTGGGCAGTGTTCAAATGGGCCAGCAGAAATCTTGATTGTCTGAAGGCCTGGTATACACCTCCTCAGAGACAACACTTCTAATACCTTTTTCTTCCCAGTTACTGCCCAGCTCAGCGTGACCCTGGGCAGAATCACAGGGTGGGGAAAAGCACAGGTAGAGCTGGAAGGAGAGGTGTACAATGCCAGAAGAAAGAGTTAGTAATTACTTCTACAGGACTCTCCTTGGTAGCCTGGAAAAGAGTGGAGGTATTAACAGTGCACATTTAAACAGGAGCAAGTTCAGAGATAACTGAAAATCAGTAATTGCCAGAGTGAAATGCAGCAGCTGTTTAACAGCCTAGAAGTCTGCAGAGATTTTTAAAAATAGTCATAAGGGCTGAAGTTAATTAATGACTTAAGGTCATATTATCCCTCCTCTTGCCCCAGGATGGGATTCCTTCTGATGCGTGCTTATTTAACCTGTTCATAAAAAACTATTTATAAGAACCTTTGGTATGAAATCTGGAGTCTCTGAAAACAGGACTGCTCCAATGCATTACCTTTTTTCAAGTTAAAAGTGTTCCCTAGTGTTTTGCCTAAACCCCTTTGCAACAATTTGCTTCCTCTTTCATCTGGAGCAGTTGTGGGGTCTTTTCCTCTTTGCAGGTATTTGAAAACTATTACTGTCTCTCCCCAGGGTCCATTTCTCCATATTAAGAAGCAGGAGAAATTTAGAATGGAAATGCACTAGAGGGTCTTGACATTACGCTGAGAGGACAGTTTCAGTCAATAATACAGGTTGACAGGATTTGGGGTTTATCAGAAAATCAAGGCTCTCTGTAACACAGTGCCTCTTGCCAGTATCCTTTACTATCCGACCCTGCATCTGGAGTTTATCTGTGTTGATGCCATTAGCAGAAACTGACCAAACTCAGCTGTATGTGACTTCTGATACTCCCCAAGATTGCAGGTTGGGTGGTAAGTACCTTTTCAGCCCTGTGACTTGAGTTCAGTCAGCACTGAACATGGGAATACAGGTGTGGAGAGTAATTGGATCATAATTTCCATTTAAATGAAACTGCAAGAGGCTGTGATATGGATATGAGAAGGGTAAGCCCTTGTGTAACAGGAACCAGTTTGGGAGATATATGTAAGAGAAGATGCAAACAGGACCTATTACCAAAAAAGGGTCTTTTCTGATCCTCAGAAATGAGCATTGCCTTCATTTTTATTCATCCATCACCCATCCATTATTCACATTATCCTGCATCACTGATGCTAGCAGACATGACTTTTCCTTAGCCACTTTTAATCCATATAGGAGCCTGTCTTGTATGTATTCATTTACTGTCTTCCTAGGTTATGTGGCATTCTAAAATCTAAACAGGATCAGCTCATCAGTCCTATTTTTTATCTGTAATACTGCCTTTAAAAATACCAGTGCATGAGAAGAATACACAAGTAAAATGCACAAACCATTACTGTGATTCTATTCCACTAAAGTTGTATTTCTTAACGTTTTCATATTTCTCAAAAGTTTTTTTACAATTGTTGTTTTTTAAATTTTGTAAAATTATTTATTTTTTTACCACTGATTATTTTTTGGACCTTGTCTGCTTTGGAAGTCAAATTTGATTCATAACTCTCCATAATTTCCTTCCTACAACTGTTATTTTGTTTGTTTCTCTCTAGTCTATTGATACCTCGCTGTTTCAAAAATGGTATTAAAGATAACTCATGGTAGTCCAATAATCTGTCTGTCATCTCTTTCAGGATCCCAAAGTGTGTCTCATCTGGTCTTTGGGCTCTGACTCTTTTTATGGATTTTAAATTACACAAGACTTGTTCTGGAGAGGTTGCTAATGCCCCTAGTCTTTCACTGTCCACCCGATGACACATTGCTTTCATTTCTGGCATCTCACCTTCCATTTTCCTTGCAAGATGAAGAATGTGTTTAATTTTTCTGCAACACCTTATTCTGTTGCAAAGTACTTTTCATTGCTCTCTTTTGGTTCAATACTTCCCCTTATTTATCTGTGGTGTACTTCCGATACCTTATGTTGGTTTCTTTACATTCATTTATTTTTGGTATTTTATCCAATTATCCATTCAAGATTGGTTTATAATCCTCTTTTCCTTGACCAAAGCCTTTTTACTCGTATGCCTCAAATGACTTAGTCTTTCCCTCAGCAATGGATAGCTTCGTAGGTCAGCTTACCATTCTTTTTGCCTGTAATACTTCCTTCTAAGAAGAATGAATTGCTTATGAAAGAGGCTGAGGTGGCAGAATATAGGACAAGGCTGTCCTAGGAGTACAAAGGCACCAGAGAACTGATTCCTGTGCCTGTTTCCACAGCAGAGCACGGATGCAGACCAGAGGTGGGTTCCTGGTTGCCATGGAGGGGATGGATGGGACAGCAACCCCTGGCATGCCAGAGCTCTTGGGGTGTTAATTAGAGGGGCCCATAGTATGGCCAGGCACCTTTTAGCCAGCTGTGTTAAGGTACCCAACACCATTTTCAACCACTTTCCCTTAATTTGGCTGTTAGCTGTAGTATTATTTGCAGTATATTTGATCTGCACCATTGGTTTCCCTGCACTATTTGAAAAACAGGATTAAACATAACTTTGATAGAGCAGTATTTTGCACACATGAGCAAATGACATGCATGAACATATGGTCAGCATCCTGGACGCAGAGCCAGTAAGACTTGCTCACGAGGTTATAGGGTGTGAGAGCTCGGGTAACCGCAGCAAAAGCAGGGACTGAGGGGTATTTTTCTCTCAGGGATACCAGGCCTGCCTTCAGGGTTGCTAATCAGCATCTCTTGCAGCTTGATCCTGAGCTTTTAATCCAGTTTCCCATCCTAGTGATAACAGTCCCGCCCTGAGGTAATGGAAACAGAAGGATCCAGCCAGTCGCTGTCCCGTGACAAAGTGTGAGGTACCATGGAGGCTTTTAAACAGAAATCGCCGTGGCACAGTATCGAGGACAGCAGCAGCGCCTCATAATGAGGATTTTATTCCCCTTTGCCATACCATTCATAATGTAGCAGTCTGGTTAAGCAGCACTGATAAGCTGAGTGGTTTGGCCCATGTATAATACTAATCCTCATAAAACTGACTCTGAAGTAATTGATAATTAAATCTCTGAACTGCTGTGATGGACTGCAAGTACTACAAGAACATGAATGGTTTTGTTAGTTTTAAGTTATGCCAAGTAGAAAGTAAAATAATGATGAGTGTTCCCTCAAGTGTGATCTGTAGGTGTGATGCTTAAAATGGAGTTGCAGCAGTGATCCTTCCCTGCCAGTAGGATATAGGACATAGTGGCATTGGCTGCAAATTCCTTATTAAGCAGTGCTCAGGTGGTGCTTTGTCTCAGGTGGGTCAGACAAGCAGCCTGACTGTTAGAAAAAGTGTTCTGCAAAGTAGGTAAAATAGGAAGTCATTGAATCTTGATATACTTTTAGGTGCCATTGAGTCTCTAAAAGCTTAACATTTGTTTATTTTATGTAAATAGACTCTGCTTTTTCTATGGGAAACTTGTAATTCAAAACAAGCATTGAAGGATACTGTGTCTATAACATGTAAAATATTAATATGTTTTCCTTGGTTATAAAGAGTTCTTGAAGCAAGCGTGTTAGGATTTGCATTCATTAGCTGCTTATTTTGATGGAATTAATGTCTGATTTTGAAAAATATAACAGAGATTCCATCGTTAAAACTTCACTCTAATTATGCTCATTAATTTAACTTAATTCTACATTTTTCAGTAGTGTTTAGGATATTTTTTTCTCAAAGAGTGAGTTAATGAAATGTTATTTCCTTATCACCTCTCTGTGTATTAAACTTGTCAGTCCCGAGGGTCTAACTGCTTCTCTTATTTCTAAGCAAGTTAACTTTCATTCAAGATTGAATTTAATCATAAATCAGGACAGCAATATTTCTCATTACTCAGACAGACACAAATATATACATTTATTTGTGTCTTTGCATATGTATAATGTATTTCATCTCGAATGCCACAATATGTCTACAGCTTTCTCCAAGTAGGAAAGTTTTATTTTCATGTTTATTCTCAGGAATAAACAACCTAACAATGACCTAATAATTGAACATGTAAATGAGATTTGATTATAAAAAAGAGGTTTTGAGCTTACTTCCTGAAATGTTGCCTTACTGCTGCTCCAGCTCTGTCTGTACTTGCAGTCTGAGGTACTTGGATTTGAACTGGCAAGCTTCTCAACTGTTTAAGGAAAGAAAAGGGAATAGTTCAGAGAGGAAAATATTGTCTGTCCTCCACTAATCTGCAGAGATTTCAGTTGGCACTCTCTGTTTTCTTCGAGAGAGTAATCTGACTGTGTTTCATTTAAAAAATTATGTTTCAAAGGGATGCACACACTTCTTCATGAGCTTTTTTAAGGACATCGTCATCTTACTTGAGACATAGCCATCTGCCACCTTTCTGCTCCAGTTACTGTGTCTTCAAGGAGCTAAACCCTATCACGTAAGAAGAGCTGTCTATATGACTGTTGTACCAAGCTGTCATTCATAGGAACAGTATGTGGAACAATCTGGGTGTGGCAGCAGGCAAATGCTTCCATACCCACCCTCCTTCCTGCTGAGAGCCAAGCATTGTCTCTGGCTGGGCATCCACAGCCCCTGTGAGCAGCCCGTGAGCAGCAGCTGGGCAGAGGAGATGCAGCTCTGGTGCAGAAAGGTGTTCTGGCTGCCCTGGGCTGTCAGTGGAAAATGCAGTGAGTGAGACTCATGCAGGGATGATTCCTGTGCTGGAAGTTTTTGATGGATGCTGTTGCTTTTCGCATTAGCTGCAAAGCAAATGCAGACATTTGCAGCTTGAATGAATTGTGAGATGCAAAGTTCTTGGGGTGTTGAGAATGTGCTAACTAGCTTTGGTTTGCCTGGGAGCTGGGAAGGCTCAGAGCAGCTTTTTGGTGCTTTTGAATCTGAATCACGAGGAGATGAGCATTTGCTACCATATGATGGTGGACTGACCCATCAGAAACTAATCGGCATTCAAGAAGGGACAACTCTTTGGCCTTTGGAACTGAGCTGTCCCAGGCTTGACAGTATTTGGATAAGAGACCATCAGGGCAACTGGGCACAACCTGCTCACTGCTGTTTGGGTGGAAATTGTTAAAACCTCTCTTTTAAAGGCCCTTTCCTCAGTTCTTGTTCAGAGAGAAGCTGTTGTGTCTATACAGGGTACCAAAAGGGTAGCGGCTACAGAATGGGTTTCTCTCTTGTGCAATTTGTTTTTAATCTGCAAAGATACAAATGTTTGGGTTAACTCTGAGCTGGGTTAACTCTGCTGGTATTATCTCTGACTGATGCAGTGACATTGGAGGTAAGTTCTTTGCCCCAGAATCCTCAGTATGAAATGAGAATAGTGATGCTCAGAGCATCAGAAAGTGAGAGATAATGACATCTAAGGATTAAAGTTATAACAGAAATCTTGGTAAAAAACCCAAAAATTTTTAAAAAATGAATGCAAAGAAAACTCAAAAACCCTACCACCAGATAACAAAGATTTGCCAAGGACCCCTGAATGATGGAGTTTTGAAGTCTTGAACTGCTACTCTTTTTTGTAAGAAAATATCTGTATGACTAATTTCTTTAATTTTTCATTCATTTCAGCTAAAACCTATTTCTAATTTCACAGAGAAGTTACATGAAAGTTGCTTCTTACCCGTGCATGAAGATGGAACTCCTGTGCAGTGGGGATGCATAAGAAGTGTAGTTCAGACTTTTATTAAGACTCCCCAGGCACATCTAGTTTGTGTCAATCAGTCTCTGCCTCAAAATGTTTTTATGTTTCTAGATGGGAACAGCTTGAAGTGTCATAGAAAATCACTTGTGTGCATACAGACAACAATACTTAATTCTATAATTAGCTTCAGGCAGTGAGACAACTGGAAAGATTTTTAAGCTTATTTTGGCAGATTTTTATTAAAATAGAAGCTGCTCATTAAAATAACTTTTGTATTGAACTCACAGACCTTGTTTGCAGTACTTCTATACTTTTAAGAAACAGAAATAAAGAACATGAATGAGAAAACTTGATGATATTTAGAACAGAAAATACATACAATAGGCTGATGTATGTCTCATGTATTTTAATGAGAAAGAAGACACAAAATTACTTAGCTTTAAGGATTTGAATGCATCCCTAATGAGGATAATGTCCTGCCCCCAGGTCCTCATGGTACAGAAGAACTGGATTACAAAGAAAAGAAGTGAAAAATAATTTAAAGGTGATGATGAGTTCATGATGCAAAATATTGTTAGTTCCGGGGGAATTTGAATTCAAGTAATAAACTAGAAACACGCACTAAAGAGTGAGAAAAAACCACTGAATCCTCTGCCCAGGTCTGGAAGGATGACTTTGAAGGAAAGGTAAAGATGGCTGGGCAGTTCGTCACCAAAACCCTTTCAGTTTTAAGGAAATTCTTCGGTGACACTTGTGGTTCTTGATATGTCATGGACTGCAGAGAGCAATCAGTCTGGGGACTTGGTGTGGGCATCCCTGTTTCTGGATTGGGGACCTGGGAGTCTCAGGTGAACCACAGTGCCCTAGGGCAAGCACATGTGAAAAGCTTTTCGAATAAAGCCATTTCTAACTTTATCCCACTACCCCAGTGGAATTTCTCCTGTTTTGTTGCAGGAAGTCTGTGATATTTACAGTTTGTTGCTGTAAAGTGCTGCAGTCAGACATCCATCTCCTTGAGTCTTAATAAAGGGCTCAGCTTGGGAAAAGTGGGTACAAAAATGCGTTTTTAAGAGCCTAGGGTTTTATTTATAAGTGGTTTTATTCGTTGAGCAAGGAGCATTTTTTGGTCTTTATAGGAATGTGTTTTATAGGAGAACAAAACTCTTTTTAGTTTGGTGTTACACGTATTTCTATTTCAAAAGAAAAGGCTTAGTTACGTTAAACAAAGCTTAGCATTAGTATTGTGATGAGGTACACAACTATCTTTCAAAATCCCCCTAACGTTTTTCTGCTCAAAGGAGTTAGTTTTGTTTTCTCTAAAGTCTTCTCAAAGTGAAATGCTTCATTAAAATTAAAAAGGCTGTGACCTACATAGTTTACAAAAGAATTAAATACTGTGATAATATGACCATATTCTTACTGTGCAGTTAATTTGTATTTTTCTTTATATTATGAATGTTCGCTTCTTCCTTTGAAGTTCTAGTGTACAAATAATGTTCACTGAATAAGAATGGAAAAAGGGTGACTTTGTGGCCTTTTCTGGCAGAATACGTTGATGGTTTTTAACACTGCATTTTGTCCTGTCCCATGGTCCTGATTAACCACTCTAGCATCAGTTTTTGGAGGCTGTTGTTAATACATTTTTTAAAAATATGTGTTTTTGCTGCTCAGGATACCACAAGGAACAGGAGCAGGTATTCTCAAATCTAGGAAAAAACTCTGTCCAAATTTATGTACACTTGAGATCTGGAGTCACTTGGTAGCCAGACCTTCCAGTCAAAAGTAAACTTTAATCTTTGGTCCTTGACCTTGAAGACAAGACTGCCATGTTCATGGGCCTTTGGCCTGTGAAGACAAAGAGGAACATTTATGAACCTGTGTTCTGGATTTGCTCAGAAACATTTGCCTGATCAAGAGCAGCAGGATATGGGTCAGGGCAGGAGCTGAAGACAGATGCCTGGTTAGGAGTCACCACAGGCAGACAGCATCGCTGAGCTGCTGTTGTGGCCTCACTTCAGGTGTGACAAACCTGCTGCTGGCAGCTGTCTGAGACTTGGCTGATGTCACTCATGTGGGCTGGTGGCTTAGCGAGAAGTCCACCTGTGGAAATGGCCAGTGGTATGTTAAAAAAGTATGGCCTTACAGGTCATGTCCTTGTTCCCAGGCTTGGCACGAGAACACGGCGTTTTCGTTTAGTGGAATTTGAAAGAAAAACTTCAAAGAAGTGTTTTCTTTGATGAAATACAAAGAAGTCCCATGTCCTTGAAGAGGATTGTTGGCAGTCTACAATAGTTTCCAAAATTGGAGGTTATGCGTAGTGTGTTTTTCTCTATGAGTTTTTTTTTAAATTTGCACATAATGAATATAAAATTAGAAAGTGATACAGCACTGAAGAACATAACATTGAGAAATTTGTAGCAGTGTTGAACTATGTTACTTTGCTGGAAGTTTGAGTTATTCCTCATGGGTACGTGGCATATTTCACCTTTTAAAAATGATTGTGACCTGTAATTTTTTCAGCAATTGTCTTTTCAGTGCAGCAAAGAATAAGACATCACTGCAGTTTGATCAGCCATTAAAACTTGCACTCAGTTTTAATACTGCCATTATGTAGCTGGGAGATACAGGTAATGGTCAGTGTCTCCCATTTTAGTTTGTAACAAAAAATTCTTTCTTTTTCCTTCTTTCAGTTGATCTTAAGAAAGGATCGTGTCCAAGTGCTGCAAAATCAAATCTCCCCAAGCCCTGCCCGTCTGGACTCCGTCCCCCAGGTTATTCACGGTTGCCAGCAGCTAAGCTGGCCGCATTTGGTTTTGTCAGAAGCTCAAGTGTATCCTCTGTCTCCAGCAACCAGTCAAACGACAGCGCTCAGAGCGACCAAAGCAGGACAACAAACCGTAAGTCCAAAAAGTGCCCTTCTTTCTGGAGGGATATTAAGCAGATGTTTTCCAGGATTGTCCAGACTGGAGTTTCTATCTAATTTAGGACTAAAGAAATCTGTTCAGTACTTGCTAATCTCTTTTGTGCCACTGACTTTGGTTTGGTATCTTGATTTCCCAGTGAAATTAGTTTAAAATATTATAGATAATTAACAATTAATAAACAATTATTAAATTCTATCAACTACTTAAAATATTAATAATAACAGATGAGTTCGGGCTGAATGTACATTGCGTGAAGAAGGCATTCTCTCCCTGCTAGAGAGAAAATATCACTAAGAATGAACCTGAGGCATTCTTTCTTGTATTTTGTTTTTACCTGGAACATCCCTTCTTACAAGCTGAAATAGTAAATAAACAGTAAATAAACTGTGTTTGGTAAGTAAATGGCAGGCAGTGCAGAACAGGACAAATATTATCTAAAATAAGAGCTATAGTCTTTCTTATCTACTTTTCTTCTGTTTCTTAATATTCAGTATAATAAACTTAGTTTAGAAAATTGAGCAAATAATGTCAGTTGTATGAAAGGAATCAGGGCTGATACCAGAGCACATCTACCAGACTTTGAATGATCCATTGCAGAAATGTCATTCCAAATCCTATTTCCTGAAAAGGCTGTTAATTTTATTAAGTACAAAATAATCCCCACTGGATTGTGCGGTCCTTGGGAAGGGTGTGCGTGCCCTGGGCTCGGAGCGGAAAGGGGGATTGAGGGATTTTCATGCCCATTTTTCTTTGAAGACTGGATTGAGCCTGAACTGTGTCAATATCAAAGCAAGTGGTATCAGCCCAGGAGGGGTGCAGACAGGGCCACCAGGTGATATGAAGCAGCAGAGGAGACAAGATGCTGCAGGCTCCTAAATCTTTCACTGTTTGTGTTAATTTGAAATTAATTAAAATAAATACAATTAATATAATCTAAAACCCTAAGGATTTTCTCTTTCCCCTTTACATGGGGTGATTGAAATGCAAAAGTCTAATGTCAGCAGGGACTTTTAACTTTCCCAATGTCCCCAAATGTGCTCGTATCTTGTTTTACTGTTGGACTGATCACTCATTTTTGTTTATTTCCTAACAAACTTTACTTCGAGCTTGGTCAGCCTCATTTGCTTTGTGCTTTTACCCTACATTTATGCCTTTGGGAAACTTTTCCTTTTATCTGGTGTTGTAATCTTTTAGTCTTCGGTTACGTAAAACCTGTTTTAGGGACAGAATTACCTGATATCTGATTAGATCTAAACTACATGTCTGCAAGGAATATTGTTATTTAGCAATTTCAGGTGAGAATCTGAAAAAAAATTACATCTGTAGGTACAGCACTATCCTTGAACACAGTGGATGTTTGCATGTTCATACAACTCTAAAAGCAAAATACTCCAAGCTGTCAAATTTTAATCAATTGATTTCTATTAAAAAAGCTGTGGAAGAAGCATTAGCAACCTCAGGCACAGAAAGTTACATCTTATTCTTCAATTCTTTTAAAAGAAGTTGATTTCATTTATATATTCTGGTGTATTTTTATATTATCTTTGTATATTAAGCCCATAATAAATAAAACCGTATTCCAATCACTGGAAGGATGTGGAAGCATTTGGTTTTAGCTAACTCAACTGAAGATGGTAATGCTCTTTAATGTTGGAATCAGGATGTTGTGACCAACTTGTGCGTATTACAGACTGGTTTTGATGGGGATGAAAATTACCCAGGGGAAGTGTTCTGCTTGTACAAATTCATGTAGAGATGATCTCAGTGCATCACCTGATGAAAAACAGCCCCTAAAACTCTGCTCTTGCTGCCAAGTTAGATAACTCATCTAAGCTGTTGTCTAGTTTCCCTCCACCTCCATGTGAGAGCAAGAGAATGAGCCCCTCCCGAGGGTCATCTCTCTCACGTTGCTCCTGTGACATGCACAGCTGTCCAGCCCAGAAGTCTTTTACTTTTCTTTAGTTCCAGATGGACAGTGCTTCCTCCTGGACAAGGGTGAGGTAAGGAGGTGTGTTGTCAAGCAGGTGAGGGCACACGTGGTGTTTTGGGTTCCAGCCCCTGGTTAAGTCATCGCAGGAGATGACACCTAACACCAGCTGCTTGCTTTGGATTAAATGAAACACAGCTCCTGTTCATGGGGCAGATAGGTAGGAAGAAAAAAAGTTTCCTTACTGTTAATTTATTAACTTTCATAGAAGTGTTATCAATATGAAACTGTACCATCTTTTTCTATTTATAGGTTATGTGCCAGCAAGAGTTAAATTAGTTGCCCAGCACCCAGGGAGCACAAATTAGTTGCTTTCCATTCTACTGCAGCTTATTTAACACAGAGCAGCAGTGCACTTCAACATGCACAGAAAGGATGTAGGGGAGAAGTACTGGCTCAGGAATCTTAGCATGACATATTATTTCTTCCCTTCACTGTCTGCTGGAAGAATGATTTTGTTTAAATTAAATAAATAGCTGATTCTGTAGCTACTACCTGAGATCATGTCTTTGACTAAATCAGGTTTCCTAGAGGGCAGGATAAAGTTTTACTGTTAATTTCCTAGCTCAGTAGGGTGGAAAATGCAAAATTATCTAGCTTTAGAAGTCTTCAAACACACATAACACAATTTTCTATTTAAGCAGCATCTCTGTGTGTCAGGGAGACAGAAGCAGTTGATAACATCTTACAAGTGTGCATTTGTTATAAATAGAGGAACTGCCACTGTTGTAAATGGAGGGACTCACCTCAAAATCATGACATGTTATAGGTTACTAAAACGCCAATGGCTGTGGCCAAGTGAGAGGAAAACACAGGTTTATTTTAGGGACGGAGTGTTTTAGGGTAAACAGTGGTTCTTTAAGGGACCCTGGTGAGATCCTGTTCTTGCTTTTTTCTCCTCTGCCAGATGTCTTGTGGTGCTAGTTCTGCCCAAACACATTTCTTTCCAGAAGTCCCAACGAGCGTCTTTGTCTAGGGAGAAAAACCCCACTTGTTTAGAGTAAGGAGACGTGATGTTTGTGTTGAGGGGATGTTTGTTAATGGAGCTGCGATGCAGCAGCTTTGTTCTTCAGCAGATTTCTCCCCTTCCTGTGACCCCTCTGAGAGCAGCAAGCCTGCATGTGCACAGAGCCTGTGCTGTGCTTCTTGGTTGACTTTCTGGCAATACCTTGCATATTCAGATCGACCCAATTCAATGGATTTGAAGCGGTGAACTGTGCTCTTTTCTCTTGGTGAGACAGGACAAGCTGCCAGCACTTGCCTGCTAGTCCTCGGGTCTTTCCTGGAGTTCCATGCCAGTTCCATACCCAGATATGAGCCAGGCTGCTGTTCACCAATCACACACCAGCTGTGGCAGTCATGCCACCAGCTGCTAATCAGGATCAGTCGTAAAGGGGCTCTGCTCCTGTGATGTCCTGCCCAATTTTCTGTTGAGACTGAAGGGGCAGCTCTGGTATCCAAACTGCTCAGCATCTCACCAACTTCTGTAGTAGGGAACCAGCCTGCGCAGCCAGGGTCCCTAGTCTGTTTTGGCCATTTAAAATCCACTTCTTGGTGCCTCTGTGTAACTTGCCATTTGTAGACAGGGAAGGCAGCGTCTGTGAAGCTCACTCATGATGATGGTGGCACATAAGGCAGCTTCACACCTTGCTGAAGGAGGTGGGGTGCAATGTAAGGAGCCAAAGACCACTCCATTTCAAAGCTGGGTTCTAGGATGGGTCAGGGGAGCTCACCATGGATCATCACCGGCTGTCCTGCCCCGTTCAAAATGAAATGGTTAAATGGTTCAGGGTGGTGAGCTCTTCATTCCATACGGAGGACAAGGGCAGTTGTTGAATCAGACAACTCAGAGAAGTGGAGGCAGTGAGAGCTCGTTGTGCCAATGGAGGTGGGGAGCTGTGATGTGTCCATCCTTTGCTGCTACTAATGTTCCTCTCCACTCAGTGTGGAGCCTGCAGCTCCCGCTGCCACTTCCACACCTCTCATCCCATCCCACATCAGTGCAGCTCTGTACCACAGTGCAGCAAGGCACACATGAGGTTTTCTGCTTGGGCAAAGCCACACAGCCTGACACCTATGGGACATCTGGGAAAGCCCAGGCTGAGGTTCAGTTACAGGTCCTGCTATCAGTGCTCCACAGATTTGTTCTGTCCCACAGATAGGTTTGTTCACTAATATTTTTGTTCAAGATTGCCTGAAAAAATAAAATTTAGCCCCAGCTCTGGTGTACTACTTTTGAGGTTGTCAAAAACGCATATTTTACAACATTATTCTTTGTTTAGAAAAAGGGGGATTTTGTATGTATAAAAATTTGTTGCTTGTTTATGGTCTAAATTGACTAGAATTGAAAAACTGAGGTATTTCAGTCTAAGAGGAGCGTGAATGTATTCTCCAAAATATGAGAAAAAGTGAATTACTAGAAAGTTATGTTGAGATTGAAACCACTATGATTTGGAGTGGAGAGAAACAATTGTGTAAACACAGAGGAAAAACTTCCAGTTTAATCAACTTATAACAAAATACTTAACTTTGTGTATTTTCCCTTTGAATTTTAAATGCAATTAATGGAAGCTTTCCCTGTGTCTGTCCCCATAAAATTTGCATTAAGGGTTCACATCGTCGCCAAATGCCCACAGCTGTGGGATATGGTTCCCAGGATTATCTGCAGTGAGGCAACATGATGCTCAGACTGTACCTTCTGTTTTACTGCTTTGGGGGGCTTAGAGTTCTCTGACTTGTATCTGCATTTTGAGTGATCAGCTGAATGTCCTGCTCACATAATTAGCTTTATGTACTTCACCAGAGTAGACTCTAATGTGCTGTAGGTACCACGTGGGAAAGAGTTTGTCAAGGACTGTGGAAGAATTTGATGTGTGGAGGGCTGGAAGAAGGATGGATTGTTTAGAATGAGTTAAGGTATGCTAACTGCCATGAGTTTAGGAAATGGAAAAATGGTGGTATAATATTGGGAAATACTTCATAGTCTTACGGTCTACTAGTCTGTTAAATAATCTTCCAACCCAAGTGATGAAATCCTTGTTGCTTAAGATTCTTTAAATAGAACAATAGCATGGTGTTAGAGGCAATTCTTCTCTAGTGAGGTGCTAGACTAAAAGACATAATGCTATTCAATATCTACCCACAGCTCTGAGTGCTGAAGCAATTTATTTTGAGACTGAACAAGAAAATGGTGATGAATATTTCAAAACTTGTTTTAGTGTCTCATGACAGCTATTGTTTTGTTAAAAATTACAGAAAAATGAAACTGCATGTTTTATTTATGTAAGCTTCTATGATCCTTTCTTCAATATATATATATGTCTCACTGGTTTTTGACCTTGCATCACTTGGCCTTGCTAAATGTTGAATTTCCATTCTAATAAGCAGAAATGTCAAAGTGTCAGATTCAGGTGGGTGGAGAAATGAGGAAATTAAAGTGAGCACAGAAGCCTTGAATAGATACCTAATTGCCTCCGAAATGGGTAGAATGTTCAAAATTGTCACATGGTAGACAAGTATACCAATTGTCCTTAAATACATAAGTATTATGTAAATACAAAGAATTTCCTGCATGAAAATACATTCCAATCATATTTCTATGACTGATTTTCTGTTCAGTTTTCTACATGACAAATTCAAGTTTTTTTTCCCCTTCTTGTCTTGTTCTGATATTAATGCCTTGATAGAAGAATCACTTTATGCCATGATTTCACTGTGAATAGCACTGAAATAGAACAGTATTAAGATTCTCAGCTTTGTGGGACGAAGCATCTGGAAAAGTGTAGTATGTCAGCCAGGTAGAGCAAAAGCTATAAGACATTTTAGCTGCCTTTACTTAGCAGCATTTACTTTTCATACTCTAGTTGCTAATGATGGGTCAAAAAAACCCCAAAACATTCAAAGAATGACTTGGGGGTATAGGCACAGAGGGTTTCTCCTTGTTTGCAGAGATTGAAACAACAGTGCTGAAGTATAAGTTTTCTCTTGATTTCAGGCAGGTTTAGATATGGTGCTTGTGATAGTACTTTATATGTGATAGTATTTGACTGGCTTAGATAATGTGTTTGCTACCTCCATTATTACCTCTTCCCCTGCCAGTCGGAGCACACAGCAGAGGGGAGCAGCTCCACAGTGGGAGGATCTTCACCACCCCTTGAAATGAATAAATAGAGGCAGGAAGATCAAGATGGTTTGGAAATGCAGAGCTACTTTTATGTGGAGATTCCAACCTGAAATATTTAAAGGGGTTTCAAATTTGCTGAGCTTAAGTTTGTTGAAACTGAAGAAATCCATGAAACTCTGAGTTGTGCAAAGCTTGCTTTTTATGAGCAAAGAGCTGTTGAAAGAATTTTGCCAAGCTCTCGTGCCAGCTCAGCTCGAGTGCTTAATCATCATGTTTGTTATTGTTATAAAGTGCCATATAAACTCTGCAGTTTTAGTGTCAGAAGTCCGGTCTGGCAGATTCTGTGTCTGTGTTCTAAAATTGTCCTGGCTCAGACCTGGCAGCTCCAGTTCCAGTTTTTGGCACTTATTTCTGTCTGGTTTTTTAAAAGTGGCTTAAATTATCCACCTCACTTTCCTGTATGTAAAATGGGGTGGGAGAGCACAAATGTTTGCGCATGTATTGGGTAATGGGACGACAAGGAAGAAACAGATAGTGACAAATCCTCTTTCCTGGCCCATTTCCACGCAGGATTATTTGTCTGATTATGTGCACCTAATTTAGTCACGGCGACTCTTAATGTTTAATCTGCAGAGGGTAAAAAGTAGTTCAAACCACTTGCACACCAGGCTGCCAGACACCAGTTTCACTGGAGAAGGCAGTGCTTTGCCCCATGATTAGATTATTCCCATTGCAGACACCCAAAGTGTCTCTGTCCTTTAACTCTGTGTGAAGATGTTGATTCAATGATGAGTCTCTTGAATGCTTAGGTACCCCTATTATGGGCAGTTTCATCAGCCCTTTCTTTATTTTAAAGGTGTCCTGTGGCTGATTTTGTGCTTCCATCATCAATGGGAGATCATGACTATTTATTGCAGTAGGATGAACTTCAGTAATTTATTAGAGGCATACAAAGAGAGCAGTGAAGCCATTTCTAAAATAACCTTTTTTTTTTCAATCTTTATATCATATTTTCCAAAACATCTAGTCTTCAGTGATACTGAAGTGTATCCCCTCTCATAGGGGTGTGAGGGAGACATGAGGAAGAAGAGAGCTGACGGTGGAGTGTGAATTTTACAGTCTGGGGAAAAGCCTCGGTCAGTCCAGAGCCAGTAACAGGCACAAGCACAACACTCATCTTTCTGGGGACACTCAGCACTTGGAACAGTGGCACTTAAAATGTCCTTTTGAAAATATGAAGACAAGCAGCAGCTGGAACATGTCTGTCACATCCACATTAAAACCCCTCTGAAGACCAGAAAACTCACTATAAATTTTCTCCTTTTCACACTCTAATCTTCCCATTCTATCTGTTATGGGGGGAAATACTCGTTTAGAAGTGAACCCTGTGGGCATTCATTGAAATGGATTAATCTTTTAATTTAGCCCAAAGAAAAATTAAGGAATAAAGCTTTGAAGAAATGAGAGCTAATCCATTTCTCTTTTTCTTTTTTTCCCTTTTTTTTTCTAATTTTTTTTTCCTTGCCTTCTAGTGGAATCACAGTTAAAATCTTCATAGTCTCTCACTAATGAAATATGACCTTGCAGGACTTTTGAGAAACTTTCTGCTTCACCATGTCCCTCTCATGCATTTCATTTCAGTTTATAAATCAATATTTTAAAAGGGTTCATTCTGGATATCTAGCTATGGGGCTCATCACTGGGGTATTTCATTGACTTCATCTGCAGTTTTTTTGCTTTCTGAAATTCAAGCCTGTGGTAATCTAGATGCATTCAACTCCATAAAGATGCATCTTCAAAAAGCACCACATATTGCTTCAGGTTCAGTTCTGCGGTTTGCATTGTCTGTGAGGTTGAAGCCAGCGAGCACAGTGAGGCATTCTGGCTTTGAAATCTTTAAGTAAATCAAACAATTGCCTGACTGAACCAATTACTGTCAGTGACAAAAATCATTACAGACTCTATGATAATAGGCTTTCTTCCAAAGATAACTTTTTTCCCCCAAAAAATAAGTATTAATTTAAAGATACAGGAAGTTTGATATGGTAGTTATGAGCCAACTTTCAGTCACAGTGAGACAAAGAAAAATACCTGTGTCACAGTTTTGAATTATGTAAATTTTGAAAGGATTTTTTAAATTATGTTTTCCCTTGTGTGATTTCTGCTTAGGGTCAGTGAGGCTGTTAGCTTGTTTTCCTAAACAAGAAGCAAATAAGCTTGAGGTTCAGTGTTTCTTTGATCTATTTCAACAAGGATGGAATTTAAAAAGTGAGACTGAGATGATCTCCTTGCAATCATATTATTAATAGCTGTAGTCAAAAGTAAAATGTTGTGAATTTGTCACACACACAGTTCAATCCAATTGCCTCACCAGCAATAAACAGGACCAAAGTTATAAGTACTGTAAATATTACTGGCAAATCACATTTAGACCAAAGGGTTTCAGAAAACAAAACTGTCCTCTTTATAGAACATGAAAAATCAATTAACAAAATGATGCACTCTTGCAAAATGAAGTGTGGATAATGAACACAAACAAATGGGGATTTGGAAAAATCCTGTAAACTGTCCCTTTTGGGAAGGAGAGTGACTGATTAGTTGAGGAGAACCATGGTGGATTAGTGCAGGTATGTATTAACAGTGGAGCAAAGGAAGGCAAACTTCAAAGATGTTTCTAATCTTTGATCCCATTAGGAATCTTGCAGAAGACTTGTGAATTCTAATTTAGTAGCGTGAGAAGTGTTACAGCCGAAAGAGTGCAGCACTATTTTTAGAGGTAAAACTTTTCCCATGTAGAGGTTGGGCTGGAATATCACTCATGACATTTTTTTTCCATCACACAAAACTAGTCCAAACAGGTTAAAATTGAGGTCATTTATGTAAGTCTTCCAGGTGCTCTTAAGAATATCTGAAATAATAGAAGGAACAGCGTCTTTTGCAGCTTTCATTATTGCCACAAATCTGTTAGCTGTGATCCAAGAACTTGAAAATTGCAGTTTAAACAGCCTTTTCTTCCGGCTTGCTGCTTGACAATCTCTGGAGGCCTGGACAAGATTACATGAAGCTGTAAACAGCTCAGAATGTTGTGGTTCTTTGTCCTGTGACAGGTGTGAGACCACAGGCTTTCAACTTGGGATTTCCAAAGTTAATCTAAGTGCCAGAAGAAAGCTGACTGAGGTCTGAAATAAGTAAAACCACCACTGGCAGCAAAATGACAGACTGAGACCCTCCAACAAAGAACACTAAGTTGAATAAAGCAGGAGTGACTGCACCCTATTTTCCTCCAGGGTGGGAGTTATCAGAAGCTGTGGGCTGTTGGCACACAAGACATCAGCAGTACCACCATCAGCAGAAGCAGACCTTCAGACCCTTGGAGATGAGCCCGAGAAATGGTCGCTTGCTTCCCAAGTGGCAGCTTTAAGGGTCTGCCTGTGGCATCGGCGTGGTTGGAGGAGAAAGGTGCTGCTGTTTTTGTGGTTTGCAAACAAGGCTTTGACTCTCTGTTCCCAATGGCAAGGAGTCAAGCTGGGCTACATGGTGTAAATCTTTAATTCGTGCTCTTCCCAACATCATGGTCTGCTCATCTGTCTTGACACAGTGTAAGGTGCCATCACTGCTTCCATAGAAGGCTACAGAGTCAGAAATACCTATGCAGAAAAATGAACATTTCGGATGAGAGAATAAGGTGCTCTGATTCAGAGGTAGGAACTGGACCTTGTCGGAAGAGCTGGCAGTGTTCCCATGTAAACCTTGACATCAGATCGTGCATCAGTCGGGTTTGTCTGAGAAGGGGGCACATCACGCACTGTGTGCTGATTCACCGAGCAGTCATAAGGGGTGCTGTGTTATTTTAGTGCACACTGTCTAGATTGGGCCATTAGGCATTGAGCAGTGTGAATTTCTGGGTAAAAAGGTAAAAACTGCTAACCAGAACACAATGGGGGTGATACATACACTGACCAGCTGGTGGACTGAAGCCAGCAGCAGCCACCAGCAGCACTAATGCTGCACAGTGGACCTTGGTGACACAAAATGAGGCCAGAGCAATCAGTTTTTGCAGGTCACAAACCTTTCTCCTGCTGAACATGACAGCAGTCTTTTCTGATTGTTTTCTTACTTAAAGTAAACCTCCCAAAGAAGACAAATTCCATTATAGTCCTTAATTAAACTACCACAGAGAAAGAAAATAGCTTCTAATTGGCAGAGAAGAGTCAGGAGACACCCTTCTACCTCATCAGTAAAAGCAGAAAAGCAATACAGTAAATGAAGGAGCCCAGTCTGTGTCCTCAAGTGTATGGTATGATTTTTTGGGGTTAAATGAGAGAATTAAAAATGCAGCACTTTTAACCAGAATTTTTCTCCTAAAAATATGTATATATAATTTATTTGACACTTTTTATAAACTCTTCTGCTCAGTTCTTACTGCACAAGACAATCTACAAATTAATATTACTTTTGTAATCTGAGGAAAGGGGATTTCCCAGTGAATGTTATTACAATACTTTTATTTAAACTGAAGGTCTATTTTTAGATGCTTGGATGTGTCCTAGGATAAAACATTCTTTCTCTGACATGTTCTAATGTTGACTAAATGTATTATGTACTGCATCTAGGTATCTAAGGAATTTTAATTGTCTCAGAGGTACACAATAGCGTTTTAGAATTAGGATATTTATCACTTGTCACAGCTTGTAAATTTAGATACAGAACAGGCCTGTACACTGTCAAGCTGTGTGGGAAAGAAGAATAAGAGGTAGCGTCATGGTCTCTGTATGCCTTCCAAAGAATAGTTTGGAAGTATGTTCTAAAAATGTCTAAGATGTAGTTTAAAAAGGTGTCGTTTAAAAAAGCTTAAACCTGAAAAAAAGATGCAAGAAAATTTAAAAGAAAAAAGCTGATGATAAGAAACTGTCTCTCGTGTGCACAAGTCAGTCCCACTTCCTTTGGCAAAGCAATAGCTGCTCTAAGAAATGTACTGAATTATGCATGGCTTACCAACAGTCCTGCTCTGGAGCTCAGTTGTGATGGCTTCGGGGAATGTGTGCACTCCTGAACTGTCATCTGTCTACCCATTGTGTGCATCAAAAGTACCTGCAGATAAAAAATGCAGATTAATTGAAAAAAGCCTCCAAGCAGCTCACTAAGTGATAGAAGCTTGCTATCAGTCACAGCTGGAAGATTAAACTGTGGACTGTCATGGTAAACAATTTGCAGCTAGGATTCATTTGGTATTCTCCACTTTGAAGCATGCCAGCTATCATGTTTTTAAAAAAGCGCAACTAGTAAAAATAGTTTAAAATATCAAAGATTGATTTTAAATCATACTGGCTTTTTCATGGAGCCCACAGTTCCATAACTGTGTAATTTTTTATTTTATTTTCTTTTTAATTGGGTTGGATAGGTGGTGAACATTTCCCTAAGTGGTATCTCAGCATCTGTCATAAGATGGTTTCTGCCCTTAGCCGGAGTGGTGGGAAATACCTTGGCAGGTTGAAGCAAAGCAGCAAGGTACATTTATGAACTTCTCCCCTGGCCAGATATTTGGAGTTATTATCCTGCTAAAATGCATTATCATGCCTATTCATAGTTCTTAAAATGTGATTGTTCTGTTTGAGTCCAACCTGCCTGTGTGCTATCTCTGTTTTGCTGCTTTCTCTCATGGCTTTAGACAAGGGACTCCCTCTCATTGATGCTGCCCATCACTTGCATGGCACCTAGGGATGATTTGGAACACTGGTGCTAAATAAGAATTGTGATAACATTTGCCTCTACTGCCGCGGACACAAAGGTTCGCCCTGCTTTTTTTGCAGTTTGTAATTAACTAATGAAATGCATATGTAATTAGCTTTGGTAATGCTTTGAGGAAACCACTGCATGCTTGTTTGAAAGTTTACCTCACTGCAGGTATTTTAGAGGGAAGTTTTTTTGGGAAGGCAGTTTTAGATGTTTTCCACTGGGTGGATTGTAACGAAGTCAGGGTTTTCCCCAGACTTGTCTTTGTGAAGGTTTTGCCACTTCCATCTCCATCCCAAGGTCCTCCCACTGCTTGACATAATGCCCTGTCACTTGGAGCCAGGCTCGGTGTGCTCCATCTCCCACTGGCAGCTGGGGCTGGATGAACCGACTGTGGTGGATGATGTGCTCAGTCACATTGGCGCTCTCAGCTTTTTTGATCTGTCTCCTTGGCTTGGCATTGGACCTGATAATATTAATACGGTTTTGCCTTGAGAGTGGGACACAAGATTTAGAAGCCTATTGCAGTAAAATAAACTACATCGGTACAGCACTTAGGATTGCTTAATGTCCCCCAATATGTAGTGTATATTCTTGCGTATCAAGTGATATGTTATTGACAGCATTTTGGGTACACTTAAATTAAATTTATTTAAATTTAACTTCTCTTCAGCATTAGCTTGCAGACCTGGAGATAAATAAGCCATATTTGAGATTGGACTTTCGTTGCATTCTATTTTGCTTAGCAGATTTCTAACTATTCAGTTCTGGCAACATTTTAGCAAAGATACAGGAACGAATCACCTTATATAAATTACTGTTCATCTTGTAAGGGCTGGGGGGCTTTATATTTTTTACTTTCCTTCTTCTTTTGCAGTATGGTACTGGAGATGAAGCAATTTTTCTGGTAGTGGTTCAAAGGAAATGGATACAGGGTGTAAAATTTTTCAGAGCAATCTGCAGGTGCTGAGAGATGGGAAGGGACAGCTTGGCTGGGGGTGGCCCTGGCACCCACCCTGCAGCAGGAGTCCTAAACTGTCCATGAGCCATGGGGGTTTTCAGCAGCAGGCTTCAAGACAAATTCTCCAAGAGCTCAGAGTGATGCCTGGGAATTAAACAGTACAAGTACAGGGAGTAATTAAGGGCTTAGGGATCACTTGCACTCATACTAACTTGAATAATTGTTTTCATTGGCTTCATACAGTCTAGTCAGTGCCATATACCTTGGAACGAGAGGTCTCCAGCAGTCTGCTGCAGCACCAGCTGGGAATTCATATAACCCAGGAAACTCAGGAACAAGGTGTTTCCACTGTGACTGCAAGTGGGAACTCCAACAATAGCAGATAAAAAGCAACCTACATTTTCAAATGTCTCACTTTTGTTTAAAAAAAACCCCCACAACAGATTGTTAGACACTTGAAGATTAATCTATTTACAGCTGCTTAAAGAGCTCCAGTTAGCTGAAATATGGAGAGCCTCTCCATAGGGTAGTGTTAGTGCCAGCTCCACTGATTCTGTGGAAATTGCCTGCACTTTCCTGCTGGCTGAAGGGATGCAGTGTGGTGACAGATTTTAGCATTTCTGTGTTGCGTGATATGGCTAGACACAGAAACCTTTATTTTCAGTGGACAAACCTGTTAATTTGATTTTTTGGCTCTAAGTACAATTTAGTACATTGATACTTCTATAGAAATTTCTGTCAAAAGCTGTTGGTAAAGAAGAATTGGTTTTCTTTCAGAAAACTGTTGGGAGGCAGGCAAGTGCTGCTATCACTGCCTTGTGAAAAGGAGGAGCTCTCACATGAGCCATCTTGGACCATATTGGAAGGTTTATATGAGATATTTGAAGCCCAGGTGCCTCCAGCTCTCTGAACCTGCTCTGACCCAGGTTAATTGGTCTGAGACCCAGAGATGGACTTTCTGGGACGACAAGAGGGAAAATGACCACCAGCTGTGGGGACAATGCACTGGAAGAGAACTTCACCAAAGCCATATCAGGGGCTTTTGAAGCATGATAATGCTTCAAGACCATGTTTGAAGTGTTCTAACACAAATGTCACACTTAGCCACTTTTTCTCAGCTCCAGTGGAAAAAAGCTCTGCTTCCTTGGGGAAAGTTTTAGGAACACTTATGCTTTTATGCGATGCAATGATGTCCCCTCCAGACTTCCTGAGCTGAGGGAGAACTTCCATGGGTGTGTTTCAGCAGTGAAGTAGATATAGTCCTTCATGTCTGTAAAGCTGGCTTTGGCATTTATCATATCAAAGTATTCAAATTTATGAAACAGTTTCTTGGAGCTCAGTTAGTCCCATGGGTGACTTTTTTACAGAAGCAGCAGCCGAGCTGCCTCCCTGTTAAAGCTGCACAGGGAAAAGAGAGAACTGTGTCATGTGAACTGCAGGGAAATCAGAACAAGCTAATCAAAAAAGAGCAAAGAGGGAAGTTAGACATTAAAGGCACTTTCATATAGACCACAAGACATGAGTCTGGAAACATGGTCCTAAAATGCATTATATTCTAGTGCACAAGTAAAAGTATAGCCAGAACGCAGCCAGAAAAGATCATATTTGATAACAGATACTTTTTCCATTAAGAAATGGTAACGAATATATGTAAGGCATTTCACAAAGCTTTCTCAGGGAGATCAGAGATGTAGGGTCACTGAAAACAGGGCAGAATGGTGAGAAGTCCTTGCTCTTGATGGATGATCAGTAATACTAAGCATGATTTGGGGCAGATTTTCTCTACTGTTGTTTATTGCATGTATAAAGGATGGACCCTGACTAGGAAGCTTGTTTCTTCTGTATTTTTTGAAAATAATTCATGACATCTAACCTATATTTCTCTTGCTAGAGTTTATACCTGCTTGTCTTGTTCTATCTGCAGAGGATGCAGAGAATTGCTTCTGCCCAATACACATGTGGAGAATTGTTTCTGCCTAATACATATTTGAAGAGTCCTGTCATGTCTCATCTCATTTCTCTTCTGTAGAAATGAATCAATCCGAGTGCTCCAGCTTTTTCCCATGCCATACATTCAAAGGCCTCTGATAATGTTCTATTCCTTATCTTTGGACTTCTACTTTGGACTACTGCTGAGTGTGATTCCAAGACCTGGACTGGTTATGGAAAGCTAGTATAAATCCCACTTTGTAAAACTTTTCATAATGGAAGTCAAGCACCCATCAAGGTCAAGAAAATTAAATCTTTCAGGTTTGATATGAACTTGCCTAAGGATACCAATCAGAGAACAGGCAGAGCCAGGAAGATGACCCAAGACCCCAAACTCCCTGGCCAGTCCTTGTGAAGACTGGCAAGCACACTACCTGCAAGTCTTTCCTTGGTGAAATCTACCTTGTGGAATCGCTAAAATATCTGGACTGCCCCCAGGAAAGGGTCCTTTTCTTGCAAAATGTGAGATGTAGCAATGCCTCTCGTATTTATGTGCCAACTGCTCTTGGTATGGCGCTCACCCAGCCGAGCTCCTACAGGCTCCGGTCTCTTGCACGTTGAAGGCACAATTTAAAATGTGCTTTATGCCCTTCCCTGTCACCTTCAAAACTTTCTGTAAATGGAGGTGGGCATCCAAGTTTAAGTTCTATTCAGAGAAAATTTGTACCTTTTAGTAATGGATTAGAGAAGAAAACTAGAGTAGTTTAAAAACAGAGAGCTGGTATATTCTGCTTGCTCCAACCAGAGCTCACTTTACCAATCTAGTAAAGTAAAACTACAAGTATCTCTAAAATGAGGTCGTAGGAGAGGCTGCCCAGCATAAGCTGCAATTGCAGCAAATTATTTCTTCTTAATTATTGCACAGTAGTGAGTACATTAAGATGTTTAGCCTTCTCCTTAGCTATATATAATGTTTACTGAAACACAGCACATCTCAACCACATTGAGTAAACACATACTTATCTATCTGGTTTAAAAATGCTAGAGTATTCTAATCATTATTCACCTGATCTATGCATCTTACCTTTGCAATTGCTCAGGTGGGTTTACTTTTAAAAAATTGTTTGTTTGGGGTTATTTTGTGGTTTAGTGTTTAGTTTATCTGTAATTTGGGATGCAGTAACTTTGTTACCAGTGGAAATCAATGAATTGATTTGGCACCAGAAATTGCTTAACCTACCCAGTGCCAGAGGGAGTCCAGTGCAAGTAAAGGTGAACTTATACGTTATGAATATGCAGCACTTGCACCAGCATACTGCTGATTAAAAAACACAGGAGACTTTTCTTCAAAGGATTCGGATAAAGCCTTTGGTCCTGTTTCCACACGTGGATTTTTTTTTTCATTGTCCTAAATACATTTGTTAGACTACCTTATTTTGAACTGTAGCTGAAGCTACATTAGAGAGAGATTTTGTATGCATTTAATCCATCACTGAAAACAGTCTAGAGTTATATATATATTTGACCTGATAAATATCTCAGCATTTAAAATCCTTCCGAATCCTTGGATAGTGCTACTTAATCTCTTAAACATGCACTTATAATTACTTAAGAATCCACACACTGGAGATCTAGTGACCCAGTTGTACTCCGCACTGCCGTGTGTGGGAGGTGATTTGGCTTTTATTAATCCAAATAATTTTTGAACCCTGTGAACATACTCAGGACTTTGCAAGTGCTAATGAGCATTGCTTGCAAGCTGAGCAAATGGTGCTCTCCAGCCAGAAGCTCTGTGACGGGTGCACAGCCCTGCGTTGCACACTGCGGTGGTGAGCTCTGCCCTTGAAAGATCTTTTAAATGTTGTGTAGTTACTAGGAAATGTGTGTGCTGAAACTTGCAGTGATATCAGATACTGTGGCAAAGAAACTGACTGGAGATTGCCTGAAAGTTTTGAACTCAAATAGTATTTTTTTTTCAAATGTAAATCTTCTCTATAGTACAGAAGAAAAGTAAATGCTTTTCCTTCCTTTGAGGTACAGTGGTGGTCTTAACGTGACTTAAGCTGCATTTCAGGGTAGTTGCAGTCTCTGAATGATTTATTAGTATCACTAGCTACAACCCCTTTGTATGACCCCTTACCTATGAATTACTTCTGTTCCAGAGAGGGGGGAAATATTATTATGTATGAAATAATATAATGTCTAGTATATATTTCTCCTGAAGAAATAGAGGTGAATTTATTGCTATAAATGCAGCAATCTTATGTGAAATCAAAACCAATCAAAACCTCACTGTATGAAGCTGCTAAAAACTATTTGTTACTGGTAATAATATGTATATATTTATTAGCAGTTGTCAGTATTTTAATGCCTAGCCTCATAACTAGCTGTGCTTAGAGAGATACTGTCAATTTAAATGTTCCTTCTCTGTGTTTCAAATGGTACATTTGGTAGTTAAAATGAAAGAATGCAATAAGAAAAGAAGTTGAACTTACTGATTGTTTTGCTTACAATAGTCCAGCCATGTGGATTGATTAGTTGCCATCTAAGCAATTTAATTTCAAACATCTTATCAGGGCATTTCTGAGAGGAGCCCTGCACAGCAGCAGCACTGTAAGGATTTCTGTCCATCCTCAAACCCACTGCTGTCTGCTAAAAAAGCTCTTGCATTTTCTACATCACTGCCCCATTTACCTGCTCCACACACACTTTGAGTCCCAACATGTCACTCACCCCTGTCCCCGAGTCCTCTTAGCCCTGACATTTCCATGACAAGCAAGTATCCCAAGCTGCAGCTGGGGGAGCAGCCTTGGCAGTAGTGTGATACTGTTCCCCTAGACAGATGAAGGAGCACCAGATTTGTGAGGTCATAGGCATTTTGGGCTCACCTCATCAGCAGACGGAAGGTGGGCCTTTCTAGGAGCTGCATAACAGGTGGCGGCTGTCAATTATCATTTACTGAAGACTTCGCGTGGTGAGTGAGAATGATTTCTAGAGAAGCAAAATAGTTTTTTTCCAGGTCCCCAGACCATGCTGGACTGGGTCATGGCATTGCAGGTAGCCCTTGGAAAGCCCACCATGGTCTGTGCTTGCCTGTTGTGAGCTGCAGTTGGATACATCTGTGTTAAGGGCACACCTGCCCTGAATATTGCCCTCAGGCACTTCCCCCTCTGAAGAGACATCACATCCTCCTCCTCCTCCTATTGCACTGCAATAATGCCATTTGAGGTTCCTCCTTGACTAGGGGTCAGACCAGTAGTCTTCGCTGTCATGTAGTTCTTACAGCGTCTGGGGCTGAAAGCCTCCTCAGAGGGCACTGAATCACCTTGCACAGCGCAAGAGTCATGCATTGTCATTCTGACTTAAACGTATTTCTTTAGTCAAGGGCGA
The DNA here is from genome assembly GCA_036785705.1 of Acanthornis magna. Classification (NCBI taxonomy): domain Eukaryota; kingdom Metazoa; phylum Chordata; class Aves; order Passeriformes; family Acanthizidae; genus Acanthornis; species Acanthornis magna. Next base: position 14,695,784 of record JAWUZG010000090.1, read on the forward strand.
ATAAACCTGCTTTCTTCTCATGTAAGTAGGCTTTGGCAGTGTATGAGCCCTTTAAGCTAGTCTGCAAATAACTGCACTATAGGATAGAGAATTCTTACAGAGAAAAAAGGGGAGTGGAACTGTGAGCATATTTACATAGAGATAAGCTATCTGTTTTTCCTAGCATCTAATTCAGAAACCACAGGTAGGGCAGGGTACTCTGTATTAATTGGACCAGCTCAGTTTGCTCATGGGCTCTTCTTCGCCCAGAGAAAGGCACCTCCTTCCAACGCTCCCTGAAGTCAGTCACAGTGTGGTCAGAATAAATACAAGTGCGGCCCCATCCCTTGCAAGAGCCTTGGGGAGCTTGCTCAAGCATGAGGGGCATTAAAAACCTCCATGTCACATCTTGGCCTCTAAAACAGCTGAAATGTAAACAGGGCTTCCGTATCACAAAGCTCTGTCCTTAAAAGTACCATAAACAAAAATGAGGGCTGTGAACCTATGGTGCCTTGGAGGTTTGCTGTGAGTGCCAGAGACAGGATGCTGCCCATGCACTGGACAAAACACTGCCATGTCAGAGGCATTAAAATGACGTGTTTATTCTATAAAATGAACTTCAAAGATTCAGCTCTCCAATCACCTGCTCAGGTCTGGCTAAGTATTTTCTGAGAATGCCTGTTTGGGAAAGGACTTGTTTGGATAAGGTAGTCTTGATCGAGGGACAGTTTATTATCCTCTGAGAATAAAGATATTTTCATTGTGGAAGACTTTGCAGGGTTTTGGTTTTTGGGTTTTTTTGTCCAAAGGAAAGATTTCTATCACAAATGAGATAGATGAGCTGTATTGAACACATTCTGAAGAATAGTGCCTGGGTAAAATGCACAAGAAAGATGCTGTGAGGGAGGATTCAGTTGTGTGACTGTAGGTTTCTTGTGCTGACTTGGGAAGCCCAGAAGATCCCCTCCACCTTGTTTGTCTGTATGATGTCTCCAATGCCATGCAGATGTCTCAGGGGCATAAAGGTGTCTAAAAATGGCATTTAGACACCTGTGATAAGATGGATGAATCTCTTCTCAAGGAAAGAAATTCAGAAATGCAGACTCTGGCACTTGCAATGCTGCCCATATGTGAGCTCGTCGTGGCTCTAGCATCATGAGACCTGGCAAGAGATGCCTGCAGAGCTATGTGCCTTCTCCTGAAGTCACTGCTGATTTTAGGCCTCTCAGCCTCCCTCACCTCGCAGGACACTTTTTTCTTTTATCTCATACAAAGCAAGCAAGTGAGTAGGACAGGTGTATTGACTGAACTGTTACTCTCTATTGAGTCAGCTCTGATCCATTCATACCTTAAATTCCAATGCTATGCCTTATCTTTAAAGATGAGCTATGGACATTGGTTACTTTTGATCTGCCTGCTTTCCACTCTATTAGGTTTCTGTTTGTCATCATGGATGATGCATAGTTCTCTCCAAAATTTGTTATTCATCTTTAGCTGTTCTTGCTTTAAGGCTGAATCTATTATTTCTTGTGCTACATGGCACATCAGAGATAGAGCTGTTCTTGTTATGAAAACAGTCGCTGTAATCAAGTGAAGATTAATGGAAAGATTATTTCTGTGAATATCAAGAGTTCCTGTAATGCCGTATTTTCCATGTTAATATATTCAGAAACTGGATTGCAATACTGCCACCCCCAACTCTGGTATTTTTTGTCCTCTCTTTTACCCCCATGTACAGATAATATATTCTGCTGTGATCTGCCCCCAGACAGTTGCTTGTAGTAGTAGCATCCTGAACTTCTGTACCTGCACATGATGCATCCCACTTAACCAACCCTCCATGAATCATTTGTCCTTTAAAGCATATGTTTTTATTCTAGCAGAACATATGGTCTGTCTTTGGTCTGCTTTACATACTATTTGAAGCAGCCAAGCCTCATTCCTAGATGTTTCTGCCTCATTAGAGTCATTATTGTCTTGGTCTTTTGTCAGAATGCAGTCCAAGTTTTGGTTTTTTTCCATTCTGAGTATGCTGCATCCTTGACAATTATTTTTGAATCAGAGGTGTCCCAGGCTCTCTTAGCTTTTCATCCATATGTTGCAGAGTGAGTGTGAATCTTGTCAGTTATCAGGAGAGTTTTCATACATTTATGCCCCAAATTGTGCCATGAAGCTCTTGGGTCTTCTGACGTGGTGTGAAGAAAATTCTGAGAGCATGTTGTCAGTGACTAGCCTGAAGAGGAGCTGAGGATGTTCTTACAGTCCTCCCTGCTGCAGTGAGAGGTTCTTACATGTTCTCTTTTGCTGCCTGCTCCACTACAGGACAGGCAGCAGAAAATGCCCAAGTCTTCACAGGTCCTGGGCACGGATCTGGTGGGAAAACCTGCACAGGGATGTGATTTCTTGCTGAATTCAACAACATGCTCTGGTAGGCTAGAGGGATATGCTTGACTAGAGCAACTTCTTTCTGTAGAGATGTTTTTGCCTATCTCGCAATGTTTCATCTGTGCACAGGCTGGAAGGATAACATGAGAGCCATGCTGAAGTAGCACTGGATGGCTTTGGAAGAATTTGAAGCCACATCCTCAAAATCTGAGTGCCTATCAGTAACATCAGTCCCTGCTCCTCCTTTTCCTGTCTGACTGTAAAAGATGCTTAAATTCTGTTGTGATGCTTTTATTAAGTACACCCCAAGTGCAATGCCATTTGATTTCTCACACAGCCATGGAAATGTTTTTTAAAGCCCGAAATGGTTCATCTCATTTAGCGTGTGCCACATCTGGCCATACCAAGGCAACCTGGTACGTTTTTGGTGAGGGCCCACCCCTGCTGCTGCGAGGGCAGTGCTGCAGTGACTTGGGGGCACCAGGAGGCCAAACCATTTGTTTCAGCTACATAGATTACACAGTGGAAAAGCTTCACTAAGAACCAACTACTTCTCATTTATTCTGTCTATCTGCCATAGTAACAGTGGGCACAAGCAGTGGCTCACCTGCTTGGGTTTGCCCTGAAATCACTGTTGACTTAGTCTGTCCCTGCTGTTCTTCTTATTAATTTATAGTTTATTTGGAAAACACAGACATTTGACTGAGGTGCCTTTGGGTCTTTTGGCTGGCTTCCAGCCAAGTTTGCTTGTCAAGGAACCTTCCTTTTCTTCTGGTGCAATATGTTTGTGCTGGTTGCTAAGCAGATTACCTCCCAGCTGCATATTTAACAGGAGTAAGAATGGTAACATAGAGTTCACGGAGGTGCTGGATAGCAGCATGGGCTTTTTTACATTGGGAAACAGTAAATAAGGGACTAAAATAATGATAGCTGCTGCTTCCCACGATGGATTTTTTATGCATGAAGTCTTTGAGATTCTGATACTTGCTGTATTTCATGCGGTGTCTTTGCTTCTGTTAATGGCCGAAAATGTTTGCACAGGCAGCAAGAAATTTCATCTGAGGAAATGTAAGTAACGTAAAATCTGTTATGAAATAGACATTTCTTAAGGCTTTAATATTTCCTTCCAATATCTTTTTGGCAAAATCCTATTACCACCTGTGCCATTGTATTTCCCCTCTTTGTGTAACCCTTTCTATATGAATGCCTTCAAGCATGGCTTCCTCTACTGAGGAGTTACTGTGTTCTCTAAGCAAAGTGATTACTGATCCTCTCATTTCCCTTTCATACTATTTCTGTATAAAAATGTGATTATACTGATTGCAGCTTCCTAGTCCACAGAGCTCCTCTAAGATGCATATCATGGGGCAAGAGGAAATCACGCAAACAGTATTCTCAGGCTAATCTTGCTGTTGAAATTGGTTTAAGGAAGAATGTTATATTAAGATCCCATCATTTTGAGTACTTTGAGTTTGGGGGTTTTTTGCCTTTTTAATGTGCCTAAGCTCTGGTCAATGCAAGCACTTAGTAACTGATAATACATCTTTTCTTGTATGCCTTTCTTATTTTGTTTCTGGGTCTTTTATTTGATGCTATGAGACGTCAAAGGCAGAAACTTCTTTCAGCACACTAGTGCTCCAGCTAGTACCCACAGGGCCATGTAAGTCACTAGACAAGTTCGGAGTAAACACACATTTTCAAGCTGCACTTCTGAAAATGAGGAGCTTCTCACTGAACACACTGGACTCCAGCAAGGCCCCTTGTATATATAGCTTGATAATAGCTTGGTTGTCCTTGGAGGAGAATCTGCTGGGAAGGGTACCAGACAGGCTGAATTCATATCGGCACCTCTCATCATGCTCTGTGAATCCCACCCCAGCGAAAGGGCACTGATGCGGCAGGCAGAGCCACAGCAGTCTCCTCCTTGCTTTCTTTAGCATGATGATGCATTGGGATTTTGGGATGTTCCAGGTGGGCAGCTTTCTCTCACTTCTCCATGGAGTAAGTGATGGCCCTTACCACATGCCCTGCTCTTTTGACAAAGCCCAGAGGCGCTTGGGCACTGTCGCTCACTGCAGCTGCCCTCTGTCCTCTGCAGAGCACAGCTCTTGCTGCTTTGCCTGTGGCACAGTTAATGATGCACATCCAAAGGCCACTTCCAATTTCCTCCAGCGGGAATTTCTCTGTCATAAGGGAACTGTGGTGCATCCAGCTGAATAAGGAGCATGTGCTCTGTACAGCTGAAATAAATTTATATGAAATTGTCAGGTTTGGAGAGAGAAAGCAGGATGAGCTCCAGTAAGTTTTCTGGTATCTCTTACCTCCTCCTGCAAGACTGTCTGTGGGACTGCCTACTCCGTGGCAGTCATGCATTCCCTGACTTACTGCTGCCCATTTCTGGCCCCGGCAATGGTGACGTTGTGGCTGTTCAGGTAAATGAGTCAGTCTTGGCACTACAAGCAGCAGTGGGGAGACACTGCTGTACAATTTCCCCAAATAAAGAGGCTGTTGCTTGCTGACAAGTCTGGCCAGCATTTTGGTGGGTAACATATTCTGGACCAGTCATCACGAACCTGAGGACAATCATTGACCACAGGCATTGCTCAGGCCTGGAAAGGGCCAGCTCTGGCCAAGCAGTCTCATCTTCCCCATGCGTCTTATTTCCAAAACCAGTGGCACTACTGTTGGCCAGAATCAACTAAATTCATCAGAGACAGACATTTGAACATAAACAGCTACAAATAAGAGGCAAGGTCTTAATGATGCTTTTACTGAGGGAAAACTTGCAAAATAAGCTCATCATCTTTAATAGAAGGAAATCCTCACAGGAGAATGGCAGTGGAAGTGTCCCAATCTGCAGAAACCTTCATTAAAAGCACTCTCTCTTAGACACCAGAGGGTCCAGCCAGAAGACATAAGGCACCAGACTGCATTAGCTCTAATGCTGATAAGATTTTTTCCCTTTCACTTGTGTTTGGAATCACCTAATTGCCACCAGCTAATGCTCTGTTCTCCACAATCTTGTTCCTTTCACACGTTGTAGAAAGCTGGAAAAAAAGGGGACATCTCTTAAACTTTTTACAGTCTAAGGAGTTTTACTCTACCCTGCTCTCCTTCTGAAAAGTGAACTACTGTTTCACATGTATCAGAAATGCTGAACAAACTGACAGCAGACACTGAGCGGAGAGAAAAATAAACAGTACTCACACAGAAAACCTTTTTCATCAATGACCTTTTCTTATCACACTGAGAAGAGGGTAGACAATATTATCGTCATTGCTAGCATATTTCCCCCCAAAATGCTGGCTAATCAGTAAATATAAAGTCGAAGTGAACAGTTTTACTTACTAAGCATTGCCTCGTGCCTACCTTCATTAAAATTTATCAACCGTTGTGTTGCCCAATCATCCACTTTGATTAGATCCTCCTGGAATTCCTCTCCATTCTCAGCCATTTTGTGTAACTTAAATAATTCTGTTTCCTCAGCAGATTCACCACCTTGCATACTGCTTCCTACTCAAGAATATAACAAATGTTGTAGAGTTGCAGAGATGTTGAGAGCACCTACATCTCCATCTTGGCAAGAAAATTATTTACTCTTCCTTATCACTTCTTTTCTGTTTTTCAAAACTCTTGCAATTCCACATACGATTGCAAACTTCCATTAATGTGCTCCCATGGGCCTCTTTCCCAATAGGCTTCAGTAAAACTAAGCAAATGTATGGCCTAGTAATTTTGTACCCTCTTAGGGTTCTGCCAGCTTTATTGCAGATAATGTATTTTGACAGAAATGTTGCTTTTATTTCTCTGTGTTTAACCATCTGAGTTTTTCGTGTCTTCAGTGATCTTTTTTATGTTTAGATGACTGTATTTTACAGTGTAGAGTGAGAAAAGGTGTACTGCAAAACAAAGAACAGATTCCTATTTATACCCTGCAGTAGAAATATTGAAAAAGACAAAACCACAGTGTTGATGGCCCTCACCATTATTTCTGTAAATGAATGGGGCATATCCATGCATTGCTGAAAATCCAATTAGTACAAGTCCCAGATACTCTCATTTACAATGATGTCTTTGTGTCTTTGCTCTTTTCAAAGAGTATTTGTAGTATTTGTAGTTTGTCGCCTACCATGCATTTAGCTGTTTTTTTTGTGCCATGATTAATGAGTACTAGAGGAGTGCAAGTTTAGCTTATGTGCTATGAAATGAAACTGGGCCAAAACTGTCTGAGGATACCCAACAATGGCTACGTATGATTCTCCTTCCACATATATTGTTATTTTAGATGGTGTACAAATACTTTGAAATTAGAAAGTTAAATTATTTTCCTTCTACAGCAATAGAGAATAAACATAATTTTAGGTGGAAGAGGTGCAGAAATATGGATGGGCAAATTGCCAGTTGCACAAAAGGCAGATCAATACAGATAGGTTTTTCCTGTGCTGGCTTTTAAAGCTGATGGTGTGACCTGTTGTGCTGTTCAGTGCATTTGTATTGTCTCATGAAAGTCATCAAAGGCAGGTGTTGGATGTGCAAAACAGAATAGAAAATTATCTTAGCCTCCTAAAGATGGAGCTCTCAGAGCAGTGGTGCACCAGCTGTTCCACAGCAGAAAGAAATCTTCAAATCCAAACTTGAGAGAGTTCAGAAAGCCATGTTAGGATAAGTTTCTTTATTTTCTTAGATTTGTGCATCTTAGCTGGCAGAAATAAATGGCTAGTGAACTGAGTCACCCTGCTGCTGAGGGTGTATGCTGTTTGGGAGTGAAATGTTCAAACAGAAAAAAACACCGTGTCCCTGTCAATCTTTTAAAATTTGACAACTCAGAAAGATTAATTTTGAAAAAGCACTGCCTACCAACCTCTCAGTCAAAAGCCGTAGGAGGACCAATACTTTAGATGGTTCTAACTACTCTGTTAGGGTATTTTCATTGGGTTTTTTTGTTGTTACCTGTGCAAGGGAGCACCATAATATAATTTTTTTTTCATCTGTATGTTCATCTCTGAGGAAGTTACCTCAATTTGTTTACTGTGCTGTTTTTGAGATTTAGCCACAAATTATTCCATGCTGGCTTAGAAATATGCTACTTCAGCGCAGTTCATGCTCACAGGGGTTCAAGTAGCTACCACTTAAATGCAATGGCAAATAACTTCTTAACAGTCATGCAAAAAGTAATCACAGTCTGAAATATTGCTACCTGCTCTGCTTGTAGACTAAGCATTTTGCACCTGCAAAAGAAAGACTGCCCTGGCATGTACTTGTAATATCCTGTCTGTAATAGCTAATAAAGGGAGGGCTTTTGTTTATTCATCAGTGCTTGTTTGTAATATTTGAATGTGATAGGTCTCACACTTCTTAAGAAAAAAAAGCTATAAAATTGTGTTGAGTTGATATTGCTCTCCCAGCCTTGTCTGTCCAATGTTTTGTGGGGTAGATTGCAACAAGGTTTGACATTGCTCTGATGTCTTAAGAGACTAAAAATAATTTTTCACTTCTGACTGGAGCAAGTTCAAATTGACTGATTATCATAAATTATGGCATCATTTGGAAGGGTTTATCAGTGCTGTCAGTATTTGTTTAAAATAAATCAGCAACATTTCTACCTGTTCCCACACCAGGAACTGAATGTGTCTTAGAAATCACAGTAAGTGATTTAAACACCTATTTAGACACTTACCAAGCCACGCTTGTAATGCCAGTAAGATGAAGCTGTTGAAAAAAGAATGGAAGACATGTATGGACTTCCATGATGGTATTCACAGTACTTGAAAAAGATGGGGTTTGAAAGTGCTGCTTTATGTTAGGATTTCTGATCCCAAGACTGAGGCACGTCTTGTTTTTGAATTTCTCAGCTGTTATCTAAGATGAACTCTGGTGTTGCTTCCTACTCATCAGTTCCCAACAGAGCATCTCACAGCAACTATTATGAGAAAAAGCTTCCCAAGAGCTCCTCCAGCATACTGGCAAATAGAAACAATAGAAGCATAATGTTGTCCCATGGGTTCTACAGTGTGTGCTGGGGAACAACATTGTCTGGGTCTGTTTGTATGTTAAGGTCTGAAAACTGTTGTATTCTTCAGGTCTTTTGGGCTTCTGCCTTCCTGGTGCTTCATTGTTGTCTTTGGCGCATGTGCCATTAGTACCTAATCCTTGATCCTTCTGGGCCATCTGGTGATTTATTTGGTTTCATTTTTGGATTGTCCTTCTTGGCATGTTCATTCATGTTCATCTCAGCATTACTGTGTTGATCTTTTAGTCATTGTGATTCTGTAATCTGTAGGCTTTTCCTTGGAAGCTACACTCAGAAAAACTTTTTAAAACTGAGTGGTATTTGGTTATCATTAGGAGTAGAGAAATTGCAGAGAAAAGAGTTCAGGGCCATCAGCCTTACCAGAAAAAATCCAGCACAACACGTTTTCCTGCCAGCTGTGCCCCAAAAATAGAATCCTGTCTTTTGGAAGTCAGGCAGGTGAGGACCTTCTGCAGCGAGAAGATGGGACCAGGCACATTTGATAAGTGCTGTGGAAGGGGGAGATGGAACAATGCGCCTTCCGTCTTCCAGGCTTAGAGCTCTCCCTGCAGTTTCATCTCTCAGCACATTACACTTACCATACAAGTGGAGGCCCCTGTGGTCCATATATGTGTACAAAAGAAAGGAACAGATATCCCTAAGGTCTCTATGCTTGGAAGCTCTGAATCTTAGAAATTATATTTTACGTGTCAGCAAGATCATGTTCTATCTCTAATAATATGAAGGCAAGGATTACTTCAATTTCCTTAATGTCTGGTGAGGCAAGTAGCTATTTACCTTCCTGTCTTTGATTTTTTTTTTTAAAAATTTATTGATGAATAGAAGTAAGGAAATTCTGCAAGGTATTTTCCACTAATTTTTCTCTTGCTATCTGGCCATCTCTTTTGCCCATCCATGCCTTCTTTGTGCATGCACTTGTAAAAATTGTTCTGCTGTTACAGATTTAATTATTCCTGATATTGTAGAACACTATCTGATTATTCTGTATCTTGTATGCTCTCAATTATAAATCAGCATCATTGTTATGACAATCACCTGGTACTCTTTATGTTCATATGCAAACATTAATATGAAAACAAACAGATTCTCTTCCAAAGTGATTGTAGATAAATTCCCAATAAAGGAAGATATGGCAAAAAGAGTCCTTTCCTTCTGACATTAGCTGTTGAAAGAAAACTAGAAGAGGTTTAATTTCCTTGTAGTTGTCATAGTGAGAAACCATTGGAAACTATGTAATCTTAATGTGAACGATTTGTATGTCCCGGTTTATTTAGGTAAGTTGCATTACACCCACTGTTAATCAAATGGAGTAACTTTTGTATTATGGGAAGGAAAAAGATGCTGTAGTTTGTACACATAATGGTCTAGCCAGAGTATTTAGATTGGGATACACCTGTCTTCATAAAGATGGAGCAGGTCGAGGTTGCAAAACCTCTAAAGTCTGGACCATTGCTTTTAAAGACCAGAAGATAAAGAGCTCTTCAACCTGCCAAGCAATCAATGATTCTTCTTGGCAAGATGTCCAGTAGCTCAAGATGAGTAAAAAAGAAACAGAGAAACAAAATTAAGGCCAAGCTGGATCCTTTTCACCCACTTCCTCCTACATATATTTTGCGCCTGTTAAAGAATTCTGCATGTTGTATCTCAGGGGTTTAATAATTAATGCATTGTTTTTGAAAGGCTGCCATGTCACTGCAATTATTTTAATTTATATTCTTTTCCTGAAGGGATTAATTTCCAAAAAAATTTTATAGATCTTTTGGACTTCCTGCAGCGATTGTAGGAAACCACAGGGGTGCTATAACCATTAGCTTAATTTCAGAGCGGAAAAAGTTGGGCAGCTCATAGATATGCAGGAACAATGTTAGTAGTTTGCTTTTAAAGTACTCAGTCCAGATATAGGTAAAAATATTAACCAGAACTTCATAAAATTCTGAAATATAATGCTCATCTGTCTTTCCAACCACCCCTCGTTACTTTGCAGTGTATGTAATTAGGGAAGTCCAGCCTGTGGGGATGAGGCAGGTCTGCACTTAAGGCAGGAACACAAATCAGTGAGTCAGGATCAGGTTTGGACACCATAACCAGGGACAGGCCCAGCTCAGTGATCCTCAGGCTAGCCCACAGTGATGAGGCAGCTCTGGCCAAACCCCAAGTTATCTGTTGGTGAGAGTTCTGCACTGTACTTCTGTTCCATGGCCAGGGATGGGCACGGCTGTGATGCCATTGTGAGGTAGCTCACGTGGGGACCCAGGGCGAGAGCCTCATCATGAAGACAGCTCCAAGAGGAGGAGGACAGCCTTTGTACTCCAGCGTCCTCCAGCCCTTTCTTCACAGCGTCCTCACAGATGTAAACCCAGAGGAGCAAACAGAAAAAAAAGTAGAACTGCGGTGAAGAATTTGCAGTATGTTAGTGGATTAAACAAAATGTTTAGAGTTAGATGATGTGAAAACAGTAAAAAGGGCAGGAGGACACTAATCACTGTCCGCAAGTATGAAAGAAAAGAATGAAACATTGTGTTAGGACAGTACAAAAATATATGTAGCTTTCCTAAGGGATGCAAGCAACATTATACACAGAAAAATAAAGGTGGAAGTCAGAGGAGATAAAAAATCAAAGAATCAGGTATGTACAGCCACGTAGCCATCTGTGAAGGAGGTGGTCAAAGTCTGTGGCTGAGAACATTTTTTAAATGGCCTCACTGAAGCTTTCTACCTCCTCTTCTAAGGCTGAATCCATGACTGACTCGCATCATTTGCTCCTTTGTTAGAGCTCTGGACAATGGTTTCTGATTTCTGCCAGACAACTCAAAACATTTTTTAGCATTGAGGCACGGTGAGAAAGAATCTTTATGAAATATTGCTGGGGTTTGAAAAGTGTTTCCGCTCTGTGCAGCCTCCTATTAGTTTCCAGAGTCAGTAACTAATGGACGCTAACTGAAAGCAAGAATCATTCTTATGTCTGCTATTTAAGAACATCTGTGAATAGATATTTTTGTCTCTTCTTCTTCTCCCAGTTACAACAAATTTAGTAACATAATTTCTTGTATTTTGTTATATATACAGCCATAAATTCCAAAGATAAGGCAGTGACAATAGGAAGCCTTACTTAGTTAAATGAGCCTACAGGCATATGGGTGAGTGTTCTTAATAAGTTTCACATTGGTATAAAGAGATCCTACAATTGAGTCTTGAAACTTGTGTAGAAACTTCTGTAAAAGCGTAGTGGAGTGAAGCTAATTGACATCAATTGTTATTATTATTGCTCCCAAATCTCAAAGGCCAGCATTTGTGCATGATTAAGCATTAAATTTTATATAACTCTGTCTTAGTCAAAGATGTAGTCTTTGGTGGCAATGTGCTGGTAGGACATGTACTATGTTTGCAGTTCAACCCACCAGTTTGTTTTCCTGTCTCATTGCCAGTATCAGTATTAGCTAATTTTAAACTTTATAGAATCACAGAATATCCTGAGTTGGGTATATCCTGAGTTGGGACCAACAAGGGTCATTAAAATCCAACTCCTGGCCTTGCACAGCACCATCCCCAAGAGTCACACCATGTACCTGAGAGCATTGTCCAAACTCTTCTTGAACTCTGTCAGGCTTGGTGCTGTGACCACTTCCTGGGGAGCCTGTTCCAGTGCCCAACCACCCTCTGGGTGGAGAACCTTTTCCTACTATCCAACCAAAACCTCCTCGGATGCAGCTTTTGCCATCCCCTTGGCTCCTGTTACTGGTCACCACAAAGAAGAGATCAGTGTCTGTCCTTCCTCTTCCCCTCACGAGAAAGTTTTGGACTGCAGTGAGGTGTGCCCTCAGTCTCCCCTTCTCCAGGCTGAACAGACCAAGTGACCTTGGCCTTTGCATCTGACCAGCAATCAAATAGATATTGCTACCTTCCTCCTGCTGGTACAGAAGGGGTCTTTATCACCTGGTGATACTTCCTGTGATAAGTTAGGAACACTGAGGTGCACTGGGTAGCAAATATATTGGGAATCAAAGCACCTGGTGGATCATTTTGTCAGGAGGTAAAAATAAAATTCCTGTGCTCCCATTTCTCATACATAGAGTGTAATTAGTGGTGTATATTTGCTCTGTTGAGAGTGCTTTCAATGAGAAAATTCAAGTGTTCTGGCACAAAGGTCTTGAACTGTTACTGTTACTACTACAGAAAGAAAAGGAAAGATTCTTCATTTATTCTCACAGTATTGTCCAGGAGGCTGTTCTCACTGCTTACACTAGCTTCTGACTGTAAATAATTGCTTTGCTCCTTTGGGGATAAAAATCCTTCACATCTGACTGATCTTTCTGCTGTGGTGGAGACAAAACACTATCCAAAATACTGAGTTTTCCCATCTTGAACTCCCGTTTCTGTGTAAAGACTCAAGCATTGGAGCTATGTATTTCAAAGTCAGATCAAAGAAATAAAACTGGTGATGTCTTGATAGTGAAAAATGAAGTGTCTGTGATGACCATTTTACATCTGCCTGACACAGCTGACACTATTGGTCCGGGATATTTATATTTACACAAATGTAAATTCCAGTGGAAACCTGCAGGGATTGTTTTGAAAGGTCTCTTCCTTTCAGAGACAATACTGGAGGTGACATTAGGCAACTATGTACTCATCCTTGCAGAGATGTTCTATGAATTGCTTTAGGCATCTGTCTTGTCACTTTGCCCCTACTGTGTATTTTGCTTCTGCACCTTTTATTTTCTGTGCAAATGAGTAAGCTAAGAGTAGGTATTCCTGTATAAAACCATAGTTTGGAAAAATTCTGTCTACCTCCCTGCTGAGACTTTGTGATTGTGAACTTGTAAGGTAAAGTGAAAGAGAAAAAAATTAACCCTGAAAGCTTTAAATGTTTATTCAGCCTTAGTCATTCTTCAGGTCCTTCATGATTTAACTCAGAATGTCATTGACAGAGGCATTATTCTTACTTTGTCTTAGCAATTCTTTAATACTGCTCTGTAACTAAGAAGGACAAGCAGTCTGGGTGATATATCAGAGTATATGTAATTCATTTCTTTCCCTTTTCATAGGAGAATTTACGATTCAAAGTGACAGTCCGTGCTTTTTTCAGTGGAGAAAGAAAATGCTGATAATATACTACAGCAAATGAAGGGATGATGTAGCATTAGAACATACTTAAGCAACGTTTACTTCATCTTAAAAGCAAATCCTTTCACAGACTCAGCTCCGTGTGAACTGTGGCTTACCACTAGCTTTTAAAGACTCATGAGCTGTTCACAGATGACTCTTGTGGCCAAGGCCCTGGCGTTTGGTCACTGGACAATCGGCATCTCTGGAGATCTAATGAGCTGCAGGGGTCTGGGAATTTGACATGATTATGAGTAAAGTGGAGGCAGGGACTGACTCCTGTCTCAGAAGTCAAGTAGTGTGGATTGGCAATGTGTTACTGGCGGCTAGCTCCCTCTGTAGCAGAACTGTGTTGGAGCCAAATCATTGAAATAGCCAAAAAACATAGTTAGTAAATTGAACTAATCATTAAGGACAATCAAGAGCCCAGTGCTTGAGTTTGGTCCTTGGTACTCCTTTATTTTAAAGTGAAAAGACCTTTAGGAAAACACCACTGTCTGCTTTATCTGTATTATTCCTGGAGCTCTCCCTCTTCTTGCTTCTTTGAAGTATGAGATTTCACCCACCCAGCAATTCTGTAATGTCCCTCACACAGTCAGGAAAGTGCCTCACCTATAGCTGAATTCTAGCCTTCCGTCCCTTTCAGAGTAAATCTTTGAAGATCCAATCATGTCTGTTTTTGCATTCACTTCCAATTGCAGGTCAAGGACATTGGGATTTTAAGAAGGTCATATTTCCTGCTTGTGATTCCAGCAGTGGTTCGATTGGACGTGTGGATGTCATGCAGATTGATATGCTCAAGCTGGCTGGATAATCATCACACCAGCCCCACTATTAGGTTATATCTGTCTTGGACATGCAGATCAGCCACATCTCACAGCTGCAGCACAGACATATATCCGTCCACAAGAGCCTGGAGGTAGAATGTGGGGGCTTAACTGGGGTATTATTGAAATGAGCTCTCCTCCATCAAGGCCGTTTCATGCTTAGTGTTATGGCTTTTGTTCTCAGGCGCTGGTCTGCTGGTGCAGGTCTGCTCTGGGGAGCTGTCACTGCCACTGCACTTGCTGTCAGTGTAGTGTCTGTTAATATTGAGGGAAATCTGGGCACACACATCTTTCTTTTCTTTGTTTGGTTCCCCAGTAGTCACTCCCTTGAATCCTTTTTGTAAGAGTCCAGATGTTTTCCTGCATCCTTTTAATTACTTGAGAGGCATGCACCATTTACTTGGCATAATGTGTTTTGGTTTTCCTGTGCTGCATGTTGGGGTGAATGCCTCTCTTCCATTTTCTTTTACCTCTGAGATTACTGGAAACCAATTTACTGACAACAAAAGGAAAAGGGCCTGTCTGCACTTTGAATATTCTATCCTTGAGAAATCTTTTGCATGCTGTAAGCAGTAGTGTTCAAAAAAAATCAGCGAGCTATCAAAAATAGAGCAGCAAGTAGTGCGCTCCATTTATTTTTGTCTCCCAGCTCTCCATCTTGGATTAGGAAACATTAAATATTTTAAACTGAGGAGGCAAAAGATGAATTCTGGGCTTGATGCTAAATCCTAACTATAGTAGAAAAAGATAAATCAAACTTGTATACTATTTGGTGAAGCATAAATACTCAGTGTTGTTTAAAAATGCATAATTCGACATTGTTTTGAACTCCCTTGCTTTTAAATTAACTCAGCCTTGAGGAAATACTTTAATAGTTGCTTCAAGCAGAGAATCCAAAATACTGTAAAATTTCCAGTACATGATCCAAGTCAAACCTGTTCCTGTTCTCTCTTTCCCCCTCTCTCACATCAGTAAAATGTTACACGTTAGAGAGCATTTTCTGTTTTATTTTAAAGTAAATAACCTATTGAACATTCTGTGAAACTTAGTTGATATCTTAAAAGCTTTTTTTTTTTTTTAATGTCATGGGGGCTACATGGTACTTTCCTGTGGTCATCAAAAATGTCCATTAAAGTTGGTTCTTGTTGGTGTTTATCTTCATCTGTGTTTTTCTCAGCCCACACTCTGGTTATTAGCTATCACAGTGCAAACTGTTCACCCCTTTGTGCTGTTTCGGCACACATTGCAGGCGCTGTACAGCGTCATCAGGGTTGGAGTCTGCCTACATCTTTCACATGGAAAGAAGTAAGGTTTAAATAAAATACATGAATGTGCAGCTCTACAGAAAGCAGGCGCAATTCATTTAATTGCTTGTATGGACTAACTGCAGTTGTTATCCCTGTTTAAATGAAAATGTTTATTTCTGTTCAAAAATGTTGTCAGCTCCAACACAGCAGAATACTGACAATAAGTGTAAGGATGGCAATAACTCATGGCCAGTGTGTAATCTGTGCTTGATGTGTGTGTAATTGATAAAAATTGCTTTCAGTTGGTAACAATGAAAGAATACACCATGCTCCATATATCTGTCAGGACAGCTTTGTACTGGCTTTTGATGATCTTTGGAAGCATTGCAATAAGACAGAAGGTCAGGGCATTTCATTCTTTTTAAATGAGTTTCCATATGGTCTTTAGTGTGTAATATAAAATGTGAAGGCACTCTGGGCTTTCTGAGGAAGCATCATTTAGGTTAAGCTAATGCTAGCATGTAGGGATTGTTGTGAAACTCTAGTCTGGTTGCTTGTATAAAGGAGGCTATCAGCTAGTACTCAAGTGATTCTTGTTTGAATAAATCTTCTCTGTCAGAAAAAAAAATAATCATGAATTAAAGATGAAAGAGCCAGGATGAGTGAGCGTGCGTGTGGCGACAGTGTGCTCTGTCTTACTAGCAAGAAAAAAAGAGAAGGATCAAGGGATCAGCATCTTTAACAAGGGTGGGCAGAGAAGCATCCCTGAGGGAGTCATTTAGGTATAGCAAGCGAAGGGTAGGAGTTGTATTCCCATCTCCTTCTCAAGGCCCTCTCTCCCAAGCAAGGAGCAGCTCTGAGCTCCATTCCTGCGCTGGTCTTCGTGGTGGGAGCAGGATGAGGAGCAGCCGTCTACGAGGGGCACTGTGCTGATTGCTTCCTTTGACATCTGGGGAAAGTTATTCCTCTTGCTTTCACACTGACTAAGATGGGGTAATATTTTTCCATGTGTTTCTGGGACAGGAGCGCAGCTGGATATCCATGAGAGTCAGGTTCTGGTTCCTGGAATTTCTATTTAAAGGGGACAGTTGGCTCTTTGGTAAAACAACTGAGTCTACAGGCATTGGCGATGCCAGCTCCTAAATTGCTGATACAATATACCTAACAAAAGGATTTCTTCATCTGGAGAAAACAGGATTAGTATACAAATTGCATTATTGGTGAGGAATTGGCCAGAGAAAAGACAAATTCAGGTGCCACTGAAAAGGGGACTGTTAGGCTAAGGTGAAGATTATTAATAGTGTCCATCCAAAACTGATTTGGGAACTAATCTTATTTAGTATTTTAATTTCTGACCTTGGTGGGGGTTTGTTAATGAAATTTGCTGACAATCTCAGGTGTGAAAGCAGCATCAATATAGAAGAGATTTGTTTATCATACAAAGAGAGTCAGATGACCTTGAAGTCTCTGGTAATAGAAGCGGGGTGAAATTCAACTGTACAAAAATTCAGATTCCTGCATTTAGAACCTAATAACGGGAATTTTTACTACAAGCTAAGAAGTCATCAGCTGGGAAAACCTCAGTGGGAAGATCTGTTTTTATTTCCTACCTTGTGGCCATTAATAAAACCAATGGCACATGACTCCAAAAAATATCAGAAACAATCTCAGAGATTAATAGAAAGGATTATGCAGCAAAGGAATATGAATGCCATCTCATAAGACATTATCAAGACCTCCTTTAGAATTTCATCTTAATCCAAAGAGATTAGCTTCAGATGGGACAAAGGCGGAAAGGGCTGCCAGTGGCAGGAAATTGTCCATCGCCACAAGCGAGGGGTAATTCCCATGTCTCCAATAGTTTGGTAAAGTGAAAGCCCAGAGGAGATGTAGTCTCTAAGGACACATGGGTGGCCATTTAGTGACCAGTGACGGTTTCTTCATTATGGTGCATCCATTTCATTTCACTTTTTGAGGACTGCTAGCAAATATTGTGAGGGAACACTGCAGTTACAGCTGAACATGTAAGCTGGTGTCTGGAGAGAAGCGTCCACCAGTTTGCTCTGGGTTTGCTTTTCTTTCCCCTGATTTCCATCATAAATGTGTCCTGTACTCCAAAGATGCAGAAAAAGGGCTACTAAAATGATCAGGGGGATGAACAGCCTGATAAATAAAATAAAACATATAAGATTTTTCTTGTTTAGTATTACAAAGTCACATATATAAATATTGTGATGGCAGGATAGAAGTGAGGATGAAGAAAATATTAAATGAAAGGACAATGTTGGCATGGAAACATCTGGGTACATATGGCTGTGTAGAAATCTAGACCTGAAATTTTAATAAATTTAGAAATCAGAAGGTTCTTAATATAGGAGGAAAGAGACTCAGGACACTGTCCTGTTTCTACACTCATGTGTAGAAATAGCTAAAAAAGCCCCACAACTTTTAAGCCTGTGAATTGTGTGATACATCTGCTCACTGTATCAGGACAGTGAATTTCAATACACAGATTCTCCAGCCAGTCCCTGTCTTTTGCTATTTGTTCCTACCAAGGTACAAAGAGTCAGGCCAGAACATTTCTAAGAATTATAAGAACATCTCAGCAGCATTGTATGAACAGAGATTCTCCTGCTTTGATTTTTACACATATATAATAGTCAAGATGATTTCATCAGTGCTTTCATTCATCTTAACTTACTCAAGTATAATGGAAGCTGCCTACATTTAGAAAGTCTCCTTTTCAGAATCACAGATGTGTCATCGTAATTGTAACTGTATTCCTTGTCTTATTTTTGCACTGAGTAGGAATAACACATTCATAACAATTTTTAAAGACGTTGCTGCATATGTCTAACTGTGTGTTAAGATGGCAGAAAGCTATTGCAGTTTTTTCCAGAAAATGTGAAAATAATTGTATATTCATATTTTCAAAGGGGAAAAGAATTAATTCTCTTTGGCAGAAGTTTTCAGCCTCTTCCTTTTAGGTTTTTAACACTTTTGGACTGTTTTTTTTCATTACTATTATTTTCACTGAAAGAGAAAGTAAAAGGAAAAGGAGAGAGGCAGGAGGGAAAAAACTCAAAAGATTGATGCAATAGCTGGAATAGCAGAAATTGTATTCTGCGAAAAACTGGGAAGCCAGAAAAAAGCCATTCCTTATAATGAAAAATTGCTGTCAGTTTGACATGAACAGGGCTCTTCAGCCTAAGGAAGTCTGGTTAGTTATAGTAAGTCTTCAAATCCTGAAAAAGTGTTGCAAGAAGCAATAGTCTGTTCTCAATGCCCGAAGTGGATAAAACAAGTAGCTAATGGGTGAAAATTGCAGAAGCACTGAAGTGGGACATTATAAAGCCGCTTTTTAAACAGCGGATACTGTGGGCTGGGAAGGTCATGTGGGAGCTTTGCAGAAGTGCTGTCATCCAAAGGAGATCCTGAGAAGCGATGCGTGTTCCACCTGCACCGCCGGGTTGCACAGGGGCACTGAGCATTTCTTGCAGGCTCCTGCTGACTCCCAGGGTGGCTGGAGACAGGGAACAGGACTGTCCACTGCTGAAATGTCTCTTCTCAATAAATACTATTAAATTGGAGAGACATGAACACAGGCACATACAAACACATGCACACACAAAACCAACAGAAAAAAAACCCAAAACAAACAAACCAAAAAAATCATACTTCAACTTCCTTTCTTTTTCTGATTTAGTCTGTTGCATACACTTTGGTCACTTTTCTGTAACAGTGAGACTTTTTCTATTTATCATTTATTTATTTTACGATATCCACAAGTGCATATGCAATTTGTTTCGAGCACCCCAGAAGCCTCTCTTGGCTGAGTTCACTAGTTGTATGGTTCTGAAAGATCTGAAGTTATGAACTTGTGTTATTTTATGCACAGAGACATTTAACAATGCCTTAACAACTTGGGCAACCAAACCCTCCACAATGCCTGTGACTGAAAGCTGTACAAATAATAGTCAAGTTTGTTTTTTTCTTTAATGCAGAGAAATGCATTGATTTCTGCAGAGGTTAATATTTCCAGATATAATTTTTAGAGGAGATTGGCAGAGTTCAACACATTCACATCTTCTGAGGACAAGACTCCAGACTTGATAGTTGCTGGTGATTTTTCAGTGCTTTCTCCTCAACTGAAAATCTGTGTAAAGAGCAGGCTAAATAATTTACACATGGTTAATATTGAAGTAGTGAGTTATTCCTTCCAGGCCAGCATTTCCTGGCTGCTCTTTCATGCCTGAATGGGTTCCTCTGCACACACTGAGGAGCCTTCACAAAGCACGCAACCAGCGGTCTCACTTAGCTCTGGTACCTTTTAAAACAACAGAGACATAAATCTTTACCACAACCTCAGCACACATTTCCTCACTCTTTCTTTCTCATTCATAAATACGGTAACTGGTCACGCCACTCATATTCGTCACTGTTTCATTACGAGTCACACTCTATTAAACAGACAGAAAGCAGTGTTGGACTTCTTAATGCTTCCCAAGTAGTTTTACTTCAAATCATAATTACTAATTTCTATTAGATGCTTTAATGTTTCGTTTTGTTGGTTCAGTGTGAAGGGGTCTTCTTCTGGCCAGTCTTACCAGAAAGCTCTTTCAGTTGTAGCGATAGGACAATGATTCATGGCTTTAAACTGACAAGAGGACACATTTAGACTGGACGTGAGGAAAGAAACTCTTCACTGTGCAGGTGGTGAGGCACTGGAACAGGGTGCCCAGAGAAGCCATGGATGCCCCAACCCTGGCAGTGTTCAGGGCCAGGTTGGGTGGGGCTTTCAGCAACCTGGTCTAGCAGAAGGTGTCCCTGCCCATGGCAGGCGGGTTGGAACGAGATGATCTTTAAGGCCTGTTCCAACACAAACCATTCTACTATTCCATGAAAATAGCTCTTCCACTGGCTGTGTTTGTGATTGTAATTAGCAAATAACTTTCAATACCTGCATGAAGAGCTACTGAGAAAGTGTGACGCATCATTTGGATCATACGTATGAATCTGATGAACAGCTGTAAGGAACCTAAATTGCATTCTGTTTTGTGCACATCGATTTTAAGTACAGAGCCACCAGCTAAGGCACATGTGAGCCTGTGTGGAGTCATGGACACAGGAAAGGTTATCTTAAATGGCCCAAAGGAAAAAAAACCAAAACACACCCACATGACCGCTCTTTGAGCTGCCCCAAGATGGTGTTTATGACTTTTTATTGTCCTAGTTTAGTAAAGCAGGTAGTTTTATGTGACAAACAATTCTGTAGAATGGTTAGGAAACTCTTGCTGTACATCTTTTAAGTAGTCATAATCCTGATTCACAGAGAACATGCTTTGGCCTGCACCATCTTAATGTAGCAATATTAGTGTCTAATTTCTCCTGGGTGTAATTTTCATTGGTTGTAGGAGAGAAGCAAATGCACAAAGGAATGAGTGAATCCATTCAACAAAAATGCATGGCACATGAATACATTTACTGGCTGGAGATTTTTCTGCTATGTCTAATTGGCCATGACATATTGTACTACAAATTTCCTTGATTTCAGCAGTTTTCATAGTTCGTGAATCTCTATTTGCTTGAAGATTTTTCTTTTTTTTCCTCTACTTCTTTTTTCAAAGTAATTTTCCCTATTGGCTTAGTTATAACTTGTCTTCTAGTAGCATTTAACTCATGGTGCTTACTTACATGCCCATGTCTCTAATTTGCTAAATATTCGGTGTACACTCATGCACACACAACCCACATGCCTGCACACGTATAGAAAAGCAGAAATTATTCTGCAGAAACTTGCATCCTGAAGAGACATGTAAAGAGGGACTGACAAAGTGTGCTCATCGTCTGCAATTATGTGTGTAGTTCTATATTGGTAATTGTTTAAAATTCTATTATCTGCATCAGATATGTATCTCTGACTGCCCTTCAATTATTAATGACTTGTTTGGCTGAGGGCCTAAGCAGAGAGAGCCTCTTCCTGCTACCTTCCTGCTAATGGATTTCCTAGATGAGTACTTACATGTTGGACAATCACTGGCTGTGCTTGTAGAGTTTTTCAGGAAAGCACGGACTGGCTTCATTCATAAAACAAATAAATTATCTGATATCTACTCAGGGTATTTCCTTGTTTATCCTTGCCACTGATCTTCAGTTTAATTATTTCTGTTCAACTGACTCAAATTACTTCCCAAAGAAACTACATATTAAACTTGTCCCTTCTAGCTATTCCTAGTCTTTCTTGTGCAGATTCCCAGTCCCTAATGAGATATTGCCTTCCTCTTGTACAAACACTCCTATAAATTCAAATTTGCCATATCCATATGTGTATTTTCTTAATTCTCTGTGAATTGCTGGATTAAGTGTTCCCAGCTTGTCTTTCTGCACAGTACTTTGGATAACCTATTTCTGATCAATATGAGAAAAATTGGAAGGCAAATTTCTGAGATTTCTCCTTAAGCTTTGGACACTCCAGTTTTCCTTCTTCACCAGCTTTGGATATCTCCTTCAGGTTCAACTGTGAGAGCTTAAACATTAAACCACAAGCTCCCAGCATCAGTGCCTGCCAGTATGAATCAATAGGCTGTTCCAGAAACCTTTGTAGGAGTACCTGGTCATTTGGTTGGTAGCCTAAAGGTGGTTCCATGAAAAAGAAAAGAGCTGGAGGATAACAACACACAGTATTTTTAGGTAATCATTGTATAAATGGTGCTGAGATTAGCTCAGTTGTTTAGAGCACAGTGCTAATAAAGCCAAGGTTGTGGGTTAAATCCCCATACGGGCCACTCTCTTAAGAGCTGGACTCAGTGATCTTTTTGCATCCCTTCCAAATTAGAATATTTTGTGAAAATTAAAAAAAAAAAAAAAAAATTAAAAAATGTTATCTCTGTAATGCTTTGTGCCTGTTATCACTTGGTGGACAGCCTGCATGACGACCACCATGGGAAGCAGGAGGTGAATTGATGCTGAGCCCTCATTGCTCAGTGAGCACCATTCCAGGATTGTTTCTGGCACGCTGTTGAAACTGGGATTGAAAGGAGCAGGGGAAAACCAGGATATGGCATGTAATTAAAGATTGTAATCATAATCCATTTGCACAGGAGGATAGAGTTAATGTTTCATTGGCAAAGTTTTCTGCAGAGTTCTTCATGTTGCAAATCTAAATAGTTTGTTTGCTCTCATGTTCCAATTACTTGGTGCAAATACATTCCTTTTTCTAAGGTTTTTTTTTTGGTTGTTAAAAAGATATATAAATTAAATATTTTAATTTAGAATGAAACTTTCTTTAGTATATTGTGGTCCAAAAATGGAATTTTTAATAGGACTTCCATGACATTTGCAAACAATTGGAATAGGAAGAAAAATAAGTATTTGTCTTCAACAAAATATTTCTAGCTAAAACCAGAAAAATGGGTTTTTTCTCAGAAAGGATTCAGTGGCGATGCAAGTTGAGATTTTGGAAACCTGGCTGTACATGGGCTGTGCCTTTGCAAGGTAGAAAGAAGCCAAGCTCACAGATAAAAATTAAATAATGAGGAAAAAAAATGTTGAACACTACTTGCAGTCCATTGTTGTGAAAGAATAATCATAGTCTTTCTAAGGAAATTTATGTTTTACAATTAAAATATACTTAATATAGTGATTTAGCAGCACATCAGCCTGTAATAAGCTGACAATAGGAGGGAATTATCTGTCTTCTCATTGTTAGGAAGCCTTTGTTTCTGTACATGAGACACGTGAGAAGTTCTGGAGTGACTGCAGAGGAGGGGTCATGTTTAGTGTCCCATTCTGCTGCAGGCACCAGAGATTAGCTGACCTCCAAGGTCATATCTGATATTCTCAATAGACTGGAGAAAAATGCCCTGGTCATGTGAAATACTGTTATTTATTTATATCTTCAGTTTTGGGGAACTTGGCATTCAAATAAAACAAATTGGCCAATGAGAATCAAGAGTGAAACAATATTGTGCAAAACATCATTTTCCGATCACTCAAACACATTTTTTTATGCGTGAAACCCATCCCTGGGGTTGTGGTCAAGGAAGCAATTCTATGATAGCCTCTTTTTTATTAGCCAGCTTGCTTTCTAGCATGGTCAATTTTCCATAGCAATCCATCACACTGAAGCACTGCTCCTCTGAGCCCCACAACACCATGGATAACTATGGCAGTAGGGAACCCAATATGTAATTACTGCAATGATATCCTCTACCAAATTGCATGAGCTGGTCACAAAGCAAGGTCACAGAAAATTTGTTATGTTCTTGCTTCCACATTAAAAGAAGCTCCAACACGAGATACATTTTGTATTCCACGTCTTTAGCTCTGCATCTCCCTCTCCATCTTTTTTTTAATCTTCCAAATTAAAGTAGTATTTTAACTGTAGGGCTTTGAAATCAAGATTTTATTTGTTGCCTTTGAAAATATTAACGTACTCAAATGAGAAAAACACTGAGAGGTACAAAATCTTTCTGTTCCTGTACACACAAAAAGTACATGAAAGCCTTTCATACAATTAACTAGATTTATTGTTGTTGTTGGGTGCTTTTTTTCTGGATAACAAAGAAAAGAGCAATCTAATAAGGGAATTAGACAAATGAGATGTTTTTTATGAAGTGAAGCTGATAATGAGTACTTGAAGACTTCTGTTTTCCTTTTCTGTATTGATATGAAACAGCAGGTGATTTCCTTTAACTGTGAAGAGTACAGAAAATTAATATTGCCAAAAGGAATTGAGGAAGACACATTCCAGTACTAATAAAATATTGATAAAGATGTGAGTTTTTTGTCACATTAAATATTCTTCATATTTGGTATCCTAGAAGAAAAGCTGAGAGCACAGATTTTAATCCAGCCACCATCTATTAATGAAAATCTCATTTCAAGGGATGAAAACAGTTTGGAGTAGAGGCAGTTTTTAAAAGATGCATGCCCTTCTTCAGTTTTTATGCAGGCTATAGGCCTACTTGTTTAGATGTGTGACTGTATATGAGCACACCAGTTATAGAAACAAGAATACTTGTAGCTGTGCACAAAAACCCAACCCGTCAGAAAGAAAAGGTTTAAGCTTCAAAGGCAAAGAGTTCTTCATCATTTTATGGTAGTTGCCTTGTGTAAAGTGTGGTCTCAATCTTCATCCACTGTCTGCTCTCCAACTCTGTTATGAATTTGTAACAAATCACTATATTCAGCTCCAAACAGCACTGTGGGAGAACTTCTCTTCATCACTGATCTTTCCGTTATTTGCTGGAAGGACATTTCTCACTGACCCCTTCATAGAGACACCCCTCCCAAAAATTGCATCAGAAGGCCTTGTGTGGGATGCTCAGAGGACGAGGAACATACAAATTGCAACCACCTGTAAAACATTTGGTTTGGGTAGTATCTGACTCTCCCATGGGGATTTGGTTTTGCAGTCCAGGTCACTCTCCAGTGTGGCAGTCAGTTGCCTTAACCATAAAATCATTTAATCTCCTTTCTCATCCTTTAATCTCCTGCCACATTGACTCTCAGCCTCGCAGTGGCATTGGTCAACCCTCTCATCCAGCTGAGTGCCAGTAGAAATGTGTTTTCCAGCATCTGCAGCAAAATCTTGGAGTTCTGCACAAGAACAATATGCTGCAGAGAGTGGTTTCTCATTGCTCAGCCTGGCTTTATTCCCTGAGCATAATCCAGCCTGTGGGCTGAGGGAGGCAGTGCTGCTGAGATAAAGAAATCCCCTGAACCCTTTCAGCTAAACATAAACAAAGACATCTAATAAAGTGGTGGGAGAAAAGATATTTCAAGTTAATAATCTGTATTTAAGCGATAGATTTTTGAAAATGGGGTTTTCAATAGAAAGCGTCTGCTCATCCTCAGCATCACTGCCATTTTTGGCCTATATATACTCTTTTCCTATAGTGGAGGCGCAGCTGGGGTGGAGATGTCCCTCTATCCCACTGGGAGGCTGCCCCCAGCATGGATGTAGCCATGCCCAGGCACACAATTAGGCTGTGGCAGTGTCTCATCACCTCTTGCTCATCAATCGCGAGAGTTACATGAGCATCACATCCTCTGGAGAGCTGCAAATAACTACAGTGATAAAAACAAAATGACTGTTGAGAAAATGTGCTTTCTCCCTAGAAAAAGCTCTCCATTTGAGCAGGACATCTTCCCTCTCTCAGGAATCAAAGAGGGCTTGCCTGCTTTGTAATCCGCTGTATCTTCTGCCTTGGGAACGCAGACCACCTATGACACACATTGCTTTGTGATCCACAAAACGCACAAAAATCAACCTTCATTGCTTTTCTCTGTTCCTGTTTCTGTGGTGCTGATCTCAGAAGAATGGCCCAGAGGGAACCTGGTTTGATTCCTGGATATAGTTTGTGTGTGGCACCTGGGACAAGTAGGCTTTCAAAGCCCGGCTGTTGCAGTGCAAGTGCAGTAGCGTGAGTACCCTACCAAGACTCCCATGTGTTGCACTGGGCTGGTTTTTTCCACATGGAAGATGGAAAAGGGTTTTCAGAGCATAATGAAACATTTGAGAGCTGAAAAAACACATCTGTTAAAAGAACACCTTTTCCTAGGAGTTCCTGAACTGTGAGTCTTGACAAGTTTGAAATCCCTACTCAGGAAGTATAATTTCTCTTGTCATACCTTCCCTATCTGTACATCTTAGAGGTTTGGTTTTATCACCCATGAGTTATTTTCATGCTCAAAAAATTTTAAGAGATTTGTTCAAGATTATATAATAAATAATTGATTTGTCCCTGATACTGTATTTTTAATTTAGCTGTGTTTGGAGCACACAGAATACACATTTTGCAAAAGCAGCAATCATTTTAACCTACTGCTGAAAGCAGAATGAATCTCACATTTTTGTGAACTGTATTCTCACTATCTTCAAGACAACAAAGTGTTACATTCCGAAAACAACCAGTCTCCTCCAAGTTGTTTCAGAAGAAAGAGTCAAAGGCAACAGAAAGCAATATTTTATCCCAAAGACTGGGAATGATAAATCCAGTCACTCTCACTGCCCACAGGCCTCCTATATTTCGCTTCTGCTCTTTGTGGCTTGGCTTTCCCTAGACTTTTAGGATGGGTTTTGTTATTGCTGCCTATGAGGCTCCTACTGGTGCTTATCAGGGAATATTCCACAGATCCTTTACTGGTAACCAGAGAGGGAATGAGACTTTATCGATGATATCCTTTCAAAGAAACTGTGGGGAGAAAGAAGAAAAAGCCTGCTACTCTTAAAAAACCATAATTTAACTTTTGCCTCCTTTTTTAAAATAAAAATATTTTTCTGTTTCAGACAAAGCAAAGTGGACCCAATGGTATAATACATGGAGATCGTATCGGACTTCACATAATACTAAAGCTATAAACCTATCTTTGCTTTAATTAAACTACCAAAGCAGTTAATCTTTTAACCAGAAAAATTATTGCTCTGAACCAAGAGAATGGAAGGGAATAGGAAGAAACCCCATGACAAATTAAATCTCTGATCTTTAATTATTTAGAATGTCATAGTATTTTTGTGAATTTTGTAATTTTTACACATCTGTGTGTCACAGAGCTCATGAGTTATGGCAGTGTGTTGGGGGTCAAGCACAGGACACAGCTCTCATCTTCCTCTGGTCTTGTCTTTCTGTCTCTGCTTTGCTGCATCCTTCTTCCAGGAGGACTTCCCTTCGTCAATGGCATGGAATGAAAAGGTAGCTGAGGTTTCCATGGAAACCTTAATTTTGACTTCAGCGGATAGTTTGCTGGTTAAGATTTCCATCTTTAAAATGGCATTAATTTTTCAAAGTGTAGTTATTTATATAAAGTTATTTCTTTTGCAATGTTTGAACAGCTCAGTAGACATTGTAGGAATCTAATTCCGAGTAAGGGTTTAATGCATTTGGAGATAACAATTAAAGACAAACTGCAGAAGGTCACCTCTAAACCTATTTACCCTTGATTGTTTGAAGGGCTACATGTTGATTTCTCAATATATTTTCATAACTATGTTGACATTTATGGATATTCTTTCAGGTTGATGCCATCCCTTAGGGATGTGCATATTGCCTTTGGAAATTAATTGTCGTAGATGTTGGAGTACCAACAATGAAAATATAGAGAATTTAGTCTGTCATCTATTTTGTATTTGTTACAATTTTCAATTGTAACAAATATATATTTGTTACAATTTTGTTCTGAAAATCAAGCAGGTCTATAATTTCTAAACAGCAAGGCTCAAATGAAGTATTTTTCACAGTTTCAAGAGATGCAAAACTGTGACTTTCAGTAATTTCTCAATGTAATGCTTTGTATGGTAGCAGCATGACCCATGTCCAAGTCATTAAGAGTCACAGAAAAAAATTACTGTGGCATTTTAGAAATGCAAAGATCAGACCTGAAGAGACACAAAGTCCTGATTTAAATTCAAAGGACAACTAGTAAAACTTGGAATTCTTTTAGATCCCATGGCTATTTTTTATGAAAACTGAGTTTCATCTCTTCAGTTTGAGAGAGGAAAGAAAAACAAGAACTCAACATCCATAAAAAATAAGACTGACTTCTTTAATATCAGCAGTTTGTAGTTTATGAGAGATTCCGTGCATATCTCCATTACCACTCACCTAGGTGGTATTGGATATTTCTGTGATCCATCCATCTGCATAGCTGGCATCATGTCTTGTTTGTGTGCCTTCCCCAGATTTCTGTGCATCCTCCCAGCTTGCAGCCAGGCTGTGTTCATCCTTGGGGAATGCATGAGTGCATGATCTGTGTTTGCTGTATTTCTAATGCTCCCTGACTGCTTCTCATGTTAACCTAGTTTAAAGCAAATACTGCATGTCAACACAAAACCAGTGACATCTATGTCAAAAATCAGTAAGGACAATGTATAATCTCCAAATTCGGTTCTGGACTATAGACTGTGCTGTGAAAATCAGAGGGGTTATATGAAGTTTATTGAACAGTAAGGGTTCAGAATCCCTAATAATTTCTACAGACTGTTGTTGATGTTAAGTGAAGTGACATATGTGCTTTATTAACTTTTGCATAAAAACAGTCCTCTGCCACGGTGTGATCTTTCAGTCTTACCTTTTTCTCTGTCATCACATGTTTACGAAATTGCCATGGACATTCTTCCCCTGAATCATATCATGAGCCACCAGATGAAAGATTATTTCAGGAAAGATGATTAGGAAAGAAGGGTCTTGAATAGTTTATACAAGCCATGGACATCGCTGATAGGATTTATTTATATAAAAAATAAATTGGTTTCACTTTCTGGAATCTTAGTAAAATAGACTCAAAATTATTGTGCTGTTTTGGTTTAGATAAGAAGGTAACATATTTTAAAGGCTTAGTGGTGTGATGGGTCCTACATTGAATTTCCCTTTTCCTGTAAGTGATCAAAAGACTGAACAAATTAAATACTATTTTCTGAAGGACTGAAATGTATTTAAATTTCAGAGATTGAAATTTAAATTGAACCAGAAATTTTATTGAACCTAGTGTACATTCTTTTTCCTCCACTCTGTAAGCATAGGATTTGGCTAAAAAATTACTGAATTGTTGAATCAACAGCAATCTGATATAAGAAATCATTCCCTCTCTCATTCATGGCTTTGGATCCACTAGTGCATATCCTCTTAGATGCAAGAGGTGATTCGTTTGGAATTGATAATTGAGGGAATGCTTTAAAATCTTAGAGTGGACTTAGAGTAAAATCTTAGAGTCCGTCTGGTGGGACAGATGCACTGCTCTGACAATTGGTACCTGTGATGCTAAGCATTGTCAATATATGCAGCTTGAATAGTCTTGTACTTCCTAGGTTTCCAGATCCCCATGAGATTAATTTGATGCCCATGACTGAGGCAGCTGAGGGTAGGTGACCTCTCTGCTGGTGTCCACAAATCGCTACAGTGTTGGTTTGTTTTTTTAGCAAAACTATAAAAAATGAAAAGGATAACTGGAAGAAAAGTGGCAATGTGGCACACAGTCCTTTTCAGTCCTATGCAAAAAGAGGTACAAGGGCTGCTGTGTGAGGTTGAAAGATTTCTGAATAACATTGTGGTATGCCAGACCTATGCCCACATAACACAGCTAGTCATGGATGGTGAGTTTTCAAAAGGTTTTCAGAGCCTGGCAGAGACTGAGAAAACTGAATTTGCTCTTTAAATATTGAAGGGTCAGAGCTAGGGATTTGCTGCGGTTAAACTGTGGTATTTTCTTGAATTGCATTAAATTCAGAAAACTAAATGTGGCTTTCTCAGCAATATACCACTATCAGAATTAATTGTGTTATTTTTTCTAATTGCCTTGCTTATATGAAAAGAATGTTTAATTCAAATTATATATTCTTGAGAGATTCCCCTGAGGCAGCTACTGGCAGGGACCTCCACTGAAGACAGTCAGTGTGCACAATACCACAGGAAATCACAAAAATCCATTCAATCACTGTGGTTGTTCAAGGGAGATTTAATAATTTTTTAAAAAATAACTAGCATATTTAGACATACAGGAAAAGCAATGGAATGGAGTCTTCTCACACAAGGTAGTAAAGATGTTAAATAGAAGGAATTGTGTTAAAGTGAGAAAAAATAATTGTCAAAGCTAAGACAGAAAATAACATTATCTTTGACAAAATTAGCAATGGTTAATTATTAGCTCATAGGCTGTAATGCCCCTGCCAACATCATATTGTAAAACCATTTTCATTCTCCATTATCTATTTTCACTTGGTGTGAAAAATGATGCATCACAAAAAATGGTGGAGTAAGAATCCACCTTCTGATTTCAAACATCTATCTGATTCAACCCAGAAATAAAAATTTATTTATTTACTGCCCTAACTACGTTGCTAGGTTTTCTACCGGTGTTACTAGTTGGTGTCAGCTAGTCCCAGAGCTTCCCTGTGTCCTCAGCATTCCTTGGGGCTCTGCAGACAGCTTCCTCTCCCTCCCCTTCTCTGCTCTCAAAACTTGGGAATTGAGAACTTCTCACATTGTGTCCTGAAAGCTATCAAATGCTATTTCGTCAGAGGTCTGGCAGGCTGAGGCAAGAAATGTGACTTAAAGACAAAAACGAAAACCCAGGAAATATCTCCTGGCTGTGCAATCCCAGTTATATTGCGAAAGAGCACAGGTTTTTCAGGAGATGCTTGACTGGTACCTGCTCCATACAGCTGCTCCTGTGCAGGGTGCGCTGAGCCCCTGGCAGTGATGACAGCAGTTCAAAAGCAGAAATAATCCCTGGAGATTTTGGGGGAGGATGAAGAACTGTGCAGGGGCCAGGACCCATGAAACGATGTGGGTCACCAAGCTGATGGTAGTGAGGGCCTGTCCCACCAAGCCTGGAGATGGTGTTGGACTCCTCCAAGGGTATTTTCCCACAGCTGCTGCTTCTTAGCTGGTTTGTGGGTGCTTTGTTGTGATGCACTGGGAGGGCAATGATTGCAGCCCCAGGGAGTGTGGCAGCCCTGAGCAGGACAGGTTAAACTGCTGGGTTTGGGGATTTAAAAGCCACCAGACACATTGCGTTCTGAAACGTGAAGTGTGCCCAGTGTCTGAGTTGTGACTGAAAAGCTTATACACAGCACCTCCGAACGCAGGTCCCATGTCAGGAGCATGAAAGGCCTCCCCAAGATGAAACTGAAAGGGGAATGACACACGGCAGGTCACAGTTGGAGCAAGGGAGGCAAGGACAGGCTTGGAAACTCTCAGACCTCATAGTCCAGTCACCTGTAAGACTTCCCCAGTGTTTGCATGGAAACAAAGTGCTCCTACTTTTAACTCCACCTGGGAATTACATGTTTTGCTACAGATAAGTAGACTTTTGTAAAACAAATCCAGTTTTGAATCCAGCATGCACAGAGGTTTTATAGGATCTCAAATTTAAATAGCCATAGCATGTATTCCCCAGGCTTTTCTAGATGCAGGCAGATCTAAAACCATTCTCATTTGCATGATTCTGTGTTTTGTAAATGCAGATGCTATAAAACATTGGTGTTCCTTAAAATCCAAGTGAATATTTTTTTGGAAATGCATGATTTGGTGTTTCATAAGCTGAAATATTTGTATAGTTGTGTTGTTACAGCCAGGGTGGTACAAGGATATAAAAAAGCAAAATACTTACAGGGAAAAGTAATATTATTTATTGGAATATATGACAGAATTGGGGGAAAAATAAGCAAGGTTTCAGACACATGAGATCTTCCTCAGGACTGATACAGATGTCATAAGCTTTGAACTATATTTAAACTACTTTGAGCTTAAGTTGATTACGCTAATAGTTAGATGATGTAAAGGAACAAGGTCTTTGGTACTTGAATACTAGAGGTGGATTTTAGATAAGCAAGAGTTGAAAAAGGCATTAGCTCTTCTAGGACAAAGAAGGAAAAGTAATAACCAGCTGCAAAACAGCAAGGGTCTAGCTGAGAGTGAGCAAAATTGTTTTGTGCCATAAAGTCACCTTGCTCTCCGAGTCCATAATTTTAAGTGTCCACTTGAGTTATGAATTTCAGTTCCCGGACTCAGCTTTCAAAGATATTTTTAAGACTTTTGTGGGGCTAAGGACTGAGAAGTCTGAGATGGAGTGGCTATTCTGTGAAAACAGATTTCCCACTGACAACTGAGTATTTTTGTCCTCTGTTAATTATCTAGAGCATCCTCATAGAATGGCTCATTTTTGGGAGGGTATCCAATGCATTGGGTAGAAGGAAGCAAATCGAGGGCTGTAGGGTGCCCAGACTGTTACATTTCTGATATGAGAAGCAGTTACCAAAAGGGTCTGCATCATGCCAATGACACTGACAGATTTGAGGTTTAGGGGGTCTCTTACACGGTGTTGCAGTTTGACCTGCAAGGTATTTGTTTCTGATGTTAAGATTGACAAGTTGAGTAGGTTGCCTGATTGCCAAGAAAGGCAGCCTTATTTCTTAAGTCCCACTTTACCTTTTGGTCACCTCTATAAAAAGTTATGTTTGTTTTTTAACTCATCCTTATAGCTGAGTCCCTTTTTTTTTTTTTTTCCTCAGCTTGAGGAAAACTTTATTTTCCATGAGAGCTGTTTTGTCTGAGCATCCCTTTGTTAAGTGAAAACCAGAAGTGAAGTGGATAAATTTGAGATCAGCGTAGGTGTCACTTTAGATTATGACTTTCTGCTCTGCCTGTGAGGTTGCACAAAGAACACAATGAAAGTTAAAAATGTTTGAAGATGGAATTGAGGGACCTATTTTGGCAGGGTCACATTTAAGGATAAATGCTGAAGAGAGTGTCCTGAATTTTGGCCATTTCTCATCTACTGTGATATGGGGCCAGATCTTCCACTGGTGC
The DNA here is from genome assembly GCA_036785705.1 of Acanthornis magna. Lineage (NCBI taxonomy): Eukaryota > Metazoa > Chordata > Aves > Passeriformes > Acanthizidae > Acanthornis > Acanthornis magna. Next base: position 14,728,665 of record JAWUZG010000090.1, read on the forward strand.
TGTCCCATCAAAGACTGCAGTGGCTCTTCAGTAATTTATCCCACAGGTGTCTGCCTACCTCCTTAGTTGCAGCATAGCTTCTGCTCTCCAAGAAAGAAACATTTCCATAGTATTTTTTGGGAAGACATTTGCTTCTTGCTTTCTCCAACTGTGAACAGCGCACAAGAAGTACCACAGGTCCTGCTTCTGTGTGGAGGTTTCCCAAAAACAGTGGTCTCCTAATCAAAATTTCTCCTAACAATGATTCATTTAAACCTAGAGGTTATAAATAAAAAAATAAGACATGATATTACTTTAAGTATCAATTGATGGTCTCTCAGTAGGCCTGTGGTACACCATTTGAGGACAACTTAAACATACGGTAATTGGGAAAGATTTATTATTGAGGAAAACCTCTGACTGAAATGAGCCAACTTCGTCCTGTAAAGCATGCCCTGAAATTTAAATACATGTCAGCAGCAATACTAAATATAGCTACTGGCATTACTGTTAGCGTAAGCAGAGCTAGTATTTATAAAACCAATATCCTTTCTGCTATGGTGTGCTAACAGCCTTTGTCTAATTATTAATATTTTCAGTTGAGGGAATTTTGATATGATGAATTGCCTATTACTTGATAAGACACTTTGGATGCAATTTAAATTCAGTGTCAGTTCCACTTCAGTAACAGGCCATATTTTCACCATTTTTTAAATTTACCTACTCAGTCCTACAGATTTACTATAAATTATGGCAAGAACAATTAAAATCCAGAAGCTAATCACACCCTGGACTATTGCTGCTGGCTAAAGCTGTGTAACTGGTCACAGACTGCATTATATATATGGGAGGAACTAACAGCAGTCATAGTGCCAAAAAATTTCTATTAAAAAAATACATATTTTGCAAATCATTTGTTTTACTCTGTAAAATGCTCCCTTTTGCATTATACCCAGATCATTCTACTTCATTGAGTCCCTGTTTTTGTGTAGACACAGTGTTCACTATTATTTTAACCGATACATATGCAAAAATGTACAAGATCCATGTGGTTCATCCGGGTCCAGTCCAGTCCATGAACTTCTGTTAAATTTTTCTTTCCACCTCTGCAAGGGTTGTGATAATTTTTTCTGAAGCATGTGAATTTAAATAAATTTTCTGAGGTCTTCAACAATTTACCAAAGGAGTTAAAATCATTCTCCTTGGAGAGTGAATGTGGAGAAAATCATGGTGAGGATACATGTTGATAATTTCTAAGACTGTAAAAAGTGGTTGTATTTTGTTAGCAGTAATGCAGGGGGAAGGGAATGGATTGGTTAAACAAGTGATGTGTTGTGGTTAAGTGAAAGAGTTGTTTATTCTCAGTGTAGCCTAAGAGAGAAAAAGATGAGAACAGGCACTAGTACAAGCTTCCTTCATGCTTATGTACTTGATTAGTCATAGAGAAGCTGAAGAAGTGCTGCAGCATGGGATGAGAGTCCTCAGGGATTTCCATGTTATAATTGCAGTGGGTAGCCCAAGAGGAGGAACAACGTCAGACAAAAGCTCCAATGTCAGGGAAAATAATGCTCTGCATGTTGGAATGTTTAGATTCTGTGTTTTTCTAATGCAATTGTAGATTGTGTTATACCTGGCTGCAAATGTTTCCTGAAGAAAGCAAGGACTGAGCTCAGGGAAGAGAAGCTTCTGCCAGGTTTCATTGCAACCTGCAAACGGGAATAACCTGGTCCCAGGGGGCCAGCAGCACCCGTCAGCCTCGGAGCACCTCTGCCCTTGAAGGAAAGCCCTAGGAGGATGTGAGGGTTGAGCATTTAACCTCACAGCTGGAAGGTTTAATTTGCCATCTGGCTGCATGGTTTGGGCAGTGTTCCGTTTGTCCTGTCTAAGGCAGGAAAGCTGGGGAAAGAGCCACGGCAAGGTATTGCAGCAGCAAGAGGGTTTGGCTGCCCCAAGGGCCAAGACCAGCTGCAGGGAGAGACAGACAGTGGAAGAGGACCAGGCTAGGCAGACTTGGGGGGAAGCAGGAGGGACAAGAAGCTCTTTCTGCCCTGCTCAGCATGGCTCGTGTCCCCTTCCTAGCCATGTGCAGGCCTCATGGCTGTCTGCTGTCCCCAGCACGCTGCTTCCCCAGCAAACTTTGCATGGCACGTGCCTTGAGCACAAATGCTGTTTGAAAGGAGCCTGCTGGAAGGTGGAGTTTTAGCTTTGAGGTGTGGATATCTGCTAGCTTAGAGGCAACTCTGGTTCATTCACTGTCATCAACGCAATGACTTTTTAACCTGTTCTAGACTAACTGAACAGAAAACACGCTTTCTAAGCCTTAGACTAGGTTCCGCACTAGAAGATGACTCATTGTCTTATAATTTTACAACTAGAGTGCAGTCAAATTTTTGATATTGTATCATTGAGAGGAACACACCTTGCTTTGGGACTGCACACCTTCCCTGTGCTTGTTGAACAGGTGCCTGGCTTGATCAAGGATTGTGGCTTGAGCCTGATTTAATTCCAAAGACTTGGCCCATAGATAAATATACTTATTTGGCTGTATATTCTTTACTGTCTCCTTACAAAATTCTTTTTCATAGACAGACCATCTTCCTAATAACACCTGTGCTTTAATTACGAACATGCATAACAGGCACGCTGAGGAGAACAGTGCCAGTGTGAATCAAATGCAATGTCTGAAGGTTTTATCACTTTCTGGAGAAGCATGATTCCACTGCAGAGGTCAATCCAACATATTAATAGGAATTAATGATAGAATAGGGTTTTAGGGGTGTTTGTGTAAGCAGCTGTTGCACCATATTTTGCAGGAATGTGTTGCATTTGCCTGTTCATGGGCACCTGCTGCCCCACAGCCTACTGGGCTGTGAGGGAACTGTGGGGCTGAGTCGGTGCAAGGTTACACTGCCAGATGGTGACTGAGATAAGATTATATCCTAAGATCCTTTTGGAAGTCTTGCTCTTACCTTGTATTTGCTATGAGCTTTCCAGCCTCCTTGAATGATAAAAGGATACTAGTTTTATGTTCTACTCCTGCTGTTTGAATGATGCTCCGGTGCTGTGGCAGGCAATGAATGGGGGCTGGGTTCAGGAGGGCTGGCAGTAACTCCCGAGAAGATTTGCTTCCTTTGTTTCTCTGTTGTCACAACATCAGCTTTTGTCAGAAACCTGCTTGTTCCAAGGTTTTAGGTTGCTAAATATTGATGATGTCTACACAGACATTTATAGTGTTTCAAAGCATCTGAGATCCTGACTCCCTGCTCTGGAAAGATTGTCACTGCTTTGAACCTTGCACACAATTTAAGAAATCAAACGAGAGTGAAAGAGTCATGGCAACAAGTCACTAGACGCAAAGGTGGTTGGATCAAAGAGAATGTCTCATCTACTTTCCTGCCTATGACCTTACATAAACACCTCGCACTTAGATCCTGGCTGCACAGACGTGTATATTATTCAAACCAACAAACAAATTAGATACTGTACATGCCAGAAGAGGGAAACAGGTAACAACAAAAGTCTTAGCTCTGAGAATTGTTTGAGGCAATAGAGGAAAGCAAATGTAATGAAATATAAAGATAAAATAGATATCAAACTAAGCTAATATATACAAATAAAAACCACGTGTAATTATGTCCATAAGGACCAAAATGCTGTGACAGAGCGAATCCCTGTTTCCACAGAAGTTGATGTTGATATTGAACTTTCTAGCATAGGACTTAATCTTCCAGCTTTTCACAGGTGTAACCTTTGCTACTTTTGGAAAGGAGGTTGAGGGAGTTAAATGCTTATGAGTCGGCAAATTGTGGCAGGATGACAGGCAAGCATGAGGCATATCCACCTGAGTGTGAAGAAGAAACAAAACTCTACCTGCTGGGGCAAGGGGACTGTGAGATGTAGAAAGGGATGATGCTATAGGTATAGGAAAGCATTCATAGGATCAAAGGGAGTTCCAATAATTGGTTGATTAACTAATTAAGCCCCAATTAACCCCACTCTGCATTAGGCCCACGAGACACGAGGGTTTAGTCCATTGCCTGCAGCAGTCAAGCAGTCAGCAAGGATTCCTCCATGCACCCTGCCAGCCACCACTGCCTTCACCACAGCTGGTGATGTGCTTGTTTTCTGGGCATGTACCCAAATCTCCTCCTTCTGAAGTGTTCAAGGTGTCAGTGCAGCTTAAATCACCGTGGATGGTGGCCTGAACTGGCACAACCGCCCTGCCTTAGGAAGTAAAATCAGTCCCCCAGGTCCAAGTGATAATTAGATGTGAGGATTTTCCTCGAGATCCATTTGGAAAAGCCCCTGGGAGCTAGAGGCAGATTGCAGCTCCTTGCCATGGCTGCAGACATTTGATGGCACCACGGTGTTTCCTGCTCTTCACTTACAACAAGCAGTCATGCAGCTGAATTTCAGTCATTCAGCTAAATGAAGAAATGTGGGTGCCTGCCACAAGTATTGGGGCTCAGTGTTAAGGTATCTGGGTGGCATGTATAGGATCTCTAATATGGCTGGAGACAGTTTAGATGGGCTAGAGGTCCCTTCTGGGCTTAAATATTTGCTCAGCCAATTAGGTTTAAGAGAAATGCTGTGTTAAAGGCCATAGAACTGAACTGCAAAGCGGCATCACCTGTTCATTTGTCTTCTGTTGGTCATTCTGTCATCTTTAGATTTTAAAACTGGATGACATGGACTTCTATTGCTTGTCTTGCTGGACTTCCTGAGTTTTGAGTCAAGTTGTCAGTCTCAGCCTTCATCAGAGACATTTTAAGGTCTTACATTGAACTGCAAATTTGGAACAGTCTCTACTTTCTTCAATTCTAGTTCACAAAAGCATGTGATGGCAATTTTTTCAGAACAATTGATTTCTGATTGCATGAGAAGTGAAAATCAATCATTTGCCCCAGCTAACCTTTTAAATCACATTGGGTTTCCTAATATAGCAGTTGTTTTCAGATCATGGTTTGCATATTGTCTGCCTTAAGCAATGCTTCTTGAATGATCCTTATTTTAAAATAATCCACACTCACAGTTTTCTAACATGAAACCTTTTTTTTTTTTTGCTAAAAAAGAGAGGTGAATTATTTTTTTGTTATATTTAAAACATACAGCCTGAGATTCATGCTAGTGAGAATACCATCATTAATATTATCACTTTGCAAAGAATGCTTCCCTTTTGGAAACTTTATTTTTTTTTGCTAAATGACCTAGTTTATTAAACTTTTTTTCCTTTTCACAAAATGTATACCTTTCACTGTAAGTTTTTTAAGATTTGTTTAGGTTCCTATGCTTCAGAAAATGTAATACAGTCCATGAGTTCAGCATACAGTGACCTGAAATATTCTTTCCTGTGCCACATCCTTACTGCAACATTAGCAACTTGCACAGTACATTTTTTACAATGTAAGCATAAGCCTATGCCCTCAAACAAAAACAAAGGGTCATACCAGATGTCCTGTACATTCCAGCAATTTATATTTTTATTATCCTATTCTTAATCAGTGCTTAATCATGAGCACATAGATCTTAGATGACCACGTATTACTTCTATTAAAAAATAATACATAGTTTATTAGAGTACGTCAACCTCAATGAAATATAAAGCAAACTAGTTAATTGTTGGCTCAGGTTTTTGTGTATGGCTAACAGTATCTTTGTTTATAGTTAATTCCATAGTTCTTTTTATGTATGTAATGGTTTTTGTTTTCTCATTTGTGTGAGTTCTCCATGCAGCTGGAGAGAGGGGACAGTTACTGTTTCTGTGGGTAGAAAGAGCACGTCCCCCTGTGATGTGATGGCAGGGGTGCTGAGGACAGGAGGAATACCTGGGGCCACATATGTTCCCCTTGGCATGGCTTCCTGTGGAAATGTGTCTCAGGCAGTCGTGTGTGTTGGAGGTTCTTGTAGGTCCTTTGAACTCCGAATTTGACAGAGGGTTAGGAACTTTTAGATCTCTACAAATGTCCTGAAAGTAAACGTCTGTGTAGAGGAAGAGCAACCCTGTAAGTGTTTGGACAGAGAGAACGGGAAAAGTGTGAGCTCACATACTGTTAGGTACCAGAGGATCTGCTTGAGACAGGGCTCTTAATAAATATCCCACCTGTGAGAAAATGTTGCACTTTAGTCCATCATTTATCCTTCTGTGATTTTAGAAAGAGATGCAGAAAAAACCCAGTCATACTCTCCTTTATTCATGAAATAGCTTGTGTTGTAACTATAAACACAGTTGTGGTAGCTGTAGTTTCACCTTACATGTAGAAGCTTTCTTCTGATAAGCTACAAGCTTTATTTTTTATTAATACTTATTTTATGCTTTTGTCAGTTTGGGAGCAGAAAATACATATTCATTGAGACTACTATAAGAGGGAAAATTGCTTATTTTATCTTTCAAAGATTAGATCCCCTCAGTCAATCAAATGATTGCAAATGCATGCTTTTTTGTTTATTTTTTAATCCCATAACATCCAATTAATTTGGTTTAATCTCTTGCATCTAATCATACAATGTATCTTCCTCATGGGTGGAAAGTAATTTGTGCTTTACCAAAACATGAAAATAAGTGTCTGGTCATTTCATTCTACCTTTTTTTTGTCCTAAAGCATATCTGGTGCTGTTGGTCAATAACTATATACCTGCCAGTTGAGATACCAGTCAAACTGGTCAGTCACAAGAGTCCTGTTCTGTACAGTGTGCCCACTTTCATAGTTTTTGATTCATAGCTTCTTTCATAGCTTCATTTTGGTTATGAAATATTTATAGTTAAGAGAACAGGCTTGTTAAATGAAATTGCTTGCTGTGATTTCACCTAATGGCTTCATGCTTTAAAAGAATTAATCCATGAAATATCTCAGATTTAGGGAAGATTGTCTCCTTAGGGTAAAGCTCAACTCTTGCGAATTGCATTTGATAACATCAGGGACTTAGAAGTCTTGATACAACTTCTGCTTCAGAAGCTTTCTGACATGGAACAAGCAGACCTTGTTTTGTCAGACAGAATAACTGATGAAAGATTTTTTTTTACAGAGAGTAAATTCCTGTAAATTTCTTACATCAAGTTACAATATGCTGATATCTTCTGAAGATGTGACGTTTTCTCTGAATCTATAGTACACATATATGAATAAAAGTTAATAAATCTACAATGTTACTTGTCAAAAATCATCCAGAATAAGTGAGTTCTCTGTGTACTATCACAGCACAATTGTCCTAATTTTTCTTACCCTGAAATGCACTTATTACAGTTGCATTATTATAGTTGCATACAAACCCAGATGGAGCATAAGTCTGACCCACTGCAACAGAACATGTATTCTCTTGGAAATGTAGAAGTTTGAAGTTCCACTCTCAGGTTACAATCCAGCAGAGCATGTAAGGCAACACTTAATTGTCCCATTTAAACCATTAACTTATTTGGGTATTTATATCTAAACATGTGCTAAGATGTGCATACCCTAAGTATGTCCTGTATTGGAGGAGGACCTTCTGATGGTAGATGGTATTTAGTGTTAGTCAGCTCAGCTTCAAATAGTGGTATCAGCAGCACATATTTATTCTCTTTTATTGGCACTTGGCTGCCTTCGAGTTTCTTTGTTGCTTAACAAAACAATGAAAATATTATAATACTTCATGCATTGCTGGATCAAATGGTATTTTACAGATGAATAGAGAGCTATGTTTTGTCATCTCTGCATTAATAGCATCATTATCATTGTTTTTACTGTTATTGTCCATTGTATTATTTTGCAAATGAGATATTAAAGGCCCAAGCAGATTAGGTTTGAGATTCATCCGTCCTAATTAGGTATCTCGAAGTTAGACTGCCTCAGTCTGCAGTACTCACCATAGGCTTCTTTTCTAATCAGCAAATAGGAGCAGGCACCTCTTGAAAGCAACTCAGGTCTTCCTAGAGGAGAGGCTTGGCAGATGTCTCCTCTTCTCTGCTGACCATGAAGAGATTTTGGGGTCACTTGCTCAAATTCATGTAGCCAATTTTTTAGGGAAACATTTTTGCTGAGTTCATTGTGGTCACAAAAGTATCAATGGCAAATTTGAAAACTGAATTCAAATTTGGCTTTCTGATGTTTAGACCTGTGCTTTGGTCCCCCCATTGATTCCTGGGTTTCAGGGTATTTCATTTCAGGAGCCTGATTTGGTAACTTTTTGCTAATTCAGATTGGACATGAACGTCCAATGCCACAAAAGACCACAAAGCGTTACCAGGTGTCAGTGAGTGGTACTTTTCTCAGCAGCTTTAGAGATACCTGAACATAAATACTGTTGGGGAATCTTTCGTTGTTTGGAGCACGTCTGCTCCAGGTGACTACAGTTCGATTTATCAGTATCAAATATTTGTGAATTTTGTAATCCTTACTAAAAACTTTATTCTGCAAACCAGTATGAGATGAAGCTTGGTGCTCTGGTGCTTTGTTTTGCCCTTGTTTGTGTGTTTCCTCTTTGTTAAACTTCATTTTTCTGGTGTATAGAACCAGGAAGCAATGTTCTACTGCCTCCCTCATCCTCTGGGAAGGAGGAGGAGTTGGTGGAATTGCCAAAATGGGTTTTCCCCTGTGGCAAAGGGATGCTGAAGAAGCTGAATTTAGGGTTAGGGGTTTCTCCTACTAGACTGGGAGACAACCATTGTTCCCAAAGACCCTTTATATCATGACTTGCAATGCTTAAAAGAGTTGACCCTAATAGTTTGAGTCATATTTTGAGCTGGTCACTTATGCCTTAGTATGGAGTCCCATCATGGCATTACCAAAATCTTGAATGTGTCTCCTGACACTTGGCTCCTCACTGGGCAGGCTTTTTATTTCAGCACATTTTCATTAGTCTAGAAACAGCTGAAGATGGGGAAGTCAGTGGAGGTCACCTCTTTTGTCTTCTTTTCTTCTTCTCTCTCCTGTTTACAGGATCATAGGGAAATGCTTCCTTTAGATATGATTCTCAGAGCAAGGAAGGTCTTTGTGCATTTTCATGGAGTCACAGAATCATCAAGGTTGGAAGAGACCTTGAAGATCATCTAGTCCAACTATCAACCCAGCATCATCACCCCTAAAACATATTCCCAAGGGCCATGTCAAAGGCTTCTTGAACACTTCCAGAGAGGGTGACTCCACCAGACTCCTGAGTAACTTATTCCAATGCCTAACTACTCTTCCAATGTAAAATCTTTTCTAATGTCTAATCTGAACTTCCCCTCGCATCGCCTGAGGTCATTTCCTCTTGTCCTTTCACTTGAGACATGCCAGAAGTGACTGACCCCCACCCCACTACATCCTCCTTTCAGGCACTTATGAATTTTGCTCAGATCCTCCTGAGATGTGGGACGAGTGAAGGGAAATGTCACCTGGCAACTGACCTGTGCAGGGACAAGGGCAGCACTGAAGCTGTCACAGATGTATGGGGCAAGAAAAGGTCCAGCATCCTCATCCCAACCTCACTGCAAGCACTGCTGCCCTTCCCACAAACTACATTATAGGTCAAATTTGTATTTTATGGTGTCGCTACATGTGTTGTTGTTCTAGTCCAAGCCTTTGATGATTGTGCAGCAGCGGAATGAAACATGTCACTTTTTGACAGTATTGATTTCCAAAAATGAAAGCCAGTCACTGACCCGTGGCAACACACTTTTTCCTTCACTGCAGTGTGCTACACTGGGATGTGGTCTCAGTTCTCACAGGACTATTTCATGCTGGAATACAGAGAAGTAGCTCTCAGCAAATGACAAAAGCTGGGACAGTGTCATGGTAGACCCCTAGCCAGAAACTCAGCCCCACTCAGCTGCTCACTCACTTCCACCAGCAGGAAGGGGGAGAGAATCAGAAGGGTAAAAGTAAGAAGACTCGTGGATTGAGATAAAGAGAGTTTAATAGGGAAAGGAAAATCCACACATGCAAGCAAAGCAAAACAAGGAATTAATTCACTGCTTCCCATGGGCAGGCAGGTATTCAGCCATCCCCAGGAAAGCAGGGACCCACCACGTGTAATGGTGACCTGGGAAGTCAGTCTCTCCAAATGTGTCCCTATTCCTCCTTTGGAGGCTTTATATACTGAGCATGATGTCACATGATCTGGGATATTCCCTTGGTCAGTCGGGGTCACCTGTCCTGGCTGTGTCCTCTCCCAGCTCCTTGTGCACCCGCAGCCCTCTCGCTGGCAGGGCAATACAAGAAGCAGACAAAGCCTTGATGCTGTGTAAGAACCTCACAGCAACTAAAGCATCCTTGTGTTGTCAACGCCATTTCCAGCACAAATCCAAAACACAGCCCCACGCTAGCTATTATGAAGAAGATTAACTTTACCCCAGCCAAAACCAGCACAGTCAGGCTGATTATTTCCTGGATCGCTGGATCAGAGAGATTGAGCAGATGAACGTGTTTTGGTTTATTTCCAGAGAAATTAATTTCTTTTAACCCTATTGTTCGTATCTGGCAGCTGATATCCGTTCATTGAATGATTCCTGTTTTCTTTGCAAAATTATGAATTTACAGTGTACCTCGTAACTAAAGAAGCATTTTGGGCGTATTCATAGAACTCTCCCGCTCCATCAAATGCTGAATTGAATTTCACTGAAAACAGTTTATCCTCCAGCACTTTTGCCACGTTTGTTACTTTCTTATTCCATTATCTAGGTAAGCAGGCTGAAGAATTTTCATCTAAATATTTTCCCAACGCTGTCAATAATTAATTTGACAAAGTTACAAGCACATAGGCAGAAGAACACAGGAAAACCAGGACCTGAGTACCCCAGCAGGAAAACAAACAGTCCTTTGTTCGTTCCTGCACCTCAGGTAAACTAAGATGTCAAGGCTTGCCCTGTGCTCGGCTCGGCGCCGGGGGAGCGGCGGTCCCGGAGGAGGCGCCCCGGGCTGGGCTCGGGCTGGGCTGTCCGGGCCGACGCTGCCCCCTCGCGGCCGCAGCCGTGTGGCGCTAACGCGGCTCCGCGGGACAGGCCGCGCAGCCCGAGTGCACACCGCGCCCGGGAAAGGGAAAATCAGCTGCTGAAATGGCAAAATGTGCTCAAAAGGAATGCGAAGCTGAGCCTGGATTCGAATTCCTTTACAAAGATTTCTTTTTCCGTGGCAGAGGCTTGCAATAAAACTGCCGGAGTTAATTCCTGATGAGCCTCCATGTGTGTGAGTCAATAAGGAACGCGGGACCTAAAGAAATACATTTTTCCGCAACTGGGTTCTGTGAATCCAGATGATTTGTGTGGTTTTCCTTGGGCTGGTTGGTTCCCAGGCCGTGTCCAATGCAAAGGTCTGTTTTTCTTCCCCATGACTGAAGTCTGTATGTAGCAGGGCTCAGTGAGAAAAGCAAATGACTCATCCCATACACTCAGCACCCCTCCACGACACGCATATGCCTTCGCACCACGAGAGCTGAAGAAGAGAAGGGAAAGAAGAATGTCAGGGGAGACCACCCACCCTCTCTCTATCAAAAGGCTTTCCTGGTCATTAAGGCTTGGTCTTTATATTGGACTTGCTCCAACTGTCTGGGAGCCAAGCATCTTTCTCAGAGAAAAAAGAGTGCATGGGGATCAAAATGTAAGTAGAGGCTGATTGTATAAAACAAATACTTCTGCATGATGTGTGTACCAACTGTACACTTTGGCAGAGATCTTTGGAAAAGCCTAGATGCCATTTAGCTACTCCTTTGGGATACTGCTCAGTGATTTGTTTTCCAAAGGGGGCTTTTCACTTCTTGAGGAACCAGCCCCAGCACGTGCTCCAAACGGAGGCATTTGTGCTGACTTCAGTGTCAGGGAAACACATCCCCTGCTGAAAGGTGGGAAGGAGGAAGGTGGGGAGGCAGCAGGGCCAGAGAAGGGTGAGCTCTGGGGCTAGGCAGCAGAGGGCAGGGTGGCAGAGGGAACAGCACCATGCTCCTCATGCAGCTGAGCTGCCTGGATGGGCTTGTGCAGGTGCCAGGCTGCCTCCGTTTTCAGCGTATTGTTGGACACAATTGCCTGTGTTTTCCTTATCGGAGGCATGCTGATTATACACTGAAATGGCAAGATGTTCAGAAATGCAAAAATGTGGGTACATAGCACAAGAATGGGGGACTACAGTGTGACACGGCTACGGTGAGTGCTAAAATGTTTCATGGGCTCAAGCAAAGACTGGAGAAGCCCATAGAAGTGAAAGCCACAGAGGGCTTCTTTGCAACACAAAGACTTTCGAGGCTGGAAAATACATGGGGGGAGGTTCACTCTCTTTTGCTCTATTTCTGTGTTATTTCTTTTTGTCTCAGTCTCTGCTGCTGATCACCAGTGAAAATAGAAAACTGGGTTAACTGGGTGTGTTGTCCGCCAATAGGGCTGATGTTTTGTTCTTAAGTGACCTCCCCAAAGCCGGGGCTTGATGTTCTAAAGAGATTCAATTATCTATTGTTGCTCTGCACCTGTACTGCAGGGGTGAAAAAGAAGCACAACCAGTTTCAGCCTCATTGTGCTGAGGGCTGTACAAACTCAAGAACTCTCACAGTTCAGCTTTGTTTCTTCCTGAGGTTTTTGCTACCTTTGAGTGCTCCCATTTAAAACTGTGACATAGATACACCTACACACAGTTTTCAAAGAGTTGTTGTTGTCGTAGTTGTTGCTAGATATCAGATATCTTTGTAACTGTGACTCTTTTCTATCTCTGTTTCATACTGTGCCTCTGAATTGTTTCGAGGCAACCTGAATTATTTTCAAGCCCTGCTAGGGAGGCCCTTTCTAGGCACTTGAAAGAGCTTATATAGACTGCTGTATTTTCAAAACCACTTGAAGTGTAAGCAGTCTATATGTTTACAAAAAGGGAAGCAATAAATAAAGGGAACTTTCATCTCAAAGGTTAGTAGCAGTTGTCAGATGTTGAGTTTGTGTTAAATACAGTCTGGTAGTACTAATTCACATACTTAATGTGTGATATACTGTTTTATCTGATCTGGGTGGTGGGAAGGACAGTGACTGTGGACCAGGGCGTCTCTGCCTGTGTCACTGCTTGGCTAAGCCATGGCCATGCTGCACCCCACAGTGACCAGCTTGTGGCTGTGACCCTTGCCAGCTGACAAGGGCCCTTATGGGGTTATCTGCCCCCTGGGCAGCCCAGCAACCCTGTGTCCTGTCAGTGTCCACCTACAGCCATCCCAGCCACAGGCAGCTGGGATGTTGGCTTGCTCTGCTGTAAATCCAGTGGGCATTTCCCAGTACCAAGGAACCCAAGGCTCCCCATCCACTTGCCACTTTGGAAGGGCCCGGGAAGGAGAACCTGTCAGCAGATCTGCCTCGTCCCTTACAAATCTTTCTTCTGCTTCTGGGAAACAAATGGAAAACATAGCCCTGTACGAGTTCCTTGTGTGCAAATGTGTGTTTGTTTATGTGTAATGTGGGATGCTGGGTGGTCCTGGTTTTGTAGAGGGAGCCCCTAAGGGAGTGCAGGCCTTGAGGCTCAAGTAATCCTACTGAGAGACTTGTATTTACCTTCTGGAAAACAGTCAGGCTTTCAGAAGTGATTGTTCCACCACATAAAGAGTCTTACAACAACTTTGACAGACACAATGGAGGTTGACTTTAGGTCATAATCACATTGAAGGCAATCATAAGGCTTTAAATTAATAAGACGTGTATTAAGCATAGCCTGAAAGCACTCCCACTTCACTAATCTACTCAGAGTCATAGCTTTTGAAGGAATCATGTAGCATTTCATTTAATAATGTGTTTCTTTAAAATAGTTCTTTTAGTAACAAATGTATGACAGCTGAATTTATTGTCAAGCCTCCTAATTTAGGACTATACTCCTCCTTAAACTGGAGTGTCTGTAGAGCATTAGAGAGGCTTCCCGCAGCTTACCAGTTGGAAAGCCCAGATCCATGCTTCCTTTCCAGTATCAGAGCTGTCATTTTCACAGACACTAGGAAGGGCTTTTACTCCTTCCCTTGGGTTCCAAAAGCCATCCTTGTTGTTCCAGGTGATATTTCACTTTTAAATGTGATCACAGTGACTCAAATATTTCAGGTTTCTCACTCAATTTTTTTCATGATTTCCCAAGTAAACAACGTTTGTGTAGTGGGATTAGTCAGTGGGATTAGTCCTGTGTTAATTCTCCATCTCTCCTGCATTTTGAACTGCTCTGAGGAAAGGAGCACTCCAGATTCTACAGGTTTCGTAGAATTATCAGAATGCTAAAGACCAAAGACCCAAATTTGTGCTTTCCACTAAGAAAAATCCTATCTTGTGATGTCAGTGCTGTCAGGTCTCAGACCTGTCTGGCCTTCTGGAGCAATACCTGCCACAACACCAGAGCCTATACAGCAGTTAGAGGCTTCGGCAGGGCAGTGAGGGTTCTCTGTGTCATTTATGAGGCCTTTTCAGGAGGGAAACACTGAAGCTGCAGACACAAGGAAGATGTACAGGTAGGGGCTCATGCTGTATCGGATGGGGAGCTGGGAGCATTGTTCTGGGAATAACTGGCACTTGGGCGTGCTGCTGTCATCACTGCAGTGGAGATGTATAAAGCACACAGCACACAAATTCAAAGGAGACCAGATCACATTAGTCCTCCTATTCACTGAGCAGCTTGTTGAAAAAATAAATAGATGGGCAGAAGTTGGCGATGATAGTGGCATTGTTAAACAGAGACAGTGTTCCAGATCGCCCAAAGCGCAATAAGTTTTTTGGTTCATTGCAACTCCCTGCATTCTGCTAACAATAACAACAAGGTGAAATGCTGTTGAAGAAGCACCATCCCCAATTAATCCAATTTAGATGTTTTTCAGCCCAATATGTTACATTTCTAAACTCACAGGAACCCTTTGTTAAACTTTATTTTTTTCTAAATTTCAGAGAATACAAAGAGGATAAATAACCTGTCTGGGGTGTTGCAGTTAAAATTTCATTATGAATTTGAGCAAAATCACAAACCTTCCAGAGAAAACAGCAATATCTGCTGTGTAGATGTCTGAAAAAGTCTGTTTTTCAGGCTTTCCATTGTCTTTTAATTGTATAAACAAGAAAACAAAACCAAAACAAACTCCAAAAGAAGTTCATGAAACTGTGTCATGTAAAACCAGAAGAAAAATTTATTACCACTTATAAAAGATGAAGCTGTTTGTTTTTTTCCCGCCTACTGAAAAACCAATAACAATTTTTGAGGTTGGGATTCTGGTAGAGTGGATCTTAATTTCTAATGATGGCTGTGCTTCACTTAGGTGATGTATGGTCTATAATATAAAATATCATCCCAAAATGGATGTTGCAGTCATGGGTCCAGCCTGGCAGCAACTTGCCCACTGATGCAGAAGGCCAGGAACAGATTAATTACTTTTTTTATAACTTGTTTAATTTCAGTGATACCATGATGTAATGTGCTGACATGGCAAAACATGGCACCTGCCCACAAAACCCACTCAGAGAAGACTCCCTGATGCCAAAACATGTGGCAAGACCACTGGGGTGCTGCAGTCAGATGAGGAATTTCATGCCTGGCTGCCCAGGCTGTGTTTGCACTATGATGAATAGATTTTCTGAATAATCAGGCTGGTATCCTTCACATTTACAAACTCAACAAGAAATACATACCTAGAGCGTAAATGGTTTTATAATACCATAATTTATGTTAAAAATGTCTGACCAAATAGTGGTGTATAGTCCTTATTTCAATGTTGGCATTGCAATTTGGGGGTCTTTGTCGATGATTCCCTTTTCATGGAATAGCCCAGGTTGGAAGGAACTCTGTAGCTCATCTGGTCCAACATTCTGTGGAAAAGGGAGCCTAAATGAGAGTATCTAGTACCCTGTCCAATCACATTTTGAAAAACTCTGTTGATGGGGATTCTGCCACATCCCTGGAGAGGCTGTTCTAGTGACTGATGGTCCTTTACTGTAAAAAATTCCTCCTTATGTTGAGATGAAACGTCTCCCAGTGCAGCTTGTCCCTTCTCATCTTCTCCATATGGCTTCTTGTGAAGTGAGAGCCTCTGTCCTCTCTGTAGGAGCCCTTCAAGTACTGAAATACTGTGATTGGGCCCCCCTGAGTCTTCCCTTCTAAACCAGATAAGAGCTAGCTCCTTCAGTCTTTCCTCACAGGGCAGGTTCTAGAGCCGTTTGTTCATCTTCATGGACCTCCTGTGGACCTTCTCCATTTTGTCCATTTCATTTATGAACTAGGGGGACCAGAGCTGGAGACAGTACTCCGTGGCTCACTTTTTCTTTTACCAAAAATGCAACTCCATTTCCCCTTCTTCCCTTTATGTCATTCTGAAAGAGTGTGTAGCCATCCACTGTGGTTTTCTAGTCCTGAGAATTTTCCCACCGAGTTTCTGTAATTCCTATCACATCATAAATCTCAGAGTGGTCACAGAGTTCCAGTTCCTCCTGTTTGTTTCACAGACTATGTGTGTTCTTGCCTTTGGAAAGACCTGGGGAGCATTCTGCATTGCTCTGGTGGGAGCACTCAGCCACCCTGTTGCTTATGGATATGCAGGTGCTGCAGCTGTGGACCCAGATCCCCATGTTTAAAGCATGATTCACTGTGTAAGCCTATCTGCCACCAGAGATCTTCCTGCCTCTTCCAGACTGGTGGATCCCACCTCTCCTGAAAAGGCTGTGTTTGTTCAAGAACATCCTGTGATCATAGAAACCAAAGCCCTGGTGTCAACAGCAGTCACAAGGCCAGGCACTGAGCATGAGCTTCTGCCTTCACCTCACCCCTGACCAACAGCACGTCACTTGGTCCCCTGTCCCTTTCACTTGGGGCCCGGGGCCCAGGGCTCCAAAGTCCTGCATGATCTTGGCCAGGTTTTGTTTAGCTGTGTCTTTGGTGCCCACAAGAGAAGAAGCAGAGAATAGCATTCTGCTTTTCCCCAGTTAATTGTGTCAATCTCCCCATGACTTGACAGATCTTGATTCCTGGCAAGCAACAAACTTCCTTTCAGGTTTCTCCCTATGAATCTTCCTCATTGTTTTTGCCTGATGCCAGACACCAGAGCAGTGTTCCTGGTTGCTGCACTCCCTAGGGACCAGTTTTATGTGCAGCTTCACTGTTCTGCTCTGGCTGTGCCATTACAACCCTGTGGAAATCACTTGTGCATGCTCCAGCTAAATGGTCTTACATTTTATTTCTTATAGTAGCATTTGTTGTAATGAAGAGAAACCACTCAATTTGATTCTGCTACTGCCAGTCAGAAACATTCAAGTATGAAGGGGGAAAAATGTAAAAGGATCAAATGAACAAAAGTTTTGATACTTTATCAAGCAAAAAAGTTAAATAACTTGTTCTATAAAGGCACTGCCACTTTTAAGAAACTACCCCCTCTATTTAACCTTTGTGGGTTTCAACGGATTTTTAATTTTATATACCTATTAGGGCTTCCATTTCATGAAATAAACACAATTAAACATCTGTTCGCTGCAAAATATTACGGGTCAACTGGTTTGGATTACTTCAGTTCATGGAAATATAAGCATAGCTAAAACACTTTGCAAAGCTTATTCACCAGGATCACTAAGTCACAGCATTTAGTATCACAGTTGTAAGATTAGCTTATTGTAAAATAATTGAATTTTACCCAAAACCATCTATTAAAGGCACTGGTTTCAGTAAACATGAGATAAGGAAAATTTTTTAATAGTCACATTATTAAAAATTTATGTTTATTCTCCATAGATAATGCCATTTATAATAGAAGCCTGTTTTGCTTGTGTTTCTCTCTCCTGTGGTTTTGAATTGCAGTTTTACACCCAGGCTATTCATAACTGACAATATTTATTTTAAAAAACCCAAAACCTTCGTTTGACTGAACAGGTTAAGATATTTTGTGAGGAAAATATTTAATCACCCAAATTCTACAAGTCAAACTAATTTTTGGAGTCTTAACATATACAGTATAGCCAGTACATGTGTTAAAGCTTTTCACTGAAAAATGTTTCCTGATTGTTGATACTCTGGACTACACAAAAAATTTTGTCCAGGTTTTATTTTGCTATAGATTTTTTTTTTCTGTATGACAACCAAAATAGCCACAAAACACAGATCTAGACAGGAGTCAGCCCAGAGCAGCACTGTACATGTTGTGCATTACTTGCATAGGAGTTCATGAAAATTAACTGGGAAAATCAGGTTCTCATGTTTTTTCTTGAATAGCATGTTGTTCAAGAGGATGAACATGATCTGAGCACAGCAAATGGCTGCTCTGAGCAGTTTAGAATGCTCCCTGCCTGTTTCCAAAGCACAGCTTTGTTGCCTGTCACCACCTTTCTCCTCCAACCAAAGCACTGTTCAGCATTCAGGGGAGGTTCTGCTCAGCTGCTTGCATCCTTCATACTCTGAAATGGAGACATCTGTGGGTTTGAAACTCCTTCAGGGCTGAGATGGTGATTAAGAATAAGTACAGTGACTTAAATTTGAATGTGAAATGAAATAAGAGTTAAGTTCCTAAGCAGCTTTGAGGATCTGTGCCTGAGCTCATAAAATGCAATTAATTAGTGACTAACTGGGGACTCTGTAAAGCTCTTCCATCCTTGAGGTTTCAGTATGACATCTTCCCTCCTTAGCCAATACTGCATGCTCTGAAGTCATCATTCTGCCACATAAGGAGTCAGACACATTTACTTTGATCTAGCATAATTCCATGTAAACCGTAGCACACACGTTGTTGCAGGTTTGGCAGGGAAGGAGCAGGACTGAATACCACCAGACCTCAAGCACTGACAATTGTGAGGGCATTTCTTAACCTCTCCCAGCCTGCTGAGCTGTGGCAACCAGCATGGATTGCTAAAGCTGATGGAAATTCATTATCTCCATTGGAATGCTATTAACACTTTTTCCAAGGATTATATATACCTTTAGGTGTCAAAATACTCCAAGCCAGTGTTCAAGCAAATTAAAAGCAGCAATTCCAGGGAAGAGGCATTTATTGATGACAAAATGCTATGAGGGCCAACAGATGCCATTCCTTATAATACGGCGTGTGGCTCTAATTTGGCACTTCTTGCCATCAGGAGGAACCTCTTGCAGAGCAGATGTCACTTCTAATCCTGTCGTTCATGGGTGCCTGTGCCCTGTTGGAATTGGTATGCCAGTTCAGAAGCAGGCTCAGTGCCATGAAAGCAGATGGTCATGAGCACAAGTCATGCTACAAAACTGGTGCTTCTCTAAGTGTGGGTGCTGAGACCGAAGGATTACCCAGGAACATCAAAATCTTCCTGTGCAGGAAAATTCCCCCTAAGTAGGCTGATACATGTCGTTAGTGCTTTAGTGGTACTAGAAAATGGATGTTATCAGTATCTTCTTTCTGGTTATTTTAACTTTTGGCCAGCCTCTGGTGGTCCCAGGGGTTGTTCTGGCAGCTGAGAGCATTGGATCATATATGTGTCTTTGGCAAAAATGCCATCAATGCTTGGTGTTACTTTGAGAGCTCTGCAGTGCCTGGGAATTGTTGTGGTGTGGAGGACTACCCTGCTGGGCAACGAGGGGGAGGAGTGGCCCTTGGACCTGTATTCCTCCATCTCCTCTGTAAGACAGGGCATGACTGTGCCAGGCAATACCTGAAGTAAATATGTGTTCCTGTTTCACTTCGTGTGCTTTTTGCTTAGTGTACAGAGTTGCATTTTGCCTAAAACATTCAGCCTAGGTCAAAATTCTTTTGCACTGAAGTCAACACTTCAGTTGCCCTCACTGGGATCAAATACAGTTTTTCTTACAATTTCAGGCTTCAATAACAATTAATTTCCGTAAATTTACTGAACACAGGATCCCAGGAAACCTGTTGCTTGGATATAGCTACTTATTTACTCTCCCAAAATGAACCTGCTTAGAGGAATTTAAATGTTTAACAGATATGTAGTATGTTCTTAACTTGTGTCAGCAAGAAGAGCTTCAAAACTCTATGAGTACGTGCTTGCCTTCAAGTGTATCTCAGGTTTTAAGAACCAGCCCTTGCTACAACTAATTGATAGGTTTCAGTAATTACAGAGTGAGATCAGGTTACTCTAATCTGATCTGTTAGAAATCTTAATCCATATGTCTAGAGGAAGCTTACAGCAGGTGTGTTTCCCTCTTTTCACTTAGAGAAGCAAACATTTCCCTGGTATATAATTCTACTGCTTCAGCTCTTTAGAGCACCACAAGAGACACTTCAGTGGAGTATCCATGACGTGGGATGTTTCTTGTCCCTGTGATCAGAGTCATACACTGAATAAGGAAAGTTTGTGGGGAAGATTTGGTAATGAATGACCTCTGATGATTCAGCTCCAAGTAGTGCCAGGAGATTGCCCTTTCAGAAGGTAGATACACAGTGAGGTCTGAGGCCCATTTTTAAGTGTCTGTGCAGTCCAGGTATCTTTGGAAAGATTCCAAAAACCTTGTATTGTCCTTTCTGGCAAATACTACAACTGATCAGTGGGATACTATGCTGTCTTTGCTCCATATCCTATGGGATTTTAATTAGCCAGCTATGCAAAACTCTCAGCTAGCCAAGCAGCTGTCTACTCCTCCAGCGGTAGGCAAAGCTACCACCAACATACAGTGAGATTTTATTGCATAATAAAATGCTCGTCTTTCCTGACAGAGATGTAAAATTTCACCAGAACCCAAATAAAATGGGTTATGTGATTCCAAAGTCTGTCACAGTCAGCCAGTTGTCTGCAATTCCCAGTAACACACATAAAAATTTTACTTTGTGGTGAATTTTTCACCTTGCCCAATGAGGCTTGTCACATATCAGGAAGGAGCAGTGCATGGCTCCACTTAAGTAAGAAATATATTTAGCTGGATCTTAAAATATGTATTTTAATTGGTGACGTGAAATGAATTAGTTAGCATTGATACAAGGAGGTGTATCTGCAGAAGGTTGTATTTCTACTATCTATTATGTATGAAGGACACTGAAGATGGGTCTGTGCCACAAAAATTAATCTAGATTTCAAAAACTCAGTGCCATCAAAAATAGTAAATCATGTAAAGGAAGGAGCTTGAATTCCACTTGACAGAGGCAAAATATTTCCACTTTTCTTAAATATACTTTGTTATAGGTGAGGCTAAGCTGAATGACCTCCTTTGGCAGTGACATGGAGCACACATGGCCCAGGTCAGTGGATGCTTCTTGGCTGCAAGCCTAGCTGTGCTGGTGAGCACGGGATAACCTGGAAGCCAGGCTAAGTCCAGTTTCCTGATCCCTCACCCTCTTCTTCCCACTGTGGCTGTGGTTTTGTCTGCTCTAACCCTCTCAGGAAAAGCTGCTATGGTCAGCCTCGGTGGTGTCAGGATGAGCCAGCCTACAACACTTGGCCAGCTTTTATTTAGCAACATAAATACAGTCTGATGGACCATGCCTCAAATAAAGGCCATGTCTGCAAGGATATCCTGCTGGAAGTAGGGTTGCCAGTGCTGCTGTGGCAGCTCAGCTGGCACCTGAGTTAGGAAAGCACAGCCTGAAGAGGTGGTGCTTCCCTCAGCCCTGCGAGAAATGCCACCTCTGTCTTTTGCTTGCCTGATCAGCCACAAGTGCAGGATGCAGCCTCTGACTGCAGCAGCAGTCACGGGCACCCAGAGGTGAAGGAAGAGCCTGCCAGTGCATTTCCTTCTGCTTTTGCAGCTCTTCTGGTGGTGGTCAGCTTTGCGGGGTTCCTACCCTTCAGGTGCCCAACATAAAACAGGCTTTTTGTATAGCCAGATCCAGGGGACCAAAGCCATCCGACAGCAGGTGTCACAGGAGAAAGGTGCTTGGCTTTAGGACTGGAGGGCACAGGTGGAAGGATGGACATGCAGCGATCTCTTACAGATGTCTTAGTGTACAAAAGTCATGGCTGATCACAGCTGTCATTAATCATCAACGATGGCAGCAAACTCCCTCCCTAACAATGAGGGGGCTGCCTCAGAGGAAATCATTGGCAATGAAGAGACCCAAAGCTATCTAAAGCCCTGAGTTGGCTCCTGTGCTGACAGACACTGCTGATTTTGCTCCTTATTTTAGTGGAAATTATTAACCTGAATTATTAACCTGAATTCAAAATTCAGGCTTTATTTTTGAACGTAAAGACTTCTGGAAAATCAGCTTTTATAAAGGCATATGGTCAGGCACAAACGTCCCCTAAAATAAATATTTTACAGGGAATTGTTCTCAAACAGCTTGGAGCCAAAAAAATCCAATGGAAAAAAATCAACCTTTGCGTGAAGTAAGTTAAGCTTAAGCATTGTGTGGACATCAATTCTTGAGCATCTTCTTGTTCTGTATGGAAAAGAAGCCTGTCATGATCTCGTCCCTGATCATATTGTAATATACCATGTTGGACTTCAAAACAGAGACCCTTAGAATAGTGAAATAAAAATCTTGGCTGACAGGCTGCATATCTGGTAATCATTCTGTAAAATTTACTTACCACTTCACAAATAACCATCAGGAATAAAGAATGGGCATAAATTGAAGGATGGGCAAATATTCCAAGTTAGTGAATAGTGTATCTTGCAGGTTTTGGCTTTAAACATCACCTGATTATTTCCAATAGTTTAGGTATTTTTCTTATCAGATCATTCCCCATGGCAGTGATTTTAAATTTAATTTTGTGCTTGTACTTGTGCTTGAAAACTGGGGCACAAAAGTGCAGGCTGCTAAAACCCAGAGGAATGGCACATCCCAGTGTTATGCAGGTGAAAAAAGGTCGTTCCAACCTCGTTCAGCTTCAGGTTTTCCTACTCTCTTCTCTGTCTCTGCTGTTTTCTTGCTGTGTGAATTTGGAAAGTGGCTCAACTCCTTTTTTAAAGCTTCTTGAGCTCTGTGACTGGGAAGTGATTTAGAATTGGTAAGTGGGATCACTGATGCAACAACAGGATGTGACTTCATTGTCATTAACTTGGCATCAAGTAGTGTCCAAGGATCTTTATGCTGGAAAGGCTCCCTGTAACCCTGGGTAGATGTTTGTCCTTCAGTGAACATGCACGATGCCAGCACGATGTTCCCAGTGTCTTGGGCGTGATTACAGCTGGGGCAGGAGCTATCAGCTCCAAGCCTCCTGCCAGCACAGGGAAGCCTTGACCTGCTGTGAAGAGCTGGAAACTCACTCCATGTCCATAGGCTTCACACAGCAGCCCATGGGACAGGGAGCTGCAGAAGCAGCTGCACTGGTGCTGTAACACTCTTCTGCAGTTTGTTTGTCAGCAAGACAGAGACCTGCAGGCATTGTCAAACAAGCTGCTTTTCTAGAGAGGATGCAAGTTCTCCAGCAAAAGGAGATTTTATTGCCCTTGATTGCAGACAGGGAAATCTATAGCTGTGGGGCTCCAGAACACAGACCTTGCTATCATTGTCTTCTCTCAGATCAAGATGTGCCACCAAATGCAGAATTCTCCCCACTCACATTCCTGCTGGTTTTATAGTTATATATAATGTCATATGATATTTCCATCCTTTTTTTTATAAATATTTGTAAGTAATTTCAGAAAAGGAGCACTTACAAGAGGTACAAACTCCTAGTACATAAAAGTGAGCTGCTGCAGGCAGGGCAGGGCCAGATGGTGAAAAGAACAGTGACAGGTATGGAGGGAGAGTGGTTCAAAGACATCTAGGAGCCAGTGGGATTTTTGTCATGGTTTTCTTTGAACGTGCAGCCTACAATATGTTCCCAGCCCTGACTTCTGCGTGTCTGCTGGCAAACAAGTGTAGGGGAAGAGTGGCTGCAGCTGGGACTCTCCAAAGTAACTGCAAGTCTTCAAAGGAATATTATTCTTTTTCTGTACTTTTTTTCAGAAGCAGAAGAGTAGGATTCCTTGGGGCTCATGGTGAGGAGATGATAAAAGTGAGGCTGAAGGCCTTTAGCCCCAGCAGATCGTTAATAGTCTGTTAAACACTCTACTGCAAAGTCAGCAGTGCTGCTCCTCATAGAGCACAGAATCTGCAAAAATGCAGTGCCTTTTATGTAGCAGCCCCCAAACCACTTGCCAGGTGCTTCAAAGGCAAGCGGAGTCTCCCCTGGCTTAGACAGAGTGCCAAAGTAGAGGAGTAGGAGGGAAGAGGTACAATACAACAGAGGATGTTGTCACCTGGGAACTTCACCCACTGTACATCTGGTGTTTCTGTATGGGCCTTTACTGGGAAATAAGAGGTGGTATCATGGAAGGGCAGATGCTACTGATTCACCTGCTGCAGATAGTAGTGGGAGGCATTATTTCATCCTGGACTAACAGGTACCATCTGATGAATAATCTTTCCGATTTTCCTATAAGTTGATTCCTTGAAGTAAATGAAAACTTTTATTTTCTTCTAGATAATGAGGAATATGCATTCTCCTAGGTCTTTAATTTTATTTCTTCTTTGGATGCGATCTGAACTCTGGAATCCAGCACTATGTGTAGCATGGTGAAACTCACCTATCTCTGCTCCTGGGGAACCAAATGCTACCCTAGTGATATCCATGGAAGCGGCAAACATTTGCTTTTTGGGGCATATTATACATGGATGTGTTGTTGTATCCTACTGCCTCTTTCTGGTCTTCATCTAGGAGTGAAGAGCAGAGAGATAATGTCTCTTATGTTAAACATTGACCTTATCTCAGCGAATCCTGGGTGTATTGATATGCTTTTATGGTGAGTCTAGCTTGGCTGGCTGCCAGACACCTGCCCTGCTGCTCTCTCACTGTCTCACCTCCTGTACAGGACAGGAAAGAAAATAAGATGAATAAGATCACAGGTAGAGATTGAGACATGGACATCACTTACCAAGTGCTGTCACCGGCAAAAAGCACTTGACTTGGAAAAATTATTTAATGTATTAACAAAATAGAGTTGAATGGTGAGAAACAAAGACAAAACAAAAAACTAAAATGGCTTTCCCCCACCCCTTTTTTCCAGTCACAACTTCACTTCTCTCTTCCCAACTCTCCTACCTCCCCCATCCCATATCCCCATCCAGCAGTGCGGTGGGAGGAGAATGGGGGTTTCAGTCCATTCATTACAGTTCCTCTCTGCCGTTTCTTCCGTCTCACGCTTCTCCCTGCTCCTGCATGGGTCTTTGCCCAGGGCTGCCATCCCTCGGGATCAACCTGCACCAGCATGGTTCTCATGTCCAGGGACCACAGCCTCTTCCAGGGCCCTGCTCCTGTGAGGTCTCTCCATGGATGCAGCTTCCTTCGGGCCCTGACACCCCCTGTGCCAGTGTGGAGTTCTCCATGGGCTGCGTCTGCTCCACCATGGTCCTCTCCACAAGCTGCAGGGAAGTACCTGCTGTCCCATGGGCTTCTCCAGGCTCTGTAGGAAACACCTGCTCCCTCTCAGCCCCCACACTTTTTCCCTTACTCCTCACTAGGGCAGTGTTTTGCCCTTTCTTAAGCACATTCTCCCAGTGCTGCCTCCTTCTTGGCTGGCAGGCCAGGCTGTGCCCTGCAGTGGGTCCATTTTGGGAAGCATCTGTGCCTGATACAGCACAACCCTATCCCCTTGATGCAAGCTGCCCCTGTGGCCTCAAGACACCCAGTACTGCGATGCAGCTCATCTGACTCTCCCTGAGTCCACTTCTTAATAAAAGATCAAAAGCTGTATTGCTTTTTTTCTTTGCTCTTTTTCATTGGAAGGGCTTGTCCAGACACAGCACAAGGTGCGTGGCCAGCTCTCTTCAGGCACTGACATTTCTGATCCAGGGATCCTGTGAGGCCATGTTTGTCATCTTTCTCACCACTCATTTAAGAAATTAGGAAATCTCCTATGCTGTGTTTGAGACAGAAGAAGTGTTTGTAGCTGGCAGCACTTCATCTTCAATACCTAGAAAAACTTTTTAATTTTTATTTTTTTAATAAGAGGTTATGTAACTCCCCTGGGCACCTTGTACTTCAATGCAGGAATTGCTTCCATTTGGTCAGATTTGTGAGTTGAAATGTTCTCCATATAACACATTTTGCAACTGAGAATAAAGGGTTTCCATTAAAGAGCACTTGAACAACATTTCTCTACAAACAATAACTTACTCTTCAAGGTTACTGCTTCTGCAATTGAAACTTTAAAAAAGAATTGCTGAAGACAGAAAAGAATTTTCTACAAGTGGTGCTACCCAAACTAACTGGGTAAGCATATATATGAGACCACTTCAGGAATAACTTCAACGGTGTGATGGAGAAAGCCTGTGGTGGACACACATGCTGCAGCATCCCCCTGACACCTGCCAGAAGAGATGTCCTCGTGCACAGCTGCAGAGGAGATGGGGCTTGCCTGGTCCAGATTTTCTGCTGATGTGACTTTACAGAAGCCAGCAGTGTTTTGTCAGCAGATAATTTAGCACATGAAGTCAAATGTTTGTTACACAGGTGAAAAATCCATGTAGTTTGGATATTCAACACCAACCTGATGTGCTGAGGGGTTGTTGTGTGCACAGCTGTGTAAAGGTGACAAATGCTTCAGGTCTTTCTGTTCCTGCGTAGAGTACACTACACTGTTTTGTTTGAATTTTTAATGTGGCTTGAGAAAGGTCAAATATGTTTGTAGAAGTCCATTTATACTGCAGATACACACTTTAAATTAAGACTTATATGCAAGCAGCCTTAAAGACACGGAAAAACTTAAAGCTGTTTTGTCAGAGCCAAAAGGTATATTCTTCCTTTATCAGAAAAGAGGATTTTCTTTTCCAACCTGATTTTTTTTCTCCTAGATTTTCAGTAAGAAAGGAAAAAATGAAATCTCTCCTTTACTTGCACACATTCAAGAAGCCTATATCTTAAAAATACTGGAGACTTGTGCATGCCAATTATTAAGATAATGCTATCATTTTCCTGCAGGCAGTACCTAACCAATATTATAGTGTATCTTTGTAAAACAATTGAAATAAAAAACTTATAGGCTTTTTCTGAAATCCTTTGTATTTCTTGCCTCTATCTCCACTAGTTTTTTCAAACAAAATGTTCATCCTTCTGCAAATGTTCAAGTCCAGATCTGCCGTAATCTTTTGCTCCTCTTAGGCCTTGTAGACAGACAGGTAAAAAAGATGCCCCAACTTTGCCTTTCTCATATGTTAAGAAAATATTGTTTTCCTTATGTCTACAAGGAATCTCGGATGTCATTATTACTAGATGGCAAATGCAGGAGGACACCAAACCCATTAGAAGTTTTGGAAGAGGTCAATATAAGGTGGAAAACTTGGCAACCTAATATTTGTTATGAGAATATGATTGAAGTGGATGTGAGAGTTAAGGCAGAATTTTTTCTTTGTTTTTTATCTAATTATTCAAATGTCTGAGTGTGACCTGAGGGACTCGTCGTGGGAAATCCCACCTGAGCAGGAGAATTTGGAACTTTTCACCACTGAGTCCTGCTATTCCCCTTTATTTCAAAGACCAGCAGCTTCCCAGTGGTAGGGTGAGTGTGTTCTGTGGCTCCTGTAGCAGCTACAGAATCATAAACATCTCATCCACCCAGATATTTAGGAATTCCTGGGTTTCTTTATGAGCATTGTAGCCACTTTCCTTTATGGGGCTAGACCAAGAGGATGTCTTAAGTTCCTGTTGGAATCAGATTCTAACAGCCGCCAAGACTTAGCATTTAAGTAAGTTGTTGGGGACTCATTATTTCTACCTAAAGTTTAATACTGGAGAAAGTCTGTATAACTTAGCCCAAGTGGCAGTGAGAACATATCATTGTAGATTATAATTGCTGGCAGAAGTTCGGTCTGTATGCCACAATTCACATACATTTTTTATGGACTTATAATTAGTGCAATTCTGGTCTCCTGCAGGTTCCAGCCTTGGAAATGAAGAGCAGACCACCACTAGGGCATCTGCAGCTTCTAAAGATGCTCCCAAGGGCAGCAGCAAGAGCACGACACAGGTGTCGAGCAGCACAGCGACTCCACGCAGGAGCCTACTGCCAGCACCAAAACCCGCCACAGCACCCGCTGGTAAGTGCTCCACACTTAAAACACCGCCTGTGTTATGCCAAGAAATGCAGAAACTTTCTTGTGATGCTATTTTTCTGCTTGCTTAATTAATTTTCATGCCATCCTTTGGCCCATTGCCAGTGTGCTGATTTGAACAGCATTTACTGTAGTCTGTTTTAAACACAGTCAACAACATGGTTATAATCTCATTTTGTGAGCTGTGTCTGGAGTTAAAGGCATTTACTCTCCCTAACTACACATGCCAGAGATTTAGTGTGTATATTGTTGGTTCTCACCAAACAGCTTTTTGAAAACATTGCAGTGCTTTAGGGACCAAAACATTCCATTGAGCAGATAATTCACTGCTAGGTATGTTTGCAGTGATGAGAATATTGGCCTCTGGGTTTGAACAATCTCAGTATTTTTCACTCAGAGAGGAAGAAGGAGGCAAGAAAAGAAAGCAAAAAAAAAAACCCCTTAGTCTTGTTTCCAGATTGTTTCTTTGCCGAAACTCTCCTTCTGCTTGATCCATTTATGACCAGTTCCATCAAGTTCAGGTTAGATCTAACAGTTTACATTCCAAAATAAATAATTTTGTATACATCATCAGGCTTATCCAGTCTGAATCTTACTTAACAGAGTTTCATGTCCATATGAGTTCCACTGGGTTTGATAATGCATTGCAAATGGAGCTGGGAAGGAAAAATCAGTGCAAAATATGAGACAGAGACTTTATGAATTACTAGTCACCTGGTTTCAAGGTAGATGATCCTGTTGTAATGGTTTGACCATGACTGGACACCAGGTATCCACCCAACCAACCGGACAGAGGGAGATAAATACAATAAAAAGTTCATGGGTGAAGATAAGGATGAAGGGATAACTCAGCAATTACCACGTCATAAACTTGCCTGTTTTATTCTGGAAGGAAACTAAACATGGAACCAAGGTTGCCTGTCTGTGTTATGCAAACAGTCAGGCACAGTCCCCGAACAGGGGCAGCTGACAAGTTCAGGAAGTTGTTATTTTACACAGCAGACATAAACAAAAGAAACTATGTTAGTCCAATGTTCTAGTTTAATTTTTTATAAGCCAAGTTAGCAGCATGTATCTGTGGCCAATTCGTTATCTTTTTAAAAATTTTTTATTAAAACATCTTCATGATTCCTCACAATGCTAAGTATCTGATGGGAGCAAAAGTTGAAACATATCAAAGAAATTATGAAAACAAGGGGTTTTTTGGCAATTCTAATCTTGCCTCTCTTGCAATAGTATATGAACACTGGGTGTAGATCCCAGTAGGGTAGAGACACCTACAGAATGTGAATTTTTTTGTTTAGGTATCCTTTGGAAAGTAATTTCTACAGGCTTGATGTTGCATATATATTTAGCATGTGACCAACCTCCAGTGCAAGACATTACAGTTCCTAAACTAAAGTGCTTAGAGCACTCCACAGTCACAGCTGAGGAGCACAGGCACTATGCACATTGCATATGGCATATTTTATGAAAGGAAAAAGGAAAGTATTTCACAAGGAGGATGGCAGTAATTTAAATATAAATAATATTTTTGAAAGAGTGCAATATCAGATAATGTAAAAATTACGTTTGTATTTCGGAGACGTATGTCATTTTGTCTATGTATGAATAGTATATTAATTAAAAAATGAAAATATCTTCCTACATTAGTGAATCAAAAATAACCATCAAAAATCACATGAAAGCTTTCATATATCAGATGTTACTTGAGAAGACCACCTGAACTATAAATTTTTGTTAAAAAAAAAATACAGAGACAACTGCTCAAGAGAGATTATACTCCTGATATTTCACTAAAAGTGCTTATGAAATAAATTAAACTACAGGGAATAAAAAATTATTTAATTAATGAAAATGGGCTCCTTTAGCTGCTGCTGTGCAGCAGAGGATGCTGTGCTTCAGATGATCAAATAAGAATTCTGGCATGGGACAATAGCAGTGGAAGATCATTGTCATGCAAATTGTTTTGCAGGCATGAAATGGTGGCGTTTCGACTGGTCTATGAAAAAAGTGCACTTAATTAGGTTTCAGTGTATTACACAGCCTTTTTTGTATTTACATGACTGTCAATTTACAGAAAAGGGGAAAAAACACATACTTGACTAGAAAAAAAGAGGTTTTTTAATTTCACTTTAACATATTTGCTACTTTGAGAAATATGGTGATAACCTAACTAAAACTTATCACTTCTATATTGCTTCTTATTTTGTTTAACGATAGGTGAAAAAGCTCTCCAGTAGGAGAGCAACTAAGTTTTTTGCAACTAAAATAAAAGTCATATACGCTTCTTCTTTCCACAGATGTTGATAAAAATATATAATATTTGAAGCATACATATATGGATTTGCTGTTTTAAATTTCCCTTAAAATGTGCTTATATCTGCAGAAGGTAATGTTCAAAGACTCAGTTCTGTCCACCAGGCTGGACCTGCAGCCCAAATGTCTATGAAATCAGAGAGCTGAGGGATTTTATATTTTTTGTGCCTCATTATAGGGTTTGGGGTGTGTGTGTTATGGGATTCCTCTCTCAACTTGGTTATTATTTAATGTTTATCTCACAGACAAATGACTGTTATCACCCATAAGAAATATCCTAATTTGAGTGCAATGACAGTGCTCAAATTTGAGCAGCTTGTTTCTACTTGGCCCACTAAATTAAAGACAATCAAAAGCATTGTTCAAAAAACTCACCCAGTCAATTCCTGTGCTTTTACAAGTACCAATAAATCATATGTAACAGGTAAGGCTGGTAAATGCAATCAGTCAAGATGAAAAATAGGAGGCCAGTTATCTCAGCTCTCACCAGCAATCTTACAGTGTTAAATGTGCTTCTTTTGATCAGATTCTGCAAAATCCAGCCAGCACAGCATCAGCAGGGGGGAGAGGGATGAGCTGAGGTCAGCTGAGGGGGAAAGTGAGCACCAGTGCTCTTGCAGGGATGAAGGGAGAAGAGCCTGCTGCTGCTTTGTTCCCCCTTGCAAACACTTTCCCTTCAAAGCTGAATAACAAGTGTGCAGTAGATTACATTCATATTGTTCCTGGACTGAACACAGGGATTTGCAGCACTACTTTGCAGGGGAAAGTGGGACATTCAGCTGCAAGTTTTCCAACCTCTCTTCTGGGAACCACTCTAAAACATGCCATAACACAACTGTGTGAGGAAGAGACAATAAAATGCCATGGGGTCCATGCAAAATGGCAGAAAGAGAAGGAATAGTTGTTTTAACTCTTCAACTAACTTTGGATGTTCTGAACTACCCTGGGATTTCTATTCAGTCAAAAAAATTATTTGTTTATGGGTTTATTTTTTCCTTTTTCTTTTTTTTAAATACCAGCTAAAGAGACTTTTCTTTTTTAGTACAGGTACAACACAATCTTTTCCAGATGAGATAGTGAAATAGTCAATGTCCCTTTTTTCTTATCAGATTGACTTTAAATTTGAAACAAACACAAAGGGAAAAGCACAGTCATTAGCAGTTTCTAGTTCAACAAATACATAGTCTTTCTTACACATCTACTTATTTATTCAGTCTTTCAGTGTCTCATAGATCACAGGAAGTGGAGACTCTCTAGAGAGAATTAGACTGCCCTTATTCTACAGAATCCATCATATTTCCAGCTTTGCTCATTTTGTCTCAAACAATGCATGCAGGGATGTGTCATTATTCACCAAGGACATGACTAGTCATGGGTATCAGGGGGAGAGGCAGAAGAAAGCCCAAAGGGGCTCTCTGTGTCTGTGAGTGACTGAAGACATTTCCTTGGGGGTTTTTTTGGGTTTTTTTAAACTTGCAGATTGCATTAGTTAACTTATAAAATACTCCTGAGAACAGCTGGAATCTGTCTGAATGCAGTCAGTCCCATTGAATTGTTAATGATGTCTACAGCATGTTAGGATTTGTTTTGGAATAAATACTCAATGTACAATTTGTTAGCATGCTTTCAATCTGAAGTATAAAAGCAAATTGAAGCCTATCCCACTGCACTGACTTTTGAAGACTCAAAAAGGTACAGGCAAACACAAGTGCTGATTCTGCAGTGCCTGAGAGGATGCCTTGGGTAAGGTGTATTTTGCTCTGGTTCCTAGGCTAGCATTCAGCACTGCTGGGGGAATGGAGAACTGGCTTTGTTTGTCTGCTATTTTTTAAGTGATTTCTGGAATGGTTTGCCTAGTGTTTCTAATTATTTTGCATTTGCTTCTTCTGTTTCATTTGGAGCAGGCTGTGTATATTAATTAGGAAATGTAAATACCTTTACAGAACTGTGTGTTTAGATGCATTTTTCGAAAGCAAATGTTGTAAGCACACTGGCAGCGAAGACAAGTATTTATGCTCATTGTTGACTTATCACCTGAAATATCCATTTCTTTACACAAGTACAGCTTTTAAAAGAGGGGAAATGTTGGGAGATTTCTAACCTTATACGGAATGTAGATTCACATAAGAATTAGCAGTTTGTGGCTTTGATTACTGGCTACCAGAAAGACATCTTCTCATTTCATGAGCTCTGTCAGTGGTAGCAGCTGGCAGAGCCTTGGAAGCTGTTCCAGGAAGCCTGGAAGTTAATGGTGGTTCCTGCTGTGCCAGGAGCTCTTTGCTGAGAGGCTTGGTGCTAAGAGCCAGCAGGAATAAAGCTAATGTACAGGCATTTAACACAGAGCTAATTGGAATTCCATATTTCCGGTCTGTGGGCAGTAACACTAAGAATTTGAAGTAAATTTTGTTCCAGGTCAGATTTAATAGACATTTTAAAAGATGAATTTAGAAAAAAAGTAAAACATTGTACAAGTTCAAGGAATATACACTTACAGTGCTTAATTTCCTTTTGTAATTTCATTTTGTGTATTTTTTATTATTTTGCGATTGCATGCATAACACTTTTTGCCATTTCAAAATATATATGACAGAGTATTATTTGCGGTTTTACATGCATTCAGGCCTGTAATAACAACGGAAATATTTGTCTTTTTCCTGAGTTACAATGGAGCATCAAACTTTTTATGTGCATTTTAGTCTTCGAATTACTTCTAGTACACTTCAAGCTAGAAAAGATGAAACTATATAACCTCCTGCTGCACCATACCCTGTGGTACCGCATATTATGCTAATTACTACACCAGTGCTCTCCTTCAGATTTTTTTTTAAACCTGAAATTCTGTATTTCAGTGAAATGACAAATTCTGAGCCCAAACACTTGTAATCTAGAAATTTATTTTCCCTGCAGGAAATCAACATGTTTTCTGAATGTTTCTCTTTTAACCAAGTAACAGCTGTTGTTTCAAAAGACAAGAACAAGGCCCATTTTTAGAAAAGCATTCAGCACAAGCTCTTATATGAGGTCTGGTGCCAGGGATGGCTCTTCCCCTAAAATTTCCCTGTGGGTGATGAGCTTAGCAAAACGATAACAGTTTGCTTCCACAGACCGTCCTTCCTTTTGCCTGCTGTGTGCTTTCTAAATCCCTCTCCTCTAAGGAGGGCCACAGAGAGGCCACCGGAGCCCTTCTACTCATGAAGGAGAAGTTGAATAATTGCTGTCTCCGTGTGTCCCTGTCCCTGGGTCTTTCCCAAGGAGGTTGTGCCGGGCTCTGGCTCTTCCCTTGCGGCACAGCCCCTCCTCGCTCGCCCGCTTGCTGCAGCGCCGCCCCACTAGGAGCTCTCCTGGTCTTGGAAACTGAGCAAAGGCACTTATCCTCCTTGTTGTTTTCCCTGCTTATCTGTCCTTGCCAAGATATCTGCTTGCACCTCCTATCTGCTGGTGTCCCACTTTCTGGAGCCAATGTCCCCCGTGCCACTGTCCCTGCTGGACAGCACCCTCAGCGCCCGTGCGCAACTCGTGCTGCTCTCTGCAGACCCTGCCTTGCCCTCTGCAGAATTCTGGGCTTCTTTGCTCTGCTTTCTTTCAACCAAGCTCTAATTGGGCAATTGTTTTTTGTTTTGTGCTTAAGGTTAAGGGCTGAATGCATTCCCCAGGTGTTCCTCATTGAAAATGTCTCAAAACCAAAAGTAGTTAATTATTTACGTGCCCTTTGCTGCTGAATTCTGTTCTGTTGCCTGTGTTTGGCATCTGGCATAGCAAAATATATGGAGGAGCTCAGCATATGGACCATTTGTGCATTATATTTTTGTTTTGAAAGCCACAGAAAAGCCAAAGCCTTATTACCATGAAAATTAATGCTTGAATCTGTAACTATATAAATTATATCTTATAAAATAAGCCCTGATTTTGTCTCACAGCTCATCTCAGGCTGGTCCTTAGTAATGAAAAGGCACTATAAACTTATTTTATGTCCTGCTCTGTAGTAAAGTACGGTGTAATAGGTGGCAGGCACAGGCAATTTCTATCTTCAGTCACTTCACTGTGAAAAGTATTAATCACAAATGAGAATCATAGCCTCAACATGTTGTATTTATAAACAACAAGGAAAATGGAGATGGACAAAAGTAAAGGTACGAGGAATTGTTCAGTCTTTACCAGCCCATGACAAGTGATGATGTGCTTTGCCTATGAACAGTGGAAGAGAGTCAAAGAGGGCTTTAGAACTTGTCCCGTGCTTCCCTCCCACAAACAGTTGGGTACAAGGCTTGTGCAGATGCAGGTGCTTTTTCCAGAAGTACTCTGCAAGCAAATGCTGAGAGACAGAGCTAGGAATTGTGCAGCTCAGCTTCTGGTGTGCAACAAATGCTGCGTCTGCAGCTCTCTGCATTAAAAGTCCTGATGCAAACAGAAGTGGAAGGGTGAATGATGCATCAGAAATAGAGCTAATACTGCAACTGTGACTAGCTGTGGCTTTGGAGGGAGCAGAAAACTAGTAAACCAGTAAATGTCCCTGAAGATTATGATCGCCATATAAAATTATCACTTTTCTCCACTGTTGAAGTAGCCAGGTCACATTTGCATTAAGCAAAATGGAAGATAGTGTTAGCTTTTGGACTGCCACTGTCATGAGGCACCACCACAAAAATCTGATTTTGTTTTCCTGCTTCAGATACTTCAGACTCTGTGGGACATTTTCCTATGAGATGTCTGTGAACGTACTTATGAGAGAAGGGAAAGTTAATAAGGCAAACTTTGTTTTCCCTCTATTAACAAGTCATTTGCCTTAAATCTCTGTTTTTCCTATGTATCCAGGGGCTGTGACACAGTCCTTCAGGCTAAAATGCCACCCTCAACAAACACTAATGATAAAAAAAAGGAAAGCAAACAGGAAAATATATTATTGTCTCAGGGTTTTGCTTTTTATTGCTCTTTCTCCTTACTTCTTTGATGAATGTTTTCGGCTTGGAATCCTGTGTCTGTGGCTGTCACACCACGGCCAAACAAGCAGGGCAGGACCTCGTGTTACTGCACTCAGCATGGTCCCCACAGACATTTTGATGGGAGCTGTGGGTGGGCAGGAGGAGCAGAGCTTGGGTGGCCACTCTGGCTTTCGGATGAAGTCGTGTCTCCCTGGCACAAGGGGCAGTGGCTGACTGCAGAACTCTGACAGCTGGCAGACCATCCCGAGGCCCTGACCAGAGAGCTCCAGGGCTGGGGCGAATAATAACAGACACTGGGTTGCCTTTCTCTGAAATATCCCATGATCTGTTTCATCACACATTGTCATAGCGTCTTGTAGGTTTGTGCACTGAGTGTGCTTGCCCTCCTGTGTCCCTGCCTGACTGACTGCACTGGCAGAGAGCCACTCTCGTGTGTCCAGGCAGCCACGTCCAGCACAGCTCTAACATGTCATGCCTGCTTCTGGTTCCATCCTCTCTCTTGCTGGCATGAGACCATCGTGGGAAGGCTGGTCGCCACAAAAGGCAGCTTCCTTACCTGTGGAAAAGGTGACAGGGCAGGAACTTGCAGGCGACTTCAGTCAGCTTTGCACGGTTCTACTCCACTTCTCCTGCAGCCCAGAATGAGTTTGCACACAAGATAAAGAGGGAGAACATAGCACACAGCACAGATAGGAGGGGTTACCTGTGTAGCTATTCGTGCCTTAATGGCATTTGTCATGCTGCAGATGGCACAAAAGCCAAGATAGGAACCAAGGCCTTCTATTGTCCTTCTTTAGGGCTGTGCGTGTCAGCTCAGCCACATGTGCACTGTCGTGGTTGCAGATGGGGCAGGTTGGCATCCTACCTCAAAATTCTGTGTAGCATCATTCAGTGTGAAGCCCAGGATGTGTATTGGTGAAATACTTACATTTTGCCATCTTGGTGTGATCTTAGTGACATAGTTCTGCACTGTTATGAACAAAATTATAAACCAGATGTCTTTCTACCTTTATTTTTTTTTTTCTAAACCAGGTGTGAAGAAAGAAGTACAAAAAGATCAGGATGCTAGCAGACCATCTGTCTCATCCCCTAAGAAATCAGCAGTAACCGCCACAAAACTCCATTCACCAGGTATTTATAAACTCGAAAGCACTGTTTCAGGAAAGATTTAAACTTGTTGACTTTGCATCTCTTGTTAACACACTCAAATCTGAGACCTACTATTGTTAAGTGAGGATTGATTGTGTCCAAGGTTCATTAAGCTGGCTACATCAGGCTTTATCATACCAATGCATGAGCTGAATAGACTTTTGTTCTCTTTGTTATAACCATGCAATCATCTCTCATTCAAAACAAAGAGTTGTTGCTATTACATGTTTAAGGGCACAAGAACATCTTTTTTATCATTACAATTTTCTTACATAAAAAGAGAGCAGATAGATGTAGCGAAATAAAAGACACCTCAGACAATTGTCTGTAGTGATAGTGTATTGCTCAGAATCTATCCTTACTTTCACGCGGAGGAACCAAATTTCCTGGACTATTTCTATGCATAACTGGAAAAGGGATTATTTATAGAATTAACCTTCAAAGTGCTATTGGGACATTGTCAACTTATCCCTCAGTATTGGACACAAACACATGGTTTTAACATTTCTGAAGAATACCTTTTTTATTTGCCAAAATGAAGAGAACTTGTTTCTATTTATGTCTACTAAGTGTACATTAACAAATGTCTAAGGTGCCTAAAGGCTTTTGTGGGGCTGGCCTTTGGTTGGTCTAAATGCTTCTGAAATGAGCGTGCGTGGTCTCACTGATTTCATTGTACTTGCAGTTTATCTTCTGTTCCCTCATTTTTCAGACTCTGCTTTGAATACTTAAAATGTCATCTCTACAGCTATGTGATACTTGAGTTATAATGGTGGTGGGTAGAACCCCATGTTGCTTCATTTGGTTGCAAAATATAAAGTGTGTAGAACAGCTCTCCAGCTCCTATAACTTGCACCAAGAGTTTCTGCATTATTACTAAACTCAGTCCCTATTCTTCTCCTTCTCAACCACCAAAATCAAGAAAATGGGAGATTAAATTTAATCTTCCCAGGTACCACCAGGACACAGAATTCTTCTCCCTACAAAGATATTAGAGTAAAAAGATGAACTTAACACTGTCCTCTGAGTCATATAATTTACAGGCTATTTTGCACCTGGTGAGATCACAGAGAGATCCAAAGAATTTGTTGCAGAGAGTGCCAGACCAGAAGCTCACCAGTGTTTATAACGGTGGGAGTCCAGTTTAAGCATCAGCACCGAGTGTGGCTGTAGCAGCATGTCACAGCACAGCTGATTTGCTTCCACTAGGATTATAAAGCAAAATTGAGCACAGGAATATTTGTACAGTGTATTTGTATTGTCTTAAGGAGGTCTGCATTTCCATGGGTGACATAATAATTTTCAAGGCTTAAATTTTTGGTGTATCCAATTCATGATGCCTGAACAGTTTCTTCATTCTTATGAGAGACTGAGTAACTGACCTCTATCCTTCAGACTGATTTAGAATTTGTTCAGCTTGGCTGTCTGCAATTAAGGCAATCTAAATTTGTTTATCACTGTAAGGATCAAGTAGGAAAATAAACCTTATCTTCATTTATTTTTTAGAATAGCCTTTGGCATTCTTTGAAATAACTTCAGCAATAACAAAACAATAATGACAATTTTTTCACCTACTTAACAATTTCAAAAAATAGTCAAAGCAGCCTTTGAAGAGGACACAGAGTGTAGCTGGTGCTAAGGGGCAGTAACAGCCTTTCCTCATCAGAGTCACAAATTCCTGCATTGTTTACACTTTTTGATGGGAGAGAATGTGTCTCACAGGTAACTCCACCACAGCTACATCTGGCCATGAAACAGGTTCTAAAATTTCTGAGTGCTGTTTCTAGGTTGTATTTGCCCCTGTTTCTGGCCTTCTCACATTCAGTTTCTTTTAATCAGTGCTGGTTTTTGACTGTCATACACAAATTTTTTTAGCCTTGAACCTGATCTTTATAATTTGGCTCAGTCCTCCTGAAGACTTGCAAGGGAGTTTTGAGATGCAGAGTCTTGCAGGGATCTCAATTTTATCCTTTGATGCAATACCACTCCTGAGATCTGTGTATAGGAGCAGGTGTCCATAGATGCAAGTGCTCTCCTTCCACTCCATTTTAGAATAGTGCCAACTGTTTCAGACATCTGTCACTCTACAGAATTCTTGATACCAATTGTCTCAAACTAATTTGCACACTTTCCTTACCAAAATGTTGAAAATTGGGCAGTCAAAAGGCAAATAAATTGCATTCCCCATATAAATCCTCATAGACAGTGTTAATTATGAGTATAGACTTGTTATGTCTCCTTAGTTCAAACACTCACATAGATAAAAAAGACTTGGGAATTTTGAAGCGGATCAAAGGGGTTCCGTGATTTCAGCTTACACTGTGTCTGCCCCTCTGGTCCCACCATCAGCAAAAAGGACATTGAGGATCAGGGCCAGCATCATTAATATATACCCTGTTTTGTGCAGAGCAACAGAAGAGAGACATCAATGGCAGAATAAGCTTAGTAAGCTGCCTTTCAGACCCAAATGAACCGAGAAATTCAGATTTATCCCTGAGGAGAATAGCACCATTTAATTTACAAGGGCAGCTTATAATACTGACAAGGACAACACGGAGATGTGCACTTCAAATCTTCCAGTGAACAGCAAGGCTAGAAAGATACAAGACTAAGCAACCTGATGAGTTTCTGTTTTAATTAATACTAAACTGATTTCAATGGCTTTCCCCTACACTTATTCCTAAGCCTTCTGTTGTAACATCACTGCGCTTCTTAAACAACCCAAGATTTTTTTATACTAAAAAGACAGATATTTATGGCTGTTGCTTCTATGAATTTCTTATTTTGTGGTAATACCTAGTGTACAGTTATGAGCCCCTTGACACGAATGGAAGAGTCTGTAAGAAAATACCATTACTGCACGAAAATTTTGACAGGCTTTAAGTGACATAAAAATGGATAGAGGGCAATAGCTATGCTGGTTGAAATCTCTTAATGACAGAAACTCCCTGTATTGTATTATTTAGGTCTTCCAATAACATGCCATTAGTCTTGACACTGCAAAACATGGTATTCTTTTTCACAAATGCAAGTCATGGACACAAAGAGTTTTCAAAGGAGATTTTTTTGCACTTGTGGCTCTTTGCAGTTGCACCATGAGATACTTGGAGATATGAGGGAGCATCTCTGCTGGAGCTGGCTCCCTGTAAGCTTTGCCTGGAGCCAGGACATAGTTCAGCAAGATAGAAGATATGCTCCCAGTGGCTCCACACAAGCTGGGGACCTGGAAAAGTAGGAATATGCTCCTGGGCTATTGCTCTGGGAAAGCCATACTGTTCCCCTGCCTGATCTAGTAAAATTGCTGTAAGAATCTATTTGTGCACCCAGACCACAGTCTTAAAGATCTAAAAGATCTAAAGCATATCTGAAAAAATTACCTCTGGAATTTGTAATGCTCTACTTTACAAATTGGCTCAGATTCATACCATCAGAGGCATTTCTGTGGAAGGGTTCTTTTAAGAAAAGGATAGGTAGTATTCACGGCAGAAGACTGTCCCCTATTGCACTGATTGCTGGAGAGTGGTTGTAGGCATTGTTTCTGTGTTGTTTTTCAGGAACTGTCTGCTAGAAGACTATAAAACTACAAACTGCCCTCTTTTTTTCATATTCTTGCATGCACAACCTTTTCTAGTAATACAGAAATGTTCTGGATCCATGTCCATCATCTCTAGCAGCACACGGGACAGAGGTGTCTGACTCATGTTTTCTCCCTCTTTCTTACTGACTCCAGCTTCTAGGCTAAAAGCTGGAGACTAATGGGAGGATCTGTGGAAGAGCAGAGGTTCCTGATCAGTGTTCAGGATCAAGATAAAGAGCATCAGCTAAGAGACTGAGGGTAGCAAAAAAAGTCTGTAAGCTGTGCAAAGGTGATGGCCAGCTGGCCATAAATGTTTGCAGAGGAGAGTTTTCAGAAAGCAAAGCAGGTAAAGACAAAACAGATTTTCTGAGCAGTGGTTTGAGCAGCCTGATGCTACCAGAACTCTGTCCCTTCTTGCTTCTTCCTCATAACTGTATATCCACAGAAATGGATGGTTGACTCAAGCGGGACATGGACTTAGGAGAAAAGTCTCACTGCCCTGAAGTGGGTTATTATGATTAAGCTCTGGTTCTTGTGCCATTGATATGAATATGATGCTGTATTTGAGCTGATACCCTAAACACAAGCTACACCAGTGCTTTCACATCTTTGTACACCATCAGGCTTGCTTCAAGTGAATTTGGAGCACATCAGAGGAGCCAGAGTCTGTCTGGGCCTATTTCTGCAGGCACACCATGTAGTGATTCTGGTGTGATCAATGATGCTGAGAGAGCAGCCATGCAGAGCCAGTGATGTAACTCTTGTGCATTCTGTGGCACCTGGTGGCACTTCAATACGTATCGATTAAGCACTGCAATTTTAGACATGTTATAAAGGTGAGAGCAAGGGGAACTCTCAAGATAGACTGCAGTATTGTAGATAAAAAGTAATAGTGATGTCTCAATCCAGGCTGTGTTTGCATTTGGGGAGGGACAACTCCAGCCCCACATTGTCCTGTTTGGAGGTGAAATGAAATCTGCAAAGGCAAAGGCAAACTGGCACCTCTGTCAGTCACCAAGCTTGAGGCTCAGATGGACAAAGAAACCATGTTTAGAGTATGAATGTCATCTAGCTGTTTTCCACGTCCACGATAAGGTAAGGTGAATCCTGACCTGGAAGTGCCCATCTCTCTCACTGCCATCCAAGAGAGTCCAGCATTGTGCATCAAGATGCAGACCTCTGTTCTTGCAGATGTCTAGCAGAGATGAGGTGATTCCTTCCTCCAACAACCTCAGTTCTCCGTCCTCTTAGGACAGCCTTCCTCAACACAGAGAAGACCTTCAGGCTCAGAGCCTGAGGTGAGATGACTGTTAAAAAGCTTTGAGCTTTGGCCCCTGAAGAAACATATTTCACTGTGCTCTTGCTTTTTGTTTTGAAAGACTGAAAGTTCTGTGTTAGTGCTACAGACCTTTTTTTTTCTTTTGTGGGGATGAATCCCAAAGGCCATAGAAACACATAAAGGTCATGTCTGTACGTAAAAAGTAAGTGACCTGAATGGTCCTTTCTTCTCTCCTTTGTAGGACATCCCAAGCAAAGGCCAACCACCCCAAAGAATGGATTCTCCCCCAAACCAGGAGAGGGTCGAGACACTGAAAAGCAGTTCGTTCAGAGACTGAAGGAAAAGTGTGATGAGCAGTCCCGGCAATTAATCAATATCCAAGATGAGCTTAAAAGGGCCAGCTGTGGTTTTGATGTCTTTGCTATAACAACACAGTACTTTTTCAGGCAGGTAAGTACAATGGGTGATTCCTACCATTGAAAAGGCACTTTGTCTTTACACTTGTCACTTGTCCAAATCAATTCCACAGTCGTTGAAAATTTGTTCTTGGGAGAAAGCATGTAATTTCTTTACAATGATTATTATGAGAAGGGAATTTTAATTTCATAGAATCATAGAAAGAAAATCTGCAATGACAAAGGAAATCTGGCACCCCTATCAAGTCACCAAGTTTGGGGTTTGGGTGGCCAAAGAAATTATGTGTAAAGTGTAGATCTCATCCAGTCTGATAAGTTGTATAATTTGAGGCCATATATTTGAAAATAAAAGTTCAGGAACTTGGAAAAGGAAAAAGTTTGAGTGAAGTATTTGTCACAAGCATGGGCTTCAGGATGTTTTTAGGAGTAAAGGAGATGCAGAAACTTTGAAGTCCAAGTCTCTGACAACTGAGATGTTGATACTTGTGAGCAATCAAAGCTGTTAGATGAAGGAAACAATTTGATTTCCTTTAATAATTATCTACCCTTCCTGTTCACCCTGGATCAGGCAGAGTGCCCCTGTTACAGGGTTGCCAATTCCTGAAGATGTTAGGATAACATCTCAGCATGAGGAAGATTACGGGCAGCAGGTATAGGGAGCATAGAGCAAATGTTGCTGGTAAATAGAGAACCTTATTTATTCACTCAACTCAAGTCAAAATGAATAAATTGTAAGAAAACCAAAGTAACCGTGAAGGATTCGTAGGTATTGCTTGTTTCAAAAGCAGTTTAGTGATCTAGGAGTTCTAGCTGGGCACTGAGGTCTAGCCTTGGTTCACACGATGCCCATGTATTTTATAACATCCCAGGTTAAGCTGGTGTCCCAGCTACTTCATAAACAGGCAGACAATCACCAGCAGTAGGACCTAAGGTTCAGATAATACCCTTGATTGCCTCTTTGTCTACTTTTGGAAGAGATAAGTATAAATTTTCAGTGTTAAACGGGAGAAAGAAAACCAAGAAAACAAAACCTAATTTCAGTCAGTCTTCAAAATTCTGAAAAACTTTATTTAGTTTTGGTGGTTTTTATATTAACGGGAAAGGTTACCTTTGAATAAATAACGTCAGTGCACACTGTTCCCGAAGTAGGAGCTGATCTTGCCGGGGGAGATTCACTGAACTGAGAAAACAGGGAGTTTTTTAAATGTCCTAAATATTTTAAATACCTTCCCAGGAGATTTTCCCCCTCTATTTTTCCTTAGACTTGATATTTCTGTATTTCAGGACTTGTTGGGCATTTCTAAACACTTTTAAGTGAGTTTTGGGGGTTTTTTTGGTTGGGTTTTTTTAGGGGATTGGTTATTTTTTGGTTTTGGGGTTTTTGGGCTTTTTTGGATGTGTTTTTGTTTGTTTGTTTTTTGTTTTTTGGGGTTTTTTTGTT
Source organism: Acanthornis magna (assembly GCA_036785705.1). Classification (NCBI taxonomy): domain Eukaryota; kingdom Metazoa; phylum Chordata; class Aves; order Passeriformes; family Acanthizidae; genus Acanthornis; species Acanthornis magna. The sequence goes on from JAWUZG010000090.1 coordinate 14,771,632, forward strand.
TTTTGAGCTGACTGTGGAGTATCCTTGTTTAAATCAGAGGGAAATAAAAAAGGACAGAGCATTGTCAGCTCGGCTTTGTCTATGCATTTTCCACTGGGTGAGGTTTTTCATCACATGCCTCATTCACATTTTACTGAAGGAACTCTGGAAGCTTGGGCATGTCTCCTTCATTTCCCCTGGATATGTTTTAAATGAGAACAGCTGCTGCAACTGAGCTTTAAGATGATTGTGTTTCTGTTGGTGCATGTTGGATCTGTCCTGAAAATGCCTCCTAAATTGAACAACTCAGGTGTCTTTATTTAACAGCATCTTCTCCAAGTCCTGGCCAAGCATAGCTGCTCCTCCTGTTCCCAGCTCCTCTTTATTTCCAGGCCAGCTGGGGATTGCAGCAATGCCCTTCTGAGTGCCTGGAGGTGAAAAATAATACACCTGTAGAATTTAAGCGCCTTCAGGTTTGGGCAGGATTAGATGTAGATTGTTTTCAGATCCACCCAGATGTGGTACCTCTTTTAGGATTATAGTTGCTTTAGGCTCCATTTTTAGTGCATGCAGGCAGGTGAGCACTTCATGAAGACTATTTAAAGCACCCAAGAGCTGAATTTCTGATTGATGTACTTGCCTGTCTCACCTGAGACTTCCAGGGAGCATGAAGGCTGCTGCACTCTTAAGTTTAGTGCTTAAGTTAAGAGCCTACACACAGCGGGACAATCTGGGACTACTCAAGAATTGTGTAACTGGGCAGTCAGTTGTCTTGCAACACAGACACAGACTTACAAGTTTTTGAGTGTCATTTGAAAATATAATCTGTAGACATTTTCTGAGATGGCATTATTGTCTGAAAGCTTGAGCAAAATTGAGTTGGCTGGCTTTGAGTTAGGGCAGCATGGAAAAAAACTTTTCACATTATAAAAATAAAAACAATTGTGTGTGTTTGTTTCTGAGAACCCTGCAGGCAAAATGGTTGAGGTCTGAGTGGAACTGCAGTTTGGCAAAGGAAAAACATTCATTCAAGAAAAAGGTGTGGCCTTATTCATGAGAAGTTTAGTGTTGATTTGTCCAGCTGGCAGTTCTACTCTGTTTAGCAGAGCACCCATCCTGTTTTGGTGCTAGGGAGCCTCTTTTGGGCTGATAGTCACTTGTGTCCAATGTCTCTCTCTCCTTGCATCACAACAAAATAATGTTCAAAACAGATTTTTCTCATATTTGGACCTAAATTCTGTTGGGAAATGTGCTCCTAGGCAGTGAGGACAGAACTGAGTCTTAAAGACAGCCCAAGGACTAATGATTTCTGTGCAGGTAGGAGAGGATCCATGCCTGTGGCTCTCTTGCCTTGCTCACATTGTTTCTGTTCTCTCTCCAAAGCTGGGAAAACCACCAATGCAAATGGTTCAATGGACACACTTAGCTGTTGAAAGAGAGTGTTGGTATGTAATAAAGAGAGGAACTGCTGGACCACACCAGCAGTTTCTTTGAGTGCTTTAAGTTTACACAACCATTTTCTTGTATTTTTTTAATTTGTCTTCTGACTGTTTCAGACCACTGCTGAATGGTGTCCTGGAATCATTTCTCTTTCTCAGCTGAAAATGCTCTTAATTGGCAAGATTCTTTTAATTGGCATCTAGAAGTGCACAACATGTACCAGTATTTAATACAGACCCATTAAATGCCAGCTAAACCAATTTTCTATCTTTGGGAAAAGCCTAGGCAATCAAAGCAGGTGATAACTGAGGCAGTAGACACATAAAAAAAATTTAAAGTGGTGGTTCTGACATAAGCAGGAAAAGTAATGATTGCAGTGCCTGTGCAGAGCATGGCTTTTAATTATTTAATTAGCAGATGTATTAGCTTAAGCCCCTCATATATGCACATGACTCTTGTTGACTTTTGGAACTGCTTCAAATTAATTCTGAAGAGGAGCAGATTAAGTTTGTCCTTAATGCTGTCTTGCCGATGCAGCGCTTGTGCTGCGCTGGAACGCCAAAGCGAACAACTGACTGATGGGAGCTGGAGTCACACCAGGAAGACTTTTTAGAGCAAATACCTGCAGACCCCTGATCTGGATCACTCCTGACCTGCTCTGCCTTGTTAGCCAGGCGATAGTGATAGTCCTGGCCCAGTTTCAGCCCTGTTCAGCAAAGCGGCCAGCAGTGATCCCTCTTGGAAGTGGAAACAGTGCCATCTAAAGGAGAATAACCCAAAGTGACAAATCCTGGAGGGAAAATCTTTCAGGACATAAACAGGGAGAAAAAAAAATCCACTTTCATGTCTCTAGTACACTCGTAGAGGTGTTTGTGTTGAGGGCTGTTGTGGCCAAACTGCACCCAGGTACTGAAAATTGGGCTGGTGGCTCTCTGCAATCCAGACTGCCCCAGCAGCGGGAGAGTGGAGTCCCATGAGCAAGTTCTGCCTCTGCAATTTCTGAGGAGGACTCCAGACCTACAGTGCATGTGAGGGAAAGGGATCCTTTCTGGGCTGCAGACCCCGAGGGTGGGGGCTGGTAGGGGAGAGGGTCTGTCCCATACTCTGCTTGGGTCTGGAGGGGTTTCCAGACCTTCAGCATGGCCTCTGGATGTGGTTTTCATCACGGGGGACAAACTGCTCAGGACAAGTCCCAGCACATGAGTGCAGTCAGAAGAGTTGGGAAAGCAGGAGCCACATGGATGTCCTGAACAAGAGTTGGGACGACGCTGCAGTCCTTAATGGCACCCCAAGACTTTCTGTTTACCAAGACTGGGAGAGGCGTGTCACCAGTAACCAGAGTGTGTTTGTCTGCACATCTAATTGGGGGTGCACAATACATGTCTTCCAGAAAAATAAACACACACAGCAAGATCCTGAAAAATCTAGGATGGGCAAGGAAAACTTTGCCCTTGTTCAAATAACAAATAGGTGTGTGCTTGTGTGTCTTTTTGAGAGTAATGTTCCTGCCCTGTGAATGGAAAATATGCCACCCAGTGTCATGTAACATCCTTGGCCAGATGCTAATGACCGCTTGTGCTAGAGGCAAAATTGGTCATGCTATTTATAAATTGTTTGGCACTTCCCACCATTGCTTCCAAAACATTAATTTGGGCTAACATTTCAAGGGATTATCTCAGGCTAAGCTGAAAATGGTTTCTTTTCACAGCTGTCTCAGAGAATAAGTTCAGGAGAAATGTATCTATTGTTCGTGCCTGGTGGTGGCAGAGTGGTAAGAAACCAGCACCCATCAGAAAGATTGACTTTCTGGCTTTCAGGGGTAATACTTTCCCAGCATTTGCAAAACATGTTTGAATTTGGCTCAAGAATAGCCCTTAGAATACTGCCATTCCTTCCTCCTCACAATTACAGTTACTCTAGATGTCCTGTATTGAGCAAGTTCATTCTTTTCATGCCTTCTGATGGAGACCAGAGCAGTCAGAGCAGCTCAGTATTTTCATTCTGTGTCCTGAAAAAAACACACTTTGGACTCATCAAACACTGACAGTTTAGGGTTATGTATCAAAAACATTTTATTACAAGGAAAACAAAACACTTTGTTTACTTGGTAGGAAAAAAAATCGAAAGAAGCTCTGTCATCATTTAGAGCTTTCTAAATTGCTTTTTAAGGAGACGTGCACAAGATTTGGTATGTGGGGCTATGAGTTACGGTAAAACAGAGCAGTAAGAATCCAGAGGGGTACTCCTTTACTCACAAGCATTGCCATGAAGGCTCTACAATGCTGATGCTATGGGACTTGAAGGCCACTCACACATGGTCAGTCTGCCCAAGGAGTGGATTGGGGTTTGTGCAATCAAGGAAATCGCCTTCTCCAGGCCCCCTGCTTATTTGCTGTGTATGCTAAAAGTCAAGCAATGAGTAGGTAAGGTTCTATAGGAACAGAAACCTCAAAGCAGATGAGTATCTTTCCCCTCCTCATCCTTTGGGTACCTGGATGTTACACTGCTTCCAGACAGCACAGCCAGCTCTGCTTCAGGGCCTGCAAAACAGAAGGAAAAAGGTGTAGGGAACCTGTTGGCTTCTCCATGTGTCCTCAGTGACCTTCTCAGAGGCACTGCTGTGACAAATAATGCACGTTTTAGTTTTGGGAGGTGGAAGAATATGCTTCCCTGGGAAGCACCGGTGTAGTTACATGGCATTGTTTTGAAAAAAACCCCAAATTAGACTATGTTTGTATCCTTGGCTGGAGAAGAATTTTGTTATTTACACATAAATATTTCAAATTTTGAGATAAAAAAGAAATAACCCCAGGCATTCTAATACTCTTCTTGAAAAGGTTTTAAATGGCCATTAAAAATTAAAGACCTCTTTTTTTACATGTTGTCCTTGAAGAGAAATATATTTAGGATGTGTGCCAAGCATCAGGTAAAAGCGAATTTATTTTCTCCTTTTGTTTGTATTATCGATCTCTGTGTAAGCAACTGACTTTGACAGCCTTGATTTTATAGTGCATTCAGAGGGAGAAACAGAATAAGAGTTGGAAGCAGTTCTTGTGATGCTGGCAGCCTCCAAGTAGGATATATATCTGGACTTGAGGGGTTTGGCAACACATTGGAAGAGGTATGAAAAGCAGTGATAAGTAATAGGGTCCAGTGCTATTGTGGCCTCTCATCATGCAGCAGACAGAGAAAACCCAAATCACAGTGTTTTCCTGCTGATCTTCAAGTTCAGCAAAAGAGTTAGTGGAAAGGTGTACCTCTTTTAAATTCCATGCATTTTAAATTCCTCTCTTCCAGCAAAGAGGCAATATCCTCAGATCAATTATAATTTGGTTTTTGGTTCTGTTTTGTTCTTTGGAGGGTTTTTTCTTTGATTGACTCATTGATTACTCCCCAGAGACACTGTACCAGGATTTCTACTAAGAATGTAACTGAACCAAGGCTTTACAATTTGGTGTAGATCAATAGGTGCAAAGTTCATATATGAAAGTATTAATCACACCAGAAACTGAAAAATTTTTCTGTTTCCATGAGAGAACAGAAATATTTAACAAATGAAAATTTACAGATCCCTTTCAGGAAGTAAATAAGGAATAAGTAAATAACTCTGATCAGCAGTGGGGTGCACAAGATCTGGCCTGTCCAGGTCTGAGGAATTCCATCTTCTCTTTGGGAGTCAAAAAGCAAAGCCTCCCTTCAGAGGCAAATCTTTCAGCACACCTCTTGTTTTACACACATATTTGTTTGTATAAAATATTTATGACAAGACCAAATGTCACTCTTTAAAACTGCTGTAAAGGGAGAGGCCATGCCTCAATTCAGAGGTAACCTTCAGAAGTCATTTCAAAATGAAATTTTTGAACAGAAGTCTAGGGAAGGTTGCAATCAGCCTAGAGAGGGGTCAAATACCAAGTTCCCCTCCCAGAAGAAGCAGTGACCACTGAATAACTTGACACATATTTACATGCTGGTGGTTAATTTTCAGTTACCTGCCCCTCTGGCAGATCCATGTCCCTCTCTCCCATGTGGCCAACCTCAGGCATCACCACATCACTCATTCTGTGGCTGAAGCCTCACCTGGAGATGCCCATCGTAGCATCCCAGGAGCTCTCTTGATCTCAGATACACACCTATGGCCTTCCCTACCTTCTCCCTGCTTGGGTTTTCAGACCTCTGGCAGCAATACTTTCGTTTGGTGGTTTTACATTCCCCTCAGGGCAAAAATGGCATGGCTCCATTCGTATAGGCATGTCCAATACTGACCTATATAGGCATTATAATAATATTGACAACAATGATCAGTGCAATAGAATTTAAGTTTTTTCAAGTGATCTTAGTGCTTCTACAGTCTAATAAGAGGAACCATTTATTATCTATAAAAAAGGTCTGGCAATGCTAAATTTCCATCAAACCAACTATGTGCCAGCCATTTAATTGCAGAAATACTATGGGTTTAGCCATCACAAAACATAAAGGCTAGCCCCACTTGAAAAATCAATTTTTTTCTTCTTATTTGCCAGTGGAATACAATTTATTCAAGTTAACATTAGCTTGTGTTTAATCAAATTACACAGAATAAGGAAAAAAAGATGATGGGATTGAACTGGGTTTGTTGAAAACAGAAAGCACTTGGCTGACTTAATGTATTCCTCTTTGTTAATATTTGAGCTCCATATAGCATTCTCAATAGAAATTAAGACATTAAAATTTTTGTTATTTCCCAATTACCCCAACAAGTGCTAGACATTTTGAGGATCACATAAAGATGACATCCCAGCCCTGGAATGTTTAGCATCTAAACAGGCAAAAGCCTGATTAAAACTGGGGTGTCAAAATGACTGACTCTGGAGATTACCATATATTTAATTTCTTAGGGGATTTATATGGGAAGATAGTCACGTGTTTGTGTGCGTGGATACACACAGCTGCATGCATCCAAGCACACATCTGCAGTGTGTTCTGCCTTCCGATATCTTCTGGGAAGAGCATCTGTGCTTCCAGTGACTGTATAGGTAATAGGACTGGAGCACCTTGGGGCCTGGGATCACCGACAGGGCCGCAGTGGCAGGCACCACTGGAGAAGGACTGGACAGTGAGATGTCCTGCCAGCGTGTCACCCACCAGTGCAATAGTGAGGGCAGCCAAGAAGCCAAAGCAAACCCCCAGACACCAGGAGGTGCAGAGGTAGCAGTGGTTGTGTGTATGCCACTCTGTGAGCTGTAGGAGAGCCCAGAGAGTAGTTTCCGTTCTGCAGATGGGGATACTCCCACTGTTCATGTTTATTTATACTAAATGGGTGTGATGAATATTTTACAATCCCACTCAGGTTCGTCCCATCTGCCCTTGTCGGTGTTCCCCATGGTGCAGCACACGTCTCCAGGCAGCTGCAGAAATGAGCAGCAGGACGTGTCCTCAGCAGCACTGCTGGGCTGGTGGCTGCCTCTGAGGCAGACAGCCTCCACAGCTGTCCTTATTACCACACTCTGGTTTCATCTGTGGGGGAAAATTAGCTGTATTTCTTCCTTGCTTTGTTTTGTTGGCTCTTTTTAATTGCTCAGTACAGTCAATGGATTGACCCAGAGGGATGTTTCTGCTCAGGGGATGTGTTGAGTGTGTCTGCCCACAGATTGTACAAAGAAGCCCTGGCACCTCTGGTGTGCTGACTGGGGAGCGCTGGTGTTTAGCACCACTTACCAGAGAGGTGACTGAACTAGGACCTTTTCTGGGGCTGGAGATGCCTTTATACCTCTGAGTTTTGATGCCCCAATGCACTTGGCTGCTTGCTGCAGGAGGAACCTTTTGGTCCCTTGACTCTTCAGTTCTCTACTCTTGGCTTCCCCAAGAGTAGAGAAAGCTATTTTTCCTCTTCATCTGGAGTATTGCATCACCTGGCACATGGGATGCTCTTCCTGAGCCTGGCAGAGGCACCTTGCTCAGGCTGAACCTTGGCTTGGGGGATTGGTCTGAGCACAAGATAACTAGGTAGTGATCCCTTCAGCAGCTGAAATTGGCTGTATTTCTGGAAATGGTTTCTGAAGCTTCTTGGAAAAACTTGTGTAATGTTGAGCTGCCTGCTTTAAGCTGCCTCACACTTGGCAGCCAGGCAGGAGGTAAGCACCAAGGCCAGTCTGATAGGCAAAGCTCTCCAAGCTCTGGAGAGGCAATGACAACCCAGAGATAACTTGCAGGTTAGGGAAAGATATGCTTGACAGGTGTAAGTGCCTGCAGAATTATTCTGCCCTGGAAAGTAGAAGGAAAATGTTTAGGAGGGACTAGATGTTGTGGAAATATCTCTGCATTTCCAATGGGATCCATGTTGCGAAAGAAAAAGGTTTTGGGATTTCTTTCTGCTGTGACTGTAAAAAACAGAGATCACCTCCTGATTTGGCAGAAGTTTCCAGATATTTGGCCTGACTTTTTTGGTTTCACCTCTGCTAATTGGTATTCTTAAAAACAAACACATTACAAAGGAGCATAACACATTCAAAGCAATGCCTAAATACATGAAAAGGATTAATTTAGAAATAAGCATGGAACAGTTGGATATATGCCATATATCTGTGTAGGTGCCAAACATGACTATAATGCTTGAACTTCTTTCCTATAGTCTTAGAATTTCTTCTGTTTCATCTAAAACTTAATTTCACCAATCTTTAGTTAAAATGAAGTACTAGAAGTTATTAAGTGTTAGATGAACTTTAAAAAAATATTCTATCTTCTTTCCCCTGCCCCAAAGGCATTTTAAGATGTCATTTATAGAAAGACTTGAGATTATTTACTGTGTTCCCTCACCACTGCATATTCCTAAGCTAGAATGCTCTGCTGATATAATTCCCTGGCTCTCCAAAATTACTGTCGCAGTCCCAGGGGGTGAGAGTGTAAATATCACAAGTCCTCTTATGTAGATCCATCAGCAGATGCATTCTGAGCTGACGCACAAGAGGGAATTTGCAGCAATGTAGTGGAACTTTCCCTGTTGATCAAAATTCCTGGCAGATGTGAGGTTGTTCCAATGCAATGCAAGGCCTGAAAAGACAGATAGACTACGGCTACTATTTCACCTTATGCATTTCAAGGCTATGCCACATCTGTAAAAACATCTCGTATAGACATGCTGACAGAAAAGCAGCACTTCCTTATAAGTGAAGTTCTGATTTCATCTTCAGGTTTTCAGGTTTTCCCTTTTCATATCCCCATTGCAGTCCATGTGGATTGTGGTTATGGATTTTAGCAGCTGGAGAGCCACATATTTGATCAGTGGACTGCAAGCCACCTGCACTTTTGAGCACATAAAACCAACATGCTCACATTCCCACTGCGTGGGTTTTGATGAGTGATGGATGCAGCAAAGCCAGACTGAAACCAGCCCTGCCTGGAACTGTGGTCTGGCCATCAGCTGGAAGGGAGTAACCCCAGCAGTAATTACAGTTTCTGGTGTCAGCACAAATCAATGTGAGCTCTTACTGTGAACATGTGTTACGAAAAACTGTCACAGTCTTTGGGTGAGTAAGCAGAGATGCAGTAAGTAGAAGTGAGGGGGTGATAACACCTGCATGTTCAGCACTGGGGAGACTGATTCCGAGTATATGACATTTAGCACTGGTGCTCACACAACTTCAGAAAACAATGAAACAATGGGGAGGGAACAGAGAAAAGCCATAAGCAACTCTGAGATCCCTTATTGTGAGAGACAGCAGAGAACAATTGATTTTCTTTGTGAGGAAGGGCTTGAGTCCAGAGCAGAAAAATCCTCATAAGGAGGATCTGTACCAGTAAGCACTTTCCTCAAGCAGGGGAAAGTTTAGCAGAAACCACTGCCTGGAAGCAGAAGCTTTGCAGTTTCAACGTGTGAAGGAAACACAGACTTTTAGGACTAGAGATGATCAGTTATTAGAAGAAATCACTGTGAGAAGAGAAAGCGAATCCACACCTTAATTTCAGGAGTTTGCCAATGGATGCCTTTGTAGAGAGGATGTTTTCATCAAATGTAGTTATAGAACAGCAACTGTGTAAAATATCATGTCCTGTGATAAAAAAATCGTAGTATTTGATTGAACTGTCCCTTTGTCCTTAAAGTCCATAAACATCTGTAGATAGCAAGAATATCTGGACATAAAATACTTGGTGATGCAATATGTGTTATTGATATGAGGGGATATGCCTATTTTAAGGCTGGAAGTCTTTTTCAGAGAGATGTTAAGATGAGTTTTCCATGCAGAACAGCTTTTCATCACACTCTCTTGCACTCTACTTGCACCTTCTTCTGAAATTTCTGGCAATAATCTCGACTCAATGCAAGATCTAGGTTAGACAGACCATGACTCAAAGATATATATAAGTGATAATTATTGTGTTGCAAGGACGCTTTTGCTCTCCTTTCAAGTGGAAAGTATATCTCCTCGATACTCTTTCTGTGCCCTCACAGCCATCATAGAATATGTAGCTGCAATTTTGAGTCATGTACCCAAAGCATAACCCATCTCTCACTTAACCACCCTTTCAGGTCTGAACTATCTGGTTCCAGAAATGAACTCTAAAAGGTTTCAGCTGCAGTCCTCCCAAAATTCCCTGGCCTTGCTGTCACCCCTGAGATCTGCTTCACATGCTGCTTCCTACAATCACTTCTCACAAATTATAATTTCAGAAGGTGGTGGTGTGGTTATTACAATCATCTGAGAACTGGTTAATTTGGTTCCTTCTTAAAACCAGCTCTAACTACAGAGAAATTAGTAAAAGTGATACATTTCTGAAATGAGTTCTAAAAATCATCTGAGCTAGGTTTTCTTTGTATAAAAACATCGCAATCCCTCAACTGATAGTTTGAATTCTCATTAATGGCAGTAAGTACTCTTCCTCTCAGCAGAGCACTGAGAATCTTTCCAGTAGGAGAAGCTTGGTCCATGTAAAGCCACTGGAATTTTTTTTGCCACTGACATTGCTGTCGCAGGATGTCAGCACTTGTTGCTTGCTCTGCTTGGCCTCAAAATACAGCAGCTTGAAGTTGTCATTGGCTTTGGCCCAGAGTAACTCGGGAGTGGAAGAGAGGAGATTACCTGTTTGTTAGGAGAAGGGAATATTTCTCTGCAAAGTTGATTTAAGAAAATGGCCATCTGCTTCCAGCTACTCAGAGGTTTGGAATTTAGAAATAGCCTTGCAGGGGATGTATTCCTGGGTAGAGGGCAGGTGAGGAGTTCAGTGAAAACATGCATTTTTCCTTGTGATCTTAGTGTATAAATGGTATTTCATAGGAGGAAATGTGAATTCCCTGACAGCAAGTGCTAGTTCATTTGGAATGCTTACTTTGTACTGTTCCAGACATCAAGAACTAGAAAACATAGCAATAAAGCATTGTTCTCTCATGAATTTTAATCCATGGCCTTACAAACTATTGACACTAAAATAAATGTAAGGCTACACTAGCAGAAATAGCAAAACTCTGAAGGAATTCTGTTGAGAGCCCCACATTCTTTTTAAATGAGAACTGAATTAAAAAAGGACTCATCTGGCTGGGCTCTCTCACTTGACAAACAGAGGGCATGTAGGCTGTGTTAATTTGTTAAATTCTAGGGTAAACAGTCTATTCATCCAAATATGCAACAGCATTATTGTATACTTGAAAAACGATATTAAAAAAATATTTGCTTCCATACAAGTTGCCTGAGGATCATTAGAACCTCATGGTACTGAGTAATGCACAAAATGTGAAATCTCACCATAAATCCAAGGGAAATTGCCATTCTGGGGCCATCTGGCACAACTTTCAGCTCTAGCTGAATCATCTCACTGAAACTCATTACTAACTGCTCATGTCTTCAGAAATCCCCAAATCACTGTATTGCATTCTCTGAATTATTTTTTTTAAGTTAGGCAAGAACAAAAATAACAGCCCCAACCTGGAAAATGTCTGAAGTGGAGAACTCTGTTACTAACGAGAGAGCTGCATCAGAGAAAACTTGTAATGCACCTCCAATGAGGAAGGTGAAATGTAATAGTGTATGTATTTGCTTTTCTTATTTCTTTGGGCCACTGTAGTTTTCAGTCTGACAAGATTAGGGTTCAGAGGCTTGTGACAGGATTCTCCTCCCAGCTGACAGCAAAGTCAGAGACTCCATTCCTTGTTCTGGGGAAGCTGGCCCTGTGCTAGCAGAGTTGACTCTCCTGAAATTCACCAGTTTCTCCCTGCTTTTTTTGAACCCCCATCTTATTTGCTGCCCAAATACTTGTGTGACTGTAAGGAAGGAAGCTGGGACAAAACAAATGACTGGGAGAGGAGAAGATTAAAACACTTCCTTTGACAGCAGCACTCATCTTCATTGGTTTCAAGCACTCAGAGAAATATAATGTGACTGGCAATTTCAATAAGTGAAATTGGAAAGACAATTTAGGACTAGTTGAGACTCTTTTCAAATTATGCTGCTTGCAGAATTGAAGAATTAACAATACAGACAATAAATCAATTTCAGTCTTTGAGGCCAATGTTTGGCTTATCGAAAAATAAATTCAGTCTCTCCACTTGTCTGCAACTCTGTCAGTATACTCAGCTTCTCTCTTGTAGATATCAAAATTCTGGCAAAGTCCACCTGCAAGGTCTGCCACACAGACTGTAAGAATGTTTGAAAACAGTACCTGCAGAGAAATAGGTTGTGATAATTGCATAAGCAGTGCTGGATGTCCCTTCTGCTTGCCTTGCTCTCCCATCTTCTGTATGCCACTCAATCATTTTCTAAGCCTCCTGTTGAAAATGCATTACTGGAATAGCATTGCCCTATCCTACCTCTGCACTGCCTTTGACAAAATTCTGCCCCTGCCGAACGCTGCCAAGCAGGCTTCTCCTCACGCCATCCTTTGGCAGTGCTGAATGTCGGTGTCACAGTCACCTCCCGCTGCCGACTGCAGGGAATGCCAGGAGGCGGCAGCTGCCGATAGCCTGACTTATCCATCACTCTCCAGAGCTGAGACACCACACAAGTTGCAGTGTCTCAGTTATGCACCAGGCCATCTGAATCTGACCTTCACGTCTTTTCCCATTCCTGCAGTCTCCTGCTCCTTGTCTCCCTTCACCACTGCATATCCCTTTGTCCTCTGAAACGCCATCTGCAGAAGAATCTTTCCTTTCTCCTCAGTTTCATCTCTTTTTTAAATCCAAGCTTTAGTTTCTTTACGAGGTGAAGCAGTTTTTGAGCTTTTGGTATGGCTCACCTCAGCCTTCTCTCCCCATCATTTCTCTCTGTATCCCTGTGGGGTTTTCTTCCGTTTCCTTGGTCCCCACCTCTAACAACTTTCTCCTTCAGCTTTCTCCTTGTTTCCTATGTTTATTTCCATAAGCACTGGATACTGCCCTATCAACTTATTCCTAGAGCTGGCAGTCCTCTTGCAAACAAATTTGCAGCGCTTCATGTTTCCTGTACTGTCTTTTGCTATTCATGCCCTCAGAGTGTTATCTATTCGAATTAAATTAAATATTTGTTTGACATACTTCACATGCTATGCCCCTCAGCAAGCCTTTCCAGTGTTTCATAAAGGGTGAATAATATGCAGTTCACTTGAGGATTCTCCTGCTCAGTGACACACATAGCACTGTGTTACTACCTTTGTCTGCTAGAGCTTTCCCAAGATTTCTGTTGTTTTTCATTCTCCATGGATGTCCATCTTCACACTTGCCATATCTTTGTAGACCAGCACTGTAAAGATCAAGGGAAGACTCTGTCTCTCCCAGGAAGTTTAGCCAGCCTCCATAAAATAGGGAAACATCAGATACTAATGGTTAGGAATCCAAATCTTCTTCTGTATGTCAGAATGTAAGTACAGAACCCTAATGAAATGATTTACTGTTTATTCTCTAAAAAGTAGTGTATGCACTGAAACATAAAGACCATTATGGAGTTAAAGAAAATAATGGTCCCCATTTGGGGACTTTAGTTAATTGTAAAATATGGCTATTTTATCCCTACCTTTCCCAGTTTAATTCAGATAGATGTAAAATACTGAAATTGCTTCAACAGTAAATAGGAGTTGTATTATGTGCCTCAATGGAGGAAAGCATTGATTCTGTCACTGTACGGAAAGATCGCTGCCCATGGTGCCTCTTTACCATTAGAATAGGTTGTTTATAGACTAAGCAACTCCCCTGGGACATTTAGGAAAATGTAGATATCCTCCTTGGCCTTTAATTACCCAGGAGCTTTACCCTGTGAGGTGCTATACTACATTGTGTTTCCACTGAAGTCAATAAATATTGTAAAACACACCCTGTCAAGCTGCTTGTTGTGGGAAATTATTTTTATGTTTTAAAATCTAATTTAACAGACTGTGTTGTTCTTATACTTGTTGCTAATCATATACATAAGGTAGACCTTTCTTTGTGGAACTTACCTGCATTTTCTCTTTCCAGTAATGAAACAAATCTACTACTTTTATGAAAAGTGCTTTTTAACTAACAGTGCAGGTTTTCCCAGCTCATGCTGATCTCTGCCTTAGCCACAGACTTCTTCATTCTGCCTTGAAGGGCAATGTGAGCCAGATCTGTTGGGACAGAGCTCCAGGCAAAGCAATTTGGCAGAGGCACATTCACATTTTGGATGTGGACCACCAGCAAAATGCATAGCAATTTATTGGTGACAATGCACAGACAAGCAGTATTGCATGGATAGGAAAGGCTAGCAAAGTTCATTTGGGGTCATCAAATCCAGTCCCTCCCTGTTGCCAAATCCTATCATTTCTTCCCAAAAATGATAAAACTTCAGCTTGAAAGTCATTGTATTTTGCTCTGTTTCTACCAGAGGACTGTTTCAGAACCTCTTGTGACTTAGGTATGCACGAGTTCAGTCTTTTATTCTTACGTAAATAAGAATAGTTTTTAACCTTGAAGTATTTCTCCCTCTCTTAGTGTTCCAACTGTATTTATAGAAAGCTGTTATTTCCCAACTTTACTGTTGTTTTCTTAGAAGAAACAGATGCGTATTTACATGGCACCCCTCCAGTGGTGTAGACTATATATTCCCTGCGTGAGGACTACCATCCCCAAAACACAGGGAGCCACAACTGTATGAGGTTTTGGGTGAAATCTCTCTGTGGCTTTTCTTAAAGCATTTAAATTTCCCTCTTAGTCTTTCCTAGAGCCTAAGGTTGTATTTGCTTTATTCAGAGCTGTACCATAGACATACATCTTAGCCATCCCATGACTGGATAAGCAACATTTTTGTTGCTATTATTTCCAGCTGATGAGCCCCCAGCTGGGACCTTGGACTTCTCAGTATTCTATATTTCTTACCATGACCACTACTATAGGCCTAAATAGCATCCAGCTTGACAAGCACGGTGTTTTCACTCTCCCCTTTTCGCACAATCCATCCCAGCATCTCATTAGCACTCACTAATATTTGACCAGGGTCATAAGTGAACAGCACAACTCACCCCAAGGACTTATCTTTGAACAGCTCCATTAATTAACTCTGCTCAGCCCAATAGTTCCATTTACTGCAACTCCTTGCCCTCTTCTCCCAAAGGGCTCTTCCCTGCTCAACACTTCCTCAGTAATTCCCCGTCTTTCCCAGCCTGATGATCAATGCTGTGGTTGGCACCACATGGTCCCCAGTAGGGGGGAGTTACA
The DNA here is from genome assembly GCA_036785705.1 of Acanthornis magna. Taxonomy (NCBI): domain Eukaryota; kingdom Metazoa; phylum Chordata; class Aves; order Passeriformes; family Acanthizidae; genus Acanthornis; species Acanthornis magna. Next base: position 14,786,660 of record JAWUZG010000090.1, read on the forward strand.
TATTACCCTCACCTAAAAATATAAATTCTTTCCGTGTACAGCGGCAGCAGTCGGCACTGGTGCGGATCTCTCTGCCTTTGGTGCTTTGTTGGGCTTAACAAGGTTTTTTTAAAGTATTATTCCTCTCAGTATTTGATCCAAGTGCCACATGCCACTGAAGTCAGGCAGCTGACTCTAGCATTTTAAAATTAAAAATCAATAATTTAAAAACCTTGTTTTGAACCTGCTGTTTAAAGTGCCAGTTCTCATAGAATTTGAGTGTAGGAGCAGTCCTCCCCTCCAATGCGCCTGCTTTGCTCAGTGTTTTTCTCCTGTGTCAGTTACGTTCTTTTCCCTTTCTGTATCCTTAATTCCCAAGGCATTGCTGCCTTCAGGTGTGTGTTCAAAGTCCTCCACATAGTAACCTACCTGTCAGCATGCTGCCACCACAGAGACACCTCCTGAATTCTTTCCTCATCCTCCTTGTTGAGCACTTGACTGAGGAACTGCTCTTTAAAATAGTTTCTATTTTCCATTTGCTTTCTCAGCTTGGATCTTTTTTCACCGTAATGCTACATACCTTCACCTGGAAAACAAGGCTTAATTTAAATGGAATGAGTTTGGTCTTACGTTCTCCAAAAGGATCTAAGCTGACCAAAGAGCCCAGCAGCTCTCCCAATCACATCCTTATCCCTTATCAGTCCTAAATTGGCCTCTAGGGCCTCAATTCACCCTTGCCAGAAGGACAACATGTGATTTCTGCTTAATTTAAGTTTCACTTAAATATTTTGTCTTCCAGTTTAGTGCTTAAGTGGTACTAAAGTGGTGCATAGACCTTGCTAGCTAATCTTTAGCTTAGATTTATCATCATTTGTGTGAACAGCAAAACCCCCATTATTAGTGAACTAATTCAAGAAAATGAGTACTTCACTTTAAAAGCATAACAAAAGGAATAATGACCGGGTTTTATTTTCCCTGCCTGATAGTCAGACATGTTGATCTAAATACTGTAGTTCTAATAGCCAGCTCAGAGAAATGGCTGTGGTAATTCGTCTACAGGTGGTTATGTGGGGTATTTTCTATGGCTGTTAGAAAGTTCCCATTCGGGATTTGGACTGTAAAAGATCCAAATTACAGACTTCAGGTTGTGTGGCAAAAAAAGAAGCTCCTACAGTGAGGAGGAAATGATTTCACCATACAAGGAAGTCTCTCTTTACCTCTACTCTGTAGCTGTTCAGTAGCCAACCAAATTAATTTTCAGGTGCTGTAAAGAAAGTTAGATCTTGAACACAAATGTTAAAAGACATGTATTTGGAGTAACATTTTAAACTTGGTTTGGTGTCTGGATTTAGTTTTTTGTTTATTTGTTTGGTGGGGCTTCTATGTTGTTTGGTTGGTTGGTTGGTTTGTTCGCTTGTTTTTAATTACTTGATGTTCTAAAATTTTAGTTGAAGTTCTGACAGGGCTGAGGAAGAGCAGAGAGCAAGAAGTTGACACAAACCAGAGTTACCTGAGCATTTAAATGTAATTTAGCACAGTTTTGGTGGACATTCTTGTTGGTTCCTATTTGCAGAATCACTTCATGCATCACCACAGTCGAACATATATTAAAACAAGAACACCTGTCCAGAGAAGCACAGACCTGAGCATGTTTCCCACCAGAAGGCAGAGCTGTTCAGCAGTAAGGGCAATGTCACTTTTCTGTATGTTTGGTAGTGATTTGGCTTTCAGGAAAATAATGGGTTTTGGGTTGGAACAGTGGACACAGCACAAATACCACCTTGGGTGTGAGTCATTGAACTCTTCTGCCTTTTTCCAGCACTGTCTTTAATGTAAGTTGTTTGAGGAAAATGTCATCCCAAAGGCAACAGCCCGGGAGAAGTGAGGCTGCTGCAGCAACATGTCCTGGGTCCAGCCAAGAAAATGTGCTCCCAGTGGGTAAATGGACGCAGACTGGACGTATGCAGCACACCTGTGTGTATATGCGGGTTAGGGTTAGGGTTAGATTATGTGGTGTAAATACATATACATGGCCAAAAAATTACTCCCTCGAGGATTACAAAAGTTTCAGGGAACGTTGCAGAGATCTGTGGTTTTGCCATTACAAGGAGTCACCGAGGTCCAGACGGTGTTGGTCTTCCTCGCCATTTAAACAAACGACTCCAGGAAAAGCCCTTTCAGGGAGATTAGAGCGTCTCGGGCGGCTGGGGACACCCGGGAGCGGGGGGACACCCCACACGGTGGGGGGACAACCCCACAGGGCCCGCAGACGAGCTGGCTGTCGCAGTCTGGAGTTACCCGCTGGCAGGCAGCGCCCGCGCCCGGCCCCGCGGAGCCGCGCAGCGCTGCGCTCGGCCCGGGGACGCGCCGCCAGAGCCGCGCAGAGCCGCGGAGCCGCGGGGCAGCCGTGCCCAGGCGCAGAGCCTCACAGAGCCGCGGGGCAGCCGTGCCCAGGCGCAGAGCCACACAGAGCCGCGGGGCAGCCGTGCCCAGGCGCAGAGCCACACAGAGCCGCGGGGCAGCCGTGCCCAGGCGCAGAGCCTCACAGAGCCGCGGGGCAGCCGTGCCCAGGCGCAGAGCCGCACAGAGCCGCGGGGCAGCCGTGCCCAGGCGCAGAGCCCGCCCGGCGGCCGGGGCTGCCCGGTGCGGCAGAGCGGCGCGCACAGGCACCGCAGGCGCGCCGCCCTGCTCCCGGCGGGAGCGGATTCGGGAGCGCTGCCGGAGAGCAGCCAGCCGGGGGACGCTCGGCTTAAAGGCACCGTCCCGGCGGCTGCGGAGGACAGCGCTAAGGTGATCAGCGGCTGTGGATGCGGCACGGAGACGAGAGCCCGGAGACATCCCGGCTGAGAGCCCAGGCTCACTCTCGGATTTCGGCGCGTTTGCGGCTGTCGCTGCGAAGTTTCCAGCCCCGTCCCGAAAGTCGCCCGCCCCGGCACTTCCCTGCGATGGCGCTGCTGGACGTGCCCTGCTGTGGGCAAGCCTCTGCCAGCCGGAGCAACCTTTTTCGGGAGCGGCCGGATCCCGCGGGCGGGCAGCGGTGCGGCGGCAGGGCGGGGAGCGGGCAGCGCTTGGCGGGGGGCGATCCCGCCGCCGCTCCGCGCCCGCCGGGCTCCGCCGAGCCCTTCCCCGCTCCCGGAGCCCGGGAGGCAGCAGGTTCACAAGTCCCCTTGGCCGGTCTCGGCGCGCGGGAACGTGACATCCCTTGCTGACAGTGTCACCGCCCGGGGCTCATCCTTCGGCTCCGGGCCAGGCTGGCGGCAGTCCGGTGGGTGTCGGTCCGGTGGGTGGCTGTCCTGCCAGGATGGGCAAATGCTGCTCCACGTGTTTTCCCCCCTCCCTGTGCGAGGACGAGACGGTACTTTTGCCTCTTTTTTATCCTTTAGGGAAAGGGAAGGCAGGTAGCCGTGATAGAGCCTGTGCTGCTGCTTCTCGCTGGGGTCGGTGGCGGATGCGCTTCCCGGGTGGCGGAGAGGGGAGCGATGCTCGGATTGTTTGCGGTGTGCTGATCTCCCTTTCACCAGGGACAGGTCTAAGTGTCGCTTCCTCATGCACTGCAGTGCCTTACATAAGTTTATCCTGCAGTCTAAATGTAAGGGTTGGATGCTTATGGAAAAAGGAGGGACCGCTGGCATCTTCTGTAGCAACAGTCGGTTTGATATTTTGTTCTGCTTTTCATGCATTTTTAATAGCCATGTGGAGTACAAGTTATAAAGGAAACTTGCAGAGAGTTTTAAAGTTTGGAGACAGATTTTTCAGCCTCTAGCTGTCCTGAAGTTTTGCATCTCCAGCAGAGGATTGATCCTCCAATCTAGGAGAAGTGAAACAAGACAAAACTACCTGTTTTCTTATGGTTGTGTGAATCTAATCAAACACATTCCTAGGCACCAAAATGGGTCATGTAACAAATGTCAGTGCAGAAATAAGTACATAGCTACAGGCAGCAGGAAATGAGCATGTGCAAGAGAAGTTATGGGACATCTTGAACACATCGCTTTTCCCATTTTCTTCTGGAAATTTGCCAGGATTTTATGTACAGAAGAGTGAGAGAATGAATATATGCATTTAATTTGCTTGATAGAAAATATCTTGGCAGCAACACGTTTTTGCAGTGTATTGTTAGAGTTTGGCTTTTTGAAATATTCATATAACTTTGTTAAATGAAAAAATGATAGTATCTCACATTTACCTAATAATAAGTTCAAATATAGCTTGAGATGTGCTACTAACCAGGTTAAGAAAAAATGTGTGGGTTAATATAAAACTTGTCAAAGTGCAGTCACTGTGGAATATCTAAGTGCTTGTAAACTTTAACCTAAAAGGGTGTTATAAGGAAGGATTACCTGACAACCAGCATGGTTTAACAGCAGAGTTAAAAACTCTTTTTGAAGGAAGACTGTAGGTAATTTTGAATATCAGTTGAAGTGGGATTCAGTTATTGCTTCTGTGAGTATAACCTGAAATATTTATTGGTACAGAAGAATTCCCAATGTATATGATTCTCTTTCCAATTATAATCTAACACTTTGCCACGGGGAAGTCTGAATACAGCACATCAGTGACTAAGCACCATTTGCAGGTCAGGGATTTTTTTTTTTAATATTTTGAAAGCTCTGAATACAGAAAAGCTCTTCTGAAGGAGCAGTTTTAATACCAAGTGCCACAGAGCATCTGTGTGCAGAGCGCTTTTAGGAGATATTGTAGAGAACTGAGAAGTGTTTGTACAGTGGAGACACTGTACATACATTTGGATCTTGGAATATAAGCAAACATGTAAGTTGGCAGGCTGGAGAGATGTCAATTTGGGAAGGTAACTCCAAGGTCCTGTGTTTCCTTTCTTAATCTGTTCAGACAACACCAGCATCTTGCCCATTTTCAGATCCATATTATGACATCTTCTACCAAGTTATTTTTCTAGGTCTTTGCATGCGATTAAATCTAATTTTGCTGATTTTTTTCTGAACTACACTGCTAGGTTTTGGCCACTGTTCTTTAGTTGTACAAATTTGGGTTTTCTTCCTACACCTCTGCCTGCCTACCTGCCTTGTTTTCTGGAGCTCTTGCACCAGTGTAAGTCATGCCGCAGTCCATCCTCAGAGTGTTTTGAGTTGAACGGAGAACTCACATGTGCCATTTTTAGTGTCTGTTTCACTTGCTGAAATGCAGTCCAACATCAAGCCTTTGACAGGAGATATATTGGGAGGCCTGTATGTTATAGAGCTGATGACAGGAAAAAGAGTAGCTACTGTGTCTTCTATTCAATGGAGCAGTAGTTTAAGCACAGGGGAAAAATGTCATTCTACTTCTTCTATTCTACTTTGCTTTCCATCTGAGATGGGACATATTGCAGATACAAGACTCAATCGTTATGTTGCACAGCTCAGGAACGAGGAAGAAGTTTTTTTTCATCTCCATCATGAGTGTAATTTTGTTTTATGAAAATTTCTTCAGTATCAGAGTAATTTCTTGGAATGCAGCCAACAGAAGACCTTTGTCATCATTTTTCTAAGAAGTAATGCAGTCCATCATGCATTAAAAGTACATGAAAAATAAATGTGACATTTTAATTTCTACAAAACCACAGTTTTGTTCCCATTTTTGGGAATAAAAAAACTAATTCCAGATCACATCAAAGCAATTTTTTTTCTTCCTTGCCATGTAACTGCTGCACTTGAAATGCTGGATGTTTGCACAATCTCCTTACAGGGTCTCTGATCTTTTCACCTACTGGGAACAGGTGTGTACAGTCGCTGAACCTTTTTAAACCTAAGCTGGATTTGGCCCTTAGATGCTCACCCTCAATGGCTCAACTCCAAGTGGTGGCCTACTGGAGGACCTCTACAAAGCTCCTTTGATATGCTGAGCCTTACTAGATACAAAACTCTTGGGAGGGCAGCTGCTTACCCTGTCTTCTCTTTCAAATACTTTATTGAGGTAAATATTAATGGAGACTGACTAACCCAATGGGACATCCTCTTAACTTGGTTTCTTATCAATTTGTTTTGGGGAAGTTTTCCTTGTGTGCTCATGAATTTTGCTGAATAAATTTCCTTGCGTGCTTTGATGTTTTGACACTGGCTATGTAGGGATCTCAGCACTGAACCCGATAGCTTTACATTCTGAAGTCAGACCCAGTTTGACTCGACTGTAATGTTTGGTTTCCTTAGCACTGGCATTCGCAGTTCCCTGGCTACGCTGACAGTGAAGTGCTGGTTATCTGCTGAGCCATGCTGATGATAACAAGCAGAGGCTTTTTCGTTTTGCGTTAGTGCCATGTTTACAGTGTCTCAGGAATGTGGGCAGTCCAAACCCACCATGTCCCACGGACAAAGCAGGTTGCAGCAGTAGAAGATGTTGGGGATTTGTGAGTTCACTGCACATCCAGGAATCCATGAGGCTGATTTGATGATCAGCCAAAACTGCACCTTGCTGCTCCTGCAGAAGAGGAAGATAAGAACTCATGTGCTATTGTTCTCTAGAACCCTCTGACAAAGAGGGACTGCTTGAGGCCTTGGCACTGAGGGCAACCCTTGCACATTTGACCTCCCAGGAAACATAAATATGAGGTCCCAAAGAGCAGACAGGAGGCTCTAACCAAAATAAAATACAATGCCAGAAGTATTGGCAGGGCAGTCAAATGGCAGGGAAGGCATCTGAGCTGTGCTGATCTGACTGCTCGAGGTAGCTCCAGGGGCTGCTCTGCTCTGGAAATCACAGCCCCAGTGTGGTGGGAGGCAGACATGACCCCTGCTGTCCTGGTGGGTTGGTGTCCATGCTGGAGCTTGAGTTACGGGACAGCATTTTTAAGCTGGCACCATGGCAATTCTCCACACTTCTACAGAGGATCCCACCACCAAATGTCCTCAAGGGTAGGAAAAGCCTTATATAAGATAAAATATCATGTAAATTATGGAGCCTGTAATAGTTTTTATGAGGGATCAAAATTTTAAACACTTTTTTTCTCTAAAATGTAATTTTTTAACTTACTTTTAATTTTCTTCATGTAAATAGAACAGCAACAATCCCAATGAGTTCTACCTGTTTGTAGGTGCTGGTAATGATTTGTGCAGCGCTCCCTTGGTTTGAGTGGCTTTTGTTTCAGATAATGGGAGCTGGTAATGTGAGTGGGTGTTTCCCATCTGCAAGTCCTGCATCCAGTGTATCCCTGTGCAACACGCCTTCAAGGGCACCAGGCCTGGCAGTCTGTCAAGAGCACTTCTCAAAATGATTCCAGTGAGTTAAACAGACAGAATGGGCAGATGCAATGGCATTCTCCAAAGAGGAAGAAAACTTTATCACTGTAAGACTGCTGGTTTGGGAATCTGTGTGAAGGGATCTGGTTTTTTAACATACCAGGCTGTATTTATCTGGACCTTTTTTTTCCAATAGCTTTTTGACTAATTAGAAAAAAGAAGTCCGTAAGAAGCCACATCATTTTATTCTGAGCCTAATGCAGTTGGTCAGGACTGGACACTCTGCAGTCCTGGCACACAGCCCCCTGTGCATTACTCAGCAGGGTATGGAGCTGACTGGAGGAGCCAGGCCTTGCATTCCTGGCTTCTTCCCATAACTGAATAAGAAAGATGCCCACATCATCTGGGTCTCTTCTAGCTTTCAAGGCTCTCAAATCAGTTCAGTTTATCACTCCATTTACAACAAACTGTCTGGAAAACCTGTCCCTTGGATCTGGTGGAAATCATCCCAAAAGGGCAATATGTAAAAGATTAATTCAAATTCCAGATTCCATTATTCTGGTATTACCAGAAATAAAGTTGTGTTACTTCTCTTAACAGAGTTGAAAGTTAGGTGCAGTAAAAATATACAGAAACATTAAGTTCTGAAATATTCTTTTTCCACTTTCATTTTGTAACAGAGAACTGACTTGCCATGTATCCTGCAGCCAAACTAATCCTGTCTGTGCCCTAGATTTTTATTAGCCTTGCTTGCTTATTACAGAAAGATTTGGTTTCTAGGGCTCCTTTTAATTCAATTTACTACTGTACTGCCTCTTCTGTTGAATATGATTTTTCTGTACTGTCCTTTAAGGATTCTTGACCTTTTCTAACTTGGGATATATTTATAGTAACCTGATCTAGTTTTACTAATCATTAGTGATCTTCCCAGCAGGATATGTTCCTTTGTCTTCTTTCTAGTATGATTCACAATACATCCCAATTTAAAGTGCCCATATGATTGAACCATTATGCTGGGATTTATTGTATTCAATCAAACTCCACTGGATGGAGATAAGAATCTTGTTTGTCAGTTTGCACAGCACTCGTCAGATATCTGCTGTCAAAGTCCTTGCATTTTAGTAATAACACCTTAGCATTGCTCATGTAAATGTGTTTTCATTTTCCTTCAGCCAGTTCATCTGTTTTATTCCTTAAATATTCAGATTTCTTTTGAGACTAGTCAAGGAAAGGAGCCCTAACAAATAAAATCAGAGACATAAATGTGGAGATAGGCATGAACATCAGGTAATTAGTGGTGTCTGGACAGGAATGCTCACCATGCTTAGAATGGTGTGAGTACAGCAATCTGCTCTGCGAGTTTAACTTATAACATATTAATATGGTTAAATGCAGGCTTAAATAGATGAAAGAATTTTAACAGAATTAATAAATCCATCTTGTACATGCAGTCCAGCCATAAATGGTATGCAGATTGACCACAAAATTATAAAAAAATACAAGTGTCTTTTTAGACACATAGGAGTAAATAGAGTATTCTGCGCTGTCGTGTGCACAAATGTGTGTACATGTACTTGTAGACATACAAGGTATTTGTAGCCAGTGAGTTGTGACTCCTAAGCTTCATTTAAAAACTGAATGAGTTCATTATTATCCTATTATAATCCTACTCCCCTCCCCTAAAAAAACCAAGACATAGTATGAGGAATCAATCTAATCTGCTTTATTAAATGAACATGTGAAAGTGCTTATCTGGGATAAACCTGGGTACTATACATATTTCTCTCTCTTTTTCCCTAAACAGAATGAAAATGCCCTTGTGAAAATAAAGGAGTTAGGAGTCGAGCTTGCAAAGATCAGGGAGGAAGTTGGTAAGTAGTACAAGAAAAGTAACAACAAAGTGATTTTCTCACTTTACATGAAAGCAGTTATTATGATTACCTGTGACCTAATCCTGGGGAACCTGCACATGTGATGAAGTGTATTCTGAAGCCCAGTGGCAAAGGGTTTTGCGACTTTGCAGGGAACCTTGATTTCACTTCTTTGCTGTGCAGATGACTTCATCACCACACACGCTAGAGTCAGTTGTGCATCATTTTTGCTAGACAAATTTTTCTTCATAAATCCATAGCTTCTGTCCTCAAACACCAGCACTGCTGAGGAGAAAGCACAGTGTGTTGAGAAGGGGAAACTTGGGACCATTGCAGCGCACAGTGACTGGTAATGCATCACTTAGTTATGAATATTTGCGTGTTTTGCAGTTCAGCTACAAAACTGGAGGACACCAAGCTCAGAATTTGCTTATTCATATCTCTAAGGTCTCTTCCTGGTTGAAAGACAGCAAAACAAATGCATCCCATTTGGTCTGTGTATTCCCTGCATATCTGCATGCCCCTCTTTCCCTGTTTGGTTTCTGATCTAGACAGGAGAGAGAGTGTAAAGATATTGCCACTCCTGAGAGAGAAGAGGGGTTTTGCTCTGGCTTCAGCCAACAGGCTGAGTTTTCCTGGACTTAAATATCGCCAGAATGAGTGCAATGTTGGATTTATCTACCCCAGGTCAAATGGAGGGGAGGACCACTGGGTCAGGGGACACCATCAGTACCAAAAGATGTTAGACCCACTGATGACAGGAGTTGTGGACAGGGGGACCTCTCAGCTTCCCCCGCACATGGGAACCCCGTTTCTGGGTCACACATTAAGCACAGATTGTGCCATGTGGCCTGAGGGTGACATGGCCAGCAAAGAGAGGCTCAGGCCAAACCCCTGTGGGGTGGGCAGAACTGCAGATCCTCCCTGTGCTTTGCCTTCACCTTGCCCATGACAACCCACTTCAGGAAAGCTGAGCACAGCCCTTTTCAGATGCCCAGCATTTTGTGCTCCCTGCTCTGCCCCCCTGAATTTTTTTGGCTGATTGTCATTTCTTAGAGAGTTTATTGTCCCTATGGCCAATGTATACTGCAGCAATAGCAAAACAGGTTTCCAGTTATTCCCTGATGCTTGCCTTCCTCCATCCTCTGCATCTTTGCAGCTCTTACAGAGGAATTGTTGCCACTGGTGCTTTCTTTAGGCAGGGCACATCTGAAGCTCTCAGTTCAACACCCACTTCTCATTTGAAAGCCCTACCTCAATCTTGCAGGTCAGGTTTGCTCATTTTCCTGAGTGCTTTCTTAAGTGGCAGTGACATGGGAAGGAAAGAGAGGTTCAGTACTGGAGATGAAGAGCTCTGCTTCTGTTTGCACCATGTTTGTACAGCTGAAGTGAATACAAACCCCTGGTGGTTTTGCTGGAGAAGAGAACTTTGCCAACGGTGTCTATGTTTTTTAGCGTAAGTCAAAACTTGCTGGACGGTCTGTTTTCCTTTGGTATAAATTTATAAAACTTAATTTTGTGAAACAACCAGTGTTTTAAAATTGTGGACAAAGTGAAATGGTAAATGCTGTGTAAATGAGAGCATTTCTCATCAGTGCAGTTCTTTGCAGACTCTAAAGCAATTCAAGCTGAGGTTGTTACTGGAGACATGAGGGTGCTACAGGAGACATGCAGCCCACCTGTGCTATAGGAGGATTATTTTGATCTCCTTGTCAGATGAATAGTGTGTTGTACAATATTGTAAAAGATTTATGCAAATCAAGAATGAAACAGTTGTCTATTTGGTGACAGCAATCTTGGGTTATTCTATGAGGAAATACAGGGAAAGTCAGAGCGTGTTATTTTGACTACAACCAAGTTGTAGTTCTGACTTGCCTCCATCACTTTAGTAAGTAGTTTCTCATTAATTTAAAAATAACCAGTCCAGTTAAACACCATGGGTGTTGGTCAGAATTTCCTGTCTTCTCATGTTTAAATTCACTCCATCAGACTCACTGATGCAAACGCCTAAATGAATCATTAAAGGCTGGGCTAGCCAGGATTGATACAGGCAGAGTGTTCAACATTTAGTTGTTTAGGAAATAGCTGTAATTCAGAGTTACAATTTGGGTGCTGAACATGCTTGGTTTTCACAGCATTTCACAGTTAACTTTGTCAGCTTCAACAGAAACTACAGGACTCTGCTATGCAAAGCAATGACAGTGCAACAGAAAATCCACTGTTCAGAAAAGTAAGAATATATGTTTAAGGCAAATTCTTTTGATAAGTAAAACAATCACTGAAGCAATAGCAGTGATAGACCATGTGTAAAATAGCTTAGGGAGACCTGCATCCTTCTAGAGCCATGCAAAACACTGAAGTTCAGATAACACCATCCACTTTTACCCCCAGCACTGCTGTGAAAGTATCACACCTCATCTGAAACCAGCCTGGGTGACATAGGAAAGTGATTCTCCCTTCCCAGTCCTGGGGAGGAATCTTGGCCTCTATAAATGCTGAGGGACTTGTTATTTTAAGCAATTAGATTTGCTCATGTATTTTGCTAGAAATAGCAAGGCTAGGAAAACATGACAAGCAATCGTTCTACACTCAAGACACCAATCTTTATGAATTATAAATATAAGCACTTTTCAGCTGCAAAACTGAATCTCTTGAAATAAAGAGGTTTTGAATACCAGCTGTTTCCCTTCAAACTAATGGAAATTAAATGTCAAAATTACCTGCTCCTTTGCTGTCAGACCAGTGATGTGAAGTGAGTTGAGAGGAGGTATGGAGATGCATAAAAAACCTAGATGAAGGGAAGGCAACCAGATGTCAAGTTTAAAATTTGTATTATCTGTGTTCACGAGAGTTTGGAAGCCAAAGCCTGTGTGCCATCTCCTCCTGGATGTGCCTCCCAGTCAGAAGACACTTAACCTGGGTGAGGTGGCTGTGATTTGTCTGCGATTTTGGGGCCACAGGTCAGGAAGAAGAGCTCATTTCTCATGTCAGAAGGAAACAGTCCCTCTGTGGGGCCACAAGACACCAGCCCATTCCCACAGGAGCTGCACTCCTGAATGCAAAGTGCCAGGGCTGGGAAGGCTGCACTGTGGCTCTGACTGTCTGTGGTGGATGGTGGTCAGTCCAGGAGTGACATCTACCTTTCCCTCACCTTCCCAGCCCAGCCTGAAGTGGGTTTTGCTCATCTCTTGTGCAGTCAATTGCTCAGGGAATAGGGAAGCTGCTGTAGTTGGTCTCATTTAACCCAGCACACTGTCATCCCAGGAAATGCCATGTTGTGTCAGTCATTTCCAGCCTGTAAGCAGCAATGGAGATACCTACAGGGAAGGAAAAAGAAAGCCAGGGTGTAACTCTTTCCAACAGAGCCAATAGCAGTTATGCTGTGCTTGTCTTGCTCCATGTCAGTAATACATTCATATAACTTTTCTTAGAGATTTTTTCTTTTTTCTACAAGAGTAACTCACTTTAACAGTATCCCCATCTTGATGCCTGAAAGCTAAATTCACAGTTTTCCAGCAGCATCAGCAGGTCTTCTGTTGAGGCATCTGTTCCAGGGTCCCTGCTGGAGGTGCCACAGCTGTTTCAGCAGGACCACACGCTGAAGCCACAGCTGGCTCCAGCAAGGTGAGCTCTCCCACGCTGGTTCCTGCTCCATGGGCAGGAGAGCTGCAGACCCTTGGACTCCGTGGGTGTTGCCTTCTGCTATGCCTGTCCCAGGAGAGCCAGGCCCAAATATCCATCTCCCTACTAAGAAAAGATTCAGTTTTTCCTCGGCACTTCAGTCCTCAGCCTCATTTGTCTTAGCCTGAGACTTATGGTAGGGATCACTCCTTCTCTTTAGAGGTGTTTTCTGCCTCCAGTAGCATTGTTGGGCATACGGGGAACATGCCATGCAAGCTCACTTGCCCTGCTTCCCTCTTCCCTGCATTTTGCACCTGCATCAGGGTCTGATTTGTGAATAGTTTTGTATTTCAGGTTACAGGATGTGTTTCAGATGGACTTTCATTTGGTTAGAGCACATTGTTTCATTGCCCAGCCCTCCCTGTGTGCTGGGTAATCTCATTAGGTGGGCTGGAGAGAGATAGGGTTCATTTACAGCTCCTATTTAAAGCTTGAGTAAGTTTGAATTCTGCTGAAGGCAGAGCTGCAAGCATAACCCCTCCTGCTCTGGGATCGCTTTACACGCCAAAGATAATAAAAAAGCAAAACGCAAGAGAGAGGGTTTAGAGCTATAATCCATACTGCCAGGAGACAAGACATTCCAGCTAATGTGCCATTCCATTTTGGATATAAGGCAAGTGGGAAAGCTTTCTGTGTGCTGCCACTGAGGTGTTAAACTCACTGGTTCACTCTCTGTAAGGAGATGAGTGCTTGGCAGGGACAGAGTCCCTCACAGTACTCCAGAAAATATCAGGATCAGAACAGGAGCCCAGTAGTGTTTATCTGTCTGGACATATTGGTTTCCAGTTAGTGTGGAAGCAGAGCTCTAGACAGGGTGAAAAATAGCTTTGTGGGGAAGGGAATGGTTAGCTTGGGTGCCCATACTACCCTGCATGGGTACACCTAACATGAACTGTGGGGATAGCAGTAGTAACTCAGAGAAATTGGTACTATCCTGAAAAAAGTGAGCACAGTCTGACACCACAGTAGAAGGAGGCGGGAAAATACAGATATTGAACAAATATGTGGTGATAGAATAAATATGGGTTTGAAGCATTCAGCAGGGAGACAGCTGCTCCCAGTCCTCAGACTTACAATGCCACACAGGTCTGTGCATGACATGCATTTTGAAATGCAAAGGAAGAATAACTATGCAGTTTGTTCAAAAAGCTGATCATCTTTCTAAATCAGCTATGGGTCTAAATCAGAAAGAAGATCTAGCAATGCCATTAGAAACCCATCTTCATTTTCTAGTGTTCTGAGTGTTATAGTCATGATGATTTGAATGACTTCTTACCTGTTAGATATTTACAAGTGAGCAAACTTGCTTTTTAAAAATAGTCAGGCTGATTTTGTCCAACTTGCATCAAGTCATCAATATCTGCATTTATTGCAACTGTTCATTAGCAAAGCAAAAGGCTGAGGACACCTTTTGTTTGTGATACTGCTCTCCTGGGACCTGGGGAGCAATAAAGGTGATGAATCAAATGGGAAAATGGACTGATTATCATTGACTTGATAGAACTGCTGGAAAACAGTAGTAGACATGCTTGTGAATTCTGAGACAGTCACTGGGTTAGTTCACTAGAGTAAAAATTTCACATTTTCTGGTTGCCTTCAGTATCAGCCTTTAATTTGTGCTCGCTGATGCCATGAAGCACTCAAGATAGTGGTTTGAATACAAGAATATTTTAAGCAAGTGTGCATTAATGGATTTGAATGGCGCTGGAGACAGGTTTATGGGATGAGCAGCTTCTAACAGCTTGAAAATGGGATGTATGAGATACATATCCTTCTGCTCAAGTGGTCAGCCATACCCCATCTATAACGCGCACAGAGAGGCCCAGTGCCACTGCTTGTCCCGGGCAGCTCAGAGCCAGACTGTGTGCTCGTGTCCCCACAGACCTCAACACGGCAAGATGGAAGAAACTCCTGAGCGAGAAGGAGGAGCTGGAGAGGCGCTTCGAGGAGGAGGGGAAGCAGCTCCGCAGGCAGCAGCAGGAGGAGATGCAGGCCTTGGAGCAGCGGCTGCAGGAGGAGTACAACACCAAGAAGGAGAGCCTGCAGGAGCAGCACAGGCTGCAGCTGGAACAAGCCAAACTGCAGCATCAGGATCAGGTCAGTCTCCACCTGCTGCCTTTGAAGAGTAGTCCGTGCTAGTACTGATTGGGTTCAGATAATTAAATATATTGAACTTTCCAACAAGAGGACACTGGTAATGAGTTATAACTGTAAAAATATGTTCCCAACAATCTTTACTGCTGTTTCTCCCCATTAGTTCTACTGTTTTCTCTACACAGTAGTCTGTGTCATTGCCATGTCTTGTCTTCACATGCTTCCTGATGTTTTACAATAAAAATATTAAGATTAGCTCTGCTGCCCACGCATCATTTGCTCCTCCACCCACCTATTTTAGTCAATTTATGACTAAAACCAAGGGTGAACAATAGATGTTGCACATGGGTAAGGCCAGCAGAGCCGTGCCCATTGTTATTTGCAATGCTAGTTAAAGGGCAGGACAGTGAAGTGACAGCGCCCATGCAACACCTGCAGCTTAAACACCAAGCATGTGATGCATTCTAGGTCCCCTGATTGCTGCCCCACCATTCAGTCTAATCTCTTGGACTGTACATCCCAAGAGTTTCTCCTTGCTTTGCTTTCTGTATGTAGGCAGGAGTACTCTCATAAGCAGCTGCTTTTGTCAGAACAAACACTGTAACTCACCTTTGGGCACCTCTCATGTGGTGGCAAAACATCCTGCCCTGGATTATGGCAATGATGCCTTTACGTGGCCTTTTCCCATTTTGCCTTCAGTGAGCAGAGGGTGCACTTCTGATTTTTCCAGCTGCAACTCTTACCCACTACCCAACACCACAGGTGTTTCAAAATATTTAGCTATAAATGGTTAGAGCCTGTGCTGAGCCATGTCTTTTGGTTCTCATTTCAGTTTATGCAAGTTGGTTTTCTTGCAATGACCTTCAAAATTTCTGCTTTTCTTTCTGATATGAAGGAGGGGTCATGTTCCCAAAAGCCTTGACAATTTTTTTCCTTTCACTGTTGTCAGTCTGCCTGCTGGAAGATGTTGGCTGTAGCTGCAAGGCTTCCCTATCCTGGATCACCAGACATCAGCATTTGTGAAGGAATTTGTTAATTTTTTTCTGAAATAGCTTATACCTTAGCTCTGCTACTCTTTGAAGTGTTCCTGCAAGCTCTCAGGACCACAAGAACAGATGCTGATTCACTCCTCTCAAGTTGATCAGTGCAAGAAAGGGTGATACAGATCATTGTAGAACTTGACTAGACATATGCTTATTTTTCTTGTGTTTTCATCTATGGTGACTCTATTCATCATCACAGAGGAGCAGTGTAAACACATCTTTCCCTCTGTGGGGCAAATAGTTCTTGGTGTGCTCCAGAGCTCCATGTTCCCTGATTACTGAAGAAAACACAAACATTCCTCTCCATTGCTTTCAGAGTGCGGCTGTGACCCTAGTATCTCAGAGTTTTAGCCCAATTTTCAATTCATAGTTCAGTTAGCATGACTTTTAGCAGGTTTTCCCTTTGAATTCCTGCTCCACTGTATGCCCATCCTGTGTTGAACACCCTTGGATTAGGGGAGGCTGACAGCCCCCGCTGGAAAGCTGCTCACCAACATTGTTTCTTGGCCAAGGAAATGGATCTCTTAGGCTGTACCTGAAAAAAGCTTTGTCCTTGAGCTGCCCATCTGCATGGAGGGGGATTTGAATTTGCATTCATGAAGGCAGTAACAACAGCAAAATCCCACTGACCATGGATCTGCATGTATTTATGTATCCATACATCTAATTTGGAAAACAGTCATCCCACTTTCCCTGCTCAGCTCAAGTTGTTTTGTCCAGCAGCATACTGAACTTCTGCTAGAGCTTCCTCTTAATTTTATTTTACTAAGCCTTAAAAATCCCACCTGAGGTCCTTTCCATAGTCAGAAATAAGCATAGCTTGTGTTGAGTTGATCAAGCTGCAGAGTAAGTTAGTGGTGAAGCTGGAATTAGCATCCAAGAGATCTGCTTCTCAGTTCCAAGCTATCTGCCATGAAAAACTGCAGACAGAACATCACATCAGAAGATTAAAAAGAGTCATTTGCTATGTGGATATGAAACACACAGAAGACGGAAAAATCCCTATAGATCATTTGGGACATATCTAATTGGCTTTATAGATAAATAACTTGCCAAGGATGGTGGCAGCAATAGGAGACCCCTTCACCATCTGAGGGTTTTGGCATTGAGCAGAATCATTCCTTTGAGGTTCTGTTCAGCTGAGAAGCAGTTAGAGTATGAATGAAGAATTAAGCCAGGGTGAGGTGAAGAACATGGCAATGCTCATGAGGTTTCAGCTTACAGACATCATATACAAGCACACTGAGCTATGAGAAAAGTCACATTATAGTCCTTGTCCCATTAGTAGCCCTTTGAGTCATCTGCCCCCCCACCTTTCTCGGCTCTGTCATGCAATATATCAGCAGGCTGAGTCCCCATTATTTTGCAAACAGTTCTTCACCACTGAGTTGTTTCCCACATTATTATGAAAATTAGTTTGGATAATTTTAAATTCCATGTTAAATGCCTAACTTTCATTCTAAGACCATGTTTTCTCCAAGATGGTTGGAAATTTTGCTTCTGGTGGGTTACCTAATACATATATTTGACAGTTAAACACAGTGAAATAACATTTATTCCAGTCAAGGCAAACTCAGCTGCAGTAACTTTCTACCATTATTTACATAACTGTGAACAAATAAAGCTGTTTAGAGTCAAGTCACTTAGCCATGAACAGCTGTTTCACTGTAAATGTGATATAGTTTGATCCTCTGCCTTGCCAGATATGACAGATAATATTGTGCTGAATGTAGGGAATAAGATCACTGTGGTTAAAAACCCCAGAAAAGCAAATCAATGCACTGGATTCAGAAAGTGCTCTGGACCACTGACTTAATCTCGATCACCACTTCTCATTGTAGTTCCTTTAATGATGCATATCAAAACCCCCTCATTAGGGATCTCACTTTGCCTTTAGCCAAGTCTAGTAACAAACAATATGCTGAAGGAGTCCCAAACCCACTGGGTGCACTGGAACACAGGCTGCCCAGAGCCCTCTTCCAGCTGCACCCCTCGCTCCCATGATGGCTGGGGGCTGTGGGGTCATTATTATAATTTAGATTAATGTAATGTCGAGATTTCTTAACATTTAATGAGCAGCATCTCCACCTCAGGGCTTTTTGACCTTTTTTTTTCTTGTGTACCTCCTTATCACCATTAAGTTAAAAGAACAAAAATACTGTCAGCAGTGGCTACATGCTACCACTCAAGGTATCAACATGGCAAAGCTGGCTCAGGTGCTGGAAATGTCACATTGAGCAGATCCCTTTGCTGTTTCCAGCTCACTGGAGCTCTGCAGCAGTGGCTTGTCAGTGTGCCACAGCATGTCTAACCATGGGTCCGTGTCTGTGCTCACTGTCGTTGAACAGGTGGAAGACATGACAGCTGTACATGAAGCTGCAATGTCACAGCTGGAAAATAACCACATAGTGGCCATTACGGTGCTGCAGGATGAGAATGACTGCAAGATTCAAGGTAAGCCAAAGACAGCCCAACAGCGACACAGCTATTCCAGAGCAGGAATTAATGCTGTAGTGACACTGTCTCCAGAGCAGATTACACAGAGAATTTGTGTTGGTCTAGTGCTTTCACGTGGTGCGGACCACCAGGTTCATGCTAGGGCAGAGGGAGAGATGTCTGCAGTCTGTACAGCATCTAACTTTGACCTGAGATTATCTGAGGGGGGTCTCTGGGTCAAAGATAAGGCTTTTTCTACGTGCTGCTGAAAATAGAGTCTAAATTCCACATCACTTCACACATGCAATTTTCAAGAGCCTAGTCCTCAGTGCTCAGGAGGCCTGAGCTCTTGGAATATCTCTGAATTTAGGCACTTAAATGCCCACGCTGCTTCTAAAAACAGCATTATTTTCAGTAGCAAACATCTGGCCGTGCTGAGCAGACCAAAGCCACAAACTGGTGCAAATCTGCACCTCAGCACTGTTATCTTTATTTTGTGTTACACTTTGGCCACAGGACTGATGCTGCAGACACAGCTGTTTCCTCCCTACCAGTTCCGTATCTAAACGCATGCTTCTGTGCATGCTTTAGCTGACATTTATCTGTACAATCTCCCTGTTTTTTTCTACATTTTAAATATCTCTAGTAGGTTTTCCCATGTTTCCCAAACCAAGCCATATTGCTTAGCTCTGCAGTGTGTCAATTAGAGACACGGCCCAGAGCATAACGTGAATTGAGAACAGTCTATTCCCCTCTCTCATGGATGGAGAAGGTATCTAGCATAGTATATGCGAATTAGCATATGCAATTTTGAAAATAAATAAGCAAAAAGCTGTTTCTTGCTTGAGGATATTCTTACCTCTCCGTTTTTGTTAGTATTTTCTGATGATAAAATTCAGTTGTGGTTCATCAAGGGTCTGGTGGCCAAAGTTTGTGCTCCCCGCTCCTGGTGTGGGTCTGAAATGCCCTCCTGTGCCTGCAAAAGGCACTGCAGCTGCTGCGGGTGAGGACTCCGTGCCTGGCACTGGAGCGGCAGAATCATCGCTGCTCTGACTGAGCAGGGCTGAGAGGGCAGAACCCAAGCACTTGCGGGAAAAACACAAAAAATACGCTGTCCTTATGCTAAAAAGGCAGCTGCTGCTACTGCACTGAATGACAGTTTGATGCCATTTAGAGATTAAACTTTAGGTGCTTAAATGCCCACACTTTGTTTATTAAACTTTTGGTTATTAGTATGTCCAGGGTGAGTTATTCTAGCAGAAAAACCTTTCATCATGTTTTTTGTCTTCTCTGTCAGTCTCACTACTGGAATAAACCTCTTAACTCATCTACCATAGCTTGGGGAGAAGCACTGTCATTTGCATTTTTGCATCTGAGGTGGTGGCCCTCCTCTCTATCTCCCCAAAGAAATTGCAGCCCAAGCTTTTAAATGTATCTAATTTAAAATTCTTTGATGTAGGGATACTCACTCTGATCTGGCACATGGCCCATTGTCAGAATGACCCTTTTCAGATTGGAGTACCTGGGAGCTGGGAATTCTGAGCAGTTCTGAAAAATCAGAATCTGGTCACATAGAAATAGAGGTATCTGCAAACAGTGAAAGATCAGAAAATTCTGATTTTCAGGAAAATTTACCTAAGGTCACAGAGCATATTGCTATTGCTAGTTTCCTGCTCCTACCAGTTTCCTACCCCGTTTCCATGTCCCGAAACTGCATCCGAAATTGTGCTTGGCTCACAGCATGTGTGCTGTCAGATCCTGGTTTGCTGGATTTCACTCAGTAATGTCATGTCTGTGTAACTTCTCCAGAACTGAATACCGCTCACAAACTGGAAAAGGCACAACTAGAAGAGACTTTTGAAAAACTGCGTCTGTCACTCCAGGTTAGCAGCTCCTTTATTTCCCACCCCTGCAATGATGCCGTGGAGCAGCTGATGGGGCAGCCCCAGACACATTGCCAGCTGCCAGCACACCAGGCTGCTGTCTCTTACCAGCTGTGGGACCTCTCGTGCTCTGCCTGTTCAAATTGGGATCTAGCAGCAAACCCTTAGGATTTTTCCTCCCCCTTGGCTGGTTCACAAGAGAGAGGAAACCTAAAGGGACAAAAAGGCATCTGGATAAAGCAAGAAATGTCTTTTTTGACCCTGCTGTCTGCTGGCCAATTTGAGCTCTTCCCTGCACGGTGGGGAGGGCTCTGGCACCTGCAGTGGCTGTGAGCATCACCTTGTCTACATGGTACCCCCCAGCAGGCACCCACAGGGCTCAGAAACGCTGAGCTCTCCTTGCCTGGCCCTGTGCCTGTCTGGGCTTTAAACTCCTCCCTGCTGAGCGAGGGAAAGCCGATCCCACGCTGCAGACACACCTCCAGTCCCGGCGGAGGGCAGTGCAGTCCCTGATGTGCTTTGCCCCAAGGCTGGCTCTGCTGTGCAGCCAGGCTGTGCATGGCCAGGGTCAGCCCTGCACATCACAGCTCCCACATCCCCCTGTTTAACACCAAGGTCAAGATCGTCTAATCCTTCTAAAAATGCCATGCTGTTCTCACTCCCTAGATGAAGAAATTCCAAGGAGTGGAGCACAGAACTTTGTCCCTGTGGCACAAGCTAAGTTTGGAAATGTTGTGTGAACACGTTAAGATGCCACAGCAAATAATGCAAGCCCTGTTTGGTTTCATGGGCAGAGATGAATTACAATTTTTAAACGCCCTGACTAGCACATGTTGTTGCACTGCTGCGACAGCTCGAGGCATGTCAGCAGTTTTGCAATAAGGGCTGACTGATGTAATGTTCCAGACAAGAAATCACAACTGTGAGAGATAAAAATACCATTTTCACAGCAACTGTGGATTTTACAGGTGTTGCATAGACAGAAATGCCTTTGATGGTAACAGAAAATATGACTGCTTAAAATATCACATTGCTCCCATGTATAGCTCTGAGATGAAATGATGATTATTTAAAGTCTGCACCACTTACTCATCATTTCCTGTTACTGTGCTAGAAGCCTAGAGAGGTGAAGGAAGCAGGTTATCTACTGCCTCATTCAGACTCCAAGGACCACACAATCATGCAATATAAATGCCAGCTTTCCTAAGGAGGGATATGTTTATTCTCATCCGGCACAAGGTGATGGGGTGATTTAGCATCAGCTGCAGGTGTTCTAGGGATTTTGTGATTCCCTGAGGCTTATCAAACACCCAATTCTACGTTCAAGTGGCCTTACATCAAAAAATATCACCCTATGGGGTTTCTAAGCCTTGTTTAGCTTCCCTGGTAGTTTTGCAGTGCAGACTGATCAGTATGATGCAGTAGGGTTGATGTGTTAATTGGTGTGTTTCCCCTCCAGGACCAGATAGACACCCTCACCTTCCAGAATCAATCTCTTAAGGCCAAGGCAGACCGGTTTGAAGAGGCTCTGAAGAAAAACACTGAGGAACAACTGAAGGTAGATGACAACTCTAACTATACAAGCATCACAATTCATGTTTCTAAGTCTAACACATCACCTGATTCAATGAAGAGCAATGGGATCCTCACTCCAGGGATGGGGGGAAGGTCCCAACTGAAACCCCAAACACTGAGCTCTGAGGAAGAGTCAGAAATCTTAGCCAAAGGGGTGTCAAGGAGACAATATCAGAGGTCAGATGGGCTGCACAGGACCTGGTCCAGGTAGTTCTCACACCTTTGATTCTCCTAAACCCCAGGGTTACATTAAGGAATCTCTCTCTTATGGCTGAAGATATATTTATGGCTGACATATCCAAATCCCTGATACATTCCCTAGATTGTGCGAGCTCCATATCTGCACTTAGAAAAAGATCTGAAGAGCTTAAAACATGTTCTGGAAATGAAGAACCTCCAGATTCACCAACAGGAGAAGATGATTATGGAGCTAGAAAAACAGGTGAGTTGTCATTTTTCCTACAGAGGAGACATCACAGAGGTAATAAAGGAAAAGTTTGGTTACTGCAGATGAACATAATAGGGGTGAGTAAACACTTGAGGCTGGGGCAAGACACAGTCAAAGAGGTTCATATCCACTGATCTGGATTGCTTTTTCAAACAGTACCTGCTCAGCATGTTGGGTTAGAAAGCAAGGTGAGTGGTGTAGGAATAATGGAGAAAGGGGAAATTTGTGCTAGTTCAGGGTACACCAGCCATATCCATATGGACCACATGCCCCTACAGGAGTCAGGTAGACTTTTAGGGCTGGAGAGGGTAACTGGAGGAAGATTGAGCCATGGTGTGTCTTGCTGCGGCTCCTGCAGGCATTTAGGGAGCTACGTGTGAATTAGCAATACTCAGCAAGCAGTCCCTAGCAAGGCTTACACTAGAAAAGGTCTCTCCAGCCCTCCAGTAATGCTTTTTTGCAGCCTACGCTCTCATCCTTCGCTTGTGGGATTCCCTAATGAAGAACTCCCCAGTTCACCATCAATTACATTTTTTGCAGGAAAGGGGATTCATTTTGTACAGCATAACCTGCAGTGACAGTAAAGTACAGCGTGGTGACAGGATGAGGCAATGCCTCAGCTGGGAGCTGTGGCAGCTGGTTCAGCACAGCATTCAGCAGGATTTGTTTCCATTTACACAGAAATTTGAGAACTCTGATGATTATTTTGCTGAACAGATGCTTTAGTAAGTGGATGTAGAGAAAAGTGCCTCTTTGCAACTGAGGCTTATTATCTGTGCTCCTTCCAATGTGCTGCTCTTGGAGCTAAGCCAACATTTGGAAACATTGGGAAAAACAAAAAAATCCCAAATAACATCCTATCTAATTCCTGGTCATTTAGCTCCTTTTCCTCATTAACCACATACAAGCACACAGTCCTGTTCCTGCCCTTCATCACAGTAAAACACTGGGTCTGCTGTGGTCCAGTGGCACACCTGCGTTCCATTTAAAGATATACCTTTGTAAGTGCCAGAACACCTACGGGACATCTCCAAATGCTCTGGAAATTGGGATACTTCACAATGGAGCAAGAGGGCATTGCAAAAACAGGGTCACCTTGGCTCCTTGGCAGCTGAAAGGGAGGCTGGAAATGAAGGTGGCATAGGTACTACTTATAAAAACTACTGAAGAAGCAGAGAGGGACCCCGTGGTGGTGATTCCTCTCTCAAAGCATTTCAAAACAGGGCCAGAATCTATGTTCTACTCTAACAAAATACACTGGGACAGACCCCGATATCTGACAATCAGGAGTATCCTTTACAATTACCTGTATACACTGGAAAACACAACCTAGAACTGATGTCTCCACCATTAAGTATGAGTTATTGCTATCCCCAGTGCACAATATTTTGGTTCTTTATAAAGGCTGGGGAATTCAATAACCGAGCTCACACAGAGATAAGGTTACCCTGTGCTATCTTGTTGTTTGTTTTTTTTTTTTTCAAAAGTGTTGAATTCAGCAAAATTCAAACTGCTGGAAAACCAAGAACTAAGGTGATAAAGTATGTCAAATTCAAAGCTTGGGGAAAACAGGGCACCTGAGGCTGTGGAACTTGCCTGTAAACATCTTACTGATGTTCTACTGATATCCTCGAATTCTGCCCTTGAACTGTCCAGAATAAAAGCTACCTGTGCTTGGGATAGGATTCATTTTGATCAATTACAGCTTGAAGTTAAATGTCAGGTTTAAGCCTGTCATTTAAGCCAACATTTTCTGTAGTAGTGAGAAGAGTCTCCAGAGGCCAGCCCACCTCATGAGAATGCCGCAGCACTCTAAGGTGCTGCTGGGCATCATCTGCCCCGAAGGCTGATTCTTTCCTCTCCATAACTGAGGAATCATAATCCTGGAGGCTGGATGTCAGACTGTTATGTCTGGAAGATGTACATCACACCGTCTTGCACTCCTCCTTCATCACTAGACAGACCACTCACACCACAGTGGTGGGCAACTTTCCATGCTGGCTATGCTCACACTCCTCAAGTGCCACCAGCACTCTCTCCAAGTGCTGGTGATGCTGGCTCCTTGGGGGACAAAAGTTGTGGGGGCGCCGCTGAGGAAAGCATTTATTTGCGCTGAACAAAACTAAGACCCTCCTCCTCCTCCTCCTCCTCCTCCTCCTCCTCAGTTAGAAGTAAGGGCGAGTTCAGCTCTGCCCCTGCCCAGTGGTCTGCTGATGGCCCCACTTACTTCACCAGTATGATGTGGTGGTGTGAGTCAGATCTCAGCTGCAGTCAAGATAACCACCTCCACCTATCCTCAAATTTTAGAATTTGGTCCACAGACTAATACAGAACAAATTATCTTGGATGAGGTGCTGAGTGCTCTTCACCTTCTTTTGCTGCAGGTTGAAAAAAATTTAAAACTGGAAGAAAAAATCACCATGCTGCAACAGCAGAATGAAGAACTCAGAGCCAGGATTGAGCAAAATACTGTCATAACAAGGTTTGTGCTGGTATTTGCAATCTGTCTGAGCTTGAAAGGAGGCTCCAGGTCTTAACTGTCCAAGGTTGACACTTGTTTCAGAAGGAGAAAAACTTATTTCCTCCTGAAAGTGTATTGGTGTCCTGCTCTGCGTGTTTTATTTTAAAAATATGTTTATATTGGGGTTTGCTTCCTTTAACATAAGGAAGGCTGTGTAGTCTGTGCATTTTCACGATTTTGACATGCTGCTGAGAATAAGCTTGCCAGTGGTTCTGATCTCAGTACCTGTGCCCTGAGACCCATTATTCAGTGGGTAATGAGGATGGGAAATGGGAAAATCTTGGGAAAGACATCCAAATGATGCTGTTGTCACCCAGGCAGGATTATCCTTTGGCAGGTTTTTTTCATCAGCACTGCCTTTTTGCAACTTTGTCACAACGTGACAAGGGTGACAAGGCTCCTTGTGTTAGTCAGGTGACATATAAAGAGCAGGGTAGGACAGTCCCTGTCCCAGAGGGTTTATATGATGCTGTAAGGTCAGAGACTGCAGTTGGAGCCAGGCAGAAGTGGTGCCAGAGGGAGAAACCAGAGCTGGTCTTGTCCCAACACTGCAGCTACTTAGCTGTCATTGCACCCAGAAATTATGCCACTGATCAAAAATTAGATTTAATTTTTAGGTGATTTTTTTAAACTGTCAGTGTCTCATCTCTGATTTTAGTTTTTTCTTTCTCGTGCCTCGTTTCTTCATGACTCAGCCTTTTGAAATTGTCTCCAGAATGTAGATATCCTTAAAAGGCAGCATTGCTTGTACTAATATTCAGATTGGGGTGAGGATTGTGTTTTCTCTCACCTGACTGTAAATACCTTGTAATACACATCTGAGGTGGGTGTCTACAGCATTTCTGTGCTGGGGGAGGAAAACTGGTTATCTTTAAGGTCTGGTTCACTAGACCAGTTTGAGACACCTGCTTTTGGGCTGGATAAATCATGGCCTGGAAGTGGCAGTCTCTCTCCACGCCTGACAGCAGCCAGGGTGCCTGGTTCAGTGCTTGGCATCTCTGCATTGCAGCTCCCTGCCTCTGGCTGGGCGAACAGCACCCTCCCTCCTCTCCCTGCTGCCATCCAGCTGCAGCACTTTGCTCCTTGCCTGCAACTGTGTAGATACTGCTTTCAAAAGCACCTTTTAGGAGAAATTCTGACTTTGAGGTCTGGCTGGAAAGTCAGCTTCAAGAATAATTTTCAAGAGTAACTCTTCGGGGACAGCTGTGGGGCAGCCATAGGGACAGTCAGGGCTTTAAAGCTGGAGTTATCAAAGCATGCATTTTCCTGGCAGCAGTAGCCACCCTGACTGCTGATTTCTATTGTCCTGGCGCTGCCTGGGAAGTGCAGCGTGAACGAGCTCAGGGAGCTGCCCCGGATTAGAGCAATTTCTGCCAGCTTGCAGTTTGGGGGCCCAGGCGGCTGTGGCAGCCCAGCAGCAGCAAGAGGAGGGAGGGGAGCCAGAGAATGGCAGTCTCTGCAGCACAGCCAGGAGCAGGGTCCCAGAGGCACTGGGGGGCTGAGGGGGGCACCACAGAGATATTTTCAGTTACAGCCAAGGGCAGGTACAAAGGGAAGGACAAGAGCCTTGCAGGTAGATCGTGACCCAGTTTTGGATGCAGGAGCTCCACAGAGCCCCTGCTGGGACTTCCCCAAACACTTGACTAAATCATCTGATCTCCCAACATTTCAGATCCTCCCTCCAAATCAACCAGGATGTTTTTGATCCTTTGGACTGGGGATGTCTGAAGAATGATAGTTTCCAACACCTAAGAAATTAAGGTCACTTTGCTACCCACTGCTTCACGGCTCAAAACTTTCAGGGACTGGGAGAAGAAACAGATATATTCTTGATTACCTGAGCTACATTTCTGTAGGAATCGTGGCTAAAAAAGCAGAAATCCTTAAAAAATGTCTTTTAAACAAAATCAGAAATGCCAACCATACCCTCTCACTGACTTTTGGTGAGTGGACAAGCTGTCCATGATATCTGCTACAGCCTTCAGGCTACACCCAGGAAAGGAGTTGTAGAGAATTTTTTTGTGTGCATCCAAAATCCACACCCAGCTGCTGCTGAGCACTGAAAACACCTAGGGGAAGGTTAGGTTCCTCCCTGTTCATTTCTATAAAATCCTAAATTGCATGTAAATCCGGTTAGGTGCCTGCCCACAGCTGCCACAGGTTGATCACATCAGGAGCTTGCTCTTGCTCAAACATAATGGGGCTGCAGAAGCCTGGTGCTCCTGCATGCATCCTTTGGGATGTAGGTGTTGTCAGCACATGCCCAAAACACGTCTCAGTCAGGTCCCACAGTCTACCTGCCCTGCCCCATTTGTTTCAAAACCAGTCACCTGGTTAGATGAGTGCAGGCTCACTAAGGCTCTTGTGCCCATAGGAGGTTTCCATGCCCCAGCTCCCAAAAAGCCATTAAGTTATTGGGCATTCTGGGGAGAACACCTCCCTGGTCATTGCTGCTGAAGTTTCCCCAGTGTTGTAGTCAAGAACAGAGAATATTTTGGGACCAAGGAAGAAGGAGCTGGAGAAGGACCCATAGCCTCATGACATCTTACAGAGTGGAGGGAAAGCCTTGAAGCTGAGCTATGGCCTGCATCAGGACATCAGCTAGAACTAGGTGCAGACTCCTTTCCCTTTGCATGCTGCAGCAGCGAGTTGAAAAAATCATGGATGCCAACTGCTCTCACCCCTCTTTGTGCTTACTTTGACATTCCACAAGTGCCACAAGGCCAGGGAGAAAGGCTGGGGCTTATCCCATCTAAGCTTTGGCAGCTGAAATGCCTCAAAGAGGAGTACAGTAAACACACGGGTGCATCTGGAGAGAGAGTCAGACATTGGGGAAGCTGTGACTTGTGAAGATGCCTTTCTCACCCAGCAGTGAAGAGATCTGGGGGCAGCTGTACCCCAGCTTCAGCAGCTCAGCTGCAGCCCTAGGGGCAGGGGGATGGGATGGGATGGGATGGGATGGGATGGGATGGGATGGGATGGGATGTGCTCTGTGTCCCGCCTGGCCCTGGCTGCATGAATGTCACCATCTTTGCCCTGGAGTGCCTTACACGTTGTCCTGCTTCTCTCCAGGCAATTGTCAGAGGAGAATGCAAATCTTCAAGAATATGTCGAGAAAGAAGTGGAGGAGAAGAAGAAGCTCAGCAGGACTAACGAAGAGCTCCTGTGGAAGCTGCAGGAGGGAGATGCTGTGAGCCCTGTCAAACTCCCGCCCTCACCATCCACTCCTTTCTATCGCTGCTCATCAGGGAACTCCTCTCCAGCAAAAGTCAGAACCTTGCGGCGATGAAGTGGCAGCTGTGCACCGAAGATTCCCTGCCTTTTATGCATCTCCAATCTGCAAAATGTTACCATCCATGGAAGTACTACCATCAACAGGCGCCCAGGGTTCATGGCTGCAAGCATGTTCAGTAGCTGCATAGCTTTACACTAGGCAGGGTACTCGTATAGTCCCCACATAGAAACTCTTGGTTCTGACATGTTGATTAGGGTAGCAAAAAAGATAGCCAAAAGCTAGAACAGCAGAAAGTTAGGATAGCAAAAGGCTTAGTTTGATGTGTGGACGTTTTAACTATGATTAGAGCCAAAAGTTGGAAAATGCTCTATTAATGGTTCATCAGAATGAACTTTTGCTGCAGTATTTCAGGTTAGTTACAAATGTAGTTTGAGTTGTGAATATTTCTGTATATGTGTCTGTGTTTATATACATGTACGTATTGTACCTTTATACCTATATATAGACGCACACACATATATATGTAGTTGCAGATGTTCTGAATTGCATTTTTTATATTATTGGATACTACTAAGTGCTGATATATTTTCATTACAGTCAGCAGTTTTCTAACTCGTGCCTAAGACTTGTATCTAAACAAAATGCATTTCTGTTTAGCCTCCCAGGAATATTTATACCCAACCTAGAAGAAAGTTACACAGAAGTAGAAGCGCCTTCCAAGTGACCACCAAGTGGTACTCTATGTAACATGAACACCAGCGAATTTGAAATTCTGAGACAGTACTGCCTTTGAAACCATCATCTTTGCATTGAACACCAGAAAAGATATGCATACCATCCACTGCTTTTTAACTACTAGCATTGATATTGTAAGTGGAGATGGGCTAGAGATGAGAAAACTGAGGGTTTTAGCAAATTTGGTAGAGTTTACTGGTTAACATGGTTCAATTTCAGTGTCTTTAAATCATAGTCCGATCTTATCTTGTTTTACCTTGTTGTGGTTTGGATGCAATCAAAATCTCTGGCTGTAGGTTCCTGTCCATTTTGTTTTATTTCAAGTCCCAGAAGCAAGGACAAAATAAGTTGTTCATCCTTGACCTTTGCTGGATGAAAGGTTTCCAATAGTCAGATGAGACACTGGGCACCTGCTAGGGCTCTAGCTTCCTTCCACCTCAAATGCCAAATAGAGCATAGCCAAGTACATGGGCGCAAATGAGGTCAGAATTTCTTTCCTTCCACATATCTGCATTATTTCACATTGCTAAACCTACCCAAAGTTACAGAGCACTTTGAAGATCCATGGAAAGGAGTGGCTAAACTACCTTTATCTTTCCCATCTAGAAGCAAAAATGTTCACCCAGGCTTGGGGTGACCTCACATCTGAGAGGATGGTAAGGCCAAGGAGTAGCTGGGGTGGAACTGTCTGCAGGGCCCTCATGGGCATTGCAAGCAAGATAAAAATATCCCTGAGCATAATTTAAAATACAGAGTGATCTGCGGGATGCTTTTCTACCCAGCTTAGGGCAAAGAGCCTGCATGCAGGCCTGCTCTGTGCAGTGAGGTCAAAGTCAGCAGGGAGACAGTACTTGGAGGAAATCCCTGGGGTGCAGGAGTGTTCAGGGTGGGTGGCTTTCCCACGCGGGTGTGCGGTGGCACCGGCAGGCCCTGCACCCACAGGGGTGGCATTGCACAGCCCTGCCATCCTGCTCGAGTGGGAGCTGTGCTTCAGCTTTCCTGGGAAGTACTCAGGATTCACAGACTGCAGCTTAGATACAGCTTCCACCACCATCAAAGCACCTGTGGCCTGTTCCACAGTGTTAAAAAAATATGATTTTTTTTTTGTCCCTTTTAGAGAAATTTATTTTTATAGCAGCTTTTGCATGGTACTGTGATACTGAGTAAATTGAGCATCTTGTTAGAATAGATCATGCCACACCAGCTACTACTGTTGAAATGCATTGCTAGATTATAGTGTGTCCAGCAAGTACAACCTGAAAGTAAGATAGGTACCTAGCACACACATGCACACAAAGCCCCTTCTTGCCAAGTACAATTTTAATCACTTTGATACTTGCTAACTGCACAGATATTTGCAATACCTACAGCATTGTCATCTTTCATCCCACCAATATAATTCTGATATAGCAAGATCACAGAATCATAGGGTGATTTGGGTTAGAAGGGACCTTTAAGACCATCTAGTCCAACCCCCACTGCCATGGGCAGGGACACTTTTCATTAGACCAGATTGCTCAGAGCTCTGTCCAACCTGGCCCTGAACACTTCCAGGAGTGGGGTGTCCACAACTTCTCTGGGCAACCTATTCCAGTATCCTTCCACTTCCATTGTAAAAATTCTCTTCCTTATCTCCAATCAAAAATATCCTCTTTAAAACTGCTGTCCCTTGTCCTGTCACTACAGGCCCTGGTAAAAGGTCTCCCCTGAGCCTTCTCTTCTCCAGGCTGAACAGCTCCAACTGTCTCAGCTTGTCTTCACAGAAGAGATGCTCCAGCCCTCTAAGACCTTTGTGGCCCTCCTCTAGACCCACTTCAAGATGTCCATGTCCTTCTTATGTTGGGAGCCCCAGAGCTGGATGCAGCACTCCAGCTTGGGTCCCACAAGAGTGGAGCAGAGGGGCAGAATCCCCTCCCTTGCCCTGCTGGCCACATTGCTTTGGATGCAGCCCAGGATACAATTGGCTTTCTGGGCTTTGAGCACCCTTTGTTGTTCATGTCCAGCCTTTCAGCCACCAGTATTCCCAAGTCCTTCTCAGCAGGGCTGTTCTCAGTCTCTTCATCCCCCAGCCTGTATTCATACCAAGGGTTGCCCAGCCCAGGTACAGGACCTTGCACTTGGTCTTGTTAAACCGCACGATGTTCACATGGACCCACCTCCTGAGCCTGTCCAGATCCCTCTGGATGGCATTCCTTCCTTCCCTCCATGTATCAACTGAGCCACTCACCTTGGTGTCATCTGCAAACCTGCTGTGGATGCACCTGATCCCACTATCTGCATCATTTAAGATATTACACAGTACCTGTCCCAGTGCTGACCCCTGAGAGACACCACTTCTTACTGACTGCCATTTGGACACTGAGCTGCTTTGGATGCAACCATCCAGCCAATTCCATATCCAGCTTCTATCCATCAAAGCTGTATCTCCCCAGTTTAGTGACAATGATGTTGTGTGGGACTATGTCAAAGACCTTGTGGAGTCCAGGTAGATGACATCAGCTGCTCATCCCTCATTCACCAACACAGTTACACCATTACAGAATGCCATCAGATTAGTCAGAGTGGCTTGTTGCTAGTTCCTAGAATTCTCCTTTTTACCCTTTGTACAACTGGTTGAGATGATACAACTGGAGTTGTTACCATGATGCTACTCTAAATGCACTAAAGCATATTATTGGCCCAGGACAGGCTGGCTGAACCTGTTATAATTTACTTACCTTTCCCCTTTATATCTGGTGCTTTCCTTATCACTTTGTTGGTTTAAAGTCATATCCAAGAGATGCTTCCAGCAGTGAATTGGGAGTGGGGCTTTTATGGTGGGAAAACTGGGACTGAACCCAGCTCCATCATCATTTGGTATCATTGCCAATCACTTTCCCATCTAATTTTTGCCTCCCAATCCTGCCTCTCACTGGATTCTTCCTTGGCACACCCTCTGGGGCCTGCCCAATTGCTAGCAAAGCTGCAGGAAGTTTTGCCTAACCAGAGGGACACAGCAACCCAACCCTGTGGGGGGTGTGAAGGGTGGCTCCTTCTGGTGCAAGCCTGGAAACATGGACCTTTTCCCCCAAAAAAGGTTATTCCTTTTTTATACTTTTCCTCTGTCCTGTCTTTCTTTGCCTCTGCGTGCTGAAGTAGGTGTGAAAGAAAAGCCCAGATCACTCGGACAGGGGAAGGAAGGGAGCAGCCCCTGAAGGGGGGAGCCATTCCCAGGGAATGAAGACCCCTGGGTGCATGGCCAAGCTGCTAAGCCCTGCTCTTGCCAGGAAGCTGCAAACATGCAAGGTGAGCTTGGCATTCCCAGTGCGGGAGGGGCCATATCTTTAGTCCATGCTCCCTGGCCATCCCTGTTCAAAGGCAAGCAAGGGGAAGTGTTTGCTTTTGCAGGGCTGGAGACTTCCTAAATGCCATGGCCACTGTGGGGACTTTGCCATTTGAAAGAGGATGGCCTTTGGCACGAGAGGGAATGTAGCCAGTGCTAAGCAGAAAGGGTTTCATCACCTCTGTCTTTAAGGAAGCTGTTTGGTTTTGTTAATCTTTACTCAATGCAGAAGGGTGCAGCGGCAATAAAACCAGCCTACAGCTGCTCCCAAGGGGCTCCAAAGACGGGCACTGGGAGCAGGTATCAGCTGCAGGATGGCGGGAGAGCTGGCAGCGAGCCAGGGGCATGGAAAGCTCCTTTTTATTGTGGGAAGGAAGCATTTGGCCCTGCTGGGATGGCACCTCCTGCAAATGCTGGCACAGATGGGTTGACTCAGTCGATGCACATTGGCAAAGGCTTGTGGTGGTGGCAGGCGGGGGGAGGAAAGGAAAAACTATCAAGTGCAAAATCAGGTATTTTACGTCTCTGCACTGATGGTGGTTGTGTCCCATGGACACTCTGAGGAGCCTCTGTACAGTTTCCCACGCAGCAGGAGTTCTGTGGTCCCATTTATTATGTGGCTAATGATTACAGGAAGAGTTTGTATTATTTCAGTTATGATGTACAGATAAGTGTAATATATTCCTGATAATAAATCTGTGCGCCACTGCACCTGTGGGCTGGCGCATACAGATCAGCACGTCCTTCCGTGTTTTTTCTGCACCCAGAAACTGGGATGAATGGAAAACAAAGCAAAGCCCCAGGACAGGGTTACCCCATAAGGTAAAGAGTGATGCTAGACAGTCATTAGCTTCCTGGCAGCAGGGCTGGTCAGCTGGGTTACCTGACAGTGGCTCACATGCTATGAGTTTCCATGGATTCATTTTCTAGGATGCTTCCAGTATGACTGGGGCTCCCAAAACAGGGATTGTGGTCTGCAATGTTTCCATTAAGGCGTCATGCTGCAGCATGGGGCAACAGGAACATTTCTGGGAGTGGTTCAGGCCCATCAGCAAGCATCTGAATTCCCCAATGTTCACTTAGTTTCAACACCCCATCCCCTCAACCCTGCCCTCCTGTTGAGAGCCAGAGTTGCTCAGGTTTTGCCACAAGGATTAAAAAGGGGCTGGCTCATATCCCACCTTGGGAATGTACCTGATAACATCCTCCTGAAAGATTTTTCACCAGGCCCCTGGCTTGCTCAGCACAGATGAAGCTGTGGCAAAGACACAAGTTTCATGCTTTCATTGCACAGAAGCTGGGGTAACTAGGTAGGGGAAAACATCCTTGTATTTTTAGTACAATAGGAAGCTTTGGTCCTATCTGAGTTTTCATCTTGTTGCCCCCCCACTACATTTCCTTTGGGAAGCCTTTTGGGAGGCTGTGGAGTGTGTTGACACTGCCTGTGTTTAAACAAAACAGACTTCAACACTACTGGCATTTAATTTCTATATTCATCTCTCCCTCCTTGAGTGAGACTTTGTATATGCACAAGGAGCAAAGGCTTGGCAGATGGTCAAGACCCAGCAGCTGGAGCAGACCCCCAACTTCATTTTGTGGGGGAAGCTGCACTCAAAACACACCCTGAAGTGCACCTGGGAGGCAATGAACACATTGCCTTCACTTCCTCAAACTGCAGCCCTGTCAAGAGAAGCCTCCCAGTGTACTAGAAACAAGCCAAGATTAAAACCTTTCAGTGGGCAGAAAGGCTATAAAGTCTCTCTTGCAAACATGTGGGGAATGGTCCACAATCCGGCCATGTAATCCAGGAGATGCTCTGATTCCCCTTTCTGCTGTACCAGATGCCTGGTGAGATACTGGGCAAGTCATGTGGGGTCTGTTCTTCAGTTCTCCAACAAAGTGACAGGTACAAGAGCCTGTTGCTTCATCAGCAAGAGCCATGCTGACAAACAGATTAAAGATCATCCAGTGTTCAGAGGCAGTAGTATGGATGACACCTAGGAAAGCATCCACTCATGCCGGGAAAGGGGATTTCTGCAGTGTCTATTTGGGATGCTCCAACCCCAGAAATGTTTGAGGTCAGACTAGACAAGGTTTTGAGCAACCTGACCACGTGAAAGATGTCCCTGCCAATATCAGGTAAGTTTGGCCAGATGATCTTCAAAGGTCCCTTCCAACCCAAACCATTTCACAATTCTATGATATGTTTTTCAGTACAAGCTGAAGCGTGAATTTAAATCAGTGGCATTACTTGGGCATGGCTCACCTTCATGGTGCTTTAATAAGCTTTTTTAGGGTAGTGAATTAATTTGGCTAGGGAAAGCTCTTAGAGAGAATTAAAACAAAAATTCATCTTACAGCCAAAACTAAGGCATTGCTAACCACAGACCCTGGTCTCAACTCCAAATTTCCTGCCTTTCACTACAGGCAGGCTCTGAAGACAATCTCCAGTCCCAAAGGGAAAGCTCCCCTCAGCAAGTCGGACCCTAGAGCTTGGTGGTGTTTTTTGGGCTGCGTGCTCTGCTGGGACTGAGAAGCCCCTGCAAACCCCCACAGCCTCCCCTGGGCAAGGGCAGACACCAGGCCCTGCTCATGTATGAACCTCACGCCTCTGTGGATCCTCCTGTGCTTCCCTTCCCAAGGCAGGAATGCACTCCACCCGCCAACGCCAAACTGAAGTATCATAGCCAAATCCTTTGCTAATGCCACGCAGCCAGCACACAGAACTGATGTGGGGGGGAAGGAAAATAGGGCTCCACTTGCTGTCAGAGCTGGTTCAGTTCTGCTGGCCACCACACCACGACAGCCACGCCGCTAGTGATTCCCGAGGCAAAGAGGTAGGACAGCTCTTTGGAGACATCCGTTGTTTTCAAGCCTTTGCAGTACTTGCACCACATAGTTTCCTGACTAAACCTGGCAATTCCTCTGTGGAGTGCGGAGCCGGGAGAAACACCTGCTGGTGTTACCCGTGTGCTGGCGAGCGATCACTCACCTGACATCAGCAACCACAAACCTTCCCAACATTTCACAGCAGTGACGTGCTTTAAAGCATGTGAGTACATAGCTAAAAAAACCAGTCAAATAAAACAAAAAATATGAGACCTGATACTTTAAAAAATGCAAATCTTGCAGGTGCTTTCTTAACCTGGCGAAATCTACTGTTTGGTGAGAGCCTTTTTTTTTTTGTACGTACACAGAGGGTACAGCTCGCATCGGGTGAATGATGGATCTGGTCTATGGCTGACAGTAGCACTGCAAAATCTACTCCATGTATAATCAGGTAGAGTATCTGTGGGGAGGTAATTCCCATGGCTACTGAAAGAAGGACATTTGGGAGGCCTGGTTTCACAGCAGCATTTGCACACAGAAGCAGTTCTCTTTCTACACACTGGGGGAAAAAAACAAAACAGGAGGGGGAGAGAGGGAAGCGCCCCAGATGAGCTGCCAGTGCTGCTGGGAGCACGCCAGAGTTGTGGCTTTTAATCTTGTGGTCCCTTTTAACTGTGCTGCTAAACAAACTGCAAGCTGCAGTATCAGAGCTGAGGAGGCCTGCATTCCGCTTCCTTATTCCTGCATTACTGATTACAGGTGTAATCTGGTTCAGGATCGCCACCACAAAGTTTCTTTCACTGCAGCCATTCTTCAGTCGCCCATAAGCCAAACATAGTCATTTACAGCTGTCTGAGCCAGTGTCTGTGTTTCTCTCCACTTCTGCTGAGGCTGCATAGCTGGCTTCCACACTATGCCATATTCCATAGGCAAAGTAGATGATAAAGCCTGTGGAAGCCAAGGGAGAGGACACCGTTAGCTCTGTAAGGAAACAGAAACCCCTACTCCCACCCACTGACACAAGTTACACCAATGTAAGTCCAGCCATCCTCATGGTTAGCTTCTAGCAGACAGCCACTACCCTTCTTAGGAAAAAAAAGCCATTAACACAGACACCAACCTTTGAAAGTCAATCTATCCCAGCCCCAAATGGGATCCTGATTTGAGCATTTCAGGCAATTCAGCCTTATCTACATGACCGCTGGGAGCATCTTGGGATGCAGCTCAGCTTCATCTCCATAAGCACAAGCCCCACCACATGGACAGCAGCCCAAGGCCAGCCTACAAGAAACACTCAATGGTTTCTTGTTGGCAACAAGACCCATAAGATGGTTCACGGGTTGTTGTTTTGGCCACACAAAGGCTTCAAGACCCTTGAATTTGAAACAAAGCTTGTGACATGCTGCCTAAATGGTTTCAGTCAAGTCACCAGGGCAATCACCCAGGGATGATCAGAGTGCAGAATCCCTCCCTGGAATGCTACAACAAACTTATGGTTAACAAAATCTAGTAACTTTGAGCATAGCATTTTTCACTCTAACTCACCTAGGAGCATCCAGATTGCAAACCGGATCCATGTGCCTGCGTCTAGCTGCATCATGAGGTAAACATTCACAAAAATACTCCCAACAGGAAGAAAGGGCAAAAAAGGTACCTGAAAAAGAACAAGGCATACGTTACACATCCCCAGGCACAATTAATGGGCAGGAAAGAACACCACATCCCTTGTGTATGGGAAGTGATGGCTGTTACCAACTCTTTAGCTGCCAGATCTGAGAAAAGGCAAGGTTAAACCCAAAAGAAGGACAGGAATCCACCACAGAAGGGCTATGTGAACGATTCTGTTCACCTGTTTTAAAAGCTTGTTTTTTGTTCTGGGAGGAGGCAAGAGGCAAATTTTAGTGACAATACTAAATACTTGCGGGGCAAAGGAGAGACGAGTGAAAACCGAGGACTGTATCATGATAGGCACCTACTGAAGACCAAGAGATGAAGGTAAGGGGAATGTCAGGGGAGGGACCTGAGGAACTTCATCCAGCAGGTACCAAGGTAATGAAACAACAGAGAGCAAATTATCCCAAAGCAAAGAAAACCAGCAAATACTGCCAGACATGACTACAGCTACAAGAAGAATGCCTTAGTGGTCTGAGAATCAAAGACAAATGAGACAGTAAAGCCAAAATGCAAAAATAAGAATATAAAAAATAGCACTGGTATGCAAAGACAACATCAAATAAGGCAAATTATAACAATAGAAGGGTTTCTGAATATGGCAGAACTAAGTGGAAAGAGAACTTCACTCCTAAGGGAAAAGGAGATTTACAAAAACAAGCAGTCTGAAATGTGGGACTTCCTTGATTTAAGCTTTGCCAGAAAAAAAAATTATGCTAAGTAGCTGCTCACATCATTAAAGGGGATAGGCACACAAATTAGAAAACAAAAGAAGAATGTTTTTCTGAATTTGTCTTTGTCAAGTCAGTAGAGAAAAATAAAATTTCCATGGGTGGGTGAGTTATGTACCCAGAGATTGCAGAAGTGATCTCTGAACTATTAAATAAGCAACTCTGAGAGCTCTTGGTAGACTGGTAAGGTCTCCAAAGACTGGAGAAGGGAGAAAAAATTACCTATTAAAAATATATAGTAAAACAACTGGGAAACAAAGGTCAGCCTCAGATTTTCAGAGTGATCTTGGAGAAAAATCACCGTCAGGTTGTAAATGTCTAAAGAACAGCATAGAGGCCAAAAACAAGGTTGTCAAGCACTGGAACAGGCTGCCCAGGAAAGTGGTGTAGTCATCATCCCTAGGGGTATTTAAAAAACATATAGATGTGGCACTGAGGGACATGGTTTAGTGGTGGACCTGACAGTGCTGGGTTAATGGCTGGACTTCATGGTCTTAAAGATCTTCTCCAACCTAAATGACTCTATGACTTTGAGATTACAAATTTAGCTGTAATAGGTATAATTTTCTTTTTTCTCAGACAGGGTAGCGGCTGAGGGGACAAAAAGGAGGTAAAATATCCTGAGTGAAAGGTGAACAGACCTCCACAGACGCAAGTTCAGAAAATACAGTCTAGATGAGAGTTCCTAAGTTTTCTGCTCCTGGACATTTCTGTTTCCACCTTTGGGACAAAAATCCCAAAATGAGCTGCAAACACTACCTTGGAAAACTCTGGCAGTATTAAGTTATTAAAATCTGTGAATTTACTGAAAAACTTTAAGTGAAGAGCAATCAGAATGAAAGCAGTTTGGAGGATGGAATTATAATCCAATATTAATTTAATAAATTGGGGAAATACCTGGAATCAATATTATAAAGCACGACTTGCAGGAGTAGTCTGGGGGAAAAAACCCATCTTAGTGTTTAACATAGAAAGGATGGTGTGCTTGGAGAGGACAGGAAAACAACAGAGTTCTTCATACTTAACGCTGTGAAAGAGAATGGTCATCCCTTAGCCTCCATGGGAACTAAGGAGGACATGAATGTGCACTTTGTTGGAGCCTATCAGCAAGTGCCCCTTGGATCTTCAAACACAAGTTTACTTCTTGGGTTCTTTCTCCTTCTGTATCTGTGATCTGATGTGGCCCTACACAACCATCCCCTTTCCTCCAGTCTCTGTCTCCTCCCTATCCTACAGCCATCTGCTTCCAAAAGCAGGTTCTGCCCTTCCAACTTCTCCTGGATAGAAAAGTTCACATCATGCCCATATTCTATGCATGTCCATTTGGCCAGGTCTCCCCTCCTGACACAGGCCAACACACAGTTCCTCCTCCAACCACCTCCCGAACACCTCTTTTCTAGCTACATGTCCCAGGACATTCACCTTAAAGGAGAGTTTGGTTTTGCTTTCAGGCTGTTTCCGTATAATGAAGATGATAGTGACAACAAGGATGGCGGCAATAATCTGTACAATGTTTATCAGAATGTTTGGCTCAAGGGAAGTCAGGATACAGATACCCACAATAAGGAAACCTGTGAACAGACACCAAAGGTTACTGATTTATTTTTTTTAGGTACAGGGAAAAGCCAAGAATAAATCATAAGCAGGCAAAGCAGAATCTGAAAGCTCAGCAAACAAAACAGCAACTCACAAAAGCCCTAACCATAACAGATATGCCTTTCCCATGATACACCCCCACAACTCCCCATCTGTGGATTTCTTTTCAAGTCAGAAATTTAATCTGTAGATCTTCAGCTATTGTGGCCATTACAAGAGCTCATCAAAATCACATCAAGGAGGTGAGTTTTCCCACCATGGTGAGTACAAAGACGTACCAGCTGACTCACTGCCCAGAGACACACTGCCCAGCGCTTACCAATGATGAAGGTTGAGATGTTCACCACTGAACCAGAGAATTTGGAAGGATCTGAATCTGGGGAACACAGTATGGCTTTGAGGGAAAACTTCTCCTCTTCCTCTGGCAGAATCCCAGCCTGTGACTCACTGGTGCTCACAGACTCGTTGTTATCGGTCTCCTCTGTAGACCTAGCCATCTGGTATGCCAAATTAGGCTGCTCTGGCTGGTACCTAGGAAATGACACAAAGAGCCTGTCAGTTTGTGGTACCCTCATTTAAAAGCCACATAGATAATCATGGCTCCACACCAGACCATTAAGCACCAGAACAGGCCCACGTCACACCTATACCCTTCTGCTTCAAGGGGAAATTTGAGGAATGATATAAGCAAATATGGCCAGCTCTTATCACCTACAGCTTGGTTGTGACGTAAGTGTTTTAAAGTGGATAGTGCTCCCTTTCACGAACCCTGTCATCCACGTCACCAAGACATGACTGGGTGACAGGAGAAGGAAACAGCAGAGGGACAGATGGATGGTCATAACCATGACAGTCCAGCTCTGCTGGCACAGAGGTGGCTGAGCTAACGGCTCTGCAGCTATCACACCCTTCATTGACATTCCAGGTGCCCCATACTCCTCCAGCCCAGG
Organism: Acanthornis magna; assembly: GCA_036785705.1. Lineage (NCBI taxonomy): Eukaryota > Metazoa > Chordata > Aves > Passeriformes > Acanthizidae > Acanthornis > Acanthornis magna. The sequence continues at coordinate 14,826,450 of JAWUZG010000090.1, forward strand.
CTCTTCTGCTAGCTTGCCTTTTGCCACATGGGGAAGAGCTGAAGCAAGAACGGTTGTTGCATGTGTGAACAGCACATTCAACAGGGCTGTGACACACAACCATGTGGGTCTATCAATAAAAAACACTCTTCCAGCCTCAGCTCCCTGTTACAGAAGGTTTTGTCTGTGAGTCAGCCACAAGTCTGACTAAAGGACTGGACCACTTTGAAAGTCACCTTAAAACCATTCCTGTGGGGATGTGGTCACAGTGAGGCATTTGTTAAACACTGAGAATTGTGAAATGCAGTGAAATCCTTGGGTCCAGCTACAGCAAGAAACTAGTGGCAGTACCTTACAGCTTTGGAAACAATTCAGCTCCTAAATCTAAATTAAGCAGTCAAGGGGCAGACAAATCAGCTGCCCAGGCCACTACAAGACAGGCTGTCAGCTCTGCCAACCCATAATGGGGGAAATGTCATGCAATAGGTACAGCAGCTTGCAAAAACAAATTAAAAAGCCATTTCTAGCTCTAAGGAAAAGAATAGGCTGGGAAATCAGGAAAATTAAGAAGGACAAGGGAAATGGGCAAGAATTTTCAAGGGGCAGGGAGGAGAGCACAAACAAAGCAATGGTACTACACAACGGCACTGGCCCTTCACCTGCTGCAAGACTGTTCTTAGTTCAGTGCATTTGCTGTGAAAGCCTCCATCTGATTCTGAATAAGTAACTGAACACACAAATGTATTTTTCAGTAACATGATCTTCAAAGCATAGTTTACATGAGTCGAGTGCTGTTGTCTGTAGGGTGCCAAGCACTGAAGACCCTAGATTTTTAGCTTAGGTTTGGGAAGCTGTGGGAGCTCAGCACTTCTAAAGACACACACTTAAGGCACTGATCCTGCAAAGACATGCTCAGTTCTTTTCCGGCTGCTAGACTTTATCTTGAATCCCCTTTCAAAAGGAGAACAACCCCCAGTGGGGACAAGAGTGGTGACAAGGGAGGCATCCAGGATCACACATCTCTCATCCCTACCCCTTGGCATATCTCCCGGGGCGTTTGGAGTTGACCGCAGCAGGATTGGCATGGAACAAGGGTTAACCAAGTTCAGAGGACCTCTCTGTAGATCTAACAAAATCCCCCATGAGCTTAAAGAAACAAGCTTTTCACATGCCTGTAGCTAGAGATGTGCCTATATAAACTATGAGGGCATCTGACTGCTGTGTCGATTTCTGTCTGTGTGACAGAAGAGACGAAGTTTGTACATTCTTACCTCAGTACCAACACACAGGCTGCTACCAAAGAGTAAGCCAGGAGGGTCCCAATGGACATGAGGTCCACAAGATCTTTCAAGTCAAAGAGAAAGGCCATAACAGCTGTAGGAGGAGAGGAAGGTGAGAGAGAAGAAAAATCAGCAACATGGCAGAACATGCACATCTCAGAAGTGTTAATAACGATGCAGCACACATGTGACTCTTGCTCAGGACTTGGCAGGGGAGCTCAAGATGTCCCAAGACGAGGAGAGGCAGGCCATGTTGCATGAATACCTCAAGCACCCATGGGCTCTCCCAGCCTCACTAGCTGAAACAATAGGAAACTAGCTGAAACAATACTACAGTGAATTACAGCCTGTTTGTCTCATACAGGTATGTTCACCCAACTACCAACAATAACCAGGGGTTTATGCCACAACCTCATTGTTAGTCCCCCAGTGGAGATGCAGCACTCCGAAAGCCAAAGTTATCTCCTGGAAGTAGCTAGAGGCAGCAGAGGATGGGCAGCACCTTGCTCCAGTGTCTCAGCTCAGCTGGGCTGAAACCAGGCTTGTGCATGCAATGGCACCAAGCATCAGAAAGGGCATCTTGTAGTAGCAGGTGTCGTCATGGGGGTTTCCAGAAAAAGGCTGCCATCTCTCAGGGATTACCCTGCTTACACACCCTCACCAGGTAACGCCGGGTATTCAGGACTTTGTATAGGGCTTTCAGAACGCAAATAAATGGATAAAAGACACACAGTCAGACATCAGGTGATGTCAACAGTCATATGAGAGCATAGGGACCTCAGAGCTGAGCCTGGCGCAGCCTGTCCTTAGTGCACAACCTGGAGCCCAACAACCAGCCCAACCTTCAAACTCTGCTGGCAAGTGCTGGCCCTACAGCTTCGTGTAGATTTTGTCACTATGGACTACAGGGACTATGGACCACTTGGATGAGACTGCAAAGCTTGGGTTTTTTTACTTTATATTGCTCTTTTCCCTACCCCACCACAGTCTGGACCCAAGAATACCTGAAGCGGAAGGTGCGGGAGAAGGAAGCTGTGAGGAGGCTCTGCGAGTCCCAGCGGCAGGAGCTGAGCCCTTTCACAGGAGCTCAGAGCCCAGGGCAGCAGTCCAGCAGCAACTCCCCACCAAAGGTGGCACATTCTTGTACCCACGGCTCATCCTGTATTTGCAGCGGAAGGTAAAGAGGAAGCAGAAAGGCTCTCCTCTTTGCCAGGCATCGTGAGGAAGGGGGTGGCTGCAAGAACAGGGTAAGCTGCTCATCCTTGCTGTCTGGGACGTTTAATTCCCATATTTCTGGGGGGCCAGGAGAAGGAAGGGGAGAACAGGATGGCTGCCAGCTGTGACTAACTGATTAACAAATGCCAGTGCCACAGGGGCCATCTGCCTGTCTCCGGCTGCTCTGGCATCTTCTGCAGAGCTGCTACCCACAGGCGGTGCAGTGTCTTCAGCCAAGCCAGGCCAACAGCCACAAGGATGCTGGGACACCACTGGCTGCCACCTTGCAGGGAGTTAATTACTTTTAAGGCTGGCTGTGCACCCAGGGAGCAGATAAAGGCAGTTCCTGGCATGAGATAGGATGGCAGCAATGAGCTCTGAGAAAGAGGGACAGGCACACAGCAAGCTACTCATGCTCAGCCAGGCTCTCCAGGGCATGCCCTGGAAATCCAGGACACCCTCTGGGATGCTGTGTTCAGCAATATATCCAATTAGTAAGTGGGCTAGAGTCAAGCGGACTTATCTGCCCTGAAGATGAGCTTATGTCTCCTTCCCACAGATTCGTGCAAGTGTTTGGATCCTACCTGCAGTAGCTCCTGATGTCACTGTTGCAATTAAGGGAGTTTTTCTCTTCTCATTGACTTGAGCCAAAAATTTAAACAGAAGTCCATCTTCTGCCATAGCATAAATTATTCGAGGCATCGGAAACATGGAGCCAAGGAGACTACGGACACAGGAAGGAGAAATAATCCACTTATATCACCTCTTGCTGAGCACAGGCACACAAACGAAAGCAAGTTTAAGGCAGTGTGATTATGGAATGAGTGGTTTTCATCCACTTCAGCTTCTCCTTCAAGGGCTCCCTCTGGCCACCCATGTTACTGATAACTGGTACCCGAGGTGCAGCTCTATGATTTTGGACACTTAAACTTAGCCATGGGGCATAAAAACAGCCTGACTTTCAGGTAGTAAAAGGGCTGTAACTTCTATAACCCTCTGAGTGTTGCTCACCTAATTGAGTATGTCTAAGTTGATCTGAATCAGGCCTCCTGAGTTCAGGAGGTGACATATTCTGCCTCCAGCCTGCCCTGCTTCCCATCCAGATGGCTGTCCTGCAGGTAACCTGCAGACAGATGGCCCTGGATATGGTAAGCTCCACGAGCTCCTGAAGATGCACCCAGCAGTACCTGACACAAGTCTGCTCTCCACCCAGCAGGCCAGGATGTCTTGCACCCAAACTGCGCTTGGATTGCATAGCTGCCTCTATGATTTAGTCACTCAGTTGAGATTTATACTCCCAAGATGCACCTGAGGGTCTTATGCTAAGATGGCAGTTTCTGAAGTGATACTCATCACCTGCTTCTCTGGTACCTACCACAGTGTGAAATCCTGGTCCTTTTGAAGTCTGTAGCTCTGAATTTCATCCCTGTACTCAGCTCCATTTTTTAAAGGAGGTGGAGATACGCTCACATTTGCCCTGAGACAAGCAAAAATGAAGAGCATTGTCTTACCTTGTAGAAAGTGCACACAAGGAACCGACAGCCACTGCATAATTGGCTCCATCCCAACCCACATATTTAAAGGCATTGGGTAAAGGGCTATTGGTATCCAGCTGGTAGTAAGGCATCATGAGCGTCAGGGCAGCCGACACACCAAAATAAGCCACAAAGCAGATGAGCAGAGATGCCACAATGCCAATAGGAATGGCCTTCTGAGGGTTTTTCACCTCCTCACCTAGAAGAAAGAAACTTAAATATCAGCTAAATGACAAGCAAGAACTTTATCCCAACCTAGGGCAGGTGTGCTGGCTGGGGCTTTCAAAGATTTTTGGGCATGGAGGTGCTCTTTGACCACAGTGCTGCCAATGGCCTGCTCCATCCACTTGGCACACCACAGCCTGTTTGCTCCCATTTCTGCTGCTCCTGTCACTCTTTCTGACACACATGCATGGAAGCCTTGCAAACTCAGGCACAGAAACAATCTGGATTAAAAACAGTCCTTTCCCCAAAAGAGATCCTCCTTCTGTACTCCTTCTATCCTACTGATGGTGCAGACCCAAGAAAAGTTTAATGATCAGAGATGAAGGAACAAGAAATTATTGTGCAGTTGTAGGGAAAATACTTGGACGTCCATTTTAGTAGCATCTCCACCAGAACTAATACACCATGATCATGGAACAACAGGTGCCCATTCCAGAGAAAGGCAGAGTGCCTGAAAGTCACACGGATCTTTGAAAATGTATCTTAAGAAAAGGATCCCCTCTAGCTTTTATGGAAAATTTTCAACAACCAAGTATGAAAAAATGTGTGTAAAAAACCAAAATTCCTCCAAATTCAGGCACTGATCAATTACAAAACAGATTTGCACCTTCCTAGTCCTACAAAACTGCTCTGAAAGCAAGAGCACCTGAGGTATAGCATTTCAGCAGGATGAAGTAATTAACACAGATTCGTACACCTACAAGTTAAAAGCAGATGAATGTGTTTCTCCTACAAGGAGAGGCTCCAGGTCTGGCTGGAGTAATGGAGCCAACACTTCTCAAACTCCTTGCTTGGAACAAGACACAGTAATGCTTTATGTGTCTGTGATGATTTCCTTCTCCCTCTGCTCCAACAGTTCTTGCCAAAGGTGAAATTAAGGATAATCCTTTCTTCAGGGAATTAAGATTCTTCTTAGCCACAAGAAATACGACTACACTGATGGCTTCTCTCTCAAAATGAGACCACTTAACCTTTAGAAGTAAAAACTCCTCCTGATTCTGAGGCACAGCTTTAGGGTGCAGATTACTCCCCAGAGGCTTCCTCTTTCTCAGGCTCTTTAAAATACTCCAAGCCATCAGAGCTTCATCAACTGAAGGCACTGAAGAACTCTGTTCCAGAATAACCTGTTGATTAAAGTATCATCTGGAGTTAGAGGCTCAAACTCATACCAGGTATCCGAACCTGGGCCTTCCCTGTTTGCCTAGCTGGTAAACCTGGACATGTTTCCTGTGGAGCCTTTCCTGGTTAGTGCCATCACTGCCCATCCACAAGCTTGGGCCTTGCAGGCAAAGGAGGGAGGAAGCTCGTGGGTTGTACGGTCTCTCTGCATATCACAGCAGCTAGAAGTCAGCACTCAGGCACTCAGGGACTTGAACAAATTCAGCACTTTCATTATTAGGAGCAGCTGAGCCAAAAGCCTATTTTGAGCTGAGGTTCGGAGGGACGACAAATGCAGTGCCCTGAATTCCCTGTTACCTGTGCTCTGCAACAATACTGAAAGTCAATCTACCGGCAGCCAGGTTCATAACCAGAATGAAGACATCTTCCCTCTTACCTGTGGTAGCAATACAGTCAAATCCCACAAAAGCATAAAAACACGTGGCTGCCCCTGAGAGGACTCCTTTCCATCCATAGGGCATAAACCCTCCAACACCGTAGAGCTTTTCTTCCTGTGTTTGACTGAAAGGCATGGCACTGGATTAGAAGTGATCCTGCCTAGGTGGGAGTCACAAAGCTATTCACATAGCTCATAACAAAATCCAAAGCCAAAGTTTGAAGAAGCAGGCTCTCCCTCTCATACACTAGCATACAAATATCAGGCAAAATGCTAAGCCCTACCCACTGCTGAGCTTTGGACTGGCCTGCAACAGCCTGGGGAATGCACAGAATAAAATGGTCCATGGTTTGTTCCCATCACCTGTTTTGTGGAGTGGATAAAAATGTCTTGGCTAAGACAAGGAGAAAATAGCATGAATACTAAAAATCCTCTCCTAACATTACTGCATGTGTAGAGATACACATATTCATTTAAACAGAAGCATTTGGAAAAGCTTTTGGAAAACCTGAAGACTGAGAAACATGTAAACCATCCATTTTTTACTTCAGATGGACCCAGATAAAGTGCAGGTGAGTAGACATAAGAGAGGAATGCAGGGTGCCATGATTGTTTAAAATCCACCCCATCTTCCATTCTCAACTTCCAAATTCCTCGTGCCAAGCTCATACTCAAACCATGCTTGTAACCATGAGAGAGGAGTGAAGCCTGCATCCCTGACATGCCAAATGCTTTGCTGAGCCATATCCAAAGTTCATCTAAGTCAACAGACAGACATAGGCTGATCCCAGTGCACTCTGGATTGGGAACCCAGATCCATGTGCCTTGTGTTGAGTGACATATAGCAAGCATACCCTTCAGTTCAAGTGACTTAGGTCACTTTTTCAGTGAAAAGCCTTTGTAAAGACGAATTAAGGCAGTTAAACTAAAATAAATCCCAAATCTGCAAGCCTTCTCACATATAAGCATCTGAACTCTCTCACAGAAGCTCTGTTGAGACTTAGATGAAAACTGGTCTTCAGAAATAGCACAACCCAAATGTAGATTACTCTGGAAATAATGAAAAAGTAAACCCCAGACAGATTTTACAAAAATAGTAAGTCTTACAGGTCAAAGAGCTGCAGTTATGCCTTGAAACTATCACAGTAATTGCTCCTTGCATGGGAATAGCATCAGGGAAGGCGAGGGGACAGCTGTCCTATAGAAGCAATTTGTTTGCAGCAGGTTGAATTTTGAAAAGAGGCTCAAGAAGCAGCTTTTACACAAGATAAATCTGACCCACACAACATTTATGAATCTCACCAGATTTTGCTCAACTGTGCTTCCTTGCAGGCCATCAAAAAGGGTTTAGGTGTCAAGCCAGGACTGAGCTGATATATGTGGAGATATTTAAAAGCCCTCATTCTATGTTGTACAGTCTCAAACAAAAATTAATAGCTTTGTCTTACTGGTAAGCCTTGTAAGCTCCTTAATTTTAAACTTGTATAGGATGACAGAATTTTGGCGAAGCAGGAAAATGTCATTAAAAACAGATTTATGATATGGTCGCTGCAATGCATTAAAATAATCCGCAACTCGCCTTCATTTTATTGAGGTATTTGGGACAAGGTCTCTAAAGAGTATCACAATGCTCCAAGGATATTGCCCAAGTATTCAAAGGATGTACACAGCTATACTTGGGCATGGCTTCATACAGGCCAGCCTGGTGTAGCCTTGAGTATGACACGGTCTAAAGAGTTCTTTTCTCTCGTCTTTGAATGCCATACTTGTCATGAGGCTAGAAATTGTTGGTCCTGCAGCAGGGCACATGTTTACACAGCCTACTCCTACCATTTTCAGCCCATCAGCACAGCCTGCTTTCAGCAAACACACACCAAAGACAACTTTTCCTCCAAGGTATCTGGCAAAGGAGGCAGCCATCCCACACACTGGTTTTCTAACTCAGTCCACAACCCCCCATTTAAACTTGCTGTTGAAAATGCACCAGCTTCTGAGACAAAAAGACAACATCCAACCTACTTGTCCTTGGAAATGCTGTGGCTGGTGTTGTAAATGTCCTGCTCAGTCAGATTCCAGTTCTTAACAGATCCTTTCACGAAGCCGGAGATCACAACAAAGGCAAGGACAAGGACGTTGATGCAGGTGAACACTTTGTTCACCAGGGCAGATTCTTTCACACCAAAAGCTAAAAGCCCTGGGGAGAAAACGGCATAGGTCAGGTATTTCACCACCCGCAGCAGGCACTGGGGACTCACAGACATAGTTCATGCTGTGCTCTGCCCAAATTATCACACCTTGCTTCTTCACAAAGCCGAGTAGCTCAGGATTAACTCACCCAGAAGCAGGAGGAGGACTTCAGCTAAGACATTGCTGCTGCGGAATGTGACACACCTTCCCACCCAGCATGCCCATGTGGACTGTGTCCCTACTAAAGTGCTTTGCTAACACACCTAAACTACTCCCACAGCCTCAAACTCCATATAGAGACCTGGAGAAAGCACACCAGGTGGTTTTTCATGAAGGAACATTGTCTTAGAGGTCTTGGCCAAATGCAGAACTTATGAACAACATTCAACTTGCCTTAGAAACGGGGAAATATGAGCAGGGATCAAATCCAGGATTCCACTTCTAGTAGCCACTTCTAGTGCTGAATACAAAGAAGGTGGCATCTTGGGAATCCTGCTCCCACATAAATCAGGAAGAGCTTCGCCAGTGAGTTCAGTGAGAGCAGGATTTCAGCTTGGTCTTAAGATCATCTTTCTGAAGAAGAGCATGGCTACAGGCTTTGGCAAACAGAACCTCACTGAGGCACAGCTTGGCTTCTCAGGTCGACAAGTTCTCTTAACTTCCTCTTCAGGTGCCTGATTTTTAAGAACTGAAACGCTTAACCCAAATCTAAGGCTGAGGGAGAAGTAAAAAAACTTCACACAGGCCTGAAGGAGAAGAGAAGCACAACACATTCTTTTACTGCTACTCCAAGGGACTTCAAGGAGAGAGGAGCATCCAGTGTACTCACCTTTCCTTCTTATTTTAAAATAGGAAATAAGCTGAGACAGCCAAATCAGGGAAGCGTTTGATAAGACTGCATACCAGCCCACGAAAACTCGTAAGGTACCTTTCAAAAATCTGAGACTCAAGACAGTGCAAGCAGACATAAATTTGCGGTGATTGTATTTGAGACTAAAGCTGTTCATTCAGCAGCTTTTTCAGAAAAGAATGGTATGCCTTTTTCACTAAAATCCATGGAATTTGCTTCATGCAGGAGTATAAAGCCACCTTATTATAAAGTAACCTTTATAATTTTATACGTCAGCAGTGTTAAAGTAGGGAGTTCTAAATTTTGTAAATTGTATCTGAGATGAAAGACCAATTCTGATTTGAAATGAAACCAATTCTTATTATATACAAATGAACAAAGAGGAAAATCTTCTCTCCCATTCAGATGTAATCCTGAAAACAGAGGGCAGCTATTGACTTCAGCAGCCCTCAGTGTAGTCCTAGCTCCAAATGCAAACCCAAATGCCAAAGCATCCCTTGCTTATGAAGCCTGTCCCTTTGAGCACAGCTCACACTTGTGAGAAGGTCATTTCGATCAGAGTGGGAAATGTCAGGATAACCTTGCTAGTGAGACACTGCAACTTCTGCGTGCTGGAAACCACAGAGGAGTGCAGATGCGTAATTTTTTTAATTTGCCTAAACTTGGTAATGCTTTGCAAGATTCAGTTAGAGGAGAGGTAAGCATTCAGAAGAATTTTGATCTTGTAAGTTGTAAAAACTTTTGCTATTTATGTCAAAGCCTTGGCACATTTTTATTTAAAAAAAATAAAAGGTGCTGACGGTCTATGACACATTTATTTCTCTGGAGTCCTGTATTCACTTCTGCAAACTGAAGCCCATTTTAAAACAAACAAAACAGTAGTACATGAGACTGTAACCAAGTCCTCTTTCTTTCTTTTCCTCAGTTTCCTCACTCAAGGCACGCAAAATTGGCAGATTATCAAAGGGGGAATAAGGTTGATAGACCAACTGCATGAAATTCTTGTGTAATAGGATTTGTGCAGGGAAGGATTAAACTTCCATACCTGATTGAGGATAACAAGTCATCTTTTCTTTTCCTCCTTATATAAAATTTGATTGAAGGTTTTAAAAGTGGCTCAAAAAATATCGAGAATGCTCCCCTCTAATTAAAAACCTTGTAAACAGGCTATGCCCTGTGCTAACTCCACAGCAGCTATATAGGTCAATCCAACACTTGTAGCAAAGAAAGAGTCTTTAATACGTTGTCCAAAATAAATCAGGACTTCGCACTCATTCAAAAAGCAAACAATGACATTACAGAAGAAGAAGGTTCAAGACCCACAAATCCCTCCAGTGCTTCACCTGTTAGGATGATGATTATCACCACGGCAAAGATGTCTGGGTATTTTGCTAGCACTCCAGGAGCATCCATCGTCATGTATTTTTTACAAAATTTTTCAATGTGCTGCCCTATGATTTCATCAAACGTCGCGCTCCAGGCTCTGGCCACACTTGAGGTTCCTGCCAGAGGATAGAAAGGACAAAGATAACCCTTTGTGGCTGGCACATGTTCCAAACCAGGGGGAACCTTGTAAGGTTTTTCAGTATGGAGGGCCTCAAAGCAACTTTGCATGTGCTCCCAGGTGTTGGGAGTACCCTTTCCTCTCCATACCCAGCCCACATCCTGTGTTCATGCCTGGCATCTGCTCTCATGGTAACACACAAAGGTGGTGGGCCTCAGACTTATGCTGAGCTCACAAGATGAGAAAAATCCTTTTAGTCTGGCTTCGCAAACCTCAACTTCACCTTAGATGAAGTTGAAGAAGATGCCCAGACTGACCTTTTCCTTACACTCCCAAGAGCCTAATCTTCCCACAAACCTGTTAATTTCTGTTACCAGAGAGGTCCAAATGTAATGCTGGCAGAAGTCCCTGACAGCCCCAGTTAGGTGGCTGCAGGCCAGGCAGAAGGACCTTACAGAAGCCAGCTGTCCTCCAGCAGTGTGATGCTGGAGCACCAGAGCCTGGACCACACCACTTGCCCAGCTCTGCACTCCGGCAACACTCAGGTCTGCTCCAACCGCCAGTGCTAGAGCACCCATGCAGGAAAAAGTCTCAGATACAATTTACGTGTTATCTGAGCATAGGTCAGCCTATTGCAGGATGCTGGTGATGACTCCAGCAAGTGGCACAGCTCCTGCCTGCAGCAAGTGCTCAGCCTTTGCCCTCTGGGGCCACTGTTTGCTGTGACTCGAGAGCACCCAACCACATGCAGCCTGCTGGGGTGAGGACTGCACCTGGGCTCTCAGGACAAGCAAGCTGGGGACATTGTCTGGGCCACAAAAGTCATTTTAGAGAACTGAAACAGTAACAACAAAGAGCTACCACCAGAAGGTGACGGCATTTTGTAAAATAAGTAGGTTTGGGTAAAAGCAAACTTCTCCCTCTCTGGTGTTAAAGTGTTACACACTGTTACACTCCCAAAGTCTTATACAGTACACTATATATAACAGCTTATAATTGCATGTTGTAATTACTACTGTACATAATTACCTAGTTAAAAAAAGAAGTTGGCTTGGTTTTGGCTTGCGGAGCAGTTCCTCAGGGAATACAATCAGGGGCCCCTTTCCTCCCAGAACAGTTTGTCCTGCCACACTCACCTGTGAGTGGGTGTTCAGGTCCCAACTCCAGCACCTGCAATCCTGTTAAACAATATCTGTGCTCACCTACAGACACATCCTCTGCAGCAGTGGTGGGCAGCACCTGCAGCACAGCTGGGAAGACTCACCTGCCCAATCCAGCTTTGCAACAGCATAAAAATTAAGCTGCAGAACAGACCTGTTTGGAGACTCTTCTGTTCACTGAGACAGAAAAGTGCAGTGTGAACACCTTTAAAAAGTTTGGACATCACTGCCATCAATTTAATCTTGAGAAACTGCAGAAGTTGTTGTATACCACATTACATTTTCCAGCTTAGCTTTGGCATGATTTGAGGAAAAAGACTATTTTAGTGCTTTTTTTTGTCCTAGCTCTAATATTTCATGTTCTAGGACAGGAACACCCAGCTGCTGCCTGTGTTATATTAGATGCCAGCTGCTTGGATGCCAGTTCCACGTAACTACCAGCCATTTGTCTGAAACCCTCTGTAACCAACAGGCTTGAGGGAGCAGGGACAATCTGATATTCTTTCAACAACACAGACACCTGGATAACATTTTGCTGTTATTAGAGAGCACAGTGCAAAGACATTCAGCTTGTACCCAGGATGACTTACTAGTTCTGGGTCAGCATAGCCTCACCAGATTTGATTTGGCTCCTGCCTGCAGTACACAGTCCCCAGGAGAAATGCAGAGCTCAGGTGCTGGGCTCGCTGCAAGAACAGGCACAGGCAAGGAGGTCACCAAGTGCCAGGGAACCCTAGCAGCAGCCACTCACCAGAGATGCTGTTACTCATCATAATTCCAGCTCCCACCAGTTTCCAGTTCTGAAATGCATCCTACAATCTGGCACAGTTCCTCAAACCCACATCATTCCAGAAGAAAGTTCACATCAGATCTTGGTCCTGAATACCTTCTTCCTTCTCCCTAGACCATAACTGATCAGTTGCATGCCCATTTTTTTCTCATCACCCACCTCCAAGACTCCACATGAGCCTTCCCCCAAGCCCAGTCACTTTCATTTATTAAAGGCTACTGGCCACCCATACTGGGACCCCAGGATTTATTTTTCCACCCTCATAATACTTTCTGAACAGATGTCTGAGAACCTCAGCATGAAAACACCAAGTTGGCTGAGCCCCTTAGAGATGGCAAGCTCATTTTCAATGCACTGCTTGGAATTTTCCCAGCAAGATTAAGAAAAAAATTGGCTTTCTGCCCCTCTCAAGCCCTGACTCTGAAGCGCAGCATGTGCCTGTTAGAGACTGTAAAGACTGATGTGTCAAGACATTTTGGGATGCCTGTGCGTGTGAAAGTGAGCAGGTCAAGCCTCGCCCTGGTGAGACAGTGCCCTGCCCCCACACACCCCCCAGCCCCAGCCCCACAGTGGTGGCAATCACTGGCACACCAGGGGCAGGGCTCCAGGGCTCAGCCTAACCCAGCTCCTGAGCGGCCAAATGACCAGAAGTTCCACCTGGGGGGACGGCCCACAAAGGTCCAGAGGTTTTTAAGACAGAGCACAAGTCCAGCATATGTCTTAACCCTGCCTTCCTCTTGGAGTTTCTATCTGAACACTGCTGGAACACAAGAGCTATGTGTGCTTTTCTATATCTTTTCTGTCTTTTGCTCCTTCTAATTCCCTCTTCTTGGAACATTCTGAGTAACTTAGCATAGAATGGGTTTAAAGTTTGCTAAGCTGGATGGGCTAAATTAACACTGTGAAAAAGTGTTTTATGTTGACTGGATGTTGTACTAAGTCTTTTGCCAAAGCTCCCTGATTTTTCTAAAGTTTGCCAGTAAACTTCTCTGTTGTTTTGACCTCTCAAGAATATCTGGTCAGTATTTCTCCTGTGTGTCTAACCCAGAGTACAGGAACCATTATGAACACTTTCAAAAGTCTCATCGAACAAGTTGATTGGGGCCTTACAGTGGCAGCCAACATATCTTTCTCCTCCACACCCCAGAAGCTGCTGGGAGTTGTCCTTGCTCACAAGAAGGGCAATTATCACTGAGAGAAAGGCTGGGAAAGACAAAGAGACCTCCTATACCTCATATTGTCCCCCAGTGTTTTTCCACCTTAGCCACACTTTCTCACAGATTACGAGAAAGACAGTTTGCAAACACACATTCTTGACACAGGACTGAAATAAAAGCAACAAAATTGTATTTGAACACATTCATGGATAGTATCTACTTATTTTTTACTGAATTTTCTGCCTCATGACAGTACAGCAAGCAGTCAACTCTGAAATAAAAACTGAGGCAGTTGTTCAAAATCCATTATGAGAGGGGGAAAATAAGAAATCTCAGAAATACCACTCTGAGCCCAGATCCTCGGAGTAGAACATTCAGTAGTCAAAACTTTTCATTGTGCATTTGCAGAGTCAGGTTTTGGGACAGCAACCACAGCTGTGTCACTCATTTTGGTCATCCAGTATCATGGTAGGAAGGGCCCCAAAACCAACTAGATGAAGGGCATGAAGGAGACGATCTATCATTACCTTTCTGGAACAGAAGAAAAATTACCAAAAAGTCTGTTCACTTTCTCTACATGTAGCCTAAGCAGAGTCCATTTTAGAAGTCTGGAGGAAATTATACACTTACTTCTTTCAAAATTATTTTTAACCACTCCTTGCAGTGAATGTTATTCACAAAATAACTACAGGACTCAAATTTCTTAAGGAGATGAGTTTAATTGACTCTAGATTTTCATCTTCTCATTTTTTATTTTTTTTTTTTTTTTTAAGGAGAAGAGGAGAAAAATATTTCAGGTAACACACAGAGGAAAGCCAACATGATCTCAGACAGGCAGCTGCTCTGCTACTATGTTGCTCTTGATATGATCTTAGCCTCCAAGCACCACGGAAACTAAATTCCAAGGTAATGCTTACAGATCCCTTAAAATGCATTTTAAAAAAATCAACTCCCTTTAATAATTTAGCATACAGTCGGTTTTCAGTTTAACTAGCAAGCTTTCACTCTCAACTGGCAAGTCTGTTGCAGCCTTAATTAGAGGCATGATAACAAGCAGCGTGCCCAGAATGTGCTTGAAAAGACACGAATCCTTAATTAGCAAAGTGTGGCTTAGTTTTAATGCATCAGCTGAGTTGTGCAGCGCATGCTCTGAGCTTGATCCAGGGACTCTCCTAGTGGGAGCCAAGGGCTTAGAAGGGATTTGGTTTGTATTTTCCAGAGACTGTGAACCTGCAGATCATCTTAAGATTAATTCTGCAGCAATTCACAAGACAAAACTCTTATCTCCAGATACTTTAAATAGATCCCAAAGGGACCAGAATTAATCCTTGATCAGCTGTGAGTACAGATGGTCTGTATAAAAGCATCTTTCTGTGAGCAGCTCCTTTCTCAGCAGAGGGGACACTCTTTTGTGCCCTATCAAGTGTGCAGCAGCCAGGGGATGCCAGAGGGATGAGGTGGAGATTCAGAGGAATTCCCAGCAGCAAGAAGCCCGCATTAGGACAAACCCTCAGCCAGCAGCACATGACTCACCTCACCAACTGGCAGGAGTCACCAAAAATGCATCTCGCTGAGTCCTGAAATCTTGGGTGTGTGCGAGACTGAAGCACCTATTTTGTAATTTTTGGTAACACAGGCACCCAAACAAGGGTGACCTTACAGACCAGGCTGCCACCTGGAACTAAAGGTAGGGTCTCGCTGCGCACTCACCATACTTACCAATGACATAGGAGAGGATTAGATTCCACCCTGTGATGAAGGCCCACAGCTCACCCACAGTCACGTAGCTGTAGAGATAAGCTGATCCCGTCTTAGGAACTCGAGCACCGAATTCTCCGTAGCAGAGTCCGGCCAGCACTGAAGCCAAGGCAGCAATCAAGAAGGAGATAACGATGGCAGGTCCTGCATTTTCCCGTGCCACAGCTCCAGCCAGTACATAGACACCTGCACCCAAAGTGCTGCCCACACCCAGAGCCACCAAGTCAAATGTGTTGAGGCACCGCGAGAGTCGACTGTCTTCTCGAGTGCAGTCCACATTTTTCCGGCGAAGAAGCTGGTTTCCAAAATTGGTAATTTTCTGACACTCCATCTTCCTGTTTGGGCCTGCAAGAAAGATGCTGCCATCATTATCCAGACCTGAATACCCTCCTACATCAGTATAACTGCACAGGTACAATGCTACAGCCCTGTTACATTTCAGCAAAGGAAACTTCACATTTTCCACCTTCTTACAGGAAAAATGTCTCCTTTGGCAGTTTATCTAGACTTACCATGGGTAATTAAAATAAACAAAACTAAAGCATTTTCTGCTTCCTGCTCTCAGTCACGCTGCAAACCTTGTGCAATCCCGGGAGAGAGGCAATACTCCAATCCAGCTCCCACTCCGCTCCACAGTCACCTTGTCCATGCACAAGTGGGCACACTAAAAATGCAAATTCAGTCTTTCAGATTTCAGAGGGGTTTTCCTGTTCTGGGCAAGAGGGTAGTTTTTAAGCGAATGTCCCAGTTGCCCCATTTACCACACTTTGGTTCACACTGCAGAGAGGTCATGGAATGCACAAACCTTGTACCATTGGGATGAATTTAAACCTGAGGATGTTGCAAGGGTGCACGTAATGCATCCCAACCTGATGGGTGCTCAGCCTGAGGAAACAGCTACTCCAGGACAACTTCCTCTGTAAGATGTGCTGTGCAGATATCAGATTTTCTCTGCTTTGCTCTACAAATCTACAGGTTATGTGGCCACAACCTACAAAGAAGAACCTCATCTTCCACCTCACACTGCATCCTCTAGCTCCAAGAGCCCCATCCTGGTATCCACACTGCACTATTAAGCTTGGCTTCAGCAAAAGGGCTTTAAAAATGTTTCCTCATTAATTATGGAAAAGGAAAAAGGGTCTTTTATTTAGATGCAATGCTGGACTGAGGCATATACTTTCCAGCAGTACACACTGCACACAAACATCAATACTATGGCGAGAACAACGTGCAGACAAAAATACTCCTTAATGCAATTTACAGTACAGTTCAGAGAGACTGGTACTTTATCAGCTCCAGCTAAAACCCAGTCTAAAAGGTGGGAAAATACATGCTAAGAAACTTAATTAACTGAGTCAACTGTTAAATCCATGCTTCAATTTTGTCACCACAGTATCAACTACAAAACCAAAAATCCTCTTCATTTTTCCAAGACACCAGTCATAAGTTCTGGCTTAAATCCCTTTCTCTTGGCTTTACACTAACTCCCCTACTATGAGAAAGTAATTACAACTGCAGGAACAGGGCTGAGGATTTACAAGGCCCCCTGTGTCAGGAATTGTATCCCACCAACAGCTATCAAACATGCTCCCGACAGACATGGATTTAGACAAATAAAGAAAGGCAGGTTTTAGGCCAATCTTACAAAAACTCTTCTTCCATTAACCATGGGAGTTCCCAACACATACAGAGAGAATAAACTATCTTCCCCCTTCAACAGGAAGACAGACCTAAGTTTTTACCTAAGTGCATTCATATGACAGATTGTTCACTCAATCTCCTTCCCACTTGAACCTTACCCAAGTCCATGTCAGCCAGGATTGCTTCTGGCTGGACAACTGCCCACCCCCCTAAAGCTGGGACAGGGCAGTCCCACACTTTGAACTGGGTTAAATAGACACAAAGACTGCGGCACTGGAGTATCCCCTATGAACTCTGTTGCTTTCTAGGTTTTGCTTTACTCCCACCAGTGATGCAGAGATACCACTGGTGCCTTCCTCCTATGAATATCCCCGCAATGGGGCTAACTCACCCACTCTGCCCAGCAGTGGTACTGGTTTACATTCAGCCTGAAGCTCCAGGAAATGGGGAGAATCCCAGTGCCATGCAGAAGAAAAAAAATGCTGCAGAAGGTACAAAAAAAGCCCTCCAGAAAACCCCAAAGAAATTGCTGCCATAAACTACAGTCATCTGTGACCAACATACACAGGAGAAGCGTTCATGAATTTACCTTCCAAAGTTAGTGTGAAAGGCAAGACCAGTTTGACTCAGAACCAAACTCTGGATTTCAGGACAAACATGGGTCTATTCTGTGGTACAGAAACATCAAGACATGCCAAAGGACTGCTGAAAAACAGTTTATTTTGTGCTAAGTCAATATTTATGGCAAAGTTTAGACATTTAATGGACCAGAGGAGTTAGAAGCAATACAGAAGACTACAAGGAAGGACTGGCTGAGGCTACTAATAAAGACAGAAAAAAGAAAGCAAGCAGAGATGGCCCAGCTCAGGGAGCAGCTGAATGTCAAGTCAGGGAGGTCTGCAGAGGTGCAGTGCAGCTGGACAGGCCTCTTGTGTCCTCTGCACAGTGCCCTGGTCAGGCCTCAAAGGACCTTTGGGGCTGAGCTGGACCAGCCATACAGGACCACCAGAGAAACTCAAGAGATTTTTCTGAGACATTTCACCCTTGGGGAGGCTACAGATTCAGACATCCCCAAACCACAGTGCCTTATGCAATGTGTTCCTTTAGGATTTGCACCTCCAAGTCGACATCAACCTTGCTGAGTATACTGGGTTTCATCTTACAAGGTACTGAACATTTCTTATGCAGAAAAGCAGGGTGAGGGAGGCAGGGGGACATACAATTTATTCATTAAAAAAAAATCTAGTGAATTATTTCAAGTTTATATATCACTCAAGAGTATCCCAGAAGAAACATATTTCAAAGCAATTTCATTTGGAACCTCCCTTGGGCCCATCTACAGGTGTTCACAGCTGTACTACGGCCATCAAGAATAAAGCAGAACTGCTTTTTATGGATAATTTGCTTAGAAGAGAGGTTATTTAATTATGACAGACCTAGAAATTACAACCAACATCCTGCAATTGGCTTAATGCCAGCAGACACTGCTCTTCCAGCTGATCTCCAGATAAAGATATCAACTCCCTCCTTCCCAAAAAGCATCTCAAAGTCTGAGCATCTCTGTTGTGAACAGAATACTTCCTACAGCCTGCAGGTAACAAACAGACCTGAATGCAGGTCACAGAACCTGCGCTGCAGCCATATTCTGTGGCACTCGCACACAGCACAGTTGTTCATCTCATGGGCGACTGACCATCATCCTGAGCATCTTACATGTTTTCTTTGCTTTTGAAACAGCAGGTACAAAATCAACCTTTCACTTTCAATTATATTCACTGTAGCTTGACAAAGAGACTTTCAATGAAGACAAGTGGGATTTTTTTCCGGAGGACAATCTTTTGGTTTAGCAGGATGTAGTACAGAGTGATTACACCTCTGCCCAAAACCTTCTCTGTATCATTTGTTATCTTTGCAAGCGTATCAAAGGGTGATTTTGGCAGAGATTATGATTTTTCCCCTCCTTAGAAGTTGGATCCAGCTGTGATTTCGCTTTCCGAAACCGCCATCCTTGACTTTGAAGTGACCCTTTGTTCTGGGCTGGTTCTACTCCCAACCTCACTTGAAAAGACTAGACTTTTTTTTGAATGCACAGTCAGTATTCATGTGGTATAATGCAGTCCTAACATAAAACAATATAAATTATGCCAGATGTGTTACCCGATGGTACCTAACCACCTTCAGGCTGAGGAAACATGAATCTGAATGAATATAGATTAGCTTTGCTCAGCACTCACCTAGCTCTCACCCCTGGCTTTAGCTCTGGTTTCTCCAGTGAGAAACACTGAGTTGTAAGCCCCAGCCACTCAGACCCTGGGGAGGAAATGGCTTCACCCCAAGGCTCTGGGTATCTCCATGTTTCAGCTGGAGTTGAGGTCTTTGAGAGTGGTGGGAAGCAAGGACACACCTAGGTAGCTTAGCAGGGTGGACCCTGGGCCAGAGGCCACATCCTTGGGTGAATCCTGTCCCACTGAAGTTGATGGCAAAGCTCCCACAGACTTCAATAGCCCAACTGCCACTGGTACTTGCCTTTTATTTACAGTGCATTTCATGTTTATTACTTTTGTTCCCTGTCCAACTTTTTGTGTCTTGACTATTGTATTTTCAAATAAAATAAGATATTCTTCCTCCTTTTATCTAATGGTTAACATACCTATTATATCAGGTTGATAAGATTTCCTTCCCCATTCTTCAAAACAAACCTATAAGAAAATAAGCAATCTGCCATGTGGTTAAGAGCAAAGAGTAAACCATAATAAACATCTATCCAGCTAAACATAAAAGACCATGTGTAAAAATAAGCTAACAGGACACCATCTTACATAAGCAATACTATCACTTCCTCAACAATTACCAGTTTTTTTCAGCTTCTGAAATACCACTCCTTACCTATTTCAAGGCATTGCTGTACCTGAGAATTTTCATCTCTAATTTGCAGAACAGCATAAAACTAAGACAGATTAAGCAGAACAAGGAGTTTGCTACAAAGGAAAGAAGAAAAACTAAGCCTAACCTTGCTGCTTGTCCAATGAAGATCCCAGACATCTCCTTGGAGGACGAGCAGAAATCCTCATTCAGCATTGTCCCACACATGCTTATATCCATTTGAAACACATGGCAGCATCTACTGCCATCAGGGCCCTTTCCTCACAGCAAAGTCATGTCCTGGGGACAACCTGACATTTGTTGAAGACCAAAAGGATGCTGAAGAAAAGTATCCCCCATACACCTGCATAATCACTGCTACAAGTCTGCAGAACAAAGAGCTTGTGCTTGCACCATACTGATAAATGTGAAATGGTTTTCACACTGTATTTTTAGCTCAAACATGGTCCCTGAACAAGCATGTAGTGATGATGCCAACCAGCTGATCAACACATAGGTAACAAACCCCCCTGGGAGCCCTTTTCAAAAGGCTGGTTTTGCTGCTTCCATCCCCAAAGCAGTATCATTCACAGAGAAGTCCTGCACAGGAAAACAGGCGGAAAACCTCAATTCCTACTACTGCTGTTAACATTACAGGTATTTTTGGGGTGCCAGATTTGACTGCAGACTCCTAAATGCAGAAGGTCATTATGTAAGGGACCAGACTGGAACTCCTGAATGTTTTCTGAAGCATCATTCAGAAAACCAAAGTCACCAAGGCACAACAGTCCTGCGTGTGATCCATTAGAATATAAAGCAGAAATTGTGTCAGACATGTCTTTCCAAAATGGCTTGCCTTGAAAATCTCCAACATTTTATGTTACTCTGCAACAAGCAACAGAGTAGAGACAAGACGACTACAGAAGACGCTGAATTTTCCCAACAGATATTTGTGCACCTATCTCTAGATTTTTGGAAACAGAAGCAAAGGATGTGGCATCAGACTCTAAGGTGCATCTGGCTGTTCCCTGAAGCTGCTGCAAGTGTCCCCTTCAGCTCTGCTGGAGAAGGCAGGAAGCATAGAGAAGACACACTTGGGACTAGTGCTGAGGATGAACTCAAGAGACTGTGATGGTAGCCATTTGCAGACGCAGCCACCAGCAAAGAAGCCAGTGAAAGCAAAGGCATGACCAAGCATTATGCAAAACTGGAATTTATCTCACTATAGCAGCAGCAACGGCAAGGAGTCCAAGCCAAACACCACCTAAGTAGCTGCAATTCTTTACATTTGTTTCATTGAGTGTGAAGAGATGTTGTCCTGCTAACAACCAGATAAGGAATTGTCTGTGTCCTGTTAAATTGTTCCCTTCTTGATTATCATGATATTTTTTTCATATGTGTGCAAATGTATGCATATACCTCAACACACATTAATCCAGATTACATCAGAGTGTGTGTGTATATATATATATATGAACATTAATTTTATATTCTTTGCCAATTCTGTCATTAAAAACCAAGATCAGTCACCAGCAAGGCATTTGCTACTCAGAGGAAGGGAGCCATGCAGTTAAATATAAATGACACATTAAATGAAGATAAAGGCACACGCGTGTGGGTGTGCAGTGTACACAAAGCCCAATCTTATTCACCTGCTTAAAGGCACACTGCCTATATGAAGGGGATCATATTACTCTCCTTTGTTGAGCAGATCCTTTAGCACCATGAGAGAGGTGATGCTAGGGCAACAGCCCACTGTCACAGGCATGCTGCAGATTTCCATTCCTCAATCCCCTGAGTGTTAGGGTCATTTTCAAAGCAACATTGCCTGCTCCATTCCAGGTGTCTCACAGACCTGGAGGATTTATTCTATTGAAAAATGAGCAGCGAGGTGCTCTCCACAGTCCCTATACCATCCACTTACCAGCAATCAGTTACTGAAAGGTGACCACCAAATCCCACTGGATGTGCTGGCTCTCAAGTACTGCCACAGGAGAACATCCCACCTGCTTTCCAAATTGTCACTGGCTGTACCAAGGTCAGAAAATCCTCTCATCCCGGGACAACTTTCAAAATGGCAAAGACCACCCTTTTCCACAAGTTCAGACATGAATTCTTAACTTCCCCAAAATTTCAAAGCAGGCAAACTTCAGTGTTTTGTCTCAATACCTGCAGAAAAGTTGATCTGGGTTATTTGTGATGACACACAAAATGCATTTTGAAATGAGCAGTCATATTTTACTAAAATAAAGGAGGGAGGTTTCTGCTGTGAAAGTCATGAGGAGAGTACTTGAAACACTCAAAAGTTAAGCTTCAAAATCTCCAAAATGGAAGTTGTAATGCCCCTTCTTCTGCACAAAGCTCCAGCTGTGATTATCATCAAATGTGGCACACAATAAGCCATTCAAAAGGAAAAATGCTGGATAGACATTAATTCTCCTACTTACCTACTACAGAAACATACACCTTTATCTTGCTTAATTTGCAGTGGGGAATTTGATGTTACAATCACTTTCCAACTGCAGGCGCAATGAAAGGTTGGGACAGGATACAATATGACATCTCCCACCCAAATGCTGCAAAGAGAGGTTAGAGAAACACCTTTCAGACTCCAACTGGATACAGTGCACCCTGCCTCAAAGCAGGGGAGATTCAGGTGCAGTCAGACAACATGTTTGTTTTGGCAGGGTTAAATCATGGAACCAGATCTTCCTCTCCCCAGACTACTGCATATCATCCCATAGCTGTACCAGAATAACCACCTGGGGAATCATGCCGAAAACAGCACCACTGAAACAAACTCCAACACTCTGACCACAGCTGACAGGATGGCAAGACTCCACAGACAGCAACCAGGGCAGTGGAGAGGGATGTGACACTTTCCAGGATGGATTCCCATCTGAGAAGCACCATCCAGTGAAAGGCGCCTTCAGTGCCCTCAGCCCTTTTAGGCGACACCTCAAATTTCAGCTGGTGAGGATCCTGGCCGCTCAGAACAGCACCCAGATGTTTTGAGGAGGACAGCAGCACATTTGCCATCCACTGCTCCTCAGAGGTAAAAAAGTTAAGGAAATGTCTTCCTGCCTAGCCAATAAAGGGCATCACACCTCTCTAATTACATGAATCACTGTTTTCTGATGAAAAAGCATCTAATTGAAAAGTCTCCCACCAGCCCTGGTACAGTCTCCTCAAATAGTTCCTCAGTATGACTTCAAATTACACCTTGCAAGAAAATTGCCTGATTTAATTCCCTCAATTTGTCATAACACCAAAGGGGATCTCCACTGATAATTAAACTTCCCAAATGAAAGCCTGAGACAGACTGGCAAGAATTCACTTGAAACAACCCATCACCCATAATCTGCCAGGAACTCAGCCTTGGTATTGAGCAGAAAAAAATTTATGCTCTGGGAAACAATATTAAATAAGTGAGCTTCTGTCTCCTTAAACACAGATAAAGTGAAGACAGATCTTTGCTTAGCCAAAACCCCTGGCTGTGGCATTCAGCATACACAAGTTGTGGTCTTTGGACAACAGTGCTTGGAAGAAGGTGGGAAATGTCCCTTAGGGGATAAGGAAGTAAGTTAGACAGCGACAGAAGTTGGTTTGTTATTAAAACAATAGTGGGGAAACAAACAAAACTTTAAGAGCCCCAACCTTCATGCAGAACAAAAAGTATCCTGCACAGACATGGGACACATTCAATCAGACTGACAGAAGGAGAAGACTTCCCCAAACACTGTTATTTCACCAGGACAAAGGGCACGGTTGAGTTGAGATTTTCAGGTGTGGCAGATCAAAGTAGGTATAAATAATTAGATTTTGCTACGTCCTTGAGCAGTGGGGAGAAGGCAAAGGCCAGCAGGTAGGTCATGGTGAGCAGTGGCAGCTCCAGCTGGAGGCAGGGCCATGAGGCAGCAGCAGACCCTGGTCACCCTTGCCAAGCAACCCATGAGCATTCTCCGTGAGTGACGGGATGGACCACGGACCTGTGGCCACCCCTGTGGATCAGCACGTCTCCAGGTCAGATGTTTCGCAAACAGGCACACTCCCAGCACTGGTGCACCAATTAAAAAATTGTCCCAATTAAAAAAAAAAGCTGTCTCAATTAAAAAACACTGCCCCAATTAAAAACTTCCTCCATTACCATAAAGGGTACTGAATTTAAGCAAAAGATCCGTTTCCTTTACTGGGAAAGCAGGAGTGTTGTTTCTTTGAATGAGGTAGAAGAGTTTGAAGAGCTTTTTCAGAGGAAATGCTCTGTAACAAACCTTAGAGGAACAGCTCACACAAGGGAGAACTCAGCCTGTGCCGGAACACACTCATTCGGGGAGGAAGGGGAACAGAAATTTTATGTGGTCAAGTCAGGGGCTCCCTGCCTTATGCCAAGGTGATTGCAGGCTTCTGAGAAAGGTTTTGCTATCCCTGGGTAACTGTGTATGCAAATGAAGCATTCAGAGTCAGGATGGATGGATCTTTGAGAAACCCCACAGCAGGTGGATTGGACTGCACAGGACAATCCTTCAAACATTCAAACATTCCTTCCACTCCAAACCATTCTAGGATTCTGTGAAAACTCAAATCACATTACATCACTCCTTTAGGCTTCTGCAATCAAAACAAAGTCGTTAGCAAGTAATTAGAATATATTTTTGTTAATTTAGGAGTTTCTTCACTGATTTGTAGGCTATTCAAGGGCTTGCCCCATGCAGAATTGCAAGTGAGACCTGCCAGCCCTGCACCCTGGTGTGGCTATTGGACAGTGACTCACACAACAGAAGAATTAAGAAAAGCTTCAGTTTTCTGAAGAAACCAAAGTTAATTTCTCACTGAACACATCAGCTGAATTAAAAAATATATTACAACCTCCTGAGGGCACTTGCATGTCCTAACAGACCTAACGCTAAAGCTTTTTGCAACTACGATTTACACCATATGGAAGAGAAGGTGAGTGCGAAAGGAGCTAAAATGTTTGCTTGTAGATTCAGTATTCCCA
This sequence comes from Acanthornis magna, assembly GCA_036785705.1. Taxonomy (NCBI): domain Eukaryota; kingdom Metazoa; phylum Chordata; class Aves; order Passeriformes; family Acanthizidae; genus Acanthornis; species Acanthornis magna. Next base: position 14,851,144 of record JAWUZG010000090.1, read on the forward strand.
CATTCCAGCCATAATTCAAGGGCTGGGGAGGGATCAGCTCCTTCCAAGCATCACGTGTGCATCACTGCAGGCACAGACAAGCACTTCACACCCTTTAGCTGGTGTATGCAGACACAGCCTCTCCTGCAGCAGAGAAGGTGCTGCATGTCTGCAGTTTCAGAGGTGGCTCTTCCAAGTAATTCCCACTGGAAAGTTCTTCAGAAGGCCTCCCCCTAAGAGACAGTGCCCTGATGCACACTGGAATGAAAACAATGACTGAACCCTACCATCTGATCCAACCAGTACTGCCCTTTGACCCATAATACCCCACTGACCAGGGTCACTCAGTGCCAAAGGAGACAACAGTGCATGACTTGGATGGGCCACTGATGCCCCAGCTGCCTTGGAACAGCATGAGAAGCTCCCACAGGAGGAAGCCCTAAATGAGGCAGTCTGGGTAGCCCAATCCAAGTCAGAGGGGCATGGTGAGCACCAATGGTGTGGCCACACCTCCAGTGTAACTGGGATATGGCAATGTTCCAACATGTTGGGTCAGTAAATGACTCTCCTTCCCTGCCAGTCCATGACATGTGCCTCACCAGGGACCTTGGTTTTGGGATGGGAATTGGTAGTGCAGGTCAGTCACAGAGCCTGGCTGCCAGGACTATAGGATATGCGTACATCAGTGTAGCCTAGACATACATCCACAGAAAAATGGGAGCTGAGAATGCTGCAAGAAGGTGGAGCGGAGGAGATAAAGCATGGGGCTATGTGGAAAAAAATTCAGTCTCAGAAGTGTTTTGAAAATTATCCCACAAGCAGTCACTACAAAGACTTCACAGCTCCTAAACTGATGGATTTACAACAAAATGCCTCAGAAAAGTGCATCTGTTTTAGGCATTTAAGTCTAAAGTAAGCACAGAGCATGGCAAATCATACAAGCATGATGTTTGATTAATATGTCAGTGGGGTAACCAGCCATTCCTGTTTTCACACACAGATATCAGAGCCTAGCTTTGATATAATCTACTTTAAATCTCAGAAAAGAGCTAAAACACTGATGTGGAATTAAATTTCACAGTCAGGTAGGTGTGGAGGGTTTTTTGCTTTGGCTAAATACTCTTTTCTTAGGCACAAGTTCACCATTCAGCTCTCTCCTGCTCCTGGACAGGGGAGCTGTTGTTTAAGAAGAGTTTTGCCTCCACCTAACCCCAACATCCAAGGCTGAAAGTCTGCTTATAGGGAAGGACTGGGGAAAAGCGGCATCGAAGCACAGCCCATTTCATATTTATCTCAGAACTTCTATCCAAAGCATAACAAAAGGCTTCCCACTCCTGTGTCGGAGCAAAGCAAGACTTGCTGAAGTTTGTGGGGCTTTGGGGGTTTTTTCCCCTCAAAAAACAAAGATGACACTGACCAGCCGAACCGTGAGCCAGACCACAAGCCACACATTTCAGGTCTCACTGGTGCCAAGGCCAGAGGGATCCTGCACCACCTCAAGTAAGGGCTCCACACTGGCCAGCCCCAAGAGGGATTTGGGCAGAAAGCTGCTGGAGATGATAGTTGAAGGAGCAGTGACAGCAGGGATGATACAGTGATACCAGGAGGTAAGAAACACAAAAAGTCATCAGACTTGGCCGGAACCTAGCCATGAGGCCACTGCAAAGTACTCAGACTGAGCTCCCTGGTTTGCACAAGGAGCAGCATTACCATGTAGCCACCCTTACAGTTTATTTTGCCAGCTACGTGGCAAAAGCCAGGTCCTGCAAATCACATCTCTCCGTGAAGAGAGCTTGTTCAGACTCCCTTGGAAGCCCAAGTCAACTTACAGAAGTAATTTACTCCCATGAGCCAAAAAACAGATTTGTCTTCTACTTTTTATTCAACTCCATCAGTGTAGTAGTTATCCACCTGTAGGCTAAAAATCTTACTCAGATTTCTGAATTTACTGGAATTGCCACCTGCACCTCCCTGCTCTTCATGCAGAAGCCTGGTCTGCCCCAAAAACTGCTCCTGCAACCCAGTGACAGAGATAAGTGAAGCCACCCAGCACACAGTCCTGTCAACGGAAGTTATACAGCTATTCTTAAAAATAATTGTGTCCCTACCAGCAAAATACAGTGTTTGGAGTTAAGTATGCACTTTTTATTGGGAGAAAAATTACTAATACCATCCAGTCTGCTTAACTTTTAAAAACGTAATGTTTTTCCACATCATCATTCCAGCATCAAAGGAAATCATTCCTAATTATGTTTATGGGACTGGGGGAGTACACAGAGAGACCTAGATATGACAGTCTCGGTAAGTATCTTGAAATGTATAATGCAACACCTCTCAGAACATGTACAGTGCCATCTCTCCCCATGTCACTTACCTAAAACAAGAAACTTTGAAGTATAGTAAGTTCTGCTGCTGCAAGGTGCTTTAAATGACAGCAAAAGGGAAACAAACAACTGGCTGTAAATATTCTGCTCAGCTCCACTGTGCTGGAACTTGCAAAAGAAGATAGGTGGTTTTAAAGCAAAGTAAGTGAAACAAATTTTAATTACCATTTTCCCCCCAAGGGTCCAAACAGGAGCATGAAAAGCAAAGAGCTGCTCCTGTGTTTTTGATGGTGCCCTACACCATGCTGTTCTGCTCTCCCGGTATTTCCTTCAAAGGAAAAAACAGGTTCAAAACCATTCTAACATCTGTGACTGTTTATCTGGAGAAGCCAAAGCACAACAGTGTGGCTTCATCACTAATACAAGTTTCTCTGGGGGTCATCCTTGTGTTTCTTCACATGCCAACCGGCTTATGAGGGGCAGGATTTCTCTTGACTAGCTTCAGCTCACTCCAAAGCAAACATGAGGACTTAGGGTATCATCTCACCCCTCTCTGTAACCAACAGGCTAAGACAGGCACCCCCAGGCATGAACTTATCCCTTGTAGGAGAGACAGGAGCTATGGCCCTGTACAGTCACCTGCTTTTCCTAGCTACTGCAGGGCTCTAGCAGACATCTGCAAAAACTCCACCAGACTAATACTCAAAATAGAAGACGGGACTGCACCTAGATCCAGATGAAAGAAAAACACCTTGATGAATTTTGACTGGTCTTTCTGTGGACAGTTAATAAAAGGACGTGAAAGTCTCTAAATAGTCTTAGGGGGTTTAACAATTCAGACATGCACTTCTCTCACAAGAGCAACGACTCCTCCTTACACTTGCTTTCCTCAAAAACAAGAGTGTTTTTTTGAGAAAACTTTGGATTTCAGGACTGTCCAAGCACTGATCCTAGTGCTTCCAGAGCAAAGCATAAACATTTTGCTTCTGCTCTTCTCCAGTTACTTAGCTATTACACTTTTCACTGTATTGCTTGTGTTGGTACCTTTCCTGAACTATAAAGCTGCTAAAGGCCAAATTTCCATTTCCATCTCACAGTTCTCACTTCCAAAATCCCAACAAACACCTATTGTTTCTCTCCTCCAAGATGTAGCACCTCCACCCTAATCCATCATCCAGCTGATGACTTTTGGAAGTTGTGCCTTCTTTTTGCTTATGGTGCCAGAACATTTTGCTTTCTTCCAGCCAAATGCACAGCCAGAACGGTCGTGCCTAAAATACTCCTCAAGTCACCATGGACAGACATACAATGGTTCTGCACTTCAAACCTAGATCAGCCAAGCGCTGTAGTATTCTCAATGGCCACCTCTCAGCTTTTGCAAGCTATAAGCACACAAACCATCCTGCTGCACAGACTGTCCCTGCCACGTAAGACAGTCTTCACATCACATATGTTACAGGTCACCCTGTTTTGTGAACTTTTTGGAGGGAGAAAAACAAATAAAGAGGCAAGCAGCAGCATCCTTTGCTTGGGAATTGCTAGCTGAAACTGCTTTATGAAAGAGTCACTGCAACAAAACAACCTAGTTCTACAAACTCAGCAATGCATTTTTTCCAACTAGTTTATTTTAAGAATTTGTCACCTGACAAATGCAAGCTATTCTTCAGCTTAAGGAAACAGTTCATTTATCAAATCACAGTAATTTCTTGTAGAGTGCATTTACTCCTGCTGCATGTACATCCAAATAAAACTCCTACATCAGCATTCCCAAATGAAACTATGACTAGCATTAATAGTGGACTGATTTTGTTACAGTTTAAAGCTTGAACTTTCCCCCTGCTTCCTTATTTTCCAGAATTGGATTTGTGTACTGACTCCAGATTTCACACTAAACAGTCTGGGGCAACAGATCCTTTGAAAGCAAATTCTCCCAAGCCCTGATGTCAGCATATTTTACCCATAAAATTAAAAGGTGATTTTGCATGGTATCTCTTTTATAGTAATGGAAAGTAGCACTACACCACATCCCACAAATATACCCCAAACGGTAACTCAAGGCAAACTCACCTTTGGTTTAATCAAACAACTCAACCAACATGGTCCACTGCCAACATACAGAGAAGCAGTTACCAGGGCAGACTTGTTTTCTTACCGCTCCCAGTGCATCATCTGCAGCTGTAAATGTCCCCAAATGCTTGATATCACCACTGCGTTTTATCTTTCAGACATCATTATCCTTGCTGCTCTGTGCACTGAGCTATCTGTGCAACATCCCGGATCACTTCATTCAAACACTACTAACCCAACTTACAAATATTTTCTGAACTGTTTGACATTTGAGTAAAAACAAAACAAAACCAAACCAAAACCAAAGAGGAACTGAAAAAATGTACCTGGAACCAAACATCTCACAGTACTCTATTTTGGAAACTCTGAAATCAGACACTTCTGTACCTGATACCATTCACAGAATTTATGATCCACCACCTTGGTGATCTCCAGCAAAATCAAGGACACTGGCAAGGGCAGCAGCTGCTGACTCACCATCAAGGGAAGGCAGCTCCAGCCAGCACTGCCAGGGCAAGCAGTGTTAGATTTCTACAGACCTCAACAGGGAGGTGGGAGCCCCAGCTCCTGATCCCTGACACCCCCAAACTGCCCAGGAACCACAGGCAATAGTCAAGAATCCTGCAACTAGGGCGCCCATCATATAGCAAGTGAGAGTCCCCATGTTTTGTTTGACCATCAGACTAAGTTATGCCTTTTTCCCCCCCCTTTTTTTTTTTTTTTTTAGTAGATTGTAGTAGCCACTAACATTGCAACAACTGTGCTAAGGAGGGAGTGCTCAAGTACCAAAACAAACCCACCCTTATGGCAAAATTTCCATGACTCTTCCCAAAGTCATTCAGGCTTCCAAGAACCTCACAAGTTTCCTGAGATAAAACACTTAAATCATTCATGCCTTCTTTTATACTCAGTGGAAAGCCGAGGAGTACATGAGCACTGTCAGGTCACAACTCATTTACTTTAACCCACCGGGCTGAGATGAATCATGCCCCAGGAATGTCCATCCCTCCCCCGCTGCAGACCACCTTGGAGATGGATGAGTACATATGGCCAGATGAATGCCACCTTCAACACCATTCAGCACATGACAGATTTTCAAGGATTTTGACCCTGAGACAATGAAGGATGGGGATGTAACAGGTAATGAAAAAAAATCTAGGATTCTGCCAAACAGACAGATATGCACAGAAGACCCACCTTGGGTTATTAACTCTGGTCAGTATGGACTGCAGCTGACCCCAACCAACTCCGCCCAAAGCACTGAAGTAGCTCTCCACACCACACAGCCTCACGGCTCTGATGGTCAGTAGCACTAGCTTCTCCACAAACAGAGTTAAGTCAGCAGGATTTTTTAGCTCATCCTTCAGGAGAGGCAAAGGGGCTGTGTCACATCCCCATCTGCCCTTTGGCACCATGATGGCACAGCCAATAAATCTTGTCACCATCTACCCAGCACATCTGCAGACAAAGTAACTCACCTCTTTTCCTCCTGCCCCACTCTACACCGATGCATCACAGATGCGGGTCAAAAGAGCGGAATTAACCTTACCACTTTGTTTCCTACTCACTTAAAGCTGGGATAAAATGGGAAGTGACATTTCTGAAAGGCTATAAAAGTCTCATTAATCTGTCCTCAAGGTTGAGGAACTTGCTAGATCAAGAGCCAACTAAAGGCAGTGGAGGCAGTAACCACAATAAGACCCCTGCCCTCCTTCACTCGAACCATATTTCTCCCTCTCTTCTTCCACATCTGCTTTTTTCTTCTTTTCCCACCACTCCTTTCCTCTCCCTATTGCACACACCAGGCCACCAACTGCACTCCGCACCAGCTAAACTGGCACTCATCAGAATCCTGCTATCATTAAGGTTGCAAAAGGACTCCAAGATCACCAAATCCAATCATTAACAGCGTCACACAACTTAAAGCAGAGACACAGAGTTCAGGCACACCACCATGAGGAAGAACACCACCTGCCATCTGGCAATAGATTACACAGAAAAAAGGAGGAAGGAAAAAAAAAAGAGGAAAAAAAGAAGGAAAAAAAAAAAGGGAGATAAATGTTTCAACAATACAATTCAGAACTGGTTTCTCTGGTACCTGGTTAAAGAGTTACTAGCTTCCTCTTCTCTAACGTAATTGCTTCCGTATAGAAAATATACAGAAGGAATATACTCCGTGAGGAATCAAGAGCATATTGTGTCTCACCCACACTCACAACTGAACTGCTTGAATTAGAAGCCTGGTAGGCCTCAGGTTTCTGTTACAGCCCACTCAAAGTAAGAAATGCCTTCTGAACGTACCCTCTCACTGTTACGCACAGCCCTACAAGCAGTAAGGCTCAAAACTTTATAAATACCAGCAAAGTAGCATAAATTGGGGACTAAATGCCCATTAGTTCCCCTGCTCAAGAAAAGGCTTTATTTCAAAGTCAATGTGACCATCTAAGGCATGCATGTGATGGAGCATAGTCAAGGTCTGTCCCTACCAGATTGCTTAAAATGCAAGATATTCAAAATATCTGAATGCAAAATAACTTTCAAGAGCTGTGATAATGCATGAGCTTGCTCCTTCTTTGTGCCAAGGACAGCACTTCCAGCTACAGAGCCTGTGCCATTACACTGTCCCTCCTCTTTTGCACTGTATGGAAAGCTTGGTGAAAAAAACATGTCAGCTGGCCACTGAAGGCAACAGAAGTCCACAGAGTACCTGACCAGAAAAGTAAATTTCCACCCGTTCTTTCCAAGTTTTCATTGTATTTGCCTCTAACTTGGAGACAGTAGGCAGTCAAGCATCAGCAAGTGAATAGCTTCAAGAGGCATTGCTGTCCCACTGCAGAGAGTCCCACATGACACCTACATCGCCATGTGTGACCACATCTTCCCCACTTGCCCCCACGGCATAGCAGAGTCCACAGAGGTGGGCAAAGGGAGGCAGGGTAGGGCATCCACTAGTTCAGCTGATGCTGGACATCACCATGAAGCTGCTGCACAAGTACGAAACAGTTGCAAATGACCACAGGCAAGGGGCAAAACCACTGGGCTAAGAGCCAGCTAACTCATAAACCTGCAACACCATGATCACCTCACCTCTGCTGCCCAGATCTGCAGCCTCTGTAGAGCTGCAATTGCCTTTCTGTTATGAGTCTATACAGCACCTACAAAAACATCACCTTTCTCCGAAACGAGTGTTTCCAGCAGCTGACAACACAACTAACCACGTATGTAGTCCCACTCTTCCTGCCCAGCCTTAGCTACACGTAAATTTCCTCTTAAAGATTTTTAGTGGTTTCCCCCTGCTCCACCCCATCTGCCACACACATTCACACATATATATGCAAAAAAAGATGAGACCCATCTGTTGGCCAGGACAGCTGCCTTCAGAACAATGACAAACCAAATGGAGACAAGTCTCTGTCCTGGTCACACGAGCAGGTTCGGGAGCAGCAGACTGCAACAACTCCCGGGGTACAGGGATGGTTCGAGCACTATGAGCCCTATGGGCGATACCGGCATTCTCGGTAAATTCTCAGTCTCTTTTGCAGTTTGACGAAGGAAGCAAAGCACAGCATGGCAGTCCCTCAGGAGCTACCCTGGACACAGAAAAGGCCGTCAGGTACATGGCCCAGGGCTTCTCCTTGGCACCTGGGCCTTCTCCTCCAGCACGGCACGCTCCCTGCGGCGCTGCTCGCACCGCAGAGAGAAGGGAAGCAAAAACAAGGATTCGCTCGGGAACAAGCAGGCACGAATACGTGGTTCCCCACTCTGTCCTGGCTCATTCCATCCCTGGCCTGAGGGGAGGCTGGCGCCCCCGGCCACCTCCGCGCGCCCACGCGCTCCGCCGGCGGCGGGAAAGGCCCTGGCCGCCGGCCCCTGGGGGCGGCCGAGGGGCTGCGGCAGCCCCCGGGAGCCCGGGCTGGGGGCGGCCGAGGGGCTGCGGCAGCCCCCGGGAGCCCGGGCTGGGGGCGGCCGAGGGGCTGCGGCAGCCCCCGGGAGCCCGGGCTGGGGGCGGCCGAGGGCACGGAGCGCTCCGCGAGGGACGGGCCGCGGGGGCGCGCAGGGGCGGCAGCGGGCCGGGAGCGCGCCGCGCCGGCTGCACTGCGCGAAATAGACGCGCCGCGCGCGGAGGCCGCCGCACGCCCGGCCCCGGCCCCGACCCCAGCCCCGGCACTTACCCAGCGCTGGCGGGGTCGGGCAGGCCCCGAGCGCCCCGCCGCCGCTTTACATCTCCGGCGCTGGCCCGGCCTACGAGCCCGCCCAGTCCAAATGAATGAGGGGCGGCGAGGCGGGGCTCTTTTGCCCCGGAATCATCCATTGAGGCGTAACGCTGCGAGCCGATGGATTTTGCAGAAAATGTGGATAATCACGGAACCGCGTTAAGGGTTTGGAATTGTTATGGATGAATTCACAGGCCGAAATTTTAACTGTATAATATTGAGTATTTATTAATAGAGCAAAGGCAAAAACAGCGCGGGGTGCTTAGCAATTTTGCCAGAGGCACCCCCCATTCATTGTACAGTGAACTTAAGTACTTTCTTTAACTGTTACATATTCATTAAGCCTCGAAGGTGATTTACACTTCTCTCAACTCCCCCCCTCCGATCCTTGCCCCTTCTGCCAGCGAAGGCGCCTGTCTTGGAGTCTCGGACCCTCTGGATTGTCTCAGAAGTGAAGGCCGAAATCCTCCTGTCTATGTTTCCTCAGTTCCAACTTAATTTGTAGGTGACAGTTCCTTTTGGGAGGTGTGAGTCGAGATAACAGACTTCCTGGGATGCCGGCAGTTATCTTCTTTGTTTCTTTAAGATGTCTTGATCCCTGGCTCTGTGTTTTATCAACTTAAAAGACATTTATTACCATGTATTTATTATTACATTTTCTAGCATATTGCAACTATCTCAAAGTTACAATTCATCCTAACCTTGTTTCTACTTAATTATATTTTATCTTCACATATTTTTTTATACAGTACACATCACTTGTAAATGTTAAATTCATATATGTGAAAGCCAGCATTTATCATTCACTCATTTATCACAGAATGGACCTTAAAGAACATCCAGTCCTAAACTCTCCTGCTGTGGGCAGGGACACCTCCCACTCGACCAGGTTGCTCTACGTATTACCTAAACTGGCCTTGAGCACTGCCAGGGTTGGGGCATCCACAACCTCCCTGGGCAACCTCTTCCAGTGTCTCATCACCCTCGCAGTAAACAATTTCTTCCTAATAGCTAACCTAAATTTTCTCTTTTCCGATTTTTACCTGTTACTCTTTGTCCTATCACTACCGTTCCTGATGAAGAGTCCCTTTCCAGCTTTCCTGTATGCCCCCCTAAGATATCTGAAGGTCCCCACACAACTTTCTCTTCTCCAGGCTGAACAGCCCCTGATAAGGACAGCAGACCAGCATTTCACTCACTTGATAAGGATAGCTGAACAGTACAACATTTTACGTTTATCAAGGACAGTAGAACAGCACAGCCTTGGAGAAATAAATAAAGGATGTAACTCAGGCAAACAGAAGTAATGCAAAACGCAAGCAGGATGCCAGCTCAGCACTGCAAGGCCGACAAAAGTTATGCAAAACAGTGATACTGTGCTTAATCAAAAGCAGGGGTCGAAAAACAGCCCCCGAAAAGGACACCAGAAGTTGGAACCAGACCGCAAAGAACCATAGAAGGACTTTGATAAGGGGTGTGACTATGTAAGATAAAGTCAAGGAAGAGGGGATTGTAATCAGTGTATATGATAAAAACTTGTTCACCTGACGTTCAGGGCATCGATTAGATGAAATATCCTCCAAATTACCAGCATGCTGGAATAAAAAGTGCCTGGCCACATTTCTTTTGATGCAGCTCAGGACTCAATAATGGTGGACACTGGTGGACTTTGATTAGGCTTTTGACATTACCTACCATGAAGCACAATGCCCCCAACCAGGAAAATACATTGTTGATGTAACTGCCATGGCTGTGCCCAAAACTGGGGCAAACAGCCCAAAAGAGCTGTGGATGTTGGAAGGAGAACAGCATGGGGTTTGTGCCAGGCTTGGCAAGATCCCACTTCCATTACCATTCATAAGAGACCACTATGGGAAAATTGTCCAGTGCACTGCAGGACACGACAGCATCTGAACATGAATCTAGAAGAAACTACCCAAAATAAAGTGGAATTCTAAAAGTGAGGAGAGTGATAGTTAAGGAAAGAAAACCAAATAAGCAGTGAAGAACATTTGGCTGAGCAACCAATTCAAATTGCACGAGAGGAGGTTTAGATTGGATATTAAGAAAAACTTCTTTACCAAACAAGTTATGAAGCATTGGAACAGGCTGCCCAGGGAAGTGGTGGAATCACGATCCTTGAAGGTGTTTAAAAGATGTGTAGGGATATTAAGGGACATGGCTTAGTGGTGGACTTGGTAGTGCTGTGTTAATGGTTGGACTTTATGGTCTTAGAGGTCTTTTGCAACCTAAGTGACTCTGATTAGAAAAAGACTGGGAGATTACAGTGGATCTGTAATGTGAGGCATGTGAGATTGCTGCATGGGATTAATGGTACTAATGAAATAAAAAATACTACCCAAAAGATCTATATCTTTCTAGTAGAGAACCTTACTTGAAACATATGTAGGCTGTAGAAAGTAATTAAGAAGCTGTAATCAATAGTGCTGAAACTTTAGTACTATGCTTATTTTGGCATTTAACCGTAAAGAAATACATCTGCTTGGTGGAATCCTGAAAAAAAAGCTGGTAGGAACCACATTCATTAAAGAAAAATGTAAATAATTGTTTTTCTTTTCCAGAACAAAGGTAGAGCAGTAGAACAATCCTTCAGTGAATAAGAAGCAAAGTCATAACCAAGAAAGAAATAAAGAAATTGTTTAATGTCAATTACAGCTGCACCATGCTCATTAATAATTACCCACTGGAGAGGCTGGAGGACATTTTAGGGGTAAGCATTCACAAAAACCCCTCAAACAATGTTTTACTGCTGTGTTTCTTCATCAGCTGCTCCATGTGAGATAAACAGCTATACCTGTCATGTTGCCATCTGCTTGTGCCTGTCACTGCCATAGAGCCCTTGTTCATCTTCTGCGTTATTAATAGATGTGGTTGCATAAATAAGGGGAGTGGTGGTCTGAGATAATATCTCCTAAATTGTTCTGGAAAAAAAAACCCTCTTTTATGCCAAGCGGAAGTACCCAAGAACACCAAATACCAATTAATAGAAGAAAAACCCCAACCAAACAGTTGTTCTGAAATTTCTCTTCTTTTTGCTAAAACCAAACTCTGTGTTCAAAGATCATTTGTCGCACCTTAATCCTTCCTTGCTCTTTAATTAAGCAGCTGGTCAGCCTGTCCTAGTTCATTTTAATCTGTGGAACCCAGGAGTGGCATTATTCCATGTTCTCTTCTATCCTGGGCCTCATTTTGTTTGCCTTTCGAACTTCCTATTTGTTAGCCTTCTTTTTCTTGCACTGGAGAAGACAGTGAACAATTCATGCCTACTTCCATCTCTGTGTTTTGCAGGCTTTTATACATCTTTATGAAATATATATTTAACAATATAATATATATTTATATTTAATATATATTTATATATTTAAGATCATCATTTCTGGTCTGGAAGGATCCAGTCAACGTAATCGTCTTTTTCATGGAAGTCATTTTATGCTTTTGGTCATCCTCAGTGCCCTCACTGGACCTTTTGCCGTCCCATTCTAAGGAAGATACCTAAAGTGCACTAGCTGAATCACAATCTGGAAAGACCTGGCCACATCCCAGCCATATATTGGGGATGGTCCCTGGGGCATACCATCATCCCAAACATGCCTGTGTACTGTTCCAAGAGAGTGTTAGTTGTTACAGGCAAAAACTCTGCCAGGGTGGCATAAACATTGTGGTGCTGACTCCTTCTATACTTGCGGTTTAGACAAGACTAAGGAATACTCATGGAACTTAATCACACATTTGCTAAAAATTTTTAAAGGACTACGGCACAGTTTTCATCCATACTAACTAACAGTATCCCAAAGAATCCTTAGACACAAGAGCTGTTAGCACAAGCCTGTGGCCATTCCCTGTTTATATACAAGCACCCTATTTTGGAGGGTGAGAGGATTTAATAGTGTGGGCATTGACCATTCTGTTCCATAAGCATTTTCTGTCTTCAGCAAGTTTAGTAGACTAATAAAAAAACAGCCAATACAGCTGCTTGTGGAACAGTGCTTAGGGACATGCCCTATGTGCTGTTTGACTACCAAACACAGATGTGGCCTGGATGTGTGAAATTAAGTGTGAGATGAATACTGCCTTGTGTACTGCAAGAGCATGATGGATAAAGCAATGAGGAGGCCAGAGCTGCTTTGATTAAGCAGTTAAACATTTCCTGGGAGAGGGCTGTCTTCCAGACATACCTGTAGCAGGAACTGTTTGACACCATGGGCAATTGAGGACTGGTACACCATCCTAAGCCCTCACCATGTTTTATTTGCTAATACAGGTGTAGCCAGGGAGGCTGGAGCTTTGTTGCAAACCTAGAATCAGACAAGACAATTTTGGACAGGTGGCTTTGGCATTTCCTAATGAGCAGCTCATGTGAGACGCCACACCAGTTGTGGTAGATTTTAGCCCCCAGAACGTGACTTTCATTTACTAGACAAAAGACATTTTCCTCAGCATTGTACATTTTGTTCCCAGAGCTAGATTAACTTCCTGGCATTACAGGCCTGTATACCCCCCTAGGTCTGGCTCTTGATCCAAAGTATGATCCAAATACTGTGTTTGATCTCAGCCTCCTACTCTGTACACAGCAGCCCCACTTCCTCCTTTTTAAATTTTGTTTCTATTTGTACAGTTAACAAACCTTTCCGCATTCATCTTCACAGATCTTTGCAAGGTCTAACTCAGCTTGACTTTTGGCATATAGTATTCCTATTTTGGCTGTATTCCTACAGTTTCTGACCTTCAAAACATAGCTGCATAGACTGACTGACCTCTTTATCCGTTCCCATAGAGTGTTTACACCTAGCATCCTTCCTTGGACAGTCATTCATCCAGGTAACTCTGGAGAATGTCTGTTTTAATTTTCCCCTTGTTTGGCATGCAAATTCCAGAAAGATTTTCTACCTCTGATATAAAATCTCATAAACCCTCATAATGCAACCCCAGAGCTTGTCAAACTGATTAACTCCAGTCACTACTTTTCTTAAATTTCTTGAAGTTTTCCCCATGGAAAAACAACCAAGCAAACAAAACCCAGAATAGTATTTTTTTACCTTTTCCCCATTCTACTGAAATCCTATCAAGAATCAGCACTCTGATTTTTTTTTTTTTTTTTTTTTTTTACTGTAACCAGTTGTCCTAGGTTACACGAAAGGTGTAACCAAAAGTATGTATTCTGTTACCATCTCCATAAGTTGTTAAAACAGGTGGGGCAGTGCTCTTTGTGTTCAGCATGACCCAGCCCTGATAACACCATCAGGGGGGCTATCTCTGCTAATAGGCCATCAAGGACTGTGGAAGTGACCCAGCCCTGATAACACCACCGAGGGGCTATCTCTGCTAATGGGCCATCAAGGTCTCTGGGAGTGACTCATAGAAATCTATCAGCCCATTGTGAGATGCCCCACCCAAAGGGGAGGAACTAAACATTCCCACCAGCATATAAGAGAGAGACTCTGGAACATTGGGCTACCTTTTCCACTGGATTCCCAGAGGGGAAGAGCTCAAGAGCCACCGCTGGACCTCCAGAGACCAACGAGATTTTTCTACAGGATCACCACTTCAACAAGACTACATCCATCACTCTGACAGGACTGCAGCCACCATCGTTAACTGGACTGCTAGCACCACCCTAACAGGGTGACAGGTTGTATTCTAACTTTATCCATCTGAACTGTTGTTTCTGTATTATTGCCTTGCTCTAAATTTTAGTGTGAAAACTGTTATTCCTTCTCCCATATCTTTGTCCGAAAGCCCTTGATTCTGAAGTTATAATAATTCGGAGGGGAAGGGGGGTCACATTATCCATTCTAAGGGAGGCTCTCACCTTCCTTAGCAAGACACCTGTCTTTCAAACCAAGACAGATTTTGGCGCCCAATGTGGGGCACGAGGGCATAAAACAAAAAGAACAAAAGGGGGTACAAAAGGAGTAACTGTTTTCTGAGTAACTTACTGAACATAGGAACCTTGCTTAGTGGCACCATGTGGTCTAGCATGCCTTTGTTTGGGTGGCACATGGTTGTGGCCATATTTTTTCCATTTGCAGCTCCTTACCTAAACATGGGTCCTCTGACTAAGGCCGTTGTGACTGCTATCCAACTCACACAATGGGTTAATAAGGTGAGGAACTCATGGATTTTCAACTTCCTCTGGACAGCAGGCACATGGATACAGGGCTATCACATGCTAAGTAAATATTTTTGGGATCTCTTTAATAATGGTACCTATTGTGAGGAGATAACACAGGGGGAAATTCTCTTTCAACCTTTCAGCCCTTTCATTAGGTCTACTTCCCCAGTGTTCACAGGGATCAGATGTTTTCTAGATATTGATTTACACGATGTCTTGCAGTGGCTGGTGTTGCTGGTATGTCTGTTCTGCTTAAAAGATAAGGTAAGACTGCCCAGGGTAACCACTCTAACACCCGTCCCAGAGCCCCGGGAAGCCACCCCAGAGCCCAGGGAGGCCACCCCAGAGCCCTGGGAGGCCGCCCCAGGGACTGGGGATGCCACCCTGGAGACTGGGGATGCTTCCCCGGAGGCTGAAGACCCTGCCCCTGAGCCTGTCCCTGCCCCCGCCCCCGAGCCTGTCCCTGAGCCTGCCTCTGCCCAGCAGCCCACCGCAGAAATGAATCGCCCAAATTGGGTAGAGGTACTGGTGGAGGAAATGCGAGAGATGCGCCAGGTGCTGAGTGAATACGCTTCCCCAACTGGTGGGAAACCCTCTCCCGGCCCCGAAGAAGAGGACTCTGACAGTGGAGAAGTGAAACCCACGGACGTTACAACCGTCCAGGTTCCAGCTGAACTGCAAGGGCAGTCACAGCCAGCAGCAGTTGCCCCTGTACAGCGGAGGAAGTATAAGACCAAATCAGTACGCCCAGTTGATGATGATGGGGAACCAGGGCCTTCACAACCAGCAGGGAGCCTGAGCCTATAATCATCACCGAGTCCCTGCCGTGTGGTATTATCTGTAATCTGCACAATGACATCGTGCGGCGGAAGGGCGAGGCTTTCTCAACCTGGTTACTTCGGGTTTGGGACCGCGTGGGCCCAGGCGTGCAGGTGGATGGTGGCGAGGCCAGGAATTTGGGATCCATAGCCCAGGACACAGGTGTTGAAAAGGTGTTCGTGAGGGAGGCAGGACCCATTTCTCTCTGGGAGAGGCTTTTAATGAGTGTAAGAGAGAGGTTTGTCCACAGGGACAGAATGCAGGAGAACCACCGTAGACTGCCCTGGAAGACCATTGAGGAAGCGATCCAATGGCTGAGAGAAGTGGCAGTACTGGAGGTGCTTTTTGGGAGGGATGGACAGCACGAAAATGATCCTGACCGGGTCAGATGCACAGGGCAAATGTTGTGGAACCTGGCAAGTCTAGGGCCAACCCAATATGCCACTTACCTTGCAACGATTAATGCCGATGACAACCGTGAGACAGTGAGCTCTGTAGCTGACAAGCTCAGGTATTACGCGAGTGTAATCAATGGCCCAATGCAGGCTCAGGTCTCGGCTGTGATTAAGGAGTTAAAGGAAGAGATGAGAGAGATGAGGGAGGAGATGAGAAAAACCAGTGTGGCACCAGTGAGAGTCACAGTCCCCAACCCCAGAACCTGACGTCCACCATCTAGAGAGAGAGGGTACACCCCACGAGCTGAGCTGTGGTTTTTCCTGTCTGACCATGGGGAAGACATGAAAAAGTGGGATGGGAAACCAACTTCTGTCTTGGCAGCACGAGTACGTCGGCTCAAGAAGCAAAGCGGTAGCCGAGGGGGCTCTGCCAGAGTGGAGGTAGCCTCAGCTTCCCATGGCCAAGCAGGTAGGTATAACAGAAGAGAAGATAGTATGCCAGATTCCTATGAAGGAACCTCTGGGATGTATGCCCAAGGAGGGAATGATAACCAGGGTTAGAGGGGCCCTGCCTCTAGCCAGGTAGAGGTACGGGAAAAACCGCGTCTTTTGGACTGTGTGGATTCGATGGCCTGGCACATCAGATCCGCAAAAACATGAAGCATTGGTTGATACAGGTGCACAGTGTACCCTGGTGCCATCGGGACATGTTGGGGCAGAACCCATTTCTATTGCTGGGGTGACAGGGGGATCACAAGAGTTGACTCTGGTGGAAGCCGAGGTGAGCCTGACTGGGAAAGAGTGGCAGAAACATCCCATCGTGACCGGCCCAGAGGCCCCATGTATCCTGGGCATAGATTTCCTCCAGAACGGCTATTTCAAAGACCCGAAAGGACTCAAGTGGGCGTTTGGGATTGCTGCCGTGGAGACAGAGGGTATTAGGCAACTAAACACCTTGCCTGGACTATCAGAGAACCCTTCTGCAGTTGGACTCTTGAAGGTGGAGGAACAACAGGTACCAATTGCCACCTCGACAGTGCACCGCCGGCAGTACCGAACGAATCGAGATGCTGTGATTCTCATCCACCAGATGATCCGTGAGCTGGAGTGCCAAGGGGTGGTCAGCAAGGCCCACTCACCCTTCAACAGCCCCATCTGGCCTGTGCGCAGATCTGATGGAGATTGGAGATTGACTGTGGACTATCGTGCCTTGAACGAGGTGACTCCACCGCTGAGCGCTGCCGTGCCAGACATGCTGGAGCTCCAGTATGAGCTGGAGTCCAAAGCAGCAGAGTGGTACGCCACTATTGACATTGCAAATGCATTTTTCTCCATTCCTCTGGCAGCAGAGTGCAGGCCTCAGTTTGCTTTCACCTGGAGGAGCGTGCAGTACACCTGGAACAGATTGCCCCAGGGGTGGAAACACAGTCCCACCATTTGCCATGGACTGATCCAGGCTGCACTGGAAAAGGGTGAGACTCCGGAACATTTGCAGTAAATCGATGACATCATCGTGTGGGGGAACACGGCAGATGAAGTGTTTGAGAAAGGAGAGAAAATCATCCAGATTCTCCTGGAAGCCAGTTTCGCTGTCAAAAGGAGCAAAGTCAAGGGGCCTGCCAAAGAGATCCAGTTCCTGGGAGTGAAGTGGCAAGATGGACGGTGTCAGATTCCCACCGAGGTCATCAATAAAATCACAGCGATGTCACCACCAACCAACAAGAAGGAGACACAAGCTTTCCTAGGTGCCATAGGCTTCTGGAGGATGCACATCCCTGAGTACAGCCAGATTGTGAGCCCTCTCTACCTGGTGACACGCAAGAAGAATGATTTCCACTGGGGCCCTGAACAGCTACAAGCCTTCGCCCAGATCAAGCAGGAGATCGCCCATGCAGTAGCCCTTGGCCCAGTCAGGACCAGAAGTGAAGAATGTGCTCTACTCTGCAGCCGGGGGCAATGGCTGCAGAGTAGTCCTGGAGCCTGGAGTCCTGGAGCCTTTGGCAGAAGGGGCCTGGCGAGACTCGGGGTCGTCCACTAGGATTCTGGAGCCAAAGTTATAGAGGGTCCAAAGCCAACTACACTCCCACAGAGAAGGAAATTCTGGCAGCCTATGAAGGTGTCCAAGCCGCCTCAGAGGTAATTGGCATGGAAACACAAGTTCTCCTTGCACCCCGACTACCGGTGCTGGGGTGGATGTTCAAGGGCAAGGTTCCCTCTACCCACCACGCCACCAATGCCACGTGGAGTAAATGGATTGCCCTCATCACACAGCGTGCCCGTATTGGAAACCCGAATCGCCCTGGGATCTTGGAAATAATCACTAATTGGCCTGAAGGTGAAAACTTTGGACTGACAGATGAGGAGGAGCAGAAACAGGTGACTCGCGCTGAGGAAGCTCCACCGTACAACCAACTGCCACAAGATGAAACACACTATGCTCTTTTCACTGATGGTTCCTGTCATATTATAGGGGCAAACCGAAAATGGAAAGCAGTTGTATGGAACCCCACACAACAAGTCACAGAGGCCGCAGAGGGAGAAGGTGGATCAAGTCAACTTGCTGAGCTTAAAGCCGTCCAGCTAGCCCTGGACATTGCTGAAAGAGAGAAGTGGCCAAAGCTCTACCTCTACACTGATTCATGGATGGTGGCCAATGCTCTGTGGGGTTGGCTGGAAAGGTGGAAAAAGGCCAACTGGCAACGTAGAGGAAGACCAATCTGGGCTGCTGATGAATGGCAAGACATTGCCACTCGGATAGAGAAGCTACCTGTAAAAGTCCATCATGTGGATGCCCATGTCCCTGAGAGTCGAGCTAATGAGGAGCACCAAAACAACAAACAGGTGGACCAGGCGGCGAAAATAGAGGTATCACAGGTAGATTTAGATTGGCAGCACAAGGGAGATCTGTTTCTAGCTCGATGGGCCTATGATGCCTCAGGCCATCAGGGCAGAGATGCCACCTATAAGTGGGCAAGAGACCGAGGGGTGGATCTGACCATGGACTGTATTTCCCAGGTGATCCATAACTGTGAGACGTGCGCTGCCATCAAGCAAGCCAAACGGGTGAAATCCCTGTGGTATGGGGAAAGGTGGACCAAATATAAGTATGGTGAGGCCTGGAAGATCGACTACATCACACTGCCTCAAACTCGCCAAGGCAAGCGCTATGTGCTCACCATGGTAGAAGCCACCACGGGATGGTTGGAGACATACCCAGTGTCTCATGCCACTGCCTATAACACCATTGTGGGCCTTGAAAGGCAAGTCCTTTAGAGGCATGGTACCCCTGAGAGAATTGAGTCGGACAACGGAACTCATTTCAGAAATAGCCTCATAAACACCTGGGCTAAAGAACATGGCATTGAATGGGTGTACCACATTCCTTATCATGCACCTGCTGCTGGCAAAGTGGAGTGATGCAACGGCCTGCTAAAAACCACCTTGAAGGCTCTAGGAGGAGGAACTTTCAAAAATTGAGAACGACATCTAGCGAGGGCCACCTGGATGGTAAATACCCGAGGCTCCATCAATCGAGCTGGTCCTGCCCACTCTGAACTTCTGCACACAGTAGATGGAGTCAAAGTCCCTGTGGTGCACATGAGAGGTATTTTAGGAAAGACTGTTTGGATTAATCCCACCTCAGGCAAAGGTAAACCCGTGCGTGGGATTGTTGCTGCTCAAGGACCTGGATACACTTGGTGGGTAATGCAGGACAACAGAGAAACCTGTTGTGTACCACAAGAGGACGTAATTTTTTAGTGAGAACTGTGTGCAGTAAGAGTATTGACCTGCGTGTTATGAAGATGATATAGAATAAGGGGTGGATAATGTCCTAGGTTACACGAAAGGTGTAACCAAAAGTATGTACTCTATTACCATCTCCATAAGTTGTTAAAACAGGTGGGGCAGTGCTCTTTGTGTTCAGCATGACCCAGCCCTGATAACACCATCAGGGGGGCTATCTCTGCTAATGGGCCATCAAGGTCTCTGGGAGTGACTCATAGAAATCTATCAGCCCATTGTGAGATGCCCCACCCAAAGGGGAGGAACTGAACATTCCCACCAGCATATAAGAGAAAGACTCTGGAACATTGGGCTACCTTTTCCACTGGATTCCCAGAGGGGAAGAGCTCAAGAGCCACCGCTGGACCTCCAGAGACCAACGAGATTTTTCTACAGGATCACCACTTCAACAAGACTACATCCATCACTCCGACAGGACTGCAGCCACCATCGTTAACTGGACTGCTAGCACCACCCTAACAGGGTGACAGGTTGTATTCTAACTTTATCCATCTGAACTGTTGTTTCTGTATTATTGCCTTGCTCTAAATTTTAGTGTGAAAACTGTTATTCCTTCTCCCATATCTTTGTCCGAAAGCCCTTGATTCTGAAGTTATAATAATTCGGAGGGGAAGGGGGGTCACATTATCCATTCTAAGGGAGGCTCTCACCTTCCTTAGCAAGACACCTGTCTTTCAAACCAAGACACCAGTTCTTCCATAATATGTTCACTACCAAAACTACACCCCAAATACATCCCATTTTGCTTGTGGAGATACACGAGTGTAATATCACATCCCTTTATTCTTGAATTTGCAGCCAGAACATTAAACTCTTTCATACTGACAATTCACAGTAATATTTGTTCTTGATACTAAAGAGACATTAAAGGTCGCTTTAAGTTTTCTAAAGGTCTCATAAAGTGTAGGATTAGGTTCTCCAGGATTGCCGTCTGAGGTGTAGGTGCGGTTCAGATGGCCAGGATGGAAATGAGAGACTTCTGGATTTTAGTCTTAGAGCATGGGGTTTATTATGATAAAGCACGTGGGGGTAAGAGACCTGCCAGGAACTGCAAGACGCAGCTCGAAGCAGGTCAGAGAGGTGAGAGAGAGAGAAGTACAGGATACAAGATATAGGAATATGGGAATACTGTGGTTGTCGCTTACAATACAATAAATCATGTTCGGTGCTGAATATTCTAATTTTCACTAACCAATCTAGGACAAGATACAAATTCTATAGCATTTACATACAGCCTATGAGCATCCTTGTATTACCATATGGCGTTATATTTTAAACTCTTAAAACTGCTTTTTTGGATCTCATGCTAAGTTAGTAGGGTCTGCTCTGCCCTTTGGACCTGCCGGCAAGCAGACGCTATTGTCTAATAAAGGAGTGAATTACCTTCAGTTGGCCACACCATTGTTTTCCTGTTATTTAGTAACTGGGGTTTGGTATCTCAAAGCTTGTCTTCATTTCAATCTAGCTTATAGTTTCTATATTCTCAGCATCTTTTGCCAGGTAATATTTATAAGACTTTCCTATTTCATCCTCCCCAACAATAAAGGTTTTCTAAAAGAGGCCTCTAACACCATCCTGGTTTTCTCCTTCATTATCATTTCCCAGAGGATTTTGATTCAACACATTCTGTTTTCTTCCTGTTTTGTGTTAGCTTGCTTTATTATCTGTCACTGTCATCCTCATTCAGTAGTGATCAAGAAGACAGATCTAACATAGGAGTTTATTGGTAAAGGAAGAGAGAACAGTACAGGAAGTCTTGCAATGGCTCTGCTGTGCTCACATCTTGAGAACTGTGCCCACATCCCTTCTCAGGAAGCTGTGGAGAGCAATGAGGTTGCCTCTTAGCCTCCTTTGCTCTAAATTAGACAAAGCCAGAGTCCTTTGCTGCTTCTCACAGGACTTTCCTTATAGCTCTTTCTCCAGCTTTGTTGCCCTTCTCTGAACACATTTGAGTACCTTCACAACTGTCTTAAATCACACGGTCCAGAATCCTGGGTGCAGAATCCGGCATTTGGACTCGTTAAATTTCATGCTATAAATCATAGCCCAATGTTTCAATCTATGTAGATCCCTCTGCAAAGCCCCCTGTTCCTCAAGGAAGCCAAAAGCACCTCCCGGTTTGGCATCACCAGCAAACTCAGTGATGGTGCACTGAACTCCTACCTGCAGATTGTTGATAAGAACAGGAACAGGACTGGCCCTAGAAGAGATCCTTGAGGAGCACAGCTGGGGACCAGTCACCAGCTGGATGTAGCCTCATTCACTACAACCCTTTGAGCTCTGCCCTTCAGCCGTTCTTCACCCAGCATGCCATGATGGTTTTACGTGCCATGTTCTTCCGTACTCAAATCTTGTTTCTGTGGTGTTACGCTGCTCACATACACCCTTTGCACCCTCTTCACAGAAACGCAGAATGGGTCAAGTTGGAAGGGGCTACAGTGGGGCATCTGGTCCAACCTCCCTGCTTGAGCAGGGTCACCCTAGAGCACATGGCACAGGATTGCATCCAGATAGTGCTTGAATATTCTCCAGTGAGGATGTCTTTTCTGCTGCTTCTCTCTTTTTCCCAGCTCAGTCCTTGCAGTCATAGATTTTGTTATTTCTGCCTTCTTTCCGGAATTAGAGACAGTCTCTTCTTTAGAAGGACCAAACTGTGATGGTACGGCTCCATGTGCATCCTCCGCATGGCAGAACTGGTGGTCTTGCATCATTTCCAGTCTGTCTTGATAACCCTGGCAACCCGTGATAGCCAAATTCTTAACTCTCTGCCACTGCTCTAAGTGATGGTTTCTGGGTACATGAGCAAGGTCCGGGAAAAAAAGCAGACAAGCGAGCAGGCTTTGCCGGTGACCACCACTGCTAAGTACAATGTTAATGATTAGACTGGACCATGTTGGGATCAAGAGCGTGTTCACATCTTGAATCCCCAGGAACCGGTGAGGAAGGAGCAGCCTCCCGGCCGGCGCCCATCCCAGGGATCAGCCTGGCCCCATCCCGGGGATCATGCCGGCCCCATCCCAGGGATTAGCCTGGCCCCATCCCGGGGATCATGCCGGCCCCATCCCGGGGATCATGCCGGCCCCATCCCGGGGATCATGCCGGCCCCATCCCGGGGATTAGCCTGGCCCCATCCCGGGGATCATGCCGGCCCCATCCCGGGGATCATGCCGGCCCCATCCCGGGGATCATGCCGGCCCCATCCCGGGGATCATGCCGGCCCCATCCCGGGGATCATGCTGGCCCCATCCCGGGGATCATGCCGGCCCCATCCCAGGGATTAGCCTGGCCCCATCCCGGGGATCATGCCGGCCCCATCCCGGGGATCATGCCGGCCCCATCCCGGGGATCAGCCTGGCCCCATCCCGGGGATCAGCCTGGCCCCATCCCGGGGATCAGCCTGGCCCCATCCCGGGGATCATGCCGGCCCCATCCCGGGGATCATGCCGGCCCCATCCCGGGGATCATGCCGGCCCCATCCCGGGGATTAGCCTGGCCCCATCCCGGGGATCATGCCGGCCCCATCCCGGGGATCATGCCGGCCCCATCCCGGGGATCATGCCGGCCCCATCCCGGGGATCATGCCGGCCCCATCCCGGGGATCATGCTGGCCCCATCCCGGGGATCATGCCGGCCCCATCCCAGGGATTAGCCTGGCCCCATCCCGGGGATCATGCCGGCCCCATCCCGGGGATCAGCCTGGCCCCATCCCGGGGATCAGCCTGGCCCCATCCCGGGGATCAGCCTGGCCCCATCCCGGGGATCATGCCGGCCCCATCCCGGGGATCATGCCGGCCCCATCCCGGGGATCAGCCTGGCCCCATCCCGGGGATCATGCCGGCCCCATCCCGGGGATCAGCCTGGCCCCATCCCGGGGATCAGCCTGGCCCCATCCCGGGGATCATGCCGGCCCCATCCCGGGGATCATGCCGGCCCCATCCCGGGGATCAGCCTGGCCCCATCCCGGGGATCATGCCGGCCCCATCCCGGGGATCATGCCGGCCCCATCCCGGGGATCATGCCGGCCCCATCCCGGGGATCAGCCTGGCCCCATCCCGGGGATCATGCCGGCCCCATCCCGGGGATCATGCCGGCCCCATCCCGGGGATCATGCCGGCCCCATCCCGCTCCTGCGGCAGACCGGCCGCCCCGGGTCCAGGCGCCGTCCTGCGGCGCCCCCGTGCGGGCGGCCGTGGCTCTGCCTCCCGCGCTGCCTCCGCCGCTCCGTTCCCTCGGCGCGATCGGCGGGAGCCCGGTCCAGCCCGCTCCAGCCTCCTCCAGCCTCCTCCAGCCCCCTCCAGCCCCCTCCAGCCTCCTCCAGCCCCCTCCAGCCTCCTCCAGTCCCCTCCAGTCCCCTCCAGCCCCCTCCAGTCCCTTCCAGTCCCCTCCAGCCTCCTCCAGCCCCCTCCAGCCTCCTCCAGCCCCTCCAGTCCCCTCCAGCCCCCGGGAACAGCGGCTGCTCCACGGCTCGGCTAACAGTGCGTGTTCACCCTGTCACCCGCCGGGCCAGACCCCAGGCGTCCGCACCCCTGAGGTCCCCAGGGTTTATGGGGGGCTCCTGTCACAGCAGTTACTGCCGGTTTTAAGGACAGACCCTCGCTTCCCTGGCTTGACCTCCCACCACGGAACCTTCCCCTCTCTAAGAAGGAACCGACCCACAAAGACATTTGGGCACCTAAATCCCGTGATTTCTGTAGGATGTTGGTACCTAAATATATGTGTAGGTCTTAATGTCTTTCACGTTCTCCAGGCGACGTGGAATTTCCCACTGGGCTGATGGAGAAACTCCCCAAGAAACCCCCTACAAACTCTCCTTTATTGACATAAAAATAAGGTAAAGCAAAAACCCCAACTCTGTAACTGTGGAGCACCTGTGTTCCTTAGAGGTGGTGGTTGTGTTTCTCCACCAGAAATTATATTGCACCCATGACACAAAGCAATAAACATCTAAGGGGAAAACTATTCCCACCCAAAGACTGTGCTCTAGTGAGACTGGGTGGTTTGGCTGGCTTAAATAAGATGGATGCCATTTGGAAAGCACTGGTGGGGCTAATGCAGTCTCCCAAGTCTTGGCCAGGTCAGACGCCGAGCAGGGTGACTGCTGAGCTCTCCTGACACCTACAATGGGGACAACACAGTGGGGCACTGGCTGAAATCAAATTATCCTGAGGCTGGCCCTTACTGCCATGAGAGCTGCTTTCCTGGATGTGGCCTGGAAGAAATGCTCCTGAGGGAAAAGCATCCTCCTCTTTATTTAAAAGTTCCCAAATGTGGCATATTGCCTGCAAAAGAAGCCATTACTGCAGCTTTTACTTGAACCTGTTTAATAATACCAGACAATGCCTGCACTTTGACCCTCCTCCGTTTGACATATGTCCATCCTCTCCCCCACAAAAATTGCACACCCTCTAGAAATATCCTTTTGGTCTCCCCATTGCTCCATGAGGAGTGGTGTCATTGCCCTCCACAGCTCCTGTTCTTGCCCCTTGCAGCTGAGCCTCAGACATATAAGTGTTCTGGTTCCATCCAGGACAGAGTTAATTTTTGCAGTAGCCATGAGGAGGGGAAGCCTGGACTCATGTGGACATGGCTAGGAACTTATTATACCACCTCATGTCAATTGCCGGGATCAGGGGTAAGGGACTCTCTGGCTTCCATGGAGAAGGGCATTCTTTTCCGGTCGGGAGAAAGTGTGGTGTGGATGGGAAGAGCCGGTTGGTATTTGTTGCGGACTTTGCACGTAAATTATTTCTCTGTTTTATCACTTATATTATTAATATTGTTACAATTACTGTTTGTTTTCTTATCTCATTGGTCCTTCCAGTAAATTGTTCTTTTCTCAACCCGTGTTCTTTGCTTTTTGTGCTTTCAGGTGGAGGGGACTCTTTTTTAGTGGGACTACTAAATTGAAGAATACCATTCCTAAACCACAAAAAGCCATGTATTACCAGGGTTTACCAATTTGCCATCTATTCGTGGTTCCCAAATCTTTGTTCCTCTAAGCTAATGGCTCAGAGGATAGCTCAGATAGCTCTAGATAGCTCAGAGGAGCTATCTAGACCCTGCTGTCCATCAGAAAACTGATTCAATTTCCTGAAAAAGTAGATCCTTCCAGATCCACGGTCTGGCCTAGCTCTCACAAAGAACTTCGGATCAGATCCTCTCCTTCAGGTGGCTTGTTTAGCCTTTTCCAGCCCTTCATACCCAGCATTTCTTCTTCTGTGTTCAATAACCCAGCCTCAAGGACACAGTTCCGGCCTGTATCGCCTCTGCTTTGTAGTCTCACAGCCTGTCTGGTGCAGCCTGGGTGCAGCCTGAAACCATCATCTTCCCAAGGTAGCATCTTTGAGATTGCTTCCTTCTCTTCTGTTCCTTCCCTCAAGCTGCACCATACGAGAGCAGTGAGAGGCAGATATGGACATCTTTCTCAGACAGGAACATGCTTCCAGTATCTCTCCTCACTGCCCTTCCAGCAAAATCTGTGCCTTGTGCTTGCTCATGGGTTTCCCCCAGCCCCTGTCCTTTGTCTCCCTCTCCTGCTCTCAGATGGTTGCCTACAACCAGGAATTCATGAAGGAACATTTTATGCAGTGTTCAAGGAGAAAGGGCTATCCTTGCAGGAAACTTGAAGATGACAATGAAAATGCAGCATTGAATTATATGCATGTGGTGATTCCTGTTTATGCTTGTTTAATGTGGCCCATTCCTCTTTGGCCATTCTTGGTCATTTACTACTCACTTCTAGATTTGTAATATGGCTTTATTTTAATGCACGTACCTTGTGTGCAATTCTCTCAGACCTCGTGGGTTTTGGTTGCTGTTTATGCTTTTTGTTCCAGAGGAGTAATTATGTTCCACCCTAGTTGTGGTGCCATCTAGAAATTCCCCAGCCTTTCCCTTCCACTGATAGCATTTAATACTTTTCTCCAGAGCAACATATCCTCCAGTCTCTCAGTAAAAAAACATGTGTTTGAGGCAAAACATCTGAGTAGCAAAACCAGAGGCAGCCCTGATCTTTGCCCTGTCCTCTCAGACCTTTGCTGTCTCTGAAATGCAGCAGCTTGGTGTTTGCTGTCTCCAACTTCCCCCACCGTGTTTCCTTTCCCAGGTTCTGGCAGAGTTAAATTCAGACAGAAAATACCTAATCACCTTATGCAATGTTTTCCCCCCAAACAAGCCTGGTTCTCCTGGTGTTTGGAAGCCAGAGAAGTGTTATGTGAAAACTTGTCTCCATCACTGGGAAAACCCGTGCCCACCACTTGGCCCAGGGCCTTGACCTTGAGCAGGGTTCACTGAGCCTGACAAGACCATTACTGTCTCTCTCGGCAAGTGCTGGCCCTGTGGCACTCCCTCACGGTGGAGCCACTGCATTCCTGCCCGGTGACACAATGACTGCAGATGTCCTGGACTGCTGAAGCTGGTGGCAGAGCTCAAATCACTGCCCATTGGTGATCATGCATAGCACAGACAGGAGGAGCACTGCACTCCCACCCTTCCCTGCAGTCCCTTGGTGAGGGGTGGAGGACAATTGCTCATAGAAATCAAGAGTGGGTCCCACTGCCTGGAGAGGACATGAGTATTCACTGCGACACCCTGTTCTCAGAGGTAATGAATTGATTCCTGATAAATTCAGTGTTATCAAAAATGGTAGCAATTTCCCTCAAAAACAAAAAGAAAGATTTGACTCTTGGTCCCTGAGGAATGAAGATACATGACAGACTGCCCTGGAAGAGGGAGCACAGTGGTAAACAAGTCTGGGAGAGCCAGCTGAGAGTGCTCTGGGTCTGGAGTGCCACATAATGAAAATCCAAACAAGTCTGCAGTGTTATAGGAGCATTAAAAATCACAGAGATCTGCCTTTTGCCCTTCAAGGGAGAGAGCCAGGCCAGGAGCACTGGAGCTATTAATTGAGTCACAGAGCAGTCATTTGTACATTTAAATGGTAGAAAGCTAAATATGTTCTGCAATCAGTCCTAGCAAAGGACAGTGACGGGGACAGGCTCCTTTCAAAGCCTGACATCCAGCCACTCTGGGCTGCCTGACACAGCTCTGCAAGCACAGCTCTTTCTGCCTGGCTCTTACCACGCTCCCCTAAGGAGGGCAGTTCCTCATGCCTTTTTCTTCCCCAAGCCAAAGGTAATAGCAAGTAAGAATTGAGATGGTTGTAACACATAGCTTCCAGCATAAATAAACAACCTCACTGATTTAAAATGTCCTATTGATTTTTGAGGTGTATGTGTTGGCACTTGTGCTGAAATATCTGCACCCTGGACAAATCTGTCCTCTGGCTCTGCCCAGAGCTACCTCAGCCAACCAAGTGTTGCTCTCACAGGAGGACTTCAAGCATTCTTTCAGTTTTTCCCCCTAAATGAGATTTGCCTCCCATTCTTTCAGTCTCTGCATTATGCATCTACCAGGTGTTGCTTGAGGAAGATGAGACACTTGTTTTCCCATAAACCTTTCTCTCTGGCAGGACAAGCATATTGCAGCTGTCTTCCAGTATTGTCACTTTGCTTTAGCCCAGTTTCTCTGGCTGGTGTCAGACCAGCTTGGTGTGCTGGCGCAATCTGCTGCTGTGTTTTCCCAGGTCTTAGTATACGAGATGCAGAATTAAGGGGCCTTGTCTCCAGTTCTTAGCCCAAATGCAGCATCATCTTTACCAGCACTATGCCAGATAGATGTTTGCTTGAGATGCTCTTTAAAAGACCTGTGAGGGCAGTCTCCATCCCTCCCCGCAGTAAGAAACAAAAGATGGTTGGTTGGCCTGTTGAAACATCTGGGCTGCTGAATGCAAATTAAGCAGTGGTTGGAGACAAGAATATCTTTCAAACAGAATGCAAAAAACCATGTGCTATCGTCTTACTGCCTTACCAGAAACCTGCTGATGATGAAGTGTAGAAAAATGTCTGACATCAAATATACCCCGATGAAATCATTCCCTTTGCATGTAGTGAAATCACTCCCTTTACAGGAATCCTTTAACATCTCTCCATCAGAGAGTTCTGATCTCTCCATTCTTTCAGTCTCCTCTCTCTTTGGTGCCCATCCTTGCTGTTGAAATTCAGCATGGAGGATTTCCCAAATAACAAAGAGACTGTTTCCTGCACATACAGATTCCTGAATGTAACAAATTTACACTCACTTTGGTACTTATCTGAGCTTGTGCTTCACACTCTTCCTTTTAAAGATCAGTTTGTGTTTCTAGGGTTTACTGCATGTCTTGTCTTATCTATGGTGTTGCTTCCAGTGTTAATAAAACTGGTTTTGGCACCAAACCCATTCAGGCATCTCTATGCAATTTTAAATAAACAAATATCCAGTTTGGTTTGGGGCTGATCAACCATGTGTGCTCTGGACCTACTGGCAACCTCTGTCAATGCTGCAAAATGATGGAACCACCGCAGGTTTTGCATCTCCTTCCAAATGACAAACATCATCTCTGTTTATGGTGTCTGCCACAGAGCCCGTAGGTGCTTGTGCTGTGTCTTTTCCTTGAACGGTTTCCCTTTTTCACTGGGGGTATTTTCCATTTTATGTCACTTATGGTACCATGTGCTGTGCAGCAACCACTCAGGGCTAAGGCAGCTGGCAGAGGCTGCTCCATTGTCAGCTGATCATTGGCTTTTGAGCACGGTGTAGCAGGAACCTCACTACAGCTCTGCAGCATGTCCTAAGTAACTCTGGCAAGAGCCTCTAAAACACTGTTATTGCTGAGGAATGCCCAGTCACGAGTCTTCTCTTGTTATTATTCTCTGTGTGTTCCTGGGATTCCTTCCCCCTTTGCAGTAATACCATCTTTGCACCCTTCTGCCAGAGGGTGCCCGAGTATGGGCTTTGATTTATTGGCTAGTGGAGAAGAGGGTTCGCTGGGATTTTTCCCAGAAAGCACGGCACTTCTTCAGGCTAGTTTGTGAAAAGCTGACTAGAAGCACGCTGCGGAGAGCAGAGCAGATGGGCAGCTTTTATTTAAACAAGAAAATGCTCTATGGTGACGGGTAGTGGTGGGGAAACTTGGGAAGAGAATGAGAGAGCTCTCTGAATGTTCTCTGCAGGAATCCAGCTCTAACAATGGCCCTGGGGTCTGGGTCCTCCCACTGCCAGATACTGGCTCCAGAACAATTTATTTCAAGGCTGGGGATGATTAGACCACATGGAAAATAAGATTCAAGCAGTCTAGCCAAGGATCAGGCTGACAAACTCTCAGAACAACTCTGCTCTGTATTTTGTGGGCCAAGGGCTGATAATACGTTTTCCTTCAAGCTGATGACTTTGAGAATGCAAAAGCCTAGAATGCTGAAGCTGGCAACTTGAATTAATATTTCATGAGAGACAGGATTTTTTTTTCCCTCAGTACAAGATTGATTCTATTGGCAAAGCTTTCACAGCCCTGCACATCCCAGCACAGCACAGAGAATTCACCAGCAGGTTTCATGATTAAATGTTACAGGAATTATTTTTATTTTTTGTGAGAGAGATCACTGGGTGTCAGAGAGGCTATAGCTTGACACTGATTTGATGCCAGGGAAAGCAATTACAGCAGATACACAAACCAAGAACTCCAAGAAGCAGCAGGCGACATTGCAGGGTCCAGTAATCCCCTAGGAAACATCAACCATGTTATTGCTTGATGCCAACAGTTAAAGAAATACCTGCCTCTGCAGCAGCTTTTCCAAACAAGCTAAAAGCAGTCTGTACTAACAGTAAGGCAAAACCAAACAGCTTTTGCATGCATCTGGTGTAGCAATAGCTGCTTATTCCAGTGGCTGAGGTAATGAAGGACACAAGGGCCATTAGACACACATCTGGCTCTTGGGAGAAGAGGGAGTAAGTCACTGGAATAGAGAGATTTCACACTGAGAGAGTACAATCTGTTCCAGGACTGTGATAGGAACAGACACTCCTGAGAAGATGTACAAATCTCTTCTGGCTCAGCACACGCCCTGCCCTGTTGGCAGACAATTATATATACCAAAGAGGTCCACGCAGCCAGAATCAGTATCCAGGACACCAGCATGGTTTGAGATAGTGTCCACACAGAAGACACCTGTTGAGTTAAACCCTTTTAAATAGTGCTGCTGAGCTGTAATTTAAGTGAAGAACTAGCCATGACAGAAGCTTAATGAGAATCCCCACTCAAGCTGAGAAGCTAAAGGCAAGCCATGGCTGGCCAGCAGGCCTCATACAGCTCCAGTTCCTGCAGAAGAGCTGCCTTACAGCACACAGCCCCATTCAGAGCTGCAATGTGGTGTTTTGTTGTCACAGGGCTTAAATCACTGACACCAATGCAAACAGACATGCCCAGCAGTTTCAGTGGCACTCAGATTCTCCTCTCTGCTCCTGCCTCCACTTCTTACACAGAGGACTTGGTAAAAATTAGGAAAATTATCATTTATTTTTGGGCTATTTCCTATGGAAGCCTATCTGATATTCCTTGAAATTAACTCTCCGAAATAAAGCTCAGGAAGTGCGATGGGCCCATGCATGGTCTCAGTTGGTACATTGGTTGTGTACCTCCTGGCTGGTGGGTGCACTCATGCTGGTGGCAGAGTCCTCTGGCTATGTCTGACAACTTAGAGATCAGGAAAAGCTGGAACACAGCCTTTATCCCAGCTAGCAGCTGGGCATGCACTTGGCCAGGTAAATTTGGTGCCAAGAAGATACTAAAATGAATGGTATTTTGTGGGTATCACTCCCTCATGTCTGAGCAGTTCTCCACACACCCACTAGCTGCATTTGAAGGTGCAAACTCAGCTATTTATTCTTTGAAATTTCTTTTTCATTTAAGACATTTGGAAAGACAATTAGCCACCCACTGTAATATTCATTAGCATGGCCTTTACCACATTGTAGTGCATGGCTTTATTGTCTGGATGCTTTGTGATCATCTGACCAAAATGCCGTGACTGTTTCAAAAAGCCAGACTCATCTGAATGCAAGCAGATGTGGATTCACAAGAGAAAACATTTACTTCCATGTCCAGTACTCCCCCAGCAAGAGCCAGCTGAGGACATCTACAGAGCATCACCATGGAGCTGAACTCTTATCTGGGTGTGACCAACTTATTGGAAGAAAAAGGTATCCCTAAATGGTTGACACCTTGCAATCTTTGAACTGTGGTACTTTGACTGAAGTGCAGAAAAAGGGATGAGGGTGGGCATAGGAGGAATTATGTTACAAGACAATCATTAGCTCTATTTAGGGCTCACGTCTTTTCTGCCAGCAAAATGTGCCAATGCCACAACATTGAAAGAGGAGATCTACTGAGAAAGCAGGATATAGTGAAACTCGGGTGATGGGATGTGTCTCAGGAACGCTGTCCCGTGGAGAGAAAAAACATCACCACAGGCTTCTGTGTAGCTCTCACAGATGACCACAAGCAGTTCTTCCGGTCAGGTAGTCCTGACTTGCTCTCACTGGGAGTACAGTGAATCCAGATGTGAGTGATGAGGCAATTAGGTTGTGGTCCTGGCAGCCCAGGGGAAGACTCTTGCCACAGCAGGTGCCCTCTCAAGAAGCTCATTGCCTGAAGCCAGAGGCTGACTGATTGCAGAACTGACTGCTGGCTAATTAGGAGTGTGTTACCAGCCACAGATCAAAAGCTGGCTGAAACCTGCTCAGCAAAGCAGGCTGATGAAACATGATCAAAGGAGCTCTGCCCTTCAGGACACTGAATGAGTCCCAGCTAGGAATGCAGACAAAAGTTCACCCATCCTCCTGGAGAGCTGGCATACTTTCTGCTCATCCAAGAACCGTGCAGGCTGAAACATTCCCATGTCGTTGTCAAAGAAGAGGAGCTGAATTGTTTCACCTGAGCAGCAAATAATATTGTTTCATGTCTGACTGGTATCACACAGTTCTGGGCCAGCAACACTTGGTGGAGCTTATCCTAATATGAGTTTTAATCCCTTAAAATCCAGCTTTGGACTGCCAGGAGAGAGCTGACTTTTCACAAAGACTGCAGCTTTAGCCACCTCACTTGGTGACCTTCCTGTTCACAGAGCACTTTGAAACAGTGATGAAGACTATGAGGGTCTGTCTAGCAGGAGTTGGTAGCACATACAAGGTATTACTGACTTACTGTGTCCTACTGTGACTGTGTCTTTTCTTACCAGCACACTTATTTCAGTTTATCACAAATTTGTGCTATATATATATATATATATATATATATATTCATCAGGAATATGAGAGTAGACAGGTTAGGGAAACATTATGGATATTTTGGATACCACAGGCCTCCTGAGTACCAAATGGGAGAATTTAATCTTTGGTGATGGTATGCACATTCAGGCACAAGTCAAAGAAAATGTCAAGATTCCATATGTCTTACTTTCTGTCTGAAAACCATATACTCCTCTCCTTACTGTAAATTGTCTTGCCTTTCCTTGCTTTGCCTTGCCTCCTTCCTGCCACCCTCTTGGGGTCATAAGAAACAGGACCAGAGCAGATCCTGACCTGTCTGCCCTCCTACCCTATGACCCTAAGAAGGAAACACAGTGATTTGAATCAGCTCCCCTTTTCTAATGTGTTCGTCACAGACTGGCACATCTGCCTTTATCACCACTCAGAATAGGGAAAATCCTTGGGTAATCCCCTCCTCATAATTGCAGTAAGTGGGAAAACATCCAACGCAGATGTATCCACACCCACACCAGTCTTCAGCGTGAGAAGCAGATGCACCAGTAACCCAGAGCCTTCCCTTGCAATGGTGGTCCTTGAAAAGCAAATATTCTCCTTCCTTGGGTATCCACTTGCTGCTGTTTGCTTGGCAGGGACAGTACTCTATCCTGAATCTCTCTCCTGACAGACTTGGTGTGAACAGCTTTCATGGCTATGCCTTTCTTTCTCATTCACTGACCACCAAATTAGGAGCTCCTGTGGCCAGACAGTTGCTTTCCGTGGTTCCCTGAAGAACGAAGGAAGTTTAAACTCTTATTTTTGTCCTGCATGCAAAAAAGGGCCAGGGGAAGGCTGACAAAAAAGAAAACTGGAGCCTGTTGTATTTTTTCTTCATCTGGCCAGTGACTCATTTGGCACTGGTGTCTCAGAGCTCAAAATTAAAACTTAGATATGATCCAATTTGCAACCCATAGAAGAAGGCATTTTCCTCTCTCTGTTCCAGGGCTCTTCCAGTAGGCCACAAAGGGTTCAGCAGATAGAATGTTTTCTGTGCTATGTATAATGAAATTATATTCACCACAGTTTCTACTGGGAGTTTTTGAACTCCAGGTTTATTTCTTAAATAGCCACCGAAGATTTTATTGCCAGAACAAATAATTAAAGAGAGAATGGAGAACCTTCTCTAATGGCTATAAGTATCTCAAACAAGATAAAATGATAGGTTTTAGTCAGATCATTTTCTAGGGGTTGTATCACTGAGATTATATGATCAATTATAGGGCAAATTTATATGAAGCAAAGGTTTTAAAAAGTTATGCCTGCTTACCCATATCAGAAATTCCTTAAACTGCTCAAAACTAGAATAATCACACATTAAAATAATTATCACTTAGAAATGAAGCATTAAAGAAAGGTAATAGAATGTGAACTGTCGGCCTGTGTGATATATGTGTGATTGAACTCTCTGGATGGATCCATTTTCCAGTTACAATGAAGCCTGTGCTAGGAGCTACCATTCTTAGACAGCCTCTGATTTTAAAAGAACAGCCAAATATAGCTCTATTATTCCATATCTTTTTCTAAAAAAATTTCTCTGCTAATTCACTTGTCTCCAGGGCAGTGATTCTACACAGGCTTCAGACTGCTTGCACTTTGGAGAGTCCTGCCTGGTATTTTTGGTACATCAAAGCTTGAATTCTAAATTTGAGAGCAACTTGACAACATTAGGAAAGTAAATTAAGCACACTGAGATGGGGAATGGCTTCGTAGGAAGAGCAAATATAACTGCAGTCAAGAAGTCTTTCCCCTTAAGGAATTACATTCATAACCAGAACACAAAATAGATCAGCTCATGCAAAAGTAGAGCAATCAGCTCATTCCCCAGCATACAGATAAATCCAGTCCCATGAACTATAGCTATGTCACCCTGCTACATTCTCTGTGTTTTAAGCACCTCTGTGTGAGGAAGGACAACGACTCACAAGAGCCAAGTACTGTCCTGGACCTCTCACAAGGGAGCAATGGTTTCAGAAGGCAGTAAACTCTGGATGGTGCTAATCACACTGATAAAGCCATTACTTTCAGGGAACATTTTTCCATAGTAAAAAGCCCAAAGTCCCATTCTAGGAACTGATATATTAAATAAGGTTCATGTCTTCACTTCGTCAATGATTCATGTAAGGAGGCTTTTTAGAGCTCAGAACCAATCGTTTAGCCTCTGTTTAATATTTTAAACTCAGAGAAGAGATCATTTTTCTCTTCATTTTTTTTCTTCTTAACACTTAGGTAAACATAATACATAACAATATTCATGTACCAAAACCAGCTTGGCTTATCTGCTCTCCTCAAAGCGTGTGTCTGCCAGAGACTTGGGCACAGGACCCTGTGTTCAATTACAGCTTCTGCCTTTCAGCTGTATTAATCAAGACATGACAGAGATTAGTGTCCCAATGCATCTTCCCATCCTTCACTTCCTTTTTCATCAGCCACTCTCACTGGAGGAATAGCACCAAAATTGGTCAGAGTTGTCCATGTTATTCTCCTTCCTCTAAGTTTACTGGAAAATACTTGTTGATT
The DNA here is from genome assembly GCA_036785705.1 of Acanthornis magna. NCBI lineage: Eukaryota > Metazoa > Chordata > Aves > Passeriformes > Acanthizidae > Acanthornis > Acanthornis magna. The sequence goes on from JAWUZG010000090.1 coordinate 14,886,572, forward strand.
TGGGCAGTTTCGCATAGGTCATTTAATGCATTTCATCTGCAGCAGTGCCAAGGATCTGTTTGTACAAAGCCTTTTGTGTGTGGAGCTGCCATTGAAACTGGCCAGCTGCAGAAGGTTTAAATACTCAGAACTTCATGAACTCCGTACAGAAATAGAAGTGAATCTCCAAGAAAAGAAGAAAAAGCTCATTTTGGACAATTCCAAAAGAAACATTCCAGTATCTTGACCAGTTGGAAAGTAATTAAGATAATCTGGAAATCAGATTCAAAATCTAGCAGGAAAGGAAGGCTCCCACTGCTAAGAGAAACAGCCTTGCAGGTGATGCTGATATATAACACATATTCTGGTGCAATGGAGAACAATTACATTGTTACTGGGATACTGCATTCTGTTTAAATAAATAAACCCTATATTTCCACTCATTTACAGCTCTGCCTGCTTTCCTTTCTTCTTTCTTTCCTTGTTATTGTCCCCTCATACACATTCCAGGCAGGTCTGCTATAAATCCTTTTCATCACGCTGTCACACTTACTGACATTTCAAGGACATTTCATTTCAAATGTTAAGAGAAACAGCACTTTGCAGCCTTCCAGGAAGAAGCATCACTGACTGTCAGCATTTGAAATAATGTTGTCCCATCTCCATCAGGACCTGAATCCTGAGAAGCAACATCTGGAAAAATGAATATCAGAAAAACTTCTAAAAGCCCACACACAGTTTGGGTTCGCCTGTGACGCCACTTCATGGCAACAATTCACTCACAGCTTGGTGCTATCATTTAGCAGAAGCTACCTCACTTTTTTTCGTGGCCTGTCTGTAGTTTTGCCCTTCCACATGCAATTTTGCTCATGCTTGGCATCCCTTGTTGCTTCCTCAGCATGCAGCTCTCCCCTGTTCCTCTTCTTCCATTTTTGTTCACATCACAAATTCACTTAGAAGATTGCATTCAAAAATTACTGCTTTTGTAAACTATCAGCACTGGGTCCTCACCTGATATCATTCATAATAGTCCTTGAAAATTAACAGCTCAAGGCCATTTAAGGTGCTGGAGGATATGGATCACTGTTCTCAAGCTCACAGTGTAAGTTCTTTGAGATAGGGACTACACTGCCAATAGGTAAAAATATGTATCAATAGATAAAAACATGCTCATAGCATCAATATGGAGTCCAAAGAGCCAGGAGGGAAAAGGGAACCAGCCCTTGCACTATGAGACATATAGCAAAGAGAATAATCAAAGGTGACCCCAGTAATGGAGTGTGTGATTGGGGACTTTTAAAGGTTTGGAGAAGATGGTAGAAACGAGATGGTAGAGCAGACCCTAAATTTTTGTGGTCACATGGACAGAGAAGGCTGGTGCAGCTGTGCACAAGTGGAGGCCTGTGAGGGACAGCTGTGCTCCTCTGCACTCGCTCGGTGCTGGGGCTGTGCTACTGAGCCCCAGCTGTGGCAGTGGGTGCCCCTATGGGAACTAATGGGTTTATCATATGCTGTTTTCTCTAGTCAAGGCATACCACTTGCTAAACAGAAACATGATATGGCACAGAGTAAAAGCCCTTGTTCAGTTTTGATCTGCTGGAACAGCAGTATTTGGCAACTGCAAAGAAGAAATTATTAAAAAAAAAAAAAAAAGCCACTGTAGACTAACTAGATACCTGTGTCACTAGTTATTATTTCTCTGCTTAAAAAACCCCCAAATCCAACCCAAGTGCAGGATGCAGATTTTCTTGATCTGCTCAAAAGTAATTTCCCTGATGACAAATTTTGCTTTCCCATCATATCCTCTTCTGTGTGAATCCTGTCCTTGTCATAGACCAGCACCAGCTGTCATGGACATCAGAAGGGAGTGAATCAAGGACTGTCATTGTTTCCTTGCTCTCCATCGCTCTTCCTTCACTGGCTTTGTTTCTTTTTTTGATTTGAAAAAGAAAAATCACACAATCGATGATATGCCAACGTGAGATTTACTTTACTACCCACCCTCTGGAATTGCAATGAAATTGTGAAATCACAGTCTTCAACAATATGTCATTGATGGCCTTTGAAAGTGGGACAAAAAAGTCAATAAAGTCTCATTTCCTCAGAATGACTTCTCTGTTGTTTTTTCATATTTGCCCTGTGGGATGTTTGGCAATTTTTCACACAAGCACACATAACCAAGTTGACTTATAACACACAATTCTTTAAAATAACACTGGAGGAATTCAAGGATTTTATTTAACACAACATTGTGAAGAAACATATCAGGGTTCTGTTTGCATTAGCAATAATTCCCTAATGTCCCAGTGGGTCTGTTCAGCTGGAGCTTGCAATTAAGCTAAAGTTGTTTATGCAATAATTAAGTTTTTAATCACGGCTATTTTTTAGAGCTCTATTCAGAGAAAATCCTTATTTAAGAACCTACGTCCAGATCAATGGTGTCTTGGGTTAGACAAATGTCTCAAAAAGTGACTAAGATAATACTGAGGGCATTTTCTATGATGCCAGCAATTGTCACTGGTGCCTCCTGTGGAGTCTGTGTTTGAGAGAGTAATGAGCAATTCAAACCCCAATTTTCCAGCATGCCCAGACCCTGCCTGCTTATGTGGTCAATAAAGAGAAGCCATCAAAACACACTAGAGAGTTACCAGAAGGTTATAGTTTGAACACAGGCTCTGCTCCTCAGACAGGCTATAGGGAGCCAACACTGGTAAGTCAGAGGTCTAAACCACCCTCTTGGATGTCAATGTCATAGGAAGCATCTGAGCAGGACATTTAAGGGTTCAACCACCTGGCATGTTAAGGCTTAGCCCTTAGTAGCTCTGTTTGTAGGACAACTTTGTACAAAAATAACCAGCCAGGTTGGTTTCATTGCAGATTGTTTCATTTTTACTGCCTATGTAGAGCAAGATTCCAGCACCACAACCCTCTCCACAGTGAAAACCCTCTCCAAAGTAGCTCTGCACTGGTGCGAGGTTGTGAGTCCTCAGCATCCTACCCTGGTGTAGCTCTGTCCACATGATTTGCACTTCCCACTGCAGTGGTGCCAGACACAGTATTTCCCCAGCCAGTAAAGCAGTGATTGATGTGCCCCAGCAACCTCGGAGCCCAAAAGCACTCCCCAGGTTTTAATTTGGAAGGGAGCTGTGTTCCTGGGCACAGCTCTCCATGGCATGGGCTCTAACTGTGCAGCGACATGACTGAGCCAAATCCTCAGCTCTTGCTCAGTCTCTGTTCTGGGCTTGTTTGCCTTTATAAATGACAAGCAAGAGACCTTTATAAATAACAAGCAAATAGAGCAGAAACAGTCTCTCCCCTATCTTTAACAATGCATGAAATCATGGGGACCTCGCCCTCGCTGAAGGCTTTCTGATGTTACCATAATAAAAATAATTATCCTAATTGCGCACTTTAAGTATTCCAGGTTGACAATAGTTATGTCTTCAAAAAGAAAACATGAAATTAAAAAAAAAGATGAAGCAACTAGTCTTATAAAAAAACTCCTTAATCTAAACATTAAATCCTCATCACAGCAGCAAGACAACATGAGGAATGTAGCTGTAACATCAGCACCATAAGTTAGAAGTATTTCTTTAGTACTAAAAGTTTCATTAGTTTCACAAGTCTTTTGGTCCTGTTTGTGCCCTGATCTCCCCTGAGAACGTCCATGTCTCAAAATGAGGCTTTTCTGGGTCCATGTGCCTCCATGCTTCATAGCACCTGGAGCTGGTTATAGTACCAGGGGCTATCCACACCCAGTGGAGAATATCCATTCCTGTGAGTGAGACACTAACAACTTGCAAGGTTTGGTGATATAGACCTTTCAAAAGGTTATTTTCTGCCAAAACCCTGATCATGACCTGGGATTGCTCAGCCTGGAGAAACAGGAGGGATGTTATTGCTCTTTACAACTACCTGAAAGAAGGTTGTAGCCAGGTGGGGTCTCTTTTCCCAGGTTACAAGTAATAGCATGAGAGGAAATGGCCTTAAGTTGTTCCAGAGGACATTTGGGTGGGATATTAAAAAAATTTCTTCATGGAAAAGGTTGCCAAGCACTGGAATAGACTGCACAGGGATGTGGTAGAGTCACCACCCCTGGAGATATTCAAAACATGTAGATGTGGCAATGAGGGACATGGCTTAGTGGTGGACTTGGCAGTGCTGGGTTAATGACTGGACTTGATGATCTTAAGGGTCTTTTAAAACCCAAATAATTCTGTGGTTCTATTTCACCTTGAAGACCACAGCAGAAGCCACAGATTGCGCTGCAGCAGGAGGGTTGCACTGCAGCGCTGGCAGGGCAACAGCGATGTCTGCTGTAGCCTGCGGTCACGGGGGAGAAGCTGGTAGAGCAATGAACTTTACACGGGGTGCTGGTGTGGGGCAGGTCTGCATGCCCTACATTTGAAATGGTGGGTGGAAAGCCTCGTTTGAAGCCCTGATGAGCCCTTTGCCCGCTCTGCTCAGCTGTGCCCAAAACAAACAAAACTTCCTGGAATCAGTGTATACTGATGGAGTGGGCATTCCAGGCTTGATGAGAGGGTCTGAGAGAGGCTGTGAGCACTCTCCTCGTGCGTCAAGGGCAAGCATGGGAAGGCTGAAGAAGCTTTCTGCACTGTCAACCAGTGCTGGCACAGAGTAAGCCGATAGCAGCTCGCCGAGGGTCCCAGCAGGCTCAGAGCAGCCCCTACCCAGGGTACAGAGCCCCACTCAGCTGGCTCTGAAGGTGCCAGCTTTATAAGCACTGCTAGGTGATGAGGCACAGGAGGCAAAAGGAGGCTTGTTTTGATGAGCCAGGAATCCCATCAGTCCCGCAGCCCTCAGTCTGCCTGGGAGTTTCCATTAGGAAGCAGAAATAGGGCTTGTTAGCCCTTGCCTTATTTCTACACGTCTGAGTCCTGGCTAGTTGCCTTGCTGCCAGTGACCAGGTGCATTGAGTGCATCCTGAAGGGGAGCCCCTCTCTGGGGCAAACTTTATGAGTTCCTAATTTTAAAGCATGGGTTTCTGTGACTTTGTCCTGTTCTTTCTTCTTTCTGCAGTATGTCACTGCCAGGATGATCCAGCCATGTAACAATAGAGGCCCCTATCTAAATTTTATCCATTATGAAAATTTCAGGCCATGACATATCTTCAAGAACATATCCCATTTATATCCATTTATATAACTGGGGATGCTCTGATATGAGTCAGTCTGTGAATCACAGGAGATACACCTGGAAACCCAGGTAGACTGTGTTCCATTCTGTATTGTTAAAGAACTATTTTTCTGTCATATCAAATGAGTCTATTCTTTCAGCTTGTTATTTTTGCCCTTCCCTCTCCCAATTACCTTCTCTTTTCCCTTGTAAGAGTTGCTTATCTGTGCCTGACTGGAGGCACATCCTGCCGCAGATCTGCCAGTGCATTCCCCTCATCGCTGGGTGATGGACTCAGGGGTGTGTGTGGGACCAGTGGGAATGCTCCCAAAGGCTGGGAGACTCTTGGTTCTCATCACTGCTGCAGCAATGCCCAGAAATGTTTGCCAGAACTGTGTAAAAATTGCATACATGATGCAAGTATACTTTTAGGAACTGCACTGTGAAATCCCCGCTGGCATTCTTGTGCAACCTCTTCCTCCTCCAAAAGGGAAGCTTCATGTGGGAATATTTTGCTGCAAAGGGCCTGAAACATGCCAAGGAATAAAGTAAGAGTGTGCCATCACACTGAGGTGCACAAGGGCCTCCCTGTGCTGGCGATCTCTGGGCCGTGAAGGACCTGTCTCCTTGTGGCTCCGTGTCTGGGTCCAGATGGGGTGAGCCCATGCAGCCGCATGTCTGGGACAGCAAACTCCTGGCTTGGGTAAGCAGCTCTGTTGCTTGTGAGAGCAGAAAGTTGATTTTCCTCATGGTAAGTATGGTTTTTCCATGGAAAGCAATTCTCTGTGTGATGCTGAAGTGTGGAAACCAGATAGAGAAAAAAACACTAGGGATGGGAAAAACTTTCTCATTATTTTTTTATCCAGTGCTAAATCAATTTACATTCAGCCCTCTTCTGGCCAAGTTCTCAAGATGAACTGGCACAATCACACTGGGGAGGGAGAAAAACAGTTTTCCCACAAGTGCTTCAACATCCATCTTTCCGTCCCTCAACAATTAACCTAACTGCAGAGTGGAGATCAGCTGCAGGAGGAAATACCCTGTTCATTTGGTAGATGCAGGTGTCCAGGTAGAGAAGAAGAGTTCACTCCTGCCTAGGTAGAGGAGCCACATGGGCACATTCCTGCCAGGGCCAAGCCCAGTAGGAAACAGGCTTAGCTCATGCTCCAGCTCCAGCAGGACTTTACTTTTCCATTTTCACAAACAATTTGCCCAAACCTGAGTTCATTTTTGCCTGCAAGTTTGGAGGAGGGCTTTCCCCGCTCAGCAAGGTGTCCCCTCCAGTGGCACACTCCCACCCTTCATGACCACATCAACCAAGCTGCCAGCCCTGTTCTGCTTTCTTCTTGGACTACTTTTTTTGGCAAAACACAATGAAACATGGCACATTTTCCCATGCTGGATGAGCTCCCTGTCCATCCTCTTCTGAGCTGGTGCTTTTCTGGGGCTGTGGCTGCAGAGGGCAGGGGAGGGGACAGACATGGCTGTCCTTGCTGTCTCGTGTTTGCATCACAGTGTCCCAGGAAGCAGAGGGAAAACAGGGAGTGTTCAGAAACTAAAGCCAGTGAGAGTAATTAGCACTGTGCAAGTTCCACTGAGCTGGAATTTCCATTTTTGTGGGGAATTCCCCAGTTTTGCAATGGTCTATTATTCTTTGCTGCATCAAAACCAGAAAGATCTGGAATTTCCAATAAAACCAAAGTTGGGAAAGACAAGTAGATCCTTTGAAACCTGTCAAAGTGTTTGTTGTCATTTCAACAACTGACAGGGCTTTCTTTGTGTTAAATGAATTTCAGAATGTGTTTCCTTGCAAAAGAATAAGCCAAGTATTTCACCATGCAAGAGTTGAAGCAAAGTAATTTTACTACTTTGGTGCAATGCTTACTTTCTTGCTTCCAGGATTTTATTCAGTCTTTTTCTCTTGATATTGCCTTGAAAAATTTCCCTTAAAATGATACTTCCTCCTGGAAAAAGGAATGATACTTTCTTCTGTTTTACTACTGCTAAAAAAGCTACGCAATTGCAGCCATAAGTGGGTCTCTGGCACTCCCTGAATCTTGAAAAACAGCCCTGTGGAAATAAAACAGATGCTTTTTCCTTTCTCCCAGATTTTCTTGAGTGCCACCTGTCCTGGGAGGGGCTGAAGATATGCCCTGGTGGCACCTGGGAAGGGGACCAGCACCTGTCCAAGCTTCCCTCCCATCCCAGGGTCTTGACCAAGGACAAAGAGGGTTGCACAGACAACGTGGCGAAGGTCTACAGCAAATATTCAGGCTGGGACTGACTGAAAATTTGATGACTGTGGGAACAGAAACAAAATTCAAGCTTTCAGCAGCTGTCTTAGACAGGCTGACAGCTTAATCTTGGAGAAAAACAAGCCCTGATGGATCTATCAGCCAGGCCAGCTCTGCATATGCATTTAGGCTACAGGTTTTCAGTAAGAAAAAAATACGAACACTTTATGCATTCCTTAGTTTTCCATAAATCATGATCCTCCTGCAGCGAGGAGGTCCTGCAAACCCAGGCACTCATGCCACAGAGTGCATCTCCCTAGTGATGGGAAGGAAGGAGGTTCACAGTTTTGGGGTGTCTCCCCAAAGGCAATTTGTAGAGTGAGATGCACAGCCTGCATCAGCTTGTGAGGTGCTGCTTTCATTTAATGAATTTTAAATAATCACATTCTAACTTGATGCACTGATTTCCCATCCCAGTTTTCCCTGGCAGCTGTGCCCAAAGGCATGGCTCCCTTCTGGTTTTGGTGGGCACAAAAGCCACTGCAGAGCGAGCCATCTTGTTGGAGGAGGAGCACTTCTTTAACAATGTGAATCAAAGTTTTTGCTTTTGTTCTTGGCCATATTTGTTACTCCAGTTAAATCATTCTCATCTGAATTCCTGAAAGCCAAGTATCCTGACCTACATAAGGCAATTTTTTAATCTTTACAAGAAAAGCAATGGGATCATTTCTTTGTATAGGTGCCTTTGTGTTTGTACTAACTGCTTTTCTTCATTTTAATTATTCATTTAATATCCACTGCCCCTTTGCTGCTACCTGAAGTACATTTCACAGCTCCAAAACATGAGCTAGGTGCATATAGATTTCAACATAAATCAAAGCAAAGCAGAGTCTCAGAAAGTCATAAAAGAGATGCATGAAAAGCTTCCTGAACTATCCCCACTCATAGCAGGCAGCTGTAATGCCCTACAATTCCTCCCTGGTGGCAAAAATCTTTGGAAGAATGGCTGGGTCTTCCAGTACCAGCCCCTACTCCAAGGATTACAGTGGGATGTAGGTGCCTAGACAGTCTGAAGACTGTAATTTCACAGGTTTCAATAAAATATTCAAGCCTGTCCATAAACAGTGTCCACCAAATGCACAAGGGAGCATGAGTGCACTCTGGTATCTTGGCTGTGAGTAGAGCTGGAGGAGAGTGCTGGATCCTAATCCTCTCCCCAGGACGTGACAGCTCCTACCAGGTCCCCACCAACTTCCCGAGTGGCACCCTCTGACCCCCCAGGAGCTCCAAAACCTGGGTGAGAGGTGCCCTTTGGATGGGTCGAGTTTTAAATCCTTCTATGAATTAGTTGAATCAAGAAAATAACGATGGCTTTCTATTTTGTTTCCCAAGTCCATCAGCTCAGTAGTGGTTTCTCCCTACCCTGTTGGTCTTGGAGAACCATCCCTTGTCTTCAAACCCTTTAGCTCAGTTTTGCTCTTCACTGCTTGTCCTGTGCTCAACATTCTTCTATTTCTGGCACTCCCATGTGCATTGCCATGTAAGGCATCTTTTGGGCGACATTCCTGACATGCATCCAAGTAGTCTCAGCTGTCCTTTCCAACACTTCAGCAACAGGGCAGCTTCTCCTATTAGCTGTTTCCCTCATCACATCATCTTTTATTTTCTGCAACTCTAGCCCAGCTGGCTTCTCTCTGTGGTCCTCATCCCTGAGTTGCTGCCGTTCTCATGCTCCACATCCTGACCCATTCAGTCAAGCTGTCTGAAACGCAGTCAATCCCGACTTTGGCAAAATGTTGGGAGTGCATTCCAGTCCTTACAGTTTCTGGAATTGTTCTTCTCCCTGTGCCAGTTTCACAGCTGTAATAACTTCCAGTAGTTCTCCACCAAGGTTTTCAGCTTGTACTCCCTTTCCACCTCCCAATTCAATCCTTGCCTCTTCCTGTTGGTTTCCATTTGACATGATTTTCTCCTGCATGCCGAGCCTCTGTCTGTGGCTTCTGATCTTTCAGTCCCACCTTGTCAGTTATTCCCTGCAGACCTTTTCTCATCAGTGGTACCAGGTCATCAAGAGAGCTGAGCTGGGAAAGTGGCAATGAATAATTTATCAGATGGGTGTAGCTCCTCTGTGTGCCATGGCATAGCCATGAGCAGCATGTGTTTCCCTGGACTGCTTCATAGTTCTAGTCCCATTTTAAAAGTCTTCTAATCACCAACAGCTTTATTTCTCACTCACAGGCTCATCAGCCTCGGGGAAGCCAAACCCTGGCTCTCACCAAGTCCCACCACCACCTGGGTCTTTCATCCAGATCCAGCACTGGTGGCCGAGAAATTTTCCCACTATAGGCACCTCACTGCTGATCCCTTCTACTGGAAAAGGCAGTAGAGAGATTCCCCTGGGGATGGAAAATTTGGCTCCCACACACTTGTGGAGGCAGCATGGCCATTGCTTATCGCTGAGGGTGAAGAGGAGCATGGCTGGTCTGGGCAGGCATGTGTGGCAGCTGGCTCCCATAGGGATTTTGAGGGAACTTGGGGCCAAGGGGCTATTTGTGACACACAGCTGGGAGCCTCCCCCAGCTCCCATCATGGGACAAACTCCTGATGGAGGCTTCTCCATGAGGAGTTGTATGGGCTACCAGGTAATTTTAAGATCTAATTTCAGCATCAGTTAAGTCAGAAGAAAAGGTTATCAGGAAGCTGAATAGCATGGGGAGACCTCTGCCTCTCAGAAATGTCAAGGATTATTCAGGGAAACCTGTGCGCTGGCCGCTTCTTTCTGAGTAGTCTTTGCAATGAAAAATGGATATATAAATTGAGCCCAGCCCTTCTTCCCCTTGAAACCCCAGTCACAACAGGCTGACAGACTGACAGACAGACAGAATGAATGTGAGAGTGAGAGAGCATCCCATGCGTAGCTAATGGGTTGTCTTCATTCCCTGCAGGCATGGGATTTTATTCCCTTTTAGCTTCAAGTGCTGCCTTTGCACAGTGGACTGCAGTGATGATTAATAGGAGGAAGAAGCCCATTGACCCAAACAAAAGCCCATTACAGTAAATGGATGCTGCCCATTGATTTTTCTGCATCCTTCTTCCCGCGGTCCAGTGAGAGACAACGTCCCTAGAGCTGGTCTGCAGCACTGCTGCCGCTTGGAAACGACTCAGGTTGGGAAGGTGGGAAGCGGAGGATGGCTCAGATCACCCCACCTTTGCATCCCCACTGCCCCATGCTTTGGCCCCAGTGTATCATGACATTGTTTCCTCTGAAACGATGCGTACATACAGTCACTGCACATAACTTTCAGAAATCATCATAGTGATGAACACCCATGGAAGAGGCTGTGCAGGCCCTGAGAGGGAGGTACAGCTGGGGATATAAACCTCCTGGATGTGGAAGAGTTTACCCCAGGGGTCTGCTTCACAGCTCACTGATTTGGAAAGGCTCAGGAAGGAAAAGAGGCTCCTGAAAGAGCAAGTCCTGGCAAAGGAAGGCTGCTCCTCTGAGGGGTCTGAAAGGAGCAGAATCATGTCACGCAAACAGATGTATGCACAGTTGACTCCATCAGCTGGGGTCAAAAGGACTTTCAGGGTTTCAAACCTGCCTTTTCAGGCATATATACATCTGGTTCACAGGAGGTGACCAGTCAAAACCTGGTCATCTTTTTTACCCTCGAAAAGCTTAATTGTCACATGGGAACCAGGGGTTCTCTTTAGTGTCAGCTGACGTGAAAGCCACCACTCCAGACAAATATAAGATGTATGCAGCTTCTACATCATTGCAGACAAAAAACCGTTTGCCTGGATATTCACAAATTGAAACAGGCATAACTCTGAAAAGGGAAGTAAAAAGACCAATGGGAACAAACTCAAATGCTAAGCAACATCAGAAAAAATACTTGAAATACGTTGAATACCATCCTGGGGCTGTTTTCTCTGCAGATGAAAATAGCTTTCTAGTCTCTAAATATTGGCTAGATGTTAGGTTACAGCAAAATGGCATCTATAAGTCAGAGTAGGTTACTTTTCACCTGGGATCTGTTAAAAATGTTATTGTAACAGTCTAGAGAAAGTTAAGGTTATTCAGCCACCGGCTCTTGGAGCTCAGTCTGCAACACAGTTTTATTCCCATAAAATCAGTGATGTGGCAAAGCAAGCCCTGGTAATATCTAAATGTGCTTCCCCCTGCAGTCTCACCATGAGGCTTATGATGCTTGGCAGCTGAATATGTAGTGCGTTTGAATTTATGAGATTTGGAGTTATTTCAGGGTAAAATCTCACAAAGATTTTTTTTTTAAAAAGAAGCCTACATGTTTAAAGGGTCAGAAAAAGGATAAATGAACCAGGAGTTACTCTTAGCTATTCAAAATATTGAATTCAAAATGAAAAAACCCTTCCTCACTGCACTCCATCCGCCTGCAGTGGGGATGAACCCAGGGTGCCCTGGGTTCAGAGAACACATCCGGTGGGGGAAAAAAGAAGTGTTTGTCTCCTTGTTCTGTGCCAAGTGGTGTCCTGGCCTCTGTCTGCCACGCTCTGCACTCCCTGGCAATATAAATCAGGATTTCCCAAGCTGTGGTCGCAGCCTACGCAATAGGAGCTGAAATACAGAGCATGTGGCTGCCTAAAGGCAGGCAGAGCCGGGAGGCAGGGGCAGGCAGGGAGGGAGGTGAAGGGCCTGGCTCCTCTGACCTCATACAAAGTGCGAATGCATTGCCCTGATTTGACCACAGGGAAATAGGGGAAATAATGGTGCCCCCACGCCAGCCCCGGGCAGGTTCTCCCCCACCTCTGCCTTTCCGGCTGTCCAGCTCAAGCTCCACTTTGCAGTCAATGGTTTTCCTGGGGATGGCAGAGGAAGAAAACACATATTTCCTCCAGAACTGTGCCCAAAATCTTATGACAGCAGAACTCATGTCCTATTTCCCACCTCTGTGCCCAACTGGCATCCCTCTACCCAGCAGGTCCAGGGGTAGGTGGGCCATCTCCGCAGGCTGGTGCCATGCCCCAGCTCCTTATGTGTCCACCAGTGCATCACACCAGCAATGAATCACTCAGCTCACACTCCTGCCTTTCCCTTTTGGGCCTCCAGACCTCTCACCCACCCAGCCATCCATCACTGCTCACATTGCCTGTATGATCTTCTCACTGCTGGGACCGACAGCTACCTGCCAGATTGAACAATGGCATCATCAGAAGCTGCAAGCAGAGAGCAAGCAGACCCAGCTTGGGTGCCTGGCTGGTGTGACAGATGGACAGACACCTTGCCTGAGTTTATGGACCTCATTTCCTCAGAAATCCAAGCTAAAATTAAGTGTTTGTGCCATGACAGCTGTGGTTTCTATGATGATGTGAAAAGGTTTCTCTGGGTTCACTGCACATCCTGGACAACTGAGAGCAAAAGATCAAATAGTACATATATCCAGCAATAAAGATCTCCTGATAACGCAGACGTTCTTATTTCTGTGGTTGACAAAGAAATCCATCCCTGAGCATGGAAGCAGAGTCACAGAGAATAAGGATGGAAAAGCCTTTAAATATGAACTCAGCCTCATGCTCCTCAGCTGGCACCCAGTGCCCCCAGCCCAACCCCAGAGTGGGGATGTTTTGACTGCTGCCTGCTGACTGTGCATCCACCCTCCCTCCACACTTCTGGTGGCTTTGGGGAGCCTTCCAGAGACATCCTCACGGTCAGCAGGCCCTTCACTCACACAGCACGGGGTCCCAGCTCACCTACTGCCCGTACTTGATCAGCTTCCTTGCAAAGAGTCTGCTAAGCCTTATTTAGCTGGTCCTCCCTTGCAGAAAGAGCTGTGCACCATTTGAGTCCAGGACAAAGCCTGTTCTGCTGTTTTTATCCATCTTATTTGGGAGAGGAGGACACAAGTGGCCTGGAGCAGTAAGGCTGGGGTGCAGGACTCGTCCATCCCTTTGTTAGGAACAGCACTACTGCCTGCCGGGCTCATGGCAGCCCACGGCATTATCTGTGGGATATTTCTGACTTCAGGAGAAGAGCAGAGTGATCATTCTCTTGCCCTGTTTCCTTCTGCTCTGTCTGGCAGTGGTCACAGCAAAACAACATGAACAGCATGCAGGTGTCTGCAGCTGTAGTTTTCTCCCTTATTTCTCTCTGTTGCCAGAGCAGAGAGGGACACCCAAGGTGCTCCCCAAAGAGCACACCTCCACCACCACACAGCAAAAATGAGCAGGGGCCCTGGGGGAAACAGCCCATCCCCTCTACCCCAAGGATAACTTATGCCAACCCGCCCTTTTCTCCTTGGAGGAAGGCACAGGAGGCTTTGCCCTACAAGGTGATGACAGCCTTTTAGATCTATGGCACTAAAAGAGATCGAAAAGCAAATTAAAAAATACCATCAAGAGACATGAACAAGACCAGCATCTCCTGTGTCCAGCCAGTGTCGATAGGCCAGCACAGGAAGAGGGATGCTGGGGCCATGCCAGCAGCAGCAGGCAGGGAAGGGGCCAGAAGCCCCTCTGAAACTTGCTTCGGGCAACTTCACTTCAGTGAAGCCTGTTCAGGAGCCCAAATCCCTTCTTCTCTTCAGAGCTCAGCTGTGGCTCTGCACCACCGCACACAGATCAGTCTCAACAAAATGTACTTTAAAAATAGAAGGGCAAAGCCCGGGGGCAGTTCCTCAGGCAGGGAAGGGGCTGCTGCTCAGCCCTCCTTTGCTTTCCTGCAGCCAACGCACTCAGCGCTGCTGGCGACGTTCGCAGCCACCCCTCTGTGTCCCTGCAGCCTGCTGCTATCGAGGAGACAGCACCACTGCAGGGAAACAGGGAACAATCACCTGCAGCCACTGCAGCCAGCCATGCCCTTCTCTGCAGGCAGAGCATCAGCATCCAAGCTGCTCTTCTCATCTGGAGCAGGCATTGTGAAATAGCCAATAAAGTTAAGTTTTGCATAGAAGCAAAATACACCCTGGCATGAATTTCCTCCCATTTTCTCCCTCTTCTTCGTGGTTTATAGGAGGTGAAGCACATGCCTCACCCTGACATTCGTGTGCTACCTTCAGGATGCTCTCCCGTGGCAGGAATATGCCCATCTATCACGGCCTGACAAGCGCACACTAACAGGCTTTTTGTGTTCCTGAAATCACAAAAGAATTCATGCCCTCTGCCAGGAGACCCAGTTGGCTCCCATTGAAAACCAGGAACACCAGAAAATGGAAGTGGCTCAGTTAAGTGGCTGGGACAAGGGGAAATTTCCTGGTGTTCAAGCAGAAGCCTCAGCTGAGGGATTTTGCTTTTCAGCCAGAATTTCACCTGACTGCAGCCATCCTCCTGGCTCCCCCTTTGACATGAATCCTGGTCAACATCTTGCTCCTATAATTGGATAATTATGTCAATTATGAGAGTGAGGAAAAATGTTTAAGCTTGTAGGTGCCAGCACAGCCTCCTGGAGCCAACCTCTCACCACACAGCCAATGCCTGTGGCTCGGGAACCCTTCTGCATCCAGGATGAAAATCACCCCGAGGAGAGCCATGCCAGAACAAACCTATCTGTGCACACATGGCCCATGGCTGGGGAAGAGCCAGGGTTGAGCTATCCCCGACTCATCCCCTGCTCGCTGAAAAAACTGCTGTGAAATAGATCCGTTTCTATTTTGCCCTTTCCTTACAAGCAGGCAAGCAAACTGTTTGACCCTGTGAAAGCTGTGGTGTGTGGTGCCACATGCCTGGGAGGGATCTGAGCCCCAGTCCGTGTCCCTGCTGTGGAGCCTAGGAGCTGCTGCAGGGACCACAGCCCTGCCAGGGGAGAGAGCTGAGGGGGAGGCAGCAGCCCCTGGCATGGGGCATGCACCCAGGGGGAATTGAATGGAGCTCGGGGGGGTTTCTCCAGACATTCCATGATTATATCAAGGTATAATCTAAAGTCATCTGACTCCAAAATCCGAAAGTTCCAACTCCAAAACATGTTAAAGGGAATAAAAGTGTCTTCAGTCACCTCTGCTGCCTGCTGCAGAATGGTGCAGGAGTAACTGAGAGTACAGCACTGCCAGGGGTAGGAGAGGGATCCAGCACTGCCCCCGCCTGTGCCTTCCAAAAGAAACACTGTGTTTCCACTGCATGGACCTGTAGAGAAGGCTAGGAGCACTTTGGGTCAATTGTAAAGGAGGTCTTTTTCATTCATCAGGAATTGCATTCTTGTCATGCCACCAATGGCAAATGGTGACATGGCAGGGGCTGGAGTGGCAGAATGAATTGCAGCTTCCAGGGACAGGGCTTTGCCATGACAGAGGAGGAGAATGCCTTTGAGCCAGCAAACTGAGCTGGGGCATGGAAATTCGAAGGTTTCTTTCAGTGCACCCAGCTCAACTGGCAAAGCAACGAGCTCAGCAGTCTGCAGCAAGAGCAGTGAAGTCACTGCAGATAAGTGATCTCAGAAGGACAGGAAGGAATGTATTGATTTAGGGGCTTGGAGACCACTTTCATGCAGAGGATGCACAGGAAAGCCAGGGCTGTTTAGCAGAAGCTCTACAAATTTTTCCTTTTTTTTTTTAAAGCTATGATGAGATACCAGCCAGAGCAAAAAATGGCCCAGAAAGGAAACAAACTGCCTCCTTCTTCTGTCTCATTACCCATGTATTTTTGTGGCAGAACCGTCTGAATTGGAGACACTGTTAAATGTAACAGAGAAAATAAACTAACCTTTTCAGACTGACCTTTCCTACATTTACCTTAATATGGATTGCCTGCCTCACTCTAAGCTAGAAGGCAAAAGCTTTTAAGTATGCAGGGATACTCCCCACCTGCCACACAGAGCCACTGTCGTCCCTGGCAGGGCCAGAGAGCTTTCTCCTCCTCTTGCCCCGTGCATGGGAGATGCCTCAACACATTTTTCCTCCTCTGTCCCAGCAGAGCCTCCTCAGAGGGTGCTACAGCTATTCCTGCTCCTCCCATCCTCCTCAGGGCCACTTCAAAGAGCAGGGTCACCTTTTCCATAGTGACAACCACTTTTGTACTTCCCCCCAGTTTTAAGCAAGAAGGTTTCTGGAAAAAAAAATATGAGTAAATAGCTTTGGCACCTAGCACTCAGCCACATCATTTGACATCACTGCTCACACTGGGGCCATTTTTAACTGACGTTTATCTGAGATTTTTTGTAATTGTCAGGAAACTGTTCGGAAATAGATACACACCAAATGAGGCTGGGGCTGCTGCATGTGTGAGAGAGCAATGCCCCAGGCTGTAGTTTGTGGCTCCAACAATGTTTCAGCATTTTGTTGACCTCAGGACCCTTGGATACTTCTGGCAGGGGCCTCAGGAGGTCTTTAGTCCAACCTGCTGCCCAGGGCAAGGTCAGCTTTGAGATGTGGCCAGGACACTCAACGCATCCTTCTGAGGATGTAAACTTCTGAGGACAAGGAAATAGGGCAGCCTCCCTGGACAGTCCACACCAAGGCCTGGCCACCCTCACACTGGACATTCATTTCTGTGGCAAAAGGGTATTTTCAGCCTGACTGCCCCCAGCCAGGCAGCGCCCATGTCTGTGTCGTTGCAAAGGGACAGGGTTTTGCAATTGTCCCTGTTGAATTTCCTGAGGTTCCTGCTGACCCATTCCTCCAGGCTGCCTAGATCTCTCTGCATTGCAGAATAATCAGAGAATTACAGAACCATTAAGGTTGGCAAAACCTCCCAGATCATCAAGCCCAGCCTGTGACCAAACACCACCCTGTGAACTAAACCATAACACTGTCATGTCCAGCCATTTCTTGCACACTTCCAGGGATGGTGACTCCACCACTTCTCTGGGCAGTCTGTTCCAATGCTTGACAATCCTTTCCATGAAAAAATTTTTCCTGATGTCTGAACAGACCTTCCCCTGGTGCAGCTTGAGGCCGTTTCTTCTCATCCTGTCACTTGTTACCTGGGAGAAGAGGCTGACTTCCACGTGGCTACGGCCTCCTTGAGGCAGTTGTAGAGAGATAAGGTACCCCCTGAGCCTCCTTTTCTCTGGGATAAACAGCCCCAGCTCCCTCAGCCCCTCCTCATATGACTCCCTCTCTCACATTTCTCAGCTCCATTGCCCTTCTCTGGGCTTGCTCCAGCACCTCAATGTCCTTCTTTTAATGAGGGACCCAAAACTGGGCATGGGATTCGAGGTGTGGCCTCACCAGTGCCATATACAGGGGGGCAATCACTGCCCTGGTCCTGCTGGCCACACTATGATGACAGATCACTTCGGTGTCACCTGCAGACTTGACAAGTGCCCTCTGTTGTCTCCTCCAGATAATTGGTTTACAATGTTTAACAGGACAGGTCCCACAATGGCCCATGGTACCCCACTTACTGGGCTGGGGGCAGAGCGCAGCACATTAACCTCTGATTGCCCAGACAGGTTTTTGCTTTTACTCTTCAACACAGCGGAGTAGGAAGAGGATGGTAAATTTGAAAAGCTGGCCTCTGCTGGCAGTACCAATTTCTCCTCTCTTCACAAATTTTGTTCTCAGTAACTATTTGGCAGTGTGCTAACAATAGTCCTTGTGAGATCAGTATCTTGCTTTCGAAGAGAGTGGACATGACAAAGCCTTGGGAGGAATAAAACAGAACCTGTGAAGTGGCACTATAATCATCTGGACAGACAGAAGTGTCCTCAGGTCCCATCCACAGGTGCATCTGCACCATGGGCAGAGCAAAAGAACAAATCACCAAGAGAAAAATTGCTCTCCCCTTGTAGCCCCTTGCAGGAGGTCCTCAAAGGAAAACTGTGGGAGGGGAAGACTCATCCAGCCTGCTGACTTACTCAGATATCCAGGGGGATTTTCCTCCCACAGGGAGTTGACTGTGGCCTTGAAAAGGACAGAGATGTCCTGCATTCAGAAAAGGGACAAAGTCTTTCACTGCAAAACTTCCATCAGAGCTCTCACCATGTTTGGTTCACAGGCCAAATGCCAAAAGGTAATGACTGGGGTCAACAGAAAACTTTCCATGAGCTGCTAGGGGAACAAGATGAGGCCACATTTCTCAGTACCTTTTTCTTTTTGCTACTCCTCTCTATTGGCAGTCCTTGGAGATCAGCCAAGTCTGCTTCCTGTGCTCCTCATTTTTCAGCATACACTTAAAAATCAATAGCCTTGCACTGGCTGCTTCTGTTAGTGCATTATCATTTCCTGAAACACGGATAGCTTGACAAAATGAAGTCTCAGCTAATTAAAGATTATAAAACAGTTGTGTTGACAACTGGGTCTCCAGCACTCTGTAGGCCATTTCAAACAATTTCTTCTAGAGGAGATTCCAAAAGATCTTGGCTCCTTCATGAGTCCTTTTGCAGCTGCTACTCCTGTGTGGTGCTCAGGTAGGACTCTGTCCCACATCCATTAGAAATTACTTTGATTTTAAGGATGCAAGTGTCATCCAGGTTCAATGGGCTGTGAGCCCTTTGCATCGCTGGCGACACGCAGGCACGGAAGGCTCAAATCCCATGCAAATTTCCCATCTGTTAATTCTGAAACCGCTCTCATAGCACATGCGGTCCTTCATGTAAATGAGAATCAGCCTTTCTGATTTCCAAAATGTTTTCAGCAGAACAGGTGCCTGCTGAGAGAACAACATGCGATTGCCAAATGGCTCCCAATGGCTGACCAAGGCAGCCCAGTCACAACTTGGAGCCTTTGAAGGGAAGGAAAGGAAACTGCAGCAATTTTCGGTTTGATGATAAATCCCAGTGTAGTCTGGGCGCAGGAAGACTGAGCAAAATCTATCTGGCAGCCGTAGCTCTCAAACAGTCCAACAGGCCAGTTAGGCTAGACAGATTTAACAGAGCAGTTTGCACAGCAGCATCATGCAACACACGAGCTTCAAGTATTCACATAAGGTGGATCCTCAGGTTTTCAGACAGATGCAAAAAAGCTCTGAGGGACCAACACAGGAGAGGAGCTAAATAGTCAGCACAAGCTTCTTTCCTGTCTGCCCTTTCCCTAACAGGGATTTTATGTCAGCTTAGAGTTGTATTCACATGCTCACAGAAAATCTCTCTTCCCTCCTTCTCAACACATGATGAATGCAATCCCACAGCTTGGCATAAACTAAACGCAAAAAGCCCAAAAGAGAGGATGTGCTGGAAGAGGAATCTAAGAGCCTGGCTGTGAAACAGCTGCTGGTGAGAGCAGACAGCCATCCTGTTTGGTCCCCAGTGTTCCAATAGGTTAATTTACACTAGCCCAAACTCAGTGATCACATGCACACCATCCTGTCTTCCCATCTATAGTCTAAAGCCTTTTATATATGGTCTCAGAGTACAGCATTTCTCCCTTCCCTGGGTGATATGTGTGATGCAGCTCTCGGCTGTTTTTGCTGAACCTTCCCTGCGATTGCTTAGTAATGACTGCACCAGCAGAGCAGCTATTGCTCTGCACAAAACTGCATCATAAAGATGCCTACCTCATGGGAGGAAAGGAGATTGATTCCTGCTGCTGCAGCTTGGCAAACCAAATTCTGTAGTTGCCACATTAAAAAAAAAAAAAAAAAAAAGGAGCATATAAATACACAGACCACTATGTATAGGATCTATGCAGACACACAAAATGGGGGAATTATTATAGAGTTTTCTAAAGAAGTTCAGAGATCTGCCCATTCATAGTTTCTTGATAGCACTTGAAAACCTGGCAGCCTCATCCAGGGAGTGATTGAGAGCCAGAGCCTCTGTCCGTGCTTGGGCCAGCAGTCCCAAAAAGGAGCAGTGATGGAGTAGCCATAAGAAGCAAATATTTCTCCTCAGCACAGCAGGATTGATGGTCCAGCATTGCCAAGACATTATATCACACAGAAAGGTGATTTTTCATGTTGATTAAGTGAATTCAGTGCTTAAAAGAGGTGTAAAAAAGGGACACCACACAGGAAAATAAGAAATTTTTGTTGAATCAGATTCTGACATTGTGGCTGGACTTTCAGTCTGGAAACGAATAATAGCATGTATTACAAGCTTCTGCACCTTTAGTGTATCATACACAACCTTTTTTCCCCAGTTTTCAGTAGAAAAATACTGTTTTCATGACAAAACTAGGACCAAAAGTCAAGCTACTTTTACAGTACTGTAAAGGTGACTAAAAGGGCCTGCTCTGCTAACATTTGGTGAGACCTTATTTCCACCCTTAAGAGAATATCAGTAAGCACAAATACCCTGATGCAGGAATGGCAGCTGGTACAGGAGGGAAAGTCCTGACCTGCAGGCGCTGTGAGTCTCTTGTCAGGACCTGACATGAGCATCAGATGAAAAGCCACAGCCTCTGCCCCCCACACCAGTCACTTCTGTGCTTCCTTGCAAAACCAGCTCATCTCCCTTGGAGCATTTCTCAACACAGAGCTCTTTTCGCCGGCAGAAACTGTACTTCTATAAAGAAACGAGCTTGAGAACTGCAGCTGAAATGGGCTATCAGATGTCGAAATTCAGCACCTGTATCCAGGGATCGATATAGCCTCAGCATGACAGTCTGCAGAATCCCAAAGTGCTGGAAGCAGCATTATTTACAAGCAGCCTTTCACTGCTGATGCCGAGACACTGCGGTAGCCTGCTTTCTTCCCCAGCTGAATTGCACTCAGCCTTTTTCCTCCTCTTCCATTACCGTGCTACCTTTCTCCTTGGAAACTGGCGTCTCTGACAGCAGTGCTGCTTCAGGGGACTTGAACGTATGATCCCTTTCTCGTTCCACAAATACTTCGTTTCAGCTTTGGCTCACAACCCTTTTGACTTATTTAGCCTGACAGTGCAATTAGGGATGCCCACATTCCTAATTTACCCTTCCTCACGAGGGTGAGCAGGGCTGAGGGAGCCCCTGCTCCCTCCTCCCACACTGGTGCCAGCAGGGCTGGGGCTGCCCGAGGCTCTCTGGCCCCACACAGGACCAGGAGCTCTGGAGGGCTATCAGGTTCCGTTGTCTTCTCACTCAGCAGATAATAAGCTTCAGTCTGGGATTTTGCAAATCCCATTGGCTATCTTCAAAGAAACATCTGGTGAGTCAGGAAGAATTCATCCCAGGGAGTAGGGCCTGAACCACTCACATTTAAATACCTCCCAGTGTCTGAAAAGGTGAGTTGTTGAATGCCAATTATGTCCGGCTCTCAGAAGCTTCATTATCTCCAGGTTCTCGTGTTTGCCCTAACCCCCCAACACGAAAATGTCTTTTGTCTCCATTTTTCATTTGTTCACCTGAGAAAGGAGAGGTGCCTCTCCAGGTTTCAGAATCAGCCTGCAGGGACCAGAGGAACCAGTCAGGTTTGCCCTGGCAGCAGCGGCATTTCATTCTTAGGGGGATGCTAGGAATCTCCATGTTTACTATCTGTGCCCAACTCTTCCCTCTCAGAGCACAGGGGAATACTTACACCTGCCCTCCAGGCAGCTATTTCCAGCAGCAGTTACCAGAGCTGACTGACTTCTGCACACTGTTCCCCTTTCCAGGAAACAGGAGGAAAGGTCTTTTCTAAATCAAAGGGAAGCTGAGTTAAAGATTCAGACACCACAACACCGACCCAACATCTTTAAGGCCAGGCCCCCTGGAGCAGCCCATGAACTTGTGCGTGCAAGCCTTGCCACAGACGGATCCTCCCACCCATGCACAGCCCTGCACCGCTGATAACCCAGCCCTGCTCAAAGGCAGGGTGGGCGTTTGGCACTCACACGGGCAACAAGCCACCACACCTCCAAGCTGCCTAAATTTCCAGAGGTAACAAACAAGAGGCTTCTCAGTGCCTGGCTGCAGACTCCAGGGCTTAACCATTAACTCTCGGGTGGAAAGGAACAGCCAGGCACACATATGGTATCTAACACGAACAAAAGCATCCACACCCTTCTAACCACCAGGCAGAAGAAACTGTGTCTTTGAAGATGAACCCCCCACACCCATGAAGCCCAGGGGGAGGCAAGGGAGGCAAAGGAAAGAAACAGGCCTAGGCTTGGTACCCTGCAAGACCTTCCAGAAGCTCAAGTCTCCCCATCCTGCTGGGGGCAGCACACCTCCAGGGAGTTCACGGGGGCATTTTTTTTCTGAGGAGTTCCTGGCTCAGGCACGGGTGCTGGACCTGGCAATAAGAGGGGGCAGCAAGGCTGCTCCCTGGCAGTCAGGATGAGCCGTGTGGCACCATGGTAATCGAGGTCACTTCTCCAAGGGGGCTGGGAGCACACATGAGTAGTTGTGCAGCCACGGGGAGCTGGCAGAAATGATCTGCACTGACTGCACCTCCCCGGCAGCTCTCCAAGGACAGGCTGCCTCAGGCTGTCCCAGCCCTGCAGTTCCATCCCAGCCTCCCAGCCGTGAGCTCGGGATTATTCTAGTCATCGTGAGCTCGGGATTATTCTAGTCATCGCAGACCCTGGGATGGTAAAATGCACTGGCAGCTGAGCCGCCCCCAGGCGAGCTCCCCCCAGGGCAGCTCGGGGTGCCGAAGCCTGGGCCAGTGATCCCAGCTCTAGTCCACTGTGACAAAGAATTCCAGCCGTGGAGAAGAGAACAGTGCCAGATCCCAAACCATCCTCCCAGGCTCTCTTCCCCTGCCTGTTCCCCATGGTCCGCAGGGTAGCCAGCACAGAGCTCACCGCTGCAGCAGGGGCAGAGCTTAGTGTTGCTCTTGAGCTCTTGACCCACATCTGCTCTGATGATTAGAGCTGGAAAAGCTCCCAGGCCTTACAGCCTCCCTGCTGCAGGAGGGCAGTAGCTCGCACTGGTTTGGTCACCAGAGAGGTTCTCTGCTGCAACACAGCCTTACCCAAAGGAAAGAGGCCGATGCAACTGGAGCTGGGGGCTGGCCAGTGTCACGAACAGTGGGTCTGCCCTTTGCTTGGAAGCTCAAAGCATTTTCCTCTTCTCTAGGCAGTTCAGACTACTGATCATCATCTGGAGCCATGGAGGAGTTCCTGTCTGCAGGCCAGAGGATATGGCTGCAGAGAGATGCTGCATCCACACTGGCAATGTGTTTTTCCGGTCCTTACCGTGGACTTGGCTCAGTAGAGCAGGTGTCCGGTGATGATCCCTGTCCTCTGCAGCCAGAAGCACCAGGCTGGGAGAAAATCAGAATGATGTGATGCTCAAAGACCTTGGGGATGAAGCCAGAGATGGTCATTGCTCAGGGCACAAGAAAAATAGAGCCTGAGGCAGCCTTCACATGTGTTTGTTGAGAGAAGACCCTTCCTTGCGATGCTGTCAGGGTGATAGGAACCAAAAGATTTGGCTGGCATCACTTAATGCAAGAGTGCAAGAGAAGACTCTTGCCTGTTTGCTTTCCAGACTACCCATCGAATTCACTGAAAAACAACTCAGGGGGTACAGTCCCATGGGTTTGGTGGAATTCCCTAGTCTGCACACCTGCTGACTTGCCACACTGACATTTCATCCCACTCAAGACCTTTGTGCTGTTCCTCTCACACAGTTGTGGTGACCACTTTTCACCTGGTTGAGGCTGCAGGGTACCCCTGGAGCTCCCTGCCAGCTGCACCGCTGGCTACAGCAGAGCCGTAACCTTGGCAGTGCTGGGGATGAATGAGCCTTATTTAGGGACACGTGAGCTGCATAAAGAACTGAAATCCAATCTTTCTTCAATTTAGCCAGCACAGGTAACAGACAGATCAAGGTAAGAGATACACCAGTGTGCATTTCCCTCATTCTAGAAGTCCAATATCATCCATCCAATATAGAGTTGGCTTCCAGTATAATGGATTTTTTTAAACATTAATTTTCCAGTCTAACCTCCACAGGCAGTTCCACTCCTATCCTGCTCCCCAAGACTGGTGCAAGATCCTAACCCCCTTTTTTGCCAGGTAACAACTGAAAACCCCATGAAGTGACAACTTGTGTCACTTCTGCCTCTCATTCGCAACCTCAGCTACTTCACCCTGGCAATCACTTGCTGACTGGGGGCAGTGTTCACCTCTTTCCCACCGCTGCTCTTTCTTGCATGGATAGCTGCTGGTCAGTGAATTTTGACCACATTTAATGGTTGATCCTATGGTAGGCACAATAAAACTTCTCCCATTGTTTCTTCCTGATTTTTAGTTAAAAAAATAGAAGAAAGCACAAAAAGAAAATTGTTGTTTCATCCCACTACCTTGCCTCTATCCAAATAAAATAGTAGTTGAAGTGTATTTTCTGTTAGGAGAGTCAAAACATTTACTACCTATAAACTCAGCATCCTTGGAATTGATAAAAGCAGGGTGCTTGCATCTGGTACCACTCAAGAGGCAGCAGATTTTGCCCTAAGGAACTGTAGTTCACATTCTCCACCAGCTAAAACACAGTAAATTATTCCCTCAAGCCTCCTCCAGGAAAGCACAAACAGCACCTTGACTCTGATCAAAATTTCTTCCTGGGAAGCAGGAGGTTTGTAGAGATAAACTTCTGCTGGAGTACATGATATTCTGGCCATGGGGCTTATATAATATGCTCTTGCTTGTACATAATGCCAGAAGTATTTTTCCCCTAAAAGTTGAGCTCTTCAAAGAAAGGTAACATAATGTCAGAAGGACCAAAAAATACTGTCTTGTTGGGAAAGAGTTTGGTATCACTGATGTTGCTAATTCTGGAAATTCTATCAATTTTCATTGATACAATAATCCATTTTACTTTTATATCTAATTCAGCTGTTCTCCTCAAGTTACTTCTGGTGGCAGTGAGAGCTATTCATTTAATGAAAAAATGTTTCTATCAAATCTGAATTTGTCACCTCTGCTTTACAGACAAATGTAAAAACTGGGCTTATAAAGCTACAAGACAAAAATAGAAATTCTCCATCCATTTTCTCCATGTTAATCATCACTGTGGCTATTTTAACCTCTCATTCTCTTCAATCTCTCTATAATATTTCTGCTGTCTCACTATTTTTGTTAGCATTGTCAAAATCCTAAGGAACTTGCAATACAAAGCATCTGCCCATGATGCCCAGAACTCAGACCTGGACTGATGTAGGTAATTTTAAAAGTAAGAGTTGTAAGAATACTTTGCTTTCTCTACCTATGCTGTCCTTCACATTCCAAACTGCAACTTCATTTGTGACTGTGATCCACTTCATGAGCTTGATAAGGTATCATTACGATCTCTTTTTTTTTTTTGTGAGCTTGATGGTTTTCATCTTCATTATTTTCTATCTCACTGGTCATTCCTTTTCCAGATTCATTAAAAAACCTAAACCCAAACCCTTATCAATTAAAAAGCCCAGCAGAAGTCAACAACAAACTATTGGAAAAACCCAGAGGACAACAAGGGGTTTGTAATTTTAGAGTCTATTTTAATAAATTGATAAGCAAATTAGCTCTCACATTTTAAACTTCTTCACAGGTATGTACACGTGGCACAGAAGGACAAATATGCCTTTATTATCCTACTTTATGAGGAAGGATTGCCAACAGCTTATTATTATGAACCATATATTACCATCAGCCTCTTGAGTAACAACAAACCTTTTATTGTGCTCGGAAAATAAGCTTGAAACTAAGAAGCTATGGCCAAGACAGGGTATCTAGAAAGAACCTCACTACTTCAGCAGAAATGAAGGGGATAGGAACTCTCCTTTAAGACTTTTAACAGATCTTGGCATTTCCTCTGATTTAGGCACAGAACTCCTCTCCGGTTTAAATAGTGTAATTTAATTAATGTGCTGTTAATTGTCTAAATGCCAATTTACACAGGACATATAATTAAAAATCTGCTTAAGCTTACCCACTTATAAAGTTAGCAAGAGAGTTTTAGATGGAGAAGTATCCATCCCTCTATTTGCTTCTTGAAACAAGATTTGTGTAAGAAATCTTATCGGAGCACAAACAGAACTACAAAACAGACAATGTTTACTTCTCCAGGAAGCAGCAGCAGCCACTCCTGATTTCTGGCTAGCCCAGAAACACCTGCCTGCCTTCTTACCTGTGAGAGAGGAAGAAGTTTTTACAAAGTGCTGTATGTTTCTCTTCTAAATTAAATCATTGTCCCTTCTGTTGCAAATGCAAATATTAAGGAATGGTATCCAGAAACTGCAGAGATCAGCATTGAATTAATCTTGATGCAGCACCTTAGCAAAGCCTCTAACGTTACAGTGGCCACACTTTCTCCCTCCAGCAGTTGAGCTAATCCCCATGACTGTTTCCACAGTCATATTTTTCCTATTAGGAGAACATAAGTTGTACTTTCATTGCTACCAGACATTACAGAAACACAGGATGGATCAGGCTGGAAGGGACCACATGGGGTCATCTGGACCAAACTCCCTGCTCAAGCAGGGCCATCCCAGAGCACATGGCATGGGATTGCATCCAGACTGCATCTTGCATCTTGAATATCTCCAGTGAGGGAGACTCCACATCCTCTCTGGGCAACCTATTCCAGTGCACAGTCACTGCACCGTAAAGAAGTTCTTCATCATGTTCAGCTGAAACTTCCTGTGCAGTTTCTGCCCGTGGCCTTCTGTCCTATTGCTGGGCACCACTGAGCAGAGCCTGGCTCCATCCTCTGACACCTCCCTCTGGATACTTACAGACACTGATGAGGTCACCTCTCAGTCATCTCTTCTCGAGGCTGAACAAGACCCAGCTCCCTCAGCCTTTTATTGTAAAAGAGATGCTCCAGTGCCCCAGTCCTCATTCCCCTCTGCTGGACTTGCCCCAGGAACTCTGTGTCTCTTGGTCCTGAGGAGCCCAGAACTGGACACAGCACTCCAGGTGTGGCCTCACTAGAACTGAGCAGAGGGGCAGGATCACCTCCCTCGACCTGCTGGCAATTGTCTTCCATCCTAATCCACCCCAATGGCCTTCTTGGCCACAAGGATACACTTCTGGCTCATGGACACCTTGTTGTCCACCAGGACCCCCAGGTCCTTCTCCGCAGAGCTGCCTTCCCTCAGCCTGTACTGCTGCAAGGGGAAGAACCCTGCATTTGCCTTTGTTGAATTCAGACTGTTCTTCTCTGTCCATCTCCCCATGCTATCGAGGTCCTTCTGAAGGGAGGCACAGCACTCTGGGGTATCGGCCACAATATTATTCCTCACATGGGTGATTATTAATTTATGACTGGTAACACACACACAATAGTACAGGAGACAGATGTAGTCCCTTCATTGTATTTCAGAATAAGAGGGCTCCAGATCATCCTCTCCTTCCTTTCCTTCATGACATCTATTAACTCATCCATAGGGAAAATATCATTTCCATCCAGCAGTGAAAATCAAATGTCAAACTCTTCAGTGTATTATTAGACCATCCAACAGCCTGACCCTGGCAAAGACTTAGCTTTAATCTTTTTGGGCTGCTAGTACCCACTTGACTCCAATCAAAGTAGAAGGGAAGCATATGTGTGAGCCTTAGCAAGGCTGGGAAATGTGGGATTAAGAGCTACTGCTTTTGTTCTGGCAAATACACAAATCACAATAACAAAGCATACAAGGGAAAAAGCACACATCTTTTAGCAATCCCCCACCCCAGTTTTCTACCCTGCCTCACACAACAACCGAAATGCTCTTCTACAGGCAGGACTCTGACAATTGGTGAGAAAATTCAGGCAAACTGTTCTACCCACTTTCTGCAGGAGTCATTTTGGCATGCTTGAAATGCCAGGCAGTATTTAAGGATTTGCTTGGACATGTGCACATACGCATCTTATTCATCTTAACCAAAGGGAGCTCCACATGCTTGCTACAGAACCTCACCAAACACTTTAACTAGAAGCTACTGAATTTTCATGTATTTATTCTGTATCAAGGACCTGGCTATTTTTCAAACCAGGATTACATCTCACACATTCATATTTCAAAACCAATACATTTGAAAGACTCATTTAACTAACCAAGCATGTCCTGTCTCAGACAATTTCTTTTTCTTGTGCTGTCACAGACATTTCCCATCTAGGTCTGTGCTCCTTGGGTGGTCAGTATTTTGGAAAAGGGAAGACTATCACACTTTTTTCTTTTTAAATAAGAAGGTTTGTGTCTCTATAGTTTTTCATCCAGCAACCACACTGCACAGTAGAGAAGGAAATGCCCCCTCCCAAGATTTATTTTGGTAATGAGCATGTAATGGGGTCATCTCAGTTCCCAGCACCTCAAGGGGTATGCGTGTGCTCTTTGCTATCAGTAAATGAAGACTACAAAAACTCACAGTACGAGCACACGGCTCCTGTGAGGCACACAAGGGTGTGACACAGCTGCACATTGGCAACTGCTCATGCTCACATTCCTCTTCAACAGAAAAAAGACTTCCAGGCCACTTATGAAGGGAAAGAAAAACAAAAATTGAAGTGATAAATCCCATTAGCATTTCCCAGCAGGTTTTGTGCCCCTCCTTTTTTTAAAATAAGTAAGATGGAGTCCTTACTTAATTCCCAGATTATGAAGTACTATTAAAAGCAGTTGCAGACTCAATTACAACCCTTAAAACACCACTGAAATGCACTACAATATTCTTTTATTTAGTTTACAGAAGAGTCTATCAGTACAGGTTGCAGAAAGAAAATGTTTAGTGCTATTTACAATTTGTTTTAAAACTCTGCTCTATACAAATTTAATTCTGATCAGTATGAACAATATTTTTGTAAATCTACTGCATATAAAGCATTTCATCAAAGCAGTAACAATGAATAAAATAACCTGTTTACATTTGAATGATGCCAATCATTCGAAAAAACGATTACACAGAACATCTGTAAGAGTTGTGGACACTTAAGTACAGAACACAATGTCAACCTGTGACTCAGTTTTTTAAAGGCTAAAGCTATTTATATGGAATATTGTTCTATTATACTACACGCCAATCTATATTTAACTTCTATAGTTATGTATTTTATAAGATTTTTATTAAATATATTCTACACATATTTGTAATTTCACCCAGGAAGAATTCCTCCCCAGTGAAAAAATATAAAATCTTTTATATTTTTTAATTTTTATTTTTATTTTTTACAGGTTTAGATGAAACTAGCTCATGCTTTAGTGCTGTGCAAATTTCTTTAGCATATCAACATTTAAATTATTGATATGAAATAAAAGAATGGCATCCTTTTCAATTATGTACGCCTTCAAAAATCAGCTTCTGATTTTAATACCATTGCAAGCACTAATACCAAATGCAGATTACATAAAGAAACAAAACTAGTACTATGGCATAAGTTTTTCTTTTTGCTTTTTAAATTTTAATAATTCTTTCGAAATCTCTAATGAGTAAGCATGACACTGGAGTCTAAGGTACAGATGAGAAAAATGACTGAAAAACACCAATTGCCAATATTCAAATACATAAAATTGATTAGTAAATGATGTTTTCTAACATTTATGCACAATAATAAAAGCCTATGAACTACAGGAAACTACCCCTCCCATATTAAGGCTAGGAAATGCACTCTCTGCACTTGTTTGTGCTGTCTGAATAAGCACTCAACTAACACACGAGATCGGAGTGCACACAGTAACAAAAAAATCAGTTTCATCAGCCCTCTACAGAGTGCTTTTAAATTACAGGCACATAGTATTTTTTCTTTGTTGCAGTGAAAATATATATAGTTAGACTTGGTTTAGTTAGTATTCTGTGCCAGTTTGGCCACCAAGGTTGACTTAGGTAGAATTGACTTGACAGTTTTTCCTTTGATTTGGCCATAAGTGAGATTTGTTTTAATTATTAATATACTACTTTCCAGTGTTGCATTATACATTGTGGGTTATTACTAGATGTCTCAAATATTGTTAGAGATTGTTGATGAGAAATATACTGTCAACCATACTTAGTGCAAATTGCATCTAGAAAGCTTGACTGGTTAGATCCGGTTAATGCAGATTTTTGTGGTAGCAAAAGGATTCCTGCTATGGAAAAGAACACAAACCTTTCTGGAGATTGAATTCTTTCAAAAAGTGATGTACTGTAAGATTATTCAACAAACAAAAAGGAGGAATTGAAAAAAATAAAAAATTAAAGTGTTCGTAGATCTTTCACTTTTTAAAAAAAAAAAAGACTAATGAGACAGTGTTCATGTATTATTTCAGTTCCATGGATTTACAGACAGGCTCTTCCTACAGGTGTCTGAAGCAAGGTAGGGCCTCTTCTATTCCAGCAGCATGAAAGACAAAGACTATATTACATCACACTTAGCAGGTAAAGCTAACAGGGTTTACAGGATTACACAGCAATTGCTTTCTCCAGTTTTTTCACGGTTCCTTTGACCTGCAGAGAACAAGAAAGTTTTACTTACATGCCATTTCTAAAGCAATTAGGCTGTTCTGTGTGAGTATGCTTAACACATACACTTTATTTATTATTTTCAGTCAAAAAATTATTTACTGTTATGCACGTGCATATATAACTGAAAAATAAATCAGGACTATCTTTCACAATAAAAACAAGAGCTTTTAATGTCTGAGTAAGTATCTGCACGATATAAAAATGTGAAACCAGAAAAAGTTAATCTCTTAGTTTTCTATAAACATGTACAGAATCATTCCATTACTTTCTTCACAAAAGAGCACAAGGACTTGACTTATGAAATACTCAAAAAGCCTGTAAGAGACCTGACCACTTTGCCATGTACTTGAGTAAGAAATTCCTCCAGCGCACAGCCTACCTTGAGAGTTTGGTTCTGGCAGTGTCTCTCTAGCCACCAAATGCATCACTGTTGTTTTGCCAAAAGGAAGTTTTAATGCTGCAAAATGAGAAAGGGAGAATTAATTTTTTTAAAAAAAAATTATTTAAAGGAGGCTTTTTTCCTCCAAAATACCTAGTTGAAACTAACTATAATAGGATTAGCACCTGTTCAAAAGTTCATACTGTTAGGTTTGAACTGCTTACTGGTTGAAGTTCAGTAAATCAGGAACTTGGAGCAGATAGTCAGTGACAATTATCATTTGAAACACTGCATTTTTAGAGACATGATACTCCTGTTAGGAAACTTAGCCTTCCTCTTTTGAGCAGAAGTGGGCATTCATGCCAAGACTTGGGTGTTGAACACTCTTTAATGATAAGGATGCAAAAAAGTTGCTAATTCAGCCTCCAAACTGTTATTACTGAGATATCAAAACAATGATCCTCCACTGCAAAACAGATTTTCCTAAAACATACTTTGATCCATGACACAGATTTTTCAAAATACAAAATGTCTGCATCTTGCCCTTTAATATTAATCTGTAACAGCAGCTGCATGTGAAAAATATAAAATTTATAGCTTTTTAAATTAGATACAGTAGTTCTCACAATGCTGCCTTTGTGAGCTTTAGCCACACAAAATTTTAAAAAATGGTGCTTTCCACAATTTATTCTGCTTGTTTCTGAAACTAAAATAATTTTCACATTCCAATTTAAGTATACAAATACACTGTATAGTTAGAGTATCTTCCTCGATTGTTTTTCTGAGAAATAGAAGGCAAAGATGTTTTGTCCTTCCTAAGTTTTGTCCTTCCTGCCTTATAGCAGAAAAAAAAAGTCAGTGATAAATTTAATATGAATTTAATCCTTAATACCTAAGTAATTCTGATTTGAGTAGAATTTGTCCTGTCAAACTCAAAATACAGCTTTTATTTTCATATACAGTGAAATGGCATTTTAAGCAAATAAATCAATAATGAATGGCCAATAAACCTGAAGGCAACTGAAGAGGAAAATGCCTCTCTGTTTTAACTGCTACAGCATAGATTAATGATTCACTATTAAAAAATAAACCTAGTATTTAGTAATTAAGCGTATTCAATACAAGCCTCGCTACAACATTGCTATTAAATCATATTTGTTGCCTACCTACTTATTTGAAAAAAAAGCAAGTTATTATTAAAACACAGGTGGTAAGCACACAAAGTGATACAGAACTCCACAAAATTCTTTGAAGCAGCTGTACTTTGGGAAAAGCCATCTCTACGGACAGGCAAATCTGGAAGTTGCTTAGTTTACTTGAAGCACTCCCTGTACCTGCACCTAGAAGCTACTGATAGCTTAAAGTCTGACAAAGATGATGTATTTTGGGTGCTTGATACCATGAAACAAGTGAAAATTCTAACAGACTGTTAATATGCTCTTTGCAAATTCCATGGAGAAGGATTGCCTTCATAACATAAAGTCTTGAATTACAAAATAATCATATTAGGAACATCTTTCATAATATCAACACATTTCAGGAAACTTGCTTAGTGAGTTGTGGAGATTAAGTATTTACAGTAATCAAGTAGAACTATGCTAATATTTATATTAACTAATTTCAGCTAGTAGTTTGCATCATTTACACAAGTTCTTGCTAGAAATTTCCAGGTTCTTGCTTGGAGCACCATGACAGCATCTGAGCAGCCTAACTTACGCTCAGCAATCCTTTCCTGCTCTTCTCCTTGTGCTTTCACCCTGTTCTCTCACTTTAACCAAAATTGTATTTAATTCCTTTCCCAACTGTTCAATTCCATTGTTGTTCTGTCTTTTCTGTTGTCAGAATTTACTTCACACCCCTTTTGGAATGTGGATGGCACATAGTGGGTTAACTTCCCTTCCCCAATAAATAAGGAAGCAAATGCTGCTGATTACCATTATCTACCAAGAAACGGAGAACTGTCAATTATGTATTACTTCCCTAATTAATATTATTTTAAATGCAAACTGCAGAACAAATATTTGGCTAAAGGATTAAATTTCCTGTTGGAAGCTGAACAACAGACTTTGCCTTGCTAGCCAACTCCCCAGCCCTTTGCACAGGCAGGACACAACAAAACAGGCAGGCAAGGGTGGTGCAGATTCAGAGAGGGGTCTGTTCTACACTGCTCCCAGTGCCATTAGCTCTGCTGTTCTCGTAGTGACAAGTCCATTCAGAGACGGTATCAAAAGGGATGATTTCTTGAAAATAAGATTTTTCACTCAAAAGCATTTTTCCCTACTAATTTGTCATTTTTGAGGCATCTCAGTTTATAGGAGTCTCAAATTCAGAAGCCACTACACAGGCATGTAAGGTAAGTG
The DNA here is from genome assembly GCA_036785705.1 of Acanthornis magna. Classification (NCBI taxonomy): domain Eukaryota; kingdom Metazoa; phylum Chordata; class Aves; order Passeriformes; family Acanthizidae; genus Acanthornis; species Acanthornis magna. Next base: position 14,919,812 of record JAWUZG010000090.1, read on the forward strand.
AACAAAACTTTATTCCAGTTAAAAACCACCAAACTGTTTCCTTGGAAACTTTTGTTTCACTGGATGATAAAGTGATTTTCAGTAGGTCCAAATTCCAGTCAATGTTTCCTAATCACCTAAAGCAAACATAACACTAAGTACTATAACTCAGTCAAAGAGAACTGCAGCTAGAAAAGCTTAATGGAAGTGTATTATAATAGTATAAGAAATTAAATATCGTGTTCAGCAAGGAATTTCCTCTCCCATCCACCTCCCTTTTAAAGGTAACCAGTTCACTTAAGGTTACCTCTAATGAACACCACAGACTGAAGTAAGAGACTTTTCAGGCTGTTTCATGAATTCCTATTCCCCTTTCAGCTGTGTAATCTTACTTCTGATAATTTCATTAGTACTGAAGTTAAGCCAGCGTTTTAGGGATTCCTTTTCTTAAAACAATACAGCAACAAAAATATTTTTGAAAAACACTAATATATATGTAAGACCCTTGGGGTAAAAACACGATGATTAAATAGCAACGCATGAATGATTAAGAATGAACTAAAATGCCCTGAACCCAAGTAAGTGTTCAAAATTCATAGACCTAAGTTAATGCAAGAGTCAGCAGCATGCAGCTACTATTTTTCAGCTTAAGTCATTAAATGATATATTAAATATATTAAAGAAATATTCAACACTTTTTCAGATTTAAACAAATGTCACTAAAGGGAAAAAATGCTGGTGGTAAAGAGCAACACTCAGATGAACGGCGAAGTAAATCCCATTTAGCTATCCTTGCCTGGAAATGTAGGGTAAGACTAGCATCTTTAATTGCAGAGATGATCCAAGACTTAACATTTGTCTTTCAACTCTACTCCAACTGCTACTAGCTGCACTCATTGTCACCTGGTAAAAATACAAATTAAAGAGTGAATAAAAATTTCAGAGTTCATCCAGCTGAGCTGACAATGATCTTGTTTGTATATATGGAAGCATTAAAAATTTATATAGGTGGAGAGTGAATCTATTCTATAAGTACATCACTAGGCAACACTGGGAATGGTAGAAAGTGAATCAATAGCTATATCATCCCAGTCAATTCTTCATGGAACATCACCATAAGCAGTCCATAAATATTATTTTCAAATTCCTCTTAACTTCAAAAACATTTCATTGGTGATTTTGTACTATATTCTCCTTTCTGTACTGCATTCAGGTACCAAACCATTAATAATTTGAACATACGAAGTAGGAGCATTAATTTATTTTTAAACTGGCAGAGAATGGAGAGTCTAATATTGTTTAGTCATTGATAATGTTGACATTCCCACTGGCAAATGCTACCTACAAAAGGAAAGATGACTTAATAAACGTGTGTCACACCTCTATCAAGGGTTCCCACCAAAATACGTAATTGTGGGGAAACAGTTGCCACGAGGGGGCACAGTTGAATTGCATTTCCTTAGCACACGAAGTGAAGCCATTTACTGTTGTTTTCGCATAACTATGCAATTGTATCCCTGGGAGAGCACTGGACAGCAAGAATGCTTCCCCTCATTCTCATTCATAGGGTGTCTTCCTGCGTTGCACCAAGATTTAAAGTATTGTTTGACCAATTATCATGAAGTTTCTCAAGCATTTTAAAATACTTCAGATATTTATTAAGTAGCTTGTCCAGCAAATGCAACGTAAGAGAGCTGGAACAAAATACTCCATTTAGAAAGACAACAAATAAAAGCAGCATTACAGTTTCTTTGTGCGAGAGGAGACTTGACTTAGCAGGTGGTACTGCCCAAAGTTTAACAACTAGTGGTAACAAGATGGACAAATACGCAATAAGGTACAATGTCACTCTATGCAGAAGAAAAACAGTATAAAGGAAGCCATACTGTGATCTTGAACAGTAAAAGTAGCATTCACTGAACTGTAAATAAATATCCCCTTTGCCTAACTGTAACATGTATAACGAAAATTATTTTCATACCTCCTAATGTCACATTGCCATGAAGAAACCTCCCTTGATAAATAAGCCGCAAGATATTTGGACTGCTGACTTGTTCTTCTTCCCAGTCTGAAGAGAGAGAAAATTACCACTGTTACATACTAATAAAAACATCTTTTGTTATTTCTCTCACCTTTACCCAGGAAGAAAATTGGGAACAGGACTCTTTTGCATAAAACACTAAAGAGAGAACAGAGGCTGAAGGCACAGAAAAATAATTCAAGGCCAGCACTCCTGAAGTCTATTCTTGAATTTATTATTTGATGCTGGGCATTGAAACACGCAATTTTGTGTCTGCAAGTATAAATATTACTGATGTCACAGACTGCAGTATATATTTAGCACATATACAAGTCCTAAAGAAAATATTTCATGCATGCAAATTGCTTCCTGATTCTTGATATCCAGGCCATTCTGAAGGTTCCCAAGCCATACTCCTCCTCACCAGCTAATTGACTAACTGGAGCTGTTCTCCAGCAACGGGAAGCTGCCACACACAGAGCAGGCGCGCATGTGATGGGTCACTTGAAACAGGACTCTGAGATCACAGCACTGAAAAAAAGCTCCGGAGGCAGCTCAGCGCCGTTCGATGATGGCCAGATCCAACCAGTTCCATGTCTGGAGGGGGCAGTGACCTGAGCAGCCCCTGACCGCCACCACAGAGCTGGAACAGAGGCCCTCTCAGAGCAGACACCCACCAACACATTTTAAGGAGCTTCTCAAAGGCCAATCCGTGGATGTTTTTATGTGGCAAAAAGCGGTTTGAAAAAAAGCAGGCATGCATTTTCCTATAATGCTTAAGCCATCATAAATAAATTATAAGCTTAAATGGTCTTTTCCTGCACTTTTTCCATTCCCTGTCACAATGTGAAGAACAAATAAATATGCACTTTGCTTTCAGAACAAGTATCATAAAGCCATGAAATGTTGAATTTAAATGGTCTCTCTGGGAATACAGTGTCTTCTGTTTCTTAGATGACCAGATATCTGGCAACAGTTGTTCACAAATGTTCTCTCTTTCTGCTTTTGTAGTGTTTATATAGCAAAATGAATATTCAGCAAGGGATCAGGACAAGCCACAGAAACCAACCTGTTCACTGGCAACATACAATTAACATACAGGCAGTAGCAACTGGCACCACAAAAGGAGAACTGAAAAGGGTAGAAGGGGAAGCATTTAAAACAAAAGCCACGGCTGCAGAGTGTACGGAGAGGCATCTGGTGCAAAAAGCAAGCACGCAGAGATGTGGGCAGCAGAAGCCATCTCAGCCCCAGACCACAGCGGGGGCAAGGCTGGTACCAACAGCAGAGGCTGCAACATTCCCAGGTGCTCCCATGTGCCTAGTTTATAAGATTAGATCAAATTAGGCAACCAAAGCTATTTGAATTTCAAGTATTTCCACTTAGGGTCTGATTCAATTGTCTTGCAATTCAAGCACATGCCCGTTCTGCTGCGCTGTGAAGTGGGCTACATCAAGGATCTGAATTATCACACTGCTAACATAACAGTTTTGGTTTGGCTCTTTTTACCCCATACAGTCTGAATTCCAGTATACTGTGGCTATAAAGAGGAGAAATTCAGCCAGTTGACAGTGCCATAATGATGTAAAACCAAGACCAAAAGAAGACAGACTAGATTTTGGCACAGGTATTTTCTCACTGTTAAGCTGCCAAGTTACCCATCCTTTTAATTTCTGCTTCTTGGCTGGAAGTCTGAAACATTTCTTTCTGACATGAATTCAAATTTTAATTTCCACCTATGACTAAATGAGCCAAGGACTCACTGAATCTACCTTTTTGTTTTTTTTAAGTTCAGATAATTGCTGTACAAGAAAGAAGTTAATATTATTCAGAAGAAAATGGGGAAGGGAAGAAGAGAACAGGTAACCTAACTAGACGATATGCATTAAAATAAATGTGGCATTTTCTACTACAAGTCAAGAGATCCTTAATTAACAACTGTATTGCCAAAAGAGGTAGGGAGAGGTCTGTCTTAATACTGCCAGCATGGGACTGAGGTTATTTCATTCCTGTTTTCCCCACAAAATCATTACAAGTCAAAATGGTGGTAAAAACAATCACTTCATATCATCTCCGTTTCAAGGAAACTTTAGTCTTCATCAAGATTTCTCAGTTCTGTGTAAAGAGAAGCACTCTCAATCTGAACACAGCTAGTGGGCTAATGTTTGTGAAAATCTATATGCTATTCTGAAGTGAGATTTTTTTTCTGTCTTTTAAATTGAGACTATTCTTCTTTGCAAAGGCAATTAAATATTCATCAAGATTTAGAGCATTCCCTCAGGACAGCATGTATTTGAACTGAGGTTTCAATGTCTGGTTCTACTTTTTTTAAAAGAAGAGACTTTAAAGTCTCGGTTCCTTCCCAACTCTAAACTCAGAATCTGCAACTTTCAAGCTCTTCACAAGACTGGGAACATGACAACACATGTTCAGGCATAAACTTGAATAAGAAAGGAAACCTAGTCCTGCCTTTACTAATTCAGATAAAAGTACACAAAGAACATTTGGTTATGACAACTGTGTTATAGGCACACATTAAAATATGTACAGCACATATGCTACATTAACCTATTTTTTAGTGTTAAAGCGTTTTACATCTGTATTTAATACTTCAGAGGACTTAAAACCTCCTCCTTCATTACATATTTTACTAAATACATACTACTGCATCCCAGCAAATCAAACAGCAAACTGAACTTTTTTCCTGACCTCAAAGACCAGTTTAAGGCCTAAAATACTGATTATCAACATTAACTTTTTGGCATAAACTATCATCCACCATATGTCTTTGACAAAGGCACCACAGAAACAGATAGTGCAATGTTTTAGTTTGTCTAAATAGTAGTCTTTTTAACATCAAAACAGTAACCCAAATGAAGTCCTGTACCAAAAGAAGCATTTTCTTTCATCGTATGTAATGCTATGTCTGTGTTTTGGCTATTTTCCCATGAAATCATAGTCGGGGAGAACAGAAGCACTTTGTATTGGGGAACTATTCACATATGCGAATACACATCTTAAGTTCTCAAGTCCATTTTCCAAAGCCAGTATTCCTGCATGACATCAACTATATTCATATAAACAACATCTAGTCTTTCAATGTCTCTTAAAATGTGCTTTTATATTTGTTTTTTTCCTGGAACAATATCAGTATTACAGATCCTTTCCAAGATAAGGCAGTAAGGAAAAAGTACTTCAGACTCAATTTCACTAATGCATTCCTGTGACTTCCCATGTTTTATTTTAGCTGTCCTCACATAAGAGGTTTTATATCTCCAGCATTTCCTCACACTTACTAGATCCTCTAATATGATTGATCAAGAAAAGTGTCTAAAGGTAGGGGGAAAGAAGTACTTCATTTCGGGGAAGCAAATTTTAGCAATAAAGTCTGAAACAGTCCTGACATCTAAAAATCTGCCCAGCAGAAGGAACTGTGAAAAAGAAGGCAAGACAACTGCATTTCTATATAAATCTATGTCCAGATAGTGACTAAACATACTTAATTTGAATGTTGAACACAGAGATCAGTTTATCGACACTTTAGTCTGAAAATACAGGGAAGCTTCTTGCTCGCCAGTTAAAAAGCCAAAGCCACACAGCTACTCACCCATTGGCCAGTTGTCATAGACATGTTTTGCAATATCTGCAGCAGAGTCATTCGGTGAAAATAGGAACTCTTTTGTTTTCCCACTTACCAAGATGAGGCGCAAATTTATCTGGTAAAAAAAAAAAATCAGTATAAGGGAAGTTTACAGAGAAGATTTAAATTATTTATTTTTTACAGTTACTAAAAAATCGTCATTGGTTGTGGAAGACTGATCCAAATGATTTGAGAAAACAGTTTAACATGTTAACATAAGTTAAAAAGAGGGTCAAAGAGGTCAATAAAATGTTGTTCACATACCCATAATCTAGGAAGATTAAATTCTAACAGCTGGCACTTCTGATTATAAACACCAGAAGATTCTGATAATTAGTGATTGAATCAACTGTGCCAGTAAAAAAAAGCTTTCAATAGGGTAGAAACATATTCTAGCAAGGACGCATTGGCAACATAGCTCTTAAATGAAGAGGAAAAATACAGGCCTGAAAAATAAACTTAAACAGAGAGCATTAAAATATCAAAATCTGCACCTGAATAAACTGTGAGCCTAAATAAAAACCCTAGAACGCTCCCTCCTGATCCCAGCCAGTGCATCTCCTACAAAATACCTGGGAGTCAGACAGCACCCTTCATTGGTCCCAGCTGCCACAAAGTTTGAATCCCTCTGCTAAATCTTCTGAATCCAAAACTTTGTCCCACCACTGTCTTTCACTACAAGCAAAGTGGTTGAGGGCCATATGCAACACAGTAATAACATCACACCATAATTTTTCTTTCATTAATTTCCTCCATATAACCACTGGCACCTTCAGCAATAATTTTCCTCTCTTCTATTTGCAAATTACTGAATATAGTTTCTTTTACATATAGCATTAAAATAACACATAGAAAGAGCTCACTATGACATTATTTACAATGCAAAAGAGATTAAATTTTGGCTCCTCAAGCAACTGTAAGCAAGGTCACAAAATGCGTTTGGGTAGCTGGCACTTAGCAATGCCCATGGCAAGTAGGAGTCTAGCTGCTGCTGTACTTTGACCTACAAGCCCACATTTCATCAACTTTCAGCTAGACTTTAGCAGACTAACTGCTTGGATACTTTTTTCCAAGTCACACTCTCAAACTGCAGTTCTCACTTTAAGGTAAGTTGCAACAAAGCTTTCTTTGTTGGAATTCAGTAAACTGTTTTCTACATCAAATATCCAGGCAAAAATTTACAGCAATGTCCAAGTTTTCTAGACTTCTCGAAAAAAATCTCAGTGCATCATATCCACTGAACATGACAACCCTGCCTCAGCTGCCTACTCTCCACTTATTTCAGAAGCTCTTTGGACAGATCATCTATTCCCTCTTGAATGCTTTGGCTTGGATTCATCCTACCTATCTTTAAGCACCTAATGGAGGTATCCAAATTACAATCTCTATCATCCAGCACACTTCAAGGTCAATGAAGGAAATGACCCCTCCTAAAAGCAATTCAGTCTCTATTTCAAAGTGTAGCAAGTATAAAAAGAGTGAGCATAAAAGGCTAGGTTCTTCTCCTTGTCCTCCTACTAACACCCTTTGGAAAACACAAGTTCTCCCATTAGCCCAGGAAAGCAGCCAAGTGGTAGCTGTCTCAGAGAAAGCACCACAGCCACTCTAAGAGTATCATTGCATAACACAAAATTGCAAAAAAACTTAAAGGAGAGAAACTGAGGGAATGCTGTTTAGTCAAAGACAATTCTTCACAAAATTCAGAATACATTTGGCTATACACATTATATATATATATTTTATACACATTCTATTATATATATATTTTATACACATTATATATATATTTGAAATTTCCACAATGATTAAGGAATTATTTTCAAATCTCAACAATACTTAGCAGAAGAAACAGATCAAATTCTACTGTTCTGTTTACTCCAAAAACCTGACTACTGTAATGAATTACAGCTTCAAAAAGTTGGACTGTGTTCAGGTGTTGTTTTGCTTATATTCTGTTTCAGTTTCAGTACTTCACCCCCCCCTTTGTTGTCTCCTGTGTATGTATAGACAACACTTCCATATATGGTTTATTTAGCTGGACTACCCCAGATAAGCTTTCTCTAGTGAGACACCTATTCCCTGATTTATCCTAGCAGCCTGTCTCTGCACAATTTCTTCTATTTTCTCCTCAAAGAGATGACTATTTCTGAAGCATACTAAATGATGTCTCCCCAGATGCTTGTATAACACCACCAATAATTTCCTCTGTCGACTGGAAACATCCTCCGTGACTGTGTCCCAAGAGCACATATACCTCCTTCTGCACCACACTGTTTGCTCAGTTACTTTGTACCCCTTTCTACTTTGATCCTTTCAATTATTCAGTCTTCAAGCTTTTATCTTGGCTGTATCACCCTAAAGCACACGGCTCCAAATTTCATCCCACTGCTATTACTCCATCCCTCAGAGAGAAAGGAAGGTAGGTGTAAAGAAGTATTCTGCATGACAAAGATGTTCCAGTCTTCCCCCATGTCTGGGCACCAGACCTGAGAAATCTTCCCCAAAGTTCTTCTTTCTCTCTACATTACAAGCACCTTTCAGACTTCATGTCATCAACAAATTCTAGCAGCAAGATGTCTTTACACTTAACCTTTGTCATTAAATGAACTGGGAAACATCAAAACTGATCTAACAGTTGTTTCATAATGAATCTAATAATGAGCTTTCTCTGAGCTGTCTCCCGTGCTCTCAGCTAGGTCTTTTATATTAGGCTCACATACACACAGCTTCTCTAAATCTTTTTAATTTCTCCTATTTTACCAACAGTTTACGAAACAGCACCACATCAGTTGCTAAGTACATATTCAGATGACACTATAAAAATGTGCACATAGAAAGTAAGTTCTTTTCATCAGCTTGCCATGCTCTGGCTTTTGGAAGTGGGGTGTACTGCATTTGATTCCACTTTTTCTATATCTCATTATCTTTAATTATTTTTTAATCATTAATACACCTTCTTACAACACCAACATACTGCCAAAAACTTAGGAAGTTCAGACCGCATCACAAACCGTTACTTGTACTTGGAATGGGCTGCCTGTTCAAGAGATCAAACCAACCAACCCCAAATTTTCACCATCAGTGCCTGTTTTAGGCACTAGAAATGAGGTGCTTCTTCAGCAGCAGCTCTTTTGCCTCTCACTCCAATTCCTGATAACTGTTTCCTATACTCCAACTGGATCATAGGACACCCCTCTTAACTTGCTCCCTCTGGCTAAGCACTCTGAATTTATACAGGTTATCTAAGGATATATTTTCCTTCATCTGTGTGTAGTTTAGCTGTGGTGGAGGTTATCTGTTTTGAAAACCATAGCACTTTCCTAGGCAGTAGACATAACACCAAACCATCTGCTCCCTAGAACTACCTGATTTGGAACCTACAAGGAGATGACTCAAAAAAATCCCAAAAGATTAGCCCTGCTCAGCACTTAGAAGTATGATTACGGTACAGCATTAACACAGAAGTAAAGTTATTTTTCTGCTACCATAACATTAGGGAGATGCATTTCTTTTTATTCTTGCTACTGAGTTTTGAGATTACCCAGCACACTAAAGTGAATACAGAAAGGAGATGAATATCACCGAAAAATAACCAAAACTAACTTGGTTTCCTGGAAAATTTGATTAAGTCATACCTCTGCAGTTAATATACACCATAAAATCAATACAAGCAACAGGAGGGGGAAAAAAGAAGTAAAAAACATTAGATCCCTCTTTCCCCCAGCTTCCCAAGATGGATACGGTTCTTGCTGCTGAAGAGCATTTCTTACAGTCTTACGATGAAGTATAAAAGGCACATTGAGATAAGATAACAATTCTACAGGGTATATTACAAAGCATGTGTAAAATATAGGATAAATATTTTCATTTAAAAACAACCACCAAATATCAGCAAAGCCCAAAATAAATTTTTAAGTCAGTCAAGCAGATGTTACATCAAGTGCAAAGAAACAGCTGTTCTAACGAAAGGTTCAAGTATTTTCTTATTTATAGAACAGCATGCCACTGACACATTTAGTTTGCATGTTTGTATTTCTCTAAAATATATATATATATATTTATGTTTCTTAATCTTGACTTGAAGGAATCTTAGTCTTGAGTTGCATATCACACTACCCTGAAGGGTTTGAAGCAAAGAATCCCAAAACTTGCCTTTAAATTTAGTCTAATCTCATTACCCCTCAAGAGTATTGGGAAATTTAACAGCTTGCAACTGCTACACTACTTAATCTTGCAAACAAACTATAGGGGATCTGAAAAGAAATCTCTGGCAAAATTCCAGAAAGCTCAGAATTAAAAGGAGAAAGGAAAAAAAAAAAAAAAAAGAACGTATTTTTATATACATTTACTCAAAGTGCAGAAAAAAGTCTTGGTTAGGTAGAAAAATTTTGACACAAAAGCATCAAATTTTAATTTTTCAAGTTAAGAAAGGATTCTTAGTAATCCTAGCTATCCTGGATCCTATTTCCTACATTAAGGGATACCAAGGAGGTTGTATCTGTATCCCTTATATGCTTAAAGCCCCTCCACCTATTTTTGTCAAGTGTCTTGGTCTCAAGAGACTTTTGCAATTCTCATGGCCCTGACAAGTTTGCTTTCCAGCTGGGGATGCTACAACTGTCCTGATTATGGCTTTTCTTTCTTTCAGGGTACCAAAGGGAGTTCCAGTCTTTTGCTACAACAAAGTCATATGGATCATATTCTCACACTTCTGCGTTGTAGTACCAACTGCAATATTACTGGTGAAAGCAGTCAAGGGCAGCCAGAGTATCAGAAGGATTAAATACAATTTGCAGACTACATCCCCTCTGCACAGTTATGTAATAGCACATTCTGTTTGTGATCTCGAGCATGCAAACCTCACCCTCTACCCTCCACCCCAATCTCATAATCACAGCTCCAGTAACTACCCCATCAGTTGCACTGCATACACAATAAAAATTTTCAGTGTAGATTATATTCTGCAAACAACAAAATAGCCCAACCAGCAAACAGAAAACCACCGACAAAATAAAATTATATTTATGAAAAGACTGTAGTAACAACTGTGACCACAACTTTTGGAAGAGAAATTTGGGTCACATGTATGCTGATGCAGAATAAGTTGTGTTTTCTTTGTTCTAGGCATCTACAATGTTTGCCCATTTTTTACGGCATACCTACAAAACATCTTAGTGCCACAGTGCTTCTAATTTCACAGCTAATGTTAATTAAATGGGAAGTCTGAATTCAGTTGTGACCCTGCTTCCAGCAGGAGGTTGGGCTAGAAAATTACTCAAGGTCCTTCCCAAAGTGAATGATCCCTCAATCCACTTTAATCCATATCTGCTTTAGTTTTGGTTAAACTTCCTTAAGTATGCATAATTAGAATGATACACAGTATTTCAGGAATTTATAAAATTATACTAGAACCTCCTTAAATTGACTGCAAAAGCCTCTCCATTTTCAATGCAAACATCACAACTGTCTCACATTTGTAATGCAGTGATGTCGCAATGCTCTTCTCTAGTCCAGTTGTTTCTATGACATAAGCTTTCAAGCTTGCATTTCAAAATACCACTTTTAACCACCCATGATGCACAGGATATTTTTGTTTTAATTCAATTAATTCTGTTCCTATTTATTCAGTCTTTGAGACAACCCCATCTCCACACAACACCACAATCACCTTCTATACTATTCCAAAATGTTCATCATCAAAGAATTTCATCAGCATACTGACTCTCCTTGTGCCGGTGGTATAAACAAAAACATCATAAAGACAGCTGGTCCCAAAATTATCTTTAGGGAATTCCATTAAGCATAACTGACAGCCTGAAACTTACACATTGAACACTGTACCTTACCATCTTCTCCACCCAAGTCACACACTCAATCAAACCCTGCCTTCCTGAACTGATCCCTTCCTACACAACATCAACTACTCACTGAAGTCCAGGCAGATTACACCTCTTCTGCACTTCCCTCATGTGGAAAACACTCTCCTTCCAAAGAAAACTGGCTGATGAACCTGTCATGATCAATTTGGATAAATAGAAATCATGAAGTTTATTCCATTATTTCTTCTCTGCTCCTTCTCAGCATCCTTCCTGAGATGGTTATTCATCTGCCAAGTTCAAAGTTTGTCTTCACATCTTTTCACTCATCTAGCACGCAGCTATTTTATAACTTAACGTCTTCAACCTGAAGAAACACCAAGCATGCAAATTCCTCAGATACACTCCTTATTATTAACGCAGTACATTTAGTTTAATCAGCATCTGCCTCCTTGAAATCCAAAGCCTTTACATATACACCTGCTTTGTTTATTCTTCCATTTGATTTTAACTGTATCAGCTCATGGTCATTGAATCTAAGTCACTTCCCCAAGCAGCCTTCTGAAGACTTCTGGAACTTTCTGGCAATTTGAGACACATCTAGAATAATAATATTAGCTCCTTCCCAGCCAAGAAATTAGCTGGTAGAGGGACTGAGGTGTACAAGGTAAGAAAGTAAGAAAGCAAAATTATAAATTTGTAGCCCAACAGTGCAAGCATTCTCAATGAGAGAGAAGAGATCCTTGATCCTGGACTCTTCTTTAAGAGCCACTTGGTAAAATAAATAAAACTACAGTTCCCATGAATCACACATCTAGACATCTATTTTCACCAGATACTTTATAGGAAATACAGGTGACTTAACCACACTTCCTCAACTGAACATGTAAAATTTACACTTGGCAACACTCAGAACCCCTGCATTCAGCTTTGCTCTACCCCTACAGTACCTTGCAGTACCTATAATAAATTTACTTTGTATCATGAAAAAAAGATTGACATGAAATATGAGAAGAAACATAAATTGTCCAAGTGAACGAACAAAGCTCTGAAGTTTCATTGACATCTGCGTCACTTGTTCAAAGCCACACCACTTGTGAAAGTAGGGCAATCCCAACATGACACCAGGTAAGTGTGACAGCACCTGCGTCACTCTATTCAAGACTAAGGTGAACTTCATACCAGTTCCAATGACACACTCACCTTTAGATTACTACAAAGCGAAACAAATATGGTTTTATGTGCAACTGCTTTCTCAAACAAGGAATGGCTCAGACAGCTTTGCACTGCCAAAAATTTAGTTAGCAAATTTTAGAAACTTTGAGTGAAAGGAAAGAGAAAACCAAAATAGAGCATAAACAAATTTTATTTAAAGGAGGAAAAAAGCAAAATCCTATAAGCATTAACTCAGTAGCTATGATAGAAATAGCCATTTCTATGGAAACCATGACACCCTTGAACTTAAAATCCTAGTGCTTGGTCACACTTCATCCATTTCCCCACTTCAGTTCAAATAACACAAGAACAATGGCAATATCCTCCTATGAGTTCCAGAGTAATGTTTTCAGAAGAAATATGTAGGAAACACTGTTCTTCAAAATAAATTCATACAGCCACTATGATAAATAACTAGTAAAACACAATGGATTTCGGTCAAGTTTACATACCATTTCCTTTACTATCCTGACTATTTATATTCCTGAAACAATGCTGGGTTGGTTTGGGTTTTTGGGCTTTTGTGGAAAGGGATGAGGTGAACACAACACACCAAAATGTCTGCTGGAGTTAATTAAGAACTAAGAATTTTCACTGAAAATCAATTTTAATAAGACAGTAAACCAGAAGAATAACTTTTTCTTACACCATACTGGTTCTATTAACAAAAGATTTTTTCATGATTTAATGAAATAAGACTCCACCATGGAATAATTTCTCTCCCAGTGGTACAAGAAAACTGAGGCACTCCTTTACCTGAAATAAGGCAAATGATCATGTACTTGATCTTCTCAGCTCCAATGGAATTTTGGCTACTGTATCCCAAATAGCTACTTTAGTCATAAACTCTCTCCTGCTGCCCCCCAAGAGAATTCACTCTGACCGGGAAGACTCAAAGGCTACTCTGATTACTCATTAGCCATAGTCAGGGCAGTTTTACCCTGCACATTATAATTGTCTTAGTCCATCACGACCGTAATGTGCAAATTACAAGACACAGAAGACCTTTAGCTTGTCTTTAACACATGTCAGAAGACCAGGAGATTTAATATAAGTAAGAGGTAAAAATTGCATGAAGTAAGCCATGTGGCATTCAAGTCTGTTACTTTCAAAGTTCATCCTTTCAACTCCGTGGAAAAAGGTGTATTTTCACTGAGGAATAGTGACTAAAACACAAAACAGAGAAATTTATATTCTCAGATCAACATGCAACTTTGGTAGAGACCATTTCAGCAATCGGTATGCCACGCTGAGCCAGTCAATTCCAAACACAAGAGCAGAAACAACAGTAAAATTGCATCAAATGTCAATCCCCACAAGAGAAGTTCATGCTTGCAGGCTGAACCAGTTAGCTCTGGTGAGCATGGCCATATGAGGCAGTTTGGTGACTATGGTGGCTTACAGCTTCTGTTCTCAGGAGGGACTCAAAAAACAGGAACCAGGCCATCCTGCTGTGACATGTCCTGGGGGGTCCCTGGCCTCTAGCACATGGAGTTAGTGGTGAATCTCCAACACAGGCTTTTGTATGACTTCTTCAGAACTCACAGATAATAATAGCAGAGAAGAGCATTCCAGGGTTCCTTTCTGAAGTGGGAAAGAATATGTGTAGGAGAGAGAGAGAGAAAGAGAGAGAGAGAAGGTGTCTGTTTCTATATTTTCAATCTCTGTCTCCCTAAAAATATCTTTTAATGACACACATCCCAAGTGCTCGACTCCAGAATTTAAAAGTGAAATCAGCGTGTACCATCTGTGTTACCACTCTGCCATCTCTTCTCAAGGGCTGCCCCTGGATAAGCCCAACACCTTGTTTTCACCCTCTCCCATCAAGCTGATATTCGAAGCTTAGAAGTCTACCACACAAATATGATTAATGATTATTCTAGTCACCTAAATTTGAATTTAATTCTGATACAACTCAATAATTGTTCTAATGTGTTCTGTAGAGAGAATATTTATGTACTATTCTAAAGTATTACTTAGGCCAGTTCAGTGGCATCTTTTAAAAGACTGATGAAATAGCAAGTCTGTGAACACTTATTTTATGAAATGTCTAACATCTCCAATTTGAAAGTGAACACTACTGCTGCTGCTAACAAAGGAGAACATATAATTCCAAGGAACCAGTTCCATACATATATATTTTTTCCAAGTGCAAGTCGCATACAGATACTCTCTATCCCTTCATAATCCCCAATCAATTATTTTTTCTTACCTTTAACCAGCTTTGTAGGGCTCAATTTGATTTAACCATGTACCTAGAAGATTACCCTAACTGGGAGATACTACAATTTTATAACTCACAGAGGTCAGACCATAGACAAAAATGGAAGGAATCTTCCAGTTGTAGCCCGGATGAAAACAAACATCAGCTTCAATTTGACCAAAACTGAAGCCTATTGAGCGGGAAAAAAGTGAGCACAGAGAAAACAATAAAAATACATGGAAAAATGGACATTTCAAGGGAGCTGCTATTTACTGGAGCAATCAAAACAACCGTAATTGCAAGCAGCACACATTCATGGATATCATCTAGTTCCACATCCTAATTTTCAGAAGAAAAGTTTGGGGATTTTTTTAATGTTTTTTGTTTGTTTTTAAGTGGAGTATTAAAACATGATTTTTCATATTAAGTTACCTAAACATAATAAAGATGCATTCGGCTCTCTACATTCCTGAGATGGACTTTATTGCAGAAGTCCAGCTACTCCTCTGTGTGCTTCCACTTTCTACCATGTGAGACAGGAACAGCAACTTAGGATCACTTCAAAGTCAGTATTTATGTACATGAACGTACACATGTAAAGGCACAAGTAACTAGCCAATCCAGAAAATTTCTTGGAAAATCTTTAAATAAGAAAAAACCCCCTTTACTTAAAAAGAAGAAAGAAACAAAAAAACAATAAAACAAACACATACAAACCCACAAAAAAATCACCTCACTCTTCTAGAAATGAGTGGTCTACTCCTTATATATGAGAGCATAAAGATTCATGAAATCTTACTCATGAAGATTATACTTTTCCTCAGAAACAAAATGATCTCCAACGCAGAGCCTATTTTTAAAACGTGCTACTCTTCGGGCCCCCAAAAAGGGACAATGACAACCGAGTATGAAAATAGCCTGATTTGGAGCAGAAGAAAAATAATACAAAAACAAGGAAACAACCCAACCTTCTGAATCCAATTTTATCTTCTCTAGTCTCTTGCAATAACTGTTGCATCATATGTTTTTTAATACTGTTTACTGTGCAGTACAGAAAACACCACACTGTGACGAAGTATGAGATTATAGCTAAAATAAATACTGTTTGCCATTTAAACTAAACACAGCTTGAAAAAAATCTTAGGAAAAAGAAGTCACTCTGTAAAGACAAATAAAGAGTGACATGGTCCTCTGGAAGTCCCCTCATATCAACTCTGAGCTATTAATAAGTATATTGTGAGAATAAAAAAAAAAAAAAACTTTGCTAAGATTTTTCAGGACTTATATCCCAATGGAATACCAGCAATAGGAGCTCAAGTCTGCAGCTTCTCACTTCAGAGACATACTGGGACTGTGCTGACAGGTCCTTTAACTTGGTCAGCACCAAAGTATTAAATTTTTCAGGCCTTGAGAGTGAGTATCAAAAACAAAAAGGAAAAAAATCTTAAATATCTTTTAAAACATGAAAGAGGCGCAGAGTTGCACCTTGACTTAGAGATGTGTTTCAGTTCACTTGTGTGGGAATACCATAAAATTAAAATTTTATTAATAGCTACCGATTCCTAGCTTCTCTGGGCTTACTGTGTATCATGGCAGTCAGCC
Source organism: Acanthornis magna (assembly GCA_036785705.1). Taxonomy (NCBI): domain Eukaryota; kingdom Metazoa; phylum Chordata; class Aves; order Passeriformes; family Acanthizidae; genus Acanthornis; species Acanthornis magna. The sequence continues at coordinate 14,936,287 of JAWUZG010000090.1, forward strand.
AAAGTTTTGCCATTCCAAAGCACTATATAAATCACTGAGCTGTGATAATTAAAGGCAAGAGACAGGGCATTATACATTTTTGTCTCTGATGCAAAATATAGATCACATTTTAATCAAAATGGATGTTTCAGTGACCAGAGAGCTCATTTACTCTAGCAAAAGCAAGCAACTCAGATATGAATGAGAACACAACCTTTTCTAATTGTTTTCCTCCTAAAATAGCCCAGAGAAAACACTGAATTATGTGATAAAAATCAAGGATTTTGATGCTGATACCAATTTATTCAGAATACAACTCTTCAAGAGCAAACAGCTTGACTTTGACCTCTGCTTGTACTTCTTGGAGCAGAATAATGAACACTCTTTCTTTCCATTTTTTCCCTCCTCAATGAGTTATCCTTAATGTTCAACAAAAATTTAAGCTATGTTTATAGAAAGCTTACATGTTTTTCTTCTATTTAAACATTATGGCACTAATGCATCCCCAAGCTAAGCTTGCTGAAGTCAACTGACTGAAGTTAATGGAATGACATCACAAATAAGGTCTGATCCAGTTATTTACTGTGCTCTGCATTCACTGTTGAACACTCACAGACACAGGTTATTCACCTTTCACAACCCAGCCAAGTGCTTGTGTTCTTCCAACCAGCTGGCAGCCTAAGAGTAATTCTTATCCTGTTTCCATCACGAAGGGCACTAGCACATCCAGACTGCCTATTAATGACTAAAAGAGTTAAAGCTGCCCTTTCATTTTGGTCTCCTCCTTTTCCAGAATTGTTAAGCCTTTCACAGAGTCAGAAACATACAATTTACCAGCTGTTAACTTACTATGCAACTTCCTTGGATGATCTAGTTCCTGATGCAGTATCCCTGTATGACTACCCCATGGCTTTGTGAAGTACTTGCCACCACAGCTGTCTAGCCCTTCCAAAGCAAACTGTGTCTGCCTGGCAAGGTACCTTAACCTTTTTCATCCACACAGGAGTTTTCTTTGAAGAAAATTAGATTTTAGTGAAGAAAGGAAAAAAAAGAATTTATAATAAAAGCTTTTTAGAGCTTTCTTCTATCTTTGTCTTTTATGCCCACAGACTACACAAAAAGCATCAAATAACATAAAAATGCTTCATTCTGGCCCTTCAGAAAAATCTATCTTCATACAAATAGCACAAATTTGAGATCCAATTGATATTCAGGCATCTTCTAAGCATAAATATCCTCTTGGTCTAGGCTTTCACTAAATCCTTACCACGCGAAGAGAACAGTGATGCCTTCTTGAAAGCAATATAGTCTTTTAATCAGTAGTGATTATAAGCAACACCAGTCACGGCTCTCAGTTCTTACTGCATCAACAACTACATTATAACAAGCCATCTGCTCTGTGTCAAAGCAGTGAGTAAGGTTGGCTTCTGTGAATCTGGGGCAACATGTGTTCTAGCTTGCATCTTAATTATGGTTTACAAAACACTATGTATGGACAACCACAGAGGTATGTCATTGACAGCTCCCCAAGTAGCTATGGTTCTTACCTTTAAAGCAAAAAGGAATTAGTATTACTTCCCTGAACTAATTTGTTTATATCTATATACACAGGCAACAGAAGAATACAAAATTTAACATGCTTTTCTTCTCATACCCTGTGACTTTTGCTAGAGTACAATAATTTTAGACCTAAGTCATATTCCAAATCCTAAATTTTCCTGTCCTCATGTTTTTCGCACATGTGGTCAATGGAGCCAGCACACAGTACTTACCACCTCCGCATGTCCAAGTCCTCTGAGACCTGGAGATGACCTGATCGGAGATGACCTGACCCTCTCTTCTTGTTTTTGTTTCTTGCGTACTCAGACTGTTAAGTTTTTTAGGATAGCTATTTGTTATGCTTGACATATGACATTACTTCCAGGCTACAGGACAGATGCTGATTTAAAATTAAGAGTGTTTTATTAATAGTTCCATAAAAGCCATAAGGGGTTTTAAAGACCCTCTAACCCTCTATTTTCATTAAGGAAAAGGCATGACAGTCTAGAGGGAGAGCATCAACTGACCATGTTATGAAAAATCTCACTGGTACCACTGGCTATAGCTAGCTATAGTTAAAGGAGAAAGATTTCCCAGACAATTATTAAACTTTCGTATTTATCTCTATTGAAGCATTACTCTGATGATACAAGAAAGAGAATAACCTCTTGCAAAAACTAACAAGCCAGAAGGCTGTCTTTCATATTGGGGTTCAACATGTTCAACCCAAGAGGTATGAACAGATGTCCATGTCAGCTATGATGACCAGTCTTTAACACAAATCATTACATATGGCACCTTTTCATTAGAGGGAAGAAAGATGCTACAATTTCACATTTCCTGTCATGACATGATAAAGTTAATGGAACCATGCTTTTGGAGAGAAGAGGATAAGAACGGAATTTAGCAAGTTCTCTGTAAGGAGACACAACATCCCTTAGGATGAATCTTTTTTGGGGGGGAAATATGTATGTATATATATTAGCTGAATGTCAATTCTGTGCATACAATCTGGTGTTAACAGTGATATGGTTCAAAAGTTCCCATATACCAGGCAAATTATTTTCTAGCTAATTACCAAGTCAAAATTACAGCACAATAGTAGAATTGTAGATATAACCACTTCTTACAAAGGGTCTAGCACATACGCACAAGACAGTCTAGAAAAATACAGCTGCTATATAGAAAGAGAATGAAAGTTCACATAGTCAGATCTATTCCATTCTTCCCTATCAGTCTGGGAGACAAATATTATACAAAGCTGAAAGGGAGATCTGGCATTTAGAAAGAAGAGTGCATTTGTCATACAAAACAGCTATCAAGAAAACTATTGTCTTAAGTCATGCATGGCTTGGGTGACTATTCAGCAGAAAGTCAATCAGCATCAACCTGCGACAAGTTATACTGTCCCTTACTGGTGCCAGACACAGCCATGGCATCATCTGCTTTTCACATTCACATTCTCATTCAGAAATTACTTTTCAGCGCACATAATGAATTCTCATGTGCATATAATTATTTCATTGATTATTTCAACAGGCAAGGCTTGTAACAAACAGCCCATCAAATCATACAAAATAAGTGTTTTATGAACACTATGCAGTATTTACACAACAAATCAAGGATCTGAGAAGCTGGGTAAGCCAGATAGTGTCTAGGATCTAAACATCACCACATTACAGGACCATTCAATCTTGTCATCTCAGGAATACATTTGTTAGTGTGTCAGCTAGCTGACAGGTGAGTACCATGTGGGACAGTTCCATTCTGTTTTAATCTGTACTATAAGTGATGCTCAAAAAACTTTTTTGAACTTCAAGGTTTTTTAATAAAGCTTGAAACCCCTATAAAGCAACTAGACAAGGCAGTTGCAGAGAGGAAGAGTGAAGGAAATGTAGAAGTGGAACAAGATGATAGCTACAAAAACTTGTGGAACCTGGAAACTGTCTCCCTGGGAAAAAACCAAACAAACCCAAAGCAAAACACAAACAGGAAATAACTACAAACAAGAAAAACCCCCACAAAAACCCAAAACAAACCCAATTCCAGACTGCAAAGAACACAGGAATAACATCAGCAAGGGACACAGAACAGCAGCAAAACGAAGAAAATCAAGTACAGTGGTGATGAACAAGGCATGGAATGAAACTGACGGTGCACCAGCTACAAACTTTGTAAAGCTACATGAAGCCCATGAGGCTCTAAGCCATGAGAAGTAACTGGCCAAAAATATTCATGGCCAAGCAATTAAAAATAAGTAAAACCAAGGTAATAATCAATTGAGTCTTCTGACTTGCAAACCTTTCCAAGAAAGAGCAGTTAAATACACCTAATGGGATATGCCCCAAATAAAAGCTTGGCCAAAGTACGTCTGAGACAAATGTTTAGAAACTTTTAATAAAGTATCAAAGTTTATATTCTATCCTGGCAAAAACATGTTTCACATTTTAAAAACTGCAGCACAGAGGATTGTAACAGACTGTAAGCAAAACTCCTCTCTTCAAAACCCATGGTATTTTGGACCTTTCCACTACATGCCTCAAAGGCAGGATTAAAAAGTTTAATTAGCTTTTCATGCAAGTACTGAACCAGCTGATCACATTCACCTTCCTCCCCAAGTGCGTCAGTAAAGTCATCAGGGTACTATTTGATCTCTGAAGAAGAGACCATTATCGTGATTACCTGCTAACAGTCAAATCTCAAAAGCCTTGGTGTCATCTTCTCAAAACAACACAGGAAAGGTCGCATATACGCTCTGTGTTATACAGCATAGACCTTGTTGTCCTGTAACCCATCCACTCTCTGGAACTGAGAACACACCTGTTCTCCATAACCCATTTCCTTTCTTTAAATGTGAAGAAAATGGACTTCGCCCATTATAAACTAAAATCCTTACATTAATAAATGTAATATTACTTACATTACACACATTTATATACATAATATCGGGAAATAGAACAGATTGGTTCTGTTATGTTAATCTTCAACACACTAAATATCAAAACAAGAATAAGTCTTCATAAAAGATAAGTCTCCATAAAGATATGATCTGAAACTTCAAAACTGAGAACAAACAGAAGTGCACATAAGAAAATAGATTAAGAAATTAAAAAGTGACTAGTGTTGCTAAAAACCACTAGTTTTTCAAGCATTACACATATACTGAGTCATTCTGTTTGTATTATAAAGAAAAATAACTCACATGCAATGCCACTGTGAAAAATTAAGATTACACATAGAATTCAGTTTCACTAACACTGAGAATATTAATAATGCATACAGTATTAATGATTTGTGCTTTCACAAAGATAAAAGAAAATTGAGACAGTATTTCAGTCCTACATTCTAGAATGCTTGTCAGGTCACAAAGTTCAAACTTCTCTTAAACTTCTATCTGAGATATTTCCTTTGCAACTCAAATACTATTAGCATTTTTACAAGAGACACTTCTATCTTTCCCCATTAAAAATTCTGCTAAATAAACAAAAGAGTGAAGTCCATATACCAGCAAACAGTTCCATAATTATTAATTACAGTATTTTCAGTATTAAATCTACCTGTGGAGAATATTAACTTGCAGATGGGGCCTTATTTTATCACAGACCTATTCTGGATATCTCAGAAAAAGGAGTAAAATTTTTTTGGGAGTCTCAGTTCCACAGTGCCATAACTGAAGGATGTTTTCCTGCCTTCAGTGACTGCTTTTGGCTCTTGAAAATTAACAATTCTGTTTGACGTAAATCACGACAATCATTTTCACAATGACTCTTACTAAACTACATCTTCTGTCTCATTAAAATGAACTAGTAAATTCCACTGAATACTTACCTCACACATCCCTCTGCGTTCTTGAAATCTCACCATTAATCTGCCTCACTGTCCAATGACAATTTATACGGTTATTAACTCCTACAGCATTTTCCCATCATTTTCTTATCTCAAAAGAAGGATTAAGCATGTTTTGCATGTCCAAAAAGGAAGTACTTCAGCATGTGGCCCACCCAATTTTGGTCTATTTTGAAACATTGTATTTAATCAAGAAAAAGTAACCCTTCACCCCCAAAAGAGCATTGTTATCCTTACATACACATGAACTTCTCATTTCTCTTCGAATTTAAGGGTTAATAACAATTCATAGCTACTCAGAATCCATTATTTTCTCAGTTAATATTTAATAGTAAACATAATTCATAATGTGGTATTTCCATGTATAGATAAAGTTGAAGTCAAATACAATTGCCCTAAGGCGCACACTGGGAGGTTTGAAAAAAACATTAACTTTGATCTTTCTTTAAATACTGATAATCATGACCAAAAACCACATCCACACACATACAGAGAAAACACATTTCTTCAGAACTCTGCAAATTGCAACATAAACCCAAATGTTTCTTGCCTACTATTATTTCTTTAGTGGTTTGGTAACAGGGAGAACTTGCACAGAGGGAAGGTACTTGCAATAAGCTAAATTACTATAGGGACATAAGTCAAAAGAGTATTTCAACCTACTCTTCTTCACAAGCTACATTCACAGACATTCATCGGTTAAAGACTTCCAAACTTTCCAAAGGAAAATACAATGGTAAATAATACTTCCTTGTTATTATACTGTTTGTTTCTTGTTATTATAGTGTTTGTTTCATCAAGGAAGGAAGTGTAACTGACATTAGAACCCCAAGAGACAAAGTCAATATGACTCTTAATTATTATTTTTTCCCCTCTCTCAACAAACTAAGCTCTGAATGGATGCTGAGTGTCCAACTAACACCAATTCAACAGGCGAAGTTACAAGTGAGGCCTCTGCATCATTTCCATTTGCTTGTAGGTGGGGGTGACCTGAAGTTTAACCTGCAGCTCCCCAGGCTGCTGCTTCTGCTGGCTCCTAACAACAGGCTGAAGCCAAACAGATTCTCCTAAAAAGCTGTTACTGCTCTGTAATAAAGCATTAAGAAGAAAACCAAAGAGGAATATTAAAGATGACAAGCCGCTAAATGGACCCCCTTCCATTCCCTTCTGTCTCTCCAAAGCCACACACAGACTGTCATATGATCTGTCTCCTGCACACAAACGAGTGCAGACAGAAACACCAGGAAATACATATGGGGAAAAATTATCCTACATGCAAAGCAGCAAGATTAACAGTGGGACGCATAAGTTCATGACAACAGGCCAAAGGCATAAGCCTCACATTGAGAAAGGTTTCCATTTCCATTTTGAAAACTGCGCTGTACCTGTGCACACTTGAAATAGTTTTAGTTAGACATAACGTCCCTGGAAAGAAGTGTAGAAGTACCACTCTCAGTACATGCTCTTAATTTGAGTTCAAGAGAAAGAACAACATATATTTTTCATCAGTCTTCCACAGGCAGCGGTACAATGTGCTGAGAATAGAACTGAAACATCAGCTTCCAAAATTAACAGTTTTTAAAGACCTTACGACTTCTGATCCAGAGTGCTTAGTAAGGAGAACAACTTGTAGTTATTTCAACAGTACTTCAAGAACTTCAGTATATTTTTATGATAGCTTCTTTTTCTTCTTTTTGTAACACCTAAAAAGTGTGCCCTAGCATAGAAACTCTATTACTTACCTAAATGTTTTCCCCTTTGCACATGGTTCAATTATGAAAGCAGTACAAAACACAGAACAAATATTTAATTTCTTGAAATAACACTGATTGCTTCCCCTTCCAGAAAAGCATTAAGTGCTTGTAAACTCTAAATACATATCTTTTAAGAGATTAGATACTTCTACATAAAATAAAGGGTTAGAGTTGGCTGGGTTTTTAAACAGACACAATTATTTTAATTGCTTCAGAAACAACACAATTACATTTCTGTTGTATAAAACTTCAGGTTATACATATGACTCCACAAAAACATTTTTAGAGAAAAACAGACTCACATTCACTGCATTACTAACACATAGAGTACTAGCAGCAAAGGGATAGTTAACACTGACTGAGGTTCTCCATTGAAACATTCTGCACCAATCACACTTAATATTCTGAGACCTACATATGTGACACTGAGATTTTTCTACACTGGTTTTCACTTAAGATAGGGCTTGCTCTGTATGTCCAAAAGGAGGGCTGGCATGAAGTAACTTCTTCCGAAAAAAGTGAAGAAACAAGGAAAAAGGAGAAGGACTTCCACTTATTTTTTAAAAAAGGAACGTTTAAAATTTAAATTAAAGTTTGAAACAACTGTATTAATACAAATGGAAATGAACTTAAAGATCCAATGGTAATGTTCGAGTGATGCACCTTGTGCTCTACTCTGCTCTTGTGAGACCCCACATGGAGTAGTGCCTACAGTCCTGGTGTCCCCTCTTATCCAGAACTGATAGGAAAAGGAGTTATGGGTGCAAACTGAAGGAGGGGAAACGTAAATTAGAGATTAGGAGAATATTTTTGTGAGGGTGGTGAGACACCTCAGGTTGAGGCACCTGGGAAAAGGTTGCTCAGAGAAGCTGTGGATGCCCCAACCCTGGCAGCGTTCGAGGCCAGGTTGGATAAGGCCTTGAGCAACCTGGTCTGGTGGGAGGTGTCCCTGCCCATGGCAGGGAGGCTGAGACCAGATGATGTTTAAGGCCCATTCCAACCCCTTAATGTTTATGATCATCTCACTAGCTACCTTCTAACTCAAGCAAAGAAAATTCATCTATTTACAGTTACCTTGTATCAGAACACAAGTTTAGTCTTTCCTGAAAGAGTTACATTTTAAAGGGAAACTTTGCAACAAGTCATCCTTTGCAGATGTCATTTTAGCTGCCAGCTTTCTGGTAATTTTTTCATTGGCCCATATTGCTGTCTGTAGCTTAGGTTTATTTCCTGCTTCACAGTGAACTAGATGCAACTACACGAAGAAGTAAATACTACTCAAGAGGCCAACCATCCACAACAATACAGGTAAGTATATAACACTGAGGAAATCTTTCTATAAGCATTACATACCATATTCAGCTTCCCTCATGAATCATCCAATACAATTAGCTTTACTTTTTCTAGGTGGGTGCATTCTTGCTCCTTGGGAAAAACAGTACAAATCACTAGAAAACACATATTGTGTCACCTTTCCTGTTTGAATGGGGCTTGTCAGGAAGCCAAAAACCAATTTATTCCCAGAAGGTGAACAAAACCAGCAAGAAACCACTCTGACAGCTGCTTAATTCGTAGTCATCTCTGAAGTGCTGTGATCCTGGATGCTCTTTGCTCTTTCCACCTCTTAAAATACTTCAGCTTCCTATCAACTTTCTTATTTATTTCCCTAGCCTTTCCTCCTTTCAGCATTTTCTCACTATCTGCACCCAGTCCAAGATGACGCATTTGTGTTCGCATATTTATTTGACACTCTACATTGAACCACTTTCCCTCAATTTAGTCTCTTACATACGTGACAATTAATTTCATCTGCAGGTAGCTCAGTCTCAGCACAATCAAAAGTAAGCTTGTATTTTGCCTTCAAACTCCTTCCTACTTGTACCTATTCCTATTTGTACTTACTACCATTATACCATTTCTCTAACTGCTGTGCATAGCCGCTGGCCAGGACTCACTCAGGAGCACCTTACGATTTTCAGTTTGCCTTAAATATTATATTTTCCCCTTATGAACACGGAGAGACACTGCCCACCTTTTTCTTACTTATCTGTATCACAGTATTGACTAGAAATCAAAGTCTAGCACACTTAACTGTTACCAGAATAAAGAAGCTGTCCCTTATAACTCAAGGCTGACAAGAAAATACAAAACCCCTACAGACAAACCACAAAGACAGCGCTGCTGACTACTATCATGCTCAGTGGTCATAGAATAACACCTATGTGTTGTCAAAATCCTTGCAGAAATTTGCAAAAGAAATTCAAGGGGTAAAAAAATGGAAAATATTAGTTTTGCAATAGACATATACAATACCCTTTCTGAACAGAATGAGCAGTATGGGATAAAGGTCAAGATGTACTCACTGGATCATTAAGAGCACGTGCAGCTGCCAGTGAGAGACAAACAATCCAGTAGAAAACAGAAGTGTATAATACAAAGATAAGCAATCTATTTTTCATGTACTAGGGAAGAAAGAGACAGTGAATGGACATATTAAGAATGCAAACATTGCATTTATTATCTTTCCAGATCATTCTGGAAGCTTATAAAGTGAGTCAGAGAAAAGAACACTGTAGTAACCAAAGAACAAAAAAAAAAAGATATGAGGAGAACCTGGACAGTGCAAGCTGTAGGGATAAGAACATGTAAATTACTTAGAGCTGCCATGAAAGAAGAATCTGAAAGATTTAGATGAAGATCTCATTAAGGCCTTTCAATCACACCCATTCAAAAATGACACCCAGATTACAGGCCCAAGTGATGGTCAGAAAGTTAATACTGCCCATGTAACCAGAACAGAGGTAAAGCAAACAGCTTTAGGAGCAATTTTGCTTGAGCTAATAAAAGGTGTATCAGAGGGGCAGAGGTTTTAGCTGGACCAAAAGATAAGCCTGGACTAGAAGCTTTCACACAAACCTGGCAGCAGATGCTTCTCTGTGAACAAGGAAGTGCTTGGGAAAACTGTAGCAAGGAGAGACAGAGCAAAGATGGGTACACAAACACAATAGAGCAAAGTACCAAGGACAGAGTGTTTCGAAACCTCTGCAAGAAAGCCTGGAGCGAAAGAGCTTGAGCCATCTAAAGCAATAAAGGCACTGCAGAAAAAAAAGATAAAAGAATGTTACAGTATCCCTGGGGGACAGACTTCCTCAAATCCCTTATAACCCCAGGGCTGTAATTTATTGCCAATAGTGAGATATATACATACATCTCATTTAGATGTTAGTAACAAGTGTGTTATTTAATGAATATTGGACACAGACATATGATGTAGTTGAAGACAACATTTCTCTCAAAGATTTATAGGCACTAGAGTGGGCACAGAAGTTGGAACAAGAAATTTTGAGCCTTTTGTAGTTGTTACTAGAAGGACAAAAACAACGGAAAATTACACCAGCTAAAAATGCAATTTCACCTTCAGGAAAGTAATACAGTGCTTGTATTAACACAACAGAAGACATTCTCTGAAGTATAAACTAAAAAGTTTCAAGGAAGTGATTAAATATGTTCACAGCTTTTCAGGACTTAAAAGCCAGAGATTTAAAAAAAAAAAAAAATTAAAGAGCAACTACATATGGAACACAACACAAAAAGACAGTATCCCTCTCAAGGTGGGTTTTGAGAAATAAAATATGGCAAACAATCTGGATACAAGGAGGTATTCCAGATTCAGTCTTAATGTGAATCAACTAACTGTAACCCTCTCTTTCATTTCCATAGTTGTGTTTTTTATATAATTTATGTTTTCTATTTGAAACATTATAAATACAGTAGGGGGTTTTAAATTTTATCTAAATCTAGATTTAATAAAAATAATTTCAAAGTAAACCTGAACACTAAGGACATGAAGCAAGCTTATGAATGAGTCAAAAAAAGATAGATGAATGAAAAAATAAAAAAAAACTCATAATGTCCTCAGTATTCCCTCTACCCTGTCCCCTAATTAAAACCTCTCTTTTTCCCATTTATGATAACTGTCATTCATTCTCTCACCCTTTCAATTCAATAAAAAGCCTGGCTTCAGCTTTTGGACAGCCTCCTTGCTGGTACAAGGAAGGTGGTGTATGGTCTCCCCAATACGCCAACTTTTCTCCAGGCTGAAGAAGTCCTGTTCCCTCAGCCTCTCCTCACAGGAGCACTTCACCTCAGTGGTCTCTGCTGAATATGCTGCAGCTGATCAACACATTTCCACTTTCACTGCAGCACAGGAAAAAGTACTCAAAGCTGGACACTATTTCTCCTGCAGTCTACTGAGTTCCAAGTAAAGGTGAATGTTCACTTCCCCTAATTCCCTGGTTTATGCTCCTCCTGGTATCACCTGGGTGCTGTCAGCCTTCACTCCTGCCAAGACGCTCTGGCAGCTCCTGTTTGGCTCCCAGTCAGTCCCCAACACACATCACTTCTGGAGGTTAGTCCAGCCCAGGTGCAACACATCTGCTCTTGCTGAATTTTCTCAAGTTCCTGCTGCTCCATTCCCTCGGCTGACTGGGTCCCTCTGCAAGGCAGCCCTGCCCTCAAGCAGGTGAACTGCACCTGCAGCTTGGTGTTCACAAGGCAAGAGTGTCTCCTCTTCCAGGTCACTGATAAAAGATAATAAATAATCTGGTCCAAGAACAGAGCCCTGCAGGTCTGCTTGTACCCAACCTGCAGGTTGGAAACCAAGCATTAGGCACTATCTCTAAAGTTTAATCATCCAACCATGAATTCCCTGTTTAACCAACCGGCCTACCAGCTCATCTACCCATTTTCCCCATTCCTGGGATGGATTGTCTCTGTGCTTTGCTTAGAGGAACCGGAATCTGTAAAAAGCCCTGATGAAGAATGCTCAGACAAGGGAAGCTTCAGCAGTTTGGCAAGGGGCATGGCACAGTTTCCAGCTGGCACTGTATGATGCTGCAGTCTACAGGATCTCCACCATTATCTAATTAAAAAAAAAAAAATCCTTCTGTTTCTTTTCCTACCATATGTCTGTCTACAGAATACCTGAGTTAACATAGTTTTCCCCACAGCCATACCAGGGATGTTAGGACTTTCAGGTCAGGCAAGAGTCTAGGGAAGAAAAGCATGTCTTATCAGAATATTTTCAATGGTTGGCATATAAACCAAATTCAAAATTATTCTCATTTTATTCATAATCCTCCCTTGGCACTGAGAATTAAATGTGCATTTAATATACCAATCCTTGGATCTCTTCAGAAAAGACGAACATATTGCAGGGAATAAATATGTGTTCAGAAAGTAATTTGGGATTTGAAGGTATTTTTTGTGCTTCTTTAGATTTCTTCCTCTAACTACTATGACTATGAAAAGGTCATTTTTTAATTTATTAAAACAGCGTGAACTTTTCTCTTCATGGCCCATATTTGAAGGGAGGAAAAAAAATCCCTTAGTGTCATTTCCTTAAAATTAAGATATTCAGTAGCATCACTTCCCTAGAATATTACCCAAACCCTTTACAAAGTTTTATGGGTGTTTTGGGCAGTTTCTTAGGTCATAATTTTATTTCCAATACTGAAATTCTTTTTTTGAGTGACAGGCGTGAATTTTTTTTCCTGCATCTGAATGGATCAAAAGAGTCACCAAGTATAAGCAGTCACTCGAATTCCCTTGATATGCAGACACTATAAACATGCTTTTCTTCACTGAGTCATTGCCTGTTCACAGCTGGCATTGGAATGAGAGAGCAACACGGACACACAAGAGCAGTCACAGAGTGAAAAACACTACCCAATATACAGTCACACCACCTAAAATACTTCACAACCTTCCGTAAGGATAACACTGCTTGATAGCACTCAGATAAAGGTATTGTATATCTTACGTGACATTATCCTGAGGGGCACAGGTCCCGGTGGCCCTGCAGGATTAAGCTAACAGTGTGAGTTGTGTTTTATCACTTCAGAAAAAGGAAGAGTTTTCAGAAATAAAGCCAGGGGAATAGACACTCGAATAAAACAGTCTGTTATATACAAATAGCAAAGTACAGCAACAGTGTGGACATTCAAGTGAAGCACAGGACAGTGAAACACACATCACATGTTTGACCAGACAGGGACAAGATCACTAACTGAGGCCTCTTTCTTAGCTGATAACAAAAGCAAAGAGCAATATTCTTCTCCAGATCTCCCTCTTTTCTAGTATTTAGTACCAAATTCCACCAGGATGCATATTTCAGAGATGAGAAGTTCTCTTGCAATATCTGTTTTCAAGAATTTATTAAACACATGCAATAAAGCGTTTCAGAGAACAACTTAAAACACAACTTCCATATCTTTCAGTATCACCGACATCACTCATTAAATAAGGTATTTGCTTCTTTTTCCCCTTTTTCTGTTTGTTTCTTTCAGTAGCCTGAATGCTTAAAATAAAGTTTAAAACAAAACCAAAAGCAGTCAACCAATCAACCAAAAAAACCCCGAACACATTAAACTAAGTATAGAAGTGAACAAAATGCAGGCCACTATACATGCAAGGAACAAAAGCTTAACTTCTGACCCAAAATGTTGGATGGGAGAACATAACATTGTGCATACACTTTTAAAGCACTTTTTCCTGTTACAAAAAGCAAAAAGAGAATAAACTTTTCCCTGTTTATTGTTTTTAGCCTTACAAAAATCTGATCAACTGCTCCTCTCCAAAGCTTCACACACACAATAGCCTGTTTAGCATTTGGGAAGAATTCTTTTCTTTGTTCCTATTTAGCTATCTAGTTTCAATTGAAGTGTCTTGCAATTTTTAAGTCCCTCTTAACCCCAAAAAATAAATTTACTTTCTCTTTTCTACTTCCACCCAAGTAACTGGGATGGACTTTTTTGTTGGTATTTCATGTAAGCCTGATTTTTAATACAAACTTATACAATCACAACCATTCCATGTATAGATGAGGGCAAACATTCCAACGAGGTGAAGTCAGGAATGCAGAATGATAGGTTATTTTGGTAAAACCTTAGAGGTGTCTCTTCAAGCTCCTAGCTATAGGCAAACTCTCCATCTGCTTTAAAATACACGGAATTCTGACATAGTTTGGTTTCCAAGAGTTAAAGTATCTAACAGCATTTTTACCATCTTGATGGTGGCAAGCTGCAGCAGGGAAAATTCCCACTGCCCATGCAGATACAACCTTCCCAGTGATGGCAGGTTAAGCTCTGGCCCTAAAAGGCAGCAGAATCAGCATCTTTGGACACAGGCAGAACTTCAATAGACAAGGCTCAAGCAGCATGGTCTAAGTCTGAGGTTAGTCCTGCTCTGAACCACCAACACAGCTAGCTCTGCTCTGGGCTACATACCTCCAGAAGTCTCTTCTAATCTTAAGACTTAATGATCTATAAATAAGAATTTCCTTTTATGTATCATTTGCATTAAACACATTGCACATATCAAAGCACTGGTAATCTGAATAGAGCTTCAAAGTTCACGTTTGGCAGCCTCACCAAAAGATTTACGGCCAGAGAGGAAGTTCTAGAAAAATAATTTATTATGGGTCTAGAACTATATATCTGCATAACAAACTCCAACTTACAATTTTTCTATGAGACTATGAGAGTTATACGGAAAAAAACCTTTTTTTCTACCTTAACAGTTTATACTATTACTTCACTACTACAACTGATAGCTGAAAGGCTAAACAAACAAAAAAACATTTTACAGGAATTGGTGAACACCCCCAGTGCCTCCCACACCCATGCACATTACAGTTTTATTAAAACTCATGTCCTTTCTCAGACCAACAGATTGTTATTGCTACAGATTCCTCACTGTTCCTCTGACTTATTTCCTCCCCCCTCCCCCAAAACAGAACCTGTTGGGAGATTAATGTCTTATAAACATGGCACCATGAGTATGAGAAGAGAGCAAATAAATATTGTACAAAAAAGGTATTAAAATGGAAGAAATTTATTTCCTAAATTCTCTTCTTGGTTATTTAATTCTATTGGAAGTCTACAATAGCAACAACTACCGAAAATGAAGACTATTTAGCTATTCATGTGCCTTTCACAATTAATATATTCAGTTCACTAGATAAAAAAATTAGAAGAGTGCTTCTGTTTTGCCTGACAAGCAACTAATCCTTTAAGCTATGTTCACTGCTATGATCCGACTTGGAGATTGGCATTGTCTCAGTACAGTGGTGGTTACATAAATGTAAGCAGACTTGGATCTCTAACATTCAGCTTGCTGCTCTTTTCATTAGAAGTGTGCATTTTCTGTTACCTCTGGACTTGTGTGAACGCAGGCTGTCAATAAAAGGGATGCTCCCACTCTGTCCCCTTTGCTGGGGTCAGATCTAGTGACCTACTATCATCAGATGAGTGGGTTTAAGCTGGACATATGGAGAAGCTTTGGGTGAATTTCTGGTAGATTACTGGTCCCTCAAATCACTCAGTGGCTAATTCCTCTTCGGGCAATAGGACCACTAATTAAACCCTTCTATAAGGAAATGGCAGAAACATGGCCAGTGGAGGCCAAGCATTACATGGTTAATCATGTACAGACATGACTAGATGGGAAGGTCGAGAGAGAAACAGAGCTTACAGCACAATTCTGTCTACTGGCTCCTGTGGAGATGTTCAAAACCCACCTGGATATGTTCCAGTATAACCTGCACTAGGTGACCCTGCTTTGGCTGGGGCGTTGGACTAGATGATCTCCAGAGGTGATTGGTTTGGCTGTCCACTTGCCAGCACACAGATAAATGGACTGTCTTGCAATCATCTTATATACTCTGGTTTTAGCTACAAAGCTTCCAGTGAGATTTTGAAGACAAGGGCTGTGGCAAAGGAGATTTTAAAAGCATAGATTTGAGGTCCTTGATCTTCCTAGAATAAGCCTCTGATGAGCTGGGCCAATAAAGTTAAGCCAAAGCAAACCACATACAAACAGCAGACACTGGATGCAATTAATTCTCAAGTTCAGTTTATCAAACTCACATATGCATAAAAGCAAGCATTTCAAGCATTTTGATACCACAGCTTGATTAGTAGCCCAGATGTACTCCATACAATAGCAACAAATTCTTGTTTCCATTTCATATGCATATCTATGCTTTGGAGACACAGCAAAATGCTACTCCATCAAGCTGTACCCAAACAGGGCTGCTGTTCTGAGAAGATCAGAAAATGAAGCTGGACAAGGCAAGAATATACTGAGGTATTCATACACAACACTGAATTCAGAGGTTTCACGCTTTTAAGTGGTGCAAATGTCTAGCTAACACAGTGATGAAGAATAAACAAACAAGGACTTCCACCTTTCCCAGCGCAGCAGTCTCATCCTGACTGAAGAGAGTGAGCCAATGAAAGGAGCTTTGCCACTCTGAGTAATCAGACACAGCACACAATGTAATTCACAGAAATCCAAATTAGAAAATACAGTGCATTGACTCAGGTAATGTCTTCAACTAACTTCTGCTCAATTTTACCAAGGCATTGTTCTGTCATTTCAAAAAAGCAAAATCCCTGTGGAAGTCAGAAAATTAACTTCTAAAACTATGTTTTAAAATTAAAGCCAGCTCTAAATTGCAGTCAGCAAAGAGCTGGTTTCTAATTCTAAACCATTTTCTGCAATTCATTATTTTTTTCCTGAATACAGGTTGTTTTGCTGCAAACTGAGCAGCAGAATAGAATGATTACCAGACCTGCAATAACCTTCTTTCCAGGCTTTTGTAAATACCAACTTCTTTCCTTGTCTCATCATCCCTTATATAAATTATAATCAAGCACACAAACAACATAATACCAAAATCTGCCAGGTCACCCTGACACCATTACAGAACAGATTTTTTTATCGTGAAGACAACACTCAAAAACAGAGAATGATTTCAGCAAACTCTACTGGTCTAAATGACCATCCCAAGATGCTCATGTAAAGGAAAATAAAAGTTACAAAAAGCTGTATCATCTCGCAGGGTCAGATAAAGCAAGGAGAGCGCCCGGCAGATTAAGTGAACACCACGTGGGCTGGATGTCAATAGGATTAGAGTGGACTTTGGTTGCCGTGAGCAAAGACGTCCACATGCCTCGCAGAGGGGTCGCTGCAAAGGCACATGTCTCGTCCTGTGGGGCAGCTCCAGACCTCAGTGGGAGAAGATGAAAGCACAGGCCAGAGGAGTGCAACAGGGGAAAGGTTTCAAATACATTCCTCAGCCAGAGACTAAATATAAGGAAGTGTCAGACAAGCTAGAGGAGCTTCGGATCAAAATAAAAAAGCTTTTTTGTCAACTCACAGAAAGCCTACTGTGTTATTCTTAAATGCACGCCTCCATCCAGGCAACAGTACAAAATGGACAGCTGGCTAAACCCATCCAGAAAAAAAAATAAGCTTCTGGTGTATTTAACAGATGGTGACACAGGTTATGAAATTGGTCTTTGCTTCAGTCTCCAAATATTATTTTTAACATAATTGAGATATAATATTTAAACACCCTTAGAATAATTCTCAGATGAAACAAAACTAAGCACTCACTGGAGTGCATACACATATGCTCAGAAAAAAAACATGTTTCTATAGATTATATCCTATTCCACATTTCTGTTATCTGAGAAAAAAAACCCGTGCTCACAAAAACAAAGAATTTTACAGTTACTTTCTTGTACCGAAATATAATATTGCTTAAGAAAAAAAACTTACAAATAATTAAAATTTTCCCCTATTCATATAGCTACCAACTTGTCTTCTACATAGATATTCTGGAATGTAATGCCATGCAACCACATGCAATTTTCACAGAGTAATGCTGTTATCCTTGGTTAATATCACATGATTTCAGGGGAAAAAGAGATTTGTTTTTTAAAAATAACAAAGATCATTCCCTTCTATTCCTTCATAAATCAAAGTCTTAACCTTTTCACATGGTACAGGTAAAAATGAAGGTATCCTCTCAAAAAAACATTGGTTTAAATTACAGATTTTTCTTTAATTTGCAAATAAATGCCTGTCAATCCTGTGAACTCTTAACCAGCAAACTTAATGCCACAAGAAACAAGCTCAGTTTGGGCTCAAGCTGAAGTAGCACAGCCCCATATTTAATCAATTTAAAAGGAAAGCAAAACACAGAACATAACTACCTAACTGCAATTCTTTATTCTAATGTTTAAAATATCTATTTCTACATGTCTGAATAATAAATCTGCTCAATTACAGTGACATGACCATTCTCGAAAAAGAAATGTGAACACATTCTAGGGGAGGTTTAGATTGGATTTCAGGAAAAAATTCTTCACTGAAAGGGTTGTCAAGCACTGGAACAGGCTGCCCAGGGAAGTGGTGGAGTCACCATCCCTGGAGGTGTTTAAAAGATGTATAGATGTGGCACCTGGGGACATGATTTAGTGGAGGACTTGGCAGGGCTGGGTTAACAGCTGGACTTGTTGATCTTACAGGTCTTTCCCAACTTAATGTACTCCACGATTCTATAATTATTAGACTTCCAAAATTCAAATACCTATCACTATAGGTTGGGCAGTCAATTCTCCCTAAATACATAGCATGCTGATGCTACAAATGTGCAAGCTACTTACTTCAGAGCCCACATCAATTACGTAAGATGCCCTTCTCTCCAATAAGTTACATAGGGTGAAACATTCTCTTCACATTAAAATTAAACCCTAGAATTTAACATTTAATAGAATACTGTGCACATTCTATTAACAGGCATATAACTCTTACACAGAAAATAATTTATTCATCATTAATCTTCAAAAAGAAGGAAATAAAATTAAACAAAGACATAGATGTGCACAGATTTGGCAATACAATGCTTTCCAAAGCATGGAAATCCAGAACTATGTCACAGCTTTATCTTACAGATCATTTTCAGCTTAGTCTGAACAATTAAAAAGTCATTTAAACAAATCTGCCTGCATTCAACAATTATGATACACTCATCCTCAAATAGATGCTGTATTATAATGCGTAACAGCCCATGTATCCACAACAGAAAACGGATGGAGTTGAACAAATAAACTCATGGGCTGATAGTTCTTTGCTCCTTTATAATTTAAAGTCATTTTTAAAGTCAGATTTTCCAGGTCAAGTGTTATTTCCAGGGTTCCCAAACTATAAATTCTTTGCCAATTTTTCATTGACCCATTAGTAATGGAATCTAGCCATACAAAAGAAGCCTGCTAGAAACAAAACTGCAAAGTTTATTTTTGCCGAAGGAATGAAGACTGTATTTGCATATATATCTATTTACACAGTTACCATGTCAAGATTCCTCTACATGAAGTTCCTCAAAACATGAAGAAGTGTATAAGCAAAATAACTTTAACAACAATTTATGCTGGAAAGATTTCATTTATGACCATCAGATTTCTACCTAAACTTAGAAAAAACAAGCCATAACCAGCAAGAACAAAAACACAACAAAAAACACTACACGCACAAAACTAATGTTTCAAAATTTAAATTAAGACAGAAGTGTTAATATGAAACATAGCATAAATATTTCACTCAATCTGTAACTCAGCCTTTAGTGGCACACAAGTATCAAAAGCTGCCCTCCAAAATATAAATGGAAAATGTATTTATCACAACATACATATGAAATTTACTCCAGTATCCAACAGAAATTGTATTGAATTGCTAGGGCAATGATAACAAGCTTCCCTGCATTTATATCTTATATAATGCCAAAGAATCCTCATTATTTAATTATGTAAGCATAATTTTTCAACCCACTCATATTCATTTCTGCTCTGAGGATATGAAATATCTTGCAAACATTTCAGGCCAAATGTCAAGAGAGACCTGTCAAGCTTCAAGTAGTAAGCCTCTTTCTTTTAATCTAATATAAAAAACCCCAAACCATTTAATATCTGACTTTCTCTGCAAGATTCCATTATAAAAAATTCAGTTATTAAAACAGCATAGCATTGGTATAGACAGTGTTCTTTCTCTACTACTCCACAGGTGTGATTACATATTTAGGCAAACAAACACCACATTTCTCCTGAGATTTTTAGAACAGACCATTCAAGTCCAATTTTATACAACAGATTATGATGAGAATGGATAATGGACTTTAATTTTTTTTCAGAATTAGCCCAAATTAAATTAACCCAATTTTCATTTGTTTGATAAACTACTTTTATATTTACTGTGATAATGTGTATAAAATTCCATTTTCTTCTTTTTTAACAGGCTGCTCGCAACAGCTCAGAGATCTGCAACCACACTGGACCTCCTTCCCCACCATAAGCAGTTGTACACTATTTCCATATAGTGGCAGTTAGGAGAAGATCTGTTACATTCAAATGACAGCAATGTATTTTTAATCACAGAAAATTTTCATTCTTTTGCAGTGTTCACATCTGTAGATGTGAGAGTTTTCTGTAGGAAATCAAGCTGGTAGAACAGTAATTACCTGTAAATTGAATCATCTAATGATTTTGAAACACTACTTAATGAATTTAGCCTAGGAAAATACAACCTACCAAAACCCAGTATGAAAGGATTGGAAATGAGGTTTTACAAAGACCCAACAGCTCAAAAGAATTGCCTAAATATATACATCCAGTGCTATTTCCAGGTGTTGTGAAATATTCCCTCCATACAGAGCAGCTGCATCCCCTGCAGGGCATGGGTCCCCTGCAGCTCATGTGTCATTGCTGCCTGCCCTTTCTGGCCATGCTGAAAACGTTGGCATGTGCACACTGGCACGGGATGCCAGGTTTGGGCAACTGAATCATGTGCTTGAAGTTTTATTGCTTTAAAGCTTGTATTTGGTAAGGTAAGACTCACTTCAGCCAAAAGGTGAGATAATGTTTACATGGACACTTCGGAACAGTTTTTCCACCCAGCAAAGTAACAAGCACTGCTTTTCTATCTCCATTCAGCAGCAATACTGAAAATACAAATATTAAGTGATGGATTTGGATGTCTTTATGTCTGGAAGGCAGAGGAAGAGCTAGGGTGTCCTTCATCAGAAACCTGTTATCATCTGACACATTAAAAACTTAGTTAAATGGAATTCAACCATTCAAAGTACAACCTGTGCATGGTAAGAGAAATTTATTATGAATCCTTGATTGTTTCTTGCAGCCCATTGTGCTTTGTACAGCAAATTACTGTCCATAAATAAGCCTGACGGCTTTGACACTGACATATTCGGTGTCTGTACCTTTGTCATTACATGATTGTGTAATAATGATTTGTCTTTCCCTGGTATTCCTTTCAGCTGCTACCACCACCCATCCCAAAAATTGCTGCAGTACTCCAAAATACCTGCACTGGCATGGGAATGCCACCTTATCCAGCAACCCAGCAAGAACTACTTTGAAACAATTCCAAAGACTTCCCTATCTCAATGGCTCCACAGATACTCTGGGATTAGCCAATACAGCTTCCAACAGGGCACCACAAAACAACTACTGGCTTTATCCAAAAGTTAAAGACAGGAAAAAGATACAAGACTGGATATTTCTGGATTTTGAACGAGTGATTTTTGTATAGGAAATTTCAGGTTGCCACAAAAAAGGTCTATGAGTCTTCCTAAAAACTGTATCCCATTTTTTGGAACGTTACAATTCTGATTTTACGAGAAAAACTATGACGTGATACAAAAGACAGCAGAAAATGCTGTGTTCATTCAAATATAATTCTCTGACTTTCATTTCCTGCAAAAAAACTAGTCAAAGAAAAGAAAAAATAGCTTAAAAACTGTACTGATAGAGGCTCTAACTACACCAATTTTTTTACCCTCTGGTCTTCATTTCTATATGCGAAGTATTACAAGATAAAAAAAGAAGGTGTTTTGAGTTATTTTTTTTTCCTTTCCTGAAGAGAACAATAAAGGGGAACAAAATCACCTCCTAACCACAAGTTCATTGTAAATAAAATTCATAACCTAGGACATTTATTTAAGCATCGAAGTCAGGACTGACATGCAGGAGCAGAATCAAGTATGAAAGGCAGCAAACTATTTACCTACACTCTGCCTTATCTGGCACTACTCAGCACTCTGAATTATTCACTTTGGTGCTTGTCTGTTGGTAGTGGGCTTTTTTAAAGCTGACTTTGAAATTTACCAAGGAGCACATTTGCAGATAAAGGCACTGACTGATAATCATTCTCTGCTCTATGCTTAGGGCAAGCTGTCTTTCCTACATTTCATTTCCTAAAAAAAAAAAATTAAAACAGAATTTAAAGGAGATAATTTAAGAATAAAACTAAATCCCCACATCCTTGAACACTGCAAACTACTGTGGATTTGTTTTCTTCTCCTGAGATTGTTTCAGATTCAAACTGAGGGAATGCTATTTAAAAAGCAGGAACATGAAAATTGACAGATATATTATGCTAATATTTGACAATAAAGTGCTTGGAATTACTGTTTTATTGACAGATCAACAAAAACATGTCAACAAAACCATGTGATTCTCAAATAACAAGAGTAGAAAGAAATACTAACATAACCCTGAAAATCAGCCTCCCCATAAGCATTTGCCTCAAAACTTGCTTTTTACAGCTCATTAACAAGTAGTTAGAACTTTTCTCCAAATGTTCTTGGGAGCATCTCTCAGTGAATAAATATTTTATTGTCTTTTGCCTGATTTTAATTAACTTGCTGTCCACAACAAATCTTTTGAAATAAACCTTTCACATCAGCTAAGACCATGCTGGCTTAACCAAAATGATGGTACAGTCATGCTCTGAACAACCAAGACCAACAGGCACAGAAGATGCACCAGAGCAGAGCTGGCTTGAGAAATTTCAACAGAATTTGATTAAAATATGAAATGTCATTTAAAAAAATGAACCACAAAAAACCACAAGAAAATCTTGATCTTGTTTGACTTTTGTTTGACTCACTGCAATTCAAACTGTAAGATTTTATTCCCAGCAGCTCTGCTGCAGAGTTATCTAGCATAAGAGTATATTTGAGTGAAACTACATTTCCACAACAGCCACCATTTTTGATAAATAATAACCTTTTTTCCTAAAATACATGGATTTTTATTAAGTACTTGGTAAGAAGGCTAGCATCACAGGAGGGCTGAAGTTTAAGACTTATCACAGAATCACCAGGTTGGAAGAAACCTTCAAGATCAAGTCCAACCCATGTCCCAACCCTCAACTAAACTAAACCATGGCACCGAGTGCCACATCCAATCTCCTTTTAAACACGTCCAGGGATGGTGATTCCACCACCTCCCTGGGTAGACCATTCCAATATTTTATCACTCTTTCTGTAAAAAACTTTTTTCTAATATCCAACTTATATTTTCCTTGGCGCAACTTAAGACTGTGTCCTCTTGTTCTGTCAGTTGTTGCCTGGATAAAGAGACCAACCCCCACCTCACTACAACCACCTTTCAAGAAGTTGTAGAGAGTGATAAGGTCACCTCTAAGTCTCCTTTTCTCCAGGCTAAATAACCCCAGTTCCCTCAGACGTTCCTCATAGGGCTTGTGTTCCAAGCCCTTCACCAGCCTTGTCGCCCTCCTTTGGACACGTTCAAGTGTCTCCACATCCTTCCTAAACTGAGGGATACTTGATACTTCCAAGACGTTTGAACAGTACAGGAAGATAAGACACCAATCCAGTCTCTGAACAATGAGGAGGTGCTGAACAAGGGGAGGGGCAAAAGCACATGGTTCTGGAAGATGAGAAAATATACAGTTGTACCATAGGATGGATAAATATTGTTGAACAGTCAGGTATTTAGGACTGTTTGTACCTCATTTAAGAAGTTGAGGGAGCTCCCTCAATATGGATTTTTCATGTACGACATAGACAGCGCTAGAGCACATACCCCACATTCACAGCAGCAAAACATACAAGATAAAAATGAAAGCCACAAAATCTGCATGGAAAGACAATCTCAGCTTAAAAATGCCATAGTCTTTGTAGAGAGATTTTTCACTCTTTGTAGTTAATTCAGGGAAAGTTACAGCTGCGTTTCTGGAGTTCACTCTCACCAAAACTTCCCCGTTAAAAACTTTCCACTCCTTACTCCTGCAGTTAAGTGCAAGGAGCACATATGCTGGGATCATCAAGTGCCTGCATGAGAACAGCGGAGTAAGAAGTACTGTGCAACTGCACTGCAGCCCTCCGTAGGGATTTCCCTGGCTATCCCTGGAACCACCTTCTCCCTTCCTAGTGAGAAGAAACAATTCAAAGGCAACCCTCTCCAAACTAAAACCATTTTGCAAATACCCACTGCCACTTTTACCAGAGTCCTCATCACAACCTCACTCACAATTTACCAAGCATTCCACCCACTGCAGTGGTCATTTTGAACCTCCAAATAATTTCAAACATATGTAATTTAAAAAAAAGATTATCCATTTGCAGACTTCCATGAAGCCCTGATTTGTATGGAAATATACTGGCCAGAAGCAGTACGCAGACAGAAATCAAACCCATTTGCAGTTTCTCTTTATTAAGAGCTCCTAATCATCTTGCCTTTACTTATGAAAATGAGATCCTCAAAACAAAGTCAAATATCTCAGTAACAAGCTGTTCTCTTAGTGCCAGACCAAACATACTGCACCCTAAAACCCCAGTCTTATGCCTAGACAACTAGAAATACCCACTAGCATAATTATTTTTTGAGAGAAAAGCTTCCCTTCCTACTTTCTTGAGCTTGAAATAAACTAGCATAGAGCTGACCTTACATAAAATACTTAATATATCTTTAAATTATACAGGTGGCCTTTAAAACACCTTTCCTTGGAAATCCATGGCACGAAGAATACCCATTATGGCACAATCTTTGAATACTCATGTCAAACATTACTCCTCTTACGTGCTCTAATATGGGTAGTGGAGGTTATTCGTTTTGTGTTGGATTTCATGTTAACTTCATTACCACTGAATCATATGGTCTTAGCAAATGAGGATTTATTCCCCACACCTAAAATATTTTAATAAAGCTTTTTGTAAGCTTGGAGTTTATTGCCAAAAAAAATAGCTATACAAGTATGCAAAGTGTAAATCACTAAAACTTGCAAGTCCAATAAAGTTTCTTTGCATCACAGATCAACAATCTGGATTCAGAAGTGAGAGCTAAGCTTTCACTATCACACCACACAGCTGTTATGATGTGTAACTCATTTGCACAGATTAAAAGCATATGAATTCACAGGCAAAATGACATAAATATTCACATTTAACATGCCCTAAGCAATGTGTTGTGCATCAAATACAACCACAGAGCACTACTCCAAGAATTAACTTTATTTTATGTTACTGCCCATACAAATATGAATTCTATAAATAAAATACTGCAAGTAGGTATTTCAGACTTTCAAAGCACACAAAGACTTCTAGTTATTATCTTACAGTATATAAAAGGTACTCACGCCTAAAAAATCTTGGGCAATATTTAATCTTAAAAGAAATACTGAAAAGAAACACTATTTTAGAAGAACTATTTTATAGTAATGTAATTTATAATAAGTTTCCTGAGACTTACTAGTATATGCCACATATATTCACTTGTAGATTGGCACTAATCTACTTTTAAAAAGAGAATCCTGAATTTACAACCTCAGCCATGAAAGATTTTTGACTAACACTGTACTTCACTATTTCATCACTATTCCATTATTTCTCTATATTAAAAACGTATGTCAGATTCTGGGGATAAATTAGGTAGTAGCATCTAGCGTGTATGTTAAGTATCAGAAACAGATTATGGTCATGCGGATCTCTGTCAGACCACAAAGCATTACAACATCACAACTTTGCTGAGGAGATACCAACCAATGCTACAGGACATGGCTTTGAAGTACTGTTCTTTTTGAGATTAAATACTCCGTTCTTTTCAGTCTCAAAGAACACATATAGCTTCATTCTGTTTATTTTGAAATTGGTATCCCACTTCTATCAAGTGCTTGAGATAATTTCTTATGCAACATGAAACAGTTAATATTGCATAATGAAGACCACAAAAGAGCTTATAGAAGAGCTCAGGACTACCTTAAAAAAAAAAAAAAAGGAGCTTAGCTTTCATTGCCATCCAAACTGTCAATAGATTCACAGACTAAAATCCAGACCCTCATCTGCAGCCAAAAAGCACCCCAGGATAAGTCCTCCATTGTCCCTCAGTAGTGATCCAAGCCCTTGGCATAAGTTAGACCAGCCCTCAGAGAGACCCAAAACCATCACAGCACGTAGACACCAACACAAACACTTCCAGGTTGCACCCCTGTGCTGCTGACCATCAAGTAGCATTTTGGTACCTCCACCCCACTCCAGCACAGATTCCTTGTTATGCAGTAGTAAAGCAAACCTACCAAACTCCTACACAGAAATTAACCAAGTAAAACCAGAGATTCTATGGGGTACATCAAGCTCAAAGAGTTTTTTGCTTTCTCCATAATGACAGTGTCATGGAATAAAGTCTCAGCTAAACACTGCCACAAGCCTTCCATTTAAGTCTAAACTGAATCTCCCAAATAATTTTAAGTAAGCAGCCAAATCAAAACAAACCCACAAATGTAATCCTGTCACTGGCAAGCTATTTTCAAATTTCTTTACAGAAAGTAAGAAAAAAAGTACAAGACGCTGATGGCAGTGTCACAGTCATGCAATCTGCCAAATCTTCATTTTACATGAAGTTTCTATCTGTGGAAAATGTACACCATTTTTTAAATCACATTGTACCACACATGCAGAGTCTTACTACAAATTGAGAGCAGGCCTTCACTGTGGATGGTTTACAAGCAGCAACAAATTCATCCTCTGTCAAGGAGCTAAACACAATCCCAGTTAGTGACCACAAAATACAACAAATTTCCACAAATATATAAGAATTGTCCGCTGTAACATTTAAGTATTTCTGCAGAACTATACTTTTCAGGCTCAGCAGACCTACAAACAAGAAGGTGTTAACTTTTTAAGTATTGCTCTCAAAACCAAACAGACCTCCTAAATAATTTATCTACATTGTTAGAAAGCTTTTTCAGCAACTTTTCTCCCACTTCAAATTTCTTTTCAGATATTGAAGTGCACAATGCCATATGCAGAACCCCAACTGATGTCTCAGCAACCTGTCTTTTACCAATTCTTGCAAAAAGGTAATTATTCATGCTTTTCTTTCCTCAGTCCTTCCTTACAATCAGTGCTTCCAACACTTAGTAGTACATCTATGACTTTACATTTGTCTGGAGGTATATCAAATGAAAAATGTTTCAGTCACTGCTTCAAGATGTTCTGCAACATATGTATAACTGAAGCTTTCAAAAATTAAAGGCTGTCCTTCTAGAAGAATTTACAAAATAATTTTTAACAGTAACTGAATTTCAAAAGACAGACCTCTAAAATATGTGAAAACTGGTGAAGTGCTGGAGTCTTGAAGTTTAGACTTGATATTAGCATAATGACATTAAAATTTCTCATTGACATGCTGCTCATTTTCCAATGCTTCTAAAATGAAAACAGCACACTCAGTCATATCCCTTTATTAATTACAATGAGCTGAAGTTTACCCATGCAAAATTGTGGCAGGGAAGGATTGCTACTTTAGTAGACTCAATTAATTGCTGTAAAAACAGACAACGTGAAAGAGTAGTGATCAGCAGCAATGTGTTTCACCATACTCAGAATAAGAATTAACCAACCTAGTGGATCCAATATTGTACTCAGAAGAGACTGAAAATAAGCTCTATTATCTCTTTTACATAAAACCACAAGAATGATTAGTCACATTCTAGATATTTCTGGATTCCTGCAAGCTAGTGTAGCACTTACAGGCTGAGTCAGAACTGAGGTCTCCATTCTGCTCACTATTGCATAAGCAGATATAGAGACATCTCCAAAAGTTTACCTTCCAAGTTTTACTGAGTAATAAGCTGACTGAGCAGAAGTATAAAACAAGTAAATCCCACTGAATACAAATAACATGGCCATGGCATTCAACATTCGCAAAAATTGTACCTAGGAGGAACTCTCAACTAAATAAAATTAGCAAAGCCTGCCTTTAGTCATTTTGCCTACAGTATCATGAAAGTATTGCTTATCAAGTCTGCTGCAAGGACCACATTCAGACAGGTTAAGTTCCTACTGCAGCCATAAGCTGAACCAAGGAAGTGAGATATGGGCTTTGAGTGATTGAAAATTTACGTTTAGATATGCACAAAGACACCACAAGCTCCACGGTGAAACACAGACTATAGATAGCTGACATTGTCCCTGATTTCACATCTGAGAGGCGCAACTTGTCCCTATTCAGGCCCTGACTGACCTGTCCAGTTATCAGATGATGTCTGCCAATTTTTTAACATGCAGAATTGAGTGTTCTGCTGCTGTAGATATGATCATTTTCCTACACTCACATATACTCAGCATTTGTTTTTTCCCTCTGAGTCCTGGTAGAACCTGCCAGCAGCTACTTCCCAGCATTCCCAACATGGGAGGAGTTAAATCTCCTACAGTATACATCCCCTCCAGTATTTCATTAAGTTAGACAACAAAAGCAGAAATAAACTAGTTCAGGTAACAACAACAACAAGGGTGGGTGGCAGGAAGGAAGAAACAGTTTATACCATCAGCCTACGCTTCCATATGAAGTACAGCGAGAGCTGCACCAGGGCCCAGCCTAAGGATCAATCCATCCAAAGGTTACAGCTGCTCATCCCCGAAGAAAATAAGATGAAGGTCATGCAAACATTGTTTCAGAAAATGTCAGATGTATTAGTATGTTACAAAGTTTCTGTCACAGTACCATACCAAAAAATTTCAGTTGTTGCTATAATGTTTCTTTTTGGTTGTTAGCAAAATAGGTAAACCATTTCCTAATCTGTGAAAAAAAAGGTGGGTGGGGGAAACGATAAATACAAGTAATTTTGGAGTATACCCAAATATATACACACTAAAGATCAGCTTTGCTAAGTTTATCGCTGGACAATGCTTCAGATAACAGTGAAAGAGGTTCTTCATTTCTACTAAGGCTCAACTGGCTAATATATTGGCTCAATATATAAGGAGTCAAAAAGAAGCTTCTTCAAGCTTTTCTTTCTAACACAGATCCCACCAATTCCTTTCTCAAGAGGAGAAAAACAAACTCAAAACAAACACCGAGAATGGCAAAAGATAGGCTACTCGTTTCTGTTACAATCAGCAGCAAACAATTGTGAAAAAAAAAATCAAAAAAGGGAAGGAAAAAATATCCATACAGAAGAGCTCAATAAGCTATTTTTATCACAGAATATAATGAATTAGAACTTTCAACATGTAGGGGATACAAAAATACAGAGATATAATCATACTTCTATCACTAAAAAAATGTAAGGGACTTAAGACTTAAGTAAGACTTAAGACTATTATGTACAAAGGCTACTAGGGATACAATAATTTTCAAAACCACAAAAAGGATCTACTGAGGGCAAAAGAAAAAGCAGTTAAAACAGAAGAACAGAGATGCAGAACTTCTCACATTTTGTTCTGATACATTAAAATGCTATCAGTGAACAAATCATTTTCTATGGTCCAAGTGTATTATGCTACTGTACCTATTATTCTTAAATTAAATAATTGCTTAGACTGAATGACTGACAACAAAACTAAGCTGCCGTACAACCAACTACTCCTTTAAGTCTCTCATATCTGAACCTTATTCAGAGATGGCAAAATTCCCTTACTGATGTAGAATCACTTTCATGCCCATCCTTTTCCACTGTTAGCCTCCATTAATATATGTTAAAAGGAAGTCCCTATAATGTTCAACTATCCATCATCATTCTCTATTACACTTCCCAAAAAAGAAAATGCACACACACATTCCCACTAAAGATGCTGACACTAACAAGGAGTGAACTGAGCAGGGTTTCTATTTGTTATTCTTCTTCCACTTATAGCCCTCTTTTTACATTGACCACATATAAGCATTTTAGACCATATACTCCATGCTCTTGTATGTCTGCAACTTTCTCACACCAAACACTCAGTTTTCCTGAAAACAATCTCTCCCATACCACCTACATCTCTTAAGTATAGCATGTAGAATGAAGAGCTGTGCACATAAAAAATTAAAGCCTTTAATTGTTTGGTAGAGTCCAAAATTTTGCTGTTTACCAAACACAGAAAAACCCAACAAACCAACAAGAAAACAAACCAACAATAAAAACCCCACCATGAGCCAAAAGCATCATCCTCTGTTACTGCTCAGAAAAAGAATTGGATCTCCTAGAGGGCATGCAAAGAACTGCCCAGAAGGAAAGTGCTGGCAGAGCCTTTTCATACCTACACAAAACATACCAAATACTGGGAATAGCGGACACCATTAATATTTTTCAGTCATGCAGGCAGCTTTCTCTGGACTTCTAGGATCCCTGAAGAATTGTAACTACAAGGAAAAGTATTATAGGCACAGAATACAGAGACGGAACTTCCCAAATTCTGAGTGACAACTCCACTAAAATAAAGGGGATTATTCACTTGAGTAATAATGTCTTGACTGAGCATAAGTTTTTCATGGCTTGCTTAAAAATTGTCAGCTACAGTGTTTAAACAAATATCAAGCCATTTTCATTTGCTCCACTCAAAAAGCCAGTGTGATTAATTTCACAAGTCCATAAACCATCACATGTCTATTTATCATTTCAAAAGAAATACAACTTGCAAACAGCCCTGCTGTTATTCACAGTCAATCTCTAACTGCTACCAAATGGTAAAAACTGATCAATTACCTGATTAAATTACTGAACATAATCGGACGTGCCCTGCTGCCACTAAAGTCATCAGTGCTTATGTGAAAAAATTGAGCAAAATTAGGCTCCAGATATGCAGTTTGGTCTTCAAGAACTACCCCAGACATGTCTAGTCCTAATGAAGTTAATGCAACTACTCAGGTAGAGAGGTCAATATTAGCAGGTTTCATTCCAGGAGTGGAGTTTTAAGCTGTAAGTGGCACACATTGCTAAGGAATAATGCACCACAAACTTACAATACCCAGAATGTGGTGTGTCACTGTTCAATTTATTAGTGGAATGCAAATGATAAAGTACTCTGTTAATTATTTAAGAAGTGATGTTGAAATGGTTAGCTGGTAAAAACCGCTGTAGTTCTGGAAACAAGTCAACTCAATGTCAGAGAACAAGAGACTGGGTCAAATTATGTCTACTCAGAAATACAAAGCCTACTGAAAATCAGATAATTTACTAAGAATTTATGTATAGCAGATCATTCTCAAAGATGGGACAGAAGACAAATTAACACATTTTAAAGAATCAGCAATTATTATTATTATGAGCAGGTTAGTTCATGAATCTGACATAAACAGTTTCAAACATAATTATTATAATACTTATGTAACTCATAACAGATTTACTAAGTATAATGGAGTCTTCATAAAATGACACTCCATCACACTGATGCCAGCTCCTACCGAAATGGGAAATCAATTTTTTGCAAATGCAAATTACACAGTGGGTGGGTAAGAGAAATGCAAACTGCAAAATCCTACACTAAATAAAAACATATATAAACATGGTGACAGCCTGGTAAGTGCTCCTCTTTAAATAGCTAACAAATGGCAATCCCATTTTCTTTCCTGAACCAGCTCCTTTGAAATATGGAGGATGGTGGCAAAAGGAGACCAAAAATCAGTTTTCAAGCAATCTTTTCATAAAGTAATATTTATTAGTTGTAATTAATAACTGGAACGTCTACAACACACTTCAAACTTTCAGAGAGAAACTGCACCTAAGAATGCAGAAACTAAAAGAAAAATGATCCCACGACAGGCCAGAAAATATCTATTTATTTAGTTAAATTCTACCGACATTGGTAACATCTTCATTCAAATGTTTTTGTAATGACTCAGTATTTAAACATCACTATGTATAACAAGCTTCTTCCTGATTTGAATAAACAGAGCAGCAGTAGGCCCAGCTATCCCCAGCCAGTGGTATTCCCATTACACTGTAATAACAGAACGAAATAGTTTTCATAGAAACGAAATTGTACTCTGCCTATCTTAAAATCTGTATATTTTGTAGAAAATGTCAAGCATTACAAGCCTAGTGGCAGCACCGGGACTCCCAGGCAGGCAGGCAGGCCCCAGCAGGAGCACGGAGGTGGCAGCTCAGCCCAGGGTGAGAGGGAAAGAGGAGTGTGCTTCATGTCACAGTCAAGGGACTCCTCCAGGCAACTTAAAAAGCAACACTGAGAGATTTGCACCTAATCCTCCACAGCCCAGGCGAGGATTTCTGTGATATAATGCTAGACAGCCACGTGCAGGAGAGAAGGGGGTTCAAAAGGCTCTAACAGTCAGAGAGAGACACTAAAAAGAAATATGTGAAAACTAATAGCTGAAGAGCTTATTGCCTCAGCGTTTAAATCCTTTCATCATTCTTTTCATCCAGGGGAGGCAAAATTTATTTATAGTATTTGAGAAAGGCAGGGGGGAGAAAAGAAGATCTGTAAGCTTATAACTGCTGTTTGGTCATCCTCTGTATCTTACTGTTTCTGCTTTTTTTGGTCAAAATTCACTCATTGTGACTGCTGTACAAAAGCTGTGAAGGAAACACTTAAAGTAAGCAACTAAAAAGATAAAATTATTTCAACAGCCCACTTGCCATACATATCCCAAATAACTGTACATCAATGACTTAAACAAGGGCTAGTCTGTTTTATTGTTATCACTACCAGGGCAGGTTTTACCCACAAAAAAAAAGCACAGACAAGTCCTCTGCTTTTTGGGAGGAAAAAAGTACCTTTATATATGAACAGCCATGTGGAGATATGTGAAAATATTCTGCTGTAAGAATAAATAATTAACATATCAAACTGCAGCTACAAGTTCGTGGGTATTTTTTTCCAATTAAATGATTTATGAAAATATATCCTGATTTACGGAAATATATACAAACGGAGAAAGTCGTGCTGAACGGAAGATTACCTAGCAGACCTGATTCACCCTACCTCTTCATGCTCTGCTATACCTTCCTATTTTAAATGTACCGAGCCGAGTATCCAATACAAGCTGAAGTACAGTCCGCCATAAGAAGTACTAGGAGTGCCCTTGAAAAATGTCCAGATTGCAGCTAGTGCACAAAGGACCTCGCCATGAAAATAAAGCGCATGAAAATTTCTCTCTCGCTCTTGAGCCGGCAGCAAGTGAAGAGATTAACTTCCCACCAACATCGGAAGACAAAGCGTTGGCAAGACACAAGCCAAGTTTAAGAGGTTTAGAAAGAAAGAAAGAAAGCAAGAAAGAAAGAAAAAAAAAAAAGAAAGAAAGAAATGGGGCGAGCAATTCGTCCCGAACACTCTGCCTCGTATTTATCGCCCCCCAAAAAATGCTCGACGGAGCTGAAGAGCAGTGCTACACGACCCCAGCGTGAGCAGTCAGGTACTGACTGCCATAGGTAAGGGAGTCTGGAATCCCCCTTCCCTTGCTACACGGGAGGCGACGCTGCAGATCTCCCACTCCACCACCAAAAAGCGAAGCAGAACCAGCATCCGGGGCGGGAGGGGGAAGGTAATTAACTGGGAACTTTATGTTCCTTAAATATGCAACCGAGACCTTTTTTTTCTTCCCACGCCCCTCTTCTTTCCATGTTCTCTGTCATAACCAAGCTGAAATAAACGTTATTCTATAACAGAAGTATTCAATAAACAGTACAAGACTCACCATATCAGCTGGAACGCTGCTGGACATTTTGATGTTACCCTAAATGGCTTAAAACCAACTTTAAAAAAAAAAAAAAAAAAAGAAAAAAAAGAAAAAAAAAGAAAAAAAGCAGCAGCACCAAGAGCAGCCCGCCGGAGATCTTCAAGAAGCAAAAACAGTGTCAGTATCGGAGGCAGCTTCCACGTCCCCTATGCGAAAGAGGTGCCCGATAAGCAGCGGGGAAGGCGGCCGGCTGAGGAGTAGGAATATCCAGGGGAAGCGGTGCCGGGCTGGACCGGAGGAGCCAGCGGGAGACCAGAGATGGCAGCAGATCCCTGTCAGCGGCGGAGGCAGCAGCACCAGCGGTGCCAGGTAGACCAGGCAGCAGGACTACACCGCCACATGAGCTGCGTGCGAGCTTTTTCCCCCTTCTCTCCCTCTGCCTTCTCTCCCAGCCTCGACAAATGACGACGGGATGATTCACACGGGATAATAGTGCGTCCAAGTCACCTCCTCAGTCGGCGCAGGCGACCCGGGCGCGCAGGCAGGACCTGGCTCCTGCCTTGGGCGGTGGGGCAGGGAGGCGGGAGGGCCGGGGTGGGCCCGGGGCCGCTGGGGAGGACGCCGGGCTGCGGACCCCCTAGGCGGTGTGCGGCATCCAACAGCGCCCGGCGGGGACGCGGGCCGGGGAGGGAGGGAGGGCGGCCGGAGGGGAGAGCCCTCCCCCGCGGCGCTCGGCGGGGGCCGGGGGGCGTTCGACGGCGGCCGCCTCCCGCAGCCTCAGCTCTCCGCTCGCATCGCCGCCACCGCCTCCTCAGCCCGCCCTCCCTCCCTCCCCCGCCTCGTCCGCCGGCGGCTCCGGCCGCCCCCCGAGAGCCGCGCTGCGAGCCGGAGGTGCCGCTCCTTCAGCGCGATCCTCGCCTGCAGCCGCCCCCTGTCATCTTCGGCTCAAGCCAACATGGCGCCCGCCGAGCCGAGCGAGGGGACGCGGCAGGGGAGACACGGACCCTCCGCCGCCGCCTCCGCCACCCCCGCTCCCGGCGCGTCACACGCCGCCGCCCCGCGCGGCACCATGGGGCTTGTAGGCGCCCGGGACCGAGCGCCACCGGGGCGGGGCCGCCCGCCCTGCGCGGGGCCCCGGGGGCCGCCCCATCCCGCCCCGCCGCGGGAGCCCCGGCCGCGCCGCCCTCCCGCCGCGCTCTCGCAGCCTCGGCCGGGGCGGCACCGAGGGGGCTCCGCGGCACCGGCGCCGCCGCGTCCCGCTCCCCCCTCGGGCAGCAGAGAAGCCCCGGCCGCCACGTGAATCGGCGCTTTCCCCCTCCGGGCGCTGCAGCTCCCCCGGGGCCGTTCTGGCGCTCCTGGCGTGGGCCCGCGCTGTCCTCTTGGACGGCTTCCAAAAAAAAAACCAAAACAAAAAAACCCCCCAAAAAACAAACAAAAAACAAAACAAAAAAACAAACAAACAAACAAAAAACCCCAAAAAAACAAAACCAAAAAAACCCAAAAAACCCCACCCAAAAAAACCACCCAAAAAACCCCCAAACCGGAATCACCATGGAATGTTAAAGGTTTGGGATGGACCTTAAAGATTATCTAGTTCTAACCCACCCTGCCATGGGCAGGGGCACCTCCCACTAGACCAGGTTGCTCAAGGCCTTATCCAGCCTAGCTTTGAACACTGCCAGGATTGAGGCATCCACAACCTCCCTGAGCAACCTTTTCCAGTGCTTCAGTGCCCTCTGTATAGAGAATTTCTTCCTACTATCTGTATTTATCCTCTTTATGTTGGTACCCATTACTCCTTGCCCTATTACCCCATGCCATATCATTACAGCTCCTGACAAGAGTCCCTCTACAGATCCCCTGTAGATATGCTACATTTTCATGTTGCTGTTTTTTCTGCACCCCAGATCTTCGGGTCTGGGCCTGTACATCACTTTTTTGTATTTCTCATTCTCATATTATTCTTTAGGTTTTTCTTGAGGGGTTTTGTTTGTTTTGTTTTGTTTTTTTTTTTAATTATTTGCTTGTTTCTTTGTTTCCCAAACTGTGCTGTTTTAATCATGAAAATAAAAGCTCCTGTAAGATTCACAGTGCAAACAATGACTGCCACTTTGGAAGCATCTGGAGAAAGGGCACTCCCTCATCATGTCAAATGCCCCTTCAAAAGCCACCTTGCTTCCTGAAGAGCTCTGCATTTTGTTACAGATCCAAGTTATCAGAGCCTATGTGTGCAATGGGTGTTTTATCCTTTATTCCAGGTGGCTCCTGGAGACCAGCATTCAACAGAGAAGGGCAGTGCCTGATGAAAAGTGCACTGCACCTCAAAGACACCAAAAAAATCCACACAAGGTGCATGTCTGCTGAAGAAATGAGTTGGCCTTTTGAGAGGGGTGTGGATAGGCACATTCACATACCAATGCTGTGAAACTGTCCAAGTAAAAAAAATTAATCAAGAAAATCAAGCAGATGGTGACAGATGGTTCCTTTGTGGACAAATCTCATGTAAAACCACAGGAAATTAAGACAGAGTTGTTCCCTTTAATACTGAAAGTTTGAGTCTGCCTTTCTTCTTTAGGACTTCATGCTGCAAAGGCAACCCCTGGCAAGAAGCTGTCCCTTGCAGAGGTTATAATTCTTTACTTTGTACTCTGCCCCAAAATAGTACTAAACTACTGACTTCAGAAGACAGATCTGACAGCAAGCAGTGCTATTTGATGCCTGGGAAAAGAGTAGGGGGCCAGCAGAAGTGGCCCTACATGCGTGACCTCTGTGAGGATTCTGTACTGTCTCGTATTGTGTAACTTTAGGCATATCACTCCCTCTCTTGTCAGCCTAATTTGCTTAGATGGTACATTTTTGGGAGTCAGTAATATGTCCAGTCTCAATCAGGCCCTCTAGACACCAACAGGATAAAAGGTGTTGTGTTTGTGGAAGCTGAAGCATCGCTTACTCTTTCTCAGATTGGGCATCCTTGAGGGACAGAGAAAATAGAAGAGAGTTAAAGAGATGAGACTTGAAAGATGTCTCTCCGTGTCAAACATTAGGCATACTTGAGCATCTATGACTTTCTGATTAAATCAGTGACAGACTAAGGAATTATAACAGATCTTGCTTAGTAGAGTTTATGCTTAGAATCTTACTAATGTGGGCTTTTGCCTGAAAAACAAACAAAAAAACCCCAAGAAACTAACATACAACAGCTTAAATTTAATCAGAATCTTAAGATCTGCTCCAAGGGCATCCTGCAGACCAGCCTTTCACTCCTCTCAGACAGCCTCGAGGTGACCCAGGTAATTTAGGAGGTGCCCTGCCCGTACTTTTCCCACTGGCAATCTCATAGTAGGGGCGAGAGGACAGGCACCACAACTGCTTTACTGGAACAACTGTCTCCTGATGTAATCTGAAATTGGTGGCAGTGGAATTATGTCCTTGACCCCTCTGTGACTGC
Source organism: Acanthornis magna (assembly GCA_036785705.1). NCBI lineage: Eukaryota > Metazoa > Chordata > Aves > Passeriformes > Acanthizidae > Acanthornis > Acanthornis magna. Next base: position 14,973,414 of record JAWUZG010000090.1, read on the forward strand.
TGAGGTGCATGGCCTTTCCCACCTCCTCTGCTACAAGTAGGCAGGGCAGACAGCGGGGCTTTGTAATCCTTCACAGTTTACCAGTTTACTTTACAGGATTGCCAAAGATTATGTGGAAATACTTTTCCACTGAACATCAAGAAGCCCATCTGCCCACACAAGTCAGGCAAGTAAGGACAGCAACAAGAACAGGCAAAGTGGATGAGGGGTCAGCAAGGCAAGCAGGCAGCAGCAGGGCACATCCACTGCACTGGAGATGGCTTTTTTTAATTATTCGGATGGAGGAACTCTTCTGTGGTGCACAGTGATAAGTATATCCATAGGACATAACCATAGTAAATAAACCAGCAGGATTCTATGGGTTTTGTTTTTTTGCCTCTGTTTTTGCAGTCCGTTAAGAGGAAGGATCATGTGTTGGTGAAGCAGCAGGGTGGGGTACAAGAGGAGTCAGGAGTCCTGGCTACTTTGAGTCCTTGCTGCTTTGTGTATGCAGTCAAGTTGGTCAACTTTTCTGCCAAGTGTATAAATGGGGATCAGCTCCTCTCTTTGACACACAGCTGTACTGACCGAGACATGTCAATTACCTTTTTAATGATTATTATTTTTACCATCTATTTGAATCTACAATTATGACTACTGGCCAGAATGCCACAGTATTAGGCACAACATGGTATGAATACACATCGTGTCCTGTCCTGAAAGGTTCATGATGCTCAGTTTATCCAACAGTTGATATTTATATCACATTATAATGATTTTTTTTTCTCCTGGCTCTCATCTGTGATGACTAAACACAAATGAATGGAGGATCCGGCACAACTGGTACATGCTGGAGATCATTTCAGGGTGATTGTGTGATGGGCAAATGAATAAAAAGATGTGCTGAATGATGATCTGGTAGAAGTTGTACTACATATGATGACAGGGATAAAACCTACCAGTTTTGTAGGGGTGAGGTCATGTATTTGAAATGCAGGGTGGTCAAATATAAAACAGAAAAATGAGCTTTTCTCTTTGGCTTGTATTAAGAAGTGCTGTTATGATAGTATTCATTTCACATTTGCAGAGAGAGGAAATGAGACTTGTGGTCAGCAATAGTTGTCTGGAGCAAGGGACCCTGCAAAATCATAACCACAGGCTGAGTCTGGGATCAGCTTGCAGATAAATCCCAAGCAAGTGCTACAGGCATACACATCTGAAAACAAATCTTTTCCACATCCAAAGATCAAGCAGAAAGGGGAAATTCTGTTCAAGAAGAATGTTAGCAACATAGAAAGCTTAAAGGCTATTCTGGTTTTGGGGCCTAATACTGTACTCATATGCACAAATCTTACTTCCATTAAGTCTCCTTTGCAGAGCTGTCATTCGTATTTAGACATCCAGGTACAAAATCATTCATCATCATTACTTTGGCAATTTATGGTGGAAATTGATGAAGTACACATATTTTTCATTCCTTATTTGAAAAATATGACATGGCATAAGTAGAATTTGGCCATACTGTATTGCCTTAGAGAAGAATTGTGCCAGGTATCTACAGGACTGGGCGGCAGACTTAGCATTTCATGGCCATCAGTACTAGTTGAAAGCTGACTCTGTACTGAGACGTGCTTAATAGGAATAAAAGGTCTGTTATACTAAATCAGATTAGTAGTCCAGCCAATGTGATATCCTGTCTCCAGCAGTAGCCGGCATCAAATGCTTCAGAGAAAGACACACAAACCCCCACAGTGGACAATCATGTTATAATCATCTTATTTGCTAAGTTTCCACTGCTGCCAAGGCTGCCAGAGAGGCTGGTTTACGCCCTGGAGCGTAAAACTTCATATCCTTTACAGCCTTAATGGCAGCATACCCCATTGTTAGCATGTGAGACTGATTGCCATTTTTCAGAAGAGCAGCACTCTCTCCCAAGAGTTGTTATTGCTGGGATTGGAGACCACATCGAACTTTCACCCCATGACTGACATTAATAGCTTTCAGCCCAGTGCTGTCCTCCAGTGTTTTCCCTTTGAGGCAGGCTGTGAACAGGAACATCTTCAGGAGAGGTAACACACCATCAGGAAATTTCTTTTAAGGCGATTTCTGATTTGTCTCTGGATTTTCAGAGCACCCTGAGAAGGTGAAAGGCTCCCAAGACAAAGGGTTTAATTCTTTGGGGTTTGGCCGTGGGACAGATCAGGATTCTTTCCCTCTCTGGCAGCCACAGCGGCAAGATATCCAGGGCAGCAAGGAACACACCAGGTTACTCAACAGGATACTTTTAATACCTTTGTAGAAACATGTGGCTTTTTTTTTTAACTCTTACAGAGCTGAGTTTGCTTTCAACTTGGTATGATTTTGTCACACTGAATTCAGGCCCCTTATAAAGAAGAGTTCACGCAAAAAGCTGCCCTGGAATTGAGGGCTGGATCCCAGAGAGTGATACCTCTCTCTTACCACCCTCTATCTGCTCCTATGCACTGTTGGTTTCTCATTCTGGCCTCTGGGAAAAACTCATATTTTGTGTGTTCAGATTTTTTTTTTGGTAGTAAACTGACTCCTTTCCCCTTGGAAGAACATTGATTTTTGCCTGTTTGCTGCATCTGTGTTAAGCAAAACCAGCATGTGGGTCCTATCAGCCTCTCTGTCAATGCCAGCAGGCTTCTGGGAATAACATTCCTCAGGTCCCCACCTTTCTCCAAGCCAGCAGGAAGGCAACAGAAGGACCTCTGAGATTTTGTAGAATTTGGAATACACACTGCCAGGTAGAATCATGGTTTATTTATTTAAGTTATTCATCGGATTTATCTTATTGGAAAATAGAAACACACAGCCATTTAAACCAACTCGCATTGTTCCTCTGAATGCCCCAATATGCTTTAAGGATTCACTTCCCCCCCTCACATCTGCAGTACCTGTGTACAAACAGAAGACTATAGGAAACAACTGAGTGACATTGAGTGCCCGAGGTTGTTCCTGACCTTCCTGATGCAGCTGAACCAGGCAGGAGCCGTGTGCTGCCGATCTAATGGGTGTTGCAGAGATATGGCATGGTGGTGTTACAGTCACTGATGTCACAAATTATGTCAGGTAACTCCTAAGTGCAGGGGTGAAGACTGATGCAAGAGGGTAGAAAAGTGAAATAAGGAGAAGCAAAGAATAATGCAATAAGAACAAAAGTCCCCAAGCCTGTTTTAGAGAGTACTCAAATCACCGGAGTTCTGGAGGTGGTTTAGCTATCCGTATATCTAGGAATTAATGGATGCATCTTGTCCAGTTCATACAGAGAAATAACCCCAACAACAGTTTGAAGAAGTCTCTTATTTTATAATATATAAGAAACAGGAAGGAGAAATTTTAGCAGAGAAGCTTCCATCCTGGATCAGCTTCCTGACAACAAGGGGGAACTAGGGGGAGCATTGAGGTAATGTTCCAGCTCTGAACTTGAAACTTGAATTTAACAAAACGTAATAGTAAAATGCTCTTTAATACCAGGAAAACAAATATGTGGAAATGAAGAAGTCCTATACAACTGGTTGTAAGGGTTATGGTGGCAAAAATTATTAAACTTTGCCAGAGAACAGGGAGGTCAAAGATCATGAAAAGTGTCATATCAAATTAAATGACAGCTCTGCAGAAAAAGGAACAAGAATTTGTGGCTTTAGGGAATGACTGTTGCAAAACTCAATGCTGCAAAAGAAATTGTCTAGAAAAAAAATGGAGAAAAATGGTTAATGTTCAAGAGAAAACAGTGGAAGAGCACCAGGCATCAGTCTCAGACCGACCAAGGATGTAGATGGAAAATGGCTTTGTAAAACTGTTAAGCATGAAAGCTAAAGCTCAGATTGCTTGTTGGTGCTACCAGGATCCTAGCTATTGTTTATGCCTTACAGGAGCCACTGCAGCCCAAGGCTGAGTGTAGCCTATTAGTTGTGCAGAGCCAGAATCAGCAGGGACCCTAGGGTACCAACTGTGTTTTATCATCCCTCTGTCCTGCTGACTGCAGCAGGTTATTTTTTACACTATTAGGCAGCTAAGTTCTTTTCTTTTTTTTTCTTTTTTTTTTTTTTTTTAACTGTAAGGGTCTCTAGTGGACAGCTAAACATTAGTGAGCTCCCATGATAGCTCACATTTGCTATTTATAAAATTAGTACTAAAAATACGAAATTGAAGTAAGAAATCATTTTTGCTTCTTTGATTTTCATGTTTGTTATCTGTACTACATTAGAACTACTCAGGTTTTTTTAATTTAAGGACCTTCATATGCCTGTAATTTCAGGCTGTTACTTATATGCCTGTGTATATATAACTTAAACATATATTTATAAAGCTCTCAATCTATATGCACACATACATATTAATACTCTGAACACTTTTTAAATGAGCTGAAGCATTCAGATAGATTACATGCAAATCTAATTGTGTACTACTTGAGCTGAAACAAAAACACATCTCAGAATGTGCACTGAGGAGTTAATTGTTGTTTACATATGTTATGTCTATATGCAATATAGACATAATAATATAACATTTTATTTGCCTTATTTTCTATCATTCATTAGTCTTTAGATCAGAAACAGTATCTGGATGAATCAGTGTCTAAAAATGCTATTTTTAATTGGCTAAAGAGATGGGTTGACCTCTGGTAACTGGTTACTGTTGTTGGGGAGACTCTCCATGAGTGGTGGTGTATTGTTTAAACATAAAGGGACAATAGTCTCATGTCATCCATAGGATATGGAGACACCATAGTTTTGTGTTGCTTTTACTTTATTACTATACATGCGAGGCACAATCAACAAAGACTTCCTGAGGATGAATGTTGTCAGTATATGAAACACTGAATAACTGCTTTTTGTTTTGATGAATGGTCCCCTTTCTTTCAGATTTAAAGGGGAAAATACAGAGAAAAAAAAGTAGCTCTGGGGAATGAAGTCTTGCAGATAGGAATTTTTTTTAACAGGCTTTGGACTGCATTAAGGTCTTAAAATAATTTCATATGACTTGGACTCCATTGATATAATCTAAATTATTCCAGGCTTACAATACAATGTTAGGGACTGGGAAAATTAATAGGAACCTGAATTCCATGTTACTCCCAAGCTCACAGTCACTTGGGTCCTGAATGCTGCCAGTGTTGGGATTGATTTTTTGTTTCTCTATTTTCACTTTTGCTCATCATGAGCATGAAACCCAAGAGACCCTGATTTCATTCTAGCCTCCCTTTCTTATTCCAGTCCCAAGGCCTGTATGGGCAGTAATAGGTATTTGTGTTGCAGAGACAACTGCTCCCAAAATAGCCAGCACTACAAGTCTTCCAATTGGTTTACTGTCAGCAAAAAAGCAACAGAATCTGAAAGTCTGACTGGACAAGTTTTACCATGTTTGTGTTTGCTCTATGTATGTGTAGTTGGTGTGAAAGAGCTTGATTAGTTTTTATTAATCTCAGTTTTATTAATTTGTTTAAATTATTTTAATTAAAAATTAAATAAAAGGAGATTTTTTCAGACATCAGTGTCACCGCTTGCTTACGTTGTGTGTGTCATTGGCATTGTGTCATTGGGTGCCAGCTGCAGGCACAACAGATAGATGAGGAACAATTGTGTCAATTTTTGTCCATGTGCAAAAACTTGGACCACGTTTTCAGATTCCCTTTATCATAACTCTAAAGGTGGGATTCAACTCATCTAAATCTAGTCCTCTAAAAATATTGGATATCTTATCTAAGCTACTTTTGCAGCCTCCATCTGTCAGCAGTGGAGCGAGGTACTTCCATCACTTTGACCTCTTAGATAAGATTCTTGACTTCCTTCTATTGACCATTTTAAAAGCCTGCACAATTAGTTTAGTCTAGATGCTTAATTTTTATACAGTTGAAGATAACCTTTGTGATTTATCTCCAATCTCTCTCATTTCTCCCCTCCAACATGGTGTTTTCACCTCCCCACTCTGCTTAAAAGCTGAAAAGTTAACCATGATTTGATGCTCAGTACTGTTGCACACCAACCCACCCAGACCCTGGCATTGTTCATGCTCCAGAGTGGTGAGATCCAGTGCTAGGGAGGCTGCAAGTATTTATACAGGGCCTTCAGCATGAAAGAAGTACCACCATGGCTGGAGTCAGTGGGCACAGACTGAAGGAATTACCTAACAGCAAGCAGAACTGGTTGCATATTTAAGCAGGTGCATTCATTTTGGCAAGATCAAGGCTTAAATAATAATCACCCCGAGGCAAGAAAATGTTCTTCTTTTGTTTCCTTTGCAGCACAAAACTTTCTATTGTCACTTAATTAATTCAATTTTCAGACTGATGAATGATGAAGTAACTTTGGGAGTGTTACAATCATGGCATCACCTGAAACTCCTCAATGCTCTCCCAAGGGAGGTGAGAAGGTTATGGGCTGCCTGTTCTGCTAAACGAGACTACTCGGTGATCACAGCATGTGCTCTGGAGTCTGTGACATCAGGTCCTTGGGGCGCAGCCTGGCTGCCATTAAACTGTATGGGCAGAGTCCCATTAGCCAGGTGAGAGTTGCATCAGGTCTGAAAAACCTTTCATTTTTTCCAGAAAGATCCTTATGTAGGGCACCGAGGACACAGTGTGGGGGCTGATCATTAAAGGTTAGTTGAAAAAGACCAAGAAGAGGACATGAAAGCTTGGAGAAAATATGCCTAGATCTCTTTTTCTTCATAGCTTTAATATGGCATGTAATGTGTGCATGCTTCCTAGTTCACTGCTACGGATTTCTCTGTAGACGCAGCAAGAGGCAGTTCTTCAGCAGAGACCGGTTTCACAGAATATTAGAGTATTTCAAGGGTATTAAAAATGCCACCAAACAAAGATCTTGTTCACTCACCCTGCCCTTTCTGTGACAAATGACTGCAGTAAAAGTGAACTCCTGCTTTTCCGTATTTATGAAACACCTCTTCCCTTTTGTATGAAAAGCTAATACTCCTGTGCTTTAGAAAGTGTATAAGTGGCAGTTGAGAAAGTGGGTGAAAGCTGTACATTAGAGAGGTGGAACAAGGCAAGTACTGAAAAACAAAAAGCTATTCAGATTTTCTTTTTTCCCTCAAAGAAAAGGAATGAAAACTCTCATCAGACTGAATTATTCCACTCCTGATTACTGTGTGTAGCATGATGAAACAAAAAATGCATTTCCATTTTAGCTTTTGCTGGCAATATATGCCTGTAAACCTTTTGATAAAGAACTGATTTTCCAAGCAGCACAATCCTGTAGGCTGTCAGTGATCCAGCAGAGCTCTCACACTGCTTTGACTTTTCCACCTCCCAAGAGTATCAGACCTTTGGAATTCTTTCTAGGATCCTAGCAAATTTAATAATACAGGCAAACTTCTCCACAGATTGATTTTGGATTTACAAGGCTCCTGGCTGTTTGCTTGCTTAGATGTAACCAAGAGGCAGAACCTACACATCAGTCTTGAAAAAACAGCCTCATTTACACAAAATAGATTTTATTCTTCAACCTCTTCACAGCCAAGACTGGCAATGTATCACATTTGGTCATAAACATTTCTTCAGGAAGGAACTGGTCTCAAATAAGCCAGTTTAAATAAGATCAACAAAACCATCTCCAGTAATACCATCTGGTGACTCTTAATCACATCCGAGTCTAGAATATTGCAAATATGAGTCAGGTTAAAAAAGACATGAGAAAAACAGTGTGAGCAGGGAAGTGTAAGAGTATTAACTTAGTGTAGCTTGCAGCCTGTAGGATGGAGAAGAGCAATAAAGAGGAACATGTAGCAAAGCAATTAATAAACTCAGGGACTAAGGGAATACATTCTTGTTAAAATGCAGCCGTTTACCAACAATACCCTGCCCATTCTAACATCTGGCTTTGGCTTAGTCCTTATGTACTGCCCAGATACCGATACAGGTTGAAAGATACTGCACAGAGTTGAAAGATCAGTGCAGTGTTGAGCATTATATGTTTGCTGTGATCTCACTGGCACTGGACTATCCCTCCCCTGCCTGGTGAGCCATGGCAGCAGTGTGTGTCCTTCTGGAAGTACACGAGAACCCATGAGCCACCACTGCATCTGCTGTATTTTTTACGCTGTTGGCAATGTTTTGTAGAATTTGAACTTTTGTATGTGAAGTGGTAAGTTTTTTGTTGCTTGTTTGTTTTGTTTGTTTGTTTTGTTTGTTTGTTTCCCACATTTGTTTTTCCTTTTCTGCAGTTGAAAACCATTAAATAAACAACAGCCTGTAGCAACTTGTATCAAGAGTAACATGAAGGTGGGTGACACCTGAACTGGTTTGAAGAAACAATTTAAACAGTTGGGTTATGAATTCTTCTGCAAAGCAATTTTTCTTTTTCTTTTTCTTTTCTTTTTCTTTTTCTTTTTTTTTTTTTTTTGCTGCTGGCATGCATTGTTAGATTCAGTTTCATTTCACTGCCTGCAGTGCCATTCCTTCTCCATAATAAGCATCCAAGTGATGCATCACAGGATTGTTGTATCAGGGAATGTTGACAGATAAATAAATGTGCTGATTACTTTGGCATTTAAGACTTTTATTCAACCCTCTAAGCTAAAGACAGGTGATTTCTTAAAATGGATTTACATGCTAGCACATATGAATAAGCGCTTAAAGTGACACTGGAGATGAGATCTCTATAGTCTTGAAAGTTGCCAGAAAAAGAAATTTAAAAGGTGAGAGTAGTTTTCCCATTTTAAAAATACTTTCCAATTAGTTTAACAGGATTTGATACAATGTTTTACAGGTTGATGAACAAGTAGCTGAATAGTTTGGGCAGCATGTGTCTAATCTTGTTCAGAATATTTTGTTTTCTTTAAGCAGCTAGCAGAGTGTGTATCTGTCTCCTCATCACTGACCTCCATTCTCACATTCTTTCTTTTCCTTCTTCGGGCAAAATATTTTTGCACGTGCTTAATCCCAAGAACATCATTAATCCCAGGATGTTTATGTGTGGAAACTAAGCACAACTTTCAGTACTTTATTGGCCTGTGCTGAGACACATAGGGACACATCCCATAGGAATCCATCTGCTCCTGGGAAAGTCTGTGCTGTGTGCTCTGTGCGTGGGGCTGACTTCTACTGACTGAGGGTGGGGAGATGACATCCTCTCCCTGTGGCCATAAGGCAGCCATCAGGTCATGCACAGTGTGACCTTGAAAATCAGGTTCAAGCACCTGCTCTGACAACTAAATTCAGGAAATTAGTCAACTGTTCAGTTGGTCTGTTTTACATGTCAAGCTCAAGTGATTGCTTTAAGTCCATCTTAGATGTTTCAGCATGTTTTCCGCTTGTAAGGTCTGTAGTGTGGCAGGTCTGGATACAGCTCTGTTTTTCTCACATTTGCAGACTGAGTCCTGGCTTTGCAGCTGTGGAGAACAGGGACTCTGAAACACCCCTGGCCCTTTTCCCTCACAGTAGGTGACCAGATCTGTCAGAAGTCCCATGGGGATAGTCTCTTCCCATTTGTGACCTTGACTCACTGTTGGAATTTGTGTAAGGTGAAGCAATGTGTGATGGATGCTCTTGTCGTGTATTGATCACTTAAATCCTCCTGAGAGAGTCTGGGCATCCACTTCCTCCTACTGGGAACAGCAGCTCTTCAGCTGTTCTACAGCCAAAGAAAAATACTGATCAGAGAGGTGAACACACTAAAATACATATATCAAAATATATATTTATGAAAGTATATATGTGTGTGCATGAGTAAAGCCAGTTGTTTCTTTTTCCCATATTGATTGCCTGTGAGTGCTATTATCTGGTGCTCGGCCCTCTGGATTGTTTTCATGGTTGTAGAATTAATTGGCATGTTTGGTGGGGCCTTCTAGTGAGGGGGATTTGGGGTATTTTGGTTAAGAGTTAATTTTATTGGTACTCTCACTCATACAGGATCAGACATACATGTGCAAGTAAATGCAAAAAACCCTTTATGATTAATTTGATTGACAAACTATGGGAATAGAGAGTTTCTTTGTCCTTGTACAGGACATGTTTGTTGTTCTTCAAGCGCTTTTGTGAGCGAATGAATATGTTAAATAAGATCCTGTAGAGACTTGTTAGCAAGTGGCATAAGAAAGCTTGTTTCCAGCTCTGCAGGGATAGCTTTTGTGAATCTACCAAATTAAGTATTGGGTAGACTTGTTTCATGAGCAACTGGCAGAGGACATGCCAAGAGCCCTATTCTTTTACCCTCCTGCTCTCAGGCCTGTGACCACCTTCTCTTCCCTGAGGTGGAACCAGAATTCTGTGCTCTGAGGGATCAGTACAAACCTTCTCTGACATACAAGGCGGTTTCAGATCAAACACCTCCCTTGGAAAATACTGACACATGTTAGAAAAAAACAAACCAAGCCAGAAAAAAACCCCATCTGTTCATTTCTTAACAGGTTTCACATTTGTTTCAAGCATGCTGGTCAAAAAAACCCACCCCAACAACATAATCTCATGGAGAAAATATCAGTTCCTCACCTCAGAGAGAAGTCTTCTATAGAAACTTTGAACATTTTGGAGTGGATTCCCCTCAAAGCCATCTGAAAGGTTGCTGTTTACCTTAAGATTCAAATGAACTACAAAGAAAGGCAGGAGCAGAGGGCGAGCCATCCCATCTACACTGGCAACTGTCTTCAGAGGGGTGAACCATATTTTGGCAACTCATCTCTCCTCTGAGCAGACAGGCAGCCAACATGGCTGGCTCAGATTAGATGCCTGACTCCTGAAAAGCTAAATTTAGGTGGTAGGAATCCCAACCTTAAATTTTTAATTTTAAGACAGTGAGTGGCTGTGGGTCCTTCAACAGAGTTTTTCCTTTTCCAAAAATCCAAGCACTTCATGTCATGCCAGGTTAATTTTAAAGACTGGTTGCGTTTCAGCTGAGATGTGGTACTGTGGTATTCCTGCTTTGCAGATAATGCAAAAAAAGAAGAATACCCCCTCCAGCTGTACATTAAACTGTGAGGAGCCTTGGGCTGAGAACAACAGAGTACTCAAGTGGTTTTGACCAGTGCATCTGAATAAAACAACCTTCGTAATATTAGAACAACAAAACACTTCACTGCTCTTAGAACAACAAACCACTTTGCACACAGCAGCAAAACGAGTTATTACTGTTGCTAGAGCACAGTGATATCTCAACAAGGGATCCATGTCTCACCTCTCCAGCATTAATCACTGGAAATTCTCACTGTAGCAATAAGCTTTTACTTGTACATTGTGAAAATAATGGTCTCACCTATACACAATGAAGTCAGAGAGAAGGCAATGGCACAGAGCCACAGGTAGCTTGTATATCCTGTATAGTGAAATCTGGCAATGTATCCTTATACAGAAGCTAAAATACTGTGCTTGAAAATAAAGACAAAACCACTTCTGGTACCATTGTATTCACTGCTTCTTACTTTGAAACCAGAAAGTGCTTGTGCCTTTTAAAAATCCAAACACACAGAAAGCAGAAAATGTAATGGCTTATTTTTGTAATAAGACCCAGGCACAGGAACCCATGAAGATTTTCTTCCTGATGTTGAACTTCACATCTCACACCCGGAGGGGCCACATGCTGGCTTTGGCTCCCAGCACTGTCCCCAAATGCCTTCCGGCTGGAGAGGAGAAAGCCTTCTCCAGTTACCTTCAGACTTGTCCTTGGACTGCAGGAAGAGAGGGAAAGGACAAATCTGTGTTGGCATCAGGAAAAGACTATTGTCTGAGCCCCTTGTTAGAAAGTGAGTGCACAGAACTGCAGGCAATGCTGGGGTTTCCTTTAGCCAAAATGTAAGCATCTGCAAAACCATTCCTCTCTCTGGAGACAGCAGCAGGATGTCCATTGCTGTTCCTATGCTCCTTCAGGGATGCTCTATAAAACAGAGAAGGAAATATCGGACAGAGTAAATATTACCCATCCCACTCATCACTGCATTCACAATGAAAATCATCTGTTTCTGCTCACGAATGAAACAAAAGTCTCATGGATTTGATGAAGAGCAAAGAAAGAAAGAGTAGGAGTACACAGAGACAGATCCTGTAGACACAATGCTTCTGGAGACATGATCACAAAGCTGCTCTCCTCCCTGGTTATTTCCAGAGCACACGAAGTTCTGCTGCAGCCAGCTCAAAGCTGTATCTGGATGGACTTATTAGTGTGCCAATCTTCGTGCTTACAGTCACGAGCCCAGATACCCTCTTCATTCCCCTGAATCCTCCCAGTGCATCAGTGACAGGGAGGGGAGAAACAACTAGTTTCAGAAGACTAATTGCGCTAAGCCCAAAGGTGAATGCTGGCTTAATGTGAGCACTATTTCACATGGAGGCAGGAAGAAAATGACCCTAAAGGCCTACAAAATTCCTGGTGCCGTAATCTCGGCTGCTGGAAGCACCTGTATGTTTTGGAGGGACTCCTTTCCTTGTCAGAGCTGGGCTTCATCCAGGGAAACAAATTACCCTTTTTATTCCAGCAACATCCCACCCCAATACCAAAAAAACCTTTGCAGGGAAATGCTCCTCTCTTGACTTCTGTCCTTGCATGTGGCACAGCTTGTGCAGAGAGGCAAAGGACACAGCCATACGGCAGAAAAGCATCAAGGTACTGCGGTGCTGCATGAAAGCACCCAGAGTGCATTTGCTCCATTACCCACACAGAGGAGGTTCCAGGCTGTCCTGGCTGCCAGAGCCAGGCAGGGTAACCAGGGCAAGGGCATGGAGGGGGTTCAGACCAAAGCAAGGATAAATGTAAGCTTCAGCCATGCAAACAGAGGCAAGAAGCTCTTTGCTGAAAGTCATTTCCCCTCTTTTCTGACATCGCCAGCTCCTGACATGTCACCATATGCCTTGTTTGCAACACCGGGGAAGGGAAGCTGGTGGAGGTGATTTCCTTACATTTCTGGATCCTTTCAAGCCTGAACAAAAGACTTACTACTTCTGACATTGGATTCCTGTGTCTGACGAACCCCTGACTTCTCTAACTTGAATAAGTAGTTTAATTCATAGCAGAGCTGATTTCAGTTGGTGGTGTTGAAGTGTTGTCATCACAGCATCGTTCAACACAGGATAGGAAGGTGACCAGGAAAAGCTGAAATTAATAGTGCTTTCATATGGCCTTCCTAGAAGAGTGTGAACAAAAGAAGCCATAACTGTAGAGGAAAAATTGCAATGTCTATATGGAAAGGATTCATGCTGCCATTTGCTCTCTGGATCATTATATTTGCTTTCCACCACCACCACACCTTTACCATAAGATACTAACTTTTCAGAAACCTATTCTCCATTGACATTTCACCTTTATTTCATTGGCTCAGGCAACTTGAAGTGACTTAGGTAACGTTTAGTCAAAGAAAACAGACTGAATCAGATCAAACATTCTTTTCTTTGACAGAACTTAAAAGCAAACCAACAAAAATATATATGAAATATATGGTTAGTATCATATGTTCTTAATTTTGTTGAGTTACTAAATCGCAGGGACTGCAAAAGGAGACATTATATAAATCCTGTGTGAACATATGGCATTTTTTCCCCCCTTCTGAGATTGCAGGCTGGATCTATGCAATCCTGTTAACAAAACGAGCCTTGTCGTTTGAGGAGTAGGGCTTAATGACAGTTGTCAGTCATCACTAGGTACCACACTCAAGGGACATCTTGATACGCCTGTGACAGACAGATTAGATATTGTCTGGAGAGGGTTGTGCGGCAGCTGTAAGAAAGCCTAGTGGAGAGGAAATGAGGATTTTTTAAAAAAGAGCGAGGAAATCAGATACAGCTTTTCCAGCCCCTGATCTCCAGAGCAGATGATTCTTCTGCTAAGGTATGAGCCGTGTGTGTCTGCAGCTAATGGCTGGATGGGAGATGGCTGCTGCCGTGGTTTGACTTCAGTCACCCAGAATTGCAGCCTTGTTGTGATCAAACCTGGACAGATGAAAAACCTCTCTTCCCACCGAATAGTTTTCCATATAATTGGTTTTCCTTCCCATTCTTCATAGTCTTTTGCACTGAGGGCAAATGGAATCAGCACAGCTATCTCTGAGGCAGAAAGAGACTGAAATAATTTGGCAGTTGTGACTTTCATTGCCAGCAGCAGGAGATAGTGGAGGGATGCTGCTGCCCATCCTTGTGTCCTGGAGGGGACCTGTTCAGTGCCAGCAGAGGTTCAGGAGCTAGCACAGGACCTCGCTCTCACTGCCAGAGGCCCTGAAGGCACCCCCACAACTCCCAGCTCAGGTATGCCTGCAGGGAGTGGCTCCCAAACAGCTCTTTGCCTCTCTTGTCCTTGTTAATTTGCCATGTGGAAACCAAAGAGACGCAGGGATCAGTTCAGGAGTCTACGCACACACTGCTCTCACGAAGAGGTGCTCTAAATCCATGAGTGGCCAGAGACTGAGCCTGTCAACCAGAGAAAAGGCTTTTCATGCATTTCTAGTAATAGCCACAAGGTCATTCGACATGGGTACGGGCAGCAGGAGATGGGATTTGGAGCCTCTGCTGCAAAAGTCCTTAATCTTTTTTTCAGCCAGGTCAAGTGAGACTGCAGAGCAAGAAAGACAAATGGGACACCAGCCCCAGGAGACCTGATGCAGGAGGCCAGTGGAGGCTGCCGAGACAGCAGGTTGTAGCACACGTAATGCTGCTCACATAAAGCTGAGCAGTGAAACCGCAGTGCTATGGGGCTTGTAAGACTGCTCCCTGCTGCCTTGCTGGGACAGCAGTGATGATGAATTCCACCGGCTCTGCAGGATGCCCAGCCCTGGGAACACAGCTCCCTGCTCCTGGACACTGCTGATATCTCAGGAGGCTGCAGCCAGCATCTTCCACAGTGAGCTGCTCCCCAGGGACCAACCAGCCCTCTGCTTACAGCAGCTTTCTTCTCTTGTGGAGTCAGGAAACTCCATGAGGATTCAGAAGGTGCAACACACTCAACTTAATACCTTCAGTCTTTATCTTCATGTCCGGAAACACAGATATGAACAGATAACACTACAGAAAAATAAAAATTGTATAAAAAGCAAGTAAATAAGTGACCTTGAATTGTGGAGGAAGGAAGAAAAAATTCAATGTTTAAAGTTAATTAGCCCTTGGACTGTCAGGCCCGATTACTTCCAGCAGGCTCTGACATTTCGAAGATTAATTAGGGAGTTCGTTGTCATGTCTCACAAAGGACCACCATTATGCCAGAGAAAACCTACCTGCTTTCTACACACAATGTCTTGAAATTTTGCAAAAAACTAATTGGGGACCTTTGATAAAAGCTTTCTGATTGTTACATCCGTCCTGAGGAATACACTCTATTTATATGCTGAAATAAATCTGGCAGCTTTGAAGGGAAGGTTTAACACATTGGATGATGATTTAAATACTTGTAGCTCCTGGGCAAAAGGTCCTTATATTCCTCTGCTTCTTTCACAACACTCTTGTTGCATCCAGGATAGATTATGCTGTAGTGCTGTACCCAGTATATTTCAATTATTTAGCACATTTACTCCCAAACAGATCCCTGCATGTTACTGTGTACCTGTCACTGAAATCAGCCTCCTGGATGATTTCTGAGCAGCAGACATGCAGCTCCACAAATTTGAGTCAGCAGCAGCCTCCTGCAGCAGCAAAAGCAAGCCATCTCCTGGGCTGGGCCAGCAAGGGCATAGCTAGCAGAGCAGGGGATGAGATTCTTACACTCCTCTGTGGGGTCCACGGGCCTGGTGCAATTTTGGTGCCCTCAGTTCAAAAGACAATTTGAAAAGTGGGAGAGGATGCAGTGGGTGGCTATGATCGTGCTTAGCGAGTTGGAAAATCCAATCTAAGACCCGGTTTTCAAGGGAAAGTCACTGCAGGTAATCCTCAGAAGCTCCTTCCAACCTGTCCTTTTCTGGTGTGATATGTTTGTTAACCCTTTGTTCTTCCCCAGGACAGACCAGCTCCATGCAGAGCTGGAGGGAAAGGCCATGTGCTTTCTGCTCACCGGTGCAGTGAGCTCTGCAGCAGTGAGCCAGGATTCTACCTGCAAGTGCGTCTGTCTCATGCCATTTAAAACATTGTTGTGAGCATCTTTGCAGATAAAAAGCCCTCCCTGGCTCACAGAGTTTGAATCTTCGATGTAGTGAATCATGGATAGGGTCCTTCAGAAAAAATGGAACAGAAAAAAAAAAACAAAAGAAAGGAAAAGGAAATGAAATCCCATTTTAGACACAAAATGGTTTCTGGCTTACAGCCATGCAGATATTTTTAACATGTCCATCAATACAGTCTCTGTGCACAGCAACTGACTGATCTGTGACTCTCTGTTCATGCTTCCATCTCTCCCCCAATGACCAGAGGGTGTCTTTAAAAGAATTATTTGGTCATAACTATTTTTATTTTCCTTTATCATCAGGGGACACTTACATGAAAGCTGAGCTGTAGAGAGGTGGGACCTCTTGCCAGAGAGGTGGTAGATGTCCCATCCCTGGAAACATTCAAGGTCAGCTTGGATGGGGCTCTGAGCAACATGATCAAGTTGGAGATTCCCCTGCTCATTGCAGGAGAGTTTGGACTACATGGCCTTTAAAGGCCACTTCGAGCCCAAACTGCTCTATGATTCTCTTGGTAAATGGTTATTTCTGTGGTCTGTTTGCTGTCCATTGGAAGGGGGCGTTCCGTGGCCACGGCAGAGCTGTGTGCAGCAGCCAGCCTCCTGCGCAGGTGCCCTCAGCCCCAGCACAGTGAGCTCAGGGGCTGCTGGGGAACATCCTGCCCAATCCATGCCACCAAGATGAGAGTCACCAATAAGCTCTCTGACCTTGTCCAGCTGAGGTACATGCCTACAAGTCAGTGCAGCTGCAAGGCAAGGTCCTGAGGAGGTTAAGGCTAGGACTCATCCTAATCTCCTTCAGCCATCTCAAAATTAGGCAGCTAAGCCAAGTTGAGAACCTCTTTTTTAAAATGTTCTTTTTAGTAGGTTGTCCCCAAAAGCACTTGATCTCATCCCAAGATATATGGGATGATTCACCCTCCATAAGTTGTAAGGAGAACCTGTGGTATTTGTAGGACCTGGCCCCAGAGATCAGGGGATGACCCTGACTTAGGGTTTCTGTCTCTGGGAGTTGGACTTGAATTTTTAAAACCCTAAACTAGAAGTTCTTTGCTCTCCTAGTGACCCATTCAAGGTCACAGAGTTGGCAACCAGACCAGGAAATTATGTGCCCCAGCCACAAGTGTGGCTTTTACTCACATGCTTTTCTAACCATTCTCAAACCTACCCAAAAAAAACCCCCAAAACAACAACAATAACAACAAAACAAACAAAAAAACCCCAACAAACAAAAACAAACAAACAAAAAAAAAAAACCCCAAAAAACAAAAAACCCCTGAGATTCCAAATGCCTTCTAATCTTCCTTACCATCAATGCTGCGGTCATAAACACCCACTGGAACCAACCCAACGATGGTTTTCCATTTCATCTTTCAAGGTCTATTTTTTTAAAAGCCAAGAGAAAAACTAGTTCCTCTACAGACAACAGTTAATCATTAATGGTACGTGCAAAACATAACATGCTTGACCCTTTGACGTGGTAGGAGCGGCACGTAAGTGGAGATGACAGGATATATTGGCTTATGCTTCTCCCAGACAGATCTGCCTGGCTGTGGGAAGGGAGGAATTGAAATCTTTATCACCTGAGCTTAGTAAGGCTGTCGCTTTTGAAAGGGAGTGCTTGGTTATTTTAAGGCTGCTAGCTTGTAGCCACTTCAGTAATTCTGCCTAATAAATGCGAAGTCATTCATGCTTTGTGGTTGATGTCCAGCATCAGACGGGGAAGTGCTGAGTCAGCCTTATTCTGCTGGCTCACTGACTCAGCTTTTGGAGGCACAGCCCGTCTTCCCTGGGCAGTGCTTTGCAGGGTGAAATGCAGGAGCTGGCAGGCAGGCAGGCTGGGATCAGCATCCAGCATGGCTCTCTGTCACCTCACCAGCACTCAGAGATGCTGCATAAGAGATGTGCTCCTGGATCCTCTTGGACTCCGACCCAAGGCACTGAGTTCGCTCAGCTCCTCAGGTTAGGAAGATGTAAGGATGCTTGTCAAATTGCAAGTCCAGCCATTTATTTCCCGGGAATAAATGGGGCAGCATTCCTTCCTTTGGTTTTGCAAGAAGAGACCTTTAGAGAAAATCAGTATTTATAAATGTATTTTGTAAATTTACTCATCAAGGGCTTTGCAGATCCGGACTCACCCACACCTAAAAAAAAAGTGCGAAATATTGAACAAACAGAGAGACAAAAAAGAAATAGAAAAACAGACATTTTTCTTGGTTTCCGTGGCCAGGGCGTTGAGAGTGGCGATGCCATCTGCTGGCGATAGAAAGCCGGGACCCCTCGCGTCCCTGCGGCTTGTACTGCACAGCCTTTGGTGTTACTGTGGTGATTTTTAACAATGGGGTGTGCAGCCGTGGCGCAGCGTAGGTGTCCCACTGCGAGGCTGCGGAGTGGGATGCTCAGCTGTCTGTGTCACAGGTGATCCCCACGGGAATGACTAACCCCCTGGGAAGCAGAGGTCTGTACACGTGCTGCCACAAGATGTAAGAGGGCAATACTGTGCGTCCAGGTTTGGGTGGGAAGGGGAGATTCTGGGCAGGAAGATGCTCTCTCTGCTCAGGCGTGCGTGACGTATCCCCAGTTTCTCCCTCTGTGAGCCTCTAACACACGGCTGTGCATCGGTAGCAGCTGAGGTCCCCCTCACAAGGAGCCCACAAGGAATGACATGAAGAGAAACTCAGAAACAAGCCCAGAAGAAGGGACTGGAAATCAGGATCCTCCTGCCCTGCCAGGTCTGCTGCCCACTCAGCAGCGTAGTCACACTCCTCTTCTCCCCACTCCTGGGTCCGTCTTAGAGAGGGAAGCGTTTTCAACAGCAGCATGGGCCCCTCCCTGACCTTGTGCAGCATATCCAACCAGGTGAGGAACATCTCTGAGATGTTCACAGGAGCTGTAAAACCCCTTACTCCTGCACATCTGCACCAGCCGTGCCAGAAGGAAAGGTGGGCATCACATCTCTGCCAGGGTCCTTCCTGTCCCTTGGGCACACCTTCTCCTCCAGTCTCCCAAAAACTGCAGGAACCACGCAATGTACTCTCTAGCTGCTAGATCATTTTGGCCAGAGGCAGCCAGTATTGCCTAGGAATTCATGTGCCTGTGCATTATTTGCCCAAACACACACATAGGTTCAGAGCAGGGACTGAACATGCTTTGCCTCTCTTCTTGCCCTGGGGGGGCTTGGTTGTGCCTCTCTCCCAAATGTTTTGACCAGAGTTTGTTGCTAAAAAGAGGGGGGAAGTGTAAGAGGTAGACTTGGAGAGGCAAATACGGTAATTCCAGAGCTAAAGAAGACTTGACCCTATTCAGTTTGCAAAACACCTTGGCACTTAGAGCCTTCTCAAGCACTGTGCAGTGCCCTGTGAGCTGTAGCTGAGGGGCGAGACACACTCTGGCACAGTAAATATGTGTCAGCTTCTTATTCAGAGCAAATAGTTCTGAAAGAAAGATTTGATGGTAAAGTGCGTACAGAAAACCTTCTGTAGCCAAGCTGCCAGCCCCCAGGCAAGACCAGAAACTCTTGGGAAGGGTATCCAGGGGCTCCCATCTGTGGTAGAAGCTGAAAAAAATCTTGGGTCACTCTTCCAGACTTCTTGGAAGTGACCTTCCCCTTGAAGGAGTGCTTTGCACTGAACACCACAGAGCTGAATGAGAGGGAAGGAAAGAGTGGGGTGGCAGGGCCAGGGGAGGAGGCTGCCCTGTGCAGCCAGGGGCCACAGTGCCACCATGCTCTTCTCCTGGGTCACAAATGGAACAGCGGGGGATCTGGAGCATGAGACTCTGGAGGACAGGACAGAGAGCAGATACTCACCAAGTGACTCCCTCATGCTGTGCCGGGTGCCTGAACCCTCACAGCAGGGCAATGCACACCCCTGCCCATCAGCCTGCTGCTTTCCACAAAGGTCTTGAGACAGCTTGGGTTTTCTGAGCTCCTGGGGAGCCCTGGGAGCTGAACATCTGGTTCTGCCCTTGCCAGCACCTTGCCAGGATCAGGGTGGCACAGAGGAAAGGGAAAAGCGATGCTTCATGCCTGGGCAGAGACTGGCCGATCTCAAGAAGAAGCATAAAAAATAGTTTCTGATTTAAAATACTGTTAAACAATTTCTGACTGGCCTTTCTCACTGGTATGGCTGTAATTAATGACAACAAGCTCCTGCCTGGCAGCTGAGATAGCCCCTCAGAAAAGTGAGAGGGAGTGTGTCAGGCAGAGAGAGCTTCTGCCAGGGCAGCCGGGCCATGGCTTGGGCACTTGCTGAAGACAGCCATGTAAGCTTTGTGGGAAACAGCAGCATCTCAGTTATGACTTCTGCAAAGAGCTGTGCTCAGGAGTGGAGTGGGGTGACAGCCAGGCTGCTCCTGCACCATATACGCAGCACTGGAGCTGGGAGGGCAGGCCAGCTGCTCCAGAGACTGCTATCAGTATAGCTGGCTGTTAATTGTGGTTGAAAGATACCCTGCACAAAGTCACAAGATAGAAAATGAGGACAGGAGAGGGGGCATGAACCATTTCATCTCTTGCCTAACTCAGCTGAGGAAGCTGCAAAGAAGAACTTGCCCTTCTTGGCTGTTTGCCCCAAGGCTGTGTGCAGCTGGGGAAAGAAGAAGTGAAAGGATGAGCCTCCCACTTGGGTACCAGAGGGAAGCATGGTGCTGGTAGAATGCAAAGCTAAAGTCTGCAGCAACCAGGCCAAAATGCACACAGCAGGTAACAGCCCTAAGGCAGTCCTGCCTAACTGTACATGCAATGGGAACATGCGGTGCCAAGGCAATCTGAGCTAATTGCTCTTCCAGCCTGCACTCTGACCCTGGGCAAGTCCCTTCACCTCTGTGCTCTGTGTTGGTCTGCTCAGATTTCAAAACCTCCAGGCTCTCCCCACATGTTTCACACAGTGCCTAGGACTGCTGCAATCCCACTGGTAATAAACAGGTGGTGAGGTCTTTTGCAACGTCCGTCAGCCCTGACTGAGCAAGCCAAGCCCCTTATAACCTCATTCTCCTTGAAATGTTTTGTTTTGTACACTCTTCTTGAAATGTTTTGTTTTGTACACTCTTCTTGAAATGTTTTGTTTTGTACACCTCTTTCTGTGAAGTAAGTCCTCATTGTGGCATCAGGGACCTGAAAAATCTGACTCCAGATTCAGGAGCTCCAGAAACATAATCCCTCAAATCCTGATGATCTACTTCACCTTGTCTCGGGAGCCAGGTCGTGTTTCTTTGCTAGAGGTACATTGATCGTTGAAAAAAGTCAGATCTCAGTTATTATTTAGTACCAATTAATTTAATTCCTTAGTGTTTTATCAGTTATTTTCTCCTTTGTCATCTTAGTTTGTATAAATGAATGTCTGGAAGGACTCTTGCTCCCTTTTGATTAATGTTAGTTCCCTGTGCTTATTAGCTGCCCTCATCTCACCTATTTTCTGAATGGTTCTGAGTTAATTTAAAAAGAAAATACAGTATTTTATTTGGTTCTGGTGGGTTGATCCTGGCTGGATGCCGGGTGTCCACCAAAGCCACTCTGTCATTCCCCTCCTCAGCTGGGCTGGGAAGAGAAAATGCAATGAAAGGCTTGTGGATTGAGGTAAGGGCAGGGAGACATCACTCACTAATTACTGTCACGGGCCAAACGGGCTTGACTTGGGGAAATTAGTTGAATTTATTACCAGTCAAATCAGAGTATAATAAAGAGAAATAATTCCAAATCTTAAAAACACCTTCCCCCCACATATTGCTGCTTCCCAGGTTCAACTTCGCTCATAAATTCTCTGCCTCCTTCCCACAGCAGCACAGGGTGGGGACAGGGAAGGGGGGCTGTGCTCCCTTCATCACATGTGATTTCTGCCACTCCTTCCTCCTCAGGGGGAGTACTCTTCCCTCTCTTCCCCTTCTCCAGTGTGGGATCCCTCCCACAGGAGTCATCCCTCCATGAACTTCTCCAGTGTGAGTCCTTCCCACAAGATGCAGTTCTTCACAAACTGCTCCAGCATGGGTCCTTCCATGGGGTGCAATCCTTCAGGATTACACTGCTCCAGTGTGGGTCCCCACCAGGTCACAGGTCCTGCCAGCAAACCTGCTCCAGTGTGAGCTCCTCTCTCCACAGGGCCACAGGTCCTGCCAGGAGTCTGCTCGAATATGGACTTCTGCAGGGTCACAGCCTCCTGTGGACTTCCGCCTGCTCTGGAGTGGGGTCCTCCATGGGCTGCAGAATCTGCTCCTTCATGGGCTGCAGGGGAATCTCTGCTCTGGCACCTGGAGCACCTCCTCTCCCTCCTCCTTCACTGACCTTGGTGTCTGCAGGGGGGTTCCTCTCACATATTTACACTCCTGTCTGGCTGCAATTTCTGTTGTGAAGCTTTTTTCCACCACTTCTTTAACCTGTTGCCCCAGAGGCACTGCCACTCTCTCTGGCAGGCTTGGCTTTGGCTCAGAGCTGCTGTCATTGGCTCTGTTGGACATGGGGCAACTTCTCAGCAATAACACTATGAAATTCAGTGAGGCTATCCCAGCTCTGAGAAGTCCCTCATTAGATGGAAGGACAAATGACTATTTACATTCCTCCAGAGACAAAAATTATCAGCGGAGATGGATACAGCTGAATTGTCGTGGACATGCCATTCTTGCTGCTGCTAAACAGGGAATAAATGGGGTCACTGCAGTATCCTCCAAAAGCTGTGTCTGGGGCACCAGAAATGCTAGGGCCAGGGTGAGCAGGCTACCAGACCTTTATACCAGTTGTCAATATAAAACCAGCTTTAAACTGAGGGAATTTAGAGGAAAAATCTTATGGGTGGGCAGGAGACTCCTCTCCCTGGGAGTCTGCTGGCCTGGAGGCAGCCATCAGCCCCAGCCAGGGCTCCAGGCTGGTCTTTGAGGTCTCTGGGTCCTTGCTGCATCCCTGTTGCCATTTCTCTACTCACAACACCTTCAGGGGCTGCATGGTTGCTGGGGTTTCCCAGATG
Source organism: Acanthornis magna (assembly GCA_036785705.1). NCBI lineage: Eukaryota > Metazoa > Chordata > Aves > Passeriformes > Acanthizidae > Acanthornis > Acanthornis magna. The sequence continues at coordinate 14,996,395 of JAWUZG010000090.1, forward strand.
CAATGTCTCTGGTTGCTGCTTCTTCTGGGCTTTGTCCCCACTTGCTCCTCCTTGTTAATGAGACCAGCATGGCTTCCAGAGTTGCCAACAGCCCAGCCCTGGCTGTGCTACATTATTTTCACCCAGGAGACTCATTTCTTCTTAGTGTAGAGAGTGGAATTCTCAGGCCTAATCCTTCTGAGTTTCTTCCTCTCTGTGAGAGGAGATCAGTTGATTTTATTGTCTGACGGACATTGCAGGCATCATCAATGTCTGGGATCTGTTTTCAGCAGCATCTTATGTTGGGGATCCCAGCGGTCTGCCAACCCAATTGGTTTTTCAGTGCAATAAGCAGACATTGCTCTGCTCCGCAGTTCCCTTGTTGGAGGGAGCACTGCTGGAATAACGCTCCAGCCCATGCCCGTCGGTGACTGCTCATTATAAACAGCCTGGCTGCAGCTCGCCAAAGGGTTTCCCACCTCCACAACTGCCCTGGGGAGCTCAGGGACTTCACAAGACACCACACTTCAGGCGTGAGGGATATTCCCTCTGCAACCTGAGCTGCTGTGCAGACAGTTTATAATTTTAATTTTTTTTTAATGCCAGAATTTACCTTAAATAGTTTTTCCTACTCTCTCAGGAATTTGCAGCGGGCAGTGGCAGCTCCTCTTGGCTTTCCTTCGGGTACACCACAAACATTGGGTTTCTTCTTAGAGCAGCCTCCATTTCCTTGGCCAACTGGTTCTCCAGGTGCTGGTTCTCCGTGGGACACTTTGTTCTGGTAACCAACAGCAGTGTTTGTGCAGCACCAGAGCACCGCCTGAGCTGCGCAGACGCACAGAGCGGCACCGAACGGTATTGACGTCCTTGCTTGGTTTTCTCATGGGTTGGGCCTCGTAATCCTGTAACTTGATCATTATTATTGGCAAATGGGCCTCTGGGCAGGCTTTCAGGTGAGGTGCTGACAACCAGAACCACGAACCCTAAAATATTTATCTTTCCAGGACAAGCAAATAGAGCCTGCCTTATTTCCAAACCATTTCCCTACACATCTCCCAAAAATAGGTAAAAATGGATTTTGTTGGCCTGCTTTATGTCCTCTTGTAAATTTACTCAGCAAATTGTTCTACATCTGCTCCAGGACAAGCTCTGTTAAGTTACTCCAACTATTTATTTTGGTCTAAATATTGGCATGCTTACCTCCAGGTCCGTGCCCTTTCCTCCCTTGAGTTTAGTTCAATATGCCTTGTGTGTTGCGATCATTAGGGAAAGTGTTGAAGCAAAACTTAGGTTTCTGGCATGTCTCTTAAACCGCTGTGTCCCTGATGTTCCACAAGGAACCAGATCAGCCTTGGACTGACACCTGCAACCCAGCCTGCTGGGACGAAGCTACGAGACCAGCAAAAGCAGTTGTTAACCTCGGTGCTCGGTATAGTGCATCCAATGGAAACCCACTTCAACAACCTTATTTACTGAGAAAGAGGTAAAATAAGCTCCCTTTGGGATTTGATTGATTGCTAGGGGAAAAAACAAACCATGATTGCAGGTGAGAAGTGTCTTGGTCTGAGTGAAAGAGGATCAGATGGAAGTGGGAAAACTTTATTGTTTGAGAAAATTATGTCAGCTCATGAGGAGAGAGAAAAAGGATGTTAGAAAGAATCAGTGACTGTGTTTTCTTTTCTTATTTCTTTTAAATTTTTTTACAGAGAAGATCTGTGTCTCATCCCCAGGGCTAAACTCAGAGGGTATTGGACGAGACTTTCTCCATGCCTGTCACAGTGGGAGCTCCTGGAAGCGTTTTGCTTAGTGGAAAGTGAGTCTAGGACCATCAGTGATCACTGGGCTCAGGGCAGGGGGTCTTCTGGGGATGAAGGTGGAGCAGACAGAACCCCTTGCCAGGACATGCTCAGCAGGCCACGGAAAGCAGTTCTGCTGTCATCTCTGCTGACCAAGATACTTTGGACCCTGTGGGACCCTGGATCTGCTGTTTGGGGACCCAGAGTAAGTAAGGTGACACCTTCTTGCATTCAGCCAAAGTATCCGTTTCAGGATATCATGGAGGGATATAATTTTGGGTTTGGCTTTGGAGTAAAAGTCAAGGACTGGTTTAGGTGTAATTCTTCTGGAACAACTGCATCTGTAAATTTTTACATTTGGGCAAGACTTGCACTGCAGTAAATCTGTATTACCCCATTGAGCAGAAGAGAATAAAACTAGATTTTAGACTACAGATTTAACCAGGATGAGGACCTGGCTGGATGATTAGTGTCTTTGTTCAAGTCACACTTTAAAGGCACCAGATTTGTTGCGGAGTCTGTCACAGAGGCCAAGCACCTTAACCCCTCTCAACCTGAGCATCTGACAATAGAGCAACCTCAGCTGAAATTCACTTCATGCAGCATCATCTCTCCTCCGTAAGCCATCCTGTGTCTATCCATGGTTAGCACAGAAAAATAGGCACGGGGAGAGCGTTGGCTCAGTGACTGCACACTAATCCTGACTGCACAAGACACAAGATGTTCAGCTGAGGCTGAAAGAAACTTTCACATGGTGCAAGTTGAAGTAACCCAAACACAAGACCTGAGGTCATGATTGGAAACTGTGACTGTGGATTTTATCTCAGGTCCCATTGCTGTGGACACTGGGAACTCTATGGGAAGCATATGGACCATCAGACAACAGACATGAAACTTAAGGAAAAGGAAACACTGATAAAAACCTGAACATAGCTGATATTTTCTCAGTTAAGGAGTCACCCTGATTACTCCAGCACTCTTGGCCTGCTGGTATTTTAATCAGAGGGTCCCACAAGCACATTGCACTTAATGCATCCTAAACACCCCAGCCAGGAATGCAGGCAGCAGAGACAGGAACACTCAAGGATGAAGTGCCTCTTAATGTGTTTTCCTGTTTAAACAAAACCATGTACTCGCTAAACACAGCTACGGAAGGAGGCAGCAGCCCTTGGCAAGCGAGCCCACCTGCGGCACGCTCTCGGCGCATGTTTGCTCAGTGGGTTTGAGAAGTGTACCGAGCATATTGACATTACAAAGCCATGCTCACTGTGTGCCCTGCGAGGCAGGAGGGAGGGCTGGCCACCTCATCGCTGGCCCCGCAGTCACTCCAAGCCAGCACGTCGTTATTTCTTTGCAAATAGCTGCCGCTTGGAAGAACTGGATTAATTCCCAGGCAAATTTAGAAAGAAATTAAGTTCTACCACCAATCAAAGATCCAATCACAAAGCAAACACAGGCAAAAGTAGTCGAGGGGAAGACAAAGACCTTGTGTGGCAGCTCACAAGCCCTGCCTGGTTGTAGAGAGACATCATTACCCAGGAGAGATTCTATGGTTGATACGCAGCACCTAAAACAGTACCTGGTTCTCAGGGGAGTCATAAAGGTTTGCCTGAGGCAGGGCAGACGCCCCACTGCCTCTCTTCTTGCATGGAGGCCAAACCTTATTACGAGACTCATCCAACACATTCAATATCATCCTGCTTTAGGGACAAATCTAGGTAAAGGCAGGATTGCCAACTGTCAGCACCCATCCGTTTCCTTCCCTGTGAAGCTGACATTAAATCCTGCTGTTTGGAAAAAGAATCAAGTGTGTGGCAATTTCTTTTTTTTAATTTTTGGTTATGGTGCATGTCTCATGCTGACCAGTCCCAGATGCTCGCCTGGTTACCCCCAAAATCCTCATACTGCTTTACTGAGGCTTTAAAACCACAGAAACTAAGCATCTTTCACAAGCTCTTTGAAGCTTGGTGTTCAGGACTTGGAGTTTCAAGCTTTCTTCTCTCACACAGAAGAATGAAGAAGATGTAATGAAAAGTTGCAATGCAGTTAAAGCTGCATGACTGCAGCATTTTGGTCCTTAACAAAAGCTCCAGATACTGGAATTCAAGATGAAATAAATGAGATTGACAACATTGTATTAAAAGCACTAAATACATTTTCACTCTTATTATTCTGTTTCTCTCTGTGTGACTGTACTTGTGATGACAAATCCTACCGTTTAGATAAGGAACCAAGCTTTGAAGCCAGGACTTGAATTAGGTTTTGGTGTCTTTTCCTTCACAGGCAACTCTGCCTGTTTGGTTTGTCTCTTTCCACATTGAAAAGAAATATCCTCAAACCAGGCAAGTTCCACTCTTCCCCCAGATTTCTTTCAATTCCAGTTTGTTCTGGCTCAGTGCCTCTTTATGCCATCCAAAGCATTGCCTGCAATACAAAGAACAGAAAAAGAGAAATCCATTCAATTTAAAAATGACATAAAATAAAAAGTGCTTCGGAGGGCAGGTGTCAGAGCTGGGCACAGTTCTCACCGTCTGGCTCCTGTGAGTTTGTTAACCTTAAGGATTATTAACAGAAAATTCATTTCCTGTTCTTACACAGGTTTCATCTGCAATTTGTGGAGGCTTGGGTGGTTTTTTTTTGTTTTGAAAATGTTTTTTCTCTACTGTATACCCTGCTAAATTCCCATTACGTCTCCTGAGAAAAAGTAATACCTCTGTTAAAAGACAAGCCGTGGTGCTGTGTGAAGTCCACACTGAGGCAGAGAGACCCTTTCTCTGGATTCTGCTCTCTATTCATCATGAGGATTCCCTGGCGGCTCTGGAGCTCCTAATTTTTGCTAAACCTGGTATAGTGTCTGTTGGAGGAATCAGTATGCATATGGGCATTTCTCCAAACTGCCTCCTTCAGCATAGAGCAAATTAAATTCAGTGTCAGTCCCAGGGCTGCTTCCCTCAGGGCCCTTTGAAAACCCCAGCTTTTAAGTCCTACTTCAGCCTTGCAGCAGTTTACTGTAAAGCTTAACAAGCTTAATTTGTTTGGTTTTCTTTCTTTTTTCCCCCAGACTTAATTTGTCTCATAGCACTGTCTTAACCATATACCAAAAATCTGTTTTGAGAAAAAAATGTAGCAATATAATATGAACACACGCAGACCCCTAAAGCTGTCCCTCCTTAAGGTCTCCTGAAAATTGTACATGTTTAGCAAAGGGAGGTGGGAGAAGTTTCATGAGTTGGCCTTGTAGGGATTTGAGCAGGAGGTGGTGGATAATAAAATTTAGGTGTGGGGTTATGGCTCTGGTGGTGTTAGGGTAACCATCGAGAGATGGGGGAAGAGGAGCCTGTGCATCTCCAGCTGAAGAGGGGCTGAGAAGTAAGCAAAGAGGGGGTGAAAGGGCACAAACCCTGGGCAGTGATGTGGCCACAACAGCAGAGGTGGGATCGGCCAGGGGCTTGGGATAATCGTCACCTCGCACCGCGCTCGTGTGCAGCAGTGCATGAGAAGTTTATGAATATAATTCCAGGGAGGATCTGTCTGAAGTGTGAGCACAGGCAATTTCCCTAATTAGGGGAAGTTCATTTAAACATGGAGATGAGCCAGAGCTAATCTCTGCATCCGGTTACCACTCTGCCTGGGAAATGCCGGCGCCTCCAGGCTGGAACACTGCTGCAAACTGAGCAGCCATCTGCCAGGGGCCCGCACTGCCGGACACAGCGGGGCAGAGAGGAGGGGACAAGGTGTGAGGAGCAGGGCAATGCTTTCCCCTCTGCCAGCTCTGAGTACACAGGTACCAATACGGAAACACCCCCCCATTCCCCCAAAAATGGAATGGATGGGTGACCCTCCCATTTTCAGCACTGAAAAGAGGGAAGTGCAGGTCTGCTACATCACTGCAGCTCCTTGTGCTGAAGGAGGACATGGAGAATTAAACCAGTCTCCCACGTGCTGGGTGAGGAGGAGGGCTGGGGCTGAAAGAAGAGGTGACAGCCTCCCCACCAGTAGCTCTTTCCAGCTGAAACACCCGACCTCTGATGGAAAAGCTGGATTCAGGGTGCTAAGAAAATTGCTGGTTAGTAGGGGAAGCAAGAAGCTCAGGTAAAGGGCTGATGAAGAAGAGCCTTTAATTTCAGATGGCTAAAAGCCTCCCAGGGAAAGCCCAAGGTACAGCACAGAGGAAGCCAGAAACAATTACAGAGACAAGAGCTACAGACAAAGGCATGAGGATACCACCAGCTCTCAGATATTGCATCTGCAGAGCTCTTCTTTCACAAATCAATAAAAAAGATGCAGAGAAAAAGAAAAGAGAGGGAAAAACCCACATTTCGTGGTGAATACTTCCTGAAGCCTCAGCTCTTGGCTCTATTACCTGATGCCAGCCCTCTCTGAAATTGCTCCCCTCTCCAATCACTGCCAATCAGTAGCCAGTGACCCAAGTTTAATTTTCTGTTATTTCATGTTATTTTTATTTTAGTAGTGTGAGGTGGCAGGATTGCCACTGTGCCGTGCAGTGAGAGGCAGTCTGTGAGCAGAGGATATTAGGGACCATGGTGGGAAAGGGGCTGAGTGCCCCCTTTTCACAGACACTGACCATGATTTGTGTGCAATAACAAAGTATGGAAATGGATGAAAAGATGACTCCGGGCATCCCCACATGGTCTCTTTTGCATTTTTGCTCCCCCAGCCAGAGCAAAACTTTATTTTCTCTATTTTTCCACACCAGCATTGCTCCTAGTAGGAGCCTTTAAATTCTTTAAAGCTTTTAAAAGCCTTTGCACTTCAACTTTGGATTTGAAATCTATATAAATACGTGTATATATATATATATAAGTGTGGATGTGGGCACATACCTTAAGGAACTCCTAAACTAAAAAGCTATAAGATTGGGTGCTAAGTAAGCATTTCCCTCCATCACCCCCAGCCTGGTCCTCTTTCCTGGGGGCTGATCCCGTGCCTGGCATGGCGATGCACAGCACACTGCACAGGCTGCTGGTCCCCTGGGCTCAGCCCGGGACTGAGGGCACATTCCCACCATGCAAGCTTTGCAGCTCAGGTGGGGTCGCTACCTGAGCTTCTCTAAGGCCTCTGACACGATTCCTCACAACATCCTTGACACTAAGTAGGAAAGATATGGGATGGACTGTTAGATGGATAAGGAATTGGCTGGATGGCTCTGTCCAACAAGTTGTGCTTAGGTCCAGAGCAGCCCTGCGGAGGACACTGGTGGGTAAAAACAGGACATGACTCAGGAGTAGTCACTCATAGCCCAGAAAGCCAATCCTGGACTGCATCTAAAGTAGCATAGGCAGCAAGGGGAGGGAGGGGATTCTTCCCTTCTACTCCTCTCTGATGAGACCCCACCTGCAGTGCTGCCTCCAGCTCTGGGACCCCCAGTACAAGAAATACATGGACCTATTTGAGTGGGTCCAGAGTAGGGCCATAAAAATGATCAGAAGGATGGAATAGGTGAAGAAAAGCTGTGATTGTTGTGGTTGTGCAGCCTGGAGAAGGGAAGGTTCTGGAGAGACCTAACTGTGGCCTTGCAGTACTTAAAATGGTTTTATAAGAATAATGGAGAGAAGCTTTTTACCATGGACAGGATGAGTAGTAACAGTTTTAAACTGAGAGGGTAAGTTTAGAGTGGACATGAGGAAGAGTTTCTTTACTGTGAGAGTGGTGAGACACTGGTATAGGTTGCCCAGAGGAGCTGTGGATGTCCACACCCGGGAAGAGCAAGGGCTGCGGCACAAGAACCAAGAGAGGCTCTGTTTTGCCCCAGAGAGCCATCCCTGCAGCACTGCAGAGCCTGAGCTGTGCTGCACACTCAGGGCTGCTCTGGCCCCTGCGGGTTTGGAAAGTGGCTCCTGCCTTTAGCTTTATTAGGAAGATGTTGCTAATTTTATGGACTGTCAAGACTGACGTTTCTCTGACCATTTGTCAGAAGCACCACAGCAAAAATAGTACCATTAAAAATGGATCTTACCTGTGACTTGAAACTTAAAGCCATTATGTGGGCTACCTCTAAAATTTATGCCTTAATATTGTGAGATGGGTTTATAAAGGAGCTCCATTTCAGGTTCCCATTTTCATCTCTTCAAGCAGCCAGTGCTGAATGATTACAAGCACTTTTCTGACAGGCTCTCTCTTTACACCATCTCTTACTCATCCCTAAAAATCACCAAGTGAGTTTTCCAATATCCCATTAGTCACCTAGGAACACTTCATGCTGAAGTTCATTATTTCCAGTTTAAGGAAGATCTGTGGCACATGGTAACCAAAGTTTGATTAAAAATCTTTTATTTCCAAAGAAAAAATGCATCCCCCTGATAATATTTATTAACAATTTTTAACCATCACCCACAAATTTCTTTTTATCAGCTGGGTACACTCAGCATACTCAGGTCCAGGTCACTCATGCACAGAATGAATGGCAGATGGCCATAATCTGTGTTCTCACAACTTCCCAAAGGCTCTGCATACACAGCCAGCAAAACCAGAGGTTTTTATTCCCAAAGACACACACATCTGAACGTGTCATGCTTCCAGGCCCTCCGGAGAGGGAGGATAGTCTGTCACCTCCCTTGGTGAGCCAGCAGGGGAAGCTGGGCAGCGAGAGCCCTTTGCCCTGCATTGGTGCCTGTCTTCTGCCTTGGGATGCATTCACTGCAAAAGCCCCATGACTCCTTCAGTGCCTGCATTTGGCTATTCTTACATTTGGCTGTTTCTAAATTATTAACATGCCTAGTACTCTGGGCTGTGGCTTTGTCTGAAGCCTTTTCCTTTGATCTCCATCGCCTTTGAAACTCTGCCTGTGTGTGTGTGTGGGCAAGCCACACTGCTTTCTGCAAACCACCACCCTGCAGGGTGAAATTTCTCTTGCTGAAACCAGTGCAAAAGGTCCTGCAAGCCCTCTGGAACTCAGGACACAAAGTGATGCATTGTTTTAATGTTAAGGTATTTTTTTAAAGAGCCTGGACATTTCCCTATGTCTCACAAGTTGTGAAGCATCTCCTGCAGTCACCAGCAGCAGGTGAGAGCATCAACACATCCTCAGAGGCCCACAGCATCTCCAGTATTAGATCCATCTGTTGCTGCTGCTGCTGGTTTATACCCTTCAAGTATAAATTCAAGTCGGTTTACACCCTTCAAGTGCCACGCAAGAAAGCTCAAGCATCATCACTGCAACACATTTGTATTGCAAAAATGCACATCTTGTGCCAGACCAGCAGCTGGGTTGCCCAAAAATCTGTCTGTGAAGGCATGTCTCCTTCTGGAGAAGTGTCAGAAAAGGGATGTGCCAGAGCAATCGCACACATGGTGTGTAGTTGAACCCTCCAAAACAAAGCCATTTAAAGATATTATGAGGCTGGAGTTTGAAGACAGGCTTTGGCATGCAGGATGGATGGATCATTGCTTCCCACCTTGACCTTACATTCTGGAATGTGTCGAAGAACAAAACACAGGCACAGGAAAGCATCTGCTATGACTCTTAACAAATCCAGTGGACCAGCTGATTACCTGTTGATGAGCAATTTAATTTGAGCTGAATTACATGCTCTGGAAGTCTGGCTCTCAGGGAGGTTATTAACCTGCATGTCTGCCCTCTGATGGGGCCCAGCACGCTGGTGTGTGTGTGGTGTCCATCCACGAGCATCCCACCAGCTGGCAGGCAGCAGGCTGGAGGCACAGAGAGCTGCTGCAGGAAATATCCTGACTGCTGTGCAGGGAGAAAGAGAGTCCTGGCTGCTGAGCCTGAGGAGGAGCCACACCGCTCATCTTCTTATGTCACAGCACTTTTCAAACACCAGTTAATAGGGACTGCTTAAGAATGCTTTTAATTCAGAAAAAACCCCTATGTTTCAGCCGTGTGCTGAATTCAATTGATTTGAGGGGAAACTAGGATAGCCAACACCCCCTAACATTAACATGAGCTGGCTGGGGCCCGGAGCTATCACAATTTTATTTACTGGAGACTTTATCTCTCATGTCCGGTTTATATTTAGACCTGGTTGTGCAAGGCTTTCCCATGCCGTTGGGCATGCGCTCATTTCCTCTGGCATTAATGGCAGCGCTCACATGAGGGAGGACTCGCTGAGGTGAGCAAAGGGCGGCTTCTGGGCTTCTGTGAGTAAAAGCGAAGTTTCCAAAAGGCAAAGGCCTTCCCCACCTTGGATGTTTTTTTTTTGCTGGGCTCACACTGCAGCAACCACAAGGTTTGGTGGGGGCTTCATTTTAGGAGCAACCTCCATTGCGCAACCAAAGGAGGTAATTCTAGCTCTGGTAGGAAGCCCCATTTCTTTAAACTCTTAACACTTCAACACTTCCTTAAATGCTTTTGTTATGGTTGTTGGTAAAATTTCCGAACAGCTATTTCTTTGCTCTATCATTATTTGTGCCCTGACCTTGCTCTTCCAAAGCAAAAGGAGATGGTATGTGGTAAACACAACTGCAACAAGAGTTACACTAGCAAGATTGCTTAAAAATCAGTAGCACTGGGGCATGTGCCAGGAGCCAAGCACTTGGTAATTCTGAAGTGAACGAGGCCTTATATTGTTTTTCTCCCGGATCTACAGGAGCAAATCGAGTTTATAGAGATAAAGATCACATCCTAGCATGCTGTAAAGTGCAAACAGTATTTGCTGTGAAATAGCTGGCAGAGCTTTGTGGACACAAAAATGGATGATTAATTAGGAAAGGATATTTCTGCTGTTATGAGATCATGTACTTTGGGAGTGGAGAGGTGGTGCATAACAAAACCAGGGTCTGAGCTCACTTGTGCAGCAGTATAAGGTCTCAGCAGAGCTGAAGCCTTCTCCAGCTTCTGTCCATCACCCATTGTGGGGCAGGTCTGCTCCCTGAGCATTACCCCTGTCTGCCAGCAAACACATGGCTGCTTACAGCCTCAGTATCTGAAACTACCACTTGACTGCCAAGATTTCCCAATGCAGCTCCTCAGAGGCATGTCTAGCTCTGCAGCTTCCTTTACTTAATGCAGAAAGAAAGAAAGGGTGGGGGAAAAAAAGATGATTATCTGCCAGATCTACGTGTCCTACATCTCTATGGCAACCATGTGCAATTGGGAAACGACACAGGTACATCCAGGAACTCTTAGCAGTATCCACCTCAAACCAGCAGCCTGCAAATAGTGCTGGAAATCTGTCTGGCACCCGGAGAGTAAGGCACAGGAATTGGAGGGCCAGCGCAGAATTACCCTCCCGGGGAATTTTGATGCCTTTACCAGAGGGCAGTCAGGCATGAGTCACGATGTGCCTCGCACAGCACATGACATCAAAGCTGCCACATTCCCCCTTTAGGTGAAGGAGCACGTGTGGGGTCAGAAGGCACTCAAGTGACTTGGTGAGCATGTGCCAGCTTTGGGGTGACATGAGGGGTCCAATGAGCAAGGGAAGGTGGGGATATAAGGTGCAGGTTTTGCCACAGTCATGTTTTTATGTAACCAAGCAGGTATCAAAATGTGCCCTGCTTTCCCTGATTCCCTCTCCACAGTTTTGGTCCAAGCAGTTTTGGGAGAGCAGGGTGCACGGGAGATCAAGAAGCCCCACCAGTGGGCATGAGTTTGTTGTAGCTTGAGGAAGAAGCAAAGGGCAAAAAGGGGGTCAGTTTTTGAACTGGGTGGTCAGGATATCCACCAAGACACCCTGCAGAGGCTGTACCCCCCCAGCCAGCACAAGCCACGGCTACCCTAGCCCAGCCAGGTTTCCAGCAGTGCCAGAGCAGTGAGGGTGGCGGCAAGCTGTGGGGCAGTCTGAAGTAAGAGGAGGGAGTGCTTCAAAGGTGCTTTGCACAACAGGGCTTTTAGCTCCCAAAATAGGGGTTAAGCACAGGGGAAGCTCTCCAAGAGACTCCTGTCCCAGCAGCACTGTGCTGCCCTCCACCTCCCTCCACAGCTATCCCTCTCAGGGTGCTGGTGAGCATCACCACTTCCCAGGCTGGCTCCTCTGGTTGTCCATGGGTCAGCAACCTGAACTTTGGGGCAAAAGCATAAAGGTCTAACACTGTCCATCCTGATGGACTGGCTAGTTTTTTTCCACTTAAGCCTTAGGAGATCCTTGACTTGAATGGGATCTGAATTTGTTTAATACCTCCAATGAATATTTGTCCATACTTTTCTCTGAGGCTGAATATCTTTATAAGATTATATCCCCTTCCTTCTTTCTCGTTTCTCAAGTCAGGCTCTCAGTTTTATTCTAAGCAAACACAGGTTTAGTCTTCTTGAGAAGTCAATGTTTAACAAACTCTCTCAGTGATGGTACTTTCCCTCCAATCTCTGTGACTAAAACATCGTTGCTTGTTTAGAGCTCTGCTAAGAGGGGGGTGAGGGCTGGCCACCCATGGGGCCACATCAGCAAGAGAGAACGTAGGACATGGAGGGAAAGGAGGATTCCCCTCTACTCAGCACCCATGGGGCTGCATCTAGGGGGCTGTGGGAGGGGGGAATCCTAGTGCTGTCTGCAGGGGGCACCTAGTGCTGTTGTTCATTGCCTAAAGGGCATTACAGGGAAGAGAGAAGCAGGCTCTTCCCAGAGTTGCACATTGAAAGAACCAAGGCAATAGTCATACGTTACAACAAGGGAGAATCTGGTTCATTAAAAGGAAAGTATCTTGCCATGAGGTTGGTCAAACATTGGCACAGATTTCCCAGTGAGGTGCTGGGATCTCCATCCCCAGAAAAACTCATAACTGGAGTCCTGAGGACCCGGTCTAGCTTTGGAGCTGGCCATGGCTTGGGTTCCTTCTTCCTGAAAATATTCCTGTCACTCTGCAATTCTATTAGACATGTAAAAAAAAAAAAAAAAAAAAAAAAAAAAAAAAAAAAAAAAAAAGAGAAAATTAAAAAGGAGGGTAAAGAGAAACAGTTGTTTTTGTTTAACTTCTGGTGGCAATAAAGAATAAAGCAGCAGGCTTAAGCACAGCTCTGAAATGATTCAGTCTGATGAGTCTGCTGATGGTTGTGCCTGACAAAAACACAAACTGCAAAACACAGCTAAACACTGTTTATTCTAAACCTAACACAGGATTTCTCCTTTTTTTCTCCTTATGAGTTTTCAAATTCATGCAGGACTCTTCTGGCCCCCTAATGCACACAAATCAAATATGGATTTTGCTTTACTGTGTGAAAACAGAGAGCTGGAGCTGCCTGTTTTAAGGCTGCTAAAGCTCCCTCAGGATGGCACGGTGGCCATTTTATTTCCTTCAGCTTGAAATAAGGTCCTCTTTAAAAGCCTCTTTTGATTTCCACACTTGATCTCTTGAGAATTCAAGAACCAGAGCCTTATCACTACAAACATAGTGCAGATAAAAGGCCTGACACCCACCCTCCATGAGGCCTTTTTGCCAGGAGAGCCAGGGGCACAGCTCCCTGCAAAGCAGCTGTTTTATTCCTGCTGCTTTGCTGCAAACTCCCCTGGTGCTTTTTGTGCCCCAGGTCCTTGGGCTGCCTGCACTGGGTGGAAATTCCACTCACAGCAGCCTTTCAGTTCCTTTTCTTCTTGAAATGTCTCAGGTATCTGATTCAGATTCAAGTCTCTCTCTCCCACCCAAAGCTTATTGACCCCTTATTTCTTTAGGAAGGGGTGTTTCTGGCTGCTTTAATCTCTTGGGAAACCCAAGCATTTCTCAAGCAGAGCGTATACTATTTTGCAGGCATAAGGTGCTCTCCCCGAGGTGGGCAATCCCAGCCTGCACCTCAATCATCATCAAACTCAGCAAAATCACCCATTTGTGCATGTGTGACCCAGGTTAGACGGAGGGACATGCATGAGTTCTTTTCTGTTGAAGCAGCCAAGGAGGTGGCACAGGGCTGCACCAGCCACAGGGGAGCAGACAGTCCGTGATGGGACACAGAGTGAACCTGTCAGCTTTCAAATGGCAAGCTCCCACCAGCACAGCGTGTTTATTCTAGATAAACTTTTTGTATCAGGGGATCGTGGCAGTTCTGGCTTGTTGGAAAAAGTCTCAGAGCTCCACTCAGCCTCCTGCCAAGCACAAAGCCAGGGAGCCCTTTCTGTCCCACAGACAGAGATTCTCCCAATGCCACATGCTGGATGTGTTGGCGCAGGCATGGCATGAATGCCAGCAGCTCCTTACCACCGTGTGAAAGGGGCAGGCCTGGGAGTAAGCTGGGGTCCAAAGTGGCAAGGAGGTTGAGGCTCCCAACAGATCCCACATCATGGATCTCTATGGAAATTGCAGATGGCAAGAGGATGGCATGGTGAGCTCTGCTGTGCCGTGCCGTGGGCACTTCACTCACAGCCTCTGGGATGGTGACCACAGCCAGACAGCAGAGAACACCTGAGGCAGCAGCTGGAGCCAGGGACACTTAGGCATATCCTCTTGGAGCCTACAGCACCTGTGAAAGCTCAAACTGCTCTTGTGGCAGTGCCCACTGGCTGGTCTCTGCTGCCAGGAACTTTCCCCTGCTCCTCTAAAGCAGTGCTCAGCTCCTGCAAACTCCCATGGCCTTTCAGGCATCAAACCCCCGGAAGGGTAGCAGAGAAAACTAAAAGGGAACTTGGAAGTCTTCTGTGTGATGTTAAAAAGACAAAATAGTGGGTTTAAGGAACATCGTGTAAAACACAGTAGCTCATGGCTGCCAAGATGAATCTCCAGCAGATTGCCTGAAAGTAATCCTTTAGGTATGGCATTCTTCTGTCACAGGAAAGGAGTCACTCTCTTGCACATGACCAACAACAGTGATGAGAGATTAGGAAGGAAGAGAGCTATCGCTGTGACAAGCTGTATTCATATGACGTACTGCAGCACAGATCCAGATGAGGCAAAAATAGCATCATGATTGCCCGGACAGGTCAAAGGATGATTAGGAACTTGGAGGGGGAGTTTTCAGGGTAATTAGAGAGGTGTCTCTGCAACACCCATGCCATGCAGGTGGTGCTGGCTCTGGTAGCTTGTCACAGAGCATCCCCAAGGAGCTTAGGGGCAAGGGCATTAGGAGGAACATCATAGTGGCCCACAGGCCACTGTCCCATGTCAGGCAGGATGCTCTTCAAGGGTCACTGGAGCACCAGGGACCTGCCAAGGGAGCACCTGCCCAAGGAGTGGGTCAGATAGCAGTGCATGTCGAAACGGCGACGGCAGCTGAGGCAGAGCAGGTGCCCTGTGAGTCACGGCAGGGTGGGGAGCAAAGCCTTTCCGCTCCTCCCCCGACAGCCCTGCCTGGGCACAGCTGGGTGGGAGGCACGCAGGGCACTGTCATCTCCACATCCAAGGCCCTGGCAGCTGCTCCATGACACTGTCTTGTTGCAAAGGGGTCAGATTAGAGGTGACCCCTGGTCCTGGGCCCTTCACGCAGGTGGGGTTTGCCTCCAGCCTCTGCGCTGAGGGAGATGTGCTGTGAAATGCAGACCATTCCTACACACTCCCGTTCTTTGTCTTTTAGTATTTTTACCCCTGGTAGATTGAGAACAAAGTCAGGACCAAGGTAAGGACACCAACATCTCCCCAAAGTGATGCACTGGGGAGAAACCTGAGAGGTATCCACAATTTGCATGGGATTTATATATGCATGGAGAGAGACCCAACCCCAGGAGGTTTTTCTGCAGGGGCTGGCAGCATTCAGGACGAGGTGACCATGTCTCGTGTCCTGCTCCCACCAGCTGCAGCCTGGACCACTGGCACGGCCCCTGGCTGAGCTGCTGGGGCAGGGCCACGAGAGTTGGTTTCACAAGGCACAGCCTTTATCAGAACTTCTCCCGAATCCTCTGGCATGCTATGTCCTTTACAATCAAGAGGCTGGAGCAAGCCCCTGGCCCAGGGAATCACCTGTGTGTTTCAGGACAGATATTGAGCCCAGATGACCGGCTGTTCTCCAAAATTCTATTGCACAGAAAAGCCACTCAGCTCATCTCTTTGGCATGTTTGGGCATTGCCTCAACATCTGAAGAGACTTTATTGATCACTGGGCAGGTAATGAGGAGTGAACCTGCCCACCTTTTCCCTAGTGCCTCCTTTAAACACTATGCTCAAGGAACCTACCTTATATTTCCATTTTTTGCCGGTTTGTCACGGACATACACACAGAGCAATTATTGCACACAGGGAAGCAGTAGTAAGGAATATCTATGGCAAACCTGTCCTCTTCTCACCTTGAATTCTGTGTGCAGTTTTGATCACTGCAATATAAAAAAAAAAAAAGAAATTACTGTAGATCGTCCAAAGCAGGGCAATTAAGATGATGAAGGGCCTTGAGGGGAAGCCGTATGAGGAGTGGCTGAGGTGACTTGATCTCTCCAGCCTGGAGCAGAGGAGACTGAGGGGAGACCTCATTGCAGCTACAACTTCCTTGTGAGGGGAAGAGAAGGAGAAACACTGATCTCTTCTCTGGAGACCAGTGATAAGACCCAAGGGAATGGCCTGAAGCTGTGTCTGGGGTGGTTTAGGTTGCATATTAGAGAAAGGTTCTTCACCCAGAGGGTGGTTGGGCACTGGAACAGGCTCCCCAGGGAAGTGGACACAACACCAAGCCTGACAGAATCCACAAAGTGTTTAGACAGTGCTCTTGGGCACATGGTGTGACTCTTGGGGATGGTGCTGTGCAGAGCTAAGAACTTCAATGATTCTCGTGGCTCTCTTCCAGCTCAGTGTATTTGGTGATTCCTTTTTATAACTGCAGAGTTGAATTTTAAGTTGGGTATTACAAGGCTTACTTACCACCTTATTTTTGATGGTAAAGAGAGTGGAAGAGCCCCAAATGCCTCATCTCATCAGCCAGCAGAAAACCCTACCACTGCTCCTCCCTCAGCTCCGGCAGGCAGCCCTGGGTCCCTCAGACACAATGCTGCTTAGGCTCCCTCTGCCAGGGACATCTGAGCTCAGCAAAATACCAATGTGTGGGGAAAAAACATCCTCAGTGCCACCAGAGAAGGAGTGCACATGTGAGGGAACATTTGTGTGCACACAGACACCCCTGCCTACAATCGGGGACTTGTTCCTTTGGCAAAGCAGGCAATGACTTGGGTATCCAACTCCAGTCCAGTGATGAGCTTCCCAAGCGGCTTTCACAGAATCAGACTTTCCCCACCCATCAGGAGAAATACACTTGGAAGAAAGCAAACCCTGACTGACAGGGACCCACCTGTCCTTGTCCCTTTACCCCAGAGTGATGCCGGGGTGAGGGGCTTGCCCAGACTCACACTGGAGGTAGGAAGAATTCCGATTTTACAAAGTCCCGCATTGTGCGTTGTGCTAAGAGGGGTTTAAGCAGTAATCTTCCTTTGCCAGCTCTCATATACAGATCAAAGGGCAGGATACCATACGGGCTTTTTTGGATGAAAGATGCTTTAAAAAGCAGAGAAGATTTATTCCTGACCCTTTTCCACCCTGGTTTGAAATGAAGCATCGCACCAGACTCACTGGCAGCCAGGCTGGCAAGGCAGCTTCCCCCAGAGCAAGATTTTACCACATGACATGTGTCTGCGGGCATGGGAGGAACAGCGATAGCATCAGCTGAGATAGGAGGAGAGAAGCAGTTATCCTGGCAGCCTGGAGGTCAGGAGAAGAGGCGGCTGAACAAATTCCAGCTCCAAGGGCCCAAAACACCACAACTGGCATGTCGTGGATTATTTTGGAACAAATACACACATGCCACTCCCAGCACTCAATTGCTTTCCATCATCAAACTGAAAGAGAGTAGGTTTAGATTAGATATTATGAAAGAATTCTTTACTGTGAGGGCAGTGAGGCACTGTCATGGGTTGCTGAGAGGAGCTGTGAATGCCCCATCCCTGTAAGTGTTTAATGCCCAGTTGGATGGAGATCTGAGAAATCTGGTCTAGTGGAAGGTGTCCCTGTCCATGGCAGGGGGGTTAGCTGGGAACTAGATGATCTTCTAAGTCCCTTCCTACCCAAACTATTCTATGTTTCTATAATTCTATGATCCTCTCTGGAGCAATGCAGGGCCCACTCTGATCCTCCATAGTGGGGCTGTGCTGGGGCTGCTCCATGTGCATCTGCAGGTCAAACACACACCACAAATCCCTCCTGGAGACAAGCAGAGTCCAGCCACTGTGGCATGCAGAATGGACTCCTCTGATAAATAAAGCAGTGCAGCGTCCCACAGGAAGAGTCACTCTCTCTCTGCCTCATCCCGAAGTGGCAGGAATCAGTGTGACCCAAGGCAGGCAGGTGCCAGCAGCCTGAAAAGCTCTGTGCTCAGATTAGCAGCCTGGGAGCAGCAACAGGAGCTGCTGTTGTGCAGCTGAGCTGGTTGCAGAAAGGGACGTGAATCTAGGTCCATGCCAAGTACTTCCATCTGAAAGATTTATTGCTCTGCCAGGTAGCCTTGCCCACAGAGAGAAATAACACACCATCACTGGAGAGATGACTGCCCACTTTAAGCATAAACTGTGCCCAACTCATCCTCTCTGGGTTGTTCCAGCTTTGCCTGGGGAACCTGTCAGAGGAAAAAAACATAAAGATTTTTCTGTGAAGCGCAACTGTTGAGGTAATTTTTTCCCACCTGATTTGGCTGCACAGTCCTGGATGCAAAACCAGGTGGGATGGGGTCTCTGCTCATGCTCTCAGTGGCCACTGCTGTGGGGACCCCCTGGTCCAGTGCTGCATCCCAGCATGCGGCACCACACTCTGAACTTCCAGCCTTCTTCCCTGTGGACCTGCACATGCGTGGGCATCTTGCTGCCTTTCTGCTCCTCTTCAGAGTAATTTTTCACCTTACTGGCCTACCTCAGCCAAATGCAGCACCAGGGCAAAAGCAACCCTGGCAACCAGGTTTGTATAAGTCCAGTAAAATCAGCCCCCAAGGCAAGGCAGGATGTCCTCTGTGCTGAGGAAAGCAAATAGAAAGCTACCACCAGTGCAACATCACAAAACCCAGGTGGACATGATCGCTTACGCAAGCAAAATATGATGGGGGAGGCTGTGGGCCGATCCTAACTTTCATGGAAAATGTTTTCCCCGATAAACGTGCTGAGAACTGCAAATCCCCGTGCATGCTGCGTTCCCAGCGTGTTTCAAGGCCAGGAATTAAACCAGCTTTGCAGGCAAAGCCATGAGGACACTGGGGAGCCGTCAGCCCAGCAGATGATTTAATAGACCAGCAACACCACAAGAAAGGCTGGGGCCAGGCTGGGGCACAGCGGTGGCAGCTGTGCCACTCTTGTGGCAGCCCTGGCTCCGTGCTAAGCCCGGACCTCTGCAGCCCACGCGCAGCCATATGCCTGAACCGCAGCAGCAGACGGAGCATCTGCCACTGCCCTGGCCAGCTTGTCAAGGACTGGGGGGCACGGATCCAATGGGAACAGTTTTATTTCCCAGTCTGGAGAGGTTTTTCTCTATTTGGAAGAGGACTATCAGCCTTTTCTGACCTTCTTCCAAGGGACAGATGTTTTTGCTCTATCGCTCATTCACTGCTAAGGCTTCAGGCTACAGCTACCGCTATTTCTTTTAGGTTTTGGATTCAGCTCCACAGCAGCGGTCCCTGGCTAAGTTAGGCTCTTTAATTAGTTATTAAAATGGAAACACTTTTTTTTAAAATCACATCTCCTACCATTCTGGAACAGGTCCACTAATAGTAGACACTACTCAGACAAGCATTTATTACTCTGCCTTGAGTTGACTAAATAGTTTTGGCAACTCAACCTTTCTCCTTTGGATTTTCCAGGCATCTGACTCCCTCTCATATTTGCGTTCAGGAGGGTACAGCTGCCAAAGGCAACGCAGCTGGACCAGGAGCAGTACTCAGTCACCCCAACAGCAGCATTCCCACCTGGCATTACAAGAGGATGTAGGGTTGCTCCATCTCTTTGGGGTGATGGCACACTCTGAAAGCCTGATTAAGTGCTTGTGGAGGTATCTTGTGGCAGGATTTCCTGTTTATGTTGCCCTACACCTTGCTATTAGCATCACACCTCCGCTGAATGCACACCCTCACCCCGCAGCTCCGCACAAGTGGGACGGGAGGAGGTGATTTGGGAAGGTGAGTCAGGAAAAACGCTGGGGGCAATGGCTCCAAGCTGGATGACAGAAAGGAGGAACCATGCAGAAGCAGTGGAACCATGCTGTGAGGGGCCAGACCACAGTATGCCTCCACTCCCCCCCAGTAAACTCACCAATTTACTTTCCAAAAACACCCCGGGTGGAGGTGAGAGCCCACCATGCATTCATGTGGGATTTGTTTTGGTATGGGGTGTCCAGGAGCCAGGAGATGCCAGGAGCACAGACAGATACTTAAGGGTCTCAGGCTGCTTTCCTCAGCTGCTTTTTGTCCTCTCATGCATTTTACCCTTCCAGCACGCTCCTTTCCTCAGCAGGAAGGTGCTGCAGGCTCTGCACCACACACGCAGCCTCAGCGGGGTCGTGTCGCCCTGGCCCCACCACGCATTGTGCCATCATGTCCTACACCAAATTCAGCAGTGCCTAAGAGTCGGCTTGACTCCAAGGAACCAGCCCCGGGTGCCTGACAGAAACAAATCAGTATTTCAGTGGGCGATGCAAGTGTCACAGATGCTCCAAGGCAGCCTGAGGGAAGGCAGAACAGACCACAGAGTGAATATTTCAGCTTCTTGGTTTTGTGGCAGGCTGGTGATTAGCTTGGCCTTTGCATCGAACTAACGAGATGTCTCTGCACAAAGTGACTCCTGCATCCCTCTCTGAGGCCATGGGGGCAGCGCTTCACATCACCCAGGCATGACTTTAAGCCCATCTCCTTCAGAGGAAGAGTGATGATTTCTGAGTGCTCAGCATCTAACACTGTTCCCTTCCTTGGCAAGAGGTATTTCCGGGGTCTGGGATTTTTTCCTGGCAGGCAAAAAGTGGAAGTACACCTCTAGTATGTGCCAACCCCAACTCTCCAGTGTTCCCACCACTGACATACATGGTGGGTGGTAGGTGAAACCCCAGATGTTAGGATTAGCTTTTCCAAGACCCTTCAGAAAAGTTGAAGGTTTGCTGTAAAAAAAAAAAAAAAAAAGAAAAGAAAATTATGAAAAGAAAGATTTTCTTGTCAGACATGAATGTTTGCTACTGCAAAGCAAATAAGAAGTGCCTCAGGGCTACACCAAGCACCCAAGATTACCCAGTTGTTAGTATTTGTATATTTGGCTGAGGCAAGGGACAGGCACATGAAGCCGTAATGGTGGGTGAGGAATCATCCTCCTGCCTTGGCTTGTGTCACTTGCCCTGCCTGGGTACATGCCACGTGTCACAGCGTGCAGTCCAGCACAGGGCTTGGACCCCATCCCTGCCAGGTGGGTGCTCCTTGGTGGGACCAGGGGCCTCCACTGCCCCCATCACCTGTGAGCTGGGCTGGACCCCTCAGGTCCAGCTAAGCTGTGGCAGTGCTACCAAAGGCCTCCTGTGCTGGAGGTGGCTGCAGGCAGCTTCACAGATGGACAGACGCCTGCCCCATGGCAGAGCCAACACCAAAATGCTCCTGCCAGGCAGCTCTGCAGCCCTGAAAAGCACCCACTTGTTTGCCATGCACAGCACACAGTTCAAGGCAATCACGCCCTGCAAAAACACAAAAATGAAAGCAGAAAATAAAAGATACCCGTGATTCACCGATTCCCTGTTGGTTGTGCTATCAGAAAAAGGGCATTCAGGGTAACAAGGGAGTCTCTGGGAAGCTCAGCACTGCACAGGGAGCTGCACACTAAGCTCCCCCATCTCCAATTTCCAGGCCAGATGGAGCTCAGGCAGGATGTGATACACCAAGCACCCACTGCAAGATTTTTCTTGGCTCACTGGGAAGGGATTACATGGTTGTGGCAGCAGGAAGAGAGCCAACAGAGACCTGTGGCCAGACCACATGGGGCACCAGGCTGTGGTGTCCCTGCTCCCTGCAAGCTGCCCACAGCTCCCTGCTAAGGAGGGCTCTGCTGAACCTGCAAGCAGCTGTGGAGAGCCCGATCCCGGCACGGCACGGGCGGCCTCAGCTCATCCGCAGTGCTGATCCCGCGGTAGGGAGCTGTAAGGAAAGCTGCTTAGCGGAGGCGATGTCTCTGGAGCTGGGCCCTGGCATCAGCCCCGGCTGCCTTCACGTGGCACGATGGCAGCAGCAGAGCAAGCAGCAGTGACAGCTGCTCTCTTCGCTTCAGGGATGCTGTGTCGCTCTGCCTCTGGGCTTGCCACCTCACTGTTTTTAATGGATTAAGTCCATTTCCTTAAACTGAAGCCCTGGCAGGATGCAGTGGGCTCCCATTGGCCTGCTTCACCACGGAGTCTCATCCACCATGAGTGGAGGACCACCAAGCCACCACGCTCCAGGCGTAGCAGTGCTCCTGTGGGGCCACCAAAGCTTTTCACCACAGCAGGAAAAGTTATTTTTAGGCTTTTAATTTCAAGAAACAAGGTGTGTGTGTGTGTGGAGTACGCCAGGTCTCCCTGTTACACTCTCACCGTGGGTTTTGCTGCATGGCGAAGGGCTGCCATTGCAGGGAACACTGCCTCACTCCTCCTCATAGCTCTATCCTCACCTGCCTCTCCAGGGAAGGGCTTCTTGCAGTCAGCAGGATGGTCAGGCTGACCCCAATATCCCTATCACCCTAATGCGGGAAATTACTGTCATGACTGGGCTGAGCCCAGCCCCAGGAATGTCTCAATTACTGCAAACAGAGAACAGCTGCTGGTTTACTCATTCATCCAAAAGCTGAATTTATGGAGAGGCTCCCCAGTCCATTGTTGTCAGCACGGTGCAGGGTCACTAGGAGGGGTCACTGGGCAGGTAAGCCCAGCTCACAGGCACAACAATGCCTGCGCACTGGAAGATGCTTTTATACCACTACAAGAAAGCACAGAGGGACTCCTGTCACAAGGCTGGAAGGTGTCATTACACAGAGGATAATTCTTCTGCTAAATTGACAGTTTACTGTGGTGTACTATGAAATCACCACCGTGGAAGAGCTGGGGATGGGGAAGATGCCTCAGTGTTTCTCCTTGCTTTGGGAGGACTGATGAAGGTCAGCATCATTGCTGGATGCTGAAGGTCACCTGTGGCCTTTCCCCCATGGCAGCCATGCTTTCGAAGAACATTTTGAAGGGTTGGATCTCCCTAAAAGTGGGGCTTGTTTGCAATTTTTGCTGTTTAAGACCTGAGGGAAAGCTGAATTTAGATGGTGCTGTGCAAACAGAAAATAAGAACTAATCAAAGTACTCAGAAAAACTGATAGGTCAGCATTTTAAACCACTAGTTTCATCCTTCAGAACATGTTTCTACCAGCATGGTACACGATATAACAAATAGCTGGTCAAGGGTACATAAATACAATATATTATCACTCTTGCTTAGACGCACTTTAGTAGCATCCAAGTAAAGTTGCTTGTGCAGCTTTCACTTAACCTGTGGATTAGGAAAATTAATTTCATGGTCACATACTGGAGATCAGCTGGAACACATGGTCCTATCTGTGACAGGAGAGACAATGCTCTGGGAACATGTCTGGGCTGTACACAGGAAACACTTCTGCCTTAAATATCACTGCCTGTGTGATGTAGCTGCTAAGGAGAGAAGAGAAAGAGGAAGAGTGACTTTCTAAAGTGACAGGCTGAAGGAGCTGATGGCCCTGCCAGAGAATGGGGATCTACCCTTGCTGAACTTGTGATATTTCTATTTCTGCCACGAGTCCAACAACCCACAGGTCATCTGACTTCCCTATCGCCCAGAGACCCAGCAAGGAGGGAGAGAGATGTGTGATGTTGAGGCAGGCTAGGCATGCACAGCTGCACCAAAATGTGCTCTGCACACTGAAAACATCCTGCCCTGAGCATCCCAGATGAGACAGACAGACTGACCCCAGCCCCCTCACTGCACAGCTGAGAGGGCAGGCTCGCCTGTGCCTGCAAGGGAACAGAAGAGACAGCAGCAGCAGCAGCTGCAAATTGCTGCCACACTGCCACCATTCAGAAGCACCTGTGAGGAAATTAACCATTATAAAGCCTGTGCAGGGAATAGCTGGGGACACACAACCAAGCCACTGGAGGTGGATAATAAAGGCAAAAAGAGGGTAGGTGAAGGGGGTGAAGGTCCCAGACCTGTAGCTGTTGCAGGAGAAGACACCAGGATAGAGCAGGGACCTGGCATGACCAGCACTGCCAGACATGTTCAGCTTCCTTCTCTCCTGCCACCTCCCTCCTCCTGAAAACCCTCATCGCAGCCCTGTGAACAAACTGGTGTGTCATGGTGCAATTACAGGCTGTCAACCTCTGTCACCCAGAGGTGGATGGGAATTAAGGCTCCACTGACATCAAGCATTTTTCTCATTTTTGACAGTCTGACTAATTTCAGAGTAATTTGGTGTCTTCTTGCATTCTGTCGTTTGGGTTTGGGTTTTATCATTATTACTATAATTACATTACATTTATGCATGTTTCTGTTTGATTAAGCATCAAATAGTAAATACCCACATGTAGTAGTCACATCAATAAGAAATCCAGGGATATTCTGTCTCTTGCTGGCCCTGGAGCAAACAGCACGTGATCCAGGACCTTCACCTTAGAGGAACGCATGAATTCTGGATATGATGATCAGAGAATTGCCTCTGGGCAAAGCCAGAAAAAACAATTTGCTCCCTGGCTCCACTGTCCTTTAGGTTCCTACAGCAATCAAGCATCTTCCTGCCTCTCTTTACTCACCTGCTGTTTGTAGCTTAATAGTTGTGTTAACTTAGGGGGCATGAATGTTGTCTAGAATATGTATTTATACAACATTTTAGACATTTTAGGATGCTTCAGAGGCAGTAACACATGTGAGCACCACCGTCAGCAATGCTCACTAAGGCACTACTTGACAATGGTCAAGATTTCTCTTTTTTGGGCAAATTATAATTCTTCATCCTGGGTAACAGCGGCACCTTGATTTGGGAATTATTTGCACCTGCCAGCTATGCTGCAGCAACTCTGTGTTCAGCAGAGAGTTCAGCAGAGAGTTTAAAGAGAATTTAAATTATTTTCACCTGCCAGCTATGCTGCAGCAACTCTGTGTGCAGCAGAGAGTTTAAAAGGAAGCACTTTCGGGCACAGGAAGGGAAGCCAAGGGCACACATGTAGATTGGTGTCACCGGGTATAAGCTGGTGGCAATGGCATGGCTTTTGGCAGTGAGTGCCACTTCTGGGTGCAGGGAGACAAGGAGCAAGGGCACACGGGTGAGAATGCCAAAGACCCCTCCATGCTGCAAATAGGTCACGAGGAAGCCCCTGCTCTGGGGAATAAGCCCACCTACACTAGTGGGAATTGCAAGCGGTTCCATGTGGGCTGGGGGACAGGGGCAGTGAGGGAGGGCACGACGGAAGGAAGCAGTTAAAGACACAGGAGATGTCTCACCATGATTGCTGCTGGGGTGGGAGTCATCCCAGGACACAGAGCACACCCATGAGCTGTCCCAGCCTCGGCAGCTGGGTCCTGAGCACTGCTTTGTTTTTTGGTTGGTTTGCGTTTCTCCCAAACCACTGAGGTGGCAGAACCAGACTCCAAAACCTCAGCTCACCACAAGTGAGATCTCCAATGCAGCGCTACCCTGACCAGGGCAAGGGATGGATGTCACCATCAGGAGGCACCACGAGGGCAGGGTGGACCTGGCTACTTGTGAAAGGGCAGGTCTGAGGTCTGGTCTGTGAGAGCAAACTGGCTTTACCAGGCAGGGACAGCTCTGGCTCGGCACAATTTCAGCTCTGCCAGAACCTCTCCCCAGAGGAGGAAATATATTGCTGTTCTTTGTGACCTGAGATGTGACTTCCCTGCCCCCTCCAGAGCAGAGGGTTTCCAAGAGGAAGGTCTCTAGACCTGAGATCCACAGGAGCTATTCTGGTCAATTAAATGGGTATTAGAGCATGCTTTCAACCAGGGGTGGCTTTCTACCCTCCTTGTTGCCCCAGCACATCCCACGGCTGTTTTGTCTTCCAGAACCAGCAGGCATTTCCTCGGGGTTTGACCCAGGAAGCACTTAACATGCTAAATCTGAAGCACATCAACAAGCTTAGTCAAACCCTGAGGTGCCTGGGTCAGGGTCTGTTTGTGTGTGATACACACTGACTTCTTCCTTAGCTGTCACAGGAAGGGCATCATTTCACATCACTTATTATTTGAACATCAATTTGTAACATAACAGGAAGAGCCAAAGAGGGCCATCTCATGCCAGCTGCTCCGAGGAGGAATTTGAAGCAAACATGCCCATTTTGTGCCAACACGATAGCTCAGGGGGGATGTGAAGCTGCTTTGCTCTGTGTTGCAGTGTGCAGCTGCTGCTTGCAGGGCTCGGGGAGGGCCACTGGTGACCATCCGTGCACACGTGCAGGCAGCAAATACAGGAGCTCGCCTACGAGAAAATATGCAGAGACATTAAACCCCGGAGCTTTTCATCACCCCGGTCAGACCAGTCCCAGCCTGACTAACAGGAGGCCAAGCCTATATTTACTGCAATTTATATAAATCAAGAGAGATCCCATGAAAGACAACCAACCAACCTAATTGCTCTAGGGACAAATTCCTTCTGACACATACATCTGATAACATCAATTACTTCCCAAACAGACTGATTCAAATGCTGTGGGTGTTTTCAGAGGTGATAAACATTATGGGAGGAGGCTGGGCTGAGGCTGAAACACACTGGCAAAGGCATGGACCTGTAAGGAACAGCAACCATCAGAGACCGTACACTCATGGGCAGCAGACCCCAGGATGGCCCATTCTCATCTACCTGCACACCACAGGCTAAAAAAATCTTACAATAAAATTCAGACTTATTGTTAAAAAAACAAATTTGAAGCTCGACTGTATTAAGGCACACTGCTGCATCAAAACCTCCTGCAACAGCAGGGAATATGCTGAATGAAAAATGCTTAATACTGTGTGGAGACAGCTCCCTGACAGCCCTCCTCAACAAATCCATGCTGCTCTCCAGCCAGGTGCCTGGTGCTCAGGTGATGGCAGGCTGGGCAGGTCAGCAGGAGGCCAGGCAGTGCCGGAGGAGAAGGGGATGACTCTGCAGCCATTACTATTCATTGCCACACACAGGGCAAATCTCCTGCTGCTACAGATTCCTCTGCACCTCCACCTGCCCCTCAGGAGCTGTGGCTGCCTGGGGGGAATTCTGCGGGAGGAGCTGGTCCAGGTGAGCTCAGACAACCGGAGCAACACATCTGAGTACCCTGCAGCCTCAGGTGACTTTGTGCCCGAGCTGCTCAAGCCCTTACTGCTGGTGTTGCTTAGCAGGACTGAGCTCTGAGGCTGTGCAACACAGGCACCTCTCCATCTGATGGCAGCCACTTCAATCTCCTCCCTGAGCCAGGGACAGCATCCCCATCTCCGTGGGCAGGCCTGCTGGAAGGTAGCCTGGCCTCTCAGAGCTGGCCCAGGCTCGGAGTCCTGCACGGTGCCCCCACAGTCATTAAGTGTAATTGTTGTTTTTCCATGGTTTTTGCAGTTCCCAGGGTCTGAAATAATAGGAGGACCATGTCATAGCCTGCCAGTATGGTGCCCCTTCATAGCAATGGGTGCCAAGGGTGCTTTTTGTGTGCCCTGGGGTGCTGCAGAAGGACTTTGGGGGGCATCCAGGGGCAACAATTGCTGTAGGAGTACAGCACTGGAGGACCATCAGGATAATTGGGAGCTGTTTGCAGCAGGCTTAGGAGGCAAATTTCCTATCAGCTGGGTGAAACAGGGGGCACTGGGATGTGCCCTCAACCTCATTTATGGTTGCATTTTAGGGCTAAAAGCAACTTCCATTCTCTATGGACCTCTGCAGCTGCTGCCCACCCCAGTGAGTGTCTCACTCCTGGGAGGAAAAAGAGGTGTGAAAGGAGGAGAAGACTGGGCAGGAGTTCAGAGAACTTAATTGCAAGGTGAGAAAGAATGAGGCAGGACAAAAGTGAAAAGTAAATAAAGCCAGTTGAAAGTAGTAACTGCAGAACACTTAAAGGAATTTGTAAATCTTAGAAATAAAGAGGAAAGAATCACTCTTAGAGCAGAAAGGAAGCCTGAGACCTACAAAAGCTCTCCTGTGTCTGTGTGAAGTTGAGACCAAAGCAAATACAATACCAACCCTACTGCTACACTTGGAAATGCTGCAGGAAACCACCTCACTGTGAGAAGCAGCTGTAACTGAGAATGGACAAACTTCAGGTGGGAAGGACCTGTGGTCTCCAGTTTTTCCTAGGAGCTGAAGAACCTACAGTCAGCCACGGGAACAGAGGGAGAGGCATCTAAAGCTAATTGGCCGTGATTTGAAAGAACTAAATATAAATCCTGGGGGAAGACCTCAGCAAGCGGCACGTCTCCAGGGGACGCTGACTCAAGCAGAAGTGGCATGACGCAGATGAACGAGAGGCAAGACTGTCCTGAGCAGAAATCTCATTACAGCTACTTAGCTATTCCTGCTAAACTGCCTCCTATTTGCTGCCCCAAGGGCTTAAGCAAAGAACATTAAGAATGGGATTAAGAAAGCAGAAATGTAGGTTGAATGTCTGAAAAAATTTCCCTGACACAGCAGGATGAGCCAAGCATGTCCACAGAGATCTCTGCCTGGCTGGGACGGAGTGGAAGCAGGCACGGTCCTGCAGCAGAGACTCCTCCAACCCCAGCCAAAATTGCCTGGGGTTGCTTCCCACCTGCAGGGCACCTCCGGGCTCCTGGCAGACAGGGGAATTGAGGATGCCAGCTCCCCCAGGGCATCCTGTGGGCAGGGATGCTCCCACCAGCTGTGTTACTGCCCCCAGGCTGGGTCAGTTCCCCACTTAGCACTCGACCTTGCTAGGGGTGGGGAGCAGCCCACACATCTTGGGGCTCCGGGTGGAGATTCCACAGGAAGGAGGGAACAGCTCTCTGACCTGCATCCTACCGCTTGGCAGAGGATGTGTGACATCTCTCAAGTCTCTGGGCAGAGGGGTGAGCCTGAAGCACTTTTATATT
Source organism: Acanthornis magna (assembly GCA_036785705.1). Taxonomy (NCBI): domain Eukaryota; kingdom Metazoa; phylum Chordata; class Aves; order Passeriformes; family Acanthizidae; genus Acanthornis; species Acanthornis magna. Next base: position 15,025,057 of record JAWUZG010000090.1, read on the forward strand.
TTTATTTGTGGTAGCCCTTTGGCTGCTCCCCGGCCCCCAAGAGCACTGAAGCTCACGCCAGACCGAGTTGCAGCACTGAAATTTGAGCATGTGCACACCCAGCCAGCAGCTCACCATCTCTCACCCAACTCTGCTTTTGGTCCTCTTCAAAATAGACAGACTAATTAGAAAATGAAGAAACACTGGGCCCAAGCCTCACTAATGGCCAGCAAAGCCTTGCTCCCTCTCCTGTCCCCACTGCCACCCTCTCCAGCAGCAGTACCTGCCCCGACTGCAGGAAACCTTTGCTGCTCGCAGTGCAATTAGAGGCTGCCATGTGCTGTCTGTCCTGTAATTTCCTACGTTGGCATAGGCATCTGGGTTGGGAATTATGCTCGTAGTGGGATCCACAGTGTTACCCACAGCTGCTAGCCCCAGCAAAGGAACAGCAGAGCAAGAGCACAGCTGGGTGAGCAGTCTGGCACCCACAGAAAATGCCACAGTGTGGACCAGAGCCTGCCCATGGAGGGGATGGTGGGAAGTGACTACAAATACTCGCCTTTATAAACAAGAGTTGAGTAACAAGTGCATAAATAATAGCATCTTTGTTCATCTTTCCATCACTCCTGCTATTGCAGTGCAGCCATCTAGGCAGAAATGGTGTCAGAAGGTTAGTTATCTCTAGGATGGGAAGTGCAGCTTCCAGGATGAGGACTTTTTTCTGAAAACCAAGGAAACAGAGCAGCAGCGGCTGCCGGGTTCAGGTGGATAACAGTCCCATGCAGTCTGAATAAGTCTAGGCCAGAGAAGGCAGAATGTCTGTGAGGTCTCAAGAAGAGACAAAATCTCCAGCTCTCATTTAGACTTCCTTGCACTCAAGCTTTTAAGCAGATGCTCAGCTTCAGTCATGAGCTCAGGTTCCAGAACAGCAAAAAAACACCTGCGGTTCACGATCATGGCAAGACCCCATGCCAGCTACTGCCACACACCAGCCCTGGAGGCTGTCAGGAGTTCATGGAGCTTCACCAGGCAGGAGATAGCAGTAATTCTCTTTCTTAAAAGAATATTGTCCATGAAGACATGTTTTCAGCAGTTGATATATGTCTCTTCTGACAGGACCTGGGCCTTGGGACCCAGATCTCCACTGCCAGGGATCTCCTCACACACAGCAAGGGAAAACTGCCTTGTCCATGGAAATCCTGGCTCTGAAGCATCTCTCAAAATTGCCAGACTGGAACAGCCTGGCCTCAAAGCCCAGGAGCTGGAGTAGGGACATCATTCTCTTTCACGCTCCATGCTTATTGCTGTCTTGTCTTGGGCAAAACAATAATCCCATGACCTTTTGCCATTGCAGACTCAGAATAACAACTGAAATTCTTCAGAAAAAAAAGATCATCCTTTAACAGTGTCCTGCTTTACAAAAGGGTGAGAACCTCATTTTTAGCTCCTGTTTGAAGTGCTAAAATAATTACTTACTTCTAGGCACTTTTAATTAAAACTGCTGTATTGCTACTTATGTTTAAAACACTTTACATTGAATCACTCCAGCTACAATTTCCTGAAAGCAGCAACCCCTGCTGCACTTAGTATTCCAATCCCAAACCATCCTGGAAGAGTTATTTTTATTTGTACACTTCAGTGACCATTGGTAATTCTGCAGCTCAAATCAACATAATGCTTTTTCCATTCCCCAAAATGACACCAAAGTATTTGTGAGAATTGTAGTTGTCCAACCAAATTATCATCAATCACATTAAATTAGAAAGCATGAGAAGGACGGTTCTGCTTTAAGTCATCTTTTTTGTTCCAAGTAGAGCAAGAGAAATACAGTTTCTATTCTTCCCTGCTGGCATTCCCAGACTGCACCCCCCCATTCCCTCTATTCCTGCTGCTGATGCTCTGCAGGCACCGCCAGGTGTGGGCACTTTCCTTTGAGGATGACAAGAATTTGGAGATGTCATGGCATGGCCCACCCAGCAGGCAGAGGAGCAGGCTGGGTCACCTGGGAAGATTCAGCAGGAGCTGAGCCCACTGGGCTGCCCACTGCAATGGAGAGAAAACAGAAGGAAAACAAAGGCCAGTAGAAGGAAGTCGCCTGCGCAGAGATGCCACCACATGCCACAGGGGACCTGAGATCTCCATGGGATGCTGTGGTCAAATATTTCACCCAGACATCCCTGCGCATCCTTGCTCAGAAGCGCTTCTGCCACTCTGCTCTTCCACAGCCCACAGGCACTGAGGCAGGGGCTGCCTTTTTCTGTGGCCTGCCTGGCCTTCCTGGTTTGACTCATCATTTATAAGTGAAAACTGCATTTCCAGAGCTCTCCCTGTATGGCCATTGCTTGGAATTGTGCACAGCTGGAGATCATACCCATCTGGGCACGAAAAAGCCAGTTATTTTTCACCTGGTATCTCATTCCAGCCTCTGTCTGACATTTGCGTGGGAAGAGGCTTTACAGAAAACCTGGGGTAACACTGCATCCTTGTGTCAGGTGAAGCTAAATAGCAATGCAACTTCAAAACTCAGTTTATAGTCACAGCTGTCCCCTCCATTCCCCATCTGTCTTCACAGCTTGGGATGGATGGATACAGCATCACTCGCAGCATCCTTGAGAAATCCCTTGGGAAGAGCTAGCAGTCTTCAGGAAGCTAGGAAAAAAAAAAAAGCCCAGATAGAGCTGGGACTTTGTCCTTCTGCTTCTTGGCCAGAGGGAGTAAATAAAACCGGGTTCTGGAGCACCCAAGCAACGTGTGAATTATCAGGACCAGATCCACCAACTCAGCCAGCTGCCTTCAGTGCAGACCACAGGAGACAGCAGCATTGTCACCTGCGTGGTCACACCCAGGTTGGATGCTCTGCCACCTGCCTGCAGTTGCTGTAGTTCTGCAGCACTGAGCCTCCAGACCCCAAAATGCCAACAGTGATGTGGGCTCAGTGAAGGAATTGATCACCTCTGCTTTCTCTGGTGCTCACCTGCAATGAAGCACTGACTGCTGAATGCACCAGCATGACATCCCCAATTCTGCTCTGGGACAAAGGATGAAATTTGCTTTCAAAACCGGGATTTAAATATGCTTTTCAAATTCTATTCCAGGGACTTTGGACTTAGGTCTGGCTCAGCCAGATCTCCTCTGCCGGGAGTAGAAATGGCTGGGGATGACATAGACATATCAGAAAACCCAGGAGCGTAAGGACCATCCAGGGACACCGAAGCATCTGAAAAATAGCACCAAGCACCTCTGCTCTCTCACCCTCTCCATGCAGCGCAGGTGCCCCGGCTCCTATGGCTACAGTTCAATTTTCCCTGCTTATCGCACAGTGGACGCCTGAGCCTGGGGGCAGGCGGGCAGAGCCCTCGGGGGGGCCGAGGTGGCACGGCGCGGACGCGCGGCTCGCCGGCCGGAGCCCTGCGGGGCGCGGGGCAGCGCATCCCGCGGTGTGTTCCTCGGGGCAGCGCATCCCGCGGTGTGCTCCTCGGGGCAGCGCATCCCGCGGTGTGTTCCTCGGGGCAGCGCATCCCGCGGTGTGCTCCTCGGGGCAGCGCATCCCGCGGTGTGTTCCTCGGGGCAGCGCATCCCGCGGTGTGTTCCGCGGGGCAGCGCATCCCGCGGTGTGTTCCTCGGGGCAGCGCATCCCGCGGTGTGTTCCGCGGGGCAGCGCATCCCGCGGTGTGTTCCTCGGGGCAGCGCATCCCGCGGTGTGTTCCGCGGGGCAGCGCATCCCGCGGTGTGTTCCTCGGGGCAGCGCATCCCGCGGTGTGTTCCGCGGGGCAGCGCATCCCGCGGTGTGTTCTGCGGGAGCGGTGCGGCGGGAGGCCGGCAGAGGGCAGCTGCACCCTGCCAAACGCCGGGAATGCCGTGCCGGGAGCGGCCGGCCCGCTCTCCCCGCCGCGCTCGGGCTCGGGGACGCGCAGCGGCACCGCCGCAGGAGCACGGCTGATGGTGGCAGGCGCTCTGCTGTCCCCGCTCCGCACCCTCAGCGCCTGCTCTCTCTCCGGGAATCCTGGGATCTGAGCGACAGAAATGCTGCAGCCCATCGCGTCTTCAGGGGCTGCTGGAGACCCAGCGCTGTCCAGCTGCCCGGCGAGGGCTTAGTTTGGCCCTTTGGCTCAGTTTAGCCCTGCTGAGGCTACTGCCTTTCTGCAGGGAAGGATGGGTTGGGCAGCGTCAGCGCCTGTGCCTGTAGGGGTCACAGACCAAAGGGTGAGTGACAGGGCAGCCGGGATGCCATCCTCATCCTGGCCCTGACGGGGATGGTTTGAATGTTCCCCGCCAAAAGTCAGTGCAGCCCATGCTAAAAACTGGGTGAACGCATTTCCCCTTCCCCAGTGGGGTGGGCTCACCCCCCGGGCAGGGGAGGCTGCCCCACTGTTCCCTTTTCCAAACACTCACTGCCACATGTAAGTGAAGGGGTGAGCTGGGACAGGAACATGCCATGCATCACAGAGCCATAAGGAAGGGCACAACCTTGTTAGAGATGCATCTTCCGCAAATCATTCCTCAATAAATAGATCAGAGGAGCCCCAGCTCTTACATAAACATCAGTGAAGAGGGTGAGTGGGAGGAATTTTAGCCCAGAAATAATTTATAGCCATTCTTTCCCAATACCTGTGACCCAGGCAATTTGTTAGGTGATCCACATCTGTGTGGGGCAAACAAATCTGGATTGGAAACTCTTGCTGGCTTCAGCAGTAACTTTTTTATCTTCCTGAAAGCTAAGGTGTACTGCCGGGGCCCATCTTCTGTCTCAATGTTTTCTTTCTCCTCTTTCCTGAAGTCCATTCCAGGATTTACAGCCCGACTTTTGTGACACTTAATCTTGCACATGGGATACTTCCCCAGAAGGTTTGACTCTAAAAACAAACAGCAACCACAACCATCATGTTTCCATCTGCAACCTACAGCGCTGGTGAAGGCTGGTGGAGACAGCCTATTTTTCCAAACTGAAAAGTCAGCAGGGAAGAGGTCCCTGGAAAAAATAATTAATTATGACTATTAATGAGGCAACTGCCATGGCAATTTTACACTTCCAGATTAGAAAAAACACCTGTAGCTCATTTCATTGGTACTTTGTCATGTTCCCATGAAAATATGTGGGAAGGAGACACCACTCATCCCAAAGGTGTGGTGCAGCACACCAGTGGGACTAGAGGCAGGTCACACACATGCTCCTGATCCAAGCTGTGCCGGAAAAGCATGGCCACAAGCAATTCCAGGTGCATCACAGCATGAAGAGCCTGGTGCACTCCTCTCTTCAGCCACAGAACCAGAGACTTCCTAACCTCTACAGGGACACTGACACCAAATTAAGCAAGCAAAAATGACACGAGCTCTTGGCACCAACCTACTGGTGTGGTGGCTGTGCCCAGGCAGTTGCCTGATGGTGGCCCATAACACCATGAGATGAGTGTCTCCTGTCTGCCAGGGAGACGTGGGTCTGACAGCCTGGGCCTGAGGGTGGGAAACCCTGGGAAGGGGCTGGCCATGGTGAGCCAAGGTGGTTGCTTCCTTTGGTTATTGATATTATCTTGTACTTTGAAGCCACAGACTCCTACAGGGATGGGCACAGATTGTGGTACACCCCTGTGCTTGGCCACACAGACAGAAATTCACTGCCTTCTACAAGAAAAATGTGTGTTTATGGCACTTGGGAAAATGGCTTTGTGGTGAAGGTGGCAGTGCTGGACTCCATGATCTCAGAGGTCTTTTCCAACCTTAACAATTCTATGATACTATGATTCTATAACACAATATTCTCAGTCTTCATTTACCTGACGCTACTCCTTGACTATAACACAAATTCATATTCAGCTCAGTTTCTCTGCATGATCTTCAACAAATAAACTATTTATGAATAAAATGTAACCTATTGTATATACAATGAATTTTCATGGCACATACACCCAGTTTGGAGTTCTTTCTTAAGCATGCATTTCCTCAAATGACAACTTGGAATTACATATAAAAGAATCCAAAATTTTACAGTGCAAATCACCACTGTAGCTGTAATTATTCTTAACCAACATAGTAATGTCATTACAACATGATGCTTTCTGAACAAAGTGATGCCCAACTTAGACTATATTACAGGAAGGCCAGGGACATTTTTGGCAATGAAAGTATAACAAGTTGCATTCTGATTTTTTTTCTGCTTCAGCTTGTTCTCATTTTTTCTTACAGTATTTAAAACTGTTTAAATTTTTGTGGTTTAAATAAAATGAGGATATTATAATGTAATATTTTGTTACCTTGTATATTCTGGATTAACTTGAGAAATCAAGGCTCTTCTCATGTGTTGAGTATTGTAACTAATTCAACTACTTACAGTTGATTTACAATTAGATTACAATTCTTATCAGAAATACAGATTCTACCACTCTCAGGACAAACAATGCCAGTGCTCAGTCACCCACATAGTGCAAAAGTGTTTCCTGATGTTCAGACAGAGCCTCCTGTTTCTGTTTGAGCCCACCACCTCCAATTCTGGGGCAAGGATTTCTGGGGATGGTAGCATGGGTTGGCTTCTGCTGAGCAGTGCTGCCAGGCTATCTCGCACACAGTATCGCACACGTGGTAGTGAAGGGAAGGGAAGCAGGAGTCCTCCTTGGCAGAACAAGGCCTGGAGGGGTGAAATGTTATAATCCCATCCCTGTGGCAGGGGGAGCTCTGGAGCCTCTTGGAGACTCGTTACACATCCTTGACGCAAAACCAAGGAAGCCACTGATGCTCCCTTGGCCATGGCACACCTGCCGAGCCTGAGCACCTGCCCACTGCTGCCATCTAACACACAGTTTTATTTCACTGTCCTTGGGCTTCTCTCTTCATGCATTTGCCATAGGGCCCCAAATCAAAGACCTTTGCAGTTTTAGAGGGACTCTACTCCACGGAAACCAAGCTGATTCTGCACAGACATCACAGCCCACAGGCTGAGAGAAGAGCGGAGCTCCGTGAGTCATCGAGCTCTTCTCCCACAGAGAAGCAGCTCGTTCTTGGTTATGTGCCGGAGGTGCCTGCGTCTCCAGCAGAAGGTGGGAAAAGGAAGTTTTTAGCTCTCAAGTGTAAAACAAATGTTCAATAAATAGAATCACTTTTCAGCCATGAAAAAGCAGTGTTCAAGTCACCAGGGCCCTGGAGCTATTTACTTGGCTACAAAACAGGTGGGTGTAGAACATAGCAGCTCCCAAGTTCTGTTATGCACACTGCAGGTTTTTGCTTGAGCACTTTGGTCAACTGTCTGGATTGCTTTTAAATAAGCATGTGGTGCAGGTGTTTTTATGGGGACACCTTGAATGGGGCAGCTCAAATTCAGACCTTCTTTCAGAGAAGAAGGTCTGCTGGTGAGGTAGGGCAGAGAAATGGTTAAAGTTTGTTGGCACCATCACCTGTCCAGTGCTATCTCCCCGCATTTTTCTAAATAATTTTCCACAAATTAATTAACACATTTGAAGCCTCAGCCCCTTCCAGGGCCCATCCCCTGCCACCCTCTGGACCAATGTGTTGCTGAGAAGCATCAGTAGTGCTTTCTGAGACAAAAATTACATGTGGAATCATAGGATCACTAGCGCTTATGGTTTTCACAGGAACAAGTCCAAATGCACCTACACTGGGCAGAAATTTCGAATATTCCTTCATATATCCTGTCAGCTGGATACTCTCTAGCTACTTCCCCGCTAGCATTGTGAGCATGGTAGGCAGCATTCCATGGGACAACACCTCAGTGGCCCACCATGGCTCATCCATGCTGACCATGATTCTTCCAAATGCTTCCAGGGGATGCCTCAGTACTTCCTCTCCATGGGGTGACGCCAGATCCTTGCCCAGAGATGCAGAGATGCGCATTTGGGTAGCATTTGCCACAGGTCACCTCCCATCCCCTCCTGGGGGATTCCCCACTTGCCTTTGAGTTCCTGTAGGGTCCTCTGCCCAAAGGCAGCAGAGCATCCCCAGTCTTTCCCACATGATCATCCCAGTGCAAGAGTTTCAAGGCAAATGCCATGGCTGGGCCTTGGCAGGGACAACTTGGACTTACTCTGAATATAGTTCTGGTACATTTGAGTGGCTGTTTGGTATGCATCTCTCTCCACAGTTGAGCACAGCCAGCAGGATACACCTTCTTCCTCCACTCCACGCCTGTCTAGTCTGAAACCTCATTAGTTTAATTTAAGAGGCTATTTTGTGAGAAGGACTGACCCATGCCAAAACTAACACAGGAAAAGAACCATCATCTGTTTCCTCTTTATGAAGCGCTATTGCTATGCCAAAACCATGCCTCAAATCCCTAATGTTTGATCCAAGACACTGTCCAACAACAATAAAACCACTTCTGGTTGAATAAACCACCTAGTGCTTGGGAGGCATTCTCTTGGGAGACACTACTTTGGGAGACCCCATGTTTTGTTGTGCAAAATCCAAATGTTCCAGAGAAGACCATTTCATGGTGCCAGTATCATTATTCAGTAAATTGCACATGCATCCAGTATCTTCATGGAAAACCAGGCTGAAATAACCACCCCTGAAGAAGACATTCCAGAGCAGCTGGCTGATTAAGTAAAGCAAAAATGGTTTTAGTCCTACAGTTATTTATTCAGAATCAAACCCTTTCACTTCAGAATAGAGTTCATGTGGGAGTTGCTTGGGTATAGGTATGCCCAGCCCCCAGTGGGAGGGTGCCAACAATTTCAACATGAGATTAAAACACAAAGTAAACATAACAAACACATTTTTAAAAATTTAAAAAATAAAAAACCAAAACCAGTGGAAAAAACCCAAACAAAAACTCCTGGAGCAGGCCCAGGAGCTGTGATATTGAACCAGGGTATCACAGCTAAGGCCCCAGCACCTATGGCAGGATGCTGCTCAGTTTGGTGTGAGAACCCAGGGAGAGGATGGGGCAAAGATGATGGTATATGGCCAAGGTGCTTGTGGGGTTTGCTGCTTCTGACCCTGCACTTGCAGGCAGGCAGGGTGGTACCTAGCGGCAGGTTGGGGAATTTTCCCCATTCTGCTGCTAGGAAATCAACGACCAGGTACATAAGAGACAAAAGATGTAGCCAGGGTGTGGTGAGGGGGGTACCTCGCTGGACATCAGAGGGGGAACAGTGAAGCTGCTGCCTTCCTTTTCACTGCGACTGCAGAAAAGCCCGGCTCTGCACTGCCTTCTATTCCTCGCTGAGTGAGCTTTCGTGTGGGAAAAGCACAGGATTCCAACCCTCTCTCCTGTTCCTGGAGTGCGTGTCTTACCGGCTGCGCTCGCAGCTGCTGAGGAGGGGGTCTGGCTGTCTCTGCCCCACGCCCCACCTGCCAGAGCACACTACAGTTCCTGCCACAACTGCGGAGTTTCTGCCACCTTTTGCTGGCTAGCCTTGGTGAGCCCACCCTGCTGCTCCAACTCCCTGCTCTGAGCTCCCTGCCCAGCCCTGTCCATCTGCATGCCATCCCTGCCCAGCCCGTCCTGCTCACGCCATCCCTGCCCATCCCGTCCTGCTCACGCCATCCCTGCCCAGCCCGTCCTGCTGCACGCCATCCCTGCCCAGCCCGTCCTGCTCACGCCATCCCTGCCCAGCCCGTCCTGCTCACGCCATCCCTGCCCAGCCCATCCTGCTGCACGCCATCCCTGCCCAGCCCTGTCCATCTGCACGCCAGCCCTGCCCATCCCGTCCTGCTCACACCATCCCTGCCCAGCCCGCCCTGCTCACGCCATCCCTGCCCATCCTGTCCTGCTCACGCCATCCCCGCCCAGCCCGTCCTGCTCACACCATCCCTGCCCAGCCCGTCCTGCTCACGCCATCCCTGCCCATCCCGTCCTGCTCACGCCATCCCTGCCCAGCCCGTCCGCCATTACCCAGTGACACAGAGCTGCCCTCGCGCCACAGCGCCCCCTGCAGCTGTGCGGGAGTCATCGCACCTGCCCTGCCCGGCCGGGAGCCAACAGCGCCCCTGCTGGCTGTGACAGTGACTGCACCGAACGGGAAAGTGCCTGGCAGCCCAGGGACATCTGCCACCACCAGGTTTTTTCTGGTTTTGTTTGCTGTTACTATTGTTGTTATTGATTGTTTGCCTCATTATAGATACTAGTAAAGAACTGTTATTCCTTTTCCCATCTCTTTGCCTGAGAGCCCTTGATTCCAAAGTTATAATAATTCAGAGGGAAGGAGGGTTCATATTCTCTATTCTAAGGGAGGTTCCAACTTCCCTTAACAGACACCTGTCTTTCAAACCAAGACATACCTGCAAGGGAGAAAGATGACACCTACAATAAATTGTGACTCTGTCACAGGCACCCTGTGTCTGTGAATAATTCTGACCTGCCTGGGCTGTCCCACCCAAAACCAGCCCTGCTCTGGTTTGCGGTCTTTGGCAAAGAGACAGGAGTCACACGCAGTGTTTCCACTGCATTGGCAGGAAGCACCCAGCTGAGCAGGTGGGGCAGCTTCTTCAGCCAAACAAATGACATTGCTTCATCAGGCAACAGCCTCTGGATCCAGCCCAGGCCTGCCTGGTTGGGCTCACTCAGGGCATGGCAAGGCAAACCCAGCAGGAGCAAACAGGAAAACGACACAAGCCAAATGAGGATGCCCAGAGCCCTGCCCGTGCCCAGCACAGCCACAGCCTCTGGACTGCTCTGCAAGATGTCATCAGTGCGCTGAGCTGCAGCAGGGCTCAGGGATGCTGCCAGACAGAGAGGTTGTCCATCCCAGTGTCCAAAGGGACACGTGGCTGAGGCCTGAGTGGTGCCTGCTGCAAGGAGTCACAGTGGAATGGGAAGAGACAAGAGAGAAGTGGGGTCTGGTGCCAGCAGGGCATGGTGGGAAGATTTATTCCTGAAGGCTTTGCCACAGACACCACAGCATCACCCCTGATTATGAAAAAGATGTGTTGGGAGCAAAGAGATCAACTATGAGCAGTCTGTGCCATGGGGTTGCAAAAAATGTCACTGGGAAGATGTCAGGGCTCTTGGATAATATCTGGATTTTTGAGCTTCACAACTAAATGTGGAGTTCCTCTAATTTACTACCACATTAAACATATAAGCCAGCAAATTATTGTTTCATAATCTCTCCCAGGGGAAGTTCAGCTGTTGCAGGATCCTGCAAGAGCTGCAGCAAAAGTTGGAGGTTAGTCCAGCAACCTCTTTGTGAGAGCTCTTTGTGAGATGGAACTCCAGCAACAACTACTGCTGCCCAGGAAATGCAGCTTCACACTGGCATGGTTGTCTGAAGAGGAAATTACATGCTGGATGGAAATGTTGTCCAGGAGCAACATACCCATGAAGCCTGAAGCTCTGCTGGTCCTGCAGCTTCCTGGGTCACAGCAAAGCTTGAAGCCACCCAGCTGCATTTCTTCCATGTCCATAGTGAACTCTTCTTGGCCAACAATATCTTCTTGGTCTCTCTGTTCCTTTGATTATAATTCCAGAGAAATGCCCCCATTTCTCAAAAACTCTCCCTTTGCCCAGCAGCTTTCCAAGGAACTTTGGGACATTTTTCATCTTTTTTGTTTTCCTGTTCAATCCCATTTCTTCAGCAATTGTGTGATACTTAATGCAAATATCTTCATAGGTCAAGTCACTTCAGGTGCTGCGTTGTTGGAGATGAGAGAAGTAACAAGTTGTTAAGTCTATTCAGTTTCTATGGTAGCGAGAGGAGAGGTTTCTCATTAGGCTCTGCTTTCAAGACACTGCTTCCAGAGCAGTTCCCAGGCTCTGGCAATCAGTGGTCCCTGTGTGACCTGTGGCTTCAGGAGCTGCCAGACCCACAGACATGTCACTGATAGAGCTGGCTGGAAGTCTGCATCTCAGGAGATCTGTATGGAGCAGAAGCCCCAGGGCTGAAGTGCTGTTGAGTAGGAATTCAGGGGGAGAATAAGAAAACTTGGTGAAGACAGTCCAGTGGCTGAACTAAAAGGACTAACATCTGTCCTCCCTCAAGCAGTCTCATGGGCAGAGGACACTGCTCCATCCCTAGGATCTAAAGCCGAAAGACTGACTTTTTTTACAAAGATGTGAGATACTGAACAAAGGATGAAACACTGTAATTCTTCATGACATTACACAGGGCTGAAAGTGCATAATCATAAATTTAAAATCCAGGAAGAGCTTTGCAATGGTGGAACAATTTCAGTAAGTAGCATTTCATTTAATGTACCCTGTGGAACAAGCTCAAATCTGCTTTTCCATCAATGCTGTTTACAATGAATGAAAGTGTGTTGGGTGTCAGGGTCACCAGAACTCTGCTATGAGCCCTGAGGGACACAGAGCCTTCCCTGCAAACTGCCTGCTCCTGCACAGTGGTTTGTCTGGACACTTGCAAGTGTCCTCCAAAATGTTCTTTTGGGAGAGAATGATGCACATGGATGCCTTTGGTAGCCTGGCCAGAAAAAATCAAGCTGAGGTGCTGCTTTTCCACCAAAGGTGAACACTTTTTTTCAACAGGAAGCATAACTATTCAGCTCCCCCGTATGAGAAAAACTTCTGAAAGAGCAGAAGTTCAGGGTAGTGGCACATGACATCAAGGATTGGACTTCCCTCTCTAGCTTTAGCCATATAAAACTCTGATTCCTGATCCCATGAAGGCAGTATATTACCTCAGTGCTGAGCTTGGCACTCACAGGGACTTGGTCCCTTCTCAGAAATGCTGAGCCATGTGGAATGTTAAGGTACACCTGTAATCAAACCCCAAAATGGGTTGTTTCCACTGGCCAAGTGGTGGGGTGGAGTGGAGGGGTGGTTGCCCCTCTAATCTCCAGATTAGACTCCCACTCTGTGACCAATAAAGAAAGACAGTAAACTGCAAATACCATCATCAACATTATCAGCTCACCAGTCTTAGACACACATCTCAGGACGAGCTGAATCCTCCCAGGGGAGCACACCTCCTTCCACTGATGGAAGGGAGTGCCCAGTGAGCCAGCTGGGCTCCAGCCCTGCCTCCAAGACCTGAAGCGACATGACTCCCACCTCACACGGCCTCTCACATCACCCCTATCTGGCCAAACCATGCTCATTAGTCTTCCCTTCATCAATGCCAGTGACCTGAGCATTAATTAGGATCACAAGCCAAGAGGTCACAACTATGGAATTCCCGGGTGTGTCCAGGTCTGTCTCCAGGGCCTTGGTGCAGCTGCTGCCTCTGTGAGAGCTTTCAGCAGTGCTTGTAGGGCACCTGGGGCATCTCTGGTCGAAGAGCCATTAACACAGCTCTGCTTCAGCCCCTTTGTGCATTGCCCTTGTCCAAGGTGAAATGCTGCTCCATGGGCTAAGATTACACTGCTTTCTTTAATAAAAGTGGTGCTGCATGAAGATTAAATTTTATCCTATTCCTATGCCAATAAGCCATCTGCATAGCCTGGATTTCAAGGGATCATGGTCGTTGTCTCCTTACTGCCATTGCCCTGCAGGTTACTTCAAGTGTGTCAGAGAATGACAGAATAACTGAGGTTGGAAGGGACCTCTGGAAGTCCTTGGGTGTCAGCCCAGATCTGAGTAGGTCCCTCACACACATGTCCAACATGAAGCAGCAAGCACAGGACAGACAGTGCCCTCGGTGTCCAGGTTCCTGGGGTCAAAACCCCAAAGCAGCAGGTCACCAAGGGAGAAGGAGACACCTTGTAACCCTCGTTCTGAGGACAGGAGCAGTGCGACAAGCCTCGCAGCTGCACAAACAAAAAAACTTAGGATGGGATCTGAGCATCTCATCAGCCCCCGAGATTGTTAAACCTATTTTACAGATATAGAAATGAGGAAGAAGGAGACTAAGGAACCATCTCACAGAAAGCCTTCAAAGACCAGAAGACCTGACCCCTGGCACAGGGCACATTACCCTTGAGATGCCTCGGGGAATCCCTCAGAGATTTTAGAGCAATTGGGGTCAGGTCACTGTCACTAATACAGGAAGATGATGCTTGTGCTGAGGATGTGTACTGAAAACATATCTGCAAATGAGACTGCGACTCTGCATTCAGCAAGTGTCACCAGGTAGGGGAACTAAGGAAACACCCTCCTGCCTGAGAAAGATTTTGAATGCAGATCACAGAGAGCACAGAGGGTTGCGGGTGCCTTCCTGTATGCAGAGCCCCGATGGTATCACACAGTTTGCAGGGCAGATCTATCCACACCCAGCTGTTGGCTGAGCCTGGAAAAGATCAGAGTTTGCCTCACATCTCCATGGAGCCTGGGGGCACAATTTAGGAAGGGTCTCCAACCCCGGGGGTTGGAGGGTCTCCTTCCCCGGGACTGCCCTGGCACTTCTCGGCACCTGGAGCACAGGAGCCTTCACAGCAGCACAGCCTTGCAATAGGCTCTGAAGGGGAAGAAACTGTTTCCTCAGCATTTTATTTCAACTAATGTGTTCAGGCTAGTATCACAGTGTGCTATTAATCCTGCCCTGGTTTGTAATTCTGCTTTCATGTTGGCTCCATTTTTCTCTTTTTAATACCACTATCTGGCCTTCTGGTTCTTAAATGTGGGATCTATTTTTTTTGTCTGCTGCAGCAGAATGAGCTAATTTGGTCCTTCAGTGCATAAGCAACAGGACTGTGAAGTGGAATAGAAGGCGATTTTATCTCTGTGCATGTCCTTGGTCAGGCTGATACTAGAATACTGCATCCTGCTGAGGTGCTGTATTTAAAAGAGCACATCAAAAAATTGGAGCGGGTAAAGAAAAGAGACATAAAAAATGGTTTGAGAGCTGAAGAAAATCACTTCCAGGGAGAGACTTCTAGAGGTCAGCCTCTGTAACTTGTCAGAAAGAAAACTGAGAAGTGATCTGATGATGTGTATAAGTACGTGTGTGGAGAGAAAATATGGGATGCTAAGGCTGTACTAAAAATTTAGTCTGAGAAAGGCCCACAAAGAGACAGTGATGGGCACTGGAGAACACGCTGGGCTGAATTAGAAATCAGGCACAATTTTTAACTATAAGGGCATTAACCTTCTGCAGAAAATTGCACAGCGAGTGATACACACTGCACTTCTTGAGGTGTTTGAGACATGATTGGATGCTAAATCCACAAGTCAGGATAGAGGCAGGGATTGCTCATGTCTTTGGTGTACAGGAGAAGGGGATAAAGGCTGTAAAGCCCAGATTGTGGCAGAACTCATCAGAACTAGGTCCAGATAATTGCTTAGTCCACTCCCCTGCTCACAGGCAGGATGGCTCCTCCAGTGCTGTTTGTGGGGGACAATTTTTAGTTCAGACACACCTCACTGAGATGGTATCTCCACACCACTTCCAATTGTTGTTGTAGGGATATTTGCATTTCTTCCCTTGATGTTTAACACAAACATCTTATATGTTAACTTGAGCCTGTTTCCCTCTGCCTTCCCTACAGTGGGCACCAATAATGGTATATCCTCTCCCTCTTCAAAATTTTTTAAATTTTTTTAAGATTTTTTGAAACTAGATTTAAAAATAGACATTTTAGGAAAATGTCAAGTTAACCTCCCTTAAAATTTTTCTTTTAAAAAATTTAGTGACCCTCATTCTGAGCACCTTTCTCCACGAACCATGTTTCTTTTCACCTCTTCTGTTTCTTGCTGCCTTTCTGTGGAAGCACTCAGATCCCCCATGTTCTCTTAAATGCACTTCCAGCACTGTCAACAGATGCCCAGGGGATAAGGACAAGAAACCCTTTCTTCCACCCAGAGAACAGGATGCTGCTCCCTTCACACCCAGCTGGTGACGCCCTGAGACACCCAGACCCTTCCCTGCACTGCTGTGGCTGCTCAGGTCATTCCCCTATCCTCCACATGTACAGTTCATAAATACATCCCCAATTATGCAACTCCTCTTTAGTAAACATGGACCTTTTAAAAGACTCCTACACGTCTGCATCAGAAAAATAACACGTCAGAAAGCCGCAAAGAGAAACTTCCAATTAAGCTCACTTTGTAAATCATCTGCGGTTTCTAAACAAGCCTGGTGCATCACATTCCTCTCGGTTTTCCTCGTGATGGATGTTTGCAGTCAGCACTTTGTACACAAACCTTTGCAGTGGCTTTAAAGCCGAAGCTGCTCTGAGCAAGAGGCGCGTGCCTGAGCCCTGCCCCAAGGCCGGGAGCTGCATCCAGCCCCCAGCTATGGCTGCTAAATGCACAAACAGAAAGCTGCTGGGCATGTAAAGCAACTGCTGAGCTGTTCCAGCTCTTAAAACGTCCTCAAAGGGCTTATGAATCTTGAAAGCAGTTTGAATCCTTTCTTTCCCCAACAATTTCTTACTCTCTTAAAGGACACATTTCTGCAGATGGCTGCATTAGGGAGGTTTCTGTTGGATCAAGGAGTCAAGTGGTCTTCAAGAATTCAGAGCTCAGCAGGACTCTGAATCCCTTCCAGCTGAGCTCTTATGCTTTGCAGCCTCTGTGCTTCTTAAGAAATTTCAGTATTTATCAATCCAGTGTGAGCACCACATCCCAAGAACCCTAAATCAAAGGGGTTATAAACTCCGCGTACATGGCGTATAAAACACTGTTTGAGGGATCTGTGCTGGCTGAGCAAGTTGTTCTGCACACTCAATATCTGCACGTTCCTCTCTGTACAGGGAAATTACATGGAAAACTCCAAGGCTTAAATAAAAAACAAAGCTTAAATGTAAATTTGTAATGAGTCCTGAGAGACTGGAGGAGATACTGGAATATTTGTTTCATGGCATGTTAAATCCATTCTTAAGGAAAAAATGAATTTGTTTCAAGGTAAAACTGAAGGTGAAGAGCACAGCCTCCTGAAGACAGAGTTCAACTCTGTGCCTTGTAGCAACAGCAGCTGGAAAATCCTGGTGGGACCAGAAATCCTTCAGGAAGCTGAGCCAGGAGATGTTGTGCCATTTCTCTTTGGGAGCAGCTGGAAATGGTCCCAACATCTTCACAAAGCACAGGCTGCCCGTGCTCCCAGCTGCCCATGCCCCACAGTGTCCCAGCTGGGTCTGGGAGCTGCCCAGCCAAACTGCAAACCATCCCAGTGGTCCCAGTGGTCTGGACAGTTTCCTTCAGCAAAGGCTGTGCTTAATCTCAGCCCTTGGAGGACACCATCTGCTAACTGGCATCAGGGACGCAAAAAGTGATCAGTAAACCCTGGCTGCACCCATGATGGATCTCTCACCGCTGCCTTTGCCTCTTCTTTTGCCCACCTTGGCTTGTCTCACTGGTGCCCCCAGTTTCTTCTTCAGGCTGGGGTTGTCATTCCTCTGTGCCTGTCCAGCACCTTGCACAACACAGGTCTCTGAAGAGATGCAGTGCCCACAAAAAGACCGATGGCCTTAGCAACACCCCTTTCATGGGACCCTCTGTCCCCCTCCTTTGAGAAGAGTTTTAGCAAAACTCTCAGCTATGAGAAATTACGATTTAAACACCAAAGCCATATAAACTATGAGTCTGTTCCAAACTCATACCCCTAAGGCATCCATGAATCCTCACTTGGGCAGCTGCATCATCATACCAGGCCTAGCTCCAGCAGCAGAAATTTATACCACCTATCTCTTCCTAATCATGTGGAAGAAGATCTGGTATTTCCCTGATCGTGTTCAACACCACGTCAAGGAAGTGTGACTCGCATTTGGGAAGCTGTGTGGTGGACTCGGTCAGGTGGGTTCAAACACAGTCTTGCTCCTGCCCTTTACCAAATGTGGCTATTTTTTTCTTAAGTGTGACAGGTTTTTTTGTCTTCTTAAAACCACCCTGCACCATTAGAGGAAAATACTGGCCAGGTATCCTGCAAATAACTTCTATCAGAAGGACTGAGAGTTGAAACACGATGTAAAATACCTCTGGTTGGAAGAAGGCTTTGAGAAGCAGAGCTGCTGAGTCTCTAATGGGAGACAAAGCCTTTGCATTCCCAGGGACCTCAAGCCCTCTGCAGCAAAGCTGTGGTTGCCTACACAGCCACTGCGGGCTGCTGGCACACCCGCACAGTCCCAGCAGAGCAGCACAACAGAAAACCCACAGAACAGCCCTGTCACCGAGGAGCAGAAGAGCAATAGTTTTATTCCCACCTTGGCTGTAAGAACCACCAGCAGATACAAAGGGAATCTGTTGAACAGATTCAGTCTAAGTGGGTTCATTTTTTGTATAATAGGGTTTCTGGTGCCAAATGCTTAACAGCTCCTTTTGGGAGGCTGCAGTTTGGTTTTGCATCTGGACAGCTCAAGAGCAAGGAGCATGCACTGTAGAATCCTGTACCAGCAGGGTCCTGCACACAGTGACTGGGTACTCATGGCAGTGGGGGCCTGAGTGTGAGTGCCCGGGCTCCAGGAGAAAGGCAGAGGCAGGGAGACTGGCAGAAGGCAATTGCTATCCATCCTGTCCCTCCACACCCACATTCATTCCTGGTCACTGGTGGCCATGCTACCGCTGGAGCGTGTTAGCTGGTCCCAAATCTTTTCTTCCCCTTTGTCTGGGCAGCATCCAAACATCCACAAAAATGCTGTGGTCTCAAACCAAGTGGGTGCACATAACTTCATGCCCTGCAAACAGAATACCCACACCTTTTCTCTCGTTGCTCTCTGGAGAGCTCCTGCATCTTCCACCACTTCCCTGTGTATCTCACTGCCTGTGAACATCTCAGTTATCTAATGAGCCCTGTTTGTTGTGCAATAACAATATACCCAAATCTTCTGCCCTCCTGCAGGTCATAAACCCAAATACTTGGTTTATTTGCTTGATTACAGGAATGTACCATGAGAGCAATATTTTTTTCTTTGCCTTACTGGGTAACTTGCTGTGTGTGGCTTATGGACCCACCATGTACGCTCCTGGTGATCTGTGTTAAATAAACACCAGGCTCAGTAGGAAAGAAAGGGTGCTGAGGAGGATACAGCTTATACAAGAGCCCGAAGGAGCTTATACACTACAACAAAACACAAGGTGTTGCTTTATATGGTGATTCTATACAAGCATTCAGGGATGTATGGTAACTATCAGGGAGTAAGAAATATTTGTTAGACAGCACAATCAGCACAAGATCAGATGGATACAAATCAAGCGAGAACTTAGACTGGAAACAAGTTCCAAATCATCTGTGAGAAAACAAAACGTCTGGATATGCCAAAGGGATGGAAAAGGCCTCCTGGGTTACAGGCTCCACTCTATCTTAAAACTGATTATTTTGTCATTTGTTCCTTTGTTTTAAAATAAGTTTCCTGCTCTTCTCCCATCCACATCTATATTGAATGCCTGAGGGAAAGCTGTTCCCTTTCCTCATTACTGATTTCCCTGCCCAGACTTGGTGGGCACCCAGGGCTGCAGACCAGCATCCCATCCTACCCTGCCTGAGCTCCATGGCAAGCACCTCCCCAGCCTTTTGCTCACATTTGCTCCCTCAGGCTCCACTTGGGATTGTTGTCCTGGGGTGATGTAATGATAATCTTGTATCCCAAATCGTTTGCATGCCTGCCTAAAATGTCCTGTAGCTTTAACTGTGCTCAGCAGCAGAAGCTCTGCCAATGCGGGATGTTTTGAAACTCTCCCCCCTCAGCTGTTCCAGGAGGAAGGGACATTGCTTAGTCGGGCTGCTGCTGCTGCTGTGACTGCTGCTTTTTTTCCCCTCCTCCCCGGGATTGCTTCTTCATCGTCTTTTTTTGGACCCTTTTTTCCTTGACTTTTTGTTGGAGAACCCTGGGAGCCCTGGAGGACGGTGGACAGGAGATCCTTGGGTAGGAAACCCCCGGAAAGGGGTAGCTACGCCTGAGGAAAAGGACACTAAAGCTCATCAATTGTTCATTTGGGTTTGGTGATTCCTTTTCCCCTTTCCCTTTCCTCTGTGCCTGTGGGGGAGACTCGGCAGGCTGGGCTGAATAAACAGCTTTTTCCACTTTCATTCCCAAGCCTCTGCTGTTGTGGGGGAGGGGGTGCCAGAGGCCTTTGCTGTGGGGGGAGGTGGTCTGTTCAGAGCACTTTCCACCCAGGAAAATTGTCTCTAACCCGAGACAATTGTGTTTTGCAAAAGCACAGTTACCTTGGAGGTTGAAGGAGAAGAGCCTGGAAGGGGTGTCAAGCATTTGCTGGAGCTGGCCAGCTCCCAGTTTAAATAAATCTGAATTCCCGGGGTCTAGAGAGGGAGGCTGGCCTGGCAGTGCCACTGGTGTGTGGCTGGCAGCCCCCCGAGGGAAGGGGATCCCTCAGGCAGGGGAGGAGCACAGACGAGAGGGAAGGAGTCTGGTCCCCCAGCACCAAGGCAGAAATGTCTAATTAGATACAACAGAGGGATAGATATGCACACTCAGGGACCTTTCCACACAAGCATAATTTAAGGAAAGCCAAATATTTATTTTAAATGGCTGTGCCATATGCTGATGAAATGCTAATCTGCACAGCAAAAAACACACTGTAAATAAACTCCCCAGAAGCACCTCACATTCACTGATCTTCATCTTTCTGAGCAAACTAACAAGTGGAAAATAAAATCAACAGCATCCATTATAGACTTCCTTCCATAAGAAATTCAGGCAAGTTTAGGATGACATGGGCCAGTGCTTTTCGAACTATCATCTGTAGCCCACAGGAGGACTTATTAAGGGTCTGCAAAAGGTATTTAAGAAAAACAAACTTGCTCTGTTTAATTCACAATACAGGGATCTTTAGCCTCAGTACAAAAAATGCTAGGGGGCTGCAAATCAAAAGCAACTGAAAAATACTGCTGTCTGCTTTAGGGTTGAGAACTGGGAGTCAGAGGGACAGTTTTGTCTCTACCACTGATCCCAGGACCTTCCACCTCCTTCCCCATCCTTCTCCCATCTCAACTCCCCATAAGCATTTGGAGCATCTCTTCTTGCACACCCAAATGGTACTCAGGACAACAAAGCCCCAGAACACTACAGAAAGACACCACTATTAACATTTCCTTATTCTTCCAGCCCTCCAAATACAACTCCAGTCCCATCACATGCCAAAGTTTGAAGACATTTCAAGATGGGCAGCAAACTTTTAAGAAGTCCAATTTGATTATCTAAAAGGCAGCTTTTGTAGCAGCAGTAACAAACTGGTCCCTGGAAATTGACATGTTTTAAAGCAGCAAAGCTGGGTGATGAAACCTATTGGCAGTGCCTGCAATTGGTTTCCTTTGAGCCACATCCACCCTCTCACATACGTTCTCCTCACTGGTGAAGATGCAAAGACCCCCATTTCTACCAATATGCATATTGCGGTGTTGTCAGCATCTCCTTGAGGTTATTCCCTTTTTCTTCTTGGTTGTATTTATAAACCCCGTGTAGAGTTGCTATGGTTTCTGTTCCCGCCAGTCCAATTGGTATTCAGAGCAGCTCCTCTCACCTTCACCATTTGGGTGACCTTTCCTTCACAAGGAAGATCTCATGCCACCAGCCCGTTCAGTCAGATGTCACACAACACGCTGTGCCAGAACACCAACCGCTAGGCAAAAGAGGGCTCTGTGGAACCGAATCATCTGCAGAGGCTGTCTGAGAGACGGATAAACAATGGTAATTATTTCAAAACAAATTGGAAACAGAAAGCACAGCCCAGCAGTGCAACTGCTAGACAAAAAGGAAAGCCACAAAAAGAAGAAATTGCAGCTCTCAGTGTCTTGAGTACTCTTGTATCTTCCTCTAGGCAAATATTTTTCTACCTTTCTTGCTCTCCAGAGTCAAGTTCAAAAAACTCTTAATACCGAGACATTTTCTTTTACCTCAGTTAAACAACATATGCAAGGGGCTGCTTACAAATGAGAGCAATACACTTGCAAGCTAGCAGCAAGAATTTCTCTCTTTGTCAAACAAATATTCTAAGTATTATATTTAAGTGAGTTTGCACAAAGCTATACTGCTTACTGTACAGCCAGACATTCAGGCAGGATGCATGATGAGTTTCTCCAAAAGCATGCTGGGAATGGGCTCAGCAGCTTCGTGTAACCTCCAGACCATGGGACCTCCAAAATCCTGGCTCAGACACTGAACAAATACCCCATGGCTTCCCCCTAACTCTGAGAAAAATGTTCCTATTACAACAAAGAAATCACAAATACCCAAAAGCCAGGAAACAGAGCTTGGACACAATACAACCCTAACTCTCCTGTGCAGTAGGAATGGGAACATCCCCACACTTCACCACTTCCTAACAAAGCCAGAACTTTCCTTGTGGCACCTCCTTGGCTGCTGAGGTAAGTTTTCTTGCATTGGGCAACCAGGCTAGCCAAGACATTTTATCCCATCTGCTTTTAATGATAGTTGGGGCCTTCTAAAGAAGAGGAAAACTGCCTGAATATGTAGAACGTGCAGACATGTGTAGAAGCATGGCACTTGAGCTGATCAAAAGACAGCTCTGTATTGCACAAACAACTCCTCTATTAGAGGTACTGAACCACTGTGTCTGCAATAAGTGGGTCACAGAACAGGTCACAAGCAGCACACAAACCAGGCAGGCTCAGAATGCGGAGAGGGTCAAACATCCCAGAGCAGTGGGATGCAGGAACACCACTTGCTGCTGCAGCTCTGGTAGCTATGGCTTGTGTGGCAGCTGGGCTACAAACACAGCTCACTGAGGCATCCACAGCAATAGCCAAGCTTTTGCACAACACACCAGTGAAACCCCTAATGTGAGCAGGGAAATGACCATGTGAGACATTCTCTGAGCTGCACCATCTCCCTGCCTTTGCTATCACCAGCAGTCTGCTTTATTCCATCAGAGAACTACTGAGATTACTCCTGTCCATCTCGGCTCCACTCTGCACCACAGTGCTGTTTGGTGGGCAGCTCACACAGAGGGGCCTGGCTGCTGCTGTGGTACTGACACTCACTTTACACCAGTGCATAGCTCTGGCACTCCCAGGCTCCCTGCCTGCTGCCCGGCAGCACAGTGTCACCTGCGCGTTCGTCACATACTTATCTGTCACTATGGCTCTGAAAAAATACCTCAGTTCACAATCTGATTCAGGGTGGCTTCCAATAACAGACCAAAAAAAGGTCACTATTTCTTCATCTGCTTCCACCTCCTCATGCCTGGATTGTACCATGAAGCCTTTGCTCATTTGATGGAGGACTTCTTTACAGCACAGAAGCTCTTTCATCTTTCCCATGATCAGAACAAGTCAGTGCACCTTTGCTATTTCAGTCTCTTTTAAACTGGGGTGAGCTGAACTTTCTATGCAAAGATTTGACCTCTCCTGAAATCCCCTGATCAGCATTTCCCTTGCTTGCTCTTTCATGTTTGAGGCATTATGAAACACTGGAAACTCCATTCTTTCATAAGGAAGTTAGTGAGAAAATTCAAATAATCAACTCAGGCCCAGGAGACGTGGGGTGTCTTTCCAAGTTTGAAAGCTCCTTCCTAACAGAAGTTTTGCTCTTGAGAGTCTCCTGGTTAGCAGGCAGCTGATGATACAGCTTCTCTGGAACCTGATTATACTTCCAGCCCAGCGGCAAGTAATAAAAAAGGCTGCCTGGCTCTGTGAGGTCTGAATCAGGTGCTAACACTGAACATCTGCTGGGGCCTCTGCTCTCCTCGCCCCCACCCTCTGTCCATGTGCTGGGCATTGGAGGGCTCTCCATTCTATAGCTTGTGGCAACAAAAGGCAAACTTAGAGAGAAGCATTGCTGACAGCTTTATTCAAAAAACCCAGACTCTGCTTTAACTGCCCTCCATCCAGGACTTTGGTGAGTCCAAAAGCACCATGACGTGCTGAAGAGACCTGCATTGTATGGCAGCCTTTGGAAGCAGTTAACAGCAAAGCACTCATAGCCCCACTCGAGCGAGACAGACAGACTCTACACGCACATTTATTACTTCATACAACCAGACTGCGTATTGTACAAAAATTAACAGTGCCACCCAAGAGGGCCTTCACAGATGTTTAGAAAACATGTAAACACAGCTTTAAAACATGGTTTTTATGTAATTTAGGTACAACGACTAAAGCACCACCCACCGTGTGTGTACCCCCACATGTGAGGGTGATCTCCATACACAAACAGCAGCAGACTGAACACGTTGCCGCAGCAGGCTGTGACATGCTTGTACATTGCTCTCCAAGGAAACCAAAATCCTTACACAAGGGTTTCCACCAGTGGGATGTGAACTGGTCTTACTTTGAGCCATAAGCTCATCCTGTGGGCCTTGAGCTGCTGCCACTGTTGGCTGCCCTTCCTTCCTGGGCTGCTCCTTGCTGCATCCAATGCTGGCTCTCCGAGTTAATAACTCAGTCTCCAAGCCCACTATCCTGATATAGCAGGGCCCAAGTCACAGCACTAATCCTGGGGCACAACCATCATAAACATCTACTGCCTGAAAACTTTCACTTTTCTGTTCTGCAGCTGTAAAGGATGAATGCACCGGTACAGTAAAAACATTTCTGCGGTAGAAACCATGACCTTTAGAGAAAAAGACTGCAGCAACTGAATGATTCCTACTAAAGGGAATGCCCAGTACAGTGAGTTTTGCTTAACAGCCAAGAGAAAAGTTTAATGCCTTAAGGTAGAAGGTTCATCAAAGAGCTAAGGACTGACATTTCCACCAAGTGCTGTGCTTTCATCAGCAGGAAGGTCACTGCTGCTTGCAATGTGAAACTGAGCAAACTGGTACTCAGACCCTACTGAGCAGCAACTGCTGAATCCCAGCACTGCTCTTGGCCAGCTGACTGGGGTTGTTACTGACATTCATGTCTATTCCCTTCTACATCTTAGTTGTGTAGGCTCAGCTCCTCGGGCAGCAATGGCTTCTTTAGTGAGAGACCCTGTAGTGCTAATCTGGCATTGGCCATAAAAGATTTGTGTAGCTTTACTTACTTCTACCACAGTAAACCAAATAAACAAACAAAGAATAACTGCTGCAGCCTACAGCTTCAATAAGGAACAAATGACAGATGATAGTGATGTTTTCAAAGCTTTCTCTCTATAAAGGTCCAGTTATTTCCTGGGAGGAATCATAGAATCATTAAGGTTGGAAAGGACCTCTAAGATCATCAAATCTGACCATAAACCCAGCACGGATGTGTTCACTACTAAACCATGTCCCCAAGTGCCACATCTACACATTTTTTAAACACTTCCAGGGATGGTGATTCTACCACCATTTTGCCCTGAGCAAAATAAGTACGTGATTTAAGGTTTTTGCCTCAGTGGTTAACATGCCATGGCCCAAGAGACCAGCGTCCTTAATTACTGACATTACTGGGA
The DNA here is from genome assembly GCA_036785705.1 of Acanthornis magna. Taxonomy (NCBI): domain Eukaryota; kingdom Metazoa; phylum Chordata; class Aves; order Passeriformes; family Acanthizidae; genus Acanthornis; species Acanthornis magna. The sequence continues at coordinate 15,050,143 of JAWUZG010000090.1, forward strand.
ACTTCCAAGAACTAATAAAAAGGAGCAAAATAAGGATATATTCCCATTCAAGAGGAGGTGCTGTGTGTTTCTTACTCCAGTTCATCACATCTGTCTATGCCACTAGGAATCTCAGCAGAGAGCTGAAAGGTTTAACACGTACCAAGCTGCACGGCAATTCACATCCACCTAGCTCACAAAATCACCAAAAACTTGAGATCTTGCATATTTCTCTGTACATCTGATCGTTTGACCACTCCTTCACATTCCTACCTAGGAAACCTTCATATGCCAGACTCGCAGCATGAGTCTGTGAAAAGCTCATAGAGTCAGTGTGACAGGTACACTCTAGAGAGAATTTCTCATGTTAAGAGTTTAGAAATCAACTCATCTCATCACTGTACTTGTATGAGGGAAGAGAAGAAACAGTTAAGAACATAAATGAGATAATACAGATTATTTTCTAAATATTACTAAAGCAGTAATATTCATACATCTTTAAGAAATCTTCTTAAAAAAATTAAGCATGAACAGTTCTCCAACATGAACAGGTACAAGTCCCATTGCCTAGCAGTGCTAGGAAAAAGTTCATATCTAATCAGAAGTGGAAGTTCACAGCCACTTATTTTAAAGACAGTCTTGTGTTTTAAATACAGCCTTGATATTAGTGTCTTTACTGTATTAAACTCTTAGTACTAAAATAATAATAATAGTAATAACAATCACATTTAGATAGCACAGACAAAGCACAGGATGATATATAAGCATAAAAGTGCAAGTTATAACCTAAGTTAAAGTGCCTACTGGTTCAAACAGGTTCAAACTATGTTCAGAGAACAAGCATAAACCGGAATGAGAGCAATCCATGCCTTTTTCTTTCTCTCTCATTTCCATCAGAAGTCATTGCAGGTAACACTGACTCGAAGTTGTCTGAAGTGACATCAATCAATTCCAAATGTGTGTGTATATGAGAGGAGAGTCAGGCCCATGTCTTGATGGAAAACTGATCCTCATTTCCTCTGTGTAATGCCAATTAATCCACAGGCTTTGCTCTGAATATCTGAGCACAGAGAGAAAGAATAATAACTTGGATGCCCCATTCAAGGGAGGCAGAAGCAGCACTTAAGAGCAGGGGGTACAGCAAGCCCTTGTCTGTTCCTCTGGAGTCACATGCCCCAGCTGATTTATTGACTCCAGCCATGAAAAGTGACTAGGAGGAAGTTAAGTAACACTGCTCTTCATTTGAAAAATAAAAATATTACCCTCAGAAGTATGATTTTTCCCTTCCTGTTTGTCTTATTTTTCAATTTCAGAGATAAAATATCTTTTACAGTATCAGCTCATGATTGTTTTCATTCCCTTTAAAGGCAAACAGCTTAAAAGATCCTGTCACCAGAAAGGGGTGGGATGAGGGCAGAGGCAAACCTTTTATTAAACCTTTAAAAAGATTTCTAACTCATTTTGCAAGTGAGAACAACAAAAACCATAAAACTCCAGCAAAGGAAAGCTGTCACTGAGATTAAGCAGATCCAAACTCCGCCATCCATTTTTCATACTTCTCCAGGTCTGCAGCAGAAACAGATTTGGAGATTTTCTTCAGAGCCAGCTCAAAGTCCCCTTTGGTAACCGGCATCTGAAGCTCCTCTTTAGAAAGTGCACGAATCTCTTCTGGAGTTAAGCCATTAATACGTCGTCTCATTGCCATTAAAGATGCATCCCTGGAAATACAGGACAACGCATGGGAGCTAATTGCTAGCAGAATGTGCTGTAAGCCTATGAATTTTGATTGTATTCTCTTGCTAGAAACCACTGTCAGGAACACTTAAGAGAGCATTTATTTACCATAGAAGATGAGTTCACATCTTTCGTAGCTTCCATGTTCCCAGATCACTACATTAATTCAACATAAAGAATGCATTGGCACCAAAACCCATTTAAGCATATGGTAAATGTGCAGAGATAATTAAAACTATAAAACTGAAAACCTTTTACAATGATTCATAGAGATGAAATTTTACAACTTTAGAGCAGGAAAGGGCAGGATGGGAGACAAACTGCACTCAAAGACTTTTTTTTTTAAAGTAGTCTGGATTTTTACACCCCATTCCTTTTAGACTTTGTCCCTGCAGTGTAGCCCTAAAGGACAGTCAGCAAAGGTTCAGAGTGCAGTCCAGCTTGGCTGCCTGCTTGCCCACAGCACCTGGATCTGTGAAGGGCAGAGCAGGAGGCATCAGACACAGCATCACATGGCTCTACAGTGCCGAGGCCATCGGTGCCTGTGGCTCCTCATGCTCTGCCTGCTCTGCGACTCCTCCTCAGCTCAGATCCTGCCAGTGTGGCTCATTGGCATGAAGAACACTGCTCATTTTCTCACACTGTGGCCCACAGGCAGTCTGAAATTACATTTTCTCTTTCCCCAGGTTTTTCCCAGCAAGGGATAACACAAGCCTTAGGGAGAACAGGTAATTTCACTACCATGTGACACACACCAAGTTTTCAAATCCATGGAGTGATTTCACATTTTCAGAAAAGCAGCAGGGGGAGGAAAGAAAGATTCCCAAACCATGCTCTTACAGGACCAGTTTCTCTTTACAGGATTCTTAAGGGACATAAACTTCCTTCAGATAAGTTTTTTCAAATACCTAGCCTTCACCAGAAAAGCCTCATTTGCCAAAAATTAAACAAATTGTGGGAACAGGATGGAAATAAATTAAATACTAATATTATAAACTAACTATATCCCCCTTTCACCTAGAAGATTCAGGTAGATACCAAGACTGTGCTGCACTGCTAAACATCCAGCATATAGAAGCCCTGAAGAAGTATTCTGCGAGAGGAATTTTTTGTATTATGGAATTCTAGCTCTTAAACTAATGAGATTTTTTTAAAAATGTGCTTTGCACTACATTAACAGATGCAGACAACTCCAGTAAATGCAGCCAATTGTAACATGAGATTTGAGATTTGCTGAGATAATTTTTTTCACTCCAGATCCAAGAAAACCACATCTCACAGAAAGACTCCATGGTCTTTAGACCACTCCACATGACAGTAATACATGATTACAGTAAATAGATTTGGGCCTCAACCAGCCATGTTAGCACAGCTGTAGTGGATATTGCCTTTTATCACACAATGCAAATGATGACTTTCCATGCAGTTCTATTTGCAAATTAAGGGGAATGAGATACCTGCAAACATTAGTGATGTCAGCACCAGAATAGCCTTCAATCTTCTCAGCAATTTCTTCAAGGCTGATATCAGGATCTAGCTCTACTTCCCGAAGATTAATCTTAAGTAGTTCTGCTCTGCCTTTTGCTAGAACATAAAAACACTTGTTTGAAGACTTGCAAGAGTTACATTAAAAAAGATATAAACATAACTTAGATTTTTCAGTGAAAAGTATGAACAAAAGAGTTCAATAGAAGAAAAGAGAGAGAATAAGTCACAATGAAGTGTGCAATCAAATACAGTAAAATATTTGGTTAAATGCAGTATATTAAAACAGCATGGTCGAGAGATATTTGAAAAAGTGGTATGTCATTAAAAATGTCTGTTATGTCTCAGGTGATATAGCATTTGGTCACACACTACCCAAGGGCACAAAAGCACAATCCTACAAATGTCTGTTTCTTCTCACATCCCTTTGGATCCCCTCATGTTCAAGGGTTTGACTGCATATTATTCATACAGTTTCATTAGAACTACAATAAGGATTCTATTAAAAGAGCTTCAGACAGCACAAATCCTTTAACAACAGGCTGAACTTTAAGCATTTGTTTAAGCAGTTTACTCAGTTGGGACCCAAGAAATCTGCTGAAGCCTGATAGAAAACAGACACATTAATACAATAAACATATATTAATATATTTACAATACCAGTGTCCCGGTATCCCACTTTCATACCCAGATGCAGTATGCACACAGTGATAACCAGCTGTGTAAATGGGCACTTACGCAGTCAATTAACCATTTCTCTTGCAGAGGGCATGTGCATATGTGCACTTGAGTACATATGTTAAGCAGCCTAAGCTTATAAGAGGGAATTCACATTTGACAGCTTAGGCCTCCGTGTTACTCTGCACAAGGGTGGTAAAGAAGAGGATGACTGTTTCCTGGCTTTCACTGTACAGAAAAAATACGCCAGCTCAGCATCTTTATTCCCCAAGTGATCAATTTCTATGACCTATAAAAAAGGACAACCACAATAGAAGAAGTAGCAGTAGAAAAGGCTAAAAGTCTTAAAGAAATGTCCAATAAAACACATTATGTTTTATTTATTGATGTCCGTAATGATTATTTATTTTAATTTTTGGGGAAGGGAACATAGAAGAGAAAACAGAAATCTTGTCTAAAGCTGCTGGTTTTGTGTGCTTTGCAGAACAGTCAAGAGCACAGTTATTCATCACACACAACTGGCACTAGCTATAAAATGGGGATTTATTATTTAGAGAGCACAACGCACACAAAGCATACCTGCAGAGAGTGTCCTGCATCAGAGAACATTCTTCTAATTGTTGCTGTGGGGCTAAGCAAGTCTGTGCAGCATTTTGAAAATTAAACACTACAGAATATATGCTTCCATCAAATTCCACAATATACAGGTGCATATATGTTATCATACCACTTTTTCAGTTAGAATGCCTGACTACATCAAATCACACAGCACAGTTACAAATGCATCACTCAGACTTGCCCAGAATAGCACAGCATTCTTACTTGCAGGATAGATACAACAGAACCTAAGACTGGAAATAAAACCAGATCACATCTCCTATGTTGTCCAGGATATAATACACTGTGTTAAAAAACAATCTGGCTTAATTAGAAACAAGAGGAAGAGCTGATAGGATTTTAAACTAATTGGTCATAAAGACAGGCATCCTGTTAGGAGCTGTTACTGCCTGTGAGCTGCAAAGACAAGCTGTAGAACTATTAAGTGTCCTTAGACCTGCTAAACTCAATCACAACCGCTGTCACCACGGACACGCATCTTGTTATCTGGAGTGTTCATGCAGGGAGATGAGGCATCCACTGTACAAAGAAGAAACTAAGCTATGCAAACTTCAGGTGATAGGAATCTCAAAATTAATAGGACAGGTGAATGACAGCTAGGAAACACAATACAAGCTGAGATGTCTTAGGGCAGGAAAGCAATCAGCCTGCTGCATTCTGAGTGACTCAAAGCACGGTAATAAAGGCAAGCAAGCAGTGATTTGCAATGAACTAAGCCTGTAAGTGAAAATTCATGGATCCACTTCTTTGCATTTGTCTGCAAGGGCATGGAGTGCATTTGCAATATTTGTGAACATGTCCAAAGGCTGCCTTTGATGATCACTCAAGGACTGACTGTTAAACATTTAAAATAATTCCAGGCTCATTAAAACTAACTCTCTTTCAAAATATAAGAACCCATCAATGGCTTGCAATGAAATGCCACAGCACTTTGTTTTTAAGCCCCCAAGCAAGCAGTATTTCTCTTTCTCTCACTCTCTTTAAAAATAAAGCGACCCAGACAAATGATTAACCCCTGAATTTCACTGCTCATCACAAAACCATCAAGATTCCTCACAAACACAACAGTCTTGCAGTAATTCTAAAAGCTCATCTTGTAAAGAAAGGAAAGGAAAATGGTCTTATCAAACATACCCGTGGGCAAAGGTATATAAATCCTCTTCTCCAGTCTCCGTCGGAGAGCTTCGTCAATATCCCAGGGAAAATTTGTAGCGGATAATACCATAACCATCTTGGAAGGGTCATCATTTTCCAGAGCACCACCTACCCCTGCAAGCACAGCAGTTCAGAGTAATTTTACTCCACAGCTCTTCTTGATTGAGATGCTTGCTGAGAAACACTGCACAAACATAGCTTGGACAAAGACAAGCAACAGTTCTCTGTAGTCCTGTGTCTCTTTCCAAACTTCCCATAGATTAGGTGTCATAAGACCATCATTATCACAGAAAGAGGGACAGTTTGTTCTTTTGCTGAGTTAGGGAAGGGCTTTTTTTGACAGTGCTAATAACACATCCATATGTCAGTCTCATCTCACTGACAGTGTCACCTCTGTTGAGTCTGGTCATAGAAGAAATAGGAATCACTCAGCTTACCAAGTGAGGACTGCAAAGAAATTAGCATTTTGGATCAAAAGGTTTCCTATCCTGAGCTTACCACAATGAACCTGCAAATCTGAGAACATTTTAAATAGTAGTTCATATACAGTAGTTTATACAGCAGTTTACAACACCTGCAATATAAAGGTGGTTGTCAAACCTCTACACCATACAATATTCCCCAAATGGTCATGCTTGCTGTGTGCACCTGCACAAAACAGGTACTACATCTGACTGAAAAGGGTAATATTAGCTGCCACCACAGGACACAGCAAAAGCAGATATCACAATGGGGTTGCACATTTGGAGACTCTAGCAAAGGCCAGAATTTTGTTTAAATTGAATACAAATTAAATACCTGCATTAAAATGCACAAATCTTCATTATCTGCTTCTCCTAGAGTCTGTACCTCTTTAATATGAGTTTTTAAGTCATCCTAAAAATAGTCATTTTAGAAAAAACAAAGCAGAACACCCTTTTCAGTTATCTGTCGTTGAATACTCCGAAAAAACACTAGTCTCAAGTTCTGCCTCATTTTTCCCCTACCCATAAAACCAGGTTTTCCAGATGGCTCAAGTTCTTACATTCCCACCTGTAAAGAAACAGCACCCCAGCCCCAAATCCAGATCTAAACCCTTGTTACCATCCATTTGCACGAGCAGCTCTGACTTGACTCTGCGACTGGCCTCGTGTTCGTCAGATGTGCCTCTGCGGCTGCAGATGGAATCTATCTCATCAATGAAGATTGTTGTTGGCGCATAAAACCGTGCCTTTATTCAAATGAAAACATCACTGTTAAGGCTGCTCAGCAAGCACAGGCCCTCATCAGACCACAACCCAGCCCTGCTAGACATACTACATACATATCTTCCCTGCCTGTCACAAGGGAAGAATTCAAGAGCTTGATTTACAAACTGTCTGTCATATGCTGAGGTTTATACACTTTAAACTGTACTCCTTGGGTCAGTGTTGGTTGGCTTCCCCCAGCAATGGTATTGCAAAGGGGAAAAGAAACACTACCACAATAGGACAGTGATCATGACACAACACAGGCAGTTTTCATGTCCAGGTTTTGCGCTGGTGAGGGTTAAGCATAAGGGACAGAAGGGAGCTCAGCCAGTCTCAACAGAGACGTGTTTTAGCTGCGAGTATTACAGGAGTGCTGTGAGGGTCCCAGAGGTATAGTCCACATGGACACGTCCTTCACATACACTGCATGACTGTACCCACAGCTTCACTGAGAGGCTTGTGAGCATCATTCAGAACAGAAGCAGAACTAAAACATGTACTACTTCTAGAATAACTGTTGTAAACCCCTTCCAATTCCAAATCTACTTCATTTGGGATTGCAATCCCATAAGTAAACAAGTACTGAATTTCTGTTGAGGTCACAACTCTCTACTTAGTCTGTAAAATGCTATCCTAAACGTGGGTGATGAACCATTTCCTTCTTAATCCTCAATAAAATACCGTATGTGGAAACACAGAGGTTATGTTTGTCTAATTGGTTGAGGGAGTGTCAGTTCAATGAACTCCATGCTTCCAGCATGCTACTGGAAGGGCAGGAAACCAAGAGTGATGTCCTTTCTCACCTTAATGAACCCCAGATCACATCATCGAGGACATACCATTTCAAACAAGAGGCGCACCAGCTTCTCAGACTCGCCTCTGTATTTAGACGTCAGTGTAGAGGAGGACACGTTGAAGAACGTCGTTCCACATTCTGTAGCAACAGCTTTTGCTAGCATCGTTTTGCCAGTGCCAGGAGGACCAACCATCAGCACACCCTGGAAGGTGAAAGCAAAGGTAATGAACAACAAATAAAGAAAACTTTGCCATTGGTACTCTACACAACATCTCATTATGAGCCAAAATCTGGATTTAAATTAATAACATAATCCTCATCAGTAGAAAACAGAAGACAAGTATCCTGCTTTCAAGGAGTGTGGAAGTGTTCTGCCATCTCTTCTTACAATTCCACTGGAGTCAGAACCACAAAAGCCAGTAGCTGATGCTGCACCTAACACCTAGGAAATAGACAAGAGATTTACAGCCTTGCTCAGAATCAGAGTCTAGACTTGGACTTAGGCCTTTCTCAGCTCACAAGGGGCTGCACAAGCAGATGAAGACAGTAAATTCTCTTTTTGGAAAAAAGGCCCTGTGACGAAGAAAGTTTTACAGAAACCAAAACACTTTTGCAGTAAGTTGTGCTCCCTCAGCAGAGCAATTTTCTGCAGAAAAGCATTCTCCCAAAGCATCCTGAAAATATGTATGAACCTGGTTGTTGTTTACATTTGCACAGGAGCATTCACTGAATACATCAGTTTGTTATATTGCTTAATCACTCCATCTCAATATTTCTATGATCACATTACTGCATCTTAGCAATTCCTGGATGAAACACCATCCTCATCATGCTGTTGGATGACTGTACTGCATTGCTATTCCTATTTTACAGATAAGTAACTGTGGCTCATGTGGACTACTGCTTAGACCCACAAAGATCTAGTCTGAACTTCAGTGATTATTCAGAAAGCTTTAAACCAGAAACAATTGTTAAGTCCCAGGCAGGTATCCACATCATCAGACTATCCTTCCATCTGTGGTCTCAAAGAAAGGAGCACACGTGTCTGCAGCTCAGACATTTATCAGTATGTTTATTACACAAACTGGTTTTTGGCTTTACACACAGTGCTCTCAGAACCCATGTTAAGATCGTATCACTGAGATGGGTTAATCACTCTTGATAATACTTCTAAATACAGCCATGTTTATGGGTCGTCTCTCCAACCCTTTCAGCAGCAGTGCTGGAGAAAGACAAAATACTGTTCCATGTTCTGCATAGCAGCAGAATAGGGCCCTGTGATTTTAAGTAAATCAGTGAAAATGTAGTGCTCAAGCAGCTTGGGGTATTTTTTCCCCTCCCAACTGCAAGATTACATGCTAACAAGAGTTTCCTAAAATTGTACTGTATTGCAAGGGTAATCAAATTAGCTAGAGTTAGAATTGCACATCATAATGTGCTTTGCAATTAATAACTTACATAAAATGCCACAGCAATAAAATATCTGTTAAATGCAAGCCATATAGCAAATTAGATTTCATCTGTTCCTCACAAAAATTTACTTCAAGAAGCACAAAGAATGACATAGAAGAGATCTATAAAAACAAATCAACCGGGAATGCAATTATTCAAAAATGTACCATTCAAAAGCAATAGCCTCTCTGTACTCCATTTTCCATTAACTCTTAATACCTTTATTGCCATTTAATACTTAGCTAATGCAAGCTCAACATACATTCATCGGTAAATTAAGTCAGAAATGTTCACACACCATCTCTACAACTAACGGTCCAAAGTCACTCCTCAGGCTGCCAAGGTTTCCTAAGCTCCAGAGCAGCAAGCATAAAAAGTAAATGGACTCACTTTTCTCCCTGTGAACACTCAGACATTCAGATTTGAGATGCTGCACAGTTATACTGATATTATAACAATATTGCAAATACAACCCTGGAGCATCTGGGTGAAAATTACTCAGCCTGTAATATACAGGTCAGAGATGACTTACTGTTCTCTCTGAGTTTCAGATGTGTTCATTTAATATTTTAAAACAAGCTTCTCAATTCAAATCCCTCTCAAAGCATTTGTTTGATAAACAGTGTTTAGAGCAGGACCTGGTGATACAGGGAACTAATGACATTTTTTGGATATTGCTTCAGTTCTCCATTATTCTGGAAGGTCAAATCCTGGCTTCAGGTATGTATGCTCTTCACTGCCAAAATCGAAGCCCATTGCTTTGCACATCCTGCTAAGTATTACAGGAAGCGTTACCTTGCACATGATAGTGGTGGCATTACACATGTGCATAACACAGGTGCAAAGCAGCCACACCAGGTGTAAAGCCAGGGGAAAATCAAGCTCTCTGGGGATAGAGACAATAGAAATACCAGTTAAAAAAAAAAAAAAAAACAAAAAAAAAACCCAGAACTTGAGTTCACAGCAAAACAAGACGTGCAAGGCTGCAAACAGAAACACATAGGATCAAGTTGCTCTTTTTGCAAACTAGAAGGCTGCCACTTACTATTTAAAATCCTTGACAAACACAAAGACTTCTTTATTCTTCCTCTAAGGCTCTGTTAATCCAAAGTATTCCAATAAGAAGCTGAAATGCACCGCGGGGAGTAAGTGTTTTGATGAAGTCACTGCAGGGTTACTTCTTGTTGTTGTAACAATCACTAGCAGAGCAGTGGGAAGCACAGTGAGCAACCAGGCTTTCTTGGCACAAAACAGTTCACAGAAAAAGAAAGAGCAAACCCATGGACACTCAGAAACCCATGGCTGCAACTACACAGCACCTGTGTTGAATCAGGGAAGACAGCTGGCTCCTTCAGACAAGGCAATGTCCTCTGAATACAAGCACAAACTGTGAGGGCTGTCTTGGGAATTGTTCTCAGGGGAGTCTGAACATCCAAAACCAGCTTTGGCTGCCTTTTTCCCTGAATTATTGTCCTGAATTCCTAGGCTCAACAAATGCCTGCTGCTACACTGATTACTGCAAGAAACAGCCTTCCCTTCAATACTTATCCTTACAGCACAGTCAGAGGTCAACAGTAGGGAAAATACATGCTGTTCTGTGTGAAAAATAAATTCATGAGAGTTACAGCTTCACAAGTCACCAGGGAAAAGGCTAACAATGAAGACTCTTCATAGCCTTGTCAGAAATCAATTTGCATTTCAGACTGAAGAGAGGAAATAATAGCAGGATTTTTTTCCATGTCTACAACCACCTGATTTTCAGAGGTGACACTGCTCAGTAGGAAAAGGTAGTCTCATGTAAAGAGGAGGAGATTGTCTTTAAAGGTCTTTAAAGGACTGAGCTGTTGCTCCTTTATCTACTGCCACAACACTTGGAGACAAGGCCAGTAGCATTTTTCACATTTCCTGCAATCTGCTGAGATACCTGTCTTAAAGACAGATGGCCACTACCTCCTCTATGCATGCTAATAGGCGAAAAAAAAGCAGAGCAGATCTTTACTCCATTAGAAGTTTTTCAAGACTACACAAATGGGGCCCCCATAGTCTATACTAAGGGTATGGATCACCTTCCTCTAAACCAAGAAAAGAAGGGAGAGATTCAGCATTCAAAATACACTAAAATGTCACCCTGCATATGTAACCCATGACATCCAAGCTTGTCCAAGATGATAGCTCAGTTAACCTTAAGGTTAACCTCAAAGCTGAGGTTACTGGTCACAAGCACTCTAAACTCCAAAGGCCCTATAGCCTGGGGCTAGGTTTGTGCTCACTGTATGTTTGGGGTCTCTCCTTCCAGATCACTAAAACCTCCATGAACAGCTCTCAAGCAGCAACCTCCCAGCTCCTGCTGGATCTGACCTAAGTATATACCAGGGAAGCACAAGGACCAGCCAGGAAAAGACAGAACCAGTGTTAGTAGAGCAAGATCTGATATATGCTGCTGAACCAGTGTACTAAACAAGAAACTACTCAAGTACACAGCATTCCCTACACATGCCACTGCCTTCCAGACTCAGAATATTGACAATTTGCAATGGTCTCTTTTCCCCAGTAATGTTTCTCAGTAACCAAAAAGGCCCTGTGTTGTGACTAGTTATTCACTAAACAAGCGTCAATCCATCCCACATCAGAAGCAAGATAGTTCCGTTTGCTGTTTACAGAAATGCTTGCCAAACCTCCCTCCTCTTCCTTCTTAGCCCTAAGCAAGGCCCAGATTGGGCTCACTTCTGGTCAATCAGCCTAGTTCAGTCCTATACCCTTCCTGCTGCCCCACTTGCAACTCCTTCTCCTACTCTGAATTTCTCACTCCAGCTGCAACTGTGCCCAGCTGCAAATGGAACTGCAAAGCTAAAACACCAGATTAGCCCCCTTTTTCCTTGCTTCCTTGTACCATCCAGACTGCAGTTTCCAGTCTGAGTGAGAGATAGTTGAAACATTTGGAAAAAAAAGTCCAAGGACTGCTTTCTTCTGGGAAGTGATGAAAACTGGCCACTATAATCCTATGTAGAGCTGTCTATTAAGCATTTCTGCTCCAATCAATATAATCTGTGTGTTCACATCTTCAGGTTGTCATATAGAAAGTATTATAATAAAAACAAGCTATAAGTGAGTAAATAAACAGAAAACACTGTTTGGTGTAAGGCCCACCATACACTTCCAGCTGTTTCTTTCAGTGCATTTTACATGAATCATTATGAGAGGATTTAATTAACAAATTCATTATCTTTTCCATTTACCTTTTTAGCCTTCTGCTACAGGCAATCCGACATTACAGCAGGAGACACACATAGCTACAGCTTGCCATTTACTAAAATACCAAATACATTCTCACCTTCCAAGGTCTCCTGATCCCTTTGAAAAAATCAGGCATCCACATTGGAAGAACAACAGCTTCTCTTAATAATTTCTTGGCTTCTTCCAAATCTGCTATGTCATCCCTGTGCAAGATGAAGAAACTCATATAAGATTATCATACAACTATATTTCTTCCTTTTTTATACAAGAAAAACAGAAAAGCTTTACACTTAGTATCATTTCTTTCAGCATGCAAGCATATGCCTCATGAGAACACTCCTATCATACTGTGACCTAAAATTGAATCCACTTTGGGAAGACAGGGAAAAAATTATTTTCAACTCAAGTTACCCAGAGCTGCTTAATTAAAAATTCTTTTGGACAATGTGAACACCAAAGCAGTATCTTTAAAAATCTCTGGAGTGTATGTTCATTTCAGCAGTTCCTGTAATGGATGCAGTGCACATAATGTCAATTAGCAACAAAAGCTTAACTTTAATCAAATGAATAAACTGTAAAAGCAAAAGATCTTGGTTTCGCCTATCTGTATAAGATTATGTTGTTTCCCTATTTTAAGAGTTTGAAGATGGGTAATTTCTCTCCTTTTCCACACTAGCAAGAACATTTAAATTGAGCAAATCCTCATACCAATGAATGCTTGGATTCCTTGATACAATGTCTCTTTCAAGAGCTTCGATCAGGTCTTTGTCGTAACCTGCTCCATCAAATTTTGGAATCTCCCCATCACCAAATTCCTGGGGCATTTTCTTTCCCTAGAAGTGAAAATCATACAGGCTCATAAGAACATCACACAACTGACACACTTCCTGGCTAACCGAAGGCATGAATGCAGGGACAGCCTCACAAAGGTGGCTGTGTCATGACTTAAAGCTACATTAAGTCCTAGCTGAAGACCAGAGCATCCAAAGCATATCTTGAAGATGCTACACTTGCCACACTACCTGTCAGAGGTAAACATCTGACACTATCATCACTGAAAAGGAACAAGGAAGCTGTAACACACACTGTCTTTGACAGAGGAAAACCGAGATTCTCCCTCCCCTCTTTTCATTAAAACCTTCCTGCCCAGCAATATCTGCTTTCCTCAGCTATAAACTATCTACGTCTGGCCTCTCATTCACAGGCCAGCTCCACAAACAATTAAAATGCTTTTAAAAGGTCGTATTTCTTTACGGGCTGCACCCAAAGCCCTAAAGAAGCGCCAAAAACACCCAGGCTTCTTAGACTACAATCGTTTCTGCGGCACAGTAATGCTAATCCAGTGGCCAAGCCACACTCTGCCTCTGCCCCAAATGGCCCAGAGTTTCTGCTTAATACTTCCACAGCGCCGTTCGGCTTATGGGGGTGAATTAACATTTTCCCTTTGAAGCATCAGGGCTCACGCTCCTCCTCTCTCAGTTCAGAAGGAAATCGCTTCCCGTCCCAGCGTTCAGGGTGCCTGAAAAGCAGCTGCGCTGGTTTAACGGAGGGGGCTGAGTGGGGAGCTACTCTAGGACTCTTAACTCCGCTTCTAAACACTATCAGCAGCAAGTTAAAGAATCCCAGCTGGCTGGACAAAAGCATCCTAGACGAAGGCGGGCTGAGAGGCAGCTGGAGACACACAAATAACCTCGCAGTGGAAAAACAAAAAGGTAGCGATTACATCCCCCCCAGTTGCCGTTTGCCCACGATGACTGTGAGGGAGTAGTTTATCTTCCCACTACTTTGCTTTCACGCTTCCAAGAGAACTCTTGTGTTGTTTAGTACTCCTAGCTCAGCTTTTTGCAATGGAAACGAAGCTAAAAGTCGTGTTTAAGCAAAAAGCTGATGTAAAAAATGTAACAGTCTGGTGTAAAAAGGAAACGGAGAAAGACGCCCTGTAGAGTTTTCAAGATTTCAGGAGACATAAAATGGAATCCAAACTTAACCATTAAAAAAAAAAAAAAAAAAAGAAAAAGGAAAAAAAAGAAAACAGGACAATGAAATGAAAGGTATTTGCTGTCTGTTACATATTCCTCTTGCTCTGCAATGGACTGGCTTTCCTAGTAGAAAATTTTTTCACACACATCACAAAACAAGTGGCTTATTTTGTTGGGGTTGGGTTTTGTTTTGTCTTTTTGCGGAGTGAAATCGAGTTAAGGCAGGACTCAGAGAGCAGGAGCAGGGAGGGCGGCTCTGCAGCACCGTGGGGCTCAGGCACCCCCGAGCCCCCGCAGCCGAGCCCGGCCGCACATCGCGCACCGCCCGCTCGCCGGGCCCGTGACGCAGCTCAGCCGAGCGCAGCGAAACAGGAACCAAAGGGCAAGGAAGGCCCAGGGCCGGGAGGGCGCCCACAGCCCCGAGCCCGGCCCCGAGCCCGGCCCCGAGCCCGGCCCCGAGCCCGGCCCCGAGCCCGGCCCCGAGCCCGGCCCCGAGCCCGGCCCCGAGCCCGGCCCCGAGCCCGGCCCCGAGCCCGGCCCCGAGCCCGGCCCCGAGCCCGGCCCCGAGCCCGGCCCCGCCGGGGGACGCGCTGTGCCGGGGCCCGCTGCTTCCCCTGCCCCGGCGGCACGGCGGAGAGACGTGCTCTCAGCATCACCTCGCCTCTCACTGTAGTGACACTGAATTATTTTTTTTCTCTCTCTTTTTTTTTTTTTTTTTTCTCTCTCTTTTTTTTTTTTTTTTTTCTCTCTTTTTTTGCCCCCAGTTCTGGAATTAAACAAAGAATTGAAGTAGTTGTAGCTGTCACATGTAATAAGATTATTAATGCTGGTCCAACCTGCAATCCTCAGCCAGCAGGTGAGCACAGACTAGACATAAGGATGTTTTAAAATGTCACCTGAAACTAGGCAGCAGGAGTAAGCATAATTTTTCCAGTCATCTCTTCTTTTGGTATTACTTTCACAAAACAGCTTTAAACACAGTTGCTGTGATGGCTTCTCTCTAAGAAGGCATGCCAACAGGCAGGTATACAGGGCTGCAAAACACTACCCCCCTCGCCCCTGCCTTGGCAATCCCATCATGTAATTTCAGGCAACCAATTTCTTTCTTAAATATTTAGAAATCTGCTGTGCTTTCCATCAGAAAGAGCTATCAGACCTGCACTAACCCACTGGAACACTTTATTTCCAAAATTGATGCTATTTCTACTCTGGTACTAAGTTTTTGCATTAGTTTTAGCAGTTTCTTCCTCTGTGTGTCCACCACTGTGATGTACTTTCATCATACTTTGTGCTCTCCCTTCATTTACCAAACCATGTAAGTCTTCTCTTGGAACATTAGCTGAGCATAATTACCCATTCACTTTGGTAACACCTTTTTTTCCCTCTCCCTCGTAATGTTAACATACCTTTTTTCAGCATAGTTGTACACAAAATACTCCAGCTGTTTTCTCACCAAATCCTCCTATAAGTGCATGGGTGTCTCTTCTTGTAACACCTCAACAAACTGGGCCTGGGATTTTGTTTACATTCACATCCATAGCATTATCACACTGCCCCCATAAAGGCAACCTCGGACAGATTAATCACATTGAATAACCCTGAGGGCTGTAATGACCAGAACTGGGCACTGGAGACACCTTGCTTTCCTGCAGGCGCTTCCCACTGCACACAAATGCCACGTAACAATTGCCACATGCACTCTTCACTCCTCGCTGCCAAAGCCAAAGGTGGCACCTCACTGTGCCTCACCCCAGCAGCCAGCCCTTCCCATCACCACCAGGAAAAGGTAATGTGCCAAATGGAAGTTCAGCCTGATCCAATTTCTGCTGATACATCCAAATCTGTCTTCTCCTCTACCACTGAGCCCCCAGCTTCTAGCACAAATTCTTGTTATAGTACCCAAGTACACAGCCTGCTGCTCTGCACCACTGAACATTATCCCATTTCCATGACTCCAGCACAGTCATCCAATTCTTCCTGTACAACAGCCTCATTTGCCTCTTCTGCTGATGGTGCTTCACAACTTGGTATCATCAGCAAATTCAGTTAGTGCATGCCTCCTTTTTGTGCCAAGTTAAATTGGCACAAAAATATTAATTTAAATTTAAAACAAGAGTCAAAAATTATTCGCCAGTTGACTGCTACTTCTCCTTTCAGTACTGCTTGTTTACTTTCCCCTTGCTGCTTAATCCCACTTTACAATTCCTCTACACCACACACTAGGTTAACAAATTGCTTCCCATATGGTATCCAGGTAGATTAATTTCTTTCTATAAGACATTAGCTAGAACTCTAAAGAAAGTCCTGGCAGAGGCAACACCTTTGCTTAAGAAACCATATTTCACTCTATTCCACTTTTCAGCTAGTTCCAAGTCTTTAGCTTTTCATCCACTCTAAATTTGTTGTAAAACATAGTATACTGTTCAGATAAAATTAACAACTCCTGGATCACTTTTTCTTTCCCTTTCTCAATAGAGGCATTGTCAACACAACTCGCCACTCACGAGGCAGCATCAGACCAAGTAAATTTTACTGTAAATGTGCGCTCCCATCCTTGGAGCCCAATTTCACCTACCAGTTCTTTCAGCATTTTCAGATGGAGACTATGCAACCTTCCAGTCCCAATGCACGGAGGTCTATGCTTTCACATAAACACAACTATCTCATTTCATCTCATCTTACATTTGATGATGCACAGGAGAATAATCAAGCAAAAATAATTTTTTTAAAGCCATACCTTCACTGATTTTAGTATTCACTTCAGTTATATGACTGCACAGCCCTTGGCTGTTTCATATCCTTCACAATATTTACTGTCACTAATCACTGACAATGTAAAATAGTCTAAAGAATACTCCTAAAAAAGCATTCCAGTGCTTAGATATGGTATTATGCAATTTCTAAAAGACATACAGGTAGCATTCATGCTGCATCTTTAAGCTGAACTATTAAACAGAAGCTAAAACTCTTGGTAATTCTCCAGCAGAAGGTACCCTGAGAACAAACCTAATAATTTCCAGTGGAACTAAGAAGGAAGAAACACTTGAAAGCAGTATTTTAGAAAAAAAAACCACACGTAAATATAAGGATTTAGTGGATAGACACCATCTGGTGGGTTTAGTTCAAAATTATTTTATATAGCACTAAAAATGGTAATTTTATTGGCCAAGTCAGGTTAAAATTACTTATCCCATGATTGTTGCTGTCAGAATGAAAAGATGTTATGGTCTGGAGAGGAGAAACAGTGAAACAAGGCTTTTGTTTCAAGTAAAGCAAAGCACTTCTAAAACATACATACTATACTTAGATTTACCTTGAAAAAAAAATGGAATACACTTGGTATTACAGCCAGGACAGCATGCAACCTATTACACTGCAGTCAACATCTTAGGAGTAGTCCTAGCCAAGCACCCAAACCCCAAAACTACAGAGCTGAAACATTTAGTATGAGAAAAGATACCTGGTTACTTAATTTGAAGCTTCAGTTTTGCCCTATTATTTTTAACTGAATATGAAGAGTTACCAAATCCCTTTGATTCAACATACCAGGCTACAGATGAAAGCTGCTTGATGATTCAAACTCAGAAACTGAAGAACAAACACTTGTAAACTAAGAAAGGATAAAACTGAAAGGTAAACCTATTTTCATGCCTGTGTGCAAAAGATAGAAAGTTGCATTAGCTTCTTTCACTTCCCATGCCTGGCTACTTCTTTCATTCAAAATCTTTCTCAAAGGCAAATCATGGATCCCTTACAAAAATCATTATATAGCACATGAGAATTTGTAACCTGGGGTGATTTTCAGTTACATACCCCAGACAAAGGAACTAAAATAACCACCAAGTAGCTAGACAAAGGGGAATACAAGAGCACATGTACTGGAATTTTTTGAGGAGTAGACATATTTTCCTTCTGCCACCTAGTGACCAGTTTATTCAGATAAGAGCAGTGTTTAAAACGTATCATATTAAATGGAACACCTTCATGACTTTTCCTGCACCTCACAGCAGTAGTGTTGCTAATCACATTATTCCCAGAGACAAGTATTATACAAGTCATGTTGTTGTAGGCTCCTTATAGTAAAGCTCTATAATGCTCATCACCGGAAAGCTTGGAGAGCAGAGTTCACCCTCATTAGAGCTAAGACTTTGAAGGCTGCCTTACACAAGCACATCTGGTGAACCTGTCACACACCATGACTCCAATTCCCCATATAGCTGGCAAAACTTTAAATAATTTCACAGATCTTCACGAGATTTTTATAGCTCGCAGGAGGCACACTTGTTATTTAAAATCTTACTGATCCAGGGTAGAGAGATTTCTAAAATGCTTGATCTGTAGAGTCACTCAGTGGCACTGCTGAAAATGTGCCTGGTCCTACCTTTTGATGGTAATAAGGGCTAGGATTACTTAATACTTTTCCATCAGAAAACAATTTGTGATGGAAAAAGCACATCTCTCAGTTATTCCTAAGCTGTCAAGAAGTGTAATGGAAAGGTCACGAAGGGACTAACCAAATGTATTTGGAGGAAAACTGGCCTAAATATTTTCTTATTCATGTGTCAGGATCTGTACAATACTGTGTGCCCTCACAGGAAGGCGTGGCTTGTATCTTTGTCTGTGAGGAAAGTAATGCCACTTCAGTACACTCTCGACTTGTATACTTAATACCACAGAGTTCTCGGGTTCCTGTCACTGAGTACACAGTTAAATTTAAAAACACAAGTGTCTCAAAAACAGTGATTCGCACACTGACATTTTTTCCAGCCTAAAAACAGTCCTGTCTTTGACATCACCACTTTGTAGCGAATCACTGTTTCTCCTTTTCTTTCACTTCAGCACTGTGTCTTTTTCATGGATCTTCAGAAGAAAGTATCTCCAACTTAGTCTAATTTAATTCATTGCTTTTACTTCTAAAACAAAACAGTTCCAAGAAGCTTCTTTCTAAACACTATAATAAATACAAAACCCTTTTCATAAACCAAAGACAATGAAAGTTGCTACTAGTTTGCTTTTAATACATCTCCCTTGTATAATTTTCAAATATGTAACTTCAAATAATTTGGCACAGATTTACCTAGCGTCAATGCATTTACGGAACTGTTCTGGACTCTTAGGCACACTTAAATTATGCTATGGTATGGCAGAGGCAATGGTACTGTGGACCATTCTCTAGACTTTAAGCATTCATAATGTTTAAAGTCTAGAGAAGAGCACTGGTCTCACTTTTGCACTTTTTACATTAATATCTTTACAAAAGACCTGAATTTGACTCCTTTAAGGAAAAAAACCCATCAAACATGGGGGAAAAGGAGGAGGAGGGACTTTATGCCTGAATGACACTTAGATTAGAGACAATCCCATGGTCTTCACTCAAAGAGTAAGAAACCCTCAGCAACAGGATACTATGCTTCGCTCCAACAAAAAAATCTCACACCAAGACAGAGCAAACATGACAGAACTTTTCTTAATTTGGTGTCATTATTAATAAATATCACCACGATACATACTTTAGTCATGGGGGGAAAAGAAAGCACTAAGTTTTCCTGCATGGGATTATTGTGGCTTTTCATTATCTGTTTTAAATAAGTAAGAGTGGTTCCCTTTGCCACCTGCTGTATTACAACACCTCCCTGGCAAGTTCTTTCCCACCTCTTACCTTGTCATCTCTTCCTCTAGCTCTGGATTCCCTTTCGCGGCTGCCTGAAGACTTGTCCCCCTTGGACACGAGGTGTGCTCTGCCCGCAGGCCCGCGGGGCTGCAGTCCTGGGGAGTCTTTCTTCAAAGATTTTCCATCTCGGTTGGGACGTTTTATCTGAGGTGGAGCCCTAACAACAAGCAACCACAACAAAAACATGCTAAAAACAGTGAAGAAACGAGCAACATTAAGAAGGAAGGATGCTAATACTTCAGTAATTGCCTTAGTATATTATTACTAAAGCTGCCAAGACCTTAAGCCTTATTTCCCTATATCTGCAAATCCAGCATCATACTTCTGGTTCTGTCTGACACAAAGTAAGAAGAAAAAACACAAAAGAAAAAATTAACATTATCAGATTAGTACTCCAAATCAATCTTACAACAAACCAACACCCATGTAACAAAAGAGGAAACAATTTAGTTGAAGTCTTCAAACTGAAGTTTCCGCTGACTCCAAACCAGATTATTTTAGGATTCATTCACATGCAGAAATTCTACACAAACAAAATGACATTCCTGGTAAAATAAAAATTAAAAAAATAGAGAAATAAAAAAAAAAAAATTAAAAGGTGGCTAAAAGCTTTGACAGGCCCCAAACAAAAGAGGGAGAATTTTAAACAATCCGCCTACCTCTGACTTCATTCCCCTGTGTGAAAATGTCAAAACATAAAAATTGCCTTGAAAGCAAAAGCAAACAGAGCCGAACTGCAACCACCTATATTTGTGTACATCACCCACTATGTCAAAGAGTACTCAGCAGTAGAATGAGGGAAAAGAATTTGGTGATAAGACAAGGTGTCATTGTCATTTTTCTCTAGGGACTGGATTTGCAATACAGAACTAAAATAAACAGCCAGGAATGTCACCCAAATTTAATGAGTGTCCACTATTAAATCTTCTACTGATTCTTGTTTTGAGTAACTCAGAATTTGTTAACTCCAAAAAGATTTTCCTGGAATATGCTTTAAGAACAGTACATTCTTAAACACTGCTGGATACAATGGCAACATTCTGATTTTCATGCATTTTCTTCAAATTTAGCAGCATGAAACAATGGCTAAGTTTCCTTACTTATTTGCACAAGATTTAAATTTCAGCTTTAAAAAAAAAGCAGATGAACTAATGGGGCTTCACCACTAACAAAATTACAAGAATAAATACATCTTGAACTTTACAGAACATTACCACAGAAAATCTGAGCTATTTCCACCATTCACAAAAATAATCAGCATTAATATAATTTTGCACTTACATTCTTAGAGGGTTTTTTCTGAAAAGCAAATACATTTTTGATAATCATAAAACACAGGAAGTTATAAATAAATTTGGCATTTCTTTCCATTAACCAAGATATCTCATTTTACTTTGTTCCTTTGTTTATGTGAGTATACACATGTTAAAATTCTGTGTTCTTATGTTAGAAAAGTGTGGCCATGATAAATGTTATTCTTGTCTGTAAGCTGAATCTGTTTCCAACAAGTTCTGTTAGGTTGAAAATAGGGTTTTCAGAAAATGCAAAAGCATTTATTTTAAGAAATCTATTAGCTAACTGAAGTTACCCTAAATATGGTTGCAGAAGAGATATACCATGTGTAACAGAACATATTTAGCAATTAAACTAACCAGTGGATTAAACACGGGTTGAATTATCTGTAGCTAGGGAGTGATTTCTGACCATTAGGTCCTTCAAGATCCTTCTAGTTACAGCTCCTTACAGACTCTCAGTCATCAGTTAATTCTTTTTCTTAAATAAACTGAAATGGAAAAGTTTTCTCCTTGCAGATGAGAACATCAGCTGTCACCAAAAGCCCACTTACCTCTGCAGCAGGGTCTAGCTCCAGGCACTTAGTTACTCCTACCAGAATAAAGGAGTGACTCTCTTTAGAATGTCAGCAATAAATCTGACTGTAGTTTAAATAATTTTTCCCAATGAATTAGATTTTATTACAAGTGACTAAATTAAATTTAGTAAATGCATAAATTAAATGTGATTTTCACGTTACAAAAGCATTCAAAAACAAATACAAAACTATGGCGACCAAACTTTATTCCACCCACTCTGCTTGAGCCTCTCATTACCTGTGTTCAGCTGGAACAGGAGGAGGCCAAACAGCTGGATCTCTAAATGGCTCATCTTGACAGGATACAGAGATATCTGGAGGTCTGTCCATTTTAAAACTCTCTAAAGTGTTGACAATGCCCTTAACTTGTTCATATTCTTCAACTAATTCTTGTCGGACCTTGAGAAATACACACGTTATTTAAAAATTGTTACAATTCAAACTTCAAAAAGAACCAAACATAGAAAGTACCTCAAGAACATATGCTACCCTCAAAGGCAGGGACTCCCAAGCCTTTCTATTCACAAACCCCAGGCCTATCAGGCTGATAATAGACCTTTAACAGCAGCATAAATGATTGAATCTCTGTTGAGTTCATTTTCCTGCTTGTTAATGTCCCAACCAGACACGACTGCTAACACAAGGATCACTCTTCCATAATGTATGCTGATGCTTGGAATTATATGTGCATGTTGACATGTAGCACACATGATCTCATACTAGTAAGGGTGTTGCTGGCAGAGCTATAGTATATTTGCTACTACTCTGGCATAAAAGATCTCTGATTACAGTCTCTGATGTCCTAGTTATAAAACTGGCCAAATCATGAAAATATAATATTACAAAATTATTTCTCTAAGGGGCACAATATGACCATACAGTCAAAACACAAACCAATTCTTTGGTGGATTGCAAAGATTAGAGCAGAAAATGGGTACACCCTATAGCATACTGTGATGTTCAAATGATAAGTAAGCAAAATAAAAATGAGAAGAAATTATTTCTCAGAAAGAAATCAGGTTGCAGAATTACGTAGCTGAATTTCATACTTGAAGTTTCTGATGGCACTAATCAGGGAATTAAGCAATAAGTTCAAGATTACTTACTTGATATTTGTTCATTTCAATTTTCTTCCATGAAGCCTAGGAAAAGTAAAATCTGTATAGAAATTTGCTGTGTTTTAAGTGACATGGCTTGTTACAAGCTCAAATTTTGGATGCTAAGGTCACTGGTTCTTAGTATACACCAACAGCCCCAAACTGCATTGTACATTCTTGTTCAGAAGCATAAGCTTTCAGTGCACTATCTTAGGATGTACCAGGATTCACCTCAGTGCATCTTATCCATCTTCCACCGATCAGTCAATGATGCTCTCTATCCTGTGGGACCAACGTCCATGCTTCCTTTGGTTTTTATCCACTTGAGGGTCATTAACACCCAGATGTTATCTCTTTGCTGAAGTGTTGGTGCACGGCTAAAATGAATTAATGCACTGCTGTGCACACCTGGAAAGCAGTATTGGTATTCTGCAGTTAGACCCATGTGAATCTTGCCTGCTACAGGCCCACACATGCATCTACAGAGACATCCTGAACCTTTCCTTCCACTGGAAAGGCACATAGGCTCTAGAAGTTCTCACAAAGAAACACTGCATTGAGGGTATTTCCAGGCTGCACATTTCCAGGCACACTGGAGCTAGCATACCCTGCAAGGCTGAATCCAAAGCTAGGATCTGAAGTAAGCTTACAAGAAAGCTAAAGAAAGATTCCAGGCACCCAACTGTGCTCATTTTCACCACATGAAAAAGAGCTGGGAAAAATATTGCCTGGGAATCCTGCAACCAGACTTCACCTTGTGGCAAACAGAAGATGGCAACTGAGGACTATCAACAAATGTGAACAAAGTTGCCCAAAATCCAGACTTGCTTTACTGCGCAGTTTCTTAGTAATCAAGAGGATCTGGAGAATGGGGGTCTGCAAATGCAGCCTGTCTGCTGAGGTTATAACACCTGCAAATCACGCAGCACATACTAAACAGCATCACACCTTATGGGTGTTCTAATGGTGTTTACTGGTGAAAAGATGTGTCCACTAGCCTGAGATCTTCCCCTCTCCTTGTGTGCTTGGAAATGAACTATGCTGGGCACATGCAGGGTGCTCTGTCTTGTCCCCACACCATTAGAAGCATGCTTGTGGGATGACATCTAGGAGCTTGTGTTGATGGAAAGTTGAATATGAGTCAGCAGTGCCCAGGCAGCCAGGAGGGCCAAGTGTGTCCTGGGGGGCATCAGGCACAGCATTGCCAGGCGGGCAAGGGAGGGGATTGTCCCAGTCTGCTCTGCACTGGGGTGGCCTCACTTCGAGTGCTGGGTGCAGTTTTGGGTGACACAGTATAAGGACATCAGACTATTGGTTGTGTCCAAAGGAGAGCAACTACGATGGTGAAAAGGCAAGGGCAAGACTTATGAGGAGCAGCTGAGGTCACTTGGCTTGTTCAGCTTGGAGAAGAGAAGGCTGAGGAGTGACCTCACAGTGGTCTACAACTTCCTCAAGGCGGGCAGTGGAGAGGGAGCTGCTGATCTCCTCTTCCTGGGGACCAGAGATAGGACATGAGGAGATAGAATAAAACTGCACCAGGGCAAGTTCAGATTGGACATTAGATTCTTCACTGAGAGGGTGGTGGCTCCAGGCTCCCCAGGAAAGGAGTCAAGGAGCCAAGCCTTCCAGAGTTCCTAGTGTGTCTAGACAATGCTCTTAGATGTGTGGTTTCGTTTTAGGTAGTGCTGTGAGGATCAGGGAGTTGGACTCAATGATCCTTATGAGTTCCCTCCAACTTGAGAGTTTCTATGATTTTATTAATATACATGACTGTCATCAGCAAGTTACTGGTATGGACAGAGGCAGAGAAGGGTAAATCCCCAAGGCCCTGCACAGATCTTGCAACACTACATTTACTTCACCAGAAGCTTTACGTACAAAAAGAGCCTTAAGCACAGGAAGATCTTGATCATTTCACAGGGCAAAGCGGCCTTCCTGCTTACTTCAGATGGAGTAACTGTATCTTTCCAAAGACACAAAACATCCAGCTCAGGCGGGATTATTCCTGCCCTGCTTTGCTCTCTTTGCTTTCTCATCACACAATCAGTGGACACATTCCCTAAGGCGAGAGCTTCCAGCTGAGTTACAAATGTGATTGATTACTAACTTGGTTCCTTCAAATTGTCTTAACACACATCGTTCCTGTCCAAAAATAAATCCAGCCAAACAGCTGCTGTGAGGTACAAAGGAATGATACAGCATAAATCCTCCAGGGCACCACTCCACAAGAGACAGCCACTTCCTACTGCAGTGCTCCAAGAGTACTGACAGGATTCCTTCTATCAGCCTTCCAACACATGCAGAGAAATTGGTGGAAAACAACTTTCTAGCACTGGTAGTCAGCGTGCTGTCATTCACCTCACTGGACCAGCAAGGAGGATGGTATCTAAAAACTGAGGGAAAGAGACTATTTGATGCTTTGGAAGACAAAAACAGATTAACATCTGCCATCCATCTCTTAATCAGTCCTGAGCAGACCAAACTCTGAAATACACATCCTATTTCTTAGTCAGTACCTGGCAAATCAAAAAATGAAACCTCAATGTATGGTCCACAAAGGAAAACCAGTAATAAACTCCTAGAGGCCTTGAAGAAACCAAATCAGATGAAACAGGTGCAGAAAGACTTTCTTGCAGTTGAGCAACAACCCAGATATGAGCCAAAGAAGGCTGTGCCATAATTATGGAGTTGACTGAGCAGTGTCTTTGAGTTATCAGTGCTACTCTGAAGCAACCTAGGAAGGCTGCAAACAGGAAAATCATTGGTTTAGACTCATTCATTCTCTTTGTCCCACATCACACACACCCTTAAGTGCCAGGACCCTCAGGAGGCTCCAGCTCAGGTTTTAGAAAGCTTAAAGAAAGCTTTTAGGTTATTTATGTTTAAGCAGTTTCAAGAGATAGTGTGGGCCAAGTTAGCAGCTCACCACTGCCAAACAGGAAGAATTCACTTCATTTTATCTCCCCAACCACACTCAGCCACTGCTCTTCTGGATTCAATTTTAGCATCAAAATACAGTAAGACAGGTTGGTAAAATGGAAAAAAAACTGGCCTAGGAGGGTAAAAAGAAAATAAAGGACACTTCTGCTGGGTTAGCAAGCTGCACATGCACACAATCCTGTGATCAGGTGAATCCCAGGAAAATAAAATGAGAGGGGGCAGAGGAGGGAGAGAAGCTGGTGCAGATGGAGGGAAGACAAGACAGGGAAGACCTTTGCCTCTCTAGGTATGGCAGGATGGTAGCTGGATTCAGCTACCGTGTGAAGCAGCGGGGTCCCCAGAGCCAGGCTCTGGTACACCACTCAGCTCTCCCAGCCACATCACCTCCTGCACAGAAGCAGCATCATGGGCACTGGGTGATGTTAGAAGGCCCAGTAAAAAGCCTTTCAGCTCAGGGGATGGCTCCACAGCTTTGTTTTGACATTCCAACCCCAAGAATTTCTGGTAACCAAGCAGGAAACACATCCTGACATATGGGTATAAAACAAAGTGACCAAGAATTGAGCTCACTCTTCCTTAGTGATAGCTACAAAACCCATTTCAGGGAGTACCTCTGCATTTCATAATCTGGCAACTGTTGTACCTTTTACATTACCAGCTTTTGTGTGCTATGCTAGAGCTTTTTCTTCTACACCCATTGCAGTAAGTGTGGGTATTTGTACCTTGGTAAATACAAATAATGTGTGGGATTTTTTTTTAATTCTATCATGCTGAAGAAAAACTGATCAAGCTCATCTAAAAGTGTTTTCCAAACCTGAAATTACTGCCTGCAATTAGTGTTAGATATTCAACAAGTTCCATTTTTTAAAATGTGAAAATAACAAGTCCCTAAACCATATCAAAAACAGATGCTCTGCAATACTGTCTGATCCCATGAAGGGAAGGTATAGCTCCTATAATCACAGCTATTAATGAGTTACATACAGAATGTTTCTTAGTTATTCATGAAGTAACCTAATAATGTTAATGAAACAGGCATGCAGCAAAAACAACAAAAGTACAGATTGACTGAAATGTATTTGAAATAATAAAAAGAAGAATTCATCCTTTATTCTTTAAGCAGGAATACAGTGCACCTAATCACCTGCACCAGTGACCATAGTCTGTCAGGATGCCTTGCTGACTGCTCCAAGCATTCAGGGAATCCTTGAACTCCTGCCTGAGCTCCAGCGGAGGCCCTTGCGCTCTCAGCTCTTGTGCAACACTGAGCACATGGTTCTAACACGCAGCAGGTTTTGCTCGACAGCCGCTGGCCTTGTCGTAAGCCACTACTGTCTCCTGGGGGGCATGCTCTGCTGTCATTCTGCAGCTGCTGAACTGTCACTGAAGCAGCTCCTTCCTACAAGTCAGCTGTCTAGTAAAAACACTGCAGCAGCCAAGAAACTCTCTCAGAATAAACAGGGAGAATGTCAACACAAGTAAAGTTCACAGTAGCGGTCATGAGACCAAACCTACCTTTCAGTTTTGGTAAGGATGAGTTGCTTCTGGTTTTGAATCTTTCCAGTCCCAGCCTGCATTTACATGAATCAATTTGCCCAGCTGACAGCCAAACCTCAAAGCACAAAAGTAACTTTTTCAAATGAGCTCAGAAGGCCTAGGAGTGAAGATAAGAATGGAGCTACACTCAGATAACACAAGAGCAAGCTTGGAACTCCCTGGATGCAAAACAAGGAAAGTCTCAAGAGCAAGTCACCCTTGATATCCCCAAGACAAGCCAGTCAAGAGATGATCAGTGGCTGTGAATTTTCCATGGAGTCAGAGGAATTCTTATGCTGTCATGTCTCTGCTTTGGTGGATCCTCAGCATGCATCATTTGCCTTGTTAGAGTTCTGCAGGGTGTGCCAGGCTAGTAACAAAATCCCTCTCCCCTGGTCAGCACTGATTTTGGATTCCCAGAAGCAGTATTGCATCAAGTGTAACTGAGTCAGTTGTTCCCAGAGGAGAAGATATTAACATGTTCCTATTCCTCCTCATCCTATCTCTCAGCAACAAGCAAGAGGAATCCTTGTAATCAAGATGTCCAGCAGCAAAGCAGAAGCTGTCTGTGTGATGTGAAATACAGCCCAACAAATACTTGCACAGAACATCATTCTGTCCAGATCAACCTGTAGAAATTTGAAAACAATGACACCTACGCAAAGAAAGGTAGATCAAGAGCATTTGGGAGTCTGACCGAAAATCCCAACTGCTCCTGGTTCACCCCTGCTTCCACATTGCCCAATAAACTGCTGGAAAAATCCTGTTGTACACAAGGCAACAAAACAGATCCATCAGGCATGAGATCCCTATTCAGGATGGAGCACCCACCATTGAGAAGAGACCAAACAGGAAGAACATTGGTGCATGTAAGAGATGAGAGTTGGTCAGCTGCACAGCCACAGCTGGAACTATTGAGATGTTCCTCAAATGAACATTTTTGTTTTACAAGGGAACAGGTCCACGAACACACAAAACTTAGTTCACTGCCTCGGAAGTACCAGTAGGACAAACACCCTGTTAGTGAGCTGCACACAAACATACAGAAAGGAAAGGGATGCCCCATATCATCACTCAGCATCCCAGGAACCCTTCAGAAGGTTCAAGATTGTGAATGTGTAAGCAGACAGGACATCCCAGAGGAGAACTGGTTTAAGTAACAATCTTCTCCTTTGAGCACTTATCTAAATGGATACTCCAGAGTAAAAGGTCTACCCACACAGTGTTAGTGACTGCTAAACTCCACCTCCAAAAGGTACCAGTGGTATTAACCTCTCCGATTCCTCAGAGAAGCAGAAGAACCTGAAGAACAGGCTAGTTCCACATGATAGAGGAGACAGAATTTCAAGTAAAAATCAACTGCATTAACCCCCTTAACCATGACCTAAGGGTTGATTTGTTTCTCAAACTACTTGCAAGAACCACATTGGTATGGGAACCTTTTGCTTCTGCACTTTACTGGTACCAAATGGGTTGGACCTGAATTTTGCTAAACTTACATAATGTGTACAGCGTAACTCTTTAATGAGAAAGATCTAAAAATAATATCTAGATATTACTTTAATATTGTGAGTGAATGCTACTTGTGATCCAACTTCTGGGTTAAATTTTTTTCTGAACCGGTTGTTTGTCAAGAAAGGTACTTGTATGTGACTGACAGTTTGGATGTAGCTGCTGTTGGACCTAGAAAGTAGTGCTAACACCCACATCATCAGACTCCCTCTCAGTCTGTCTCAAGGAGTGAGAAAGCACAACCATTATTTATAAAGAGTGGGTAAGAAAACAGGTCTATCTCTGTAGGTCTCACTAAAACATTCAGGTGAATTCATTTTTTTTTTCCAGTCACACTTCTTACTTTTTGATGTTTTTTCCTGAGCCAAGACTGGCACTAGCAACAGCAAAGCAATATTCTGTCAAAGCTCATTTGCCATTATTGTGTTGGGAAGTATCAGAATTAACATGAGTGCATAGCATGACAGACACTACCCCACCTGCTGCAGATCTGATTTGGAATAGTTCTCTAAAGCATTTATGTGACATGGTCAGGGGCCATTCTTCTTTTGCCTAAAAGGGATAATTTCTGAGAAGCTGCCAACTTCAGATCCTCTGCTAGAGAGCCAACTGCCTTCCCCACAGAATAATCCTGGAAACTGTGATAATGGTCCTTTTGTACTTGAGGTTTTTCTCCAATGTCCAGCACACATTCCATAGTGCACAGGCTTCTCCGAAGCAGTTCAAACAACACACAGTAACACAAGACTTGAGTGACCTTCGCAACACAAAAGCTGTTAAAAGTTTATTGGAAGAATCAATGTCATCGGAGGAAACACTAAATACTAGATGTGAAGACAATGCCGTGGTTCAGCTGCAGAATGAGGAAATCCTCATGCTCTACCTTCACGTCAGCTACAAGTTTGGCAGGAACTAGGGACATGCAGTGGGCATGAACACCTTGTATCAGCACATCCTGGGGTGGGAAAAAGCTTGAATACAAGCACTTGAATGTGAATATCTCCTATACAACATTCAGTTTACTACATTACTGGGAAAGTTAGGTACTATCTCTGCTGCATGTACATGCACATGCTTCACAGACAAGCTCTTTATAAACAGACTTCTAAAGTTCTATGAGAAACACCTATGAAAACTACTGTTATTACAACATGACTGTTAATAGTGTCGTACCTATCAGTATACAAAATACTCTATGTTAGTATCAGATGTTTCAAACCCATAAACAAATCATCTGCTGCAATAAAAAGGAAAATTTGCTTCTGTTTTTAAGTGATATCATTCAAGCATATGATATTTAGAAAAACTCTTATTGAAATCATCTCTTTAGCTACCTACTGCAAAATTATATTTTTATAGGAGCTAGTTACTCTTTCAAAACATAGTATTTATGCAACATGAATTCTTGATTCTAGAAAACATCTTCATATGGTTTTCCTCATTTTTTGTGTTTATTAATATATTTTGTACCATGAAAAATGGGACAAAAAATGTAAGGAAGACTTAAATACTGAAAGTGCTAAAGGGGGCACTTGGGGGTTCTTACATTTCACCTGCAGATTACTTCAATGGTTTCAACAGTACTCTGTTTAGCAGGGAGATGGATGTGTGCAAGACTCAGACTTAGAGTATTACCTGCAGTTTTAGAAAACAGATCAATATGTGTGCACTATAGTCTTAAAATTAGCTGCTACTCAGACAACCATTCTAGTGATGCTAACCCACCCACTCACATTTTAGTTTACTGGACATTAGATGGCCAAAAGACAAAAGGGGAAAAGAAAGTCCTCAGTTTTTCAAAAGTATGAAATCACAGACAGTATGTACACACAAACAGACCAGGAATTAGACAGACATCCTAAGTGAAAACAAAATAAGAATTGATTCAGTTAGAACAATAGAATTCCTTTTGAACACACTTTAAAAATTATTTTCCCATGAATATCAATAAAATATTGTAAAAAAAATGTTGCAAACATCACTGAAATGTAAGTCCTTTACATCTTACAACATTTGGGAAGTATAGCGTGGTTTCAAGCATCAAGTAATAGAATATGGGCAATGTTATTTCACCCTACCTGTTGCCATTTGCCCTTAATTGCTGGATCTCTGATTGACTGGCAATGTCTCTGGATTTGCTGGATGACACCCTGATAATATACCATAGAAGAGTCATAATTCCCAAGGAGTGCATATTCTCTTCCTTTTTTGGCGTTATCACAAATCTCTGCTAAATTCATCTTCACTCAGAAATCTAAAAAAGAACATAATCACCAGAAAAATTACTTTTACATGCTGTAGAATAATTCAGACAGTGAAACTTTAGTTTTGGTATTTCTCTCATAACTGAATTGTGTCTTTCCAACCACGTTCCCATTCGGTCTTGCTCTTCTACAACCATTTACGTCTGGAGTATCTCTTGACTAGCCTAAGGTGTCAGATCATGTACCATAACTCTTTCGTAGTGATAAAAAA
This sequence comes from Acanthornis magna, assembly GCA_036785705.1. Taxonomy (NCBI): domain Eukaryota; kingdom Metazoa; phylum Chordata; class Aves; order Passeriformes; family Acanthizidae; genus Acanthornis; species Acanthornis magna. The sequence goes on from JAWUZG010000090.1 coordinate 15,081,583, forward strand.
CACAACTTCTTTGCTGCCTTTGGCCCAAGTCCTGTTAAATTAACGCAAGAAAATTAAATACCCTGCCCACACTGAACCTAACAAACTAAACTTTAATTTGTAGATCACCACAATATATTAGCAGCCATCAACCCATGAATCACAAACCACACGAGGCCTTAAATTGCTTTTTATACTGTTGTATTACATACGTGCCTAAATGTGCCAACCAGCATCAGGGATGTCTGCACTTCACACTTTCAAGAGCCCTCACCCTAATGAGATTATGATATGGTTGAATGACTGCTCTACTATAGACGAAGTTGAGAGCCTCATTCTGTTAAAATACTCTTTCAAAGTACTCCAACATCCACATGCTGACTTGAATTTTTTCATTAAATTTAACATGTCACTTTGGGATTTATGGCAGCGTTAGCAATCCAAATTTAACATTCCTTAGAACAGTGATTCCCAAAGTACAACCTTGCCCTAGCCCTCAAATTGCAGCATGACTTTAAGGCAAACCCATAGCCCAGCTTTTCCCAGTAACCATTCAGGAAAGCAATAACCCAGACATTCAGAATTAAGCTGTGCTCCACAGCTGGGTTTGTATTTAAGGTTCAAGACTGACGCAGTGCCTGCCCATTTGTATGAATCTCATGTGACCCATAGTTTAGGTCCTCACCACACAAAAAGAGAATCAGTTCCTTTCCCTTGTTCTCTGACTCAGTATGTGTGGAGTCCCTGACATTCACCAAGATATAAACCTCTGGAAATGAAAACCAAAAAATTGCAATTCATAGCTATGCAATGCAGAGTTGCATCGACCAAGAGGGAGGAGGCCAGCTCTGGAAGGTCATCCACTAGCTGAATCAAGGGTTTGGCAAGACCAAGGAGGTGGAGAAGAAACAGGGAAGCAGGGATACAAACAGACAGCTCAAGCTGCACAGCTGAAAACAGCCCGTGGTACAGGGGTGCACACAGAAGGAACAGGGGGTAGCAGACAGAAGCCATCCTAATGGGCTATAAAAATGTTAATAGGTTTTATATATACAGGTTCTATAAACAGACAAGAGCAAGATGGCATTAAGGAGGATGTGTCTTATGCCTTTGTATTCCCTTGTGCTGAGCAAAATCCAAACCCCTGACAGTTTAAATAGATGTCCTCATGACATTCATTCTGCCCTGAGCAAACACATGCACCACCTCCCAATAGTGCCAAACTGATGTCCTTACTGCTGCCTGCAGCTGCGCGCCAGGTCTGCTCCACCCCATTGTCACTCCTGCTCCCTGCAACAAAGCCATGGAAACCTGCCACCCTCACTTAAACCCACAGGTCACACGGCTTCCATGTGGCTGAATACTTTGATGGCAAGAACATGCTGCTACTCCACGGCTGACACTCCACCAAGCACAGCAGGACATACTGGGGCTTTACCTGTCCTCATGCTGTGCTGCACATTTCAGCTTGCACATCATTCCCACTGGCTGTTGTAAACTTCTGGCAGGAGAAAATCTAAAGTGGAAAGGGAGACAACCCTAATTTTGTTTCCTAACATAGGCAGGATACATTGTTACTGCGGCCTAGATCTGAGGCAACTAAGATCATTTAATTTTTAAACACAGATGATCAAAACTAATAGGAAAAAAAAGTGACGTCACTTACATTGCACTGGAAATTGATAAAATGATAGGAACTGAAGACACGTTATAGCCCATTCATATCTCATGAGTCAACTTATAAATGAACAGAACACCATCTGGGGCAGAATCCATTGACCTGTCTTCAAACACATCCGGGTTAGGATCTGCTTCACAACCAGCCAGTTGCCGCTAAGGAAAATATTCCTCAAATCTCTGTAGGTTTACCCATATGTAGTGAAAGAGAGTAAACAAAGTATTTCTAAGGAACTGCTGAATTCAATTCCTAGAAATCCATTAAACAGAACACATACTTGCTTTACCAACCTCTCATGCCTCTTTATTACAGCTAATTCCCACCCTCTGGGCGTATTTAACTCCCTTTTGCTGTAAGAGAGCTGACACTCATATCCAGCTCCCCTCAATTCTAGAAGAGTCCCCTGCTCACCAGAGGAGACAACCTCCTCATCTCTTTTGGTGATGGAGGCTGGGTCAATCCACAGGCAGGAGGCAAGCCACAGGAGCCATGCAAACATGTGCCCACTTCAGGACAGTGGTTAGACAAGGAAGATGAGAAGCAGGACACAGAAAAATTTACATGATTTTAAAATTGAAGTAGCAAACCAAGCAAGACTCTCCCATTTCCCCCAGCTACCAAGAATCTGGGGGCTTCTAGCCTCATGCCGGTGATGCCAAAGCTTAAGCATGAGCTTGATGCCTGGTGTGTTGCACCAGAGGGAGCTTATACAACATTGACAGGCACTGGAACTGGGAGCATGGACAAAGGCTGGTGGATGTACACCTGTGTACCTACTGAGTGGTCAATGCCTTCAGAGCTAAACTGACAAAAGCCTCTGGATCTTTCTCATGGATTCAGGCACTTCAGTTTTCACTTACCACCTACCCTAGACACCAAAGCAAGTCATATAGCTTGAAAAGGTGAATATAATGTCATCCATGTACCTGAGGCATATTTGAAAGAGCAGCTGTAGGCCTCAGTCCTAAAACAGTGCTTTCCTGGAATCCCAGGCAATTCTCTGGAATCTCTGAGATTCTACTGCTATTTAAAACTAATGCTAAAAATGGTTTAAATAAACTACAAGCCTCTTATGCACAGCAGTGATGGTAATGTTACTTCAGAATAACCAAAGTAAATCAAAATAAGTAAGTCCAAAATCAAGGAAAAATGAATTTTTTGGAAGGAATTACCTCCTGTGTTGTTTTCTGGAAATCCCAGTCTTGTGTCAGGGATGGGAAGGGGGGAAGAGAAGCAACTAGAACTAGGTGAGGGCTTTGTCATGTTACATACTCAGTCTTTCTTATCTATTCTACATTATATTATAGAGTTCATACAACATCAGAAACATCCAAGAACCAGAAATACAGAAATCATAAATAGAGCCTTTTGTTGTTTGTTACTTAGGGTTTTGTTTAGAAACTTAATTTTCCTACCATACCACAGCCACATCTTTTAAGTAAATATATAGTCAGGGACAAGCACTGTCAAGTACATTTAGAACAATTTACACATTACTTGTGACACCAGCTTTTCATCCTATCATTGTGTGGGTCTCTCCTGCACTAGACCATAACAGCTCCACTGCACATCAAGATATCCTTGGAGATTCCTTAGTTCACGGATCATTGACAAGAAGAGACATTACAGACATTCATGTCGGCATAGCTGCCACACATGGGGTCTTAAGCCCACTTGTTAAAAACCCTGCAGCAGCCAGGCTAAAAGGTCACAGGGGATATTAATCTCTATTCTTTGGAGCATAAGCTGAGCTGATCCCTATCTGGGGTCAGAAAAGAATTTTTCTCCCAGAACTAAAGCAATGCACAATTGAGCAAGATCCAAAAGACAGTCTCTATTTTAACATTAAAGCTTTATACACACAGAAATGTATCCATGGGCAGATACAGTGGCTGTGTGAATGAGAGGCAAAGCTTGCTTAGCACAGTATTCCAAATTTGTGTGCAACACCAGTGGGAATGGATACAGGACTGACCCCCTTCAACCCATCTCCCTCAGCATTATCTCACCACAGTGTTACCAGAGGCAGCAAATACCCTCCCCTACAGAGAGCGTCTGCAGCAGGGCTTTTCCTCCTGCTTGATCTTGAACATTCACTCTGCAAGTGACAAAATGGAAGGCATCTGCTATCTATACTTGTCTCTTTTATGTATGTGTTTTGACACAACCAGTGACACAACTGCAGCCCATTTTCTCCACAAGCCCCTGACTCTTGCACAGGATGGGTGACTCTGATTAAATGAGCTGTTACCCACTTTTGCTTTACTCCAATTGTTTCAATAGTCAAATCAAGTCTTATTTAATACCTACGAATCAGAATTTTCTCCAAATCAACTGTTAATTCCTCACTGAGAGAGCTATACTGTACCTGGCTTTTTCTGGATATGTTTTTCTCTGACCAAAATTTTACCCAAAGGCAAAAGAAAAACATTCCACAGCTCCCTGAGATTGCTGGACATATGCTCTCATGTCATAGCAGCCCTTCAGTACTGCTGACTGGACAGCTGAACATCTGGAAAGGCCTGGATATATGCTGATGAAGATTGGATACTAATTCTGTTTTCTCATTTTCTGTAAACCAGCCATGCATGATGTTGGGCATCCCAAAATGCAATGTAAGAGTCACAACTAATGTCACAAGACAGAGAGTCACACTGTTAGGCACTATCATCTGAATACAGTGCTGAGGTATGACTGTACATTTTCCACTTCTACAAGGCAGAGCCAGGATGACTCTGTGCCACCTCACAATCCCAGAACAGGTCAATAGCCACACAGAGCAAAGCAAGGACGAGAATTCCAGTGTTAAGAGGTTTTGATTTTTGGATTCATCCAGTTTTCACATGCACCCATTTCCATTACCAGAGTCTAAGCAATAAACTGAAGTTGTTCTTTCCTCGAATTCCTCTTACTGCTTGGAAGCTTTTCGTTACAGTTAATTGAAACCTGCCCTTCTTAGGTTAATATCACATATTGGTTTTGTAAGCCAGCTTTGACCAGTTTCAAACAGCTACCTCTCCCTCAATTATGTCTTCACTTAAAATAGCACAATGATCTGATTTTCAGTCTTCTCTTCAAACTTAAAAGTTGTTAAAATAGAGACATGTAACAATATGACAATGTTTTACCTGAAAATGCATAAACAGCAACACTAACTGGAACATTGTCAGAGGAACAAAAAAAGTGTTTTTCCCCACATGACATGTGATTCCTGCTAGAAGCCTACAGAAGTCTATTTCTGACTGAAATACAGCCTATATTTTGTTCATGTGCTTGATGCATTTTATTTGATTTTTAAGAATTATTAAAATTTGCAACAATTTAAAAAAATTAAATAAGTCTTTCCTGCTTTATTATAAAGATTATCTCTTTTGTTTTGGTCTCAGATGCAGAACAACTGATCTTCATTTCTAATAATTAACTGTCCCTGTTCAGCAGCAATCGCTGATGCTGCAGACAGTTATCAGGCATTACGTTTGCATGACAAAAACAACATTTTAACTGATCATTGTCAGATAAAATACTAACAAACAAAAGGCTTGCCAAGTTCCGTAGCCAAATCCATCTTCCCCTGTTAACATGGCTTTGTTTAGACATGCAGCTGTGGTCCCATGGACTGGTGTGGAAACTAACCATCATGACCTCACAGGATCAAAACTCCTGTTAAAAACATATCTATTAGTAAAGACATGGCTTGGTTCCAGCAGATTGGAATTTAAACGATATATAAATGAATGAAAGGTGAGAAATGTGCTATGCCAGTGCTGTTTTTTCCTTTTGCTGTGTGCATTAGCAATGACAAGACTGGCTACAATGGCAGCAGCAGCGTTGGGGTTGCAGCAGGTAATGACATTCTTCAAAGCAGCACATGTGCCAGATAAAACATACACACACACATACCGTAGTCCAGGAAACCCAGCACCAAGGGATCTCACAATTCAGTCAACTGCTTTCTGCTAACTGGTTTTTGGCCTCTGTGCACTGAAACTCTGTTTTGCAATAGCCAGGCATGGAGTTAATGGGGAAATGTGTATGGAAGTGGGAAGGAGAAGAAGCATGCATGCAGGCCTCAAACTATTTTTGTGTGCATTCTTGTGAGACTTAACTTGAAACAGAGAGTTACTTTGAATGCAAGTGAAAAAACAATCTTCAAATGAAGTAAAGGCATTCACCACAAGTTAAAAGCAAACACATAAGAAAACACTAAATAGGTGGTCAGTGTTTTAATTAAAGATTAATTTAGAGACTTAAATTAGAGATTTCATTAGTTTGGTGAACCAAACAGAAAGCATCCTTGAGAATAAAATGGCCATTTGCAGAGCCTTTGAAGTACAGTTTTCTGAAGAAGCAGAAAGAGGAGAATCAGAGATGGCTGTGCTAGTCCGAAAACGGACTGGGAACTGTATCCTTCTCCAGGCACCTCATACACCAGCTTCAGACACATCCATATGGTCACATCACCATTATTTGGGGTGATGAGGTTTTCACCAGCAAGGCTGGGTAACAAAAAGAGCTAAAACAAATACTGTGGGGCACTCTGGGGAGCATAACTCCATACATACACAGGTCAGACAGTGAGAGGCTTGCTGGCTTCTGTTCCTTTTCAGCCCTGCTGGACCCAGGCTGGCTCTACACATCTCTCTCCCCTCCAGCACAGCCTCCAGGGCTTCTGGCATTAGTATCACATCAAACCCAAGCCTGTGTTCAGGTGGGACCAGCCCTGAGGTGGATAGGTCAGCGCCTCCTCTGACAGGATGCAGAGCACAGACACCTGAAGGATTCTGCAGGGACTGTCTGGAGCTGAAAAAAGTGGAACTTGGCCCAAGTCAATAATTCCTCTTGTCCTTTGTGGAGCCACTTGCTTCTCCGCATATCACATGTGTAAGCACTTCTAGAAGAGCAAACATGCCATCAAAGGCTCCCAAGATGGGTCTGCGCAAAGCCAGTTTGGGTTCAGAGTGTTTCATAGGTTGGGCTCTGTGCCAAGAAAGGCAGTGAAACTGCTCCTGCACCTGGCCCTGGAAACAGCACACCCACGGTCCCCCCGTGCTGCAGCCCATAAACCCTGCCAGACCACAGTCAGCTCCACAAAGACTCTGTGCTGCTGCTACATTCCCAGCTCAGCCAATCTGCAACCCAGATAAGCTTCTCATGAATAATTGCAGGATTAATAGACTCACACATGTGTTTATAACCCTGACCCATAAGGTCAGAATTTTGGGATGAATACTTTTTCACCTTTCGAACCCCACTCTGAATTTCAAAGAATTGTCTCTTTAGGACTAAGAATATATATTACTTAAGTAGAATAGTATGTTTTTTCGTATACATTTATATGCATATTGCTGTTAGTGCTACAAACATCAAGTCTTCAGATTTCTCAGCTTATCCCCAGAAGAATCAGCTTTTTTTTTTTTTTTTCCCTAAATTAATTACACAGAAAACCAGAGAAAGGCCTATTATTTTCCTGTCTTCCATTTACTTTTCTGTCTTTTGACTGGGATTAGGTCAGGCCAGGATCCATTTCTCCCCATTACCTGAGCACCCTGGAAGCATGCTGCAGCTGCAATGTTCACTTCTGCAGTCTGGCAAGTACCAGGAGCTGCAAGAAGTCGAAGCCTGCATAAGATATAGCTGACATAGTGGTGGGGGAAGAAAAAATAAATTGCTCAACAATCTGCAACTGCAATAAAAATCAAGCATCCATTGGAAAGAAACCCATCTCTGTGAAATGTGAAACTAGGAATGTGTACTAGGAATAGACATTCAGTGTTCATATACAAGGGAGTACAAATGCACTGATGCTTTTAAGATACAGATTTTCAGGAAGAAAAAATGACACTCCCGTATATACCAATCACAAACATGTGTATTTTAAGTATGATATGTAGAGAAACTGTCATTTTATTCCCCCTCATGGCTGTTGAAGAAGATAAAGAATAACACTAGAACTGGCATCAGAGGAAATGGAGACAGAAAAGGGATAAATGCCAATACTGACATCATGACAGAAATTTGGGGGGAAAAAATAGAAATGTAGCAAAATAATTTCTGAAAAGTAACAGTGTCTAGACCACCCAGTGCAACAAGCTCAACAGAGCCTAAGCGTGGTAGGAGACTGGAAACTATGAACACAAACTGGTTGGGGAAACTTCCCAAGGCTCCCTCTGACCACTGCCTCCTTCGTAGCCATTCCCAGCCTCCGGTCTGCTCTGCCTCCTGCACGGCCCTCCCTGTCCATCTGCTCCACCACTCCTCCTCCAGCACATCTCTCCCCTTCCATCCATGGCCCTACGTTCCCCTGCGCCCCTTTCCTTGTATCTTTCTCTCCCCCACTGGCATCCACACGCCCTCCAACCCATCCTCCCCTCACCGCAGGCACCCACCCGTGTTTCTCCCGCACCCACCCCCACGCCCGCACCTCCCCTCTGCAGCCGCACTCGCAGCGCACACCCCTCCGCCTCCCTCCCGCACCGCCCCGGCGCCCACCCCCCCCAGCCGGCCCTGCCGCACCGCCCCTCCCTCCAGCCCCTCCCGCCCCGGCAGCGGCACAGAGGCTTTTCTCCCTCGCTGTTCCGGAGGGAAGAGCCGCCTTAGTGCCCTCATTCAGCGTGAGCCTCCCGTCCCCACAGAGGTCCCCTCCGCAGCACCCATCTCCCCCCCTCCGTCGAGAGCGCTGGGGGCTGTAGTTCCCTCCCGCCGCCTCTCCCGGCAGCGCCCAGCACCCGGCGGGGGGGCGCGGACTACACTTCCCGGCACGCTCCGCGGGAGCCGGCTCCCCCCCCGCCAGCCTCTACCGCTGGTTCCCCCCCATCCCCGCCGCCTCCCTCAGCGTGGCGGGGTCCGAGCCGCCGCCCGCCGCGGGCAGCAGCGCCGTGAGGGGCTGCCCCGTTCCCGGGCCCTGCCGTTACCTGGGAGAGCCGGGGGTGCGTGTCCGCGGGCGGGAGCGGCGCGGGGAGGGGGCGCAGCGCTGCGGCTCTGTCAGACCGGGGCCGGGGGGGTTGGGGGGGAGAGGCGCGGGGGGGCGGGCGGGGAAGGGGGTGCGCGCGCGCGGCGACGGGCGGTTGCCATGGCGGCGGCGGCGGGCGCGGGGAGGGGACGGCACCGCCACTCCGGCCTCCGGAGCGCCTCCGCCTTGTCCTGGCGGCGGGGGAAAGGGATTTTCCTAAAGGAAAACCCCGCGGCACCGCCGGCGATGGCTGCGGACGCCGCCGCCCAGCCCGCGTTTGGCGGCCCTCGGCAGGGCTCGGCGCTGAGCATCCCGGGCGGAGGCGGGCGGAGAGCGGCCCGCTCGCTGCGGGAGCTGAGCAGCGCAGTGCCCGGCCAGGCCGGAGGGAGGGAGAGCCGGAGCAAAGCAGGCTGGCCGCTGAGTGCTCTGCGCTGTGCTGCGCCAGTGCTCGGGCCGGGGAGGCTGAAAAAACAGTCACAAGGATGCGTCAGGCTGGAAGGGACCACAAGGCGGTCATCTGGTCCAAACTCCCTGCTCAAGCAGGGCCATCCTGGAGCGCATGGCACAGGATTGCGTCCAGACACTTCTTGAATAGCTCCAGTGGGGGAGGCTCCACAACCTCCCTGGACAATCTGTTCCAGTGCTCAGTCACTCCACAGTAAAGAAGTTCTTCTTTATGTTCAGCTGGAACTTCCTGTGCATCAGTTTCTGCCCTTGCGTCGTGCCCTTGTAGCTGGAACCACCGAGAAGAGCTCTGAATTCACATCAGAGCTCATTCATACTCTGAATGCAAACCTCATCTGCCTCCACCTCGACTGTGGGAGTGTCTAGGAAATGCAGAACATACGTTTGTCTTGCATGGGCATGCAGAAGGGCACTGGACCGTCTTTCCTATAGCGGTTTAAGATGCTTTTATAGTACGGTAAAGGAACAGATTTTGGGATTTGCCGTGCTCCTGGACCAAAGTGGTATTTGCTGATCACAGGCAGCCTCATAGGGCGGCACCACCCAATTTGTGTCTTCTCCTGAGGGTGAACCTTACCTAGCGTTTCTGAAGCGTGCAGCTCACAATTAGTACAAGCCGCCTGGTGTCCTGCGAGGGGAGCCATGCAGTTATAAACCTTTCTAAGGCTGTAATTTCACAGTTAATGCAAGCCAGCCTGTGTCTGTGTTGCCACCAAAAGGGGCAGTCCTGCATTCCTTTCTGATCACGGCCATGCCTTCCTGTTTGTTATTTACACCGCAGTAACAGCAATGATGCCATCTGGCAAGGCAAGCCTGGGATCTGATCTGGTGGAGAGCCAGTTATGCTCCTCCAAAAAATTAACCGAGTTCGTCTGGACAAAGTTCCTGAATTAGCTGAGTCTGTAGAGCTGCCGCAGGCACAAGAAAGGAAGAGGAAATGTAGAGGCAGGAGCAGCCCGTTGAGATCCCAGCGGATCTGAGCTGTGTTTCTGTGTGCAGCTGCACCACTGCAGTGAGCCCCTTACTGCTGGAACTGCCTTGTGGCAGCTCTGAGAGTGTCCCAGTGACAATGATCTTGTGATCACACCCGATAGTAGTACGTGATTTCTCTGGAAAATTTCTATTGTAGTTACTTTAAGGTAGCAGCATGAGGTTGTATCTCACAATAAGGTTCTCAGAAATGCTAACTGATTCAAGTGAAAGAGCAGGGATTGAAACTAAAAGCTCAGTATGCCTCTTAAACAATACAGCATGCGTGAATGTGTCACTCATATATCTACAGACCTTGCTTCCCTCAAAATCATGTGGAGATTCTTATGTCTTTGTGAGGATTTTGGAACCGGGGCCAAAATCGTGATGAATTCATAACAGCTGCAACTCTGGCTTCCCCCTCTTCCAGATTTCTTCGAACTTGCCTGCCCATGACATCAATTCCTGCTGGTTTTTCACATACCCAAAAGCATAGATGCTGTGCAGACCTTACAGAGTTCAGCGCTTCTAGGGCAGAACAGATGATAAGCAGCCTCGTCCCAGCACTTCCATAATATCCCTTCCCATGAGACTACATACCTCATATCACATTAGGCAGCACATTAACTGCTTTGTCTGAGGATTGTATCCCCCAGCTAGGAAATTGTGACCCAGAGAAGGTTGGTTATTTGGTCCTAATCTCTATTTCTCTGGTTGGGGCTTTTTTTCCCCCATTCCTGTTTTTAGTAGCAATTGATTACAGTGGAGCTGCTTCCTAGTGGCAGAGGGTCCCCATACTACAGCTGACCTGCCTTTTGAAAAGCAGTTGCTCAACACCAGAGCAACACCAGTGTCAACCTATTTTGACCCCTCTGAGGGAAACCTATTTTCACCCCTCTAAGTGACTGGGTCAGCAGGAAGAGCTGTGTCTTCAGGTTCCAAGCCATGCATGGCCGGTATATAGGGTAATTCATGTTGGAGGGGACCTCAGAAGGTCATCTCGTCCATCCAGGCAACCAGAAGTTCACAAACCAGTTAATAAGGCAGAAGAATGATAGCTGTGTGATGTTTCATACTCTTTTCCTATTGCTGGGTCAAATTCGAGCAAATCTAGCTGGAGTGCTGCAAAAAATACTGCTTCCCTGACCTCCTTACTGAAGGTTCCTGCCTGCACAACAGTCCCTGGATTGGAAAACACTAATGTTTCTAATCGGTTTTGATGCAGAATATGATGCTAAAATCATCTTATGAGCAGTTTAGGCTAATTTTCTGGACCTTGTGTTGAAGGAGCTGGGACTAGTGTTTGTTTCATTCCACCACCTCTGCCATGAGGCAGTAATCTCAGGCAAAGGGGAGGTAAGAAATTGCTGGGAGAGGGGCGACACCTTAAGCCACCGAAGCTTGTTCTGAGTATATTCTCATGGCTTACAACTTTTTATTTTTTGATAGAGGCTATAAGCGTAGCAGTTCTGGATAAGACATGATGTTGGTGCATGTCAGTGACTGTGGCTAGGCAGGATCCAGCTGTGTTGGTGGAGGAGAGCATTACTCACAGCCAGACCCCAGAGACTTATCGTGCCCCTTTCCAGCAATCTGCAAATCTGCCAGCAGAGCTGATTGTGTGCCCACTCTCTCTGATTTATTCTAGTCAGTTCAATCAGAAGCTGATATAAATTAATGTAACTCTTTTGCCATGAACATTAGATTTGGTTCAGAAGTGTCTCTTCAGCTAGAATAATTGCAGACGCTGTCAGAGAAGTTTAAAGCTGTGCGCTCTTAGGGTGTCTGTCAGATTAACAAAACTGGTTTCTGACTTGATTTGGTTATCATTACATAAATTTCATTCACTAGAGGGCTGGCATGGGCTTTTAGCACAAAGTAGCAGAAAACTTCATTTGTAACCTCCTCCTACCCACAACATTCTGCAAGGAGAAGGCTGAAATCATGTGAGAAGACTATGAATTATGAACTGCCCTTTGCCTCTGTCTTCCCTTCCCCTTGCAGTTATATTTAACTAGACTACAGGAATTATTGTGCTTTCATAATAATCTTTAATGCTCACATGCAAACATAACTCTTTACCAAAGGTCTTACAGGCTGTATGGAGAAATGCTGTAATAATGAAAAGTGAAGAACAATAGGGAAGCAGTAGGGAGAAGAAGGTGCATGTTACATATTCATGGGCATTAACCTTCCAAGGGAAGTTGTGCACATCAGTAAAGGCATCGGTAGACTGTTAATTTTCATACACACATAGTAATTGCTCTTCTGCGTAGATATTTTTATGGAATGGTATTTACCAGTATGACACATCCACCAATTTCTCTCCTAGGAAAGAACCTCAGAGACTGAACCTTGAGAAGGATTTAGTCAACATCCTTCCCACAAGACACATCTCAAAGTGCTGTGAATTGCTAATAGAGAACAGCGTAAAGGAAAGCAGTTAATTTTCAAACGGGATTTCAATTAAGCCAGAAGGTGAGAGTAGGAATAGACAAGGGTGTTTTTATTTATCTGGTCAATGTGGACATCTGTTTTGTAGACCTTTCCCTCTGAGTTAAGATTTTAGAGATACAATTTCTGCTTTGACCAAGGTGGATTGTGCCCTGAATGTATTTAATTTTTTTCCAGTGCTTATAGCAAACCTAGCTGATCAGTATGAATAGAAGTATTTGCACTGTAAATGTCTAAAGGTAGATGAGAGGAGTCCCACCCAATGTGTTGCGTTGTTAGAGCCATAGAGAGGGAAAGCTGTCACAGCAGTTTTGAGTAGGTTGATTAAAATGATGAAGAACAGACCAATGTCACATTAATGGAAAGCACAGGTAGAAGAAAGATCTTTGAGATGGGTTGAAGCAAACCCACAGTACACTGAAAAAAACCCCCACCTGTTCTGCTTTGAGTCTGTGGACAAAAATTAGAAAAATAAACAGGAACTGGGATGTGGTGTTTCTTTTATGTGTAAACTTAACATGTAGAAGCATTTTGCATATGTTGGAGTATTACTCTGGAGAAGGAATAAGAAAGTAGCTTACAGCAGTCAAAACAAAGAGAGAGGAAGACTTGGACAGAAACCTCAGAGAAAGTGGAGTCAGCCTGGGGAGCTGTGTGTCAGCAACTGTTACATGAAAACCTGGGCCAGGAAAGAAAGTTTATTGACAGCAACTCAGTCTTGTGGCAGACCACTAGACAGTATCAAGTGGCAAAGTTCCCTTAATCTGTCTGCTGGGGTTGACAGCTGAGAGAAAATCTCTCGTGATGTGCTTTTGTTTGGTGGTACAACTCCTTCACGATAGAGTGTGAATTTTAAGCTGTTTTTCTAAAGATGTGACACTTCTAGAGTTGCAATATCTGTCCCACTGCAATAAGTTGGAACCTCACTGGCCAGTTTCTACTACATTTGCAAAAGGATGGAGGTCTAACCGAGTTTCTTCCAGTTTTGTAATAAGCAGCACAGTAGAAAAGATGGGCGCAGCTGGTGCTTCTGCTGTGCACAAGGCAGGCAGAATTGGGCTGTTCTAGATGTCATCTAGCAACGCTGCCCAGTCTGCTCATAAAAAATGACTAACAGCTCCCCACTTAAGGATACAGTCAGCACCTACTTCTGTGCACAAGTTGCAATACCATGTATGATCCATTGGCAGGTTTCTTGAAGGGATGAGTTCTAAGTGGAAATGGATACAAAACCATAGGATAGTAGGCTTTGATAGTTTGAACCAGTTATATCAGATGAGCCCACTGACTCAGACACAGCCATTAATTTTAAGTCATGCTGGTATATATTATTCTTATTCCCCCATAGGTATTTTTTGACTTAGCAATAGTTTCAAATAAAGGAGCTGTTGGGCAGATTTTTGCACTCACTGTTTAGATGCTCAAACCAACAGAATAAACAAAGCACAGTCTAATACATATTAATGGCTTGCGCAGCATTTTTGATTTCTTAGGCATGTTAGTTCCAGTTCTGCAGTGTGAGACACTAGAAAATGAATTGGTTTTAACAATCCGCTCCTGTAAACACATTCATCCAGAAGAGAAGATAGCTACATTTAAAGAGCATTCCTTCCACAACTGTCTCAAATAGTCATTTGGATAATGCTGTGATCAGTGGCAATCAAGGTGTTTACATTGGAGAAAGATGCACTGAAAATTGGTGTTCAGGTGTGTGCCTAAGCATCAAGATTTTGCAGGGCAGGAGGTAAGCCATGCAACTGCACTGAAAGAACAACATCACAACTTCTGTCATTTATTGATAACTTCTAAAACCTCCATCACTGAATATGTAAAAATTCTGAGTAGACAGGAGCAATGTAAAAAAGATGTAATTACAGATCAAAGTTTCTAATTGAAATTTTTTTAAAAAACAGTTTGAGGGGAGCAATAAAGTTAAATATATGCTGGTGATCATTGTGAAGAATCTCTTTTCCCTTTCTGGTCCCCTAACACAGTTACTACTGGGAATTTGCAGTGGTTTCCATGTGAACAACTTAATCTGGTTTGTATTTTGAGAGTAAAATCAGGAATCTTTTTTTAACTTCAAAATTTGGACCGTTGTTGAACAATGTGCATTTTGTTAATGTTGTTCATTTACCTAATAAATGAGAAACATGGCTGTGTCAGTAGAGGATCGGTGGCACAAAGAACAGTATCTCATAAAAGAACAGACATTGGTATCACAGCTTTGGTGAAACATGTTTTAAACTATTAAAACATCCCATTCACATTCTCAAGGGGAATATTCACTGCCTACGTTTAAACATCTAACTTAGATGCCTAAATTAGGAGGCTTGTCTCCCTAGATGCCTTGCATAGTTGAAGGAAGGAGAGAGGCTCCTCCAGAGAGCAGTTCAGACTGTTAGTTAGTCTTCTGCTCTGAATTATCATCTAGAGGAGCCTCTTCAACTTTGAATGCCTTTCCGTGCTATTCTTTGCATCTTTTCCTTGGCAACTAAACTGACTTAACTGGTCTCCACCCCTCAGCACTTGTTCTTGCTTTCTACTTTATGTATCGCTCTGTGTCTTGGGCTAGTACAGGGGTTGATGTAGTGGCATTGCCAACTAGGTTGGTGAAGTCATCTGGGCTGAAAGGAACCCTTCAAAAGAAGGTGTAACTTTTAACCTAGGTCATGTGTCTGATTTTCTTTATTGCATGACCTTTTAAACAATCTGAGGAAGGGATGAGCTTTAGCAAGGGACAGAAATGCACTGTTGAGCTTGGGAACCTATTTGCCAAGTGTGCCACCAAGAAAAAGATATGTTTAACTTTGAGATGTAAGTTAAGGAGACTGAGTCTTGTATCTAAGCATCGTTCTGTTCAAGCACATGATTTTTATACGATTACAGTTTCAAAAATGTCATGGAAGTTTGTTATGGTTTGCATCACTGTAAGAAAGATATAATCCAGCCATGTATCTCTCTTATCGGTGTAAAAAGTGGCCATAATTTAAACAGAATTATTTATAGGATTTACAAATGTACCATGAAAGGTATGCCAGACTTTATTTATAAGCCTAGAAGCATGGTGCTGGCACTAGCACAGAGTAGCTGCAGTCAGGTTTAAGTAGCTTAAGAAGTTCCCCACCCATCAGCCAAGGGCTGCTAATGTTTCAATGGACATGCAGGATGCAATGTATCTACCTTTAAGGGTTTACAGTGCAGGCATCTGCTCAGAAACTAGTCATCTTAAATTCTTTTCAAAATCAATGGAAAATCTGGACTTTTAGACAATGCTTTATATGACCTGTAGGAGATAGTCACATATGAAATACCTCTATTTGGCCAACTGAATCCCACCTCCAGCCTGAGCCGCTGCTCCTTGTACATAGAGCACTGCTGACTACAAGGAGCGAGGTTCAACTGCCTGGTGTGCTGACCTCTAAAACTACCCAGGCTCAGCTGATAGTATGTCACTAGAGCTTCATCTTCTGATTATTAAAACTCATTCCAGTCAGACAGAATTAATGCTACTGGTGTCCACCACTGGGACACTTTCCCAGTCACTTGCAGTTAAGGTATTTCATGTTGCTACAGAATTAACCATCCTGTTATCAAACAATATTCTTTTAAAACAAGCATGTATTAGGAATGCTAACCACAAACCCAATGAGGTGAGACAATTATTGGTAGTTTTTAATAATTTTGCATGGCATCTTGTGCCGCTTTCCGAAGTTCAGTAATCATCAGGTAGGCATCCTAATAACCTGTGAAGAGGTCGTTTAATTATATTTATCTGTGACCCTCCATAGCTTGACATACCTAATTGCTTCTTTTAGCTGAAGTACTCACCTATTTCTGATCCTTCTCCATGCAAGTAAGAATGAAAACATTCCTAAAGAATCAAAGCAGGAAGAAGCTAAAATCCACAAGGAAGCACAGCTGAAGCTAAACTTCTATATGCTAAGCTGGAGCTAAACCTATATATGCTGTTGTCTTCCTGTATGCATTGCCTCATTCAAATAATTTTTCATATCACCTTAAAAAAGAAAGGGAGGGGAAGTGTTGCATTTAATTTTCATGTTTGATGCATTTTTAAATGTAATGAAGTTACAAAATGAGCCTGTTGTGGCTTAACCCCAGTCGGCAGCTCAGCCCCACACAGCTGCTCACTCACTCCCTGGCCAGTAGGATGGGAGAATCAGAAGGGTAAAAGTGAGAAAACTCATGGGCTGAGATAAAGACAGTTTAATAGGTAATGCACAAGGCACACAAGCAAGCAAAGAAAATTAAGGAATTCATTCACAATTTCCCACAGGCAGGCAGGTGTTCAGCCATCTCCCAGGAAAACCAGGCTCCATCATGCTTAATGATTACTTAGGAAGATCAACATCATCACTCTGAACATCCCCCCTTCCTCCTTCTTCCCCCAGCTTTATATGCTGAACATGACACCACATGGTCTGGGATATCCCTTTGGTCAGCTGGGGTCAGCTGTCCCAGCTGTGTCCCCTCCCAGCTCCATGTGCATCCCCAGCCCACTTGCTGGTGCAGTGGGGTGAAAAGCAGAAAAGGCCTTGGCTTTCTGTGAGTCCTGCTCAGCAGTAACCAAAACATCCCGTGTTATTACTGTTTCCAGCACAAATCCAAAACACAGCCCCATACCAGCTACTGTGAAGAAAATTAACTTTATCCCAGCCAAAATCAATACAAGAGCCTTAAGTCTTCACATCCTTTTACAGTGGAGAAATACATGTATGATGAGGGTATTTGTGCATAAGAAGATATAAGATTGAGGTTTCCATAATTACAGGTTACAAAAGAAGAGCAAAGGTTATTAAAAGAAGTTGTTCCAAGTGCACAGGTGAATAATATTCTTAATATTTCTCAAGATGGGGAAGGTGATCCTGTGCTCCTTCTCCTTGTCACCTTTACCCCATTTTTATTCTGCATTTCTGTTTTGCTGAGATATCAAAAAATCCCCCTTCTACTGAGATAGTCCTTGGGACCTTTCTACCTGAAGAAAACAGTCTCCAGCACCACTGTTCAGTGCAGTGCTGGCTGATACAGGCAGACAACCTATGCCATTATTTGCAAGTGTCTCCAAAGTCTGTATCCACACAAGAGGGAGTAGTTTTTGATCCCAAGGCTCAGTGGTGTGTGCTGATATACACCCAGGATGTTTTGGGATACTCCAGACTGCTCTGTCCAAACCACACAACCCTGTACCCTAGATCTCATATGTATATACCCTGTGGTGTCCTTCTCTGCAGGAATAGTGTTGGAAGACAACATGGGTCTGGGGGAGCCAAATATAACGTTCTTGGCCCTATTGCCATTTGGGGGAATCTCGAGAGTGAGCTACTCAAGAGCCATGCCTTATCCTGAATGCATGGGATGTAGTTGAACAGGTCCCCAAGGAGAGAGCTAACAATTCAACAGAGGGGACAGTTGGGTGCTCAGACTTCCTCCCATGAGCTCAGTGTGGGACATAGTGGTGACATGTCCTAAGTACCCACTTTTTGAGTCCTGCGGTGGGATGAGTCCAATATAAACACACACACTCATATAGATTAGCTGAGCGTGTGTTGTATGCAGATTTTGGAAACACAAGTGGGTAATACCTTATATCGGAAGCACCTTATTCTTTCATACATACTCCTGAAATAAAACCACTTAAATTCCTATTTAGTAGCTCTACCTGCATCTCAGCAGAGTTTTGCCTGGGTCTTAGATCTAAAAATAAAATTTTCCTTCCTGAGATAGCCTACACTTCAGTGATATTCTTAGTAGAAATACAATGCAAAAGTGGAATAGATAATATTAATTGTTGTCCATGAGCTTTCTAGCCACTGCATAGGAAGCCTTTATTGCATTTTTCATCAGGCCATATGGCATCTAAATATAATGTCCTAAATTACTAATGCAGGACAATAAATAACATTATGATTATGTGTTATGGGTGCCACCTCATACGTGCACAACAAGTAATTATAGTTGGAATGAGTAATGGAGATTTGAATGTTATATCTAGGAATATATTAGAAAGGACACAATTTGTCATTAAGGATGGTAATTGTCTCATCTCAATTTGCAGATTCAATAAGTAGGTGTCCATACTAAGCCAGTCATCTGTGACTGCATCTGTGATCAGTGGAGAGGAGCAGAGACTTCAGAAGATAAATGGTCCCTCCTCTCTTAGACAAATATTTTCAGATGACTGCATCTCAAAATCTCACACAAACAGAAAATTTCCAACATCTTCTTTCTGTGAGGAAAAAGAGAACACACCAAGGAAGACCTGGTCACACATTGTAACCTTTTTCAGATGAATCTCCAAGTCTTCTCTGCTTCAGTGAAAGATAATCCATAAGGACACTTTTGATGATGTTTATTTAAGCCTTTTTTTTATGTCCAGTGATGAAAGTTTCACATTTTTCTAGGCAGTCTATACCAATTCTTAATTTTCCTTAATCCTGGACTGTTGTCTAGTGACTTAATGTTAATCGCCTATTGCTTCTTGTTCTAAAAGACACAAACAAGTTTATTTTATCCTTTTTCACAAGTACTTTTCACATATTTAAAGATTCCCCCACCCCCACTTTTCTTTGTTCTTGACATCATTTGTGTCTTGACACTGAACTAAAGTACTAGTGAAGTGATATTAGTGGGATTTATGTAGAGTTACACCTTCCCTCCCCTACCCCTTCACAGCCCCAGTAACCTCAGGGGTGCACAGACTCCATAATGGCACTGATATGTCTTGCTGCACTCACAGTTGTGACACCATAATGCTGTTGTCTCTCAGCCCTGGCTGATTCCAAGTGAGCACTCCCAGCTCCTTCCTGCTAAATCGGGGAGGGGGGGATAGGGTCAAGTGTTTGGTTGTTTGTCACTCTTTTATGGACACTAGTGCTGGTTCACAGGCATGATGTCCACACTCAAAAGTGACAGTCTGGGGGCTTGTTACTAGGGTTTACAAGCTAAATGTTTAAAGTTTTTCCCTCATATCTGGCTTTTTTTTTTTTTTTAAACTTGCCATTTTCACCAGCCTTCCATGCTTTTTAATTTCTTTATGGTGATACCTTAATAATTTCTACAAACTGTGCGACAGAAATCCAGCCATTTTGTTTGAGTGTGCTGAAATATGCTTAAGGATCTTGTGAGTTATGCTTCACACAGAATATTTCACAGAACTACGCAGTATACCACAGAATTGTTCTTAACATGCTAATTTAAAACATATTTTTCTTTAGATTAGTTCATAAAGAGAGAGGAAGGAAGATATTTAGCTCCAGACAGCACTTGCAATAGAAATTAGTTATTTCTGTACAGCATCTTTCCTTTGAAATATCACTAAATGATTTCCAGAGAGAGGAAGAATGTAATTTAATGATCCCTTGCACAGCTCAAACACCTTTCATCAGAGCATCTCAAAGCATTTCAGACAAGCCTCAAAGCTTGTCTGTTTTTCCCCAACTATTTCAGTTGGCCTAATAAAAGATACTGTCTTCCTACACACATTGTATTGTTTAGCACTCAAAGCATTATCATACTTGTTTTACAGATAACTAAAAGGGGCACAAAGAATCTACGTAGTTTTATTTCAGACAGTGAATCTAAGGTGAACTCTGTGGGGTCCGGTTTTCATTGAGTCTCCAGGATGTGCAGAATACATGTTCTCAGATTACAGGCAGGCATGTAGAGCGGAGTCTTCATTCCACTGACATCGGTGGCAATGTTCCCATTGATCTGAATAAGGCTGAAATTGCGTCCTAGCTTTTCAAGCTGCTGCCTGCCAAAGTCTGCTTCAGACCTGTGCATCCTTCCCGTCTTCTGCGTCACTGTTAGTAATGGAGGTTCTGTCACACCATGCCGGCCACACCATGCCTGCCATTCCCCCCTCAAGAAGTGATCAAGACAAGTCTAAATGAGGAATGAGAGACCCCAGCAACAGGAGGGGGTCTCTGCACAGTGAGTGTGTGGTGTGTGGTTAACAGTCTCCCTGCAGTCACTGCAGATCCCTCCGTCTGCCTGCATGCTCTCTGTGCTGACAAAAGGAGCCTTACGAAGAGCCTCTTGGACAGGCTTGCCCCGGCCTGGATGTGTGCTGTCCTTGCTCATGAGTGTCCCAGGTTGCAAATGTGCTACTGACACCACCACAAAGACCATGTCAGGTCTCTGTTGTCATGTCTGACCTTTTTAATTAAAGGACAGTCTAACCATTTTGAGAAAATCTAGCAATCTCTTTCAGCTTCATTTTCGTTTAATTAAGACTGTGGATTTGGGCATACAGCACCAAATGCATCCAAAGAAACTGTTGTCTGAAGGAATTAGAGTCTCAAAACAATGATCATTAAGTCTTTTTATAAAATGTCTGTGGAGTATTTACTTTCATCAGAAGCCATATTGTACAGCAGAAATATAAACACTTTAAAATATAGATTATAAAAAGGAACACAAAGAGACAAAATGCTGTATATGGATGTCTTCTGCTATTGAGGATAGATGAATATGGTCCTGATGAGAAAAATAGTATATGTTCATTCTCACTCCCTGTACTGACGATTTTTCCCTTGCTACAGCGGTCTTCTCAAGCTTGATGGAGGTGTAGCCACCCGGTCTTAGTATATTCTTGTTCATTTTCAAGCAAAATGATCACTAAGTCCTCTTGCTATTGTGCTAGACTGAGAACAGAAAGCTCTTGCCCATCTGGTATTTGTTATCTTCAGCTGCCTTTCCTCTTTCATAGGTATTTCAGGTCACGGATAAACTAGAGGAAAAAAGAAAGTTTTTCATACCACCAGTTTCAATTTGAAGGTAAAGAACACCAACACATGAGGTCTGAGAGTAACTTCCAGGCTCACAGAAACATTTTCATGTATTTTTGGTGAAATTAAATGCTGATGTTTCTATACACATCTTGTATTACAAGCCACTTGCAAATCTTTATATCTGATCATTCTCTCATTGTGTTGGAAAACAATATGTGGGAGTTTCTTTCCATACTAGATCTTTGTGGGTAACTTACTAGTAAACTAATTTTACATGACTCAGATTTAAATAATAAAAAGGCTTAACTCCAGTCTGAGAAGAGTTCATTGTCCACAACTGTAGCCTAGAGACAAACTCCAGCACCTTTGGGACTCAGCTGAGGCAGCAATTAGGCAGCATTTTATTGTGATGCAGTGAGTGCGCAAAAGATGAAGCTGGACTACTCTCAAGAGCTTAGAAACAAAATTGGCTTCCTGGAGAGAGAACATAAGAAATCTGGCAACCTAAAAATATTTAAAGAGCTTAGGGCTCCCAGGGGAGAATTTCAAGCTATTGAAGTGGAAAAGACTGAGCATTTGCTAAGATTGGGGGGAAAAAAAAAAAGGGAGGGGGGGTTACATGAAAAATGACAAAGTGGGTTTTTTTACTGTAGCATTTTTCAAAGGGGAAAATATAATAAACCTGAAATCAATCAGTAGTGCAGACTTCAATGCAGTGTTCCAAATCAAACAGCCCTGCCTTGAAAACAGGAGTCAAAAGAGATTTTTTTTTTTCATTTCAGAATTATAAGGGATTGAGGCCAAGAAACCATTAAATGAGGTGAAAGGTCTAGGCTAGAGGGCATCTTGAGCAAGTCTAATGAAGTCATGGTTGCTTCAGCAGCCACGTTCCCGAAGGGTTTTGCTGTGTCTGTCACTGTGTCTCTGTTCCTCTGAATCTGGCTTCCTGGCCTCTGCAGTTACGTGCCAGAGCATGCTCCTCCAGGCACCCTACAAAGCCCCCTTCTGCAGCCCCATAACGTGAAGCATCCCTGTGTCAAAACGCGGCTGTACAAAATGTGATTTATCTCTCCCGTCATTTGGTGTGTGTCGTGCAGGCGTTTACCTGGGAGCTGGCTATGCCTGACTCCATGTGTTCTCAGCAGGGAGCAGCAGGAGCTCACAAGGCACAATTGAGCTCAACTGAGTGTAAATTTCTATCTTATGCCAAAAGTGTCTATTTCTCTCTGACTTAAAACGGCATCCTAAGGTGACTAACTCACAGATGGACACCTACCGCTGAAACATCTACATTTGTTCAATGAACTCTACCCACACAACTGGCATTACCCCAGTGCAAACTGTGTATTAGAGGTTTCTCTGCAGTTTTCAGGCCCTGCCTTCATGCAACATGTATCTAGGACCAGGCTGAATTAGCTGGAACAGTTCAGTTAATGTCCTAACAGTAACGAGAGGGCTAGAGCATGTAGAGTGTTTACCTCATCGTAGCCTCTTCTCTTTCTTGCCACTGTTCCTCTGCATTATGCTGACAACCCTGTCTTATATCACCCCTCCAGTCAGGTTTGGGGGCTGAAGAATGGCTATCGGTAAAGACAGAAGGATGGGGGACACCACAGAATGGAAGTGAAGGAGGCTGGTGGAGGGAAGGAAGCAATGCAGTGTGAGGAAGGGCCAGGATGCTTTATATGCAGAGTAATAACAGCCAAATCTGTCTCTTGGGCATCCTCAGGGCAGTGCAGTTCACAGTCCTGAGCTCTGGGTCTGTAAGGCAGCTGAGGAGTAGATCACCCAAGTTCTCCACCTGGATCCTGGGCTGCACTGCAGGTAAAGGGAGCATGCTGTGTTATGTCTCTGGCATGAAATGAACCCTGCCACACACATCCTACCTGCATCTGGTAATACCACCCTGCCTCAGCCATGCTTCTTCACTCAGATGTTAGAGGCGAACCCATCAAATGACAAAAGAAACCCCAAAAGATCTCTGATGGACTTCTGCCCCAAGGGCAGAGCCAGGCAACTGATCAAATAGGAAAGTCTTGCTCTGCTCTTCTGTACCTGAGTAAACCTCACCTGTACAAACTTCTCACGTCTCTGTTGACTGACAAAGCTATGTGTAGGCATAATGAGTCAATGAGTTTTAAATAGTCCCCTGAGGATTACCCATTCTTTGCTGAAGGTACTCAATTTCTTCTCATAGTCCCAAGGCACCCCTTTCATGTATTTAATGTCATAGGCTTGCCATGCTGTTGTGTTGCTAGTTTGGAAGTTTTATTATCTCTGGCTGCAATTTGCAGGGCAGACAAGGTTTGCTGCTGTTATCACTATGCGAGTGAGCTACCCAGTATTGGAGGGCTTTGTTGAGCCCTACTTACAGGGCTATAGATACTGTAAAGCCATCTTGCTCACACTGCACTTGATTATTGGTAAATTGCCCAGAATTTGCCTCTTTTGTTTGTCAGAAATTAGGGTTACAATAAACAGCAGGGAAAAGGACAGCATTATCTTCTCTGAAATGCACCAGCGCAGCAGCCAATTTCTGGACACACCATTCATAAGCCAGGAAGCAAAGTGCTGGCCAGTGTGCAAATGTAACAGCGTTCCCTGGAGAGGCTGAGCTGTAATGTGCAGAGACAACATGGGGCAGTTCTGGAGGAGCAGAGGACGTGTATGTCAGTGTGCTGCAGACAGCTGTGACTCTGCTATTGCATGGTGCAAGGCCAGATATATATTTAAGGAATTTCCTGCTTCAGCATTGTCTGCTAGGATCATTATACACACTTTCTATATATCCAGAAGACCTACGATAAATGCAGTCACATCTGCAGGAGGGGGGGAATTGGATCCTATGCCCAGGACCCCACGTCCAGGACCTGTGTGGAAGTGCTCCATGGCCACTGCCATATCAGTGATAAGGGTCAGTGCACACTGCATGGGACCCCATGATGCTGCAGAGGAGACAGTGCTGAGAACCTGCACAAATACACCCATCCCAGGCCTGACCTGCTTTGTGCTGGAGATCCTGTCACTTTGCTGAAGTGATGCAGAGGAGAAAGAGCATGATGGAGGTCAGGTTCAGCAAAACATGGGAATGCACAACCTGGACTGTGAAGGGAGGTGGGTATACCTTAAATGAGTTTCCTCCTGACAGCAACAGTCTGCAGCCCTCGAGTCAGGGTCTTATAGTAGGAATCCAGAGCCCTTCTGCAGTACAGCCTTTGTGGCTGGATGAGCATCCACAGACAAAGCACATATTGCAGCAAGGCTTGCAAGAAGCAGGTATAATCTGTTGTCATATTGCTAGGTGACAAGAAAATAAATGCTTTTATGCCTACCAAGATATGACTAGCTCATCAGTTATGTAACCCACTTGTTCATGCTGTTGTCAGGATCAAAAGACCTTACACAGCTTCTTGGCCTTTGGAAACCCTAAAGATCTAGGCTACATTGCATTAGCATGATGCTATAGAAGGGTTGGAGCATCTTCTGTGAACTCTTTTTGTGGCCGTATATTTGCTTTTCCCAGGTTAGCCCTAATCTGCAATATGCAGTGATTTAAAAACAAGCAGACTCTTGTAAGTCTTTTAAAGTTGCATATTTAATAAACACCCAAATCATAGCTTATTTTATAGTAGAGATGTGATAGGCAATCAGATGATCAGATGTGTGGTGATCAGGAAGGGTTAATTTAGGACACACATCACACACTTTAGAAATACCAGTAGCACTTCGCACTCTTCTTGAGATCTCACCATCTCAAAGTGTTCTACAAACAAGCAATTGTGCCTCTGCCATAAGAGATATCAGTATTACTTCCATTACAGATAGAAAAAATTAAAACAAAAGGAACATGGACTTATCTCCTGTCAGTGGCAGAGCTGGGATTGGAGTCACTTGTCCTGATTTTTTGCTCTAAACACCCCCATTGTTTCTCAGGTGTTATCTCAGCCGACACTTCACTGATGAACAGTGGGGCAGGAAGCAGAGTAAAGCCTAATGAGGCTAATGTTCATCTCAAATGAGATGAATACTAATGGAATTTGAGTAGCTGCTTGGAAATTACTACAGGTTGACACCTCAAGAATGTCAGGAAGATCAAGACCTGTGCATTTTGGTGAGGAAACAGGTCCTCAGGGCAAAATTCACACAAACTAAAATCAGACTAATAGGTGGAGGACTGACTTCTGATTTTGTTATCTGTTTATCTGCTCTTTGTGGTACAGCTGAGTTTGACAGATATTACTTTCCTTGGTTTACAGTTATTCTATTTTATACTTGGAGACCTCAGCTAATCCCGGTGAACTGTTGTTCACTAGGTGCTCTGAACACACAGTTTATGACCCCGTGACCTTCCTGAGCATGTATTAAACCTAGGCAAGGACATGGCAGAGGCCAATGCCTCTGTACCTTGAGGCATGCCTCAGGGTACAGAAATGAGATAGCACTGTATGAAACACAGCCATCGGTGTCTCTGTAGACATTGACTCACTTTCAGAATTACAGGTTCCAAAGTATGGAGTAGAGGGGGAAGAAACCAAGTGAGATCCCTTCCCAGGCAGATAAGAGCCCAGATGAAGTCCTTTGAGTGCTGTTCTGGTGGGGAATGCTTTTTTAGTTTCTGTCATGTGCATGAGTGACTTCCTTGGAGCATCCCTCTCTACTGTTCTTCTCATCCTCTACTACCCTAACCCCTGGGCACATGCCGATGGCTGTCTGGACATGCCTTGTGGAAATGAGCTTCTCTCTGGGATGAAGGACTGCATGCTTCCTTTGGAGAAAGAGAAGGCCATGCTTATTGCTCCCAGAAGAACTGAAATAGCTATTTACCCATAGCAAGAAAATGTTATTTTTGGGGCAAAAGGGAGCTGTAATGTTTTCCTGTTACAGTAGTTGGCAGCATTTCTCTATAGCCCAAACAGTTCTTTCTTATGAGGATCTTCACTCTTTGCTGTAAGTTTACTAGAGGGAGAAATGTATATGAACAATTCTGTAATTCAAACACAAGA
The DNA here is from genome assembly GCA_036785705.1 of Acanthornis magna. Lineage (NCBI taxonomy): Eukaryota > Metazoa > Chordata > Aves > Passeriformes > Acanthizidae > Acanthornis > Acanthornis magna. The sequence goes on from JAWUZG010000090.1 coordinate 15,107,833, forward strand.
TACTGACAGTAAGAGAGGTTTAAACCCTGGGAGACTATAGGGACTGAGTGAAGGAATAGCAGACTGGGACCCTGAACCAGGAGCCTGAGCTGAGACGATACTGGTGGCTATGTGCGGAGAAGTGTTGCCATGTACGGGGATTTTCAAAGCATAGGCTATTTGGAATAGATAAAGTAAGGACATCTCTTGCAGTTTTTTCTGAGTTCATCCAGATGTTTCAACTTACTAAATTTGAGCGATGGCATGGGGAAATGTGAACCAAATGAGTTAGCAAAGACAACTGCGCTTGGAGGCTGAGGTGAGCTGATCTAAGACAGGAGGAAATACAGAAGAAAGTTGGATAGCGACTTGCCTCTCCTACAGAACTGATTATAAGCCATCCAGTGACCCTGGTTTTCCTCTCCCATTAACATCTTAAACCTCCTTTGCTTCAGGGGAAGGTTAGTGGAGAGGCTGCAGTGGCTTAACCCTGGCAGAACTTGTCTTACTGTGTAGCTTCATCTTACCAGGGCCACACAAACCTGACTCACAAGGGAAGTATGATTTCTCTCTTCAGGGAATGCCGAGGGCCCTCCTGTTCAGCTGGTTACCAGTGTTTGCCCCTGTTTCCCCTTGTCAGTGTGAGCACTAGGTCCTTTTCTGCACAGCTCCCCCCACAGCTGCAGCACTGGCATTTCACCAGACGCTCTCCCCCATGCCAGGCACCTACCAAATACACTTTCCCATCAGCAATAGCCACCAGCCATAACCAGCAAAGAAGACACTTGATTTTGGATGTAATTTTGTTCTTTGGAGAGGGTGTTGCCCATGATGTGGCACTGGTGGCTGACTCAGCCAGGGTATAAGCTACTGTTGTAGCTATAGCCATGGTGCAGCAGGTGTTAAATCTAGTGCATGGGTTGTACTGAACGCATTTGCAGCTCGGGTGCATAGCTGGATGGTAAATCAGTAAACACCTCAGGCCCAAATACCACAGGAAAACCCCACACTTGCATGTATATCAGATGTGTTTTCTTCATGGTACCATTCTTTAACAGATGGTTTTTAACCTCCTTCTCCCTGTGTTCAAAGGAACAGAGGAATGTTTGCATCCCATCCTGAGGTAGTGACCTGCCCTGACCTCCCATGGCATTTGGGGCAGTTTGTGGGCACTGCAGAAGCTGCGGTGCACAGCCCTCTGACTCCTGGTGGCTCAGGCCACACTGATGGCAGAAAGGCCAGTCTTGCCCTTTCCAGCTCGGCACTCCTGACCATCTCCTTGTGCCAGCCCCAGTGTCCACCCAACCAGTCAGCCAGTTCAGCAAACTGAGCCAACTGAAAATTAACCCTACCAAAAGGGAAAAAAAAAGGAGGGGAGGATTGCACCGAGACCAATCAGCCCCTGGTGCCGCAGACCCTACGGCCAAAGAAGCACAAGAGTCAGCAGAGGGGGAGAGCTGCCTTTTGGCAGGAGCCCAGCTGTATGTCAGCTTAGGCCAGTTGTGAAACCGCACAGCCCCCGTGCTGCCGAGAGAGCAGGCACGCTCACCAACAAACCTCGCCGTGGAGAGCTTTGCTGTCAGTGTTTGTGTTAGGGAGCCTGGAACATCCCTAATGGATCCAGCCACTTCCGTGATTCATGTCTGAGGCCTTGAAGATTTAATGCCTATTTTCCCAAGCAAGAAAAGAGCAGATTCTTACTGCACATGCACTGTGAGTGCCCTGCGAGGGTGATGTCTTCCTGTTATCCCCCTAGAGGAAGTGCCTCAGGGCAGAGCTGAGTCTCATTCTTTTGCCAAATGGGAGGCATAAATAGTTAATAGAAGAACAAAAGAGGACAGCTATGCCAGGGTACACACCAGGGAAAGTGAGAGCGCAAATTAACCTTATAGCTTGCCTTTTGAAGAACCACACAAAGTTTTGGATGTTTTTACAGTAGTGTAGCAGTAGTGATGGTGTGAGGCTATCAGCATGACAGAATTTATAGAAAGAGATAAGGTCTACCAGCTGACCATGTTGTAATAAGCAGACACATAAGTTCTTCTTCAGGCCTGTTTTAGATTTGAAGAACTTATGTCTCTGAAAGCGTGTTTTGCCTAGGAAATAGGTTGGTCTAATAAACCTCTTTTCCACTGGTCTTGCCCCACTGCTGATTTAAGGGTACTCTTCACGCAAAAGTTTCAGCTGGAAATTCAGTTCTCACTCTTGAAACATTAACTCGTAGACCCACATTGTTAAAGGCACATCAGAGGCAGGAGTGCAGCACAGCCAGTTACACACTGAATTAATTCTTCTCCCTTCTCTCCCCCCTGCCAGGCACCACCACACGCCATCTAGTGAAGTAACAAAGAATGCTGCCAGACATACCATGCACATGTAGGCTACATTTATCGTATTAAACGATGAAACAATACCTACTGGAGAGAGCAGGCTCTTTTTTTTCAAACTCCGGTTATTTGTTTTAAGGTAGCTACCCTAAGGAAAGGGCCTTTCCCAGCCTTTGCTGTTATGTAACCTCGGCACTTATCAACCACTACTGTGTTGGGATTGATATGAGCAGAAGACAAAATTTACACAAAAATTGCATAATACATATTCAGTAAGCTTGAAGAAGCCTGTAAGGTATCTGTTGCCTAAAATACTTCCTGCCTTAAAGGTAGATGCTGTTTCAAAACTAACTTTATCACTGTGTAACTGCAGCCCAGAGTGAACTGAACTCCTTGCCCCTTGAAAGCCACATTCCTCCCGCTGGTGTGGCTGCAGCCTGTGCTGCGGAGCTGAGGAATCCCTGTGTCCTTCCTGCTTCGAGCTGTCGTGCTGTAGCTACAACCAGTGCTACAGGAAGTAATGCTGAGCACACACCCTCCCTTTGTGCTTTAGGAACCTTACAAAGGCAGCAAACACTTGTCTTTTGTCAGCGAATAAAGCACAGAGCGTAAGACACAGAAGATTTATAAGTGTACTGTCCCAGCACTGCGTGCTTGGATTTACCCTCACTCAGATCCCATTTACTTTAATAGGGATGTTGCTGCTAAAACATGGCACAATGTTTAAAATATTTACCCCATAGAGAGCAGATAATCTGGGAAGTAACAAGGTGTCATTTCCTACCAAATGCGCTCTCTGACTATAACCACATGTTAATGGTACTATTTAGGGCCATACTAGAGCAAAGAGCCAATTCACCACTTACCAGCACAGTTAAGCTGTGCCTCCATGTGAACTAGGAGGGTTCTGTTTGCTGTTATGCTGATATTTGTCAGATAGAAAAAAGAAAAAAAATTATAATACCAAAGCTGGAACATCAGGCTTCCTTGTGTGTGGCTTGCTTTTTTTAATTTTTCTTTTAATCCTCAGGACAAAATAATTTGTTTTCTTGTAATCCAACTCTAAAGTTTATTAGATTTCTGTGAGTCCTTCAATGGTGCTCCTCACAAGTGACCACCACAGATGACATGGTGGGTCTAGAGACAATGTTAAGCGTGGCATAAAGATGCTTCATGTCAGGAATTCTGCCTTCCTTTTCAAGAATGTCAAAATGCTGCCTAGCCTTTCATTTTGCCAGTATTTTGCCCATTCTGGTGTGGACATCAGCAGATTTTACTCTGTTTGTAACATGAAGCAAAGACAGGAGCTGAGTTCTCCCATCACATCACCTACCCCTTGCTCAGTTCTGAATGAAGGCACATCAGCACAGCACAGCACAGCCTAAAACCTCTGAATAAGCCATAAAACCCCGTAGTCCCCAGTAGTTATGAAACTGTAGCCTTTCTCCTGCCCAGACTAAAGTGGTGTTTGATTGACTCTCCTTGTCAGGGGACAAGGAGACGTATTATGAGATGTGTTAATGAGTGTGTAGGGAGGGATTAACCATAGTCCCTCACCTTGAAATGGCTTCAGCTTGATTTCTTATGGAAATGAGGGCAGCTGTATACATATATCTCAGTCTCTGCTTTTCTGCATATCTGCCCTTCCCCCAGTAACTTCTGAATTCACTGACCAATGCCAGCAATCTGTAACAGAGGACTAGCAGTCTTAAAGATAATTAAGTTGCTACATGTTCATTAAAGTTGGCCATGAACTACAGGAGAAAGAACCTATTGTCATTTAAAATAACAATGTGGCTCAACACTTAACTTGTCCCAAAGAATCCCTGCCGGGGAGGATATTATGCAAACCCTTTTTTCCTCCCTACACGTGTTTAGTAGAGTAGGATCCAGCCCTAATAACTGCAGGTTTTTCCTAGATAGTTTCTAAGGTGGAATCCCAGATAGGTTATTGCATAGATAATTAACAATCAAACACAAATAAAATCCTTCAAATATGGTACAAGGCATTACAGAGAGTGTGCTGTAACATCCTGCCAAATTAAGCTGTCTATTCAAAACTGTAATGGGATCACTAGCAGTGTTGCCCAAAACACTAGAAATAATCTAGTGGGATTAGAAAAGTTCACTTTGATGTGGGGTAGGTGGTAGCATCCAAGCAGTTTTCATCAGGTCTTTGCATGGAGCTTGTTGGGCTTGTTGATCTTGCACATGTGTTGCTGTTCACCCATTTTGTACTCTAACCCCATCCATTTTGTAAGCACTGGTGCGGCAGCAGCATCAGCAGCATCTCTATCTCGAGCAGTTTGAAGGGGGAATCGCCTCACTTTGCAGCCCTGCCCCACAAATACGAGAGAGCAGAGTCTCGAAGCACAGATTGAGCAAGGAGGTGACATGGCTTCATCAGGAGCCCAAACCCCCCTGTGCTGTGACACAGAGAATGGGTGGGAGTGACAGGCGTTCCCTGCTCATCCCCGAGCCCAGAGCTACCACTTAAAACAGATGTCTGTGTAAAAAAGGCCTCACACCTGCCAAACCACCAGCCTCAAGCTTCCTTCCTTGTTTCTTCAGGCTTCTGAATAATAACAGCATTTGTGCAATATGCACTGTGGCCTGTGGTTTTCTCCTGTCCCTGTACACATGCTATTGAACCTCCCCAGAGCAAACCATCACACAGCAAAGCCTTACAAGACGGGAGAAAAGAGGTGAACAGTGAAGCAATGTGCACTCTGCTCAGCTGGGTTCACTTTTCAACACCAAAAAAAAAGGAGGAAAAGCATGGGTCAGTGTTGCAAACCTTGCTGGAGAGACATTTGAATCTGATCAATACTACAAGCACCTCATTTGCGCATCTACTGCAGAGCACTAAACTAGAGAAATAATCCGTTAACAGAAAAGTCATCTTGAATCAGAAACTTTCAAGATTTCATTTTTAACTGCGGTGAGAATTTAGTGTTTTATTGCAGCTTTGCTTTTGGTTCCTGTTTTTGCTAGCACTGAGAAACAAGGTGCCTTAGGAAGCCACATGGTGTGTAACAGGCAGGAGCAGCCTGTATACAAAGGAAGGAAGATGATGTGGCAGAACATTGTTGAGGAAAGATCCTGTTTGTACAGAGAGCTGGAGAACAGTAAACCAGAACAGAGCAGGGATGCAGAATTGAAAGGAAATCAACCCAAAATGCTCCTGAATCCTGCTTGTGTGTAAGAGCCGACTAGAGCCACAGAAACGATTTAAAATCAGGCTTATTTATCTTTTCTCTGATTTCTTATTCTGTCATGGAGAAAAGAGGAGAAGAGACAGCAGACATCCTAGCTTGAATTCCCCTGCCAGTCTTTCCTCTTACTGCAGTCGTGCAGCAGTGACTCCAGCAGCAGTCAGGTTTGCTTCAAAACTGGCAGAGCTGACCAAAAGTTTCTCAACAGTAATTCCTAGATGTGTTTTGTTTCGGGGACGCTTATTTCAGGAACAACTTCTGAAAAAGTCCTAACTCCCTCTGTGACTTTTTGAAATATATTTAAAAAATCCCTTTGTCTATTTTTTGAAAAAATTAACTGATTCGATGAGCTTCAGTTCCTGATAAATATGTGTCTGTTCTGTAGGTGCTGTATGTGTAGCAGAGGGAAGTGACTTCCCTGCAATATATGCCCATTTCAGGTCACATACTCTTTTGTTAACCCTTTTAAAGCACAGCCACTTAAGGTCATTACATTCTCTAAATAACTCTCTAATATGATTTTCAATAAACTCATCCTTTCAAAGTCATATCAAACATCTTGATAACGGAGCATCTTGTCCCTGCAACAGGAGGATTAGCCTGTGAGTAATCTGGGTAGTGCTGCAGCAAGTGTTTGGGTTTTTTAAATTGATTCCAGCAGTTTATGGTCAAATTCAGAGATCAATACAATGCAAACACAAGCATTTGTGGTTACTTTTTGCTTGTACACAACCTTCTTGCGTTGGTGTGAGCAACTTTGATCTTTGATACACTGACCAGCTTCCTGCAGTAGGCGGAAGAGACATTCTTAACCGTGTCTGCAAGCTGCGTCAAGAGTTTATCGAAGTTGCTGACTCCTAAAATTCAGGCAAGCAGTGCCACAGCACATACTATAAATGACCTTTTTCTCCTGGCCTGCTGGCTGTAAACAAGCTTGATACAAACATAGGCAAGGAAAGCACCATGCTAAGGTGTTTGTTGATTTCTTTGTGTTGTTGATCTGCTGGTTTGGGTGGACCCTGCTGAAGTCCCCTGTAAAAAGGCAGTGCATGAAAATGCCTCTCCCATGAAATCTGGAATAATTTTAATTGTAACAAGCCAGAGATATGCTAGCACATATCAGAGGCGTCCTGGACCCAAGCAAAGAATAACATGATTCTTATCCCAAGGCATGCAAAATGCAGTCAGCCAATGCTGAGTGGGGAGTGAATCACTGATTTGATGAGCTTCAATTCCTGATAAAATGCCTGGGAGAGAAGTAACTGGTCAGAGATGTTCTTCTAGGCACTGAGAGCCTAGAAAGCCTGTTTCCTCAGAAAATTTACATGGGGAATTTGCCTGGTTTGCACTTTTCTGTAGGTGATGAATGATGTCACTGGACAATTTTGGCCATTCTAATGGCTGGTGCAATATGAGTGGAACAAAAGAAAAGCAAAGGGGGTTAAAATTCCTCATTTTAGATAGCTCATCTCCTGCTCCTCATAGTGTGACTGGCACCACTCACTCTCTGTGCTCATGGGTTGAGGTGAAGAGACACTGGAGACAACCAAAGCTCTTGTGCATAGCTGCAGCAAGGTGGGACAGTGCCATGTCTGCTCACCAGCTCCCTGCCAGGCACAGTGAGGTTCTGTATGGCTAGGAGGTCCCCAGATATAGTTAGGTGCCATGCGGCATGGGGATCTCAGGACTGGGGAGCTTGTGGGCAGGTATGGGCACCAGGCAGCAAGTCCTCCCTTCTCATATGGCCTACATATGAAATCAGGGATGTGTTTGGTATATATATATATCCAAGTGATCTCTCCTAGAGTTCCCATCCCATGCTGAGGACACATGGGATATATGCCACCCCCACATGCACACAGTCCCTTCACTACTAGCAGTAAATGACCCAATTCTTTATGAGGCTGCAGCAGTGCTACAAGTTTTAAATTAAAAAAATGCCCCAGCAGCCTTCCCAGTTCTGATATCTGAGTATGCCAGGTGGCATCCCAGGCGGGATGGGAGCTGTGGACATGGACTTCAGGTAGACATCAGCACCAAGGTATGTATCTGCAGGACGTGGATATGGGAAGCGCCTGCCCAGGTCTGCCTCTGCTGCTTCAGTGTTGACTAGGCAAGCTAAAAGCTTCTTTGTGGTAAGGAATGTCCTCTCTTCTCACCATTTTGGTACATTCATGCAGCCTCTCTGGGTTTGTATGATGCATGTCTGAAAAGGAAACAGGAAGGAGCTGCAAATGGAAATTTCAAGCTGTCAGCAACAGAGCAAACCCCAACCAACTTCCCATTGCATGGGTGTAAAACCCAGGTTATGCACTTCAGCTTCAAGTGACAGAAGATGCTGAATTTTACAGAGTCTTCTGAAATCAGCAAGTGCTGGAGATAGAGTGAAAGAAATGGCTTTGTCTTGGTTGTATCTGCCACAGGAGAGGGCCCAGGTTCCAGCATAGCTTGGCACAGCTCTGCCTGTTGTCTGAGCCCTCCCTGAGACGCTGTTCCTTAGGCTATCCACCCTTTTTTTGTTTGGAGGTGGCTGTGGGAAAGGAGTCTGCCATATATAAAAGCTCTGCTATGCCACTTGCTGATGGGGGAGAGAACACACCCTGGTCTGTCTTGTTCACAACATAAATCACAGTGTCACATTTGTCTTTAGCTTCACTAGAGATGTACCAGGCAGAGTTTTAGTCCATAACTGTATAATGCATGTCCAGCTGCCGTGAAAATGAATGTGAATAGCGCAGGGAAAAAGATACATTATATGAGAGCCTAGTACCTGTATTATCAAATATTTCTGTGTGTACACCACCACCCCAATCCAGAACTAGTCACCACAAACAATGCATGGAAGAGTACAGAATTTATGCTGATCTCCAGTTAATTAGTTTTTCACCCAAGGACTGATGAGTGTGTGATCTCTTCCTAGGAAAGAGCCACTCCCACCAGCCATGTAATTTCCCAAATCCACAAAACAAACAAGTTGCCATCCTGCAAAACCCTCATACCTGTGGAATTCTCATTTCCTGGAAGGTGTGATTTTCAGGTGGGCAGTGTTGGATTCTTGGATTACTTTGCTAGGCTGAAGGAGTATACACAATACATGTGAATCTGTAAGCTGATATAAACCCATCTGAGAATAAAAAAAAATAGTAATGAAAATGTGCAAGTTTTGCAGACTTAGAGTGTCCCACACAGGTGGTGGTTGTGCTGGTCTTCATTCATATGGGTAAAGGCTTCCTTCTGTGCATATGTGAGGACGAGTGAAAATGTTATTGTCCTATAGCATTGACAGCTTGAAAACATAGTTTTCTAGAGCCATGAACCCTAGACTTGGGAGAACGGACAGAGAGAGGATAATTTTCCTTGAAAAGACTGGGTAGGTGAATAGGGGTCCTTTTAAATAGGATAAAAGTAAGAGAGCAAGAGGTGCTGATCATCAGAGTTCTTCGCAGCTGGAAAAAAGTGTGAGCATTTTCAGTCCATGGGGAGATGAATGGAGACAGAGATCAAGTCCAGAATATGTATGGTAGAATCTTCATATGGCCTTGCTGCAGGACTTGTTTTCTGTGCTAGTGGTTTGGGGAACTGATAAAACTGGCCTGGGACAGTAAAGGCTGTAATCCCAATTCATCATTTATAGCCTGCTCGTATCCAGGCAGACACGTCCATCCCAGCCTTCTCAGATACAGCGAACTGCTGCATTTCACCATGGGAAGGGCTTCCCAGCTGCACAATCCAAACGTTTTGAAGTGACACATGGTGCATTATATTAACTTGGTTCAGACAATCAGCTTTTAACATCTGAATCTGATTTCTTGATGCTAATTCTTCTTGCTCAATCTTTATTTCAGCTGTGTGGAATTCTCAGACCTTTCTGACCCTGACTTATCATTTCCTGATGTTTTATTGCTAAGTCATTGAGGTTTCAGGGAGGCTGATGTTTCTAAAATGTGCACACCTTTGATTGTAGGCATGGCTGGCGTGTCAGACCGAACTTTTCATATGCTCTGTATATATCACTGTCTGCAGTGTTGTGTGCTCTGCAGTTGCACCATTTGGCGCGCTTATCTGCATGCCCCATTAGTGCAGTCCTCCTTAAAATGTGGTTGTTATTTAAGGCTTTTTCAAAAGCTCAGCCTCTGCACAGTACAAAACTTGATCTGAGCCTACGTCCGCTCTTGTCACTCATGTACAGGTTCCATCTGTTCCCCTTTTCCTCTCCCATTGCTGCTTGCCACATCCAGACCACATGCTGCTTATACATTGTACAATAGACTTTTCTGCACATACACTTTTGAAAATGTGTCTCTCAGTGCTTTATTGTTCACATGTGCCTTGTTGCTTAAGGCAAGTTTTATCAGTAACAATTTTGTTGTTTACTGACACGTAGAATAAAACAGGGTACTGTTAAAATGTGACTGGAGGAGACTAAAAAGACCTTTGGTACACCAATTACACAATTTCTGCCAGCTTTCTGATCATTCTCTCCTGCCACCACTTCCCCAAATTCTGTAGTTGCCCAAGGATAAAGCAAGATCCTAACATCACTTACAGCAATGTAAGGGCCGCTCCATGCCACATGAAGCTGCTCTGTATTGGTAAAGACTCACCAGCAATACCCATGCTCCTGTGTCTGGTGGGAAGGAGGGGATGGAACCTTCTAGCACTCCCTTCCAGCAAGGCAGCCCTGGCTTCTGCTTTGTATCTCCTTTACAGCTCCCCAGTGGCACCTTTGCAAAATGGCTACATTCTTCCATTTGGAGAAAGAAAATTCCCTTCAGAAACTAGTTCCAGAATTGGAGTCAATGCTAGGAAAGTCTGTGAAGCGGCTTCTCCTGCAGGAGCTGAGCTGAGCTCTAGCAGCTACCCCAGTGCACAGACTGGAGCAGATCCAGAGGTATGCAATGACAAGGCAATTAATGCAGGCAGATTCCCTGGGAGCCTTCTCAGTCCTTACCCATCACACCTTGCTCCATACCTGTGGTGAGACTGGAGTATCTGCAAACAGATCACACTGGGTACAACTCCCAGTAATATTGCTGGGTGTCTGCAGCAGGGATGGCACACAGCCCAATACACTAGATTATTGCCACCCAGGGATTTCCCACACCAGGAAAATCCCCAACTGCCCAAAACCTCTGGTTTCCCACCTGGAGAAACCCAAGACCTGGCTATGGTGATAACTTCTCTTACTGGGGAAAGCCACAAAGAGTAGGAATAGACCCAGTTTCTATCAGAGACTTGTTCTGATGGAAGCTCCCCTGCCAAAGGCAGTGTGTGCTTCTGACACAGACACAGTCCGCTACTCACTTTCCAAAAAGAGAGGTGAGCAGCCACACAGCTTTGCTTGCATCCTGCAAGTGCAACCAGATGCTGGAAAGAACACCTCAGAACAGGAACATAAAGACCCTTCCATTTCTGCCCATGGAGTACAGCCATGGCTCATAGGGTGTCTCATGGCTACTGTTCCACCTGTGGCTCCCATACCACTCAGTCCCTTCTGCAGGCCAGCAAAAGCGGTGAGGAGACCCAAGGTCTCTTTTCCCTGAGAAGGGGTGGCAGGATGAGCCAGCTTTGGTTTGCACCAAAATACTCATCATATTCAGGTACAATTTGCTGAACATTTTGTGTGTTGCCCTGTACCAAATTTGAGGCTATTCATTGGTGAGAAGGAAGGCATGAAGGATATGAAAGAAGAGAATGGAGCAGAGCTCTTGGCAAGCTGTTGTAGATTAGAAAGGAGGCAGGTAGGAACAGAGACGAAGCAAGTGCTTAAAAGAGTTCTTCAGGAGAAACAAGGGTTTTAAGTGACATTTGAGTATGGGAAAGAAATCAGTATCCGTGGTTTCCACTGGTGTTCAGAGTGCTAAAAGCAGAAGTGGCCGCTGAAGTCTGAACAGGAATGTGAGGCTGAGCTCGCAGTTTCCTCCCAAATTGTATGATTTGCAGGCTCACTTGATTTACAGGCTCACATGCAGAAGAAGTCTTATTTTACACATTTCCAGGCCTTTTTGAAACAAATTGCTTTGTGAGCAGTGGAACTAATGGCTCTTGGTTTCCTGTGGGTCTCTAACCATTCCTTCATAGTCACCTCTTTTCTCTCTCCTCCTCCTAAAATAAAATGGCTGCAACAAGGCCCACTCTTCCCTCACTATATGCTCTAAGACCCTTTCCTGGGCTGCATATTTCAGGTCCATATATGCTGGCTGACCAGCTAATGTGTACATGGCCAGCCAGTGTGCACATACTCACTAGCCAGGTGACTGCTGGCTGCATTTCTTTGATTGAGGTCCTTACCCCTCACACAGCAATCAGTTTGCACAATAATTAGAGAGGAAATCAATAGCTTTTGAAATTTCTACCTTTCCTATGTCCTATGTCAAATCCAGCACAAATTATTGATGGAGCTGGACATACAGATGGAATCTGAGCTAAAAAGGTTCTGTTGTATCAGCTTTGGATGTACATATAAGACATTACTCCAGGTTCTGGAATTCATTTCCCTCTCTCTCTCTTTTCCAGCTATTTTTAACCTGGATATGTTCTGTGATTTGTTTCCCACACAGCACAGAAACTGGCACAGCTGAAGGGTGAGTGAGTGGTGGGAGAGGGGAAGGGGAAATCAGGGGATGCTTATGTTGGTGCTGCTGCTGAAAGAAGTGCTCATCAAACGATAGCCTCTCAGATCTGTATAATGTGGAGTCCCACACCACCCCACGGAAAAATTGTGACTATAAATATATTCACAGTCTTAAAGTACTCAGATACAGGGCAAAAAGAGCTAGAGAAAATAAGGGAAACTGTAAAAATAACCAGCAGAAACAGCAGCCAGTTTTGAAATGTAATGTTTTCTGCCATGGTTCAACATCTTGGTACTGCCCACATTCTTGTGTGTACATCTCAAGACATCACTCTGCACAGGATCTCATAAGGAAAAAGTTTGTAGCAGCTCAGTCTCTGCACAGAGTGCACATCAGCTCAGAAACCCTTAAGCTGAGTTACTATACATACAAACCTCGAGCTTGAAAGAACAGAGGTTTTATCTGGAAAAGCATGGGAAAAAGCTTCTTGAGCATTAATTTACAAAATGAGACCTCTAATTGTGAAGCATTTCTTCAGTTAACTATAGATAATTATAATGTGGGAGATCTGCTTTTTCCCCCGTGTTCTCTTTAACACTGTTTGTTAGACATGAAAGGAAAAGAGGATTAAAAGGGAGAGACTCTATTGTAAACAACCCTTCAGGGGAGGTGGGAAAACAACAGTAACTCTCTCAAACAGAACACGAAGATGCCCTTAGGAAAAGGTTTTCAGTGTCCTGCATTTGAAAGTTAATGAGTAAACTGATGTCAAATATTGCTTTAAGGACTGACAGTGTCATCTTTAAGATCTCAAGTATGCACCACAACTGAGAAGAGACAAAGAGAATTTTTAATGGGCAATAAATGGACTAATATTTTTGGAGGCAAAGCTACAAGCAGGTTAGTTCTCATGGGATGTAGGTTTGGTCTGTATTTCCTGGCACTGTCAACTTTATTTTGTCCATTTGCTTTACACTGTTTTTTGATGAAGCACCAATTTTTCTTTTAAAAAGGGAAAAAAGGAAGGTGGTCTTAGTAAATAATCCTCCTTTGAGTTACAGTAAGTCCCTTGAGGAGTATGGAGTTGGCTAGTTTGGGGGCTGTGTAGGCATGTGCCAGACCATCTCCCCACTATCCTGTTATGCCCCTCTTCACACCAACCTCAGGTAGCTTGGTCATCTCTGCCCCTGCAGTGTTGCAAGACCACCTTGTACAGATGCCTCCTTCACCCAGAGATACCTGTCAGGAATCATTCAAAACCCCACTGATGTCCTCCCAACCTTTTACCCACCCATGGATCCCAAAACCATAACACCTGCTCCCAGCTGCCTCTTACTTATCCTCACACATCAGAAATGTATGGACCACTTCACAAACCTTTCCTACTCCCCATTTCTCAAAAAACTCCTCTGCCATCACTTCAACATTGAGACAGATCTGCTTCCACCAGCATAAGGCGATAGCCTTAAAAAAAACACAAGAGAGAATCAGCTCCCTAAGTTTAGACACAACGACAAAAGGGAGCACGTGCCCACCCTTGAAGGACTGCATCAATAACACCTCCACTCCCTTATCACAGCTGCTCTCTGGCTCACCTACCCTATTCCCAAGAGTCAGCCCCCACCTTCCAGTACTTTCTCAGTGGATAAAAATCACTTAGTTTAACTTTTCTGCTCAGCTGTTACATTCTAGCTCTTCCAGAGCAAGTAAAACCCCAGTCTGCTCACTTTCATGCCAGACCCTGCCTCTCAGAGCTAGGGGTTGTACTGCTCCTTGAAACACTCCCGTCCTTCTCCCAGCACTCAGCCTCTCTCCATGAGACATCCTGACCTAGTGCAACATCTGCCCTCTCTGCAGGAGAGGTGCCTGTACTCCAGCACATGACTCCCTGTCCTTGCAAGCTTGAGTACTTCAGTACTTGGACAGTGAGACAGGCTTGGCTCTTCTGTGTCATCTGCCTCTCTTCTCAGAGCATTTTTCAATACAGTCCCAGCCTCCTCCCTCTCATTAGCTTCTGGGTTAGTCTTGAGTTTATCCCTATCTGAATTACAGGCTGCCAGATGCATAACCTTTCACTTGGCTTCCACCAGGGAATGCAGCTTTGAGCTGCTAAGAGTATAACTGAGGCCAGTCCTCCTGCCCCATCTGTGATGACACCATGTGGGATTAGCTCTGCTGTGCCTTCTCTTTACCTTTTGGAAGTTACCACCAGCAAAAATGATAGCTTTACACTATCCAAAAGCAAGAACTGTGCTTAGCCCACTTTTCATACACAGGTACCTACACAGACATATTTACATATATACTGGCTCTACTGAATCCTGTCCCATTCCTGGCATCATTCTGAGCAACTGGAGCATCAAAGTAGGGAAGCAAGAGGATACCGAGATGCTCTGTGTGTTTATGAGAGAGAGCCTGCTTGAACCAGTGACTGTATTCTGTGCAGTCCCAGCTAACTGCACAAGGCTCTAGCCAAACTTGTTGTGACCTTCTTTGGAAAAACTGGAGTTGGAGTTCAGCTTTCGTCTTGTTGATAAAGTTCGTATTGTGAAGAAACCAGAAATACAAGTCCTGCTCAAGATCTGTGCTACACCCCAGGCGAGAATATGAACACAAGCTTCTCCCTCCAAATTACAGTGAAACAATCAGGTATTCTCAGAGCAGCCCCAGGTGGCAAAGCCCTGCTGGCTGAGGTACATGAAGTGTGTGCCTCCAAGGGCAACAATGTGAGACTGGGGACAGCTGAAGCAGGGGAACACAAACCCATTTGGATTAAGGGCTTCCCCGTGATGCAAAACCAAAGAAGAGTTTCAGCACTATGCTTTCCCAAGGTGAAAGTCAGATCATCTCAATGCCTCGTTGGATTTGACTCACAAAGAACAGCATCACGTCCAGCACAAGGTGAAGCACAGAGAAATTGAATGGACAGGTGTTCGCAGAGAAGCAGATGGAAAAGGTGGGTGCTTCAATGCTATCATGGCAAGCATTGAAGAAAGAGGAAGAGTTTGAAGAAGGACAGAAAAAACCTCAAAATTCTCCTTATCATGCATGAGATCAGTTGTACAGCAAGGTTAAGTCTGGGTCTGTTCAGTGGAAGGAGGAAACCTCCTAAGATAAAAACTGTGCTCCCATTTCCTGTCCTCATCCAATGCCCAAAGAGTCATGGCAAGCATCAATATCATGTGAGACTCCAACCCTAGTAGATATCCATATAACAATCCTTAAATTCTAGCAAATGACAAATTCCATCACAGTCCAGGGGATGCCCAGTTTCCCAGCTTGTTCCCTGCTCCTTCTGTGCCTTGATTCATGCTAGACATGGATTTATTCTTCAAAAAAAGACACTTAGACTAAACAAAACACTCCCATTACGACCCCTGAAAAACTACACTCTAACATCCCTTCCCTCCCATTCCCTTGCTGCAAATGCAGTGCTGGGCATAAGTCATCTCTCCAAATGCAGGTGTCAAACACAGAATAAAAAAACCAAACTCCCAGGATTCCAGTTAGTGAACCGACTGAATCTCCACTGATTGTAAAGGGCAAGCTACACTCCAGAACTCACCGACACCTCCCAGAAACTCTGAGGATGCACAGTTGGAGACCCAAAGCCAGACCTATAATGTGCTGTAGAAAAAGAACAGCTGCTGTGAGGTCCCATGTCCAGCCATAGCAGGGACTCTTTGACAAGTTATTTCAGAGTGAACACATCTAGACCCCTAACGCTATTCCCATCCAGAACTGGTGTGTATTTTAACTTGGACAGTGCCCAATCAGCACAGTTAGTGTTTTCCACACAAAAATGCCTGGTTGGTAAAATTCCAAGAAGTTCTATTTTAGATTCAGTGAAGAATGGCAGCTTTCCATGGAACTTACTTTTTTCCTCTCCTCCTCTTTCCCTTCACCCCAAAATAAGATTCCTAAAAAAACCATAAATTTTCATTTGGGAATGCTACCTGGGGTGCCTCACGGATGGCAGAGTTCAGTTGTTCTGTCCTTCAGGAGGTGGAATAGTTTCATTAGAAGTCCTTTTGTACCTTGAAAAAATACTTGAGGGGGCAAGGGGAGTTATGGAGTGTCCCATCTTTACCTTTTCATTGAATGGCTTTTCCCTCCTCTTGAAGAGAGCTCAGTAGAGGCTCTGCTGTAGACTTCTGAAAATTCACAATTTTTAACACTGTGCTTCTGCTCCTGAGGCTTTATGATCACTCCTAACCACGAATGATGAGGAGCAGAATCACAGCTGTGGAGAAGCCACCCCTCCGTGATCAGAATATGGATCTGCTGACATGCGACTGCCTCAGAGTAGGATATACATACAGATCTTGCTGAAAATCTCTTATTCCCCTGCATCCAGGTTCACCTACTTCTGCATAAGAGTTCTCCCACAGCCGGCAGACCATGTCCTAAATAGCTGAAATTTGCAGAAGCACATCGTCTCCTTATCAGCTCCTACACTGTGATACATTCCCCTTCTTGTTTTGTCCCATTCTATGTCTCCAGAGTTCTCATCGAGCAAGAACTGAGCTTCTTCCAAGTTGTAATGATCCTCACTTGTTCACTCCCTCACGAACAGAAAATGCTTTGGCCAAAACCCAGGACTGCGGTAAGGGCCAGGCACATACATGGGCAGCTTAAAAGCACCTCAGCTTTGGGAAATCCTGCTGGGCTGTAAAAGCTGCCACAAACCCCAATCATATCAAGCAAGGCCTGTCTGATAATTCTTTGGCACAATCCCCAAACGGGCTGAACTGCTTTTCCATACAAAGTATTTCCAGGTGGGTTATTAGGTCCTGTATCCCTTCCAACTTGTATCTTCTCGTTGTTGAAAAAGACATTCCTAAGAACAAGCTATTTTTAAAAGAAAAGCAAATATTCTTCTTTATATTTGTGGCTCCTCTAAACCAGAAGGATACTTTGCAAGACACAAACTGTTCCCACTGAGTAGCACATGGGTCTTATCTGCCCACAGTGTCTGTGCCTGTGCAGGACTTTCAGCTGGGGATGTAATTTACATTTTCACAAGGCGAGTGATGCTGGTACCACTACCAGTGTGAACAGTTATGCAAGTATGAAGGGTCATGCTCTGTTAAACCTAGTTTCCCTTCCTGTATTTTTATAGCAGCATCACTGCAGCCACATTTGAGTCTATGCTGCTTTAATTGTACCAGAGGAGTTAAAAGGAAAGAACTGAGCCAAGCACACCCCACAGCCAGTTGCTGGCCAAGCCACGTGAGTTGTGGTATAAGGAGGCAGAAGCCTGGCTCCATGCAGCTCTCCCAGCTTCAGGTAGGCATACTTGGGCTGTTTTACATGTGTGCACGTGAGATTCATCAGTAAAGCTTTGCCAAAATAGCTGCACCTACATAAAGCCCTTATGGTGTAAGACAGCAAAGCGTTGGGAGGGGTGGTTTGCTGCACTCCCTGTGTGTGACCGATGGGGCAGGTTGGCCCATCTGCTGTTACTTTGGCCCATTGCAATAATCTATGCCCAATGGGAACATGATTGCTGGAAATGGACCACAAGTGAGAGACCTGCAGATCTGTAAATAGACATTGCCCGACAGAAGCAGGTAAAGAAAAGGCAGGGTTTTCATTTGAAAACTGTAAAGAAAAAAGAAGTAGTTTGTTGGTTGATTTGAGTCTCTGGGGTCTCTGAAGAGAGGTGGAGACAGAACAGTATAAAACCCAGAGGTTTCTGTGAGTTAAAACACACTGTTTCACTTTGAGACGCTTTCAGACAAGATGATTTTGACGTGTGTCTTTGGAAAAAAAAAAATAACCCCCTGTGGCCAGTAAAATCTGCCCAGGCGGCGAGTGTCTGGCCTGACGCAGAGCTGCGGGTGAGGGAGCGGCCTGTCTCCAGGGAGGCCTGGCCGCGGCACACGCATGCCAGCCGGGATTCCTTTCCTAGCGCTGCTGGGAAGGGGCAGGTGTTGATGGCAGCCCTGTGAGCTGCACATCGCCTCGCCAGGCCGCAGCCAGGTCCGGAGGGCTGTCCCGCTGCACAGGCGCGCTGATCCCCGTGACTCAGGCTCCCGGGCCCGCAGCCGCCCTGCACGGCCTTCCTCCCCGCGGCCCTCCCCAGGCCGCGATCCTGACATCGCCCACTCTGGATACCGTCATCTTGTTCCAAAGACAGCGCTGCCAAGCGCTGCTGCCAGCCACTCACGGCTGTGCCGGGCACTCCGCCAAAGCTCCTGCCCTTAGCCCACGCCAGCTCGGCTCAGTCGATGAGTCCTAGTGAGACAGTACCAGGGCTCCTCTGGGCTGCAGAACAACCGGGGGTCTGTGAGTCCTGGAAAAACTGCATTATTACCATCCCGGCAGAGCCTGGAGAGCCCCGTGCTCTTGAGGCAGAGCAAAACAAGGCAGGAGCTGTTGCAAACACGTTCTGTTTCCTCCCAGTGAATAGTAGAAAGCCCCACCCAAATGTCACTCCTCACTCCCACTTCATGTTAAAAAACAAACAAACTCAAAAAAACAGAAAGAAAAAAAAGTCAGCATTTGCTACTGCCTGTTGTCCTTGCTTCCATGTGACCCAGGCATGTGATTAAGTTGTTGATACTTGTTTTTTTATAGGATCAAATTCATAGCTGCTGTAGAAGCCTGTGTAACTTGTCAGAGCAATTCTCTATCCTGGCAAGTTACACAAGCTGAGGAGCTTCTCTCTGCCACAGGGTATCCTGCCTATCTCAGCCTTCTGCCTCCATGTCTGGCTCCTCCTCTCCGTCCTGTTGCAAAGGCACCAGTTGTACACATTTTTAGGAAAACAGGCAAAATCCCTCTTAGCTGCGCTGCAGATCTTGGTGAGAGGTCTCCCTGATGAGGCAGTTTCTTCCAGCCTTTAGAAGTGTTGCTTAAATACAAGAGGAGGATAAGACTCCACCAAAAAAAAAAAAAAAAAAGAAAAGAAAAGAAAAAAAAAAAAATTAAAAAGGCCCAGCTTGCCAGCCCGCTGCATACTCTGTGTTTGGTTTCCGCTCACAGCCTGCACAGCCCTGCCTGTGTGGATCTGTTGAGTCATGTTGCGTGGCTGGATAGGATGGGGCTGTTTGCTTCAAGCCTGGTTTTTGTTCCCAGCTCTCCTGAACAATCAAATGTTACCCTGCTGGGGTGCCACCGTGTTGTCATCAGACCCCTTTCCCTCCTTGGCAGGCAGGAACTCTGGGGACCAAGGGCCATGCAGAGCCAGTGTAAGGAAAGCAGGGGGACACCCTTTTCCTGAGGGAGTAGAAATAACCATGGCCCTGCTTGTGATGTCTCCCTGTGACCAGTGTGCAATGCATTGGGCCACCTCCCAGCCACTTCTCAGGTCTCACTAGTGGATAATGGGGGGAGCCTCTGCCTCAGTGACTGCCTTTGAGCAAGCCTTTGAGATACCTACACAGTGCTCTGCTGCTGAATTTGGCCAGGGACCAGGCCAGCACCTGATCTCAGGTGTCATATTTAAGAACCAGGAGTCGAGGCACAGGTCTGTGGTTACACAGAGGCATGAGTGGGAACCAGTGCTGCACCGCTGGTCCTCAGCACCCTGCTGAGGAAGCACAGGGGGTATGAAATGTGCGTGTCTACCTCAGCGGTAATTCCTGAGTACCACAAGATCACAGAATAATGGGATGGGTCAGGTTGGAATGGAGCACAGGGGGTCATCTCATCCAACCTCCGTGCTCAAGCAGGGCCATCCCAGAGCACACGGCACAGGACTGTGTTTAGGCACCTCTCTGGCATACTGAGGCAGAAGACACAAGATACAAGTGTCAACATTTGAGATCTCCCCAGTTTGCCCCAAATCCGTGTGTGCTTCCAACTGATGCAACACACTCATCTTGGGATTTGCTTTTAATTACAGATGAGCTTTTTGTTCATGGTAGTAGCTGCTAACATTCCTCATGGGCTTTAACTGCTCATGCAGTTTTTTCTGCAGCCTGGGGTACCCCCTGCATGCTTTCCCCAGCTCACGGGTGTTAAATTGCTGTAGATGTTTCTACCTGCAGCCATCACCATGCAATGAAGACACTGCATGAGTTTTGAAGTAGGAATCAGGTGTAACAGGCATATAATCTCCCCCATACAGAAAAACATTCTATTTTCCTATAGGAAAATAGTTGTTGTTTGGTTGTTGTTTTGTTTCTGTCAAACATAAAGCCTGAAGGCAGCACTGGACATATGCTTTTCCCCTTCCCCAGTGTTTCCCATCTTCTGTACTTTGCCACTTATCTTTCCTCATGTTGGAAAGGTAAATCTTTGAACATAACAATTTATCATCCCCTCTTTTCATGTTGCCTGAATTTGAATAAGAAAGCCACTATCTCTAAAACTCGTTGCAAACTCCTTGAGTTCCCCCTTTCTTTGGGGGAAGAAATAGTGATGCTAGTACTCTTCTGTTTGAAAAAAATATGTATTTGGAAAAAGCACATTGCTTTTAATGGTAGTTCAGACTGTCAGAACCAAAAAATGTTAGGTTTTCTGTGCTGAAGCAAAAAATCATAAAAATGATAATTTTGTTTGGGTTGGAAGAGGCCTTCAAAGATCATCTGGTACACCCCCACTGCTGTGGGCAGGAACATCTTTCACTGGATCATCCAACCTGACTTTTAACATTTCCAGTGATGGGACATCCACTTCTCTGGGCAAGCTGTTCCAGTGTTTGGGTGCCAGTCAGCATACATCATACCCCCAAAATATGCCTATTTCTAGCTTGTTTAGTTTTTCTGTATTCTGGTCCTTTTGGTCATGGCCTGTGTGAGCATCCAGTTGATTCTCTGGGCTCTAGGACTCTCTCCTATGCCATGCTAGTATGAAATTCCTTCTCTCCCAAGTATCTCAGGCAGCTCACGTCTGGTTTGCATCAGAGCTCTTGTGTCTCTGACATGGGCTGAGGTTTTTGTGCACCACTTGTTTCTTTTTGCTGAACAGGAGCCTGTTTTGTTGTTTTTTTTTAAATTTTATTCCCATGCTTTGAGAATCTTCACTTTACTGGATCACCAAACCATCAGCCAATTATCCATAGGTCCCTAAGAAATTAGTTGGATAGTGTTCAGTGTGTGCTATTCCAGAGTAGTCAGTATCATATTTTGGTCTTCTCAGATCAGTATATCTTGTTGTTTCTTGTTGAAAATTACTTTCTGCTATTAACAACCACCTCTCTTCTCAAAACTCTTTTTTTTTTCCTTTAGTGCCAGCAGGAAACACATTTCTGATGGCAGATATTTATAGGAATAATAGATCTTCAGTTTTCCAGATTTCAACTAAAATTTCTACTTTTCTCATTAAAAAAAAAAAAGTCTGAAATACACTGAGGTGGTCTGTCATTTTCTGAGAAACTCTGTTGAAAAATAATTTTCTGTTCCTTCCTTTTCTCCCTGCCAATATTTTCTGGGAGGTGGGTGTTTTTTCTGGCCAGGAAGGGGGCCCATATACATCTGTTTTCTTCCTAGCCTGGCAAGGCCTATAGGTCAGGGATTGCCCCTGTACTTGTACAGCTGCTGAGGGCAATAGGCTGAAACGCTTCACACAAACCAGTTTGGCTGATTTCATTCTCCCAAGTCAATAACTACTCACAAAAACAGAGAAGAGTATTTTTGCCAGTCTCAGATCTCTCTTATTTCCCCATGAAAAGTTACACAGACTTCTATGCCAGCCTAGGAAGAAGCATCAAGACTATCCTCGGTGGTCATCACAATTAACCCGAAGCTGTGAGCCGAAGCTGCATTCCATGAGCCCAGAGCTTTGCCATGCAGGAGTTTTAGCTGCAGTGAGGGGGGTGCCACGTTAGAGATGAGCTTCCAGACTCTCAACAGCAAGTCTGTTGCAATAACTCTGTTGATCAAATAAAGTTTCTGTTCACAGCACAGAGCCAAAAACTGTTTTTGATTGAAGCCTTGAGGGGTATTTCTTGGCTCGTAGTCAAAGTTTAAAGTAATGTGCTTCTCTACAAGTCATTACCAACGTTTGAAATCTCTTCCTTCTTACTATTATCCTCAGAGACATGGAATGAAGACTATTTACCTTCCCCTCATAGTTCATTATGATTATTAAGCCAGGTATGAGGACATGTGCATGAGAGTTGAATATAGCAGGCCTCTTCTGGCTATGTCAACATTATTTTCCGAAGAAGAGAGTATATTCAGAAATACGGCCAAGTTTTCCTTTTTTTTTCTTCTCCTAACTGTACTTGTGTACAAAGATTTCAAGATTTCACAATACCATGTTACATATGCACTCTGCTGAAAGCAATAATAACAAGGTTTCTCACTGCCACATTACCAAGGCACTTAAACAAGCCTCATCATTCATAATCTGCTGCCCATACCTTCAGATTCCAGTGTCTGATCTCACCGCTGCTGGTTCTCTCAGCTGTCTTTCCCTCCCCACTGGATTTAAAGCTATTTTGGGTGTCCCACCTGCCCCCTGGGGTCCTACCAGCTCCTATGAAACAGATCCTGAGGCCATCTCTGAGAAGTGAGGAGTGACCGAGGTCCCAGCATAGACAGGAGGATGTGAACACTTGCAGATGTGTCCACACCGCACCCAGAGCAGCTGTTTCCAGCTGGCACTGCCATGTGCTGCTGTGCGGTGCCGTGCAGGGGTGCTGTGAGGGTAGGAAGGAGGGTATATCTGCATTAGCTCTGGGGTACATGGCAGCAAAAGAGCAAAGCTTGTTCAGCCAGGCTTTGACCAACCTGGCTACACTGATTCTAGCCCTGGGGGCACCTTGGGGTCTGCAGACCACCTTCACTTGGTGCAGTGGAGGTATATCCTGAAGTCCTTCATGGCTTTCTAGCTACATGGTTGAGCCCTGTTTTCAAAATGGACTAATTTGCTTGAGACTTCCACACATTTACAATTACATTCAGGCTCTTCCATGCCAAGATCTCTTTGGAAAATAGAAGTTGCTGTTAGAAATCACTGCAGACAGTGGGTGGATTTATTGTCACATCTGAGGTCTGCAAGTATTAGTTCTCTTAGCCCTTTTTCCGAGGATGGGGACATGGCAGTGGTAAAGATCCTGCTGTTGATGGAAGTGGGAACACAAACAGCAAGCTGCAATGAGTACAGAGCCTGAACTGTCCTCTTCTTCCCAGATCCTTTTAAATTTAGGTTTGGCGGATCACTGTGGAAGTACCTGATACATTTGTTCTCTAGATGGGGAAGACTGAAATTTCTCAGACTTTTTATTTGTCTCATTTCATAAACGCTACACTCACCCTTAAATATAAATGAGATGTCTGCATAGCCCATGGTCACGTTCATGCTGTACCATTTTTCTCCTGAAAAGAAAAATTTTTCATACTCTGAAGAATGTGGATTTTTGCTGGACACATCAATTTGCACATTCTCCCCATTGGCTATGTCCTTTATCCTCTGCTTCCAGGTCACTGTGGCACTGCATTGGAGTCTGCAGGAGCAGGGACTGTCTCACAACTTGTTCATGTAGCACCTACAGAAATGAGGTTTTAATCTAAACACACATCTCTAGTACATAAATACAATAAATTGGCATAATGAAAATGGATAAACTGGGAATGCAGCTCATTGTGGAAATAGTACCTAATATGGGAATAATTCCTAACTCCTCAGGGTTCCAGTGCTCCTTTCTGCTTTGCTTTGAGTACTCAAAATCATGCTCACCACAAGATGGTTTCTGTTAGAAATGATGACATTTACTTAATTAAATTTCAAAACATCTAAATGGCAGCCCTACTGGGCCAGAATCAAGAACTTTTCCGTGTTGCCTGGTGCTCAGGCAATGTTGCTGGCTGGTGCCTAGTGAGTTTTCAGTTTATACTTCTAGCAACACGTTGCTGATGGCAAATATAATCTAACTCTTTGGTCTGAAAGACTTACCAATTCAAACCTGTCTTTATAACCTAGCTATAACCTAGCCAAAGAGAGAGCAGCATTAACTAATAATTCTTTAGATATGTGGATGGCTTTTATTCATAATATAGCCAGGTATTTTATTAATGCTACAGTCCTGAAAGGCAGTGCTCGTAACCAGGATCATGCTGCATTGGACTCTCAACAAGGGACAAGACATACATGCTCCAAAGCAGTTAACTGCAAGAAAAATTGGATGGATACAGGCAGGATCACATAGAGCCAAGGGCAGATATGGGCACAAAGCTCTGCAAGTGGCACTGAGCCATAGTGAGGACAGTGGCCCATCTTGCAGGGGGCTGTCACTGAGGTTAAGTTGGCCTGTGTCAAAACTGCTTCTGTGGAGAAAAGACAGGTCATTGCCATGGGAGATTCCCTTCTGAAGGGAGCAGAAGGCCCAATATGCTGGCTGGAACCACTTCTTAGGGAAGCCTGCTGCCTTCCTGAGGCCTAGGTTAAAGATGTGAAGAGAATTACTTACTGTATTACTGTATTACTTTCATACAGCCCTCAGATTATTCTCCATTATTGATTTTCAGGTAGGCAGCAATGAAGTTGCCCCAAGAAATCTGAGGGCAATCAGGAGAGACTTTAGGGCCTTGGGACAACTGGTTAAGGGATCAGTACTACAGGTAGTCCCTTATCCTTCCAATTACAGGGAATGACAAGGAAAGAAATAGGAAGAGCCAATTCGAGCTCGAAAGGCTTCGAGCCTGGTGTCACCCACATAATTTGAGAGGTTTTGATCATGGATCAGTTTATATGGCAGCAGGTGATAGGGCTTCTGGTGACAGATGGGGCACACCTGTCTCAGAAGGGGAAACGGATCTTTGCACTAAGTATTAGGAAAATTTTTTCACTGGAAGGATTGTCAAGCACTGGAACAGACTGACCAGGGAAGCGGTAGAGTCACCATCCCAGGAGGTATTTAAAAAGCATGTAGAGGTGGCACTGAGGAATGTGGTTTAGTGGTTAACCTCGCACTAGTGGGTTAATAGTTGGACTCAATGTTCTTATAACTTTCTTCCAACATAAATAATTCTATGATTCTATGACTGCATTCTGGCCTATTCATGTGACTTTAAAATCAATTCCCAAGATCTTCTCTGTAGGCAGGTCAGGACTGGTTTATCTTTTGAGCAAATGTTCAGATATCAATAAGACCATGTAAAGCTGTGTGTACATATAAAATGTCTGTTCCCAGCACCTGCTGAGTACTCCTCCAGCTTCAGACCATGCATACAGCCCCACACATGTAGGTGCTCCCCCTAGACCTGTGCCAATCTCCCTAAAACTTGAAAATGTGGTACAATGCAGGCAGACTTTCTAGTGGCAACACATTTCAGCAAGGTGCAGTGTTTGGTGCTAGTGCAGCTCTGAGGGAGCTGTAGCTGCTCTGTGTCATCTTTCTGTGATGCCATCTTTGCCTTTGCTTCTGTCTCCATTTGATCTGTTTTAATTAGGTTCATCATAGTACCACAATGGCACTGTGAGCAGAGTTTGTGGGGCCGCTGCCTGCCAGGTGAGGAGAACTAACAGCTGCTGGGAGCAAGTCATTGTGGGCTGAATACAGTTTGGGGTGAAAAGGCTAGCACAGGCACTCAGCTGCCAGAACACTCATGGGTGGAGAGAAGCCCTGAGGCAGCACTTTTGTGCCATATCTTCACTTTGAGTTTTGGATCTGGCCTTGAGGGCGTCTCAGAGCCCTCGGAGGCATTGAGGGTGGTATTGGGGCTGTGTATGTGTGTGCTGTTGATTCATTATGGAATTCAGAAGGCAAAAGTAAAGCTTGGTCAAAGAAACAGCAATTAGTGAGAAGGTGCTTAAAACTGAAGAGAGCAGACAGAGCAAGTAACCCAGATGTATCCAACTGGACAAAACAAGTTGTATATATAAACAGTCTCTAAAACTGTTTACAAAGTCCAAAAGAAAGAGGAATACAAAAGATTTTTTTTCTGTCTGAGAGCAAAGGACACAGATGTTGGTTCTTTGTCCCTTCCACCAGTGTTGGACAGCTTGCTGCTGGTGATGACAACGTCTGTGCCTGTGATGTTTTGGGGTGTGGGGCTCCCCATATTACACAAGTGCTTCCATTAATCACCCAGCCATTTCTGCAGTCTCTGCCAGATGCATCAGGAGCAGCATAACAACTACAGGCACCCACTCATTTGACTTCTTTCTCTTCTGCCCTTCTCTGTGTATCAGAGCACCAAATTATCCCCTGCCCTGCAGCAATCAGTCATTAACAAGAACCTTGCTATTGCCAGGGCGCTTCTCAAGCCGCTGCAGTCAAGAATACTTCTGGGAAAGAGAAAGCAAGTTAGATTTTCATCTGCTGCAAAAAAAGGAAAGAATGAAAGAATTTTAAAACCCTGTGTTTTTATTTTTACCCACTACCCATGCAGGACAGCACTGTAGGGCTGCAGCACTGCAGAGAGATGGCTTGTCAGAATCTTGTCTGCCATGATGAGTAAATAAAAACTCAGAAAATAGGTCCCCTTTTGCCAAAAGACAGGAATTTGGCAGAGGACATCCAGAGGATGGAAAGGGCTAGAAAACATTGCAAAGACTGGGGCACGGAGTTGTGGATTTCTGGCTAGAGAGAGACATTGCTTCAGGTGGGCAGAAGATGCTTTATGGTCCTTCTGTTGGCAGAAAAGGAGCCTGCTAAAGTGTCTGTGGTGTGCTTGGGTGGAAGTAGCAATGAAGTAACTATTGCAGGATCCTCAAGTGAACAGAACCTGCTGCAAAGAGACATGGTCTGGGTTAGTTGATGACAAGCAGAAATCCCAACAGGAATTGCTTCCTGCCCTGGAATATTTCTTCTTCTACCATTTAGTTCTGAGTGAAGCAACTGGACTGTCAACACTCATGGCTGGACCATGTTCACAGGACCACAAGCCATGTTTCTGCAGCAAAGTGGAGACTGGAGGAGGGCACAACACACTGTTGGCTGTGGGAGAAGGAGGCAACGTGGTAGAGAAGTGCTAGGATTTCTTAACCTTTGCTGTTAGCTTCTTGGAAGGAAGACTGCAGGACCAGCTCCTTAGCATAAAAAGAGATGTATCCATGGAGCTGAAGAGTGTTCATTTCCTTCACTAGGAAAAGCCAAGCAACACAGAAATGTTGGTTGGGTGAGTCCTCTGAAAGCCCAAGGTCATCCAGGCTCCTGCTTAACATAGGGCTATCACTCTATGTCAGGTCAGCTTTGGCATTGTCTGGCCAAGTCTTGAAATCCTCCAAGGATGGAGAGTGGAGAGTCTCCCTCTCTGGGA
This sequence comes from Acanthornis magna, assembly GCA_036785705.1. Lineage (NCBI taxonomy): Eukaryota > Metazoa > Chordata > Aves > Passeriformes > Acanthizidae > Acanthornis > Acanthornis magna. The sequence goes on from JAWUZG010000090.1 coordinate 15,135,087, forward strand.
CACGTTTTTCCCCTAATGTCTGTTCTCTTCTCCCAAGCTCTGGCCTGGGTTTGTTGCCCCCCATTTGTCCACCTGTTGCTTGCAGGAGGGATTGGGCTCTGTCAGCCACCCCTTGAGGGAGGTGTGATTTACAATGGGCTCCTGTTGGATCACCCCTCCACCTCCGTGTCCCTGGACCAAATCCACCCACTTGCCTCAGCCTCTGCTCCTAGCTAGTATGCTCTGCCCCTGCCATCTCAGTACCCCTCTAGCCAGGCCTGCTCACACTGAGGGGTCCAAAACAACATGGTACATCACCAGTGGCCTCTGCGGAGCAGAGGCTTCCCTCTCCCTGCCAGCTACGTGCCTCCTCCTGCAGCCTGCCAGGCACTTTGTCCTGCTGACAATGCCAGCACATGCTGGGCTCAAACAAGGTGTGACCTGTAATTATAGCAACGTGAAAAGCAGCAGAGGTCTCATTCACTGCACTGGAGATGGTACAGTAAGCAAACAGTTTCAAAATCCAATTTCATAGACACAGAGATTACATTAATCTCTTTTAATAGCTAAACAATTCAATTTTCAAGATAGGACAAAGCATGGGATATTCTTGACAAAACCGGTGCTTCAAAGGTGCCTACATCAGATTTAAAATCCTAACTCCTAAGCTCCTAATGATAGAACCGATTGTATCTCTTCATACAGTAGGGCTACAAAACTTGCGTTTAATCTCCTCTTTTTATAACATGCTGTAGCTGCCTGGGCTTGCCTGTGGGAAGCAAATGTAGATTGTCTTTGCCTTCAAATACCATATGAGGAAACTTACCCAGCCCTCACCAACTGATCTTGGGGGCCTGTGGAATGATAAAAGCTCAAGTTATCAAAGTATCTGTAAACTGCCTTCTGATTTCTAGCTGGAGCACCTCCCTGAATCTGGACCCTTTGATTTAAGGTAGCTGCTTTCTTCCACCGTGTCTCAACAGGCAGGAAAGGGCATAGCTTTAATTCCTGTTGGCTCAGTTGCATTAACTCAACATGACTGAAAACCCCTCTTCACCTCCAGAAATGCAAAAGTGAATGTGGATCTACCCTGGAAGCTTCTGCCCTTGTAGTAATTACCATGTAATATACAGAGATGTTTCTATACTGCCAAAAATATTGGTGTAAAATGCTATTCTTCTTGACACAGTTTTGCTTGGAGAACCCAAAATTGTCTGTCCTGGGGAAGTTACTATTTATTGAGCTAGATTGCACATTTTTAGAGAATTTTCAGGTCTTGTGGTCTAGCCATATCCGTTTTGGGCTGATTTCTAGTGTTTGTGTTGTGGTATAGGGCTCTGACAAATGAGCTTTAACAAATGATGGTGAGGTGACTGAAGAGGTGACCCACCCAGCTGCTTTTTACTGCTCTGCTGGCAAAGATTACAGTCCCTGAAGTGGAGTTGGTAGAAGACAACATATGTCCAGGGCAGAGCTGCTCCAAATGGCATCAAGTTGAAATCTCCAAGGAGGTGGGATTAAACTAAACAGAAGACTGTGAACTACAGATACTGAGATGTTGTCCATAATGGTTTATGCCCACCTAGAACAGCACTGCTTCTGTGCCTCTAATCCTAACAGCTTCTGCCCCATGTTTCTGTCCCCCTCTTTACACCAGAACTGACAGTCTTCTGATTCTAATACAAAAAAATTATATGGGGACTTCAAGCCAGCCAAATATTCTTCTTATTCAGCTAAAAGTGTGGAGCTGACTGAAACACCACCAACTTCTATCAGATTAATCGTGATACCTATCTCTCAGGTAATGGTAAAAGTGTCACTGTGTCTCAGTGCCACTCTAGCCTGTGATGGTAGAGTGGCGTCAAGCAACAGCAGGTGACAGTGTCTTCATCTGCTCATTTGTTTCCAAACAAACAATAATCTGGGGCCAGAACCTTCCCCTGATGCTCCTGTATGACCAGGTAGCATGGCTCTGCTGTCAGAGAAGTCCTTTATCCTTCAGCTGTAAGCTCTGTTCTACTGCAGGGGTAACCTGCTGTAGTGGCGGCTCAGCTGCCAGGAAGGGAGCTGGCATGGGCAGTTGTCTCTTTCCTCTCCTGGCTCAGAGCATGTCTAGCCAGAGACTGCCATTGCACCCTGAGGCAGCAGCAAGCAGCAACCACAGCAGGGGAGAGTCAGGACTGACTGACCTGAGCAGTATTTCCCAGCTAAAACACATGAGAGTTTTCCTCTCCCATGCCCATGACTAATATGGCAAAAATCAGTGGGAAAATGCCTGGGCCTTAAATATACAATGAGCCTTTCCCCACCCCTTACCACCTAACTGATAAGCTGCTCCAGGCTATCTTGTTTATGAGTGTTTAATACCTCTTAGCATATGTGTTTGCCTTGAAGCTGCAGGCAGCTATGTGCTGTAGTGTGCTGAATATTCGTGCTGTAAGTACAAACAGATGTTTGAAGATCTGCTTTGAAGCAAATCTATGCCCTCTACGTTCTCTCCCAAGACTCTTCAGTAATAGTATGCATCGCTACATTCAGAACAAAGCCTTGAAGGGCAGTGAGAGGAGACACAAAGGAATAGTTAGTAGTGGAACAGGAACACAAAGTCACATATCTATTGCATAAATCCTTCACAGCAATTCCTACAAAGCATTTTCTGCTGCATGCACACCCTTTAGGTTTGCCTAGCCTAAGGACAGACTCACTAGCCAGATCCTTGTTGTCCTCAAGAGCTGTCTCCTGCAGCCTAAATAATTGCCCTGATACCAAAAATCTCAGAGTGAGCAGAAATGGTAAAACCTGCGTGATGTGCACAGATGGCTCTTGCTCACTTCCACTCCTTCTGCCAGCTGCTCCTAGGTGTGGAAAAGCTTAGGAAGGCAGACCCAAGTGACATTAAGTAATTCGATTCTCTCTCAAAAACTCAATTCAGAGTCAAAACCTGTGAGATAACCCATGATACTTCATGCTACATGCAAAATAATGGGGAAGCTTAAACAGCTTCTGCCTCAGGCAGCTCCCAGTTTATGTCAGAATGCAACAGAAAGCCTGAGAGGGAAAGGTAAGATGGTAGTGGTGAAAGGAGCCAGGAAAGGAGCCAGTGTGGTGATTGCTGTGTGGGAATTTGCAGCCAAGACTTTCAAATTACTCAAACCACAGTGGTATGATTTTGGTTTTTTTTCTTCTTTTCTCACATTTTGGGCAAGAAGAGGGTGTATCTGGAGGTTCAGATGCTAGCTTGGGACTTGGATGGTCTGCATCCAGCTTTCTGACTTGCCAGTGACTCCCTTGGGTAAGCTGCTCCCATCCTTCTGCCTTTTGCCCCTCATGCTCCAAGGAAGAACTCGCTTCCATACCCCTGAGGCATATGAGATGAATACCTGTGAGGAATTCATGTACAGTTTGAGAGGGAGTCCCATCAAGCCCTGAAGTGGTTTGGTCTGCATTGCCTTTTTACTCTAGGCAATAGACAGCAAAGGGGATCCTTCAGAGCACTCGGTGTAGCTGACTTTCAAACCCAAAGCAACGTTTGACCTGAGCTGCACAGGGAGCTGATATTGTGCTGTAAATCTCTCTACTTCACTCTGCAGAAATCTTTCTCTTAATTCTGCTTCATTTCATACATCTCACATTTCTTGCTTAAACGTGAAAACTATTCATATCTTTATTTATAGAATTCTTTTTCTGTTGCTAGTAACCACTCTATTGTCTTGCCTAGTTCCATTTCATCTGATACTGTTCTTCCTCCCTTCCTCCTCCTCCTCATCCACGAGCTCAGGGGATCACAGAAGTACCTGGCTGGGAGCCTGGCAGCTGCTTGCTGTACCCCTCTTCACCCAGCACCCTCTGAAGTGGCCTGAGTGGAGAAAAGAGGCCATTTTGGGGGGACAGATGACTGCTGGGCCCTCCCCTGTGGATCAGTGCTGTGGGTAACAAATCTTGTCAGAGGTATTGGTTCCTGCAAGTCACGGACGGCAGATCTCCTTTAAGCAGCAATGAAATTTGTGATGCTTTTGTTTGACATCTGCAACCTCAGTGGAAAGAAAGTGTGAGTCTTGCCTTGTGTTTGCAACTGAAACAGAAAAAAAGATGCACCTCTATTTTTTTTAATCTTCTGCAGGTACAAACAGTGTTTTTCTAGTGTAAATTGAGAGGTGTTAGGCTCTGTGGGAGTGATCTCCTTCTAGGAATTTATTTCATGTGGCTGTGAGTGGCTCAGCAAGATAGGATGGGAAAAAAAGAAAGAGGCCCAAACCTCTAGATAACTGAAAGAGTGAAAGCACCCAGTGAACGAGTCCTCACATGAAATCTCCTGTTTCTCCAAAAAGAAAGGAAACCTTTCCCAGGGAGCTGACACCTACTTAGAATGTTTTGTGTTTTGCTTTTTAGAGAACAGCCAAGTTACACTAGGAAGTATGACCTGCCCAATCATACATCAAAACAAATAAATATTCTTTGGGTTTGCTTTTTGCCTGCTCAGTGCCAGTTTTTGTGTGCCCAACATGAGTCTTTTGAGAAATTCTCTGCAAATATGGAGGCCAAGGAGGCAGCTCCTGGCCCTGTTACCTCCACAGTGGCTGACAAAACATGTAAGAACTCAGACAGCCAATGACCCCACATCCCAACAGGCTGGCACTCCATTTTTGACCTTGCTAGCGGTTCTCAGTGCAGGGTTTCCTGCTCAATATTGTCTTTCAAGGAGGGACTGTGTCCAGTTCCCTTTTAGAAAGGGCAATTTTAAAAATTGTCCTTGTTTGAAAGAAAATACCGTGTTGGGCAGCGGTGAAAACAGAGAGCTAAATGCAGTCTGGTGTGTGCTGTGCTGATGTGATGGGGCTGGGCTATGAGTCCAGCAAGTTTTGCTCATTTCTGCACCGTGTGGTGGTAAGCTGCTGCGTACAATGTTTTTCCTTTACCCTGGAGCTTCCTCCCAGGACCCTGCCAGTAATTTGATCTTCCTTTGATAAACCATCATGCAGACACGACATGGAACCATAGTCCTAATGACCTGTGTTATTTAAAAATCAAGTGACACTTTCTCAAGAGAAAGTTCTTTAGTTCCAGTGTTTTCTTAAGATAATTATACCAAGGCAGCCTATTAACCTCCCCTGCAGTTTCATTTATTGCTCACTTTGTCTAAACTCCTGCATGCCATTGCACTGCATTATTTTGTCATGTTCCACCCCATCATTTCAAAATAGGTTCTCTGTTTGTTTAAAAGTACAGCAAAAGCTTTAAAGACTTGAGGAAAATGATGCCATATATTTACTGTAATGATGTACAGCCTGCCGGTTTAATTTCACTGCCTTGTAGCACCAAATTAAGAAACTCTTAGCCTCTTCATCTCCCCTGTCTTCTGAGCTAGCAAGAGATAAACAGGAAAAAGGGGAGACACCTTCTGTTTGATATTGTTTGACTCTCAAGTCAGTTTGGGCTCTGATATTAATAACTTCCTGTTTTGCTATAAGTCTTCTGATAAGTGGAAAGCCTCCATGTGCGTTGCCTTTTCAGCCTGAACTTAGGCAATTACATGACTAGTGTGTTCCCAGGCTCTGGGCTACCAGTTCCAGTTTGCTGCTCACCTCCAGGCCAGAATCTTAGAGCTGGAATTCAAATCACTGAAAATCAGATGCCTAAATGCACAGTTGGTTGCCAGAATACAAATGACCTGACAGCTGAACACCTGCTGACCCTGTAAGTGTCTTGGGACTTGAGAGGACAGAATCTACTCAAATCAGACTAATTTTGTATAGGAACTCAAATAAGGCTCCTAATTTGAAATGTTGGGCTGCTGTTAATTTCTCAGGATGTGCTCAGAAGCTAGAAACAGAAAAGAGGATCTGCAAAACAATGTGGAGAAAGGTACATTTGTGTAATATCCCTTGTGCAAGATGCTTGTGAAATATAGGATGTGTTGCATTGCATATTTTTTCACACATGCTTAAAATAGTAAGACACTTTTTTTCCAGCTATCCGAATAACTTTCCTTGTGAATTGAACTGCTTTCTCTGGATAATACACTGTTTTTCTACCTGCTGCAGAGGTAGAGTCCCCCCCAAATGCTTAATGCCTGTGTACTGCTGCTCTGCATGACTAGGAACTGTCTACTGATCACAGTGTGAGACAGGACAGCTTGGACTTAGCAGTTCTGTGAGATTTACAAATCATACCAGCTAATCAAGATTTAAAACAGCTCTGGATTGAAAAGGCAAGCAAGTGGTCCAGCTGTGAGTTAATTCATTAGTTGCAGTAAATATCACTGGAAGAGCTTGTCAAAAGGAAATGTGAAGCAGCTGAAAAGAATTGTCCTTACAGCGAATGTCAGAGGCTTTTGCAGCTGTCATCCAGTGGCCTGGAGTCTCCAGGCATTGGAGAGAAAATGAGGGTGAAAGACATAAAAATTTGAGTACAGGGGATAAAGTACCAGTTCCCACTGAGTGATTATAAAAGAAGCAATCTCACCACTACAGGGACCTAATTAGGGACTGATTCTCACAACCATCTAACGTCTCCTCCAGGACTCTGAGAAACCCAAACCAGCGAACGCAGCCTGCTCAGAGCAGCAGCAGGAGGAGACTCTGCTGCTTCAGCGATGGAATACCACATTTATCTAGCTGGGGGCATTTCCACATTTCCAGTATTCTTGTGTCCTGCTCAGCACTCACTTAGGTCCAGAGGAGCTACATCATTTTCTTGCCTGCAAGCACAGCATCATCCTGGCCCAAGAGAAGGCAACAATGGGCTTCCAGTGTTGCATATCTGATCATCCTGGAGGAAAGGAACCAGGGCCCATTTTCCTAGGCAAATATAAGAGTTGTCAACATTAATAAGAGAGAATTTCACACTTCTGTGACTGATCTGATGAATAACTGCTCAGGATGCACAGATGCATCGTATTTGGGGGACAGTGGTTTATGGGTCTCCTCTGAAACTGGGAGGAGGTAAGGGACCTGCCCAGAGAGAGCTCAGCTAACATCTGACAAGGACATTTTCATAGCCAAGATAAACAGGTGCCTTTTTTTCACTCTAGGGAGAGCACATTACCAGCCCGAGACCAGGCTAACCTATATTTTTACCATAGGAAAAGAATCTAAACCACTTCATTTGAGGTTGCTATTTATTTGGGTCAATATGAAATATTTCTAGCATTCATTTTCCATTTTTTGGCCTTCACGTGCTGCTGTCTTCACTCCTGTGTTTTCTTCTCTAACAATTCTGATCTCTTCTCTTGTAATATTTTAAATCCTTATTTGACTGATGCTGCAGATGGAGAGTATTAGTTACCTTCCATGACCATTCTGGCCACAATGAATTCCTTTGCTTGACAAGCTGATTACTTTGTCAAGGCGAATGTTAAGCCAGTCTAGAGTATCTCTGTGTTTAGTGCAAGATTGCAGTTGCAAGCTGAAACTGCAAGGTTTCTCATTGGACATGCTGTTTCTCCTGACACAGAATACCTTTGAGGGGGGGTTTTCCCCCCACTTTCCTACTGAGAGTGGTGTTGCTGCAGTTTATACCAATAAGATTTCGATGGCTGTGTGTCTGAATTTGACAAGCTAATGGATGGCAAGCAAACCCAACAGATGAAATCCCATTGATAAAGAAAATTCTCATCCTAGCAACTACCCAGAAAAGTCTTCAAGTAGAGACCAGGAGTTAATAACAACTGCATTTTGGCCACAATCACATCTGCCAAAGCTGCTGGGGATGTGACCAACAGATACTTCTGTGGAGCTGAAGAGCACTGCAGTGCCTGCTCCCTGCTGCCCTTTATCAGCAGGTTTGGAACAGCTGCATCTCGAGAGAGTGATGGGGCTGACAGACTCCCCAAAGCACGAGTTACAAACAGTAGGGATCAGACAGGACCCTTTGTGAAAGCTTTGCAAAACAGTGGCTTAACACTGCATAGACTTATTAAAGGAGGAAAGAAATTTCCTGTCCATTGTCAGTGGGGTTGGTGTCTCAGATTGCCACCAACATGTGAGTCCATGGCTCTGCTTCACGGAGACAATGCACAGTGCGGGATCCAGGTGTGTCTCTCCTTGCCGAAGTGGCTGTAGACAGAACCACACCTTGCCACCTCATGCCATGCACAAGCCACCCAGGCCTCCACAGACCTTCAAATGTATCCTGCATGATCCCTAAAAGAGACCAGACAGCGATTGCAGCAAAGAAGCTGTAGCATCAGTGGTGCCTTCAGATTGTCCACTGGATGTAGTTGAGACAAAATAGCAAAACTCAATTAAATAAAATGCATTTCTTAGCAGTTCCTGAGAGAGAAGAGGTTTTGTTGTTTGTGAGCTGCAAGCCAGGTCAGGTAGGCTGGATCTTCCACAGAGAATTTTCTACCTTTGGCCCGAAAATACCATTGTTAAGAAAAACATCCAAATTCTTAATTCTTTCTAGTTGGTACATTATCTGCAAGTAGCAGTCAGACCACTATAGATATTAAGAATTCAGGAAACATCACTAAGCAACACAAAGAACAGACAACAGTGTGTATTTTCTGAGGAGATTGGGAAACTGAGTCCTGTGCCAGTGAATCCTTCCGGAGAATAAGTCCTAATAGCTACAGTAGCCAAATGTCACCTGGGATGAGACTGTGAACAATTATTTTGTAATATTATTTGGAGAATGTGGGGGAGCAGGCTTCCAGCAGCGCCAGAGGAGCAGGGTCTCCCTCGGGGGTATCCCCTTGTAGGAGATGAAGAAGGCATCTCTGCCGTAGGGGCTGCGGGCAGGAGCAGTCCCCGCCTCCCTGTGCAGCCGGCAGCACTCTGCTTTTCCCCGTCATTTATTGTCTGACGTCTGTTCTCGTGTGTTTCCCTCCAGGCGAGGAGCCAGGAGGGCTGGCGCTTGGGACACCTCCTCCTGGTGGGCTGCCAAGGACGGTGGCAGTGTCCTCCCGCCGAGGGCGGTGGCCCCGGCCCCGGGCACACGGCATCCGTCCCTGCTGTTGGCCTGACCCTTCCCTCGAGACCTACTTTTGCTGGGAGAGGCAAGGTAACCTCGCCACTGAAAATAGCTGGGACGGCGGCCAGCGGAGATTAATGGCATCATTAACGTTCCCAGTTTATTTATAGGCTTAAAAAAGCCTCGGACCTGCAAACTGAGCGGAGTTGCTCCGTGTAAGGCAGGGATTCACAGGTCTCCTGCTTATGCCTTTCCCCTTCCTATTTCGTTCTGATTGCTGGGACTGTAAAACAGGCAGAGCAGGCACTGTCTCTCATTGTGAAGCTACTTTGTAAACCTTCCTAACTGGGGAGATACACACAGATACTTTTTTTCATGAATGCTGTATTTGTCTTGTCTGCTTCCTCTACCGACTTTTTCCAGGCACGCTGTGTCTTGTGGCCCTCTTAGAGGAAATTCTCTTTTCAATGAATTCCTGAGGCAAAGGCTTAGCAGCCATCACAGGAATTAGTGATTTCCCACCTTGGCTTTTCAACTGTGTGCTCTGTTGGGAGGAAGACTGAGATTCTTATAGCTGTGGAGAGCACCTAGGGCATGTAAGGCCCTACTGAGACATGCAGATGCAATTAGTGACCATGGAGGTCTTCCAACAAAAGCCAGAAAAGCTAGCCCAGCTCACAGGTTCTCCAGGAACCTCACAGGACTGGTGAGAAAAGAAAAAACCACCCTGAGTGTGTTGGCCTCCAGCAGGGGAGTTTTTGGTTCGTGACCTGTGGCCACACTGCCTGGCTTGTTTCCCAGCAGTCAGTGAAAGGTAAGTGAGAAAGGAGACTTGTTGTCAACAAGCACAAATCCAAGGGATACGCTGTGTGACTGGGAGATAGCTGGCTCCATGGGTAGGTGAAAAAAGTAAAAATGCCTGTCCTCCTACCTAGAAGCATGGATCACCAGCTTGGTAGCTCATGGGAATGAGGTCATTTCAGAGGGCAGCCACCCTTCACTTCACTGTTGCTTTTTTGTTGTATCAGTCTGAGATAAGCTCCTGTGTTAGTCTCTCCTTGGCCCTCATCTTCTAGGGATGAAATAAAGAACCAGCAGAAAACCACTCAAAAAACTGTTGTCTTTTTTTTTTTCCCTTCTGAGCAATGAGAATACTTGAGGGCAGAGTGAAGGAGCCCAAAACGGTAGAGGAAGGGTTCCTCTGCCACTACAGGTGAAGCCACAGCCTGGGATGCCCTCACCCTGACAAGACCTGGTGGGTTTGAGGTATCTCAGGGTCTTACTTTCCCCTTCCCCTTTGCCACTTGGGTTCTTGGCTCCAGATCTCCTCCAGCCCATCTTGGCAAGGCCCCAGCTCTCCTGGGATGGGAATGTCTGCTCAGCATCTCACTTTCCATGTCTGTTAAATGGGACCATGACACTCAACCAACTTTATATGGAGGTGTTCAAGGCCAGGTTGGATGGGACTCGGAACAACCTGGCATGGTGGAAGGTGTCCCTGCCCATGGCAGGGGGATCGGAACTGGATGATATTTAAGGCCCCTCCCAACCCAACCCATTTTGTGATTTGATATAATCCTTTGAAGGACAAAAGCATACATGCAATTATTCAGCCATCCAAAGATCATAACTGGGAGAGTATTTCCATGTCTGATATACATGAGATCCTGTATAATTTTAAAGGCTTCAAGGAAAAGGCAAGTCATATGCAGCACCTGAGACAAAGGTGGGAAGGGGGAAAGGGTAATGTTTAAGTGTACTCTATTTATTCTAGGAAAGAGACACATTTTATATAGTTGTGTCTCATCTAAATTCCTGAACATCTAACCAGAAAAGTCAGTGGAACTTTCTCACTAGACAGATGTCAGACTAGGGGAGTGAGTCTTGTGACAAAAGAGGCCATCTGCATCTCAAACTGATTACCTGCTTTGTAAAGTGAATATAAAAAGTAGAAGGTTTGCTTGTTGTTTTTTTAACAAGATAGCTAAGCTTCATTTCAGCTCTGGGACACCTATCTCCTGAATGCTGGTGCTGCCCAGCTCCAGGGACATTACTCACCCCTGATACAGAGAGCAAGAGCTGGGGTTTTTTTCCTGTTTCACTGGGCTACACCCAGCTGTAACCATATTTAACCTTCCTTTTTCTAGCTGCCAACACTGGGTGGCACTAAGTAACTCCTTCTGACATTTTACAAAATTGACTCTAAAAACTTGAATCACACTGACTTGGCTCCTCTCTGTCCTGACAGCAAATGGTTTTGTTTGAGAAACTTTCGATCATATGGTTGTTGCATAGAAACATCTGACTCGCATGGCACGTTTTGTACTTCTCTGGTTTGTTAGGTTGTTAAAACTCTCCTGAAACTCTGGCCTTACAGTCCAGTAAAGGTTCAATGTGCTGTTGGATTTGAAAGCCAAATTTCCCGTACTGAGTTGAGAATTTATGGAATACTTGAATATATATGCCTGAATATCCAATTTGTGCCTGATGCCAGAGGTTTAAATAAGTCTTACTGAAAGACTGAGGTTGGAAGGCACCTCTGGAGATTGCCAAGACCAAGTCCTCTGCTTGAGCAGGGTCAGCCAAAGCAGGGTTAGCCAGGTGGCCCCCAAAGGGTTTCAGGAGCCCATTGCTGGCCCCAGAGCTTCCATGTCAGTCTCGGACCAGAACCTGGTCATGTCTGCTGGATGCCACTGCCAGCTATTGTAAAAGTCCTGCTAAAATATATCAGCTTTAAAAGAAGCAGCCCCACAAACACATGTCTGTCACCCCCACAGGCTGTGCTCACCCTACAGGTGCCACAGCTTCCCTTTTATCAGCCTTTAATGGCTCCAGTGGGCTCTGGGAGATGCTGGTGGGTATGGTGATGGACATAGCAAAAAATCAGGGCTGAGTGGTTTGTCCTCAGAGGACATCCTAGATCCATAAGCAGCCTGGTCTAGTAGGTGGCATCCATGCCCATGATGGGGGGTTGGAACTTGATGATCTTTAAGGTCCCTTCCAACTCAAGCCATTCTGTGATGCTGTGACTTGTGGCCGTTCTCAGCTACACCACCTGTGGAACCCCACTGCTGTGTCCTGAGAACAAGCATTAACATTACTGTGCATGTACCTATCCCTAGAAAGGTGTTTAAATTGTAACAGACAACAGATGGCATAACCTGATGGGATCATAAAGATTTGTGTCTGAAAAGGAGGACACAGAAGCACCAATGATGAGACTAGCTAAAAATCCTCAATATGGAAATTAAAGAAGCAAGTCTTGACATGGCCATTCTGACAGCAGCGGGAGAGGTGCAGCTGAGGAAGAAGCTGCCCAGAGTGAGAGATGGAAACTGCTGAAGATCCTTAATGTCTCCAAGCAGAAGAGCAGGCAGAGGGTGAGACCATCTGGTGGCTGCATTAGAGCCAGAGCAGAGATGATCATACATGAAGCAGTAGCTGCAGCATCCTTTCCCTCTCCTGTGGCAGTGGGAAGGGAGTACAAGTAGAGCCAATGATTTCAGCTTATTCACTGAAAAGCACAGTTTCTGGTTGACCAAAGCAATTTGCCAATTGGTGAGCAATCATTCATCAGAATTAGAAAAACATCAAAAATTAGAAACATCAAAATGCCTTGCTTTGTTAGCTTGGTTTTTTTTTTCACTTTTTTTGAAGATGATCTCAAAAGGAAGCCTCAGCTGGAGCAAGGATTTACCCGATGTGCTGTATCTTCAGAGTGTGGCCAAACCACAGGCTGTGGGACAGCCTGCAATGGGGCTCTCCGAATCCTCTTGCTCGGAGTATAATTATTTACACTATTTATTGGACCAGATAGAGCAGGAATATCTGCAAGACTAAATTTCCTGCCCCAAAAAACTGGCCTGGGATCTGGTAGGTAGTGGATGAGAGCAGGTGTTTCAGAGCAGGGCCAGCCTATAAAAAGGAGGTTGATCTTGACTGCACGGCCTGGCACTTGACTCCAGCTTAACTTGGCCCTGTGTGTTGTGCCTATGGACCTAAGAGCAGACTAGTGATTTTGTAAGTTTGGTGGTTTTTATAATCCCATCATAAAATGCCCAGGATAACAAAGATGATGCTGTAGCTTACCAGTGCTGGGATTCCATAGGGAGTGTAGCATGCTCTGGACTGCGACATGAGAGCGTTCAGGCAAGCTGGAGGATGGAAAGGCTGGTGGCACCATGCTTGAGGAGCATCACGAGGGAAAGGAAACAGAGCTTGTTCATGTGGCTTTTGAAAGTTGTCCCAGGAGTATCCGTGCCCAGAGCGGCACTGCTTGGCAGCCAGAGGGAGCTGCTTGTGCTGCTCCGGAGGACATTCTCCACCGGGCTGTCCACTAACTCTGAGGGTCTGGTTTGGATCACTCCAAGTAGCTGTTGCAAGGTAAATGTTCTCCTTGGGAAGCAAGCCCTAGGCACAGTGCCTGTGAGCCCAGCAGTGCCACTCTGCCCTGGCCTTTATTGAGCAGAGTAGGCACAGCCAGGCATAGCCAGTCTCCTGCCTCGCTGTGCTCCATCTCAATGTGCCTCTGGTGCTGCCTGGCACACTAGGTGTGGTACTGCTTCTAGGAAACCTTTTAAAAAATATTTTTCCATATGAGAAAGAGAAGGGGTTTGAACTTGCATCCTGTGTGCTCTGAGGCTGTGTCGTAGACAGTGGATTATAATGGGTGACAGCTTCTCTTCATAGGCCTTGTGGCTGAGGACAAACTCTCCTTGGGAATCTCCCTTTCCATTCTTGTGAGGGTTTTGGGGTTGACCTGTATCATGCTTTTTTAGCCTTTAGTTTGACTGCCAAACAGAAAATCAACTGTTGGAAGATCTGCCTTGTCAAGTAGACAGAGGCCCAGAGAGGCAGAAGCTCTTTGGAAAGAGGCCTTGGCTTTGCAAGGATCATGAGGATTTGGGCAGAACTCAGGCAGAGAATAAACCCCACTATCCAAGAGGATAACCTGAGGAAAGGGAGTCGAACAGGATTTTTCCACTGCTGTAGGAACCTTTACTGTAATTCAGCTTTTGTTGATTAACCCTGGATGCTGGATTCTTAAAAAGTGATTAGCGAGATCACCCTGGAAATAGAAACAGATGTGCCATCTGTTACGCAGTGTATGGGGCTTAGAGGGAGGTTTTGCTGAAGTACAGTTGATCCCAACACTGAAATGAGACTTCACTCCTGTCACCTTCCTGTTTACCTCCCCAGAAGCCAAACACCCTGTGAACATATGAAGTGAACTGGTGGGATTTGCTGTTGGTGGACTGGAGCTGTAGTTCTGGCCAGTGACTGGGTTGAGAGATGAGCTATGGTGGCATCTCAGCCTTTAGGGCAAGACATGATGTAGGACTTTGTGTCAGGGACCCTTTCCAAACACCTGAAATCCCAGAGCAGGAAGCCTGGGCTTCAGTCTGAACTTGTGCTTGTGCTGCCTCAGAGCATCTTTACCCTCAGTGAAATGCAAACTAGGGGTGGGTTTTTTTCAGTCCTTCTGGAGAGTTGTTCTTGTACTGTATCCCTGCCCCAAAATGCTCTCCCTTCAGCCTGCAGTCATTCACTGAAGACCTCAAGGATTATCAGAAGCACTAAGCAGCTCTCAGACAGCAATTGCAATTATGCTTCTGCAGCTGTGATTGTCCACAGCCATGCTTTCTCTCTTTGTCCAGAGCAACAGAGGATTTTAAGGAATGGTGCAAGGCTGAAGAAGGCAATACATCCATATGTGCTTTCCTAAATCTAATCTGGCATCCTTCTGGCTCCCATAACCTCTGGAGAGCAAAGTGCACATTTGTGCTGTTCCTAGCGCTGCTGCCTGATAACCAATATCTGCTCTAAGAGGGAACGCCTCGCAGCACCTGGGGAGAACAGCAGCGGGTTTCCTTTGATCTGCAGGGCACTGCTCTCAGCACAGCTGCAAAGCCAGGTAGAAAACTGCCAGGATTCTTGTTTTCTTCTTCCTTTTTTTCAGACTGAATCTCAAGTCTCATACTCAAAAAAAAAAAAAAGCCTCTGGCAGGCCTCCATGTAAAAATATAACAATATAACTACAATTTATTATTCATACAGGAACAGAGAAGGACCATCGCTTTATGACTGGGTAATAAAACAGGTCACTGCTCCCCACGTGCCTTGAAGCCTAGGACTTGATCCAGTGGAGGTAGAAAATGGGACTCCAGGCACGTAAAAGGGATTGCTGTAGTGGAGCTGTAGCGGATCCCTTTGCAAAGACCAGACTTAAATACACATCACACCTACAAAGCACAGGTACAGCTTCACAGTGGAAGAGGAGCCCAGCACGCAGCTGCCTGCCTCAAGCAGAGGTGCTGCAGGGGAAGCTGAGCACTGCTCCACCAACCCCCTTGGGGATCTGCTGAATGTGGGGCCTGCTGGCATTGCACTGGTTTTACCTGGGTAAAGCCAGCTGCTCCTTAAAATAAATTACTCAGTTGCCCTCCTGTTGCTCCTCTTGCCCTGCTTCTACCCGCTATTACCTGCCCTTGTCCTTGGAATTTCCACTGGGACCAAGGTGGGGCAGGTGAAGTGCCATGAGGAGGAGGGCGACCAGATGGATTCAGCACACAGTTGTTCTTTAAATTTCCAGAACGTCATCTCAACCCCCATTGGCACCCCCAGCTCCAGCATTTCATGGCCATGCCCACGGCTTGTTGCTGGGATGGAGCTCAGTTTGGAATGCAGGAAGGTAGAGGGGACAGCCTGGAGAAGGCCACATGGTAACTCTCCTCCTGGAGGCCAGAGCACATCCAGGGGCAGGTAGAGACTTCAAGAACTGAGCCACCATCTCCTCCCAGCACCACTTGTATGGCAAGAAACCAGCTCCATCCACTCCAACAGGGATCTGGGGATACAAAAGTGTGTGGTGAGCAAGAAGGGCTCAGGTTTGCTCTCTGGTTCCCCATAGAGGCTTTTGGACACCTCACAGAGGAGTTAGGGGACAAGCAAGCACAGCACAGGGGGAAAGCAGGGTGCTGTCGAAGCCTGCAACCCCACCAAGATCTCTTTTCCCTCAGCAGTGGCAGCAACCCTCTGCCTCCCATCCCAAATGGGGCTGCCCCCAGCAAGCCCAGCTGTCCTCAGGGATGACACAGCTCTTCCAGGCTCTCACTTGTTCACACGGGGCTGATTCAAAAAAGATGTTGGCAGAAGATGATACAGACCTTTCAAAATCTCTCTTCATACTCTGGCACTTCCTCCTCTCCATCCTCAAACAGGAATCACACAGGTCTGGACCTCATTCTCCAGCCCTGGAGCCCCAGCAAGCAGAAACCAGTGCCCAGCAGCAAGTCCTCCCAATCACTCCTTTTAAAAACACTTTCACCAAATAATCGATCCACACTAGAAAATGCCCTCCCTGAGCACCGTGTATCATGCACAAGGATCATGCACCACTGCCCAGGGAGAGGATGGGGTCCAGAATCCCCCTGCAATCCCCAACAGGTGAGGGGAGAAGGGATGTTATCAGGAAGGGCAATGGTTATCCTCGGGAAAAAAGTGGCATAAATTTTCTTCCCTCTGGAGTCCTCATATGCAAACCACGGAAACAATACCATGCTCTCTATTTCAGAAAGACTTACTCTCTATTTCCATGGAACTTTCATCACAAAAATGGAAAGCATGTAAAAAAAAAAAAGGAGGAAGGATGTGAGGAGTCTTACCAAAGGTGTCTGAAATCTCTGAGCGCACCTGCCCAGGGTAAAGTGTTTGCACTGCTGTACCCTGTGCCCTGGAGCTCAGCGATGCTCAGGGGACCAGGCAGCTGCACCCACAGGGGGATTTTTTCCAGTCAGCATTCACACAGCTGGAGCAAGGACACAGGAGAAAGTGCTGGTGGTCCTGAATGCTTTGCTTGAGCAGCTGAAAGGAGAGATGGTTTCTCCCACGGTTTATTGGGAAAGCAGAGTAGTGTGGCTGCCAACACAGCCACAAGGTCCCCACTCGGTGATGACGGTCTGCACGCAAGGGTGTGTTGGAGCACACTCTGGCATGGCAGCCCAGACTCCTCTGGGACAGAAACCACTCAGTGCTGGGCCTACAGCCACCCATGACAGCCCTGACGCTGCCTCTTGGGCCTGCCTGCCCAAATAACTCAGTAATAACTCCTGCCTCCACACACCCAAATATAACCACACATTTTTCCCAAGTGTTTAGCAAATGTAACCTCTGTGTTTTATACCTTTCACTCATTGATCAAGCTGATGTGTTTCTCTTTTGGACAAATAGTCATTACATCTGAAAGTTTATGGCTAGGCTTTGAAGTTAATGTTCTCTGAGATGAAGGAGAAAGTTCACACATCTTCTATTGCTTCCAGCCCTTCTGGCTGCAGACCAGATAAGAGAGTGATGCCTTCAATTTACAAGTGATGACTATTTTTGCAGGCAGAAAAGCCAAAAAACTTCTTAATGTAATAATGGCTGGAATATTGCTATAGTGCTCAGCAAAATGCTGGAAAAGGGGGGAGGTGAGTCCAGGAAACCTATGGACACCTCAGACTGGTTATTTCTCTTTTTACTGTCTCAGTTTCATCTGAGGCTGCATTTCCCTTCCTCCACTTTTGCTGCTGTTGCAGCTACTCTCACTTGGGTTGTCCACAAGCTGTTATTTTCTGCCAGCAACCTTCCTGTGGGGAAGAACAGCCTTCACAGCCAAAAAGTTTTCTCCTGGATATTAACAGGTCTCTCCCTCTAATTCTCCTTGAATAGGTAAAGAAAATGCAGTTTTACAGCACACTCCAGTAACAGCCAAGACTGAGTGTTTAAGTTGGAGGGTGTTAAAGCATCCAGTTCCTTCACACTTATTTGGAAACTGCAGCCTCGGTGTGACCGTTTCAAGCCTCCCACTTACCCTCCTTCCAATTGCAGCATCACCTCCTCCAGCCTTCAATGGGAGAAAGGTTTTAGGAGCCTTTAGGGGCAACCTGTACAGAATGCTCAGAGCCAGACTGTCACTGCCTGCAGTCTCCACGGGGAGTAAGCAAGGCTGAAAGGATTTTGGAGAGGGGTGGGGCTTTCCAGAGCTTCATTGAGCCAGCTTTGGGAAGTCTCCAAAGATGGCAGAGCCACCATCTGAGTAGAGGTGCCTGTGCTTGCCCACTTCCTGCTCCCCTGCCCACCATATCTCTCCAGGCCTGTTCACTCAGAAGTGGCTTTTCCATTTGGGCCCACCAGTCATAGTGACTGAGATGCCAAGAAGGCCTATGTGTACCCCTCAGCTGGCATTATTCTGAGCCCATGCTAGGGAGATGTGAAATGCAGTTCTGACAGGAACTCTGGCAGAGCATGCACAGGTACTGCCAGCATTTTGATACTGCTAACGAGTAGATGTTTGTATAAATAAAATACAATACCTTCTGGTATGTGATTTACAAAACATCAAGATTTTCAATAACTTAGGATTGAATTACACCCTGCAGAGGAAGGATTAGAGTTCTGCAGCTCACAGGTGGGCAGCTAAACCTTCTCCTCCTGTTTAGCTGTCCGCCTTCGACTTGTTTCACCTAAATAGTCAGCTGAAATTCAGCTGAAAGGCGTCAGCCATGTTCAGGTCAGCAAGGTATCACTGGATGAATGCTTGTGCTCTTTGTAAAGTGAAATTTGGTGCCTGACTGGAGGAACCACAAGCCCCCCAGCAAATCCCAGATCCTTCCCTGTTGTGGGGGCCCAGTGCTGCTGAGGGCTGACAGCCAAGCAGCACAAGGCTCTCAAGACTCCCTGGCACAACCACAAGGACCAGACAGAAAATCTCTCCCAGGAGGTGATAAAAAGCCCAGAGTGCCACCAGCATCCCCCACACCAGCCAACAAAGTCCTTCCATCACTATGGACCTGCAGCATCCTTTGCCAAATGCAGTAGTTCCCTTCCATTGACGCCTGTGCTGCTCATTTGCTTCTGTCAGCATGACCAAGTGATGGGATGGGCTCTGCAGAATTTCTGTTAATCCTCCTCCATGTCTTGGAATTGGGATCTGGCTCGCTGACCACTCAAGAAACTTCCCTTTCCTTTATTTCACTCTATTTTATCCTTTGCTGTAATGCTAAATAAAATCTACTTATTGTTAACCACACCTCACAACAGCAGTGGTTATGTTTGCTGCCGGTTTAGTTTCCAAGTAATTTAAATAAACAACTGAGCCATCAAGAGAAGTTATTAAACATCCTTTTCCCCTGGACATCATGACACACCAGGCCATTAATATTTCTTTAGCACAGCAAACTTTGAGGCTTAAAATCCACACCTTGGTTTGTTAAATGGGATAATTATTAACATCTTCAACTATCCAGCTAACGAGTTCCTGTGTTGCAGTGAATGTGATGTTGTGTGATGTTGCTCACACTAATTTCTTGGGAAATTTGGGCCTGCAATTTGGTGCAGTCCTCACAGCAGAGATATGTTTCATCTTCTAAGGTGGCATCAGCCACTCTTGTCCTGGCATTAAAAGTCAGCCAATGTCCCTTCCAGGTCTCCCAGGCAATCAGCAGCCAGAAAATCAGTGTTGTGCTCGGGAACATCAGCGTCAGGAGGCATGAAGGTGGCTGTCCTGCCACAGGTGTCAGGGCTACCCTCTGGGAAGCAGCCCCAGCACAACACTCCCTCTATTCCAGTGAATGCCCAGTCTTTCCTTCAGGAGCACTTACGAGTGCACGGCGGTGCCACACCGGGGACACCATGGACAGATCTCCCCCCAGGGGAATTCAGGGGTTGGAAGTAATTTTAGGGGCCTTGATGCTTTTCTCTCCTTCCCCTGGAGCAGCCCTGGGGGTACTGGGGGCACCAGGACATCCTGTGCTGTGGCTCTGCTTCGCTCTTACGGTGCTGCCTGCTCACCCCCATTTTCAGAGGGTGGCACAGCTGAAAGCAAAGCTGTGCACCCCTCGGGGGAGACATTCTGGAGAGCACCAGCTGGTTCCCCAACTCCACCGCAGAGCAATATTGTTTCACCACAAAAAAATCTCACTGGCCAACACACAACAGGTCTGGAGCAGCCCTTGAGAAGCGCCGGGCTCTGCATCCCATTAGGGCTGCCCGGAGGAAGCTGGACAGAGTTTTTATTAAATCAAGCTCAGTCAATGCTTAAAGAAGGGCTTTTTTGAACTAGGAGCTGAACCTCATGTTTGGTGCCCTGCCAAGCTCAGGATAGTGTGAGGAAGAAAAGGAGATGTATTTTCGGACTGCATGTCTGCTAACAGGCTGTTAGATAAAATTAAAGAGGCTGTTTATAAAGAATCCGCTGGTGCTGAAGCAGATGTGGAGGCCTGAGTTTATGACAAGATATATTTCTGGTGTTGGCACGAACAATCAATTTCATTCAGGGCTTCCCTCACGCTGTAATGATTTGTTGGTTTGGGGTTGATTTCTTTTTTATTTATTTCATTATTTTAACTGAAACTGGCACAATGCCCTCATTACTTGTGACAAACTTGTTTGTTTACTTATGTCGTGGTAACCGGAGAGCTGGGCTCAGGCTCTGCTTCCTTGGATGCTGGTTGTTTCCTACCACAGCACTTGGAGCTGTCTGACACCAGCACTGTGTTTTAAAAATACGCTGCTTTCCTCAGCCTTGCAGGCAGCAAGGGCATTGCTGTGCTTTTACAAGAAAAATCAAGAGCAGAAGTGAAGGCACATTGTCATTAATTATACATGGTTTGGGTTTTTCCTGTCTTGCTGCTCCTCCTTGGACCCTACACTGAGTCCTGACTTTCTTATGGCACAGATAAAAACCTGATAGAAAAAAGCCCAACACAATTGCTGTGATCTATATCTACAGCAGGGCATTGCATATGGAAGGCATAATCTTTGATGGTAAATTTTTGTTCGGCATCATAGTAGAAGTTGAGGGAAAAGGTGTCATCCTTGGCCCAGAGTTTCATAAGTGCCACAGGCAAATGGGCCCTTTTAAACCTTCTCCTCCTCTTCCAAAAGGAGAAACTCACAATCTGGATTCAAGCGAACCTTAAAGTCATAAAATTCCAGGTTCCAATAAATCTTTGTTTTATAGCAACACATCCAGCATATATCAAAACAGAAACTGTAAAAGAAATTAAACATGTGTGGGTCACATACTCTGCTGGATGCTCCTTAATAGTTTTGCACAATCAGTGGAATACGGAGGCGCAGTTTTGCTCTATGAAGTTTTGGCACCTCCCTGCAGCGCTGTGAGGCTGCCCAGGGCACCCACCCAGAACACGAGCAAACGCAAGGGGAAGGGGTGGCAGCTCCACTCCCACATCCTCTCCCTTCTTTCCCAGTGCAGATAAGCTGCGCTGTAGCTGCATCACCATGGGCCCTGGGCCTTGGGTGCTGGAGCCATGGGCTGCTCCAAGCTCCATCATCTTCCCTTTGGGGGCCCAGCAAAGTGGGGACTTGCTCCTCCAGCAAGTGAGGTGGCAAGGCCATGGCAAACAAAAGCACTGTAAATCAAAGAGAGGGAACAGTAAAGTGATATCTGGGGGGAGGATTTGCCTGGCTGTTCCTGTAAAGTGGAAGTGCAAAGCAAAAACGAAAGGAGCTGGGATCACGCTGCAGAGACACAGATTTTAACAAGCTCCTTTTCAGGGCTTTAAAAGATTATGCATGTGACGTAATCTTGACATTTCCTGGCTCACTGGTGATTTCCTCGGATCAAATACCCGGAATGCTGGGGACTTGTCACCACCTCGTGCAGCTCCTATTACTTGCAGCACCCCAGGGGACACAGGAGGAGAGAGGCACAGAGGTCTGGGGCAGGGGACAACACCCTGCATCCCTCTCCGTGTGCTCCTCCTCACCCTGGCTGGGTGAGACATGGAACACACACCTTCCCTTTTAATAATTCCCCTTAATATTGAGGGTTGAGGTTTAAGGCTCCTGGCCATGGATCCTGCACCCAGAAGCCTTGGCAGAGAGATTAAAGCCTGAGAGGACCCTGGCAGGGACAGGCCCTCAGACCTTGGAACAATATATAATCTATTTCTTTCAATCTATTTTAGAGCGGCAATTTTATAAAATTCCAGGTGACTTGTTGGAGCAGTCAAAACCAAGTCCAAAAGCAAGCAGAGCCCTAAAAAACTTCGGGAATCTTCTTATGATGAAGATTCATTGAGCTTCGGTTAGTAGAGTGCTGAAACTAGAAAGTTATGGGGAAAAAGAAAAAATATCAGCAAAGCATTTATTAGCATTTTGTCAAGCAGTGGGACAGGCTTCCCAGGGAAGTGGCAGACCCTTGCCAACCCTGGAGTTTGCAAACGGAGAGGGGACCCAGCAGGGCAGAGTGGCAAACCCCCATCCTGGCTTGAGATCCTCCAACCTCTGCTGTGGCAGGTAGAAGGACAAAAACCACAGACTCTTCCCAGAATTTTTTAACCTGGATTTCCAAAGACTGCCTAAATTTGGGTTGCTCAGGAGCTCTCTATTATTAATTACCCGAAAACAGATAAAACCAAAGGCAAGCAAAGAAGCACCCATCTGGGAAGCACTGGTACCATGACCAATGACCCCAGGCAGCTCTTCCCCACCTCCTCTTCCTCACCAGGGAATCACTGGCAAATCAAATCACCTGGAGGCTGCAAGTGACAGGGGATGAGGGTGGTGGGACCCACAGGAGTCACCCTTCTCCTCCTGACCAGGCAGGCTCGGGCTGGCAGTGCCTTTGCTGTGTGTTAGCAGGCAAGCTGCAGCTGAGAGGTTAAAGCAATTCCCATCTTAAAAAGTATTTAGAAAGGGCATTTGAAAGAGTACCACTGACTAGTTTAATGCAGCACCAGTATGGCTTTAGTAGTATTAAAAAAAAATTAAACCTAATGTTAAAAAGAATATATATTTTGTTACAATTTCCATGCAAACAGTTTAAATAATCAATAGAGGATGTGGCAGCGCTTCCAGCACAGCCCTGCACAGCAGAAAGAGAAAGTGAAACAAAGTGAAAGCTGGAAAGCCCCCGGGAAGGCAGGGAGACAAGGCCAGGAGGAGACTCTGGCAGGGCTCCTGCCTGCCCAGAGCCTGCCCCAGGCTCCCAGGCCCAGGCAAAGGCTGGGCAGGAGGTTACAGCAGGGATTAGTTAAGCAGCACCACCTCTTTGGTCACCTAGACTTGTATTCGCTTAATCCTCCAAGTCTTGTGCTAACACACATGGGTTGGGTTTGGTTTTTAGCTTAAATATATCCCATGCTCTGGCTTTTTATACTCACTTTGAGACATATGGTGGTATTTTCAGACTTGGGTCACTTAAATTTTATTATTGCAGGTGGCCCAAGTAAACTTTCATTAGGTTTCTCATGTGTATTTTCTAAAGAGAACTGTAAAATGAACAGTTAAGAGGTTTGTGGGAGCTTTTTAATAAGGATGTGGAGGGAGCAGCTTCCCTATCAGTTTTACAACTATGTACTCCACTTTGCCTCAACCCTCACATTAAATGCATCATCTCAATGCCAAAAAAATCGACAGTACTTACCTGTCAGATGCAGACATTCAGATACACAAACCAACTATTTATTACAGGCATTTCAGGCAATCTGAATTGTGTTATGCATCCTTGTTTCCACCTTTCTTTCCTACACTTTGCTTCACTAAAAACCTTCACAAAGTTGCACGCACGTAGCCTGCCTCACACAAACAACCTCCCAAGGTTAATTTATTACCAATTAACTTGAGGAGTTCAACACCTTTGCACAGGCTGGTGTGAATAATCAAAATCTATAGCTGGAAATCAAATACAGGTAAATCTCTGATTAAAAAAAAAATAAATAAGGAACATGATTAGTAATCCTTTGGTGTTTGGATACAAACCCAAAAGCAAGCCAAAATGGGAGCAAGGCTAATGACCACAACTCCCTCTTAGGAGCAGAGCTACACACTGTGCAGCACAGTAGGTTCTCTCAGAAGCATTTTTAAAAGTCTTCTGTGGGACAAAGGAGTTGTCCTGAACTTTTATTGTTTTAAAATTAATGTAGAAAAAAAAGGAAAATAGGGAGTTTCCTCTGCAAAAGTCACGGACCACTGATCAGGCACAGGGGATATCAACTTGAACTCAAGTTTTGAGAGCACTGAACAGAGAAAAGTCCATTTAAAAGTCTCAGTTTGCAAGTTTACTTTTGAAAAACCACACGTGGAGCCTCCTCTGCCTTTTGCCCTTTTTCATAAAATCCAGGAGATCTCAGTGATGAGATTTCTGCACGCTGCAGACACGAGCCACTGCTCAGAGCAGCGCTCTGGGACGCGCAGTCTCCTTGTTTATATTTCAGTGCTACGCATGATTAATCCTCCATTTCATTCATTGTCTTTTTACTTCTCTGCTACTGGGAACAGTAAATAAGAGGGAAGTTGTAACAAGAGCCTCCCTTTTATTCAGAGACCTTCTGTTTCCTGCAGGCTGGCGGCTTCGAAAAAAATCACAGCTCCATTGTGCTCCAAAGTCATATTGAATGATTCAGATGAAAAGAAAAACCCACGTCAGTAGGAACAGGGAACTCAAAGACGAGTGTTGAGGCCAGCAGAGCAGGGACATCGATCCCAGGCAGCAGCACATCCTGAGAATGCTGCACCCTGTGACAGCAGCAACACTATAGTTTATCCCTCTGCACTGTGGGTCCGTGGAAGGAAGGGCTGCTCCCGGTGTTAGGGGTGTCCCTGAGCACCCCTGGCACCACGGGAATGGCATCGATTGCCTGGGGGCAGGGCGGCAGCAGGACAACCCTCCTGTCCTACCTGGGGGGCGCAGATCCAGCCCCCCGCAGCTGGGGGGAGGTGAACTCACTCCTTGCAGCCCTGGATGGCAGGAGGGGCAGGAGGAAGGGGCAGGGGGACCGGCGGCAGAGGCAGGGAGGCAGAGCATTCGGTGATAGAGACAGTGTTGCCATCACTGAACATCTGGTACAAACGCTCCCCAAAAATAGATCACTTCCTTCTTCCACCTCAAAGGAAACAGTGTTGGAAGGAGTCTCACATCCAGCAGGGCTGGTGCAAGCAGGGGTTTCGTTCACTGGCAGCCTCCCACTGGGAGCCACTCAAACATTCCGGGGGGTGACTCTGGGAGCAGCCATCAGTCCCAGGCAGGATCCAAGGGACTAGTCCTGCGGAATGCCCCGACAACCCACGTGGGTGCCGTGCCTCTCAGCGCCCCTGAGCAGAAACTCACCAGCATTTTGCACGGGTGGCTGATTAGCAAAACCAACCCCTCTGTCCCCGAAAGCTGCTCCTGTGCCGAGGGGCTCAGCCTGTGATCTGCCCTCACCTGCGTTTTCCAGTGTCACTTTTACATTACAGTGCTGGTTCACAGCATCTTCCTTATTGGCAGGCGTCAGGAGAAATGTGTGTCAACAAATCTGAAGCGAGCGTAAGCGCCGCTACAGTCAAGTCTGGTAATAGAACATGAGTCACTGTTATTCAATCATTTACCAGCACACATTTTGCAAGAAAAGTTATCTCTCCTAGGAGTCACCACCATACCAATTTGAGAGTTTGTTAAAAGAGCACCCTGATTTTACTTTGAGCTGCGTGGCTGAGTCTTCAGAGCACTGGTTCCTGCTATCCGTACTCGCAGCCCCCTGCACTCCCTCTGCACCTGTGTTTCAAAGCCAGGCATGAGGCACCCAGCCCTGGCACGATCTATGACCTGACGTTCCTCCCAGCAGTTTTCACAAACAGTGTCTCCCCAATGCCAGGAGTGAGCTGGCAGCAAGGAAGAGGCTGCCAGGACTGACGCCCCAGGTGCCATCAGTGCCCCACCATCTGTAGTGCCACTGGCCAGAGTTAGTTTAGGGGATGGGCATTTTTCCCCTGAGCCAGGATGAGGAAGAGTGTGGTCAACCCCAGCATTTTGGCAAAGGAGACTTCTTCCCATAAAGGTGCTATTTTCATTGTTTTCTTATGTTTCAGTTTGGGAAGGAGCAGGAGGGGTCAGGAATGTCTTCCCAGACATTTCTGCAAAACTGTTTTTATTCTTGGTAACAAATGCACCCGCCAAACACAGCAGCACACGTCCTCGGTTTCCCCTCCGTACGCCCGATTTTTTGAATGGCTTCTTGGAAAAAGCATTTAAATGGTGACCTCTTGCTGCTGTAAGATGTGCAGGGAGATGGGTCCTTTCCAGGCATTCAAGCTGTAGTGCTTGGTCTTTCCTGTTTTTACTGAGGAACTTTTGGGAGGTCAGAAATACATGAATTGAGCTTTTGCTGCCTTAATAGGTGAAAGGCTGCTGGAAGCACGGGGGGATAAACTTCCTCTGTGCCAAACGACCGTCATTTAAGTCAAACACTTTTTAACAATAGAAGCAAAATTTTAGAAGGTGCAGTTAAAAACCCCGACATTCGCCTGCCTGTCCTCCCTGCTCCATGCTGCTGTGCCTCTTGCTGCTTAGCTTGATCTCGAGCACTCCTGCTGCAGGGAAGGCTTGAGCTTCTGATGTGGCAAACAGGTAGACTAAGCTAATTTATCGCTCAAGTCTTTTATTCCATCACAGAGTGGCAAAAGGGAAGGCTCGTCTCTCTCGCAGGTCACCTCTAATAGCAATTGCTTCAGCAAGATGGATTTCAAAATTAGGTGCAGTCGAAGCAGAAGCCACACTGTATTTTTCAACAGCACAAAGCAGCCGTAAGAGGAATCTGACCTTCATTCTTCATAATAAATTCACTGGGGAAAAAAAATCCATCTTTGTTTTTCAGCTTCAAGTACTGTCAAAAGAAAAGCCAGGGCACAACATATACAAAATAAAAATACAAAACAACTTCAGCAAAATGATAAAAAACTCTACTTTTCCTGCTTTTTCTTACTCAAACATTGGAATAAAGTCTGACAGCTTGTCTGAAAGTACATTGTTATGGAATAAAGGCTGGTGTTAATTTAAAGTGGATCTATTCTCAACTAAATTGGGACCACCTCAAAGTGGTTTTCAGATGTAGGATGCAATCCAGTAGTAAAGTCTGGGGAAAAGTTTATCAGTACACACCCCCATTTAGGCACTCCATTGGACTTAGCACATTTGTAAAATGTCCCTTAATATATTTCAGGTGCTAAAATAATGTCTGCTGCAGCCTGCCAAAGGAAAATGTCACACACTGTTATTTTCTGCTAGAGCATCCCCAAAAAGATGTGATCTGTAGTCAAGTAGATTCATAAGCTAAAGAATATAACAGAGGAAAGTTTGAAAATACTTGGCATTTTACTGTTATTAATAAAATGATTGGTACATTTGAGTCCTAAAAGACTGTAGCTGGTCAGCTGCTACTGGCAGAGCCTGGAAATGGTGAAAATTAATCGTCTCTTGTATTAAACACTATCTTTGTATTTTGCCATGTCTCCGTTACAGACTCTGTATTGAATAACGCATTATAACCCAACACAGCACATTGCCTTTATTCCTTTAATCTCCTGTCAGGCAGAGCTGGGAAGGCAGAATGGGAATGTTTATTCTAACTAGCAGGTCTAACCCTTAGGCTAGCAAGATTTAGGAGAGGTTTTTTCCAAGTTCGGCTTGTCACCCTCTAGAGAACCTAACGCTGTGGCTGCAGTCTGCCTGGCTCCTCTTCTGGGGGAGTCACTCAAATCCATCTTCCCACTTTCTAGCAAGCCTAGACCCAGCTGCTACTCAGCCTTTTCTCCTTCAGGATGGGCTGGTTGCACTGAGAAAAGCAGCTATAATAAAGAGGCTCAGTGTCAGCAGCGCCCTAATTAAGCTGCAGAAATCGGCCACCTCACACCCGTTAGTTCAGGTTTGCAGGGGCCCATTTGCCCGGACAGAAACATTTTGTTAAATAAGCTCAACTTCTTGCTAGAACTGCTGTGATCACTGAAAGCTCAGCTGAGGGGATGAACACTGTCCATACATTTAGTTAAACCAGCTTAAAATTACAGAGCATATCGAATATATCTAGGTGGCAGCAACTGCAGCTCCTTTCAGGACCAACTTGAGATAAACAAGCATAAAAGCAGTCTGGCTTCATTTGGCATTCAAGGTATCATAACTACCACATATCAACATTCACGTTCTCTCCAGACCAATCAATCTTTTGTTGTTGTTTAGAACAGCAAAAGCCTTTTTTTAACCTCTACAAGCATTTATGTGAAGGTTAAAGCCCTAGGAGATGTTTTTTGGTAGTGATGCCAATGCTGTCAGTTCCCTTGTAGAGAACCACAAGCTAAACGGTTGCAATTTCACCACTCATTATCCCTCTTTTAAAGCAAGCACCCACTTTTAAAGATCAAGGGGAGACAGATTCAAGCTGAAGTGTCAGCAGTAACCGACCTCAAATCGAGTAATCTTGGAGTGGTCAAGTCTGACCCATCAGGGCAGAGACAGTTTTGACCAAGAGGATTATTTAACTGCTGGAGCTTGCACGGGAACACAGCTGCGGAACAGGGAGATCCTCCCCAGCAACAACCCTCAGTAGCTCTTCTTTTAAAAAAGGGGAATTAATCTACCTACAGTATTCCTCTTCACCAAAGAACACTCTCATTGTTTCAAAAGAGTTTTATGGCAGACACAGGCAAAGGCTTCAGTCCGATATCCGTGCGCCGGCTCAGCTGAATTACCGGCACACACCAAGTGCTCCTGAGAAAACCACGGCCACTCTGGAGAGCTCGGGAAGCCTTGGTGCATCCCCCACCCAACACAGCTTCCGCAGGGAGATATAGGGGGTTCTCTTCCTCAGCAAGCAGCGCTGATAATGAATGACATTACCTACCCTCTGTTTGTTACCAATGTGCTAAAGTCAAAGGCAAGGCAAAGGCCGTGCCTGGCTGCCAGGGAAGCGCCCGCTACTCATCTTTTAAGTTCAGCTGAATCCTCTAGGTTACTTCTGTCAACATCAAGCACCGAGAACAAAGGCACAAGATTATAGGGATCTCATTTAGTATGCTTGTTCCAAGAACAAGAAATGGGTCTACTTTCCTCTGATGACCTGGGGAAACAAAAAAACCCTTCAGCACAGAAAATTTATTTGTCATCAGTTATGAGCATTTGAATGTGTAATATCCAGTTTAAGGAGAAAAGTAAGTCTGTCTGTCCTAAGCTTTCTACAGCAAGACCTTACAAACAGCATCATTCTTCTGCTTGAAACAGAAAGCAGGGATGTATGTATCTGAGAACACCAACACACACAAAAACCCCCAGATCCTTAGGGTATTAAGTGAGCCATTTAACTAAGTATTTAAAACCTCTGCAATTATTAGTTTATTAGTATCATCCAGGATTTCAGATGTTCAATATTTCTCCTGAAGTTATACATAAATGCAAATTGAAATAAGAATCTGAAAGTCAAAATTGTATAACAAAACAATACTCCATCACAAAAGCGTGTAAAATTACAAGAATGCTTTTTTTTTGTTTGTTTTTAAACACTGGCACTTAAGAGAACCATAATTTTGTAACCACAAAATTGCCGAATTGTCCCCCAAACTGGTAAGCAGGTATATGTGAAAATAGTTACAGCTGCCAGCACTTGAAGTTTTACTAAATATGCAAAAAACCCCTTAGCTTTGGTTTTGGAAGAGAACTGTATTTGACCAAATTAGACATTGTTGGTATACCATAAACATTTAACTTTTTAATGCAAAATTTAATAAAATGTACTTTTCCATACAACTATATTTAACTTAAAAATGGGCAAACATCAAGAGTGCGGTATAAAACCTAACAGGAAAAATACATCTTATCTCATTTTCAATTTGAGACAATATACAACTTTGTTTAAAGGGCTAAAACTAGAATTTCAAGAATACAAATATGAATTTACATAGATTTAACAAATAATAATGGTACCATTTATAGAAATCTTAGAAAGAAAAATCATTTCTTGTGGGCCCTTTGCTACCAGGAGTCTCATGGTATAAAGCCCGTGGCCATCACCAGACCTGTCACCAAAAAATAATATGGTCATTTCATGCTTTTAACTTTACACATTTTAGGTGCGCTCATCGCTCCCAGGTGTTCAGAGATTTACAAATATAACTTCCATTACATGGTAACGGAGTCACACGTGTAAATTTCTCTACACCGGATGGACATACACTCTTCCTATGGGTCCTTCTAGGACTAAATTTAACGTTCCCTCCCTCCCCACCCCCCAAAGTATTTAGTTTCTGTAAAATTGAACTCTATACTTCTCAACTCTCCAAGACTGGTAAACTCATGCAACTCAATAGAATATTACATTTCACAAAAATCTGAACAAGTATCCATTTGCTGAGATTGAATTTTTCGTTTTGTTTCCAGTTATGGAAGAATATTTTCATCATATGCCTATATATTTCTTTTCTTACCCTATCATGATAATGCAGGGTATGCAGATCAAAGCTTTGTTTATCAGCTGGTTATATGAAAGATGAAAACTGTAATATTCCCATGATCCCATACGGGCATTCAATAAAGCAAAAGATGAGTTCCCCTCAAAAGAAAAAAAAAAAAAAAGAAAAAAAGAGAGAAAAGAAAAAAAAGTATGATTCTCAAGGGCACCTATTAAAAGGACAACAATACTAATAAAAAAAATTGTATTTACTTAGAAGCATTCAGAATGTCAACAAAACAGCTGCAACTTTTTTTCTTCCTTTTTGCAATTACAGAGTGGTATTCAGTTAACAGAACAACAATTATTTTTATGATGCATCAGAGACAACTGAAGATGAGAAATGAACTACATCCCCAAATATAACTAAATTTGTGCTGTGCACCAACAAGAACCTGCTTTATAACTCCCATGCCAATTTACAACCCCCACACTGTACCAGGCAAGGTTAGTGGCCGTTGAAATACCACTAAGGACAGGGCTATCTAAAGACACATTCGGTAGTGTGTTAACTATACAAAAAAAGAGACACTGTACAGTTTAAAAACAAATCTTACACAGCCTTACATTTCAATTTTTTTTTTCTTTAAAAGGAGTGAGTTGTGTACAGGGGGGTTAAATGCTTTATAGACAAGAAAGAAATTGCTCTAAAAGAGACTTATTCATCATCATCATCATCTTCATCCTCCTCTTCTTCCTCCTCTTCATCATCTTCATCCTCTTCATCTTCGTCCTCATCCTCCTCCTCTTCCTTCTTCTTCTTGCTCTTCTCAGCCTTGGCAACTACTTTTTTGCCTCCATCAACCTTCCCTTTGGCCCGGTATGCAGCAATATCCTTGGAGAAGAAAAGCAGGAAGAATCTCTCAAAGATTTAACCAGCCCAGAGGTCTGAACAACTTCCAACAGCACTTGTGAAAGCAGTCACCCAGGTACCTGCCCTTTCTCCACATCCACTGGGGTAGGACCAAGGTGAACTGAAGCCCAGCGCCAAAGAAAGGGGAACGCTCTAATACAGAAAGTACACTGGCACGCTAGAACACACTGCTTATGGCTGCTAAGGAATCTCCACTGTTAGGCTTCTGGGAACAGGCTGGAAAAGCTGCTCTCTCTGACAGTAAAGGCACAGCTGAGGCCACTAGCCCATAAGGAAGTAGGGAAACCTCTGAAGGTCCCTTTCTAGCCCTACCTCCTACAATGCCTAAAGAAAGGCACAGGAAAACCCTTGTTTGAGGCACAAAACTGTGATCAGCCACCCAGAACACGACAGAATGACCCACCCTAACAGCTGCAAGGTTATGCCTCAGCAAAGTGCAGTTATACTGGACTCTGCCTAGCAGAAGTTTACAAAATAAAAGGTATAAGAACTTGATTAAAGGGTAGACAGTGCCACCTTCTGCATGCAATAAATTTATTCTAGCTGTTTGAAACGCACAAAATTCAGTTCCTGTTACAGGGAAGTCAAAGCTGCACCTGGAAGGCAAAGTCATAAAAGCAGCTAAGACTTCCCAACTTTGTGCCAAAACAATAGAACAATTAGGCAGGAGAACTGATCCACAAAACTTACACACACCAGCTACAGAGAAACATCAACACATTTACACAGATGGTCCAAATCTTCAAATATTCCCCACCTAATAAACACTACACCACTAATCTTACTGTTCACTTAAGACTTTCTTAAAGCTTAGCAGGAAATTTTGAGAAAAAATGATACACAAGGGAAAGGCTAAGCAGTAAAATACTGAAATTTACTACACCTTAAAACCCCATTTCTAAGTGTGAAAAATAAAGACATTACTAGTGGAAATTAAAATAGTATCTGCGAATAAAGATTAACAATTCTACCATTTAAAAGAACTCTGAGTTGCCTTGGCTGTGTACGCAAGAAATTACTACAAAGCTGTACATGTGGGAAAGCTCCTAGACCTGCAGCTCCTCTCCAACACATAAACAGGGCCCAAAGGTTCCACCTTGCGCACTACAGTGCAAAAATTTTGGAGTGGATTTGTTTGCTAGCAGGAGAAACACCCAGAGGAAGGTGACAGCACACTACAGGTGACATAGGTGCCATGTGTCAGGTATAGGTGGTCGCTGAGCCCTTGTGAGGCATTATCAGGGAATCATTATCAGGGGATGCCAACATGCATCCCCCCTCTTCCCTTGGTTTCCAGAAATAAAACCATGTGTGGCACAATCCTGTGTGAGCAACAGAATGCTACAACTCAAATTATGACAGCAGGACTTAGACTTAATAATTTAAAAAATTGTATGACAAGCTGCTTCTTATGCATAATTAATCAAGCTAATTACTAGAAAGGAGATGGACACAAAGTAGGTCCAGGAAAAACACATGCCTAAACCTACCATTTCCTTTTTGTTTCGTCATTATCCCAAGAATAAATTTAAAAAATCATCTATGTGTATCAATTATCCTAACATTCAGGGATGCTCATCAGTATGCCCAAAATTAGGGAGAATAAATTCATTCTTTACTAGCATTACTTAGTGCTGCCAACTCAGCTCAAATACTGCTGTGACCTATGGATTTAGTAACGATACAGAACCCACGGTATTTATTAAACCACCAGTGACAGCCCAAAATTACAGACAAATGCAAGCAGTTCAAGGTAAAGGACTACAATTTAGTGTTATGGCAATGAACCGTTTGCCCTTGTAGGCAACATTTTTCAACAAACCTAATGAATTATGTCATTAAAATGTTTTAATTTGCAACATCAGGTATCAGAGTACACAAGAAGAAAAAAACATCTAAACTGAGGCTTGACCTCCCCAAAGCATCTCCATAAATGTCAGTGTTACCTTTTCATACTTCTCCTTCAGCTTAGCAGCCTTCTTTTCATAAGGCTGTTTATCGTCTGCAGCGGTGTTGTTCCACATCTCTCCCAGCTTCTTTGCAACATCTCCAATGGACAGACCAGGATGTTCTCCTTTGATTTTTGGACGAAACTCAGAGCAAAACAAGAAAAAAGCCGAACTACAGAGGAAAAATAAGACATTATTTAAATTTTAGACTTCACTGCAGCAGCAACTTTTGTGACCTTTGTCACTGTTCCTTGAGAGTATTTTGAAAAAAGCACCTAAAAAGCGAGACAGACACTGATTACAGTGGAAGGTATCAGAACTGAACGAGCCACTTTGCAAACTCAATGCACCCTTGTCTCTTAAGTAATGCTGCACATCTGGTCCCATTTTCAGTAGGATCTCCAGAAAGGCAGATTTTATATACCATACACAGAGAAAACCTTTAGAAATAAAAATAAGGGAATGATACTAGGGAGCAAATGTTGTGTCAGAACTGTAAGAGGTGGGAGGCTGCAATATTTGTTATGAAAGTAGGATTTCCAGACAACAGCACCAGCCCAAAGAAGAACCCTAGCTTGTAAAGGAACTTCCCGGTTCCTTTCAGCATTAGCTCCAGTTAAAGCACACACAATAAAGTACTGGTGTCTAATAGGAGATGAGCATCAAGCCAGTTGTCATTATGTAGCGGCTAAAGTTTTAATTTTCTAAGCTGGTTTTGAGCAAGATCATCTGTGAAACATGTTCTGAGCAAAAGACTCCGATTTTAAACTGACTGCCAATCAAAAATTCTGCTCAGGCCAACAAGTGATGAGACCAGGGCCTGCAGTACTTTACTGCCATATTACACATGAATTACCCTCTTAACAGAAATTACAAATACCAGTCAGAATCACACAGTCAATTTTTGCATCTACTTTTAAAGGCTGCCATTACTGCAATTTTGATAGTGGCACATCCTGTCTGAAAACAAAAGCTTAGCATTCTCAACTAAAATTTCAACCTATCTTTACACCACTGGTCGGGAAAATCACATAGTCTTGTATTTCTGAAGCTCCTGGGTAAAATTATCATTTCATAGATACACACCAGTGTGATGGTCCCGAAGAAGACAACCTGAAACTAGGAATCTACTTACGGAGGCCTCTTCGGTGCATTTGGATCCTTGAACTTCTTTTTTGTTTCACCCTTAGGTGGTACATAGTTTTTCATTTCTTTTTCATAACGAAGCTTGTCAGCCTTTGCCATATCTTCAAACTTCCCTTTCTCCTTAGAAGACATAGTCTGGAAGGCAATTAGATTACAGAGTACCTCAGTAGGGACACATAAGCATCAAAAGAGTATTTTAAGATTCCAAAACATACTAAAGTCCATTCCAAAATTTCAGTTGGAGGAGCTAAAGGTAAAACAAGGACAATGGATAGTTACCACTCATTTTACAACTCCACTTCATACTTACCCAAAATACGAACTTCTGAATAAATAATTTACAATCATGAATGGTATTTCACACAAAGCCGTGATTTAAGGACTTGTGAGGTTTTTTTAAGCAGCTATTCCTACCTTCCATCGTTCTGAGCATTTTTTTGAGAACTCTGAGAAGTTCACTGATGCATCTGGATGTTTCTTCTTGTGCTCCTCCCGACAGGTTTGCACAAAGAAGGCGTATGAAGACATTTTACCTCTCGGCTTCTTCGGATCACCTTTGCCCATTTTTGCTGATTTTCTGTAATAAAGCAGAAGAGACACCTTTAAAACTTGTACTTTCAACAAATCACAGCAAGAAGTTAAGTCACAACCAAGGACCATGCCAAACAAGACCTGCTGGAGCAGTATTCTGAAATCACACAATGGGAAGAAAATTCCCTTCTGGAAAATTTACTGAAGATTTCTGTCATCCCTGCCTGAGGTGACCTGGATGCAAGCAACCTGAAATCTCAAAGGGCCTTCAAAATGTGCAGTTATGGTCTCCAGCAAACAAGAACTATCCTTCCAAGCAATCTGAAGGCAAGTACTGCAGTGGAGACTGCACACCACGACTATTATTGGTATATTAATCACATGCTTGGGAAGAATAAATTCTATTAAAAGGAGGGTAGAAGTACCCAAGTATCCTGTCTCAGTGGGCTTGTGGCTTACTGAATTCTTTCCTTTTACCGCCTGTTTTTCTACCTCTTCCCCTGTAGGCCCTGGATGCTCATTTACAAAATATATTTTTTATTATTTTCTATGCCTTATGTTATCACTCTTCCTTATGTGTACTGCAAAAGCCTACCGTCTCTCTTTGCAGGTACACCTAGAAACACAGGAATGAAACACCTCACTTGGTCAAACGTATTATAACCTGCAGGGAGAAGTACAACATTTACATACGGCCAGCAGAGCTGTGCTCAGCAAGAGCACTATCTGACACTTTCAGGGACTGAAAAATACCTTCCTGGAACTTTCACACCCAAGTCAGACATTCAGAGTATTTCTTCATAGCTCCCTGGAAAAAGTCACTTACACCCTGACAAGCTCTGCTTTTCAGCACGAATTAAAGGGGAAAAAAAAAAGTGTGAAAGGAAAAAAAAGGGCAGGCAATGCCTGCCCGTATTGCCACAGAAGCTGTATTTCCTATCGGTTTGGCGGATAGACAGAAACAGATTTCTGCTCTGTGACTAAACACGTCCGGTTTGAAGTTTCTATCAAGTAAACAAGAGGGCTGAAGCACCAGGAGCTGCTCCTGCCTGCCCTGGAGCCGCTCGCAGCGCCGGCCGGGCGGGGGGCTCGGCCGGGCCGGGGGCAGCGGGGCCGGCGGCGCTGGGGACACAGTGGGGCCGCGGGCAGGACTCGGCACCGCGACCCACGGGCTGGCGTTTAAAAGCCTGCTCCTTCCCGCCATTTTGGACGCTTCCCCTGTGAGGGGAGCAGAGGGAAACTTCAGAAGTCCCTCAAGAGACCTGCTGGGGGTGAGAGGGGACGAAGAAAAAAAAAAAAAAAAAAGAAAAAAGACGGGGGGGAGGGGAAAAAAAAAAAAAAAAGGAGTCCCGTTATTGGGGAGAATATGTGTAAGTTTTATTCGGTGTTCAGGCGACGGCTCGCGGCGGCTCGCACATGCCCGGGAGCCGGACATCCACCGGGGTGCAGCTGCCCGCAGGCGGCGACCCCCGGCCCCGGCGGGACAAAGCGCTCTCCCGCCGCCGCCCCCGTCCCCCCGCGGCGGGGGGGCCCGTCCCCATGCCCAGCCCTGCCCGCTCCGGCCGCCATGAGGCGAGGCAGTCCCGGCCTGCGCTCCCTCCCTCCCTCCCTCCCTGCCGGCCGCGCCGCCGCAGCGGCAGTGTCGGCGGGAGCGGCCGCCATGGCGCAGGCTCCTGGCGGAGGAGGTCACCCGCCGCCGAGCCTCCTTCCATTTTGTGCGCTGAGGAGCAGAGCCGGGCGCTCCCCACCCCCCCGCCGCCACCACACCCCCCGCGGCCGGGCGGGGCGGCGAGCCCGGGCGGCGGGACCCCCGCCGAGAGGGGCCGCGGCGGGGCCGGCGGGCGACCCCCGCCCACGGGGGCGGCGGTGGCAGCGCAGCCCGGGCTGCGCGGAATGGCCGCTGTGGCGTCGCCCGCTGCCGCCGCCGCGCAGAGAACATGGCTCCTTCCTCCCTTCCCTTTGTGTGAGCGCGCCGCTACCCTGGCGCACACGCTCAGCCATTGCAGCCGGGGGAGGGCGGGCGGGAGACGGGGGGAGGTGGGTGGGAGCGGTGGGGAAGAAGATGGGGGGGAACCAGCACGCTTTCGGCGCCTGCCCGAGCCCCGGCGGCGCGGACGAAGCCCCGGCGGGGACCCCCCGCTCGTTCCCGCGCCCCGCCGAGCTGTGCGGCCCCGGGGCCGCGGGCCCCGCGCCCGGGAGAGCGGCGGCTGCTGGAGAAAAAAGTTCCCCCGAACTGCGCCCCCGCCCGCCCGAGCGCCTCCTCTGCTGCTCCGCGCCGCTCGCCTTGTTTTCTCGCTCGCGGCTCCCGTCAGCCATGTTACAGCCGGGCGGCCGCGGGGCCAGCGGCGCCCCGGCCCGTGCCCCGTTTCCCCGCGCTCCCCACCGCCCCGGCGGCGCGGCGCGGCCCGCCCGGAGCCCCCGCCGCCCCGCCGCCTACCCCGCCGCGGCGGCGATGGCTGCGGCGAGGCACCGTGTAAGCGGCTTACAGCGGGGCACGGCGCGGCCCTCGCCCCTCGCGGCGGGCGACCCCCGGCCGCTCGCCCGGCTCCTTTCGCCCGCCTTTCGCTCCCCACCTCGCTCCTCGCCTCCCGCCGCCCCGCTCTCCCGAAGTCGCCCGCCGCCCCCGCCCCGCCCCGGCCGGGGGGCTCGCCGCCCGGGTAGGGGTCTCCCGGGCACAGCCCCGCTCGCCTTTGTGTGCGAGCGTCCGAGCCGGCGATGCCCCGCGCTCCGCGGTCATGCAGCGGCGGCGGCACGACGGCCACCGCCGGCTCACCGCCCGGCTGCGAGCGGGCGGGCGAGCGGGCGAGCGCGCCCGGCCGGCCCAGCGGCCCCCGACGCGTACTCACCCGTGTCAGACAGAGTCGGCACGCAGCCCTCGCTCGGTCCCGAGCCCCAGAAACGCTCCCGCGGCCGCCCGCCCGGCCCCAGCGCTGGCTGGGTCGCTGTGCAGCCCGGTGCACCGCAATGGCTGAGCGCGGGATCGATACGCAGCCTCCTCACACTCGCGGCGCTGGTAACATTACTCTCTGCACAGCCCCGCGCCCATTGGCCGCCGCCAAGCCGAGCGCCGCGCCGATTGGCCCAGGCGCTCCCATTGTCCTGACCAGAGCGCGCCGCGGGTTGGGCGCGCCGCGGGACACGTCACCGAGCATGGAAAGGGCGCGCAAATATAAAAGTGAGCGCAGGGAGCCGGGCGGTGGCGGGGCCCGGAGAGCGGCGGTGGCTGCTCGGCGCTGCGCCGCCGCCTGCGAGAGGCGCGGGCCTCGCCGCCCCCGCGGCCGTCCCCGCCGCCCCGGGGGGACCCTCGCGGCCGCTCCGCGGGAGGGAGCTGGGCGCCGCCGCCCCCCCGCCCCTGCGGCCGTGCCGCCCCACCGCCCAGGCGCGGAAACCGGGGCTCAGCAGGGAGCCGAGCCGAGCCCGCGTGTCTCGGCTCCTCTCGCCCAGTTCCAGCCGGCGCACGGGGCTCTCCTCTGCTGCCGCGGCGGCGTGCGCGGCTCTGCGCCTTCCCCGAAGTTGGGGGGCGTTTGCTTTATTTTGTTGTTTCATGGGTTTGGGGTTTTTTTCTTTCTTTTTCCAGAAATGGCTTCATCACCTGTATGAACAGCCGGAAGGTACTGGCTTTCTCCACAACCTCGTGGGTGACAAAGAGCAGTCCGCAGTGGTCAGGCAGCTCCCCCCAAGGTCTCAGCAGTCGTGCAGCGATGGCCCGGCGCCGTCCCGGGCACCCCGGTGCAGGGGCGCGCTGAGCACATCTCACCTGTCCTTCGCTGCCGCTCCTCTCCCTGCTTTTTTACTGTCACTTGCACCGCACGAGGCAGCTGTACAGGGCTAGCGAACAGGAGAAATACCTCTTAACATCGGCTTCTCTACTTACATCTACTTTATTGGTGCAAACAACGCTGAGAGGAGCGCCGCTGTGAAAAAATCCAAACTGCTCTGCCCCGAAAGGCAGTGTCAGCACACTCACTGTAGTAACAGAAATTGGAGTGAAGAGAGGTGTACATTGGTCACAGATATTCATGTGTAAATAGCTGATTTCGATAACTGCTTAATTATCATGCTCTCTCAAAATCGATCCATTAAGTTTTGGAATGGTCTGTGGTCTGATGCACAAGGGATAGCAATTGACTGGCAAGGCATGGTGCTTTATGGAAGTCAAAGATCCTTCTAAATAATGACCCTAATTCTAAAACTGCCTCATTTGTGAAGAAGTGCTGTGGGACATACGAAGACAGTGATTTTGCTACCTGAAATCATGCAAAAATACATTAATAGTAAGGAGCACTAGTGTTTCCGTCTCAAGGAAAGTTTTTGTGGTTTGAGGGTTTTTTTCTGATTTGCATCTTAAAGTTTAAGCCTTTATATGAAATATTGAACAGAAGAAAACTGTAAAAATCACTAGTATTTATGTGGTTTAGCATACAGAAGCTGATAGCTTTGCACATACTGAACTTCTTTAAGGTTTCTTCTGTGAAAACCAGACCTGAAAGGAAGGCAAAGGAAACCTTTTATTTCTTGCTGTTGTCTAGAGCCAAAACTTAAGTCAAAGGCAAGTGATGAGGAGGATTTGATTACATGACATATTCCTGTAAAGGTTTTCCTTCATCTCTACTACCTATATGCTCAGGCCTGTACAGGTTTGCATATTCCAGTGGGTTTCCTCTGCAAGCCCTGATGACAGAAATACAAAAGAATTTACTCATCAGTTGCAGACAGTAGTGTTTTTTACGGAAGCAGTATATGTTTCTTGTCTTGTTCACGCTGTGCCACATCCCTTCTGATACTTCACAAACATGCCTTCTGCAAACCTCATTGAAGTTCAAATCTGTTTTAAATTACACTCCACTAGACAGGTGCAGTCACTGAAATCACCTGGATAACACAAGGTAACTTTGGCTTCTTGCACAGAAGCTTTGCCCACAGAACATTCGGGTCACAACAGCCCACTACAATTGCTCCAGGAAAAGTATGTAGCTGCAGAGGAAGTTTCAAAACCCCTGTTTAGTAATTCTAGTGTTTTGCAAACTAGAGTATACTTTAGGAAAAGACACATGGATTGGATGTCACATTGCAAAGCAAGAGTAAAACTATGATTTCTGTTAGATATGTGTTTTCAAATATAGGTTTTACTATACCCTTTGTAGCTACTTACTTGGAAACTAGTAGAAATGCGTGTAAGGAGCCTTTTGGTTCAACTCCTTTTCCATGTAAGGCAAGCTGAAGTTGAATGGAAACATCAGCTATACATTACCAACCTTTTTTTAAAGCATCCTTTTGTTTTCCAGTTTTCTTCGGAGATAACAGAGAAAGGCCTCTCCCAAGACAGAACTGTTCTTAACAATGTATTGCTGAGTAGGAAGAGAAAAGTTCCAACTGAATGATGAAAAAAGTTCTATTAATATTTTCTTCTAACTTCGTATCATCCCCTATGTAGCTCACAACCAAAGACTTCTAGCAAACACAAACAAGGATGGAGAAGTTCAGGCTACCTGGTTGTTAGTGGATCCTGACTGTGAGAGAGATGCAGAGATATCATTCTCCCCAACTCCCAAAATAACTGTGAAACACTTTGATGAGACTACTCCACCAGAATTTTTCCTGAAGTCACAGTATACCTTGGAAAGTTTCTGCCTACTTTAGTCCCGTGGTTGCTGACAGAGGTGGGAAAACACGCATCAATTCCAGAAGTCAGAGGGTGTGGGGCAGCACACCTCCCACAGGGCAAGAAGGTGGTTCTTCCATGCCCCCATGCTCTCCTGCTAAATGTGTGTTCTGTGAAGGACACTGCTTACTTCCCAGTGAGTTTGGCTGGAAAGCAGATGATTTCATAGCTTGTTTTGACAATGAAGAGATTCAGTGTCGTCACGGGACCTCCAGATTTTGTCACTCTGTCCTCCCTCCCAAGGAATGAGATCATTGTTTCTTTGGGTCAAAATTACTATACTATTACAGTGAAAATGGCATAGTAACAACCAGCTTGTCAGTCAAATCTAAAGCTACTATTAGGCTATTTTTAACAAGATCTGAAAGCCTTTCTCAACAAAAATGTTACATTTTCAGCTCAAAATGAGAGCAAAGCATCTGCAGAGACAGGGCACCTGGGCACATGTACTTCTGATGGAGCTGCTGGTAATGTAGATTGTCACTGTTGCTTTCAAACACTTCCAGCCCTACAGCGGGAGGGTTTTCACAGTGTATTTGAAAAAAAGCCCTGGCCGTATTTGCCCTTTTCCTGAGGCTGCAGTGCCAGCCAGTGCACAGCCCAGATGAACACAATTCTCAGTTGCTTATTAGATGCAGACTTGCAGCCAATCTTTTCCTCTGGTGTCTTATTTGAAATCGGCAGGAGATACTTTAAATATTTCCTTAAAATAATTTCTGGAAGACAAGAATTTCATTCAAAGGAATGAGACTTAGCATGTCTGCAAACAGTACCAATGCACGGAACCTGCTTTGCTTTACCTTTCTGTCTGGACTTTCTCACATTGTGTTGAGTAATCTGCATATGTTGCTGTCCCTCTTCTCTCGGTGAGCAGGGTTTCAGAAGGCTGTTTGTCCACACCCCATGGATGAGTGGCTGGCTGACCCAGGTAACTGTGGAGGAGTGGCAGACAGGCAAGGTAACCTCAGCTGACTAAAGGCAGTGGTCTGGGAGAGGCAGGCAGGGAGCAGGGATGGCATCAGTGCCGCTGCAGCGATTTCCTCGCCAAGCTTCATGTGTGAACCAGCTGATTTTTGTTGACATGTGAGCCCTGAAGACAATTCCATCATTTCTAGAGCTGATACACTCTTAAATCAGGGTCAGTACTTACACAGTGCTTTTACCCACAAAAGGGATAATATGAACATTTCCACACTTTCTGTGAAATTAACAGATGTATGGCAAAGTATCCAAGTAAACAGATTTTCATAGCAAAAGCATATACCCACACCG
This sequence comes from Acanthornis magna, assembly GCA_036785705.1. Classification (NCBI taxonomy): domain Eukaryota; kingdom Metazoa; phylum Chordata; class Aves; order Passeriformes; family Acanthizidae; genus Acanthornis; species Acanthornis magna. Next base: position 15,176,670 of record JAWUZG010000090.1, read on the forward strand.
TTCAGCTCAAAAAGTGGGCAAAAATGGTGAAGATACATCAGTATGGACTTCTGATGATCAGTATACTGTGAACATTTTTTACAGTGATTATGTGTATAGAAAATAATCACTTTATGATAAGGTTAATAGATTTATGAAACATGATTCCTTTAGCATCTTATTCCTTATGCATAAGTACATAACTTTTTTAAGTGCCTCTGTGAAGCTCTCAATGCGCAGTTTCAGACAGATGGAACTGTGTTTAGCTTCAACAGCAAAAAGGAGTTCAAAAAATGTTCTTTCAGGACTGCACTATTTCTGAAATCGCTGACCTGCTGAGATGCTTGCTTTGCTGAGAACACAACATGCAGTGCAACATCCACTTATCTCTTCAACTTTCTGGAAACATAGCATCAAATATTCAGTCCCCTCCAAAATCTCCAGATCATTTATGTATTGTACACTCAAACCTACCACCGAGATAAGAGTTATCAGCTGCTTCTAATAAACACAGAATGCTACTGTCCACCTTCACAGACACTGCTCTAAAGGTGTTAGTGCTCAGCCTCCCTTGCTCCAGTCTAGAGGCAGGTAAGCTTCTGATGCTGACACCAGTGTTAGACTTCTACACCTGAACAGGAAGAATCCGGCCAGGCCAAAGGTGATGAAAAATACCTGAAATTTCCTTCCTCCCTATTTTATCCAGCCCAGAAGATTCAACAAGACATGCTGTCTCACAGCCAGGACTCCTTTAGACAGACCTCAATGCTACATGTTCAATTGGAAAGATTCCTAGAGCTAGGTATAGTGCTGGGACAGAGCTACTATTTCCTTATCTACGTGTTTTCTGAAAATACACAATATATAAACATCACGTGACCTGTACTCTGATCCTTTATACAGGACTGCAACACAGACTAAACCATCTGTTTCTGGATATGAAGATGACCCCTTAACACCCACACAGCCCCTGATGTTAGAAATCCTAGCACAGTCTTCTTTCCAGAAAGCAGGAAAATAATGTGAATTTATGGAAAGCTGATATCCAAAGAAATGGGATGCAGCATACATCACTTTATCCAGTAACTACACAGGACCTGCTGAGATGTAGAGTGCATACAAGCGGTTATGGGAACTGCTGGAAGAAACAAGCATTTGCTCACAGCTTCAAAAAGGGAACTTGCATAGTTTGACATGACAGTCTTACCCTTTTGCTGAATACAGCCAAGTGCACATGGGTGTCACTGAGTAGTGTCTGTCTCCTCCCTTACAACACAATGGAGTGTTTCTCATTCATTCGAGGAATTGTCCACATACTCAGGAATTACATAAACTTGCTAACTTCTCAAGGAGGTATGGTGCTCAAGTAAAGTTATCAGCGTCCACCACTCTCTAGGGAGGGCAAAGAACATACCCTGGAAGAGCAGAAGCAGTCTCAAAAACCTGTTATTTTTCTCCACCTCTCTCCTTTCTGTCCTCTTTTTCTTCTCTTCTTTTGTCCACACTCCTGTGCAAAGATAAGCTGAAAAATGCATTCTGGCAGCTGTACCTGCTCACCAAATAGTCATCAGTAGCATTATTTAATGGGAAAGTAATTTTCTAGCGAGACCCCCTCCCCCCACTTCCAGAACACTTTTCCAGTATGTACTGCACTGCATTGGGTGCTGCATTGGTCAAACACCTACCATTACATGCAGCCATCCCAATTTATTACTGGTTCAGGAAGGAGGATCACCTCTTAAATGGCTGTTCAGAGAAATGAAGTCATGCAAGCATTCTCACAGAGACTGTCCCCAGCTTCTATCATAATCATCCTGTTTCTTCTACTATCTTCTTCACCAGTGATGTCATCTCCTTTTATTTAATGGTTCTATTCCAGGATTTCTGAGACTTGGGAGAAGAAACTGAGGCAACCTAGGATGTAAGAAATCATGCTTTACATTGACTAAGCCTGTGATAACAAAAAGCATTCAAGGGAATGCCCATTTCTCTTGTCTTTTCCAACAGCAGGTAGTTGTTTTGAAAAGGGCTCTGTGAGCTCATCATTGCAGAGGGACAACTTCTACCCCAAGTCACATGGTGTTACTAAAATTTTAGTAATAACTTTTTCATTAACACACACAAACTTATAGCCTATATCTATTTAGCTTAGTACTTCCTTAACTAGAGGACATTCGGCTTTCTATTCAGTTCTTGTTTGCCTTTACTTCTCTTCCAGGAGTTTTAGAGGATTCTAAGTCTTTTGCATTACTTTAAATCTCATTTCTTCCTCATTTACCAGTTTCCATGAACTTCCATTTTGCAGAAACAAATAAATGGAATGGAATATTACATGGAATATACCCCAAATTCCCCATTGCTGCCACAATGGAAAGACATGTTCTTTTTAAAGTCAAAACTCAAGTCAGTTTGGACAGAAAGTCAACGTGGTGACCTCAAAGTTTTGTCAGACACAACATTAGACAAACTTGCATTAAACTAATGTGCAGCACCAAGACTTTAAACAGTCTGTAGTTGAATGTAATGAAAATCTGATGGTTTCCAGGAGGCATAAGAGTGGGGCTGGGAGTGCAGATTCAACTCAGATGCCAATACGCATGATATGCATAAAAGTCATTGGGTAGACTGAGATGTTTTGACCAGACAGGCATATGATTAGTCTCCTTCATGTAAATTTAACTTAACCTTATCCTAAAGTATGGATGCATATCAAAATAAATAGCCACTCCTTTGGAAAGAAATACTGAAGCAGGACAACTTTCAAGAGCCTATTTGAAGCTGTGGATTTTGATCGTTTGAACTTTTATATGACTTAATAATGACAACTTTTATAACAAAAGGAATTCTTAATACTGTGTTATTTCTCCTATTACAGCATAACAGGTCAGGTAACTGTTCTTGGATTTCCAAATATAAGCAAGTGGCTGCTTATAGGATTAAATGGATGTAAGGGATATGTATATTCACATCCACTCACAGTCTCTATTTCCACTGGCCCCCAACAGTGTGTTAATACAAAGCATTTTTCATTCAATCCTACAAAATTTCTGCAAGTATGTATTACTATGCTAAACACAGCACTTAAGTTTTGATGTATTATTGTTGCTTTATAATGACAATTATCATTTTTATTTTCACTTCTAGCTCCTCAGAAAGCTCAGCGCAAATACTTTTGCATCCCTCCTGTACACCCACTCTTGCTGATTTGTGGATCACTTAAAAACATTTAAATGTTCTTAAAATCATCCACCCTTTTCTGTCCTCTAATAAACTACACTCAGATGTGTAGAAGTCATATTAGGTAGTTTTTTTATCTGACCTTGCAAAAACATCAATTTCTAACCATACTAACGCAAGAGTAACTAGAGAAGTAATTTTACTTCTGTGTATGTGACTAGTAACATAAAGTTTCATGGATAGAAAAGAGCCACAAAAATCATCCAAGAATATGATGAAAATAATGAGAACCCTAAAAAGCTCAATCTGTTTACCTTTTTCTTAAAACAAACAACAACAAAAAAAAATATTGAGAAGTAACTTGATTACAGGGTAAAAGCACCTTCCTGGGGAGAAAATAGTGAGTCCTAAAGAGCTCTTTAATCCAACAGAGAAGGCATAACAAGAATCAATGACTGGAAGCTGAAGGCAAACAAATGCAAATGAAATAAGGTAGAAAATTTTTAGCAGCGGGCATGATTACTACTTATATTATCCTAGTACCTAGAAGCCAAGTCATGGATCAGGGCTCTATTAGGTGCTGGTAAAAAAAAACAAAAAAAACCCCCAAACAACCCTGCCAACAAAAAACAACAACAACCCCCCCCCAACCAAACAAAAAAAACTACATACACAAAAAAACCCCAAAAAACCAAACCAAAACAACAGAAAAAAACCCCACGTCACCATCCAAAAAATAAAAAAAACCCCAATTGCAAAACCAAAAGAAGACACCCAAAACACAGAAAAAAACCCTGATCCCTGCCAAAAGGTTACAAAAACACATAAGATGAAGTAACAAAATAAATCAGTGATAATATTATCTGATATGACAGGCAGCAGTTTCAGGCCATGGTTTCACGATACAAAGTGTTGAGTTGAGAGTTGAGATACAGACTTAAGGTGATTCTTGGTACCAAGACTGTTTCATCCGGTTCCCACAATTTCTCTACAGCCATGAAATGTTGAAAATTGATCCTTACTTAAAAAAAAAAAAAAAAAAAAAAAGTGTTAAAATCAGGATTTTCTTTTTTCTTTGCAAAAAAATGACAGCAAAATTGATATATTTTTGCTAGTGTTTTGATTTTTATGAATTTCAGTGAATGCATTGACCAAATTTTCTCTAACAGTATTCCCACTGATTCTTTTTACAGGAACTTGCTGCTTTACTTGTGGGAAAAGACTGCATATCTCAGAGAAAATGTGCAAAAGCGAAGTATGAGATTGTTTTGTTTTCCTCATAACAAATCACTAGGCTTCGTGGCCAAATCCCAAGCACCATCCATAGATAACGTAGACATTAACAAAAAATGAAACCTAGACCAAGGTCCGGCAAGATTTCGCTGAAAAAAACCTAATATCCTCCGAAATTCTAACATAAAAGATAACAAGATGAGCTTGTGTTCCCAACGAAGTTGCTCTGGCGCTGGAGCCTACACAGCACCCTTGGTAGCTTACAAACACAGCAGGCCACTATGGTTTGACCGGGAAGAAGATTAAAGGGGTAAGCCAAGAGCAGCATTTTCTGTTATTAAAGATTTTGCCATCTACTTGTGAGATCAAGGATCAGAAGGATAGCCTCTGAAATTCATTTTGGAGAGAACCGGGAGCATCTTCTCTTATTTTCCAACATAAAAAAAGAGAAAAGCCCACCTTTGATTTCTGTTTCTTCATTTAAATTATTAGCAGACGACAGCAACACCCGCAATGTCTATTGCACTGAGAAACTCTGGAGGAGCTAATTTTTTGGGGTGGGAATGCTGAAGAGAAAACAAAGGCTAAAGAGCCGGGGTCAACGCTACACAAATAGTCCCTGAGACTTGGAAGCAAACTGGGTATACCCATGGTGTTAAGTACTCAACCTTCTTCCTTCCTCCCTGGAGGTGGCCAGCCTCCTCCCACCAGCTGATGTTCTGTGTTTCACTGAGCTGGATATTCACCTCCACACGCTAGACAGGGAATCGGTTACAACCAGTTCTAAAAGCCTTCATTTTTCTCTTGTTCCTTGATAAAAATACTTCAAGCTATAGCTTGAAGCGACATAAAAAGAACTCTATTTCATTGCAAAGTTTAAACACTTAACAGCCTTAATATTTGGCCTCGTGCACTCTGCTGAATTTTTCCACGGGACCGTGGCTGCCCCGTGTGTGCAGCACAGGGCCCAGGAAATGAATTAGGGCTGTGCATTGAATTAGATTATTTATAGGTTGATACATGTGTTGTCTCTAGGATGGCGAGAACAGGACAGACAACTACAGGAAGAGAGTGATGGGCATGTGGTTAAGGCAGTTGAATGCCACACAGAACACTCAGTTCTGCCTCTGCCTTCGCCAGCAGCTCCTGCGAGCAAGGAGCCAGTCAGACCACGCACCTTGGCACGTGGCCACCAACTTTGCCTTCCTCATTTTCTGGGAGTCCAAACAGAAACACCTTGGGCCTTTCACGTAGAAATGCAAAGCAGATGATGATAATGGAAGGCTTGGCTCTTGAGGGAAAAATGGAGCCAGAGGCACAAGGTTAAACGCCAGGAGAATCCAATTGATATCATTGACTTTACTACCGCCTAAATGAGTGGCTCAGTTTTCTCCTTGGTCAAACAGGACAGTGGTACTTTTCTGTCGTTCTGGGAATATGCAAAAATTCATCGAATACTGTGAAGCTGTTAAATATCATTGTAATAAGCCTACAAAAACAAAAAAAAAAAATTCTGATTCTCTATATACAAAGGAAGTGTTGGATCTTTTAATCTGTTAATTATCATACACTGCTACACACTCGCTTAAAGAAAAAAATACACTATAAATACCAACATGTATAGAGACAGAAGAACACATCTATTTTTCCTCTCAAACTCTATTTTTAATGTGATTTTGCAAAATCCTCTCCAGCTTCTATCAGGGCTATAACTTTAGTATTCAGTGAAACTGCAACATGGTCATAGGGAATAGGACAGGGAGCAGCACTCATTGTCAACAAAAGATATTCACTGGCTCACAAAATACAAAAACACCTTCACTCTCAGTTGTATGTTGTGTAACCACAGCCACAGAAATAGAAAAGCAACAGGAGAGCTAGTAAAAGGTAATGTTTTTTCCTACTTATTTTATTACATCAGAGTATCATCATATTGAAAGCTTTTGGTAATACTAGGCTACCAAGTTTGCAAAATAAAATATTATACTTTGTGTCCAGCAAGAAACAAGCTAATCTACCTACATCTATAAAAATAACCTGAATAGTTTCAACAGTTACTCTGACTTAAAAATCTGAGTTAAGAGAAATACCACAGTGATTGAAAACACAGATGATGATCTCCTCCACTTTAGGTGGAAAGCCACTAAATGTACAAATACAACATAATAATCAGAGCAATCATGACGTTTAGGCACACAACAGAACAGAAATATTTTTACAATATCTGACAACATCCCAAGCACACAGTGTCTGAACACTACTAAGTGGATGTGCATGAGACTCAAAGACAACACCATTTAAATGGATAATTTTCATCATTTAGAAGCAAATAGACAGTGGAACAAAATAGAAATTTAGGTTGAGGCCTACAATCAGATCTTCAGAGTGAGACCTTGCAGTCATCCATAGTCCCACGAACTTCGTCAGGTCCCCAGGCTATTGAGGTCCATTTGAACAAATCCAGTTGCAGGATTAGGGCCTAAATATGTAAGGAGAAAAAGGATGAAATCAGGTAACACACCACACAGTTCTAATTAAAGAGACACCAAACTAATCACAGAAAAGTAATCTGAGTGCCTAGACCATAACAAAATCTATATTTTTACCATAAAATGCTGCAGCCACAGCAAAGGCTACAGAGATCTCTCACACCAAGAGATTTATAGAGCATTAATTGATCACAGCACATTCCCCTTCAGGCAAACACAAGCACCTGCAGTGTGTTTGTTCACCTCCTGTGTGCTGCTGCTTTTTCGTAGTTATGTGTAATTTGTTTTATTATTTTTAATAAAAGAGAGTGGTCTAAAATCAATAAAGGTGATATATTTATCTTCATCAACTCTTCATTTCTAGACATGTAGATTTTCTGCCTCTTAGTAACATGGTGGCTAAAACTAAAATGAGATAATCTCCCCATATTTTAAAACACTGTAAAACTGACAGAAAGTAATAATATTTCTGTAAGAAGTGTCATTGGTATGCCTATCTGAAGGCTGTGAGAAGTTCTAGCTTGGTAGTGTGCCTCCCTAAGGTTTCAGTGAAACCCCATGGTAGCATGCACTATCGTCATACAACTGCTAATGAGAAACTAGATTGCAGCAAAAAAAAATCCCTACCTCATAATGAGGTTTGCCCACTGAAATACAGCCTTTAATACAACAGGTGTGACAGCAGCAGTGAAGACACTACAGGAATATCAGATTTATGGTGGAACAAACACAAGGAATCACAGGCTGCACCGTGGAGTGCTGTGTCATCGAAACTTCCACACCACTTACCACCCCAGGAAGGGGTCCATGCTTCCTCTCAACCTATGACATTCCCATGGCTATCTCTCAGCTTGTGAGGCTGTAATGGCCGCTTCACTGTGCCCAGAAATGCCACTGTACCTTGCACCTTCACTAGCATGACCTCTTTGAGACAGCCAGACGAAAGATAGAATGAGGCTGTCTAGGAGTATGACACCATTCTTCCTATTACTAGAGCAGAGTTATGCTTTCAGAGATCAGCATGTAATCAGACAAATCAATATAAAAACACCTTCTACCCCAAAAAATGTTCAAGACAATCAGCTATCCCTGATTACTTTTTTATCTCCTACAGGATGGCTTAAGCTGCAGCAAGATCCTTTAAAAATTAAAAAAAAAAAAATAGTAAGTTTAAAAACTACCTCAAGATACATGGGGACATGAACACCTTAAATTCAGTGAGACATTGATTTGTCGGTCTATAGCACTGATGGAGAGATAAGGACTCAAACTGCTATTATTTCTAGATGGGGAAAAATAATATTATATACGAAGTTTTCCATGCACATGAACACCAAGAAGCCCTTTTTGCTGAGATGAGACACTCTCTTTACTTAGATCACTTAATGTATTAAGGAAACTGATAGATATGCAAGGCAGATGAGATTTCCAAAATTTGTGAAGAAAGGAAATGGCTTTGTCTTTTTAGAGTTGGTGTTAGCCCAGGATAGATATCAATATCTTTACTGCCATTTTAATGTTGAATTCCCAGTTATACACCACATGTATGTCTGAAACCAGAACATGGTAAAGAATCTGCAACACTGGACTTCAAATATCACGTTGGATTTTGGTTATTTTATCTCCAGAGAGTTACAGCCTCAAACCTGGGGGTCACTCTGCAGGCACACTAGGGTTTGGGGGGGAAGATGCACTCGGCGGGGCTCAGTCTGAGCTCTGCAGAGCTCCCAGTCCCAGGGCCCAGTGTGCCAGTGGGGCACGCTTGCTCATGAATTTATGATTTCACAAATTTTTAGCAATGAAAGAGTAATTTACTGCCTTCTCTGGCTGTTACTGCTCTTTCTCTGAATAACCTGAAACTATTGATGGGCTATTAATATCAAATTCCTTGCCAGAGTTACATTTCTGAGCAAAGGCAGATTTTAATTTCTCTTCCTGAAGCATACTGCAAGCTTTATCTTATTAATCTGGACACCTAATTACTCAACACCTAAGACAACCTTTCTTCTTGCTCTTGCAAACATACACTAGTTTAGATTTCCGCACCTGCTGAAAATAACAATTAAAAAAAAAGCAGTTGGATTTTTTTCCAGGTTATGTCTCCTTGATACTAAAGTTGCCTCATCTCTGGTTTAAGCGAGAAAAGCCTAGAAACAATTCTAATTCACACCTGTTTGCTACCATGCCCACACAACTACACATCCACTAGAAAATTAGCCAAGAGCAGACATTATTTCCTCTGTCCTTTCTCAGGCTGTGAGTCCTGGTACATGCTGAAGGGGGAATGAAAACATGACTGTGGCTGGTATGGAACCTGGTTATAACATTCTCAGGCAAACTGAAAGCTTCCTCGTCCTGGGGGGAATTCTTATATCATCAGGCAGAATCAGAAAATGGAATGAAATCAATTAATTATTACTGAAGTACTATGGAGGATAGTTATTAGAAGACTTGACTTCATTATTTAATTGTAAAGAAATTACTGTATCTGTGTTCACTATTACTATAAACCAAATTAAAAGATCAGTGCCTTCCCACCAAATGAAAATACATCTTTTCATGCTAGGCATCCCACTGCGACATTACAAATCAAATTCGACAATTAATGTCCAGTCCTTTGTGGCAAGTGGGGAAATATTCCAGGCAATATTATGTGGGAAGCAGTTGTAGGAGTGAAGAACTTCAAATAATAAATAACACAATTATGTCTGAGGACAGATCTTTATGGCTTTCCTATGAATTACTTAACTGTTGGTGACACACAAAGCTGTACAGCTACACCATCATCCTGCCTATTGCTCAGACATGTAACTAGCATCACCTTAGATCCCAAAGAGACTCCAAATCCCAAGATTCATATTCATAATTTGCAGATACTTTCAATGCAACATTTCTAATATGGTATTTTTCTTAATCCTCCCAATCAGCTAAAGTATTCAATCAGGTTAATCATCATCATCATGTTTTGATTCAGCAAGATTTTTCTCTCTGCTTTTTGATTCAGCAACATTTTTTCTCTCTTCTTTTGAGAAACAGAGCCTAATACCACACACATTCACTCAGAAAACTGCTGCAAAGACCCTTTTCCTAGTCAATCACTTGGAGAACACATCACTCTCTTCACAGCTCTCCCTGAGTACTTCTGCAACATCTATTGTCTTCATTTTCAAGGCCCATCCTTGTTAATCACCACCACATCTATTGCTCCTTAATCTTTGTCAAGAAGACAGCTGTGGTTTGCCCATGTTTGAAGCTGGGCCAATTTTCATAAAACATAAAGTTGAAAAGACCATTAGATCATACTGTCTAATTTGATTATTATGTAGTGTTTGGCTAAAACACTTTCAGAACCCTCCACTTTTTACTGATAAAAAAATAAAATTCGGGGATGCTTCTTGTATATCTTCCTGTCTTACACCTTACATTTACAGAAACTCCCTTAAGTATTTGAAAACCTACTCCATTGCTGTTGTTCAAAGCTTTCTCTGCAATTCAGTTACTACCATGTCCCTACAGCCCTTATGAGCAAAATGTGTGGTAAGTAGTTATATACACATCACCTATTTTCAAATGTCTGAAGTAAGCAAGAGTGGGATGTAGGAGACAGATCCTACCCTACAGTAAATAGAGAGAGGCTCCTTGAGAGTGATTTGGTTGAAGGAACTCCTGAAACATTGCAAAGCGCCCTCTGAAGGAGTCTCTGCATAAGCTGTGGAAATGGCCTAAGGATATCAGTCTTTTGATTTAGTTTACATGAGTTGGATCCCTGAAGTATGAATGTTCCCCCTGACTACTATCATTTCCCTTCTCAACTTTGTATATTTTCTACTTTGAACTGTATTATATTTACACTGCTAAGATTTAAAATTGCAGATAATCTTTCCAGCTCATGTCTGCATGGTATATAGAAACTAGCTATTTTACAATTATACTAAAAACAGTCTAACAATGCTATACAACATTTTATTAAACAGAACCTGATCATGTAGTTATCACAGCATTACACACATATGCCTGGTAGATGATGCACAGCTCTATGCACCAGCTTCAACTCTGGTATTTACTAAATTCCTCAATTCTATAACAAAGACCTGGAATGTGTTCATGGCTGGCACCAGCTTTTTTCTCCCCAGTGTGAATCACAGGCAAATCCTCAAGACAAGTCAACACAGCAAATGAAGAAGAGAAGGGAGAATAGGAACATTAGGAAGAATTAGGATATCAGGAAGAATTTCTTCATAGAGAGGGTGATTAGATATTGGAATGGGCTGCATAAACAATAATCAAAAGTCATACCAGGCACCATGTAAAAAAGAAACAGGATAGAACAACTGCTACTGTGATGATCTAGCTCTTGCTCCAGATAACAAAAAATAAGTTCTTTCTAAGTCTGAAGTAAGAAAAGAATGCCTCCTGAAGCAAACAAACAAAAAGATGAGGACACAGTCAGCCATAGATCAAATTCTGATCCAAATCTAACCAGGGAAAAATACTGAACTAAATGATTTTATTTCATTATAATAAATTTCATTAATAGCAAAGAGTTAACCACAAAATGCTCAAAAGGACACATTTGGTCCTGTGTTATATCACAGTTGTTAATAATTCAGAAACTGGGGCGAGTACCATGGCATAAAATCTGCAGTTATTTCAGTTACTCAGAATCAAGAAAAATTATTAATCTAACCAAAATTAGTAAGTGAACTCCAGAAACACAGAATCAAATTTAAACGATGATAGATAGATAACGGACACAAACTAAAACAAACACATTAAAAAAAGTCTGTGTTTTATGAGGTTTCAAATTAAAGATACAACTGTAAGAAACTTAGTGCAGTAAAACTCAATTTTGTGTTAGGCAAGGGGAAGGTAATACTTACCTACAAAATCTCCAGATAAATTGATGTTAGTCACTGAGATTATTCTCCCATAGATTTAATTCACTCACAGTCTTACATTCACTTACTCACAAACACCAACCATCAGCTATGAAGTCCTCTCCCCATTTCAGGAGTTGTTTTATTTATCAATAAAATCCTAGTTTTTTGAACAGATTCTTTATACCATCCTTCAGGAATCTTCAGCTGGGACATGGTATTTCTTTGCCCCTAGGTCTGGCTTACCTTACTTTCCAGAAATCTTAGGTCATGTTGCTGCCTATTGTCTATTTTTCTTGTTTGGAATATAGGTCTGGAATATGTGTCCGCAGTCTCTTCTCCTGTTGGGCTAAGGGGAAAAAAGAGCTGTGTGAGTGGCGTACTACAACCTTGTTGCCATCCTCCTGCTGTTAGGATGCAAGGTCTTCTGCTGGAAAGTCACCTGTCCTGTGGCACCACGGGTACTGCTGGGAACGGAGTCCTCGAAATTGTGACCTTCGCTATCAGCAGAGGTAATTCCTTTAACCCTTTGTTTCACTTTTTCACCTTCTGCTTACACAAACATTTTCATCCATCCTGCATTTATACCAATCTTAATACTTATGTTACAATTCTGCATAGTTTTAGGCTAGATAAACTAGCATCTGATGCAGATTGCTATGGAAAGAACACCTTCCATGCTTTTACCTCCTCCCTCCCTTGTCATATGCTCCTCTCTATTCTCCTCGCAACAACAGCAACAGCCATCACTGCTAAGCTCAGGGAGAAACAAAGAGAAAAATCAACCCTAAATCACTTGGGCAGACAAGAAACAGATCATAGAATGGTTTGCTTTGGAAGGGACTTTAAAGATCATCTAGTTCCAACCCCACCTGCCATAGGCAGAACACCTTTCCCTGGACCCGGTATTTAAAGCCTCATCCAATGTGACCTTGAACACCTCCAGGGATGGGGCATCCCCAGCTTCTCTGGGAAACCTGTTCCAGTGCCTCACCACCCTCACAGTAAAGCATTACTTCCTAACATCTAATCTAACTCTATCTCCTTTCCCTTTGAAGTCATTAACCCTTGTCCTATCACTACATGCCAGTATCAGGTGCAAAGGGGTGACAGGATTGCTTCTGTTTAATGGAAGTCAATCATTAGATCAGCTATCCCACAGTGGGAAAGCACACCAGTTGCTTTGGCCTCAGGAAGGAACCAGGGCCCACTTTAGCAGTTTAGTGAAAAATCTCTGCTCAACACAACCACTACAATCAAAATAAAAATAATAAATCAGGCAGCTTAAACAAGGGAAGACAATTAGAAGAAAACCAGTGTAATAAGATTATAAAAATCAGTATTGTGACCTCACTAGAAAAGAAAATTCCCATATGAGGTACAGGTCACTCTTTCTCCAAAAGGATACTAAAGATATAGATAGGGTTCAAATGTGAACAATAAGAAACATAGAAAATATCCTGTGAAGAGAAATTATGAAGTTTCAAATTGAGAATATTATGCATGGACATGTAAAACAATTGCTGTAGAGACGTCAGATCAGATAATTCTATGCTTGCTATGTTACAACACAGGAAAAATACAAAGAAGCACTGAAAGTGTGGAAAATTCAAAACTGAGCAGAAGAAATGCTTTTTCACATCATATGTAATCCATTCATATTGATTATCATGGAAATTCAGTTATTAATCTAAATACAATATCCCTATCAATGATAGTATAGATTAAACCACTTACTGCACAAAGAAATCAGGAAGCAACTTATTTGGGGTTAACATCAACAGAAGCATTACGAGGTATTTACTAATGAAACGGGAAACTGTATTATGGTTTAAGTAAATATGATAATCCCTATGTAAAAATATAAATTAAAAAAGGAATAGCAACTTGATTTCATTATTGAAATTTTATTCACCATCTCCCAGTAACTTTTCCTACAGTTTGCATTAAATACTATTAATAGCTCATTAACAACAGTAACTGTTGTTAGAGGATTTTGAAACAACTGAAATTTGGACACATCAAGCTTTTATGTAAGCAGTAAATGCAAATGCATGAAAAATTAAAACCAGCATGATTATAAACTTGTTTTCTCCATCACTGCAGGTTCTACCTAAAATACATTTTTCCCTGATTTCCAATCACAGCCAGTTTCTTAGAGGCTTGTCTATTTTTCAAAGACCTGGTATTGAACAGTTTTCCCTTTACCACTTTTTTAAAGGATTATTTTAACAAGTATTCTTATCACAGATCTTGCTAACAAGCACCCAAAACCTGACTACTTACTGTTCACCCACAGACAAGCAAGCTAGAATTAGCTTAAGCACTGAATCTTTAGCATGCCACAACTATCCTGCTTGGTTATCCTGATTAGATCATCTTGGTTTAGTTTGAAATGCATATTGTCACTCCACATACTAAGATCCACATTGTCCTACTGTATTAGCAATTACAAAGACATATATAACATTATAATCTATATATATAACATATAAAATATGTAACACTACAATTTTTTCTCCAAGAGCAAGAGTCTTAATTTTATTAAGACCGGCATGGCAAAAATTAAAGGGAGCATAAAGATGTGGCTTCATATATTTTGTTTGATTTTTTCCATCATATCCGGGAAGGTAAAGAGAATATTATATTGTCTGGAGGTGGGGAAGCAGGAGAGGCTGCCAGCACTGCCAGCGCAAGGTTGGGACTTCATGGCTTAGTCAGGGGCTGGGTCAGGTAAACAGGGAAGAAGTAAAAGGCTGAAGCCTCACACAGTACAACAGACTGTGCAAGTGAAGGCTCAAAACGTCAATAATATAGAGAGCACAAAGAACCAGAAAAATTGCCTGAGAACTCCTTGGATAGAGAGAATACAGCTTGTACTAGGACACAAGAAACTGAGAGATTTAAAGAGCTACATGAACTTCATGTGGTGATACTGGAGGGCATGCTTTGATACTGGTTCGAGTAGAGAAGGGGATTTCAGTCCGTGGGCAGCTGTGGGTCTGAGAAGACCTTACTGCCTACAATGACAGGAAAGCTGTCTGGAATAAAAGCAAAACAACAGGTTGCAGAAAGGCAGTATAAAAGTTCTGAACCCAAAAGCAACATAATCTATGCTCTGAAAGTAGCAAACCATTCAACACCAGGATACTACAGGAACATAAAAATTATTCTCCTTGGGTAACTTTGTTTTGCTGTCTTCATAGGCTGCATATTTGAGTGAAGAACTGTAACTTGGCAGATTTACCTTTCAGTTGTACAGTTCCTGCCTGTAATCATTTTAATAACACAACCCACTGACAAACATTGTCATTTTCTAAAATAAAAGGGATATTTTGCTTTTCTAAAGCTATTATATGCTTGATAGTATGTTCTGAATGTACATAGCTTGAAATATACCTCACTGGACATTTACCTGCAAAGTTGCCCCATGCTTTCTTCCTTTTAAGTAGAAGGTGGACAATAGCAATAAACTAAACTCATGGGAGAAAAGGTGTAAACTTAGTTCATTTAGATATAAAGGCATTTCTTGTTAAGGACGTTTCTTTGCTCATTCCAACAGTACCAAAGCTATTTATTTGGTAGTAAGAGTTTCTGGACTGAAACAGACATTTCTGAACTTGTTGATGATTAATGTACAGTTTAAGAGAGCCATTACTTTGTGACAGGCACTACAGAAGCCAAGTGTCAGATAATATATCAACTTCTGCCGCACTCTAATTCTAATTTAATGGTCAGAACTCTCGTTCTTAACGTCTTGTTGCAAATATTATACTACAAAGAGTTCAGCAGGCTACATAGTAGTTGCCGTAAAAGTCTTGTAGTGCGAGTATCGCGTATGCATTAAATTCGATGCATTTTAACACTAGGCAATGCTCGCGTTTCTGAACGTGCACACGCGCCACAATCCCCCGTACAGCCACTGGAAGAAGACCGAAGCGTCTGCTCTGAATGAACAAAAGGAACCTGACACGGAGCCAACGCGGAGCCGGGCAGCGGCGGGGCCGGCGGGCAAAGGTCCCTCCAGCCGCGGCCCCGGCCGGCTGCGGGCGGCTGCCGCTCCCCGGGGCCGCCGCAGGGCCCAGCGAGGGACGAGAGACACGGAGGCAGGACCCGCCGGGTCCTAATGCCGCCGAGCCCGGGCAGGAGCCTCTCGCCTCCCGTCCGCAGCGCCGCGGCCCCGGCCGAAGCGGGGCGATGCCTGCACCATCCCAATGGAGAAAGCTCTGCCCGCGCTGGCTCGATGGCAGACCCCACCGAGAACCACCTAAGGCACTTGGACGTGCTCATGTGCAACACGGCCCGTGTGCCGGGAACCGGCAGAGCCGAGCACAGCCTCGGGTGAAAGAAACCAGCCCCCCGAGAGAAGAGCACTGAAGGATTCCACGGAAAGAGGAGGTACCAGCAGCCCCTGACATCGATGCACCTTCTATGCTTGTAAGAAAGCCTGATTTGTTCGTCAAAACTCAGCCCCCAAACTTTATCTGAGAGCTGCTCATCTTCATCATGCAACACAGGAACAGAAAAAATGCTCTGAAACAGGTGGGAAAGTGAGAGAGCAGGACTAAAACTGTACGTGCTGTAGCAGACACAATTCCAGGATCTCTCCTGGCAAACAGAGGAAGGCTCTTGACAAGCCAAAGACTAGGAGCAGGGGAAATTGCAAGAAGTCCAGTGAGGCAGCTTTTCCACCTGTAGATGTGGAATACACCAGCATGCCCACTTTCTGGCTTGCTGTTGTCACTATGGTCTATTAAAAGCAAATGCAGCTGTACAAGATTACCACCCTCTGCACCTACACACTGTTCTCTCAAACACATCAGCCTGGTCAGAGCAGTAATTTCTGATGTATTTTCACTTTGCTACATCCTTCTTCTCCTTGCCTATGTATCAACACTACTTGAAGATTAAATGGTAGAATTGTTATAACTTTATATATTTTATACCAATTTAGTGAGACATCCTTAAGTGACCTGAGATGACTTGGTCTGGGGGTGCTAGAACAGCAAACAGGATTGAAACAGTTGCTTTCATTGCCTACCAGTGTTTCCTGTGGAAATTGTGATCAATTTTGTTAACAGTTGCACATAGTTTTCACTTGTGTGCCTAGTCTTGTTGCCAAAACCTGACAAGGGATGGGACAGACAAGCTCCACATCAGTGAAAGTAGAGTTAGGTGAGCAGTGACAACCTCCTCCCGAAAATGAGCAGGGACATAGATGGAAAAAGTTGTACCCAATGTATAGCCATGAGTAGTGTTTAGTGAAAAAATTATAATATTAAAGAGTGGTCTTCCCGTAAATGTATCTATTCACTTTGGCATAAACTCCTCCACTACATGCTATGCATGACAGAACAGGACCATTATTTAAAAGCCAAAATACCTGACTTGTGATATGTTGTATCGATCCTGTCACAGCAATCTGTCTTACTCCTACCAAAACCACAAAACAAAACCACAGAACAAAAATTCTGGAGCCATACACATACTTTCAATATATGAATCAATGCAGGCTTAGAGTTAACACCACTATATGGCACATGAAAAAAGCCTACAGATCTTAAAGATCTTTTGAATCCTAAAGATTCAAAACAATATCAGAAAAGTTTTACTTCATATACTTTTCAAAGCCTTTCCTCTCACTCCTGTGAGTGCACATCTCTCCCTATTACAGATACTAAAGGACCTCTTCTTGAAACATTCTGGTGTGAAGTTTCAGTAAGGTAAGTGATAATTTCTGTGACTTTATCAGTAGGTAAATCTGTTTTGTCTTTTACATTCTTATTAAAAAAAGAAAAATCAAATGGGTAAGAAAGCCAAAATTTAAGGAGAGCTAAGATAACCAGAGGCCAGCTGGCTCAATCAAACACTAATTAGTGTATTCACAATGTGGGGAGCATCAGATCTGTGCTATCAACTTCCCAAGTAAAACGATTTCTGAATCTGTCTAAATACTTGAAAAAATACACAGGTGGCAATGCAAATCAGATACTTCTATAGTCTCTCATCAAATAGCCCAGAAATTAATACAGTGAAACTGTACCACCTTATTAAAAAAAAGAAAACAACAACTAAAAATCACTATTTCTCACTTCTAACTTAGGCTCACAAAACAGATGTAGCTTACAAACTCAGCAAATCAACAGTGTGAAAAAGAGCAATCAGACGTGGTAAAACACAGCTTTTTGAAAGAATGTACATTGAGTAATTGCTAGCACACACGTCCAAAGTGCACAAAACTTCCCAAGAATTCAAACGGATATGAGCATCTTCCACATTTTTATATGCAATGGCATCAAGTTTCACTGTGGGCTGCAATAGCAAGGGCATGCCTTGAGGCTGGCATGTTCATTTAACATATGAGTCATTCAGTGTGGAAACAACATAACAGAAATATCCACAAACTAATGAATTGTGAAAGAACTATAACATTCTCCCCCCCAGGCCTGCACCTACTAAAGTGACACAAATAAAGTTAATATCACAGAAATGATTCAGCAAAAGAGGAATTAGGCAGTAAATGACAGTCAACTCTTTTATAAGTCAATCACTTAACTGTTTTTATTTGAAACCATACCAGTCAGTATGATCATCTTAGAAAAGATCAACAGAAAAAGACACTCCAGACTTGACTTTTATAACTACTGCAATTATAGATAAGATACCTCTATGACATGAAAATTGCAACTAGGTTTTTCTTCCCTGATATCCTCCTTCAGAAATTAAGGTAATTTAAAACTAAGAACTTATCAGCACACCCTTAACCCCGTCTTCCCCCATTCCCCCCAAAAAGTTGGTTTAAAATACAAAAAGATGAAATAATGAACCAAACACTTGCCATGCAATGAGCCTGAGTGAAAGATCAGTCTGGCCAAAACAAAAAAAAACCAACAACAAAACAAACAAAAAACCACCCCAAACAAACAAAAACAAAAAAACAACACACAAACAAAAAAAAACCCCGCCAAACAAAAAAAACCCCAAAAACCCAAAAAGTTGCAAGCAGCCTAGCTTCCTATACATTAGTTTTGTACTACATTACCCTATAGAATCACAGCTGTTAGGAAAAACATTTATAAGTACATCAAAGCAGGTATCTAAGCTTATATTCATATATCTAACATGCACATTTGTCCAGCGCAGTTAAGGGAACCTAGTATGCCCCTAAATTAAAGTTGCTGATTTGTATTTTGTATTTTGGCACTGGAATTAGCACATACTACTTTGAGGGTCTGATTTTATCTTCCTCCCAACTCAAAAGTAAAAATGAAAATATGAGTGTTACAGAAAGGGATATTAAATAGCAGTCACTATTAGTCACCTTCCCTGCCAATCTAATTTCAAATAAGGAGACTGCTTACGTTAATCTTTTTAGGTCTAACTTATGCACTTATATCAGACCTTTGGAGTGTGGCCACAGACCTCTCAGGAGCTCACCTACCAGGCTTTCTCTGTTGGTCCTCTCCCAGTACCTTAGTGAGGATGCTGTGTTTTAATTAATGCTGCCCTGGGTACCTGTTATGATGTAGGTCTATACCGTGCAACTGAGTCCAGTGCAACTGGGTTCTGCCAGCTTGGCTGGTACTCAGCCCCACGAGGCTACACCCCTGTTTTCCTGCTCTCACTGTGTGCCCATGGGAAGTTTGTGTTAGCACAAGGATGTGTCTGAGCTCCTTATCCTTGCCTCTCGACAGGGCTAAGGCCTCTGACAGGCAACTGTTACCACTCTCAGACATTAACCACCACCCTCTGACCAACACAGTCTATCCGATTAAAGCCTAATCTGCTTGTGAATCAGCTCCTGAGCTTTCCGCATGGCATGACAAGAGTTCCTGAGGTGTGTCAAAACCCTAACTTCACTGGAAGTAGCACACTCTGCAACAGCTATCGCAGCTATGAAACTGGTTCATCACAAGAATGCTCAGTGTCTGTGCTGCTCTTTACCACAGAGCATATATACATCCAGCACCTTGAAATACCCTTTCCATGAAGCTTTAAGAACTGCCAGCTGCTACCAGAACAGTTCCACTGCTTTATTAACCACCAGTGGGATTCAAAGAGCAGGAAGAAAAAGAGGCAACAATTCTTTGTTAATTTCAACAAGTGAGTATATACACAGCTAAGAATACACTTGGCTTTGGTGAAAACAAGAATTTTTGCTTAGGTAATTGTTGGCCTAAATTATTGCAGATACTAAATTTAAAGGAGCCACTTGCACTATACTACAACTAAAGCAGAAGTTTCATTGGTGTTTTTACTTGCATTTTCTAATTGTGTACATTATTTAAATAGAGTGAAACTTCCAACAGTAGTACCAGTCCAGTAACTTAGCATGCTGCCGTACTTTTTTAACCAATACAAGGATTAAAACTTTCCAGCTATGATTAGTTTGTCAACAATTACATGTTTCATGTCCCCTGCAAAGTTGGATGCAATGCCTGTTAGAACATTCACATGTGTAGTGGTGAAATGTGCCACGAGAGATTAATTATACTCTGAGTGAAAAAAAGTTGGTTTTTTTTTCAAATGACAGTTTCAAAAATATTCAGTTCTAAATATTCAGAGAAACAGGCTCACAAACAGTGAACCATAAATGGCCACTAACTGTCTCTCTAAAATAACTTACTTTTCTAAAAAGATGCTTTCACTGTTTTTATATGCAAGAAGCCACTGCTAAGTAAAGTTGTTGTACACTGCTTCAGAATTTAAAATACTGCATGATATAGAGCAATCCTCCTACTTTTCACATTTCAGAAGAAAATTTCATCAGACAAATCTTCAGAGAGACACAAACACATTTTACTGAGAACTATCACGTAGTGTTTAATGAATTACATGCAAATTCTTACCAGAATGCCACTGCTTTTGAAGATGCCATATCCATTGTTATCCTCAAGATATCCATTCTTATTCATCATTAGTATCCTGCTTCCTTTGCACTCAAGCTTCAGAACGGATTTCTGACAAGCAACTCACACCTACAAAAATGGTTTCTAGAAAGCAAATTATATAGCTGTAAGACATGTAAAACAAACCAGCAATTTGCAAACCGCTGCAAGTGCAATGCAAAGTCAATAGAAAATTCATTCTGAAATGTTCATCCTATTATGCTGGACGCTAATATGCTAATATAACCACAGCTGTAACATTATACTTTTAAATCATTGGTTCACCTATAGAAAAACTGCTAGAGCAAAATTCCTTTTTATCCCATGGAATCTCTTATCTCATTAAGGGTGGTCATTTGCCTATAAATGATTTCTGTAAAAGAATAGGATAAAGGAACATTATTCTAAACCATATTTAGGGTCTTTTAAGGACTTATGAAAATTACAGTTCCATTATGCTGGATCGAGCAAATACACAGAACAGTAAAAGGTCCCTGACCACATAAAAAACAAGTCTAAACAGGTAAGTCAGCTCGAGGGAAAAGTCCACCCACAGCACAAACAGCAAATGTAACAGTAGTTCTATTTTTTCAGGTGGCTTTTACTTGCAAACACATAGAAGGAGGTACAGGGTAAGGAGGGCACATTGGGTGGGGGGAAGCATATGTAGTAAGCAGGAAGGAAGCAGAAGTGAAGAGGTAGAATGGACAGCAAGAGGGTGGAAGAAACAGTCAGTAAGGATAAGACAGCAAACAGCTAATGAAAGCTAGTGAATGTTCTCTGAATGGTCAAAGGTCCCTGGGCTTTTTGCTCTTTCTGTTCCTGTGAGTAGTCTCTGGTGAGGTCCTTTCTTTACTGCTCCCAGGCTTAGAGTAATATACTCATTTTATACTTAATTTCAATCTTTTCCCCATCACAATCCCCTCCCCACCTTTTAAGATGGGATCAAAGATCTCTCCCTCACTCGTAGCTTTAAAACAGAGATGATCTGAATCTGCTCAACAATATCTGTATAGAAGAACCACATGCAGATCAGCCCTATTTGCAAGTGATCCAAGTTCTGATATTCTGATTTCAACCTTCCTAATTCTTTCTTAGGTAACACATACAGGACAGCAGAAAAGTGAGGAAAGACACTGATCTATAAAACAGGAGTTGAGAGTTGATAAAAGTATGTAAAACATGGTACTCCATGTTGAGTAACAGAATTGCTAGGATTCGGGATGGGTACAGCTGCTCCATAGGCTCTGGTGCACAAAGACAGATGAAAATATTCTAACCTTCACAGTAAATCATACTTTTTCTAGTTAAAATTTCATTGTCAAAACACTCATTGTTTATATCCTTTAGCATAAATGGAGATAACTCAGTGTAAAGAGCAAGTTTGCCTACAAAGACAAATTGAACCCATGAAACTGAAGTGGTGTAATTTTTATGGGGCTGTATGGATAAGGGTAAATAAACTAGATTGAAGTCACTTTCATCTGGTGCAAGATCTCCAATAGAAATAGTTTATACAGGCATAGCAACTGCAATATAATTAAAAACAATTTCTGGAATTGGGCCAGCCCTCCTAGGTTGTTTCCTTCTATGAGGAAATAAGCTACCAATAGATACAGTTTTATACTGATACAGCTCTATTCACACTGGGGAAAGGTGGCTGATACTTTAATTATGCCAGTACAGATAAAGTAGAGAAACGTCTGATAGAAAACTGTCTCAGATATAGTCCATTTACCTATTGCAAGATAGCAACAATATTTCTAGTACAGGCAACACTTCAGAGTACTAATTTCTAATTTAAAAAATAATCCCTCCTGTGTAATTCCCAGAACATCACTAACCTTTGAAATGTTAATGGAATTACTAGAGACAAACCAGACTTTGAATTTCTGCCAGATTCTGTCAGGAGTTCATCTGACAAAAGTTTTCTCTGTGCCACTCAGGTGTCACTATTCTTTCATATCACTTTTTCTATTAAAATGAACTATTTTTTTTTTCAGCTACAATGTTGTGGTAGTTTTGAATCTTTGTAAAAACACTGGTAAAAGCAAAGTGTGTCTCTTGGCTTGAAAAATACACATAAAAGCAATTACTCTTCTTCTGCCAGATTACAGCTTTGGAAATTACTTCTGACTTGCCAATGACAATAACATGCAAGCAGTTATTCAGCAAAATCCCTTTAGTTCAGCTGCACAATAGTACTTCCACACTACCTGTACTTTATTTGGTTGTTTGAAACAGCACCTGCCAATTCAAGCTATGCTGATAAACAAAACAAAACAAAACAAAACAAAACAAAACAAAACAAAACTTTTTTGCTTCTAAATGAACAAACTTTAGTTATTTATCTGAGTGATCTTCATAGGAGAAAACAAATGAAAAAAAAAGTTTTAACCATTGTGGTGTCCCTGGGACACTATGAATGGTAACTCCCAGACAGCTGAGTTGAGACACCAGAATCACCTGATAAAACAAAAATGTGTTTTCCTCTTTACTTGTGACTTCTTTACAACAGCTTCCAAAACAGACTCAAGAGAAATGCATATATATACATTGGTTTTGTCTCCCTATGTCCATCTCTCCCTAAAATAAGACTTGTGCTCTCAGGAATCTTTGGATAAAGTGAAATATCTGCAATTGTAACTTACTTATCAAAGGTGAATTGTATGTGCTTCATTAAGAATAAGAACTGCAACGACCATAACCTAGCACATGTACTGATAGATATATCAGTTATTTTTTAAAAAGTAAAATGTTTACTTTTTATAGCATAAACACTCTCATGTTGGAGATGGATCTGTGTTCAAAAGTGAGGTGCTTAAAAATTGGGGATTTTTGTTTGCTAGTTGATCAACCTCAGTAAGAAGAAAAAAAAAGAAAATAGAAATCAACACTACAATTCTTGTATAGCATCCTATCATAAATTAATGGAAAGGGTATACTTACATAGACAATCTAGTTTAAAAAACATGATATCTCTATTTAGAAAAACTATCTTATTGCAAATAGTTAACAGAGCACTTTAAAGACCTGCCAGCAAATGTAGTCTATGATATACAGAAAATATAATTTCTCAATACTATGAAATTCTGCAAAAAAATAATTAATCTAAAATACTTTTAAACTTACAGAAAACATCTTGAAGGATGCAATACTGAAATCTACTACTTTTAAATTAATTTCATTGCTCTTTTTGATGGTATTCCACAGCATATGCAATTACCATTCCACAGCATGACAATGAAGTTAATCTTCAAGGCACTACATGGACTTCATCACCTCTTCTTGGTGAGCATGTCAGGAATGAGATATCCTCTCTTGGAAGACCAGGAACTCCCATAGCTGTATTGCAGATAAGGCAAAAGAGTGTCCTCCCACAAAAATATAACCAACCAGCTCAATATGACATTAAAAGAGTGGGACCCAAAAGGAGAGCATTTAAGCTGGATGTTCATGACCAGGATAACAAATTCCTGGGCCTGATCTCAAAAGAATGTCATGATGCTGAGACCCAAAACCAGCATAGCATGTTTGGTGGCATCTAGTCCTGCCATTGTTGTTAAGCCCTAAGGTAAGCTATACATCAGCTTCCACATCAGCCCTCTCTTAGACATTCTTAGAACACAAGTCCCAGGAACAAGTTAAGAGATGTCTTTCTGAGGGGGCAGGAAGCTAATTGTGTTCCAAAGAACAGTGGAACAAAGATATTCCATAAAACTAATATATCAAAGAGTTACCCACAGGGAGAGGTACGTGCACAGCTTATGTATTGGTCAGATACTCCTATTTTAAAGTGCTAATGGCACAAACTTATCTACAGTGGCATGAACTGTCTCTTAAAATACGTCACTTCTCTAAGATTGAATGTGCTGTGTGCTACATGATTTTTTTTTTAAATATAAAGAACTGTTGCTCAGATTTTCTATAACTTTACAAGTTCAAAAGGTGCTGAAATTTGCCCCCAGTTGTTTAGTATATCCTGTGGCAAGACTTACAGGGATTACTCATTTCTTATAGGGGAAAAACCCCCAAATCCTGTATTCTTCGCCATGTATGAACATGCAACTTACTACAACTCCTTCTTCTTACTTAAATTAATTAGGAAGCTACTATAAAACCACTTGTATTTTAATAGGTTTTTCTAACCAATTGCTTGGCATCAATAGGTGCTTAGTTTCTTAAACCAGATGATCTACTTCAGATGCAGCTGTTTCTCTCACATTCTGTATTGCCTATAGAACCAAACATAGAAAACTAAATATATCTCATTGATGTTAACAGTCCATTGAAGTTAAATATCTTAAAAGGTAATGCATGTATTTCTTTGATTTGTTGTAATCTTTTATCTTAAAACACTCTCAATTTTTATTTTTGATCTTGATCTCACAATACTGATCTTTTTATATTATCTTTCTGGTTTTGAAGGTGGCAAGGAAGTAAGTCTAGAGTTGAAATTGGGTAAGTCTTAAAAACAAATACCCAAATCTGTAATGTTTTCTCTTTGAAACACCACAACAAAAGAAAACCTTTTTGTTTTTTAACCAGGAAAATTTATTGGTTTTTTCTAACAATTACAGTACTATTTTCCACTTTTTCCTCCGCATCCCCCTAAAAAGCAGAGTGAAAGAGAACCCTGGGATGATAAACTAGGACAAGTTACTGGAGATGGCCATAACAGTTCCTGCTGCCATTGCACACCCTGCTCCTCTTCAAGTTTCCTGCCCCCAGTACTGAGGCAGCAGTACCTGCTACACTGGTGTATTCTCGAAGAGCAGAAATAAAGTGCAGCAGCACCAATTCTGGGTGGCTTTCAGGCTCTCTGTTACAAACTATACTGAGCTTTCACAACAGAAACAACTGAGCTACCCTATCCTCAGGCAAAATGGGGACCAGCTGAAGCAGGAAACAAACCAAGTTAATCCCATGATCTGAACAGAGCCCCTATCACTTACTCTGCTATGGAAGCTGTTACTTCTAAATTATACATTCATTAACAAAAGAAAACTCTGTCTTTGTTAATGAATGTATATGAGAGATGGAGACCACAGTAGCTGGACCAGCTACACACAGGTACATGTTGGAAAATGAGATTAGAAGTAGACATTCATGTTCTGTGTCAGTACAGAAGTCCTCTTTGGAGACAGTACTGCTGAAATGTTAGATAATTATATAAGGCTCAAACTGCAACTAACAAACCCTCTCACAAATATAGACATGTCTATTTTAAATTAAATGTTAAGTGGAAAATATTTATAGTTTAAGTTGCACACTTTGCTACTTAATTATCATAATTTTAAAAAGCAGATACCTTTAATTTCCTCCTCCAAAGAAGTTATTTACCTGATCTGTAGCTTGGGAGTCCCCAGGAGTCAGTTCTGAGATTCTCATCCCACTGAATGTCAAGGACCTAGCATTTCAAGGATGGGATTTCAACATCAGTTATTGACAACTTAACTTTGTCTCACCAAAGATAAACCAACCTTTATTCCCACTCAGGTCAACTCATTGATTTCACAGAAAACACATTTAGAAAGCAGAGCTAAATGCTTTCAGAAATTCCACCCATAAGAAGGGTGGAAAAAACCCCAACCAGCAAAAAGGAACTGATACAAAATGTTTGAGACTTCTTGATGCATGATGAATCACATATTTTTGTATAGTTGTGTGCATTACAAGTAACTGAAATTACTGTTAACTGCTTGCTGAAATGATATAATCTCAAATACCTTACCTTCTTACTCTTCATATACAGGACGCTGTTCTTTGAAGAAAACCCAGTTTTATCCTTGTATCAGTGGTTGTGCTAGGAAAATAACAGTTCTGCTGAAAGAGTCTGAAAAAAATACACTTGCTGCTCCCAATATCCATATTACAGACATCATAAGCATTACTATGAATAATACTGAACTTGTCCTAGTTTGGGTTCAATGGAACTCTGTTCCATTAAAGTTTGACTTCATGTGCAGCCAGAATTGATTCTCACCAACAGGAAAACCTAATAAACTTAAGACTAAATATTGTTCTTCAACTACTTCAACTACATTAAAAACAAAGTTGGATACACCAAAGACCTCACTTTTTATAATTTTGTAGCAAATATTTAAAAAATATTAACATTGTATCTGCTGGACACTATTCATAGCATTCATACTACAAAATAAGACCAGAAAATATAAGCACTATCTCCAGAATGAATTCTGTTTTGTGATGATTTTATTGAAATGCATTTCAATTTTTAGAAGTTCACTGAAGCAACAGCCTCCTTTCCACTACTGCTGTTCCTATTTGGAGTACGCTAACAGTTCAAAAGCTTTTCTTAACTAGTTTCCAATCTTTATTTATCCATTACATTTATAAAGCATTTATTTAAAACAATATCTTCATGTTGAGGGGACTAAACGGAAGGCTTACACTTAAGAAAAGTGATGCTCTTTCTATGTCACCAAAGTTCTTAGCATCAGTACTCTATCAAGAAGGCACTGATACAAACACACACATGGAGAAATGCAGAACAGGAGCCTCTGTTTCTAGACCCAAAAGATACCATAGGAGCATATTTGAGAAACCAAGTACATTTAATTCTGTAGGATTTTTAGCAAGGCAAATGATATTGTTAAGGCTTCTCAGATTATATATGCATCTATAAAGATGCAAGTGATCCAGTAATTTAGTTAGTAATTTGTCTAACAAAATAGGTAGCATTAAAAGAGTCTTGGTCTGTGTTCCACTGAAAAGGCTGACAAACTGTATTCTGCCTGATAAGAAGCATTTGCCTGTTTGGGGTTTTCTTCCTAATAATCATTTATTTGGCTGCTGGTTGGAACAGCAAACCCATTGCCAGTTAGAGAACCCCTGTAGTTTGCAATGAGAACACAAGAAATTTAAGTACATTTTTAAATATTCACAATTATTTTATTAATCTACTGTTAATACTTCTTATTGAATGTTACATACATTTCCCATGCAGAATATGACTAGAAACCAACTTGTGCTATGAAGTCATTAATAAGCTATAAAAAGAATTGGATGTCTTGAAAAAATTAAACACTATGTACAGTAACCATTCATTTAAAATTAAATCCTGATTCAGTGTTACAATGCCAAGATTTACAGATCCATTTTAGAAAAAATAATATAAAATCTGACAGGCAGAAAATTCCAAAGCTGATTTTTTTTAAGTAGAAAATTTTCCAAGTTGTGAAAACCTAACTGTGACTTTCTTTTTACTTCCTCTGAATGACTTGAGACTAAATAACTAATATTTTGACCCAAAACAACTCTGGCTCAGAAAAGTACTGAATTTATATAATAAACACATAAGAAAATTCTGAAAAAGTGCACAGCAAAAGGGAATTGTGTCATTATGATCATAACCTCTATCAACAGCTTCTCCTGAGATAATAAATGGTGCTAAACTTATTTTCCAGACAATTTCACTCCACTCATCTCATAAGTATGTGTGCTCCTACATGTGCCTTTTAATTTCAAGATACTTCATTTGTCAAATGACCAACACAAAGGCTCTGACAGGACACAGCATATAGGCTAATTTAAATTCAATGCTAGCATATCAAACCCAAGTAACTATAATTTAAGAAAACTTACCTGGACTTCAAAAAGCACCTCCGAGTTGCATCAGCGCTAATTCCCAAATGAAGACTCTTCCTTGCAAATAAGTGAGCTTCCTTCAGATCATTATTCTGTGGCACAGGCTCCTCCAAATGGCAGAATGAATGTATTGCCATTATTGAAAATTTACAGATCATCTGAAGGAATTGAACTGAAAGCAAGAAATACAGCGACTTTATTTTGTGTAAACCTACTGAAAATACTTTATTTCGTTTTCAAGAACTTATTAATTATCAATAGCATTTAAAACACATAAAGGATATGTATATTCAGTGATTGATACAGAATAAATGAATTCATTAAACCAGATGGACAGTTCATCTGAGCAGATATGCCCAGATAAAGAACTTCCATTTAATGGTACTGCAGAGCACCATTTCAATAAATTTTAGAGCTGTTTCTTATATATTTTATATTTCTTCTCTGCAAAGAAGTTTTCACCTGGGTATCTATAATGATACACATATTTTTGCAGAACATTTGCTTGTAGTATAGAATTATCTTCAAGTAGTTCAAGTTACTCCTTCCAGCATGAATTATTTTGTAGCTGCAAACACCAAATGTCACCTACCACCACCATGCTAATACAGCCAGCTTTAGAAGACTGCCCTCAAGTTTCTCACAACGTTCTCTGATTTTACAGAATGCATGCAGTATTTTTCTGAGGATGCTTATTTGAGGGCAAGATGAGTCACATCTAAAACAGATTCTAGAGGCATAATCTGATGAGCATCTATTCTGGTAAAGGGCCAGTTCAAAGAGAGAGGACCCTCCTGCTGCTTGTTCTCATCCTTGTGTCATGATCCCAGCTCCCAGTGGAGCCACCCACTAGACCAGACTGAGGAACTAGCTTGGGTCAGAAATTGCTGCTTGCCACCAACTCCTCTTGAAGTCAGGATAAATTTTGTGATTCAAGTCACTGCATGATGGCACAAATCACTGTGCTAATACAATAGAAGGGAAAGTGAGGGAACAAGACCACACAGCTAATTGCAGCTACAAATGTCAGCACTTAAGAAACTGCTGTTGTCACCTGGGTGTAAATTACAAGGTAAATCACAGCTTTGCCACTGAAAGCAGTACAGTGTACTATTGGACTGCTTTAACTTTCAGTTCCATCTCTGCATCACCGTTCATCATCCCCACAATGGCATCAAAACTGATGACTTGTAGAGCCGCACCAAAATTGCCTGGGCTACAATTCCCTGCAGAAGGCCACACACTGCAAGTTCAAGGTGGGATGAACTACACAGGATATGTGAGTGTATGAATATGTGGGTCCATCTCTCTCTTTTCTACTACCAACAGGAACAACTCAGATCACTGTTTAGACTGCTAAACACAAAAGACATTAATGCTGTTTAACATGTCTGCTTAGGCCTTATCTAAACTTTTGAATCCACTATTTGATTTCAAACTTTATCAAAAAGGAAAATTGGAAAGTCATTTATAGCTTAGTAAGAATTCAGAGATTTCCAAAATCCAAGTACTGGGTATATGGATAGAGAAGACCAACCCACAAACCAACCAAGCTGAAGTACAAACTGCAGCCTATGCCTGTGTTATTAGGGGACAAACACATAAGCAAGAGACACATTACAAGTACTCCAGCTGCAACTGGTATTTTTCATTACCTCTAAGATACATCTACATAGAAAGCTGTTGTATCTTGTGTTCACAGAACTACTTGACTATCCATGCAGAATTCAAATCTACTTAAGTGGCATTAAAATAAGAGTCCTTGGTCTGCAAATTCCAGCTCTGCTCCTTGTATTCAGTTTAAAAGTACGGTACGTACAACACTTGACAGCTTCCGGTCTTTGGCACAGCATCTCATCCTAACGAGATGCATTCTTCTTAGCAGATCAGCCACTTCATCCTTTAGAACCACTAAATGAATGAATAGCATCGAGTCCTTGTGACTTAGGAGTCTTTAGCACTTTATTCTAGCATATAGTCTTTTGCTTCTCTAATCCCATAATCAGATAACATCCAATCAACATTATTTGAAAAGAATAAAATGCCCACAACATCCTTGTGGTGAAGAGCAGAATAAAGAAATAACTCCATTCCTTCTTAGCACCTCTTACTCCTTTTAATTGCTTTCTATACTCCCTAAAAGTCCAAGAGACTTGCCAGGTCCTTAACACATTACTTGTGATGTTACCATCCTCCTTGTGTTTTTAAATAAAAGCACACAACCAAGCGTTTCCCTAAAATACACTGCTACCAATGAGACACGACAACAACTATAAGCCTGTTCCTGAGGTTAATTCACATATTGGAAGGGTTAAAATGTTACATAAAAATATTTCTAATAGCATGCATGTGAAAGTTATTGGCCTTTTACAGGCAGCAATTTGGAGATTTCCTCTCTTATCACCAACTTCTTTCTTGAAAGTAATTAAAAATACTAAATGAGAACAGTTATAAAGTATCAATGGGTACAAATTTTATCCAAACACAGGAAGAAAATCCATATGATTCCCTGCACATGGGAAGGATCATACTGTTGTTTATTAAACTCAACCAGCTGTGTCTCACCATCTACCTGTATTCAGAATCTACACAGTATATTCTAACAGTGGGGGAGTTTGCTGGGGTGGTAGTGGGTTTGGGTTTTTTTTTTTTAAATACAAGAATGCCCTCTCATAATCTGAGTCCTTGCTTTGGAATCTTTTTAGGGCCTCAAGCCTTTCTTAGGCTGCTAACCTGCCTTTTTCACTGTAGTCTCAGCACTATTGGTACCTGAATTAGTCAGAGTAAGCTTAAATCCATTCACACACCTTAACTGCACATAAAGCATCAAATTTTCAGGCACTCTACTCTGGCCTAGTTCCAGAACTGGAACCAAGTCAACTATATGCTAGGGAGGAATTCAATCTGATACAAAACTGTATACAAGGAATTTGAAGCAATACACAAAAAGTGCATGGGTGTATTTCTCTTACTGTTTTAAATCTTAAACTTGGGTCAAATTTGCACCTCCATGCTACAACATGATGCAATAGGTAAAATAACAACAGTGACTTATTCGAGTTTAGGTTATCCAACTAATGGATTTTTTATAAGTGAAGTATCTATTTGCATAATACAAGTGTGGTAATCAAAAAATCATTCTAGTTGGAACAGGCCTCAGAGGTCACCTGGTTCAATCTCTGCTCAAAGCAGCATTAATATGTGAATACTCATTAATGATACAAGTTGTACTCTTAACCTTGCAGACCACTAATCGCATGTAATCCTTAATCAAATGCACTCAACTGCTTTTGATAGGATTACTTATCTGCAGAAGGGTTTGTGGGACCAGTTACTTGCCACACATTATTCCTAAGCATGGAACATTATAGCACTTCCCAATTGTACTCATAACAAGTACCACACTTGCATTTCACTTTAAATGTCTTCTAATCAGGTACTGTAAGGAGAACAGTTTTCCAAGGGGACCTTCTGTACAGGGATAGATTTTGACAGATGGCAAAAGGATGGAGTGAAGTAGGGGGTGATGAACCCCTAAGCGAGGTAGAAGCACAGGGCTGGGTCCTAGTTTCAGGTGTTTCACAGGTTGATGAATGTAGGATGGAGGTCCTGCTCTGAGAGATACCTATAAAACCAGAGAAATTAACACCACTGGCACCAATAGTCCTTTAGAGATCAGTGTCAGTGACCAAACTTCAGCAGAGTAAGTTTGGGAGCCTCTGCTTTAGGACTGCCATTTTGTTTTATTCCTCCAGTTCTGCTCTGATAAGGACCTCAATTTTGGATTTGTTTTTAAGTTTGTATCTTTATTTCATGCATCAAATATGGTATAGCATTGCTAATTAAAAACCAAACCAAAACAAAAAAAAACAAACCCTCACTGAAACAATCCACAGGAAATAAGAAAAAAAAGTTGAAATATTTTATAAAACCAATGATTACCCAATGACACAAGCTGAATTACAAAATAAATTTGTCTTATATTAGTTCAGTAATGTCCTCTGTTCTGAAGCATGAAATACAGTAACAGTTTATCTATGTGGTGTGGCAATGCATGAACTCTGCCACACAAGCTGACTAAAGAAAAGCTCATCTTCTAACGATTTTATTTGAACATTTAATAGCTGCTACTGTAAGTAGCTTCAAATATTAATACTGTGGACACTACTGTAAACAATATAGACACTATTTAAGTGGTAACAACAGCACAACAAATAAACAGCAAGAGGATACATATAAAAAATTTTCCTTTAACAGCTTTGTTAATCTTGGTCTTAGGTCTATCCAAAAGGCATTTTAAAATACTAAGTTTTGGCGTATTTTTAAATACACTGAAAACCTTTTAAATTCTACAGTTCCAGACATTATTTACACACCTTCCCCAAGCATTCATTAATAGCCACTGCTGTTTGCTAGGTTGCATAGAGGGCCTGTCCCTATTTGACCTGACACACTAGCTCTTAAAATACAGGGTACTCCAACAATTTTCTCCCAAATATCCACAAAAATAGTTGAATTTCCCACCAGGGTTTAAGTGGCAGATGTTAGGTCACAGGATGGTGTACATGCATCAACCACAATCATGAAAGAAAGGGACATGGTTGAAAGATGCAGGCAGGAAGCAGCAAGAGGCAGTAATCAAGCCAGCTATTCCAAAGACAAAAATGAGAGGCCAGTCAGATGCCCAAACTGACAGGGCATCTTCACCAGCAAATTTCTACCTTAGACATCTTTATTTTATACTTGCGTCAAGAAACTTCAGTATTTTTTCTAATTAATACATGTAATTGATTCTACTAAATATTTAAGTTCCCATTTAACAACAAACTATATTGCTTTTGTGTTTTAGAAAGAAAAAAAATTTCTAAAGAATAATTGTTTGTGACAAAAGTAACTGCATTTCCATGGTTGCAACCTTTTATAGGAGTGTAGGGCTTGGCATTCTAGTCGAGAAAGGAAGTTCAATACCTGACTATCAAGCAAGAAGTCCCTGTCCTGGCACCAACTCTGAGGGAAGAGCAAACAGATTGCAGGAAGATGCTCTAGTGATATGTTACCAAGACAGATATGCCCACACCTTGCTAGGTGCTGCTGCCATGTAAAAAGCAGATGATTAGTTTTGGCCAAGCTGCAAAATTACTTTCCCAAAAATTTTAACTAGAAAACAAGCAACACAAACCAAAACAAAACAAAAAACAAAACAAAACAAACAAAAAAAACCCACCAAAAAAAATAGAGGAGAATTGTGTCAACTGTACTGTATTGTACAGAGAATGACATCAGCACACCTCAAAACTTCTGCATTAGCACACCACAGGTTGTATAAGAATTACCAGTGTGGCTAGTTAATAATATTTCTGATACAAGGAAAGAGCACTATCAGAATGAAAAGGAAAATTACAGCCATTCCCTTCTGTTCTAAAGGCAAAGGTAGAAATGATGCTTTATATAGAACAAGTACTGAACACTACCATAGCTTTGGAACATATCACCCCTAATTTTAAAGTAGAAAGAAAGGTTGAGAGACTGACAGGGAAGAGGACACACAATTAGATGCATTTAATAGGCCAATGAGTTGCAACACTTGAGAACCAGAGGGGTGCTAAATTTACATCACCAAACCAGAAGTCAGCAATATTTAGTTTCAGATAGAAGTTGAACTATTGATATTTTAGGCTTGAGGGAAAAAAGGTAATAATTTTTTGTCACCACCATGATCCCACTCATCCACTCCCCACATATCCTGCCAACATGGGATCTAAGAATTACAGAAAAATGCTCTAAAACCAGTTTGGGGATTTTAAAAAACAATTTATTTTAAAAAGAGTAGTGGTCTCCAGGCCCAAAATGTCTCCTTTTTGAGGGTGTAGAACCACGTACATTCTTAGAGCAACCAGCACAACAAAACTCAGTCAGGATGTGGTCTTTAAGCACCATCAGCAAATAAAAACGTCATATAAAAATATCTGTGTCTGACACCTTAACAAAGATACATTATTCTCTTTCAACAGCCCTACCTAAGGAATGACTTCATATACAAATACATTTTTCAGACACTAAAAAACCCCCAAAAACCACCAAAGGATAATTCAGAAACAGGAAAGATTTTGCAAAAGCTTTAAGTTCACACAGATTTAGTCCCACCAACTTTAACAAACTCTTTAGACTCAGGCAATCCTGTGAAAAATCAGAGAAGTATGCAATATGCTGGCAATTCCAGAAAGAGGAGATGGGACAGGTATTTTAAACTCTTCAGAATAAGCATCAGTGTTTCTTTGCATTTACACAGCACTTACTAGAAAGAGATGCCAGAAGCTGGAGCCTCCGCTCACGCAGAGTGTAAAGTGGCTGCAACAGTACCAGCATCCTTACACAGAATGTTTCACCAAATGGGATTGCAAAAAGCAAAAACCTCCAAGACTAAATAAGGAACCACAAGATAAGGGTGATAAAATGTAGCTCAAGTGCTTCAAGTACCAGAGGGGAAAGTCTCTAATGGACAGGTAATGTTACATCAGTGTAAGTTTAAATAAGTAAGTAAGAATGGACAGTTTGTCACTTTTAAACTTCGCAAAATGGATCATTGCTCCTTTTTTTTTTTTCTCAGTATGGATTGACATCTTACAAACTTAGAATCAGTTTACTTGAAAAGGCTCTTCCCTTTTGAAAGTATGGGAAGACATGAAAAATGTCTTGAAGCACATTATGGAGTGCAAAAAGAACTGGCCAATTTCTTGAAGTGTGTTTTTTAATATTTTTTGCTCTGTTAACACAGGAACCAGATTCTGCAAGCAAGACATTTAGAATATTTTCACAAGGGTTCAACTTTAACTAATATGTTTGATTACCACTTTTCAAGAAAACAAAACAGCCTTCAAAGTTTCTTTGAAAACAGAATGAAACAATTAAGATTCTTTTTAGAAGTATCATAGTTTATATCAAACTATTGTTTACTTGCATAGGTGTAACATAGTATTAATTTCCCTTTTATAAATACACACAAAAGACTAGTAGCACCTTTTACACCATTCCAATTTTCCTAAGTTCTGTAAAACACTGTCTTCAGCTGCTATTGCTGAAAATCACTATTCTCAAGATGAATGAAACCTTACTGATAACACAGCTTTGAATTCTGCCACAAGTTAATCCGTTAAACCTAAAACCACCTTAGAAATCCTAGACATTCATACAGAGGAAGAGAAAGCCAGTATAAAGGCCAAACAAAAAGGAGAATTGAATATAACTTGCCTTAAAAGGGCAACACCAATTAATGTATGAAACCAGAAACCACCATATCACAACTGGGAAAATAATATCTATTTGTTCACTTAATTTCAAAACACTTAGCTTGCTGTAATCCTTCTTACTTTGTAAGTCTTTTAACCACTGCAACTCCAACCTTTGACATCAGTTTTTCAAGTCCTTAACATCAAGCCAGCCAATATCTTTGCCACTACAGAGACAAGAATTTTGTTTGTTGACTGTTGTTCTATTACCCCATGCTGAGTCCCATCCAAATCCTTCCATCAACATTAAGCTGTATTTTCTATTTTTGCTGACTTTCAGAAGAGCAGCAATGCAATGCCCGATGCCACAGGAATAAAACCTAAGTGCTGGAAGAATCCTAAGGACACAAATGCACAACACAACCACCATGACCATACCAGACATCACCCATCTTTACATGGGCTTCTGAGGCAACATTTCATCATTGATATTTTTCTACTAGAAATACTCCTGAAAAAAATTAATCTCTGAAAACACACGTGATACTAAGTTAAGTCTTGGCTATTTTTCCCTACTAGAATGGGGTCAGAAGCCTACAGGCTGCAGGAAATGGAGGTAAAATAACTTTAAGAATACAATGAAAATTAAGGAAGCTTTTTGAAGGCCAGCTGCAATTCCCAAATGGAAATCTTTGCAGTGATTTCAGAGAGCACTGCATCAGGTCTAAAGTGTTCAGCTTCTCTCTTTCTACACAGCAAAGAACACACTCCTGTTAAGGATGACAAAATAAGAGGCACTCGTGTAAGATCCAAGAAGAAAAAAGAAGTCTACCTCAGAGCAATATATAGATTTTCCCTGTTCTGTCAAGGCCACAGGCACCATAGTAGGGAAGAAAGTGCAGCACTACTTTTTTTTCCCTGTACTTTTGAAAATGAGTCATAAAAATATAAGAGGTTTTTGCTCCAAAAAAGAAAGGGTTTAAAGAGGTAGCAGTGATCTTAAAAAAGATCTTTCTCCCTTTGGTTAAAATACTGCAATGCAATATCCAAAAGATACTACATATACATAGTAAAATCGGCAATGTTACTAATTTTTGGGCTTAAAAATAGTTGAGGAATGCAAGAAAGTTTACAACCACAGTCACTATGACTTTATATGCAAAAAAAAAAAGCTATCTAAGTGAGACAATGGCTTTCTTGTGGTCTGTACTTGAAAAACAGAACATAATTAACATATTTAAGCATTAAACAGAGAAAAAGAGGTACATATATAATTAGTTACTTTATTATTTTTACATTAAATTTTAAACTTGCCAAGTGCCATTTTGGAAATATTCTTACGTTAGGTTTTGGAAAAAGAAGGAAAGTCAAGCAAATGTTAAACCCAAGAAAAACCTTCAGAGCAAAAGTTTTCAGCTGGTACCTCCCACTCCACACTCAGTTTCTCAGGGACCATCATGCAGCAACAACATAGTTAGAACTAAGCAGCCAGCGGGTGCGTAATTTGCATGTGAAAATATTTTTAGAAGACACACATGAATAGCATATGCTCTCAGCCTGAGTACAATTTTCTAAATATATGCCCTGAATATTGTTTCCCTGACATTCTTAAGTATGTTCCAGATAATGGTTTCTTCTACAGATATGTTACTCTTTGAAAGCACCATACATATCAAGCCTTAAACAACACTCATTTCAAGAGTTCATCTTGGGGCTTGGGGGGAGATTCTGAGTCTTCACTGTGTCAGTGTAATCACAAAGTCGGCAAATTACGCTTAAACAGAGTGCAACAAGAGGATGATTCCCTGATTCAGAAAGTTAAATCAGACATGTTCATTCACTTGCCTGAACCAAAGGAGCATCAAAAATTGTATCTTAAAACCCTCCTGGTTCTTTCTATGACATGAAGAAAGTTTCAGAACATATATGGAAATCAATAAAACAAGAAATAAGCCATGTGCTCATGCAATGTTAGTTAAATCAAAACCAAATCCAGTCAAATCAACACAACATGCAAGAGAAAAATTTCATTTGGGCCAACAGCAGTCTAACTAGATCCCGAAGTCATTATCAGCCCACATCTGGAACACTCAAACCAATTCCTAGTGACTTTGGAGTTAGCATCATGTAGTAATTACTACTTTGGAACTGTTCTGTTCAGGACAAATGAAGTTCTGTTGCAACATGATACCAAAAAAGTCAGCTTCTTTTCTTTGCCAATACACAAAATCTCTTCCTCAAGCACATGAAAAAAACTCAGGTTCTGGATTCTGTCTTTGGCACAAGCTTTCCTTTATTCAACTTGAATGTCAGGGAGGAAAAAAGAAAGGATACCAGTAAATCCTACTGTGGTACTTAACAGTATATAGAAAATACCTGAAGTCATAGAATACTTTGGGTTGGAAGGGACCTGTAATGCTCATCTAGTCCAACTTCATGCAATGAGCAGGGACATCTTCAACAAGAGCAGGTTGCTCAGGGCCCTGACCAAAAGGAGCTTGAACATTTCCAGGAATGAGGCATCGACCACCTCTCTGGCAACCTGTCAGTGTTTCACCACCCTCATTGTAAAGTATTCCTTCCTAGACCCTGCTAAAATGCCTGTCCCCAAATATAAGTTAATTTACCAAAGCAGTTCGGGGGAATGAGGGAGGAGACAAAGCAGAGAATGAAGGCATGAGATAGCTTAAAAAAATCTTAACAATATCGAGTCATGAATTCTAACTTACCAGAGAACTGGGATCTATTACTAGGGCTTTTTCAAAATCAGCCCACGTTAACAGGCAAGAAAAACATCTACTTAATCCTTCCAGAGCATAAACACACACAAGCAAGCGCCTTTTACCACATTATCTCCCCTGCTGTATACTTGAAATACAAGTTTGTGGAAGGCCGAAACAAACCAGCAGACTCTAGTCACCCCTGGGAAAAGCAAACACTTACATTACAATGACAAGAAGCTAAAAATTTGCTGTTGATATGAAGAAACATAGCTTATACTCATTTTTATACCAATAAACAGAACTTCTATTAATTTTCATGCACCCAAACACTGTATCTTAACCATAAGTAAGTATTACCAGGGCTAAAATCGCAATACTCTGAGAGTCCCAAAACACCAGAAGAAAAATCACTGCATATGTACAACTACCCAAAGAAACCACCACATAATATTATTCAGTAGATTGCATTATTTGACCAGTTTTAGCAGTTAAACAGAGCCACTGGAAAAGAGATTAAATACATATCAAATGCACTGCATGTATGTAGGAACACTCATCTCAATGACAGTAGAGCAACGGAGTTCCTTCTCCTACTCAACAAACCCAAAAGTGCTTTACAGTCTTGATAAACATCCACAGAAACAAACATTCTCCACCATGAAAGCACTAATGAAACAAACCCCAAGATCAATCTAAAAAAAAAGTACTCCTGACAAAATTTTTAGTAAATTTCATTGCAGTATTTCTCCAGACAGGCAAAAAAATTCCTCCCATAGAACAAAGTACCCTCAAACATTAATTCACCCTTCAAAACACTGTTCCACAAATTAAATGAATAACTACAGCAAAACATTAGATTACGGATGTTACGACGGACCCGTTATAGTAACACATCATTTCACAACGCAGATCATATAGTGTTAAGCACTTTTTAAAAACGCAGCCAGGAGTAACGTGTCAGGAGAGCAGAGGCAGGCAGTAAGAGAGAAGGTATGCTCTGTGCTATCGCTAGAACAATCTCCTGACTCACTCGCTCCCTCCTGCAGCCCCGGGGAGCAGGCTGGCTGGGGCCGCACTCACAGCTTTCCTGACGCAAGACAAGCGGAGCACTGACCTAAATGCCGGAGCTGCTGAGCTCCTTGCAGCTCAGCTCCAGGAAAAGGGGCCAGCATGGATTCAAGGGCCAGCCACAAGCACTCGAGCTTGTGGTGCAGAGACGCCCGCCGAGACCCCCACATCACCTCGACCTCTTGAGCCTGAAGCCTCCAAAAACGACTGCGAGGCGAGCTCTAGGCTGAGATTTACAGCAGAGATTTTCAACAGGGAGCTGCGCATCCCCGCAGCGCTTCGGCGGCAGCAGCAGAACTGGCCGCCGCAAGCTCTCGGGCAGAGTCACACGCGAGGCACCGAGCCTCGGCAAGGTTAAACCCCACCCTGGGCGCCACTTTCGGCAGGTATTCAATGGGCCGCAGGTTAATCATCGACTCCCTGCCCCGGGCACGGCGCGCAGCGGCGGCGCCGCGGCCCCTCCCGCCACCGAGGCGAGCGCTGCGGGGCCGCCGCCTCCGCCCCTCAGTGCGGCGGGCGGGGGGAGCAGGTGCGGGACCCTCCCCGCTCGGGCGGCCCGGGGGGGCGGCCCGGGGAGGCGCCGCAGGACCGGCCCCGCCGCCATCCCTCCCACCGCGCCGCGTGACTGACGGCGCACGGCGGAAAGGCGCGGGGAGAGAGAGAGGGAGGGAAGGAAGGAGGGAGGGAGCGGCAAATAACCTCGGGCGCTGCCGGCCCCGCTCGGCGCAGCCCAGGGCCCGCCCGGCAGCGGCCCCGCCTCCGCGGCCTGTCGGGAGCGGGGCGGGCCGGGCCCGCATGGCGGCGGGAGCGCGCCGGAAGCTGCGCAGCGGCAGCGGCGGCCACGCGCGGCGGGGGCCGGGGCCGGGGCAGTGCCGGGAGCCGGGGCAGTGCCGGGAGCCGGGGCAGTGCCGGGAGCCGGGAGCGGCGGCGGCCGCCGCAGGTGAGAGCGGGGCCGCTGAGCGCGGCGGGCCGGGGGCGGCTGGCGCCGAGAGCGGCGGGCCCGGCCTGTCCCGGACCCTTCGGGGCGGCCGGGGCGGAGAGCGGGGGGGGGGTCTCGGGGTCCCGAAATGCCGACTGAGTATTTCATGTCAGTAGCAGCGCGGTGGAGGGCGCGGGCCCTCCGCGGCTCGCCGGCCATGGGTGCGCACGGGGAGGAACCGCGTGTGTGTCCGCACGCGTCCGCCCCCGGCACGGCGTTCTCGTG
Organism: Acanthornis magna; assembly: GCA_036785705.1. Lineage (NCBI taxonomy): Eukaryota > Metazoa > Chordata > Aves > Passeriformes > Acanthizidae > Acanthornis > Acanthornis magna. Next base: position 15,217,145 of record JAWUZG010000090.1, read on the forward strand.
TTCAGCGATTAACTCTGTGAACGCTTCTTCCTTCTGCAGTCTTTCCGTAGCGTGTGGATCACTCTGGATGTGGAATAACAGCTCAGGAGGCAGTTTTACCATAGGTTTATCTGAAAGAGCTGAGCGCGTTTTGGTGCGGGAGGGAGGGCTGCAGCCCTGGGCCGGCCCAGCCCTGGTTAGGTGACATCCACTCCCCTGTGCCTCTCATTTCTGCTGCCTCGGGACACAGATCGCCTGCCTTCCTGAAGTCTTGCATCTCTTAGCTGCTGCTATATTAAACTGACCTAGTTTAGGCTGTGTTTTTCCCACACTAACTTGCATTTTTGTTTCAGAGAGACTGAGTAATTTGTCAGCAAAATGTAGTCCCCATCCCTTGTCATACACCCATAAAAGCGTTTGGTATGTGAAGGTCTCAGAGAAGTCTGACTGTAGAAGAAACTTTTAGAACAGTGGAGTAATGATGTTGTGCGCTGGTTTGTTCTGCAATGTCATCAGTTTTATCTTTATTTGCTTAGTCTATGTTAGGCTATTTTCAGGATAAGAATTTGTGTTTGGTCCCACACCATGGAGATTTGCAGTTCTGCCCAGTACTTACAGGCTGTGCTGTAGGGAGAGTTGCTTTCTCACAGGAATGATGTTACTGTTGCATGTAATGAAATACATTTTGTGCCCAAAACTTAATTTTTGAGGAAGGGACTGTGATTTAGGTATTTGTTATTGTGACCTCAGATAAAGAAAAAAACTTAATACTCTGATGTCTTGTGTAAAGAGTGGAAAGCTTACTAACAACACTTATCTTTTCGTCACTTTCATTTCTTTTAATCTTTTCAATATCCCCTTGATGAAAGAAACAAGACTTGTGATTTGCAAAAGGTCATTTTGAGGTGTCCTTTTAGCATTTAAACAAAGAGATGTTCTCTTCACTGTAGTGTAAGCAGTGTTGTTGGCTGCTTTTTGCAGTTCGTAACAGATTCTAATTCATAAGGTACCATTTCACAAGGTATAGCTATTCTCAAAAGGCCCAGGTCCCACCAATGGTTTGGGCTGGAAGGGACCTTTAAAGATCATTTAGTTCCAACCCCCCTGCTGTGGGCCAGGACACGTTCCTCTAAGCTCTGTCCCACCTGACCTTGAACATTTCCAATGATGAGACATCACAGCTTCCTTGAGCAACCTTTCCCAGTGTCTCACCATCCGGATTGTAAAGAATTTCTTCCTTTTATCCTATCTAAATCTGCCCTCTTTAAATTTAAAACCACTGCACCTTGTACTGTCACTACAGGTCCTGGTAAAAGGTCTCTCTCTCTTTCTTATAAACCTTTATGAAGTACTGGAAGGCTGCAGTAAGATCTCCCTAGAGCCTTCTCTTCTCCAGGCTGAACAATCCCAATTCTCTCAGCCTTTCTTCATAGGAGAGGTGCTCCAGCCCTCTGATACCTTTGTCAGAGGCCCACCTCTGGACTCGCTCCAGCAGGTCCACATCACTACTAGGTCCACAGCACTTCAGGTGGTGTCTCACCAGAGCAGAGTGGAGGGGAAGAGTCCCCTCTCTTGCCATGCTGGCCACACTGTCCTTGATGCAGCCCAGGGTATAGTTGGCTTTCTGGGCTGCAATTACACATTGCTGGGTCATGGCCAGTTTTTCATCCACCAGTATTCTCAAGTCCTCTGCAGGCCTGCTCTCAGTCTGTTCATCGCCCAGCCTGTGTTGATAGCAGGGGGCTGCTGCCCCAAGTCGGGTGCAGCACCTTGCATTTGGCTTTGTTGAACCTCGTGTGATTGGCACAGGCCCTCCTGTCAAGATCCCTCTGAATATCATCTCGTCCCTCCAGCCTGTCAACTGCATCACACAGCTTCATGTCATCCACAAACTCACTAGGGCCATCTGATCCCACAGTCTGTGTATCATTGCTAAAGATAATAAATAGTATTGGTCCCAATATGGGCTCCTGAGGGACACCACGCATGACTAGTTTGTGCTTTGTATGTTGAGCTGCAGCTCTTTGGATGTGGCCATCCAGCCAATTCCTTAGCCATTTAGCAGTTCTATTTAAAACCCATATCTCTCCAATCCTTAATATTTTCCTTATTTTCTATCTTCTCCCTTCCTAGGTCATTGGAGTTTTCATAGGCCAATTTTAACTCCCTGGAATAGCAGAAAAACATGTGCTTTACTGCATTTGCTGTTTTGTGAGTTCATTTAGCTCATGGACAGTCTGAGGAGAGCGTGAGCTGTCAGGGAAGCTCAGTGAGAGGGGAAAAAATAGGAAAGAGATGCCTCTATTCTGCAGTAGTGAGCTGATAGATCAACTCATCTACTCAAGGAAGCATAGCTACAGCATAATTATAATTGCGACATCCGTAGCATATTTTACATTACATTTTTCAATATTCAGACTTAAAGAAGGAAAGTACCATTAATTGTTTAGAACATGATCCAGTAAGTTGGAAAGTGCATTCCTGTGTACTTTCCTATCTGTAATGCAGTTATTGCGTGTGACTACAATGAGTTGTTGCAGTACCTGATGAAGCAGTCTTTTACTTGGCTGTTTTTCTTGGCAATGTTGATCTGATGCCCAGTTTTGGTGCATTGTGCAAAGATCACCAATAGCTTCCTGTAATGTTAGAAACTCTGAAGAGTACAGGCAGACTCCTGGCTATCAGTCTTCATATCTAGTACTGGCAGATCCATTTTATTTGCTTCTTGTGTTTGTCTTTGAACTAAAAGGATAATTAATTTTTTAAAAAAGTTGCTATATCATAAGAGCAACAAAAGTCTTTATTCCAGTACTGTGGTGCTATTGGCTGGGTGATGATAGCTGAGGGAGGTATTGTACATCTCAGAACATCATATGCATCTCAGTATTTAAGCTTTAAAAAGAGCAGCAGAAGTAACAGAAACTGAACATAACCAGAAAGAAAACCAACTTGCTTTCCTTTTGAGACAGCTGATGGGGTAAACAGGAGCTTGCAAAGAAATAAACATGTTTTATAAAACCAAGCCATGCTTAAAAAGGAATAACCTGCAGGTTCTTAGTGCTATTAACCTTTTGAGTGTGTGTTGAATTTTTGTGGTGGGAAATTTCTCAGGAGTTTCTGTCATGGGATCTGTTTTTTATTTACTCTGGAGAGCTGAGACTGCTTCAGGCCAAGGAATTGACTAAAAGTCCCTTGAAGAGTAAAGTTTTGTGTTTTAGTATGATATCTGATATAGCCTGTGATATTGGCTGGTATCTGTACAACTTGTAATTGTATAAAAAAGTCAACCTCCTGGCTAGACTAAATATATTATAATAGAGTTGAGTTGCAGTGTGATGGTGCTGTTGCCACTGTGTGAAAAGTCCGGGTGCTTGTCTATCCTTTGTACACCAACAAGCTCATATACCTTGAGCTAACTCATTAATTTTCATCATACAAGAGCTCGGGACCGTGCCATTTCTTGTGCACCCTACAACATAGCTTTGAAAACAAAACGTGCTCTAAGGCACATGGATTGCTATTTTTATGTTCTTGCCTTCTATTGCAACCGTTAGTTTCCTAAGTCAGGGAATACTGTCTCTGCATGCTGCAGCCTGGTAAATGTGAAAAGTGCTGCTGGACAGATTCAAAGTGTCAATAGGACATCATCTCGTTTTGACCCTTTCTTAAGTTGCCGTTGGGTCTGATTTGAAATGAGTGGTTGTGGTTTTTCTGCTGTGTTTTTTTAATTCATGCTTTGTTGGTTTTTAGCGTTCCATACAGCTCTGTAGGTTCTTTCCTTGCCAAGTATTATAAGTAGGTTTGGGTTGAACTAGTATTTACACTGGTCTCAATGCCTGGAGAATTTTTTTTTTTAAGGAGTTTTTACTGTGCTGTATGAAAGGGTTGAAAGGACATCATGGTGTGGGAGAAAATGCATTTCAGTGAAGTAAAGAAAAGGGAACAGTTGTGGCTGAAGGAAAGATACTACATTGATGACTTTGCAATTCAACTTAACTTCCTCATGCCTCTTGAAGATATATATATTTATTCTAGTTAGTTTCATTGGAAATCAGCAGGAGCAGAATTGGGTCCCTGTAGTTCTTAATTTACAGTTTTGAGTTCATAGTCTGCACTAGAACAAAAAAAGTATTTTCAGTTTAGAAAATACTCTTCTGAATTAATTTCCACAAATTATACAAGCTGCATTGTTGTTGGTATTTTTTTCCCCCAAACTTCAGTCTAATTTCTCTTTAATTGTTTTATTTACTTCTTATTTTTCAGGAGTCTTTGAAAAGTCCTTAGTGGTCATGACATTGTTTCAAGTGACATAAATTAGCCAGTGGCTCAGAGTGATGGATACCCAGAAGACTACAAATGGTTTGCAAGTGATTGGAGAAGGGACTGGTATAGGGAAATCGACACTCCACATGGTGGGGTATTTGGGAAAAGTCAGTTGAAACTTGTTTTACATATGTGCAAAGTTCATATTTTTCTCTGTTTTGAGAGATTTTTAATTGGTCTTAATTTTACAAAAAAAAAATCTCAAAATTATTTTCCACGGAAATCTATAACAATGGCGAAAGATTATTCTAAGTAAATATGTGCCTATGTTTTTTTTACTGGCACTGTTTTTACAACTGTTTGCATTCCTATGAACAGTGATTTGTCTTTCAAAGATCTGAGCTTGTGTTCCCTGGCAATAAGGGTCCTATGGTTTTATTCAAGTAGAATAAAATGTGCATAATTGTGTTGTTAAAGACACTTTATTTGAATACTTAAATAAAAATATAAATTTATTTAAAACATGATACTATACAAATATATTAAAAATAATAAAAAAGAAACCAATGTAGTTTGCCTTTTATGTTGTATTGTATTATATCCAGAAGTTGCACATTAATTTTGTATCTTGATATGTATGTCTTACCTTGGGATAATGTATGAAATACATAAATTTATGCTGCTTTATCTTTCTTGGTTTGTTTTTATTTTAGAACTGTAATCCTGCGGAAACAACTTCACATGAGTATTGTCCAGTCTGCAAAGAGAAGGGTCAGATCCAAGGTTTACGGGCTTACCGCCTTAATTTTCAAGAGTCCATTTTTCTTTGTGAAAATCCCCAGGTATTACACTAATAAAGAGTTTTATTGGTTGTGCAGAGGCCTTTACCTTAAGCAGTTGTACCTCACTAAGTTCATGATTTTATTGGTGATAAGCAGACTCTTGAAATAGGACCCCTTTGAGTCTGTATTCTGGATGATATTTGCTTCCATGTAGGGAAAAACATAATTAACCTGTGTATATGCAGTGTTTAGGCATAGGTAGCTACCCTAAAGGACTAAAAAGTAAACTAAAATGAAATAAAGGAGAGGTTTTTTTATGTAACAACGAACCACAAGTGGTACTAAATAAATTTTTGTACAAATCAGAATAGAAAGTGAATATTTGATGATCCATGCAACTAGTGCCTGACTCTAGCAGATGTGAGTCTCCCATTTTCCTGTCTTTAAGTCTGGGTAATGCAAATAGGTTTATAACTGTGATTACAATGTTTGGGGTTTGGGGTTTTTTTCCTTTTTAACCTTAGCTGGATTTCTGTGCTTCTTAATATTTGAGTTGTGATTCTGCTGCCTCTCCCTTCACTGCTCTGTGTATGTGGGGAGGCTATAGCAATCCCAAACAGATTGGTGCCCTTAAATTAGTAGAAACTAGACTAGGTATGGGTCTCAGAGATGCTTTTCTCATTCTTTCCTGCTTTTAACTAATCATAGTATAGTTCTGGAGATTGGTAATAGGGATTTGTCTGTATTCTGGTTACCACCTGGTCATTGAGCTAGCCTGAAAGATACCCTGCCAGTCTGGGCACCAGTAGTCTCTCAGGCATGAGATGATAATGTTAAATCTGTACCCTAAAGGAATGGATTTAGCAGAATAGGACAAGAGAACTCTCCTTAGCAAAATTAGGTTGTTGGCAGAGATTGGAAAAATTTACTGGAAAAGTAGTGTTGAATTATCACTACTGATATATTTATTTCACAGTTGGTTATAAGACAGTGGTGGGGTAAAATACCCTTCCTGTCATACATATTCAATATATGTTTTTGATTTAATTAAAACATCACTTTACAGACATCCCTGAGGTTGGGTTGGATGGGGCTCTAAACAACCTGGTCTAGTGGAAGGGTGTCCCTGCCATTGGCAGGGTGTTTCAAATTGGATGGTCTTTAAGGTCCTTTCCAAGCCAAGCCATTTTATGATTCTCTGATTCAACATTTCATTTTAAAAGTATGTTTTGTACTTTCTTTAGCTCTTGTTCATCTGAAATTGCTTTGCAGGTTTCATTGTAACCTTCTTTCTTTCCCCTAGTGTATCTACCCGCTTGGTTATAAATCATTAAACAGCATAATTACTTCTACTGGTTCAGAAAATCTTCAAGTTCCATCTACTGACAAGAAAAGAAAATTAGGTGATACCGGTGACTTTTCTGCTGTTGAATCAGATCCCAAAAAAGCAAGAACTAGCAATGTGCTAAATGTTAAGCACACCATTAACACAGACTCTGTTGTGAAATGCTACCAAGATAGTTTGTGTATTCCCAAGGCAAGCCTACGTGATGTATTACAAAATGACCTGCAAAACCCTGGCAACAGTGTGGGGTCCTGCATGCAGAATGCGGATTTTGAAACAACCACCAAGACCAACAGCCACCAAGAATGTCCACCAAAGACTTCAAATCCCAAAACACCACTCTTGCCAAAGTCTGAACTTTTATCAACAGCGTCTGAAACTTCACTCAAAGAGGATAAAGGTTCCTCTAGTAACAGAGATTTGTGTCTTCAGTGGAGAAACATACATAATCTTTGTTGGTTAGATTGTATTTTGTCAGCACTGGTACACTTAGAAACATTAAAATTTGCTCTAGCAAAAGAATATAGTGATGGAAAATGTTTACTCCAGAAACTCTTAAAAAAATATGGTCAAGCATCTATACTCCTGAATACCTGTAAAAGGAGTAAAGTAAAAGGTGAGTAAATTTAGCTGCTGTTTTCTCATAGGCAGACTGATCTGCTACAATTATGTGGAATTTAGTACAACACATTTATATATGCTTCCATTCTATTTCAAGATCACCAAAGAATGGGTTACAACTATTACCATGAATTTGCAGAGTAGTGTTGTTTATCTAGAAGAGTCTTGGTAGCCATGCACTCTTTGAAGGCATCAAACACCAAGCATCTCTTAAATTTTTTTGGTCATATCCAACATAAAGGTATTATGAATTATTTATGTAATTCACCCTTACTTTGCTTCCTTCGCCTCTGTTGGTTAACATGCTAAGATACTGTTCTAATCTTGATCTTCAAAATAATTTCTGTTGTGGTTTATAACCTTGTGTAAATGGACAGTTGCCTTGTCACTTCAAAAATAAGAAAGCTGGGAACGTAAGTTCTTTTCTGGCTCCAGCTGTGCTCACTGAAGGAATGCTTCCCCTGAGGTCTGCAAGCTCTGCTGTAATGACAGTGCTTCCTAACCTGCTTCAGTCAGAAGTAGTCAAACACATTAACCTGGATCATATGGTCTGGAAAGGGTTAGTGAGTACTCAGTAACCCTTAACAGGGAGTTAACAGGTCTGCTCAGCTTCACAGGTTTGAGACCACCAAGCTCAGGGCTGTGATGGACATCTGGGGGAACCTGTGAGGCACAGCTGCACTCAGAGGAGGGTGTGTCACTGTATTCTAGTGGTGTGGGCTTTGATCATTTTCTGTTCTTTGGATTCTGTTTAAGACTTAAACTAAGGTCATGTTTTTTTTAGTTCTCTTGAACTGTGCCATTGGTGTCCTAAGTCTAAACTTAGACATCAACTGTTACAGAACTAATGAAGTTCTCTGGTTAGCCAGTACCTCATGAATTTCAATAGACATTCTTTTGGAATGTGTTTGAATATATAGACCACAGTCACAGAGCAGGGAATTTGAACAATGTCATATCTTTCCTGGGAAAAATAATGTGTATCAAAAGTGGTTTAATACCTGTTACAAAGCGGGGAAAAAAAACCCGAAAATATTCTGAACTGGTTCATGTACTGTGCTTGCCAGAAAGTCAGGCTACTTGAGTTTAGGTGTTCAACTTTTACTGGGAAGCCCTCTGCCATTCTAGAACCTGTCTGAGATTTTTGTCTTTGCTGGGGTGTGTTTGCAAAGGAGCTCTGGTGTGCAGTAACCCTTAAATGGGGATGGTAAGTGTTGGAATACAATATTGTTGGAGAGAACTTAAACCTTTTCGTTTCAATTGTTGCAAAACAAATTTTTGGGTAACAGTGGAGAGGGGATTGGATGAAGAGTATTGTTGTGGAGAAGAGGTGTAGAATTTATTCTGCTCTTCTGTATAATTTTACAGTGTCTTTTGCATGTGGCTCATGTAAGCAAATTTTCATGCTTTTGGTCTTAGTCTGTAGATTTTAAAGTTTTTAGTCTCTGAATCTGCAGGATTTCTCATGTGTGGTCACACTATGCTTAAAATCGTTACTATGTAGCTGTTGATGCACTGCTCTTAGTCATCATTTAAGTCAGATCAAGTAGTTTTTAGTCAGCAGACTGTAGTAAAATGTGAGTAACTTGTGTAAATTCTTCTCTAATTTTCAAATCAATTAATACCAAGAATTGGCTGTTCTGCCAACTAGTCTTAGGCAAGTATGGGTCAATATGAAAGGCATTCGTTTGCAGAGAGGAAGTGTATGTTGAGGGTACAAATGTGTGTGAAAACGTGTGGGGGCTGTTACACATAAATACGTGATAAATATGTATTTTTTCCTTTAGATGTTCTTCCAAAAGCAGAATCTCATCTCAATGAAATCAGAAACGTAATATTTACACAACTTCAGCCTCGGCTTAGGTGTGAATTGGGTAAGTAATTAGTGCAGCATCTCAGTAATTACTTTCAGGAAACCCTAGATGTAAAGCCTTTTGTATCATACATAAAAGTCTGTGTGTATGTATGCATACAAGAAAGTTTGAAAATACATTTGTTTCTATTGGCGATGTGCACATACTTTACAGCATGATCGGCTGGTTTGTCCTTTGCCCATTTTGACGTTTTAGAGAGCAGATAATCTTTGTAATTATGCTGTAGTCATGAAATTGTCATTGATAACAACCTAATAACATGGATCAGTCCCTTGCTGTGAGAATTAGAAATAGAGCTGTGAAATAATTACTGAAATTTAAATCATAATAATAAGCTTATCTTCTTCCGTTTTGAGGTACTGAAAGGTGATTTCAAATATTCAGTGACCATTTTTTTCTGCCCCATCTTTGAAGGTAATATGGAGAATCCAGTTTTTGCACTTCAGCTACTCTTGGAAGTGGATCAACAAGCTGAGAAAGTATTCTTGCATTCATTTTCATGGAAGTTTGAATGTGTATGTTGTGGCCACAAATACCAGGACCGGTGAGATTTTTATTTAAGTAGCTTCTCTATAACTGTTCTGCCTTAACTTTTTTAATCTATTGGTTAAATAGCTGGTTTTCTTCAGATTTCCAGGTTTTAGACAGTTTAAGCTTGTTGGTGAAGTTTTATGTGATCTGCTTTTTCTTTTGCAGTTTACTGCTATTCCATGTCTTAAGAAACCTTGTTATCAATTAAGAAAGAAACAATAGGTAACAGTGTGAGTCTCTGGCCACATTCACTGATATTTTGCTGAGTGTATACAAATTGTTTTAGGTCTAAAGAATATATGTCTAATACACTTTTGCTATTGAAGAATATCCATAGTATTCATTAGGATTATAAAGAATGAGGGATTCTCTAACATAGTTTATCTATTTTAAAACAGTATTGCAGGGAAGTAATTTCTTGAGAATTGATTTAGTTCTGTGTAGCTGTAGGTACAAGCTAGTAATTTAAGCTCCTTTTAGAATCAGCAGGGAGATACACCTTCAGAAGACAGCTCATTTAATTTGAAAAGCATCTGTTTCTCTCCATCATCTTAGGTTTATATAATAAAATTCTAGATCCCCAAGTGAAATGAGATTAATGCTATATGTTACTCTTGGAAGTTAATATGTAGTTCTGCTTAGTAGGATGCCTTCAAGAGCCTTTGTTACACAGGCTATGTGCCTATGTGCCTTTTTAAAAGTTAAAAATTTTAGTTTAGGTTGAATATAGAGGAAGTTCTTACTGTGGCTAATGAACGAATAAACTATGTTACTTCTCTTTAATACCCCGTACATTGTATTTTCGTACAATGTAACCTCTGTGTAATCTCTGCAATGAATGTATTGGTTTTTAAAAACAAGATATTGTATAACATGGATTCCCAGGTAATTTGTTGCTTCTCTCTTCTTGAGATTCTTTATTAGCTAGTAAATTATGCGGATCCTGGTCTTATGTTGGAAAGGAAACAGATAACATGAAAAGAGAGAAAAAGCAAATAATCAAATAAGGTGAAAGTGAAGGCCAGAGGGCTGCTGGAAACAAATTGTGACTGATGCTGTTGGGCAGAACTGAATTCAGGGCTGACCTGGATGTGATGCTGTCACAGTGAATTCCACACAAATAGCATGAACACAAATAGAATTTGGGTTTGCCATAATATTTTTATAACTTCTTCTGGTAAAGTATGTGTATTTATTGTTTTCTGATCACCAACTCAGCTTACTCTTTTTGTGTGTGTGTTTGTCCAGATTGAAGAAAACACTTACAACATTTACAAATATAATCCCTGATTGGCATCCACTTAATGCTATTCATATTGGACCATGTAATAACTGTGGTAATACATCTCAAAGACGACAGATGATCTTGGAAAAGTAAGTTTGAATATGTGAATTTGAAAAGAAAATACATAAAGTTCTGAGACTTCATTTATTGAATGTATGACTTTTGAAACCAAACTATGACCATGGCTTTGCAGAGATTCTAAACCTTAAACTCAAATATTCACTTTTAAAGATTTTAGGTCATTCTTAAAAGCTGAAATGGTAAATAGTGTTTAATAAACATGAAACAGAGCAGTGTTTTACATGCTGACCAGCACATGTGTTTGAGCTAGGTCATAAATATTTAACTATCAAGTGGTAAATACAGATAACTGATATCCAGTGCCTGCCTTTCCACAGCACCTGCCATGGATAAAAGTGTTGTTTGATCATTTGTTTACTTATTTGACTTAGGAACAATGTCCCTTGCTACTGTGTTTATGGCACAGGGGTGTTTTATTTCAACTTTTTGGTGTTGGTTTTTTTCCCCTAATCTATAATGAAATGGAATATCCAGTTGTGATACTCTTTTCCCTTTGCACTTACTGTGCAATCTGAAGAGTCCCGTGAGGAAGTAGAATAGTAAGGGCAGAACTACATACTCTTAAGAGATGCTTACTTTTTCATTATGAGCTTTTACCACTGTTTGATTGTAATAAACTGGTTCTTTATTGTTTCTTTGTCAGAGTACCCTCAATATTAATGTTACATTTTGTGGAAGGCTTGCCACATAACAACCTGGAGAAATACTCGTTTCAGTTTGAGGAAGACACCTACCAAATAACATCTATTGTTCAGTATCAAACAGATAAGAAGCACTTCATAAGCTGGTCTTTGAATCCTGATGGTAAGAATCACATAGTGGGTCAGGTTGGAAGGGACCACAGAGGATCATCTCATCCAACTTCCCTGCTCAAGCAGGGTCATCCTAGAGCACATGGCACAGGATTGTGTCCAGATGGTTCTTGAATATCTATGGTGAGGGAAATTCCACACCCTCTCTGGGCAGCCTGTTCTGGTGCACGGTCACTGCACAGGCAAGTTCTTCCTCACATTCAGGTGGAACTTCCTGTGCATCAGTTTCTGCCCATTGCCTCTTGTCCTAGTGCTCAGCACCACCAGGCAGAGCCTGGCTCCATCCTCTGACACCTCCCTTCAGATACTGATAGACATTGATGAGGTCCCCTCTCAATTGTCTTTTCTCAAGACTGAACCGGCTTAGCTCTCTCAGCCTTTCCTCATAAGAGAGAGAGATAAGATAGAGTTTATGGTTCTTATCTACCATAATATTTCATGAGTCTACATGAAATTCTGTTTTATGGGTTACTGCAGTAGTCTTAACTGTTGATACATAGTAACAAATATTTCTTTCGTCTGCATTCTAAACTTCATATTAAAATGCAAATAATTGGGGGATCTTGTTTCTCATAGTGAAGGGTTTGGTTTAACTAATTTGTTACAGTGCATTTCCTGGAAAAACCAATTTGGCTGTAGAGTTTTTTCCCTTCATAACTTTGTAAAAGTTAAAAAATGCAGTCTGACCCTGACTGTGGAACAAATAATATTGTTTATTTTTAAACCAGTGATTCATCCATTCTTGGCTGGAAGAAAAGTAACCTATGGTACTATGAGCAATTAATGAAGTTATTTTTTATTTCTGAACTTTATGGCACCTCAGGGGTGGGAGGCACAAATCCATGTTAGGAACATTACTAATGCTAAGATGGTTGTACCACTGATGGAAGATCCATAATCAGAGAAGGTGAAAAGGTGATATTTTGATATTCATGCCTCTGTATAGAGCATGGAGTGTAGTCTTACAAAGTGTTGTGACAACATAAAAATTGTCTAAGTCATACTGCCAGAGAGTAAAAAGAAATGGGAAGAGGAAGCAGCTGGGAAATGCGTATTTAAGAACCTCCTATACATCACATCTATCTGTTTTTAAATTCTAAAGCTGTAAAATAGTCTTTCATGATCTATGAACAGTTTTCAGGTGATGAGACAAGAGTATTAAAATGAACAGTTTCTTTTTACCCCCCATGCTTCCCACCCAGGCAATGAAAAGGTCTAAAGAGAAACTTAATTTGAGAGGTGGTTACCTCAGACCTGTGAGGGTATTTTCAGACAAGATGTTTCAGACAAAAGAACCCCTTAGCTTTGTTTTATGGTTGACCTACTCTGACCTGTAATAATATTGCTGCAAGTTCTGGTTGTGTTTGATCTTTTTACACTGGAAGTCTCCCAGTTTTCTCTGGAAAAAAACCCTCTATTTTCTGCTTGTCAGGGGAATGGGTTAATAAAAATACTTGACAAGTGCGAGGATAGTGACTTCAATTTTAAAAGTCTCTGAGCCTCTGCACTGGTTGCTGTTTTTCAGGAACTTGGCTTGAATGTGATGATTTAAAGGGGCCATACTGCAAGAGACGAGAAAGATTTGAAGTTCCTCCTTCAGAGATTCATATTGTTATCTGGGAAAAGAAAGCGTCTCATGTGCCAGAAGAACTGAATCCCCAGTTCCAGAATAAAAATATTGAAGATTTTCCTCTTAATAGTGTACAGTCAAATTCCACGGCGTTGCACTGTGGTTTTGATGACACTGTAGGCAAAACACCTGCAGAACACCACAAAGAGGATCCTGTGAGAACTCCAGAGAAGAAACGGCAGCAAGTAGCTGAGGATGGAAGCGTTGTTCCTCATGGTTTAGAAAATCTGGCAGATGGTGATCTTGTAACACTGATGCTTGAAGAAGTTCTAGTTGTCTCGGAAGATAAATTGCTGCCGAATGGACGGATGGTGGGAAATAACCTCATTGATGAAAGGGCCACACCACAACAGCAGGAACCTGCTTTTTCACTTAGCACTCCATATACAGGAGAGTTTGCTGGAACTAGTCTAGCTATGAACAATAAGTCCATGCTATATGAAAATTCCAATATTTGCTTACCTCTAGAAGAGTTGAACCCAGTAAATATTTCTCCTGCTGTGCCCAAAAAATATAACCCTGATTCATCTGTCTCACCGTCTTCACAAACAAATGATGGAACTAATTTAGCTAACAGAGAACATGGATTAAATTCAGAACTACTGCTAAACAAGAAGTTGTTAGCAGTAGAAAATACTATACAAAAACCACCTGACTTGAAAGATGCAAGCAAAACTGTAGTTAATTCTCAAGCTGGCATTTCTTCTGCTGCCAGTAATTCAGTTCGGCCTTCACACAAAGACCAAAAAGGAGGATTTGTAGGAAGCTGGGTAAAGAAATTATTAAGCAAGAATACTTCTTTTATGCCTTCAAGTGCCTCAGCTCTCAAGAATGAGAGAAGTTGCAAAACTCCCTCAGTGCAAAAAATAAGTGAAGTACGGCTTCCAATTAAGGGTGCAAGTAACTTTGGTGGATTTCAAAGCAGAGGTACAAAGAAAACAACTGAGACCCCAAAGTTACTGGCTCCTCAGAGTAATAATACTCATCCTTTATCAAATTTCAAAGGATTTTCTCAAAGCACTTGTCTTCCAACAGCAAATCATACCACTGTTGTAGATACAACTTGGAATAAGTCAGGAAATATGTTGAGTACCTCGGGTAAAGTGACTCAGTTCCCTTCACTTGGCCATAACTCTGGGAAGGCAGAAGAGTCAGATAGTGACAAAACAAAAAAGCTTCGCCTAAAATTGTTAAAAAAACTTAATGCTAAAAAGAAGAAGTTGGCTTCACTGGATAGATTAGCAGTGGAACAGATGAAACAGGAAAAAATTGTGAGTGGAGACGTAAGCACCCCATCACAGATTGAATCTCAAAATGACAGTGAATTACTGCAGAGCTTTTTAAGGGAGCTGCAGTATCAGATTGATGTCACAGGTAATGAATCTGAATTTAATGCAAACTCTGTGCCAGGGTGCACTGGCAATAATAACACTGATGAAATACTGGCAGAGTTACTGTCTCCTGCTTCAACTGTCGCTTCCTTGGAGGCTCCAAAGAGCGAAGATGAGTGTATGTACATGGAAATGGTGGACAGCAGCGTGGCAATGAATGTGTCTGATGAGAGTTCCAGTGTGCCACAGGCAGCAGTGACAAGTGAGGACCACAATTATTACAGTCCTGTAAAGGACACTAATACGGAGCTTGATGCAATAAACAAACACAGTGTGAAAAAGCTTTCTTTTGAAAGTCCTACAGGGGATGATATCCTTGAAGACCTGTTCTCCATTTCAGCACCAAGCTCTATGGCAGGTGACATTGATTTACCTCATTTTGATGAAACTCTGTTTGAAACTTGGTAAATACCCTGTTTCTTCGGTTTAAGTATTTTCTCAGTATTATGTATATTTTGAAACAAAGCACTACTAAATTATATTTTATAACTAGTTTAATTGCACACTGGCTGTACTTGAACAATTTACATTTGACATGTTTTTTTCCTTAACATTTTATTGTAACAAGCAAATCAGGGTTTAATGACTTTTATTTTTCTTAGAAGCAGTTATTTCAGCTGTCAGATATGACGATGATTTTTAATTAAAAGCTCCTGTGAGTCTTAATTTTTGTTGCTTTTCGTAAGAAAAACATCCATACTCTAATGAATTTGAGAAATAATTCAACAGTCTTGATGATGTCATGGTGTAAGAAATACTATTTATGTAGTAGTGGTTTATTTTACAGGTTCACTCAATTCCTGAAGTTATTTTGTCCAACGTTTTAAAAAAATAATCTAAGTACCTTCTGCAATTAGGGAATTTTGCATCCTCTGATATGAAGATCATTTGTAACATTATAAACTTGCGGCTGGCATTCTGTTAGGCTGGCATTCAACTCCTTACAGAATTACTGTTCTACAAGCTCATACTGATGTATACACCCCTTGGTTCCAAGAAAAGATGGATACATGGTAGAAATTTTCCTATTTAAAGCTACAGCATGTACTGAGTTTTCATCCTGGGCAACTGCGAATATAATTTGGCAGAATATACTTCTGAGCCAGGTTATTTTTTAAGTAGAATTAGTAAGATTCGGTCCAGAGTTTGCATCACTAAGAAAGAATACCAGATGTACCTTTTAGTTATTCATAGCTGCAAAACCATTTCATAAAAGAAAGGTTTCTCAGAATTAATTTAACTGTAAGTTAATGCCTATTACTGTTGTCACTTGGAGTTTTTCATGACTCAAGCAGTGCATCCCCGTCCGTATGTGAGATGCCGAGGAGAGGCAAGGTCAATAGGAAGAAAGTAATGGAAAAATGTGGCAAGACAGCAGTGAATAAGCAGAGGGATTCACACCTTGGTGTTTCTGGATTTGTATGGCTTTCATTTTGTTAGATGGGAGTCTTTTTTTAAAAGCATAGACATAAAGCTGAGGGTATTGTATGCCAGGTTAGATTAGCTGTATTTGGAAATATAAAGGATTTTATCAGCAAGTCTGTATCAGACATTTTTAGAGGTGTTCTGCATTTTTTCATTGTTTTAGATTCCAAGTTCAAAACATTAAATGCTCAGTCTTACTTTTCTGGTAGATGCAGTTGAATATAATATTATTAGAAGGCATGGCTACAGATTTTAATGGTCTTGGATTGTTTGAACTAGTTTTAAAAAGTGTTTGAAAAACTATCAGTGGCCCTGAAGTCAACTTATTTCTTGCTGCAATTGGGTACATTGTTATCAAACTGGTACTTCAGGCAGTGAATGGTTTCATTCTTGAAATACAAGTTTCTGTGAAGATTTGAGGTTCTTCTTTGTTTTAAATACTGTGATTGGTAATGTTACAATAGAAAACAAATGAATGGATTTTGAATGTTAAGGGCTGGTGTACTGCTGGTGGAATGTTTGCCCATTTGTGAATTCCTTAATTAAAACCAAAAAAAAGCGGATCAAAATGAGAGGGTTTAATTTATCCATGAATGGGTTGCAGTGACATGGGAGCTCCTTCACAACTGGCTCGGGACACAACACAGACCCAAGGGGGAGTAAAGCAGTGAGCCCAGGGTTGGTGATGCAGAATGCACAGGGCAACAGGAGGAAGAGACCCTGCCAGAAGATGAGGAGATCCTCGTGGTACAGTTTATAATAAGGTTAATAGCAGAGGAGGGAGAGTGTGGGGGCACACCTGCTGTGCAGATACACCTAGACAGAAGCAAGGACCTCTGGTCACCGCTGCCACCCCCTCCACAAACTGGAGTTGGGAGTCCTTGGTATGCAGCTGCGTGGGATTCAGTGTGGGTACAGGTATATATAGAAGCTCCAAGAGCAAACTCTATGTTTGCCATGTTCCTGGCTACCTTTTTTTCTGAAACAGAAAACTAAAGATGATGAGGTGCAGATTTGTTTGTTTCCATAAATGTTTTACTGCCTCTGATCCAAGTGAGAATTCAGCTGAGGTTGAATGAAAACCCCATGACCAAAGAAACTGTTTGGAATTAGGAACGTTACTGGACATTTTTATATTAAGACTAGTTTTAAAATGCAGCTTTTTATTTGCCTTGAGGAGAATACAAAGTATTGTAGTAGTTTTCTGTCAATCACAAATGCACTAGGTGGGCATATAGCAAGTACAGGTAGTGATCAGAAGCTGGTCACTGTATTATGGAGGTTTTATCAATGGTCTAGGGTGAATTTCCCAAATGACTGAGCACTACCATCTTTACCACTAAACCGTGTCCCCAAATGCCACATCTTCTTTTTGAACATTTCCAGGGATGGTGACCACCACTTCCCTGGGCACCCTGTTTACAGTACCTTTCAGAGAGGAGATTTTTCTAACCTCCCACTGCACAACTTGAGACCATTTCCCCCCATACTGTCACTTATTACCTGGGAGAAGAAGCCAACCCCCACCTGGCTACACTCTCTTTTCAAGTAATTGTCCCTCAAGTAAAAGTCCCTCTGAGCCTCCTTTTCTCCAGCCTAAACACCTCCAGCTTCCTCAGTCACTCCTCCTCAGACTTGTGCTCCAGACCCTTCCCCAGCTCCGTTGCCCTTCTCTGGATGTGCTCCAGCACCTCAGCGTCCTTGCAGTGAAGGGCCCAAAACTGAACGCAGGATTTGAGGTGTGGCCTCAGCAGTGCCCAGTACAGGGGGACAGTCACTGCCCTGGTCCTGCTGGCCACACCATTTCTGATCCAGGCCAGGATGCCATTGGCCTTCTTGGCCACCTGTGCAGAGCTGGCTCATGTTCAGCTGCTGCAGACCAACACCCCCAGGTCCTTTTCTGCCCGGCAGCTTCCCTGCCACTCTGCCCCCAGCCTGCAGTGCTGCATGGGGTCATTGTGACCCCAGTGCAGGACCCAGCACTTGGCCTTGTTGAACCTCATACAATTGGCCTTGGCCCATTGATCCATCCTGTCCAGATCCCTTGGCAGAGCCTGCAGTCTGCATCTTCTGATTTGGGACAGGCATAATTATGGCCCTTAGCTTTCAGAGTCATCTCTGTGGAGATGGCACTGTGATTTCAGATCTTACTACTTGATGATATATTCAAACACTTCTTATAACTGCAGAAAGGGTGAAAAGAAGGGCTGCCTTCTCACATCCTGCCTACAAGAAACCAACACATCTGCAAAGGAGCTGCCTGGATGGATTTTTAGCTGTGTACCTGCTAGAGCAGAGTTCTAGAAATCTATTGCGGCGCTGATTACAAATCTGGTTTTGATCTTGATGTTTTTCATGGCTGGCTATTGCCATTTATTCTTCTATCACTTTTTTTTTTTTTGCTTTAAATAATTATTCCCTTTCTGACAATGCATCGAGAGCAATTGTCTTGTTTGTGTTCCTTTTGCAAAGTGAAACAGCTGCTCTTGATGTGAGCCCCTTCATGCTCCGAGCAAAGCATGTTACCTTTCAAGCAGCTTATGCAGCCCTTAAGGGTGTGCTGTGCTTGAAAATCCACCAGGATTCGGTCTTGGAGTGGAAGAACTTACTGTCTAAGCAAAGATCTAAGATGGGGGCGCACACAAAGCAAGAGAGAAGGTTACTGGGATAACCTGATGGAGTGTGAGGCATGCTTAGTTTCACACAGCTGTGCAAAAACAGAGTTTAGGTGCAGTTGTTTGTGAGGGAGATGCTGAAGCTGCACAGCCCAGGAGAACACGGTGGAGCCAAGAGGCTCACGAAGGACAAGGAAGTGCTGGGAAAGGAGCGTAAGGAAGCAGGGGCCGGGTGTCTCCAGCTTATGTTTTCAAGAGAGAGGCCGAAGAAATCCTCAGGAGATGCTTCTCCCTGGACATGGGTCTATATTATCCTTTTTATGTAAGTTACTGTCTAAAGGGGCTTCTGTAATGCCCAAAGCAGGGGCTTGTAGTTTTCGTCCCACGTTTTTCTGATGATGTTCAGACCGTTTCGGCTGAGGCTCGTTTCCTCTCCTCTAGGCCATCTTTCCAGGGAAAAATGCGTTTGCCGAGGCGCTCGTGCGTGGGAATGAAGCATAGCTTCAGCCAACGCCCAGCCCTAGCCCTGCTCCTTCCTCCCGGCCCTGCCGCATTCCCCTCTCGCCCTCTCTCCCACTCCCGAGCGGGGAATGTGTCCCACGCGGCCGCTGGCGCGTTCTAGAGGAACCAGGAAGAGTGACGTCCGCGGTGACACGGGAAGGGAAAAAAAAAACTTACAGTGTTTCCGCCCGGTTTCGAACCGGGGACCTTTCGCGTGTTAGGCGAACGTGATAACCACTACACTACGGAAACTCCTGTTAGGTGTAGCTTTTCCTACAGTCCCCCTTGACCGATCAAAAGGAGCTTCACCGTGGGCACACGCTGTGGCTGAAACTGACCTCGGCGGGACAGAATGTGCGGGGTTCCGGAGCTAAAAGCGGGACTCGGGCAGTTCCCAGCGAGATAAAGGCGATGCGGACCCGTTACAGCCACCGCGTCTGGCAAGAGAGAAGGAAAAATACACCCGGGCACCACAAAAGGTCGCACTGCGTCCCTGGGTGGGCTCGAACCACCAACCTTTCGGTTAACAGCCGAACGCGCTAACCGATTGCGCCACAGAGACGCGCTGTGAACAGCTGCCGCCGAGCTGCGCCTGATTCCCGCGGCGGCTGGGGCGGGCTTTGTGCTCCTTTGTGTCCCTTTGTGTCCCTTTGTGTCCCTGCTGCTCCTCGCCCCTTCTGGGTCCTGCGAGTGCGTGGGCTGAGGTTTTGAATCCCCAGCGTCGGTGCCTGTTGGCTTTTTAAATCTGAAGAACGGTCCCTTCCCTTCCCTTCCCTTCCCTTCCCTTCCCTTCCCTTCCCTTCCCTTCCCTTCCCTTCCCTTCCCTTCCCTTCCCTTCCCTTCCCTTCCCTTCCCTTCCCTTCCCTTCCCTTCCCTTCCCTTCCCTTCCCTTCCCTTCCCTTCCCTTCCCTTCCCTTCCCTTCCCTTCTCTCTTCGTTTCCTGTGTTGTTTATGTGGCCTTTTTTGTTCGTTTTCCCGAGGGATTGGGAAATGGTGGACAAGCAGAAGAACATAGCGATTGAAGTTCTGCCTGTTGGCGGGATAGTTGCAGACAGGAGCCTGGAAGCTGCTCTCCGAGACGGACCAGCTGGCAAGAGGAAGTTCTGCAAGTATGTGCCAAGGACAAGGAAGGCAAAAATTAGTGTCACCCTATCATTAACATGGCCAAAGGATCCAACACCTTTCCTTCCAATAATTACAGCACCAAAAGGGCTAGTTGTGACCAGGGACTTGAAGAGCAGGAGACAAAATTCACCCCAGAGTGACCTTTGATTCAAAGACCTTTGATAATTATTTGCAAGAGCTAATGGAAAGGAACACTGACAGAAATGAGACAGTGCAAAAGGGACTTTTCAAAGCAGAGTGGAGAGGAAGACCTGGGAATGTGCAGCCCAGGCAGCCTCACCTCAGCTCTAAACAGTCTATAAAATGAATTATTAATCAAATTGCAGCTTCCTAAAAGGGAATAAGGTGATAATGGCAGCAAACATGAATTGTGAAAACCAAATCAGCAAGGAGATATACCCTAGATGGCTGAGGGTCAAGTCCTGGAATGCTTAAGCAACCTGCATGTGCATAAGTCCATTGGCCCTGATGGGATATACCCACAGGTGCTAAGGGAGATGGCAGAGCCATCGCAATCTCCATCAGCTTTGATCAGTCATGGCAATGAAGGGAAGTGCCCAAGGATGGGAGTAAAGCAACATCACCCCCATCTTCTGGAGGGGCAAGAAGGATGACCAGGAGAGCTACAGGCTGGTCACCTTCACCTCAATCCCTGGGAAGATGATGGGTCAGCTAATCCTGGAAACCATCTTCAGGCACATCAAAGACACAGAAATCATCAGCAGTAGTCAGTATGGCTCAAGCATGGGGAAGTCACTCTTGACAATTTGGTAGACTCCCATGGTGAAGTGTCTGGCCTGGCAGAAGAGAGGAGGGCAGTGGCTATTGTCTGCCTGGACTTCAGTGAGGCCTTTGACACTGTCTCCTGTGAGATCCTTGCAGAGAAGCTGTTGGTGTATGGGTTGGATAAGCAGCCAGTGAGGTGGACTGAAAAGTGGCTGAGCACTTGTGTCCGGAGGGTGGTGACCAGTGGCACGATGTAGTCGGGTGCCAGTAACGAACAGCGTGCCTCAGGTATCAATACTGCGCAACATTCCATTAGGATCTGGATGATGGGCCAGAGATGACCCTCAGCAAGTTTGTGGACAGCACCAAACTCAGAGGAGTGGCAGACAGAGCAGAGGGTGATGCTGATATCCAGGGGGACCTTGACAGGTTGGAGAAATGGTCTGGTGGGTACCTCATGAAGTTCAACAAGGAGAAGTGCAATGTCCTGCAGCTGTAGACAAAAACAACTGCCATGCACCAGGATGTGCTGGGGGCACCCATCTAGAAATCAACCTGGCAGAAAGGAATTTGGGGGTCCTGGTGGAGAGCAGGTTGAATAGGAGCTAGAAGTGGGTCTTTGTGGCAAAGAAGGTGAATGGTACCCTGAGTCACATTAGACAAAGCATTGCCAGCAGGTCAAGAGAAGTGTTTCTGCTCTACTCAGCTCTGATGAGGCCACATCTGAAATACTGTGGGTAGAGTTAATTTTCTTCCCAGTAGCTTACAGGTGGCTGTGTTTTAGATTTGTGCTGGGAACAGTATTGATCATAAAGGGATGTTTTAGTCACTGCTGAGCAGGGCTTATGCAAAACCAAGGCCTTTTCTGCCTCTCTCATCACCCCACTAGCAAGTGGGCTGCTGTGCACAAAGTGCACAAAGAACTGAGAGAGGACACAGCTTGGGCAGCTGACCCCAGCAGATCCAAGGATTACCCCATACCGTTTGGCCTCATGCTTAGCATATAAACTGGGAGAAGAAGGAGAAAGGGGGAAATGTTTGAAGTGATTGTGTTGTCATCCACACGAACCATTATGTGTGATGGAGCCTGGCTTTCCTGGAAATGGCTGAACACCTGCCTGCCTGTGGGAAGCAGTGAATGCATTTATTGTTTTCCTTTGCTTGCATGTGTGGCTTTTCCTAACCCTTTTCTCACTTTTATCCCTCTGATTCTCTCCCCCATCTCACTGGTGGGGAGTGAGCTTTGTGGCTGCGTGGGGCTGAGTTGCTGACGAGGTTGAACCTTGACAATGAGACACAGAGGGTGAGGAGGAGGAGGCTGTGCCAGGGGACCCAGAGGGACTACAGGTTCTGTCTTCCACTCTGTGTTTTGAGCTGAATTTGTACAAATGGAATGTGGAGTCAGTAACTGAAAGGAAGAAGCCTGTGAAATGTGGAGAAGGAGGGGTTTTTGAGGCAGTCCTCTGTCTGCTCCCACAATGTCATTGTCTTGGCTGTGTGAACTGAAGACAGCATTTAAAAAACTGCAGCACTGCCCTTTTCCTCGTGCTGCACTTCACATTTCCAGCCCTGTTCATACGCTCTGCTGGGGCTCTGTCAGGGTTCAGCAAGGATGCGATGCTGAGGCAGGCTGACGTGCCGGCAGGTACTCACCCACACGTGTGTGCACTACATGTGACGGTGCTGTGGCACTTTCAGTTTGCAAAGCACAGGGCTAATATTAACCAGCCGGTCCAAGGGACTTGTGTCCCACTGCATTTGTGATAAAGCGTGGCAGCTGGGTGTCACCTGGCATTTATATATGGCAGCTTCACACGAGCAGCTTTTATTTTATTGAGACACACTTTTGTTGGAGTCCTTGCTGCTGAGCACTGATCAGAGTGCATGAGAGGAGAGATGAACATCCCAAAAGATATTTATAGATCTGTGTTCCCAGTCCTTTCCTCTTCACTATGAAAGCAGTTCGACAAAAGGATTATTTTGACTGGCTGTTCAAGATTCCAGAGGAGGAGATTAGTGTGCAGGAAACCTCATAGCGCAACTAGAAAAGCTCGCTGGCTTTGCACATTTTCGTGAGCTTCATGGCTCACTGTGTCAAGGTTATCTTCCTCAGACAGGACGATGTGGATGTTAAACAGCCATGCAGCAAGCAAAAGGGCTGAGGTCTGACAGCAGCTGCAGAAGCACAGAATTGGCTGTGCCTGAAAAGGGCTGACCACAGCTGGGGGTTACAGAGGGTGCAGGCACTGCTCCCCGAGGTGTGTGTCCCTTCCCCCACGTGCCCTTTTCCTTTTTTGTCTACTTGGGAAAATCCCTTGTTTCAAACAGCCAAGTGAGATGTGATGGAGGTATCTTGCACTGATCTTTCTCCCAGGTGGATGGGGTTTTCCACTGACGCCGACTTTGCCTTATCCAGACAATGATTTAGTTTCAGGGAAAGGGTACAATGTCTTGTGTACATACAGAAGAAACTGCAGTTTACATTTTAGCCCCATCTTACCCCTCCCTCGCCAAGGCAATTCCCCAAATTGCAAAAAAAAAATTTGCCAGAATCACCTTGTACCCTGCAGCTATTCCAATGCCAAGAGGTATGAAAAGGTGATATTCCTCCACACAAAGGGTTTCTGCTCTGTCTGGCCATACAACAGTGCTGCCTTGCCATGGTAAAGGGACTTCTTCCATGTCTCACATGCCATCTTGATTTCCACATTTTTCCTCTAGCAGAGCCCTCAGAGTGATGCTGCACTTAAAAAACAAACAAACCAAAACAAATCAAACAAACAAAAAAACACAACAAAATCCTGCAGTTCATTTCTTAAGGCAGCCATACCAAACAGTTTCTTGCTGGCAAAGCTTTTTTTTCCCTGCACACTAAGAAATAATTTTAACAAGCCCTGGAGTTGATGCCATGGTTTTTTTACTGCAGGGAGGAGTGTGAAACCCTGCTTTCCTCCACGCATGCATGTGGGATGGCTGTGGAGCAAACTTGGGTAAGAGGAGGAAACAGGCTGGGTTTCCAGAAAAAACGCTGGGGATGTCAAGTGCCAAAATGGCAAAGCAATGCCAGGGGACGGGGGGAAATCAGAAGAGGCCGAGCAGAAGAGCAAAGTGGGGATGAGTGTGTGGTGAGAGGCACTGAGCAACAGCAAAGCAAAGAGCTGGAAAACAAAGAGCAGGACAAGGAGAAAGCAAAGGCATCAACAGCTCAGCTCTCGTGACCTGGCCAGCACACGGGGTGAGGGATGGGAGGATGGGTCAGCCAGCTGAAAAGCCTGCTGGCATCAACTCCTGCTGTGCTGTGGGGTTTTTTGCATTATGCCAACTTCACACCTCAGCAGCCTGATTCCTACCCCCTTTTATCCAAGAGTTCTGCTGAATAGAAGCCACCTCTGGGAAGTCTTTGATAGCCGGGAAGCGTGTGTGTTTTCTTGGCAAGCTGGAGCAGGCTCATGTGCTTGTACTGCTACTTGTAAATCAAAAGCAAGCTGCAGGCTGCCTGGTGGGTTTGCACCGGCATGAAACAGGCAGCAGAAGGAGAAGGCTCAGTGCCTCCTGCAGGAGGATGGCTGGGAATCCTACCACCACAGATGCCCTGAGGACCTGTGCTGTCCCCTTTGCCCTCTCCCGTCAGCAGCTCCCTCCTGCTTGCCCATGCCCATGCACAGCTCCTTTCTTTACAGTCATAACATCGATCTCTGCTTAGACAATGTTCTTCTTTTGACTTAATTCCATAACGGCTTTTAGGTGATGGGTTTTTCTTCTCAGAAGATTAGTAGACGCTTAGCATTAAATGCCATCCCTAAATACCAGCTACAATCCTGTGCTCAATAGACCACAAAACATAAACATTGATGTTCAAGTAAGAAAATATCATATTCTGGGGAAAAAGAGAACATTAGCCTGAATAAAATCATTCTCAAAGAGCTGATGTGCTTCTCTATTTATTCTTGGATTTGGGCTATTTCGTAAAGCAAATCTGGCAAAAGTTAAAAATGTGAAGATAATATCACAGGCCAAATGTAAACCTAGATACTCTTTATAGTCTTGCTTCTCACACAGTCACATCTCTGTGGACTGCAGGGAAGGTATCCCAGAAAGACAGCCTTTTCCTATTAAGATGACAGTACGTCACAGCTCACAGAGTTAGCCACCTACCCCTGAGCCAGTTCATTTCTGTGCTTTTGTTTATACCCAAAGTATATGAGAGTTTTCCATATCTAATAGTACAGATTATACAAAATTTGCATGATGGAGAGACTGGACAAAAACACCATTGTAGGTAAATATGTCCCCATTGTAAAAGATGGGTTTTGCAGGTTGGCTCCTGCTGGGAACTCCTAGCTGGCTGTGTCCCATCAAGAGCAAGGCAACCAGTTTTCTGGAAATGTTTTGGATCCTGGGAAGCACTCAGACCATGTGCCATCTTGAGTGGCACATGGTGGAGACAGAGAGAGAGAGATGGGGCTGACGTTGCACAGGGCTAAGTCCAGTGAAAATATTACTTTTTATTAGTATTAAATTCCTACTAAAGGGAAGCATTTTTTATAAGGTTTTTCCCCATCAGATATGGGCAAAAGGAAACAGAGTAGTTAGGGTCAGCAAAAGATGTGCATTTTGGATGAGGATGCTTTCCAGCCATCTGACAGAAGCTGTGGGACTTTCTGCAGCTGTCTGTATTGAGTTTGTATGGCAAGGTTTTGGTAGTGGAGGGCCAAAGGAGTGACTTCTGTGAAAATTTGTCAGAAGCTTCCCCCATGTCCAACAGAGCCAATGCCAGCTAGTTTCACGCAGGCACACTGCTGGTCAAGCCTGAGCCCATCAGTGATGGTGGTAGCACCTCTGGGACAAGATTTAAGAAGCTAAAAATCATTGCACAGAAGAAAATTGCAGCTGGAAAGAGGAGTGAGAATATGTGAGAGCAAAGGCTCTGAAGACACTGAGAAGGAAGGGGTGGAGATGCTCCAGGCATAGGAACAGATGGATGCCCAAAGGAGCCTGCTCCATGGAAAGCCCATTCTGGAGCAGGCTCCTGTCAGGACCTGCGGCCCCATGGGGTGAGGAGCCTACACTGGAGCAGGTTTGCTGGCAGGACTTATGACCACATAAGGGATCCACACTGGAGAAGTTCAGGAAGAACTGCAGTTGATGGGAAGGATTCTTGCTGGAGAAGTTCATGGAGGACTGTCTCCTGTGGGAGACACCACGTGCTGGACCAGTGGAAGAGCGTGAGAAGTCCTCCTGCTGAAGAGGAAGGAGGGGCAGAGACAATGTGTGATGAACTGACCGTAACCCTCATTCCTCATTTCCCTGTGCTGCTGGAGGAAGGAGGGAGATAAATTGCAAATTAAGTTATACCAGGGAAGAAAGAGGGGGTGGGGCAGGGGGGGTGGTGTGGGTGGGTAAGGTGTTTAAAGATATAGTTTTACTTCTCATCATCCTACTCTGATTTCATTGGCAATAAATTCAATTAATTTCCCCAAGCTGAGCCTGATTTGCCTGTGACAGTAACTGGTGAGTGATCTCTCCTTGCCCTTATCTCAACCCCTTAGCCTTTTGTTATATTTTCTCTTCCCTGTCCAGCTGAGGAGGGGAGAGATAGAGTGGTTTTGGTGGGCACCTGATGTTCAGCCAAAGTCAACCCACTGCTTTGTCCGGCACCGCAGCCTGTGCTTCTGTGCTTTTTCATCAAGCTCGGGTCTGAGCTGTGAGCACGCTGCATCAATTGTGCTCGGCTATATTGGGCTGCAAGCACTAAATTGGGGCACAACTGTGAAGTCTGAGCCTGTAAAATACTGAATGCTCATAGCTGTCACTGACTTCCAAGGACTCATTCATAGGGGGAAGGATGCAGGACCCATGCCTGGTAATGAAAGACATATTTCTGTGCTCACCAGCAATTCTCACAGCATTACTTCCTCTTCCAATATGCCAGGGGGATCAGGAGCTTTGGCTTGTGACATGAGGCTTGGGGTCTCCTCAGTGGTGAGACTGATGGGGATGAGACTGATGCTCTCCACTGATGAGACCAGGGAGAGCACCTGCCTGAGAGCAACAGCATTACTGAGACTCTCCAATGTTATTTCTCCTCCCAGCTACTTGTGGAGGGGTCAGGCGCTTGCCAACAATGCCATGATAGCCTGGCTGGTCTCCTCCAGCCTTCTGCAGTTCCACACAGCTGGCCAAATGCTCAGACGTACTTTAGATATCCAGGCTGCTATTTTGCTCCTGTGTAGGAAGGGCGATAGATATCTTTCCACGTCATGTAACCTCCTAGTCCACAGGCATGTAATCTGCTGTTTCCCTGGGCTTCATCTGTATACAACAAGTAAGTGAGCCTCTGGTTATTGGTCTGACAGGCACCAGAGCAGAGGGTGCTGCCACTCTCCTGTGAAGCCATAGGAAGTGTTACATGATTCAAGATAAGACCTTCACTTCCTCCTTCTGTGCTCGTAGCACAGAGCTGCCACCGAGGCTGCAGCGTCCACCCTGATAGCCCACTCGCAAGATGGACCAGGAGACCCTGGGAAGCATTGTCCTGCTTGCCATCGTCACCCTCATAAGTGTTGTCCAGAACGGTAAGAGAAAATAAATATTTGTTTAAGGGATAAAAGGGAGCCGAGGAAAGATCAGGATGACGTATGCTGAGCTTATCTTTGGAGAGATAATCTTTGGTTTTAAGTATGTGCGTGCTTAGGCATAGCTTTGGCTTTAGAAATGGTCTTCTAAACAACGAATTTTGAGTGCCATTGTGGCAGTATCCTGATGGTCACATGGTCCTACTCTGTGATATTCTAGAGTGAGTTTTTTATACATTTCAGCTAATGCAAGGACTAATAGGCTGGGATACCCTGTGGAAATATGCATTTTAATTTGATGACTAAGACCCTTCATGATCTAGGTCCCTGCTGTGGTCAGCCAGGGCTGCTCTCAAGCTGGAGCCCTGCTGCCACGGCAGGGACAGTCCCTGGGGGGCTGCAGTGGGTCAGACCTCTGCATGGAGCTGGGTGAAGGGGATGGAATTTGAGGGGTCTGTGTGGTGGCCTGTTTGTGGGCAGGCAGCTCTCCTGCTTTCCTGCATCTCCAAATCCTGCAGTGTAACTAATCTCAGTTAACTGTGGTCCTAAGATCACTGCTCTTTTCCTGAGATGGTGAAGTCTCCTTCTCTAGCTCTTATTCAGACCTTGTATAGTCCCTACTATTCTTCGGGGTTTTTTAAACAAAACAAGTTCCTCTCCTGTGCAAATTTGATTTTAACTTCATCATCCTCTCTTACAAATACTTATTTTAGCAGGAAATTCTGCCCAGAATACAAAGAAAGGATTGAGTTTTGCCTCAGCTGCACTAAGTTTGCCCAGGTTCTAAGAGCTCCAGCAGTGGCATGGGGGGCTGGTGAAAATTCCAGAAATCTTCAGTGAAGTCTTCTTATTACAAATGGGAGATTCCCACTGAGCACAAAGTCCTAGGAAATGGGCTATTCTTGGGCTGCTGCAGAGAGGGGAAGTGGTGGGAGCCTAGCTGCCAAGGAGCAAAAAAAAAAAAAAAAAAAAAGAGAAAAAAGGAGATGCAGACTGGTTTAGTTTCAACATAGGCACTTAATACCGTATCATTTAACCCAATGCTACTCTCTGGTAAATGCACAGCATGTGACATCACCAGAATATAGCACGTTAAGAGTAGAGCGCACACCATAATTAAGAAAATGTGTCAAATATACATTTCTTGCTATTTAATCATATGACTTTATAGATGGGTTTTTCCTCTCACTTGGGCATGTCAGACTTCCATCCATGTCCCTTTACCTCATGGAAATCTGTCTGTGAGGTTATCGACCCAACTGCTACAAAGGGGAAGCAGGATGCCTGGCAGAGTGTGCCAAGCACGTGAGGCAGGCAGGCCTAAACCATGATTTCAAGCCTTGCATCATCTGATTTCCTCTTCCCAGGAGTTCTCTCTAGAAAGACCAGACCTGATGTGCAGTCTTGCAGTGAATGCAATAGTTAAGGCAGTAGAAATGTTTGTCAAGGGCTATCAGCTGTACTGAGCTCTTGCCGTGGCTCTCATTCAGCAAAGAGTTTGGGCATCTGTTGACTGTCTCTAAGTGCATGAAGTCAGTACCACGTAAATTTGTGATTATATGCTTTTCTGCATAGGATGCAGGACTAGAAAACAGCTTAGGTGAATGCTATTCTTCCTAAAGATGGAGGTGGGCTACAGAGCTGCCCCAGTCTGATGTCCATTTACTGTCTCCTTGCTCATGATGGAAATCTCCACATCCTACAGAATGACTCATGTGGCCGCATACCACTGAGTGACGCACGCAGCCTAAAATTTTTTTCTTTTATCGGAGAGGTGTTGCAATCCAGCAGGTTTCAGGGCAAATCAGTGATCATTGCTGAGCAGATCAGGATGGAGGAAGCAAAGTGGAGAGAAAGAAAGGGCATATTTGCAAGCACTGGCTAGGCTGGATCATCAGCTCCCAGTTTTGTGGGCACAGACTTGTGAAACAGCCAGGCTTACCCTGGACTCTTGCACATTACCTTGACCAGAGTGGGACTGGCACAGTTCAGGCTCTGGGCAGTCTGTGCAGCCTTGGAGCCTCAGGGCATTATCTCCTGGAACAGCTGAGCAGAATTAAACCTCTCCACTCCAGCTTTGCTCCACTCACTCACCTCATGCTGGCTTATGAAACCACCCTCTTGCCTCCCGGCATCATGGAACCTCTCTGCAGCAGCGTGCTGATATTTGGGAAGTGGAAGTACCTGCAGCAGTGGAGAGGGAGATAAATAGCTTACTTGGCTTTCTCGGAAACTGTGGCTTTTTCTAGTGATTTCACACACATGCTAAAAGAAAGGGAGGAGGTATGCTACCAGCCAGCCCATGCTGTCCCAGACCTGCAGAAAGAAGTTTCCCATCACTGCAGCTTAGCACTGGACAAAAGAGTGCTGATCGACCCTGTCCTCTCCAATTAGGTCCCCTTAAGTCACTGTGGGCAGGATAATAACCTCTTGCCAAAGGCTGGGCTGGTGGGTGGATGGAGGTGCTGAGAGCTCCTGGTGGCTGTGCCCCCGGATGGTGCCTGGACTGGGTCCCTCAGGAGCTGGCCAGGGCACTATGCTGGTGGCACTGGCAGGGTCTGCAGCCAGGTTCACAGTAGGGATGCTGAATTAAAGCACCATGGGTTTTTCTGCAGAAGGGCTGTAGGTACCCAGGGGATCACGCAATACTGGAAACCAAAAAATTCAGTCATTTTTATTAAAGACAATGGAAATACAAAAGACATATTTGCAGCATCAATGAAGGGGGAAAAAGGGGCAACTATTCATATTTCAGGGATTAAATCCTTCATCTTATCTAGTTTAAATTTTGTTGTTATAATAATGTATTTCCTGATGGGCTATCTTTTATGTGTATGTTTGCTTAATATTCCAAGCCATAGAGTGATTTGGATGCACTTGAGATGGGGTGCACGACAACAGAAAGCTTGCAGCTTGTAGCCTGCCAGAGCTCTCTCTGGTGTATTTAGACATATGATTGATGGTCTCTGGTTTAGTGTCATCAGATAAAACGTGTTTGTCAAGAGCATGATACATTATCTTGAGGTGCTGCATTTTTGCAGCAGCTAACACTCTGACACAACTCTGTTCCTTAAAAGGAGGGTGCACACAGAGCAGCCATTAAGACCAGGCTTTCTATGGGCCTTTCTGGGAAAAGGACCAGCCCTGCAGGATGTCCTTGGTTTGGCAAATGGGTTTCACTAAAAGAGAATAAACTCCCTTGTCTCTCTGCTCTGTTGGAGAGCAAGGTTTGGGGTTGGCAGCTCTGACTGGAAAGCTCTTTTCCTACTGGGAGCCCAAAGGATGGGGTCAGGGCAGTGCTTCTGCAGCAGGGGTGCAGGCTGCCTGAAGTGCAATGTTGGGATGGAGCAGGCATTGAGAGTCTGCCACAGTCACACACAGACTTGTGGGCATGCACAGAGAGTTGGGTTAAACCAGGGTGACAGAGCGAGCGTTCCGGCCACATCCTGCACCTCTATGCACCAGTGTCTTCTCCTGCCATCTGTCCAGCACGGATGCCCATGGGAACAGAGCCCACAAAGCCCAGTTTCTGCAATAGCTCCAGATGGCATCTCAGACTGAATACTCTCTGGTTTTCTTAACAGCTTTTTTTGCTAACAAAGTGGAGCATGAAAGCAGACACTGCAATGGCAAGGGGCTGCAGCGGCAGGGATCCTCCTCCTTCGACCGTGTCTACACTGCCAAGTGAGTAGACAGGGACTGAGGAGCCGGTGAGGGCAGACTGGGGTTCATCATGCTCTTCATTAACATTAAATCCAAACCCTTTTGGGGGCCAGACGTGGGTTCCAAATGCCCTCAGATGAAGGCTTTGTACATAATTCCTTGCTGTGATCAATGATCAGACCTATGGTTTTCTGATATATTTGCTGGGTGAATCCAGCACCGCTCCGGGCACCATGTGCTGCATCTATATAGGTCTTGCAGCTTTTATGAGTACTGTGTCACTTTGTTTGGGAGCCAGTTCACCCTTCCCTGTGGGAGGTGTGACACAAGCACAGCCAGAGTCCCAAGGGCACTGCGGCTCAAAAGGAAAGAGGCAGCAGAGATGTTAGCCTGCTGAGGAGCAGGGAGGTGGCAGAGCTTGTACAAACCCCTCGGTCTCTGGCACCTCCCTTGGCACGCAGCTCTCCACTTCTCCACTTCTTTGCCACACAGAATCACTCTCAACTTCTTCACTTCTCCCCCTCAGAAAGCATTCCCAGCTGAAGGAGGCAGCTGGAAACCATTCCTGCTCCCCTGCAAAGACACATGTTAACTCTGTGAGCCACTCTTATTTGTGATGCAATTCGACATTTGTTGGTTTCATCCAATAGCTTGATTAATATGACTCAGTTAAAAGGACTTTAAACCAATAAAGCTCACAGCATCTATCACGATCAAACAGATTAGGGAGCAAGTGGCTTTCACAGGTGCCAGACGTGCACAGGATGGTTTGTTTTCCTCATCAAGCAGCACAAAGACATCCGTTATGTGAGTGAGGAAACAGGGAAGCAGATGTGGGTGTGGAGCCCAGCTCCTGGCAGGTCAGGGGCCTCCCACTGTTCTGGGGTAAAAGGCTACTCTTAATGGCACTAGTGCAGCCCAAATTCACCTGCCACCATTCTCTGCTGGTGAAACATATTGATTTTGTTCCTATTTCCCCGTGTTCTAATTTCTCTCCTATAAATTGCGTTCTAGCCAGAACTGTGGACACGCGTACCCTACGTTTCTGGCTGTGCTTTGGTGTGCCGGCCTTCTCTGCAGCCAAGGTAACGTTCTTTTGTTCGGGTTCTTTTCCACTTCAACCTTGCACCACATTCAGCAAGGGATGGCAAGCGTTCTTGAAGTTACACTTCCAGGAACCAATCCTCCTGCAGCAGTGGAACCTCTCTTACCCTCCTATCCTGCAGCTAAACATGCTGCTTGAATAGCAGCACACTCGTGGCATGCCTTATGCCAACAGATGTGTTCTCAGATGTGATTCAAGGTGGTCTAGGCCAGGGACATTTCCCATACTGGCATTGTGGATGAGTTCCCTTTGTTTTGGGTGAAGGGTTTAGTACCTGGTTGCGTGATGCCACACTATTCACTTTTGGGACAGTAAATGGGCTCAATTTATTAAATTGCCAGAAGTGCCAGCTCTCCCCTGTGCTGAGGGCAACTCAGTACTATTGACCTGCATTTCTAATTGTGATGCCCTTCAACACAATGTGAGTTTATCTAACATTAAGATGAGTACTTTCATGGGGTCTGTGGCTCTTCTTTCTGGAAATAAAAAGAGTTTCCTCACCATGAGAAGAAGGGGTTTTGTCTGCAGTTGTGGGAAAAGCTAGAATTATGGAGGAAAGCCCCTTTTTATATACTCAGAAGTTAGTATTGGACCATAGGGTATTCTCCACCTCCTCCACCGACTGCCTTCTGTTTCTGGTGAGGACAGTGCTTGAGTTGGCGCTCCCTTTTCCGAGCCCGGTATAACCCATACTACATGTCACAAAATCATGGAATGGTTTGGGTTGGAAAAGATCTCGAAGGTCATATCGTTCCAGCTGCCTTGCCAGGGACAGGGACACCTTCCACTAGACCAGTTTTGAAGCCCCATCCAGGCTGGCCTTGAACACTTCCAGGGACGGGGCATCCACAACTTCTCTGTGAAACCTGTGCCAGTGCCTCATCACTCTCACAGTGAAGAGCTTCTTCCTTTCATACAAACTAAGCCTGCTCCCTTTCAGGTTAAAGCCGTTTCTCCTTGTCCTGTGAGTCCAAGTCCTTGCAAAAAGTCCCTCTCCATCTTTCCTGTAGGCTCCCTTTAGGTACTGGAAGGATGGTGGTGAGTGTGTGCTCTGCAGTGAGCACAGTTGTGGGTGGGATTATACCCAGAAAGCCTTCAGAAACCCTGGAGTGAAGGCAAGGCAAGTGCTCTGTTTCCTGTGCAGAGGTCTCCATCCCAGTTCCAGTGCTTGTCCCATAACCCAATACTGCAGATTTCCATTTCCCATTCCAGACCAGGCAGCCGATGGGGACAGTACACACAGTGATACCTGGGCTGGTGTTTTTAATGCCCTGTTTTTTCCTTTACCCAGCTCCTGCTGCCTTTGCTGGCCTGATGTACTTGTTTGTGAGGCAGAAGTACTTTGTGGGCTACCTCGGGGAGAGGACTCAGAGGTAAGGACTTGCAGAGCCTCTTTACAAGTCCCAGAATGTGGCAGCAGCACAGCCAGGTGCCACCACTTCCACAGGCACAGCCACTGGCTTGTGGTGCTGCCTGCAACAGCTGCTGGCCTTGGGTAGTGCAGGGAAGCCCCTCTCTTTTGGATGGAATGAGGGTAGCTGTGGGAGATGTCGGATGTGTGGCATCACTGAGGGCAGGGGGGCTGCAGCTCCTGCTCACAGGACTCTCTGCAAACACAAGTTTGCATGTTTGTGCTGCTATTTGCACAAGATTGTCCTTTTATATTAGTATTTATATTTTATTTATATTAATACAGCCAATTACACATATGCGGGGCAGAGTTGTCCCATAGACTGTGGTGGCTTCAAACACATTCAAGTCCCTCTGAATAGATACTTTTGTAAGGAGCAGCCTATGCTGAGCATGGAAGGCCAAATCCAGACCCAAATGGATCCTGAAAATGACATTTAAGTCCTCACAACTGCCTGGCAGTGCAAGACAGAACTGAAATTTGCCCTCTCTTTCTCAGCCCCTGAGGTCCTTCAGCTGGTCTCAACAGCAGAGTCCAAAGTGTGAAAGTTTTCATGTGAGGTGATGCACATTAACAAATTTCTTTCCCCCATTTCTGTTTCCTCAGCATTCCTGGTTACTTGTTTGGAAAGCGCATAATTTTGTTCCTGTTCCTCATGTCTGTGGCTGGAATATTCAACTACTATCTCGTCTTCTTTTTTGGAAGTGACTTTGAAATACACATTAAGACGATAACCAGCGCGATCTCTCCATTGCTGCTCATACCCTAACTCCCCACAGCACTGAGGGGGTCAGCAAACTTCATATATCGCTGCCCAGAAGCTGCCGTAATTCAGCTGTTTAAGAAATAAACCCATAACTCAGTGAGATATCCGTAAATCTCATGCTTGACTGGCTCTGCAGTTTGATTTAACCTTGCTTTTTTCTTCAGGAAAAAGATTTGTCATGAGCACTTGGCATGCCCAAGGAATGGTAACAACTTCCAGTTAATTCTTTAGAATTTTTTCCCTAAAGTGCAGCTTGCAAGCTGATTGCATGACTGGAAAGGACATTGTACACTTGCTTCATAACCGTGTTGTACTTAGCTTTTGTCCCAAAACCCAGGATCCTCTCAGTGTCATTCCTGACTGATGGTTCCCACAGTTACCCCCAAACACAAGAACAGCCTCTCACCAGCATCCCACGTGAACCTGCCCGCCCAAAGACATGGACCAGCCTCTTCACCTACCCTTTCCCTCTGACTTGTTGATGACCAAGCTCTTGCTGTTGCAGGACGGTGGCAAATTGGCTCCTCTCTGGTCTTCCTTGATAAATATTCATGTGTGTAACACTCACCACACTGATCTCATTTACACTTCAGCCTCTTTGTTCTCCCAGAGCTGGGAAAAGGAATGGTGTGTATATGAGGAGCTGGTGTGTTGCCGGTGGGGTTGGGTTTGTTTTGATTGGCTTTGTTTAATAAAACAGTCCAAAACAATGAAATCTGTCTGCTGCCATCCTCTTTGCCCGGTGCATGATCCCAGGGCTCCATGGCTCAGCAGCTGGCCGGAGATGGAGCAAGGACAGGGGCAGCAGGCTCTCTGTGCAAGCTGCTGATGGCCCTGGGCACAGCCCTGAAAGGACCGAGCTTAACAGCTCCCCTTCTGTGAGCACGTTCAGTGTTCTTCCAGCACTGACAGTGTGCCCCACAAGCCCACGCTAAGGAGTGCTTTGATTAGCAGTGCAGACCGAGGTAGGCAAACAGGTCGGTGCAATCCTTTTTAAACATTGCTGCTCTACGAGTGCTTAAGCTCTTAAGCCTGTCTGATGGCCACGTGCAGGACGGATAAAGCTGTGTTTTATGAATCCTTCGGGAGGGAATGAGACTCCTCATCATGTGAGAAGACGGTTTGCAGAGCTATTCATAAAAGCAGGCGCAGAAAGCCATCTGCCTTTGTAGTGCACCAAGGCTGGAGGGTTTTGGTGCTGTCTGGAGGGGCAGAGGTGCTTGTGCATGGCTTCTCTCCTCTGCAGCTGGCCATTCCCATGCATCTTTTTCTCTTTGTTTGTCTTCTACAGGAATCTTAGATGTGAAAGATTAGTAATAGACACATTTATTGCATGGTGATTATAAATAATGTTCTCACTGCTAAGCACAGGTAATTAAAAAAATTTAATCTAGCCTTCTAACCTATGGCTGCTGAGACACCTGATTCACTGGTAGGGCACTCATGTTCTTTCCCTCCCATCCTTCTCATAACATGCTCTGAACACTCCTCACACCTCATATAGCTCTCTCCATAGCTCTTGCCACCTGCCTATCCTTGGTGGAGACCCACTGCCCTTCTGCCACATGGTGTCAACCCCACAAGAGGTGGCAGCACCCCAGGAGGAGAGGGCTAACCCCTGTGGTCTGGAGCTACAGAGCTCTTCTGCATTGCTGGGATCAGCAAAGGCTCATGCTGTCACCACCTTTAGCCAGTTCAGAGCAGGAGAAGCTTCACCAACACCAGTCCCTGCTCTCCAGCATGGTCTTCCTGAGGTCTGAGACTTGTTTATGGAAACCTTCACTTGTGGGAGCTGACTCTCCCAACTCTATGTGCCCACCTTGCAGGTCTCCCCAGATGGCTGAGTCTCCCCTGGTAGCTTTTTGTCCTCTGTATCAAGAAGCAGCTCCCTTGACCTCCTTCTTTGCCCCATTAGCATGAGAAGAGGCTCTCCATCAGCCAGCTAAAAAGGGCAGAGGATTCAAATGTCTATTTTGGGTCAGATAACCTATCATAGCTCTCTACAGCCTCTCCATTAGACTTGATGGTCCTTGTGGGTCCCTTCCAACTCAGGATATTCTATGATTCCCTGTTGACTGGATGGTTGGTTTTTGTATAGTTGTACTTAGGTGTGATTAGGTCATCTTCCAGAGGAACTAAAGCCCATCTTTCACTGTAACATTTTATTTTGCAAGAATATCTCCTGTTTACTTCCTCAAAACCTCTCTGATAACAAAAGAGATTGAAATGTAGGCAAAATCCATTTTCCATCTATCTGTAAATGGAAATAATGGTAGTATGAGACAGACAGGTGGGACATAAATTGATCACTATGTAAATTTTTGGTGAATGTCACACTGTGTTTTCCATGTTACAAACAAGCCTTGTGGTTGTATTTGCCTTCCCACTCTTTCTGTGAAAGGAAGGCAACGTCAGTGATATTTGGGCTTTTCCCACAGTGTTAGTCAGCTCCAGTTTTTGTTTTCAGCAGCAAAACCACCCTGATCTTGTTGGTACAGTTGTCAGCACTTAGCACACCAGCTACTCAGAACGCTGCACACACTTAGGCTCTTAGCAGGGGGGTTGGACTAGGTGACCTTTAAAGGTCCTTTCCATCCCAAACCAGACTATGATTTTATGATCTTACAGATAAACATGCAAAAATGCAAACACCACTATAAAGGATGTACGGATGCATGCTGGGGTCACATACGCAAGAACTGAAAGGGACCTACTGATCTGCACCGGACATGGGGACATGGTTGGTGGCAGAAGTGGCAGTCGCCTCTGATGGCCCCTGCTTAAGGCTGGCTTGCAAGCTCCAGGGCCCAGCACCCGTGTTTGGTGCAATGCATGGCATGGCAGCTCCTGAGCTGGAGCCACAGCTATGTATGAGCAGCTAACGCTTCTCAGTTCCACTGATCAGCAATGGTGTGGCCAGCAGGACCAGGGAAGTGATCATCCCCCTCTACTCAGCACAGATGAGGCCCTGGAGACCTTAGTGCTTTGTACAATTACCTGAAAGCTGTCTTCTCCCAACCAACAAGCAATAGGACAAGAGGAAATAGCCTCAAGTTGCACCAGAGGAGGTTTAGATTGGATATTAGGTAAAATTTTTTTCACTGAGAGGGTGGTCAGGCATTGGAACAGGCTACCCAGGGAAGTGGTGGAGTCGCCATCCCTGGAGGTATTTAAAAGCTGTGTAGATGTGGCACAGGGGGACACGGTTTAGTTGCGGACTTGGCAGTCCTGGGATAACAGTTGGACTCGATGACCTTATAAGTCTTTTCCAACCTGAATGACTCTGATTCTATCCTTGTGCTGATGCTGCTAATTGTCCCATTCTCCACGTTGCCAGGCTGTTGGCTCTGCTTCACCAGTGGTGGCCTGGCTCATTGCCACAGTGTGCCACTGCCGTGCCTCGTGGCTGTTCGTGCACTGAAATCCCGGGTGCACAAACAAACGTTCTGTCCATGTGTGCATATGCACAGGCACAGTGTGTTTACTTACCATATCTCTATCTATCCATCTATCTACCTGTCTGTCGGTCTGTCTACCTATCTATGTCTCTATCCGTACTGTAGGTGCTGAGTCATGGGAATGCTGGGGGCTGCCCAGGGAAGGCAGGGAAGCAGGTTGCTCAGGCAGCAGCCCTCTCACAGCTTGCAGGCTGCGTACATCAGAGACTGCGGAGACTGCTGGAAGCCGGGATATCGCAGGTTGCTTTTGATCTGCTGACAAAGGCCTGGAATACATGCAATATTTCTGCCACAGTAACCGCGTCTGCTTCTGTACAGCACTACAACCCCCTAGTGGAAACTCAGCCCCATCAGCACGCCAGTGCTGCTGGCCGTGGCACAAGCTGCTCCCTCAAGGTTTGAAGCCTGACAGCGATGTAACAGCATCCACATTTCTGAACGGATGTATTGTTACTACTGAAAGCTATTTTTTATTGGTCTGGTAAATAGGAGGTCCAGTCCTGAAGCACGACCCCTCCCCTACCCATGCTGAAGCAAGCAGTCCTGCTTAGCACAAAGAGTAATATCTGAGTGAAATAACAAAATTCGTGTGCACCAGCCACAAGGATTTCCTGCAGTATTTCCCAGATTCCCAGTTTCTCAGAGCTTGAAAAATAATCCTGTGCAGTATCAGCTTGGTCTAAGTCATGTCTCTGCCAAGTCAGGTTTCTGAATATGTCTCTGAGGATTGGGAAAGCGATTTTGCTGGCATGGAGAAAAGACTGGCCCTAGATACCTTCTTCAATTGTCACCTGCTCTGAGGTTACTTTCTTCTAGCACAGTAGCAGGTTTAATATTCACAGAAACCTTTCCAATGCCCTGTTGGGATGGGATATGTCAAGGCACTAAGCACTGGCCCAAGGCAGTGGTGTGCCACTTGCAGATGACACTTGGAGCAAGATTAGGTCATGCCTGGAAACAGTCCACCCTTGATAAGTGAAAGGGCAGTAAAAACTGAAAATAGTGGTAAAACCATTCACTGAGTGATTTTAAACTGGTCTCATGTTCCAGCTGGAATAAGCAGGATGAGCATTCCCATGAAAAAGCTGCTTATTGAGGGGCTCTGCAGAGCCCACCAGCATCCTTGCAGACATTCTGACTCCTGGAGAAGGGAAGGATATTGTACACTGTGATATCCCTTTGGAACACCTGGGGAACACAGACAAGCTGTGCAATCCCTTTGGATAATGAAGACTGTTACCCCTGCAGCCTCCAGGGAGCATGCAGGACATCTCAGCTGTGGTTCCTATCAAGGCAGTCCAGCACCTCAAGGGGTGAGGGTGGAGAATCAGCCATTGCATCGCTGACTGGCTGCAGTGGAGCAAAAGGTGCTCTTAGCAGCGCTGTTGTGATCCCCATGTCCCATGGAGACGAATAGCTCAGCCCAGTGCCTTAACTCTGCCCCTTGGCGTACCTGCCCTGGCAGAGGGAGTCTGTGGGCAGGAGAGCACCAGCTCTGCTCCATCCTACCTGCCAGAGCATCCCACTGTTCCCAGCCAGCGCGCAGAGACACAGAAGCTGGCAAAAGTGAGATTGCTGCCCCAAAGGACAAACAGCCTCCACAGTGAGATTTTTCCCCCTTTAGAGGAGAAATAAATAACTTTTCAATTTCAGCTGCAAGGATCTTCACACTGTGAGATGATTTCATCAGACAGAGGAGCTCCTGGGGCTTGGTGCTGGCTGCCTACTGAGCTGCTCAGATGCTGTCCTCTGGGAGCTTCCTGCTCATCCTCGGGGGAAGGGAACCAGACACCAAAGGGGCAGCTGTGATGTGGGGTGCAGAGAGGAAATGGGATGTGCCTCTCACCCCAAAAAATAAAGGTGCGGTGACATCACAATGGAGTCAAACTCGCAGTTATGGCAGTGCTGTTTCTGCCATTTGGGAGCTGGCAGGAACTTGCTTGTGTGCCATGACCTCTTGCAAGGCCAGGGGATGCTTTGGGAGGCTGCAGGGCAGGAGGCTGCTGCCTGCTGTGCTGCTATTTGCCACCACTCCTGCAAGCATACGATTGATTTATTGTTCCTGTGTTTCCCCAAGAGAGTGCCACTGCTGCCTTCATCCCCAAACAATGTTTTCTGTGCTTTTGGCACAGCACTTCAGAGGGCGTCAGTCTGATCCAGCAAGAGCCCCCTCGGTGCTCTGGGATTAAACAGAACAGCATGATATCTCCTGGCCAGCTGCTTCTTGCTATTCGTTTTGCTGCAGCAAAGGAATTTCTTTTCAAAAGGCAGTGCCAGCCTTCCCACTGCCCTCAGCAGATGGGAGGGGACGGTGGAAGTCCCTGCCAGCAGCTGTGGGGCTGCAGTCCTGTGTCCCTGTGCTCTCCCACCGCCGTGGGGACCACACGCCTTTGCTGGTGGACAGATTTACCTCCTTCTCTCAGCCCAGGCAGCTTCAGACATAAACCAAAGCAGGCAGTCATTTATCACAGTTCAAGTTGCAGCTCAGTCCTGAGCTACATTTAACAATACTGAGGTTTCTTGGAGTGTATCTCGCTCCACTTGCCTTCAGCAGAGGCATTGCTGACGAGCAGAAAATAATAGATTTCATGGCATGACCCCACTGCTTGGTTCAGCTCTGACCTCATTCCCCAAATCTCATGTGTCTGCTTTCCCTGCTCCCTTCAGGATGCTTCCCAAGCATTCCCTTCAGTGCCAGCCTCACTCATTCATCCCTCTCCATGTTTGTTGCCCCCTCCATATCCTTCTTTCTGATCAATGCGCCTACTGGTAGAGCCATCTGCCAAGCCATACAGGGACCTGATCTGGCTGACAACAACCTTTCTCCCCCTTTACTGGCTTGTTTTTAACCCACCTCAACTCCCTGATCCCCATTGCTGCACGTGGGGACCTCAACAGAGATCCTTGTGAGGCTCACGGTGTGTCCCCCTTGTGTGGTGCGAATGCTGTGCTGATGTGTCAGTCTTGAGATGTTCCTATGGGGCTTAGGTCTGCTTCCCCTGGTTCACACTGCCTCATCACAGAGTCACCCAGAGGGACACCCCACCTTCTGTCCCCTCATGCTGTCCGTAGGATTGACACAGCATCCCATGAAGCACAGAAAACATGACTGACCCTGGCTTCTCTCCCAGCTTGCAACCCCTGCTGCAGATCTCTGACAGCACAGACCCTACCCATGACATGCCAGTGACACTGCTCACAGATGGGAAATAGCAGCAAGAAACTCTGCCCAAGCATATTGTGGGGACCAAAAACCCTGCGGGTCATTGCTCATCCCACCCACAGCTGGCTTTGTTCCTGGGCTGCTATGTTTCAGAAGACTACTTTCATTTCTCAAACAGGGTCTTTGATTTGTAAGTTTGTGGGTTTTTTCTGACTGAAATGGAAGGATGTAGCCCTTCTGACAGGGCTGGAAGCAGCACAGACTTGGCTCAAATTTAAAGACGTTGCTAATAACACATTATCTCCAACTCCTTGGCAAAAGGCAGCCGTACTTTTCCTGTTCACACACAATTTACACTGCCTTGGAAACTGTCTTTTATAGTAGAAAAGAAAATCAGAAAGGTGAATTAACAGTGATACGCTCCTACCTGTTCACAGCGCAGCCATCACAGTGAGGTGCCCTGAGCCAGCAGGCTGTCTGCTCCCATGAGGTGCCAACAAGTCCCCATCCCACCAGAGCCACCATTTCCCTGTGGGATTGCATGCACCTCCCCAAGCCTGACATCCCTCAGATGCTGCAAGCCCAGAGTTCAAGACTTATCACATTCACACCTCAGTAACAGCTACCTTCAATATTTCACTGTAAAATGTGTTTGGAAGAGGCTGACCTGGTTTCCAAGGTGTTGAGTGTCCTGCATCACCACTCATTCTGTGGTGGGCTGATTCGGCAGGCTGAATCAGCCCTTGCCTCTCTTCCCTCTGCTCTCCCAGATCCCCTGTGACACATTCTGGTTTTTCCTGCACTGTGTGGTCTGAGGAGCTTTCAGATGACAGCACACTCAATGTGCTAATTTGAAACAGCGGGATCCCACCAGGGCTGTGTTCCCAGCACTCATCAGGCACTGGGCACAATGTGCAGGGTGTTTGCTTACTGTGGGATGCAGAGATGCTCATCT
The DNA here is from genome assembly GCA_036785705.1 of Acanthornis magna. Classification (NCBI taxonomy): domain Eukaryota; kingdom Metazoa; phylum Chordata; class Aves; order Passeriformes; family Acanthizidae; genus Acanthornis; species Acanthornis magna. Next base: position 15,259,227 of record JAWUZG010000090.1, read on the forward strand.
GTGGCCACGGGCATTCCAGACTCACTGACAGCTGTGAGATGTGCAGGGCTGCCCCAGGGTAACCTTTTGCACTGCTGAGTGGGTGTGAGGGGATCTGGATGGCTCTCCCATGAGCTGCCGCCATGCAAATTATGAGTGGCAAGTAAGGTTGAGCTGTGAGTTTGCCACATCACATGGAAAGACTATGGCTTCATGCACCACCAAGCACATTTGATATCTTGCAGGCACTGCGAGGAGAAGGTTCATAACTTAGTGTGCTTATCCCGACCCTTGCTTTCCCAGTCCTGGTCCCAGTGTCTCATATCCACCTTTTCTTCAGCACCAGCACTCAGCAAATCTCTCCCTGAACCACTCTGTCTCCTCAAATGGCAGAAGACCTCTTGTTTCTGTGGGTTACAGCTGTCTGCAGAAAGAGTCTGAGAGGCCCTATCTTCTGCAAGATTAATTGCAGGGTGGGAAATTGTGTTTGTCTCTGTCTGTATAGTGTGCTTGGCTTGGTGTAGCTGAGATTGCACTTGTAGATGCTGAGGCAGTTGTGGTGTTGAACTTGGGATCAGTGCAGGCTCACCCTGTGCAGGCTCAACTGCTGCTTTTAAATACAGCCAGAATTAATAGGAGGCTTGGGGAGTGTCATTCTGTTTGCCTTGTGCTTACACTTAGTCACGGGGATCTCACTCTCAGCCACCATCAGAGGTAGGATCATGTCGATGATTTTTTGGGCTGACTCAGTGCAGATGATCTTATGTTATGATGAATTTCTGCTCCCAGCCAATTTTGCAAAGTACACCATGGCTGTCCAGCAAGGCAAGGGGAACAGAGGGGTGATGCATGCTGCAAATCAACTAAGAGACATCCTGCCAGATTTATTCCTTTGTCAAACCATTCAGCAAATGACTACAGGATGGTACAAATGGCTTTTATTAGCGTGGCATGAAAAATTCAGCACTGTAAATGAATGAAAGATTAGTCCACAGGCCCTCAAGACCATAGTTGGGCAGGGCTTGGTCACTCTGTTCACCATGCGATGACCATGAGTCACACACAAACCTCAGGCCCGGATGGTACCAACCTGCTCCAGGGCTTGCAATGGAGAAGAAGCCGCCTCCTAACAATTCCCAGGGGAGGAGACCTCTGCTGGCCTGGGGCATGGCACAGTTCTTGTGCAGGAGCTCCACACAGCCACAGCCCCAAGAGCAGTAACAGCATCGAGGTTGGTGTGAACACTCTTCTTGAGGCTTGGGTGAGGGGACATGTCCTGGGATTTGTCATGATGCCGTGCAACACCCCACAGAATAAAACATCCCATTGTACTGTCACACTGCCTGCATCCTGTGCTCAGCCTCCTCAGTAAAAATGCCACCAAATGTAGGCAGGCTCAGGGCAGACCCGGGTCAGATGTGTGCCTCCGGAAGAGCCAGAACAAATCCAGTGCCAGCAGCTGTGAAGGTGTGGCTGGGGACAACATTTGGCAGGATCCTTAATGCTTCCTCCCCTCCCTTCTGGGCTGAGAGAGCACAGAGGGCGATGCAGCAATCGTTTCTTCAGCACAGCCTGTGTTGCAGCTCTTTGTTATAGTGGAGCTGTACCAAGCCTAAGAAGGCTGCATATCCCAGGAAGACTTTGTATATGGACAGCTTCCTAACCCTAGTTCAAACCAGTCTGCTCTGGGTTTTGGCAAGTGTCAGCTGGGCAACTTTTCTTAAAAGTTTCATTCCAAAAACGTCACTGTCTTTTACTGTTGCTTTGTGGGGTTTTCTAACCCAGATGACCATTTCTTAATTGGCTTTTTCCTATGTTTGACTAGTGTAATATGTGTAATAGGTTTTGCAATAACAAGAGATCTAATGTTGGTTATTGGTCCAGTTTCTTGGTCTTTCCATATAGAACACAGTAGAAATTTATGGAAGGTTTGCTTAAGATATCCATTCCTACCATAAGTGCACAGTCGTGGGATAGCCCTGTGGAAACTGTACAAGGGTACATAACTCATTCTTTACACTCATCATATATGTGAGCAAAGATAAAATTATGACATCTATCCAAAGTTCTGTGAGCAAGATACTGTGCCCATTATGCCAGGAGACCCTACTGATTACATGATGGAGTTTATTGGTTTACCCCTGGCAAATGTCTAGTGGCATTGAGATTTTGGGTACAGAATTGGGTGTGCCTTGGATGGAAGGGGCAAAGAGCACTGAAACAATATCTGCTTCTAGTGAAGGATCTCTGTGCAGTAGCTGTGAGGGAAGCAGAGCTGTGTCCCCTGCTCCTGAGGACCTGTCACCATCTGGTGCCTCAAATAGTGTAGTTTTGGGGTTTGGGTACAACAAACTGAGCCAGGCTAACTCACACGCTCCTCTTCTGCCTCAGCACATATTAAATCACTTAAGTGGGTGCTTTTCCAACAGGTCTCAGGATTTAGTGCCGTTCATATTTGATCAGGCAGAGATCCCCAAGGAAGCATTTGAATAGCAGAAGATATGAGTACAGAATATGAAGGGACCCCCTGGGCCATTATACCCTGTCCCCTGTTGTCCCTTGCAACCATGTAATAGACTTTTAATCCAGAAAGGTCCAACTGCCTCCATTCCTCCTCCCCTGTGCGGCTAAAGCCTGCAACATGATATTAAAACCATCACTGAAAGCACTTTTTTTTTGCTGAAAAAGGCAGAGCTCCCAGAAAATGGAAAGTCTCTGGTGTCTTTGGCCATAATATATCGCTAGGAATAACACAGTTCCAAGCAATTGCATTTCACACAGAGCCAGACTTGGCATTTCCCCAAACATTTTCTCAGCCATTCTAGAGATTTATAACTAATAATTGCATAGCTGGATAAATAATTAGACTCTGAGGTTTTGTCTTAGCCTTTTGCCTTATGAATAAATCCCTTATTCACAAGCTATATTAAAATACCTGTCGGTGGTGTAATGTGTATTTCATATCACACTTGTTTATTTCCTGCCTGGGTACATTGATTTAATTTCCATTATCTGTACTTTATTTATGCAATTATCAGACCTGTCTTTCATCAGAAATACACTTATTCCACCTGTATAGGTGTATATCACTATGCAGGAGGTGGTTCACAAACACAAATTGTTATGGTTTAACCCCAGCCAGACAGCAAGCACCGCTCAGCTGCTTGCTCACTCCTCTCCACCCCCATGGGGTGGGGAGGAGAGTTAGGGAAGGAGAAAAAACCCATGGGCTGAGATAAGGACAGTTGATAATTGAAACAAAGTAAAATATAATAATAAAAATAACAACAACAACAAGAAGAACAACAACAACGATAATTTAAAAACTCAGCTCAATGGAAAAATCCCCCCAAAGGAGTGATGCTCAATGCAATTGCTTACCACCTGCTGACCAATTTCCAGCTCATCCTTGAAGAGCTATCACTCTCTTCCCTGCTGAACAGCCTCCAGTTTATATGCTGACCATGACGTTCCATGGTATGGAATATCCCTTTGGCCAGTTTGGGTCAGCTGTCCTGGCTCTCTCCCAGCTTTTTGTGCAGCTCCTCACTGGAAGAGCATGGGAAAATGAGAAGTCCTTGACTTGGGTGAGCATTACTTAGCAACAACCAAAACATCACTGTGTTACCAGCATTATTCCCATATTGACTCCTGAACTGTAACAGCAGTGTACCACCTACTAAGAAAAAAATTATCCCAGGAATAAACAGGACATAAACACACACAGACACAGAGTAACACAGAAGTGGGTCAGGACAAGGCAGAAACCCATCGTGAAATGACAGAGTTGTTCTAAATTGCATCTGATTGCCCTGAGTGAACGCTGAGTTACAGCAGAGCTATGGCAGACCATGTGGTCCCACTGAAGGAGCATTCTAAAGGAAGAGCAGCGACTCCCACGAACAAACTCAAACCCTATAGAGGAACTGTTGTTTAATGTTTAGAAAGTCCTTATAGGAAGACAGAGAGAGCTATTGCAGCACTGCACTCTGAAAGGACCCACTGTTAGGAGGAATGTATTAAGCATCTAAGAAAGTGAGGGATAAAGAAGCACAGAGCATCATGAGCAGTATATTCACGTCTCAGAATTTTACACCACTCCCATTTCATTCTTGGCATGCCCAGAAGTTGCACAGCTACTTACAGTCAAGGACAGGACAACAGATATCAGGTTAGATTTATAAAAGGACAGGCACCCTCAGCACTGGAAATGGATGAGCACATCACCTTTGATCAGCTGGAGGAAGATTTATGGGAAGGAGAACTTGGGAGGCTAACAAGGATGTTGCTGTCCCCCACTCTGTTCTGCTGCCTCATATGGCACATGCACTGCCCCTCATCAACGCCACATCTATCTGGCCCCATTTTAATTTCCACCATTGTCAATGCCTTGTGCTGCTTTATCCTCTCTCCCTGTCTTCACTCTTCTCCTGAGTTAGCCAAAAGCTCTTTCGGGCGGTTTGCAGTCCACAGAAAATGGCCTCTCCATGGGGGATGTGTTGAGGGGAGCAAGCAAGGCAAAAGATGTCTGGGAGCAGACTGACTCTTACTCAAACAGAAACATAAACGCAGAAGATCCAAAAGACCCAACAGCCTGTGTTTTCTCCACAATTGATTCTCCTTCCATTGTGTGTTGTTTTGAGCTAAAAGCAATGGACCTGCAGCAAGAGGAACAGGGAAGACCGGACCATTACTGAATCCCACAGCAAAGATCAGGTAGAGCCAGCATGGACCTGAGTCCATCTGACACCTCTCATGAAAACTGGACTCACTTTTGTGTCAATTAACTTGATTTTATGGTTGTGTTGGGACACAAGAACAAGTAAAGACACTGGCTTCTGGCCCATTGTCTCATGCCTCAGCTCTGGCCCTGGGCAGGAGTGACAGATTATGTGCAAGGTAGATTTCTTAGTGACACTAATTTCTTTTTGTTCATCTGAAAACCTTTAGCAGAACACCAGCAAGTACCCAGGCAGATAAGCACTGCTTTTTCTGTTTGGGCATAATCTGCCTCACGCAATTGTAAAACACAAACTCTAATGGGTTGAGTCAGACAAAAGTAATCTGTAAGAACTCATTACTATTTCCTCGTAACCACATTTTTCTTTTCTCCACTGTGCCCAAGCCTTGCAGCAAGGGGAATAGAAACAATTCTACAAATGCACAGATGAACGCATGCATACAAATGGATATGATTCTGCTGGAATTCCACAGAAAGTGGAAGAGCTGTGGAGCCAGCAAGCCAGTCTTGGTCGCACAATTTCCCCTTCCCAGGGCCCCAACCACACACTGGGCTTTAACCCCAGGCCTTGGGAGACCTCCTTGGCATGGGCTCGCTTGAGAGCATTTGCTGGGGTCCAGGCCTGCTGCTTCCTGCACGTGTCTCACTCACATCCCACACAGGGGTTGAGCGGAGCCCTGAGCTCTCCTCAAAACTGAACATTTTCATATTGCTGGCTGGCAGGAGGCTCACTTACCCCTGGCTTTTGTTGAGGGGCATTGGGGAGCAGCCGCTCCCCCAGAGCCAAGGCAGGGCTGTCAAGTGCTCATGGTAGTCGGCTGGCTGCTGGAAGGGGGCCAGGAGTTTCAGGAAAGACATTAGTCATTTGAGTTACTAGAAAAATCTTCAGTAACTGCCAAGTGCTTTCCTCATCCTGTAAGGGTTTGTTTGGGTTTTTTTCTTTCATTTCTTTGGCCTGTTGAGTTTTGGGTTTGATATTACCTTTGTGAAAATAAATGATTCTATGAAACACCCCAGAGAACCTGTGCCTTTAGCAGCCAAACCTGCTCTGCCTCACAAAGCAGGGAGCTGTCCCCGTGGCCCTGTGGCTGCAGCACAGCTCTGCTGCTGCACAGCTCTCAGAGGAGCAGCCCTCAGAGAGCACCCAGACACTGCTGCCACTGCCCTGCACTCATCTATCTTCTTAGAAGGGCAGGGGCATCATAAGAAAGTCAATCTCTTCTTTACACCATTGGGTGCCTTTTTGGGTCACTTCACGCTGTACATAGAAGGGAATGAGGGGGATGAACTCACCTATGTTTATATCATAAACTTTCACACAGTTAGAAGGACTCTCTGTCTAGGATCCATGCTGGCCCTTGCAGACCTGAGCAGTAAGATGCGGTCAGGGCAACACGGTGGGAGCAGCCAAACTCTTCCTTGATGAGGTGACCTGTGGGACAGAAAGGCTGCACTTCTCTGCATAGGGGGCTTCTGGAGTTAGGGAATTGCCCTTCATTACCCACATGGAAGGTATTCCTACTGATGTAAAGCTATGTCCTCTCCGATGAAGTTAGGGAAAGGGCAGAGAGCACAAGCTAAATAGTCAATGTAATAAAGCAACTTCTAAGAAAGGCTCTACTGGGGGTTAAGACTGACATTTGCAAAATCATGAAGGTAACGGATGAGGTGAATGCAGAATGGTTATTCATCCCTAGAACTAGGGGAAGCATGGTCAGACTAGTGGTAGATTAGTCCAAGATAAAAGTGCTTCTTCATATTTAGGGTAATGAGCCCTCCTCAGAGCCCTGTCTGAGCTTCGTCATGGGAAGAGCTGGATGGACCACATGCAAAACTGAACGAAGGAATGAGCCAGAAACTGAGCAGTGCATTGGTCAAGGAAGGTCAGGGTCCATTATCTCCTCTTCTATTAATCAGTGTCATCATAACCATTGTGTACATCTCTAGTGTATATTCATCAATAATTTTTATATAAGCCTTGTAGGTACTCATGTATTTGTCTTATTACAAGAACACATCCTCAGCCTGTAATTCTTGCACAAAAAGCAAAATAAGAACTAAGAGCTGTGATTTACAAGAGTGAGTAAGGCAGTGTTTAACCTAGCCAGCTAATTCTTCTTTAAATCTCTGCTGAAAGCCACAGGCAGGATTCCAGAAAGTGAGTCTTTCTTCAGTATTTCCTATAATTTGAACAAGAGTTCAGCTGGAGCTCTAAATTACTGAGGGAAATTGGTTCTTCTCTGTCTGGTTTCCCCCAGTTCTGCGAAGATCAGACAAAAATTGAAATTAACTTCCTAAAATTTCAAAAACATGCTGTAGCCACTGGAAGTTAGTGGGAAACGCTAATGCTATAACCTACCAGCACAGCTGACTGCAAAAGAAACTGCAGCTCTAGTTGCAGTGTGACCTGAGCAGTGTGAGGAGAAACAATTGCTAGATCACGTATGAGAAATAATTCCTCATCCACCCAATCTATGGCAGCCCCAAGGAATGGTATGGGGACTCCTCCTTCCATTCAAACTACACAGAAAGAAATACGGAAACTGCCAAATCACGCCCCATTCCAAGTCAACAACAACCTTTGGCAAGACTAAAAAGGAAATGTTTGCCAGAAATTTTGCTGCTTCTGCCCATGAGCATTTCCAATGAAAGGCCAAGGAACATCCCAGGGTAAATATCCTGCCTTTTCAGTATGCTCAGTAGCTATTCCTGAACACTGTAAGAAATTTTTTGCGGGTGAGGTACAGGCAGGTTGCATGGAGCTGCAGGTGGAGCCTGGCAGAATGCAGAGAGGAGAAATTGTGGTGCAGCTCGGGATGTTTAATGTGAGCATTAACCTCTAACACCCAGGTCATTTGGGAGACTGCAGGTTCAATTTAAATTACTGCAGAAACCCTTTACTCTGGGAATGTCTGTTGCATGTAGATTTGTTTAACAAACTTGTGGAGAAAGCTGCGAAGTGAACATTTATCATCTCTCAGGGCTGCTCAATCTATAGGACTTACTTTTAACAGTTATTTTGTAGCTATGACATTCAGGCAGAGAAATGAGCAGAGCTTTGTGAAAGGAATGTTAATACTGAGCTGCTCTAGGCTTGGGAGAAAAAGAGGCAGAAATCTGGATAGCTGCAGCCTTTGGAGACAGCCATTTCATAGGCTGGTCCCAAACTTTTAGAAATCTGGGCAGTGGTGACAGGCTTCTGTTCTGCTGAGAGCCCTGATGACACAGGCAGGAATTTCTCACAGCAGCAGGGCATCTTTCAGCAGCCTCAATGGGTGGCCTCCTCCCTCACCCATGCTGTTTGTGGGAGAACATGGAGATCAGTCCTGGAAACTTATCCTGCTTACTAATAATCCTAAAAAAAAGAGGTGAGGGGTTATTCCTGGTCCGTAGCAGTTTGCTGACACAGAGATGGCAGTCAATAAATGTTCAGCTGTGGAATGTCCATGAGAAATTAGCAGCACAACCTGCTGAAGGTGTCAGTGCTGCAATGAGAAATATTTGTAGACCCACAGCTTGAAAAGTTAAAACTTGGGCCAGTACTTCAGCAAAGGACTTAAATTTATACGCAGGTCAGTAAGTAGGTAAAGTGATGCAGAGCACGAATCTTGTCCTGTCCTTCCGATTTCCAAAACATGAGCATATCACACTTATCATTAAAACTAAAATATCCTTTCTCAGTATATCCACATCTTAGATATGGCATCATCAATTCAAGGATTCTTCCAGCTCCCCATGAGATTTCAACCAACAGATGGCAGCAGCCCTATTCATAATGGCACCACTCCTGCAGTTTTTGTTCTCATCCAGGCACATGGTCACCAGGTTCCCTGCGATGCTGTGGACCTCACCGATGAGCCTGTGGTCAGAAGGGCATAAGAAATGTCTGTGTAACAGAGCAAGTGGTTGTGAAACACGAAGATTCTCGACTGGCTGCACTCTCCACTGCTTTCTTGGGTACTGGATGGCTTAAATGAGACTACAAATGCCCCAGAAAGTACAGCTGACCCCTGTCAGAGACTTTAAACACTGCGGCCCCACAAGCTGCATAGCTGCTGACATTCAGCATCACTATTTTTTCATACATGAACTCTGCCTGGTTTATGTAACATTTATTTAGGCACTGCCTCCACCCTGTTTGCAAAGCAGCACTCGGCACAAAGCATGTGTGGGCGGTCCTTTTGGTCAAACACCACAGACACTTGTCACTTCTCCTGGCTCCTTGCCACTTGTCATGTAAAAGCATTTGGCCATTCACAGGCTGCCACAGGCTTTTCCCTGTGAAAAACCACTTGAAACTCAATCTCCTCACATAAAAGTTTTCTTTCTCCAACAGCACTTACCTTTTACACCCGCTCTTTATTTCACATGTGTAGTTAAGTCGTCCATGCAATGATATAACCACATTTTTTTTATGGTTATCTGACAGAGTCCCCACTATCTTGTACAAATTTTGCTGTATGAACAACCTACAGCCCCAGGGCTAGGAACAGTTTACTAAAATATTTCCTTGGCCTCCTACACTACACTGGAGAAGGGATTCAGTGGATTTGAGAAGCAGAAAGGAGTTGGCTACTGCAGGGTTGGCCCTGCCTGGCTGAATTCTCTTTCTTCCCAATGGCACCGTGATGGTGACCTGCCTCTCCTGGGCACTGGTCCCCACACATCTCGTGGTGCAAGGGTAAGCATGGGGATGAATAGGAAAAATGCCACTGGGAGGTGCCAGGAAAGGGGAAACTGTGGGCCTGCTGCTGAAGGGGGAAGCGGATCTGGTGACAACGGTCATGGACGGCGCTGACGTATCCAATGCCACCCTTGCATTGGTCATTCCAGTAAGGCTTTCCTTCAGCAATCACAGGCTCCTGAGACTCATGGGAAGGTCTGGAGCAAAGAAGAGTTACTCTCTCTGGAGGAGGCCCAGTTTAGGGAACATTTAAATCAACTGGACATATAGAAGTCTGTGGGACCTGACGGGAGGCACTCATGAGTGCTGACTAATGTAGCTATGAGGACACTCTCAAATATACTTGAAAGGTTGTGGTGATCAGGGGAAGTACCTAAGGGCAGGGAGAAAGCAAATATGACTCCTACCTTCAAGAAGAGAAAGAAAAAAGTCTGGGGAAACCACAGGCTGGTCAGCCTCACCTTAATACCTGGGAAGATAAAGGAGCAAATAATCCTGGTAACCATTTCCAAATATATGAAGAAGAAAACCATGACTGGAAGAAGTCAGCATGATTTATGAGGGTTATGAGGGTGCAATCATGTTTGGCCAGCCCAAGGGCCCTTTAAGATGAGATGACTGGTGGATGAGGCAAGAGCAGTGGCCTTTTTTTAGCCTGCTTTTGGTCACGTCTTTCTCCACAGACAAACTGATGAAGTTCAGGCTAGATATGTGAGTGCTAAGGTGGACTGAAAGCCGACTGAACTGCTGAGTTCAGAGGACAGTGATCAGTGACACGAAGTCCTGCCAGAGGCCAGGCCCTAATGGAGTATCCCAGGGTTCCTAATGTGTCCAACACTGTTTAACAACTTCATTAATGGACTTGATGATGGGACGGAGTGCATGCTCAGCAAGCTTGCAGAGGATACAAAATGGGGAGGAGGGTTTGATGCGCCAGCTGATTGTGCTGCCATTCAGGGGGACCTCAAGAGATGAAGAAATGGGATGGCAGGGATCTCACCACGTTCAGTGAAGAGAAGCGCCAAGCTTTGCCCCTGGGGAGGAATGAAGGTATGGACCAGTAAACACTGGGGACCAGCTTTGCAGAGAAAGACTTGAGGGTCCAGGGAACACCTAGGTCTACAGAGGTGAGCATTCCCATCTGCTTAGCCCTGGTGAGAGGCACTAGGGGTGCTGTGTCCAAATATGGGATCTTCAGTACAGGAGAGACATGGACTTACTGGACAGAGTGCCTTGAAGGACCATGAAGATAATTAAGGGCCTGCAGCACCTGATTTATGAGGAAATGCTGAAGGAGCTGGGAGTGTTCAGCCCAGAGAAGGAAGGCTCAGGGGGACCTTATAAATGTATACCTGTTGTTGGGAGACAGTAAAGAAGACAGAGCCAGACTTTTCTTATTGGTGCTAAATGAATGGTTGGGACGTAATGGGAAAAACTTGAAACATAGAAAATACATTTTTTTACTCTACAAGTGATCCAACACTGGAACAGGTTGCTCTGGGAGGTTGTGTAGTCACTATCCCTGGAGGTATTCAAAACCCCTCTGGACATGGTCCTGGGAAGCCATCTCTAGGTGGTCTTGCCTGAGTAAGGCAAGGGCTCAAGCTAAATAATCTCCAGGTGCCTTCCATCCTCAAACATCCTATGATTGTTGTGTTCTTTAAATAAACTTGTTTTAAAATTAAGTCAAATGCATATTTTTCCTGAAGTGAGAGCCAAGGCCAAGGAATGACACAGAAAGATGAATCAGTGGAATCTTATGATTTCAGGATGTATTTTCTGTGATTTCAGTGTTCCTAAAAGTAATTGTGTGACTGAGCCTTGTTGGTAACTTTATTCCTTGGAAACTGAAAGCCTGCTTAATTCCAATCCACATAAAAGTCAACCCTGCCAATACCCCAGACACCAGACCAATAACCTTCCTCCTCCATCACCATTTGGGCTAAACAAAATACACTAGGCATCTTAATTAGGTGTATGCAGTCATCTTGGAAGGCACATAGAAAATGACCTCATGCATAATTAGCTCACCGAGTCTGGATTCTGTGGGAATTTTCTTACGCTCTTGATTTTGCTGCATACATTAGTGTACCTCTGCAAAAAAACCTCTGAGGCTGACAAGAATACGCAAGCACACCCACGACTGCACTGTCCTTGTCCCTCTGCTCTTACCGCTGGCCTGTGTTTTGTCCCTGGGCTGCCCCACCGAGGGACCTCTCTGGAGCTCTGCTCGTGAGTATCCCAGGCACAACGGGGCCCTCTTGACTGCTGCACATGAATATGTTGGATTGCTGCTCTCCATCTCATTTCTGCCATCCCCAGGGGAGCACTGGCGGTGCTTGCCTCAGAAGAAGAAAGACAAGAGCAAGCTTACCTTACCAGCCCTCCCTCAAAGGCCAGGTACAGCTCCCATCTCTGCACCGAGAGGAGGACACTGCTCAGTGTCCATTGCAGAGCCTGTCTGTCTACACCTGAAAGGAGGGAGCCAGGGGTATGCACGGCTGTGATGCTCACAGGGGTCACAGTCGCAGTACTCAAAGAGAAATGGGCACATGTTTGCAGCCCTGGAAGATGTTTCACTCTTTTGAGCAAAAAACAAGGCAAAAATAAATCAAAATAAACATTCCAGCTTGTACAGGGTCACTGAAAAACAGCCCAGCTGTAAGAACAACAAATCATGCACAGTGCATAGCTCATTTTCCCTTCTGTAGGTTAACCAGAGAAGGTCACAGCAATCATGTTTAATAAAAGAAGGTTTCCCTTATTTTCTGGCACTGGCTCTGAGCAATTGGCCATAAGGGCTGCTTTCAAATCACTCCTTGGTTATTTGGTCTCTTTTCTGTTTAATATTCCTTGAGGCACTCGCAGCCAAGGAAATTATCTCTCTTTTTTCTCTTTTTTTAAATGAAAAGATTATATTAATTTAGTTCAGATTTCAACCAACATGCATTATAAGTCTCCACAGATTGTATATTAGCATGGGAACTTTGAATACACAATAATTGAAATATATTACATTCAAATAAAGTCTCAAGAGGGCAGCTTCAAATGCCGGTTTAATTTTACTGCTTTTTTAAAAGTCTGCTCATGGTATGAGAATAAGTCACTGGGAGAGACTATCCCCACACTGATGAACTATTTCACTGCTTTTTCCTAATGGTACCTTGTATTTTTTCTCTGACAGCTACATCGAACATTTGGTTTGATTATCAGCAGAACTTTTAGGCTGTAGTCCTGTCTGTTAAGCGGTCTGCGAACTTCCTCATTTTACACTTTGGCCGTCACCCAGAGCACAGCCACTTCTCAGTACCTGTTGAGCCTGTGGCTGCATCCATCCTTCCCAAGAGCAGCCACGCTGCCACGTGCCCTGCCTAGCCACAGACTCTCCTGCAGCTCTGCCTGCAGGGTGACCCTGCCAGTCCCTTCTCAGGATGGCAGCAGGCTCCAGGGGCACCTTCTTTTCCAGAATCTCCACCTTTGGGGCCTTCTTCACCAGGGCTAGGCAGTGCCACCAGGCCTGCAGAGCTGAGTTAATGCCCACAGAGAATGACTCAGGCAGCACAGCTGTCACTGCCGCCCACCCAAGGAGCTGAGAGCTCTGGCAATGGAGAGTGAGCTGCAGCTTGTCCTAAAAGCAGTGCTCACTTGGAGCGCGTGGTCACGGACTTGCCACCACCACGGGATCCTTGGGAGACTGGCCATGGTGTGCCTCAGCCGTAAGTGACACTGATCTTGGGGAAGCCTGGTAATGGCTGGGTTGAGATACTGGTCACAGAGATGGCATCTGCAAAAGGCAGGGAACCAGATGGACATTTCCCAAGCCAATGCCCTCCTGCTGACAGATACCCTGCTGGAAAAACCCAGCTCAGTGTCCCCAGGAGCTGAAGGGCCCTGCACAGGGAGGTCCCTGCCACTCCAGACCCACCTAACAGCACAGGTCCTGAAGGAACCAGAGTCTCCAAACTCTCAGTGTCCTGGCTTCGCAGGCACAGCTCCAGCCTAAGGCAGCCCATGGACTGGGCGGATTTCTGCTTCCCTTTCCTCAGCCCCTTTTGCATGCTGTTAATAGAAAAATGCCCAAAAGTCTGTCCTTTGAGTCAGCTTGGGAGCAGCAGAGCTGTGAGAACTTCGTGCTCCCTTGGAGTGTCTGAGGGCAGGGTGTGAGAGGAGGCAGACAATTCCTGAAGTGTCTGTGTCTGCATTTCCCCATCATAAGGCTGTCTAGATCCCATGGACACCCTTCCTGCTTGGAAGGTTTTACTGTGAACCATGATTCAGCAGCCTCAGTCCACAGAAATCAGCCTTCCTTTTCTGCTGGCCCGCATCTCTCATCCCTGCTGCCTACACTCCAGCACCCCAGCACCCCAGCACCCCAGCCTGCCCATGCACGGACCTCAATGCTGCTGAACCCAGGCCAGTTCCCCTCCTGCCTGCGCTCAGAATTCTTTCTCCTGCTCATACACCAATCTCCTGGGGCTCACGTGTCCTAGCTTGCAAATAAACATCATGTGCACCAGGAATTTTAAAATAGCCAGCGGAAGAAATTGAAGGGTGCCTCACACTCTTCACACCCTAAGGAACCCTAAAACCAAAATATTTTGGGTATTAATGAAATGCTTGTCCATTGTTTTTATCCCCAACATCAGGTTCAGCAGCCAAGATTGATCACCGAGATTGTGCCTTTTTATTGGTTAAGTTGCAGTCAGAGGTGGAAAATTGGGAAATGGCACAGCTACAGCACAAGAAAGTGCTGATGATCTTTGTATCCTATGAACTGGAAGGCAGGGTAGGGAAAAGCCAGGGTAGGTGAAACACTCACCTTACTGAAATCAGTTAGAAACAGCTCCCATTAGGACATTTCCGAGAAGGGTCATTCCTGACTCGCCTGAGACAGGGATCCATGCAAACAAGTCAGTAGGTGTCATTGCAATGCCTTCAATCTCAACTGGAAAAGCAGCAGCACAACAGCAAGGCCTTTTATGAATGCATCCCTGTGGAAACCCTGCACTCTCTGCAGGATCATAAGCAAAGTGATAGAACCCAAAGTGCTTTGGGTTTCTGAGAAAGAATTTAAATATTCACGCAGGCAATAGGACCAAAGTTTAGAAGAAAATAAGGCATAACAGTTTATTAATTCTTGATGCTACGGAGCACTGTTACTCTTCTTCAAGCCACAATAGGACAGCCGAAACCACAACTCTTCCTTTTGAGAGATAGGCCGGTATGAAAATGCAAACAACACTCAGGTGTATATTTTCCAAGGTGTGCTGCTAGTCAATATATTTTTTTTCTAAAACACAGAGATTTTCAAAATAGGAGGGACTTTTCAGAACACCTGGGCAGAGCAAATAACTTTGAACTGATACATCTGAATTTTTGGGATGTATGAACACAAGTAGGTTTATGTAGTAACAGTTTCATTAATTCCAGAAGGATAAGTTTAGATAAAATGAGGAGAGTTAAGTAATGCTTTTAAGAGTTAAAGGGCTTGACCGTGGAAAAGATTGGGAGTATCTTTACTCTAAAGAAATAAAAACTGTGTGCATTAACTATGATGAGTTTATATTCTAAGCAAAAGGAAGATTGCCATGGTCAACAGGATGAAAAGTTATTATTTTAAAAAAACACATCAGGAGCAAGGAAAGAGCCTATTGAGAGTGAAAAGAACACATGGACAACAAAACATGCGATTTGTTCTTGGGTAAGAAGTAAGAATTGCCAAATATCAAACTGAGTTAGAAACTGAAGAACAAAACAATAAAAATAGGGCAAAAGGTTCTTAGAGCAAAGGGAGCTGCTTACAATCAGTACAGGATAAAGGTTGGAGACTACCCATGTGTATCACCCAAAACTAACACCCATTTATAGGCCCATGTTGAGAAACTATCAGGAATACAGCGCGCAATTCCCACAGATCAACTTCAGGGAACATCTGAAGTGAAACAAGTACAGACCAAATATAAAGAGAGAGAAGGGCTCTTCTAAATGGGAAACTGGCTGCCAGAGAGTGCTGGCTGGACATCAGAGGGCAGCTTCCACCTCATAGAAAAGAAAGATTCTGTAAAAATTTTTATGAAAAGGTAGTAGGAATAAGTAGGTCAAGTAATTTTGAGCCTAGCTCATACAAATTTTTTCAAAGTACTCCTGAAGGTGACATTGCTGCAGACAGCATATTTCTGGTGCCTGCAAGGGCAGAGCACTGGCTGCAGCAGACCAGCTGGTATCATCAACGCAAATAAACTTACCCAAACAGATTGTAAGGGGGTTCCTTTCCAGGTAAAGAAATATTGTATTCTCTCTTAAATGCTTTCACTACGTGTCAAATAGAACTATTGTGTTAATACTTTTTTTATTGATGCATTTCAAACCTGAGAGCAGAATACAAAAAAATCTTGGACTTATGAAAGAGATGTTAAGTGGTATCACTCATCATGTCCAGTACAACCGGATTACCAACTTTCACAGTGATGACCTCTTGGAAATTGAGAAAGCATTGGTTTGGTTTGATGAATTTAATAAAAAATCTCTTAACTGTAGTGACTTTTAGGTTCATGCTTTTCCAAGATCTATGTATGCTAAGTACAAATGTTGCTAAGTTTTCAGCCCAGGTTTCCTGCATTGTCCTCAGTGGATTGTTTGCAACTCTGAGAACTCGAAGGCATTCAGTTTCTCTAAATAATTATTTTGTTCACTGATAATGGAAATATCTTGCACCTTTCCTTTACATTATTATCAAGATAAGAGGAGAAGAAGAAGAAGAGGGAAAAAACCCAAGCAGAGCCCCATCTCAGCATCTTGGCTGTGTCCTGGATATTCCTAGCATAAAGCCATTGCAGAAGAGCCTGTCCCACCTGAATGGTGCCCTACACTTTTCTGTTCTCTGTGAGGCTGCCTAGCTCCATGGACCATGGACTTGCCCAGGCTTCTCCTGGGACTGGGACAGTAGATCTTGCTATTATTCTTGCAGCTCTGCACTGGTTAATACCACATGGTCCAGCAGGACAAATTTGATCCTGATTAAAGGTAAATGCCCAATTTCCCCTCTATTAGATTAACCTGAGCACGTCAGGATATTTGTTCTGACTTTATGCTTCACCCAGTCTTCTGATGTGTTGTGGAAGGACAAGCGATGCCCTTTCTGGCGTGCAATTACAGCAGCTGACAGCAAACCCCGTCAGGTGTGAAGTGTGCTCTCTCACCAGAGGGGGTGAGCACTGCCTCTGCTCCTTGTGTTACATGGCTGCAGGAGCTTTGATTCATTACTGGATCATTTAAACCCAGATTTGCATCTCTTAGAGCTGCACCACTGCTCTAATTAACACTGTGTGCCTGCATTTTCTCCCCCTCTCCACCAACACACAACGGTGTTTGACAGCAAGGATGTTCCTCTCTTCAGGAATCTGATTAAGAACAGCAGTTCTGACCTGGAAGGCACAGTGGGGTCTTTTCTGCCCTAAACTGAGCAGCACTTTCCCCGCGCTCCCCTCCTTGCCCTGTGGCACTAGTGGCAGTACTAGAGCTGAGCCCCAGCTCTGTGTGTTTATTGCATCACAGCAATGCTGGTGGAGGAAGTAAGGAAGGGGAGGGCTCAGCTCTACCTCAACCACAGACCAGAAAGCCAGGTGGGCAGCATAGCAGAAAGGCAGGCTTGGGAGAAACTCTGTCGTGCATTTTTCAGACTAATTTAGTTTGTCCTTGCTTGTCATTGCAATGCCTTCCACGCTTATTTAAAAATACACTTCTGCAGGCTGAGCAGGGACTAAAGTGGAACGGCACAGTCTGATAAGCCGCAGGAGGCAGGACAACAGGAACACAGCCAGGTTTTCTTCTTTCCCAGAGGTGCTCCTCAAGTTGCAGTTTTGCTCTTGACCATCAGGACACAATTCCAGAGCTGCCAGTGCTTTGGAGCTGTGCACATTTCAGCTTCCCCGTGCTCGGTGTCCCCAGGTGCTGCAGGGAAAGCTGGGGGCTGGCAAACCACCTTGTCCTGCTCCCGACTCCATCTTGTGCTCAGTTTGGTTGCCTCCAGTTAAAAACTCTGCTTACATAAGTAATACTAAAAACAAGCTTTTCAAGGAGTTTTAGGTTCATTATATCCGTAAGGTACTTTAGCTCTTAGAAAGAGTAGTTCTTTGTATAAAACCTCAACATAATGGTGAAGTACTCCAGCCTTCAGCTCATGTATCACAAGTTCCTTAAAATCCAACTATGTTTAGAAAAAAAACTTTCAGTTATTTAACAATAGAAAGAAAAAAAAGTAGAAGCACATTTTTTTCTGCATGAACAGCCTGTGGATGTTGATTTGTGCTCAAAAACCTCTTTCTGAAATGTTTAACTTGAATTCTTGGTGATATTGTTTTGCTTCTGTCACATATGCTCCATCTGTAAGATTTGAATCACTCTTGAAGAAAACAGGATGATCTCCATGGTGACAAACTCCTGTGGTCTGAAAAAAAGATAACAATATTTTCTCTATATTCCTATGTTTTTATTTCGTTATTTTTTTCCTCCCAAGATCAGTTTACAATGATCAATATATAAGAACATAGTTTGCAATATTCTGTATAAACAAAATCTTCCTGAATATTCAAAGAATCTGTCCTCTCTTATGTACGCCTGCAAAAACTTATCAGCATACTGCTGGGTAGTGAGAACTCTGCAGGAGGGATACGTGAACAAAAACTGCTGCAGTCTCACCCACACGAGAGTTCCAGAGCTGGAGAATGTTATTTCCTTAGCCTTCCCTTATGAAAAATTAACACAGAAGCGTCTCTCTTGTAGATCCTACCAAGATGGAAACACACAGCATTCTGTGTGTTTATACACCCTAGTGAGTGATGCCTCTGAGCCTGCTCTGAGTAAGCAGAGTAGAGGGAATCCCTTGAAGGAATTTGCTCCCCGCTATGATGTCAACAACACTCAGAAGTCCCTCCTCTTCTGATGACCCATTGGGCAAAGGTCTGTGCAAGCCACCAGAGGAAATGGAACGTTTGCCCCAAAGGCCTTGCTTACAGAATTTGAGCTGTTTTTCCCAAATCACTGGAAATTGTAAGAGAATATCCATCAAAGTTAGGGTAGAAAGACACCCAGCCTCCTGTACTTTGCACTGTCTTGGAGTGGTTGGTCTCAAAAACCCCATGGGTTTGAAGTGTGGTTTTAGCAGAGCTTCAACTTACAATATATAAGCAGAGTAATTGTAGCAGTTGCCTTGTTGTTGGTACGTGTATAATCTGTGTGAATGAAACTATTTGAGTTTTTAACTGGAAGATTATATGGTGCAAAATGGCTGGCAAAGAAAGTACAATTGTGTTTTTATCTTCCAGCACTTTGTGTTCACATTGATACTGTTAAAAGCATTACAGGACCCCCCAGAGGACGACAGCCAGCTGAGCTTATGCATTTTTTTTGTTGCTCCCTACACATTAAATAGCAAATTCATTTATGTTAAAGCTTCTTGTAAAATATTCCAGGTCATGCTTTTCTCAGTAAGTCACTTTTCATATAAATTTTTTTTTCAGTTTCTGTAATTATGATAGGGTACTGGCACAACCTAAGAAAATGGCCTTGGCTTCCCCTAATCTTACGCAGGTTTTATAACAGAATATTTATACTTATTCAGTAGTGTGGCTCCTGATTTGTACACGTTTGTCACTGAAAGAAAAAAAGTAAGAAAAAGGACCATAGAATTATAAGAGTCATGGTTTAACCATGGCCAGCACCTAAGCCCCAACAGCTGCTTGTTCACTACCTGCAGTGGGATGGAGGAAGGGAATTGTAAGGGTAAAAGTGATAAAATCCTGTGGGTTGAGATAAAGACAGTTTATTAGGTAAAGCAAAAACTGTGCATGCAAACAAAGCAAAACAAGGAGTTTATTCTCTGCTTCCCATGGTCAGGCAGGTGTTCAGCCATGCCCAGGAAAGCCAGGCTCCATCACAGTGACTTAGGAAGACAAGAGCCACCACTCTTAACATCCTCTCCTTCCTTCTTCTTTTCCCAGCTTTATATGCTGAGCATGATGCCACGTGGTCTGGGATATCCCTTTGGTCAGCTGAGATCAGCTGTCCCGGCTGTGTGCCCTCCCAACTCCCTGTGAACCCCCAGCCCAGTCGCTGGTCAGATGGGGTGAGGAGCAGAAAAGGCCTGGAGGCTGTGCAAACACTGTTCAGCAGCAATTAAAACATCCCTGTGTTATCAACTCTGTTTCCAGCACAAATCCAAAACACAGCTCCATACCGTATCAGCTACCATGAAGAAAATTAGCCCTAGCTAAAGTCAGCACAATAGGATAGAGGGTTTTAAACTTTGAATTATGAAAATGAAAATCTGAAATGAATTAGCAATTTGTAAACATAGAAATGAGTAACAGATAAAATGGATTTGTCAAGGACAATCTGTCAAATTAATCTGCATCTCTTCGACATAATAGGTCTTGTGAGTAAAGAAAAAACCTAAGAAACATAAGTTATACATCTAGAATTCAGCAAGATCTCTGCTGTCTTATGTGAAGAGTTCATTGGCAGGAGAGGGAAGCATGGACTAAATGAAACTGAGACTAAAAGATGAAAAGTAATTAGATCACATACCAGACTGAAATTATCAAAGATTAACTCATCAAATGAGCGGATATGTTGACTGTAGGACATCTGCTGCCTGTCCTGAACTGACGTGCATTGTGTTCTTTCATTAGTACCTTGACAGCAGCACCAAGCACTCACCCAACAAACCTGCCTGGCAAAAAGGGCAGGTTGCAGTTGTGGCCATTTGAATCACTGTCTAGACTATATTGATGGCCCTGAGTAATCTCCATCGACTGTGATAAGAGCAGAGATTCCCGTCTCACACATAGACCCCCACATTTTTTTCTTAGTTAACATTTGAATCATATTTCAGCCACTTTTTAAAGAAGTTTTTTTTGGCATTCAGTAGTTTAGGTCCAACAGCAAACCATAAAAGAGTAAGAGTTTTGCCCTACCCTTCATGATGGAAGAGGCCTTCAAGTTCTTGGGCACAAAATTCCTTCATTGGGTTCATTTTATGGTTCTACTGTTACTGACAAATGGAGAATATTAATTCCTATCACTTGTTTTGTCCCCTTTAGTACCAACCACCTCACAGATGGGTTAGGTAATCCTGCCTTTCTCCAGACACAGAAATAGAGACAACAGATACATGGAAAATCAGTGCAAAACTGAGAAAAGACCACATGACTTGTCATATCCACCCACCAAGTCTTGCTGACCTGTGACAAATTTTAACTGCAAATTGTTTTTTTCCTGTTCTAATAGAAATCTGCATTAAATTTCCATGCACCGAAACACAGAAGCAATAAAGAGAAAAGGATGGAGGAAAAAAAAGAAGTCTTAAACTACTGCATGCATATTCAAATTATCATTGCTGTCTCACACTTCTCATCAGGGATTCCTACTCTGGATATTTCACTTAGGCATGTTTGGGATCAGATCATGTTAAATGGAAAAGACTTGGTGTCTCCTTTCCCTCTTTCATTACATAAGGTTTGATCACATCGTGCAAATGTTTAACCCCCAAAAGGAGCAGAATCAGGCAAGAAGAGGACAGTCCTTCTGCCATGATTAAAGCATTCACGCTCATTAACATCACAGTGGGGAAAAAGCACAAAAATGGAGGCTTCCAGCCAAGCAAAATATATTATAGAACACGGAGAAATTGTGAGTAATGAGATGTATGATCCAGCATCACTCAGCTTTCTCATTTCCAAATTGCAACGAGATCTGAAATTGCCCATTTTCCCGTCATTTACCAAGGGTTAACAAAAAGACCCATTCTTTCTCACACTGTGCTCCCTAGAGAATTTCTAAATCATGTGATTTTGCCATTGTGGCCCTTTCTGCTTTGAGAAGTGTCTCTGGAAAAGTGTCTATTGTCCCAAATGCCTGTTAATTGTGCTCAGTTTACTATGAAATGATTGTTTTTTCTTCTAATGGCTTATCCTGCAAATCAAACAGAGATCAGCTCATCCGTCTGAGCTCACGCTTTCTTGCACATTAACAACAGTGCAGAAGGAAGCTAAATTATGCCCACAGTTATTGCAGGCAGTCATGATCTTCCAGCTAATCTCAGAGTAATGTCACTGGAATCCCATTATTTTCAGCAGCAGAGACTAGGCTGATTTAAGCAGTTATTTTCCATCAAGTTCGTCCTCTACCATGTACTGAAGTTGCAGGGCTAATATAGAGTATTAACAACTTCCCAGCACAGCTTGGATTTAGTGCTTCACTGAAGTGCACATTTTCTTGGCTACACTGACAGTACACATGTGTGTGCTCAGAAAGTGAGGTGTTGAGGGCAGTGCAAGCGGACAAAATTCACATGCACCTAACTTCAGCAGTGCAGAAGCACCTGGCTTAAAGATGGTCAATACAAGACATCATTGACCAGACCAAAACTGATTAAACTGCTGTTTCATCTGAGCTGGTAATTTGCACTCCTAAATTATATATTCCAATTAAATCAAAACCGAAAACAAAAGTAACTACAAATTGATGTGAAAACTAGAAGAGTTAGTGGAACCTAAAACCTATGATACATTTTTAACATTTCAGCATGCACACAAAAGCTATAAATGTATCTCTAAAAAGCTCCAACTGCTGCTGTAACAGAAATGTGTTCGTAAATGATCAAGAAAGCTGTAATTGGATATTTAGGCATTTGCAGATTAATTTTGCCCCAGAGCACTCAATTTCCTCTCCTTCTCCTGTCATTTTCTTTAACTGTAATTTAAATTCCTCCTCCCTGCAAGACCCACTAGGTGCTAGGGCATTAGCTACAGTTTTACTGAAGGCACCTGCCTGTTCGCCAAACCAAAGCTGGTTAAAACATACTGCCAAGACATGTCCAATAGCTCAATCAGTCTATCAGTCACATTAAACTGTAGTACTTGAGCATGAATGGTTGGATGTTTCAAAAACAGTGCTGGCACTTCTGTATCTGAGTAAATATAGCCATAAATTAGTTTTTCTGGAGTTAAAATTCTCAATTTGTTCTTATTACACATGGGAAAACTGAAGTTTACATATGGAAATACTGAAGTGTATTCTCAGTTTAAAACATCACTCTTCCCACTGCTACCACAGATCAAAACTGCACTTGCTTGGATAGTATATGGGAAACCTCTGGCATCAGGGAGATATTGTGGAAGGGAAGGCAAAATACGAAATTCTCCAAGGCAGCAGAAGTTTGTAAGATGGGAAACCCACATCCCTTTAAAATGCTTTCTGTGAAAGCTCAGCAAACTCCTTCTCAAATTAATTGTGCACACTGCCAGAGGCCACTGACGGATGCGAACGCTGATGTTTTCTCTGGCAGCTGCAAATAGGGGATCATGCATGAAGCCTTACTGGAGCCAGCTGCAGGCCATGTGGTTCAGCTGAGCAATTGAAATACCTGAGTAACGCACTCAGTGTGCAATTACTGCATCTTCTTACCACCTCATAATCGTGAGACTTTCCAACAACAGAACCTCTGTTCTGGCTTCCGAGCACAACCAAAGAGCAGCAATTCATTAAAAGACTTGTTAAGTTGACTAGAATATTTTCAGTGTTATGGAATGGCTTTCACACTAAAAAAATCAATGAAGCCTTTCCAAATATCTATAAATCACCTTGAAATATTTCTTAATAATTTAAACTCCTGCCCAACCCAGCTGAAGTCAACAGCATTAAACATAGCTGGTTGTAAGACAGAGCTCAGCAAAGGACGCCAGCCAAGGGGGAGATTTAGGAAGAACAGCAGAATTCTGAGTAGTGCTCACAAGCAAAGCAGTTCATGGTGGCCCTGAGACATTTCCAGCAGAAATTCTCCTGCAGAAATAATTTTTAAGGGATCACTTGAAATTTTACCAGTAGAGGGAAACAGAGCACCTCTGCTGCAACCTGCTCAGAGATACAGGGCTGTCACTGGCATCCCTTTCTCTGGTGACGAGCTGTTCTCCTGTCCCTTCTGATTGCATCCTGCAGCTGCACATTTGCATGCAGGCTGCCCCATGCTTGGGGGCAGGTGAGGGCCCGGCACTGGCCACCCCATCCGCTCAGGTCAGAGGATGAGCAGCACCTTTAGCATCTTGCTGTGCCCAGGCTTTTCTCTTCGTCAAACTGGGATGGTTTGCCCTTGGTACGTAAATGAAACCTTCAAAGTTTGTTTCATGAAGTTAGGTTGCTAAACACCCATTAAATCACTTAAATACAAGTAGCTTAATCTTCAAAGCTGTTACATACCTCTGACTTAATGGAATTTGTGGCTTCTTAGTACTTCTGAAAATCCGGCTCCTAAATATGTACTTCATCACTCATGTTTGGCATTAGGATCCTGGCTAGAGGGACAGCTGCTTGGAGCGGGGAAGGTTGGTTTGTTTTCCTCAGTCTGTTATGAAATATTTAAACACTTTTCTATTAAACCTATAATTGCTATTTTCGCTTGTTCTTCAGCAAGCTCTTTTTTCCTCACAGTTGTGACTGTGATGTACAAGTTTAGATAAAAAGTCATTATATCTGTGTCTTGTATGGTATGAGCACAGCAGCAGTTCCTTGCAAGCAACAAGACCATAAAGTCTCAAAGGGAAATGGTTGGATGCTTCAAAACCAGTCCTTACCTTCGCTTGGTTGGATCCTGTCTTTGGCAGCTGGATAGAAATAGCATGGTCAGGGAGGTTTTCTACTCATGCAAGTGTGTGTGCAATTGGTGCTTCACCACCCATCCCAGCTTCCTCTTCTGTGTTCCATGTTCTGCAGTGGCACCTCCATGCCCTGAAAAATTGCTCCTGTTAGCAGTGGTGAAGGAGGGAAGCTGGCAGGCTGGGTGTGTCAGTGAAAGGTGTAGATGTAGCATCACATCAGTATTTTACAGGAAAAAATCTTTATTTTTACTCTTTCTTATAAACTATACTATTATAATAATCACTGCTTATCATGAAAAGCTTGTATGTGGCTGGAAAAATGTTGAACAAATGATACAGCATATGAAATTATCAGTATCATTTGCTTCAAAGTAAGAGTAGCAAACTGATATACTATTGGCATTTTACAGGCTTTTTCCTGTGGTTTTGCTCTATTTGGATTCAATAACAGTGCAGAAGTGATAGAGAGAAATAGTTACAAGTTTTTTTTCAGATTGAACTATAAGCTACAAGTAAAATACAACAGATAGGATTATATTATATTGCCTCAGTCATCAAGCATTTTCTTCTCCTTGTTGTCTTTTACGTTTACAGCATTGTTTATTTGATTTACTTTTGCTTTGCTTTTTTGTTGGGAGGGGAAAACCAGAAAGTTTTCTTACACTTTACTCACTTCAGCTGATTTTCTGTTTTGTAAAGAGTTATTGGATTAGATAAAAATAAATTTGGTATTGACAGTGGCAGCTGTTCCACAACATAAATTAGGTAGCAGAAATCATAATATTGCATCAAAAATAATTTCTTCTAGATCACTTAATCTGAAAATCTGTTTCCTTTTTAAGTAATCTGGATCATGCTTTCAGATTTTTCCTTGTAGGTACAAGGAACTTGCTTTTTAATGGAAGAAGTGGGGTTTTTTTCCATTTTCCTTTGATACTAAAGGATAAATATTGAATACATTACATGTAAAATAACAAGAACTTCCTGAGAGCTGAAAACACAAATTAACAGTATTGTCAAGATTTTCAAAGGCTGGTGGATAAAGTTGGACAACAGCTTCATCAAAGGCTTTTATTCGTCTATTTAGCTCTTGTAATGATAATTGGAAAGAATACTTTTGTAACTTTAAATGATTTTTTAACCTCCCCATTTCTGTATGACTTTGGCTAAGGGATGCTTTAGGTAACAGAAACTTAATTATATATTGTTCTCCTTTTCACAAATTATGCACCCCTTAAAAAAAAAAACCACCAAAAACACACTCAAACCCAGAAAATATGTTCTGTTCCAAAGTAATAGCTGATAGTAGTACTGATGACGTTTTGCTTAACTGAGCTCTATTGCTCACCACCCATGGTGAGTATGACGTCTACAGAGAGAATAATTTTAAGCAAACCATTAGTATTCTTTAAAAATGTCTAAAAAAATTTTAAAAATCCTAAACCAGTATGTATTGCCTATTCTGCCTTTTTTCTCTTTGCATTTAAAATTGTTTCAATTAAAAAAAAAAAAAAAAAGAGTCCATCTGGTGCTACCTGTCCCAGTAAGAGTGTGTTTTATTGATCATTTGGGCTGCAGTTGTGTGTCCTCACCTAATTCTATTTGCACATGTATTACAAATTTACATTTACTGTAAATTGTCTTGAATGCTGACTGCTTGACCTGAAGTTATTTTGCGTGTTTTGCCACCTATTTCTCCCATGTTCTGAAGGTTTAAGCAAATAGCAAGGCAGATTTGGAGATCCAAACAAAGCATATAATACACTTCATATTTATCCATATTCAAAGTAGTTATTTATTGGAAGATGTACCTTTGTACAGCAATAGGTCTCAAAAAAAAAAACTTCGCAATGGCCAAGTGGAAACCATCTCTGCATCTGTATCTGTGTAAATGCTGTCACACCCTTAAGTGCTTTTAGCTTGTAAATTATTCAGATGGAAGCATTATGCTGCATGTGAACACACTGAAGAGCTGTGAAATGAAGAGTAGTGCGCAGGGACAGAAGGAAAGTATGAAGAGACTACGCAAGTAGCTTTTCTGTTCCTCAAAATCCCAGATCTGCAAGGATTTCTGATGTTTACAGGATAAGAAATTGCTCTCCACTGCTTAAATTGATAGGGAGAAATCTCCTCACCCTGCCATGCCATTACTTTCGCTGAAGCACTGTAGCAGCACACAAATACAGCTCATAGCAGATTCTTCTGAGGCTTTGTGCTATTTGGTTAACTTCATAACACTAAGAAGTTTAATATTTGACCAGCTTTCTTCTCCCTTACTTTGTCCCTACTGTCTTGCCTTGTTTTTATTTTGTAAGCTCTTTGTAACACCTAAGGCAATGGAGTAATACAGTCTGTCAAAGACAAAATAAAGCTCCTGGTACATCTCAGTTGTGCTTACAGCTGTCTCTGGTAAGTGGCTTCTGTGTGGACATGACACAAATTCCAGCCTGTGTGGCAACAGCTTAGAACTCAAGAATTTTTGGCCTGGTTGTACCTTTTTGCATGCATTTCATGCTAACAACTCAATGTGGCAGTCACGTACAGCCTTCCTCTGCCTCCTCCCCCACTGCTGGTGTGTTAGGAGAAATAATTCTCACTCTGTGGCTGCAAAAGAGAACAAAAAAATCCCTGTAATGCATGGACCAGGCAACCCCTCACTGATTCAAGCTCAGCTGTGCTGACCAGTGATGACACTGTCCTACAGGACGGTCTCCCATATGACCTGGAATATGGACCAGAGCTCCATCAAACAATTTTGCACGTATGTTCATGGGCATGATTTACAGGAGGCAGGGATTGTAAGTGCTCTGCTAGTTGTAATCTCTGCTCAAGTGTTTATCAGTGATGCTTGGATTCTTTTTCTCTGCATGCTGGAGCCTGGATGAGACAAGCTGTTTTCTGATTATAGGGATTGGAGCTACATGCATATTGTACTCAGTTACACAGTGTGTTTGATTACTAACATTTTAGAAATCCCTGACTCTTCCTCTGGCAAAACCAATCCTTTTCTGCAATCTCACAGCATGAGCATTTTTGTCACCTGAAAATGAATTTTTCAGGATTGTGTTTTATATCACAGTTCTCTTCTTCCCCTAATTTAGTTTTCAGCTGTGTTTTTCATGGATGCAGATAGAGTACATGCTGGAAGGCACCAAGCAGGGCATCATCCTTTTGCTTTCAGTATTAACATGTTCCTGTCGATAGTAGCTGCTGTGACAGGTGGGAGCCCTGACTCTGGAGCAGGTTCCCACAGAGCCAGTGACCCTACAAACCCAGGAAGTGATGAGCTACACCATGGGAGTTTCCAGCTGACGTGTACACTATAGGTACGTATCAAATACATGAGCACAAGAAAGTCTGTAAATAAATAAAACAAGCTTAGTGAATACAGAATGGCTTGATTTGGGAGGGACCTTAAAGACCATCTAGTTCCAACCCCCCTGCCATGAGCAGGCACACCTTGTACTAGACTGTGTTGCTCAGAGCTCCATCCAGCCTGGCCTTGAGCACTCCTAGGGACAGGGCATCTACAGCTTCTCTGGGAAACCTGTCCTGGTGCCTCCCTACCCTCACAGTAAATTATTTCTTCCTAATACCTAATCCAAACCTACTCCCTTTCAGTTTGAAACCACTCTCCCTTGTCTTGTCACTACACGTTCCTGTGAATTATCTCTGATAGTAAATGCATCAGAGAGTGCAAGTGCTCAGCCTCACTTCAAGCCTGCAAAGAGCTTCTGGAAAGGAAATGTGTGATGAGCACTGCACTGTGCATCCCGCAACTTCCAAATGTCTCTTCCGTGAATAGGACTTGGCAAAGAGGAGCCAGGCAGCCAGACACAGAGCTGTCACAGACATTTTGGGAGAACCTAATTACCTAGTAATGTGTGAAAAAAACATGGGTTTGGCACGCTGAATTACATGGCTGCCTGTTCAGGTGGAAGATGGAGTATAAGCCAGAAACATATCCAAGTGGCTATGCAATTCTAGCTTCACACAGTCCTAGATATTGGCTCTGCAACGAGCAGTTCTGATCCGACAGAGGAATCAAACCTCTCATTTTCATAGTATCACCTTCCCAAATGGGGGTTTGTTGCTCAGGCAAGCCATTCACAGACACTTGCCTGTGTCTGCCAGACCACAAGCCAATGAATCCACCAAGTGTGGAGCTCCATTTTTCCTGACTGAGCTCAGCCTCCAAGCGATGGAGGAGAAAATACAAGTATGTGTGGATGGGCAGGAGGTAACACCGAGAAAGAGAAGCTGGGATGCTGGAGCCTACAGGATTGTCTAGAGAAAAGAAAAGCTACTGAGGATGTGAATCCTCCGGCAGCAGACACAGCTAGACAGGCATAGTAAAACTACTAACTGGAGGAAATCTCTGCCCATGAATGTTGGCTGCTTCATCTTCTGAGTCAGGCTGGGTTTCTGAGAAAACAGAGCTGCTTCTTGGGGAATGACAATGCTGAGGCTGTGTGCAGGACCTGAACATGCATGACATGAATTTCCACAAGCCAAATCTCTCTGAATAAAGACAGGCCATCTCTTTTTTCAGACAATTATTTATTCACTTTCCAGAAAGAGGGATGGGGTGGGAGAGAGAAAGAATAGCAGCAGATATTGGTATTCGAGGGCAGTATTAGAATTTTAATCTGTCTGTTACCCACGAGACATAATTCTTTATATAAATGTTAAGTATTGCATGCTCCTATTATGATGGCTGCATAAATAGGCATTGCTGCTGCTGGTGTGGGGGCCCTGCCTTGTCAACAATTGGCTTGGACACAATCAGGGCATGCAAGAAAGAAAGGTAAGTCAGCAACTCTACCTGAGGGTGTCAACAGGAGAAAAATCCAAGACTGGGATGGCTATAAAATGGGGTTAAAATAAAGTTAAGGTCACGCCTGGCTGGGATCTTCCACTGCAGGGGAGATTCCTCTCCCTCACCATGCTCTGGGAAACATGAACCCAGGGTTCACCCTTTTCTTCTACCCTCCTATACAGTGGTAGGGACAAAAAAGGACAAATTTCTGGGGAAATCAGATAGAGATACCCCTAACAGGAGCAGCAGCTGGAGCTGGCAGGGCTGGGCTTTGCAGTCACTTGGAGATGCCTGTACAATCCTGCTGGGACTGCCTTTGGAAAGGGAAGAGAGCTGAGCCAATTTGCATCGCTCCCAGTATTGCATCTCTTACTTCCTGCTCTCCTCAAATCCCTTCCCAAAGGTTTCCTGTGCAGAATACAAAAATGCCCACTGTGGCCAGTCCATTTGCTGCTTTCATCCTCCTGCCTCTCCTGCAGGATCTACCCAGTGCCTCATCCAGCAGTGGGATCCTGGCTCTAGGCTGTTTGCACAACTTTACGAATGTGACAGTGTGGCTCTGGATCGATCCCTGCTGATGCCACCAGTGTGTGTGTACTGATAATGAAGCAAACTGCTGCTCTGCCCCATTGCTTACCATCTCAGGATCTTGTTAATTATTGCTGCTCAAGGAGTTTATTTGTGCAGTAAATTATTGATGAAAGCAGCTCTGTAAAAATTTGAAATTTTTGTTTGTCATTCTGCTGAATGAATAAAAGTGCATGGAGCACTTCCGGCAAACACAGTGTCTCCCTGAGCTGAAGAAAGGGAGGGGGAAATAGACAAAAGCACTTTCCTTGGGTGACTGCAAAGGTATAGAAAGTATTTTGCTTCTCTATAATCATATTTGATTTTACCAGGAACTATATGCATATTAAAGAGTGACCAAGCACTGGAACAGATTGCCCCGAGGGGCTGTGGATTCTCCCTCACTGGAGATATTCAAGAACCATCTGGACACAATCCTGTGCCATGTGCTCTAGGATGACCCTGCTTGAGCAGGGAGGCTGGACAGATGACCGACTGCGATCCCTTCCAGCCTGGCCCATTCTGTGTTTCTGTGATTGTAGAGAGCTCCCAGCAGCTGTCAGGAGATGCTTAGCTTGAAATGAGGAGACAGCAGAGGATTAAATATAGGATGCTCCCTTCAAAGTGTTGAATCCTCATTGTCTTATTTAAGGAGTATATATAAATGGGATCTTGCTTGCATAAGTATAGTAAATTTATTTAAGAAAATAATCTGAGAGGAAAAGAAGTGTCTCCTAATTAATCCTGCGCCTCCTAAAAGCACGAGCTCCAGGAGCTTGGGCAATGTACTGCACTGTATCACTGCGAGTGTGACTAACAGCACCACGGGTGACTTTTGTCTTTAGCACTTGCTTCCTTCTGTTATCTTGTAACTTTGGACAAAATAAATTACTTTTGAAGTTTTTCAGAGGCTGAAGTCTGCATTTCAGGTATGTGTTTGTCAGCAAAATTATTATCCCTATTAGAGCATGAGAACAAAAGCCCACGATGGACCAAGGAGGGAAGGGCACAACAGCTGTAAAAAGGGAAAATTCCTTTCTGCTGGAGGAGGAAGCCTGGCACTTGCCTAGAAAGGCAGGTGTAGGTTGGGCAGCCTACGCAAAGCAGGCTGCAGTGCTGCAAAAGAGGCAGTGCTGCTCCTTTGCTCACCATCCAAACTGTTTGCTATCAGGCAGCTAAAACACATCCCTTTTCCTGCTGCTGCTCACAAGATCAAAGGCAGGAGCTGTGCTGGGAGATTCCCACATGACTGTGGGTGGAGGGGAGCAGGGGTGAGTGAAACCTCTGCCTGTGCTTCCGCCTATGCTCCAGCTTGGGATGCTGATCCAGCATGGGAATTTTGGCTGTCATGAAAAGAGCAGGTTTTTAGTTTGGCAAATCGCTTGCTGTGGAGTCCTGGGGATGGCACTGCGACCCTTTAAATAATAAATAACCTTGGTTTCCAGATGACCTGACATGATCACACCTCTCAAATCCAGCCCACAGAGTCATGGCTCAGTCTGCCCTGATGGCCACAAGGGACAGCGAAGACAGGAGGAGACAAGGGCTGCCTGAGGAGGTGACACAGACTGGGCAGAGGGCAGGACTGTGGGAAGCAGATGCAGTGTTCATCCACTTCTCTGTTCCACTTTTTCCATGGAAATTGCTCTGTGGACTGGATTCTGCAACAGGCTAAGCCTCAGGAAGGAGAAAAGAGTGGAAATGAGGACCTGAATGGGGAAAAAGTGGAACAGAGAGATGAGGGAAAGGAGCAAGCCCAGGGAGCCAGGAAGGATGAAGAGTCAGAATCCAGGCAAGATATGCAAGAAGGGAGAAAATCAGCCCAAATAAGACAGCAGGTGTCAGAGACAGCAGGATGGCGAAAAAGTATGAACAAGTTGGCCACTTTTGGCAAGGATATTTGCACATTTCAAAGGGGGGTGGGGGCTGCAGTGGGAGCACTGCTCTGCACGTCCAGGTGTTTGGGAACACTTCTAACCTGGCAGCCACTGCTTGAAAGCTGCTCTCCTCCTGCACCTCACAAGCACCCGGAGGGGCTTTTCTGGATACCCAGAAAAAATTGTCCCACTCTTGTACATACAAGATCCATAATTTAACCTGATCCATGACACTTTAAAGCACTTTTCCATACGTAGATTTTTCACAAGCTGCAAACTGTGCTTTTCTCAACAATGTATTTCTAAAGAGCCTGGAATTACCATAATCTGTTTTGTACTGCAGAAAAAGCCCTGGGCTTCTTTCCTGACTTTTGTTCTCCTTCATTATTAAACAATAATTATACCACTGTATAAAGATGTCTAAAAAGTAGCCAAACAGGTTTTCATTTCACTTAGTAGCATAGCCAGGCTAAAAGAAGGGAATTAAGCCCACTTGCCATGATCTGCTGGAGTCAGGTGAGAGGATCCTTCCCAAGGTCCTAAGCTTATGCAAAGCTGGATTTTATCAACTACTGGATTTCATGGTGGATTTAATAAAATTATTGTATTTCTAGACAGAATTGTCCAGAAGTGCAGGCTCACATTAACACACTCAGTCATAGATGATCCTTAAGCAAACACAGAAAAACCTTTCTCAGAAATGTGTCTTCCACTCCCAGGAGTTGGAAAAAAGAAGGCTACAGGTCAATGCCTGTGGAGAAGTTCAAGTGGATAATAAAGAAGTGGATGAGTCCACATAGCACAGACTGTGAACTACAATTTTTAAAAGCCTAAAAAGCAGGACTGGTTTTTGCTAAAGCATAGCTCTGTTCTGTGGACCTAATCCTACAGACAGGAGGTCCTTCAACAGCTGTATGATGTTGTAGACACTGAATTTCCCAGAATATTCTAATACTCAGAATATTAGAAATTTTAAAATATGTAATATGGAAAAGCTGTATTTTAAACATCCAGTTTCTTCCCATGTCCAGAGTGGTTACTTGTTTATGGGGTGAGCTGCTTCCTTAAATAAAAACTGTAAGACTGTATAATAACTCTGCAAACAGAATTATACAAAATTGGGTTACATTCATATTTGCTTTGTCAAGACAGATAAGACATTTTTATGTAAAATAAACGATACTCTGATCCATATTTGGGAAAAAAAAAGTTATTCCTAAAATTCTGATATTTGTCCAGAAATCAGCATGGAAACAAAGACTGTGAAAACCTATTATTTCCAGCTGAGTAAAAATATGCTGTGAAAATAAAGCATTCTAATTCAATTACTCTTCACATAACATGTCTGTCTCAAAGTTGTGTCATACACAATTTCCAGAATCATAGGCAAGTTGAAAAACTTTTCGTGGAAAGTCTGCATTGCAACAGGAAGAATGCAGTGTGTGTGTGTGGCGGGGGGGGGGGACAGCTTTGGGATCTTGTAATTTGTTTT
The DNA here is from genome assembly GCA_036785705.1 of Acanthornis magna. Classification (NCBI taxonomy): domain Eukaryota; kingdom Metazoa; phylum Chordata; class Aves; order Passeriformes; family Acanthizidae; genus Acanthornis; species Acanthornis magna. Next base: position 15,292,037 of record JAWUZG010000090.1, read on the forward strand.
TTCTCACTTGGAGGACAAGTCTTTCAGACAAAAACAAGAATAAGAACTGCAGCCTCAGAAGTTCATAAATAGGATTTTAGTAAAGGTTTGTGGTGTATTAAAGAGAGGCACTATTACATGAGATTCAAATTTCACATTAAAATTCTCCTTAATATGCAATTTTTCATTCTATTTTAGACGAGAGTTTGCTTGGGTTTTGAACAATTTGAGCAATATATTTGGAAAATTATCCTAATTTCCTAATCCCGCTCAGACCGACCCAAAGGCAAGATCCACATCACTGTGCCAGCTTCTTTCCCTGTGCAGCAATAACCACTTGCTGCACACTCTTCCAAAAACCACAGTAGCTCTACCATGTCACTCCCAAATGCAGCCATACATTGTGAAGATATGAGGCAAGGGTCAGCCCCACTCCCAGAAAAGGGGGTTGTGGAATAACTGATATGGCTGAGCCATAAGTGATGAGCAAGGAGTTCATCCCAGGTGGGATTTGATGGCTCTTCATTCTTCATTGTGTTTAACGGGACGTTAGTGTGCTGTACTCTGTCTGGTGGGGTCACACACTATTTGCCTTCCCTCTCTGCAAGGTCTCTGGGGTGTCCCCTTGACTGTGTCCACACATGGAGACCTGACCTGACAGCAGCACCTTGTCTGCTCATGGAGCGTGGGGGTGGCAACCCTTCATGTGCTTTTGTAGAGGACTGTCAGGGAGAAGCCTAAGTGGGCGTTGAATTTCACTGTTTCACAGCACAGCAAACTCCTTCTGGGAAGAGAGTGAGTGGTTTGTGCTTGCAGTATTGGATCCCCCTGGCCTTGACATCAGTTCAAGTCTTATGTGATGCTCCTCCACAACATGCTGTTGGATGTACGAAGCTGTATCTTTAAATAGGTCACTTTGTCTCTCTTCATTATAATCTTCGTTTTATCATTCTACCCACATTATGTGCTTGGGTGTTCATTGGGCTTGAAGTCAGACATAAATGGTAACGTATGGGTGCGTTCTGCCCTTGATGTGAGTGAATGTGAAACGCAGCTAATGCCTTTTGAGGGCCTGCCCCCAAAATATTTGGCACTGAGACATGCTCACTACAAACAGAAGGTGACACTTATTGACAGTACCAGTTTCCTCATGCCTAGCCATTCCCTGCTTTACACTGGGGATGGAGGAAAAGGCATCACATCTCCCAAAGAAATGCATTTTGCCTGCTGCTGCAGGAGCTGGAGGCCATTTGCCTGAGGAGAGCACTGGGTTAGTGGGTTTACTTTCAAGTGACAAAAAGCTGGGTTGGACCCAATGCAAGAAAATGTCCCTGTTAACTACTGTGCGGTGTACCAAACAGCCTGCTGTTGCAATAAAATATTTATAACTAATCATTTTGTTAAATGAAACATGTACTTTATGGCACCTTGTATAATTAACAAGCCATGTTCCAGCTAATTTTGCACATGATGTTTCACAGTTTATTACCAGGTGCTATGAGGATACATAAGTGCCTACAAATAACCGCCCATGTTAAGATGTAGTATTGCAAACAGAAGCAATTAAGCTCCTGGGAAGATTAGTGTTACTTGTTTGTAAACAAGTGTTAGGGTAGGACTTTTGCCAAACAAAAGATTGGGTTAGTGGGATGATAAAGCAATAAACCTCACAATGCATGAATATGTTATTGTGGAGCTACAGTCATGAAGTAATAAGGATGTTTTATCAGAGACTTCAGTGAAGCTGGATTTTGCTGGCAAATAGAGGTTAAAGATACTGGTATGGTTAAGCTGTATTTAATGATGCATTAGATGTCCTGAGTGCTGGGATTAGCACTGAAATAATGGCTCATGGTCTCAGTAAGGCATTTTCAGTGGACTTTGGTCACATGAACATATTCAACATTTAACATTAAGTCATCTAATTCGCAGATTAAAGACTAAAATAAGAGTCTTGAGGGTTTTGTGCTGAAAAGGATCCTCAAACACCTGTCATTCATGTTGTCCTCAACAAGTCAGAGGTTGTAGATAAAGGAACTCTGAGAGATTCGTTCTAATCAAACCAGAGAGCAGAGATGTTGCAGAGATCACTGACTTGACCACAGCAATGCAGAGAGCAAAATAATCTCCTAAATTTTCCCGCTGTGCAAGCAAGGGACAGCTACTGCCACCATTTTCCATGGCTGTGTGTCAGGACAAACCCAGTCAGGATGGGATTGCTCACCATGCTTCATCCTGTAGTCAAAAGCTAGGGTAGGCTTAAAACAACTAAAACTCAACATTTTCATATTGCAGATGTGCTCTGAGGAGACAGCTCCAAATGCTTATTGAAGCATCTTCTGAGGAAGAATTGTCCCTTGATTAGAGCCAGCAAAATAGGTGTCTTGCTCCTGTTATCCCTGCCTGGCAGAGCAAGCCGGGTGTACAGCACTCGGGCTGAGCAAGGGGGGAGGAAGCCTGGTCTGGTGCCCCTGAGCGAGCCTGCCTCCATCAGTGCTTCCCAGCACAAACCCCAGCACTCCCTCGGGAGTGACGGAGTGGGAAATACCCCTGTGATACACACAGATGCCCTTCATCTCTCCTGAGCTGCTGCCTGCTGGCCTGTGCCACCCCCATGGCAGGGGGACAAGGCACCTCACGCCAGTGGGCCACCACTGCCCTGTGGGTCGAGCCGAGGGAGAGCTCGGGACTCCACATGCTCACTGCCAGGGATGTGCCACGGTCTTGGGCCCCAGCACTGCAGGAATAGACCTTCCTGTGAATTAACCAGAAACGTGGCATTTTCTGTCTTGCTCTGACTGCAAAAGGCTGAGGCTGGCTCTGTTGGTTATTTGGAAACCAGTAATTCTCACATATTTTTTACTTTTATTGATGCTCTGGGTTCCATTTTTGCAAATTTCTGAGAAGTTTTGCCGAGCCAGTGTGTGCCTTCAGCTCTCACTGGCTTAATTGCTGGTCCTCTGATAACCAACATCTACAATGAGAATTAACCATCTGTGAAATGCTGCCCCGCTCTGTTTGTGCCAAATTCCCACATCTTTATTTGAGATCAGGGACTGAGGGGGCAAAACAAGTCTGCATATATGATTTTCTTGCAAAACATTTCCTGCCTGTTTTCTTTTCTTAAAGGCTGTGTCAATATTTGGTTCACATTCTCTGCAGAGGTGAGCATTTGTGTTTCAAGTGCAATGTAAAGTTACATTTGGAAAATGAAAAGTTAAGGCATTTCATGATGCTCAGTTGGAATGCTGACAAAATTATTGTGGATTTTCACTTCATTTAACTTTTTTCTCTTTGTCCTGTCTTACCTTGATCTGTCTGTAGGACAATTGATGTTCTCTGGGCAGTCTTGTTCTGGTTAGGCATACCCATCTTGGGTTTTTCAATATTGTTGGATCCGTTTCTTTGAGTCTGCCCTAAAACTGGAGGCAGAGGAGCTGAAGAGACATGCAACTGGATGAAAAATTCCTGGTTTTCCCTTTCATGCTGAAGCCAGCAGATGGTGCTTACTGCCTTTGCACATTTCTTGGAGAAGCCCTACATTATCCGTCAGTTAGTTTATGGTATTTACCAGGGAACAGCGATAAGGCTCACAGCTACTTGTCACTTTTCAGAGAGATGAAGGATTGGGTTCTGAAAGCAAAACACATCCCACAATGTTGAGAGCTTTAGAATTTCAACTCCCTACAATTTTGGATGTTTTCATGAACTGTTTTCTCAAAATGATGCTTTGCTGCTATCACAATAATTGGTGTGGTTTGTGTTGTTGATGGGGTTTTTTCTCTTTAAAACTGGAAAGAGTGAGGAAGAGGGTAAGTCATACATACCATCTCCTTGGATGGGTTTTAAAGTGGAGCTTACAGAAGCAGGCTGTAAAGGACAGGTTATTCCTCTAGTATGGGGATACTGAGGCCGAAGGGAGCCCTTTCAAGCTTGGATGATTAGCAGGGAATATTGAGCAACATATGCTTCCAGGAGGGGTGCTCTGAGACTTCTGCAGCCCAGAGAAAAAGGGTAATAAACTGTCAGAAAAACATCTTCCCAACCCATTTCCAACACTGGTAAAGAAGCACTATCTGTCCTCACTGATGAGAGTAGAAACATGTTGGGTTCCCATGTGTGCTCCGGGAGACTTTTACACCCTGAATATTTTCCCAGAACAGCTACAGCTGTTGTCTCTCCCAGTGTGACTTACATCTGCTAAAATGTGCAGAGTTTGAGTTGCATGGCTTAAAAAAAAATAAAAATCAGAAGTGCTCTGTCATGGGGTGATGGATAGTGTGAGCCCCAGTGCTGAAGATAAAAGGCTCATTTACACATTCACACCCATTTCTTCTGTGCAAAGAGCTTAACGTGGTTTTTTAAAATTTACATATGTATTTCACCTATGTATTTCCTATCTACGGACACAAAAAAACCCCAGGAACTTACCTGGCAGACTGCACTTTCCTGTGAGTATCTTTTATTCAATATTAATCTCATTCTCTTCCTTGTATCTGAATCATTATGTCTGCATTGAAACAGTAATTTCTATTTCCAGCGATGAATCAACAGCATTAGTAATAAGGAACAATTTTGCTTATCTTTAAAAGCAGTAGGAATTTCTTTCAAGATAATGTGTGTCCAAACAGCTCTCCCTGCTTCCAGCCCCATCACAGTGTCTGTCAGTTCTATCTGCATTTCTAGGAGCAGCCTCAGGTTTAAACTTTTCATTTGATGATGGAAGCTGAAGAAGTATTCCCTTTTTTATTTTTTTTTTCTTTATGGATTATCTGTTGTGCAAGCACAGCTAGGTTTTCCACATGGGAAGGCAATTTCCAAACCCATCAAAGCTTATTAGAAAAGCCAGCAACCTGGCAGCTGGGCTGGACTAATTTCCTGACCACTTTTACCAGATTTGGCAGCTAACCCAGGAGAGCAAGAGCTTCAGGGAAGCTGTGCTGCTCAGTGCTCTACTCTTTCAGTCCTCAGGTTTTCTCCAAATGACTTTTTCCCCCCATTTGCATGTTTACACTGGAAAATTGGTGAAATTACAGAAATACTGGTGTTTTCCTGAGACTGACAGCTAGTCTTTTTACCTCACTGGAAATAATAAAGATAAAAGATATAAATCTCCAATGATTAATATCTTTATGATTTGATCAAATACAGGTAGTGTGAATCAAGGATTTTCTAAATAATACAGCAGAAGAGTGTGGCTAGGCTTGGTCAAAGGAACCAGGCAGGGTCTGGCCCATTGTGAATCCTTACTGAGGAACTGATGTATTTCAAATACCCAGAACTGATATCCATGGCATTAACAAAAACAAACATTAGGGATAACTTTAGCTTTCATCTGCGGCCAGGAGCGCTGAGCACCTGCCCTTTAATCTAAGATTCTGTCAATGTCTTAAAAAATGGATATTGGAAGCAAATGACAAGTGGTTACTGAGGTATTATAAAGCGACTACTCGATTTCTGGTTTATGTCATGTGCAGGCTGACCCACCTTGGTCCTTAAATAACCAATCTACAAGAAAAAGGCTTGCATATTCAGATTTTTTTTCAGTCCTACTTCTGGGAGAAGGTGTTGTTAGCGAAGGCAAAAAGTGCTCAGCAACTCCATGGCCCCATTTCAGCAAAGCACAGGCAGCTCCTGAGCACTGAGCTCAACAGGAGATGTGCAAATGGGCTTCCTTGCTTTGATGGACCGAAGACATAGGAAGGTCTCTCAAATCTGCTTTGCCCCCAAAGAAATCAATTGCAGAGTTCTTATTGATTTCAATGAGAAAAAAACCTCCACTATTTCAAGGGTAAGTAAATAAATTTATTTCACAGATATAGAGGTCAGTGCTCACAGAGTTTTGCAATATGAAGCACTGAGCACCTCTAAGCATCACAGTGATCTCTGTGCTGCCTTTCTGTGGTGCTCTTTATCACTCAGCCCAGACCTTCCCCCACGCAGGCTGTCTTCATCTGCCCACAGGAACAAAATGAGAGGAATCACATCTCCTCCAGGTCACCTTGGGTTTCCATAGTGACTATTTGAATGTGATTGTCTTATCAATCAGAACTTTCTTTACTCTCATAAGCAACTATAAAATCTCCTCTGGTTTCTATAGCAACCATCTTTAAACCCATGTATTTATTTTCTCTAGGCTTAGCTGAATTGTTGGAAATAGTGCAAATTAACTGCTGGTGCAATATTTCTTATTTTTTTTCCCTTAAGCTATCCTTTACTGTCATCCAGAACATTTATGATGAGGCTACTGTCCTTATGTTCCAGTTACCTAGAGACCCTCTTTGCTGACTAACCACATGAGCAACACCTCTTAAAAATCATGGTTTTCATGAAGAACATGGAAAACCCAAAACCTCTGGAGTTCAGTCTTTCCCTTCCCAATTCAGGCCTCTATGTCATTCCTCCCCCATGCACTTGGCAGAAAGAAATGGTGCTGTTTTGATACCCCAAATAATTTCTCTTAATAACATGCAAGAGTAACACCTTCCTTTCCATAAGCTCAAAGCAAAGTAGAGCTGCTTCTTAACAGCAACACTGTGAGTTACTCAAATATTATTGTAGGTGAATGAGGTTAATGGTCCACTTACACTCCTAAACCAATAAATGTCAAGAAGTTTATGGGGTTTTTCAACCTTAATGTGGTAACTGGAGACAAGGCTGATACCACATTGACTATGGTTTCGTTTCACCACACAGCAAGCAGACATAAAGTTTTCTACAAAGCTGACGCTGGCACAATCACAACTACATTTTTACTTCATGATCTGACCATGAACATTCATTGCTTTCAGTCCTAAAGTTCATCTTCCCGATTCCATGGTTTAACTTGGCAGGAAGCTAAATGCCAGACAGTCACTCACACACTCCCCCCCACCACCCCTCCAGTGGGATAGGGGTGAGAAAAAAAGTAAAATTCGTGGGTTGAGATAAAGACAGTTTAATGGAACGGAAAAGGAAGAGATAATAATAATAATAATGGTAACATTGATAATAATAATAATAATAATATACAAAACAAGAGATGAACAGCACACTTGCTCACCACCCACAAGAGTGTGCCTAATTCAAGGTTATGAAGTTATTAATAGATAATTATTCTGCTCTATGGCAGTGTTTTCTGGAATCCTCTTGGTAGCAGCAAGTTGCAGACATACCATATCTGCCTCTGTGCAACCGCCAGGTTGTAGGGGAAAAGAGGCCCTCAGTTCCATCTGTGGTGCTGCTTTCTAGCTGTCCTGGGCTTTCTTTCTCCTCTTTCTCTGTAGTAGGAAAACAATGTTGGTTTTGGCACGAGATGAGAGAATTGCTTGTTTTTCTCCTAATTTCTAACATTTCTCTAGAAATGTTTGGTCCCCACAGCGTCTCCATCTGCTCCCCCTTGCCCAGAGCTGCCGGGGTGCTGGCACAAACCAAGTTTGTGCCTGTTCTGCATGTGCAGAGACATCAGCAAAGCTGCACTCAGTCCACCTTGCTTCTTAGGAAAACAGTCACTAACAAAACTGAAGAAGCTCAAGGAAAGGTGAAAAAAGAGCCAGGAAGCTGGGGTTGTGGTCACATATTAGGGAAAAGCAAGAGAGTTTTGTGCCAGCTGATAGGAAATTCAGTAATTGAAATCTTATGGGTATGAGAGGAGGAATACATCGAGGTAATAAAAAGGAGAGGAGTTAACTACTTCTAAAATTAAAAGGGGAATATGTAGTGACTCAGGATCACACTGCTGAATTCACAAAAGGTGATTGAAACTGCAGGGACTTGGGCCCCTGCAGCTGCCTGGCTCTGCTCAGGGAGGTTTCCAGGCTTTCCAGGGTGTACCACTGGTGGTCCTCACGCTGAGCTGCAGGTGAAGGAGAGGAAGGGGAAGTGCAAAGCCTTGAGGCTGTCTATGAGAGCTCCAAGGAGAGCTGCAGGGGACCAGTCCATATTCAGAATCCCAAGGAAGAAAAAGCATTTGCGTGCAGTAAGGATTAGGACTTGCTTGTGACAGGAGGAGGGGACTGGGCTGTGCCTGACTTGCTGGGCCAGGGGCTGTGATGTGCCAGCACAGAGCTGGGTGCAGAGCTGGGGTGTCCTGGCTGCCAGTGCGGGGAGGGAGTCACTGCTGTCTCTGCTGACTGTGAGCTTGGGACCATGGCTCTGCTAGGTTGCTTCGGCTATGGCCAGACACCCCAGGGCACAGCACGGCAGCTCATTGCTCTCTATATGGCAACTCCTTTGCTCATACAAAGCCCAGAGTAAAATCACTTCTAGAAAGCAATGTTTTGCAGAAACACAAACTCTTTTCAGTGGGTGCTTGCCTGGAGCTGTTCTTCATCCCTAAATTTTCAATTCTACAGTGTTTTTTTTCTTCCACACAGATGCCTCCCAAGGTGCACAGGGCTTTCAGCTGCGTGCAGGGTCCCACAGCACTACTGTGTGCTACCAAGGCTCTTGCAAACCTGGCTGCAAATCTGCTGGGTCCCAATCAGAGCGGGGATGCCAGGAGCCCAGGTGACTCCCGTTTTGCAGGGGATGTGGCTGCAGGCAGAGATGGGGCACAAGGAAGCCACGGAGCAATACTAACCAGCAGGAAGAGCTGCTTTCTTCAGGCAAACACTTACAATAACTCTGTGTTTCTTCAGTGAAGGGTTGCTACTCCTGGCTAAACCTTCCTGAGGAAATTCTCACAACTTCACTCTCTAAAACTCAAGTGTTAAGAGACTTGGGACCATTATTTTTGACTCGGCATAGTAAGAAACTCACAGGTTTTTATAAGAATTGCTTAACATGAAGCTGTTCAGATCTAAACTTCAGCCAATGTGCAGGCATGCTCAGAAGCCATAGAACACCCATCTTTCAACTTCACACATCTGAAAATGCTAAAATCATAGAATCATAGAATGATTATATATAAAATATTGAACATATCCACTGTTGAGGTCTGTAAAGCTACTGATACAATAATCTGTTTCTTTCTATGCATATTTCCTGGAGTTATCTAATATCTGAATGTGTAATTCATATATAATCTGTGAAAAATTAGCACATGCCCATTGCTGGCAGTAGATGAGCATTTACAGATCTGAAGTCAAATACTCAGGAACTGGGAGATGACAGAGCTGAAGCTATCGCTGCAGTTGTATCTTGTAAACGCTCCAAAGAACAGAGTATTTCTTGCTCCACTTCCCACCTCCCTCCCCAGGCAGGCTGAGCTTTTCTTCCTACTCTTTTCCCTGTGGACTTGGGCTGCTGAGGACCAGAGCTGATGGTTTTCCACTTGCATAAGGACAAGCAGGGACGAGCTCTGTGCTTGTTTCTATGTACCTGGCATGCAACTCCTTTGTTTTACTGTGCATACATTTGCTCTTCTCAAAAGTGAGGAACGGGGCAGCTGGGGAGAAGGGGTGAGAGAGGGTGTTTTGCACTGTGCTTTTTCCCTGAAGCCTGTGGTCGGGCTGGTGTGAGGCCTGTGAGAGAACAACTCAGAAATGACAGCAGGGGTGCCATATCAGGGCCAGATAAGAAGCACATTGCTTGCAAGGACAAAAAGCCTCATTGCCCTTATCTCAGTTTTCAGAGCCACTGAAGCCCTGTGTCTTTCTTTCTCCTGTTTGCTTAATGTATCGGGAAACTGATGCCGAGCAGCTACACATGTTCATGTCTTCCCTGTGGCATGTACAGCATGGCCTGCGGTCCCTCCCTCCCTCTCTGCTTCTCTCCCTCCCTCAGGAGCGTGGGGGGCACAGGCTGTGCTTATTTAACACCCCACTCCCTACACAGTATGTAGCTGCACATCCCAGGCATCTTCTCAGCAGCTGCCCCCAGGAACATGACTTTGTTATTTATGCTGCTCCCACTCCCATCGCGCTGTGTGGGTCCAGAGCCTGCGGTGGGTTTTCCCTTGGGTGAATGACTCAAGTGGCAATAAGACCCAGCAGCTGTGCTGGATACTGCCACAGCAGTTTCCACTAGATTAGCCCTGGAGGACTGCCAGTAAAATAGAGGCTCTGGCATGCTGCTCACTGGGCTTTCACATCCCTGCAAAGTGGCATCAGTCCCTTGCCCTGAGATCACTTGACTTCCAGCCTTCCTCTGAAGCATCTGAGCAGCTCCCACAAAACAGGAACAGTTTCTGTAGGAGACACTGTGGGAAATCACTGGATATAGAGATAAAACATGGCTAGCAACACCACTGCCTCCTTTCTTCATTGAAAGAGGGTGGGATGTGCTCTGACCACAGTCACAGAGCAAGTCCTGCAAATTATGTGGTCGTTGTCCTCTCCTGTGACACCCACCAGTGTCCAGGGAGGTGCAGCCTGGGCCTGGGCAGTTGCCCACCCAGCAGTGGCTGCTTAAATGCAGCCCCTAGACACACAGATCCAAGTTCCTGCAAATGGACTTTAAGTATCAAAGCCCACCCAAACCCCCCTCTGGCCAGCATTGTAGTATTGGTTAAGGGCCAGAGATCTGAGCAAAGGTGACATAAGGACATGCCTTTTCCATGATGTTCAGTGGAAAAGAGAGCCACAGCATGAAAGTGAGGGCAAGGGGTGAGAATTAAAGCAGAACCTTTGAGCTACTTTTCAAAGTCCAAACTTTCTTTTAATTTTTTTAAAAATTTTATTTAAAGACATCTGAAGTGTGGGATTTTGAAATAAGAAAGCCGTTATTTGAGCTCCCTGATGCTCACAAAGAGGCAGCAGTCACCTGTTTGACTTGATAGCAATGGGTGAAGCTGCATATTTTATTTTAATATTGGTTACTCCCCTGTAGGCACTATTGATGGTGCCTGCAGCAGAGAAGGCTGTGTTTCAGTCCTGTGCTAGGCTGGCTGCCTGCAGAGATGGGATTACAACAACAGGCACCCTCTGAGTGCTCTGAAGAGGGGCAAGAGGTTTGAAAATTTCTGGAAAACTCAAAAACATTCAAAGGGCATAAATGAGAGTGGATTGGAATTTTTTTTCTTGCAGAAGGAAACTGTGATGAGATCTGCGGCTGCACCTATGAAGAGGTGAATAGAAGCAAGTTTTCCCTGACATTGTGTAAGTCTTTTCACAGGGTCAGATGCATCTGGTGGGAGTTTATACTGCAAGTAACTTTGCTTTTCTGTGGGAGGTTCCTCCCCTGAGACATTCCTGAGGGATTAGTCAGATTTGTATGCCTCAGAATGAAATGTGTACTATGGCTTCTGGAAAGAAAAGAACAGAAAAAACCTGAACAGAGCTGTAGTGCAAGCAGAGGGAGGTGCCCAGCCTGGCTGAGCAAGCTCAGGCTGTCCATGGCCGGCTCTGCCCACCCACAGTGTGTGCAAGACAGACACAACACTAAAAAAATAAGTTACCTGTGCTGCACAACAGAAAACAAAACTGGGGCTTGAAGATGGGGAGGAGGGGTGGGAAGTAAGTTTGCAGAAAACACCAAGTTGGGCAGAAGTGTTGATCAGCTGGAGGACAGGAAGGCTCTGCAGAGGGATCTGGACAGGATGGATCAACGGGCTGAGGACAATTGTGTGAGGTTCAGTAAGACCAAGAGCTTGGTCTTGCATTTGGGTCACAACAACCCCAAACAGTGCTACAGGCTGGGGCAGAGTGGCTGAGAAGCGGCTGAAGGTCATGGTCACCAGCTGACCCAGAGTGTGCCCAGGTGGCCAAGCCAATGGCATCCTGACCTGTGTCAGCACTAGTGTGGCCAGTGATAGTCCCCCTGCACTTGGCACTGGTGGGGCCATACCTCGATTCTTGGGTTCAGTTCTGGGCCCCTCACTCCAAGAAGGACATCGAGGAGCTGGAGCGTGTCTGGAGAAGAGCAATGGAGTTGGCGAAGGGTCTGGAGCACAAGGCTTGTGGGGATCTTCTGAGGAAGCTGCAGCTGTTTAGCTTCAGGAAAAGGAGGCTCAAGGGGGACATTATGATTCTAAAACTGCCAGAAAGGAGGGTGTAGCCAGATGGGAATTGGTCTCTTCTCCCAGGTAACAAGTGACAGGACAAGAGGAAATGGCCTCAAATTGCAAATGGGGAGTTCTAGACTGGATATTAGGAAAAATTACTTCACTGAAAGAGTGGTCAGGCATTGAAACAGGCTGCCCAGGGAAGTGGTGTAGCCACCATCCCTGGAAGGTGTTCTTAAACCAGGTAGATGTGGCATATGAGGACATGGTTTAGTGGTGAGCACAATGTTGCTGGGCTAACAGCTGGATTCAACGATCTTAGAGGTCTCTTCAAACCTTAACATTTCTCTGACTCTATAAATTTAAGTGGAAAGTTTGTGCTACTTTTCAAAATCCAAACTTACTTTGTCTCTTTTTTCTGTTTTCCTTTAAAGACAGCTGAACTGGTGCTATTTAGTCTTGCGTAGCACACAAGCAAGAACCTATTGTGCTAAGCAGAGGACCAAGTGCATCAGTAAAAAGTTCTGCGGTTTCCAAGAAGAATGGTAATTCCAGAGTGGAAAATTATTAGTATTCCATCCCTTTGGAGATCAGTGAGTAAATTTGCTCATGTTTGAATATTTGAATTAACAATGTGTAAGTTCCACATCTCTTTCTAATTTTGGAAGGGTATGTTGTTAAATCAAAGACATCCAGGGCTGTGTCCTGAATGTTTTTCTCTGTATATTGTGGCTGTTGGGTGGGAATAAATGTGTACTTCCTAAGTAGAAAGACTGCATCTAAAAGAGACAGTCTATTAGCATAAAGTAATGTGAAATTGTTTTAAATGAAAACCCAAACTCGGTGTTTGGAGCTTGGTAAAAAATAAAATAGAGCAAAAATCACTTTACCACCACTAGATCCTGCTGGTTGGGCTTGAAATCAAAACTGTGCCCAAGATACACAAAGCCTCAGGGATCTTTCCCCAGGGGAACTGGTGTTACACTGGCCATCTGCTCTCTCTATCCCACTGAGAAACTACCCAGTGGCTTGGCTGAGGGCTGACTCTGGGAGATGGAAGCAATTTTGTTGAGGTCAGCTTGGCTAATCAGCCCAGAGAGCTGGGTATGCCTGTACATCTTTGCAGAAACACCTGTAGATTTTATTGTCCTCTGAATGCAGAATCATGGACCATTCATAGAGAAATAAAACCTGTGCAAACCTGCATTTGCCAGTGGTAAGAGAAGAATCCAGCTGCCTTTTTTTGGGTAGCCAAACCGTGGTGGCAGTGGATTTACGATGCAGAGAAGAAACATTTGTAACTTGCACTGATGTGAAGGGCCTGCCCTTTCCTAAGGAGATCCAGGTTTCTTTGCAGAGCTCCCGGGGAGGCACCAGCAGGCATCGACCACAAAAGAGGTTTTGACTGTTTGGTCGCTTGTTGAAACCAAATGTGCTGGCTTCAACACATTGGGCAATATTGGAAATGGGACTGAATGGGGGGGGGGGGGAAATCTTGAATAAGTTTCTGGCTATTCTGGGACACTCTTCTTGTTCACTGACTCTTAAAAGCAAAAGCACATTATTTTATCCAAAATGGGGGTGGGAAGGTGGGGGGAAGGTCCGAAAATTATAATCTGTGAAGTGGATTTCCCATTTTCTGGCCATGTCTTTCTGCTATTTGGGCCACATTGCTTGCATAGGGGGGACCTTCCTGTTCCCCAAGCAGGGAGCATGTCAGGGGCCAAGGAGGATAAAACTCTTCTGGTCGAGGCCAAACCAGCCTCTCCCTTGTCGGTCTCTTTAGGACAGGATTTGGCAGATGAGGTCCATTCGTGCTCAGAAATCTCAGCCCTTTGGCAAAACGACATTGTGAGGGTCTGCCTCAGGTCTGTATTTCAAGTGTATTATTTAATGAGAGAAGTAAGTTATTGCATAGGGTAAGGCAGCATGGCACAACAGATAAAAACTTGGTCTCAATTTAATTCAGGCAAAAGAGATTTTCATGTTAACAGGTTAGTTTAATCTTAGCATTGCAGGATCCTCAGTCACTACTTTTCGTAAGGTCTAGGAGGAAAAGTCAGGGACAGAAAGAATAAGAATTTGGGAAGGGCCAGGCAGTTAAAGCTGCATGGTTGTGAGCTGAGATGGGAGGTGGAAATCAGGCGCCACCAAGGTTGTGGCAAGGTCAGGTTTGTGTGTATGGTCTGACCAAGCGAAACAACCTGCCAAAGGATGAAACAGGAGGATGAGCACTGTTTCTTCTGTGTTTCTTCTCTGCTTCCATTCAGCCCCATGGCTACAAAGGAGATAATCCTGTCTGATAGCCACTGTTCACTGACTCTCTTTGCCCCACCTGGTCACAGAAGTGACACTATGGCTTGGATCCTGACTTCCAGCTGCAACAGCCATGAACTTTACACTCCTCTTCCCACTGACTGGTCTGGTGGAAAAGGCAAGTGCTGATTGGGAAAACAATAAATATCACCCAGCTTCCAGCAGTCTTTGCAAAACAAACATCAGAAAAGTATTTAAGATAGATTGAAATGATAGGTTTTGACTTTCGTGGAGATACTTCTGCCACATACTTATCTTACAAACCTAATATGAAGTGTATTTCTAAAGGAAAACAAAACTGGCTTTGTCCTGAAAATGCTAAAACAGCCTCTCTTAGAGGCTTGGGGGACTTTATGATGGTTTTGCTCTGAAGTGAAATCTTAGTAAAAGCCATCATTCAGCAGACTGTTTTGCATTTCAGTGGACTCAGGCTTTCCAGTGTAAAACCTTTCCAGTTTTCTTTGACCAGCCCTATTGAAAGCCGTCAGTGGTGACACCTGATGGCAGCAGTGGCCTTGTGAGGCTGTGAAGGGAGCTCTAAGAAATGCTTATCAATGAATTACCACTGCTTCAGAAAAAGATTTATTACCATACCTTCTGTATAGCAGTGGGGACACCTTGCTGTGTCAACATGATGTGTTCTAGTCATTTAACATCATTTTTTAAATAAAAGTAATTCTGAATTCTGCAAGTCGAGCAATTCTTTGAGTTTTTTTCACATTTAAGCAGGCTTGCAGTGGACATACAGGGCTTTTTTCTTCCTTTTGCTTTCGAAGCAGCAGGTACAAGAAGCATCCAAGCAGTATTTCTACAGGCTTGTATGGCTGGGTTGGGGTCTGGAGCAGTGAACCTCATTTCCAGTGGGCCCCAAGGCAGGAGTTAACACTGGGATGTTGCCCATGGTCCAGGATTTGTTACAGCTCTGTGCTGTATGTGGTGCTTGGTTTTTTTTTTTAAGACTATGCTAATGGGTTTCTTGAAAACTGTGAGTTGTTTCTCGGTTTGCAGTGATAACTACTCTTTTCCTCTGCTTTTAATCTGTGAATATGTAGATGCAGATTGTTGATTTTGCGGCATCTTAAAACAAAACCCTTAATTTGGTGACAGTGCAACACACCTGTCCTGTGGGGTAAAATCTGCTGGACCTCTAGCCCTGGTGTGACAGAGTGATCCAAAAGAGCTCTAATTTTTCCCTCATAACAAAACTTGCTCTAACATTTTTTAGCTATTTTAAGGCTGAGGTCTTTTTTCATTAAGTGTGTTTATTTTATCAACCCCTTCCTTTTTTTATATATATTAAAGTTTTGAATGAAAATAATAGTTTGCTTAGAAGACAAATACTCAGAGAATACTTGAGGGGAATGACAAGACTGATTAAGGCAATATGCTAGAGAGCTCTAGCAAATAAACACCTTGTAAGCATGACGATCAGTGGAGGAAGGTTTGGGATCACTGTTTCTAAATCTAATTTCATCCCATGTGTTCCCCTTCCAACAGACTCACGTTCTGCCATTGCTGAGAAATGGTTTTGCCATCACCATTTGTTCTCCCGCAGGTTTCTTCTACTCCTGGAGTCTGCTTGGCTTCACACCTCTCAGAGTGTGCACACCACACAGAGCCAAGCTTGGCACTGTGTGTGCCGCTCCAGACAAACCACACGTGAAAGGAAGGAGGAAAAGCATGTTCTCTCTGAAAAATTGCTGCTGACATGCATCCAGCCACTCTGGGTGTGATACACTGCATCATGTGGAAGACTGCATCTCCATTAAACAGCCTATGCTGTGTACCACAGACTGTAAATTGCTGGTTAATCACACAACCAGCCTGGATGTCCATCTCAGACCGAGCTCAGCTTCTCTGTGTGACTGATGGCAATGGATGTGTGCATGCTGACAGCACCACGTATCACATCCTTGGGAATTCAGAGCAGGAGCCACCACAATGTATGCAATGCAACTTGCTCCAACCTAGATAAACTGTTTGAGGAGTTGTATGTATGTGTGCACCATTGAGCAAACACGATAAGAGAAAATAGAGATATAAATGAGCAATGTCCTGCCCTGTATAACAACAAACCAAACAAATCAAAATCCCTTCTCCTCCCCCACATTAATCTCTTTTCTCCTCTTGTTCATTCTCACAAATCTGTCCTTGGTACTGCAGTGGCTTGTTTACAGCATGGCAAAGTTTGCCCCTGTGTAGCATTTCAAGTGAAGCAATTTAATGGCCTATTGGCTAAATGCTGACTAACCTACTTTGAATTCAGTGGGAGGTAGGACCGAGCATAAACTCAGCAAGGATTTTGGCATTGCATCCTGTGACACTCACATCCTTGCATTTTAGTGGGAGCTATTTACCCACGTGGGGCTGTTTCATGCTCTGCATGAAAACTATTTTAACATTTTGTTGCATTGAAACAGCATTACTGAGGCCCTTACTCAGTTTTCACTTGTCAGGCTTTGTGCTTGGCCCTGCACAAAGTGTAGCCTCTTTGCAATGTCATTCAGTGTCACATTCTCTATTGACCTCTATCTGTATATGACTGGGAATTCGTAGGGGGTGGGACCCATTCATCCCTTATTTTGCTGTAGATAGGAATCGCAGGCAATTGCACGCGCACAGTTTTAAGTTGTAAGTACAGTCTTCTGCAGTACAGTTTGGGCTGTAAATATCTAAAAGCACACAGGCCTATAGCCAACAGCTTTTCAATGGCAAGGTGGTCAGGTCACTTAACTAGCAGCCCCCCTGGCAGCACAGGAACCTCAGCTCTGACATAACAGCAGGCACTGCAAGTCAGTGATGCTGTCACAGGGCTCCTGTTAGGCACCTGTGGATCTCTGTGTTGTTCTGCCTCTGCTTTGATGCATCAGAGGTGATGTGCAAAGGCAGAGTCCTGCTGTCCCTGCCTTTGGATGGCACAGCTCACCTCTGGAGCCTGCCTGGAGAGCACAGGGGTAAGTAACGCTAAGGGCCAAGCAAGTGGGATACAGCAGGTGGCAGGGAAGGAATACCTGCAGGAAGCCTGTATGGCCTTTCCTAATCACCCTCCTGCTGGAGCCATGGGTGGGTGAGTCCCTATGGCTTAGATTCATGGACTGCATTTAGTGTTTAGACCTGCACTTTTCTCTTGCCTTTTCAGCTTTAGTCTTCAGCTGTATTTTAAATCACTAGGGCCTACAGGTGACAGGATGAGGTTTCTTCGTTCCCCTGGGGGTGCCTTTGGGCTTTTTCTATTTTTCCTATGCAACTTACATTCCAAGGAGGAAAAACATGGTCAAAAAAATGTGACTTACTTCAACTGGAAGAACTATAGGTCAGTTTATAAGACATTCCAAAATTTAAAACCACAGATATTAAGAGGTTTTATTATGCCTGCTATGCTTTTCTAACAACAACAAAACATGGAAATTTTATGTTTAAATTCTGTTTTGTTCTATTCAGTTTTGTCTCCTTCACGACTTCTGAAAGTCAGCTGAAAGCTCTCTGAATTAACATTCATTGAAATCAATACCAGTTTGGGGAAATTGATCAAGGTTAATGGAATAAACAAACACGTATCTCCTTTTGGAATATTTTGCAAAGAGCTGTGCTGTGGGTTAATGACAGGGAGACAGAAAGCATAAATGTACGTATAGAACACAAACAATATCTGTACCAGTGCAGTAGACACCCTGACAATCAGATGCTCTGCTGTAACAAAGTTAGAAACTCCACTCAAATTTAGTAACTCACCTGCCAGTCCAGACACTTCATCTGCAGGGTTAGCCGGTATGCCTAATTCACATGAATAAAGAGCCAACCTCATAAATGAGAACTTCATTAGGAATGAAGCAAATATATTTGGTATTCCAGAAAATTAGCTTATTTGGGCTCCATCATTTGCAACACACACACCCCTGAGGAAAGCAAAACCTATTACAAAATGGGAGCAGGAAATAATAAAAGGAATATTTCACCAAGTGGGCAAGGTACCTGACCAAGTGTTAAAATGTATGATTTGGACTTCAGTAGCAGCCAGTCTATGTAGTGTAAGTGTATCAAAATACGCTACGTCAAATGTGTGAAAGAGGCTATACAATAGATAAATTTTAGGATTTTACCTTTTTATTATTTATTTTGTTCCTATCTTTTTATGGTTCTAAGCTCTTTTTGGCTTAAAATACTTTAAAACTTCATTTTAAAAAACAGTTTCTTTGTGCATAATCTCACAATTCTTCATTCCACTAAAGCTTTCAGAAAAAAACAATGGCAAAGGAAAATACAACAGTTACTACAAGTCTCAAGAATTTTTCATAAATTTTAGTCATCTAAGAATGAGAATTGGACAAAGTGAATTTTAGGTAATCTGATGTGTGTTGTGAGTTTATAAACTATATTTTAAAGACAGGATTAACTCACAAGTCTTTTATGTTGGGAAGATAAAGGCAGTTAAGGAATACTTATAAATGTAACTAAGGTTAAAAATGACCCAATAAGGCAATCTGATCAAGTCCTTTTTTAGTGTTTCCACTCACATCACCTTAAACATTTTTAGTGGGGCTTTTGAGTTTTTTGTATACTTCACACATTTGCTGAATAAGAAATAGATGTTTGTATTTATAAGACACTTTTCTATGATATGTCAAAGGAGTCCCAAGAAGCTCAGAACACGGCTTGAGAAAAGCCATGCTTCAAAAATAAAACTGGCCAGTAATCTCTGCCTTGTGGTGCTGCATGTTCTGGTGGTATGTTGGGCATGAAAAGAACTGCCATCCTGAACCTCCTCACCTCCCTGTCACTGATGCTGAGATCGAAGTGAAACCGGCACACAGGATTTCCATGAGTGTCTGCTAAAAGGTAAATTAGAATGCAAAGTCATTAAACTGGAGCAAGAGGAGAGGAGGAAAAGTTGTATCACTGGTCTATTCTTGTTTTCCTTCTCCCCTCCTCAGGGTAAAGCACAAGCACTGTAAAGATTTAAATAAGCCACTTAATCATAAGGGATTCATCACTTGTCCCGCCATTAGCTGGTATGAAATAATTAACATAGCAGAAATCTGGAAAAAAAAATCCACCCCGGATTTGTCTGCTCCCGGTGCAGACTTTTTATGAAGGGTCATTGGAGGAAAATTAGAGCAGTACCTTCTAGAGAGGTAACAGAACACTTGGCAGCTCATCAGGACCAGAAAAGTTTCTTTTTGTAGATTCAAGACTAGTTCTTCTGACAGTATTTTACTTCGAATATCTCTACAAAACTTTCCTCTGATTAAGCTAAGTTTTCTGATGTCTTACTGATTTCGCAATGTTAGTCTGTATCTTTTATGGAGCTAGAACCATCATTTCCATTTCAGCAATAACATAAGCAAGCACTAGTCTGTTAATAAAACTGTAACCCTTGATGGAAGTACCCTATTGGTACCAACACAGAAACACTCCACAACACCTCAAGCACGGTTTTGAAGTTGGGTCTGACTTCCTATCCCTTAGCACCAGAAAAAGGAAACGAAGCAAACAAAATATTTCAATTGTTGCCAACTGTGAACCACTGTCTAATGGATCAGCAGAAACGAAGAACAGGAAATGCAAAGAAGCCAGTAACAGGGATCTGCATTGTGACAATCCAGTTCTCAAATGGGTTATATATAGTCCATATGACATTGCAGAAAATTGTGCACTGCTGTGCAAAGCCCCAAAAACTGTTGCATTGTTAAGGGCCAAAGCAGCTTGTCATTAAGGCTGAGGGGCCCAACCCAGTGTGAGGTCTAGATTAGAAAGGTATGGGAGCAAAAACATAGGTGACTTGCAGAAGTTTTCATGGCAGGCCCTTTTGACAGCCAGAGTGCTTGAGCTTGAGGCTCTTCAGATTACTCATTCCCAGCCCTACGTGGAACCCTAACCCAAGCCGTAGTTAATCACCAGAGCACAGTAGCTGGGTTCTCCAGCTCACAAAGATGGAGGAGCAGCAATGTTGGGGCCCTGCCCCATTGGTCTTGGCAGAGCCTTTGCAGTGCCACTGTGCCTGGAGCTTGAGGCTCTTTCGATCTCTCAAGCCTAAGTCTGGCCCCCACCGCCAGCTTGACACCAGGCCGAGAGGTGCTCGTCACCATAGGTGGCAATGGTGGCACCTGGTGAGCTCCCTGCAGCCTTAGATCCAGGCCTTTAACTCAAGGCTCTAGTGCCCTCTCTTAGCGCAAAGGAGAAATCCCCAGCAGATACAGTCAAGAGATAAAAAACCCACCAAAGCATACTGGCAAAAATATCAAAAATCAAACACACAAAGAGCCACCACCCTTCACAAAGGATGGACTACAACATAGAATTCAATGTTCCACCACTTAGCATAGCAGTACTCAGGGTTAGTTTAGAATTTCTCCAGCACCAGCTTAGGCCAAGCAGGAAAAAACCTTGAACCTTTCAAAATGCTACGTTCCCCAAGAGTGCCAGGCAAAGAGAAGTAGGAAAAGAGAGGCAGAAAAGAAAACAGAAGGTGAGAAGAGAACAAGAAAAACACACCTTGAGCTCCTACCAGCTCCTAGGATTGCAGGGCGGGCAGGACAAGAACTCCACACAGCCTTCTAGGCTGTGACTATGTGCTGACCGAGGTGCCGCAGCCCTGTTGGGAGTCCAGATCAGAAAGGTGAGGAAGCAGCAATGCTGGGGCCTTGCCATGTTCATCTTTGCAGGCCCTTCCTAGCGCCAATGTTCCCGGAGCTCGAGGCTCTTTAGATCTCTGAACCCTAACCCTAGGCAGAGCCCTAACCATAGCCTTTAAGCGAGACCCAGTGCCAGGGCTCTCCAGCTCACAAAGATGGATGAGCAACAATATTAGGGCTCTGCCGCGTTGATCTTGGCAGAGCCTTTGCAGTGCCACTATGCCTGCAGCTCGAGGCTCTTTCGATCTCTCAAGCCTAACCCCAGCCTCTCCCTGGCTGTGAGAAGACTCACAGTAGGGTGGTGCTAAAAACACCAGAGGAATAACACCTGCCTTGGATAGAATTTGCTGGCTCTAGATAGACCTCTCCTCTCATCCGTACACTCCCTCTTCACTACCTCCAGTGGCATCAGTTTCTGTTTTCTCCCTTAGGTTGTGTAGTTCCAGGCAAAATACTGCTGTAGCCACAACAAACCCTCATTAAAAAACCAATCCAAAACCATTTAGCATTTAGTGACCCTGATCTCTAAGAATCTGTTGTGACACACTTTAATATGGGATCTGTGCTTCCGTGCATCAGCAGAGTTAACACCCTTTGCAATATGCTTCCAAGAAAAATTCTTCCCACAGCATTTCAGGTGTGTAATATTTCCTAGTGTAATTTGATGTTTAACACAGATCATCCTCCCCTGCACCAAGTACATAAAAAAAAAATCTTCTCCAATAGACTACAGAGATTTACTTGAGAGGAATTATTAGTTTTCAAAACCTTCACCAAGGTCTAACTAGAGCCACCAAATGGGCTGAAAATCTCATTATTTCAGTTTAGTCTATAACAAAAAGCAGAGTCTGGCCTAAGTATTCAACCAGGTTTTAGCATCTTACTCTGAACCACGGATTATGATTTCTAAGACACTGGGTTCTGTGTGACAAACACTGTCCTATGCCCTAGCACCTGTGAAGTTTATGGATTCTTTCAGGTGTGTACAACCCTTGGGTCAAAGAAAAGAGGCACA
Source organism: Acanthornis magna (assembly GCA_036785705.1). Taxonomy (NCBI): domain Eukaryota; kingdom Metazoa; phylum Chordata; class Aves; order Passeriformes; family Acanthizidae; genus Acanthornis; species Acanthornis magna. Next base: position 15,313,842 of record JAWUZG010000090.1, read on the forward strand.
ATTTATAAATGGACTGAATTACATTCATCTCACTGCCCAACTGTTTCTGTGCAAAGTGTGAGAATTTTAAGCATGTTTATGACTTGTCGCACAGGAACACAAAGCAATGGCCTATCAAACTGAGGAGGGCAACACAGCAGAAGTACTGAAAAGTTAAACTCAAGAGGTCAGGAGATACCAGTAAAATGAACTTTATTTCAAAGCTCATTAAAATGCTTCACAAGAACACTAACAGAATTAGCATTTCCTTCATTTTATGTACCCCACATGAAAAATGTATTGTTTAGCAAGAGATGAAACGTAAGCGTTTCTGCATGCTACTAACACATTTCACCATCTCATTACCTGGTAAGTACTTTGGACTGCAACAACCAAAAACCTTAGGACAAAAGGATTTCTTCTGGCGAGTCCTTATGAAGGGGACAGACACTGGCTTTTTCTGACATACCCAATTAGATGTCCAGACAAAAGAAAACTACCTTGGCATCTACAAATGCCTACGAGTGTTTCGATTACAACCTTTTGAAGGAGCAGTACATTTCAAAGCAAGGGCTTCTTTTCATCTTTAGTGATGCAAATGGTTAAATACTGCACAGAAGCTTAGTATGAACTCACAATTCCACAGGAATCTGAAAGTTACCAAGGCAATTTTCCTTTTAGGATAGTCATGACCAACACTATTACTATTCTTCCTCCCACAATATAACATATCCCAGACAAGTCTTAAGAAAAAAAATATAAATAGCTTCCGAAACAATGCATTCCCACCCCCATCACATATGACAGCCAAAACATCTTCTGTCATGGGATGAAATAATTTGCTGCAAGTGCAGTGGCTTAGTCCAGGTCCATATTAATGGTGTTTTGATCACTTGGATGGCATTCACCATTTTGCTGAGGCATTTCAGAATTTTTGTCATCTTCTCCCATGTCTTCAGTTTTATAATCACTCTGTTCACTTAATGGATTTTCTTCCTTAGGAGAGTCAACTTTTGGTTTTGGTTGTGTCACAACAGGCTCACAAACATTGTTTAACTCCTAAAAGAAATGGAAAACATGTGGGCAGAATATCTATTACAGAGCCACCAGCTCCACGAGTGCGAAACGTTCTGTGTCCGTAAGACTGTTTGAAATTGCCTTCTGCATTTGTTTCCCTGAGTCCAAACTGACAAGTACTTATTGTACCCTGAAATAATTGGTACACTTTCTAATGTTCTGTGGGCAAAGTTCAACTAAGTATTTTGGATTTCACATTGTTTCTTTCAATACTATTTTGTCTCTCAGTAAAACACAAAAACAATCTGAGTTTTTAAGGTGACTAAAAGACAAAACATCAATGAGCTCCACAGAACTGTATGCAGTATACTAGAGCTCCTCTGCTTTCTACTGAATCTCCTTCTCTCCACATTTTCTACCTTTCAAGAACACTACAGCAGCAAGATGAACCTGGGGGAGACAAAAGGCCCAGATAGCGGTCTACTTTTAGCACCAACCTCTAAAGATAGTTTCTTATGGTACTTACCTGTAGCTTTGCCTTAATTTCACTTGAATGCACAGCTGGATCCTGATCTAAGCTCTTCTTAGCCTGTGCACTCACAGCATTATTCATCCACTCTACTACTTCTCTAACACACTTCTCTACTTTCATCATTTCCATCTCATCGATATGGATGTATTTCTCATCCTGCCCAAATACAAATATTTTGCATTAGTTAATAAATGTCGTGTTAATAATGTAATCAAGTTATGCCAAAAAGACTATCTAAATTATTTTGCTGCTTGTAAATATTTTCCAATGGTCAAAATAAATAGAAGTTAGCCACAACGGAGATCATTACTGAAGGAGACAACAGGAAATACAGATGTCAATATTAAGCTTCCTTTGCCCAAACAAACAGAAATCCAGTTCACAGAGGGCATAGAAGCTTCATGAAAAGGTCATGAAATAAAAGTTAACATTCTTAACAAGGCTGATAAAAAAAAATTCCCTCCCATTCTGGAGGGACTACCTGGGCCCAAGGTAGTTCAGACAGTGAGATTCTTACATACAGTGAAAGGATCAGAGTTTTCAACTTTAGCATTCCTTACAATGCCACAGTTACACAATTAACTGATATCAGGAGCAGGACCTGCCCAGCAACACAACCTATGAACCCATATTTAGAATTCTTAAATAAAACCAAGTTTTAAATATACTATTTCCAATGATACTAGTTATTTCAAGTATAACACTACTAATGACTTCACTTAATGATCATTTTGTAATCTGTAAGTGTGAGGACATAATGGTTTCTGATGCAAATCTCAGACTGAATTAGTTTGAGTGTTGTGAGCTGTCCTACTTAAGTTCTTTAAGCTGAAACCCAAGGAGCAAATTTTCAGACAGGAAGGCTTATCAAGAAAGTAATCTACAAATACCACAATGAAGAAAAAAAAACACACATAAAAAAGAGCACAACAAAACCAACCAACCAAAAAAACCCCAAAAACTAAAAAAAAAAACTGGAACAGAAAAAGCAAGCCCCAAACACCCACATATAATAAAATCATGTTTGCTACTTTATCTACAAGTAGCTTTTACACTAATGCTTGTCATCATACAATAATTCTTGTCCCTGAAAGAACTGGAAGAGGTGCACATTTCTAAAAACCAGTCAGATCAGTTTTTAAAAGGTCAAGAATCAGACCATGAGTCTAAACTCTTTATAAGAACGTCCTCTTTAGCCTGAAAACATCCAGAGGTATCAGGCAACTGAAGATATGACACATTGTGTGAGATCTTTTGAGTACTGGGAAACATTTGTGGTATTAAATTTGTGACCTATATAGCAGTAGATAGCAGCTCATCTGAAAGGGAATTTGAAGCCCCTCCAGCCAATGAGCCTCACTGAAGCAGCATGGTTTAAAAAAAAAAAAAAAAAAAAGGAATTCAAGGCCACTTACTTTATTTCTGAATTCCCCAGCTATTGTAGCATAGTACTCGAGTCTGTGTCCCAATTCTTGTAATAGCCTTGGTCGTTCCTCTGCTTCTTGATAGCGCATTTCAATTGGAGTACCCAATTTCTAGAAAAAAGAGTTTCTACGTGTTTGTGATTCATTAAATATTCATTAATGTTGTTTGGCACAGTGTTTTGGAAATTTTGGTTTTTCGGCATATTAACAGACCTACCTTCAAATCCTCTAGTTTTTCTACATACACCTGCTTTGCTTCATCTTCACCCTCTTCATACAGCCAGCCTTCTGTCTCTGCTAGGAGGGCAGAGAATCCCTGCAGATCCTGTGTGTCAATGTAATTCAGCACATCAAACATCAAAATACACACCAATTAACCATGTTGCTCTTGAAGTAACATGACAGTGGTAAATGTACACATTAATCCTTAGCCTCCTACATAACAGAATTTAATAGAATTTAATTTCTACTGCAGTTTTTGCCTAATTAAGCTACTTAAACCATGTCAGCTTCTGGACTAAGAAACACATCTACAACATAGGTAGCAATTACAGCCTTTTGTCCTTCATTAGGCCAATGCTTGGGGTGGCAGCTCTAATTCATAGGTTTGGTTGTGCATAAAGCAATATAGCTTCCCCTCCCAGTCACCAGCTTTAATTGGTAACAAAGCTTTTCCCCATTTGTGACAGAATTTATGTTCAGGGATATGTATTTGGTAAACCTAAACCTAATTCTGGGTTTGTCACTGCCATCATTCAAATGAACTTCTGGTTTTGCAGCTATGTCCAGAGTGGCTTTAAGAAAGTTTAACCAAGGTATGCAAAACAGGTATTTCGTATCGGTATTTTCAGAGAAGTTCCTGAGACCATAACCTACCTTTTCACAAACAAATTTTTCATATGGTCCAGACAACTTGTCCCTGAATTCATATACATATTCCTCCACTGCATTCTTTGCATCATTTCTTTCTTTCTCCAGTTTATCTTGCATAATCATCTTTCCCTGTATACCACAGAAAATACTTTAATTAAAAAAATACCAATGTTCAAACAGCATTCTACAAAGCAGAGCTCCTGTAAAATCTCCCAGAGGTCTTGGTTCACCTAACTGTTGAAATTCTCATTATGCAGCAGAATCATTTGAAGAAATGGGTTGCACTTCTCTGGATTACAACAGTTTAAATGAATCTGTGATGTCATTCCATGGAGTAGTGCCCTGATAGTAATCATTATAAAGGACACTTCAATCCTTCTGATAAACATTTGTCAGTTATGTGTTAGAAGTCAGACAGTGTATTACTCATTGTTAATTGTGCCTACACTCCAGGGTGGCAGTGCAAGAACAGAGGTTGCCTTGAAAAGCAGGTGAATGGTTAATAACTGCACACAAGAAAGCAGTCTAAACCACACTAACTCACCTCTGTTTCAATATACATATTGAGGAGATCTTTTCCTAACTGCCAAACCAAGTTAGCTTCAATGGGTAGTTCCACATTCTTCACTTTTATCTTGGGTTTTTTAGCTTCTGGGGGCTGATCACCTTTCTTCTCATTTGTCTGAGTTAGAAAGAAGAAAAATAAGATAATTTTCCTGACTTTTCTGATGAAATATCACTATGACAAAAGATACATTCAGAGGAAGAACACAAAAAGGCTTTTCCATGTTCTTTCAGAATCTTCAAAATAAACTCATGAGGCACTTTCCTTTTGGGGATTCCATCTCCTATCCTAGTCTCCTTACAGTCTGTTTCCCAGACAGTAAGCACTGAGCTACAGCAAGGACATTTCTCAGACATATGGTGTGTTTGCAGATTTTCCAGAAGTGTTCATCTGTAATGTAGCAATTCACTAATGATGCTGACAGTGGTTAAGATTTTAACCCAAAGCATTTTTCATCTCATACAGATGAAAAAACCAAATAACTAGCAATAACATGCAGGCAAATGTTTCCCATCGATTATTTCCTCTTAGGTTCATGAATTCCTGATCCCAACTTCCCTCAGCAGGCCTAATAAGCTTGGCCTCTAACTGCTGTTTAAATTGAAATGTCTGCAACCCAAATAAACTAGTTGTACAACACTGCAAGAAGACAGGGAAAGAGACAGGTAGAGAAAGACTTCTTGCAAGAATCCTTTTGCAAACTCCGTACAAAAACCATCACAAGATATAGACATTATTTTTCACAATAGTAAAGATGTGAAAATGGAAAAGGTTCCGAGCACCAAGTTCCTTATTTTTCCTGAAATATGTTACCATTTTAAAAGGCACCATTATATAGCATTAACATTTTCAACAGAGTTAAAGGGTCACTCACTTTCTTGACATCTGGGATTTTGTTTTCTTCAGAGGGAGGTTCTGATGAAGGGGGAGACTGTGACGTTTGCTGACCATCAGTTTGTACCTGGGACTGTGTTCCAGCCTCACTGTTCTCTTGCTGGATATTTTTCTGAAATGAAAGCCCAGGCACAAAGGATGTAGAAGGCATGTGCACTTGCATTTAAGTATAGGGCACTTCACTTCTGACGCACATACGGTCCAAAGTGCCGTACAAAGCATTCTGTGCACACGCAGAAACACACACGCTTCAGCTATGGAGATACAGACTAGGTGCAAGTTCAAAAGGACTTCATGAAAATGTTACCAGTGCCAGGCTTGCTGCACGATACTTGTGTGCGTGTGTGCACATACTACCACTTTTTCTTACAAAAAGGGGCTTTTAATTTATTGAGTCATAACTTTTAAGTTGTTTCCCCCTCAGAACTATTAAAAACATCAAGTAGACTATAACAATGTGCATTATTCCCCAGTGTTCCCCTCTCCTTCAATGCTGTAGAAAACAATTCAGCTTTCCCTTTCACAAAAAGTTTCAAAAACTTTGCTAATACAAAGGATTACATACAAATCCTTTGAACATAAAGCACACGGATGATTAACAATCCAGAACAAGTCTTCCTGTTTCGAACAGTTGGATAACCATGGCAGCTGTAAACAACCCCACCCTCAAACAACCCACCTGCTACTATTTGGTACTTTGCACAATAACTGGTTTTTAAATTCACACGCTTTCAAGATAGCACAAATTGTCTCCTGTTCTTGTAAAGACATTTCCTGACAACTACACACCTTTAAAATTAATCCCCTTTTGCTTCCTTAGAAGAAGGTATTTTTCCTCCAGAGTATATAACAGTAGAACCATTTTCATCAGTAAGGTCATTCACACACAAGAAAAGTCAACTTACATCACTTAAGTTTTCAACAGGCCTCTGGTCCTGTGATTCCACTTCAGTCTCAACACTGACATCTTCACATTCTTCACTTTTAACTGGTTCTACCATAGATGCAGTGGACACACTGAAAATGCCATGAGTATTGACACGGACTTTCACCTTGACTTTAGACTTCTCTCCGTCTTTCTGGGCTGCCACATTCTGGATAACATACCTACCTAAAACCAAAAGAGCAAAAACTCACACAGTGGAATTAAGTAGGTAATATTACAGAGCCAGGAAAACATCTCCCTTTTTCATAGATAAATTCTTTTCTAAAGATTTGATGAAGCTTCTGTGTTAATCTCGTGGTCCTCCAAATTAAGTCCACACTATCAGAAAAAACCCCAACAAAAACAAAGTACACTGCTTTTCAGCCAACTTCATCTTATAAATTGAATAGTAGGTTCTCCTGACACCACTAATACAGAGTAAATACAAAACTGGTACTATCTGTGTTACTAGTGGGCTGGAAGAAAACTACAGACAGGCTTAGTGTACTGCCAGGGTTAAGTGGTGTCTAATACAAATTACTGCCCGACATAGAAACAATATTTCTAGAAGCTTTCCTTACAGCTTCTAGCATCCATGCAAGTCTGCCATTCCCTTTTATTCTAGGGCAGAATCTAATTGCTCTGTAACTACTGTAATACCTGAAACAAGCATTGTGAAACTAATAGACAGACAATTAGTTCAACAGTAAATGAAGAATCAGATGTCCTTGATATTAACAGCAGACATATTTTTCCTTATGCATGGATTACCGAAAGAGCAACCAGGAGACTACAATGTTTACTTAGCTGCAAAGCTCAAGTCCCCCAGTTTCACAGGCCAAATATACACATTTGCACACACCATTCCTTCAGCAACAGATCTAAACCACAAGTATTCAAGCTTTTACCTGCCTATTTTAAAGGCTAGGGAATGTAATCCTCTGTCTTGTAAATCCAATAATACTGGAGTTGTGTGACCTGTTCTCCCTTTTACCAGTCTCATTAGAACTACTAATTCATCATTAGTCATACCAATAATTCTGCTCTGAGCAAAGAATTATTGGCAACTGAGTTGAAACAAGTCTGATCTTCTGTTTTTAGCAGTTTTCAGAACAGCAATTAAACAGCTTCTTGTTTGTTAAAGCCATGTAAATTGAACATTCACAAACCCCACCATCAGTCTTCATGGTAAGAGTTAACCACAAAAGGAAGTCTGATGTTTCTGTAACTACAAAATACTGTCATAAAATGGCCTGGGTTGGAAGCGACCTTAAAGAGTGACTTCCAAACCCCCTGCTGTGGGCAGAACACCTTTCATTAGACCAAGTAGCCCAGGGCCTCATCCAAACTGGCCTTGAATATCTCCAAGGACGTGGCATCCACAGTTTCTTTGGGAAACATGTTCCCATGCCTCACACCATGCTCACAGCAAAGAATTTGTTCCTAATATCTAATCTAAACCTGCTGCCTTGCAGTTTTTAAAGCTATTCCCCCTTGTACTGTCACTATTTGCACATGTAATAAGTCCCTCTTCATCTTGCTGGATTTTCAAAATATATGGTATGGAAACATATTAGAACTGAAGAACAATTATTTAATTGGCCTGTCTTTACCATCACAATCTTTTTTTAACTAACCATGTTGTAAGCTCTACGTAAGTATCAGCACTGTCAAGTGCTACAATTTGTCAAGAAGTATCAAAGAGCTGCCTAGAAATGTTACATAGACAAATCAATACTGTAGTCCTGTAGCTGCCACTATTTCGGGCTGCCTCGATTAAAAGTTATTCAGCACTATGTCAATCCTAGAAGGCATAGGTAAAAACAATAAGTAGTTATTCAAGACATACTTTTTTCTTACATAGAGGAGATATTTTTCAATTATTCCTAGCTTGCTTTAGTGAAAAGCAGAAGAGAAGATTTAAAAAGTTACAAAGTTATCTTTTGTAGTGATAACCCCATTTTAGTCCCAAGCATTTGTTTCCCCTCATTTCTTCATTCAGTCAAAGCAACTTTAGAAGAAAGAAAAATAAAAAACACCAATCCAGTTACTTCTGGAATGGGAAAATTCTGAGTCCTTCAGACACAAAAACCTGAATATATACATCATAACCATACTGTACTACAACACAGTTACTGTTTAATCTCAAATCATTCATTTCCAGGACAACTACTTACCAATTTTTGACTCGGGATATGGGACTCCATTAGGATCAGAATAAAAAGCTTCTAGCTCAAATGGACCTTTCCTATAGAATGTAAGTACCTTAGAGAAAGGTGCCGCATGATTTCTGCTGAAGACCTCATGAACTCTGTAATTAAGGGGAAAATACCACTTTTAGCACTGTATTTGAGCTGGAAAGTTTTGATATAGGGTCAAAACTCTTCAGAGGAACATTATGTTTTGACACATTTACCCTTCTGAACAATTCGAGTAAGGATACTTCACTACAGTACTGCAAGGGAAAAGGATTTACTGTTCTCTACTGTAATGAGAAATTGTCCTGTCCTACTATTTGCGCTTGAAATAGTGTATTTTGAATCGTAATTTGCAGCCTTCCTCAGTCTCAAAGGGATAATTATAGCCCTGTTAATTCCTTGCTCATTTACATTCCATGGCTCAGTTGAGAACCCTGACACCAGATTATTATTCATTCCTCAACATGACAGAAAGACAACCAGCTTTATTTCGTGTTCTAAGGCATGTCTACTGTTATGCCAGCCAGATTCTAATTTCCAACTAAGTTTTGTCTTCTAAAGGTGGAAGATCTCATCTAATAACCTAGATGTGAGAAAGTGAGAGCTTTACCTAGAACATGAACCCACAGGCTGCTCTCCCAAGTGACAGAACAATTAGGCCCTGCACCTCCACAGAAAACAGACAAAAAGAAAAAAAGGCTGAACTACAAAGAACATGAAAAGGTATCAGCAGGTCCCTCTAGAACTATGATTTTTCCACAAGTTGAACTTGGAGCTCTTTACATCGTAGACAGCAATTGCATTTCCCATAAGCATGGCACAGTTAGCAACGTATGTCAGTTGTAAGAGACTGCCACTACAAGAAATTACTCTTACAAATATTAAATTTTTGCTAGGTGTTAAGCTCTTGCTTCAGTCAGATAAACAGCATCCATATAAGCTCACAATATTTACATAGTCCATAACATTATTACTGAAGGAAGAATCTCAGACAGGTGTTCGGAACACCCTGAGTAAAAAAAAGAAAAGCCAGAAAGCAAAGTGGAATCGGGACCCAGCCATTGATCTAGATAATTTTATATTCCTAATCCTGACAACCAGATAAAGGCAATGCAAGGCAAAGTACTAGTTGGCAGCTCATTTACTCACTTTTTTTAATCTTTGTATTCTTACAGATGAGGAATTACAGTTAAAATTTCAACCTATGTCTTTAAAATCTTCCCTGTCAACCATTTCTGGTACATGGCACATGGGTTTTCTAAATCAGAATGCCAAGATCCCAATTTAAACACAAGTAGGAAGATTATCCTTGAATTATGAAGGTCAAAAGCTTCATAGAACTGTCATCTGAGCTACCTACCCTTCAGTGTCCTCTGCTTCTGTGTTCCACAGAAGAGATATTGGAAAAGGTGTAGCATCTGTCACAGAAAATTCTCTCACTTTAAAAGCTGGAGAAAGAATGGCACACTAAAAAACAAAACAAAAACAAACAAACAAAAAAATTGCATTAAAGTTGGTTAACTCTTCTACTCCACTAGCCAAGACAGCAAAACTCTTCCAACTCCACTAGCCAATCTTTGAACAAGAGAGAACTGTGTTGACTTTATCAAGCAGAAGTATTTCAATGCTCAATTTCAATGCAGTATGATAAGAGAACATAAATCTCATACGCAAGTGCTTATGCACTGGGTTAGCAGCCTTTGGTAGCTTGTGAGCAAAGGTTACACTCTAAGCAAATACCAGGACTGTATAAAATGGAAATGCTGCACTGCTTCATCCTAAAAGAAGTGGAGCTTATCCAAAAGGTCCTGCTTCTTTCCCTGAACACAACTGATTGTTGGCTTTGGAAAGCTGTTAGTGAATTGGGGTAAAGAAACAAGTCAAAGAAAAGAGGGTGAAATAAGACAAGAAGTTAAAGGAGAAAAGGAAGAACACAGAATGAGTGGTGTGCCTATAAAATATAGCTCACTGGTTGGAAACAGTAAAAATGGGAGGGAGACAGAATAAAGCCAGTTGCACATTGATGGCAAGTTGGATACCAGAAAATTCAAATTGCTATCCATAGATACTCCTCATACCTTGTCGCGTAAGAACACCTTTCAGCTTGACAACAACTTAAATCTGTGGCATTAAAGATCCCTAGATCGAGTGCTTCTGAAGAGCAGAGCGGACTGCTTACAGAATACATCCAGCATCACCAATAAAGTACTGCAATACAGTACTTCACCACAGAGAAGTGTTCAGGATTTTCAAACCACACCATCCCATAAAAAGACCTAGTGAACATGTATATTCCCTTGAGTACTTTAAAACGGACCACTTCGACAGTTTTTCATAATTGCTTGACTAATTCTTCATGAATGTGCTACCAAGAAATACATCTTTTAATTTCATCATGTGTTGCCAGTACTATACCTGCAGAGCACAGCCCCTAGCTATGGCTTCATCTGCATTCAGTGTTGTACTGACATCTTTGCCAAAGAATTTAGCAATCCTCTCTTTGACAGCAGGAATACGGGTTGCTCCTCCCACAATCTCTACAGCATTTACATCTTCCACTTTCAGTTGTGTTTGTTCCATTAATGAAACCAGAGGCATCTCTATCCTTTGCAGCAGGTCAGCACACAATTCTTCAAATTGTGACCTAAGGAAAAAAAAAGGGAATTAACTGAAGAATGCTTGTCCTACAAGAGCCTTGCCTGGTATTTGTTTCCAAACTGACGCTGACCAGGTTTGTTAACTACACTGCAAGGAGATTTAAAGCTAAACTCCCGTGAGTAGGCCGAAATCACAACTGTAGACAAGGCAGTACACAAACAGCGGCTTACAAATTTTCCTAAGCCACTATCAATGTAGTTAAATAAGATAAAGGTATTGTTTGGGCAGCTGCCATGTATTTGCCTCTCAGCAGAGGTTACAGATAAGGAATCAGAAAACACTGACACTTCCTTTATAGTAAAAAACTGTTGTCTAAATACTGGAAGAAAAAGAACTCACCACTCTAAGCAGTAGCTATAGAACTAAAAAATGAAGTCATGCCTGTGAACATGTGTAAGAGACAGACACAGACTTTATTTACACTTGAATCATAATCAAGTCATCCCACATAAGCACTGTTTCTGCCCTCCATTTCTCTACCAATGTCCACAGTATGCTAAGAACAGAAAAAAGAAACAAAGCTTCAATTCTTGCTATCTTAAGAGCAGTATGGGATTTAGGTTACCTAAAGTATGCAGAAGGCCTAAATAGGCAGCCAACCCTCTGGTATGCATGCATCAATTCATGGTTTTAAAAACGTATCATTCTACAAAAAGAATCCAAGCTTCTTATGCATGCTTTATTGCACTAAAACATTACTCAAGTAGCTGTACATTACATTTCACAGCCTTAGCTATTCCAGCATTACAAAAATGCCATAGCTATTCAGCACTTACACTTAATTTTAGCACATTAAGTTTCATTCAAACATGGAAAGAAACACTTGCTTAAAAACTACAGCCACCAAAGCAAATGCCTGTCTTGTACAGAACTCACCTGTTCATTTTTCCAGATACATCAGTATCATTCATGAAACACTCGATATTTAGGGGAATGTCTGTGCTATTTGAACTCATTAGTTTCTTCAGTTTCTCACATTCCTGATATAGACGAAGAAGAGCTCGAACTTTGGTTTTTGGATCCAGTTTATACTTTGATTTTATTTCTGCACAAAAGTAATCTACCAGCTTTCCATCAAAGTTTCTCCCACCAAGGAAAGGGTCGAATGCTGTGCCAAGTACCTGGTTTGAAAGAACACAATTATTAAGTCTCACACTCAACAAAACCAAAGGGAATAGCAATATCAGCAAGCCCTTGCTTCAATAAAATGTTGGGGACTGGTCAGCCTATCTTCCAACGCACAACCACATCAGCCAAAAATTGCTCTTCACTTTGACAGAGGAAATAAGACTAAGTAACTAAATGACAATCCTAAGTATTCAAAATTTTAATCCACACACACATTCATTTAGATAGAACAAACTGTATTATAGCAGTTGTATTACATATCTTACATTTATGTGTATTGCAAGAAATTTGCAGCCTCTCTTTGAAACCATCTTAATGAAATGAAAGACACTGATGAAAACCTTCACCTTTTGACACATTGCCACTTTCCATGCATTAAACTGTTTCAGAATTTAAAAAACAAGACAGATGGGCAGGCTATTTGATTCTAATTACTTATAAACCCTTTTATTTCCATTTAATCTTACTACCTTCAGTTTACTCTTGTTGAATGCACAGGCTGATACTTGAAATGCAGAATGTCCCATATCAACAAACACAACTATCCGTGGCTTCTCTTCAGGAGCTGGAAGGTCTTGTTTATAAATTCCGTAATTCAGAGCCACTGCAAAAGAAGTGTCAGATATTATCTACACAATCTCTAGTGAGTTTCCAATGGCATTCCATTGCATCCCTGTGAATATTAAGCTATAAGATCAAAAGCATTAAGACAAATCCAGACATACACCTATGCAAGGTATATTACCTTCATGGAAGCCTTTTTCCATTAATATAAGCTGTAGGATCTGAGAAGCAGGACATATCCCCTTAGTAATGTATATACATACTCTCTAAGCATTTGTTTGGGTCTTTCTGGGTTTGTTTTTTGCCTTGCAAAGTAATCAAAAGCATAGAACATCTTAACAAAACCAAAATGCAGTTTTGTATTTACAGTGAGTATCTCTTAGGCTGGAATGTTTTGTCTGAGAGTTGTAGAAATGGACAGCAGAGCTGTGTGTGTGTTTAAAACCCTGACTATACTGAAAAAAACCCTGGAAGTTATGAGGTGTTGATGTTTAAACAAAGAATTTCCCTTAAGAGTGCCTAATTCCTGCAACTGTGCAGCAGTACCCTAAATGAACAAGTAGTTCAGGTATATGCAGTGACTCTAAATAAGTGCTCAGGGAGATAATTACCACTGGAGCTTGATCTCATCTACCCTTTCACACAAGACATTAAACTAAGAAAAGAGCAGCACGTTTTTCAAAATATTTATGTCTCATGTTTGCCTTCTCAAGTCAGCCCATTTTTCTTAGAGTAATTAAATGCACTCTCTATCCCACCTGTCATTTGCAGGAACTGCTATTTTATCCTACTTACCTGCTGTCATGTCATTCATTAATCTGAGACAATTTAGGCCAACAATCTGAGCTGCATCTAGAAGGGACCTCCTTTCAGCATCTGTGAAAAACGAGGGAACCTGAAGAGAGAAGGCAAGAATACAAAATTATTTCCCGAAAATGAGACATTACACAGCTTATTTAAAAGTATTAATTTTAAAATTCTATCCATTCCTCCTCTTTGAGGAAGACACTTACTGCAAGCCTCTAAAATGTAACTACCATACTGAACTGACACTTCAAATATTCTGTTCAATCAGTGATGGAATTAAATAAGCATCAGTTAGTTTACATGAGCACACACTGGCAAGAAACAAATGAGTTATTTGTACACAAATGCTAATAACATTAAGTGCTGGCCCAAAATGTGAAACTGGATATTATGAAGACATGGAATACCTTAATCAGGACTAGCAGGTGTACTTCTGTCCAAAAAGGTAAAGAGGGAACTTTAGCAAGTAAAGCAAGTAAAAATGTACAGCAGTATTACAGATGTGAGAGATGCAAAGAAATAAGGGATAACAGACAAAGAGAATCTATTTTGGCAGAAATTACTTTGGGCAAGAAGTGCTAAGAAATTCTGAAGGAATATGTTGTTTAAAATTTTCTACAGATCTCTAGCATTGGCATTGGACAGTGCCTTCTGATGTCCCCAGGGACACATGAAGAACTAGCTTTTCAGGTATGAACTGGAGAATTAACATTTCTAATAATAACAGAGCTAAATATTCCTAGATGCAACATGAGACAGACTTGTTCAGAGTCATTGAGAACAGAGAGGCAGGTGTTATTTTATACTCTGAGCTTTGCAATGGAATGACTGTTCTTGATCTGAGGTCATTTTTTGAGCAATCATAACATTGAAAAAACAAAACAACACAAAATTTGCTGAAAGGATGAACATAAACAGGGCAGAAACTAAAATGTTCAGCTGCCAGAGGACAAATTTTGATAAACAAAGGAAACTGTTTATCAAAGTTGTTATCAAATTGTTTTAAATTCAAGAAAAAACACAAACGTATTTACTTTAATGAGTAATTGGTATGTTTAGTCATGAAATCAAGCTGAAGGGTTTACACCTGGATCCAGAAACATTTTGAGTCCAAAAGTTCAGACATTTCCAAGAGAATGAGTTCATAAAGTTACTCAGGGCCTGGAATATGGAAGCAGCCCTGGGATTTCTTTAAGTCAAAAGCTCTAAAGCTAGTTAGGATTAATCTCTTTGTAAGTGCTTAGCAGAGTTCTTTTTCATTCTGCATGAATAGAAACAAAATGCCCTCGATAGCTGAAGTTAAAAGACATAATGTTCCTGTGCACTACAATTACTTACAGAAATAACACAGTCTGTTACTGGCTTTTTCAGGTTACTCTCTGCAGTCTCCTTTAATTTAGTCAATAGCATAGCTGAAATCTGTTCCACACTGAAAATGTGCTCCTCATCCATGTACATGACCTGGATAGAACAGGTAAAACAATTCCATTAGTTCCACTGGAGGAAAAATTACATACATTTAATGTTTTTTGATACACTGCTGGCTCATACTCGAAGAATCATGACATGCTTCATTATTTCATAATAGAACTTCACTTCACAATTTAATTTCCCAGTTGAGTGTTTATGGAAGCAATAATTCCAATCTCACTGTCTTAAACCATCAAGAACTGTATCAGTTCCACAGATGAAGGAAATGGCTAGGAAATGCCAACAGTGACACAAGTTTAAAATGTGGCACACCATTAAGTAAAAATAGCTATAAATTTTCAAACTGCTGCCAAATGCAAAAAAGTCCAGAACTACTTGCTGTCTATTTTTCCTTGTCATTTTCATCCTTCTGCTCGAATATGTGAGGAGTCTCTGAAAGAAAGCACTGTGCAACAACAGTTTACCTATGCACATAAAACAACTAAAAGCTTAAGATAAAGCTCAGCAAAAAGTTTATTTATCACTCTCGTACCAAAAATTATTCTTGAATCACCATTTTTTATTGTGCAACAGAATACATGACAATGATGAAGTGAAGTAACATGCTACAAAATTGATGCTTGAAAGTAGCACTTGCCTTTTATTCACTCAATATGATTTGTGGAATAATTAAGCCTTTTGGTTTTAATAGAAAAAAATGTTCTCTGAACCTCCCAGTCTTACTCAATGTTACTAAATCAATTATTAGAAGTTTTTAACAGCAGTTAAGTAGAAATAAATACTAATCTGTTCTCCAAGCAGCCTAAGAAAAATAGGAGAAATACCAAGTAGTAATATTCTCCCAACACTAGACTTTCTCATAGTACAAGACTCCTACACATACTGATTAAAGGGAACCAGCAATTTCTGTCTGAATTTATCTGTTAACCTTGCGAGTCACAAACAGCAAAAGAAAAAGCATCTCCTCTTTTGTAAAGCTTGGCTACTTTTCCAGTCAGGATTCTTTCTAATGTATATAATTCTGTGATCTATTCACTGCTTAGGACTGATCTATACTGAACTTTTGAGGGACCAGTTCAAGCTAAGGTCTTCATTAGCAAAGCAGCAACTCCCCATTAGGCCAGCAAAGCTGCATTATCAATCACTGTATATACTTCTGTAAATGGACACAACGTTATTAACTGTACCTATTCTAGGAAAAGCTGACATTGTATCAGTGAAGTCCTTGAAACGAAAGCAGGGGCCAAACCTGCAGTGTGGTAGGAGCTGGTTTGGAACACCTTTTTGCAAGTAACTTGCTCCAGGCAGTCCACTAAAGACACACAAGCCACTCACTTATGGCAATTATTCCAAAGAGCTCCAACTACTGTAAAAAGCATTTGTAACCACCTAATGAGACTGCAATGCATTCCCCACAAAAGTGACAGAAAGTCATACTTTGAAGTAAAACCATACGACCTTGTAATTATCTTAGCAGTTTTTCTACTGGTGAGTTTTTGCTAGAGGTGCAATTTGCCAACAGGGAAACCTGCATTTCAGCAATTACTCAGAAATGAACCTTAATTTGATAGTTAACATCCACTATTTAAAGATGAAGCTGTCTATTCACAGAAGAACACTTCTTTAACAGAAAGATTTAAAAAGTCCTCCTTTGGGGAAATTAAAAGAAACCCATATTTTCATGACTAAGTGCCAAAATGTAAGATTTCAGATTTAGCTATACAACCCAGAAAGATACACTGCAGATTTACCTTTACTCCAACTCCACCATTCTTCATGGGAACCAAATCATAGCTCAACTTTTCTTTTTCCTTCTGAACAAATGGATCATTAAATGCACGGCCATGGAATCTCTTGAAGTTAGATACAGTGTTGTGGGCATGAGTAATTTGCTGTAAAGAAATACAGGATAGTTAGACATCCACTCTCGATCAGCCTGCAATGTTCAGTGCTATTCTGTATGCCCCCAAGCACAGGTCAAGCTTTCAGACAATCGCTCACTTCCTTGTCACAGCTTTTTCTTTTAACACTGGTAATTACTGTCTGGTACTCTTTATCAGCTCATTAATAAGTTTGACACAGATTTACAGACCATTACTTATTAAGGATTATAAAAGTATCTCCGAAACCTTGACACAACTGGGTGAACAGTAACATGATCTACAGTGCCTACTACTTCAGTCAACTAATTTAGAATCATGGAATTGTTTGGGTTGGAAAAAGCCTTTCAGATGGAGTCCAGCTATTTACCTAACACAGCCAAGTCCACCAGTGTCCCCAAAAGCCACATCCACGCACCTTTTAAATACCTCCCAAGATGGTGACTCCACCACTTCCTCACGCAGCCTTTTCAAATGTTTACAAACCTTTCGGTGAAAAAAAAAGATAACTAATAGCAAATCTAAACTTCCCCTGGTGTGACTTGTGCTCCTTTCAGGTTATTGTAGACAGTGATAAGGGCACACCTGAGCTTCCTCTTCTCCGGGCTAAAAAATCCCAGCTCCCTCAGCTGCTTCTCCGAAGACTTGTGCTCCAGACCCTTCACCAGTTTTGCTGCCCTTCTCTGGACATGCTCCAGCACCTCAATGTCTTTCTTGTAGTGAGGGGCCCGAAACTGAACACAAGATTCAAGGTGTGGCCTCACCAGAGCTGAGTACAGGGGGACAGTCACTGTCCTGGTCCTGCTGGCCACACCATTGCTGATCCAGGCCAGGATGCCATTGGCCTTCTTGGCCACCTGGGCATCATGTTCAGCTACTGTCAATCAGCACTGCCAGGTCTTTTTCCACCACTCTGCCCCAAGCCTGTAGCGTTACATGAGGTTGTTTTGACACAAGGGCAGAACCCAGCACTTGTTGAACCTCACACAATTGGCCTCTGCCCTTCGATCCAGCCTGTCCAGATCCTTCTGCAGAACCATCCTGCCCTCCAGCAGATCAGCACTCCTGCCCAACTTGGCCTCACCTCCAAACTGACTGCGGGTGCACTGGATTCCCTTTTCCAGATCATGCATTAAAATATCCAGTAGGGCTGGCTCCCAATACTGAGCTTTGGGGAACACCACTGGTGATAGGCTGCCAGCTGGATTTAACTCCATCGGCCATCACTGTCTGGGTCTGGCTGTCCAGACAGTTTTTAACCAGTTAGAAGTACACCCCAATTGTGCCAGTCATCCCATCATATTTCCACAATGGCAACTGTGTCAGAGTTTTACTGCTGTGCTATGGTGCCCAGCTCCTCCTCTTTACTGCCGGTGTTGCAGGCATTGAAGTAAATACCGTTTGGTTGGGCTATTGATCCTGCCACTTTTTTGTGGGGAAGAAGCCCCAGCTCCTGTGTGACCATTGTCAGGAGCTTCCATGGTTTCCTACACATCAAAATAACCCTTGAGTCACTGCTGCCACATGGATCTCCAACCCATCTCCACCAAGGCAGCAGAGCGAAGGACCTCACTAAAACACTCTCCCTCAAACACTGCTGTGGTGCCCCCAGGCTTATCTCTAGCAAACTTGGTTGTAATCCCTTTCCCCCTCCAAGTCTAGTTTAAAGCTCTCCGTGATCTCTGCTAGCTCCTGTGCAAAGATCTTTTCCCCCACTGAGACAGGTGTACCCCGCCTGTTGCCAGCAGCCCCGTTGTCACACAAACTGATCCATGATCAAAAGCCCCAAATTCTGCAGTGGCACCAGGCACAGAGCCAGGTATTGGTCTGCAGGCTCTTGCTGTTTCCTCCCTCATAGTTTCCTGCAACTGGAAGGATAGAGAACACATGATAGCACTATTTGTGCTCCTGATCCCTTAAACAGTCATTCCAACACCCTGAATTTTCTCCTGACTGCCCTTGGACTTCTTGGTGCAACCTCATCATTGCCAATCTGAAAAACCAATAATGGATAATCATCTGAAGGCAATAGCAGGGTAGGAACTTGGACCCCAGGGAGGCAGTAGGCTTCTCTTGTAAGTGGGTCCAGCCAGCATATTGAACCTTCTGCTCCCTTCAGAAGGTAGTCACCCATGGCAATGACCTTTTCTTCTTCATGGAAGCCGTTTTGACATAGGCCAACTTAACTTTGGTGACACCCCAATGCAAGATGAACCACCATCCTCACTATGGTTCAGTTCCACTTGCAGAGCCTTGTACCCATTATGTCAGGACATTGGGGAGGTGGGGTAATCACAGAGGAGATGTGCCTGCTGAGCTGGCTAGGAACTTGTCACCATTGCTCCCTATCCCTTCAAGCCACTGTGTTCCACCAGGTAGAGAGGAGAGGAAGGAATTCTCTGTATCATATGTCCTGTCTGCCTCCCAGACATGTCCCAGGAAAGGCAGAGTGCAATTCCACTACATCATCTCTCTCTCACACACATTCCCCGATAGTCCTTAACCTACTCACTTCCCCCAGGGTTCTGTCACTAAGTGGAAGAGTTCCTCTGCCTGAGCACACTCCCACAGCTGTGCTCTCAGATGCCAGCCAGTACTGGCATGAGAGCAGGGCTTACCCTGCAGGTGGCACCTGGGTGGCAGCGTGTTCCTGCCAGAGCTGTCTGGGCAGCTGTGTCAGCCGTGCTGGGTGTGGAGCTGAGCGAGGCTGTGGCTTTCTGCCAGGACCATTGCTCCTTGGTCGAGCTGGCACTGCCTCAGCACCCTTGTGTGCCAACTGCTGTGCCTCACCCTGGTCACCAGTGCTCCCTAAGGGCTTATTTTATATTTGGGAGAAACTGCTGTTGCTGCTCCCAGCCCCACCCAGGTGCCATCAGCCGCTGCCACTCGAGCTGCAGGCTTCTGGCACTTCTTGTCTCCCCATGACATTCCCCCAGTTCAGGAAACCCCACTGAGCACTGCACTGGAGCACTGCTGGTGCTGCTGCTGCTGACTGCTGGCAACCAGAGCCACTCACCTTGCAATGGAGTGACAGAACTTAGACCAAATTCAAACGATTAAAGATTGCAACTACATGTGAAGCTGGTTTCTCTGTTTGTAAGCTGAACCTCCAAACCAAGTCACATTACCTCCACTTTAAACATCATTACATTAAGTGCAAACGAGTGCTTTCCTACTTAGTAAGTATCAAGCTTAAGTGTCCCCATACGTTTCAATATCTATTTTTTCCCCCTCAGCTACTTTAAAACCACATCATTTCCTTGCTCACATTCACCTAGCAGCAACTTGAATTCTTGCACTACACCAAAGAAGAATACAGTGCATCGACAAGTCAAAAACACATGAAACTTTTTTTGGTAGCAATATCAGCTTGAAGTATATGCTAAACTACAATGCAAGATCCACAGTGCAAGCAAATGACGTAGAGAAGCATTCATTATCAGAAGTGCAAAGCACAACAGAAACCACACAACTAGAGCAGCCTAAAAGATAATGCAGGTATCTCAGAGTAGAATTAATCCTATTCTATTAGAGAGAAATTATGAAAGTGTGTTATTATCTACAGGATAGATTCAGGCAGGCACCAACAGACTGCATGATAGCAACTCAGATGTTGAGCATACCAAGGAAGATTTCTAACATTCACTACCCTCATAGAAAAGCACCAATTCCTTGGTGCATATAAAATTTTCCACCATGAAATGGAAGAAGTCAAGATACACCTTGTATTAGAAAACTACTCAACTAGGACAGTTCTCCAACAGAAAGGCTCCCAGATAAAAAACCAGGCCATACTCCCACTTACAAACAGTCACTTTCAAACAGATGTGTCTGTAGAAAGATGTCACACGTGGACTCCCTACTGAGAATCATCCTTGATTTATTCTAATCACCAAACAGTGCTCAGCAATTAATAGCAAGAGCACAAGTTAGCACAGGCCAAAAATCATGCCAGGAACTATTCCAGTACTTTAATATGATCAAGTAGTTAGGTTCCTGTGTCCAAGATTGTTTCCCACCATGGTTTCATTTATTTGTATAGCCACAACTTTAGAGTACTTGAGTGCTTCGTATTTCACAGCTATACGGCTGAAGAACGTAGCAGCAAGAATTATTACCATGTAGTGGGCAGAGAAGCGCAAACACTCTGGTAGCTTTTATAGCCTAATTTAGAATTAACCTCAAAGCCTTTTCTAAGAGAACAATCTTAAGATATTTTTAGAGTAATTGTATGCCATTAGGTCTGCAGCATGTTTTAATATCTTCCTGCTTAGTCACAATTAAGAAAGCTGAGAATTATGGTCTGTTAACTAACATCCTGTTCTCATCTCCAGTGCTACTACCACTTACCTAAAGGTAACAGAAATTCTCTGAAAATTTGCTCCAATAGCAATTTCTCAAATATTAAAGAGCGTACTTTTGAGTATTATGAGCTCTCTCACACAATCACATCGTAGAAGACACCAGTCAAAACCTCTTTTTTAAATTTTTTTAGGATTTTTTTGTTTGTTTGCCTTTTTTTCCAAAATGAAAAGGATTGCTGTACTCCTAGATTTAAGTAGCTATTACACCCTAGGATACTGAAAATGTAGCTCTCAATTGTCCATGTCAGGAAACTTCCACATTTACAAAAGAAACACAATTCACATCTTAGGTCATCAGCCAAACTGGACCACTTACAACTAGAGAAATAAAATATCTGTCATCTTTTGTCATTTTAAGTATCACATTCTTTTTTCCTAGCAAAAATATTTAGATTCAACTGCTAGGAGAGCCAAGCATGAAAGAGTCAATATAGTAACATCATACACATTAGTTTGAAGGTAACTAAAGTTACAGGTGTTTGTCACTGCAAATACATACTTGTAAATGCAATCTAAGAGAAAGAATCTATTTCACTTTCAGCTTACTTCACACTTTCCAAAGCATTTACTGGAACAATCTAACAATACTGAAACATGCTCAAGAGTACACAGGATTCAGATCACTTGCTCTTTTGACTAGCAACTCATTTTTGCACACTAATGAATCATACTAGTTTCTGCCTTGTAACAGTGGAAGCAGTCAATTTAGCAATGCTGAAATTAAGGAAAAAACACAAACATAGGTATTTACTTCATTACTCCAAACATTAACCTGTAACTAAATGTGCATGTGCTTGTGAACATATAAACTATACTTACTGCCTCAGCTATTCAAAATTAAGGGGAGAGCTATTACAGTGAAATAAAGTCTCCTTTAGTGCTCTCTCCATGGAAACCCACTGCAGTCCTTTTACTACATGAGAGACATGCACAGGCCAGCAGAGGCTGCATGCTTGATCTCCCGGCAGCAGTTATGTAACAATGTACAATACCTAAGGATTTATTTAATCATTACATTTTGTTATTCAGAGACTTGTTAGAATTAAGTTCCCCTTCTAAACTGAAAATACTACTTTAACAAAGAAAACATCCAATCTTTCAGAGTACCTGAATCAAAAAAACCAACCCAAAATAAGGACTTGCACCTTCAAAACCAGAGGCATTTAATTTACAGCAAAACCAAAGGCAGTAAGGTACCCTAAATAGCTATAGAATCTGAGCCAAACCTCTCCCCTTATATCTAATTTAAAGAAACTATATACAACATTTAAAATGTTTTCCTTCAAGTACAAGAAAAATCCTATATACACTCATTAGAAAGAGAAACTCAATGGCCTTAAATTGTCAGAAAACAAACATATCAGCTGGAAAATACTACATTAATGGAAGAGAGAGCAGTTGCATTCTAACAAAAATATCCTACATTTCTCTGAAGAAAGCATGGCAGCATAGTACAGCATTTCTAAAATAAAAGGCACAACGAGAAACTGAAGCTGTTTGGCTTCAGCTATACCCAGCCAACTCTCTTTACACCCACTGGTACTTCAACAGTTTGCAGCAGGAAATGACCTACCTGGTTTTTAGCCGCCACACCAATAGCTCTGTTTTTGGATCCAAATGAAACCACCGACCTGGAAAGAACAACAGGCTAATTAATTAACCCAGTCCTGACAATAAACATGACTGAGAACTGTAACAGATTCATTTTCTTCTATGGCAAATAAAACACTGAAGTCTTTCTGTCAAAGTGTGATTCTTTCAGTTTGCAGCAAAAAATTGCAGGAAGACTTTTATCCATCTTAAGGCCTTGGCTTGAATCCAGGACTTTTCACAATGGCTTATCCAAACGGTAAAATAGGATGATCGCAATTCAGAGCTCATAGCCAGGCTACACCCTACCCGTATGCGCACGGCTGCTTCTAACTTGACAAGTAACTCCTGCTTTGAGCCAGAGGCTTTCTACACCTGACCCCTGACTGAAGGAGAGCTGCCCTGGAGCAGCTGGCAGAGTCCATCCTACCGCAGCGTGAGTAGGAGTGCGTTCCCGCCGTGTCCCACTTACCCCGGGGAATCGCCCGGCCGCCACCGGCGTCCCCAGCCCGCCGCACCGCGACCCGAGCAGCGGCCGCACAGCGCTCCGTCAGCCGGGCACTGCCCGCGGGACGCTCCGGCTCCGGCCCGGGGCGGGCAGGGGCAGAGAACGGCTCGGAACCGCGTCGGGACACGGAAACAGAGCGGGTCGGGACGGGGGAGCAAGGGAGGACACAAGGGAACAGAGCGGGTCGGGACCGGGGAGGAGGCGGGGGACACGGGGGAACAGAGCGGGTCGAGACCGGGGAGGAGGCGGGGGACACGGGGGAACAGAGCGGGTCGGGACCCAGGAGGAGGCGGGGGACAAAGGGGAACAGAGCGGGTCGGGACCTGGGGGGAAGGATGGCGAGAGGTACAGGGGGACACAGCAGGTGGGGGCAAGGGGCGGGGGGACGGGAACAGAGCGGGTCGGGGCGGGAAGGGGGAGCACCCAGCGGGCTGCCTCCGGCCCCGCCACCCTGCACCTGCTCCTCGGCAGCACTCGGGGGTCCGTACAGAGGCGGCGAGTGCCCGGGAACACGCCGGCCCCACACAGCGGGGACCCCCACCCACGCTCCACCGCGAAACTTCCAGCACCTTCCTCCACGGTGGGAGATCCGCCGGGCGCGGACTGGCCCCCGCCCGCCCCCTCCGTCCCCCCGCGCCCCTCACTCACGGCGTGCACCGGTCGCTGAACTCGTTGGCGACCGTCTCGATGCCGCCGGCCCGCGCCACGGCGATGTAGCAGCTCTGGAAGCCCAGATCAAAGCCCACCACGGCCATGGCCCCGGCGCCAGAGAGAGGACCCCGCTCCGCCCAGCTAGCTCCCGGCACTGCTGCGGCCGCCGGCCCCGGTAGCGTGCGCGGGAGGGCGGACGGGGAGGGATCCCAGCCGCGCCGCCGCCGCTTTAAATATGACAATGAGGCGAAGTTTCCAGAAACTGCGGCAGCCACTCACCGGCTCCACGTGCGGCTTCCGCTTCCGCCCTCGGCCGCCTTCTCGAACAATTCCCGCCAATCGGCGGCGCCGGGCGCGGTGACGCGCGCCGTTCCCATGGCGACCGCGGACGCCGCCAGCCCCGCGAGGGGCGGGGGCGGGGCCGGCGGGGCGGGGCGGGGCCGCGCGGAGGAGGCGGCGGGGGCCGGGGCGGGCGGAGGCTCCGGGAGCCTGGAATGTGCCGGAGAAGGGCAGGCGAGCAGTGCCCCTGCTTTAATACACCGGGAAACCTCTCTAGAGCCGATTGTCACGTCGTTGTAGGTGTCTCCGCCCTGTGCTGCCAGGCTAAATATGTTAATTCGACAGATCGCTTGCTCTTTGCGGACGGCTTTTGTCTTGGTGTGTCACAATCCACTAGAACATAAATGTCCTATTGCCTCCTAGCTGTCTAGCTCTAGCGTTTTGTGCAGGACCCCATCCCTGCTAGAAGAAGCCTTAACCTCCTGCATTCCATGTGGAGGTATGGCAGGTACACAGATCCTGATTTCAGTTGTCAGTAGTACATCCATCACAGAATCAATTAGGTTGGAAAAGACCTCTGAGATCATCGAGTCCAACCTGCGACCGAACCATGACAACCAGAGCATGGCACTGAGTGCCACAGCCAGACTTTCCTTAAACACCTCCAGGGACAGTGACTCCACCAGCTCCTTGGGCAGCCCATCCCAATGTCTAATCACCCCGTTTTGTGAAGGAATTCCTCCCAATTTCCAGCCTCATACTCCCCTGTCACAGCTCAAGACTATGTCCTCTCTGCATGTTAGATGCTGCCTTTCAGGTCCTGGCTGTTACAAAGGGCAGGGAGAGGTGATAGCATTCAGTGTCCTGAGTGTCCCTGCATGGAAGAGTCAAAATATCTTTTGCACCCACTACTCCCTTTCTAGGTACTGTGGTTCAGTAATTTCTGATAAAGCTTTGCTTCAGAGTTGAGTAACATTCAACTCTGCTGGATCTTGACCCCTCCTGAGGTTGTATGGGGAGTATTTGGTCTCCTGAAATAGTACTTGCCTTTTTCAGAGGAGACACAGAGCTGAAAAATGCATGAGGCCGGTGTGACTAACTAAGGATGCAGCTTCTAACTTCAGAATAAGCTGATAGGTGGGCCTGATAGATGCGTGTGTGTGAGTTGATGAGGTTTCGTGTCCTTACTTGACGTGGTAAATATTCATGATAATGTATTTCCAGTTTTGAATGAAGAGACAGACTTCTTCAAAGTATTTAGCTGCTTAAATATCCTGATACAGAAATGCTTAAAGTGCTTAAGCTGCCTTCATGGGCGTCCAAAGTCCTTGCATCCTGGATAATACTTCTCTAGAACTTGAAGGTGAAATACCAGTCTTTTCATTTGTCAGTTCACCTGTATGTCAGCTGTCACCCTATCTGAAAGAAGTTGGGTACCTAGTATTTTCAGTGGCTTTTTAGAAAGTCCTGTTGTGGTAAATTACAGACATACAGCATGCCTGGTGGTTTAAGTGTTGCCATAGATCATAAAAGTAGAGACCAAACATTCTTTCTGCTTTTTCTCTTTTGTTTTAAATTCTTTATCCTTGAATAGATAAAGTAGAAAACTTGACTGTTTGCCCAGATTTGCAGCTGCTCTCTAAAGGGAGAAAAAGCTCAGCAGTGAATTTGGAAGTTACTCTGCTGGCACCATCTCTGATGGTGCAGTGCAGTGGTTGAGTTACAGCTTCAATGAACTGGAATCCCAGTACAGGAATAAAGTTTTTTTTACTCAGCCTAGAGCAGAAGCACATATTGGTAGCTACTTGCTATCTGTGAGGTGAGTTCCCACTCCGGAAACTCTAAGTAGCGTTAGGGAAGAGCAGAGGGGAGATAAGAAGTGCTGAGAGAGGTAGCATCGGTAAGATTCTTGTTAGAGATGGATCCTCCATGTGGGCCTGGGGCAGCTGGCGCAGTGGTGAGGGCCGTTCTGAAAGGATAAGCCAGTGCTGGAAGCTGCCAGCTAATCTGTAGCTGGAAACCCTGCGGCTGTGGGCACAGCCTGCTGCCACCAGGAGGTGCCTTGTAAAGGGACAAGTTTGAATGTTATGATGTGAAGAACCCACTGTTTTTCATCACCGATGAGAGCCAAAAAATACAAGATCCAAGAGGCATAAAGAAATGATACGGCATTGGTTGGCTAAGGTTAACACACTGGTGAGGCCTGGCAGTGAGAACATTTGTGTCTGTCTGTCCCAACTGATGCTCTGGATAAAGCCAGAAGGATTGGAATTGTTAAAACCATTATTTACCAAGAGCTGTACGAACAAGATGATAAACTTTATTTTAG
Source organism: Acanthornis magna (assembly GCA_036785705.1). Lineage (NCBI taxonomy): Eukaryota > Metazoa > Chordata > Aves > Passeriformes > Acanthizidae > Acanthornis > Acanthornis magna. The sequence goes on from JAWUZG010000090.1 coordinate 15,340,438, forward strand.
AAGTCTAGGAAAAGGTTCTGAAAACTCCTGGCTCTTTCTTCCAGTAATGGAGAGACTGTGTGTCTCTCCCTTCTGAACTAGAGATAGGAAGGGTTACATCTGGACAGTCAGTCTCCTTCTAGGGGCAGGTGGGAAAACACTGTAACCTCTGCTGGTGTTCATTGGTGTTGGAAGGCTTGTGAGTTTAGGAACTGAGGCTAACCAGTGTGCTGCCCTTCTTTTTGGATGTCACATCAGCCTTTAGTGGATGACCACATGGACAGACATGCTGGCCTGATGTGAAATTACTGTTAATGTTCTCCTTGGTCAAGTAGTCTGTGATCCTAATGCCGCTGGGAAAGAAAGAGGAGAGTTCTGCTATTCCTGCTGTCTCATTGTTTAGTGTGATATTGGATTCTTACACCTGGGTGCTCTATTTTAGCCTTCGTGTTTTTGCAATGCACCAACTGTTGCAGCTTGGTACCAGAATATAATGACTGACCTATGTTTTTCGAATTTTTAAAGTTGCCTTGCACAGTTGGGACAACTATTGCTCAGTTCACCCAAATATTCTATTTCAGTGTTTGACACAATAAATGAAGAGAGAGTTTGGTGACAAAAAGGTATCTCTGCTGGGTTATTCTTTACTGCTCAGTATGCGCAGGGAGCTTAGCTCTGAAAGTGTTCTTACTGTCTGGGACAGTTAAGGGCTTCTGTAAATGTGCCCACATTCTGACCTGGAGAAAAGAGCAATCTGACCTTCTTCAGTGCATGCAATGCTTTAAAATGGTAGCTGATCAGGCCTTAAAAAAATTATTTTCATATTTGATACTGTGGCCTCTACCAGAGCATTAATAAGGGTGTTCAGAAAATGAATTTGACATGGGAACAGGAGTTATCGCATCTATTAAACCAGTTCTAGTGTTGGTAAACTGCCATGGGTGCAGAGACAGAATGACATTAGTGTCTATACAGGGAATGTTACCATTATAAAACATGATCTCAGTCAACTAGAGGATGGGCTAATGTCCCTGTGGAAGGCCAAGCGTCACAGAACATAAAATAGGAATCTATTGAGTACTTGAAATTTCTGCTGTGTTGCCAGAGGCCCAGAGATCTGCTCTGCTGGGACAGTCAAGGCAGCATTCTTTGTATATAATCTTCATATTTTATGTAAAACAGAAAATAGAAAAACCCACTGCAGTATGGGCAGGCAACATCTTAACATTGCATTCCAAGTAAATAGGTCTCTGTCATTTATCTGGGGACCTTATATATGTTCTCACTTTCCATTTGGGGGTTGAGCTGCATTCCTGCCCATGCTATTGTTCTAATCTGTTTGGAAGTTGCCTGTGCCAGCTTTACTGCAGCTGTTGTGCTGTAAATGTGAGCAGTTGGCTCTTATGATAGCACATGCTGGTCAATCTAAGCTTCTGCACTGTTTCTGTCTCTCATCATTTGAGAAGGTCTTTAATGCAACCTAATGAGATTAGGGTTCATTCGTTCTTGGGTTCCCAGCTAAGTTTTAAAGGGTAAAGAGCATTTCAGGTCATTGCTTATTCCAAAGAAAGACTGACATTCCTATCAAGCTGTGGTTCTCTGGAAATATGAATTAGTTCACTAGAGAGCTCCAGTAGTCTCACCCTTGCGGTACAATCCTGTACTTCAGCTCTTGCTTTACGCTGATTTTCATACCACTATGTTACCACTGTATGATATTTGTTTTCATGTATATAAACATTTTGTAAATCAAGTGAAAAAGAGGATTGTGTCAAGGAAAATAATACAGGTTGCCAAATGTTTATCCAGCTATGTGAGACAACAGCTATTAACCTTTTGCCTTTTGGTCTCTTCTGTATAGGAAGTGTTAATGATAATTACTACAATATTATCTTTGCTAGTACCTCCATCCACATACTTACCCTGGAGAAAGAGAGGAAAATTGAAGAGGATATGTCACCAATGTGGTAGGGTAAGCAGCCTGAAGCATAGCAATCAATGGGCACTGCTTTCTTAATGTTTGAAATCTGAGCTGTGCTGTTCAGAGCATCCCTACTGTGGGGAATATCCACTTCGAACAAAATACACAGGCTGTTGGGTAAGGCAGATAAACTTCACTTGACAGATTTTTACATGCTTCCTGATAAAAGCCTCAGCACTTGGCAAATTCTAATGAGCTCTGGCCATGTATCAGCATACTTGAACACGCAGCATAGCACGGATCCAAATCCCAGAGTAACCAACAGGGTGATGCTTTATCTTCCTGACACTCCGAATAAGACTCTTAACCCAAAAAACCCTTTTTAATCCAAGTACAAGGATGTCCTTTTCCTGTGACTTTTTTCATTTTCATGCCTATTAATAGAACGGTGTGCTTATAAAATGTGAATTAAAATGGAGCAGACTTTATTTTTGAGGTTAACATGGATTCCTCAAAAACTGTAGCTGTGAATGTTTGCTTTGATGGCTGGGAAACTACCATTACTGTCTCATGCTGATTAAGCATTATTTATATTTAGAAAAGCACAAATTAAGACTGAAACAAATGCAAAGGTGGAGAAAGTAAGTTAAAAGTTACAGTGCCAAGGTAATAGTGAAATTCTTAGTTCTATTCCCTTGGTTGTACAGATGTTTTCATCCTTTCACTTAAACAACTGGATTGGCCAACTGGAAAACATTTAGATTTTAGGAAAAAGAACATTTACACTGTATTTACATTGTATTGAATAAATTTAGCACAGCAAGGCAAGTATGCCATAAATGCTTTAAGATCCAAACTTATGGAGATTGGGAACATTCAAATAGTACTAAACCTGAAGCATTCACGAATCTCAGATACATTAACTTGAGTGATTATATAACTCCCTCATAACCTTTTCTTCTGTTGCTTAGACACAAGATGTGTTTTAAACAAGAAAATCAGACAATATGATTAGGGAGCAAAACAAAATGAATATAGGTGACCAGCTGCACATCACTAATTGGAAGAAAAGAAAAGCTGGATAGTTTTAAAGTAAATATGGAACAAGGTTGTATAAACTCTCTGATGCCTAAGTGCAATTAATAAAATAAATATACTTGTAAAAGCAGAAAGATTGCAAAACCTCCTGGTTTTTGTATATGAAATGAAAGGAGCTGAATGTTATTTTTAAGTAGAGAAATGAAAATGGATGAAAATGAAAGTAAGGGATGTGGGGAATGGAGATAAATAAGCTAAGTTATTACTACTTGATCTGATAGCAAACCATCTGGCAATATGCTGCCAAATCATTATGTATCATTTATATGACTCAGTGCTAATTAGATGTGCACGGATTATGCAGACTTCTTGTGCTTTCAACATTGGTAGAATGTTTTAAAAATATCACTTACATTATTAGTATGACATGTACTTGTTATGAATTTCTGACAGTAATCCAAGCCATTTTTTTTACTAGAAAGTATCCCAAGGACTTCAAAGACTGTTCAGATTTTGACATTAAAAAAAGAAGCAAAACAAAACAAAAAACCCCAATATAGTATCAGGATGTTCTGTACAGACACTAAGAAATTAATTTCTTTTTCTTTTCCAGTGACTTTCAGAAAATCTACTAACTGAGCAGTTAGGCCTGGACATCATGAAAAGATAACTAAGTACATAAATATATACACAATACAGGTCACAGTGAGCATGCTTTGAAAGATGGTGTAATAAAGCGTCATTTAAAAGTGTGTGTGTGTGTGTGTGTGTGTGTGTGTGTGTGTGTGTGTGTGTGTGTGTGTTTCACTGTGTCTATGCATACAGAAATCAAACACTTTTTTCTCCTCTAAAAAGAAATGTAGGTATGTAATTTCCCCACTTTCATTCTCATAAAGTCAACAAATGGAGGACTATAAAATTTTCCTTTGAGTGTTTATAGTACCTCTATAGCTCTACTTAGAGCATATTAACTACTGTAAATTGTCTGTCTTCAACATGCTGCAACATAAACCTTTTAATAAAAAGTATTCTGAGAGTTGAAAACTTCAAACTGTCTTCATATGAAAGCTATAAAAATCTGTTGGATGGAAGATGAAATACCGAGATAAAAATTGACAGGCTCAGTGATTAATAGGTGAAATTGCTCCCTTTTCAAGGAATGTCTCCAAGGTGGTGCATCCAAAACTACAGAATTTTTTTTAAGAAAAAAAATCAATATGCTTGACTAAGAAATATTACATGAATTCTGAAAATTAAAGGCCTCTGAAGGGAGCTTGCTTATTTGTCATGTGACCATAAAGACTCAGTTATGAATATGGTGAAAATAAGGCATCACAAACACATAGTTGCAAAATGAACTAACAAGTGCAAAGAAAGAAGCAATATTTGAAAAATATCAAAACATTATAATACAGGGATATCTATCTTAACACAGTAATACTTTTTGTGATGTGAGTGCTTTTGTAAATATGCATGATTTGCTGTGTGTAGTTTTGTATTTACATTTATAGATGATTTGGAAGAGTTGAGGATGGCTCAAAGAGCTGGCAGAATGCTTTATAGTGTAGAACACATGATCTGCAAGGTGGTATAAATAAACATTTACATTTACTTATAGATTTAGAATTACACAAGGAAGAGGTATGTGCTTATTAGAGCATTTTTTTATTTCAGACACAGTCACGTAATGTTCCTTTAGTAGAGGGGTGAGGACAAAATTCCAAAAAAAAGTGAGATGTGCTCTTTTAACAGTAATTGTCATTAATGGTCTTCTGCTAAAGTTTTCCAAAATTATAAACTCTTTAAACTATTTATAGTTACAGGTGCCTTTCTGAAAAGTTACTGTCCTTTGAACACAGGCTAGATTCATCCATTTATCAAAACTGGATTATTGTGCAAGAATTTTCATTTTAGTAGTGTAATAGTAAAGTCCCTGCACTGCTTGAAACATGCTGAACACTGATCCCTGCGAGAGGCCCCAACTGAGTGGGCTCAAAAAGTGAGAAGCTAAAATAATAAGAACCTTAGGAAAATGTTGGTAGAAGTGTTTTGACAGCTTGAATGGATTTACCTGGGCTATGCTAATATTCATTTTACAGAGAATTCAAGCTGAAACTAAAGAAATATTTGCCTGTTTGGAAATTTGCCACATCTGTTCATCTTATGCCTGAGCCAAGCCTTTGCATACAGTTATGATTACTAATAAGCATTGCATGCAATTTGTTGAGTTTGGAGTTGGGGTTTTTTTTGCTCTTGGATAAATAAGGAAAAACAAACTTATGTGTAACTTCTGGACATTGGGTGGCACCATTGCCTCACATAAGCCATAAAGCAGCCTTCTAGCTTAAGTTTCACAGTGTTGGCTCTGCTCCTTTTTCCCTTTAGCATAACTATATAAGGCAAGCCAGAACACAGAACTAGTAGCCTTCTTTCTTCTCTCTATTTTTTTTTTTTTTTAGCTTGATTTTAAGTAATCATCTTGCTTTAAATAGTAATGAATTCTTAACCAAGAAGTGATGTTGCTCAGTTTAGGGAAGTGGTGTTTTGATTTCAAGTGCTGAAACAGAAAGATACTCTGTACAGCCAAACAGCTTTCACGTGCATGTGCACCAGCCAGCCTGTGATGAAGCTGTGCAATAATGCAAAAAGCAGGAATAGCACCTGTGTGTTTTATTGTCTTTCATAAAAGTTCAGTTTAAAATGACTTTTTAATTAAGATCTGAATTGTGTCCATAGCAGGGCTGATGTATCAGATACCACTATGTATTTCTGTAAGGTCAAGATTCCTATAGTTTATTTTTAAGATGTATTTAGATCTTTTTAATTGGACCTTGATCTCCTTCCTGGTGGGTACAAAAACTTTGTTCCAAATCAGGAGACTGGTGTAAAAACACTAAACAAGTACACCTTTCCTTACACTGGTATGAATTTTTTTTCCAAGGTTCATTAAATTTATTGTACAGAGCAAAGTACTCAGATAATAGATAACTAATAGTATTTTGTCTTCAGATTAATTAAACTGTCAGAGACTGCATTTTGAAAACTGTCTGACCAGTTACACAGTGGTTACTGTGGTGGAAGTGAATGAGCCAGTAAAAACAAATACAGTATTTCCAATAATTTTTATTTTATGGCTTTATTTGAGGTGAAAGTGCAGAATTAAACTTTTTGGACAGTCTCATGGAAGAGCACTGTCAGAGTTGTATAGATCAGTGTCAGTACTAACTTACTTGGGGGAAGGCATTCTGATGAAAGCTGGAAGAATAATCGTGATTTTTTTTTCAATTTGGATTAAAGAAACCCCCACCCTGTTTCCATATATGTTGGCTGTTCAACTTAAAGATAGAAGTTTAGCATAAATAGAAATCTGCATAAAAATACTTCTTATTCTTTGAAATTGCGTTTTCAGAAACAATATCAAATAATGTATCAGCAGTATTTGCTATAAACAACTTGTGAACCTGGCACTTGTCACTGTTATGTCTTGTAAGGAATGCATTCACTAGAATCTGAGCCAACTGCAGAATTAAAGAGCAGATCATTAAAATAAATTTCTTGGATTATCTGTTTGTAGTGCATAATCTGACCTGTTCTAAATGTTTATATTCCTCTAGAACAGATCACAGTACAGTTCTTTAAGTTCAAGACTTTTCATTCTTCTTTTAGAGCCTTACAAATAAATTTGAAGTAATAGATAACTCCATTTCAGAGCTGAAAAGTGAGACAGAAGCTTTAAATGTACACTGTGAGACTGGGTGAGGATTGGTGATCTAACACTGGAAGCATTCTATTTTTTATTATTTTTAGCGGCTACAGAAATTGAAAAGAAACACAACACTATTTCTCAAGTACTGAAAAACTATATAAGGACTTTCTCTAGGCCCATTAAGGATACGATGAGAAATAATGTCCTAAAATTAAAACAAGAAAGCAACCTTTGGCTCCAATAGGGTTTGAAGCTCAGTGTCAGCCAGGAACTGGGAGTCAATGCCTTGCACAGCTGAAAGATACTTTTGATTTCTGGTGTCTCCATGGTTTGAGAGACAGCCTAGGTCCTGCTGCGAGCAGATATGAAACAACCTCTTAAGTTTCTTTCTAAGTCCTAATCAATCCCACCCTATGATTTTAACATTGTACATTCTGTAGTAAATAAATCTGCTAGAAACAACAATTTGTCTTTCACACTTACTATTCGGACCAAAATCTGTTACAGTAAATTCAGTGCCAAATAAAGGTGATGAAAAGACCAGATTGTCATGGATTTAGAAGAGATTGTTACCAAGTGTTGTGGGTTGACCCTGGCCAACAGCTGAGCACCCCCACAGCTGCTTCCTCACCCTTCCTCCTCCCCCAGCATGACAGTGCATAAATGGAGAGCAAAAGTTTTGGGTTGAGACAAAGACACTTCAATAAACAAAGGAAAAAGAGATGGAAAGACCTAAGTGATGCCAAGGCAATTGTTTGCTACCTCTTAGTGCAGTGTCTAGCCAATCTCCTCAGGCATCAGACACCTTGGAGGCCAATTACCCACATACACACCCCTCCTTCTAATCCACCTTCTATTGGGTAGCATAACTTTATATAATATGGAATATGTCCTTGGCCAGTTTGGGTCCTCTCACAACTTACTTTTCAGCTTGGAGGGAAGGATAGCACCATACGGGCTCTCATGAAGGAAGTTAACTCCATCCTGGCCAGAACCAGAACACCAAGTTTTTACAGTTTTTTTAGGTAAAATTCAAAAAACTAGTTGTTTTTCATGCTGTCTCCTCAAAACTTATTATTGTGGTTTACTGTGCATGTCATGGTCATTTCCTTTGGATTGGTTGTGTTTTCCATAGAGCTACATAAAAACTAGGGATTGCAGTTATGCCCAGTGTGCCATACTGCTTGGTCACAAAACAGTTTTTTCAGACTCTTAACTGTATGGTTTTGATTTAGGACTGTGTATTTTGAGGATTTGGGCAATGTTTTCCTAGATGATGTTGCCATCAAACTGTCAAACTTCTTTTGACTTTTAGTTTCCCTGTGTCATGTTGACTTGATGTTGGTGTATTTGACTGGTTCTGTACCGCATGTGGCATTCTGTGTTTTTTTGATTCAGTTCTGTTTGACTTTCCATATCAAAAGCAGAATGAAATAGTCCTAAGAGAGCAATTGCTGGTGGACATAATCTAACACTGCTTTGAGGCTAATACAGGCTGGGACTAGTGCAGCTGCTCTGAAGTGACACCAGGCTGTAATGGGGCCCAAGGGCCATCCCATAACTGAAAATTTCTGGAATGAGGACTGCTCCGGTTCCTACTGGAAGGTTTGATCAATAAGCTGCTCATCTGGTTAACTGTGCCAGTCCTTGTTTCCCCTTACATCACTCAGAAGGACAAGACAGATGAGTGGAGACAATCAGGGTGCAGAAGTCCTTTCGCACAATTAAACCTATTTTTATTGCATAGAAGATATTTCTTGTGGTTTCGTTCATATCAAGGGATGGTTGTTAGGTGACTTATTCATAAACAAGGATGGTTAGCAAGCTCAGAATTGAATAATTTTACCTTTAATAATGACTGATACAATGACTTTAAGCTGCTGTTTTGCCTAAGTGGGAGGCCTCAACAGGGAGCAAATACCAAGTTCTATGCTTGCAGTGGGTTTACATATCCAAAACTCACTGACTTTGTCTGCAGGTATGTGCCAGGTAGGAGTCATGGTTTTTTCTATTCTTCTCCCTACCATCTCAGAATAAGAGAATAATTAAGCTGGGAACGACCTTTAGAGGTCATCTGGTCCAACACCCAGCTCAAAGCTGCTTCAAAAGTGGCACAATTTTCCATCTCTGCTTGTTCAATGGCACGATTATTGTGCACATCTGAGCTGGTTCAAAAAAAACTACTTCAGCCAAAGAAACTAGTCATTATGTTCCTGCTTAGTGTGTTTGCATCTAAGTATAAAGCCCCTATGCTTCCTGAGATTATTGGCATTAAAAGCTATAAGACAGACAAACCCTGAAGTCTTTGGTGTCACCATCTTATATGATGGATTTTTCCAGGGTCTCAAACTTGTTTAGATGTTTCATGCTGTTTGAACATCTCTGGATGACTACTATGACTACTTGTCTCTTGCACTCTCAGGGATCCTGTTTTTTTTCTTGGCTGCCAAATTGGAATGTCATAACAACTTTTGAGTTGGTTCCCGAACTGTCATGGTTTACAGTGCAGCTGTAATAAGGCAAAACAAAATATATGGAAGCTATTTGTGAGGCATGGGACATCCTGAGGCACAAATCCCAGGAGCTGATGCCAGTTAATCAATGCTTGAGTGATCATGTTGTTTGCAACTTATCAAACCAGCAGAAATGTTAAAGACAAATTCATTGAACATTATTTGAACCCACTTCAGTGTTCCTTGAACGGTTTGCCTCATTTTTTCCCTGCCACTATGACTTAGTACACAACTGAGAAAGGTAGGTGATTCTTTATACCACTGTTTCTTTTCTTGTAGGAATCAGAAGCTGGGGAAAGTAGTTCATGTAGCCACTAATCTCTTTAAAACATATGGAAGCATTTTGTTCATACATTATTTTGCTCAGTTAAATCCCTTATTGTTTACCTATACTTTGACTTTTGGTTGACAAGGTAATACCTTCACTAATTTATTAAAAGACAGTATCAGGTAGTTTTGGCCTAATGTTTTGTATTTTTAAATAGCTACATTTCAGCAGGGAAAATATAAAAACTCAGATGTGCTTGGTTGAGGCAGTTCTGTGTCAGATGGAAGCAGCAGGAGACCACACAGGAGAGAGCAGTGAGTCTGACAGTTCTTTAGGCAAGCTGTTCATTTGACTGAGGGAGTGGGCAACATGCCCTTGACTTAATCAAGACTGAAAAACTTCAGTCCTCTACATCTGCCTATGGAAGTTTCCATTTGACTGTGTGCAGTACAGTAGACAGGAGCATCTCATAATCTAATCACCTGAACTCTGGGGACCTATGTCAAGTTCCACAGCTTGACAGATCTTCTCTTTCTTTCCTGTGGCTTGGTCTGTAATGGTTGAAAGATGTTGAAATTCCTGTGTCCTGCTCCCTCCCCTGAGTGTATATATTCTGCCTCTTGGACGATCCTATAATGAGCTCCAGAAGATATGCTGCAGAAGGAATTTTCACTGTTTCTCTGCCAGAAGACAGAGCAGCTGACTGGCAGAGACAGTTAAGCAGTCATTACTGCCCCATAGGAAAGGACTTGTCTTTGATCCATCTTTAGAATCTTGTAAGAATCTGTGACTGATTGCTTCATGCCCAGTGTTTTTCCAGGTCCTTTCTAGAGACTGTGTAATCTAAGAACAGCAGTCTCTATAATGAAAAATTGCTTGGTTGAACTCTGTTCCCAGGACTCTTTGCTACAGCCCCACACCAGTTCTCTATAAAGCTTTCATTGAAGGCTCTAGGACTTGGCTCAAATGTAGCCCTCAAATTTTAATTAAGACCAAGTTGTTCCCAGCTTAACCCAGGAAGAAGAGAGACTAAACTCCAACTGCACTGTGGACTGGAGTGCTGAGTTCCCTCAGTGGTTTGGCTGTCAGCATGCATGTGCTGATACTGCAAGGTTATCACTTCTCCTGAGCAAGACAGGGCAAGTCCCAGGCCAAGTGTCCCTGACTGAGCCATGTCTAGAGCGTGGGGGGCTTTCCCCACTACTGCAGATTTCTCCCAGAGACAGCTGTTTAGAGTGGTCAAAGACAAGGCTGTGTAGTTCAGATCTGAGTGATGCAGTGTCAGAGAATGTCAGAGCTCCCATGCTCAAGCTCGCTGCCAAGTGTTTGACAAATGTAGGTGTATTGCCAGGGTATCAGTATATTAGGGTATATATTAGTGGAACGGAACTGGCATTGAATTGCTGTCTTGAGTAGCTGAAAGCTGAGAAGCTGTGTTTCCAAATGCATGTTGTGATTAAAAACGTGATTGTGTGATGCTGAGCTAATTCGGATTGGTTTTGCTTATTTCTGCAGGATTAGTCATCGCTTACAGTTCTGCCCCTCCTTTTGTTACTTCCTGAGCAGGACAGAGAGGTCCACTTGCAGAAGCCTGAGGAAGAGCTGGAACAGAACCCAGCTCATGTGATTTGCAGGCCTGTCTCTGACGGAAAGGTCTTTCCGCCCCACCTATTGAAAGAAACTACAAAAACACTGTCATTCCTGGATTAAACATTTCTCAAAGAGCTAAAAGAACAAAGTAGTTGCACTCAAGTTCTCTAACTCTGTAATTGCATTTGTGTCTGGTTCATAATTTCTCTCTTTTCTCATATTATAGTCCTTCTATAGCAAGAGATGACAGAGCCACCAGAGTATCTGGAGGCACTGCTGCAGTGCCTGAACAAAAGAGCAAACTACCCTTGAATCACGTGCCAGTTTTGCATTAGATATGCATAATTTTACATTTACATATCTGACAGCATTAAATTGTATTTGCATTCTCCCCTTTTAATCTCAGAGGTGAGACTGCAACAGTGCTACATTTGTATTATTTAGGAACCTAAAATATATGTAATACTATAAAGAAAGGAGGTTTGGTTGTGTTGCAAACCTCTGTGTCCCTTAATAACAGAAAGTTCCTTATTTTCAACCTTCTTGAGATGAAAATTCTCAGTGGGGTAGTTAGAATAACAAACAAACACAATCTGAGAGTGTTTGTAGAATTGTAGAATTCAAGAAAAAGCTTTGTTTCCTACTTCCTCCTCACAGCCCTAAATATAAGATTTAAAACACTTAAGTGCTATTTTTCTTAACAGTTGGAGAACACCAGGTTTCATGGAAGATTTCCATATTTCTTGGGCGTTGGTACAATATAATTTTTCTTATATTTGTGACAAGCCAAAACACTTACTACATCTCAGCAAAAGGTTGTTTTGGTTTTTTTTCTTTGCAGACTCACTACGTGGGAAAACATTGGAACATGGGTTTATCTTAACCATTTTGAAAGTGAAAAGTCTTATGTTTATCCCAGCTGTGGGCATGATCCCTGTGATGTGAATACTTAAAGAAACCAGCACAAAACAGAGAAATGGAAGAAAGGGTGGGAAACACTGCTGAAATTTATAAGGAAAACTAAGCAAATGCAGATATACATGTTAATCAGAAGGTTTCATATCTTTTATACTATTACAGTTATAGAAATGTAAGGATAACTTTATATTTCTTTATATTCTTCTTTTTCCCTAGTAATGATGAGCATGCACATAAAATCAGACAGAGAAATAGTATGTAAGTTTCTACTTAGCTGGCATCAAAATTATTATTCTTGAGGCCAATAACTTATTTAGTGAATCGGAATGTCAGCAACAAGCAGTTCTGTAAGGCAAATAACAAGCTATTGTTGCTCACACCTGTGCCTCATTTTCCCTTCTCTTGCACTATCAGGGGGTGTGTGTTTAGCAAATACATAAAGCAAGTTGAGTACTCCAAGGAAGTCTGCCTAACATATTTGTATTGTAATAGTTTTAAAGGAAATTGTGAGTTCTACTACCAAGTTACTGTGATATAGATGTGCTTGCCTGAGCTTGCAGTGGGAGTGAGCGTTTATCACTGTGAAAAGGTTCCCATTCATCTTCACAATCACTTCTCTGGCATACTTGAGGTGTCCTATTGTAACCACATGACCTGTCAGGAAAAGAATGCCACAGATCTAAAGGTTGCAGAGTTATGAAGAAAGATCCAAATTGGGTCCCATGCTGCTGTCCTTACTGGATTAAAAACAGTTAATGGCTGACCTGGATGTTGCACCATTTGTCTCCAGTGAGGTCAGCGCATACTGAATGGTTGGCTTGCTAGGAGGGGTCTGTGTGAAAAGTATTTGATGGGAAAATCTGTACAAATAGACTTGGCTGGAATTCATGTTTATGTGTACTCAGAGTGTAAGGAATGGTTACAAAGGGGTACCAGGTATTATGCTCAAAATCACATTTAAGGGCAAAGAGGAAGCACACATCATATGTTATACACCAATATTTTTTTTTCTTGCGACTACAGTTGAAATGTGAATATTATAATATTTATTAATACAGATCTAACTGTTACAGAAGGAGAAAGAATAACAGTGCACTGAAAATTTTATACACACTGCTGGGTTTCTAGTCCTATCATTGCTCGCCTTTCTGTAGCTTCCCTGGTCTCAAGGACAGCAGTTTAATTCTGGGTTGTATGGGGGATGTTATAGCAAGTTGTCAGCATGTGGAGTGCTTCACTAGGACAAATCTGACATTCCTGTGGATGGTTTCTTCTTCCTTGCTCCAGGACACATATGGGATAATTTTTTGTTTCCTAACAAGGTTTTACATTCTTGATCTTTCTTTGTTTGTCTGAGGCTTTGTTACCTCCAAATTTACTGTCTTTATCGTGACACACATGCATGTTAGATACTACTTTGTCCTCTGCGTTACTCCTAAAACCAGTTTTGTGCAGCTCCAGGTCTGCATTTCTTTAGCCATATATGGGTGAGTCGTCTTAGCCATGGAGTCTCCAGTGCCAGGGCTGTGCTCCAGGTCCCATGCCCGTACCCCCGTGTCGCACCCCATGTCCTGGTCACACCCGGTCGTTTAGGAAAGGCTGCGTGAAGGTGCCAGGTGCTCTCTTGGGTAAGGGTTTGTGAGGGTTGTTTTAGAAGCTAGGTCCCTTGCTCCGGTGGATGAGGTTCCTTTTGGAGTGCTGGGTAACATTTCATAGAGTGACAGACCCTGTTCGGTTGGAAAAGACCTCTGAGACCATCGAGTCCAACCCATGACCGAGCACCGCCACGTCAACCGCACCACGGCACTGAGCGCCACAGCCACTCCTGTCTGTGACTCCATCACCTCCCTGGGCAGCCGTTCCAATGGACGGTTAAGAAGAGTTACTGGCCAAGGAGAGCTGTGCTTGCTGGGATTATTTGGGGCAGGATGCTGAGCCCCTGAGCCCGGGAGCGGCGGGTGTCCCGAGAGGAGCGGCCCGGCAGGGCGGGTGTCCCGAGAGGAGCGGCCCGGGAGCGGCGGGTGTCCCGAGAGGAGCGGCCCGGCAGGGCGGGTGTCCCGGGAGGAGCGGCCCGGCAGGGCGGGTGTCCCGAGAGGAGCGGCCCGGCAGGGCGGGTGTCCCGGGAGGAGCGGCCCGGCAGGGCGGGTGTCCCGGGAGGAGCGGCCCGGCAGGGCGGGGGCCGAGGCGAGCGCGGGGCCGCAGGGCGCTGTCTCTCCCGCGGCCGCCGCCAGAGGGCGCGGCGGCGGCCGAGCGCCTCCCCCTCCTGCCGGCGCTGGCGGCCGGTCCTGCCGGGAGGAGGGAAGGGGAAGGGAGGAGGAGAAGGAGAGGGAGGAGGAGGAGGGCGGGCAGGCGGCGACGGCAGCACCGCCAGCAGCCGGAGGCCGCTCGCCCGCGCTCCTGCGGCAGAGGCGGGCAGCCGGGCGCACCGTGCCCCTCGCCTCCTCCCCGCGCCGCGCGGCTCAGCGGCCCCGCCAAGATGTCTCGGGAGCCCGGCTGCGGCCGCTGGCTCCTCTTCGCTGCCTGCGCCCACCTCGTCTTCCTTCTCCCGCCGCTCCGCGCCCGGGGTGAGTGGCGGGGGCCGGGCCGGGACGCCATGGCGAGGTGAAGGGAGGAGACCCGGGACGCTCGGCCCCTCCGAGGAGGTGATGACAGGGAGGAGGGCACGGAGAGCTCGGAGTGGCGCCGGAGCCGCCGCCGCTTCCCGCCCGCTCTGTGCCGCCCCGCGCGGGGCAGCGGGCGGGAGCCGCCGTGCTCCTCTCGCCGAAGTTTGTTGGCGGCGCGGGGTCCCTGCGCGGCCCCGGCTGCGGGAGCAGCGCCGGGAGCGCCTCCGGCCCGGGGCGGTGTGCGGGGCCGGGGCTGCGGGCAGGGACGGGAAAGCGGCCCTTGGATCGGGAGCAGCTTCGTGGAGCAGCCGGCCGGAGCCAGCGCGGAGCACTCGGGCTCGTGTGTGGGCAGCGCCGCGCTGAAGGGGTGCTGTGCTGAGGGCGGGGGGAAAGGTAAAGTCCGGCTGAAATGCCGGCCGAGAGGACAGAAATGTGTTCCTGTGGTTTAGAGATGTGTCTAGTCAGGTGGGAGAAGATTAAAGGAGAACAACTAGTAGTGTGTCAGCGCTTGGGTTGCTACAGGCTCCTGGAGTTGGGAGCTGTTGGCATAAGAGACAGAAGTAAATGTTTACATCTGTTCTGTTTCTCATTATTTCTAGTCCTGAATATTCCCATCTCTGTCAGCATAGGCTTGCTGGTTTGTTGTGAGCCTTAGGATCTGAACTTCTTCCACTGCTATCGCTTGTACATCAAAATCATACAGGGGAAAACTGGTACTAATAAATCTCATTTTCAGTAAAGCAAAATTGTGATATTTTGGTTTTTCTTCTGCTAAACACTGTTCCTTTCACTGACACAGCTTGGTTTTTGGAGGAGTCCTAATACTCTACAGCTGTTCCTAAAGCTGCGTTTCATTTTTACTGGGATGAGTAGTTTTGCTCCAGTGCTTCAGTAAGGTATTATAGCACTTGAAACCTCAAACAGATTGTAATCACAGTCAGAGAATAACAGCTTCAGTTTTTCCTGTATGTGTGTTTATTGTAGATATATATTCATACATGCATACATACATGCAGGTAGAGAGCAGATATGGAAACACTTGTGTTCTTGTTCAGTAGGTCTGAATTAATGCTTGTATAGAATTTTTTTCACCAGAAGCTTATTGCAGGATCATGGTTTTCTTTTGGCTTTGTAAAATATCCTTTTACATTAAAAAGTCTGTCCTTTCCTATATCATCGATGCTTTTGAGATGGCCTGGATAGTAGGTTTGCAATATAATCAGCTTTGTTCTCGGAAAACAGAAATAATTTGGATTGCCTTCCGCAGAAGCAAACAGCTTGTCTGTCTGTAGTTAAGTAATTGCATGAATTCCAGCTTGCAGGTGGCAGCTTACAGAATTGGAAAATGTATTCAGATTATTTTCTATGGTCTAACTTCTAGACAATCAGAAGGGATCATGATGATGCTTTTTCATCTACTGTTTCTCTTTGCTTGCCTTTTATAAAGATACTGGTGTACACAGCACTCATTTAGTCATTTCAGTGGTTCAGAGTGGTGATTTCAGCTGCCTTCTTCCCATATGTGCCATTTGTATAAAGAAATATAAGGAGATACTTTTATTTTATGAAAAGCTTCAGATGCTGTAAATTTGCTTGCATCACCCTCTCCTCTTCCTCCTTCCCCTGCTGTCTCCTCTTCCTCCTTCCCCTGCTGTCTCCTCTTTTTGTGTTGATGAATCTGTAAGTCTTCATTCTTACCTGGCTAGATCAGAGTGATAGGGTGATAGGGTGGCAACAACGAAGAAATATTATAAAAGCTTACATATAAGTACATGAAAATAATTTGTAGTGCTCACAGGCTGTCTCATCATGGAAGATCCCATCTCTTTGAGTGACAGCATCAGTGCAGATTTTCTCTGGAATCATGTCAATCCATAAAATCTTATGTTCTTTGAAAACTTGGAAGGGAGAATAAACCCAACCAAAACAAAAATAGGCCTTTCATTAAATTATTATTAGAAGTGTAAAGAAATTCTATTTAAAATGTTTACTGTGTACAACATAATCACTGGCTGTCATTATTTGAAGGGGTTATTATTAGTCATAGTTTTGCCATACGTTAAGTCATAGAATTTTTACTTTTTTGTAGCTCATTTAAACTGACCCACAGCTCATTGAGGTGGTTGGAATGACTCTGGGGTCAGTCAGCCTTGAAAAGAGGAATATAACAGAAGTGTTGCTTTTCTGTCTCAGGTGGATTAGTCTGTGAAAGCAAAGAGTTAACTCCTCAGGTTTGAACGTCCTTTGCACTTCAAGGACATAATTGTAAACGTTTGGAAATTGTTTATGCATAAAAGGGTATTATTGAAGAAAAGTTTGCTTCTGCATATAAAATATGATATTACATAATTGTATATATTTATACAGTTTATTGTATTTTAGTGCTGCAGTGTTTACATCCATTTTTCTAGTAGTTTGTTGGCACATAATCCTGCAGTTCAGTTGCTGAACAATGAAAATAATTACTGAGTTTTACTTTCTAGTATTATAAGCAAGTCTATTTAATTATCAAAATTTAAATGGAAATAATGGAACACTTGACAAAAATAAATAGGAATTGAAGGAATTGGATTGAATAGGAATTCTCAAGATTGCATGTCCAGGTTTTGAATGGATCCAAAAATGTTATCTAGCTTTTCCAGTGGATTTTAGTCCTGCTCTCAAAAGACATAAAAATAAGACTGATGATGATACAGAACTTTAAAGTCTTTCTGAAATTTCTTTCCTTTTCTTATCCTCAGTTCTTGGCCATTTAGCAAAAGTAGAGGAGGACTAGCGATCGACACATTCTTCTTTGGTCTGCTTGTGCCAGATGACAGGATATTAATGCACAGTGTGTGTTAACAACCTTCAGAGTACACAATGCATTAGATAATGAAGTGCAAATACAAAATTACTGGTTGCACGTAAGATGGTGCCTTACTGGGGTTTTTTCGGCTGTGGGTAACTTTGAGAGAAACTGTACAGTTAATCACCCATGGTCTTTTGGTTACTGGGGTACCTACAGGGCTTGAGCTTTTACCAGCTAGTAAAAGAATATTTCTTCTTGCAATATATTTTCTCTGTGCTCTATGGTAAGTCAGTGGTCCAACTGAGTTATGCTTACATTGTATTAGAAAACTCAAAAGACTAGAGGAAATTCTGGATTTGGCAAAGGTGCTCTAGCTGCAGAGATTGATATATGTTTTAGGGAGTTGTACTGAAAGAAATCTCTTGCAGTTGTCTGAATTAATAATGATGCTTGGGCATGAAAAGTTACTGCTTTGTTACAGGACCATCTGACAGCTCCTAGACATAGGCCATCCTTCTTTGTGCCCATACACCTTGCACACTACAAAAAGATATCCTTGAACAGAAAATTTATGGTTTCTGCCTGTGTGGTACAAGTAACCTGGCCATGAGCTGCATGTGGAGTTAGAATTTTTGTATGTGTCATCCACTCCTGCAAACACCTTTTTCAGAAACCTCTTGGGAGTGAATTGCAGGTGAATGAATTAATCTTGGAGATGTCCACTTGTGCCAAGGCACTGTATTTTCTACCTACCCTGTGGTCCCTTTGTTTATATGTTGTAGGCCAGCTAATTTACCATGTTCTTCTCCTGCTGCCCTTTTCCCAGTAAATCCTTAGAAGAGGATATTTATTTCCATGCTGAGAGATCTGGTTGCTTAGCCAGATCAGTCTTGGCCACAGTTTACTTCTGAAGACTGCTTTATCAAATTAGATGTGTGTAGCAGATTTGCTAATCAGGTAGAAAAGTGTTGCTAAGATAAATTCATACAGCCTGTGTGAGCGAAAAGCTTGATTAATGTACTCTTGAGTTTTTTTTGGTGGTGTCTTCAGGGGTCTGTTAGTCTGTTTTGTGAATGGTTCTTCAGTAGTTTAAAAATAGTCTGAACAGTTTTTGTCTTATTAAAATGTATTAGCTAGAAAAAGTCTTCCTGATACATTTAATGTAAAAGATTCCAAGTCATTTTAATGTGTTTAATTGTTGGAAAAGAAGGGGAGGCTGCACTTCTGAAATCACAGGGAATAACGATACAGCAAGAGACTTTAGCATTCATTGCATTTTTTGGTTTGTTGAATAAATTACAAGGGAGTGTTGAAATTGCACTATGTGACAGAGTCAGAGCTGGTTGATTTTCAAGGTTCATCTCCTACAATATTGATCCATCCCCACATGCAGGAGGGCAAGTTAAGATGGCAGGATACCCACATGGACAAACAGGAGCTCCTGGCAAAGCTCAGATATAAAAAGAAAGTACACAAGAGATGCAGGTCACCCCAAGAGTAACATGGAGACACTGGGAGTGCAGGTATGCCTTTAGGAAAGCCAGAGCCCACCTGAAGTTGAATCTGGTGAGGGATTCAACTTGTGAAAGGTAAGGATTCAACTTGTCTGCAGGTGTATCAGCAAAAGGGAGACTAGGGAAAATAAGGGCCTTCTTATGAATGGAGGACAGAGTTAAAAGAAGGACATGAAAGAGGGCAAGGAGCTCAGAACCTTCTTTGCCTTGATTGATATTATTAAGACTCGCCTTCAGCAATCCTAGGCCCCTGAAACTCATGGGAAAATCTGGAGCAAAGAAGAGTTAATCTCACTGGAGGAGCACTGGTTTAGGGAACATTTAAACAAACTGGACATACAGAAGTCCACAGGACCTGATGGCAGGCACACATAAGGGCTGCTGGAGTTTGACAGTGTCAGTGCAAGGCTACTCTTGATAATCTTTGACAGGTGATGGTGGCTGGGGGACATTCCTCAAGACTAGAAGGATATCACCCTTGTCTTCAAGGAGGGCAAGGATAAGTTGGCCAGTGTTACCTCAGTCCCTGGGAAAGTGGTGGAATAAATAATCCTGGATATCCCTGCCAAACAAGGAAGGACAAGACAAACATATGAAGGACAAAAGGGGGTGATTGGGAGAAGTCACCATGTTTTTATGAATGGGCAGTCACGCTTAACCAACGCGAATGATTTCTGTTATGACATGACTACCTTCATGAATATGGGGAAAGAAGTTGATATTGTTCATCTCAACTTTAGCAAGAAGCTTGAGTTCAATCCTGTCTCTAATGCATAACAAACTAATGGAAGTGTTGGCTATGCATGTGGACAGTGAGGTGGATAGAAAACAGTCTGACTTGGTGAGCTCTGGGCTCTGATGAGTGGCACGGTGGCTCCAGTAGTGTTTAACCTTTCATTAATGACCTAGATGGTGGGATGTGCACCCTCAGTGAATTTGCAGAAGATACACAAGGTGCAGGAGGAGTTGATGCACCAGCTGGTTGTGCTGCCATTCAGAGGGACCTGAGCAGGCTGGAGGAGCAGACAGGAAATGGGAAATTGAGTTCAGTGAAGGG
Organism: Acanthornis magna; assembly: GCA_036785705.1. Taxonomy (NCBI): domain Eukaryota; kingdom Metazoa; phylum Chordata; class Aves; order Passeriformes; family Acanthizidae; genus Acanthornis; species Acanthornis magna. The sequence goes on from JAWUZG010000090.1 coordinate 15,360,336, forward strand.
AAATACAAAGTCTGGCCCCTGACAAGGAGGCATCCCATGCAGCATTGCACATGGGACACACATTGTCTGGGAGACAGCTTTGCAGAGAAGAACTTGAGAGTCCTGGTGTGCACAAACTGATCATAAAGCAGCAGTGTGCCGTTGTGGCAAAGATGGCCAGCAGGCCCCTGGGCTGCAGTGGGAAGAGTGCAGCAGGGCTTGGGAGGTGACCCCTTCTGTCTGTTCAGCGCTGGTGAGACACATCTGGGCTGCTGTGTCCAAGTTTGGGCTCTGCAGTACGAGAGAGACATGGGCATACTGGAATGAGTCCAGCAAAGGACCCTGAAGATTATTAATAGATTGGAACACCTGACAGATGAGGAGAGGTTGAAGGAGCTGGGGCTGTTTAGCCTGGAGAAAGACAGGTTCAGGGAAGACCTAACCAACATCTGTAAATACCTGATGGGGAACAGTAAGGAAGACAGAGCCAGAGTCTGGTACTTAACAGGACATGAGGCAATTTATGCAAACTGAAATACAAGAAAATCCATTTGAACATAGATAGTAATTTGGTTGTTTTTTTTTTTTTCTTTTTTTCTTTTTAAATCTAAAAAAGATTGAACATTGGAAGAGGTTGCTCTGAGAGTTTAGGGAGTCTGTTCTAGGAAACACTTAAAACCTGTCTAGACAAGGTCCTGAGAATCCCACTCGGAGGGGTTCAACTAAGTGACCATTAGTGATCTTTTCCAACTTCAAAAATTCTGTTGTTCTGTAATACCAAGTTGAAGTAGTTTAATTAATTCCCTGAAGAGCTTTATCTGTGCTCTCAAAGGTGTAGTGTGAAATGGGTGATCTGGTTATTGTTTGATTTGTTTCAAGGATCATATATGTTAATATTTTATGAAGATTAGGAGCAGTGTGGCATGGGTTATTGAATGCACTGTGGTGACAGAGGCAGCATCTCTTGTCAATCACGGTTGTCTTAGGTTTCATGTGTCATTCCTCAGGTGCATATTAAAAACTGAAAATTGTGCTTGTGAATAAGTTGAATTTATGAGGTGATACTTCTTCAGGTTAATTCTACATAATTAATACATTTCCTGGAATAAGGATGTTTTGTGTTGGTCTCATAATTAGGATCGTGTCAAGTAGAAGGTGTGGATCTGGTTTGTGTAGGGGAAGCTATTCCTGGTCTGAATGTGTAAATACTGTTGGGAGAAAAGCAGGAAAATGACTTTGAGATTAGCTCTGAGCCTGGTGCTCCTAATGTGGGTTCAGTCCCTGTACTGGCCATTCACTTAAGAGTTGTGGGTCCCTTCCGACTCAGAATATTCTGTGATTCTGATTTATGGTCACCGTGAGTCTACTGTGTTAGAATGCTTTTTGGGATGTCTGGATCTAGTGGTGTGATTTGAGATTCAGGTTAATCAGGACCCAAGATGTGATTGTGAACCTCAAATCCTGGACACTTGATGAAATTTGGTCTCCAGTTGGAAGAGCGTAGGGATGTAGGAATTCAGAGATGGGGCATCCCAGACCTAGGCCAATCTTGTCTTGCTGTCCTATAGTGGAGGTTTCTAGTGTGTCAAAGGCATGATAATGGCTAACAATTCACTTTGAAGTCAATTTCAAGCAAAAAATAATTTAAATTTGCAGTGAGACAATCCACTTGAATCTGTTTTCCACCCCAGTTTTTAAGAAAAACATCAATTTCACCATGATGAATAGTATTTTGAATTCCTTCCAAATTATAACAATTTACTTCCATTTGCATCTCTTTAGTACGTTTAAGAAAAAGATTTCTTATGAAGAATCTTAGCAAGGCTTTCTTATGTTAAATGGAACTACTTTTACAAATGAGCAGGCTGAGACAAATTGATTGACTACATCAACAACAAAAAAATGCAGCACCAGAACTTTTTTTACGATAATTTTTCTAATGCAAACCAGAAGTGTATGCAAAGGGTGGTGTTACTATAAATAGTTTAATATAATGCTACGTCTGTGCAGATTAGCTCTGTAGGGTCCCTGTTCTTTTTGTAAACATTTGTTTGGGTCTCATGCATTAACAAGTTTGACTGTTGTTCAGAGATGGCATTCAAAGCCTATGATAGTCATCTTCACTTTTGATAGAAATTTCTGCCAGCCACTGTCAGTTTCTGTGGTTCCAAGAGAAGCTTTGGTAACCCAAACTTTAACCTAAAAACAGTGGACTGCAGGTCTCCCGTGTGGTAGCACATTAGGCTGTTACCAAGTGAGCTACTGGACTGAGCAGTTTTTTGTTTTGTTTTGCTTTGTTGTTTTGTTTTTTTAAAGAGATCTATTTGCCTTGAAGCCAAGATAAATTGGCTTCACATCAAAGAGTGATCTTTTTTAAGGGATGGTATGGGAATTGTCAGGCAGCAAATGTGTGAATTCTATAAGAACAGACTCTCATGTTCACAAAGATTATTATGAATATGGTTTCATTAAATGTGAAAAATTACCTAAATGATGGGTGGGGGGGTTGGTTTCATTTTTTTTTTGCTGCAGAACTTTGTCAGCTGTGAAAGTGAGCTCCTGTAATATGAAAAAAGTCTGTTTTTTCTTTCAGCCTCTGCTGTAAGTGTAGTTTCTGAAGGTGCAGAAGATGAGACTGAACTACCAGTGCTGCAGGTAATAAATTTTAATTGCTAGAGCAGGAACATTTTACAGACATTTTAAAATAAGCTAGAATAGACCAGAGCAGAAAGCTTAATATCTTTGGCAATGATTATTTTGATCATTGACTTCAGTAGTACTAAATGTCGTATGATGTCTTTCTGTTCTGTGTCATATAAATTCTTAGTGCTATTGCTGTTGAGGAGTTTTTGAGTATATAATCTTCATTATTTCAAAGACAAGTTTTCCTTTCTTCTTGGTTTTGTTAAATATATAATACATTGAGAGGGAAATGGCTGCCTCTCTGCCAAATTAGCATTATTGTATATTGCCACTCAAGTCACGGCTCAAGCAAAGCTTGCGTATGAAATTTCAAATTAACAGATTAGGGGAACTAATGGTCAGAGCTAGCTCTAGCTTTAAATAGCATAATGGGTGTTAGGTGTGTACACATGCATGTCCTTTATCAGACTTCTATCTGCCATTTTTTATATGTGTATATATTTGTAACAGATATTTGTGTATGTATAAAAGAAATTTAAGGGAGGAAAATAAAAGTACTAGAATGAATCAAGAGTTAAATTCTATAGCTGCCATTTGGATCTAGTGATCTCACATCAAATGTAATAGAAGTATAGTCAGAAGTACGTATTTATAAATAATTTTTGGTTTTGATGATGATTGTTATACCTACAGTAATTTTTCTAAATGAGAAATATCCCTATTGCAACTGATCCCTACACTGCTGAACTGCTGCAGTGTGTCTGGGAGACTCAGTAAAGTCATGCTGTTGTCATTGCTAATAGGTTGCTGTTTGTTAAATTCCATTACTGTCTCAATCCAGCTGTTATCCTTCATATATAGGATACAGTTTATGAAGGCATTCCTACTATTTTAGAGTTTCAAAACCTTCCCTCAGATGAAGTCAGTGGTACTTTCTAGAACTCTTCAGGCCAGAAATCTTTGCCCCCTCCCTTTTTTAAAATAGCCTAAACAGGAATATAATAAAAGTAATTGTAAATATGGCTTGTTCTTCACACTGTATACCACAAAACACATAGGGTTTTGTTTGCACAGAAAATCAGTCCTCCTATGTTCTTTCTGATATAGGTTAGCTTAGAATGTTAACTTACTGTGTTATATGAGAGTGTTGTATATAGATATCAACATAAATTAATCTTTAAAAGATTTTTTTATAACTTTATTGACCCATTCAGCAGAAAAAGAGTCATAAGAATGGATGCAATGCAGTCATTTTTGAAAAGGTTTTACAGATGGCTACCAAGGAAGTTGGAGCTTATTCATTTCAGTGTAAAAGAGGAAAGATCATCTGATGCAAGTAGAGCCAAAAGGCTTACATAGATCTGATATTTTTAAAAAAAGGGAGGGGACTAAGTATTTATAAATAGAAATTGTCTCAAGGATAAGAAAACTATATATGAGCTTATTACTGAGGAGTGCCTTGTATGGCATTTTTATATGAAAGTCTGAAAACACTTAAACCAAGATAAATCCTACAACATTCTTATGCAATTAGTAAAGATGAGTTTAATTTTTCATGTGGACCAACCAAAGCACTGGGGTGCTGTCACGTGGGATAAATTGTGCAACAAATGAAGGCTCTGTTTTCCTTCCTACAATTTTTATAGGAAAAGCAGAGCTCTTTCTCCAGTCCTGTCTCTCTTAAACCACAACTTTCCACCCAAACTCTGTTACTTAGAAGAAATTGAATATGCTCCTAAGATATTTTATGTGTGTCATGGTTTCCTTGTTAGCGATGCAGGTGCACTGTCACAATTGTCTCTTCCTCAGCACTCTGGTAAAAATCCATCACCAATGTTTGTGAAATCTGAGTAGATTACAGTGAAGTCATCTTATGTGTCATACAACAACCTTTTGATATTTCTCTTGATATAAATGCATTTGAGTCTTCCTTTAAGAATTGTTTTCTGATAGAAGCTTGATGGTAGATAAAATGAAGAAGAGTGTGTTGGGGTTTTTTTCACACTGAACAGGTGTGTTTATATTGTAGAGCTCCATATTCCAAACATAGCACTCAGGAGCTACATAATAAAAAAAAAAGACATTGTTAGTAATAATTTAAAGAGCTCTGGTATAAATTCAGTCATGGAATTAAAAAAAAGACATTGTTAATAATAATTTAAAGAGCTCTGGTATAAATTCAGTCATGGAAAAGCATTCTTTTTTTTTCTTGCTCTTACTGTATTTTCTGAGTAATAGTATGCAAGCAGGTAGGATATCTGATGCAGTTCTTGATGATGAATAACTTCTTACTTTATTTTTCATATTAGTTTTTGAGTTAAAACCTCTGTGTATATATTTATAATCTGATGGGTGCTTTGGCTCCCAGTGTTTTTCTGTAGAAATATTTGAGGTTTTGTGTGTATTCTTATTTGGGTTTTTTTCTTTCCTTCTTCTAGAAGTCTGAAAAAAGTAGAACAATTAGTAAAGGAGGCAGAGGTAAGTAGTGTATTCTGTTTCACGAATACTTTGGTTGTTTTTTTTTTCTTTTCTTGTAGTCTCTTCAAACAAAATTCCAAATCTTTGATTGTACTTGCAATTCTTTTAGTTAAGTTTTTTGTGAATATGCACTTGCGCTATGACACTGATGAATTGCTTTTTGTAGTGCACTATAGTTTAAAATAAAATTTTATGATACTTGGTAGCTGTTCTTGTAACAATTTAAGATGAAACTGAATTTTACCATTCTGCTAGGCTCTAATTGTAATAACTAGGGTTATTATAAATTGCTTGTAACAAATTATAATAACTTTGTAATGTCTGGAAGCAAGTATTTAAGAAGCATGTCAAACATTAATAGGTACAATAGTGGTAAAAGAATCTTTTGCTGCTGGACACGTGATAAATAATGAGAATAAAAATACTACAGTGTTCTGCGTTTTCTGAAGACCAGTCTGATGTCCTTCTGGCAAAAAGTTAACAGACCTGACTTGCATTTTCTGCACTGTAACCTTGGACTTCTCACTCTGCTAAACCATCAGGGCTTGGCTCTGCTTTTTCTAAAAGCACCCAGCTGAATTATGTCTGTCTTCTGGCATTTCCTAATACAATATCAGTGCTGTTAGAGTATGAGGAGCACTGGAGAAAGTGAAGGTTTTGTGGTATCTCTAAGTACTCTTTCCTGTTACTGCTGTTAAAGAAAATATGCTGGACTAGATGGACTGCTGGTCTGATGCAATACATAACTTTTTGTGTTCTCTGTTTTTTTTCTTTTTTAAATGAAATTCTGTCTCCCCCTAAGAATTTTTGTTGTTGTTTTGGGGTTCTTTTAGGTCTTTTAACACATTTCTGTAGGTTAAATGGAAGGCCGTGAAACAGAATGTAGTACTTGATGGTTCTTAGTTCTTCTGGTATTTCATTCTTCTCTTTTGAACTATTATATACAGATCAGTAGCACTTCTCGATATTAATCTTTCAAAAGACTCTTTTCTTTCCCTTGCTTCGTTGAGTGTTTCTCAGCTTGAGTAACAATTTAGGTGTTTAATATTATAACTATTTTCTGTTGACATTTTCATACACTGAATATGTCTTTTTATTAACTACATTAAACTCCCTATAGCAAAGGAAGCTATTTCCATTTGATTTAATCATCCTAGTAGATGTTAACTTATTCCTAGAAAGTATTCTATTCTGGAATGTCACAGGTATTGTTAAATGTACCATAAGTGAAACTAAGTGTAATTCAGATGCTTCCATATCTGTAAATATACTGGTACTAAGACAGCAATTATATAAAAACAATGTTGTGTTTGCTTTTTATTTCTGTGGATGTTTTCAGTGTTGTGCATGCGTGTAGATTTAGCCCTTTGACTCTCATTAGCATCAATGAAATGTCATTTCAGTTCTTGCACTGATTTTAATTTTAGCACAGGAAGTCTAGCAAAGATCTTGCTAGGTAGCAATTAGTTGCTATTCAGAAGTTTTTATTATGCATGGGATTTTTAAGCAGTTTGTTTGGTGGTTCAGAGCATGAACACTGTTGATTCCTACACTGGGAAAAATGTGAAATGAATACTGATATCTAAACCAATGTTTATTCCATCTCCACAATGTATCACCAGAAACCTCACACAATTTGACAATGTCTTAATGAATAAGCTAATAAACTGAGAGAAAATAATATTGAGGGAAAAGCAGAAAAATATCTAGCTGCAGCTTTGAGCTGTTATAGGTCTAAATTAACAAATAACTGTTCAGAGGAACAAAGCAGTGCAATTGATCCTCAGGTCTTGGACATAGCAATCTTCTCATCATCTTAGTGAAGATATTTGTGGTTAATGCTCTTTCTGTTCCCAATGTTCTTCTTGTGATCCTTCTTCATAGGCTCAGTTTTACTCTTTTTCCTTTTGATAACTTCTTTCCTTCAGTTTCTTTCTTCCTTCAGTTTTTCTCCACCTTTGTTCCACTGTTCCTCACTCATTTTACTCAATTTGCCAAGGTAGCATATATATTTTTTTTGCTGTGAACTTTGTTCCTTCTCCACAATTTTCAACATTCTGTATAGAACTCAGGGGCATGAATTTCTTTCCTTGTGGTGCTGTCTTAAGTTGTTATATTCTGAGTTTCCTGGTACACTTTCTATGTAGTATCTGTTAAATTCAGCCTTTTGTGGCCAAACAAACAGAAGCTGCAGTGTCATGTGTTACTCCTCAGCTTACACATTGATTGATACTTAGTTAATGGTCTTGAGTGGGTTATACAGAATAGATCACACTTGTTAAGAATTCCGGAAAGGCATCTGTCATCTTCCTTTTATCTTCTCATCCTCTGTTGTCATCTGCTGTGCTCTGCTTCTGAATGGGATCATATCTGCCTGTTTTTCTAAAATCTCTAAGCATTGAGGGATTATTCTATCTACTATCATCAAGAACATTTCTCTACCTGCTTCATCACCTACATGTATTTTATAGTAGGCACTTTCGTAATCCATAAGCATCTGCAAATCTATTTCATTATTTTCTTTTAAAATTCTCACAGTCTTCTCTCCTATTTAAAGTTCTTAATTAAGATGCCTTTAAACACTGTGAAGACGTGTGAGATGTTGATGCTGCCGTATCAGATAAGAGTATCAACTCAGCGTTCTCATGTGTGTGTCTCTCCGTCTGATATTTGTTTTGGATAGGGTTTTAAACTCCTTATTGGGGAAGCATCTCTTCTGTTTCTTGTTCGTGCATTGCCTAGTGAGGGGAGATGCTGGTCTGTGACTAAAACCTCTTAACTCTGGTGACAAGGAGTGCTGGTGTATTGGAGAAGATGCAGCCTCATGAGTGTGGCTACTGTTAACTGCTGCACATCTTCCAGTCATGCCATGCTTTTGAAAAACCAATCTTGGAAAGGGATGGTTTGTATTTTTGTGTATATGTTAAATTATGCCTTTTTGCTATTTCACAAAATGTTTGTGTAATTAAAGGAATAGCTTACTGTGGAATAGGGTCAGACCTGGGCTCTCACTAGCTTTGGAGCAAATCAGAAAATACCTTCTTTTGTCTTTAAATCTTCTTATTTTCTTATTTACAGAATTAAAAGAAATTGTATTTGTCATCCAGAGTCAAAGTAATTCTTTTCATTCCAAGAGAGCTGAAGATTTAAAAAGAGATATTTTGAAACAGGCTGTAGATCTTGGAAAGGTATGTTGAGATAATATGAAGTGCACCTTGTTATGGATACTGTTACTGCATTTTACGAAAAATACTGGGGTTTGTTGTGCCTTTTTTCAAATCCATTCCATTTCTTTTGTTAATTGTTTTCTGTGTGCTTATAAGAAAACTCTTTCAGTGGCTATTTGCTGATTGTATGGTGTGATTTATCACTACTTTTAATTTCAACTATCAACTTCTTTGTGTAAAAACTGTTACTGTTTGGATAGCATGTGATGCAAAAGTGATAAGAAAGACTTGAAGAAGGCAGTTTTCCAATAGAATGTAGTGTGTTTACGAAAAAAAGAAAAAAAGATGCATTCCTTATGGAAAACATAACAATTTAAGTATTAGAATAATTTTAGGTCAGTATTTTAATAGAGCCAATGAACGTGTTGTAGTTTAGATTTTGTCAGAATTTCGTTGTACATTTGTGACATCATGGCAGTAGAGCAGAAATGTGTGTGGACATTAAAATCCTAAGGCAGGATTCCCGACTTCCTGCCAAACAGTCCTCCATGCCTCTCTTCCCCTGTCCCTCTGTGATGTAGTACCTTCCCTAACTCTTCCTTGTTCCTCTGCCCCCCCTCTGCAGACTGAGCACCTTGCCCTTGACCTGCTGGTGGGTCACGCTGGCCTGAGAGCTGCGTGTTGTACTTTACATTCTATAGCAAATTTGATTTGTAAAGCTTAAGGGTAGAGAGAAGAGATTTTGAAGAAACTTACATTGAAAGTTCAATGTGCATAAGCAATGCTTGATTTTCTTTGTCTTTTATAAAATTCAGAAAAATTTAAGTGTGGCATACATCCCCTGTTGTGAAATAACTTGCTGTGAGGTTATTTGACCTATTTTTCATTTCCACGTTCTTTGTTGTAAAGGAAAAAGAAGTCTGATGTAAGTTGTCTTATGTACATTAGTCTTGTAGTGCCTAAATCAGATTGCTGGATGTTTTAGGCTTCATTTATCCAAGCTTATCAAACCTGTTGTAATTAAATCCACTCTAAATGCAATTTTTAATCCCTTAATGAAATCAGTCATGTGAACAGCCTTTGTTCTGCAGAGTTCTGCTCTTTCAGAGTCCTCTTCGGGATTGAGACAAGTGTTCAGATACAATGTGTGCATAGAGGATTATGGTGTCAGTTGTTAAACCCAAGGATTTTAGCTGAGCTCTGTAATCGATGTTGCAGAATATGAGTAATGAAAAGTTCAGTAAGGAGAAGTACAAATGGTTTCAGTGAGGTGGGAATATAGGCATGTTTTGTGGGAGAGAGGTGAAATCTTCTGTAATCAGAGTTGTACCTGAAACTGACTTGGCTTCTAAAAAACTTTATAGCCTAATTAAGGAGATTGCTTTATGGGAATGCTGAAATGGTGACGTTTTTCCAATATTAACAGTTACCTCTTGAACAGCAGTCATGACATCTTAAGAGAAGCAGTGATGGAAATCCCACCAAAAATCTCATATCTGAAATTTGGGAAAAAGGGAAAGACATCAGTGTCTAGGAAAAAAATAAATGGGCAGAGTCAGCAGGTACTTGGTATGTCTTGATTGTGTTGGTCAACTCAATGCCACAGTGAGGCATGACCCAATAATGCTGATTATGGAGGTGGGACAGATCATCTTTGCTGTCCTGCATATAAACATCTGAAGTTAGCATTTTTCATTCCAAAGAATACCTATGAAGTTATTTGTTTCAGGCAAAAGAAATGCTAAATCCTGGTGTTTTCAGGGACAACTGCTGTATGGAAACAAAGGACTGAATCATCAGGTTCACCTGTCTGTTGTTACAGGCCCAAGCAATAGATGTTTAATCCATAAGGTTTCATTAGTTCTTTTCTGCTGGTTTAAAATGCTAAATGGAAGCCAACTGCTAGATTTGTGTTACTTCATTAAACTAGCATTTATGTCTCACTTCAAAATGGATTAAGTCACTGACATTAATCTCTACAAGTGATTTGTCCATTTTTTTTCTTTTACTGTGTGCTTAAGACATTTTTTTTAGGGTGAAACCAATCTGTAATTCCGGTCACCAGTAGATGTCAGTATATTGTTCTTGCTTTAAAAGCATTTTCCGTAGTGATTTACTGAATATTAATTAACCAAAACTCTTCAGTTAGAATTTAGCTACGGCAAAAATTCCCTACAGTTTCTACCAATTTTCTTAATTTTCTGGGATTCCTGAACATTTAACTTCTGTAAACTAGACCTTTATAAGAAGCACCAAATAAGAATAAGGAAGCTTTTGGGACTGTGAAATGGTAATATTTGGGTCTATGCCCTTTCTGGCTTAAAAAATTCAAAATCAGTTTTACTTTTTGGCTATTACATTTAAAATGAGAAAACACGTAAAATAAGGTTTTTGAAAAATTACTGGTTTAGATGCAGTCAGTGCTTTTTAATTGCCTGTGATTTTGACACTGCTTAGAAGACAAAAGTCTGTGTATTTCCCTAGGAAAACTGATCTAGTGGAGTAGGAGGTTTTTTTGCTTTGTGTCCTTGAGGGTTCTTATGTTGAACACCCTCAGCCAGTTCAAAAAACTATAGTTTTTCCTGAAAAGTCTAGAGATTAAATGGGATCCTATTGTATTAAGCAGAACTATAGCAAATTAGTACTGTTCATTATGGAGTTAAAATAAAAACCAAACCATGAAAATAAAAAACCAAACCATCAAAATAAAATACCTATGCACCAAAACAAAACACCAAACCAAGAATTTAAGAATATTTTAAAACTGATAGCATGGAGTATTGGAAAATGAAAGTGTGTATCACATTCTTCCATGTGAGTAATAGATGATGTGAAGTATGAGTTCTGTTTTATAGAAGCATTTAAACTCTAATTTGCAGTATTTTTACTACTAGGCTTACTTTGTTTTGAGCAAAGTCCTATATAAATCACCTCTTCCAAAGATACAGTTCTGAAATGCTTCTAAACTCTGTTCTGTTAAAGGGTGAGGTGCATTCAAAACAAAACCTTTTGAAAGGGTTCCAGGAGAAGTGTACAAAAGCCACTGCTTAGTTTTGAAAATGTATTTCAGTGTTGTCTTAAATCTCTTCAAGGTCAACTTGCAGGGCTTTACGCATTTGGGTGACTTTTGTTTTACCTTTGCTTTCCTCCAGCTCTTCTCCTGGCTCTTTGTTTTAATTGTTTGAACTCTGACTCTCTAATATGCCCTTGCTTCTCATTCTGCAAAGGTTCTGGCATCCTTTTGACAATTGCTGGGCTTTATTATCAGCAGAATTGATGTCTAGCTCATTAACTGTTGAAACTGTAAAAGTTACCTACACTGTAGTGCTGGAAGGTGAATAGGATCATTTTCCTCTAATGGATGCTCAGCAGATTTGAAAGAATTTGTAGAAGTCGGATAATTCTGCACTAATGAGATCTTTTAAATGTTTTAGCAGTGATGAATGGGCTCTCCTCAGCCCTGCCTTACACATCATATACCATTTTTATATAGCTGCTTTTACCAGGCAAGTATGTGGTAACTGCCTTGGCTTTTTTTATGCAGAAAATAGGACCTGTCACCTCACAGAGATGTCTTGTCATGTCAAGGCAAAATATATAGAAGAAATTCGGAAGTTTAAAGTGCTTTAGGCTAAGTGTCTCTCTGAGCCTCTTCTGCAGCAATCTCTGCATACTTAATAGGATTTGAACAAAACTGTTTTACTAAGGTATTTCTTTTCTTAGTAAAGAATAAAAGATTGCTATAAAGCTTCCTCCTCCTCTGCTGTTGGCTATATTAAAATTGCTCAGTCATCTTCGAATAGCGTGCTCAAGTATATATGAGACTAGAATTACTAAATCATCTGATTAAAATCAGCACCTGCTGACAGTTGTTTTGTTTTTTTTAAGTTCTCCTGAGCATCTATACTAGTACTTGAAACACATTTACCAAATTTCTTGCATTTTGGAAGCTTCTTTCTGCTCTACTGTTCCTCCCCTTCATCCCTCATTTAAAAAGATACGTTAGGTTTGCTTGGTTGTGGGCAAGGAACCTGCTGCCCCATGTATCACACTGCTAGCTCAGGAGACAGCTGCTGCAAACTCACTGTCACTGGAAGATGCTTCAGGCTTATTTGTCTGTGAATATGAAAATCTACTTCTATTGCTAACTTTGGTGATAGTGAAAGAATCAATCCCACAAATTGCTTAATTTCATTGTTTGAATCACAGAATCATTAAGGTTGGAAAAGATCTCCAAGATCATCAAGTTGAATTTTTGACTGAATACCACGATGCCCAGTAATGCATATCACAAAGCATCACATCTGCTTGGTTTCTTGAACACTTCCAGGGATTGTGACTGCACCACTTCCCTGGGGACCCTGTTCCAATGCTTAACCACTCTTTCAGCAAAGAAATCTTTCGTATCCAAATCTTTCATATCCAACCTGAAATGTTTTTTTGCACTGGTTGGGATTGAGGAAGATTTTGCTTTTAAGTAAAAACTCACTTTACACACTACCAGCTGCAGTACTAAAATCCTATCTTAAACACGTTCTAAACAAAGAATCTTACTCAGATCAGTTGACAGCATAATTATAGTGGTTCGCCATTAGTGCTTGCTTTCATGAGTAACAGCTATGTGCTCTATACCACATGTCTGTCGTTTGTATAACTCCATTCATTTCAAATTCTTGTAAACTGTGAGCTGCGGAGAAAGTATTCCTCACTGCTTTTTATTCACACAAGTGAAGAGCAAACAAATGGCACTTTACTGCAATATATTGTTGTCATTCTAGGCTATTGTCTTATACACATCTGTGGTAGCATTTATTATAATAAGCACTCAAAACTTCTCAAGATTTTTTCCACATCTTTTTATGTGTCTTGTTACAAAGTAAGATTTAATTTGTGTTGTTGGTGATCAGTAACTCTCACAAGAACAGAACAGGGAAGATATGGGATATCTAAGGGGAAGATGGAGGATCCTAGGGGAGGAAAAAGAAAATTAAATGCAAACTATATTAGTGATAACTTTCATATTGAATAATTTTTTTCCTCCAAAGCTACACTTTATTTAGCAAGCTCAAAGCCTTAGTTTTCAAAATTCAGACTGCTGCTCAAACTAAATATTAGAGTGGCTTAAAATACGAGTAATTATATTATTTTATTAAATCCAAGTCTTTTTTGCTAGGTATTAAGCTTTATAATTAAGATAATCAGTTTGAAATATGTCAATATCTCTGAATATTGCTCATGTCTCAGTAATTAGAAGAATTAAATTATTTAGGTTTTTATATTGTTCAGTTTGAAAGGTCGGGTTTGAAAGGTAGAGTTGACAACTCTATCATCAAGCACCAACTGGATACTCCAATCTTTATTTTGGTCTTTGAAACATGTAGCCCAGTGTAGATTAAGTTAGAACTATTCCATGGTTTTTTTACTAATTGGGTGGAAGGTGTGGGGCACATTATTAACTTGTGGATAAACATATATTTGGGGGGGGGGGGGAATTATTTGTTTTAATTTTAGTAATTTCTTGAGTTTTCTTATGTTCTGTCATCTGAAATATGATCTATTCGAGGTTGGAGGCAACTGTCAACACATTTTTTCCTCCTAATAATGGAAAACATAGGCACATTTATAAATTTTTGTATGATGGTTCACTGCAGGTCACTTGTTTGAACCAGTAGTTGAGGAAAATCTTGCAGTGTCACATCAACATAATGCAAATCAAAATAACTCTGATTATTACTGAGCACAGGTGAATTATTTCTGGATCACAAAAACTTTACTAGACCTTCTACTGATTTTCCAATTGGGGGAAGTTTAGGCAGCTTGTTAGGAATTGGCCATGTTGTAATATGCTTGCTGAAATTTACTCCCACTATTGTTGAAAATAAGTAACATACAAAATCAGTGATTGCCAGCATCTTTCCTAAATGAAAAATTTAAATTGATGATAATTATAGGGTTTTGAGACTGGATATATTGTTGTAGAAAGCTTTGTCTTTTTTTTTCTTGCTTTTTTGGGATTTTTTATTGTTACCTCTATTCTGAGGTAGGAACACTTCAAATTAAGTTCTTGTTATTTTTTCCATACTTAGGTAAATGCTTGTATCTTTTCTTTAATGTAAGATCATTTGATGACAGACTTGTACACAGTACTTGCTCTTGATTTGTGAAAGCAGGGTAACATTATGGCTTTTCACTGAACTCTCTAAAATTACACATAATACTTTATGAAAACTCAGTTCTTTTTAAAAATAATAACCAGGCATCTGAGAGTAGAAGTAGAAATTCTCTCTAATGGAAAATAGTACATTATTACTTTAGGCTTCCTGAGGAGCAAAAGATTATTGGAACTATGCTTTATTAGCAACGTGGGTTTTGTTTTTGCTGTTTTTAAACCTTACTGTGGCCTTTCAGTATGTAAAGGGAGCTTATAAAGAAAGAGGGAAACAGACTTTTTAGTAGGGCCTGTAATGATAAGGAAAAGGGTAAAGTTTTTAAACAAAAAGAGAGTAGATTCAGACTCCACATAAAGAAGAAATATTTTTTGGTGATGTTGGTGAAACGCTGACAGTTTGCCCAGAGAGGTGGTTGATGTCCCATCCCTGGAAACACTCAAGGTCCTTTTGGTCAGGGCTCTGAGCAGCCTGATGTAGTTGAAGATGTCCCTGCTCATTGGAGGGGGTTGCACCAGATGAGCTTTAAAGGTCCCTTCCAACTCCAGCTATTCTATGATTCTATGGATGCAGCCTAAGGGGAGAAATAGAGCGAGGATTCTTTTAAAAGGACAGGACAACTTTCGAGAAGCTCCTAAATAACTGATGTATTAAACAGAAGCGAAGTTCTTTTGTTACAGTTCTGTTGTAAAGTAGTAATTTAAAGCATACATGGGTTTTATTTGAATGGGATTATTGAAATGGATTCTTGGATGTGAGGCTCAGATAAAATGGATATTTGTGTTTTAAAGCATGAAAAATATTTGAAATGTGTATTGTAATTTTCAATACTTAAGCAAATTGTTAGAAAAAGAGAAGACATAGTGTTTGGTGTAATGTTTGAAGCTGGCATTTCCCAGCAAATTGTCTGACCCACTGGGCTTAGAGATGGGAGATTTGCTATTACTTTCTTTTAGTGTTGCTTTTGCTATTACTTTCTTTTAGAAATCCTTCAGGGTGTCTACAGAATTGGCATGTTTGTGAAAATAAAGCTGTAGGGAGACTTCAGTATGTATTCCACAGCTCTACTTTGTCAAAGTAGTCACAACAGATGACTGTAGAACTTGGCTTATTTAACCTCCCAAGGGAAGGCTGAGAAGGTAGGCTAGCTCTGAATGTGTCTTAGGATTGATTACTGAAAAGAAGGTAAGAGTAGGGAAAATGTTATTAAGTGCTTGTAGGGTATGTAGAGATGGGAGAACATTTCCAATTCTGGAGCTGTGCAGTTCAGCAGCCGCGCTCATGGCTTAAGATCCCCACTCCTGCCCCCTGGCTCTGGGCTTCCTGAGGAAGTTCCATAAGCTTACAAAGCACAGGGATATATGCAAGACACCTGCAGATAGCAGCAAACTGGAATCATTAGGAGCAAATTCCTATACACTACTTAATTTTTCTCTGAGGTGTTGCAAGATTGCTTTTTCCTCTGCTCAGGTGACTCAGTAATATAAAAATGAACACATTACTGTCACATTTTGCATTTCACCACAGTTCCGCATCTGTTTTTATGTTGTACTTGCAATATCATGTCACATAGGACATGTAATTAATAGTGCTCAGCAAGATGTAGTTTGAATTATGTTCTAATAAAGCGTGTTCTCACAAAACAATACACTTAGGGCAAGGTTTGGTTATGCTTAAATAAAATTCAGTGAACTACTTTGTAGGAAACAAAAGCAAACACAGGTCTGCTAGTGGGTCATAGACAATGTGACCTAGCTGTAGCCTGGAAATCCCATTTAGGCTGAGGGTGATCTCTGCCATTCTGTGTGCTTACAGAAGCTCTTTTTGGCCTTTTAGTCTATGAAACCTTAGCATTTTTCTTTGTTTTTACACTGCACAGTCTCATTCTCTATAAATTGTACATTTCTCATGTAGGATTTAATAGATTAATATGAAACTGCATGTAGTGCAGAAAGGATACAGATACTTTTTTCAGGTTAGCAATTCCCTTAATTAGTTCTTATTTCTTTTGTTCTGAATTACCTTTTATTTATTGGATATGCTATTCCTCCAAGTTTTTACATGTTAATGAAGGGAACTTTCAATATTTAGCTTCAAGAACCAGAGCTGGATTTAGGTTCTCTCAGTGATTTGCTGTGAAATTGATTGTGTTGCTAGCATCTTCATACTTCAACTTGCATAAAAAATACTAAATTATTTTAAGGTGCAAATGAGGTTGTGTGAGGCTTTGTCTTTAGAATTGGTTTTACAATGTGGATCTAACCCCTTTATACACGCTTAGTTTTTCATTTGTGTAGAGTTTGGAATTTTAATCTGTGGCAGGTATTGCTGATCTCACTGTGCTGATAGAGTAGGTGGTGTTTGGAGTAAAAATGTCCTATACAGTATTTCTGACCACAAGCAATTCCATTTTTGGGTTTTGCCCTTTAAAGTCATGTCAGCTGTGAAAGTGGGGAGGGTAGAGTTTCTCAGTCTTCAAAAGTGATTAGATTTTTAAATTTAGATTATAAGATACTTCACTTGTGTCATATGTAAAATGTTGATATGTTTGAAAACACATGTTCTTTGTAACTTTGGAAACAAAAGTTCCATGAAAGAATAACCAGGGAATGCAGTACAGGCCATGGATGCATTTTCAGGAGAGTTTTATGTGATACAGAGGCACAGTGTCTAAGTTACATATCATTACCTTGACTGCATGTGCCCTTCCTCTCATCAGAGCTGACATCAGGTACGTTTTGCCTTTTTTTTTTTTTCTGCCCTTGTACTGAAGATAGAATAAATAAATTGAATAGGTCAGTCCAGTTCCACTAGGTTCAGAGTGAACATACATAAAATGAGAAAGGAAAAGCAACAGAAATCCAGTATTTTTGAAAGAGGCTGTTTTACCTGTACAGTGTGTTTTAAGCATCTCCTTTATTAAATTAGAACTGATGCATGGTTAGAGGTGAGTGGAAGGAAAGGCTCATGCAACACATGTATTTTCATGTTTTAGAGGAAGTTGGGTAGTGAAAGAGAGCAGGTTTATGAGAATGTCAGAGAGAAAAGATACCTTGTAAAAGTATTGGGTTAGCTTAAGAGAGAGTGCTTTTTCTTTATCATCACTCCTTTGCTCTGCACAAAGTGAATAGCTGATGTTTTTTATTAAAGAAGTGATACCTGAGTATGTGGTACAGCTACTTAGATTCTGTAATTTACTTGCATGGGCAAATGCTGTTTTAATCTAAAATTAATCCAGTTTCAGCCTTCATTGTGATAGAGACACTAAGTATATTATTGTTATTAACTACTTTTTTCTTTGTCTAGAACCTACTGTACATGAAATACATGGCTGCTTACAAATACTAGCATAACTGCAGGTTTTGTATGCTTGTAAAAATAAATGTTCTTGTAAAGACAGAGGTTTTCCCTTTTATCTTCCTATGTGCAGTTACATAAAAAACCGTAATTTCATGGTATTACCATAAAAATATATTAAATTTTTAAAAAAATAATATACCAAAATAAAATTTACCATTGTCACATTTTAGTGAAGTACAAGATGTTGAGCATACTGTGACTAAGATTTGCCACTTCCATAAAAAAGCTCTGAACTTTTGGTTTTTCAGTAAATTGGAAGTAAGCAGAAATGTGTTTGTTAGGTTGGCTTGAACTGGAACCTGAAATCAGAAATGCTGATATTTGGGATGCAGGTAAACATCCTCTTCTGAATTAGAGTTTTGGCATTGTTTCTTTTCAATTTGAGTAATTTCAAATAGGATAAATATTTTTTTAAACAGTACATCCTAATTTTTGTATAAGGTTGATGCACTCCTGAGAGACACAGTTATTCCTTAGAGCAGTAGAGATGTTTCCTTGGGTGTATGAAATTTGGAGATTTTATATGTTTATAGGTACTATGCTTAATTACCGTTAAAAAGGCTTTAAAATAAACTTGACAGAGTCAACAAATAATGTAAACTTTAGCTTAAAGCTCTTCTTAGAAAATAAATTATTTTTGTATTTACATGTGAATTTTACATTAATGGCATCATTCACGAAAAGCATTCACCAAGCAGGAATGTTTGGGATATGCAAGCTGTAGGTGGAAAAGGATTAGGACCTGGAGGGACAGGTGCACCCCTATGGTCCTCTCTCTCGCTGTGGGAACACAGATCTCCAAACACAGACACACAAAGCCTCCTGCCCAGGAGTTAGAAGTGGAATTTAAGGAGAAGACAGGACAAACTGCAATGATCAGTGCAGGGCGCAGCCAGACAAGTGTCCTGACCAGCAATTTGTTGCAAGTGAGAGACTCCCTTTTTTCCCTGCACTTAACCAATGTTTTTCCCTCCTTGTCCTGGTTTCAGCTAGCATAGGGAAAGAGTGGGGTTGAGTGAGCAGCTGTGGGGTCCTTAATTTCCATCTGGGCTTAAACCTCTCCTCAACCTGCCATGATCCCTCTTTTCCTTAACTTTTGCTCTTTCCTAAGCATCTCGTGTGAAGTTTTGTGCCAAGCCAAAGTGCTCTTCCCCTGAATCCTGGGATGAGTCCCATGCTCCTGTGGGCAGTACCCCCTATCAGACTGTGAGAGGAGCAGGGAGCCTCTCCCTTCTCTTCAGCATCAACAGAATGATGGTGCAGTGAAGGATCGGACTGGTTAATGGAGTAGGATACTGCATGTGTGTTAAGGGATGGATATATCTGTATCCTGCTTTTCACATGTATTACAAATCGTGCGGTTTGGTTTATCAGAAGGCCATGTTTAAATGGTGTTTTCTTGGAAACTACCCCAGTGTGACAGCTTATCTGCTAGACATTGGGATCTGGCACATCAAAGAGGTTTCAAGTAACAAAAGAGCAAAGGAATTTATGAGAAATGCTTCCCTTTGTAATAAAGTTTCTTTGATCTTTAAGGAAGAAAAAAAATGCTAACTCATTCTAATTTTTGTGTAAATCCATGGGTTTTTGTCATGATGTTAGTGTGACAGGTCAAAGCTGAGCTCAAAGTAAAGGGTGTTAGGACTCTCACCTTAGCTGTGTGTAAGGTGATTGTCCAATGGAAACCTGTGTAGAATATCCTACATTATTTATAAGTATTTCTTTATAGTATGGAATTTTATGGTGTGGTAAAGAGATTACTATGATATATTAATTACATCGGTTCTTATGCAAAGCATTTAACTTGAAGTCTCTTAGCTTTATAACTGCAAGATAATGAAGAAATTATGAATTGGAAGATGCACTTTCCTTAAATTGCAGCTCACCTTGTTTCATACCATCCTAAAACATTAATTCTTCAGGGCTCCTTGCCAGTCAAAAACAATGAAAACTAAGTAGTCATTCCAGGATACTTTTTAAAAGATTAATTGATATTTAGGAAAGAAGTACATATAATTCAAGTTTAATGGGAATATTTTTGTTTTTCTTAAAGGACTTGCCTACAGTTCTGCTTATTCATCAGATCGACAGGCATGAAGGTGCATGGACAATATTACCATTAATGAGAGAGTAAGTGTAATGAATATCAGTTATTTTCAGAAGTTTTTGTAACCAAGAATATATATATTAGTTACTCAGACCTCTTTTTTTCAGAAGCAGAGCTTTTTAGTGAGAGTTGCAACCTCATATTTAAACTTTCTTACTGTACCTTTTTTTTTTGTTTTACAAAGCAATTTTCTGATAAATAAGAGAAACCTATTTTGAATAAATGGACAATAATAATAGAATTTAACTGAGCAACTACCTTCTTCAAATCACATTTTAAAATTATTAGGGAAGTAAACTAGTCTAAGGAAACAACATTTTTAAATGTGTATTGTTCTATTTGGTCCCCAGTTCTTACACTGGAGTGTGTGAGTTATTACAGAACTTTTGATCTTTCAGACTACTTAACTGAATGAAGTGGCTAAATTTTAAATTTTTTTAAAGAGATCATAATACCTGTTTGGGGTTTTTATCCGTTATTGCTTATAGTGTTTGTCAGAGGTGGTGTGTCTGTAGTGAGAAGTTGTTGGTTTCAGCATCTTTTTAGATGCTTGTATGGCCAATTTTGATATTAGTATGATTAGAAAAGACAGATAGTCTCAAATATCTTCTTAACTGATGCAGATGGCTCCAAGGAAGACATGCTGCATTTACATGGTAGTATCTTGCAAACTGTCAGGAAACAGTGATTTTGTTTGAGAAATCCTGAAGCTCCATGGTGCTGAAGACTATCTTTTGCCTGAAGCTTGTATTTTAAATTTGCAGCCTCTTGAGGTTTAATTTAGTTAATATAATTGATTAGACTTGTTCAGGGTGAGGTTTCTATGTCAGAGTGGTTGCAGGACAGGATACTTTTCCTTCTGCTTTCCATTGCTTTGTGTGTAGAAACATGAAAATAGTGCTTGTATGGTGGCTGTCTTTGAGATATATGTAAACTGTGAAAAATAGCAAAAGAGATTTGAAGAAAATTGAAAAACTGGAAGATGATGTTCAATCTATCAATCATCTTTCTTTTTTTTCCTGCTTAGCTCCTGTTTCAATGACCTTGTGGTTCCTCTTCTGAATGATTTATGTCTTGGTGACAGGGATTACAGATACAGCTCTTATAAGATAGCAAAACTAAAAGAAAAGAATACAAATGCTCATTTGTGCAAGGAAGCAGAAGAAAATTCTTTAGAAATCCGAAGAGGAATCTTCAGTAGAGGATTTCTATCTTCAGATTTCTGAAATATGAGTTTCCCTGTGTGTACTGCTTCACTTAGTACTTTTGGCAAATGAAGATGTGGAGTAGTTTAAAAGTATGTCAGTGTTTTGAAGCTTGTATCGTTTTGTTTTCTCAGTGAACAAAAGAGGAAGAAGGGAGTTTGACCCATTCTGCAGCAGCTGATGATACTTTTAACTGTGATATAAGATGCATCTGTATCAGAAAACTGCTTTCAAAAGAATAGCTTTTCTCAGTCCTGTAGTTGACACCATTTTTAAGGAGGTCTCTAAGCAGTTATGAAAATTTTTAACTTTTAGTTCTTGGGCACAGGTTAAGTTGGACAAAATATGTAATTTCAGAAGATGCAATCAATGGATGTGTTATGACACAGAATCCTTACTGTGCCCAAAAGGCCTGCTACATTTTTTTTCTCAGCAACCATGTTCATTTAGCAGAGAAGAAATCCCTTTTCAAAAAATTATCCAAAACACAATGTTATCTGGATATCTCCAACAGCTGCTTGCAGTCTGAACTCCAAACATTCGTGCTCTGAGGTCTCCATAAAACTGTCTTGGAGACCTTAAGTACTTGGCCTTGGGAGTCATGCTGTTTCTCCATCAACAGCTAGATGAGCTGATCATTATTTTTGTGAACTTATGTGTACTGTATTCACAAGATGTGGTAATTTTTTTTGTGGGGGTCATTCTTGTGTTTTCCCTTCATCAAGCTGCTTTCATGTAAATCCAGACATTTCTGTCTTGAAGTTCTAGCTGAGCGCTGAAGTATGAGAGAAAAGCCTGCAGTCTTCACAGGGTGTTAAATACTGCATATATTTTTTAAAAACATGAGGTGTATCTGATACCCTTTCTGTATTTGTTTGGCAAGTTTTAGGGGGGACAGCTAGGAGGGCTTTTTTCCCATTTGATTGTATCTTGCTTGCTTGGATGAATGGCAGAGAGTTGCCTGAATTTCCTCAGATGATTTGTTTAATTGAATCAATGTAAAAGCCATGCATAGGAAACTGGACAAATAAAGATTGTGGGTTTTTTCCATTAGGATGTTATTAATTAATACGGCTTTGTTTTGATAAGTAGTGGAATAATTAATGCTGGAGGAGAAGAGAAACAAAAAATGACATTTTTCTGGAGGAGTCAGGAATCCTGCATTGAGATCATTGCTAGCTTTGAGGAGTCCCTTCAATCTATATAGTTTTACTGTACTGGAAAAGCTAATGAAATTTTTAGGTTGGGAATGATCAGTGTCCAACAGCTGTGAGAAAATTTGTCATTAGGCATTTTGACAATGGTTGCAGTGCTGTTAGATGTTAGACGGCCACTGGTGGAACCTCTTGGAAGAAGGGGAAGGTAACTTAAACTGATTTCTATGGACTTCTGATTTCATAGATGGCTACTAGACCTGTACATTTCTGAATGGAAATTCTTTATGTATCTCTGTTGCCTTCTTTGTGTCTTGGAATAACTGGTGCCTTATAAATAGATAGCAGCAGTGTCAGTATCTTTAACCATTCGCTGTAGTCCTTTGATGTGTAATTCTAGATGAGTTATAAAATTTTCTGCTTCAGTATAAATGAATAATTGATGGCAAACTACTTATAGTTGGGGAATGTGCCTTGAGTTTGTCATTTTGTTCATAAGCCACTTTATTAGTAAAATGTTTATTTCTTTTTTTAGCTTCTCTGTTACCTATGGTAGGAACTCCTCGTGGATTTTCTTCTGTGAAGAAGATACAAGAATACAAGTCATAAAGCTGCTAGAAACACTCAGAAGATTTGACAAGTCTAAGGTGAAATAAAAATTTAGATATTTGACTTTTCTTTTAATGTAGCTGAGTGAGTTTTTCCAAATGTTGGAAAAGATGTATCCAAACACTTTTAGACAGGGGGATAGAGTGTTGTTGCTGAGGCTGAGTGCAAGATATTTAACATGAAGCAGTATAAAGGCTTGTCTAGCTGTTGAAGAACTGTTAAAATCGAGCAGAGAAACAATATTTTTCTGTGAATAGCCTGAAAATGATGTACTATCAATAAAAAGATGAATGTAGTCTGTTTTATGGTCCCTTCTCCCCATTTTCCTGTCTGTTATCAATTCTGATTATTGTCAGATGAAATAACCGATGTTAGTTTGTCTCTGATGTGAAATAGTTGGGTGTTTTACTTGCATTCTGTTTCTGAACTGCCTTGGTGATAAGTTTTCTGTACCTATTGGGGAAAAAAAACAACACCAAAAGACTTGCAGAACAAAATAGAAGTATAGTCACCAAGGAGCAAAGCAAATTTGGCAATGCATCTGACATGAAAGGTGTTAATATTTAGAATTTTCAGTTTTCATAAAAAAAAATCACTTTGATATCAGTCCTTTGCCTGTCATAAAAGAAGCCAAGATCTCCTGTGTGAAATATGTTTTCCTTCTTAATTGTAATTCTGCCTCAGAACTCACTTTAGCATATTTACTTCCTTTGCAGACACATGGCCTTGTGGTGTTTTCTCACAATTCTTTTATAAAATGGTAATAATAATAATATTAATAATAATAATAATAATAATTCCGAGATCTTACCTTTTTAAACACTTGGTCTTCAAAATGGTGGACTGAATATATTCAGACCTTTGGAATGTCCCTTTTTTTTCTGTTTCAGAAACACTTACTTGTAATTAATATTCTCAGAACAGAAACATGAATATTTCTGTTCTAGATGCTGCCCTTTTGCCAGTTTTTGTCTCTCCTTCGCTTTACATACAGATTCTAATAAAATAACAAATTACATTCCAGCCTGCAGTAAAAGGAAAATAAAACATTTTGCTTTTGTTCATAGTAATTGTCATCTTAGTGTAACAGTCCATACCTGATTCCTTATATACCGTGGTAATCTATCAGTAACAAAATATAAGGCAAGTTATATCAGAAGGAGCTCATTCATTATTCATTTTAAGGTCTCGGCAGTCTGCATAATCCAAAGTTGTTATACATTTATCTCTTTAAGAGGTCTGCAATGGGCATCTGAATTGTGGATGAATCTGCAGCTTTTCAGTCTGGATATGTAGAGATTAGTAACAGAAATATTTAGACAGATACAAATGTAGTATTGAATGTAATATTGAGTGAAAATGGATGTTTCAAAACCTTGAAAGAGACTGTGGAGGAATGTTAAGAGAATGAGCTGCATTGATAACCAAGGACATTACTGACTGCAGTGAAACTGAAAACTGTTGCGGCGGCACGAGTAAGCCCAGAAGGGCAGCCGCAGGGGGAACAGGGCCAGGAGGGCGATTGGTGGCAATAGGTTTGAAGCCTTACTCCTTCTGGTCATGGTGAGAAACCATGATTCCCTGCGGCCCCTAGTTTGAATATGTAAATCCTCAAGACCAGGTTGGCCCTGCACTCTCTGCTGCTCCTATTCCCTTTATTTGGTTATGGTTCTAGAAAGTTCTCCCCTTCCATGTTGCTTATTGGATCCCCAGTTCTGGTTCCTCCCGTCATGAATCCCTATTTGTTTGTGTCCCCTTTCCATCTCCTTTGTACCGCCCCTTTTCCCCTTCCTCACTGGGTGTTGTTTTTAACCACTCCCTGTTGCCTGCTCCCTTTTAAACCCCTGCATGAGGTTGCTCTGGGCTTCGAACCTCGATCTTCTCTCCGCCCCCATCCCTCCGTCGCTTTGCCCCACACCCCAATAAACCCTGTCCTGAGAAGATTCGGTCTCGGAGTCCATCTCCTTCATTCCCGTTCCCGGCTCGTCCTGCGTCCCCGAGTCCCCTGCAGCGCTGCTTCGTCTACCCTGACAGACGGTGTCCTCGGTCCCTAATGCCACCGAGCGCTGTCGGAGCTAGCCACCGAGGATATAAATGGCCTTAGAAAACCAGTGAGGAATGTCTTATTTAGATAAGGACTCAAGGCAAGCAGATGCTGAATTATACCTGAACATCAGGAAACACTTTTTTATTGTGCAGATGAATGAACATTGGCCCAAAGAGGTGGTGAAGTCTCAATCCTTGGAGATAACTCACAGGCCATTAGGACATGGTCCTGAGCGTCTTGCTTTGTAACTGGATTTGCCTGAGCAGGGGAAGTTAGATCAGGTGGTCCCCAGAGGTCCCTTCCAATCCCAACCCCTCTATGATCCTGTGTTTCAACAGCAGATTGATTCAAACTGTGCTTTCCTAGTGGAAGATGGCAGCAAGGTTAAATGAAATTCTGTATGCCACTTCTCTTCCTGTCATCCTAACAGGGTGATAGACTACAGCCCCAACGATGTCCAGAATGAGTAACCCAAGTGGATGGGCAGCAATGACTTAGTAGCTATTGATACCTAAAGCTGTTGATAAAAGATCTGTCTAAAGAAGAGTTTGTCTTTGAGAATCCTAAGAAATTGGTTAAATGTTGTAGTAAGACACAGTGAGAAAGCTGAAATTGCTTTTTAACTTCCATAATGTAGAAGAGGCCAGATGGATGGAAATTCAAAACTGATATATATGAAGTTCCTGAATACAGAGCTTTTGAATGTCTTGTCTAGAGAGCAGTTGGTTTGGGAAGTCAGACACTGGAACAGGTTGCCCAGAGACATTGTGGAATGTATTCAAAACATGACTGGACAGAGTTCTGGGCAACCTGCCTTGTGTGATCCTGCCTGAGCAGGGGAATTGGACTAGATGATGTCAAGAGGCTTCTTCCAACTTCAACCATTCTATCACTCTGGAATTCAGTGTTCTTTGAACAAGTGGAATCCAGGACATATTCTGGAATTTGAAAATCAAATGTATTTGATTTCAGAGAAGTACTTTCATTTCTTACCAAGTACAATTTTTGTCCAGATAATTTATTGTGAACAATATGCTTCCCTTGTTTTTGTTTTCAGGTTTGCTTTATTCAGCATGAAAGCAGTCGTCATCTTCACTAAAAGGATGCTGTAGATGAACAAAATTGTTTCCTATATTCCTTTACAGGAGTGGTTTTTAGGAAAAGCATTATATGATGAAGAATCTACAATAATTCACCATTATGCCTTTGCTGAAAATCCTACAGTCTTTAAATTTCCAGATTTTGCTGCTGGTTGGGCACTTAGCATTCCACTTGTTAACAAGTAAGAACTGAATTTTTAATCACTTCCTGTTTATTCTTCTTTATTCTACACATTCCAAGCATAATTATTGTAAACACTTCAGAGTTCATTAGTAGACAAGAGTGCAGAAATAGCTTTCTGTATTATTCCTCTGCATGAGATTTATTTTGCTTTACTCTGCCTACATCAACTAGCATATAGTAGTCCAGTACTAGTTGTTGCATTAGTTCAATACCATCTTGTAATTTAAAAAATGCATTCTCCCCGAGACTATTTATTATTTTTATTTTTTTAGTTTTGTTCTTAGGTCTTAGAGTGACTGTATTGCCCTCTAGAAGTGTTTATCATTCTGTACAGACAAACTAGATATTTATTTCAGATTAGACGTTCAGATGCTTTCAAATGAGATTTGAAAAGTTCATAGATTTCAGAAGTTGAATGCATTTTACCATAGCAAGGATTGATGTTCTCATAAATGGGAACTCCCTAAATACTATGCTTTGAAATACACAAAAAGAGAATATTGTCTGTAGTTTGAGTTGCTGATCAGTACTGAGCTTCAAATGCACTGCTGCTTTTAAACTGTTGGAAATATTATGCCAGACTCTCCATCTACTCCAGGTGACAACTTCCTTCTTGGGCAGGAAGAATGTATCAAAGTGTATGTGTTGAAAATTAACCATTCTCAGATTTAACACTGCTCAGATTTAAAAAAAAAAAAAGAGGATTTATATGATAAATACAATTTGCTTCTTGAGGCAATAAGTACAGAAATGTGATTCAGAAATACCAGCCACACTTTCCTGCATGCACTAGTGATTGACTTTTTTAATATGTTTGGTTAAATTTCTTCATCTCTAATTGTATAGGCTTGCAAAGAAGTTGAAGAGCGAACCACTGAAGTCAGACTTTACAATAGATTTAAAGCATGAGGTAAGCAGTGGTGAGATGAAAGAAAAAATTGTCTCAAAGTTATATATTTGAATGGTGTTAAATCATAATGGAAATCGGAGATTATTCTTAAACATTGCTAAAAGGTTTGACTGCAATGGCATGTTGCACTTCTTTCCCTTCCTTTAGAATATTGTAATACTTTAAAACTATATTTTAAGCATAGAAAAATTTATTAATAAGCTTGCATTCATTTATGAATGCATGGTTGTATATATTAAGATCTCTTCTAAGAATTGCTCTGTAAGTGTCAAATATTAAATGTTCTGAGGAACGTACCTGTTGTGTGAACAATCAGTGCTGCAACTTGCAGCATGGAACTCTGGAAGGACATTTTTTTGTCTCTGGTATGCACCAGTTTCAAAAGGTTGGCACAAAGTATTTCAGACAGTAAGTGAACTGACTGAATGGAACATGAGAAGGAGGCTCTAAAAGTGTATCTGTGCTACTTTTTTGGAAGCTTTTTTATTCTTTCTGTATTTAAAATGTTTGTGCTATCCAGGGTTTTGTACTGTCACTAAAATGAACTAATGAAGCAGGGGTGGAAGAGTGGGATGAATCTGGAATAAGCTTCTGGCCTGAAATAAGAATATGATTAAGAGTAAGATTAAGGAAGAAGAAGAAGAAGGAAGTAAGAAAAATATTAAGATTTTGGCCTGAAATTATGAGTGACACTGAAGTAGTTTTAATTATTTTAAAACTCCTGAAAGTCATCTATAAACTGTGGTTCTGGTCCAGAATAAAAACCAGGAAACAACACCTTTATATAAAACTACTGTTCCTTTTTCAGACCTTGTAATGATCATAAAGCTCCTCATTTACAACATAAATCTGCAGTGCGTTTATAGATTTGTAGCATATTTAAATTAATTTGGTTTTGTGCAAAACCGTTCTTTTGCATATTTTCCCCTCCTTGACTGATGTATTTCTCAAAAACAATTGGACCCCTCTCAGCTTTCGTTTTCTGTGTGAAACAAGACAAGCTGGTGTTTTCCCTTTTGGTAACTTTTCTTAATGCAAGACTTTGGGCTTCACAATGTCATTTTATTTAAAATTTTTAAAGACAAAATCATTCATATAGTCCCAGTATTCTGGTCTACCTCAGCACTAGCAAAGTCTCTAAACATATTGTCATTAAAAAAAGATCATTAAGAGACATTCCTTTTATGTGCCACAGATTGCTTAGTAAAAAACAATTGATCACTCAACCAACAAAATGACTTCCATCCACTTATTATTCTGTTAGCAGGTCTTTGCATATGTTTCATTTCAAATTTATTGCCACTGATAACCTACTTCAGCCCTGTAGTTATTCTTTCAGTTTCGTATCTCCCTAGAGGCAGCTTCATTCTCTCTCATTTATTTAATAAATCACCATCTTCTCCATCTTAAATCATTTTTATGTCTATGTCCTTCTTGTGTGAATCAAGATGGACAACAAATCAAAGGATATAATCTGTTATTCTTAATGATTGTGTATAATGTTTATAAGAAATGTTTTAGTTTGACAGAGTCCTAATAACATATGCCTCTAATCTTTGGTATTTTATGGTGCTCTGCATCCTTTTTATTATTTCTTTTTTGTTTGTGTTACCCTATTACTTTCCAAGTCCCTATTTCTTATATCCATAACATTTATATCACTTCCATATCTTGCAGATGTGGTAAAGTATTTTTGTCATGCTACTGCTCACTTGCAGGTTGTTGCTTAGACTTCTTATAGCTGCACAATATACAGCATATTCCCTGATGCCTATTCAAAGCTGGAATTGAATAATGGATTTTTTTGTACATCTAACATTAGATTTGAACTAGGATTAAGACTATTTTTTTCTTTGTATTTTAGTGTCATTCTGTGTTACAGCCCAAAATGTCCCTCTGACCTCACTTTTCATTAAAATAGCTTCACACCATTCTAAGGCTTTGCATTGAAGATTTCATTTTTCCGTGTGAAATTTTAGCACATTGTGTATTTTCATACATAATTCATGATAGGTTACAATTGTCAAATATCCTTTATGGTCCAGGAGCATTGCTGCTTTGTTGGTTCATTTGATAGACACCAATTCTGAATGGCTGAGTTCTGAACTAGTAAAGAGTCAATTGGTTAAGGGACCCAGGAGCACAAGTACTGTTCTCTACTGTTCTACTTCTCTATCCTTCCAGCTGCAAGAAATGACAAGGAAAGAGATAGGAAGAGCCAGCGACTGATACCTGGCTCTGAGTGTGGTTCCACTGGCAGAATTTGGAGGAATTAGTTAATCAGCTAAGGGATAAATCTGCTACACCATCCCATGTCTTTAATTTTCCTTGTTAATATGATTTCTTTTCATGCCCTGGAAATTTTTATCTAGTTTAATTACTGATATGAATGTTTCCAATTTTGATAGATTGCCCTGTACATTTGGCAGAAAGGGGAAGGACCACATCTTACTCCAGTGCCTGAGTTCTGCACAGATGATGTGAACTCGTATAATGCTGACCACTGTGCAACAACTTTCAGTAATTTTCTGCCACTTTGTGTAAGTACATTTTAAAGCCACTTGCTTAGTGAAAGTAAAACTCTTACTAAAACACATAATACTTGAGTTCAAAAATCTCAAAACTTAAGGAAATATTTTTCAGTAAGCTAAAAAAAAAAACCAACAAAATACTTTGTTCTGGCATTTATCTAGGATGTATTTTGGATGTGCTTTCAGGCTTCCATGGCACACGATATTTCCTGGCAACTAATATTGCCTAGGCTTTAATGAGTCTTTGTACCACAGCGTTTGGTTGGCACATGATCTGTAAATTATTTATCCTTACACTTCTGTGAGATACTAAAGTATAGATGATCTTTTTTTTTTTTCCCCACAGATGGGAATCGAAAACTTGTTGAGGCTAAAGATTAAAATGTAATATAGTATTTGGTGCCTTAAAGTACAACCCATCTCTTCCACCTTTAGGAGAATACATTTATTGTATTATGAGGGAACTGTAGCTAGAGGCCAAAATGTGTTCCATGCTTCCAGGAGAGCAAAAATACTAGGTGCCAAAAAGGATAACAAATCAAAGTGGTCAAATGGTTTCTTACAGTTGAGGAAATTCAAAGATTTCTAGTGTGTAGCATTTAGGCTGGTTTTTCCAAGTGTGATACAATTTGTGTTCTCATAGTGACTGATTTCAAAGAAATTAAGAAAACATTATTTTTCAGATGAATCATTCTTAGTTTGACAAGTTCTTCTACTCATGGCCTTTTCCTAATGATAGGTATTTTAGTTCATGTTAGAGTACTGCATCAATGAAAAAAGTATTTCAATAATGTTATTTCAGGTATTTTAAACAACCAATGCCCTTCTTTTCAAGAGATAAAAATGTACTTCCTGATATATCACTAGAACACTGTTCTGCTTGATAGGCTATACCATGAAAAGGTGCTTTCTGTTTTATTATATGTACGGTTATACATATCCCATAAAATACTACAGGCACAGCCTGCACTTAAAAGATTAATTTTTTTCTGTTCATATAGGGAGAGCCAGTGAATAAGGAAGATGTTTTTGTTGCTGTAAAAACGTGTCAAAAATTTCATGGTGACCGAAGTAAGTTGTTGGCTGGTCAAGGTAGTAGTTCTATGCAATGTAGTTCATAAAATGAATATTTCAAAAGCAAGCTTATGTATTTTGTCTCTGTAGCTCTTGGGACTAAATATTTGCAAAATCGACTGGGAAACAGGAAAATTTTGGAATTTTAAACAGCTTTTTTTTCAGGTGGATTTTTTTTGCTGTTCAGAGTCCTCAGGAGTGCTGTGAAACAGTTAAGATAAAAAATTGTTTCGTCATTAGTCACTGTTGGCAAAAAACTTGGAACTGAATACCTAAATTAAAATATGCATAAAGTTAGCTTGTTGTAAATTGGTGGCTGATTTAGGAATTTGAACAAGCTGAAAGGTCCCTCATCTCCTCCCTCCTTTTGTCTTGCCCTCCTCTCCAGTAAAAGATTAATCAGTTTATGCTGTCGTATTGTTTCTAGCTGTTCCATGTGCACGTGTATTTTGTAATGCTTGGAATGGGAAAACATGTCCCCTCTAGAATCCTGGTCATATGCAGTATTTTGTCCAACCAGTGGCCCAGATCAAGGGTATATGAAACACTATTGCACGTTTCATCTGAAAATTGCAGAACTACACAAGCAATGATAGTCACCATGCTAAAAACAACAAACAAAAAAACCCCACCACAGCCCAACCAACGATACACGCAGCGAGCATTAACTTCCTTCTCAGAGGCATGGAAAATAAAGACACAGAGAGACTCTCAGCTTCTGCTAATACACAATAATGCTCAGCTAAGTTGAGGAAGATCAAGTCTCAACAAAGCTTGGAAGGAAAAATTCTAAATCCACTAATTTAGCAGAAGACGCTCCCCACCTACTTGATGCCACCTACCAGTTCTAATTTGCTTCTAGACATTTTGTTAGTAAGTGAGAGATTTATTTCCAGGAATTTACTTGAATTTTGTGTGCTTTTTAATACTCCAGATGCATAATATTGTCTCCATTGGGCTTAGTTTGATTTAAACATAATTTAAAGTGATTACAATTGGCAAAAAAATTGAAAATGAAGTAATGGTTAGTAATTGTACCAAATTTTTGGAGGGTTTTGCCGCACCTATTGTCAGAGGAAAGGATGAAAACAAAATCTCTGTTCTTAACTAAGTCTGGTTAAGAACAGGTGGGTTTTTTTCATAATAAGAATTACAGAATTTTTTAATGAATGCTATTGCACTTGATGAAAGCACGTTTGTAGTATTTTAATTACCCAACTGTCAGGTTACCTTTAAAGTAGCTTTTGACAAAACAAAATTGACTGTCCTGTAATTGGAGTTCACTGAAGAGTTCTCCTTCCTGGATCCATGTTAATTTTTTAACGTCAAAATCTATAAAGAAGGATAAAAAACCAACCTAGAAAGTCAGAAAGTAACATAAGGCCTCAAAAAGATAGCATAAACATCCTTCAAGAAACACCTGTTGAAGACTGAGGAAAATTGTTGAACTTTCCTCACAGCTTCCAGTGTTATGCAATAGAGGATAATCTTACTCAAGATTTTGAAAGATTAATGGATGCCAGCTTCAGAGAGCTCTTTTTACCTGGTAAGTCATTTTTTATTGTATGCCAAAAACTACAGTAGTGCAACATGAAGGCTTGGAAATTGATGTGCTTTTAAAAGCAGCTAAATTTTACCTCAGAATTTTCTTCAGATACAACTCTCCTTCTTACACATACCATCTGTAGCTATAAAAAAAATTTTCAAGACTGCAAACATGCATCAGGGTTCTAGAAATAGCACGAAATGTCATTAAGAGCTTAGGGTTGACCTTTAAATATCTCTAGTGGTATTAAAACTTTGGTGTGATCACAAGTATTAATACATATTGATAAATATTTGCATCATCATCTAGTCCAAAATTTCGTATAATTTTTTTTGGAAGATACAATTTGCTAGAAATTACAAAGTATTGTGGGATTCAATTTATAATAGACTTTATTCTGGATGGTGACCCTTCCATCAGGACAAGCAAAGCAAAGAGAAAGATGCTTCAGCTAACAGCTCCCTTGCTAGACCTTTTAACTGAGGTGAGACTCAAGTCCTTGCTTTAGTGAACTTTTCTTCATTTATAGAAGGAAGGGGGTCTCCACCGAAGAAATTGAGAGGCTCGGTCTGTAACAGCAAATACTTCTGTGTGTTAAAGCACCCTGAGTTTCGGGTGCTTGTTTGGAGAAAGTTTAAACAACTTTTACAGGTGCATCTCTTCTGCCAGGGGAAGGTTGGATACTCTTGTGTATCTGTGATGCTTTTGTTCTGGGGCTGTGTTTTCTGAAACCTTTCTGGTTTTGTTCTGCTGAGAAACATTTTAAAGTAGTACATTTCCACAAAACGAGAAAATAATTTCCTGCCTAAACTTTTTTTTTTTGTTTTACATAATTCACTTCAGATTTTTCATGAAAAAATGAGAGCACTTTTACATTGCTTTAAAAGCTTTTAAAAGCAGCATGGAACATTGCGTAAAAGTGGTTTTTTTCCCCAAATATTCAATCCTTTCCATTAGTGCATTGAGTTCTTTCTACTCTGCCTTAACACTAGAATGAACTAAAAGGTAACTGTTGTCAAACTGTTGGTCAATCAAGGATAATAAATCCTGTGTGATCAGAATAGACGGAAGCATAGAGCAACTAGGCAGGCAAAAAACATCAGATTAGGTGATTGATGATTCAAGCAAGGGGCTAAAAGGATTTGCTCACAGGTATCAGAGTTGTATAGCAGCAAAGGGAAGTTATATAAATATTTCCTCAATTTAAAGCACTACCTGCTACCAGTGAGACCTCCTGGATGGTGTCAGAGAACATAAAGCAGAGAAACAGCAACAGCAGAATGCAGTGTTTCAGAGTACTTGCTTATCTAAGGCCTGATCTCTTCATTTTTAAGATGGAAAAGAGATCATTGGTTCAATCTGATAGTTTTCTTCTAAACACCCTGAAGATGGTTAGATTTTTTTTTTTTTTTTTTTGTGTTACCCATAATTTATTCACTTCTGGATGTAATTTAAGCCCTCATAGCATCATTATTAGAATTTTGCGTGATCAGTCTTAAATGTTGATGTGAAATGGCAAACTAGTAAGAAAAAGGTTGCTTTTTTAAAGAAGTATTAAGCAATTGTCCTTTGAATAGAATCTCCATGGGATCAAAATTGATTGTATGATGTTTATAAACTATACAAATACTTGTTATTTATAAATGAAACAATAAATATTTGTACATTTATAAAAGCAATGGTTATGAAATGCCCTGTGAGTGTATTTCCAGAGACAGGTGCTTTTGAGCATTAATATGATGTTGCTGTCAGATAGAATGTGTGTAACACAAGTGTAGAATTTCAAAAGGTATATTTGGTCTGTTTCTGATTCAGAATATGTTATACACTGTGCAGTTGGATGAAAATGTGGCATTTCAATACTGGAAGGAGAACTGATCTCTCATAGTGTTCATGCTGATGTGTGCTATGAAGCCTACCATAGCAAGTGTAAAAGTAGTGAATTCCATGCTAAATGGAATTTGTTAGCCAAAATGTAAATATCACAGTTTTCAATTATTATTATGAATAATAGTATTATGAAACTATAGTTATATTTTAATAGAATTTTTTTTTATCATTTAAATAAAACTGTCCTGACTGGCTTTCATAAAAATGTAAAATCTTTCCTCTTTAAATATTATAGCAAAGGAAATAGAATGAACATTTAGAATCACGATGCTGTAACTGAAGCACCATTTTTATTACCATGTGAAGGAATGTGGCTTACAAAAAGTGGTTACCATGAATATTTGGATCAAGCATCTATTTTAATCAAGTTGCTTGTGTTTGAATGTCAATCATTGTTTTGCAGTACCAGTTGTAAAGCAGACTTGGGAAAGAGAAGCTGCCCTTATCGAATACTACAGTGATTATGCAGACATCTCCATTCCTACTATAGATTTAGGCATACCTAACACTGACAGAGGTGAGCTGTTGACTGTTGTCAGTTTTGCACAAATAACTGTCTAAAGAAGTTAAGTTTTATGGGTGATGTGTGTATCTCATATAAAGTATGTCATTTAGAAATTCTGTATTTCATCTGCCTGATGCATCATGAAATGCTATGACAGTACCTTGGAGTACTTTGCAGAACATGCTTCTATCTTAGTCTCCTCATTTTTACACCTCTTTAAATTAAGAGTAGCAGTTTGTCCAGTATTGTCCAGCAGCTTGATGGGTATAGCTGGAATAAAGCTTATTTTTAATTCAATTCCTATTTTATTTAAGTGTATATTCTGTTAATTTCTCTCTCTTTTTTTTTTTTTTTTAGGTCACTGTGGGAAAACTTTTGCCATTTTGGAAAGGTTTTTGAATCATACTTCTCCCAGAACCCCTTGGTTAGTTGTAGTGGATGATGACACACTGATAAGGTATATATTGAATTACGTCAGGAGTTACCACTGTTTATGTCAATAAGACATTCAGCACCTATTCTTCTGTATTTAAGAGATACAGCTATTTTATTAATTATATCTTAGTAAAGTATGTAGCTTTATATTACTTTCAGAAAAAATTTGTCACTTTCTTTCAATACTCTTTTGATGGATATTACAAACAATCTTGTAACTTGGTCAAACTGTGCATATTAGGGTTATCACGTAATCATGTAGTCTGAATATGATCACATTTTGTGATTCATCTGTCTGAGCTGATGGTGTTTAGTCATTTGCTAATACCCTATTCTAAAATGTGTTCCTCATGTAAATGTGTTGGAAGGAAGGTTCCATAAGCTCAGGTCAGTTGTTCGAGCTACCCACTTTGTTGGAAAATTAGATCCTCTTCTCATAAAATCTGACACTGCAATATAAGCAAAACAGGCACAGTGATCAATGAGCAGGATCACATGGTCATGACCAGTGGTTCAAGACAATACATTAAATCATGACAGGAGAAGAAATATTAAGAGCATGTAACTGTAGATAATTCAATATTCATATAACTAAATCTGCCTTTTTCATTTTCAATTCTTAAATGTTCATAGATAATTTGCAAAGATCTTAGCATTGCTTGGAAAGTATAATTTCATGTTTTCTCTGAGATGAGATGCAGTTTTACTGACAAACTGCCTCCTTCAAAAATATTTTAAGCTAAGTGGTTCATCATTTGACCAAATTCAGCAGTCATATCTCATAGTAAATAATCCATCATAAATTTCTGCTTAACAGTTTGTATCTCTGGGGGAGTTTTTTTGGGTAGAATTTCTGAATTTCTCCTGTCATCTTTGTGCTATTTAATAGCATGCTGTTTAGGGCAGCAATGTCTGTTCCAAAATGAATGTTTACAAGATTTTTTTTTTAATGGCTTTGCATCTTATAGCATCTTCAGACTCCGAAAATTGCTCAGCTGCTATGACCCGAATGAACCAGTATTCCTTGGAGAGCGTTATGGCTATGGCTTGGGAACTGGAGGATACAGTTACATCACTGGTGGAGGAGGGTAATTTATTCAATATTTATTCTCCTCCTGAGATCTGTATTACTTCCTGTTTTGAATGCAAATGTTTTAAATTACGACACAAATCAGTTTCAACAGCAACAGTATTTTCCCCAAATGTGTGCAATTTACCTCACACCTTCTGTGTAGCGACACATGCTGGTCACAAGTCCCCAGCTCTTCTCCCTCTCATTTGAGTAGGATAGAGGAGAACATCCCTTTTGAGTCCAGGCCAAATTTAGGCGGAATTATCCGCTGTAGTAAAAATGGTGGGTAGCTAAGTTATTGTTGGAATAACAACAATGGGTGTAATTGGTATAATTAATTTTCGTGTATAATTATCTTTCAGAAAATTCCTCTTGCACTGTTTGTCAGTTCTGACCCCTCAAACCTTGAATTTCAAATGTGTTGTATCAGAGGGCTACATTTGGTCTTGCAGTTTTAAATCATTTAGCAATAGTTATTAATTACAGTTATTTGATGTCTTTAGTAGGTATTATACATTTCATGTGCTTTTTGTTTTTCAGGATGGTTTTCAGTAGAGCAGCTGTTCACAAACTACTTGCTAGCAAATGCCGGTGTTACAGCATGGATGCACCAGATGATATGGTCCTTGGGATGTGTTTCAGTGGCTTAGGAATCCCTATAACACACAGTCCACTTTTTCATCAGGTCAGACAGCTGTCTTTGAGTATTAAAAATTTCTCCTTTCTTAAGTATACACATAAAACACTCATAAATATTCAAATTCAATCAATATATAATAAGCCTAACCAAGATGCTGCTGCTGTACCTTGGTTCTCAGCAGAACAAGACTGATCAAGCAAATAAGAACATTCTCACACCATGGATTACTACAATGCTTTGCTAGTTTATATGATATTTCAGCCAACTATAACTCCATTTTATTAAAAATGCAGTCAGAGGTGAGAATTTCAAAAAACAAATAGAATTAGGAGCCACATGCTTTGAATAGTTGTGATATGTCCTCTAAGAAAAGGGAAAAAACCTACAGCATAATACTTTTTTTCTTCAGATAATAGAGAACTGACTGTGAAATTTTTCAGTAAATCTGCCTGCTCTACTTACCTAATTTGTCTATTGATTCAGTATTTACTATTCTGAAATATCTCATTAGTGGAGATATAAAATACGAAAATAATGGTTTTGTGTTGGATTCTGTAGAATGGTATAAATACGATAAATTGCTCTATGCTAGCACATAGGAAAGAGAGGTCACAAAACATAATTTTCATGTGAGTTTGGGGAAAAAGGGCGAGAGTAGATTTGAATCTTGTTTCTGTCTTTCACAATATTTAAGAAGCTAACTGTAGTGTCACAGTGGAAAACTTGATGCATTGAGGCTATAGAGATTTTCTTCCTTGTAAGCCAAGTAAACCAAATCCTTCCATGGTTCGAACAAGAAGCACTAAAGATTTTTTTCCCAAACAGAGCACAACATTAAAAATAAACATTTAAATCAGTGTAGCATTTGATGTTTTTCAGGTGTTGATCTAGTTGAAAAACTGCGAAGACCTTGTGTATCTGCATATGAGCTGAGAATAATAAGCTACTTGAGAAATAGTAAATTACCATGTAGTTCAAAGCAGCTGTCAGTGTAGGGGGGGAGTTTCTAATTTAAATTACTAGGTTTTCCTGTGTTAAGATCCCATTTCTGATTACATTTACTATTTAGAGAAATGGGAAAACTAAGAAAACACTATTCAACATTTTATTTCCTTGTCCATATAAAAAAATCATATCTGTTTACTCTCCTGTTTTATCATTGCTTATTCCTTTCAGTATAGAAAGAAAACAAGCAATGCATATTAGAAAAACAACAGTTATTGAATAATTTGTGCTTGCAAAGGCATTACAAAAAAACCAAAACATAACAACAAACCAGCCTAATTAAAGGAGAGTCAGAACAGAACTCCTTTTCCAAATTTGTAGGAATGATCCTTATTCAAAAATAACCAAAGCACCTCCTTGTAATCTTTAATGGTGTGTGTTCGATATTGAATCACTTTGAAAGTGAAATCCTAGCAGTTTGATTTTCCACATAGAAAATTGCACTTTACTTGTAATTCGTCTTTACTGGTTCTTATGTCAAATTCTAATTTAACATCCTTCGAACAAAAATTAATCCTGTGGGGGAAACCACTGCATAAAAATTGAATGTGCTTATTCTACAAATTCCACTATTGTGCAACAAATATTTTAAAAATGAGAAAACCAAGTTTGGATTTTCTGTCAACATGAAAATAATATTTTAAGGACTTGACTGAAATATTGTGATCTGTGATTTTTCTTGAAGTATGTGAATCTAAAATTGTACTGAGCTATAGATTATGGAACAGAAGCAAAAATATCTTCATTCTTGGAGTGTCTGTGATGCATTTGCTCACTCTTACTGGTTTCCTGCTGCCAACGTGCTGAGGTAGACACATATATTTTCTGTAACTTGTTCCAGAGGTTTATAATGTGAGACTCTTAAAGAGAACAGGAACCTTCCCATGTTGAGAACTGTGGTCTTAAATGTAAAATCTGGGCAGAAGCAATATATTTGGCTTTTCTAGAATACCAAATACAAAGTCTAACAAAAAAACCCTTTTAGTTATTAGAGTAGGTAATATTTTATAATTATTGAAACACCAAAATTTTGTCTATAGCTCAGTAAAAAGCTGTTTGATTTTCAAGCAGCAGAGATCTTTGGTCTCAGATGTGTAAAGACTGTATCCAAAGTAAATTCTTTGGGTTCTTGAAGCCTAAATATTCTTCAAAATGTTTTTCAAAAGTCTTCGTGAGGCATATAGGTTCCCTCTTGATTTCTCCAGGGGAATTTTTAAAAAATAAGCACTCTGTGGTTTAAATACCAGAATAAAAAAACCAAAACACCAAAGCCACATATTCAGATTTCATAATGTCAAATTCTGTTGCCTAGTTTTATGATTGGAGTGTATACAGAACTGCATGAAGAATTCATAAATACCACCATAAGTAGGTGAAGCAGTTTGAATCAGTTGAATCAGCTTAGGCATCAAATCAATTATTTGTTAACCAAATCACTCAATTTTCTTCTTGTTTGTTTTTTTTTCCCCTGGATGCAAAACACAAATGTTTGCCTTCCATGCATTTT
Source organism: Acanthornis magna (assembly GCA_036785705.1). Lineage (NCBI taxonomy): Eukaryota > Metazoa > Chordata > Aves > Passeriformes > Acanthizidae > Acanthornis > Acanthornis magna. Next base: position 15,399,651 of record JAWUZG010000090.1, read on the forward strand.
TCCTTACAAAAACTCTAATGGCAAAATGTAGCTGTTTTTCTAGGGACCACTGCAGGTGGGACTTTTTTATGTGATGATGCACTTCGGTGCCATTAAACTGCCAGAGGAAATGAAACACGCATGGTGCATTAGGACAGCAGCTGCATCTTGTAGCTGTGTTGTAATTCTGTCTGGTTTGAAAGAGTCTGATGAAGAATAACAACGCAGTTTTCTGGCACCACAATGCAGCCCATGCTTGGAACCTTTACCTATCACAAAACTCCATATATTTTGGCTGCTTATGGTCTTACTAGGATCCTACAATCACACTGGCAGTGCAGACAACTCTCATTAGAGGAGAAAGAGAATATTGTTTGAAATAATTTTGTCATTATTGAGCCAAAGCTGCATATTTAAAAAGATTCCATACCAACTACGCCATTTGTAGCTTGATTTCATGGTTGGTGGCCATTTCATCCTGAGAAATAGGGCATATTTAATATCAGTGTACTACATTCATAGCATAATGACTGCAGTGTGAGTTGAAGATTCAGACTAATGCCTTGTCAATTGATTTAGTAGAATGATATAAAAACCCCTTTGCTACCATCTTGTGTATTTTGTCAGTGCCACGTTGTTACAGAGGCCATTGAGCAGTGGCCTCTTTCTCTTTTTAAAATTATTATTGATCATTAAGTACTGGTACTTTTGCTTTATTCTTCCATCTTAGGCAAGGCCAATGGACTACCCAAAAGACTACCTTTCTCACCAAATCCCAGTATCATTTCACAAGCATTGGAATATCGATCCAGTGAAGGTGTATTTCACATGGCTGGCGCCAAACACAGAAGAGTCACATAATGGAAAAAAAGTTGGATATTACAGAGAAGATTTATAAGCACTAGAAGAATGTGTTAATTACTGTTCTACAGATGAGAGACAGTCATTACTGTGATTTTTGTTTTGTTTTCACGTTGTTCATCTGTTCCTGACATAAGAAGACAGTGTTTTGTTCCTGTTGGTTGCTTATATTCAGAGCAATGGAAGAAGGCACTTAAATGACTTTTGGATTCTTTTGCTCCACTTGGTTTTTTTAGAATGTTTTTGGGCTTTGTATACCAATGAACTTCACACACATTTAAAAGTCTCATACAACTTCACCTGCTTCTGATTTGGTTCTGCTTTGGATTTGGTTCAGACAGGACCAATTTACATTTCCTTCCTTTGCTCTCTCAAAAGCTGATCTTATGTATTTAGGAGGTTAATATTGAATAAGTGTTGAACACCTATTAAACATCATCTCTCACTGACTTACAGAAAACATTTCTCTAAAAGGTTCTGGAACAATTTCTAGATAGATCATCAAGGACACTTGGCTTTTTTTCTGTGACCAGGAGCTAGATTGTGTGAAGGCTGTGCTCCTTTATGCTCATTTCAGATAGAAATACTGTAGTTTCCTGGAGTTATTGGACCAGGCACGAAACCACTGTTGTACCTTTTAAGTTTATTGGCATTTGTGTGGAATGTCACGTACAAAATAGAAAAAAGGTTAAGGACAGGGATTTCTTGGGTGGCCACGGGAGGTCACTGTGACTCCTTTAGAAACCTCAGTCACAGTGTATCAATTTGGCAAATATAAAAGTGACTTAAGGATTTTGGCAGAACTAACACTTCAGTATTTCTGATGTGTGCATTTCAATAGCACATGAATGCCAGCTTTAAAAATTTTGTAGTATTCCTAATTTATATCATCAAGATAAGTAATTTTATGCATACAACATGTAAAGTATGATTCATATTTAAAGCGTTCTTGAATTTTTTTTAGTAATTCAGTTTTGTAAAAATGTTTGTACAAAAACTGGCTTTAGTATGTTCTAAACTAATTTTTATATTGTAAAACTGCTTCTTTTAAAATGACAGTATATGGCACTTGTATGCTGTTATTTAACTTGGCTTGCTATATTGTAACCAAATACAGGGTCTTAAAGCCATACTGCTGAAGTAATTTGTGTTTTGGTTTCTTTTAGTAGGTTAACAATTGATTCCACTCCAAAGAAAAGCAATACTTGCTCTAGAGTCGAAGTAGGGGAGCCACTGATTCCTGTCTGGGTAATTACCGAACTTGTATAAACATTTGTTTGTGAATGTAGCTTGTGGATTTTTAAGCATTGAATAGCAAGCACATATTCATAATAGATTCAAATTCTGATTAACAAAGAGCAATCGATGTTATATCTTTTTTTCTTCCCACTACCAGTGCCTTAAACAGTAGACATTTTACTGATAGCAGGACTATGTTCTCTGACACCATTGGTGAATTGTTAATTATGTTTACTGTTTAGAACTGTGAAAGCTGAAAGCTTGAATAAAAGCATTAACCTTTTGTGCCTTTTCCTCTTTTCAAACCAAGTACAGAATTCTTTAAGCACCAGTGAAATAAGTTCATCACCTTAATTGTATTTACTGCCAGTTTTATTAAAAGGCAGTTTAATCTTTGGGTTTTTTTCATGTTCTGTCCTGACCTCCAGCTTAGGTCAGTTTTCAGCCTCTAGTTCTGTGCAAATGGAAAATGCCATGTCAATGTGATTGGGAGCCTTGATGTTACCACAAAACATATGTCACTATCAAATTCTGCAAAGGTCTTGCAACACAGTCCAGTCAGTTCCAGCTTCCAAACAGTGATAATTAGTCTCTCCTGGGCCCCATGAAGGCAGACTAGATCAGCAAAAGATGATTAGCTTTGGGTCCAGGCTGTGTTGTACCTGCAGACTGCTGTCTTATTTAGACATGGGGAGTCATTGACTCGTTGATTGATTGCTTATTCAACTTTTACTTCTGGTTTGACAAATGTGGTAGCTGTCCTAAAGTCCATCTCCCTTGCTAGGACTAGGCCTGAGTTTTATTGCAAGGTTTCTGGAGGTATTAGTAAGCATTAGACTTCTGATTTTAGTCTCCATATTTTTGAAAGCAACAAAGCCGTAATTTGCTCAAGTATTCTGCCCCCAAAATTCAGACTTTTGAGACACTGCTAATGATATTCAACTAGCAGCGTGACAAAAGTGACTTTTTAGTCCACCAACTAAATAAGGTTTTTTCAAGCACAGGATCCCGAAGAGTTTCTATAAACAAGATGTGAAGCCCTCTGTATGTACTCTAGAAGACTCAGGATGGCTGTTACTAGCTGAAACCTAAGGACAAAACTGTGTGCTAATGAACCTGAACAGTACTAATGTTTCTAATGAAAATCAAGTGGATTATAAATGATGTAATGTTAAAGAAAATCAATAGAAGAGGCATTCACAACTAACTTGATAACAGGAAGGTTAAAACAGATCTGTAAGTTGATTGCTTGAAGTTTCCTTTTCTGGGACATTCCAGGGTTGTGGTGTGAAAAGGAAAATCTGGGAATCATTATTGGCTATTTGTTTTCAATGTTAATAACATTAAAAATTTCTATATATTAAGATCTTTCTTTCATGGAATTCCTTTGATAATTTGGTTGGTTGGTTCATCTGCCAGGATCCAAAAAATCCCCTTGAAATACTAGTGCTTTTAATACAGCAGATATGTAAATGAAGAGTGATGAAGTATTTGAGACCTAGATTTGATCACAAGTGAGAATGAGGGCTGTGAATATATTGAATTTATTTCCCTACATCTGCAGAAGGCCCAGGCATGGAGAGACCCAAAAGGATCTGACCTTTGTCTCTTCCTCTGCGATTAGGAAATGGGTAGGAGTTTTGAGGCAGCTTGCAACCTGGGTAACTTTGTGCACGAAGACTTTGGCCTAACACCAGCTCCGATGGCTGCTGACTGGAGGGAGGAGTCCAAATTACTTTCTTTTCAATTCTTTAATTTCTCATGGTTTTTAGTATCATGGCTGGAACTAGAATGCCTTAGTCAGAAGCCTGAGCCACCATTCAATGAGGTTCCTGGAAAGTGAGATCAACACTGTGTAAGGACTGCCATAACTCTTTACTGTGAGCACCTCCAAAGCCTATAGTGCCACTGCATTACCAAGAAAGGTGGAGAAGCAGTAAGAGATTTGCCTTTTGCAGCACTGTAAAACTCTGAATGCTTTGTGCATTGGACACCATGATAATAAATACATTTGCATTCACTTTGATGCAATTGCTTCTGCTGCTTGTTGATATCAAACTAAAGGAGAAATTTAGAATTCTGAGCAAAATGCTCCCTGACGGTGTCACCTCATCCTACATTGGCTGGGGAATCTAAGAGCATTTGACTTTGCTCCATGAGTGCTGCCTGGTGCAGCTCTGGCTCTGAGCTCCCAGGTCACAGCAGCACAGTGGCTTCACCCTGCCATCTACCCCCGTGCACACATCTACTGTGTCAGTATAGAACAAATTCATCTCCCCGGTCACACTGAGGATTTTATTTTTAAGTAATTGTTTCATTCAGTGAAGAAATGGATTCAATATTGGTTTGTAGGTAACTAATTTTTCAATTTGTGTCACATTATGTGTGTGTATAAAAAATAGCGGTTTTAATGCACAGTCTCATGGTGGTAACCATTGTGTAACTAGTTGATGTAAATTCTGTCCTGAGAAGAAAAATCCTCATGCTTTTCAGATCTCAGCCCGTGGTATACAGGAAAAGACCTGTGGGACTAGAAGTAGAGAGAGGGGAACAAGCTGTTTGCATCTCTCTGCTTTTGGAGATTGCCTTGACTTGTTTGCTTGTGCCCTTCTCAGCCAGGAAGCAGAAGTACCTCCACTGAAATCAGTGAATGAGATTTCTTCTGCTAGGGCCTGCATTTGCATAGCAAGAATGAAACAGCTTTGGTGGAGTGTCTGTGCACTGGTTAGTTCTGAACACAAGGGGAAATGACACAGAAGAAATAATTTATTTAAAGATGAAAAGGTAAGCAGGCATTATGCAAATGCATACAGAGGCCTAAAGGACTCACAGTCAAAGAAAGGAAGAAGTGGTTTGGAAAAAGGCTATGGAGAGGAGTGATAGGAAATTACATCAATGGAGTTTAATGAAACATTCTTTATGGAAAATCTATAGGCATGCTGCTTTTGTAAGCTAAAAAACATAATGCTAAGCTATTCCTGTGAGAAATAAAATTTTAAAGCAATGCTTTTGTAAGTCTGAAGGCTTAAGAGCCTGACTGTTAAATAGAACAATTCCAAAAAAGTTGAAAGCACTAGGGCTGTTAATATTTTAAAGACTCAACTTACAAAAAAAAATAGTGTAAGCAGATTGTTAATTAAGAAGAAGCCAGTGAAGAAAATTATCTGCAGGGAAAATTATTGTGCATCATCAACTGGTTTGTGCTCACTTCTCATTCATGTATTTCTAGCTGGGACATCCTCCAGATGAAGGTCAAATCAGGCAGTTTATAATGAACCCCATCAAGGTGCCCATAGCAGGAGCTCACGTGTTGCCCTAGTTCTACAGGCACTGCACCCCGTCTTCACAGGGGTGCTGCATGACACTGTCTGGTACCTGCTCCCCAAAAGCCTGGGAGAATGGCAAGGAATACAGCGCAGATCCCTCAGGAAGGAGGGAACTATTGTAGGACTGAAGACCTCGTGAGTTCCTCGATTGTCTTAAGGAGAGCTCTCACTGGTCCTCCTTCAAAACAGCTATTCCCTGGCTAGCAAGGCAGCAGAAATGATATCATATGTAACCCTAAGGAACCACAAACATGCAGTAATAGCCTGGATCAGGTCCAGCTCAGCTGTAGCTCCGGAGGCATTGGTAGCTCTAAGAACAGTCAGGCACAAGTACTGATGGGTGATGTTGGCTAATTCACCAGCCTTTTTTTCCAAAGACTTCTTAAGACTTCTGATGTTGCTAAGGGTCTGCAAGCTCCCTGAGGTGGCCCTTTACATGGAGCAGAGTGGGAGCTGTGCTCCAGCTGCAGTGCTTTGATGCAGCCTATGCTGTGCTCCCATGGTCTCACTCTGCCCAGTCATGAAGCTCTGCAGAAAAGCTCTCAGTCTACCTCTTCTCCTGACAAACCAAGTTGCTAATTTGTTGTTACTCCTTCTGTTGCTGTTTCTTCAGGCCAGAATTTTCCTGCTGATGGATTTTATGTTAACTAAAATGACTGGTCCTACAAATGCTAGTTCTGAAATGACTTCATATTTAATAAACAGTAAAATACATTTTTAACAAAATAAAATGTGGATAATCATACTATGGTTACCACATTACTAAATTCTTGTGAAAAACTGTCAATTGCAGTTTGAATGTCTGAAAAAGATATGATTTTGTTTTATGAGCTGGCTTACCTCTACCATGGCTTGCCCCTTGTTCACTCAAGTGGTAAGATTAACACTTCAACAAACTTTTCTTTAGAAGCTTGTAATTGTCCTTCCAGCCTTTCAAAAACTGGTAAAATATCTGCTGTTCTTCCAGCATTACCATAGGCATTGCTTCTTATGAGTGTTTTTGTGACCTTCGTTGGCAATTCAGCCTCTTCTTTCTTAAAATCTTTCTGGTTTCTTAAGTGAATATTTTGGAAGGTTGGATGGCTTGCAGTGAAGAGGGTAGAGATTGTAGAAATGCAGAAAGGACAGGAAAGAGGTAGTGAAGTTAAGCTATAAAAACGTGCCAAAGTCTGTGCAGCTTTTGTGTCCTCACAGTAGTGTATGCAGCCATATGCTCATGGATGTCGATACTGATCTCCATGTTGGAGGCAGTCTTCGTAAATCTTTCTGAGAATTTCCTATCATAGTCATTGCTTCTAGAATAGAGACTTGTGGATTTACCCTAACAATGGACAGGCTCATGCACTAATTGACTGCTTTAGTTCCTTGTGCATAAATTTGTTGTTGTTCTTCAGCCTCTGCAGAACTGGGACTCTGAGTGGGTGGGGTAAATGCTACCTTACCATCCCCCTGCCCACAGGCAAGATCCCAAAATAGTTGAAATTGCAGCCAGTTTTAAACAACACAGCTAGTGTGGCTTATGGCTCCATGGGCAAACATCATAAAAGTGCTGCGCTGCGTCTCTCCATGTGCTGGAAAGGGCAGGACTGAACTGCAGAAGGGCCCTGCTGCAGGACCAACTAGACCCCAAGAAGTGATAATGTGGCCAGGCTCCTTCCATTGTCATTGCCTGTATCCCATGTGAAGAGATGCTTGTTGAAAGCAAACATCAAACTCAGTGAGCTGAGTCAGATTCTTTGCTTGTTAGCACTCATTTAAGTAGGAAATATTCTCCTTTCACATTGAGAAAAAAGAACATATTCCAGAATTTGCTCCATTTTATTTCTAAAGATAGAAATGATGCAAAGGGTCTTAAGGATCTGTAAGACTATGAGGCAGTCTTTTGTTCAGTGAAAGACTAAGCAAGCTAAAAGTACCCATTTGAAAAAGCACAAGTGAGGCAGGGAGTGGTTTTTCACTCTTTCGTAACCTGGGTACAGAGAGATAGAAAACAAACTTGTCAGGGTAGTTCTAATACAGCCAAGTGTGTTTTCTGTAGCACATAACTGAACTGCAGAACCCGACAGCATCAGCTGAGCAGAGGCTAGAAAGTACAAAAAGAGCTTAAAACAGGATTGTACAAAATCACAGCAGAAAGGTCTGTAAATGGCTGATAAACACACTGGTTTTCAAGAAACATCTTCAAGCTAAGGCTCTGAATTACTGCAACCAGACCCTGGGCAGGTACACTGGGCTAAAGGGAGCTTAGTCCCTGCTCAGTAGCACTCTTTCTGTGTAATACTGGTGTGTGCACAAAGTTCAGTTCAAAAGGAAGGTTTGAGGCTTGTGGTTAGTAGTGTTTCCGCTCCTGTGCCTATGGAGTATCAGAGCATCCTGTGGTTGTACAAATCCAGAGCCACCTTAGAGACGATGGATCAAAAGAGAATCGGTCAAACCCCTGCTTTCTTCTGCTGTGACAACATCTAAGTACCCGAGACAAGCAGGTGGCTGTCAATGCTTGGACCATGAGCCCTACATGGATGCAGACTAAGTGTGGTTCGCCACAGCTTATGAGATGAGAAACAGGCCAAAGAAAAAGCGCTGAAGCTTGGGCTCTGCAGGACACCCAGCCAAGCTCTTTGCTGAATCAGGTTTTAGGATCCCAAATAAATTTTTCGTAGTAGAAAATGAACAAGCTTTGGAGCCAAAACATCAATGACATCTTGAGCCAGTGAAATGACACCACTGTCTCAATGCTGCCCTTGGCGACTTGGCGCTTGAAAGCTGAAGCTCCAAGCAGGGAAGTTTCTTAGTTTTGTCTACGATTTTCTCTTGTGCTCTGTACATCCTGCAAAATCTGTTTAATGCTGGACCTGTGAACCAAGCCATACCATTGTTTCTGGCTTGAGGAAAGGAAGATGGAGCCCATCTCTAGCTAGGCTGAAATACCAACCCCATGTGAGTATTTAATTGACTCCCATCAGCATCCCATTTGGAACCCTGAGAGGACTGGAGGCAGTACTGTACCAGCTGCTTCTGGGTGAGCAGATCCCTCGTACTTCACGCCCTTCACGCCCCTCGGGCAGTGCTTCTCAGAGCTGTTTCTCAACAGGAACAGCACATTTGCACACAGAAACTCAGAACTGCAGGAAAGCCCAGGCTCCTCTGGAGGTCACCTGGTCCAGCCCCTGTGCTCAAGCAGGGACACCTACAGCTGACTGTGCAGGACCATGCCCAGGTGGCTTTTGAGTATCTCCAAGTTTGGAGACGCCACCACTTCTCTAGACAACCTGTGACAGTGTTTGACCATCCTCAAGATCTTATGTTTAACTGGAATTCCCTGTGTTTCAATTTGTGCCCACTGCCTTTTCTCCCATCACTGGGCTCCACCGAGAAGACTTCAGTTCCATCTAATCTACATCCACCCATCTCTTACTGATCAAATCCAACCCGAGTCTCTGCCTCTGAGAAGTCTCTAAAGCTGCCTAAGTGGGGTTCAGATTCAATTTGTTTTTGCTTATTTGACAGTTTCTTTTTAGCATAGCAAGGTGACTCCAGGCACTTTCCACCAGAGCCTGTTTACAGGTTTTTAATAACTGTCACAGTGCCAGGCATTTGCTGCAAGGTGAGAAGCTGCTGGGAATAATTAGCACCAAGGGGAAAATGCCAGAGATTCAAATGTAACATTTATACAAAATGCTACTGCTTTTTAAAATTCTTGTCAGCAGCAGCAGCATAAAACCTCTGTGAGTCCCCGTACCCCAAGGTTCATCCCACCCACACAGCTGTGCAAAGCAGATTCCCCACTCAGAGTCCCATTTCCCAATTGTACTGCTTCAGTGGAGGAGCTGTAACACTGGAGGTGCTGGGGAAGAGATTTCCTCTGAAAAACACTTGCTCTGTGGCTTCCCTGACACTCCAGTGTGGAAGTGCCCTCATCCTGCCAGCCCAAAGGCAACCTGCTCTTAAAAGTTCACACTTCGCAGTGTCAGTATTTTGGAGGTCAGACTGAGGCTCCTCCTGCCGGAGCCTCTCTCCCAGTGCAAAGAATGGAGAAAAAGTGTTTGCTGCTGAGGCTGAGCAGAGGGTTTAAAACATTTAAGGGATTGGTGCAGGCATCTATCTCCCTAAATGTTCACATGGAATTGCTTCCATGGTGAGAAAAAACTGAATACATTTCTCCAGAGATGCCCCAGTAGGACTGGAGACAGTTCTTATATCTTCAAAGCACTTCAGGAGCAGACAATTAGCTCCATGGCAGCCCCACCATGGAGTGCAGAGCAATATAACTACTTTCAGTCAGCTCTTGGGGATCTGACTTATGCCTGGTAACTTGGAAATACAAGCTGTTTAAATTGGTAAGATACAAATACTGTTTTCTGTAACATCTCTGACCCTCTAAAATGTTTTCTTTCCCCCATTAAGTCCTCCTGATTAGTGACAAAACAGTGATTAATTGCGGATTTCAAGATAACCCTGATATATTCTTTTCCCATCCACAAATTTAAAAAAAAATAAAAATTCAGCAACAATCTCTGTGGAGTGTATGCCTAAAGAGAATTTATAGGTATGTGTTCTTCTACAATATATGTGTACATTTATAAGACCTATTTCAAAGACACATGATTCTGTCAAACCTCAGTTTGGCAGAGGAACTGATTTTACACAGTCACCACCATTAAGATCTCGTATTTACATTTCACTATCCCTGGCTCGGGAAAAAATAGTACAATACAGAGGAGCATAGAGGTAATGATTTATACTGTCCTGTGTAATTTTCTCGGGTGCTCCTCATGCCTTGGTTGGCCAAATCCTTTCTGAAGTGCCCTTTTCACCTGTGCTGAAACACCCCAAAGGGATCCAAACATTAAAATTCAACGTTTTAAACTTCACACTGCTACTATTTCTGTCTAAATTATTCAGATACTCAAGCACCCGTTAGTGAGAGCAGCCAGAGCATTCTCAATCATGATAGTGTGGCAACATCAAGGATTTCAACTCTTCCCTGGGGTCTATACACGAGATGATCCTACACCTACTCATGATGATAGGAATCGCTCACAGGGCCCAGAACACAGAGCTTTGCATTCCCCAAGCGCACGGTGCTGACACCCAAATTACCAGAATTACCCACCAGCTGGGGAGTCATCTGAGAGGCAGCCAGAGTGCCCATCTCTACATTTTAAGCAGAAACTCTCCATGCTCTCTGGAGCCACTGGGCTCCCAGAGCAGCAGTGGTGGACAGGTTGCTGTTGGAGATGTTTCATTTTAGGTGGAGTACATCCGGAGGAGCAGTCCACAGATCCCAAGCCTTCCTCTCTACTGGCTGCGGAATGGCTGCAGGGTCTGTTGAGATAAGGAAAGGTAAAGGGTCCCTGTGCAGGTGACAAGGCTGCAATTACCCATCTTTAAACTGAAAAATGTTTAGCAAAGTTCTATTTGTATCGCTGTGGACGTGGAGCACCTCTCTGCAGTAGAGGGTCATTTATCCCCTCTCACAGTAACTGTGAGCCAGAAGTAAAAAAAGAAATGTGGTATTCGTTAGTGAGTATTGGGCTTTTGCATGTCAGACACTGTAAGGAATGTAGCAAGACTTTTCTTAATTCTGTATTTTTAGAATTTATTTTTAAATACACTCTTTGTAACTTATCTCATGTAATGACTATCACGGAACAGAAATATCACAAACAGAAATATCCCACATTAGACAAATAACAGATCACATTTGAGTTGACCAAACCATCCCTTTCAGGGTGCAATTAATTATTCAAGAAGTACACATCCAAACATTACATAAAACCTCACTTCCATCTGAAATTACCCAATATAATTAAAAATGTATAAAGGAGGAGACAAATAGCTTCAAATAACTTTGTGAACTTCTAATTATTTTCAAAATAGGTTCAAAGCCAGTATAAGACTTCCATGTGTAACTCTGCATACTGCTAAAAGCTATGTTCTCACAGGCATGTAGAGCTCCCTGGGCAAAATCACACCATTATCCCTTATTATATATATGAATCCCTTGTTATTTAACAAGACATGAGCTCACATTGTTCACTTCTCTGTGAGCAGAACTGCCTCTGAGATCACAAATGGCCACTGACACCTTGAGGCCCTGGTGCCCAGCACCCCTTCTGAGAGCCAGCCTCGTGCCTCTGGTGTCTGTGTGCCACCACTCTGCCCAGCTCACAGCTCATCTAAAGCCCTGGTCTGATTACAAACAAAACCAGGGCAAAGCCTTACGTTTAAATCACTTGCTAGAAGAGATTATTGGATAGAAAATTATGAGAGTTTGTTTTTCCTAGCAGCAGGAAACAGGAATTTTCAACAATAAGCTATAATAACAAACATTATCATCTTTGCTGGGCAAGCATCTCAATTCTATGTATGAATAAGGGAGATGAAAAAAGAAGATTTACTCACAGGTTGAAAAATACAACAATCTTTTCTTTCTCTAGTTATTTGTCAGGGGTAGTGGATCAGCCCTGTCAGATAGGTGAAGGGAAATGCTCTGTAAAAGCAGCAGAGGCAGATTAACCTGGTGGGGCTCCTTCCCAGGCATACTGCAAAGCTCCACACATTTCATCAGTCCTGCAGGGATAATTACAAGTCTGTCGGCTCCTCCTAAAACAGTTTAAACTTTCACACCACTTGGCTCTCAGAACCAGTGTTGCTTAACAAATCCCAAGGCATGTAAGACACTTAGAAACTCTTTTTTTCATGCAGTCTTAATTTTTTCTTCCCTGCTCTTTTCTATTTCTTCCTTTCTTTCTCAATGCTTTTCTCCATCTGGTCCCCAGCTTGTTTGGTTTTTTTTTCTTTTGCCTAATGAACCTACTACCATTCAAACAGAGATTTGGCAGGGAAGCTGAGGGGACCTTAATCACCCACCCCAGCCCCACCAGTTATGTGTGCCCTTGACGTGAACACAGCCATCTTGTTTAAATCAAGACTACCTGTGAAGCAGAAAATGCCCAGAGCACCTCAGACTTATTCTCCTGCTTGCATTTTTGCCATTCTATGCCCTCGCATACCAGCATATTTTGCTACATTTTGCTCCCACACAGATGTGCCATTGGCTGACAGGGTCAGTGCAGAGATGCACCCCAGGTCCACGGGGTGTCCGTGCTCCCACCAGTGCCTGCTGCAAGGAATACTCTGAAAAAACAACATGTGGTATCTTCCTGCTTGTCAGCACTCAGCCACATGTGGGCCCTTGGCATTGTAAATCTGCCTCCTGGATTTTTAATAATCAGTCCCTTACCTGAGGTTAAGGTCCCTATCTGTAAATGCTGAATGCAGTTAGGAGATTTTGCCCAAGTGTTACCATGAAGGAAGAATTATCAATGCCTGGTGAACACACTCAAAGCTGAAGAGCTTCACAGGAGAAGGCAGCACTCAGTGCTATAAAAACCCAGTGAAAAGGGGGGAGTTTTGGAGGCTGTTAAAGACCACTACACAGTTGCTATTTTGTCTTTAATTAATTCATTGGCGCACAGTACCTGTGAACACTGCAGTGGTATAATTTCTCATTGAAACTGGAAGAAAAATTCTCCATAGCCAGTGCGATTCCTTTTAACATCCTTTTCCCAGGAAATGAGGCTGTGTTGCTTGCTGCTATGGCTAGGAGTCTCCAGGTCAGTGCATCAAGTGCCTGTCTTCATTCAAGGGCTCCAAAAGGACTGGACAGCCCCATGGCTGTTCTGCTGAGGCTTGAGCCTGCATCAGCCTGGCTTATCCTGGTGCCATAGCAGCAGCTCTGGGTACTCAAACACACGTGAAATTCCCGTCTTCGGTTGTCTTCTCCCTGTGGATATCACTGTATTTGGCCATAGGCTTTAAGGCTGAAAGGATCTAGTTACTCTCTGGCCCAATGTGCTGCAGAGTGAGAGCTCTGTGTCCTGCTGGAGGCTTGGCTGCACAACCTGGGGGAAGGGTGAGCTGGGTGAGATGGGATCTCACTGGAAGGAGACACGGCAGTGCCCTTGGGAAGGGGTGAATGGCACTCATGGACTTTGTGGTCATGGAAAGCAGGGAACAGAAGGAAATGTGCATTAGGGGCAGGAGGAGCTCTAACATCTGCAGTGCAAAGGAAAGGAGACCCAGGCAAATCGTGTGCGACCAGCTGCTCTGTTGCTGTAGTGAGACTCCTGTAAGAGCTAACTAGAAAAAAATGCAACACTGAAGGGACCAATTTATGGAATTTTTTAAGAAGTAAAACCAATTCCCTGCATGTGTTGGAGTACATGGCTTTCCTTGACAATTACAAACCAAAATGTTACTGTATAAATAATTATGGATCTTTATTCCAAATCATGCTTGAATATTTTAGAAGATTTACATAAGTTCAAGTATTCAAGGACTGATGGCATCTCAGTTGTATTTCATCATGTCCACTGAAATCCCTTCTTGTGATGATTTAATTTTGACTCTCAGCAAAATTTCATTCAAAACCAGGCCCCAGTGATGGTTTATCATTGGTCAAGGTTTCTAAATGTGGTCACCCATAAAAGTTTTTTCTCCTCTCTGCTGGCAGATTTCCGGACAGTCTCTATATCCTTGTTTGTTTTGGGTCATCCCATAAAATGCCTTCCCAGCTGATTTTCAAAGCCTGTGGCAATTTTTCCTGTGTGTGCCTATTGCTCAGGGGTATTTCATCTTCATTCAGAGCACTGCTCTGTGCTTCACTCCTGGCAAAGGTGATGAAAATCCACAGACACTGAGAGAATGTGAATCAGGTAAATTTTGAGGTTTTATTGCAAAACCCTGCATGACCTCAGGCATGTGCCTGGTGAGATGGGATAGCTGTAGATGTCAGTTGGTGCCACAGTTTCATGGCTGTTAAAGTACAGTTTAGTCCAGGGAAAGTCCTGGATTGCAGTACTTTTGGAAGTAAAGCCACAGATACCTAAAGCTAGACACATGAAACCAAATAACCTTTAGTGAATTGTGGGTCTCCATTTTATTTTACCTTATTTTTCTGGCCACTGGAATGATCTGTAGCTTCAGAAAACTATACATTTGGTCGAAGTAAATTTTATTTCTGCATCGTAGATGAGTCCTCAGGACATGTTTGGTACACATATGCATTTGCGTGTGTATACATGAGATGGGTAATTGCACGACTTCTGAAATAAAAAGCTTTTTGATAATTCCTTTTCTGTGAAACCCTCAGAGAGACATTTTGAATCACAGATTTATTTTGGCTGACAAATGTGTTTTAAATACTGCTCCCTATATCAGCTCTGGCAGCCCTTCTTAGATAGTAAATTTGAGGTTTGGGAATTGAGACAAACAGAATGTACATAAATGAAAACCTCTGTGATATAAACAGTATCAGTCATCGAGTCATAAAGCTTAATGTATTGTAACCCATTAGTGGTAATTCTGGCTATATCTGGCAGTTGGAAAGGAATAGATTAAAACATTTTAGAAGGCTAAGAAAAGTCAAGTTTACATTCAGGATCCAAAACCGAGGTGAATTATTTGCCTTCAAAGCCAAAAAGAAAAAAAAATAAGATGAATGGGAGCTGCATCCTCGGCTGTGTGTGAGGCAGGGCTGCTCATGGTCCCATCTCACACGATTAATGTAAAGCTGTTTGCCATGGCCAACACTGTGACCACCTCCTGGCCTATGGCAAAATAAAATCAGACTCACAGGATGCTTTTCTTTTAGGAGCTTGGTGGGGACGGATCCACCACAAATGGAACAAGCTCAAATCCATCCCTGGGGCCCGGATTTGGGTTCAAAGGGAGAGGTACTCTCTGTTCAGTTCATCTCTTAGAGGCCATGCTAGCTAAGCTTCTGCCCAAATGGAGATTTCTGTGCGTGTCGTGTTTGGATAACCAAACTGGGATAATGGGAATGGGCTCAGGGTCAGAACCCCTTGAGGAAGCCCTATTGAGACTTCCTTTGCGCCTGTGGGTGTCTCTGCAAGCAGATTTATTGACATCCTTGGGGTTATTTTGAAACAACCCTTTTATCAAGTAAGAGAGAGCAGAATACCTATGGCCTGGTAGCTTTGTAGTTCTTTTTTTTCTCTGAATGCTGTTCAGGCTCAGTGTCCTGCAGTCTCTCTTACATTATGCTTTATGGGAAGAAAGTGGATCTCATAACAGCTCCTCAAGTTTCCTGCAAGTTTCAACAAAAGCAAGGGATTTTTTGCTGATTTTCACTGAAAAACTTCACCCAGCCCTACAGAGTCTTGCAAGATTAAATCCCTGGTTTTTAAGGCACTGCTGGAAACTAAGTGATACATTACCAGCTCCCATCTCCCATTCACTTCTGTACATTCATCTTGTCCTAAGGGGGAAGATGATGTTTCATCAAAGGAAGTAAAAGAGTCGCTATTTGTATTTAAATATAATATTATTAATTTGAAAATAAGCATATACTTATATATGTTTCTGCTGTTGAAAAAGTTTTCCTGTCTTATTATGAAGATTTTGAAAAACTAAATTTCTTATTATATTTTTATAAAATTCAGAATTACAGTTGACCAATAAACTTCGATTAGAAAGGCATTTAAAACAGAAATAATTATTAGGAAAACCCCAAGGCTGTCCTGGGGATTTTTTTTTTTTTTAAATTACAGATTTGAAGCAAGTTACAATGTTCTGTTCTGTCATAAATTCTCTTGAGTTTTCAGGGTTCAGGGAGCCCTGACCTCTTTACCTTTTTCTTTCCTATCACGGGACAGGGTTTATAGAAAATTGTTTGTCCCATTGAGTGTGTTTGGAGGTCACAGCACCCTGAATTTGTTCCATCCTTTTGCTCACAGAGATCAATAAGGTAATCATCAACCCTGAGCTGGAATTCCCATGAAGCAGTGGAGATTATCAAATGAACCCAGCAACAACATCAATTCAGTGTGCCAAAACAAGGTACTCTTATTCTGCAAATGATGAAGTGGTCCATTCTGATATTGCTCAGAATTATACGTCTCACATTTTGCCCTGGAATGGGGTGAGAAACATGGGTTTAAGGCCAGCGTTTGCTGCCGTCTGGATCTTCTGGACACAGTTCAGCTTGGTTTGGCGGAACAATCCATGGGGGAGTGTCCATGCAACATCCTCCCTCACCTTTGCAGTGCAGATTGGAGTGAATCCAAACCTCTAAAGGTCACTGAGCCTTTTTCAGTGCTCAGTTATTGAGGAACATGTAACTTCCGTGGTTTCATAGTGAGAAGTGATGCCTTGTGTCTGGCAGGGTGATAAACGCCTGTGCCTGGGGCCACTGGCACTGTACTTCAGCTTGTACATTGTCATGCAAGAAATAGTCTCTCCCAAGATCCCTACAGGAATCAGCCCTTCTCCTGCTCACTTGAGTGACTGCTCAGCCTCCAACTTCACCCAGAAAATGCAACAGAAATAGTCACTGATTTTCAGTGAGCGATTACCCAAATAGCAGTGCCTTGGGCATGGAAAGCCAAACAGAATTTTGCTTTTCTAAAACAGCACACAAAGAGCTCCCTTTTGGAGCTTTCATCAGGATCATGTAAGCGGTACTTCTAGAGCTTTGCCTAGTGCATTTTTCTCCAATCTTCTGCCTCTTGGTGGTGTGTGTCTGCTGTGTATTTTGCTCTGATGTGCTGCTGAGAGCCACTCAGCTTGCTGCCTCTGCGTTGTCATTATATCTGCAGTGGGAAACCCTGTGACTGAATGAATCGATAACACATATGGCCTGATTCTAGGGAGGTAGATTTAATTAGTACAAGCCATCACTGATAACACATTTTTTCATTGTTAAGCCAAATCTGTCCAAAATTGTCATTGTCCATTTTCTGGGACTCAGTGAATGTAGCAACATTTTTCTCCAGCACTCTGAAAAATTTGCTGATCTAAATATGATCCTGCCTGGTTCTCAGTGAAAAAATTCCCAGGACTGATCCAAACAGAGGGAAGTAAGGGAGGAAACTGAGTTTTGGAATGCAAAATTGTAAAACCATTGGGCATATTTAGTCCTATTAGGCTAACAGGGTCTTAGGGTCACATCTGCAGAGACTTCTATGAGGATGTGGTGCTTAGGGTTTGTGGCTCTGTTGTTCTTTGCACATGGTCCTTACTAGAGCAGCTGTCTCTAAGTAATGCATGCCTATTTGCATGTTTTATGGGCTTCTTTTGATGATGTGGTTCTCTCTTAAAGTAGTTAATAGAGATATGCACAACAGAGTTTGACTCTGTTACCCTCTGAGGAAAATCAAGAAAAAGACCCTAAAGCTCTCCAAGATGTGCAAAGCTTGTGTTTGTTCCCTCAAGACAAAGTGAGCCCAGAGGGGGAACACCAGGCAGAGGCAGTCCTGATGGAGAAGCTCCTGATGGAGCTGTCCTTCATCCACATCAGAGCTTTCTTATGTCCCCGCTGTCCTGGTACGAGCACCAGAGGCACACATGGGTTTTCATCAGGGTCTGGGTGGGCAGAACTTTCTGAAAAAAATCTCTGCTTGGAAACATCACCTGAAAGAGAATTGTTTTAATGTGTTGACTTCATATTACTCTAATACTGGACCTTCGCATTACAAAGGAATAAATGGATAGGACTCACTAAATTATAACTTACTTGCTACAGGATCTTTCAAATTAGCTAACATTAATTAACTAATGTTGTTTGGTTTGATTCCTGGGGCAACCCTTTGCGCACGCATGAAACAATTGGTTACTCTAAGTGGAGGTGGTGCCAGTCTCGCTTCTGCCTTAAGGCTCGGCAGATCTTCAGGGCAGCCCATCCCAGACCCAGCCTATTCCTGGTGCCTCAGGGAGGATGCCCATGGCGCAGGAGGTGGCTTTCGGGGCAGAGATCAGACTCAGGGGGCAGACAGGAGGGTAAAAGTGTGTCTTTAGTCCCAGCTGCTCTTGAGGCACAGAGCAATTTGGTCTTGTGCCCTGGGGGTGCAGACAGCAGCAATAGCCAGCCCGTCCCTCCCAAGCCTTGTCCCTCCCAGGCCATCAGCAAAGCAGATGGATCTGACAGAGGAGGGTTTCAAGAAAGAAAATAAACCTTCAGGGGAGGGCAGATTCATATGCAAGGTGGGCACTGGCTGCTGTGTGCACCTGCCCTTGGGAAGCGCACGCAGGGACCAGGGTTTTTTGCCACACAAGGCTTTCCGAGCATGCAGAGCTCCCCAGCACAGGCTGCTTGCCGGGGCATGCAGACACCAGGGGCCAGCAGGGCACAGCAGGCTCTACACCTGCGGGGAGGGGGGCAGTGCCAAGGCCAGCTGCAGAGGTCTCCTTTGAGAAGAGGGACATCACCGTCACATGGTCCTGGAGCAAACCAAAGGACCCTACCTGGAGCCCATCCATCAACAAGCTTTGGCATCCAGCCACTCCGTCCAACCTCTGTGTCCAACCTCTCTGTCCAGCCTCTCTGCCTGTGCTCACTGTACCCCTTTGCCAGAGGAGCAGTAAAATATGTGCAGTAAAATTACTTGCAAGAGTCTCACAGGAGATCATGTGCAGGAATTTCATTAGTGAGAAGCTGTAGTATTACCCAAAAAATTCTCAGTAGGGGCTGCAAATCAACCCAAGCAGCTTCCACACCCACAGAACCAAATAGTTTTAAGTGTCCACTGCCTGCAACGAGCTATGCTATGGTTTCACACCCCTGCTGTGGAGGGCACACATCTCTCCCACAGGGTGAGTGGAGGGAAAAAGAGGTGAGGAGAGCAATTGGATCAAAACCTTTTCTTCCATAACTGGGCAGCAAAAGGAGAAAATGAGTTTTCTGAATCCTGTTAAAATATTATTCATGGAAGCCCAGGTTCTTCTTAACATGTAAAGCAGGAATAGCCTCTAGAATTTGTTTTTCTCTTTCAGAGAAGTCTAAAATTAGCTGCTAAATGATTCTCCTCTGTGCTGGCTTAAAAAAAAATTCATCCAGAGATTACTCATACTTGACTTAATTTGAATACATGCACTATCGCTGACATGATTGCTAATTATCCTTGTACTCAGTTACTCAGTTACTCAAATTAGCATCCTATGAATTTATCAAAATGGATAAGCTGTGTCAGGGAAAATACATTTATTTGCCTAAACCTGCGCTCTTATACAGATAGCAGCACATAGCAGGGGTTCAGCCTTTGACAGGGTGAGACCATTCTGCTGTTTCACAGCATTTAGCACTTTTTCTACCTTGGGTGAAGGGAACCAGGCTGGCTGTCCTCCATTCCCAGCAGTTGGCAAAGGAACTGATTATACCCTTTTCATAGGACCTGACTGGGAAAAATGAGATGGACACACTCAGCTGCTCCAGCCCTTATGTTCTTCTTCACTTTTTTGCTCATTTCTTAATCTTATTATTACCTTTCTTCATGAAACAGCATTACAGAGAAGGAAAAGAAGTTGAGTGATAAAAGAAAGAAACTTTTGAGTGAAGAAGAAACTCAAAAAAAGAAAGAAACTCCAGGGCTCCAGGAAAAGAGCCCTGGAGGTGTTTTCCCTTTTTCTGAGGAAAAAGGCAGAGTTTCCTCAGCAACAAGAAACGCAGAAATCCCACTTGGCTGTGGGAGACCATTTGTCG
Organism: Acanthornis magna; assembly: GCA_036785705.1. Taxonomy (NCBI): domain Eukaryota; kingdom Metazoa; phylum Chordata; class Aves; order Passeriformes; family Acanthizidae; genus Acanthornis; species Acanthornis magna. The sequence continues at coordinate 15,419,559 of JAWUZG010000090.1, forward strand.
TTTTCCTTTTTTCCCCCCTGTCCTACATGTATGAGATCACTCACTGCAGAGTTCTTCCAACAGGCATGAGGCCATAGGGCTTTGACCATAGGAACACAATCTCAAAAGAGATTTATCCATAGATAAGTGATATCATGAGTCACTGCTTGAAAGCAAGAATTTGAACGTATAAAAGTGAAAGACCTGCTATGTCCTGCAAGAAAAAGCAGGCCAGTGACCACGTTAAGTCTTACCAGTTCCGGTCCCATGGCAAAGCCATCACTTGCAACTTTCAAGATGTCAGTGGAGCTGCACATAGATGTTCAGCATCTTTGAAGATCATACCTTTAACAAGACTGGATCAAAAATTTTCCCAAAACTCTATCTAATTGGTTTTTCACTGGGTTTTTCATTAGTTTTCATTTAACCTGCCAGAAGTGAGAACTTGGCCTGGGGTTCTTCAAGCAGAGTTCAGATAAAGAATAAGTTTTGATGTGAAGTAGGACTGAAATTAGCTCGCTTTCACAGAGTATCTTGGCTATGTACTAACCAAAGGAATTAACACTTGCTCCTAATTAGCCAAAGGGGAAATGTCACTGAACATGTCATGAAGAGCATATCCTTTTAAGTATCCTCAGTTAAAGCACTTCCAGCAGCTATGCTATGAAAGCACAGCGTCAGGTAAAACAGAGTCAAGAGTTCTAAAAGGCATCCTACAGATCCAGGTCTTAGAAATCTTAAGTTACATCCTTTTCTGCATAACTTTCCATCACCTGCATTTGGCTCTCTTTTGCTAAAATTGCTGCAAAGAATTATTTTACTTCGGAAAAAGAATGTATCAGCGATATTCTAAAATGGCTTGATTAGGTTCACCAACTATTTCTGGCTTTGCATAAATATGCAATTATATCCAACCTCTAATGATCTTTCCTTTCTTCCGTTTTCACCTTCTTTTTCCTTTTAAAATCACTGATTGTCCTTAGCAATATTTTCTGGTATAGATCTTAAAATATATCACAGGCACAAAATGTATTATCCTCCAGAACCTTTCTACACCCCAACATATTCCATTAGTGAGAGGAGAAGCTGACTCACCCTCTGGTGATTGATGCATCTCCTGTATTATGTAAACACTCAGGAAACTTGAAATACAGCATTACTAAGGGATCATTTATAATCTGTTCACTCAATTTTTTGGCTAATCCAATTAAATTTGCTGATCCCATTGAAGGGTGTAAAGCCCTTTGCCTGAGTTGCCTTTAACACAAGTCTGAATTATTCTTTGTTTTGTGACCTGAGCACAATAATGCCATTTCAGGCCCAGAATGACATATTCCAGTGTCAAAGGTGACTCCCCATTTCTACATATAAATCTAAACATGCATAAACCTCTGCTCAGCTCTTAAGAATTACTTTAAGCCCCCAAATAAAATCCCTGCCATTTACTATTTGTAATTAATGTCCATTACTCTTTTTAAGTAAAAGAGTCAATTAAATTAATTCTATTAATAGTACTGTATTTGTTAAGCAATGTCTTAAATAAAATAGTCTTTCAGGGAATTATGTCCGTGCTTTTTACCATTAGCTTTTTTTATTCTCTAGAAAGTATAATTTCCTCAGCTGTTCCATAGCTGCCACTCTTTCCACATTCTTGTCTGCTTTGGTGCTGCCATTGCAACCACCCCAGGAGAGCCATGGAAGAGCTTGGTGGTGATGCACACAGTCACCATTCTCCTCCCAGGGCTCTCAGCATCTGTACTTGCAGTTTAATCTTTGCCTTTCATGCTTTGCTGCACCTGGCTGGATTTGCCAGACACAAACAAGCTCAGCACATTCATTTTCCCTCCTTCCTTCCTTCCTTCCTTCCTTCCTTCCTTCCTTCCTTCCTTCCTTCCTTCCTTCCTTCCTTCCTTCTGCACCATTCCTTCCTTCCTTCCTTCCTTCCTTCCTTCCTTCCTTCTGCACCATTCCTTCCTTCCTTCCTTCCTTCCTTCCTTCCTTCCTTCCTTCCTTCCTTCCTTCCTTCCTTCCGCACCCTTCCTTCCTTCCTTCCTTCCTTCCTTCCGCTCCATTCCTTCCTTCCCAAATCCGCATGTCAAATCAAACTAAAGGGTGCTGCAAAAACATCGAATAAAAAAAAAAAAAAAAAAAAAAAAAAAAAAAAAAAAAAAAAAAGACAAACCAAAATGGCAACATACTTGGTCTGGAGGTTTTATCTGGTTTTGCTTTTTCAAATTAAGCTGCACTTCATGCATTCCCTTATCTGAGAGACAATGCTGGCGACGGAAAGCCTTCCAAAGCATTAGAAGAGAAAACTTTATTAAAAAAGAAATAGTAAAATGTTTGTAAAGGCCTCAGGTTCCTTGAAGTTTTGGTGAAACAGAAAATTTGCAAGGACTTTCAGGAACTGCATGATTTTTAGTGTGCAATTACCAGTGGAGTGTCAGTTCAGAAATTGCATATGATGCACCACTTATGGTTCTTTTGCTGCTCTGGGTGACAGCAGCTGGAAAAGCTGTGTGTTGCTCAGGCACGATCAGGTGACAGCCGTGCATGGAGCTCTTAATTGAAAATGTAGTAAACCTCTGAATTCCTTGCTTCAGCTTACTGAAGATAGCAACCATAGAGGTTCAAAGAATAATTTCATGGAAGGGTAATCTAGAGGTTTCCTAACTTTACATTAGTGAGGTTTCCTAACTTTAGGAGGTTTCCTAAACTTTAGAGGTTTCCTAACTTTACATTTGCAGAAACCATATCAGCCTAAGGAGGTCTCTGGAGCTGACAACAGTTGGAAGCTTGGAGCATATTAGAAAGAAATACTGTATATGCATGTCTTTCCTTATGGTTTGTTCAGGCGCTTGCCAAAAATCCTATTTGAGTGCACAGTTGTTTGCAACACGTATCTGCATTTCTCATCTCTTTAATATAGTAGTTGATATTCTAACAGCAGGGGATTTTGCCATTTTTAACAAAGTTTGTGATTTGGCGAATGTTGAAACAAGGCAAAACAGTGAGTTCTGGCTGCTGCCAGGGCCCCAGAATACACTGTGCTTGGGGGAGTGCTGGTACTTATTTCTGAGCAGAGGGATATTGCCTAAATGGTGTTTCAAAATAATGTCAATCAAATTAAAATCAATGCAGGTCTTCAGTTTTTACTTCTAAGTCTCAAAAATATTAATATTATTCACACAGACACACAAAAATTGAAACATTCACATTCTTGAGTAGTAAGGTAATTGCAAGACAATTATGATGCAAATAGCTGCTCCCCTCATATAGGTGAAAATTTCAGATGATGCAGTCTAAAAGTGTTGAAAATCTGTTGAAAGGCTTAGAAATCAAGATAGTAAAAGCGAGGTATTTATGTCTGTCAGAAAACCAAAAGCAAGATTTATCTCAAAATGGCAAGAATATCCTGGCAAATGGAGATAATAACAGTAAATTATCAGGAGGGAGAACAGCAACCATTTCATAAACCCAGTGCCCTGGTTTTCTGTGCAGTGTATGTGTCTGCTGCCTCTGTGAATTCATGCAGTTTATTTCAAGAAAATCGAGAACAAAAGAGTAATTCTTGTCTCCATCTGGCACATCAGGCAGCTGAATATGCTTCAGTTTTAGAAAGACTTTCCAGGTGACTTTAAACATTACAGAAAAATGTTTTTGGTGTTCCTGGGGAATGTAAAGCATTCAATTCTGAAAGAGAGTTACTAACAGAATATATAATTTTTATATATATAGCCATTTAGTCAAGTTCCAACTTTCATGTTGAATTCTACATGAAACCATAATGAAAAATTTATTTTACTTCTTTTGCAGACTCCGAAATGAAATTATAAATAGACAGACATCAAGGCATTATGTTCAAAAGAGTAACTAATTACTATTTAAAAACCAATCTCAGCATGATACACTTAAATATAGTTTTAGCATAGGAACCAGTGTTGAGTGACATATCATAGGTTTAAGTGTAATAAGTTGTCCTCCAACACTGCCTTTGATTTCAGGGGCTTTTTGAATTTATGTTTGTTACTTTAATATAAAATTGAAGAAAAATTGTAATGCATACTAAACATTCATAAATATACATGGATTCTGGCTTTTTGATTTTTTTAGAGGTTGCAGCAAGCTTGAGGATCCAGGAGCTTCTGGATGTTCCTGAGCATTTCTGCAGCTCTGCCTCCCCAGGTCTGGCCAGTAGTGACTCTGAGCACATTGTGGGAGCTTCCACTTGTCAGCCATCCTCTCATTCTCACTGGGCCTTTGGGATTGCAGCATTTAGCTTTTAATCAGGTCATAAATCAAAATAAAAAACAATTTTGTCTCCTTCTGAGCCTGTTTTGACAAACTTAAGGCCGTAGAACAAGAAATGTAACTCCAAATGTAATGGACAGTGAACATGCTGGGGAGATCAAGCACTGTCCTAGGAAAGCTGAATGCCTTGGATTCAGTGTCTCTCTTAGCTGTAAATCCCCTCTGGACTCCAGGCAGTGGAATAGGTCTCAGGGTGCAAAGGAAGGCCCAGGTTTCAGCTCTACCTGCCATCCAGACTTGTGGGGTCAGGGAGGTGCAACCTGCAAAACTACACATTCCTGATTATTAAATGCTTCTTTCTGCAAAAGACAACAGTTGCTCCTGTCTTTCCAGTTACTGCTTCCAGCCCACTTTAGTTATTTTATTTATTATAATTATTATATTGCAATTGAAGCAACATTTTGCTTAATTTTTCCTTGCATTACTTTTCTAGTTCTTGCTTTTCAATCCAGCTTGCAAATAAATCACACAGAACATAAGAAATAGAAAATCTGCCTTTCTATTTCTAAGAAATAGAAAATTTTTCTTTGCCTCCCACTGCAAACACTTTGCAGAGCTGCTGTAATCTGACAACATCATAATATGATTTTTTTTGCACAAAAGGAGAAGGAAAGGAAAACAACTGTGGAAACATCAATTTGTATTAAGGGAAGCCTCAATATTTGTTGTTCCTAGCTGATCCTACTGCTCCTGGGCAGTTTGCATCTTCTACAAGTGCTCCTGGCAATACTCAGCCATGCCAGCTTCTTTTTACCAGCAAAGAATGCAAGCAGTGAAAGCGTTAAAAATAATTGGAATAAGTTGGAAAGTATAGGTAAATGGAGGAATAAAAATTAGATAATGGAAATGAAAGAAAAGTTTAATCATTATCACACACACACTTACTTTACTGCTACAAACACCACTCTCCTGACTGCAGATATTCATGTTCATCAAACAGTGGGCCCAGTAAAGAGCAACCAAACAGGATAAAAATCATTATCAATCCGATCCTTAACCTCATCACATCATGACATGATATAATAATCTTCTGGAAAAGGAATAAAATATTAATTGCCCCTTTTTTCCAAGCAAATAATTTGAGAAATATCAATTACATTTCCAGCTTCTCTTTGTGGGGGCTGTTAATGTTTTTGATGTTACTCTTCCCATTACAGCTCCTTTCAAGCTTCAGAAATGTTTAATGTATGAATACCACAGAATCTGTTCAGGAAATGGTTTTATTAAATAAATGGGCTTTTATTAAGTTCACAGTAATTTTATATTCACTTTCTGTAGGTATACTTATACCAAAATTTAATGGCAAAACTCTGAGTCACTCGAAAGTCAGTTCAAACTGTCCACAGAGAGGACTTGAAAGGGAAAGGCAGGCTGAGCAAGAAAGCTGAGTAGAGATTAGGCTGGTGACACCAAGAAGTTTGTCCACCAGCAGGACTTGCAAGGTGTGGATCTGTTTTTTGTTGCTGTCATGACTCAGCCACCACCAGGTATTCATTCTTCACAAAGTCCCTGAAAGCCTAAATCATGCTGGGGAAAGGGGAGATAAATTGCCGACTTCAAAACCCAATCTACATACAGACAGGCACGCAAAGGCATGTTGTGCAGCAGGGAAAGTGGTTCTAAATTGTGCAAATCCACAGTGAAGGCAGGAATATCTATTTAGAGACATTACTGTAAAAATGGTGGTCAGCTCAGCAGGATCAAGACTTATCACAGTGGGAAAATACTGTCGAGCTACAGGTATGAAAAAATACCCATTCCCAACTGTTTCCACCAAAGTTAAAGCTAAGCTGGATCCCCCTGTCACAGCCAGTCCATACATAGGTAACTCCAGCACAGACTGACCCAGATATGCTACTCACTTTTTCCTCCAGCCAAACCAGTGTTTCAATTTCCATACACTCCACTCCTATAATTTGAAACCAATTTGTAGCCGCTCCAAATTATTGTGGTGAATTTTCCAGCTGGCAACTTCAATAATAAACAGAATAAGCTATTTTATTTGCTTCACTCAGTTCTAGATTTGCCATAGGTACTTAAACCTCAATTTGACAGCTGTTTCTACACATGCCCAGTTTGAAGGAATGGAAGTGACAGGTGGCAGTAGCAGTAATTCCTGCTTCCATCAGGCTTCCTGCAACTCTAAGTAGTTTTGATTAATGCCTGTGCTTATCACTTTCTGTCTAAGATCACTCATATATCAGAGCAATCTGATTGTGAGAATGAGTAAACAACTATTCCCTTCACCATATAGATCATTTCTAGATGCCTCTAAACTCAGGAGCAGGTAAAATGAGTCATTTTATGGACAGGAGCATGGGGTTCTTCATGAGTTTTATGTACACTGCTTGTCCCACACTTGATGTTTAGTTATCCTCTGGGGCAATTCCCAGAAGTAGGCTCTTCAAAAGAGATCTTATTCCATAATAAAAATTCTGAGAAGACACACATTTCGCCCCCATCTCCAGGTCTCATACCCTCCTTACAGAGTGTACCACTGGCAAAATCATTCTTTCAGCTGCAATGGCTGCTCTAACTGGAAGCAGGATGTATGGCCCTTAAATAACACGCTGCAATAGTTCAGACCATTGTCAAAAAGTGTGTTATTATATGACATTCTCAGGAAGAGACAGGAGAACCCACCAACATTCAATGGAGAATTATTTGTATCTATTAATTTTAAAACGGTACTTTTAAAAAAAAGAATAGTTTTCCTCAGCTATACAGTTCATATCCTCTGTTTCTCAGATGCATTTATCACAAGATTTTGACAGAGTGTTTGAAGAATCTAATGCATTAAAAATTGTTCAGTGGAAGAACCTCATAGCTTGAAGGCTTTCTGCCAGTCAGTAATCCCTATTATGTTCTGAAGACTCCCATGGTTTCCTCCAACATCTGCCTCCAGAAATAACAATCCCTTCAGCTAGAGAATTTTGAAGAGCAGTAAGTTGAACAGTGAATATAGCCAACTACTTTCATTTAAACAAAATTTCTTGCTTTGCCAGGAAATCCTAAATTACTATATTATTGAAAAAATATAGGATTCACTGTCATGACACTAACACTACAAGCTCACTGTTATTTTACTGGTGTCGTTTGAACCTGGGATCAAAGTTTTATATTATTCATTTTGGTTGACACCAATTCCTTTTTCTAGTACAGAGTAAGACTTTCTAACTGAAAGGAAATGCATTAGAAAAGGTAGCTATCTTTGTCAAATGCTACCCATGATCCCCTGAGAAGAGATTCTTTGTGAAAACAGTTTCATGAGCTATTAATGAAATTTTCTTCTCTTCAGAAATGTGTGTAGTTAGGCAGCAAGACATGCCCATTTTGTCATGAGCTTTTATGTTCAAGAGACCTTTTCAACATTCTGGTGCTAAAGGCTTTGTGCATGAATGAATGCTTAAGGTTGAGGTTTAATCCACTGGCTGAATTGCCTAAATTTCTGATGCAAATATGTCTTGCACAAACTTTGTGATGAATAACAGAATAAAATCAATTGGATTATACCTGCTCATCAGCTATACTTTGTACAATGTTCATTTGTATTGAGTTTATATTACACAAAAGCACTGTTGCGAAGGGCAAAAGTGGGAGAAGAGGGTCCTTAAAGAGTGACAGCAAGTGGCAGCTGAAATGGAAGGACCAGGGCAATTAGTGCTGCTCAGACTGCCTGCATAGCCCTGCTGCTGTGGCACAGCCAAAAAAGGCAGACCTTTCAGACTCCATCATCTTGCAGAAGCTTACTAGAACTAACCATAAACCAGGTATCCACTTGTACATAAAAATCCAGTTTTCTTCTTGGTTGTTTTAACAGGTTTTCTTCCACCTCTGGATGCCAAGCTGAAATTTCTATGTTTCCATGGAGAGAATTAAAATATATTTTTTATTTGGACTTAGCACTTGTTTTAACAAGAAGCCTTCCACCTCCAGAAAGTTGGAGCAAAATAATTAATATCTTGCTCTCATATAACATTAATCACAATGTACTTAAAATAATATATAAAGATATTACATAATATATAGAGATAAATTAATACTAATGGCACAAAAATTCTCACTGTATTTTGAAACAAAAGAAGGCATTCAAAATATTATATTTCAACTTTCTCTTTTGTTTACATTAAGTTGCTTCAGAGAAATACTTTCATGTTGTGCCAGGGGAGGTTTAGATTGGATATTAGGAAAAGTTTCTTCCGTGAAAGGTTGGTCAGGCATCGGAACAGGCTGCCCAGGGAACTGGTGGAGTCACCATCCTTGGAGGTATCTAAAAGATGTGTAGATGTGGCACTTGGGAACGTGGTGGACTTGGCAGTGCTGGGTTAATGGTTGGACTTGATGATCTTAGAGGTCTTTTCCAACCTAAATGGTTCTTTGATTTGACGATTTCTGATTGCTGTCTTAATTTTGGTAATGTGGGTTATTCCATAAATATTAAGTTTCCATTAAAAAGTTATAAACAGTGTGGAAAAAAGTATTTTGAAACTGGTATTTGAATATAAGTTATCTGAATCAAGAATAAGGTAAAAAATTGATATTTTGTCATTAATAATATTTAAAATGGTACATTCTGACTTTTAAAATGTCATTGAAATGTATGTCTGCAAAACAATAAAACAGTTTATGTAAGAAGGAAGTTTTAAAGGAAAACTGTTCAAGGCATTTCTTCAATCTCTTGTTCCAGCTACAAAGCACATTTTAAAATTGCTTTGAGTTACTGGAAAAAAGCAATATATGTATAAATATGTGTATAAATATACATGCATACATACTTATACATAATGTATGTGTGTATATATGTATCTTCACATGTATATCAGACAGCACAGGAGGCTAAACACAACTCTCCTCTGGGAATGGGAGAAATGAAAACAAGCTTTGTGATAGATAAAAGCAACTACCTGAAAAATAGAAACAAAATACTACTTTTCACTAATAACTAAAGTTATTCCATCACAAGTTTCCTGGAACACCCCTATATTAGATTTTGGTGCCTCGGCCACACACACAGAGTCAGCAGTGATCAATCTTCTATGGTCCTAAAATCAATAGTTACACCTACGAATAGTGCAAAAGGTCCCATGACAGCTGAGACTGGGCTGCAGGCATGCTCATTGTGCATGAAAAACTGAGCAGAACAAAGAAGGAGAAAGGAAATTAGGAGTGGTTTGTGTGCTTTGCATCTTGCTTTAGTAACTAATTCCTTATGGCTGAATAGATTACAATGTTATTCTTATTTTCCAACATGTCATAATATTGTCATTTAAACAAAGAATTGCTAGGGTAATGTTGGTGTCTCTGTATTATGGTCATAAATTAAAAACACAATACTGGTCCATGACAACCACAAGAAGTGGGATTCTTGAGTCCAGATGAGCAACTGAAAAGATGACATTTTAATATTGATGGTAGAAACAATTTAGAATCAAATGTGGAAATAAACACAGAGCTGCAAATGGAAAATGTAATTAGAACACACCCCAAGTTAGGAATCAAAGTTGAACACTGTCATAAATAGAGTTTTCTTTCATCATGTCATTATAAACTTCAACCATCTGTTCCTTGACGGGGATGGGAATGCTGTGGCATTAACAAGGAGTTATTCATGGGAGCAAATGGGCTGAAACAAGGTCTGAGGAGGGAGGAGGGTTTCTGCTGGGTTATGGATTAGTACAAAGAGTTTGCAGAGGATGCGTGCATGTAATGCAAAGAGAAGAGATGAGCGTAGTTATGAGAACAGAAACTGAACACATATCGTTTTTCACCTTTAAGGCAAGGATGTGCAAACCAGAAAATTCCCTTTGCAACCGAGATGACAATTTTCAGATTTGAAAAAGAACAAGAGGGAGGAGGAAGGGAGAAGCATCTCGTGTTTGGGGGAATAACAGGCAAAATCCGATGCAGAAACAGGATTTTTCTGAGCTATTTTTGAGTCAGTCAGACAGGCATCAGACTGGATTTATGACTGTAAATAAGACAAAGCAGATGTGCAAGGGGTTACTCCTGCTGTGAGGCATCCCGAGACTGTAGGATAGCAGGATAACCTTCCTACCATCAGTTACATGTGGCACGAAGGGAGGCTGCAGCCTGATGGGCAGAGGTCAGGCTGCAGGCTGCAGCAGGATGAACCTCAGCTGCTCAGGCAATATATGATGTACCTCCGTGAGTGCATTATGCAAATAAATTAGTATTTGATATTTTGGCAACGGAACTGTAAAAGCTTATTGAGTGGGACATTATTAACCACATAAAGGACATTTGGTGGGGTGTTTTCCTGTGCTCAGTCTAGTCAGTAGATCTGGCAGCTGTCCTCATTTCCTCCTCATTGCATTTCTTTTTCTAGCGGCAAATTCAATCCGTGCTGTGGCACCGCAGTTGCCATATGCTCCTGGCCTATCATTTCATGCCAGTGCATCCTTTGAGATAGCAGCAGGATGCCCACGAGGAGCCCATGGACTCAGGATACCCCGTGCCCCCGGCAGCCTTTTGCTGAGCCAGGGCGAAGGCAGGGACACAGCTGGGTCACCTTTGGCGCAGCAGAGCGATGCAGACTGGCTGTGTGCTAATAAATAATGCCCACAGACACTTACAAACTAACAGGAATATTAAGCTGCACTTTCAGTTGCCTGGCTCACTTTCTCAATCACCTCTCCCAGATCAAGAGATTTATTTGATATTCTTGCTATCAGATCTGCCATTTCTGAAGCCAGTTCTTTGCACAAGTTGGATTTGTGCCCTTCCTCATGAAGCTGACTTTTAGTCCTTCCTCAGATTTCTCTTTACATAGCCTGCTTCTGACCATCCATGCTGCCTTTGTCATCATACTCCAGAAGTATTCCACTAAAAAAGAAAAATTAATCTTAAGCATTTGGGTAGGGGCTGTGTCTAGAATGTTTTCAAATTGCCCCTCTCTCCCCATACTGGTGACCCTCTATCTTTTGTTTTCCTCTTTTAATTGGTATGACTCAAAAAGTACTTTCTAGTCAATGTAACATAAGAAAATGTAAGGTAATTGCAGGCTATAATTTAGCTTGCCTTTTGACAGTTCTCACCTTGTGCCAATGCTCCCCGACCTCTGACACTGAAGGTGATTTGAGTTAATTTATGGTGACTTTGCTGTGAAGCAGCCTGGAGTGCTCACACGAATTTAATGTTTTCAGCACTGGAGGAAATGGCTTCCAGGTGACAATAACCATTGGAACCACTTTCGGTAGACCTCTGTGAACATGATTGTTAACAGCAGCTGGCGTTTAACCACTTGGTAAATCAGAGGGGTAACCTCAGGCTGGCACCCTGCAAAAATAGATGGGCAGCAGTACTTTATCTGAATACAGTGCCCACTCTTATAAGGGTCTATAAATTCAAGCAAAGAAGATTAGAACTCAAACTACCTGGTGACATTGGAAAATACATATTACCTGAATTTCTGACACAGAATTATATTTCTTCCTCTAATACCATACAGTGAATCCTGAAGGAAGCTATAGCAATAAAGAAGACAGAAGGACATATTCTGCTCATTTAACTAAAAATTAACCAAAGAGATTGCCTTAATCAATGTCAAAGCAAACACACTAACTCCTGGAGGAAAATCCTACATTTATGAAAAAGGAGAGACGCAAGGAAAAATTATGTATTTAATTAGAGCCAAGGACTTTAAGAGTGGCTAGCTGGTCTAATTACAAATTAAAAAGTGATGTTAAATAATTTCTATTTTTATTTATAAAACTCTCTGAGCAGTTGAATCATTTATATGCTGTACTACTGCAGAATGTTATCCAGACATTTTTGCTCAGATGAAAATAAAACCCATGCCACACTCTCACATCCGAAATCTGAACATTGTGACAGCTGTATAACAGCCCTCACAGATTTTTAGGTATGTTCATGCAATAAAGAACATCTCTAGCAACTACAGCTAGAAAAATATGTGCTCCTGTAAGAAAATATTCTCTGAACCAAAAGACCTCTTATATGTGTTTTTTTCTAGTGCTTTTTCAGCCAAGAAGTCTTCTCTCTGTGTGGTGTTTCCGTTGTACTCTTGCTCCCCAGCTTTTGAATCACCATAAATTGCTGATTTTCAAGACTTAATATGCATCAGGAAGGACATAAAAAGAAAAATTAAAGCTTTCATTTGCACAGCTGCAGCAGGGGGCTTCCCATGTTATTCTGAAAAATACAAGGTTCCTTGGCACTGTGATGCCTTCATTCATCAATTTTTACAGCATCATTTAGGATTTAGGTATTTTTATAGATGCCACAAGTGCTCTTTTTTTTTTTTTTCTTTCTGCCCAGAGTGGTTTGGGGAAGTTTTTTTCAATTCAGCAGTTAAGTAACTGTTTAATCAATCTCCACCTGGAAGTCCCCCTGTGCAGTCCTTCCTCTCCCCTCCAGGAGTGGGAGTTCCCAGCTCAGGAGGAAAATGGATATTGCATGTGTTATTTTAGGGACATTTGGCATCACATTCTGACATAGCCTTATGAAAAGAAAATTGTTCTGCATAGTTTATTTTATTACTTTCTGGGATTACTAGTGTGTTCTGCACTAGAAAATTCAGTTTGTAGTTCAGAAAATGTTAAAATCAGGGAGGTTTTTTCAGGTATTTCTCCACATTTTCAACAGGTCTAAGTTATTTCAATTTTATATTTTCTCCTTTTATGCACATACGAACAGAGCCTGAGCTCTGTCTCTGAGTGTTTACTTTCACAATGTTACAGTGTCTGTAGAGGTAAATCCTAAAGAGGTTGGAAGACACTGGATGTAATAGGCAAAAATTACCTAGTAGGCAGATGTTCAAAAAGACTTGGCATGGTTGAAATGGTGTGCTTAGAAATTATTTTTAACATCAGCATTCTTTGTGGCTATGAAAATGGCAAAACAAATTTGTCAAGGTCTGAGCACGAGCACTGCAAGAGAGCACCGCGGGCATATACCCATTTTCAACCTGAGCAAAAGTCAAGGCAGCGCTCTTACGTGAAGTAGCTGAGAGAGGAGGACAGAGAAGAGCTTGAGCTGAGCTGATGTACTTCTGAACTCAGGAGAATAATGCCCCTTATCCTGCCTTTCTGTGGATGGAAGATGAAAAATTTGTTCCAGCTCGTTCATAAACTTCCCCTATAGCCGCCTCAACTGTAGGTCTCCTGAGTCACCGAGTTTCCAGCTGTCCTGGAAACCCCAGTCAATTTATAGTGTCTATTCTGTTACCCAGGGAAACTATTGTGTTAAAAGGTTTTGATGATCTACTTGGTCAACATAAGCATGCTCTCCCTCACTCCCCCTCTATTGCTACATTCTGCTCTGGACAAAATAAACTAATACATGGAAATTAAGCAGCAAAGAGACAAAGAAAGACTCCTGTTACCATAGTTCTTACTTATCTTCCTCCTTTGCTACTCACTCATTCAGAGGCAGACTGAATACTGAGCTATTTTGTGTCCATAATTTAGTAACTGGATGTTGTAAATGCCTCTCATTCTTCAAGACTGGACCAGCAGACAATGTACTGCGAAATTAAAGCATCTCCTTAGTTCAACCAAGTGTGCAGAGGGATCAAGGTCTGAATGTGGACAGAACTTGACATTTGTTCAGGTCAAAAATACAAATAACATTTGGAACATGCATTTCAAGGAGGTGATAAATGCTTGTAAGATCAGAGATGCAGCTGTTGACTGTAGGTGAATACCACACAATCAGGTGAATACTCACCTCAAAGAGAATAGAATATGAAGTGAGCCTGTGAAGAACAAGAAGTGCGGTTTGGAATTCAGAAAGTATGAGCATAAAGTGAAAAACATTTAAAATGGAGTTAAAACAGGCCTTTCAGTGGAGATTTAAAAAAAAAAGAGGGGGTTTTGATCATGCAGATGAAAGAAGAAATTTATGGGTTGCTCTGTAGTGAGGCAAGGTTTATGGGAAATCCTGGACTGTCACAAAGTGAAATGGGTGCCCTGTCCCACCTGGGCCCTCAGGAGTCAAGGTAGCCACTCTGTGAAACAGTCCCTTGTAGCTTCATAGGTGTTACTGACAGAATCACAGAACACCTCGGGTTGGAAAAAACCTTACAGATCACCTACTTCCAACCCCCATGCCACGGACAGGGACCTTCCATTAGACCAGGCTGCTCAAAGCCCCATCCCACCTGGCCTTGCACATTTCCAGAGATGGGGCATCCCCAACTTCTCTTGGCAACCTGAACCAATGCTTCACCACTCTCACTGTAAAGAATTTCTTCCTAACATCTAATCTAAATCTACTCTCTTTCAGTTTAAAGCCACTCCCCCTTCCTATTATCACATACCCTTGTAAAAAGTTCTAGATGTCTGGTTCATAGCTGCACACAGTAGTAAGTGTATTTAAGTTCAGAAACTGGTCTGTGTTCGAGGAAATAAATAAATGTTTTTTGTTTCAACCTTATTTGGATCCATAACCTTTCAATGCTGCCTTGAAGCAGGTTTGAAGGACAACTCACTGACCCACATTCTTGTGGAGGCATCTGCTTTAGGCTGGGGAAGATGGTGCCTTTTCTTGGAGCCATGTCCCTCCTGCTCTGGGATAGAAGGCTCCAAAGACCAAAGGATGGTGGGGTGAGCCACAAAGGAATCACTAATACCCAGTACTGCCATAGACCTAGCTACCCAGGAGCATAAAGGGAACCAAATTGTTGGTAAGGATAACTGCTTTCTACATCTCATAGAATTGGAAGATTAAGAAGATCTTAAGCACAGAAACCCTGTATTAGGTGTTGAAGTGGCCCTTCCCATCCCTTCACAGTTTTGAGAGGCAGTGTACCTGAAAACTCATTTGATTTTGCCGTTTTACCTGCTGAGCTAATATAGATATAATATTAGCTTTACCTTGCTCATGTAAGCTGCGATTTGCTCCAGGAGTCAGAATTATCCAAGATGCAAAAACAAGCTTGCACTTGAACAAAGTCACGTGGCTTTTTTACACAACAGCCACACTTGTCCAAGCAGGATGTTGTCATTTGGATTAATCCTGTCTCAACACAGTGATGTGGCATGGATTGTGGGGGAGAGCTGTCCTGGCCCACAGCCACACGAAGCTCTTTTTCCAGCTCAAGTTTTCAGCGGCTCACTGAGTCCACAAAGCTGTTGAAAGACCCTGTTGAAATGAGAGAGATTCAATTAAAGCTGTGACATAGAGTACTGAAAGGGTTTTTTTCGTGAGTGCTCAATTGCTTTGCTTTGAGAGGAAAGGTTTGTGTTTCCTGAGGACAGATGCAGAACAGCTTTTAGCATCAGTGAAATCCTGTACGAGCTGAATCTTTGCCAGGAAGGAAGGAAGGAAGGAAGGGTGCGGAAGGAAGGGTGCGGAAGGAAGGGTGCGGAAGGAAGGAAGGAAGGAAGGAAGGAAGGAAGGAAGGAAGGAAGGAAGGAAGGAAGGTTCCAGTGCCATGTCTAATCGGGGTCCATCGGATGGTGGGTACACACAGAGTCTCTCTGAGTTATTTGTTATTTGTACTGGTCCCAATGGATGTGAATTTTGTCATTTTCAAACTTTTTAGAAAGGGGTCAGAGGGTCTCTGGTGGTTTTGGCGCACCTCTTCTCTGTGAGAGATGCAGGTACAATGCAGTCTCAGGCTTGTAGTTTGTTTAGGTACCCAAGATAAGGAAAATGGCCCAGGAAAGTGCTGTTTTTCTGGCTAGCAAAATATTTACCTCCCTTTTCAACCAGCGGTATCTGTGCTCTTACAGGGGAGTGTGCTGGCTCTAGAGGCTGAAAAGATGTTTTCTAAAACAGAAAATGTTAAAATGTTAGCTGCTTTGTTTTTTCACATATAAAAGCAAATAGACTTTTAATACAGTAGCTATTTCTGTATTTTGACTTTTCTCCTTGTGACAGAAAGTCAAATAAGAAAATATTGACATGCTTCACACAATGGAAACCTTGGAAGAGTACATCTCATGCAGTGGTATCTTGGCTAGCTCTTTGTACTCTCACTTGCACTTTGTAGACACACTGTCTAATAAAACCACAGAAATTCTGCAATCCCCACAAATTTGGGCAGAGGATTGTTGTTTACCACCACTTCATCCTCTTCACTGCAAGGCACCATGACAGGCATACATCTTTACAAGGAAGATTGTTAAGAGTAAAGACTCCTTTTTTTTCTTTTTTTTTTCAGAAATTCATATCAAGAATAAAACACTACATAGACTCATAGAATTGCTCAGATTGGAAAGAGCCTTAAAGACAGGGACAGCAGCCTGTCCCTTCAGCAGGACCCTCTGGGTGGTGGCATCAGCCCCCACCAGGGAAGGTGGTTCAGATCCCCCAGTCATTGCTGCAGCCTGTGCTCCCAGACAAGAGGCAAACCAGTGGAACTTTTGAAGAAGATCTGGTGTTGCTTGCCTAATTAATCTGCAATCATTCATATTTGTCTCATTAAAGAGAGAGTGCAAAATCCCCTAAATTAGCAAAAGATTTGCTAATGATGTAATTGTCATCGGGATCCGGTCCATAGCACACAGCAAATGCTTCGCAAAATAATGAAACCACAGTGGCAATATGGGACTTTTTGTGCAATGAATCATAATGGTATTGATCACTGCAGTAATTTAGCACACTTGCCTTGCTTCTGGCATTTGCTCATTGATGTACTCTGTTGGCAAAAAAAGAATATTGATCACTCGCTATCATGGAAATTTGCAGAAAATCTAATTGGTATAAAATGCAGCACATTCTTGCATTCAAAGCCATGGGAAACAGAAAGACCACAAACAGAATAAAGTGCTTTGTTTCCTGGGCATCCGGGGAGGACGTTTATCTGCAGTTTTCTCATAGTAATTAAAACAAAAAATTACTAACCATAGAAACAAATTGCAAAATAACTAAGAAGAGAGAAAAAAATGCAGCTCCTTATATACAAAAAAGGTAGTGCTAATGATTTACTTACTGTGAATTGATTAAAAAATTTCCATCTTTCTTCTCTTTTCTATCTCCTGACAGAGTTCTCTTCCTAGGACTTTTCACACAGTCTTAAATTTCAGGTTTGATAGATCCAAATCTCTTTCAAGTGATAATAGTTTTCTTTGAACTTCAAAGAGGATGTGTGTACAAGGGGGTACTGTATGAATTTATGAAGAATAGCAAAGCAAGACCTAAAATATATTGAAAACATAAACCAGTAAACCACGGAGTAGCTTTTAAAGGAGAAGTTTGTAGTTGAAAAAATTGAAGAAATTATATCATTCTTTGTGTATTTTATAACAAAATAATTCCAGCTTCCAGAATTATAGGACTTAATACAATAGAAATATGGGGTTGTTATCAACATAGAATACAGTGGCTGCAACAGTCACTGTGACGCTGTCCCTGTGAAGAAAAAAGGATCTGTGACAGGTGTGTCCATCCAAGAAGCACGTTCCTGTTCATTTTTCAGTAGAATGGTAAATTGTCACCATTTTGAATGCTGGAAATAATTACTACCTAAACTAGTTGTAGTCATAACCTTGTTGTACAGTTTTGTACATTAGGGCAAAAAAATCTTGTAATGATTCACCTCTGGTTCCCTTGAGTACTGCACTGTGTTGAGAATTGTAAGATTTAGAGTACAAATATGCAGATGAAAGATCTTGCTATCCATCTCTTACAGAGAGACTTCTCTGGATGTTTAAAATTATGAAAAACTGAAGATCTGTGCCAAACATAATGTAATTTTTTTTCTTCAGGCAGAAGCAGATCTGTGTGTAAGGTTATACACAAAACAACTAGGACTCATGAGTGCTATTTTTTCTGCACATTTGGTGATTTCTCCTTTAACAGACACTGATGAAAATAGTTTTTCATAATATTAAATGCACACTTACTTTCTTGCTACTTTTTTTCTTTATTTAAATTTACATGTCTTGCACACCGTTTGTATTTTTTCTACTCTATTGATTCAGCTTTTTCTCAGTTATTTGAGTTTTGTAGTTTCTGATCCTGCCTGTGGCTCTGCAGCTTTTATTTTGTAGGGCAGAAACCACCATTGCTAGGAGAAAAGACCAGTAATTTTCCACACATAGAGCTTAAAAAGGAAAAGGATTTTTAAAGACCCACAAAACAGCTGAACAATCCTCAACCAAAAAAAAAAAACCTGAATATTTGTAAAAGGTGGATTGGGAGTTCATGAACACTATCCAATATAATTATTGGCTAAGTATTGATTATATGACTGAGAAGTTCATTGGCAGGTTATCACAGCACATCCAGGTAGTTTCAATAGTTAACATTGTGCTAAAAATAAACCCTCAGACCTTGTTATAGCAGTGCTGATATGATTTACCAAGACAGCACACACAGCTCTGGCATTCTCTATGGGGTAAGTGCAGGAATGCTCTTGAACTCCTGTCACAGCCTAGTAGGAAAGCCTACCAGAGGGTACTTTCTTGGTTTTCTTATTTCTGCTTTTCTAAGATGAGCAAGAAATCTGCAGCCTGACTCTGTTGTGCCTCCTGAGTTTGCCTTACTCTTTATTTTTTAATTGCCTCTTGTAACTATTGCCTTTTATGATATTGTCTACCTTCTCATCTTTGATAAGTAGTGAGAAAGGAAGGTTTACTTCTTTTATCCAAAGTGGCAGGCTGTTAACTCATCCTTTCTGCAGCAAGAGAGTTTGCTGTAAGTGCTTCTGCAGGGGTCATGCTCAGCCCCTGAGGTGTGGATATATTCCCAGCCCATCTTCCCCTTCCCTTCTCGCAGCCTTGCTTGCACACGCTGCTGCCCTGGTGCACTGCTGTACATACGAGTGGGAAATGCCTTGAGGGAAGAGTTTCCCTCTGTCTTTCTTTATGAAATGCACAGGACATTTCTGGATGCTTTTGGTAAGTAATAAGAATTATTATTTGTGTATAACTTTAGGACACAGACTGTGATCATTTACTATTCCATTTCAGTACATCTATTACCTGATTGATGAACAGGATTTCCACAGGAGTCTATCAAACCATGAAGATCTAGTCTTATTCTTATCAAAATTAATCTTTTTACTGGCCTCAAACAGTGCAGGGCCAGGCAGTACAGACTTGAAAGCATTTTCTAGCACTGTATTTGAGCTGAGTGAAACACTCAGATTTATGAAACGCAGTAAACAAATACTCTGTAGAAACAAAAAGCATGAGGGCTCAGTCCTGCAAGGATTCAGAGCTGTGGTTTTGATCCAACAAAGCACAGAAGTGTGTATTTAGCTTTAAGATATTTATGCCCCAGGGTATTCCTGTGCACTCTGAGTTAAATACCTGTTTAAGTGCTTTACTGGCCAGAGCCTTTTCAGCATCTTTTAAGGCTGAGTTCTTACATAAGACTTTTCCCTCTGAGATCTCTAAGCACTTCACAAAATACACTAAAGACAATTCTTCAAAATAATAAGGTAAAATACTCACACAGGACAGAAAATTGTATTTTTCCCCTGGGTAGGGACAAGATTCCCATCCATAACTAACTCTCCTAGCCTTCTAAATATGTGATTCAAAAGTAATATCTACTTTTGCTTCATTTTCCAAAAAATGCCCTTCTCCAGTAAATGCTGAAATGAATGAGTCATGAAAGTAAGGCAGGTTTTAAAGTAAGCTGTGGCCCTCAGCTAAAATCACCTCCCAGAGCTGGATGAAGGGGCAGACTGAGAATAGGAAAGGCAGCAGTGGAACATCATTGCCTCTGTCCACCTCCAGCCTCCCTGATCCTGAATAATGATATTCAAAGGTAGAACAACTCTGAAAATGCACCGTTCTGTCTTTTGTATGGGGTTGATGGCTTCCCCATCAACTGTGGGGAAAGCTGCCACAAGTGTGTCAGGCAGGTACAAAAGGTTAGTCAGCTGGAGAGGTTGTTGGCACTGTGGTCTATAAAAAAATACAAATAACTGGGTTCAGGTAGCTTAGAAAATAATTGTGTTAATAAATAATTTAGGCTTTTGTATGGGTTGCAGTAAAAAAGGAGTATTGTGGCTGTTCTCCATGTCTACTAAACCTAGAAGAAAAAATAATTAGCTCAGTTTTCAGAAATGGAGGTATCAGGCAGATATGAGAAAAAACCTTCCGTTTTTAAAGCTAACATAGAAGAAAGTGCTAAAAGGCTTTAACAGGCTTTAAGAAAGATAGTAAAATCCCCAGCCCTGGATGATTGTCATTCAGCCAAGTATCTCTCAGAAGAGGTGTAATCTTACTTGATTACTGGAGCATATAAAAGATTCATTTTAGGTCCCTTTCACTACACATTTCTGTGATTTTTATGATTTGACAAAGCAATGGTAATTAAAACACTAGCTTTTTGCTATGATCTGCCAGATGGATCTAGTGATAAATCACATTCCCTTTGGCATCCTTTTCCCAGTAATACAGAATTTAAATGAGAGCTGACCTAGTTTACATAATATTCAGCATGAAAATGCTTTTGCCTATTTAAAAGGTGAATCTGTTTCTAATAATTTGCTATTTAATTCTGCCAACATAATTCCAACGGCTCAGTTTAAACAAGGAGAATATTTTCATTAGCATTTTAACATCTCTGTCCTTGATTTCCAAACAGGAGCATTTTCACAATACTTCTGGCATTACTACAATGAGGTCCTAGTTGATCCTAAAGGCTACAAGTACATGTTACTGTTTTACAGTGATTGCTGTAGTTTCTCTCCTCCCTCTCTCTTTCTTCTTCCCATCCCCTGTCATTCATGTCTGCCATGAGAGATTTATGCCTCCTTGACTGCTTGGTGCTTTATAAACATATTTTGTTCGTTAAGAATTTATAATTATGGATTAAGGTTTACATTCCCATTTCACTGGGTGGGGGTTTATACACAAGGCGCATACACACAGTGCTGTGAGTCACGTGCAAAGTAACAGCTGGTGCAGAGAGCTGTGATGGCCTTCTCTTCTGCATTTAGGTACCTTTCAAAAAACAATTTTATTACTTGTCACTTATTTTATGAGCATGTCTTATTCCTCCAACACACCACCACTTTGGATGTAAGATAACTTTATGCTGGGAAATGAGTCAATTTTTCTTTCAGGATTCTTGAAATGTAGAGATCATGCTAAAGGCATTGTGGACAGCTTGATGGAATGTCTAGTCTGACATTATATCCACAAAATGTGCTATTTTTTGATGTCCCTGATAAATCACAGGGTACTCATCTTTTTTTTCTCTCTTTAATGAGAATACTCGTTGAACAATGCAGCTTTGGGATTTGAAGGTGAACTGGAATGAACTGAACTGAGAGTCATCCTAAGTATACGAGCCAGCTGTGGAAGAGAACAACAGTTTAGAATGTATTGCTGTGGAAAAAGAATGAAAACTTCTTGGCCACACACATTCACACTGGCTCTAAAAATGCCATAGTCTCAAATATTAAGTTGCTTATCGTCTTTAAGCATCTCCTGTTTTACTCTAAGCCACTTAGATTCCTCTAGCATGCTTTTCATAATTTCTCCTAACAGGTTTCAAAATCTTCTTTCCAGTAATCTTTACCATATGTTAGGGGAGAAAGACTAAATAAAACTTCTAAACTAAGACTGCAATTGCATCTATTCATGTTCCCCAGTCTCTTAAGTTTGGCTATGGACTCACAGAACCGCACAGTCACCCACCTGTCTGTAATCTTCAGAGAACTCAAAACATATGTATTGATATTTCTAGTGCAATTGACACATTCGAGTAATGGAAATTTCTAGAAATTTCTGGAAATACAGCCAGGAATTCAATCTGAGGCACTGTGAGAAGAACCCAGAGCGGGAGGCTTGAGCTAAGGTGCCTCCAGGAGCACTGGAGAGCATCCAGGACTGGGCTTCTCCTGGTGGCCCCTTGCAGTCTGCTCCTACACAAGCCTCAGCCTGAGGCAGTCAGCTCAATGAGATCTGACACAGAGAGGCCATCAGCAAACAGATACTGATTGCAGGAGCCTGGTGGGCATTATGCCGCAGAAATTTTAAGGTAGATGGTTCCCTGTTTCTGCTGCATGCCCCCCCAGCCCTGCACAGGAAACTGGATTTTATCCTGGGTTTCTTTTGGAAAGGTGGTATATTCTCCTCCTAGAAGCTCAGTGTGTTTTCAGCATTTATGTAAGTGATTCTGTGTGTCATTAATGTTCTATAGGTCAGCTAGGTCTTGAACAGAGTCTAAACCTCTTCATCAAACAAAATCGCAGGAGGCCAGAAGGCAGTACAGCTGACAGCTGTACCACCACAGACTAAGGCAAATAAGTGTTTAAACACAAAAAAACCAACAATGGCCTAGCATTTTTTTTTTTTTAACAAAGTGTGCTTGTTTTTTCTAACAGCAGAAAACAGATTTGCAGCCAAGGAGCAAAGGTAGGGCAAGAAGTAAAACAGAGAACTTGACTAGAAAAGCAGAGAGCTCATTCACCTCCAGACTTTGTTGCCATAAATACACTTCAGGGTTTCCCTTTTGTTTGCCAAAGGTAATATTTTTCCTTTTCTGTTATTATTTTTATCATTCTTTTTACTACAAGCAGTATGACCTACAGAGTCTATGCTGAAAAGGATTGCATGTGTCTGCTGTCCTACTGCACCATGAGAAACCATCCATAAAAGTGCATCCATAAAAGTCACTGTAGTGGGAAGTACCTTTGGGTAATTTCTGAAGGAGGAAACTGTTCCTGTTGCTTCACTTTGGCAGCCTTTCTTTAGCTATGTGGGTTGTTACTTCGAAGCTTTTGAGACCATCTTTTAAACAATTTAATATATATTTTGAGATGTGTAATGAGGGATTTCTTTGTAGGAGCTGATTGATTTTAGGTATAAAATGGAAATAAGTAGTCTTGCTAACTTTAATGAGTATGATGTAGCATCCTTAAGCCAACAAGGACAGGACTCCAAAGTGCCACCAGACTTTCAGTGGTTAATCAAATTGCTACACTAGTTCAGAGGAGAAAGAAATCACGAAACCTTTGAGATTTTAATGAAAGCAGGAAATGCAATATTTGCTTTACATGAGCATACATGAAGATACAAAGAGAATTTAGGCTTACTCATCCAAAGGAATTCAAGTGTCCATCAATGGTCAATTTTTAACTGCCATCAGATCCAATTTTACAAGAAAAGTCATGTTTAATGATTTACTTGCTGGGTAAATATGTTTCAAAAGCTTGTGCAGTTAGGAAAGAAAAATGATACATGAACAGAGAAAGTGACAAGCAGAGGATTTTAGATATACTGATTTTAATAACCACTTTTCTGGAGTCTTACAACTTTGAAAACAACAAAAGGCTTTCTGGGAGCTAAGGCATTGTGACAGCTTTTCCTGCAAAACCACCTAACAGCCCCCTGCTGATAACCTTTTCACTGGAACGTACACATCTTGTTTCTGTCAAAACAGAATAGCTACAAATTACCTTCTGGACTCATTTCCTAGGCTGTAAAGAAAAAATTAACTGAAGGACCAGAGGACAATTTACATGTGAGGGGTTCAGGGTTGAGCTTTATTAGCTGTGTTTCTAAAATTCAGACCAAAGGTCCTTCACAGGATATTCTTTACAAACTGCCCAACTTGACAGACTCAGCTCTTAGGTCCTCCAAAGAACTGAAAGAGCTCATCTATGAATTTATCTATTTTCAAGTGAGACACCCAGTCTCAAGGTACCTAATGTCTAAATAAATAACTATTCCTTACATTTATTACAAGTCAGTTGATACTGAGGAAAGGGAACATAAAAATAAAAATAATATTACTATGAAATGTAATGTGCAATGAACCTACTCCACCCAATAAACAACTGCACCCCTTTCTCACTTCCCAGTCTCCGTTGTATCTCACACATTCCCTTCGTTCCTTCTTTGCAGGGACTTTACTTTCAGTCACATCTGCTCTTGAACCTTCTCTTTCTTATCTTAGTGCTTGAGGAGTAGACTTTGCTGGGTGGAGCACTCTCCATTTGGGTTAGAGTGGTGAATTTTTTGCTAGTTTTTGGGCAGAAGGAACACAAACCTTGAAGCATAGATGATTTGAGTGCCCATTTCAAAGCAAGTTAACCAATTTTTTGCTTTCATTACTTTCTCCAATGCCTCTTGTAGCACCAAATTCTGAGGACCGCGATAGCAACATCACTGATAGTCCCAAGCATTAAACACATGTCCCTGATACTTCTCTCTTCTTCCTTTCATTTCACTGCCAAGTAGACTTTGAGTTTCTACATGTGGAGAAGCAAAACTTACTGACATGCTTCTCAAATAAGGTACCCACACACTAGAAGGCCCAGAAGTTGAAATCTTCTCTTCTCTGCATATCTTTTTGGAAGCTTTGTGCTAATCACATTGATTTTGAGTTCTAATTAGTGAGCTCAATGCATTAGAAGCTGGGAATTGTCATCTGAGGGAGTCCAAATTTCCATAAAACTTGTCTAAAGCATTAATTACAGGTGCATCTCACTCTGGAAGGACATGACTTACATATCAAGTCCTGTACTATATAATTTCTGGCCCTAAGTATTAAAACATTATCATTTATCCCTCATAAATCTGTGCTTCCTTGAAAAGAACCAGAAAAATTTCCTCAATAAATACCTAAGACCAGCACCAATTCTTATATTCTCTAAAGCTTGTATAGTCAACAAATACCAACATCCTTCTTCTGGGATGTAAATGCAATATATCAGCTAGAGTTCTGGGTAGGTATGTAGGTGGAAGAAGTTGAAATCTAAAAGCAAAATAATACAATCCTCACCTGAGTCAACCACAAGGTTTGTCTTGATTACCTGTTGTGTTACTTTGGTAATTAATTTAGCCTATTTATTAAATTTTAATTGTTAACTCAGTTTTTCTTGCAGTGTTTTATCTTTAATTTCTTCTTTTCAGGAACCTATTAATTATCTCATTCTTGTTATAAAAATTCAGGAAAAATTAAGTGAACCCTGTTTATGCTGCTGTAGTCAAATCCCAAAACAAATCATAAGCTCTAAAGACGTGGGTAACCTCTAATAAAAAAAAATCCTACCCACCAGGTACTGCTTCCAAAAGAAATGCATGTTCCCAAGAGTTTATTTCTAATTCTTGAAACTAAACTACTCTCATTTCCACAGAGACAGTGTAAAATATTTTATGTCAATACCTTATTTTAATTTTGAAGTCTCTGGTGTCTTTGTGGGCTATGCAGTTTCTCAGCAATTTTTGCTGTTTCCAGATGAATATATTTTTAAAACATTTAAATGTGTTAAATGTGTAGACAAATACATTTTAAATCTAAGCATATGGTTCTATTGTGTTAAATCCTTCAATAATTCTTTGAATATTTCTTTTATTTCAGTTAATGTCACAAATGTATTCACTTATTACCATATTCCATAAAAATATTCCCCCTTGTGTCATTCTGGTTGTACTTTATTTCCTGTTGCAACTCACAAAATCTGTAAATAATTTTTCATGTACCTTCTTATTTCAACAAATGGCAGCAGTAAAGCATGCAAAGAGGTTTTTTTTTTTAATAATCACTCTATTTTTAATTTTCATTACATGCCTGCTTGGCAGTAAACCAAATAGCTTATACAATATTTGGAAAAGCATTACTGTGATTCATATTGCATGTTTTTAACCTAAATACAGCAATTGTAAGAAAAAAAAGAGCAACTTTGTTTGAAGCAATTCAGTCAAAGGATATAAGTTCATTTTTCCCTGTGTAGTGAACACCATTTTCTTTATATTTGTGTTAGAATTCACTGTACCTAACCATAGCCCAGTAGTTTCTAATTTTCTGTAAGTACTGCAGCACTGGGTTCATCCTATTCTCTGATTCTTTGTGGTTTTCTTCTGACTCCTTGCATGCCATTTGCACAGAATAATGCACCAAAAAAGGCATAAACCTTTTTCCTCAGCAGCAGGTACTAGGGAGGGAATTTTTCTTCCTTAACAATCACTGACCAACTTTCAAACAAACCCTTCATAACACCAGCATGTCTTGAACATTCTTGAGCATTGATTTCTACATTCATTCTTCTTGAATATTTCTACATCAATATTTTTACATCATGAGTATTTCTAGCACTGCTCTTCTGCGCAATCCAGCAAGTAACTGCGCTCTCTGCTTGGCAGCAAACCCCAACTGGAATATTTTGAAGCACTCACTGGATATCACTAGAGAGGTTTTGCCAGGCAAAGCAGGAGACTGGAGCTGCAGCACAGCAGAGTGACTTTTTTGCTCTGTGCAATGGATCAGGAGAGGCACTGCAAGCCTGGAGGAGTTTCAGCCACCACATCCTTAAGTGAGGAGAGGAGCCAATTGCAGTGACTTTTGCGAAAACAATTTTACAAGACTTTACCTAACCAGCCCTGACTAGGAGTGAAGGATAATGTGGCATTTGGCATGGGATCGATATAGCAGACTGCAGCTTTACTTGCTTATACACTTACACACTTTTCTAAAATTCAAACAAACAAACAAACAGAAAAACTAACCCAAAAGTCAGTCTTGGATATCAGACATCACCATCTAGTTAGGAACTGCCAAATAAAAGTCAGCAGAATCTGTACATCCCCACTGACTTTTCAAGACTCTGGATCCCCCTGTTACGAATGGGGATAGGGGTTTAGCTAAATTTCTGCCTTTGCCTAGGCCTTTGGCAGCAGGTAGTAGCTCTTATTGGGGTGGCCAGCACCCCAAGACCCGGTCTCATTCGCAAGTTCTTTAATAATGGCCAATTAGGTCTAATATGACATAAATTATCATTTATTAGACACAGTAAATAACAGACATTAGACTTGGGACAAAACTACATACTACACAGAACAAATGCAAAGCTATGAATAGCTGAGAATGCAGTGTGAGACAAGGTACCTATACTGCAAAACTATGAATAGCTAGAAGTGCAGCGCACGAAAGGTACCTCTTTGGCAAAACTATGAATAGCTAAAATGCCATGAGTGTAAAGTACATTTGGCAAAACTACAAATAGCTAAATATGCCATGAGTGAAAAGGTACCTATTATTATTATTATTTCTAGCAAAGAAAATACAATTTAGGAAACCAATGGATCTTACCGAACTCCAATTTGGTGACATTAGAATCCTCACTCAATCCTCAAGGGAGTTACCAGAGGGCTGCGTCCAGACCCTGCGGAGAAGCTTTTTCATGTTCGTGTCCATGTCGAAAAGCTTCTACCTCTGTGATATTTCGTGTGTCTTTTATAGTGTAAAAGTGTGTCTTTCGGTCATGTACTCATTTCTTTCATCTCTCTCCACATCCTCTCTCCATACCAAGATGTGGATTCAAGGCTAGAGATCTCAGACTGTCAGGCACCAAGAGATAACTTCTTGTTGGGCTTTTGACTCAATCTGAGTTATCTATGCATCAGCCATGGAGAGAGAGGTGTGTGTGGCGGGGATGTCCTGCCACACCCCCAGTTATTTTGTAAATAATCCCAGCTCACATCTCACAGCCTGCTCACACTTCCTTCTAAGGGCTGGGCTTCAGTTGCCCACCAGCACATCTCCTGTCTCTCTGGACTCCACAATTAGCTCCTCCAGCCAGCTGACCCCAGTCTGGAGTAGGAGGGAGCTTACTATCTGTAGTTCAAGAAGTACAACATAATCTTGGGATATGCCCAGAACCAACCCGCCTGTTTTCCCCCTGCCTTGCTGACCAGTCAGCTTCCTATAAAAGCCATTCCTCATCCATAATTGTTACTTGTAAAACAGAGTAAAGTCAGTGGCCTACTTGGAGAGACTTTTCCTCCACCTGCAATACCTGGGGAAGCCCAAAGTTGGATGACTCCCAGCTTGATCAACATTCCTTTGCTGTTTCGTGGGTTGTCACATTCTGTCTCTCACTATACAGATTTCCCCCCCTTTTTTAATTAACTCATCATCAACAGAGTTTGGCTAAAAAAGTGTTAAGAGGTCTTGCTCCCCTTCTTGTTTGATAATCCTTGATTTCCAGACCAGAGAGAGACCTTACAGTGGCTTTTGGTGGGAACAGTCCTGTCCACCCCCACCTGCTCCTGGATTCATGTTCCCATCACCTCTCTTGTTTCCCTGGTGCCTGGCAGATGAGCAGTGAGCTCATGAAAAAAACTAAACCAGCAGAAAGCAACCCTTTCAGAGAGCAACTATCCTGTGCCAGAGCTGGCTGGCAAAGGGGATGTGACTGTGGAACTGGAGAAGAGGGGCCGAAACAGTTTATCTGGTGGCAGTTCACTGCAAGGTCAATTTGGCCTTAAGGAAAAAAGTCACTTTCACTGAGCAGCCTAGTAACACAGCATCCAATTAAAAAATAAAACACCTACTGGCTGCCTGTGAATATTTCTAATTAATTAACAGTTTTGCTCCCTACCTTAAGGTCTCTAGGCAAAACAAGCTAACAGCACAATTTTGAACATAAAGGTCTCTATTGCCTGCAACATCAGCCCAGACCTCTGATGTGCTGCAGAACGAGGCACAGGAAAACAGCTTGAGCAGGACTTGGGCAAGGCAGCAGCTCTGCAGCCTTACCAGGGAGGTGAGGTGAGGCTGACACAGGCACATGAATCATTCAGCACAAAAAGCACGAGCACTGCTTTCATTCTTCCTTTCAGGCTAGGTGACAGCTCTAATTCCTCAAGCTCCATTTTCCTGCAATTCTGATGAATTTTTATGCATATGGCTGTCACAAACATTGCTATAAAGGTCTATATTTGATATTGAAAATTCAGGTTGGGCGTATCACAAAGCCTTTGTACACCTGCCTCTCAATTTTGATAGGCATGGCATTTTGTGCATCTTCAGACACACAGACGCATTAAAGCCAGACAATTAAGAGGCCAGTGTTCAAATTGAGTTCTATTGGATTAATTACCCAGAAGTTTAAAAGGAGCTTGCCCGGGATTTGTGTTTCATTCCCAATAACAAACTGTTCCCTCCAGCTGATACCCTGCGACCCACAGAGGAGGAAACTGTTGGACCTCCTGCTTGACAGCCAGGAGCCCATCCAAGGAGATGCCTTGCCCCGAAGGCAGTGGTGGGAAAGCCCAGATATCCAAGTAGCAGCCAAACAGCTCTGCCTGCCCACATCCCACAGCCCTGGCTGGCCTGAAAGCCTCAGCCCAGACGGGGAGTTCCTGTTCTGGTAGCTGTGAGGCACATTCTGGGGGAGCCCCGCAGCAAATCTGTCCTTCTGAAGGAGGCTGGGGTGGGACAGGACTGAATATTTTCTTTTGTGATACGTTGGGTTTAAATAGTTGCCTTTTTCAGTCACGGAGGCAGCAGGTGGAGCTGAGGGAACCCAGCAGGGCTTGAGGGAGCCTGGATCAACACAGGAGGCAGTGGGCAGCCACACCCTGCCAGCATTGTCTCCCAGCAACAAAGCACATCCTTTACTAAAAACCTTCTCAGACTGTTGCTTCTTTCCATGCAAGTTACTCCTCATCCCCACATGCTATTTTTTCAGTCAACTATAAGAAAGTCTCAAGGTTGAACTCGATGATCCTTGTGCATCCCTTCCAACTCAGGGTATTCTATATTCTAGAGAGGCTGAGCTAACAACTTACTGATGCGTAGCTCTGTGCCATTTGCTATGCCATCATAAGCAATGGTCTGGTACAGCCATGTACACGAATTCTAGAGAATTCCCTTTGCACTGAGTGCAGGGCACTCCGCACATCACCCAGCAGGTTGGAATGTGCAGTGCCAAGCTGTGGGGCTCCCCTTTGCATCACAGTGGTGCTGAGAGATCACTGGGGAAGGAAGGAAGGAAGGAAGGAAGGAAGGAAGGAAGGAAGGAAGGAAGGAAGGAAGGAATGGTGCGGAAGGAAGGAATGGTGCGGAAGGAAGGAAGGAAGGAAGGAAGGAAGGAAGGAAGGAAGGAAGGAAGGAAGGAAGGAAGGAAGGAAGGAAGGAAGGAAGGAATGGTGCAGAAGGAAGGAAGGAAGGAAGGAAGGAAGGAAGGAAGGAAGGAAGGAAGGAAGGAAGGAAGGAATCAGCAACTGCAGAAGACAAGAGAAACATGTCTCCAGCATTATTTCTGAAACAGGCATACACTAAAATGCAACTTCAAACACTGACTCTCTTCTTTGGAATTGCAGGAGTTGTAGTCACAGAGTCCCATTGCCCGAGGGAATTCTAGTTATGGGGTCAAGCAGCAGTTCAGGCTGGAACAACTCAGGCTGTGAAGCAATGCCATATTAAGACAAAAAGCAGCATGTAAATCAGAAACAATCTCCTCAGAGGGTCCAGTTTTCTTTGACAACATGATCATGTCTCTTACAGCTTGCTTGGATACACCAAAAATGAAAATGCATCTTGAGCATGCAACAAACTCACTTATATAACCTTTTGCTTTAATTTTTATTTGATGTCCAAACAGTTTGGGTTTTTTCCTTATGATTTTCATCAACTGAGGTTTCAAAACCTTTGACAGGACGATCAAAGAAGTTACCTACTTCAGCATTCAGGGAGTCAGCTTTCAGTCAGCATTCGGTACTTGTTCCCTTGCGTGGCGTCACAAAGGCTTCCTCTAGAATTTTGTATTAGCTTTCATGGAAATAGTGACTTGGTAATCTGTCCTTCTGTGTCTGGTGAGAAGTTCTTGGAGTGTATTCTTGACATCTCAGGAAAAAAAAGTGTTCCCCACACAAAATTCCTGAAAAAAATAAATGAAACTTAAACTTGTCTTCCTCAGACAGCCCCCATATATGTCTAATTTTCAGCACTGTTTTATTCTACTTTCCCATTTACTTAAAACAGTGCTATATTTTGTGTTTCAAACAATTTTTACTAGATAAATGCAGCTACAAATGAATGGAGCAAACAAACTGTTTTAAGAGGATATTACTCAGCCTATAGTGAAGCATGAAAACAAGTCTCTCTTCCCTGCACACGGAAAGAGTTATTAAAATGGTAAACCAAGGGACTGAAGACAACATAATGTCACAAAATGCCTCAGGCCGGCCTTGTACTATCTGAGCAAGAAAAGCACCTGATGACAGCGCTCTGGAATGTCTTTTGCAAGGAGTGCTGACCTGATAATGCACTCATTAACTCAAAAATCTCCATTGTGTGAATGTTAGGAAAGAAGATTTTAACTACAGGTAAAACACGCTTTCTTCTGAGATGTTGGATGTCTGGGAAAAAAATCATGAGGCATTGCCTGCAAATCTGCTAGCTTGTTGGAAGTGTTGGAGGGGCTTAAATTGAATTAATGTGTAGCTGACATAAATTTTAGGAACAAAAGTCACCAGTTGCAAAGCAACATTTTTGATACTTCCTCTTTAAAACCTTGAAGCTATTCTAGTTGTATCTAAAGAACACAATAAACAATATTATGTGGGAAAACACAATGAGAAAACAGAGTAAAGTAGCAAAAAGGAGACTAAAATTAACTCTC
The DNA here is from genome assembly GCA_036785705.1 of Acanthornis magna. Classification (NCBI taxonomy): domain Eukaryota; kingdom Metazoa; phylum Chordata; class Aves; order Passeriformes; family Acanthizidae; genus Acanthornis; species Acanthornis magna. The sequence continues at coordinate 15,451,153 of JAWUZG010000090.1, forward strand.
TCTGGTAACCTAGAAACCCTACACAAGAAAATATCCTGTCCACATCTGCATTATTGTAGGCTCTACTGCGCTGCCTGTATCACAGATGCTTTTCTTGTTTAGAGCTCCTTGACAGTAGACAGTGAAGGGAACATCTGTTTTGTGTTTTTAAAAGACTGAAACAGAAATAGAAAAAATTTCTCCCTGTGACAGTTCAGTCACTTTTTTGATGCCAGTTTTAATCAAGCAACAAACAGAATTAGAAACATGTAGCTGTTCTTCACAGCCTGATGAGAAACAGCAGTGACCCCAGTCCAGCAACACTCAAAAATCACTAGATGGATGGCAAAATGTTAGGGGACTGGCTAAAAGTCATAAGTTTCCATTTTCATTTTTTAAAAATCTCATATTGAAGGTTCATTTCCTCAAAAGGGATCTCATGTTTGCTTCATGAATTCAGTATGAAATATTTGACATCCACAGCAGACATCCTACTGTCCTTTTGACCAAGGGCCTTCCTCAACATCTGATTCTATCCTCCTGAGCACTCTCCTGAGCACTCTCCCACACTTTTAGGGGGCACATCACAGCTTATTGTCAGCAAAGAGTTCACTTTTGATGAGCCTGGTGCTCAGCAACCAAGTCCTGCCCGAGCAACACAATGCCTTTATGAGAGTCTCCTCCCTGCACCTTGCTTTTGCTCATTCTTTCTTGCAGGTGAGCTCACTTCTGTCACACTCTTTGTGCCTGGAACCCGGGCCAAAGCTCTGTCTTTGTTGACAAGTGACAGACAGGATTCCTGTTCTTCACAGCCTGAATTGAGCCTTTAATTCGCTCCATTTTTACATCTGCCTTCTCCAGTTCAGGACATTGCAGATAAAGATCTTGTCGTAGCTAAAGACCTTCTGCATGTCTTTGTTATCCTCTTTTGGGGGGAAAAGAAGGATTTTATTAATAGAGGGACATATATAAGGCTAGCACAGCATGGGGCAGAAAAATACTAACTTTCCAGAATAATAATTAGAACAAAAGGGTAAAGATTATTCTTTGAGGAACTGCCATTTCAGAAATCACTCTGGGAGACAATTGAGCAACCTGAGTTCAGCAGGGCAACTCCATGCTGTGTTTGATTATGTGTTTAAGTATTTGGATATTCATACTTAGATGGCACTGTATCTGAAAAATCAAACTGACATATTTGTAATCCCAGTTGCAATATAATAACAGAAAACTCAAAGTTTTCATCTCCCTTACAAGGTAACTTACTATTTTCATAAAAGAAATCTCTCCCATAATGCAAAACTACCTTGTCAGCAATCTCTCATGGATCTGGTAAAATGAAATAAATCTCTTACACTCTTTCTCAGATGGGAGCAGTAGACAGAACTCTTCAAATGGTTTAAACACAACCTAATGGGTGACAGAGATGTCTCCTTTAGAAGTGGGAAGCAGCAGGCTGTGAGCATGGCCAATGCCACACCAACCTGAACTGGAGATTTCTTTATGAGAGCAGCTACAAAGGTGCCCAGAGCCTAAGCACTACTCGATGGCAATAAACATATTATTGTCCTTCTCTTAATCCTACTGGCTTCAGACTGTCAGCAGTGCTGTTTCTGCTCCATTTTGTTCCTCTGTTAGAAATCCAGTGTAAGATTGCTCTTTTCTTAATTCTGTATAAACCTGACTGCCTTTTGGGACACAGTAAGCAACGTCGGTTACATTAAGGAATTATCAAGGTGTTTCATCTAAAGTAAAATGTTCACAGCACATGAGGAAAATTTGCTTTCATAAAAGGAGAGAATTGTCTAACAAGGTTACTGTAAACTTTCATTATATTAAATTCATCCAGTGTACATATACAGAATAAACTGATGCTTTTAGTAAGAGTATTTATAATAAATCAGTGCTGTAAACAGCAAGCTTCACACCAGTGTCATAACGTGTTTTCTACATTTTAGGTTAAAAAGTAAGTATTTAGCTTAACAACTGAGTTTTCATAAGTGCTCCTTTATTGCAACAAAAATTGTGGTAATTTGGTGGGGAAAATCCTTTCAGTATAAGCATATTAAAGTTAAATATTTGACAGAGCACTTTGAATCTCATAACTTATTGCCTCAAATATTGTGTCTATGAGAAAAGTTCTTTCCTATTAAAACACTGTATATCATAATATACTAATAGAAGTTACAGTCTTTCATTTACACAAAATTTCTAGAATTAAGCCTTTTCAGCTCCTGCACAATTTATTTTTCAATAATAAACATTTTTATTACTCTTAATAATCCCTGAAGCATTACAAAGACATGAATAAATGGCTCTCACTGTAATTAGCTCATGAATGGTAATTTCTCATCTTGAGGAAATTTTTTTTTTTTCTACCAATGTGCAAAGGACAGGTCATAATATAATCAAAACAAGAAACAGAAAAATAAAAGATATTGCTATCAGGAAATTTTCAAAATTTCCAGCCTATTAGAGACAGAAAATAAGTAATAGAGAATGTATTCATTTGTTCTGTAGACACCCTGTTACAAAGGAGTGAAATATGAAGTGGTTTAATATACTGAATTTCACTTAAAAATAGCTCTTTTAAACTACTACTCTACTCATGTAAAGTTTTTAATTTCAATGTAAACTTTATTTTGTTTTCATTATTTGGATTAAGACAGTGTGGTTAATAAAAACCGTATAATGACTCACTTTTTCATTACACAAATTAATATATTGCTTTCATTACTACAGTTTTGATTAGAAGAAACAAAAGTTGAAAACAATTTATTACCAAAGCATATCTTACTTTGTTTCCTATTTATACACCATTAAATGTATCTTTATTTATTTTGAAATGTTAAAAAGAATACAAATATTCACTTTACCATTCTTCCAAATTGCTTTTTCCATGTGCTCCCTATCAATATTTGACAATAAGGCTCGAAACAATTTTGTCATAAATTATCTTGGGTTAACAGTAAAATCTCTGTTCCCTTTGGCCAAACCAGACCAGTTCAGACTGCTCTCCAGAGATGTACTGAGCTCAAGATGGCATTTGGGCACTCCAGGGCAGTGCAGACTCCATCCTAAACAAGTCCCTGCTCAAAAGGCTTGGATAACCAGAGGTACAAGGGAAAACACTGGAGAAGGAGATATGTATCAAAGACATCTTTCCTGCATGGATGGATTGCCACAGCCCTCACATAACTGTGTTCCAAATGGTACAGAAATATGAGGAGAAAGAGAATGTTTGATCAACTCCTGACTTCCTTCCTACTCTTTAATGTGTCTACAAGGAACATATTCAGTTTCGCAGCTTTGGGAATGTCACAGGATGCAGTTATGTCTGGGAAACCCACATCTGCAGCATGTTTCCGTGGAAAACATCTGTAGCATAAAATGGGTATTGATTACTGTCTGTTCAGGATTCACTAGGTGTGTACTCTACAATTCCGAGAGCAGATATGCAAGTCCACCCCAAAAGAGTGGAAAACATCACTTGTTTATAAATCCTGTTGGTATCTGAAGGGCTGGTTAACCTTCAAAAAGTGCCCTTGGTGGGAATGAGCTGGTCCTGAATAAAAAGATGGTGTTTTACTGCCCTCTAACGGCTTCCCAGAACCAGCGCCCCTTTTTTCACATTTATTCCCCAAAAACCTCTCCCCAGAAGGCCACTGAGACACAAAGACTGCTAGCCAGAATGAGCCTCACACAGTTACCCTCACATGCCGAGACCTGTGCAAAGTAACTCTACAGCGCCCTGGGCACGTTGGAGAAACAAAACAGACACCTTCCTGAGCGGAAAAAAAGCTTCCCCAAATCAGAGCCATAACTTTCTAGTTGATGGCAGTCGGACAAACTGTGTCCAAAACATCAGTGACTGAAATGTCGACATCTGAACAAGTCTTATCAGTCTGACTTGACAAGCTCTGAAGGATCTGCTGATGCAGCTGAGAGAATAGGTGTCTTTAACAGAAGTTTCAGACTTTTTGTGTCACTGCCTAGAGACTCTCTCAGTAACAAATTTATGGATAAAATATTTAAATCCAGACTTTTAAGCCTTTTCTTTTTATGATGAACTACTGTTCACAGGAACTATAGGACCTCTTCAGAGCATAGCTGCTTCTCAGTGTCAGGAAGGGATTTACAGTCCAGTCCTTAATAAGAGTACCAATGACAATAAAAATCCCCCTGCTATTAAAAATGACACAGTTAATCCTATTTAAGTGTCATACAACTACTGAGCATGAATTATAGTGTGAGTCATTTTTTTACCAGGGAAAGAAATAAGCTGGTAAAGCATCCATTCATTTCAAAAAGATCATTCAGGGATGTTGCTTTCCTGTAGAACACCACGGATGAAGACTCTGTCATCATAGTAAATGCAGGAACCTGAAAGCAAGTTTTATATTTATGTGAAAACCTTACAACAGTGCCATTTTCTGTAGATTTTATAAATTTCAAAAATGGATGGTATCTAAATTGCACTGTTGCTTTAATCCTGCTCCACCATTCAGGCATAGATGTCTCATGTTGACAATCAACAATATTTTCAAAATTTTGTGACAACAATTCTTGCAGTTCATCAAATGTTTCTTCATCTTGCAGTTTGAATCTGTCCAGTTGGATTTTTTCCATGGAAAGTCTGATATAAGAGCAAGTCTTTCTTTTCACAGCGAGAAAAGACACACTGGGGGAAAAGAATGGTTATGAAAACTTAGATCTGTCCACAAGTAATAATTTTGTGTGTGTTTTTGTGTGTCTTTATTGAAAAAGGATCCACAAATGTAAAGATTTTTTTTCCATTTTCCTTTTTTTTTTACTAATTCTAAGCTCTCATGATTCATTTGACTTGGTTGTTTCCTTGCATCTCTTCCTTCTTACATAAGAGAACTTAACAAGAGCTATGTTCCCATTGATCTCTCGGTCGTAATATTTCAGTGGTTTTGAAGCTAAGTAAAGCAAACTGTCTCACAGTGACCTGGGAGCAGTAATTATAGGATCAAAATATATATTCTGTTATCATCTGAAATGTGCCACAATTACATATTACAACTTCAAGCACTATTGATTCAACTGAGGGCTTTCAATAAACCAATTTTAACCAGTGCTGAGATCTCTGGATCTGTCTTATTGCAATGGAGAGCTTTTGCACAACTTGGATATTTGCAGAGAATCCTTCGATTTTTCTGCTTTAAACAAAACTGTTCTTAAAACCACAGTCACTAAAGGAGCCAATGTTCCTTGTCTGCACTACCACACTCGCAATCAATTTATGAACTTATGTCATTAAAGCACCGAATAACAATTACATATTTGGGAACTGTGAGCATTTAATGCGTGCAACGGTTTGGTTGATTTTTGCCCTTCAGAAATTTATTGTGAGTAATAGGGGAAATTTAGTAGTAAGTAGAGAAGGAGCAACTTCATCATAGGCAGAAATCTGACAACTGAATTTTACCACATGGTGAAGAAAAGGCTGCCTTTAGGGCTTTATTGCTTTGAAGGAAAGCTTTTGCTTTATCTGTATCTATTCATCAGCCAAAGTGCTGCCCATGGTGTAGTAAATCATGAGTCTTGTGGACCTGCTCCACATAAACCTGCAGGCATTGATGAGAATGGATGTGGATACCCTGCAGATGACACTGTTGTTTGTGTGTCAGCATTGCTGGAAAGTGTGTCAGGCTTACTGGAAAGTGTGTCAGGAACAGGTGCAGCCTTCAGAGCAGTAAATGCACTGTGCTTGATGAAAAAGCAAATTAAGACAAGTTAAAATTAATTTAGAGACTCAAAGAAGAAAAATAAAAGAGCAAGACCTTTCTATTTGAATAATAGCTGGTTTCTTGTCTGCCAGGGCAATAAACTGAATGCTGGGAGGGAAGAGAGACTCAGGGTTCATTTTCAGCTCTGCTACACCACGTGCATTCCTTTGCAGCTTTGCTTCTCTCAAGAGGTCATGGACACACTCAGTTCTTTAAAAGGGACTGTCAGGCTATACTGAACATACACAAGTACTTTAAAGAAAGGCATTTGCTGTCCTTGAACAAATGTAGAAAGAAAGCTTTTTCCAGTCCAACCTTTGTGCAAGAATCATTACATGAAAAATGTGTAAGAACTAAAAATAGCAGCACTACCATAAGGACTTCAATGAAAACAGCAAACTATCAGAGTCTAATTGTTAAAATACTGATATACAAAGATCTATAGTTTAACCAGTCTAAACTACCTATTTCTGTCCACATAGTGGATCCCTACAAAAGCCTTCAGAAAAGCTAGTCTAAATCTCATCATCCATCTTTAAGTTTTGTAACAAGAGACTGTTAGAAAAATCTCACTAACAAGGCTAAGAATATCTTGAGGTATCCAAAACTAATTGAATTTGGAACTCAAGCCGGGGCATGGAATCAACTATGTATCTCAAATACAGTTCTTTGCATCAAGCAGTGTCATGAGGACATAATTAGATCAGACTAAAACATCCTTAGTTTTTAAAGATCACCATTTAGCTGAAATTTTGTTCTTTCCTTCCTTGTTGAGTCTGTCCATCAATCTCATAGGGACTGGATGACTTCACTTTGTTTCTGTCATTCCTCTTCACAATTTTATCCCATATGTTTCATTTTAATCTGGTCTATATCCCAGAGGAATCTCATGTGTCTACAGTCAGAATGTCTCTCTTTGCTGTCTTTGCATGCTGAGTTCATAGACATTTCTACCTCTTCAACTAAGACTATAATCAGATTTACCTTTTCAAATTTTAATTTATCTTTTGAAAGACATGGCTAACAAATAAAAATAAAATCAGCTCTGTGTGATACAAAGAACTTCCCTGTTTTGTTTGGTTTTCTTTTTTTTCAGTTTTAGCATTCTTTCATTCGTTTTTCTTGGTTTCTGTAATCTTTTTGAAAGGGAAGAAGTGTTTTTGCAAGTGAACATATGCTCCATACATGTAATGAAACAATAGAGCAGATTTCCTGAAAATGTTCTACAGAAAGCCAGTAATTTGTGATGTATGCCAATAGAGGAAATAAAAACTATTTTCTTGCTTTCAACATCTTGTTTAAATGAGGGATTTAGAAGATAAATATAATTTCACTGTTGCAAAAAAAGTCCCAAAAGAAAAGCCATGAATCTGAGACCAATTCCACAGACTTGTACTATGATTTGATTTGCCAATTTCTCAAAGATTTTACTGTGATTGTGTGCAGTTGTTCTAGGTAGTTGTACATCTCTGACATGTAAGTGAACGCTTCCTCATTGCCCAGCTGCCTTCAGCATGGGAAGTGGCTTTCCACATGCTTCAGCTGGAATTTCTCTCTTCACACGAGACTTCCATTTCCCCCAGCCATGAGCACCCATGTACCACTTCCCCATCCATCCCCAGCCGTGCCACAGGGTTCTGCTACTTAGTGCTTACACCTTCAAGGAGTCAATCTTCCAGGAAAGCACATTGATATTCTGGCCAGCACTGTGTTCTGCGATGATGGGAAAGAGAGGAAAAAAAAAAAAAAAAACAAACAGAAATTTTAAGCTATCTCTTCTTAAATTTCAGTGGTGATAAGTCATTTGTATCTGACACTGTAATGCAGAAGGCTGAATTATAATGGTATACAATGCATTTTAAAGTAAAGATGAAGTATTCAAGTACAGTGTTTGTAGTTTTATCAGGCCTTTATAATTTGAAACTTAATCATCTATAGAGGAAATGTCTTCCCATGTTTTCTCAGAATCCTGGCTGATGGAAAACACTTCTGTTGGAAGTGCCTGCCAAAAAGGTTATTTTCCATGCAGAAATCATACGACATGCCTCCCATGGGCATTTCATTGTGATAGCATAAATGACTGTGGGAATGGGGCAGATGAAGAGAATTGTGGTGAGCACTGCAACATCTGTTAAGTACAAGAAACAGAATGTGGTTGTGAGATGTGCTCCTCCAGCTAATACACACTGTTATTGCTAATAATCAGCAGATGATGCACAAGCCTGACAAATCTGGGGGTTTCAACATAATTGACTATTTTCTTTAATGAATGAGGAAATTACACCATGCAAAGAAAACTGATGTGGTCTCTAAAAGCATGCCCCAGATAAACTCCAGCTGTGGAATCCCTACAGAATCCCTGTTATATTATCATCTGCTGTGGACAGTGGGTAATCACTGCATAGCAGCGTGCTGAATCCTTCAGAGGATTCATGATGCATGAACTCCCACACACAAGCAGGGGTATTATGCTCAGTATGGTTTCCTACCAGTAGAGATGAAGAATTCTTTTTCTATGATGATTTCAATTGTTGTAAGTTTCTTAGATGTATAGTTATGCTGGTACGTGTGCATATGCACATATGTGCTTGGTGTCTTATTGATCTCCATGCCAACTCTCAATCCAAACAGCAATGAGGAAGTCAGATCAATGAGACCAGTGCTGGCTAATAAATGATCCCTGTTTTGGAGTACAATGCCCTCTACATCACATTTGACATCTGTGACTCCGAAGCATGTTGGGTCAGAGCATAATGCCTCAACTTCACTGCCAGCTCCTGCTCTGTATCTTCTCTCCCTGTCTGCCTTCCAGTGAAGTTCTCGCATCTCTTTCACTTCCTTTTCTTTTCCTGGGTACTTCACATCATACGTCTGTGCCTCTTTCCCGTTTCTTTACCATCACCCCTCAGCTGCCATCTTTGGAGGAGCTCATTTGTGTTTATGACTTTCCACATTGCATTTTTCCTGTTTATAGATCACCCACAGATCAAGTGCCACACTGCACTCTGGTGTCCTAGCAGTGATTCCTCAAAGAATGATAGTCTCCATATGCAAGAATAATCCCTACCTTCTACCAATCCATTAAAAAAATTGTCTTACTTTAAAAAAAAAAATCTTATCTTTATATGAGATTTTATCAAATCTCATATAACTTGTACGATTGGCTACACACTTATCTGGTCCAGTAATGATCTGTTCTCATCATCTTCTGTGGTTTTGCCTGAAATTTGAGATCACCAGACATATCCATTTACTGAAATTGATGCAAACTTTCTGGCTTTTGCTGTCACTTTTTGACTTTGTCTTGTCCTAGAACATTTCAATTTTCATTTAACATGAGATTTTCACTATAAACAATTTGTAACATTCCATGATACACCATGTACCACAGTAGGACATTCTCGACTACATGAATCATTCTACTTCAGCATTCAGTTCTTTTTATAAACTCATCTTCTAATAAGATTTTGCATCAACATTAGATTTCTCTATTTCTCTATCTCACTGCCCTGCTTATAGTCTAGTATGCTTCTGATAGTAAATTCACATGAAATTCCTTAATTTGGTCTCATAATTGCTACTCACAATCAGAAGAAAAAACGATAAAAAAATTGCATCCCATACAAGGAAACACAGTTACTCCACTGACAAATCAGCATCAATATTCTGGTTTTCATTAAACTTTGATAGACAATTTACCACTGAAAAGCATTACTCATTTTTATTGGAAATAAAGTGAATGGGCATGTATCTTTGATACGGTTAGTGGAAAGCCTAATTATCTTGATTTATCAGAATTCCAATTTAATCCTAATGTCCTTATTGACACCCTTAAACTATTTTACATTTCTAAGGCTCTTCACTGGGTACATACATTTACTATAATTATAGAGATATCTGGAATTTTAGATGCACTCAGGGAACCTCTTTACTTTCCCACAGCTTTTTGCATGCATATCAGAGCATAGCAGGGTAAGGCAATGGGGAACTCAGTTGTCAGTACCAGGCTGCAGTTTTATAAAGTTACAGGAAAACGGTAATTACATTTCTGAAAACTTCTGGAATGTGTGTATTGTTTTCATACCACCCTGGAGAAAGAGAAAAAAAAAGAAAGAATTCTTTATAAAACATTTTAAAAAAGAAAAAAAGAAAAAACCTAAAACAAAAAAAACCTTGAAATGTTTCATGTTGATCCCTCCTAAAATATTTCTTCCTGTCTATTTATTAGGATTCATAAACCCAAAACCCTCAGCTCAAAGTATTACAGCACTGGGACAGCTCTTCAGATGGGCTGCCAAGCTGGGGCCCTGCAAAAGCCCTTCCTTTAAATCTGAGAAAGCAAGGAAAGCAAGGAAACTTGCCAAGCAAGAGCCACGTTTAGATGCTGTGTTCCCTCTGGTCTGCACTAAAATCCAAGCATGGCATTCCTCAGAGAAGTGTAGTGACTTAAACAAATCTGCATTCTCTAGTGGAAACTGCTCCATCGGCAGCTGCTCAGATGTTCCCATTATGGGCTCAGTTGGCCTGAGCATGGGGTTAACAACGCCAAGCTGGAAAGGTTCAGCACCAGTGTGGACTCTTTGCTTAAGAGTTGAACTTCATGATGAATTGGGCCTTATCTACAAGTCCCTTCCAACTCAGAATATTCTGTGACTCTGTGATCTGTACACATATATAAATTCATTTATACACATATATAAATTTATATGTACATCAATACATGTTTTGTTTCAGGTACCCTTATTGTAGTTTTAGGGACAGTAGGGGATTAAACTTGATTTCAGTGTTACTTGCATTTGCTTTCAATGAATGTAAATCACTGCAGTCCTAGGAAGCTCAGCATTAATGTTTTATAGCCTTCCTGATGAGTGAACCTTACCAAGGTAATTTAGGGATTCTGCATCTAGATGTCCAATCCCTTTCTAAAAAGAGGTCCCAAAATGACTCTCCACGTGATCAGACAAACTTGGTGAGTCATGTATAAGGTATTTGATCACGAATTCCTTTTCCCAGGCCCCCACCAATACCCAGAGGGTTACAGCTGCATGGAAAGAGAACTGTTTGTTCAGTTCCACTTGTTTCAAGCACCATAAGCCTCCAGTGAGTAGAGTTCCCTTTGGTCTCCAGCCTAAAGCCGTTTTACAAGCAAAGAGATGCCTAAACACACGACTGCAGAAAAGGTTGAGCTACCATAGATATTTGTTAGGTGATTTATTAGTACGTAGTGAATGCTGTGAGCATTTTGCTGGAAGGCCCACTTCAGTGTGGAATTCATCTGACAAAATCCATGCGTCAGCAGCATACACCAGTCAACTAACACAGGGCGTAAGGACTGCACACAGAACATGTTTATGTCTCTCCTCTAAAGAGAGCTTGGGGTGTGAGCCGAGATGTGCATTTTGAAGTGTAGATGCTTGCAATTAGGTGAGCTGGATGCTCCTGGGGTTTGTCATTCCTGCTGCTTAAAGCCTGACAGCCCCAGGCCACTCACTGAAGATCACTGGCTGTGCAGCCATCAGTGGGGTAATGAGCACCCACCGAACAGTGCTGAAGTTACCAAATCAGGAATTTCAGGATTATTGGTTCTTAATGGTGACTGACAGGGCCCTATTTCATTTTGCCAGTTCCAGTCCTAAAAGTAGTCAAAATTTATGTATGGCTGAATACTTGCTAATATGGCAAATTCTTGAAGACCAGTCTGGCTCACAAAAGGAAAGCAGGTAAAAGATTCCAGTCTTAAAACTCAGCAATGAAATTCCCTGGCCTTCAGCTAGTTTGTTCAAGTAGTCAAGCCCATTTACTTCCCAAGTGGACCAACCATTTGCCTGTCATGTCCCAGCATTTCCCAGTCCCAGGAGGCCACCCAAACTACACCTCAGAATGTGAACAATAAGGACAGATGACAAAGAAGCTGAGGTTACCCAGGCTTCACAGGCAAGGTAACTGACCCAATGTACTGTACCTGGCACCACATAAAACAAATGTGCCCAAAGTCCTTTCCTGTCTCTGACCCTGTGTCATCTCTCTTAGCTGTATGGTCTGATTTTTTACTGTTGCAACACTGACCAGTTAAGACCTAATTTAAACATGAGGTATCAACCACTTTTAGGTCACTCACACACAACCAGATCCATTTTTTCCCAGATGAAGTTTTCAGCAAGTGTATAAAGGTAAAGAAAATGTGAGTATCTTGGAAGTTTCTTAAATTATTACATGAGCACTGGAATACATACAATGAACAAAATTAATATACAGTCACTTTTGTGATCACTTCTTAAAAATGTAATGCAGCATTTGCCTTCGAAATTCATGGTTAGATCATGTTGGTCAGATGTGCCAGACATGCACAGGTGTAGGCAGTTTTGTATGCAATACACAGAGATCTAGTCTTGGTCCCTGCCACAGAAAAATAACTAAACAGAAAATAAAACTGACTAACAAGAAACACCTCATTTTGTCATGAAACTAAGCTGTGAAACTGTCATGAAACTCTACTTTGGTAAGTACTCAGGTCCCACCACTGGAACTTGGATACATGACTTCTTGGAGTGTACGAAGCCCCTCTCTTCTTTCTATGGCTTTGGACACTGTTCCTTTCTCAGGATTGTCATGTGGAAGGTAACACAACCTTTGAGGGAGACAACAGCCAGGACTACCAACTCCTGTCAGTGTCAGAGAATGAGACCTCAAACACGATGTGTTCAAATGTCACCTCCAGACATGTGACCCAAAGGAGCTGAATTTCACATTTGGAAAGGGGATTGCTCAAGCAACACCCCAAATAAACCTGCTGTCATTTCCCACTGTATTCCCAGATCCCCCAGATCAGAGCTGAGAATGGCAGGGGTTTTTCTCACAGTAGTAAAATAACAGGAATTAAAGAAAAATATGAAAATATGTGGCCATATTTCTAATGCTCATTTCAAGGGCACTATTTTGATGTCATTGATGTTTTCTTGTAGTGTTTTTCATCACCCTGTGTAGTCAATCATGTCACAGACCACTAGTACATTTTTTTTTCAAGCTGTGTGTTATCTTCCTGTTTCCCATATTATATGATTTTATCAACAGGTATCTCAGGCATAAATATTTCACTAGTTTGAAACCTGGATTACTCAGAGATCAACACAAATTGAAATGGCTGTGAGGGCCCATTTTCTCCTTGCCTGTGAAAGCACCATTCATCACCTGTGATGGGTTTGTTTCTGCACCACCAGCAGTGCATGTGCTTATGTCACTGATCTAAGGAAAAGGGAGTGAAGTTATGACTGCAAATGACATTTTCCCTGTACTCAGCACTGGTGAGGCTGCACCTTGAATCCTGTGTTCAGTTTTGGGCCCCTCACTACACTATTTCCCAGATACTATTTTTTTTTCTTGGGCTTGTTTTGGGTTTTTTTTGGGGGGTGGGGAGCAAGTATTACTCTTTCATATTTTCCTATTGATATTGTTCAATATCCAAGTAGTTTTTCATAGAACCATAGAAGCATTACAGTTGGATAAGACCTTTAAATCATTAAGTCCAGCCATCAATCCAACACCACCACCACCATGTTCATCATTAAACCATCTTTTTGTTTTTTCACCAAGATCTTTTCTTTCTATAAGGCTTTCAAACATCCTTCATGAAAGAATCACACTTGTCAATCCCCCATGTTAAACATGTCAGGATCAAAACTGGGGTCTGGGTTTCTCATAAGTGTCTTCCATGCTAGGAGTATCTTTACTATGTTTCTGTTAAAACTAAAGCTCATTCCTCAAGTTACAAAATTGGTTAGAATTATATCTCTTTTCTCAAAATGCTTACTGGAACCTCATGATCTAAACTGGAAATCCGTGGATGAAACCCACAGTCACCCAGCATCTCCTTTTAGAAAACTGAAATATCGTTTAGTACTTGGACAATTTCCCATGCAGATATCACTGTTATGACTACAGCAGAAAATTACATATATGGCAGAGCTTACAGTGTGTGGGAGGGAGATGTAAGCATTTTCCATCACTCCCATCAAGGAAAACAGCACCTGAAAAGTACAGTCTTGGTTTCTCATAAAAGCTGTTTTTCACAGTATCCAGGGAAATACATTATTTGATTTTCTAGCAGAAAATTAAGGTTTTGGTGCTAGTCCTTTGGCTCAGGGCAAAGGAAATTAAGAACTTTGTGTCTTTAATGATACATTGACTCAGCCAAGCTCACAGCAGACAGCTGCTGGCATCAGAGCTGGCACCAGCAGCCTTTGGTTCAGGCTCCACAGAATGAACACTGAAGCAATGGAGGGAGCAGGAGCTGAAATACCTTTCCAGGCTCACTAACTCCCATAGGAAAGCATAAAAGGGAAAAGAAGGTTATTATGTGTATGGAAAACCTACAGTAATCATACTGAGAATGTAAATTATTCAATAAACGTGTGGGGGGGGTTAAGCTGTTTAATTTAGCATATTTCTCAGTCATCAATCAATCTATTGCGTGTAACTCAAATACATTAATGAGCTAGTATCAAATATCACTCTTTGTGCTATGCCTTGCTACTGGCAATTAAAAATATCTTTTTCTTGTGCAGTTTCTGTAAAACCTACTTTAAATTTCAAAGCAATGTAACTAAATCTAATCTTGGATTCTCTTAAAAGTTTACATTTGCATATTTCTTACACTTACATATTGTGTTATCAAGTATGATAAAACATCCTGTTTTCTAACCATGATTTAATTTATAAAGATCAATGATAAACAGTACACTTGAGATTCTTCCCAAGAAGATTTGTAGTCAAATGTCTCGTATTGACTGGATATAAGTAAATGATGCAAAAGTTTCAATTGATAAAAGAACGTATCTTTTTCTGTGAAGATAAAAATCCATAATCTGTGTATTCCTTTAGACCAAGCTGCTTTTAAAGGTGTGACATTTTAAAAAAAGTATAACCGTGCCAAAGTTGAACCTCACAGGATTTCAACTGGCTGTCTAAAAAACACCAGTCCTTGCCAGCATAAACCTTTAGAGGTGCTTGTTCTCATGACTGTCACGAGATTACCAAAACTCTGCCTTCACTTTAGTTTCCCAAGGAAAATTAAATCAGTTGTTGTGAATGTGTGTTTATCCTAAGTATAATTTAGAATATACAGATATATATGGCAATGTAAAATCTCCACCTAGTGGTCTCTACTTATTGCGGTACATAGATTACACATCATGCCAATATATCAGCCTATTATTGCTGAAATGACTGGCAAGTTAAGCCATAAATAGAGACAAAATAATACCAAAGAAAAGGGTATAATTCGCTTTGTTTGGAATTTACATTCATATTCAAAACTAGCTAATAAATTAAGGCTATTTTTTGAATAAATAGAAAAAGGAAAGTCAGAATAAAAGAAGACTAGCCCAGAGCTTTAGCTCCCTCCAGCAAAAATATTACACAACACATGAATAAAACCACTTTCCTTATTGTTTTTCAGGGATGCTGAAAGCAAGCACATTAAGGCCTTAACTAATCTCACCTTCCTGGAATGCGATGTGCTCACTGTACTGTAAGAAATAAGATGTATTCAAATAAGGCAACAAAACCCTTTTGAATATGTGTGACTCTCAGTCCTCAACACAGGATTTGTCTCGATGTATAAAGCCTCATCAGGACAGCTGTGCTATTGTCAAGGAGGTATTCTTTACAATTAATTGCATTATTGTATGCGCAGTCACATGGCACATTTTGGCCATTGCCACAATCACTTGTTTCAACAAACTGAATAAGAAACAGGCCTACTGTATTATTTTTGCCTTGCGATCAGATCATGAGCACCAGGGTGCTTTTTAAACTCCACTAAATCCTGGGGCTTGCAATCTGATCACAAAGCAGAAACAATATAATATGCCTGTATTAGTATGCCAGCATACAGTATTTTTCTCTTGCTGAATCCATTCCCTTCGCTGGAAACCTGAGCAAAACATTAAAATTAAATTAAAATAAAATATATTGCTGATATTAATTAAAATATAAATAATTAAATATATTGTATGAGGTAACAATTTTTTTTTATATTCAGCTATATCTCATGTAACAGGACAAGAAAAGCAGAACGTGAAGGAGGATCCATGAACGTGGATAGATAGATAGATATTCTATAGCTTAAGAAATGCAAAATGCTCCTTGGTGTTATTCATGTGGTATCTCACCAATGAGGAATAGGTATTGGGGCTGTATCAATCACAGTGAGAGAAAAAGCAAAACAAGCTAAGTTTGTACATGTAGCATTGCTCTTTGAATAAGAAATCCCAGAGCCTTTAATTAAAAAAAAAAAAAAAAAATCTGTATTTCTCTTTTACTTTGGAATTTGCTTGCTTTTTAATTAAAACTAAGGAAAGTTTAACTTAAACATCTACTTAGTCTTGTGTAGTTTTCTTTTGCACTGACTACAGTAACACACCTTGCTGTAGCTTGAAAACATGAACTGGGTCCTGTGTAATTTCTAACGAAACTAGGAAGAAAAGCACCAAGTAGTAATACTGAAACATGAAATTAACACAATAATAAATTGAATTACTAGGTACTTGCTCTAATGTATATTTTATTTTACAGGGTTCTTCTTGGAAAGCAAATTCACTTGCTACCTGCAAATACCTTGTCCTCATTCAAAGACTTGGGGTAATTATGAGCTTTCTAAAACTCTTTTTAAGTTATGGAGTGTGAGCTCTTACGTGCCTGTGATCTGCGAGTGCACCGCACCTTTGCTGCCAAAGGTGAGGCAGGAGGCCAGGCAGGATCAAAGGCAGAAGGACAGCAAGGGAGAAGCAAGAGGGAGCTGCAGGCAGTGCTTAGAGGAGAGGGGAAACTTCTTCCAAGATTTTGTGGGATTTACAACAGGCACAGTGGTATGGGCTGCAAAGATAGGACATTTTTCACTTGCTTTGGCTCACACACACTGAGGGTACCCATGCTCCCTGTGAAGTCTATCAAAGGATTGCTAGGGCAGCATCTCTGTGCTTTGGAGGTGAAGCAGCCTCTCCCAGGAACTGTCTGGGGAACTCAGACACCTACTGTGAGATTTGAGACCTTCACTAACCCTGAGGATAAGCGTGTATGCATCAGGCTCATCTGCATATAAAGTAGTCATGCTGCATCTGGTTTTGGTTACCTCATTATCTGGCGTGACATGTTTAAGCAGGAACATAAAACAGCTGAAGAAAATGTAGAAAGGGAAAAGAGAAGGAAAGGCTAGAAGGAGAAGGGGAGCTGTCAGTGATTGCAGTGACATGAGTGATTGAAAACGGCTGATGCTGGCTGTGGAAGGAGAGTGGAAGGAACTGATGTTATTCGTTGCAGACACTGATTTGCTGGCATAGTGAAAACTCATTCACTAATACCAGTTTTCAGAGGTGAATTTACTGTGGCATTTAAAAATTTTTTTTTTGCTTTGTATTTCCTTGTTCTACCTATATTAAATGTGAAAGCTTCACATCTATGTAATTAGGCTTTGATTCATCTCACCTCTCAGCAATTATTAGGTTCATAACTTATAGAGAGACCCTCAGGCAACCAGGTTCCCAAATTAGATACCTCAGCTGAATTAGTTATGATGAATCAGAGCTGAAATGATCCATGTTTAGCAATTGCCAAACATCAGTGCCTGTACCAACTGGCTTCAAAGTGACGTATGGATAAAATCAGAGAAAGGAAGTATTGGATGAACTGAAGAGATAATAAAAGCTAATTTTGCTGCTATTAAAATTTTAAGTAAGATAGCATGTTTCCTCACCTATAAGGAGGAGAAAATCTCAGTCTTAGAGTACTTAAAGTTGGCATATTGAAAGGGATGGGTGGAATGCTAAGGGTGAATCTGCCTGTTTTTGTTCTCTCAAAGGGATCTCTCCAGCAAGATGATTATAGAACCACCATGTTATTTGTTTAAAGATATGAAGTATTTACAAAAGCTGTGAGTTATAAATGAGAATCCCAGCTGAATGTGAAAATGCACTAATTTACCTTGTCTTTTTCCTGAAATAAGTATTTTTTGTAAGTAAAACCTGAAACATTTTACTAACATAGTATATTAAATTAAATCCTTTCTTTCCATGAGAAATACTAATCAATCACAAAAGGTATGTGAAGTATTGATTGCCATTCTGTGAGATGCTGAATGAACTGTTAATTTCTCTTCCTTCAGCACACTAAGGCGGCAGGCCAGAGTTCAAAATTACAGTTACACAGTTTGCTCAGTTTTACTGCTATTCACAAATGATAAGCCTAGGAGCAAGCAAAATACATAAATTAACAAATTACACAAATACAGCCAGGGCACTGGGGCACATAAGGATGTAAATAAATGATAACAAATATTTTAGAACTTCTACAAAATCTTCTTTGGGGTAGTTTATAAAATACTCACTTCTCAGGGCCAAGGATTCAGCCACATTTTGGTTTTTCACTAAGCATTTTGAGCAAAGCTTGAATTCTTAAGATTTCTTATTTCCTTTTTAATTTGCAAAGATTCACCCTTATTTAAAAGTCCATCTCATAATTTCATTGGATTCAAGGTTGGAAAACAAGCCCAAAACATCCTTCTTAAAAATGTCACTCTGTGCCGTATGGCTTTTTCTTAGAAAGCTGTCCAAAAGAAGAACCAAATGTTATTTTAAAGTCACACTATTTTTTGTTAAGCAAAAGGAAAACATCCTGAATTAATCTGAATGATTAATCTGAACAGCTTTTCTGCAACTCATTATTTGGTATGTTTCTCTTCTGCTACCCAGTGAAACCACTGTGAGGAAGTCAACCCACAGGGCAATACTCGGTTCCTCATTGTAGACCTTCTGTGTGCCCTAGGGTAGCCAGGTGATGCACGTGTCATTACAGTCAGGGCAAAACAGGTCAGATATCTGTGCTAGTTGACATCCCTACACCATCCCCATTCCAGAAAATCATTGGTCTCTCATGGCTCCTGGGTCACGTCTGCCCGCATGGATGTCTCGGTTACCGTGGGACATGCCAAAAAACACTCAGAGTGTTAGTCTGGAGAGACATACAGCAACCCAAAAGGCAGTCTAGGCTGAATAAGCCTTTCTACACATCCCTGTGGCTGTGCTCACCACTGCCTGATCCAGCTGCCCATGTAGAGGAATCTGGTGCCATTGGAGATGCCCGTAGGTTTTTACCCCCCTGGACTGTCCCCTGCCAATCCAGAAGGCCACAATCCCTTGTGGGTCTTCTGTCTTATCAGACAGCTCTACATGGGCATCTCAAATGTGTCTGCAGGACACCTCAATTGGTTTTTGATGGATAACTGAGTCAATTATGCAGCAGCTGGGCCAGAACAATTTCCTTCTAGACTCTCTGTGAAGTTGCCTTGCAGCTCTCAGTTTCATTATTGGTCACAGAATTAAATGCATCAAGTATCAATATTCTAGTCCATAAGCCACCACAGGAACAAGGCAGTGATCATAAGACAGGACATTGTTTTAAACCATGGAGGGAGATGTGCTCTGCTGCCATACAAACTTTAACCAGCAAGGGAAAGTGTAGCTATTTCAATCTGAGAGCACATTAACATGACAGATTTGGTACTGCCAGTGTAATAGTACCACCTGCCTGCCTGTCAAAATGATTGCCTGATCTGCATTTCCAACGGAGAACATGCAGTGCAGAAACAAAGAATATAAGGCAGACATAATGCTACCCCCGAAATCTAACTGGGCTAGAATTAACCAGAACAAAGTGACTCAGTAATCACTCATTTTTCCAGAAGCACTGCTGACAGAATGACAGGCATTTTATTTCATGGGATAGACAGTATATAATTTTTTTTAAAAGAGTTTAAAGTTAAAAATCTTGGGGGAAAAAATGTCTGTTGGTTCAGGTCAGGACAAAACCCAAACCAAAATCCTCAAATAAAATTTAAAATTCTTGTCAAAAAGAATCTCCTCTGTGTCTTCCTAGAAGTGAAATAGACAATAGAGCTGGGAATAGCTGAGGCAGGAACATATACTAGGTTCTATGGAAATACAGGAATCTCTGATGCTGAATTAGGTATCAAAGGGGTGTCTGCCCTTTTTTGGAGTTTGCAACTCCGGATTTAATCTTTTCCCATAACAGAGATAAGCACTTCCGTGTCTTATTCATAGAATTGTAGAATGGTTTGGGATGGAAGGGAACTTTAAAGCTCATCTAGTCCAATCCCTGCAATGAGCAGGGACATCTTCCACTAGATCAGGTTGTTCAGAGTCCTGTCCAACCCGACCTTGAATGTTTCCAGGGATGGGGCATCAACCCATCTCTGGGCAGCCTTGATGCAGCCATAGCAATAACATTGTTTGCATTGGTTGCAAGTCCTGGAAAGGTGCTCCCCATGCATTGTCACGTCTGTCAAGAGGATCCCCACAGTTCTGTTTCTGATACTCTTCAGAAATGCAGAAATCATTGTTTTTCTCCTTTCATCAAAGTAATTTCAGAGTGACACAACCCAAGTGCCTTTTATCTAAGCAGATCACCTGTCTTGGTTATTATTCTTTTTGGTTCAGTTGTGACATTTCCCTTTTTTAAAACACGATCAAAGTATATTTTTTACACACTCTCTTGCCATTGCTGGGAACCAAATTCAAGTTATATCAACAGAATCAAATGAATAGCACAGGGTTTGTTTTTCCTGTTAGAGGCTCATCAACAGGAGCTCAGTTCCTATCACTCTTCCAATAATTCATGCATATTTCCCTGAAATATCATCTCTGCTGGATATCACCCTTGAAATGCTATTGTGCAGCAGATGAGGTGAAATTTATACACTGCTGTCCAGATATGCCAGTATCAGCACGGAGGGTCTCCTGCAATGGACTCACTCAGTACCACAGGTTTCTGTCACCATTTTTGCCTCTGTCAGGTGGCTACACTTGGCTTTGAGTATGCCAGCGGTTTGTCTTCTGTTTAGATCACAATTAATCAAGTAAACTATTTCCATGCCTTTTCTTTCCAGTATAGCCAAATTATGCAAAAGAATGAAGTTCTGTCACTGTTCCTGACCTTGCTGAGTTTGCTAATCCTCCAGCACATGCGCTCCTCACACTGAATTTGCAGACTGAAGGTCTAGTGGGATGCTGCAGAATGAAGCTCTGCTTTCAGCCACTTCAGGAAATGCTTCCTGAATGTACTCAGCACACAAAGTGTTCTTTCACGGCAGTATCACCATTAGGTTTTTTATAAAGTTGAACACTTTTAAGGCTCTCAGTGCCAGTGCTGGTTTTGCTTGCATGCTTGTAATGTTATACAAACCTTGCTTTCTTGTCTTATGTCTTCCTCTCTTCTGATTCTCATAGCAGAAGCTGCTTTTTAATCTCTGCCTGTTCTGGGCTTATTTGTGCTTTCAGTTCTGTGACTCCTTTGTTAGAAGGAAGGCCCTCTAGCCAAGGTTTATAACAATAAATTCTAAATCACACTGCTCTCAGCAGCTGAGCTTAGCACTCAGGGAAAGACAAATTCCTGTGCAATCACTTCTTGAGCTTCCCTTAATGGATATCACATCGTTTCTGAATGGCATAACCACAAAGGGAGTTCAGGCTAAATGCACCTCCCTGCAACACAATCTTCCAGTTAAAAGCTCAGTGTGATAAACAATCATAGGATCATTCCTACTAAATAGAGTCAAGAATTTTTCCAGAAGATAATTTCTTTAACACCTATTATCTAAGAAAAGGCTTACTTGTATAATTCAAAATTTGATAACTACAAAACCCCCTGTTTCACAAGATTTATTTACAGATCATGACATTTACATATTTTACAGATACCTCGAAATGACTGAGCTTCCAGATGTAAATGGAAGAATTTTTCAGCATGGGAATAACCTCTTGTACATAGATATATGCAAAACAAAAGGAGGGTTAATTAAGGGGATGGGAGGTCTGCATATAAATGTCCGAAACCATCCCAGGGTATTGCTTTTCCATATTAATTTCTGAAAAACTAAATAAAATATTTCACTGTTTTACACAGATCCTCATTTTGTTCCCTCAATTCTACATCATATCACATTACTTTTTTTTCTGGCTGAAGTGCAATAAATAAAACTGTTTCCTTGCTTGGGAGTTACTGTAGCCTTAAGCTTAGCAGGCAGAAGTAGAATACTTCATTCACATGCACCCAAAACTGGGAAGTGAGCTAAGAAACAGAAAAGTAGTTATATTTTTGGACATGAATAAAAGCCATCCATGTTCATCAAGAAGCTAGAACATGTGCTGGATAGACATCTTAATTAGCTGCCATAAAGCATGTCCTTTTCCTTCCCCACATGTCACAGCTACAGGCCAGTAACACCAAGTGACTCTGAACTACAACCCCTGAGCTGGGGCAAAGGGCTTTAGGAGGGTCAAGCTTTCACACTTCATGCCAGCCAGGATATATACTCAACTATTTCTTGCCTCTCTAAATGGTTAAAATGTCCTTCCTGATGAGAAATCTTCAGACTTAATTTTTCCTTCTGATTTTGGTCTTTTAGTCTAGAATAATTCTCAAATACTTATATTTGCTTAGTCAATTCCATGAATGTAAGCATCTTCTTCAACTGACTTTTTCAAGCATCTTCTTTCTTACTTTATTGCTAAAGAACTCATATTATACTATTTACTCCACTCCTTCCTACCTCTTGAAAAATAAAATCCAAATCAGCTACTGTCCACTTACTTACCAGCAGATGATGTATACCATCAGTAAGACCACGTACACAGCCCTACAAGGTTTGTGAAAACCAAAACGTCTGCCAGCTCTGACTATTGCATATTAGGGTGACCTGAAGGAAATCACTGGTGACTGTGGCCACTACCCAGCAGCATTGTTACCCGGGACTGAAAGGACATGAGCTGCAACCGAATGCCTAAGTGAAGCCTCCTTTGATTTAATATCTCTCACAACATGCCCCTTATATGCACTAGGAGTTATTTTGTTAAAATTTCTTCTCTGATTGCTGTAGGTCCCTTCCAATTGAAGTAATCTATTCTCTTCTAGTGTAGTCTAGTCTATCTACTTTTTTTTTTTTTTTTTTGGTCACAGGAACTAAGTGCTTCTGTTATTTCTGAATGATGCATTTCAAAATATGCTTTTTCCAAATGATTGCACCATATCCTGTCCAGCAGTTGTTCCCAAATAAAGAATAATAGAGCCAATAGAAATGGGGGTCCAAATTCATACTTGCTGTGGCTAAATCCTACTTCCTTGCAAGCTTATGGTGCAATAGTGTGACACTGCTGTTGGGCGATTAACCCTTTGAAAGCAAATGAGACCTATTATTACTTCCCTGTCTTTGTTCAAATTAGTCAAACCTGTAAACTCTGCTCTCAGACTGCTTGTTAACTTCACACAGGAAAGATTTTATCTTGCATGACTTCAGGGGTTTACAGTGCAGATGTCTATGAAACAGTCACTTTGCTCTCTCTTTATAGTCAATGAGCTGTGCAATTTACCTAATTCTGAAAAAGACATCCAAAGTAGGCCTAGTGAGTCACGTCCCAAAAGCATCTGTTGACTTCATTGACTATAAAGGCAGACAGGGCATGAATGACAGATCTTCAGCTTTGCAAATGACCAAAGACAGGTGAAATGTATTCATTTCTTATAGATATGAAGAGGTGAATCCAAGACATCAGAGGTCTCCTGTGTATTTATTATTTAGTGCCATGTCTATATTGGATAGTGCCATAGACCTGTCACGTCTCACACACTCTGCTGAGATCTTTCCAGCTTGTTCCTGGCTGGAATGCTGTCACTGCATTATCTCTGCCCTGAGGAGTGTCCAAACACTGTTGCAGCCTCTCTCCAGGTCTGGCTGCCTGTGTGCCCAAATGATGCAGTGATTCCATATTCTGCTGTCTGCAAAAGCTCCTGTGCTGGCCAGAGCCAGGGAGCTTGACCCCAGACCATGGCATGCTAATGGAACACCCATTTGGCAACACTTCCCCTCTTTCATCCTGACATCGGCTTCCACTCTCTCATTTGTGAACAGGAGGTTTGTAGCCCCATAGAAAATGAATTCCAATGCCACAAACTCAGGGTTAAATTATTTTTGAGTGCAAACCCAGGTTTGGCTAAATATGTAAGTATCTTATTGATAGAGTATTTAATTACTATTTTTCAGTAAACTATAAAATCTATTTCTTAAATAGGTGCTGATTGTCTAATGGGGGTATATTTGTTCTTCGTTTCAGTTTTTGGTATTAAATACCGTGGACACTATGAAAATAATATTACGGATGAAAAGTTTACAATCCTATATTGTGGGGTTCATTGTGTGATGTCTAAAGAGGTGTCAGTCCTGTTGTTGACACATCTGATCTTGCATATGTATTTTGTGATTGTTTTTCCCTTCAGTAATATCCATCCGGAAAAGCAGCACGCAGTAGTGATTATTATAACTGTATGGATTGCTGGATTGTTAGTTCCAATCCATATTTCTGAGCAAGAGCCTGTTCTCAGGCTGTGGTGGGCTGACCCTGGCACACATCAAAGTCACCCTATCACTCACCTTCTCAGCTGGGCAGGGTGATACCAGTCAGCAATTACCATCACAGGCAAAACAGGTTTGATTTGGGGAAGTCACTTGAATTTATTGCCAATCCAACCAGAGCAGGACAACGAGAAATAAACCCAAATCTTAAAAACATCTTCACCTGACCCCTCCTTTCCAGGCTCAACCTTTCCCCCAGTTTTCTTTTCCTCCTCCTTCCCTCCTCCCCTCAGGGGGACAGGGAATAGGGGCTGTGCTCAGTTCATCATACGTTGCCTCTGCTGCTGCTTCCTCCTCAGGGTGAGGACTCCTCACACTCCTCCCCTGCTCCAGCATGTGGTCCCTCCCACAAGAGACAGCTCTCCACAAGTCCTTCCCACGGGCTGCAGTTCTTCACAAACTGCTCCAGCACGGATCCCTTCCACTGGGTGCAATCCTTCAGGAACAGGCTGCTCCAGCGTGGGCCCCCTGTGAGGTCACAGGTCCTGCCAGCAAACCTGCTCCAGCATGGGCTCTTCTCTCCATGGGGCCACAGGTCCCTGCTGGAGCCTGCTCCAACATGGGCTTTCCATGTGGTCACAGTCTGCTTCAGGCATCCACCTGCTGTGGCGTGAGGTCTTCCAGGGGCTCCAGTGCATATCTGCTCCACCATGGACCTTCATGGGCTACAGGGGGACAGCTGCTTCAACATGGTGTTCCCCATGGGCTGCAGGGGAATCTCTCCTCTGGCACCTGGAGCACCTCCTCCCCCTCCTCCTTCACTGACCTTGGTGTCTGCAGGGCTATTTTAGTTCTCTCTGCTGTTGTTCTTCCATTGTTTTTTCCCCACTCCTTAAATACTATTATCCCAGAGGTGCTACCACTGCTCCGGATGGGCTTGGCCTTGACGAGCAGCAGGTCCACCTTGGGGCTGGTTGGCATTGGCTCTGTCACACATGGAGGAAGCTTCTCCAGCTTCTCACAGAAACTACCCCTGCAGCCCCCCCGCTGCTAAACCCTTGCCACACAAACTGAACACACAGGTGCTGGGACCTTGACATAAATGTCTCTTTCAATGGCTCTCAGCTACGTACCGCAGTTCTCCACTCCCTGGCATTGCCATTTGCTGAACAGTTAAAAGCCTTGCTCTGCAACACAGCACAATGAGATTAAAATCCAAGATGCACAGCATGTGCTGCACATGTTCTTCCATCAGCACTTTGGGACAGATATTTGCACAGAACCAAGGACACCATTCTGAAATGAACATACGCCTCAATCGCTTTGTCACTGTGCTGGGGAATACATCGGTTTTTCCATACTACGGGAGAGTTCTGCAGGTGGTGTCTGCTTCAGGTTTACTGCAGCATTTCTAGTCAGGAGACCAGATCTCTGTGGAATCACAAGCCCACCCATGCTGTGCATTAATTGTGTTTCTATAGTAACTTCTTACAACTTATTCACATCTCCCTGTGTAACAGATGGGAACACGTGATAAATGATATATAAGCAGGCTGTGTGCAGCAGACAATATTGAGGAGCTGTTTCTAACATAAAATTTGGATCCATATGCTACAGATACATTATAATTATTTTTTTTAAAAGGAAAATAATGAAAAAGAGAAGTGATCATGAGAAAGGGAGGAGAGGAAAGACCATTTCAACCTTCTTTATTCTGAATCTTATTTCCCCACAGGTGTGACCCAGCTAGCCTCCATCATCATTGTGTTTTCATAGGTTAGCATGTTTTATTTTGTTCCATTCAAAAAAAAAGCTCTTCAGGCATCAGAGTTAAGGAATCATATATACAGGGATTTTGCTGTTGACAATCAATATTTATTTCAATAGTATTCACTGATGCCATCTGCTGGAATCATGCATTTGTCATTGAAAACCTCTCCTCATTCCAGGTGGAAATTCCAAGTAATGCTCTGTGTGTGTGACTTTTTTTGTTGAAGAATCAATTTAAACCAAATCAATTCTACCAGAGGAATTGTAGTTAACCATTAGTAAAAGAGTAAGTATTGCTCAAAATATTTTACTTTTTCTACATTCAGAAATTGACAATAACAGCCAATAATTGTCTGCTATTCACCCTCCTGCCCCACAGAGACAGCTTATCATAATCTTCATATAATATATATAAAGGGAAAGGATCTTTGTCTCATTTGGTCTGTACAACCTATTTCAGGATATATCCTTGTGGTGAGGTGTTTCTCCCAGAGCTGGAAGTCTTTGGTGGGAGAAGGCCAGAACAGTCTATGCAATGTGTAAATCTATATTAATCTTGTAGGATTTAAGTAATATGTGAGCTCTGCAGAGTGGTGAATGTCTCTTTGTGCACATAAAGTCACTACTCAGGACTGCAAGACCCGAGCAGTGTTATTGCTATATTTTTAACGCACTAAAAGTCAAGTGAAACTTCCTGTGTAAGCAACAGAGCCCAGACTGAAATAAGAATTAAATAATGACGCTCTCAGAACGCCCCTTGAAAGCAGTCAATTCAGTTTTCATTGCACCAGGTTTTATGAAGCATGGGCATCCGGGCAGCATGGGCAAGCACATGCTTATGGGGAGTATTTATGGCACTGAGGCACTTGTGGGGAAGAACAAGGCCCCGTTATTACCTATGTTTTCATAAGCACCTTAGCTAGGTATTGACTTTATTGCATATGAGTTGCTGACCTGTTATAACCAGAAGAATCAAGCTCTTAGTGAGAGAATAAAGCAAAACTTTGAGCAAACTTTTACTTTGTTTTAATATTTCATAGAGATCCAGAAAATGTTTCAGAAGCTCTAGTTCATAAATCATTCTGAAGCGTCATCAAAGGAGTTTGGAACAATGAGGAAGATACAGAAATGGAGGGAAAAAAACCCAAAAACAAGTGTGTGGGTAAATCACTGAAAAGGAGGAGCCTGAAGAGTAAATATTTCTCAGCTGAGGTGACAGGACTGAATATGAGCTTCAGGCCCACCCAGACTCCAAAATATGATGGATACATTTGAACCACCATGAAGGCAGGAAGTCAATAATAAGGTCATTTTACTGTGGCAATGAGCTCAACTGTGAAGTTTTGACCCAAGTATTCAGACAACACACACTTCAGCAAGGGATTTTACCTGAAGATATCTGTATTTCCATTTAGGCACCAGAAGATGCTCTCAGATAGTGACATGGTCGACCTATTTTGCAGTACTGACCAACTCACTGGGTGCCTTAATTTGGTAGGCACTGTCTCACTTGTCCTGCACCATCCCGGGAGCCTCCTGGGTTCAACACGTGCCTGCCGACAGCAGAGCAGGAGCCCAGGGGCAGAGGAGCTAGAGCAGCTCCATGGTTTGTGTCGGTAGTTTCTCTGCCTGTAGCTGTGGAGGTGAAGCAGGTTCTGGCTGATGTAGGTGCCGTAGGAAATGTCCTTCCTCAGACACACCAGGACTTTGGATACAACCACACTACTGCAATGGATGGGAATGCCAGGGGAGGAGCAAACAGCCCCACTGCTGGTACTGCAGATGGGGTGATCGCATCCTGGGGCAAAAGTTGAAGGGCAGCACCCCAGCAAGGCTGCTCTGCCACCCAAAATACGTGTTGCCTCAGCAAACAGACGTGCAGGCAGCTACCCACCATCCAGACTTCACGGGCCTGCCTTGAAGAGGCAATTTCCTGCCCTGCAGCCTCTCCTGACACACAAACTGCTGCACCTCAGGAGCAACCCATGTGTGTTGCACTGGCTAAATAGTGGGGGTGGGATGGAAAACTGGTCTTGACTACTCCACTCTAGGCACTCCCCTAGGATAATGTGGACACAGTCTGTCATCTTTTCCTCTCTTTGACAAAATTTCACTTAAAATTCACTTTGTCTTGAACTTCGGGATAAAGTAGAAATCGATCTTTATCTAGCCTTATCTGCCCACTGAAGTTTGATTTATAAAGACAGAAGGACTCTTTTCCACATTAATTTTCAATCCGTTCCAACAGATTAATATTTAAAGTATGTCATTTATTAAAACAAACAAATTAATTCAAATTTGTCTTCTTTTGGGTTTCCACTTGTAGTAACTGAACTGCCTATGACTATGAAAGAAGAAAAAGCTATCCTTTTTCTGACTAAAATATCTCAAACATCTAAGTCTCATGGTGAATTCTTAAAAGCTATTCGATTTTTTCAACACTGTTTGCCTCTCAGCCTCTGGGCAGCTCAGTTCTCAGTCCCCCTTACTGTCCATTTATCTAGTTCATATTTCATCAGATTGTCTATGGAACCTTGTGGGAGACAGTGTCACAAGACTTTCTTAAGGTGAGGTAAACAGCATCCACTGCTCTCCCTTCATCCACCAAGGAAGTCATGTCATTCAAGAAGGCTATCAAGTTAAAAACATGCTGACTGCTCCCAGTCATCTGTTTGTCCTTTATATATGTTTGGAAATGGTTTACAGGGTTATTTGCTCTGTCACATTTCCAAGTGCCAAGGTGAAGCTAGCGGTTCTGTGGTTCCCTCTTTCTTGATCTTCCTGAATATAGAAACTGATATTTTCTTTTTTTCAGTCTCAGGAACATCCCCTCATATGTTACAAATTTTCTTAGCATATAAAATATTGGTAGTGTTAAAAAGATTTGTGGGGTGTTTTTTGCCTCTAATGTCTGTAATTCTTTATAAGCATTTCCATGTCTATTTGCCTAATTTTTAATTAAAAGAAAATAATATCAGAACAAACAGCCGTGCCTGGACAAATATTGTTCGGATAATTGCCCACCATGAAGAACTAAAAGGAGAGTTGCTTTTGTACTGTGATAAACATTTTTATTCTGTTGTTACTAGGGTGTGTTGAACAAGCAAATATAAAAAACCCTGAAGTTAGCTTTACAAGATAATTTTGTGACAGAGTGCAATGATGAACAATATCATTTCTTGTCCCTCAGAGCTAGTATGTAATCAATGACAAATGAAACACGGGCAGGAACCGAAGAAGAACACTGAAAATCCCAAGTGCAGTTCAATTGTCTGCAATGCAGGGAAGTTTTTTAAGGTCATTATCAGCCTGATTGCAGCAGAGAACATTCCCCTGTACCTTTTATCAGTGAACAAGGGAGCAACAAACACTTCAGCCTTAGAAATCCTAACAGGAGATAATCTAACGCAGAGACAGATCTTCTAAAAGGTAATCTTTTATGTTATCTTCCTACTTGGAAGAAAAGATAAAATGGATCAGACAGAACTGGCTGCAATGATACTAAACAGTCCAGAAGATGACATATTTTAAAACAGGGATTTTCAAACTGTTGCAGAAACCCATATTATTCAGCATTTTAAATGTTTAGTGTTTTTCAGTAAGTATGTGCCCTTAGGATAGTTCTAAAATACTGTGCATTATTCATTGTTTGTCCAGGATAAAAACACTAGGTTTTCCTACTCTGAAACAAAGGTTATTCAGAAGGCACACTGTAATATCAACAAAGGTAATCTCAGGACAACACATGAATAATGGAACAGAAAGTAAAGTCAGACACCTTCCTATCTGCATAAATCTATAAAAAGTACTCCAGTATGACAGATATTGGTGATGGTGGACTGAATGCAGAACTTTGTCTCTGCATTCAAGCACATAGATGCCTTACATTATATGTCAAAAGAGAGTCTCTTAATTCTAAATAAAGGCTACACCAAAACATAGTCATGGCTTGGGCTGCTACCTCTTATTATTCTACTCATTAAAAATCAATAATATCTACACTTTCTGAAAGGTCAAACGAGAGGATTTCTTCATTGGTATGGGAAGTATTTCAATGTTATCTGCTCTGCAGCCTAAAAATGTACCAAAAACAAGCACTGGAATACCCATCACATGTAGGATAAAATGCTGCAATGCTGGTTGCGCACACTAGTTGAAAATTAATTTTTCATTTATTGTCTTTGTTTATAATTTGAAACTCATTAATAAAAGCAAAGGTGCGAGTAGTGCAAATATTTCCTGCAAGACATCCCTCCTCCCTTGAAAAAGCTAGGAACCCCCAAAAATATTCTGGGAATTTTGCCTGCACCTAAACCGAGAGCTTTAGGGATTGCAACCAGCCCTACACTTCCTGAAGCACAGTGTAATTGCAATGCTTGTAATGGTACTATTTCATAACCTTACTGCAAGTCAAGCCAGAAAACTCGAGTTCAATGTGAAGAAGGAAGATGCTCTACTCTTTCAAGGTTAAATATTTTTTTTCAATGCTGTCTTTTCTCCATCTGCAGTTTATTCCTGTATTATTTTTCAGCTCTGTTTTGGGTGCATGGATAATAGCATCATGTAACTGAATGAAATTATGTTTTTCAGAAGCCGACATTTCAGTTACTTTTGCTTTGTTTCTGCTACTACACAGAGAAAGGGGCAAGGGAATGACAATGGAGGAATTGGAGAGTAAATAATCTCGTTTGTAAAGGTTCACCAAGCAGCACAACACAAAGGAATTAACAAAATGTTCATGGCAGCTCTTTAGCTCTTTAATCACTTCTCTAGTATGTGGGAGACTTTCACTGCAAAGGAAAAGGTATCTCAAGAGAGGAGTTCACTTTTACTAGAGATATTTTTGCCCTTCTTGATAGCATTATTAAAGGTAACAGCGGTCCTTGGATTTTATTTCCACTCAACAGTTAACATCTCTTACACACTCCCAGAGCCCTCACCTCTGTTTCAAGCACCTCTGCACTGACTGCCCTGAGCAAATCTACCATATACTCCTTCAGAGACCCTCTGGCACTAAAAACATGCGACAGTGTCACTGCTGACCTTGGTCCTAACTCATATTTCCCCCATCACGTCCTGTGATGCTCTCATATGGTCCCAGGTAACGAGCTGCTGCAATCTCTCAGCATCCGCACTGACCCCAGTGGTCCCCGTGTGCCACACCCATGGAACTGGGAAAAGGAAGAGAGGAGATCTGGGTGCTTCAAACAGCTCCAGGCACTGGACAAAGCACCATCTGTCATCCTGCAAGGACAGATGCATAGAACAACCAAGGAGTCACGCCACCAAAACTGACACCAGTCACAATTTTAGGATCAGGCATTTCCCTGTGCTTTGGGAGCATGGCCGAGGGTTATCCAAGTGCTACCAGGCAAAGGGGAGAGGCAGGGAATTTATTCACTAAGGAAGTGGCATAAGCAATATAACAAGACTTCAGACACAGCCTGTAAAGCTTTAATGTTTTCACATCAATCAGCAGCACTTGGCTGAACAACAAGGAGAGTTCGCACTGTACCTATTCAAAGGGAAGCAGAGCTGTGACCGCAGCGTGACATCCCTGTGGTCCTTCAGGGTTCAAGGTAGCTTTGCTACATCTGATCCCTCCCCACATGACTGTGCTGCTCAGAACACATCCAGCTACCCAGGAACTGCTTGCTGTCTCGCGTTTCAACACATACAATATTAAACCACAACCACTGGAGGCATTTGAATTATGAAAAAATCAAGAGACAAGATAAAACTAAACTTAGGCAGGCAGTGATTTTTAAAAATGGCATATATAGATGAAGCCTTATACAATTTGAATGCAAGAGTTATTGAATGCTGCACTTATCAGTATTTATTGTGATGGAAAAAAGCATTAATGCCATAAATCTTATAAATTATCCATATATAACTACTGAGAATCCAACTCTCTTTTCACCCTAACAGCCACTGAGAGGATTATGTCAGAGTAAAGTGCCCTTTGCCAGATCAGACAAATGTTCTCTGACACTTTTGTTACGAAATACTTATTAATAGGGAAGGAGTCCCTCAGCTTCTCTTTTCTGTGTTGGGTGATCCTTAATGAGATACAGTTTTCCAGATGTGTGGGATGACGTAGGAGCTGTGAGACTATGAAATCCAAAAGGGACACAGACACAAAAGCATTGCTCCTGATGGAAGAAGTATTTTAACTGCAATATCTCTCACATTTCTGCTACCATTTCCCCTCTGTGAACCAGTCTTGCACCTTGGGTAAGAAAGCAGACAAGTAAAGAAATGTCCTCCTATTGCTGACTATTGTAAAACTGGCCCTCAGCTCTCTAAAATCAGCTCCACTCAGCAGGAGAGAAATGTTATCCTAGCACAGAAATAGCCAAACAGAGATGAGATCATACACTGAATGAATCTCCATTGCTTCATACCCAAAAAGAAGCCTGCAGTCTTCTTTGGGGTATAAAACTCCTCTGCTCTGATTTCCCGGGGTCTTTTAGTACCACTTGTATAAATCAGCTTTGGGCACAATAGACAAGATGGGAAAGGACATGGTGCTAACAAATAGCTTAAAAAGCATGAAGAATATGAAAATGCTAAAAAGAATTTCACCCTTCCAACATGTTACTCTTCATCTGTAGATTTGAAAGTCATTACTAATGAATTTTTTAACACCAAACTTTTTTTTTTGTTTCAATTCGAGTATCCATCTGTTATATCACAATTAAAACCGAGTATTGAAACAAGATCCTTGAAAACAGGATCTGTTTGCTTTTTGAAAGCAAATATGTATTATAGTATGTATTGTTTATCAGTATTCAAAATTTAATTTTCCAATGAAGACACAGCTACCAGAACCTTCCAAGAGGTAGATATATACTCCTGGTCTTCTAATAAAGCACAAATCATTGAACACGCAGTTCAACTCAGAAGATTTAAAAGAAAAACTATAAAAATATTTAAGACAAGTCTCAAAGACTTCCCCAACAATGGCAGGGGGGAGAGAATCAGAAAAGTAAAAGTGAGAAAACCCAGAGTTTGGAATAAAGACAATTTGACCGGTAAAGCAAGAGCCACAAACACAAGCAAAACAAAACAAGGAATTAATTCACTGTTTCCTATTGGCACAGAGATGTTCAGTCACCTCCAGGAAAGCCATATCCCTCACATGTAGCAGTGGCTTGGGAAGACAAAGGCCACCACTGCAAACGTACCTCACTTCCCTCCTTCTTCCCCCAGCTTTATATGCTGAGCATGACACCACATGGTCTGGGATATCCCTTTGGTCAGCTGGGGTCAGCTGTCCCAGCTGTGTTCCCTCCCAGCTCCATGTGCACCCCCAGCCCACTCGCTGACAGGGTGGGGTGAGGCAGAAATGGCTTTTACAATGTGGAAGCAGCACTCAACAACAGCAAAAACATCCCTGTGGCATCAACACCATTTCCAGCACAACACAGTCCCATACCTGCCACTGTGAATGAAATTACCCTGACCCCAACCAAAACTAGGACACATACTGCCTTCCTTTCAAAAGAGCACCTTATGACATTATTTTTATGTGTCAATTTAGTAAGAGTATGGACGTTTTTGTTTTACTTGCATTACATTTAGCTTTTGAGAAATCATGGAACTGCTTGTGAAGCCATCAAGAGCAAGCAGCTAATCTTCTCCTATTTTTTTTCAACAATTAATCTAGGCAATTTTGAAAACCTTGTTTAAAAAACCATGTCCTCAGTCACTGTGGGTGGGCAGACCAAGTTCTTTAGAAAAGTGGACTCTGAACTAGGTCAGCACATTTTGAGATACATCTTGGTATGCCAAAAAAATATTGTTCATGGTTTCAGAAAGCAGAAATCAAGAAGAAATAAAATGGATTTTTAAAATTGTGTCATTACTACCTAAACTATTAATATTGCTTAAAGTTACAGTGTTCCTTAATCCCACCAAGAGTGTCTACCATGCAATTAAGAACAACTTAAGGAGGGTCTGTAATAAAAAGGTAGCTACTATTAAGTATTAATTTTATCCCATAAAAAAGCTTCAAAAAGGATGCTGCCCTAAATCTGTGTTTAAAAAACTCCACAATTTTTATCTATTTAAGCCCATTCATGAGTTTTTAGTTTTGTATTTTTTGTCAATAGCCCTAAAACTATGACTCCCATAACAAGGATTGCATTGCATAAGAAAACAGAGCCTTTGATAATAGCCAGTTTTAATTTACAGTGATGACACACTAAGCATTTATGCGAAATGAGCACAAGCAACAGAGAGCAGGAGATCATTATAGCCCCGTGCATCATGTGATGACTTCAGGTATAGAACTAATGACATCAAGGAGACAGCCTAGAAACTTCTGCTGCACATCTGAGTCTGAGGAAGAAATGGGAATTTCTGACAATTTCTAAGGAAGCATATGCACCCCTGCCCATCTTTACCTGTTCATAAAAGTGCTTGCTGATTTGTACTGCTCCATCCTTGCACTTAGAATCACTGGCTGACACTTAGTAAAGGTGAGATTCACTGCTCTCTTTTATACTGACAGGTACTGTGTAAGGAGGTAAATCCTTTCACCAGAAGGATATAGAGGTACAGGAGGCAGTAGCACATAGGGGGTTGTAGAACTGATTTCCACCCAGATAAAGGAGAAACAAAAGCTACAACAGCTGCTTTTTAGCATATTAGACCTTTACCTTCCCTCCAGCCCAGAGGACTCCCAAGTGCAAGGCAAAATCTGGTGATCTGGTGCTCTGTGGTGCAGCTCATCATGAGTGTGGTTAGAGAAAAAGGCTGAAAAGACAGAGGGCTGTGTACAGGCACGTGCCTGTGATATATGCAACCAACATATTTCAAAGCTGTCGGGGCTAGGGCTGAAGCCTGTCCACTTTATGCTACTTCTCCAGTTTCCGCCTGCTTGTCCAGCTGATTTATGGGGAGAAGTGTTTTGCCCTCAGGTGAAAAGCCTCTCCTACTTGTTGCTTCACTGTTTAGTGTATGGGCAAAACAGTTTCATCATTCATAATAAATTTGAAAAAAAAGTAAGCAAAAGGACAGTTGCTTAAGTCACCTGGATTCTAAGCACAGACATGAAAGCAGAATCTAATTATATCATATTTTCTTTCTAGACTTTCTGGAAATGTGATGATGCTTCAGGCAGCAAAGGGGACTAGTGAGCAGAACACACATGCATACTTTTCAACCACTCTTCCTCAAGCAGCCTCATCATGTCACCTCAGTCCTGTATCTTCTATTAAGCTCTTTAATCCATTAAGAAGGTCTCACCTCCCACTTTGGAGAAGCTTCGTTTCCAAGGATGTAACACCTATGAGAAACAAGCAGTATATGCTGTGAAATGTACGTGAGAAAGGCCTCTTACTGGCTATTTGCCTCATTATGCAGTAATACCCAGTCTGCCCTCTCACCACTGAGACAGCAGAACACTTGATTTGAGACATAGTGACTGTCAGAGACTGCATTTGTTTTAGAGTTTAAAGAGCCCATGCGTTAACACATCTAGGCTTATTACCACTCTTGACAGTCTCCAGGTGAGCATGAGACATCTTACTTCTGAAATTAGGGTCTCCGGTGTCTCCAAAATCTTGACAAGTGAAAACACGCTGCATTTGTGTGCCATTATCGTGGTCATGCTGCTACACACAAATCCAGTCAAGCAGGCTAAAGTTAGATTCCCATATGTCTTGTTCAAGGCACAGCTATGTCATCCACCAGTGCAGATCAGGGAAGCAGCATACAGATGAAGCTGGTGTAGTAGATATTTAGTGAGTAATATCTTTTTCTGTATGCTTTGTCAAATATTCTAACGTGAGGAAAATAATTTCCATGCTTGGTCTAGTATTGTAATTCCTGTTAAACAACTATAAATGCTTCACTAAGGTTTCTTCCCCAGTCACCTGTGACCCTATTCAAAACTGCTCTAAATTAAATCATGCTATTGGAGAAGTCACTTATGCAAAGTGTTATAAATCATCACCTTTTTGCACCCTCATTTGCACTGGTAAAAATGACAAAGAAAGGCAAGCAGCCCTGAGAACTGCACTGAATGCTTGAGTCCTTTAGAGGGGACAAGTAATTACAGTCTTACTTGTTCCGACTTTGGCAACCGATTTCTACCTTTTGGTTCCCCTGCCAGAAAAAATCAGGATAATTAGATGCAAGTGCACAGCAAGCAGTTTGAGGAAGGCATCTGAAGGGTGTGCAGGCATCTGAAGGACAGTAAACGTGAGTACATCAAGATAGTGCCTCACTCCATGAACAGATGAAAGCTGTTTTCAAACTGCATTTTCTCCGTTATTCCCTAAGGATGAAACTCCATGTGGCGTGTTTTGTAATTGGTGTTTTGAAGTCATCAAACATACTCCCCTCCTCACTTCTGACAGCTGCCGAAGTAGCGCCACCATCACCTCCCATTCGGTCTGTCCACCTTCAGCCCAAGCAACAGAAACAGGCAGAGGTCAGTTCGCACATCTCACAAATCAGGAGCTGCCAGAGTCCTGCCTGAAATCTCATTGTTTTGTCCAAAGACACTTTTGGACTAAAGACTCTGCTAAAAAATGCAAACTTTTAAAAGGTAAGATCCATTCCAGACACTGGAAAGAACTGAGACCCTATTTAAGAATGTAACTTCTATGCATTCCTGTGATCCTGGCCTTCAGTGAATGGAAACAGGATTTGCTTGGATCTAAATTACAAGAAATGGATGAGTTCTGCTTAGTACAAAATATGTAATTGTAGATATTTACACTTCACTTTAAAATGATTTTCAATATCAGGAAACAAAGGAAGTGTCAGGTCTTAGCACTAACAACTCCCTCTTTTTTCTCTACTAATGTAGCATTTGTTGTCTTAGGAAAAGGAATTTGAAAAACCACATATTTAACAGAACTTGTCGCAACTGAGCAAAAAGTTGATCTTTGAATGTTTCCAAAGTGTAAGTAAAGGTAATGCAGCAGCTGAAGAGCACTCAGTACACTTCGTAAAAGTAGGGAAGAGTCAAGCAGAAAGGTGCACAATGCCCTGTCCCTGTCATCATACCAAATCATTTGAATATGTTAATTTTGAAATTTTCTGAAATTTTCCCTTGTCCTTCACTGTTGATTGGACATTAACTGAAGAAATAAGAAGCAAAAAAGTTGGGTATACCAAGTCATGTTAGCTGCTCTGAGAGTTACTCTCTCTTCCAAAATAGTGTGACAATATTCTGCTCTCAGATGTGTCAAAATGCCCAGACTAGGAAAACTATTTTTTATTAATACAATCAAACGAATAAATTATCATTTGCAACTCCAAATGATTTTTCCAGACATTCAATTTCAAGCATGTTTCCTTGTTTCCTTGGAAACTGAGAAATGAAGAAACCAAATGAATCCAAACTGCTCTTGCGTATCACTCTCTGTCAGTGTACAAGACTCCTTCTCATTAAAAGTTGTGCTATAAAATTTCTG
Organism: Acanthornis magna; assembly: GCA_036785705.1. Classification (NCBI taxonomy): domain Eukaryota; kingdom Metazoa; phylum Chordata; class Aves; order Passeriformes; family Acanthizidae; genus Acanthornis; species Acanthornis magna. The sequence continues at coordinate 15,488,505 of JAWUZG010000090.1, forward strand.
TCACGTGTAGCTTCCCAATATCTGTTAAATCATCAAAATAGGCATCTTTAATGCCAAATGATGCAGAGATCAAGTGCCAAAAAATCCAGTATCCTACTCTAAAATATACTGCTTTAGAGAGCTTCCACACAAATCACATGATCTTTATAAGTGTGTGGCCCAGTTCATTAAATGACAGCCCAGGTTTCAGCCCTGCAGCCAGCAAGAATGCACACCTTATGAGTAATCATTTCAGGCTGGAAATTCAGCCTTCAGTATCCTCGAAAGAACACAGGTATTCAAATTTGCTTGCAAAAGACTTAAGTATTGTTATTTACTATTATGAAGAGCTGCCACTGTTATTAGATAAATAATGGAAAATAAGGCCAAAAGAGTTCAGATATACTCCACTTCCTTCCTTTTCCATGCAGTGACATTTCTTGCACAAATTCCAGTTCATTATTTCCTCCACATCAGCTTGTCTCCTTTACAATGTCCTTCGATTTTCCACTTCCTACCCTGGTCCCCACGTTCAGCAACCCAATACTTTTCCCCAGTACACACTCCATAATACTTTCATCATCATCATCATCATCATCATGATCATCTTTCATCCTGGTTTTCATGGGGCATGGGGTGCTTGAGTGACACACAATTAATGCTGGCCCTTTCCAGTCACTGTCAAACACATCACAACCTGACTGTCTATTTCCTATTTTTGTCTGCTTCTAGTATTTGTCAAATATGGGACACAGAGACATAGGATATCATGGGTTTCACTTTTTAATAAAATCAAGTATTTCAAAGAGTAATAGATAAATAAAGCTTTAGGTTGTCACGGCCCCCTCCTTCTACACCCAAAAGGACAGATGGGATAGAATTGCCTTCTACAGGAATTCACTGGTTCTCAAAACTGTTTTCTACAAATATTAGAAAAACAGATTTTGTCTAACCTGCGGCTTTAAGAGATATCCTAATTAAATGTAATTACAAAATCTAGCTGCCCTGAAGACAAAGGGGTTCACCCAGGCCTTTCTAAATCACTATTTTCACTCTGTTCCTCTTTTTCCCTTGAATGGTAGAAATTTTGTCCCAGCATTCACAATCACCATCAGTCCCATAGTGGCTCAGCTGCACTGGTTAGTGTACTCTAGGGAATCAGCCAAGATTTAATTTATTTCCCTCTAGGAGATTAATATTGCATAACCTTTAAATTAGGTTACTGTATAACCTTTAAATTCTTGGTTCTCAGTGGCTTTTGAAAGTTGTGTGTAGAGATTTAACTGGGCTTCTCATGCAACTTTACACCCCTACAAAATTCCAAGACGTTTTCCAAAAGCTTAGTCTCAACCTATAAGACGGCACAGCTTGCAAAGACATTGTAGGTGCTCAAGGTAATGACAGTGCTTTTATTTCCTCGGAATGCCCTTCCTTTTCCAATGAATTGTTATAAAAGTCAAAATCTAAAATGAAGATCCTGCTTTTTCTTACAAAATAATCCCCAAGATACAGGTCAGGGTAGATGAGATGCCTCCAGAGCAAGACAAACAAGTGACATCATGTGCAGGGTGAAGGGATGTGATAAGAACACCGGAAAGGGGAACGGAAAACATGAACCCACAGTAAGGGGAGTACTGCTCCTCAGGTATAAGTATTTATATGCAGTTTTCCTACAGAACATCAAAGATGAGGTTTTAGGGAAGGCTGAAGCAGTGGGTAGCTGATGGTGTAGAAAACAGTTACCTCCTCACTATGAACGCTCTGACATCGACCCAAAACATTTAAGAGCGTGCAGTGCAGAACGCCGAGAGCACTAAAAGGCAGGCGGAGGTCTATTACCCCACTCTCCCCTAATGGCCCTGTGCTGCCTGGCAGTAATGCACAGCACAGATGGTGTATGGATGATATAGAGACAATACCTAATTTTTCACCAGCCTGCAACACCCTGATAGATACTTCCTTGTTGGATAAAGAATTACCATTTGTAATTACTGAGTTTCACAATAATTTAGCTCCCACAGAAGTGTCTAATGCTAATATAAATGTGCTTTATAATAGACAACAAACTAACATGAGTCATATGTGGTCCAGTTTTAGCCTAGAATCAACGCTAAGTGATGTGGGGCCTATCAGACTATTTTGTTATTCTGTCCTTTTGTCTGTCAGTGCATGGCCCTCACAGATTTTGAAGCCTTTGCCAGTATGACAAGTCAAGTGGAGAATTGGGATACAAATCTCAAAGACACTGTATTTTGTGAAATTTCATGAAGAAGAGACACCCCAATTAGTCTCTTGACTAATGTTGCCACTAATTTCACAGTTTTACTTGAGCCTATTACTAATTTGGAAAGAGTAATGACATGTCTCTTGACTGGTGGCTCTGCACATGGATGCCAGCCCAGCATACAGGCAGGAGGAAAAAACTACAGGTGATGTTGGCAAGGAGGGAGAGATCCAGAGAACTCAGTAGAAATAAACAGGGAGAATGAACATCCCTCCCTAGGCAACCAGGCCTCATCATCTCTGCTGTTTAAGGAACTGTGTGTTCCTTGTAGGAAAAAGACACCAACCTGCTTTTGCAAGCCTATCTGCTTAAAGCTGAGAAGTTGGTATATATCTTAGTATTTACAGCTGACAAACTTTATATTTCTGAAGAAAACACACTCATTTATTTCTCTCTCACTTACGAGAACAACCTTTTCATACCTGTCTATTCCTACCGCTGTTCCACGGTATTATTACAAACGATCTAAAGCAACACGAACGGGCTTAAGTCTTTCCTGGCTGATTCCTTTCACACACACTATCACCTTGTGCGTTAACTGACACCGCGGACTTAAAACTCCATCCTTCCCCATCCCTTCGGCCAGCAGATAATAGAGCGCTGCTCCCCCCGGGATGCCTCTCAGCAGCGGCACCGCGCTCCTGCTCCTCCCGATCACAGTGCAGAGCACTCACTGCAGCTTCTCTGGTTTTTTGGACTTCACTTAACCCTTTCCGCCTTATTTCAGACCCGCTCCCCTACCAGGACTTCAGTTTAAGACCTCCTTGCTGTCAGGCACTGCCGTTTCCCTGAAAATCCCCCATTTGACACCGTCTTTTCTGTTTCGCACACCGAGCATCTCTCCTCACCAGCGGGGTTATCCGACCCGCACACACGCAGCGGAGAGCGGCGCTGGCATCGTGTGACACCGAGGGCACCCGCCCGGCCTGCAGCCGCTCCCGGCGCTGCCAGCCGGGCTCCACAGCCCCACCGCCGAGCTCCTGCCAGCTCCTCCCGAGAGAGCGGCGTGATGCCGGCCGGCTCTCCCGGGAAAGCCGCCTCGCTTTCCTGCCGCGCCGCGCAGGTCGCTCCACGCCTCCCCGAGGGGCAGAAGGCGGCCGCGCCCGCCATGCCCGCCCCGCGCCCGGCACGGCACGGCACAGCACAGCCCGGCACGGCACTGCCCACCGCCCCCCTCGCCTCTCGGGGCGTCCCGGCGGGGAGGAGCCCAGGGAGCTCCGGGCGGGGCGGCGCGATCTCGCCGCTGGCTGGGACTGCCCGGAGCCGCCTCCGCTGTCCCCATCTCCCCCCGCTCCCCCCGCGGCGGCGGCGGCGGCAGCACCAGGTGAGAGCGGGGCGGTGCCCGGCTCCGCTGGGGGAGGGCCCGGCCGCTGGCGGCGGCTCCCGGTGGCGAAGGAGGGGCCGGGCGGAGGGAGGTCGGGCTCAACTTGACAGGAGGGAGGGAGCGAGGGAAGGAGGCGCCGGTGGCTGCGCTGGCCGAGCGCGGGTGAGTGAGCGGCGGCGCGGGGAGGGCAGCGGGCGGCGGAGCGGAGCGGAGCGGAGCGGAGCGCGGCGCGTCCCGGCGGATGGCGGGCGGCCGGAGCGGGGAGGCGGCGCTCGGCCGCGCCCGGCGGACGAGGAGAGAGGCGGGGACACCGGGCGGTCCCCGGCTCCGCTCCGGGGGCTCGCGGCGGCGTCCTTCGCTGGCGGCGGCCCGGAGGAAAGTTTCGGGGATGCCGGTGAGGTGGGGGCTCCCCGTTCCCCTCCGCCGCCCGCCTCCTGCTCGGAGCCCGGTCGCCAGCCGGCAGCCGCCCGCCCTGGCGCCGCCGTCGCTCGGCGCCCGATGGCAGACAAAGCCGCCTCCCCACCTGCAGCCCCGGCCCCCTCCCCGCCCGAGGCGGCCCCGGGGACGCAGGACAGGGCGGGCTGCCCTGCCGGGGACGGGCGTGGGGAGCGGCACTGGCCCGCCGAGCGCCAGCAAACTTATTTTTAGATGTGCTTCCCATCACAATGCGTCTTAAAAATAGCACGGTTCTTATTTAAGGAGTGGGAAAGAAACTGGTTTTGGAGGCCTCGTGGTGGGATTATTTTTCTTGTAAAGCCTTTCTTTTCGTAGAGAGAAAAAAATGTTTCAGTGGTATAGGCAACTGTGGGCCGGTTAATATCCACAGGTGCACACAGGATGCTTGTACTACACCTTCATTAAGGTCACCCCTTAAGCATGTGAACAGAGGTGCTCCTGCCGCTGTCCTCTGCTGTGTGTCTTCGGTGTGAGACGCGAGGTCTCATGTACGTGCACACCTGATTCATGCAATCCTTCCTATAGGGTCACTTGAGCTTTTTTTGGTTTGTCGTTTCCTTCTTTTTCTCTCCTGTCACTCTGCTTCAAACGCCTGCAACATGTGGGTGATGCAGGCTGAAGGAGTGATAACAGCCTGCCAAGATCAGAGCTGTTTATTACTTTGTAAATGAATCTTTTGCTTTTGTTTTAGCTCCTGTATCTCAGCAGACTCTGGTGACGGAACTACCATAAAATAAATGGGTCTTATTGCCCCAAATGTGTTATATTACATCATTTGTATCAATGATCTTGTCATGATTGCTCGCAAAACAGAGTTCTGATTTTTATTGTAAAGCCACTATAAATAATTGGGAGACTCGTGTAAAAAGAAGTGTAAATGAAAATGGAAAAGTACACCTCCAATAAGGACAGGAACTTTAGGAAAAAAATCACTGAATTGTAGAGTATTTAAAGTTGGAAAGGACCTCTGTATGTCACCTAGTTCTGCCTCCACACTCCAGGCAAGTCCAGTTGGGTAATGTTGCTCAGGTGAGTTTTGAGTATTTCCAGGAATGGAGGCTACGCAGTCCCTGTAATTATGGTGGTGCCAGTGTCTGACCACCTTTGTGGTGATTTTTTTTTTCTTAATCTATTGGCAATTTCCTGTGTTGCAATTTGTGTTTCTTCTTATCCTGCCACTGTGTACCTCACATCCATCTGTGGGTGTTCGTAGTCATGGACATCTGTAGTTCTAGAAACTAGCAGAAACCATGCCAGTGTGTTGAACCAAGGAACTAATTGTTTCATGATATCACTCTAAGTATAATTGCTAGATTTTAGTCTCATAAATTGGAAATTTATTCCTCCCAAACATTTGCTTAATATTTACTACATATTTGAATGTGGTTAATAGCAGATTAGCATATTAATTTGGAATGCATAAATATCTGATGATGACTATTTGTTGGTATTTTCCTTAAATCAAATAAATGTCTCAAATAATTTACCTATCTCTACTCATTGGCCTTGTGCTCCTTTACCTGAATTTTAGACAGTTTGCTCCCAGCTTTTGCTACAGTCCTTTCACATCAACAATGCCCTATATAGTCTCTTGGAATGACAGAGAGTCTACTCATTTTAATAGAAGGAAAGTTTTTTGGCTTTAGTCCTGAAATAGATTTTCCTTGGGAAGGGATGTGCCTTGAACAAAACAGTACAACCTGTTATTACTGAGAAGTTGCCTTTGTACTATATAGGTGTAGTTTAATGCTCTGGAGTTGGTTGATATTTATGATGCTGTTGATGTGGTAAATGATGTGGACACTTTTTTTTTTTTTTTTTTGTCCAGCAGGAAAATAAAAAGAAGCTTCTGGGCTGTGCAGAATAAAAATCTGCATGTTCTCCACCATGGCATAAGGCTGTCAAAATTATTTGTTTCTTAATTTGTGTAAATTCTTGGATGTTGTTAATAATACCTCAAAAGCAGGGGAATCTATTTGTAATGTGATTTATAGCATGTCACTTCTGGATGTGTCTGGGTAGAATTTCAGAACATTAGTATGATGCAGCTTAATAGCAAATGCTTCTGAATGGTTTCCATTAGAGCCATATCAAATAATTTATTAGAAGCTGTTTGAATGACTGGCTGCACTGAATTTGACGATATTTAGAATCATTTGATAAATAATTTAACTTATGTTTCCAGATAGCAGCTGCCTTTTTGTAATGATGGGAACACCTGACGGGTCCACTCATTGGCCTGTATTAATTGTAGTGAGCTTCCACTCAGGAAGAAATCAAATCTATGGGTCAGATTTTTTGTGGTGTTGTTTTATATTATTTTATTTAGTCCTGTAATGACTATGTCAGTCTTAGACACCCTTAAAAAAATCTCTTCTGCAACTTTACTAAACTCTAGATTATGTATTCAAGATTTTAAATTTTATCACCACTAATAATTTAGGTATTTTAAAATGGTATTTTCTATTTCAAAATGGACTGCTTAGTCTGTTTACGTTTTTCCCAGTCTGTATCAATCTCCTGCTAGCATGTAATATGGTAAAATAAATAAATGAATTACATATTACGCTTCCACAAAATAAAACTTTTTTGGGGGGTATAAAGGCCTTATTTTATTTGACAGTATTTGAGGGTGATTTGCATAGTTGGAAAAACTGTTTATCTTGGACTGTTAAGATCAAAGTCTTCGAGGTGATCATAAGGATAGCAGTGATTTATATAATAAATTTCGGTTTGAATTTGGTCAGCAACATAAAACTGGGAACGCGCTTGTTAGACTCACAAATGGTCTGCTTATTTTAGGACATACAGAAAGGCTGTCAGTATCTTTAATTTTATTGTTATAGGACAGAATTTCATAATGCAGCTCATATGCTTTCAGTTTTATGGCCTGGAGGACTGAATGTTGGAATGGCTCTGCTAAATTAAACCCGGGGTCTGTGACAATGACTAATAAAACATGCTTCAGAGGGAATTGTGAGAACAAATGTGAGGTAATTTGCATCCCGTGTTCAAGGTGAATCTCATGCTTTGTAGTTTGGAATTGGCTTAAAACCTGAATAATGCTTAATAGCCTCTTCAGATGTTATTATGCATAATTATGATAATTTTGGACATACTTGTTGCTGAAGTAAGCAGTCTATATCTGTGGCTAATTTGAGGGGCAGGTAGTTTATGCTGGTGTTATTTTGCTTGTTTGTTGCCAGACTGTTTCCAGACTCAGGCCAAATTAACTTAATATTATCCAGGAGATTCAGACATTTGGGAAAAAGAGGTTTTTCTGTCCACAAAGTTTATAGCTTGAACTGCAGTGGTGACAACACACATCTGGGTGTGAAACTTACCCAGTTGCAGATTGCTTTTCTATTTGTTTTGGATCAAGGTCTGGAACAGAAACTGTTTCTCAGAGAATCCCATTATCACCTTTTTGTAGGAAGGTCTGGGGTGTGTATCTCTCAGCTTCTTTTGTGGAATTGACATAAGAGACCATGCCTGTACTTGCTAATTAGGTCTTTTATTTTGGACTGGGAAAACTTGTGAAGTTTGTGTTCCAAGAGCTGTCCTTGTGAGTATTCAGATATTTTATATAGAAACAGCATCATCAAACTACAAAAAAGCCTGAAATTAGCCTGATACATACATACTTGAGTCTCCTGAGCAATGGGCTTGACTTAAAAGTGGGGGTAGAAAGGCACTGTTATAGTACAGTCCGTTCCTGAATATTCCTTAATCCCAGTGTCATATCATGTTGAATGTGAGATGCTTATCTCTCATTTATTCTAAGCAGTTGCTTCTGAATACTGTTAGATTCTTGATGTTGATGGCTTCTGGTAAGAATAAGTTATGTGCTGTATGAGTATGTATTTATGAATTTGCCATTGTGTGGTGGAATGGCACCAGTCAGTATTCTTCAGTGAATACCTGTGAGTCTAAGTATAAATTTCATTATGTTACTTACTAGGAATATTTTCTGACTTTTTTGAACTTTATAGATTTCACATGCAGTCCCATGGAGGGTTTTAAAATGGTGAAATTCTGCAGTCCCTACAACAAGCTCCTGACAGCCTCCATACTACGTTTGAGGACTTAGATGTTTGAAGTTTGAAATCACAGGTAGTGCTGTTCCGGATCAGTATTCCCTCAGCTTCTCTGTGTGGTGGTTGGCTTTACATTTCTCTTTTCCATTAAAAAAACCCATATTTGCATATATACAGGAAACTGGTCCTGAAAGGAGTGCTGTTGCCCCTGCTCGAGGGTTACCTTTCCTAGACTAGAAGTCAGTAGGCTGCTGTGTTTATCGCATGACAACTCCACCAGTTCAAGTGGTTGGTCACTAATATTTGTACTAATGTGCGATCCAAACTCGTTTCTCACAGAATGCTTTGTGTTTGCAACATGACCACATGTTCTGTTCTCATCAGTGCTGCAAGCACAAGACTGCTATAGATGGCAGTGTCAGGCTGGAGAAACGATGGGAGAATTTCGGGTGACTACAGTCACAGGAGGTGAGAACTAAATTTAAAACTTGGATTTCTGTCCCTAGTAATTGAAGTTTCTTTCCCAAAATAGCATAGGTAAAAAGAATAGCTTTCATTGACTTTTTGTTGTGTTATCCATGTCAATCAAGAAATGTCCTTAAATGCTTTAGACAGATGTCTAAAAGGAGGGTTAAAATCTAGTAGGTGTTTGCTCTCATCCTTAATTCTTGGAAATTTGTACTTCAGAAAAAAAGTCTCATAAACCTCTTATCTTCTTTTTAAATGAGCTGGAACAAAACATGATATTACAAATAGCATTACTAATGTCTATAAAATATTAGCCCGTGCTTCATGGTAGAGCTTTTTGTTTTCTTTCAGTTACGTAAGAGCACAGGTAATAAGAGTGCTTTGAAAGGAGTCTAAATACAAGTGTCAGTCATCATTGTAAATGAGTGATTGTTAGGATGTGGGTTTATTTTATTCTTTGCATCATAATATGTGGTTTGTCTTGGAGCAGCAATTGCAAGACCTTCATACCAGGCCATGACAGAGCATACAAACTGGGCATGGGATTCCAAACTGGAGCACCTCACTAGAGTAAGATTGGAACGTCTCAAGATTCTCCATATGTAAGGGAGTGGAAGACATTCAGCAGTGCTATAGGATATTGCTGTCTTTTGCGCTAAATAATAGGTGTATTCTTATTTAGATAGAAATTAGTTTTCAAAGAATAGGCTCTTTGCACAATAGATCCTTGAAAAAGAATCTTTATCTCAACTTGTGGAAGGCTTTATTTGGAAACAGAACACCTCTATTTATTCACTGCAGGACTTTCACTGTGATCATTTTATGTGTACCTGACAAGCTGTATAAAAACAATGCAGCGATGTTTGGGTTTGTTTTTTTTAACTTGACTAAATCAGCTATTACATCCTTAACATTTTCTTTCAGATGTCTTTACTAAAAATATAATTCCATGTAAGAGCAAAAATATTTTGAATAGATGCTGTTGTTCTTTGGAAAAAGTACTGCAGACTTTTGTACTTCTCATAAGGCAGATACAAACTGGTGCTTTCAGAAAGCAAGCTAAATTTCTTCTGCGATAGAAACAGGCTTACTTGTTGAGACTGACAACCTTAGTGTTGCTGGGCAAGAGCATGACTTTAACCTCTGTGCGACTTTATCCAGAAATGATGCTGCAGTTAGTGTTGGAACTGAGGGTGAAATGACAGATAAGAAGTAACATAATTAATTGTACTATAGCTGCACTATAGCTGCACTGTTCCTAAGTTGGCGATTCCATACATTGCTGTTTAAAAGGCAATTTTAACAGACTTCACAGAATTCTTCACAGTCTCACTTGTTTTTCTTTTTTCCTCACAACATGACGAGCTTTGAAATGTGTTAGAAGGAAAGATGTATGCTTAGATTTTTTTCAGAAATTATTTAATGGGTCTGGTTAGTCTACAGATGCACTTTTAACCTGGTTATTATTAAATGAACATTTTCAATATCTTAAAATTCTTCATCTTATATATATAAAAAGTTGTATGAATTGCTCATTAAGGATATTTGTAGCAACAGATGTTCTGAGAGAGGGGCTGTTTTGCCTATTAATAATTTCATTAGACAACCTTTATTAGAAGATTGAAAATTAAAAATAAAATAACGCGATTTGCATTGTTCATGTTATATTTCCCTATTTCTTTTGTCTCCTGATTAAACATGGTCACCATTAACAGCAAGCATATCCTCCTGTGAAGTCTGGAGTTAGTAAAGCTAATTTTCTTACGAATCTCATGGTTCCTCTGATGGTTATGACCAGAGGTTTTATTATGTTGAAGGCATGGTAAGGTTTCTCCCCATGTGGACTCTGCTAATGTGCAATATGATGTGAATCCATGAGCCTTTGTCTCATTCGGGGTGTCTATTGGAGCTGTTTGTCAGAAGCTTGTTCTTCACTTGACCATCTGTTTCTGCAAAGCATGTTGCAATTGAACTACCTTTGAGGTTGCCATCCTGTCAAAAATCAGTAATATTTATCAAGTGGTTCAAAACTATTGGGAGGGGAAGAGAGAAATGTTCACAGACCTCTTGGTTGCATAAGCTTCTTAGCTTTAGCAAAGCAGACCTGAAATCTGTATTTTAATTATTCTGCAGCACTTGGGATTCTGATGCTCTCCTTAAAGAGATATATTCCCAAAAAGAAAATAATTTGTGTATGAAAAGTTTAAAACATGTGCTGAAACCAGATAATATTTCTTGTAATGCTTAGTGTCAATAGGACACTTCTAAAAATATTGGTTTATTTTTAATAAGTATCAGACCCACATTTTTTTGCCCTGTAAATTCTAAGATTTCATGGGTATTTTGTTAGCAGTAATAGCTCCAATTCATTCAGGCAAGACATTTTGATGAGTGTTTATTTTACTTAATATCCTTCAGCTTAATATCCTGAATGTCTGCAAGAGTTTGTACAAGGAGTGCAGAGTCACATGTAGGATTGGATCACCTGTAAAGAAGAGTAGCTTTAACATATACTATAAATATAAAGCTCCTGCTTCCCCTACTAGAAATACTTGTGGAGTCACATACTCCAGCACAATGTTTGACTCAGTTTAAGTAGGGGTGGTTTTTATGATGTGTTGTTTCAGTTCTAGCCTGTTGCAGTGTCATTTAGCAATCTTGTCTGGAAGTCATATTACTGAAGTGATCTTGAAATTAATCCATACCGTGCAAATATGAAGCTGTCCCATAACAAATTAAAATCAATATCCTGCTTCTTTAATTGCTGAAAGAAGAATAGAAAACTGTTTTCTGTCAATAATGATCAATCACAGTTAAACCTTGCAGGACTCTGAAGTGCGCTATTGGACATTCACAGGAGTTGTCTTACTGTAAAAATAGGAGATGAGAAGCAAAATCCCAAAGAGAGAGGTAAAAAGAAAAGCAAAGATTGCAAAAATAAATGTAGTTTTTAATTTAAGGAAACTCGATAGACTGATAGGAAGGCATTGGAAGGGTGAGATTTGGATAGAGATGGGATGAATGAAGAGCATAATGAAGAATGAAGGGGAAGAACTTACCCTTTATGGGAAAAGAGAGATGAGGGTAGGTAAAGCCTTTTGAAGATCTTTGGTGTCTCAGTCAAAGTACAGCATATATCTCTGAATATACTCATTTGAATACTTTCTTCGAAAGGATCTGCATTATTCTTACTTTCATGTCAAGTTGGCTTTTTGAATAGCTTCTTAGATTTCATTGCATGATTTGTTAGCTGTAACTAATTTGCTAGCTGTAAATCATCTAGGCCTGCATCTTCACTTCTCAAAGTTTGTCTTGTAAGAAGAAAAAGTAAAAAACTTCGTAAGTCTGGGCAGGCAGTGTCAGAACCACGTGAGAATTTTGTATGGCTGATTTTCGCTGTTTAGGAACAATACTGGAATGTTCAAACAACGAGGACTTTCTGTCACCACATAGGCTTAATAATGCTGCAGTGATATTTCTTCCTCAGCCTAAGCCTGGCAAGCGAGAGGACTATGGCCATTTACAGCAGCCTCATTAGAACACAGGGAGGTGCCCTTCAGAACAAGCATTGTTATTTTATTTTGCTCTTGCCGTTCCTAAAATTGCAAAGGTTGGGAGATGGAGAAGACAGGGTCTGCCTCCAGCAGAAGTAAGTCCTCAGCGGCTGTGTCTGTACCGCGACTTTCTCAGGTCTGGAGCTGGGCACGGCGCTAAACTGAGCTCAGCCTGGAGCAGCCCTGTTGTGCAGGGAATGAATTCAGGTCCAAGGACAAGCTGAGGGGTGGAGAGTATAAAGAGCTGGGGTTTGGTGCTCAGGATTGCTTCTTGTCATGCCTTTTGTCCTCTGGTAAAAGATTTTTAGGGAACTTAATCTGTATAGGCTTATGCAAATTGCAAATTGTTAGTGATGTTATTTATAGTAGTCCTTGGAGGAGACTATGTGGATATTCTTCACCCAAGGAAGTGGCTGAAGATTGCTGGGCTGGAAGTAAGGTCCAGAGGAAGGAATATTTCCCGCAGGGACATAGTTATGGACATAGTTAGATTTGGTTTTGAGCTTTTTTTAATAGTGTCAACTGGCAACAAACCAGCTTGAATTCTTGTGTGCAGTTGCTTAAGTTACATTGCTTAAGGATCCTATTTTTTATTTTAATAAAATGCAACTTCAGAGGCCAAAAGCTGTGGTCTAGGGGGGTTTTTTCCTCCTTACTTTCTCCCCATTTTAGGGGGCATGGGAAAGCCAAGACTTTTCATCTGAATTCTGCATTGGGTTTCAGCTGCAGATGCTAATGCAATTCACACAAATAAGAGGTCAAAAGGAACAGTCTAGAACATATTCTTATCTTTGACAGATTGCACAGTGCACAAAGTTCTTTGTAAATACACCTATTTAATATTATGACATTATTGACTTTTGCCAGCTTTACACTGAATTTTTTGAGTGAGTTTACAATTTAAATTTATAAGTATATTTAAAGAGTGAGGGGGGTTTAATACATTTGTTTATTATAAAAAATGGAAAAGACTAAAATTTCTTTAGTTCATACAGTCAAAGTCACCAATAGAGAGAAACTGTGGAAAGCAAAGTTGCTGTAGCTGGCTAGTTTTCATAGTCTTTAGAGTGATTTCTATGCTGTCCTTTTCCTATAACTACTTTCTTTCTTCTGCCTTGTAAGTATTGCTGTAGAGTCTTTCTTCCCTTAATAATTCTGGTCTAGTAATTCACATGCTAATACCTAGCTTTGAGGTATATAGTAACAGGATCTACAGTCCCACTATTCACAAATGAGTCTCCATTCTTTGAACAATCTGATTATGTTCCCCATCCCTTGGGAAGATCCACGGTGCTGCCTCCAGGACTCTAGAACAATTTGTGACAGATGAAAATCTGATGGTCCTAAGGCCAGTGAATCCACCTGAGAAGGAGCAGTGTTCAAATGATGGCCGTAGTATTCTGTAATATTGTTAATTTTCTTCTAATTTCTGGTACTATTAAAAAGTGAGGGAAAGGAGGAAATGGCCGACTTGGTTGTCTGTTGTTTTCAAAGATTTGCATAAATCACATAGATGGTTTGATGAATTTTTTTCTCTTGGGAGATGAGGAAGAATAGATTTATCCTTAATATGCCATGTAAGCCATATTCGATTGCTGCTTTGACAGCTAGTTCTGTGTATACAGTTTGTGTTATTATTACAGAAGTAATTAGAGTAGGTTGAAACTATAGATTAGCATCTTGTTCTCATAATAAAAACTGTGTTTGAAAAAGAGTGCAAAAAGCAATAGTTAAACTGCTACCTCTTGATAAAGTGCTGTGATACTGTGCCGGGTGAAAACTTAGTATCAATATGCTTGAGGATGGCAGGTTACTTTGCTTAGTGAAAATTACAGAAGATTCTGAATAAGTTTGTGTTGTGTAGAATTCAGCGTTGACATATATTAGGTTCTAATTTGTTGACGAAGGGAATACAATAAAATACATATATGTCATTGGGACATCAGATAATATATTCCTCTGTGTTGATGCCTTGATAGATAAGCCAGGCCCTGCAATTATTTTTTTCCTGACCCAACCCTTTGTGAACAAAGACGTGGAGACCTCTGTTTATGTGCAGCCATTTGCAGTCAAGAAAGAGAGTAAAAATTGAAGCTGGAGATTGGCAGCAATGATAAATAGGCTTTGGAAAACCTTCCATATAAAGCAAGATTGAGAAGATTGGCACTTTTCAACTTTTTCCACTTAGAAATATATGCAGAATGCTAGCCTTTATGAGGAAAGGGAATTGTGTGTTCTGACTATCCTTTTTGATGAAAGACTAAAGGCTGTGTAATAAAGTAAAAAATTTCAAGTATGCAAGGAGGTCTTTTTAGATTGTGTGTCATTAGTTTATGTAATTAACTGACAAAAATGTCTGAGCAGTGAGAACATGTTATTGTTTCTACAACAAAGGATTACATGCTTAAATGCAATATATGCATACAATATATAAATTACTTCAGTATTCTTGCAGTCCTTTCTGCTGTAAATCCGTGTGCTTCAAAATATAAGCAAACTAGTTGGAACAACTAAAGAGACACTTTCCCTATGCAGAATTGTCCGCTGACGAATTTCTTGCACCTTCTGTCAAGCCATCTGCTAGAGGCTAATGAACAGACAGCGTGCTGGATTAGATGTAGCACTTGTATGAGCTATTTTGATAGCTCCCGTGTTCCTTTCAGTGGGAACTCTGTGATTAATGAAGCTTAGAGTTAAATTTTTGAGGGCAGGGGTGGGTAAAGTGTTCTTTCTATGAGCTTCCGCACTGCAGGATGCTGTTGACAGAGAGGAGTGACGAACCCACATCGCTGCTTTTGAAGCATGTTTCAATATTTTCTTATAAGCCTTCATTTCACAAAAGAACATCTCAGTAACCTGTGTCACATGCCCATGGGAAGTAATGACTGAATGGAGAGGAGTGCAGAGCTATGCCCATTTTGGGCTGGGAGGATCTTCATAATTCCAGGCACCAAACATCAGTCTGTAGTACAAAGCAGATACCAAGTGCTGGACCTACAGCCTAGCTAGAGCAAATACCAGCTTCCTTTCAGACCTTCGTCTCTGAGGAATCGCCACCATCACCTCTCAGAGTTTCTTCCTGCTGTGTCTCTGGGCACAATACCATATTGTGTCAGCCAATGCTGGCAAGCAGCGCAACAACCACAAACTTGCAGCTAGAACACAAAAAGTAAATTTATTTCCATTACCTCATAACTGGGGAATCCCACAGCAATACCCAGGCAGAAGCACACAAGTGGAGATTGCAGGCACTGTGAAGTTTTGGTCCACTGGCCTGCAGTTCACACAGGTTTATTAAGGGCTGTTCTCAGCTGGAACGTCATTTGAGGGATCTGCAGTCCTCCTCATCAGTCTTTGATTTTTTAACCCATTCATCCCAGCTCACACAAATATTTTTTCCAGTGGCAGACAGAGATCTTGTCTTTGATGCTCTATACAGACTATCAGAGAAATTAGTCATTTATCTGATTAATTCCAGCATATGCCCTTTTGAAGTATTCTTAGATATGCTTCATATATGTATTTGTGAGGGTTCCGGTTTTACTTTGTAAGTCAATCATTCTTGGATTTGTCAGGATTAAAAAAAGGTTAACAATGCTGTTTGGGCACTGTTTAGTGATTCCAACAATTACTGTTGAAATAGGAGCTGCTCATAAACATCAAAGATCCAGTACCAGCAACAGTAGGTGGATGGCACCAGCATTACCATCAAAGCTGTCAGTGCTGCTGGTGGGTTTCCAGTCTCTAGACCTGCTCGTGATCAAAGCAGAAGCTGTCACTGAACACAGGTGGGCTGCTCTAAGGACAAAGGAGCAGTGAACCAGAGGATGCTCTTCCTACAGTATGGCAGCTGCAGGAAGAACATTCTTTTTGCCTGCTAAACCAGTGTTACAAGCAGCTGGACTGAACCTGTGTTGGCTTATCAAGAGTTCGTGATGGAATCTTTTGCCACACTACATTTGCTCTCTACAATAATATTTGGCTCATCATTATTGGCATTTTGCATGTAGATCAACAATGCATCTTTTTAAATTTTGTTTGATTACTATTTTTTACAAAGAGTTAAAGAGTGAGCATGCCCAGGTGTTCCTCAGCACCACTGGTCATTCTCTGCTAGCAGCAGTTCTGATGGCTTAAAATTTTTGCTAAATCAACTGTGACCTGTCAGTGATGCCACTGCAAGAATATCCACAAAGTGAAAAACCATTTTGGTCATATTGGAGCAGTCTGTAGGTTGTGCCCTCGTGCACTGTGTTAATAACCAATCATTGGAACTAATTGATTTTTTCTCCAATCTGATATTCAGCCTGTTATCTTTGATGTATTTAATGAACTCTCCTAATACAGTAAGCTGTATGTAGATAGTGCACAAACCAAAAAAAGCACTGTGGGCATGACTAATAGAGCAATTTAGTTCATGCTTTCTGTCCTAACATAACTTGAGCAACTTCATGTTTTCTGTGTGCCTACTTTCAATAAACTGACTGACTTAGTTTACATAACTGTCAAAGAGGGCAAGAGTCATTGCAGTTCATTTGTCATTCCTCATCTCCCCTAGCTGTGTGTAAATCCATGGAAGTTAAAAGTAGATTTGGGGATTTTCTGTACTTAATGTTGCTGGATTGTGATTTCCATTTCATACCTGAAAAGGCTCTGGCATCTCTGTGTAAACACTTGTTTTTATTCTTTTATATGTAGGGATGTCAATTAAACTCTGAAGCTGAAGTTGCCAATTACAGACATTCTGGTAACCAATGGGAATAATACAGTGTAATGCAATTCTGTAGGGAGTCTCCTTAATCTTTACACAAGATATAGATAAATGAGCTAAGACTGATCTATTAAAATTCCCCTTTTTTTTTCTCCCTCCCTCTTCCTGTTTATTTACCAGCTTAAATGCTTTAAAACCATTGTTGTTTCCTGAAGCATATTCAAATACCTTCAATATTTGGGGGAAGGGAACAGATTTAAGGGCCTGTCTCAGG
This sequence comes from Acanthornis magna, assembly GCA_036785705.1. Lineage (NCBI taxonomy): Eukaryota > Metazoa > Chordata > Aves > Passeriformes > Acanthizidae > Acanthornis > Acanthornis magna. Next base: position 15,505,592 of record JAWUZG010000090.1, read on the forward strand.
TTTTTTTGTCCCAAGCAAGAGCATGAAAGGGTAACTAATTTCACTGATGTGAGACCTGTATCATCCGCAGCTGACACCTGCAGCGTCTCAAGCAGCTCTGGATGCTTGTGTATGTGAAACCGAATCAAGACCCTAATGCCATATAAGAGGCATAAAACTGTTACAGTATCCCAGAGCTACAAAATCCTAATAATTTCTGACATATGTCCTCAGAAATGTCTTGAGGAAAAATACTAAGGTCAGAAATTTCATGGCATTTGATGCTCTTAATGAGGCAAGGAGCATCATTTAATGAGCTTTTATGGTATGGGCTGCTGTATTGTAACTCTTTTAAATTTGTCTGTATCCTCTGCTGCTGGAAGGAGCAATCCCACTCAACATCAGTGAGTGCACTAAGCCTTAATAGCAATTTGGGCCGGGTCCAGTTATCATAACAAGTAATCTTTTAGTTCAAAATCATCTTAAAATTTGGAGTGGATTCATGTCTATCTTTGAATAGATAGTGTTACTATTTTTAATTAAGTTTGAACTTTTTTATTTTGATTTAACTTCCACTTAATCCTATCAGTCATAAACAGGAGGTACTGCATCCAGTAACTCTCTGGCCTTTTCTAAAAGATCTGAAAACTCAATTAAGTTTTAATTAGTGTGTATAGTGCAGATTGTGGTGGGTGTGTTGTTAATCTTTTTTTTTTTAATAAAGATTGAAAATCCACTCTAGCTTGCCTTGTATGATCTCACACTTCTGAATATCAGCCGTGGAATATTGCTGTACAATTGGAACAAAAAAATCCCAGTAGTACATCTTTGTGCTACACATGATTCAGAAAGCCCTGTGGATTTTGCTGTTGGTCAGATGGAAGACTACATTAAATAGGAAAACAACCCCTTCCAGCATAGTCTTGTTTAATAGTCATCATAGAAGTTTTACTACTTAAACAAAGATATTATTGAGACTTAGTTGGTGGTCAGAGTGAAAGATAACAAACATAGCATTTTTTACATAACAATGTCAAAATAGCCAAGTTTGTTCAAGACAATATTTTCAAATAGCAGTTTAGTTTATTTGCTGTTACTTGAAATAAGCATTTTCTTCTCTACAGAAATATTTTCCATATTATTTTAATTAACTCTTAAGTTTTATGCTAAGCTTAACAATAAGGTTTTACTTCAGGCCTCTGATAGTTTTCAGTACTTCCAGTAGAAATTCTTTAGTATTATCAGTCCCTGTGGTTAGGCTTTTATTAAAAAGTCCTGCTTATTTGCATGAATAGTTACTTTACCATTATAATTTAATTAGGAAGTACAATTTGTAGGCTTGTACATTTCTGCTTTTGGATCAAAGTTAGAACAGGAGTCTAAACAATTCCAAGTTCAAGTTCTGAAACCTTACTGTCTTAGGTTTGTGCAACCTGTTTGCCAGCTGAGTTTGGCTGTATGTGAGATCCTCTCTTCGAAGTCTTGGAGTCATAGCAAATTGTGTTGTGATCTGAGAGTACTGCGCTTCATTGCTGGGGTTGTAATCAGTTTCTGCATAGTGCAAATTGCATGATCTGAAGGATGTGCAATGTAATGGTTCATATTCATATATGGAGCATTATGGTTAACTGTATTGTGAAGGGGTGCATCACTGGGGCTGACCCAAAATATGGAGGTATGGTGACCTTGTCACTGATGCATAGGAAAAAGTATTTTAGAAAACCTAACTACATGCATTTTTCAGTGGTATTTGAGTCTTCCCCCCTCCAGCCAACTCCTCCAGTTTATATACTGGTCATGACGTTCCATGGTATGGAATATCCCTTTGGCCAGTTTGGGTCAGCTGTTCTGGCTGTGCTCCTTCCCAGCTTTTTGTGCACCTGCTCCCTGGCAGAGTATGGGAAACTGAAAAGTCCTTGGCTTAGGGTGAGCCCTACTTAGCAACAACCAAAACATCACAGCATTATCAACATTATTCTCATACTGAATCCAAAACACAGTGCTGTACCAGCTACTGAGAAGGAAATTAACTCCATCTCAGCTGAAACCAAAGGGAGGCTGCCAACAGTCACAGGTGACACAAAGAGTGTAGTCCCACATTTCCCAAACAAGGAGAGTGGAGCAGTCTTGACAGTATCCAATGACAACAAACAGCCCCCTTTGCCAGACAGCCCTGTAGCCATGCAGCAATTTCCTTTTAATTGTGGTGAAGATAATTAATGTTTAAAGGAAATATCACACAGTTTATCGTTTTAACCAAGAACAATATGGGAACAATATTAAGGACTTACTGGGAAGGGGCATGAACTCTCTGTGTACATCACAGTTTCTTTGCTGATAATACTGTAGTTAGATTTTTACATTCTAGAGATACCTTAATATTTTTATATATTATAAAAACTTTAGAAATTGCTGCCAGGATGATAATGAGATGCTCAAAAGCACCACTTGAATCAGTGCTCCCTAGAGACCCCAGCAGAGGTATCACGACCTGAAAACCTTTGTGAAAAAGCAAGATTGGGGAAACAAGAAAATGTTAGCTGTTCTGCTTTACAAGGTGAGGGGAAACACCTTGCAGGATTAAAGCATTAAAGATGTCTCTTCTGGATTAATGAGCTACATAAACAATCTTCACCATCTGGAGGGGAAAGGAAGTATGATTGTGTGATGGAACAGCTAAAAGAAAGTGAGAATTAACACCATCAAGAGTGCTGGAGAAACACAGGTAAAAGGGGTGAAGAAAAAGCTAATTAGACACAAAGAGGAGAGAAATTAGAAAGAAAAAAATCACTGAAAGGGACAAAATAGCTGGGCCCAAATGAGCCAGAAATAGATGCATTTATATGTATATATGTTTAATAATGCTGGAAAACATGAAGGGGAAAGAAAACATTGAAATTGTATCACACAAAGAAGGCTGTCAGATAAAACGACATTTTTAAATTAAGGCACTTGCTGAAAACAAGTAAAAAAGTTCTAAAACTTAAGAGTGATTTTAAAATTTATGCGTTTTGGAAGGTCAGCCATTTCCCAGTTTGCACAAGGACCATAGGAAAGATACTGCATTCAGACATTAAAATCCATTCTGAATTTTGCTAGTGGTAATTCAAATCTACATATTTATATTTAGCAGTAAGAGAGGAACTAGCTGTTTTGTAGACAGTAACCATCTCAATATTGCTAAGCAAATGAAAATTTATTGATATCTTGGAAGCTGTGTATGTTTCATGATGTAATAAGAGAGATGTGTCTATGTTCATGGTGTAATAAGTAGCGTATTAAGTAATCCAGCAGCTCGGTCTAATATTAGTTAACAGATTCACTGATTAAGGCTAGGAAGGGAAGAATAGTGTTGCCATGGTGAAGTCTATACAATAAAGCACAAGAAGAACAAGCTAGTGAATAATTGATACATGTCTAAGATTAGAAACAATCATTTGCAGTGTGTGCTTTGATGTTCATGCATGCTTTTTACTTTGAAAAACCTCAGAGAAACACATTAGCACAGACTGACAGATTTTTGCATGAACTTTTAGGTAAAGTACTAATGGCTTATGTGTGGAAGAACACACCAATATACAGTTACTGCAATGCTAAGATTGAGAATTTGGGCATAAGCCAAAAAGTTCCAAAATGGAAAGCTGTTAGCGTGGGATATGTTTAGCCTGGCGGCATGTATTACTATATTTCTTTAACACAGAACAGAAATAAATAAGAGTGTTTATCATAAAATTCAGTAAGACAAGTCGTAACTTTGTGCCTGTGTTCTTATCTCCTTCTGGGTCTAGTAATACAATTTTTAAAGCTTTAGTTTGGAAGCAATTTAGTAAGATATCCTAGGCTATCTTGAATTAAGGAACAGTAGTTACAAATGTGCTGATAAAGCTTAAAAACAAAGCTTTTCAAAACAGATAAAAATTTGACTGCTGTTGCAAAGGTATCTGAGTAAAGTAATGGAAAGCATTTTTCTGGGATAAACATGTACATCTGCTGGAGCAAAGAACCGCAGGTATCATGTCTTTATAAACAGTTTTGCTTAATAAATGTGTCAGTTTTATAAATGCATGATGGAAATCAGTGAACATCACAATAGTTCTAAATAGAGCCCAGCTGCCTTGTAGCAAACTTTACTTGTCATAAATTCCTTTCTAGAAATCTCAGTAGCAAGAGCTATTTTTCATTAATAATTAGCCCCTTAAAATAAATAAAATACATGAAGTTGGCTTGCCAAGGCTGAGGGTGTTGTTTTTTCTGCTTGCAAGCTGAATGAAATTACTTAGGGGGGCAAAAAATTACCGGTATGGATTAATCTCTTTATAAATATTGGATGACTGATTTTTATTGTTTTTTTCACTTTTTTGATGCCTCAAGTTTGCAGATCATCTTATAGTAAGCAGTAAAGGAAACATCTTTATGTTCTCTAGTGTAAGTTATAAGTTAGATTAATCTCAAGTTAGTTGATCTCAAGCAGGTTGTGATCATATATCAAATCTAGTTAAATAGTTATTGTGAAATAGTGATGGCAATTGTCAAAGAATAGACTTGAGAGATTCTTTAAAGAATGATGTCAAATGTCAGTATCAGGTTCAATTTTAGTTTATTTACTGCCTAGAATAAGTAGGGAGTAGCATACAGCATGTAACAAAAAGTTTGGATTTACCTTACAGGATGAGGCACTCAATTTCTTTCATTAACTTCTAAAGTTGCACAGGCTCCCTGCACATTTTTCTGCTGAAAAACAGACAGACTGCCACTAATGATTATAAATTAATCAAGACATAAAAGCTGAAAGGAAAAGGAGAGAGTCTGACTTTCTTAAGCATAGTAGGGATAGAGGATCACAGAGGTACTTGATACATATAAAAGTAATCAGCTTTTTTTTTGTCAGCTGGTTTGTAGTATGCCTAAATATTCTTTTTTTCCACAGGTCCACATATTTAAAGATTGCATTTTCAGACCAGACTTTTGTTGCCTGTCCCAGAACTGAATCAAATGCAGTGGTGTTTTATAAATTGAATGTTTTAGGTCTGTGTAGAAGAAACTATTCCAAACTTGTATGCTTTTCATACTTGTGTGCATACTTACCTGCACAATGCTTTAAAAATGGATTCACACTGAAAAGGAAAAAGGAGTTGTGTCTGAAGCAATGATCCAAGCAGATGTAGTAATAAAACATTTTGGTGTCCTGTTCAAAGAGATCTTGATGTAGAATGGTTGTGCTTCCTCCGACATTCTTCAGTCAATGTTGCATTTGATATTTGAAAACAACTTTATCAATTGCAAGAAAAAGGGTAGGATTTTACAGTACCTTGAAGTTCTCAGATAAACATGTCATTAGGGAATGTGAGCTGATAAATGTACATTTGAGAAGAGACTTGAAAAGGTTATTTTTTGAGAGAAGGGGGTTCTAGCTCGGCAATTAAAATAGAAGTGCTCAAAAGCTAATAACTGTAATTATCCTGAAAATTAAAAAGCACTTATCTTTCAGCATGGCCCCATCACTAATGGGAGACTTCAGTGAATGGCAGCTGTTGTCTGGTCCTTGCCTTGCTGTTCATCCCTTTGAAATGAAAGTCTGAGGGCTGCAAAGGTTCCCCTGCAGATGCTGCAGGCAGCAGTTCCCCGTGTGCTGCACCCAGCCGGGGTCATGGTGCTGGCAGCAGAGGTGACATTTTCTGTGACCAGTCTCACACTGTCCTGTGAGGCACTGCTGAGTGGAGTTGATGTGGCCTGGGTTTTGAGGTCTACTGGTCAGTTAAAACTGTGTTGTAAAATTACACACAATGAAGGAAAGCTGTGTAATTCCATAAACGTTACAGGCACCGTTATTTTCCTTAATTAGCCTTTCAGAAGTTTCAAGGTAACATCTTTAAAAAAATGGCAGCATCGAAGTCTGTCTGGTTTTGTGCACACACCTCTAACAAAGCAAAGGGGGTATCTTCCTCTTAGTAGATGAATGAAGGGTTAGGCCTGTATTTCCACTACCTGGTACTTGCTGGTTTTCTATTAGATATTTCCATAGAATTTAGATAATTTTCCCTATGCCTTATTTCCCATATAGGTTGTTAAGCATCAATAAATGAATTCTGTATATGTTACTATCTGTGATTTGCATGCAGGTGAACATTATCACAGAAGTTGCATGCATTTGCTATCATTTGTTTATATTATTTCTTTATAAGTGGTGATTTGATCTGGGTTTTTTTCAGAAAAGCAGATAGTACTGAGTATTGCAAGTCATGGATATTCTCAAGTTTCTCTCTCAAAACTTGGAACTGTTTTATGTAGTTTTCCCATCTTTTTTATAATAGATGGTAGACATTTATCAGAGGCTTCACTGTTAGAGATGAACAGATCTAGATCTTCTGAGCATGGTGGAGAAGAACAACACATCAAGGACTCTGATCACTATTAACACTTTTGAGAAAATGTTGTTTAGTCAAGATACATGTTTATCTTGTTTTGTTAGTGTAAGTTTTGAATAAAGTGTTCTCTGCTTTATTCTGAGGAAGCTTGCTGGCAGCATGATTAATAGGGGTTTATTGTACAACCAAAAAAGTAATATTGATTGCAAATATAAAGGCGTCCTTACAGATACTTTCTGAATTGTTAAATTTTGCTAAATGAAGTAATTTTAAAAAGAATTTTACAACCGAATGGCTCTTTTAAATTTATCTGTTGTTTGGGAAATCTTTATGATTCTGATTCTGATTTCGTTGTTGAGATTGTGATCTGCCTAACAACTAGAAAGTGCACTCACTGAAGGTATTACTCACATATTATCCAGTCTGGGCACCTGGAGTTTGGTTTTGTATTTCTTTTTTTGTCTTTTTTTTTGCTTTAAGTATTTTAATAAGCAAGTGGGCTGCAAGCTGATTGGTATTACAACTAAAAGTGACTTAAATGCTATTTTTATTAGTCTTTCTTCTTAATTATTCACTCTGAAGGAGTGTACTTTATGTGTAAAGACATAAGAGATGGATAACTCAATTGTAAGTCAAGGGGAGGCCTTGCTTCATTGTTATTTAGATTTATTATTCAATTTCTACTCTTTTGTATCTAAAATGCTGAAGAGTTACTTGAGATGGAAAAAGAAAAAAGTAATGCTGTACTAAAGAATTTGCTTTAGTTAGATAAAGGAAATTTAAGCAATTAAAGAGATGGCTAATTTTATAACATGAAGGAAAAGTACTGGCTGAAGTGAGTGTTTTGTTTGTTTCTTTTTTAAAACTACTTAGCCGCTGAAAAAATATTTGCAGGTCATGAAAGGGTCTCTGTAAAATAGGTTTCTGTTCTACCCTTTTTGGTACCCATCTTTCAAATTGTTCTTCGTGCTTGTGCCTCTGAGTAAAGCTGGAAAAGTTCAGGTCTTAATCTTGTTCAGGATGTTGTACAGACTGCGTAAGAGTTTCATCCAGAGTTTATTTACTGAAAATTGCGTGACCCATTGTCTGGGTCACTGAAGTTGCGTCTATATCTGATTAATCAAAACAGAGTGGGGAGTAAGATGAGAAAAAGGGAAGGTATTTAATGAAATGCCTTTTAAAGATTGAATTTAATTAAAACTAGCAAAACAAAAGTAGTAGTTCTTCTCCAAAAACTATTACTGCTAGCCACATCACAGAAGACTATTAAAATAAATATCAGATTTTTGTCTCCAATTAAAAATCTGAGGTTTTTTATAAGAGGATTATTTTTCATATTTTTGTTTAAATGGACCTTCGCTCTTGCTGTAGTCACCAAACCAACACCTGATGCACCATTAGAGGTGCTTGCAGTAGGAAGACTTTTAGTCACATGTGGAAAATTCCTTACCTTTTGAGCAATTAAGTGTTTTCTTTTTATTACTTTGAGTCCCAATGAGGCTGTGGCTTACGTGATCACTTTCACCAGGAGGAAATCAGGCCTGATGCTGAAAAATCATATTCCTTCATCTTGCATTCTTTTTTGTCCCACTAGCTTTCTTGTGTTGGCTGTGCTCAAGTTTTCCCAATGAAAGTTAATGTGAAGTAGAGGGAGGGTTGGGGTTTTTTGTTTGTGGTGTGTTGAATCCTCTGTCATAGACATTAGGGCCCTTTTAGAATACTGTCTGATTTGGTCCCTTCTGAAATCCTTGACAAATGCAAGTTATTCAAGACTGACAGGTGATTTTGAGGTGAAATGTATCCAGAACTGTTGGGTTCTGAAACATTCTCTTATAAAATAGTCATGAGAGTTTAAAACTAGAATGGGGTGGCATTTATTGATGCTAACTCTCAAAGTATTTATCAATGTGGAGCTCTGCAGAGAGCTGGCTTGGAACTGGCAGTGACCACGGTGGGGAACAGTAACCCATGTACTGCCACCATGCTGGCAATAAAGGTCGTTCCTGGCCTTCCCTTAGCAATTTTTCTTAGTTGAGGTGTTTATTTTTTATCGTTCTCTCTTTTCTATCAATGAATTAAGTAAATGTCTTTAGGACCACAGAATGTTTCTCAACAAGCTACCTTTGCTAATAGTAGGGTCATGTGGGTATTCAATCTATCAATAGGGTGAATGTTTTGTCACAAATTAGATAAATGCTAAAGAAACACGTCACCTTATGTAGGATTGGTAAGACACAGTCTGCTGAGTTGAGCTCTAGAGGCTGCACAATAACACATCAGAGAACAGTGCCTTCCTGCTGTTGTGTTTATTAGTCTGTTTCACAGCATGAATGATGCACCTCAACTCTTCATTTAGTGCATTTACCAAGTGAGTAGTTAATACTAAATAAGTATTTACTTACTGTGTGAAGCAACGCAGTGACCTGAGAAGGCTCCTGTGTGAGAGATCAGTGTGCTGGGATGAGAGTTGAAGGATAAACGAGGAGCAGTGCCAGTTGTCTGTCAGAGCACAAGGAGAAAGCGCTGGAGTTGCACGTGCGGCGTGAGCTGGACCAGCAGAAATGCTCCCGCTGCCTTTCTGAGCTTTTTGCACCAATTCAGACCTGCAGAGCTGGCCAGGCCAAACCAAACACTCAGAAGAGCACTTGGTTGGGAGATGTGGGCAATTGCTAAGGCTCTGCTCCTTCCAGCCCCCGGACCAAAGGCTTTATGTTGTGCAGCACAGCAGCAGCTGCTCAGAGCAAGTGCAAATGTTCCTGCTATGGCATTGCGCTCCATGCCCTGGTGGAGTGCATCCTTACTGCTCGGGAGGTGTTAAATACTTTAAAAAATGAAAAATCTAAGTTCTATATGAATATAAATGGTCAGCATCCCCAGCTAAGCTTATTCTCTCTGTGGTACATAATCAGGTTCTGGCCAGGTAGAGAAAGGGAAAGACTTTGAAATTGTAGAGGGTGGGAAAATCATTAACTAGAACTATTTTTAATGAACGATAAAGTGATACATAGCCAATTAGTTTTGGATAGTTCTGTGGGTTTTTTTAGTAGGTTTTTTTTTTTCTATACACTAATGTTTGAAGTACTGGTTTCATTGATTCTTTCATGGAATGTTTATTTATAAATCTTCAAAATAATGTATTTTATCTTGTAATTATGCCTACTGTTAACAAGCACAAACTTAGTAAATTAAAAGTTAATTTTATTCCTAAAATTGTCAACAGTATCTTTAATGTTTGCCTTCACTTTTTAAAAAAAATTTAATATCTTGACACAAAGATACTGAACCTTTCTTTGTAAGTATTCAACATATCCAGCTATTTAACCGGTAACACTTTTAACAGGATTTTATTGTAAGTGAAGATTGTTTCAGCATTCAGTGGAAAGGGAAGATTAGTGCAAGAAAAGCAAAGTATTTACATGATCTTCTGCAGGGATTAACATGTTCTCTGCATGAATTATTTCTCTTAAGAGTCATTATCATATTATGATCTCAGAACTAATTACCACTTTGAATTGGAATTAGTTTAGCTGCTTTTGATTCATTCTTCTGTGTTGTTTGCTGCCTTCTTTTCTTAGAAAGTTACATTTCTCACTAAGAAAAGTGATATTTCCCCTTGCACTTCCCATTCCTGCCTGTCTTTTTTTCTCCTCCACGTTTAGTTGAAAAATGTGACTGCTGCAGTTGCTGTTTTGGACCCCACCCTTGGGGTTGCTAGGCAGAGGAATATCCTTGCGTAAGTAACCTGTTACTGAACAGGCTGCTGCAGTGCTAATCAGCCACCTAATGACAGCCAAGTCCTAAAGGAAATAACTCCTGCCATTTACTGCTTGGATCCAGGCCTTTTAAACATGGAAAAAATGAAGTGTTGAATTTGTTTTAAAATGACAAAACAGATAAAGAAATCTACCGGCAGAAACTGGTATAAAGCAAGGATATAAAAGCCTGGAAATGACTGTCAGAATAGTAACTCCTGAATGGAAAATGCATGTGCTCTGTTGTTGTTTTTTTCAGTTTTGAGGTTTGGGGATGTGGATTGAGTTTGGGTCCACCTCTGGCTTCTTGGACTGACTAGTCAGTGACCTCAAATGAACTGCACAGTGAGGTACTTTCTGATTTGTTCTGTGCAATAAATATTTGACTCTAATAATTCAGATCTTGACACTCCAGATCAAACTGATTTCTCCATTCCAGTTAAGTGGTAAAATATAAATTACCCAAAGTAGAAGCATGTGTGTAAATATTTGAAATAGGGTAGTAATGCTTTCTGACAGATAGTACTACAGATTTGTTTGGTAAAAGTTTGTATGCATTTCTGCATGTTCTGGAGATTGTTATCTAATGGATCAGTGTTTATTAGCACCATCTTAAAGCTGATAAACATGGAAGTATTAGGAGATAATCATGTGAAGCTCCGTGTGGGAAAGAAGAGAAGCAGAGAGAAGAGCCTGGAGGGGTGGTGAGACAGTAGTTACGAATTTCAGGTGAGCCGACAGGATGCTGTAAAAACAAAACTAAGGAGATACAAAACTGTAGAGAGGTTAAAGGTGTGACGTTAAGAGGCAGTGAAAGGAGCAGGTTTGCAATAGCTGATAACATTTTTGAGACTAAATTTTTCCCTGTCATTAAGATCAGCCAAGAAAAGCTCTTTTGTTGGTTTTTTGGGTCCTGGCCAGTGTTGGCTTAGCCGCAGGGAGATAAAGTAGGCAGTTAATAACCTCGGCTGGTGGAAGCAGACAGACAGCTCAGTGAGACCTGCTTGTGTCCTGCCTCTCTTTGCTTGTGGCTTTTCTTGAGCAGTGGTTCAAGGACTGTGAGTTGGCCAGGCAGCAGGTCTTTGCCTCCTGCTGCACTGCCAGACATGGGCTGCTCTTCCCTGTTCTCACACCTGAGGGGCCAGGAGGGCCAAGGCAGCCCCGGTGACACCTTGGGTGGTTTTTCTCAGAAGCAGCCCCTGCCACCCTTAGCTCCCCCACCCTTAGCTCCCACTCCCGCTTCTCCATCTCAGCCCTCCTGCTTCCTCCTCCCTCTTCCTCTCCGCTCCCCACTGCAACTTCACATCTGCCTTTGCAAAGCTCTGAGCCGGCTTTGAGAAGCAGCTGCCGGGCTCTCTGGGCTAAGGGCCTTTGCTTCTGGAAATTACACCATCTGGCTGTGCACAGTGTATGGAGTTTATATTTAGATCACCTTGTATCTGGCATCTGGACTTTATTTCTGCGTGCTTGATGAGACCTGATTGGAGCACTTGGTTTTGTGGATGATATTCTGCATAATGTATGCACTGTTAGTTCTCAGTAGCCACAGTGTTCCATAAAAAGAGTTGTTCTTTCTGTAAAGCTGTTGTTTCTGCCGCATGCGAGGTGCCATTTATTATTGGTGTCTATCAGAAATATCAGAAACAGAGAGGGCTTGTAAAGAACATTTTGCCCTTGAAATTAGACAGATCAATTATAAATACCTGCAAAAATGGGCTAATGCATGACAGATCCAGCAATGCTGAGTAATCTGACATTAAACTGCATTGTGGTACATAGCTGAAGATTTTATGCATAGGGCTGGGTTGTGCAGTAGGTTTCTTTTTGCTTTTCATGTATTTCTGTAAAGGAATCTTTGTCATAGCTTCGGGACCCAAAAATGACTTTATTAAATGAGTACACAAAGTAACTATGCTGCCTGAAGGCCAACAGAGGGTGCTGGAGTGATGCAGCTCTTACCTTTACTTGTTGTTGGTTTCTGGAGAACAATGTGCATTTTGACAAACCTCTTACTTCGGGATGTCTTACTGTACAGCTATGAAGTTGTATTTTTTGTATATTGAATGTAATAATTTTGATACTTCTAAAGGTTATTATATATTATGAAGATTATTTCAGAAATGCACATTCAGCAGTAATATGTACAGGAACAATGTGTACCTACTTAGGGCATTTTTAAGTTTTCTTTACTGCTAAAAAAGATATAAATAAAAATCCTACTTTTTCAGAAGACAAAGTTGGACATAGTGGAAGTATCAGTTATTTCTGTGACTTGTGTGTATATATTATTGCACATACAATGAGGCTAATGTAGCAAACCGCAGATCTGTGAAAGTCATGGTTTGGTGTAAATAATACCTGGGTAGAAATAGCATACTTAAAATGGAATTGTTCAAGGAGGATGACTAAAAAGTTAGATAGCATATGACAAATCATTGTGCAGCACTTCACACTTAAATTATTTATTTCCATATTGTACTTTAGTTCAGGTTCCTCATTTTTATCCTTGTCCAGGGTCTGGTTTTCCTCACTTTGTAGAGGAGACTGTGCCCTTTGTATACTGGACTGAAAAGGTGGTGTGTCTGCAAAGGGTTGTAACATTTGGCTTGAGACTGCTTGTTTCAGCTTGTCCCTGTACTTTGAAGTAATGTCCATGAAAGTCAGTATTTACATCATATTACACAGAGTCTGGTATGGAAAGCACTCCCTCCCTCTCCTCTGGACCATCCTCCTCCCCTTAGAGCAAAGGATAATGGCTTCAGGTTACCAGAGACTGAAAAGTGCAATTTGTTACAGGAAAATGCAAAAGTAGGTGATTACTTCTAACACGCAGTCTCTTATTACTACACAGATGTGATGTATGATGTATGAGCCTAAATCTACTCTCTTGTACTGATGATGATAATCTGAAGTATTCCATGTAATTGGGATTTCATTTTTTGAGTTTAAAACTTGATAACCCATTTTTATCCAAAAATCTTGTATGTCTCTGACAGCATCTCACAGATATTAGCAGACTTCTCAGCAGGGAGATGACAATAGGGTGGTTTCAGTACCCTGTCAGATCTACTGTCTGCCATTTCTTATATTACAAAACTAAAAAGCATCTAAACAATGGAGCCTTATCTTTAAAATGCATCTAGAGTATAATATACAAAAAATGACCCAAATTTGCAGAAATTTTGAAGGAGCAGATCTGAGCTGTGACTGCCCTGTCTCTCTCAGCAACTTTACTCAGATGCCACAGTTTGATATTCTCTTAACGTTCAGGAAACCTGAACTCTTGCATAAACATGATAGCAGAGAATTATAAAGACTTAGAGTAGTGCTACTTTAAGTGTGGACAGAAGTTCTATTGTGTTTCTACAGACATCAGCTGCAAAGGGCTACCCAGAAGGATAAAGGCACCAAAAAGAGAAATCAAGATGTATAAGCCTTTTAATAATGCATGCTGAAGGGGCAAGGGTGGTTCCTATTGTCAGGGGAAGGGTGGGGAGAGGAGACAGGTTGTAAAACACCCCTTTATGAGATAGACGACCACTAACTATCATTTGTTAATATCAGCTCAGTAGATCTGTTAATTACATGCCTTGTCAAACATTTCATGGAGCTGAACAAGAAGAGGTGGAAATGGGCTGTCCTATTTGCTGCCATGGATCTGGAGTATTCAGGTGGAGATACACTGTTCCAGAGGCTGCTCTGACAGCACTGTGGTTGTCCAGACAGGTGTGTCACTGTCCTTGGAGGTATTCAGTGCCTTGGATGGACAAGGCCCAAGTCACTGCCCTTCAAGTTAGCAAACAAGATGTCTTGCTACATAGATCTGTGACATGAGTCTCATTGCTCCTTGAGCTCACAGAGAGTATTCAAACTGTCCTCACAGTAACAAAATCCAACTTGGATTTGATAATTCAGCATTATGGGCCTCTGGGCATGCCCATCATGGGACGGTGCTCTCCCTCCAGAGCGCAGTATCCACATCTGCTGACAGTGGTTTTGCAGGTGGTAGTCTCAGCTTCAGAGCCTTTTGGCAGCCAGATGACTGAATTTGCACCAAATTGGAATATAATGTTTCCTATTCGAATAGGGACCTTGCAGTTATACCCGAACAGATACCAAAGCAGATTCCTACTTTCAATGCTTTTTTTTTCCCCATAGGCATCATTCTGTTTACTTCTGCTTAAGGAACTACAGCATAACTCAGTTTTCACTGTTGCTTCTGACCAAAAATCTACAAAAAAAGAGTCTAGTTTCTAGTTCATATTGCCAGTGTAAAGACAAGTTGTAATTTTAAAAAGTGTGACATTTGTATATAAATTTTTCCCACTTGTTTTATGTCTCTATCCAAGAACATGAATTCCTGGTAAGAAAGCATGCAATAACTCTTTTAACAGCATCTATTATGAAATGTTTGGTAGATAAATACAAATTTTAACATCATGTTTTAAGACTTGGATTTCTTTTAAATCTTTTGTTTAATCTGGGAGCAGTAATAAATCACATTGTCCAGGTGACTGAGGGTTGGCTGTTATTTTTCCTAGGTAATTGTGATGGCTCACAAAGCAAAACAGTGATCTCCAGGAAGAAAGCAAGATAGCATCCAGACTGCTTGCAGTTAACCCATCTCTGCCTGAACTAGAAAAGTGTTTATGAAAATTACATTGCAGAATTAAAGCATTAAGAAGGATCACTGCTGGAAACTGTTGCTTCAGGGAAAGGTAAGACTTTGCATTAATTATCCAGTCATTATGGATTTACATGAGATTTTTCTGGTAAGACTGATAATAAATTCTATGTATTAATGCATTTATTGAATAGATTTGGCAACTATTATAATATTTTTAGTAAATAGTTAAAAGTCTTTTACATAGGTGAAGAATATAAAACATGCAGATTGGTATTTGGAAGCTCATGTCTATGTGGTTCTTGCTGTAAAAGATTGTGAGCATAAATGTAAATATTTGGCAATGACAAGTTTTGGGTTCTTTTGGCCTGACTTTAAGTATGAATTACAAAGCGGTATTAAGACCATCACATGTGACATGAGACTGTGCATACTTTGCTATGGATATTTGTGGATTCTTTGTCTTAGTGTTATTGAAAGCTGGCAAGCTATTACCAGGAACTGAAGAAACTTGTGTTTTTATTAATCTGATATAGTGCAAGTGTTTAGTTAAAGCTTTCTTGGGGCTGAAATTCCTTATAGAAAAGAGTTGGCTATATTTGGTTTTCTAAATGCTGATACGTTGCTTGAAAGCAGATGAACAAGCATTTTGCATGTGTACTAATTAAAGGAAATAAAATAGTTGCAATTGTTACCATGCATTTATATATCAAGGAGCCAGGGGAAAAATATGCAGCAACATGAGTACATCAGTGTCCTCTTGAGCAGAACAAAGCCTTTCTTTTCCTACTAGAAAGAAGGTTGTACTGGTTTTAAACTTCTGTTAGGCTGTATTTAGTCCTTCTGTCGTAAAAATAAGATTTCTTGGAGACAGTTATTTTTGCTGCGTAATTGGCTATCATCAGATTTTATTGTTAGCAGAATTTTTCCTGGAGTGATGGCTTCTGTAGTGGTCCCAATTCCATTCCACTGGGGAGTGAAAAATTTTCTTTTGCTTTTAAAGAGCAATACTATAAAAACGTTTGACAGGGTTGCAGCCTTTTCAGTCTGAATGGTTATGTTATTTTCTTTGTTGATTGCTTAAATATAGATATTTCTGTTTCAGCTTTTCTAGATTTTTGGATGATGGTTTTCAGTACATTGGGACAATTATTACAAAGCCATTTATTATTCGGTGCTTATTTTATTTCCATGTAGTGTGGCTTTTATCCAAGACAGTGCAGATCAAAACAAGTGAAAGTACACATTTATGCTGTAGAGCAGAGATCTGTAAATGTGTGATATGTATTCTTGACCTTTATGATCACTGTGAAGATGGTGATTTTTATTGCCTAGAGGTAAGCTGTTCTGTACACCAGAGATGTCTGTCTTACAGCTGACATGAAAATGGCTCAGTTTGGCCAAGTCTGTGAGTTCCCTTTGGCTTGAGCTAGGGCTCTAGGACACACCTCCACGGCAGCATGTCCAGTTTCAACCTGGTGCATGGCTGGAATGTGTGTAAATTCCCGTGACAGTCACTGCAGGGTGTAAGGGAGACATCTACCCCTTGTAGAGCAGTGCAGCCCCAGGAGTCCAGAGCACAATCTCCAGTGCTCCAGACACGAGATTGAGCACGTCTCGTTGCGCCACATGAGCCGAGAGGGAATGCCTGGTGACTCTGGCCTGGAAAAGTACAACTGTTGTAATCACAGGCTGTGAGCTGGGAAATGCAGGAGCTGTTTCCTAGACTACCTTGCAACTGTAATTCTAGGACCTCCTTATGTCCTGGATAAGCAATCTCAGAAAACACTAGATCTGACCACTTCTGGATTAATTTGCCTGTTTTACTGTGCCTTCAAAGAACTGGTTTTCCTAACATTTCTCCTCTTCGAAGCAGTTTGAGAAGATACAACCTCTCAGCAGTTCAGCTAATGGCTTCTGAGTGGAAATGGTATCTCATGGCAGCAGGCTTCCCGCTCCAGTGAATACAAATTTGGCATATTAGCAGGTGTCTAGTAAGTGTCCTTGAACTCAGAGATCAAACTATGTGAATATGCAAACATATTTGTGGACTTGTATTTTCTAAAGGGAGATGAGACCAAATGACATAATAAGCTATTGTGAAATCTCTTGTCTATTACAATTTAGAAAAAAATCTCAGGGAATGGAGGGACTGATTTACTTCCATTTAACTAGAACAATGTTGTTTTTTAATTACACTGGTTGCATGTCAGAAAAATTAGCAGTACTGAAGTCTGATGAATGTGTGACCTATTATCTTTGCAGAGATCTCTCAGGTTTTGGAGGATGACAGTGCTGGCTTCAACAAGAGAGTGCTAGAGAGAGGGGAGATCATATCTGCTGCTACTCTTAAATATAACTGCCTTATTTTCCCTGATTTATTTTAATATTTCACTGTAAATTCATGCTATTTGTTTTATTTGATCTGATGATATCTTAATAGTGTATTTGTCCAGCTGTAGATTGAACTCAATTCTGTGCCTTTGGCTTTTAGAAGTAACAAATGAAAATTGTGTATTTAGACCCAGCAAGGCATGTGACAAGCTATCTGGCAGTAATCTAGGAATGCAATTAATCGTGTTTAATTATGCACTTTATTTGCTAGGCTAGAGTTTTAAAATTTTGCAAGGTGGAGACTTTGCACAGGACATAACAATTCAACCATTTTATTTTGTTTTAGTATTTTGACTTCATTTATCAGCGTTTGAGAAATTACATCATTTCTTCATTCAGTTAATTGTGAAGCCTGTGTTATCTAGGAAGAGCTTGATTTTTACTTAAGTTCTGACAGGAAGCATTGGTTTACTGAGTGTCAGAGAAAAGTGCAGATCCCAGTGGCTGTAGGCTCAGGAAGTTGTTCTCTATTTTGATTTCCCTTCTTGGAAGGCCTGGCTCTGTCGAAGATCCAATTCTATAACTGCCTAAACTATGTACATATATACATGGATTAGAGAATTTCACAAACTGTAGAATGGGATATTTTAAAAAGTCTGACTGACACAGGAAAATAAATGAGAGCTATGTGTTCAAGAATTGAGACGGAACACAAATATACCAGTAGTTTAAAAAAATAAAGCAAGAAAAAAAATCCCCAGGGAATGAAGAACTAAAAATAGAGTTGTTTTGTTATTTTTAGGAATTCCTGCTGGTTGCATAGAAATCACTGAACTTAAAAGGTCATGCTACCAATGCTCAGTACCTTTCAAGCGTTCATTTTAATCTAGTGCAGAGATCCAAATGAAGACTGACACTTGGAATTTGAAGGAGGCAATATAATTTTTTTCTAATTAAATATATTGGTATTCTAGCTTGAAATCTGTTCTGGGAAACAGATCAGCGTCATGCATCATGTTGAAGCCAACAGTATTGATAGTGACTTGAATCATGTAATATTTTAGAGCTGATAGGCATTATTTAATATTGCCTAAGATTGGATTTTGGTTTTCCTTTCATGTCAAGGAACTGTAATAGTTCAGGAAAGGAGTTTGTAAATATTAATTCCAGAAGAATTCTTAAGAATCTCTGTAGCTATAAGATGTGTGAGTGCTTAAGTAATTTTGTTTTTGCTTTGCCCTTTTATTTTCTTTTAAATGGGGGTGGGTGGGGAGGGAAATAAATAAAAGAAAATATTTTTCATTAAAAATGTGCCTAGCACAAAAGATATCACAAAATAGGCAGCAATTCTTATTGCAACAGCAAATACTAAAAAAAAAAAATCACAAGATGAACAACAAAATCACAGTCAGTATGCTGTTATTTCCAAAGTAAATATTTTACCAAATAGGTTTTTGATACAAGGAACAAGATGTGCAAGGAACAGGATGTGATACATATCCAGTACAACATTTTAAACACATTTTAAACATCCTGGCTTTTCCCTTGGTTATATTTAGATAAAGCTTAAATGGCTCCACTCATGTTGTTTTGCTTTGATTAAAACAGACAACATTTTACCCATGTAGGTGGCTTATTTCGGGGCTTTTTTAAGTATAAGCAATTTTTTCTTGTGCCTGTTCCTCCGTATAGGAGAATGAGAAAAAGGCTTTCATCCTTCATTTCCCCCTATAGAGAGATGAGCTAAAAAGTCCAAAGGTACAGATATACTACTTTTTCTTTCAGTGCTGATGTTCTATTTTGGAATATGTGCTGACCTACTTTCTGTGTTTCCAGAAAGCGAGCTGAAAAATTTTAGCTTAGGTTGCAGACTTGGATTTATTTTTCAGTGTATTTTTGTACATACTTTCACACAGATATGCACACACACACACATTGGCAAATGTGGGGGTTGATGTACAATAGCAAATCAAGATTGCCAATTTTGGTACAATTTCAAAGTAATAGCAGCAGAAATATGCTGCTAGACACCTTCCTTAAAAGGATTTTACAGGAGGATAGTTCCAGTCTAGTGGTGACATTATTTAGGTTATATAATAAGATTGAAAGTTTTCAGTTCCCAGCTTTGAATGAATTGATACCTAAATGGAAACATCCAAAATTGCTGTGAGAATTGCCATAAGAATCTCATTATTATGTTTTTTTATAGTTTCTTCAGCATTGTCTTAGATAGTGTAAGATAAAACCCCTTTGAATCATTTGCTTTGACTCCATGCATCCCTTTATACAGCACTCTGACCATCAAAGAAAGTTCAGCCCATTAGTTTGCCATTCCCAATTAAAATAATGATACATAAAGCTTTGAATTGCATGAACAAATTAGGAGAAAACAAGTCATGATGAAGCCCTGGTCCTGCCCTCAGCTGAGGACAGAAAAAATTTATCAGTCTTGGCAACTCTGTGCTCACATCTGAGCTCTCCCCAGCAGAGTAGCTCTGCTGGTGGAAGAAAATCCTTTTTAGTGCATTGTACTTTATTCACAATTACTGTAATGTGGAAGGTTTTGGTGTGGCGTTCCTCTCATCTAACTTGGGTGAGAATTCAAAGGGTAGGCATCTGTAAGTTTCAGTAAAAGGCTGCAGTTAAGGGGAAAAGACAATTTCCCGTCTCCTCAGATAGAGGAGAGGAATTCTGCCTTGCAGAGGTAAATCTCTGCCTCCATTAACTACAGATGGGGTTTAGACTTTGGCAGCTTAATCTTTGAATGTCTCTTTTCTTTGTATATACCACAGTGTACTGCTGTTCTGCAGGGAAAGACAAGACTGTAAATGAGGCCTCAAAATATCATGAATGGTAGATCTGAATCTTCCTATGACTGACAGATATCTTACTTCTCTGGAGAGTGTTATGGCCTCTGTAAGCTAAGTTATGGATGTGTTGTATTTTTCTAAGGCATTTGAATTGCCACTTCTCTTCTTTACATTGTATACCTTAAAGACTAAATACAGTACTTTAAAAAAACCTGTCTCTAAATCTTCATTTATAGTTGATAATTGAGATGGATTTTAGCTCTATGCGAGAGTTAATAATCCTATAGTTCTAAAGCTTCTTGGTATTTTTTTAAGCATTTGGATGATGTAAAATTTTCACCTGGTAAGTGCAGTCCTACTATTTTGCAGGGTGTCTAAAATTGACAGGCTATTAGTTAATAATCAAGTTGAATCTGTATTAGAACCTGATAGTCATAAGTGAATTGCCTAGTTAAGCGCTCATGGTAGAGCAAAACATGTTCTTAATGCTGTTACATGGAAGGTGACTGGGGGAAGCCAAAGGGCAATTTAAGAAGCTTGTTCAGCTTGGCTGTCAGTGTGATGCTACAACATTGTGTAACCAAAATATTGTATCCAGTGCCTTAATATTTCCACTTAACAAAGAGGTATAGATAAGGGAGAGAGTTCAAAAAAGAGGCCTCTGGAATTTTTGAATGTCTACGGCGGGGGGGGGGGGGGGGAGGAAGAAAAACTTTCATATTGTGAGGTCTCAAGAGTTCAGTTTTGTACATTTATAGAACAGATTTTTGCACAGTAAGTTGATCATCATCTACAAATTCTTGTCTTTTAAAAAGCCATCTCAAAGCAAGGAATTTCTTGGCTTTATAAAAGCACCTAAATGTTGAAGCTGAACTAGCTTCATCCAAACCCAATTTTTCTCCCAAGAAGGAAATACAACACTGAAATAGATGGGTTGTAGCATCTTCTATCAAAGAAGGAGGGATACTCCTTTTATTGTGCAACAGGTACTCCCAAAAGCTAACTTTACCCTTGCCACTATTCAGTATTAGTGAAGAGGCAAAGGTTCCCAGCCTTGAATCAATGGCTCAGTCCCTGGGCTGTAACACAGGTAAGGGAGAATAGGCTCTCAGGCTGAAATTAGGCTTTGTGATTTAATTCCTCTGAGTCCCCAGTAGTTTCCAAAAGCCCGTCCTTAGCTAGCAGGAAAAACTCTGCAGCCTTCTGTATGTAGTTGGTCAGACCCTCATTTACACTGATCTCTTGGTTTTTGTGTTTCTGTGCTGTATTCCCCGTGCAAGATGTGTCTTGCTTGTTAGATTGAGAAACATATCTGGAAATCTCATTTCTGCTGAAGTGTGATCTGAACTTCACCCATTTCTCATGTGCTTCCAATCTGTGTAGGACACAAGGGAATCTCAAGTTATTTATGTCCCCTCGGACCCCTTATTATTTTTCATCCTCCCCAAAATTATTTATTACATTTGCACACTATGCTGAAAGAGCTGTTTCCCCAATACTTGCTGTTTGGAGTCAAGACTTGGAAAGACAGCCCCCAAATAATTCTCTCCACCTAAGAAAGATAGAAATTATATGACCAGCTGTGCAAAGGGCCGTGAGTAGGTCTGACTCTTGTTCTATTACTTTTTCACTCCCATAGCTGAAATATGTTCTCAATGCAGAGTCACTTTGCCAGCCAAATTTATAGTGCTACCAGGACAGTAGTGCAAAACTACAGAAAGGTAAGGGTAGTGATTCATAACACAGACTGATTGAACGACTCATCTTACTGATATATCTCTCTCTGAAAAGAATTAGTTTCTATAGTATTACCACTTTTGATTGGATGTTTGCATAATTGCAGAAGCCTTTAAGAATGCATTTGCCTGTTCTAGAGACTGTTAACAACTTGACTTCCCAGAGATAAGCGAGATCGTGGTCTTCTATGCTATCACAGGCATTAGTTCTTCAAATTCCTCTTGAAACTAATCTGAAATGTCAGGAAATCATTTTTTATCCAGGCTATATGTTTGAGTATCTTTGAATCTGGATTAATTTCAGGATTATCATCCTGAGTCTAAAAGCCCTAATTAGCCAACAGTCCAGCTGAAAAATTTATTGCTCCTCGATATTTGGCCACTCATCTTAATTTCAGGGTTATAAAGCCTAGACCTGAACTTGGAAGCAGCATGAAGATAATGGTGTTTCATGCACCTCTCTGGACTGTGGAATGAATTACTGGAAAAGTTCAGTGGGAGTCTCACAAAATTTTGGGAGCGTTTCAGGATTTATCTTTCTTGGCAAGATTTTTTTTCTCTCTAACTAAGCTCTTAATTGACTTTGTGTGAAATAAATTCCCTGTTTCTGAAGCGCTGTATAAAGATAACAGTAGAAGACATTAAGGAGTGAAGGGTGTTTCCTTTTCTTGAGAGCGCTGATATGTGTGTGGATTAATGTTCACAGTCAGTGGGCAAACAGTTGTCTCAAAATATGTACTTGCTGTAGTGAGTGTCTGACTTAAACTAGGTTATTGCACAGTTTCATTTTACACTAATGCTGTGTTTTTCTCAGTTGTTTTCATTCGTGTTACTACTCAAAATAAGGTTGTGTTGCCTTAGTTTAGAATTTATGAGTCGCGCAGCTGGCATTCAGAAAAATAACTCTCCTTTTCTATTCTGTTGTTGCAAGAGTGATCTTTGTTGCTGACTTCCATTGCATACTATAGTGTGTGCGTGTGTGTGTGTGTGTGTATATATATATAAATATATCTATGTATGTATGTATATTTGGTGTTTATCTGGAAAGCCCTGGGCCAGTGCAGCACTTTGAGCAACACAGCTCCTGAGGGAGCATCGGTTAAGCACATGATTTCTCTTATCATTTTGACTGTATTAGGGAGCTTGCAAAGTGGACACAGCTACCCTCTTTTGCTAATACAGTTTTGAATGCGTTCACTGTTATTCTTGCAAATTAATTGTCAAATTAGTCTAAATTGTAGCTATCTCAGGCCTGTACAGAGTCACAAATAATCCCATCCAAACTTTTAAATAATTTTCTAATTTGTTCTTGTTCTGCTTGTATTAATTGTAACTGTGTCCACAGGGGGTCTTAATATGAATCTTAATGGAGAACTTGCATAATCAGTATACATATGTACAGTTTTATTAGCCACATTAAATGTCTATATATTTATATATAAAATGCCCAGGTGCACTCCCTTAAATCTAACATCGCCACACAGGCAATATAAATTGTGTCATATTTATAGCAGGGTTATAGAACATGATGTTTTTCCAGTCCTGTCTAGGAACACTATTTCAGGCATGATTTGGAAACCATCTTGTCATGCAGCTGATTCTTTAAGAAGTCGGAGGAAAATAATCAGTAAAATTGTGAGTTTTAATGTCAATGCTTACAAAGGTGATGTACTTTAGTTATGCTCTCATACATCTCTGAGGAAACAGGAAGGACATAAGAGTACCTTAAAATATCTCTGACTTAAGTAAGTCTGTCCAGTGTCTCCTCTTCTTATTTTCATGTTTTGTGAATTTTTCTCTCTTTTTCAGTCTTTAGGCACTTGGAATTTTTCACTTATCCTAAAGCTTGCTTCAGGGGTCAGCCCCTGTTTGTGCGTGCCCAGCAGTGCTCACTGTTGCTCTGTGGCAACGCTGTGTGTCAGTTACTTGCCGCTGGCCACTGCTTCCTGTGGTTTGGAGACGCTGAGTTTCATCTCATCTTCTCCGTTTCCTGATTCTTCTCACATGTGTACTGGTTGTCATTTTTTATCTCTCAGTATGGTGGGTTAGGGGGGAAAAATTTACATGCA
This sequence comes from Acanthornis magna, assembly GCA_036785705.1. Classification (NCBI taxonomy): domain Eukaryota; kingdom Metazoa; phylum Chordata; class Aves; order Passeriformes; family Acanthizidae; genus Acanthornis; species Acanthornis magna. Next base: position 15,529,261 of record JAWUZG010000090.1, read on the forward strand.
CTATTCAGGTAGCTGTTCCTTTCCTTGCTTTTCCTCTTTCTTTCCATGACACTGTATGAGAAGCTCCAGTCTGCTTCTAAATCCACTTCAATGAACTTGTGTAGAGAAACTTTCCCTCAGCCAATCTCATTTTGCCCAGGCAAGGCTTTGCTTACTGCAGATGGGAGAAGGAAAAAGGGAGAAGAGAGGCATGAAGAGAGAGGGAGTAAGCCAGTGCACAAAAAAAGATTATAACAGATGGATCCTACTGTAGTGCAGTGTTAGTTAAGAGGTCCTTATTAATACTGTTCAAATGCAAAATAAGTACTTATTATAAAAGTACTGAAGTTTAATATTGTACAATTAAACATGGACAAATGTTCAGCTGTGGGATTTTGGTTTCTCAGACGGGAGGTTTTAAAGATCATTTACACATCCTGCTTTACAACACTGTAGCAGTGTCACAGAGATTCTTGTATACTGATGACTCCTGTGGCAAAAGCTGAAACTCGGGGTTGTGCATCAGTCAGACATTTAGAACTGTTTAGGATTTGTTGTGGTGTTTCTAGAGCTCTGGCCTCAGGTGGAGTGCCTTCATTTTCATATTGATCGCTCTTGTATTTGGGATGATAATCCTCTCTAAGAAGTGCTTTTAAGTTCCAAACAGGGTGATTTTTTTCCCCTCTATATCTGTAACACTTTTTTTTTACAGAAGCTGAAATGCTGTTACAATCTCACACATATGTGCTAACAAAATTTATTCTATGTAGAACACTGAACACTCAGAAGTGGTTTTAAATAGAAAATTGTCTCTGAAATCTGTAACCTTCATGTTCATGGTTTGCTCAACTGTCAGCATGGAATGCAAGAGGAAAACCATCTGCCATGTTTATTCGGGACTAATACTTCCTCTTGCTAAGTAAAATTCCTGCAGAGCCTCAGGTCTTTCTCCTACCACTGTACCCAGAGCATAGGCTTAATGTCCCAGATTGCAGTGGAATAATATCAAGCATAATTTTGTGATTGCAAGTGTTACCGTTGTGCAGATTCTGGCAAGTTCCACCCTCAGCCTTTGATCTTTGGAAGATGTCCAGCTGCTGGCACTTGGGCAAAGCCCGGTGTGTCGACAGCTCTGAGGCCATCTGTGAGGAGCCCTGTTAGCTAGCTGGGTTCCTGTGCCGTGCCTCTACACTGTACCCTGCCAGAAAACGCGTTTCCTGGGTTTGCCCTGCTTTTCTCTTGGAGAAGGATTGACTTTCAAGTCCTCAGAAAAATGAGGCTGCAACAGCTATTATGTAACGGGGACATCAGCGTGAAGTGAAATTATTACAAATGGACATTAGCATATGAATTGTTCTACCTATGAAATGCTGTGATATAAATCAGCTTTCTGTTTTAATTGGGGAAGTGCACATTATGGATCAAACAGTAAAGGATTAATAATATCTTAGAATCAGATAACACCTTTAACTATATATTTTGTTTGTTGTTAACAAGAAAGAATATGACTTCAAATTAAAGATGCTTATCTTCTTTCAGCTGAAGGACAATGCATTTGAAACACCCGGCCAAATCTCTTATCAATATTCATCTATTAAAATAAACATTCCAGCATAGAAAGCAACTCTGTAAAAACTCTGTTCTTTTCTTCATGTTTTATCTGTTAGTATTTGAGAATTTGAATAATTGTCTGGGCTGAAAGCCTACTTCTCTTTTCTGTGACTATAATTTAATGTTATTTATCACAAATTAAAACTATAAATATAGTGCATGATATGACAAACATCTAATACTCTTATTTAGCACCTTGAAGGTCAGGTGTAGCCTGGTAACTAAGTCCTATTTGCACAATTCCATGAGTCAGTGTTTGCTACAGGGTAGAAATTAATGTGAACCTAAAATGATCTTTTTGCTGTCTTTAAGACTATGACCATGACTGATTATTTGCTGACCTTTTCCTCTTATACTCACTTCTGAGAAATGATGCTTGACTAGTGAGATTTTTTGGATGCTAAGGCTGTACCTAGTCCAGACTCTGCTTATAACAGCATTAAACTGGAAGAAATAAGTTAATTCAAGCAGAGAACGTGTCAGATGTTCACATCCTATGGATTAAGACAACCAGGATATTCCAGAAAATTAAACAAATAATTTTTTTGATCAACAGTTGGAGGATCTGAACAGCTGTATATTTCCCTCATTCCTTATTTTTTGATACCCTGTTTTCCTTCGTTGTTTAGCTTTTACTAAAAGACATTAGAGGCTTCACGGCATAGATAACTTTGGAGATCTATGACTGTTCTGCTACATGTAGGGGGTGAGACCTGGGTAATAAGTAATAAGATTATGGGGAACAAAAGAACAAGATTTGTTTGCTAAATTGGTGGGTACAGTTAAACAGTCTCCTGGGCAAGCAGGTACCCAGGAATATTCAACTTGATTGGTAACAACTTCATTTCTTTAAACATGTCTGTAAAATGCACCCAAATGAATTAAGTAGTCTGAACATTGCCTTTATAACCTTATTTTTACAAATATTTTAACTATGGATAACCGGGCAGAGTCACTAAAAGAAACAATTCGTATATCCCTGTCCTGGATGCTCACTCTTGTCTTTTTGCCCTTTGTGGCAGCGTGACTACAAAAAAAATATAAATAAACAAAAAGTAACCTAGGTTTGTGCCATAGTTTGCTGTGCAGCATCACAAAATGGATGCTAATGACACAAGCAGGGAAGCTCCATGGGCCACAGGCAAGAAGAATGAGGTTTGGTTGATTAAACTGTCCTGGTTTAAAATGTTGGTAAAGCTCAAACTTTCCTTTCCTGCCATTGCAGTTCCTCCAACATACATGGCTTGGAGGCCTCTTTCTCCCTTGAGGTGCCGTTCTGTTCTGGTGTGTGCAGCGTGGTGGGAAGGGCCATGAATCCATGTACACTGATACAGGAATTACTTTACCAAACCAGACAGGAACTCATTGCAGAGATCATTTTCCTTTTCCATAATACGGATCTTCTGAGCCAGACTGTACAAGGTGACACGCAGAGAACACTTTTTAGAAAACTTTTCTTGCTTCTGCTGTTGATAAGCACAAATATTTCCTCAGCTGAAAATGAGAATGGCAGCTTTAATGCAGTCATAATAACAATTGGCTTACTGTGCATGAAATATAACAAGGTTTGCTGCTGTATTATTAAAAATAAAAAAAGCTAACAATAATTTCTCCTTTGAGAAAACTTTTATTATCTGGACCTGGATAATTTTGTAACTTCACATCTGTATGTCTGCAGTACAGAGTACCATCCAAACACCAATCAAACATCAGTTACCTTTAGCACTTACTCACCAAAGTTCAATTGAAATAATTAGTAGTAGAAACTGCAGAGACTACAGTTGGGTAGCCTGCTGGAGGCAAGGGGTAAGACGTTCTGATTTAGCCTTTGACTGTAATGGATGAACCAAATGGTTATTATACTGACCTTTTAAAATCATAAGAAAATACTGAACTGCGCCAAACCTACCAGAGAAACCTGAAGCCTCATGAACCTTTGCCAGCCTGAAAATATAGCCAAATTATGATTCCTGGTATTTGTTTTTCATAATTTGAGCACTTTCATGATTCAGTTCTGAATGTAACAGTGATTACTTTGCTGTAGCAATCTCTTCTGAAGGATCTTGTGTAAACCTTTGACAGGATAAATAATAGAGTTAAGGTACTAAAATGACACTTAGCCGTCATATTCTTAACAACTTTCAGACACCACCAGAACCCTCAGTGTCTGTTTTAGAACTGCATATTCCTTTGCTTTACCTGCTTAGGAGTTTCAGTTTTCAGAACAATTTGCCTGTCTTGATTTTCAGTTCTGGATGAATTTTCGAAGTATGTGTTCTAGAGCAGATCCTATAAAAGGCAACCTGAAAGCCCCTCAGGGTTAAACTGTTCTTAGATTCCTGTGCACTGTTGCTGGACCAGGGGTTTGTGCCCTTGACAGATTTTCCCCATCTGAAAGAGTATGACCACTACACACATGTGAGTGTCCCAGCAGCCATTTCTCCTGTTGGAAATGTTCCACTTGGCATGAATATTCATTGGGCTGGAGAAGGGAAGAGTGTACAGTGCAGCAATTGTATCACTCAGTGAGAATATGGGACACTCACTTTCAAGTCACTCTTCTAATCAACATTTAATTATTTATACATGTTGGAGTTTTTTAAGCAGGAAAAGTTAAGAGCTGTTTTCACACTATCCTGTAGGCTGGCGCTTAGGTCACTTGCTGAAGAAGCTGAAATTTTACTTAAAGCTTCTATCAAATTTCAGTTTACAGCTCCTCAAAAGTTAATTCCTGCATTTTTTATTTCTCAGTCTTCATCCCTGGTTCAAATATATTTATTAGCTCAGATTTAAGCCTTTTCTGTTGTTTTGAAAAGCAGTTGATGAATTTACTTTGGTTTAGTTGGGCTATTAGGAATGGACTGAATATTTTTAAGCTGGTTTAGTCAAAGCTGAAAAAACAAGTGGAGTTGGAAGAGAAGGGGAAGCAAGGAAAACTTCTTGGACTTATTTTTTGTGGGTTTTTTAATTAACTTGGAAAAAGAGGGTGAAATCCACAGATGCTACAGGTTTGAAGGACATGAATTAAGTATTTTGGTCTTTAACGATGAAGACCAGTGTGTAGAGAATTTTTTTAAATGTAACTGAGCAATTTAGACACAATTCCCTTTGGTTCTAACCTAATTTTCACCACCTAACCTCTTTTGGAATCCAGTGGAATTTTCAAAAACTTACTTCCACACATAGAAAGAGCTTATGATCCTTAGAATACTCAGCAAGATCAGAAATAGTCCATTTGCTATCTCCATTTAATGTTCATTTGGCCTAAATGATAAATTTGTTCTGAATGCAGGGTATGATTTCTGAGTCCTGTGTATTGAAGATTGGATCCTCATATTGCTAATTTCAACTTTCAGCCCAATGCAATATAATTCCCAGAGGAACAAGACAGAATCTATCAGACTATTTGCATCCTTCTGCATTCCTAACACAATAAAACACTAAAAAAGCTGCACACATTTTATATATAGATATATGTATGTATATGTATATGTATGTATGTATGTATACATACATATATGTGTGTGTGTGTGTGTATATATGTATGTATTTATATGTATAAATAAAAATTTCCCCTCTTCCCTTCCAAAAGCATGTAGATGAACCATTTACTTTTTGTCATCAATAATAAAGGTTGTAGTGAATTTCACACAAAAACTGTATTTGGAACAGCCAACCTTTTGATCATTACACCAATCATACAGTGTACCCTATCTTTAGGAAAGTAATTAAAGCATTTGTGATTTAAGTGTTTTAAAAGAATTGGAGAAATCAAGTTCTATCTTCAGGCATTAAAGTCAGTTTTCCCTAGGTATCCATAGGTGAAGCATTATTTACTCTCACTTTGAATTACCACTCTGCTTATTCACTTTGCCATGTTAAGTGCCGTTTTTTAACAGCAAAATGCATGTAGTGAGAAAATTTGTTAGTTTTAATTTACTAATTCAGTTTGCCTCATTTATTATTGATAGAAATCAATAAGAAAATTAGCAGGTTCATAGAAAATATTTGAATTTGTCTTTTTTTCTTTCTGAACATTTGAGAAAGGAAGATCATATCCTTGGGGGGCTCAGAAGATTTCATTGGTATAACTGGAACAAAACAAGAAAAGTACCTGGAGTTTTAGTTAAATGGAGAATTTGCAGACCATCTTTGTCATACACGTATTTAAATGTCTTATTTTTACTAGTCAGCAGTTACACAGAGAGAGCAATCAGTCATACCATCACATCTTTGATTTCTTCAACAGTAGTAACATTATTGCTCCTGGAGGAAAGAAGCCCCAAACTGACAGTTTTGGCCACAAAACCCTTTGTGATTTGAACTGTTTATTAATCTTTAAAATGTAGTTTTGTGAAATGGCAGGACTCAAAACCCAAACACATTGTTTGGGTTGTGCCTTTCCCCAGATAGGTCCCTAGGCTGGCATCTGGAGTTTGGTGGTTTGGTTGGTTGTTGTTTTGTCATTGTTTGTTTGTTTTGTTTTGTTTTGTGTGCGGTATTTTTGTTGCTTTGTTGGATGGGTTTTGGAGGTTTGGTTTGTTTGTTTTTCTCTCACACTATTTTCCTTTTGTAAGGTTAAGCAGCGCCTGTTTAACTTGCCACGTTAATGAACTATTAATGAACTGATCTGAAATGCTGTGGGTATAATACAAACCATACTCTCCTTAGATAGTGCCGCACATTAAATTGTATTTCCCCCTTTGCAGAGACTGTGCTGCTGAGCTCAGGTTTGTTGAACTTCCCAATTACCTCAAAACCTTCAAACAAATGATTTCAGCCTGTCTCCTCCCTGTGCTGTTTCACTGATGCAAGGAGGGGCGATGCAGTAACTCTACACCTGTCCCAGCGCACGCCTATCAACCTGCTCAACTTCCCCAACGAGTGAGTTGAGCATGAGAACATCCGAGATTGCTCGGCTCTGGAACCAGTGGTCCGGATGCTTCTGGGTGCTGGGGCTGGCTTTGAGCTGGGCTGGCTTTAACACTTAGTGCTCCATGATGGCACTTGAGGACAGCAGCTTGTGCTCCAGGACTAAGAGTAAGCTGAATTCCCATCAGACTCGTTACAAATCAACAAGACGGAGAAGCCTGCCACCAGACATCCTGCTAGAAAATGATTTGAAAGGAAAGTTTCAAAAAAATATTAGGAATATAGACCCTATACACCCAAGGCGCACTAAGAAAAGACCTTCTATATTTTCAGGTAGGAAATGCTATTTTAATAGTATGTTAGTGCAGTAACTTCTAACCTTTTTGGTAAATTGAAGGGTTCAGCAGTCGATTAGTCAGAACTTATTCTGTTTTAAAACCTAAGACAGTTTTCATGGATAGTTTTAATCTAGTACCATTTATGTTAAATTATGTCAGCCATTAGAGTTAAAATGATGGAACCAAAAAGAGAATCTTCATGTTTTTGATTTCATGTTGCTTGCTTGAGGGGATTTTTTTTTAATACTTAGCATTTACAGAAAGCCAGTTGTTTCTCTAGAGCTTTAAACTGCATTTTGCTTAACCCCACTTACAAGTAATACAGTCAACAGCTGCAGTGTAAGAATCTCTCTTGCTGCTCTAATACTCTATCTCACTGCTTTTCTGGAGGAGAGTGGTTTGGGGAGTTCGTCAGTCCAGCAGATTTTTTTGTGTGTGTAGCCAGAAATTAACATCACTAAATAATCAAATGCATGCTTTGAATTCCTGGTTTGAACTGGAGCCTGTAATGTCAGGAGTTAATAATTTAGTTTAACTCTCTAATTTTTAAGAGGTAGGAACAAGGCACGAGTGGATTTCAGTCAAGCTAATGGCAAGTCTGGAATATTTTGTTGTGTTCTGCTTTTAAATTATTTTAAATGTGCCTAAAAATAGGCAACAGATTAGCACGAGGACAAAGGATTTGTTGGAAAACAATCAGGTCATCTTTACGAGGAGGACTTAAAAGGTTCTAGGGGGGAAAAATCAATACCAGCTCATCCCTGCTGAAACTGAAAATGTGTTTCTGCGAGGCAATCAGAGGAAATTAAATCCTTTATAGAAACAAAACTTTTTAAATTTAAAATATCTTGCTTTCCAGATGAAAATTAGGATTTTCACATTTCTAGCTGGAATTAGTACAATCATACAGATCTTTGAGGAGTGGTGAAGTATATAAAATTATTTAAATATTCATTTTATATCCCTTAGGGACAGCTAAGCTCACACAGGTACCTTTTCAACATCTGAAACATTGGTGAAGGACTGGGACTACAATGTTAAAAGATAAGACAGGACAGCATTGTTTGTGTGGGATTTAGTCCCTCTATTGTACCTTTGTTGAGGTAGTTGAAATATTTCAACACCTTAGGAAATAAAGCTTTTTTCCTCTGTCCTATTCTACTTCCCTAGCTTAGAAAGATACAGAAAAGCCTTAGCAGATCTCAGGTCAGGTGACTCAGACATGCCCAAGGCTCCTGGGCTTCCCAGTGCCTGAACTGTCTTCCTAAGGTGATGAGGGCTGTTGGTGACTCTCCAATCACATTATTTTGGACAGGATAGACCCTCTGTATCATGCCTGCCTTTGTATCTTATCTGTATCTCAGTTGCCACTTTTTTATCTTTTACTTGCCTTTTCTGCTCCTTAATTACTCTGTGGGGTTTTTTTTCCTGTAACTTTTCCAGTTTTTTCCTGTACATCAACATTTTTGTATATTAAATATTAGCCTTGTGTTTGGTCTTCAAAATCCATACTCTGTTGTGTCTACCCAGATTTCACCTTTATTCTGTGATTTTTTTTTTTTAATGCAGTTTTTTCTCTCTGCTCTTTTTCCACCCCCCCAAATTATCAAATTAACAGTAGTACTCCATTCTTTGTGTTGTGTCAGATATGAGCACTTTAATGCAGTTTGTGTGTCTGGAACACTGCCATTATGCTTATGAAATCCACTGCAGATGTGTTACTGTACACTCAAGGGCACTTAACTCAAAGGTAATGCAAATTGATTCCTATAAGCAATTGATGGAGCATGATGGAAAGATGGGTGTAGCCTTTCATTTGGTAGGTCAGCAGTATACATGGGAGAAGCTTCACTTGATTTGCTTTTGAAAACAGGTTAACAAAGTAAGCTGGAAGTGCTCGAGACCATTGTCTTTCGTGCTGTAAATGTAGGTTAGAATGGAAACAGAGCTGTATTGTACAATCAGGGAATGGTCTGGGTTGGAAGGGGCTTCTAAAATCCATACGGTACAACCACCCTCCTGTGAGCAAGGACATATTCCTCTATTATCAGGTTGCTCAAAGCCTGTCCAACCTGACCCTGAGCACTGGAGATGGATAGACAGATAGATATTAAATATAAATAAATAAATAGACTTGCTCTGCAGTCTTTTGCTGAAACCATTTGAAGAATGTGGTGATTCCTACTTCCTTGTTCCAGCCCAGTCATCTATTAATACAAGTATTTTAAATCTATAGCATTTTGACTCTTCCATGTTCTTCTAATCCCTGTATCTCTGCTAAGTGTTTTATAACACCATTAGCCTGCCTTGTGTTTAGGACATTGCTGCAATTTAGCCTGAAGTCATGGACTTGCTTTCTGTCCTTTTATTCTATCTTAAAGAGCTTTACTAATAAAACAGCAAATAGTGACACACCAAGACATCAAGCTGCAAGGAAACGTGTCATTTCATTCATTGGGACTCTTGTTTCAGTCTCGGTGTAGACTCAGGGAGGAGTCTTGCATGAAATAGGCTTGTTTTACGATTTTTTCTTAACTGTGATAGCTAGAAGCTCACTCTTTAAAAATGAAAGCTGAAACCTGAGAAAAGTGAATTGTCTATCTGTCCTGCTACCATGAGGTTAGTCATTCATGTAGGGCTAGGCAGGACTGTCCAGCCAGTGGTGTTGTGGGTTATTGTGGGTTATTGTGCTTACCCCCATTCGGCAAGGGGAAGGCAAACAGTGTGCTGAGAAACCATGGCATTGCCCAGGGGATACCCTGCACAGAGATACCTTTCTCTTCTTTTGCAGAGCATTCCATTTCTTCTTCTTTAAATCAGAAATCTTTAGAGCTGCTAATAGGACTTCGTTAATATCAACTGCTGATATATAAATTTTCGGTTTTAACTGTTTCATGGTTGTGCTTTTTTAAAAAAATTACACAGGCACAAGGGAGCATAATCAACATTATAGGGCCATTTATTGTCAATAGAGAGGTTCATCACCTTAATTAGTGGAATTTGTACAGATCTGCTGATATGCTCTCAGTTCAGCATACTCTCATAGCCATGGCTGAACCTCACTCTGGCAGGACCATGCAAAAATGGACTGTGTCTTGTCTTAACCTGAAGAGAAAACCCTCACTTGTTAATGAGAGAAGAAAGAATTGTATAAAGACAGAGTGGGCAACAAAGGGACCTTAGCAGACCATGCCTTGACAGAGCTACCTAGGAAAAGTAAATTGAACTAACTGAAGCAGCATAAAATTAAAATGGATTAGCTAAACATGAAACATGTACACTGACTTATGTTCACAATAACCTGATGAAAATTAGTCTGTATTTTTTTATTTTAATCTAGGGAAGTGTAGGGTGAGTTTTTATTCCTATTGCTTTTTGAAAGAAGGTTGCTGATGTTGTTGTTTGAGTTTTTTCTTTATGCATGGCAAAGATGTAAGATTTTGGCTGGGAATGTAGAAAATAGAATAAGTAATATAGAAATCACAAAGGTCAGAGTGCTAGAAAAATACAATGGTCAAGTTCTTCTTAGAAGCCATTTATATTGTGAGCTAGGGTTGTTTGTTTAAGTAAGTACCATTGAAAATCCACTTCTAGTACTGTTATTAGTGTCTTGTAGGCTTTTTTTTTCTTCTTCATCATTTTCATATGCAGGTTATCTGTTTTATTGTTGAATGATGCTTGTTCACTGATGTATCAGTTTTGAAGAATGGAAGGTGAGAAAAATACTTGGGGTTTTCTGCCTCTCCCAGGATCAGGCACACCTCCATTTCATGGCCTTATGTCTGCTGCCTTCCCAGCCAAAATCAGCTCTGCATATTCTGTGGGACAACACATTACCTCTACTTTGGCAAAAGCGGTGTGGTGTTGCTGTGAGTTAATGTAACGAAGGGCAGTGGCTAACATTACTTTACAGAGCTACTCAAAGGAAGAATGTGGGTTGCTACTCTGTGATTTTACATCTGAACAGCTAGTATTTTGTAACAAACTCACTGATTTTTTTTTATTTTTGCCTTTTTTTTTCAGTGAAAATACTGTCACAGTTAGAAGTCTTGAGGTACTCTCTCAAAGCATTTCTGGAGTTCAGACCAGCATACAGTCTAGCAAAGTCACTTTCTAAAATAAGTAAGTTGATTTCATGCCATACTTGCATGTAAATTATAATAATGAAAAATAATAAAGAAAGGGTTTTATGTATAAGAAAAATGCTTAAAAGGTGTTCAACAGTGACATGAATAAATTATTTAATTTCTCATGAGTCATGCAGATAAAACAGCCAGTATGTATGACTTACTTTTTACTTTTGACTGGCTGTGTTAATTGGGAAAGACTTGCCAAAATCTAATTACTTTTAATAAGGATGCTTAAAGTCATGGGTACAGTATGTGTCTTGATTCAAATGAGTAATAATGATCTGTGTTCAGTATTTTAATTTGGTGAAGATTTGAATATCCTGCCTCCTCTCTGAGTAAATTGTGCTGCATGGCAATAATGTCTGCTTGTGATCTGCATATGATAATTGCTGTTCACTTATGGTACCCCTGTGTCACCCAGCACAGGGACATTTGGGAGACTGGTCAGTAATGGTGTTGCATTTTACAAGCATCATTCAGCAGAAGGGAAGGCAAGTCTGACTTGTCCCAAAGTTTTTCTCTTCCCTTCCTGACTTGAAAAAAATGGCTTGGTTTCCCATTAACATTGTTACCAAGACATTCTGCTGACTGAAAATGCAGGAGGAGGGAGGGGTAACATTTTTTGTTATTTGCTGTTCATATTGTGAGCTGGTGTTGTTTCTGTGTTACTGTTTTTTATTGGGCCTTATGGTAGGATATGCCATTGGTGCATTGCTGATTTTGTGTCCACCCATTCTTCTGGGAGAGTGGCTACTGCTTTATTAATAGAAATTATAAAACTGATAATATCTTGCTTTGATCTGACCTTCTGCATTTTTGTGGTCTCATACACATTTACATATATATATAACTTAATGCACTCTTCAGCATTTAGTTCTTGCATATTTTTATTAAAGTGACATTTTCCTCAGGAAGGATGGGTTGATGATTCAGAGAAAAGCTCTGGATTCTGCATGAAGTCTGATGTAATAGAGGCATGTTGTCAGACTTGTTTTCTTCTTGGGTTCACTGGTACTTTATGGAGTGGGGAGAATGATTTCCAAATGTTCTTGTAAGCAAGTGGTGAAGATACCGCCTCATCTTTAAGTTCTGTTTGGGACTTAAAGGAGGTTCTCTATGTCCATTGGAGAGTAACTTGAGCATGAAAATGAGGGAGAAGATAAGGAAGAAGGTGAGGTTAAGACAAGGTTGGCATCTTCTGCTATTATGGCTTGGATTTTTGATTTTTAGTTTTGATTTTTCATTTTTTAGTTGTTTGTTTATTTTAAAAACTGTTCACTTGTCTCCTAGATTTAAATTGCCACCATCAATTGTTATAGATGTTAAGACTCCTCTTTAAATCAAAGACTCCAGTGTTGAAGTGAACAAACCCCCCCTTATTACACAGTACTATACCTCAAATCTTAAATGTCTAAGGATTTGTAGACTTCATGGTGCTGAAAGACCTTGTGAAGCGATTGCATCACTTGCATCCTGATTTCAGCACAGATTTCTCTGTGTGCTGCCTTAAAAATAGCATGTGAAAAAAGAATCTGGTTTAGTAACATGGTTTGCCAGTTTCACCCCTTGGCTCTCTGCTATGTCCTTTCTAGGCGATAATGATTAAAGCGTAAAGGAAAATCTTAAAACTTGTGCCGAATGCTCAGCTTCTGGGAAATATAATAGTTTTGGGGGTTTTTTATGTTTATATGATTTTCAGGAAGAAGCATTGAACTAATATTCAACACGGGTTGTATCTCAGAAAAGTGTATCAATATAAAACGTATCAAATTTTAAAGCAGAAGTCAGAGTCCTAAGAAATGTTAGCAAAATAGCAAACAGACAAAAATATTTTAAAATATTTAAGAACAAGTCAGACACTCTTTATATCAAATGGCAGTAGCCTTAACTACATTTCATGTGCAGTAAATCCATGAGGGTTTGTTGAGATTATTTCTAAATAAATCTTTCTTTGGTCATCAAGAGGCAATAGAACTTTTTATTCTCTTTATCTGATTTAAGATACACTGTGGACGGTGCAATCACCATAAAAATATGCCCATCTTGGGCCCATAGAGATACATTTTTGTACTAATGGATTGGACAGACTGACAATTTTTTTCATAGTGTTGTGAAATACATATTTTAATACATGGAAGACAGACTTTACTTCTAAGGTCTTATGGCAGTGCATCTGCAGTAATGAAAAGCTTATCAACCAAGTAAAATGTTTTAAAAGTATTAAAGGTTGTCATAATGGCTTTGATTTGGCCTTCTGGCTGATACTCTGTTCCTCTCCTGAAGTGCAATCTTCACATAAGCAAGTGTAGATAATGATACTGAAGTATGTTCTCTTGGCAATCTAATGGGTCTGTGGTCTGCATACAAATCACTCAGAATATATTTCTTCTATAGTTCTTGTTTAATTTTAGATACTTTTGTACACTTGTTGGGTTCATTTGGCAGCTAACTAACTTTCAGCTATTTATACTTCACACATTTACACATTTAATTGGAGCATACTGTATCCAAGTTAAATCACCTGATAATCTTGGAATCTCTGAAATAAAAAATTGCAATTTTCTTAATTTTCTTTTTTTGCTGTCATACTGTACCTGAAGTTGAACTACAGCAACACGAAGTTTAGGATTTTCTGAAAATACTTGCTTAATTTCAAGAAGTATTTTTAAAAAATCAGTATTTTAGTAATCTGTCTGGCTTCTAGACTGTTTTGCCTGAAGATGGGTGTACATAGTAGAATTCATCTTAATTACAAAAGACTATCTAATGAAAACTCTTAGAACACAACTAAAGTGAGTTGGAAGATTTTCTTATACTGCTTCTCATGATAAAATATGCCCTTATGGATGAAATCCTTATGGTACTTACAGTAAACCAGCTATAAGCAGATAGATACTGAGTTCACTACTTAGGTTTTCATAAAGACAAAATCAACTGTATCACTCCTATTAATTTTCTTCATTGTTATTAATTAAGAGTGTTTATTTAGGAATGTGGTTTTTTATTAATTTTGGGGATTGGATCTCAAATTAGGAGCCTGACATGAGTAGGTCATTCTGTATTATATCTGGGAGTTTTGGGAAATTGAAATTGCAGCGTGTTTCTCAATATGATATCAATTTAAATTCCTCTTGCACTGGGTATACTGATATGTAGCTGCTATGCAAAGCCAAAATACAGTATTACATTTAGAGGCAATTGTGAAGACCCAACAAATTCTGTTCATGCTTTTTAATCATACTACTTAAGTTGTACTTAAAATTTATTAAAATAAGAAAACTTTTCCATCTGTTACTGGAAGATATTGCTGTTTCCAGGGAAAAAAAAGTCTGTAGTTATGCAATGCATATTGTGTGTGCCACAATGTCATGGCTCCTCTTACAAGGACCTGCTGTGTAGTGAGTGGGCTTTTCATTTATTTAGTTGGTTTAGAACTGCCTGAGAGTATTGATGTGACTTTCTGTGGGGTTTTGCTCTGTGTCTTTGGAGTTATTGTTTCATGTTGGCTGTAATGGCAACATGCTTTAGTTGCAGAACATGTTAGAGATTGAGTATCTGTATCACAATGGTTGTCAATGATCTGCTATCAGAGGAAACCTTTCCTGGTGTAATTTATGCTGCAAACAGTAAAAGGTTGGCACAATAATTTTAAAGCATAATGTTAAGTCTGTGTATTGGTAAGGCAAGGGACAGTTCACAAATGCCATCTTTCTAACTGTAATCTCATTTGTCCTGTATTTCCTTCTTTGTTTAGGATCTGTGAGTTAGTCAGTCTCTTGCTGGTCTGTCCTCTCCTGTTCTTTTTATGCAAGAGAAATCTCTCTCTAGCAAAGTTCCTCAATTTCTTGTGTGTTTTGCCTGGATAACTCTCCTAACAATTCTCAGCCCCAGTTCAGAAGCTGGCAAGAGCTGAGAAACTGGGAGAGAACTGGACATTGCCAGCAGCATTCAGATAATATTTTGCTGTACACTTGTAGGCTGCTTCATGGCTCCTGGCCTCGTGGCAAGAGAACAGTCCAGGTGTCAATGTGGGCATGGCAGTCATGGTCCAGCATCCCTGAATCACCAGTCTGTCCAGCAAGACATAACTTTAATTACCACAGAGGTCATTAAAACTCAGCACCAGTTTGTTCAATGAGTCACAATAAAGTACTTCTGATAAGACATGTTTAGATTTATCATGGACGGTTACTGACTCATCTATAGAGAATCATTCAACTATTAAATTTAAACTAGTTGTTGAGGCTCTATTCTGAAGTAAAAAGTCTAATCTGCAGCAGAGGTTTTACAATTACAGAAAGATGCCAGGGTGAAAGAAGGATGACGAGAAAAGAGAATACCAGAGACTAAATTAAGCTCACAAGATGGAATTTCAGGGTCTGAAATGTAATTTTCTGCCCAGTGAATTGAGGATAAACAAAACATATGGGTACAAGTCCAATTTTAAATCCATTCTGGAACTAGAAAATCAGCAGTTCTCTCTTTAGAAGCTACTTATAATGTAATTTAAGTTTAGATTTGTCATACTAAATGTTGTTGGACTCTTTAAGTAAGAGCAGTGTCATGGTTTTTATCTGGTTTCAGGGTTAAGAATGCTTCTGCATAATCTATTGTTCCATTTTTATTCATCCTGCTTGAAAGCCCATGCTAAAGGAGGTCTCAGTGACTGTGTAAACTTCGCTCATCAGTCAGGAGAATGATGGTGATGGAGGCCCAGGTAGTCCATGCTGCCTTTGCCTCAGTCTTTACCTTCAGGACATCTTCAGGAATCCCAGGCCCGGCAGAGCAGCAGGAAGGCCTTACCCTTGGTGCAGGGATAACAGGTTAGGGAACATTTGAAACAAGCTGGACATCCATGGGAGCTGAGAGGATTCAACCACACGTGCTGAGGAAGCTGGCTGGCATCCTGGTCCAACCAGTCCTGGTGGTCTTGGAAAGCTCATGGCTACTGGGGGAGGTTCCTGGGGACTGGAAGAGACCAAATGTGACTCCTTTCTTCAGGAAAGGCAAGAAAGAGGATCTGGGAGCTGCTGGCTGGTAATCCTCACCATAATCCCTGGGAAAGTGATGGGGTAAATAATCCTATCATCCATTTCCAAGCATAAGAAAAGTAGATGACCAGCAGCAGTCAGCGCGTTTGCATGAAGGGGAAATCATGCTTTATGACTCGGTAGCCTTCTAAAACAAGCTAGCCAGCTTGGTGGATAATGGAAGATGAAAGGATACTGTTTGTTTCAACTTTAGGAAGGCTTTTGGCAGTACCTCTTGCAACATCATCATAGACAAACTGATAAAATACACACTCGATGAGTGAACGGTGAGGTGTGTTGAAGGCTGAGCTGTCGGGATGACTGACTTGTGATTGGCACCACGAAGGCTCACGGGAAGTCAATCACTTACAGCGTAGCCCAGGGGTAGATACTGGAGCAAGCACTGTTTAACAGGAATCTCATGAAGCTCAATGAAAGAAAAAGTCCAGTTAATACAATTTTAACTCAGTTTTGTTCAGTATTTCCCCTACTACTTCTACAAGTACTTTGGTTCACTCTGTATTATTGAAAATCTTACAAATTCTCTTACTCTGCTTTCCAAGATTATTATAATTGTTTAGGCATCTCCTGATTATTTTGTTCATTAACAACCTTTCTCACTAAATATTTCCAGAATATAGAAACTACTTTTTTTTTTCTTTTCTTTTTGTGGAAGATAAATGGTAAAACTGTCAAGCAATACTATAGGCCTACTTCACTGTGTGTTGCCAGTAAGCAATGCCCATTGTTGCAGGAGTTGCAGACACCTTTCTTTTCCAAGCTCCCTTGCTTTCCCTCCACTCCTGATACTTGCAGAAGGAATAGGAAGGAACTTCATGAGCATTAGCATTGCTCCTTTCTCACAGCAGAGGTCTAGAAGGAACAGATGCAGTGACTTTTAACAGATTTATCATCCTATAGAGACTCATTATCACTGTCCATTCTGTCTTTTTTAATCTTCAGGATCATTTTCTGACCATGCTTCTTGCAATTACAGCTAAAATGTATCTGTTCCTGTAATGGCTCAGCCAGAAAAGTGGCTTGGAAAAATGTTCTTACTATAAAATACAGTGTCTGCCAGAGGTGTTTGTAAATGCATCTGAGCAGCTGAGAAAGCTATTTAACTGCATAATAAGTATGAAAAGCATGTGCTTTTTTTAAACAGGTTGGGGTCTCTTTTTTGATTTAGAAGCATTATTTTCCTTTGCTTCTTTCCCCCACCTACACGCCCATCAGCCTCCATTGTGATGACTGTAGTGATCATGTGCCTCTGTGGGGATATTCATAACCTCATTCACAACTGGAGGTAACGAAGGCTAACATTGTAGCCCCAAGACACACCAGCTACTCAAATCAAACTTCTGCTCCTAACTAGTGCGAACACAAGGAGACCTGATGGAAATTATGGAGGAAAAGGAGAGGATGGAAGAATTTCACAGCTTCTTCAACAGTAGCACAATCTCAGGTTAGCTTAATCAAATAAAAAACCACTCTGGGTGAAATCTGTCATATTATCAAATGGGGGAGAAGTATCCTTATGTTCTTGGAGGAGTTTCCATTTTATAAAGGATTCTGCCTGTGCTGATGCTATGTTTTTAGTTCACTGAATTAGTCAGTAGCTAGAGATGACCTCCCTTGATCTGTGGAAGAGTTCAGGCAAGGTTCGTGCACTGGAGCCCTGTGTGAGTCGGGAGGATACGGTGTCACTGAGCACCAGGACACGACTGAGCATGAGCTCAGGTTCCACACCCAGCACTGCCTGCAGCTGCACCGAAAGATTTCAAAGCAGGTGAACCCCGGTTGTTATTTTTTTATGATCACCCTTCCCTTTTGAATTAGGTTGCTATAATAACTGGATTTTCTCCAGATCTAAGCGTCATATTCAAATAAAAGTGTTCTGTCTCAGTGGATTGTTTTCAGTTACGTATCCTATATTTTAGATCTTACTTCACAGCTGAGAAGCCAAACTAAAGATGAAAAAGAAAAAAAAAATTTTCCTCTTCTCATCTGGTGGGAAAAAAAGGGAGAAAATAAGAACTGCTAATTTGAATAAGTTTCAAAAAAATTAGTTTAGATTTTCAAAGCCTTTAATGATGCAGTGGACAAACAAGTACATGGGAGTTTGATACTTAACCAGATTAGACACTTAATAATATACAAAGCAACTGTTAGATGTTTCAGAAGCTAACTGCCTTTGAAAATCTAGGCTGTGGTGACTCAAAATCATTAATCATTTTAAGGGAAGTTAAAGCAACTATAATTACTACTGTCTTTTCTAGGAAACCGTTCAATTTAAAATGTGACATCTTTTTGTGCTTTCTTCCTTGTGTACTAAGCCTAAAGTACTTTCTTTTTTCTTTTAGTTAATAAGAAGCAGTTTGTATATTTTGTTTTGTACATTTTTTTGCTAAATTGCAGTTTCCATTCAAGTGCAGCATGCAAGAAACCTTTACTAACATAACCCTCTTAAACAGGAAGGTAATTTACTTTTTTCCATCATAAGCAGGCAGCTGTATTAGACCTCATATCTCTGGCAGAACCAAGACATTTTTTAGTTTAGCAGGAAGGGATGGACTCTGAAGGACAGAAAAGACCCAGTTACAAAGATTACATGTATATTTAATTTGGCCTCTGTGAGGACACTTGTGCTTCTGTAGAACAGCAGCAAACTGGAGGATGCTGGAGCTCTTCTATTGCTTGTGTCCAGATCGAAGCATTGCTGTCGCAAAACCTTCACCACAGCAAGAGAGAGCCCTTGAGCAAGTGCTCATCAGTTAAAAAGTACTATGTTGAGAAGGGGAAAAAAAGCAGCAAAGAAAGACTCTCTCTCTCTGAAACTGAGATCTCTCCTGGCACAGATTACACCAAAAGGTGAAACAAAACATACTCATACATAATGTTCTAATTTTTAAAAAAAGAACAGTCTTACTTCCCAGTACTTAAAAAAAAAATTAGAGGAAAAATTTTGCAAGTCAGAACGAGTGTTCTTATGTAAGATCAATGAGATTTTTTTAAAGCCAAATTGTTGTCTCCTATCTAGCCAGCATCTAAACACACTGTTGTGCAAGTTAAGGGTGTTACGTGGTGAACTCCAGATGCTCTGTCTCACCAGTGCTTGCCTAGGAGGGTTATACAGAAAGTGAATTCAAAACTACATAGAACAAGACATACTCCCTTCAACTACTGATTAGGATTGAGATAGTTTACTGACATCAATGCTTGAAAGAATGGAGAAAATAATTTTGGGTAGTAACAGGAGAGCACTAAGGCAGAAGCTGTAAGTGAAGGGTCATCCCCATGTAATGAGGAATGTGAGGGAAAGGAACCATGAGAAACAGAAGTTTCATTGTACAATTATATGGCCTGATTTTTCCTGACAGTACCTCACAGCAGTCATTTATGTAAAATTGCTGTAAAGTAGCCAGTGGCTTGAGTCATGAAGATTTTTGCTGACAGCTATTTATGTTTACTTCAGATATTCAGAAATATTTTCTGAAGGGATGAAGGGCATGGTGACAGCCTAGCTATTAAAAGTATCAAGTGAGATAAGAAGTGTATGTGCATGTCCTGTTTATAACCTACAGTCAGGGAAGGAAAAATTTATTTTTTGGTCTACCACCTGGCATGACTTTTTGGGTAATCCTGATTTTTGAAGCATTACATCCTCCTACCTGGGAAAAAAAAAAAAAAAAAGACGTTTTAAAAATTGTAGATGTTATCTAACTTAGTCATTCAGTCCCTGGTCTAAGTGGAGGTACTGATCTGAACTGAGGGTAGCACTGAACCTGAACTTTCTATTAGCACCTTGGAGTAAAATGAGAAAAAAGCTCTTATTCTGTAATGAGCCAGGCTCCAGCTATTCCAAGCACTTCACTCACAGCAGGGGCCTGAGTCTTACCCTGAAGGATGTACAGTCTTGTTTGTGGCAGTGCATGTCTGGGAAGTACACGTCAAGGAAGGAAAATTGATGGCAGGGATACAAATTGATACTTCATCATTTGAAAAACTGGTAGATAACCTATGGCCAGCTAAATCTGATGGTGCTCAGTTTCCTGTTTCAGCCATGTAATTCTTATGCAGCCATTGCAAGAGGTAGCATTTTTTGGAATCATTCAGAGTGGACACTGTATGCATAAGACCTGTCTGAGGAGACTGGAGGTGTTTACATTACAGGGGCATGTGTGCCAGCTCAGACCTGAAGCCTGGCTGGTCTGACCCTCTCTCTGATAGAGGGCAGAGCCTGATACCTGATAGGAAGGTGTAAGAGGCAGCAAATGTAGTACAATCTGATCCCATGTTCATCTCATCTTGATCTATAGTCGATGGAATGTGGTTGAAATCCTCCCAATGTGTTTGTTCTCATTTCATGAGAGAAGTAAAAAATGTACTTATCTTCTAAGGTTGATGTTTCTGGTGGAGAAAAGGGATATAAGCAGAAGGATACCTTTCTACAGAATAATGTAAACATTGAGGTGTGAGTATCCAAATAGGTCAGCCAGAAAGGAAGATGTGTTAATAATTAAAGACAGAATGACAGAATGGAAAGGAAAGTTTAAAAAAAGAACAAGTAAGCAAGTAGCCTGTCAGTAGACCATCTTATTTAAAGTCAGGGAAAACTTCTGCTCTGTCAGAATTAAGAAAAAGAAAATGTATCTGTCAATGTATTTGAGATTCAAGAAAACATTTGTGTTAAAAATCACACTCAAGAAATACATATATTGAGATAGGATCTGTCCGAAGGATGGATTAGTATCAGAGAACAAATTGCAGCTACTACACTGAAAATTCCACCTCCTAATTAGATAATCAAAGAAAGCAACACACATGTGCAATGTGTTACAGGGAACTGTCTTGTGGAAAATTAGTATTTTGAACACGTTATTCTACAAGAGAGACAAAACTAAGGAGTGTGATATGGTTTGTGTTTGGGTCAGGGCTGCCTTGGTTTTGGCATCAGCTCTGCGTGGGTACACCCCCTTCCTTGTCTGTCTTGCTGTGCTTTCCATCACATCTCGGGCACCTCTGAAAAGTTAGGAGCTTTTCCTTTCCCAAGGCAGGTTCCCAGCTGGGGAGGAGAGGGAAAGGGGAGTTTTCCCCAGCTCCAAGGCCATGGCAGAACAGGGGGAAAGCAGTGCTCAGAATCTCAGGGTGTGTCTGTGAGCACAAGAATGAGGAGAAAAAAGGCTGGGAGCTCTTAGGATCTCAGCTACAGCAACATGCAGTAATGGTGAGCCATCCCTAGAGACTCTGCAGAAACAAAGAGGTTGCTTTGAGCAATGCCATGTAATGAAAGGTGTCCCTGCCCATGGCAGGGGTTTGGAATAGTCGATCTTCAAAGGTCCCATCCAAACCAAACCATTCCATGACTCTCTGAACATCTAGCTATGGGCATGCTCCAGCCCTTCCCCTTCCTGGCTTCCACTCCTCTGCCTTCCCACGGAGTTTCTTGGAGGGCAGAGGACACACAACTACACAACAGAAGAGAAGTGGGAGTTTACAACTTATTATGGTCCTAAATTTTTGAGCATTTGGGGGTTCAGTCTATGTATTGTGTGTAATGAGGAAATATGTGTAATAACTTGAGGAAAAGAGCGACAGCCACAAAGTCTGGATTCCCTCTGTGCTAGACCTGGTACCAATCTCTTTGGAGCAAATTAGCAGATACAAATTGTACTTTGAGTGTGTGGGTGGGGTTCAGTTACTCAGTCTCATCTCTGAAACGAGCACTCAGAATCAGTCACCTTCAGCGGAGGTTTGGAAATTTCTCGCTATGAGGAAGTTCTGACACATCATGCTAGGATGTTTGGAGAGTATGATATATAACCTTGTCTCTAAAATACAGATATCGGTTTGTTACAAAACTGAGAAGGGAAGATTCCAGTAGGAATCCAGTATGAAGTAGGATTCCAGTCATGGAAAGCAGCTTGTTTAGGGATGGTTCCTGGAAACTTAAGGTGAAGAGCAGGAAGAAAATACTGCTCAAGTTATTCTTCGTGCCTGCTGATGCCCGTGGGCTGTGTTTGTGGGACACAGGCTGCATTTTTACATGCACAGCAGTATTTCTTGCATCGGTGTTGCCTGAGTCCGTGCCCCAGTGGTAGTGGTGCAGATTTCCTAATGGCTTATAGGATGGTACATTTTTAGCATGTGTATGTTCAATCTGGGCAATCAAAATTTGTTCCTGGCTGGCTGATGCTTCCTGACACTGTCCAGCTAGGGAGAAGCTCAGAGGTGAATGACAGAGTCCTAAGGGGACATGTCAGTTTGACAGCTCCAAAGAAAAGTCAAGGGAAAGATAAAAGTACTTTGAATCTTGAAGGCATAATTCCAACATTAACCAATTAATCCTCTACAAAATGCCTAGTTATAATTGGTTGTTTATAGATAAGGCACAAACTCCTTACAACCTATTTAATTATTCTAATTAATTCAG
The DNA here is from genome assembly GCA_036785705.1 of Acanthornis magna. Taxonomy (NCBI): domain Eukaryota; kingdom Metazoa; phylum Chordata; class Aves; order Passeriformes; family Acanthizidae; genus Acanthornis; species Acanthornis magna. The sequence goes on from JAWUZG010000090.1 coordinate 15,551,654, forward strand.
TAAGCAAGCTGAGAAGGAGACCTGGGTAACGTGTGAATCTACAATATATCTATAAAAATATGTTATTCTATTAAATACCATTAAATAGGTTTCTATTTAAATATTTTATGTAACTGTACCCAAATTTCCTGATGTCCTTGCTCCAGAAATACAGACATATGCTTCATTTCAATGCTGCTATCTTCCATTTTGACACAGTTTATGAAGTAAACATGCATTCTGTATGCATTATTTACTGTCCTCTTGTTTCTGCCTGTTTTGCTTCCCATCACTAGGTGGCAATAGCTGAACAGTCACTTAAAAACAGGAGGCAAAACAAAATGGTGCAGCAAAACTAATGAGACACAAACTAAGAAGGATATCTATTGCTTTATTTAGAGATTATAATATTACATGAGATTTCCTTACCGAAATCTTATTTTATGCAGTGCCTTCTGTCACTCTGTACTTTTAATTTGGATCATGGCAAGATGTTTGTTTTACCTTGTTAAACTATGGGACATCACAGTACATAAAATTTGGTTGATATAGATTACAATTTTGATCTTCATTTTAGCAGAGGACATTAGTAGAGCTGTGGATCTCATGTATGTGTTATGTCATGTCTGCCAGCCTCTGTGAATAGCTCCCATACCTTAGGGTATCTATAATTGTGCTAGACACCTATATTTAGGCACTGGAATACCATTGAACTATGGCCAGTATCCATCTGAAAGCTAGCACAGTCTTTCAAGAGCAGAGCAGAAAGAGGTTTCCAGAGAAGCGAATGTGAAATCACGAATGTAGTGCAGCCCTATCCCAGGATATGACAATATCCTTTTTGTTTTCCTCTGTTAGGTGTGTTCTACACTGGAATCAAATAAATCTGGGAATCACTCTTTGTAGGATTGCTTTATTTTGCCGAAGAGGACTAGACTGTGTGAAAACCGCAAAGACGCTAATAAGCAGCCCTTACTTATTCCTGAGGTGAAAAACTCCAGACAGCCAAACTTTTATTCAACCTGTATCAGTGTGAATCCAACCTGATTCCATGGAAATCAGAGACACAGATATAATTCAACATACAGTATTATTTGGATAAAAGGACATAGTATTTGGCTCAAATTAAGGAGGAAAAGCTATATGTAGCCATAGAAAATAATAATAACAATAATAATAAAGCATGTTAAAAATTTCAGTAGTTCAGCAAACCTACTTTTGGCTTTGAGATCTGTGTCCACATCACTGCTTGGAAGACAAAATTTGAATCTATAGATTATGTTTGCTTTTTTACTGTTGTCATTCCTTAGGGGCTTTCAGCTACTCTTTGCATTTAGCCTCAGATTCTGAAGAGTTAAGATTGCAAAATCCACATAGGCCCTTTCATACCAAGCTCAAATGAGTCCTAGAAGATTGTGCAAGACTGCTATATTCAAATCTCCTTGTGCTTTTTTAAGGATTCCTGCAAGCATTGCTGAAAACATAGAGGACTAAACTGCCTGAATGACTGTAATAAACAGTAGTCACTAAAACTGTAAATAAAATTGGTACCTATGCTACTAAATATTAAGAATCTAAAAATCCAGTTTACAAAAATACTTACCCTAAGTATCATGTGTATACAGTGAGGAGAAACAGGCTGCTTTGAACAAATGATTGTGCTCTTTACCAGAATTCTTTGGAACTATTGTGTCATGCTGAAGGCACTCACCTCCCAGTGTAGGCATCTGAGCTGGATGCCTCAAGATAGATATTGTGAATACCTCCAGCAGTATGTGGTTTTGTTATTCTTTTTCCTCTACTGAGTGAAAGCTTTGGAAGTCTATTTTTTAGATGTTTTGCAGTGACAATAGCTGTTCATGCAGCATTCTGCTCACAAGAACACTTCTGACCATGCTGATGAACAGCATCTGATGAACAGCTTCTTTTTCCCAAGGTAGGGACATGGAAACTCAGCAGCTCCAGACTTTGTCCAGACAGAGAAGGGTATTAGCCAGGGAACCAAGGTTCCTGGATATGTGTTACCTCTGATCTCACAAAACAGTGAGAAAACAGAAGGTGCTCTGTGTGTCACAAAGATGGAGTGTGAGTTACAGAGAAACATTTATAGTTTAAACAAGGCTTATGGTAATCAGCAGGTACTTCATCATGGTAGACCTATGAAAAGCCTTATATTTTGGATCTATGGTTTAAAAAAAAGCTACATTGTTATTGTCAATTCCCATGTAGTAATATCATAAAAAAGAAGCCCACTGTACTTGTAAGTACGTAAGTCTGTAATACCCCTCATCAGACAGCTCACTTTCACTGACAGATTTCATATGCTCATGCCTGTCTATCTTTCACAGCCTGGAATATGTAATTAAATTGTAAATATCATAAAGTCAACAAGAATGAAAGCGGAAGCTATATAACTTCAAAACATCTTAGTCTTGTGAGCCTCCCAAAAATAAGTTCAGAACACTAAATTAGAGTGCTGATGTTTCTGCCATTCCATTGTGTTATTCCTGTCTTAGGAGTTTCCAAAACGTGAGTACAGTCATTATATATGGAAGATGTCTTACTTGCAAATTTAGACTGGCAAATATTTAAATTTAATTTAGCATTTAATTTTTTAAAAAGTATTTTATGACTAATGATAGAAATTAGTAAGATTTTGTATTATTATACTTTTAATTTTAAAGAATCTATTAGAACAAAAGTTAAATTCTGAGGCATTTATGTTATCGGTGATACTTTTGAAAGCGGAACTGATAATGGAGGATTATCAAACCTGAAGTAAATCTTAACAACTACCATTCTGTATGAACTCACTCATATGGTGCCAAAAATATAGACTCAAAGAGCAGTAGCATTTTTCTTTAATATGTTTTGTCTTCATATATCCTTTAAGCTTTTCAGTATTTTAGTACAACATCATACTGTCAGCGGAAGCACACAATAGGTAGACGTGTTCTTCAGAAAGAATACTAAATGGTGAGAGCAGTGAGATACTGCATTAATGTTGTGATGCAATGCTTAAAAAAGACCTACTATACATGAAACTGAATTACTTTGTCTCCATATCACTTTGGAGAAAGTCAGTAAAAAAGATGCTGGGGATCTGCCACTCCTAGACAGATAGCTGAATGTAGCTGTAGCCTTTTAAATGTTACTCCACAGGGAAATGAAAGTAGGCATTAGGTGATACTTTAACATCCCAGACACAAACTCTACCTATGGTAGTCAAATCCAGGTATCCTTGGATGTGATAGCCCATTTATTTCTTAACCAAATTATCACAAAGTCAAGAAAAAGATTGTTAGACTTGATAACTGGTGAAGACCAAGTGGCAGGAACATTACTGGATCCTGTTCATACAAGCTGATTCAGAATAAGCAAGGATAGATCTGCAGATCTGAAAATACAAACTTGAGAAATAAAAAGGAACTGGATAGTGACAATTAAGAAAACTGCCTGTATGGGATGTCTGAAATTTCTTGAACTTGAAAGCACCAAAAGCAACCAACCAACCAACAAAGCAACCAACCAACCAAACCTTGAGCTTTTCATTCTGCCTGTGAGGGAAACACGAGACCTCAGGAACATCGCCAGGGCCAATGGGGCACCCATGTCACCTGGTATTCTCCCGACAGCAGCAGCACAGAAGCTGAGCTGGGTAACAATATGTGGAGGAATTAAAAGCAAATGGTTAACCATCCTTGCTCCTTTACAACTTCAAAACAAGAACATTGATTTTAAAGAGTCCAGTATCCAGTGAGGATGAGAGATGGAGTAAGAATAAGATTTGACGACTAACTACGTGAATGCTTTTGCCTTTAGTTTTCATTTTGCCTTGTGGAAGTACAGAGGTAGAAGGAGTAATACAAACAGAACAAAAAATCAGTTGTGAAGTGGGAAAAAATGTCAAAGATCTTGAAATTCACATCACAAAAACCAGTTAACTTTCCATTCATTCACTCATCTCCAAGGAAGAGCAGACATATGAAATTACAGTTTGGGTAATAAAATTTTTGTTGAGCATATCAAAAGAGAGATTTTGCTCTGTAAATATAAACCACAGATTTTATGAGGGGAAATGATCTGCATCAACAGAGAGGCTGCTTGATGCTCAAGACTTTGAAACAAAATTTGGTGGGAAATTATATTTAAAGGTGTGGATTTAATGTAAAATTGGATATAATCTAATATAGATTTAGGAAATACAACTACTTGCAAATTAACCTCCTATTTTTATTTTCAACAAGAGAGTTGCAATAAAATTAATATATCAGTCATCTCCAGAAAAGCATTTGATATAGCACCACAGGGGAAATTGTTACTTAAATCCTTGAACATAGGAATTAATGCAGTATTTGTGATGGTGAATAAGGGCTTCCAAACCTACTTGGCATTGTCTCTGCTGAAAAATCAATTAGTGGGATGGTGAGAAGTAATCAGTCCTAGATCTTGGAACTTCCCTTATTTGGTGTTGAATTTAACTTAAATTGTAAAAAGCTGGAGTGTGCTGGCTAACACAGGATGGTACCATGAGGAGGCTTTGTCAGTGGTGGGGTAGGGGAGAAGGTACAAATGGGACAGCAGGGTCTCAATATAAATTGGGGCTGCAGAGTGACAGCAATGGGATGATAATTCACAGTATAGGGAGGAAGAGCTGATCAGCTCTCATTGGCATAGCTGGTGAGATCAAACCTGAGATACTCTGAACATTGCTGGTTGTTCATGTCCATGAAAGGGTGTAAACAGGTTTTGAGTGAAGTTCATTTAGGAACTGAAATAAGGTTTACAAAGTGAGTTTCTATAACAGCCTTTCATTAGTGAGGACACAAAACCTTATCTCTAGATGAGGTATGTTTACAGAAGACATTTGGCATATTTTCAGTGAGAACCACAGGAGCCTGGTCTCAATGACCCTTGTGTTCCTCAGTTTCCAATCCAAACATCAAATATTCTGCATACTGAAACTAAAAATAATGTGTGAATATAATTGCTGACAAAGTTTTTAGAAGAATCAGCAGCAGACAAGCTCTATTTTGTCTCAGATACTATAATTATGCAATGCTGCAGGAAATTTATTCCACTAAGTGAGGGAAAAATAAGTACTGTTATTCCCAGGAAACAATATCTGGAAGGATGATACCAAGAATATGTGAAACAAAAAGTATTTTGGAAACTGATTCTTATTTTTTTTTCATTACCATTAAAATACGCATAGTGATGTAGTGTGATTATATGAAATAAAACCTTAGGAATACAAAAATTGTACCTAGCAATTAAGTATTTTGCAGAAAATACAGAGAGATTAACAAGCAGTGAATTGCTTCTGCCTCATTTTCCTTATGTGAATTCAGTTCCTTTTTAGAAACCATTATTCAAGATAAAAATGACATCAAACTGAGTTTTCTGTGGCTCTTTCAGAGGTGAATACAAAGCAGTGAGCTCTCCGGCTTATTTGCCGTCATGAATTCAGCTTGCTGTCTCTCATCTTTGTTAAGGGAGGGGGGAAGAAGTGTCAAGAAAAAAAACCCACAACACGTTTTTCTGTAGCAGTGACAGAAAAGCAGAAGCAGCCAGTCTGAATGCCGTGGGTTCAGTGCTCTGGAAGTGCTTCTCTTGTGCAACTGGGCTGAAGGGAGAGCCTTTTTTCCTTGCCAGCGTCACTGCAATCAGATCTACGGGCGCAGCTCCGCTTTACCGCAGCATGATGCAGTTGTGTACACTTCAGCGTGCTCCTCTCGGAAACAGGCGGAAGGAGAGCAGCTGACCAGAGCAGGCAGAGGATGTTCATTAGAGGCTGCTTGTTTCCCCCTCAAGCTAAACAGTGCGTGTGAGATTCCTGCAGCTGCAGCGGAGACGCTTCCAGCGGCGCTTCAACTTGATCCCGGCTCCGCGAGAGGAGGTGCATACGCTCGGGCTGACAGCTTCTGATGGGAAAAGAGCTTCAGCCAGGCAGACTGCGCCTTAAAGGCAAGGCTCAGACACCCTTCGGGAGGATATTCTGACTGTGCTTATGGAACAAGTGCTGTGGGGCTGCGTACGCCGTGACCGACCAGAAGAAATTTGCCCGGTTGCGGAATGGAATAAATGAAAATACGTACTGAGGGGGCGAGGGAATAAAATACTGTTCGGGTAGAATTAAGTACAAGCCCCGAAGGAAGAGCAAAGGACAAAAATCTCATGGTGTGTTGTTGTTGTTGTTGAGCTTTTTTTATTTTTTTTAATGAGCTTACCTACCATGAACGGAAGAAGTGGATCTGCGGAGACTTCATTTCCTCCTCTGACCCCTCGTTTACATCACTGACTGGTGACAGTCACATCTACATACATAGTACCTGCCACTTCAGCTGCTCAGAATTATAGAAGCCTCTTTGTATGCAGCAGACATGGCTAGCCAGCAGGATTCAGGCTTCTTTGAAATCAGTATCAAATATTTACTGAAATCCTGGAGCAATAGTGAGTAGCAGAAGAGTAATCTTTTCCTATTACGCATTGCTTGGTAAATAGCTAGGATAACCTAAAGGATAGAATCTTATCTTTCTATATGTTTGTGTTGTATAAACCAAGTAATTTTTGCTTTTGTCAGCTCTAAAAATCAAAATGTCAGAGATTTAAGTAGGTTTCATTAACTGCAGAGGCTGTAATGAGATTATACTAGATTTTGCTTGATTGAATTCTGAAGTTAGGCTGCTTTCTGGTTCTAACAGTACATTGCAGGGAGTGCATTCCAAACAGCATTTCCTGCCTACATGTTTGTTTGATTTGTTCTGACTTTATCTAAATATTTTTTTAAATGCTGTTTAATCACAAGGGTGTGGCATTGCTCAGAAGTTGATTTTTATTAATTGTGCACTGAAGAAAAAAATATCATTATTCTACTTCAGGTTCGAAATTCATTTAAATGTGATGGGAAGCAAAACATCAGTTGCTTATAGCTGCACTTCCCACCCTCTATGCTTAATTTCAGAAGCTTATGCAATATTTCTATCCAGAAAGAATCCATGTGTTTATCCTGATCCAGGCTGGGTTTTGCAGAATGTAAACAAATAGCATTTTAGTCTTCCTTAGTCTTTTCAGTATTGCTGTTCCTGATTTCCATTGCTGTTTAAATCAATAACTCAATAGATGTTTTAGCAATATGATGTAATGAAGATGCCTGAATAAAATTTAGTGCTTGCAAATATATTCAGATTAGGTGAGGTGATGAGATAACGTTGGCAGAAATCGGTTTTTTAAGTTAAAATACATGAAGAGTGTATTCCTTCTCTGTAGAAGCTTGTATTAACAGTGCTAAATCTCCATATTTAACTGTTTTTAAAAGATAGAACACAATGTCTCTGGAAAAATCCAACTTGGCTGCATGTGCAATAAGATTCTGATCATCCTACTATCTATAATTTAATAATGTCTGCATAAAAGACTAGTATTTTAAAATTCTGTGGTATAAAAGAATTTCAAAATCTGCTTAATAGAAGGAGAGTACCTTATACCTGCAAAGAAATAAACAAAACACTGTATTAGATGTGTGACATGCAAGGCTTGTCTTCATTAAATGATATCCATAGAAACTGTATTTTTCCAGGTCATTTGTAACCTCAGTAACACTGTAGTGCTTGTTTGAATCTGTTTTTCTACCACAAGTGTGAAGCCACCAGGGAATAATAGTATTACCTAAACAGCATTGCTTATCTGCCCTCCTACAAAAATATTTAGTGCATACTCATTCAAATAAGTGATCCCACAAAGACTAAGAGAGAATTTTATTATTCGGTTACCTTCACGGACGAATATTAACCAAGTACTGAGAACCTAAGTGTGTATTGTGACAACACGTATTTTATAACAAGCTAGACACAGCTTGTGACAGGAGAAAAACAAGTCAGTTTATGGTGCAGAAATCAAACCAGTTCTGGCATTATTTTTGTAATACCCTACTCTAACTTGAAGTAAAACTAGCACTTAAGAATATAAAACCAACTACATTATGGAAATAAATACAAAGTCCTTTTTTTTTCCCATCTATGTTAAAGTATATTGAAAGTGTTTCAATATAGGAAAGATATTTCTAGTCTGAAATTAGAAGTCTGAAATTAGAAGTTTAGGGAAATGGAAACAGTATATGAATAATTGATATTTCTGACATTCTTTTAGTGGATAAACACTCCTTCTACTGTATCTGAAGAAACAGTAAGAGGAAATAGAGTAAATTAACCCAGGTTGCCTTAAACTTGCTGCCAATTGGGGAATTTTTTTGCTTTCATACTGGAAGGGTATGTTCATAAATCTGAACATATCCTTTCTAGCTGAAAAACAAACGATTTGATAAGAAGACAGTAGGGAGTTCAAGAAACCTCGGGCTTTCTTCAGCTCTGCTATGTGATGATGGGTGGAGCAGAGGAAAACACTTCCCTTGCTTGAGAAACTGCTGGGAAGCCTGCACATGCATGCACGGGAGCATGTTTTCCAGAGAATAGGTGCTGTGTCTGCACACCCAAGACCAGAAATAAGCCATAAATTATGCTGGGACATTTACATAGCAGCAGGAGGTCTAACGTACAGTTTCAAAACAAAAATAACTTTGGCTCCTGTGGTATATATTTTGCTGCAATGTTAACAGTGTAGAGGTGCTGTCCATGTATATTTCTGCAAACTGGCGCTTTAAAGCATCAGTTTAAACAGCATTTATCCTTCCCAGGCTTTTTAGTCCCACCAAAACCAGGTCTTTCCACTGATTTGTTTTTTGGCTTGCACAGAACATTAGCAGTTTGTAACAGATTGCCAGCCATGTCTGTTGCCCATACTATGAAAAACACTCAGTCATTCTACTTGGGATGACAATTTTCTCTGATGTTGCTATCTAAGGTGTTTAACAAACTAGGATTCTTGACGTGCCAGGCAGGATTTCAGTTCAGTGTCACACTGCACCGGCTGAGGTGTTCAGCTAGCATGCTGCTTGAATTTGCATGTTCATCAGCCAGCTAAGGAGGCAGGTAATTTACGGGCAGTGGGGTCCGCTCATTTTAAGTGTTGCAGTCGGGATGATACAGTCCCTGATGTGTTCTCCCTGAGCCTGCGCTCTCCTTCCTGGTGGGGTAAAAAAGCCAAGTCACAGTCTGGCCTTTGAATCATCCCATCAAACTGAGAGATCTCAGAATACTCCTTTGTGCAGTTCCCAAGACAGACTTTTGCTCTGCACTTGTCCCTAAGATACCGTGCACGTTGTGCTGTCTGGAAAATGTTCCTGTGTTATGTTGGAGATGGAATCAGAACTGGGATTCTCTGGTTGGAAAACAAGAATAAGGGGTTTTCTTTGCCCATCTAATCTGTGTTTTTATGTTTCCTTAAATATTCGAGTGTTTTTGATCAGTGCTGCATTAGTCAATAGCTGCATTAATCATTTGCATTACTTCTTTTTGAAAGTACTGCTAAAATTACTATGCCTGCACGAGGTGAGTGATGCTCACTTGGCCCACTGAGGATAAGAAGCTAACAAGAATAAAAGAGGCCTTACCAAAAGTTGGACAACTAAGAGTCTTTTCCTCAGATTTGTTATGAAAATATTGAAAAGTGCATTTTTCTAAATAAACATTTGTAATTTATTCAGGGCATAATACATGAATTCAAGCGTTAAGAATCTGAAGCCTGATTTTTGTTTAGGTTTTTCTTTTACTTTTTTGAATGAATCAGATAGATTTAGTCTGAATTTAATTTCCAAATGTCTTTTTCAAATTCATAGTTTTAAAAAAAATATGAACAGAAATTTTGAAATCAAGCTACAAGAAGCTAGAGTGCCATCATTATAAACTGCAGAGAAGTCTATAATAAATTCTACTTTTTGCAGTTCCTAGATCTGATCAGCAATTAAGTTTATTGGAGGAAAGGATTCTGTAGAAGAATCTAAATGGCACAGGTAGATGGCTCACTCGTGCTCTCACAAGTTGACTCCTGTGTGGGCTTGTAGAAGCCTCATTTCATTGTCTCACAGTTACTAGAGATAGTTTTTAAGGTTTCTTTTTGTGTAGTGAAATGAAATTTAATATTTTGCACAGGGAATATTTTATTTAGCACTTCTCATAGAACAGACTTATCTGCAGGGCCTGATTTTAAGGATTGCAATGCTTGTTTATCTACCTTTGAATAGCAAGGGGGTTTTCTGTGGATTTGCTTTTAATGCAGACTCAGAATAAGGACTTTTCTAGTATCAGGACTTCAGTTCTCTTTCCAATGGCCCATACTTCCTTGTCTTCTTCCATAGTAGCCAACACCAACATCAAAATCCTCATGGCATCATCCTCTTCACCTTTGTGCTGTACAAAGCCCATTGCTCAGTCCGTGTACCACCCAGTGTTCTCCTTCTCTGCGCTCCTGTGTGCCCAGCCCCTGGAGCAGGGGTTGGCAAAAGCTCCTTCTTGTTGACAAATGGTGGTACCATCAGGGACAGCCCAGTCCCGGGAGCGCACGGACAGCACCATCAGCTCAGCTCCTGCTCGCGTTCGTCAAGCGCAGCAGCATCCCACAGCGCTCCCAGTGCGATGTCTGCCTCCTCCACAGCCTGCTGGTCACGTACCGAGCCAAACACAGGGCTAGCATCAAAACTGCTTCTGTGGTCAAGAGAGCATCGGGCGTCAGAGAAACTTCCCGGTGGCCAACGTGAAGCCTGAAGGGTCTCTAGCTGCCATGTGGTCAGCCGTGTTCTGTTCTTCTCGTGAAGATATGGTTTTACCACGTCAGGAAAAGAAATTAATGAAGAATATTTAGTCCTTCATTAAATAAATTATCTGCAGGCAGACATAGACCTCTTTAAGGCTGAATACACTGAGCACACCATGCTAGTGATTTGTAGCAAGATACCAATCAAGGAAAGAGGCTCCGTCGAATTTCTCAGTGCCCACTTAGACAAACACATTCGCTGAACAAGGAGAACCTATCCTTCCTTCCCATCTCTTTTGCTCTGGCATCCCTGCTCTTGCTGGCCCGAGTAACCTGATTCCAGAAGCTGATGTGCTGCAAGCTCACCCCACAGGGAGAGGATCAGTTCTTGCCTGAAGCAGCAGGGGAAGGAACAGGGCCAGTGGCTGCGGTGAGAAGCCCGAGAAAGTGGGACACGTGTGTCCTGGTGGCTCCTGAGGTCCCACCCTGATGCACCTGCAGCCCTTCCACAGCCGCTGCCTTTGGGGAGCCCTGGGCACAAAGGTTTAGCATCTCCTCATGTCCTGGCATCTGAGTCTGCCTGGGACGAGGGATGCCATTAATTCAAGCTGTTGTGCTTCCTGAAGGGGATTGATTGCTCTGTCCATTGAGCCTGAAGGGAGGGTGCTTAGTGTATTCCTCAGCTCTAAGTAGTCTGTGATTGTCAGCAGTGAAGTGTCTTGCTTAATAATGGTCACTGTTATCTCCCAGGAACTTTCTTTGTATTTGTCTGGGGATCTGATCTGTAGGGAAAGCTAGTAAACCACAATGTTTAGGCTGTTTGTGTTCTGGTGGTACCCATTTTAGAACTTGCATTCTGACATGGTTCTTCTCAGAAGTAAGGGAAAGTGGAAGTTTTATGACTTTGGGAAGCTGAGAACTCTTTTAAAAAGGATTTTTGGTTTATTTTGCCATTTGCTGCTCTGTTGAGCATATTCCAGAAGCATTTCTACCGTAGTGTGAGGGAAAAAAAGATGAGACAATCATAAATGCTTTATTGTGAAATTCAGTTGATTTATAGAATGAGTTTCCTTGTCATTAAAAAGTTCGAATTACTGCCATAAAAATCTACAAATGCTTTGACTGCAATATAGTACATAAATTTTTGTGGTAAAACTTCAAAACACCAAAATATAAGATGATCTGGAAACTAGGCATAAACCAGGGTTTAGGTAATTACTGGTAGACTTTCCATAAAAGTTCTAATTACTTTACTTGTGGTAAAAACAAAACTAGTCTGTTTTACTGTTTGTATTCACTTGGAGTTATTAATTTGTGATATCCTTGATTTTATCAAAATACCAGGAGTTTGGTTTTTTCCAGTATTGTTAGTTATTATTCAAAAGGATCAGGGAGAGAACTAACAGTTCTTATGTTTCCTCTCTTCATATAAAATACCATTGAATAAGCTGTGGTATCTTTGATTTTTGTATGTCTGTATAAATATAAAAACTATAAATATGAAAAAGGGAGTATATGTAAGTACAAAGAAAGTGATAATAAACAGGTTACCTTAGGAGTTTAAAATGTACAAAAGTGTTTAAAATTTAGTATTGGAGAATATAAGCTATTATATTAATATGTTATATTAAATTGCTACTTAACAATTCTTTTGTATTTTCTCCACTTTTGCTACAGTCATGTCATTATTAGTTTAAACTCTTTTCTGTGTATTGATTTGGGGGCAGTAGGAAGCAGGCTCCACACCTCCAGAATTACAGTTGCATGTGCTCGTCCAGGTTTATTTTCTGTATTCATTCCTGAGTTTCTAAGCAATTGGAAACTGCATTGACACTTGCTATGAGTTGGTAGCCCTAGAGACTGAATTCCTGTGGGTGTTGAAACTGTGAATGGCACATGTGGCATTGCAGTAGCTGTGCCTGGGAAGGACAGTCTCATCCCAGCCTCTTATCCCTGTCCCCATGCTCCTACCTCTTCTCTTCCGCCCTAATTACCCAAAGTTAATATCCTACAAGCTGAACTTTCTAAAATGGTGTAGGTGCTGGAGTCAACATGAGGAAGGGGAAGAAGGTACACTGCTAGGAGTGGAAGGCAGTTTTGGCCAATTCCTGTTATTAGACTGGTGGAACTGTATGGTAAATCATATTTACTTTAATAGTAACTTCTGTACCTATGCCTGCTTCTAAATACTGGTAATGCTTCCTTCTCTGGGATGGAGGCAAGTCTAGCTTTTGCATCCCTTTCTTTTCAGAACATCAGCAGTGAAGTTGTTGCTATTGTTTCCATGATAAATTTGGACTGCAGAATAATTTCACAGAGATAAGTAGCTGAGTTATTTGTGAGTTGGTAATTTTTCAGTCACTGCAGTTACCTGAAGTAGATTAGAATCAATTGTCCATGGAAAGAAAATCGGTTCTCCTCAAATACTCTTTCTTCTGAATCATCCAATCCTTTGTCTATTGCATTAGCTAAAAGGAATACTAAGCATAATGTTCAAACTTCGCAGTAGCTCTATCAGCGAGATATTTTAAGTTCTTGTGTGGTTTATATTTTTAAGAATGTAAATAGAAAGGTGTTCAATAGTATGACAAAGCAGGACAGAACACCTACTGACTGACTCATCACCCTGCTGAGAGCTGGAAAATCGGGCTGACAGTGGAGGGGGATTATGACCCATAGTTCAGTTAGGTGGCAGTGAACAGGGGTGGATAGCAAAGGATACAGGGTAAAGGGAATGAGAGAAACATCAGGAACTGTAAAACAGGATGAAAAGCCACCCTTTTATTTATTGTGTGCATACCTTAATTGTATGTATACAAATATATGCATTCTGGAAGACGTTCAGGAAGAAGTCAGGTGCTGCATTCAGTCGCCAGTTACGACATGATAGCAGTAGCAAGCTGGGTGTTAACAGCTCACACAGTTGGAATGCTGGGATGGATGGATGGATGGATGGATGGGTGGGTGGGTGGATGGATGGACGGATGGATGGACCCTGCAGGTCCTCTTGAGGAATGACCCGCAGGGAAATAAGGAGTGGAACTTGCTGTCTTTGTGAAGGATGGGTATGGAGCCCTTCTATGGGATGGATGGGTGACAGTGTGCTGGAGAGTTTGTGGGTCAGGATCGGAACAGATGACTTGAAGTGTCACAGGATGATGGTGGGAATCTGTTACAGGCCATCGATCAGGGTGAGGAAGTGTAGAAAGTCTTCTTTGAACAACTTGAGGAAGTTCATGAATTGTTGATGTTGGTTCACATGGGGGACTTGAACTTCCTGATGTCTGCTGGAAGTGCAAAATAGGACACAAGCAGTCAAGATTTCTAGAAGGTGTTGGAAATAACTTCTTGAATTACAATGGACCAAATAAGTGAAGTGCAGCTGGGTCTGTTACCATTAACACAGACCTGACTGGCACTCAGAATCCTGAGGAGAGTGGGGAAAGAGTGTCAGAGTACAGACCCTGGACTTCAGGAGAACAGATTTCAGTTTTTGAGATTTCAGAAACTGTTAGGGGGGGATCCCATGGGGGGCAGCTCTGAAAGGCAAAGGAACTCAGGAAAGCTGACAGATCTTTGAGGTCAGCATCTTCAAAGAGCAAGAGTGGACTCCCCATACTTAAGGAAACAAGCAGACATATGAGGAGACTGGCTTGGCTTAGCAGGGACCGCTTGGCTGAGCTCCAGTGTGAAATAAAGTGATATATCCAAGGCAGAAGTGTGATTTGGCTACAAAGGAGGAATTTATAGACATTGCCTGGGCACGCAGGGATGGTGCTTGGAAATTCAAAATGCACATGGGGGTGGGATTTGCAAGGGATATCAAAGCAAGAAGGAGAGTTACTTGTACTTCATTAGTGGTAAAGGGCTGAACAAGGGCAATGTGGACCCATCGCTGAACGGGGCAGGGAATTTAATGACAGTGAACTGAAGTACTGAGCAACAGTTCTGCCTCTGTCTTCAGCAAGATGGTCTCTCTGACTCCAAGGGGGAAAGGTAGAACTTGTTCAAGTTCAGAGTTCAGAAGCCCAGACTTTCTTCATCGCAGGAACTACTGAGAAGCCTGGCAGTTCCTTACATATTTATGATCTTTTATATATTGCCAGTTTTAGTCACATTCAAAACCAAGGGATGGCAGAGTTTTTCCTTTCACAGCAGACAGCAGAGCTTGCTAAAACAACCCACTGAATGAAACGTCTGAGAAACACTGAGTTCCTGGTTTGCTCTTAGCAAAGTAGCAGTAGCTTCACTGAGTTACTGAATGCCACTTCCTTCCTCATCTGTGCGAGAGATCACAAATGTAGATCAAATGTAGAGATACCCCCAAAAATATTGATGTCTGTGCATAATACAAGATCACCGATACAACTGGTATTAGAGGTGCCTGAGGGATTCAGCTTTGTCATGTCTCAGAAGAGAGATTTTGGGGCTCTTTTCAGGACGCTGGTTTGAAGAGAAATTTGAGTGTTGTTTTGTAAATACTGTGGGATCACTATAGTGACAGTATCACATTTCTCTAGGGGAATACATGGCTGATAAAGAGCTTAATTAGGTGACTGGAGCCTTAGCAGAGAAGTTTTGCACATTAAAAAAGAAAAGGGGAGGCCCTTTTAGGAGACATGCTATACAATCTTTATCCTGGATACTTTCTATACTTTCAGAAATTTGCAGTCATCACATGTAGTGCTAATGCATACAAGTTGAGAGACTGCTGTGGTTTTTCCACTAGTCAGTGAGGGGGTGAGAAATCACAGTTTGTGTATGGCCAAAACGTGAAGATGTTAGATGGATTAGTATCAGACAAAGACTGATCAAAAGAATGCATTACATCTTGATTTTATTTATAATCATGAAGTTGCAGATGGTTTTAGTTTTATTTTGAAAGGCTTGACTTTGAAACACTAATTTATATTCCCTTGAATTCTTAAGTAGTACATGGTGCAGCACAGAAGTGTGCCAAAGGTGGTGTTTTGAAGGAATTTTCCTATAATTGGGTAATCATTATGCTAACATTTTTTCCTCATCTCAGGCTATCTGTCTCCTCTCTCTCTGTAACTTTGAAGAGTCTCAACTTGTATGTGGAATAAATTAAACTTCTAAGGATGTCCATTTATAAATTTGCTTGTCTTGATACTGATTTCCTTGAACAATTTCTGTTGAACAGAATATACAGAATTATCTTTCTTACTGCATTTCTGATTATTATTTATGAATGCCTCTAAATGTGTGGATGAATTTGGTTTTTTAGTCAGAAGGCTACCTCTTGCCAAAGTTCTTCCTTGAGAAGTTTGCAGAGTAGGTTTCTGCATGTACTCACAGCAATACATTGTTATATGTTTTCATAATGAGGTTTATTCTGTGCATATTATTGAGATATCAAGTGTTGAAAGTAGTCTAAGCTATCTGACATCAGGTTTGGCAATTCACTCCCTTGTAACTGGAATTGTTTTAGATAGCTTTCCATTGAAAGCAAAGCTTATTCAGTGTGCCTACCTTTTTTTTTGGACATGTTAACCAAATTCAGAACAATTCAGAGAAGGGTAGAATTATTAAAGATACCTGAGTTTCTAAGAATTTGTTAATGGGGGCTGTTCGGTAGTGAAGAGGGAATCTCAGCTGTTGGAAAGTGGCTGCATGAACCTCCTGCCTTCTTAGACACGAGGAAATCCTTGCTGTGATAGCCTTTGTAAATAGCCCAACTGTGAAACAAGCTTCAGTCACACCTTTGAGAAGATTGCACACGAAATTTTTTCCTATTTTAAACTGCATTCACAAGATGCAAATTGACATTCATTAATTCAGGTGCAGGGAAACCACTGCAAATAATTTGGTTGCAATGGTCTCCATTAAAATATTCATTCAGTGCTGCCCATCTGGAAGCTTTACAGACTTAAATTCTTTCAGCATTATTACCTGAATAAGAAAGATTGCTTTATTGCTCTTCCTGGGCAAATCAAAACAGAGAAATTAACTGAGAAACACATATCCTGTGTTAGATCTGGAAATGAACCCTGTCTTCTATTTTTATACTGGAGGAACCTTTTTTCCTTCATGTTCTTGGTAGCCAAGTGACACATTGTAAATCATGACTCAGCTAGCTAACATATATAATGAGATTTTTAATTGACCGTAAGTAGTAATTTTCATATGGAAATGTCATTGGATTGTTTTAAATTCCACAGCATGCATATTTGTTACTGATGTCTTAAATAAGGAGAAAATTACTTAGCTGTATTTCTTTTTCTATGAAGGCAGATGTTTGAAACAAGTAACCTCAGCCCACACTTGATCTGTGTGCCATCTGAACCAAAGCTAGGTGGTTGTTTCGATTTTTGTTCTATTGCTCATAGGCATGAAATGAGTACTTGATCGAGAGCATTTCTGACTCTCTGGGAATCAGAAGTTGGAATATATCACTTTTTGAAATACAAAGGTCATCAGGCTTTGTAGTAAATTAAGCAGTCTCAGTGTGTCCATGGTGAATCTTGTACAAATATGTCATAAAAGAGAAGATTAAAATATTTTCAAAGGGAATGGGAAATTAAAAATGTTGATTGTTTTTACTCATTTGTCTGTCATGTATTCAAGCAGTAAGGGATAGGACAGGTAAGACTGGGGAACCTGCAGACTTCCATGGCAGCTGAAATTACTGAAATAATTTGAATTATTGTTTTAATTAACTTTTTAAAGTTGTTAATATAGACAGGCTGGAATTTTATTTGAAAAATAGAAAAAAAATTAATGATTTTGTGTGTATATTGCTGTGCCTAGTTTTTTATGTAAACACCCTCTTTCCCTGAGCTCTGCAGTTTGGGCTAAAGCACTTCTAAACTTAATGTTGCTGAAGGTGAATTTTAGAATTTTCTGCAGAAATGGTTCTACCCTCCGTAATAATGAGAAAATGAAAAAAAACAAAACCCTGTTGTTTGTTCATGTTAAAAATATTCTTGTTTGCGAAGGGGTGGGGGACAGAGACCTTGCAGCCAACTGCTTCTGTACAACGACTGCACAAAGAAAGTGAGGGCAGAGGGGAGCGAATCTGCAGTAAAAGCCCAGCAAAGAGCCTGTGGGAATGAAGGGAGAAAGAGGCAGGGGAATCATTATGGGGAAGGAATCAGAAGTAGGGGAACTGATACTTCCCAGACAGTAGGAGTGGAAATGGAGAGTTCCTGGTATGACATGGACCCAAGGGGACACTGGAGAGGGGTGGGTGAAGGGATAGGGGTGAAGGAGGGATGAAGTGGGGTGCAGTTAAGAGGGCTGGAAGGGTGAGATGAGCAATGTTTAGATAGGCAAACAGTGCAGGGGAGTCCGGAACTGGAATCGAGAGCCTGAAGTGGGGAAGACACAGCCATGAGGATTCCCCAGATTGTAGAGAAGGAGTAAGAAGAGAGCAGCTGGGGAGATGGGGGAGGTGAGAGACAGAGAAATCCCCTCCCAAGAGCAGAATGCAGTGCAGGAGGCCTGATTTCCATCCTGCATCCTTGCTTTACAGCACATCCTTCCAGCACGGGGTATGCCTTCCTTTGCCTCAGCGCTTGGGTGGACAGAAAGCGTTAAATGTTATCAGGTGAGGAGAGCAGCAAGTGACTTGTGCATGCTGTTAAGGTAACTGGGTCAACAGTTGGTTCATTTGGCATCAGATTAATCGTAAGTCTTCTGTATTACCTCACTTCTGAAAGCCTGAGTTCAATGAGGTAATGCAGCAGAGTGGAAAGCACATAGATGTACAAAGAAATGCTCTTACAGATTATTATTCTATTTATTATTACTTGTAATGCAGTAGCAGGTAACTTCCTAATGGTCTTCTCCTCCAATACAGGAGGTGGTATCTGAGCTAATAATAAAAACTAGTCTGTAGTAGCATCTTCCAGGGGAGGGTGTCAGACAGATCTGGGTGCTTTTGACAGAGTTCTCAGCTGAATGAAGAAACAAACAATGTGTTTGGTTATTAGGGAATGTTTGAGTGTCACTCAGCATACATTCATGCATAATAATTTTATGAGCAGTGTGCTAAAAACTGGCATGAGGCACTGTAAATTTTAAAGTATCCTTGTGGATGGTTTGTTATCACATTAGATTGAGCTAAGCAGTTGTGAACTGCACGGATGGACTCTAGGCTTTATCTCCCCATCAGGGATTTGAAAGAAGGTAAATAGCATGTTGTGACATTTAAGTATACTTACACACATTGAAGTATATAAGTATTAGCAATGAAAAAAAGAGAAAAAAGAATAATCAAATTAAATAAGGAGCAATTTAGAGTAAAAATCTGAAAATTCGTTTACCATGTGAATCTGTAAATGTCTTTCAAGATAGAAGTTATTTTTAAAACATGAAAAAACAGGACTGGCTATATCCTTAACTTGTAGTGTAAGGGCCAGCTCTTCACTGGGAGGGGAGAAACAGGATTTCTCACTGCAGCTGCAGTGACAGAAGGTCCGTGTATATGCATAGCTGCTCCTGGCCAATTCCCAGCTCTGTTTTGCCCAAAGTAGGAATTCCAGGTGACTGACTGCTACAACTGACTCTCAGAATGGCATCTACTCTTAAGGGTTTTTCATTTATTTGAGGACAGGCAGTGGTCCTTCAAGGAGTGAGATGGAAGCATCACACTGCTGGCAAGGTAGATATTTATTTAAATTTATCATGTGCTTTGATATTAATAGATACTTAGAAGGACTATCTGCCTAATATTATTACCATTGTTTCTAGATCGCCATGAAGTCTGTTATTAATTTCTGCAGCAATTTTCTTGTTACATAAAAGAATCTATTCCTGCAAGATAATGAGATAGTTTCTTCAAATTTGCTGCCAGTGATTTTAATCAAGCATTTTTCTCAATTAAGTACAAAGAGGTGTGTAATACTTTTCAGAACCTTTTGCACAGCTAGCACACTTAGTTACCAAATTTCAACCTTATTGGTAAATTTTCCTAAAGCCTGTCTGACTGGGATGTCCTGCATTTTAAAGATTCCATTTGTATTATGATGATATCCTTGGGGCATGACTTTTTGTTGCAAGATTTTCAGTTTTATAATATTAAATCCAGAAAAGACATTTCAGGTTCGTATTGTTTACATTTGTTAGGTTGGATATGTTTACCTGATTTATAGGAGCAGAGTTTGAAACATTTGGCTGGAAGGTTCAAATCTATATATTATTGTTATGCATATGTGACAAATTATATATTTCTAATTAATACAGAAAATTATCTTCAGTCATTAAACTCCTCAAACACAAGCGACCAGTGAACATTAAACTTCATTAAACTCAAATGAACAGTGTGATCAATGAGAATATTTTTCAATCTCTTTTTTCTATTTTGAATTATGCAGTCTTATGTATTTTGGATTCAAATGATAGCTATGATTTTCCACAACCTGTAGAAAAACTGGCACAGTGTCCTGAAAATGTAATAAGTACCTGCACTGATAATTTAAGACATACTGAACAGCATTTTCAGAAAGCTCAGTATTGTCCTAAGGCTTTTTCATGGAAAACTAGAGAGTATTAAACTGTTTACATCAGTGGAATTGGAGTAAGACTGATTTAATTTAAAAAAAAAACAAACACAACTGCGTTTTAAAATTACTGTATTAGTTATTCCACATGAAGTTTTTTTAGAAGGTTGGAAGTAGGATTTCAAAACCTTGAAGTTTAATTAAGCATTTAACCCCGAACTACCACATTTTGGGTGAATTTTTTGACCTTTAAGCTGTTACATAAAAAGCATTTACAGCCAAATTGAAAAGTAGAGGAGCTGCTTCTCTGTTCTGCTTTGAACATTTGAAGTGACCCAACAATATGAGGTTCCTGTGAGGATGTATCTAAGGCGGTGTTGGGCCCAGGTTGGCTGTTGTGGATCCTGTTCTGAGATGCTGCTTTACCCAGTAAATTTACCAGTAAATTTTCCCCAAATTTTTTAATATTTCTATTCCAAAGGCTAGGTTTAAGCACTCCACTTCCCAACTGATGAGCCCTGAGTGAAAGTGTCCTGGAAATGCCTTGTCCCCACAAAGGCGATGGTTGGCTGACAATTTGGGGAAATTGCTGTACATATGCAGAAAGAAGTGTCAGTGCTGGTGTTTAAATTCTTAATATGTTAACAGCCTTGTGTACCACTTCAGGTGCATGAGGTTCATGCTTTGTATAGTTTTGTACATGCTTTCTTACTAACAAAGACCTTCATTATTGTTGGGTTGCCATGGACTACTGATCACATGGATCTAGGAATAATAACCCATTATGCTAATATAGCTTGTCATTGTTTTTGATGCCAAGTGATGTCCCATAACAACATCTGATGCTTGTAACTAATGGAATTTATGGTAAGATCACAGTTTATGGAACAGAGTTGGCAAAATTGCCTACTCTTCACTTTGAATTCTCTGATTACATACCTATTAGCAAAACCATTTGTGCATTTTTTTGGTTAGTATTCATCTGGTTTTAATGTCTTTCTGCAATGAGAATCGGGAGGTTCTAACAGAAAGTTCTGGCCTATTTGTTTAATGCTAGAAATACGTGTTTTTCTTCTGAGCTCTCCTGACCCTTTTGGAGCCAAAACTTTCTTACTCTGTTCCCTTTGGGATGGAGGCAGGACAGTTGACTGGATTTGGTGAATTTCTTTGGTGCCACAAGGAAAGAATGAAAAGAATTATGTTAAATCATTAGAATACGTGGTTCTGTAATAATATGTGGCATTACCACATCTTTTCTTAATACACCATTTTCATAAACCATTTTATTTCAGACTGTGCTATTATACAAGAAAGCCTTGGATCTTTGTATTTATTCAGCTTAATTCTGTAGCAGATGACCAGGCATTTGCTGGTGAGCTGTAATATGCGCTATAGCCTTTTCCAGGTTCTCGGGACAGTCTGCCTTCATGTGCATGTGAACGTGCTTTCAATAAGCATTTCAGCCGTGGTTCTTCTGTGATCCTCAGACTGTGAAATAGGACTTTCCTGGAGCACATCACTGCACTTTCAGGAAGCTTCACTTTTCTGTATAAACCTTCTCTTAGGGCAAACCACTGGTTTGTATGGTTATCACTTTTACTTGTAAAGCATATTTATAAATTATTCTGGCAGTGTATTCTTTCTTTAAAATATGAAAACTGAATCATCCCAATAAGTTGCCTTCACTTTCATGTTATCTTGAGATATATTCTACAAAACAGTGCTTAAAATCAGCCTCTCTTTTAGCAAAGCATGTTTGGCAAGCAAAGCATCAGAGCAGGAAATCATTACATGTATCACAAAGATACTCTGATCGTGCAATTTATATTCGTACCTGAATGTACAAAGAGAAATCAAGTACTGATAGGAATTCAGACTTCTGCTTCTTGATATTATCAAGATTAGAGAAAGAAGAATCCTTCTTAAAACATCTGTATCCTAGTTTTACCAATGAGAGATTGTTCTCAGAACTATGTTTTCTACTAATATATTCAACAAGTCATAAATTATACAACCAGAAAAAACATTATGTCATCCAATCTGTGCTCCTCATAGAACAGGCTTTATGGCTTCTCTGAATTAATTTCTGTTTGAGACAAAGCACATCTTAAAAAAAAATCTTAATTTAAAATTTCCAATAATGGAAGAATCAGCACCAGACTTGATAGCGTTCAGGCGGTTAATTTTCCTCCCTTTGTGTTTAACTTCTTTAACGCATTTGTCTAGTCTAAAATTGCAGACATTAGATGTTACTGAACAAAAAGCTGTCTCTTAGCAAATTTCTGTTCCCGATATTCATGCTTAATGGGCATGGAAATGATCTCACCTAACTTTCAGGCATTCTTAGCGTTTATATTTTACATCTTACACAATCAAGCCTGGTTTTCCTGATAGCCAGTGAGGAGGTACAGGGCGTACAGCTCAGATGAGCTGCCTTAGATATGTTTATTGTAATGAATCACACCTTGGGAGTGCCTGAGTGCTTGTGTTGTCTGAAAAAAGGAGTTTGGGGGTAAGAGGCTCCGTGAAATATGTTTTGCAAATAGGTGCCATCGTAGGAGCAGTAAGTGCAAATTCCTGCTGTTAGAGGATATGAGCGTGTAACTTTGTCATGGTCAAACTAAACTAAACTTCAAGGCAACTCTTGCAGTTGTGAATTACAGTTGCCTTTCCCAAATGTCCTCTAGTTCACCTTTTCTTAAGCTGCAGACGCCAGAACAGGACTGAGCATCCAGCAATGGTTGCAGAGCCACTGACAGTGAAGCAGTAGAGCTTTCTGGCTTTTCCTTTTTTTCATACTGCTTGAAAAGGCTCTCCATAGCTCTTCAGGTCACAAGAATAGCAGCCTGTTTTCAACACATGAGTCATCCTGGTCTCGGGCCTTTTTTCATCCTCAGTGTTTCCCAGGAATAGAAAGAGTAGAAAGCCTTATTCTGTCTGTGCGGCCTTGTTTCTGGCTATGCAATCCTCCATAGGTTAAAAGTAATATCTCATCTATTATTTGTTGTATTTAATTTTCAAATGCTATTCAAATAGTGTAGAAGGACCTTTTTTGCTGGTTTTTTCTGTCACTGTTAATTGTGTTTTGCCTGTAAACTTTGTAGAAAAGTTTTTCTTTCATGTCATAAGCAGTAAGGATAAATAGTAAAGAACCAAGGATTGGTCTCTGTACCTCCATTAGAGTTACGCTCCTTACAGTGTAATTCTTCCTAAACCCATACTGAGAAGTACCTGCTACCGATCTTTTAAGCTATATTTGTTGAGACCATCAATTTTACAGTTTGGTAGGATACTAATCCAACTGCCAAGCAAAAATACCAGACTACACTTGCAGCCTTGTTAACCAAATTTATAATCTCATAAAAAGATATAGTTAATTTAATAAAATTTACTTTCTGTAAATCTATGATTATGGCCTTGTATTATCATACTTTGGTTCTTTATTAATCAAATACAGCCACTTTGGGATGAGTATCAGGGCAGCTGTGCTGTGGTTTCCTGGATTGCCCTTGCTGACACTTGAGAAAATCTGATACAATACCAGTTTTGTCCCAGCCCTCAGGAATACTGAATTTCCCTTTGAATATCCTATAAAAAGAATCTTTTTATTATTTTCAGATTTGATTATGATCTTTCGTTTTTCTAATGAATTACTCTGTTTTTGCAGGGTTTAAGTTGTTTATTTGAAAAATCCAATGTGAACCCTAGGATTCTTTCTTTACTTTCGTAATTAAATTACACAGGGTTCATCTCTATAGGCGCCTCTCCAAATTTAATAACAGATTTCTGGCATTCCAAAACATTTAGATATTTCAATACATGGAAGAAGTTTTCTGTCATGGCCCACTGACCAGCATTAGAGCAATGTTCTGTCCATGTTGTATTTGGTATTTTCAACTGTCTGGTCATGCAGAAGGTCCCGTAGACAGCAGCTAAATTCCATGCACTCCACTTATCTGTTCAAGTGAAAGTTTTTCAGTGGGCAGCTGCACTTGAGCCAAATTTTCAGAAACCTTCACTGAGCTTATAAGGATGGTAAAAGACATTATCTTGTATTTCAGTCACCACAAAAAGTATTTATGTCCTGGAGTTGCAGTCTACCAAAGCAGCAAGCATTTGCGTTTGCATTTAGGTTTGTGGCTAAGAAGCAAATGAACCGACTTCCAAAGAATTGTTCATGTAATGTAATAAAGGGTTATTAGCATTATTATAGCATCATGATGGTCTGTGGCTAATAAAAGACGGCTGTAAGCAAAGAGGCCAAACAGCATTTAGTATGGAAGACAGACAATGTTATGAGCGTGCTGCTGCAGCAAGTATTAAGTAATGACAGTAATGGTGCCCCACACACAGAGTAGGGAATTGATAAGTATTAATCCAGATTTTGGCTGCAAAATTTTTTCTTTCATTTTTCTTTGTATAGATGTTCTTCGAGTACTCCACTGTAGAGGGAAACATGAATTAGTGTCTCTGTCATGCTAGTCTTTATTCAGAGAAATCCCTCCTGTGGTGTCATCACAGAAAGCTTCATAAAATTTTGTGAAAGTCTTCTTGGTTTGTGAAGGTTTAACTTGCCACTCCACAGATCCAGCTTGTGGCTTGGATTACTGCTGGTGTTGCGCCATTTTCCACCCACACAAGCAAGGTTAGGAATTCTAGCCAGCAGCAGCTAAAATGCACCACAGTGCAGTTTAATCCATACAAGGTGCTCCTGAAGAGTCTACAGATTAAAGAGTGAGAATCATCACTTTTATCTTTGATATGTATGTATCTTTGTTGTCACTTCTCTTTCAGTAATCACTGAATGACTGATAGGTACCTCTAGAAAGGGATTTATTCTCCCTTAAGCCAAGAATCTGAGAAAGGTTTGGTGGATCATCTAGAAATGTCAGTCTCAATTTACCCAGAGCTTGGATGGCTAGGTTAAGTCTGATACTTGGTCGGTAGGTGGCTAAATTTGTAGCTCTCCCTAAAAGGCACCCATAGAGTAAATCAGGTGCATCAGAAGATGAGGTCAAGAAGGCAAGTACAGTGTTCAAGATTTTCCTTAATAGTACTGCACGTTGAAACAGAACTATACATGACATCTTTATTATGGCATGAAATAAGCAAAGCTCTGGAAACCAACTCTACGACATTGAACAGTGTTATGTCACTAGAGCTAGAAGCTCTTTCTTTTTGTGCATCAGTAATAAAGTACTGCTTGTTTGCACAAGCGCATCACAACACGCTCAGGTTATCGTGCGCATGTGTACATTGAACAGAAGACACGTCATCCACAAGTGATACGCTGTTTCCATTCCAGTGAAAGATAGGAGTTTTTAACAGCATGATCCAACATGTCAGTAATTTAGAAGAGCAAGTGAGAACAAACAGACAACAAAAATTCAGGGACAGTTCCAGTTCTGACATCTGAGGTAGCTATTGAAATTGGAATGGGACTCAAATGCAAGCATTTAATGTCTCTCTCTCTCGCAAAAAAAGAAACAGTTGAAATACGTTTTCAAAATTTCATCTTATCCAGACTTACAGTTATATTGTAAAATATTTAAGTAGAAAAGGAAAAGTATAGTGTCTCAAAGAGAAAATGTATAGATCAAAAAACGCAGCCCTATACCAGCTACTCTGGGGAAAATTAAATCTACCCCTACCGAATTCAGCACAGTAGGGAAGGAAGATGCAAGTCACATCCTCTCTGCTTGCTACTCAGTCCCTCTTCTGGAAGTAACTATTCCTTCTCTTTTGGACTCTTTTAGCCTTCTACTTCCTCGGCACTTTTCCAAGTTCCCTAAAAATAATTCTTCTGCTAACACCCATCAACCACAAAATTACATGAATATCTTCATCTCCCTGTCTCTGAAAAGGAAAGAAAATGCAACAAAATGTCTGTCTAAAAATTTGTAGGAAGCTATTTTCTGATCTAGCAAAACCAAAGTGAAGGTTAGTCTTTTCCCTTAGTATCTGAAAAAAAGTGTAAAAGAAGAGTATGAATGTCTTTATTTAAAATAAAATGGTTTCTAAGCTCTATTTGAGCCCAAAGAAATTCTGGTGTAGTTTCAGAAATAAACCTTGTCTCTGTTTTTTTTGCTTTTTTTAAAGACCAACAATTACTTATCTGAAAATATCTTTTCACCTTTCTTTTTTCTTTTGGAATAACTGGAAAAGGTAAAAAAGAACCTTTTGAAGTTATGTAGAAAAGATATCAAGATTTTGAAATCTTCTGAAAGTATATTGTTAATCTCAAGTCAGCCTTCAAAGAGGCAGCATGTCATTACCATATAAAACACAGAAACTGAGAAGTATTTTTGTTTGATTTGGATCCCATCAGAAGCAACATAGATATTTCCTTTAGTGAGAAATCACCCCTAAATAAAACACTCAAATATGAAAATTGTTTTAGATTTTCCACAAGATTTTTCATGTCATTTAGCTTTTTCAGTCTTTAATCTCATAATAAACCAAGCAAATTCTAGAATTGGTGCAGTTAAAAAATTTTATGTTACATGCCTATATTCCCACATATCTTCAGCGCAATGGTATATGTGAACAAGAAAATAATGATCTAGAGAAAAAAAAGCAGAAAAATAAATGGTGAGCACAGAGAATGGAGAGGGAAGGAGAATTGCTTTCCTGCCTCACATGTCTTGCAAGGATCTGAGATAAGAACCTAGGGAACACTGTTAAGCTGCTCAACCCCTGACCTGCCACTTAGGAGAGAGGGAAAGTCTACATCTTACAGGATCCTTGTTACTAGGAGCTTAGCCAAGTCAGTGAAAAGGCCTTTAAAAAGTCAATGGAAACAAATGACAGGATTTCCTGTTTGTTTATTTACTTTGGCAGTCATCATTCTTGAATCCCCTGCATATGCAAAAGGAGAAAATGTGTTCCACTCACTGCTTTCCTCTACAGGCTCTCACATCAATTACCCCTCTCTTGCACAGAATTGCAGTGCTCCTCTGAGGATTACAAAGCTTAACACTTACCTGCAGGCAGCTGGGATGTGAGGGCCAGAGGGTTGCTAGTGACTAATAAAGCCAAACCAACAGCTTTAGCCTTTCCAAGGTTCTAGGTTGAGCAAGATCCTTTGGCTTCAAAGCTAACAGGCTCTTCACTGCATCCATCTCAAATAAGATCTGTTGGTGCATGTAAAGACTGTTCTAATGTTTCCCTGAGTCTGGGCAAAGGTATCTATGTTAAACTGATTATTTCCTGCTGGGGTCCATCTCAGAAGATTGCTGCTTCGTAAGCATCTCCGAGTGGAATGAGCATATGAGCTCTTTGTAGGTGTGCAGGGTAGAGCATTCCCTAAAAATGATATTTTAGCATCCATAAGGCCTATTGAGTGGCCATATATTTATATTCATGAATGCTGCGTTTTGTTTCCATCCTGCAGAGGACTGGAACTGATTGTTAAAAAATTACCACATCTGGGACATGTTGTTAGGGTCCATTCTGCAAATTGTTGTCCACCCTTGGATTCAGGGGTGGGCTGAATGAGTTTGCTACAAGGAGTAAGCTTATGTCCCAAAATGTTCAGTCTCACTGAGGATACCGTGTGGTCTGGTTTAGGCTTGTTTTTTTATAAGATACTAAATAAATTGAAGAATGGCAAGTGTGTGCCCATGCGTGCGCACACACACACACACACACACACACACACACACACACACACACACACACACAATGCTCAAGTTCTTTTCTCTTGGGTAAAGTTGTTGGGTTGGCCAAAGCTTACACGTTATTGGCAATTCTGCCACTTCTTAGCGGATGCACTAATTGATTTGTCTCTTGTTTTATGTCTTTGCTGTTCCTTGAATTCATGTAAAATTTATATTCTGCTATTATGCTAAAAGAAATAGGAAGTTTGGACACAGATTGCTTAAACAAGTCTACAGGATTTGGAACTGTGTTGTGGAGCTCCACAAGTAGTCTGAAAAGAGTGCAATAAGTATATCTAAACCTGGCAACAGCATTTTTTTACTAAGTACTCAGACAGAAATAATTTAAAACGCTGGTCTTATCTTGGGTAAATAGGTAACCAAGTCCTGGAGTGCCTTTATCACGGAAGGTATTTTCTTCCTTTCTCTTTCCCATGCCTGTTTACACAAATGACTTTCTTGAAGCATGTTTCTTTAGAGAAATGAAGGGATCTGAAATTTTTTAATTAGCCTTTTCTCCCCTATAGTTTCAGCATAATCAAGTATTTGAGGATATCCATTTCAGAGAGCTGAGGTCATCTCAGTGCTTTATTGCATGTTCTCCCTAATCTATTCCCTTTAGACTTGTTTTCAGAATGAGCTGTTTTGCTCCAGAATCTTGAACTTCCTTTGTGCTTTTCCCCACTGACCTCACTGTCTCTTGTCTATTTTGTCTTCTAGACTAGATAGTATTTCCACTAGCATAAGGATTTCCAGACTTTTCTTTTGCATGTAATTGTTTGGGTTTTATCTTCGATGCATTGCAGACCATCTATCTAATTGGTCAATCAAAGAAATCCTTCCTGAAGAATCCTGTATTTGCATTAAATAGGCTTTTGAAAGTCAGGATGAGTTGGAATACTTTTATGTCATGTTCTTGTGACAGCTGTCTGTTCTCAAGACAGCTGCACAAAATGAATGTCTTCTCCCAATAGTTGCTTGAACAGTTTCAGACAGCGTCTTCAGAGTCTGGAGCTTTAGAGTACATGCTTACTGAGATTTCCAATATGTGTGTTTTTGGAGACAACCTTGTTTACTAAGAGGGAGAATATGTTTGAGATCTTATTATCTGTATGTGCCTGTACCCAATGTCTGTATCTGCGTACAGGTGTCATAGAGGGAATTTTTCACTGCGAAGTGTTTCCTCACCTTGAAGGAAATGACCCTTCACAGGGAATCAATTTCATGTAATATTAATATTTGCCTATGTGATTTTTACTTCTTATTTTACATTTTTATTAAAATGGGGGAAGCTTTGCAGCAGTATGTACAGTTAAGTGTAGTTTCAAAGCTCCACAGTTGATACTTTCTGCCTGGAATATGCATATGCAAAGGGTTATTACAGATCTCTCTATCCCTGGCCCAGTGCAGGCCAGCCTTACTACAGATGGAAGTGTAAATAATTTCCAGCACTAGAGAAGGGAACTGTGTCTGCAGAGCTGTTGCTTATGGTACATTTGTACAGCAGCTTTTATGTACCTTAGAAATAACTATAGGCCATACAATCAGGTTTCCTTACATTCATTTTAATAATTAGTTTAAATATATTTAGGTAAGCATGCAGTGGAGAACAGCGTCACAGAATCCCAGAATCGTTTAGTTTGGACCTCTGAGATCAGTGAGTCCAACCTGTGACCAAATGCCACCTTGTCAACCCGACCATGGTGCTGAGTGCCACATGCAGTCTTTCCTTAAACACCTCCAGGGACTTTGACTCCACCACCTTCCTGGGCAGCCCATTACAATTTAACAACCCTTTCTGTGAAGAAATTCCTCCTGATACCCAACCTGAACCTCGCCTGGAGCAGCTTGAGCCATGTCCTCTTGTCCTGTCACTGGTTGCCTGGGAGAAGAGGCTGACCTCCATCTGGCGATGACCTTCCTTCAGGTAGCTGTAGAACAGGGCAGAGGTGTTTTAAAAAGGGCATATGTACTTCCTAATGTATCACTTCTTTTAATAATTAATGGAAAATAAGCAGTAAATGAAACACGTAGGCAAATATTTACGTTGTATGAAGTTCATTCCCTGTGAAGAGTAAGGCCAACAGCAGAGCCACCATAAGTTACACTTTTGCTTTCCAAATACTCTGGATGTGGGACTTGATGTTCACTGAATTCTTCCTAGTCTTTAATTTTTGACTGTAATTCCTCCTAAGAGAGTCAGAAACACAAAAAAGAGCAGACATTAGTAGCATTGATTGCTTGTTGTAAAGTTCTGTACTTGAGATAAATTTAATTTCCATCATAGATACTTCAGGTCATTAGTATTATGTTTTATTGGTTAACTCTGTACCTTTATGGTTATTTTTTCTTGAAACATGCAAATTAATTATGAAAATAATGCTTACATTAAAATAGTGCTATTACTGCATCTTACTAATATGCTGGAATACATTTTCCTTGGAAATCTCATAGTTTATTTCACCAAGCTAAAAATGGATCTGCTAGACCTTTAGTTTGTTTCTTTCAGCAAAAATTTCCTTTTTTTATTCTCTATCAAACTTGAATTAATTGGGAATGTTCTCCTTCAAAAGGTGAAAAAGCACCCTTTTGTGGCACATTAACCATATCCTTTTAAATCAAATTCTTCATGATTTTTTTAATAATACGTTTTCTTTTTAATATTAAAACTGCAGTTTTAAAACAAAGCACATTTTCTCCAGAGTAATTGCAGCAGATGTACAGTTATTCTTAAGGGTATGTGGTTTCTCACTGATTCTTGGCATGGGAAAAGAAGAGATACTGGGTTGGTTTTATCGAAAGGAATTTAGACTGAATGTACTTTTGGCCAAAAGACTTTGGTTACAAAACAAAACCCATCCTGTGTTGTCACTGTGCTTTGCATTTCCATACTAATTGCTTTCAGCTTGGATTGTATGGCAATACATGTGTTTGATATGTACGGTTTGTTTTTGTCGAACTCCATTATATCTGTCTCATGTTCTTGGAGTGCCTGAAGTAGTTTCACTAATCTGTCAGCATAGTATGTACTTGTGGATAAATATAGACGTGCAGCCACTCTGTGAGTGGTCATCATCATATGCTGAAGCTAAAAATTACCCCTTTGGTTATGGAAAGGCTGAGCTGATCCGCAGGCCTGCTCCAGCTCACACATTGCAGGTTTTCAGCATTTGTCTTTTGAAGAACAATACCGAGAAACTGAAGGAAATGTCTTCCTCACGAAAAGTGAGGAAGTGTGAAACAGGATTAAGAAACAGCTAATTTATTTTTCAATTTTAGTTAGAAAAGGATTCTAACTTTTCTAACTGAAGGAGCAGAACATTTCAGGTATTCACAGGCTCATGGATATTACAGTAGCATGTTGGAGAAAATCCAGCGTGATCGGCTTTATAAAGGGGCTCGGTAGGTATGAAAATATTGCAAATAGATGTTTGCGTTTGTCTTACTAGTTCGTTCATTGTTGCTAAAGTGTAAATTTGACACAGTTTACTAAAAAAATGCAGCCTCTCTTTTTCTCTGCTTAAAGGTACTGAAAATTCAGTAACTGTGTACAGCTGAAGTTGTATCCAGTGTAGCACAAACTGTTGGCTTGTGCATTATGATCATTCAAGTGTTTTCATTCCTCTTACAACTTTAAGAAAAATACCTGTAGTGCAGATCATAGCAGGGACTCTCTCATGATAATTTAATTCGCCGTTCATCCTCAGTGTCAGCTTTTGACCATGTGTTGCCCTAAAACTACTGTGCTTTTTTACAGCTGTTTTTCTGATCAGAGTAACGATCAATATATGGAAAAATCTAGCAGTGATTTTATGTCAGGAGGTCTTTCTGTGGCAAGAGTGTATGGTTGTGATGACAACCATGTGTGATTTTGCATTGATACTTCCATATTTATTCCTTGTCTTTAATTTTTTAAAAATACGTAACATTGACAATACGGTTATCACGTGGGCTAAATGAAAATACTCTGTAGAGTAAGAGTATAATTTGAAATACAGCATATTGCACATTTAGTAGAAAAATAAGGGACTGTGTTGGAAACAAGAAAATGTGCTTCAGACAGAATTACACCCCTAAATGGTACAGACATTTTATAGTTGATCAAGCACAGTTAAACTTTGTAACAGATGTTCATAGGATAGGGGCTTTAAATATGTATACAACTTCCTAAACTTGATCTGTAGATTCCCTGCTGTTGCAGAATCCTCGGGCATCAGGGTTACCATGGTCTCCTCCATGTGCACCACCATTCATTCTCCTGGGGAATGAGCTACTTTTCTCTAGGTACAGTGTTTAGCTTAATGCAGTACTTGTGTAGTGACCAGTGACCTGCAATATGTAGACATTCAAACTAAATGTTTCTGTATCTGTTCTGGTACTTCTCTTTGTATAACGTTTATTGTTTCGAAATCAGGCAGTAAAAACTAAATTTGTCAAGGAAATCAGTATCTCAGACTAAGTAAAACTCCTTTCTTCCACCCACCTCCCTCCATATATCTTCTGCATAAACCCATTCAAACTAAATGTGTTGATTTCTCATGTCAAAATTATGCCTTTTATTTAATGTATCAGTGTTTCACTGGCATAGATAGCAAAACTAAGCACATCTTTTTTATTACTACTTCAAAGGCTCACATTATAATGTGTTAGCATAAATGGACCAACCAGGGATGACTTTAATGCAGCTATATCTTAAATTTTGAGTCCTTGATTTCCAGTTTTATGTCTCAGAGGCAACTTTCATGTAGTGAGTTTTATATGGCTCTTAATCTAGGCTTAAAAGCTGTATTCTGTTAAAGCTCATACATTATCAGCATAGATATCAGTGATAGTCTTGTCACTGGGCCAGATTTTTGCAATGCAAATAGCAAGCATATGCAAATGCTGGAGATAATGGAGCTGAAAAGATGCCGTAGAAAGCCAAACCTATATATAATAGTTCATGACCAACTCATGATCAACTCCAGACCCTCACAGTGTTGGCAGTGTTATCTTTCACTCTAAAGATGCTTAAATGGAGTTAACAGCTACAAAATGGTCTTTTTAAAAATTGAGCTAAATCAATGTCATATGTCAGTCATTTCTGTAACTGCTGTAATTGCTGTAGTAATGATAGATGTTAACCCCCAGGATATGCTTTTCCTGTATTTGGGGGAAAGGCTGTACAGTTCTATATTTCTAATAAGAGCTAGAATAAAAATTTTTGGCGCACTGGCAGATCTCACAGATAATTGCATTTCTCTATTAGAGTGTGCAAATAAGTGATTCTTCAGTTAGATGTCCGGAAAAAGAATTAAAACACAAACCTAACAGAATCGTTGTTAAAAGGCTTCCTACTAACAATGACTATGTAGATTTAAATTCCAGTCTCAGAATCCTGGCTGAATGCCACGATGATTGAAGATTAGCGTGGCAGCCCCAGGTTGCATAGCTAAGGTTTCTTAAATTTAATTTCATCGGGATGTGAAGCGTACCTGATCTCACGCACCGCCTGCCTGCCTGCCTTGAATTCCTTGAATCTCTGCATGCCTTCACAGCACATTTTGAACTCAGTAGCCAGGTTTAAAGCAGAACCGCTGGAGGAGCAGAAGGCAAGCTAGAGTTTGATCAGATTGCTGCAGATCCTTCAGAAGGCAGCCTGGGCTGGCAGCCTGGGCCCGACCCGGCCCGGGAGTGTTGTGCTTGGCAGGGGAAGCTGGCGAGCAGCCCACCCTGCCCAGCCCGGGCACAGCGCTCAGCTCCCAGCCTGGGAACGGCGCGGGGAGCTCGGCGTGGTGGCAGTGGCAAGGACAGGGCTTTCGCTGGACAAAGGACACAAATCCTTAAGAAAATTGGTTTCGCTGCTCACAAAAACATTTTCCTGACTGAGCACTTGGCGATCAAACTGATTTCATGGCTAGATGTGAGCCAGTCAAAACCACACATTTGGCAAATATATTCCTAATTGTCAAAATATTGTCTGACTCCATCCTAAAGCTATTTGTGGAGAGATTTCCATTGCCAAGTGTATTTGATAGTCCATAAAAATTTGCATCTGATTCTTTGCATCCCACTGTCCTCATGCTCATTCACCTAGGTGGTGACAGAAAAGCAGTAGCATTTACACCGGTGGCTCTTTTTTCAGTACTTTGAAGTAGATTATTATTGAGAACAACAGTGTATTTTTAGAACAAGTTTTGTGTAATATAAATGTAGGACTGTTTTATACACTTTGTTTTTTGCAAAGAGTCATACTGCCAGGAAGGTTCCACGATTATGCTTTTGCCCTCAAAAATCAAGTGAAACTTTGCAGGAAACAAATCTAGCAGGAAACATCTGTCGCAGTGGGAGAAGTGCTGCTGCTGTGCTGAAGAGTGATGCTATACCTTGTCAGTCAGGGGTTATTTTCAAAGAAAAGTATAGATGTGTTAAACTTGCAGGATAATAGCTGCATGGAGAGAAGCTTTTCTATCTTCTATTACAGTCATATAGGAACTTCTAAACTGATTTTTCTAAAGGAAAACACGTTCTCTTTTCTCCAGTGGATCCTTTTTTATTTTTCAGTGTGTGATTTTGGTTTCTGATTCTGCCACATTTTGAGTACTCTCAAACAATAAGGTTTCTTCTTCCGGAATTTTTTTTCATTTTTGTTCAGCAGTGAGGTGTTAAAGTACTTGGGAAATGACAAAAATCTCATTTACTCTTAAAACAATCATATGCCATTAATAATTGACAATTACTTTCAGTAGCAGTTGCAATTCTGTTCCTCAAAGGAAAAGGCTAAAGGTGTTAGACACGAGGCAACCATCACTGTAGTTCATTCTTCTTTCTCTTTCTCTCTTTGCAACTTGGATGCACCATATAATGTAACACTCGGGAGTTCAGTGCTGTGGGGAAATGCCATATTGGTTTTAGTTCACAATATTTCTGTGGTTTGTATTGCATTAAAGGGTCTCTGTCCCAATCACCAGTACTGCTTGTGGGCATTGCGACACTTGCATTACACTCAGAGTGGATAATGACTTGTCTTGCCAGTGTTATGTAATTTGTTACTTTTACAGTCTCTGGCAAAACTAACACAGAGAGGGTGCTGCCTGTCTGAAGACCAAACATGACTTTTATTGCCAGTAAGAGCTGAGCCCTGAGGCTTTTGGTTTGGAAATTTTATGTGTAAAATGGTAACATTTGAAGTGCTTCAGTTTATTTTTCCTTCATTCACAGAAAAACAGCAAGTAGAGCTCAGTCTAGTATACAAGATCTTGATACTTGTTACGGGGAATTGAATCACAGGATAATTTAAATTGGAAGGTATCCCTGGTGGATGATTAGTCCAACCTCAGCTTGCTCACCAACTAGGGAAGGTTTCTCAGGGCCTTGTCCAGTCAAGTTTCAAGTGTTTCCAAAAGTGAAGTTTGTGCTGTATCTCTTGACAACATGTATCAATGTTTGATCACCCCCTCACAGTGGAAATTATTTCCATATATCTAATTGAAATTTCCCACATTCAAACTAGTATCTAGTTGGCTCTTGTCCTGTCATCCTGTGCTCAAAGAAGAGTCTAGTTCCTTGGCATCTTTGCTATACTCTATTAGGTGGCTAAAGAGGGCAATAAGGTTCTCTTCTTAAGGTTGAATCAGTCCAGCACTCTGAGCCTTTACTAATCTAGCAAGCCCCTGACCATCTTCCTGGTCCTCCCTTGGCCTTGCTTCATAGTAGCAATGTCATTCTTGTATGGGAGAGCACAAAGCTGAGCACAGTACACCAGGTGTGATCTCAGAAGTGCCAAGTGGAACTGTAGGGTTTGGTACTTTCAGGAAAGCTAACACATAATTAATATTTTTTGGCTATGGAAAGCATTCCATGTCTGACTCTTCATGTAAGATTTTTACTGGTAGCATGTATATTGTTTTTTGAGTCATTCTTGGCTGACCTCACTATAAATTACAGGCAAATAAGGCCCTTTACAACTCACCATAGTCAAAAGACCAGACTCCTGACTTTTGCAAGGCTAAGCCAGTTTGAATAGCCATAAAGAATAAATTTTTCTTACTTGACAACTGAGTTACAGGTCTGACCTGCAAGCAAAAGATAAGAAATGAGGATGTTATTCAAATAGTCAGGTGTCAGCAAGTCTTGCCATGTAAAAAAAAAAAAAAAAAGAGGATTGAGTATGCACTGCATAGTAAACACCACTCAATTTGAATATAAAAGATTTTGTCTTTGATTTCTTCTTCCAGTTAGATAATGTGTATTTTACCTATGGTACCATGGAAGTTACGTTAATGTGTTGTGTATTTCTTTGATTAGCAGCTAGTCTCCAATTTTGCCTTGACAATGTAGTAGGCTGTTGAGGTACTCTGTAGAAGTTAAACCACGTTGAATTACGCAAAAGTAAATGTGTCTTTTATCCATTTCAGCTTCTCCAGTTGGTAACGGATATATCAAGCCTCCCGTCCCACCTGTTTCTGGCACACAGAGAGAAAAAGGACCTCCAGCCATGCTGCCCATCAGCATTGACCCGGACAGTAAACCAGGAGAATATGTCCTGAAGAGTTTGTTTGTTAACTTCACTACTCTGGCTGAACGCAAAATTCGCATCATCATGGCAGAACCTCTTGTGAGTACAAAGAAACTCTGTATATATATACTGTGCTTTGAATTTATTTAAAAATCAGGCTTGCTTGCGGTGCAATGAGGAATATTTTGCTTGCAATCTGCGTTGGAGTTTGATAGTGTTTCCCAAACTGTAAGATATGCTGCTATGGCAATTAGAACATTGTGGGAGAGGGCAAAGGTATGCAAGATATGCCAAGGGGGTGACATGAAAAGGAATTAATATTTAATGTCTGTTTGCAGTATGGGCACATGTTAATGGGATTGAGAGGCAGAAGGGGTGTCAGCCAGCATAGATTTCACAGTTGGGAGAGCAGTAACTTGAGTCAAAATAGATTAGAAAATGCTGAAATATGATAAAAGCAGTATTTCTGAACATTACAGGTTTTCAGCTTAAACATGGAAATGACTACCACTGCTGGCTCCTCTTTTAGTTCTGACAGTAGTAGATTCCATAATCTAACAAAGGGCTATAGCACCTATTTTCCAGATATGAAAAAGCAGTTACATTACAAGGTCTTGCACAGTGAGAGAGCCATTGTTATTTGTATTTTAAATTTAACACGCAAGCGTGTCTGTTGCAATTTGTCTTATGTAACTGAGCTTCCAGGAGTCTGCTCATTTAACTTGAGACTACATTTTATGTACATTCTTGCTATTTTGATTAAGGAAGACTATTTCTAGAACTTTTATTTTAGTTCTGACCACGTAAAAAAAACCCCAAGACCTAAAAATAACCAAAAATATCTACTTCTGTGCTGTAAGGGAATTTTTATAAATTCTTAGAGTGTTTTTGTTATAAAGTTCAATGTAGAATGCTTAGTTCAGTTCCCCATTTTCAGGTCTGGATGTTCTGAAGGGCAGAATTAAAATTTTCTTTATGCTGATGGCATCTGTTTAGCTTTGATTTAGATTCAGAAGCATTTGATGCTTGGAAAGTTTTACCAGGCTTTCTTCTGAAACATTAGGTAGATGCAAGATGACAGAACTATCTTACATAATTTGGAAATAACACCAAAAAAACCTAACAGTAAAGAATATTATGACAAAAATCCAATTTTTTCTTCTTTGATGAGTCCCCTCCAAATCACAAAAAGTAGAATAAACTGACAGTCATAGTGTAGGTCCTTTTAAAA
The DNA here is from genome assembly GCA_036785705.1 of Acanthornis magna. Taxonomy (NCBI): domain Eukaryota; kingdom Metazoa; phylum Chordata; class Aves; order Passeriformes; family Acanthizidae; genus Acanthornis; species Acanthornis magna. Next base: position 15,589,130 of record JAWUZG010000090.1, read on the forward strand.
AATAAAATACCAGCAGCTATTTATTACCATCCAGGCTTCATGTGACGCACAGTGAATGTCTTAAAAAGTTTAAAACAAAATGTGTATAAAATTACTTGACAAGATCAGGAAAACAACAGAAAGACCAGGACTGAGGACATAATTTCCTTGCAGCACCTTTGTTACTCTTAAACATGAACCTCTGTGTTTTCAGGCATGGATTTATTCCCATTTCACCTTGTGTTCAGATGATTTTGAGTCGCTGTGTGGTAATTATGTTGGTTTTGTCATTTTGAGAAACTATGAATATCAGAATGTTTATCTTATTCTATAGGTTGTTCAATGGAATTTTATTTGGTAAATTCAATGTAGAATGTAAAAAAAATATTACAGGAGACTGGAATGTCACCTTCTTGTCATCATTTTCAGAACGTATTTTTTACAGGGGCCTGACCATGAGACACTAACAATAATTCAATTACATACTCACATCTCATTAGTACTAATAAAACTTACAAATCATGGCATGCTGCTGTTTGAGGTTGACTGTGACCAATGAGTAAGCAGGATTCTGTAGACATTCAGTCAAAATGATCTTGAAATAATTAGGTTGTAATGAAAAAAGTGACAAGGGAAAATGGCAGAAATTATTCTTGAATAACAGCTAAGAATTTAAGTCTACCCTTTTTGTGAGGTAGCTGCTGAATGTTTATCAGCTTTGTTCCCACATTTTACTCTAGTGATTAGAATTGTGACCAGGAAGTCCCAGGGATTTGGGAGACAAAGTTTATAAATTGATGGTGAAAACCTACCTTTTGGCCTTTTTTCACAATAGGTAGTCAGATGGTGAGCTCTTTGAAGATTCTGTTCTAATTAAACTCAAATGTACTTCAAAGAAAGTCAAACTGGCCAAGTGCTCAACACTGAGATATTTCTAGTTTGAATTTCTAAGTCATTACTAGATATGACAGTTTAATTTTATGAGTGATATATACTTAGGATATCTTTTAGAGAAGCCAAAATGATCTCTTTATGATGTTGGCTTTTCATGTCTTTTATCACAAAGTCTGCCTCACATTGAAGCTCTGAAGTTACTACAGTTAGATTAAATACTTACTGATACCTTTTTTACCTAGAAAATTCTTTTCATACACATATTTTGCGTGTTTATACTTTCTGATTATCATTACTGTTGTTTTTATGAATTTTTCCTCTCAGTTTCTTTGGGTTCCATATGCCTGTGTGATATATCCATCTCTTTCTTTCGTGGTGCACTCAGAGCCTAAGTATAAATTACAGTGTTCTGACGACTATGTTGGAAAACCATGTTTGTGTCACACCATGAGTTGCAAAAGCTGGAAAGGCACTGGAAATTTTTGCTATTTTCTAGGGCATCAGTGAAGGGCACAGCAAACCCACCCCCTCCTGCGGCTCCACGAAGCGTTGTGTGGGATAGCAATAATCCAGTGGCAGAGAAGGCAGAGGGCAATGTCACCTACTCCTCCTGCTGTCTTGGCTGGCAACTGAGTATCATTTGACATTTTGGTTACTGCATCTGGCAGTCATCATCATAAAAAACGCACTCCCCTGTTAATGTATTTCCTAGGCATGAATATAATGTCAGCTAGCCACTGCTAAGTCTTTAACAAGTTAAAATGGAAAACTTTTGTTTCCAGATTTGATATTTTTTAACTTTGTCTCGAGAATGTTTTATTCAGAATTTCAGGTCAATTTCCCCCCTTTTTAGGATTTCTGATATATAACAAACAATTCAATAATTATATTAACATTACAGTCATGTGGCTAATTTTTAATGATTAACTACTGTACCCAGATTGTCAAATTATATTAAACCAAATTAGAAGTATTTGACAGCAGACTTAATTAAAGTGGATTGTCCAGTTTATAAAATTAAATCCCCATAACCGAAATGTAAATAATTTTTTCTTGATAATCTTTGCTAATTTCCTGCTTCTTTTCTGTAGATAATTTTTCTTTTATTCCACAGAACTTTTTTCCCAGCTGATTTAATTCATATTTAGTTTTTACCAATTTATATTCTAACTTTTCTATGCATTGCTTCATTTACAAACACAATTTGATATTTCATTACTGCTGATTTTTTTGAAGCAGTGGTGACCTTGAAATGAAGCTAGAAAAAGGAAGCCAGGGAAATGAAAGAATATGTTTCATAGCTCTGTAAGGAGAAAGCCCAGAAAACAGTTTCCTTTTTAGGACTGTTGATTATCACTTTGGGTAATAATTCATCCTGTGCATACAGAGCAAGCTAATCTTTAAATACGGCTTTCAGCAGTACTTACACACAGCTGTAGACATTGATAAAACATAGGGAGCTACAGGCATTGACAGTTGTTAATGGTTAATTTAGCTGTTGGTAAACTTTCATTATGCTTTTCTCCTGCAAGCATCTTCTTTTACTGAGCTTATCTAAATTCAGGATCTCTCTGAATACTGAACTCAAGAACAAAATTTGCTCATCATAGGATTGGGACTAGAAGCATATTCATGTATTCTCAATGTAAGTTTTTCCTTTTATGAGGCAGGTTTCATCTCACCAGAAAAAACCCTGAAAGGAGTGATGTGGTTGATACTACTGTATTTATTACTTCCATTTCATTAGAAGCTTGAAGACATTAAAATAGGGATCTGTTTCAAAACAGGGCTGGTGATAAAAGCCAAGCAGATGGTTAGGAAGACTTTGAGAAAAGGAAACAATAATGCATATTGCAGAGACTGACCAACCAACACATAATAATTGCACTGGTTTCTGATTAGCTTTAGACTAGGCTTCTCTTTCTCTGGGCAAGAGGGGCAACATGCCAAGGGCAGACTTGGGAGAAAAAGAAATAGGTTTTTTGTTTTCTGAGGACTGGGCTGTGATAGCTAGTAAGATTTATATAGGCTGTGATAATGCCAAGCAGTTTTATCTCACAGCTGTAATGTAGAATTTTCTGGATTACAGGGACTAATACTCCAGCTGCATCACACGAACTCCTTGGTTGTCACCTGTAACGAGACACATTACCATTGCACATCCTTTACATTTGAAGTTCTCATTAATAGTTCGGCATTTGGACCCCTGTTTGTTCACAATGAATAGATAGTTACTGTAAGGAACAAGTAATTTCATTGAAAAGAGGAAAGGCAAGGTGCCTTGCTCTCTCCTAGCTATTTACTCAGTATATGTATGCCCAGACAAATTGAAAATAACACAACTTTATTTTAATAACTTTATGGAAGTATATATTGAAAATTCTATTCTCTTTTCTCATCCAAAAACTAACTCCCTTGGACCTTTCTCTAGAAATGCTACAAGCATGCTAGCTTCCTATTGTCATCTGTCCCTATCCACCTCTGTGTTACTGAAGGATTATGCCACTCTTCATTAATCTAATTCTTTTATTCCATGAGTGTTTGTACTAGTCAAAACGTTATAAAGCATGTGGCAGTCCATCCCAGATCTAAGGACCTCATAGTTCATAATACCATAACTCTGTATCTAATGTATCATAATTCTTTATTTCTGCTGTATTATTTATTTAGCATTTAAATGACAGAACTAAATATTATTATAGTAGGGGTTTTTAGAACTAGTTGTAACAGATAATGTGTAGGTCGTTAAGAATAATTATTCTTTAAACAGTTGTCTCTCAAGTACTTAAGATGCTTCTTTATGAAATTCTGGCTTACTTTATTATACGATGCTGAGGACTGTTCGCATCTCCTCATAAGGAAGTGAAAACATCTCCACATCTTGGTTTATGCAATATGTAACCTGAACAAATATGATCCTTTGATGGTATGGAGGCCCCCAGATCTGTTAAGTGGCTTGTTGAATGGGCTAATCTATGTCAGTCAGTCACAGGATAGTCTGGAGGACCGAGAACAGTCATTCACCTCAGGAGAGGGTCTGTCTCCTAGTGCTCCCAGAAAGTCTCAGCTCAGCAGAATTTCTTTCCTGCGGGTCATTGACTGGATCCTGGGTCAACTTTTTAGACTACTAGTTGGTCTTAGGATTTTATTCAACTTCTAGCCATATCTAAGGACTTCTTGTTGGCCAGAGAAGTTGTAAGTGCCCAATTCCTGGAAATATTCAAGACCAGAACAGAGCATTCTGGTCTAGTGGAAGATGTCCCTGCCCATTGCAGAGGGGTTGGAGTTTGATGATGTCTAAGGTCCTTCCAGCCCAAACCATTCCATGATTCTATGATTCAAAGTTTAATTTCTGTGTGGATTGTCCCCTTGGTTCTGTTTCCTTTTACTCAGACTTTCCAGCAGCTAACTTCTCTGTGTCAAGAAATCAAATAAGCAGAACAGTGGTCTCAGTCATCACTCTTCCCTCCTTCACTAATCAACTTTTCCATGAGAGTTCACTGGCTTTCCAAGTATAGGCAGTCCACCAATGAAAATGAAGCCCAGGCTGGGCCAGAACAATGTGTTCTTTTCCCCAGGAGAGGGAAAGGCAGCTAAGCCTGGAAGATCTCTTCCATGAAATAAGCAAACTCAAAACACATGAACTCAAAGGATGTGAAGGCAGAAAATCATAGGAAAGATTGGCCTTTTGTACTAAAGATGGAGACCTATCAAATATAACAAAGACAAGTCCAATGGCATAAAGATCTTTGCACTTATCACCTCAGATATAATATCCTCCTCCAATTATCTCAGTATATATCTCAAGCTGAGACCTGTAGCAGAAGCCAGGCACTGAACAGTATAGAGCTAGGGTGGCTAATCTTGAACCTTGGGACAATTATATTCCAGAAAGACCTGGAAAGGTTTGTGTGATTGAAGCAGTGACCACAGATCAGGTATCTTCTGTGTAGTTCAGGGGGACATCATCGAATTGAAAGAGAGACGTTGAGGGAAAGAGTGTGAAGGATGCAGCTGGGAAAAAAGAGTTAGAGACAAATGTAGGGTTTCAGAAGTAATCATGGGGTGTGCAGTCAAGCAGAGAGAGGATGCAGTGTGGTCTGATTCCAACGTCCATATGAGACTGAGGGAAAAATTTTATCCCATTTTAGCAAGGCAGGAAGGAAATGGACGTACTTTTGCATAGACATTGGCATTTGCACTTAGATACAGGTCCGTAAAAACACTCACACATTTCAGAGTCAGGCAGTGTCAACAGGCACTTTCTCAGTGCTCTTGGGGTTTCTGTGGCTGGGTGTGTGGGCAGAACGCCGTTTGAGACATGAGCAGAGCTCATTCCAATGGCAGGACTCTGGAGGAGGCTCGCTGTCCCTCGGCCTCATTACTGCGTGGATATAGTTGGAGAATTGTCAATGGCGCATGTGATGGTTCAAATCACTAAGAGAATTTAACATTGGAAGACAGATTCAATCCAAGGTCTCTGAGGCTCTCACACTATGTCACATGTGGGCCGATGCTTGCAAATACAGCAGAGAAAGTACCATATGCCCTTTATCACATTTTTGTGTCATTTAAGGATATTGATTATCACCACTACCCAGAAATGAAAGTCCTCCTGCAGTCATTTCAGGCCAGTCTTATCACTGGTCTGTCATCATGAAGGACAGAAGAAAATCAAGTATACTCTTTGGTAGTATTCTTGCCAGATAAGTAGCAATTCAATAAAGAGGTATTTTTCCATAGCTTCATAACAGCTTCATCCTTTGCACGCTTTCAGAGTCATGTTTGAAGTCAATGAGGTACTGCTTAATTTATGTGCTCTTTTCTGGGCCTGAATCTGGCATGGCACAGTTTATACATCAGACAGTTTGAATTATACCATATTTGACCCTGCATACCTGGTGGCATGACAAATATGAGAAAACTTGAAATACTTCACGTAACTACCTTCCCAAATTGGAAACCCACCCAATAAGGTCTTGTTTCACTAGCTGGGTATGCAATACGTGTGGAAGCTATGGCTTTTAGGGCCAACATACTTGTAGCAAAATAGCAGTGAAGGCTGATGTTAGCTCTGCAAGGGCACCTGGCATCCTCCTTGAAAGTCTGTCAAATCAGTACCAGTAACCAGGAGGAAAAGGGTTCAGATCAAATCACCTGGGGATGTATCTCATATGGTACAATTACAGCCTTTGAAATAAACACGTAGCCAAGAAAGTCCCAAGTAAAGGAATTTTAAAGAAAACTACTGGCAGTAGTTCTCAGGTTCATTTTAAAAATACGCTTTCCTCATCTCCTGTTCAGTGAAAACAGGTGCACAGTTGGTGACAGTGGGTTGCTACCTGATGTTAGAGCAGCAGTGGGCATCAGATCATGGCCAGGGTCATTTGCTATCCTTTATTACCCTTGGCTGTCTGGGTCTTGAGAGAAGTGTGGTTCCTGTTTACAGAGATCTCTGCTGTGCCTGGAGCAGCCCTGCAATTACAACTCTAAATTTATTCAAATCCACTGATAAGGGCTTCCTCTAGGCTTTATTAAATTAGGTCACATTATTCTGAGTGGGTAACCACTGGTCAGGGCCCTAAGGGCGTTAGTAAGCCTTAATAGCCTCCTCTGAGTCTCACTCACACCTGCCCACAGGCCAGGACCCATTCCCAGGATTTGGAGCCATTAGTCCCTGCCGCAACAGGGCTAGTCCCTGCTCCCACAGCCCTGCCCCCTCCCTGTGGGCCTTGCTGAGCCAAGTCCACCCATATAAAATACATCAATAGAAGGAACCTCATCCACTGCTTGGAACACAGAGATCCTCTCCATCCTCGTAGCATTGCTCTCACCATGGGCAGAAAGTTTGACTGAATGCGAGGACAGCGCTCTCATAATAACTCAGGGAACATGTTAAGCTCAGGAGGGAAGCTGTGCTTTCCCCAGTCTCTGAAGGAAAGAAGAACTTCCTGCATTTTTCTGCCATGTATGTCCTTGCTCAGAAGAAATAGCTTTGCTCGTCATAAATCAGTTGGTGTGAAATTCTTTGCATACAGGACCAAGGTGTCAGTTAACTTTTCCATTTGGGAAGCAAAGATGTAGCTAATGATCAGGGTGCATCAAGGTCAGGGAACAGCATCCTCTCAGCCTCTTCACCAGCTCTCAAATTGATGTTAGAGATGAAAAAGAGGGAACAGCACTATTCAAGATACACACTTTTGACTGCAGTGACTTTGTCTCCTAAATCTATTTAATTTGCCAGTATCTTTCAGTGCTTCTATTTCACAGCAGTCTGCTGTCACAAAAACCTCCTCATACAAGTGATTATTATATGCATACCTTTGTATAATTTATTTTTAAATATATATGTTGACTGATCAAGATCATATAGCTGAAACGCCTTGATAAACAGTTGAAACAAGACCTCGAATAGCAGTTTCATGCAAAGGTTTTAACATTGACTTGGAAGTGTAGCTCTCCATGATCTATTGTTCTTATTGTTACATGGAAATCACTGTATCAATATCTTTTCAGAGCATCATGGTTATTCCAGTCCAACGGGCTTATAAATGAAAGATCTTGGACTCTCATGCTGCATCCTATGACACCACTCTTGACTAAAGCATTATACATTTCCCACCCCAGCAAATTAGGTTCCACTTAACAAAATTTTATCTTCTTATATTGGAAATTTTTAGGTTAGAATCACACAATCTAGTAACACAAGTCTGTGATGGAATTATGGTATCAACATTAAGTGCTCACACTTTGTCTCAAGATGCTCTTTTTAAATATATCGGTCTTGCAGTTTGTAAAATCTACCTCTTTTTCTATACACTGTAGTATTGGAATAAATAAAATCAGGGAAAGCCAAGGGATAGTGTTACAATACTATCCAGGAGGATCTTATTAGACAGAGGATTTTGATCTGTTCATTAAGTTGCAGTTTTGAAAAGGCACTTCTATTAAATAAAAGCTCTGAAAACAAATAGCCAACAAAATTTCCTTTATCACTTGTGCTAGAGTGTACCTCAAATCTCAGTAAAGTTATCTTTAGTACTCTGTTCGGCTTACAGGTTTCACAAAAGCATGTATTTAAAATATTTCTTTCAGAACTAGTAGCTACCAGCTTTTTGGGGCTTAAAATACCGTAGTAAAAGAAACTTTTTACTTTGTGCCTGCAATAAAGCACCTTACTTGTGATTGTTTATTGTCAACACTGAGTTGAGGGCATATCTGGGAATTTTTGTACTGTTCAGGTCAGAATGTTGGAGTCTTTGTGTTGTTTGCTCAGTGTAAGTGAAAGAAAACTTCCAGTTTTGTTTCTTGTGGATTGTTTTGGGTTTTTTACATTCCTTGTTATTTTGGGAAAATTTCGATGTGATTTTTTTTACTGTGCATCAAATATCAATCTCTAATTCAATGGGTTTGCTTCTCTCTTCAGGGTGCTTGAAATCTGCTTCTGTAGAATATCACCTCTAAAAATCAATTTGATTTTTTTTTTGCTTGTTTGGCCATTTTTTTCTGACTTATCAGTTACTTCAGACAAAACACTCTCATGACCAAAAGTTCTGTGTCCACATTTCGGTTTTCTTGGTAGGCAGCCTAGGTAAAAGATGCCTTTTGCAGAGAATGTGATAATCAGACAAAAATTAGCCTGCAATACCTGATGTAATGACGTAGTCTATCATCAGATCAAAGCAGTGCATGACAAGGATGCCAAAGAGTCCGAGCCAGGGAGTGAAAACCTGTATTTGAAGATGAACTGATGTTTTCCTACATTTTTGTATTCAGCAGTACTGAGCACATCCTTTTCCACGTGAATGAGACAAAAGAGCTGTTATCAAAAAACCTCAAAGCAATAACATGACGAACAGACTCAGTATTATTGAGCTTGTCTTTTAAACGTGTACCCTTCTTTTTTTTTTTTTTTTTTTTTGCATTAACTGTAATGACAAGTAGGTTTTTGACCTGAGCTTGTTAATTTTTTTTTTTTTTTTTTTTTTTTTTTTTTTTTTTTTTTTAAGATGTAGCATATTTTTACATATATTTCATGGACACTTGAAATATGCTTCCACCATGTGAAGTACCATGTAGAATTAGCATTGCTTTTTTACTCAATTTTCAACAGTTAAATTAAGTCCATCACAGTTTTTGTTAACATTTTGTGTACCTGTAATTTTGTCTTATACAAAGTTTTGGTGTTTCCTTGAAGCTATATTATCCTATCTTTTTTATTACTATTATTTTTATTATGTTGCCTTTAGAATTTCCAGTTGCTATATGCTTAGAATTTCAAAGGTTAATAAGGGAAGTCTCCTTTTCTGCTTATTTTTCTATCTGTGTACCATGATCACCGACTCACTTTCTTAAAAGATGTGTCCAGCAGCTAATTGATGCTGAGAAGAGCAACAAGAAAAGTCAAAGATTTTGTTGTCCTCCACTGAACATCCAATTAATGTGTTTATGAATGAGGACATGCAGACTTGCAAAGAATGGTTAATGAAAACAGGACAGTAATTTTCCTGTTTCATAGAACTTCCAGGTGGGAGACATTTGGGAGATTGTCAGAGTAAACAGATTATCCTTTTCAGTCAAAAGGATTGGCTCTCTTAATTCATTAGGTATAAATTAAGTAGGCTTCTTGGGGTGGTGGTGGGAATTTCCAAATAGTAAAAACGTATATAAGAGATGAAAATTACTTCCTGAGAAGTTCAGAGCTATTTTGGGTGCAAGAGCTTTTTTTGTGGGACCACAGACTGTTCCATGTCCATTTTTGAAAGGGCAAAATGGAAGTAAATATAAATTCAACTTCATGAACCTGCTGAATGCAGGATCAGCACAGACCCATTCTGGGAGGGAGGAGGCAGGAGCACACAGCTGGAGTGGAGAACATGGGTTACACATCACATGAGGGGTTTTTTTTCCTGTTTTTCTATGTACAAACTAATCAATGGACAAAAAAAATAATGGGCATGTTTTGGAGCAGACCTTTTCCTACAAATACCAATTTTATTTCCTGCTGAAAAATATATAAGACAGAGATGTTCATTTGGAGCATAGGGGGCTTGTGGGATGATTGATCATAAGAAGAAAGAATTACACTTGGGGAGTTTTGGGCTCTTAAGATTGTGCTCACATGCACTTTACTTATATTGTAGCTGTAGTAGTTGACTATGGTCTATGTCTATTCCATTTTACATGAAAAGGCCCATTCTTCTTTCTGTTTGGTGAGTCTTCCACCCCAGCAGACCACTCAGTAGAATATGTCTGGTTGCTTTTTAGTTTGCAGTGCAAAAGTTACAATTTGTGTAAAAATACCCTTTCACCATGCTTTTAAGAAAGAAAAAAAACAAAACTAAAAAACATGGGTTTTATCTCAATCAGTAATACAGTAGCCTGTCACAGTTCAGTAGGAAAAACAAGCCTAATGGTTGCTGAGATTAGAAATAGCTTTAAGGGGCATTATATGTCATTATAACATGGTGACATAGTGAAGCTTAATAGGCTCTACAGCATCCTTTTGTTTTTATGTTTCCCTGAACACTCAATTCTGTGACAGGTGGCTATTCCTGTGTAAATTTACCCAATTATATTTGTGTAGCAGCCCTGAAAAAGCCTTAATGTATTAACCATTAAAAGTCACTGACAGTCTTTGGAGAAATGTTTTCGTGCACCTGTGTGAATAGACGGTTTGAATAACATGTTGTTTTTTAGGTAATGTATAAATATTATATTTATTTGATGCAAGCAAATACGATAAAATATGCATTTGCCATTGCATAGTTAACATATTCTATTTTATTATATTCTGTTTATGTTTTCCCAAGAGCAATGAGAGAGAGGAAGGAAGATAAGTTTTAGTTGAGCGTTTTGTTTTGTAAGCATTGGCGACACAAAACGTTTAGCTGGTTTTATTGGAAAACAATAGTTTCAAATATTAAATTGTCTTTGCTGATCTTTACTGCTTATCTCTAATGCATTTATATCATGGGAGTTTCCAGCGTGAACAAAGTATGCAATTGAAGGCAGCACTTCAAACAAGAAATACGGATGTTTAGCTTAGTGATTAAAAGTGGAAATGTTACTATTGAGAATCCATTCTTCTGAAATTTTCTGATTTTTTTTTTTTTTTTGATAGCCCAGTAAGCTATGGACCCTTTCATATTAATCAAAATTTTCTTTATTCATATCTGTTGTTGTAGGCTTTGGCTCCAAATTCAGCCTACCTGTTCATCTAAGATTTGGAAGACATTTCTGTAGAATGTAGTATATCTACAGAGACTCAAATAAGTTGACTTGTAATATAAAAAGGCCTCTTTTCCATTCCTGGTTTGGATGGGCAAGAAAATAAATAGAAGTAAAATTATGCTGTGAGGCTAGAAAAGGGTTTTAGGATTTTTTGAAAACTTTGAATAAGCGTATCTCTAGGGCAAATAGACTGCCATGGAATCTATTGCCCAGAGACAGTTTAACATTATTATGCCTTTTAGTGTTTCTTTGCAAGTATTGAACCTTTGGTATACAGTGAAGATACCTACCATGTGTATAAATATATTTTATATAGTACCTGCCATAGCAACAATGTTGAAAATGCTGCCTAAAATGAAATGGTAAGATTTGTAATGGTATTAGAACTAAGCTAATAGAGTAGGCAAGTTGTTTACAGTAGATGAAATTATTTATTGCATAAAGAAAAATTGCTGTTTTCAAAGGACTCTTGAAGTACTTGCTTGTAGTTGAGCTGCCTTTGAATTTAATCAGCAACGTCTTCCTAACATGGTCAGTTGTTACTCTCATCATGCAAGTAGTCATCCTTTTCTGTTTTTGGAGTGCTTAGACAGTGAAACCCCACAACATTTTAATCTGTCCCTTCATCTTTATCTGGCCATTCAGTTCTTTATCTATTCAGCGTTCAGCATTAGTAATAAGTAGTAATAACTTCGAGTTCTCTCCAACCACCAAGCCCCACATATGATCTTGTATGGCTGTTGCCATTCTCTGCAGGGGTACAGTGAGTGGCTCTGGTGTGGGCACCCCACTCCCAGACCTGGAAGGGTGTTTGCAAAGACTCTTGTCTCCATGGGGTCAGGTGAGGTCCTGACAGTGGCTGCAGGCAGAGCCAGTGGCAGCCCCATCCTTGGAAAGAGTCAAGGAAGGAGCAGCAGCAGCAGCCACCCAAACAGGGGCATGGCGGAGAGGCAAGGACAGCTGCAGCAGCAGCTGCTGCCTGGCAAAAGTGTCAGGGAAGGGAACAGTGGGAACAGCAGTAGGTGCAGGATGGGATGAAGGGAGGAAAAAGGCCCAACTGAAGCCCTAAACTGGAGACATTGAGAAGTTATGTCAGCAGAAGCCTTTCTGGCTTTTGGCACTTCTCCACCCCAGCGCTGCCTTCTGCTACCTCCAAGGCTGCTGCACAGCCTGTGAATGGTTTCTTCAGGTCAGTGCACCACTGGGGGCTGGGGAAGCCCTGGTGCAGTGCCTGTGCGAGGGCAAGTGATGACTTCTATAGCCTTGTCGAAATGGAGGCAATCTTCACTAACTCAGAGGGGAATGCCACCATCAGAATTTTAACTATCTGGGAGGTGTGTGTGCTTCCAGAGAGATGTTACAGGTGATGAGGACATTTTCAGGATTCCAGTTCCGACTTTGATTCCCAGAGCACGGTTTGTCTTGTTTAATTGTGTCCCCCTTAGAGACAGCATGTGATGAGCAATCCCACACCTCAATTTCTGCCTGAACCACTGCTCTCTGAAAGGCAGGTATTGCAGTGTTGGTCATGGAAACACAAAGCTTTGCATGCTGAAGCCCTTTTTGTTGAAACAGACCTTAGGAAGGTTCTCTATGGTAACACAAGTCTTCTGCAACAGAATCAGAAATTTCATAATTTAAAAAAAAAAACCAGAACTGCACTAAGTCTCAGTACACTGGTTTGTCCAGAACCCATGAAAACTTAAGAATCCTTTTCCTTTTAAATAAGTTGAACACTACTTTTGAAAGTTTATCTGTTGTCCTTTATAGTAAGTAGCAAAAGACAAAAGAATTATTGTCCTCCCATGAGACACAGCTAGGCAGGGTAGCACCGAGTTACTGATTGAGGAGGAGGAGGAGGACTCTAAGTGGGGTAGTGTCCTGTGTTTTTCTCAGGGTTACAAGGTTTTACTGCAGATGTTCTTCACCAATAATCTGTCATAAAGTTGTAATTAATAGCTGTTGTGCCTGTAATGTAACCTGGAGGAGTCACTTTAGATATTTGACAAAACAATGAAAGATATTAGATAGCTGTTCTGAGTAAATCAGTGACTCAGTAGAGAATATTTTGTTGATTTTTGTATTTGGTAGGTAGTCAGGGGATACTGCAGTCACCCCACAGTTGGCCTCCTTGCCAGCTGGCACTACAAGTGGATCAGCATAATTAATTTCAAAATCAGTCAGCAGATTATACTGGGCAATATTTGCTCTTGAGAAAAACAGTAAATAATAGAAATCTTCAGTCTTACTTAAGTTTCTCCATTTCTTTATCGCATCAGCTTTACAAATTTCTTTTTTTTTATATCTAATATCCCCTGGCAGTGATGGTATTTTGCCTGCTACATTAACAGATGCTGGTAAGAGTAATAGTTTGTTGAAAGCTGAACACAAACTCTCATTCTGAGCTGGTGGGAGAGCCCCAGTCTTGCAGCTGTAGGAGAAGAAAGATTCATGATTTACAAAAGAATAAGGCACTGGCACATTTCAGACACCAGAAACAGTAGTGTAATTCACAGCAGAATTGTGATGGTGACAAGTGACGTGTTTTTCAGACCGTCATCTGCCCTCATGTATTGTTTATTTTCATTGTGGTTTAGGAGATTCATGTTTTGTATGTTGTTGCATCCATCTAGAATATTGGCCTGTGTACTTCTCCATGTGTCAGTAGTTCAGCCTGCTTGAAAAAAAGCCATGAAGATGAATGGATGTTCACACATGGTTACTCTTTCTGAGTTGGGCAGTTCATTTTGGCTTTGCCAGTTACTCTGAGAATATGACCTGAAAATTTGCTTCCATTCCAAAAATACCTTTTTTTACATTTTTAGTGATAATTCTCCCCTCGTTTGTCTTCCTTAAAAATGAACTCTGTGGTCTTTGATTCTTCTAAGATCACCTTTCTTTCAGTATGCCTTGCATGATGCGTTATATCTGTGGACATGGTCGTACTGCCTGGTAGTTTTTTAACCAGAAGATACACCATGTAACTGAATAGAGACCCTTGGTTATGTGTTAGAGGAAATACTAGGTGCTTTTTAGGGTGTTGAAAGAATTTGTCATCAGTGTGAGCATCAGCTCAGATGCAATGAATGGCCAATCCTCTCTTGTGAAAAGACTCCAAAGTCACTGAAGACGCTCTGTCACTATTGGCTGATACATATGCAAAGACCTCCTTTGCATATGAAACAAATATCCTGGTTTCTCCAGGATCAGATCAGGAGGCACATTATATGAATAGAATATCTAACAAAAAATGATAGTAGAGTTGATAGAATATACGATAGTTTTGATCTTAAGTAATATGTATTTGATATGTTTTCTTTTAGGAGAAGCCACTGACCAAATCTCTGCAACGAGGAGAAGATCCCCAGTTTGATCAAGTAAGACACTTGAAACTACATTACTTCCATTTCTCAGGCTAAAAGAGAAATATTTGGAAGGCATTCTAGTGTCCTTATGCTGTTGTTGCATACTGCAAAAGCAGTATCTCTTGGTGTACTTTGGTAGAATGATAAGCGCTTGCCTAACCATTCTTGGGTTTAAATTGGAAGGATTTTCCCTCTGTTTCTAAACTTGATATTTTTCTGCCATAGAACTCGCTGCTTTTTGTAGTGTCTTAGGCACATGTATTATTTCCTGTCTGCTTCCCCTAATAGAGATTTTGAAGCAAAATTTGTATCTTTTCAGAATGTGTGGGTTTTGAAACAGGTGTGTGGGTTTTGAAACAGGCCCCCAGTGTGTGGGTTTTGAAACAGGCCCCCAGTCTTTCTTTTATGAGGTTTCTTTTACAGCTAATATGAGTGCCTGTAGAATCATGGTCATTGCCATCAATCTCATCAGTCTGCTTTGTCTCTGTAGCTGTGACTCAGCATGATTTACATGTGTGCTGCACTTCAAATAGGATGAGCCAACCTGTTGTATTCAGAATTAAGTATAAGTTCAGTTGTCAGGATAAATGCCTGTATATGACAACGTAAATAATTGCTAGAAAAATGGTGGGCAGGGAAAAAATACGAAAAATTAAGTAGAATTTATATAATTGGTTAGATTTCATTTAGTAGAACAATAAAATTGCAATTAATAAAATTAAATTTATACCTGACATTAGATTAATACATTTATTATGTAAGAGAAATAGGACAAGTATAAAAATAAAACCAATAGCAATATACACATTTCTAATTGATTATATAAAGCAGTCTATTTTTGTCAGCAGTCTTTTGTTTTGTCAGCAACACCTAGAATAACCTATTTTGAAATAAAGGAAGATAGGTTCTGAAGAGTTTAAGTTGCATAAAGGATGCCAAAACTGGCAAATCTCCCTCCCCATGAAGAAGAATGATAAACTGTAGGTGTGCCATTGCTGTCACCATTGCTACTGACTGCACATCTACCCACACCACTGTGCTGTCAGCAGGGCCAGAGACACAGGACAGAAAGACAGCAGATGCAGCAGCAGCAACAATTCCAAAGTCAGCTGTGACTAATGCCGTAAGCTGCAGGTACCATATTGATTGACTTTGGCAGAGGAGGTAGGTGTAAGCTGAGCTTCAGCACCTCAGATGAACATTTATTGAGTTTTCTGGGACATTTCACTGCAAGTAAAGTTGCCTTGTGAGACTCCACTGGCATTCACTAAGACTCACTTTATAATTTTAGCCTGACAAAGTGACACGCTCTAGATTGTTCTGTAGCTGCTTTTTGGGGAAGGGTAGCCTACTTGGAGGGCTGCTCAGAGCAGGAGGTGAACAGAGGAGGTGAGACTTCTGCGTCGTACTCAGGAGCTCCCTGTCCGCCTCACTGACCACAGAGACCCTGCAGGGCAACCAGCCACTGCAGGCTGAAGGAGGTTGCTTTCTGAGTACTTCCTACCTGCCTCATGAAATTCTTTGTGGTATTCTGACCTTAATTTTATGGGCATGTTTTTTTCCTTCCTGTGGGAAGAGTGTTACACTCAAATGGGAAAGTAAAACAAATTAAGCCACCCAGATGGAAACCTTGTGATACTGTTCCTGCAGTGTATTACACAAACTCATAATGGGTGGCCATGATTTGATTAAATATTTATGGCTAAGCAAATTGTGGCCCTCTAAACGGAAGTATTGGAAGACTGATATTTCTCCTAGTTATTGGTAAATAGACAGAAAATTGAGTAATTAAGTCAAGATCATTTAATGAGAACAGCAAACGTTTCCTAGAGTGAAACAACTGTGTTAACTGCTGTAGCAATTTACCCTGAATGCGGGGGGGTGCAAAAAAGCCAGATGCAGACCAAACACCAAGGTAAATTTTGTCATATATGATATTCATATATCTTTCTATCTGCATATCTGGAGTCCTACCTATATGCAGAGAAAAGTACAGTGGTGAGATTGCCTTAGATGTCTTGTCAGAAACCTTGCTTTCAGTTGCTTGAAATTTTCAAAACAAACTCTTTAAGCTGAAACTTTCAGAATTGTCAGCTGCAGGCCAGGTTGCTGGCAATGTTTCCCTTTTCAGATTTCACATTGTTTTCTGCTTAAATAGCATTATCATTCTGAGATGTTGTAGTAATCCTGGGATTGACGTACGCCTGTGATTGGCAGATTGGCTTTGGTGTTTATTTCTGAAACCCATAAAGTCATTCAGCAAAAACAAAAAATGGCCAGTTGTGACACTCCTGATATTTTTACTACAGATGTGAAGCAGGGGAAAGAGGAAGAATCCCCATGAACAAACTTTTTCAAGCAGTGTCTAATAATTTTTACTTTCAGTTTTAGGGCATATAATGTGACACGGTGTCAGAGGAACCTAATTTTCTTTTTTTAATCTAATTTTTATCAAGATTATCTCTATTCAATTTGAGTGAAATTGATAAGTAATGCTGAAGTGAGTAGGTCACTAATCACTTTAAAATATCTGAGCTCAGTCTTCTAATGATAAATTAAAAAGCAACAGAAATAAGACATGACCTGATTTAAAGTTTGCTTTTTGCAAGTCAGCTTCAAAGGTGAAAATAATAGCCCAAAAAGTAACTTAACAATGAGCAGAATGGAACTTGGACTAGCCAAAGTAATCAGCATCAAGTTTAACACAGAAACCCCCAAACTGTTTGAGATCGTTATGAAAAGATTGCTTACTACCCCTAAATAGTTCTGTCTCTGGCTCCCTGAGAGCCAGCATTTTTTCCTACCCGTTCTCAAACACCATTTTAAGAACACTGGTTGTGATGCTAGTGATGGATCCAACGTCTGGAAGCCTGACTGGGCCCAGGCAGAGCTGTTTCTCTCCACACAGGTGTAGTCGGTGTCTCCTGTTTGGCAGACAGGATGTCTGCCTGCCAATTGTGTCACCCTCCCTGAACAAATAATAAGATCTTGAGCAATGTATGAAGTGATGATACTTATCCTGACTTGCCAAATGTCTCACCATTAGCCCAACAAACTGCATTCCTTACACTCACTGTGTTTTCCTTTTTAGGTGTGCATGTACATAAAGAAAAAACATACAGGAAATTATCTGGGTTTTTTCATATGGTTTTAAATATTTTTATAGTATATTTAAAATCATGCTTTGAAAGTCCTTTATTAGACAACTCGAGCTGCCTACTGGCAAAGAGCATTACTGCTCCAGCATTACCATGCTCTGTGTCCCCAATTACAGAAATGTTATTAAACATTGTGCTAGTGAACTATGACTTAAACTTCCTATTACAGGAAACCATAAAGTTGCAGTACACGAAAAGATCAAAAGCTAGCAAAAACCCATAATTCTCCAAGAGGCTTATCCTCACCTAAGGAAACATTTTTATTACTCTTTTCTCAGCCTCTACTAATGTATCTTTTGTTCTTACCACGATGTATAAATGTTCCGTGAACTGACAACACTGGAGGCAGAAGAAGGGCACTGTGTAATCTTGGACTGAGCTACGGACAGTTTTCCATATAAAAACACAAAATTAATGTCGTGTTTTGGCCATGGAAGTGAAAATTTAACAGGAAGGCTTAGTTTTCATCTGAAGCTATCTATATGAGGTGCCTGTTGCAGGAGTTTCAGAATAAACTGCACAAAAGCTTGTTCTTGTTTCAGTTTTACTGCTCTCTTCTTAGAAGTGCAATAAGTCGGAGACTACAGATTGGAAAGCAAAAACATTTACGCTTTTATATATATTTTAAGAGATAAAAAAAACAGCCAAGGTAAAAAAAGAAAACTAAGATGAATAATAATAATTATTAAAAAGTGGGAAATGCAATAAATAAATAAGACACTAATCAGCATACTAATGAGTAAGTGTCCTTTTCAGTAAGAGCCTAAGCATGATTAATGATATGCTGATAATTATTCTTATCCAATATTATATTTTTCAGATGTAGTAAGTGAATACTGTTGACATTGTCAGTTGACCCCTTTTGTGTTTTCCCTTTCCCTGAGTTTTACAAATTGTCCTTCTTCACCAGCAAAGGACACATAGTAAAGGAAGTATAAGAAATGGTGGTCATGGGGTCATAAAACAACCTTTGACTCCTGGTCAGAGGTTTGGGTTCAAGCAGTCTGTAAAGAAGTACATCTGAAGGCAGAATTAAAGGTAACACCTTCAGAACTGAGCTTGCTGTCCACTAAAAATAAATGGGTTTTCATGTAAACTGTTATGCTGGCAGTAAAATAGCTATAAACATTGGTAATGTATAAACAAGATAGGTGAAATTACCCAGCCACAAAATTATGGTACTAAAAAGTCCTGCTTTCTTTTCTGTCTCACAAAGCCAAGGCCATAAATGAAACCTAGTGAGTTCAACCTGAATAGTTATCTGCTTTAACCATTTCCAGGGAGATTTAACTTCATAGCACCATCCATAAAAAGGCTTAGAACAAAGATGGGAATGATAGGAGATCCACTGTCTCTTATCAGAGATTGTGGTCCACAATTGCAAATCCATTCAGCAGCGTTGATAGAAAGTGTAAAATCCCACTTCTGCTTTTCCATTATTTAGAACCTACACAACACTTTGAAGATGAAATATGCAGACACTGTGTGAAAAATAGATTTACGAGAAGTAAACCAACACTATGCAAAAACGAAGTACTGCAATTCTGCTTTATTGAAATGGCAATAAAATGTCCATTCAACATACATACTGGCATATAGGGTGTACAAAAAAATTGCCGGGCCAAAAAATTAATGATACTGGTGGAAATTGGGTGCAGTTTTGAATACATTTGCTGTTAAAGCACAAATAATTTCATAAGGGAAATAAAAAAGGTAATGAGCATCAATTTGCTGTTAGTGGAAACATTTCTTATATTTGTATTTCGACAATATAGCAAGATTTTTGTGGAAGTGTATAAATTGTAGTGAGATATCTGAGCAGAATTTCATTAAATTTACTCCTGCATTTTAGTCCAAAACAAATACTAAGTATTCACATAAAGTATATTTAATGCTCTGTGAACACAGGTTTTAAACAGCTCCGTACTTGTACAGCTTTCTTATCCTTAAGCTATACAGTAGGTAGTTCATTTATGATGGAAGAATATGATCATTTGTCCAACAAGGACATATTTGTACATCTGTGCACTCCCTTTCAGGAGCAGCACAGAGCTAGAATTCATCTCACTCCTGGACTTACTTCCAGTAAATGAAAGGGTTGAGTAACCAGCACACTGGCTAGACTTCCCTCCCTTCCTGTTCCCTGAGAGCCAGGTCTTTTCCCAGTCCACCCTTCCTTCCTGTCTTAAAAGTGCAATGACAGAAAGATTAAAAAAAAAAAAAAAAAAAAAGCTATATTGACCTTTTATCCCAAATGAAGATGAAGACAGGCACTGTAAATTCAGCAAAGTAAGTATGGCATGAGAAGATTTACCAGGAATCACTTTGACTTTTTCTGGTAAAATTGTACAGCTGGGGTTTAGGGAACAGCAGTGATAAATATGTCAGTGAACATGCAGGAAGACCTGATGGAAATAACTTTTCATTTATAGTTAAATATTGTGATTTCTGAAAGGATATTTAGGTCTATTTGAAGACAGACTTTTTAGAAGGGCCTGTGGGCATAGGACAAAGGCTAAGGGCTTTAAACTAAAAGAGGGTCAATTTTGACTGAATAGAAGGAAGATATTTTTTACTGTGAGGCTGGTGTGACACTGGAACAGGTTGCTCAGAGAAGCTGTGGATGCCCCAATCCTTGGAATCGTTCAAAGCCAGGTTGGTTGAGGTTTTGATTGCGCTGGTGTAGTGTAAGGTGTCCCTGCCAATGTTAGGGAGGCTGGAACTAGATGACTTTTAAGGTCTCTTCCAACCCAAACCATTCTGTGATTCTATGATTTTACGATTTTATTCTTGTCTTCCCTAGCAAACCCTTTTTCATTGTATCTTATTATTAACAAGCAGTGTTGTGCCAGCCTCATAAAAAGTTTTGGAAAACAACGGAGAAGTGAGTTGATACTGAATAGTTTGCCCTGACTCCAGGTGATTGGTTTCTTCTGAGTATTTGTCTGAAGCCTTAACACTGGAAGGCTTTGGTATAGTTGAGCCTGAAGTCCTGTAGTAATTCTTCATGAAAGGCTTCCTGTCACTGCTGCAAGCAGTGCCTTCCATGACATCTTCCACAGCAACTTGTTTCATATTTCAGGTAGTAAAATACATTGCAAACACTAGATTGAAAGTTTTCAAAAAATACTACTTCTATGGAAACTTTTAATTTTACAGGAGCAGCTTTCATATCTTTCTAATGTACCATGTTTAATTTTAGGCCATAATGGCTGAATAATAATACTTCATCCTCAAAGTGTCTCATTAACTTCAGACCACAGTGTCACTGTGAATTAGTTAAATCCTGGGGCTGAAAAACTGCAAAAGCGATTCAGTTATTCATCCAGACTAAATGTCATCCACAAAAGTTCTCATTTAAGGCTTTAGTAATATTTGGGAATTGTGTGTAAGGTGCTTGGTCTGCCAATTTTACTCTTGTCTTAGTCACAGCATTCACACAAATTTGGTGTTATATAAGACACATTAAAATCTGTTGGTTTTCCACAAGCATTGAAACGTGCTGGTTTAAGTTTAAGCAGGTGGATAAACCTGTGATCGTTAATTACATAATCAGTGTACTTGGCATGTGGTACACACTTCAGCTCTTCACTCCTGATACTCAGCACTTCCTTCACAGGATCAAGTCCTGCATGATAGTGAGGTGGTCAAAAATCTCCAGATCACTGATTTCTTCCCTAATTTAAATAGTTGTTTTCTGTTTTCTTAAAATATCCACAAATGCTGTAGCTGTAATGAACATTCAGTTGCAATACATGTATTATCCTGTTGTATAATGGGGAGGGATTTTCACCCTACTTTTTGATCTTTCCATGTTTTGTATCTTTATGGTGTAATAGGAAGTCTAAGTCATAGTTCAGTCCAACATGCTCAGTAACATTTCTGTAATTGGTGACACAGTTAATACTGAGTGAGCAGTAATCTTCTTATCCAGTATGCCACTGGAGCTGTTTAATCACAAACTTCTAAAGAATAGTTCTAAACTATGTTTTGTTTATTTGTGCACACAATGACACAGGAAACTGTAAATATCTTCCTATACATAAAAGAGAAGTCTAAATTTTCAGATGTGTGAGCCTAAGAGTAAGATGCATATGTATGCATGGTCAGTTGATTAAAATGATTGCAGGACTTGTGGTGTTTCTCAATATATTCTGAGTTTCCAGGAAGGGCATCCAGCAGTCAGATGTAATCCCTGAAGACAGTACCTCTGATTCATTGCTTTTTCTTTCCTTACAGTGTGCTTGAACTCAAATCATCACTGTGTAACAAATCAAAATAATCTGCTTGAAGAACTAGATGGTTTTCTGGTGTGTTGTAAGATGTGATGCACTATTTTAATGCATTTTAATATATCAATATAAAGACTCTATGAACATGCACTCCAGTGTTGCATTTCTGCTTATGTTTCATAGAATCATAGATTCATTTAGGTTGGAAAAGACTTTTGATATCATTAAGTTCAACCACAAACCCAACACTGCTAAGTCCACCACTAAACCATGTTCCTACATGCCATGTGTGCCCATCTTTTAAAGACAGGAAATGCAGAATACTGAGTCACTGCTTATAGCCTATTTCTAAAACATTGGATGAAAACAGGAAAGAACCATTGAATTAGTACTTTTTTTTAAGGACAACTCAAAGACTATTTCATTTGTTGCTTGTATTTTCCCCATAGGTTATAAGCTCAATGAGCTCACTTTCAGAATATTGTCTACCCTCTATCCTGCGCACTTTGTTTGATTGGTATAAAAGGCAGAATGGCATAGAAGATGAATCGCATGAATACAGACCAAGAACAAGCACTAAATCCAAAAGGTACGATTTTAAATATGCATACATGAATTCAAAGGTAAAATGTGTTACATTTCACCCATCGCCTTTTGTGAGGTAACAGTTATTTGAAAGTTGTATCTTTTTTCTCCTTGTTCCTGGAACTCTTAGCTTCTCGGTGGATGGAATAATTGTGTCTTTCAAGTTATGCTTCTCATAGTTCAAACAAAACAGTGGTGTTGAGTTTGTCTTACTGATGCTTTGGATATTTTCATGTAATTCAAATACTGGTTTGTATAAACTGTATTTACTCAAGTGATCAGGCAATAATTCTGTGACACTTGGAAGAAATTCTCTTATATGGTGTTCTGCTTACATGTAAAAATTTCACATACACCTATCCTCAATCCAAGAACTTGAGAATCAGAGAGTTTTAGCAACATACCCCTTAAAAGTGACAAACACACAAAAATAATGGTATCAGTAGTTCCTCAGTGATAAGGCAGCAGATTGGTCCTGGTTATACTGAGGTCTGGCAGTGTGGTTCAGATGCATTCTTCAAACTTGGGGTTTTTCTGAATATGTCAGTACTTCATTTACACACTTCAGTGAAACAGCAGGAAAATCAACACTGTCAGACCTGGTGTTTAAAAATGCACAGGCAATTCTTCACATTATGTGATAACCCAGTGACTACAAAAGGCAATAGTTGCTGGCACAAAGGGGTAGGAGCAAGGTAGGGTAGAAATGAACCTGAATTAGAATCTTTCAGAGTCTTTATGCCAGTAGAAGTAGGCAGTATGAAGACATAGTTCATCAATTAGATGTCTGCTTTTGGGTGAGATGAATCCCTGCCTTGAATTGCTTCTTTCTCTCGACTTGTTCCACGACTACCTGCTCATAAATAGATATCTTCGGGAACTCCACCCAAAATTTGGTTGAAAGTCAGTTTAGCAGTGGAACAAGGCCACTCTGTCAATTGGTAGTGTTACAGAAACAACATATAACTGGTCTTTTCTCCAGTTAATGTTAAACCAAAGGAAACCAAAATGTAAATAACTTACTTCATCAGTGATCAAGCTGTATTCTTAAATGCCTGTTTTATTACAAGCACATAAGTACAATTGAAATCAGTAAAACTCTCAATGTTTATAAACATTGTGCTGAATTTACACAAAAATCTCACTGGAATCATGTTAAATGCTCCAAATAGACTGCAGAATGTTTAATTTTACAAAAAATACTGTATATTTTGTGTTATCTTTTAAGTACACTTTGAAACTCTGATCAGGTGATCCAAATAGGTATTTTTTAGTATTTGTATTGCAGTTATTCGCCTCAGATTTTTATTCCTTCTGTGTTGTTCTGTACAAGGAATGTATTTGAAATGTTTGAGAAGTGTTGCCAAAGTTAAAAAATTAACACTTGCACAGTTTTTAAGATATAATGTAGTTTGGTTGTGAATTCTCCATTAGTGCTTTTATGGCATTTTTCAAAATTCATGGCAAGTCTAAATGTGAATTTGGTAGCACAAAGTTACATTTGCCTCCAAAATGTAATTAAGAATGGTCTAAATGGTGTTATGAGCAAGGAAATTGGAATTAAATCCATTTGTTAGAATACAGAATCCACAAGATCCCTTGGTTTTGTTTTGGTTTTTTATTGTTGTGGATCTTTAACTGGGAAAAAAAGGGGGAGGAGATGGATAGGGATATTTAAGCATTCAAAAGAACGTCACAGTAACAAGTTAGATTTGGTCTGTTTATCTCAGATTTTAAGAGCATAACAGTACATTACTCTCTGGAATGCTGGGCTGCAGTTTAAAAGGAAGAACACAATTCCCTGTTATCTGTGTCTGTGTGATTGAAGAAGGCATATGATACGAATTATGACACATCTCCAAAATATTGTCTTTCTTGGTTTGATTTTGCAGTGATGAACAGCAGAGGGACTATCTAATGGAGAGAAGAGATCTGGCTATTGATTTTATTTTTTCTTTAGTATTAATAGAAGTTTTGAAACAGGTATGAGATCTTAAATAATCCATTAACTAATAAATGATGGAAATTGCCAATGCAAGTCAATTTTGGGATTCCTCTTTCTATTTGCATCTTTAAGATTAAAAACGTGAAGTACATTCTGCATGCTTGTCCTTTGCTGTCTTTCTTGCACCTGTAGGACACATAGTGTTCTGTGCTCATACAGACTTTACTTTGCCAAGTCTTTGGAGCTAAAGTATTTCTTTTCGAAACTAAATAAACATTAAATGGCTGGCTCGTTTCAGCTGTTTTGTTAGCTACATGCTATTTTAACTGATATCATATTTCTGAATGGATGATACCCATGAGAAATACTAGCACTACTGTTATATGTGTGTAATTGTTATGTTTTATTTTGTATTTTCAGATTCCACTTCATCCTGTAATAGACAGTTTGGTAAATGATGTTATTAACTTGGCTTTCAAGCACTTTAAGTACAAAGAAGGGTAAGGCTCTTTTTCATGCAAAATTATATGAAAAAAATACTTTCTTATTTTTTTAATGGTTGTGGTTTAAACATATGCTTTCTCAGCTGATAATTCTTACTTGTCTCTTGCCAGGTACCTTGGTCCTAACACTGGAAATATGCACATTGTCGCAGACTTGTATGCAGAAGTAATAGGTGTTCTAGCTCAAGCAAAGTAAGCAAAACTGAATATATTACTTCCCCAATTAATATGACAAAGTCTGCTTGCTTAGCATGTGAATATTCGGATTTTCTCATTTGCTTTAAATATTCTGTAGGAATAAGTCATTTCAGTTCATTGTCCTTCTATTTATCCAGATGTTCTAGAACATTGGCCTCTAGGGAGTCACAGGCTTTCTGCATCTAGTCCAGTGATACTGAATAAATTCAACTCAACTACAAAAGCATTATTTTTCTTATCTCAGCAATGACGTCTGTAGAAAGCCCAAAGGTCTGAAGAGAGCTATTTTAACTAGTTTTTTTTCTAGATGCTATTTTTTTCTTCAGCTGGGCAAACTTATAAATGGCCATCCTCCTACACAGAAACAGTATTAAGGCTCTCTGCAATTATTTCAGCTCAGAACTTAATTCATCTGCTTCTGAACCCTTCGTCCTTCGTAGAGCAGATAACACAGAACACTTTGTGGGTGAGATCTTAAATTTTTGAATCTGAAAACAGTCAAACTCAGAAACTCATGTACCCAGTATAACAGCTCATCATACACTTACACCACAAACTAGGCAGAGGATAAAATTTACTGCTCTGATGTGATGATATCTATGTCCTGACATTTTGGTGTTGCTGGGGGTGAGTCTCAGCTCTACAAAACCAGTCAGTTTGGCTTGGGGAGGCTAAAACACTTGACTTTCTGAAAATCGTTTAAATTCAGCTAAGGCCTTACCTGGGCTTCTGAATTGGCTGGGTCAAATGCAAAAGGAGAGGTTGCACCTGGATCCAAAGCTTCAGGTTGACTGTCAGAGTTCCAAAGGGCCTTGCGAAGATGTTTCTGTCACTGAAGGGCTTCTTCCTGCTAACCTGTTTCTTTCATTTCACTCATGTTGTCTATCAAAGGTGATGGCAAAAAGTTGTTACATGCTGCACCTACCCATGAATATTACATTCTTTTCATTTTGTCTCAAAAAGGGCAGAAGGTCCTGTTGGATGATCTTTCCATATATCATTTTTATGGACAATGTGTCTCAAAAACACCTTCAGTAGATTTGTGGAGGAGACCAAAAATTATCACAGACCCCTCTACCCCAAGTTGTTGTAGTTATTAATGCTAAGTGTTACTGTAGTGGCTTTTAGGAAAAAAACCCAAAAACTGAAGGGAGAAACAGCCAATCTGAATATTTTCAGGGTTACAATATAAACATTTTCTTCTGAAAGTATTGCATGTACTTGCAAAGTAGCTATCTTCCATCATGGATTTTTGAAAAACATGGGAAGGGGTTATTTTAATGATATTGTTAGCTCTTACATAAAAGAGGTGCATGATAATAAAATAACTTGAAAAATGCGGTTATCTAAAAGGACTAAGATCCTTCATTTTCTCAGTTTATTAGAAGTGGAAGAAAGCTAAACAAAAAAAATCTATTCACATACTGAGTGAAATGTTATTTTTATACAACCTAAGTTTTATCTTCTATAGGTTTTTCCCAGTTTATATACCTTACAAAACATTTCAAATATTGATTTTGAACTTTTTGGAACTAACCAATCTGCATTTATAGATTTCCTGCTGTAAAGAAGAAATTTATGGCAGAGTTAAAAGAGTTGCGGCATAAAGAACAAAGCCCGTACGTAGTTCAAAGCATTATCAGTCTTATAATGGGAATGAAATTCTTTCGCATCAAGATGTATCCTGTGGAGGACTTTGAAGCTTCTCTTCAGTTTATGCAGGTAAAATTCTTAAGTATATAACTGTGGTTTCCAGACCTTTTTGAATGGGATAGCCTTTATCTTTCATGTAATATTCTAGGAGATCTTCCATACGTAATTTCCGCATAAACATATGTGCAGCTACTTTCTGCTTGGTCTGAACCCCTCAGTGTTCCAGTCTCTGGAGTGTGTTGTCCCACAGGAGCTTTTCATCAGTC
The DNA here is from genome assembly GCA_036785705.1 of Acanthornis magna. Taxonomy (NCBI): domain Eukaryota; kingdom Metazoa; phylum Chordata; class Aves; order Passeriformes; family Acanthizidae; genus Acanthornis; species Acanthornis magna. The sequence continues at coordinate 15,616,141 of JAWUZG010000090.1, forward strand.
ATGTACCTCTAGTCCCTACACCTCGCCCTCCAGCTGGAAGAGGTTTTGTTCTGTAGCCCCCAGACCTTCCACACCGCTGTCCCACAGCTGTCGCTTGCCCTGTGTCTCTGCCTAGCTGTGTCTCCCTAGCTGCTCACTGCCTCCAAAGTGAACCTTCCAACACTGACACAGTTGCGAGAAAAGAGAGAAACTTCTAATGGAGGCAAACACTGAGGAAGAGACAACAAATTAAGGCAAGAGCTGGAAGGAATTTTCTTGAACGTGTTCTCTCCTTTCGCTACATCTTCACCCTGCTTCCTATAGGGTTCATTGTGTAGCCTCCTGATTTAAAAGTCATTAGTACTGAGTATAGTTTGACTACAATGAATGCTTTAAATGAATAGATTACATCATTTTATTAAAGGCAAGAAAGTATTTCATGTTTCAGCATTCTTGCTGATAATGTACAATTGGTTCTGTTCCTACCAGCAGGTTTCTTTAGCTTCATCTTTCTATTCCCCTGTTTTATCTTGGCATCAACCTCATGGTTACATGGTTTGTGACCACTCATCCAGTAAAATAAATGTTTTATATAAACCTTCATGTAAAGATTAACTTATCGATGGTGTAAATGGAGAAAAAAAATCAATGTTAGATGCCCACAAGTAAGGATTTGGCATTGGAATAAAAATATACAGGCATACAGGCACACTGAGCTATTTCTCTTAAGTCCTGAACAGGGAATGCATTCTGTTTCAGCTTTGCAATATATTTTTATCCATATATAATATAATATGTAAGATACATTTAACAGCATAGAAAAAGGTAATTTTTCTTCTTACCTTACTCTTAGTTGTGTAGACAAATACTAGTATGTGTCAAATTATCCAGAGCTGGAAAAATATCAAAGTAATGCGTGTTCAGTGCAGTTGACTTGATGAGTGAATGAGTTTGTGGCACAGCTTTATCCAGTGTTCACTGCTAGTGAAATCTGTGGTAAAACTCCTGTATAGTAGAACTGAAAATTTTGATCTCTACCTTCCCCTGCTACAGTATCTCAGCACTAAATGAATTCTTGTATTTACTACTCTGAATCATAAGATGCACTGTGCATGTAGGAAAACCTGGTTTGCTCAGTTTGGTGAAGTACATTTCAATTCTTTGGGCAGTTTGTTTGTTTGAGTATCTCCACGCAGTGTTTCATCTGAAACCTCTGTCACACCAGCGCTACTGTAGTAGAGAAGGACGCTTTCAAAGGGTGAGATAATTTCAGTAGTGAGCTCCACAACAGCCTGTCTTCCCCCAAAGAGTGCAGAAGCAGTTCAGGAAGGCTGGCTCAAGCAACTGAAGCCCTTTGCTGTATAATCCTGTTTGCACACAGGAAAAAATACACATGATCTGAAGTGTAAACTTCTCTGCATGAATGTGCAGAAAAAATGGGCAGTGGGGACCCCCTTATAAAGTCAGTGGCTGTTTGGACCTTGAACCTGGGGAAGAAGTAACTGGGGCAATAGGATTTGTCATCCTCAGAGAAATTGTACACACGAGTGGGTGGATGCTTATCTCCCCTCCCTCACTTCCTGAGCAGCACAGCTGTGTGGAGAGTAGTTCGTGCTCGTTTAGGACAAAGTCTGTTTTTGCTTTCTCTCTTAATCCCCAGTTGCAGGCTGGAAATTGTGGTGGTTCTCCCCTCACATAGCACAGTTCCGTATTGACCCTTAATATGCGACGAATCCTAGCAATGAAATTTATCCAAAAATATCTACAATAAGATTGTTCAGCCTTGTGCCTTATGTGTCTTACCAGAGAATTGCATTCCTTTTCTGGCCTCTCAAAGCATTGTGTAAAGCAGTCCATGTTGACTATTAGTTTTGCTCCTGAAGATATACACAAGGTCAGTCCCTGAGTCCAACTCCATTTCCAGCCCAAAACACCACCAGGCACAGCTGGCGTCAGTGGAGAGTTTCTGGATTAGAGTAACAGCTCCTTGATCTTGACTTATGTCCTCCTTTGTGCGTGCTGCAAAATGCAGATTTAGAAGTTAATAGGCAAATGTTTTCAGTGGGATTTGGAGGATAAAAATAGTCACTGACACATGATGTGCATTCAGCAGACATTTAGAGGTCTTTATTCCAGCTGATACGCAATTTATGTTTCTTGTTTTGTTGTTTGTCTTTTTTTTTATTTAGGAATGTGCACATTATTTCCTTGAAGTTAAAGACAAAGATATCAAGCATGCACTGGCAGGACTGTTTGTTGAAATTCTTGTCCCTGTAGCTGCTGTAAGTTTATTTTTGATGTTGCTTGCATAATTTCTTTAAATTAGATAAAACAACTTGTGAAATAATGTTTTATTGACATGAAATTTTCTTTCAGGCTGTTAAAAATGAAGTGAATGTCCCCTGTCTGAGGAACTTTGTTGAAAGCCTGTATGATACAACGCTTGAACTTTCATCACGAAAGAAACACTCATTGGTTAGTAACCCTAAGAAGCAGAGGTTAAAATTCTTTGTCACAAATATTTCTGAGCAAGACTGTTTGGAAATTGCAAACGGTTTTATCTGCATTTGGCCATAACCAATACATTTCTATTTGCAGGAAAGATTATTGTGTTCACAAAAAAACAACTGTACTTATTTTAGTCATTACATGATATAAATTAGTCTGAATCAAACATGTTTTCAGCCTCTGGTCCTGTGATTATTAAATGGTTAGGTTTTCTCATAGTTGTTATGTGTAAACATTAGGAGAAGGGGAGAAAGAATAGAGTTCACTTCTTGTCAAGCGAGAACAAATGAGGCATGTGGGAACAACTCTTTCACGGGGCTTAAATAATACATTGTAGGAAGGAAAAAATGTATAACACATGCCCTTTTTAATCCATAACTTGGCTACTGTGCAGCTCTCTATTTCATTTTTTTTTTGTGTGAGATGAACAGTGGCACTGCAGTGTATTTTTGGAATCATGAGTTGATCTGAATTAAATGAGGATCTGAGTCAGTTTGATGCTGGCTGCCTTAAGCAGTCCATCTCTCCAACTGGGTCAGCGCCTGTCAGCGGCATGGCGTTAGCTAATTCATTTTGAAGTCTTGGACCTTTTAAGTAAAGAAAGTTGTCATTTGTCCTCCCTCATTCTAGGGGAAAGTCAAAAAGACTTCACTGTTTCCAGTTCTTTCGGCAAATGCTGGTCAGCAGCGCCAGTGAAACTGCTGGGAGGACTGCAGGAGTGTGCTTGAGCTCTCTGCCTGGTACAGCATTCCCAGGGGACAGTCAGAGCATCCCCTGGGGCACAGTCCTGATCCAGTTTGAATTAGTGGGAGGCTTGAGATGGATTTCTGATTTCACTCTGCTTGTGTTTGTGTGGCTCTGTTCCACTCTACTGAGTTAATAAAACATTGTTGGAACTGCAGCAGGGTAGAGCTTTTCTGTACAGTTTTAACATGAAATAGAACTTCCCAAACTGTGGCCGTAGTTGCCAAAGTCAATACTATGTTCTTGAGAAAGGATTGCACAGCTGGGCCTTTGCATTTGATTGCTTGTCTACACATACCACACCGGAGGCTACATAGTTAAAAGTGACAAAATAGAATAGATTCTTGTGAGGGTGTGATTAGAAATACAAACATTGCAGGGAGGAGGAGGGGAAAGGCAAACAGTTGACAGAAATAGCTGCAGTGCATATTTCCAGGCTTGCAGGAAGAAAGAACACTCTTTAACGTCTGAACAGGACCAAGATCAGTGTTTTGTGAATCCATGTACTCACTGTACAGGCAGGAGGGGGGAATTCATCTTGCTTTGTTTTCTGTCTAAAAGCACCTTGCATGAGCTAGTCACTAAGGTTCTCTTGGTAGTGAATGGAAGAATTAGGAAATTCCAGGAGATGGTTGATCTTGCCTCCTAGGGACCTTCCTTAGGATGGGTTGTAACACTCTTGGAATATTACTAAACACTGTGAGCCCATCAAGTACTCAACTGTATGGTAAGAAAGTCTTCTGTGAGAAGACTTCAGTTATCCTCTCCCATTTGTATTTTGGACATGAAGATTATAAAAATAAAAATTAATGTACATTTGCCATTTGCTCAAGAAATTAGGTCTAACCTAGGTGTAGGCAGTTTATGTTACATGTTACTGGAACAGAAGCTGAGACTTATGATGTGTTTATACTTTGAGCTGTGACTGAAGTTAGAATTTAATTTTTAGAGTAATTCATCTTAAAGTGAATGTTACCTTATTTTTGACTAGCATCTTTTAAGTCCTGACTGGCTATATTAGCATTACAACTGAAACCTTAGTCTTGTTGAAATAGTAGAGTCAGTTTCAAAATTAATAGGTGCATTTTAGCTTTTTTTTTTTTTTTTAGTGTAACATTTACAAGATAAGTGTTAAAGGAAGTATTGACAAAGAGGCTGGGTTCCAGTATTTCAGATTCTGTGTTCATGTTGTGCTTTTCTTCTTTATATTTTTCGCATTACGAGATCTAACTCTCGGCAGATCCAGGCATTCCCTTGTATTTTAATACAATTCTTTAGGGTGTTTAACATGTCTTGGTAAATATTGTGCCTGCAGGTTTTGAGGAGTAATAGGCATCTGATTCACAAGCTCCAGCAATCTCCGTGGGTCCTGTTGTTACAATAATAAAGTTAGTTATTTCTCAGTAAACTGACAAAACTTAGCTCTGAGCCTCTAAAATTGTGCACTATCGTTGGGATTTCTTATACTGCTATGAGTACACATTGGGTTGGTTTTAGTTGATGCATGAAACATATCTGTAACAGCTTTACAGAAGGCTCCTTTTAAATTTTACTGCTTACTAATGTGTTTATGTTGGCTAACTTGTATTGCACAAAATGGAGGAGTTAGAACTTCAAGTTTACAGTAGCTCTGTTAAGTTACTTCTGTGTTGTGTAGACATGCAAATGACACTGTATCGACATCAATTTCCTGTTTAGGCTCTGTACCCTTTGGTAACGTGCCTGCTTTGTGTCAGTCAGAAGCAGTTCTTTTTAAACAGATGGCATATTTTCCTCAACAACTGCCTATCCAATCTCAAGGTTAGTACCTGCTGGTTTTAATATTGTATTAAAGTTTCATTATGCACTATTGATCTGTTGCGTAGCATTTTTAGTTAAATGTGCAGAGTTACTGTTATTATCTGATTCTATACATAATTTTATTCCTGACAGTACAAGTTCTTCAGCTGTGCAGATTTTTTCAATAGCAACAAAGTATTCTTGGGCCTAGTTTGAATTTCTGCTGTCTCTAACTCAAATCAAGCCTGAGTCAAACACCTGTGAAGCAGACAAAATTGCTGGTGAAAGTTACTAGGTTGAGTGACATACCAAAACTGACCTCATAGTAGCTTGCTTTTTTCACAAAAGCATTTGAAACAAAGAACTTGTTATTACATCTTCAAAATGGAACTACTTGTACGACACTGATTCCATTGCCTTCTTCGCTCTTTTAAGTGTTTGTGTTACAAAAACCCTAAACTGTTTGTTTTCTTCCTTGTGCCCATTCTTATTCCTTTGCCATTTGTCACATCTCTGAGGTTCAAGGTTAACTCTCCACTGCAACCTGCTGTGGTTCCCAGGCAGCACATACTGTTCAATGCACATGTGCAGGTTACCATTGCCACCCCTCCATGTGCCTTTTCTTTGGCAATAGCTCATGTCCCATGCCATGCTAGAAGTGCATCCATGTGAAAGGGTGGTGCTGTGCCTATCTGGAAAGGCCAATATAAGAGGCACAGTGAAGTGATTAGCGCAAATGAAAGACATCCCAACTGTGCCTTGATGAAGCAGTGGTTAGGAGGCTTCCGCTCACAGCACACTTCAAACACGCAGCCACTTTCTCAGCTCAGAGGCAAATATCTGTTCTGCAAAAGCTGAGTTCTCAAGCTTATGAAAAAGGTTTTTTTTACATCTGCTTTTGCTGTTGCTTTCTGGTCATACTTCCTCCCTATCCTAATGAAACAATTCGTATTGACTCTCTTCATATGGATCCCACTGTTAGAATAGCTCTTCAGAATGTTCAGTCTGCCTGAAGATTTCTTTCTACCAGTACCTGAATACCTTACTTTGGGTGATGATGCATTAGAATCTTACTTGCAAAGAGATTCAGAAAATAAGCATGCTGTTATTGAAACTAATTTTATGGGGTTTTATGCAGTTGTACAAGCTTCAGAAAAGGCAGAAACAGCTGGGAATATAGATTTTTCAGAAAATTAGGGTGATCCTGACAAATTATTTGAAACCCTTAGAGAAAATATAAGAAAAGTTGTTCCTATCTTACTGATGGAAAATAAAACTGGAATTTATCTTGCAACCTGTAATTCATTTATACATACTTGAATTTATAGAGCTCACAGATTAATGTGGTGGCACTAATTCTATCTTTACTATGGGGAGGAGGTAAGGTAGCTAAAACTATGGCTAAATTAAATGGTTGGCCAGTCCTTCTCGGTACGGAGAAAGAGATGCCCCAATCATTGAAACAATCTTCACCAGACAGACTGGCATCTCAAAACCCAAGCCAAACTTACACAGCTGGAGGAAGAGCTGGAAATCCATCTGTTAGAGGGAGAGCTGTGCACATCAACACAGCATATGGGACTTCATCATGTTTAGGCTCCCTATCCTCATCACCAGGATATTTGGACATTTGCTTACAAACAGCTTCCTCCTCTGCTACATAGCCTCGTTACCTTAGTTCAGTTAGCCACAGCTTGCTGTTTTCTTGAAAGCTTTGGGATAAGAATAAACTTTGATAAACATACTTCATCATCTCTGGAAGAAATCAAATTCTTAGGTCTGAAATGTACAAGGACTGACATGATTATACCTGACGAAAAATGGATTGAAAGTAAACAGGTTAATAAACAAATTGATTGTAACAAATATTATGAATTTTAAATCCTGCAGAGATTATTGGGCCAAGTAAACTTCGGCATTCCTTTAAGTACTTACACAAAACGTGTGTTTATCACACGTTTAATAAACAAAAAATTATATTCAGTTTTCTGTCTGTATAAAGCTTTATTGCATAGACTGTGTTGTCAAGGAGTTAAATGGAAATTGCAGCCCAAGGACAGGATTTCTATTCCTAAGCTTGTGACAGATGCCACACTGAAAGTTGAAATTGTCTCCCATATCCCTGGCAAATTGTCTTCCAGTCGTTTTGCAGGACCCAGACCAATATACATTCAGGAATTACTGATGGCATCGGTTGCAGTTTCTTTGATCAAACCACAGTCTTTGATCCATGACTCAACATTTGTCTGCTGAAAATATCTCAGATTTTTGCCATGGAGATTTGCACTTTGGGCCAGGAAAATCTTATCTCGGGTCAAAGTGTACTGGACTCCTTTAAAGTTTAATCCAGCAGATGGCTCAACATGTGGGAGACCATCTGATTGGACTGCACTCCTTGTCCCTACTCTGACAGCCCCTACAAATGCCACAGAAACAGAAAACTGCATATGACTGAACAGACACAATCTCGTACTAGTTTCCGAAAATAAACAGCAATCCAGACAGATAAACCAATTCAGTCCAGCTGATCCCAGATGCCATGTTGATTAGGCCAGCCTAAGCATCCACAGATTTTTGTCCTTTCACTTTTGAGTATGTGTGGTACATTCCTTTATCTGTTCTTCATACCAAGCCTCCACCATCAGGCAACAACTTTTGAATTGATGGAATCTAATGAATGTGAGGTTTTCTTTTGGTAGTCAAATTGAGGGGATTTTCAAACAAAGATTTTAGATTGTAACATGTATCCAATTTAACTGACTTGATACTTGGGTTTTTCAACAACTTAAGTAATAACAAAAGTAGGTCAGATGTGTAACCATCCTCCAGCTACAGGAATGGAACACTGAGCAGCTGTGAGGCTGTATTTTTTGTAATTTCATTATCAAAATGTTGAACCTTGGCATCCATTAAGTGCAGAACTTCCTTTCCAATTTGTACCTTAACTTTTTTCTTACATTATGTGTTTCTCTAGAATAAGGATCCGAAAATGGCTCGAGTTGCACTGGAATCTCTGTACAGACTACTGTGGGTTTACATGATCAGAATTAAATGTGAAAGCAACACAGCTACCCAAAGGTAAAATGCTTTATTTGTAATGAAAATCCCTGGTAGAATGCATGTTGCTAGTGAAGAGGTTTTATCTTTATCCTGAATTCCTTTGAATTGAACTTATTTCTGTTGTGAAATAAGAAACTCAACTGTATACAACAAAATATTCCCTCTTGTGGCACTGTCAACCACCTATGAAAATTGCTGTATAAGGTGTTTCTCCTTTTGGAAAAACTGAAAATCACTGTTTGATGAAAGTTAAAAATACTTCTGTAGTGGCCATTGACTGATTTATTTTTACTTGTAATGCAGTAATGAAATAAAATAATTACATTGAATCTGTAGCAAAGAATCAGAACAAGATACCTCCATTACGTTTTCATTTCAAAGGAAATATTTTCTGGTCTTTCTAAGTGGAGTGTCATGGTAGATGAAGGTCTGCAAGGTGCAGAAATGTCTAATGTTTCTTTTTCTTTTGCAGTCGACTTATTACTATTGTCACGACACTTTTCCCAAAAGGGTCCCGTGGTGTTGTGCCGAGAGATATGCCTCTGAACATCTTCGTGAAGATCATACAGTTTATTGCGCAGGTATGGGAGAGCCGTGCATATTTCTTTCCATGTGAAGAACAACTTGTTTTCCCAGTAACAGATTAACAAATAAGTAACCTTCTAATGACCAAATTTTTTGCTACCCTGTTGACGTTATCGTTCATCTAGGGAATGATGAAATTACAGGCTGAGCTGGGGCAAACTTCTTTTGAACAACAGGTTTTGATTAACCTCATTCCACTGAAAACTGATAAAAATGTGTTCCCCTTCAACTCATATGTAATTTTTGTCAGTTTTTAAAATTTCCAGCAAGCCAGAAAATGCGTTTGTTGACACGCCCTTATTGTCAGTAAAGTTCAAAATAGTAAGACATGTTTCATCCTGATACTGAATCATCCCTGCTGTATAGGACAAGTAGTTGCACTGCTCTCAGAGCAGTAACTCAGATGTAAACCAAGTTAGCATGGAGTTGGCATATGTAGTTTTCATCAGTTCAAATGGGAACTGCTAAAATAAACTAAGCTGCAGTGCTGGAAGTTTCATCTCTTTTATGACTTAAATTCATAAAAGTTTCCCATTGAGCAAACAGCACTTAAGACCATACTTAAAGTGTGTGAATAGGAATGAATCAAGCAGATGCTTAAAATCTTCCCTTAACTGAGCCATCTGTGAACAAACTCTCTTTATGCAAAATACTGCATTAGTACCATAATTACCACAGTTTAAATGAAATAATTAAAAGCTTTATTTCAAAAATGGATCATTTTCTATTTAAATGCTATACATTTTTGATTTTGTCCTCATAATGCAGCGTTAAAAGCTTAGATCTGATAATATGTTCTATATACTTCTGAAAATCTGTTTTTTCCATATATTTAAATAAACCCTGATTAAACTGGTTTTCAATGTTCTGTTGCCTTAATGAAAATAAGTAGCAGAAGTGAGCAGCTTAATGATTTGCAGTATTTTTGCTATTTTAGGAACGCTTAGATTTTGCAATGAAAGAAATTATCTTTGACTTCCTTTGTGTTGGAAAACCAGCAAAAGCTTTCAGTCTCAACCCTGAGGTAGGATGTACATCTGTTTCGTTTTTTTGTTTTGGTTTGGTTTGGTTTTTTGTTTTTTGGGGGGGGGTTGTTTTTTGTTTGGTTTTTTGGGGTTTTTTTTTGTTAGTATCTACTGTATTGTGCTACATTTACTTCCTGGTTACATTCTAAGCATGCTTTCACCTTTCTCCAGTTTTCAGGCCAAAGCTTGAATCTGATTTATTGGTAAAATGCATCTGTGAACTTCTATCTGTAAAATGTCACATTGTTTATGCCTTTCTCATGTTTTCTCAGTGAAGAATATAAAATGTGAGCTAGTGCAAATGCATAAAATAAAAAGAAAAATATAAATAAAACTATGGATTGCAGTTTGTCCTTATCATTCTGCTATTGTTAATGCAACACTTTAAACTATTTTAATATAAGAGTAATTTTTCTCTAAAAATGTCAATGTTTTTCAACACAGTTTTGCTGAGAGTACATGATGCAAGAAGACTTGAAAAAGAAAACACTCTAATAAAGTTTTGCCACTCTGAGCAGAAAAGCTCCACTGGTGTTGGTGTCATGGGTCAGCTTCCTAGTGTTTTTTCTAGAGAAAACAATCAGAAATTTGAAAAACGTATTAAAAAATCAAAATATAAATAGCTACTAAAAGAATAAAAAATTCTCTTAAAAATAAGCATTTGCTTAAAATTTTCATTTGAAAATTAAGAATAAACACAAAAAATACAAATAATTTGTGTTCATCTCATAATACGTCTCTATTAATCTTGCAAAATTAAACTGTATCTATTCACTAAGATGAATAGAGTGAGTTGCCTTGCAAAAATTATGTTTGATACATAAAATGTGGAAAAGTAGATTAAACTTTCTACTGTCAAAAGCAGCAGAAATGAAAGGCAAGCTTTACTTTGAACGCAGCTTTCATCTTTCTGCAGCGGAGTCAAGCAGAACGAAAGAGAATTTTTGAGCAGGCGGTCGGCACCATGCTCTGGGTCAGCCACCTGCACTGACTGAGAAAGGTCCTACAAAGGACATTGTGTATTAGCCCAGCTGAGAAGGGGTGGACATAGTCCTTAGCCTCTTGTTGAATCTACAGCTGAAATTTTTCTCTCTCTCAACAACATTGTAAATCTAAAAGAAATTATAGGGCTACTTTTTGATGTATATGAACTTTAGCATTCAAAAAAAAACCCAACAAACCATAATCTGTGTAAACGCATCTCTGGGAGACTGTTGGTAGAACAGCCTCTTAGTTTTTGGAGCACATTCCAGAGAAATTGAAAACATTCTAGGCTTTCAACCATTGCAATGCAAAGCTTGCAAGTTTTCCTCCGGTGAATTCCCAGAAGGCATTCAGGTCACTTAGATTCAACTTCCTAGTATTTTCACATTGCAGTTTTGGCACTGAGCATTATTCCAGACCTTTCTCTCAGTATGATCAACCCTGAGGCCTTTCAAGACAGTTATAGATCTTTTTTTCGTAATGGATGTAGGTCATTTATGTTTAATTGTAGGTCCATCTAAGATGCATTACTAAACTATAGGTCATATCCAGGTGTTTTATCCTGAAGATAAAATGGTAATGTGCTTTAATGCGAATTGAAAATGATAATGTGCTTTAATTTAATGCGAATACCTTAAAAATAAAATTCTGAGAGGGGATAGCACTGTTTATAGTGGAGATATGAATTCACTATAAATTTCCTGGGCATTTTTTGTGAAATATCTCAGACTAGTTAGTGTTGGGAAGATACAGAAAAAGGTACGGCACCAAAAAAAAGATACAGGAAAAAGTATGGTACAGCTGGCAAGTACATTCTCAAAATTTCAAAGTGAATGAATAATATGAATAGAACATGATTATTTGGTTATTATACTCATACATCTTCTGAACTTTGCAGAGAATGAACATTGGCCTGAGAGCTTTCTTGGTAATTGCTGATAGCTTGCAGCAGAAAGATGGTGAACCTCCAATGCCAGTGACTGGAGCTGTCCTTCCCTCTGGAAACACTCTCAGAGTGAAGAAAACGTATTTGAGCAAAACTCTTACAGAGGAGGAAGCTAAAATGATAGGTCAGTAACAGAATGGACAATACATAAACTTGGGTGAGAATGGATGTGAAAATGTCTTCAGCACTTGAGCACAATAGTTTATCATTGTTAAGTATTTGATTTATTTCTGTATTGTTAGCATGTAATGTATTATGCATTCTAATAGAAATGTATGGTTTAGTTTGACAAATGCTGCTTTTCTTAGGTAATTCTGGAAAGTCCTCAGTCATGCTCTACAAATGGTAGCAACCCTATATTCTGGGAGGGGTTAAAGACACAGGTGGTTAAGGTCTAGTTTCTTTCAGTGCTGATAACTGTGTTTATTCATGGATACTCATCCAGTTAGAAACAGTGCCTGTGCTCAGAACCAGCTTTGAAAACCATCAAAGATTCTGTCAATAGCCTCATTTTAATTTCAGTATCTCACACCAAGTGAAACTTCCAAAATGGCAAAACTTTAAAATGTAAAATAACATTGTACTGAGAGCCTGAGTTAATAGCACCGTTATCTTGGGCTTCAATGTGGAATGAGAATCCTGTGCTGTTAGGAGAGCCTTGCTATCATGCCCTGAGGGTGCCTGGTTTTGTTGGGAAAAACCCCAAAATTTGGCTGCTCACCTTCATTAAGTCTTCAAAGTTACGTAAATGAAAGAAAGCCTACACCAGTGGCAAAGACCTGTGTTGTACTGCACTAGATCACTGTAGTAATATCAAGAAAATAAGCAATGTAAGCCCCACGGCTGTTGAAGTATTTGAAAATACTGTTTGATAACAAATGTTTGCACTAATGAATTCTTGTATTAGCCATTTCTTTGCTATTTCACAATCCAGTATTCTGGTCTCCATGTACAATATGTAAGCATTCCTCTTGGAGCAGGCAGTTTTGGATCAGAATGTCATTACTAGTGGAATATTCTATCTCATGAGGAAAACATTTTTGTTACTTCATGCAGCACAGCATGAGTAAGCAACTTTGTTTTTCAGAATATATATATCTATAAATATCCCCACTTACACAAAAACGCCTATTATTGCAGGTATGTCATTATATTATTCTCAAGTAAGGAAGGCTGTGGACAACATCCTCCGACACCTTGACAAGGAAGTGGGTCGGTGCATGATGCTAACCAACATACAGATGCTTAACAAAGAACCTGAAGACATGATTACGTGAGTGCTAAAGAACAGTAAATCCTATGAAATATGGAGATGAAATTTTGGAACTTTTTCTCTATTTCTGTCTGTCATGAGTCATCAGAGAAACAACAAGAAACAGGAGCATTTAGCTTAATTAGTACATACTTTGGAAAACTTTATGAGAAGTCAGTTGTGCTTCTTTGAACGCTGCAGTGTTCGGAACTGAAGATGTTCTTGATGTAGGCAAAATCATGTGTGAATCCTAGGGACGTTTAGATGGTAGAAGTAGAATGCTCAAGTAGAAAACTTGGCAGCCTAGGCTCAGAATGCTGTCTCAGGGTATATTTGCATCGCTGAACTTCAAAATGAATGCAATGAATTCTGTAAATCCCTGTTAATAATAATATTTCAAAATTCCCTTTGCTTTTCAGGCCTGTTATCAAAATCAAGTCTTAATTAAAAGCCCAAGTAAGTTTGTGATAAGGCTTGGATTTAAGCATTACCCCACTGGAACATAATCAAACAAGTGTGCTTCAAGCTGTGTTGAACATCAGCATTTTACACTTCCATCCAAAATTATTAGTGAGGCAAGTTTCCTGGAGAGAGTTCTAGTGAGGTGGACAGTAGACAACTTGTAGAGGTTAGAGATACAGAGACCTAATTTGGCACATGCAAAGCACAGATTGTTGAGATCTCAGCTGTTAAGGAGACCTTGCATATCTTTCCTGTTAGAGCAGTGGACATGGTAGTTATTCTAGAAAAATAAACAAACCCTGGAAAAACATTTGAGACGTAATTAAAAAGACACCCATTGCTTTGAGATTTTTTTTTCCAATTTACAGACTGCAACACTCACAGTATTCTTAGCAAGTTGACTTTTTTGGCAGTAAATAAAAAAAACAATCTCAAAGGACATAAAGATTATATCAGACTTCAATGACTGGCCAAATTCAACTACCTTGTACAACTGATACAATTTTTATGTTTTAATATCATTCCTTTGCCCTTGTTTGTTGCAGTGACACTAGGTGAGACTGTAAGCTCTGTTGCCAGTATTGTCTTACTTTATTTATATTAATTGCTAATATTACTGTCCAATAATATTTCATATTTTTCTTGTAGTCCTACCCTGTGTTCTGTTCAGTCCCCACACCCAGTTTTCATAACCATTTTGAGTATTCAGGCTTTTTTAGGGAAGGTGAGTTTTGAAACTCGCATTTAATTCCTGAAATATAATTGCACAGTGAAACCTTGAGCACTTAGATAAGAAGTGTACTTAACCTTAGCTATAAATATCCTTTCAGTGGTTTCTCAGGATCACCAAAATGTGGTTTATTTTTAGTGTCAGCAAACAAATAGACTCAAAAGAGTTTTAAATTTCAGGAAGTCTTGTGATTTGGTAGTAACTTTTGTCAGAAACATGAAGATTGGAATATTTAGATATGTAAGTTACTCCATTTTGTGTTGTACTTTATATCTAGATGAGCTCTAATTTTAATATATACCCTTGAAAGGCAAACCACATTATAACACATTTTTACTTGTTCTTTCAAGGAAAAAAATACCTGGGATGCTTATTTATCAGTTGATCTAAAATCATGTGAACTCATGAAAAACATCAGTAGCTGTTACTGTCAGGATTGAAAATTACGCTTTCAAAAACTGCATTGTGGATGTGTGGAAAAGCCGACATATTGTTTTTATGTAATTGCTTCCCATTTTATTCACAGAGCTCCGTGCTTCACTAGAGTTACATATTTATTTTGAATTATTACAGGCTTTAATTGATAGATACCACACTGCATTTATCTACATTCTAAAGTTATTGCTTTTGTCAGAGTTACATAAAGTTTATGTATAAACTGTATAAAATGAATACCATAGTGGTATTTTTAATAACAAATAAAATAAGAGTCAGAGGGAGTCAAACATAAGATTTTAAAGTATGCAGATTCTGTAATTTTCTTTGGCAGTGTTAGACTTGCTTCTATATTTAATTACTGATCCTTTAAGCATTTATTGCTGAAGTAATAAATGCCAGTATGGAGGGTCTTACTAAAATCCTGAGTAAGAAGCATCCTTTGCATCCTGCACTGGGATATGAATTTCAATAGTGGTTATAATTACTTTCCAACATCTAGTTAGAATAGGGCATCCATTTTTCTAACATACAAACCTGTCCTTGCAAGTACTTCAAAGGTTTTCACTGACGATACCTAACTAAAATCTGATACTTCTGCTATGGAAACACAAGCTTCCAGGTGAGGACAGCTGCTGGGATGTTCATCCAGAGCTTGTCCTGTTGCATCCTTAGTCAGCCAGGGATGATTCCAGTGCTCTGTGAGGCTGCCCTTCCTCCACTGACAGGCTGTGCCTGCTAGCTCTGGTGGTAAGTTGGGAATTGAGCCTGAGGTTTGGATCTTCTCCTGCTACTCTTCTGAGCAGCTGATAAGCCACAGAACACCCACAGATTTTATATTTATAAATAATTACTCATTTGCCTTCAGAAGAGTTTCCTCTCAGGCTATTATTTTACAGGTCTCCATCTGAAATGCGCAAACTTTGCCCTTGCTGAGGACTGAGAGTAAGGATACTGAAAAATTCACTTTTCATTTCAAGTCAAAAAGTAAGGCCTGGTTTGCCTTGCCTGCACATAAAATTCCCAGTGGCGCTTCAATGTTTACAACTATAAAAGTACAGGATTTTGTACTAGTTACTAATCCAGCTACTATTTCCTTTGGTGGTAATAGTTGAAAAGGATTTGTTTATAACCAAATTCTCAGTGAGTTGTTGTATTTTACTCCTTTTCCAGTCAGTTACTGACAACTTTCAAGTTCTGTTAGAATACAGATACAGAGAGACAGAAGTAATTAATGATGAAAATAGTTCCCTCTAACTGTACCATTAAGACAGTTAATTAAAATAATGTCAACATTTTATTCATGTGATATATATCCATGCTGATAAGTATATATTAAGAGACAGAATGGTAATCACTACAAAACTGTCTTTAATCTTTGACTTAAGTAAGTCTGATATCAGTTTATGCCTTTTCTGTACCCATTATTTCAGTGAATGATCAGTGTTACCTCATAAATCTTCTTTCAGACTGTATTGCATCCAGGCTTTCTCTGTGGCTGAACACAGAAGTAAGATATCCAAATGCAGTGTCCTCTGTTGGGTGGAGGGACAGAGTAATGTAGTAACCAGGGCAATGGACCAGGCTGCAGGAAAACCAAGTTCATTTTTCATTTTGTCACTCTATTTCAGTGTTAAGTTGCTTACAGTGCTTCTTGGTGTCTCTCTTCCCCCCCTCATTCTTTTCTAGTTTTATTGGAAACATATTAAAAGAGGAACAATCTTTCTCTGCATGTTTATAATATGGCCCTGAAATAGGTCCTTACTTTTTTGATCCCTCCAGAGCATATTGCAGACTAATAATTAATAATATTGTGGGAAAGACTGCACCGTTTGAAAAGCTGTTACACTTTGGTAATTTCCTCTACACTCCATTGTCAGATAATAGAGAAAAAAAAGAGCAAATTTTTAAAAATCCACACTTTGTGGTCTATCTGAAGGACTTATCAAATCTGCAGACTTACCAAAAATGTTGAAAACAAGTCAGAAAACAACTGCATCTGTTTTGAAAATAATCAACAGCTGAAACTTGAGCTGCTTTTAGAAGACTCATGGACTTGCAACCTAGTGTTTGGTTCATGCTGAACTTTGTACTTAATGACTTTCTCAGGCTGTTAAGGAACAGTTGTGCCATTCCACAGATTAGAACACCCTTAGGGCTGCTAAAATATGTTCTAGCTGATAAGAGCTGCCAAAATGCCGCTGTCTCTGGCAGTGATCAACAGAAACTCTCATGCCATACCTACCTCTAAATTATACACCTTTTTCAGTGTAAAAATGTTCATGATGGCTTTCCATAGACTTGTCCCTTATTGGGGGCAACTGTTTGGATCTTCAATTGTGATATTTGAACTTGTTACACATCTGCTATTTGCTTCATACAACTGGTGAAATATAGCTGCACTATGATGGAGAACCCCCAACTCTTTCCTCGTTGCCTCATCCAGAGCTTGCATCATATAAATGCTGATCTTGCTGGAGGAATCCTCCTGCATTATACATCCATTTTTTATATATCAGCCAGTTCCTCTCAGAAAGAAACAAATCAATCATTAATAATTGATTTTCCAAGTAATGTGTAGATACGATGCATGAAAAATGTCAAAATCAAAACCATTTATTCAATGGAAAAATGTATTCATGTTTCCTTCTTATTTCATTATAGTGTTCTTAGTAGGCCTCTGACACTTCATTATGTGCAGCCCTTTTCTGAAAAGCTAGAGGTGGATCATTTAACACAGTTCCTTCTTAAGCTTAGTCAAAATTCTGTTTCAATTTTTCAGTGGTGAAAGAAAACCGAAAATCGATCTGTTCAGAACATGTGTTGCTGCTATTCCTCGATTGCTTCCTGATGGAATGTCAAAACTTGAGTTGATCGACTTGCTGGCAAGGTAAGCAGTTCAAGCATTGAATGACTGCTCCAGGGGAGCAGTGTGAAAAACTGAGCCACAGAATATGTAACGGTTTCTTTTTATATATGCTTATAAAAAGTAAATGCTCTTAATGAATTAGACAGACATGTCCTAGCAGCTGTTTACAGTTGTTGGGTTTTTATTATGGACTCATAATTTTATGAAAAAGTTGGTATGTCCTCCAGAATTTTTTTCCATCAGTATGTAGTTTGCGTGATATTCATTGTTCTTCATGGAAGTCACAATTTATTGCTGTTTTCCAACCATCACAGCATTTTGATTAACAGGAGAAAACATCTTTTCTGTGTAGTGGAAAAACGCTAAGACACCTGTTTAGTTTTGATTTATGATCCCCACACATCTCTTTGGTAAAACAGAATGTGGTAGATGTGATATCTTACAAAAAAGTCCTTAAATTATAATTATTGTAGGACATAAAATAAAGAAAAAGAGAAGTTTAAGAAATATAATGTCCCTCCATTTAATTTGTCTGAATAGACTTCACTGAATAAGATAGTCTACAGCATGACTGCTACACCAGTTAGGTTTCAGGACATCAAATCAGTGACTTGTGGCAAACAATTACGATAAAAGGTACTGGTCAGTACAGAAAAGTCTGTTACATTTCAGTTCAATATCCAAGACCAAGGTTCGAGCCTGAGTTCTTTATGTAAGTGGATTATGGTATTAAATTGAACCAAGAGGGCTTTGCAGCCCTGTATTGCTCTCAGGTAACTGTTGCAAAGCAATCTTTGCCACCCTGTTCTTGTCTTTCAAAAATCACGAGGAATGGCAGATGTGGGAGTCAGAGGGCTACATACAAAACCAGTTATTTCTGCCGTGTGTACGACTAACTCCCGGTGATGTGCTTAAACAGTGAAACACTTGATTCTGGTAGTAGTGGAGAGTGCAGACAGCCAAACAAGCCAAACCATCAACCAACAGTAGGTGTGCTGCAGTGTATGGCCAGCTTGATTTCCTTGTGTGCGCGTTGTCTGCTAAAATCACTTGTAGGTTGTTTTAAATCATTACATTATCAAATTATATGCACACCATATTAAACTATTGCATCAACTCTGCTTAAGGGAAATTTACAAGGACATGTTTTCCTTTAATCCAATATTTGAACTAGAGTTTTATCCTTATTAATTGCCTTAACTGAGCTGGTAAGAAGCACGTATCTATTCAGGTCACAGCTCTTCATCTCAGGATTGTCCAGGTCAGACCTGTCACTACTCTTAAGAAAGTTTGGAGACAAGTGTGGGTTTCTTTGTAAATTGATGCTACCCTCCTTAAGCTTCATAACTGTCAGTATAACCACTGGTCTATCTTTATTTTGTCATCAAACTTCATTCAGAAAATGTCAGCTGTGATTCTAAGTATTTCTTGAGTAATTGCCCTGCGGGGATAATGCAAGCAGTAAGTTTGCTGAGTTACCTGATTCTGATTGTGAAAAGAAGTGAGACATCAAGATGAGCTGAGGAAAGCATTTCCAGAGCAACTTCAGAAGCAATTACATGCTCAGCCTTTCCCCAAGAAGGGGACCTTTGGGAATTTGTTCTCTCCTGCATGTGCTCTTGCTATGACATCTTTGAGGCATTGATAGTGTTTTAAGTCATATTCTTAAGTATAAGCAAGGGAAACACAGTTTAGGTAAAATAGGTAGGTACATAATAGGTTGGAAAGCAATTAACAATCATGTTCAAGAGACATATAGTGTTGTTGAAATAACTGGGTAGGGTCTCAGTAACGCAGAGCAGGATCACAAACTGAACAGATACAAAGAAGGGATGTTCCTATGAAAAGACAAACCTTATTCATATCTATAGGTCTACAAGGATTTCACAAAAGTTCTTCTGGTCTAATCAGTATCAAGGATGCCAGGAGAACAGCATCCGAGCTGGGGCATAGTGGTTGAAGAAGAGACTGACCAGAGAACAAGGGGTAAAAAGATCAGTGAATTGAAACAATTAGGTCTAAATTAGCCTGGGACAGTGTGTACTGAAAACTGATTTCAAAAACGTTCCTTTAGAGAAGTTAAACAGTTTAAGGCATTAATACTTGGCCTAGACTTAATGTAAATCACCAGAATGCCCCAACACCGGAGCTTCTTCTACATTCTGTATACTGTCCCATGTTTATTTGAGCCCAGACTGACTACTTCTCCCAGTCATGAGAAAGTAGGCACAGAAGTTAAGCATCTGCAGTTCTAGATTGCATTACAATATTGCATTCTGTAATGCATCTACAGCATTACAATATTCTGTTTTCTGAGTCAGAAACTAAACTCAATACAGGAATGAGAAACTTAGAAAAGGTAAGGTTTCAGTTTCTCCCTGGTTTTTAAAAGAACTCTAGGAGCCATTCTGCCAGGGATTTCTGTGGGCCTGTGTTGTTGGGATGGAAAACCATTAAATATTTTCTTTTCACAAGAGATGAAGTTACATCTTTCAGTTAATTGGTTCTTCTATTCACAGTTTGGTTTGAGTTTTTTATCCTCACAACAGATGTATCTTTTGGCGGTTTTCAGAAGGAGTCTGTAAGTCAACAGCTAGACTTTTTTCCAGGACAGCTGTATTCAAATTATAAAGTGTGAAGCAGATGTCAAGTATATACTGTACCTTTTGCCCTTTCACTGCCCACTGCAACCATTCATTACAAATTCCTGAGGAGGTCTTAAATTTAACTGACTCAAGTGCAAACAAACAAACTTGTACTTGCTTCCTGCACTGCCTGTCATACAGTGGTAATACATAGATGCATTCTTATGCTCAATTTGAATTTCGTCTCATTAGATAATGCCACTGGGCAGTAAGTTGGGCTTAGGAGATGTCTTTTGTGTCCTCCTTTCTGTTATTGCTTTGTGTCATTGTGGAAGTCATTTCATGGATGGCTTAACTGTGGTCTCGAAAGGTTTTGCTTGTTTATCTGGTTTTGGCATTCCAAAAGGGAGACAAAAATTACCCTTTCTTAGCACAACAAAATACTGTGTTTCTAAATATATATAGAAAGTCACATGGTTATTAAAGCATAACAGTTATTTTTGGAGTCATATTCGCCAGGGGTGAATTTTCATGGCAGTTGTTTTCTTTTTGCTTAAATAAAATGTCCCCTGCCTCCAAATTAGGCAGCTATAATGAACCAGATTTTTTATGAACCACATCTCATCATACACTTCCAACTGAATGGAATTTGGTTCCACTCCATTTGCTATTTTGGGTTTTTTTCTCCTAGCTTTCTGTCCATTTCATTATAATGAGTCCTCCTTTTCAGCTGTGTAGATTAAATGTAGATAAAATACTTTGAAAATGAGTTCTAACACACTATAGAAAATTACAGTCTCATGGGTAATTAAAACAAAATACATCATAAAGGCAATGAACCAAAAATTGCAGAACACACTAATCTGAATTTACTTTATTCTGCCAACTTCTAACACAGAAGTGGTTTGATGATTTCTGTGTCAAAGTATAAAAATTTTTTATGTTGAGAAGAACTTCAACATGATGCAAATAAAGAAGAAAATAAAATTTGAAAATGGGATCTGAAATGTCACCATCTTTCAGAAGGACTTTGAGGGTGTTCAGTGTATTTCTAAAGGTATAGAAAATCCTGAGGCTGTTTTTCCCATTTCTCATCCTAAGTTATTAAAAACATAAAGCAGTTTTTTAATTCAAATGCCTCATTTTAGTTCTTTTGAAGATTTGCAATTTACGTCTTGGCTAAAGATTTGTTTTAACTGTTAGCTGAACTGTTGTGATTATTTTATTTTTATATTTAGTGTTAACAAATACATAAATTATGAAATTATGTATTTGGTTTTATGCCTTTTGTTATCATACCTACATGGAAGTTATTGAGTTATGAGAAAATCAAAAATGTAATTGGTTTGAGAAAAGTTGCCAAATTATGTACTTTAGAGATACTCTGTTTTAGAAGGGAATACCCCTCTTTTGGATCCATGGATATCTTCTGCTGCAGCAAGAAATACAATACAGAAAACAGGTCAAAGATGTTAAACGTGGTCAGCAATAACAAAATCATGATAGCATCATCCCCCATTGTCAGTGGAAATTTTCCATCACTGTTGTGTTGCTGAGATATTCATGCTCCTTACCACAATAAACACTCCTCATATCTTTTATTATCTGACATTTACTTTTACTTACAGGCTGTCTATCCACATGGATGATGAACTTCGACACATTGCACAGAATTCTCTTCAGGGTCTACTTGTTGACTTTGTTGACTGGCGGGAGGATGTACTCTTTGGTTTCACTAATTTTCTGCTACGTGAAGTGAATGATATGCATCATACCCTTCTTGATACTTCACTGAAGTTGCTGCTGCAATTGCTTACACAATGGAAGCTTGTAATGCACACTCCAGGAAAAGCTTCTGAGCAGGCGAAAACCAGATCTGCAGAGGTATGGAATCAAGAGATCTGTGTCCCAACATTTTTATTAATTGAAGGCAGAAATTATATTCCTTGATACCACTGTGGTTTGTGTGATTTGTATTTACTCACCTGAGAAGAATTCACTATGTAAAAATTTTTTAGGTAATTAGTTCACATGTCTTTTGAGGACAGCTATGTCCTTGTGTAATACAGCAGATGTTGTTATTGAGCAACATAAGAGAATGCATGTCAAACTAAAATATGCACATCAACAAAAGCACATAAAGTGAAATATGTGTATGTAGATGTGGCAGAAGGACATTTTCCCAGGGCTGAAACAGATTGATAATGCTAGTGGGAATGCTGTGAAGAGTGAAGTAGATCTTTTTTTCCTGTAGCCATTTCATTTGGTTGATTCAGAAACATCAAAGAACCTGATTGTTGCAATAGCCTGCTGTCTCCATGTGTTACAGACATTTCTGGGAACTGAGCAGCTTTTCTCCTGCTTCTCCCATCTGCACTATCCCACAGATATTTTCATTATGAGAAATGATTTTTAGGCTTCTAATCTCCTGAACTAATCACACTGGGTATATTTTCCTTTGGGCAAACATGATGTGTGTTTTATATCACAGATGACCAGTAATTAATAGGTAATAACAGGAGTACATAAAAATGTAGAAAAGATAAATCCTCACATACTTTTCATTAAATATTTTTTAACTTTACTGGTTCGATCGGGTTCTAGAGGCCAGCTACTTAAGGTTTTGGCTGCTACAGGACCAAATAAAGACCTGAGCACATGCTATCTGGAGAAGAAAAAGTGTAGTGTTCGCAGTCTGACTTATTAATTAATTTTTTAGTGGAGGATGGAAAAAAGTGGGTAGATGAATTGAAAATTAGAGGGAAGGATTTGTTCGAAGGACCCTATTCATACATTGCTTTTGTGGAACAAGGTAACCTAAAGCAAGAAAACTTGGCTGTTTGAGGGAATATGCCAATTTCCCAGTCTGGCATCTACATGGCTTCTGCATTTTATTTCTTTATATGTCCTAGTTAAATAGAATATTTCTTGCAGACCTGGTTTGCAAACACCACCACTCCATTTTCCCCCCCTTCCACTGTTCTGCAGTTGATACCCAACGGATCCAGCCACAGGATACAGTCTGAAAGAAGCCCCTATTCCAACGTCCTGCACGCGGTCGAAGGGTTCGCGCTGGTTCTGCTGTGTAGTTTCCAGGTGGCTACGCGGAAACTCGCTGTTCTTATCCTCAGAGAAATCCGTTCTTTGTTCTTGGCCCTTGGCCAGGCAGAGGTAGGATTTTTCACTTCTGGAACTTTGAGTTAAAATTTCCCAAAGATAAAGCTCAAAACTGCTATTATGGTTGCTTTTAACATAATTGCTGGAGTGTAGCAGGTATGTACTTAGTTTATAAAAAGCCATTTGATCTCAGCTTACTGTTTCTATTTGCCTTAATACTGCAAACCTTTCTGTGTACTCAACAATGTAACATCAATGGCAAATGCCCTGTTATAAGAATTTGAAGGGAAATGTACAGCAACTTCATATTTTCTCTTGGAATGATGTGAATGTAAAATACACTGTAAATCCTTTTTTTACTGCAGGGATCATTTTTGTATTGTCACGATTATGAATTTTTATTGGAAATGAAACCCATTCCTGTAGCATACCATTTTGTAAAATCCCCACAGCATAAGACACCTTTAAGATCATCCACATACGTTTTCCTTCTATAGTAAAGAACTCTTAAGTCTTTTTTATGGATACAGGAACGTGGAGAGTCATGTTGTGTACTGGCAGTCACAGCTCAGTGAGCCTCTAAATGCCTAAGAACACAAATATGTGTGTTCATGGCAAAGGAATGCTTCAATAAACAGTAAGCTAATTTTTCAGTCTTTTGATACCAGCTATCCAAAGTCATTTGGGATTTTCTGATATGTACTTTTGTTCACTAAGCAGTGAGCTATAGCCACAAATTAACTTCATTTCAAACCACAGCCTGGACTTCATTCTGAGATTAATGTGAAAAAGACAAAATGTACCCATTGTTAACAATGAATATTTTTAGCTACTTCAGATCTGTGTCATAATTTTTAGATGGTTCTGTTTCATGTACCAGAAAAATAAGAAGGGAAATAATTTGGTCAGGAGAGCAGTAAAGTTGTATTCTCTGTGTTATGCAGGATGATGACAGACCTATGATTGATGTCATGGATCAGTTGAGTTCTTCTATTCTTGAAAGCTTTATTCATGTGGCTGTTTCAGATTCAGTAAGTACTACTTTACTGTTACTGCTTGTGTTTACATAACAAATCTCAGACAGGAAATACTAAAAATAAAACTGCTAAAAATCAAAGAAATCATACAGCTTTAAGGCTCCAGCCATCTAGCCAAGAGCTCCAAGGCTCCACAATGTACCAGACAATCTGTTCCATGAAAACAGTCGTACTATGGATATAGAAGGTGTTGCATACAGAAAAAAGAACAGTTGAGAAAGTCATATTGCCAGCGCTGCCTTGAGGCACTTGAAGTCACTCACCGCTATCATCTGTTTGAGAAGGGAATAAGCTTTCGCTCCCTTGTGTCCTCGGGATGTGGCCCTGCCTGCAAACCTGAGCCTAAGCTCTAGAGTAAGCTCTCCTTTAGCTCTTTCAGGGGCCTGATGTGTCTGACATGCACCAGAGGAAGCAGAGATCCAGCATTTTGAATTTAAAAAGTGTCAGCAGGAGAACTGATACATAAGACAGCTTTTTTTTGCATGCGGTCTCAGAGATTAGTGAGGGCCCTTTTCCAGAGGACAGAGAGAATCCATTTGGAGCACTTTTCAGCCTAATTAAGTTTAAAACCACAAATGGTCTGCCCTTTCCTGGAGGATCGTGGGTGGGAGCCACACATTGGGTGTCCAAAAGGACTGTGGTGGTGTAACCCCAGGCAGCAGCCAAGCCCCCACAGCCACTTGGTCAGTCCGCCACAGTGGCATGGCGGGGAGAGCATCAGAAGGGTAAAACCTGGAGAACTCATGGGTTGAGATGAAGACCATTTAATAGGAAAGCAAAAGCCATGCACACAAGCAAAGCACAAAAATTAATTGCTTCCCATGGGCAGGCAGGTGTTCAGCCATCTCCAGGAGAGCAAGGACCCACCACATGCACCAATGACTTGGGAAGACAAACGTCTTCACTCCAAACATGTCCCTCTTCCTCCTTCTTCCCCCACTTCATACACTGAGCGTGATGCCACGTGGTCTGGAATATCCCTTTGGTCAGTTGGGGTCACCTGTCCTGCCTGTGTTCCCTCCCAACCTCCCAGGCACCCCCAGCATCCTCACCAGTGTGGCAGTACAAAAAGGCCTTGGATCTGTGCAAGGGTTGCTCAGCAATAACAAAAACATCCCAATATTATCAACCCTGCATTCAGCACAAATCCAAAACACAGCCTCATACCAGCCACTGTGAAGAAAATAAACTCTGCCCCAGCCAAAACCAGCACTGAAGGGGACATGGAACTGGTGGTGAGATTGGGTCCCTCTGCAGCTGAAAACAAACTGTGCAAGGAAGAGACATTCTGACTTCATGATACAGGAATTAGGAAATTCATCTGAAATAGCAGCACCTGGGTTTGGGTGTTGCAGTTTCTAGAGGCCGTGTTTGAATTTTGTGCTTTTATTCTACTCATTAATAATAAAGCAAAGCAAATGTGCTGCCTCTGTGCCTGGTTTCTGACTAGTACAGCAAAGAGTGTTAATTTATCTTTTCTCTCCATAGACAACAATCCCGTTAACACACAGCGTGGATTTGCAGTGGCTGGTGGAGTGGAATGCTGTCCTAGTAAATAGCCATTATGATGTGAAAAGTCCTTCCCATGTCTGGATATTTGCACAGTCTGTAAAAGACCCATGGGTTCTCTGCCTCTTCAGTTTTCTTAGGCAGGAGAATCTGCCAAAACACTGTCCTACAGCTCTCAGCTATGCTTGGCCCTACGCTTTCACGAGGCTACAGCTGATAATGCCTCTTGTGGATCCAAAGTAAGTGTCAGTCTGCATTTCACGTCCATTTGTATGGGCTGTGTGATTTTAATATCAGCTTTTCTTTAGTCTCACGTTTCAGTTTCAGTCCCCAAACCCTGCAAGGTGCCACACGGAAATTGGTGCCACGCAGCTTTGAGTTGCGTAATTGTAAAGGTGGAAAACTCCTGTTTACTGCCTTCATTGGTTTTTCCCATGTATCATGCCATGTTGAATTGCAGCTGGTAGATACATAGCATCTTTTATTCCCTTTTAAAATATTTTAAAATACTGTGTAATAAAGACTGGGAAATCATTTTAATAATTATCATTCATTTTTAAATTCTAGTATTCCTGTTAATGCAAAGAAAACAAGCACAGCAAGCAGTGGAGACAATTATGTTACTTTGTGGAGAAACTACCTTATTCTGTGTTTTGGAGTTGCAAAACCCAGTATTATGAGCCCAGGTCACCTGCGTGCTTCAACACCAGAGATCATGGCTACCACTCCTGATGGAACGGTGAACTATGATAATAAGGTGATGCATAGTGCTTCAAGTAATCTACTTGTTTAGGAGAATTTTAAGCTGCATCTGCATGCAAAATCATATCCTGATGAAGTACTTCAGTTAGGGAATATTTTGATATATGCAAACTACTTAATATACATAATTAAAAAGTAAAACATCTGTATTATATGATATGTTGATAGATATTTGGCAAAAGCTGTGGCATTTTCAATATATTACTCCTTTTTTTTTCTTTTGTATTCTGGGTGATTCTGTATTCAAAATATAGAAGGTCTGGACATGTGTTTTGAAGTTAACTGTAGTTTGTCATCCCCTTTCTTTCCTTGTAGAGCACTCCAATTTGTAAATTTAAAACATTAAGCAGTAAAACAGATTTCTGAATGAAAATTGTATTCCTGTTGGATATATGCCTGTCAGAAGCAATAATATATAAAATACACTTTCAAATAGTAGCAACCTGAGAGGAGCAGTAGTTCCACAAATGCAATTACCAGAATATTTTAATGAAGCAACAAATTAAGTAAATTACAATAATCTGAACTAAAGCTAAGAGATTTCCCAGATGTATTTACTTGTTAGGCCATGTTGAGATGATTGTGAGGTAGCAGACATCCAGTTAGACTGGTGTATTGATACCTGTAACAGTAAAATTATTTCAGTGTGTTTTTAAAATATGTATTGACTCTTGGACAATGTCTGTTTGTTAAAAAAAAACAGTGTTTATTTAATATTATATCCTGACAATTAAATTCAACAATATTTTAATGTATTTTAGGCCATTGGAACTCCATCTGTTGGAGTCTTACTAAAGCAGCTAGTTCCTTTGATGAGACTTGAAAGCATAGAAATAACAGAATCACTTGTATTAGGATTTGGAAGAACAAATTCCCTGGTTTTCAGGTACTTCTTCATTTACCATATTCTCCATTATTTGCTGCTAATGCAAATGCTTTATTTTTGTTACAACTTAAATATATATTTAAATTTTTATTTGCACTTTAGAACTTCGTTCTTATATGTTGAATAAAATATTGATGGTTTTCAAAGGACGCTAGATTTTGTTTACAAATATTTATGGTTTTTTTTTAAATTTAGGGAATTAGTAGAAGAACTTCACCCACTAATGAAAGAAGCCCTGGAAAGAAGACCAGAGGTTAGTTGCAAAAATCAAATGTACTAGTTTTTTTAATTGAAAAATTACTTTTAAAATAGTCATTCTGTCTGCTTGAAATACAAATATATTCTTCTGTACTAATTAGCAAGTTAAGCTCTGTGTGCAACAAGAATTTTATTAATTGTTTAATTTAAAATAATTCCATTAAAAGCTAGTTTAATTTAAATTCTGTCAGTGATCTGAAATGTGCAAGATAGAACTCCATTCTGAGGAAAAATTTCCCATCCAGTATGGAACCTCCTATACGGAACTTCAGTATATTGGAAATTCATTTTCAGTGTCTGAAAATAAATACGCTTTAGCACAGCTGGGCTACATGCACATTTTGTAGGGGTGTTTAGATGCGCTTTTATTTTCAGGGCAGGCAGGGTCACCTCTTTCAGCTTCATGGAATCACAGAATCACAGAATGGCTGGAAGGGACCGAAGTGGTCCAACCTCCCTGAGTGATCCTGGATCACTTGGCACAGGATTCATTCTAAATATAGTCAGTTAACTGACAAATCCATCACAGTTTTCACCTTCATTATAGTATTCACTTTTTTTACAAGAGAAAGTAGTGCTAGAAGGTTTCCCAACAGATCTTCCAATCCACACAAGAAAGAATGCTGTGTTCTTAAAAACCTCTGGTGATAAAATCTGTAGCCTCAGTAAGCAGTTTAGTCACAGGATGTGTCTATGTAGCTAAAAAGGAAAGCCATGGGGAGAGCCTCATTGCTGGACTCAAGTTGCTGTTCTGCTCAGTTTTCCCTCTCTGACTCAGTTTTTGGACCATTCCATCAGGCTACAAGATAGAAATCTGAGATGGCTCATGGATAATTCTTAATAATTCTGTGTCTGGTAAACGTCCGCCACCATTTCCATTCTGCATTGCTTCACACCTCAGTTCAGCTGTGTGGCTTCCATCCCTATCAAGTCATTGATTTGAAGGTCACTTGTTTTGATACTGGGCAGAAGTGGATTAATACACCTTAGTGCAGCCACTTACCTCTGCGTTTTGTCAGTGCATCATCTAAGACAACTTAGATCTGAAGAGCTTTTTCTGGAGACATACATATCCAGTCTACCCTCAGGAAAGGAATTGCTACAATTCAGAGGTTTACAGCATGCTGTAAGAGCAAATTTAGCACCTGGAATTGTCAGTAGAGGAATACGAGAATGAGAGACTGCAATGTTAATTCCTGTATTTTTCCTGATATGAGCAAATGGGCCACCAAACAGTGTCACCAGCAACCCCAGGAGTGACTGTATGAGCTGTGTAGCTGTAGAGAGCACGCCAGGCCTCCATGTCAGCAGGCAGGTATCCAACACACCAGAAACAATGTCCTGGAACATATGCTAGGGCTAGGAAAAGAATCACCAGCGTGGCCAAGAGCTGCAGGGGTGAACCAAAATGGACATTACACAAGATCCGCCCTGTGGGCGCTGGCACAGCGCTTGCCAGGTCACCTCCGACGCTGTTGCAGGAGGCAGCAGTGTCTGGCAAATACCGCATAACAATAAAACTGTTTTTTTCTGTATATGTGCTTCCTGGAACCTTAAAGGTGTAATAGGAGAGCAGGGATGTGACTCGAACAAATCAAATGCCATAATTATTTGAATAAAACCTTAGGCTAGGATGCTGCAGTTCTGCCAGTTCTGGCTCAGAATACCAGGCATAGCATCATGTTGTTCTCCCACGCATCTACTGCTGGCCATGGGCAGAGCCAGAGTCCTAGGAGAGATAAACCTTTGCTCTCAGTATTGCTCAGTTTTGAAGAGCAAAATCTGCATTTTCTCTGAGCTTTTCTTGTTTTGGCAGCAAATTTGCTTGAGTGCAACAGCAGCTTTTTTACCTTGCCAGATTTTTCTTACTTAGGGAGATATGGGATACAAACAGGTCAATTTAGCATTTCAGCAAAGAGCAGGCCTTGTTGCCTTCGCATCTTCCCAGGCAAGGACAGCTTTCTAGAAGACAGTGAGATACAACGAGCCAGTTAGCAGCCCTACCGTCCTGTTCTGTGGGAGGAGTGCATTACTGTGCGCAAAACCCCTGCAGTCAACACACCCAGCACTGGGCTGGACTGAGGTCTGCTAGGAGCTCCCTTGAATGCAGGTGATTGCGTGCTGCAGCACTGCCAAGTTCAGGAATGGCTCATCACTAAAATATCTTCCTGGGATTTGGATATATGTTCTGTTCTTGAAGTGCTTCCAGCACCCAAACTAGATGACATTAAGCTGACAGAATATCCCTGTTACGTGGAGATGGCATGTTTTTTTGGTGCAGGAACCTTGAATATTAGTTGTTTTTATTCAGTATTTCATTATTTCATTTCCAAATTTTCTGTAAGTATTAATGCGGTTGTTTACAATTTTTTCAAGTATAGTTACAAGGACAAAACATTGATCATATTTGGTTCTTTGCTGATGTATAAGCATGATTTTATGGTGAAATACCCAAAAGCACTTGGGTTCCTTTGTGAAAAAATTCTTGAACTGGAATTCTTAAATCTCACTACGATACTGGCATTTCTGAAGCTACTTGTTTTTAACGTGTACACCTGTCCATATATAAATGGTTGTTATTTTAAATTCCAAGAACAAGAAACGTCGAGAACGACGAGATCTACTAAGACTGCAGCTACTGCGAATTTTTGAACTCCTTGCTGATGCTGGTGTTATAAGTGACAGGTAGGACTATCACCCATCATAAATATTGGATTTTTTAAGTGAAATAATTTTCAGTGTTTGCCACACTGAGATTATGTCAGTATGTTCTTTGAAGAATTGTGTAGTCTATAAGACATGGAGAGATTTGCATGCATTTCTTTAAAAAACTGTAGTATCCTTACTCTGTTATTCTATATTAATGTACAACTTTCCTTCATGCTAGTACAAATGGAGCCTTAGAACGAGATACACTAGCCCTTGGAGCCCTGTTCTTAGAGTATGTTGATCTGACTCGCATGCTTTTGGAGGCTGAAAATGATAAAGAAGTCGAGATACTTAAGGATATGAGAGCACATTTCAGTGCGATGATTGCCAACTTGATTCAGTGTGTTCCAGGTATGGTGCTAAATTATCTCAGCATACTATGAAATCACAGTTAATATAAGTATTGGAAAAGTAATTTCTCATTTCTTTTTTTTTTGTCTGTGCTTTTTCAGTGCTTATGAATTGTCATATAATGAATGTAAAGGGGAATGTAGAAAAAATGTGTTCAGAAGTCCATTAAGATTGAAATAAAAATACCAGTAAAGCTTGATGAAGCTTGTAATAGTCATTTATAAGAATCACCTCTTTAAAAGCCCAGCAAAGCAATTGTGACCTCCAGAGAATCCAGATTTCTTTGACATAAGGCCTTATTTTCTTCCCTCTGACTTGGTTGCTAGACTTCATAAACTCAGACAGGCCTTGAATACAGCTAGGTGCAGAAAATGTGCAATATTAAATGCAGTGAAAAACTTGCCCAAGGTGTTGAGACAGTATTCCACATTACTTGAGTCTAGTTGCATCACAAATAGTTATCCAATTGATTTCATGCTTTTTATACATTGTAATATCACTTCAGAAATATAACATAATTACATTAGCAAAAAAGAAGAAAAAGCCTCTGCTTTAAAGGCCTCCATGTAATTACTGGAAGATGAGGTCTGGAGCTTTTTCTTCATTTGCTCAGGTAATTCAGCTGTTCAGAATATATATCATATATTTCTCATAAACAAAGAGCCAGCAGTTTTCTTTTATTTATTGTCCCTACCTATTACTGTATTAGAGTAAGACATGTGTATTGTTAAAGGATTGGGAAAACCAAGTAAATATTTTCCACTAAAGGAATGCAGGACGCAGTGAAAACCCTGATTTGGTAATTAGGTTTTTGCATGCTTTTCTATAGTCAGATGCACATGTTTGTATAACTACACATTAATTCAGGACTGAAGGTTCTTGGAAATAAGATTCATCTTACTGACTTGGTTAGATTTCTGAAAGGGGCTTAGATACTTTGAAATAACTGTATATTGAACATATGAAAACCCCTCCCTTTTCTGTAGAAATTTCAAATTCATGTCATCATTGTGCCACATGAATGTGTATTTCATATTAAGAGGTCACAACTATTTCTATTTCTGTTCACTTAGTTCACCACAGGAGATTTCTCTTCCCTCAGCAGAGCTTGAGGCATCACCTGTTCATCTTATTCAGTCAGTGGGCAGGACCTTTCAGTATTATGTTCACACCACTGGACCGTTACAGCGATAGAAATCATCAGATTACAAGATACCAGTATTGTGCATTAAAGGTATTAAAGTCTCACTGTACAAACCAGTAACAGCAATTTTCCAGTCAAAATACAAGTAGTTGTGGTGTCTATTTCTTTTTATTTCACAGAAATTTGAATTGGCATACTTGATGCAAACTTGTATGCTCATACGTATATTTACACAGAATATAGCACTGGTGTTAATTTTTTTTTTCTTTGTAGACACTTTTCAAGGTTAATTATTTTAAAAACCAGAACGCATTTTAAAATCTTACTTAGCGGTTCGTTAACAGGTTATCAGGTTCAGCAAATCTGAATTAAGTAAAGATCCAATTCAGTATCTTAGGATACTGAATCTGTACCAATGCACATCTCAGGAGTATCTCCCACGCTTGCCTGGAGACATTGCTCAATAATAATGTACTTTTTAGGCAAAACTAGTTCCAACTCCCCTGCATAAGTAAGCTGGAAAAGTTATAGCAGATGTACTTATATAAGCTGCATCACTTGCTGTAAGACAGTTTTAATTTTTGCAGTAACATGCTATTGAAACATCTGAGTATGTTTTAATTGGTTTTGTAGCTTGATTTGTGAAGACTGGGTAAAATGAAATTAAAGTGTCTTGAAGAATGGGTCAACTGGACTCCTTCCAAAATGTTTAAATTAAGCATGATCTTGAATCTGTTAAAATCTATAGCAACATAATTGTTGAGTTCTAGCCAAGTCAACTGATACCATTTTCACCACAGTTCCCTGAAAATGGAAAAAAAGTGGCAATTCTGATAGCCTGGGCTCAAATCATTCTGAAAGGCTCATTGTGTTACTTTTTGTGTAACTAAAGTTTCATGTGTTTCTAGGCCATGTCAGCTGTACTCTGCTGTGGACCTGTGTTTGATAATGTTGGTCTTTCCCCTGATGGATATCTTTACAAATGGCTTGATAACATTCTGGCTTGTCAGGATTTACGTGTAAGTACTGACCAAAATGCAACACTGATGAGCAATTACTCACTGTAAAGAGTTTGTGACTGCAAGGACTGTGATTGTGTACATTCTAAAAATCCCTTCCTGCTTGGTAATGTAGATGCTGATGAAACAAATGTGAGTGAAAGTTGTGTGGGGAGATCTTGCAAATAAGTGATGAAATGAATCATGCAGAAAAGGGAAAAAAGGTGGTTTTTTCTTCTTAAAGAGCATGTAATAGATTATTCTTGCCATTTTCCATTTCTGTGAAGATGGGCTTTGGCTTTGTACCTATACAGTCATAGTTCTGTGTTTGTAGTTGATTGGACATTCTCTTTGGTTAAGGAGGTGTAGGTTGGTGATTTATATCAGGTGAAGATAGAGAACAATCTTTCTCTTTTGGTATCTTGCACTTTGTCCTGCTGCTCTCCCTAAAACTGTCATACCAGCACACATAACTCTGCTAAGAAAAGGCAAGCAGCAGAGCCTAAATAAATGCCTGTGAAGCAGTTAGAGGATAGAGGCTGTGGGAATCGTAACTGATTAGAAAAAAAAAAAGGTTGAACAATTGAGAGACAGAAGGAATAGCTGCAGAGAAAATCCTTCAGAAATTACATAGGATTTTGGAATGTTGGTTGGGACAGAGCTATAAAGATATGTGTAAGTGATATCTATAACTGAAACTCTTAGAGATGTGGAAGGGAAACACACAGAACTAGAGAAAGTAAAAGATAAAATTTTCCTCCTGACATGTTTTCATTATGACTAACAAATACGATAACATCATGTCCAATTATGTTTATCATTAGCATATAATATTCATAAAGTAACTAGGGACAAAAGTTGCCTTTTTTTAACTTTTATGAGGAATATTGAAACCTGAGTCATATTCCAACTCTGCTATCCCTAAACTAAATTTATTACAAATGCTCTGATTTCTTTTTACGTATTTGAATTTTCCGTTTTCTCCCTGTTTTGCCTATGTCACTCTGAATTTTAGAGAATGAACATATCTGACCCTACCAATCATTATTTTGACATTTGCTTAGGTTCATCAACTTGGCTGTGAAGTTGTAGTCCTGCTGCTAGAACTGAATCCTGATCAAATCAATCTCTTCAACTGGGCTATAGATCGATGTTATACAGGATCCTACCAGCTTGCCTCTGGGTGTTTCAAAGCCATTGCAACTGTGTGTGGAAGCAGGTATTAATTAATATATTAATCTGCATTTTCAAATGTAAAGAAAAACTGAAGGTTTCAGCTCACTGTTTTAAGGAATTGTTGATCACACTCTTATATCTTCTCAAACAGTTCTTGCACGCTGTAGTGCTTGATTTTCATGATTCCGAAAACAAAGTGGTGTGCTTGGTAGAAGATGTTCTTACTATGTGTGTGTGTGAAATCTGGACCATTTTGATGCTGTTTTGCTCAAAAAGATACAAAAAAGCTACAACCGTTCCATCGGAATGTAGGTCATAAATCTGGTTTAAAAAGATTTGGCATGGTTTTTAATTTAATTTATAAAAGGAAAAATGTTTTAAATTTCAGTGGCTTGAAAGTCAATATTCTGACTTGTCATTATCTTGAAAGTCATGTTTTTTTCTAACTGGCTTTCATTTGATTTGGTTAGTTCTTTTTCTTTCAACTGGTATCATCATTACTGCTGAGCAAGCACAAACTACGTGAAGGCATGAATACAAATACTGCTTTTGTGTCAGGCCTTTTTCAAATGCTATCCCTTTTTTATTTTTGAAGACAAAATTTATAGAGGACTTAAATAATGCAGTAATTTTCATCATATTAAAATAAATGTAAAAATTTACTCTTGACAAAAATAATTTGAGATAGAGAAATACTGAACAGAGAAATATTTGGGATATAGAAAATAAACTGTTCTTGCTGGAACAACTAGACTAGAGACTGCGTTATATTGGGATTTTCAAAATATTAATGGAATTTTGAGTTTGCAAATTCAGTAATGTTAACAGGGTTTTCATTGTAATGAACACAGAAGCATAGCAGTTTCAGCCAGTATTTTTTCCTCAAATTGTTACCTGTGCCACTGTGTTCTAAAAATTAATCTCTTCCATGCTTACAGTAAAAGCTGAGAGTATGATCTTTGTGATGTACTTTGAAGGGAAAGTCCTTTTCCTAGCAAGCTGGGAATTTTTATAATATTTGAAAGCCATTTTCCTCTATCATCTATCAAAACATACCAGGAGACCACTGCTTAAACTGCCTGTAAAATGAGCAGCAATGTATCTCATTGATGGTGTCTGTCCAGCTTTCTACAAAGAAGCCATTTCCCTTCATTTCTTTTCATATTTATTTTTTAAGGAGTGGTAGGGCAAAGAGATAGTTACAGAGCTTGTCTTGCAGCTAGTATTTGGAATACCAAGAATGTCCCACGCCACCCGTGTATCCGCCACATTGAAAAGTCCAAATAGGCATCCTGCAGCCATCCAGGAGCATTGTAGCTGACATCTAGGATGACAAATTGATGGTTCACAATTCAATCAGTGCATTTACAAATCATCGTGGGAAAACATAAACCTATTTAGTGCAAATCCAAATATTGTGACATGGGAATTACTCTTCTAACAAGTTCTCATTAAGTTAACACTCTTGATGTATTTAACCTTACAATTGATGTTGACTTTATAGATAGCAGACTTTTTCAAGCAGTTCTTAATGTTTACTCTTTGAAAACAATTTTCATAGAATTGTCTAACACCTCAGAATGTTCGTTTCAGAGACAGTGTCTTTTGTCCAGAGGGACTGTTTTAATGGCAGCTTGGCTTAAGACATTCTTTATCCCTGGAAATTTTCATGCTCCCCATTTTCTTTCATGGGTGTTGGTGTGTCCTGTAAACAGTTTATGTTGTAAATTAAAATGAATTGACAGTTATGGACACAGGTATTGCATTTCTCACTGCGGGTAACTCAGTGCATTCCTAAGCATTAGTCTAAGGTAATTATAAATAATCCTTTCTTTCTTCCCATTCACCATATGGTCCTTTGATCAAGCAGCATGTATTCGTAAGAGCTTCCTTTCTCATATTCTGATGGTAGAACAGAGAAAAGAAAGATGACATTCTCTTTAGACCATATAACAGAGTAAATCAGAGTGAATATAATCTGCATTCCTCAGCAGCATTAACAAAAATGTACTGTTTATTCTTCTAGGAACTATCCTTTTGATATCGTGACACTTTTAAATTTAGTGCTGTTCAAGGCATCTGACACCAACAGAGAGATTTATGAAATTTCCATGCAACTTATGCAGGCATGTATCAGCTACTTTTTTTGTCCTCCAATCCTTGGAGATTTTTCTGTGAACTTCTTATAAAGTACTGTTTATTTGCATTTTAGTTTTGTTTTGAAAATAAACAATCAGTTTTGTCTTAGCTATAAATACTTGCAGGAATATTTATTTCAAAATTAATGTTACAGTGTCTTTTATATTTGGAACATATACTCTGAAGCATGTAGACCATTCTCTAATAGCTAAACTTGACATGCTGATATTTCCTGAATTAATGAATTTTTATTGTCTCATTCAATTTTTTTTTTCTTTTGTAGATCCTTGAATCAAAACTTTTTGTTTACTCAAAAAAGGTAGCTGAGCAAAGACCAGGCAGTATCTTGTATGGGACACATGGTCCATTGCCACCTCTGTACAGTGTCTCACTTGCCCTTCTTTCATATGAACTAGCAAGGATGTATCCTGAACTTACCCTTCCACTTTTTTCAGGTACCTGTATTTATTTGACTTATTATCTCCTTTACATTTTTGTAAAAATGCTAGACTGCTACCGTTTTGAACCACAGTTCTGTTTATAAATTTAGCTTGACCTGTTTTTATTCTGGTTCAGGTCAAATCAGATGTAGGAATCCAATGTATATTTCCTGGAGGTACTTTCACAAAGTACAGAAACCCTCTTTGCAGGACTCTGTGCCACTTCTGTGATCTTAGGGTGACATTGAAATTACAAGTGCCCTGAATGAGTTATAATTATGTTGGAAAATTTTACTATGATGGGTTCTCATGTAATTCTTCTTATGCATGCATTTATGTAGATCATACTTGTGAGGATGTATTTCTTCATTTTATATAAACATGACTTTAGCTTTGGGCAGATTGATTGCGTATGTCCAGTTCTACCAATTATTCAAATCACTGAGTGATCTCTGCCTTCTGTTATTTGTCACATCTGCATGTCTCAGAGTTTTTAATTTTATCCAAAATATGTATATTTTCAAGTTACTGAGAAAAATGTTAAAGAATGAGACCTGCAGGAGCACAATTCAGAATATGCCTACTCTGAGACCATTCCTGGGAACAATGATGTTTTGAGACATATCTGTCTGTTTTAATTAATCTAATGTGTTGCTCTAATTTTTAGATAACAGAATGCAAACATCTGTAATCGTGGGAATTTTTAGTGGCTCTTAAAATCCCTTTCTGTTGTTTTTACTCAGTCTGTAGAAGCTGAAGGGAGGGGAAATGAACAATACATCATCCTTACATTTCTCATTGCCCAAGATACCATGAGTTATAAATAACTGGTGTAGGGAAGTTCTAATGGCTCATTTATCATTACGCAAATGCTGTTCATTATTAGTGTTATCGTCGTCTACTCATGTTGCTGTAATGACTGTGTCATTTAAAAAAACTCATATACAGGATATTACAGTCCAAGTCAGAGATCCTTTCTGTACATCTAGAATCATAAGCAGGAGAGAACAGTGTATGTCTTCATGATTTTTAAAAACCAGGCAGTGAGTAAAGAAAGGAAATGTTTGCTCTACTGATTTTACAGAAGAATTCTGGTAAAGAGAGATAATGTGGTTCACATTGGCAAGAAGCTCTATTTCTTATCCCAGATTTTCCAAATCCCTTTGCCTTATAGTGCCAGTTCTTTTTTTTTCATAAACTATATGAAGTGCTGTATGCAAGCACTCCTGGACTGACAGCCAACTATGAATTTTACAGGCTTCCCGACAGGAAATAGGATCCCAATATATGCAAGATTTTTTTTTGTAAACTCAGTATAATAAGTGCCTTATTATTTAAGCCGTAGCTTAGAAACCTGGAGGCCAATGGAGCATTTGTAATTCTGCAGATCACCTTTGTATGTTCTCCAGAAGCTCTTGGAATTCTAGAGTAACCAACAGTAACTGAATTATCCTTTTTCCTCTTTATTGGCTTCCACTTTACTTAATATATTATATGGCAGAGTAACAAGGGGTGGTTTTCTGTTTCTAAGCCCAGACTGTGTTAGTTATTTTAGACAGAAGACATGACCAACTGCTTGAATATTATTGAATATTAATTCAGTGTTTCTCTTCAGAAAGCTCAAGAATGTGTTTTTGTATGCTTGTGATTTGCAAGGTAAAAACCATCAGGTAGTCTAATAGACATCAGAAATGTGGTTTAAACAGTGTATTTAGGGTTTTCATCATAAATTAGTATGTTGTCCTTTTCAACACTTACAATTTTAGAGGTAAGCCAGCGATTTCCAACAACACATCCAAATGGAAGACAGATCATGCTTACCTATCTGCTGCCATGGCTTCATAACATTGAGCTGGTGGACAACAGACTGCTCCTCCCTGGCTCCAGCCCTACCACTCCAGAAGATGAACTGAAGGACAAGGATGGGGAAATAGCAGTCACAAGTGGACTAAAAGGCAATGGCTGGGGCTCACCTGAGGCCACCTCCCTGGTTCTTAATAATCTCATGTATATGACAGCCAAGGTAAAAATGCAAATCAGACAAAGAAACTAATGTGTAAAACTTCTGTTTCTTCCCTCCAGTACCAGAAATTTTACACCAGAACAGTCTGTACCATCAGACAAAACCTGCTTGATTTTAGGATTATTTTTTGAGTTTACAGTCCTCAAGACTTTTTTTCTTTTATAATTTAAGGCTTTCTGTAGATCAGAATGTAAATGTTTTTAAATAGAGTTTATGCTCTGAAGTCCATCAGGTAGCTTTTAGAAATAGTCTTTGGTAACTTTACAGCATTTCACTGGGGTTTTTTGCATGAGTAAATGCTCTAAAAGAACATGCTTTAGTTCAGAAGTCTGCATATTTCAAGGAATGTATGCCTATGATTCTTTGCAGTATGGAGATGAAATTCCTGGACCAGAGATGGAAAATGTCTGGAATGCTTTGGCCAACAATGAAAAATGGAGTAACAACCTTAGGATAACACTGCAGTTCCTCATTAGTTTGTGTGGTGTTAGCAGTGATACCATCCTTTTACCTTATGTAAGTCTTTGCACTTTAATTTACTTTCTGCTGATTACACAGGTTTTAGTGAAGAAAACAGCTACCACCTGCAGAAAATTAATTTCTGTTTCAAAACCAAGAAATACCAACATATTCCCTAACACACTGTACAAAATTAAATAGCAGGAATAAAAGTGCCAGGAAGCTGAAATGAAAAGAAAGGAATTGAGTAGTTCAAGTCTCAGCCTGCAGCACTGGAGCACACCCCACTCCAATGGGAGGTGCGCTTGTCTCCAGCAAAGAGAAACTTTGCATGTCTGTGTATGGGAACAGTAAGAGAGTCTGACCGTAAATTTCCAGAAAACACTGCATTCTCTTATTTAACAGACTAGAGCTTTCTGTGGGACATCTCGAGAGACAGAAGATAGTTAACATTTATAAGCTCCTTACCATATCAACTTCTGCCTCCGCATGACTGTCATAAATTATCTAACGGTTGCTGCAATGTGCAACTCAAACTGTTCTGGATATTGTTATTATTCAAGTTAAAATAAAATCTGGGCTGTCTGAGAAAAGCAGGCTAGTTCCATTCCCATGTTCCTTATTGCTCAGTTGCTGGGTGAAACAGAATCTAAATTTAGGGAATTTTCCAGCACCATTACTATATGCTGTTTTATTAGTTAGCCTCTTTCCATTGATTTCCCTGAAGTAAACTTGAAATTACCATTAATATGATAAAATTTATCTAAAAAGCCTCATAAACATACTTCATTTACAGTTTCTGAAGTAATAGTTTGCCCAAAGTGTTTATGATGACTACTATGCATATTAGAATAAAGAAAATAAAGGAGTCCATAAAAATCTTCAAAATGTTGTTATCATACCATAGTTATCCTGTTTGTTTCCTTTCATTTGTGGGGTTTACTGTTCTGTATTCTCAGATCAGGGTATATATATGCCTATCTAGTCAGAAGAGGAAAAATTTGGAAGTGGAGTTTATGTAAGAACAAGCTCAAGGTTTTTATGAGAGGAAGACAAAGGGTTGACCCCAAATATCTTGAGGGTAATTAAGATCTTTCCCACAGTTGTGGCAGAGGCTTTCCATTCAGTGTTGACCATGCTTTGAGCAGGAGGTTAGATGAGAGACTTCCCAGGTTTGTCCAACCTACCTCATCCTACAATCTGTGACCAATTTGGGATTAGTCCCAAAGGTGGGCTCCATCAGGAGGAGCTATGTTGGCAGAGAACAAGTGAAAATCACAGTGATAAGACACAAAATGAGGGCTGTTTTATTTCTGACACTTTACGAAAGGAATAGGGGCAGTTTTCTGAGAGGAAGGAGTAGTCCTGTGCTGAGTATATGTCTTACTCCTAAATCTGTAGCCTGACTGGAAAAGACTGATAACCCTGTCACCCCTTGTCCAGGAACCCCTCACATACCTTATCCCCCATCCAGATACTTGCCCACCCAAAGCTTTCAGCACCTCCTTTTTCCAAAACTGTTGCCATCCCACAGCTCTGAGCAGCCCTTCCTCAAACCCCCTCCTAACCAGAGCAGTTCTTTCTTCAAATTCTTTCTTTGCCTCAAAGCATTGGCTTTCACAACCCTGCCCTCCTCCAGGACAGTACAGTCCCCTTAGTCCACAAAGAGAGCAATCTGTTCTGACATCTCCAGCTTCATCTGCTCAGCATCTCCTATTTTGCCTGTGGGACTTTTCTGGTCTCCCTCCAAGGCTTCCACTGGCTGGTGGCAGCAGCAGCTGCTGAGGTTCCCTTGTTTTCTACCACCCAGTTAGTCTGTGTTTTGTAATGTTGTGTTAAAAGTCTGATTCTCAGATTTTGCAAAATTTGAAAAAGTTTTCAGCTGCTGTAGGAAGCCTGACTGTGCTTATGAGTCACCCCTTCACTGATAGTTTTGTCTGGAGTAGGAAAATACACTGGTCTTATCACATGCATCTGCTCAGTGTTTTGCTAATGCCCTGGAGTCTGCAGATAAGAAATTCTAGCTAACTCTGTTAACTACACAAGGCTGCTGATACCGTAAACATGTGTCATCCATTATCATGTAGATAACAGATACACGTTAGCAAATAAAGATCATTTGGACAGTTTATCAGCACTATTCCAGGTCACCTGAGCTTAAAAGACCACAGAGTTGCAGGATTGCCAGTTTACCCATCTACTTTAGGAGCCTCCTGTGCCCTAAGGCAGTCACCAGCTGCTTTGTGCCCTCAGCCATCTGTTCTCCCTGTGTGGGTCCAAGCCAAAAACATGCCTGATTCACATTTTTTTAATTTTTTTTCATCATCTAGATTAACTGCTTTGTCTCTTAGGTTTCCTTTAAGCATTTTTTCCCAATGCCCCAGTACAAATTGCTGAGCTGTCCATTCTTTCGCATTATGTACTGAAAGATTTCTTAGAATATTTACAGTTCAGAAACCTCTTCAGCAAAGACTTAGTGTTGGGAACATGACCCCTTCAAGGGTGAGAGAAGTTGAAAGTGGCACTGTGAGCCCAACCAGAAATGAGCCTCAGAAAGGAGATGGATTTGTATCTGGAAAGTCCCTGGGAAATTTTTAGCACAGCAGAGTAAAAGAGACTTTGCATATGTGCTTTTTCTCTAAGGAAAAAAAAGGAGGAAAAAAAAAAAAAAAAAAAAAAAAAAAAAAAAAAAAAAAAGAGAGAGAGAGAGAGAGGGAAAGAGAAGCAGTAAGGAAGTTATTTTAATGTAAGTTTTTAAGAGTATAAGAACACTACTTGGTGAGGCCAACAGGCATTTCAGTCTAATATATTAGCTCCCCTGTAAGCATTTGTTTAGGGACATCTTTAAAAACAAGCAGGCAAGCACAGAGAGATACTTCCCCATATGGTCTCCCAGCTCCAGCAGTTTATTAATCGAGTGGTTTTGAGCTGGAGAGAGTCTCTGCTTTTAATAGCAATCCTCAAGAATTCAGCTGAATTTGGTCTCAGTATCTCAACAGTCCTCATTGCTGCAGTGCAGGTTTGAGGTCTTGTTAAAAGATTTATAGAAATTTCCAGAGTTTCTGTAAATGATACTTTCACATTTTTCAAATCATGATACATGAAGTCTGTATACATAATTGCTCTGCCTTTCTTCCATTTGCTATTACTTTGCTTACAGATATAAGTAGCAACTCAGAGCCTGGCTTATCCTTTGTGGCCACAGCTACAATTTTGTAGATGTGTATGTTATATAGTTATATACCTAAGCAATTCATTGTGAATGGTAAACAAAAACTTTGAAGTTATTAAATCATAGATTCAGTCTGCTGTGGAAATGATCTTGATGTCGAAGTGAGAAGTTTTATTTCTGTATGAATTGTATGTGGTTATGCTGTCTGTCCAGGAGCAACACTTGCATTCTAGGTTATTTCAGTAATACAGTGTAACATTTATTGATTTCTCTGGAAATTCACTTTAGTCAGAGTTCAGCAGCTGTTATTTTCTTCCACAGATAAAGAAGGTTGCCATATATCTGTGTCGCAATAACACCATTCAGACAATGGAAGAACTTCTTTTTGAGCTGCAGCAAACCGACCCAGTGAACCCCATAGTCCAACATTGCGATAATCCTCCATTTTACCGTTTTGCTGCCAGTAACAAAGCCTCAGCTGCAGCTTCTGGTATGACTTGAATGTGCTTTCTTTATGCTCTCCTGCTCTTTTGACTCTTCATCTCTTTGTAAAAAACAATCTCTTAGTTTTGTGTCCATTCAGACCTGTGTACATCAAATACAAGTTTCAGGTCCTTGTTGCATGTCTAAATTACAGTTTTTTTTAATTCCTAATGCTGTATGTGCTTTATATATGTATATATATAGGCTTATTTATCTTAATTATTTTGATTGCTTATTACTAGCATTTGATGCTGTCCAGAATTCTACCACTGTTCAGAAAACTCCACTCTCTAGTGGTTCTTTTACTCAGAGCAAGAAGACATTGTCAGTGCTGTAGTCATAGCAGATACATCAAGTAGAGTTTCCTGCAAACTGAGAGCCTCAACAGTGTGGCAGTTCTGTTTTGAAAGGCCTAATGCTATTTCCAAGCTGCAGTAGTCAAAGAACCAACCCCACATTTAACCTTGTAAATGTTTTGCCAAATCCTTGAAAAACAATATGCTGTGTCACTTGAGCA
Source organism: Acanthornis magna (assembly GCA_036785705.1). Lineage (NCBI taxonomy): Eukaryota > Metazoa > Chordata > Aves > Passeriformes > Acanthizidae > Acanthornis > Acanthornis magna. Next base: position 15,659,264 of record JAWUZG010000090.1, read on the forward strand.
TGAGCTTAGTTTGACTAGTAGAAGATCATCATTCTGTTAATCTACTTCCCAAAGCTTGTAAACTTTGCACCATCCAGCCATGGAAACAGGTCCTGCTTTGTAGATGTAACAGTGTTCATTCATTCATATGTGCAAGTACTTGCAGGGTGATCACTTTGACTGTAGATGCTAAAAACCCCTTTAACTTATGGGATTTTGTTGCTTTGCAGATGCTGCATCTAACAGGTGTTCTTATTCACATCTCATTTACAGGGACCACCTCCAGCAGTAACACTGTTGTAGCTGGCCAGGACAGTTTTCCTGATGCGGAGGAGAACAGAGTGGTGAAAGAGACTGATGAAAGGTTTGTGGCTTGGGGTTTTTTTTCTCCAAAATGTATGTGTTTTCCTAGGCTAAGGGTGAGATGCTGGACAAAGTTCTGCATTGTATTGTGAGGAACTCTGGTGCTCTGACTGATCCTAAGTGGCATTATCCCAGTATGTATAATTTTTTTTTAACCAAAGCTATTCTCATAATTCTAGTTCCTGACTCTTGTTTAATACGACATTGTAAAGGAAGACTGTTAAACCTACATTGAATGAATTGTGCTAAGTAAATCATGGTTTTGTAGGAATTATCCACAAAGGTGAAAGAAAAAAACAGGAATGTGCACCAAATAATGACTGCTAAAATCTTTACAAAAAATCAGATTTGATCACACCATTTGATTTCATGGACAGTGAGTAAAATTTAGTTTGCAAATTTGTATCGATGATTGCAAGGACACCTCCTTTGTCTGGATAAAATGTCTTACAGAGGACAACTATGGAAAATATTTTGCTTAGAAATCTTACTGCCGTTCAGACTTTTGCTACTTCTGGTACATACTGGCAAATAATGAATGAATAAGTGCAAAGCCTAAGGGCCATCAGATCCTAGAGCACAGACACAGAGATTGTTTCTCTCACAGAAACACTCTTAGTTTTGCAAGAGAACTTTGAACCATTTATAATAGCATTTGTCAGTAAGTGTGTTAGTATTACATTAGTCGCTGATATTAACTAATATCACTTCCGTTGTCCAATCCACCTTCCCTAAGGTTCAGGGCTCAGAGGTACAGAGGTAATTATCTGGGCAAACCTTTCTGTACTTCAGAACCTTTTGTATTACTTGCCCTCTACATGTGAAAACGAGTAGCATTTTATCAGGTTAGTTATATATGTTTGCTAATTTAAATGCAAGTGAAAAATGGCACTCAATGCTAAGTTTCAAATTGATAGTAAAACAGATTTGACTCTGATGTTTTTCAGCATATGTACTAGAAATGTACTTAAAAGGAAGATAAAACCATTTTATCCTCTGATTTTTTTTTATTATTCTTTATATAAATGTTTATGGCTGTATAGTTTTAAGTTAGATTTTTTATTTAGTTGATTTACTGACAAGTTGAGGAAACATCTCCTATGGTACTTTAAGTCAGGGTTTCTTGTCTTACATAGTTTTAAAACCTTTTAAAAAGATTTTTCATATTCAGATCTGCCAGAGACTTTATGATAAAAATGAAAGGAAAATTACAAAGTTCTGATATTGGTATTCAGGTTCCTGCGGAAAGGCACCTCAGGAAAAAAATGGAAAATAATTTGCCTGAATTCATTGCTGGCATTTATGTTACCAAAGCCATCTGTAAGTGCATCTGCACTTCAAAACCAGTGTGTCAGTCTGAGAATGTCCATTAATATTGACTTCATGTGTCAAGACATATGAAATAATGAAGGCCATCGAATGTCATGTATTGAGATGGCTCACAGTGCCTTTTTGTCAACTGCGCAAGGAATTTATTGCACCCTTATGAGACACATGTGCTTTGGAGACAATGCAACATGTTGATGTATAGTGAAATATCCTGCACTGAGATGTATCTGCATTAGTAAGAAATTGAATTAAATTTTGTCTGGAAAATCCTCAGTCTTGTCTTGTTTGATACATGGTTATTTGTAATTAGTTTCCTAGCTTTGCAGGAGTGGTGATGTTTTTAGATCATCACTAGCGTGTGAGCTGTCAGTGGGGCTCCTCTCATTCCGCTTCAGGCCTGATTACCCTGAGAACACAAGGTGGAGGAAGTCAAAGGAGATCACCAGTAAAAGTTAGCTTAGGAATCTGTGGCAGGTTTGAGGACAGCTGTGAGCAGTTTGCTCAGGCTCTCGTATCCCTTAACTGCTCTGGCATTTGCTGGATTCTCCTCCTGAAGGGTGGTCTGCTGCAGCTTTTCCTGCTTGATACCTGTGCGGGCTTCCCTTTGGTCTATCCAGTGAGTCACAGAATCACAGAATATTGTGAGCTGGAAGGGACCCACAAGGATCATGGAGTCCAGCTCTTAAGTGAATGGCCCATATGGGGATTGGACCCACGACCTTGGCATTATTAGCACCATGCTCTAACTGCTTTAGCAAGTTGGCAGGATTTTACCCCTGAACGTGATCTGTGACAAACACTAGCTGTGAGCAGTTTGTATTGTATTGTAGCAGTATTGTAGCAATTAGTTCATCCTTAGCAGTTTCTTGCTTCAAAAAAATCACACATTTGCAGCACGAGAGTTTCCCTTTGATAAATTTTAAAAGCTTATGACACAGGAGCACAGTGTTAGAACTTCTCAGAAACTGGCTGCAAAAATGTTTTGTGGAAAGAATCAGCATTACATTCAGTTGCTGTCTACTCCTGTGTAAAAAAGTGCATGCTTAAGGAAACACTTTTCTTTTTTTAGGGTAAACATAAAGTCCAGATGTTTAATGTCAGTCTGTGTTTTTAATGAAGATTTTTTTCTTGTGTTTGAAGGTTCAGTAATGTCATCAGAGCACATACCCGCCTAGAATCGAGGTACAGTAATAGCTCTGGCGGATCTTATGATGATGACAAAAGTAAGTGCTATTCAATTTGATGAAATTTCTGGTGTTTTGGTTGGAGAGGAGAACATTCTAATGACCAGCAGAGGCTCTCTGTTTAAGTTCTGTATAAACAGTAACATAGCATCACCATACAGGGAGTGTCCTAATTTTAACTCCATACTTCATTTAATTAATTTACTTTGTCTAATCTGGGCTCGGTCAAACCCATTTGAACACTGGAGAACTTCACAGAAGGCAGCAGAAGAGAATCCTCCAGAGAGTAACACATTGGGCCTTTTGCACACGGCAAGGCAAAAGACTTCTAAGAGCATTAGGGCAAGTACTTTGACTTGTGCCATTTGGCAGTATATCCCTCCAGATCAAGTGGTGTTATATGAGCATGAAAAGATATTCAGGAATTTCCAAATATGAGATCTTATCTCCTCGTTAGCTTTTATCTGCTCCCTGCGCCAGTTTCTGGCTGCATTGTGCAAACATGTGTTAGAGGGGAGATGGAGCTCCTGAGAATGCTTCTTTTTCTTAATATATTTCTGCTAAATGGGCTGCAAATGGACACCTGGAGTTCAGCAGAGATTCCAAAGAAAACCAGTGTTACTTGTTGAACAGTAGTGTAAAACTGAGGAGTTGGATGGTTTAACTTCATTTCTGGAGTGAACTGTAAGGAAGACAATTTACAGATTTTGATTAGGCCCTAACCAAATGTTATAAAGGCAAGATCTTGTTATTGACTTTCATCTATGGCTTATTAAATCCAGGTAAAGTAATATATAGGCCACAATGTCTTGGTTTGGTATTACAGACACCATTTTGGAACAGTATTTTGACATTAAAAGTAAAGATTTTATATATTCTCTAATCCAAGTAATTTTTGGCAACACTCTTCTGCAAAATATGCAAAGACTGTAGAATGCAATACAATAGGATGATTTAATGTGCATCAACAACTATAATTCATAACTATGAAGCATGATAGTGACAAAATGTTGTGTGTGTACAAACTCTAGTGTTTAAATACACAAAAAAGTGTGCAACATCTTAAACTCCATGGGGTTTAGTACACTTGTCTTGAATTTTTAATGGCTTTCTAGTGCTGCAGCTACTTAAAATGCTTCACCAGATGTTAATTGAAGCTCTGGTGCTAATCTGATCTGCATGAGCAATCTTTCAAAACAGAACAATGTTTATATTATCCGAACAGCCTTCACAAGTAGCTGGTTTTGACAAGAGCTTAGAGTGATAAAAGGTTAAAAAATACTGAAATTTTCTTTGCTCTTTTGGAATGTCTCCTCCAGAGCCCAAATGTTTTTTCCTGCCTGTACCTGCAGGCTTTATTGTACTGTGAATATTTCTGCAAAGTGTGCTTCTCACAGGGGTTCCTTTAGCAAATATATGAATACCTAGATAGAAAATAAAATATATTTTACTTAGCTACTGACATTTATATGGAATTCTAATAGGAAAGAGTAAGTCTTATACCTCTTGTCGTTCTACAAGATACGTAATGCAATTTCCATTAAGAAAGCACAACTTGTTACCTCTAACAGGCAGCCCAGGCTGCGAAGGATTTGGTGGTATTGGTTCCCCCTTCTCTCCAGTCTACTTGAACATACATGTAGTGCTGAGGATATAAATAGGGAACACAACTCTGCAGCACAGAAATGCTTTTTGTTCAGGCAAGGATTGTGTTCCCTTCAAGGTGCAGCTTTTTTTTTCTTTGTCTGCACATAAACCTGTGGAAACAGAAGTGAGGATCTAGGTCTTGGTGTGAGCTTCATGAAGCTGTATTCTGTGAAACACTTTAATTGGTAGAAATAAGTAGTTCCTGTGCAGTGCTTTTTCTGTGAAAAGCAGCTGGCAAACATTATCTGATTAATCCTTAGAAGAAGAATATGTGAAAATGCTGTACTTTGCTACATTATTAAGTCTTCTTTATCTGCAACTAATCAATCCTCCTCCAGAGGATCTAAGTAGAGGTTTAAATCATAAAGATAAAAAGTGTTCCTTAAAACACCAGCACTGACAAATGGGAGTTATAAAGTTGGCAATCTAGAAATAATTGGAGGAGCAGCTACTGCATTGAAGCTCTCCTGAAGATGTGGAAATCTGAAGATGTTTTTCCAAAACTAAGAAGTGATGTGCATTAGAAAAAGCCAGCTCTGATACTTTTAGGTAAGCATCAAAACAGTTCTGTTTCCCGTGGGAAAGCTGACAAGCCTCAGATCCATGCTGTTAAAAAAAAAGGAAAGCACTGAGAGTTTCAAGCTTACCTAAAATACAAAAGTGTAACAAAACAAAAACAAAAGAAATAAGCAAACAAACAAACAAAAACATGAGAAGAATAAACAGAATAAAAAATAACACTCATTAAAATTTCATAAGGGCAATGTTTGAATGTATGTCAAAAACAGACCTGGAAAGGATACCGTCCATGGCAGCATATCACAGAAATAAAAACTGACCAGTGCGAACATTGAGAGGAATGAGGGAGCAAAATACAGGAGAGATGAACAAAACTGTGCAGCTGAGACAAGACAGAAAGTGGTGGAAATAACTCCCTTGACCCACATCGTTGCAGATAAACAGGTGGAAGAAAAAACCCCAATGCTCATTAACAACAGCTGTCATACTAAAGCAAAGTTAAATACATCTTTGAGAAATTCAAGATATAATTCATCCCTGTTGAAAGAAAATTACCCTGAAGATGTTTTTTGCATTCCTTATGTCTCCTTGCTAATTCAGGACATTTAACTTCTGCCTTTGTAGCATTGCTTAGCAGGGCACTGGTGAGGAGTTGCAAGAATGTGTCACTGGTACACTGCTCCTTGCAGCAGATGGCTTCTGACAGCAGCTTTGTTGGCTGAACTTTTCCCTCATTTTTGAAGAGAAAGTCTGTTGCTTGGTGCTTTGTGATCTGGGTCCAAAGCTACTAAGTGACAGCAGGGATTCAGCTGCCGCTCCTACCATTCAGTGCTGTCTGCCTGGAATCTCTTTAATTTCCAGCAGCATGAAAGAGGGATTAAAAATGCATCACTTGTTATTGAACACAGGAATTTGCAAACCTCATGGCATCTTATGACATTATTCCAAACAGCTGAACTCATACGTTAGCATAAAATCTATTCTAGTATTTCTCAAAAATGGGTAACCAGACTTGAGTTTTATGCGCTTTTTTGGAATGCTTTTCCATGCAGATGATCCTGTTTCTCCATATACAAGCTGGTTATTGAATATTGTTGAAACCAAACAGCCACATCCCCTGCCCATGCCTTACAATGGAGGATGTTGGGCACCACTTGTGGACTATCTCCCAGAAACCATCACACCCCGGGGACCCCTTCACAGGTGAGCTGTTTCTCATTCTGACATTTCAGACAGTGAGGTGCTTCCTCTTAGTAGTTGACCAACGCAATCCGACTGTCCCACCACTCAGAACGTCTGAAAATCATACATTCAATTCCTGATGGTTTCCAGTGCAAGACTCAACATACAATGAAAGCTCGCAATTCTACCAGATTTCTACCAGGAAACCTATTTGTAATGTAGGGCATCACTGATAAGAATAAGACTGATGAAACAAATGAAAGAGAAAAGGAAAATTCCTTTTCCCAGACCTCTGTGCCTGTTATTCATAGCACTTTGATCTTTTATTCTAACTAGGCCATGCATATTCTGAAATTCCTCTTTTACATAACTTGTATTGACAATAATAGGGTTTTTTCCAGTAATGGGTACTTACTTGCTTGATAATGTAACGAAGGTGCTTCAGCATCAATCATATTGAGAAGAAATGCTACAGATTTGAATATTATTTACAGATTGTGTATTTCTTCAGAAACAGGCATCCTGTATCTGCCTTCCCATTTCCAAGAGGTTTGAAACTACTGTGGTTTAACTTCCAGGTGCAATATTGCTGTTATCTTCATGACTGAGATGGTAGTGGATCACAGTGTGAGAGAAGATTGGGCTCTTCACCTCCCTTTGTTGCTACATGCTCTCTTTTTAGGTAAGACCAACAGAACAAGAAGAAAAGCATAAATGTACTCCCATCCTTTTACTTCAGTTTTGCTGAAGCTGTAGAACTGTGTTTCTTACATGTTTTGATTATGATTTCCTCCCTCCACCCTAAGAGCAAAAGCCAACGGCAGTCATGGTCTGTAAATTAGTCTCAAAACTTCGAAGCTTTTGAATATTTTGGCCAATTTCACCCAAATTTGAAAGGTGTGTAGAAATTTGAAGATGATTGACTTCCTGAAATATGTCTAAAAACATGTGGCATTGGCCCCTGCAAGAAAAGCAGGTGAAACTCATGCCTTTTTCCAGCTTGGTTTGTGATGACAGTCTACACATACCTTGGACCTGGACGACACACATCTGTGCTGTTTCTTGCTCTTTCGAAAATAGTCTGTGAGAGAGCCAAGGCTGCTGTACTGCAGAGGTAGTGGAGGTAGGGCACAGACCATTGGGAAGCAAAGCTTCATTAATTGCACTGCTAATGGAATACTTTATCACCAGTATGTTCCCTAATGTACCTGAGCACTGAGGCACTGCTTTTTCCCCACTGCTGTGTCTCTTCCTGACTGTGACACAGCTCATTTGGAGAGTGTTACCTTCCTTGTCCTGCCATTTACCATTACGAAGAGTGAGTGGCCTAATTTTTTAGCAAACAAGGGTATTTAGCATTATAAAGCCATTTCCTTACTTTCATGGTTGATAAATAATCGTGTTCACAAATAAACACAGCCAAACAGTTGTGAAATAAATTTATTATAGCTGAGATCACAGTTCGCTTCTCATTCAGTCACCATAGTTACCACTAAGTCTATTCAAGGTCAGTCTGGGAAGAGTCTGCTGATCAGCAGGCAAAAAGAGATTAAATTGGGAGGTTACAGCACAGTGGTAAAATAAAGACTGAGTTGAAGAAGATGCTTTGTTCTCCTTTACTGCTACTCTGTTACCAACTGCTCTGTTTAAAATTTTTTTATGACATAGGGTTTTGTATATCAGTACATTGATTTCACAAACTTCTAATGAAACACAGGATTAACAAACCAGGACTGTGTTTGATGGGACTCCCAGAGTCAGTTTCAATATGATATTTCACTTATATTCATCACTTAGAAGTTACATTTATTTTGTGGCTGCCCATAACAACTTTTTCAATTTTTTGTCTATTTCTGTGAACTTCCTAAGTGTAAGAGGGAGCTGAAAGAGGACTGGGTAATTTTATGGATCAAATCACTAACCATTAACTGATCAAACAATGTCTGTTATGATTTGTAACAAGTGTGAGAAAACTGGTGCTTACACTTAGAAGCTGTCACTAGAATAAATAAATTACTTAAGAAGGAGTAGTACACTGCAGCGTGAGCAGTTCAGTTAAGACAGCTTTAAGGAGCCATCAGGGAGCCATGCAAACAAACATATGCAGAAACAGAGTTATGATACTAGTAATCCATTATAAAAATATCTTTAGTTATTTGTGCAGTAAGGTTTCAACATTAACGATTTTTATTAAGAAATAAATAGAAATTTATTAATACCATTTGAGACAATGCCTTGGTTGAAAACTCCCAATTCTAAAATGTGAAATTAATGCTAAATGTAGCTGGTTTAGTGGTAACTAAAGTGAGACCACAGCTTTCAGGCTTCAAGTTCAGTTTCTCTAGAGTTTCATACCTCCTGTGGATAATTTTTCTGTTCTGTAGTAAAGCTCTTGTGATGTTGTAAGGGAGTTATGCTACATGTTAGCCAAAGGTATGAATGTAATTAAAAATTAAGTATTGCTGTCCTGTTGGAATGTGATCAGGGAGATGCATCTGACTGAAAAGCAAACTAGAAACTAGTATGGTGGCTAGCTGGAGAGCTGGTATCCTTTCATTTTTTGGAAGGAGTGAGAAAATGCTAAAATGAATAATTTTGCAATGTATATGTGTTTAATAGGCTATTGAGTGGTTGGTAGTACTGTTGGTGAGGTAGGCAGGCAGACTGCTGGTTTGAACTTGCCTATCTCTGGTGCATGAAAGTCACTGCTGTTTCAAATTTCTTTTGCAACCAGTGTGAAATGAGTTGAACAGCTAGACTCCTTTCGCATGGAAATGTGTCCATGTCACAGAAGCTTACCCTCCTTGGAATTCTTCCAGGTTAAAGAAGGGACCAGCACTGGACAAGCACAAAGACTGAACTGTCCTTCTCCCTTCTTAGCAGATCTGTGCCAAAACTTTCATACAACCTTGGGGTTTAACAGGATTTCAGCTACAAGTGTTGCCAATATAGAATTTATTTTCAGCTAAAAGGACTCTTTATATCCTTTCAGACCTATGTTAAAGCAAGGTAGGATGGGTTCATTATCTCCTGGCAGGTGGAAGTAAATGGAGAAAGGGGAATAGGAGCAGAAACCTTAAGAAGCCTAAAAAGAGGTGGGCAGGATGGCCACAGTTCTTTTGGAGGAGGCTTTTGGGAGATGAGTAAGACCAAGGGTCACAGGACCTCCAAAGATTTGCCCTTAGGAGCCAAAGGCACAGAGTTCAGACTATGGCAGTATGAGCAGTTTCATGATTGCAGGCCAAACAAGAACCAGCATGACTGGAGTATATTAGAAAATACCTGAATTGAAAGACCTGTTGGCTGCTGCCACACAGAGTAATGAAGTGGCTGCTTTTTAAAAGAGGAATATATCCTGAGAAGAGAGGAGTTGAAGAAGACAAAAATTAGCTTTTTGTACACCAAAACTACTCCTAGAAAGAAGAAAGTATTTTTAAATATACTTCAAGGTATTGAAAGAGAATTAAAAAGAGATTACTAAAAAAGAGTGCAGAAATATCTGTTTCCTTTGTATTTGTAGTTTGTGAACTATTCAGGCTGTTTTAAAATCTTACAGACAGCAGTAGTGTAAATCAAATCACATTCTTTCAGTGCTAGACCTTCAGTTTGAGTTCTGCATCCTGAGTTAGGGGCTGATTTCTCATGCTACTCACTGGTAGTTGAAGTTCTTTTTCAAGTGATTTGTCTGTCAGTTCGTGTCTTAATAAATCAGTATCTGCCTCTTACAGTTCTCACTCATTCCAAGACCGATGTCTGTGCACAAAGGCCAGATACTGTGGTAAGCAATGTAATTACAACCACCATAAAGAATACCTCATTTTTAAAGGTTTTCCAAACCTGTCAAATTAACACTGCAGTGAGACAGAATGCATAAAGCTGTATTGCCACTCATTATTTGTACCTTCTGTATGGGACTTTAGATTGGAAACTAAATATAGACATACATTTAAGTAACAGCACTGGTAACTGTGTCTGGAAATACTGCATCTTTTGTTTATTTGCACTGTTGTCATGAACTGCCTTGGAATTTTTGCTATTTCTGGAATGTGAACTTGTTTATTATTACTTCATATTCAGAGATTGCTGTAACCTTTTCTTTTAGGTCTTGACCATTACCGCCCAGAGGTCTTTGAACACAGTAAAAAGTTACTGCTTCACCTTTTGATTGCATTATCTTGCAATAACAACTATCAAGCCATTGCATCAGTGCTTCTTCAGACCAGAGAGATGAATGAGACCAAGACTCTGACAGTACAACCAGCATACTTACCTGAATATCTTTACACAGGTAATGAAGCAAAAGCAGAACATTGTATCATACTGTCAGGTTTTGATAAATCAAAGTAATAAAGTGGCAAATATGAACAGTTCCCATTAATATTAATTCCATGTGAACTACCCTAGAGGCACATGCAATTTATTATTAGCTAACTTTTCATGATAGTGAGAAAGTTATCTAATGTAAGGCAAAATATGTAATGTAGTATTTTAAAATTAATAGGGCTAATAACTTCTTGATTCCCCCCTCAGGGAGCCAGGGCTACTTTAAATGAGAGCAATCATTCCTCAACCTTAAAAAGAAGTGAATAAATAATTCCAAAACAGAAAGAGCAGCAAGAATGTGCAGCTCAGATTTTCCATTATTAAGTTAAATTTCACATGATACACACCCTCCTTTATATCACAGATACACTTCATTTCTGTCCTGAAATCTGTTTCTACATTAGGAGGCTTACTTCAGACCTCTACTGAGGTCAGTGTTCTATCATTTTTAGCAATTTACCTGTTTTTAAGGTGCTGATTGGGAGCAGTTTGTAGAAAGCAGCTAGTTACATTTACTGTTGTCATGTAATATTACTAAAAGCAAGTGTGCTGTTGAGTTTCAAAGGAATCACAGAACCAATACAGAGTTATGGATGCAGAACTGGTTGTCTGGAGGGGGGTGAGGAACATTACCATACAGTGAAAAATGAAAAGTACTGATTCTCAAATTAGTGGCATTTCCATGGTTCTTTAGGAAGTAATAAGTAATTTAGCTTTATAAGGAATATTACTTGATAACTTATTATTTTTTCTGAGACAAAACAAAATTATTTTAAAGTAATGAGCAGAAGGGATAGGTATTTTAGACTGATGAATTATTTTGGCCAAAGAAATTTAATTCTGAATAACTTCTGTGAAGAATTATCTCACATGAATTTCCTGTATTGAGTTGGGTGGATTTCTTTCCCAGTGCATATCTATGAATTATTAAATACAGAATAAAATTCTTACATTAAAATTGCATTACTGTTTTTCTGCCAAAATGAAAAACTGTTTTCATTCTTGCGTCTGAAAAATGTAATTAGTACCCTGAGTCTGGTGCTCTGAAGTTCAAGAAGTTATCAAGACTTGATATTTTGGACTTTTTTGAGAAGCTAATATAAAGAGTGGGAGTGTAGGTGAGTAGCTATAGCAAAGAATCCTGACTGAAAATACTTCAGCTCAGGTTTTTCCACATAATGTCAGGCAACTAAATTAAGAGTCTTCTGATTTGCAATGGATTTTGTCCTGCTCCCATTTTTCTCACAAGGCCATTTTTTTCTGTTGTAGATACAGTCTACATGACTAGAAGTCTAACCTTATGAAAACAGGTCTTAGTTTCTAATTTTAGCTCTAAAACTGTGGCAAGATTTTGATCTAGCAGAACTTTTACTGAGGTGTTTCATCCTAACCCTGAAAATATTTCCTACAACTAGTCCAGTGGTTACAGTTACTAAAGGTGTTGAACAGAAGCCTTAAACATTTGTGTCTTGATTTCCATTGCATTTGTAAAATTAGGACAGCATAATTGTCCTAAAAATTCCATCCTGCAGCTTTTTTCTGCACCAGACTAGCCCAGAGAAGTGAACTTAAGCGTGCAATTTGCCAACTTCTAAATTCACTTTACAAGAAGTCCTACTTCTGAATTCTGAATATAAAATGCCCTAGAATATTTTTTTCCAAGTACTGTTGTCCTTGTGCAGCAAAGAAAAAAGAAATCTTGACTTTGATATTTTTAATTTTATATTGGATTCTATACATTTAGAAACAAAGTACCATTTTCACTCCCATCAGCATTCGAGGCTTGTTGTGTTCTGCAGGTTTCCCAGTGGAAGGTTTCTGCTGCTGGCTCTGGAAAGAGCTGCTTGGCAGACGCTTCCATCTGCCAAGCTGGCCCAGCAGTGCATTCCATCTTTATCTCCTCCCTTTTGGCTGGCAGGTGGCTTTGACTTTCTGCGGGAGTACCAATCATCTCCAGTGCCAGACTCAGGTTTGAGCTCCAGCTCCACCTCCTCCAGCATCAGCCTGGGAGGCAGCAGTGGAAATCTCCCACAGATTACACAAGAAGTTGAGGACATGGACACTGCTGCTGAATCAGATGAGAAAGCAAATAAATTAATTGAGTTCCTGACAACCAGGTAATAGAGATAAGCAGAGGATACGTTTGTATTTGGAATGCATACTTTCACGAAGCAACTTAAAGGAAAATGACTGAGCTTTAATAGTAATTACAGACTCCCATTCCCCTTTTGTTGATACTTACAGTAGTAGGTAGGTACTTAGAAAAACTAGAGTCAGGAAAAAACAGAAAAAAAGTCTTACTTGACAGAAATAAAATGTTCGATTAACTGATAGTTTTATGTTCAGCAATGAACTAATAGAAGACATCTTTATCATTATGAAATAGGATATAAAGTGTACAGGGCATAGTGAAAGGCTACCAACCACAGCCAGCAGATTCTAGGCACAGTGTTAAATTGAAAAACCTGGATTTGTTTATGCTGCTCTCTACATAGCATAGTTTATATTTTAAAATACAGCACAGGAATATTTATTTACTTGTATTTGAAGTTCTGTTCAATTGTATGTTTTCCAGGTCATGGCCCTGGAAATATCTAAGTGCCTGTACAGATAATATAATTTAACTGATTACATTTATTTCAGATAACTCAAAGAAATTTTGCGCTTTGTTATGTATTTTTTTAAGGGCATTTGGTCCACTTTGGTGCCATGAAGATATCACTCCCAAAAATCAGAACACCAAGAGTGCTGAACAGCTCACTAATTTTCTCCGCCATGTTGTATCTGTATTTAAAGATTCCAAGTCAGGTAGTAAATATTTTCCTTCCATAACTAAAAAAAATATTCCCTCATGGTCACACTTAATGTTTATCCTGGGACTTAGTAGATCTGCTTATGCAGAAGCACAATAAGTATGTCTTAAGAACCATGTATGACATATGAAAGAATTACTTTAAAACAGTCATGTTAGATTAAACTGTGGCTGAATGTTCAATTGAATATTTCTTCAAAGCTGCTTGTAGAAAGTCTTTTGATTGATTCTGCCAGATAAAATCTCCTCTGTGTCCTGTTGGTAAAATATATCACAGCTACTAAGTAAATGTACTTTGTTAAATTTCTTTTGGCAATAAAAGTTTAGTTTTCATTTAATATGTTTTTAGAACTTAGGAAATGTGCTAATTGTATTTTGAAAACCAACAGAGTCACTAATTAAATATCTTCCAAGATCAAAGCGGAATGCAGCATCAGTATTTATATTAAAGATCTTATCCAAAGCCTTCTGAAGCTAATAGAAAGACTTCTAATTCAATTTGGCTTTATGTTTGGGAGTTTTCAGAAGTTACTGTTGCTGCCAGCAAGAACAGTGGATGGCTTGAAAGTTTGTTCAGGAATTGTAAAAATAAAAAAAAAAACAGATTATAAATTTCAGGTTCAGAATTTTGTTTTGCAGCTAATTTTCTTGCATTCTCTGCAAAATAAATGTAAAATTTTCCAAAGCACAGACATTCCTGCACAGGGTTTGTAGCATATGCTAATGAGCATATCCTCCTCACAGAGTAGGTTCAGCCTGTTTATGACCCACAGTAAAGTCTGTAACAAAAAAGGGGGAAAAGAATTGACATTCTATTCTTTTGCTCAGGTTTTCATTTGGAGCAGCATCTGAGTGAAGTTGCTTTACAAACAGCTCTTTCAAGCTCGTCCAGACATTACGCTGGTCGTTCTTTCCAGATATTCAGGGCCCTAAAGCAGCCCCTTTCTGCACATGCATTGTCTGATCTCCTGTCAAGATTGGTGGAAGTTATTGGAGAGCATGGAGATGAGATTCAGGTATGCGTGTGTAAATAATGCTTCTTTGTACTGTTGATTCAATGCACACTTAATTTAAAATTGCCGTTTTAACAAGGTGTCCTGGAGTCATGTGATGAAGAGTAGAATGGCCTTAGAAAAGGTTACTTCTGAGTTTGCTGAATTCATATCTACCTTGTCTAAGCCTTTGTCGGGCTGTTACAATCTTACGTAGCTCTAAAGAGAACAACTAAGAAAACATTAGTAATTGTCACTCAAAATGAAATCTTCATGATGCCCAATTTTACCTTTTCAACTTCGTTAATTTGGGTTTAAGGAATCCATCATCTGTTGGGTGATGCAATCTCACAACATGAAGTAGACAGCATCTCATTCCTCAAATGTTAACATCTTTAGGAATAAATAAATCTGCACCATCTATAATAATGCAAAGCTTACACTGACTTAATTTGATACAGACCTTTCACTGCACTATGATGTTCTCTCTGTTTAGCTAAGCAGACTGAAATTTTACAGATACTATTCACTGCAAGATTCAAGACTTAATAAAGAGAAATGCTAGCTCTTAGTAAGAAATAGACTGACATCACCTCCATATTTTACTTAGGTAATGAAACTGCCACAAGATGACAGTAATACTCTGTCACAACTGCTTGTGTAGAATTTAAATCACTGACCTGCAAGTCAGAGGTTCAGTGTGCCATTACCAATCCCTTGATGAGATATGTGCCCTTCTTGCATACCTTCATAGATCATTCAGAGGCAGAAAATAAAACATACTTGTAGTGACATTTTAATGTTCAGGGCAGTGGCTTTGATGTGAATGTTGTTTTTTCAGGAGAAATTACAGGTTTTCAGTAGATGCCTGTTCCTTTCATGAACTGAAGAGTTTTAAATGTTACTTTTTTAATGTCTTTGTTAAAATGCTTAACCTCCTGCATTGATAGGGGTATGTAATGGAGGCACTACTTACTTTGGAAGCTGCAGTGGATAATCTGTCTGACTGTTTGAAGAACAGTGATCTTTTGACGGTGTTATCACGGTAAGAACCTGTTCTCCTAACTGTATTTCTTCTTATGTTTCATGACATTAAGTGTGCAGCTCTGCAGCCTAACAGCAAAAAATAATTTTCATAAGACTGAGCTCATTTATAATGTTCTGAGAATCGGACTATGATTTTTCCATAGTTGAAATAAAGTTAATAGAACTAATAAAACTTTACAATGTGTTCTAAGTTCTACTTTGCTGCCACTTGTCTATAACATACTTTAACATCCTTTAAAAATATTGTATTTTTGCACCTTTGTATCATATACCTGAAAACGTATCTGGGAAGGAGCATGGGTTTTGTAATACTGGTTTCATACAACATGTCATTCTCAGGTGGCATACTCCCCAAGAAGTAAATGGCCATGGTTTGTTCTCCTCAGTCAAACTAGGGAGAATTTTGTCCAGTGTAGACATGGATTTTGCTTGATATGTAGACCATCTTTATGAAACCCTTGGCCTGAAAGTAGACCTTTGTACACGGAGGGAGTTGCAGACTCTTTCTGTAACATGGCTGTTGATAGTACTGACAGAGATGAATGTCTATCTGACTCCTAATGGTAAAAACAGAATAGGTAACTTTTTTTTTTTTAAGTACTCATAAGTTACCGTGCTTTACATGCAGCACAAAAATACAAGGACTGTCATTCCTGAAGCTAGCAGGCAGGGTGCTGTGCCATGGCTGAACATGAGTGCCGTGTGACAGAGTAGAGCAGAGGAAATACACTTCTACTTTTTAAACTAAGAGCTGTTTATCTTTCCTTAGTGCACGTTTCAGCAAAGAGCAAGATGGAACAAAGATTAGAAAATACTCCAGAAAGCAGTGGGATGCAGTATACTTTACCCTGGCACTTGATTCTAGGATAAGATTCTCTTCAAGTACTATAGACAGTAGAGACTATAGTATATGAGGTAGGAATGGGATCAGAGAGTCAGGAATTAGCTCTTCTCCAGAACAAACTTCCCACGTATGTATCAACACAGCGTGTTCATCTGTACAGATAATTGATGGGTACTGTCTGGATCATCACATGGTAGCCCATGAGGAGGCATTAGTCATTGAAATTGAGACTCCTACATTTTTTGTAAACCATCTTGAAGAGATCTTAAGATACAGGAGGGGAGGATGCAATGACAACCAAGTTTCTGAAGCCCCTGTACTGGCAAGAGCCTGGGCAACCACATGACAGGTTTCTTGAGGATAATGTGGTATATTTGTGGTTCTGCTTAAGATACACTGTTTTTTCTGCCCACAGTTCTCACATTGCCCAGTAAGCAACTGTGTGTTTGCCTGCCAGCTGTGCCAAGTTCAGGGCTTGCTCCATTGATGAGGACATTTTAAAGACCAAAGTTGTTTTCGGTTCTGCCACTGTCTCACTGGGAATTGGCATAAGTCACTTCACAGCTCTGTATTTCTTATCCCCATGTCATTCATGCCTATCTAGACAGTAGGCTATCCTCCTCTGGTTTGGTGCAGTCCCATGTGAATCTCATTTCTGTCATGTCTGTGGGCCTGGGTCTGTCTGCTGGAAAAAAGAAGGCAGACTGCAATAGACAATGGTTTGGTGTTTTACTTTTCCCATCTGAATATTTATTTACAGTTTCATAAATACTTAGCTTGTATTCAATATGTACCCTTTCAATCTCTGCATTCACACAATGTAATGGTTGTTATATATCTTGGCTTCAGTTCATCTTCACCAGATTTAACATCGAACACCAAACTGACTGCAAACCGCAAGAGCACAGGGCAGCTGAATGTGAATCCTGCAAGTGGTAACACAGCCACTGCCGAACGAAGTAGACACCAGAGGAGCTTCTCTGTGCCCAAAAAGTTTGGAGATGTGGACAAGTCCTCGGACCCACCACGCAGTGCCACACTAGACAGAATTCAAGCATGCACCCAGCAAGGCCTGTCCTCCAAAACGAGAAGTTCATCCTCTCTAAAGGACAGTCTCACCGATCCATCCCATATTAACAATCCAACCAACCTGCTGGCCACCATCTTCTGGGTTGCTGTGGCTTTGATGGAATCAGATTTTGAGTTTGAGTACCTAATGGCATTGCGGTTGCTGAATAAACTTCTGGCTCATTTGCCGCTAGATAAAGCTGAAAACCGGGAGAAGTTAGAGAAGCTGCAAGGGCAGCTGAAATGGGCAGACTTCTCAGGACTTCAGCAGCTACTCCTGAAAGGATTCACCTCCCTCACTACCACTGATCTCACACTCCAGCTCTTTAGTTTGCTGACACCAGTGTCTCGAATATCCATGGTAGACTCGTCTCAAGCTATAGGTAAAACCATTATTATGCTTTTTCTCTCTTGTTTCTGTCACATTGACATTTGGTGACAGAGCTCATTCAGCTATCTGAACAAAACCAAAAATGGCAATTTTTCTTTCTTTTTAAATATAGCATAATGTACTTTTGCTTTGAGCTGGGTGGGCTTTTTAAAAAATTTCCTAGAAATAATAACATCTTTCTAGAATGTGAATCTATAGCACAATAAGACTTTGGAGGAGAGAAATCACGTATTATTTAGCATTCAATTTCTGGGGCTTAGCAGCATGTAAAGTTTCTGAGTGCTGACAAAGTAAATATGTAAGGAGATACTGTCAAATCTTCTAAAACCTATTTTTGTCAGTTTTTCTATTGAATTGTTTTCAGACTTCGTCACACTGCTTGATTTTAAATTAGTGTTTCAAGGAATTTTCTCTAAAAGTATAAGTATCAAAAACTCGTGCACACTCTAGATAAACTACAGTAGCACAATAGTGAGTGAGGAGAGAGCCCTGGGTTATAAGGAAATAAGAAAACATTTTGAAATTCCCCATTATTTAGTGGAGATTGTGACCACTTCTTAATTATATTTCTTGAAGAGATTTTCTGCATTGTTCCAGATTTTTACTCAGTCACAAACATGGATACTAAGACAACTGTCCTGGGCTTCACAACTAAGTCACAACAAGCCTAGACACAGAGTAAAGGGATGAATGCCATGAACAGCCTGTCCATCTCTAAGCACCTGTGTGGTACCTGCATTCCAGACGTTGGTTGGGCAGTTCACACATTGAATTGCTGTGACTGTACCATCTGGAGTTGTCTTTCTTTTTCCCCGAATATAGAGGACGAGTAAGGAAATCATGATCCTCCTTTCAGCAGCTTGTTTAATTGTGTCAAATGAAAGGGAATTAATGGTTAGAAAATTATTTTCATAGAACAAATTCTTTCTTTTCAAAAGCCAGATTGTGTCCAGATAAAATTTCTTGACTTCTGAGGTCCCACCTGAAATGTAACAGCTTCTGTTACAGCTCCTTCTTCTTACAGCTGCTGCCTGTAGTTCAACTACCTTGATCCATGAGTTGGTGCAGAAGGGCTGAATCCCAGTTCCAGACAGCTCCTAGGCTAATTACAGCACCTGGAACTTGGTGAAGCAGCCGTCTTCTAGCTTCAGAAGTACCCATTTTATATCAGAATTGTGATCATTGTTATTACCTTTAATAGTGTAAAACAATGGAAGCTGTGCCTGGCAGCTGACCAGAGCAGTTGTTTATTAATCAATACTCAGTGAATTTCTTTTCGTGTTTCAGCAGCTGTAGGGAAAATGCCACTGGTTAAGACTGTCAATAACCCAGTTAAGTGGTAAAGATAAAAATGATCTCTAACAGGAAATGTGCAGTAGTGTTTGCAGAAATAGGCTCCTGCTTTACAAGAATATTTTTGTCTAAATGATATACTGGAGTTTCACATTAAGGCCCCTTTTAAGGCAAATGTGGTGTGAACAGCTTAGCAGGGTCTGTGTGAGTTTATGGCTAATGTAATATTGAAACCGTGACCTCCCCTGAAACACCAGCTTAAAGATCACTGTGGCTCTTGCTGCCCAAAATGTACATTTTGTTCTGTGTTTTCCTGTTCTAGGATTTCCACTGAATGTTTTGTGTCTCCTACCCCATTTAATTCAGCATTTTGACGGCCCAAACCAGTTTTGTAAAGATATAGCCGAAAGGATTGCTCAGGTATCAAAATAATTTTTTTTTGTATATCCTAAAACCCTGTAAATGCAGTTGCCTTGTTCTTGATATATCATGGCATTTCTATTTAATTAGGTTTGTTTGGAGGAGAAGAATCCCAAGCTATCAAATCTTGCACATGTGATGACCCTTTATAAGACACACAGCTACACAAGGGACTGTGCAACCTGGGTAAATGTGGTTTGCCGATACCTTCATGAAGCATTTGCTGACATTACTTTGAGTATGGTTACATATTTGGCTGAGGTAGGTTTTCAAAAACCGTTTACTGTTCTAACTCTTCTGTTGCCCGACAGCCCAAAGAGTTGAAGTGTGCCAGCAAATTACTCGGAGCTCTGCATATGTTATTTATAATTAAAAATTAAAAGCGGAAATTGGCAGGAAAAAGCAGAATTACTTTAAAAAAATCAATGTTGAACATTAAAACAAAAGCTAATACATCTTAAAGCAGATTCCTTCATCAGCAGTTGGATTTTCCACTGTGAAAGTGGGAGGAAACTGAACATTTTTTAGATCCCATTGAGGAAAATCAGAAGACTAACTCCACAAGGGGTTTAGCAGCATAATTAGACATCATCTGCTATAGAAGGACCTGGTTCTTGATACAGATTTGTACGCATTCCTCTAATAGTGAATGGTGTTATCTTGCTGCAAAGGTTTTCCCGTGTTCATTGCTTACTCCTAACATTTTTCACGTGTGGAGTATAGTGCTGGTGCAGTGTTGTTACAGGGGATCCAAGGTTCAGTTCCACTCTTTAGCGTAAGGCTGCTTGCTGTTCTGCCTCCTGTGGCAGATCAGTACCAGGGCAACATTTTCTTATAGGGTTCTCAGATTTATCCCTTCCCTGCTGAGTTGCCTTCAGCCTCCCCTGCTATCCAGGGAAAAGACAGTTCTGTATTCACAGAATCACAGAATCATTTAGGCTCGAAAAGACCTTTAAGTTCATCAAGTTCAACCCCAAACTTAACACTGCCAAGTCCACCACAAAGCCACATCCCTCACTGCCACATCTACGCATCTTTTAAATACCTCCAGGGATGTTGAGTCCACCCCTTTCCTGGGCAGCCTGTTCCAGTGCTTGGCAAGTCTTTTCATGAAGGAATTTTTCCTAATAGCCAATCTAAACCTTCCCTGGCCTAACTTGAGGCCATTTACTCTTATACTGTCAATGGGTACTTCACCCACCTTTCTACATAAATTAACTACCTTCTGCCAAAGGACCTACAAAAATTCCTCAGGCATCTCTGATCCTGGCTACTCATAGATTTTCTAGAGCCTGAAAGGCCAGGCACCAGCTCCCACACTCATTTCAGAGCAAACAAGCCCTTGCTACCTCAAGCTGCAACTCCTCACCTTGTTTGCACATGGAGGCTCTACATAAACAATCGCATCTTAACTGGTGGTGAAAGTCATGACTCTCCCGTAGGAAACTAAAACAGGACCTTGAGGCTTTTCAGTCTCTTTTCAAGTTCAAAGACTCTGGAGACCTATTAGCTCTTCAAATGAAAAGCTTTTCATGATGCTGAACCCTTCAGAGTCAAGTGTCTTATTCACAGCAGAAGCTAGTATTCCCAATAAAAAATGCTATAAAAACTATATTTGTAATAAAGAAATGCTATAAAAGTGGAGCTGTTTAAATTCTTTCTCCCTTGCTCTCCCAGCCTTAGGAAAGCGTTTGCCCCACTGTTTTCCCTTCAGTGCTCTGTGCACAGTCACTAGTGCTGCAGTACTTCCACAAAGGCCATTGCTCGTGGCCTTGCTCCCCTTAAAATGGGTTTAGATGTGCATGTGGAGACTTTTCTGCGTGGCTCGCCCTTGCTGTAGATTGGCACCACCTACTGTAGCAGCAGCGAGCCAGGCAGGTTTTTGACTCTAATTAAGACACATTCCTCACACAGCACCATCAGCAGCAGGATGACAGAGTTGTAAGCACTGACTTCCTTTCTCTCTATTTACATTGACTGCAGCTCTGTTGAGTCATGTCTGGAGAATATTTATATGGGCATAGAGTAGCTGCCAGTCTGGTGGAGTAGTGAGAGACAAGAAGCCATCTTATTCAGCCTGCTGTGGCCTTAAAATTTTTTTTCCCAGCATTCAGAATGTTTCCTCCTTTCTTCTTAGTTAATCCCCAGGCCAGGATAAACAATGTGCCCCTGTGTCTATGAAACAGCTGTGGGATGTACTGTCAATAGGTAAAGCCAAATAGGCTAAGAGCCCCACTGGGCAACCTGCACTTGAATGTTGTAGCCATACACAGCCTTGAGCTTTAACAATCCTGGGTCAGTCCCCAACACATGGGACAGAGGGAGATTGTGAGACAGGCAGTGCTTAAGAATAGCAAAGGAAATTGTATTGCATCAGTAACCCTTCCAAACAAGGGTGTAGCTTCAGGAGACATTGCACCACAAGTTAAAACTATGAAGAGAAATGCTCTCAGCAGAAGGTAGAATTTTCAGTTATTGCCACCCAGACAGAACTTTGTATTTAACCTATTTGATGGCAGGTCATTGCTTGTCATCAAGGGCTATGATTCTAGCATAAAATAAGGCATTTCAGCTCTGTTATTATCCAAATCTTACATTGACAAGAAGTGCTCTTTACCCAGTTTTACATAGGCTCCATTCATGAAAAATGGTAATTTCTTCTAGAAAACTGCTGGGGGATCTCAATCCACAGATGAGGGAAAATCACTATTCAGTAGTGCAGTAAAACTCTCAACCTCCACGACCAAAATCAGATCAGCATAAAAACATATTGCTGAAAGCTTACTTTGGTTTTATGTTAGATTTTTGCAGATTAATTTTTAAAATTTAAACTTTTATCATGAGAGCACACTCATTCTAGGAGCATATCTGAACTGACATGGGTCATGTTCAACTAGTGAATCATTAAGTCCAGGGTCATGCTTGGACTTAAATAGCTAATGCTGTTTATAGAGAAGGGACAAGACTCTGTAGTGCATAGTAATATGGTAGATTTTTCCACCTCCTTCTTGCTAGATAGGGGATTGCTTGTGATAAAAGCATCAGTATTCATAACCTGTTCAAAACCTAGAAATCGCTAGAAACAAAACCATCTGTATTGCAAGGGGAAGTATGCCCTAGATCAGGCATTCTCCCAGCAATGGCTTGTCTATCAGACATGACTTTTAAAATGCCCTCTTTATTTCCTCAAAACATTTCTTTGACTGCATGGCATTGCCTCACAGCTGAGTATCTCTTCACACCCCCTGCCAGATTGCGAGGGGCAAAGAGAACTGTGTTCTGCAGTAGCACTCAGCAGCCCAGACAGCCCTTGGAGAGAAGGCTCTCTTCTCCACTTAGTTCTGGGTTAGTTGCTGCTTCAGAAAGAGGGCAAATGTTGCTAATGCAGTGTAGATTCCTGAACCCAGATAAGACCCCAATAGTTACCACACACTAGCAAGAGAGAAATCCACGATTCTTCGAAACAGGTCATATGTACCAGAGTAAAAAAGAAAAAAATACTCTGAGAACAGTTGTATTTCTTCTTACAAATACAGTGGAAACTCTTTGTCCTGGAATTCTCTTATCCAAATGATGTTTTACCACAACTCCATCTTGCTGCTATTTTTGTTACTTCTGGCAGCAACAGACTTCCTATTGTACTAAATGCATGTTAAAGTTGCTATTCTTCTTTTTAAACTGAAATACTGTTTCTTATTTGAAATTCATTATCTATTTAAGTACACACTTGGACTACCAGCCACTAAATATATTCATCTGAGCAAGTGAAAACTGACACAGTCCACAAACATGTCAAGTTTAAGGGCCAAGAGCTGTTCCAGTCAAAGAATTATTTTGACAACAAATATATACAAACTGGAATGGAAATTAGAAACTTTCAGAGACAAAGTTCCTATAGCAGCTTATCCATTGCAAGATCCTAATAGAAGGCAAGAAAAACTCAGTAACCCTGTTTTGAAGAAGAATTGCTAAGCACATTTTCTCTCTTAACAGAGGTATCTGGGGGGCTGAAGGTTGCCATGCAGTATCTTTAATTTAAAAACTCTTACTGTCTATTTGTAGAGGAATAGATAAGCATGAGTTCCTTTTATTGTGCTGTTAATGGAATTTGCTTGCTTTGTGAATCACTAATCGCTACTCACTTTTGCTGATGAAAGAAATCAGAAGATATTTAGTGGGATAAGATTGGTCCCACTTTTGCTGGCATGAGGTATTCTCATTCAATAAAAGGAGAAGCCTTATCCTTCTATATCCTTAGAAGGATATCTAAAAAATTACTAAAGTCCATTTGGATAAGGATTGAAATTTTTCTTTGATGAAAGACATAAGACAACTTAGAGTTTTTATAATCAATTGTTTTCCAGATCCCAATAACTCTAGTAGCAAATGTTAGAACTTTTTTGTCAGCCTGAAGTGGAAGGATGATGGCATTGAAGCTCTGGTAACCTCCAGCAATAACATTTGATTGCCTCTGAAATTTGTGGGGTGGGACAGTGCCTGTCACCAGTGAAAGAACATGCTGCCTTCCAGGAAATTTTCACCAGAGACGTTTCACACATATACAAACAAATCATGGCTGTCCGTATGCCTCTGGAATTACTGTCACATATGTGTATGAGCACAGTTGCATTTCCAAGGTTCATTGTGGTATTCCAGGATCTACACTCAGGTGTCTGAAAATTCTGGGCTTTGGATCAAGCCCTTCTTTATATTAGTCTCTACAGTAAGAGAGCCCAGGAACTCCACCTCCTCCTGAACAGAAAATGTTTCTTCGGCACTTAACGCCAGTGAGCACTGGTAGTGAAGTATATTTGATAAATATTTATTGATGTCTGAATAGTAGTAGTTTTGTTTCTTCAGCATGTTTTCTTTTTTCTCACTGACTTCCAGCAAATGTAGACATAAAAAGATACTCCCCTGTTTTTATTGGATGTGCTTACCCAATTACAGAGTAAATTTTACCTACCAGTTTACTCAACTGCTAAATGTGTTTTCTGGATAAGTTAGGGCAGGCATATATAAAATATAACAGGCTGGTTCCCATCTTAGACTGTTTTTTCACATCTGTATCATCATCAATTGTGAAACGATTGTAAAATGGCATTGCAAAATCAGTGAGTGAAGAGAGATTAACAGTACAATTGGTATTTGTGAAACTAGTAGCATTTTCTTTAGGAAGAAATGTTTCAGAATTTAGTTATATTAACTTTTTTTTTTTTTAACAGCTACTAGAAAAGGGCCTTCCTAGTATGCAACAATCCCTTTTACAAATGATCTACAGTCTTCTTAGTTATATGGACTTGTCAGCTATTCCTGTGAAACAGTTTAACATGGAAGTCCTAAAAATCATTGAAAAATATGTACAGGTAAATACCATATCTTTTTTTTAATATTAGTATAGGAACTTAGCAGTATTTATTGTGATAAATTGGTTTTCTGTATAAGAATTTAAGACCAGGGAGGGCTGCTACTGTCTCGTGTTGTTCAAGTTTATAAACATCCTGATGCCTCATAGCCTGTGCATCCCCAGAAAGATGACTGGCTGTGTGTTCACTGTGTGGGAAGGGTTAGGCTTCAGCCTTGCAGTACCTCGGGGCAACCTTAATATGACTCAGAACATGAGTGACCATTCTTTAATTATTAACATGAGGGAGATGTGGCATAAGCAATTCCCTTCAGAGACCGCCATACCTAATTCTTGACAAGTGAAAAATACATGGGAGTGCGAGGAATTCACAGGGTAAAGAACCTGTATCAAGTCATCTTTTTTTATTAAACAGGGATTCTGCTGTGGCCCTTATTTGTACTGATTAAGGCATTCAGGTAGGGGATTTTAAATCTGCCAAATTGGCTTTGTCCACAGGTCTCCCAGCTTGTGGGCAAGTTCCATAACAGTAACGCTGTAGTCAGGTCTCGGTCTCTGTTGTTGAAATTATTCTGCGATTACACACCTTGTCACTGGCCAAAAGAGATAAAAATAGGGATAATCCAGTTCTACATTTTAATTCTGTGGTAAAAAATATGACTGAAAAATTTAAATAATCTTGAATGTGTGTGAACCTTGTTTTCTGTTTGCTGAGTTAATATATTATTTCTAGAGCATTCACTGGAGAGAAGCCTTGAATATCTTGAAATTGGTAGTATCTCGTTCCGCCAGTTTAGTTCTACCTTCGTATCAACATAGTGATCTTTCGAAGATGGAAATACATCGAGTGTGGAACAGTGCCTCCAAGGAGCTACCGGGGAAGACTTTAGAGTTTCATTTTGATATTTCAGAGGTACTTCTTGTAATTCTGCTACTTAACACCTTAAGTCTATTATTTCATAATCCAAACGTATTTGCTACAACTCCTTAAGGAAGCTGGAAACTTAGTAAAGAAAGAAAAATTGTCAAACTGTAAGTTCTTAAATTGTTTTTGATTCACACTGACATATTTAATGACCCATGTTCAAGGGATCTTTCCAAATTTTTACTGCATTTTTTTGGAAGGAATTATTAATAGTGTTTCAAACTCCCGGTGGAAAAGCTGTGTTGCAGTTACGACAACTGTAATATGTAAGGATACTATGTAAAATTCCCCTTCAAACATTTCATGCTTGGGTGCCAGAGTTCTCTGTAACTGTTGAGCACAGAGAAGGTTCTTTAAGGAAGTCCTGTCTGACTTCTGACTGGACTCTCTTACAGCAGCCTTTATCCTGCAAACCCTGCCCTGTGCACCTTCTAACTTTATAGAACTGAATGGCCCCATTGACTTTAAGGGGCAGCTCACTTTATTGTTATGAGGCTGCAGAACTGCTTGCAGCATTAGAGATTACTTCATATAGATAACAGTGAGCTGTTGAGGTTAAGAGGAAATACAAGCATAAGAAGGCATCTGGTACTTTCCTGTCAGTATAGTTCTAGAAAATGCTGAGCATCTGATTGTCAATCCAAGAAAGCATTTCAATACCTGTTGGAAAAGGGCCAAAGTGTTCAGCACTCTTAGGAAAAAGCAGATTTGATAATTTCATAAGCTTTCTGGGTTTTTTTTGCTGGTTCTTATGTCCAGAACTAGTGTGAGAGTTGCTTTGAGTATTATCTATGAAAGTAAACTCTGGCTACAAAGCGTGGCAGTTGTTACTCAGACATTCACAGTGGAGAGTAAGAAACACACCAAGTAATGTGAAATTTGCTGGACTCCTTGTTTTATCCCTGTATATGATCTTCAAAATAATTTTTTCCTCCAACTGAAGCAACGTGGCTCTTATAAGTTCATTCCAAAGCATGGTGCTACTGAATAATTACTCTTTATTTAAGACTCCAATTATTGGGAGAAGGTATGATGAGCTGCAGAGTTCTTCCGGGCGAGATGGTAAACCCAGGGCAATGGCTGTCACCCGAAGTACTTCTTCAACCTCCTCAGGATCTAACTCCAATGTCCTTGTTCCCGTGAGCTGGAAGAGACCCCAGTACTCTCAGGTAGGTAGCCCATTATTTCTTAGCAATTGCACTCAGAGCAGCTGAATTGACACGTGCTTGGGTCCTTTAATACTTGTGCCCTCTGAGCCCTGGGCAGTGCTCCTGGCTGGCTGGGGCAGTGGCAGCACAAATCTGACACTGTGTGCTGAGTGTCTTCCTTGGACTCAAAAATGGATTGAGTCATTTCCATCTTCTATCTCACCGCTGTTTTTCTTTCAACTCGCAGGAAATGCTTCTCTTTAAGACCTCTTAAGTCTAGGTCAGATTTAAGTAAAAATGACAGATGAGTTCAGATATTGGCAAGGGGAGCAGGTAGATAGCATGTGCAACTTTCGAAGTTGTTTTCTTGGGAACTTGAATAAAAAGAAAAATTTTCCTAGAAGTGAAATTTGATTACCTTAACGATTTTGGTTATCTGCCAGTTAAAACAAAACCACTCCAAATAAATGTATTTATTGCTCTTTTATTTTTTTTTTAATATAGCAGGTTATATAGCAGTGACTCAAGCCCAATTCTGCAAAAGAAAAATTATGCATGTGCTTAATTTTAAGCTTTTGAAGTGATGCATATGATCCAATGTTTCCTTATTATGCTCAATGGAATTTATAGACTAATTTAAATATAATAAACAGCAAAATCATTAATAGCTATTTTTATGTTTCCTTTATGCATAATTGCTCTGAAAGCAATCCTTTGAGCATTTAATGACTAATTCTTTGGTTGGTTCCTCCTAATTAAAACTTGCTAATGTATGTTTCTAGCCACAGGGAGAATGGGTGGTTAAAAAATGCTTACTTGAGAAACATCTTATTTTCCAGAAAAGGACAAAGGAAAAGCTGGTGCATGTCCTTTCCCTGTGTGGTCAGGAAGTTGGGCTGAGTAAAAACCCTTCAGTAAGTAGTGTCGTATTGACCTTTTTTTTTTTCATCTTGTCCTGAGCATTAAAAGCAAAGAACTGTGTTTCCCAGAGTTGCTGACTGGATTTGCATAGTTTTGAAGTCACTGCTGTCATTATCCTTTGTATTGACCCAGACTGTGTTTCTTAGCATATGGACCAGGGAGTGAATGGCCTCTCCACTTAAAGATTTATATTCAGAGTATGTGTGGTTTTCCTGTGAGAGATCTGTGATGCTGTAGGTTTTACTTATGCTATCTCAGTGGGTAGAGAGTAGTGACCTCTGTATTTACCAATCCAGGACCTTTATAAAGTAAAAAATTAAATTACAGAAATAAAACGGGGCAGAAAGGGGGGGTGGGTGTGTGTGTGTCTGATTTTTCCATTAGACAGTACTTCTGATGTTACTCTTTAAAAATTAATATTATCTGGTGCCAGGAAATGGGTGATTGATCACCCAGGCCGGGAAGATCTTAAAATAGTTATTAACTGTTTTTTACAGAAAAAAGAAAGTTTCTGAATGTTTTTGAACGCAGTATATGTCACTTGTATTATGGAGAACAGGTTCTTTGTTTCTGCAAGACGGAAACTGTTTAAATTTTGCAACTACATTGCAGATATAAGCATATTCAGTAGGAAAGAAAAAATTACGGCTTGCTGTGTTTTCTAATCTTGACTTTTTTTTACCAACTTTTTAACTGGTGACTTTTTTTAATGAACTTAACTATATCGTCCCCCTGACAGTATTTTGTCTGCTAAGTTCTCTGAATTTTGTTCCTATATATGTATACAAACATCCAGGCAACATCAATCTGCAGCCATTAGGAGGTAGCTGTAATATTCTTGGATGTGTTCCCACAGTATGAAGTTGTTTCTTTGTACAAGTTTAATCTGAAGGCACCTGTCCAACATAAATAATAAAGAGTGTTCTAAAAATACTCAGTGAAGGAATTAGGTGTGTACTGGAAATACAGTCTTCTGAATAACCAATTACAGCTTTTAGGAAGAAACAACCAGAGGGAACAGTTTGTAACAAAAGAAATCCTTTGAATTGTAGGTGATTTTTTCTTCCTGTGGTGATTTGGATCTGATTGAGCACCAGACGAGCTTGGTCTCTTCAGAAGACGGAACAAGGGAGCAGGAGAACATGGATGATTCAAACAGTGAACAACAATTCAGAGTCTTTAGGGACTTTGATTTCCTAGATGTTGAACTGGAAGATGGGGAGGTACAGTATATTTTCTCTGAAACAGCTTTTTTATTAAAACACTTTTATACTCCTTCTGCTAAACACTTCTCTTCTTGTAACATAAAACTTTAACTGTCTAACTGTAGTTTTAAGTTCAGATTATTTATGATATTCACTTAGTGTTTATTTCAGTAGCATAACAGTAAAAAGACTACCACACCCTTCCTTTCTGAATCTGCTTTAGGAAACACTGCAGAACTGTTACTGGAAAATAAAGCCTCTGTTCTAGGACCTTTTAGGTGAATTTACTTTTAAGTGAACTTACTTTAAATACAATTTATAGAGGTCTAAATTGTTAACGAAAAATATATTTGCTGATTAAAAGCATATAATACGAAATTGTTCCAAATCTGTTGGTTCATAAGGATCCCTCCAAAACATTAATTCAGGCTTTCAGGCTGCTGTTATTCCTGCAACTGCCGATGAAGTCACTTAGAGATGTACCTTCCACTCTGCTGAGTTGTCTGTGATTTCATCATTTCATGCAGGAGCTGAACAAAATCCTGAGCACCCAGATCAAGTCTTGACAGGTGAAGCCTGTCAGCTCAGCTTGAGCTGAAACTGCTGAAGGGAAAGAGTTGAACTGATGAATTTTTGGGGGCTACACCCTTTAACCTTGCTAATATCAAACTTGGGGTATTTCTTTCTGTTTGGCTGGAAAAGGCCAAAAATTAGTATCGATTGCCAAAAAAGTCAAACAATTTTGTTGCTGTTTGAAAGGTTAGAAATTGTTAGCTCTTTTGCAGGACTTGAGACTCAGATATTCAGCAAACCTAAGGGTTTACTAAATTGCCTTGTCATAATCTGGACTTGACTTTAACATTAATTCTCTCAGTCATCACTCTTAGCCCTGAGAAGAACATGTGTACAAGAAGAAATAATAATTTTTCTACCTATGTGTATTACAGTAGTAAAATAATTTTAAGATAAATAGACCCCTCAGGTGTGAACTCGTACACACCTGAACCTTTTTTTTCCAGTGAAGAGAAAGGATGAAGGAATAGAAAAAAAAATGTCCCAAAGTCCTTATTTTTTCAAGTCAGGAATTCTTCTACCAAAATTAGTAATTTTGACTCAAAGTTGCCCATGACTTTGCTATGGAAAAAAAAAAAAACAACTCAAAGCAAAAGGGTAGTTGGCAGCATTTGTTGAAAATACATTAGACAAATATTGAAGAAGCTTTAATGTTCCAAAGAATGATGAATGATAAAACAACAATGCCAGATTGTTTGGCAAAAATATACTGGCTGCAGTAATTTCTGTGTCTTAAATGCTTTCAAGATATTGCAAGGATGTAAGACTGCAATTTTGATTGAGTATCACTTGATAACTTTTTGTCCACTGAAATTCAGGAATTTCTTCTTTCTCTTCACCAGTTAAAACCACACAGAGGGTATATATAATTGTGCAGCACAATTCCTATCAAAATTAATTTACCTTCATGGACTGTGGTTCTGCAAAGATTTTTTTAATACATGTGGCCAACTTCAAGACTGAGGCCTAAATTAATTGATATCCTAATCATCTTAAGTTGGTCATGAAACCGATACTAAACTTCTCTAGTTTTATGTGAAGTAAAATTCAAAATGTAGTGTTTTACTTATTGTATTTTTAATTGCCATGGATTACATTCCAAGGTTTTGTTCAGACTTGACTTACTACTGTTTTAAAAATAAATTCAGACCTGGTGTAAAAGGCCACTTCTCTAATGACTGAGTTGAAACTGTTATCATTTACATCATATTTAAATTTAGTATATACATAAACATGAAAAAATAGTGTTAGGAAACTTAAGCTAGCAAGAGCAACATCAACTTTCAAAAAAGCCCATATGATTTTAACAGGCCAGTGCTGTTTGAATCATCCCCAGACCACAAGGTGTACTTACTTGAAATTTCCTAAAGATGTGAAAGCAGCGACAGTTATTTTCAAGCTTAAAAGGTAGCCTGAAGAGTTGAAGTTTTTGTCATGATATTTGTTAAAATTCTAGGCAAATGTTTGTCTGTGATGTCTTTAATGCAGTAATTTTACATAGATTCTTTCTATTTGTTTTTCTATCTGTTATATCTGCTACCCAGGAACTTCAGGTAAGAATGCTACTTGAACTCAGATGTGCCAGCATATGTTATGCCTTCTTGCAAATTTGTATTGTAGAATAACATCATAGTTTTGCTGTTGCCTCCCCCCTTCAGTGTGTGCGTAGGTGAGTGTGTGTGTGTGTGCTTGCATTTCTGACAGGTGCTTCATTTTTTGTCTTGTATTAGAAATATTTTTGAGGTCTTTTTCAAAGATTCTACTTCATTTTAAGTTTGTTTTTGACATGTTCAACAGTCTTCACAAATTTTAAAATATCTTAATTCTAGCATCAGTGTTTTTCAAACTGAGCCCTTTCTCCTTTTGATATCTTTTGATATCTTAATCTGCATGATTAATATGTAGAAACTTCATTATCTATAATGTTTGGGCCATTTGTCTGTAGGGGCAAATTATATATAAATTTCTAGCTTTTCTGTTTTGGCATATTTTCTCCTGTTAACATCTTGCTACAGCTGATGTCTGAGACGTCTTAAGACAGTTTACATAATTGCTATCAGACTGAATTTAATTGAATAAATAAATTAATTCCTACAGCTTAATTTAATACAGCTGTATGGTTCTAACAACTTTGCTGGACTCATTTACCCTGTGAGGAAAAGTGAAAAGATGCATCACTCATTTTAAGTTTATCAATGTATAGAGAGAACTGAAATGATAGAGAATTTTAATGAGTTGTGCAAATGATACAGAGATCAGCAACCACAGAATTTTGCATATTGGTTTCTGATAGTTTGTACATCAGTTATTATGCAAACACAACCCTCTAAAGCCTTTGTCTCAAAATGCCTGTGCTGTAAGAAACACATCCATATGGAAATAGTGCCTTACTATGCAGTTCCACAATACCTCTGCCTATACCCTGCAATATTTGAGTGATTCCATTAACTTTGCATACTTTGTCAACACAGTCAGGATGAAAACTTGTGTGAAGGAGGTTTTGCATGATTCTTACTACCTCTGTGGAGGAGCTTTACTGCTCTCCCCCACATAGGATTACTTCCCTTTTTACTGCCCTTCTGTGTCTCCTTTCCCCATGGTTGCTGTAAAGTTTAAAGGAGCTGCAAGGGCACATCTACTCCTTTACCACAGGGCAGTGGCTGTGGAAAGGTCTGTGTGGTACCTGCTCACTGCTGGCCGGACGCACTTAAAACATGTGACTCTTTTCCTTTGAATTGATGTTTATCACTGGTGGCTTTTCAGACAGAAGATGGCTTTGCTCCTGCTGTAGATAAAAATGAACAGCCTCTCAAATACATCTTAGCTCTTTCTCATTAACTGTGAAAGAAAGATTGCTTAACAGACTACAGAAACAACAACTCCATCTTCAAAGACATGTGCTGACCTCTTGTTAAAATTCAGGATGATTCTTGGGTGCCTCTGTAGCAAAATTATGCTAATCCGAATGCCATGGGTATTTGAGTTACACTCTTTCATCTCTTTTACCATTTTCCCTCACTTCTAATTCACTGCCCCTTCTAACTGCATGCCCTGCAAGTGTCCCTTTTAATTTTCCGTCTTTTTGCTGTCTTCCTTCTTTAAGGCATTGCAGAATAAAACTGCAACCGGAAATATTCCCATAGACATGGGCTGCTAAGTTTACTGATAGCTTTACTAAGCATCATGAGGTGTGATGACAGTCATCTTTGCTTGCTTGCTTATTTATGTCATTTTGTCATTTGTTAGTTCAGTAACTGATGTGTTTGTGGAGGATGTTTCATTGCTGCATGTGTCCTCCAGCCTTTGTGGGGGAGGATGGACAACCAAAGACTTTGTTAAAACAAATAGCTTGGAACTGACAGTCATTTTTATGATTTAAAGAGCCCTGACTTCTTAAGGTGTCTGTTCTCTTAATGTGTTCTGTTCTCTTTCCACACAAAACTACCATATCATACCAGTCCCAGGATGAAAACACAGGTTCTTCCAATAATGTGTCCGGCTTCATAACAATTTCATGTTCATTTTCTCTTGATTATAGTGCATTCCTTGGTCTTAAATGTTCTTGTGAATTGCAAGGGCTGTCTTTTTCCTAAATTTTTTTTTCTATTTTCATCGTATTTGTTCATGAACGGTGAGCTTACTGTCACAAAACTGAACTTCCCCTCTTTCTATTCAAATTCCACAGTCCATTGCATTAAATGATAATGATGCAAAATAAGATCAATTTGTGCAAGTTTGTTGATTGTTAAGGAGATAAAATTGCAATCTAATTCATTGCACTTAATGCAGTTTGGTCCCCATTCAGTAAATGTGTGAGTAATCCTAAAAGGGGATTACTCAAGCGTTTAAAATCACAACCCTGCTTAAGGGACCTCACTGAACTGAGACCTCTTTCTCTATGATTGCACATAATTTTGATCTGCACAAGCCTAGGAAATAATCATAATCAGTGATTTGATAATAATACTATTATTTTGCAAATTAATATTGCAAATATCACTGTCAGCTTGCATTTTCACCAATTGACTTGCTTGTTTAAGAGAGCTACAACTTACTGAGTCTTGTTTAAATCAGGCAACCCTGAACCTTAAAAAGAAACATTTTTCTCTATAAATTTCCTTCCCATGTTGATGCAGGATTGAGGGCTTTCGCCTAGATTAAGTACCCAAAACTGCATGTGGATACTTCTGGGGAGACTTTTCTTGCTGTGTAAGGCCCCTTTTGCCTCTGCAGGTCCGTGGCAGGAGTAGTTGTGGACATGGTCCTGCATTTGCCAGAGAGGAACCTGCATAGATTCAGGAAGGGAGCAAGAGATTATTGCAGTTAGGGAAAAGGCATACAGTCCACTGGAAAATATACAAATAAGTAAATGGAAAAATGGTGGAAAACTCATTGTCATTTTTGTACATGAAAGAAATCAAGTGATCTTTTTATCAGTTCACCAGCCTAACAAATGGTTACGCAATTTGCTTAATGCACTCAGCTTTATGTAACTGCGTGTGGGATCGGAACTGAAAGTTAGTATAAAATGTTTGGTCCATTTGACTGTGTCCTTTTTAAAATGTGAGATCTCAGGCAGTGCTTATCAGGCTATCCTCAAAATATAATTTCAAATAATTCAAGTAGATTCAAAAATAAGCAATATGGACCTAGAATAAAAGTTTAAAAGGTGTGCTGCTTAAGGTGTTACATTTTTTGTGTAAAGCAAGGACTTGTTCAGATCTACTCAGCATTATGGTTATGTGTATAAAGCAAAGAAACTAAAATCTTTAACATAAGTTTTGCAATTGAACCATTGGTATGAACTGTGCTCCTAATACTTTAAACCTCATGGAAAATCCTTTAAAATTGCTTCCAAACTTTCCTTTTGCCTGTCACTGCTCTACTGGTATTGAGGAGTGTATATATGTGGACTTACAAAAACAAATTCTTAAATTAGCAAATGCATGAAAAACATCTAATACGGAAAAGACTGAGTGTTCATTTAACTGCCATTTCCATGCTTCTGCTCTTATCCCCAGGTGAACAAACAAGAGAATGCTTATTTCAAGTTTTTACTATATTTTTACATAAAAATATTTCTGGAGCTAACTTCGATCGGGTGTTAGAATATGATTAGCTTTCTATCAAGAAAGCT
Organism: Acanthornis magna; assembly: GCA_036785705.1. Classification (NCBI taxonomy): domain Eukaryota; kingdom Metazoa; phylum Chordata; class Aves; order Passeriformes; family Acanthizidae; genus Acanthornis; species Acanthornis magna. The sequence goes on from JAWUZG010000090.1 coordinate 15,693,931, forward strand.
GACCCTCTGTCTTTCTCCCTGATTTCAGGGTGAGAGCATGGACAACTTCAACTGGGGAGTGCGCAGACGGTCCCTGGACAGCCTGGACAAGTGTGACATGCAGCTGATGGAGGAGAGCCAGCTCTCGGGGAGCACGCCCAGCCTGAACAAAATGAACCACGAGGACTCGGATGAATCATCAGAGGAGGAGGACCTGACCACCAGCCAAATCTTGGAGAACTCAGACCTAGTAAGTTGCAAGCTTGAAATTTAGGAAAAGATGGGGCGGTTGTTTTAAATAAGCTGGGCTTTTAGTTTCCTCTGCCCAGGTGCAATCTGATCAGCTGAAATAGGTGGGTGCGTTTTCCCTTATTTGCAAAGGTAAACGGGAATTTTAATGCCAAGTTTGAAACACAGGAAACACCACATCTTTTGTTTGCATTTTTTTACTATGTGACAGTTTTTCACAAAAAATTTTTCATGAAAGCAGTGTGTGGTAGGGTAGCTGTATACTCAGTTCTTCTGTGCTTTTGTTGTCTCTTAAACAGATAATAAATCTTTCCCCATCTGAGGATGCAAATCATATTGACTCACTTTCTACATCGTGTGACACGACCTCAGCAGACCCTCATCATTTTAATATGGGAACATCCAGCTTTGATGTGTCTTTGCCTGATATGAATAATCTCCAGGTGTCTGAAGGAGCCAAGGTGAATACATTTTTTTCTTTCTTTTCCAACTGGACTATATTTTACATAACAATGTTACAATTTTTTTTTTTGCTTACACTTTCATAAAGGGTTTGCTCTGTGAAATAAAGTACATTCTGGCTTCCTCTGCATAATGGCATAGCACAATACATTCATGTGCTACTGCACTTCATACCACTTCCTTTCTACTTACACTTTCTACATTAAGAGATTTTATTTACTGATTCTTAAGTATGTTGCACTATATATGCATCAAAATACTACAAGCTCATTGGAAGACAAATTCATGAACTGGCTACAAGTTACAACTCCAAGGCAATATTCTTTTGTTCTTCATGCTGATTTAAAAGAATGATATGCCAGCTCATGTGGTGGGTGTATGCATGTATTCTCTGAAATATTTTTGTATGTGGGGACCTATTGTACAGTTGTGTGTCCTGGATTCAGTACTTGCCTTTTGGCAGACACACAGAAATTTTAAATTCATGACCACAATATTAAGCCATTCTGGGGGGTGGGGAGGCAGGATTTGCAAGGATACAAAAACCATATTCAGCACTGTGTATTTTAGAGAAATGTATCAGAAGATGAAGACAGAGCAAGGTTGGTAAATTATTATCAATATGGGGGTGATATATTTAATTTTCTGTTTAACAATATTTGCTTGTGAGAGATGAGTTGAACCTACTCGTTTCCTCATCTCTCCAGAAATATAATCTGCTTGTGGGGAGTGTGTGTGAATTAGTGGCTTGATGATACTGTTGATGTTTATGTCAGTAAAGCTTCTCTGCCATGTCTAAATTGTGTGATGTCTGCAGAAAGAGCAGTGTGTGAGACTGGGGCAGGGGAAGAATATATCTTGTGTAATCCTTGGCTTTCATTCCAGTTCTTGCCCTTGGTCCCCTCCAAATGCAGTCACACAAAAAATTGATACAGTACTGCTAGCACTGCATGTTTCAGAAGTAATGGAAACTTCTACTGAAGAGGTCATAGAAAAGGAGGTTGGAATTGTGCTGAATATTGAACAAATCGTTTGTGTCAGAAACCTCTGCAGTAGGAAGAAAGGGCAGGAGGAGGGAAGTGTGTGTAAGGATAGGAAAGGAGGGGAACCTCTCCAAACAGTGATTGTGGAGAAGGTAAACTCATTATCATTTGTCAAAACTGTTGGTAGACAAGTAACCACATAACCATAAACAGCAGAAGTTGGCAGAATTTCAGTTCAGGAAGCAGCAATCATAGCAGACACGTTTGCAGGTGGTGACTGCAGCTGATCTCACGCATCCAGCTGCAGAAACTGTTGGTGTGTACATTAAGAACTGCACATCGCCGTTCAGGAGTTTAATGTATGTCTGGGGGTTTGGAATCTTTACTGTCAAAATCTCTTCAATGTCCCATGTGCCAATATTCATCAAAAATTAAAAGCTCGGGAAAAAGTAAGTGACGAATGTAAAATCAGAGCAGTTTCTTGTGGAACTGACAGGCAAATTCAGCTAGTCCTGGTACAGGTTTGATATTGGTGTGAAATACAGTCTGGGTTACCACTGTAACGAAGATGTTTGAGTTGATAAGCACGGAATGCCTTATTAGTGGGGTTTTTTGCCTCAAAGGTATTTTCTTCTAATGTGCATACTTCTGTATTTTTACTCAAAACAAATTGGAATAGATGTAAAGAAGAAGTTATCCAGTTTTTAGTCAGAAAACTTGAAACTTACACCTAAATAATTTTTACTTTATTTGATAACACAAAATCTGAGTTCTTTTCTGTTTCTCTCTTCCTCTGAATTCTTCTTTTCGGAGAGCTGACGAGGTGTCATCAATGCAAAGGCATTTTTTTTACTTCCTTAGTGGTTTACAAAATGTTCAGTTGTTGCATCATAAGCAAAACCAAAAATATTATCTCAGCCTTTAAATACATGCAGGGATTGAGAGAAATAGACTATGCAGGCCTCTTTCTAGATGTCTCAGTACCAAAATCCAGGTATTATTTTTAACAGCATTAAATTAGTTAAACTTATTTTCTGTTAAAGATAGAGGGGTAATTCTATGAAGTTTACAAAAATTCACGTGATGTTATGCTATATATTTTTCAAGTTATCTAAACTCACAGATTTCTGGAAGTGTACTCCAATCCTGCATGAATATTCAAAGTTCACTTTTATATTTTGCCTTTGGGGCATCATATTGGTCTCCAGTGGGTGGGAGGTGTTTGCTTCCTCTTCCTTCCCTACCCTATCCCATCAAAATGTGTTTTCCTCCTACAAACGCTGTCATTGCAGTGAAGAAACTGCAGAGGTTCTTTCAAGCTAATATTTAATATTTGAAAGTGGTTAATACTAATTACTTCTTGAATAAGCATGAAACATTTACACTTTTTACCAGGTGCTTTGGTTCCTATTCTGATAATTCAGTCATATAGCTTTCATTTTGTTTTTCAAGAATTCCCTGAACTCAGGAATATTCCTGTCTCTTTTGCTTAGAAAACAAAGCAAACCAAAATATTATTCAACTTTATTTCTGATCCTGTCCTTTCTGTTACAAGTCTTGTTTACAAATCCCCATAATTAATCCACAGGATCCAAGTGGCTTTGATAAACTGCAGAGGGCCACTTTTCTCATTTAATTCCACTTGCCACAGATTTCCCTCCCTGTTCAACCCCAATACATGTATGTACATGCATGTGGGCATATGTGCACAAAGGTTTGAGCAGCCCACTGCAGTCATCCCTACAGGAGCTGCTTTGCAGGATGCTGTGGATGAGGCAAACAAAAGCCAAAGGATTAAAGCTGAAACGAAACTTGTTCAGACTAAAAATGCAAGAGAAATTGGAATGTTTCAAAAAGAAATCAAGAGCTTTAGGTGCTAGTAGATGAAAAAGGAAGGAAATTAAGCGTAATCATTTTAATGGCCTGTAGAATGTTTTGGATTTCACTTGAATGTAAACGACATGCTAAAATTAATTCCCGGTTCTAAACATGCATATTGTCTTCCAGACAGTGATGGTTTTCAATATATTCTGAGAGGCTTTAGTACACTCTTGGACACACTAAAGTGTTAAGTGACAAGGACAGCCTGACAGTAACAAGAACCCTATTGTTTCTTCTGAAAAATTGCTTCCCTGCTATGTTGCCACATGCATTGGAATCTGAAATTCTTTGCTAGACAAGTTGAAGAAATGCCTTAGAAATAATATTTATCCAAGACAGCAAGTTGAGCAAATAGAGTATTTTTGAAGAAGCGTAAATTGATTCATGTAATTTATAACTTGTGGCTTTATAGCTGTGCAGTTTAACATGTTATCAGGTGGGTTTTTTCATTAAATGCTTTCTATTTATTAGAGGAATTAACTTACTAATTTGCTGTTTTCTAAGACATCATCATTCACTCCCCTAGGCTGAAGCTGTACCTGAAGAACAAGAAATAGCAGTCCATGAGGATGACCTTTCAGGGTCTACAAATGAACTCCCTGGAGCATTTGAATGCAGTGATAGCCTTAGTCTGGATATGACAGAAACTGAAGAGAAAGCTGACAGGCTGGAACAATTTGCTCTTGCTAGGTACTTTGATATGCTATTATTCACTTTCACAATGTACAACAAAGTGATAACAAGGTGGTAGTTAATGGAATGGCTGTTTTGGCCACAGGAGTTATAAAATTCTCATGAGTTTGGAGCAATGAGAAGGCAATGCCCTAATTAGGTGCATAATTATCACACAACTTTAAAAAAAAAAAAAAGGCAAAACAAAACCAAGCTTTTCCTTCTAGGAAAACCAAGATATGATGTCTACATACATCTATGCAGTTAGCTATTATGTATATGATATGCTTAATTAAAATAAAAAGGAAGATTTTAAAAGATTTGCTGTAATGGAGATATTCCTTAGGTACCTGTTCAACAGATCAGATGTGTATTCATCCTTCTGATTTCTCATGAAAGAAAATCTCAATATTGCTAAAAATCCCAACTACATGCTCTTAAGGCTGCTGGTGAGTGTGGCTGGACCCCAGTATATGTTACAAAAAGGCATTCAGATTTTTTATATGCCATCTGGAGCTCTTTCGGATTTTGAATGCTGAGTTAGACTTCAGTTAGCCTGGGGAGGGAGAGAGAGAGACAGAGATTTACCATCCTGTGAAGTTTCAGCCTTCTTCCTCCAAATGATGGTACAAGAAAACAATTCCAGTGTTCTGGGATGGAGGAAGATAGATGATAATGGCCTGAAGATAGGGATTCTGATGTGGAGATTTTTCTCATTGTACCCAACATCTTGTCAACCTTCAAAAGTAATTTGAAAGTTCATTAATATTTTTAGGAAGGTACTGTAATTGGTCCTGTGATTTTATCTCTCTGTTATAGCATATTTTATCTTCCACCTTCTTGGTATTCTCCTTTCATCACCTTTTTCTTTTTTTTTCTCCTTCAGTTTTGGAGATGTTGATCGAAATGCCTCCCCTCCTCCCTCACCATTTTTTTCCGCCATCCTTGCTGCGTTCCAGCCAGCAGCATGTGATGATGCAGAGGAAGCCTGGCGGAGTCACATCAACCAGCTCATGTGCGACTCTGATGGTTCCTGTGCAGTTTATACATTTCATGTGTTCTCTTCCCTGTTTAAGGTGAGAAGATAAGTTTAAGATGCTAAGTCAAAATGTTCGTGTGTGGCAATTAGTCGTTCTTTATAGCAGCTCCAGTGATGAACTACCACATATTTTCATGCAGCACTGTCTTCTGTGACCCATTTTTCATGAAAATACTGTATCTCATACTTGCAGGTTTGAAGGTCATGTTACAAAACATGGATCCACTTTAAAGAGTGTTTTCTTCAGTACTTTACAAACAGACTGCAGAAACAGTAACTGCAAGAGACAAGGAAATAACCTTTTTAATCTCAAACTACTGTTAATCTGTTCTTTTATCTCAAATTCTTGAAATCTGAGTGTACCCATTTAAACGTCAACATTATTAAATGCTTTGTACCTACTCATCTGAATAGAATACCCAGCTGCCATCGTGTAACATAAATTCCAGAGACTGACTCTGAAGACTAGAAATACATTTCTGCTTTCTAAAACTGTATCCGTGCAAAGATAAGAATCTTGCAAAAAGATAAGAAAGAGTCAAGTGTACAAGCTGTTCTAAGGAATGACTGTCTGGTTTTACCTGTAATTAGTTTTAAAGCCTTTTTTAATTGTTTCTCCTGCAGCTGCATGATGCTTAGCATGCTCCAGCAGTGAGAGCAGCAGCCAGGTAACTTTCTGCAGTGTTTAAGTACCCATGACCTCAGACTACACAGCCTCTTATTAACAAGGGGTACCCTGCTGATAAATACACAGTTTCAAGATCTTTTTATACCTCTAAGACTCACCTGATATGAAAGAAGCATCCTATAGTAAGACTCTTACCTCATCCTCTGTGCTCCACTGGAGTTGAATGTCTTATCTAGCTGCACATTGTCCTCCTTTAAACTTTATACCACTGTAAAAATGGGTGTCTTATAAGCATTCTTTTAAACACTGATAAATAACCATTTGGAAGAAAAAAACCCTAGTGCTGATTTTCGTGTTAGTCCTGTGTTTATTCATGATGTCAGCTTTTCTGCCCTAACCTCGGTCCTAGAGGTTAATAGCCCTGCCTGAGTGTTCAGAGACTTATTTGTCCTTGATTCTCCTCGATGAAGAGGTGAAAAAGAGCTGGTGCCACACTTCTGACAACTAAAATATAATGCTGTGTAATGAAAGACCTAAACATTACTTGTAAAGTACGTGTTTAACTCCAAATCCTAGTATGCACGCATCCTTTGCTGTTGTGCTTGCCCCATATTCAGAAGACACCCTACTCATTTTCTTCAGTTGATATTCGAGGAGAAGGAAGAAGGTGTTAATAATATCAACAAGTCACAATTCTGAGCTGGAGTAATTACCATATTTTTAGTCTATCAAAATAGCTTTGTTCTTCTTCTCAGGGTTAAAACATATGAGTATTATTTTGCCTTATCTTTTTCGTAAGATCCCAGCTGGTCTGGAATGGTATTTGGTTTTCACTATCAAACTTTACTACCCACCCGCTAACTTTGACTTTTGACCCTCATTAACAGGAAATTTCAGAAACAATCCCTGTGTGTGCTAAGCTTGCAATGCAAAGTACTGCCAAAATACTTGACCGTGAAACAAAATCCTTGTTTGGAGGAGCTTGCCAAGTAAATACTTGGTGAAGTGAAAGAAGTGCATTTTCCAGGGCACCTACATTTCAGTCTGCATCAGGTTAATGCTGTCTTGGATGTTTGCCCACAACATGCTAAACTTGTTTAAAATTCCTGAAATTATTGAAGTACTTTCCCTGTAAACGAGTCATAGGTCAGAGATCTCTGGATTATCTTTACTGCTGCCTCTTTGTACTCCCTCAAATTAAAACTCTTGCACTAGACCAGACAGTTGCAAGACAAGTAAATTTCAGATCTAGCAAGTACCTTCCACAATTGAGCCCCTTTGTTATATAAAATCCTCTTCCCAGGAGATGAAGCCTGAGGTTAAGAAGAAAATTTTCTGAGAATTTTTTTATTTTATTATTTACGTGGACACAAAGCACAGTGACTGTATCAGGTATATATTTATTCATAATATAGTGACAGCTGGCATTACTGTTCACAGTAATCCCATTTCATAAAATATATACTGCATTCAGACCTTGCTTGATAGATTTCAGCCCCTCTAGTCTGGACTCAGAAGGACATAGCTGAGACGATAATTTATCATAGAACTGTTAGTCCATGTAATCACAAAATAAATATATTTAGCGAAGTATTATAATAGCAAAGTACAGTCCCTCAGTGTTTCACACTTAATAATTTAAAACATTCTTCAAGACCATTATCATCTTAGCTGTAGATTGATTGTTGCTTTTATGAGTATCTGAAAAGGGAAGGAGTAGAGGAATATCTGTTCTTGAATCTAAATAGGAGACTGGTCAGCTTTTGATGAAGCCATGACTGAAATGCTCAGAGGAAGCTATTTTCATAAATAATGCTGTGTTTTGTGAGTTCTCAAAGATATTTGTTACGGTTCCTAGATCTCTTTACCCAGTATTATAACTACCATAGCATGAATTTTGCTAATCTGCAAAGATGTAAAAATATCCAAGCAAGCTAGATCTGTTCTCACCTACTTTTTCATAGATGTCTCCTTGCTACCTGTACACAGATGCCTTTCCTGGAAGCAGTAAGGCAAAAGAAGGCATAAAATACATCAGTCTTGTCAGGAGCATGTGTTAATAGCTATTTCTCTCCATTGTGATTCCTTGGCTTTCCTCTTAATTATTTCTAGGTTACTTCTTGACACACTCTCTTACTAGTTTGCTTGGCACCTCCCTCCCTGATTATTGTGCCTACATTGCCATACTAGTTTTGGTACCCAAGTTAGTCCCTCAGTGCAGTTTCACTTTCTGTTCTTTTGTTTCACAAGTATTTGCCCAAGTGAGATATTTGTGATTTAGCCAGTTGGATGGTGCAATATATTTTCTATCTTTCAGTGGTATAGAATGTACTTGTGTCTTTTTTTTTTTAAAGGAATCGATACTTCTCATTATCTCCTTTCTTCATTAAGTTATTTCTAATGGGCTCCTTACTGCAAATTCTGAATGCATTGAAGTCGGTTGTATTATTTCTGTAATCAGTCTCCTTCACTGCCTCAGATTTACAAACTCAATTGTTCTTCCCCAGAAGAGCATTGCAGCACCTGAACAGGTTACCCAGAGCCTTGCGGAAACTCTGACCTTGGAGATTTAAAGACTCAGCTAGTGAAAAGCATGTCTGACCTGATCTGGGGTCAGCAATAGTCTCACTTGGAGGTGAAGGTTGGATCAGATGTTCTCCACAGGTCCTTTTCAACCAGTGTCTCTTGGATTCTCTTTCATAATCTGTCTTTTTAAATTTCCTTTGACTTCTTTGTTCTCAGCTAGGTCTTTTCTGTTAGTTAAGATCAAATCTAGACCTCTTTCCTTTGCCAGGAGAGTTGTCAGCAACAGTTTCACAAAGACTTGGACTGAATCTTCCTTTCCAGAAGACATCACAGTAGCAAATCTCCAGTTGTCACCAAGCCCTATGATTCAGATGATTCTGCTAGTTGCTTATAAAAATAATCCTTCATCTGGTTTGGTGGTAATTAGTGATAGCCCTTTGCCTCTACTACAGACTCAGTGCAGCAGAGAATCTATACCATGTGCTCAGTGAGGTGTGTAGCACTTTGTTTCTGTGTTGAAGTAAGATGGTGGAAACAATAAGATCAGCACCAGTCTGTCTGATCCTAACTGTGCTCAGATGTGCAGTTGAGATGCTTTCAAGAGAGATCCACAAATAAGAAGTTAGGAAATTGGTTGGTACAGGAACTCTGACCATTTTATGAATCATTCATAGTGTTTAGCCTATGTACAGTGTGAGGGCTTATTTAGCATTTAAAGAAAATCATTCAATCCAACAGCTCCCATTATCAATAAAGTCTGAATTCAACTCACCTGGCTGTAGGTACTTAACTTCTATGCACCAGGGCAGGAGCAGTAACAGGCTATCTGTATATCTCTCATACAGATTGGTATTTGGGAAGTGCTTCTCTCCAGTGAGGCATGCTTATGGTACAAGTCCTAACATACATTCCTCAGGAAAATGCCTGTGGTCACTTGGAATGAATCATATAAAAATGTTTCATACTTTTATTTTAAAAAATATTCTTGTATTACTCCCACCTGCTGAGACCTAGGCCTTAGTGAGATATATTTGGGCAGTGAAAACTGATGTGTATTTATCAAAATCATTATTTCAGTTACTGCAAGATTAATATATTTTTTTTAGTCATTATTCACTTTATATATTAGTCACTGTAAAGCACTAGAATGTTTCTGGAAGACTACACTGGTTTAGGACTCAACACCTTAAAATAATCTGCTGAGAAGAATAATTCCTGGATGCAGTGCAGTATTTCTGGAATCCTCCCAAGCAGCAGTAAAGTTTTATTAAGAAGGTTCTTCCCACAGGGGAAAACAAAAGGTTTTTTCTAATTTTTCCGTGCTGCTGTTTGGCATTAGGATGTCCATTATATTGTGTGATTAGCCACTTGACATGGACTATTAACAAAACAATGCCCGGAATGGGCAGAAAAAGTAATGTGCTGATCAACTCTGTTAACTCTGTACAAACAAGAAAAAAAGCTACCCGCGGGTAAAAGGCTTTATAAAGATTGATTCATCTTTACAAGAAAGAATGTATTTTAGTAGTAGATTATGATGAACTCTCTAATTAGTTTCACAGCTGCCCAGCTGTACACTGTCTCCAGCATAATAACTCTTATTCAGTATCCTAGAGCAGACATTCAGATCTCCACAGGGAGATGGTCTCTTTTGTACTTTATTATGCAAAGAAAAACAACCATGCCATTTGTTTACAAAGGAAAGAAGCTTGTACTTGAGTAAATAATGTAATAAGCTATATTTTGCTTTCCAGAATATTCAGAAAAGATTCTGCTTCCTAACCTGTGATGCAGCTAGTTACTTGGGAGACAACTTGCGAGGAATAGGCTCCAAGTTTGTGAGGTCGTCTCAGATGTTAACAACATGTTCAGAATGTCCCACCCTCTTTGTAGATGCAGAAACAGTGAGTATATTCCTTTCAAAAGGCATGTACTTCATTGCAGTGCATTATTTTACTGGCTGTATCACTTTTGAGCAACTCCTGAACAGATACATCAAAAAGGAACTCTCCTCCTATCTATATTTTTTCTCTCCTGTCCAGAACCATATTTCCATTCATTTTCTGTATTATTTTATTAGGTAAGTAGTGACAGGTGGGCAGTCTGAAATCATGGAATCATAGAACAATTATGATGTGTTGAGCCTGAGTGCCAAACCCCCATATACAACAGATGCCTACTGGACCCAGTTGGCTCCACAAATGAAAAAGAAGAAGCTATTTTTTACACTGTCCCCCTGTCCTGGGCCTGGTGAGGCCGCATCTCAAATCCTGTGTTCAGTTTTGGGCCCCTCACTACAAGAAGGACATTGGAGCATGTCCAGAGAAGGGCAATGGAGCTGGGGAAGGGTCTGGAGCACAAGTCCTGTAAGGAGAGGATGAGGGAGCCAGGGGTGTTTAGCCTGGAAAAAGGAGGCTCAGGGGGGACCGCACCATTCTCTAGAAGTGCCTGAAAAGAGGGTGTAGCCAGGGGGGTGCAGCCTTTTCTCCCAGGCAACCAGCAACAGGACAGGAGGGAATGGCATCAAGTTGTAGAGGAGGTTCAGGTTAGATGTTAGGAAAAGTTTCTTCATTGAAAGAGTGTTAAGTATTTGAACAGGCTGCCCAGGGAAGCAGTAGAGTCACCGTCCCTGGAAGTGTTTAAAGAACAAGATTATGTGATATGGTTAAGTGAGCATGGTGGTATATGTCAAAGGTTGGACTTGATCTTGGACGTCATTTTCAACCTTAATTATTCTATAACTCTACAAAAATATATATCAGGGAATGAATGAGATGGCCCCTCCCACTGCCTTCATTCTGGCTCATGTTTATCCAGCAGCATCAGGACAGTGTGACCACCCACACTGAAGGCCAGAGGTAGAAAGTGGCCAAGTGTAATCTTGGGCCACGGAAGAGCTGTGCCTTGCATCATCAGAGAGCTGTGGAGAGAAACTGGTTAAGCTTTCTGCACTGTTTTATTTTAGAGAAGGCCTCTGCAAAGCCATTAACACAGAACACAATTTCAATTCCACATTATCATAGTTGCAACTATTGGCTTTTTAGTATAGTATTCTACTTATGTAGATTTTTGCATAAATGTAAATATTTTTCAGCATATGTAAATTTAAGTATTCTTTTGCAGTATCTTTACTACACTTTCTAGTATACTAATATTTGTATTCTTTTATAGTGACATTTACTAGACCTTTTGATTTCATTTCTCCAGCTGCTCTCTTGTGGCCTTCTTGAAAAGCTGAAGTTCAGTGTTTTAGAGCTGCAGGAGTACCTGGACACATACAACAACAGGAAAGAGGCAACACTCTCGGTATGCTGAATTATGTTATGTTCTTAGTCTTGTCTGTATACTTATGCTATGTCAGGAAACGGCACATCCACGCAGATCTGTTTAAACCAACATTCAGTAGAAAAATATGTTTCAGATACTGGATTCATTGAATGTTTCTTCCTGAATATATGAACCAGAACTAAAAGGTATCTTCAGTATTTCTGGTCTCTCTCCTGTTTATTTGTTAACTAATTTTCTTAGTTCATGTAATTGAAATACTAATAGAAATCAAGACTGTACGTTTTAAATTACAGTCAAAGCAAATTGTCATCGTCTGTGGTAATACAATTGCAAATTTTTGTTTACATGCTGTGCTCTGAAACTAAAATACTTCTTATCTTTCTTTGAATCAAACCATAGATCTTAGTCATATCTTATCTAATTTCTTTCTGAAAACAGTGGCTTGCAAACTGCAAAGCAACATTTGCTGGGGGCTCACGAGATGGAGTTATTACCTGCCAGCCAGGGGACTCAGAAGAGAAGGTAATGAATGGCCAGTATTATTTCTCTCCCATAAAGTGACATGTGTGATACATCTTGTTCTTGAACCTGCAAGAGCCTGCTGTGCTTCCTCTTTGATTCTCTGCTGGGCTTGGGCATAATCCAGTTTTCACACTTCAGGCTCAAAGCTACTGTTGCCTCATTCCTGAACACGGGAAATGGGAAGGATTCAGAGGAGGTACTTCTGCCTTCCTAGTTTAGACAAAGAAGCAGAGCTGATCCTAACCCTGTGTTCTCCCTTTTAGAAAGAAGTTGAAGCAGCAGTCTTCCACAGCCCAGTGTCTCTGAAAATCATTCCTGCTGTACTGTCCTTCCATGTTACTCCCATTTTATCTACGGCTGTTACAGTCTCTGCCTCCCCAACAGCAAAAGTTGCTTGGTTGAAATACACTTAGATGAGTAGTTGCAAAACAATGGTTGTAAAATGGCCAGTGAAATGGTTTATGCTGTAGATAAGTATTTAGAGCTAAGGCAAAATATCTCTTTATAAAATTTTAACAAAAAAATCATACACAAATGTACGTGTGTATTTATTTGTTTGTTTGTTTATATTTCTTGATTCCAGTTAAGGAATCGTATTTTCAGATATCAATACCATCAGCAGTTAATACTGTTATTTGATATAGCAAATATAGGAAACAGATGATATCTTGGTGATGTATAATGAGTTAAGGAATGTTATTTTGTTGTGTTTTTTTCCTTTTGGAAGAAAGAGAATGGAGGGATGCAAAAAAGATGGGGCTGGACAGAATTAGCCAAAATTGGGAAGCAGCAAACAGAATATAGAAAAAAGTGGCATTTCCTATTTCCATGTATTTTAACTTATAGAAGATAATTATGACATTTCAGAACACAGACTTCCCTGTTGTAACCATTTTGTTCAAATACCTTGTTTTATTCTTATGTTTGTTTCAGTTTGTCTGTCTTCTCCCCCAAGTCACTTTATTTTCTTCTGTCTTCATCTTAACCTCTCTTTCACATCCCTATGTATTTGTCTTCATGTCTTTGAAATCCCTTGATTTTTATTTTTTTAATGCCATTTTCCAAGAATCCCAAATCCTTGCCACCCCTGCATTTTGGCTTCCTTGGCCTTATTAGCAAACCTAATTTGCTAATAAATCCTCTGGCTGCAATCATAGGCGGTGGGAAAATTGTTCAATCTTCCCCCACCTAGCACTGGCACCGGCATAAGTTAGGCACTTTCCAATGCATTTAAGTAAGGTACTGTCTCTTCTGGAATTGTGGTGGTGTGCAGGGAAGCTACAGGGGAGCTATTCCCAAATCTAAAAAGGAGACCTGGAATCCATACCACTGCCTCTCCTGCGAGGGGGATATGGAGTATACGGGACATGCATGGGTGTTTTCTTCCCTGTGATGCTCAACGCTCTGAACAGCGACTTCAGACTGTAGTCTTACATACCTTGCTGTACACAGCTTAACTTATCCTCTTCATCTCTCTTTTGGAAATGCATAGAATGGGATGGAGAATGATGCACCTTGCTGATCACCTGCGTTGTTTCTTTTTCTTGAAAAAGTAAAAAATAACACTAAGGAGAAGGAATAACCTGTGAACTGTGCTCATATAGCTGGCCTAAACACATCTAAAAGTCAGTAAATATCATGTTCCACTTGCGAGGGTTTTTTATAACTGGGTGTTCTCTGGTTTGGAATTAAATGTGTGTTTGTGAAGCCAAGGTTAGTATTTATACTGCTTATCAGACAGACTGAAAAGAAGGGTTTCTCATTCCTTCGGGAGTCCCTGGTTTCTCCCCAGCATTATTCCTTCAGGCCAAAATTCATTATTCCTTGGAAGTTGACAGGATGAACAGGCATATTTCTATTCTTCCCCTACTCATTCACCTCTATTGAAGCAGTTTTTCCCAAAGGAACAATCTATTTATTCAATGAAAGTGTAAGGAGACAAAGAGGCCAGGGAAACTGAGGAAATGCGATTAGGAAGGGAGAAGGAAAAATTACTCCTAGACTGGCAAGTATTTGTTTTCTTATCTTTCCTCTCCACTTCTCCCTCAACATGAAAGGCTAAAGAATCTAATAATTGTAGGGGGGAAAAAAAATCTGTCTTACAGTGATAGTCACAAGGGAACCTGCCTAAACTCTTAAACTCATTGAGGTTTAGTCTAGGGCCCAAAATCCTGCTGAAAACTTCTGTCCTAAAAAAAATTGCTTAGCCAAGCACAAAACAAGGCTACTCCTGGAAAAGGTTCAGAAATAATTGTGAGGAAGAAAAAGCAACAGCTTGCTCTACAGAAGGCAGAAGTCTTAGATTCTTAGAACTCCCACCTGGTAGAAAGCTTGAGGTGAAAATAGACTCCTTTAAAGATGAGACAGATGTGAGACCAAATTCAGCATTATCACAAGTGGTTGCATCACAAATGCCTCCTGATGCTGGTAACTAATTTGGCACCAGTTTCTCTAATCAGATCGTATTTCAAAATAATTGCATATGATTTGTTGACTATTGTTACTGTTACTGAAAATGGGCAAGGGCAAAAATTGCTTATTCTGACATTAAAGAAGCTTGAAATAGAAGTTGTCTAGGTCAGCTGCTAGAGCTAGCAACTTTTCTGAAATTGGGTAAAAGCTTCATGTCCCAGAATGTCTTTCCCCTGCCTTATTATTGCAACAGATTACATGGTTTGGATGTGTACGATTTTTAAGCTCTGATGCTACTTTGAGCAACAGAGTCTCAATGGCATAGAAGTCAATTTATAGACAAAAGATACCTGCACACACTATTGTGCTGTCTGTCCAGGTGTAATTCTTAGGTGAGTACAGCTATCAGTACATTCTTCAGCCTTATTAAGAAAGGATTTTTTTTTAATCTAGTCAAAGACTGGGTTGGTTTGTTTCTTTCTTTGCTTTTCTGGAAGAGATATATTTGGAAGATCCTTTTTTCCTTGTCAATTAACACAGCTAATTCAAATAAGTATTTATTTTCCAATGAGACATTCCGTTTACTCTGTAAGTCCCAAGTCAGTGTACATCTTTCTCAAGCCTGCCTCACCACAAGCTAATGGATGTGGGCTTTGCAAACTCAAGCTGTTAATGGATATTTACAACATGCTGCACCCCATAGAAACTTGCCCCAAAAAATCAGAATGTACCTGTTGCTGTGAGTTTCCCTGGGGCTAAAGGTACAATCATTCTAGGGCACCAATAAGGCTGGAGGTGTACCCATTGGGACCATGGTCATCTGGAGCTGAGTTCAGATACAGTAAAGCTCAAGGCACAGTGAGACCATTGTTAAGCTAGAAATTGTTAATAATCAATAGTCAGTTATTTGACTGTTGTTTGACAGACCCATAGATTGACAATGAGGTACAATTGGCCCAGGAAGGCAGCTTTTCTAAAGGAGGAACACAGCTGTGTGTGGATTTTTCCACGAGAATAGTTTCTACTATCCTTCAAGTCCAGTGGATATTTAAGAATGCACAGCATATCCTGTTCTTTCTGTCTCTGATACATATACAAGTTTGTGTATATACTCAACTTCTAAAATCATGGGAAAAGGTCCTGTCTGCTGACATAGGCAAATAGAATACCTTAATAAAATGCACTTGCATTTAATAAACCCTTGCACGCAGTGGTTATTTTGTTATGCTGGGACTCTGCTGTGCCAGTGAATGACTGAAGATTGTGTTGCCATCAAAGTGTTAATGTCTTAAGAAGTAATTATGCAACTGTCACCTCTTTTCAGTATGTAAAAATGATTTCTTAAAAAAGCAAGAATATCTGTGATCTAAAAATCAGTGCTTTGCTGTCTTCCTGGTCTGCTAACAGTACAAAACAGTAATTCTAGGAATAAAATACTAAAAGTGTTGCTGCTAGGGAGTGTGTCCTTGTTAAATGCTAGGGAGTGTGTCCTTCTTAAATGCCGAATTTACTGACTGCATAAAGAATTGTGCAAATGATCCAAATACTCTAAACATTTGGCATTTTCAGCTGCCAAAACCACTGATTGTGTCATGTCTATCAACTAATCTAAAACACTTCGCTTATTATAAGAATTAAAGTAGAAATTGAAAAGTGTGAAGGCTATGATCATTCCACCTGAGCCCTTGCTGCTGGGGAATAAAAGAAATATCACTTAAGCCAGTAATTAGTGTCTTTTCAACTTCCAAGGAACATTTCATTTTATGCTGAAAGAGAGAGGAAGACAAGTTACAGTCATGATATTGGAGAGCAATATGGAGCTGAGCATCAGTAGCTCAGGGATATTTTGTATCCAATATATTTTCTTTCAGTGAAGAAGGGGTTTTCATGTAATGTGAAACCCCTTCCTCACCCCTTTTTTTGGCTTACCCTGGTTTTGGAAGCACTACAGAGGAGACAGTGGTTTCTGGCAAAAAAGACCATGGAATTCACTTATTTGCTGCTTCCGCCTCCCTCTTCCCCCCTTCTTTAAAGTAAATTCCATGGCAAATTAGCATATAATATATGGATTCCAGTATTTTTGAAAATCTAAGTGAAGCTTGGTGGCATGCTAAACTTCAGAGTAGCTTAAGAGAGACAAGATTTGGAAAACACAAGCCAGCACACCTGTGAATTTACTGGAACACAGAGATCTGTCTGCTCTTGTCCTCTTCTTATCTTGAATTTAGCTTTATAAAGCTTCATTTCTGTAAACTGCATGGAAGCCAAGATATAAAGGGGTTCTTTTGAGGAGTACTAAATAGAAGAAGAAAGTATTCAAACAATGTTAAAGGAAAACAATTAAGCATCACAGAGCTTAAAGCTTAGTTTGTCATGGTTTTATAGAAAAGTAGTGCAGCGTTTTGGGCAATACTTTTCATATATATTTTTAATAGTAAGGCCAATGGAGAGAAAACAGATTGAAATACTTTGTTAGGTACATCAAAGTTAACATTATTTCACATTTCTGCATTTTCTGCCTTTGTATTGATGGTAAATAATTTTAATAAGAATTCCATATGCTTATTAACACTGGGCATATGCACTGACTTCAGGCTGTAACTGGGCAGATGTGGTTCTGTTTGTAACTTACAGCATATACATGATGACTCTCTTCATGTAAAATGTAATGAGATTGTAATATTTATAAAATAAGAAAAGCTGCATTAGATGAACACAGAGTGCAAATGTTAGTTCTTGGCAAAGAAACGAGGAACACTTCTGTTTTGAAGAGAGCACTTAGTCCCCTAATCTTTGAAATGCTAATGTAAGTCAATTAGAATTTTTATTACTATTGCAACAGGACTTACACTGACATTTTAATAGCTTCAGAATTACAAACCAGTGAATCATTACTGGTGAGAGGAAGGGATACAAAGCTGTCTCAACTTGTGGCATTGCCATGTAGTTAAACAAAACTGGCATTTTCCATGCATTTTTTTTTCCTTATGATAGTCATAACTTGAAAGTTTTATGCAAAACGTTTCCATTGTGATGTGCCAAACAATAAGCCCAGCAGTCACAAAACTCATCCTGCCAATTTCATTAGATCTATTAGTCAAAAAATATAAGTATTTTTAAACAAGAAAATGTTTAGAAATAGCAAAGTTCAGTTTTGTTCATCACTTGAAAATCCTTCCTAATTTTTTAGTACTTTGCAATATCAGCTCTTTTTAATAAGAAAGAAAGCAAATTTAAATAAAAGTATTGTTTCAAGAGTTCTCTAACACAATTTCACTGTAAGTTCTTGAGCTAGTGGTTGGGATAAGTCTAAACTAATATATCCAAAGATCTAACTGAGGATATTTAGACTGGAATTTACCATTAGAAGTAAAGCTTGATTTTATTAAGAATGCTGTGCATGTTGAATGTGATATTCCAACCAATTGTCAGGTTGAGGCAAGCATTGCTAATACTGCTGACAAGTTATGCTATTACAGATGGGCTGTGCTTCCTATTGCATGCATTACACTGACACTATACTTTCTTTCCTTTCCTTTTCTCCTGTGCCATGCTTGCTGTGTAGCAAATGGAATCTCTTGCAGTAAGTTGAAGTTCTTTCATATTTTTTGTCCATCTGTAGATGGGCCAATACACCCCAATTTTACTGTTTTACTTCTAAGCATGTTTTCCTTTTTTGTTATAATTTTCCTATAAAACATGTGGTTCTAAATGTGGTGACTAATTTACTAACATGTGTTTTGTGAAATCAAAAAATACTGTGCCAAAATTTTGACAATTCCATATGCTGTTTCAAATGGTCATTTACATACATTTTACAAATCAAGCTTTTGAATGGATGTAATATGCTGGGGCAGGAAACAATTTTTGTTATTTTAGAACTATTATAATAATTTTCCATTTGTCCTAGTGAAAAACTACAATTTATAGTTGGCAGTTATGTTTCAAATGAGTTTTGTGTATACGTTGATGAACAGTTTCACCACTATTGGCTTCTAATACTTATTCAGGAAGAACAAAAATTTAGTTGCTTGATACATAAATACTAAGTCAAACTCCAACCATCAGTTTGACCTTAGTTTGTTTTCATTCAGGTTAGCAGCCAGAGGGGTGAAACTGAATTACTGTTCTCCAAGGACTAAAAAAAATCCGGTGTTACACGCTAAGCTGTCATGAGGGTTTTTTTAAATGATGTTATGCTGTGTCCTTGTTTTCAATTAATTATTAACTCCTTGACAGCTCCGAGTATATGTGTATGTAATTGCTGTGTAGTGTTGCCAGGTCTCCAGAATTTGAATAGAGTGAATTTGATCCCTGCTGGGGAACCTCAGGCTGTGTCCCTCCTTGTGAGCTGAACAGGTCCAGGGAGGAAGCAAGTGTCCCTGGGCTGGCGCTCGTGCGGGTGAGCAGTCAGCATCTTCCTTGGCTGGGCCACCAGCCAGCCCCTGATATGCCCGAGCACAGTTTGAGAGAAGACAGAAGCCAGGGCCATTCCCAGGAGGTTGTATCTAAACAGTCAGCCTTTATTTTGGGAGGACGATGGTTAGACACACAAACACAAACTTGGCAGTGCTCTGTGCCTTTGGTTACAGAGAACGGCCTCTGGGCAGGTTTATTTCACTGGCAGTGTTCCTCATGCCCTACCTCTTTGTTCTGATGGGCTTTGTCCCTATCCACAAGTCAGTTCTGTCCTAGCACATCTGTTCCCCACCACGGATCTGCTGGGCTTTCTTTCAGCCTTTGTGGGTCTTTGCTGCCATATCCAGTGTGGTGGGATCATAGAATGGTTTGAGTTGGAAGTCACCTTAAGGATCATATAGTTCCAGTCCCCCTGCCATGGGCAAGGGACACCTTCCACTAGCCCAGGTTGCTGAAAACCTCATCCAGTCTGGTCTTGAACACTTACAGGAGTGGGGCATCCACAGCTTCTCCGGGCAACCTGTTCCAATACCTCACTACCCTCTGAGTAAGGAATTTCTTCCTAACATCTACTCTAAATCTCTCCTCTTTGAGTTTAAAGCTATTTCCCCTTGTCCTACCATGATCTGCCTGTGTAAAAAGTTGCTTTCCATATTTTTTATAAGCCTGTGATCGCACTGCTGGCTCATGTCCGGCTTTTCATCCATGAGAGCCCCCAAGTCCTTCTCTGCAGGGCTTCTCTCAATGAGTTCTGTGCTCATGTCTGGGTATGCCCCAAGGCAGGTGCAGCTCCTTGTATTTGGACTTGTTGGACCTCATGAGGTTCTCATAGGCCCACTTCTCAAGTTTGTCCACGTTCCCCTGGATGGCATCCTGTCCTTCCATGTCATCTACAAACTTGCTGAAGGACTCCTCCTTGCTGAAATTCCTCCTTTCTATTTGGGGCAGAAGTGCTCCGATGCTGCCCACCAGTAACAGACATTAAATATAATGAGGCAGAGACCAGATCCAGAATTTACAGTGGAAATTTACAGTGCTGAGCTCTGCTGCTGTGGCAGTGCTGAGGTGTGAGCAGCCCTGTATGCCTGGACTTCAGCCGGACAAACCCTGCTAGGCTGACACCTGCTGGCTTGGCACTATCCTCCTGCTCCCACTGTTCTCCATAAACCTCCTTTAGAAGGAGATTAGCTCTGCCTCATTTTGGCAGTGCCCTGGGCTGTCTGTTCATAGATGGGTAGTTGGTGCCCACCTCTCCCTGATGAACAAAGATGAAATTTGCTTTTGACCTTGGCCCTCAGCCTTGTGAGGCTGGTACAGAAATTTGGGGACCTGGAACGCTAAGGCTGTGGTTCTAATTTTGGCTTGTTAATAAAAAATGTGGCACTTAATATTGAACCATATGTAAATAAAACACTTCATCCAAATTAACATTTATAATGTACTTAAAGTACTTTTTATTAGAATTTGTACTGACATTTGCACAGTCCCAAATTCAGCAAAGAGCTGGAGTATGTCCTGGTAACTAAGCACGTATGAAGGGTTTAAAGAAGCAAAGACATGAATAGCTTCTTCTTTTCTGCCAATTTTGGCATGAAACTTTTGCTTTAGTTCCTCCAAACAGATGGAAATATCACTGAGCCCACCCTTGGTCACGGTGTCTGTCACAGTAGGCAAATCAAATCAAATACAGTTGGAAGTCTGTAAGGCTTTCCTGCCAAAGGGTCAGTACAAGGTCAGAACTTGTACTTACAGGATTTTCACTTTTTGTATAATTAAGCAAAGATTAAATGTTCCTCCCTTCTTTACGATGATCCAGCTGTGGAATTACAAGATTCCCCTCCTGTTAGACACAAGAATACCAGGACCACAAGCATATTAACTTGACCTCTCTGGCAGCTGTGCCCATCACCCATTATTTCTGTGTATCTGACATATTTTATGTCATGCTGCACTTCACACTGGAAGAAACAAGTGAATATTCATAGAGCAGCATCTACTAAATGTGGGAGAATACTTCATAGAAGCCAAATATCCTCTTACACATTAAACTCCATCCATCTGTTGTATAGTTTCTTTAAGATGGTGGAAAATCCATGAGCAGAGTTTAAATTCCAGAGCTGGCACTTCCTCCTCCTTGTTCCTAGACAAATTTATCACCTCTCTTCCTCTCTCCTCAGAGAAGCAGGCAGGAGCTTTGACCATCTTGGACAACTATTTTGTGGCTTCTCTCTTCGATTTCCATCCCTTAGAAGAGGTCTTCAACCATGTGTGAAATTTGGGAGTTTCATGTTCTGTGCAGGAGAGTCACTTCCCCCATATTCTGTCTGTGCTTTCCAGCTGCACATTGGAGACAGAGAAGCTAACCAAAACAGAATGTTGCTGTCATGTGCTGCGTGAGAGCTAGCCATCATAATTGTATTTTCCGTGTCCTACCTGAAGAAGAAAAATCATTACTTATTTTCTGAAATACTATATGATCATACTTCAGTAAAATAATGTTTTTGAGAAAGAACAATCTCAATATATTCTGTTAATTCTCAATAATTATCTAAACTTACTAACATTTATTAATTATTTCTTCTCCTACAAATCTTTCCTTAGCAATTGGAACTCTGTCAGAGATTATATAAACTGCACTTCCAGCTGCTGTTGCTTTTTCAGTCCTACTGTAAACTTATTGGACAAGTGCACGAAGTGAGTTCCATGCCAGAGGTATGTAACAAACTACAGTGTCTTATACTGAAAATTCCACTTTATTTTCATGTTCTAATTTTTTCTTTCTATGGACTTAACACCAAAGATTACCCTGACTACAAGTCTGCAGGCATACATAATCAACTAAATACCTTAATGTCATGTATTTTTAATTTTGTAATGTTTACTAGCCTTTTTCTTTAAATATTTTTGACATGGCACATTCTCACTATTGACCAAATAGCCTTTTGTTTTTAGATAAATCCATGTATCCTACGTTAAACAAACTTCACAAGAACAATACTCAGTCAAATTTCTTTTCAGCAGTTGCTTAAAATATGTAATACCTCAAAACATCTTTGAGGTGATCACTTTCAGCTGAATTATTATCATTTAAGGAAAGATTTAACTTGTCATTCCATATGTATTTTTCTCCAGTAAGGTGTATATATTTTAAACTACTGAGGAGAAAAAGTTACTGTACCCTGCTCTGTAAAATAAAATTTGAAGCTATTACATTTATTTTATGACAGATTCTAGTAGTTTAGAGATGGTCTATAAATGGAAATGGTTTGTTTTATCAGATGTGCTGTAGGAGTAAAAAGAGTTTGAATATTTATTATATTTTAAGGACCTGTTGTGAAGGCTGGCTCAGAATGACTGGGCAGTTCACTTTTAAAAGAAGACAGGACAATAGGCATTTACTACTACTAGAGCAGTCTAAGTCTTAGAAATATTTTGTATTCCTTATAATTGATTTCTGTAAGTATATTTCACAGTTACAACTTCATTAGTTTGTTATAAATACTGCAGTCTGTGGAACTGGGGAGCAATTGTACGAAGAATAGCTGTTTCACCATGAAATTTGCATATTTTGCTGGAGCCATAAGCTCTTACTTAAATGAAATTCCATTGTTAGTTCATGTGGTAGTGGTTATTTTTAGCATGTAGAAGCATGAAAAAGTAGATCCTTGGAAATTATTGATTTACTAATTATTTATGAATCTTGTGCCGTATTAGCTTTTCAGCCTGACAGAAGGTTATACAGTTCCTGTCCATCTGCCAATCATGTCAGATCCTGCATGTGTTTTGTAAATAAATACTGACATCTTGCTAGAAGTACATGTTTTCTTCAGCTACTCCACTATAATGTGAAAAAAGTAGCAAGGGTGAAAAATAAAAGCTTGTTTAGATAAGCTCCTGCATTTTAGCAAGCCAAAACTACAGCATTAGGTTAAAGGATGCACAAAGGTAAAAAAAAAAATCAGTAGTTTGCTTTTTCTGTATATTGTACAGAGATCAAGAAGTGTCCTTGTGCTAAAGGGGTCTTTTCCATAACATGTACATCCAATGTAGTAGTAAGAACAAACTTGAAGTATCTACTCCTTGTGGGGCTTATGGAGAATGAAAATACCCATCTCTCATCTTTCTCCTTGAACAGCTGTTAAATATGTCAAGAGAACTGAGTGAGCTGAAGAAAAATCTGAAGGATGCTACTGCTGCAATCGCAGCTGAGCCTCTGACGACAGAATCTGAGCCCACATTCAACTCTACTGAAGCAGCTATTCAGTCCATGCTGGAGTGTTTGAAAAACAATGAACTTGTTAAAGCTGTCAGACAAATAAGAGAATGCAGGCAAGTTTTGCTACATGGTTCATATTAGACTTTCATGTTATTAGAAAAATATGCATTTATTATCTTCCTAACTAAATGTAATGCACAGGATCAGCATAATTAATTAATTAATTGTTTCAACAAGGTACATGGGAGCAATGATATTGACTTTTGGAGGGGTGTGCCACAAGTAACTATCAAACATATGCTTGCAACAATTAAGATGTTTAATTACATCCTGTAGATCAAAAGTCCCGTGAGGCTCTTAAGAATATTTTATTGAGTTAATTCCTTACAGGTGCATGTCATTGGCATGAGCTAATGACAGTTTCACTTACACCTATTTGAATGAATTTCCTTAAGCATTTTTTTAGATAATGGAAATTGCACTTTTGTGTGATTTCAGTGCCTGATACCAGAGTATGAATAACAAATGAGTAGTGTAAAACAGTGAGTTGCTTTAGGCTTGTAGGAGTCTGTGAGTCCATTCTCCTGTTAGAGGTCTCTGTCACATAGATCCCATCTCTGCTAATATACCCATAACAATACGCCTGTTCTTTTCCTGTTTGATTGCAGGATTCTGTGGCCCAATGATATCTTTGGAAGTAGCTCTGACGATGAAGTCCAGACACTACTGAACATTTACTTCCGCCACCAAACCCTGGGTCAGACGGGCACCTATGCACTGGTGGGCTCGAACCAGAGCCTGACTGAAATCTGCACCAAATTAATGGAACTGAACATAGAGATCCGCGACATGATTCGCAGAGCTCAGAGCTACCGGGTCATCAATACTTTTCTTCCAGACTCCAGCGTTTCCGGCACAAGTCTCTGACAGGACCCTTGGGCTCTCTTTCAAGCTGGGAATGTTGCCCTGTGGGAGTGAGGTGGCTCGATGTCTTCTCAGCCTTACAAAGGTTTGGTCAAACTGTACTCACTCTTGTTACATTTAGGATTTCCTCTAAAAAGCGATGGGCTGAACTTCAAACGCGTAGCAATACTGTAAGGACAGAGGTAGCATAGAGCACCTGGGACAACATCCTTTGTTCTGTGTTGCACAAAACCCAGTTAGCATTTCACTGAGCAACTGCAACTCACTACTGAAAAAGTGACTTCCATTGCATACCAAAGCCTACTACACTGAACAGTACTTCCTTTATAGCAAATTAATTTTAGGTTGGCAAAAGTGCAATGTTTCCTTCACAAAATAGTATTTTTTGTTAAAAAAAACAAACCTTGTACATTTTTTTCCTTTTTTTTTCTTATTTAGTTGAGTGAAAGATGGGCAGAATGAAGCTGGCCACGGAATCTCACAAACTTGTTGGTCAAAAGCTGAGAGCCTGTGTATATGAAACAAACTGTAAACAGACTATAATGTACACTGTAATTTGAATATGATTACTGTATCTTAAAACAACAAGCTGCTATGAAGTACATTTCCTAATGTTACTAGGCTACTGTCTCTGAAGGTACTGGATCATATTGCAGAGGTCTGTTCTTAGGCCCCCCCAAGGATCATGAATGGTCTTGGTAGATTTTCTTTTTTTATTATTATTATTAAGGACCTTGGCTGCTTTTTACTAGAGGTTTGCTTTTATGAATATATTTATACTATTAAAGGATGGTTGATCTAATTTAACTTGCCATTTTGTAGGAGAAAGTCCCATCACAGAGTCAAATCTTTTGAACTGTTAAGCATGCATATTTTTATTTAATATAAATTTTTAGTATAAAAAGTAAAAATATTAACGTGAAATGCAAGTTCTCATATTAAGTTTCTTTAAAGAGATGTCTTATTTTATTTGTAATGTATATATAAAAGTCATAATGGTGTTTTTTTCTTACATTTAACTGCTGTCCAGTGTTAAATGTATGCATGTAAATCTGTTGCACATCTGAGACACTTTTATTCTGACAACTATGTAACTTATTCACACTGTAAATACACTTAACCATTTTTGTGAAGTAACTTTGAAATCTGGATTAGTACATCCATTTAACTAAAGTATAAAAGTCATATATAGTCACAACACAGTATGTGCTTGTTGTGAAAACTGTGTTCTTGTCTGAATCAATACTGTTGCACAGGGTATCCATGATCCGCAGCGCCCAAAAAGACGCTTTTCTCCTGGTTAATGCTGAAACCATTCACAGAAAATAGTGAAAAATGTAACTAGAGCCTGACAAAAAAAATCCTTACAACTCAGCTTGGAAGAGTACAACCACAAAAGTAGGTTCCTTGGTCTTGGTGAAAACCTCCCAAATTCCTTCTACCCTAAAGAGTATTTTTTTACACTATCACAGATACTCCCATTCTAAAGGTTTCTCCCCTCCTTCAAACATGAGTGGCTTACCCTTTTGCCTCCTATTTTACAGCCATAGTCTTCTGGCAGATAGTCTTTGATGACCAAGCAGCTTTGATTTTTTATACATACATTTGACAGAGGCAGAGGGAAGACACATTTGCATTTACACCAGACTTTATGCTCCAGAATATTTGCATCTTGCACCCTCGTTCAGTTTGAGTGACTGAAGAAAAAACTTGCTAGTGTTCCTTGAATCTTAGCATTCCCTAAAGACTTCAAAACAAAGCCTACTATCTTCAGGAAAGAAAATAGGTTGTTTCCTTACAGATAGACTTCCATCTTTCATCCAAGGAAGATGAAACTAAGTGGTATCAAACTAGTGCAAACCTTTATTGTACTTTATTTACAGCTTATATACAGTGAAGTTATATACTTTACAATAATACCAAAGTCTTCATCCATTATCCAATGCCAAGTCAAAAGCCTTAAGTCACAACACTGCAATAGACAGAGTGCAAAGCACAAAACAGAAGAGGGCACATGGATCAGACAATGTATTTGAAGCTGTAAGTGCTATCACAGGACAGCCTTTTCCCTTTGCAGCGGCCACAAAGTTCTTGGCGATGAGGTCTCTTGAGATCAATATGTCTCTTCTTCTTAAGGCAAGAACAACGAGTCTTGGAACAAATCTTAAGAAACAAGACATGTTATTAGTAGTAGATCAAACAGGATTCACTCTATGTTAGACTGACATTTGGTTTTCCCTAATCACAGCAACACATTGGGGCTGAGACACTTAAGAGCTCGGGGTAAAAACCCTGTGGATTTAAGCTGCAAGAGCCTTCTCACCTAGAAGCACAAGACCCCTACCTTACATGGAGCAAGCCATAATGCTGTGTGAAAATTGTTTATATAAGCCATCTACAGGAGGAGGGAGGCTTACCCTGTAACATGCTTCCCAAATAACATTTCCTAGTGTTTTGATGAAATCAAATTTTCTTCCAGATAAAGTCAATATTGAATTCAACAACTGTATTAGTGTACACAATAACTTCTGACAGTCTTAACAGACTACAGTTAACTTACCTGGCACTGGATTGCTTCCACTCGATAGGGATTGAAGCCCTTTTGGCATTTGCGACAGAGCTGCTTGAAGTACACCTGAAAATAAGGCCAAGTTCTGTTACTATAGAGACTTATTTGAGGTGTTCTGTACAGGTACCTAAATTTGTGCCAAACCACCCCATTTGGTGCTATTCTTATAAGTCTCAGGAGAAAAGAAATTACTTGTTAACTACCTTGTTGCTTCCAGAAATGCACCATACGTAAGCACTCTCCCATCTGGTCTTGCAGTCTTTACAGTGGAAATAGCCATACTTCTGCTCCAAGAACTGCAAAGACAGAATTCACTAAGCATCCTCCAGCACCCCAAGAACACCCAACCCAGCTCCCTCACTACTACTACCTAAGGATGGTGAGACACCGAAAAAGGTTGCCCAGGAAAAGTCACAGACTTTCATTCATGGAAATGTTTGAAGCCGTATGGAATGGGGATCTGAGCAACACGGTCTAGGGGGTTGCATCCCTGCCCATGGAACGGGGATTGCAATTGGATGATCTTTAAGGTCCCTTCCAATCCAAACCATTCTGCAATGGTTTGATCCACACGTGTGGGTTTTCAGAGGCGGGAGGCTCTTCTGCTCTAGGTGAGTCAAAGCCAGCCCGGGGCAGGAGGGAGGACCACCGTGATACTCAGAAGGTGGCTTCTGGCCGCCCTGCTTGAGCTTCTTCGCCCGCCCCATCCCGGCGCACCTGGAAGGCAGATCTCTGCCTGGGAGTCGCGGTCTCCTCCTGCCGCATCCCCACCAGCTCCTGGCGCGGCGGCAGCGCGGCCCCCGCCGGGCCCTGCTGCTGCTCCTCGCCGCCGTCCGCCGTCGGGGCGTCCTCGGCCGGCGCTTCCGACTGCGCTGCCTTCTCCACGGGCGGCGCGGCCTCGGGCAGCACGAAGACGCGGCGGTCGGGCGCGGGTGAGTAGAGGGCGAGGCGTCCCGGGGTGCGCAGGGCAGCGGGGCCGAAGGGGCGAGGGGGCGGCAGCGTGCGCGGCCCCAGCGAGCACTGCACGGCCGCGTCGGCCCGCAGGCTCACCTGCACCGCCGCCTCCTTGGTGCTGGCCCGGCGCGGCCGCGGCGCCAGCGCGGGGCTCACCTGCGACAGCAGCATCTGCAGCTGCGCCCGCCGGTAGCTGTCCAGGTAGTCGGAGGGCGGCGGCGTGAAAGGTCCCCCGGGGATGGGGCTGATGCCGCCGCTCTTGCCCTGCTTCCAGCTGGGCTGCTTGGCCACAGGGTCCCAGCCGCGGCCGAGCGCCGGGCTGCCCCTGAAGCTCTGGTACGTGCTGAAGGGGGAGCAGACGAAACTGTCCATGATCATCGCTGCTGAAGGGTCAGCTTTCCCTGTGCCCCTGCCCTGCTTTTATCTCGGCAGCTAATTGTTGCTAATTGATTGGGAAAGTGGGGCCAGGTGGGGTAGGGAGGACTCATGGCAAGAGCCTGCCTTCCTTCTCTACAAGACTCTCTAATGATGGAGAGATGTCATTTAGCCACAGCTGGGACAACCATGGCCTGAGCAGTGAGGAGAAACCTGCTTGCTCACAGCTCCTTCTGCTTATGGTCTTAAACGAAGGAATACGGGGTTTGGGAAACTAAGGAAGTCCAAATAAACTGGGTGTCCCCCGAAGAGCTTGAGCAAAGAATTCAGGCAATTGCTTCTCTGAAAAAAGTCTTTACTGGTATTAAAAAGTCTGAGCATCCTCATTGTTCCATTACTTGGGGATTATCTACCTGGAGCTTTTCTATCAATTGAACTGCTTTAGGAAAAGATGGAATATACTTGTGTATACAAACCGTAGTAAGGGAAAGTAGTGGCTTTATACCTATATAATGAAATTAGTGTTAGTAATGCAAGCATGTGCATATTAGACTAATAGTCCTTCTTTCATAATTACATCACTTTTGTTCAATTTTAAGGTAATATAGTTAAAATAATGGAATTAAAACATCCACACTGTGTATGTAAGCCTTTAGAGACGGGAGAATCCTTAAATCCCTGGAACTGCTGTGATGTGAAATACTTTCATTGTATGACTCCTCATCATATTTATAAATGTGTTGCTTTATAAAATTCAATGGGCCAGCAAGAGAGAGGCTAAAGAAGACCTGACAGGGATGCTGTCTTTAAACGTTCACAGTGTGTTTGACACTTTCAAGTGCCTGAGATAAATCAGCAAGAAACAGCATTTTTACAGGGCAGAAAGAGGTTAAGATTCAGGAAACACATTCATCATAATTAAAAGAAACATGTCTCAAGGCTCCACACTGTGCTTGGGTCTTCAAAGCACTGTCAGTATCAACTCAAAGCAAAAATAGGGTCTCGAGATGGCCAAGTTAAAACTTAATGACTGCAGTGTGGCTGCAAAAAGAGTAAGTTGTTAGGGTGCATTGGGAATGGGTATGGAAATTAAATTGGAAACCACATGCCATCGTTTAAAACAATGTTTGATTTCCTCTAAAATGCTTTGGGAAGAAACAGTTACTGCAGCTCCCCAGAACACTACAGGGTTAGAAGTTAAAGTTTCTTGGAAGGACAAGGGATATGGAAAATAACTGTACAATAAGAAATTGAAGAAAGTGACAGATGACTAAGTAGATGATGTGATAAAACTGTGCAAAATAAGGACTGGTACGGAGAGGTAGGAAAAACCCATTTATGGCACAAGAACAGATGAATATCCCACTAAAATGAAGATGGTAAACTCAAAGTTGGTGATGGGAAGAGTGTTCCACCCATCGCCAAAGCCAAGAATTTAATCAAGAGACAAAACGGGAATGGTCATGTATTTGGAGGATAGTAACACTGTCTTTATTGGAATATCAACAACCTTGTCTTGTGTCAAGGCCTACAAAAGCATCTGAGAAGCGGAGGCTGGGGCTCGCACGCTTCACCACGGCCCTGCGCTGTGAGCCCTCAGAGCCTTTCCCGGGGCGGTCGGTGTTGGCTGCTGTTGCGCAGCAACGCGGGTCATGTCAGCCCTGGAGGTGGTACTCCTCCTCCCGTCTCTAGGACGGGTGAGTGAAGCTGCCGGCGGCCATCCTGGCTCAGGACATGCTGCCTTTCTCTACCGTGCGGAGTCAGCCGGGGGGACAGCCCTTGCGGCGGGCAGCACGCGTGCCCCGGCCCCACGGCCCGGCCCGGGGCAGGGCAGGCCGGCGCGGCTGAGGCGGGGCGGGTTCGCCGCCTCCTTGCCGGGGGTGGCCGCGGCGGAGGGCGGAGCGGCGGATGCTCCCGCTGCGCAGGCGCGGGGCTGTGTTGGCGCCAAGCTTCGAACGGGGCGGCCGTGCTGGGGGCTGTGCTGCCCCTTCCTTCCCCGCCGCTTTCCCTCCTCTCCCCGCCCCGCCCCGCCCCGCCCCGCCCGGCCCCATCCTCATCCCCTGCGTGAGGCGATGCTGCGGCCGCAGCCCGGCCCGAGGCGCCGCCGGCAGGTAACGGCCCCGCGTGTGGCTCGGCCCTGCCCCGGGGCTGCCCTGTGCCCTGGCGGTGTCACTGCCGCCCCTCGGGGGTCCCTCCGTCTCCTCACGGCCCGCCGGGGGTCTGCAGTCACCGGGTGTGGGCAAGGGGGGGTTTGGGTCCGTCCCCGGAGGCCCCGCGGTGACCCAGGGGGGCTGCACAGGCCGCGCTCCGTGCGAGGTCATTGACCGGGAGGAGCTTTCCCTCACGGAAGGCAGCCCGGACAGGTCAAGTCGCCTTTTTAAAAACGTGCTTCTGAGGCTAAGTTAAGTTCCTCGGTGTTCTGTCTCAACGCAGCCCTTGCTCTATTTTAAAGTGCCTGTTTTGGTAAGGCAACATGTGTAACATGGCCTTCGTGTGGGAAAGGCCATAAATGTATTAAACGGTGAAGTCTCACAATGGGCTTACTTATACATGCATTTTAATAGAACTGTGAAACTGGCAGGGTCTGCTTCACTTGAAAGCAACTTTGAATCAAATTCTTGATGTGTAAGTTGTAATGGTTGTAAGAGTATATATGTGATAGTACATATTCCATCCTAACGTGTTGTAGTGAGTGTGGGGTTTTGATTTGTGCTTAAAATACCTGAAAAGTGTTCTGCTCATTCCATCTTGGTTTTCTCCTGTGTTTGCTGAGAATTTTCATTATCTCTGGTATAATTCACTTTGCTCTTGTCTGTTGTTTTCCCATCATGTTCATCATTGTGGTGTTGAATGCTCACATCACAGTCAAAGCTAAACAAGTTGGGCTATGGCACACCAAGAAATGCAGGAAAGCTGGCATTAGACATTTGAACAGCAGTGTGTGAACGTGTTTTCTTATTTCTTCTCAGGCTTTTCAACTCTTCCAGTAATGTTATTGATAAGAAAATGGCGTGCAAGCCTGAGGAAAGACCAACTTTCTTTGAAATATTTAAGGCACACTGCAGTGAATCAGGTACAGCTTCTCTAAAATAAATAATTTTTATTAGGATTGCTTTTTGGGCATCCATATTTTATACACATTTGCTGTATGTTCCACAGGAAAGCATTATGCAACTTGTTAGCTGCTGTTCTTGCCCTGAGTTTGTATTTGCTAATACCTACTTTTTGTAGATTTCTTTTAAATTTTTATTTGTATTTTCTTTTAATTTTTTATTTGCATCATGATGTATGATTACTTAATTATTTGTACTTGCTTTTGTAGCTGTTGCCTTCATCCGTACCGATATGCAGACCAAGTTAATTGTTTGCCAAATGCACCTGTGCTAGTCACTCGTGCTAGCTACTAATTTCAAAAGGAACCTCTTTAACTTGCCAGTCTGAGCAAAACAAGAGAGACTCTAAAAGCCAAAGCATACTTGTAATTTTAAACAAACTGGATATTTTTCTGGTGTTTTAGTTAATTTTGTTAATGATCTGAGAATTTGGGCAGACATTCCTTTATATCTTGTGGTTATCAGAGTTTAAAGCCACATATGTGTTTTGCTGTTGGCATTTAAATGCCTGATATATTTTCACATCCTCCATGGAGGAACCTCTTTTCTTTTCATGTTGTTTTCTGTATGTTTCCCTTCATAGATTTAGGGCCTATCAGTCTCAATTGGTTTGAGGAACTCAGCGCAGAAGCACCCCCATATGAGCCCAAGTTGTTTGGAGAGGTTGATGGTACCTCTGGCTGGCTTGATCAAACAGCTTTTAAAACTCCAAAGACAAAACCCTCTACATACAGTCAGCTGGCATCAACCCCGCTGCTCTTTAAAGAACAAAATGCAGTATTGCCACTTTGTTCTTCTCCCGAGAAAGAGCCGGATCAGAAAAAAATAGGAGCAAGTGAGTAACTTTTTTAAAAAAAGTTATACTTAAAGGCTGCTTGTGCCCTTTAGAAGCAAGATACAGATTTTTTAACCTTTTGTTGCATCTAATTATTATTAATGTAATAGATAATGCTACTGTGGGAATTGTGACTAAAAACCTTATTTTAGTAGTCTTATGAAGACCATCTATAAAAAAGCAGAATTAATCTTAATAATTAATTCAACCTTGTGATAAACTGGTAATATATATGTAAAATTCACTGTATAAAAGGTACTGTTGTGGTCCAAATACTCGAAGGAGTTAATATAAGGAGATACCAACTTATTAATATAATCTGTTGAGTGCAAATCAGAGTGAATTTTTTTAACAGTCTCATTTTTGTTTTATGAAATTTTTTGAAGCTTTTCAAGGGAGAGAATCATCATGAGAAAGTATGAGGCACTGTGTAGGGAACTCTTTAATCTTTCTTGGAAAGGTTTAGAAGCACTAAGCTCTTTGAGTTACTAAAATTGTAAGTTATGGAAAAAATTTCTATGGAGAATGTATGCAGGATTCTATATGAGAATCTCTTCTATGGGAGAGTACTTAACCCCTTTCCTGAAGTATCTGATTTGTATTTCTGCTGTGTCTGTGTCCTCCTGATAAGCTTTTCTAACCAGGTTGCAGACAAACACAAGACTTGCTTTATTACCAGAATTGTTCTTAGATCCTGAAGCAGATTCTGTAAAGGGACAGAGTTGTGCTGCAGTTCAAGTATACTTTATATCATTGCTTCCTTGGAGTATTGTTACTCTCTTCTTTTTTCTGAAGTTTGCTGCTGAACTGCTGAGAACATGTTTCTTCTAAATGTAGGTATTTGTATTTTACAGTGCTAGGCCCCTAGGGAATTCTTTGTTTCAGAAATTTCATTTGGCAATTTCAGAAATGGCGAGGAAATGAACCTTGTGATTGTTTGTTTCAAAATGGTCAGTTTTGTTCTGCATGTGTACAAAGTTCACCTCTTACTGGCCTGAGATATTTCATTTACTTGGTTAGAGCAAATGGCTCTTTTGAAAACAAGAGAATGGATGGAAGCTGATGGATTTCATACCTTGTTGTGGTACTGGGATGCAACTGTGCTGTGCATATGAGCTCAGGAACTCAGAAGCAGAGAGAAATGCACAAACCAAAGTGTAATTTCTGATACTAAAGTTATTTGGAAACTTCAGAGTAGAAATTCTGTTAAACAGATGCTTGTCCATGTAAGGGGCTCACTCTTCAGAGGATTCTGCTGCTTTGGTGGGCACACTCTTTTCCTTTTGCCTGGAGATGCTTTGCAAATAAATAGATGCTTCTGCCAGTGACAGAGACTCCAACAACAATTCTGGAAATTATTTTTGCTTTTTGCTGCTTACTCAAGAAGCATATGACTTAGTAAATTTGAGGGAAAACTTTGGTACATCTTTGCATGTATTGTATTTCTTCTAAGAATAACTTCTGGAATGACAAGAAAGGCACAATGCAGTACATTAAAACTGAAATGGAATACTTTACTTGAATAGTATCAAGTGAATAAAGTGACCATTATAATGGAGGGGTTTTTTGGCTGTGCGTGTGAAACATAATTAACATTGTTTGAATATAAAATTTGAGTGTATTTAAAATACTAGAAGATAAGTCAGCATCAAGTTTTTGTCTTTTTTTTAAAAGCTTGTCTTTAAACTTCAAAATTGAAACTGTTACCTGTAGTTCTGCAAAGTTGTCTTGATTATTATATTCTATGTCACAGATAGAGAGAATTTGATAAGCCCAAGTAACACAAGAAGAAAAACAGACCAAGAGAATGAAATACTTGCTTCTCCTCCTGGTACCTGCTACAACTGCCTCGCTGCTAGGTATGCTAAATATATCAACACAAATAGAAAATAAGCTGGACCTTAAGCAAAAAGCAATATTTAATCCACCATGTTTGACTGTTAAACATTTTAAGAGCAGTGAATAATCTTGTACATCTGATGTATTTATGATACTTGTAGGTTGCTAAGTGAGTTGAAAATAAATCACTAGCTAATTTTGAAAATGCCCTTGCTTTCAGGTGATCTTTCTTCCTATTTTCCTATTTTCTACTCTTTCACAGCTAGAATATGTAATTTTTAAGATTGTTTCTAGCTTTCCAAATCCTCAATATTCAAAGAAGGAGTAGTAGTGATGTATCATATGCTTCTCAGCTAGTAAAGCTATTTATAATATTTACTGAGCTTTTTTAATAATAGCCTTGGTTTTTATACAGCCTTAAATGTCTGTATTTCAGACAAATGTTATCAAAGTACTCATGTTGATTGTAAGAGGAGTTAAATTAGTTATTTAATTAAAATCAGTTAAGCCAATTTCCCTAGTTTCATACAGCATATTATAAAATGCAGGGTTATATTGAAATTTATTACTTATCAGACAAATCATTACTGAAAATTAAAATATTTCTTAAAAGAAACATTTTACAGTTTACAGTAGATTTATGGTAATGTTTAAAATATAGACTGATGGTTAGTAGAAACCTGCATTTTATCTAGTCAGGGAAGTAAACATGGTGCCAAGAAAAAAAAAAAGGACATGATAATATATGTAATTTTTTAAATATTCGATTATTTTAAGAAATTGAGAAGTAAAATTAATATTTTGGTTTTAATTTTGTTTTGCAGTCCACCTATTTTAAGGAATACTTACAGAACACCTCAGAGAAATAATATCCCTGGTTTGTATTTTTGCTTTTTGGTTCTACAAAATATTTTATATCTCTAGATAAAAATCCGCATTTTTTTGTTACTATTTAATGTCTTTTTTACATAATGTTTTTTAGGGCCATATGGAAGCTTGTTTTACACACCAAAACTTTTGGAGGTACAGATTTTATTCATACATTTTGTTTCCTTTTCCTGGGTTGTACATTTCGAATTTGGCATAGCAATTATATATATAATTGTTAAATGTATTTCTAGGTCAGAACTCCAAAATGTATTTCTGAAAGTCTGGGAGCAGAAGTGGATCCAGATATGTCCTGGTCAAGTTCTTTAGCTACACCTCCTACGCTTGGAGAAACAGTGATAATAGGTATTTCTGAAAATGAGCAATTGCTAAGGGTTAAAAACTTCTGGTTTTGATACTGGAAGTTCACTCAATAAACTGTTCGGTTTTTTAACTAAAAAAAGGCAAATTCTTAAAGTGATGCTTAGCGGGTGACTTTAGATAATGCAGCCCTAAAGAGAAAACTTTTCAGAAGTTTTTTGCTTTGTCTGGGGAGTTAGGGAATATGAATTTAGAAATAACATAGCAAAGCATAGAAAGAGGATTAGCTAATGTTTGCTTTGCCCTGTCACAAAACTAGAAACTATTGGGCAAAGTTCCGTGGGTTTGTTTATGAAGTGTAAGGAGGTGGCCTGCTGAGTAAACCTCCCAGCAGCAGTGTTGTCTTCAGCATTTTTAACCACACTCACTGTGCTTGCCATCATATCAATCCAGTGAGGCAGACTGGGATGCTCATCCAGTTTAGGACTCGAGCTCCTGGGTTCAGATTTCCTGGGTTGTTTGGACAGGGCAGTTCCTGGAGCTCATTTACTGCACAGCTGCACAAACAGCTGTGTCAGCATAGCTGTGAATGAGAATGAGTGGGTGATAATTGCTTCAGTGGTAACCAACAGTGATGATAAACATCAAGCCTTAACCTAAGGTGTTGGTGAAAGTGAGATTTCATTAGAACATGATAAGCAAAATGAAATTTGACTGTATGATTTGTTGATGAAAATTCTTGAGAAAATGGGAAGACCTGGATGTGTCTCTTTAGCTTCTGACATTGCTCTTTTTCATGTTGTTAATCTAGCACTGTATAGAGCATATAAAGCATATTAAGAATGAATACTAAAGTCGGGAATCTCTTTTGGGTGGTGCTATTTACAAAGCTACTGAGTTGTGCTATTTTGGGTGTTCTTTGGTCCAGAAAGGTGTGAGCTGAAAAGAAAGGCTGGGGGAAGTATCCATGCCTTAATGGTGATGTTTTGGGAGATGAGCTGTTATCCCACATCCTGGATAAGCCTAGTATTTTATAATAGTGATATACTCTCTACCTTCCAACACCTGTGAAAGAGCTGCTACACAGAACCTAGATGCCATGTCTGTGAAACATTTAAATACACTGCTCTTCAGACATTTTAAAAATAGGATTCACTTTCTTGTTTTGTAAGATAGTGAAGATAGTACTGCTATTTTGGGAGGAAATGAGGAAAAAAAACCCCAGATTTGTGACAGGCTTGAGGATCTCATCCCGATCTTTGGACAGAAGAAAATAGGGAGTAGTGCCTTGAATAACTGCTTGAAAAGAGAATGGCAATCGTGTTTCAAGGTGGTAACTGGTGGTAACTGGAAACATAGCAGAAACCATAACCTGTGATTTGGGGTGTTTTGTGCTGTTATGAATTGCTTTTTACAGTATCCGTCAGCCACATCTGTACAACTTTTTAGTTAGAACTTTTACTTTTTAGTAGTTTTTTTTAATTTTCATATTTGAGTGGCATTTAAAATAATCCAATGAAAACCCTCCCAAAACACAGCTGTATTTGAACACACTCAGCAGATCGCTGGGAAGAAAATAAATTGATTTGTCTGTCTTTCTTCTAAAGCTAGAGAGAATGATTCTATTTCTGAAGCAAAGCGACAGGATGGAAGGGCTGATACAGTAAGTAGTTTTAAGAGCTATGTTGTTCTTTAATTTCAGTTAAGCTATTCAGTTACATGTTTACATTCCTTGAGCCAAGAATAAAAAATTCTGTCATTTTCATTTTAAGCTCTCCTATCCGGCTGTTTTTAAGATAGTTGCTGCTCACAAACTAAATTAGCAATACATGGTTGTAGAACGTGTTCTCACAAATAGCCCTCTCTGAGAAATAATTTTTGCTGTGTTTATTTTAAAAAACCAAACCAGGCCCTACCCCCCTCCCCCACCACTTGGCTTCAGCAGCAGTGGGTGTTATTCAAAGAGAAATCAAACCTAGGAATTGAATTATCTGAGGATTGGTTTGTCTGGTTTTTTCTCACTTCTGTCAAAGTTTTGGAAGTTATTCTTTGGGAATAACTTGTTGCTCTCAACCCCTTCAATCAAGAGTTGAAATTGAGTGTTAATTTCAGTCCAATTTCAGTCCTTTGATAGTGGTAGGGAGAGTTCTTGCGTAATTGTAATTTCACTTTGTGTATATGAAAGCTGAATGATTATTCGGCCTGAAAACCAAGGATGGCACTAAAAGGATTCAATTACAAATTTAAGTTTGATTCTTAACAACCTGAAACTTCACTGTTAACAAACCATTACAAGTGAAAATAAGCAAAACATCTTTGTCCTTCCTCATATCTCCTTTGTTCCCTTTTTGAGAGGCTTACAGTAAACTGCTGAACCCATTCACTGCCTTTAAGCTGACTGCAGAATGGGACCCGATTTGCACTGAAAATGGGGATTATCTGCTTATTTGTTTTTCACTTGTACCTGTGAAAATGGCACCTTTCATTTTAAGAGATGGAGTATTAGTCAGGTACTTTAGTAAATGTTTAGAGTTGTGTGTTTGACTGTTAAAGGGACATTTACTAGTACATAATGTAACAGCTTTTGTCTTTGGTTTACAGATTTTGCACAACTATTTTTCCAAGCATGATAAATGTCCTGGAATAAGTGATGCAAGTATGCTGTCCGTACCAGAGACAGTAAAGCTAAATGCTGAAGATGACATCAAAGATTTGGGTATGCATTGATGCTTTACCTAATGAGTATTCTGTGAATCAAGACTGAGGATAAAACTACATTCTATGTTTTTGGCTGTTGTTATGGCTTGTTTGTTCTGCCAGCTGTTTATTCCCAGTCCCTGAACTGATTCAATTTTGTAAAATTAATCTAGCCTTAAAAAAGGGAGTGTCTGTTGAGTCAGTGAATTAAATCAGTGTCCTGGTTAAACCATGAAAGTCAGGTTATGGTGCCACTGGACAACAACCAGATTAGTACTGTGAAGTGAGTTCACTGCAGCCAGGGAGTTGAGACTGTGGGAGAGCTGAGAGTGAAAAATGGTACAGGCTCAAGGGGGAGCAAGACTACTGCTTCTAGCTGTTGAAAAGGATTAATCTTATCACGAGGTTTCATCCCAGCACTCGCTATTCTGTGGTGAGCGTGTTCTTTGATTTTGCTGTATCCTTTCTTCATTTACTTCACCTAATCAAAATAGGTAGTTCAAAATGTGACAAATCTTTTAGCAAAAAGAATGTTTTGAGGTTTTTTAAATGAATGCAGAAAATACACAAGACAAGGGAAAAAATGTTTTCATTCTATGTTTTTAGATCATGTTAGCAAAGAACTGAAAATGTAAATTCCTGTGGGAGGTTTTTTTATTTTAGTTGAGAAATGATGGCAGAAGGGAAGATTATTACCAGAAATTTGTTCAGCATGCATGAGTGTAAAAGGGTGCTGTAGGGATTCACACAGGCTAGACAGGACACTATATACTCTTTATCTGAATTGAATGGACTGCCCTAAAAGTAACGTTTGGTGGTATGTGTAAGAATTGTGAAAGAATCAGATTAGAGTTTGATACGGAGGGCTGAAAATGCTGGGATCAGGAAGCATTGTTGCTTGCAGAGTGATATATGCTTGCTGTCTTTATATTGTAGGTTCAAATGTGCTGAAAAGAATGTATTTCGTAGTAAATGTAAACAAGTAATCTGTAAGCAGTAAAATACTTTTAGAAATTAAGGACAAATTAATGTCTTGGTCTGTGTTCCAATAGGTTGTATTACATTGCGTACTACAGTAGAGAAGTCCAGTTAAAACAATGTCTGAGAAAAGTTAAGAGGGAGAAGAAAACCATTTGTCTCAGTACAAAATAACTTGCATGTTTATTTTTTCCTATGTCTTCCCTTTTTGATAATAGTTAATTTGGCATTTGAAGATGTAAAACATGTAAAACAGGCAGCTGAAACCTACATGTTTGTAGCTTTCAGATGTTGGTTTTCTCTGGGATAGCGTTGTATGATCATAAAGTACAGTAAGTTTTATTAGATATACATTTTGTTTCTGTTAAAGAAAATAAGAGAGATCATGATATATCAAATCATCAAGTAATGTCATCCTCAGGTGAGTTTCGAAGTCCAAATGAACTTCCCTGGTTTTTGTTTTTCGCTGGCATGAGATTACTCAGTGTACAGACAGTATCTGTACAGTCTTTCAGATAATCCTGGTTTTCTTTAATCCAAAAAGGTAATGTTTCTTGTTTAAGTAAAAAGAAATAAGCTGTGTTCTTTCAGAAATCTCTGCTGACTAGTTATCACAGGATGAAAGGATATGGACACAGAAGTTGCTTCAGAGGAATGTACTTTAGTGAAGGAAAAGGACCTACCTGTACCCTCAGTCCTGTAGTGTTACAGTTTCTTGGTTTTGAGATCTCATTTAGTGATACCTTTTTCCACTAAGGCAAGAAATAGAAAGTAAAGAGAATGATTAACTTTCTATGCCTACAATGTCAGCTTGAGCCCATAATGGATATATTACAATAACTGGATGTGTATGACCAAGTACTGGGAAATCTTCTATGGACTTCCAAATGGAAAATCTTTTCAATATTATGCTATTTAAAAGTTCTAATAGGGAAAGTTATAGAGTTGTAAACTAAAGAAATTGTACATAAAAAAAGCTTATGGAAAAAGTTAAGATATTGGTTATGGGCCTAAGGAAAACAGAGGACCGTGATGTTTTCTATGAACTTCATTGTGATTTCTTTGATATGAAAAAGCCTTAAAAAGTACTCTGCAAATGAATGAAGCCTAGCAATATTTTTGAATGTGGACTCTTCTGATAAGTGGGTCTCATTTCATACATTTGAGAAGGTAATATTTTTATTTGGCATGTATAAGCTTTACAAAGTAGAGTTGGGGTTATTTTTCTATTATTTGCACCAATTATGGAATTACTTAAAAGCTTCCTAATAAATTAAAAGATTGAGACTATTTCTAAATCTTTCTAGATACTATGCCATTTTATATTGTAGTGGAAGATAATTTAATAAATTAATCTTTATATAACAGTTTCTTTAGCTGCCAGTTATAGATAAAAATAGGCAGCTTCTTAACGTGTTTGGTACCTACTATCAGGTATAAATTTTGGAAGAAAAAAATCCATTACATTTATCTTGTCAAATTTCCTAATCATTCTCTATCTGTAGGGGAAAAAAATACTCTTTTTGAGACAGTCAGGTTTCACCTTGGCAAACTTAACCACTACAGAGCTCAGGAGGCCAGGGCATCTACATGTATTTCTTCTAACAGCTGCTTAGATTTGTCTTTACCGAATCACTCCTGAGTAAATGGAATAACTATAAAATTGAAAGCTCTGTTTACCAATGCTGTTCCCAAATTATTTCCTAAAACTTAATTTCTTACTTCTTTTCCTCTCCCCATCTTCTCTAAACTCTTCAGAGTCGGAGGTGTTAGATGGCTTACTTGGTGAGATGGATAGCTTTGAGGACACATTCTGCATGCCAGCTAAGTCCAGTGGAACTCTTCTGCTGATGCCACATGCTCTGGATGCAGTAGAGAAATATGAGATTAATCCAGATAAAGCGCAAGAAAAGGGGGATGTTCCTTCTGAGCAGCCCAATAGAAGAAGGAATGGCATTTCACAGGAAGTCAAAACAAATAGCTGGAGTGAAAACAACCACTCTACTGGAATGAACGGTTCTTTACTCCAAAACACCAGTGAAGATACAGGAGATGGGAAAGATGGCTGTTTATTAGGACATGAAAAGGAATTGGAGTCACTTAGGAGCACAAGACACGTGCGTGATTATAGAACACACAAGTGCTTTGAGAATGAGAGGCCTGTGAAGGAGTGCATGCAGTCTCCATCAAGCCAGTGGTCTCAACTGAACTTATCTGATATTGATGTAACTCACCTGGAGATGTCTGTATGTAGCTCTCCACCGTCTGACTTACATAGGGAGGAACATTTAGAAGAGAAGTCAGTACTAATGACTAAGGATGATGCTGTGGAAACACCTTTGCTGAATACTTCAGGCTTGATAAAAGCACAAAAGCTGTTGAGCGTCAATTTGTCAGAAAAATGCTGTGAAATGAAAAATGCTGAAAACAACCCAACGTCGGAAATAACTCCATTAAAATCTGTGTCATTGAGTGTTCAAGATCCAAAGTTAGTAAAAGGATGTGCAGCTGAGGTTTCCAAAATGAGCTTCTTAAACTGTAATTCTGTTTTAATTGAACGTACAAATGTCACGGAGTATTCTGTAGTCTACAGTGGCAACTTCTCCAAGCATTTAAAAGCAGCTTCTAAATCTGCCGTAACTGAGGTTCTGTCTCACGCACTTGTGTGCAGTGCCGCATCTGCAGATAACTGTGATGACCTACATTTAATAAGTAGTGAAAATACTCTTACAAAGTCTGGTTTTAAAAGCCTGAATATGTTACCCAGCTTGAGAAAGAGATCCAAGAGATTTATTTATAGAATAAATAATACTATACTGTATCAAGAAGAAAAAGTACAAAAAGAAGTACCCCCTGAATCACCTATTCATACTACATTACCACATTTGGAATCTGATTCATACGAATTTAGAGGCTGTCAGGTGGCCAGTGATGTTGAACAAGGTATATTATTAAGCTTTTCATCATTTGTGGAGGATTCATTATTTGTTATGAACATTTCATGGAAATGTTTGAGATAAAATTATGTAAAATCTTGTGTTTGTGGAAAAGTAGCTCTGCAATTGGGAATCAACGTATGGGATTGGTCTGTTATATAGTGATAAGGATAGCTTTATTTTCAAGTAATCTTGTGCTAAGTTTTTTTGTGACAGGTTAGTTTCCGGAATAGAAACTTCCACCCTGAGCCATTATTCTAATTGACAAGCTTAATGATCTTTTTCAATGCTGGTTTTACATCCATACTGTCAAGGGCCATTCTGAGTTTTTAACTTCTGAGAGATCATAAAGAATGTTAAAGTTGTATAGTTATTTTTCTAGAATTAGGTGGTTTAAGACTGTGCATCTGTTTCTTCCAAAAGCACAAAATATTTTAAAAAACAATATAAGAAGCACATGCTCCTATTTTTAGAAGCTGTTACTCTTGCTAGAAAAATTACTTTAATATCAGGAGTTGAAGTACTTTAAATTTGAAACAAATCCTTGAAACAGAAGAAGTTAAAGCTCATCTTTTCAAATTTCATTACAACTAAATTTTTTTTTTTTTTTACCTGTTAGCATTAACTGCAGCCTACTTACTTGTTTCTGGTTATTAGAACACAACTAGGTTAAACAGATCTTCAGCCTTGTCAAGGCATTTGCATTTGAAAACAAAAGTGATACTTTGGGTTCTGCTGTTAAGTTTGTGTAGAAATTAACTTACAGACTGAAATTTTATGAAAATCTGAAACCACATTTGTTTGAACAAATTTATTCACATTTTTCTCTGTAATGTCTTCTCTTGTAGAACACTCTCTTCTTGCTGAGAGAAAGCATTTGCAGTCAAATACCAGGACAAAGAACTTCAGCACTTCTGCTTTAAAAATGGATATAATAGATAATTCATCAGATAATTCCTCCAGTGATAGGCTGAAACAACAAGACCTGAGTGACATGGGGGAAAATGCAAGACAGGATCAACCTGCTACATCAATAAAATGCTGTGCAGTATCTAATACACAGAAAGAAGACACAGCAAATTCTTTAAATAGTGAAATTATTTCAAATATAAAGCGTAAAGTTCTAACTTCAGCATGCCTAATGGCAAGAAAGCGTTCCAGATTTCTCCCTAAAAGCTGTTGTTCAGGGAAAGGTGAAGAAGATAAGGACATGAGTGCTAACATGAACAATGAAGCTGCTGTACCTCAGACCCTGAAAGAACTTGGGTTTTCTCACAGGGACAAGGAACTCTTGGTTGATGTGCACCATGACTCTACATCTGTGACAAACAGCAGTTCCAATAATACTTCGTGTCAGATCAGCCTTGGCATAACTGGAATCAGTGGTGACTGTTGCAATAAATTATCACCTGATAAAAGGCGGGCTACAGACCAGAGGTCAGGAGCTGACTGTAGAGATGTACACAGACCCTTGGGAGTAAACTGCTCAGAAAATGACAGTACTGGATTAAAAGAAGGAGAGAAAACAGGTGCAGCTCCCTTTTTGGAAGATGTAGCCACCAATGAAGACCCAAAGTCTGCTGCAAACAAAGCAAACCCTCAAGCAGCTGCTTTCAGTAATGTAGCTGTAGACATTTCTAAAGGATTACTAGATTTCATAGATAATAGTTCTTTAAATGAAGTAATTTCTGCAGAAGATAAACAAGTAGCACCTATGTATTCCAGTAAAAAGCCAAACAAGAATCTAAAGCATAAAGGGGAGTCATCAGTGAATCTTGATGCATGCAGTTTGAATCTGGGCTTTTGTGGCTTTCAGACTGCTTCCAATAAACAGATTAAATTCTCTGAAGCCAGTATAGCAAAAGGCAAAATGCTGTTCAAAGATATTGAAAATGAATGCTTTGAAGCCTCTTCTACAGAAAGAGTCAGAAACTTTTCAAATCAAGTTAAAAAGGAAAATACGTTTTTCTCAGATTCAAAAAGCGACTTGGGCAGTAATTTATTTGATTCTTTAGATTCACAGGCAAGTTTCCTTAAGCCCAGGCATACACAGTTTGTTCCACATAAAGTTGGCTTGTGTAAAAGTTCTCCTAGAACTCCACAAGCCTTGCAAGAAGCAAATCAAACCTTGACAGCAAGCCAAGAAGCTGAAATTGCTGAACTTTCCAGTATCTTGGAAGAAACCGGTAGTCAGTTTGAATTTACACAGTTTAGAAAGCAAAGCGACACAATACAAAGTCATGGCTTGCAACAATTAGAAGCTGTAGAAACACATGGAACAAAGAATGTAGAAAATATTTCTGAAACAAGGAAAGATGTGGGGGTTTATAGCACTTTTAAATCTGAAAATCGAGTAAAAAATGACAAGTATTGTACTCAGGAGGAAGACACAAATGAAGGCTCTGAAGTGGTGGAAAATGAAAAAGAAAATGCAATGTTTTTCCATAAAAATGACAGAAAGGTTACTTTTACGAACTTAGACATAAATGAAAGTAGAAGATCTGATGAGAGCTTTCCCATAACTAAGCAGGACAGATTTTCTAATTTTGTAGGCTTTACTTCAGCTGGAGGTAAAAAAATAAGTATTTCAAAGGCAGCTTTGAGTAGATCTGCAGAGCTGTTCAGAGACTTGGATGATGATAACTATTTGTTAAAATTTTCTGAAACTATTACTAGATGTCACAATTCAAATGGACCTGTGTCTTCTGACAGTAATTTTTTCAGATGCCTGACGAAAGAAGGCCAAGAAAAAACTGTTCACGTTTCAGATTTTAAAAGCATAAATGCTGTTTCCCACACAGTTTCTGTTCCCTATCATGCACAGAATAAAAATGAGGAAAATACTAGTACAGCATTTGAGGAAAATGTGGAAAATAAGACAAAAATATCAGTAAATAATACTGGAAATGTTAGCGTCAGTAGTGT
Organism: Acanthornis magna; assembly: GCA_036785705.1. Classification (NCBI taxonomy): domain Eukaryota; kingdom Metazoa; phylum Chordata; class Aves; order Passeriformes; family Acanthizidae; genus Acanthornis; species Acanthornis magna. The sequence goes on from JAWUZG010000090.1 coordinate 15,738,540, forward strand.
GAACATTATCAGCGACCTATTATCCACTAAAAATCTTAAGCAGAATTATCAAACTTCCAAAGAATTTTTAAACCAAGATGATGAAGGCAATTTGCAAGACAGCTCGTTAGATGTAGCATGTCTAGAAGATGCTGTTATGACTGCAGAAGAATACAGTTTAGATATGTTACATGAAATGCAAAACCAGTCTCCTAAGCAGAAAGAAGACAGAAAGGAAGATGAATGTTTGTCACCAAAACTTCAAACTCCAGCCGATGGTGATGTATCTGTTCTTGATGCAGCTTTGGATCATTCTCTGCCCTTGTTCAGTGTACAGTGTGGAGAAAGAGATGTAAATGTTTTGGAGAACTCTGACAAAGAAAAAACAAATTGTAAAAATATGGAAGAAGACACCACGCGTGATACGAACCTGCTAGTGAATGAAAGCAGAATAAAAACAGGTTCTTACCATCATGATCAAACACCTCTGGAACAAGAGGTAAATGTGGGGAAAAATGAAATAAAAGGGAGTTATCTGACTGGTTTTCATACTGCTAGTGGCAAGAAAATAGCAATTGCTGATGGATTTTTGGCTAAAGCGGAACAGTTTTTTGCTGATGTTGATGTAGGAATGGAACATAATGGCAATTTTGAGAACCTTATCAAGAAAAGGAAATGTGGTAAGAAGTGTGTTAAAGACTGTGATTTGTGTATTGAAAGCATTACTCAGTGTGACTCAGAAAAGCTTAATTCTGATGAAAAGCTTGTTCCTGAAGAACTTGGAGATCAGTTTGATCAGGCAGTGGAGAGCAGGCCTATTAAACATGCTGTGATTCCTGATCCTGCTAAAGTAGATCTGTTTGTTGATCTAGATGAAGCTTGTGAAAAAAGTTTGGTAACTTCGCATGCACATATAAAAGCTGACATCAGACCTAGAAAGTCAGAATTGGAATCCCTTACAGGACAGAAGAGTGATGCTTTAAGTAGAACTCCTTTGTCTGAAGAAAGAAAACTGCTTGCAGAGAAAAAGGTGGGATACTCACCAAGAAAGAGGGATGATTCAGAAAACACGGATGATTTTCCTGTGCACTCTTCTGCTTCTCTGCATTTAATGAAGGTTTCAGATTACCTTGAAGATAACTGTGTGCCTGGAGATACAAAAAATACTCTATTTGTTGAGGAGAGCAGCAATAAAGCTAATCAATCACTCCTCTTACCTTCAAAGAGTAGCTGCTCTTACACGAATGGTGACAGTAAGGAATTAGAACATTTAAATGAACCTGCTGCTGATAAAAATTGCTTCACAGGCACCATAGTTGGTGCTTGCCAAACCCAGTCACTAGTCAGTCTTCCTGAAGAGGAAACTAGTTTTAACAGGTTTAAAGAAACAACACTTAATGTTGAAAAGCAAAGGGGTGATCTGAAACAAACCGTGTTTAGCACAGCCAAAGGGAAAGCGATTTCTGTTTCAGAAAGTGCATTAGCAAGAGTCAGACAGATGTTTCAAGAAGACTGCAGTGAAGCTGTAAAATATGAAATTGAGTCTACTTCAAGAACCAACCAGGCAAAAATTGCTAAAAATTTGTCTCTAGTCCTTCATGCTGAGTCTCCTAATTCTGCTAATTTTTTTAATGCTACAACAAGTGAAGATGTTAATTTAGCCACATCCCAATTTATTAAAGTAAATGCAAGTGCTAATGAAAATGGTCACCAAGAAAGAAACATATCTGCGGATGCAAAGTCTGTTTCAAATTCTCAGAAGCAATCCTTTGAGCAGAATATTGAGCTTTTAGGGCACTTGTCTGTTCCAGATAAGCATATAAAGCCATCAGATGCTTCTACAAGCAATTTTGGATTTTTTAGTACCGCAAGTGGAAAGCCTGTACAGCTTTCAGAAGAGTCACTCAAGAAAGCTAGACAACTCTTTTCTGAAATGGAAGGTAATCATTCACCACATGTACAAGAAGCATTTTTAGTTGAGGAAGGTGTTGAAAAGTCTAAAATGCATACTGAAGAACTGCCTAGGAAAATGCAGGTTGTGTTACCAAAAAGGGAAGAAAATACTAGCACAGGATTGATTTCAGATTTTGGCTTCAGCACTGCAAGTGGAAAGCAGGTAAAAGTCTCTAAAGATGCCTATCAAAAAGCAAAGGCAATTTTAGAAGAATCTGAGTGTTTTTTGAGTAGTGAGCTTTGCATTACAGATCAACTTACTTCAAATAAAGAGAGTGGTCAAAATGTAAAACCTTTAACAGATAGAGTGATCTCAGAATTCAAAACTGAAAAAAGCTACAATCAAGACTCTGACTTTAAAAGCATCTGCCCTCAGGAAATGAAGTATTTTCCAAGCACTCACCATGTCAAAATGCCTGAGTATGTACCATATAGTAAACACAAGCAGCTAACATTTAAAAATAATTTTCAGCAAGAGGAGACTGAGTCTTCTGGAAAAGGGCAGCTGAATCTGGGGTCTGAAGCAATTTCATGCAGTGCTACTGCTAAAGCAGAAATTACTACTAATCTCCAAAGTCCAAAAAATTACTTGGAAGTAGAGGCTGTAGAAAGTGCAAGAGCTTTTATGGAAGACAGTTTTTCCAGTTCTGGAGTACAAATGAATGCTGCACAGACCTTTAGTGGCAGACTGGATAAAAACTTCCAAAATAAGACCTTTGGGAAGAGGCACTTTGAAGAAAACAACTCACTTGGTAGGTGTTTTATCTTACATATATTCAATTCCATATTTCTGCGTAGTGGATTGTTTGAGGTTTTGGGGGGTTTTTTTGCTTGTCACACTGATTTTTAGGTCACAGAGAAATTCAGGTTCTTAGATGTCGATGACAAAAACTCTTCTTGCTGCAGGAGGTAATTCATCCACCCTTTCCAGGCTTAAATGCACAGTAGAAGCTGAATTTGTGGTAACTAATTTTGAAGGTGTGTACAGGTTTGCTGTTTTATCATAAACTTACAGAAAAAAGCTACTGCTCCTTTTCTCCCTGAGCAGACTTGGGTTGGTTTTTTTTTCCCTCTCTCTACAAAACTGTTGTTTTTTCACTCATTGAAAAATGAGTAGCAGTATTTTCATTTTCACCTTTTTGTGCATTGTCGGTGAGGACAATATTCCACTTATATGAAGAATGTTAATTGGATACAAAAAAAAGTTGTTAGTCTGAAAGCACTAAAATTGATCTGTCTAGGGCTGAAGTGTTGGTACTTGATGCTTGCACAGACTCTCAGACTAGTTCAGGGACCTGGGCTAGCTGAAAACTACTTGTGGAAGGGTAGATTGCAGCAGAGTCCCTGCCTGGCTGCCTAAGTTCAGGTACAAAGGTCAGGCAGCTCAGTGCTGGAACATTTGGTAGGTGGCAAAGGCAGGTAAGGCCTCTCATCAATCCAGCCTGAAACAGCTGTGCCACAGCTGAACCCTGACCTTTGTTACAGCTTCTGTGAAAGATGAGTTACTTTTTTAGAATTCTGGAGGGACTCCTTGGTTACTGAAAGTACCATCTCTCTTGAGATGCAGGTGAGCTGTGCTGCTGCAGTGCACTGTGATGCACTTTCTGAGGCAAACGGAGTATGTCTGGTAACTTCAGACTTGTGAATTTTGATTTGGATGGGAAAAAAAAATTAATGATCACAAAAGTTTAACAGCAGACTTCATGATATTTTATTGCCACTCTGGGTATGGATTCCCCCTGTACAGAATAAACTTTTGCATTTTGTAGCGAGGTGGCTCTGTGTTTGAAATGGCCATTTCAGATATGTGTGATCTGAAAACTTGCTAATTCTGCTTGCTCTGACTTCAGTGCTTTATTTAGAATTTACAGTTATGTTGTGCAGATTGATGAGAAACTGAACTTGAAAGGAACATCACTTTTAAAATTCTGTATTTTAATTTTAGGAGAACCTCCAATTAAAAGACAGCTTCTGCTAGAATTTAACAAAACAACGAATTCCCCCAGATCTTTGAAAGCTTCAAGAAGCACCCCTGATGGTAATTTCAGTCATCTTGTGTTCTAAGCACTAATCCAGTGTCAGTTGTTATCTTAAGAATTCTTCAATTTCCAATAAACGTATAATAAGTTTGCTTAACTACTGCATTTATCAATATGGTCATGGAAATTCAGGGAAGCTGCTGTGGTAATATGTCTGCAGAATTGAAATCACATGATTAATGATACACCTTATTGCATGGAATCTAAATATATTACTTTCGCAAAATCTGTAGTTTAATTTCCAGTTCAGTCGGAATTTACCCAGTTTCTCACAATCCTAAATCTCACAAATTCTAGTTTCAGTAGGAAGAATGCATTTTATTGATTAATCTACAGAATGTATTTAATTGATTACCTTTGTATTTTCTGGTAGATACTTACTGGAAATATATTTACTGGTAGCTGTCTACATTACAGGTGCTCATACTTTGAGCAAATAATGTGGAAACTTATGGAAGTGAAATCAAGGTTTTTAAAGTTTGATGTTTTATGTGAAGCTAATTACTGATTGAAGTATTAGGATAATGTGATTTTGGCTACAGCTTTCCATAATGGGATAAGCTGTATTCCTTCAGGAACTTGTTCTTTTTAAGCGCTGCATGCTCTCACCTAGAATTCAGTAGCAGGATTCATCACATACATTGTTCTAGGCATAGGAGCCATGATTTGAAGTACTAAAAGGAATTTGTAAATTGCTGCCAGAGAATAATTTTATTCCCTTCATCTGTCAATATTCTCCTACCCTGCAGCAGGACCTAAGCAGTGTTATTCTTTGGTGGACAACTGAAAAGAGTTCTAATCTTTAGTACAGTCTTGCCTCTGACTTCTAGAACATGTGGCATCTTGTATACACAACTTCTCATATGAAACTTCCTCTTTGCAGCCTAAGGGCACAGCACAAATGAGTTTACATTCCAGGCAGATAGGATTTAGTTACATTGATAATTCCCAGATAACCATGCCCTTCAATAACGGAAGGAGGAGTTTGTGCAAATGTGCCCTTTTCTGTTGTAACCTTATGCAAAAGAATAAAAGTTGCTGAGAGTTCTAAATGGAATGGTGAGCCTACCTGGAATTAAATATATGATAAACATTTCCCTTTCAAGAGCCTAAAAATATATTGCTGACTCACAAACACAAACTCTTGAAAGCTCAGCACTGCAATCACTTATCCGTTAGATCTCTCTGGGAAGATGTTTAAACAACATTTTTGGGGGCAAGAGAGAATCAAGCTGTTTAAATCCACTCTGGAAACTTTTCTATATATCATTAATACAGATAAAGTACGTGCTGTAAATTTCTATCTGTCTATGTATTGTGCCATTTCAAACATTTTTTTTCTAATTATCTTACAGGCATTTTTAAAGACAGAAGAAAATTTATGTACCATGTGCCTCTAAAACCCATAACTTGTCAGCCTTTTGGGTGAGAAATGTATTACATATTTTAGAGTTCTTCTAATGCAATATCTTAAAACCTCAGAAGCCTTTGTAACTTTCTAAAAATATACAGTAATAATTTAATAGCCAACTGTATAAAAGACATTACTTCAAATTAAACACTAAATTACATGCTGCTGTAGTAGACCAGTGAGAAGCTAAACAAACTATACCCTATTACACTCTTTTCTCAGTAGATAAAAATGAAGTATTCTGTTTTTAAAATATCAAAGACTGATATTTTGCCTTGTTATTGATTCAGTATTGAAATTTGTATCACTAAATAAAGAATACAAAAATCCTGACAAAGATTTTTCTAAGGAAGATGAAACCTGTATTCTTAAATGTTTTCATCTCTGTAGGTCAACTAAAGAACGACAAGAAGTCAAGAATCCTACCCTTACTCTGCCAGATCAAGATTCCAGAGGATTCCAATCTAAACCTGCCATTTTTCAGCACTGTGCTCTGAGGCAGTCTTCAAATGATACTGCAGGGGCTTCCACTCCCTGTAAGGCTTTGACAAAAGAGAGTGAAGAAACAAGAAGTCTGTACAAATCTGGCAAAGCTGCTAAAACTTTTATTCCGCCCTTCAAAACCAAGCTGACGTTTTCTACATGTGAACAAGGCAGTAGCAAAAGGTGTGACTCACCCATCAGCAAAAATATGACCGAAGAGATGGAATTAAATCAGATCACAAGTAATCAAAATACTGCTGAACCTCAAGATCACCAGTCTTTCATCCACTATGCAGCAGACACTGACCTAGAAAATGGCAATTTAGGTATTTTCTCACTTTACTCACTTAACTATTGTGAATACTAACTGTCAGAATTAAATCTTTAAGGGGTTTTTGCATATTTTGTCAAACTTATTTTTTTTAATAAAACAAAGTTTCTTTTTAAAGCCTTTTTTTTTCAGAAAAATTAGGAAATTACTACTTTCCTAATATTTTATATTACACCCCTAAAAAAGCATATGCTGCTTATCTCCAAAGTTAATTGAGAAGATGAAAAGTAATTCACATGGTGCTTAGAAACAAGATAGCTTATGTTTCATTTGATATTTCATTTTTCTTATATACCTCATAGGTAAAATAGTGTAAGAACTTTAGACTAGCCTTGCTATACTTCATCCACTTTTACAGAAGCTTGTTTTCATTCCATTTGCTAATTAAAATGTAGGCTTAGACATATAAATAAAATAAATGGTTGACTGTGTCATTTTCAAAGAAGCAGAGTTTAAATGCTCAACTGTTCGGCTTAAGAATGTGCATTTATGCCTTCTAAGCTCTCTTGAATGATCTGGTGTATGTTATTCCTATAATTTACAATCAAATAATGTGGATTTTTTTCAGGACTTGTGTGTATTTGATCAGGTGTGTGGGAACATTTGCAGAATTAGATCCTGCAGTAACAGGCCAAAGTTTCAGGACTACTCTGTAGTCTTCAACTGATTTCTCTTCATTTGGAGTTTCCTATGCTGAGTTCAGTCTGATGAGAAAAATATGTAGATGGAAGTTTAGTTCAGGGACTTCTATAAAATTAATATGAATCTGTACTTTGTTTCATATAAGTACTATTCAAATGCCTTCAGTAAACACTGCTTTCTAAATGCATTAAACTTTATTTAGACTTGCAGTATCTAAAAATCTGCAGAGTGACATAGAAAAACGCTGCTCTGTATCTGCTACAGTATGACTGTATATCTTTATTTGATAATACTTTTAAAAGGTTTTGATATGTTGGGTTTTTTTCTTTACAGCTATGGCCAGGATGGTGACAAATCTCCGCTGTGCCAGAGATCTGCAGGAAATGAGAATTAAAAAGAAATGTAGGCAAAATATTCGCTCACAGCCAGGCAGTCTTTATGTCATTAAAACATCTGCAAGCAATAGAATCTCTCTGAAAACTGCAGTAGAAGAGAAATCTCCTAGTTTTTATTCTACAGAAGAGGTATATTGATATCTTTTTATTCTCAGCATCCATTTTGCAAAACTAGCAAATAAAAACTCATTTGCTTTTGAATAGATAAACCTTCAGTAAATACTTACCTAAAAACCTTCAGTTTTTAGGTAAGTATTTACAATAGCTGTTACACCATTTGCTACAATACTTAAGTAGCATATATAGTTTTTAAGACTATTCCAAATAATAAAGGTTATAAATGTCCCTAGTGTTACAATCAAACAGGAAAAAAAATCCACCAATTATAACTCATACGAAGAGCCAGTTTAAGAGAAAAGTTAAAATTTAAGCTTCGGTAAAACGATATGAAAATATTCTTGCTTTTGGTACAGTGAAGGTACAAAACCTATTGAATTTTTTTAAACACTTTGAAAGAACACTGTGAAGCTGTTCTGCTAAAAGAGCTGTTGAGAATTCCTTCATTCTCCATAGTTTACATACGAAATGGAAAGGTCAGACAAAAGCTGACTCAACCTTAAGGAAATGTTAATTCTTAATTTATGAGATTGGATATTTAAACTCTTAGCTGATTTCTTACTGTATTCTTATTATTTTGTCTTTTTCATCTAATTTTTTTCAGCTATACACACACGGTGTTTCAAAACAGTGCATACAAGTTAACAGCACAAACGCAGAATCTTTCCAGTTTCTTATCAAAGACTTTTTCAGTAAGGAGTATTTGTTAGCTGGAAATGGAATACAACTTGCTGATGGAGGATGGCTAATACCTACAGATGAGGGAAAAGCTGGAAAAAAAGAGTTTTACAGGTACTGTTAGTTAGAAACTTGAGACAACTATGCTATTTATTAGTTAACAATTCTCTATCTCCTAGAATAAATCCAACACAGTGGTATTTCAAAGCCTCTGACTACTTTTTTTTCCTTTGCATTTTCAGTACACCTCTGTTAGTATAAATAAAGATATTATAGGATTGTAAATTTACTGTGTGGACTAATGTTGCTAGTGGTTGATCTTCACTGACCATTAAAGAAAGCAAAGTCAATTTAGAAAATTTCTGGAAGTTCTTCAACTGTGTAAATAATCTAAAAAATAGGCAAGTTAAAATTTGTGGTGGATTTCAGATTAATTTATTAACAATTTATCTGCAGAGCCCTCTGTGACACTCCTGGTGTGGATCCCAATCTAATAACAGAGGCCTGGGTTTACAATCACTACAGATGGATTGTGTGGAAATTGGCAGCCATGGAAGTGTCTTTCCCACATGAATTTGCTAACAGATGTTTGACACCAGAAACGGTCCTGTTGCAGTTGAAATATAGGTACGTGTATAGCAATATATTTGGAGCTGTAATTTGTATTACTGTGTGCTTTCTGGTTCATCAGTATTACAAAATAAGCACTTGTACCTTGCATTTACTACTTAGCAGAGTTGTTAAACTTACTGTTAAACTTATGCATAGCAGTATTAAAGACATAGTGCATGTTACTTGCAAAAATGTAGATTATATTTGCATTGCTACAGCGGTGCTTAATCATGCAGATTGTGTAAGCAACAGTTTGCTACAATTGTGTTTAAAGAAAAACAATGTGATGGATTTTGTTTGCTTTAACGAAGCGTGGATTCTTTTTCGTAGGTATGATTTGGAAGTTGATAAAAGTAAACGATCAGCAATCAGAAAAATAATGGAAAGAGATGATGCAGCAGGTAAAACACTTGTACTGTGTATTTCCAAAATCATATCACTGAACACAGTTGTATCTCCAAGCAGTAGCAATAAGAACATGGAAAGTAAAAAAGCAGCAGCAATAATTGAAGTTACTGATGGCTGGTACGGGATTAGAGCTCTTCTGGATCCACCTCTCAAAGCTTTCTTAGATAGAAGAAGGCTGACTGTTGGTCAGAAGATAATAGTGCACGGAGCAGAACTTGTTGGCCCTCAAAATGGATGTACACCACTGGAAGCCCCAGATTCCCTTATGTTAAAGGTAAATAAAGTATTAGTTCAGCTTGATTGGAATGTGGCTGAGAGATGTGATAAATGGCTACTTAGTTGAGCCACGTTTTGTAAACAGAAAAAGTTATTGGGGCTTTACAAACAGATGGAGCTCTGCTGAAACTTAATAACTGGATTTGTAAGACATGACACAAGAGTATTTGTTACTCAGTGGAGTTGGAAGAGAAGTTTGTAGTATGAAATTCCGCCAAGTTTTGGCAGTTCCAGCTCCTTAATTTGGATAAACACCAAGTTACAAAAACGTATTTATCCATCACAGACAATATGGAAGTTAGAGGAAGAATGAGGGGGGGAAAAGTAAGTCATAGGAGCGTGGTGTGATGGGGAAAGGCCTTGGCTCATTTGAGGATGATTAAATAGCTGGGTGAAGTGTCAGCATAACACTGTTGCTCCTCTGGTATAAAGCAATGGCTTGCCTCATAGATTCTCATTTCCCAGAGAATTTTAACTCATCAGATTTCTAGGTTCTGTTTCAAGTGCATTTTTCAATGTGAAAGGAAACGTGTTTTAATCTTAAATATCTTTAAATTAAAATGTGATCTGCTCAGGTGCAAAAGTGATATATTCTTAGGTCAGTGTGCAAATAGATACGTAAATATTCCTGTAGATACAATAAGTTGGCTATAACTTTGGCCTACCAATGAGAGTTTATCATTCACCATTTCCCTTACTCAGATCTCAGCAAACAGCACTCGATGTGCGCGATGGCATGCAAAACTAGGATTTCATCGGGATCCCAGACCTTTCCCTTTGCCTTTGTCATCGCTTTACAGTGAGGGTGGTGCAGTGGGGTGTATTGATGTAGTCATTCAAAGAACTTACCCTATTCAGGTATGGTGTAAGTATTTTATGAATCTAACAGGTTTTATGAGATCTAAATTATTTTAATTAATTGTTATATCATTCCTCAAATCAGACACAATATAGAGAGCTAAGAAATTTTTTTAACATGTGTAAAGTGAACAGGAATGGGTCTTGCTTTGTGCATGTATTTAGTATTTCAGGACTGGAGTATGCTGCTATAGGACAAATTTCAGTTTGCGTTCAGTATCTTTTTTGGTTGGCTTTGCTTTCAGCTTCAAAAAGCCAGAAATAATTGAATTTCAGTTCTGGACTGTAAAAAGTACAGCACTTGCTTTAAAGGGGAAAAAAGACAGTTTCAACTCCAAGTAGAAGTGAAACCAAATTTATTTTATTATTAACATAGAAGTTACGTATTTCTAAGCTTTAGTAGGATTACTTTTTCTTACATGTAACTGACTGTATTGTGTAAGTTCTATTATTTAAAAGTATGACTGAAGATACAGGAGGTGATTATGGTATAAAATAGAGTTAAGATCTTTTAAATAGCACTTGATCTCCAGACATTTTAAATATGGTCAGACTTCACTGCAACTCTTTGGTTTTATAACAATACCAGACACAAAAAGGAACAATATTTCTATTAGTAATCAATCCTCTTAATGTTAACAGTTCAGCCAGGACACAACTTCCATATTTTATTAACTTTTCTCAAAGTGTGTTATACTTGGCACTTACATCTAGGATTCTTTTCTCATTGCCTTCTTTCTAAGGTGGTGTAGAACTGTTGGTGGATGTAGAATGAATTCTGCAAAGGTACTAGCAGCATTTGCTTTGGATCATTACTTTGCTATTTAGATCATTACTTTAATGGAGGAAATTGCAGCACTTATTATTTGAGCTGCCTGGTAGAACAAACATTTATTTAGGTCTCAGAAAGGGGACTGTAATCTGTAACTGCATCACAGTAAATGGTTTCCAGGCCAGGGAGGAAACTGGTGCTTTGTATCTGGCTATATCTAGAGATTGATGTACTGATGTACTTTTTTAAACCGAGAGTCTTGCTCAAACATACCAAAATTACAGGAAGATTTGGGCTGTCTGTCTCCTTTTACTTTAAGAGTAAAGGAGTGTAGGAATCGCAGTAGCCTTAATTAAAGGTGTCAAACTGTGAGTAATGCAGGAAATACATGGTGTGCAATTAATGAGGCAAGCAGAGCCTATTTCAACAATTCACTGCCTCATAAGAAGCAGTCCTGCAATCTTTCCTCATCCTGCTTTCACTGTACTCTCCTGCTGCTTCTCTGTTCTAAACCTGGACCTCACCTGGTCCTGTTACTTAGCTAATTTAATTCATTAAACCAGGAAAAGGTAACTAATAATAATTAAAAAAAACACACAGTGCAGAACTACTGTCTGTTGAATTACCAAACTGATAGTCTGCCGAGGTTAGATATGTGCTAGAGCCAGTGCCAGGGAGAAGACAAAACTGTGCAGAAAAAGGGAAGTGAAGGGAATACTTTCAGCAGCACTGGACCTCCTTGTCTGACCCACTGACCTCTTCAGGTCAGTTCTGGTAGGGTTGTGGACAAGGCTCTAGTCCTATAGCACCATTTCAGGCAGAAAAGGTCTAAGAGCATCTGCAGAACTACATCATAGTTCTTTTACAGCATCTATCAAGGGTGTTAAAAGGGACAGTACAGCTGATGTGGAAAGACAAGTTGGGTAGAATGCAGTCTGGTGTATTTTCAAGCATTGAGTTTGATGGTTCCTGTCTTAATGTATCTACCAGTGGGATCCATTCATCTTCTAAATTACAACACTGATACCTACTACTTGAAACTCTGTTTTCTTCAGCTGTTAACTCATCTGGTTTTGGATACTGCTCCATTCTGTCTGTGTATCTTTAAAGTGAAAATTAACCAACCAGTGCTGTAGGGTTTTGCCTTTTGTCTATTACACTGAAAGAACTTAGATCTGCTCATTATTAAATTGTTCTTGCTTAACAGTGAGTGTTAAAGGGAAGCTAGATAATGTTAAAAATAATTTTTAAAAAGTCTGGGTTTAATTTTAATCTTTCTATTTCAGTGGATGGAAAAGACATCAGCTGGTTCATACGTTTTTCGTAACAGCCGAGCTGAAGAAAGGGAAGCTGCGAAGCATGCAGAGGATCAGCAAAAGAAACTGGAAGCTCTGTTTGCAAAAATCCAGGCAGAATATGAAAAGCATGAAGGTAAAGTTTTCATTCTTTCAGAACATATATTAAGAACACAAAGACATTTTTGATGTTTACAGAAGAATCTAAAGAGATTGTGAAATACCTTCTCTCATGATAGAGAATCAGAGATGGGGTTTTGGGTTGTTTCCTTTGTTGTTGGTTTTGTTTTGTATTGGTTTATGTTTGTGCTTCCAGTGTATCAATTCCTGTGTATGTGTTTTGCGGTTTTTTCTGGCAAGGCCTAAGTACTACCATGCTTCTTACATAATTATTTCTTTCTTCACTTTAAAGTGTATTGGTTGTATTCCACATAATGGATTTTTCTCAACAGAGAGAACCAGTAGAAGAACACCAAGATCACGGATAGTCACAAGACAGCAAATCCATAATTTGCAAGATGGTGCAGAACTTTATGAAGCAATTCAGAATGCATCTGATCCTGGTTATATGGAGGTACCTGTAGATCCCACTGGGCTAGTTTTAAAAAGTTTGTGGAATAAATAAAAATTTAATACTTTCTGCTAAAATTCACCATTAAATTACTCTTTGTTTTTGCTGCCTTTTGATATTTTCTACATTATTCTTATTGCTAAACAAATTAAGATTAAAAATTTTGAAAAAAATTTAATGAAGGCTTCTTGAAATTGATTAATATTATCTTGGATGGCAATTTGCTCTTGGTATAAAAATCCAGGATATAGCACAATTAAAAGTTAATGTTACTTGTAATTTTATTACTTTGCTTTGTCTTGCATATATGAAAACTTAATGCATCTCATAAATCTGGAGTTTCATACACCTACTCTTGCACACTGTTCACTAAGTGTTTGAATAATTATATTGTCATTGTTCTCTTCATTCCCTGTTCCACTTAAATCACAAGTTTTAAGTGTTTATGCCTTTATTAATAAAGATGCAGGTGATTCGTTCTTGCCAGTTATTAAAAATTAAATACATGCCTTGCCTTCTGCAACTCAGGATCCTTGCTTATCATAAAGCCATTTGATCTGTGACTTTATTTGATTACATGGTATCCATAGATCTGGTGCTGCATGCACAGGCATCTGAGTCTTGAGGGCTTGGTCAGAAAAGTGATGTTTCTGATGCATTTTAGTGTAAATCATTGTGTCAGCTCAGAGACAGCAGCCTGAGGAGAAGTGCAATTCTTTATTCTTACAGAAATTTTTCCTAATATGCCTTCATATTAGGCAAGCCTGCCTTTTATATTAAATATTCACCTTTAGTTTGGCACTCTCAAGCAGGCTTCTCACTAATTGTCATGTAAGAACGGTGTGTAATGTAATGTGCTGAGTTCCAGGTAAGGCTCCTGTTGCTTAAACATATCTCATTTCAAAACCTAGTAGCGGATCAGCTGGACAATAGCAGATGAACATCATCAGCTTGTAGCAGATGAACCCTTAAGGAAGAGCGTTCTGTCAACAGAACTGTCACTCTCTAAAAGTGTTGACAGTGATTTTTTTGATTAATAAAAATTAAAATACCGAGTTCATTTTCTCTTGGTTGCAGGGCTATCTCAGTGATGACCAATTAAAAGCCTTGAAGGCTTACAAGCAGCTGATGCATGACAAAAAACAAACCCAGATGCAGGAACAATTCAAGAAGGCTTTAGAGTCAGCAGAACAGGAAGAAAATGGTTGTTACAAAAGGGATGTGTCTGCAGTATGGAGATTATATGTGGTAGACTACAGAAAGCAAGAAAAACATAAAGGTTAGTAGTTGAAAAATTATAAATAACTTTTAACTAAATGTGGTAACTGGCCAGCATAGGTAGATTTGAAAAGTTTCTCAACAGTATTTTAGCTTGCATGTTAGTATTTCCAATTCTAATTGAATTTTGGCTTCAGGTGTTTGGGTGGGCAGGAGTGTTGTAGATTTATTTTGTTTAAAAGCCTTCAGATTATTACAGGGCAGGTAACTTACCTTCCTGTGCTGTTGTCAGGAGCAGTACTGAGTATCTGGCGCCCGCTGCCTGATGTGTGTTCCTTGCTGAAGGAAGGCGCTCGCTACAGGATCTTCCAGCTGTCAGCATCACAGTCCAGGGCAAGGGCAGACTCCACCAACATCCAGTTAACAGCAACAAAGAAAACTCAGTATCTACAGCTATCAGTAAGTGCTTTAAGTGCGTAAAGATGCATCATTAAAATGTATCACACTCTGTATGTGTGGTAAATACGGAAGTTTTGTGTTTCTTCAGGTATCACAGAAGATGCTGGTACAGATTTTCTTTCCAAGAAAGGCTCTAGAATTCACCAGTTTGTTGGATCCTTCTTTTCAGCCACCATGTGCTGAAGTGGATTTAGTTGGAGTTGTAGTTTCTGTTAGCAGAAAAGGTATGTCGCAGACCACATTCGTGTCCTCCAACTGAGTAAGACTTTATTTCAAAAGTCAGAGTTATCTTGGTGTTGTACCTGCATCTTAGGCCTGTGAAAACCTGCTAATACAGCCCATCAGTGTGACATGCTGGCAGGTAAATCTGTTTTTCTGAGGAAAAACGGTCTCTGCTTATTAGCTCAGGAAGTTAGTAAGGCCAGATCTAAGCTCAAAAGCAGCTTTTATTTAAATATTTTATATTTATATTTTTTCCATAAATGGTGGGCATAAGTTCTCCCATCTGTGTGCAGCATCTGCAGAAGCACCATCATGCATGTACATGAGCTCCCTCTTTTGTGTACAGTGTCATGAAATGAGTGGAATGCAGGCACTGGACCTCATGGATAGGGAGAGGTGGATAATCTTCTGGATAAAAAGGAATAGCACCATAGGAGTACTGTTTTTAAAGACACAGACTTTGAGTTGTTTTCTGTAATCAGTAGGGAGCTGGTGTAGAATATGAAAGAAGCATCAGACACCTGTTACCGTGCAGATGGGCTGCCATGTAACCCTTTCAAGATGTGACTTTTTTATAAATTCAAATCACAGTAACTTTACTTAAAGATGTAAAGGTTTAATTCAGACTTTTTTCCTACTTTTAGGTTTCACTACTATGGCATACTTATCTGATGAAAGCTGTAATTTAGTGGCAGTAAAGATCTGGACAGATCTCAGACACCTGGCTATTGAAGATGTAGTTGTCCGCTGCTCACTCATTTCTGCAAGCAACCTCCAGTGGCAGTCTGAATTCAGATCAGAAATTCCTGTACTGTTGGCTGGAGATCTTTCCGTATTCTCAGCCAGTCCAAAGGAATGCTATCTTCAAGAGAAGGTTAATGAACTGAGAAGTGTGATAGAGGTAATGTTAGTTGATTAATTTTAGTTACTGCTGTGTTACATTCTTCACCAAAAAGTTCGTTAGTATAAATAAATCTTTAGAACAAGTAATGCACATAATGCTGCGTTTGAGGGGATTTTCTGGGAGATGGAGTAAGATGTTAATGCAGTTTTCCTGGCAGATTGAATGTCTTGATTTTTTTTTTTTTTTTTTTTTTTTTCCAATTCAACTCAACTATCTTTAAGATGTGCCACAGAATCTTCTCTGGCTGGCAAAAGATCTTGTACCTGTCAGTAGGGAATCTGCCACGGACAGAAAGTGTAGCAATCTTCTACGTTCTTGGTTTGATATAAAATAAAATTTCAGTGGGATTATGATGAGAAAATAAAACCTTAAATAATTTGTGAATGTATAGTACTTAAAAACCAGCTATTCTGCATTGCAAGTTCTTCTCCCTTACAGAATGTGGCCTCCTTTTGCTCTGATGCAGAAAGGAAATTGATGAATTTGCTACAAAGAAATCTGCTGCTTACACCCAGTTTAACTAAAGGATGTGGCTTGGAAAGCCCCTCTCCTTCGTGCAGCTATGCAGAGGATAAAAGTTTGGTAAGTTTCTGGAAATTAATTCTGTGTTTGTACTGGCAGTACATGCAGTAAGGATATAAGCAAATGTTATAACTGATAGCTGTGGTGAATGGTCTCACTCTCAGTCCACTCTGTCCATCCTCTTCAGGGCAATGCAAGCTAATTAGAAGCTTTCTCTGTGTTGGGTTTAGGATTATTCCCCAGGAGGAGCCATGAGATAGATTATCCTTCCTCCAAACAGTACATGAAAACTTCCCCTTGTGGCCTGTGTTTCCACAATGTACTTTAAGTATTGTGAATTTGATGTAAAATGAATCATCCTTTCTCTATAGGTGATTTATTGCGTCCTTGGTCCCACTGTGAAGATTATCAAATGTGAATGTCACAAAAGGAAAAATCTTGATTTGTACATTTTTATTTCAAGGCATTCTGCAGTTCTCACCTTTGCTGAGAGAATTTACCTCCTGGTCTTTTCCTAGATACTGTTTAGTATTTTCAGGATGTAAAAGGGAAGTATCACCTAGTAAATGTATTTTAGCAGTATTGACAAAAATTGATTTAAATAGTACTCCAGTTTCCCATGAAAATTGCTGGTGGTGAGTTGCTTCTAACGTGGAGTACTGAGCAGTCAAGAACAAAAACTTTTCCTGCCATGAGTTGCAGGGCAGGTGGAAACACCCTGGTGTGATATCAGTTCCTGGGGCCTAAGTTTAAGCTCATAAGGCATCCTTTTCCATTTCAGAGGGAGGGCTAATACTTAATTCTGAAGCTTTAGTTTATATTTTTATAAACTAACTAGTTTATATTTTTATCGTTTATTAAACAGATTAATCATCTTTAAACAAATGAGACATTAAACGTATTCTCAAGCCTGTGTTTGAATGATTTGCTGTGCAGCATCTGTCTTGTGTGTATTGTTATTTTCAAATTTTTTGGTCTAGGTTCTATCCTGGTTTTTCTTCAATTTTTTTTTCTCCTTTTTACTTACTTAACCAACTGCCTGTGGAAGACATAGCCAGTGCAGTAGAAGGGCTTATGAGTGCTCTTGTTTCTTATCATCCGGCACAGAAAAATTCCCGTACCTTTTGCTTAGATCTTAGAAACCAAATGTAACAGTTCTGTCTTAATGTACAGGTAAACAGTGATTTGTCAATCACTGACACTTGAAGGAATAATATTAATCACCATCAAGAGATGCCATACTAAACTTAAATGGGACATGAATGATGATGTAGGATTTTTTATAGTGGGGGGGGTTCCCCCATTTTGTGGAAGTCATTGAGGAAGTTGATTAAACAAAACATTCTATTCAACATAAAACTTTCTTTTTAACCAGATCTCTTCTAGAATTGAAATGAAGCATCCAAGCCCTTTGTCAACGAGCACACCAAGTATGAAATTTGTCACACCAGGGTCAGCAAAAACACCTTCATCTGCTACAGTTAATGAAGACCATCTCAAAACCAGCAAAAAGAGAAAAGCTATGGACTTCCTCAGTTGCATACCTGCCCCTCCACCACTGACACCAATATGTTCAGTAATTTCTCCATCTGTTAAAAGAGCATTTCAGCCTCCACGAAGTTTGGGTTTACAGCATAGCAAGTCATCAAAAGAGACAGATCAGAATATTGGCCCTGTCACCCCCTGCAGAAAACTGAGAGAAGCTGTCCATCTTCCTGACAATGACCTGGTTGCTGATGAAGAACTGGCAATGATTAATACACAAGCACTCATGAATAATTTACCAGAAGAAAGGAAGATGGATTACGTAAACGAAAACGGCAATGCAACAGCTACTACTTTATCTGATGATCTTTCATCCAGAAATAGTTCCAGGTCTACTGGGGAAGCAAATAATTCATCAAAAGCAGGTCTCTGAAGTAGTTGAGGCTCTTCAGAAGAACCCAGAGGAACCTGAGGACTCATTACCAGCCCCACAGAATGCTACAAAGACAAAAATGCTGCTAATGCACATGTACAGTATTGTATATATTTCAAATTGAAATTATTTTTACACTTTGTGCATTAAAACTTGATTGTATTTAATAAAGTTCTATTACAAAAACAGACTCATGAAATAACATTTCATTTGCAAAATAGTTTGAAGTTTAGTATGTAAACACTTCTCACAAAGATGTATTGTACTATAGCATCGGTGTGGCTGAGGGTTTGATGACATTTTGTAAGCCATTGCTTTGATTCTGATGTGTTCTTATATTACTGCAAGATCTTTGTTTCAGTCTAAAGCCATCAGTTTTGTTACCCTCTGCAGCATTAGAATAGTTGTTTGGCTGTCCAAAGTGGCACAGGGCAAAATAAAGAGTTCTCTTATGTTCACCAAACAGAACACTTTAATTCTGAAATGCTGCTCTGCAATTCTGCCACAGTTCTTGTACTTTTCATATAGCACTAAAAGAGGTTTTGAGAACAGCTAGGATTATTTCTCTGCCACACAGAGATATTATTAAATAGCTCTTCGGTTGGTGTTTCTGCTCCAGCTATTCAGAGCTGCTCCTGTGGCCCTGTTCCCACTTAGGAGTTAACAAGCACAAGCCTAACAAAAATGTTTAATTTTAGGAGCTTCTCCATCACAGGATTGGTGAACTCCTATGTCTTGGCACGATGAAGAGCTCCGTTTTTTATGTTGAAGTGTTTTGCTTCCAGGCTGGAAAAGCTGTTAGTGTGTGAGGTAAGACCAGCATGAATCCAGTCAGTGGAGATAGGAAACAGCATCAAATTTTGCTACAATCTCTTGAGCTACTTTGGCCATCATTCACTTTGCCTCTGAAAGTTACAGTAATGCTGTAGGCAAGGCAGTAGATGCAAAAAGCTTACACAGCCAGATATAAAGCATTAAAATGGCAAGAAATGCCAGTTGTGTGGAGAAGGAATTGGCCACAATGGCCTTTAAGAAAGAAATAAGTTAGGAATGGTTTTTTTTAGTGTCCGAATGTGATGCAGGAAAAAAAAAATCCAAAATGTGGCATATGGTAGAGCCAGTAAATTTCAGCATATGCTTGGATGGATTTTCATGGAGGAAGAGGGATGAGAGGGAGTACAGTTTGTACTGGGGACAGTTCTCTTATGCTGGTCATGTAGAGCTGTGAGATCACAGTCCAATGCCATTTAAATATTTGTAAGAATTAAAAGTAATTTAGAAATGTAGTAGAAAAACACGAATAAAAAAAAGTTTAGAAAAAAAATGTAAAACTAGAGACTCTTCTACCCTGATAATGAAAACCCCAAGGAATGCACATCTTCAGTTAAATGTCACATTGCCTGTACGTGCCATGCCAGGTCTTCTCCTTGGGAAGGCAGAAAGGTGGTTGGAATGGGGGCCTGTGCCGTAAGCTGCACTTGCTCCACTGCAGCTTCCCTCATCTCTGCCTGGTTTTTCAGACCGGAGAACACTGTGGAAGGTGACATTGTGCTCATACTGTTCTTTCATCCGTTGTATCTTTTCCCGAGGGACACGATGAATATTTCTTCTGTAGAGTCAACAGTAACAGAAAATACAAGTATTTAGCTGCCTGTGAATGAGAGCTTATCTTCAGTTTGCTAAGGTTCTTGATAGGTTCAGCAGAATGGTTCAGGTCTCCACTGCTCTCCTTCTGGCCTGTTTTTTCAAATTATTGTTCATTTCCACCTACTTCTTAGGAATATTATTGTGACTGCTTAAAAATGTGACACCAATGTTTTTTGGGGGCAGATAGGACACAAGAAGTTGATAAATGTCTGAAATGAAAGAATTATGCAGAAGACCTGTGTGGTATTTTATACAAGTATTGCTGTGTTTTAGCACCAACAGCTTGTTGGCCTCAGGGTGAGCTTTTGCACAGCTGGAAAAATGCAGCCAAGGGCTGCAGCAAGCCCTTCTCAGAGCACATCAACAAAAGGAGAAGCTGTCTGCTCTATCAAAGAGAAAAAAACATACCTTGTCAGTTCTTGAACATTGAACTTCCAGGGTGTATCTGGTTCTTGGAATGTAACTTCATACCTATTTTCACGTGCCTGAAGTACACAAAAGTTTTAGACATGTGACATTATGAAACTGCACTATAAAAGCATTGTCACCTCTGCCAGAACTCCTGACAAGAGACACCAATGTGTCTTCAAAGACTCTGGCGTATTTTTCACAAGTCATGAACGGCAATTATGAGTCATATCTCGATATATTTGTCAACAAATAGTTTGGGAACTGTTCAATTCATGTCACTACTGGGGAAGGGGATGACATCCTGATCACCAAGAAGTCACAGGGCAGGTTCAAAGGTTGTTAATCTTTTCACGTCATTTTGCCTTCACTGAATTACACAGCTGACCAACCAAACAACTACATTGGGACCTCTGCCTCTACTTCATCACAATATCCATCCTTAGCTATAATTAGAGAACTATGGGGAAAATTGAAGTAAATATTTTTTAGCCATGTAAAGAACCTTTTCAGTCAGATCACCTTGTGAATGTCATAGCTGAGTACATAAATGCAGTAAATCAGAGTTTTCCCTACCATCATCACATACGGCTTCATTTCCCAAGCATGGATGTTGGTATTATCAATAATAACCGGGCTTTTCCCATTCTTCATTGCTTTGTGTGCTGCAATGTAACACATTAAGTAAAGCTAAAATATATTAAATATCAGACTGAGCCAGGCCTTACTAGCCCCCAAGCGTCCTTTCTTTTTGCCCACTGCTCGCATTCTTGGCTCCCCACCAGACTTGGGTTTGCAGTTACCACCCAAATGGGAGCCAAGGTAAGTGCCCAGCAGCTCTCCAGGAAGAGGTGGTGCAACCTCTGGCTAATCTGAAGCTCTTACAGAACATACTTACAACAGCCAAAAATTACTGCCATTTGCAGGAGATCCCTCTTACGTGATCTCGAAGTGTGTTCGCCATCGCTACAAACTCCTTCAGAGCACAGCCACAAAAGCATGGTACATTGAGGAGAGATTCTCAAACTTAAAACTCAGTTTGCAAGTTTTCCTCCTGTCTATCATTACCTTCCCACCCCCTTCCAGGTCAGGACAGACACCTAAGAAGTTACAGGCGAAGGCTTTGGTGCCTACGCTGCAAGGAGTGGCTACTGGGCTGGTGTCTGCAGGACACCTGCTAGCACCAGCTTGGGCTGTGCTTCCTGACAGTCACTGCTTTACTCTCTAAAATATTATCAATCAACCTCCAACATTTTTGCATTTATAAATTTCCCTTTTGTAAGTTAGAAAAAATCAAATCAGAAGCGGTAAATGTATTTTTTTAGCCAACACCTGCAAGCATATTACATCAACATACTACATACAACCGCAGCATATTACACCACTTGGAGATATTTTATTTTGGGGGCTAAGTTTAAAGACAGCCTGAAATCCAAAACTATTCTGCACAACCCCTGGATCAAGTTCAGTCACCTCTTTTTTGGTTCCACTTGTGTGCATCCTCTAGGAAGTCAGGCTCAAAGATGTAGACACCATTTTTGACAAAGAAGTCATCAGTACTAAGGACTACAGCACTGGGGCAGTCACGTTTTAGCTGTCTGCAGAAAAAAAAAAATATGAAAGAAGGCTTAGTACATGGTAACACCCTTAAACAGAGACCATTAAATCATGAGCCATTTGAGTGCTCTGCAAATACACACAGCACTTCATTTGAAAAATCCCACTTTCAAGGATCTGAAAGTACTGCACTCAGTTGATGGACACGTAGGAGGAAAGGAATGAAGCCCGAAGGCGTGGGCTTGATCTCTTTAATTCAGCAATCTACACTGGACTACCAACATCTGAGTCTTTAATCATATTAATATATTCGGCGTTCCTTCTGAGTTATCTGAGAAAGCAGGATTGTAAAGACAAAAAAAAACCAAACCAAAAAAAAAAAAAAAAAAACAAAAAAAAAAAAAACCAACAAAAAAAAACCCAAAAAAACCCCCAGCAACCCAAAAACCTGCTTATCCCATGGAAGTTGGTGTCAGAAGACAATCTGACAATGGGAATTTTGCTACAAATATTTCTGAAGATAAACAGGAGGAAGGATTTGTCATTCAGTAAAGATGTTCTAGAGAACCATTGGTTTGGTTTAGGGGGCTTTTTTGGCTATAAAGCAGATAGCACTTTTTTTTAAATTCGCAAACAAGTATCTGAGTAATAAGTCAATATTTTGTGTTATTTTATGCAAATTTATGGTTCTTATCACTTGTCCCGGATTTGCTTAATCCTCCTCTTGTAAAGTTTAGTAATTTTTATATCTTCAGCTTTCAAACAAATTTTATAAACAAATCTGAGTTTATAACAAATATTTTATAAACAAATTTGCAGATCCATAGAACAGACTGCTGTGTGGGCTGTTGCTGTGGGCAACCCCACTTCCCTTCACATGGATGTGTGTCCCCAGCAGTGCTGCAGGCTGGGGATGCCTGACCCTGCCTCACAGATGCTGACCAGCTGCCTCACAGGCAGCCACTGGGTCTGGAGGTGGAAGGAAGTGCTGCCTTGTGTGTAGGTGTAAATATATCTCTATATCCTTAGAGACCACAAAAAAAACCCCCAAAAAAACATAATGTATTATTGTGTTCCCATTTGTGCATAATCCACACTTATTTGTGTTCATAGACAGAATTATCCATTCTTTTTCCAATCAGGGAAGAGCTGGGGGAGGAAGGAGTCTCTCTGCAAGAAGTCAAGGAGAGCTCATGGCATCATCTCACCACTTTCTGTCTCCCTAAGACCTAGAGGAAAGAAAGCAAGCTCAATCAAGAAACCTTGTGACTCTCTGACATGAATGCTGCTGCCCTGCTATCTCACACCACACATGGTCTCCAGTTCCCCTGACTCATTTCAGCTTCCCTAATAGAATACTTCTCTTCCATCCCCATAAGCTGCAAAACAGCCATTTCTCAGTGTCTTATCTGTGTGGGCAACAGCAAAGGAAAAGCTGTCTCCAGGTTATCAGCAGAAGAGCACGCACACAGCCAGAATGACCTTAATTCTGTCACCCACCTCTGTCCCAACCATTTACTGACCAGCTGTACCCTAATCTGCCTGCAAGCAGCAGCTCTTCACTAGAACTACAGGATTCATTTAGCTGAATAAAGGTCAGCTTCTGACTTTGTCTCCACTGTAACTTCTACCACCTGCTGATTAATACATACTATTTTGTGGTAGGATCTGCCCCAGTGAGCAGCGACTCGGCACTGGCCAAGCCAGGACTGGGCTGTACCCCCTGTCATGTGTCATTCAGCACCTGCATGTCCATGTCTTCTAGCTCCAAAGGGACGTTTTATTCACAAAATTACTGCCGGGCAAACAGATTTAAAAGAAGTCATGTTTCAAACTGTTAGCAAACAGTAAAATGTTGTTGTTTTAATTTCGGTCTCAGGCAAAAAATTCTTGTCATTAAAAGCATGGCAGCACCTAATGCTTATCTGGTTACTCCTGTGCTGATAACCTGATATATTGAGGTCTCACTGTGATTCAGCTCCTCACCTTTCCCACTGCTTTACCTGTTGCAATTTCTTCTCTAACAAATGGACTACTAAAATATGTGCTGTCCCTTTAGCTACTAAAAGGCACATAAAATTGTACACAATAATAAAAGATCTCAAGACTATTTTTTTCTTGCTCAGTATATCTTTTAAAAATGTTCTCAACCAGTGCCAATTTTAAAATCCATTTTCTTAGCACATACCTTACTGAATTTTCAACACATATATGCACACTCACTTGAGAGCTTTGATATTAACTCTTAAGCAATCTAAATTGTATGTGATTATCTGTAAACTCAGTCCTCATATCAATAATTAAAGTAGATAAAACTTGCAATTCAAAGGAGGAAAAACATGGGACAAAATCAGCTGAGAGCTATGAATTACTGTCACATTTGTTATATTCATACCAAATGAGCTCCTGCTAGCAGCAACATAAGAAAACATTAAGTGGGGAAAAGATGTTTTACCTTCTGCTTATTTTGCTGACTTTAACTTTTAGCTTCCCAGAACAACCAAACTGTCACTGAAGCTTACAGCTATTTTCTGTAATCCCTTCCCTTAATTGCCCGCAAAGCTGACAAAACTCTTTTCTTCTGTCCCTTATCATTCCAAAGGGCACCAAGACCTCTTTAGTGTGTTCCTTATGAAATGAGCCTTCCACAATCTCCACAGGACCTCAAGCTGGTTCAGAAGAAAGGTCCTGCGTAATCACATCAGGCTCTTAATCACTGTATGCAATTAAAATGCCTATATTTTAGAAAAATATACACCAGCTGTGCAAAATGGGAGGGCTTATGACCACGGTTATTTATGAATAAATCTTGAACAGCCCTGTAAAAAAAATTACCTCCTGCTGTTAGATGAGTAAGTGTAAAGCTTACTAAGGAGGAAAAGAAAAGTGAAATCTCTTTGCAAGATCAAAGGACACACAGGAGCTATGTTTGCATTTTTTAAAGAAGCCATTGAACTGGAAGCACTGCACTGTGACAGGCAGCATCTGTCAAAGGTTCAGTATTAATTTGCTTTGGACATGTAATTGCACAGTGCTACCTACACCTCTCCAGCTTGCAGTGGATATGGTACCTCCTCCACCTTGTAGAGGGGTGAGCTGAAAAGGGTTTGAGGAGATTCACTGTAAATAGAGGAAACATCCCCCATTCTCTTATCTTCTTATCCTTTGTAGTTTCTGAAACCACAGCAAACCTTTCTTTAGCAAAGTATAGAGCATAGCACATTTTGTATCCATAGGTTGTCATGCTTTTCCATCAGAAAACTTGCAAATAAATTAATTTCTGATATCAGATTGGAAGAAACATTTTCAGTGCTCAGAAGGCCACAGAATGGTATGTCAGGCAGATCTCAACAACAGTAAATTCTCAGACCCCTTCCAATGTACCAGAGACCAGGACATGTATGTACAGGCACCACATGCAACCACTTGCTCCAGCCACTCTCGCCAACATTGTGTTCTGTGGCATTTAAAAGGTGTCTAAAAGCCTTTGGTTTCAGCAGGAAAGCAGGACTGTGAGATCTGGAGCACATGCCCAGCACTACCCACTGTCTACTGTGTTTGCACAACCCCTGGTGTCCCAAGGACTGTGCCTGGCCGCCGCTGCCAGATGCTGCTGGCAGAGCACAGCTGTGCCTTTGTGTCTCACCTGCAGGGGCTTCAGCCATGGCTCTGTTTCACAAAGCACCAAGCTCCTGTCCTATTTGATTAACACATTCAGGAGACTCACCTGAAGCGGTTTCATGCAAAGGCAAATGTTTACAGTGCAATGCTGCCTGGAGGCAGGAGCTGCAGAGCTGAAGTCCATGAACCCATCAGAGCTGCAGTTCTGCAGCAGGGCTGGGTGCTGGTAACACTGGGAACAGCTGGCCCAGGACTGGAGGTGCTGGGATGTACCAGACAACAGCAGCAGAGAGAGCTGGAGAAGACAGATTTCACCAAGCAGGGATGCCTCAGTGTCAGTGCATTTTTCCCCCTTCTGTTCTGGAAGATTACTCACTTTGGGCTTCACAAGGGAATACAAGAACAAGCTCACTTTTGAGCAATAAATCAACAGCAGTGGCTGAAAAGTTACAAGTTTGATCATGCCCGGCCCATTGTGCTTGAGTAAAAGTGTTAGATGAAGGGTCAGGTGTAAGATGAGCTGCACAGTGCATTGTAGAAGAGCTGGAAATGCAGCTACTCTGCAATGAAGAGTTTGGTGGGGAAGCAGGCATGAGCTTGTACATGGTTCACTTCAATTTTGCAGGCATTTTTGGAAGTGTATCTGCTCTTACACCTCAGATAACCTTTTTCTTAGTTGCCTCAGTGGGATCACAAGATCTGCGCTGTGGAGCTGAGGACACTGTGTTCAGGAGGAGCATGTCCAACACACCTGGCAGAGGCTATTGGAGATGTGATTCCCAGCTGCCCCTTCTCCTTCACGCTTGCGTGACATTCCACGAATGGTTCAAGGGAGGTGGCTGGGGACACCTAAAATACGTGGTTCAGGGAAACACATCCTTAAAACTGAAGCCATTGGAAAGGTTTGACGCTTGGTGGTGAGCAGACCTACTCCTCATCCTGGTTTGACTACTCAATATCTCACAGATGTGTTGTTCACTGTCTTTTCCAGGGACCAAACACCAGACCTGAAATGATCCATGCCAATGTCGGGCTGCTCTGGGCTGGGGGAGCAACCAGGATGAGGAAGCAATTTTAACAAAAATGCCATAACTACATCTTATAAAGCTGTATCCAAACTGTGCTGGGGGACACTGAAAGGTCAGGGAATCCAAGGTTGTTCCTAGGATGGTGTGACGAACTGAAAAGGGGCCTTTTTGTTGGAGCTATCACTGGGTTGCACTATCACCAGTGATAACATTCATGGTTCGTGACTTAGGAGCACTGTAAAGATGTAGAGGTTGTGACAGAAATACAGAAATACTGGCTGATACGC
Source organism: Acanthornis magna (assembly GCA_036785705.1). Lineage (NCBI taxonomy): Eukaryota > Metazoa > Chordata > Aves > Passeriformes > Acanthizidae > Acanthornis > Acanthornis magna. The sequence continues at coordinate 15,765,151 of JAWUZG010000090.1, forward strand.
AGAATGAATCAGTGGAGGTGTGTGTGAAAGCACCAGAAGAAAGAACAGAGCAAAGGCTAAAACAGTGGTAACCACTGACAGACAAGAACATCATTAACAGCAGTAAAACTGCAAGAGCTGCTGCTTACACCCCCCAAGGCCAGCTCTCAGCTGAGGCTCAGCACTGGTGACTTCCCACTGGAATACCACCCTCTGAAAGCAGGAGGATGGCCAGCAGGTCACACCAGCCTCTCCACACCTCCCTCCTTCCCCTCATTCCAAGAGGGACAGAGGATGAAAAGACACACAAAATGGGAAAATTAATATAATGGGGGGGAAAACCCACCTAAGATTAATAGAGCACCAAGTAAGCAGGATTTAGAGGCAAAAAGATGGCAGCATAAAAGTTGATGGCTATGACATGGTGTCAGAGACTGAAATATTTCATGCCTCAAACATTGATATAACAAAACTGTATAAAGAAATTACAACCAAAGAAGCCTTGATGAAGATACCTGACTGGGACTTTGGATTGAAAGTCAAACTGCTGAGATTAGATAAAGGGAAACCTATTGTTCAGCCATCTCAGGCTGAAGGAAACAAAGGCCAAAGCCACCAGCTGCGCTGGGAATCATCCCCGGTTGAGTTTGGGGTGGGGGGAGAGCACAGCTCACAAAGCCAGGTACACACAGGCTTCTCCCCCAACCAAGGGGGAGAGGAGGAGGTTTTGGGTTCATGGCGTAACCTCTGGTGAGAGGCAATAAACGCCCATCCTCCCTTACACAAACTGGCCCAGCTGTGGAACCCCCAACCCCACAGGCTGCATCCATGGGACATTCCCGTGAGAGGCAGCTGAGGGGGTGTCACAGACCCCCCAAAGGGCTAGGCCTTGCCCCACAGGACTGCACGTGATACAAGCAGAGTTTGCTGCAAGAGACTGTCCCCCTCCCCGGGGGACATGCCTGGACATTGCCACCTGGCCTGAGTGTATATTAACCCATGGGATTCTGTGCTTTCCGGGGGGACCACCACCAGCTGGAGAGGATCAACGCAACATCATTGGGATCCACAGATGGTGATATTTTCTTTTTTCTGTCTCTGTCACTCTCTTTCTGTCCCTCCCACCTATTTTCCTACTTCTCCCTTTCTCTCTTTTCTCTCCCTCTCTCTCATATTTACTATACAATAAAACCCATACCACTGACTGGCATATGGTCTCGTTTGCACCTTAATTCAGGCAGAGGTATTTCCAAAGAACCTTACTAATTAGATCATAACACATGGCACAGGAGACCTGACCAAAACCCACCCTGCCACCATCAACCGAGAGCAACCCAGCAAAGAAAGCGAGGATGCGACAGCTGAAGGTCCTTGTCTGCTCTGATTTTGGGCAGACCACCTGTGCACATGCATCTCGATGCTTGCAAGTACTTAGCTGTAATACTGTGAGTGAATAAAATCCAAGAATATAAACATGAACCTATAAAATTTGTTTACATAGTGCTTTTGCAAATAAACAATCACCTTCCTCCTCCAGTAGGATCTTGCACTGAGATCTTTTGCAGTCATTTTTTCAAACTTCACATTGCACAGCACATTGCATTTGCCAACACCAAAAGATACGCAATGTGAGAAGAGCAAAAGAATTCTCTTGGTACAGTCCTTCCACAATCTGGACAGGGCTAAGGAGAGGTATTAAATGCTGCCCTTTGATCTGTGTGCTGCTGAACAGTTACATGCAATGATATGATTAACAGAGGCTAGAAAGAGAATAAGATATTCAAACATTCATCTCATAGGGAACTACAATAATACTTACCATTGATTTTGTAAATATGTCATTAATAATTAACCTTGTGTTTTGACCTGAAAAGTACAGGTGAGTCAGTCACTTGCACTGCCTGAGAATATGGCCCCAAACCTTTATGTTCTTACTGTGCAACAAGAAGACCCAAATCCTCCTGAAGGAGCAGGCAAGGACAGATGTGTATTTTGGGTGTGAGCAAAGCACAGCACTTGGCAATTCATAAAATAATTTAGTTTGCCAAAGTGCAGTGAGGCAGAAGGTCCAGTGGGACAGGGAAATACTGTACTGAGAAGAGGAAACTGTAGATCAACTCGGGGTATAACACAGCTTCATGCCGCCGCCTCTCACAGGAGAGCAGCCCATGATCCCAGCACGGGTTCCTCAGCCGGGCAGAGTGAAGACAGGGAATGTTCCTCTTTTGAGAGAGACTGGGTGGCGCTGGGAGCTGTGCGATACCAGACTACAGCTACATTCTCACACCGACTGCGATGCCACCTCCCAGCACTCCCCACTGTGCTTTTCCACCTATTTAGAATCAGCCCTTGAGCTGTTGGAGAGTGGAGTGGTCTCCTCTGCCCATTTTGCACATCCCTACGGCTCTGACCAGGAGTGCAGGACGTAATGAAAACAGAAGTCAGAGTTGGCAATCTTCAGTCAGAGAGAGGAAGTGCTTTACCGCGTTTGTGATCAACCGCTAAAAAACCCAAAAACCGACCAACCAAAAAAAAACCCCAACAAAACAACCCAAACAAAAAAAAAAAAGAAAAAAAAAGAAAAAGGAAAGAAAAACAAAAACCTCCACCACCAATCTGGCCGTTTTTTAGAAAAGAAACAAGTACCGCCTCGGTGGGGTGATCAGTCCATCTCACCAGAAGCATCCCTGCAGGCACCGCTCGCTCGGAGCAGGAGCTCGCACAGTCCCACGGGCAGGACACCCAGAGCACGGCCCCAGTGCCCGGGAGAGCGCAGCCTGGAGCCGGGGGAGTTCCGGGCGGCTGCGATGACCCAAGGCTCCACCGAGGCTCCCCGGAGGCTTCCCCCGAGCCCCAAGCGCAGCCCTGCCCCGGTGCCTCCGCCGAGTGCGGCGAGTGCCGGGAGGGCTCCCGCGGCACTGCCCGGCTTGGCCCCGGGGCCGGGGCGGCCACGCTTACCTGGCCAGGGTGCTCTTGCCGGCGCCCGGCAGCCCCCGCAGCAGCACCAGGCTCCCGCCGCCGCCCCGCGGGGGCCCGAGGCTCAGCCCGCCCAGCGCCCGCAGCAGCAGCCGCTCCTCCGCGGCCGCGCCGCCGGGCCCGGTGGGGCTCGGGCTCGGGGCCGGCCCGGGGTGGGGGGCCCGGGGCAGCCTCTCCGCAGCTCGGCCCCGGCCCCGGCCCCGGGCCCGCGTCCCACGGCCCCCGCGGGCGGGACCGGGCGGGACCGCGCGTCCCTCCATGGCCCGGGCGGCCGAGACTTTGCCCCGCGAAATCGAAAGCTGCCGAGAGCAGAGACGCGGGCAAGGATAGGCATCTGCGGCTCGCCCAGCCAAGGCGCTCAGCTGCGGCACTCGCTGCACACGCGGAACTTTGGCCCAAGATGCATCTTCAATTATTTAAAGTCAGGATTATTCCCAAAATTCTCATGGGCGGGAGGATACAAGCCAGCGCTGACAGCGTTCAGTCCCATGTGCTGCCTCTGTGTACTGCGGACTACAGGGTAGCCCCGAAAGGGAATCATCAAAGCCCAAAAGAGAAATGGGGCTGGCTACAGGACCCCAGGTATGCACGGAGACTTTTTTCTTCTCCGCCCGCCCCCTCCCTAGCAACGAGCTCTCGGAGTCCTCTTCAACCACAGAACAACAGCGATGCCAAGGGATGCAGCTGAGCAATCACCCAGCACCGAACACAGGACCCCGCGCATCACGCTCACTGCATCACCCTCTTTTTTTTTTTTTTTTCAAACATATTATCACAAGAGAAAGTAAAGGAAGTTTAACAGGATGTATTTCCTCTAAAGAAAACCTAATCTCCATTAACCTGATCACCACAGCCTGAAGAAATGATAGTTTCTGGTAAAACCAAAAATAGTTGGTGTCCTACCAGTACCGCACTCTCCCTCTCAGAGCCACACACAGCATCATGCCCAGCTTGGTTAGGAGCCAGCCCCAGGTATGCCCCAGGGACACAGCAACACCAACCCTCAGTGCTGGAGCTTTAGGTTCTGAGGCTGCAAATCACACTAAAGACAGAGTTCATATACAGGAAGAAAGCTTAGCTCCCCAGGGACATGGCACACCGACACTAGCTGAAGCTAGTGGGAAAAATGTGTCAGGAAAGAAGATAGATAAAATTTGAAATTCATAGATACTGGGGAGAGGGTGTTAAAGTAAACTTAAATTGGCAACACTCTACTAAGAGATGAAAAATGATTTGCCCATACCAGAAAACTGTGGGATTTTGAAAACTATTTTTATTTCAAGCATTCTGGAAGGCCTAGATTCAGTAACAGAAAATATGGGCATTCAGATTTCTCTCTCAATAAGCAGAAGTAGGAAGACAGTATTAATCCTCAAGTGACATTTTCCTGAAATCAAACTAACTTGTCTGCTGCCACTGGTACAACACAGAAGTCTTTCGCTGTGGTTATGGCTGGTATGAACTCCCTTCCTCCTCCTCTTTACATTTTGTATAATGCTCTGCTGGAGGGACAGCAGGGTATTTCCAGCTGAGGAAAACACACACACGTACATGGGAGATGCGTTCAAACAGTGCAGCCAGAAAATTTCAGCAGTGGTACAACATTAATTTAGAAATACATACACTGTTAACTGCTTACAAGTAGATGCAGTGTTTAAGTAGAAAGTGGAGACACATCGGCAAATTCAGCCATGGTGGAGCTTCAGCACGAGCACAGTCAGGTCCTGGCTCTTCAGCTGATGTATAAACACATGCAAGGAAAGGTGAGGAAGAGGACATGAATGAATAAATGGATAAATATTCTGGATCTGCAGAAGTGGAAAATACTATTTCTGACAAATAGAGAAGCTTCCTGCTTCTCCTCATTGATCTTCTCTCACACTTGTCATGAAGTGAGGTGAGAGTTGGCTGTTTTGTCACTCCCTCTCCCTACAAGGAAGGTCCAGCCTTATGCATGCCTCATAATTGACAGAGGTTTCTCTTTATAATTAATTATAATTTAGCTCTCTCTACATATGTAAATATTTCCAACACCGCTAAAAGAAACATCAAATCAGTGGTTACCAGTGCTAGTGACACATCTTCTCAGTCTACCACAGAACTTACACTTCCTTCCTCCAGCATGTTTGAATCAGCTCTGTAGTGAAATGTTCTTGTTTCTGTAGTCCCAAATTCCCAAATGAGTCTAGCTGAAGGGAAGCATAAAGCCTGGTTTCAGGAGAAAAGAAAGTAAGTTGTGCACCCCTGGATGAGTGAGTAGGAATGACAGACGAAGATTTTTTCCATTTGGGGTTGTAAAGGGAGTGGGTGTAATTATGACTGAGGGTGAAGGTAGAAGTAGGCCAGGACATGTAAAAAGCACCTTTCCCTGCGGGTGAGCATCACTGCCTGCTCCTGTGGCAACATCTTGGATCCTGATACAAGTAAATTAAATATCAGAGCCTGAAGCTCACACCTCATGGCGACAGATACCTCTGGTCTCCACTCTCAATCTCTTCATACCACACTTGAGGATGTATGAGAAAGTGTAAATCCCAAATGGCTTCAGAAAATGACCTTTTGCCATACAGAAAGTTTTCTCAATTTTGATCACTGTTACATGATCACAGAGGTCGATATCAGGGGGAAATTTTGGGGGGAGGTCGCCAAAGACATACACCAAAAAATCTACAGTGGTTTCTTTCTTCCAGGTTATCCCTCATATTTAAAATTCTTGGTGGCCAGTTGAAGTCCTTCCATGGTGGAATCAAAGCAAGAAGTTTCTGAAATAAAAAAAGAAGAGGTTCTGCTGAAGTATGACAAAGCACAGGCTGCAAAAAGACTTCACAGCTGTAAATTCAATCCTCAGACTAAGAAGAGTTCACCTGTCCAATGTTTTCTTAAGTCTCTAATACTCAGCTGTTGGTTTAAAAAGTTAAAAAGAATGGAGAGGAAGCAGATAATGGAAAGCAAAGGAAAAATAAATAAATGCAAGGAGAGTGGAAAAGGAAGATAAGAACTTGGATGTCAAAACTAGAGGCAGTAAGAACCTTACAATCTCAAAGCTGAAAAATAAGGAGAAGAGTGACACAGTGGATTTTTTTCTCTACACACCACAAACCCTATATAATGAACAGCTGTTCCAAAAATACCACCATAGTACAGCTACATCTCTTTTTTGTTGTTGTTACAATGTGCATTGTTTCTCCTGTTACCTGTGCTCAGAACCTCACAGGCCTCCACATTACGGAGTTTGTGAGAGGCACCGGCACAATCCAATGGTTGCTCTTTCCTGAGAGCACCAGAAACACTGCTGTGGGCCGCTCTTATTCCCCCAGGTAATTAGACTCTTTGCTTAAGTGATTTTTGGGCCAGGTTTTCCTGGTACGCACTGTAAAAGGCAGGTGAGGTTTTCTAGTCACAATTCTGTGCATTTTTTCATGCTTTATTTTGTTTAATTAGTGGTTAAATGTCAAAGGACAGATAAATTTTTTCACTATTATCTATGTATCAAGGGAGCAATTGGAAGAGGCTTGGCCATGGGGTGATATTTTCTGTGGCAATACTGGAAGACTGCTTTAGTCAGCTTTGTATTTTTCAGATTAATCTTTTCATGTTAGCCAAAAAACCAGTCCTGCCTGTCCCAGCTGTATGTTCCTGCTTCTTCGCCCATGTCCTGCTCACCTCATGGGCTCTAGGACAATTTGTTTCAGCTCCATAGTCCATACCAAAAACCTTTTTGGATGTCTTCATGCATTGGATGTTAGAGCTGAAATGCCTCGCTCTGCTGCAGGAGCATCACAGCCAGCAAAGGGAGGTGGTGGGAATAGCACAGCCAGGGAAAGGAGGAGCAATAACACAGGGCATCAAGATATTTATCTCATCAAAACCACACCCTTCCAGGCTGTTGTGGAAGAAGTCTTCCTGCAGGGAGTTACTGACTGCTGTGCTTCAAAAAGAAACATGCCAGCTTCTACTTTGCAGTAGTCCTGCAGATAAATGCTTAAACTGACACATTTGTATTGCACATGGCACTTGTGAGTCCTAGTCTAAGGAGAACTTTTAGGCACCAAAATAATGCTGTTTTCTCTGATCTCAACATTACTTAAACTGGGAACTCTTGCTTAATCTCCAGAACAAATACTGATGTGCTGCCAATGCTGCAATAAGGAGCTCTCACAAAAACTTGAGACTAACCCTGTATTTTCACAGAGGAGCACTATCACTGTTCACCCCCTTCCACTGGAATAAACACACCCTTACACAATATGAATACAGAAGCATGATCATCTGCCTAACAGATTAAGTTGCATGTGGCCAGTAATGCTCAGTTTACTTTCCAATCTAAAGGGACTCAAGTGATCATATTAGCTCTCCCTTTATTTCCTATGATTTTAAAAGGTTTCAGTAAGAATGTCTCCATTTTCCTACTTTTTTATTTTCCCCCTGACATTTGAAGGAATCAAATCCATTTCAACATTTACAGTTGTTCGCTTGAGCAGTTTTACAACAACTCTGGGACATCATTCTTGGCAAGTCTGCTTTAATCAGCAACCAGAGGAGAATTATTTTGTGGTGAGGCAAGACAACCTTATCCCTCAAAGCCAGGGGCACCATTGATCAGGAAATCTCACCTTTCTTTTTACAATGCCTACACATGCAGACTTCAGAGGAGCACTGGAAATACTCATGTGGGGTCTGGTCAGGGGTCTGCATTACCCAATATCCTGTGCCTGACAGTGAGTATGAGCTGACTAAAAACCCAAGGTTCCTTTTTAAACCCAAGGAACTTTTTCCTATCCACATACTTTTCTTGGTTTAATTTTTTTTAACATCCCACATTTGTAAAAGCTTAAAAGCAGTCCATCACCTGAAGGTTTGATTGCAGAATCCATGGCCCCTGATATCAGAGCTGCCCAGACAGGACGCCCTGCACGTGCTCTCCTCGTATCTGCAGCAGCACGACCTCATCTGCTCCCTTGCCCCAGCCTTGGCACTGAGCTGGACCTTACACAGCTTATCTAAATTCCTGGGTCCAGCAGAAAAGTATCGATTTGTTCCCTGTGGGGTTAGCGAGTTAAATTACAGCCTTCCTGTCAGCCAGCAAGTGCTGGAGCTGCTATCTGGAGCAGGGCTGGGAGGAAGGGCACTTCACACTTTGGGCAGCCTAAACCCATTGCATCAGCCTGGTCTGAGATGGCAGATCCCAGCTACAGAGCAGCCTAAACCAATCTGACCTCTGATGTCTCATCCTCTCCCCACAACAGCCTGGAGGACTTTCCCTGACTCATTTCTGATGCTGAACTGAAACAAAGCAAAACAAAACCCCCACAAAACCCCCTGATTAACTTCCCTCCTCCTCCCAGTATAAAACTCCAGCTAAATGACCCATTCCAACATAGATCTCAATGACCAAGCCCTGCAGAGACAGTGCAAGAGTTTTTTATAAGCCAAACCCAGATGGGGAGTCCTCTTTCATGGCACGGTCTGCATTGCTCTCATTCTATATTCCATAGAACTAACACAAGCTGACACAGTAGAGCATCAGACTGCAGCACCATGCAGCAAACAGGGGTTTCCTGACAGCAGACAGTGGCTGGGTCACAAATGCACAGGGCTGTGGGTCACTTCTGCTGCGCTCTTGACAAGCAGGAGGGGAAGACTGAAACAGCTTTGGGAGTAGCAGGGCAGACAGACAAAAGGAGTGAATCTAATAGGAAAAAACAGTTTGTTGGATTCAGCAACTGGATAAAGGTACAGACAATAAGGCAGGATAATCTGCTAGCATGTGTCTTTCCTTTCTTGAAGCAAAAAAGGAAGAAAAATACTTCATGTTTCACAATTTTCTTCTGGGAAGATAACAAAGCTCTTTGTTTCTTTAGCATACAAGCATTTAAGCAATAACCTGGACATTTCTGGATGATAGCTTAGGATACAAACCCACACAGATGTCCAGTCAGGACCAGTCATTTTTGTCATCACTGACATATAATGAAACCAAGCCCCATTCAAGAGGTTTCAATTCCAACCCAAACTATTCAGCTACCTCTCCTCTGACATGAGCCTCCACTGTGAAAACCTCCATGTTTATGACAGTCCCATCAGAGTGCACATCCACCTCCTTGACGCTTGCTCCAGCCATAGCTCAGGCACAGGGCACCAGGTGACAAAGATCCCCTGACCAGACCCCATGTGGATGATATTCCAGCAGTCCTGTGATGCCTGGATGGGACTAATTTAAGTCTCAGGGTATGGAGTCTTTTTTCTGGCTCAGTTTGCTCATGGTGCAAGTTATTCAGCTTATTTGTTTAAAAACTACAGATTAATCCATTTTCCATTTTGGAAAGAACAACTGATGGCAAGTCATAGAGAAGTTAAGCTGGCATTTTCCTGCTGGAACCCATAATCCTTCCTTCTTATCACAATTTTCCCATAATATCTCTCATAAACAAACCAAAGAAACTTTGCCAAGTTACAAAAGGGTTCAAAAATCCACTGGACAAGTAAGAACACAATAGCATACTTTCTAATTCTCAGTAGCACACTTTGTCACACCAAATGAAAACATTAATGAAAACTTAACACTCCAATATATGGAGTCATTGTGACCTCCTGCTACTGTTTCTCCACTGAAAAGCAGAACTGCCACTTTTTCATAACTTGGTGAAATACTGTTTTATTACTCATACAGTTCTATTCATAATTAGACCCTTAATGGAGCCAGCATTACTCTCCATGCTGAAAAGACAAGGAAAATAGGGCTGTGATGACTCACAACAGATTGCCACAGCAACCAAACTGGGAATAAATTCCAGCTTTTAGGCATCCTACCCTGCTGCTTTCACTTCACTCTGCATGTTTTAGATTTCAAAGGAAAAATTAAGATCATATGCTTTTAATAATGAAATACTGCCTTCTCTTTTCCCCATTCAGGCTTGAAAAAAAACCCGAAACAAACCCAAACAACCCTCAACCATAACTCAGTTAAAAATCAAGTAAGTTGAGGGATACTAAATGCATCTTAGAAATTATAATGAACAATGTTCTTTAGATATTTGGTCAAATATAATAAAAGGGTGCAATATTCACAAGGTGACTGATTACCTGTTTGTTCATGCAGAACTTAAGACAGTCAGTCATGACTGATGAAATGTAGCATCTAGACAGCCAGTGTAGGTTATGATGTCCTCCTCTGTCACATCTTGACACAGTTCCATGTCTACTATTTCAGAAGAGTCTTGATTCTCTTGGTGATTTTTATTTAGATCTTCAAGGCTAATAATATCATCTAAAAAACAAAGAAATTACAAACTGCAGCCAAAGACACCTGAAATTACCTTACATAGTCTGTCATGTCCATTGTGTCAGGATGTAGTATTTCTAGAACAAGCTTTTATTTCATCAGAATCTTCTTGATTTTTGCCTCCTAAATGGCCTATAAAATAAATGAAATCTTTCCATTTTGTCTCTCATGGGGGGTGGGGAGTGAGAGGCAACGCCCTTGCATGTGTGTGTCTATTCTCACTCTTATGCTGCTTCTCCCAAAGTACCCTTTTTTCTGAAATAAAGAAACTACTCTCCTATTTTAGACAGCGAATTCTACCAGCTTTCAGGGAACTACTATTGTATATTTTTGAACTCGTTATGGAACATGTGTAATTGTACTGCATTAGTATGGAAATCATGAAAAAAGACAATGAGCAACCTTATCCCATAACCTCCACACTGCAGGAATGAATGCACACAGAAGTCCAGAACTTCACATGAACTCTGATATCTCTTACTGCTCAGGTGTGTGACCCCAGGTGGTATTTGACAGCAGCTGAACATGAGCCAGCAAGTGTGTCCAGGTGGCCGAGAAGGCCAGTGGCATCCTGGCCTGGATCAGCAATAGTGTGGTCAGCAGGACCAGGGCAGTGACTGTCCCCCTGTCCTTGGCACTGGTGAGGCCACACCTCGAATCCTGTGTTCAGTTTTGGGCTCCTCACTGCAAGAAAGACATTGAGGGGCTGGAGCGTGTCCAGAGAAGGGCAATGGAGCTGGGGAAGGGTGTGGAGCACAAGTCTTGTGAGGAGAGCAGAGAGAGCTGGGGATGTTTAGCCCAGAAAAAAAGAAGACTCAGTGGGGACCTTATCACTGTCTACAGCTGCCTGAAAGAAGGCTGTAGCCAGGGTCAGTCTCTTCTCTCAGGCAAACAGTGACGGGGCAAGAAAAAATGGCCTCAAGTTGTACTGGGGAGGTTTAGATTGGATATTAGGAAAAATTTCTTCACTGAAAGGGTGGCTGGGCACTGGAACAGGCTGCCCAGGAAGTTGTGAAATCATCCTCCCTGAAAGTGTTGAAAAAGCAGGTAGATGTGGCACGTGGGGACATGGTTTAGTGGACTTGACCAGTGCTGGGTTAATGGTTGGACTCAATGATCTTACAGGTCTTTTCCAACCTAAATAATTCTACAATTCTATTATAATCTCTACAATTTTTAGTGATAATGAAGTTTAATTAACTTGAAGATACTAAACCTTTCAGGGAAGTAAAGTCTCAAGAAAGACTATTTCATTATTATTCTGATCTGGAATGGATAAACTTGAGCTAATTACTGGAATAATTCCATATGGGAAATTTTATAAGGCAATTTTAGCACTCAGATCAGGAAATGTGAAGTGATGATTCACAGCAACCATAACTCTGTCATACCATGTACACAATCAATGGTGCCACAAATTCATTTATCACATCCCAGTGCTTTTGCACAAAGGGGAGTCTTTGATAAGAAGAATTTTATATGGTTTCAGTATCACAGAATAGACTTACCAGTCAAGGAGTCTCCATTCTGCAATCCTTTTGTTTTCTGTTTCTCCTAAAATAGATAACAATAGTCCAGCAAAAAGAAAGTATGTGACAAGAGAGTTTGTTATTTTGAGCAAGAACAAAGTCCATGCTCTATTTTATAATCACTATTTCATTGTATTTTCATGATTTTCCTGATTTCCACTACCAGACAAGGAAAAAAAGTAATTCGTAAGTTAACACTTTACAACTAGATAAAGAGAATTATTTAGCCTACAGTCACACAGAATAACTTCTCTGCTGCAACTCTAGCCGAGGTGATGGAGGATGAGATTTGCTCAGATGATGAGAGAAAACTCTAAGAGGGAAAACATCTGAATGATGGTAGCTTGTACTTAATGAACATAGGCCAGGTCAAGATACAGGTATCAAAACTTTTTCTCCCTTTTTGAACTACTTCGTGCACAGTTCTGCTGAAGTTAATCTTTCAAAACCGGAATCCTACCATGGCCATGAGCTGGTTCCAGAAATATTCAGAGTACATGAAACATCCATCTCCTCATTATGGGTATTAAAGCAAATTTACTAATAAAGAACTGAAGAATTCCTCTTTGCACCTGAAATATTGGAAAGCCTTCCAAAATCCCCTAAAATTCATACCTCCACAGAGGTCTTCCACTGTAAATAGATCATCTTTGAAACTTTCCAGTCAAGGGGAACTATATAATCATCTGGCAACAAGGATTCTGCAGAAGAAAATATTTTTTGCAGTTGAGTGTTCAGATTTCTCCACAGCCAAAATATATCACTGAATTACAATTTTTGCACGTTATTTATATAAGTTTTTTTAAAGCAGATATTTAAATGAGCCAGCAACAAAATCAGAATTTAGAATTTGTAGAATCTAAGGCCAGTGCACAAGAGGGAAAGAGGGGGAAGGAGATTTGGGCTTGGTTTCTTTATTTAGACAAAGGCGTTCCTACCATACTTTCATTTCCGCCTGCATACTCCCCTTAAACTAGGCACAGAGAAAAACAAAGCTTTCAGCCAATAAATTAATAGAAATGGAACTTAAATAACAACCTTTAAATTTAAAAATGTTTAATTTTAAGAATTTGTGCAGTATGATGACAGAAGTTACTTCCTAAAATGTTTTAACTGAAACACTGTTTAAGAAGCTAAAAAGAGATTTTTTTGGTAGGAAAACTGTCTGAAATATTTTCTACACTTATGTGAGAATCATACAAGCAAGACATTCAACTAAACCTTTCATTTATAAACAACTAAAGACATTCATTTACCAAAAATTTCCCCTCCAAAATATTTGCAATAAAAATTGACTGAAATTCTCCGTGTTGTAAAATAATTCTGCTCAAATGTGTGCAAGAATAAATAGTAGCCTGTCAATATACAGTATGCCACAAAAAACCCCAAAAACCAATAGGATAATTTTTGAAATTGTAGTATAATAATAACAATGAAGGAGAATGTGGCCAGCCAGGCACAATTCTGATGGGAAAACCCCAGCAGCCAGCAAGCACAAGCTGGCAGAGTTTCAGAGAGATATTGGGGTGGGTTTGCATTTCTTAAAGGTAATTTCCAAAGGAAACTCATCCAAACTCCAGAGAATGTCATCTGTTACTGACTCAGAGAAGAATGACATTTGGTTCACTAACCTACTGAGTGTTTCTGAATGCCTGGCTTTTCTTTTTCTTTCTTGGAAGGTCCCAGTTTTTCAATGACAGCCAACTCCCTCTAAGATTATGAAACTTTAAACCACAAATACGAAGATTCACCAAGTTTGGAGAAGAAAAATGTTTTATATGTAACACTTGAGGACATCAACAGTACTACTTGTTTAATTTCAGCTCTATATGGCAAGTTCTTTGGTGTGTGGTGCCAGATTTAGGTAAAGCAGCACTGCAGGTCCTTTAGGGACCAAGCCAAGTAACGCTTCCTATGATTTGCATCACTGTTCTGGCAGGTAGCATTGCCATCGACTTTTTAAAAAACCCAGAGAATCCTTAGGTCAGTTTAGGTAGATAAACAGACATAAGCTGCTCCTCAGCTGTCAGAATAAGATTTCGATATGAAAATTCATGCTTAATTTTAAATTCTACTGAAACGAAGAGATGTAAAAGTCTGTATACTGAAAAGCTGGTCTGTGTTTTTTAACCCTTTTTGTTGTCTAAATGCAAGTTACAGTTTCTCCACTAAATGGACCCAAGAAGCTGAAGAACATTATGCACAGGAAACACGGCTCTTTCAGCAGGTGTTCTAGGCTGACTTCCAAGCAAAACTCTGTTGTTTTTGCTGGTTACAGCTCTGTGGGATTACATTAGCCCGCAGTATATTTGGAAACAATGGTTGGCACACACAGGTCTTTTGAGGACTGATCATCTTTTACCTGCTAACTTAAAATTATTAGGCTGAAAGTACAAAAATGAGACATCTGGAGCTCTGGAAGGCAAGTATACAACACTGGGACACTTCATAACCAGGCATGATTAAAAAGAAGTCATTCACTATCAGAAAATGCATGTTGTAAGTTTGATATTCAATTTCAAACTAAATTAGATTTTGGGAAAGATTTTCAATAGTATCTAAGCCATGTAAGAGTGTATGAAAACTTTATTTAAAAAAAGAATGTTACTATCTGGAATATAAACTCAAATATGCAACCTTTATATAAGAGCACACATTTTGTGCCACATTTTCATTCAGTTCCATAATCATCACAGTAAGTCTAATTCAGTAGGATGTATTAAAACATCATTTAGTTCTGTAATCAACACAGCAAAGTCTTACTAGGATATATTAAAATGTCAAAAAGCTTTCAATGCTTTGGATTTCAAGTTAGTCAATTTTTTTACTAAAAAGACTGGCAAAATACAGAGCCAAACCAAAAGCCCCTCTGACAGAGACTGAGGATTTTATGTAAAAACTAAAATAAAACTATCACCAGAGTGGCAGTGATTTGTTTCAACTGGATTACTACCTAAGAACTGCAATAAAAATTAGTTTTTAACTGTAGTATTTTTGTTTGTTTTTTGGTTTTGAGGGAGTGCTTTGTTTTTTGTTTCTGGTTTTGAGGGGTTGGCTTATTTTGGTTTTTTCTTTATTTTACATAGGAGTAGGAAGAAAAGCATTATACCCAGTGGAAGGCCTGGAGAACCAAAGAGCTGCACAAGTTGAGAAGCAAATCCTAATGATAAGGGAAGTCTCAGAAAACTACATTTCATTTCTGCATCTTGATAATCTTCAGGTTGTGAGGCCTCTGCTGGCTCAGAGTCATCTGCTTTATTCACATTTTCACTGCAGCTTGCCAATGTATTAGAATCTTCTAGGTATTCAGAAACAACTTTAACAGAAGTCAAAATATCTGGTTGGCCATTTGTAACCTCTGAAGAAACATGTTCGCCCTCGTCCTCTTTTTTATCAACTACCTGTTGTGGCTGAAGAGTTGTAGCTTGCTCCTCCTTTGTTTTGGAATCTACACAAACCCTGCAGGTGCAATTTGATATGGGAGAATGTTGTCCTGAATGAATGTAAGAAATATTATGTAACAGAGCATCTGCATCCGGGGTGGGTAAGGAGTGCGATGCCTCGGCGTCAGTGTAAGGTGCAAAATCTTCCTGCAATGCATGATCCTGTTCATGTGTCTCTCCAGTGCTCTTGCTTAGAAAGTTCTTTTGCCTCACTTCAAAAACACTTTTTTGGGGAATATCTTCTCTTATCGGAACTTCCTTCCCTCCCTCTGTATGACCAGCAATCTGTCTTGGTATGTTAAACTTTGGTGCTAAGTTGACAATTCTCCTGTATCTCTTCCTCTTCAATGTAATTGGTGTAGCATCATTTATTGGCACATTTACTTCACTCAAACCCTGCATGGAGGTAGCCCTGGCTTCCACTAGGGAGTCAAAGTGCACTTTACCAGTTGGAGATGAAGACAAACCATTGCTTATTACATTGCAAACCTCCTCCGTTTCTGTTTCTGGATGGCTTGCTTTTACCAATCCTTCATTTGATTGATAGCAGTTTAGCTCTGCTGAACTGTTCGCTTGAATCTGTTCAGGTTTTGTCACTTTTTGAGGTCTTTGTTCACCTACAAATTTATCCTCAGACAAAGGAGAGAGAGAAACTTGAGTATTGAAGCCCATCTGCAACTCCTCAGTAGATGAATTAACTGAAAAAGAAGCACAGGCATTAGAGCCAGTCTCTTCTGCTTTTACTGCACCTTCGCCCTCTGTGTTATCAGGCACATTATCAAGTACATTTGAATTGTAACGCTCAGAGATTTCTTTTTCTTCACTGTTTAAACTTCTTGGTTTGGCTTCCAGGTCAGGTTCACATGTAATTTGACGTGACCCCAGTTTGTTTTCTGTGCTTAACGGTGACATGTTGTAGCCTTCAGAAATGCCTTCTGTTTCCTGGATGGAATTTTTATCATTGCTTTTTTCCAGGAAACCGCAGAGATTGTCTTTGTGCCTTTGATTTGCTTCCTCATCATCTAATGTATTTTTGGTTAGGTTTTCAGTACAAAAAGGTTTTACATCTCTTGAAAGCAAACTGTCACTTTCTACAGGTAATTCATTTTTACCTGCAGTATTTGGTGTCAAGAAGACCTCAGGCACAGAGACCAGAAAACTCTGTCTTGAAACCCCTGCAGCTTCTTTTAGGCTTTCATCACCACTCTTAGGCTGCTCTTCACAAACTGTTATTGGATCCTCTGGGCCTTTGCTGAATGTACACAATGATTTTTTGTTTTCTTCTTCCAAATCATCCTCTTTGCTTTCTGATCCATCATGGCCACCTGGAACTGGATGATGAGCTACTCCAAATAAGATTTTCTTTGTGATTTCTGTCCGATTAGTTTTCATCGTTTTGTTTCTTTTTCGCTTTTTCTTCTGTTTTGCTTTTGTTAACAGGTATCCAGGGTTCTTGCTTAAAATTGTCCCCCTATGTGAAAATAAAGAAGATTAAATGTAAAACCCTAAACAAATTAAAAAACCCAAACCTCCACTAAATTAGAGTAATAATGTATTCATGGTGATCCATTTGAAGAATAGGTACTTTATGTTAATATGATGATCAAACACAGACTATCTGCTTTTTTCAATAGATAAGATCTCAGATAAAACCTTCTATTGATTAAACAAACATTTAATCAATACAATTCAGGACAATCCCGAACATTTAAATCTGTTTAAATAAACCCAGCTGCCATCTCAATAATTTCACTTTACAAAAAGTATCACAACTAGTTGCAAGACCAAACGTGATATTTCTGGACAAGATGTTTGAGTAATAGATCCTGAAGAGCTGGTGCTTCTGAAATTTCATTAATTTCATGTCATGCAGAAAAGGTACTAAGTGGAGGACAATGTCATCCATTAAGACCAAATACTCAAATTCAAAACATACTAACCAAAATCCAAATAATGTAAAGGTACAGGGACTATAGCAACTCTGGTATTTACTGTTCAGTATATTAAGTGTTGACCCATACATATTTGGAAGAAATAGTTCATACTTTATTACCAACAAAATAATACACTGTGGAAAAATTAAGATGGTTGTAGGAAAAAAGAGCATGTTTATTTACAGTTAATTGTGCAGCTCTCTTCAGAACGTCTCATTTATTTTGTCTGCATTTCTCATCAAATTTAACAGAAAGCAGCCCTAGCTGACTTCTCTGAGATCTTGGTGTTGGCCCATCAGGCAGCTAAGCCTGAACACTTGTAAGAAAAACCCAGACCAGGATTCCATCCAGGAATTTAACATCTCCCATTGCAGTTCTTCAGAGAGATTAGATTTTCAGAGTTAAGTTTGACTGATAAACCTCTGACACAAAGACCTGCTCTTATTCTGTACTTCTTCACTTTTCTGAAACCTTTTTCCTGGGATAATACTTCACACAACACACTAGGGCAAAGCAGTAGCTAGAATTACAGGGTAAAATTGGTTAATTTCTGGGAATTTGTACGTAAAAGGGCTTTAAGTGCTGTATTCTGCAATTCTTAAGAGAGAAGCAAAACAAAACAAAAAAAAACCAAAGGGTGACTGCCAACTTAGAGAGGAAGCTGATCACTAGGAGGCAGCCTGGGAACTAAAGCTCACCAATGGGAATCTATCCTTACCCTTTACTCATTCTTAAATTTATTCATTGTTAGTCTCTTGCAAGTTCTTTCTTAATTTGAACTCTACAAAGCAAACCCTCCTTATTCTCTGAGCGCAAAGGACAGCAGCAGCCTTCTCAGCATAGAAATGAAGTCTCTTGCCTGCAACCAGATTCAAAAGTCTTGATGCCTTGATATTACTGCAAGGAGCACTACAGATCTCCATAGTGATCTTGTTGGAAAGCACACAAAATTTATTGTCCTATAATGGTTTCCAGATGAGACATCCTACTAAGAAATGGGACTTTCTTCAAATATTGGCATTTAAGTCCATGTAGTGCTTTGCTCCAAGTAATGAAAACTGACTGCCCTTTTTCCAGCTCAGTATTTTTGATACAGTGCCCTATGGTTTAAGTGGGGATGTCTGCACCACAGATAACTGAAGTTAGTCAAGAGAAATTCCATGCTGAATTCTGTTCACCATACACTCCCTAGTCAGCAACATGCCTCCTGTCTCTCCAGAAAAAGAGACAAAGGATGCCAAAGTTTTATGATTTAATAGATCTTACTTGTCTATTGAAATAAGTGATATCAAAGTGAAGCACCTACAATGGTAGCTGGAGAGATTACTTTCTTACATACACCCCAGATTTGCAGAAATCATATACTAATCCAAGATTATGTCTTAAATCTTGACACTAACTTTCTTCTTTGGTGAAGAAAATTCAATACTTGAAAGTTGTTTTAGACAAGGAAATTCTCTGGAGTTTTCAGGTTCATAAAACCCCTTACTGGTGAAATAGAAAATAATGTCCAAATTTTAACTGTTTTTAATGGAATGGGGAATAAAATATCAGACCTATGCACCAATTCCAAGAAGAATTGATTGTAGTACCTAAAAGTCCTTGTGCTGCCAGAACAACTGCAGAAATGACAACTAAATTATCCATGTCAGCACTGACACAGGAATTAAATTCTCCAGCCTAGATATTTTTGTAGCTATACTTTGCTTATCACTCACTTCTTTCAGATGTGAATTCACACTGCTACTGATAGAAATGAACTTCTCCAATACTGGTGCAAGCGTGTTTCTGGTGTCTAACCCCTGACACATCTGACAACACTCTTAGGACAATGCTGACAGAAACTTCCTTAGGCTGGGATATTGCATCAAAGGGTATTTCAGAAATGAGGGAAAAGTCTTAAAGGTCCGTCCACTTATTTAGTCTCCTTACTATTAATTCTGAATCAAGAGGAAAACCCACACTGGATGGGATTCACTTCAGAATGCAAGAACAAAAAAAACCACATCCATGAAATAATGGGAAAACAATCCACCAGAAGATCCAGAAAAACTAACAGCTATTACTGCACTGAAATTGTTGCATGTCAAAATACTAATGAATGCAAATGCTGATCCAGGATGATGACCTAGCATACCTGGATATGACATTGGACAGTTCATCATAAATACAATTATATCATTTCTGTGCTTTGGAAATATGGAGGTTTTCTAACAGTTCAAGAAAATTAGTTTTCTAAAGATTTGAATTTCCTAAAGAAAGGAGTAAAGCAAAAAGGAAAGGGATGAACTACTAAGTGTAGAATAATAAAATGTATTATTCTTCATGGTTCCAGGTAACTTTTGTTTTTCAATTGATTCTAAGAAAATACTACTCCAAAGAAATATTCTAATGCACTGTGATGGCATAGCTCAAATTTCCTGCTGATTGTCTAGCCCAGTACCATGTTAAGGTTTCTGCATTGAATGAAGCAAATTGTCTACTGGTTTTCATAAGTTTTCTCTTCATTCCGCCTCTTTTAGTCCACCAACATGCCTTTTGAGAGTTTCTCTTACAGTAAAACCATTTGGCACACAAATACTGAGAAAATGCAAGATCCAGCATGGAAACAGACTTCTCTTCTTTACAGGGACATTTGCTAGTGAGCGGTTTTTAAACCCATACAACACATGCAAACAGAAAAAGAAAAAAGGTGCTGTGTCAGCTGGTATTTTAGTTTTGCTGGATATGATGCATTTATTATTTATTACAAACCAGAAACCTGGTTTGCAATAAAGAGACCTGAAAAAATGTAATATTTTTTGAAATAGGAATTCCCCTTCTGTAACACCACATTGAAATTTCTCAGCCTACTGTTTAGACAACACTAAAGGCTTTTTGCCATAACTCTGTTACACGACTTCAGAGTGTTCAAAATAACACTGACCAGCTTGACTGAATCAGTGCTCAGATGACACTTTTAACTGGAGAAACAAATGCACTTTCACAACCACTGAGGCAGAACATGCAAACTAATTAACCTAAAGCAATTAGTCACATTTTGATGAAAAATGGCAAAACCAGAAGAGTTACTTATTTGCAGTTGGACAGACTTGCATGCATCTAAGCTGATGTCTGCTTGATATTAAAAAATGCCTGCAGCCACTGCTGTAACGAAATATAGGATAGAAATCATAGAATCCTTATTTGGAAAAGATCTCTGAGATCACTGAGTCCACCCATTAACTCAGCACTGCTAGTCCATCACTAAACCATGTCCCCAAGTGCCATATTTACTCATCTTTTAAATACCTCCAGGGATGGTGACTCCACCACTTCCCTGGGCAGCCTGTACCAATGCCTGACCACCAGTAAAGAAATTTTTCCTGATCATCAGGCAAGATGGAGGAACTGGTAAATTTAAAATCCAATTCTATATTTCATTTAGCAATGAAGTACATGGTCTTTCAGAAATGTATGCCATCATTAATCTCCAAAGTCTCTGGAGTGAGTTTTCAACATAAAAGTTACAGTAGAGCAGCTTGCATAAGATGGCATTTACTGGGACACACTTCACCTCCTCCACCTGGTAAGTCCAAGTACATTGTTGAATTCCTGGTGGCATAATTTTGCTTCAGCAACAACCAGAAACTGAAGTTACAATCTCAGAGTATCAAAAAAAAGCCAAGGTACCAGCCTTTTTGTTGCATACCTTGCCTTTAATACTGAAATGAATGATAAAGATCTAGTTCCTCAAAATCAAATGGAATACTGGTATCAGATGATCAAACAATGGAAAAAACCACAAAACTTGCCAGTATTATCTGGCTTCCTGAAAGCTGAAATTTCATTAGAAAGCTGAACATTCAACTTAGCACTTTACTGCTGAAGAAACAGTCTTTGTCACTCATTCCTATTTTGCTCCAGATGTTGCCCTTACACTTCCACTATGGTGTTTTGCTGGCTCTACCACTCTCCTTATGGGTGGATTCACCTGCCTGACCCTGCATCAAAAGAAAAGAAGTACATACTTCATTGTTATGCTCATTTAACTCTCCAAATCAAGTAGTAAAACAAGTGTCTAGCTAAGACAATTAAATAGTTGATGGAAACAAATGCGTACTTTCAGCAGCAGCATGTCAGGTTGCCTCACAGCAAGGAAATTCACTACAAATGATTTGTAAGAAATGTTTACACATTACAGTGTTGCAAATTAATTCTCTCTGCCTTAAATCAGTAAAGATTCTACTAACTGGATTCAATCTGAAGTAACTCAGTATTTATTATTCTTCTGTCAGCATTGCCACTGGTGGTGAGATTTAAAAACCTTTATAAAATATGCTAATCTATCACAATGCTCAAAGAGCTGCTCCAATTATTATATTTTCTACAGGGTTGATGTATATACAGTTCTGTGCAATATATAATCAGTTATCAGATTGCTGCCCTGTTATAGTCTAGATACAAAAGACAATGGTCTAGAGAGCACACAGAATAAACAGAGAATTAAATGCTTGATTAAAGCATGCCTTTAGAAGCTGTTCATTTAATCCAATACGTGGCAACGTGCAAGCACTTTACTTTTCAAAGTAAAAAACCCAAACGACCCACCAACCAAAACTGCCACACTCCTGAGGTGCTAATAACAGCAATTCAGTTTCGAATGACAGTCCATTCACTCCCTGAAAATTTCAGGTGGGGTGACCTTACTGATCTTTGTCCTGCCTGGTTCATGAAAGTCATAAATATTTTATGATTTAAATGTCCTGTTTTGGCTCCTTAGGCATAGAATATGTCGATAAAGATTAAAGAAATCAATCCTGAAGATACTGTCTGATATATGTATTTATGTGTACTGCATATACTCGCGCCAAGTATCAAACATCTACTTTCTGAGCAAGTCAAACAACCCAAACGCTGCTTCAATGTCCTCTAGCTGCCACGAATATCTCATGTGACACAATTCAAAACTCTGAGAAAAGAAACTAAACAACTCTCCCAGCAATAGATGTACTGATGGATGTCAACAGATGGAGAAGAGGTGCCATTTTTTCTCTGACTGGATTTTTCTGCACCATTAAGTACGGCTCAGTGTTAAGAAGCAGGTTAAGGAGAAAAAAAGGACAATGTGAAACATTCCAAGTGATCTGATTATATCTTAAGGGGATGTACTTACAAATCAGAGAAAAAACCCTGCAGTTTCATCATCAGTCTTTAACCCTGAAGGCTCAGAGTATCAGTTTTTGTTTAAATTCTGCAAACATTTAGTCCTTTGAAGAATACATGATGAGCACAGATGCCAATGTTATGCACTGTAAGTACAGTACAAATCATCTTGGCATGCACTCTAGAGTTACTCTTCAAATAAATAAATAAATAAATATTTTAACCAAAAAATAAAAAGATCCACATACTGTGATGCATCATCCTAGCACCTGAACACAGATGATAGACATCATAACAGAATGTAAAGATAAGTAAGTACAACAAAAGGGTTTCAAAAGTAACAATTACGTTTACAGGGTGAAGTGCTGACCCTTCTTGCCAAGGCACATTCACACCAAAAACAAATGTAAAATGAAATTTGAGATGAGACACAAGCAAAATCAAGTTGAAGAAAAATAAGGGTGGGAGATTAAGGATGCAACAGGGGTATAATGAGTGCAGAATGAAATATTTGGAAATACATAATAAACTATTCCCTATTAGGAACTTTCAATGAAAGATGACAGATTTTATCTGTATTTAACTTAGATTAGCAAAATTGTAGCAAGACTATCTACCAAAGTACAGATTGTAATTCTGGAACAAAAACATGAGTTTTAGAAACACAAGAATATACTGCAAACTTGAGGAAAAAAAGGTATGAAGACAAATATACTGTACAAAACAAAACAAAACACTACTTTTAACAGAACAAGAAAAAAATTCAGAAGGACTGTTTAGGGGGTGGGGTACTATATGCTCAGTTTTTAAATGAGCAAGAGTTTGAGCTGGGGCTAAAAAAATCAGACAATAAGGTGTAGCTCTCCACACAAGTTTGTAATTAAGGGAAGAAAAGGGAAGGACGAGATGAATCCAGAGTTATGAAGACAATTGTAATAACCAAACACACAGAACTCAGATGAGAAAAAAAGCAGTTCAAGAATGAACAAAAAAGGGGGGGAAATTACAACAGGAAAATAGTAAAAGAAAAAAGCAAATATTAAGTAACGAGCCTCTAACCTAGATCATAGCAACATTAAAATTCAAACACTGTAACTGCAGACAATGTTGCTATTCAGAATATCTGCTCCACTTGTTGCACTCATTCTGCGCATCTCAAATGCTCTGTGAAATATTGAGAACTACAGAGCATTCAGTTAAAATGCACATTCCCTGGAAGTCATTACACCTTTTTCAACAAATCTCCATACTTTGTCATAATAGCATACAATTTTTAGTTGCTATTTCTGCATGCTACAATTTGGTATTGACTCATTTCCCTCTTCAAATATCATTCACCAAAAGGACTAGAGATACACAAAAGACATGATCAACTACACCCTTAAAGATGATTACATTTTACAAAACAGCTCTGTATTATTCCTAGAATGTTGGGGGTGAATAGATGCAGAAAACTGGTTTTTGATTCTGCAATTTAGTAAGCATCAACAGAAATCTGTCTTTGGACATAAAATTTAAAATTACTAATGCATGCTATTACTTTCTAGTTCTGGAAAAGACAATACAACTAACAAGAGACAAATGGCCATGGACACTGAGGGATAGAAAAGGGGATCAGCTGAAGTTGTCGTCAGGAACCTGTAACCAACTCTGCCAACACAGCTATGAAACAACATAACCAGAATAAAGGGTACAGCCAGTTTCCTGCTACAGTTAATGCCAGACACTTAGTGTCCATCTGAGAGTAAGAACAGCCATCACAGCCTGCACTCTGAGACCAGACAGCACTTCCTTCCATTGGTAATTTAAAACTCTCAGAGGTTAAGAGCTAACTCTTCTGATATTCCAGACACTGCTCTCACTCTAGCACTTTTAACAGAGTAACTTCTGTCACAAAGGGCCTCTGGAGATCACATTCCAACCTCTGTTCAAAGCAATATTGAGATCTCATTGCTCAGTGCCTTGCCCATATAAATTTTGAATATTCCAAGGATGGAGATTACACAAGCCAATATCCAATGCAAATTTCCCATGTTGCAACCTCCACTTGTTCCTTCTCATGTAAGAGGACTCAGACCTAGGACCAAGAAGGGCACCTAAATATTGTTAGAACCAAGAACTCAGTTTAGACTGCAGGAACAAAGCAGTAACAGAATGAAACACAATGCTCTGCCATCCATGTATTGCATATAAAGAATTCCATTTATAATCCTATGAGTTTTTGCTGCATTGCCATAAGCCCAGTCTCCATGAAGTGAAGAATAATTATAAATATTTACTGAGTATTTAGCACATATACCAAGTGGCTGCAAAGAGCCACAAATGCAGCTCCAACATATAGACCCAACCAGCTTGACGTGGATGATTCCATGTCTATACTTTTGTTGTCAAGGTCCCTGTAAAGCTCTGTATCCATCTTACAAGCAATCAGGAAAAATCCTTAATGGGGAAAAGTAATAGTCAATCCACTCCTAAGCCAGGTTCATGAGCCTTCAGAAACTATTAATGGTTAAGAGCAAGATGAGGGATAAGCTGTTCAGTAACTTCTCATAGACAGACTACCATAACCTATAATACAGGTTACCCAAACCTACAGCTAATGAAAAAAGGAAAAGAAAAATTATTAAAACTACCATGAATAAAATAACAGCCAAATAGCATTATGGGCCTATGACTGATTTGTACATGATACAACACACCCCTCAGAAATAAACGCTTACTGAATCAGCTAAAGCAGCACTTAGTCTTTCAGGAATTCAGGAAGAGATTAAACAACATCCTCTGAAGAATTCAGCCTTTTTTAAATCAGTAGCTAGAAAACATGCAACCACACGTTCAAAAAGTTAAATTCAATTAATAGACCAAAAAAAAAAAAAAAAATTTAACATCACTAAAAAGATAGCAAGTACAACTGAAAAAAAAATATTTATGGATATAATCTGGCTTGGCACAACATGATATTGTTACAAGAGCACTATGAATCAGTAAGGTACACATGACATGGTCAAGGACTGCCTGCCTGAGAAATGAAGTGGCAGCATTATCAGCTAAAAGGAGACGGCAAAGACCAATTCCAGACACAATACTTCAATGCTTTTATTATCCTTGATCGAGAATTACACTGACAGTCTATCTCAAGCTAAAAGCACCATTTGCTGCTTCTCCATTATTACAGAATAAATTAAGAAAAATTCTTGACAAACTGTTACTTACTACTTTATCTTCAAAATAACACCAATTATGTTTTCACACATTATTCTGTGAACTCAAAATAAGCATATTTACAGCTAATTTCAACCAACTAGCCTACAAAGAGGAAAAAAAACCCACAACAAATTTATTGATGTGCAAGATTTCCACCTAGGAAATTATTAACAGAGAGGTTTCAATCTCTGTCCTTGCTTTTATTTCAAAAGGATGAGAACATGAAACATTAAAATGAGACAAGTGTCACTCTAGAAACACTGAAGTGAAATATTTCCACACCTGATCACTCAGAAGGAGTACTCACTTTCAATTTCAACAGTCTTTTTAATGCTTTTTACAGGGAATTGTCATACATGTATCTGTTCTTTTGATGTCTCATCATATACCTAGTCACCTCATCTCCACAATGCACCAGCATTAAGCAAAAACCTTCCTTACAGAAGAGGAAGCAGCAGTTAAAACTACAAGTCACACATTAATGTCAGAAAAAAGTAATTTTTTTCTTCTAATTCACTGAGAATGAAACTTACTGGTCAGCTCAAAGAAGAAACTACCAACAGTCTAAATTACAACACGGAAGACAGACACAAAACAAATATAAACATCATAGGTCCTATCTCAGCTTAAAAAAGCCTTGTCTTCAGTTATCAACTAGCAAAGAAACAACAATCTCTGCGAAAGTTTTCAAGAGACAGATGACAAGAGACAAAATCTCGGCCTTCTTTTTAAACCCAAAGAGCTTAAAAAATATGTATCATGGCAAACTAGATTAAAATTAATTCAGGAGGCTATGGCTACAAGAACTGAAGACAGAATTCCTCACAAGAGATAATTTAACATGACATTTAAAAATTAGTAGTATTACACTAGGTTATCACAGTTTATACCCAGCTGTCAACTCAGCCTCACACAAGCCTTTGCTCAACTCTCTCCTGGTGGAATGAAGGAGAGAATTGGAAGGGTAAAAGTGAGAAAACTCATGGTTTGAGATAAAGACAGTTTAACAAGTAAAGCAAGAGCTGCACATGCAAGCAAAACAAGGAATTCATTCACTACTTCCCACAGGCAGGTAGGTGTTCAGCCATCTCCAGGAAAGCCAGGCTCCATCACGTGTAACTGTTACTTCAGAAGACAAGCACCACCATTCCAACCCCCTCAATCCTTCTTCCCCCAGGCTTTATATACCAGGCCTGACGCTACAAAGTCTGGGATCTCCCTTTGGTCAGCTGTTGTCAGCTGTCCCAGCTGTGTGCCCTCCCAACTCCCTGTGAAGAGCAGAAAGGCCTTGATGCTGTGTAAGCACTGCTCAGCAGTAACAAAAACACCCCTGTGTTATCAATATTGTTTCCGGGGCAAATCTAAAACACAGTCCCAGACCAACTATTCTGAAGAGAACTAAGTTTATCCCAGCCAAAACCAGCACACGGATTTTTTAGAGTTTGATCTTGGGGTGGTGATTTTTCTCTTGTCCATACAAAATTACAATAGGAAAACTAAATCACCCAAAGAATGCTGATGAAAACTTTTGACTATTTGGGAAGTAAACCAATAAACCATGAAACAGCAGCTTAGATGAAGCACTAAAACTAGAACCATTTTTCCCTATACAGCTGATGCTAAGTGGTCTACTATATGATCCAATTTATGTATGTTCTACAAATTAATTTTTATTTAAATTTCATGCTTAGGAAAGTTAAATGTTAAATTTACTTACCAAACATCCCACTAGTTTCAAGTATGAAGGAGAAACTTAGAATTTGTATTTTTAGTATTATAGTTCTATATGTTAGTTAAATTAAAAAAAAAAACCAACCTCACACGATTATTTAATGAGATATTATGAACTAGCAATTTATTAAAAATGTAGAATAGGAAATCTTCGTTCTATGTACATTATCATTAACACATGTATAGAAAGTACAGATACTAAAAATTTTTAGATCCCCTGTCTAGCTGAGCAGAAAGTTCTTAAATTTCTTGCACATCTATTTTGATCAAATAACTCATTTTCCTTGGTTTTGAGGGCATGAGAAATTCAATACCTGCAACACATATTTCACATTATTATTTTTACATAGAAAAGGTGTAGCGTAAAACCAAATTCTGAGATGTCTGTGACTGTCATATCCTCATAAAATATTATTATACCATGACACAGAAGTGTTACACTAATTCCATTGTGTTTTCACCTACCATGTTACTGTACTTACCTTAGAATATGGCTGTAGAGATGAAGCAATTTACAAATGTTTGATACAGAAACAAATTGCAAAGCTTCCCTCTACTAAGTGCCCTTTGCAAGCTGCAGGATTATTATTGATCAGCATGCTTTGCATAGCAGAAACACTCCCATCCACCAATAATCAAAAAGGTAACACAAGAAAAGCCACACCATCTTAAAATAGTATGAATTAGTACCCATTCAGAGAATACTGCTAAAAAAACTCATTTCAATCTTCAACAATCAGCTCTTTTTTGCCATACCTTAGCACACTGTGTGAATATCACATAAAGCCTCAATAAATTTTATCAAGATATAGCTTACAGTAAAATAGAGTAAATGAATCTAAAACCTTTTAGTCTCCCCCACACTCGAAATATGCTTTCATGTTTAAATATAAAAACGTTGGCATAATTAGAATATTAGTGAGCATTTACAATGATATCCATGATTCTTTTGAGACATTAAGAAAGATAATCATGAAAACTAAAACAGAGTAAGATACTTCACATAAATAATAGGCAATGAGGAAAGGTAATTAATATAGCTGGGGATCCTCTTTTCTATACATACAAATAATTCTATATTAACAATGCATGCACTACTGAAACATTTTATATTATTTTTCAAATAATTAAAACATTAAATTAAATTTGCACAATAGGTGTAGAAAACCACAGAGAGATACCTCATTATATACCTGGATTTTTGGCTTTCATGGTATTCAGACTTTATTGATGAAGTAATTTTTAGGGTCTATTCAAAAATTGTATACAATTTTTAAAAATTATGCTGGTTTTGGAATTTTCAAAATTCTAGTACTAAGACACCAAATGAGTAATAGATAACCATCCCAATTCTTTTTGTTACATACTCACGTTCTTGACAAAATTTCCTATTCAACATTTAGTCATTCACTGTATAAGGAAGTCAAGTATAGTTGGGTTATTTCAGCTAGCAGGCTAGTAACAATGCTCACCTCTATAAAATCCTACAAGCTTGAAAATAATATAAACTGTTGCATTGAACTACTTCAACAATACTGAACACAAATATATTTTATTAATACAGCAAGCTGTTAGAAAAAAAGGCAAAGTGAACACTTACAAATTCATCATTTTTTAAGAGAAAAGAGCAGTAGGTTAGTCAGTCTCCATGCTGGCTCATTCTTTGTCATGTGCTAAACAGATTACATTGGCTATGCCAAAATTAGGAATGCAAGATGGTTTTGCAGAACTATATCCACTATTTATATTGAATTGATGTATTCCAACTGTGGACTGGAAATTTACAGCCTAATTCTTTAATACTTCATTTTTACCGCAAATGAAATAAACGGACTTAGAAGGACACAGCTGTGAAATTTTGAGGGTTTAGTGATAAAACTTACATTATTTTTAGTCAGCACAAAACAAGTTGGTGGTGTGCCAACACCATCACAGTTTACATACTAGCAATGAGAATAAATTTTAAAAAAATTCAGATTGAACAGTTTAAGGCTGGTGAATACTGTACTGCCAGAATGTTGCTTCTGCTGACACAGGAGCTTCTGAGACCAAAAAAGAAAAAAAACCCCAATAAACCAACAAAACAAAAACAAAAAATCCCATCCCAAAACAATAACAACAAAAACCAACCAAACAAAAAAGCCCCAACGCAACACCCACCAAAAACAAACAAACAAACAAACAAACAAACAAAATTTTTAAAAAAATTTCAAACCTCTTAACTGAAACCAGAAAACACATGCCAAAATTTTGTCAATTGGCAATACATGCCAAAGAGAACTAAAGGACAATCCAGGACATAACTGCTTTCAAAAAGTCTCCAAAAAGGTAAGAAGATTAAATAACAATCATTAAAATTGATTATTAAGTGAATAAACTCTCTTCTGGGACTTTAATTCTCTTTTAAAAGATCTTTAATATGATCCCTTCTTTAAAAAAAACTGCTCAACAGTTACCTAATATATGACAACATCGTCTTAGATTTATGAACAAAGACTCTGCTATATGCCATACTATATTAAGTATTTTACTAAAATCCAAGGTCTTACAACTTTAATAAATATGGTTTTAAAAAACATTAAATGTACAATTTTATTTACATGCCAGTCCATTAAAAAGAACAACCTCCAGAAGAAAATGGGTCTTGAAACAGGCCTTTTTAAAACACAGAAGATCACTACTTTATTGGAGGCGATGATGTGTTTTAAAGGGGCAAATAACAGATTCTTATTAAATGACCGCAACTGTGTTACTGGCTACTGAAAATACTGAAAGAACGCCATGAGTCTGTATTTTCTCCCCACCTATTTCTTCTCTGCAGAGGTGGTCTTTGAGTGTTTTTGTGGGGAGGTGGCACTGAATTCATGACAATAGGGATGGATATTTGATATTCATATCGTTCCAACATTTGAGCAATCTTCTCACGAGTGACCCCATGTTTATTCCTCCTAAAAAAATAAAAATTTAAATAAATTTTCTGGTATGTATATAGTTATATATAAGTATATATATATAATTGCATGTTATAGTCTTTAAGAAAAAACCCTCTAAATTCTCAATTTTTTCTTGCTTTCCATATTTAAAATTTTACTTTTATTACACTATATCCTCATTCTCTAGGTATTCAACTTGTGTTAAGGTTTCTTCTAACAATTCACAGCTGCATATATTGAGCAACAGTAAACAATACAGTTATCCTTCATACAGAAATGTGATGTTATTCACTATAACTATGCACTTGAACTACCCTAGAAGGATTTTGCTTTCTATTTATTCATCAGATTTTACAAGGTATACTAGCTAATGAGTAGAGGGATTAATAATAGCATATACTCTTTATGAAAGCAATGATCAAACTAGCATAAAAAATTCAACTACATGGTTTCAAGACTTAATGACAGAGTATTTTCTCATCCAGACACCTCTCTACAGAATAAGAGGCAATTTAAGTTCTGAACCAGAACAACATGCTCACAACACCTTAGAGTTGGTAACTGACACTTGCTGTAAATTGAGAAATGTACTGAAACACATGTAAGGGACAAGGTATTGAAAGCACTGTCCTATTCTTGCAATGCTCAGAGATCAGCTACTTTCAGGGAGAACCTGGCCTATTAAGAACCTGAGACATTACACATTAGAATGTATCTTCCTCCTTGTTATCTGTGGAATAGGACCTTAAAATCCATGTTAGCAGAGAATGTCAGTCTCTGCCAAAAGAAAACCACAAGACTCATGCATGAACTGAATGTCAAAGAATTGCCAAAACTCTAACGGAACTGAATCTAAAAGAATAAACATAAAACAGAAACAAAATATTTTGATAGCATAAACAAGCATTTACCATAACCCAGTATATTCTTATCACCAAGAAACCTTGTCAAAGTTAACTTATTTCCACAGCAAATCAATGGGGAATATATTTCTGCATCTTTGTGCTTTCTGCCAGGGACAGAAGATGTATGAGCCTTACTTACCACCTTGCTCAGTTCTACAGAGGAGAAATCAACACTGGGAACAAACAGGCTATACTGGAAAGAGGATACTCCATACAGAAATATTTTAAAAGAGTGATTTCTTCACCACCTGCCCCCCTCAGGACTTTGTGAGTATTATTACAACAAAGAAGTAAGTACCAAGTTTAAAAGGTTTCAAAGCATACTGCAGGTAGCACATGTAGCACACTAGTTTCACGTTCAGAATGGAAGCAGAATTGGTGACCTCAGAACTATTCAAAATTACAATGGCTCCTTAAGATGTATTTTATCAGCTTGCTTTCTGTGAAGAAAATGCTTAAGTAGGGCATTTCCCTCCCAGGCACTCTTCCCTAAGACAACACCAGAAGCTGGAGGGATCATCACATGTAGTCCATTGTTTAAATGCTTCTAATTTCTATATTGTGCTAAAGCAGGACAAGAACAGCTGCTAGATGAACTTAACATGTAGTGAGTCTTAACAGTTTTGATTTTATTCGCAAATACAAACAAAGTTAATGGTAGAGAAAAATGTCAACCCTCTAGAAATACGTGGATTTAATAAAGCACTTGACACTCATGACAGACCAAAAATAAGAAGAGGAAGTCTAAGTTCTTTAACGCCAAATGGTGGAAGCAGAAAGTTATCCAGTATCTTCCCTATCTTAGTACTCCTAGGAAAAATTACAGCTCAAGTGCGTGCTCTGGACAAAAAGTACACACTCATCCACAACTAAATGGACCTGTGCATAATCACTTCATAAGAAGACGAAGCACTTTTCCCTGCAGAATAAGGCCGGATAATAAAATCACCAACATCAAAATTGCATCAAGCACAGAAACTGATTAAAAAAAAAGGAAATCAATTTGCTGTATAGTGTCATTTAATACTGTGATCTCCTCTTCAGGCACGTCTTCACTCATTCTCTGGCAGCTTGGCTATGCTGAGAGAGCATAAAGCCATCTATTGGAACTAACACGGACATACCAGCAAATGCTCCTAAAAGATAGGAGGAGGAAGACTGTTTTGCTTGGAGGTACAAAGAATCTATTGATGAAGGCAAAGTGCTGTCACTATTAAATGTTTCCATACTATCCTCCACAACTGCACACTCAGCTAGCTTGCTGATGAAAGAAAACTGTGAAGAGCCCTCTCCTGAAGCAACTAAAGAACAAAATGAAAATTTACATCACCACCTTTCTTAAACTCCCCAAAAATAAAGTTTCCAGACAATGGGCCTCTACTTAAATATTTAAAGCAGCCAGAACTGGTAAAATATTTCCAGGAACCTTTTAAAAAATGGTAACAACACTCCACAGTTCAAGGGTTTTCTTCCAGGAAAGATACAAACTTTACTCCTACAATTAATGATTGAACAATAAAATTCAACAGTAACAACACTTCCCATCAGTTTATCCTGTTGCTTGTTAAGATCATGTGGAAACATTAATTTTCATAGAAAATGAGTCTGTCTCATGTAATGGAAATCTCATGCTGAATATCTTTAAACTGTCTGATTACTAAGATTCCTAACTTTTAAAACTAGAAAAACTTACTATCATTCTACAGAGAGAGAACACCATCTCTAGAAGCAAGCTAGTGGTAGCTTAGGAGCAAAAGGTGAAAACTTTAGAATATTTATAAACACAATGAAGTCCAAGTCAGTAATGCAAGCATTATACACATGTAGGGGCTACTTTACGAAGCTGAAACCATTAGAGGCAAGTCAGCTGGATGCATATAAAACAACAATCAGTGAGAGAACTCTGTCATCAACTGTGAAAATATTACACTACACTTCAAACAAAGAAATATCCCTGAGTTGGTTTGATACCTCATAGATTCCTAAAGCAGATACATCTGAGACAAAAAGGACATTAACCAGGAAAAATAAGCAGCTTCCCAAGCACTCTCAGAACCCAGAAGTTCAGTGACCCATGTTTGACAGTACTATAAGTCAGATCTACACATGTCCAATAAAATTTTAATATTGACTTTTTGGGCCAATGAGACAGAGCTGGTATTTATTTGTCTGCTTGTTTATCCATAAAACTTCCAGGTAAATGTATACCTCAAAATGCCTATTCAAATAAAATACATTTCATACTACTAGCAAAGTACTCGAGTAAGTATTTTGAATAAAATATAACTTACTGCATATATATTTATGCATGCATATTTATCTGCCTATCTCTCTATAAAGTACCATGATTTCTGTAAAAGAATCCTTACTTTTCTAATTCTTCAGGATCAAACTTCCACCAAGTATCTGGCTCATGGAATTCCACTCTGTATCCTTTTTCTAGAGCCTGCAGCAAGCAAAGAAATTTGTGTGATGTGTACCATTCTAACATAAAACGTAAGGGGAAAAAAAGTATTATAAACAGATGCAGCATACTGTGCCGTGGTAGTATGCTGAATTTCACTTACCCCCAACCTGTCTTAGTTTTCATTCCAGGCTAAGCAAATTAGATCAAGTCAATCCTTACATTGATCTAAACCATTGTCACACAAATTACTAATCATGATCAACAATCAGTCTCTGTCTTTAAAAACTTGACTAAAAACAATGTTTCTGGAGAAAACATATCAACTTATCATATAAGTTTGAAAAACTGTTACAGATGACAATCATGCAACAAAACCTACCACTTCCACATATGGCTTCATTTCCCAGGCTTGAGTATTAGTGTTGTCTATTATAACTGGAGATTTTCCCTGCTCCATTGCTTGCTTTGCTGCAACAAAAAGTTGTGCAAGTTTGTAAACCACATGTAACTCAAACAAAATAAAAATAAACTGCTCCAGATGTTTTTTTCACTAATCTACTCTGACTGAAACACTCTGTTCTAAGAATAAAAGGTACAGGCAGTTATGAAAAGAAGCAGAAGCAAGAACCTGATGCCCAAAGAAACAACATTATCTATTTTTACCTCTGAACCTTGTAGAAGTTCAAAATTTAATGTGTATATATAAATGAATTAACATATAAAAAATGCTTTAAATACTTCTATATATACTACTTTTCATATAGACTCTTAACACTCATACATGTTATGCTACACTTCTATTTCCTTTATGTAACGCAGCTTAATAGGATTCCTCTTATTAATTCCAACCTCTCTTCTGGTTCCACTCATGGGCATCACCAAGCTGAGCAGCGTTATAGGTGTATCCATCTTGCTGACGAAAATAATCATCAGTGCTGAGTACAATGCCATCACAACTCTCACCAAGCAGAATACTGTTAAACAAAGAAAAATACAAAAATATATTAAATTTTAATTTTCAGGTAAACACATAAAAAAATAATATAGCTAAAATAAATTAAACTGTGACCTATTTCTGAACTTCTTGCAAAATTGCAAACAGACTTATAAAAAGCGCACCCATATATATTACCAATAATTCTAAACCAAATTAAAGCAATGTATTTTCTCCCTCTCTACTACTTCTGTATTTGTTGTTTCTTCTCCACTCCCAAGAGATGCTTGTACCCATCTAATTTTATGACTATACTACAGTAAGTTTCAAGTACCTCATAATAACTGAATGTATTTGCTAACATTTTCCATGTCAATCCTCACTTGGAAATATGTCTAGAAAGCAATCTGATCATGGGAACTCCCTATTCTGCCCAATGTAAACCTAATTTCAGAAAGTCCTTGGAAATTGGTATTTAAAGGAAAACCTTATATGACTGAGACAACAGTACAATTCTGTTTAAAGTCCAGACTACAGAATAGGTCTAGGTGGGACTTTAAGCCTCCTTGACTATTTTTAATTCTATAGCATATTTAAATCTGAAAACATCCAGTTAGCACCACAGAGCATTTAGAGTCCACTGCAGCACTCAGATATCTCTTTCCTATGGAAATTTAGGCAACTATTCCAGCTCAGAAATAGGCAACATACCCACAGGCTACAAAAGCCAAATTGCACTAGCAATATGTGGGATTGCACTACTGCTGAGGTGGCAGGAACAAAAAAGAATTGGCCAGATACCAAATAACTTAGGGCAACAAAGATATGCTAGTTCTAAGTTACCAAGCTTTCCTATATATATCCGCATGAAGAGCTACTTAAGCGTAATTCCTACACAAGGAATTTGCTGTGTTTTGCCACCTATCACCAACAACAGACTCGTTATGGATCATAGTTTAATGACTGGGACACTGTATTACATGGTAACTTACATTCCTACAGGTTTGTTCTACAGCTATGTTGTTGGCTCTTTTTGCTTTTAAGATACAGACATATGTACAACAAAATTCACATTACAAAGGACCAGAAGAAACTACTAATGGCGTAATGTCAAGTAACATACATTAACCTGCATACAAACTGTTATTTCCTCCTTGCTCCTCCTTTTCCAGAGCTTTAAGGTTACTTCAGGACAAATAACAATGCTATTTGAGAAAGCAGAGCATGGAAAGTGCAGCCACTTTATCTGAACATTGATAAATAATTGGTTTTGTTAGAGCCTAGATCTTTCAGTATGTGTATTACA
Organism: Acanthornis magna; assembly: GCA_036785705.1. Taxonomy (NCBI): domain Eukaryota; kingdom Metazoa; phylum Chordata; class Aves; order Passeriformes; family Acanthizidae; genus Acanthornis; species Acanthornis magna. Next base: position 15,800,859 of record JAWUZG010000090.1, read on the forward strand.
CTGGTTTAGAAGAGCACAGAAGTATTCATCACCTATTTTTGTTCGAAGTAGATCAAATGACACCAGTAAATCATATACCACTCACAGGAGCAATTTTATCATCTCTCCTCCTCTCTTGTACAAAATATTAAGCATATTTATATTCATTAAGATACTTGGCTGTGATTTCACACATGGCCCAATTCTCTTATTTACAGTATGCTACATTTGCCAATTAATAACGCTAAAAAAACTGGATCCATCTTCCACACTAGCTCCTTGTGCGCTGAATGTATATACACATATCTTAAAGAACCTTAATAAAAAAAGATAGCAAATACTATCTGGGATTTTTCTACTTGCTGAGTATGTAGACACACCCCTAGAGTTCCTAAGGGCCTGAGCATCAGGTTTCTACAGGAATATATGAACTGACAAATCAACACTAATGAGACATTAATTTTCATTTTTATTTCTAAGAAATTACTCTGTTTGCTCATGTTCTGAAGAATAACTCATTCACTCGAATTCTTTTGTTATATCTTCCAAACATCATTAGTAGCAGTAAAGAACTACAGTGACATGGGTTCAGAAATCTTGCAAACCCATCAAGAAAGCGTATTCTTGAAATATTTTGTTAGTATTCGTTGAAGTTCAGAATATACTACAATTATTAATGAACCAATATAATTGAAATAACAGATTTAATACAGTAAACTGTATTTTTAATAATCGTAAAACCAGAGAATTCAAGAACACAAAGAGGCCATAGTAACAGAGCCCTTAACCCATACACAACACAGAAGCTATCACAAAGTCATGAGTTTATGAACTGAAACTTCAATGATTACAATGACTGTAACCTGTTTCCAAATTGTGAAATTAAATCATAAAACATAACATTTTTAAAGCCTGACGATTCCCTCTTTCAGAATTCATAGTATTGAGACTTCTAAAATTCAAAGCAGAAACCTATTTGTTGACATTATATGAAATAATTCATGTACCTTTAACATATGTGTGGAAGTAAAATTTATCCCAGGCTCATGAACTAGAAAACAGAAAGAATAAAAAGCATATCTATACAAAGAAAGCATCACTACTATCTAAACCCACAGAGATTATATTCCACTTCTGAGATGCAAAGAAAAAAAGATAAATGTATTTCTAACGAGAGTCAGATTACAGATTAGTCAGCATCAGTATGTGCACACGCTTGAAATGAGTAGCATATCATCCAACTGCTGTAATCCAGTTTTTTCACCCTAAACCTTTCCTCCAAGCAAACACCCACCTTTGAACACATAGGACACCGAAATTAAAGCAGCTCACCTACTTTTTCCCAGACATGCTATCTGATCTAATAGAAGCTATTAGCCTGACATACAAAATTCATGCTGAAACCAAAATATTAATTTTAACTACTCAGCAAACCAATACACATTTTTTCAGTGCACGTGTGCATGCATGCACCCACACAAATCCTTTTCCTTCAAAACTCAAATGGTCCCTGAAACTGTATCCTGGTTAGACTGTTTTGATAAATGATTTTGCAATAAGAAGATACCTCAGAATCTAATAATTCACCTATTTAAAATAGCTAGCATATCACAGATGAGGAAAAAAGTAGGCAATAACTAAAAATAGCTTCAAAATCTGCAGCATCACTGAGTAGCACAAACACTCCTTTAAAAGCACTGCTTGTAACACTGTTTAAATAAATATATAATTAGAAACAACAGCACACCACCGTTTCTGCGTTCAGCTATAAACACCACCTCCTTAACTCTTCCCTTCAGAAGATTTTGCTCTCAGGAAGAAAGGCCCCACTGTCTCCATATATATTATTGCATTTAATTGAAACTGAACTTCTTAAAGGGCACCAGTATTTGTTCTTTCAATCTCATTAACCTCCCTTTTATTCAAATCAATGCTTAGATATTTATGGAGGAAAGGCAAATCACAATTGCTGCCAATTTCAGTAGCAAAATATTCTAAAAACACAAGTCTCTTTTCCTGCAACTTTTCCCGAATTGTAAGATCCCATTATTGTCTACTTCTAATTGTAGCAGACTTTGGTTACTTGGGCTAAAGCTATCGCTGCTGGGTATCTGGCTGGCCAAATTGTTTTCAAACATTTTAAACTGATCATTTGAACAGTCAATCTCTTCCAAAACCAAGGAAAAAACAAAGCATTTTTATAATTTTTTGTTATTCCAAGCTTTTCTCTGAGAAGGATTGTGAAAGTGAAATCTGATAAAGTACACGTGTTTGCCTTCCCTGCAAAAACTTTTTGGAAATATGCCCAAGGCATACAACTTTAAAATATCACATGCACAGAAAATAGTAGTGAAAAGAACTCTTTTTTGTATAAAGCAGAGCAGAAAATGAAAGGATTCTCACTGCAGTAAAGCCAATCCTGATGAGAGCAATCTGGCAGTAGCAGGAAGCTGATTTAGGACCAATACTGCATTACAAGGACATATTCCTCTCAACACAACAATGGCAACAGAAGGAACAAAACTGGCCTAAAACAGAAGGACACAGGAAGCATAGGGGTATAAAAACTGGAACAAGCAACTTGTTACTGGGTAGCAGAGCTAGGAAACAGGGACCAGGCAAAGCGTGAAGCAGAGGGAAGACACTGTTAAAATTAAGGTGGGAGTAAAATAATACCACTAACTGAAACAGGGAGAAAATTAGTCTGGGAAGAAAGGGGGTGGAAAAGCAACTGCAGAAATCAGATTAGAATTTAGAAGCACATATGGAGGTACTAAGCACAGACCAAAAACCATGGTTGGATATGAACAGGAAAACACAATTGGAAATGGATGGTTAAGAAACTGGGCTAAGCCAAACACCACAAAGCTCAACAAGGAAAGAGTAAAGTTCTGCAATTGAAAAACATAAGCATCAGTACAGGCAGGAAAGTGACTGGCTGAACAGCATTGTTGAAAAGAATCTGAAGATTACACTGGACATCAAACAAGAGGAGTGAATGGTGTATTCTCATCAAAGGTGGGGCAAACCACAACCTGGGCTTTAGTAGAGAAAATGTGGCCAATACATCATCTGAGAAGGTATCACCCACACTCTACGTGGCTCTTGTGCAGTCAATTCTGAAATACTGTGTCCAGTGTGGGGTTTCCCAGTTCAAAAGGCATGCTGAAAAGCATGGAAGCACTGTCCAGATGGCTACCAAGATGGCTACAACTTCCAAGGAGAAGTTAATAGCAGCTGGGCTTATTTAGTCTGGCAGTGGAGATAGTAAAACCTCTGGTATCAGCCTACAGTGAATAAGCCTATCCCTTATCACAAGGCAAGCTGCAAAGAAGATGAGCCAGACTGTACCATGTAACAGCACATGTTATTACACAGGACATGCAAATTATGGCTTAGGAATTTTGGTTTGGAGATTAGGAACTTCCTTACTTAGGTGGGTTGTCCTGCACTAGAAAGGTCTGGTGAAACCACAGAACCTCTGTGGGGTTTTTAAGATCAGGCCTGACAAAGAAACACCTGACCTGATCCAGGAAGAAAAGTGTCTGTACTTAAAAACCCTTACTCTGCACAAAACACAAACAGAAATTCAAGATTCCAATGTCTCCCTACAGACTCTGCTGTCATTTCCTACTTGGGAAACCCCCTTGCAAGATACACCTCATTCCCCTCTAGTGCTGATCCACACAGATGATGTCTGTTTTCAGCTTTTCCTTCAGTTACTTCACTAGCACGAATAGTAGAGGTTTGTCTGCAGGTGTTAAAGATGCCACACCTGCAAAGATATCTGTGGGTACTAATACGACATCAGATGATCACATAACATCACTGCTGTCCTAATCTACACTGCAGAATTCTATGTTACGCAGAAAAACATGTTGAACTTTATTAAGACTTAACTAATAATACACATATTTTCCCCATAGGCACCCATTGATTCCGGAATGTTTTCTCCCCAGGGTATCCAAGACCCTGAGACATGATTTCATGGGAATTAACAATTGCAACCAAGCGCTGAACATACGAAACTGCACGTAATTGAATACACTGAAAAACAAATCCCATGCAGCTCAAATTCTGCACCCACTTTTGGTAACTATTCTTAACCTTTATCTCATAGTGCTCACTTTCCCATCTGCTAAAAAAAAATTAGTAACTGATCTCACTAATGAGAGATGAAAAAAACCCACAAATATACGTTCTTAATATATTTGGTATCTTCACATTAAGTATTACACAGTTTCTGAACTGAATGAGGCAGCATTTTTTCCACTGGTTTATTTTTAATTTTTTTTATGTTGCTTTCACATATTAAAGGAATTATTGCAGTAATACCACATGGGCACACGCAGCTTCAAAAATGCAGGTTTGAAAAATATAGCAATCAGTTACTATAAAATATTATAGCTAAAATTACTCAAACGTGTAAGAAAAATACCTATTGGAGATTTCTAGCTATGATATGGAGATCATCATCTCCTAAATATCAGAAAAAACTCCACAAACAGACTGTTACTTCTTTTACATAAAAAACAAATAAGAACATGATCACGCTATCTATTTCACAGACGCCTCACATACAACAGATGATAACTACAGAAGACAACCCATCTGTGACGTAGTTTCTGGATGAAACTCAATCAGTTAAGTACTGATTTAGTAACTTTTTTTTAATATACACAAGAGAAACTTATTTTCACTTAATACAGGCAGTGTCTGTGCTCTGTCAACTTTTTGTGCTTTTTGAACTAGGCCAAAGAGACACAAAGTGAAAATCCAAGTTGGAAGTGGTACCTGCTTTCAAACCCTGTCAGACTTCAACAAGTGTATTTTGAAGAAAAAAATAATACTTTTCTTGTGTGCTGTTCACAAATAAACAAGAGCAGTTGACAGACCATGCTATGAAAAAAGGGAATGAGATAATGCTCAGTTTCATCCATACACTGAAAGCAAGTATTTTCAGAGTAGCAGCATTCTTCTCATGGCCTCTGAAAATTTTTGCATGGGCATGAAAATGTACTTCTGGTTCAGTCAAATTGATGTTGTCAGATTTGATGGGAGGCTTTTTAAATAGAGGGAATTTAAGAATTAAAAAAAAAAAAAAGCAGACCATCACATACTAGTACAACTGAAAAATTCAAAGTAAAAGATTATGCAATTTAATGGATGCTCAACATTTTAAATTTAACACAAGAGTTCCTGTTCATCACAACTCTGAGGGAGACAAAAACCCCAAGTAAATCTTTTTAATATATACTATCACTTGCATTCTTTAAGTACAAATGACAGCAAATATTAAACTCCTGCTTTTTAATAGCCTAGTTTACAAACTAAAAAGTTTCCGTAGAGCTTACAGATATATTTAAATTCTTAAAAAAATTTATTTGAATAAACTCCTCAAGCTTTAAGTCTCTACTTACCGAGAAAGTGTTGATTTCCCTGAACCTGGTAAGCCTCTTAATATTAGAAGCAATTTCTGTGAACAACTGAATCTTTCTTCAGATAACTGCAATGAAGAAAAGCTGTGCATTCCTTCTGTGTTGTCAGCTTTTGGATCCTTCCAACACTCTTCTCTGGTTTCACAGAAACCATTATTTTGGAGTCCATTCTGATCATTATTTCCATTCCTGAAGACCTGAGTAGTATGAATGTCAATATGACCAGAATAGCTGGTACTCTGATCAAGCAATTGACCATGACTGCTGATACCAGTATTTCCATGGTAACAATGATAATTTTCATAAGGAAGTCCCCCATTCTGAGACGGGAGAGCATTTGGGATTTGCGGTGGGGGATTAAATATCTGAAAATGGGACTGATGGTTGAATCTAGGAGGAAGAGATCCCTGAGGTTTTCTGAAAGATGCTCCAGTTTGCCAAGCAGGTCTGAATTCAGGCACTGAGCAGTCCCAAGCATCTATTTGGCCATTAAAGGTATTTTCAGTTTTCCAGCCACCTGTTTCCACAACTAAGTGTTGCTCATTGCTTGTTTTTGGACTGCTCTGTTCCCCCAAAAAACACTGTCCATTCTCATAAAATGGCTGTGGACTGCCCAACAATACAGGTTGATAATTCTCTTGTGAGCTTTGACTACAGTTAAATGGAGAGCGTTGTTCCTGAGAAATTTCAGATTCTTTTTCCTGAAGATTAGTATTTAAATTTTCGTTTTCCAGCTGGTGAATTTCTTTATAGAACTGGTCCAGTTCATCATCTATTTCTGGCACAGTGGCTGAAACAACATGCATCTTCTTTGTCTCCTTTCTTTTAGGTCTGTTTTCATGTAATTCATTTTCATCTCCTCCATTGTTCCTACATTCGTTGCAATTGCCAGATTTGTCCTGTGTGTTACTTTTGGCAGGCTTGTAAATAGGTCCAATGAAATCTTTGCTTGTAAAAAAGTCTTCATCTGATGCATTTCTATTTATTGAGAATGAGGTACTGCTTTTTTCAATATTATTTTCACCAGCATTATTTGTAATAAAAGGCTCTTTCTCTTCTTCAACTTTAGAGTCATTTATTGATGCAAATGGAGGATTTACATTCTGTATAGTTTCTAAATCAACTGGCTGACTAAGCACTGGATTATTTTCAGGGAGAACTTCATTCAAGGATCCCAAGACATCAGCAGGTATTTTCTCTTGCTTCTGCATTTCATGTTGCCCTTGGTTATTTAAGGCACATGTAGGTATCCAATCATTTGATGTTCTCTCAACATCCACTTCCTCCTGAATACCTTTGTTATCATCATCAGGGAGTTTCTCACAAGCCCCTTCTGTTGACTTCATTCTTTTAGAATATGGCTCAGTTCCGATTTCGTCCTGACACTCCAAGAGCCTTACTGTATTTTCAGCATGAAGCATCTTAGAAAAAAAAAAAAAGAACACACTATCAGCATGCACATTTTTTAAGTAAAGTATAAAAAAGCTGAAGTTATTTAGGCCTATGACATCACACCCTCCATGGTCACAACTAGAATGTACTCACCCAGAAGAAAAGCAGACAACACCTACCACAAGCATAGCTTAAACAAGACTGCCACGTTATTTATTGCTCATCTTTAGTAAAGAACTACATTAGTGCTGTATCAGTCCAGTAGTCACATTTTATGATATGCCTTAAATAATTTACAAATCATGCTTTTAAAACATGACTATTTGAAAAATTAATTACATCAGTGATCTCTGACCTAGGTTACTACTGCTCTCTACCAACCCGTGTTATTCTGCCAAGTGTTTGAAATCTTTTTTAAAGATAAGCATATGCCAATTTCCAATGCACAAACTGATGCCTGACATCACTACTGATCTGACCAACAAAAATGCAAATACTTCAATCATGAGGATTGTTTTCTGTGGTATGAACCAAACTCAACTAACTCATTTAACACCTATCAAACAGATGCTAGGTGACATTTGTAATTTAGAACCAGTAAAGTAAGATTTAAAATCAAAGCTGCAATATGTAATGATGGTTCTGGTTTTGGAACTACTAAAGATTTTTGTTAAGGACCAAGACCAGTTGCTTGCATGTCTTCTAAAATTAAACACACACACAAAAAGAATCCCTGTCTCAAACAGACTGCACTCTAAGACTTAAACCAGTAAGTTCCAAAAAGGTTCAGATATGAGCTATTACAAAGCAAGATGGCACTAACCACTGCGACATGCAGTCATGACATTATCCATCTATTAGTCTGCATTTCTTGGATTTTTGAAATCTACACAGTATGCAATAAAGAGCAAATTCTTCCCCACCAAACAAATGCAGTTTCAAACAAGAAAGAATGTGTTTCTCCTGCTGGAGAGTTTGTTCTGCTGTTTTCTGGGAGCATTTCAACTTTCTGAGTAAACATTAACAAAATGTCACATGCACTTCATCCTGCACAGTAATGTTTTTCTATATCTGAAACGGATCTGTATGTAGTGTTACGGGAAGATTTGTGAGTAACCATTATTCCCCCATGTTCACTTGCAGAACTGGTGTTTCTCTAGGCACTTCATCACCTACTATCCAAAGCAAGAGAAACCTGCCACCCTCAATCTCAAAACATGTAAACCAAGGAGATTCTATGGTCCGCACTTGACTTCACTACCTAGAAGAAAGCACTACTGTCAGAAGGGGAAGAAACCTGGCCATGCAATTCTCTCTCTTCCTCGGACTTGGTACCATGCTCCCTCCTCCTCTCAAGAATATATGTGTTTTATGCATACATCCAGTTTCTCAGTTCCTCACTTTCGTTAATTAGAAAGCAAGTATAACATTACTATTAATCATTGACTCTATCCCCATCTATTTTAAAAAAAGTTACTCTGCCTCCACTCGAAAACAATATTGGGGGGAAAAAAAAGTTAAATTTTATTAGCTTCCATGTCCTCATCTTCTTCTGGGACAGTACTTAAGCAGACCCCATTTCCTGATGTGGAATGAAAACATCAAACATGAACACCTGCCGCACGACAAGATCTCCAATGACAGAGGATGCTGCTCTGTGACTGCACCGCACAGGAATATCCTTTTTTGCTAACCTCTAACAGACTTTTCCTGACTATCCTTGGAGAGAGGGAAGCTAAATGCAAAAGCATATGCACCTGCGTCCTTGGGGAGGACAGAGCAAGTATGCACATGGAAAGTGCAGTCTGTGACACTCTCACCTCTTTAACGGGACAAGCAAGGGTCTATATCACTTGTATAAAGAACTGGTTGTAAGCACCGAACCTGAGCAGGCACACGGGATGCCAGACTTATTTACCGCTTTAATTGACCTGCCAAGGATCCAAAAGGTTCAAATAACTAAGTCAAGGCCTTGAACTCCACTTGTACAATACCTTTCCCAAATGGAAAAATAAGGCTTATGCGGCAGAACCTACAGACAGGGGAACTGGCTGGCTTTCCTTGCACGACCTCTCTGTGGGTATGGAGGTCACAAAGCCGTAGCCCAGCGCCCCTCACACGGCGCCAGGACACGTCTGGCCGGGGCAAGCAGGCGCTGCTCCCACACCGGGCTGGCAGCGGCCTGTCCCAGGCGAAGGCGCGGCCGCCGGCCCGATCCCTCGAGAGGTGTGACACCCGCCCCTCCCTCCCTTCCTTCCTTCCCCACGGTGCAAAGCCCACTCCTCTCCTCCCCACACACAAACACTTCCCTCAGCCCGGCGCCCACATCACACAACCTCAGCAGCCGCCGGCTCCTGCGCGCTGACACCGCCATCCCCACGCCGCCCCTTCTCCGCCCGGTGGTGGCACAGGTCGGTGGCAGCAGCGGTGGCGGCGGGGGAGAAGCAGCCTTCCTGTCTGGCCTGGCCCGGCCCGGCCCGGCCGTGCAGCAGCCGCCGCAGCCACACGCGGGGAGGACACGAAGCTGAAGGCAGCGGCTCCCGGCCGCCGGAAAGGCCGCGCCGGCAGCCCCACGCTCCCAAAATGGCGCCGCCTCCCGCTGCCCCCTCACCCCGCGCGGCGCCGTGAGGGGCGGGAGCGGGCGGGGCCTTCCCTGGCCATGCGGCGCGCCCTGCCCGGCGGGAAGTGGCCGGGAAGTGGCTCGGCGGTGTGCTAGCCTCCTTCGGGGGTTGCGTTCTCAGTTTCCGGAAGGTTTGCTTTAGGTGGCGTTCTGGTTTTTGTGAGGGAGCAACAGCGAGGTTCCGGTGAGGATTGTTCCTACTGTAGAAGCTGCTCAGCTTTCTTAGATATGTGTTGTACTTAACGTGGACTTACAACTTTTCCTAGTGCATAGATGAAATATGTACTTTAACGTGACGTGACTACTTTTTTTTTTTTTTTCCAAATCTTGTGGTGCTATGCAAGGCAAACCACATTTTTCCTAAAAAAGCCCCCACCCAGTCTTGTAACAGTAATTCCCCAGTTTTCATTAGTGTACACAAGGGCTCCAGTCAGTGATGTGCCCATTCTAAATACCTGCAATCTTTATTCTTTCACATCACCCAAATGGATTATGGACGTTTTAAAGTATATAATTTATAAAGTCACTGAGGTTAGTTTATTTGCTATCAATGATAAAAAGAAAACTGGTCAAATCTATGCCAGGCACTCCTTTCGGTTACTCCTGTAGCATTTTAATCTAGAAGTGAGCTGTTGAAGTGAATCTCCCAGTTTGCCATGCTTTTAGTGCTCTCCCATTTTAAAAGCCACTGAGATTTGTATTGTTTGACTGCCACAATCTTGACAACAAATATTTTCCCATATTGATTTTTTTATAATGGTGCTGCACCAGTTAAGCAGACATTGCCAGCATTGCAGCTAGAGCTGGGAAACCTGTGGGCAGCTTCTGAGGAATAAGGGTGGCAAAACCTTGTCATTCCGTTCCAGAGTGGAAAATCAATGTGTGAATTCTCGTGGTAAATGGGAGCCATTCTATATTTAGACATGGCATTACTGTGGCTTTGGAACCTGTACCATGTTGTGGAATCCAACGTAATTGCAAGTTATTGGCTTGTTTTTAACATGAGTATTTTGCGAATGAAACGGGCTACATTTCTTTATTCTTCTACCCTTTTTCATGAGGTTTTTCTAAAGATAATCAGGCTAGTCCTTAATTTTAATATTAAAAAATATTTTGCAACCAAGGGTCTCAACTTTTTTGAGAATTCTTTTCTAATAGTAATTAATCCTAAGGAAAAAACTATTTTCCATCTGAAGTAGTAATTATGTGCTTCTCTACACAAGGTAAGTCATGAAACACGCAACTTAACCATTTAGAGAGAGTTAACGTGCTGCACGTGGGCATTTTGAAGGTAATACCTGGAGATCAGAGCTCTCAAAGGCTTCATGTTGTGTATGTAGTAATTGCCTCAGATGTATTTAATTTGGGAAATTCTCCCATTACCTGTACCTAATTAAATAAGTCACGTGTTATGACTGGCAGTACCCTAATGTCATTTTTTCAACCTCATTGAGTCTAATAAAATACACTGTCCCTGATGTTCCTATTACAGCTGCTACAGCTTCTTTATGGGAATCATATAGCACACGGGAAGTCTCTTGCTTGAGACAAAGCTACAAATAATTCCTCCATATTCCTTGTCCTGCACTAGATGATAAAAGAAGTTCCACTGGAAACATGGTCAGGGGAAGCTGATAGAGTAGGAAAAAGTAGTGTCCAAGAGGTTGAACACTGTAACAGTGAAAATATTTACAAAGAATCATTAACAGATCATGATTTTTCTTTGTTTTCAGAGGAGACTAAATTTTATAATTTCATTTTTACGTATGTTTATAAAGTTATTCAGAATGCTACCGTGTACCTCTATTATGTGGCACCCAAATCATGCTTCCTATAACAGGTGTCTGTGATTATGGTTGAGGTGTCTCACAGAAGTAAAAATCTAAGAGTGTGGTAGTGTTATTGCATGGGTAGCAAGTTATGAAAAACTTTCTGTTCCTGTGTTCCTTGACATTTATTACATCACCTTCATATTAGTTGATGAAATGTTAGCTGTAACTGATGTAAGAGGAGAACAAAAGGAAAATTTTCCACTATATGTAATCAGATTTTGCTTCAGTTTTCCAAGTGTCTTAAAAGTTTAAGTCGATTTGAACCTTACAGATTGCATCACAATTTATATGCATATGGGAAGTGAATAATGTTCTATGAAAAAAAATTAGCTTTAATGTTATGTAACTTGAGTGTTGGAACTTGCAAATGGAGCATTTTCTCAGGGTAGTTTTTGCATTTGGTGTCCTCAATTAAAAAGGGAAGATGACAACTGTCCTCTTTGGAGGATCATCCTGATTCCTTTACGGTTCACTGGTATAGTTGATGTTTTAGATGCAATGCAGAGATCTCTGGTACTTGTACCAAACTAAGTTGTTGCACTAACACACTGCTTTCTTCTGCTTGGGCCCAGTTTCTGGTTCTGTAGGAAAAAAAGCTTTAAGGTGCAATTTCAAATTATAGGCAAACCACACTAAAATTAAACTATTGCCAGAGAAAGTGCTTCTGCTAGTTTATCACACGTTCTGATGAACAGCTTCTGTCTTGCCCCCTCTCAACTGGTGGCTTTTGTTCTTGTTTGAGGAGTGGGTATTTTAAATAAAAACATCATACTGTTCTTTTGTGTATGGAAAGGTTTCCCTTAAAATTGCTTCCAGAAACATTTTAGACAAAACTTTCCAAAATAACTCAGCATAAAGAAGGTAGCTGGCATGAAAAGTATTAATGTAAAAAAAATAAATATTTGTTAGGGAAACAATAAATGCCTGTGTTATGCCTTTTAATAGAAAAGATCAGGCAAATTTAAGATAGACAGAATGATGAGACTCCATCTGTAATAAAAAGGGAAAAAAAGAAAGGTAAATATCCAGCAGGAACTACTTGATATTGGCTTTTACATTTAAGTGTTAATATGGAATGATAATCATTTAGATCTTGTGCCTTGATCTTGTTACCAGACTTGACATAGCAGACTGCTCTTTCTTCTCATAACACTATTCTTCTTCTAACAACACTTAAACATGGCATGTATTTGAGTTCAAGAGGACTAGGTACAGACTTAATCATGCCTCCTTCTAAAGGGTAATGACCTTGGGTCATAGTTTGTCTTGTCACTCTACTAAATCTTGTTTGAAAAAGTGAGGCTTCAAGATGATTTAAGAAATACTGGTGCATAATTCTTTGAATTTAAATAGAAATATTGCTAGGGAGAAATTCTGGTGAATTTTAAGAGAATTGGTTTACTCAACAGGAATGTTGCTTGCCAAATTGTTTTTTTGAAACATTTATAGGGCAGAGAGGAATTCTGATATGTAAATGTCACATCAAAGTTTCAGTGGTAAAAATCCAGTAAGAGTTTTTTACTTATTAATTCCCACAGATAATATGGAGGTTTTTATTTTCAAACTTCAACTTGAAAATCAACTTGGGAATTACAGTTTGTATGAATTTATATATTTTTATTTTAAAAAAATATTCCAGGTAGCCTGCTGATTATGTGAGATAGGAGTATTTTTTAAAAATATTCAATAGATTGTAGTAAGTGATGTTTAAGCCATGGATAGATTAGTTTTTCTTTTGACTATGATATAAATAGTTTGTAATTTAAATATTGTTATTTGATTCCCTTCCAGTACTGGATGAATCCTTTTGGAGATAAAAATAGTGGGGAAAAATAAAAGTAACACCGAGTTAGTTTTATTTTGGAGGTTCTTGAAACGTTTCATTTAATGTTTTTATCTGAAATCTGCACAATGCATAGATTTTTTTCTTGAAAGTAAGGCACCTGTTTTGTGATTTAGGTCTCAAGTACTACAGCAAAACAGAACTAGAAGAATGGTGAGATTTAACTTTTAAGACAGAGTGCTTCAGAAAATATAACTGCTGGCCCACTACAAAGCTGAGCTTATGGGTTGTGAAAGCCAGCTAAGGAAACAGGATTCTGAACAATTCATGTCTTTCAAAGTAGAGCGTGGGGAGTTTCTAGGAAGCTGACACTCAAGGTGAAGGTCCAGTTACTGCTTAGTCTGCAGAACTCTCTAAATAGCATCTCCCATTTACATAAAAATGAAGGAGACTCAGTGTAATGCCTTCAGTAGATTGAAATTCAATGGGACATTAAAGTAAGTAGCTTTAAACAGAGGGCAGACAGTGGAATGGTAAAAGCAAAAAGTGTGAGTAGAAGAAAGAAAGCACCAGACAGAGCAACTAAAAAATACCCAGCATTTTACAGAGCATGATATGTTCAGGTATTTAATGCTTAATATATGAATGTTTAAGCAAGAGGAAAGATGATGAAATACTACAAAAGTTTAGTGCAACATGCTTAGTTATGGTTATATTGACATCCCCACTGTTTTGTAGAATATTTGTTCATTCTAGCCACTCAATTTTAACCTGAAATTACTTTTATTTGATTTCTTGAAGCTGAACGACAGAGATGCTCACTTTACAGAGACAACTTACAGTAGAAAGTTCTTAAGTTTTTTCCCATTTTGTCATGCTAATGGCATTGCTTAAGAATATTTAAGTTATGTACTATCCTCTCCCACCTCCTATCCTATATCTCAATTAAGGATGGAGAGCACTTAAATCAATTAAAGGTAACTCAGAGAAGAAACTAATTTAATTCACTGACAAACTGTGCTAATCACCAGGGAAAGAAAGACTGCTGGTACAGACTCCCAAAATACTAATTCACTACTGTATTCACTACTGTCATACCTGTCTGCAAGGCACCAAGGGACGAATAAATTTCTTCCCCTGACTGCTGTGACTTTTTAGATGCTGGCTATCTAAAGATAGGTCATATTAATGCTAAGTTGTAGGAATACATTGTGCAAATATGGTCAGCAAGAAGATTCCACAACATTTAGCAGCAAAGCAGCTGTTAAGTCCTACTAAAATTAAAAAAAATATAAAAAACCAACAAAAACCCCCTAACCCCCCCAAAAAACAACAAAAAAACCCACTCCAAAACAAAAACCCCAAACCTAACTTGTATTAGAAGCTGTAAATGTTTGTGTATTAATGCTCTTTGACTTACTCCTATCAGATGGCAAGATGGTTTGATTTGTTAAGTTAAAACATAAAGGATGCACTGGGTTGGTAGCAAAATACACACCATCACTTCCTGACTGCAGTGAAGAGATAGATTCTGTTTTAGAACATTAAAAATCTAAATTATGTTTTTGCTTCTGTGGCTACTGTAACATGAAGCATTTTATTGTTCTCTTCCCATGCATGTCTCCAAAAAGGCAATGACCTCTTTAGGAAGAAGTCAGAGATAAAGATACATCTACAGCTGACTCATGACAACATGTTTTGTGAGCGGGTAGTGCTTCTTGTTTTAATAGACTAACTTCAGTAGGTCATTTAATCTTAATGGTTTCCCACTGTAGCTATTAACTATTTAATGAAGAGAGCAGAGGAGGAGGTGGAATAAAAGGCTTTCTGCAGTCCGCACCCTGAAGACTAACATCATATCCTCATGTCATCCCTGGATTTGTTGTTGTTTTTTATTTTGTTTTGTTTGCTTGTTTTTGTGAAGTACCATATAGTACTTAATGACTCTTGTCTTCTTATTAGAAAACAGCTACAAGACAGGCACAAATAGGTATTTCTGGTTGAATCAGACTTGTTAACAGTAACATGAAAGTGGTACTTTTAAAATTCAGAATTTATATTGCACGTATATTAAAGCTATGAGATCCTGAGCATCACTGTCTTATTCAGCTGTTTGATTTGTGTTTACAAGGAGACAGTTTTGGAAACAGCACACACACAGACAGTAAGAGTCTAAAAATTCCAGTCATCTAAAGTCACTGTTTCCATGTGTCTTCCTTGCAAATTACTTAAGAGACATATGAGATACTAAAATTAGTTGCAAAGTTAACTCATATTCGTAATAGTATCAGCCATTTAGTTGAAGAGGAACACCAACAAATGAACTAATTTTTCTTTCTCTGAGACAAATCACTACACCTGCAAGTAGAAGATCTCCCTTCTACATGGCAAAAACCCCTTTCAGTGAGAAGGGCTTAGTGTATAAATTGCATATATTTAATCTGAATGTTTTGCTGGTAAAATATTTTTCATGCAATTGTTTTAGACTCACAATTAAAAGAGAACAACGGAAGTGAAAGGTAATTTTTTCTATGCTGGAAACAAAAGTAGAATTTTCACAAACCTATTATATTAAGAAAGGGAATTTAGGTAAGTGTGGTGAAAAAAAGGGAGGTAATGCACCTTTTATTTCTTAAACTTTTTAAATTTTCACTTTTCTCTTCTGTCTTGATTTTGTCCAAGCCATTTAGAGAAGGAAAGAAAAGCTACTCTAGTATTAATTTAAGTGATGTTGGGGTGACTCATGTAATCTTAATCTAACTTGTAGTTCTCATTCATATAAAACCCTGTCAACTGGCTTCTGTTCAAACTCTTTGCTATTTGTGCTGTCCCTTCATTAGACTCTGTTGATTACTGTTTGGAGGGATTTACTCAAAAACATACTCTGAAGTCACATATTGTGTATAGGTAGAGAAGTTAATAAAAAGTTCTCAACTTACTGCTATCAAAAGCAGGAGTTCTTGGTCCCTGCTGTGGAGTCCCTCCCTTCTTCCTTGTGTTAATTCACCCTCCTATGGGCTGACTGAGCTTGCTATCCAGGACAGAGTTTTATGATACGGCTAAGCAAAAAAATTTTCTTCTCTTTGGGGGAAAAACTCCAAACAAACTGAAACAAAAAAGATTTTGCTCCCTCCAGTCTATTCCTTCCCTTGTTCTGCCTGTAATTATAAGATTTAGTTGGGCAATTTTAATATTTCACTGTAGCGAATCAATAGGGATTGCTGAGGGCTACTGCAGTAATTCATTCTAGGACCCACCTTTCTTCCAACCTTTTTCATCCCACAGTGGGATGCTAGGATGGCTTGAAAGTCTATGTATCCCTTCTCACCTGTCAGCTTTCTTCCTGAGTTCCCTGCCTGCTCAGTCCTGTGAGGTATGTCTTAGAGTTCTTATTGAAATAAAGGTATCACTGCTAAATTTAGGTAATCGGTCTATCCAGTTTTGTAGTATCCTTAAAGTTGGTATGTCTTCACATAATTCTTTGGTTCAAATCTGTGAGTGAAAAGAATGGAGGGACTTAGAATGCAAAAAATACAGTGTCATAACGCAAATGTCTCAGTGTTACTGTAAGGAGGAAAGAGACAGTAAAAAAGTTCAGTGAATCTTCTGGTGATGATATTACTTGACAGTTGCTCCTACTCCTACTGACACTGTGTCGAGGTTTGACCCTGACTAAATGCCAGGCACCTATGATGTCTGCTCTCTATGCTCTCTCCTGCTGCAGCTATGCAGAGGAGAGGGAAAAAAAAAACTAACACAAACATGCTGAACTCATGAGTTGAGATAAAGACTGATGGGAGCACGCATGGAGAAAATGGCAAAGCAGGTTCCAAACTTAAAGTTGCAAAGTGATTTATTAACCTTAAAGAGTCAGAGGATAAATTAGAGGTAAAAATAAGCTCTTAAGACACTGTTTCTTCTCTCACCCCCTTCCTTCTTAAGGCACCGTTTCTCGGCTCACCCCCCTCCCTCCTTCCAACCAACAGCTCCGGGGCAGGGGCAGGGTGTGGGGTTTTTTCTTTTAGACAGTCCGTCATCACAATTCTTCTGCTACAAACATCGTTTCTCTACTCACCCCCCTCCCTACTAAGACACCATTTCTCAGCTCACCCCCTCCCTCCTTCTAACCAACCAATGACTCTGGGGAGGGGGCAGGGCATGGGGTTTTCTTTGGTCAGGGTCAGTCCATCAGAGAGAAGAGTCCTCTACTTAGCCATGGGGTCCCTCCCACGAGAGACAGTCCTCTGCGAACTTCTTTGGCATGGCTCCAATCTCACGAGCAGCAAACCTGCCCAAATTTTGCTGCAACATGAGTTCGTGTCCATAAGGTGCAGACTTCTGATCCAAGGCCAGGCTGTTTCCATCCCAGGAGCAAGTCCTTTCTCTCTCCTGCAAGGCCTTTGCAACTCTCAGTCTCTGGGACTCCCACTGGATCACAGCTTCCTCCAGGCATCCACCTGCTCCTCTGGTGTGGGTACCTCCCCACAGGCTGTGGGGGGGTCTCTGCACCCCCCTGGACTCCATGGGCTGCAGGGGGACCACCTACTCCCCCATGGTCTTCACCACGGCTGGCAGAGGGTTTTCAGCTCCGGCGCCTGGAGCACCTCCTCCCCCACCTTCTCCACTGACCTTGGTGCCTCCATGTTGTTTCCCTCACATATTTTTACCTCCTCCTCCTCCTCTGGCTGAAAAGAAGTGCGTGCTCACATTGTTTTGATTTCTTCTTAAATATGTTTTCACAGAGGCGTAACTAACATCTCTAATTGGCCCAGGTTTGGCCAGCAGCATGTCCATCATCTTCAGAGCCATCAGAGATTGGCTCTGCTGGACATGGTGAAAAACTTCCAGAATCTTTACGCAGGACACACGGGAACCATCTTTGTACCCCACCCTACTCACTAGCAAAAACTGGGCCAAGCAAAACCTGAAAGGCTAATACCGTAAAAGAGTATGATCACAGGGACAACAAACTCAGTGTGTTGGGAAGGGCCAGCATAATTTCTGTGATGGAAGATAGTGACACAATCATGGACTTCCAGCAGGTTTGTGAGTCAGGAAGTGTGTGGACAAGGACAAACCAGGGAACATACCGTATTTTCAAAGAGCATATGTGCAGCTTTCTTACTAAAAGCTGTCAAACAAAATTGCCATGAATTGAAGTAAATGTCCTATGCTGAGTTGGAAATGTGGTTGAAGGATGGAAGCAGAGAGTACTTTTGGTTATTTTCCAGGATGGAGAAAAGTCAGCCATTTCTCTCCCAGAAATGTTTGGGTTTACTGAAGTTGTTTTATGCAACAATCTTTGATTTTCATTTTTGACCCAGAAAAGGGAGTGCGCACGGAATGGTACTTGCATGATGTTGAACTTTCAGGTAATCAAATGCTGTGCTGGTGGAAAGAACTCCAGAAGGCCTCACAAAAGTGGATAGGTAAAAAGATAGGCTTTGAGAAGTAGATCAGTGTAAGGTAAAGCATAGAATTGTCTGTCAAACCTGGAAGTCTAAATTAATGAAATCTTGAAGTTACTGTTGTCAGCTCTCTGAAATATTTATTTGAAACTGCAACAGCAACCAAAAAAAACCCCAAAAACCCCCTAAACAACAGAGATATAAGGTGTCATGAGGAATAGTACTGAGAGCAAGATGGCAGTTTGCTGCTCTGAAGGAAATATCAGTGTACTCCTATCTTGAGTACAGTGTGCAATTCTGGTCTGCAAGGACACAACAGGTTTAAAGAATGAATTGAGAAAGATAACTAAAATGATCCAAAGGGAGAGATTGTCAATCTGATAAAGTAGGGACTAAAAGGCCCTTGTAACTGCAGTCTTCTGTTTTCACACAATGTTTTTACAGACTGAAAGTTGTGCCAAGAATGCTGCTGTGTAGAGTGTTCTTTGTGTTCATCACTGTCACTCGAACACTGAGATATGAAAAGTGTCTTCAGCACACACCGTCTGGAGCACAGTTCTTATGAGGAGAAACTGAGGGAGCTGGGGTTGTTTACTCTGGGGAAAAGGAGGCTGGGGGTGTCATTGCTTTCTACAACTACCTGAAAGGAGGTAGTAAGGAGGGGGTCACACTGTTCTTCCGAGTAACAAGTGGCAGGACAAGAGGAAATGGCCTCAAGTTGTGCCAGTGGAGGTTTGGGATATTAGGGAAAATTTCTTCACTGGAAGGGTGGTCAAGCACTGGAACAGGCTGTTCAGGGAAATAGTGGTGTCACCATCCCTAGAGGTATTTAGAAGACATGCATTGTGGCACTTGGGGACATGGTTTAGTGGTGGACTTGGCAGTGCTGGCTTAATGGTTGGGCTCAGGAATCTTAAACGTCTTCTTCGACCTTAAATGATTCTATGATTCTGTGTAAAAGATCTTGTCTTTGAAGTTCTGTGGCACTGACGTTCCCTGTATGTCATACTGCAAGCAAAATATTTATTTTGCACAAATATTTTTAATCTTTCTCAAGTACACAGTTTCTGTGAGTAATACAACTTGCCCGCGCTTCCAGGAGGTGGCAAATCCCCTAAAATTTAGCAAGGCTGCTTACAGCCACCAGTTCCATGTGAGATGCAACAGGCACTTGCACCGTGCAGCTCCTTCCTGGTGGGACCGCATGGAAAACGGAGAGGGTGCGTTACCCGTCCCGTAGGCAGAGCGTTGGTTCCCGGCGCTTTCCAAGGCGGTGAGCGAGGGTGAGCGAGCAGCGGTGGCGGACGGGCTCCCTCCGGAGGAGCGCGCGCGCTACTGCCATACCGAGACGGGGTGGGAAAAGGACGAATGAAGAGTCACCTCTAAAACGCCGATTCCCGAAATCGTGAAGAGTGTCGGTGCAGGGGAAAAACGCAGGGCGGAGCGTGCCTGGGGCAGGTCCTGTTATCAGCGCCCTGTCCCGCTCCGAGGAGCGTCCGCCGCTCCAGGCGTCCTGACAGGCGCTGGAAATGTTGCTGCTGTGACCTGCTCCATCAGAGAAACGGAGCAAAATGTTTGTGTAAGGAGTATCTCAGCGCACTGGTTGCTTTCACAGTCCTACGCTTGGTTTTGCAATTTTAGTAGCTGTGTTAAGAGAGTTTAAAGAGCGTTTCAGTTTTCCTCTGGTTTGTGAGCATCCCTTCACACGCGTGCAAGTGCTCCGCAGGAAAAGGATGTGTTCACCAACCTAAGAATTTATACTCGGTGAGCCCAGACAGACAGAAATGTAGGAATTGAGGGGAAATTGTTCGATATGCATCAAAAAGTTTTATCTTGACTCCAAGTCCTGGATCCTTCCCAATATAAAATTGTCAGACAGATCTTCCTCTCTTTTATGTCTGTATTTTTTTCAGAAGGAGTGGAACAAATGTAAGTCACTGGGAAAAAAAATGCAAACAAGGGGAGTTTTGCGGGCTAAAGAGAGATTTTTATGTAATCGTTCTGGTAGGATTGATGTAGTCTGTCTAAGAAGACGACGTACTTTAAGGCTGAATGAAGGCATGCTAGTTACAATGTATTAGCAAGTTCAGAAAGCTTGAGGGGACTTTCTGAAAGATTTAAACCACTTGTTACAATGTCTTGGCTAACTGTCTATTAATGTGTGTTTCTCACACTGGACAAGGCCTGGGTATATTTCAGCAGATCTGTTGAGTATGATTTGTGTTTTTTAATCATAATCCTCTAAACACTTCCATTCTGTTGTGATGTGTCAGGAGAAAGTTTTTCTCCCACAGGGTGGTTGGGCACTGGAACAGGCTCCCCAGGGAAGTGGTCACAGCACCAAGCCTGACAGAGTTCAAGAAGAGTGTGGACAATGCTCTCTGGCACCGGGTGTGATTCTTGGGGTGTCCTTTGCAGGGCCAGGAGTTGGGCTCGATGATCCTCAGGGGTCCCTTCCAAACCAGCTTATTATATGATTCTGTAATAAATGCAGCATTTTATCTGTAGGGGCGAGAAGAAACCACATCACTTTTCTGTTTGCATTTTCCTATGAGGGCACCCCTCAAACTGTTGAACTCGCTGAAGCAAGAGCAAGGGGCTCCATGAGTCACATATGCTACTTTTTCTGCTCTTTCTCCGCAGTTAAGCGGTTTTATTCCCTATTTCTTTACAACAATCCTTGAATAATCCGTTGTTTTGGGGAAGCGCTTGCCTCAGTCGCGCACAGCGCGCCCACGAGCGGGAGCGGGCCGGGGCCCACCCTCAGCCCCTCTCGGGCCGGGCCGGGCCGCGAGCTCTGCGTGCTGCCCGCGCGGGCCGGCAGGGGGCGCTGCTGCCCCGCGCTGGCCGCGCTCGCTCCCCTCGGCGCTTCCATTGGAGCAGCCGGAGACGAGTTGGCGCCATTTTGAAGCCGGCAGGGGGACCGGGGCGAGCTGCGGAAGGGGAGGGGGCTGGCGGCGATTGGCTGCGGCGGCGGCGGCGGCAGCGCCTCTCCGAGCCCGGAGCGGCGGCAGCGCGGAGCGGACCCGCCTGCGACCAGCGAGCAGAGGCGGCTGCGGCGGGGTAAGGAGCGCGGCACCTCGGCCGCGGGTACCCCCACCCCGTCCCCGCTCCATTTTCCCTTCCCGGAGGCGTGGGGGGCGCCTGCCTGGACCGAACTCCGCGGCCAGCGCTGGAGGAGGACGGGGAGCGGTGGGGGAGCGGGAGGGCAGAGCTCCCCTTGGCCCGTGTTGGAGCTCCCCCTTCCCATCCCCCTCGCCCCTCCGCGGGGCTGCTCCCCTCCCCCCTTTCCCGGGGCCGCCGTCAAATACTAAATTTCCCCCTCCTCCCGCCCGGCACCCCGGACGATGGGGTGACCTTGGCTGGGGTGCACGGGAGCCCGGGGATCACCCCCTCGCCCCGGTGGCCCGGCGGGCGGTGTCGCGCCCAGCGCCGGTGGTTCCTCGCGGCGCGAAGTGGCGGGGGGGGGGCGGGGAGGCTGCTCGCCCGTGGCGGTGAGTGAGTGAGTGAGTGAGTGAGTGATCGCGGCTCCCTGGGTGTCCCTTCCCTCCTTGCCCCGGGCGTCCCTTCCCTCCTTGCTCCGGGCGCCCCCTCCCTCCCTGGCTGCCCCGGGCAGCCGGCCTGGTCCCCGCTCCGCGGGGCAGCACGGGGCTCCCGCCGCCCCGCGCGGCTGCTGCCCGGGCTGGGCGCGGGGACATCCCCGTCCCCTCCCCGCCCGGTTCGCTCTCTCCGCGCCGCACTTCGCAGCGCTCCTCAGCGGGAAGAGCTGCCGGGGACCGCGGTTTGGTGGGTCCCTACTTGTGTGCGAGCCCGGTTCTTTCATGCTGGCTTAGCTTCCCCCCCCACCCCCCCACCTCTTCCTTTCCTCCTCTTTCTTTTTCCCTCCCACTTTGCATCAGGCTCTGTTAGAAAGCGCTCGAGAAGGGAGGACGGGGGGGGGGATGTGGGGGGGAATTGCCGCCGCCTGGTAGATGGAAAACTATGAATTTTACATCCGAATTGCCAGATGGAGAATGGTTAATTTATAGGTTATGTATTGTTTACGTTGAGAGCCTCCGGTCAGGAATCTAGGTCCGTAACTTCATCCCGCTGCAAATAAATCACTATCTGTTCTTCAAAACAGATCAACAATTAATGACGGTGAACAGTCCTGGAAAATTAAACTGTAGCAGACCAGCTCCTACAGAGCTGGATTTTGTCTTGCTAGCCTTATTCTGACTTTTATGCTTGCTTGCTGTGTGGTTGCTTTCTGAGAGCTGTGATTATTTAGTTCGGTGTTGTGTTTTCCCATTTAACACAACTGCTGAAGCATTCTCGTGTTGGTCTTTGTTTTGTGCTTGCCGGGTAGGTGCTTTGGCTGTAATTGATTTCTCTTCGCTGGGGATGGAATAGAAGGAGCGTTGAAAATTTGAGTCGCTTTATAGTTGAAAACGAGTGTCAAATCACGTTTTGGGAACGGGATAAAACGACGTGCATTCTTTCAGGTTTTCCCTCTCCCAACTAGTGGAATTGTTCAGTTTTCAGGTGGTAGAAATTTTGCGTGGAATGTCTTGTCTGTGCTATAGATATGCTAAATATTATACTGTGTAAAGTAATCACTCAAAAAGAAGTGCAAGAGGTGAGTGTTTGCCATGCTCAGACCACCTGAAAGAAGACTGACAGTGACAGGCCATCAGGTAAAGTAGTTTAGCAGAGGTGTGTGTATCGTGTTCATCACAGCGTTTGAAAGCATGCACTACTGGAGAAAGTACTTTAGCACTTGCATGACATCTTGTGTCTGTGTTTGAAGCAAGGTTGAACTTAATTACTGTAAGGTGGGGGGGGTATGATGTGTCTGGGTGTGGTGTGGTGTTTTGGGTTTTTCTGTATAGATCCTATTCTGCAGTATTTGCCTATGTGTTTCTTGCATCCTCTTTACTGATTAGTATACAGACTGGATTAATCATAGTTTAGTTTTTGATGAAACAACTAAATTAAAATGGGGAATCCTATGTTTAGCACTTGTATGCAACTTCTTTTTTCTCTTGTAAATATTGAGTTTAGACTTTATCTGGCATGCTTACTTATGGACTGAAATTGAACAAGTCAGCTAACTTGTTATTAAACTGTAATTAACCATATAAAAGCCAACAGTCATTGCTAACATTTGGAAAAGCACAATAATGAAATACGGGCATAACCTCAGGCATTATCCATTTTTGTCTGTAGAACAGGAGGTTCTGTTACTTCCTGTAGATTGAGAGAGATGCATTTTCTTTTGGGATACGTTGCTCTCTACCAGGCTTTCAGGTTATGCCTTTCTCCTCTCCTTCTTTCTTCAGTCACACAGTTCATAGTCATACGGAAGAGTAAGAGGGTGTATGGGTATGTGTATGTACAGGTATGAGTTTTCTGGTTTAGTAAAGGATTTTCATTTAAAGGTGTTTGGAGTATATTTTTTTTTCTTTAAAACTGAATTGGGAGAGGTGATAAAGGCTACTTGTTGCACAAGGAAAATTTTCATGGGAGGAACAAATAAGAAAATGTGAAGCTGAGCAGTAAAAGCGTGCAAAATTGGAGATGGAAGGAAAATGTGATACTGCAACTCATTATTTTTCCCTATCAGTTTCACTCTAATATCCCTATCCCTTTATATTGCTTGTCCCAAATATTATGCCGAGAAAGAGAAAAGTATGTCTTTCCTGCCGCCTTCAGAGAAGTTCCTTTTTAGAATCAAAGAGTAGTTCTAATATGTGGAACATTATCTTACCACTTGTCAGTATCATTCTCTTTTTAACAGATATCTAAAGTAATGGTGTTTTTACTCTTAGCACAAAATGTCAATGCTGCAACCTGAAACATTCTTTGAATAGACTGAGAGAATATTGGAGGCTTTCAGTCAATTCTGAAACTAGGTGGTTAGGGAAGACTGAAGAAACTTTTAAAAGGTGTGTTAGTGTGACAGTGTGTTAGTGGTGAAGTGTGTTAATTTTCCAGATTTGTAGACCCTCTGGACTGTCTGAACAGCACTGACAGATCCTGGAAGGAATCAAGGCTTTTAAAGAATTGTAAAATATATGCTTAAAAAAAAAAATGCTTTCTTGCCCTCAGAGATTGAACATCTAAAAGTCAAGACTGTGCAAGTATATAAATTACATACCTATTGCTTTTCCATTGGTAGCCTCTTTAGTTGAATGCAATCTTGTAGAAAAGCTGAGAGGTTTTTTATCTGCTTAGTTCCATTACTAAGAATGGAACTTAGTAAAGTTCTGTAAAGTAAAAATAAGTAAAATATATCAAAAGTGAAGTTTATGAATGGAAATTAACTTCGTTATTTTAGGAAGTTAGTGGTTTGTTTCAAAACCTCTTTGGAACGTTTAGGATTCCACAATAAAAAAGCTGTTTATGCGAATATTTGCTGTAACAAATCTAACTTGAAAGAATTCAATGAAATACAGGCAGTATTTTAGTTTCATTTCTAAGAATCAAAATGTTAACACCTCCAATTTTTTTAAAGGTTATTACTGTCTGTCTGAGCATATACTGCTTTTCAGTCTTTTCTAAAGTGTGAAGAAGTCCTTGAAGTTGGTTCTGAGGATTAAGACCTCTATGACCTTGTCCCCATCTGTAGAATTTGCTCTTTTGCATCCCATCCCAAGCACTGGAAAAACATTCTGCATCATCCAGCTTGCTTAATACTGCCTGATCTTCAGCTCTGTTTTTTCAGCTCACAACAACTTTGCTATTAATATGCTTCAAGAAATAATAATAAAAAAAGCACCATACATCATTGGGAACAGATGGAAATGTTTGTACTAATCATCTTGTGTCTGTCACCATTTATACAGGAGTACCGTAACCAGGGATCAGGACCCCATCTGGGGTTTTCTCATTTAGACCCTGTTCTTTAAAGATCGATTCCAGACAATACTAACTGTGTGTACTTTTTCTCTGACTTAATTAGAAATCCTGGTGGATGTTCCTGCTGCTGAAATGAGATGCTTCACTTGCATACTTTATACTGGACAAAAAAAGACATGAAGTTAGCAGTCAGAAATGTTATTGGCTTAATTGCTTCCATTGTAGTCACCTAAACTACATTTTCATGGAATATAGGATGACCTGGATTGGAAGGGACCTTAAAGATTGTATCATTCCAACTGCCCTGCCATGGACAGGGAACCTTCCCCTGGACCAGGTTGCTCAGAGCTCCATCCAGCCTGGCCTTAAACATTTCCAGGGATGGGGGATTCACAAACTGTGGGCAGCCTGTTCCAGAGTCTCACTACCCTCACAGTAAAGAACTTTTTCCCAATATCTAATCTAAACCTACTCTTTTTCAGTTTGAAGCCGTTCCCCCTTGTCCTGTCACTTACATGCTCTTGTGAAAAGTCCCTCCATCCTTCTTCTTGTCTCTATTCAGGTACTAAAACGTCACCATAAAGTCACCCTAAAGCTTTCTCTTCTCCAGGCTGAACAATCCCAATTCTCTCAGCCTTTCCTCATAGGAGAGGTGTTCCATGCCTCTGATCAACTTTGTGGCCCTCCTCTGGACTTGCTTCAAGATGTTGGTGTCCTGCCTGTGCTGGGGATAGGAGTCTGTATCTCTTTTGAAGCATATTAGATTCAGCTAAAACATGATCACTTAGGAAGTGACTCTTGAGTGAGGCTTTCCGCCTATTTGTTGTCCACAGCTTCTACCAAAGCAGCCTTTGGTTCACTCTGAGACATCCCAATATATCCACATTGTAGCTCAATTGAATGTCAAAAACCTGCATTCTGAAAGTCTTAGAAAGAAAGGGAGCAAATAAACTATTAAAAAGGAAAAACCAACCAACCAAAAATCTAACAGTTACCCCCAGTAAGTTCAAACATACTCCTCATGAGGAAGTCCTGAAAAAATTGTCATCAAAACTTCCTGTATGTAATCTTTGGGCCACCTTGAGTTTGACTGTTCACTTCTGTTAGTACTGTTTTGTTACTTAGATGTGCAATTCCGATGAAAACAATCAGATTTCTAGGAAATCTTTGTCACCACATATGTTAGGTTTCTGTTCTTACCAAAAAAGAATTGAATTGTTGTCAGTTATGAGAAATGAGCGGAAGACACTTCATAGAAACTTGTAATTACACTTAGGGATTTTTTTTTCTGCATCTACCTCTGTAAAATTTGAAAGACTTTTCTTGGGGAAGATGTACAGAGGTGCTAGGCAGCTGGCCATTTGGTGTGATACTTACTTTGATAATTTTGTTGATTTTGTTATTTGGTAGTTGAGTATGAAGCATTATGTGTAGTTCCTGAACACAGAAACAAAGTATATGGAAGCAACTGTAGCTTTTTGTGCCAGCAGTTTTTGTAAGCTTTTGTTAGGGACAATGTCTGTGGACATTCCAAGTACCACCCAGGGCTTTCAAAGGTTTAAGGGAGACAAATTGTCTTAATTCATGTAATTCATGGTACAAAATAAAGTTTACATTTGCTTTTCTTCCTTTTAGTATGAACTGGTCAGAATAAGGCTATAACTTTTGATTTCCTGCTTTTGGAACTGGAAAAAAGAACAGATAAGCCAATGACAACCTCTTCAGAAGAGTCGTGAGGAAGTTTTTCAAAGAGACAACAAACAGGAGATACATTTCCTCTTCCATTTGCCCAATTTAGATTATGCAGTTCGTAATTCCTTTAGTTACAGAAATGCTTCCAAGAATTGAGAAAAGAGATTTTGATGCATGCACAGTTTTTGGAAAGAAATATTCTACACTCTTTTAATGACTGGCCAATCTGCTTTGAGAACTCAAAACATTTTGAAAGGTTTCCCCAAGTTACAAATGTTGCCTGTACTAAGTTCTCCTTTAGGTTGTCCACGCTGCATTTTGTGTGTATATATGTATATAAAAGCACATTATTTTAACATTTTATTTCTTAACGGGCCATTGTCCCCTGAATCTTCTGTATTGCATACAGAAAAGCTTTAAAACAATATTGAAATTGCAAATTCATTTTAAAAATAGTAAACAGTTTAATTTGTGTCCTTCTAAATATATGTTACAGTAGTCTTTAGTTATAATGTGTTGGGTTTTTTTTTTCAACCCACTGTATTTAGGAATTAGAGCTGCATATCAAAGTCAGCAGACCTATTTTCCAAAAGGTGGAAAATGTAAAATGAATTGACAGGGGACTGTGGGAAGGGAAAAGCATATCTAGTAATTTGAATGATTGAATGTCACTTTGGGATACTGGAATTCATTCTTTCTGTCAGTTTTTTGTGATCCCAGGCAAGTCTGTTTAAACCAAACTTCCCACAAGAGCTTATTAGGAGTGCATTGATTTCCTGGGAGACAGGCTCTAGACCTGGGCTACTCCTGCTTGGCTCAACAGATGCTTTAGTTTAAGATGCAGCACTGGATAAATTGGCATGCTTTAGAAGTTGTGTCCTGAATTACTCTAGCTGTACAGGCAAAATTGGTGGAGAGTTCTTAAATTTCAGTCTGTAAATTGGATTAGTCATCTATAAAATGAGATGAATACTCATTTTTATGAAAAATTTGTGAAACTGTTGCAAAAACAAGTCAATTTTTATGGCACACTAACATAATATGAGGGTGAAACCTTACAGAAACCCAGTAAGAAATTCTCTTCAGAGTGTGGCTTAAATACAGTATAATCAGAGACACACATAAAATAAGGAGAAAAGTTGAATGGCTTCTTTGCTTTGAATGAGAAAGAAATCCTGTGGTGTGGAAAAAAGTAGTGAACGATCAGGTATATCAGCTCGTTTTTGTGTATTGTCTTTAACATTGTATAAGAAACCTCAATTCTGTTTCCTAACTCTTAATAAGTGATTTTACAACTATTTCCATGTTTTCATTGTTCCTTTTAAAGCAAACTTAGTAAACTAATTCACTATATGGATGTGCTCCTGTCACTCACTAGGTTGTAACCTTTAGCTTTGTATATCTATGACTAATTGATGGAATGCTGTTAGTAGCAGTAAGTTGTTCTCTTTTAGCAGCTTGAAGTGGGATGAGGTATGAGAGCTTTTCAGTGGATTCTTGCAAGTATTTGTTATTGGTAGAAGGGCAGTGTAATGTGGTGTTTGCACATTGTATGCTCTGGAAGGGACTGAGGTCTGCTGGGGCTGCATTGCCCTCCTGCCAGCTGCAGCTGATCTTTCTACTCTGGTCTCTCTTTAGTCACTTCTCTGCCTAGTTTGTCCTCATGCCTCTTGGGCTTCTGATTGCTGTACAAATTAACCCTACTTCCTCTCTCAACTTCTTCAACACATCTGAGACTTTACACAGTCACAGAATGGGTAAGGTTGGAAGGGAGCACTGGAGGTCATCTAGTCCAGCCCCCTGGCCCACACAGTGTCCCCAAGAGCACTTTACTTGGAGCTGTGTCCTGATGGCTTTTGAGTATTTCTGGGGCAGGAGACTCTACAACCCCTCTAGGCAGCCTGTTTGAGTGCTCAGTCATCCCCATGTGAAAGAAGTTCTTTCTCATGTTCCGATGGAATTTTGTGCGTTGGTTTCTGCCTTGTCTCCTGCCTCTTGTCCTATTGGTCGGCACCATGGAGAAGGGCCTGGCTCCATCCTCTTGATGCCCTCTCTTCAGATACTTATGCACGTTGTACATATTAGGAACCTCAAGGCTGATAGGGTATGTCAGCTCTGGTGTGTGGCAGTGGAGTTTTGTTTGTTTGGAATTTTTTTCACTTTTGTTTCCATTTTTTTTCTTTTTTTTTTTCCTTTTTCTTCCCTCTATCATTAACTTTGCTTCTTGGTTGAATGCCTTTCCTGTAACCCCTAAACTTTCTAGTACATTTGTCTGATAGAGCTTGTTGGTTCCTGCAATGGAGTTCGTAAAAGTGTGTCCAAACCTCAGCTGTTTCTATCGTAAGCAGAGCTTTTTGTCTTAAAAACTTAATTAAGACAGACGGCTCCAAAGGTGAGAATCTGGCTGAGGTGTGAACAAATCCAGCTTTTTGTGCTGAAGAAACAGCAACATCTGGCTGTAAGCGGACAGGTGGATTAGTGATGGATTCAGCTGTCAGCAGGATTTACCAGATGTATTTTTTAGTCTAGTTTGGCTATGTTAACCTTGTAACTTCAGGGGAGTAAGGAGAGAGCAACCCAAAGTGCGCAAATGAAAAGTTCTTGTACCTTAAGTAATAGGTGGAAACTCTCTGAACTGTTGTATCATGATTGTATGCTTACAGTCATAGTGCAAGCAGCTCTATTATTTTATTATTATTTATTTTATTTATTATAATTTAAAATTTGCTCCTTTCAGTTACAAACCCATCCTTTTAAAATGGTTTAAAATCCATTTAAAAATGAATAAGGATTAGTTTCATATAGGTGTTACTTGTGTCATAGTGGCTTCTATTTACGGAACACAATCCAGTGGGGAATGTACAGGTTTTTTCGTCACTGTTTTTGATTTGGGTTGGTGTTTTTTTTTTTTTTTTTTAATGCTGTCCTGGGTAGCAGGAGAGGTCTTCTTGGGGAGTGGGTTACAGGGTATTGTAAGGCAGTGATCCAGTCTAGTAAAATGAGGTCTGTATCCGTACTGCACATCAGCTCAGATCTGAGCTTGATGGAAGCACAGCCCACACACTGATGCACCCTGTGAGTTTGCTGTCATTGTGCAGCAAATGTGGCATAGAACTATAGAAATTCTCAAGCTGGAAGGAATGAATAAGGATTGTTAAACCCAACTCCCCGCTCCACACAGGGCTACCTAAAACTAAATCATATAATTAAGAGTGTCGTCCAGATGCTGCTTCAACTCTGACAGGTTTGGTGCCATGGCCTGTTCCGATGACTGACCACCTGTCAGTGAAGAACCTTTTCATAAAGTCCAATGTGAGCTTCCTCTGATGCAGATTCATTACATCTCCTTGTATCCTAATGTGAGTGATCAGCTGCAACTGAAGGATTAAACATGAATTTCAAAACAGAAAACAAACCAGAGTTTGAAAACTTGCTATCAAGAAAGTTGACATAGCAGTACATGTGCTCCCATTTTATACTGAAACCAGGATTAAAATGTATTAATGTATGTATGTAAATTTCTGAAAGTGGGATACAAGAAAGACAGAGACAGACTCCACTCAGTTGTACCCAGGGATAGAGGCAATGTGCACAAGCTGGAACACAAAGAGATTCCTTCTGAATGTTTCCACTGTGATGGTAATCAAGAACCAGCACAGGTTGCTCTGGGATTTTGCAAAGTCACTATACTGGGAGATCTTCAAAAGCCATATGGATGCACTTCTTAGCAAACTGACTTTAGGCAACCCTTCTTCAGCAGGGAGATTTGGAGGTGTCCTCCAGCGGTCGCTTCCAACCCCAACCATTCTGTGAAAATACAACCCCATAGGACTAAGTGATTGTAAGGGATGAATAACTGTATTAGAAGAAGTTACAGGAGTCAATATATTATTGACAGAGAACTTACATGTTGGTCGAGTGTTGAGGTGTCAAAGGTAAGTTAAGACTTAAATATTAAAAGAATCTTCAGCTTTGTTTTAAAGTGATCTTACTTCAGATTCATGTATGATTGCCGGTGACTAGATTCTGAAACTACTGCTGGTCCTTGTGGTTGTACAATGCACTTAGTTCACCTGGTTGTAGTATGTCTTAATCTAATTTGTGCTTTGTGATCAGTTATGTGTTCCTTCTCTGTCTTTGGGGACACAGTTATTTTCTCAGTCTGCTTTTCTGTCACAGTTTTGCAAAAAGCAAAATAAAATGTTTTAGCTGGGAAGAAAAGCTGAACTGATAGAAGCCATCTGGGTAGACAACTTCTATTTGTAAAACACCCAGCTGAATGTGGTTGTGGTACTAAGATTGCTATATGCAGTTATAAATGTGTGTTTATAATTCATATCGGCTAGGAGTGGATGCACTGTTGTTTAGAACAACATCTGACTTTGCAGTTCAATACTCATGCTTTCTTTTAGGTCTTACAGTTCAGTCCATCCCACTAGCATTCTTTGTTTGATCTTTAGTAATTCTGTATCAAGTAATTTGGAGTAGGATGTAAAGCATATAATTTTGTATTTTTAAACATTATATGCGAAGTTGGGAATGGAAGAGCATCTCATTTAAGTATATAAATTCTGACTTGTTACGAAAGCAACAAGTTCTATTGGTTGGCCATTGTGAAATTTTAAAAACCCCAAAACAAAATAAAAAAACCTAGAAAGCTTTATGGTAAGACTCAATAAGGCATTTTTAGCCAAATAAATGGTATGCTAAAATAATACCAAGTGTTGTTTCCTCCCAAGGGGCAACCCAGAGATTAAACTTGATTTGTGCCTGATGTCTGTGTGTTGTAGTTGTCTTCTACTTCCTGTTATGTTCCTCTTTATTTTCCTCATGGCTTCCATGCCATTCTTGCATGGCTTTTTCCTCCCCTTGTGTGAGTACTTAAGCTGTTAATAATTTGAAATTATGTAATGCAAGGTATCTGAGGTTTCTGTGACTGTTTTTTGTTACTCTGTTTTGAAAGTAGTTATTGTAAAGGAAAAGAATAATTCCTGCCTTTTTTCCCCCATTCTTTTCTAGCAGTTGGAGGAAGGAAACAAATTCCTGCCTCACTAAATCTTAAAGTAGCTTCCTTGCTAAAAGAGGGTTGTGTCAATATTATGACCATAAAACAGTAATATTCTGGAATTTGGATACCTAGGCTGATTGTCAGCTCTTCTCTTCTTTTAGAGTTCCAGCCTAAGAACTTCCAGTGTTTCTGGTGATTCTGGAAAAAGGAATGTTTTGTGGAGTTCAGGGTCTGCTTTTCAAATTACTGTTCATGTACAGTACAACAGCAAGGCACTAATCTCTGCATATGAATCAAGTACTGTATTCTATTTGGATATTTTGCTTCAGTTATTGACAAGAAAGTTGTTCTTAAAATTTAATTTTAAAACTAGATGTCTGCCTCTAATGATCAGTTTTTCTTCATTGAGCTATTTATCTTTGAACTTTTGTAGTGTTTCATTTACTTTGGGTGGTATCTCCTAGTATTTCTGGTTTTTATGGTGATTTCTGCCTCTCTTCCACTTACCCTTCTGACAGTCTCTTCTTGTCACCTCTGTCCTCATGTAATAGACTGTGCTGTCCTCATGTAATAGACTTCATGTGCACTTCTTTCAGTTTAAATTATCTGGATGATAGGTGTCGGTAGCTGCACATAGTATTCCATGCAAGTTCTTGCCAGTACCTTAAAATATGTGTTAGATGTTGAAGTTTTGGTTTTGTGGGGGTTGGGTTGTTTGTTTGTTCCACAGAATGCCAGAAGGGGTCAGGTTGGAAGGGACCACAGTGGGTCTCCTCATCCAGCCTCTCTGCTCGAGGAGAGTTGCCCTAGATCACATTGCACAGGGTTGTGTCTGGATACTGCCCGAGTATCTTCAGTGAGCAGAGGAGTTTCTTGAAGTACCTTGGTCTAAAATTAATGCCGAAGAGAAAAATCACAATGAGACTATACTTGGACGGAGACATTGGACCCCCCTTTAGACCCCTACTGTTTTCCCCTTACAGTTGATTTTCTTTCAGAGAGATTTGGAGCTTATATTCTTGTTTAGATGTTCATATGCAGTCTTTGTATTTGCAAACATCTCTGTTTCTCTAAACTTTTCTGTCAATCTCAACCATCTCTGCATCCATCCAGCTATGGTTTCCAATTTAATGCTTTCATAATAAATGATATTTGATGCAAGGAAAGTGCTAATTGTTTTATTACAAATGAATCAAACATAAATTGTCTGAGGGTAATATGGTAAGCCTAGAAGTTACGTTTATCCCTGTTTTTGAATTTCTGACTTCAGCATGCAGGTTTTTTTCTTAAACTCTTAAAATACTGTTGGTATCAGACTAGTGCAACTCTAGTGGTAGTATTATTTTTTTGCTCTGCATTTTTAATGAGAATGCTGCCTTTATTTTCTTGCAGTATAATTTTTAAAGTTAGTTTTTTTAAATTGAAGGGTCTACACCCTAATTTTTAAATACCTTTAAAAAGCTTTGCATTCCACAGTGGTTCATGAATTCTTGGATGGTGCCTGTGTAGTTGCTTTGATTTGAAAATGTGAGGTCCTTAAGTGTAGACACAGTAATTTCTGATTAAAGATACCTGTTACCAGTTGTCACAGGAAAGTTTTACCTGTCATTTCTTTGAAAATGGGTATTCAGCTGACTTTATAGGATACTTCAGTAACTTCTTTCTTTCTAGTCATTACAGCAATTTTTTTCCTTTCTTGATTCTAGCTCCTGAATTTCTTCCTTTTTTTTTTTTAATCTTATTTGCAATGGATATCTCAGTTTGGCTTCTATTCTGTCTATTTCTGTATTTCCTGGTCTTTGTGGTAGAACTGTCCTGTTTTGAGGGCTCTAATTATTATTTACAACTTCTACTACGTGGTTGTTTGAGTTCACGTAGTAGTATAAAAACTTTTCTTGCACCCCAGTCAAGGGGACAAAAGCTTAAAGCTTAATTTTGTTCCTTTGGCATGGACATTGCCAGTGACACCTGGGATGGAGTTAGTTGTGTGCATCACCAAATCACTTCTGTTTGGTGATTTGAGTGCCCTCAGCCCACTGAGGGCTGGCCAGAGTCTGTCTTTTCTTAAGGTCTTGTATGGTATGGTTGCATAATGTGAGCACCTAAGGAATGTTTTCCCTAGTACTTGGCAAACTAATAAGTATATTGCAGATGTCTATTTTATTAAAATCGTATTTAGTCAGCCTACACTCTTCTTTCTCTGTCAGATTCTTTTACTATGGCCTTCCAGTTTTTATCTGCTTGTTATTTCTTTTCCTGCAACCATGCACAGAAATAAGAAATTTTAATTCCTACAGTCTCTTCTACTTAGCCTTGAATCGAGGTGTGAAAGCAGAGATCCAACAATAATAGGTCAATTTTATTTTTCCTTAGGTTACTGAATGGTTTAATGGTGGATTCTTTTATGTAGTTTCTAATAATTTTTTTAAACTGAGTGTATTTCAATAAAATTGCTGTTTCATAAGTGGCACAAAAAGAGGCAGCTTTATTAAAAGAAAAATGGCAACAATAACATTTGAAAAAAATGCTGAAACTTAAAGTTGGGTCACTTATGTTTTGCGGAAGCTGCAAGTGTCTGCAACACCACTGGAGAGAGCTGTGTGCTGAGATAAGTTCGTACTGAATACCTGCTACTTGCTAAATCTTTGGGAGGCTTTCTTTAATGAACTTTGAAAAAAATCTTACCTGCGGAAGTGGGGACTTGCCTGGGACCATTTACTTACTGATTGCAGTCTAAGTTGCTTGAGGCCCTTCAGTGCTCATGTGCTGATTTTGGTATCATGTCTTAATGTTTTCTTCTTTGTTCTTTTCCTGAATCCTCCAAATCCTCTGTACATTGTGATGGTGTTTCTTCTCGCACAGTTGCTACCTGCACGTCTTTTAATTTTCCACTTGCTTACTTAATACATTACTAAAGAAACTTAATTGACTTTGCTGTATTTTCTAGTGTAAGTTGGAAAAGTATTTAGTAATTTAAACAGGTGTTATTACTTCTGTATTGACTGTCAAAGGTTTGCCATTAATGGCATTATTTAGTGAAAGTCAGTACTTTTTATGTCATTTACCGGACTAAGAGTATTACTTTTACCTTATAATCTGGGTCTTCATTACAGAAGACATTTAATTAGTGGTTTCTGTAAATTCTTCCTGTATCCGTCCTTACTGTGCTGCCTTATAAAAATAGGAAGCTAGCCTTTTATTGGTATTGTGGATAATACTAGTATCTTGATTTAATGATAGCTAAGTAAACAGTATAACATGATACATTTCCTAAAGACAATGGAAAGTATTAGTCTAGACATTATACCTGAAACAATATGAAAAATGACCTGGATTTACATAAGCACACTGGGTCCAGCTCTCTAAAGTTTTCTATTTTATTCATCAGCAGAGAATTAACTGCCAAATTTTGGCTTGGAATGGTTTTTTATAGCCAAGTTTTAACTCCCTAGCAGTAGATATATTATGGAAATAGATTTAGTTTAGTGGCAGTTGAATAATGCAAGTCTTTAACACCTAAGTCACTTCTTGCCTTCATCAATTGTTGTCAATCAGCTATATGCCAGCAGGAATTTACCAGGATGTAAGGAATCTCTGTGAATTACTTAAATTGTTACATTATTTGTGTTTTATTAATAATACTGATGAAGTAGAAAGATGCCTGCCATTTAGGAAAATGTTTTTGCGTCTTGTAGACTGTCTTTGTCTTGCTGATGGAATGGCCTGTGACCGTGAGAAGCCACTGGTCATCCTTGGTTTTGGAGAAAGTGTTGATTAATATTTGCCAGTCCTTTTTTTGGCTACACTTTCTTGTTGAAATGATACATGTGGAAACACATATATTTAGTTCTTTACACATTGAAAATTCTTTCTGTGCCAGCCGCTTCCTAAATTCATTTGAGCTTCTAATACCTTTGTGAACATGAAGAAAGTGTTATTCTCAGTGGTACATTGAAAAATGTCTTGCAAACATAGATTTAAAAGTATATATATTAGCCTACATAAGTTTGATGTATACTTTCTCAGATTTTATGTACATAATTTTAAAATTAACTCAAGAATAGCTATATAAATAATTATTTATATTCAATGAAATTTCTAAAAAATGAGTATTATGATGAAATTTTCTAAGTTGATCATTGTTTCTGGTGATCTTCTAAGTCCTCATATTTGGATTCTGCATTTTAAAGAGGAGGTGACAGTAAGGCAGGAGACAGACTTGCAAGGAGTATAGGGTTGTTTTGCTAAAGCTTGCTTCATCACTTGGATAAGATTTCTACAAAACTGTGGAGGATGAGGATTTAAACACATGTATAGATCTCTGGAAAGTCACTGTTGACACATGATGGATGACTTCATGTATGTTAAGGCATAGTTTGCTTAATGATTAGCACAGCTAATTAAATCACCGTAGGCAATGTAAACTGTCAACCAAACAAAATACAATTAAATGGAGTGTGGTTTAAGTCCTCCTTTTAGATCATTGACTTAACATCCTGTAATGATATTTATTGACCTAGGAAGTATATTTGCATAGGTACTTAATATGCAAGATATCAATCCATGCTTTATTTGTATAATCACAATCTGTATTTTACAGTATTGAACAAGTAGTATATGTGAAGTTAAGCTATTCATAAAGTTATCTACTATGCAGAAATCATATAAATATTTTAATAATGTAATGGCCAGTAGAGTTAGCTGGAATTGAGTAGCTATTGGATGCTACTGATTATGTACAAAACTCATGTGTAGTTTATTTATTTGAGTTTGACCAAATTTTGGCAGTGGTACTTATTACTAATTAACTCTGTTTAGATTAATTGATTGTTCCCATTTATGGTCTGGCTAATAATGATAATTTTATATTAAATGTGACAAAAATCAAAAGATCATAAGAGGTGGATGACTTTTAATCCATCCTATTCTAATGCCCAATAAATGCAACTTCCACTTTTGTTTTTTTCCCCATGCTTTAGTTTTCCTGTTATCGTTGTACAAAGGGTATGTGTTTTGTCATCTTTCTTTCTTTTCTCTGTACTAGTTTCTTCCACCCCACCTCCCTTATAAATTGGTTTTTAATTTCTCATGCTATTTTATACATACTATTTTTCAATGTACTTCTACAGACTTGCTCTTGGTTCCTGACTTCAGGTCTTTGAAGTGATAATTGCAGTGGTGCTTCTGTGTTGAAAGAAGCAGTACCTAGACATCTTAAGTCTTGCTGTGTCATCTCCTTGTGTACAAAGAGTAGAGTTTGTATTTTAAATGCTCTATTAGCTGAAAGTAGATTTATTTTCTTCGTAGTTTTAGAAGACCTAACTTACAGTACTGTTTAACATAACTGAAGCAACCAAAGCCTGATTGAATCATGCTTTTTAGTCCTATGTATTATGACTGGAATTTGTTTGCTAGGTGTCGCAAGAAACTTGAACAAATATGTATTTCCCTTTTTTGTCATCATATAACAGCAGAAACAGTGCATATCTTAATGTTTAGTTTATATGCTTGTATTCTGCATGGTGCAAAGCATTTCATTGTCTGAAGTGTTTTCTTACCTTAAAAAAGCCACCCATGTGAACATTTTCCTTTTTTCATAGAATCATTGAGGTTGGAAAAGACCTCTTAGGTCATTGAGCCCAACTATTAACCCAGAAGCACTGTGTTCTCCACTAAACGATTTCCCCAAGTGCTACATCCTTATACCTTTTGAACACTTCAAGGGATGATGATTCTACCAGTTTCCTGGGCAGCCTGTTTCAATGCCTGACCACCCTTCTGGTGAAGAAATTTTTCCTAACATCAAAGCTAAACCTCCCCTTAGTGCAACTTGAGGCCGTTTCCTCTTGTGTTGTTACTCATTAACTGGAAGAGACCGATTCCCCACCTCACCAGACTTCTTTTCCAGTAGTTGTAGAGAGCAATAAGGTTCCCCCTGAGTCTTCTCCAAGCTAAACAACCCCAGCTCCCTCAGCCTTTTCTTGTAAGACTTGTCCTCTTTCCCTTTTCTTTCCCTTCTGATTGTGTGTATGGAATTAATACTGGGTTTCTGAAAACATGGTGGAGAAATCATAATGTTTCATTTGGTTAAAAAAAACCCAGAAAACCTGTCAGCTGAGTCTCTGTTGAATCTCAAAGAAGCTTTCAAAGAATTTCCTTCTTTCAAAATGCTTGCCATCTTACACTGTCTTCTTTCGCAATACACTGGATCTTTAAAAATGAATTTTAAAAGCTTTTTGAAACTCAGTCACTGGATATCACATCACTGGCTTATGGATTTGTATTATCAACATGTTGTAGATGCAGTTGGCCTTGAGGCTGTTCTTCTTAGCTGTTACTGTCTTCTTTTCCTGTGACAGAAGTTCACTGAAATAGCTGATACATCTGTAATGTGAAGCCACAGAGACTTGCATTTAGCTAGAATCACCAAAGCACCCTCCCTTTATTATTTTAATAAAGCTAGGTATGGACACCTATACTGGCAGTCCAGAAGAGCAGGAACTTCTAGCAGTGGAATGCAACAACCTAAGTTTTATTTAGGTAATAGTTGAAGTTATAACTGTGGTACAAGGGGATTGCTTAGCATTGAATTTTCTCT
This sequence comes from Acanthornis magna, assembly GCA_036785705.1. Classification (NCBI taxonomy): domain Eukaryota; kingdom Metazoa; phylum Chordata; class Aves; order Passeriformes; family Acanthizidae; genus Acanthornis; species Acanthornis magna. The sequence continues at coordinate 15,839,449 of JAWUZG010000090.1, forward strand.
TTTTTGAATGACAGATTTTATTTTCTGCTGTTTCTTTTGAATGGTTTTTGTTTCTCTCAGTAAAGATTACTATTAATCCTAAAAAACTTCTGAGTAGTGATCTGCAAATTTGTATTTTATAGGAGGTTTAGAAGGTTTATAATTGTTTATCCCTTATGTTCTAAGTAATAGGCTATTTCATAGAATCTTATAAAAATTATTTTGACCCTATAAGACTAGATGTATTAATCCTATAGAAAATGAAGTCCTATTTAATTTTTCTATATTTCTGAGAGGGATAAGATATGTACATTCCTGTCTGTAAACTTGGCTGGCTGCTAGGTGCTCACAGTGCTTCCCTCTTGCTTGCTTAATGGAACAGGGAAGGTAATAAGTTGACAAAGCTCATGGGTCAAGATAAATGCAAGGAGATTGCTTTCATTCTTCACTAACCTTGGTGTCTGCAGGGTTGTTTCATGTTTTTCTCACTTTTCCTCCTCGTAACTGCTGTGCAGCATTTTTTGTCAGTTCTTATAAATATGTTATCACAGAGGCACTACCAGCATCACTGATGGCTCAGTGGGCAAGGGCTGAGTCCATTTCGGAGCTGTCTGGAACTGGCTCTGTTTGCTCTGGGAGCAGTCCCTGGTTTCTTCCCACAGGGGCCATCCCTTCAGCCTCCCTCACTACCAAAATGTTGCCACATAAGCACAATACAGATGTTCAGTTTCATCCAGACCTTGGATGCCACTGAAGCTTAAAAGCTTGACTGTGTGGCAGTTGGACATATCAGCTGCACCGTTCAACTTGACTGTAATGTATGAGTTTCAGTCTTTGAATTATTTCAAAATGTGCTCCAAATGGGACTGCATCACCATGTTCTAATCAAGTTTCCACTGCATTTGATCTAATCTGACAGCTATCCACCACTGGAAAATGCAGTTTTGTTCCCCAGTTCCCTTAGTTCCTGTTCTTTCTCTTGAATTAGCTTTGGTGCTTGTCATACGCTTTTCAAAAACAATTAGTCTTGTTTTTTGAGTTGGTGAGTTTGATTGGTCCCACAAAGCATCTGATGCTTTTATACATTCTCATATTCAGGGGAGCAAGACTCCCTTCTGCTGTGATGAGCTGTTAAAAGGAATTTAGCTATGATATATAACATCTTCCCATCTGAAAAGGTAGAATGGAATATCCATGTCAAGCAAGAAGAGTGAACCTGGAGTTTCTGTGTGCTTTTGAGGAGTCTTAGACTTACTGTCATGACAGTGCATTAAAGAACTATAACAAGGATAAAAGTGACATCATATTTTAGTATTAGAAAATGTTACTTAAATGAGTTTTGTTTCCTCCCAGCTTTGTCATTATCAATTTTTACTGCAGGTGCAAATACATAGTGCTGTTCCACTGCTGGGTATATGTAGGTACAGAGAAGATGACAGAAACTGAGTTGACTTTTGGGTATCTGTTGAAGTACATTGCATGTCATGCCTGTTGAATGAAATTTGATTATGTTCATTCTACTTATGTTTTCCTTGTTTGCAAAAGTAAAATGTGTTGTGCTGTATGTGTTATTCACAAAAAAATAAAATTAAGCCAATTTTTGTTTGGTAAAAGATTAGTGAAGGTGAAGCAAAATCTGTAACTTTGGTTGTTATCATGAAATATGGACTGAAGAATACAAAACATGTTGACATGTTTTGGAGGGGTTGGGTGGACAAATATATTTCAAGGTTCAGTTCTCTTTCAGTGTAGGATGGCCTTGGCTTGGGGGCCAGTAAGTTTTAATTATGGCTGTTACGGAACATGCTGCTAGCCTCTCTCTTCTTGTGGATTCTGGCTGATTTTTATTTCTGATGTTATAGTTTCAAGAAGTTCAAAGTGTGCATAGATCCCTGTATAGGAAGTCTGTAGGAAGAAAGTGCCTGACTTGTATTTCACAGTTCAGAACAGTCATGACTGCTAGAAGTGAATCATACTTTTAGCCAAATAAATAAAAATGTCAAGGCAATGACAAAGAAATTTGTTTCTTTTGTTACATTCTTCATGTGTAGTTGCCCTGGTACGGTCTTTTTCTAAGATCCTAATTGTCCCCACACATGCCATCAAGATTTTTTCACCATCTTTTGTATTAATTGCTTTTATGTAAGTAAAGCTCTCAGTTCAGCTTCCTTCTTTACAGCGGTGAAACTCTGCATAACTTATAGTGGATTAGATGGCAGTCGGCATTTGCATCAGTTTAAAGGGACAGAGAAACCAAGTAACTGATTTTTTTTTTTTTTAGTTGGAATTTAGGAAGAAGATACTTATGCTTATCTGCAGTCTTTCACTTGAAAACTTGCCTTTAGTGGCATAGAGGAAAGACTTGTATTTGGTCTGCTCTGTGTCTAATTTCATTATCTGCTGCTTGTCTGGCAGTATTGGCAAGTAAAAATTCGTGATGTGTAACACTTAACAGCGCTGGTGTTTAAGCTTTTTGGAAAATTGCGTTATCCAAAAGACTAAATAGACCACAAAGTCCACTTCAGATGTCTGAACATCCAAGCGAGCTAGGATCTGTTATTACCCAGAGGTGGAAACAAATCATGCAGTACATCAAGAGATCAAGTACATTCTGGAATGAGGAGTTTTAGCTTTTCTGTTGTGTACTTGTTGAAAGATTTATTGTGTCATAGGATAATGTACCTAGATATCAAAACCACTGCTGTCTCCCACAGTCCAGATTACTGAAACCAATAAAAATATTTTGTCTTTTTTGTTTATATGGGTTTGTTGGTATATTTCTAGTTGGATTTTGTTTGTCAGAGTGGGATAGATAAGGTTAAACATGAACTAGTTAAACAACATTGTTTTCTGAATTTCTTTCCACAGTTTTAAAATAGTGAAATCATGGCTCATTCAAAGACGAGAGCCAATGATGGAAAAATCACATATCCTCCAGGAGTCAAAGAAATCTCTGATAAAATATCTAAAGAAGAGATGGTGAGAAGGCTAAAGGTTAGTAACCAAGTAATTGCTTGCAGATTAAAGCTTCTTGTAAAAGATGTTCAGTGTTCCTGTTATTGTACTTTATATCTGGAAGGTTGGTTTTTTTTTTACTTTGGGCTTCACCTATTTTATGCATAGGAGAAACTTGTTTGCTCTTCTACCACTTTCTTGAAGTGGCTTGTTCAAAAAAGGTTTAAATGCATTAAAAAAATCAGAAATAGAAATGAGCTGTATTAATTTAAAATACTGCTTAAACTTTTTTTCAACTACTGTGCTAAGTCAGTACTTTTATTGTTTTCCAGTATTTTCCTCTCTAAAAGAGTCATAATTTTGGAAATAATTTGGATACCTCTGAATACATTCCTTTTATGCATTTGTCTCTTTGGTTTGTTTATAAACCCCTTTATTCTCATTATTTTAGCCTGTATTGTGATGAAGGTAGTCTTTGTTATACTTTAGTCTATATACTTTGACTATACTAACTCTAAAAACTTTTGATATATTTCTGTCTTGAATTTCTTGACCACTTTATTTGGCCTGAGTCTACAGGAAGGTTGGACAGATTTGTAGACTGATTTTGTTACTACAGTTCCTGTGTCTACCGGTGTAGTCTCACAAAAAGGCAGGCCTGTATTGTGCAGGAGGAATGCCTGCAACTTGGGCTTGCCCTGTGAAACAGGAGGGAACAGATGTGGGAGAGGAACCTTAAGTGTTCTAACAGATGGAAGAGCTTAATTTGGAGTTTTTCTTAAGTAGTAGTTTTAAGTCAGTTGGAACTACTGGTAAATGAACAAAAACCAATAAAATCCCAAAACGCAAGAATTGCTTCTCTTCCTTTCCTCCAGTTACCTGTCTGGGATTTGGGCTGATAGATTTCAGTGAGTATATTGCATTGTATGATGATGAATAAAAGACAACATTTATAGCTTTATGTACGAGTGATTCCTAAGAGACGGAATTCTTTGTTAGCATTTGTGTATTTTTTTCAGCTTGTGGAAATGCAGCACCACAGTTCCTTTTTCTCCTATAGCTTAACTTAATTTTTGGCTGTGAATATCAAGTCCCTTCTGTTCTGTTATCTTGGTCTGTCTTGAAGAAGAAGTGGACTTTGTAGGATGCCTTGTGTTTCTTGTTAGCTGTTTATTCTGGCTGTGAAGGCAGGGAGAAAACTGCACAGTGTTTCTTTTATAACAGATTTGATGATCCAGGCTAAACCACGAGTGTATGAAACTACAGTATAAACACAGTTGCAGGTGCTAAAGAACAGAAGTTGATAAATAAGTGAACTATTAGCCTCTTGATTTCTCTGACTGCCAAATGCACAGAATTATAAGAGAATAAGCACTTTTCTGTGCACAAGCAGACATTCTGCTGTTTGTTGATGACAATATATTAATATAAATGCAAATTATTGGGAAATCAGAGAATAAAATGGGAAATACGCACAGTGAATTTTTGTATTAGCATAACTTACCTCAGAAATTTAATGCGTTTCATGTTGATGCCCTCTTCAAGTTATAATAGATTTGGAAAGGAGATAGAAACGAAATGGTTGCAGTCATGAACTTGCACTGAAGATGGAAAGAAGGTGATAAACACTTGGAAATGATGAATAGTGAGAAAAACATTGTTTTCCACAGTTTCTTTTAATACACAGGAACCAAGTAATCAGCTAATGAAATATTAGTTTTTAGACCAGCAGTCTACTTTGTTGTTAGTTTTATACAAGTATATTCCAAAGCTCACTTCTAGAATGATGTAGTAAAAAATTGAATGAGTTAAGAAACATGTGACACATCTGGAAGATGAAGCTCCAGGAGTATAAGTTGTGGTGGTCTGGGTGTGATTTCAGGCTTGGGAGTCCTCTAACCTATTGCTTTGCAGGAAGGTAGAAAACTATGCTGGGACAACTAGCTTGTTTTCCTTCGTTTTTCCTTAAACACTATGGTGGATTGCTCTGCAGCCAGGATGACTGATCTTCGTTGTCCTGACTTATACAGATGTTCATGTTATCAGGGAAGAAACATTAAAGATTCACTTCTAGAGTGGAAAAAACCCATACTTGTTGCAAGAAGTATGAAAAGACTGCTTTTCAAAGAAGTCAAAACAATTCTGATTTGTAAATTACTTTAATTAGTGTGTAAGAGCATGAGTGCACTTCAAGTGGTTCATCTTGTGTCTGACCGGGGAGGACTTTATTTTTCTTGCAATGGAACTTACGTGTCTACATAAGCTGCTGATCTACTGTGCCTCCTAGTAAAGGATTCTCATATGCTTGAAAACTTTACAGCTTCTGTGATCCTCATTATGCAGATGTTCGGGGTTTTTTAAAGTTAGGTTTGTTGCTCCCTGGACCAGTTACAGTAAATTGTTTGGAGGGGGAGGATAAAACCCAACCAAACAACAAACTATAGCAAAAAAAACTATTTTGCATTGTTAATAGGATTCTAGGGCTTGACATCATTATTCTTTGAAATATCTCTTCCTGCGATGAAGAAATAGATGGGAGTTTTGACTTTAATTCTCAGGATTGTGTAATTAAGTCTTTCGTACAATTTTGTTAATTTTACAGGAGTTGAACTCTTTAAAATAACTGGCTCTGTGAGTCAAATAAGGAATTGGAGAAGAGCATAGTTACTTTGTTTTGTCAATAAATTTATCTTCTTCAGAAAGTTTTTTAAATGTAAGAATTCTCACCAACTAGTAGTTACTAAATATAGCCTTTCCTGCTTTTATTTAGCATGTTAAATATTTGATGTCCCAGACTCTTTTTTTCTTCCATAACTTCAGTCTACTGAAGTTCTATGGATCCTGATAATCCTAGTGGTCATTTTAGTTCTGTTGGACAACATCCATGCTTCTGGGCTGCCTGGAAAGTGTGTGCTGAAAGTGTGTGCTCTGCTTCTGGATAGCCCAGGGGATAGAATTTTTTTCAGAGGAGTAACAGGAAAAAACCTGAAACTGAAAGAGAATAGAAGAAAAAAATCATCACTGAATAGTTTAGGGAGAAACAAATATTTTGAATAACTTTTTGCTGTTTTCTGAATTTTTAAGTGAATGGCTATTAAAAGTGAATGCTGTTGCACTTTTTCAATTGTCCAACTTGATTATATGGTTTCTCAAAAAGATCTGGGAAGTCTACAATTAGGCTTTCTTTAGTTCTGCTGAGACTGTGTGTTGGGACAGCTGATAGAGGACTTGACCAGGTCTTTCCTGTACCCTAAAAAATGAAAACACTGGTTGCTCAAGTAAATACTACTGTATAGGTAATAATACTTCCGATGGAAGTTGCACAAAACCAGAAAAGTAACTTTTAGTAAGGATCTTGTTACACCGAGAGTTTAATTTTATGTACTAATGTGTGTCTCTGTGTTTAGATGGTCGTGAAAACTTTCATGGATATGGACCAGGACTCTGAAGAAGAAAAGGAGCTCTACCTAAATCTTGCTTTACATCTTGCTTCAGATTTTTTCCTCAAACATCCTGATAAGGATGTACGTTTGTTGGTAGCATGTTGTCTTGCTGATATTTTCAGAATTTATGCGCCAGAAGCTCCATACACTTCACCGGATAAACTGAAGGTAAATTAAATTAATCTCTTTTTCCACACTAGGATTTTATACCCAGTGGTTAATGTAATTGGCTATGACTGGCTTTTTCCCTCCCTTTATTTCTTGTTCAGCCTAAGTAGTTCAAAGTTTTCACTTGATTTAGGGATATGATTGGTCAAGTCAATTGCTCATGAGATAAAGAGCTATACAGTACATATTCCAATTACTTGTAGAGTTTTGGATTTGTATTGAAAATAAATATTTTATTGAATTGTTATTGGGATTTGCTGGTAGTGGTCTGTTACTTTAGAAATATTGATTATGTGTATAGTTTTTATCATAATCTCTTGCAAGACAGCTAATACCTTCACTTGGGAAAATAACCCTGTGTCTCCAAATAAATTTCCAAGAGGCAGGTACTTGTGTATTCATAGATAAAGGTTCTATGGAAACAAAGATAAAGTACTTTTGTACAGAGATTAATGATTTTTGATGTGACTTGGAAAGTTCTGCAATTACAAACATCACTGATCCCACTAGATGGAGATGGTTGATAGAGAAATGTCAGGTTTGAAAAGGAAGTACAGATCTGCCCCATTTGTTTCAGAAAAAAAAAATTTAGATTGTTTTGTGGGATTTTAAACTTTTTTTAGTAGAAATCTAACTTTGTTTCCAGCTCTTAAAATCAAACTGTTTCCTTTGCGCAGTCGGAATCTAGCGTGATGAACTGAATTTTAGAGGAAATCTACAAAAGGTGAAAGCAACACTGAAAAATGTAGGGTTTTTTGTCTCCCCACCTTAGGAGTGTGTGTGGTCTTTTTTGTTTGGTTTGGTCTTTGTTTATTCCACAGTAGGACAAAAAGGTGGTTGTGGCTGATGGTCTATCTATTATCACATAAGAGGAAATCACTCAATTTCTCATCTAGTGGTTGCACCAGCAGTGCTTCCTAATTAGGGAAACAGTGCACTTTCAACTGCAGGAGTACATCTTTTGTTAACAGACATACTGGAGAGATATCTAGGCATTTTCGTTAGCTCTGTTTTCTTAATTCTGAATTAGCGTGTAATCAGAGGTACGACATCTACTTACCTTACTTATTGATTGCACCATCTTCAACTGGAGATAAATACTGGCTTTCTCTTCTGTGCTATATTTTAGTCTGGTTTTCAGGTATCCTGATTTCTCTCCTTCTGAGCTGAGCTAGCTAAGATCTTCCTTGCAGTATTGGAACTACCAAATGCTACTAAGCTTCAGATTGTACAGTACTGGAAGGTTTACAGTACTGATCACATACTTGAAGTATAAGAATACTACAACCACTGCTTAGACAGAGCTCTGAATGGACGAGGGACTTCCCCTGCTAGCATTGAGTTCTGTAATCTGTGTGGATTTCAGAATTCGGTTTCTTGACGCAGTTTTCTAAACACAGAGATAAAAGCCAAACAATAGGGATCTCTGCCTAGGGCTACTGGGGTAGGTTTTTTGCAAACCCGTTTCCTCTGAACACAGCTTTTGTGGTTGCAGGACAAGCTCTGACAGAAATGTCGAAGAGTTCCCTCCACTTTATGACAGAGGTAAGAGGAAGAATGCTTCCTCTTGGGTTGTATCTTGCCACTATTCTTACCCAGTATTTAATACCAAATCCATACTGCAGCTGAGTCTGTTCTGGTATGTTTAGCACCATAGTTGAAAATGGCAGATGAAATGCTGTAAAGGATTAATTTCTTGAGAGGAAAGGACTTAAATCTTAAATTTTTGCCCTTGCTTCAGACTCAGTGGATCTCTTTGTAACTTACACATTGTGCAAGTGAGATGCTGAGGAAAGGGATGAGAATCTCAGATTTCCCTCTTCTATATGTATCATCAGTATAAATCTTACATTCCTTCCTGATCGTTGAAAGAGCTTTGATAACAGGGATGGAAAATGCTGTGAGTAGAATAAAAACAGAGCTGGAGTAGGTTTGCTGTTCTGGGATCTGGAAACTAACTTCGAGCCCTTCTCAGTCCGTGTAAAGTCTTCAGCCCAAATGTAATTTTATGGTGGGAGGATAATCTAATCACTTATATGTGTCAATTGAAAATGACTTGAACAGAAGGACTGTCTGCCTGTCGGTTGAAATGGAGATGTTAAAAAGTGAATATGGTAGCAGAACTTCAATTACCTGAAGGTGTCCTCTGGTGAGAGCTGTGGCTCTGATGACTACTGAAGCCATTATGTAGTTAATTGGTATCAAGATAGCAATCCACAAATAAATTTAAGTATTTTCCGTAAAGTTGAAGTTTAAGCACTTTCATTTTTAAAGTCTGGATTCTAATGTAAACTTGCTTTATGCAGTCTGATGCGAAAGCATATTGTTCAGTTCTGAAATTATTGCAATTTTTTAGCTGCAGCCAAAGTTTTTTAGCCTGTGTTTTGAATTTATAAATGCATGTTCAAATGGTATGTTATGTATGCTTAAAAAAGGAAAAATGTGCTTAAAAAAGGGAAAAATGTGTGGTTATAGTACATGAGATATTAAAAATTGAGTACTTCTGAGTTTAATCTGTCTTGCTTTCTTTAAAACAGGAATAGGAAATAGGAAAAAATAATTTAGGAGTAAATGTTTACTTTTTAAACGATGCTGTTATTTGAAGCATCCAGGTGTTGGACTTACTGTACATGTATGCTATTCATAAATGTCTGCAGTTATATACAGAACAGTGATAAGAACTTTCTTTGGAAAATTAGTAGGGTCTTTGAATGGCGTTCAGTAGGTAAGTATTGCATACTGAGCTACAGGATAAAAAGGTACCTGGTTAAATAAAGTGAGATTTACCTCTACAAGTAAAGTTTAACAGAAATAATTAACATAGAGCATTGTTTCTAAGATTAAGTAGTTTTTATGTTTGGCATTCTGTCACATGTCCCCTTTCTTATTCAATTGATTCTTATTCTTCCTGAGACTCAGTTTTGTATGTCTTCTAAACTTTACAAAACCTTACAGTGTACCAGTTTTCCATAAGATAGCATTCATTTTGGGTGGGGACTGATGACCTGCTAGTGTTCAGGCACTAGTTTTTAAAGGAGGGATTCTTCAGATGAGCTTTTGCCTGGGGACTGAATGCCCCTAGGTGGCTGGAGACCATTAGATGTGTCCTTTATGTCTTTTAATTTCAGCTAAAGAGTCTAGATTGTGTGCTCTGTAAGGGGTCTGAAGTGTGAACCAGGCAGTGATCCTTCTGATCATCCTTAACACTTCAAAATCACAATTTTGAACCAAATTAAAACATACAGCTATATAGCTGTATCTCTGAACAGTGTGCTTGCTGTGCTTTTTTTGCCAAGCAGTGGTGATGTCAGATGTAATCTACTTCTTGATTTTACCTAGAACCACAGTAAGTGCTCAGCTTAATCATTAAGGCTGGATTTGGTGGTTATAGTGTTAGACAAAAAGGAACTCCATTCTTATCTTTTGTCTATCTGTTATTCTTGAGGGACTTAGGGGAAATGGACATTTTGAAAATGTTACAGGAAAGCTTTATAAACTATTTCTAGGATAGTTTTCTCAGGATTAACAGTGAGGCTTTCTTGTATTTATTATGGCAACTTTATATCTTTTGGAATTGATTTGATTTACACCTAGACTGTTAGATGAAACATAGATACAGTTGAAGCTGTGAACAGTGTTTCTGGTGATAATTATTTCTAAATTTTTTTTTTTAATATAGTAGTTGTGAATTTGTGAAGCTGTTAATTTTCTGAATGTGAAAAACATTTTAAAAAGTATCTTTTATCTGTGTGTTTTCATTCTGTTCATAATTGACTATTTGTTCCTTATAACCTACTTCAATTTTCTGTGTGAGACTTTGTCTGAAGGAGTCTTCTGATGGTGAAAGTTGATAGAGGGAGCAGGAGGAACTTGGTTTATTAGTTTTTGCAAGAGATGTGATCTGTGTCAATATCATGATGACTGAGAAGTACACAAACAATACAGAGTAAACATATAATAATACTCTTAGGAAAGATGTAGTTGCCTACTGCTATTTTCTCCTTCTTTTGAAACTCATTGTAATATGAAGTAAAAATATTAAATTCATTGTCCTACTGAATAATAATCTCTTTATTTCAACACCATGCTAGCCAGTGGCAGCTGTGTTTGTCAAATTGAGTGCTTTTCTCTGGAAATGGAAAACATTTGTTTCCTTAGGAAAAGGTTACTTTCTCAACCCTTTAAAGAAACAGGAAGGATTTTAAAATTACTCCTTGACATTTTCCATGATGTTTTTGTCAATGATCATCTTCTGGATAGTGAAATGATGTCTGTCATTGCTGCATATTTTGTAGTGACTAACTAATACTAGTAACTTAAAAAGGTAATTATTTTATTTTGAAGGTTTAAGTGCAGTTGATTGAATAACCAGGACTTCTGTCTTTTCAGGATATATTTATGTTCATAACAAGGCAGCTTAAAGGTTTAGAAGATACAAAAAGCCCCCAGTTTAATCGATATTTTTATTTGCTTGAGGTAAGCTTCATAACTTACTTCATAATTACTGTTGAATGAAATCTTTCAGTTAAATCATGTATTAACTACTCCTTTTATTTTTTCCTGTTCCAACACAGAACATTGCGTGGGTCAAGTCTTATAACATATGCTTTGAATTAGAAGACAGCAATGAGATTTTTACACAGCTGTATAGAACGCTGTTTTCAGTAATAAAGTAAGTATTGTCACTCCCCATTACAGTATATTACTGCATAATTGAGGTCAGTTGCTTCTAACATAGCTGTTCAGTGTGACTTCTAGCATTAATGAGCTTAGTTTTGTAGTTCAGTTTAACTAAAGGTAGCAGTATAAATACAACATGCTGTCAGTTTTTTGTTTTTTCTGAAACAACACATACTGCACATCATCTTTTTTTCCTGAGAAACTTAGCTTTGCTTGTCATTTACTGCATTTATTTTATTCTGTTCTTGAAATTGGATGGTGTAATATGCAATCCTAAGTAATTTGGAGGATTATTACTGTAAAAACATGAGTCAGAAAGCAGTGGACACTGGAAGGTACTACTAGAGGTAGTCTAGTCTTTCCCCTTTGCTAAAACCAGGTCAGCTTGAGTAGGTTGCCCAAAACTGTAGCCAGTTGGGTTTTGGGCATCTCCAAGGATGGAGAGGTTGTGCCCTCCTTGGGCAACCTTCTAGCACTCAATCACCCTTTTATTTAAAAAGTTTTTTATGTTGAAATGCTATGTCTTGTATTTCACCCTGTGCCCATTGCCTCTTGTTCTGTGACTGGACACCACTGAGTTCGTGGTGTCAAAACAATGTTGCCCTGTCTTCTCCACTCCCAACATCAGGTATTTAAACATAATAGTAAGTTCTTTCCTAAGCCATCTCTTCTCAAGGCTAGAAAAAGATGTTGGCTCTCTCAGCCCCTCCTTCCATGAGAACAGCTCCAGTCCTTTAATCATCTTTATGAACCTTTGCTGGACTGAGTCTGGGGATGTGTGTGTCCCTTTTGTGCTGGGAAGCCCAGAACTGGACACAGCACTCCAGAGGAAGCCTCCCCAGTTGCTTGATAGAGCAGAGGGATGTTCTAGTACATTTTTCATGATAGGGACAGATACAGTCCTCTTACTACAGTAGTAAATGAGGAGAGCATGAAATTCAAGGATGATGGTATATGCAACTGAGGAATTGAAGTATTTTGACTTCTAAGAAAACTTGTTATTTGCTTATTTTATTCCTTGTTTGGCATCACCACAGGGAGTGCTCTGAATGGAAGTTGTACTTTGTATAGATATTACACAAAGAATTCTTGTTTTTAATTTCAGCAACGGTCATAACCAAAAAGTACACATGCACATGGTTGATCTAATGAGCTCTATCATTTGTGAGGGAGATACTGTGTCACAGGAACTTTTGGATACAGTGTTAGTTAATCTAGTGCCAGCACATAAGGTAAGACTTAATAGTGGATTTTGTTTTGTTCTACTGTTTTTTTTTGTAATCATGATTTCTTGGATGTTTGTGCTCAGATATGTAGATCTCACTGAGAGAATGGCTGTAGCAAATGGCTTTGTATTGTTTGGATTTCTTTTAGCAAACAAGTAATTTTAATAGCTAAAAAATTCAGTCAAGTTTCCTTGCTCTGAAATACTTCCCGTAAGCAAAGTATCAGTGGTCACAGTAATCTAAAAGGCTAAATGTCCTATGAATTTAAGCATTTTTAAAATATATACTGTCCATACCAATAGAATGGAAAAGTTACATATATCCTTTGGAAAGTTTTTAACTCATGTAATGCTGTATCAACAATTCAAACTAAGTTGCTGCCCTAAATGGGAAGTAAAAAGTTGTTACAACTGCTGATTTATAGGTTCTGTTGTGTTTCAGAAATGTTGGCTTGGTGTTATTCGTATGTTTCTGATGTAGCCATAGAATTAACTGTGTGCAGAAACGGTGGTTCCTGAAGAGCCCAAGGAATGGCTGTCTTACTTTAATGAATAATGTCATGTTAAAAAAAAACCCAGTGTCCTATAGATGAACTAAAGGAAAAACTTCAGAACTGTGCATGTGTTGTGATACATAAATGTTTAAAAAACGTGGAAATCTGACAACTTAGTTCAGGAAACTAACTGTGTCCTACTGAAATTTTTTTAAGCTACTCCCTTGCAAGCTGTGTATAACAGAGATTTGGAGAATTATCTAGGAAATGTATCTTTAGCTAGCACATAAATTGTTTTTCCATTGACAGTGAAAGACTAAATGCTTAGGATAGATCACTAATTTTTTTCCCCACTGGAAATGTTTTAGCTGTATCCTTCAAGGAGTCTAATACTTCTGTGCCAGGACTAGACTGAAATTTGCGTGGCTAAAGTCCAGATTAATGAAGTAAAGTTTTGGAATACAAAAACCAAAAGCACGACTATGCAGAATACTTAAGTTTTTAAGAATTTACATTTTCATTGTATCATCTGTGTTCAACTTGATTTGACTACTGTTTTTATCTTTCATGTTTAATAAATTGACTTCGAGTTGAAGAATTTGCATCCTGGTAGGCTGTCTGTAGCATTAAAACAAGTCTGTTTCATAGTGGATTTAAGGTTACTGATTGAATGTTTTAATAAGAATAATATATTTGGGGAATTGCATTTTCTGCTGCTTTTAATTAAAATATCTCTTTGGATAGGATGCTCATTTATAGCCTGCTTTCTAACTGAAATAGTTATATAATGTCAGACTGTATTCCGAGTACATTTACCTTTGTTTTATTTCTTGTTCTATGCTAACGGAAAGGACCTTCTAATATTTTCTGTTTAATCTCAAAATCTCTAACATAGTGTTTATTTAAAATTTTGGTTCTCTTAACTACTTTTTGTGGCTACTGATGTCACGTTGGAAAAGTGTAATTAATTCAGAGTTGAGAATTTTTCCACTCTTTGACTGAACACAAACCTAGAAGGAGATTAAGGATAAGGTCTGCCATAAAAAAGAACTGTGTCTTAGCTGACCTAACTGTTCAGCTGTGTGGGCTGTGGAAAAGGGAAATTGAATGATCAGATTGGTCAACCAAAAATGGCATAATGGTAGACATTGGTGTAATGATCAGTAGGGAATCCCCAGATTTCCTAGGGATCAAAAATATTTTTGATGGAGTAGATGGAATATAGATCTGCTACTAGCTCAGGTTTGAAGCTGATCAGATTGAGAGATTGTTAAAGATAAAACAGTTATATCTGTAGAAAGTGACACAGGCAAGTGGTGTATTTTTAACATGCCCACTAGGAAGATTGAGCCTTGTGAACTGAATGGCCGCTTTGTAGAAAAGAGTTGTATTGGGTAAAACAAGATTGAGCTCCTCAAATCTCAATCTGTATAATTTATCTAATGTGGGGTCTGTAAGTATGTGTTGGGAACAGAAGGTTCAAACAGCTCCTTTAGTTTTGGATCCTGGATGCTAAGCTCCAGTGGCTGAAATGCAACACTAGAGAGCTTGATGTAAAAATTATGTGAATATTTTTATGAAATTTAGTAATTAGTTGGGCAGATTATCAAAGGTTAATTCAATACTATTACCCCTCAAACCACGACAGTATTTTTCCAAGGAGGAAAAATAGGTGCAGTCCATAGTCCTCAGTAGTAAGTCTAAAAAGCAATGGTGCTCACAGGATGGCTGCAAAAACTCGGGCACAAGGACCATATACTGGGCACATGATGTATTATCAAATGTCTGTAGCCATAATTAGTAGTCACTGAAGTAGTGACTATTCTAAACTATCTCACTTGAGTTTGTCATCCATCTCACTTGGTCGGGATAAAAGCCATACTAATGTAAACTTGAATGAAAGCAGCTGACACCAATATCACAAAAGAGGCACACTAGAGTGTGCATAGGCTTTCTTGAATAGTATATCTGTCAGATAAGCCAGTAAAATGGCAAGCTTAACTTGTCTGACCATGTGCTTAACTCTTAATTTTGATGCTGAACTATTATTTTCCTTTTGTAGTTTCTCTTCTGTCAACTCTACTGAAATTCTTTTGATAGGATTATATTAGGAGGGAATGAAATAAAGTGACCTAAACTCAGATAAGACCTAGAAGCAAGGGAAGTGGTAGTCAGTTTGAAAAGGCAAGAAAAATTAATTGTTTTCCTTTGCCCTTTAATGGTTGTTTTATATTATAAAGCTTTTATGGCAGACCTGCAAACAATTTTGTGTTTGTGCAATGTGTTAGAAGGCAAATTGTACTTGATGTCCTTTGGTGTTTACCGGTGTTCCGTTTTCAGTCTCAGGACTGCTCCAGGGATTCCCACATTGCACATTCCACATACTTTACATGCCTATGTTTTAGAAAAAGTGATATTGACAATTAAATTCTTAACTGTCTCTACTAGGAATTTGCTTAATATTTAATGTTATCTATCTTGGCAACGCTTCAGCTGAGCTTTTTCTTTGTCAGCCATCCTTAAGAATCTGTTTACCTTCCCCAGCAGAACAAGAGACTCTCTCGGAACTCTTCTGTCAGCTGCTCTTGGATATTAATTTGGCTGCTGTGCTATTGATAATAAGAATAAAACTGAAGACCCTTTTCAAATTAAAAAAAAAATTATATTTTAAAATGTATGCTTTTCAGGAATATTTGCACTAGATACAGGCTTAACATTTGATTTTCCTCCTAAAGTTACAAAATAATGGCTGTATTCATGCTCGCTAGTAATTTTCTGTAAAGAAAAATTAAGCAACATGCATTTGTTTTCTGTTGCTTTTTTTTTTTTCTTTTAAGGGATGGGTACAAATTATTTCACTAATTTTTTTGGATGTGTGTTAAATTGATTACTGAGAGGTAACTGGTAGAAAGGAATTGAGAAAAAGTCACGTGGCTATGAGTTTCCATCAGTTCCAACTCCATTGTACAAGAACAAATGATTTTGGCTCTGCGGCATACTCTGCTGGAGAATATTGTCTATATAAACACAAAAACGTCTGTTTCGTACTGTCAGAGAGGCTGACACTGCTTCTTCTGTCAAAAAGTAGAAGTTTGTCAAACATCCTCTAGAGAAAAGCAGGGATGAAAAGTGAATGGCTAAACGGTTCATGTCTTCCCAAAGTATAAAAAGCTTGAAATACTAGCAACATATGCCTAAAAATCATGGTAGAAACTGAGAGAAAGCAAAGAACTTACGGTTGACCAAGATAGCCTCTATTCAGATATTTTTGCTGGAGGCCTCCCAAGGTTTTATAAAATGTAAATGTTCTCCCCTGTTTATTAACATTCTTTTCTGAAAGAAAACGAGGTTTCTGTGGGAAAAGTCTGGTTTAGATGCTAAAGGTAACCTTGGTTATCTTGCAGAAGATTTGTGTTCTGCTTTTTCAGGGGTAGTCCTTTGGTTTGTCCTAATCAATTAATATGTGTTTCTTTCTTTTCCTTCAAGATGTAGTAATTGCTAATGATTACTTTAAATAGTGTTGCCAGCTGATGGCTTCATTTCTACCTGGTTCAGGGCTCTAAAAACATTATGCCCACTGGATGCTTACATTCTCCTAAAGGCATCCTGATTAAGATTATTGTCTCTGTCATGAGGGCTTTCTTAAACCATTAAAAGATCTTGAAATACATGTCAATTTTCTTTCCAAATATATGGAAAGATTGTAGAGAGGATAATGGTAGAAGAGCTTATCTAAAAACACAGAAGGAATTTGTTAAATTAGATACTATCCTTCAAAAATTTCTCCTTCAGGAGAACGAAGTTTAGGATAGCTTCATGACTGTTGAATTAGTCAGAAGGATAGATTTGGTTCTGTAATAGATCTTTGAACCTACTTGGTAATGGCTGGGCTCCTCCTGTTTTCATTTCAACTAAGGCAGTGCCACTTTTGCTTGTTTCTGCTTTTATCCTGAAGCTGCAAAATGAGGAGAAAACTCACCTGCGCTTTTAAGACTTCTTTGATATTGTTATTTTCAGAAAGTGGGGCCTCTGGACATTTGAGGGTCATGACTATTGGCACTATTAAATCAAGTATGTGAGGCATGAAAAAAATACCTGACTTTCCTTAGCCTGTTGTGCTCTGGACTATTTTTCCTCTTTAAAGCTTTTTTATAGATAGGTGTTTGCATTACACTTCATTATTACTCAGGGTTGTAAATAGCTACTTCTAGCATTTATCTTGGGAAACACAAAAATTTTGAAGTGAATTGCTGTGCAAAAGATACAAGCTGAAAGTGTAATTAATATAAATCAGAACACATCTCCCTCTTGGAACTCTGCTGTGCTATGTCTGCTGTTTGGTCTTGTTTTATACATAAATCAGATCTTGCTCATGATCCAGAGTTCCCTCTTACCAGGTGAAAGTGATTTTTTTCCTTTGTTTTGGTGGACCGTAAGTCAGGAAGGATCAGAACATGAATTACAAATGGCATACGTTCCTTGTTATTTGTGCCTTTTATTTCCTGACCAGTTACAACTCTGGAGCCAAATAACAGAAAACAAATGCTACTGGTGGAAATACTTTTTTTTTTTCTTGTGACCATAAAGAGCAATCCAGCGTGCAGTGTCTTCTCTTTTCTTGGACATGGAACAACTGTACAGTTTTGTAAAAGACGAAAATATTTTATATATAAAAGTATCTTCCCAAATTGAAATTTTTAGTCACCGTCTGTATTGGCTTTAAGTAAAACAAATACTTCAGGCATTAGTCTTTGTAGTGTTTCAAGTTTAGTCACCTGACTTAATTCTATCAGCAGGCAAGTCAAAGACTTCTTTTGTTTTATATTATCAGAAAACATTAATCTGTTCCCACTGCTGTTTAGAAGCCTGTAGTTTCTATAGAGTTTTTTAAATTTCAGACAGTACTCTCCATGTCTTTGCAAATCCTCTTTTTCATTCACACAGCTATAAAGAACTAAGCATGTCGAGGTAGAGAAATATCCTGTGTATGGCAATACATCTTGTGTTTGCTTTTTGTTATGTTAACAGAAATTTTCTTCCTTTTATGGATGAGATATTTTAAAAAACAACCAGAAGCTGACTCCTTTTGCTGTTGTCTTGTAAATTGAGTATGCTGGGTTTTTTTTTTAAATTGTGAAGACCAATAAAAATTGTGGGACCTATATTTTTATAGAGTTTTGTAAGCTACATATTCTTGTGTATTGAAGACTTCTTCTTCATTCTTCTGTGTGCTGGTCAACTCTGCAGCGAGTGTCACAAGGCCTGAGTTGCATTTTCTTCTAAAAATTTTTGAAAAATAATTGTGATATAGAAATTGGAGAAAGGATGTAACAACTAGAGCGTGGAGAATGTGTGCGGGGAAAGGGAGAAAACAATGATAGAGCAATAACCCAATTAGACAAATGGAAGGATAGGAATGTTGAAGAGGGGGGGTATGTTTGTTTTATTTTTTGTATTAGTTTAGTTTTTATTCTTTGCCCTTTTATTTTCCCGTAAACTGAAATTCTAGAGTTTTTTCCTTTGCTGTCTCAGACAACAGACTTAGTATCTTTGCATGGTATGATGGAGACACTCTGGTGGTGGTTCACAGGTGTCTGCTTGATGCAAGGACAGAATTGCACTCTCTGTACTCCTGTTCAGAGTCTTACTTCTGTGGTGCCTGTAAATGCCTTAATGTTGCTTTGTATCACTGTCCTGGTTTTGGAGGAAACTGATAAGGAGCAGCAGTAAAATACAGGCGCTGAATTCACTGAGCATCAATTTTAGATGTGCAACTGAAAAGTAAGCCCTCATTTGCCAGGAAAGAGGTTTTTTTTTCTTTTTCTCAGTAATAGCAAAGACTACAAAGCTTTGTTTGGAATAGGTTTGTTTTTACTATATGATCTTTATTACTGAAAATATAAAAAGAACAGGCTATTTCTTTAATGCATTTACCAGTACGTGATATCTTTAAATTCTTGGATTTGTTTTTAGATTAATGCATGTGCTTATAACTCTTTTGCTTTTTTGTTTGTTTGTTTTTCCCCCAGAATTTAAACAAGCAAGCCTATGATTTGGCAAAGGCTTTACTAAAGAGGACAGCGCAAGCAATTGAACCATACATTACTAATGTAAGTGAGACTGCAAACAAGTATGGAAATCAATACTTTCTGTAACTGAACTGTGTTATAAAAAGAATGGGTTGCAAACTGTCAAATAGGGCTGAAAAATAACTTTTTACAGATTCTCAATTTTCTTTGAGAGAATTACTTCATTAATGAAGCACTGCGTAGCCTGTCCCTTTGAGTCTAATTCTTTACCATAGAGAAACTCCTAAGTACTTAATACTTGTGATTTGTGAAATGCAGTGGATAATTTATTTTCTGCTGTCTTGGAACACCTTGAGACTCAATCCTTAGAGTGACTGGAAGACCAAGTGTATTTATATATATTGTTCTGATAAAAATATATAAACATGTTATTTCTGTAGCAAAATTTGTCTTTTAGCGAGGAGATAAGACTACTTGGAGCCAAGAGAATTGAAGATAGAGCAGAATTTTAATGCTGTTATCGCAGCAGTAGAAGAGGAAACAATATAAGAATAGATAGTAAAGAAGAAAACCAAGTGAACTGAGGATTGTAGCAGAGCTGAATGTAGACATCATAGACACTGTAATAGAAGAGGGATGAAGGGAAGTAAAGATCAGAGAGGAGTATGCTCTAACTTGAGTTGCACAATAGAAAAACAATAACACTTTTCTTTTTAAGCAGTTGAGGATTTAGCAGGTCTTATGGCATCTATCCAAAACCTCAGGAGCTTGAAAACAATAGAAAGCTTCAATGCTTTCTGTTACTTTGAGACTGGTAACCCTTAGGAAGTGGGTAGCTCCTAAGATTTTAAAAAATCCTCAATAAGAACTCTTACTTCAAACCTGCTGTTTGGGAAGGTGTTGCCGCATGGGAGTGTGTCTTTAATGTTGTTCATCTGTAAGGTTATATTACAAACTGAGTGACCTTTTCTGAGTTTTGAAGGAGTCTGTGCAATAAGAATCTTTCTTTCATGGGAAGAATGCACATGGAGTCTTCTTTTTTTCTTCATTTCCCACAAGAGAGAAATATTATGTGGTTTTGAAAATTTCCTTCATTGAAGTACATTAAAAACACAGTATCACTTAGCTTCCTAACCAGGATTATATACGTTCAGGCAACTCTGTATCCAGAAAAGCAAAACATTTCTTCGGGACAGTCTTTAACTTACAATAAGATGCACTACACTACATATATTCCTTTTTAGTTGCTTCTTACCCATCTGAGAGGACATAATTGAAAATAGTGTGGAAATGTTTCCCTCCCTCTAATATGTCAAGTTTACGAAGAAGGAACAATTGCTTTACAGTTGCAGTGTGCTGCCTGTAAGCACAAATTCTCGAACAATGAGTTATTAATTCTGATGTTTTTACTTTCAACTCCTTAACCAGTCAGCTGTGTAGCGTAGTAATTAGCCAGTTGTTTCAGCCTTGCTTTGATTAAATGTTAGAATACTTTTGAAATTGTGGTTCTCAATAGTGAAATAAGTCTGAATAGAGTCCCATTATAAAAAGATATGATGCACTGAAACTCCTTTAAAGTTGTGTTTCTTAAATTATTTGTAGGCCTGCTGGGGTAAACATCACATTTAATGTGTTTTCCTTTATGTATAACACTTGATATGAGACAATGGTATTTTAAGTCTTCTGCTATGGAGTTCTGATCTTTGTGTGTCACTCTCGATCCCTTTTCTTTTAGTATTGAAATTAATGTTGTAAGATTAAAAGTGATTTAACGGTTTAGGATTTAGCATAGGATTTAGAAGAGTGCATGTATACTCTTGTTTTTGATGTGTGATCTGTTTTATTTTCCAGTTCTTCAATCAAGTCCTTATGCTTGGTAAAACATCAATTAGTGACCTGTCAGAGCATGTATTTGATTTGATCCTGGAGTTATACAATATTGACAGTCACCTTTTGCTTTCTGTTCTACCACAGCTTGAATTCAAACTTAAGGTAAACCTTCTCTATCCTTCCGATATATTTGAAATGTATGCTTTGACCATTATTGTTTTGGGTATATTTTTTTTTGCTGACAAGTTCTTCAAATTATTTGGCAATTAAAACTAATATTTATATGTAAAAATTACTTTCTCTGCATTGTTTAAAGGAAAACCCATGAAACCCCTCAAAAATGTAATTTAACTTCAAATGTATTAACCTACAGTGCATGTGTGTATATACCTGGGATTTGGTTGGTAGATGGTTTTGGTTTGTATCTTTTTCATGACTTGAGAATTGAACCTGTTTTATTTCTGAGTTTACTGTGTTATTTATTGTGAAAGACTTAATATTTTGGGTATATATATGGACAATTTTGTCCAAATAGTAGTCCTGTGACAGGTGTCAGCAGAGAACTGGAATGCATCAATATGTCTTGTAGTAATTGCTGCAATGACTTATGATTTTTCAGGCTTGTTTTGTATGTCTGGAGCATAGCTGGTGCTAGGTATTTATTTTAATGGGTGTTTCTCTTTTTGACTTCCTTTTCGAAGTGTCTCCATCACTTGGACAAATGCAATGTAGCAGTTGGTTCTCCCTTTATTTTGCACTGCTTTTATTGTATTCATCATTCCACGGGGTTTCTGTGAGGAGTGTGATTAATGTTACTACATTTGCATGGGATCTGTAACTAAACTTGAGAGCTAATGTGCAATGGGCCACTTGTAAGTTTGCAAGTATTTTTATTACAGAGGACAGAATTTAGGTTTGTAGCACCTTTGGCCTCTTCTTATTGTAATATTACTGTAGTGGCTCGTTCATACCTATGACTTTTTCCTAATGTTGCTAGGCAGGTATACTACACTCGTTGAGTGAGGGGTTTTTTAAATGCTTTTATCATTCCGTCCACATTTCTGAGAGAAGTAGGGTGGAATTTACTGCTTGCTGTCTGTGTCTTCGAAGTAGACCTTTTTCAGCCTTCAATTCCTGTTCCTACAGATGGCAAAAAACTATTCTCACTTCAATAAAAAAATACTTCTGCAGCTGAAGGTGTTATTCAGGATATTTGATTTTAACTGCTGCCATATCCTTTTTCATAGTATATAATTGCAGTACCTTTCCCATTTTTAGGTCCACTAAAAACTGCATGTTCTTGAATTGTTGTCCTATCGTCCTACTCTTTCGTTGAGTCATATTTCATGATTTCGATACTGATGTATTTTTTGAATCTTATTTTATTCGAATCAGAAAGTCTAGCAGCCAATGTCAACATTTTTTTGTCTTTTTGTCTTTTTTTTTTTTTTTTTTTTTTTTTTTTTTTTTTTTTTTGGTTGTTGTTGTTGTTTGGTTGGTTTTTTTTGTTCCCTCTTTCCCCACCCTGGAAGAATTTCTGGTCTCTTTCTTCGGCTAGCTGATTTCAGCCCTAAGCATTTCCATGTTTTCTTTGTACTTCTTAATTTACAACACATTTTTTTCATGTTTGCATTTCTGTTCTTTGTTTAGTGTACTCTTTTCAGATGATGTACGTGTATTTTGTTGCTTTCTGTCTCCTTCATCCTTAGTGTAGTTTTCTCACTGTGGTCTGAGGTCTTTAAGGGTAAGTGGTTGATGCTTGATGTCTGCAAGATCCAGTTTAACAATGTTTCCAGGAGATATGTAAATTTTGATAGTTACATTCTTACCACTCTTATTCCTTGATGTCTTCTTGAACTCAGTATAGTTTGTAGCTATTCCAAAAGCACTGTAATCGTCTTGTTACTGCAGGTGTGTGTTTTGGTACTTGAAATTTTAACAAAAAATAATATATGCCAGTTTCGTCCCATTGGCTGTCAAATGACCCATCTTTTAGGGGAGAAAGAAAGCACCTCTATTTGGAATAGTTTACGCCTGGTTTAAATTTTGAGATGCTGCAATGGGTTTCCCAGAGAACTTGTGGGTGCTTCATCTCTGGAGGTGTTTAAGGCCACTTTAGATGGGGCTTTGAGTAATCTGGTCTAGCGGGAGGTGTTCCTGCCCATGATGGGGGGGTTGAAGGATGTCTTTAAAAGTCCCTTCCAACCCAAATCATTTTATGGCTCAGAATAAGTTGAGAGGTCTTTAAGATCTTTCTGTGGTGAGAAGAGTATTTTGAAGATAAGTGTTCTAAAATATTAATGAAATACAGTCAACCTGTGTTTTTTTCTGAGATCAGCACAAGTTCATTCTATATGCCAATGATGATTAAATACGCTTCATTCAAATAATAGCTTTAGCTTTATTTTAAACAGCAGCAGCTAGTTTCAAACATTTTAAAATTCAGTTCCAGGTAAATAGCTCATTAGTGTGTTGAGAAGAGAGTGTGATTTCAATAAAACTCAGAGTGCTTATGGTTGAAGACAGCCAATTTTTTATTGCTTTGAGTGAAAAGTAACTGGACAACAGTAACCCTGTTAAGCTTGATGAAGCCTTGGATGAGGTGTCTGGTAAAGGAAAATGCATGCATGACAGTCCATAATGAAAATTGGGAGAAGGGAGTTGTCTTTCTCAATAAAGGTCAATTAAATTTAATGATACAATGGCCAGCAATTTCAGTGCATATCATTCAGAGCTTGGCTCAGTGATTTTGTCTTTTCTGGATTTGGCACATAGTACTGTGTCTCTCTATATGCCCAGTTAAGGAGCCTTGTCCTTCTGAGCTCACTTACCATGGACTACTAGGTATTCAAATAAAAGTTTGTAAAGTATATTTAGATCAAATGTGTAGTTTCTTAGGAACATCCAGTTTTTGTACTATGAAATTGTTTGATATGGCTCTTGAATACGCAGTTGTAATAGTAGAACGCAAATACTAGAGGCAAATATTCAAGTAATGCTTATGAGGTAATGGGACAGTTAGTGTATTCCAAGATCTCATATTGCTGCTTTGCTGCTAAGGAGATTTGTATTATTCCTTAGCAGATGATCACAGAATCATAGAATACCCAGTTGAAAGGGACCTCAAGGATCATCTGGTTAAAATTTTCTTGGCAAAAGCACAGTCTAGACAAAATGGCCCAGCACTCTGTCTAGCTGGATCTTAAAATGTCCTGTATCTGGGATTCTACCATTTCCTTGGGGAGATTATTGCAATGGCTGATTGATCTCATGGTGAAAAACTTTCCTCTTGTGTCCAGTGTTGAAGGAAAGCTGTGATTGTCTGAACAATTGAGTTGTCGAGATGTGCCAGAATGATCTCATCTTGCATGCGTTGAACACATGGAAGGGGACATATTATCTGTGCATTACAAAGACAAATTGAATAATTTTCTCTGAAAATCTGTTTTTGAAAAATCTGGTTTTGTGCATTTCTTTTTAGTTAGCTTCGAAAGGAGTAAGTGAAAACAAATTTTGGCCAGATTAAGTGCACTCGTGGTAGACTTACCTGAGCAAGACATTTAGTGTTCTGGCTCACCTGAAAGCTGAGATGCAAGCTTGGTTACACGTGTAAAATTGGCAAGTTCTGCATGAATATGAACAGATTCCTCCTGGTATCAGCAATGTTACCTCTAGTTGCATATTCTGTACATGAAACACAATTTCTCTGTAACGTGTTATTTCTTTGCTTCTAAGCATTTAGCCTCGAGAAAAGGAGTCTCAAGGGAGACCCTCTCACTCTACAAAAACCTGAAAGGAGGTTGTAGCAAAGTGGGGAGGTCAGTCAATTCTCCCAGGTAATAAGTGACAGGACCTGAGAAAACAGCCTCGAGTTGTAGGAGAGGAAGCTCAGATTTGATACTAGGAAAATATTCTTCACTTAAAGAGTTATCAAGAATTGGAACAGGCTGCTTAGAGAAGTGGTGGAATCACCATCTCTGGAAATTTTGAGAAGGGAAGTGGATGTAATAGTTTCTTTGTAAACACTGCACTTCTTGATTAACAGTTGGACTCCAGGATCTTAAAGATTTTATTTTTCCAACCTTAATGACTCTATGATCTATGGTTTTGTGGCATGTTTTGAAAATGAAGTGATGATGGTTTTCCCCCAACCACCACGTGAGCTTCACTGAGCCATCTCCACTGCCTTTGAGTTGATTGGGCTGCCTTGTTCTCAGCCTCTGTGGCTGATGGGAATTTGAGGATGTAAACAATCATCTTTGAGTTGTTTGGGTCCTCAAACAGGGTCCAAATATCTTGCTCTCCATCTCCCTGAAATTTTTTGCACTCTTTCTTGGCAGGAAGCCTCCTAGTCTATCTTCATGGGTTTAGGATTGTAGACTGTCTCTTTGAGTGGGGATAAAATCCAAGGACTTTCCTGTCAGAGGCCAAATAAATTTTTGACCATGTGTACAGGGGTTAAAAAACCCCTAGCGTAAAACTTGTGAGAGAATTTAGGTGCCTCAGTAATACCGTTGAACTCACTATTTGGGATGTAAATGAGGTGGCCACCTAGTGTTCAAGCACCTTGCCATTTTGATACAACAGTGAAGGCACAGGTAAAGGCTTTCTCCCTGTGCCACTCTCCCTTCTCCCCCCAAGTAGTCTGAGTAGGGCAGGAGGTTGAAAGGGGTCACGTGCTCAGCAATAAAAGGTCAGGGAAGGGAGCAGGGAGGGATTATGTTTGTGCTCATGCTGTTTGTGTTCCGAAGCGAGCACTATGTGAGTGGAGACCCTGCTTTCCAGGAACTGCCAGGGCATCTCCCTGCCAATGGCAGGCAGTGAATAAATTCCTCTTTTTGTTCTGCTTGCACACGCAGCTTTTTCTTTACCTATTAAACTCTTGTTATCTTGATCTGTGGGCCTTTTAACATTCCTTCTCTTCCTTTCCTCTCTCTGTTGGAGAGTGAGAGAAAGGCTGGGTGGGTGTTTGGGTTTTGGCTGGGGTCAACCTGCCACACCTTTATAGATTTATGTAAAGAGAAAGCTCCTGTGTTCTCAAGTGGCAGGACTCTGTTGCCAAGTCCTGTGAGAGCTGTGTGAAATCATGGTTGTTTCTTCCTAGTATTTTTTTTTTGTCTGATTTTGGAAAGGAGTCTGGGAAACTAACAGGAGAATGAGGACTGATTCATTTAACTTAACCTCCTCTGTGTGGGTCAATCATTTGTGCCTGATCTTGGCATTTTAAGGTGGAGTGTGTAGAGATCTAGCGCTGACACAGAAGTGTTATGGGCTCAGGAAAGAGCTAAGAATGTATTACTGTATAGGCCCGCTTGTGGAAAAAATGGAAGTAAAGGAACTTTTTCCAGATTTAGTATTTGAAACTTAGAAATTTCTATTACAGAAACTGAATAACATTTCAGAAGAATGGAAAACTCATGAATAGATTATTTTGGAAGTAATTGTCATTGAGTTTAGGCTTTTATCTTACTGTCTTACTAAACCTATATGATGTAATGAATAAGATCAATAAAACGTTGACTTCTTGTTTTAGAGCTGCCTTTCTTCCTGGATATGGTAAATAAAATTTTCAAAACTTTCAGGTTACATGTCCACTTTTTATTCCCAAATCCCCACAGGTCCTGAGTGCTGCTTATTCTTTTGGACTTGGTAATGGTAATAATCTGACTGGCTTCAGCTGCTGTTAGTGACAGATCCTAGTGTCTAGGCTAAAGAGCAGCTGCCTGTGTGTTGGGACCATGTTTGGGGAACTGAAAATACCCATGTTCAGTGTCAATTTTTATTGGCAAGTTGTGGTGGAACACCATTAGAGTGCTGGATATACCGGAGAGGTGAAGGATTTGACTCTTCAAGTATACCATGTCTCATAGAATGGGGAAAGATTAAGATTTTTTCAGAGTTGATGATACCCTTTTGTTTCACCCTGAGAAAAAGAATGGAGATTAAAGTAGAATAAAGGAGAGAGACTGTAACAGCAATGTATTCATTCAATAAGAAGCATAGGTTTATTTTTGTTACCCCTAGGGGTGTATATAACCGTGTTTAAAGGAGGCCAGCATCAGGGCACAAATTTAGAAAGGACCAAATGATTATGTACCAAACTCCATAATCACAAATATATCTTGTTTCTACAACAGGACTAGAAACGCCAGTGGGTTGTCTTATAATTGGATTAGTGGCTGATACAGTGAAAGCTTCTTCTGCAACTAATTCATTAAGGATATTTTAGGTGTTTTTTTGTTTTGTGGGTTTGTTTTGTTTAGTGTGCTTTCAACTCTTCCACCCTGGTCCTTCCTTCCACCTTCTGGAGTGTCTTGCTGAGTCTGTGTTGACTACCTAAAAAAATTCAGAGATGCTTAATATTTTTAATGTTTTGTTGATTTAAGCAGGAGTGGTTAGGATGTGAGTCATGGAGGTTGGACTAATGTATGCTACAAAAAATAATTTAAAAGTTCTTAACCATGGCCCACAGAATAAGACTTTGTAGTGTAATGGACACTTGTAAGTTGAAACTAATTAAGGAAAAACAATATAATTTATTGCAGATTAAGAGGAAGTGGTTGTAGAATGTTTTCAGTAATGTCAATCTGAATGTTACTTGGGAAAAAATTAGTCAAATGCAAAAAACCATACTAATGGATTTGCTATTAATCCTTCAAATACTTAATATTAAAGTGTGTTCAAAAGAATTAGTATTTTGTAATGTGGTAATATATCACTGTTAGAAATTACTGCATCCTTAACTATTCTTGCTCTCTTACTTTAAGGATTTTACAAATGCCTTTACTGTTCTTAGGGTTCTGAATTAAAAAGACATGTTGGCAAACTTTTCAGCCCTTTTATGGTATTGAGTCAGGAGAAATAGTTTGTCTCTAAAACTGTGGTGTCATATAAAAGAGCTCTGACAGCTATATTGTGCTCTTATTTCTTGTTCATGTTCAAAAGGTGATGCTGAACTAATAAGAATTCAAAGATGGTAGAAAAAAGCAGTATTTTACGCAGTTCTTATCTTTTACCAGGAAAAAACTGGCAATAACAAGGGATTAATAATATCTAATTAATATAAATTAATTTTAGCTACTCCCTTTTCAAGGAATTATTGCAGCAAGTTGTGTTTTTCCCTTTTCTTTAATAAGCAAGGGAAAAAAATTGTGAACAGTAAGTACATGCTAATTGCTCAAATGTTAGCATGCATTTCCAAAGTATGTATTAAGGTTGCCATACTGTGTTGTATGAAACACATGTAATGCAAAACAATGGTAAAACAAGGCCTTCTCCAGTATATTTTCATTATCATTGTTAGTTCTAATTTTAAGCAGAAGAAGAAAACTATCTGTTGTACCTCAGCAGTTTCGAATATACGCTTAAATACAGGATTAGATGCACAGGATCTGTGCATCTCAGATCTTGGGTACTTAATCTGGTGCTGTCTAGAAACCTGTGTTCTGGAAACGGTTACTTTGAACAAAATATTTTTAATTATGCAATTAAGCACTGTTCTACAGAACTGTAAACCTTTATGCGCAGACAAATGTGGACTGAATTTTGTAAGTTTTGTGTTGTGCCTGAATTTGTACAGGCACATATCAGATTTCCTAACAACCAGTAACCTATAAATAAGGGTTAAAAAGATTTGTCACCAGGCTTTGTTCACACTGGTTTTTGTCTCTACATTGTTTTTGATTTTTACTGTCTTTTTTATTTTGTCTTTTCACAAAAGTAGTGAAGACTTTTTGTCTTGAAGTAGATGTTTGTATATAAGAGGACTCTTGATCTGTATTGCAATATTTCTAGAAGTCTATAAGTGTATTCGTGTAAAAACTGTACAAAACAGAACTCTGGTTTTTGGGTTAGTTTTGGTTTTTAATCTAAAAAAAATTTGTTCATTTTCCAGAGCAATGACAATGAAGAACGTCTGCAGGTTGTAAAACTTCTAGCAAAAATGTTTGGGGCGAAGGATTCAGAGTTGGCATCTCAAAACAAACCACTTTGGCAGTGCTACCTGGGAAGGTATATTCTGTTTTAGTTCCCTGTTTAGGGAGGAAAAACATTCAATGAAGTCAAATTCAGTTTGGTTTGTTTTTTTTTAAAGTGAGACAGCTAATCATGAATTCCTTCCTGCTGCTTTATCTGAAATCTGACTGATAATGCTAAAGTGATTTTACATATTGTCTTCCACGCCTGTCATTCTGCAGAGTGAACGTTTACAAATCATCCCCTCAAAAGTTCATTTTTTTCAACTAGCTTTATTGCCATTGTCAAGAAAAATTAATATTTTATTTGAAGTTCTTCACAAGTGAAACTGTTCAATGATGGATTAATTCTAAAACAGAATCAAAAGACATTTTCAGTATCAGGTGATATTAGAAGAGATTTTGTGGTGTTTTTGTAGTCTTTGCATATGAGCTCAATTTTTTTGGTGGTAGGAGTACCTTAAAAAGAGGTATGTAGTATTTACAATGCTGCAAACATACTTAGTCTTTGGTTTTTGAAATATTCTGTCAATTTGAGATAGAAAATATAGCTGGAGCTTGTAGTCAGGAGAAACTTAA
The DNA here is from genome assembly GCA_036785705.1 of Acanthornis magna. NCBI lineage: Eukaryota > Metazoa > Chordata > Aves > Passeriformes > Acanthizidae > Acanthornis > Acanthornis magna. Next base: position 15,868,804 of record JAWUZG010000090.1, read on the forward strand.
ATTTGGCTACTATGACGATGATGTTTTTTATCTGAGTAGATGAGGATAAATGCTAAAAGTTATCACAAATGCTGTAGTTTATTATGTAGCATTCAGTCATATCAAAACCAGAGTCCTCAAAGAAATGCTACTTTTGAAAGTATATGAAACTTAATTGAAGCACGGTATTTTGCTTAAAAGTATATAACTACTTAAAACATGGAATGTCATAAAAAAATACCACATCTAAATGGTCCCAAAGGAAAAGACTTCATTGTGTTACCATGTGATAATGTGCAATTTGTTCACAATAACTGTTTTCAACTAGTTATGAATCACATCTACACATTTACTACTTTAAAGATTTTCACAAAGTTATAATAGCTGTGTTATTGAAGGAAGCATTCTTAAAAATCTCTTGATTTTGAAAACATACCTGGCTTTTAGTGAAAGAGTTATTCTTAAAATCTCTTTATTTGATAAATTAGCATTTCAACAGCAATGGTGTTCTAAAATTACATTTTTACTTTGTTTCAAACCAGGCATTTTGAGGATGGCTTGAAAATGCATTTACTTTTGAAAGAGTTGTCTATAACCAATTGCATCAACAGTTTCATTATAAAATTACTTACATAAAAATTAAAAAAGAGAAAATACTAGTTTTTAAGCATCAAATGAAATTTGGTCTTTCAAAAGGAAATCTTGTTTAATGATCCATCTCAGAAGAAATTTGTAGTAGACAAGGTGTGCATTTGTTTGTTGTCTGTCACGCAGCTTAAGGAGGGGGATGAATATCATAGTCTTACAAAACTTAGAGTTTCTGATACATGGATGGTGGTTAATTATGTGTAGCATTACAGAAAAGTAATTAAAATGTATCACACATCTTTCTAATAAATAGTTTATCTAATAAATAGTTTTTTGTCTGCCTGGGAGTTTTTAATGTGTATCAGGAGAAGATAATTCTTTTCCTGTTCAGAACATGAAGTAATAAATTAGTATGAGAATTTTTTATTAAGCTAAAGACAGTCTACTTAATACTGTGAAATCAGAGGTGCTGTATGAATATAACCATATATGGGGAGCATAAAAAATATTTTCAGAAGTATTTGATATTGTGTAGAAATGAACAGATTGCTTTGGTAGAAGTGGAATTTTTGTTGTTGTAATGCCTTGTCTTGTTTCTAACTAGGTTTAATGATATCCATGTACCTATTCGCCTTGAGTGTGTCAAATTTGCAAGTCACTGCCTTATGAATCATCCTGACCTGGCAAAAGACTTAACAGGTATCAGTTTTATTATACCATTAAAATACCATTTTCAGTCTCCTGGAAAAGTCAAGAAGGCCAATTGTAATCCTAAGTAACATTGTCAGATGTTGTGCAGGAGCTAGTTGATGCTGGAGTTCTAAGTCAAAGTCCCTGTATTCAGCGCTGCTTCCCAGGCTGACAGAATTGTACACAAGAGTGCCTTAACCCTAGAGATCTCTCTCCCTCTCCTACAGTAGCTGCATTCCCAACTGCTGCTGAAATGAAGCACTGCGGGATCAGCTAAAGACAGCCTGCCTAACCTAATGGTCCTGGCATTTATTAATTAGGGTGCAGAGGGGAGACCTCAGATCCACAAAACTTAAATGTGCAAGTCTCTTACAGCCATTGCCTAAAACATGAAAACAGTCCTCAGCTGTGACCACATTTTCACAGTTCTACCTCCTTCAGATCAAACACAACCTGTAATTCAAGACCTGTGTAGGAAGAAGGCAGCTGGCTTTGATGGGAGCATTTAGTATTTGTTGTTCTCCATGTCTTAATAAAAGAAAAGTGTAATTAATGAGAATTGGTCGGTTTGCTTTGGAGACTGTATCTTCCTCTGATCAATAAACTCCTGCTTGTAGATTTTTTGAGGCAATATCTTTGTCTAGTTGGTCTATGGAGGGAGTTTAAAGGACTGTGAAGTGCATGGGATTGCTCTCCTGCTTGCTGAACATTTGTCAAATTGGACACAAATAGAGGCAGGCTGGCGTCATCCTGTAGTTACAGTGTTATCCAGAGATTAGCTCGGTTGGTTGGAGTGTGGAACACCATGGTCCTAGGTTTGATCCCATATGGGCCATTCACTTTAGGGCTGGGCTTGATGATCCTTGTGGGTCCCTTCCAACTCAGAGCATTCTGTGATTCTACATTGTTAAACCAGCTTAAAAAGGCCCAAAAGGTTCTGGGCCTTTCCTTAATGGAACAGTAAAAATATTTTCCTTTTTGATTATCACAATTATATTTTCAATATTTTTTTTCTTTACATTGCAGAAAGACTTTGTGCCCCCTCTAATGGTATCCTCTGGGAAATGTAATTTTGCTTGCCCCTCCTCTCTCTTCTCACAGTGCTTATCAAAGTCAAATGGTTAAAAAATTTCTCTGGCTCACTGGTGTTTGGGACCAGAATTGTTTTGTGTAATGGCAGTATTTTTCATTTGTTTTAGTTTATGTTCCTGTGAAACAGCAGGTTTTTTTTTTTAAGGCTTATTTGGATCTAGAATTTCATAACCTCCATAACTGCAAAGCATTATTTTGGAGTGTGCTCTTTTGACACTTGGGGTGATTACCAGTAATGTTAACAGTCAGTGTCTCAGATGAGGCTTAAAAATTTTCACTGGTCATTGAACAGCAATAAGAGAACTGTAACTTCTGGTTATTTAGTTCAAAATAAAGTTTGAATTTGCGAAGTTACCTGAAGTTCTCAGTGTTGCACCGATGTACACCGCAGTGTACTGTGATCTTAACTTCTGTGTGCATGTTCCTACCCTTTTGTGCTTCTAAAATAACCAAAAATACATCTAAAATGATAAATGAACTTTGCCATTTTATTTGCCAGCTTTCTAAATTGACAGTAGGTAGCTAACAAGTTTGACACCTGAAAGCAAAAGTTTTTAAGTGTTTATAGTATAAGATTATTGGTGTTAGCAAATAAGTAGCAGTGTGCCAAAACAATCTAGAAAAAATTGTTTTAAGATGGGTAAACTAGGATGCATCTAAATAAGCAGTATAGTTTGAAATATCTCTTGATTTGTCCCTGCTTACAATGCCTACATGGTTCATACTGTTGAGTGTTCCTGGAGCAAGTGAGCTAGATTGCTTGTGGATAATACAGAAGTTGTGAACAGGAGTGCAATTAATGTGCTCTAGGACCCAAAGGGGATGGAGTCTGCAGGAAGAGAGTAGCCTCTAGTCTGACGTAAGACTTTAAAGTATCTATGGTGTGGTTAGCAAGTTCTCAAGCACTGTCTATTCTACTCTACAGATCCAGTCCTGCTTGGCTATAGTAGTTGCTAATGTATACATAGTGTAGCAACTATAAGAAATAATAATAAAAAAATATAGCCACATAATTCTTATTTGAATAATGCCATTAATATTAATATTTTATATTCTAAGCAAATACAAAGTTTTACTGACATTCCAGTTAGTCTTAGAGAAAACTATTGGTTTCTTACTGCTGATGCTTCAAATAGAAGAAAATATTTTTTTTCTCTCTGTTTAGTGAGGAAAGTAGCTGAAGTTGTATACTTACACTTACTCATTTTTTCCCGCAGAATATCTGAAAGTAAGGTCACATGATCCTGAGGAAGCCATACGGCATGATGTTATAGTATCCATAGTTACTGCTGCTAAAAAAGATCTTTTGCTTGTCAATGATCACCTGCTTAATTTTGTCAGAGAAAGGACACTGGACAAACGGGTAAGACAAAATTAGCATTTATAATGGCTGTGTGTTACACTTCTATACTGTAAAGTTCAGCTTTTTTAAAAAATTGCTATACTGATTTTAAAATTACAAATGAAAACCAATATAACACAAAAAATTATGAAGCAATCTATTTAGTGAGGTACCTTCTTCCCATGACTAGAATGCTGCATTTTTCCTTGTGCTGTATTTTATTTAAGGTGATATGATTTAAATAATTCAGTTGGCTGCAACACAGCAATGTAGTTCCAGTTACCAAGTTCTAGTAAAACTTTCAAGCAGTTTTACTTTACTCTTGTAGACTTTTGTAAAACATTCTAGCATTTTTCCAAAGAAATTTTGCAAGCAGGTTTCAGAATATATTAGATTTATTGTAGATTACCTCCTTTTAATTAGATCATTGAAAGACTGCAAATCAGTGTAGCTTTCAAATTTGATTAGTCTTGAATTTTAGTTTAGCTATATTGCATTATTTGGTAAAATTTATGAGATTTGCTGCTTATTTTAAAACATAGTAAACAGATTTGTTGATAGCAAACTTTCAAAATTATTATCACCTAATAATTTTTTTTCATTTGGTGACATGTTTTTTTTATTGCAGCCACAACACAATTGCAGATACTGAGTACAGAGTGTGAGAAAGGGTGTTGGCCTAAATCTATAATAATTCTAAATTCAAGAGGCATACTTATATAGTAGTTACTGGTGTTGAAAGGTTTAATGTAATAGATACGGTGCAACATATGTCCTAATGAGAAACTGTTGCACTTAATTCACAGAAAAGTTAAAGTATATAATTTTGGTGTAGAATATGAGGTACCTAACAGAAGGCTCTGCAGTCTTTTCAGTTTTGAGTTTTGAACTGCTAAACTGGCTACTATTTCTTTCTCTCAAGTGGAGAGTGAGGAAGGAAGCTATGATGGGACTTGCTCAGATCTACAAGAAATATTCATTGCAGTCAGAAGCAGGAAAAGAAGCTGCAAAACAGATATCATGGATCAAAGATAAACTTCTGCATATATACTATCAAAACAGTATTGATGACCGGTAAGTCAGTTGTAAAAGCTGGGTGACTCAGTGGATAAGTGTTACAACTTGTTATGAAGATTTGTTTTTCCTTTGTGGTCCGGTGCTGATGAGAAGGAGAAATCTTGATAATCCTGTATGTTTTCATTGTGTGCATAGTCTTATATAGCTGTAGTGAAATGTTGTCCTATGATTTCTTGTACTTTATTTTTTATTTCTTATTTTATGGCCAAATGTGGTTCTAAAGGGTGAGATAGGTTAGAATATTTCAAAAGTTTTAGCTGTACTTTGCCACTGCTTCAGTAAAGGGGATTTTTGTTTAAATTGCAGTAACTTGTTAATTTTAATGTCAAAATTTAGTAAGTAAATTTGCTTGAATGATGTTGATTTAGATTTGTGTCTTGTTCCTGTATGTTTTAAAGATAGCACCTGTAGTGACAAATGGGTGAGCCATCTCACTCTGCAGAGAGTTAGATTTCTGTAGTACAGTAGTTGTGAATTAGAGCCTTGTCCTGGATTTGTGGTGAAAACAGTGCCTCTGTCATACCAGCTATAGGTTGTTGGTGTTGAAAAATTGGTGGTTCCACATGGGGAACTAGTTTGGGAGCAAGTCTGCCATGACTAATCAAGGTCATTGTGTTGGCTTTGGAAATGAGCCTTCACAGCATGTTGAGATACAAATGGCGTTGCAAACCCATACAAGTCTTTTCAAAAATTCAAAACCTCAAAAAGCTATCTTCAAAACAAGTAGTAATTTCATGGTACTGTGGAGGTGGACTGTATGGATCTTCAGATCCAGTCTTACCTGCTGGCATTTTTCTTAAACTTTTTAAACTAGCTGGGTTTGGGTTTTGATCACCTTCTCTAACTGTGCATAAGGAATTTTGTTTTCTTTTCCAGCATAAATATACATTATTATTTTTTTACCTCTTTGCTACATTCTGTTAATACTGATCTCAGCACTGGACCTCAGTCTTGGACTTCTTGGTATTTAGGAGTGTAATGTGGGCTTGGTTTTCCTTTTTTTGTTTTTTTTTTTTTCTTCTCAGTCTTTTCTAGGTAACTGTCAGGTCCAAACCTCTCTCTCCTCCTGTAACCAAATAAGGAGCTTCATGTTACACAGAAGCTTTTAATAATTCCCTTGTGAATATACCCGCATTTTTATTGCGGAAGCAAAAGATGTGGGATAAACTCAGCCCTTGGGGAAGGGGCCAGGGAAGGGTGGAAGGAAGTCAGCTCCTTCTAATTAGTATCTGAAATCTCCTTCATGATATTGTGTGATATTATCAACATGATATTTCTTTATTATTATTAGTAGTAGTAGTAGGCCAATTAATTTGGGTCAGTTCATGAATTCAGCCCAATATTGACTCATAATGAAATTAAATGATAACATCTTATTGAGTTGATAATTAAGCGGTATCTTTCTCCAAAATTGTTGGTTGCTTCTAGATTAATACATCTGATTTTGATAATGTCATCTCTTAAATCTCCTACTGCCAGTATTAACATTATCTCTTCTATAATGATAAATTCGTTTAATTTATGCTGAGTTATTTCAAATAACTTGACCTTTAGGTTTTTTAATATTCTCGTCTTCTTGTGCAACAACTGATGTCTAGATAGGTCTGCGAACTTTTGAATTGATGTTTCAACAATTCGAGGCCATGTTCTTCCTGCGCAGCTTAAGTTTCTTAATCCTGTCTTTCAGGTTACTTGTTGAACGCATTTTTGCCCAGTACATGGTCCCTCATAACTTGGAAACAAATGAACGAATGAAGTGTTTGTATTATCTTTATGCAACACTGGATTCAAATGCTGTGAAGTAGGTGCTGCTTTTTACTACTTGCTGAATAATTTCAATACAAATACTATTATAAATTAGTTCTGAATTATTATGAGTAGCCTAAGTCAGTGGACAGAAATAGTTTACAAACTAGTAGAAAACAGAACGTAGAAATAGCATCTATTTTTCAAGTGAGATTTTGAAAAGACTCTGAACTTACAGGGTATCTTCTAACAAGATGCAGTCTATTTCAACCATAAACAGCTAAAAAAAAGTAGTGTCAAAGTTTTGGAAAAAAGCTTGAGTGCATGTCAATCCTTTTATGTCTGAAAAGAGATAACACAGATGTGGTAGATCAGCCCTAAATCCTATCTGACAACTTCCCAGTTAATATACTGCTTTGTTGCAGCAGCCAGGATGACTTAAGAATGAGAAAAAATTACTTTTTTTCCCCTCCTTCAGTAATGCATTTTAATTATTATTATGTTATGTGTCTTCTCCAGCTTAAAATGAGTACATTCATGTGAATTTGACTAATAAGTTATACTGCTGTAATGTTCACAATTGGATTGATTTTAGATAGTTTGTTTTTCATGTAGTAGTACTTGGTCACTTGAAAATCAAACGTAGGGGTTTCTTTTCCCATGAAAAAAGACTAGAAAAGGCTTTGTATATGAAAGAATGGCTTAAAAGACCTCAAAGCCTCCCAATACTGCAAAACCCGATGCTTGAATCCCCTGAATTTTGTGTATTGCCTGTCTAAAGATAGGACAAACTATAACAAACTGAAATTATGACTGGTATATTAAAAATGAAAAGTTACTGTTCTAGTAATTTTTAGTGTAGGCTAAATGAAAATGCAGAATGGATTCTTTTCGGTACGTGTTATTTCAGGCAAGAAGTAACTTCTGAATTCTGCAGTTCCTGTATGCAGCAGTACTCATTTTAAAGATATTGCTTGTTAGTTATTTATTTAGAACTGATTCTTTACTTGTGGATTCTGTAAGTTTTTTAAATGTGGCTGTGACCTTTATTTATATGGCTTACTATTCCTGGAAAGTGCTAATTTCCTATTTTGTTGAGTATCTTTCATGCATCTCTAATAAGCGTAATCATGTCCACTTTTCACAGTTTATTCATCTAGTAGCTGCTTCCTGTTTGCAAGAAAAATATTGTTTTGGTGATAAAAATCTTAAACATCTGCTTTAACCTACTTCTTGGAATGTTTTTAGAAGAGTGATTTCAGGCTTGTACAAATGAGTTCTTAATGGACCAGAGATTAGCTACTTCCTCCTTTGACAGGCTGTGTACTTGAGGAATCTGAAATGAATCTCATTTCAAAATCTCACTTTGTCCCAGTCTAATATGACCGAGTAAATTTTCCTATTATCCTACTTTGCTCACACAGCAGTGAAAGTTTGGGTGATAAAGTACATTTCTGAGTCTGAATTTGAAAACGATGTAAAGATTCATTTTGGAGAGTTGTGCCATTCATGGAATAGATAATTTTGACAATTCTTTTAATTTTTTTATATTTTTAGAGCATTGAATGAAATGTGGAAATGTCAAAATCTTCTGCGACATCAAGTAAAGGATTTAGTTGACCTAATAAAACAACCCAAAGTGAGTTCAACTTGTCTTTATTCCCCAGTGAATATGCAGTTTTAGTTAATATAATATTTTTTAGTTTCATTTGTTTGGCTATCTCAAGCTTATTTTTAATATCATTGAAAATATTGTGGAAGTTAACTATACTCCATTAGACTACATTTGCTGTAGGAAATGTGTATACATTTTGTTTATAAAATTGAAGAGGAGAAGGGGTATTATAGAAATTTCTAAAATGTTTTGCCAGTCATTTAATAATTTTTAAAAAATATTTTTAAAAATAATTTTTAAAAAATATTTTTTTCCCAGTGTTTGAATTACATCTTGCCAGGACTGTACTGGCTCTTGAAACAGGGTAAAACCAGCATGTTATTTTTGACTGCCAAATCAAGTAATTAACAAAAAGTACCTATATCCTCTTGTTCTCTTATGTGTGATTAGTAACTTTGACGAAATTGGAATATCTTTGTCCCAACAGATTACTTGTTTCTCTTCCCTCTCGGAAATTTCTTAAATATTGTATTGGAGATACCAGGCTACAATTTAATTTTCTTGTTTACAAATTTGCTCAAAAGGGAAAAATGAAAATTTATGGAGAGTCTAGGATATTCTCATAAAGTGAATTTCAATTTGTTTTAGTTACATCTATGTTCATACTCATGTTTGGGGTAGGGAAATTATAAGATTAAATTCTTGATCTGGTTTGGTATATAATTAGAACTTGGCTTTAATGCCAGAAGTTTGATCTGGTGCATTTTTGTCAGAAATAATATAGAGTAGAAAGTGTTGCCATGTTCAAATTCCTATGTGTCTGTGTGAGAGATTTTTTTTTTCCAATATATGTATATATTCATACGAAGGTAAATTTAATGATTATCCATTTGCTGGAATTACCTGAACCAGGAAGAGTGGGTAGCTGTGTGGTTGGATTACCTAATGTATCTGCTTAGAAATGCTAGTGCCTTGCCAACAGAGAGAGACACTGCAGTGAAATTAATATATTTGACTTAGTACATTTAAAATGTGCTATAATGTATTAAATTCTAAGTACAGTAAATGCTAATATTCATTGTATTTTGGTGACTGTATTAAAAAGCTTTTCGTGTACTGTTTCATGTTCTTTGGTGTAGTTTAAATTCATTTATGCATTTAGTACCTGAATTACTTCCTTGATGTTTTCTGCTTTTCAGCTGAGAGTGAAATTTCAACTTTTCCTTTTGTTTTCAGGAAGTTGTGAAAGTTCTTTCTCAGTTGTAAAATGTCAAATATGATATGGAATCTAAGATGAAGATTTTGATGCCAACATAAGCATTGCATTCAAGACAGTGCATGTTTTTGATATGTTTGCGTTTGTCCATCTGGATTTTATCCTATTTTTTGCTCTTAAATGCTGATTCTTTACACTTGAATATTCTCTTGAATAACAAGACTATATGAGAGAATTTAGCAGGCTTGTGATAGTCTGAGGTGCCATTGCAGGCAGCAAAACAGTTTTGAGTCGGGGAATTTTACTTAATTTAGTATGTCAATTTACACAAAGCTTTATTTATTCTGGTATTGAGAAATAAAAGCAAACAAATGAGCACTTAAAAAACCAGCGTTTGGCTCCCCCTCAGGCACCTCTCTTCCCTGCTCTGCAGTCTCCAGGCTGCTCACCGTGCTCTGTCCCTTCGATGAGCCAATGGCAGCACAGGAGATGTGGGTCAGGGCATGGTTCTCTTCCTTCTGCTGCTTCTTGTTTCTTACCCAGTGCTTCAGCAGGGGTTTCTCCAGTGGCCACAGTCCCTTTAGAGTCATATCTGCTCCAGTATCTCCTCTCTTACCTCTTTCTGCCGTTTTCTCAGAAGTACTGTAGGCTCTTATGGTTGAACTTTTGGTGTGTGTTGGGTTGGTTTGTTTGTTGTGGAGCTGGCTAGAAGTGATTTTGACCAGCACAGGGCAGTCCTGACTGCCTTGTACACAGGTCATCCCAGCAGCCCTTTCATACTCCAAAACTTGTTCATTATGCCCAGTGCAGATGCTTAACTATTTTTACTATAATGTTTTATTTTTGTGGTGCTCTTGTATGGTTTTTTGGAGGAGTGCCTTCAATTGTTAATTAATGTAATTAAATCATTGTGTTTATGATAAACTGCATTTTCATAACTGTAAACTGGAGGGGCATGCAGTTCAAGTAATAATCTTGAAACAAATATCCATTTGTTATTCAGAGCTATGTAACCACTGTTTTCTTTCAGGAAACCAAACTGAAATTAACTAATAACCTTTTAGAATATGACTTCATGTGCTTTTTCACTTCAGTCTAATTTCTTCATATAATCATTATAGCTTAGTTGTTCATTTGTTCTCCTATAGTTGTTGTCCCTGTGGCAAGTGTAGCTCTCAGAGATAAAGAGGAATAGGACAAGAAATAGAGTCAAGTTGCCACAAAGAAACTTTGATTAGGTAGTAAGAAAAAAAAAATGCAGTAAGGGTGATCAAATATGGGAACAGGTAGCTCAGAGATGCTGTGAAATCCTCATCCTTGTAAATATTTAAAATGCAACTAGAAGTTTGCCTGAAGCAAAACCTGATCCTGCTTTGAGTAGGCAGTTCAACCGGGTGACCTAAAGTTGTCAGTGCCAACCTACATTATTCTGTAACTATAAATCTTTCAACTTACCAGTATACCTTTCTGCCTTTTACTGAAACTGTATGGGCATTCTCCTTTTCTCCTCTTCAGGGTCTGCTCAGACAAAACATTACTGAGGAGGCTGAAAATGTGTTAAGAAACTTTTTACTGCAGTATATTGGTCATAATTCCTCTTGATTTAAGGCAGAAGGGACATCAAACTTGCCTTTGACAAGTTACTTTTCTGAAGAGTGGAAGCATAAATGACAGCTCCTCTTGTTTTCTCCTTTAGCAGTGGTACACAGCTAAATAAAATACATAACCTTGCCTCTTCATATATGGAAAAGTGAGTGAATGCTGTTTTATCTCTAATAGAGTATAATCTTCATTTGCTGCAGATGACTGCAAGATAATGTAGATCAAGTGCTACAGTAGATTTATTAAAAAGAAATATTTCTTAAACTTGTTCAATCTGTTAAAATTCCATAGAGTTACACTACTGGAAGTTAATACTTCTGCCTCAGGTTATTTGACATTTGGCTGAATTATTAGTAGCTTGTTCAATCTGTTTTAATGGGTGCTTTAGCCAGTACTTGAAGACTTAGTGAGTATTAAAAGACCTGAACAGTCAGGATGAAAGAGACTCCACAGTACTGTTTTTGTTTTTCTCCTGAGTCACAAGAGGTTCAAATATGGAAAGTCTGTATCTGTTGACATCATTACTTGAATCCTGTAAATGATACCTGATTTCTGTCTTTTATTATTTTTTTGTGTGAACATATGGGTTCAGCTGGGACAGCTAAGAGCCCTGAAAATGATGGCATTCTTCTGAGACTACACACTACAGAAATAGCCCATTTGTGCTGTTTATAAGTTATATGGTAGATTGAAAAGTATTAAAAGTATTTTACATAATTGATGCTGTAGAGATGATCTACCTTTCACTTCCTGTAAACATCTACGTTGAATTTACAGTGGTAGTTTTTGGTTTCTGACACACTGATGTATTAGTAGAATGGATACTGACTTGTTAATGCAGTATGGAATCTTTCTCACTCAATATTCAAATGGAAATAAATAATGTAAAATTTTTACTTAATCCATTTTTCTTTTGTGACTTGCAGACAGATGCCAGCAGTAAAGCTATATTCTCTAAAGTGATGGTTATAACAAGTAAGTCACTGAAAGTATTTACAGGGTCCAAAAATTAAAGTTGAACTGTATTGCTTTCTTGCTTTAAAAATCATTTGGGCTAAGTTTTTATTATAAAGACATTTTTGCAACAGATTAAAGCACATAATGATAAATGTGATGCAGCAATATTCTTTTAAGAATGAAGGCAACTCTAAGCAGAATGACTCTCTTACTCTAAGAAGTCATCAGTCATGAAGCTTGTCACATAGCATTTTGGCTGCATTGGGGACTAATTCAAGATCTAGATGATCTAGGGTGTTAATGTCTCTTTTAGCATTTATTATAGAATATATTTTCATAGATGTTAACTAAACTACTAAGCTGTGTACTAACTTACCTGTCCTTTGAAGTTTTGGTATTGTGAATGTCATTGGGTGAATGCAAAAGAGTTTGGATTTCAGTAGCAAGGAAAGCATTTTGGAAACTGAAGGACTTCTGTGTAAACTGAGCTATTGACAATATAAAAACCCACCAACCTGAAAGCCCCACTTTTGTACCCAGGGCCCATCATGCCAATAGCATTAAAACCAGTATGAAGAAAAGCTTGCTTTACAGTTCTGAAAATTTGTTTTCAAATCCACCTTTTTAAAAAAAATGCCCTCTGTTCTGGCAAAAAAAAATATACTACGTAACAAAATATAATACGTATACTACGTTTTTTTGAAAAAAATGTGGACAAAAGAAATGAACCTTGATGCTTCATTTGCCATGTTCTCAATCCTTTTTTGATGAGTTTGTATTTTTTCTGATACTTTAAATTCTGGGTTGCATTAAGAAAGAAATTCAATACAGCAAAACAAATTCATAGAAGAACTTGTTTTGAACTAACTATCCTGTAGTCCTACACCACATTCTGTACCAATTTTGCTTACCAAAATATGAAGCGTCTTAAATAGTAGACTAATTCTTTGTCAATAAATTACCTTGTTGTAACGTAAAATGTAAATACAAAATGAGGGAGCAGTTTAAGAAATGCATTTAAAATGTTTTGTTTGTGGGTTTTTTCTTATGTTTTAAGCTGTTGTAAAGCTTACGTTTAGTTAGGGGATAATTTAGCAAAAATACTGTTTTCATGTTTTTCACCCTTGTTGCATAGCATGATCTGAATACAGAGTATGTTTTGCTGGGGAGTTCAGACTTTGCAGTCTGGGGTCAACCTCAGCCGTTGTTAATATTATAAGCAAGAACAACTAGACTTGCTGAAAAATGAGTGTGAAGGGTGAGGAAAGCAAATAGCTTGGGGAAATTTGTAGACATTTATGTGTGTCCTCACAGATATGTCTGTCTGCACATTTTGAGGTGTTTTGTGGTTTGGTTTTTTTGTGGTTTTTCATTTGTTTGGTTTGGGTTTTGTGTGGTTTGTATGATGTTCCAAACTTGTGTAATTTATGATACATAAATAGTGATTTGTTTTGCCTATTTAAAGGAAACCTTCCTGATCCAGGGAAAGCTCAAGATTTCATGAAAAAGTTCACACAAGTTCTAGAAGATGATGAAAAAATACGAAGTCAGTTAGAAATGCTTGTTAGCCCAACATGTTCTTGCAAACAGGCTGAAGGATGTGTGGTAAGAATTGCTTTTAAAGTGTGAATATTTTTTGAACAGAATTGATTAGAAATTTAATTAAAACTTACATTTCAGAGGGAAATAACAAAGAAGTTGGGCAATCCAAAGCAACCAACAAATCCTTTCCTGGAAATGATAAAGTTTCTTCTTGAGAGAATTGCTCCTGTGCACATCGATACTGAATCCATCAGGTATTTGTGTGTGTGTGTTGTCGACCATAGACATGGCTTAAGGCTTGGTGACCTGCAATCTTCTCTCTTCTCTTTTCTCTTTTCTCTTTTCTCTTTTCTCTTCTCTTCTCTTCTCTTCTCTTCTCTTCTCTTCTCTTCTCTTCTCTTCTCTTCTCTTCTCTTCTCTTCTCTTCTCTTCTCTTCTCTCCTCTCCCTCTCCTCTCCCTCTCCTCTCCCTCTCCTCTCCCTCTCCTCTCCCTCTCCTCTCCCTCTCCTCTCCCTCTCCTCTCCCTCTCCTCTCCCTCTCCTCTCCCTCTCCTCTCCCTCTCCTCTCCCTCTCCTCTCCCTCTCCTCTCCCTCTCCTCTCCCTCTCCTCTCCCTCTCCTCTCCCTCTCCTCTCCCTCTCCTCTCCCTCTCCTCTCCCTCTCCTCTCCCTCTCCTCTCCCTCTCCTCTCCCTCTCCTCTCCCTCTCCTCTCCCTCTCCTCTCCCTCTCCTCTCCCTCTCCTCTCCCTCTCCTCTCCCTCTCCTCTCCCTCTCCTCTCCCTCTCCTCTCCCTCTCCTCTCCCTCTCCTCTCCCTCTCCTCTCCCTCTCCTCTCTTCTCTTTCACCTTGTATAGGGGTTTTTGTGTCCCTGTCCAGAATGTAGTCACAGAAACAATTGCATTACCATTCAGTATAGCTGCGATGACCTGTCAGTAAAAGTGGGTGGTTGCTGATGGACAAAGTGTGGTTTGTGACCAGCTTACTTATTTTAAAATAAATTTCTGTGCAGACTATTCAGCTAAAACTTTCCACCCAGAATATTAGCTCATAGTGACAGAAACAGTAATATAACTGAGGAAGTAAAGATTATGGTGATGAGGCAGCGAGACTTTAAGCAGAGTAAGCCAATGAAGTTATGGGAGGGGGGAAAAGGTAACTGCTGAAATAACTATTTAACTAACAGCAGTATTTGAAATAAGCATTACTGTCAAGAAGAAATATGCAGAAGATTGGTCTTGTAAATTTGTCATCAGCTCTTAGCGGAACTGTTAAATGTTTTTTTTTCCTCTTGGTTAGAGACTAAGTATTTTGAACCGTTATTTTCCATCAATTATTAAGAATCTGTAGCAGGTTGTAACCTCACCATAATTCTTATTGACTTTGTTGCTTGTAATGCTCAAATTATTTTCTTATTCTGGCCAACCTTCCAGAGTAATTTGTATATAGTTCCTAATTCATGATGGATAAATGTTTTTGAGTTTAATGCTACATAAGCTTTAATTTGGATAGGAGATGAGGGCAACCAGATTATGTATGTAGTTGGCATATTTGTTTCATAATAAGCTTATGTTTTAAATAAGTTGCTTAAATAAGATTATATCTTCAGCTTGTGAAAACAGTCATACATTGTGGAATTGCACTAACTACAAGGCTGTGTTTTGTTTTGCTCTTCAGTGCCCTTATCAAGCAAGTGAACAAGTCTATAGATGGAACGGCTGATGATGAAGATGAGGGTGTACCTACTGACCAGGCAATCAGAGCAGGTCTTGAATTGCTGAAGGCAAGTACTGTCCTGGTGGTCAGTCAGCAAGGGAAACTTTGCAAACAACTTTGCTAAAATCAATATTTAATTAGCACTTACTACTTGTAGTCATAAGCATGTGGTGCCTTCCTGGAAGAACCTGGGGGTTTTTTTTGTTCTTTATGCTCATCTTATGTGGCACATAAGTAAGGTTATTTTTAAATTATTTAGAAGCTTTTCTGGAAGCCAAAGTAGTTGTGTGTGAGACAGCAGCAGCTGAGTTTTGATTATTAGAGCATGAATTCAGCGATTTGTAAATACAGTTGTGCTACTTTTGGAACAGTACTTGTATATCAATACAACACTGTGGTTCCTCTGTGTTCCTTGTAAATTGGGGTCTTACCTATTTCAGCTGTGAGTAATATTTGAGATTCAGCTAACAGCAAACACCATCAAGCAGTCCAGCTGGGGGTTGACTTCAGAGGTCTAAAATCTAAAGGATTCCCATACTGAAGTTTCCAGAGTATTTTAGGTCACCTAAGGACTGAGTAGATTCACCCGAAAGGGTGTGGCTCTTTATCCAGATGTGCACATTTAGATTAAAGTACGAATACCTAGTAGCACAAGAATGAATCTGAGTAAGAAAGAATGAATCATGTTGTGAAGGACTATATACTTGAATGAAAGCTTCCAAGCCAGTACTTACATATTTATATGAACTGGCATGACACAGTTAACGAAGAGGAGTAAGACTGCGCTGAGGAAAGCGATCTATACATCATGAGAATAATAGAGAGGGGAAGTATAGGACTCCAGCATTGAGAATGCCATGCAATGGAGTGGGGAGGAAGGTAACTTGGTTAAAATAGAAAACTACGTATGACGAAGTTTCTAGATTTTGGGGATTGTTTCTCTGCCGTGGGTCAGGTATTATGTGGAATAAGGCTAATAATCAACAGCCACTTCAAAATGAAAAGACCAAATTTCAGGGAGGATCAATTTAGGGTTTCTTTACTTTATTTCATTTTTTTTTTAACATGGGAGGACTGTCATACTTGAAAACAATCGAGTCCAAGAATCTGAAGGAGAGGTACAGAATCTGCTAAGCTGCTATGGAAAGCTTGAGGGACTAGAGACCCTATTGGGTATGTCTGTGTTGCTATTTTAGAGATAGGAATTTCACTTCAGAGCAGAATCAATTCTTCCCTTGAGGAAACCAACATGAAGTCTGGAGGCACACAAGCTGGATTCCTTTCAGAGGAACAAAATTGAGATGGGCTTCAGAAGCACATGTTGTGTTGCAGTGGCTAAAGTGGATTCAGTCACTCTAAAAATACTCTGAAGTAAAAATCCTGAAACATGAATATTGCTTCCTTAGCATCAGTTGTGTTTCTCTTAAGACCTGCTCCTTCTGTAACCCAGTACTTGCTAATGTAGATGTAGCCACTGAGAAGTACATTATCAGAATAATAGGAGAGGAAACTGAGACTAGGGAAGTAAATCTAATGAGATCATGTATAAAGACAGAGAACTTCAGGAGGTACTAAAGAAAAAAAGAAGGAAGAAAAATGTGCATCATGGGTCAAAACCAGGGAGAGTATTATAAATGTTCCAGTATGGCAGTGGAAAATGACTCTTGATGAAATGTGCTAGTATAAGTGGACCTTTAAAAAATGTTAACATGGCTTTCATCATATTTTGGCAGGTACTTTCGTTTACGCATCCTATCTCATTTCATTCAGCTGAAACTTTTGAATCTCTCCTTGCTTGCTTGAAAATGGATGATGAAAAAGTGGCAGAAGCTGCATTACAAATTTTCAAAAATACAGGAAGCAAAATTGAGGAAGACTTTCCTCACATACGATCGTAAGTTGTATGTCTTACTCTGAGCAGTGATCTTTACTGTGTAGGATTTTGGAAGTTCTCACTCTTCCTTTTATCTGCTATAATATTATCCTGCATTCTTCTGGAAAAAAGTATTACTTCCAGAAAGAGATTTTGAAAGACTTTAAAATGTAGTGCTTTTTGAAGAATGGAAGTGAAATGAATATACCCAAAGTAGTGACAGCTGGTATGTCACTGATACCACTATAATTTATATTGTTGCCCTTCAGAATTACTTGTTCTTTTCTAAATTACATATATATGCATTGTGAAAACATTCTTTGCAATTTAATGGTGATATGTAGGCAAAAATATTTCCAAAGATTACATTTAGTAACCTGTGGAGATACAAATGCCTTTTTTACCACGCGATATTTTATCAACAAAAAATAGGTTTTTTGCTTGCAAGTTACGTAAATGAAATTTTTCATATTTTTTTGAAAAAATTACCCAAACAAAAACAGTTAGCACTTTTGCAGAGGTGTTATATTCTTTATATGTAAATCTGTACTTTTTTGATAGTTGGGTGTTTTGGAAGATTTTCAGTTTGTGGAAAAGTACTTATCTTTATGTCTATTTGTTTTGTTACACAACTGTTTAGTGCTTTGCTTCCAGTGTTGCATCATAAAGCTAAAAAGGGACCCCCTCGTCAAGCCAAGTATGCTATTCACTGCATCCATGCAATATTTTCCAGCAAAGAAACACAGTTTGCACAGATATTCGAGGTAACATTAAGTATTTAAGTTACTTTTTATTGATCTTTATATTGTTTGTATAGAGATGTAATTGCAAGCTGTAGCAGATTTAGAAAATATGTTTTTCCCCTTTCCCTTTGTTCTTGTATATGTCATGGTTTGACCCTGGCCAAATGCCAGGCACCTATGACATCTCTTCTCTCCCCTGCTGCAGCTGGGCAGGAGAGAGGGGAAAACAACTAACGCACAAACCCAAAGGACTTATGAGTTGAGATAAGAAACCGGGGGAGGACGCACCGAGGGTGAAACAGGATGAGGTTTAAAGTTGCAAAGTGATTAATTGCTAACCTAGCCCTAAAGAGAGTCAGGGGAGGCAAATGAGAAGTAAAAATAAGCTCTTAAGGCACTGTTTCTTTGCTCACCCCCCTCTCTCCTTCCCACCAACTGCACCTGGCGGGGGGCAGGGTATGGGAGCTTTTCTGGTCAGTCCATCTCCAAGATTTCCAAGATATTCTGCTGCTCAGGGACGGGGTCCTCTGCATAGCCATGGGGTCTCTCCCACAAGAGACAGTCCTCTTGCGCACTTCTTTGGCATGGATCCAATCTCATGAGCAGCACCTGCCCGAATCTGCTGCAGCACGAGTTCTTGTCCTTAGGATGCAGACTTCCAAGCCGAGGCCAGGCTGTTTCCATCCCAGGAGCAAGGCCTTTCTCTCTCCTGCAAGGCCTTTGCAGCTCTCAGTCTCTGGGACTCCCACTGGATCACAGCTTCCTGCAGGCATCACCTGCTCCTCTGGCGTGGGCACCTCCCCACAGGCTGTGGGTGGTTCTCTGCACCCCCCTGGACTCCATGGGCTGCAGGGGGACCACCTGCTCCCCCATGGTCTTCACCACGGCTGGCAGAGGGTTTTCAGCTCCGGCGCCTGGAGCATCTCCTCCCGCACCTTCTCCACTGACCTTGGTGCATCCATGTTGTTTTCCCTCACATATTTTTACCTCCTCCTCTTCCTCCTCTGGCTATAGAGAAGTGGATGCTCACATTGTTTTGGTTTCTTCTTAAATATGTTTTCACTGAGGCGTAACTAACATCTCTAATTGGCCCAGGTTTGGCCAGCAGCATGTCCATCATCTTCAGAGCCATCAGAGATTGGCTCTGCTGGACATGGTGAAAAACTTCCAGAACATTCACACAGGACACCCAGGAGCCATCTTTGTGCCCTTCCCTACCCACTAGCAAAAACTGGGCCAAGCAAAACCAACTCATGAGCACAGGAGTGCATCTTCTCCCAACCTTTCAGACACTTCTTCAGGCATACCACAACAGCATTTGAAGGGTTTAAATTTCTCTTAGATTCTAAAGACACCTTGTAGATGTTCTGGGCTTAGCAAAACCAACACAATATAGTTTTGGCCTGAAAATTGATAGCAGAGGGTGTTTTAGTATCTCATAATTCATTGTGTTTAGGGTTGTGTGTTTAAAGAGATGATAGAGTAAAACCAAGTGTTGGGCTATGTACTAGAACCATGAACTATTTATGGAAAGAGGAACAATACACTACTCCTTACCTCCTTTGAGAATGGTCAAAATTATTTAAAGGATTGCAGAAATTCTGGAAAACTGAATTGTGGTAGAGACTAAATAAATTTTGTTGCTATCACTGCAAATGTACTTTTTAATTAGTGCCCATCAGCCTCTTGAAGTCTGAATCATAGTCTGTTACTGGAATTGCCTTCTTGAGATCCAGTTTTCCAACAAGAAAATAGGCTTTTTCATCCATTGTTTCCTAAATGATTTTGTTTGAGCTGTTACTTTTTGAACTTTCCAGAGGTGATAAATATTTTGTCTGTCATCTTGATGTTTCTGCTGACTTGTGGGAGACTTGATGGGTTGGCGAAATGTATCTTTAAAATTAAATAATCAATAGTTCCTTTTAAATTGTATTTCTGAAGTAGAAATAGCACAACTTGGTACAAAGCTGTCATTCCCATCCCCTCAGTAAGACACTGATTTTATTAGTAATACCTGAATTTGTTTCCTTTTTTTTAGCCACTGCATAAAAGTCTGGATCCAAGCAATTTTGAGCACCTCATTACACCGTTGGTTACTATTGGCCATATAGCCATGCTTGCACCTGACCAGTTTGCTGCCCCTTTGAAATCTTTGGTTGCTACTTTCATTGTTAAAGATTTGCTAATGAACGACAGGGTGAGTATTTTCAAAACCTTGTATTAAGAGTATGCTTTTCTTGTAGTATCATACTCAGCAAGTGCTTAGGAAAATATTTGGCATGCTGGTTCTACTTTTTGTACGTGGCTGCCTTTCGATTTCCTCATGTAGTTTGACTCCATTGGAAACCCACGGTACAGGAAAGGGGGGGTGCTACTGATTTGGGAGCCTTACAAAAGTGACGAGATGCATCGCACAGCATTTGATTATTCATGACTTGGCTTTGGTTATAAAGAAGAAAATTGTTATGACTTCACTTTGTTTCTTATCTTCACTTAGTTGTGATTTTTAGGAAGTACAATAAATTTGAAATTAAAATACACCGTTTAAATGGAAGACTGAATTTTAATTTTTGGAACACTTTTATATTGATTATAAAGTGATTGTAAAGTCAAAAAATGAACTCATGCATTGTTAGAAATTACTTATGGAAAAATACACTGTCTAAAACAGTAAAATGTGCTTGCGGTTCCAATCCACTGGATATGGAAAAACTGGAAGTTACTTTCAAAGCAATGTTGATTACAGTCTAAAGGAAAAGTTTTCAGATAACAAGAACAACAAGAAATCCCTTTACTAAAATATACTAATTTAGATTAAATTTACTAATCTTAAATTTACTGATACTTGGATAGTGAGGTATCTCACTTCTGTCACGGTTACTTCTGTAAGATACAGGAGTCATGAAGCTGACCAGGGAGTGCTGCTCTGTTGTTTTCAGAAGCAAAGGGGAAAGAGGAGGTTACAAGTTTTACTGAAGGGTAACAGTAGTGTAACAAATGTAAAATTTGGTTTAGCTTCCAGGAAAAAAGACAACGAAACTTTGGGTCCCAGATGAAGAAGTGTCTCCTGAAACCCTTGTTAAAGTAAGTAGCGCATACTATGTTTTCCTGTATATTAGGTTTATAATACTTAATAAAAAATTGCTCCTGGGCACATATTTTTTAATTATTATTTTATGTGTAAATTTATTTACACACTTCATTAAATTTTTATATAAACTTTTTATAGATTTAGTTTTGTTTTCTGACACTTGACTGTGATGATGTCTGGATTACTAAAAGTAAAATTATTTTTTCCCCTCCTCTTCAGTGTAGGAGTTAAATACTATAAAAAATTTGTTAAAAGTCTTTCCTTTTTCTGTTGAATTTTTATGACATTCCAAGAAACTTCTAGTATTGTTTTGAAAGAAGAAAAATGGGGGTTGGATTTTTCAGCTTTTTCAAATGAATAAATGGGTTACATTGTCTGTTTTTCTCTATGTGCAATGTGTATTAGAGAAAAACCTGGATTTAAGAAAAATCACTTTAAAATGGTGGGGGGTTGTTTTGGTCCTTTACTTAAAAATGTCATCTCAAGCTTCTTTTTTTGGAGTAAGTTTATTACATTTTCTGTACTTCTTAATAAATACTGTCACTCAGTTTTTCATTGAATTAGAAATAGGAAATAGGATATGGAAAATAAATTCTATATCTCTATTTGGTTTTTAAATGCCCTTCAGAACAGGGATAGATTTTTGCTTTCACTTCTTTCAGAATTATATGCTTGTTGTTTGTAGCATGCTCTATATTATATCAGTTGTTTAATTTCTGATCTATTTTGAGTCAAGTTGTGTTGGTTTTAAAAAGTTCTTTGCCTTCTCTCTTGAAGTTGTTAAACCTTCCTAGCAGACCTCCTTCTCTGCTAGTTTAGTAAGTACTTTGGTTTCCAGCTTGGTACAGAACTCATGACTCAAAAGGAAAGGCTTGATTTTGTTTGGAGTTGATTTGTTATTTCTAGTTGCTTGACTACAGCAAGGATACTTTTCATATTTTTGCAATTCCATAGTTACACAGTACACTCCAAAAATTGTTAGAAGAATGCACCTTTGTTTTAATTTAATAAAGTGCTAGTTTAAATCGACACCATTTCACTTCAGTGATTATACATGTAACTTGAAGTAGAAAATATTGTTTCTCTTAATTTTTAAAAATTATTCCTGAAGCTGTAATAACTCTATAAAATGTGCTTTTATATTGATAGAACTTCTCATACATTTGGCTATTAGGAAGGGAGTTAACCTGTAGAAATTCTTAAGGCAATTTGAAGTTGAAGCCAAGCCTGAAAACTGTAAGAAACATTTATTTGGAGGTGAAAACAGGTTATTGTGAAAATTGATTTCCGAATTTAATTAGTATTTATTACTACTGAGGAGCCTAAACTTAATGAATGCTGCACACCATGCCTTTAGTTTATGATTTCTCTATGATAGTGTATTTTTCTTCGTTCTGATTTTTAAAGCCTTTTTTTCCCTTTGTAACATTGTTATATATCTAATGGGGACTTTAAAGCTAGCAAGTTGGAGTGTGAAAGTGGGAAGGACTGCTAAAAACTAAATTCTAGTATTGTCCAGCCTAGCAGATATAGAGTGATACGGGATAGCCTTAGGTTTAGCCTTGGATGCTAAACCTGAAAGGAAAGGATGTTTGCTGAGAAATGTTTTGGTACAGTATTAACTGTAAACTGGATTAATGATTGTATAAGTTAGACTGGAATTACTATGCCTGGCACTTGAATTTGAATGCAGTAATCTCTCTTGGCAGTGACCTGTAACAAGGACTGTGCACCGTGCAGTGGATTGAGACTCGTGTAGTAGCAGTGATATTTCTTGTTTCCTCTCATGTCACTGGAATATAAGTTTTCTTGTACTACTTCTCTAACTATGCTTGAAGTGGACTTTGTTTCATTTTTCACTACTGCACAAGCAGTACTGCAGCCTTTGTGGCTCTGAAACCTCAAGCAGAAACCTGAGCCAGCTGCTGTCATGATGGTGATGTTGTAGGGAAGACAGTGTTACCTTTGATATGGTTCTGTCTCATTTTTTGCTTTCTTGATACTTTTGTGTCGTGTATAATAATTTTTCATCTCAGAGAATTTTCAGAGGCTCATGGAACATGAATTGAAACAAGAGGTTCAGACTCAGAGAGGTTCAGAGGTTTAAGGAAAAAACCTGGGAACAGACAATGGAACAGGTAGCAAGAGGTTGCAGGTTGCCAAGAGAGCCTGTGCAGTCTTCATTCTTGGAGGGCTTTTGACACCACAGTGCATAAAACTGAGACCAGTGTGGTGTGATTTCATAGCTGACCTTCCCTTGAGCAGGAGATTGAGCTGGAGACCTCCTAACACTCCTTCCATCTGGAATTATTCTTTAATAGCTACACTCTTTGGTTGCAAAGGGAGAGCTTAAAATGTGTCAACAGTCCAAGCTCATGTCATGTTTAACTAAGTTTTCAGGTAATCAGTGGTAGTGACTGGGGGAATTCTCATGCCTTTTACTAATTTCATAGGAGTGCTTAATTCTGAGGGGTTGCTGGATTGTCATCATATTATCATTAACACCAGCAAAGAAACAGGGAAACTAGTGAGGTCAGAGGAAAATTCTGAGGAAGATGAGAGTAGGATTTAACTGCCTGGAAGACTAGAATACGTTTGGCTTATAAAATTGGGGGAAAGGAATTATGGAGGGAAAGTAGAAGCAAAGATTGAAATTTAAATCCATCAGGGCACAAAGTAGCATGTGACTGTTCCCTGGCTGAATACGTCATTTATTTGAAGACCAAAGAGACCATATTTCCATCCTCCCAACAAATGGGAGGCACTAATGGTTACAGCTACTGGTTATGACATGAAGAAACTGAATTTGTGAGCTGTGAAAAGATCTGATGCTATTATTGTTATATTACAATTATTATGTTGGTTTTATTGCTGTTAAAATCTTCTGGTGGATACTTAAAGCTGTTCCAGTGGAAGGCCCTTTGAAAGTGAGGGCAAGACAATTTAATTTCTGTGCCTCAGACTCCATTTGCATTTTGAGTTCTGGAGTGACAGACATCCTACAGCTTACTGGTGTTAGCCAGTGAGGGGGAGTAAATGGACTACAGTGCTAAAAATTAAATGCACATATAGCCGCTAGTCCTAGAACTGAGATCTGACAGGACTTTTTTGATCAGTTCATGAAAAGAAATAGATCAATTGTATGGTGAATTTAATTTGGTGGTATTGTGAATGTTTATATACAAGTTACTAGAATTGCTTTTCTCAGTAATAAGAAAATTTTAAGTTACCATGTGTGGAAATTGTAAGTTTTCTAAAGCTTTTGGGTTTTGTTTTGATCTCAGAGTTCAGTATTTTTGGGCATTTGGGTTTTTTGGTTGGTTGGTTTTTTGGGGTGGTTGTTGTTTTTGTGGGTTTGTTGGTTGGTTTTTTTTTGTTTTTGTTTGTTTTCATTTTAGGGGGCTGGGTGAGTCATTTCCCCCCAAGGATGTCTATGTAATTCAGATGAGTGTTTTCATTTGGCTGTAAGAAGATATTTCTCTTTGTTTTCTTTATTGTCCCTGCTGTCATATGAAAGGAAAATGAAAGGATAAATGGATTTGAATACTAAAATAAACTTAATCTCCAAACTGATGTTTTATTTTCACTAAAGAAATGTGAAATTGTTCAGTGTTCATGGTAGTTGCTGAATTCTGCATACTGGCAGAAGCTTGCCTAAAAACACTTGGTGTTTCCATTGGCAAAACAAGTTATCCCAAGTAATAGGCTTTAAGGCTTTTCTGTAAATAGCTGTGAAAGAAATATTTTTTTCCAGGGTAAGTTATCTTAATAGAGATTGCTACTCTAACAGTCAAAATGTCTATTAAGTGTTTTTTCATTTACTTCTCTTTGAATTTAAACTCAAGTATTACATAGATAAATAGAGAATATATAGGGATTGTTTAAGTACAGGAATTTAATGCCAAGGTCATGGGTTCAATCCCTGTATGGGAGATACACTCAGCTTAAGAGTTGGACTTGATGATCCTTGTGGGTCCCTTCCACCTCAGAATAGTCTGTGAATTATAGAAATAAAGATGAAAATGTGTTCTGCCTTTTGATCCAGTAACATTTCTTAGTAAGTATAAACTGTTTTGCCTGTTTCACAGTTTTTAATGGATGTAAGCTGAATTAAGAAAATGTTTTCAAAGGACAAAACATGATTGCTTAGTAGAAGAAACTGTTCAAACTTTAACTAAACGTGCAACTTCTGTTTGCTGTAATAAATGCTTGAGACTTCTAGTGAAAAGTTACTCTCTAGTGAGAGTATGTCTAGTTATCTTTCAGTATTTAAATGATGTTTTGCAGTCCTGACAGGCTTATGTTTGTACCAGCAAAAAGCACTTGGGAAAATACTATTTAATTAAATTAAGATAAAGATTATTTAAAAAATTAGGTTTATGGTATGATTTGACTTTTTGATAACAATTTTTTTTTCAGATTCAGGCCATCAAGATGATGGTTCGGTGGTTGCTAGGAATGAAGAACAACCACAGCAAGTCAGGAACTTCTACTCTGAGATTACTAACAACAATATTACATAGTGATGGAGATTTAACAGAGCAGGGGAAAATAAGGTATGTAACAGATGGTAATGTTTTCATGTCTGTGATGATGGTGTGGGGAGAGGTTTTGGCAAAGTAGTATGTAAACTATTCTGTTAGGCTGCTTAACAATTTATACATCTTATTTCATAAGATGAGATGGTAAGATTGGCTGTGTTCCCATGTAAGTTTGCTGAGTCTCAGCTTTTGTAACACTGTACACACAGCTGAATTTTAGTTTTTATCTTCTTGCTTTTATTTATTTCTTCCTTCAATAGGTCATTACTCATGTTGCAAGAATAAACTCTGCAATTCCTCCTTCCCATTTAAAATTGGTTGTAATTTTTTATGCAGCTTGCTGTTCCTGATGTACCAATTGCTGTGTATGCCAAAGGCCTATAGGTGGGCATCCTAATAAAAAATAATGATGTGTTGTATAAACCAGGTGGGAATGGCTAGCACACAAGACATTTCTGTTTGGAAGCAGGCTGATCCCATGAGGTCTCTAAAACTGAAAGCAAGAGGGAAATGTGTAAACAGGATTACGTCTCAGTAAATAATTTACCTTTTAGATGATGGTTAGACAACTTGTTTTCCTGGGTATCTTCTTAATCCTCTGTGGTAGGAAAAGTGACAAGTTGTCAGCTACTATTGCTTGCCAAAGAGTGAAAATTTGCATCTACAGAAGCCATTAAGGGCATGGGTGCATTGTGCCAGTATAAGGGTTTTCGTTTTCAGAGAGAGTTAATGTTTTACAGTTGTTATGTTATGCAGATAGAACCCATAATGTGTGTGCAAAATGGCAAACGTGAGAACCATCTAGTATGTTATCTTTTTAGCAACTGTGTAGTCTGTCTTAAAGTTCTTTATAAATAATTGTGTCATAGTTTTAAATCCTCTAATGTGACCATTCATGGCAGTTGCCAGGGAGTTGAGTGTCAGTAATTTAGCTTTTCAGCATGACTGCTTGGAGCACATGGTTGGCTTATGCAGTAGTTTGTGAATAGATCAATTATGTAGACCCTGTGTGTTTTCATGCTTGGAATGATGATTCCTTACTGTGCATGTTTTGGAAATTTAATTTTCCTACTCTTATTGTACTCAAAAGTAATAGTAGAAACTTAACTTTATATAATGATATGATCAGTTCTCCATTTTTAAATCAAGTTAATAGAGGGCTAGGGAGGGATCCTTTCAAGGCAGGGAGAAAGCTGCAGTGACATGTGATGTTGCTGTGGAGGTAACCCTTCAACCCCAGAGCTTGGAGCTCTGCCTGGGGATGGGTGATGAGCCAACGGAGAGGTTATGGGTTAAGATTGGAGAGCAGACTGCTCTGGGTGACACTGTGGTGAGTGTCTGCTGTGGGACCCCTGACCAGGAAGAGGAAGTGGATGAGGCCTTTAAACAGCTGAAAACAAATCCATGTGCGCAGTCTTTGGCCCTTGTGGGGAAATTCAACCACTCCAATATCTGCTGGAAGAGCAACACAGCAGTGCGTAATAATCCAGGACAGCATCGACGGCAACTTTTTGACTCAGCTGATAGAGGACCTAATGATGAGAGGCTCTCTGCTGGACCTCGTACATGCCAGCAAGGAGAGGCTTGCTGGGGATGTGAAAGTTGAAGGCAGCCTTGGCTGTAGGGACCATAAGATGTTGGAGTTGAAAATCCTGAGGGCAAGAAGGAGGTCAGAAGGCAAGATCATAGTGCTGGACTTCAGGAGAACAGTCTTGGGTCTCCACAAGAATGTGCTTGTAGGGTCCCATTGGATAAGGCCTGGAGGGAAGAGGGGCCCAAGAAAGCTAGTTACCTAGTATTCAGACATCACCTCTTCATGCTCAAGAGTAGTCACAGCAGAAGATCAGGCTGATACTTCAGCAGACCTTACCTGGATGAGCGAGATGCTCCTGGCAAAATTCAAACACAAAAGGAGGGATTGAGAGCAGCCCTACGGGGTAGTACTTGGAGATGCTGGTGGGTGAGAAGGTGGACATGAGCCAACAATGTGTGCTCACATCCCAGAAAGCCAGCTGTGTCCTGGGCCACGTCAAAAGAAGTGTCGCCAGCAGGTCAAGGGACATGATTCTGCCTCTTTAATCCACTCTGGTGAGACCCTACTCAAAGTACTGCATCCAGCTCTGGGGTTCTCAGCACAGGAAACACATGAACCTCTTGGAATACGTCAGAGAAAGGTCACAAAAATGATTAGAGGGCTGGAGCACTTCTGTGAGGAAAGATTGAGTGAGTTGTTCAGTCTGGAGAAGAGAAGGGTCTGGGGAGACCTTACTGTGACCTGTCAGTACATAAAGGGGGCCTGTAGATAGAAGCAAGACATTTTTTATGGTGAGGGTGATGACAGGATGCCCAGGGAGGTGATATATTCCATCCCTGGAAACATTCAAGGTCAGGTTGGACAGGCCTCCGAGTAACCTGCTCATGGCAGGGGGTTGGACTAGATGAGCCTCTTCCAACCCCAACTATTGTATGGTTGTATGAGGTATACAGAAGGTGGAAGTAGAGATGAGTAACCTGGCAGAATACAGAGAACACCATCTGAGTTAGGAAAGCCAAATCCCAACTGAGATAGAATCTAGTGAGAAGTGATAAAGGCGACCAGAAGAGCTTCTCTAAGTAAATAAGTGACATAAGGAAGACTAGGGA
This sequence comes from Acanthornis magna, assembly GCA_036785705.1. Classification (NCBI taxonomy): domain Eukaryota; kingdom Metazoa; phylum Chordata; class Aves; order Passeriformes; family Acanthizidae; genus Acanthornis; species Acanthornis magna. The sequence goes on from JAWUZG010000090.1 coordinate 15,896,851, forward strand.
AAATGTGCACCCACTGCTGAATGAGGCAAGAGCCCTGTTGACAAGACATGTATTAATTATTTGCGATTCCCACTATTACTTTTCAGGAAAGCTCCAAGCTGGTAGAAGGGCCAGTCCATTGTTGCTGTGTGAGCTATGCTGCCTACACTAACAATTACTCTCAAAACCTGAAGCAGAGGAGATGATGTTTCAGGCCTGTTAGTTCTTCATGGAGCTCGCTGACACTTCCTGACCTTTATTCTTCACCCATTGAATGCAATAAGGGTATCTTCTTTCTGGCAATGCTTGCTGTGTCCCTTCTGGGCAAATCTGACACTGCTCCTTCTGAGTTAGACTAACTGTTTGAAAACAGTAAAATTGTCCATTCAGTACACAACATAACCTTTTAGATTGTACTTGATATGAAATCATTCTGAGTGAGTCAATTTTAGTGTTCATTGCTTGCATTTGTGTTTCAAACAGTGTGTAATTTGCTCAAGATAATTGAATTAAGTGAAAGTGTCAGGGCTCAGGAGCCATTTGATGCTGTTGAGGCCAGTAGTCACGTTGTAATCCTCTTGGTGTTATTGCCCTCATCAACCCCATGCCTCTTGAGATGTACACAACTCTACCTTTCAGTGACAGTGTAAGGGAGTTTTTAAATTTTTTTTATTTGTTTCAAAGCATGGTTCAGCCTGGAGTGTCAGGTGAAGGCAAGGTCCCACTTGGAAAACAAATCCCTTCTCTTGTTCATACTTCACGCTTTGAAGTGGTAGAATTGATGACTTTGTTGAATTGCTTTTAAATCAACAACTGATTTCTTTGAGATGTTAGTATGTATAGGTTAAATTCACCAGTCTTGTATTTTTTTTAATATTACATTTTATTAATAAACAGTATATCAACTGTCCTTTCCAGGTCTTTTTAATTTTATAAGTCATAAACAGTCCTACAAAATTCAAGGTTATACTGATTTTCTGTTTGTGGTTAGGTAGAACAGTTAGGTTGAATCTTTCATGTCTTTGTAGTAGGATTTTGATTTTAGTCTGTACAAAGCATAAAATAAGAGTATTTCAGTATCAGAGGACACTAGCAGTTGCTGAAAGTATTAACATTAGATATGAAGTTGAATCGAGATTTTCTTGAAATACTATCTGCATTTTTTTAAAACTGAAGCTCACCAAGAGAAAAATTATTAAAAAGCTTTTGGAGTTTACAACTTCACGGTTCTGTGCTGTAGAAAATTTGCCACATATCTGATATACAACATTTTCAGTGGTTGCATTCAAAAATTGCTATTGTCTTAAAATAAAATTCTCTTAGTCATCCATTACAGTGTCTAATTAATCTTAAATTATTTTGAGCTGAAGCATGGACTTTGAGCTAGAGAATTTTGGCTATTTTGGGAACTAGAAATGGGCTGGCTACTTCTTTGTCAGGACTCCCCTTCTGAAGGAGGGCCAGCAAATTGAATAGAAGTATCTTTCTGCTAGATGTGGTCTCTGAGGGGCAGGATGGATTGTCCTGGCTCAATGCACAGCTAGAATTGTTTTACACGCATGTGGAACTTTTCAGAAGTTTGAAAGAAAATTTTTATTGCCAGGTTGGGACCAGGTAATATTAATGTGGTTATAGGCTGTAAAATGTGGTGCCATGAAAACTATTTTGTAGTTTTACTTTGTGTACTTTGGGTTTGAAAGTACTTCTGCTGGCATGGGGGTGGCTAAGTTCATGGAAACTTCTTTCTTTTTATGTACTTGTTTTTCAGAGATGCAAATTTATTGGATATAATTAAGTCAAATAATTACATAATTTTTTAGTAATTAACCTTCATAATCCATGTGCTTGTTTTTCAGTAAACCTGATATGTCTCGCTTGAGGCTGGCTGCAGGGAATGCTATTGTGAAGTTGGCACAAGAACCTTGTTACCATGAAATCATCACCTTAGAACAATACCAACTGTGTGCACTAGCCATAAATGTAAGGAAATCTGTCTGGAGTTGTGGGTTATCAGCAGATGTATGAGTATATAGTTGTTTGTTCTGTATGTTGTGTATATTTCTGTGAATCTGGTTTTACACAAAACATTCAGCCTTGGCATGAAATTATTTTTCCACTACATAATCCTGAAAACCCATTTTGATGAGAATTATTTCTATACTACTGGGCTGTCCATTGGGGGAATACTAACTTAAAGTAGGCAAATGTTAGAATATTGATAAACTAAGAAATTCATTATGTATTTAAGTAATACCCCAGCTGCATTATGACGTTACTAGAAGTTGAAATGAGGTGATGTTAAGTATGTTCAACTGTGGTGACAGCAGTGACCTTGGTTTCTCAATACTTGGGTAGAATATATTTGAAATGCAGAGGTCTGCAAAGATAAGTAGCATCCTTCAAATATTAGAAGAAATAGGGAGAGATTCCTTAGTAGATGCTGGAATTTTCATCCTTAACTTCTGCCTGTGAGCCCATAGTAAGAAAATAACTCTCAAGTTGTAAGTAGTGATATAGAGATCCTATGTATTTCTGGCTTGTAGACTTAGCAAATTGCACAGAAATTGATTCATACCCCAGGAGTAAGGTGGTCATTAAGGGACTTCTGTTGGTGTTATTTGTGTAACTGCTTGTATTCTCCTGGCTTTACACAAGTCAAGAAATCCTCTGGAAGGAATCCTGTCCAGAAGATATCTGCAGTAGTAATGATATTCCATTCTAGACCTTAATTCCTGGGACTGGCTAGAGCTTTAAAAGCTGCAACCCATTTTAAATGTCAGAAGACTTTAAATAGGCATGTAATGTAAGAAAATGCAGAGTATAGCTCCTGTGTGGATATTGTTTACTTTCATATGGAGTATCATTTTTAGTTTCTTACGTTGCTTGGAGTTGGTTACAGTTAGGCTAGAAAAATCATTCCTATACCAGAGTAAAACAGTCTGTGTCAGGCTTATATATTGTTTTAACTATGTGGATTTTAAGCTTCTAAGTTTCTATGGCAAGGAGCCCTTACTCAGTTCCCAAATGCTATGAAGAGCAAGAGAAATGGAATAAAGCTTTAAACTACTTAAGCAGATGAAATCTAGCAAAAATGCAGTAGGAGATTCAGTGGTAATAACTGAAGGTCTTTGCTAAAGCAAAGGCTGATACTTTTCAGTTTTCCTATTCCAGAACCAAATAGAAATGTTAGTCTTGTCTCTTAATGAGTTTTCAAGATTTTTACAGTTCAGAACAAAATTAGTCGAGAGAAAAATAGGCACTTAATGTAATGACAAATAAGTTCTGTCTCTGCTCCAGAAAGGATACTCAAGCTGGATAATATCATGCCAAACTAGCCTTGCCAAGGTAGTATTTGTGTCTTCTGTTTTCTTGTGAACCTGGTGATCAAAATCTGTTAATTTCTTCAGTCATTGCCCTCCTGTGGCAAATCTCTCTTTATTACAAACGTTAATCATGTAGTTCCTACCAGAATTTTGCTTCACTGTTTTGGTGCTCTTCTCACTATGTAGGTGTGGCCTCCTTGCCCTGCATTTAATCAGTTTCTCATTGATGCAACTGGATTCAATCTCACTGGTTCAGTTTTAATCACTGATTTTCCACCTGTAACAGTCTTAACCTTTTGTGGATATTCTAACAGATGTGTTGTCACCTTTTTTTGCTATCTTTGTGTCTAATGCTTACTTCCTCTCAATTTTCAAAAGGGCATTTTGAGAGATAAGATTCCAATCGGAAGAACATAATGGGGTTATCAACATTTATAAACCAGTTAGTATCACATTTTACTATGGCATTATAGCATACTTTGGATAGAAAGGAACCCATAAAGATCATTTCATTAAACTCCTCTGCCATGGTCAGGGACACCTTCCCCTAGACCAGGTTGCTCAAAGCCCCATCCAACCTGGCCCTCAACATCTCCAATGATGGAGCATCCACAACTTCTCTGGGCAACCTGTGCCAGTGTCCCACCACCCTCACTGTAAAAAATCCCTTCCTTATGTCCAATCTAAACCTAACCTCTTTCAGTTGAAAACCGCTGCCCAGAGCTGGACACGGCACTCTGGATGGGGGTCTCATGAGAGCAGAGTAGATGTCGAGAATCCCCTCCCTGGCCCTGCTGGCCACTCTCCTGATGAGCCCAGGACACAGATGGCTCTCTGGGCTGCGAGCACACATGGCTGGCTCACGTCCAGTTTCTCATCCACAAGCGACCCCAGTCCTTCTCTGCGGGGCTGCTCTCAATGCCTGCATCCCTCAGCCTGTATGGATACTGAGGATTGCCTGGAGGCAGGTGCAGGACCTTGCACTTGGAGCTCTTGAACCTCCTGAACCCCCTGGGCCCAGTCCTCAAGCTTGTCAAAGTTCTTCTGGATGGCATCTCTTCCTTGCAGTGTACCAAGTGCACCACTCTGCTTGGTGTCATCCACAGTCTTGCTGAGGGATGTTCGCAATCCTGCTATCTGTGTAATTAATCAAGATTAACAATGCCGGTCCCAATATTCCCCCCTGAGGACACCACTTGTTACTGATCTCCATTTGGACATTGGTTTTTTGGACTGCAATCCTTTGGACATGGCCATCCAGCCAGTTTCTTATCAATTGAGTAGTCCATCCATGAAATCCCTATCTCTCCAATTTAGAGACAACAATGTTGTGTATGACTGTGTCAAAGTCCTTACAGAAATCCAGGTAGGCAACATCAATTGCTCATCCCTTACCCATTTACACGTTCACTTCACTGTGTAAGGTTAGACCAGTCAGTCATGATTTCTCCTTTGTAAAGCCATGTTGGGTGTCTGTAATCCCCTCCCTGTGGATGTCCATATGCTTTGTCATCGCTTCCAGGAAAATCTATTCTTCTATAATATAATTTCTACCACTTTTCCCTCTTCATTTATTGATATTTCTTTGCCTTTCATGACTTTCTAAGTTGTTTTCTAGAATTTAGATTGTAAGCTCTGTCAGGACAAGAATTCTGCCTTTCATTTTCACTGCAGCTTCTAATGGATTTCGAATACTTAAAAATAATTTTTCTAGATGTTTTTGAGGTCTTCAATTTCCTTTCTCGCTGTCAGTGAAGATGCTCAGATGCAGAGGAGCTGTAATGGTTTCAATGATTTTTTTCTCTTAGAAGTGGTACTGTTAATTTTTTTTTTTTTTTTTTTTTTAGATTTGGCATGTGTGCATATGCATACATATCTGTTTATGCTTAGAGTGTTTAGTGTTAGAATCCATTTCTTGATGGTAGATACTGATTACTCTAAAAGTTTATTTGTTCTTAACACTATAAAGTCTAGCCACAAATTAGGACACGAAGGTGACATCAAGGCCAGCTCTAATTTTGTGTTCTTTAATTCACAGCAAAGGTTATTTCAGTGGACAGATCAGAAAACAGATTAAACAAAAGGAGAAAGATTACTTTTTAAGACCTGTGATGGTTGCACAGGTTCTGCTGTGGTTCTGTGCTGGCACATTTTTTTCCCTCTGATGCTGCCATTTTGTAATGTGTGTGTAATTGGTGCGCAGAACACATAATTAAATGTCACTAATTGCTGTATGAAGGTGACACTGGTAAACAGGGGCTTTATGATGATGAAATGCATGTAGTTTTCGTCATTTTAAATTAAGTTACATATGTGTTTGGCCAATCTTGTAAGCTTACTAGCAGTTTACTTCTTTGATCAGCACAACAAATTTTGATGTCAGCAGAGCTTCATATTGAAAGAAAATGGAAAATAATTGAGGGTAGTACTTCAGTGTTTAACAGGCTTTAAGATCAGATTTAAGATAAGCTTTGCTGTTGGAAATGCAATTTAATTGTATTTAGAATAAATCTTGCATAAGTGGCATTTGTTTGAAAAAAATCCCAGAGCTTTTTCAGTTTTGTTAACTCAGTGTTGTAATGGATTAATCAGAGCTGTGTCTGAGTGGTACATGATGCTTTACAAATAAGTGTTTTTTAATGTTTTACAATAGTGAACGTCTGATGAATTTGCATTAAATTCAGAGATGTAGATATATAGAATTGGATTAATTCATGGAGTATGTGTATGCTGTTAAAGATAGCATACATTGGTTAAGTTTTATTCCTCTTCTTCTTAGTGAACTAGTGTAATTGAGTCGAATTTAAGGTTGTTTTGAATATTAAAAGATAAGGAAATTATAATCATTGCAATTGGCCACACAGTGCCATCAGTAACAACAAACTGTACTTGTCTTGTCCTCTGAGGCAAAGAGGAGGTACTTCCCCACTGAAACACCAACTGGGCATCAGTCTCTTCTAAGCTTCCTAAAGGCTTTAGGCTTAGGTGATACTGAGGAGGAAAAGAGGGCTCTATCTTAGCCTTCTGCTAGGGGATGGATTTGCTATAAGGAGACAAAGAGATACTGAGTAGGTCTTATGACTTGGGTTTGTGGGCTTGGGTTGCATCAGCTCTGGCTACAGCAGGTGATCCAGGGTTTCAGTCCGTAGAGGGGGAATATTGCTTGAAGAGCAGAAAGGAGAAAATGGGGCTTGATTGAAAGAAGTTTCTTCTGGATTTCATTTTTGGTGGGGAAAGAGGGAGGCTTGTTTTATCCAATACGTGATCTGTTTTGATGTCGTTTGCAAATTTAGCAGAGCCAGTGTTTCCAGTGGCTAGGTTTTGGCTCTGTGCTTCAGTTGACTGATAGCTGGAAACCCTCTTCAGTCCTTTCTGGCTTCAAAACTGTCATTTGACTAAAATAGCTGCTTATTCCTGTTAAGGTATTTTATTTTGTATTTAGAGATAAATCTTTCCTGTTGATTTTTTTTTTTGGCAGGTTTGGCAGGTTATGTGCTCAGCTGTCTTGATGACCTTGTTTACCTTAAGCTTTTCTGTATGTTCTCTTCTAACTCTTTTCTGCATGTGTTTCTGTTAAGCTTCCTTCTCCTGAGTTAGTAGATGGTTTGTGGTATATTAAATGGTGTATGTAGGTTATTTTCATACAAAAAAAAATTAAATTTCATGCCTTTTCTGGGAAATGTTGCTTAATAAACTGTAGAAGTACAATTGCTGCCTTCATATTATTTTACTTTGTGTTGTTTGGCAGCTGTTAGACACAGGTAATTCTCTTCCATGGTCAGTTGTAGTTCATAGGTTTCCACAGTATAATGGAAATGCTTGGTACTCTCTTCAGTGTTTCACCTTACCTGGTAATTCTGTTGAATTTTACTCAGTTTTTAATATTAATGTCTTGATGAAAATGTGTGAAATTGTAGCAGTAGAATCAACATGGTGATTGTTGCTGGTGGCTAAAATATTTTTGTGCAGATCTTTGACTTTGGCTTTACAAAGCAAGTGACCCAATTGTAAACATTTTCAGTAACTCCATGCCTTAGCACTATGTGAAATTAGGCCTTGGGTCCTGAGTGTGATATCTTCCTGTACAATTTCTGAACGTTAACTCTTCTTCTGAGCTTAAAGGAAGCTTCAGCTGAATAATTCAATTAAATTGCTCTGAATTGGCATTTAAAAAAACCATCTTGCAATTCTTATGTTTCAGTGGCTTCAAGGTCTAATTGGTTTTAGCATATTTACCTGAGCTTTCATGCTTTATTTTACAGCTTATATTGCTTTTATAAAAGTTTACTGTTATCTTTTTTGGTTTTGCCTTTTTTTTTTTTTAATAGGATGAATGTTACCAAGTGAGACAAATATTTGCCCAGAAACTTCACAAAGGCCTTTCTAGACTACGGCTGCCACTAGAATATATGGCTATTTGTGCACTGTGTGCAAAAGATCCCGTGAAAGAGAGAAGAGCTCATGCTAGGCAGTGCCTTGTGAAGAACATAAATGTCAGAAGGGAATATCTGAAGCAACATGCAGCAGTTAGTGGTAAGAGAATAGAAGTCACTTTTTGGTACAAGTGCTATAGTTCAAATGTAAATGTGAGTAGACTGAAAAGATTGATGGTTGTCTGTTTTTATACATAGAACCACTGTAAATTTGACTTGGAGCTATCTAACGAAAGTTGAAAATTTACAGGTTTTCTGATTTTCTTTTGTCCAGATTTTCTTTTGTTTTTTTTTTTTTTTAACAGGTACTGCTGAGATTTGAGTTTTGTTAAAACCTGTGCAAATGCTTATGCCTAAATGTGTTGGAAGTGAAGTAATTTTCCAAGGCAATTATGTGTACTGTTTGAACATAATGTTAATAATGTTTTAAGTGAAGTGACAATGATTAATTTTACTTCAGCAATTACTAATAAGTGACTTTAATACATAATGCTGTACTAAATAGACTGTCCTTGCACTGCTGTATTGAGTAGCATCTTGTGTTATGCTGGCAAAGGGCTATATTTGTAGGCACTTCAGGATGAATTTATGCAATTCTTTCTTCTCAGTGCCAGTCGTCTGATCGTGGGAATGCTTTGGAAGTTGTTACGGACTCATGTTAGCTATTTTGCTTTTATTAAATCACTCCTTTTGACTTAAAGCTACATACATACAGTATTGCAGCACTGGTACATGGTCATAGGAAAAAGTAGACTTTTATGGAGAGCTATAGCATTTTTGAATAAGAGGTTTTGAAAGTTTTATTTCTTTGAAAAATCACTGATGGTTTGACCTTTGTGAAATCAAGGGGATTTTTTCCATGGTTTTAGCCTAAACCGGACCTGTTTCGTGAATCTGATCTCACAGATGCTGTCAGATAACTGATTTCCTTCTGTGTTTATGAATCACTTTATATTGGCCACGTCAGTCTTCCTTAGTCTCCTCAGATTTTGTTCAGAGAGTAAGTCTGCAGAAAAATCTGTTGTGTATTGTTAATTAGACTTAAAGAAAAGAGTGTGCTTCTTTCCCACCACAATAACATGTAAAAAAGAAAAATAAATTGGACAAACACCAAGTCATTTTAAGACTATTTTTCTTGAAAGCTCAAAACTCTTTTCAGTTATGTAGATGGAAAGTATAAGAATTCTCATGTATTTAAAATAGATGCTGCAAAGTTGCTATCAAAAATCTGCAGAAGAAATTAAGAGCAACCTAGGTGTGTGTGATTCTCTTTATCCTGTAGGACCTCAAAGTGTGCCTGATAAATACTTTTCTTGCTGAAATAATTGAATGATGCCATTGATTTGATATGTGCTATAATCCATGAGGAGTCTGTATTAAATACAGATTGTGGTTTTTTTTGAGGATTACAGTGTTAACTTCGTGCCATTCAGATTTACCAGTCTGAGCTTTCAGCAAATAAATTGTCCTGAACTGTTTGCGTGCTAAAATATCCATATTGCAGCAGTTTTGCCGAAGCTCAGTTCTGGTAATAACACAATATTTAAATGTGTCTCCCTCTGCCACTCTCCCTGCTGCCCATGCAGTTATTCAGGGTAGAAATTATGGTATATTTTCCTTTGGAAATCTGCATCCTTGATTATTGCAGCTATTTATCTGAATCTATAAATGTGTATTTTGTGATACGTTTTGTCTTGAAAACTTCATACAGGTGAGGATGTTGGATATTTTGGGGGATTTCAGCATTTGTTGTAAACATGGTAAATATCTGTATACTCTGCTTGAGGAAAACTTCCTGAGGACTGGTACCAGACAGTAAAACACCTCTTTCTTCCACACTGGCCTTTTATAGGCTGGCAGGAATTATTCTCAGCCCTCTTAAATTCTCTAAATGCTATTCAGAGTGGAAGCCACTCAAGAAGAGGCTTATTTTGATTGTGTATCTGTTATAGTTTCATCTGGGTAGAGACGTGTCTTGCATAGGAAGTTTTGTTTTCTCATGATGGGCTTTGACTTGAAAGTCAGTAAGAGTAAAGATTAATTTTTTTCAACAAGTTTTCTTCCCAGAAGTTCATAAAGGACTCTTATGAAGGGTTTTGGCACGTTGTAGTTTCATGTGCTGGTAGGGAAGCCACCGTACCTTTCAGATAGTGTCTTCTTTCTTTAGAGATGAAAGTTCTATGGTTTTTTCTATTTTTTTCCTACTGTTTTTTGTCATGACAGGGGTTAAATATAATCTGTATCAATATTTTTTCTTTTCCTGTTTTGTCTGGAATTAGTTAATTTTATTTTCCAGACCCAGCTGGAATTATAGTTATATTAGAAATTGCCCAAGGCAGGAAGTTACTGAAAAACTGAGTTTATGAGTTCTTGATGAGCATTCTATTGAACTTGCTGATTAGTACAAATAATAGTGGATTGGTTTGTCTGGGGCATGTCTAAAGCAAGCCAATTTTGCTCGTGTTCCAAAGTCTTAATTAATGTTCTTTTCCTTCCCTGCCACATCTTTATTTTTTTGTTTAGTAATCTGAACAGGTGCTGGATAAAATGCAGGCCAGTGCTTGAAGAAGTAAATAATGTTTTTTAATTTGATAGTGCAGTACCAATTCAAACACATTAAAAACTGCTTTGCAAAGTACACTAGATTTCAATTACATAAATACAGCTTGAAATAGAAAGACATTGGGTGATTTTATATGTTATATATATTTTATGTAGACCATGTATTACCCTTATTTTTGCAGACCTCTAAGAAAGATAGATTAAGACTTGACACATGCGTGACAATTATTTTGTTAGTTTTGTAAAATCTACAAAAATGGTGTATTTTGTGTGATATGCTTGACAAATATTGTGCACATCTCATATGAATACATATATTGGAGGTAAAAATGTTAGTGTTTTAATGTATTTGAAAATTTTTTTCAAATATTATTAGTGTATGTAATGATTTACAGATGTTTGGACTTATTAATAACTGAATATGGGATAGGTAAAAGTTTACTGAAAGAAGGTTTTCCAGACTTCGTCATGCACTTACTATTGCAAAATGTGATTTTTCAAAAGCAGAGTTAGGAATTTCCCTCTTTATTTCACATGTTCATCCAAGTATTTATCCATAGCCATGTTAATACTATGACATTGCATTTGCCACAAGCAATAAAGGTCAGATGCTTGTGCCATAGCAATAAGCATGGAATACCAGGATGCCTTCCTCTGCCCATTGTCTTGCCTGTTGCACAGGGTGCAGGTTTAATAACTTAGGTGTACTGTGTGTCCTCCGGTTCCTCTCAGGTATTAATCTAAAGAAAGCAGTGTGGATTTTCGCTGCAAAATGGTTTTTTACCTTTTGGTGTAGAACTTGTCCTTCTGTTGTCCATGCCCCTTGGGAGATGATCTTTGAGGTGCTGAAGTTCATGCTGCATGGTGTTGGTTGGGTCAGGGAATGACAGAATGTGCGTTTTGTGATCCTAACTCTGAGAGGGCCACAGGCAACAACCCTTACTTTGTGAATCCCCAAGGGAAATAGGCCTTTGGACTGTCATGATGTAGGAAAGACTTTCTTGCAGTCCTTGCTTAGAACTACTTGAAAGTCTCAGGCAATGCCGGAAAAGTTCTTGAATGCTTTGAATGTCTTAGTACACAGTTGTGCTGCTCTGTTTAGGTGGGATTGAGCCTTTCAAACACAGTGCACTACTATTTTGTTACAACTTTCATGTGACCTCCCACTCCTTTTGAAACAGAAGTTGTGGCAATTTGACTGCAAAGCCCCTACAAAGAGCATTTGTCTGTTCTCTTGACAGCAAGGCTGTGCACTACAATGTCCAAGGAAGTAGTAGCAGCTTATCCTGCAGTTGTGCTGGTCTAACATCTTGCAGTTTACGTGGATTTTGTGATCCATCCTCACTTCTGCTTTTCAAAGTCCTTCAGAATACAGGCTTTGAACTGAGGAAAGGATGTGGGAGTAGGAGGTGACTGTAGCTGCATCTCAGGGTAGCTAGAAAACATGCAGCCCTGAGTGAGAGATACTTAAATCCTAATTCCTGCATGTGCACGAAATGTGCACATCAGCCTTGAAATGGAACATCATAGAGAAGTGATAGGCCCACATGTTTATACTTCAATGCATGCTGAGCTCAAAATTTGCCCTTTTTCTCTTTGGTAGAAAAGCACCTTTCTTGGAATGTAGTTTTCTGATGCATCTTTCTTCTGCTTTTCAGAGAAACTGTTGTCACTTCTACCAGAGTATGTTGTTCCTTACACTATCCATCTCCTAGCTCATGACCCAGATTATGTCAAAGTCCAGGACATCGAACAACTCAAGGACATTAAAGAGTAAGGCCACTTTTAACAGTGTTATTTCTAACTTTATTCTAAGTGAAATTTTAATTCGTTGTGGTATCCTGTTACACAGTCCAGTATGCACAGTGATACCGGTTACTTCTGTAAAATATTGAGAGAAATAGTATAGATGTTTTTTAGTGCTCTTTGGTATGTTACAGAGGAACCCTTCACTTTCTGCTCATCTTCATTTCATTTTTCCAATAGAATTGTTTTCTCAGAGTTAGACTGGTTCAAATTCATAATACTAGTAAAACCTGGACTAAATCACTTTCTCAGATGTGCTTTTTAAAGAATTTCTTTTGTACTTTGATTCATGCATTTCTCCTTTAGGTGCCTGTGGTTCATACTGGAAATATTAATGGCTAAAAATGAAAACAACAGTCATGCATTTATCAGAAAAATGGTAGAAAATATCAAACAGACTAAGGATGCTCAAGGACCAGATGATCAAAAAATGAATGAAGTAGGTGATATTTTTGACTGGAAATTGCATTTAATTCTGGCCTGCTAATGGAAAGGAGTTGCTTTTTATTTATACATCAACATCAAAATGTCTTTCAATAGAATTGTATGTATGAAATTATACTTTATATACTGTAATAATTATATTTATTTTAGTTTAGATGGCAGTTATTTTCCTGTGCTTCAGTAATTCTTGCATATTTGCAAGGGAGTTGTAATAGTTTTCAGTTCTGCTGTTTCTGTCTCAGTAATATTACTAAACAGTAACTTCGAGTAGATGTAAATGATAAAATTTACTTTTTACATAATCTACCAAAGTGCTACTGAAATGCACTTTAGTATTTAATTTAAGTGCAAGAGTAAACTTAATAGAGGAAGAAAAATACTTACATTAGATATCTCTGGTGTGTATTGTGTAGTGCATGTATCAAAACTTTTTGTGTGGTTTTAGCATGATGTAATGTATGGATTTGTCACTTTTCTGCTTTTCCCACAGAGGTGAGTTTTGGGTAATGGGTGGCTGGGGGCTGTGTGTGTGTGTTCATTTGATTAACTTTGTTTTAGAAACTATGGCGAGCACTATTCTTAAGTGTAGGAAGACCACGAAAACCAGCTGTCTTCAGCTGTTAGACTTACAGTGCTTTTTCCTTTAGTGTCTATATTTCAGTATCCTGAGAGGCACTGTTTAAGATGTAGGCTAGTGTTAAATGTTTAAGATGATTGCTTTTGAACTGTGAGTTCTTGTGGTCCTGTGCGCAGAAGATACACTGTCTTTTGTCAAGACTTGCAATTAACTTTTAAGGTGTTATTTGATTTTTTAATTTTATTATTTACAGAAACTATATACAGTCTGTGATGTAGCAATGAATATCATTATGTCAAAGAGTACAACATACAGTTTGGAATCCCCTAAAGACCCGGTACTTCCAGCCAGATATTTTACTCAACCTGACAAGGTATACATTGGCATTTAATTTTTGTTGAGATAAGTCTGTTTAAATATTTGTTAGTTGTAATTCAGGGTTGTTTTTCTTAAATATTTCTTCCAACTTCAGACTTCTCCCTCTTATATTGTAGTTGAAAATGTACATGTATATTTGTTTTCACAAATATGTTATATATGTGTGCACACACCAATTTCTCTTATCCCCCTACTCCTCCTTCCCCTATATTACTGTTCTGGTTTAAAAATTCAAAAGCATAGATCATGTAAATAAAATCTTTCAGTGCAATCTCCACAATGTGTGTATATATACATATCTATATATAGCTCTCATTCACTGATTATTGCTGTAATTGCCCCCACTCCCTTTTTTTACAGAATTTCAGTAATACCAAAAATTATCTTCCTCCGGAAATGAAGTCTTTTTTCACCCCTGGAAAGGTAGGTATGGTTGGGAAGGTTGGGTTTTGGTGCTGTGTTTGCAGTTCTGGTTTGTCTTTTTTTGGAGGCTTGATGGTTTTGTTTGTCTGTTTTCTTTGTGGTTTTTTTGTTGCTGTTTTGGTTTTTAAAGAAAAATGGCATGTAATTAATAAAACACTATGTTTAAGAGAAGAGATTGTTTCTGTTTATAGAAAAAGAGATAGGTAGAAGGAAAAACTGCTACTGTCAGTGCTGGGTTGTGGCAACTGTAGGCAAAGTCTTGTCTTTAAAAGAAGAGTCCAAAAAATCCCCAATACCCATAATATTTGTCAAGTTTACAAAATGGTTAACCTTTTTAGACTGCAGAAGACTACAATGTTGCATACAAAGTGACAGCTATGAAAAACTCTTAACAGAAGTTATTTTAAAAATCACATAATTAATCTTTGGCAAAGCTGAGTACTATTTTACAGTATCTTACAAGATAACTGACTGTTCTAGAGTGTTGTTGATTTATACTTTCAGAATATGCATTGTATTGAATGGCAGTGTTCTTTCTTCACTAAAACTAAACCCAGGTACTCTTGAGAATAAAATTAAAATCTAGTAAAGGAAATGACAAATTGTGGTTTTGATCTGGATTAATGCGTCCTGTTCTGGATGACAAAGATCATTAATTTGTTACCTTATGAAAGAAATTGCAGCATCTTCATTAACCTTAACTTTGTTAATGAAGTGTTAGTTGTCCGCTAGTAACTTACTAATAAAGGAGGAATGCGAGCCAGGAAAAGAAGCAGATTTCTCTTTGAGAAATTGAAAGTCAGCGTTTATGGATTGTAATAGATCATCATTGAAATTCTTTTGAATCCTAAGTTAACTTCAATATAATTTTAAATTTCAAGTGCCTGATACTCTAGCTCCTCTTGTGTTGTTTTGAAACTTTTTAACAAACAGCAGAGGTGTATTTGACAGCCAAAATTTTCAGTTTCTTCACTCTCAGGAGAGGAGCATGAAATGAAAGTTGGACTGGGGAGTCTTATTTTGGCGAATGGAAGGCTGGCTTGGGTGGATGTTGGTGGAGTGGACATAAGCAGGGCACACTGAGGGCAGGAAGGCTTTGAGTGTAGGTTCTGTGGGAAGGGAGGAGCTGTTCGTGCAGGCCCTGTTAGTCCCTCCTTAGCCGGAAGTACAGTTCAGTGTGAATTTGAAAATCTCTTTGCTTTCAAGCTCTTTCAGCATACACTTTCTGATTAATATTTAGTTCTAAACTAATAGGTGTAAATTGTTAAGCTAGATTTAGTTCTCCAAGGTTTATTTTTGGAAAGCATACGCTTTTTAAAATTTTTTTGCCCAGTGCAGAATGAATCCTTCTAAGTGTAAAATTCCCTCAGGCTATAAAAGTATAACCAGAACTTCCATGGTACATAGCTCTGAAAAAGGAACACTCAGAGCCAGTGACATGCATGTTGAACTCTTTGTAGCTGTCAGTAACTGTAGACATAGCTAGAATCTAATATTGAAGGAGAAGATAGGTAATGAGAAATTGAGGAAATGGTCTTTAATTCAACATTTTTGTACATGGGTGTTTGGCGTTCTCTTTAGGAGTACTTGAACTCTTTCAAGTCTCTCAGAAGTTAATATGATCTGGAGGGATTCAGCATATCTGAAAGATAATCCTGTTAAATTAATAACCAGAAGCTCACCAGTGTCAGGAAATTGTGACACTTAATAAAAACCTAACTTTTTAAAATCTATGCAAGAAGTATCATAATCATCTCCACAGTATTTGGCTTTTGAGATTCTCATTTATTCCCAGTTGAAACAAATGTGGTTGCCAGTTTAATGTCTCCTTTGCTGAAAGGGCTGTCCTACTGCTGTTTGTGCTTCTCTAGGCCAGGTGCTTATCTGATCCAGATGGGGAGCTGGTTCAGGTAGATAAATCAGCAGAAAGCAAACAGCACACAAAGTGATGCAGTGGCTGACTGCAGGGTCTGGTGAACACACAGTACTACCAATGAGAAGAGAACAGAATCTAAGGGTAGAGAGAAGAATACCAGCTTTGGTGGCAGCTAGTTATTTGATTGCAGCTCCCTCAGCTTCCTTCTGGTGTCTGTTGTAGCTTTCATATGAAAATGTTTGTCACTTCGTGTTAAAATTGGTAATGATTGCAGAAAGTGAAATCTGTGAATATTTTAAGCATAGTACATGTTAACAATATCTGAACGTGTAGCTTAAAATAAAGGAAATATATTTTTGGTTTCAGCCCAAAGCAGCCAATGTTCTTGGAGCAGTTAATAAGCCTCTTTCGTCAGCAGGCAAGCAGTCTCAATCCAAATCTTCACGAATGGAAACTGTAAGCAATGCCAGCAGCAGTTCAAATCCAAGCTCTCCAGGAAGGATCAAAGGGAGGTTGGTAGACAACAAAGGATCTTTGATATTTCAAATATTTGTAATGGAAACTTTGAATACTTCTATAATGTTTTCTAAGTAAAATATTTCTAAGTAAAAAATTCTTTTATCTTACATTGAAGTAAAGTTACAGTACCACATTGGCATAACTGAAACCATGATTTTGGCTTTTTAACTCCAGAAATAAGTGTTCTTAAAAAAAACCCAAAGTCAAATTACATCCAGAATTGGCTGAAGGAGGACAGCCTCATATGTTTTGATTTTTTTTTTTTTTTTTTTTTGAGGGCATTGTTGGGGTTTTTTGGCATTTTTTTTTTGGTGGATAGATATATACCCCCCCCATATGTACTCACATGTTACATGTGTGTATACACACAACTGCAGTCCCTGGGAACCCTGAATGCTACAGACACATCACAGCCAGGGAGAACTGGTAGGCTTGTGGTGGTCATGCATAATTTCCTCCCTGAGTCCTGCACTTTGCTGGACTTGGCAAGCCCACCTTTATGGATTTCAGATTAGTTTTGTGATGAAGAGGTGAGTGTAGTGTAATGCTACATAACTCATCTCCTAGTTATCTGTCTTTAAAATTATAGCTTATTTTGTGTCAGTTTTGTAGGATATTGATCAGTTTCTGTATCTTCTTATGTTCATTTTTTTAACTGCAAGTCACGTTGTCATTAATTTTTTTTCACAGATATTGAGAGATTGTATAGCCTTCACTATTCATATTTTTTCTACTTTTTTGCATTCTTTCAAGACTGTTACGAAATGTTGTGTTTGAATGTAAGGCTTCTCATTTGGTACTTCCATGACTATTTAATATATAATATTGGTTTTAAATGTAGTGCAGTGTTTAACAAGAAATATTTCTCCACTAGAAAGTCTGCAGAAAGGCTTATTTCTTACAAGTCGTGCAGGTTCACATGCTGCACTACATTATTGGCTAACGACAGGTGGACTCCAGATTCTTCTCTATATCCAGCACAATGAATCTGAGAGAAAATTTTAAAAAATGCTGCACTCACAGCCTAACATGTTCTGTCATCTTCATGATCTCTCCAGTTCACCTAAGTTAAAGGAATTAGTATTTTGAGTGGAGATGCCAAAGACAAAGAGGAGTGATAGGAGTGATTCAGAATGCATGATTATTTCCAGTTCGGTCTGTCTGAATGTGTACAGGCAGATTTGCATCTTTTGAGAGGAGGTATAAAACCTAAGCTTCCGATGACATCCCAGTTCTCACAGATTTTACACTTGTAGGAGTGAGAACGTCTTTCACCCTCTATGCAGTGCCCAGGCCAGGGAGCTGAGTTTGTGTGTTTGAATACCACTTTTCATTTTGACACATCGTGTATTTCTTTTAATTAAAAAAACTTGCACTGATATTACTTCTGCAGATGAAATGAAATGACTTGTGTATTGGCTTTTGTGCAATACCTTTTATCTGTGGGTCTTGGTGTTTTACATGTACAGGAGCCATTATTCACATTTACATTTGTAGAAACGGAAATAAAAATGAAATTTCTGCTGTAAAATGTAACAAAAATAAGAGGGAAATTTTTGTTGCTGTTTTATTGCCTTCACCACAGAAGGGTGTGCCTGCTTTGGCTGGTCTGTCTGTGGGGGTCTTTGATGGCTATAGGAAAGTGTAGGCAATTGTATGCAAACACAGATCTCTTGCAGCTCAGACTGTTCTGTTTTAAAAAGCTGCATATTTTTCCCAGTGAAAAAAGAAAGTGGAGTGTGGCTTATGGTCAAAACATTTGTCTTGAGACATAGATGATGTAGCTTGTGATATGTGGTATCTACAGTACCCACAGTGAAAGGTTCCTTCTGCCAAATTGTCCATGGTTTAATAAAAGATTTTTTATGAAGATTGTTGTTCTTAGTATTTTTTTAAAAGATTGCCCAATGTATTGTAATAATGAAGGAAATACATGTTTATTCATCCTAGGCTTGACAGTACTGAAATGGACCATAGTGAAAATGAAGAATTCACACTAGCTTCACCCTTACCAGGAAAGAAAACTGACAAAAGGGACGACTCTGATCTTGTAAGGGTGAGCTGTTAAAAATTAATGTGATGATATTTGAGATCATTCGAAAAAATATGCTGAAACATGAAACTGAGCTGATACTTTAAACTACTGGAAAATGTGTTTAGAGTTGGATATGAAAATACAATTAAAAGAAGTCCTGTTTCTCATAGAATCATATAGGTTGGAAAAGACCTTTAAAGGTCATCAAGTCCAGCCATTAATTCAGCACAGTGAAGTCCACCACAAACTCATGTCCCTAAGATTACTTAGGTTTTAGAGAGTGGGAGTATCCTTCTTAATTCTTACCAATAGAGATCTATAAATATATGTAGATCAATAAAAATAAAAGTTCCTAATGAGGATGCAAAGCATTATTTGGGCTCTCGCTCAGATGTGGTGCTTTAATATGTAAAAGAAGTTATAAGCAGGCTAAATATTATCTTAAGCAGTATTTCTACCTATATCAGAATAGAGAAAAAGAAACCACCAAAGAAAATTGTAATTATGTTGTAATTCTAAAAGCAGGTTAAATACGAAGAATTTCCCATACTTCTAGTAAATTTTACTTCTTTGTGCCCTAATAGTAGTTGCCAGTCTGTAAATTTTGTAGTGGTTGGGATAGGCATGAAAAAGTAATAAAATCAGATTTGTTAGAATTGGATTTTCTAGCCTGCATTAAGGATGTCCTGTATATGATGTCACTGCTGCTTAATTTCTTTTTACTGTCTCTGATATTTTCCTTTTCTCTTACTATATCATTCTGGTGCATTTTTCTAGGTTGCTTGGGACATAAGCTACTGACTAGTAAAAATTTATTTTTTGCTTGTCTTGAATTTGAGTTTTTGCTTGAATATTTGCTTGTCTTGAAGTATAAATAACTATCTTGTGCTGTGGGAAAAGCAAACCAGTTTCTAACTAAATCGGAAAAATCTGGAATCTTGTCGAAGGAAAATAATACTTCTGTAAACCGTAAAGTTTGAGAGTCCAGTCAGCTCCTGGCATGCAATTCATGTTTAGAAGCATTAGCTTGAACTGGTAACTGAGAAAGCTCAGTGAGGAAGCAAATAGGTATCAGTGTTTTGTGAACTTTTGAGAGCATCATTCCACTTTGAATCTGTAAGCGAGCTGCTTAAGGTTGTGGATTCAGAACTCATTTTTTGTTTTTTGGAGCTGGGGAGCAGATTATAGCAAACATTAACTGAGAAGCAGAATTTTAATTGGGTAGCAGAAGGTCCATGTTTTAAAGGTGTCAATTTTCAGGATATTTGTCCAGATTAAATGGTGGAGTAACACCTTAGTTCTAAGGTTGTGGGACACTATTTAGCCTCAGGGACAAACTTTACTTTGAAAATTGGCTACAGTTACTTACTGGTATAAAGAAGCTGTGATGACAGATGTGCATGATGACTGCAAAAGCAAATAAAGTGGGGAATAAGAAGGATGTCACTGAAGACATGAACTGACAGGAGATGTCATCGTTGTTCAAACATTTTCTTATTTTCTTCTAGTGTAATTCTTTGTCTTTCAATTTCTTTTCGTTTTTACTCTCATATCCTTTCTAGATTTTCTTTCTGCTTTTCTTGAAAAAGGTTTTGGATAAAGTGGAGACATGAATATGTAGGCTGACCTCTATCTTGTATCACAAGGCAGATGTAAAGGGAAAAATCTTCCATGCAGGTTTTAAATGGTGTAGCTCTCATTATGTAGATTAAATTGCAATGTGGCAAATACTAGTAAGTGTGTCAAAATACAGTAGTGTTAGTGTGAAACAAGCACTGGTATGAAACTGAAATACTGTAAATATTTGGACTTCTGGATAATTCCATGATATGAAATGAAAAAGTCATGGTACCCATGAAATGGTGGATGGGTAATGTTTTCTACTTTTTATTTTTCCCAGGGGTGATGGTTGGGTCGAGCTATATGGCCCTAGTAACTGCTTATTGAAATCTTTGCACTGTTTATGGCTCTTTACTGTGCTCTTTAGAGAACTAGAGCATGGGCAGGTAAAGGAATAGTTCCTGTTTTCAAACCTTATGATTCAGAAAGGGTTCTGCCTTTGATGATACGTTAGAGGGAAGGGATGCCATCCAGAAGAATTTTGACGAACTTGAGGACTGGGCCCAGGGGGTTCAAGAGGTTCAAGAGCTCCAAGTGCAAGGTCCTGCACCTGCCTCCAGGCAATCCTCAGTATCCATACAGGCTGAGGGATGCAGGCATTGAGAGCAGCCCTGCAGAGAAGGACTGGGGTCACTTGTGGATGAGAAACTGGACGTGAGCCAGCCATGTGTGCTCGCAGCCCAGAGAGCCAACTGTGTCCTGGGCTCATCAGGAGAGTGGCCAGCAGGGCCAGGGAGGGGATTCTCGACATCTACTCTGCTCTCATGGGACCCCCATCCGGAGTGCTGTGTCCAGCTCTGGGCAGCAGTTTTCAACTGAAAGAGGGTAGGTTTAGATTGGACATAAGGAAGGGATTTTTTACAGTGAGGGTGGTGGGACACTGGCACAGGTTGCCCAGAGAAGTTGTGGATGCTCCATCATTGGAGATGTTGAGGGCCAGGTTGGATGGGGCTTTGAGCAACCTGGTCTAGGGGAAGGTGTCCCTGACTGCGGCAGGGTGGTTGGAATTAGATGATCTTTAGAGGTCCCTTCTGACCTAAACTATGTTTGTTTTAAGGCTTGGGTGGGTTTTGTTGCTGCTCAGAGCAAATGTTGAGTCTTTGTACAGCTCTGACAGTAATGGTTTGGCAGCTACCACTAATTTCTGTGCTTCCTTCTACAATTATAAATTCAGGTTGCCCACTGTCTTCTGTGTTAGTGCCTTGCCAGTGCCAGCATAGGAGCCAGGCATAAGCACCCTGCAGCTTACAAGAGCTGAAGCCACAAGTTGGCAATTCCCATCTTTTCTGTTGTTTCCTATTGATAGAAATGCAGTTACGGATGTTCTGTCCTACTGTGTTGGACACAGCTGAGGGTACAAATGAGGAAGTACTTACACACTGCAGGGTTTTAACTGCTCACCTTTCAAATAATCTTTCGCTCCTGTCTGGTATTTTATATGTATGTGTGTGTTTATACTTTTGCAAATGTTTTTGTATGGATTTGGTAAACAACCTGAGGCAACTTGTGTAACTTGAAGACTGTCTTGTTGGTGGAAGTTTATACATGTGACTGTTTAATACAGCAGTTTAATTTTTTAGTTTAATGGTGCAATCTTACCTTTTCAGTCAGAGATGGAGAAGCCTAGAGGAAGGAAGAAAGCAGGTATCACAGATTCAGAAGAGAAACTAAGCATAGATGACCTGAATAAACTGGGTCAAGAGCAGAAACTTAGAGGCAGTCAACGGGGAAGGAAGAGACCTGCAGTTGTTTCAGAAGCTGATGAAACACAATGGCAAGAGGAAAAAAGGCTAAAAGAAGATGTGATAGAAAGTGAGGATGAGCAGAACAGTCCACCAAAGAAAGGGAGAAGAGGACGCCCTACCAGAACAAATAATGGGGCAACACCAAAGGAAGAACCAGTGGCAAAATCATCAAAAAGGAGTAAAAAAAAACAACCACCAGCAGCTGCAGTGGAAGAGGAGGAGGAGGAGGAAGAAAGGCAAACTGAAAACATTGAACAAAAACCAAAAGGCAGGCAAAATAGGACTTCAAAAAGAACACAGCAGAGGTAAGTCCATCTTCTTGTAAGCTGTTTATTTTTTATCTTTGGACATTAGTTATAATTTGATGCTTTGCAATTTGGGTCTTCCTCAAAACAGAGCAGAACCATCTGAAACTAGTACAGTTGAATCAGCACAATCTACGCCACAGAAAAGACGAGGAAGGTCATCACAAACACCACCAGCACAGCAAAAAAAAGTGTAAGTGTTCTAAATCTGTGTTTAGTGGAAATTAAATATATGCCTTTGTACCCCCAAGCAAACCTTTACTGAAAATATTTTAGAATACTGTAGTTGACAGTTAAGAAAATAAATTGCTATTGTTATTTCTAAAATGTTTACCTTAGCTGCTTCTCCTAGGGCATCTCAAACACGAACAAGAGGCTGCTTTCAGTGTGCTCAGGTAGAATGTACATAGCTTTGCTTTTCTAGGAGGAACGTCAGTAAAGCACATAAGGGCTTTGAAGATAGGGCTTTATTAGGACTTAAAGGAGAGAAAAGTGGTCCTGTTTGTTTTGAATAGTGGGGAAGAAGTAAATTGTTACTGTGGTGAAACAGGATTGTGGAGAATTAAGTTTATTCTGATTTTTCTTAATGTTCACTTTCTAATTTGTGGTCTTCTTACTATTCACTTGAATAATTTTCATGTGAATAATATGTGTTGTGTTCAGTGAAGGGTAGTAGCTTTGGAAAATTCTGAAGTGCATTAAATTCCAAAGTGAAGGTTAACTCTGTAGCTAGCTTCATTTTCTTGTGCCTGCTGTAGGAAACTGCAGGTATCTCTACCTTTTCTGTACATCTGTGGATAATATATGTAAGCAGAGGTCTACAAGTGGTTATTTGCCCACTTGTATCAAACTGCAGCTCGTGGAGAATATTTACTTTTCCAGAACCTGATATAAATTCCTTGGGGTACTATTTGGGGACATCTACTGTCTGACACTGTTGTATATCTCTGATGTTTTTCTGCCTTCTGGGCTTAGTTAGCATCACATTGCTCTTCCACTGGCAGTGTAATGTAATGACTTGCCTTATACCAGGGATCTTTCCTACCAGAAAACCTCGCCTGAACAAGCTTGTACCCTCATTTCAAATTCTGGTCTCACACCGAGTCACATGATCTGGCATTTGGCACACAAAATATCCCCATATTTCCAGCGTTCTGTTTCCGTGCCTCAGGTCAGACCTCTGCTGCTCCTTTACTCTGTAACCAGAAGCACAGGACCCAACACTGTCTTGGTTACTCCAGCAGTCACTGCTACACATGCAGTAGAACAAGAGCTGGAAACTGCTACTGCCACGCAGGAAAGACTTACCAAGTTACTGCTGGGTGATGTGCTATGTGTTGTTGGTCAAAGGTGCCCTTTACTAAATACTTAAATTGCTGTTCTCAGTGAAGTTCGTGCATCTCTTTACTCCATTTTAAACTGAAAGTAAACTATATCACTACCCATGATCAGTTACGAGTATAACTCTTGTTCATGTGTATGTACGTTGTTCCTGGCCTGAGGAGCCCAAGTAGTTTCAGGGTTCAAAGTTGTTTGGACCCTTCTAAATTTTATTTTTTTTAAAATGTGGGTTGTTTTTGTTTGCTTTATCAAACCTCCCACATTTTGACTGTTCTTTTTCCAAATCTGCAAGGGAAAGGTGAGACAGTAGTATTTTCTCAGTCTTCAAAGTGCCTTGTGTTCAAGCCTTTCTCCCTCTCCTACATCCATAATCTCCAGCAGTTTTAACTGAAGAATGTTGATAGACTGAGCCAGCACTGTGTACCACAAGATAAATATATTTAAACCAAATGCTTAAAGCTTTCTGGCTTCCTTGGGAAAGGATTTGGCATAAGCATTTGGGATTTTATGTATGAGGTGATAGTGTATCCTGTGGATGATAGTGTATAACCTGTTTCTAATAGCAAATTGGGTTGCAAATTAGCTTATGTGAACAGGCTTATTTTTTGTGATAAGTGAAAAGAGGAACCTAGCTTGTGAATAATTCTTCTGCTTCCTTTTCAATTCTGTTGCTTCTGTCAGTCTTGGAAGACATGAATTGGGCTAATTTGTGTTAAGGCATGGCGTATTGGTTGGTTCTGAAATAGTATAATTAATTGAGAGGTTTTGTCTGGATTTTCATGGTTCTCAGGATAGAAAATTCCTACCACTTTTGTGGTGTGATAGCATCAGCATACAGTTGCTTTGGATCTGTGCCCCCACTGGAGATTGAAGTCTTTCTGTTGTCTGCCCGGAACTGAGTTTCCAGTTTCATTTCAATCGAAAAGTCATCAACTTTGGGTACACCAAGACTGCACCTGCAGTAAATGGGATGATTCAGTGATTTGATTCTGAACTGTTCTACTGCAATGTGGATGCAGCTGTGGAGTTTTGGATACATCTATAGTTGGCTTTTTTTTTAAAGGCGAGGGGTGTTGGCTAATTCCCATTTTAAGCAAATGGATGCTTTTTGCTTGTGGCATAACCCCCATGACCAACACAGACAATTTAAGATATTGTTGACTGATTGGTCCTGATTGTCCTGATTATCCCTAAGCTAGCTCGGAGGATTTGCATTTAGTTTTATGATAGTTTTAATTTCATGAGTAGCAATATGGGTCCTTCTAGGTCTGTAAAAACACAGATGCAGTTATTCAAATTTTGTTTTGTATAAAGTCCTGGAGAAGTAGAGTACGTCTGTTCATGGAACTGAATAAAGAGAAAACCAACAAATAGCATTCAGTCTCCAGCTGTCTGGCTTTTCCTTTTCACTGGTTAGTGTTCTGTCAACCTTTTTTGGCCTGTATTGTGGCACTAAAGAGAAAAATATGCCATGTTTATAGAGGCAAAATTGTTCAATTTTGTGCTCCTAGCCCTCTGTTATGGAATAATTTTGTTTTCAAATGGTGTTGTCCAGCCTTCTAGTTTCACTTCAGTTCTGTGCATGGGTGAACTAGGTAGGTGTAAAAGACAGCAGCATTATATAACATGAAGTGGTAAGGCTGCTGTTTTTAAGTAGAATGTTTGCTCGTACAGTTTATACATATTGCAGATATACATGTGCTGTGAAGCTGATCTTTGTTTTTCTTCTCTTTGTAGCCGTGCGGGACGTTCCAAACAAGCAGCCAGTAAAGAGAATGAATCCAGTGAAGAGATGGATGTTTTTCAGAGTGGTTCACCAGTCAGTGATGACATTCCCCAGGAAGAAGTAATGGAAGAAGAGGAAGTTTCCACAATCAATGTAAGAGAAATGCCTGAGCTTTTCTTTGTGAGTCTTTGTGGTGTCCTCTGTGTATTGATGATGATGATCAGAGAATGGCCTCTGTTCTTAGAATGACTTCTCCTGTTTTTAGAACTTAACTTTTCTCCTTTAAAATGAATGGGGTGGTTGTCAGCTGCCACTGTTGTGCAGTGGTGCTGCACTGTAGTTTTCCAGAGAAGCTGCATTTCTTAGAAAATACTACCTTTTGTAAAGTATCTTGAAGTTTCTGTCCTTATCTGTAAGCCTTTTTTATCTGTATGCCAGAATTGTGTAGTACCTAACAGGAATTATTTTCCAGGTGACTCCTGCCCATTCTTCTAATCTAGATTGTAATAGTGAATAAAGCTTTTTTATACAGAAGACATATACACACAGCATGAATAGTACTGGAAAATAAGCATGGAGTCTTGGCACAGAATCCCGCTTTTTTCTTCTTACCAGCATATGTTAAAATGAGTTCACTTTTATATTTATTTCATACAAATACATTGGCAATGTTAGTAGTAATACTAAAAATTAAACTGAAAATGACTTCACACTTTTGGATACATATGATGGTTGGAACATGGGAGTGTATGAAAACTCTGAAAAGGCAAACTAGATTGTTTTGAATTTTGTTAAGGATGCCAGCTCAGTAACATCAAATGAAGTCAGGTCCTGGTCATTGACTGAGACTTGTGCTTGTGACAAAATGGGTAATGAATGCCAATGTACACAGTTACTCAAATATTACTGGGTGAGATTGAGCATTTCTTCCATTATCAATTGTATTTGTTCTCGAATTTTTCACAATTTGTCTGTAAAAGCATTTAAAATTTCTTTTCTCCAAATAGGTCCGTCGCAGAACTTCCAAAAGGGAAAGACGATGAGTGGGCATGTAGTTACCAGCCTTCCAGGTGAAAGCGTTGAAGATTGCTTTTAATATAAAGCTTGAGACTGAATGAAGCTGTTAGTGCACAAATGGGGTTGCTGAAAAAAAGACAAAAGCTATTTTACTGCCCCTGCATTTGCAGTCCCTAGGTCACAAGCTTTAGCCACACACATGTTGATATCATTAACTGTGGATTTTTGTGAGGTGTAATGTGCGCTGGCTTTGTAGACATATGAACTAAAGAAGAAAACTGTAAATAGTTCTTTTTTTAATGTTTCTGACTTATAAAGTGCTTGTATAGCTTTTATCTGCGGCTTTAAACTGACAGTGCCCACTGTTTATTGGATCGATTGATTTAAAAAAAAGAACAGAGTTTGTTGAAAATTGATCTCAAGCAATATCTGTCAGTGTTCGTATTTGTACTCTTGTTGACATTTAACTGTGAAAAACAAGTCAGTTGAACAAATAGTGCCACTTTCTTTTGCCACTGTTTGTCGCGGAGAAGAAGAGGAAGAAAAAAAAAGTCTTTGTTTCCTTCATGAATATAACTTAGTGTTTACCTTCAGGCACCTATTTATCATCAGAGGTGCTAAATTACTTTCTTTTACAGTTGAACAATATTGGATAGAATAATACAAGAGATGCAAATTGTGAAAGAAGTTTTGTTTTACACCTCAGTATTGTTGCCAGACTTTTCTGGACTTGTAGTGGCATTGAAAATTCAAAAAGGATTTAAAATATTTTAATTTTAAAAGTGTGTTATTAAATAATGTACTGAATACCCTACCCATTTTATCTTCCCCTATCAGTTTTTATTAATCTACTGTATCAATAAAATTCTGTAACTGAGTTTTTAATAGTCTAGTATGTTAATGTGTATAGATATTTCCTTCTGAACATGATGTTCACAAAGAGCAAATTATTACTACATTATAATATGAAATCTGATATATAAACATTAGTGAAAATACAGTTCTTATTACAATGTAAAGTTAATCACAAAGAGAAATTTTATTGATGCAGTGTGTCTTTATAAAGCTGTTCTTGAGAGCCAAGTGTTTTGTATTTTATAGTGAAGTTGCATGTTTATGAAAAATGTGCTGAAAATGGGATGTAATGTTTTTTTTGAAACTCGTATCTAGCAGTAGTGTATGGTAGGTTGCCTCATGAGAGATCCTTTTATTGAGAGTTTATTGTACCTTTCTGTTTTGTTTTTGTTTTTTGAGCCAAATTTTTTTGGTATGAAGAGCTAATTTTTTGTTGAATAACCAGCTGTCGATTATTACAGTCAAGGTATTCAAGATTTGAATGAAGCTTCATTTTTATTTTGTGCTACAATAGAGAGGTTGGTTTGTGTTGGTTTTTTGGTTTTTTTTAGTTATGATCTGCAAAAAGAAAAAGGAAACAAAATACATAGAGCAGTATCCTGTATGCAGTTTTACAGTTTACAAACTGTGTCTTTGAACCAAAATGTATCAGTTACTATACTCTACTTAGCCAAGCACACATTATAATTTCAGGTGCTGTTCTCCCTCCGGTTCCCTACAGTTGACAACACATGAAAAATCAATTTCTAACCTGGAAATAACAAGAAAACTTTATTTCATTGAATAATGGAGCATTTTCATATAATCCATCAATAAATAAGTTATTGTTGCAAGGTTGCCTGTAAAGATTATAGGAAAGGATAATACTAAAACACAGATTTACCGATTTCCAAACTATACGATCACTAATAAAGCAAGCAGCCCTTAGAATTTTTTCATTATGCATTTTTTTTTGGTACCAATAGGAAAAAGTATTATAAATAACTAGATTACTCTGCCTCAACTTTCCCCTTCTTCCAGTATTCAGCTTTTCAACGTTTATACCTATATATATGGGGGAAATGCTGCCTAGAAAGGCAATTATGGTTGATGTGAATTGACTTTGAAATAGTTGGCACAATGGAACTGGCTTACTTATGCTTCAGCAGTGCAAATGCAAGTTGTTGAGGGGTTTTTTTATGGTATATAATGATTGAAAGCTAGCTTTATATTTTCCTCTTTGACAGAATTGCACTGAAAACATTTATGGAAGATGTACCTTTAAGTCAATTTTATACAAAAATATGAAAAATTAATGCTGAAACTGCTGCAGACTCTTGAGGCTTTATGTGCATAAACATGTTTAGGTTAAACTTCATCGAATATTGATGCACCATTACTGATCATAATGTTTATGGTAATTTAAACTATAGTTTTGCAATTTAAATGTTGATTTCTTGGGTAATAATGTGTAATTCATTATTTCTTGAGAAATAGGCACAGCAAATATTTCATTCTTATATTCAAATTTCTTCTAATTTCATTCTCATCTCAGATAAAGAAAATGAATATTTTATGTACTAACATTTTGAGATCTGCTTACAGTAGCTACAGTAGATTATAATTATGTATAAAAGATAAATTGCTAACATTCAGTTAGCATGCTCTTCTGCAATGATAATGTTAAGTTTATAAAAATGTACTGTATTACATTAAAAGATCAAATTGAACTCACTGTAACAAGTTCCAGTATGACATTTTTGTGAGATTACTGAAGTATCTTGCTGTACTTTGCAGCAAATAAAACTTTTGTTACATTTCCTTTTCTTGCTGCAGTGCAACAGGAAACTTTCTGTGATCTGTAGTTCATAAGCAAAATCTAAACAGGGATTGTAATCTTGATACTAGTGTTTAAAAAGAATTCACTGATTCCAGGAGCATGATGGTTTTTTACTTGTCACCAACTGAGATAATGAATATGTAGGGCTAGCTAACCCATTAATAGGAAACATGAAAGTGTTTGAAAGTTCTAATGTGACTATTCCTGTTCCACCTCAGATAATCTAGAATCCTGTATTAACTATACTTGACTCTGCCAATTGACTTTATTTTCTAGCAAAATTGAGCCCTTTTTCAAATATTTTGACACTTGCTGTTTTGACATTTTGATCTCTGTGAACAAAAACATTAGTTTACAAAAAGATATTAATATTAAAGACATTTTCACCAAAAATGAATATGCTCAGTTTGTAACTTGCAAAAAACTTAAGACTTGAATACTGAATGCATTATTCTGGCATAGCATTTGTCATCTGCTACTCTAGAAAAGACACCACCAAACTTGAGAGGTGTGTGCAGTTTTCTTGCTGCTTTTATTTGTGTGTGTACATTTTGACAGATTATCCAAGTCTGCTTTGGTGAATGCACACAGTAGGTTTTGGATCCTGCAACTTTATATCCCTATCATGGTGTGGGGTTAATTCTTGAATGCATTCATCCTGTGCAAATAAGAGTACAAACCCAAGAACATTGAATATTCTCCCAGTTGTGCACACAGAGTATACGAAGATCTTAAAACAGGATACCAGCAAAATTCTGAGTTTGTGGAGGGAATAATTTTACAAACTTATCTGTGTTTAAATACATATAGTGTAGAGATTGATAGATCTCTGCCTTCTCCAAGTAGGTGCAGTACATATTTTAGAAATATTTTTTTAAAGTGACACATTCAGCTATGCCACTGTGTTTGATCAAGGCTGTATGTCTACAAACACACATGACTAAGATGAGTTCTAGATGGCCATCCTGCTACTCCAATGGTTCTATAATGACCAAAATGATAAAATTCACTTGACCAAGACCAGTCATCCATCAGGAGTAGTAGATGAATCTGAATACTTTCTTTTTTCCTGTTGTGCTCACAGATTGCCATTCCAGTCTTTGCATCTTTTTTGGATGTTGCCTTTACAAAAGATGTTTACTAATTTAGGTGCAATTTCCTAACATGGACAAAGGTGACTTCTATTCCAGAGACAAGGAAACATCCTGGCATGTCAGTAGGTTTGTGCAACATCCTTAGGATGCCATCTCAATTGTGTACAGTATAGCTTCTGCTATTTTTGTTGATCATGGAAAAGTAAGAAGCTGGATGTTGGTAACTGGCATAGAAATACAGAAAAAACCTCCACCCAATTTGCTTTAAAGTTCTTCACATTCTGCTGTCTAAAAGATCTGATCTCTTCACAGTGGTCTCCAAATGCCATTGTATTTGCGTGGGCACGCTAAACATGGTCTTGTACAGTGTGTACAGTAATGAAGAGTTTTCATGTTTGCATTTTTTTCAGTGCCTCATTGCAGTCATGGTGTAGTTTTTAGTAATGCTTTCATTTGTGTAATGACGATGGATATTGCATATTCTTTTGAAACAGCAGCATCATATCTATGTAAGAAGGCAGAAAGCCTCTCAAATACAGATTTCTACCCCTGCAAATCAGTATTTCAATAATCATATAGTATGTTGGAATTATTTTAACATACAGGTTCTTTGAAGGATGGACAACATAAGGTGTTTGATTTGGCTAACTGTGTTTCCCATGCTTGTATTCTACCTCATGTAAGTAGACACAAAGGAATGCAGTATTTTTCAATCAAAGCAGTATTACTGAAACGTGTGTCTGCTTACTTGGAAGTAATTTTGTTATTAAACAAAAATGCAGATCACAAATTTGTTAGTGGCTCTGAACAGATTCAGTGAGCTGATGGTTTCAGATAATATGTTCTGTAATACTGTGCCAGGACTGTTGTTTTTTGCTAATTTTCTATAGGTAGAAGACAATTGCACAAGTTCTGGCACACATAAGAGAACGTGAATTTACTAGCAATATTAATAGTGGTAACCTTAGTTGGTGTTACACTATAAAGGATTGTGTTAGAATGAAACTGTCTTGCTCTAGAAAGCTTTTCCTTTAATATGTTGGGAAGACAAGCTGTTAATGTAAAACAGTTTTCTTCTAGATCACAGCACCTTGAGATAGTCTGGTTTGGAACAGCTGGCTTTTTTGGTAGGCACACTTTTAACTCACAGGTTGCTGTGTTCCTTGTAGTATATTTCTATTCAGCAAAATTATTGTGAACTAAAGATATTTTGAAGAAGAGTTTTTAATCCTTATTTAATAAAAGAATAAGGTGTTCATTTTAAGCAAAGATGTTTTAGGAGGTTGGCTTTTGTTGGGTATTTTTATAGCTGGTACCTATAGATGCAGTAACATGTTACCTGAGTGTGATGTGCATCACCATTTTTTGGAGTTTTGACCTGCCAACACAGTGAAAGGCAATAGAAACTGCCTTTGTGTTTTGCGCAAAAGGCATTTACTCTTATCTTTCAATGACCATTTCAAAAGATGAATAACTGGAGAAGGGAGAGAAAACATGATGGTTCTATTCATCTTCTGCTATAAAATCTGTATGGTTTAGGTGATGAAAATACAACAGTGTGGTCAGGCATGTGGTTGGGTGAAAAGTGGGGTATTAGAAATGAGTTATTGATTTGAAAAGGTGCTGGAGAGACGAGTAAAGAGGAGGGAATCAGCAGATAAATGAGGTAGGAATGCAGTTATTCAATAGCAGATGACCTGTGTTCTACTCAGTATGAAAGCTGCAATGGGGAAAACTAAGTTTGTAATGGTGATATTAATAGAGGAGAACTGAGGCTATATTGCTTTCTTTGATTTGGAGGACAATGTCTAAGAAAATGCACAGAATTGAGACTAATGCCCGTAGTGTTTGTGAAAAGAGGGCGATGGCTACTGCTGAGGGCAAATGTCATTAGTAAGGAATTTGGAATAGTTTGGCAAAAGAGGATTCTACCCTCCATAGGCAGGAAGTAGGGCAGCATTCATATATGTGTTATGCTAAAATTGGGGCAAAAGAGCTCAAGGCATAAGTCATCAGGAAACGAGCTTTCAAAGCTGCCTAATAGCAACAGCCTGCCCAGGTCCACATTGCAGATAGCAGCATTTAACCATTGGAATGATGTTTCCTACGGTGCCTCTCGTTAAATCTGTGACCTCTTTTCTTAGCAGCATTTTGTGAAACCCTGATTATCTGGTCTTTCTTACTAATTTCAGTGTACTTTCTTGGCAGCCTGGGATGGTTCTCCCTTCCTTCACATACAGATGTCCTCTTCTACAGGACAGCGTGAGTCCTATGCCCAGTCATTGCTGCTTTTCATTCCTTTCCATGCGCCCCAGTCAGCCAGGTTTCTGAACCTTTCTTGTTTGCCACGTGGGCTCTTCATTGAGAGTATCTGGATGGCACTCTTGGTCATGAAGTTTATTTTTAGGTAGTCCTGTGAGGAGCAGGGAGTTGGACCTGATGACCCTTATGGTTTCTTTCCAACTTGAGGTAATCTGTGTTTCTAAATGCAGCTGTCATGCTGCTTGTTTCATCGCCATTGAGTTGTAAAGCAAAAGCAATCCTCAGACTGTAGGGCATATTGAAAAAGGTGTGGCCAGGTTTGGCAGTTCATGAGAGCAGTAGCAGTTCAACTGCTGCTACATTTTGATACCTCATTTTCCCAACATCTAGTGAACCCAGCTCCTTCTAAGATTATAGGTTATAGTACTTCTCCAAAATTATGAAGCTGTCTTCCAATATCTGGCCTATATTATCCAGTGAAATGGCAAGTAAGGACTCCCCCAAAACATAAGTAGCCAACTATGTGTTCCCAAATACACTTTGTTTTGCCGGTCAAAAGGAGGAATAATATGGAGAGATTTAGGCACAAGTTTCCATTCACTCTTTCTCACTCTTGGTATTAGGGAAGAAACAAGTCTTTGGTAGGAATGTGAAAGAAAATGAAGACTATTGCAATAGTGGAAAAAAGGTTTTGCCAAACCATTTTTTATAGTCATGGAAAGAACAGGGTAAGTTACTCGTGAACTGTGTATCACTTCAGCAACAGTTAATAGTTATCTACTTGGGTACTATCTGACAAGTGTGTGACAGCGGGCTATGGGATATTACACTAATTCTGCATGGGATAGAAATTAATCTCTGTTGTAAGGATCTAAAAATTAATTTTGTTTTCATGTTAAGCTGCTCTGATACTTTTATTGTTTATCTTTTTATAACTGTTATTTAATATCTGGTCAGCATCCATTGCCTGCTTTCAACTTCTGCATTTAAACAAAATATGGAAGTGAGAGATGGCCATGACACAGAATTACTGCAATTTAGTGCTATCATATTTACTTCAGATAAAATATTTGATGTAACATGAGAGCACCTTAAATCCTTAGTTAATTCATTAATATCTTCAGAACTTGTGACTTTGTTATCTTAGTTTCTGTGGTACTGTTTGATATTGAATTTGGAACATTGTTTTATTTTGTATTGTTTTCTGTTTATGCAAGAAAAAGAAGTCCTTAGTACTGTAGCCATCCTGGCTTAGGACCCCCAATCCTATTTAAATTCAAGACTGATGAGGACTTCTAAATAATTGTTAAGTAGCTGGGGGATCCCATTTTGTTATAAAGGCAAAAAATAGCCAGTGTTCCTCAGTTAAAATTTTGGGGTGAATGACTGAGACAACTGGAGGGCTTCTCATGGTGTTTGAATCTCTGAGTTCCATATTCCTGTTCATGCAATGTGATGTTCCTGATAGCTATTACCCCTGCTAGACACAGGGAGATACTCAACCTCACATCCTTTTCTGTAGTCTTTCAGCCGCATTTTTCCATTCCTCTGTTGTGTTAATTTCAAAAGGAGTGGGAGTTTCATCTCTGCCAGGAAATTACTTCAAATCTTTAAATATTTTTCTTGTGAGCCTTTTGCTTTTAGGTGTAATTTGTCTGTCATGGTCTTGATATCAAAAGGCATTTCAATGTTTTGTTGTTTTGGGGTTTTTTTAACTGCATAAATTCAGACCTTTGGACATCTTAAGCTGTTCAGTTTCCCTGCAGGCATTCTGTCCAGGTGTTCTGCTATTTCTAGCCAGCGACTGTACAACAGGATAGCAGTTTGTGTCCAGGCCTTCTGGGAAATAGTTCTAGGAGGTCAGTGGTCAGAGGTCTGCCAGGAGTCAGGTGACGTCTGGAGCAGTGCTTGAAGATGTGCTGTATTCCGGTTGTCTCCTGTGCACCTGCGTGCAGCCTCATCCATGCTCTTGCAGATCTGGATTTCACAGCACAAGTCCCATCATGAAAGCTGATGGGGTCCTCTGGCCAACTGATGTGACAGAGTGTGGTGGGGTGTTTTGAGAAACTTGCCTTGTGCTTGGCAGCAGCCAACTACTGCTAAACTACCAATTGCACTAAAAGTGGTGTAACATTTCTATGGACTGCACGCCAGCTCACTCGAAGAAAGTTTGTGTGTGCACAATGGGTGAGCTTTGAGAGACACCAGCTTTCCGCTTGGGTTTTCTGTCATTTGGTGTCTACCGCTGATACATTCCTGCAGTTGAGAGGTGCTGAAATGCTGAGTGTGACAGGAGTGAGAATCCAGAACATGACACCTTTGTGTAGGGCATGGGGAAATCTCCTGTCTCATGTCCCAGAGAGAAACACAGCCGTGTAGAACCATTGTTATTAAAGTAACAGATGTGTGTATTTGCTTCCTTTCTGCCATTCCTGCTGTTAAGTCTTCTGAAACACCTGATGTTTTAATTTTCTACAGAGTAGAAACTGAAATGGAACAGTTTAGTTGTGTACATTTATAAGAGAGGTCAGGTTGGGAGTATGTGCTGAAAAACCCAGTTGTTCCATCGTCTTGGCTTCTGTGCACAGCTGTGGCAATGGTTATTTTTAAGAACTCCAGTGCCTGTTGAGTTGTGCCTCTTTGTTTTTCCTCTTGTACATTTCCATTTTTAATGTGCTGGAAAAGTTTTGAAAACAAGGTTTCAGGACTTCAGCATAGCGTTTTGTTTTTCTTATTTGAACCATGATTCTTACTTTTTTTCATACATTGTAGACTGCTGCAGAAATAGTGACTATGAAGGGGAGAGCTACCAAACTAGGGAGAAGTTCAAGTCCTCATGGGAGAATGGAGTTCACTGTTGCTCTACACAACAGGCAGCATCTGAGTTCAATAAAACATTGGCAGTAGCTGTGGAAAACTCTTCAGAAGGAAGGTGCGATGTGCTGAAAAACAAAATAATCAGCATATACCCTGTTATCTGTTTGGGATTTTTGTATTTTCTATACCTTTCAGTTTCTTTTGATGTTTCTGCTGTGTTCCTGCCCCCTTTCATACTGTTCCTTTGTGTCAGCTGTGTCTAATGACACAAATAGGGAAAAACAAGTTTATCTTAAGAAAAAGACTAAAACTCTTAAAGTTCTGCCTGCTTTGTCATCAACAGATGCATTCTACTCTTTTTTTATATGTTCACGGGCCCACAAGACTTTGATGAATAGCAGTGGTTAAAAACAGCCCCCAAGAACGAAGGTTCATCTCCTGCCATCACTGGAACATGTACCTGTTTGCACAGATCTGCTGTGGCTGAGAGCCAGAGCTCTGCAAGAGGAAAACTCATAAATGAAAAATGATGGAATGGAGTAAGGGAATAAATACACTTTTCAAACCCTATGAGAGTATCACAGAAAAAAAAGAAAAAAAGCAGAGTCACATGGCCTTTTAAGTAATGCAGTGAATTTGATATTGGCGATGGTTGGGTGATTTATTGAGAAAGCATCTTTGTAAATAAAAAATCAAAAGTATTTCAGTCCTCTGCAAAGAGGAGTAACTTCATTGAACACTGCATGGACAGTCATGTGGTGACCAAGTCACACAACACTTTCTCTGCTTAAGGGAAGCAGTATAAATTCATATTACTGAAAGAAGACAGGTAATGCATTTAGATTCTGGCAATGTGGTATCGCTTAATTCCCTCAGCTTAGTGAGTTTGTTTGTTAGTGAGCTCTGTGGCCAGGCCATGTTTGAATTAGATGAGACAGGGAATGGATATTCTAGCTGCTCATACCAAAACATGATTTTTTAATTTTATTTTTTTTCCTCTTACACCTGCAGATAGCTCAGTTCTTGGCTTAGGAGGTATCAGTCAATCAGAGGGGTAGAATTAGTGGTTAGATGAGTGGACTCAGAGAGTCGTGGTTCAGGGTCTACTCTCCCTCAAGGTCGGTAACAACTGGGATCTCTC
Organism: Acanthornis magna; assembly: GCA_036785705.1. Classification (NCBI taxonomy): domain Eukaryota; kingdom Metazoa; phylum Chordata; class Aves; order Passeriformes; family Acanthizidae; genus Acanthornis; species Acanthornis magna. The sequence continues at coordinate 15,932,948 of JAWUZG010000090.1, forward strand.
CTGGGATGTGCTTTGTTCAATGTCTTTGTCAGTGACCTAGAGGAGATGGCAGAGTGCTTGCTCATGAAGTTCCCAGATGACAGAACATGGAAGGGGGCAGTCAGCATGCTGGCATACAGAGACACCTAGAATCCTTGGGGAAATGGAACCACCTCGTGAAATGGGATAAACACCCATGGGAATCCAGCCCCTGTACAGGAAGGTCCCTTGGCCATGATGCAAGGCTGGGGACTGACTAGTTTGGGCAGCAGATCTGTTGAAAAACAGCTGGAGGGGCTGGTATGCACCACTGTGGCATGTATTAATAGGAGCAAAGTGAACAGGTGATTAGTAGGTGATGATTATCCCCTCTACTCAGTATTTTTATTTTTTTACCACATCCAGAATCTGTGCTCAGGTTTGGCACCCTGAGAACATGATAAATTCCTGTGAGTTCAGTGGAGAGCCACTATGATGGTCAGGCCTGGAGCACAGACTCTGTTTGGGGATGCTGATGGAGCTGGGCTTGCAGCATAGCTTAGGAAGAAGAGCAAAGAAGAGCAGCCTGCTGATACTGGCAGGGAGGATGCTGAAATGATGGGCACGGACTTTTTACAGCAACACATGGTGGGAGGAAGGGAGACAAAGTCAGACACTGAACCTGGGTATAAGGCTGGATGCAAGGAGAAGGTTTTAAAAAAAATGGACCAGAATGGGATCAGTAAGGCATGGGCTCAGGTTGCCCTAGGAGAAAATAGTCTCTCTTGTAGATTTTCAAGAAGCAGCTGTGTAAAGCAACTTTGCCTCACCTCATGCCTGACCCTACTTTGAACTAGATTTTGGACTACAGACCTTCTGCGGTCCCTTTCAGCCAGAATTATCGTATGGCCCCGTTCCTGTAACGGCATAGCTTTTGAAGTGGGAATCATGAAATAGGGCAAGTTTCCCTGGCTTGACAAATTTAGGTCACTCTATTATAGCATTCAATTTTTATTCCACCTGCCATTTAGCATCACCGCTGGTGAATGTTAGCATAGTTCAGAAGATAACAAATACAAAAATAATAGATTGGTTCATCTTAATTATTCAAGTGTGGGTTCAAAATAGTTTATCATACATTATGACATATATATGCATATATTTATATATATATATTGCCATACCTGCACACATGCAGGCAGCTTGAAATCAGATTTTCACTTCTAGCTGATTTCTAGTTATCACTACCAGGAATGTATGTATTGTTATGCTAATATAGTATGTATTATTATTACAAGTCATGTAGTATATTCAAGGCCCTGCGTGGCCATGGACTTAATTCATGGTTCTCCTAATCCACTGAGTACTAAACTCAGGTCTTAAGATACTATGGTGGACTTTTGATCTGGGTAAGTAAGGAACTACTTCAGCATAGTCAAGCTTGTTTAAAGAATTTTAAATTTTGGTAAGATGAATATTCCTCAGTGAATGATTGCCAACACTGAAGACAGACGTGGGTTGCTGGAGACACACAATTGAGGAATTGCACATTCCTTGGGGCAGCCAACAGGTGCAGCAGTTTGTGCAGCAGTTTCTGGAATGTGCTTTGAAATCTTGTGGGTGTTCTGAAAGTTTGTCCTAGGATTGACAGAGGACTCTCAGAGATGTTTGAGGAGCATCACTGTGCTGCTGCATGTGAGGATACTGCAGCCTGAAACAGGTCTGGCCTGTTCCTGAAGGAAGGGGGCTCTGAGCTACTGTTCAGCTGATTCCTGGCTGAAGCGGACACAGACCTTTTCAGCAGGTATGGGGCAGCCCTCCAGAAGCACTGCCTTGCTGAGAACACAGCTCTTCATAGCAGCAGTCAGTGCAAGACAGAGACAGGCACCTCGCTGTGCGCAGCAGATACGTGCCCTGCCATGGTGAGGATGTGCCACAGAGCACAGACCCCAGGAGCATTGGGTCAGTGGCCCCTGTGACATCAGCAGCCTCAGCCTGAGTGCAGCTCCACAGGGCTGGGGCTGAGGAATGCTGGGGACCTCTCACCACGGCTGAGGAAGTGGGCTTTGTGCCTGGGAGGGTCCATGCTGCCAATTAGCAGAGCTGTGGGAGAATGAAAGTGGCTGTGCATCATCAGGGATGACAAGAAGGATCCACCAGACCTTCTCCAGGACCCTGCTCCTGCAAAAGCCTGAAAGCCCCAAAGGCTCCACTTGAGGTACAGGCAGAGTCTGTTGGGTGGGTAAGCAGGACTGCCACTGTGACCAAGGCTGGTGTCTTCTGGGCCTAGAAGCATGACTCCTGCTCCCACTGCAGATCTGCTCCCAGGGAAGGGATTCACTCTGGCAGCAGACCAGGAGCTGGAGATTCCCTCCAGTGCATCTCCATACCTCAGCTGGCAGCCCTGGGAGAAAGCAGATAATGGCAGCAGTGGGAGACTATGTGCTCACCCAGTCTGGTATCTAGGGAGGCCTGCTGTGGTCTCGGATCATGCTTTTCCTTGCGGGCACCACATTGTACCTTGGGAGACTAGGAATGATAGAGGAGGAAATGGTGACCCACCACTGAGTTTTCAGGTTAATTCGGTTGTCAAGCAAAGGGAATCGGGAAAAAAAAAAGGGCTGAAAGGAATGAATTTTGAAAAAAGCAGAGCTTTATGAGGAAAAGTCTCCTGCCTCTTCCAGGAAACCAAAACACCTGCATGTCTCTCAGAAGTGCTCATACACTGACACACACAGCATGAGGAGCAAACAGGAGAAACTGAAGGTCTGCGTGAAGTTGTAGGGCTGTGATCCAGTTCAGATCACAGAGATTTGGTGAGGTAGCTCACATGACTGGAGTGCCACCATGGATGGTTTAAAGCTCTTCAGGGCGGCTGGAACAGGAAGGTGAGAAGGGGGAGCTGCCCTGTATGTGAGTGCAGTGGGGGATGTCTGTGGGATGGAGAAGGAGCCAGCTCAGAGCTTATGGGTCAGGATTAGCAGGCAGGCCAAAGGTGTGACATTGTTGTGTCTGATACAGACTGCCTTATCAAGAAGTGCACAACTTCAGACAACTGAAGCCTGGTCCCTGGGGGTGCTCTAGCCTCCTGAGGTTCCTTCCTGCCTCAAATACTCTCTGGTTTTGTATTACAGTCTGCCTTCTAGGTAACTGCAATGAAAATACCAGCCATGGGAGCGAAACACTGAAGAATTACATAAGGAGCTGAGTGTTATTCCTACAGTTGAAGGAAGACAGTCTAGATGATTTATCTCATTGCACAAGGAACAAGGACTATGGATATCTTTAGCTTGGCCATGCCTCATCTGCCACATTCTTCCTCTTTTAATGGAGATGGTAGTGTTTTGGCTACTGCAATGGGCCTGGCTGCTTCTAGCAGAGAGTATGTTGGACTTTGACTTTTCTATCATAGAAAGACAAAATTTTAGCTCCTACATCTTGAGCAGAAACACTACATTGCCTTCAGTGGGCTTTTTTATCCTCCTAAACTGGACAAGTCAAAGAGCCTGATACCAGAGATGTTTTGCTGGCAAGAACTGGAGAGAAAAGGGTGATGGAACAGCTTTTACCTCATTGCAAAAAGGTTTTATTTAACACATGGTTTGTTTTGTCACCCAGTTCTCTCCTATAGCACTAGAGACTCCCAAGAGTTATTCACAGGTAAACAGGGGGTGTTTTAATAAACAGACGCAGTACCATAACCAGGACTGTTTCCATTAACCTGGTATTCCACAGGGATAAGTCTGTGTGTCCCTTCATCATGGAACTTATCTACTTAAGAAAAAACAAGCCAAACCAAACAGGCCTTTTCCTGTGTTATGTATGTAATCGTTATTGGCAAGGATTTTAACTTTCCTTCCTGCAAGGATGGCTTAGGATTTCTTTTAGGATGTGGGAGATGCCAGTGTGTGTGATGTGAATAGCTGAAACCAGGTCATGCAGAGGAGTTCATGACTGGACTGGAATTTGTTTGGGAGACCAAGATCAAGGAACAGAAAGGTGGCTGTACTGGGGAGTTGTACTGTACAAGAGAGACAGACTGCCTCCAGGAGTGGCCAGAAATGGGTGTCTAGGGGAGAATAAGAACACGATAAAAATATACAGTAACTCCCCCAGACATCACTGTTGCTGTGAGCTATTTTCAGTCCAGAGGATTTCCTGAGCTAGTTGTGGTTTAACTGTTTAATAACTTTCAATGAATTTCTCTTCCAAGTCCAGCTTCCCTTTCAGCCCACAAAAACTACGCATGCAGAGTGCTCCCTGGCAAGCAGCTACTGTATGAACTGCCTCTGATGATGCGTTTCTGAATCCAGTTCCTACTGCTTTCTTTTGACCATCCCTAGTTCTGGGGGCGGAGGACATGCTGAATGGTCAGCCCTTGACCACCCTCCTCATTATACTTAGACCTTCGCCATACAGCTTCAACTATCTCTAGTTTGGGGTTTTGTGAAGACTATAAAGAAGCCATTCCATGTCTTTAAAAAATGATAGCAAGGGTAATCAAGCTTCCAGTTCTGCTGTTTCATTTTGACATGAGGAGACTGACACTGTCCCTAGTTTTGGTATAGTGATGGTTCTTTATTTCTTCTTATAATTCCTACCACTGGGTTTTCTTCTTTGAGCACTGAACTGCTATTTTAAAATGAATGCATCTACCAAAATGTCGAAGCCTTGCTCATGAAGGGTAACAGTCAGTGGAGAGTGTATCTAGAAAACTCCCTAGCTATGGGAGAAACTTAATTCTTCCAGCAGGGATTGCAATCTTTGCCTTACCCAAATAAAGCTTAAATGGCAGAAAACATGAAGAGAAGAGACCTTACTTCCTTAAACATTTGTTTCCTTTAAATGCTGTTTGCTCTTTGTCTCGGATAGCTGAACCCTCTTGCTTAGGATCATGAACCCTGCACTGTAACAAAGTAGTAGGTGAGCCAATACTTCATTATCCAAACCCAGGACAGAATTTCTTCATCTGAAACTGTTCAGATTCCCCTTATCATGTATTCTTGTTAACTTCCTTCAACTTATTAAAACCCACAAGATTCTCAGTAGCTCTGTTACCTTGCTTACATGCAAATTTTTACAAAATATTTCATGTCAAAGTTTGCTTAGGCCTTGAGAAGTGTCTGCCATGACAGCTGCATTTGCCACTTGACTATCAGCCTGGAATTTTTGTAGGTAACTGCCTCTTTTTATTTTTTCTGCTATTAAAAAATTACCAGTTTTGCAATCCAACCTCTGCATACATGAAAATAAGTAAGACAGGTTTCATTTTCAGCAGAATGAGAAAACTGTCCAAGATCAATCTGTAATTCACCGAAACAGTGGTCTGGTTTTCATACCTCCAGAAAGGATGTACATTTCTCAGTTGTATGAACAGTATAGTATTTGATGAACTTAGTAGCTGGTAATTAGTTAGCAGCACATATAGAATGACTATAATACTCTGTTAGTGTGCTACTAAACAGTCAAAATACCCCAACTGTGTAGGCTTGTAACCTGAAGAGGAAAGACCTCACTGGTAACACCAGCCTCTTAGCAGGAGCTCCCAGTGCTTACAAAGTGCTTGTTACAAGCAAGCAAATTTTTTTTGTGGCTGACTTCTTCAAAATTTATGGTCAGCCCTGCGACATTTGATTCCTTGTGTTTCACTTAGCCTGTGGTGCTGTCATCTGTTTACACTTCTTTGTCTGTCTGTTCCATGTTGTGTTGGCATTTAATGTGAATGAGCTTCATAGCCTTGATTTTATTTTTTCCTGAGTAAATATATATTTCTAAAGGTTCTTCAGAAACAGGCCTGATTGTGTGAATGACTTAGGAGGCAGCTGAATGTGATCAGCAATGGAAAAGATGCTAACCCTCCCCCCCACACACTTAATGTTGCTGGGAACAATGCCTGAATGTGTCCATGATTTTGTTGGGTAAGATGATGTCATCCTGGCTTTTTTCTTGGTTACATTGGTACAGATGTGCACATCACACTTTGAGAGACTCAAAAACTTCATGCTGTAATCAGTGACAGAAAGACTGAGTCATAATGGCTCAAAATGTTTTGATAGTTTCTCGAAGGTTGAATAATACCCTCATGTTGGGATTAGGGTGAGAGAGATCCTGGGAGCCAACTCATGGTTGCCTGATCTGGGGAGCTGCACCCCTGCCTGGGGTGTCCCTCTCACAGCTGCTGTCCTGAGATGGCAGCAGAACGTTGCTCCCAAGCAAGGGACAGGTGCAGGAGGATGTGTCTGCACCTTGCCCCTTCCTCATGTGACAAGAGCCCCTTTGGGCTGGGCTCTGGACAGACACGGGCAGAGGTGCCAGGCTGCTCACACTGCAAACGCTGCCGGAGCAGCTGTTCCCCATCTCCTCTGAGGAAAAGGGGCTCTGGGCCAGACAGAAACCTCCTCCTGCATGCTGGGTCTGGCCCGCAGACCTCAGTTGGTCTCTGCTGAGTTAACCCATCCACACTGTAACTGCGCTGAAAATTATCTGCTTTTGCAAGATTTATATATTTTAATTAACATGGTTTGATGTGTGATGTGTGGGTATAAATGAGCATATTCTGTAAGTAGTTTCTACTTCTGTTTTGAATCTCTGTATCCATAAATCCAACACCGTCAACATGTATTAGGTTTGACACTGTTTGCAAAGTGTTGTTTTATATTCATGCCGATGCTGTACACGTATTGAATAATTTTTTTAATCTAGGAAATTAATGTTATTGTTGTGAGCAACAAATAGGCAGTTTGAAAAGGCTAAGGCTGAATTATCAGTGTGGCCAGTGGGCGTTAACAGGAACTGCTTTCTTTGTTATTTTAATCCAGTGACATTGCTGATAAGGGGCTTTGAGTTAGAAGAGAGCAGGTTTGGTGCCTCTGCTTTATTGGCAGGCATCCTCTCTGAACTATGCATTATGGATCATAATAAACAGTTTAAAAGCACAATATGCAGACAAGACAAAAATATCCAATCATCTGATAATAATTTGGATTGCAGTGCAGTCATTTAAAACGTGTATACTTTCAGGAAAGAATAGATGTAGATGCTACAGAATCTATATGAAAAAAACCCCCCGAAATACAGGCCAAGTTAGGGTATATGCACAATGGCTTTAAATCAATAAATAGTGTGGCTATTACTTGAATGGTGCAAAGAGTCCAGGGAGGTGTGGAAGGAAGCTGAAGGGAGCAAAAATTCCTGGGTACTCCTGTAAGAAGCTAATGAAAGAAGAAGGATTACTTAAAATAATTTAAATACTGACTTGTGCTCTGGGTAATTTCCATCCGACTTAGCGGAAGTTCCTTTTTACCCAGATTTTAGTCAAATCCATCCATGCACATTGTTATGCTGAAAAAAGATTATTTTCTCAAAGACAATGTTTACAGTTTGCAAGATGATCAAACAGATGGTTTAAATTTGTTCTGATACTCTGTGTTTTTTCACAGTCTCTTTGTAAGTTAAATAAACTTGAAAATGATCTGTCTAGAACAGTGTCATTTCCCAGATGAGATAGCTGCTTGAGGATATGCCTGTCTTCTCTCTCCGAAAAGATAATCCTCATCTTCAGTAAATAGCAATGACTGTAGTTCCCTGCTATTCCAGGACTTTTGCTTCTCTCTGCTCTCCAAAATGAGCCCATGACCTCACTGGCTCATATCATAGCATCTAAAAGAGGTCCTTCATTATCCATTGTCCATGGACATAGCCTGTGTCCTTTTCTGTTCCTTGTTCTGTTCCTGTTACTCACCCTGACTGATCCAGTATATATCCTGTCTTGCATGGCAAGAGGGAGCTGGGGAAAAAGCAGGGCAGCATGAAAGAGGTGATATTCCCAGTGTGCCAGAAGTGATATTCCCAGCGTGCCGCTATTCAGAAGTGCAGACATTTCCTTTTAGCATCCCTCCAATTGTTCTAAGTTTCTTTTCCCTTGCTGGCAAAGCACCCAGTGAAGCCCACAAATGATAGCCATGTGGGTCGTTTTCCAGAGGGCTGAACATGTCACTGTTTGTCCTGTGTGTTGCAGGCTGATGCTGGTTTCTGAACTAGCTCGAGTTTGTTCAGACTGGCTGGTTTCAGTCCTCCGTGGCAGGCAGAGCAGCAGCCCTGCTCTGCCTCTTATGCAGTGAATGCAGTTAACAAAGATCTTTTGATGTGCTCAGGGAAGCCTTGATAACTGAGGAGCTCCAGAAAATGTATTTGTGCATGACAAAACAGTGGGGGAAAAAAAACACTTATTTTCTTTCTTCCCTCCCCTCCCCCCATTTTGGGACAAGGCTTCAAATTCAGCCTCGGTTTGCTGTGCATATTGCTGGTACCTTTTTAATGCCATGCGTCTGTTGCCTTTGCAAAGGACGAGAATCTGCCCCTGGATCTACCTCTGCAAAGCGTTTGGCAAGGTGCTGGACTAATTCCTTTCCATATTTAATTTAAACAGAGCAAAATTAGATTGTAATTGGACACCTTTGAACTCTTCTTTGTAGTTGTTGTCTCTAAATCACTGTTAGTACAGCCGAATAGTCCTTCAAACCAATGTAAACACCAGCCAAGAACATGAATCTAGTGGCTCTTTATCTTCTTTGCCTGGCATGGAAATGCAGTGTCAGAAAAGTGTGTAACTACATAGAACCTGAAACTTCCCCTTTCTTCCCTCTCACATCTTTTATTACTTTTCTCCAAGGAAAGGGATTTCTACTGGTATAGAGATCTTTCTTTTTGTTTTCTTCTTCTTCCTCTCCACCTTTTAATTTCTGACTGGATTGGAATCTTTGTTCTTTTCTGATACATATACTACTGACAAGTAGAATTAAAATACTATTGCGATAGAAATTTCTTTGCTGCTTTTAGCCAGCAGCAGAACAGTCAAAATGGTGGACCATGTATTTGTCCCTCTTACTGCTTTAGAAAAGGCCTCAGCAATCAGATCCTCCCGAGCCAAGGTACTTTGAGTGGTCAGTTTTAATGAGACCAGAGTAACTGCAGGTAACTGCAGTAAGGGGGAAGTCTAATGTAAACATTATTTATCCCATGCTAAATTAGCACATGCTATTAGCTCTGTGGAAAACCCATGGCAGTGGGCATAGCTGACACCATGGTGGTTCGGAAAAAGTTTGTAGGAATTTTTTTTTTTCATCTTAAGCATAGTGTTTGCAGTGAGATCAGGCTACCTTCTTTGCAAGCACTTTTTAAAAAAATGGTGTATTTTTTACAAACTTGTCTGCATCTATGAATTTGGGCTCTGTAAGCAGGTTTGAACATAATAATGTCTGCCCATGAAGACAGTGGGACCTGGGAGTGCTGTGAGGAAAAGGAAATACTGGTTTAACCATCTTTTTTAGGCTTATATTCTGGTGTATTTCGGTCCCCCTGAATGAACAATATAGCTAATCTTTCAGTTGGCATAGATGATGCAAAACATATGATGTTCATTTTGGTGACATCGCTGTTACACTAGCCTGGATTTCCAAATAACAAAACATGTTTTCAGGTCACAAATACGATCCTAGTGCCCCCATATATAGAAGAAAATTAACCAGTGAAATTGTCACTTCATCCAGAGAGGGAATGAAAATAAATATATGCAAATTTAAATCACAGAATTATAGAATTCTAAGGGTTAGAAAGGACCTGGGACAAACTGAAAGATCATCCCATCCCAACCCCCCTGCCATGGGCAGGGACACTTCCCACTTGATCAGGTTGCTCAAGGCTTTATCCAACCTGGCTTTGAACACTGCCAGGGTTGGGGCATCCACAACCTCCCTGGGCAACCTCTTCCAGTGTCTCATCACCCTCACAGTAAAAAACTTTTTTCCTAATATCTAACCTAAATTCCCCCTCTTTCAGTTTGTACCCATTACTCCTTGTCCTTTCACTCCAGTTCCTGATGAAGAGTCCCTCTCCAGCTTCCCTGTAGGACCCTTCAGGTATTGGAAGGTTGCTCTGAGGTCTCCGCACAACATTCTCTTCTGCAGGCTGAACAGCTCCAACTTTCCCAGCCAAATATTTTGGTGTTTCAGCCAGCCTATTCCTCTCAGCAACAAGCAGAGACCTCATAGTACTCATGGCATAAGAAGGGAAAAGATCCAAGCCCACACCCTGGTCAAAGCCCCTCCTGCTTTCTGGAAGGGTATGGCCTGCCAGAGCTCCCTGGCAAAGGTGAGCCCTGCAGGGATTGCACCCTGTGCACACATCTGGGCTATAACGTGCTGGATCTCCCAAAACATGTGTGCGTCGTCTTTTTTGTTCAACACCCCCCATTTTTTTTCTGTAATACATAACTTGTCATTGGGGCTCCATTACTCTCTCGGGTGATACCTCCACTGGGAATTTATTATTTACACTTCTGTGCTCCTCCAAGATGGGCACTGGCAAATGTGCAGTAGCAGACAAGTGCTGCTCTAAGGGTTTCTGGTGTAATCTGAGGTGACAGGAGAGTGAAGGGATGTGGGGACAGCCATTAGCTAGACCTCTAGTTAGAAAAATGTTTGTTGGAGCTGGGTTTCTCCTGTGTTTACAAATGATCAAAGAATCTCCTTACTGTGTTCAAGGACCTACACTGGGATGTAAATTAAGCAGAATTTTAATGAAAACCTTTCAGAAATGGACATTTTGCCATTTTTCAGGTAAATGCTCAAGAGCTTGTAATGTAATGTTAGTCTAGAGCAGGTTTGGTGCTGCTGAGGATTTCTGAAGTACAGCAGGGTTTTGAGCAAGGTGAGGAGACACTGGATGAAGGGAAAGTGGACAAAGAGCACAGCACCAGCGTCAGAAGGAGAAAGGCAGGGGAAAAACCAGAAAGAAGTGTGAGCTGTGGCTTGAAGGTATGGATGGGCAACTTCATGTGATCAAGGTGCAATTGAGGTAAAACTGCAAATCCCTGGGTAAAAGCAGCTCGGATTTCTCTGTGGCTGTTAACCGCGCTTTGCCGGGGGTGGTTTCAGGGGGCTGCTGGCCGCAGCGGACATCGCCGGTCCCGAGGAGACAACGACGACGCTGGCCAGGGAGGTGGCAGCCCCGTGTGGCTGCAGGCCGCTGTGCTGTTCTTATTCCCAAGGAAAAGGGGAAAGCAAAGGGAAAGAGGAAAGCAAAGGAAAAGGGGAAAGCAAAGGGAAAGCGCAGGGCTGGCGGCCGCCCTGCCCGCAGCCCGAGCCCGCGGCAGCCCCGGCGGGCCGTGAGGGAGGGAGGGAGGGAGGGAGGGAGCGGCCGGCAGGTGGCGCCAGCGGCCCCGCGGCGCGCGGGGGAGGGGCCGCGCGCTCTGCCCTGAGGGAGCTGGGGCCGTCCGGGCCGCAGCGCCTTCGCAGCGCCGTAACTTTCCCTAAAAATGCCTTCCGGAGCTGCCGAACCACCCTGCACCTGGCACACTGCATGGCTGCACGCTGTTAATGGCTCTGGTCTGCAGAGCTGCTCTGCTTTCCTTAAGGCGAGGAGGAGTGTAAAGTGAGTGATGATTGTTTCCATTTTATTTCACAAAAAGCAAGCAACGTACTCAAAACTGATTGGAAAAACATAACCTTGAATGAGAATTTATATACGCATGCACACGCACACACAAAGGGGAATTTGCAGGTAAATTAGTTTATACTACAAAGATATTACCCAGTACAGCTATCCAACATATCACATCTCTATTTGGCATTATAAAATCCAAGCACATAATTTCCATGAAAAAAAACCCCAAAAGCTGTTCCTGTAAATTGCTTCTATTCTTTTTTCGAAGTAGAAGCATTTTTCGTATTTTTATTTCCTCCTCTTTACTGACTTTTTATTTTTCTCCTTGTTCTCTCCTTGCGTAGGGGAAAAAAAGTCAAAAGTGTACATGAGTTTCCAAGGTCTGCTTTTCCCACTAGAAAGAAAGCCTGTTAAGTACAATATTTCCCAAGAAAATGTTATGAGCAACTATGTTTCAGAAAGTGAGTGGCCCAACCAGATCTTGGAAGGAGCTTGTCTGTTCTTCAGATTGTCCTTCCTGCTGTGACTGAAACACCAGTTTTAGCTTTATGCCACAGAAATACACTATCTAATTTTGGCAGGGAAGTCATCTTCCCATTGTATAGACACTGGTGAGGACAATGGTCCTCAGTGTTGATGTTTGTGTTTAGTGACACCAGTTATTGAGACATCAAGGAAGTGCCGTAAAAATGGTCCAACATCTAGGAAAGACACATTATGATACAAGACCTGCAGAACAAAACTTGTGCAGCTCTTTGGAATGATGAAAGATGTACAAATAAAGGTTTATGTGTTTGGGGTTTTTTTTTCCAATTTTGGTGATGTAGCTGAAAGATAATGTACCCCCCCTCCACCCCCCCCCACCCCCTCCCAGCCTGAGTGTGGCCAGGAAGTGAGACCCACAAAGGAGTGAAATCAGCCATAGGAAGGCCATGAGCAGGGCACAGTTTCTCTGTTTGTGCCAGTGGCACGGCTGATCTGTCTGGTGTTACTGTCTGGACTTGAGAAGCTTGCTAATGGTTTTTGTATTCTCTAAATACTCCCATGAACAGAAAATCAAGGGGAGAGAGAAGAGTTAATTACCCTGACTTCATCTACCCAGTTTCCTCCCTGGCTGAATAGGGCTGACATATGCCTTGCATGGAGATTAAAGCTACTTTGTCATGGTAAATTGTAATTAGGGCTGATCTTCTAGTTCTGTAGAAGCTCCAGTCAGCCTGGTAGTAGTTCCAAAGAGCCCAGTGGCTGTTTGAGTCGTCATGAATGGCAGAACCCTGCATATTGTAGTAAATCTGACGGGCCTTTTAGCTGGTTAAAAAACCCTCCAACAATGGCTAGATGTTTAGCTGGTTAAAAAGCAATGGTCAGATGTTGGTCACTTCCTATTCCTTAGCTGTCAGAAGTGGTTTTGAGCAGGCAACATTTTTATATTATTTTTCTACCTTTCTGGCCTATTTGCACCAATTAATTTAAGAAAGATGGAAGTGAGTGAGGAATAAAGTCTGTAGGGTCAGAGGTTAGCTTTTCTAGAGCAGTGTTATGTAAAGAAAATGAAGATTATTTTTAAATTTTTCTTTTTAAATTTTTTTTTTAAAAGAAAGCTCAGTCAGTGCTGGGCTCACCCATGATGGTAGGTAGTGTTGGAATGGAGCTGACCCCAGGCCTGTATATGCCATGGGGCTGCATTCCTCACCTCATCACCTGTGCTCTGTGAGGTGCCTTCCAGTACTGCAACAGGCTTTTCATGAAGGACCCCTCAAATTCTAGTAAGGTTGTGACCCAGGAGGAAGATTAGTTTATCATTTAAAGCTCCCCAGGTTAAGCTTAGCTTGTCTCTGTCCAGGTATGTGTCACAGCAGAGCTCTGGGGTGCAGCGCTCATCAGGGAGTCCTGTGGAGACAGGATTGCCCACTTCTTTTGAACTAGGGCTGGCTTTCCTCCTTTTTCTTTTCTTAGCAGCAGCTAAGGGGAAGGGACTGGTTGGATTGGTCTCTGCCTTTCAGACAAACATTTAACAGAAGAGCACCTGCACCTGCCCAATGTCATCTTTTAAAAGCTGTCTGGAGTCTTCTGTTCCCCTGTACGGGGGTGCATCACAGGTTGACTGTTAGCAGGCAAGACACCCACAGTGTGCACAAAGCTTGGGCAGGAGAGGAAAGATGAGAGGACTTGCAAACCTGACAGCAGTCACAAACTGCAAATGCCTTTCCCACATCTCCAGTACTTCAAAGCCAAGGTCTGGGCTCAAGTGTGTCAGCAACAGCCTCATCACCACCAAATACCAAGGGCGTACCCCTTCTGTGTTCAGTGCGCTATTACTCAGGTAGCAGCAGTGTTCCTTTTGTTACAGCAATGGTGCTGATGATGCTAGGGTGCTCCTCTGGCCCTGCTCTGCTGTGACTTCCTATGTCCTTTTCAGAGGTGCTGCTTAACAGGATCTGACTCCTTGTTCCACAGCAAGTCTGTCTCTCTTGTTCCCAGACACATGACCTTGTATTTGTATGCATTGATTCTCAATTAAATTTGAGCTGCTTCTGTCCACCTCTGGCTTTGAGCAAGATGAGAGCACAGGATAGGCCTAATGCTCATTGATTAAAAAGAAAAAAAAAAGGAAAATCACTTTTAAACTAGATTGCAGTGGCTCCTGAACTCACTAGAAACAAAGTCCACTTTAAAAATCAAGCTCCTATGGAAACTAAAATGAACACTTTGGAGTGCTCTTTTGCATCAATTCTATCTTTTCAGTATAAAAGTCAAGAAAAGAAGCAGGAGTTATGTTTTAGGCTTCCATGCAGAAAGACAAGGAGTGCAATCTCTCTTTCATTTTCCTTGTGATTAGGTTGTTCTGTTCAAGATGAGATGTGGAGCCAACTTACAGCAAAGCAATTTCATTTCTCAGAGATAGGAGAACAGAGAGGAAGGACCATCAGAGTGGCAAGGTACCAAGTGAGATGTATCAAGCATCAAATAGAACATAGGCTCCTCCACCTCCTGTGTGCTATTCCTGCCAAAGTGAAATAGTTCAGTTGAAACACTGAAATACACTGACCCTTTCAGCCCCAAATTGTATCCTGAGGAGACTGAGCCCTACACCTCAGACAGACATGTGAGTCCTCCTCCGCATGCCAGGGCTCAGGGTTTTAAAGTGAAGCGTGGTGTAATTGTGAGATCAGCCCATTTCCTTAAGGAATACAGTTCTGTGCTGTCTTGTTAAGGAGCCACAAGAGTTGATGTAACATTATTCATTAATGAAGTTCAAGGGTGAAAAAGGGCAATAAGGATGGGTTGGTGACAAGAAATAACATGAGCAGCGAATGTGACCTTCCAAGCCAGCTGGGCTAACTGGGTGAGAGCTTGCAGGGGCACAAAAATGTTCACATTAGACGAGGCTTTTCTTCAGACTGCTGAAGAGCTGTTTACTTGTTCTGCTGATTGCTTCTGGCCAATTTTAATCCTGAGAGTATGCCTGCCTTGTTCTCTACTTTGATCTCTTTCTTTCTGAGTCAAAACACAGAGATGTTATTAAGATAAATTAGTAAAGACAGCTCAGGAACTGGGTGCGAAATGCTGATCATCATCTCCCCTGGAGATAAAATAATCCCCATGCTTAATCAATTCAGAGTATGTAGCAGCCCTGAACAACTCCTTTGAAACATGGGAAAACAATGGTGCTCTGTGAATTGATTGTATTTGTCCTAATTATAGAAGACCTTTGAATAGGAGTACTTAGAAATAAACTGGAGAGAGTGCTAGAAATGTGCAGTACTGAACAGGCTAGAGTACATGGTTACATGGGCCGAGTAACCTGTGTGCTGTAACATTAAATACCCTCTCTCTGCTCGGGCCTGGTTTCATTAACTGTCGTAAGCAACGGAGTGGAAGTGCTCTGGGAAAAAAATGCTATATAAACTCTACTAAAGAAAAACACAGGAGAGTGTCTGAATCATGTAGCACTGTTTCCATTTGAGTGCAGCCCTCAGTAATATTTTAGTTTTGAGCAAAATGAATGAAAGTTGCAGTTTGGGCTTTTTGTGCTTTCAGTGTCCCTGTGCTGAGATGACAGACCCTTTTGGGAGCACATATGTTCAACTGGTTAACTTGAGCAATTGGAGAAGACAAATACCCTAGAAAGAGAAGATAAGTTTGAGAGTTATTCTGAAGAGAGAGAAGATTAATAACGCCAGGATATTTAGATAATAACTACATTAAGAAAACTGTGACTTAGACTCAGCCTACAACTGCAATACAAACCACTCATATAACAACTACACTTCTCAGTAATTTCTACTTCTAGAGTAATCACTAATAGAAGCAATCACCTATTGCCATAATCTCTCCTAAATGGTATAGTAAAGAATTGCTAAAGGTATACTACCTTTTGCAAAGATCGTTGTAAATCTAAGATATAAAATAATTAATGTGCAGTTGCTGTGAGTTTTATAATTTATGAAAGCCCATGAACATTTAACACTGCCTGCAGACCTGAAGGATGCACAGAAGCAGCATAAAGCACCAGGGTTCATTGCAGGAAACAGGATGGGGTAGCATCTCACTTCTTATAGCAATGTTCAAGACGCTAGCCTAGCCAGTAGCCTAGCAGGGAGTCTAACTCTATTAAACAAAAAATTGTGAGGTTTGCTTTAGTGGGTTTTTTGGTTTGGTTGGGGTTTTTTTTTTGTTTGTTTTTTTTTTGGTTTTTTTTGGTTTTTTGTTGGTTTTGTTTTGTTTTGTTTCTTTTTTTTTTGTTTTGTTTTGTTTTTTTGTTTTGTTTTTTTTGGTGGGGGGGTTTGACTGTGTTTTGTTCCCTGTGGTAACTCCAAGACTCCACTTGCACTTGCAGGCCTAATGAGGAGTTGCTTTTCAAGTATCAGTGGGTAGATAACCTAAGCATCTTTTGACAATCTGTACCATAAGGAACAGTGAGGAGTAGTAGGAAATATAGGCATCTCTGCATTTTTGTTTTAGGGCAAAATAGAAATGACAGTGTGATAGGGAGCTGGGATCAGTCAGGATAGGGGCAGCCAAGGATTTAAGGAAATCCTCTCTGGAAGTTCATTAAATTGGACGTTTGTGACCTTGAACCTTCAGTTAAACAAAGCTGAATTTTTGTTGGCTTCCAAGTTCTATTCAGTCTGGTCTAAAATGAAGAATAAGTGAAGTGAGCACAAATAGGACATGTTTCTGAGGCACAGGAGTTGCTCTAAGAGTGTCATAGGGAGCTGCACAGCAGGAGCTGTTTGGAAGCTGACTTGTAGCTGGCAAGGTCAGGACTGAGGGAAGAAAAATAAAGGAGCTCCAGCATGATGTATTATGATTTTTTCCCCTCCTTCTTTTTTTTTTCTTTTTGTTCTAGGCTTCTCCCAGAAGAATGCTGATGAAAAGCACAGCATCCCAGTGCTCCCTTCCAGAGTATGAATGTGTTGCAGTTGAAAATGGGATTAAGGAAGGTAGGGCAGCTTCTTCCTTGCAGTGCATCCAGCCATACATGCAGCCCTTGAGTCAGGTGACTGTTCACTGGGATGTGGCATTCAGGTCTGATGCAGCGTTTCAGTGCAAGTTAAAGGGGGCTGTGTCAGAAATGACAAAATCAGCTTGGAGGTGAGTTTTGTGGGTAATAGAAGAGTAGTGTGCATTTAAATGGCATATTTTATCTCTAGCTGTTGAACTGCTTTGGCATAACAGCTTAAGGGACAATACTGCCTCAGTTTAGCAGGAGAACCATCAGCCCTTTTCTCAGATTACCAGTGACTTCCTCAAGGTCTTGCAAGGAGCTGCTGAAGAGCTGGGAATAGAACCCAAAAAAACTGGCTCCTATGTCTATGGTCCCATTTATGGCTCAATATTAAGCCAGGTGCCACTCCTCCACGCAGAGAAAGAAACATTTCCCTGAATGCTCTTGCCTGGGCTAAAGTATATGGAAAAGCCAGCCACTAGCAAAAGAAGTCTTATAAGCTTTTCCTTCTTTAAAGCAGGCTGACTTTCATCAGGGTAGGAAGGAAACAGTAGAATCTCAAGTTAGTTGGGTCAGGATAGATACAGCTGTTGGTTATGAGTAGTCAATTGCTTCCAAGTGAGACTGGAGGGACTGCAAAGAGGAGATTGGTTAACCCAAGTTCCCTTCTTTGGCTGTGAGGCACTGTGGCTATGTGATTGAGCTATTCAAGGATGGACTACATTTGTAGGCTCTCATGCACCCAAACTTTGTGTAGCTAGCCCTGTAGCTCGGTATTTACTGTACTCATGGTAACACACATTGCTGTTGTTTGTAACAGTCCAGAGGTTCTGAAGGAGCTCTGTAAGGCCTCAGGACTTACGGCTTTGTCTGGGCTTGTCTTGGCCTGTCTGGAGCTTTGCTCTAGCTTGTTTAGCTGCAATAGCAATTTCCTAATGACCAGGTGACTTACACAATTTATTCTGCTTTTGCTTAGCTTTGTACAGCTGTGTGATTTAACCAGAGTTTTACTTTAGCTGAGAGTAACAAGTGGTGATTTTATGTGGAACGAAGAATGCAGGGCTCTAGCAAAATGATGTGGTGTAGAGAACTATAACCATGGTGTCATGGCAGAGGCCTCAAAAGGAAAGCTACTGGATGCACTGCAGAGGAGTACAGATCTGAGATGTCAGTAGACGGCATGGGATGATACTTGAGCCTCCAGAGCTATAAACAGCACATCAATGGTCAACGACTAATAGTTAAAGGTGACACCCTGACAGCTGGGTGAAACTGCTTTTAGGAGTAACAAAGAGAAAGTATCTAGTGTATATAAAATCTTATATATGGTGTGGACCAGCCACCTTAGGATCAGGGTGGGCAGTGGAAAGGTGAGTGTAAAGTGGAGAAGGGCTAGGTAGTATGAGATGTGTGTTACAGTTTCACCTTTACTATTATTGAGACTTAATAGCATTCTCCTTTTTTTCCTATGATAATTAGATCAAGATTAATATTGAGTGATTACAAGTTAAAGAAGGTGAATGATTGCAAGTTAAAGATTCAGTGACAGTAACAGTTGTCTTCGCTCATAAGTTGTGTCTTTTTGGCCATACCAGGACTTTTGAATAAAGTGCCATCCTAATGCCTTCCTAAAAAGACTGTCATCACACATTGAGAATTCTAAGCAAAAAGCTGTGGGGGTGAAATAGCTCAGAAATTCCCTAAAGTCAATCCTATATGTTTTCCTTAGCCATTTATTTACAAGAAAATGAATTGCTTATTTGATCTGTAGGAGGTGAAACAATGTAATAAAATTCTGAAGATATATCCCTATGAGTTGTTTACATGATATGTGTTTTGAAGGAAAGGATGGTGAATGGATCAGTGGTTATTAAGATAAGTTGTTTGTTATTGATTCATCCACTGCATACAGTAAATATTTCATCCAGTTATTTCATGAGACTGTATTCAAAATATAATGCGTTGTATTTTGGTTTGCCTTGTAACATGGATATGCTACAAGAAACTTGCAATAAAACAAGATTTATTTTTATTTTTAGAATATGATTTGAATCACATGCCTTTATAATGAGGCTTGGCACATGTACACTGTGACTTTATTTTCCCTGAGCAAGTATGAATATTAACATACCTTATCGTAAAACAAGCCTCTAATTAAAACATTTTATGTGTAATTTACAACAATTTGGTGGTTTTATTGGAATATATAATGATTTTCTAGTTCAGTTTAAATATACTTCTTGAAAAATCTTCTAGTACATTGGTCAAATTTGCTGATAGTGAAATTTTCACTTGATGAATTTTAATGACAAATTTTACTCAATATAAAGAGATCTCCAAATAAAACTTTGTTTCTAATTCTCATAGTGCAGCTGTTGGCTATCAAGTAATTTTCCATTACGATATAGCCTGTATCCTGCACAGTTATACGGTGAAATAAGCATTTTTAGTACCTGAGTACTCTGAGAAGTAGAGTTCTAGATTGATTTCTGATGTCAAACTTACAAAGATCTTGTAATGTGAGATTTTTTTCCCACATCAAATATTCCCCTTGTAAGCATCTTGGGTTTTGAGCTGCAGCTCAAATTTCTTCCCTGCATTATGATACTTAACTTGCAACTTTGTACTGTAATACTGGGACGTGGGCCCAGAAAGCAGGACAAGCAGTGATGGGAGATTTGGGTTTACCAACAGTGTATAAGTTGTTTGCAAATTCCAGGATTGGGTAAGTTACCTTAAAAGCCCATGAAGATTAAAAAACAAGGTGAGACAGTGGCCAGACATCCTCATTATGTACTGCTGATACTGCATAGCAAAATTTCATTAAGGACTCTGTAGTGGCAGGTTGTACCAAAGTATCTTGCATGAAGTGTCCAGTGTCTTTCCTTCCTGCGTGCCTCTGAATTACTTGTCTGATTGCCTCTGGAAATGGAGTTTGTAGACTCTTACCTGACTCCCATGTGCTGCCAACTGGCCTGCAGAATGTAGCTGGAAATGAGGATGTCATTTGAAGAGTTTGAATTTATATTTCTCTCTCTCCCTGCTGCCCTGAAGGTTTATGTGGCCTGCAAACATCTTCATGTCTGAAGAATATCTGTACAACATCTGACATCTTGCTGAATGCAGAGGAAAAAATATGAGCCCTTTACTGATAAGCAGAGATGACAACTTTGTAGTAACATAATTATGCTGAGGATCCATGAGTGTACTCTTGAAAAAAACTTTTGTATGTTGCACTTCTCTTAGAAAGAGCATTAAGTTATTTCTGGATTTTTTTGCTGTACTTCCCATTTGCTATAAAAACCTACAGATGATCATGTAATGAGAGAAAATATAATTTAATAGAGGTATTGAAGCTGCATACAAGTTCAGAAAAAATGTTTTATCTTTCCTGCTGTCCTTGATGGCATCTTCTGTGTTGGATCACAGCTCCCTCCCTCAGACAGTGTCTGCCACTGTGTCACCTCTCATTCTTGCTGAGCCACAGAACAGTGCTGTTGGTGGACAGGAGCTGCATCTCCTCAAAGCACTGCCTACGCTTCAGCCTTGTGTAACACGATCTATTGATGGAACTTCCTCCAGTGTAATTGCTACTCACTCTAATGGCACTACCCTGTGACTCGGGAATCCTGCTCCAGACTTGACAGTGCCTCTCAGGGCTCACAGGATACTCGAGGGAGCTCTTACCTGGGAGCTATAATAAACCTCATTGGAACCTCTAGCCTGCTCCATAGTTTGTTACGGTAGATACAGCTGTGAGGTGAGGTGCCTGCAGTGTGAGGCTGTAATACATAACCATCCCAGATAGGCATGTAGCTTTGAGCTAATGGGAAATTAGAGCCAAAACAACTGAGCTTCTTGTTGCTGTGCCATTGTCTGAATCTCTTCTTCCACCAGCTGACTTTGCTCTTTAAATTCCTGTTGCCCTTTCTCCTGCCCCTGCCCCTCCTTCTGCCACTGGCAATATAAACAACCTCAGTCCTGTCTCTTGTCAGTGATTGCAAGAGAAGAGAGCTTCTATTTTTGTATAGACCAGATGCAGTAGGACCATAAGGAAAAAGAGAAGGCTGCCTCTTCCTTTTGTTCTGAGCATCCCATGACAGCCTAGGATTGACTAAACGGATGCTGCTTGCTGTGTGCATCTGTCTGGATGTGTGTCTGGGTAACATTTTTTCAGGTTTGCCTTGAAAATGGCAAAGGCTGGCAGCTTGTCATGGTCTCAAAGAGAAGCTGCCTCCTCCTCCAGCATGTGCGTGCTTTTTGTCAAGGAATGTGGGCCCCCATGCTTGCCTGCCTTGTGAATTAACTGGAATACACAGTCGATGGACAGTACCTGTCAGCACATTTCACCAGACAGCTCCAGAGGGGAAAAAAAGAGTTTAAATAATCATCTCTCTCCCCTGTGCATCAGGAAAGAGCGATAAAAAAATGGAGATAAAAGACTATTGAAGCCTTAGGACATTTAATCTCTTTTCCTTGGGGCAAATGCAGGTCTCTTTCCTATAGTAAACACATTTCAAGCTGTTCAGTTTTAAATTTATTTAGTGATAATACTTCTGAGGCTTTCCTGGAGAGGTTATTTTGTAATTTAATAGATGACACTGTTGGGGAATTTTTTTTGTTCTAATTTTCTAAGCATTCAGTGGTTTTCATCTTTAAAGCACATTACAGACATTAAATAATCTGCAGACAGTTACTGAGAGGTAAGTAAGCCATCACCTCTCTCAACCTGAGCCTTTCTCTTAATAACTCTGTGGGAACTCCATTCAACTTAACTCAAACATGTATTTCTGCAGTTAAATCAGAATTTGTAGTATGGTAAAATGGCAGGTCAGGCACAGATTTTTTTTTTGGTTTTGTGTTTTCATTTTAAATGTGCTGCTTACCCATCATTTCAGATGTCTCCTAACATTCAGCTGTAATGGTGTTTTTGTTTTGCTGGCTGCATCTCATTGTTTTTAGCTCTACCCCCAAGCAACAATACTTCCTTCACCTGTTGAAGTGCACACAGTGTGCATGGATGGTTTATTTAATGTTGCCTTGTCTTTGCAGGGCTCAGCTCCCTCTCTTGGTACTGCCATACCTACCGTTCTTCTAGGCCATCTTCTGCACTGACGTCAAACTCATCTGGCACCTCCAAGGACCAGCTTGTGGTCACATCTGTGTTTCCTCTCTCCTCCCAGCAGCAAAAGCTGCTTCATTGCCCAAAACCACTAGAAAAATTACTGCTGACTCTCCTACATGCCACTCCATGTAGAACAACAGCTCCACTGCATCTCGGAACAACCTCCATGCCTAAATACTGGAAAAACTTAGCAGAATGACACAGGTCTTGGGAGATGACAACTGTGCCCAATAATGGGAAGGAAAAATGTACAAAGACCCTCTGTTATGGATGCTCAACAAATTGAATGCTTCTAGGTAGCCTGTTGCCCAAGATGTCCTAGAGCTGGCCCAGGGCCCTCTTAAATTGCCCTTGGTGAGCCTGTGTCCTTGAACCCTCACCCTTGCTACTGGGCTATAGGCGAGGAGGGTGAGGTGGGTGTTGATCTGCCTTCTGAGAGTCCCTCTGCATTCTGCATGAACCTGGAGCCAATGCCGGTGTGGAATTTAAAACATATTGGTCATAACTAAATTTTTTGGGTCAAAAAGGCAGGGAGGCTTGTGAGGGTCACGTGGCGGCCTTCTTTCACTCTTTTGCTTGCTTAAACAGATCCCCAGACAAAAACATTCATTCCACTTGGCTGCTTGTGTTGGAGGGCATATATATTTGCACTAGATTTTGATATAGAGATATTATAAACCAGCTCTTTACCAGGATTGTGGCCCTCTCTCTTCAAGCAGCAGTTAGAGGGCTGTATGCTCTCAGGCAAGAATTGCCTGTGCCGTGCTGGTGTGAATTGCCCTACATTTCTGCTGCCTTGCAATGTGTACACAGCTAAAAATAGCACTGGCCTTTTAACCGTCACACTGCACACCCAGCACTTACCTGAGAGTAGGCAAACATGGGCACATGGAACTAGGAAATTCAAGGTAGCGATCAAAAGAGCATTTGTCCGCTTTGTTCTCCTCATAATTCCTCTTGTGGATTATGCTGTCATTTTAAATGTAGCAAGTGCCTGTGTATTCAGCTCGCACCACTCCAGATGGCAAGTTCACCTGTTTTGCATTTTATAGTCTTGTATTTCAGGGCAGTGCCTAAAGCCGTTGCGTTTTTAATAGTTAAATCTGTGACAGAGTTACATACTGCCTAAAACCCAGTAAATGGCTTAAAGAAGTATCTGCTATAGGACCTTGGCTTTGTAATGTTCTAGTCTGTCTCCTGTTTTCACTTGGATTAGCCTGCACAATTCAGAGCCACATGTTGTCCTGAGACATCTGACTGGAAGCTCAGAGTTTAGTCTGATGTTAAATTTCAGGTCAGTCAGAACAGTAACTGTCATAGACACATTTATGTCAAAGTCTGAAAGAAAAACCCTCCGTAAACGTATTTGTATATTTGTAGCTAATTTTCTCTGCAGAATGCCACATAATGAAATACTACTCACCAGCTTACTGTCTGAAAAACTGGCATTTCACTTTTGGGGCAATGATCTTGGAGGAAGGCCTGTATCCTGCACAGTTTCACTGATAGCACATGCCTTCCACTGGCACCTCCTCTGGGAGGTTTCCACTCCGTTTCAGATTTGTCAGCAAGACTAATGCCAGCCCTCCTGAGCATCATGAGTACAGAGACAGTATGTTCCCCTGACAAAATCCCTAAGTCATGCTACATTACCTGTTGTAAATAGACCTCCAGAAGATATTCCATAGTCTGTGAGTGTGGATATCTGTGGGAGAACATGACAGCACGGGACAGTTTTGTTGAAGTGTTATAAGTAAGCTAAAGGTGCACCTCCCTGTACAAAGCCCAAATGCAAATCTGGGTAAAGACCCTGTAGCATGAGCAATGTCAGGCATTTTAACATTGTATTTGCCTGATTTGGAGCACTTGGAGCTCTTGCTTCTATCCTTTGTCTTTACTACTCTCAAAATCTGTACAACAGGGCAACAAAGCCTTTTTGGAGTAATTGCTTTACTTCAGTTGTTTACATTAGCAAACCTAATGAAAGCAAAAATATTGTAAGCAGTATTCAAATGGTCACAAATACTTGGGTTTTTTGGTGTTATTTGGATCTAGGGCAGGCAAATGGTTTCTAGAGATATAAATCAAGGCAGTGGAAGTAACAGAAAATGTACAGGCAGGTGATCATTTGATTAAAATGCATGCTGTGTATAAAACCTAGCAAACCATTCTGTTAGTGTCCAGTCTGTATCAATTTTATGACTAACTTTGTAATGTAAACAGGAAAATTGGGTGTTTTGAATTTCCATTGAAAAGTGTCCAAACCAGCGACCTGGCTGTTGCTCTGTAGTGCAGGGTTATAAGGAGAATACATGAAATTTTTCTCTCTCAAGGGACTTTGAATATGCTTGCAGAATAGACAGTGGTAACAAACATCCCCCCAGGCTGTTTGGCCTGGCTGTGTCACTTACTCTCTGGCTCTGTGTTAAAGATGTTTTTACGTATGTATTTCTAAAATATGCCTGCCTTGAGAAGAGCTGCTTTACTTTTTCTGTCCTTTAGTTTTCTTCCCTTTGCTTGGCATTCCTGGGAGGGAATAAAAGGGTTGAGATAACCACTATTTGCATTGAGTTTAGTTTTACAAGTACTGTTACAACTAAATTATCTGGCCATCCAGCCAGAAAGACTAGAAAAGGCTTTAGTAAGTCTCCCTAACACACCAGCTTGGACTGTTGAACTTCACTAAAGGAGGCAGTGCAGATGCTTGAGAGGGTCATATCTGTTTATCATGTCTGGTTTATCCTTTCCTAAGATAAACATCTTATGCCAGTCAGTCTCTTTTCAAATAAGAGAGTGTCTACGCCTCCAGTTGCTCTCCCTACCACCTCACCCTGTGGTCTAACCTTTGATCATAAAACCCAAAGTGAGTTAACTTAGATGTGAGAGGCAGTAGTCAGTGTTCAAACATGGACCATACCAAAGCTTGAACATCATGAAGACAGATGTTTAAAAGGCTCAACACAAATGGGATCTAAATGGACACTTTTGCTAATGGGATGATAGCTAGTAAAGGCTGAGAAGGGAAGTTTACATTTACACAGCACACAGCTGGAATGTTCCCATGAATGTTCAGAACTTTTGTCCTCCCCAGCTGTGGATTGCCAGGTAATAGATTTAATAAGATCCCTAAAACCAATCCCTCAATACCCATTACCTCCAGGGTATGTCAAGCTACAGAAGATTTCTGTAGTACACAACAAAGTGGTTCAATCAATATCCTGCAGGATGAACCTTGTCTCTAGAAGAAAAGGGACAGGCCTGCTCTGCCATTGCCTCTTGTCCTTATAATTGATTTTCTTTGTGCCTTCTTTCTGGCCAGAGAATTGCCTGTAAAGGGAATGGAAAAAGAGGAAGGGACCAAACCCCCTAACACTTCTAGTACAAAGGCCCCCAAATTTCATGTGCTAAGTGAACATAGCAGTAGAACAGCAGAGTATTGCCACTGTCTTATATGAAGCATGCAACTTCAAGCACTCTGTTAATAATCCTGCTATTAAATTTAGTAGTGCAGCTTAAATTTAAGAGCTAGATTTGCTCAGAGGGTCAGTATAAATAATTTAGAATAAATATTCTAATTAGGGTAGTCATGAGAAAAGTATTTACTAATTTTTTTTAAACTACACAGCATTTTTCTATTTGTTGCTATGTTAATCCCTCATAAACATGTTTTCATTAACATTCTTTTTTATTGAATGCTAAGATTATTGCAAATGAAGGTCATAACAAAAGTTTTATATAATACAAAATTGAAAAGCAACCCAGCTAATTACTGCCAAAGCCTTACTGCACAGATGCCAAGGAAAATATCTAGCAAGACTACTGGAACAATGCCCTCACAATCTGACCAAGTGGACCTCAACATTGCATATATAGACAACCAGAATGTCTGTGGGCTTCCCCATGGCTTGTGTGCAAGTAACTAGGAAGAAGTTTGAGAGAGAGGAGAGTGACTCAGCCCCACAGAGCATAAAGCTGCCATGTTCCCAGGGGGCATGGTTAGGATGGAGCAGTTTCCTCCCCAGAAGCTGAGTGTTCTCTTCAGGGTAGACAGTTATGTTTTCATTCATTTCAAGCCCTCTTTATTCCTCAGCTTTAATAGTTACCAATAACTCTTAATAAATTCTCTGCAACTTCATGCTTCACCCAGTATTGTTTGTGTGGGGCATTGCTCAGGAAGAACATGCATTTCATTCCCTCATTATTGGATGGCCATGTACATATAGACAGATAGATAGAGAGGTACTTGCCTTTTTTACATGAAGAAATAAGAGACACTAAAATAAACTATTAAAATCAGTTTCATTAGAGTAACACAATCCTTCTGTATGTACATAGACTGGATAACACCTGGCTAGTACTGATTTTTTGGATTTCAGTGATGGGATGAAACAAGTAGTTTCCTGTCTTGCAGCAGTAGTGCGTGTATGAATTGATTTTTGTAAACCACATTGAAAATACAACATGTAATACAAACATATTATTCATGTGCCTTTTGCTGTGAGAGTTAAAACATAAAAATTTGCTCTAAGACCAAAGCTGTAGTAGTTATTGAGCTTTTTAGCTTCTTAGGGGGAAAAAGGATGGGTTTATTTCTTTAATATTAAAATTAAAAATAGGGTTAATGTTTAGACTTAATGATCTTAGAGATCTTCTCCAACCCTAAATATGTCTGTGACTCTATGTAGGCTGGTTCTCAGCTCTTCAACAGGCAGAGGCATTCCTGAGAT
The DNA here is from genome assembly GCA_036785705.1 of Acanthornis magna. NCBI lineage: Eukaryota > Metazoa > Chordata > Aves > Passeriformes > Acanthizidae > Acanthornis > Acanthornis magna. Next base: position 15,959,652 of record JAWUZG010000090.1, read on the forward strand.
TAGCATTCAATGTTTAAAATGAATTCACTTTAGCTGGTGCTAGTGATCTTTAATAAGTGCATATTCTCTGATGGAACAGGGATGGGTATGGAAGTTGGGAGGGAAAAGAAGCTGTGATTTCCTTTTGGTGTATGCAGTGCTTCCATTCTTTCCTGAGCTGGGTGTGTGAGCCCATAGGAATCTGATTTTGGTGTTTTTATGAGCTACTCCACATTTCTAGCTGGGGAGAGAGAGAAAGAAATATAGACAAGAAGTTTTTGGTGAAGGTAAAATATCATGGCCCTATCCAAGAGCAAGTGTTTTTGATTTTTTTTGTAAATCTCCTCCTGCATTGAGGGCTGATGGCTTTGGCAGTTAGGCCACTTGCTGACCTTGGACAGACACTTGATAACAGAGAACTTAAATGACCTGCCTGTGTGTCTGTCTTATTCCCAAAATGTTCCTGCTCTTCAGCTTCAAGACTGTTTTTCTTTCCCAAAGGCAGTTGTCATGCTGCCTAGGCAAGAGATCTGCCTACTTTGACATTTACAGTTCAGAAAAAGGGCTTTTCAATCTGTGCTTAGACGGCTGGATTCTGCTGATGCTTTCTAATGGCTCTGCGACAGGTGTTGAGGAAAATCAAAGTTGTTATCACTAGGCTAAACTGCACTGTGTCAGAACCCTCAGTACCCATGGAAAATTTTCAGTCCCACATATTTAGAAAAAATGTGAAATCATTGTTTTGAGATTGTAATTTCTAAGATCTGGAATAATATTTCTTATGGGTAAAACTCTGCAGATTAAATGTATCTCCCAGCTACTTCATAATGCCACATAAGATTCAGTTCTAGACACTTATTTTCATAAATATTAACTCCTCCAATCTTAGATATTTCAATCTTTGTAATTTAATATTATTAATATATTACTAATAACTATTAGTTATATAATGCAATAGTACGATGATATGTTTATTAGAAATGCAATATCCCACTGACAGATTAAATTTTGCATTCTCAGGGATGTAACTTGACTGTGTCTTGATATTGTAGTGCTGAAATTTTACTCTCCAAAGCAAACAGCTTTCTGTGTACTACTGAAGCATGGCCAGCAGTCTTTAGTCTTTCTGTTAAGTTTTGTTTTTTACATTTTGTGCAGTCCTTTATCTGGAGAGTTTAAATAGGCCAGGATCCTTTGGAAGTAAATCTCTGGACAGCCTCCCAGACAACAAGGTGAATTTGGGCAATGCTCATTTCTTTTGTTAACATGAAGATGTGCCAAGAAGGCAGTGATTTATCCTTTTACCCCAAACACTGTGTTGGTTGGGCTCCTTTCATTCAGTTTGAAATAAAATCTCCTCCTCCCATAAAGCAGCACTAGCCTGACATCGAGGAAGAATGGACAGAGGAGTCAGTGAATGCAATAAATGGCCTAATTTCCATCAATAATTTGAAAGCATTTTTTAAAGTCTGGTAAAATTGTTTGGTTTATGGGTTGGTTTTTAAATTTGCCTCTGTCAGTAGAGATCAGAGTAAGAAAATGAGTATAGACTGGCTTGAACCAAAGAATCTGAAACAGAAACACAGCCTTGGAAGTTTTGTTTATATTTAGGACTCCACATCATCTGATTGTAGTGAGGGAGGGCAGACACCTGTTTGGATTTTCTGCCAGATTTCCTTAAATCTGAGAACAATTTTTGCTCTGGGAGTTTGGTTTGGGCCCATTTGCAGTTACAAGAGTATACAGCTGTGGAAGAGCAATGACAGAAAGGCGAGGGTTACATGGAGGAGTAATTATTCACAGCTACAGTGCAGGAATAGACAGGATGTTGGTAAGGTTGCTTAGCAGCTGTATTCCCACAGTCCAAGCCCTGCTTTGTTTCCATTGAGGATCTAATGTACTTTCTGCTAAAGTAAAGCTGTTCATGGTGTAGGAGGTTATATTTGAAGAGAGAACAGCTTAGTGGGCTTTTCTTATAATTAAAGCATAGTCACTGTCCAATTACTACTATCGCTAATACTCAAACCAAAAGCTGAACTGACCATGTTAGCCTGCTTTTGAACCAGTCCTTGTTACAAGAGACTGTCTCTCTCTTTTTACTCTCACTCGAAGTCTTTCAATCTTATAGCCTTGCTGGGAAGACTGATGGCCAAGTCCGGGCCACCACATGCACCGATGCGACTAGATGTGAAGTGCCCGGTAATCTCCACCTGAGTGAAGCATTTGCTGCTCTCTGTTGACCAATGCTCCTCATGACTCCTGCTTGACAGGTAGCTGCAGGGATCCTAAGCAGAGATGTCTGCAGTGGATTCTGTCCCTGCAGCCCATCCTGTCCCTTCTGATTGCCTCTGCTGCTACTTGTCTAGCAGCTGCTCAACAGCTGTAGTTCACAGGTACTGAGACAATTGGCACTGATCTAAACTGCCAGTCTGGAAAATGAAATTGCATATACCAGGAGCTGTTTCAGAAACTGTGGTAGTGTCCAGGCAGCTGTGGGGATGGAATATATGCTGTCCACCCTGAAGCAGCTGAACTATGTAGCAGGATGGGAGCCTCCAAGAAAGGAATGAAGCAGATGATTGGGACAGATAGGTTTCAGTCTCCCTGTTTGAAAACAGAGTTAGCAATACTGGCAGGAATTTTAGAGGTGGAAAGCCCTATTAAAACCAGATGTCACTACAGAACATCACACATAAGCAGTATGTAGGCTGAGAGTAAGAAAAAAGTTATTGGTGAAGCCACTAGCAAAAGTAAGGTTGTGTCTCTAGTTTTTATGTGTAGCCTTTCAAGGTTCTGATACATGATAGTTTTCTCTTTGTTTAAAATAAGCTTTTTTTCCCACATTGGCTCAATGTATGCGTGTGAGTGCAACTTCAATAGGCATGGAGGAGTCACAGGCAATTGGGAGAGATGGGCAGGTGAAACTCATACTCTTATTAATGACATTTTTCTACACTGCAATTCTAGCAATAAAGGTAATGGCTATCCTTCTTCTATTGCCTGGCATAATGGGTTCTGGGGTGTATAGAGCAAACAATGGTTCTCCAGGGGAAGAACTGGATGAGCTGGATACAGCTCATCCACAGCCTTGATTACTGCTCTGAATATTGCATATCCTCTTGTGTGGCATCATATCTTGGTGTTCCTGTGCTGGCTACACATCACCTGAGCTTTTCCTCTTTCTTTTGCCACATGTCACCCACCAGAGAATAGGTCATACATATCAGAAAGTGACATGAGAAATGGTGTCACCTCTTTCTTCAAATATTAAGAAAAGCCAAACCAGTGAACCACGTTTAAATCATGTGGGATGTAATTGCTCCCTCCTGCACTTTTAGCTGTCTCATCTTCCACTATTGCTTGTAACCCATGTGTGCTCTGGCCTGTGGGACTAGGAGAGGATGGGGATGGGAACATGGGCAGCGGATGTCTCTGTGTCTTGGTCATTGAAATCAACTTATGAGAGACATAGGACAGAGAGGGTTGTCTGTGTCTGTGATGTGTGGAGAAAAAGATAGGTCTGATTATAGACCTACCCATGAAAAACATTGCTCTGATTTGAAAGTGGTTTAAATCCCATCCAGGCTGTTTGCCTTAACATCCCCTCTGCAAAAACAGAAAAATCTCCTACACTACCCTGAAATTACTTTTGGTCCTCAACAACTTCTATAGCAGAAGTGGTAGTTCAAATGGGAAGATTTATACATTATTTTCTTAGTTCCACAAGGCTCTCTGTACCCAGATATCTGCACTGCTGGTGCTCAAGGTGTTGAAGAAACATATGGGGGAAATTTTTAGGGAGTCTTTTTTACTGTCTCCATTATGTATCACTATTGAGACATGTTCGGTGTGCCCAGAAGTAAAATGTGTCTCTGCAGGACTAGTACATCCTCAAAAGGATGTATTAATGAAGACTTTAAAACAGAAAACTGGCTTTGGCTTTGTTGTTTTGTAGTTTGTTTTTTTAAGATCTATTAACAGTCTATTTTTGGTGGCAAAAGGTATTGTGCTCCTAGTTTAATACACATTTTATTTTTGAAGTCACCTTGCTGTAGTAGATACCACAGTCAGGGATCTTTCCTGGCTGACTCCAGCTGTTGAAGTTAAGAGAAAATATGTATGTGCAAAGGAACATATGCATGTTTCAGATGTTGCCAGATAAAAAGCAGCAAACTGAGCATTTTTAACAATCTTGTCCCCAGTTGGAAATGAATATTCTACTTCAGCTCTGTCTTGATGTACTTCCCTCTTCAAGAAACAAACTGCATAATTGCTCCAATATATTTTGTGTTTAAGACAAGGAAGGCACGGAACGTGGCTGAGTAGTCATAACTCAAGCCCAATAAAGTGGAGGCTGTCTTCTTTCTGTGTCTCATCCTTCACTATACTAAGACTGTATCAGAAATTTACAGAAATATAACCCTGAACAGCTACGTAAGTGCACCAAATGTACACATTGGTACTTCCATGAAGCTAACTTTGTAATGAGTTGTAGAATAAAATCACAGAATCATAGAATCATTTGGATTTGGAAAGATCTCTAAGACCATTGAATCCAACCACTAACATAACACTGCCAAGTCCACCACTAAACCATGTCCAGAAATACCACATGTATACATCTTTTAAATACCTCTAGGGAGGGTGATTCTACCACTTCCCTGGAAACCCATTCCAATGCTTGAAAACCCTTTTGATGAAGAAATCTTTCCTAATAATATTGTGCTGAGCCCTAGAGAACACCACCAGTGTCTGGCCACCAGCTGGATGAAACTCCATTCCCTACCTCTCTCTGGGTCCAGCCATCCACACAGATTTTTACCCAGCAAAGAGTACACTTGTCCAAGCCATGGTTGGCTGGTTTCTCCAGGATAATTCTGTGAGAAACAGTGTGAAAAGCTTTACTGAAGTCATACTCAGTGTGCCCAAGATGGCCTCCAACCATCACATCACCCACCAGTCCTCTGTCCACAGCTCTAGTGGGGCACCTTCCCCGGCTGGGTCACTTACCAGCTGCATCAGGAATTTATGTTCCGCACACTCCAGGAAACTCCTCTTCTGTTCCCTCTCTGCTTTATTGTATTTCCAGAAGATGTCTGGTAAGTGGAAATCACCCATGAGGAAAAGGGCTAGTGATTGTGAGACTTTTCTCAGTTGCTTACAGAATATTTCATCCTCGTTGGGGGGATCTATAACAGGATGTCTGGCTTGTTGATCTTCCCCCAATTCGTTACCAATAAACATTCCACCCTGTTGTCACCATCATTAAGCTCCAGACAACGAGGACCACGATACCTCTCCTTCCTTACCTATCCCTTCTGAACAGTTTCTGACCATTCATTGCAGCACTCCAGTTGTACAAGTCATGCCACCACAGTTTCAATGGCAACTATGCCATAGTCTTCCTGCTGCACAATGCTTTAACAGAAGATCTGCTCTTCCTACCTGTGTTCTCAGGTGCATGATCTCAGACATCAGTCACTGCTTACTTGATTTCAAGATGCTTGCCTTAATTGTCTGGTTTTAGATTAATTTTTAATGCAAAGATGTCTTTTATTCACTCACTATGTACATAAGGGCCTGTAAACAACTTCAGCATTTTCCCCATGTCTGGAGAATTTGCTACTACTCTGCTATGGAAAAAGTCCCTATTTTTCATCAGTGGTAGTAGTCAGGTTCCACTCTAATGTTGTTTTGACATGTTTCAATTTTTCCTTGCTAAAGGAAAATATTTACTTGTTTATTATCAGCCATAAAGTCAAGGTTTTACTGTTCACAGAAATAAATTGCTTATTACTGTTGCAATTCTTTTTTCCAAAGCCTGAGGAAAACCACTTGTAATGGAAATTAGCAATGGCTATTACTGAAGAGGGGAACAAAACAGTTCGTTTTTATTATCTGTCCTATTAATAGTTACCAAGAAATGTCAGGTGACAAAGTAGAAAATGTAGATAAAAATCAAGTCATGTTTTAATCTTATTTAGTCGCTTGTAATGATGAACCAGAAGAGACCCTAATTATGCACTTACATGACTTAAATAGTCCTGCTATTGCAGATAATTACATTTGCAACATGCCTTGAAAGTGTTAGTGGAGTTATGGAGCTGATTCTAAAATAAATTTCTCATTTAGTGCTTCCATACAGAGGCAGTGATACATCTATGTTTGCAAACGTGGAATTAATTTCTGAAGTAGCGGTAACATCACTTTTTTGAGTTTAGGATGATGTGTGCTTCAGAGGCTGTTTATGTCTGTCTTCACATCTAATTCAGTTGAGAAAGGACAAGGTTATCCCATGTCATCCAAAATGGAGAGTTCATCCAGCAGATTTACCCAAAGAACATGGTGTTTTAAAAAAAATTATGATTTGTAGGCAGGACACTTCTCCAATCTCTGCATTTCACTCAGAACTGAGTCATTTCCATTCCAGTAATTAGGAAAACCAGATATAGCTTTATATGATTTTATTTTGATCATGACAGAACAGTGATTTGTTGCTTCAATACTGTCTCACTAGGAACCTCCTCTGTACTTTGTGTATTATAGAAAGAGAGGATGGAAGTGCTAATGCTGGAAAATTTAAGCAAACATTTTGCTTCTGATTTTAGGTCTCTCTCCTAACACTCCTGAATATTTATCCATGTCTATCTTTATAGCTTGAAATTACAGCAATTTTTAAACAATTATTGAATTCTATTTCTTTTTCTCAGAAATCTTTTGCCATTTAATCTCTCTATATTGGACAAAGAGCTCTTGGGATGCCAAGTATAATGGAGAGCGCAGAAATATAACATGTAATAAATGTTAAAGTGCATAAGAAGTCATAGGATTTCAGCAGAAATATAGTGGGATACAATGAAAGGATCATCTTCTCAGCTGCTTCTCACGTTATATTTTTTGTTTATCCTGGAAGTCACTTACAGTCAAATTACCAACTTTTGCGTAGGAATTTGTTGAAAGAGAAAAAAATTTTCAAAAAATGTGCTTTCAAAAGTGTCCCTTGGTGATTGTACTTATAGGGAACTGAAAGATGCATCCTTCTGCAAATGCTCTTTGTTTTCTGAGCGTGGCAACATCTCAAACTTTTAGTGAATTCAGAACCACCCTTTGGTCCCATTTTCTGGCATGTCAAAAATATGGGTCAAAGTGCTGGATCAGAATGAAACTGTGCACCATCTGTTTTACTACAGTAAACAGTGCTAGGAAAAGGTCATAATCTGTATAAATAGAAGCATGAAATAGTTTGGGTTGCGAGGGACCTTTAAAGGTCATATAGTCCAAATCCCCTGAAATTAGCAGGGACAACTGGATCAGGTAGTCCTCATAGCTCTGTGAGAAGAATGGATGCAATATCATTCCAAATGTTTTTCTTCCATGTGGTGCTTTTCCACACTGTGCCAAGTGCCTGAAGGTAAAAGAAGGCTACAGTATTTCAGGGAAAGCCCGCGAGATTAAAAGGCCACCACATTCCTGCTGTCAAGAGGATGATACTTTGTCACCTTACCGGCTCTCACGAGTAAAGCACTTCCTTGTTCTGTCGCTGTTCACTTATTCAAGCCATTGAGCAAAGCAGCGGGAGAGGCTGCACATCAGTATTCAAGGCACACCACGATGTGAGGAATCTGGAAGGGGGGATTGACTCGTTCCCTTCTAAATAGGATTGAAATTACTGAGTGTCTAATTCTCACAGAGCCCCTTTTTTTCAAAGGGCCTCAAAGGGTTTCACAAAATTAACCATATTTAGCGGGTAATAATCGGCTGGAGGAAGAAAAGTGAGCGATCAGCCCTCGGCAGAGTCAATGCACTTGCGTTTCCCACTGGGCAGCACTGCCTCTCAGGAACGCCCTGCACACCGTGCCTTGTCTCAGCGGGAGCTGTGGGAAGGCGCCTGTTGCACCAGGGACTGGGGCAGCAGGTGCTTTTGCAGGGGCTGTCTGCTGTGTGCTTGTGCCAGCCCCTCGTCCTGCTGGGCTCTGCCCAGGGAGCAGGGCAGCCCAGGTCTCCGCAAAAGTGCCCTGCAGGCTTCCTGCATACCCAGCCGCCATCTCTGCATTCCGCATTATTAGCAGGATTGTGTTCAAGACTGCGGGAGGCAGCGGTTCTTTTCCAAGAGGGTGTGATGGATTTGCGGTAGGGGACCTGTGGCAGTTGGTGCTTGGCAAGTGCTGAGAGGCTGTGGGTCGAGCGACTTAGGGAAGCTATTAATAGTCTCTGTTGAGAAGCTTATATTGCCTCAATAACATGGATCATTAATTTTGCTTTTTAATCATTAAGAAAATGCCTTTGTTTGATGGAATGTTTGGGACAAAGTTAGATGGAAGAAACTTTTCTGCTTTTCTTACTCATGTAGCACTAGCTATTAACTAATTCACTAAGCTTTTAACTAACCTATTTTTCATAATTTAAAGCTGATGGAGTGATTCTATTTGTATGTATACAAATTAGTTGCTGCTATATAATTATTTCAAATTTTCTTGCTTTCTGGGTGCTCTGGGTTTGTCGATGAGAAACCCAGAGCAATAGAAATGTAATGCAAGCAAATTAAAGGAAGTGTTACAAGGATCTACACAAGGCATTCATCCTGTATAAATACCAGTTCCTAATGAAATTATGAGGAAATAAATGGAATTTATTCCTGCTAATGCACATTATTTTCTCCTTTTTAAAAATGTTCACTACAAGATTGAGATGTCTTCTTCTTAAGTTCTCTCTCTCTCTCTCTGTTTCTCTCAGGTCAGTATACAGCTTGTTGTTCTCTGCTCAGTGCGATATTCACTTGGTTTCCTCTCCTAAAAATTGAACAGGTAAATAAGCAGTCTCCAGGGCAGGCTGTGATTCATAGAGGAAATAAGCAGTGTACCATGCACAAAAAATTCTGTGGATGGGTTAAAAATAGGAGGTGCATGTCTCTGACTGTTTCCCTACCAGCACCCCATGTAATGAAGGACAAATAGGTGTTGGTGGCCCACCTACATCCTTGTTTTGTCTTAGATGCAGGTGGTTGTACAAAAGTCACCAACAGTAACAGGATTTGCAGCTCCTCCTGAGTGTCTGCAGCAGCAGCTGTGGTGCTTTGCCTGCAGAAGCAGGGCTGGAGCCCAGGCAGCTGAACCAGAGCACGCAGGGCTTGTGCCACAGTCTCCTCAAGCTCACTGCTGCCAACAGCACTCTGTAGAACAAAAAGGCTGTGCGTATTTTTGTGTCTGCTACAAATGATGATTACTGCATCCAAAGATGCACAAATGGCAGCTGCCTATTCCCAGAGTCAGCTGTCACCCCAAGCAGGTAGGAGTGAAAGCCTCTCTGGAGACCCTCTCTGCTTTCTGACACAGTACAGGTGCCTTTTTCATGCCCTTGTTCCCCATTAGGCTGACAACACCTGCTCTACCACTTCCTGCTTCTCTCCTGGATCCCAGCCTGTTCCACTTACTGAGGTCTCCCTTGTGCTGGATTAAAAAATGTCTTCCATGTGTACTGAGCACTGTACAGCTTTCTTGAAAGTGAAGATCCTGCACTGGTAACTGAGGTTATTAATGCAGAAAATCAATGCCAGTTTGTTATGTTCAGAACCTTTTCCACGCTATGTTCATTAAAATCTCACTGTGGTGGATTTTTTCAGTAAAATCTTTGAGAGGTTTTTTATATCAACAAATCACAGAAAGCTTTTAAAAATTACTATTAGTATTATTGAGTCTCTTTTACTATCAATATAACTCCTGAAGGCTTTTTAAACCATGAAATATCTTACCAATCCAGTTTCTAAAGTTATTATGAGCCATAGAAAAGTAATAACCAAATTACCAGCAAGCGGGGCATTTCAAGGTATGACTTACAAAATTGTTACTGTCTTAATAACCTGAAGCTCTAAAAATTGACAGTAATGTTGTGGTGAACCTTAAGCACAGCCCTAGAGAACACAAATTGTAGTTATAGACAGAAGATATCTTAACAGGGACACAACTGTTACAGGACAGGGATTAGTTTTCTTTGGCCTTCAGTAAAGGTTCATGTTTTCCCCACTGTGTAAAACGTGAGAAGCACAGTGATGAGTAAAATCCATTCATATGGTTCATGATTCCTCACAACCTCATAAAGTGGACTTTATATTGCTGTTTTATCATATTTTGTAAGAATATGCTCCAGTGCTGACAGCAGTGCAAATGCAATTACAATGCATCTATATCTCCCATTGCCTGTTCTGCTGCTGCTCTTAATTAGGCACTTTCCCAATGGAGTCTGGCAATGTACAGTTTTTGACGTGGTAAATAAAATCATAAAATCACAGAATAGTTTAAATCAGAAGTGGGTCATCTAATTCAACCTTCACTGAACATAAATCCAACAGAATCAGGTGATACTGGGCCTTCTCCAGTCAAGTTTTCTTTGCTACAGGGAAGGAATTTTTTCTTGTTTAATTGGGATTTTCATTGGGTCCATTGCTTCCTGTCCTATTGCCATCTGTCCCTGAGATGATTCAGGCTGTTTTCTCTATTGAGCCTCTTAAGGCTGAACAAACTCAGCTCTCAGCCTCCCCTTGCATGTGCTGAGCTCCAGTCCCCTGACCAATTTAATAACCCTTTACCAGACTTACGTCAGACAGGCAGCGTGCAGTGAGCTTGATTGTGCTATGGAGGAGGGAGATTAAACACTGCTGTGTAGGAGTGAGAATGGGAGGAAAGGTGGAGAAGAACTTGCTGTTTCCAGGTTTCATAAAAATAGGAAAAATCTCTGGAGATGCTACATCTAGACTAGGGGGGTGCTGTGGCAATTGAAAAAAATTCTACTCTGCACTGCAAGGATCCCTGTTATATCAACCCATGCCAATGACTACTTAATTTGTTAAAAGCAAAACAGAACAGCTGTTTAAAGAGCTTCTAGAGTCCTCTTTGGGCATGAGAGGGTGGCTCAGAAAGGTGAGGAGTTTTTGAGAGAAGAGAATGACAAGGGTTCAGAGGGCAGGATAGAATGAGATCTTTAAGGGATATGCACCCTGATCCACCAGTTTTAATGAAGCCATAGAGGCTTGTGTGCATCCTTGGGGTGACTTAATGAACCTGGCTGCTACAGATGAGCAGTAGGAATGGACAGGGTTGTGCAATGGACAGTGTGAACTGCCAACATGGACTTCTGGATGATGTAATCTAAAGCAACTTTTGGCCTCTAAACTTCCCGTGTTCAAACAGACCAAAAGGATCACCAGCACCAGGATTAGAGCCACACAAGAGGGGAAATGTCTCCCTGTAAAATTCAGTCTCCTTGAAACCAGCTACTGGGTTGTGACAGTGGTGCTCCAGATCCAGTTGCCTCAAAGAGGAAAGACTTCTCCCATTGCTTCAGGTCAAATGCAGGTTCAACCAGAGCCTTCAACTTCCTTTCAGTGGTCTTTGCTCTGCTTGCACAATTCACAGTGCTTCAGACTTTGTATTTTGCACTTCTAACCCGTCTACTTTGATGGTTCTTCAAGGACAATACAGTCAAACTCTTCCTAGAAGGTAAATTTTATTTTGCCAGCTGAGACACTGCCTCTAACATACATGGCATAAGTCATGCACAGATGAGGAGCCAGCCATGGCCTGTGGGTTTGGACTTTCAAACAGACTTAACATTAAGCTGCACTGGAGGTTGACAGTGGTAGAAATTCTTGGAATCAAGCAGTGTGAGTGGCATGTGTTCCCCAGGTCTGTCACACACAGGCCCCCATCCCTTCTCTCCCTGCTCATCCTCCCTGCCAAGCTGTCTCAAGCAGCATGTCAAAACCTTCTGTTTTTTTCTGTAAGGTAGCTGTAGATAAACACGTTCCTGGTGGTTATCACTGCAGGGTGTTCAGGTGGTTGAAAGTGCTCTGCAATTCATTGAGCCTCTGCCTGCCAGCTCTCAGTCTCACTCACTCTGTGTTTGCAGCTGGTGCAGGAGAGAAGATGCCATCTTAATTCAATGTGGGTGTTGCCTCAAGCCTTCTGAGTAATGCTGGCCTTTTACTCCTAAAAACAAATTCTACTGTCCTTGTGCTTGTGTGCTTGTTAAACAGGTCTCCATGAGGAGCAGCTGTCCTGTAAGGAGTGCCCTCAGACAGTGTGGTAAAGCTCACACAGACTCTCCCAGGATGAGAGATGGGGTGATGTCACCATGAATAGCCCTGTTGTTGGTCAGACTGACAACCACACTCTTTTTTTTTTTCTTTTTTTTTTTTTTTTTCAAAATAATGTAAGTTCTGGTTGAATAGCCCTGATAATTCCAGTATCCAAAACATTTTGGGATGAGCCATGTTACTATTGTTTTCCAAGGGCAGGACCACTGCTGGGGGAAGTGACCTCTTCCCAGTTTGGAAGCTCCATGACCTTCTATAGAGAATGAAGGAGCAAAAAGAGATGCTCCAATTGACTTGATTTCAGTGCCTGCCAGTGCATGTAAGTGGCAGGGCAGGCCCTCTATTTGCTGTCTTCACAGTTTCACCAGAACTGCTCTTTCTGTGAGAGTCAGGAAGAGTTATTTTAATTAAAACATGTTGGTGAGGTTTGAGGTGCAAAAACTGTCAATCAAAATTGAAGGATTATTTCCTTTCCATTTACCTTGTGTGGGCTTCAGCACATCTGAAACCTTAAAGGCCACATTTTGATTGCTGTCTATTTTAAATGGGAAATTTTTAGGCTTGCACTTCAGTAAAAATGACCCAGTTGTGCATTTCTCCTTTCACAACCAGCAGAACCACAGCTGTTCTATGCCTGTGTGAAGCACATTCCTTCTGCACATGGCTTGTCTCTTAGCAGCTGGCTTGTGGGTGTGTGTATATTTTAAAAAAATCACTTAAATGTGAAAAAAAGCAGATTGATTTTGTTAAAGGAAAAAAATTATTTAGCAATTTTTTCTTTCTCACTCTTTCTCACTCTCCCTTAACTGTAACAGGTGTGTACGGAAGGCCCATCCTTGCAGTCACAACAGGATGCTGGGATAGCTCCATGCTTTCCCTGAAGAGCCTGTATGCGTGCCAAGGCATTGTGTAGTCTACCAGCTCATGAAAAATCAATTGTGAAATCTCTGCCATGACATCACTTCCAGTGAAAAAGGCAGCCCCCATTTACAGTACAAAAGTGTAATCACTGGCTACTGAGATGTAGGTGGATTATTGCCTCTTTGGGTTCCTCTCAGCACTTATTAGAAACCAGAAAATCTGTGCAGTAGTTTACATGGATCTTTCTGTAAAAGTTACATGGTTTTATTTTCCAGGCAGTTTCCAGTCTCCCCAAAAAGCAGCACTTTTACTGTGATACGTGTACTGCTTAAGAGATGAGGGTTTTTCCTGTTTGATTAATGTAATTTTATTTTGGCTTTGAATTTTTAAACAAGTGTAATAAATTATGACGAAGTGCAGTATTCACTCAACATCTGGATACTTTTGTACATTTCTTAACTTATTATGATAGTTAATACCAATTTACTATGTTTCCAAGATTTTTACAGGCCATCTGCATTACTAACATTTCTTCCCTGCACTTTAATGAAGAATTTTTAAATCCTTTTCCCCAGCCAGGGTTACAAGTGTTTGAAGGGTTTTATGAATGTTGGGATGACTTTGGCTCAGGGTGAGCTCCCGAAGCTGCTACATGTTCCCATGGTTGCTGTGTCCTGCAGACTCTTCCCATGGTCCCCACAGTATCTGCCTCCCTTCTCCCAGCAGTGGGGCGTCTCCAGCTGGCAGCTATGCAAGTTGTGCCAAATCCTGCTGGGATTTTGTTCAAGTTTAGGCACTTAAATTTGCTCTGTTTGTCCTCTTAGATCTGAGCATGAAGACAGCACTCTGAATGAAGAAAGGTCACTGCTATTTGCAATTCCCTCTGAAACTAATTATTATGGCTGTTTTCCTAGAATCATAGAATTGTTTAGGTTGGATAAAACCTTTAAGATTATCAGGTCTAAGCATTAGCTCAGCACTGCCAAGTCCACCACTAAACCACGTACCTCAGTGCCACATCCACATGTCTTTTAAATACCTCCAAGGATGCTGACTCCACCACTTCCCTGGACAGCCTGCTGCAATGCATGACCATCCTTTTGGTGCAGGTATTTTTCCCACTATCCAATCTAAACCTCCCATGGTGCAACTTGAGGCCATTTCCTCTTGTCCAGTTTCTTCTTACCTGGAAGAAAAGGCTGACCCCCACCTCACTACAACCTCCTTTCAGAAAGCTGTGAGAGTGATAAGGTCTCCCTTGAGCTAAACCACCCCAGCTCCCTCAGTTGTCCATCATGACTTGTGCTTCAAACCCTTCCGCAGGTCCGTTGCCCTTCTCTGGACATGCTCCATGAGAACACTGTGGGAAGCAGTGTCAAAAACTTCACTAAAAGTTTCCAGGCAGAGAATATCCACAGCCTTTCCCTCACCCACTAAGTGGGTCAGCCTGTCATAGAATGAGATGAGGTTGGTCAAGCAGGATCTACTTTCACAAACTCATGCTGGCTATGCCTGACCGCCTGGTTGTCCTGTACCTGTTACATGATGGTGCTCTAGGTTATCTGCTCCATGACTTTCCCTGGCACTGCAGTCAGGTTGACAAGTCTGCAGTTCCCCAAATCCATATTTTGATCTTTCTTGTAGAGGGGTATTACCTTGGCTAACCTCCAGTCTACCGGGACCTCCAGGGTTAGCCAGGACTGCTGGTAAATGATAGAAAGTGTCTTACTGAGCTCTTCTGGCAGCTCCATCAGTACTCTTCGGTAGATCTCATCTTCTGTGCTCTTGTAGAACCTCATTGCAATGTTTTGAAAGCTTGGATAAAACCATAAAATATATATGATAGTTTTTTGTACCAGCTGAAGTCCTGAGTTTTAAGCCATTTGGTTAGACTGGGGACACCTCTTGTCCACAGGCATTGAGGGCTTCTTCCAGGAGTAGTGCTTAGCGAACAATCAAGTCTCTGTTAAGTAGCTCAAGGCAGATCCAGTACTGTCCTTTGTGAAGGTACAGACTGTGGCTAAATCATAGCAGAAGTAGAGACAATGAATTAGTTAAAAACCTCATGAAGACTCTCCTTTTCCAGAAAACACAGTAAGGTCACTTGGTCTTCATTGCACTGTCTATTTTGACTGCTGTATATCTATGGTAAAATCTGAATTAGGGCTATTAAATTCATCACTAAAAATTAATAGCAAGGAAATGAATTACAAATCCAAGTACTCCAGAAAAGGATGGCTCTCTTTTCAAAGACTAGGCACATGCACCGGTTTCCCAGAACATGTGCTCCAGGCAGACAAAGTGGACAAAGGCAAAATTTACCTTAGAGACACTGCTGTCCTGAAACAGAAGACTAATATTGGGTCTGTGAACTATCCCATAATGGAGCATCTCTCCTCACTGGCGTGTGGCTGTGATCCTGAGACTAGCCTCCCCAAGGAAGAACTATTCTTTGTGAATCACTCTCTTAATGTTGCTTTCCCCCACCTGATGTTTAGTAAGAGCTGTGTAGAACGTGTGCAGGGTTGTTGGATGACTACATATTCCTTAGTTTAAACCTGTTCTTTATTTTTTCAAGTGTCCCTGAGGGTGATTACTTCTCCCTTTTTTTATGAGTCATCATTTCATCTTTTGCGTAAGTAAAAGGCAGGTTGACTCAACCTTTTCACAGCCCTGATAATACATTGATTAAGTCTTGTTTTCAGACTAGAGAGAGCCACGGTCGTACCAAAAACTAGAGAAAAACCTCACAAATGTTTTTTCTCCATAAGCTATCTTTAGAGTTCATTGAATTTCACTAGCAGGAAGAGTCCCGAACATAGTTTTGTGTTTCTGGTTTGACTATTAAATATGTATTCATGTTATATAGAACAGGAATAGCTAGAAGGATATTGCATTCAGAACAAAAATACTTATGGGAGTGTTTTCTTGTTACCAGTGAATACTTGCTGCACATGAGCATTATATATTTTATTGCAAGATGTATTGGAGGTACAGAAAAGGTTTTTTAAGTAAAATAATGTATTATTTTTTCTGGATTTGCCTGATTTTTCCCAGGTAGACTCCTCACCAGTGCCCTGTGGAGATGTTTATGCAAATTTAGCAATTTCGAAAAAGAAGGATAATGAACTGACATGGGCTGGTTTGTACTGACAGGAGGAGCACTTTCAGCACTAAAGCTATTGCAGGGGAAGAGCTTCTGAGCCCTGGTAGAAATGCACTGATAGGAGTTTTCTTTTGGAGCTTACCATCCTGGCCAGGACTGAGTTACAGTTCTGGGGATTTCTGAGGGGAAGAAATTCACAAATAAGCTGAATGTGAGTGACTCACTATGATTTTTCTGGAAGTCTGCAGTGTGAGGATTGAATAGCCTGGTCAGAAAAAGATGAAGATTTGGGAATGGCTGACAGAAGTAGTGCAAGCACTTTCTCTGGAAGGTATTCTGAGTTATGTTTGCTGAAGGCTGTTTCATCTTCCCAGCAATCTTGTTTAAAAGTTTTACATACTTGATCTCAAACATTGTGATTTATATGAGATATGCACAAGGAATGCATCCTAAATGTCTCTGACTGTCTATGGATATACTGCCTGTGAAACACAAAATGGTACATTGGGATGAATTTACAGGAGAGCTAAAGTCTACCTGAAAGAATTACAGCTAGAATTACAGAAAGACCACTCTCTGAGTGCTCTAACTTTAGTTAGCCAAAGAAGATCCATCGCATATATCACCAGGAGGTAAATAATTACAGTGTGGGACACATTTGGGGCTTGTTCACTCAACATGCAGCAGGATAGAGCTGTCAAAGCGATCATCATATAACTTTGTTCCCAAATATTCTTCTTGTAGGCTTGATTCTTTGAATTATATTCTTGCATGGTCCATTACTGTGGTCTGTGATTAAATCCTATCAATAAGGAAAGGTAGCCCCTTGCATCTAAAAACATGCCTTGCAATTTATGATATAAATGATAATGTGATTTGCATTAATCACTAAAGACAGGAGTACTCAGATGAAAGAAGCTTGTAAACGCTACCCTGGACTCCATGAGAGAAGACTTTGGTCTCTTCAAGGATCTCCTTGATACAGTGCCATGAGATAGAGCCCTGAAGGAAAGAGTGGCCCAAGACAGCTGGATGGTTTTTAAGGATTGTTTCCTCCAGGCTCAAGCACAATGCATCCCTACAAAGAGGAAGCTTACAGAAGGCGGAAACAGGGAACGGTAGCCTGGGAGGAATACAGAGAATTTGTCTGAACAACCACGGATCTGGTTAGCAAAGCTAGAGCAATGGCAAAAGTAAGTCTGGCTGGGCTCCACCAAAAGCAGCATGGCCAGCAGGTTGAAGGAGGTGGTTCTCCCCTTCTACTCTGCTCTTGTGAGACCTCTCCTGGAGTGCTGTATCCAGGTTTGGGTCCCTGAACAAAAGAAGGGCTTCTTTCGGAATGACCTATTGGAAGGTCAGGAAGACCTGTTGGAACAAGTCCAGAGAAGAGGCACTGCATTGGTCACAGGACTGAAACACCTTTCCTATGAAGACAGACTTGAGAAAGTCTGGGCTGTTCAGCCTGGAGAAGGCTTCAGGGACACCTTATAGAAGCCTTCCAAAAGGCTGGAGAGGGACTTCTCACAAGCCCATATAGTGATAGGACAAGGCGGAATGGTGTGAAGCTGAAGGAGGGTAGGTGTAGATTCGATATTAGGAAGAAATTCATTACTATAAGGATAGTGAGGTACAGGAACAGGTTTCCCAGAGAGGTTGTGGACCCCTCATCCCTGGAGGGCCAGGTTGGATGTGGCTCTGACTAAACTAGTTTAGTGGAAGGTTCACTGCCCATGGCAGCAGGCTTGGAACTAGATGATCTTTAAGGTCCCTTCCTACTCAAACGATTCTATGTTTCTATAAGTTCAGATTATAAAAATAATTTTACTTTTAAGAATGAAACTCTTGAAATATTTTTGGGTTTATATTTATATTTTGCTGCTAGAAACAGCATCATGACTGGTGAAGAAGCAAGAGAAATGCATTGTAGAACAGATATCTCTGGATATTTGTAGGTCTTCAAATAGCCTTCACTTGGTCATGACAGAAAATTATAAAGTACTGTTTTTTAAGATTCATCCACAATTAAAATAATACAGTGGGAACTGGAGTTGCTGACAAAAAAGATTAGTTATTTTTTTCAGCCGAGAAAGCATTAAAGGGTTTGCTGAAAAATGCGTGCTTCATTTTGTTATCAATGATTCCTCAAACAATTTAATGTTAAAATGCTTTTCATAGCTTGTTACTAAATAGTTGAAAGAGAAAATGTCCATTGTATGTCTATTTTAAAGACAACAATGAAGCTGGAGAAAGAGAATTAATATTTACTTTCACCCAATTGCTTTTCTTTCATCATGAATACATCTTGTGAGCAACTCATCATTTCACCTTGAAAGCTTTGCATCACAGAATCACAAAATCATAGAACAGACTATACTGAGTTGGAAGGGACCTTTAAAGGTCATCTAGTCCTACCCTCTCCAATGAGCACCAAAATTTTTAATTGCTTTTCCTTCTACCAAAGGAGTTTTAGAATTACCAGGAGTTCTGTCTTATTTTGTTAACACAAATACATAGAAATGTTGAGGCATGCCACCTCTACATAGTCTTTGAAGGGATCTGAAATTGGTTTTCACTATGAAAGATAGTAAGTTATGCAAAGACTTCGTGGTTGACATTTAAAAAAAATTAAAGTTATGTAAAATTTAAAGTTATTATAAAGGGGTAGTGTTGGAGGGAATTAAGTATCTAAATACCATTTGAATTTATTTCACACTATGTTCTAAATGTTGAAGGTACATCCTTAAAATGAAATGCAATGATTCCCATATAACTCCAAATTTATCACTTAATCTGTTAAGAATAATTTACTATGGTGAATTACTAGGAAGCCAAAGACCTGTGGGATGATACAGTGATTTCTTTTGGGGAAAAAAAACCCAACGGAAACCAAAAAACCATAAACCAAAACCAAAACAAAAACCTCAAACAAATGAACAAACAGACAAACAAACAAAACAGAGAAAGAGGTTTATACATTGTGTTGAAGTTGCAGGGAATGTATGAGTCTGTCACCAGACTCGTCTTAGAAAAAGGTGCACTGTTTGATCTTTCAAGAATAGCTATCTCAGTATCAATAAGCTCACCAAGATTGTGATACTTCTGTATACTTTCACCCTTAAATTAATAATTAGTTTTCTTGTGTAACCAGAAGTTCATAGATTGCAGAAATCTACTACATGTTGTTTCTAAGGCCGATCTTTCAATCATACTATTTCATCTGCATGCATAAATGCTTTTATTAACTGATTTAAGAAAAAAAGAGATGTTGAAAGGAACAGTATGTTAAAATTGATGTTAAGCACAGTTTTAAACAGCATTCATCCCAGCTGTATCCTTTACTTTGTGATTTCTGCACCATTTCTCCACAGACAGTACCTTTTTAGTGAGTATCTCTTTGGTAAAAAGAGCAGCAGAGAGTTAGATCTGAGGGCAGGGTATCCTTATGTACTATCTAGACAGATAAAACCTGAGTTTCATTTTATCTAACTTAAAAGCCTTAACTGAGACATCTAGGCAGACTCAGCCTAGGTCAATAGAGAAAGCACATCCCAGAGATGAAAAGAGATGTCATGTGCCATAGTTCATGCTTTTCTGTAAATGGATGAAACACGAACCCCTTAACTGTACATTAAGAAGTTAATACACAAAGTTAGATTAATATCTATTAATCGTTAAGGATGTTGATATAATCAACACTTTTCCAGTCTAGTGGCATGTAAAAAACTCCATCCAAACACTTAATAAAATTACAGTGTAATAGAAGATGCCTTCATGAGGAGGTTTAAGTTGAAAAGTGGCTTTGGCCAAGGAAAAAGGACATATATTTAAGCAGCCTTCCATCAACCTGACCTCTAGATATGCACCCAGTGTTTCAGGGGCGGGCATCAGGACATGCTCTTCTTCAAAACATTCTGGTCTTGCATGCATGTGGCACAACATTTGAGGAATAGCTGTTAGCACAGGATAAATGTCTGTTCTTTATCAGCATGTACATGCCTGTTTGTTCATGTCTTTACAGTAAATCAGCTTAGCATGATATTAGAACTGAAAGGCAAAAAGTTAAGAAGCAGACTGAGACAGAGAATGCTAACTCAACCAGCTTTACTAGCAAACCCGGAGGACTGAACAAAACAAATACACATCAAACTGCGCCTCAGCAACAAAAGGAAAATGGAAAGGAAAGGAAAAGGAAGAGGAAGTGAGGCTAACTCACTTAGGAAATGAGGCTAAACAGCCTGTGCAGTTTTGCCAGTTGCTGCTTTCATGGCTGGTAGCAACACAAGACCTTACAAGACATATGAGAAAGCATCAATCAGGGAAACAAAGAATCCTAGTCTCAGCGCCATGCACTTCACGTAAGGGAAAACTGTTAAGGTGTGCCTGAATGTTCTGCACTTGGGAGTAATATGTTTTGAGAAATATATGCTCTATGGCACTTGATCTTGAGGCTTCACTAGCTGTTACATTCAGATAATTTCCTTACTCTACTGGAGGGGCTGCTGACATTACAACAGATTGAGCATGAAGATCTGGCTAATATTTCAGAAAGAAATACACTTCCCCACACAATGCAGCTGAAAGCAGCAGTTACACAGATCTGGAAGGGGAACAAAGGGCTACCAGAGTTCAAGGGCTGACAGGCTGGACAGGAACCAAGGTCAGCGTAGTGCAAATCCATGCTGTGATCTAGTACTAGATTACTCATGAGGAAGGCACCAGAAAACAACATATTGCAAATATGGTATATTTTCCACTCAGAAATATCTCTTCCACTGGTGGTAGAAACTTCAAATCTGTGTAGTTACGGATCCCCTTAGCCACAGAAACAGGGAGGACTTCCAAATCATCTTGCCATTAATTCATGATAATACAGGTATTCTTTGTCTAAAACCTACAAGTCTTCAAATTATTGTAAATTCTTGGCCACATTCTAATCTTTTGTGTTGTGGCACAAGAAAAATCTTTCTGAAGTACCTATGGAGAGGTCAAGACACTATGCTTTTTTCTCAAAGAACAAAATATAACACTTTCATAATGAAACTAAGATAGAAACAGCATGCGTCAAGAAAGGATTTTCAAGGAAAAATTGTATTCTGTGGTGGTAGTAGATACAGCCAACTCATAGGTGACCCATGGAGAGTCTGCGGTTTTTTTGTATCTTTTTATTTAGGTATTTGTAATATCTCTTACTAAGCTTGGAATGTTTATTTAGGTTTTGTCTTCCATGACTTGTGCAGCACTACGTATCTTGTCAGCGATAGCTGTGATGATGTTTAGGGGAAGAAGTTTGTTTTTCTCATGGATTTAATTCAGTTTTGAAGGCACTTATTATCTTACAAAGATGTCGGGTTTGCTGGAACTTGTTCTGCTGAAGTTTGTGTTTTGTTTAGGCACATTCTATATTTGCCTTTTTGTAGTTTTTGCAAATTTTAGGACACTCACAGTACTGTGAAGCAGACAATTTTTTCTTACTTTTGGGCTTTTTAGATGTGTGTATATACATTAACAGACTAACATACATTAAATATTCAATACAAATTGCATACATACATTATATATGGCATATGTATAATGAGCATAATATTTCGAAGAGATAGTATACAGGACATATTATTAGACTGTATTACAGACACTAGTTAAACAATGATTTTCAGCCCTTTTTAATTTCATTTAGCCTTTATTTATCTTCAGAACATGTGATTGACAAGCCTTACATTGAAGGCTGCATCCTGCCAGCAGCAGAAGCCGTTCAATATCCTCTGAATTCCTTTGGAATTTAGGACCTGAAGCACCTTGCAAGAATGAGCCATAATCATCACCGACCGGCATCCCATGCCATAAATCCACATACCAGAAGAGGCCTTGTGGGTCTGCACAAACTGATGCGAAAGTCTAGAACATTTCTGGTGATGGGCTGCACCAGCACAAAGCAGAGCAGGACAATCCTGTCCCTTATTGTCAATTGTCCCTGACAATGCCCTGATGCACCCCAGGACACAGCTGGTTAAGCATTTGCATTCACCATCAAAATCAGGCAGGCTATTGAATGATTTTTTTGTCTCAGTTTCATAATTCAGTGGTTCTGGTTTTGAAGTAGTAGAAATACATCCCCTGCTGTGTGCTGTGCTACAAGGAAGCGGTGAGGCAACCCAGAGGTGAGCAGCCCTGTGTTGCATGGCCAGTGGAGGTACAGCCATCACACTGATGGGTGGAAAAGCTCTTATTCAGCCTGATATCTGGTCTTTGGTGCGAGATTTTTTTTCCTTGATTCTCATGTGGAGATCAGTGCTTTGGAGGTGAGCTTAATTCCCTGGGATGTAAAAGTGCTTTCATGGTCTCTGTTACCACACCACAGGGAACACAAGTTTGGCAAGATGAGATTGACCGAATATAATGCAGTGAAAAAAGAGTTCTTGAGGGAGGTGGGGACTGACAGTGCTTGAGGGAGGTGGGGGCTGATCTGCAGGCTCCAGGGTGGACATGGTATGGGATGCAAAGTGATGGGAACTTTCAGGTCTTTTTATCAATTATCCTGAAATTTTGTCAGTTGTTACAATGCAAGCCTTTTAATTGTATAGCTTGACAACCTGTCCCATCTTTCTAGAGAGAAAATATATTTCTTTTAAATAAATTGTGAATTAGAACCCAGGAGAACATTCCTTATAAGTGTGAAATGCTGGTGGATGATGCCATTTGGAGTCTGAAAGTCAGAAAACACATGCTCCTCTGCTGCCTAGTGAGATGGTTGTGTTGGGAAGGGGTAAGGTGCTTGCACTGGAGGAGAGGCTTTCATCCTTCTCTGTTCCATGAACAGTCAGCTCTAGTGGGGTGCCTTTGTGCCCTCTCAGACAGGGGTGCAACCCAGACCAAACGGAAGGGTGGGCAGGATGAGGAGTCTAACACTGCCTGGCTGCAGCATGTTGCCTCTTTGCCTGCTACTGACAGCCTGGCACTGCTTAAGGCTGTCCTTGAAAGTGCTCTTGTACTCCTGCTTCCATGTTGGCATCAGGAGAGGAAGGTCAGGACAGTGCCCCAAACCCTCCCTGTCTCTGTGATTGCTCCTCTTGTTTCATCAGCTCAAACCCCTTGTGATGATACCCTTCAGCACTTCCTGAGACCCAGGATGGCCATGATTTTCACTGCAGCCAACAGAGCTCTGCTGCTCAGGCTTCTGTTTTTTTGTTCTTATGGTAAATTACTGATATAGGAGATGCTGAATAATTCACTGGATTGGCTTCAAACTTCGTTAGAAATTAAAGACTAGTTAATTCCACATAATTTTGGTTTTCCTTCTCTGGTTCAGAATCTGGCCAAGCTGATATAGGAGAGTGGGCAGCTGCCTGGGGCTGTGATGGAATTTGGGTCAGAGTGGTTGGTACCTGTAGGAAGGACTGTGCAGGAAGGACTGGCCAGGTGCTCCATTGTACTGCTGTAGGGGCCTGTGGGTCTGCATCAAGCCCACGATGGAAATGCCGTGGACTAAAAATAGAAACAACTTTCTGCCAGACAAACCTTTTCCTAACCCCTGTCTTTTCATGGTTCCAGTTTACAGTGTAGTCCCACGGACACCATGCTACAACTGAGGAGAGTGTGTTGCAGCACAGAGGTGGGAAGGGGTAGGAGCTTCCTAAACCTGTTTTTTGGTTTTGTTTAGTTTGTTTTTTTGTTTTTTTGGGTTTTTTTTGTTTTGTTTTGTTTTTGTTTTTGTTTTTTGTTTTGGTTTGGTTTGTTTGTTTTTTTTGTTAAAGAACAGCATGTTAGTTAATTTTACCACAATCTGGGGAAACAGATCCGTGTCAAACATAGCAGCATACAGCAGGTCTCCTATGCCTTTAAACCTTGTACAGTCATTGATACCAATGTCAAGGGAGTATTAAATAAAAGTGCAGTGTGTGGTTTAACTGATTACATAAGGGAAAATCAAATGAAAATCAAACCCAAAGTTATCTCCTCACTCTTCCTGGCACCTTGCTCAGAAAAATTGGAGTTTAGGGTGGTGGTTTTTTTTTTTTTTTTTTTTTTTTTTGTTTTTTTTTTTTTTTTGAGATTGTCAAAATTTTACATACCTTGAAAAATGGAAGATGGGTAAAATTCTCCATTCTGAACTAGAGGAATGCTACTGTTTTTAGCTAAGATGCCATCATCATCTTTTCTGTGCAAAGCAACAGAAATTTGCAAGTACATATTTATTTTCTCTTACCAAGAACAGCCTACATTTTTACACTTCCAATGGTGAGGAAAGGGCCAAACAAATGAAGGAGAAATTGTCCATCTAGTGAAGCTACTGGTACAGACATGCTGGAATAGGAAATGGAGCTGTGGAATACTGTTTACAGTGCCAGCCTTGGGTTCAAGACAGAATTGTCTTTCAGACTTTGATTTATGGCCCATAAAGTCATAGTTAATCATAGTGCGTTTGACTAGTTTCTGTTTAGTTCCAGGTGATAGTATGAGTTAATGAAGCAGTAAAAAAATTTCAGTGTGCTTTTCCAGCACATTTTCCCCTACCAGGAGTCCTTACAGTTGACAAAGTTGTTTGCAATGGGTGAGGACAATATCTCAGTCTGTGGTTAGTGAGGGAGATGGCTCACAAGATTCTGTCTGCCTTGAACTGCAGCTCTGGCTGTGGGGATGTTGAGGATGTGAAGTTGCTGACTAATGACATTTTCAGCAAGAGGTGCATCTATGGCATGGATCTGAAAGCACCAACATTTATTTATTCATTTGTTTACTATGTGATAATGTATGCAAGTAATGTTGAACTTCAAAGGCACTTTCATGCTTTAAGGGAGAGATGTCAAATAACACTGTAGAGAGGTGTTTTTCCATCTGTTTGTACTGTGTTTATTTTTATGTTACTTTTTGTGGGGCTCTGTTTGGTTTTTTTTTGTAATCCAAGCTATTTTTGAGCTGATTATTTCAGAACTGTGGGATCTGTTGCTACATACTGTCTTTAGAGATTACTTGTCTGAATCCTTCTACTACAGTCAAAATCTGAAAAGAAAGTGTCACCAACAGCAAAAGAAGTAGCAACCTGAGCTAACCTCTGCAGGGGGAGCACCTCAGAGTGTAGAACAATCCAAAGAGTCCTGGGGATGAAGGATACAGTGTGATGCTGATAGTGCTGTCTCAAGGGGCACGTGCTAAGTTGTTATCTCATGAGCGTACCACAGCAATCTCTGTTCCTCAGAAGAGTTGTCCCTTTCCATGCTGCCTTCTAATAAATGCTCAGGAGAACACTGTTACTTAATGCTGATTGTCTGTGATAGGGACACAGGATCCAAGAATGGGGGTAGCCTGTAAAGGTCCTGTGAGGCAGGTGGTTATTTCTTCTGACCTTCTCCTATGCTGGTGCCATGTCTGGCTCTGACATACTCATAAAAAGCTCTGGTGATAGAGTCTTCCCTATATTTTACTCTTTTACCATTCTTACTACAGCATAGTTTTCCTTCAGCTGTTCCTTGGATTTTCTATTCTAAAAGTTAAATCCATTATTTTTAATTTGTCCAGCTCAATGTAGATATGGAGAAAAGATTGTCCTCTGTCACTTTGTAGTATCCTTTTTACATATTTGAGAGCTTTATTTTGTTTTTCTCAGCCTTCTCTTCAGGCTAAGCAATCCCTTAAATTCAGTTTTTGTTCATATGACGTAATTTATAAATCTCTGATCATTCCTAGTGCTCTGCCTGTTCACCTCCTCCTGAATCACAGTGCCCATGACCTTCTGCATCTTCAAGCTGCAGTTCTGTTTTTTATAATTGAGCATCTTGATGTCTTTCTCACTACAGAAAGGTCATTGCTGAGTCAAGTCCAGCTCTTGCTCTGCACTAATCCTAAAATCACTCCAGCACACTGACTGTGGTGTAATTAATGGTTTCACATTTTGTATTTGCTAATGGTCATTCCTGACTGGGTAAAGCAACTTGCATTTGCTTCTAGAGAGGTACATTTTTTGTCAAAAAGATCTGACCTTTGTCCTCTGCTGTGATGTTACTGAGGAAGTATCCTGTTTAACCTTTCTGCAAATCAATTAACACTGTTTGTCAGTGTACTTTGAGTATATGGGAGATACTTCCCTTTCCCACTGGGAGAGGCGCTGTCTACCTTGGTCCTGCCCAGCTGTGAGGTTTTTGAGAATCTGCAGTGTGCCACAGGGTAGCTATTCACAAACTGCAAGCTATGCTGTCAGTCACTGCTAGTCACCACAGTATTTATTAACCAAACTTACAATCAACCGTAGCCGGTTACTTTACAGTCAAAAGATAGAAGTAAGCATCCTCCAGACAGCAAGAGACAATAAATGTCATTCTGAGGCAGGCACATAAATCAGATCAGTTGAATCACCCTCTGTAAGTGCCTGTCCCTCAGAACTGATTTCAAATGGAGCACAGGGTGACTGCTCAGCTGTAGTCGTGGCACAAATGAATCCTAGCCCATCTTTTTGGTGGTCATTTTGCTCAGTGTAGTGAAAAAGGCTTGTGAAGAACCTCATTTTCCAGCGATCCGTGCAGAAGGCTCTGTTCTGGTTGTGTAACCAAAATTAATGTAATAAACTGTCAACTGTGGGAAACTACTGCTTTCATTCAAATCTGTGACTATAGACTTGATACCAGTGCATGTGTTAGTTCTCTTTACTCTGAAAAAAGGTGATCTGTTCAGGGGAACAACCACCAAAGTTTTTCTGTGGACTCCAGAGGCCAGTATTCAAGCAAAGGAAAGGCACAGGTTCAGATGAGAGGAAACTGCTTTGTGAGCAGCATTATATTTGGTTCTTTGATGTTTATTTGGTAAAACCAAGTTGCATTAGTGTAGCTCACTGCTCTTGTTGATGTATTCAGTACATTTCCCTGGTATGCGTTCTGTACTTAGGAATGGAAATTACTAAATAACACCCTACTTCATGAACATTGTGATTTCAATGTAATGGCTTATTAACTGTGTTAATGTATATAGAATAATCTAATAATGCAATAATACCATAATGATAGAATATATTTTATATATATGTGTGTGTATGTGTGTGTATCTCCCTCAGAGCCTTTCCTATATTGAAATTTTCTTACCATCTGTAGTATTGTTGTGCTGGATTAATCCTGCTGGGAAATTCTCAGGCACAGCCTCACTGACAGCATACATTTTTCCTTGCTAATACACTCACTATTCACTGACCATAACTGCAGTAAGCCTTCCACACAACACAATTCACTAGAGACTCTTGTTTTCCTTTTGTGATGAATTCTTCAGGAGTCTAGAAGCTGCAAGGAGAGATGCCTTGAAACTTGGTTTTCTTTTTGTCAGAGAGTTGTGCCTACCATGTTGACAGCAGTCAGTATCAACAGATTTCCAGACCTGTCTATGTTGTTTCCTCATACTACTGGAAGATGTGAGACCCTGTGAAACAGCAGAAATTAAAATGTGTATTTGTAATAGTCATAAAACTATATAAATTTTTTTTTTTTCTGGGGGATAACTGACTAACTGGAGGACAGAAAAACTCTCTATAGGGGTAAACTGAAATTGTTTCCGAGCACTACTAATGTTAATATGGTTTTGTGTTCTGCTTTTTAGAGAGACTAAAGACTCTGTAACATAAGGTACTCTATAACTATTAGGTGTTGCCATTGATTTCTACAGGGATGATGCATCAGTTAGCAAAGCTTCATCTATCATAACTATAAGATATTTCAAATTGCAGCATATGAAGTGTAAAGCTGTGAATCTATTTGTTATCCAGATCTTGCACAATGGCTGCAAAATCCTCTTTGACCTTGAAAATCCCTGAGTTTGGGGTTTCCAACCCAAACTGTCAGTAACAAAGCTGGGGGATATGCGGGTGGGACAGTAGTCCACGTGAAAACCTGCACTGTTCAGTGCCTGATGATAAGATCATTTCATCAAGAAAAAGAAGTCACTGATATCTGACATCTTTGTTGTCACGTAAAGCAACAACGGAGAACATCAGCTCATAGAGGTGATTAACTTTCCGTGCTCCCCCAAGGGCAGGCTGCTCACAAGCAAGGTCAGAGGCAAATGATAGCACAGCCTGGGAAAGCTGACCCTGTCACTACTCAACCTGGATCTGTATGGTAGATAAATGTCTGTTTGGGAGTGCAATGTTTCGTATTCTCCACTGAAGCATGCCTACTGCTCACATTTGATCCTAGGCAACTGGCTCTAGCAAGGTGATTGGACTGGAGGACTTCTAGAGGTTCCTTCCAACCTCAGCTCTTCTGTACTTATACCTGAAAACCACAAAAACTCCACACCAATTTTTCTCTGAATTGGGAGGATTTTGATTCAATGCCTAATAAGTGTTTCTTCTAGCATCAGCCTGGGATTATACCACACTGTGTTTGCATGCTGACCATGTGCACAGTGGGTAAGAGTCATGTCGCTTATGGCACCATGGCTTTTACTAAATGTGTGACAACTGCAGTACAATATGAAACACTGCAAACCACATAGTGATTATCAGTTAAAATGTTTTCGATGATGTTATCTTTGCTTTTTATCTGTGCTTGTTCATTTGCAAAATGCAATCATTTGCAATTGGCCTGCCTATTGTTAGCTCAAGTTGGTTCTGTTGAATATTGAACTCAAATAATTTGAGAGTGTTATTCATTATGATGCCTGGTTTATTAGTTTCATTTTAATGTGTTGTAAATCTTCATAGAGAGCTTTTTCTTAGTGGCCATTACAGGGGAAGATCAGTTTCCAAGCCAGCTGCAGTGCTGCAAGCTACATTTTCTCAGAAAATGATAGAAAAACAATTTAGGAATATATATAGCTTGTCAATCTGTGCTTTTTCTAGTCTATGATGTGAAGGGTCTTTCAAAGACTGAACACATCACATATCATTGGTATAAACAGGTCATGCTGCATGCCATATATTTTAAATTGTGTGTCATTTTAATTTATTTTTCTGTATTTTGAGTGCATTCCTGAAGTTTAAGCATGAAGAAAAAGCTAGCTGAAAAAGCCTAGTGGATTTATCACCCAGCAGGTATTTGGTGACAGCTCTTGCCACAGGGATTATAACTCTTCTCTTGTCACTTTCTCCTTGAGCACGAGCTGCACAGCCTGGGAATTTAAAACACCAGCTAATGAGGGATTAGAGGCATGTAATTTTTAGAACCCTCGTACTGTCAGGCGAAAAAATAATAGTAGGTTTCCTCTGTCATTCACACCAACCTGATCTAAATTAGCTGGAGAGACTGCAGTGAAGGACACTTCAGTTTAAAACTCTTATTTTCATGTCAGCTACATGGCATTTTGTAGTCAACCTCTTTGCCTCCCATGAGGAATGACAAGGCACATTCAGCTCTAGAGATGGCTGAGAGAATATTTGATTGCTTTTTGGACTGCAGTCTAAGATGCAGCACAAAGTATGGTCTGTATATGCACCATTGTGCTTGTTAAATGTGGGCTTTAGGCTCTTCCTGTGCAGAGCTCCTTGATGGTAAGGACTGCAGATTTTGGTGTTTGTGGTTCCAGCTTATCCTAAAAGGGTCTTAGGTATGGGTTAGGGTTAGGGTTTGCCAAACAGCAGAGGAGAGGGCAAAAGAGACAGCTCTGGCTGGAGTTGTGCAGAGTGAATACAGCTGGTTTTACCCACCCGGTTGTGAAGTTAACCCTTCATATTTCCAGGATGGGGAGGGAGGTGCGTTAACTGTGCTTCTGCTTTTGAAAACAGGGTCTAAGGCCTCTGTTATTTCTTGTGTGTTTTCCCAGGGCTCTCTTTAGAGGACTGATGTTAAAAGTTATGGAGAGGTTTAGACATAAATAAGAGTTAAAATGCATAAAATCATGAAGATGTTGTTTTAAAATAGCTCATCGTCCACATTGGTAAAGAAGAGGGTTTTTAATAAAGGAGGAAAAATCCCAGTCTGGTAGCAGTGGGCAACTTTGACCTTGAATTCATATATCATCCTTAATACCATGATTCAAGC
Organism: Acanthornis magna; assembly: GCA_036785705.1. NCBI lineage: Eukaryota > Metazoa > Chordata > Aves > Passeriformes > Acanthizidae > Acanthornis > Acanthornis magna. The sequence continues at coordinate 15,989,635 of JAWUZG010000090.1, forward strand.
AAGTAGGATAAATAACTCCATGCCCTTTGGGCACAGATTGCTGTACACAGTGGGTACTTTCCAGCAATGCAGATATTCTGTCCAATCTCCTCAGAGACAGAGAGACTTTGGGCCAAGCTCAAACCCTCTTATAAACACAGCTGAGACTCCTTCTTTGGTATTCAGCTATTTTAGCTGACATTTGTACTAATTTATCTTTTTAAAAGTCTGTTCAGCTGGACTTCTGCCTGCATCTGGAGTGTGGAAAGTTGTTACACGGGAGCGCTCTGAACAGACAGATAAGCAACCTCAGTCACCAAAAACAGAGCCCCTTTGACAACTTCAGCATTTTCAGACACTGATTACTGGCAGTGACAATCACTTCTAATGTACTCCCTGCCTGTAGGTATTGACGTGTTTGTTCTGATTCTCAGTCTTTGTTTAGGGCTTATTACTGTGATCACTTTTTCTGTTGTAGGTTTGCACATCAGCAGTTTAATTACAAAGACAGTTCTCTCTTAAATGTCAGCTTGCTATATTTTTGCTGTCCCTGTAGCCATTAACGCCTTTTTACTGATTCATGGGCACAGTTTTACACAGTAGACCTTGCTACCAACCTTGATGTCAATATTATTTGTCCTTCTCATTTAAAACAGGAAAAAAAATAAAGAGCTCCTAGTTTTCCTCTGATACAAAAATGTTTGTGTCACATTTATGTATGCACTTTTACAGTTGTGTTTGAGGAAGATATATATGCATGAAAATGGGGGACATTTATTTTGATGAATGGCAGCATGTTGCTTAGTGATACATCAGGTCATATCATATTGTCACTAAGCAACTAAATGTGATCTGACAGCATTATGAATTTTTTTCATATGTTTGCTGGTTTCTTAGAAGTGCAAGTATGTTTTTGCTCTGAACACTAGTAATTAACTGTAAAAATCTATTTAATGCCTTTATTTTCACTGGTTTTGTGGTTATTATTTAGTTCTCTTCAGTTTGTCATAATTTTTCTCATCTCAGATATCCCAGAAGGCAACACAGTCAGTTGCTCCAAATGTGAGTTACAGCTAAGTGAAAATAGAAATACTTTTGTATTTGTCTTTTTTATCATGTTAGGTTTTGTGCCCTTCTAACTCTCGTCACTTAGATTAGGTAGTGACAGTCATTCACTCTGTCAATTCACTTATCAGATGACAAAGCTGTTTTTAGCTTGGGTCATGGTTTATTAGGCAGAAATAGCTATATTTTCATATGATCCAGGCTCAAAAGGAACTAGTGAACCAGAAGATGCAGGTAGCTAAACACAGCATTGCAGAAGCATAGAATAAGCTGAGCTCGGAGGGACCCACGAGAATCATCAAGTCCAGCTCCTAGTCCTGCACAGGACGATCTCCAACAGTCACATCATGTACTCGAGAGCATTGTTCAAACTCTTCTTGAACTCTGTCAGGCTTGGTGCTGTGACCGTTTTTCTGGGGAGCCTGTTCCAGTGCCCAACCACCCTCTGGGTGAGAAACTTTTTCCTGATATCTAACCCAGACACAACTTCAGGCCATTCTCTCAGGTCCTGTCACTGGTCACCACAGAGAAGAGATCAGTGTTTTCTCCTTCTCTTCCCCTCACAAAGAAGTTGTAACTGCAATGCGGCCTCCCCTCAGTCTCCTCCAGGCTGAACAGACCAAGTGACCTCAGCCACTTCTCATATGACTTCCCCTCAAGACCCTTCACCATCTTTGCTGCCATCTTTTGGACTCTTTCCAATAGTTTAATGTCTTTCTTATGTTGTGGCACCCAAAGCTGCACACAGGACTCGAGGTGAGGCCACCGTAGTGCAGAGAAGAGCAGGACAACCCCCTCCCTTGCCTGGCTGCGATGCTGTGCCTGATGCATAGATTCTGATGGCATCCTGTTGTTCCTCTCCTTCTGGTCTTGGTGGTTGCAGACTGTATCCATTGGGTGGTGGAGGGCAAGAGTCCACAAAACTCCTGTGTTGGTCCATTAGCACCAGTCTCTTACAGCACCTGGGTGGTTACTGCAGGTGGTATCAGTTAGCAGTTCAACCTCTTACACTTGTGGATACATTCCTCTCCTTTGACCTGGAATACTTGGACAATAGTACCACCTTATCTTATCTCAAGGTTCTTTTTCCTTCCAAATTAAGAAGCATATTCAGGAAGGGGTGGGCTTCAGTAGATTAGCAGCTGTTTTTTTGCAGTTTGCTACAGTGGACAAAAGTCTTTTGGTGATCTTAACAAAGATTACGCCATTAACCATTTCAGTGACTCCAATGTAGAGACATCAATTGGCTTGAAACCTTTTGAAAATGTGCATTATTTGGTAGGAAAGCTAATATAGCTCTAACTTGCTCAGAAATATCCAGTTGTTTGCCTCTGCCTTCCTCTGTGCCATCCTGAGCATCAGGATGACAGAAGTCCTGGTTTTCTGTGGTGGATGGAGACCAGCATGGGGACATTCACCTCCCTTTCCTAGCTTGTGGATTTCACGGAGCCCCCCTTGGCTTTAAGTCCTATGTTTTAAGGAAAGGTTGAGAAACAAAAGTGCATGTTTCATGTTTGGGGTCCTCTTAGGTCACTTGGCCAGAAGACACTTGCTCATCTTAACTGAGGCTAAGAATAAGGTAAATATTAATTCCAGGTGGCTTGATGATGAACCACGCGTAGAATAGGGATGTTGCTAAAAATAGAATTGCTGCCTTCCAGTAAAAAAAAAGATTAGTAAAAGTTTTGAAGGGCACGAGTAATCATTAACTAAGCTGGCACCCTCCCAGCCTTTGCTTGCACAGGTTCAGTGTGGTGCAGTCTTGCTTCTGGTCAGGCTTTCTGAGCATTATTGGAACATTAATGTCACCTAAATGAGTAACAAATCAGGCAGCCCCTGCCTGCTTAGAAGTAGAATCAGCTCTCCTAAAAGAAGACAGAAAAATTCACTTGAAACCAGGGCAATTTCGCATTTCTTTCAAATGTGCAAGCATTGGCATTGCCCTCAAATGGTGCCATCTGTGTGGGCGATAGGCAGTCTATTTGTATCAGTGCTGCCAACATGATTTCAATGCTGTGGTCTACACTGCTTATCTTGCATGCTCATGTGTGCTGCTGTGTGAAGCTGATCCAGGTAAAGTGAGCCTGCTGTGCCTTTGTCACATCTCTCTCACCTCCTTCATCTGGATCCCCTACTGCAAGCTGTGAAGGTGAGGGATGGTGGCAACTGCCCTGAGTGTAACTTTGCCGGGGGGGCAGCAAGGACCAGGCAAGGAGTGCCACCAGCTCTGATGGATGGCAAACCTGCCCTGCAGCCTCACTGACCCTGGGCTGAAAAAGTTAATAATTGCAAGAGAGCTGATGTCATCTTGCAGGGAACTGTGTTGTGAATGCGTCAAACAGCACAGTGTAGCAGCACTTCCCACAAGGTCCCAGGGCTGTCACTGCTTCCTGGTCCTTCCTCATACCCCACAATAACATTTCAGGATAGCTCATTAGGATTTGGCTTATTCACTGCAGCAGAAGCAAAGAGCTTCTTGTGGGTAGGCACCACTTCTTATGCATCCCTTCCCTCAAAAAACACTATCAATACAGAATTGCTTGTTGTGTCTCCTGTCTTACAAGATTGTGTTAACTGCACCATATCTCTCTGAAAATAAAAAAGAAAGTAAATGTATTGGGTACAGAAGCCTTGCTATACAAAGTGTTGTAAATCTGAGGGTACCTGTCTCCTCCCATGGATCAGGGGGGAAATCTAGTGCAACAATACTCAACTAATCATACAGTCTCCTTCTTGCTTTTTCCAACTTCTCTGCTTTTCAAATGATGAAAAGTGAAATCCTGTGTCATTTTAAGACCCATGTTTTAAAACTCATATTTAGAAAGGCTCTGTTCAGCTCCATTTGCCAAGGTCCTATGTTCTATACCTATCCCTTCTCAATTTAGCCTACTGATTTCAAGAGTCTTCAAGGAAGTATAGACTGTTGTAATTTATGTGGTGTAAACTGATGTAATTTTTATATGTGATAGGAAGCTCTAAGTTATTCCATCATGGATTCATTTCTATATCCATCTCTAGAGTTCAGAATATACATCTCAGGTAGAGAGGGCAGAGAATCCAGACTTTGCACCTGCAGTAGCTCAGAAAGGGTTGAATTGGACTGGATGGAATTGGATTGGATGAGATTGAGAGTACATAGCCATTTTAAAATAGTAGGGTTTGTTCTAGAAAAGGAACAGAAATGCAGAAGCAGTTGTGTCAGCTGTAATACAGTTCTGTAGTTGTCTGACTGATGGAGAATGCTACCAGGTTATGAATCACCAATACCACACTTGGGAAGCGAGAAGAAAATTCTAGGTGCAATTCTGAGGCTTGCTGTCTGACTTGATAATACTAAATTAGTGTCAGGCCACAGGCTCCAGCACCTGTAATCACCCATCCTGCTGGGCACAGTCATTACCACCATTTTGGCCAGGGCTGACTTGCACTGTCTTAGCCTGGTCTAGATTTAGTTGGGCTGGGGGTGAGTTTCAGCAGGCTGCCTGTCTGATACCCCATCATCTTGGAGGCCAAGGGAGTGGTAAAGTGGTTGTGAGCTGTTTAAGGGCCAAGGAAAAGTCCCACAGACATTTAATTTGCTGGAACTGACGCAGTTATGGTGTTGAAAGCACACCTGATTTCTTGGAATAATTTGCATATTTGATGTAATCATCAGTGTAATTAACATTGATTGCAAGCACGTTTACATTTGCTGGGTCTTACACACTGAATATTGCTGACCACCATCCATCTTCCAAGAGGGAGCACCACTTTGATGACCTGAGCCAGCCAGATGAAATAACAGCCGTCATGAAAGACAAGCAATCTGCCAAGCTCCTTCTTGGACTTGATGGGAGAAGTTGTTTCTAGAAGACTCTCCAGCACAGGTTTACACAAGGGGTTTTATTTCTTTTTGGACTGTTTTTGCAAGTTTTAATAAAATGTTTCTCCTGCAAACAGTTTTCTGGCCAGGGGCACAAGTTCCTAGCATATATTAAAAACAGTCAGTGGAGTTTTATCACTTCTCCTGGCATTTTGTACTGAAAAGCGTTGAAAAACATTTAAGAAGTAACAGCAAAAAAGAAAGAGATGGTCTTTTTTTTCCAGCAGCAGGAAGAACTGCATGAATCCCTCTGCCTGTGCTTTAGGACAGACTGGTACCTAAATTCACTCTGGAGCAAAAATTGTCTTGTGTTCAAACAATTTCAGACTTGGAGGGAGGAAGAAGGAATTGGGAAGATCAGCAAAGGACCGTTACTTGATGAACAAGGCAATAGTGGTTGCAATGTTGAAATTATTTTCGCCATCACCTATTCATGAACTAGAGGTGCTAGTCAGCCACCAAGCTGCCAATGGGCACTTCTTGTCCATGTGCGAAAGAAGCTCCTGCTGGGATTGCTAAATTGCAAAAGGGTTACTGTGAAATATATCACTCTGAATGGGAGATAGGGTTTTTGAGGAAAGTGTATCTATTTTAATCCAACTTTCTTCTTGTATTTTTGTGAGTTCAAAACCCTTTTAACACCTTTAAAGTCACAGCTTTTCCTTGTGGTTGTTATTCTTTATCCTGAAGGAGCAAACCAATCAAAAAGGTCCCAAAGCTTTCTGTCCTGTGCTTAAATCTTTGTGAAAGGCAAATTGCCTCTCATATGTATCCCCTTACTGTTACAATTGCTAGGAAATACATTTTCATTTAATTTCTAAGAAGAACTAATAGGTAATGGAGATTAGTTGGATGAGACAGAAGCAGTTAATTAAAACACCCAAGAATTCAGAGGTCTGTTAGAGCAAGAATGTTGGTTGTAGCTGATAACATTTTGCAAAGTTGCAATTAGGATAACATAAAATTATACAAATTCAAAAATATATTCTTCTTAGAACAGCAGGAAATTTTTTAATCCGCGCACAACTGTAAAAAGGCTTTTTAAATACAGCCACTCAGGAGGAATGTTTTACCATGTCTTCTGTGTGTGTAGACAACAGTCCACAGCCACATGTGTGGTAATTGCCATGATGAGACTTGGTTGCTGTGCAGTCTTGCTCAAAATGGTGGTCACAGACCAGATCTGCCAGGTGGTGGGGGAAGACCGGAGAAGTGGTGGGGAAAAATCCCCAGGAAAATCCAAGGAACACAACATCCATTGAGTTTATATTCACTCAGGTTCAGGTGGCAATGCCCAGGTACCTCACCTGGAACACGAAGGTTCACGCTGGATGATGGATGACGTGATGCTGTGGATCATGTCCCTGACATCTTCTAATGCAACACATGTGCCCATCACACCAGCTCATTAAGGCCCTTTGTGGTCCATCAGCAGAGATGAACCACCTCAGGTCACACCCCAGTGCCCTGGTACTTCCCTGGGGGGAGGAGGGTGAGCCCCACAACCCAGTGGTTTGTGCGAGGGAGGGCAACTCAGCATGAGAAGAGGCACCGCGGGATCTGCCTCCTATCTCACTCGTAGTCCATCATTCACCCTCTGCTTTATCAGATCAGAAGTTCACCTCCTCCATTTCAACAAAACATCCTGGCTCCACAAATAGGGGAGTGTTTTGAGTCATTATCCCTTAACAGTTTAGTCTCTCACAGTGAAGCCAATAATTTGACAGCCTTTCCAAGGTGAGCTGTACTTGCTTGGACCTGAGACTTTATCCCATAGGCCACTGTAACAGAAAACAGATACATAGAGGAAAGAAACATGAATCAGGGTAAAATAAATTTGAAAGGGGTCCATGACAAGGAATGATGTTTAAATGTTACTGTGGTAACCACATGTCTCTGGCAGGCTGAATTTAAATCTTGCTTTGGTTTCATCACTGGTCCTATTTCCAAAATAGCCGACAAATACTGCCTAGTAAAGATCCAGAGTTGGAGTAATAGGAGATTTGTAAGCTAAAGGCACTGGAGAACCTCCATGGATACCCTCTTGGATAAACACTTGGCACTTGGCACTTGGTAAGGCAAATGGCTCATCACTGTGTCTGCACCCTTAACCCAAGGAAAATAAATGGGTACTAGAGTTAAAATCATGTCTTATATGAACTAGGGGAAAGCCTGAATCATTCAAGCATAGAACAGGAGAAAGCAGTTCAGTCATGTAAGAATAGCTCATGTTTCAAGGTAGCTGTCAAGGTCTGGCAGTAATTGATTCCCGCAATACTGGACACAGGCGCCCTTCATTGTTAGGTCTGAAAGGTTTGACTAAAGGAGCAAGGTATATTTTTCTCCCAGCTGTGTGCCTCTGTTGCTATGAATGATTTGCTCTCTGTCACATCTGAATGCTTATTGTATGAATATTTAGTTATTTTAGTTCTGAAACTATATGAACTTGGTGTGAAAAAGGGAAGAGGAAAGTAGCTGAAGAAGTCTCTTGAGCAATTTGCATCTCCCACATGTGGCCAGAAACTACTGGTTGTGCTGCACTGAGAGCTGTGAATTCCCATCACTGCACTGTGGAAGAAGGAATTGGGAATTCATAATTCTTCTCTCCCTTGGCCTCAATTTCAGATGGAGCTGGTCTGTTCTTAGGTCACATGGAGCTAACTGACATCTATGGCCATGCCATGTATAGGCTGTTTAATTTCTAGAAGCTAGTGGGAAAAAAGTCTATTGTGTATTCCAGATTTTTTAACATTTATTAAATTGTTTATTGCAAATGCATGCATGATTTTATAAGTATGTAAATGAATCTGCAAAACTCAAAAATGTACTTTCATTAGTAATCTAAAAGTAAATACTTAATGGAAAATGTGGTATTTTTGCATTTCTTCAAAAGTAGAAGTCATTATATATTTTCTGTTTAAAAAAACAGATAAAAAGTAATACAAAGTCCCAAGATTTCAGCATGCTGTTTTCTATATAAGCAATACAGTATTGGTAGTCAGACTATGCCCTCCACAGCAAGCATCCAGACATTTCTCTTCGAGAAAGGGACACTGTGTTATATTAAATTTTTGAACAGTGCGAGAAGGGCAGATACTCAGTGATTTTCTGTGCCTACCTTCATATTCAGCTTATTTACTGACAACTCTCTGAAGATTTGGTTGAGGTTAGAGAACACTTCAAATGTCTAACTGGTTTCTTGGAATTTAGCCCCAAGTGTGGCTGTAAGTCTCAGTGCAGTGGTGTGCCCCAAAGGATTTTGTGCCGATCTCCTTGCAGATGAAGTTTGGCAGCATACACCAGGAACAGCCTTGGCATTTATGTCCTTGACATGACTACTTTCAGTCCTAGCTTTAAAACAGAACTGAAATACTGTGGAAATAGAAAAAGTTAATAAGGCTTTTTTTTCTCTCTGCTGGGTGAAAAGACAGTTTCAGCATGCACAGCCTAATAGTCTCCTCTGTGGTCTAAAGGGGGCCAGGAAGGTAAGGAGACTCCTGTGTTCTTTATAAAGTCTTCTAAACACCTCAAGCTACATCATGGTAAAGTGTGTGGTCAACCTCAAACTGCTCTCTATAGCTCCACAAAGAAACTAAATTTCCAGAATTGCTGAGAAAATATGCAGTCATGGCAACGGTAGTGCATTCCAGTGTGGCAGTGTTGTTTTCTCCTTTTCAGCAGGGTCTTCATGTAAAAACACAGATAATTGCTTGTGTAAATTACCATTGGTAGTTAATTTAACCTTCCAGAACCAAAAAGGGCCTACAGGAAAGCTGGAGAAGGACTTTACATGAGGGCATGTAGTGAGAGGATAAGGGGTAATGCCTTTAAACTGGAAGAGAATAGGTTTAGATTAAATATCAGGAAGAAGTTCCTTACTCGGAAAGTGGTAAGACACAAGAGCAAGCTGTCCAGAGAAATTGTGGGTGCTCCATCACCGGAAATGTTCAAGGCCAGGCTGGATGGGGTTTTAAGCACCCTGGAAGGTCGTCCTGCCCATGGCAGGGGGGTTGGAACTAGATGATCTTTAATGTTCCTTCCAACCCAAGTCATTCAGTGATTCTATGAATCTATAGATTTCATAGGCTTTGGTAGATGCAAAACAGGACAAGTTAGTACTGCTTTTCTCCTGGTGTTTGTCTGTTTTACTGATTTAAATTGAAAACCTTCTGAGCTGGGACCATCTTTGCAATTTGTGTGTACATGGACTCTCATAAAGGGCTTAGAGTCTCATCTGGGTTAGAGAGACATTGCTGCACTACAAATATTTACCAATTATTGACAACAGTTATTCCTTCATGGAGATGCACTGAAACACAGCAAAGACTATTTAGGGAAAGAAAAGCTTGCTATCAGTTGGCTGAATTGTTTGTACTGGCCTGAATAACAGTGCAGAGTGGAATTATTTTGCTTTACATGATTGTTCTTGTAACTGAGGAAACTTCAGAGCAGCTGCTGACTTATTGTTGACTTGTTTGCTAGTTAAATTTTCTAGAAAAAACAAAGAAAATAAATTTGAGGAAACTAGAAGATCAAAATTGGCACATTAATTATTTCTCTCTCTTTTCTTTATAACTGAGATACCCTGCATGCCTCAGCAAATTATTGTTGAAGTATCTGAAGTATTAACATAAAAAGCCTTAATTGAAAATATATCTCCTGAGAATTTCAATTCTTTAGCTGTGGGCTCAGACCTCCAAGATTTTCATACATATTGCTGAGGGCTTGTGCACTGGGACATACAATCTTCTCAAATGGATGATGCAAGTAATTAATTATTATAAAAAGTACTCAGTTGTCAGATTTTCCTCCCCACTGAGCTTGGTAAAGCACCAAAGCAGATACATTCTTGCCCCAAAGACTCTTCTTTTTATGAGCATGAAATATGGGGAGAGAAAGCTAAGCAGAGCAATGAGGATAATATTTTTAAGATAATCCTCACAGTGTTTTGTTCTCAAATATTCTCCATTTTTCCCTGATTCTTAATTCTTGGATTTTATTAAAGAAGTGAGATTTATGAAATTGTACCAGTTTTCTTTCAGTATGCCGGCCTACCATATATCAAAGATACCATGTTTCTGAAAGTTTCAGAACTGAGAAATTCTGAGAGGAGCAGAGACCTGTCCCCTGTGAAGAGAAAGGTAGTAATAAGAGAGACACAACATGTAGCTGTTGGGAAATTTGCCATAAAAACATGTCTCAGAAAAGCTATGCATATTTGGGCTGGGTTTTTCAGGAGAAATCCACTATACTTGTGGACATGGAAATACGAAAACTCTTCTTTTTTAATTATTAAAATCTCACTGGTCTATGGTTTTGGTCTTATTTTATCTAAGCTCATAAAATGTTTGGATCCAATGTGGATTAAAATTTTAAGGGTTGAGCTCTGAAACTTTCAACAGGGTTCCCAGCAGAACCTGCTGCATTCAAACACTGTTGAAAACTCAAATAGGGACTGATCTGCTCTGAAAAGTCATCATCATGATCAGATGTCCTCATTCATCTGGAATGTAGGTCCTCAACCTGGCAGCCCAAAGAATTTTTTCGAGGACTCCTTTAAAGCAGATTTCCCCCATTTTCTTCCTCAATTTCTTAGGAGAAGAGCAAACTGCATACATCAGCTCCCTACTGGACATAACTGAAATCATCTCCACCATAAAATCTGGATGAGAAAATATTTTCAAAATGGGACTTTTGATCTCACACAGAGGTCTGAACCTCCAGATGTAAGTAAAGCTAAAGCCATGCCCTAGATGTCCCAATTATGTTTTTCTCTCTAGTTCATGTACTGTAGAAGAATATTTTATAATACCTGAAAAGATAACAGAAAGAGCAGTTGTCAGCCATCAAATGATGTTTTTTCTAATGAAGTTCCTCAGGAATCAATAGCAGCCATACATCTATCCAACAATTTTATCAGCATTCTGGAAGTAAACCACAAATAAAATTTAGATGATTTGTAATGAAAGCAGGTCAGCCTCTTTTAGAAATGTGAGGTACTTGGTGACTGCAGGAAAAACTCTAAAACCTGTTTTCTTCCGGGGAATTCAAGGCTTTGTAGCTAGGAATAGGATCCATGGAAATGTTGTGGAAATCACTGAAGAGCTGATAAGGAACAACTGCAATGTAGAAGGCTAAATGAGCAATGGATGGGAATGGAAAAATGAGGGGGTGTTTTTTGTTTTGCATGTGGCATTATTAAGACTGATTTGGGAAGGCTGCATCCTCTTGGCAGTATTTTTAGCAGATCTGAAAATCTGGAAAGCTCCAGAAAGAAGCATGAGGAAAGGACAAAGGGCTCCACTTACCAGATTCAGCAAAGGATGTATTTGGCTAGGCTGAAGGAAATTGGCTTTTTACGGTGGTAAAAAACTTGGAGGAAATCCTTTCCCTTCTTTTTCTTTTTGCATTGGATATCTGTCAGTATTCTATCAAATGGTAGGATTTTAGCATGACAGACATCTTCAATAAAGTTCAGGGGTTGGTTCTGTGTGACCCCAGAGACAAATCTGATTTAATCCTTTTTGTTTCATGCAGGCATGGATATTTGTAACACTCAGCACTCACAGGACACTTTTTTTATCAGTAGACGGGAGCACTTTACACATTATTTTTTATCATCTGCTCTGCTTCTCTTTCATAGAAATTGAAATGCAGAGAAGTCAAGTGACAGAGTTTTCTAGGGGCAGATGTGGGAATAGAGCCTGTACTCCCTCAACACCTCTGTCCTGAGCTGCTCACCTGAATTCTGTGCCTCCTGCCTTCTCTGAGTAGTGCCATATCTATTGCAGCAGGTTTCAGCCCAGTTATTATCAACTCTTTATTTCCATTTTTTAAAAATGAATGGAACTCAACTGCCCATTGCAGATGAGCACTGGATCACAAATGACATCCCACTGCAAAATGGATAAAATCGTTAGTGTGTTGAAAGGATGGTTTTCTCTGAAACCAAAAGTGAGCTGGACAGATCTTGTGTGAAGGCAGTGCCCAGCACAAATGTCAAACCTCTGATCTAAAGCATCTGGTAGCTCATAATTATGGTAAATATCCCAGAATAATTCCAGCTATGTAGGCGTATCAGATGTTAACAAGAGCAGTGAAGGTGAGAAGGGTTGCAGTTAAGGGACAAGACTCTGCTTGGCTTTCTCTCCAGTTCTGTTTTTATCTTGTAGTGTAAATGTGGACCAACATTTTAACCTTCCTATGACTGTATTTTCACACCGAAGAAATGTGAATAACATTTCCCGAGTTTTTAGCAGCTCCTTGAAATCCTTCACTTGTGAGGCATCAGAGGTCAGTGATTTTGTCTGTTGTTTGGCTGTGTTTTTCCACAACAATCCATAAAGAAGCAGAAGGTAATACAAAGCAGTTAATTCTCTTAAATATGTAGCTCATAAATATCTAGAACAAAATTAATAAAGGGAGATTCAGATTTATTGACGACCATAGGAATAATAGAATATATATGTATATATATATTTATAATATTTGATTCATTTATTTTTAAATAAATGTGGTGGTTTAATTTGTGTGTATGAAGTATGCCTGATGTTTTTGTTAATTTAAAACTGTATTATATAAAAGAACAATGCTTCTCTTTCTGCTGTTTTTGACACTTCATTTTTCCAGTTTTAGATGTGATGATCTGGGAAACCCTGAATCTATTTGCTCAAACCATTTTGTTTATCTGCTCTTATAAAATGCCTATCACAGTTGACAGGTTTTGTCTAATAAGGAAATACCATTAAAGTCTGTGAGTTTCAAAAGGCATGTGTGGTTAAGAAGAAAAATAAATACCAAATAATAACAAATACAACATCAAAGCACAAAATGAAAATGGTAGAGGTACATTACTCTTTGCAGTGATGTGCCATAGAGTAATGGCTTAATTTCCTGAGGATCAACTGAAGTTCAGCATTTCGAAGATAACTTATCGCTTTCTGTGATTTTTTCAAAGTAATATCTTGAAAAAATACCCAGCAGGCTTACCAAAAAGTGACTTGAAGAGCAGATATCTATAAAGTTCCTTTTGCACTGTAGTCAGTGAACCAGGACAAGGCTAAGAAAACAAGTCCAAGACCTGTACACAAAGTGTGTACAAAGTGTGTTTAGCTTCAGTGATTACCGGGACTCTGAACCACTGTCATCCCATTAATTGCTAACTTGGGTAAATACACTTCAGTCTACCTCAAAATTTAAAAAAAAACCCCCAAAACAAACTAGAATGATTATAGTGGCCTCTTGGACATACCCTAAATATTAAAATGCGTATGTCACGTGTAGGGATGTACGGTGGGATCCTCCAGGACAGTCCAAGCCATGACTGAAGGACTTTCTGGTTTGCTTTGGAGGCTCTGCAATTCAAGATCCCTTTGAAAGTCCCTTGGCTGAGAGCAATATCTGTGTTGTAGAGCGTATGATGCCTCACATGGATAGTCTGTTCTCAGCACCACCATTGCAACGTTGCACTGATACGGGTGGACATAGGACTGGGGTCCTCAATGAGTTCATACAATACTTTGAGGAACAAATATTTTTTAATCGGTGCTTTGTGGGTAGTCTTTTCTTCTACAAAATATGCAAGTGCATTTGATTGTTTTCTGCATGAACTGAAAGTGAAAATTAAGGTATTCTCTAAGGCTCTGTCTTGTTTTCTTGTAATCAGTAATGCAATAGTTAATAATTATTGTGTGTTACTTGTTATGTAAGTTTACCCTTTGCTTTCTTTTATTTTGGTGTAGCAAATATTGTTCCACTAGACAATAAAATGAGACTGTGAACAATGTTTTTCTACATTTCTAACATTATTAGTATTGATTTACTAATTGCATACTGAATTTTGCCCAGTGAATTTAGTACTATGGTGATTCTTGTTCCTTCTTCTTAGGAAGTGTATTTCTCTTAAAGTTCAACAGATTAAAATGTATTCTGATTGTAACCAGTCGGTGAAGAAAGATATAAGATAAAGATAAAGATAAAGATAAAGATAAAGATAAAGATAAAGATAAAGATAAAGATAAAGACAGAGAGATAGAGATATATGGTACTGAAAAATATTAAAAACTGTAAGTATTTGAAGGAAAACAATGTAAGAACAATATGAATATACTACAGAAGCCCAATTTTAAACCTTTTAACTGTATTTTACCTCAGTGTATATTAGGGAAATTATCTCCCTGGTTCTTGTAGAAGAGCATACATGTGGAATACTTCTGTTGGCAGCCCCTTTGGCCTGTCTTTTGTTGACACTTCTTAAAAATTTCTGCGCAACAATTCTCTAAATTAAAAAAAAAAAAAAAATCAGCAGCAACTCAGTGCATTTCATCTTACCCCTCCAAAATGTCCAGAGCTCACTGTTAGAGGCAAAACCTGTGAGACTGACAGCTTTGAAAGCAGCCTGCACAGCTGAAGTGTCTGGATGGACTGTTCTTTGAGGCTTGAGATGGTCCAAATGATGTCATATCCCTAGTGTGATTCTGAATGCTTCTTTTTCCTTCAATATGCAGTCATTTTAATTTCAGTTATGTAACATTTGTATACAAAAATATGACACCCTCTCAGCCTTGAGAGCTTTTTCAATGCTACATTTTCCCACTGTCCAGTTAGATAGTGCTGGATGCGCAGCCGGCCAATTTCCGCCTACTGCTGGGTAAGGTGGAAAAAGAGAAAACTAAGACATTATAAATTTTATTGTTTCTTCTCAGACATCAAAACACCAGATTAGAACTAAGGTCTTAAATTTAATAACTGTTTGCCCTGGATGTCAAAGTTACCTGAGGGCCTTGAAATGTTTTTTCTGTTCTTAGTGGTTGCTCACCAGCTCTTTTAGAAAGAATTGCTTGTGTGAATCTTATGCTCCCAAGAGAGTAGATCTAGATACTGTCCAGATGTGCTTTGTCTTCTTGTCCATGCTGATCACTGCTGCTTTTTCCAATAGATTTAAGCTTCAGGAGGCACAAGTCGACAGTCTCACCATACCAACAACATGGTTGCACCTGCATCAAATTCAAGTTTATTAGAACTTGCAGGCCAATTTTCAAAAGCATTTAACATGATGAGACTGAGTGAAATCCAAAAGCACCCCAAAAATGGTAACAAAAGTGGCAACAAAAGTAGTAATAGGAAGTTATTTCAACTAATGTTGTAAATTCTGGTTTGGAGAGATGTTCAGCTTTTCTCATGTCAGTCCTCTTTCAGAATAGCTAATCAGGATATGGAAAAAGGATGTACACAGAGCCTAGCTTAAAAGGTTTAGTTCCCTAAGATTCTCACCCCAGGGATACCGAGTACTTCTCTTCTTTTTGTGCAACAGTTTTTCCAGCTCAAATCATAAAGAAATGGCAGTTAGGCTTCACTATTGAATTTTATCTTCTCCCACTCTCGGGCACAGCACAGAGTATGCAAAACAAAGAATAAAAAGTAGGAATTGTCTTGCTACTAATGGAGCAGGCAGGTGGTAACCCTACTTTCAGTTCCTAATGTGTATGGGTGATAAAGGCTGTAATCATCCAAGCCAGAATAAAGTGCCCTTGCACGAACCAATCTCTGAATGATGCAAACCCATGGTTGCCTGGCAATGTTTTTAAGCTTTTGATACTGCTAATTTATTACATATTTTTCACACAGCACCATCCTTAGATGATTACTGTAGCTGGTACCATAGAAAGAAATCTTTAAATTGTCTGTGTTAGACAGTTTGGCTGATAAGATTGCCCACCAGCAATCTTCTGATTGTCCTGTGATGATTCCAAGTGAGTTTTTACAGAGTATGAACATGAGCTGGAAGCCTGGGAGTTATTGGATCAGAGTTCTGATCTTGGCAACAACAAAACATACTGCATGGCGGTATGTGAATGGCAAAAATCCACTGTGTTCCCATATCGCTGGCTGTTCAGTGGAGAAATGACAGGATATAATGCCTACCTCAAGCAGATGCTGTTAGACTGTATTATTGTAAAGGATGGCAAAAGTTCCTGCAGTCAAGCTGTGAGCATACGCAGATGGTTATCTGGACATTTTATTAGTTTTCCTACAGGAGATACTGACAGCCTTGCTCTAACAGATAATTGTCACCTGTGCTATTGTTGCTTTGAATTTCCTCACCTTCCAGCTGCAGCTATGGCCGACATATACACTTTTAAAAATAAACTTCATTTTTCACTTTTTCTTTCTTGTCATATGCTTCCACCTCATTTTACTTTCCCTTTTGCCATCCAGATCTCATCTCCTCTGCTCCTCTTTTTTTGTGTTTTCTCACACCTCTGTTTTTTGTCCGTGTGTCTCCCTCCTTTATATTGTTTTCCTTTTCCTTCATGGTATTTTGTCCTCTCTTCATTTCTTGTCTTTCACCTTCTGTCTTTTTTTCCCCCACCACTAAATTCTCTCCTCTTTTTCCTCTCTACTCAGTATGTTAATAAAACATTTGACCATTCAAACATTTTCTGTCTCTGCTCTTCAGGCTTCTGAATTATTTCTATAGTTCTACCAAAACTTAATTACCACATCAAAGAAGAGCTGTCCTCATTTAGGCAGGATTTCAGCCTTTCCAGATTTTTTTTAACATGTTTGACCTAATTAGAATTCCCATTTAAAATGACACTTCTACAGAAGCAGGAGGAAATTGTACAAGTTGTTGCCAGGATATTGAACATGTCTTACACAAAATGTGAGAAATACGAAAATGTTATAATTTTTATTGAGGTGTTGAAACAATACTGATGGTTAGATATAATAACATCCATCTTTTATGATAATAGTAAATTCTTTCTCTATTAACTAAATATGTTCATTTTAATATAATAAGCAATAATCATGTGTCAAGACCTTAAATTCCTCCACTTTATGACAGCAGTTCATTATTTTATGAACTATTTGCAGCAAACCCACTTTTTTGCATCACATACTTTTTATGGCTTCCTTGTTTGCAATGACGTAAATTCACTTTCCACAGAGCCCTCATGAGAACTGTATATAATAAACTGGTGAGTGCTACAATTTCCCTTCTGTAAATATAAGTTGTTACATTCTCCAACTACAACGCCTTTGTATGTAAGCTTATACTGTAACTGCTTGTTATTTTAACTCTGAATCATTATTGGTCCGTTCTAGCCCCATTTCTGAGATGGTGAGTCTGTAGTTATTAAATTCATTAAAATTAAGATTAGCAGTAAAATGAAACATGTTAAAAATCACACCGATTATTAAATCAGGAAAATAATTCACTTAGGAAAATGGCAAACTCAAAACTGCCTGGGAACTGTAATCAGGAGTACTTGTCCTTCTGAAATGCACAGGGCTACTCAGGCTGACAGATGTAGCTTGCTTAGCACAAAGAGAAATTTCTTCCGTGGGCAGGATATTCTATGCTCTGTGTCATGTAAGAGACCAGCACACTGGGATCTCCCTGACCTTAAAAACTATAGGCAGCAGCTTCTGCTGGCTTAATTCTGTTGACTTGGATGGAGTTAAAAGAGCAGAGAATTTATTACTGCATCCAGTTTCCTTAAGTCCCTAGGAGCATGTGGATGCCTCAAAGGTATGTCTTAAAACTCCACAGCAAAACTTTAGTGTATAAATAAGACAGGCTGCTGTGAGAATGAAGTACCTGTTCCCTCCTTCTGCAGCTGAGCTCCACAGGGCAGTGAGGATCCTGCCTGGCATATTTGCAAGTCTCTGAGATAATCACTTACAAACCTGGTATTTTGCAGTCCTGTTTTAGTCTCTGCCTAGGGTTCATTGAACACTACTATGACAAAAGGGTAGAAAAGTGTTTTTTGTTTGCTTGTTTTTTATTTTTTTTATTTTTAATGAACAGTTTTATATCAGGAATGTCTGGGAACTAAAGGCTAAATGTGGGAGAAGATTAGGACCAACTGAATTATGTTCTAGCTCTGCAAACACTAACCTTGAGTAGGTTATGTTAGGGTATGTTATCCATTATAGTTTCTACATGTACAATAGCTGTTTAATAAAGAATGCCCTAAGAAGGTCAGATTCAAAAGAAAGGCAGCCTGTGCTGTGTATATGTTTGTAGCTAATTTAGCTGCATAGAAAATATGCACTTTGAATAGAGGGAGATTTTGATGTTACAATTCACATTCATTTCAGTGGTCACAATAGGGTCCCTGCATCTTCCAATGCACCAGATCAATAAATCAGAGATTGAATAAGCCTCATTGAATATGTTTCTTGGCTCTGGTTCATTTTCTCATGAAGTCCTTGGCCATCTGTTTACTGACTCCAGCTCAAGGGGGAGCAGACCAATAACATAAAACAGCACTTTCATGCCAAATAGCCTGAAACCAAATGGCTCTAGATTATGGATGGATTAGGAATTTACAAGCAGAATACTGATTTCTTGAATCAGTAAAAACCTGAAAGAAATGGGCCTTCATTTGTCTGGAGCCTGCAGATACAACAATAATTTAAGTGTGCAATGATGCATTTCAAGATGACATTCAAAGTCTTGAGGAACTTACCACATAAATTTGGCTCTTTTCAGTGCTTTCTAATTCTTTTTCCATGTGATTGCTGATGTAATGTGTATTCTGATTAAGGAAACCAGCTTTTTGGTGGTCGCATGTTTTATCGGTAATCGCTGAGTTTACTCCACATCTCTCAGGGTGATGGGCAGTTAAGTTCCAGTTACCATAGTAAAGCAACCACTGTTGATTAGTGGCTGTAGCTGTTTGTCCTGATGTTGGAAGATCTTTGTTATTTTGAAATATACATTTTCAGCATTTCCTCTATTCTTGGCCCTTTAGCACAAATGAGGGATTTGTGAACAGCATATTCCCTTATATTAACATTTTTCTGAGCATCACACATGGCAGCAGGAACACCAACAAAAACAAACAAACCAAAACACAAGCAGCAAAATTCCACAAATTCTATAAAACCACCCTCTTCTTTTGCCATATAAGATGTATATCATTAAAGGCAGGCCCTTTGCTGGATAGTAGATGGGCAGATACCCCAAAAAGTACAGAGCAAAACTAAATATCTTTCATTAAATACCATTAAAATAAATAGGTTTTTTGGTAT
Organism: Acanthornis magna; assembly: GCA_036785705.1. Taxonomy (NCBI): domain Eukaryota; kingdom Metazoa; phylum Chordata; class Aves; order Passeriformes; family Acanthizidae; genus Acanthornis; species Acanthornis magna. Next base: position 16,008,584 of record JAWUZG010000090.1, read on the forward strand.
AATTTTGTGCTGTAGCAGATTAGCTGTGGGAAGCAACTTATGCAAGAAATGATACTGCATAATATGGGAGCCATTAAAGTAAATGTTGCCACTATTCCATTAATTTAAATGGGAAATTAGGAGTGTGATAAACCATTAAGAGGCTTGGCTTGCAGCAAACACACAAGGACACTTCTTTTAGAAACAAAGGATCTTGGACTGTTCCAAGCAGGATTCTGTTTGGGAGACTTCTGGTCATGCACTGAGTACATTCATTTTCCATTGGCTCACCATCAGCTGGATATGTTCAGCATCCCCCAGTGAAACATTAGGTAGCTGTAAAAATGAGGCCTTGTGCTCCAGAGATATGTTTGGGATATAAGTCTTTTCAAAGCCGAGTCAAGCTATTCATGGAATTTTCCAGGAATGAGCAGTTTTTGGTAGTGTGATAATCCTGCTTGTGTTCACTTTTTGGAATTTACCAAGTGCCAATTCAGCAAAATGGTATGTGACCTTCACAGAAGAGCTTACTTTGAAAATTACTGTCTTAAAATATAGTTTTTCTTTCTTAATCGCTAGTATGAAAAAAAGAGATTTTTCATTGCCGTGTGGATGAACTCTGGGAGCAGGTGTTGGATATCACACCACAATAGAGAGGCAGAATTCATCATTGCTTCCAGTTAAATCTTGAGTTTCTCTGTGATAAACATGAGACAATGCAATAGTATATAAATAATTAGTGCATTTGAATTCACTTGCAATAGCATTTCTATTGTGTCTTGATTCCTTGCAGTGAAATAGCATCCATACACTAGGAGTGTAGCTGTGCAATATACTGTGCAAACACAAGAAAAAAAGTTAGTTCCTTTCAAATAAGCATTTTCTTTTTACTGTTTGAACAGGAAAACAGATTGCTCTGTTGAGAGCAAGTGGAATGTGCCCCCGTGGAAATATTCAAAACTCAACTGGATAAGGCCCTGTGAAAATTGCTCTCAGTTTGAAGCCCTGAGCAGTGGGTCTAGAGGGCCTTTCCAACAAAAATATTGTGTGATTCTACTCTACACTCTGAGTTATATATAATTATACACTTCTGTTGTAATCTCAAGGGCATATAAAAATATACATAAAATGTATTGTGTTGCACAGAAGGTGTTGGATTGTGTAGGAATAGTCAGAACTCATTTTTCTATTTACTCAGTGATACTGGTCATACTCCTTGACTCCTTTCACAAACCCAGTTCCAGTCAGGCTGAATGAACTTTTACAGAATAAACTTCTTAAGGTACAGAAAGCAGAGCAAGCCAGCCAAAACCAAAATTATCTCAACCACCTCTCAGCTGCATCTGGAATTTTTTCCAATTTGTGGCTTAAACACAGCTGTAAACTCTTTGTTTTGGTGTGTTCAGGGCTTTGGATATTTTTTTTTAGTGACGTTTGCTGCCCACATGAATTTCCAGCAAAATAAAATCAGGATGAAGAGAAATGTGCCCTTGACCTCAGGTATGATAAGGTTCTCCTGTCATGAGGCTGTGCTGTGTCCCATAGATGCTTTTTGGGTGTGTTTGCACTAGTTGGAAGGATTTACTCTATTTGCAGTCGTCCTTTCAAAAGATCAGGGTGGCAAGACCACAAAATATCAGATAATTGGGGATGCTCTTGGATTTAAAATTATTGTATCTCCCAGATATGATAACAATGGTATTAGTTCTGCTTCCATACCTGGCAGATATTTTGTGCTGAAATGCAGCCAAGAAAATACTGTGCAATGCATGGAGAAAATTTCACTCTAAATATCTTTACGACTATCAGATTCGTTTTGTGTTAATGCCAGAGATCTGGTTTTCTGGACTGTTGAAGTAGAAACAGAAATCAGGAATGATGTGTGAAAAAAGTAAAGAAAACACTTATTTCATTTTAGATTGCCAAAGCAGATTTTGCCATTATTTTTTCCCATTGCTTTGGGGAATAGAAAGCCAACTTTTTAGTGTCAGCTATAGTCTTCATTGAATTTTTTGCAAGTTAAGAAAAACTCTGCAATGTTATTCTTTATAGTAATTCTCTCTAGTGGAACAAAACTGGGAGCTCCCCCTTTCTCAGGAAGGTCTGCAAGTCGAGCAGCTGCAACAGAAGATGCAGAAGCTTATACCCATTCACTATTACTAACTGGAGACACCAGAGCTCTCTTATGCATTCCCCTCCCTCCAGTAGATGTACAGATGGGATACATGATGTTACATCTCCTCAAGGTCACTGACAGCCATGGGCTCCACACTGTTCTTAGTTTGGTCATATAATAGCACACCTCATGCCCATTTTGTGTCCAAGGAGAATTTATATTCTCACTGGGCTAGGCTATGAAGTTGCAAGTATGAGACTTTTTTGTGCTGTATTTTTTCTGTTTCTCAACATTTTCCTCCTAATTTCTTGTTTCATGCTGTTAGTGAATATGTTTACTGCATTTCATTCAGCATAGAAGGCACCTCATGGTTCCCAGAGCTCTAAAACAGGTGGCCAAAGTTAGGTGGCCTTAGGCTGGAATCAAAGTTGTCTGCAAACACTTGTTTGCTATTGTTTGTCATAGACACAAGGGTTTTTATACTTTGATGCATTATGGAAAAAAGGCAAAACTGCAGAACATAATGAAAAACTCCTTAAAAATGCACGGATTGCATTTTAATCTCCAGTAAGTTTCTCTACTGTACATTGAAACAACTAGAAGAGTTTACAGGAAATGCTTCTTGCTGGGGCTTAGCTATTGAAATTAATGGGACTGTAATACAATTCAGAAACTTGAAAATGGAATTTATCTTATCATACTCTTTGGGTGTAAGGAAATGTATCAGGCAGACCATGTCTTCTAAAATCTTCTACTGTAATGAATGTGGTATTCATTATTTTTCCTAGACAAGTTTATTTTAGAAAAAGAAAATGAATACAAATAGGTTATTGAAAGTCATTTGTGAATTCACTCTATATTTTGAAAGGATAAGAAAAATGTCTTGGCCATTGCTAGATAAAATGGATATCTTTAATATTACAGAGAGATGGTTATACAACACAGACTGATCTATTTGCTGTCCCTTACTACAGTTTTCCCAGTTGCTGGGTACCTGCATTTTGGCTTTCCAGCTCATCTAAGCCATGCATTGCAACTCCCTTCCTCAGAAGCGCACTGATAAAAGACCTGTCTGCATTTCAGGATCAGCACAACACAGCTTTCATTTTCACACTCTTGCCTTTTATCCAGGTGAGTCAGGAATGGAGGGAATGCAAGTTGTGTCTGTCACCTCAGTCTGAGCTTTGGTAGCTGGAAAGGGAGGATGCCTCAAGAGCTGGACGACAGCAGTTAGCTATTTGCTCCCTAGGAGAAGATGGCAAATGTACCCTTTCCTAACCCTTGTGCTCCATGCAGCTCTCACACTTGCTCACAGTCTAAAATGCATCCTGTCCCACATAAAGATGCCAAAATTAGTGGGGGGGAAGGGGTGCAGGGAGGGAATAAGTGGAATGAGGAAAAGGTGAGATAGTCAGAAAGTGGCAAAAGACAGTTTTCTGCAGGAACTTAACATTTTTCCATGATTTTGTGTGAGTAAATGAGCACTTGGAACCCAGTCATGTAATACAAAGAATGAAAAGAAAGCTCCCTGACTCTTAAAGCTTCTTCTTGATGTGGGGTCTGCTCTGAGGCATTAGGGGGTGAGAAACTGTGCTCCAGCAGAGACTTCTCTAGCAACTCTCAGATGTGTGTAGTCTTGAAATTGCCAATGGCAAAACTGCATAAATCAAGCAATTTGCTGGTTCAGAGCTAAAAAGATACAGAAGAGTCACTGGTTTATATCCATCACACAGCCGCCCCCTACCCTTTTATTCTTTTGTCACTTAACAGAATGGGTCATATGTAACAAAATCTAAGGAATGAGGCCATCAATTCACAACGGTGGAGGGGATGTGGGCCTTTGTAATGTTCCAGTGGCTGAGTCTAATGAAAAAACCGACCCACCTTCAAAGCTCTCCAGCATTTAAAAGCATTTCTCTCACTCTTCCCCTCCTAGAAGCTCCAGCACAATGCTATTGCATATTCCAGGAGGGCTGCTCTCATTTTGTCAGAGGTATTCCATAGGTTATAACAGGTACTCACAGCTGCTGAAGTAAGATTCGGAACTCACATATCCTTCCTTTTAGGTATGTGTCTTATTTACTGGGTCACAGGGAGAGATAATAACTAGGTTGTATGTGGAAGACGGAGCATTTACATTGTAGTTGCTGCTTTGGCAAATGGAAATCTGTTTTATCAAAGTGGAACTGTTTCAACAAAGTAAGATGTCTTAATGTGAGCCTTGTCCTTTTTCCTGAAAATTCAAACAAAAGCTGTTTAGAAACTGCTCAGTATTTCTGGTTAAAAAGCTCCATAGATACTGCCCCCTGGGCTTATCATCCTTTAGCCATACCACTTTCCACTGTTGCTGTTAGTAAAGTGTTCTTAAGACAGCCAAGCAACTCTGTTTATGTTTGAAAGGGGGCCTCCTTTTAATGAACACAGTCCCTATTATTCATTTTGCATGATGATGCATAGTAAAAGTTTGAAGTGCTATGTTCAAAATGTTATAACAGCAGAAACAGGCAAAAATGAGCTTCCTGGGGATGTTGTATTATTATCTGACATCAGCTCCCCAGAACCCCATTGTGACTTACACAGAATCATAAATGCCTGTCAAACCCAGCCTTGAGCACTCCCAGGGATTTGGCATCCACTACTTCTCTGGGCAACCTGTTCCAAAAAATTTCTTCCTTACATCCAGCCTAAATCTACCCTCTTCCAATTTAAAACCATTGCCCCTTGTCCTGCCCAGTACAAGCCCTTGTAAAATGTTTTTCTTTGTCTGACTTATAAGCCTCCTTTATAAATTGAAAAGCTGCAGTATGGTCTTGCCAGTGACTTCTCTACTCTAGGCTGAAGAACCCCAATTCTCATCGTTTTTTTCTTCACAGGACAGGTATTCCAGCCCTCTGATCATTTTTCTGTGTTCCCCCTCTGGATCTGATGGGTGTTACTACATGTTACTCACCTCATGCTGCTCTGATTCTTCCTTCTCTCTACCTTACTTTAAAAGCAATTGTCTCCAGGCACGCCTGGATTCCCTCTATAAAGATGCTCTGCTAGTCAACCTATTCTCTTCAGTTTTAGAGAAGCAATGCAGCAGCTACTACTCACACTGAAACATGGCAATGACATTTGATCTGCCTGTGCATGAACCAAATTAAAGTGAAGACATGAATCACGTGACTACTGAGCTACGGCCCTACTTGCAGAAAAACAAACTAGTCTAGTTTTCACAATTGCCATTGATGGAGACCCCAGCACAAACATGTTTTCAATTGATAAGCATTCCATTATTTATTAATTGTACTTGTCTAGATTCAGCTTCCAACACCGATAAAACTGTTCTTTGCAAGATCTCTGCTGGTTTGCTGTTTGTGCTGATACTTAATCTGTGATTCAACACCTTACAACCACTCTTTTTTTTTTTCAGTTATGTGGTTTTAAATGCTTGAGTTTTCACTGAAATTTCTTGTTTTCTCATCCATTTTCATTTGCTCAAGCCTTTTGCAGTCAGTTTCCTTCCTGGACTTCATACACCAGTCTGTAACTGATATTCCAGGACCAATTGTGGCAATGCCAAATACAGCAGAGAGCTCTCACAAGATAGGAAGTTTTCTGGACACTCTATTGGAGCCCAGCCCACTGGACTTTTTCATCCTTGGGTATTCTTGGGTCTCCTGCTGCTGTAACATGACCTTTTATTATCACCTCCAGCAGCTATCACCTGTTAGCTGGGCACAGTTACTCAGGTTATTTTTTCTCTGTGAAGTACACCCCAGCAGCTCAGCCTGCTGGTGTCCTATCCCCAGCAGTTTATGCAGAGTGTTTCCCCAAATTTCTCTATAGTAATCAATGAACGATTGCTCACCTTTGGATAAAGGTAGCAAATTGTCAGCTTAGACTTTGCATGGCATTCTAAACAAATTACTTAGATGTTGGGGGCGATATATACTGACTGAAGAAAAGCTCTCCCCTGTTTACTTTGATTTACTTTTCTCAGTCTGGTGATATGCTGGCTGCTCAAAATTGAAAGAAAAGTAAAAACCATTTGGAGGTAGGGCAACAACCCTTATAGCTAGAGGAGAAGCAGTGGTTATTATGTGTCTTGTGTACACAGAATATTTGGCTCAGACTCACATGCCTTCAAGCAAAGAAGTGAGAAGGGTCTAGATGAAACATCTGTGAAATTAGTGCAAAAGTGTTTGGAAAAATTTATTCACAAACTCCTGATCAGCTTTTCCCTGCCAAAGGAGGAGGAGGTATTGACTGCTGCTCTGCAGAAGGGCTGCCCAGCAACTGACACTCTAATCAATGGAGCAATTGAGCAGAAACCACATTTTTCATTTTCCAGATGATATCAAGCTTGGATGGACTGCAATGCTACCAGTGAAGTGGCTCAGGTTTCAGAGGGGTCCTGACAACTGTGTGGAAACCACCTGACCTTTCCCTTCTATGCCAACTCAGTTCAACAGAGGCAGGCACATTTGACTGGGAGCAAATGCAGAAAGGGAGATGAATGATTTGGCAGCAGCTCTGCAGAAAGCGTTCTGAGAATCACAGGGGATGAGAAGAACATGAATCAGCATTGTGCAAAAAAGGCAAACATCATACGGGCCAGTATATATATAGGCCATTTATATATATATATATAAATATAGGCCAGTTAAAATAGTCCCTCTGCTCTACTTGGCACTTTAGAGAACTTGGCTGGTATAAAGCTGTTCCTGAATTTGTAATTACAAAAAGATTCAATGATTGGTTTGTGGGGTTTTTTCGTTTGTTTTTGGTGATTTTTGTTTTTTTTAAATTTAAAAAAAAATAAATAGTGTAGACAGAAAAGATAATACAAAATTAATAGAAACAAGAAGAATCAAAGGAGTTTACTGTATTATCTCTTGATGCTTAAAGATAAGAGTAGTGAACACTGGTAAGTAGCACTGGCCACGAAGTTATGGAGTCTCTATTGGTTGTTTTTAAAAATAGGTAGGACAAACTGATATAAGGACTCCAGATTGTAAAGAATGTGATCCTACCTTTTGGCAAGTGGATGGACTTCAGGGAGCACATGTACCTCCAAGAGCCTTCCCAAATCTACCTCAGCCTTTCCCTGATTTGGCACTGGATTAATGTTATGAGGCTGGAAACTGAGGCATGTCGGAAAGAGTAGCCAGAGACCTGGGTTGTTGTCAGCACCTCTCTACTGGCCAGAAGCAGACAAGGAGATGTGGAAAACATGAAAATGATTGCATATCCATGCCACACATTTTCTTATAAATAAAGATATGCCAGCTTGAAAATAAATTGCATAACACGCATTGTCTTTTATACTGTATTAGTGCTGTAAAAAATGGACAAGCTAATTTCAAGATATTTTCTTCTGGGGCTTGACCTTAAATAGCTTTAGGAGAACTCATTCAACAGCATACTGTCAAGCTCAAAATTCAACAACTCTCAAAATGCCACTTGCATATCAGAGTCTGCAGAAAATGGTCTAATTCTTCCAAAACCTCAGTGTGTTCATATGCAGATTCACTTTTGTGCAAGGCCAGCAAGAAATCACAAGCTCTCTTTAACCAGCCTAAGCAAAAGAAAAATGAATTTGACAGCTGGCCTTAAACACTTTCTCCTTGACGATTCAAAGAAAATGGAATCCATCTAAAGCTGTTGATTAATTCTTCAAATACAGATGGAGAGCAATACCTTGAAAAATCTACACCCAAGTATAATAAATGAATGCTTGGGGATGGGGGAAAGGCTTTCTTTTACAAGATTTTCAAACAGCTCTTTTGAAGGGATATAATACCTATTTTGTAGTACATTCATGAAAAGTTAAGAGAAGAGCTTTATTGATTCTCATAAAGCTGATATGTACTACACAGAGTTAGATTTTCAGGAATTATCATGGATCCAAGCTAAATCTCTTCCTCTTCTTACAGTCCAAATCATTATCAGAGGCAAGAGGCTGGCCAACAGACAAAGTATTAGCTCAGATAAAGTATTTTCTAAAATATATTTTAACGGAATTTTGAAAGAATAGCAATTGCCATGGATTGCAAGGCACATTTCTAGAAAGTACCAGAATATTTCATCAAATAAGTCAAATGTGTTTCAATGTATTTGGGGCTATTTAATAACTACATTATCTCTTTAGGTCTAGTTTTAGCACACAGAAAATTTTTACTATTGCTATCAATAGTATGGGCTATAGAGTTAACCAAACTAAAAGTTTGAGAATTCCTCTAAATTCTTATAGCTGTATCAAAGTTTTCCAAACAGCTACATGGAAGCAAAACTGAGCTTTTTATCATGATTAAGCTAAATTCTGCCTCTAATTTAAAAATATTATAATAAATTTGGTGAAATGTAGTCTGTCATTCTATGTTCATATGTATCTTTACATATTTTAGATGAGAGTAATAAGAATTTTATTGAACACCCATATGTACACATTCAGTATACTACAAAATATCTGATTATATCTAATTAAAGGAGAACATTGCAGTTAGAAAATGCCTCTTTTACTTCTTATGAAAATGGCGTATTTTCATTAAAAGGAATGCTGTAGAAATGTATAATTTGCAGGAACTAATTTATCTTCTTTTCATTTTTTGCAAAATCATAGGAGACTTTTAGAAGTCATTTCCTCCCCAGAAAATAGGAAATAAAATACAGTAACTTTTATTGCATCTGGAGAATATAGTTTCCCCGATTGTGCCATTCAATGGTAGTTACATGACTCTTCTAGACAAACTGACATAAAAAAACCAAAACAATTTTTGAAAGGTGAAAAGAGGAATTTCAGGAATATGTTTCTCAGGTTGTCCACATTGAAGACTGCAGTACAAAACCCCAATCTTTTTATGAGCCATCATTTCTAATATCATGGTAGTAAAACAGATTAACAAAGGGAAGAAGCAAGTCAAATATATTCTTACAAGGAAGAGCACACTGTGCATGCAAATGAGATCACATATAATCCTAACTCCTTCCTTTTGGTGAAATATTGCTTTGGAACTCTCTTAGAATATAAAGTAAAGAGAAGCAAATATAGCATACATATGCCCTCTAAGCAGAGAAATCATGTTTTCCTTTTAAAACAGGAATTTTAATCATCAGTTATTAATCCCCAGATAGAAATGAAATTGATATTGTCATTCCAGTAATTAGAACAGTAGTCTACTGTTAGACTACTGTTGTAGTCATTGTTCAGCAGAGGACCAGAAGTGTCCCAGAGGAAGCTGCTGCTGGACACATACCACACCAATACACTGAGCAGGACATTATGGGACACCTGTACAGGACCAGCACTTGAAATGAGTTTGGGATTTGGTTCCAGTTCATCCCATCTAGCAAATGACACTGGAGATGAAATCCCAATTTGAACTGGATGTCACCTAAGAGGTCATCTACACCTTACAAATATAAAATAGATAAGGCAAAGCACAAGTGGTTTCAAAAAACACCACCAGACCCCCATGCTCCAGCCCCTGCAGCTAAAAAACAACTGGCTTCACCTAACATGATCTCCTGCCACTCTGACTGTAATTGGTTGGTGAGTTTACATTAGTGATGAAGACCCTGGGGTGAAGTACATTCTGGGGTCAAGGCTCAGTTCAAGATTTGTGTATCATTTAACTCCTTCCTCTAAGTGAGTATTAAAAATCCATAATCTGTGTTTTATATTGGTGGCATGCATTTCATTCATAAAGAAGATGCACCAGTTAAAAATAATCAGAAGACTGATGTCTGTTTGAGAAAAGGGGATGGAAAAAAATAGAGAAATTATATTCTTTACACTGAGTCTTAGAGGCTTAGTATAAAGAATAAAAATAAATTTATAACAGGCTAGTTAATGATTAATGAATGCTATGAACATGTTACATAGCTACAGAAAATCGGTATATTGTATTCTGGGAGACAGCAAACAATGTTTTCAAAGCAACCTATCAGCCCTCATGGTAGGATTTTGAATCTAAAGTAATAATTCTAATCTACTTAAATCCATTTGTAATTGGATTTTAAGTATAAAATATGACCAGAAAAAAGATTAACATCATTATCTATGACTTTATCTGGTACAAGCAACATAGTATGTCTCAGAACTACTTTCCTGTGTAAGGAAATGAAAGCTGGATTGGAAATATTTGAAAAGTGCTCTTGCTTTGCTTCAGAATAAACTCCAGACCTTCTACGTTAATTAGACAAAAACCAAGCAGACAAAAGAATTTTAAGTATTGCAGTGGGGAAGGGCTTTCAGCTAGCATCAGTATGAAGACATTAATGTGAAGGTCAGGTGTTCCCACAATACAAGGTACAAAAATCACATCTGTCATGACAGTTTGTAATGGGGAACAAAGCATTAAATTGGCAGAAGTGTGTTTATGGCAGTATAATTGCAAAAGGTGTTCTTGCAGCACAGAAAGTGTGAGTGACCCTTCTCCACTAGGTATAAGGCTTCATTTTTTGTAATAAATTCCATGACAATTTTCATATTTGATTTTGACTCTCTATATGTATTTTTCAAGGGGGGGTGGCTACATTGCAAATGGATAGATGATAATTCAAAGCGTGTGACTTCCAGTTTGTTATACCCTTTGCATAAGGCACATGGATACTTAGATTATGCTATCTACTCTTGTGCCTGGCTGTACGAGATAACACAGTTGTTAAGCAAGTCACATTTATTATCTTGCTACAGCGCGTTCTTTTATTGCAATGGCATGCTTACCTAGCAATTCTGGATACCTGGAGAAAATCTGAAATGGCTGAACTCCTGTCGAGAGATAAGATATGTGGAGGCAAAAGCCTCTCATTTTTACAGATCACAGAGTGTTTCTCTAGAACATGTCAATGCTTCATGGTCAGCCACTCCCTTGGAAAGATGAAATACTTTTCCCTTCTTAAGTCTCTTCTTCATTTGCAGTCCTTTATATCATTGGAATACTATGTTCTGAGGGTCTCTGCTGTCAAGTGTATTTTCCGTGCATACTGTGTCTCTTTGGAGACTCAAGATGCAATTGGAACTCAAATGGGAAAAGGCAGATCACTGTTTGAATCTTCTCTGCTGTTTTCTGACCAGAGACTTGAATGACCTTTGGTTTCTTTTCTTGTATGTTGGTGCTATCGTCACATTGCATCTCTGGCAATGACACTGCACTTGTGACTTATGACCACCGGGCTGCAAAGCAAACCTCATTTTCTCACTCTCTTGCTTCTAGATGAAAAACAACTCATCCCAGCACAGCTGGGTGAAAGGAGTACTTTCCTTGATGGTAGAAAACAGATCTTCAAGTCTTCAGGCAGTCATGCACATCCAGAAATCACAGTCTTCCCCTCAGCCGGATAAAGGAGCCAAGCCAGAAGGCTGTTGTGACTTAGGCTTCCCTAGTTCCTTGACTTTTTGATATGAAAATTCCATCTGTATCAAAGCTGGCATGTACATTTCCATAAAAAATCTGTGGTTTTGATAAAGCTGCATTTTCTAACCAAAAATAATTTCTGTTGGAAAATTCTCAACATATCCTATAAAATACCATTTGGATGACACACTCACTAAGATCAAATCACCTTAATAATAACTTATGGTTTAATATACATTTACCAGCAAGAAAGGTTAATCTTCAAAATTTTTCAGCAGTCATTTAAAGAACACTGTGCCTCATCCATCTGACTTATTTTTGAAGCAATCTTCTGAACTTAGGTATTTAATGAGATCCTTTCTGTAGCATCATTAGGGTCTTGAGCTCTGGAGACAAATCTCTGTTGGAAGCTGCTGATAACCACTGCAACAACTTGTATTATGCTAGTGTCTTTCATCCCTTTGCAAAGCTTCACATTCACACTGATGACGTCTTCACTTTCCCTTCTTCCCCCAGAGTGCCAAGAAAAGCTTTAACTCTATGTAAAAGTCAAGATGGTTATAGATTAGGGATTTTAAATAAGCAATTAAACAGTATTAATGACAGACAGTGTGCTATATCCTAGCAGCTCAAGTACTGTCAAGTTTTGGAGGCTTAAAAACAAATTCTTTCTTGCACGAAAATCTGTAGGTAAACTTTGCAAATCTAAGGAATGGCAATTAAAAAAAACAGTGCTCTGCTCTATAATAATAATCTAAAGTTATCCCCATTTAGCACCAGTTTTATCACCAGTGTTTAGAAATATGTCTTGCATGTGTGTACACACTGAATTTCTTCCCTATCTTGTTGATGGCCATGTAACTTTCACAGAAGTGAGAGGATTAGGAATGTTTGTAAACTTGTCTGAGACATGGTAACTACACTATTCTTTTAGACCATGTATATAATATACATTAACTGCTATAAATTTTTTTTCCTTCTGTTAACATGTGTGAATCAGAGATTTTATTTACATTCCTGAGCCTGCTAGCAAACATTTCATGGAATCACCAATATGCAGTTGCCCAGCTGGCCTGACAATAACTTTTCCTACACCTTCCTTTCCTCACAGTTCCAGGAACCATGAATTTCCTTGGCCTTACCTAGACCAATCCTATCCCACCCAAGAACCACCTGAGATTTTTATCCTCGATGTTTCTGATGCTCAGAATCAGGAATTTGGGAGATTCAGTCACTGTGTTCAGGTTGGCATCACACAAAGTGTCTTGGAGAGAAGCAGAGAAGAGTAAAGGGTTTCACATCACAGCGATAGCAATGGTAGGTCTGTGTGGGGGCTGTTATCCCTCAGGCAGCTGTATGAACGCAGAGTCATAGAACAATTTCGTTTGGAAAAGATCTTTAAGAACATCGAGTCCAGCCCTGAATCAGCACTTCCATGTCCACCACTAAGCCCTGTCCCTCAGTGCCACATCTACATGTGTTTTGAATAGCTCCAGGGATGGTGACTCAACCATTTTTCTGGGCAGCCGGTTCCAGTGCTTGACAAACCTTCTGGTAAAGAAATATTTCTTAATATCCAATCTAAACCTCTCCTGACACAATCTGAGGCCATTTTGTCTCGTAATGTGAAGTAGAACAGCAGGTTAAAAGCTGGAAAGAAAAGTTTGTAAGGACTTACATAGATGTTTATACACATTGTCAGAAATCTGCACAGAATTTTGTGCATGTGCAGATGTGTCCTTTGAATAGGAGCTGGTAGGGAAGTAGGCTAGATGGAGTATGGAGACGCTTTGCTGGTTACTGCTGCATGTGCAGATTTAAAAAAAATAAAATCCTTGTACCAAACAGAAAGGGCTAATTGTACTTCTAGCCATTTTCATGCTGCTGAAGAAAAGTGACTAAAAGATACTGATTACTGTCCCTAGGGCTAAGTAGCACCATTTGACTCAGGTCTGCAGTGGCTCTGGCTTCTCCCCTTTGTAGCAGATTTGTCTTGCTGAGAGTTGTGAAAAAGCAGAGACAAAATGGCAATTAAACAGATTAGGGGATGAGTGTACATGCACACCACAGCTCTCTTTTATTTACCAGTCCAGTTGGGCCTGTAGGTTAGTTTAGGACAGAGTAGCACTGGCAGGACCATCTTTGTTTCACGCCCTGTTACTCAAACAGTGGGCCTGTGGGTTACCAAAGCATTTCCCATTTCCAAATAGGAATAGAAATTAAAATCCTATGCAAAAATGAGTTTGTCTCCTGCTTATGGGTGGTATGTTGCCCCTGTCCTCCATGCTCCACTCCCTGGCTCCATTTGAGTGCATCAGGGGAGAGGTTACTGGAAAAAAAGGATGCATGTGAGAAAGAACAGAACTGGTTGGATTATTAGTCTCATAATTTTTATTGCTTATGATTGAAAGAAGCAGGTTGCTCTGCTGAAGCAGAAGGCCTGGGTGTTGAGGGGGAAGGGATTGCTCTAGATATTCAATGGAACAGCTTCTCCCTTGTCTTCTCCCTATCGAGTGCAAGTCCCAGAGTCTGAGGCCAGGAATTTGCTCCATGAGCCCTTATGTGTGACCTCCCTGGTCCCTGGAGTAGCTGCAGTACTGACTACTGGGGTCAGGCAGCTGGAGGAGGAGAAGGGGAGGGGAAGCCTTTCATTTAAGGGATGATAACTTCACCGTTACATATACCAAACACACCTGGATGCACTGTTACTGCACATCACTTGCCACCAACCAGAGACCTTCTCATGCATCCAAGTGCTCTGCTAAAGAAGCATAAAAATGCTTCTGTTGGTGAAGTACAATATAAGAGGCACAAGCTAAGCTACAATTACACAGTTTTTTACCTATGCCTATAGTAGAAATTTTACTAATATTACTACTCCACTGTATATTAAAGAGATTTTGCTAAAAGGCTTCACTCTTTCTACACTGCCTTAGTATCACAAAATCATAGAATGTTTAGGTTAGAAGGGACCTTAAAGATCATCTCTATTATATCATGGTTTAGGGGAAGGTGACAAAAGACACTCCTTCCAGTTTACATATGTTTCACAGTTAAGAGCTTTCCTACCTCTTCTTTAAGGAGTGGCCACCTCCTCATGGGTATTTAGCTGACCTTTGTTGTTGAGAAAGGTCACTCTGCAGCCCCATTTAATACTGCTCATATATAGGTCTAACACAACACTGGCCAAAGTAAGCCTGGACAGTGATTTGAGAACAAAAATGGAAACCCTTAATCTAAGCAAAAGCAATAATGTGAAAGTATAGGCGATGCTGTGGAGTGTGATGCTCTTTCATGGCAGGAGTAGGAGAAGTGATTGTATTATATACAGTATGGTCTGGGACTTAGGTGAAGAATAGGAACAGCGTAGGATGCGGCTGAGCAATGATAGGTGTGAAATGAGACACCTGATCTGTTCTGAGCGCTGTAAAAGAGGAGTTAGAAATCAAAAGACATTGTGTTAGTCCCAGGGAGCTACAGAGGGCCGTGTGAACACCTTGTTACAGGCAAACATGCAATGCTTTGCCCACTCAGGTGGGTCATGGGTGTGTAAGGGGTATGGCTTAAAGACACCAAACCAGGCTGATCCTTTACCACCTTTACCTGACCAAGCCTGTCAGCATTTTTAAGATGTAAAAGTCGTGCTGCAGTCTCTGGAGACCAGATCCACCAGCCCTGAGGTCTCATAGTGCTGATTGCACTGGCAGCTGTGAGATGGATCTGGAGGATGCCCGTAGCTTTGGGAAGCATAGTCCTGCCATGGTGTGAAATTTTGATGAGCTTTTTTTGGAGACACCTGTTTCACTTTGAAAAATCATGTTTTCCAGCTTTCTTTTGTGATGCTCGGGAAACTGCTGCTGGCCTGCTTAAATAATAATAGCAAAGATGCTAAGACAAGCCTCACACACTGCAGGCATTGATGCTCTGCCTTTACAGAACATCTACTGTAAGGGAACGTCTAGAAAAGCCCTTGCATACACAAGAGAGACTCTCAGGTGGCAATGAAAAATAGGCATGAAAAATAAGTGGATGTTTTGAGTAGATGGTCTTCCTCAAATTTTCCAGCTTTTTAAGTTAAAAACTGATTTGAACTGAAGGTAGAGATTATAAAGAGAAATGGACAGAGATACCTTCCTTTCAGTGAACATCTGTGTGTTAGCTGAAAGCCAGGCCTAGAGGAATTTAAATGCTTAGTTAATTAAAAAAATTACAAAATTAACTTTCCTTAACTTGTATCCATGACTAAGTTGCAGAATTCAGACAGAAAAGTGCCATATCAGCCTTTGTGACTACAAATTGCCCAAATGACACCTGATCTGACAGCATGCCCCAAAAAGTGTAGCTCACTCAATAGCTACGCCTTGGTACTTAACACAAAATTGATCTGATTAATCCTGTTTCTCCCCCACTTCCCTTGCAAAGAGTCCTTTCCCTGTTTCAGCCCAAAGGAGGAATTGCTTGATAATGCCTAACTGTAGTACATTTTGAAAAATATCTAATAGATTTAAAACTCACTTACTGCTGTCTCCTATGAAGCATGTTTCATAATGGCAGGGGTCTGCTTTTCTCTGTGTGTGTGGACTCCCTCACCGTGTATATATGAAAGATTTTTTGCCACAAGGACATTTTTTGTAATTTAAAAACAAAATATTATTTGGATGAAGAATACATGCACCATACTGGTAAGGGGGTATATTCTTCCAGAAATGAATGCATTCGAACATAGTTACAGGGGCTGCAAAGAATATCTTTTCAGGCTGAATTTTTGCATGGGTTACATTTTGCGCACATGTGAAAGAACATTGTAAATCAAAGATCTACACTTGGAAAATGCTCACTTTAGATGCAGCTCCAAACAGTAGATAACCCTCCTAGAGGCCAAAAAATTTTAGAGAACAAGCCTGCTTAACTTCTTTACATATAACTCAAATATACATACATCAAAGCTTAATCAATACTTCCTTCAGCCACAATTCGATAGTTTCCTTGCAGCCAATAAGCAGACATACCAGATACTACTTTTTTAGAATCCCTCAGATACTAATAATTTCTGAAGTTACCTCATGGATGAGGAGGACTGAAACGTTGATGTGCCAACACGTGTTGCTTAATTACTGTGGCATTTTTGTTACTCCCTCCTTCAGCTCCCCACATTATAATTGTGGCATAGCTCGTCCCTCCTTATCAGATTGCTCATCTTTGTTTGAATTGGAGCAGATATGCACTGTAGGGGTGAATCAGAGAGGCTGGTGGAAATCTAGTCGTTGACCTTGAGAATATTCAAAACAGTCTCACAAACAATCTCACAGAACTGAAGGCAGCAGTAGCACATACAGCTATTTTGCTTTTTTTTTTTTTTGCCTTTGATGGTTTTGTCTAAAGAAGGGGTTGTAAGTCCATCACTTAAGGGGAACAATAAACTACACAGACTGGCTCCTGCTCAGGAAGAAGTATTAAGGTCCTGACACTGTTAGATGTTATCCTTTGTCTAATTTCACCCTAAGGAAGAGATGGACATCTTTTTGCTCAGAAGAACAGACCTCCTGTGATTTCAGATGAGAGTAAAGCAAGCTGTATATTAATGATTGTAGTAGATGTATGATGTATAGGAATATTATTAATGGTGTTAAGATAAAAATTTCTCTCAGAGTACCTGCAGAGTGAGACTGTTTGAAATTCAGGCACCCACATACCTTCAAAAAGAGCTGGATGATGCAAAACTCATGGAGGTTTGGCCATAGCAGTTACTGTGTAACTGGAGAGGCAAACAACCATTATGGCCAAAACTCCCATCCTTACAGATGACATTGGGTACCATTCTGAATGTATGAAGGTAGTCTGCTTGACTTCCAATTGCCATTATGGGTGGACATGGATTTCCCATATTTTTTTGGCCACGGGAAGGTAGATGGTGTTGTTCGACAACCATTGTGTCATGCCATAGAGTCACCATATTGTCTACCCAAAGCTGGTGGATATAACACAAGCTCTACATCTGACCTGTACTGTTGTGGAATATTAAGTGGAAGACAGCTAGGATACCAAGCCAGAAGTCATTTCAATCATAGGTAGGCAGATGAAGGGAGCCCTCTGTGCAATATCAGCAACTCCGATGTGGACATGCCAGAGACCATGGGCTGGCTGCTGGAGGTGGGATCAGGCATACATGTTTGGGCAGGTGAATCTCCTTGGTGCTCACTTTAGGCTGAGCTGAATCACTTTCTAGGCTTCACGTATTACATTGCTTAGATTGTCTTGAACTGTCAAGGGCTCAATTCAGTTACCTGAACACAGGCATCTTTTGAGACTCCCTGGGCCCCCAGGACATTAACATGGAATTACCAAAGTATTGGGCTTTTGAGGCAAGGCTTTGGTAGCAGGGGTGGTTTCTGTGAAAACTGCCAGAAGCTTCCCATCGGTTCAACAAAGCAAATGCAAATGGCTCCAAGACGGACCTGGCACTGGCCAAGCTAAGCCCATCAGTGATGGATGTAGAGCCCCTGGGATAACAGATTTAAGAAGGACAAAAGTTATATGGAGGAGCAATTGCAGCTAGAGAGAGAAGTAAGAATATGTGAGAGGAACAGCCCTGAAGACACCAGTGGAGAAGGAGATGGAGGATGTGCTCCAGGCACCAGAGATTCCTCAGTAGCCTGTGGTGAAGACCATGCAGAAGGCCAGCTGCGCCCCTGCATCCTATGGAGGTCCACAAGGAAGCAGAGATCTACCTGCAGCCCAGGGAGGCTTCATCCAGAGCAAGTTTCTTGGCAGGACCCCACAGGAGACCCATGCTGGGGCAACCTGTTCCTGAACCATTACACCCCATGAAAGGGACCCATGTTGGAGTAGTTCATGAAGAACGACAGCCCATGGGAAGGATTCACATTGGAGAAGTTCATGGAGGACTGTCTCCCATGGGTGGGACCCCATGCTGGATTAGGGAAAGTGCGTGAGGAGTCCTCTCCCTGAGGAGGAAGGAGCAGCAGAGACAATGTGTGATGAACTGACCACAAACTTCTCATTACTCGGCTGCCCAGGTACAAGCTTTAAATTTCATTGCTGCAAGCCTACTTAGTATGGAAATTATCAGACTTTCAGTTATTGAAGTAGTGCACCAATTCTGGGTAGCAGCGATGAAGAAATACTTAATGCAAAATGGCTACTGGCCATGAATCTATGCTTTCATATCTCAGAGGTGAAGTTCATTGCAGTAATTGTCAAGGTATTTTTTTTCTTCTATTAGAGGGGTCTACTTTTCAACTCTGGACTCTTGCAGCATACTCTGCCTTAGTTGGCCTAATGTGGTTCAACTCCTCAACCACATTTGAAGAGGCAGGCCCTGTGTAACTGTGCATATTTACTGTTTTGGTAATAAATGTCTTGACTTCCTGATGGTTTTGAGCCAGTCTTGGAAACACAGGAGTAAAGCCTTGGTAGAGTAACTGGAAATTGCTCCCAAGTACATTTATGTTAGTACAAAGCAGCACTAAAAGACTAAATGACTTCTCAGTTGACTATAAATTACATTTCAGTACTACACACTTCACACAGAACTGAGACTAAGTTTTTGGTTTTCAGTGGAAATTGATTTGTATAATATAATAGCTGTGTTTATTAAAGAACATCATATAACTGTAGCCCTGAAAAATGTTTATGCATTTGCAGCCAGTGTTGCCTGTACATTTAGTGATGCAGAAGCTTAGTGCAATATATTTTAAATTACTAGTTTACAAAGTTTCATCTCAGTTCAGTTTAATGTGATATAACTCTTAACTGTGAAAGAGTCATTTAGGCAGAAAATCTTATGAAGAATTAACACACTACAGTAGTTTTTTAAACCAATCCTATTTCTTTGTGAGCTAGTCTTTGCCTTGTAGTAAATGAGACCAATATTTTTGTGAGCTGAAAGCAACAAGAAATAAGTATCTGAACTGAGTTGTCATTCAAGTGCTTATTGAAATACAGATTTAGCAAGTACAGGAGTAATTCTTATCAATTTACCTACAGAAAGTGATCTAAAGATATGATGATAGAAGCAATTTTGCAGCATATTCTTCCCTCACTGAATTTAATGCATAAAAATTTCAACTTTCATGTACGTAAAACTCAGCATTGCATTTTCATTTTTTAATAGTAGTGCTTTTTATGTCTTCATTTAAATCCCTGTGGATCTTTCTTTTCATAGAAGATGTGGCATTTTGGCAGAAGTTTTAAAATAGTAGGAATTTGAAGAGTGAAAGGAAATGCTTCAGCTGTGCCTGAACTGAAGAGATACGATAACCATATATGAAGTCACCACACATGGCTCCAGAGTGCTGTCAGCTCTAGACTAATACATGGTATTCAAGTTTTTGAGCCATCCTGTGGAAATCGAATCAAATTGGTTCCAAGGTGACAAATAGAAATTAAAGTAGAAATGAGAAGAATGAAATTATCTTTCTGGTCCTTTTTGTACTGCATCAGAGACCACAGACCAGAATTTTCACAGGTGTGCAATTCTTAGGAGATCCAGTTCCTCCAGATTTCATCTAAATTGTTAAATCTATTTCACGCCGTGAGTGATCCAGTCACTCTGCTTTCTAGGATTTTCTACTCTAAAAGAGCCAACATTCATTAGGCAACTCCCTATTTGGCCTGTAATTTCCCTGGACACACACCACCACTTGTTCACACAGGCACAGCAGACCCTATGGAAACAAGACTATTTCTTCAGCCACTGCAGTCAGAGTTCCATGCCCATCTAAAAACTGACAGAAGCCTGTGGCTCATGAGCTGTATGGCTGGAGTTGGCAAGGAGCATTCTTCTGTCCTTTCTCTTCTCCCTCAGCTCTGAACTCTTCTTGCCAGGTAAGTCTCTATCTATTGCCCAGGACTGGAAGTGTGAGGCTGTATCCACTTCTTAATTATCCCCCTTCTTAGGAGAGAGGCAACTTCTTTTCCCTTGTGTCTTTGTCCATCTCTTCTTTCACCCATTCAGAAGGCACTTTTGAAGACAGGGAGATCATCTACAAACTGTCATCTTATTATCTGGATAATGGGAGGTATTTGTCGCCTCCCAGAATTGAGAGATAGCATTTCAAAGATGTGATTGCCAAATGGTATTCCAAGATGGCGTTTAACATTTCTTCCCTTTCCCATCACTTGTTATGATTCAGGGTTTGAAATAGGTTCTCCTGATGGATGGTTTGCAAGACTTGGAAGGCTTTGTAACTCCTACCATGCAGGCATGAGGAAGCATCCAGACACCACATATCACCTCCCAGGTTACAATGGCATTTTCATCTGTGCCCCAAGTGAATAAAACATAAATTTCTATGCTTGCCTTGATTTTACTCCCTGTTACCATGAAAAGTAAGAAGGGCCAACGTACCTGGAACTCCACTTTTCCTACGAAGTGATGCTCAGGATTTGCCCAGTTCTTGGAGACACAGTTACAAAAGTGTAAAGAGGAAACAATTAAAGTTTAGGTTTCTTATTTCCCACCTCATGGTAGATCCTGCCACACAATATAACAGTACTAATTCAGAGGCCTCTATGGGAAAAAAAGAATTTGAAACAGGAGATGACTAGGGTGCCCATGATTCAGAATACGGCATTGGAAAAAAGTGGAGATGAGAGAGACTTGGTACTTACAGATAAGAGAGAGGAGGATTCAACATCTTCTCAAGCATTCCACAGCACTACATTTATTACATCAGCAGGTGTATTTTGAGCCTGACAACACCCCATTTCTAATTTCAATACAATCAGTTACTAGCTGTCTCTAAAGTAATTCTGAATGTACAGTGAATGCAAGTAGTGTGATCATGTTAGAAAGAAGGAACAGGTATGGAAGGTTGCATATTTTCAAGGAAACTGGACTTGCAACTTCTCTCAGAAAACTGAGAAAGAGCTTATTTGCCTTGTAGTCTGTGGAATTCTGGCAGGGATGAAGGAGATAAATCTAGAATGCTGTTGGACATCTTTCCACTGGAAACAGCTATTGATGAGGAAGTAAAAGTAAAATTTGACAGCTTAGCAGTTTGCATTTAACAGACAGAATAAAGAAGTAGTACTGTTATTCAGTGATAGCAGCAGCAGAGAAAATGCTCAAGTCTTAATCACGTGGTGATTTTTGAAGCAGTTTTTCCAAGTGTTAGCAAATACTTATGTGTCTTGAGGTGAAATGCTGAGACTGCAAATCTATTACACAAGCCTATTTTCAACTGGCTGTATGGCTGTATGCATTTGGAAGTACGTTTGTGAACAGAGAAGAGGCATTAAAACAGGAGATGGCAGTTTTAGGCACTGAGACCACTTGTTCCACCACAGACGCTACTGGTATATGGCTTCTAGCTCTTCTGTGGGGATCTTAAATTGATGAAGGGGTTTGCTGCATTGAAGCATGGTATTACCTCAGGGAAAGCTGTTAAATTAATCCAAAGCAGTAATAGAGTTATGTTACCTAAAATTAAGTATCCCAGAAGATTCAGCCTCTTTGGGATATAAACGGAAGTGCTCAGTCAGAACACTGTCGAGTTTGATTGCATGCACTTACTCCATACCTTGCAAAGAAAATCTCAGCACAGCCTGAAGGAAAATGATAATGACACAGTATTATACATGATATATATTATCAAAAGTTGAACATTCTGTAATCACCAATACAAAGAGGCTGAAAGTCAAATCCTGATCTGCTTACCTGGGGCAGAATTGAAAGCGTGCTTGCTCAGCAACACAGACACAATGGAGCCACACTTTGAACTCAAGGAGC
Source organism: Acanthornis magna (assembly GCA_036785705.1). NCBI lineage: Eukaryota > Metazoa > Chordata > Aves > Passeriformes > Acanthizidae > Acanthornis > Acanthornis magna. The sequence continues at coordinate 16,030,776 of JAWUZG010000090.1, forward strand.
AACGAGGGAGACCTGGATGTCTGCAAGCGTTTGGCTGACCTTTCTGCATGGTTAATATTGCACAGAGTTTGTTAGGCTGTCAGCTAGGGAAAAAAAATATATATTAGCTCAGAGCAGTTGGTGATTGTGTTGTCCTAAAACATGAAAACAAACCCCCTCTCTAAGAAAAAAACCAAAAAACAACACTAAGGAACTGGAGGCCACTTTGTACATTTTCTGTCATTAACACACGCACACAAAAAAGAATAAAGCTTTCATCTGACAGACACACAGGTAAAGTGACAGTTGAAGTGACAGCTTTGTGCCATCAACTTACGGTCAGATTTTGTCTCACAAAAATGGGCCTCTTGCTTCAGGAGTACAGTCACTGTAGGGCTCTTGACAGTTTTGGGATAATTTAGCTTTCTTCAGAAGTTGACAAATATCTAGATTGACTTAGAGTAACACCATGAGGCCATTTCTTTCCGTTGTCTGTTGACAGGCTCTGGAAGAAACAAGCTCCTAGTGAAGGAGCTTCAGTTTAATGTCTACTTATTGGTGCTGCCCAAGTACAAATGGGATTGATCTAGGTTTTAGTTACTAATTAGCACATGGAATGTACTATGATGTATTTTAAAATCTCATGTCCCTATATACTCCAAGAATTTTTTCCCCTTAAATATTAGCAATAGACTTAGCATCACTAATACCCTATTTTAGGCTGTGGTGTTTCTGAGACATGCCTGTACATCCCAATTTTCTAAAATATTTTGTTAGAGAGATCCAGTGAAGGCATTACACTTCCCTTGAAATCAGGTCTGCAGCTGCACGGGAGCCTGGCGTTTCACTCCTTGTGCAGGGACAATTGCAGCAATGGCTCAGTACACTTAACAACTAATCTCCAGTTTCTGCAAGTAACTAGCAGGTGATGCTAACACCTTTCTCTGTTGTTGTACCTGAAGTTGTCTTTTACTCAGGCTGTAAATGAATTTCAGCACCTTGTCAGACTGTATCCCAAACTCACTCCTGGAAGCCAATGTCCAGCCTCAGTTCTGGGCCTGCCACCTCCTTTTCCCACCCCACAAACTTTCTCCCTTAGGGAAGGGCTGTTGATGGTCCCCTGGACTGTTCAGACCTCCATAGCCTAACATGACAATTAATTAATTAATTGCCAATGATAGAAGACTGACTCCAATCCTGTCCACTACATCTTTGGTTTCTTTAAATACAGCACAAATCAATCCCCCAAACTGATCTGAATCAGTGCAGAAAAGACGGAAGTTGGAAGTTCTAGAAACGGGCATGTCAAATGCCCTGCCTGCATTTAAGAGAGGTGAACAAAGGAAACTTACACTAGTTCACAACTGGCATTTAATCCATTGACTCATTGTGAGTGATTATCTGTAATTTTCCCCTGAGGGCATTTATTTTCTAAAACTAAAATGAAATTATCTAAATGCCTTCATTCTGTAGTTAACCAACAGCCTTATGTCATGGGAACATCTCCCTGTACCTAAAATCCTGTCTAGTGGGTGTGTTTTATTCTTAGGTGTCCCAAATCCTGTTAAGAATTCACACAACTGAATTGTGGGTTCTGCAATGTGTTGGGCTGTTTCTTGCCTCACAGTCCTGGGTGAATTGCTCTGTCCAAAGAAGACGAAAGGGCAGTTTGAGACCTGCCTTTAAAGAGCAGTCCATGCCTCACGCCTGCTCAGTTGGTTAGGAAATGTAACTCAGTAATCAAACTTAGCTCGATTTTCTTCCTCTCTGTAAAGACCCGTGAGGCATTTCTAACTGGAACTTGTTTTGTGTGCAGCAAGCAACCCAATATACCAACCTCCTACTCCAGGAAAGAAAAGTGTTGTTACTGGGAGGTGACAGCCCACGAACACCCGGGGAGCGGGCGGAGAGAAGTGAGTGCATGATGTCCTTGGACAACGAGTTTGTCTGCAACTGCTGCTACATGAGAGATCGCAGGTGCGATAAGTCTTGCTAAAGCAGCACGACGGAAATACTGAGTGAAGGGAAAAGCGGTTTTATTTCCTCGCCTTCCCCCCACCCTCCCAGCCCCGCGATCTCTCTCCCCTTTCGGTCCGGCGCAGGAGCCGCCAACCCACAGACTCCCCGACGGCGGCACTGCAGCGGGGCACGGGAGGGGGCGACGCTCAGCTCCTCAGAGGGGACGGATCCGGCCGTCGAGTCTCTCTGCGGGCTCTTCCGAAGGGAGGAAAGGGTGCAGGGCACCGGAGAGGGTCCCGCTTCCGAGGGGGCACCGGAGTCTCAGCGACTTACGGTCGCCCGGCCGGGCAGGCGAAAGGCTGCGCCTGCTGCCCGCGGACCGGGGTCTCCGCCCTCAAGGGGCCGTGGGGGTACACGGGCACCCTGAGGGGGCCAGAGGGTCCACCTCTCCCCGAGGAGCCCACGCCCCGCTTCCACACTCTCCTCCCGCCCGCCCCGTCTCACGCCCGGGCTCCCGCCCCCGGCGGCAGCTCTCCCCGATGGAACCGGCCGGGAAGGATGCAGGCGGCAGCTCCGAGGTAATTATTAATGGCCGTCCCCACCGGGGCGGGAGCGGGGGGGCGCGAGGTGAGATAAAATGGGGCGGCGAGGAGCTGGGAGGCGGGAGCTGCCGTCGCGGAGCCCCGCCGGGAGCATGGCCTTCGCCGCGCCGCTGCTGCTGCTGTTGCTGCTGGGGCAGCCGGGGCTGGGGGCGCCGGGGCAGGGCGAGGGCACCTGGTCCCGCTTCTCCCGGCTGCCCTACCCGCAGGACCAGCTCTTCCTCCACGACACCTTCCCCGACGGCTTCCTCTGGGGCGCGGGCAGCGCCGCCTACCAGACGGAGGGCGGCTGGCGCCAGGGCGGCAAGGGCGCATCCATTTGGGACACCTTCGCCCACCGCCCGGCCACACCGTCGGGGGCCGCCCCGCCGGGGCCCGTGGGCGGCGACGTGGCCAGCGACAGCTACAACAACCTGTTCCGCGACGTCGAGGGGCTGCGGCGCCTGGGGGTCTCGCACTACCGCTTCTCGCTGTCCTGGGCGCGGCTGCTGCCCAACGGGACGGCGCCGCCCAACCCCGCCGGGCTGGCGCACTACGGGCGGCTGCTGGCCCGCTTGCGGGAGGCGGGCGTCGAGCCCGTCGTCACCCTGTACCACTGGGACCTGCCGCAGGCGCTGCAGGACGCCTTCGGCGGCTGGGCCAGCCCCGTCCTGCCCCAGCTCTTCCGCGACTACGCCGAGCTGTGCTTCCGGCACTTCGGCGGGCAGGTGCGCTACTGGCTGACCATGGACAACCCGTACGTGGTGGCCTGGCACGGCTACGGCACCGGGCGGCTGCCGCCCGGCGTGCGGGGAGGCCCGCGCCTGGGCTACCTGGCGGCGCACCACCTGCTGCAGGTAAATGGCGGCTGGCGCGGAGGGGCCCCGCGGCTCCTTGGCCGTGCCAACCCGCTCCGTTGGCAGACCCATTCCCTGCTCGGACACTGGCGTGGAAAACAAATCCATGTGTCCGACAGAGTGCGGGCGGCAGATCTATGGGCAGAGGAGGCAAAACTCAAGGTGTGAGGCAGGAACTTTGCGATGGAGTTGGTGGAGAGGTAGAGAGTTGAAGAACTCTGTGTTTTGCGGAAATGCCCAGTTCTGCCTGCAGCAGTTCAGTTGCCATTCTGGGTGGGTGAGGGTCTGCAGTCCCAGGACTGTGCCAATCCAGCACTGCCTTTCTAAGGTTTAACTACTTAATACAAGTGTAAAGGGAATTCATGTATTTGATAAAAAAGTCTGAGTTAATGGAGATGCTAGAGGTGGCCAAAATGTTGTACAGAGACATTTTCTTGAGAAACGATGAGTTTTTTTTAGTGTGAGCACTTTTTGGGAAGAGACCCTTAGTTCCCTAGTTAGTCTTGTAAGTGGCACGAGTAGTTTGCTATGCTTAATTTTTATTCAGTGTATCTGTATGGTGTAATTGTAATGTTTGCTCGGAGCAACCCTCGTGGATTTTCAGAGCGAATTAAGCAGAACTGTTTACAGGTCCTTTGAGAGAGAGGAGAAAGGATTAAGCCTAACTGGAATGGGGTGGTCATTTAGGCATGATCTCTTGTACTATAATATATATTCACAAATTCTACTAATGTCCGTCTGCTCAGCTTACACTTAAAAGCAGGAGTCATATCCTAATGAATATCATACCTTAGATGTGCCTTATTCGACCTTTTTCCACTTTTCCTGTATTACTTCGGCATTCTTAAACAAATAAGTTAGAGGGAAAATATAGATGGGGAAAATGTGGGTAAAATTTCAGGTTAAATTCCTCGTCCTGAAAACTTTAAGCTCTTCATTTAGTTACCATGATGTGTACTTGGCCATGTTTCATGCTTGAATATATCCTGCTTCACCATAGTATCAGAGTCTCTCATAATCTCAAGCATGTGCTTGTTCTCATAAAAGCTCTGTGAAGGAAGATACTTTTCAATTTAACAAATGAGAAACTGACACACAGTCTTGCCCACACCATGTAAAAAGTATAATTAAATCAGGAAGGTCTACCAATATTTGGTTTAGTGACAGAGCCTTCATATTTATTTTTATCCCAGCGACTGTCAGTCAGGATTTTCACATTAGGGGGCATTTATTTTTACACACAGTGTACGGCAGCAAGATACTGGGTTTTTTCCCCCACGTTTTATGAATGAGGAACTGAAACACAGATGCAATTAAGATCCAAAGTGTCCAGTGGTTGTTAGTGCCCTTTTCCTGGCATGTGATCTTTGTAGTATGTTGGTCAGTTATATTATGATCCCCATATCTCAAATGACCTACAGAGAAAATCAGAGACATGCAGTAAATGCAGAAGAGCTCACATCCCTGACTTCTCCAGTTACGAGTCTAAGTGGAGGCAGAGGGAGAGCCTAGCTCTTCAGCACAGAGGAGTGAACAGCTTTAGCACCAAGATCCTCCTGTTCCTTTTTACATCTCTGTAGCATATTGATATCAGACCTTTCAACTTGTACAAGCAGTGAAGTAGGAGTAAGCTACGTAGTATGGCTTCTCCACAGCCTGGTATCAGTAGAGAACGTGTGTGCAATTGTGTAAGGAAAGATTGGGTTCCACCATATATGGGAAAGAGTGAATTACATTTCATGCACAAATTAAATAATCTTACACGATTCTTGAGTGATTGACTTTGCAACTTGAATGTTGTTCTTTAACGTATGTCTGTGGGTTGCATAATTTTGTAGGTGAGTTTGGTCATATTTTGGGAGTGTGCACACCTTGGTTTGTATCAGAAGGGTGCACAGCAGTAGTGCTTTATCACATAAACTGCAGGAGGTGTGCAGCACTGGACAGTGTTGCTGGGAGATACAGTCCTCATAAATTCACTAGAAAAGATGTGGCTGAATCCTCTCACACAAAGAAAATCCCCTTTCAGTTATCTAACCTTTTGCTGCTTATATCTTAAGGTCTGGTCCCTAGTTTCTTCTTAATCCTTTTCCGTCTCTTTGTCATTCTTGTATTTTATTTATTTCCAGGGAAATTGAGCTTGTAGAACATGTTTGGTTTTTTTGAAGTTAGAGTATGTTGTCATAGTTTTTTGGTTCTTGGCAAATGAGCAGACTGGCTCTTAATATGCATGGTTTCTGACTTTTTCCCCCCTTATTTACAATATGCAGTTTTAAGTGTCTTCTCTGCATTGATTCAAAGCAAAGACTCACATAAGTGGAAAGCTAAAGCTAGTGAAAGCTGATTCATCCTAATTTATTTTATTGGATGATAATTATGTTAAAAGGCAAAATAATTTCCTTCAAGTTCTTTAAAATTCATCAGATATAAATGTGGATTTTGGGCTTTGTTATTTATTATCTGAAGAAATAATCAAATAAGAGTTCGATTCAATTTAGGTTGTTCCATGCAGAGCTGGTGAAAACAGGGCAATGAAGTTTAAGTAATGATGTTTGAATTCAGCTTGAATGGATTTCATCTTATTGTACTGAATTTTTTAATTCCCTCTCATTTTTCCGAACTTCCTTAAGTGAGTCATAACAGATGCTAAATTGACAGAGACACTTTTTTATAGACAGGACCAAATAAAAATAGTGTAAAAAAACTTGAAAGAAAAATGTTTTTATTAATGCATCCTTGGCGTATTCTTGAAGGATGTTGATCAGTATTCAGTGAAAATTTCACCCTTTTATAGTATTTCCACTGGCACTTGTCGCTTTCGATATGTCTAAGCCCTTCAAATGTGATAAGAAAGGGAGGGAATTGTTCATGTTTATTCATAAAATAAATAGAATGGATCAAGTGTATTTCATAAAAGTTGGCATTCTCTCAAGTCAACAGCCAGAAAATATAATGCCAGCAATCTGTCACGTGTATGATGCATCTCTTTCTCCAGATAGGAGTTGAGAGAGGTCAGTGTATTATGTTCTGGTTTTTGCAAATGCATTTTTTCATTAATGGTTCACAGTATGTTGTCTGACTTGAACATACTTGGATTTACTCAATATAAACAGCATTTGCAGAAACAGAAGAACACGTCGTTTCCCTGAAGAAGTGAGTGGAACTGCTGCCTGGAAACCAGTCACATAGCAACAGACTGATTTCTATTCCAAAACTCTTTCCAAAACAGAAGGTAAGTACTCTTTTGTTGACCTTCAGTGCTAAACCTAATAAAGTATCAGTAATTTCAGCATAGGAGAGTGATCTTTTCTTGGTGTGTATTATTTCTTTCAAAAGTCAGACAGCCCTCAAACTTTCACTCAGTGCAAATGGAATGATTTGGGATTTTCCTGAAAGTAGCACAGCTCATCATAGCTGTGAAGGCGTGCCTAATTTTTAGAAAAAAAAGGAGGACTTCTTCTAAGGAATAGTGTTTTTTCCTATTCTTGCTTTCTTAAGGCATAATTCAAAGAAGAACAGAGAAATTGATTCTTACCTATATTTGCATATCAGTTGGGTGGTATATATTTGCACTAGTGATTATTCTGCTCATTAATCATTGGAATCAGGTTTCTTTCAAGTATCAGATTTGACAAAGAAGCAGAAAAACCGTAGTGCAAGTTCAGGTCTGATGCTGCATTTTCCTGTGCCAGTAGCTATCGAAAGCTTCACTAGGTTCACAAATCATATTTAAAGCTGTAGCAAACTGTTTTCAAGCTTTCATCATTAAAAGAAAAAAGTATATTGAATTTCATTTTAAAATGCGATAAACAGAGGAGTTTTGATTTCAAGAATGCTCATTTTATTAAAATTAGCTCGAAAGATGGAATACACAACTTTCCCTTTGCTGTTCCTACCTGATTCCATACCTGTTTGCAAAAGGATTGTTGTTTTCAAATATTTCACTGTAACAAAAAAAGCAATTTGTTACCTTTACAGAGTACCTTGGTTTTTACTCATAGAAATACCCAGGACTGCATGGAAGATAAAGTGTTACCATGGAAGAGTAAGAGTGGACCTCCCTAGAGTGTAGGGGTTCCATAACTTGAAAAGCTTTTTAAGATTATAGGAAATCTTAGCAAAACTCTTCAGGCAGGACCTGGAAAGACCACATTGAAGTGACTGAAGTGGGATGAAAGCAGAATTCCTGTGTTTTCTGTGTAGAAGAAAAGCAGGTCAAGCCTGTAGGTATGTTAAGTCCCTCCTCAATTCTTTTGCTGTTCATTATGAGGATGAGGATTTCTCAAGAGTCTGTTCATTATGAGTCTTTTAGTGCTTGGTAGTTGTGGCTGTATAGCTGTGAATCTCTCTAAATTCTGTTGGCAGCCCTAAATCTGTATTTTCATGTCTCATATTAAGTGCCACCTGCCTGCCTGATTTCTAATTGTTGTAGCTGCTGCTGGAGGTAGTTAGGTGATGTTTCTGGTTCCTGTCCAAGGTAGTCTAGTATACTTCCTTTTTAAATAGCAGTTTTTCATGTTGGGCAGGGCTCTGCTCAGTGCTGGAAAGACAATGACTGCTGGTTAACAGCAGTTTGATACAGATAGGGGCATTTAGATGGGCAACATGGAATTCACATCTGATAAAATCTCATTGGGTTCATGAGTGTAACACTCCTTGTTATGTTTCATTTTGCATTAATAAAGCCTCACAAAATGTGAGATATTCTTTGTTGTCCCCTTCATCCTCTTTCCTCAAGTAGAAGAGATCCTGTATTTGTAGCTTTGGGGAATCCAAAATGAAGCATGTGGTAGAACTCATGTTACTGTGTATTGCTTTGTATTCCAAACTTTTCCGTTTTCCATTTCACCTTTTTTCTGTGGATGGTTTCCTTAAAGGCAGTTGATGGACGTAGTTCCTACCAGTACTTGGGACATGGAAAATAAAGCTAGTGAAACATATATTGTAGTTCAAGATAGTTCATAATTTTTTAGTACCTGCCTTTCCCTTTTGTCTGAAAGCTAGGAGCTCTTAGAGCTTTTCCTCTGATAGGTCAAGTAGAAACCTCTGTTCTGGAACCATCAGTAGGGTGGAAGTGCGGAGGCTGTCCTTTCTTTTGGAAATGTTGTCTTCCCTAAGGGAGAAATGCTCTATCATGTAAGAGAAGGTTATTTCACTCATCATGTTCCCATCTTCTAGAAGGTCAGATTCTGATTTCTCTTTCTTTGGTTGAACTTTGGCTTACTTTAGATTTGTTCCTCACATTTATTGACTCTTCCCTAACAGCCATCCCTTTCCTAGTATACTCTGAAGAACAAAACATTCCCCCCCATCTTTCATTATTTCTTCAACTAGTTAGAAGCAGTGAATATGTCAGTACAGCTGGTGGCAATGTTGGCAAGCAGTGACCATGAGGACAGTGGATAAAGAGCAGGCAGGATGTAGGCATTTAGAGGCGTTTTGTTTTAATTATTTTGGTTACTGTGATGCATATCCTTCTTACTTTGGGAAAAACAGGAAAGAACAGACACGTGTATGTAGACACATCTGTAGTTTGCTTAGCTCAAACTGAAGAGTCTTGTGGCTTTCAGTTAGTAATTGGCAGAGTTTAAAGGCAGTTTGCTAATCCTTGCAACTGAGTGTGTGATTTATGTGTTTGGTTGTTGCTGATGAACAGATGAACTGCTGAACTTAATCTGAAGGTGCAAGGCTAATGTTGGCAAAGTTTTAAAAAAGCCAAGGAGCCAGCAATCAAAGGAGTCTGCTTGTACAGACTTGTAAGTAAAGAAATGTACACAGGAGAATTTCTTCTAATTTTTTTTCCAAGATGGTAATAATGAAGAAGAAGAAATTACGAAGACATGCTTCTAAAGAAATAGAGGGGGAGACCTCTGTGTACAAGGATGAGGCCAGGTTGAACAGGGCTTTGAGCAGCCTGGCCTGGTGTAAGGTGTCCTGCCTGCCCATGGCAGTGGGGTTGGAACTAGATGACTTTTAAGTTCGTCCCTTCCAATCCAATCCATGTGATTCTATGACATGTTGTAGCAATTTTAGGACGTGTGTCACCAGTTTTAAATATTAAATAAAAACTACTCCTGCTTCAATGTTTGCTTGCCAAAGCATATAGAAAAATACCACAGGTAAAACTGTGAATGTTGATTTTAGATTAAATCAGAAGAATGGAACAGAAGAATATGGTTGTAGACAGCATCTCAGGATCTTTAGGAAGTTACTGAAATGAAGATTGGCCAGACCTCTGAAGGAGAAGGTGACTCATTGAACATGACCATGAAATAAGAGACTGGCTTCTGGAGAACTGCTGAGAAGAGAAATGAGAGAAAACGTGTCTGCAGAAAGAGGTGAGTTGTGAAGAAGGAAGAATAAGTATAAAAGGAGAAAGTGATACTGGCCATTGCAAGGGACTGGAGCCTTTGATAAAATGGGATGAGTAAAAGATGAACGATACCAAAGAAGGGAAGGAATTAGAACCACACTGATGCTCTCTGTAAATATTGGACATAAATATCAATGGCAGGAAGAAAATTCAGAGTTAAAAGACCATATGCATACACACACAAAAGGATATGAATACAGCTAGAGTCATTCTTAGATGTCACAGATAGCTTTGGAAGAAAGCTGTGGGAATGGCCTTTCAGTATTAATGGTAGGAACAAAAATCTTTTAAGACAGCTAGAGCAGTTGGGGAAAATAGACTTGATGCATTTGGTGGCAGTGGCAGTGACAGTACCAGTAGAAATGAAATCTCCCTCTTTGCTTGCAAATTCATAATAGAATGATATAAGACATGGTCTAAATCTGAGAACATCATTCAATGAAAAAAACAAAATACAGCCTGTATAACAGTAAACAGTTGTTTTGTGTCAGTGATGGCAACTTCTGTAGCTGTAGCTTCACTATCGCTGCGCACGAGCTTAGCTCTGAACCCCACGCTGCGGTCTCTTGCCGCGGCTGCACAGCTAGCTCAAGCATCGCGCGGCGGCAATAAAACACCGAGCGCGCGATCGCTCAGAGTCCGCAGAGCAGCGCTGCAAAGAGACTCTAGGAGGTAGGACGAGCTGGGAACCGGAACGGTGAAGAGCAGGCGGACTTCGAAGCTGGGTCTTCGGAGAAGGTTTATTGAAAGAAAACATAGACGAGACGGGAACACGAGGACGGAGACGAAGACCGAGAGTCCAAGCCCAGAGCACCTGTCAGCAAGGGGTTAAGAGGAAGCAGGGAATGGGAGTGGCCAGCATTGGGAACCAATCAGGGAGAGGGGATGGGGCGGTACCAAGGGGATACAACGAATAAGGGTTTTCAGGGGAGTGACCGAGACCTGGGGGATTAGTAAACATTATAGTAAGTCGAACTTTCCCGAAACTTAACCAAGTAAGGAGAAAAGATGTGGGGAAGAGTGCGGGGCTAATTAGGACCTGTGCCACTGGAACGCTTCACCTCTAATCTGAGAGGACAAAACACTCACAAGAAGCCTGTCCTGTTAAGTTTGTAGTATGTCTCCCTAGAAATTTGTCAGAGAGGGTCCTTTGACGTGCACGCTAGAGTAAGAAAAAACATTTTAATAATATCTGGATTTGGCCACGTTGAAGCCCATTTGTGTTACTTCATCATTCTGTGTTTCATTTTAGAAGAAATAGCATTATGTATTACGAGGAATTGCAGAAGTTTAAAGCTTAGTTTTGTTTTGGTTCTGAAAAAAACCCTAACCCATATTCAAAATTCTCCCAGTTACTGAAACCTTTACAGATGCTGTTTACAACAGTTGGTATGGGAACTGAGGGACTGGGGCCACAGGTGGTCCTGGTGCCACCAGACAGCTGGATCCGTGTGATATCTGCATGATGGAAAACACATCTCAGGATCTGGCCAGCCTGGGGGGCTGAAAGGGTGGGGAGTGCTACAAGACACCCTTCAACACGTTCTTCAGCAATGGGGGGAGCTGACAGGGAGCCATGCACATTGCCAGGGGACTGTCACTTCAGTCTGCACATGATCATTTTGTTACTTGCACATTCGGTCTCATGCTGACAGCTGAGGTTTGATTTTTGTTTCTAGTCACACACCTAAAGACAGCTGAATGGTTCAAAATTGGCTGGGAGAGACCACACTGTGGAAATGCCTTGCAATTTTGTGAGTCCAAAAGTCAACCCAGGAATCCTTTTGTAGGTTAATCAGTTCAATGCTCTTACTAAGGGCTAGAAAATGTTGGTACCACTGGGATTATATTTTAAAAGATATTTGCCTTACAATTGGGAAGACAGTAGCATCTGTTTTGCTCTTGCTCCTAGAAAAGACTTTAAATGGTCACGTGGGGAAGGGGGACAGACTTGTCGCTGCTGGTTGCACTTTCTGGTAAGAGTTCACAGTGATTTTCCAATGCCTTTTCTTAGTCAGCTTTTTTTTTGTTCTCTTGAATATGTAGTAGCTCCACTGGATCAGTTGTTTTTTAGAGCTGAGGGCAAAGTTTCCTCAGTTTGTTTGTTTAACTTCCAACATTTTAAGAAATGAAATAATTTTTTTGCTGCAGGCATGGAACTGTTCAACATAGTTATTGATTAATTATTCTAATTATGGTTCCTTAAATTTATATGGAAATGGTAGAATTATGCAGCATATCTTTTCTTTTGAGAAAGTAGGTTGGGAAAATACTGCATTGTCAACTCAGTGATATAATTTTTAAATTTATTTTGTAAGTAATAACATATTGCATAAAAATCAATTGAACAATTCTTGACCTTATGTTTGAAAAGAAAGTTCAGCTGACACCTGGCTGTACAGTGATGACAGACTCTGTAATACACTTACTTAATTCCTCATTTCTTTTCCTGCCCTAGTACTGTGTTAGCCTGGGTACAAATGATGCTTGCAGAGAGAACGACCAGCACAACAGAATGTCCATTGCCAGTTATGTATGCCCTCAGGAGGCAAAATCCAGGCCAGAAAGACTTGTAACAAAACATGGGGTGATAGGAAGGAGGAGTATTGGGAAAACAGATAATGCAAGAGGATCTGGTGAGATGTGGGTGGGACAGGCCAAAGTGGGAATGCAGGAGCTGGCTTTCTGAGGCAATACTGCATTTTCATGTGTATATTTAGCATTAAAAATTAAACTTGGCATGAAATGAGCTGACTTGGAGTCCTCAAGGATGAGTTGTTCCCTGTTTCATTTTTTTTGTAAATGTCATATGAATTATTTTGAGGAAGCTGACTGGTGATTTAAAGAAATCACAGACCATGCTTCACAGAGATGGGGCCTAATTCAAAGTCGATCTTGGCTTATGGTGCTCACTTGCTGTCCCCACATTGCCACCAGCACTGGCAGTGGGGGACACCATGAGTAGCCTGATAAAGGAGAGATGATACATTAGGTCTGGGTTTCTCAAAGGAGCTTAAGGAAAAAATGTGAAAATTGATTTTCCCTTTAGCTTTTTGGGGAACCTTGTCACTTTCAAGCAGTTAAGTAAAGGAGCAAATTGAACAGATGTATTCCTCTTGAGGAAAAATACTCAAGCAGCATCTCTGTGTATTCAATGTAAGACCTTGGAAATACACTGAAGGAGCTCTTGAACTCAGTTTATCACCCTTCTTCCCTTACCAGCTATGAACATATCTCTTGTTTTGAGAGAAGACAGTATTGGGGTATATCACGCAGGGCAGTGAACAGAGCTGCAAGAATATCATTCAGCTGCAGTTTTGCATCTTAATTACATGCTTGGTGGGGAAAAAAAATCCCTTTTTCTTCATACCCCCCTGTCATATCAGCTAGCTCTTTCTAATCTTCCTAATACCTCCTAAATTCACAAAGTAATATAATTAGAGCAAGTCAGAAAGATCTAAAACCTTTGAAAGTGGAATTTGCTGATTCATTGAAATTAAAATAATTGAGAGACTTCAGTTTTCTACCAAAAGTTGAGAACTAGGGGAAATAAATATCAATAATTTTATTTTGCTGTGGAAATTCTTGGTTTTCCATTTTAATGTGATACTGAAAAATTTCATTTTGATATAGTGAGTCAGTCAGTCATTTCACACTCTGCCTTCTGTATTCTTTCATTGGATGAGTGCCCACTGCTTCAAATTGGGTCAGTTTACCCTTGTGAAATTGCTGTTTAACCTGCTGCAATATGACTGACTTATTGAAGCTGCAGATTGATGCTTTTTATTCTTTGATGAAAGAAATAAAACAGAGCTGCCAGGACAGAATTCTTGCACTGTAGAGGTTACTCCATGTCTCATATTTGTAGCTGGGCTACTTGTGCCACTATTGTGTGAAACTGTAATTATTCAGTCATTTATCCAGCTCCTCTTTCCTATTTCCGGTAAAAAGAAAAGTCGTACTTGAAGGAGGCAGTTGCTTAAAAGGGGGAAAAATTCTAATAAAAGCAGCATCAAATTGGCACAGTCATTCTGATTCTGAGTATTAGAACCAGCAAACTGTAGCACAGGGAAGTTCAGATACAGCCTTTTTCCATAGCTCAGCTTAGGGTAATAAAATAGAGATCACTTCAAAATTGGTCAGTGGTGAAATGGTTATAGCAAGAGCATTGTAACAGTAAGCCATGAAGGGTGAGAACCCTAAGCCACACCAGTCAGATCTCACTTTACCCAAGCTGGGCTCTTCTGGAGAGTAATGTTTCCTGCGTTACTGGTAATTTGGAGTAGGTTTGTAGAAACCAGTAGGGGTGAGCATTGGTCTGGATTAGATACTGATGCTGGCATGTGGGAGCTCATTTTGTGGGCTCTTGACTGGTGGTCAAGAAAGAACTTAAATTGTCAGGGAATAGTGATGTTTCTTGTTAGGCCTCTCTTTTCCCTTTCTCTGTGCCATGGCCAAGCTCCCAGGATCATTAAGGCATTTTACCTAAATACTTTGCCTTCTGTTGCAAGGGTTTAGGATTGTGATGATATCTTTGCTTTTCCTGGTTTGTTCCTGTGGTTCACTATGACATCGGGTGCATTTGGCATTTTTTTCTGGCATTAAACATCTTGGAATTGACATTTTGGCTCAGTGACACAAATATAGAATAATGGAATCATGGGATGGTTTATGTTGGAAGGTGCCGCGGAAGCACGGGTCATCACACACAGACTAATGTGATCAGGTGAAGCCGTTTATTACAGATCAGAAGGCTACTTATATACATTTTCTACTTCTTTACATGCAAGCAATACTTTGGTTACTAGGTACTTGTTTACACATCTAAGCAAATCACTTGGAGTGATGGTGGGTTGTCATACAAACGCTTCTGCTGCTACTCTGTCTTGCTATGGTTTTACAACCTGCTGTTCACACACTCCGTTGTTTCCATTCTTGGAATTGCTACACTTGGCAGCTACGTCCCCACAGCTGCACTTCAAGGACATATTTACCTTCTTGCTTATTATGCTCAGCTAAGTTAAGGCTGGATTTTGCATGTCTCAGTGTCTTGACTATTAAGAATCCCTCAACAGGAAGGAACTGTAAAGATCATCTAGTTCCAACCTCCTTGCCATGATGTGACATCCCACCCTTAAGGAGAAGGGAACATCCAAGATTCATAGATACTCATGGTCGAAAAGGAATGATGAAAATCAGAGGGTCCACGGCTTATCTTCTAGGCTTTTACAATGGGAAGGGACACCTTCTGCTAGATCACGTTGCTCAAAGCTCTGCCTAGCCTGACCTTGACCAAAGGAATGGGACATCCACAGCTTCTCTGGACCACCCCTTCCAGTGTCTCACTGCCTTTGAATTTCTTCTGGATATCTAATTTTAATCTTCCGTCTTTCATGTTAAAGCCATTCCCCCTTGTCTAATCACGACATGCCCTTGTGCAGTGTCCCTCTCCAGCTTTCCTCTAGGCCACTTTAACCACTGGAAGGTGCTATAAATGGAGTCTTCACTTCTCCAGGAGGGTGCATATAATAGACATTATTATGTAGTGTTTGGGGCTAGAAGCTTTCTGCAATATTGCAGGCAATGAAGCTTGGTGATTCCTGTATCTCTTTTCCATTTCTTTTGCCGTGGGACTGTTCACTTGGAGTGGCTAATCCTAGGGAATATGTTTTTAGGAATGAAGTGAGTATGGAAGATTGAACTACAAATAGATCGAGAAATAAGAAGGGGTCCAACATACATTGGAGCAGCGTGTTCCCAATGTGGGAAAGGACCTGGAGGGTCTGGAAAGACTTGTGGGGCGCTAGCACTTTGTAGACCCAAGATCACTTAGAAATGCCTAAGTGAGCTATTAAAGTACCTGGGGGCAAAAAATTATGCTGGGAGGTATACAGAGAAAAGGGCGTTAATTGGTATGTGAAATACATAGAGTAATTTATCAAAATAAACTGTTAACTGTCAGGGAGGGAGTCTGGCTGTGACACAAACACTGACATTGGACATAAAATAGAAACAGTAGCAATGACAAGCTGCCAGGCATACTCTGTTTTTTCGTTGCATAATAAAGCAGTTCCAGATTTTTGAGTGACTGGTGCAAGCAGCTGAAGATTTTTCACCGAAGCACCTTATTCTGGAGCTGCTTCAATGATAATGAGATGGGTTGGACACCCGTTGTAGTGTGATTCTTATATTCTATTACTGTTCTCCTACAAGTGTAGGAAAACAGTACATTCTCAGTCCCCATGTTATGTTTCTGGTAAGATTAATTATTGACCTCACTCCTGAATAATTCTCTGTTGCTTTGTGCAGTAACTACGCGTAGGTTTGGGAAGCACCAGCCCAGAGCATCAGTTTTGTGTCTCAAAGTCTTCAAAGACTAGAATATGTACAGAAGACATACAGGCAGTGGGTGTCATTCTGGAGTGTGGCCAATGAAACCTCTGCAGTTCTGCACTGGTGGAATGTCATGGCTGATGTAAATGCTGGAAAAAAAGTACATTATTGCAACTATAGCATAACATGGTAGCTCAGATATAGTTAAATACCTGTTCTAAGTGAAAAAAATTGTCTTTTGTTTTGTTGACTCTGAAATGGATGGTTTGACTGAAAAGTAGTCTGGGAGATACATAAGTAATTTTTTTTATCAGCTTGTCTCCAGATTGAGGACACAAGAGAGCGTGCAAAGGACACCAGTCTGCCTAACCAAGTCTGGATATGGCCCATACAGCCATACCCACATCTGTTTTGGTGTCAATTGGCCACCATCTCTTGAGCAGGACTTCATGGTGCTAACAGGAGAGCTGGGTGGAGATTAGAGCCTGCACACTCATCTTCATGTATCCTGTACAGCATGGAAATAATTCGTGGGTACAGCTGAGACAGTCTTCAACCTGCAAAGATCATCAATAGCAAATGGTACTTACCCAATGGCTGAAAAACAGTGGTAAAGTTTCCAGAATTCATGCCCACCCCCAGGTACAGCTGTCAGTTGCAGGACATTTTGCTACTTTGATGGAGGCTGTAGTATGGAAAATTACTCCCATCCCACAGTTTAGAAATGTCATCATTTTGCTGGTCTTCCAGGCAGTGTTTGCATCAGCTCTGAGACACAGTTTGGCATCTGCTTGGCCTTACAATAGCTGGCTTTCCAATAACCATTATAAAATGTTGTTTAGCGTAAAGATACTTCTTCTAAAGTGGTTTGGCAGCATTCCCAGTGAGCCCAGAGGGAAGAGCAGCTAAGGCTTGTTCTGCAGCTCTGAGGCCGCTGTCCACTGGGCTGACCGGGGTGGAGCTGTGTGTACATTGGCTCTGCACCGCAGCTAGTGAGTAAAGACACGGGCTAAGCTGTCCTTGGCTGCCTGCAGTCCTTCGGTGTAGGGCTGCGTAATGTGAAGTGGGGGGCCAGCAGCTCCAGGGAGGGCTTGTGATGGCTGGGTGGAGAGGGAGGAGTGCAATGCATGGGCTTTGCTATTAGATCCAGTAGAGCCATGTCCCTTGCTGACTGTGGAAATAAATGCAGGGGACAGCCATCACACTTGGGCTAATTTTAGTATGTGTTCACCAGAGAAACCTACATGTGAGCCTGCCATCCTAGGTTCCTTTTCCAGGTAATGGAGGGCAGTGAGCATGGTATCTCTCATTCTGTGACCAAAATATACAGTAATTGTCCCATTTCTGTCCATGGGGTATAGATAAACTTGTGGTGACAAACTCAAGCCCAGACTTTTTGTAGACGGGCTTTTACCCATAGTCTAATGAGTGTGGAAAAACTTGGTAGATGACAGAGGCAGGGAGTACTGAGGGGCTAGTCCAGAAATTGGCATGAGGTGCTATGTGTTCCTGTGACTTCTCAGAGGGTGTGCTCTGACATATGCTCTGGGTCAAATGCAAATTTTGCCTGAGTCTCCCCTATTTCAGGCATGTGGGATCTTCTGCAAATCTATGGGGAAGACCTGTATCACATGCTCTCCCCTGGTTTTCCTGGGCAGGGAGCTGAGTCTTCCAACACAGGAAAGCAGCTGATGTTCCCCCCTGCAAGGGTGGTCAGTAGCACCTGCTTGGTCCTGTAAAGTCAGAGCAGACAAGTAGCTGTGATGTCCATGTAAGGTCTCATGGACATTGAGGGCCATCCTGTGGCTCTTCATTACTTTTTGCCACTCAACTGCTGCCAAACCGCTGTGGTTGCTGGCGTATGTTGAAGGCATTTTATGCTTTTTCTTCAAAAATGTAAAGAGACCTGTCCCTGTAAAATATACTTTAAATATTAAAAATAAAAGTTAGAAAATTTAAGATAACACAGTCTTTTCCCCACTAATTGGAACTGATATGGAAATGCAAACCATATACTAATTGTCACAGTCTCCCCTTGTCCGGAAACAAAAGATGTCTCTTTCCTTTAGGGGCCCCATTATTTTCTCCAAGGAAGTTATTGAACCCCATTTCAATTTAACTAATGGAATAGGTATTTACTAGCTGTGAGAAGCAGAAAATTTTAAAATGTGCATTCAGTCTTAAAAATAAAAAACTTCATTATTTTAAAACAAAACACAGATATCATCCAGTCACCTAAGAAAAAGCAGCACAAGAAAAGACATACAGCCATCAGGTAGTGGGGAAAAAGAGTTAAAAAATTGTACTTCCAAAATGCTTTTTGTCAGATCTATCAAGAACGGTGATCATTTTGAGCACTGGGATTCTTAGGAAAGGTTAATGAGGGTGAGGGTTAGATAAATGTTGATAACTTCAGGTGCAATGGACACAAAACACTATGAATTTACAGTATCAAAGTCAAGTCAGGCCCATCTGATAATTTTCTGTGGTAACTGTCTAGAAAACGAAAAAGATTAACATAATCAATCTGTATTTGAAAATAGGGTAAGAACCTTGAAATGGTGGCACATGGAGAATTACTGTTTCAGTGGAGGAGGAGAATTTTCAGCAGTAGCTGGGAAATTGCTAAAGCAAATACCATAGTAAGTTGCACTGAAAGTAGAAGCATCAATCTCAAGGGCACTTCACAACTGAACTTTTGAATGTATTTTAACTCCCATGCCTTGGCACAGGCTAGGATTGCACTACTTAGAACATGAGCTAAACTTGAGGAAACAGTGCCAAGGCAAAGGATAATCAAAATAATAAAGAGATGGAACAGAAAGACTCAAAATTTTTTTCTGTAAGATGAGAACTTGCTGATCACAGCATGACCATCAGATGTGAATGTAATCCAGCTGTGACAAAGACACATTTGTTTCTAGTCTGTATCAGGTGAGTTTTCCAGCAGAGATGAGGAATTACCTTACTAGAACATGGCTTATTTACCTGAGCAAGAACACTAGGAGAGGATATACTTGTTGCTTGTAAATAGATCAGTGGTAAAAAGAAGTGAAGGAAAATAATTAAGTGCAGGGAAAGTTTTGATGCAAGAACACAAGTGTTTGGACTGAACATGAATAAATTTAACCCAAAAGTCAGGGGAAAAAGAAGACCATTTGTATAGTGTGACTCTGTAGTCGTCTTCCAGAGAGAACAGTATGAACAAAATACCTAGCCTATGTTGAATCTAGATCAGATTATAAATAGGATTGTGTCATGTATTTGCTCATAGAAGCACTGGATTGGATGTGATACTCTTGAGGCTCTTCCTAATTTCATAATCCAGTTTTCCTAATCTCTGGCAGATGGTAGACACAGGATCATAAATACGGTAATGACTTTTCTTTCAGTAAAATATTTTTTGTATTTCTGTGAAAGTTCTCTGCAAGTCAGAATTTTTCTAACATGGTAATATCACTCATCACTATCTCCTCATTACTGTATCATTTAACAAAGCGTTTGCAGTGCTTTACTCAGAATGTTTCATACATTTATGTGACATCCATTGCTGGGTCTACAATGAAAATTTCATTTTGTAGGAATTTGGGAAGATTGACAATTAGCAGGACTAACTCCTGGTCTGCATTAGATCAGGCTTGTGAAAGGCCTCTACTTTCATTCCTGCTTTTCTCCTGCAGCACAGAGTTATCCCTGAAAGGAGGGATTATGGAGGCAGTATGTTCAGAGTAGCAATAATCTTTATATAAATATATATGCAAAAAGTATACCAAATATGTCCAGTGGCTCATTTGATAATAAACATCTAATGCATCTAATGTACTTGACTATAAATCATATCCTAATGCTCATGAATTATTTTATCCTTCGAAATATGTGCATAAAATCCCTGATGTTTCTTCAGTATTTCTTTCCAATATCTCTGCTTTCCTCCATCTCAGTAGTATGAGGAAAGTGGGCTTTGACTGCTAGAGATGGAGCCTTACTTTTTTTCCAAGTGCTTATTTCTACAGAGATTGTCTTTCCTCCCAATAAGGCTGTAAGAACTTGTGTATGTGTCTCTTGCAGAATATCTTAGCTCTTCTCTAAGAGTGTTCATGTATAAAAGAGCTTTAAGTGAAAAGTTCAGTTCATGCAATGCAATCTTTTTGAGTTACTCCCCTCCTTCCTTCCTGCCCTTCTTACTCCATCCCTCCTTCCTGCCTTCCTCCCTTCATCTCGGCAAAACCACCTGGCTCTTCAAGCCCTTCACACCCTAATTCAGGGCAACAGTTTGCTTTTCATTAGTGTTTGGGCAGCTAGTTAATTACCAGACTGCCCCCTGCTCTGCTTTCTCCAGCATCGATTGAACCATGGTTCCACATAAACTCTGCAGTCTGTGAATTTAATATCTAAAGTGTCATCCTGATTTAATGTAACCTGTCTTAGACCCATTTTTTCAATATCCTTTGTACTACATACTCGTTGAAGGTTATGTTGGCATTGCTGTGGCTACTGAAAACCTCTCTCTCTAAGATAAAATGGTTGGCCAGCTCTCGCTGAACCATATGGGATCTCTCAAAGTCGAAGATTATTTTCTTGTTTGATTTTGATAAAAAATGCAATTTTCTGTACTATGATTCATAGTCTGAAATAATTTGGATTGGTTTTGAATACAGTTAACCTGGAAGCTGCTCTGTAGGAGCATACCTAGTGTAATCTAGCTGCTAATCACCTTTTGGTCCATGGGTTAGGTATTGAGTCCTTGGCTCTACTGTTTGCTAAAGCAGATGTAGGTACTGTGTCTGGAAATTAACTGGCTACATATTATAATTATATTAGTGGTACACTTAATCACCTTTTCCATCTAACAAGTCTGGAATAACTGTAAGTCATCTGGCTGCTTATGTGAGCTTGGACTGCTCTAAAAATTAGAGAGAGTATTTTACAAAAATTGAGGCACTGGTTTTAATTTTCTTCCCATCCTGCATTTAAGCCTGAGTGTCTCTGTTCAGTCTGTTTTCTGGGACTGGGCCTGTAACAAACACCTGGTTTACAAAAACATCTGTGGCTCTGAGAGTGTTTCGATGGATATCTTCATGGATGCCTGTTGGAAGTTTTTGCTCTACCTGCATAGCTCTTTGGTCAGTTTACTTCAAAATGAATCATCTATACATGTTCTTTACTTTGAAGTGCCTCCTTTAAAACAGGCAAATTTAAGTGACATGCATCTGTCTCACTATTAGATATTGACCTAATTACTGTAATTGTGTGTGGCCTCCTGACAACTGCTAAAATACTTGCTCTCATGGTAACTGTAAAGCAGAGTGGGGCTACTTTCTGGCATTTCTCTTGCTGGACAAAGAAGAATGAATGATACTGTTACAAGAAATACGTGAAGTTGCATTTCTGTTGTTCTCGTACAGTTTGATCTTAAAATTGGGATTTCTCCCAGAATATGTTTGCTTTAAATGATTGAAAATATTAGTCTGTTTTGATATAATATGTTTGCATACTACTATGCTATTTACATAATGTACTGGCAGAATTTCCAAAGACATGGTTCTACAGAAATAAAGGTCAACCTCAGAGAAATTGATGAGATAAGGTTTTAATGTGTCCTTATATTTTTGTATCTATATTTAAAATAGCCACAGGGGGGAAAAAGTGTTTAGTCATATCTAGAATCAGTAGGAAAGAAAAAAGGTGGATTTACCGGCATTTAATTTTTTGTATTCATAGCCCAGTGATGATTCCCATTCATGTTTTCAAGTGTCTTGTCATCACAGGCTTTATACTTAGTTCTAGAGAGTATTGCACTTTGATATAGTAGACAAAAGATAACATTTGTTGGTTTCCCCTTGAGCCAGTTCCTTCAACTCCGTATTTTTTTTAATACTATGTCAGTGTTAGCCAAAGGGAAAATAATATTTTGTAGGTTTCTTATGTAAAGAAGGCCCAACATCAAAGAGAGACAACTGCTTTATCTCCAAAAGACAATGTGAACAGTGCATTGTCAAAGAGCAGTGAAACATGGTAAGTTGCACTTTAAAACAAATCACATGCTACGGCTCCAGGAGTGCTCATTGTGCTGCTAGAGTAAAGTCTAAACTTAACTGTATTAAGTACGTTTAAAATTTTCCAGTTAATAAAATATTTATGAATAGTTGGGTCTGTTAATGTGATGTTAATTGTGGTTAGAAAGGATCTAGTACTGTAGTGATGAGAGCCCAGAAGCTGAAACAAGGATTGCTGAAAGAAGAGTAGCTAATTAGCATTTTCAACTGTATATATTAACCAACATACATCCTTTTCAGTGTGGCTTACACTAAACCCTAAAAACACACTTTCTTTTCTTTTGCTGTTTTCTAGGTTTTTAAAAAAAATTTCTTTTTATTTCTCTAAGGACTGGATGAAAGCAGCTTTAGCTGTTTCACTGTGATTTTTTGTCTTCATTGCAAAGGTTGAGATTGCAGTACATTGATGCAGTAAACCCCCCTATCCTATATTGCTTCATATAAAAATATGGGATATACTTTGGAAAAGGAAACAACTGTAGTTGGTATTTTTATATCAGTTATTAACTTTCAGCTTCTTATCAATAACATTTAAAGCCATACAAGTTAGAGTCTTTGCATACGAACAGGTGAAGCATTTAATTTCCACAGGTAATCAACAGTATGAAAATTTTGTTTATAAAGTAAGAATTAGATATTTAATTTTAAATACTTTTTGTTTGTTGCAGTTATCTGTTCTACAACACTCCAGCTTTTATTACAAGTGGTGGTTTTTATTCTGTTTACCAGCTACAAGAGTAAAGCAGGAAAACTTTTATGGGTACACTTCTGAGTTAACACTCATCTCTGCAGTACAGCA
The DNA here is from genome assembly GCA_036785705.1 of Acanthornis magna. NCBI lineage: Eukaryota > Metazoa > Chordata > Aves > Passeriformes > Acanthizidae > Acanthornis > Acanthornis magna. Next base: position 16,053,710 of record JAWUZG010000090.1, read on the forward strand.
ATTTTATCTCTACCATTAAACATGCATTTAGAAACAGACATAAAGGGACTCATTCATACCTCAAAAGTGTATTTTCATGGTTTGAGCATGCTTTGGATGAGGTTCTAAATGTATTTCCCAAATCGAAGGAGGTATGAATTAAATCCCGATTAATCTGTGACTGCAGTATAGTCAAAAGCTTGTAGAAAGAACTGGATGAATACACATAAATCATCCTTTCCCCTGAAGAAATGCCAAGATTCAAAGTTTGTTTCCAGTCTAAAACTGGACACCCCATTTTGTCCTCCATCTCTTGACTCATGTTGTTACTCTTTAAAAATGTGGGACCCCATGAGTTTCACTTTTCCCCAGTGAATCATTTTCCTCGCATCTTTCCTTGCACTGGATTTACTTTTTTCTCTTCTGAGTTTTGATTTGTGCAGCTGCTCTTTATCTTCCTGGTGGCTCCTGAGGAGTGTAGTGATTCCTCAAAATAAATACGTCTGACTAAAGTCTGCCTCCTCCACTGACTGTATCCCCACTAACAAGAACTGACTTTGCTGCAAAACCAGCTTGAATTCCTCCTACAGTTTCCCAGATCTTCCTTTCATAGTCTAGCTTAGTGGAAGCAATAACATTAAGGAGGACTTACGGTTAGTAATAACCATTGTATTAATTAAAACTTGCCCCTTAGCCCTGTGGTTCACTCTGCTGGTGCAAAGACAGACAGACAGCTGAGGCATCCAGACCACTCGTTATGAGACATTTAGTTCTGCTTGACATCTGCAGGGTCCTGTGATTCACCTTGTCAGCCTTTCAGGGCTTGGTGCTGGTGTAAAACTTCTGGAGAGAAAAAGTCTTACTTAGATCCTCTTGATTTGCCTGAATCTTTTCAGAATTTTGATTCATTCTTATATATTGTTCAAGAGTATATGTCCTCACAGTAAGAGCTTCATGCAACCACAAGGCTACCCCTTAAGAAGCCACTAGGGCTAAAGAAGTGGCACACATAGTAAGTGTGTATCATTTGAGAAGCCTAGAGTATCCTGTCTTGCCTCCAGTTGCCAGTCCAAAAGACACAGGTTTGCCAGGGGTCATGTTTTGTGCAGGTGCCTTGGTAGTCCAGAACATCCCAAATGGTACTGGAGAACTCTGTTTATGCAACTGTATCTTAGGTCACGCATGGACCTTAACCCTCTGACAACTAATGCTATGTGTTAGGATCCGGAGCTGCTTTCTGCTTTATAGGATTGGAGTTCAGTTGCTGGAGGACAGGTATCTGCTGCCATTTGTGTTGTGGAATTCCCATGATATATGCATTGACTCACAAGTTTGACAAAGATCTGCATGTGACCCATGCTCTTTTGTAGCAGCAGGTCCTGGTTGGGCAGGTTCTCTCTTGAATCTGAGTTGACTCAAAAGGTACTCCAAAAGTTACTGGATTAAAGTTAATTTACTGTACAGTTTCAATGAGTTTTGCAACTTGGGCCTTCCTTGGAAAAGTGTATAATTGAAATCACACTCTTCAGTCAATTCTCTTACATGTGCCCAAGCCAGAACATTTCAGGCAGGTTACGCACAGTAAGATAAGCCTGTAGTGGTTGCTTTATATTGAATACGCAGCAAAACACAGCTGGATCTGACATAAACAGTTGCTGACTGACTAGAAAAAGAAGGAAGAATTGCATATTCACATCTACTCAAATTGTAATCTAAACAGTTGGCTGAAAATTGAAAACTGGTACCTTCAATTTATATTGCTTATCCTGATGAGCTGCTTTTTTGCATGCATCTAGAGGTCTGAATGGGACATTCCATCTTATTCCATAGCCTGTTGTCATTAATTCACAGTTCAAATCTCAGAATGGGTAAGTTCAGTGGCCAGGCTTACAGCAGAGTAAATTCAGGTTATCACTGTGACAGCAAGTGACTGAGCTAGATTTGGGCATGAACAATCCAAATGTTTGGCTTAAAAAGAATTTTGCAGCTATTGCCTCAAGCAAGGCTCCTTCGTTCTGGTTTTCATTTGCCTGTTTTATAGCACAGAGCTCTGTTCCAGTAATTCTGTTTTGACCTTGCTGAATGGTGCTCAGCTCTGGGCATGCACAAATGCCAAAGTCTTGGTAGATGCCATTGTCTATCTGAAGTTTTTGTAGTCATTAAATAATGCTGCTGACCTCACGGCTGCCATTAGTTTTTTTGGTCCACATTCGTTTGGGATTGCTGTGTTGTGATCTGCAACAGCTTCTAATATATTGATTCCACATATGATGACTAAATTGATAATTCCTATGAGCACTGTGTTGAACCAAATGCCTCTATATTACTCATGGATACCCTCCACTGGTGGAGACTCTTCATTTACTGTTGATGTCCAGTGGCTATTTTTTTCTCACAGAGGATCTCGCAATAGGAAAAGCCACCCACTAGCACATTTATCTGGAAATACCTTCTGAAGCCATTTGGTGTACCTGGGCTCTGCAGTACTGTTTTGTTGTGAGACTGATAAAGGATCTTTCACTTTATAATTGCAGCCGTGGAGCTGATATCTTTGGGTGCTGAAAAGGGAAAGGATTTGGTTACCTTCTAGAAACATTTATTGTAGTACACATTAAATCATTCTGTAGCAGTTGCTTAATGTCTTCTCCCTGAGGGAGCTACCTTTCTCTTGTTCTAGCCTCTTTGAAGTGACTTTTCTTGTGAACAAAGTGGATGGCATTCCCATGATATGGCTCTGGAGACCACCTATTCTTGTAGTTCACTCTTCTGCTGAGTCCACACTGTTCATACTCTTAAATATGCCGAGCTTGGTAATTGCACCTTTCACCCACTGTGTAATTTCTGAGTCACTGTGTGAAGTCTCCCAGGAGTAACATGTGCTCCTTTTTGTGCCGTGAACTCACTGACTTCCTTTGGTTTTGCAATAATGTAACCTCTACTGCTTCTGGAGGGAGTAACAAAGTGCAAATGAAGTGGCCATGCCGGAACATCATCCCCAGCCATTCTGAATGCTGATGAGGTCAGGTTTTGTCCTGATCTCCTCTCCCATTCCTGCACCTTCTTTAAAACCGTGGTTAAAGGCTTTATCATATCTGCAAACACGGAGTTAGAATTCTGGGGAAGAATAAAACTCGCAAGAGATTGCAGCTTACATGAACTTGTAGAGCAAGGAGCTTCTTATTAATTTTTCTTATTCATCTTTCTAAGGTGATTAGTCTATTCCTAAGTATTTTTCTCTTTCCTGTGCCACTTGACCTGTTCATCAGTTCACTTAGAATTGTGGCCCCAAAGTTATGGCTTACATTTTTATAATTTACTCTTTCAGTGGTGTTTGAATCTGACTGTAGGTTAATGCATCATCTGTTCATGAAATTACAGGGATTTGATCAGCCTCTGATAAATTTTTCCATGTTTGGTTGCTATGGATATTGCATAAAGCTAGAGCACAGTGAAATCCTGGGGCAGTAGATGCCTGTAAAATTGTATTGCTGCCCTGCAAATGTAGGGGGAAATTCTTCCCAGCCTTGCCCTGATATCAAAATCACAAAGACAGCATATGCTAAATCTGTTCTGCCAGACTCTGGCATTTTTTGCTACAACAGGTGTGGTTTGTGTTGTAACAGAATTAATTGCTCAAAATCCAACCATTACCCAATAAATCCTGCTGTCTGCTTCTATGATAGGCCAGATTGGAGCATCAGAAATGTCTCATCCTTGTGCAATTATGTGTTACTCCAGTAAGCTTTTTTTGGTGGTTTGGGGATATTTTTACTGCTTCTGTGGTTGATGGTCTGGACTTCAACACTTTGCCATGAATACTCCTGCAGTCTGATTTCTTTTGAGACTCTGGGGAAAAGCCTCTACCCATTCATCTCTAGTTGAAATTCTGGGGCTTTTAGGGCAGCGCATTCATGTACCTCAGGAATAATTTCTTACTGCCAGTCTATCAGCCTTTCCCAACCCTACAAACATGCATTTTCCAAATCCAGTATCATTTGATGTTCTTGTAATAATGGCATGACAGATATATCTTTCTGTCAGTCATCTGGGAGCATTAAGTTGCACTCAAAATGTTCCAGAACCTCTCCAGGACCAGTTGGGTCAATTTATTTTTAATCTACTGGTGTGCCCAGGATAAGATTCAGGGTTAATTATTAACACCAGAGCATCAGAGCATCTATTCTGGGTGCTTTAAATGCAGGGGATGGTGGTAATGAGTAACCTGAGTTCTGCACTCTATAATTTGCCCCCCAAACTGTAGACTTTCTTCCACATCTTTCCAAGCTGAGTTTTTGGTTTAGCTAGTTAGATTAGGTCCAGCAAGCTGAAATCCTTTTGTCACTTCCTTATCTGTTGGGTACACATATTGATGATGGACTTCAGTCTTGTTTGTGTTTACCTCTGTCTCTTGCTAAGAAAATTTTTCTTTCTAACACACTATCTTATTTGTTTAGCTTCTGATAACCATTCAGGCTTTTCAAAGCAATTTTCTTCATCCACTGGACCATCAGAAATACATTATTTCTCGCTGGGAAATGCCTGGCTTAGCTCACATAGAGAGGTATGTTGAGGGGCTGGATATGAACAGATGAATATTTGGCTTCCCTACCAAAAAAACAGGTGATGCATCAAACACAGAAACATGCTTGACATTAAGTACCTCTTTCCAAGTTTTTACCCTTAAAGGTATTGGAAATGTTTGCCTTTTATGTGTTTATTTCGTTATTTTGATTCTGCATTTAATCGAAAGTAGTTTCTTTTTTTTAAGGCTGATGTCACTAAAGATTATGTATGCTACTTTGGTTGTCCTCCTCACTATTGCTTTGGAGGGCACCAATCTTCTCATTTGGCTTCTGCCTTAGCATAAAGAAGAGTCGTGAATCCTATGGCTTTTGGCTTCTAAAGCTGTGCTCTGTAGTTTGAGACCTTCAGTGGGCACTCCTCTACTCCCTCCTCTGCTAGTTTTTACTGTCTCCGTCCAGTTTGTACAAACCTTCATAAATGAAAGGTTTGGAGTCATAATGGGTGCCTTCTCCTTGACAGTACTGTTACAAATACTGGAGGTTTCAGTCTTTAGCATTCATTTACTCTCAGTTCTCTGAGTGAGCATTGCTTTATCACTTTTATATATTCTATGTATATTTTTGATATAATAGTTTTATTTGAGTTTTATGAGAGTTTTAGATACTTAACTTTTTTGCTGACTGCAGAGTCTAGGATCATGTACTTTCTTTCCAACCGGAATGTGGCTTAAAATCCACTAGTGTTCCATTTGTTTTCCTGGCTAATGGTGTATTCAGTTGTCAAAACTGTTACCAAAACTGTTACTCGTCATTTCCATTACGAGTTCCTCCAAAGTCATGGTGCTTTTTTAATCCTCCTTGTTCATGTGTCTGACAAATACCAGCTCTTGCAAAGTGGTGGTTATTGGTTTGTGCTGTTTACTACAGCTTGTGCAGTTCTGTGTACTTGCCTTTCTGGATTACAGCTAAGTTCTTCATGTGTTTTTCCCTTGTATCTGTATTTTGTGTACTTGAATATGATCATGGTGATTGGAGCCTGGCCTGTCTTCCACGAGGTTCATGCTTTGGTAGAGGACTTTGCAGGTCAGTCTCAGTGCTGGAGCTTTTGCATGTTTATGTAGCTCCAGCACGCCCAAAGCAATTTTGTTGGCAATGATTTTATCTTGGTCTTCCCCTAAATACTGCCTGAGCATTGTGTCCCAGATTTCAAGTCTTTTATCAGTGACTATTTTAGTTCACTCCAGTACTGCAAGATTGTCTCTAAATCGCTCAAGAGTACTGCTCTGTACTTTTATCTTCTTTTTGTACTCTGTTTAAGAATCTCTCATATCTTTAATATTCACATGGGTCACAACATTCCTTGAACTATTTTGGTGCAGTTCCGTAATTAATCTTTTCTGTCAGAGGTAACGGAAAATGATTAAACACATCAAGTGTCTCAGAAGCACTTGTTGTCAGAAATAAAGCTATTTTTATCTCATCTCCCATTGCTTCTCAAAGTCAAATGCTGCTTAATTCTTTTCCAGATGACCTTTATATTTTCAGAGACTGTTTGCATCTCAGGAGACTTGAAACTGCTTTCCCAGTCCACTCATCTCTTGGTGCTTTAGTTTATTTGGACAGGACATCGACTCCAGTGGCTGTGCCAGCCTGTCTTATGTGGTGAGTGGAGGGGAACAGGCACTTTTTCATCTCACTCTCTTGTCTGGGCATTAAAAATGGCTTGAGTGAATTGTGGCCAGGAGGTGTCCCCACCTACTCTGCATGAGAAGTGCTTCAGATGCAGGTGATGGCAAAAATGGGGTGAGGTGAGTCCCTGCTGAAGGGTGTGAAAGTCTTACGTGCTTTCTTATCTTTCCTGAGTTTGCACAGCCTCTGATGGTGCCAGTGGGGTTTGCAGAGTGCACTGTGCAGGCCAGCTGCCTTCTCTCTGGCTGCCGTGCCTGCAGGGCGCTGGCCCAGTGGGTGGCCTTTCAAAGCAAGGTGAGCCTGAGAGAGGTTTAACTCGGGGCTTGTGCCATAACATCTCAGCTTTCTGTACTTCAAAGGAGAGGTTTCCTGCAGAAGCCACCTGACACATGAGATCAAGGGGTTTTTGTTTCCTTCCATCCCATTGTGGTCACTGTGTGTCCCTGCTGCATATCTACCTCTGATAATATTCATTATGGCTGTACATAGAGTGTGTGAAAGTAAAAGCCTTCTGAGACTTTAATCTGCTCTAAAATTCAATAGCAAAGTGTAAAAATAACTCTTATGTGCTTTCTTATCTTTTGGGTTTGTTTTTTCCCTTTCTGCTAATATTTTTGGAGTACCTGCAATGCATCCTGACGCCTGTGGCTTAGCTCCGTGTTTCAGGCTACTTTCCCTCTTTTATTCTCGTGCTAGCAAAGCTCTGTTTTGCCTATGAAGAGGAAAAATGGTGTTCTGTGTAGCCACTGCGCCTTTGCACAAATACTTAATGCTTTGTTGGGTACTTTTTCTGTTGAGGTGAGTACCACATTGAACAGAGGCACGTATTCTGGAGTTAATACACTACTCTACAACTGGAGGTATCTGGTTTAATTTTTCTTCTTCTGTGCATGTTGTTATATCTCTGTTCCCAATTCTTAAAATAGGAATGATATTGCTTTGTGCCTTATGTGTGGCTGCCATAAATTCATTCATGTTCATGAGGCATCAGAATGTTCCAGTGACCAGTACAGTATGAAGAACAGTGACTAACATGTATTGAGAAAGGAACTGGAGCAAAGAGCGTAGTTCAGATGTGAGATCAATACTTAGAGCTGTAATTCTAGTACATTTTGCATTGTGTGGTTGTAGACTGAAGAATGTTCACTTGGTGTTCGACATACCATTTATAAACCTAATTCTATTGCAAGGTTGTTGAGATTGGTCAAAAATACGAAATTAATTGAATTGTTCATCTGTGGTAATGTTGGCTTGCAGACTCTAAAAATAAAACTAAAAAACTACATATTTGGGATGGAATTAATGGGGGAAAAACAAAGTTACTATGTAACATCTAGGAAAGTCCTATGCTTAATATATGAAGATGTTATTTTACTAGTTTCTAAATATGGGGAAACCCTTAAGCAATTTCTACATACCTGTATCTGTTACTCAGTATTAAGAATATAACTTGATTGTGAAAGAGAATGTTTGCCCAAAGACTGTGTGGGTAAAACTGACTTAGGATCTAAGGGTGAAACTTACATGAAATGTGTCATCCTTTTGTTGCAGCTTTCGATTAAAATACTTATTTTTGATTATGTGGGTGAAAAAACACATTTTCCCCTTCCTGGTACCAGGTACATTGTGACTAATACAAACTAGATTTTCCCATGTCATTCAAATATTTATTTCCATTTCAGAAGGGCTTTCGATGTAGAACTGAATAATGATGTTTTTGTTGGATGTACATCAGCCCGGTTTCTAGTAATCAAAATCTCCTTGTACACCTTTTCCAGTTAACTCTTGTCTTTGTCTCTAAATCATAGAATCATTTAGCTTGGAAGAAAATCATCCTCTCTGGGCAGATTGTGCCAAGGCTTGACAACCCTTTCAGTGATGAAATTTTCCCCACTATCCAATCTAAACCTCCCCTGGTGCAACTTGAGGCCAATTCCTCTTGTTGTGTCATGTGTTACATGGGAGAAGAGACTGACCCTTGCCTTGCTGCACCCTCCTTTCAGGTGGCTGTAGTGAATGATAAGGTCCACCATGTGCCTCGGTTTCTCCAGGCTAAACAGCTCCCTCAGCAGCTCCTCGTAAGCCTTGCACTCCAGACCCTCCTCGAGCTCCATTGCCCTTCTCCGGACATGTTCCAGCTCCTCAATGTCCTTCTTGTCGTGCTGGGCCCAAAACTGAACACAGGATTTGAGGTGTCACCTCTCCAGTGCCAAGTAGAGTAACACTTTCCTATTCAGTTTCATTAACATGCAAATAGAGAGTTAAAACAGGATAATTCATCTGAGCATGGAGAGCAAGGTGTTAGTGCAGTTTATTTGTGAAATGAATGGTATTATTACTGGTTCAGAAGACACAGGTTCAGAAGACACAGAACTTAAAACTGAAAAAAAACTTGTTCTGGAGGAGTGAACACAAATTATGGAATCGTGATGTTCCTAATTATAATTCTTGATTTGCTCTTGTGAAGGTTATGCATCATGATAGATGTAAATACTGAGAACTTACAGAATGATCCGTATCAGCACCAGACTTGGGAAGATCTTAATGATCATAGGCAGGAATTTAGGGGAGTAGTCAGGCAAACAAATGTCTGTGTATTACTACATTGATTTCACCTCATGATTCTTGGACTATATACATCTTTCCTGCCGTAGAATGGGCAATCTCTGACACAGTAGGACTTTGTCAGATTGTGAAGCTTGTGCGCCTGTATTAAATTACTTCTGCTATCACTGCAGGACTGTGGTAGGACCTAGCCCATGCTGTGACATTGCAGGGGGTTTTTTTCTGCCTTGGAAATGTGTTTGACCCTTCCCAGGTTATTCAGCCGTCTGCATGGAAATGGCAGGTGTGACCTGAGTCATTATTCAGGAGTTGCCTGAACTATTAGTTGCCTGTGTTAAGGCAGCTGGTGGGGCCAGAGGTCTCCATTGCCTGTAGTGGGAGCTTGGGCTCACATGTGGACAGTGAAATATGAGGTGTCTTCAGCCCAAAAGGAGTCCCACCTCTGAAGCAGGACTCATATGCCTGAAGATAGGTATAGGTGCACATTATCGTATGACATGTTCTATAGTATCCCAGATGTCTCTGTGGAACTCAGAGATGTGATTTAGGATTTATTTGGAGACACAGCTTTCTGAAACTGGCTGGAATTCGGGCTGGAATGCTCTGAAGTCCCTAAAACTTTATTAACCACTTAATTTTAGGCAAATGAATTCTGTTCCAGATTTTCATATAGGGTCTCTGCTTTGTCACTGGCTTCTTCCAGCTTTATTTCTATGCAGTTTTGACTGCTTCATTAATTTACATCCACAGAGCCTGGGGACTTTAATGCATTGTTTTCTATGTTTAGCATTTTTTTAAATGGAAATAATAAAATTCCGCTTCATGCGCACTCCAGAGGGCAGAAACGTAAGTGGGCCTCTTCTTGCCAGCTTTCATCTGCCGTTAGAATATATCTTGTCTAAACTGAGTATCAGGCTTTGTCTTTCCTCAGTAGAGAAAGATGGACTCCCAGAGTGACTCACACTTCATATCTTGGACAACGGTCTTCTCTTTTTCCATAGAGGCAGATCGGGTGACTTGCTTAGAAAGTGGAGTGAGATAATCCCATGTTGCTATACTTCATCTTTTTTCATTGGAGTGAGGGAGTAAACAGCACCTCCTTATGCATATAGAGGAATAATCTGTAGAATTCTTTTCCTCCTTTCTTCATGGTAGATCCAAAGCTACTAAAATGCTGGAAGATCTCTCTCCACTGATAGAAAACAGGGAGGGCCAAGAATTCTGGGGCAAGTCCTCCACAGTCCTCAAGGTGTTCTGGGGTGGGCAGCGTACTTGCAAATGAAGATGACAGATGAAATTATGTGTTTGAGACTGTTCATGGCGGTATCTTAACATCTGAGACAGTAAACTGGAGATGAGTCACGTCCAACAGAGGAAAAATATATGGCCCTTTGTAAGGGAAAATTTGGGTGTGCAAATTTGAGTTGCGAGTGGTGACAAAATTGTTCCCAATGGCATTTAAAAAATAATATTTAAAGTATTGGGTGTTGTTCCTGATGCATAATGTCGTTTGTTCTTTCCTCAGCATAACAGAGCTTTGGTATGAAGTAAAATGAAGTCTGTACTTAGGTCAGCTCTCATTTTTGGCATGAGACTGGGAAGTGGTTACTATAGCATCTCACTAGCATCAAAAGCCATTGTATTAATACAGACAGATGGTCAGGTTGCATCATGTTTGTTGGAGCTGTTAGTGTATTATAAATGAGAGCATGTATGCTGAAGTTTGCAACTGAGAGCTTGATTCAGATACACACACACAGGTGCAGACTGTGATTCACTGTCTCCAAGACTGTTCTCTTTGGGCTTTAGTGACCACTCTGAATGGATGTGGGTTTAGTCTCCTGTAGGGCTTATGTCAGATCTGTGGAGATGTTTTACATACCCCACGATGACTCAAAGGCAGCAGGTTTCTGTATGGGGGCCGCTGAACTGATTATTGGTCGTTGTCTGTTACTTCCAATGGTTTTTCTTCCAGCAGTGATAATTAAAATTCTTCTAGAGCAGTAAAATGGTAGAATTCTCTGTTTGTCTGGGTAATTAGCAATGTTGATGTCAAGAATGATATTCCTAGTAATGCTGGCAACTGGAAGTACTTCAGAAGCTTAAATGGTAAGAGTGTATGAAAAGCAAACTCTGAACAGCAGCTATCAATAAATTAGTGAAAAATTTTGCCAACATGCCAACTGCATGGAGTGGAATTATAAGGCTTTCTATACGGTTAATATTTCAGGGAGGGCTAAAAATACGTGTGTCATTTTGATTAATAATCTGTCATATGTGTTCATTGGATTTGTGACTCCAGACTTTGTGGCCAGAGCGGAGGTTCATGTCATCACAGCACATATGAACAAATACTAAGTGATGAGTCTCAAAATGCAAATGTGGACTGTTACTAGAGTTATTAGGTACGTTTTATTCTAATGAGTAAATCTCAGAGTTTTAGAATCATAGGATGGGTCACGCTGGAAAGGACCACAGTGGTCCAGCCTCCCTGCTCAAGCAGGGTCATGCTGGATCACGTTGCACAGGATTGCATCCAGACAGTTCTTGAGTATCTCCAGTGAGGGAGGCTCCACAACCCCTCTGGGCAGCTTATTCCAGTACAGTAAAAAAGTTCTTCCTTATATTCAGGTGGAGCTGCCTGTGCATCAGTTTCTGCGCATTGCCTCTTGTCCTATTGCTGGGCACCACTGAACAGAGCCTGGCTCCATCCTCTTGGCACTCTCCTTAGATACTTACATTTCTTCTCGAGGCTAAACAGGCCCAGCCTTTCCTCATAAGAGAGATGACCCAGTCCACCAGTCCTCCCCATTCCCCTCTGCTGGACTTGCCCCAGGGACTCCGTGTCTCTGTTGTCCTGAGGAGCCCAGAACTGGACACAGCACTCCAGACATGGTCTTCCTCACCAGGACTGAGCAGAGGGGCAGGAACACCTCCCTCGACCTGCTGGCAATTGTCTTCCATCCTAATCCACGCCAGGAACCAATGGCCTTCTTGGCCACAAGGATACACTGCTGGCTCATGGACACCTTGTTGTCCACCAGGACCCCCAGGTCCTTCTCCGCAGAGTTGCTTTCCAGCAGTTTGGCCCCCAGCCTGTGCTGGTGCATGGGCTTTTTCCTCCCCAGCTGCAGGACCCTGCATTTGCCTTTCTGGAACTTCAGACACTTCTCTGCACATCTGTCCAACCTCTCGAGGTCCTACTGGAGGGCTGCGTAGAACTCTGTTGTATTGGCCACTCTCCCAGCTTTGTGTTGTCAAATCTCATATTTTTACCTCTTTATCAATGACCTAGAAAAAAAACCATGACAATTTCTACTAATGTATAGATTACAGAAGATTCACAGAGCAATCAAAATTCTTTGATAAGCTAGGTTTAGAGCAAAGATATGTTTTAGATGGTGAAGGGTTCTGGAAATATGGTAGTTTAGATGTGCGTATACTCACAGTGTAATTCTGTGGCCACATAGGCAGAAATAGTGTGTTAAATTGTCTCTGGTTCTACTGCTGGCATGACTGCCACTGGCATATTATGTCCAATTCTGCTTCTGCAATTTAAGACAGATGATGACAAATTGGAAGAGAATCAGAGGAGAGCAGTGAGAATGGTTAAAGAGCTTGAAGGTAATGCCTGAAGATAATGCAAGGCTTCAGGAACTTAATCTGTTTACCTTTCAAAAGGAACATCAAGAGACTGTTTCAACAGACTCTGTAAGATCTCAGGAAAGAAATTCGGTAGAAAATATGTTCTTACAATAAAAGATAAAATTATACCAAGACAAGTGCTTAAAGTCTGATGCTAGGTGTAAATAGTAAAGTTTAATAAATTAAATTTAATTATTGGAATAATTTTTTCAGGACCTGTGGCAAATTGTTTTTCACCAGACTTTTAAAAATCCTGATTGGTAGTTCCATATTCCTGTATTGTGTGTTCTGATTCAGAGTATTAAGTTCAAAGGTGTTTCTTTGTTTTGTATTATTTCAGAGATCCAAGCAGTTCTATAGATTTGTCCTTATAGATCTGTGAATCTGCAGATAAAGTGATATTTCTGTAATGAAAACATTTTTTGAAACATGTTTGGTTAAATGCATTTTCATTTTTGTAAATACTGGCAGTATGTATGAACTCAGTAATAGAAGTTAATAAAGACAGAAGTGTGTTCAGTGCCTGGAATAGTATCTCATGGAAAACTGAGATGCTCTTTTCCCCAACAAACTAGTAATTTCTAGTTGATACATGGTATTAATATGGTATTAAAAGTTAATCTAAGTATTGTAAACTATTGATGAAGGAGTAAGACTGAGTCCCAGTACTTAAGAATAATTATGTTACTTAAATAGGATTTTTGGGTCCATTAATTAGAGTCTTTCTTTTCCACAGGCCCATGCTAAAGTCTGGCATCTCTACAATGACCATTTTCGTCCAGCTCAAAGAGGAAAAGTGTCCATTGCCCTTAGCTCCCACTGGATAAAACCTCAACGGATGACTGAAAAGAACATAAAAGAATGCCAAAAATCCCTTGATTTCGTGCTTGGCTGGTTTGCTAAGCCCATATTTATTGATGGTGACTATCCAGAGAGCATGAGGAGCAACCTCTCATCTCTGTTGCCTGAATTCAGTGAGGCTGAGAAGAAGTATATCAAGGGAACAGCAGACTTTTTTGCTCTTTCTTTTGGAGCTACCCTGAGTTTCCAGCTTTTGGACTCCCACATGAAATTCCAGCAGTTGGAATCAATAAGCCTGAGGCAGCTCCTTTACTGGATAAACAGTGAATATAACAACCCCCAGATATTCATTGTGGAGAACAGCTGGTTCGTTTCTGGTACCACCAAGAGAGATGATGCCAAATATATTTACTATCTCAAAAAGTTCATTATGGAAACTTTAAAAGGTAGGACTTTCTTTGTATTAATACATGCTTGAAAAAATCATAAAGTATAGCCTCCAGAGATGTCTTAAAGCACCAGGCTGAAAACTGACTTCAGTCTTTAACATTCATCTTGGCACTTGTGAAATGAGACTTCAAATCCCTTTCCTGGATTTGTTCTTTTCTTGAAGAACTTTCATATATGCAGATAGCGTTTGGTGAGCTTGATGCAGCTGTCCTTGAAGTCAATGTGAAAATTTCCACTGTCTTTGGTGGAAGTGCAAGACATGAGCTATATTCTCAGTGGACTTAGGAGAATTTACTGTGTTACGTATTAATAGCTGCTTTCCTTGTGTGAATACATATGTACAAAACATAAGAATATATATATGGGAAGGTAAATATTATGCAATAGGAATTCCTCTGAAAAAACCTGTGAGGCTTAAATAGTATATTTTAAAATGGAAGATTGGAATCTTTGCATTCTGCATCTTGCCCTTGCACAAATTTTACGTTTGTGCAGCTGTGGGCATCAATCACAGTAATTTGAATTTATATCAGTTGAATAACTGAATGGTTGAACTTACATAACCAAAATAATTTCCTTTCTTAACCTATTATTTTTTCCAAATAATAAGAAAAATACCACCTTAGATGAGACTTATTTTCTGTTTTCCTGGTTCCTTGTGGCAAAACATTTTTTCAATCCTAATAGTCACCAATAAGTTGTTGGGATTTCCATTTCCAATTTCATTGTCTTTTAATTTCTTAATTTACAATTTATGAAGTGATTTACTTGTCTTCAGTTTACTGTTCTTGTTTTAAAGTGTATTATTGTAGCTGTTAGTTCAGATGAGATAGACATTGTGTTACATTGCCATTTTCATATGGTGAATGAGTAAAAATTGCTTTCATTTTATTCTCAGCAGTAATGAAGATGCAGAATACTCCCAAATTGTTTTCATCTGCTATTCCATAAACCTAATTATTGCAAATAAATTAAAAGGTGGGTAGATACTGAGCCAGTGGATCCAAAATAAAAGAATGGAATCAAAACAGTAACTTAACTGTTGCAAGTACAGTATCACTACTTTGCATAAAGTCAGATGAAGAGCTTTTTTTCATGAAGGGGTCATAGTCCAGTTGCCCCTATTTCTACTTAGTTTTTAAATTGCTGGAAATACATACATGGATCTGCCTTTTAATCACAGTTGGCTGGAGCCAATCTCAATTTACAAAGTGTCTTTCCTTTTATTGTGTCACTCAATAAATAATAATAACAGCAGCAACAACAGTATGACAAAGTTGTCATAAGATACTAGCACTTGGCTAAACCATTTATAGCAAAAAGAACAAAGAAAGCAGAGACAGACTGGGTCTGTGGAAGGGACTTTGGTATCATTAAAATGGAAAGTTTTGCACCCAAATCTTCAGCTGTTAGAATCTGCAAAATCCAGTGTAAATACCAGAGTTCTCTGTGCCATACCGTGGGGAATTTAGTTGAGAAAGGTCCACAAAAGGCATCATGCTGGCTATGAGCAGAATTGTTGGACAGCATTAAAAACCAAAGACACATGCTTTCTCTCTCAGAGATGTAGGATATGTCTGTCCAGTGCATTAAAGCACTGTAATATGAAGGTTTTTGAGGCATTTACCATGAGATTCACTCCAGTGGCGAAAGGGCAGTAAAATGACACTGGAGCTGTAGCACTGAGAAGCAAGGATAGTTAATTTAGACAGGGGGCTGCATAAATGTGATTTTGCTGCTTGCTAGATCTGTCCAGTATCTTTGCCTGGTTGAATGTATGCACTGGTTCAGACAGAGCAGGTAATTTCTGCATCTACATTAACAAGTAAGTGCAGCCCAGTTGGAGCAAGCCTGTAGAGTAAAAAAGAATTGGTGTTGAGGGCCAGGTGTCCACACTGTATGTATTCCTGAAGCCCATTTCTGGATTAATTTCACCCAGAGGAGCGCAGGCCATGCATTGTGAGAGCACTGCATGATGTGAACTGAAGCATGATGAGGGAGACTTGTGGAAAAGTGTGCTCCTGATTTCACTTGAAGTGCTGATGCAGATGTCCATTCTGACACTGCGTGCTGTAGACAAGTGCTGTACTTTTTTAAAAATTTATTTTTTAATTTTCCTCTGGGAAAGAATCTCGATTTGGGATTCACAGTTTGCTATTTTTGGTATTTCTTTTTTCTTTATTTTTTTTCTTCCAGGCACCATTTAGGGTTGATTAGAGTAAATAGAGCTGTAATATAAAGTTGTTAAATATTAAATAGAGCTGTTAATTGGTTGGAGATGTGTTCTCCCATGTGTGGGTATCTCACCACTTACTCTGGGGTCATATTCACTTTTCATCTCTGTCTGTGGTGCAGTAAACAAATGGATTGTGCCTTGTAAAGCAGAGCATGTTGCATGGGAGGGCATCCAAGCTTCTCTGGGTCATGGTGACTAGTGGAGGTCAAGTCATTGTCTGGGGAGTTACTGGTTCTGAATTCAAAGAGTCTTAAGGAGAAAAGCAACAGGCAGGCCCCCAACAGGACATGACCAAGCTATTCTCAGGTATGTCCAGCGGCAAAATACAGATCTTGGGCATCTTCCAGATGGAAGCAGGGGCTGAGGGCTTCACACACCTCACCTTCAGGTATGGGTGGGAGAGCAGCTGAGCAGAGGGTTTTAAATATCTGTATTTGATGCTTATGGGTCTGCCATGTTTCCTTGCACGATTTCTATACTTTTGAGTTAAACAGAGCATGAGCTGAACTGCTGTTTAATTTTTAACTGAGCTCTGGCAGAGATCTGGTCTGTATCACACTTCTAGGCATTCTGAGGGGGGATTGCTCAGGACAGGAGTCACTTGCTATGGTGGTATCGACAAGGCCACTCAGTTTCAGAAACAGGGACAGTTTAGGTTTCAGTCAGCCTGGTTTGGTCACCATAAACAAAAAAGAGAGACACACACAGGAAAAAAAAAGAAAAAGGAGAAAAAAAGACACATTAATTTTCATTGTGGTTTCCCAGTAATGTGCAATCCGTGTGGGATACTGTGTTTGAGACTTTCAGACTTCTTGGAACATCCAAACATTTTTTGAGTTGCTTCTTTCCTAGGTGACACTTAGAAGTTAATACATATTTTTAAAAGGATTTGAGGAGAATTTTTACAAGGTGCTCAGGAAGTGTGGGAGTGCTGTGTGATGACTTACAGACGGGTGAGATGCTGTTCAAAGAGATTCTCACTGAGACTGGTTCACACACTGGACCTGTACTGGCTTTTACTCTGCTGGTATGGCAGATGTCATCATGGGTGCATGCAGAGGTTAGAAAAATACTGACATTTGCCAAACACAAAAGAATGGCGCCTTTAGGAGGAGAAATATTCCATTTCCTTAGACATTTTCTCATGACCTCTGACAAAGACTGGGCCAAATTTGTTGCTTATTTAACCGCATTGTTCCTTTAATTGATTCAAACAGGGCTATAATCAAGAATCCATGTGGTCCCTCATAACTGATTGTAATGAGGTGCATTAGTAAAGCCAGGAAATTAGTATCTTGTTATTCTGCTTGCCTGAAATAGCACTTCCAGTGTTACTAGGCTGGTAAATATTATGTTCAGTCAGTACCCAGTTTGGGCTGACAGAAAAGATAAACTTTGCTGGCTACAGAGCCAAACACCAGTTCAAAAGAATGTTTAAGAATGTGCTTAAATGCATTGCTGAATTAGGGTGGGTCTAATTATGTAATTAGAATAAGCACACTCCTTTGTGCTTTCCTGGAGCTGAGCCTTGAGCAGGAACATTTTGCTGAATTTCAGTGTTTAATACAATTAAAAGTGAGTATCATTTGGAATCTTAAGATAATGCTGGTAAATACTAACAGATGCCAGTACATCCTGATATTAACCTTCAAAGTATGTGGTAATTCTTAGAAGTCAAACACTTGACCCAGAACATATATGTATTTTTAGAAACCCTTAAGAATTTAAGCTGCAAAATGCTGTGCCATAAAAGATGTGAAGAGACAGAATTGCCAAATAAACAGAATCTTTCTGCATTATCACTTCTGCTTAGAATCTGTGGTAATAAAAATTCATGTGCACACTAAACATGCTGTCAGGTTTTTCCCAATATATGTTTGGAGTGGAGGAGGAGGAGGAGACGAACAGGAGTGTAACTTCCATTTGCATCCAGGGTAGTGCTGCAGTAACAGCTACCCCTGGGTGAGCTGCAGGGTGTGCTGAGCAGAGGGCAGTGCAGGGCAGTCTCTGGCTCAGCGGCTGCAGATGGCTCAGGCTCTGCTCTGAGGCGGAGGCTTGGCATGCCTGACGAGCAGCGCTGCTCAAACCACTGCTGCACGGCTTCTCTTTCTAAATCTCGCTGCTTTAAAGCCAAGCCAGGTACCTCTGCTGCCTTCTCTGGTGCACCTGGAGCCTGGCAGCTCCTTGAGTGCAGCTGAAGTTCCCTGAATAGGCTTTGAGGAAGGCCCTGAGATACTTATCTGACCTGTTGCATTGTTCTTACACACTAATGCTGCATGCATCGCTGATATGGTGTAATCTGCAGAGGAAATATGAGCTCTGTGATAAATTTGGGTTTGTTCTTTCCTCAGCTATCCGGTACGACGGAGTTAACGTGTTTGGCTACACAGTCTGGTCCCTCCTGGATGGCTTTGAGTGGCATAGGGGATACAGCATTCGACGTGGACTGTTTTACGTTGATTTTCAAAGCCATGACAAGAAGTTGATGCCCAAATCTTCTGTCTTGTTCTATCAAAAGCTGATAGAAAAAAATGGTTTCCCACCTTTGCCTGAAAACCAGCCCATAGAAGGTATTTTTCCCTGCGGCTTTGCTTGGGGAATTGTTGACAACTACATTCAGGTGAGTCTGATAATAAAGCTGACAGGCTGTCCAGCCAGATCAGTGCACAAGTTCACAGTGACATATTTGCTGAATAGAGTGTCTTTGCCACACTCTATGTGTGTATTACCACAGTGCTGCAAGGAGACAGGTACAAGGCTTTTGTGCCAAACGCTGTGTCTTTCAGTCTTCACCAGACTTTGTGTGTGACCACAGAGAACCAGTCAGGCTGAGATATTATAAATAACATTTTAGAAAAATGTGTGGAAATGGAAAGGAGTCTGATGATCATCTTCCCTGAGCATATGTAATCAGTTATGGGAAGTCAGTTCTTTTCAAAGGGAAGTCAATTAAATCTGCTAAACTGTAAAGTATGTGTTTTAGAAAACTTCCTGAAAACTCTTAAAACTCCAGTGGCATGTTTCTGCATGTTATGCATATATATCCTGGTACTGTTCTTAGAGGGATTTGATATAAAAGGAAGTATTAGGAACAGTATTAGATTTAGGTGAAATTTCTGTATTCCTTCTATTTCATGTCATACTGTGTCTGATGAGGGCCTGCAGTGCCCCTGGATAGAACCTAGCTAGGTTATGGATCTGGTTTACAGCTCTCAGTCTTTTTTTTCAACTGATTTGATACCTTGGGAGAATTTTTCAAATTATTAGAAATAACTTTTTAACTTTATAACTTTTTTAACTTTATAACATGAGTAAAAATTGTACCTTAGTTATGATCACTTTAACTGTTGGGCGCTGTAATTCTCAGATGCTATTTTGGGTTGCAGAGCTTCTCTAACCACAGTAAAGAGGTGTAAATTCAAAGCAAAGTCTTGATCCAAGAACAGAATTTTTAATTCACATTTTCCACAAAGGCAGAATCTTTCTTAAGGCTAGAATGTGAGGAGCTTGTTTGTTTTTCTCACTCCAAAAGTAAGCTTTGGCTTTGTTCTCTTGAAAAATATTTCAGCCTCCTTACCTCATGCACCGATTTCCAAGAAAATTCAAGTCAACCTCCTAGCTCTCAGATAGATTAAGAACTGGAAATGGAATTGCTGGTTTTGAAATCAATAACAACTGTAAAGTTGCGGAGTCAGTCAGCCTACAACAGCTAAAAAGTCCCTCCCATCCCCAAAACCTTCAAAGCTGAATATTTGCATTTCAAAAGGCCATTCAAACATTTTGTGCTGTAAGGCTTAGGTAGTTTGATTTGTAGATGCATCACAGTGGAAAAACTGTTTTGACAGCATTCCCACAGTATTGGTGGCAATGCATGCTTTAGTAATCTACAAGGGACAATTCTCCAGAAAAGCAATTTCCCTCAGACATGCTGTTTTTTATTACTTTCTTCTATAGGCACAGTACTGACCTCTCCGGAGAAAATAGCAACTGATTTTCAGCAACTTCTTTTATACAGTCTGCAGAGCCTCAGCTACAAGTTGAACACTGGTTGTAGGCTGACACCTGCTTTTCAAACAGAGGGCAGGACAAGGAATCTGAACTCAGGGGGAAACCGCACACCAGAGATTAAAAAGAAAGAGAAAAGGACAAATAAAGACCGTGGTACCACTATCCTGTGGTTTGGATCTAGAAAGAGATACACAAAGTATGAATGAGGAAATTTGACACTGTGCATTATTTTAAGTAGTTCAGTTTTTCATTTTCTAGTCCTTACTGTGTTGGTGATGTTCATTAAAAAGTGAAAATATAATTTTGAGCTACCCTGAGAAACTCATCCTCTACTTTGTTACTGTGTGTCATACAGGCAGTTCTGATCTAAAACCCTAAAGCCTTATGGGAAATGCATTTTTTGTTGGAGTGACATATAGTGCATTTACTCAGAGTCCCCCAAAAATTGATTCAGACATCAACAGCCTGCTGAAATAACTTGGAAATTACTTTAGTGTGAATTAAATGAAAAAGGATGTCTTTAGCAAGAAGGAAGGATTTTGCTTGTCAGCTGAATTTTTGCTAGAAATCAAGTGCAGAGCATTACTCATCTTCCATCATAGGAAAAGAGTGGAACACAGAAATGTTGTATTCGTTACATCTTTTACTGCATTCAGGGAGTGGTCTTGAAACTGAATGTACTGGGTAATTTACAACAGACAGTCTCTCTGTAGACCCTTAATCTTGAAAGAAAAACATTTTAAAAATTACTGTAGTCTTCACTGAAGATCTCATTCTCTGGAGATCTGTCGCAGGCTTAGTGCCTTATCCCTGAGCAAACCCTTGTTTCTTTTGGACACTGGAACATCTTAGAGAAAACATAAACATGATGACCATTAGCATAAGATTGTTTGGAAAGTATGGTGAAAATGATACATAGATTGGGTATTTTTCTGACATCACTGGTTAACAGAAAATTAATTCATCCATAGGAGCCTGAGATGCAGTATCAGAGATGCTGAATGCAATGTTTTGACTTAGGATATTCTTTCACTGGGCTGTGCCTGATGGCTGTGATGTTTCCACCTACCTAGAACAAGCAGCTCGAATCTGGTGTGTTTCTTGTTCTCCCTAGGTAGACACGACACCCGCCCAGTTTCTTGACTCCAGTGTTTATGTGTGGGATGTTCACCAGACGAAGAAGCTCATTAAAGTGGATGGAGTTTACACCTCGAAGCGCAAGCGTCACTGCGTTGACTTTGCTGCTATCAGGCTCCAGATCTCTCTTCTGCAAGAAATGCATGTCACACACTTCCATTTTTCACTGAAATGGTCTTTAATCCTTCCTTTAGGTAACCTTTCTCTAATCAACCACACACTTGTACATTACTATCAGTGTTTTGCTAGTGAACTTCTCAGAGTTAACATAACTCCTGTGGTTGCTTTATGGCAACCTATGATTGAGAATCAAGAGCTTCCAGTTTCCCTTGCCAAATACGGAGCTTGGGAAAACACAGAAACTGTTCAGGCTTTTGTTGAGTATGCCAGATTCTGCTTTACAAGTCTTGGGGACCACGTCAAATTTTGGATCACCATGAATGAACCATCTGTGAAAAACCTGACATACACAGCAGGGCACAACCTGTTGAAAGCCCACGCGAAAGTATGGCATCTTTATGACAAAGAATTCAGGAGATCTCAGAAGGGCAAAATATCCATAGCCTTGCAAGCTGACTGGGTAGAACCAGCTTGTCCCTTTTCCAGGAATGACCAAGAAGTTGCTGACAGAATTTTAGAGTTCGACATTGGCTGGCTTGCAGAGCCCATCTTTGGGAATGGAGACTACCCAGAGGTGATGAGAGCCTGGCTTCACCGAATAAACAGTGTTGACCTGTATAATTTCCACTTGCCTTACTTCTCAGAAGATGAAAAGAAGTTAATACGGGGCTCATTTGATTTTTTTGCCTTGAGTCACTACACTACAACCCTGGTGGGCTCAGAGAAAGAAGATGCAGTAAAATATGACCACTACCTTGAAGTTCAAATGATCAATGACATCACATGGCTTCACTCTCCCAGCAGAGCTGCAGTAGTGCCCTGGGGACTGCGTAAATTACTCAAGTGGGTGAAATCAAAGTATGGCGATGTCCCAATTTATGTTATGGCTAATGGGATTGACGATGACCAGAATATGGTGCATGATAAGCTCAGAGTGTATTACATACAGAATTACATCAATGAAGCTTTAAAAGGTAAGGAACCACAGATGGTTTATATGTCACAAATCCCACTATTAGTATACATTGTGTGATAGAGTATGTTTGACTTTAAAAGACGTGTCCCCTGTAGAATACTCCATAAATGAGATGTTACTATAGTGTAAAAGGTAATTTTTCCCTTGATTTATGATTGGTTGGTGTTACTAAACATCAGGAAGACTGACCTTGCTCATATTCTGCATAAGACAGCAGAAGAACTTTTTAATGGATTCAATAAATTTAAATAGAAGTTATGTGAGTAGTTCCCCATGCATTTAGTCAGATTTTCATCTTACTGCACTTCTACTGTTGTTTTGCTTTGTTGCTTCTCTCCACTGATGTGCCTCAGGGCTGGGTATGAGTTCTGTTCCTCAGCTGTCTCTGTGTCTTATCCAACAGTGATCTTATCCAACAGTGATCTTCATAATAATTCCGCTGTCTACCTCATTATGCCATTTCCTGGACTGTTTCCTGCTATTCAGAACACAAACCAGCCTTTTTCTCTGTCTCAAAGATTCATAAATTATAAGGCAAAAAGGAGGCATTTTGAGTCATCCTGTCATACAACACATGCTGTTTTTTCAGAAAAGCACAAGCCCCGAATGAGATCATTTTTGCTGATCAGGAATCTTTGTCACGTCACAGTGTGATTTATATATAAGTCTCACTTCTACTATTAATTTCTTTAGCTTCAATTTTAAGCAGTTTTCTTGTGCATTTCCACATGTATTTTACCTGTGTAGGTATTCACAGACAGAAGACAAGCTATCTCTCATTTATTGCTCTGATTGATAATACAGACAAAATTCTTCATGTCCCTTGCTATAAAACATCATTTCAAAGCTGTGAGTTATTAAGCTTTTCCCTGTATGCTAGTATTCCTCAGGAGAGGGGTAAACCCAGACCAGGACACACTGTTCCTGTCACAGCCACGCTTAGGTAGGTATAACATAACCTCTTACCCTCCTCTTTTCTGCATGCAAGCAGGCTGTTGGCCTTTTTGGCCCGGTTCTGTGGTGATCTGCTGAGATTTTGAACTCAGTTACGGATTCCTGCCCTGGCCCCCCCACCCAAGCAGAACTGCCTCTCTTCCAAAGTAGGTCTGCTTGTTCTTTGACGTCTTCACATTTGGTCATGGTCAAATGCCAGCTGCTTGCTTGTGCAAACCTTGCTACACTAGCTAAGTTATGTCTCTAATCTTTGTGATACTTGCAAACTCTGTGAGAACGAGTTTTACATTTATTTCAAGTTGCTGATATATTTAAGATCATTAAATAACTTAATGCTAAAAGCTAATCTCCATGACCACAGTGGAAATACACCTACTGTGACACTTACTTACTTGCAATTACATTTCTAGACTTACTTCTAGTTCTTAGTTCTGTTTGAGACCAGTGGAGATCTGTTTATTATGGGCTTCTCTTGACCTCATAACATTCTATTTTCTTGATCCAAATGCCATATAATACCAAGTCATTTTCCTTGTGAAGTTCTATGTATATAACCTCAAACATCATCACTTTTATTGATCTGATCTCAGGAAAAAAGATGTCAAGTTAGTTTGACAAGATTTATTTTTCATAAAGCTAAGCTGATTGGCATTAATCATGTATTATATCCTAAATTTCATATGTATCAAGCTTTATATAATCTGTTCCACTCTTTTGATAGGAAGTGAAGGATGGCTGGCAATTCCTATCTTCTTTATTAACTATTGGCTTTAACTTCCTCCTCTGTAATTTCCACCTCTTCCACAAATTACTGTATGTCAATATTAAGTGCCCAAGAGTTCGTTCTCCAGCATTTTGTTGCACTGGATGCATGTTTTCTAAATCTATAGTTAAAAAAAAAATATCATGGCTATATTTGGGCTTATGGTTTCAAAACTTTTTTTCTGCATTGTTTGTCTCTTTGGCACTTCTGTTTTCAAAGTGTCTGTGGATGTGGGCTTTTCTCCCAGTTCCCATTAGCAAGAACACCTACACATACCTCTGTTTATTACAGAACTTTGCCCTTTGTAATGTTCTGGTACAGCTATCCCCCAATCACTTCTTTCTCCCCTCTTCTCTCCAGCCTGTAAATAGCTTCTGTCTTTTTCAGCTTATTTTCCTATCTTTTCACTTTTGTCATAGATAAATACGTCTGTGCTAACTAGCCATAATACTTTTCCTAAAGCTTAGTCTCCCACTTTAGACACCATACACTCCTCCACAGTGTTTGGTCCATCAGCTTTTCCATTCTCTTCTTCTCCTGCTCTGCTATTGCGCTTTTGCCCATCTTGTCGTCATGTAACCTTAACTGTTTCAGGTTTCTCCAAGACTTGCATTTCTCTTCTGCAAGACCCCTGCAGTAACTAAGACGAATTAGAAATCTTGTGTCCTTACTTCAGCATCACAGTGTAGAGGATGATTAGGGGGATTTGCACATGTGTGCGCTGGCCTTAAAGTCCCTATTCTGCCTTCTTCCTCCGGTTGGTTTCAGGGACTGCATGTGGAAATTTTAGTGTGTGTAGTGTTGCTCACCGATGTTGTTGCAGGGGAGCCAACAGGTTTGTGCAGATAAATGATTCCAGGATCCCGTACAGGACTCTTTGAACTGAGGCTGTATTTTGAAGTGCTTTGTACTCTGTTTAAGTACGTCTTTGCCAATTGAAAACAAAGAACAGCAGTAACCATTTATGTAACACCATTAAATCCACCTGTGGTTCTACTAACACAACTAATTATCCTGGGTAGCAGCTCTGTAAAAGGGCAGGTAAATATTATTTCATTTTACACGTGAAAAGTAGGTTAGAGGTGCTAAAGTCTTGCATGTGGCTGCAGAAATAATTATTTCCAGATGCATAGGAAAATTCAGTTCTGTGTTCATCTCTTAGAAGATGTTGCTTTAATTTGTTAAACAGTGATTTTGAGAGATAAAGTATTACAGTTTCTGTTTACTACCTTAGATTGATTTTTTTTGTCAAGCGGGTACAGATAGCTCAAGGTTAACACTGCAGCTGCTGGGCCTCCTCCAGTAGCTGAGTTAGCAGGATGGATTATGGACATATTCTCAATAAATACTAATACTGGTCATCTTGGATTAGAAGCTTGGGTTAATAACAAGAGAGGGCTGTGATTTGCATAACCTTTCCCTTTGCACTGGTGATATCCCAGTGTGTCACCTTGGTGGGGGTGCGTGATTTTTCTGGTGTCACTGTGCCTTTGCTAGTGAGAAGTGCAGCCTGACGTCCTCTGTTCCTTTACTGTCCCCATCAGGATGTGCCCTGCAAGGGAGAAGGGGCAATCAGAGAAACAGACTGCAGAAAACTAGGGGCAGGAAACCCAAAACCTGTATTCTTTTATAGATAACAAAGAGAGCCATCTTTTCATGATGGGCTCCATGCTGATCATTAAACACAGTCAGGCACTCACAGCTGTGTTTACCATGCACAAGGAAATAAATTGGAGGACACTCGCAGATCACACTGTCTGGCAGTGGCTGACAGATTCTTACTTTTTATGAGAAACACTTCACAGATGTACATGTACCTTACCTTATTTTGAAGAGGAGAAGTGCAGATGTGGATTTAACATTCCTGTGCTCCTCCTTTACGTATGGGCATATGGTCCTGCTCTTGAATGCAAAGTGACATTGATTCATTTCTTCAACCCTTTGTTTTCTTTTGCAGCTTACACCTTGGATAACGTTAACCTTCAAGGATATTTTGTCTATTCTTTTAATGACAAGACTGCTCCTAAGTATGGTCTCTACAGCTACGTTGCAAATCAATATGAACCAAAGCCTTCTCTGAAACACTACAGAGAAATAATTGACAATAATGGTTTTCCTGCTCCTGAAACTCCTGAGTTGCTGTGTCCAGAAGAGATTGCCTCATGTCCTGAATGTCACTTCTTCCGAACCAGAAAATCATTGTTAGCCTTTATCTCTTTCATATTTGTTGCTTTTATTGTTACTATATTCTTCATTACTTACTACTCCAAGAGGGTAGAAAGAAGGTATAAATAGAGCTTCTCCTTTGAATACATCACTCGCTGTCCTTTTTCTTGCATCCTTTTGGGAAATCTGAAATAAGAATGCACAATGCTGTGATTGCTTCAGCATTAGGAAGGCATTTACATTGCTTGATACTGCAGGATATTGACATTGAGAAGCTATTGCTTGAATGTGGCTTCCAGAAATAATCTTCTCTGGTTTATGACCAGTCCTTAATTCCTGTGGTTGCAGTTGCCTTGCAACTTTCCCTGGGACCCTTTGTTGAGCAGATGCTTTCCCCTTCTTGGTTCTCCCCACTGAATTGGACAGGTGAAAGTAGGTTTTGAAAACATGGGGTGATGGAAGAGCCTAGGTGTCAAATACTCCAAGATTGAGGTGAAACAAAAAGGTTTACTTTTCCAAATTAGGGTTTAACACTGATGTTTCTTAATCAGAGCCAGACCCTGACTGGAGCAGGGGTTGTGACTGAGAAGAAAGATGGAGGAGAATTGCAAAAAGCAGTGCTGGGGAAAGAATAATCCCTTTTGTAAAGCAGATGCAGGAGGAAGAACAGGGAGAAATGAATCGATGCTGCTGGAAACTCCTGATAAATCAGTTAACTAGTACTGAGGCCACATCTGACTTCAGGGTGCCATTGGGGAACTTCAGCTGAAGGAACTGTGTCTTTCTCAGGGAGAAAAAAGCAGGAATATATCCAGGGATTGCAGGGGTTGTACCGTCTACTGGGAAGAGATGGGAAGGGTGAAAGGCTTCTCTTTGATTTGCTCAGGAAAAAAAAAGGCGAAGAGCAGGAACTGGGATGTGCCTGACCCTGTGCCCTCTTGCCCTGTACCCATGGCACAGCTGGGACACCCCATTTCTGCACTTCTCACAGTGAGTTGCATACAGCTGCCACTGCTGCTTCCCAGCTTACCTGCTGGAAACTTGTGGTAACTTAGCAGGATAGTCTCTGCATGCTGTTTGTGTTGAGTGCAGAGACTTTAAAAGCCAGCATTTCGGTGTAATAATGCAGCACTTTATTGCTGCCATGGTCTGAGATGGTTGGGCCAAGCCTCTCAGAGGTTGGCTGGCAACTGGACCTGGCAGCATTTTATCCCAAAGTATTACTGGATGTCTGAGGGCCTCTTGTTTTTCTCTCAACAAGGTAAAACAGCAAAACATTAGCACCATTGTTTATTAGTAGTAATGGAGAATGGGACCGATGTAATTTTGCCTGCCTTGTGAATTGCTACATTCGGAGGGTCCTCAGTATAAAACAGTATGGTCATTTTTCTCTGCTCTCTAACTCTAGGCCTGCGTTTCCTTCAGCTGTAATTGTATTTTTATTGCTATGTGAACCATCTCACTCATTGGAAAGACTATTTTAAAGGAAATTTGCTCTGTGTTAATCAAGAATTACTTATTTAGTAAAGCTGATTATGCTGCATTAAATGTGCTGTTTATCTACTAGATTACTAGAAGATGACTAAATGACCTCCCAGGGTTCCTTTCAACCTGAACACTATGATTCTATAATGTAAATTAAAAATTGCTTATGAATTATGATTTTAATTTGTATTTTAATATTATATTTTTTCTTAAATAATGTATAGAAAAAGAAAAGAATTAGTATCGTCTCATAATGATTAATATATTTGTCCACCAGTCCCAGTCTTTAAATGATCTCTCTTTGCACTTATGTACGTTTTGGTATTGAGATTAAGGTGCACATTTCAGGGTAAGTGATGAAGTATTAAAAATATGTATAAAAAATATTTATAGACTGATAGGACTTGCTGGAGAAGAGAACATTTCAGACTGCCGTATATTTATGCGTTGGTGCCTGGTGCACTGAGGATTATGAAGAAATAGCTCTTCCTGAGTGTATGAAATGCGGAATGGCTTTTCCCTGGCACGGCGATGAATCACCGTGCAATACATTATGCCAGCTGTCAGATGCCTTTGCAGTGTGTAACAAAAAGTGACGTTCATTTAGCACAAACTGTACCCAGGTCATGCCCAGCTTGTGTGTTTTGTATGCTGTGTGTGCGTGTTGTGTATTTTGCTGTTGGTAAAGCATCCGGGCCTGCTGTTGTTTCTGGGGAGCCAGGTGTTCGTGCCTCCCCTGGCTTTGAGGGGCTCGGGGGGCCTGGGCAGGGCAAATCCAGAAGAGCACAGGTGCCGTGGGCACAGTGTTGGTGGGCACTGGCCTGACCTAATGCTCCACAAGCAGTTCCCACCCATCCAGCTGCTGCCGTGAGCTGTGGAATGGCCCAGGCACAGCACAATATGTGAAACAGCAGTCCCAGCACAGAGGAGACACAGCAGGCTCTTCCCTTGGAGGCTGGGTGATATGTAACCACCGACAGGCAGATGGCACCAGCTGGATATCTAATTTGTAGGTAAATTGGGACTTGTTGCTGTGTGATCGTATTCACTCATGGAGCCATGACCCCTGGGACTAACACAGCCTTTGGTGTAGTAGCCTTTGGAGGAGTTTTTAAATATTGCTGCAGAGCACAGCTGGCTTGAGCTGGACAAGGTGGTTGCCAAAGCCTTCTAAGCATCCTGCTTGCGGTGCTGCCTGGGCCAGCGAATTGCACAATGATGGGCTAGGGAAAATACAGGCTGTTCTGATGGAGGTAAGGCTGTGGTTTTGCCTCTGGAATCTGCCTTGTTTTGTGTAATCGCGACAGTGCAAGTCTGTCAATTATCTTGGAAAAATTCCTCTTTGCTAACAACAAAGAAGCCCTTGAATAGGCAAAGATTGGGTACCTGTCCAAGGAGAGCTGCCATGTGCTTACACAAACTGATGCAGCAATCACCCCCTTTGGTCTGGCTGTGGGGCACTGTCTGCCTTTGATGCCCGCAAGAGAACAGTGATCTGGCGCTCCTGTCCCCACCTGTGCATCCAGAGCAGAAATGCAGGCAGCAGCAAGGACTTTGAGCAGAGGGG
This sequence comes from Acanthornis magna, assembly GCA_036785705.1. Taxonomy (NCBI): domain Eukaryota; kingdom Metazoa; phylum Chordata; class Aves; order Passeriformes; family Acanthizidae; genus Acanthornis; species Acanthornis magna. Next base: position 16,082,774 of record JAWUZG010000090.1, read on the forward strand.
GCTCCCTACTCAGGCTGCAAAGACAGCTTGGTGGAGGATGGTGTTTATTTTCTAGAGGAACAGGTCTCTGCATGTTCAATGTGCAGTTTTTTAGGTAGACTACTTTCTTGATTTTTAACTGTGTTTATAGAATGAAATGTTGTTGCCAGTTTACTCAATGCTCCAGATTAAACATTGTATCTGTTCAAAATATTTTTGTGACATGTGTGCAAAGCTTCTGGTTTATTTCTTGAAAAGATTGTGCAGTGACTGTGGGAGGGATGTATTTGCTAAATGACAGGGTGAATGTTATATTGTTTTTATAACAATCTCAGAAGTGAAATAAAGATACCGAATGGAACAAATTGTAATATGATTTTGCTGTTTAATCTGTCCAGTTTCTCTGCCTGCAGCATGAAGTACAGAGTACCTCAGGAGAGGCTATTGTGATAACTCTGCAAGGAGTTTGTGTTGCTGTTTGTTTTTCCAGTGCCACATAAATAACTCTAACTTTGTTGGAGATTGCTGAGGCCTGTGGCTAAACAGATGTTTTTCCAACAGACCTGGGAATTTGGAGGGTTTTTGTTATTTGAAATTTTTTAAAGTGACTTGCTATTTAGAAAGTCTGTGGAAGTAACCATACCAATATAAGAGTGCTTTGGTGCAATAGCTTATTCCATAGAAACACCACAGTAAATTTGACAACTCTTCTGTTCCAGTAGGGTTACTCCCAGGCTTGAGGAATTATGTCAGCACAGTTCTGCACTAAGCAGTCAGTTTGTGGCATCATTGTTAGACATCCTAAGGAAAGTAAATGTCAAGATTAAGGGAAGTGGGAGCATAAAGGGACAAAACCAATGAATGGGACAGGGGCCATACAAGTCTCAGCTTGTTTAAACACACAACTTGCCCTTTTCTCTTTGCGTTGTAGGTGTTGCTTTCAAGTCACTTAGAAGATTCAGTCTGTTCATTCTGCTTGCAGAGACCGCTGAGGTGAAAATGCCCTTATTCAGGGTGAAGAAATCAGTTTCAGGTGCCAGACTTTAGCTTCAGCAGAGAATGTTCAATCCTGTTCCTCCTTCACTCAAGCAAAGCCAAGAAAAAGAGGCATGGAAAAGGGAAAGTTCTTCCTGTCTTTGATGTGCCACTCGTGAATTGCCAAACCACCCTTCATCAGCCCTCTCAAGACTATGGCTGCTGCAGGCTTGTTAAACCCACCCTTCTTGTTAAGCTCACCCTTCTTGTTAAGCCCACCCTTTTTAAGAGATTGGGAAAAAGGAATAATGAGGTGAGAAGAAAGTGGCAGGGCCCAATGTATCAGAGTCTTTTACTTTGCTTCATGAGTTGAACAGAAACACCACTGTCAGGCAGTTCTGAGAAAAATTAAGATTTTTAAGAAATCAGAAAGTTGAAATAACAGCAGTCTGCAGCCAGGACACTTCTGGGTGCTGACATTTCTCTGGCTATTATTTTGTGATGCTTTCTGTGTTTCTGAAGGAGTAGCAGAAGCGCCAGCAAGGTGGAGAGAAGCCAGGGAAAACACTGATGAAGCAGGGCAGAGCAGCAACAGGCAGAATCAGATGTGCAAGTTCCTCATCCTGGGAGCTGAGTGAGCAGTCCCCTTCTGTGGGGATGGGCCACGGGACTTAGAATATTCTTTGTTAAAGAATAAGATTTTTAAAAATTAATCTACTCTGAGAAATCCCTGCTTCCCATATTTCTCCCAGTTATATCCTGCCTTCAGTGGTATGCCTCCTTCATGAAGAATGTAACTGTCAAAAGCCTTTTTCTTGTCACATGAGTTACAGCATGGTGAAACATCATTATTTGATCCTAGCTCTCCTGAGGTCATCCAAATCTGGCCCAAGTCCCAGGAGACCCATGGGAGCCTGAGGTGCAGGAAGGGTGGTCATTGTCACCAGCACTGAGCAAATCACTGGGAGTGACAGCAGTGATGTTTTCTAAATGTTGCAATTCCACAGGGAGTGGGATTAGTTTCTACTTTAGTTCTTTTCTGTTAGTGGAAATGGTTTCTTCCTTACTAAGAAGGAAAAACTTTAGGTGTTTTGGGGTTTTTTGTGGGGTTGGGTTTTTTTTGGGTTTTTAATTTGTTTGTTTTTGTTTGGGTTTTTTGTTTGGTTTTTTTTTTTGTTTTATTTTTTGGTGGTGTGTTTTTTCTTTTTGTTTTTTCTTTTTTTCTTTTTTTTTGTTTTGTTTTTTTGTTTGGTTTTTTGGGGTTCTTTTGTTTTGGTTTTTTTTTTTTCATTTTTTTTTGTGGGGAAGGGTGAGTTTTAACACTTCCCCAGTAGCCTGGGATGTATGATGGACTTCTTCCTGATGTTTTTAATGGCACTAGTCCTTGCAGGGGAGGAGAGGACCTGGGTAGTGACTTCTCAGTCCCACCTGTTTGGCTCTCAGGAGCTTCCAAGCCAGAGCTTCCCTTGGGGCTGTGCCTTATGGGTGCATGTCCAAGCTGGAGCAACAGCTCCCAAGTGGGACATGCGCTGGAGCGTGGAGGAAAAACAGAGCCAATGGCATGTCCTGGTGAGATCCTGGCTGCAATGGAGGTTTGGCTCTCAGCACCGAGCTGGCTGGGGCATTGCTGCCTTGTGCATTCAGGGCTCTGTAAAAGTCTCTCGGCAGCGCTGTAAAGCAGCAGGGCTGCACAAACACAGCACCTGACCCAAGGAATCTGGTTTTCCTCCCACCAGAGGAAACTGTGAATTGGCTGAGTGTTCAGTTCAAGAGGTGTAATGGTATAAACTACCTGCGCTGTAAAGTTTTACGAGGTGACAAAGTTTTGTAGTCTGGCAATAGCACAGTTGAGCTGGAGGCCATCGGGTGCCCTGCCAGGAAAGGGAGGGGAGCAAGAGGGTGAGGAGGGCTTCCCAGCAGGCTGCAGCCTCTCTGGGCAGCCTGGAGGATGCCTTGAGGGGTGCATGGCTGCTGCTTCTCCGGCCTGGGACATGCATGTCCCAGGCACTTATTGCTGCATGAAGAATGGAGCAGAGCCAGCTCCATCTCTCCCTCCCTCTTTCCCCTTTGGGCCGATATTTGTGTGTACTTGGGCTATGAAATGGGGAGCTAAACACCAAGGTATGACAAAGGTATGTCAAGGTGTATAGTTTATTTAGAAGGCAAAATGCTGTTCACAGGCCTTACAGACTTTTGTTGATGGCTTTTACTTTGCAGCAGCCTTTCAGCCTCCCTCTCTCCGCTAGGATTAGATGGGTCTAATTTCCAAAAGCTGAGAAAATAAATGCTCATAAAGCAAACTGCCAGTGTTGCAGCCACCTCTTCCAGCACTTGCTGAGCCTTTAAGTCCACTTCTGATGCAAGTTTGTGAATTTTATAGACATTTGTAACTCATTTATCTGCCACATTGCTGCAAGATCCATGAGCGGATATTGCCTTTCCTTGCACCTCACAGCAGGAGGCAGCGGGGTCCTGCTCTTGGCAGCATGTGGTTGCTCCTGCTTGGTATTCACGGGCACATTCCTCTGGCTGATGATGTATTATTATTGGGCTGGAAGAAAAATAATGCAACCAAGCTCTTATTATTTTCTCCTTTTATCTGTTTGGTCATACTAATGTGGGATCATTGTTACATAAATGCACAGGAGATGCAGTCAAGGACATGTTCATTTTTAAAGTCCTCCAATGCTCTTGTACTTCAGTCATTCATCTTCTGTCTTTAATTACAGCAAGTGATCTCAGAGGCACTTAAAAGATTAAATTACTCCATTATTTGAAAAACCCAAATGCAATAACTGTATCTTTTTGCTGATAAATACCAGCCATTGCTGGAAAAGGTTGCCCAAGGCAAAACATATTGGGAGACCAGGGAGGCCATATTGTAACATTTAGGCTTAACCCAGTCATACCCTTTTAATTTTTTCGTCATTTGCAACCTTTATTTTTATTTGTATTGATAATAACCACAAACCTTTCCATTGCTGTCTTGGTGGTTTCAGCAGTGCGACAAATGTCACTGCTCAGCAATTTACAAGTGTCCTGGCACCTCCTTGACTGTGGAGAGGAGGACAAGAGGACAACCATAGCTTAAAAAGGCTGGGCATCAGCATGGCCAGGCAGGGAACCCCATCCAAGGCGATGCTTGTGGCTGGGGGATGGTTCAGTGTTTGGGAAGGTGGTGGCTCTCTCTGTGTTGAGGTGGGTGGGTTCCCTGTTGGCAAAGGTGAGCATCCATGTTGTGCTGGCAGGGAGCCTGGGTAAGGGGCTTGTGTGGTCCCTCCTCCCTGGGCCATGAGAAAAGGGACATGACTCTTCAGGGAAACAGAAATTCAGGCTAAAGAGTTAAAATCGTGTACTTTCTCTTCATAGGTCCAATTCTGAGATCCTGTCCCAGTGGATGCCAGACGACACTGGGCAAAATACCAGAGCAGCTGTGAACCCAGAGTGCTCTACACTTAGGCCATGGTGGGCTCCTTGCTCCTGCTGGTTGGCCAGCAGTGAGGCACAAGGATGGGTTTTTGGCATTGATAAACAAACTCCCTGCTTTTGACTGCCCCCATGGTAAGTCTCTAAACTGAAAGAGTCTGGGGGCGAACGAAGGACTCACTGTGGTCAAGGCAGAGCAGCTGTGGTGCATTAGGTCCTATTGCCATGAAGAGCAAGCCTGGCTGGTGCCAGCAGGGAGCCACGTGGGCTGGCAGAGCCCAGGTGGGTCTGGAGATCAGGCTGCCCTCAGCCAGCATCCATCCCACGCGTGTGGCGGGGCACTGCTGGCCCACAGATGCTGCTGCTGCTGAGAGGGTTACTGTCCTCTGCTCCACCACCTGTGGTTCCCACGTTTATTTAATTAAAAAAAAAATAGTAAGTAATTTGATACACATCCTCTCAAGGAAAAGCAGTCATTCCAGCAAGGAGCAGGCCAGTGGTCTGGGGGAGGACAGATGGCCCTGCGGCTAATTTGCTCCCATAAATCACAAGCTGTTGCAAATCCTCATTGCAGTAAGTGCTGGCTCTGTGTTTGTGGCCGTGTGTCTATCTTGGGGCTGCTCTGAGCAGGAGAAAGAGCAGAATCTGTAGTTTTAGGCTGCATTTGCCTTGTGCCTTTTGCAGAACTGAGCATTTTGATTAAGAAATAAGCTGTAATCCTGTAGCTGGCTGCCAGCAGAGCTCCATGCAGCTCCTCTTGTGGCAGAATCAGCTATTGTTGAAGCACCAGCACAGCCAGGAGCCCATCCTATCTCCTTGCAAACTGCTGCTAATGACCTGCACAGCACAGTTCAAGTCTCTGCTCAAGGCAGAGAGCAGTTCACTGCCTTTAGCCTTCCCATCCTGTGGGACTCACACTCCTGGGAGAGGATCAAAAGGCCCAACTTGTCATTGCAATGGGACTGAGGAACACCTGGGGCTTATGGTTGTTTTAATGCTCTGGCCTTCCTGCCTGTCTGAAGAGAAGCAGAAATGATCTCTCCTCACCGTGGAGTTTTGTCCCTAGTGTAGGGCATGGGACATTCTGTACTCAAGCCCTGGCAGGCTGGTGATGCCTGACTCCCCCAGTTGCAGCTGCAGCTGGGACCACTGACCACCTGGCCATGGTCACCCTGCCCTAAAGGCTGTGTCCACCTGTGCATCCTGGGAGCCTGCAGGCAGGCATGCAGGGACTGAGTGGGGCAGAGGGCATGCTGGGCTCAAGGACTGGGCACAGGCAGTGGAAAAGAGCAGTGGAAAATAACTACCTGTGGGAGGTCAGTACTACGGTATCGGGATAGAGATCCTTGTTTCAGAGTCAAAGGGGTGGAAGGAGCTGTGTGTCCAGGTTACTTTTTCTGCAAGAGATGCTGACCTCCATCAGAGGTGTAGAGGCTCTGGTGTCTGGAATCTGATGTGGGGTTGGGGAGTGTGTCTCGAGTCTGTGAGACTTGCCCTACATCAGCCTGTGTAGGACAGGCAAATAGTTCTCTGCAGCGTTGTGACATTTTCCCTGTTGTTTACTCATTAACCCAGAGCCACTGCTCTGGCCAGTATTTGCCCTTGAGTTCCACGTGTCCTTGTGCTTGCTGAGCAGTCTGACACACTGGAGCAGGACAGTCTGCAGCTGCACAGTGCTATGTGCACTCTGCTCTGCATCCATTGCTGCTTTGGGGAAATTGTTAGCTTTCTCTGTAGTATTGCTGAGTGGCTCAGGGTATGGAGGGTCACAATTTAAAATGTACATTTTAGGAAAATCCAAAAACCTACTTTATTGCGAATCTGTGTCTTGATGCCTTGTATTCCTGGTTGTGTCACACCATGATGTGCAACTGCAGTTGTAGCAACAGTCTGCCTGCTCTAGCACCCATGCAAATGAAGTCCTTGTGCAGCTGTGGCTGATGCACATCTGGCGAGGAGAGCATGGCATCATCGTGCTAAATTCCCATGGGATCGTGAGTGGGTGATGCTGCTTTCTGTCTGGCAAGGTCTGTGTTCACTCCCCAGCATTTTCACATCATGACTGAGCTGGAGCAGCAGTGTGTGTTCTTGTCCTCTCCTATCTGATTGGCAGGCTCCAGCAGTCTTCTGGATATTCATTCCAATATTTTCACCTCCCAGTCATCTCAGTGGGCTCAGCCTGTGCTTTTGGCTAACAACTTGGGAGAGCAGCACCTCTTAGGCCTGCCAAGATCCTCCGAGGGTGACACTGATTCTGCAGTGTAAATGCATCAAGCAGAGGGATTGCCCTGCTGGTGACTCCTGCAATAGAGTTAATTTTCTTCTCAGTAGCTGGTACAGTGTTGTGTTTTGGATCCAGTATGAGAATAATGTTGATAATGCTGTGATGTTTTGGTTGTTGCTAAGTAGGGCTCACCCTAAGCCAAGGACTTTTCAGTTTCCCATACTCTGCTAGTGAGCAGGTACATAAAAAGCTGGGAGGGAGCACAGCCAGAACAGCTGACCCAAACTGGCCAAAGGGATATTCCATACCATGGAACGTCATGACCAGTATATAAACTGGGGGAGTTGGCTGGAGGGGACAATTGCTGTTCAGGGATGGGCTGGACATCACTCAGTGGGAGGTGAGCAATGGTATTGTGCATCATTTGTGTTTCCTGGGTTATATTTCTTTTTTATCCCCTCATTATTGTTGTTGTTGTTAACAATAACAACAACAACAACAACAACAATAATAATAATAAATTTGCTTTATTTCAATAATAATTTTGCTTTATTTCAGTTATTAAACTATTCTTTTCTCAACCCACAGGTTTTACCTTTTCATGATTCCCTCCCTATCCCACCGGATGGTGGGGAGGTAGAGAGTGGTACTTAGTTGCCAGCTGGGGTTACACCACAACACCCATCCAAAGGAACGTTTATTCAATCTGTAGAATGTGTAAGAAAAACCACAGAAATCACTGTAATGCTGTTGCACCTTTTACTGCTTTTTAGTGACTGGATGGGTTTGAGATGGCTGATGTCTGACAATGTGAACCAACACTCACCCTCCCAGCTTCACAGTCACTCTTACGAACCTAGACCTAAATTACTGACAAGAACACAGATGCAGAAACATGGTTGAATTCAGTGGGAGTCAGAGGCCTTAACTGCTGAGGACCTGAATTTACCTTTCTCAAGCCTGGACTTGATGATCCTTGTGGGTCCCTTCCAATTCAGGATATTCTGTGAATCTGCTAAGCCAGCTTTCCTGGCTTAAAAGCTTCCCTGGAAAATGTAATCTTTGCCATGAAGCTCATGGCGACATAGGGACACTATAGGCTAAGCATGATGGAGAACAATATAATTTTGAGCCTGCAATCATTACTTTAGTCCCACACCAGAACAGTTTAGTGTATAGCAGGTTGCAATAAAGAAAGCGAGGGCTTAAATGTAGCATTTCTTGAGCTAATGGATGAAAAAAAGCACAAAGAAACACGATTCTTTAGTGTATGCAAATTTATTCAACTCTGCAATTACTTATTTACAACTAATGACTGATACCAACAGATGAGGTAAAAATATGAGGTATTGATATGAGCATAACATTTTAAAATGTAATTATCATAATGTATCAATGTAACAATACAAAATACTGTGGTAGCTGAATGGTAGACATGGCATAATGTGCATTTTGAAGAAATCTTATTTCAACAATACATGGCTTGGAGATGCCAGAAGCACATGACAGAGCTTCTGCAAGGGTAGGAAAACAAACCTACTGTGCTAAGGGTGGCAGGTGGCACAGGGCCTCTTCCAGCTGAGCAGTGACTTGTCAGACAGGATAAAAACACTGTCCAGGTTTTCCGTTCTTTTCCTTAAGAAATTATTTATTGCCAGACACTGCCGTTCCCAGGGCTAGAAATTCGGTGCCTGTTAATGCTGAGGCACTGTTGTATTTATTTATGTAAACTAATGTGGCAGAAGTACGCTAATTGCTCATGTTTTGGAAAACAGCCGGCATGAAATCTGCTGCTATGGCCACAGGCGTCTGGGGAGGAGGTGCTGCTTTCTGGAATGGCATTCCCAGCTGGGGAGGCACTGTTTGCTCCCGGGAAGGCTGAGCCTGGGCAGTGGTGGTGCCCTGCAGCCAGCGGGTGACTGCCAGACCCCACCATGGCCACGCAAGGGCTGTGAGAGTGCTCCCCTGTCTGCAGGACTTAAAGCTCGAAATAGTTGCTCATTGCAGCTACTGTTGGCCATAAACTCAAGGCAGGAGCTCCCAGGCAGCCAACATCCCTGATCCTAGGACTTGCACAACAAAACACGGGGGACACAGCTCATGGGTGAAGATGACAGTGGCATTTTTGGAGTCCTGCTCCTTCACAAGGACAGCCTGGAGCACTGTGGGGCACCCTGGGTCACCCTGAGCTCCCACAGGTGTGCTGCCTCAGATTGCAGGGCTGTCCCCTGCCAGCACAGCCCTCGTGTGTGTGCAGGATGGCATGTGGGGTCACGCTCTAGCAGCTGTCACCAAACACAGCACTGCACAGCTCCCACACCTGGGGCATGTTCAAAGTTCTGGCTTTGAAGAGACTTCCCCATTTACCGAATTGAGGCACAAAGCTGTAGCTTCACATAGGAAATGTATCCTACTTAACCGACCTCATACTAATCTTTCTGGATTTTGTTGGAAGGACTGAGCTGAACGCTGGCTGTGAGTGACTCCGCTGGTTTATGCAGCAATAAATAAAGTCCAAGTGAACATATGAGATTAATGAAGAACAATATTAACAGGCTTGTACATTCTTATTGAGTCATAGATGTAATAACATTTTGGTCTTAGGTTAGTTAAAAACAAAATGGAACCCTGCCTCAAAGGCAATGTCAACAAATTATTATTATTATTATTATTACTTTTAAAGCATTCTCCCATTAGCAAAATAATAGGTCCCTGAAAATGAAATTATATAATAGGCTTAAATGGCTCCTACTCCTCATAGTCAGGAGCTAATCCTGCTCCCACCAATGCCTACAGAGGTGGGATCAAGCAGATCAGTGCAATATAAGATGAAAATGCTTGCTGTTACTATAAAAGCAATCTTTCCAAGAATAGTATTTATTTAGTCTTTTAAATCTCCAAGATGTGTTTAAAATCTTTAAAAAAGCAGAGTTATTTGTATAGTAAGAATATTAAAAGGCATGGTGTTCATCTGCATGTCTTTGTGTCCACTGGATGTGGAAAACCTGCTTTGGATTAGCCATCTCAGTAGGAGAAGGAAAGAACAACACAGAAACACTCAGAACCTAGACAAAATGCTTTTAAAAAAAAAAAAATCTACAGCTTAATAATTACCAGTCTGATTTCAGACATCTCAGGGGACACAGAGTTACCTGGAACACTGCACACAGTGAGGTTCTCTACTGACAGACACTGTGAATTAAGGCAACAGGTAAGTTTGCAACACCTTGTGCTAACAGTCACAATTCTGCGGCTGAACATAAATGGCCTCCACAATGTCTGTCTCACATGCATCTCCATGTATTTTATTTGGTGAGACTGATTCTCTCCTCATTAATTTTAAATGTACTGTAACCTCCTCCTTCCTTAGTTCCTGTAATTCTTCCTACATCTATTTCTAGGTACCTTCTCATAGCACACACAAACACAAAACATATTTGAGAACAGGCATTTGTTATTACACGAATTATGCCTGGTAGCCCTGTGACAACAGCAAACACAGCTTATGTAGCAGTGACACACTAAGAAACAAGTGACAGATCCACTTAAGGTCCAACTGATGCAGGTGATTTGCACTGAGTTATATACAAAATAATTAATTTATACATATACATATATATAGATAGATAGAATATAGATAAATATATACATACTGTACATTATTTATTTACAATTAAAATATGCTTCTTAGAAGCCTTTAAATACCAGAGTTATGTAACATACAGGTAATGGCAATAATCTTTTTCTAAAGTAATAAAAGCTCTCTGAAGAAATGTTAAGTTCAATAATCAAAATTAATACAGAGTGGATGTGGGGGGAGGGGGAAAGATGAAGTCTCCAGAATAAAATAACTTTCCTATAAAATTCCTTTTTCAACTTTGTATAGACCCAGGTCTGGTCAGATTTCTGCAGCTTAAATAAGACCTTTGCTTTCAGTATTCCTATTCCCTGCCAGACTCTGATTTACGCTCACATGCTCCCAGGAACACTTCCTCAAATTTTTGTTTCTGGTCCCTCAGCAATCAGAGGTTGAAATGAGTTTCTGATCCTGGCAACTTCTGCTGCACACAGATGTCCAAAGCCTTTGTTGTACCACTCTGGGGAATGTCCTCTGAAGAAATGAAAAGAGAATTATTGAGAAACTCAAATACTCAAGAAATATGCCCCACAGAAATGTGCTTGCCACGCTTCCTGCTCCCCACTGCCCACGGTGGTGGTGGAGACTTCAAATACTTGTCATTTTAAGTGTACTCTGAAGTTCTCCCTTGCAGTAATCAAATAAGCAGATTCTATTTCTAAGATCACATCACAACAGCGGCGGGGACTGAGCGGAGAAAAGACTGCGGGAAAACTCCAAAGCAGCAAAGCTACGCTAACCATCTGTTCTGTTCCCAACATCTCCCCTCCCTGAGCTCGAGGGTTTTGTCCTGTTGGATGGGCATGACTTTGTGCAGGGGGGATACTTACTTGAGGTCAATCCTGCAGATGTGGGTCAGCCTGGCTTTTCCTGAGCCACAGGGCTCTATCAAGTACTGGGAGTCCATCACGATGGCTCGCACAGCTCCCATGAGAGGAGCCTCTTCATGCTCCACAGAGACAGCAACCAGCATGCACATCCCCTTGGGCAAATCTGTCCTCCACGTCCTGCAGGAATGTATGCAAGACAGAATCACTTTAGCAGTGAAACTTTTGGGCACAGAAGTAAGAACCAGAATTAAAGGTACACTTTACTTGTCTGCCTATCCTTGTTGCCTGCAATGCCAGTGGACTGTCCTAGGAGTCCCTGGAGGAGTTTCATGTTCCCCATCCCATAGTCTGACCATGATGTGGGATGGCCACCCATCTATGTGGCTCCAGGTGGAAAGTTTTGCTTCTTCACGGGAAGATCCTGTAACCATTATGCATTACAGGACACAATAGAGCCTTTTTCAGTCAGACAGAAGTTTTGGAAAAGGAGAAAGAATGAGGATGAGCCATCCAGCAAAAGCTGAAAATGTGCATTGCACCCATGCAGACTTACAGAACAAGAAACACAGTTTAGTACTGCAGAAATCCTCACAACTACCCAGAATATGTTTCAAGGGTGTCTGAATTAAAAACAAATATCCATTTTTCTCCTCTCCCAAGTTTCTAGCCTCTCTTACATGTCGGAAAAGTTTTCCATGAAGTTCAGGAGACATAGACTTTAATATTAAACTTTTTTTTGTTGTTCTGTAAGCATTCTCCACATATTCTGGTATCTCACATCTTTCTCATCTGCACTGTATCTCAGAGGATAGGTCTCTGCTCTATCCTATGCTGTGGGAAGAAATGAGAAATTCCCACCGTGCTGTGCAACATGCATCATCTTGCTGTGGATTGTCTGAGACAGGGATTATGCTTCCTTGGGAAATATCATATTTTAGCAGGTAAGCTGCTTTCAAAGACTGTTGAATTTTGGACTTTCAGCAGATAATTTTAACATTCTGCATTTTTTTACCATGAAACTGAGCTGCGATTCAAGACACTGCAGGAGGACACTGACCAGAAGGTTTTACATGTGCCTGGGCATTAATAAAATTGATGAGCCATCTTGGCAGATGAAACACATGGGAGTAGGAAATCACAGCCGAGATCCAGAATGAGAAATGCTGAACCACCTCCTGCGAGTGCTTGCACAGTGTTTAGCTGTGCCCGTATTGTTTTGGTAACTACCCGGCACTACTTGGCCCATTTGTGAAGTGGAAAGTTCTACATCCCTGAGATTTCAGAAGACTTATGTTTCCTGTTCCCAGTCACATGGATTTAGGCCAGTTTCAGCAGTTCTTTAAATACCTTACATAGCAAAACCAGGCATGGCACCTAACTCACCAAAATGCTGTGATACGTAATGAACATTAAACACTTGTGGATTCTTTAATAAAAGCGATGCCTGTGCAGGGCAGCTGAGAGCTGGGTCATATCCCAGGCATATGAAACATTTCCCCTCTCCTCTTACCATCAGAGTCTTCTCTAGGGAGACTAATCCCCTTGTTATGACTGTCACATTGAAAAAAAAGGGAACAACTAAGTTGATCCTTTCACAGCCCAAAGTTTGATTGAGAAGGAGAAAATTGCCATCTGTTAAAATATACTTATTCATGTCCCCAGAGATGTATTATAATTTCACTGTTCACTTCCCACCAATCATAAGGTATCAAATTGACTGCGGTATTGCTGGCTAACCTTGCTCTGGACTTAATGATATCAATCAAAAGAGATAAACAACAGAATCTGACAGATCTGCCTGATGGCTGTTTTCAGCCCTTAAGAACCCACCAGGATTCATTTTTATGATATGTATTTCAGTCCTCGGGGGTCATTCTGCCTGGGTTAGTGAAAAGAATGAGAACTCGATAGCAAGATTTTTCTTTAACTGATGTGACTGCACAGCAGGTCTTTAAAGAACATAAACCACCACGAAACCTAATAGTGAACTAAGTGGCAAATGAGAGGACCAAATTACGGTCATCAAAACCTCCCTGCCGCTCGCAGACAATCTTCTCGGTGCCATGCAGAGGGCCAAATTTATCACTGGTTCAAGTTAATAACATTATATAAGAAGATTATTTATAAAATAATGATAGATCTATAATTATATAAAATATATAATATATAATGCATTATAAAATAATTAATTTAGCCCAATATACTGTGGGAAGGCAAATGAAATAGAGTAATGGGAGCACTGGTTACAGAAAACTTTTTTTAAATCTTCCCCTAAGATTTCCAATAATTCTTCCCTTATACCAACAATATCTGCATGTTGTCATCCTCTACGAGACTACTGAAGTTCATAAAAGGGATGTTCTTTCGTAATTATATTTTATTTGGCTCATCTTTTTCCTTCGATCTTCATTCCCTTTAATACAATTCTGACTCACTGGACTACTTCCTTTGTCAAAACTGCTTTGTATTTCTCTGCCACATCATTTCAGTCAAAGAAAGCAGAGACCAAAAATGGGGATGCACAAAATCATCCTGAAATAAATGACTCTTGGACCGACCCTGTAAGTGAAATATGTCAGCAGCTCCACAATAGCTCCTAGCAAGCAAAGGCCAGGATTTCAGAGGCAGAAGGTGCACAAGAGGGGTATTTTTTGACTGTTCTGTACAGGCAGACAGACAATAGCAGAACTGGGATTCCACAGGACGGTGGAATATTGATACACAGCTATACATTTATTTGAGAGGAGTCATCCCCTGGAAGAGAGAATACAAATCTACTGCCTCTTTCTGTTCATTTCCACACTAGGATTTTTATGGATCAGCATTTCTTTGTTTACAAAGACTCCAACTGAAAATTTAAGATAATAACATACAGACACTGTATAACAGCCTTAGCTTAAAAGCATCACTATCTTCTCTTCTAAACATTTGGCTCTTAAACATCAAACGCTCCCCAGAGAACAGCAAAAGCAGTGTAAAAAACAATTGGGTTCTATTTGCACTGTTTTGACAACAAACAAAGCTAAGAGAGAAGAGCAGCTATTATCAGACATCTGTTCTGAGGAAGAAATGATATTTATGGCCTCGGGAGTATTTGCTGCTCAAATTACATCAGAGAAAAGGTCAGCATGCTCTAGGTATATGACTCTAATTCAGTTTAAGAAATCAACACTGCTGCCCAGAAGTAGAATTCCTGCAGAGCAATTATACAGATGTGAAGGCTGAGATAAATCCAGATCTTCCTTCATGCGCTGCAGGAGGCGAAGGTACCCGAGAACTGCCGTCAGCTTACCTCAGAACGACAAAGTCTCGGACGGGGTGAGGAGCCATGCTGTTCAAAACATACTGATAAACTTCTGTCTGCTTGTCCAGGCTCTCCACCACCTTCCACTGCAAGAAGTCGTCGTCCCAGAGGTGACGTTCTCTCAGCACTCGGTTCAGGACAACTGACGGGGGGGCTTCAACTTCAACTGAGGCTTTCCAAAGCCTTAGTGGGTTCCCATCCCCAACCTGGAGTGAAGGAACCAAGAACACAAACCCCCATGATTTACATGCTTATGTTCAGCAGATGGTAACTGAGGACAAAATCTCAATATGTGTGTCTGACTTCAGCTTAAGAGCATTCGTATTTCCCTGCTAATCATTACTATTATTGCTATTGCTGCTGCTCTACTAGTCCTGGTTGGGAATCTGAAGTGATTCATAACTCTGCTCTCACAACAGAATATATCTGGACTAGTTCCCACAGTGCCAGTGAGGTTCTGTGTTTCTTCTGGTGTGACAGACACTTTTTCAAGCCTGAACATACTAAGTGTAGCAAAGAATATGTGTCTGCAGAAGTAAAAACAGATGAGAGATTGAAACCCTGGGCTGAAATAAAGCAACTACCTTAGGCAATCTTATACACCACCTGGGACTGAGGGTCCATTAACCCTCCTGGTTAATTCTGGGAGAGCAGAACGTATGTTGATTCAGTTAAGTGTCAGGTACACAGATGTTTGCTCCTCAAAATAGCTGCCAGGGAGGTATTGGGAAAACACCTTTCAAAGAGCACAGACTGCTTGCTAACTCCTCCTTGCTCACAGATCCTGTTTCCTGAAACACCTCCACAGCTTGCAGTAAGGGCAGCAGAAACTGCTGGGCTATGCACAAGGCGAATATCCTAGATTGCATACATACAGCTCTTCCGCATGGTTTTAGGGGTCCTGTTTCAGGCAGTAAACAAGTTAACTGTAATCACTGGATCTTGCAAGCCCTGCTTTTCTAACCCCTTTCTACCCCACCCTTCTCATACACCAATGTCAGTACTTCAGAAATCTCTAGTACCTCCCACGGACCCAGGATTGTTTCTCCAGAAACCCACCTTAAATTATTTCATGTTGTAATTCTTTCTCTCCAAAGCTTTCAGTTCCCCATTTCCCCTGCCCCAGAGCCCCAGACTCCCAATCCCCTCTGTAGTCTCAGGCCCTTGGCCACATGCCTCTATTCATTCTCTCCCATCTCCCACACCCTGCCCCCCACCTGAGCCCTGCCACTCTGTCCCCAGCCTCCCACAGTCCCTCCCTGGAGAGGCCACTCACAAAGCTGGCTACAAACCACAGTAACTGCAATTTCTTTGCCCTGACAGAGGGGCTGCCCTTTCCCAAGCTGGGATAACGCTGCCTCCTGCCCCCTCACCATCCAGATCCCACATTCTTCCCAGTGCCCTTCTCCTACCTAATGTATGTCACCCACCCCTAATCCACCCCCTCCCCTCACTAGCTGCTGCTGGTTTGGAGACCCCTGCTTTGCTATTGCATTTCCAGCAGCCCTGAACTCCACTGCCTGCAGGGACCCTGCAGCACCCTCTGTCTCACTGCAACAGCCTGGCTTTCCCTGAAGAAGTGATGGAGCCTGAAACAAAATCAGAAATTTCAATAAAAGCTGCATTATCAAAAATCCACTTGAAAAAAGGACAAAAGGATCAGGGATAAAACTGGTGATATGGCTGACCTGCTTAATAAAGCATAGGGGAGCCTGAAGGAGTTTTGTAATTACCTATGTTCTGGCTGTGTTTGCCAAACTGCTGGCAAACATCAAGAACTGGTCAGAAACTTTGCATGTCCCCAGTCAAAGAGCTTGCCCAGGTGATGTCTGTTGTTTAACATCTCAGCTCACTCTCTGGTTGTGTTGTTTGCTGCATCACTTACTTGATCTGTTTTGGAGACCCCAGCTTGCTTCATCTCATACTTGAATCACTATTTTAATTTTTAACTGCTTTTAGTAATCTTTTTAAAAATTTAAAAAAAAAAAAGAGTGCCTTGCTAGAAAGAAGGGTGTGAGTTTTGCCATGCAACATGTCAGGGTGCCCATAGCTAGGCTGCATTTTGCTTTGATTTCTTTACTGCTTCTTCCATGTCTCCTCAAATCACCTTTTTGTAGGCGAGTTCTGTGTTCTCTACACTGGAACATGTGACCCATCCTTTGAATTTCTCTTTTGCTTCTTTCTGGAGATTCTGCATGAGAGTTTCCAGGTACATCTGATAGTTCCCTCCTTCCTCATCCATTTGTTTCCCAAGCTCGTCCAGGGTGGGAGAATGCACTTCTGCATCAACATAGGAGTTTCTGGATTGGGTGATCATCTCATGTGGGACCTGTGCCACAGAAGGGAGGGAAAACACACAGGGAAAATCTCCTGCTGAGAACTTTTCCTTAAGACAATGTGTTTCTAGGCTAATGGACCACTCAGCATCCAATTGCACGAGGCTATGATCTGTAAAATGCACACCAATTTCTGTCTTTATGCAAGATGAAACATCAAAGTAGTCTAATGAAACTGCCCATGGCTCTGAACAGCACTATTCATGCAGAACTGTGTTAGACTGATCAACTGGATATCAATACACCTCTGTTACTCCTTTAGCTCTCAGAAATATTGCCTTGTGCTTCTGGGGAAAGGAGATATGAGCATTTGCTCTCCTCCAGCTGCACTGTAAGTAGCTTCAGGAGTGACTGCATCTCTCTGTGTGATTTTTAGTTTATTGCATGACATACAGAAATAAAGCGTATGAGCAATTCTTTTTGAGATTACTAAGTTTTAATTGAGGCATTAAAAGCATTGTAATAAAATTTTAAACTAGCAGATTTTGATTTTAATCAGACTAAAATTTCCTAGTCCAGTGGTTCAGGTTGAAAACTGTCACAGAATAATTACCCTGCATCTTTTGAATACTAAATGGAAATTGCCATAAAGAAATGAGGTAAATAAACTTTAAATGAAGCAAGTTTACAAATAAGTGAAGCACCAATCTCTGAGCTAATACAAGACAGAAAATCTAAGCATAAACATAAATACTTCAAAGGGTATGTGGTATTATACTTCAAGGTATTACGTGACCATGAATAATGCTGTTTGAGTCTCTCACTCACCTCAAAAAGTTTGTTGCATTCCATTATCATGTGAGCAAGTCCCTGAGTAGCTGCCAGGTTTTCACTGAGGTCCTTCTGATCTGGCTTCCCTGTTGCATATTTTTTCTGTATTACTCTGTAATTGAATTCAGTATCTCAGGTAAAGAGCTGAATCTTTTTAATATGAAAGCAAAAAGCAGCAGGATGCTCCCAACACCAGAGAGAAAAAACCCCTATCTTTACTTTTTATTTATCACCAAGACTGCTCAAACTGTTAGGCCTTTTTTAAAGGAAAAATGTTTACCTAAAATATGGTTGAGCCAAAGGTAAAAGCAGAAAAAGTTACGCATATCCTGCATGACGTGTTGTACATTTTCAAATGGATTTTTAACAGACATGATGTAAAGTGGTTTGCATTGTTACTGCTTAAAGCACTTGCTCAGACACAGGTTATACATGTACTTGAACAAGAACCTCAGTGTATTCCGAACCAGATGGGAGGGAAAAAAGTCAAGAGGGAGCACTAATGTTTAGCCGGGCTATGCCCTGTTTAGTCTACACTCACCATGTTACAATTTTAATGTGGCCTGAAATAAACCCTGTTTCCCGAATGGCAGAATGTAGACAGTAAATTTGAAGTGAACAAAAATACTCATTGAAAATCTACGTATCAGAAGCCTTTAAAACATGATTAATCTTAGACTTCAACCAGAGCAAAATCAAGCCCTTTTCCTTCACAGAAGTCAACATTACTCATGCAAAACTCTCTAGTGTCCCATTGAAAATTCTGCGTGGAAAGCAGGCACGGCATATTCACAACAGCCAGCCAGAAATGCCTGCTGGGCTTGTGAAAACAAGTGTGCTCCTGGCTCTGCAGCAGGGGTTTTCCCCTCTCGCTGAAGCCGTGCTCTGTTTAATGTGTGCTGGAAAGAAGATGGTTTGGAAAATTTTGTCCTGCATACCACTGAAAGCATCACTCTGTGTTAAGGATGTGACTTTTTATAATGAGAAGAAATATACCTTGGTGAGCTTTCTTTCTTCACTATATTGAGGTGGAAGAGGGAAGGCGCCAGACAAACAGCGATGTTCATGGGAGTCATCTGATTCTCCTCCACGGAGGTGACGTCGCTGAGGAAGCAGAGCAGAGTCTGCAGGACCTCCCTGTTCTCATCAGCCATGAGCATGATGGCAGCCTGCACCGCCTGCAGCCGCTGCTCCTTGGGGACGTCTGGAAATGAGCAAGGGACGTGCAGGGGGTCAGTTGTGAGATCAGATAAGGAGCTGGGAAGATAAAGTTACCACAGACATTCGCAGTCCCCTCAAGTGTTCAGAAGCCACGGAGATGTGGTGCCTAGGGACGTGTTTTAGTGGTGGACCTGGCAGCGTTAGGGTAATGGTTGACTCTTAGAGGTCTTTCCCAGCCTTAGGGATGACTTTGTGAAGAGGCAGATGGCAGGGGACAAAGGGGAAAAGACCAGCTGGCTTCTGGAGAGCCATGGGTTTTGCTCCTCCTTCCCTCAGCAGTGTCTGGCATTTCTCTATGTGTTTGAAGGGCTGCTCCCAAGAAAGAGACTGGACTTCATTTAAAGTTTATTAGGGGAGAATAGTACTCAGTACTCATATCTTTAAATGGTATTTTTCAGGTTTTCTTTGTCCCTGGCAAGAAAGAAGTTCAAAAGTCCTAAGGAAGCTTCAGGAACATTTACATTTTTGTCCTAAACTGTAGAAGAGTTTAAGAAATAATGGATATGCTTAAATAGCACCTCAGACAGATTAATTTCCAAAACTACCGTAAGTTTTCTCAGTTTGGACTTCAAGTCCTCCTCTGGGTATTACATACTCTCTGTATAATCAAATGGAAGAAGAACAAAAGCAGATTTACAGTACAGGGAAGAGCCAGCTTTTAAGATTTGACTGCTAGCCTTGTACAATCACTTTATTTTAAAAGCTTTCAGACATGAATGACAAAATGAACACAGCCCAGGACTTCTTAAGTTTCAAAAAGCAGCAAGGCCAGGTTTTTCTGAGAAGTCAGAGGAGCCTTTGCTAAATCCATGCAATGAGTCTTTTCTTCCCACAACACCTCCTGGTAATCCCTCCCTCCCCTTTTTTGTTACTCTGATGGATCTGGTACATGAAGCAGAAGACCAGCCAGTGCTTCAAGGCACAGGTGAGCATTAGACAACGGAGAGTTTTAGGGAAATGGAGAAAGTTTCATCAATGCTATGTCATATAGACTACTATGCTAATCATCTTATCCCAAATCCTATGTGTTACAGCAATTCAAGCCATTCTGAATATATGAAAAAGGCCTTGGATATATGAAAAATACCTTCAGTGAACCCCAGAAAATCAGAAATCTCCTGCCAATACACTAAGAAAGAAAAAATCCTTCCCAACTTCACATTAGCAGTTTGTTTAACAGAACGAAGGGTAAGAAAAACTCTCAGCTACAGATTAGTTTAATTGCAGACATTATGAAATACAATTGGTATCCCAGCAATTTTCAACATTTTTCTTTCTGTGAAAGGAGTTTTGTCAGTACTGTCTGAAACAGAAAAATATATTTGTTGTTGGTCACATGGAAAGAGCCCCACTGCTACTCATTCTTAAACCAAACAATATTTTCTGGTGTCTACAGGGCCCATCTTTTCTTGTTCCTACCTTGGTTTAGAGACCCATCCTCAAGTCTTTCTGAAAGTGGTGCAGTTTGAGAACATCTTTCCTAGCTCATTTTTTTCCCCTCTGATCAGTGTACAGAGAAGTTCTTCAGACTTCCCACCGCAGTACCATGCAGACATTACAGAGTCAGCCCATGCCTCTTTTTACATTTTTTGTTGGCTGGTATCAATGTTTCCCTGTTCAGCCTCATGTCTCGGAAAAGGGGAGCCCTTCTGGGTTACAGACCTGCTCATGCTGATGACACTGGGACCTGCCACGTCTCTCTTCCTTAGGCAAGGGGGTAATTTACTTACAGTCTCCTCTGTGCAAAAATGGGACATTCCCAACTTTCATCAAGAAGTACTTTAAAGGTGATTTGTTTCCAAGGACATGTAGAACATGTCCTTTTAGTGGATTATCTTCTCCTTGGCCACTTCCCTATGGAAATTATTGTGACTGCCATTTTATTAGCGGCCAGAATTCCTGTTGCTTTTCTGAACAAGCTTATTAATGTGTGTGCAGGCAGACAACTTGTGAAAGGAAAGAATAAGGGGAAATGATGTTCCAGGGCTAGGCACCAACTCTTTCAGTTAACTTATGTCCCAAGACATTGCCTACAGCCAAACCCACTAAATTTATTTGCAGTGCTGTCTCTCACATGCAGAATCATGACGTTCCCTACCAGCTACAGACACTGTGATGGTAAATTCATTAGTGACTGTGTGCCACAGACAGATTTTTACAGTAGAGGGAAGCAACGGAAGTATCTGAGATTCTTAAGCACTGGGATTATAGAGAGTTTTAAAACAGCTTTCTATTGTTTTGGCAGCTGAAACGTCTGCAAGCAAAAAGACTAGACACACTTCTCTTTAGTGTTTCCAATTATTTGGCTTAGGCTGGCTGCATCTGCCAGAGTGGTGGCTGACTGTCTTCACAATGGACATTGTCAGGAAAAAAACTCTAATTCCTCTGGCTTTTCAGTGTTTTCCTCACTGTTTATTTCTCCCTCAGTCTGGAGAAGAGATACACAGTCATTTCCTGATTCACAGGGACTTTTATTATTCTGATGCATTTGAGTCTCAGATTTTGCTACAGATTGCTTATGCTGGAAAGAAAAGAAGAAATCCTCTGGTTTCTTTCTCTATGAATTTTTTACATAGAGCTTATGATCTACATGAAAGCAGCTTGTTTTTTGCATGTACATTTTACTGATTATAATGAAAAAGCAAATAATCAGAAGTCACAGCAAGGAAGAGGACTGCACAGAAACATATTCTCATGGTCAAGGACCACTTCTCCATGTCCAGAAGACTCATTTATATTGAGATGTTTGCATGAAATGGGCTCACAGTTTAAGTAAATCTGACAAAAATACTAATCTTCGTGCTTTTTATGTCCAGCAGCCTGTTCTTCTGTCTTCTTTCTGATTGTGATGCTGGTATTTTCAAATTTTCTCTATATTTGAACATTGTCTTTCCATTAAATTTGACACTGAAACATTTAGGTGGTTCTAAAGATCTCTTAGTGAAAGATTTTGAGGGCAGAGGATTTTTTATATTTCAAAGGCCAGCATAAAGAATCCTATCCATTGTTAACATGCCAAAATTATTTACGGTATATTACTATACAATATGTAACATTTTCTAATTGTTTATAACAATAGAAACACACAGAAATATCAACTTACATTGATAGATGTGCAGAAAAGTCTCTCCTAGTTTACTTGTGAGGAGAGGTTCCGGCAAGTCCCTGAAGAACTGCTTCACCATGTCAGCCACATCATATGCTGACTGGTCGTCATAGCTGACGTTTTCTGGGGAGCTCTCATTCATCTGACGCAGGGCCTGGATTCGGGATTTCACTCCAGATTTCCGAAACAGACCAACCTGAAAACGTACCGTGTTGAGTTGGGTAAAGGGGAAAATGTCACTTAAAGAATATATATGTATTATACACATTTACATATAAATCTATTACGGGGACTTTGATCGTGACCAGAGCTTGGGTTGCTTATTTTACTCCAGGCAAGAAGAAGGAAAATGGGCAAATGTGATTGATGGCCCCACAAGTCTCGCAGGCGAGTGCACGCTCCCACAGCAGGACCGTAGGGGTTAATAATGCTGCTGCTCTCTGCCCCATCCTAGAGGGAGGGTTCAGAGTGCCTTGTGGTTTCCCTGCTGCCTGCAGAGTTTAAGCAAGATGCTCTGCTGATATAAATCAGCCGGGCTTGCTTGGCTTGGGTGACTGTCTGTTGATTTACTCCAGCTGAGAATCTGGCTCCTCATGTTTATTTGGGTATATATTTTGAAGACTAACAAGAAAATATTATGCTTAGCTAAGTAATAAATGCTGTGGCAAAAGATAAGTACAGCCTGGTAGAGCTTTAAAATCAAGACGAAACCTGTTTTTTCCCCTTTCCTGCTCTCTGCTTCCAAGAGCTCTCCCAAATCCCACTGAGAAATCCAGTTTGAAAGTGGGGGCCACAGAGGGATTACTTGTGCAGTGTCACTAAGATACATTTTTATCCTGTTTGCTTTCTATTTGAAAGGAAGTGGTAATTCTTCAAATGATGCCTTCAAGGCAGGGCTGTCCTTTCTTGTCCTTCTCACAGCGGAATTCCCCCCGGGGCAAATTCCTGAGCCTCAACCACATTATTTATTCCCAAGTGAGTGTACACTGGTTAATTTGGGAAGTGTTAGCACTGTTTCCCTTCAGTTTTGCAGGAAAAAATATGAAATACTCCGAGACCTATGGAAAAGGCACATTTCAAGTTGGGACTGATATACTCTTGTTCCCCTGTGATTGCTGCCTCGCTGGTGATGGGTGCAGCTTCCTGCGTGGCACAGCCCATCAACAAACAGTAAAGGCAAGGGAATAATGCCTTCTGGCCTTCTCCCCCTTCCTTCCAAAAAGAAGCAGAACAGAGTTCACATAGAACCCTCCCCTCCCTAGAACACCTCCCATGCTCACCTGGAGGGTATTTAGGACTTTTGTTAACTTGCACATTAATGACACTAATTACATAAATCAGAGTTCTGTGAGGAGGTTTATTTATTTATTTATTTATTTACATGGACATGAACCTGTACACCAGATGGGCGGTGAGGCAGCTCTTCTATGTCTTCCTACTGCTGAATTTAGTGTCACTTGAGTGCTAAATTTATGCATAGGAAGTAGAGAACAGGACTGTGCCCTGTGTTCTGTATTTATGATCCCAAGTGAAGCTCTGCTCTTCTTTCTGACAAGAGCGTACAAGAAAGAGCATCCAGCTCTTTTCATCTGGTCTTCCCTTTCCCTTCTTCTTTTAAAATCCCTTTTCCTCTTAGAAATGTATGCTGAAGATGCTGAAGGACACTTACTAATTCTGTCCAAAAAATAAAGTTTTGGCCTGTGGTAGATAAATGTGAGAGCAGAGGCTCAGTTCTCTCCTTTGGATGGAAAAGTGTCCTTGCTGGTATCAAGAACCATTAAAAACTTCCAGCTAAGTCTGATTTGAGAGGTCAGATGTCAAATCTCATCCATGCAATCTCCTGCTGCACATCATTCTTCTACTCTTGATTTCTGTTTAAAGATATTTATCCAAACTCCTACTTCCTTTTTTTTTAATGGAAAAAATTAATAATTAATCAAAAGTTTTTCACTTCATAGAAAAAGATGTTTTAGGCTCTGTTATGCATTATTGCGTACTTGTTCTGTAAATAAAATGGGACTATAAATCCAGAGGTTTTTCTGGCCCAATCTCTTTACTATCCTCATGCTGTGTGCATCATGTGCCCTGGAAGTAGCCAGGCTATGCATATGATGCATGACAGAAATAAAGATGTAGTTGGAAAAGGCAAAGCAGTTTCTATTTCACAAACTGAAAATTAATTAAATATCCTACAAGTAATGGTGAGGCTCCTCATGCCATCTTAAGGATTTCAGTGGCAGGAGACAGACCTTACAATGGTTTAGAGCAACCTCGGCTTTACCAAGCGTGTGCATTAGAAGCTCTGAGACCTGTTCAGAACTCTAGATCACTTTCTGCAGTGCACAGAAGAGACATATAAGAAGGTGCTGGGGGAGACTGGAGGCTGCCCAGGTCTCTGTCCAGACATTAGGAGACTTTGAATTAAATGGGAACAAAGGGAGTAACTGTAAAGCAGAGAAGCTGAATTGTCTGAAAGGTTTTTGTCGTGAAAGGTTTTTGGTGAAAAGATATTTTAAAGGGTCCCAATCAGTACTTCTCCTCCTTCCTTTTATTCAGTATTTTCCCAATTTCACTCTGAGAAGAAACCCAAGCTGAACTGAAATGGCCCTTCACAGAGCTCTGATGCTTCCCAGTGCATTAACACAAATGGAGCAGGTATTTGTCTGAGACTTCCAACACCTTTTAGCTTCCTCAAATCTCTGAAGAGCTTTTTCATTCTCTTTTATGCTCCCTTTTACATTCCCCCCAATTAATCCTCTCTCTTCTCTTTCTTCCTCTTGCTCTGCTTCTTAGCTGGCAAGCCCATCCCTATCCTTACATCTCCTGTTCCTCTTACTTGGGTAAGTGTCTCCTCCTCCAACCTCATCACTAATTCCAGGCTTGCTGCATCACTTTTCCTCCTACACTGGCTTTCCCAGCTCAGTACACGAGGCCAGATGACCACTATGGCAACCAGGCATGTTAGCTCTTGAATATTATCACTTCTACTTGTCTCTATGCATCTTTCCCTTTCATCTCCTGTCAATACTTTTCTGACAAGGTACTCATCCCACCCCTCAGCAACCATACTACATATGATTCGCAGAACTCATCTCACCTCACTTTTGACACTGTGGAGTTAGATATCAAGGTCTGACCACTACAGGATCTCTTTATAGAGAGAACTGATAGGAAGGACCTGTGTCTTTCCCACTGGATGCAAAGGGAAAGTCAGTGATTCACAGGAACATATTTAATTTTTAGATTTCAATTTTGGAGAAGATGACTGTTACCCAACAAAAAGCCTGAACAGCAACCAGAATGGCAATCAGAAAATGTGAAGATTCAGAACAGACTAAATCCACCCTTTTCATGTGCTCAGAGCTAGGAAAGCAGCAGAGTCTGCAGGGCAAAGTGCTGGTTGCTCCTTTTGAACTTAAAACCATCTAATGGCAGTTATGAAAGAGCTCACATGACATGAGGTCAATAACAGCAGAGGACTGAACATAATCAGCCAGGGGGTTTCTCCCAGTCCTATATTCATAAAAATACACATCCTCATCCTTAGGGGAAGAACAGTAAAAATATGATTAGTATGTCCCTCTGTAGCTAAAGGGAATAAAAAAGTCTGAAATACTTTGAGCATGAGGGTGTCCCAGCTGGCTTGTTGTAGCTAAGAACACTATAAAAGGCAATGTACCATAATGGCTTTGGCATCGAACCCCTGCTGACCTAACTATCTGGATATATCTGACTCTGTCAACAGAATACTTAGAATATTTTGCTGAGTTTGCTCTCTATTCTTGGACTTTTCTGTCTTTGCTAAGTAAATAAAACCTTTTGTACCATATCTTGTGAAATGGTGAATGCAGTTAACCCTCAACGGTAACAGTCAAGCATAAGCAGAACAGATACAGGTAGAAGTGGGGAGTCCTGATCTCTTCCCAGGTTTCATTCAATATACATGAAGATCTCAAAACATTCTCTGAAGCAGACTGTGGTCTACAAATCAGAAGGACTGTTACAGCTACAAGAATTCAACAGATTAGCTGGATACAAATCTCAAAATGGCAAACTTTTAGTATTGGCAACAACTATCAAATCACCGGAGGAGATCTAGGCTCAACATGAGAGGTAAAAATCTTCAAATAATCCTGGCACTAGGTACAAAAATGCTCACGGTTGCTTGCTTAAAGCGGCTTTTCAGAGAAAACCAACAAGTCTGTGGAGTAAAGTTCCTACCTGGTCTAGACAGTTGCTGCGTAGGTAGCGCAGTGCTTGCTGGATGCTCTGGGGAAGAGGCTGTCCCGTTCTCTGGACATGAACTATCAGGGGCACACCAAAGACGTTCTTGTCCTTGTAGTCAGGGACTTTCATTCTCTTCATGAACTTTGGCACAGACCTGAAAGTTAACATGAACAAATCAGCATGAAAAAATCAGGGTATTTACACACTCTCTGGGTAACACTACTGACAGAAATAGGTAATTGGGGCCTTTTTTATAAAGATGGTGAGATAATGTTTAATGCACAATACGCAGACACTTTGCAATTTGCATAATTGATTAATTTCTTAATGTCTATAAATGGATGGCCTCTGTCTCTAAGGTATAGCATAACAATCAGCTCTAACAAAACCCTTATACTATGCAGATGTCACCCAGCTGAAGCCAACAAGGTTTAAAGCATCCTTTAGGGACTCGAAGGAATGGCAGAACAAACCCGAGTGAAAAGGGTATCTGAGGGAAAAGAAAGTTCAGTCCTGTAATATGCTGAATGATCTTTATACTATCAGTTACATGATTTAGTATTTCTATTGACTAAAAATTTACAATAGGAAATGAGGGTGGGAAATCCCTATGTGTCAGACTCATCCCTTGTGTTACGCGATTTATTTTAGTTGAGTAACTCAAGTGAAGCTGGTGAGCTTGCTTTCTTCAGAAAATTGTGATGAAAACAAGAACAAACTGGATTCCCTTTTTGGGCGTCATGACTTCCATGGAATTAAAATAAAAAGCATGAATATGACCTGAATGTGACTAAGAGTTTTGTCATCTGTGTGGGAAGAAGTTAAACCTCATTTTAAATTGCCTACTGAAGAACTACAGCACATAACTTTACAGCGATTTACAGTCCTTCCCTTAAAAATCTTTAGATACTGATCATACAAACTGAAGAAATATTTGTCAGGATGAAAACCTTGCACAAAGAGCAGGATTTAGAATTTGCTGTACTCTAGTCTGCTTATTTGAAGTTGGGTAAGGTGAGATTCATTTCAATGCAGACATTGTCGGCTAGCCACAGGGAGCTGCACCAAAGGAGAACAATGAAATGGGGGCTAATCTTACTGAACTTCAGCTCGCTTATGGAGATTTAGAAAGAGTCTGGATTACCTCTATGCCATTCTAGAGAGAGACACCTGTGGAGGGTGACCCAAACCCTCATCCTTGGATATAATGGGCTGCTTTGGAGTTGTCTGTCTTTTTCCTCTGACCACAAACAGCTGACCTGACTTTCTCAGATCAGATTTATAACAGATTAGACTTTTAACTTTTCCTAATGGCTGATGTCATTGAGGTGAATCTCACATATAGTCCTTTGTATCTACTTTTCCATTCCTAAAGGAAAACTTGTCATATCTAGCTGACAGATTAATTTCGTGGGATTTTGGGGGAGTGCTTTGAACATGAAACTCACAATGCAAATGTCAAGTCATACTATATCTGGACTGGGTGCCTCAGTGTATTATGGAAAGATTCTGTCGTCCTTTTGATTATTTCTCAGATACTTTTAAACTCTTATGCCCATTTCCATTTCCGGTGTACCTCAGTCTGTGAGGCCCACCAGGTTTAATATACCACCAAACATCCAGGTTTCCTGCCAGCTGCTACAGAAAGAGCAGTTTGTGAGCATGCAAATGCTCACAAAAAATGCACTTAGTGAGCATTCCCATCCGTTTGCCCTTCCCTCCACTCCTGGAGTGACCAGGTAGCTGTCACAGCTGCCAGGCCTGCAAGTTCCCTCTAACACAGCTCCAGGCCTAGGCTAAAGCCTGCGTCTTTGATCTGTACAGAAGTCCCATAACTGCTCCAGCCATTCTTTTAAAGCACAAGCAAACAATATCAAATACATGAAGTATCAGCAGCAGCTGTTTCTTTTCGAATCACAGAACAAATTCCGGGTAGGACTTACTATAAACTTTTCCTGCTTTTTAGTCACTCTCTCCTACTCCTGTTTATTTTTCTGGAACTGTAGTATTTTCAGAAAGGCCAGGGTTGTCTCTCTGTTAGAGCACAGGAATGAAGTCAGATTTCCAGGATCTATTTCTGACTTTGCCAACAAGCCACGAGGCAGCAATGGATGAAAAGGAACAGTTTCAAATCCTACACTTGAAGTCAACAGTTCCTTCTAATTGCATTTACTTACTATCAGAGTAACAGAATTGGGAGAACCTATTTTCTTCTGAAAAGTCTCTTTTCTAGGTATCAGTGGTACTCACCAGGTCCAGCCATGCTTGTTTGACATGGAGTACTTTTCCATGATGGCAGTGAGACGAAGCAGAGAGAATTTCTGCAGTAGATTCAGCTGGGCTGCTGACTGGTTGCTGATGTGAAGCGATGCAATGGAGCGGCTCAGGCGATGAGAGATTTGGAAACTATGCCATCGTAATCGCCTTTAGCAAAAGAAACGATACAAAAACCAAAGAACTGCTTTAGTTGGGCAGAAAAGGTGGTATGCTGTGAGATACGGCTGGGCAATATATAAAACATACATAAACACACACATATGTGATGGCTTGTGGTGTGTCAACTGAAAGAAAATATACTTTGGAGATAAATAAAACAATTAAGTCAATCTCTTTAATTTTGGAAATGCCTGAGTTTTGTCTTTTAAATGATAGATTCACAAGTGGGTGTGGGTCCTGTCCATATATTTGGGGACACAGTGCTGCCTGCTGTGCCCTTTAGCCCACACACTTCCAACAGGATGTGGGAGATTTAGATTCCAATGTTCTTTGCCTGACTCAGAACTGGTATTTGATGCCTAGTCCCTCACCTCCCCAGGGACTGACCTGACCACTGAGGTATTTGGAGATGAGGTTCTCCAAATATCTGTTATTAAATGCTGAAGGATTTTCTTGAAAAAGGATTAAACACTGTGTCTCCTTACCTAGAGCTGTAAGCACCAAGCTATTGAACCACTCACATCTCTTTACTCCAATGCACTTTATATACTGGATTAATCAGGAAAAAAATCCCTAATTTCATTTTCTTGTTTCACTAAACATAAATTCTGGCTCAAATCCTAAAAACTTTGGCACTGCTCATTTATTCAATAGCTTCTTTGAGTTCACTTTCACTTTTGTGGTGGTGGTGAGCAAGCACAGGCAGCAGCAAACCATGGCATGGCAGAGTCCTCTGTGAAGGTGTGACAAGACTTGACAGCAGATCAGAAAATCCTAGTATTATCAGAAATACCAGTATCAGAAAATACCAGGTATATTCTTCCTGCTTTTTCTCTTACAAAGCCACCCTACACACAACAGCTTGGACCCACAAAGGCTTTTATCCAGGACCATTGGTACTTGGCTCAACAGGAGCTCATCACTCTGACTTAAAACAGCTCTGTAAACTATTAAAAAATCCTGCCTTTCACTTTATTAAGAAGTCAATCATTTACCATCATTTCATCCCACCATGTAAGGGGCTGAGCCAGAGCAGGGAAGCTCTCTTTGAGCACAAAGGGGCACATTTTTAAAGCAGACCAATGCATAAAGACCCGGGTGCATAACTTAGAAGATGAATTGAAAATACATCCTACAACCTATACAGGGTCCTACTACGAAATCAATGGATCAAGGGACAAAAAATGCCTTAGTTTGCTCCATTAAACCAATTCTGCACTGATTCCATGTAAGAATGTCCACAGCAAGATGTCCCTTCTCTCAAAGCCCCGCCTTCCCCTGGGAAGTCTCCATCTCCATACAGGATGAGTACAATCATAATGGCACCCTGCGCCTTCTGATGGCCAGGCTGAGAACCACTCCTTCATTATCTTGTATTTCACAGTCTGTGGATCTGCATACAAAATTTTGCTACTTACCTGCTTGGCCTCGTGAGCGATGCTCCCACCCCAGAGTCTCTCCGGTCCCTAACACCAGCGGCTTCAGATTCATTCAGGGATGTTCCATCTCTGTCCATATCACTCGGGGTGGTCCGGCCATCAGACACAGAGTTTCCTTCAAAATCAAGAGTGATCTGTGTAGGTGACTGGAAAGGCAATGATGGGGACTCCCTTACTGACACATCATCAGCCGGCAGACCTGGCAACACCTTCTTTGACCAGCCATCTACCACCTCCTGAAGTCCATTGACGTGTTGCAAGATGTCATCTAACTGAGGGAAGAGGACATCTTTCTCTATGTCCAGGAGGTCCCCAGTGCTAGCATACAAGTGGGAACCTGGCACGTTGTCATAAATACTAATCCTGCTCTCTTTAGGACAGCAAGCCATCAGTCCGGATTCCTTTGGAGTAGAGCAGTTCTGCTTTCCTAAAGAGATGCTGCCTGTCCTCCAGTTTACACTGTTACTGTTGTCTGTAGGTGAGAGGCTTTCGATAGAAAGTGCCTTTGGGAAGGTCCCTGGTTTGTGATCCTTGGGAATGTGCACAACCAAGTTCTCTTGGGAATGAAATTCATTTTTGCGGTTTTGGTCCACCACTTGCCGTAAGGCTGTTCCTGCCAGAACATCCAGGTCCTCCAGGTACATCCCACCTCTCTTGTTTGCTTCATGGCATTTGCGTTCCTTCAAACACGGCGTGCTCACCCCACTGCTGCTGTTTTCTGACTGACTGCTGTCACTGCTGGATTTGGCAGGAAAGGGAAGTCCTCTTTTGACTGAATCTTGTCCCAAATTTTGGAGATCACCATTGACTATCTGTACACAGTGCATGTCTTTCAAGGATTTCGGCTCAAACTGGAGCACCGGTCCACTGATCTCTAAAGGACCTGTTCTTCCCAAGCCTTTTAGTTTTCCATGCACAGCTTTTGCTTTCAGTGTCTCCATGCGTTTTAGAAAGGTTTTTGCTCTGGCTCGTGGTGGATTTTCATTCTTCAGGCCGTCCTTGGGGGTCAGGGCGGTGTTTATTGCCGTGGAGTCCTGCAGCAGGGTGCTTTCCACATCATGATGGCCAGAGCAGTCGCAGGTCTCCCTGGCAGCGCTGGTGGTGCCCGACTGACTCCTGTTGTCACTGCCCCCACTGCTCTCGCTGTGAATCGATGAGACCTCAGGCTCGCTCAGATCTGTAAGGACGCTCTCACTGCTTGTCGTGTTTTTCATTTTAATGTCCCCAGAAGAGCCATGTCTGTCTGATCGGTGAAGCAAAGCGTCAATGTCGTCCACCCGAGACCATCGTCTGCTGGTTCTTTGGAAAGTCCATTTATTACTGATAGCACAGAGGTCTTCTTCATCTGAATCTTCACTCTGGAAAAAAACAAGTGGCACACATTAAAAGCAGGTGCTTTAACTTGTTAATTGAATTAATGTGATTGGATTGTTCCATGAGAGCAACAGGTAACAAAGTCTCTCTGAACCAAGTTTATGAAAGACTGGTCATCGGTCCTTTCCTCACACCCTCTTTCATTTTATTGTAAAGACTGCAAACATCTTAACAAGAAAGGAATAAAAGCCTGCTCCATGTTAGGAGTCCCATTGGGAACTCTTGGCTTCCATGGACTGCCTGTGCAGTGAATTGTGTAGGACTGAGGACCACAGTGACTGTTTTGGAAAAGAATTGTTTTGAACGGTCCAAGCAAAGGAATCCTGATTTGCAGGGATGGTGTTAAGATGCACGTGATAAAGACAGGGAAGTAGCTGGGTACTACAGCGATGTGAGGTATTTAAAAAAACAAGACAGCAAATATCTGGTGCTGCACGTACTTTTGCAGTGAGAACTACATAAACATTTATAAACTTTAAAGACCAGATACATCTAACAGGATTTATGCTTTAGGAACATAAATACAGATAAATAGCCATGATGCTTAAAAGAACAATAAAAAAGCAATATTTGGTAGTATTGCTGAGGGAAGGCAGAGAAGGCAGCCGTGGGGGTGTGGGCAGGAGGAACAGCCAGGCTCAGGCCCGGATGGGGCAGAATCTGCAGCTGAGATGAGCTTTCCTACAGTGGCAGCCATTGTCTTCACTGCTGTTGTCATCAGAGGCACCCCAAACTTGATGGTCTGCAGCCTGTCCCACTGTCTCTGCTTCCTCCAACCTCTCCCGAGGGAGCAGCAGCCCCACAGCCCTTCCTGGTCTGATCCCTCAGCCTGAGGCATGCAGAGCTGTGCCTATGCTTAGGCAGCCCCAGGAGCTACTCTGCTCTGCAATGCAGAGAACATGTGCATTGGAAAAAATATGTATTAAAAAACCTCACCCTATGGCATTTTTCTCATCTGTTTGCTCAAACAAAAAAGATACATCTTCAGCATGAAGCCCACAGCTGCTAATGAGTACCCTTCCCCTGACTTTGAACTGCGTTTGTACTGCATTATTCTTGTACATTCGTTTTAAAGCAGAACAAACTAGCTTCACCTACATGACATCCAAACAGCTCTTCACATTCTTGGAAGCAGTATGAAGGCAGTAAAATATGACAGGCTGTCAGACTAAAATGAGGTGCTAAACCAGAAAGACTATTTTGGGACTGGAAAAATCCTCATTTTAAAAGTCTATTATTAGAAGTATTTTTATATGACATTTCAATGGTAAAGTTATCTCCAATCTCTGACTAGATCTTTGCTGGCCTCTCTAATTGAAAAACGTAAACCAAATTTTACAAGAGCACCCAAAACCTTAAACAATGTGAAACCTCAAAAGCTGGAGATTGCGATCAGTAGCGTGCCAGGTCTCACTGATGCCATAAACCTTTGCCAGTTTATCACTTTAAGTTAGCCAGATGTTTTCGATCATGTCCAAACCATAAAAAGAAATATAGCTGTGAAATTTTGGGATTAGGCATTCCTCTTTCTTCTGTTAACGCTGAGGTGTGCAGTGCTCCTGCAGCTAATGTGAGCTCACAGGGATGAATAGAGATCTTCATTCTGTGGCTTGTTAGAAAGAAAAATTGGGCACCAAGTGAAGTGTGAGGGAAGGAGCTAGAAAAGGCTAATACTGCTTTGGCCATTTTGTCTGCAGGGAAGAAGTGGCACATCAGAGAACTCTACCTTTGTTTTAGCTCCAGAGCTTGCTGTATGCATATGTGGACCAAAGGACCGCACAGCCTCAGGAACTTAAAAATCCATTTATTGTGGTCTTAGTAGTGCCACAAAGTGGATACTTTAAAAACCACAAGGGTATGTACTTCTAAATATTTAGCAGTGGTAATTATATCTACAAAGCATACCACTGCTGAAGTGTTGGTGGCACCAGCCAGTAGGATAAAAATATTTTTTTAATTTGTTCGACATCACAATATGCCAAAGGGACCTTAAAGAAGATTCTTGGCTGACACAAATCCCTGTAGCTGCACTGACATTACTGTATGAACTGACAGGATTTAGCCTGTATTTTCTACAAGCTGGAATCGATTAAAGTAGCCAAAGTGGTAGAGACATTGCAAAAAAACCCAAGAACAGAGCACAGAGCAGAAGACAGAAATAAAAATAAATTCAGTGGTAAATATACTTTAAATAAAAAGTTTTGCTTGGCTTTTTTGTTTGTTTGTTTGTTTTTTTAAAAAGCAGTGATGAACAGAAATGGATATTGGTAGTAAACAAGTTTTGCCTCTAACCACAGCAAAGACAGGATTACATTCTGCCCAAGAATCACTTAGAAAATACAGAGGCTTTTCGGTGTCAAAATTTGCATCTCAATTAAATAAAGGCTTACTTTTGGGGTTTTTTAATTGGTAAAGAAGCATGCTTGTGTTTCATCAGAAGCAAAATCAGGCAAACATGAAATGAAATATCTGGATGCTGAAATACTGCCATGGTGACTCACTACAAATTTAACTGCACTGTGAGTCCTGTGACATACTGTGCTTTTCTTTTGATGGAATCAGTAGAAATTCTGGAAGCCATGAACATCCTGAATGACCCACTGTTCTTGTCAGATATCCAAGTGTCCTGACAAATGAAACTCGTCCAAAAAAAAATGTTGAGAGCACTTAGCCAACCCACATGTCACTAGCCATGGGGACAGTGGATCAGGAGAAGGTCTGAAAGCAATGACTCATCTGACACAGGCAGAGCAGACATTTTGGAGCAGTGACTGTATATTTCTACTGACCCGGGGTGAAATCAAGTGCATGGTTTTGGAGCATATTCAAAAGTCCAGTTAATACCATTATGTTTGGGAAGATGAGAAGGGACAAGTTTCTTGAGGAGTGACTGGTAACATTTGCCAAAGAGAAAGAGGTTTTGATTCACAGATTTGTCACAGTTGATTTAAAATAGAACAGCTTTTTGACTGAGGGTGTACTTGCCTGAGATACAGAGGGATGCTAACAAAAGGCAAATAGTGGATTTATTTGCGGTGGAATTCTGCCACATTTTTCCAGCTGGGGGCAGGAATTCTCATAAATCGACAGCTGCAGAAGGCAGTTAATCCAAAGGCTAATCTCTGTCTGCTCAAATCACTTATGGCCATATTTGCAACACATACATGAGGATTTCTGTTTACACCTTGATGAAGCCAAGGGAAGCCAGCAGCCCACAGTGGGAATGGTCTGGGTGGGAGAGTGAGCAGTGGGGAACACTCAAGCCATGCTGGCTTTCACAGTCACCTTGCCTGGCAGCTTGCTTGGCCGTATTTTGATGAATCACTCCAGCAGCTGTGCTAGTCCTGTGCATACCTGTTCTGCTGAAGCTCCAAAGCAGGCCAGTTTTGCATTTCATTGCTCAGAACACCATAGGGAGACTATTAGGAAAGGCAGTATCTACAGCAAAAGGTTTATTGGGTTCAGTGATCAATTTCAGACCCAGTTCTTGGCTTTCACACTTGCATTTGCATTTTCTCCTGTCAACAGGCTCTCTTTCCTCTTCTTGTCTCACCCACATTCTCTTCTACTTTCAGTTGCTCTGTATCTGTGGACTAAAATCTCCTCCAATTCCTCCTTCTCTACATTTTTCTGTGCTCTGCTTCTGGGTGGCCTTGTGCAGGTATGGACCCAACTAACCTCTGTCTCCTTGACAGAGTACCAAGTAGGGCCATCTCTCTTTCATCACAAATTAATGGTCATCTGCAAGGAGAGTAGCTGAGGACTTCATTCAGAACAGGGAGAAGTGGCAGCGAAAAACTAATGAAAACCAAACATAACAAAAAAAAATATCTTCCCTTTTTAACACAACATAAAACCCAAGACAAGAAAAACCCCTGAGGCAGTGAAGAGAAGTCCCAGCAGCTCCAGAGAATGGACAAAATGCAAGCTAAAGAGGCTAGTACACAGAGGAACAAGTGGGAATGTGAAGGAGGAACAAAGGCAGGATATCTGGACATTGACACCATTCTCTGTTCAAGCTCCCTCAAACACTGATTAGAGTATGATCAGGGTGAATTTGCAAAAATGCAGCTCTCGAAGGCAGTTTTTAAAAAGCAAACTAAACAAACAATCTAGGAAGGAAAAACAGAAACCAAGATTTCTCAGAGTTCACAACTAACATTGTACAACACTCAAGGACTTTGGGGAATTTGTGACCAGAAAATCAAACGTTCAACAGTTAATGCTGGACATGTTACAAAACTCTCAAAATCAATAGGCAGTTTCTGCAGCTCTCACTGAAACCCTTTAAGCTCAAATAATTCCCATGTTACACAGGAGCTTGTAAGGATGACAGAGTTTATTTTCATATTCTTAACTGGGAATAAGTCAGTACAGGAAACAAAGAAAAGCTGTTATTTTCATCTGAGCTGCTTCCTTTTTTCAGAGCAGGATTTTCCACTCTGTACCCATATGGCATTGACAAACAAGCCAGCCTAATGAAATTTCACTGTCTTTTCACCCACTAACTTTAATTGCACATATGTAGAGTTTAAGTACTCTGTGAGCCCTTTTAACACATGTAGTATTAGTCACAATTTCTATTCTCTTAATAATTTCAAGATTCA
The DNA here is from genome assembly GCA_036785705.1 of Acanthornis magna. Classification (NCBI taxonomy): domain Eukaryota; kingdom Metazoa; phylum Chordata; class Aves; order Passeriformes; family Acanthizidae; genus Acanthornis; species Acanthornis magna. The sequence continues at coordinate 16,118,666 of JAWUZG010000090.1, forward strand.
GCAATTCACATTATCATGCACCCAGATAATATTGACACGCATGTTCAAAGTAAAAAAAACTTAACTTTCTTTTAAGAGCATTACTGTCTTAGAGGCTAAATTGGGGTGGTCTTATCACAAAAGCCAGGTTAAAGCCAGCATATTTAATGAAGTTCCCTTACCTTTTTTCTTTGGAAGTTCACATCGAGTTTCATTGAGGCGCACTTGTTCAGTGTGTTCAGTCGTCTACAAAAGCAAAGCAAAGGGCAAAGCAAATTCAAAAGATTAGCAGCCTCTGACTAAAGGGCATGATTTTTTTGCAAGTTTAAATCCTTTTATATTACTGTAGGGTCCCAGCTGCATAAAACAGATTCAGAAAGGATATTGGTCATCTATTCCAGCTGTATGACCACTGCATGAATGAAAAGGGAATCTTAGCTTCACTTTACTTGATAACCAGGTTTTATAGATTGTTTTTTAATTCATAGACAATTCTGTACTTAGCACAGGAAAGAGGTATAAACAAACACCTGTGATAGCTGGGGAAATGACAACAGAAGAAGGAGGTGAGTTGCCTCATGCAGGACTGTAACACAATTGGTCTGAAATAGGGATTTCAAAGCACTGGTGAAAGACCAAACAAAAAATCAGATACAGTTCCTCACTTCTGCCAGTTGGCACCTCCTCAAAAAGTTGACATAAAGAACTTCTAGCTGTTACTTAAAAGTTACTCCAAAGCCAATAGTTTATTTTCTTCTATCTGTGGATCTTATACACAGGTTAACACATCCAACATATGACAAATCTAACATTTTAAAATAAATATTTTTAGTTATTTTCAACCATGTTCCTACTGAGGTTAACAGAGTCTCTGGAAGGCTTCTGCTCTTTAAATCCAAGGCTATCGTGTGATGACAGAGAGCTGAAATGACAATCCATGTGTGTGTGTGTGTCCATGTGCAAGGACAGCCAGAGGACAAGTAAACATGCTTTTTCAATACTACTGTGATAATGATAATTGATTTGGTTTTATTTATACTTAGAGATCTTGATCCGTGAAACCATCCAACTTCGAAAAGTAGAGGCTCAAAGATAAATATGTTTGGGTTTGAAAATTTTCCCGATCTAGGACTGAATTTCAAAATAAAGAGAGGCAGAGCGAGAGAGCCATGTGTCCACAGCACTTCTCTGCAGGCCACCTGCATCTCCTGGGTCTTTATGGCAAGACCTGCCTCTGTTGCTTTTGGGTCTTCAGGGAGAGGCTACAGATTTCCAGAACTGAACATTTCAAATGTATATGGTAAGTTATCAGATCAATAATATAATCGCTCACATAACATAAGAACATTATGGCATTAACATATTCTTCCGCAGAACTTCTAGTATTAGAATACCTTTCAAATTGCCACCACTAACAAAGAACCAGCCCACCAAATGTGGATCTTCCTTAAAAAAAAATTACCTCTCAAAATATCACCTGCTCATTTGTAGTTCAAATACTCCTCCCTAACTCAAGCCAATAAATCTGTTATGCTGCATCAGAAAAGTCCTGTGCTCATGGTATTAATTTGGGTATAATGTATGCACAAGCACATCCTGCATGCATGATAGCAATGTTGAAATAAATTCCAGGGTTTGTGGCTGTGTAGCTATATCTTCAGTCTGCTGCCCACAAATCTTCTTCTGGGATTACATTTATTATTGCAAAACTCATCTTTTGCCCAACCATGGAATTTCTCAACCCAAAGTGGCATTTTCTTGGGCCCCCGGGGCTGAATAATGTTCAGTCCTTCTTTTGAGCACAAAATGTGTAAGTGTTCGTACCAATATCAATTCCAAGTATACAGAGGCACAGACATATTTTCAAAGGACTCCAGCCCAACTTTCTACCTCTGGGGACAGCTTCCTCTGAATATTAGTCAATATTAGCTAATATTGGAGTCTCTGCACCTCTTTGTCATCTGGCCTGTGCTGAAGGGACAAATCTGTAGCTACATTTCCACACTTGCTCCACCAAAACCAAAACTACTATTTACTGGGTGCCAGGGACTCAACCCCAGGTTTTAAATTCACCCCTCTACGAAACATTGGTCTGTTTTCTGGGGCTCTTCCAGTGCTGTGGAACGATTTGCCAGTGAAATCAGAGAGCTAATGATCATATTTGTGAGTTTCTGGTACTAACAGCTCAAATCTATGTCAGTCTGTTTCAACTTCTGCCTTGTTGATGTGCCAGTGGTGGCAGAAAGCTTTTCTCATCAGTTTAAAGTCATCAGATGACTGACTGCCAGCTCCTCAGCAAGTCTTTTGAAAAGAAAAAAGCCCAGAAGTTTCTGGCTACAAAGACTTTCACCGATGTCCCAGCTGAAGTGAGAGAAGCACTGCACTTTTATGCCACTGCTTAAAAACATGGGAAAAGACTGACTGTAATGTCAACAAAACACAAAGTCTGGACTTGAGAAAACGCAGGGGAAAACACACTAAAAACACACAAGAGAGGTGGCTATATAAAAACCAAATAATCTAGGATGCATTTGAATGTGTATCTGGAAATTTCTGCCGTGTTCAGGAAAAGACTGCAAAACGTGCTACAGCAAGTGTTTCAGTGATCTTAATTTTATTTCTTCTCTAGAGCACCATAGGTAAACACTACCTTGGTGGTTTAACACTTTCAAATAATTCTTAAAACACCAGCAGAGATATTGAGGTGCCCAAACAGATGTATCGGACTGTTATATACATGTTCTTCACATTCTTAGTCACTGTATTTACGTGAATACAAAAAGTCCAACATGGCTTGGCTTCTCCTTCTCACCCTCTTATCACAGCAACCACAAAAGTTCCCAGAGCAGAATTCGTTGCTGCTATTTTGGAAACAGAGATCCAGCTATAAAATTTTCATGCCCAATTATTATTTTGGCAGGCTGACAGCATTGGCCTGCAGATTGCCTGGCAATTCTCTATTGTTCATTACTCAATAAAATCTGAGTGGAATCTCTTGATAGATACGCCTCTAACCCAAAGGCCTCAAATTTGGTTTTTACTCTGCCAAATTTTCAAATTATATTGTAAACAGCAGGGATGTTAGGATATCTCAAAAAGGTCACTGAAATCTTTTACAACAGGGAGTCTTAGACTTTCTGACTAAAATACTACCGGCTGCCTTAAAAAAAGGTTTGTCCTAATTTGTGCCTCACGTTGTCTGGTATACTGCAGAGCCATAAGAAAACTGATTATAAAATGAGATTGAGAGTCTGATTTCAACCCACAAGAGCAGAGAAATTCAGTGTTTATGCTATTACCATTAAGAGCTAAAACTGCTCAAACTGATTATCCATGCTGGCATTTCAGCTTTAAAATTATCTCCCTCCCCGCCCCCCCCAAAAAAAAAAAAAGACAGAAGCCCGTTTTGTTCACTACTATGGGCTGAACGCACTGTTAGTCAGTGTGATCACTTGGTCACGCACAGCTTTGAGGGCAGCTTTGAATGTCTGAAGAATGGAAATTTGACTGCCAATCTGGGAATCTGTGCACACAGAAATAATAACCAGCCTTTTTAAGACTTTCTCTTTCCTCAAAATGCATCACAGCCTGCAGCTCTCATATGACACACTGGCATGCACCTTGCAGCAGCACCATCACAGAGCAAAGGAAGGGCAGAGAACTGGCCACAGTGGTCAGCGATGCCGTGAGGATTTCCAGTGTGCTGGAAAACCTGGAAGATGCTGGTTTGATAGCTAATAGAGTAACAAAGCTGCTACTGGGGATGGCAGCTGACACTGGTCACTGTTTCTGATGAACCTGAATCTTGGCATTCAGTACAATGGCTTTCTATGGCTCGCTTTCAGTGAAGGGTTTGAAGCTGGTGAGTTAAATTAAATGTCTGCAATCTGAAAACATAACCTGTACATAATACTCGTATTTCTAATATTATGAGGAGCTATTCCTTTTTTAGATCTAAGCTGTTTAAAAACTTTCAACAAAAATTCAAGTAAACAAGTGTTGTCTTCCAAATAAAATAATTACAGAAGTTGTTGTTGGAGAGTTGTAAACCCATTTATCTTTAAAGTGTGAAAATAACTGTGTCTATGCTTTTTTCTATACATCTCATCAGTATCCCTTTATTTAGGCTAATGTAAAGCATTTTTTTCACGAGTGCATCTATCCAGCTGCTGGTTAATTTTCCAAAACCTCATATTTTAATAAAAGAGAAAAAAACCCCAACCCAACCAAGTCTCTGGCTTCTTAGCTTACAAAACAATCCTCATAAATACATCAACACACAGTGTGACTGTAGGCGTATCTATGAGTCTACAGAGAGGCTGGAGGAGCAAGAGATGAGCTGTTCCCATTTTAGCTCTGTAGGTGTTGGATGCCTGGTGACCGTGACTGTAGCACCACCATTGCCAATTGCTCCAGAGGAGAATGATTAGGGACAGTCATGGAGAAATGAAATGACTACATCTCACTGCTTGCTCTCACAAGAAAGTGACAGGAACAGACATCATACTTGCATATTTTAAGGATCCTTCAGCTTTGTGGTAAAGGGCAGAGGGGAAGAGATCTCAATCTCATATCTCTGTCACCTTCCAGTTCCCAAACTGCAGCAAAGTACATCTTCCATCATGCCAGACTGAAGCAGGGGGATGTAGGTATGTGTGGGAAGAAGGTTTCTCGGCGTGGGCACAGCAATCTCTCTCACCAAGCTGCACAGAACAGCAGTGGATCAAGTCTGAAGTTAATTCTGCTCTCTGGCATCTCTGAGAGAGATCACTGGAGGATCCAAGTCTTTCCTACTGATTTGTCTTCAGACACAAAGGCTACTACACAGAGAAAGAGATTATTCTCTTCCCCACAGTCATAATAGACATCATGAGAAGCAACAGGTCTCACTTGCAGCAGGGGAGTTTTAGGAAAGCAATCCGACAGCTATGCCCAGAAACTACCTGGATTCACCAGGAAGGAGGGCATAGCCTGGGATGGAGAGGTGGACTGGATGAATTCTCTTTCAGCCCTGTTTTTGGTAATTCTCAGAAACCTTCTCTCCATTCCTCCATCAGAGACTCATCAATCCTTGAAATGCACAGTGTGATGTGGAACAGCATTTCCTAAAGCCATCTCTGATGCCTTCAGCCACAGTTGCAGAAGGGGAAATAGAGTCTTGTCCAATTATTTTGATGATGGTGTTGTGAAAGTTTCCATAACATGTAATAAAGACTTCTTGGTTAAGGGCCAGATGCTCCTTTGTCCTTGAAGAGGAGAGGAGCAGAACCCAGCTTGAGCTGAGCACAGGGGAAAGAAGAGGGGAACAATGCGTCTGCAATGTGGTTTTGCAAAACTGCCACAGAATTGCTGTGTCTTGAGTCCTGGGGGACAGGACTTGAGCAAGGCAATACGGTATATTCATCACAGGCAGAGTATAAAAAGCAAGATAAACAGCAAACACAGGACTGCTGGGAGGGACAAACCCGTGGTCAGCTGTAGCAGCTGCAGTACCGGGGGGTCTGTAGTACTGGGCCTGGTCCCACTTCTGTTACTGGTGCCAAATGAGAGTACCAAGGGAATCCCAGCAGCAGGAACACTGTGTTTGCTACCAGAGAAAGAGCTTGCTGAATTCTGTGCAATGAAGTTTCATCTTTTTGCCAGACTTAGATGTAAAAGTTATTAATGAGCAACTCAAATGTGACTCTCATTTACTCAGGGTTTGCTTGCACTACTGCTTGTTCTTAAAAAGCATGTGTTTCAAATCCATTGGATTTGGGTCTTCTCAAATCATGTGGTGCTTTCTGTGAGTGTAGTGTGTGTCCTACTGCAGCATATTCTGTAAGAGAAATTAACTCAGAATGGTGGGATTATAGATCCCATCACTTAATTCACCTGGACAAGCAAACGACTCTACTGTTGCTATGCTAACAGTTAAAAATCAGCTCATGCTTTTAAATCAACAGAAGCGAAACTTAGGGTGTTATTTACCTGCAAAGAGGTTCTACAAGGTCCTTGTCAAGAAAATCATGATCTTTCTTTACTGCAGCAATGTCAATGGGAAACTGGGAGTCTGTAAAAGGAGACACAATATTAAGACGACTGCTTGCTATTCAAATGGAAATATATTGTCTACAGCTAAATTGCTTTGCATGTGCTTGCTCACTGAAATCTAGTATGACCAATTTCACTCGGCTCTGGTTCCCTTCCAGCTGTATCTGTGACCCTTTCAGACACCTAATTTTTTTTTTTTCTACTAAAGGTATAGCTGAATGTCCAGTGCATTAGAGTTAGAGCAAAATTATTTCATTTTTGCTTTTTAAAAATACTCAACTGTTCATTCTAGCACCTTGCACAAATGAATGAGATCAGGGAATTAACACCACACTTTCTTTAGCTACATGAGCAACAAGGTTTTCCTTTCTCATTACAGAGACTTTATGTGTTATTTGCTAGACAGACTTTGCCCAAGCCCCAGAAATGTTCTGTGCTTTTTGCTTTTAAAACAGATCCAAATAACAATGATTTCAGACAGAGGGTTACTCAAATAACAGACAGAAAAAAAATAAGCTGAATTATAATCCCCAATATTAGCTAAAAAGCCAGAACAGTGTGCTGGAAGCTGACATTTGTAAGGAAAAGTGGCATGGCTCTGTAAGGGTGGGATGGGTTCCAGCGCCGTGGCTGCTCTCCAGACGGCTCTGCCTTGCTTAGGTACCTCAGCAGGACACTGGGACACAGCAACTCCAGCCAGCATTTTCAGACACTACTGTTTCACACTGACACAATAGAGGCCTGTGGAAAGCACTTTGTTTTCAGGGACAGACTCTCTAGAGCACACAGTGACTGCACGGGAACTCCTGGAGCCCAGCACAGGTGGTTTTTTTGGAGAGAACATCCCTTTGAGTTAAGCAGGCAGCAGATGCTCCTTCCTCTGCGGGAGTCAGTATCTGACATTTCCCGAATACAAGGCAGACACAAAAGTACTGCTGGCTACCCAGGGACTGTGATAGACACACATTTGTGTCAGTTTTGGTCTGGTAGGCTTAATGGTCTTGGTTCCTTGCTGGATTTAACAGAGTCCTCCTGCCCCTTGTGGAGCCACCTGAGCAGCTCTGAATGGTGCTCCTGTCCCCAGGCACCTGAGCACCTGAGCCCTGATGGACCTCAGGTGGCCATGGGGGTGTCCTCAGCGTCCTGCCCCCCACGACCCTCAGCCCCACACCAGGGGAGGGATGGTGTCTGAGCCAGCTCCCGGCAGACTTGGCTCTGCCCCATGAGGCTTCTTGGCCCTCATTCCATGCGTGGATCTGTGCTGCCTCCAGACTCAAGCTGACCCTGGAAGGTGTCCAGAGGTGTTTGGCGGAGCTACATTTCGGCTAATAAGCCTGAGCAGGCCTGAGTTGGCTCCGTGTCTCTGGCAGGGAGAATATGCAGTTTGGGAAAAACGAGGATCAGCTGCATTTTCCCCCTCAGCACTGAGCTGGGGAGAGCAGGAAAAACCCACCTCCAGTCCCCAAACTACTCCTGAGCACAGCAGCAGCGCAACCACTCGCCCTGCCCTCGGGGACACTGCTTCCCTGGGCACAAACTTTACACCTAGGAGGGGACTCCACATTTGCACTGAGTTAGCACTGAAATGTTGGCTTTTCTTGCTTTGCAAATGTGAAGTGCAACTCAGATTATTCACTTTTGGTAACTCTGCAGAGTTTTCAGTCTTATTTTCAGCATGATTGAAATTTTTAATAACTTCTGGTGTTTTAATCTTATTTTAGACACAGTTCAGAAAGTTTTTTAGAAATAGACTCATGTTTTCTGGTATTTTGTACTTGTTTTTATTAACCTTTGAGGTTTATACAAACTATGTCCCTCTTATTTTTTTTTTTTTTTTAACTTCCCATGGCTACGAGGGTAAGAATCGTACTTTTCTTTATGCACTGGTATGACTCCTGCAGCTGAGGCTTTGTGAAGCATCCAGCCATGGCCATAACTCAGTCAAATGTGGAGTTGGCCGACTGCAAGGTCCCCTGGCAAGGGCCCAGTGCACTTTCAGAACCACACAAAGAGGAGAAAGACCTACTTACCCTCATAGAACTGAGCATATTGGGGAAATCCAGCTGCACGTAACCAGTCACACGCTTCCTTTGCTTCGATTTCTAAGCAAAAAGAGAAAAGAGAAAGAAGTTCACACTTTGTTCTTTTGAATTAGAAGTTCTTTTAATTGCAAAGAAATAACAAAGAAACTTGGTAGTATCTATTTGCTGCTTAAAGTATTGTCATCACTCTGAAGTATTTCTTTACAGCATCAGAACAGAGTCCTTCTAAAAAATCTGCCTGTCTCCACGGGGCCCTGGGGTGCACTTAGCCCCTTGGTGGCTGGGATGAAGTGTTTGCCATCTCCTTGCAGCAGAAGCTGCTCAGCCAGGTTTGTGGTTCTGGGATCTACCCTCCCCCAAGGTAAGCTGCTGGTGAGAGGTGAAGATGGAGCAGGGTGAAAATGGAGTGACAGGCAGCAGGCACTGCGTTCTCTCCTGCTCTGACATTTCTTGCAGAGGAGAATGCCACGTGAAATCCATGGGCAGCTCTGCCAGGAAAGCCCCAGTGCAGGTGTCATGATCCTGAAGGGGCAATTGCAGGGGCACCTCTATCTCTACCAAGCTCCATGGGCTCATTTTCTGGAAAGCAGTGTGCTGTTCAGCTCTGCCCAGCACCCACTGCCTGCATGTGCAGCTGCTCCCAGACCAGCTGGAGGAACAACTGGAAACAGAGGCTCATCCGCACAAATGTGGGCTTCGGGGGAAACAGCTCCTTGCTGTCCAAACCTACATCAGGATCTACCACTTGAACAGTTTTGGTTTCCAGGTTCCAAGTCAAAGCACATATCTGCGCACCTCTTACATTTGCAAAACACGAAGAAACTGAGCGTGCAGGTGTTGAAGAAGGTAGACATTTTATGTTGCTTATTAATCAGCCTGAACAAACCAGTCAAGGGTTTTAGCACATTTGTGGCTGTAAAATCTAGACAGCCATAATATAAAATCCTAACTATAAAGCAAGCAATGGAACTGGAAGCTGATCAGGCTCAGTTGCTCTTCTGGATATCTTGCCTTGCATGTGAAAAAAATTCCAGCTGTAAATCAGTTTTCTACTAAAATTCATTTTTACAGGTAGGAGATGCTGGTGTGAACTTTGCCCAGGTAATTCCATTCAGATCACTCATCATACCCATTTTGACTTTACCCATTGAAGATCACTATAAAATCTGCTTTGAATATACTCTGCCCTGTGTGACCCACACACCTTTCTGATCCCCTAAATAATGAATGACACCAGCAAATTTTGTAGAAGAAATCAAAATTCAGAATACAAGGTCTGTGTATCAAAAGCTCGACTTCCTAAAGACGATTAGACAGCCAGGAAGAGCTCCACAATGGTTACAATCATTAGCAGTGCTGATAAGGATTTACCACCAGGTCTTCATTTGCTTTGACATTAGTTCATGTCAAGGCCAAAAAACGGAGTATGAAAGTACATTCAGTTCTTGACACTGCACAAAAGAATAAGCAGCTTACATAAAACGTGGCTCTCACTACTGCACATCTGTGTGCTGAAAGCACATCTCTATTATGTTCCAGTTAGACTGAGTATTTCTATTAAATGCTTGGAAAAAAGACAAGTCTTTATACTTATTTTTTCTTTTGCTTAATTCAAGCTCATGAAACACAGACAAATCAATCCCATTTCAAAATGTATTTTACAACTCAGAACAGCTGTACGTACATTCTAGCTTCATCTGGCCTGGAAAAACAACTGACAGAGGCTGTGGGTGATGGAGAATGCTACCATTTAATGCTCTTATACGCTTATCATATTTCAATGTTTTTTTGCAGTTGGCTGCTCAGAGAAGCTTGCTGAGAAATATTCCTGCAGCCCAAATGAGATCTAAAAAAATCTCACGTTGCAATGGGTGAGTAATTATAGGCAATAATCAAGAAAGTAGATCTCACTCTTTTCTAGGGTTTTGTTCTTACTTTTTTTGTGGTGTTTTTGGTGTGGTGTTGTTTTTTGTGGTTTTTCTTTTTCCTGTATGAGGTTGTTTGCAACAGACTGTATTCATCAAATATCATTGATTAACTTCTGCCTTCAAAACTTTGACTCTATCTCCTCCATGAAGGCATCTGTGGGGAGTACCCTCATTTTCTGGACGGCTATCTCAGCCTTGAGTAAGATTTGCTAAGCTTCCAGGATACTGGGTCTCAAGACACATATCAGTGCCCAGTTCCCTCCAATCTCTTTTTGGTCTTATTCAGAGGACAGCAGGAGGAGAGAAATGCAACATGCTGCTGGCACAGCCCAAAACATGACTTTGCTCATGGAAGTGTATTTCCACTGGCTAAGGGTACCTGTTCCAGCCATTCTCCTCTTGGTCACGCCTACAGTTTAGGGGAAAAGGCACAACCAAGGCTTCACTCATCACCAGACATCAAAGGTGATTTCTGCTCTCTTGCACTGGGCATGTAATCCAACTTACAGTTCAGAATGCAATACAGATGCTTTTATTAATGAATACTGCAATGGTTGAAAAAATAATTTGAGATGCTAAGTTTAACCTACTCTTTCTGTGCCCATATAGTAATATTTGCTTTTTCTGACTTGCTAGTGGAACATTAGTGAAGACTTCTTTGGGAAGAGATGTGTACAGCGCCAAAAAGACCTCACTGAAGGTGTCAAGGGTGGTAGGAATACTTTTGGCAGTGCTGTCCCAGTTCTGCTCCCATGTCCAGGCTAACACGGGGGTCTGATCCTGCCTGCAGCAGATGCACTGTGTTGGTACAACACCGAAGGACCTGGAAAACCTCATGTGCTCACAGGTGGCACCAAGGCAGTTTGTCAGCAGCACAGAGGAGGGCTGTCATGCTGAGAAGAGTGATTTTAGAGAGGACATGGCTCAAGGCTGGCAGGAGCCACAGCTCCTCCAGTTCCTATAGAAGCATGTGAGCCACCACCAACCCACAAGCAGCATCTCCCTTGGCAGGACCCAAAGGCTGCTTGCCTGGCACAGCTGACGGTGCCTTTGTCCTTATACACTACTGCTCTGCTCTGCTGCTGGAAAAAAAATTATGGATATTTTGCTTTCCACTTGCTTGGGAAGCAGTTAACAATAATCATTAATTTTGAAGGCTAGGTAATAATTCAGTCACAAACATTGACAACCATCAGTATGTCTCACAGCACCTGAATTCTACACCAGCTCCTGGCTAACCTTTCAGAGACTCAGCTCAACCCCCTAAGCTGGTAGAAAATGAACCCTCCAAAACTGGGAATGGTCTGCTGTTGGATTAGCAAACTGACTCAAATCCTCTAAGGGTCCTGTTTAATCTACATTAGCTGCATTTTAACAAGCCCAAGAAAGTCAAACCACTGGAACAGTCCTTCCTCACATGAAAGAGCACAGGAGAACTGTCTAAAAAGTCATTTGGAGAAAAGTGCTTTGTCAAGAGAAAATCATGTAAGTAAATTCTATCTTGGAATCTTATCACCATCTACAAAAAAATCAATGCTAAGATCTAGTTACTATAGTCCTTTCCCTTTTCCTGTCTAGATTTCATATTTTCCTGTCAGTATTTCATATTATTTCTGCCTTTCTGCCAAAAAGTCCCTGTCTCTTCTATCTTCTGTTCTGGTATTTCTCCCCTTTTTTTTTTTTTAACTACATTTTATTTAAAATTCAGATGACCCTTTGCACAATGCAGTGAAAGATTTAGCAGCTAGAATAAATAAGGTACATAATTACCCCATCTATTGTGTTTACGTCAACTTTATGTGATAACCTTTATTATTCATCTGCCTGTAACAAATCACTTTTTACATTCACTTTCGTATTTCCCCTGTATTGCTCACCACTTAAATCTAATTTATTAGGCTCAGACAAAATATCTGCTAGCGTTAGAGAAAATATTTAATCAATTCATGGGAAAGGAGTGCATTTTACTGTGCAGCCACATCAGTGGGCAGGTGGTAAGTCTGGTGTTACTAACCAAAGGTTACATCAACTTTTGCTCCTTGTCTTACTCTTTCCTTCAAGAGAAGGAAAACTGTTGGGATGACAGTTTATGCTGCATCTTCCAGAACAAAATCTACCTGGCATTCTAGGGTCAGTTTGGAGGCTCAGCTCAACTCAGGGCTGTAAAACACCTTTTACTCTCAGGAATTGCTGCAGACCTCTGTGAAAGGTAAACCAGAGAACACTCCTGGGGAGGAAACACTGACGGTGTCTCAGACCTGAGGCATGCTCAAGGCAGCTGCAGACACTGAGACAGTGTCTCACAGGTCCTGGTGCATCCCCTGTGCCCCATAAACCTGTCGAGTCACCAACAAGCAATGTCACCGCCCCAATGTCTTCCTAGAAGAGTGCTCATGAGGGAAGCTGGGATCTTTAGAAAAGTTCCGTTCAGGCTGAAGCTGTATGAGCACAGCTCCAGTGCGTTTCAGCTTCTTCTTGCAGCCCACTCTGAGATACTTCAATGGCTGCCATTACTCTCCTGCCCCTGTATCTCATAGTATTTAGAACAATTATGTACGTAACTCCTCTTCTTACTTTACAGATGGGGGTTTAAAGCACTTCAGAAGTACATAAGCAGGTTAGAGGTAAGGTTGATGGGAATTAGGTGCCTGACACTTATCTGGCCATAAAAATAGGGCTGTGTCACTCCTCAATTACTATTACCTTTAGACACCTGGTCTGGACAACCCAAATTTTAAATTTCTGATACTTAAATGCATCACTCATGCATCCCTCAGCTACCAAAGCCTGACAGGCTTCCACTGAGTGGCATTCGCAAAGCTTCTTCAGAGCTAAGAAATTAGATTACAGGAGGGTGTAAAGGTGTCAAATTGGAAAGAATAGGAATTTATTTGTAAATACGAGAAAAGATGACTTTTCAAGTCACACAGGAAATTCACAGAAAAACAAGAGTTCACATCTGAACTGGTCTAGTGAAAGATGTCCCTGCCCACAGCAGTGGGGTTGTAGCCTTAAGGTCCCTTTCAACCAAAGCCATTCTATGATTTTATGATTCCATGATCTACAGCTTGCATTAATACCTTAATTACTGTATTATCATCTCACTTCACTAGGGCAAGCAGTTGGTGTAGAGCATGGAAAAATTAAAAACTTATCATATTGCCTAAGGAAAACACCCCATGCAATTTAATAAAGATGGATACAATTTTCAGTAACCTTTCATGTTTCATTGTACCTACCAGAATTCCTTAAAAGCAGAAATTCTAAAGCTTTATTTGTAGGATGGCATACATTTCTGTGCAGAGGATATTGGTGTCTCTTAAGTTATTTAGTCTTTTTGGCATAATTTCCTGATAACTCCATTACAGAGAATGTTTTTAGGTACAGGTCTAATTGTCTACACCATTGCCTTCCACTCTGTAGGACTTTTGCAGAATAATTCCAATAATAACACAACAGCAATTATACCATGCAGCCATAAAATTACCATTTATAGTACACATATATAATATATAAAATAACCATAAGCATACAATGAATTTATATGTTTTACTGCACTATGGTGCATACTCTTCCATAAATCCTGATAATAAGGTTTTCAAAAGTGGAATTTCATTGGAATTACTTTATATCATGCCATATAATTACTATTAGAGACAAGGTTATGTTTTGCAAGGAAGGGACAAATAAAACTGTCGAAGTGTTATTTTAATAGTCCTTAACCTTCTGTGGAATATTGTGGTACTAGTAATATAACAATAAAATATGGACCTTTTAAACTACTGTGGCTGAATATAATTTAAATGTCAATAGAAAAAGATCTTTCATACTCATGGGTAGTTTCTTTATGTGTAATTCTTTACACATGGTGAATAAGTCAGATGATGTCCATTCATGCTCTGACTTCTTAGAGAGGTTGAAAGTGAGAAGCCTGATTATTTATGGACATGAAAAAAATATCTTATATGCTGAGAGATTAAAAGAGTGTGGCTGTTTACCTTGGAGAGCAGATGAATAAGGAAGGGTTATGCTAAAAGAGTATAAAATCAGGGGTAACACAAAAATAGGAAATTGGGAACTACTATTCACTCTACACACACCACAAGGGCAGAGGATTTTTTTAAAATACAATCTATAAAATTAATTGCCAAAGGACACTGCTGTCAGGACATGAGTTGGAGCTGGAACCTTATTTGACTACTCACTGCTACCACCACAGACTGGGAAAAGAATTCTCCAGAATGGAATAAATGAAACCAAACTAAAGACAGTGTTATGGAAATGCTTTTTCCCAGTTAGATGATCCCTTACACAGCTTTTCCTTCTGAGTTACTGACATTTCTTTTATTCAGACATAGTCTGGGACTGTATAAAATGTTTCTTTCAATGGCTACAACAATTGTTTTGTTCCCTGCTACAATCAAATTCTGTGCAGCCCAGCTGGGAGACCTCTCATCAGCCTTTTTTCATCAGCAAGGCTGCATTTCCCAAGAAAAAAGGTGTGTTGTTCCAGCAAGGAATTAGGAAGATAAGTCCCCCTTGGGTGAAAGAATTATGCTGAATTCTTTTCCCAAATTAATGGGATACTGGCAAACTGGTAGGTCTGAGATTTATAGCAGGTTCATCAAGCACAAAACTTTGCAGGTCTGGGAACAGTGTCTGTATTAGTATTTTTTTACATCTAGATACCATCAGAGCTAGGTGTACAACACCGTGAGCTTCCTCATGCAAATAACAAGAAGGTGGCTGTGCCCGCAGTTTGCAGTGCAGGGGAGACCTTTGCACAATGTGCTACACTCCACAGGCTCTCTAAGATGAGAGGGGACTCACAGGGGCCACCAAAGCAGCCAGCACAGCAAGCCAGCAGTGGTATAGGGACACAATAAAGACCTTAGGAGTAAGAAGTAGCCTGAGGGACTCCCACTTCAGAGCAATTAGCCACCCTACTAGGCAGCCAACATTGTTCCTAAAAGTCTGGCATAAAATCGCCTCCATGGCGAATTCTCCCATTCTGTAGACTTCCAAGGCACTCCTTCTGGTAACAGTGTGTACAGCACCATCAGGCATCTAACCGTAAGAATGCAATGAGATTTGGACACCAAGTTGTCTAAACATTTGAAAGTTTCAGACATAACATTAATAACACTGTAAAGACGTTTAACAGAACAAACAGATGCTGAAAATCCCACCCATGTTATATGGCCCAGTTATGTGATAAAAACAAGAGATTCAGGTCTTCCTTTGAGTATAGTGTTGAGATTTTTGGTTGCTCCTTATAATTGTCATAATTGCTATTTACTGCTGATTTCCCTTTATCCCTTCCTCTCCATGTCTTCCACTCAGAAGTCACTTAAAACTAACTTTCTGTCATTTATCTCTCTGACATCTTTGCTACCCACTGTCCCACATGCCCACTCAGTTAATACAACCTTACTCCATGCTAGTTTGTTTCCCATTTTTTGCCATCTTCCTTTCAAATTCCTGAAACAGGATTTTAAATCCCTCCTAACCCAAAAATCTCTATCTTCAAGTATCACTTTGAAACCACTTCTCTTCTTAGCTTACAATTGATTTGTACAATGCAGCACTTTGTGATGACACTAATAAAACAATAGCTAGCAACCCACATCTCATCTTGAGGCACTTTAAACAGTTATAAAAACTGAAGAGAAAGTTATATATAGGGATCACTTCATCCCTGGGTGAAATGCAGCTGCATTAGGATGAAATGTGGCAGCTGCACAAAAGAATGCTGCAGCAGTTTATGACAAGAAACAAGGAGAACACTTTATCCAGCTGAAACCACTAACAGGATTTATGAGACAGATAAAATGCGCATAATATATATATATTGGGAGCTGACAAGGACATCAGGGTCTTCTCCCTTTAGTCCTGGGAAAAATACTCTGGTATTGCTAATGGACAAAAGTGATTAAGAACTTGATTCCCTTCACACCCTCCTCCTTCCCCATTAGGATTTATATTGCTTTCCTTGCCTTCTGACAGCCCCCATGAGTCTTGGCTTCATATAGACTTGGAGGGCAGAGTACCACCCATCCATTCTTCAGTACCACACTGCCCTTCCCACCTATTTGGACTGCCACTCAAAAGCTGAGATCTGCTGACTTGAGAATTAACTGAGCTCTGATACATGAGCACTGCATGCTCACTGAAAAATGTGTTTGGATAAAGGTCTGGAAAATGTGAGTCTTTAAATATTCCAGTATAAAGTATATAGTATTTTCAATGTGGAAGGAACATTATCAAATAGGTGGAGAAAAGGTAATAATCTCTTTTGAAATAGATCCCTTGGGATCTGTTTCAAAACTTCTGGTGACTAACAGAGTCACTATGGGACAAATTTTGAAAACACAATCTTCTTTTACAAGTTTCTGCCTTTGAGTTCCCGAGCAAAGAGATCTAGGCAGCATCTAAACTTCCAAATATTATGGACCAAAGAGTGGCCTGAAGATTGAAATAGCTGCTGAGCTCACACTGAAAAGGGAAATGTTGAGTCTAGCTGCTATTTAGAAAACTTCCAAGTGCATGCTCACTTGCTACCCAGATGTGTTATAAAGAGATTTTTGCAATGTACCATTCATAGTCCCAATACCTACAGACATTATTATTAAGCAGTCAGTGAAACATTGCAGCTTTAAGTACCTATTCATGTTATATATGCCTGTTGTATATTCCAGCCATATTCTTCTACTGAATCATTATTGTTGAAGAGTGAAAGAGCCCAAAGACTACGAAGCAGCTTTGCAGAAAACTACCTGGGGGCCTGGTGGACACCAGCAAGAAAACAGGCAGCCATGTGCTCTTCTGCCACAGAAGGCAGACAGAAAAGCTGGGCTGCACTAGGAGGGGTGACAGCAGGCTGGAGAGGTGATTCTTACCCTCTTCTGAGCACTGGGGAGGCCACATCTGGTGTGCTGCGTCAAGTTAGGGGTTCCCCAGTAAAAGGAAAATATACATTTGCTGGAATGAATCCAGCACAGGGCTATGAAGACAGTTAAGGGCCTGGAGCATCTGAGAGATGCAGAAAGGCTGAGAGCTGTGACTGTTCAGCCTAGGGAAGAGAAGCCCTGGTGGAATCTCATTTGTGAGTATAAATATCTGAAGGGAGGATGCAAAGAGGGCAGAGCCAGGATGTTCTCTGTGTGCAAGAGGCGCACACTGACACACAGATCATGATCTGTACATCACAAAAAGCTTATTTCATGAAAGCACTGGTACACGCTCCTCAGGGAGCTGGTGGAGGCTTCATCCTTGGAGATATTCAAAAGCCACCTGGACACAGTCCTAGGCAGTTGGCTATAGGTGGACTTGCTTGAGCAACTGGGTTGGACAAGATGACCTCCAGATGTGCCTTCCTACCTCAGTGATTCTCTGACTATTTCAAGAAGTGTGCAAAAATAACCCTGAACTGACCCAACAGTAAGGGGGAAAATATTTCCATTAGCAACACCATACTTTTCTTACTGGAGAATTTCAGATGAAGACTTGCTGTAAGCTCCTCTACACCTCTTTTCATCTTGAGGAAAACTAGTACTATTGATTTTCAAACCCAGAAAGTCACAGGAAGGGCAAGAATAACACCAGGGATGGGAACAGCTAATGGGAAATATAAATGTATCAATTCCAACTGTGCCACTACTGGAAACATGCCATAACTTTATACTTGGAATTATAAGTGTTATTATCTTTGTTGCTGGACCAACTCTTATTAGATTGCTAATACTTTAATCACTAGAGCAGTAAATTTTTCAATCTGTACACAAGGTATGTTTCTCCACTGCACATAAATTGCCCAAGGTGTTTTGTCTGGTACTCTGCCCTTGAGATCTGGTTTGAATTTGGATGCAGCAGATGGACCCCACTACATGTAGCTTGCAGCTACCCTCCGTCCTTAGAAGGTTTTGAAAAATGTCATCTCTTGTAAGGCTAGGGGAGATTTCCAGACAGCCTGAACTCAAGCAGCATACAAGATGCACGAGGCCTCTGGAGCGCCCTGATACTCAGAGGGCTCTCAAGAGGATGTAATGCTGGTCTGACCATTAGTTTCAACTCTCATGGGTATTCATAACTCCAATTAAATACAAAGATTTAATGTCTCTGGAAGTCAGGGTTTTCAAGCTCAGTGTCCTAAACTGAAGGTCAAGTTTCAGACTTCAATGCCTTGCTTAGATTTTTCACAATACCCAATGTGGTTTGCATGTGTGTGGTACTGAAGTTAATTGGTCAGACAGTAATTGGAGCTCAGCAGATGAAAGGCACTATGGAATGTAGGAGAATGCTTCATGTGATAATTTGAGTGCAAATGTAAACAATACCCCAAAAGATAGATGTTGTCATCATAAACTTTCTCTCTGAATTATGCAGATAAGTAGAACAAAATGTAATTCCTTATCAACATATTAATTATTCTTTGATTATGCCCTTCATGTTTTGTAGATGTTCAAATTACATATGGGCAATCAGATATACATCAGAGAAACTCTACCCATCTGAGGTGGTCTTCATGCTGTGAATTTATATTAAATACTGAACATTAATATGAAAGTAACTCCCCTTGGAGATAATACTTTGATGTATTAATAAAAAAGATCTCTCAGTTCTTGTTTATCATAAATTAAGATTAAAACACTTTCTTTTGCAGTTCTGTGTGAGATGAGTAATTTGTAGTGCAAGGAACATTGATAAAACATGGCACACACAGCAGAGTTCAAATATTCAAAACTGAGGTCCAAATCCATGTCTTGTGCAGAACTAACGCAATGCAAAGTGCTGAGCTCTCACCTGGTGTTATCAGTGCTACCTGCCTTTATCAGCTGATTAACACTACTGCAGATCTGACTCCAAATCCCACTGTTTCCTTATCACCTCTTTTCATGAAATGGCCTATGGAGAAAGATGTCCTGCATATTTCTTCTGAAAAACCTGGACCCTGAACAGCAGATTGTGACTTACACACACAGTTTGTAAGAAGCTGTCACCTACATTCTACCCAGGAACAGGAGGGCTAGCATTATCCTGATAGTACAGGCAAGAGCTGCACCTACAAACACAGATGTCTTTTTCTGATAGCACTATTACCATCATTGAAGTATATCAACATTATTAACATTTCATCATGCCTTGAGACTGTAGTGAAAAATAATTTATAAAATAAAGGTTAACTTTATTTGTGGACAGCTACTGTTTTATTACGATTATTTCTGAGCGGATCAAAACCCCGTATCTGTTTAATGATTTTTTTCCAGTTGCTATTTACCACAAGAACATTACTAATGAGAACTACCAAGATGTTTTTTATGACTGTATGAAGAAATGAAGAATCAGTAAATTAATACTCAGCACAAAATATTATTTTCTTTTATTGGACATTCTGAACTTGGTCTACCTTCCTTTTTGGAGTTGGATTGATCCTACATCAGTGCCAGATGTGACATGATAAGCTGGCTCTGCCATGAGCAGGGGCTGGGCCAGGTGACCTCCATTGTTTGATGGTTCCACCAACTTTTAGAATTATTTCAGCGATGAAAGAAATAACATATGCTTATGGAAAGATGCTATTTTGAACTAAATTTTACCCTTTGCTTTGACTATGCAGCGCTGTAAGAACAGTGGAGTCACACCAGCGTGAGTTTCAGCATGATCTAGTCCAGAGCCACTAATTACACGGCTGTGTGCTGATCTTTGTGGAGTCATGAGAAAAAACAAAGAGATTAAAGGAAACAATTACTCACCTACTAAAAAAAGAACATCTTTCCTCACTCTGTTTTCACAAAAGCACCCATTTTTATGAAAGTGCATTCCAAACACTTCTCTCCAACACGTAAACAGTACTAAACGTGGGAAAGTCAAATGAAGGTTTCTTTTTTAGAGAGCAGTGGAGCTACTGCTCAAACAGCTGCTCAGTTTCCATCATCCATCATGTGATGGAAATGTTATTTAATTTTATTGAATACATACAGATAACTGTCAATATACAAGGCCAGAATTCTAAGGGTATGTAAATTCCTGAGCTGGTAGGGTACAGATCTTCAAAGATGTTCAAAGTATTTAACTCTCATTTACCTCCTCAAGCACCTTTGATTAGGATTTACCTGACCATCTCTTCTGCCACCAGGTAGTTGCAGAAATTTTTTGTGCACTCCAGTACAAACACATCTAAATGTTTTCTTAAAACTCAAAGGGATGATACAGAGCCAACAATTTTACCAATGAACTCAAATGTTTTGGATATGTGAACTAACAAACTTCCA
Source organism: Acanthornis magna (assembly GCA_036785705.1). Classification (NCBI taxonomy): domain Eukaryota; kingdom Metazoa; phylum Chordata; class Aves; order Passeriformes; family Acanthizidae; genus Acanthornis; species Acanthornis magna. The sequence goes on from JAWUZG010000090.1 coordinate 16,138,919, forward strand.
TGATTTTTCTTCACACAAATCATTAGATTTTTTTTTGTTCATTCCCCTTTACAGTGAAAGCTGCAGTCCATATGGCTACAGAGCAACACATAGAAAACAAGCTAAAGCAATTCTTACATGATAACTATACATAAACATTTATTCATTCATACTCAAGGAAGGAAGGAACAGACAACTTGGCTATGTTGGTATATTATTATTTTTAGCCTTTTGGCTGAAGCCTCTAGTTTCCTTTCCATACATTTTAAAATAGAAGGCCCCAGGGGTTTTATGTGCTCCTCCAAGTAGAGAACAGACTTTTAATGTAGCGAAAATACTGATTTTCCATTCTGCAGCTCACCTAGGCCTGTTTCCATCTATTAAAGCCATTGTACAAAATAACTGTTTCCTATAACACAAAATTCTGCTATGGCAGAAGTAGCACTGGGTATCCATAGTACTGTCACTCCTCATTTCCTTACCCTTGCTATACCACAGAGCAAATGGGAGCCAGATTCATAGGAACCCTGTAATTGCTTGACAATAATCATTGCCAGCAATAAAGCAGAGCTAGCAAAGAGCTAATTAGCACACCACCCAGGACTAGCAACACTCTACACTTTTTTCCTGTTATTTTTAGCTACAAGCAGGAAGGATATAAAATGCTCCTTTATCAAACAGCATGAAAGAGCTTAGATAAGTTGTTTGCAGTTATCACTCTATAAAGCTGGACTCTGGCCTTGAGCTATGTGCCATATATTACCCTGAAAGAAGACAACAGGAAGGCTGGAGACCTACCAGTGCTTGCTCCCTGCCAGTGCCAGAGAGTGGATGGATCTGTAGGATACCCAGTGGGAGGCACCAAAGCTACCGAAGAAGCACAAGCCTCCTATTTTCAGGTCAATGTCCCTTGCTGGATAACAGGAGGAATACAGAAGGCCTGGCACTGTAAATGGCAGTAAAATATAGACCCTGTCACTTTTTAACTTGCTGGATGAATTTCAACTATTTCTTAATCTTCCCATTGCTGATGGGAAGTCAGTTGGACAGTTTCAGTTGCCATCTCATGGATGGAGTCCCTTTGCTCTGACTGCTGGAGAGCAAATTCCCACTTGTCTGAATCATTACTGGCCTGACTGTGGGCAAAGATGGTTTAGTCTCTAGACAGTGCTAGCAGCTAGGTATTTGGAAAGTAAATGACTAATCCCCTGCCCAGCTAGACTTTTGGTGGGAAATGAGACATCACTTAACACTTACACTTCAGTTTAAAAATGGAAAAATTATTCTTCCCTCCCTAGGAAGCAAAATTGTGAGATTACATATGCTGAAGTGTGTACTATGCTTAAAATATGCTCCAAATCCATGAGGGCCACATAGTTAGCTTGCATGAGACTTCTTTTACCACTTTAACAAACAGGTGGCCTCTTAAACTGGAGAGATTTTTTTTTAGTCTAGCCATTGGCTGATCTGTAAATTTACTTATTTCACAGTATCATCTGCCCACAGAGGGACACAAAACACTTGCCTTTCCAGCAGATATTACCCAGTTAGAGTTAGAAGTTGCCTTAAGCCATGACCTGATTCTGGATCAATTAGAGCGCATTCACCAGGAGATCAATGAACGTAAGTCCATGCCATAATTTAAGGTCAGTTTAGTCCAAGAGAGAGGCCAGTGAAGTAAAAATAAACAAATAAAGATCACGGGTTTTTATAAAAACTGAGAAGAGTGTTGAAGTGCATACTTGAAATATTTTATCTGAACTCCGCAGCGCGGCTGGCACAGCACGAGTTTAACACTTGGTGCCTGTTCAACGTGTGCTACGTGGATGCACCAAGCCTGCACACACACACTTGCCAAGCAGAATGACAGAGGTAATGTGACTATTTCTGAAAAATGAAGTGTTTATGGCTTGCTCAGTTTCAGAGTTTGTTTCATAATCTTCAACACTCACAATGTGTCACTCATGGGCTTGCAACATATTCCCTCTGAACAGAAGCTGCTTTGTGCTCATCACTGAAGAAGCATGTGCTGTGCGAGTGCCATACTGTATTTTGGCAGTAGCTGTTAGAAGTAAATTTACAGAGGATTAAGGAGATGGAAGGCAGCATGCCTCACACTGTAATTCTGCAAAGCATTAAAATACCCTGTTTAAAGAAGAGATGAGAGATGGCTGCTATTCAAAATTTTGGGGCCTGAGGTTCAATTTCTTTTGACCATATTTCCATTTGGTCCTTGAGAAATTGCTGAACAACAACAGCTGCTCTTGCCCAGAAGGAGTGTGTGAGGACACCTCCGCTCCTTTGGACGTCACCTCCAGCACGAGGTGGGAGCCATTCCCTGGGGCACAGAGCCACTCAGACCTGCTCCGGTAGGAAGCTCCTGCCAGCTGCTGCTGTGCTGCCTCTGGGATCAGCTTGGGGTCCTTCCCCATCTCCAGATGTACTCCATGAAGAACAGGATTCAGGGGCTGCTCTGCGTTTATGTCCCCTCAAGGCCAGGAGAATGAAAGTACGTGCTGAGGACATGAGACGTTTTTGGCTGTCCAGAGCTATGATAATGACATACAGATATGCAGATAAACACGAAGATTGAAAACTGGTTGCGTATGCTTTGAAGTAAACTTTATTTTCCAAGTATATTCTTTTTCTAGACTTGACCTTGGTCTGCACTTTTAAGAATCTGACATTTTTTGATGGTTTATTTCACTTTCAGATTTTGGCAGGGTCTATCCTCAGATATGCCAGAAGCATGATGAGATAAGTTATTCTCCAGACAGAAACAGAAGCAGAAAGCAGGCAGTTGCCTACAAAAGATGGCCTCTCCTACAGATTTCACCATAAAAAATGCCTGGCTCAATTTTTGAAAGGAAAAGACTAAAACTGACAATGAATTCTCAGCAAAATGGCAGTAAAAGATTTCAAATAACCACCTTAGAGCCCATATCTTGCTCTGAAATCACTGATTAAAACTGAAGACACAATAAAGGTATTTTGATTTAGGAGAAGGGCTATATTTTGCAGGGAGCCTTAGAGTTTTAAAGTTTCTCATGATGATTTCCTTGATGCTTTGCATTTTGCAGTGTTTTTTACACTATAATGGTAATTAGAGACCCAAGACCCATGGTATTCTGCAGCCACTGAATTATGCACTGAAAGCTTACTTATTGCTAAGGAATCATATTGGTGTACTGGAAATTACAGTTCCATATTTTCTGTTACAGCTTCATCTTTAAGGACAAACAATAACCCAAACAAATCAGTCTGGATGCCACTGCTTTACCTGCACTGGAGGATGTGCAGGGAAACCAACACTGCCAAAATTTGAAAATTATAATTGTGATGCTCCATTGGCTGACTCTGATTTTGGGAAGAGGGCAGGGACTTTCATTAATTTTTCCATAACTTCAAGCCAAAGCCAATTTGAGGCTGCTAAAAGTAGCCTCAAAACTGAGATTACAAAGCTACTATTTGTTGAATGCATTTCAAAGAATTTCCTTCATTCATTGTTTACCAATCTGGCCTTTCCTCATCGGGGGTAGAAAAACATAATGAACGCTTATCACCTGCAAGCTCAAATCCCACTGGAAAGAACTTTTTCAGGAAAATGTTATTGTGGTAAGGACTTTCAGGGAGTGTTGGAGTTTTAAAGTTTCTCATGATGTTTTGCATTTTTCTTCTAAATGAACAGGAAAAAACTCATCTGGGCCTCATTTGAATTCTCAATAGACTTTAGAGAGGAAATTCCAACCAGAGCTGTATTCCTACACCTAAAGTCTACATGGGAGTGATGCAGCATGCTAATTTCAAACCAACAGCAGACAGAAGAAGCAAAGCTGGGTCAGTGGCACACCTGCATGCTCCACACAACAGTAAAGGTCTCAGCAGAGGGATTGTTTTACAAAACAGCCTTCAGTAGGACATATCAGAACTTAAATATCTAGATGACCGGCCTTCACAGCAGCCATTCTGTCATGCATGCAGAGTATTTATTAACATACATGGGGATTTTCGGATATAAAGAACAGGAATCATCTCACCTATCTGCAACTGCATAGGAACTATTAATCCTAGGTGCTACTGAAGGCTAGGGAGAGAAGGAGGTACTTCCTTTAGAATATTTATCTTATCTTAATGTCTGGAAGAGGTCAAATGGCTTGTGCACAGAAAGAGCTCATTCTTCTCTATGGACTATACAGAGAATTTGGGAGGAACAGGCTAAAGGCTACAAAGCTAAAGACATTCCCAGTTAGATTCTTCTTTGAGGCATATCCTGTTCATGTACTGTGTGACTTAAGGTCCCTAATTTCACTTATTTGCACCTGCTAGTCACCATTTGCAGTGATGGCGTAGTGATCTGTATCCATGTTTGCAATGGGATTTGAGATTTATGTAGGAACATTCCTGTGTAGGTGCTCAGTGTTTACCACAAACAGCATTTATTTCCCACACAAAGCACATCATGGAATTAGCTACCTGACCTCAAAATCCACTAATCTGAAACATAAACAACCAAGTAAGTATTTATGTTGTTCACCCCCTAATCACCACAATGCCTTATTGATGAACAATTCACCTGCTGGTTTCCACGCATTATATATATTTATATATATATATCTATCTATATCTATATATATATCTATCTATCTTACCAGAATTAAGCTCTGATTATCAAGATTCCCCCCCCGCAGTTGATATTATACATCCTTGGTATCCAGGTTTTCTTAAGTGTTTTGTAAGATGAAGTTTCTCAAGCTTATAAACAACTCCCAATACTTTTAAGTTTTCGAATTTGCCAGCAAAATGCTTGTCTTTCCCTAAAAATGTGGGTTGCCTCTGGACAAAGATGATAGCTCAAAGCACGGGGCTGGTTCCAAGTTAAAGTCAGGTTGAGGGCAGGTCTTCCCAGACAGATGGGTAGGCATCTCCACTTTCCAGCTCCCTAAGAGCCCTGTTCCTAGTTCTCCCTAGACATAACAAGTGAACTGATTGCTCAGCGCACAACAGAGACTAATGTGAGAACGTGATCCTGGCAGAGCCTCACCAGAGGATTCTTGTAATTGATGTGAAGACAATATAACTGATTTGTAGACACATCACTCTGCACCACGCTTGCTGTATCAGCTTCCTACAACTGTTGTTGATTGCCTTCTTCCCCAAGCAATTTTTTCTCTCTCAGTTTAGAAACTCCGGGAGGAAACTTGTAATAGCAATTTGTTTGTGCCATGCCTATTTGGCATGCTGCGCCGCACTCTTACACAAATAAACAGGGAACACGATGTAACACCACAGCGGCAGATTTAACTAAGATCCAATTGTGCTTGGTGCCATCTGAATGTGGGAAGAATGTTCCCTTAAATGAAAGATTTTCAACAGAAAAACAAGTTCTCCCTTGACAAGTATGTACCATAACATGGGACAATACACCATCTTTGACTTATGACTTCATTGGTAAGAAATTGGCCTGTTGGAACATTTCTCCTCCAATAGGCAGCTCTGCTCTGTATTTTTCTTTCTGCACAGATCTGAATTTGGGGTGTCTTTTAGAGCTAGTATGAAGCCAGTCTTTGCTAGGAAGTGGTAGCCTGTCCAAAATCACTTCTAAAATAAGTTACCTCTGGCTGAACCACCAGTGTTTGGATGGGAGAGGCTACTGGCTCTTGATTTATATTATGAGATTGTAAGCAACTAGAACAAATAGTGTATATTTCAAGGTGCAATTGGTGAATTTCACTGTCTCATTTTTACTGAGCTCCTCACACCAAAACCTCAGTGACAGCCTGAGTAAATGCTTTGACTTGTAACACACCGTCACCTAAAAAATTAATGACGAGTTCTTTTCCCAAAAGACTTAAGGACAAACACATTTCCAGGGCCTCTGAAGAGGAAATACCGCAGGGAGAATATTGTTATTAGGTGACACTGAGCAAATGCTTAAGCAGGAGTGATTGCAGTAGACTGTGTACCCCAAGGATTTAATGAGCAGCTTGAAGGAGTTGATGGCCTGAGGCATAGCCTCAGGTCATTAAATCTCAAATGGTTATTAATCCCTAGGAAATGCTTTCTGTCAAGGTCATTAGTGCTATTATACAGTGGGAATGGAGGGTGTACCAAGAAATTAGCATATAGCCTGTTTGCAGGAAAAATGTTCTCAGAGAGCATGGGCAGGTTGTTTCCAGGAGGATGCTGCAGTGTCCACAAGCTACCTGGCTTGTCCGAACTTCCATGTCACTCACTCTCTGCACCACTCCTAAAATGAGTTGCGCTTTTGCAGTGTCACTCCAGGAACTTTACCATGCACTGAGCACTTGAATTAGCAGTTTGGCATAACTCCAAGGGATAACATTAGCTGAAATCCCTCCTGCTTAGCATATGATTTTAGGTTGGAGTCCTGCCCTACTGTTGTTTCTTCTTAGAATAAATCCAGGAAATCTGATTCAGTTGATGTGTACAGTGGTTACCATGGCACTTGACCAAAAGCTGAAACCATACAGGCGTTGGGATCACTGCCCTTTTCTCAGAGTTTCCTAGGATAAAGGAAACTTCACTGCCTTCAAGCAGAAATACCTGGACCCAGAACAAATATGTCAACTGGCACCTGTGGGATTAAGGCCAAGAGACTGATCAGCAGGCAGAAAAAGGCAAGAGGTGGTGAGATCCCAGACTGGGGTTTCCCTCTTGGATCACATCTCTGCATGGGACACCTCGTGAACAAAGCCTCAGTTTCACAGTCATTGCTACCACCTTCCTATTAAGCACGGGAAGCGTTGCTGCACGGATTCCGTAACTTTTTATAATCAGAGTCTAGAGCTCAGGTAGTTATTTGGTACATTTTGTGTAGCTAAAGTCATAATCTGGTGTCAGATTAAGTGATTATTTTTTTTTTCAGATTCTGATGCTGGTTTGTGATTTGAATCTGGCAAACCAAATCCTATAATTCTGTCTTTGTGGATCAGATTTTCCTACATTGTTGCTGTATCTACCACAATGGTTATTCTGAATTTTGAATTAGGTTTATTTACAAGGGACCTGGAGATCTTTGGTTTCATAACTGTTCTATTATAATGATCAATGTTTGACTTTTAAGGCAATGCAACAGATTGCAATTACCTAGATCTGTTCCTTCTGCTCTAAACTAAGTAGGAAACCCATAAAATTGTTACATAGTAGAAAAAGTTTGATTACATCCCTGAGGATGATTTAACACCCCAATTACACAGCTGTCCAAATTCAGTGAAGAAATCTTTCTTTATTAAAGACCCTGAGGAGATTTAGAAAGCAACAGTATATAACACTAAATAAAGAGGAAGAACAAAAGGACATCACAATCTATTTAATTCTGACAATGTTTGCATTAACTGATCAATGCTTAGACATGCATTGCTATTTACTGTTTGATTGAGTGTCCTCACATTCACTGGCACCAGCTAATGCATCCTTACTAAATGAAATTTATGCAGATGTTATTTCAATTACACATTTCTACATAGGTGTCAGGAACACGCTCATATATAGGGAGCTGGAGGCAAATTCACTCTTATTTTTTTGTCTGATTGCTTTCCTGAGAGATATTCATTGAATGGAATTGGTAAATTATTGAAGTACAGAAAAGTACTTTACAATGATATTAAGAAAAAAACTACCCTTGTAGGATCTGACTACGTTTTTCGCATGTATTGGGTCCTTGATTTTGTTAACTATATCACAGATATGTTGGAGCACTGATACAGTAAGAAATGAAGTTACAATTTTAAAATGTAAAAGATGAAATAGCACTTTAAAAACATAAATATAGCTGAATATTTTTAGAAGGAAACTTTTGCTTAATTTAAATGCTAGACATCATTCCAAATGCCTTAAAAAGAGCTGCATACATATCACAGTAAAGAAAATTTCATTTGGCAGTACTGGCTTAGACATGGTTGTGAAGCCATAAATCATGTAAAATACGTATTTGGACACTAAATTATTTTTGGACTTGGAAAATTCCAGTAATGCTATATTTTTACAGCAGTATATTCCTGTAACCTAGATCACAATCAAATGATATATGTAAAGTACTTTTTTTCTGAAGAAAAGATAAATTTAAGATCCTGCTGTAAGGAGTCCAACTGTGCAGTTTCACACTATCTTAAGGAATAAGGACATTTTCCTAATCAAGATTTTCAACAGATTTTTGTAATCAAAATCACTACACCTAAACATGTCTAACATTTATTTCCTTTATTGCTTTGCTGGATTGTGCCATAAGGCATGCATCATACTATTTATGTAAGAAGCAAATCTGAAAAAGAACCACGCATCCTTCATCTCTCCTGTATTATAAAAAAAATAGAAAATTCCTTACTTCTGGGCCCCTTTTCACTTTTACTTTCAAAAGTATCTTTTCTTTCTGGCTCTCCAACTGTGTTTTTTAACTGTCTTGGTTTTCACAGCTATCCCACTAATGCTCAGGATACTTTGGTGAGTCTCTGTCGAATTTCATTCCTCCATGTGCTCTGTCACTGAATTCAGGAAAATGTTGAACTCCACTGCCTGTGAAGGCGGTCACATTTTCTTCAGTGGATCTTACGCAAACACAGAGTAAGGAATAACTTGATAATACCACCATCTGACTCATGTACTGGGACTGATAAAAACTGCAGCCACATCCTGTAAAATGACCACTTTAAAAAGAAAAACAATAGAGTCGGCTTTTTCTCCTCCCAGGCATGGCCATGCTCATTTTTATCTTAAAAAGACTTAATCTAAGAACCTGAAAAAACCCATAGAAAATAAGGCCAAAGTGGAGAGTGAAAGTTCATCTAATCCACTCTCTGTTAAAACCAGCAGGCTTAATATTTACTCTTCCTTAGAGGAATCCTGGATTCAGGACAACGTCTGAGATACACCTGACTAAACAGGTTGCTTTGGTCTCAAACCAGCTAGGTGGCAAATTTACAACTCTTTGCTGAAGCCGATGTTTAGATGATACAGTTCCAGCTCTGTTCTCAGGCAGAGACATTAACTCGAGCAGTGTGTGGCTGGAATGCAGTGCTTACTTTTCCAGACCTTGCATTTAACTACCTCTGAATTGCCACACCTGTAGATATTCATCAGAAACCCCATAAACCTCCCTTCTTTTCTTGAAAAGAGTATCTTATATTCCTGCCATGGCGGCATCTCAGCACCATTTGCATCCCTGCTCACAGAAACGGTCCCATTCCATGCAGTGCTGCTTTCCATGGTGTGCAGGGGGTGCTGGATGACACCCTCAGTTCAGTGCCCTGATTTGTTAACCCTCACTTCCTCTGATGAATACAAAAGAGCAGAACTCTCCGAACTATCACAGATTTGTTTGGATCAGAGGTCTGCACAACTGTGAGTTTCAGAAAGCAGAAGAGCGGATTCCAGGAAAGCAAAAACGTCAGTGAATGAAAAGCTAAGAATATACTTTGGGCGAAGCATGGAAGAGGGAATTTCCAATTCCTCAAATAACAATGTTTATTTAACTGTATCCTGTAACTGCAACGACTATGAGTAACTGTGAGTACTTATGTCATGATAATGTGATGGATTATCATGAAAGTCCACTCTCAAGGGAGCAATATTTGTGTCAGGCAAATACCAGTCTTCTAAATAGCCCATGGTTATCCCGCACAGGGCACAATGAACGAAATGTGTGTCTGACCAGCCAGGAGTATGTTCTTCCAAACAAAAAAAAAAATCCCTAAATTATAATCTTGGTGATAAATTCCTCTCCAAAACAATATTTCACTCTGAATATTTTTGTCAAACACCAGACACTTTCACTACCCATAATAAATAACCTAAGAGTACATTCCTATTTAGTAGCAGTTAAAATATCAGAATTTAGCCCTAAAATCTTTTGTATTCAAAACCTTATGAGTGGTTCACAAATAATGACTGTTTCTGTCTGCTTCCGCAAAGAAAGTTATTCAGTCAAATATAGACTTGCTTATTTATAACCGTTTGAGAAGATTGACAGAATCTGAGGAACAAAATCTCTCTATGTATAACCAAGTCTCTGCATTTAGTTGGAGTCTGCAATCCTCAGCACACGTGAAGTAGTAAAGAAGCATTAATTAGTATTACCTTATTGTCAAATTATTGCTTTTCTTCAATCTCAGGACCTGAGAACTAACACTCCCTAATAACCTTCTAAAGCATCAATTAGAAGGATTGCAGACTGCACCCCCCACTGCCTGATCTTTTCTGCTTCCTTTCCTTTAGAATACTTGAAGGCTGAGGTAATAGCACACAGAAAAGATGATATTTAGTCTCTCTTCCAACACAGACAGACTTTGAAGCAAAGCAGTGTAGGCCTATCCCAAAAAAACAGGTATTTTTTTGAAAATGTTTCAACTTGCAGACACTGAATGTGAGCTTTACGAAAGGCACCTCCTGTACCACTAAACAGCAGCAGATCTCCTTCCTCATTTAATACCTCAGTTTCAGTTTACAGTTTGTCTTGATAGTTAATCCTATGTGCAATGAACAAAATCTAACCAAAATTTGAAGGGAATTGCATGAAAAAAATGCCCCAAAGTCCTCTACTATTGTTTTCCATTTTTAATGATAACGAAAATGTCATTGTGTTCAGACAAGAGAAAAATACAGATTCAAAAAGAATCATTTAGAAAAGCAGTCTTAGAAAAAGCTGTTACTCAAGTGTCTGTCAGGGAGATCAGGTACAATTGTTCTGTTTCATTAATTTTTAATCACATCTGGCAATTGGCCTCAAAAGTCTCCAAGACTTTATGATGCCTTGAAATGAAAAGGGCAAAATACTCTCCTCCATCATTTCGGAAGACATGAGGGCATTAGCATCTGTGCTAAGTGTAAAGCCTGTTCCAAAGCAGCCTTTAGGAGCTGGACGCTAGGAGAGCTGCTTGAAGGACAGCAATTAGCCATGGGACCAGCAGCACCAGCTCATTTTTATCACAATGATACCATACCCCTAAGGCAAATATTGCTTTCAGAAGATGAAAAAATGAGAAATGACAGCATCACAAATGAGGCCCCAGGAATGTTAAGATGGAAGATCCCTAACTGAAATACAGTAAATAGCTTTACTTTGGGGTTTTACCTTTATTTATTTAATATTTATTTTGTAATTGTTTCATCCATAAATATACAAAATCTGTAATTTTAGACCCATTCTGCCAGACACCTCCTCAAGCAATATTCTACTGGAAAAACTTGCACTAGCCACCAAGAAAAAAACAGCACAGAGTACTGTGCAACCACCTTGACTCCAAGCTGTGATCTATATAGGTTTGTTGTGCACATCACAGGTGCATGCTTTCACAATATTCACAGGGACTTCTAGTTAGGGACAGTTTCCTTTAATAAACAGCACAAATGGGTATACTTAGAAACAATATTAGTTTCTGATCTGATGTTTCTCCTAAAAATCTTAAATCCTAACCATACCCAGAATCTTCTTCTAAAAGGCAGACTCCAGGCTTCCAAATCTTACTTTATTTATCTCTTAAATGTAATTTAATAAAATGTCACATAGAGTTAATAGTACTTTTAATAGTTAATAGTACTTTTGAAGGTGGCATAGTAGGAGATGACCAAAACAATTGTCACTTCATAGGTGCAGTGTACTGTTATAATGTTAATCATCTATGAGCTGAATAGCTGTTTACTATGCTGGATAAGTTCAGACCAAATTCATCACTGGCTGGAACACATTAGGAATGAATTGGCAGGGTGAGTCCCACACTTTCCTTATGATGGAGGAGCAACTCAGTTGCTGAATTGCTCAATAATTTTTCACTATAATAATTTGCAGAAATTTACAGGAAACCTAAAAATGTATTCCTTTCATGTCTTCCTTCACAAGACAACTCACAGAGCTTCACCTACTAATTTCCTCATGAATCTTTTCATTTCTGCATGCATTACAGTATATTTGTACAACTGCTTCCTAAAGAAATAACATTCATATCATCTGTCTCTCTGGGACACCCTCCTGCCCCCCAAAATAATTTCAGAATCTATTGGCCAGTTTCAGCTGAATCTGACAGGAGGAGCCATGTCTTAAAGATACTACATTTTAGAAAACTGGTGCTGGGGAAAGTATAAAAATTAGCATTCCGGTTAGGGAAAGGCATTTGGGGGTGAACGACTATGCATGCTGAGAGGCAGCAGACAGTTGGCTGCAGAGTACACAACACTCTGCACCAGCATCAGTGCCTGTACCACTTCTCTTACAAATATTTAAGGGATGGGAGAGACATCTGGGGAATGACATGGAAGAGGGGTAGGACTAATTTTCAGTGAGGTGGGGGAAAGGAATGCAAATTCATAGGAAACCAGGCTGCACTGATGTCAGTGCTCAGAAAGCAGAAATTCATTAAGCTCAATTTTACAATAATTTCTAAGAGGGAAATAAAGGTCAACCACTAGTCATCACTGGGCAATGGGCTGCTCCAGCTTTTGGCAGCTCCAGGGTGACTCATGCGAGGAACACATCACTGCTGCATTCTTCGCCAGTGTTGCAGGAGTGACCACATAATGTCCTCCCAGCACAATGTCCCCATGCTGTTCTCAGTCCTGCCCATCCCTCCCTCCCACCGCTTTCTGCTTTAGAAACTCCAAGAGAAAAAGATCCTGAGGGGCTGTGTCACTGAATAGGAGCTCTGCAGACTATCCCTGTCCTGACCTATGTACCCGCCTAGGTCCAAAAAGCCTTCTAAAAGAATAATTTGCTAGAAAGAGCCTTGGAGCATCATATTTACCAGTGCTACAGATCTACCAAGCTCCAGCAAGAATGTCTCTAGAAGAGACAACCAAAAATGAGTACATAATCATGGCCGTATCAAGCCGTCGAGCAACCAGCAATTCCCTAAATACACATCAAATCCAACATCCCTGCAGACCCATCCTCTGTTTCACAAACCATTTCACAATGAAAGGCTGTACCAAGCCCAACTTCTATCAATACCAGTTAAAAATATGTTATGCATTCACAAGAACAAAGCTTTTATTCAGCATTTTTCGTGGTGCGAAGAGACAAATTTGCACAACCGTTGCCACTATTTATATTTCAGTACAAAACTCAGCCAAAATCAGAACCTTGCAACAGTCAGTGCTGCTCAAATGTTCAATGACAAACTAGCTAGTGCCTTACAGAGCTTACAGTCCTCACAGACAGGCAGAAAAAGAAAGGATAAAAAACCAAAAGCATGGAGACTTACGGATGGTCATCCTACGAAGGGAGGAATTTAGCTCCTCTGAGTTAAATGAGGAGATGTGAGCTCAACGCACTCAGAACAAGTAGAGCCCAGGACTGCCTCTCTCTGGGGGGAGTGCTCTAATTTTTGGGCTATTATGCAAGAGGAAGATAAGTCACATCCATCTTCAAATGAGTAAAACCCAACTGCATGGAGCTGCCAGCATTTATTTCCTATTGTTCCTCTATAATCCCAATGGAAGAGGTATTTACTTGAATGAGGCAGACTGAATCATCCTCGGGTGGGTGGATGGATGGATGGAGAAGGGGAAGAGATCTCCCTCCTCAGATCTTCAGTAAGCAACTGCTGCTCTCCTTAGACTGTACAAGGAATTTAGGCAGTTGCAACAAATTGACTGGACCTAAATCTTGAATTAAATGACCCAGGTTCCCCACAAGACATATGGCCTTTCTAGCAAATGCCAGTGTTTCTTGATTTTTCAGACAAATACCATGGTATTGCTAATTATAGTGGGCCTGACTTTCATCTGGAATAAATTAGTGTTGCTGCTGCCAAAGACTGGCCCAGAAAATCCATGTAAGACTACAGGATCCTTACAAGAAAATGAGGCTCTGTGTTAGGTGGAGCCTTGTTGCTAGGAAGACCTGTTGTTGAATGCTTTAATCCAAAAGATTAAAAACATTATTTCACATTATGGTCTCTGACTTAGCATGGTAAACAGCCTCCAAAACCACAATCTAGTAACAGTGCCTTTGTCCCTGCTTGCCCTCAAGGTCAGATGCTTTTCTCTTTCTTTTTTTTCCAGAATTATCCAGAAAAATACAACAGGACAGACCCAGGAACCAAGCACTTTTTAAAAAGTAGAACATAATTTAATATTTACGACAGAGAACAGAAGAGCGTGGGTTTTCTCTGACTGGGGACTTCTCGTAATTTCACTGCAGATAAATATTTAGATAAGAACCAATGGGATATTTAATTGTCAGGAACTATTATATTTAAAGGAAGTGCTAGAGATTTTCAGACTTGTTTTCCTATGTGTGTTGACAATCCATTCCCATCATTTACCTTCTGTATGACATATAAATACAATCACTGGTATAATTTGTAAATTGTTAATATTAGGACTGTAGGGATGGTGATGCTTTCAGGTCTACATTAAAAAAAGACAACTTTTACAACAACATCTGGCTGAACGTCATTACTTTCCCATCCATTATTTGTACTCCTTCTCCTTGGCCTCTCTATTTTTTTTCTTGTTGCTCCCCTGTCTGATTCCATCCGGGAAGTTGCACACCCTGACTGCTCTTGGCTCCTATGATACTCATAAACCATCAGGCAAATAAACACGGCGGAAAGGACAAAATCAAAGCAGGAGGAGCTCTGGTAAACCCAACTGTGTGAATCCTCCAGCTGTGCACATAATCAGGCCAAGGTACCATGTGAGCCAAGACACAGCATCACTGCCTACCTCTTCCATCCTCTCCCCTGCTCAGTTTGCATGAAGATGAAAGATCTTCAGGTCAGGATCAAAACTTCTCATAAACCTGACCAGCACTCACAGAAATAGGACTGGCAATGGGACAACTGGTTTGCTAAATGACACAGTCCGCTGTCAGGAACTAAACCACAGATCTGACAAACCCACAATGGGTAGAATAAGAGTATGAGAGTTCAGTTTCAGGAGCTATTCTCAATAGTATTTACTCTTCAGGGGAATTTTTTCACATCGCAGCTTATCTAAGTGTCTAATAAATTCTATAAAAATGTTTAGTTCAAAGAGATCCTGAGAAGTGTTACTATTTGGAACTTCAGATCTCTGGAGGAAAAGCACCCTGAAGGTATGTTATAAGCAGAACTGCATGGACAGAGTCTCCAGTTGGTTACGAGTGAAGTTTTAGATTAGATACTAGGTTAACATATGCAGCAAAAGAACTTGAACAAGAAATGCCTGTATCAGTAGAAATGTATTTAATGACTTTATCAGCATACATTTGTCAAACTCTATTGGGTTTTGTGTACAGCCACAGAAACACCCCCAAAAGGATCAAAAGAATGTTATTCCTCATATCAGAAAAATAATTTTACTCAAAATGAAACAACTTCTCACAAAGAAAAATGAGCTTGTAAGATGATGCAGCTCTGAACCAAATTACATATATTCTACTAATCAATAAAATACAGTTGTCAAGGCAACACTGACATCAGAAAGTGAAATACAGAGGTCTGTCTTACATAAACACATACACATACCAATATGTTATGTGAACTTTTGTAATCTAGCAATTACTTCAAGGAAAAATATGTTTTTACAAAAGAACACATATTTTCCCAGGCTTGATAGATTCTTGTGTAAGAGCTTTTATGAGATTTTAGACAAGTTGCATTTTGTTTGGTAGTCTTTGTTCTTGTTCTTTATTTTTAAACTGGAAAAGAAATGTTGCGAAAAAACCTGCTTTCAACGAAAATTTATTCTTGCTATAAAACTGATTTAAAACAGTGACAATTGGATGGGAGGAAAAACTCTACCAAAGCATTTGAATATTGATCCTGAGCATAGTTTAGACTAAAAAAAAAAAGAATTTGTATATCCTATTTGTATTATATTACGCAGACTTCAAGGGACAAGCTCTGAGTACAAAGACTAAATAAGAAAGGATTTTTTCCCACAGTTCTTACAATTCTCATTGCATGTGTTTTTCACCTGAAAGCTCAGTTCTGCTGCTCTTTTCAACAACTGTTATAATCCCACCGAGCTGAGTGGAACAAATCAGAGAGTGGGATGTTATTGAGCATGACTACAGGTGATACCTGCCAGCCCCCTCTAATCTTTGATTTTGCATTTAATTCGAACAGAACATTAAATTAATTCATATCTTACCACCAGAACCTCTCAGCATATGTGCAGGCTGCTGGTACAGGCTGTTTCTTTCACTGTAGCTAAATAAAGCCCAGGTTTCCCAGCAATGTTCACAACTCCTTGTCCCTTTTTGCAAAAACTGTGGACAATACCTTCTGGTCACAGGACACCACCTCATGGCTCCCTAAATTACTGCTCATGTTTCACCCACCTGTGTGCTCAGCCACCTGGAGCTGGCAGATATTTTCCCAACTTGGACGCCATAGCAACCAGGGCCAAGGAATCAAGGCAGAACTATAGTTCTCTATTGAATTCGTTCTGGAAGTTTGTGTGGACAATATAAATGTAGCATGAGGACATTTGCCTGCTGCCTTAGAGGTCTGCAAGCATGCTCATTATAAGTACCAGGCTTTCAAGACAATTTTCTGAAAGACAATTTTCAAACAGTTTTTAAAAAAGAACTGGTCTAGCTCATTCAGTATCTAAGTTCACTGGAAAAGCTCCTTTGGAGATATCCCACTGAGATCTGGGTCAGTCTCCTAATTTTCGGTTCAGTTAAAAAATGAAGTTAACTCATTATGCAGCTGTCTGAAATACTCTTGTAATGGCAAACCCATGGTGTTTTTACCAAGAACTGAGAATATGGGATGGTATTTTCAGGCACGTATAAGCAATTACAGTCCAAACAAAATAGTGTCTTCATTCCTCATTGGGTTAAGTGATGAAAAGACTGACTGTTATGTGCGATTACCTCTATTAATTTGGATGTATAAATTAGACATGTTCCTGCAGGCCTTTGGAGATTAAATGCACTATGTAAGTGTAAAATATTAACATAAATCTACATTTTGAATTCAGTGGCTCAGAAGCACAAGAGAGGTGCCCATCACTGTGCCTGTATCTACCACATTCACTTCTGGTTGTCTGGGTACATGTTCTTGCAAACCAAACTAATACAACAGAGCTGCTCACATAGGTCAGCCTGACCACTGGTGGAGGGATGTGACAAACTCAACATCTCCTGAACAAATGTGAACAAATCTTCGGTCCAGGGAAGTTGTGGCTGCCCATCCCTGGGAGCGCTCAAGGCCACGTTGGGTGGGGCTTTGAGCAACCTGATCTAGTGGATGGTGTCTCTGCCTACGGCAGGAGTTTGGAATTACATGGTCTCTAAGGTCCCTTCCAACCCAAACCATTCTATGCATCTATGAACCTACTGAATCCTTCTTCTGTGACAAGGGAGGGCCCATCCCCTGCTCTAGCTCGGATGCACAGACACAGGAGAGACACAGAAGGAGTAATGCGTTCCTCAATGCTATGTTCTGCTGGGCAGAAAAAGAAGACATAGGGGTTTTTTTTGGAATTGGAATTTAGGTGCAGAAATGGGGGCTCCAAGGACACAGGCAGTAGAAAGTAGGTGCAAGCTCCAAGTATTTCCCTGAAACTAAGCCAGCTGAGATCATGTTGTGACTTTTCAAAGGCACATCAGTGCTCATGGCTGGCAAAGGACTGCCATCTGTGCTTTTCATCCCTGCTCAAAGCCTGTATACCAAGTGCTAAAGCAAACAGTGCTCCTATTTCCCACAAAGTCACCCCTGAATGGAAGGGACATTTCACACTGAATGGATAAGTTCAACGTCACTCCTCCCAGCAACACTCCATGAAGATGCTCCACCCACCAACCCCTACTGCAGGATTGCTGGTTCCCAGGCCCCTTCTGCCCAAATTGTTGGCTGCACTGGTAGATTTCAAGAACTGAGACAGCCCTAATTAGTGATTTCACAAGACCTTCCATTCATTTGCAATTCAGTAACTCAATTCCACTTTTTAGAGACATCTACTACTGGTTTTGCCTGTAGGTGCAAGACCATCTCCACAGAAGTTCCCTCCATCAATCCTTTCCCTTTGTCTCTAACGTCCACAGATATAAGAGGAAATTTTATGTGACACAGAATGCTTCTGTTTTACTGCATCTACTTGTCTTCAAAAGCATCGATAAATCAACAAACCAGAGGTAATTAAGGAACAAAAACAATGCTAAGGGCTTTATTTAAATACAGAAACCCCAGGACATTCAGGACTCAACTGCAGCCCATCCTGTCTGGCCCTGTGCAAAATGTTCTTTAAACAGCAAGTGAGCTTAGCTCTTCTAGATGTGTTTGGTGGATGGAAACTGAATTTAATGTAGCTCCCCTGTCTTTTATTGCTTACATCAGAACCCTATTATTATTCTAACCTTACAATGACTTAATTAAAGTAATGTCCTAGCCAAAATAAAAATTGCCTGGGTGGCCTGAATATTATACCTCCATATTTTTTTATGAAGTGACCTTTCTGAGTTCAAGAAACCATGTTTGATCACTGGTTTTGGGTGGGAGTTTTGCTTGTGAGGATTATGAGTACATTACAAGCAAAGCCTACTTGATTTATGCACAGTATTTCACTGAAGGTACAAAACAAGTAGCCATCAACTTAATGCCACTTAATGCTGAAGGCTTTAAAGGGTCACATAAAGTCATCCTTTTTACGGAACAGCAAACACTCATGATTCTAGGTTAGGGTTATAAATGAGTAAGTAAATCACTTACACATCGCATTCAGTTGGCCCCCACTCTGAACTCATTTAGTACATAACAGCTTTGCTGTTGCCGTATGTCTTGCGCAGACATTCAGTGGGTGGTTTCATAATGTTCCACAGCCTACAGAGCTCCCTTTTTATTTCTCTTTTTTTGTTGTTTAATCTAATTTACTGTTTTTATCAATACCTGGTAAGAAAACAAGAGGCAGCTGCAGTTCTACCACCCGCCCTATACTTGTCACGTGCTATATTACAAAGTATGAATAGGCAAAATTTGTTTAAAAAGTGGGATAATAGGCAACATGTCTAAAATACGGTCTGAGATATTTTGTTCATAAGAACTAGCACACTCAGGAAGGCACCTTTGTGATGGCCACATGTAAAAGCATTCCATGTAATGAAGCAATTTAAGAGCTGACTAATAAAAGTGTAGGGACTGTGTGGGCAGCAGACGAAATGGCTGGAGCCTGACCACACTATCCTACCAATCCCTACAGAAGAGGAACGATCAGGGGCTAGAAGCCCTCAGACATGCTCCAAATTACTAGGAGAATGCAGTCCCATTGGATGAAAAAACAAGGTTGCATCAGCTTAGACCACTCTTTTGCCTTCCTGCCCAAATTCAAGATTAAAGGGAGACACTGGACTTACACTGGATCTGTTTACCAGCACTTTATCTCTCAAGGAAGACAGACCCCGTTAAGGATCCCATGAGAAAGACAGATCCAGAAAAGTAACTGGGGCACTAGATTTATTCTGTATCATCAGGCAGCCCAGTGGCATACCCAAGGAAGGAAACTGGTACCTTCCCCTGGAACCCATGGTACTACCCACTGTCCTCTTGAGTTAGATAGACCAAAAAGCAGGACAGGCTCAAACTAAACTGATGAAGAGCAAAAGCAGCTATGCCTCTGGGAGGGTGCCAACAAGGAACTGTTCTGGGGGAGGATAACCAAAACATGTAGTGTCTGAAAAGGAAGAGAAGGAAATTAAGAGAATAGAAAAGGTTACAATTAATCTAAATTCCTGTAAACTTACAAATCCAAATCAGAGGTCAACATATGAGTAAAAACAAAATGTCTGATAGCCATAAGCACATCCTCAAGACACAGAGACAGAAAATGAGTGTACATCAAGATGGCATAACGAGCAGTGAGACTGAAGAGCCTGAGTGGGCTGAATGACAGCACATGGCAATAGTACAGGATGCTGTCCAGGAGAGAGGGGATGCTGAGTTTATTCTTGGGATACTGTTCAAACACAGTGCTTAACTGCTCCTACTGATCTGATAAAAATACTTGGTAAATACAGGAAGCTTCCTCAGCAGTTAGGGTACATGAGAAGATTTATTTATTTTCTTTCTTTCTTTCTTTCTTTCTTTCTTTCTTTCTTTCTTTCTTTCTTTCTTTCTTTCTTTCTTTCTTTCTTTCTTTCTTTCTTTCTCTTTCTTTCTTTCTTTCTTTCTTTCTTTCTTTCTTTCTTTCTTTCTTTCTTTTCTCTTTTCTTTTTCTTTTCTTTTCTTTTCTTTTCTTTTCTTTTCTTTTCTTTTCTTTTCTTTTCTTTTCTTTTCTTTTCTTTTCTTTTCTTTTCTTTTCTTTTCTTTTCTTTTCTTTTCTTTTCTTTTCTTTTCTTTTCTCTCTCTCTTTCTCTCTCTCTTTCTCCCTTTCTTCTCTCTTTCTTTCTTTCTCTCTTTTTCTCTTTTTCTCTCTCTGTCAATAAAGAATGTCTTGACTGTACTAAGTGGTTATGTCTGGGAAACTAGATGTGATGGGGGACACACAATAATTTTCCCTTTCTCCAGGTTTGTTATGTGATCCTGCATTGGACTTGGCATTGTAAACATTAGTAGAGGGCCCTATGAAGAGCCTAAAGGGTACCAAATGAAGTAGTATTGTCGCTTGAAAAGTCCATTTTCCTTTCAATTTTTGTTAAACAACACAGTAACAGTGCACTTACTGACTGGGAAACATATCCCCCCCTTTTGTTTCATCATATGAAAATCTTGGCACTCATCCCCTGCAACATGAAAGCAAATGCCTGCAGACATGCCTGGTACATAGCAAGTGACTGTCATGCCGTGGTGTCAGCTGAATTGATTTGAAGGCAAACACCTTGACGGACAGGCAGGCAGAGCACACATAAAAATAACAGAGAGATAAATGAATAACACTTAAGTACAGCATATCCCTGTTTCTAACGTGCTTGACAAGCTCTTTATTCCATATAAATAAAGAAATGCCAGGAATTGTGGCTATTTTAGCAACAAACATCAGAAAAAACCAGTATCATCACCCTAACATACAAATCTCATGTGCTGAAGAGGGACAAGCTATTTCTGCAAGCCCCACACACTGAAAACAGACTTTCCCCCCAGACCTTTCACGAAGTCTTTCCTCCCTCTGCAATAACAGCACCTACCATCAACCAAACTTCTGGCAGGTTACAGAGACCTGTACCGATTTCTGTCCATCCCCCTTCAAACCTCTGCAAATCATAATTTCCAAAATGAGCCTGGCACTAGTGGAAGCATGACCTGCAACTCTCAGCTTGCTGAGACCCAGAAAGAAGCAGCAGACTTCTGGCTGTGTGCTGTAGCAAATGCAGCAGCAAGACATGCCCAGCATGGTCTGGTCCCTTCAAAAGGTGCCAATAACCCCAACCAGAGCAGGATCTCAGGATAATGCAAAGAATCCACTTTTTGCCCCAGTTGTCCCTGCCATCAGTCACTGTGACCCCTCCTCCTAAGTAAATGAAATCAATCAGCAGGGATTTCTGTAAAATACATAAAACAGTCATCTTCCAGACTCTACCAGAAGATAAATGGTTCCAGACATTGGACTGCAGCCATTTTCCCACACATGCTACAGTGTTTTGTCATCCATATTGGGCCATAATAGTGAGTGGGTTTTACTTGTTTTTTTTCCTCAGTCAGCAGCCAATGCTTCTGCTTCTAACTTGTACACTAAAACCACAGCAACAAGAGTAATTTTTCTGTACAATTTGTAATAGGACAGTTTCACTCCCAATCAGACAGTCTGGGGTCTTGTACAGAACTCTGACACTTTTCTGCTACAGATAATATCGCCTTATTGCTCTCAGCTGGAGCTCCACAAACCTTTTTAGGATTAAAGCATATCACCCCAAATATAAGCCACTGAAATGAAACGAGCATGAAATTATGAGCAATGCAAACCTTATCTGAGAACCTGCTAACAAGAAATAATAGGATAGCTTACAATATCTCATGCTGGCTTTTGTGCTAATTTCAAAGAAGGATACAAGTATATGACAAAAGATGCATCACAGTGTGAGTTTTCAATTAATTTTTACGTTTTTTCAAGCAAGTCCTTAATAATCTGTTAACAGAAAATGCACTTTGGAAAGAACCATGGGGCTTTTTCATTATTAAGAAATGTGCAACCAAATTCTATCCTTAATTAAATCAGGAGTAATTTTATTAACTACAGTAGACTTAAACCTGACTTACATCAGTGTAACTGAGGGTAGGATTTAGCCCCGGGGTGTTTATACACTGTAGTTCCAGTTAGTTTAGATCTATTTGGGTGGGAACTCCTTTCCCCTTTCCAGAAAAAATATTCTTGCCTACCCTTTTTTCACCTCGCAGCTGGGGCCAAAGCAGCCTTTTCTTCTAAGATATTTTTCTGAAAGGTTACGAACAAATTTTATCCTCAACAGGAGATGACCTTATTAAACAAAAAAACACCCTCTCAAGTAAGGGACACCAGCAGTTTTAAAGTTTGTTTACAAGTCTTTAAACAAGCCACCTCAAACAGATAAGCTTATTTACATCTTCCAAATAAATAAAAACTTTAAGTAAAAGCTATTTTATACAGGAGCTACTTATGTCTGTTTTCAAAGCTGAAAAGCCCTTTCAAACAGTATTAGCTGCTGTATTAAACACCCCTGCTCCAATATAGAAACTTACTGTCCACAGATATCCTTGGGCTCCACTGTACCTCTGAACCAAAATCACTTTCTTCTTTACTTCATTTTCTGCTCCCTTGAAATCAGATTCCCAGTTCCTGACAGATGGCTCCTCTGTCACCGAGCTCTGCTTCCGCCTCCTTATCGCTGCCAGCTAATACTTCCACGATGCTTAGCTGTTGTCTGCGGAGCTGTGCTCTACATCATTTCTACTCTGATCAATGCTCCGCTTGGTTTTAGGTTGGTTTCTAGTCCCGCCTCCTGCTCTTGAAGAAACGAAAACTCACAGCTGGATTTTCTATAAATCATCCCTTCTAAGAGTGGTTGAGCAAGTATGGCAAATACTACAGCTAAGACCTGCTGCTCTATTTGAAACTTCAAAAACAATTCCTCATCTTAATGATGCACACATGAAAGTTAATCATGTACTAAAATCACTAATACTGTAAAATAGTGGCCAGATAATTGTGACCTTCGGGGCTTAGATGCTGATTAATGTAATACAAAACTCCTCTCTGTTCCACGGGGGGAATATGGTAAAACCTACTGCCTCGGTGAACTGCTTTATATAGTGCTGTGCTTTGAACAGGAGCTTGTCATTCTTACAAAGATAAATTTACATTTGTAAAACAGAGCTTTTTGACAGACTAACCCAGTGTACATACTGTTTAGGCTAGCAGCCCTAAGCTTGAAAGAGCCTTTACCATCACAGCAGCTCTTCTGAAGTGTGGGCAGGAAATACTTTTATTTTCTGCACAGCACTAAGTGCACTACACAGCGCTGAGCTCATTATCATGTTTAACAAAGCGTGGAGTATAAAAGCAAGGTGGTACCATAAAACCAGCACTACAAACTCTGTTCCCATGAAAACAGCAAAACAGAGCCTAGTTTCTGTAAACTCTAAATTTTTCTAATCCTCCACCCTCCAGATCTTCTTAAGCAACTGTGCTGTGGAAATAAAAAATGACTGGGCAGATCTGGATACAGTCTGAATGGGCTGCAAAATCCTGGTGTTCTCCCTGGGGTTTTTCTATGGTGAGAGCTGCATCCCAGCTGAAAGTGTTGCCAGGACTAAAACCAGCTCCTTCCTTACTAACAGTTGCCTGTGTCCGGGTGGCCCATGAGTTCCCCTGACTGCTGCCCACACTGAAGAGCAGCCAAGCTGTGGCTGTAGGCTTGATGAAGAACTCCTTGAATTTCTGACTGGGGAAGCATGCAAGGGCAGTGTGTGCCAACAGTGGCTCTTCCCTGAGTGTGCCGAACAACTCCCAGCAAGCTGGGACCCATGAGATTCCCTGAGATTTCCTGTCAGCTGCTGGAGCTGGACTATTGCATCACTAGTCTTCTATGAGTAGAGCTCATCCCTCTTTGAGTCTCTTCCACTCTCCCCAACCGTGTTCCAAACACCCAGTGGAAAAACACCAAAAAAAGCACTTTAGTCTATTTACTCCAACTCTCTAACCACTTCATTACATGCCCCACAATTCTCCCAGGTTCAGTTTTTCCACACGATAGATGACTTTGTGGGCTTCTATCAGATCTGATTTGACTGTCTTTTTTCCCTAAGGTGAAGAATCTCACCTGTTTCATTCTGGGGCTGGTCAGCCTTTCTGCTCGTCCCTGCACGTACTGCTGCTCCCACAAGCACTGCAGTCAGCCCTTTAGTTCATATCATAGAAGCTGAAATCACAGCACCTGACCTCAAGCCTTGCTCCCAGTCCATGACTGATACTGTTGAAATGGCAAAATATTCTCATTTTCTTTCCTTTCAGTTCTGCAGACAGTAAGTGAGGACAGTCAGTTGTCACCTTGTGATCTGACAGCTTTCCACCACCACAGCATGAGTGATCCGCACACAAGAATTTCAGAACAACCATACCAGACTAATTTCCAAATGGTTACTAGCCTGGCAGCCTGGAGAAAGCAGTATGGGTTAAGTAGCCAGGAATGCTCTGAGCCAAGGACACCACCACTCTGATGCAGCTACTACTCTTTTAACCATCAGCCATAAGACACAGGTCCTGGGCCTCTGTCCAAACTGTGACTCAGATCTGAAGCGCTGCAACGACAGTGCTCTCCTGTGGATGCATTTCTTGATCAGTGCCAGTAACTTGATGATGGAGAGTGAAATGAGTGTGGGCAAAGCGCTACCCCTGCACCCAATCCAAATATGTAATGGTAAATACAGCAAATCTGCTTTCCAGGTGCTGCTGTACATTCAGTACTTATCAGCTGTCAAAAAAACCCCACACAACCGATTAAAATTACTTGCTTGACCTTTAAAGTGTACTTGAAAATCCATAAATGAGACCCATCAGTAGAACACATCCACTTGAATAATAACAGAATTTTGAATCTCTAGCAAAGGTTGCCAAAGACATTAGACTCAATACCACAGTGTGACGTGCACTATATGGACAGAGATCTTCCAAAGACTTTGACAGAGCATTTTGTTTAATGTCTGGAATAATATTTATGGTACGTAGGGCATGATTTGCCCTTTCTCTGCCCTGAGACTGCTGACCACCTGAATAACAAGAAAAGAAAGCTTGCTGCAGGTGAAAATAAATATATTTATTCTACATCATCCTCCATGTGCTTTAGTTCCAGAGAGTGAGCTTGGGGATGAAAGGGCAGATCTGCTGCTACCACTAGTGAGTGTTCAGTTCACAGGCTCAAACTAAAGTAAATCCCCAATTAAGCAGCAAAATGTGGTGGCACAGATGATGGTTTATCAGGACTTTTTCTCTCTGCAAATCTCCTATTGAGCCACACTATTTGCTAATTGTGAGCACAGCCCTTCAGCAGCCCAGTATGGCTGAACACAAGGCGACCATGCAACGAGCTCAGGTCCCAGGAAACAGATCGCCTCCACTGCTGGTCCCCGTTTTGGACCCCTTCCACCAACTTCTTCCTAAGCAGTGTGAACATGAGTTCATCTGTGCTCCCTGGTTGTGGGATCCCTGACTCTCCCTTGTTTGGTAGTACAGATGTTGTCCCAGGGATGTAGGACAGCAGGATAGGATCCTGCCACTGTTGTGCACCCCTCACCTGGAGACTGTTGTGAGATTTGCTGAGACCTTGCTGACACACCAAGCTCACAAATGGTTTCAGCTCCCTGTAACTGCACTGGGAAGGGGAAGGAGAAGGAAAAAATGACTTGCCATTTCCCCCCAATGACTTGCAATTAGAAGAACTCAGACTTCTCCATGCAACAAGGATAGCTATGCCTGCTTGGCCCTGGACTCTTTTTGGGAGCTGAATATATTTAATATGCCAAGCCTTCTACCATGAGGTTGTCCAGGGGAAATGTTTTAATAGCTTAAAGGCACTCTCACTGTAGTGCATTTGCCTATAACGTGGCAAACAGAATTATTAGAAACCTTGCATTTTGCATCTTAAAACTCTAAGTTACTCAAGAACACATTATTTCTTCTGTCAGATTTTGCTTTGCTAAGACAGAATGCATGAGACACCAGGCAGATGTGGGAAAGCCTTGAGCTCTTTAAGAAACAACAGGTATGAGGATACTGATGGCAAGATGACCAAGATGAAGATGCTTATCTATGAAGATGAGCACTTGTATCTGCCTACAGATCTTCCTCACCACTGCTCTGCAGCATTCCTTCTCTGATAGTTTGGACATCCATTTTCAGCTGAAACTTCTCCACAGCTGAGCTACACATGGGTCTTGCAGCTCAAGTTCA
Organism: Acanthornis magna; assembly: GCA_036785705.1. Classification (NCBI taxonomy): domain Eukaryota; kingdom Metazoa; phylum Chordata; class Aves; order Passeriformes; family Acanthizidae; genus Acanthornis; species Acanthornis magna. Next base: position 16,165,193 of record JAWUZG010000090.1, read on the forward strand.
CTTCATTAGTTTTCACTACCGAGTTGCAGGCAACAAGATCAACCTGGAAATCTTTGGATCTTGCAGACTGCAGCACAGTCCTGTTCAAGTCTTTTTTGATAAAACAAGCCATTTCCCCTCTAACAGCTTTTCTGAATTCCCTGATGCAAGCTGAATGGGGGCTGGATCACAGGGAATGAGAACTGAGTGCAGCATTGCAGATGTGTCCCCCTGCACCACGTACTCACCTCTCCTGTGGGAATACACTGCCAGACAGAGCTGATGGCCAGGCTGCATTGCCAGCCCACATTTCGGGAGTGACTTGCAATTATTCTCCAGTCTGCAAATGCACTCAAGCCTTTGATCTCCTCTGTTGCTCCCAACTGCCAGCCTCCCAGATTCTGCCAGCATTTCCTGCTGCTGTTCCCTAATCATGCTACCACGCCACAGATAACCACAGTACAACTGCAAACAGAGCCGCCTGCTCAGTAAGGGCACACAGAGCCAGTGCCCCACTGCATGCCCCCTTCCTTTCATCCCACTTTCTTACTGTACGTCCTCTGCTAATCCTAGCATATTCTGCAGGAGAACTTGAGGCAAAGGTTTTACTTTGTGCTACCAGGAATGGATGAACCCTGTTTTCAGGTTTCCCTTACAAACACACTCATATTTTCTCCTAAAGATTATGGAATTTGGAAAGTTATAGAGATGAGGGAACATAAAGTGCTGCATCACTTTTAGCAAGAAAACAAGGGGAAAGGAAAAATAATACTGGGTTATTACTATTTGAAACTCTCCATCAAAATGGGTATTTCGAGGCAAAATCAAAATAAAAAAACAAATTGAAAACTCCCTATCTAAACCAGAAAACTGTAATAATAACATGTTGAGTGGGGATTTTTCTCCTGGGCAGTTTTCATGTAGTAGATGCTCTTACCTCTGACTGCCATTTCCCAAAGAGATCCTGAATTATTTGTCATTCACTTACTATTGTGGTTGTTATGTAAAGTAGGACAGTTGCGCTATCTCCACCTGATGAGAAAGCCATACACTTTCACATTTTAATATCAAACACATTCTTTGAAGGATCAAAATATGCATTACCTAACACACTTTTCAAAAAAACCTCTCTCATTTATACTTGCTCCTCATTTAGTCTTTCTCCTGCTGGAAAATCTCTTGAGTTTACATGGCATATCTGTGTGTCACATGTGCTCCCTTTAATAGCCAACATAAATGTTTTTCAACTCTGGACTCTACAGCTTGTGTCTCACTTACAAAACTCAAGCAGCGCCTCTCTGCTTTACTCATCACGCGACCAAAGCACTGCCCATCTCCCGCTTGTCTCCCTGCAAAGCCGGGGCTCCCAGAGCCCAGCCCAACACAGTTCCCTTCGGTTTGATGGAACCGATCAGCCGATAAATTCCATCCTGATTCCAAATACTCTTCAGCAAGCTCTGTTCCCCAATATTTTTCCCTTCTCAAGGACCAGCAGTGCCACACTTGATTCAGTGGAGCCTCCTCCTTGTCTCTGTGCTCCTGCGGGCTGGGGCCTGGGAAATGGCACTTCAATGACAGCAAGCCCTGCATAACGTGAGGTTCACTTCGTGGATGACAGAGGCACGGTATTTCATCAGTATGTTAAAATGCTTCAAAGAGTTCAGAAATAAAAATTCTTGGAATTGCTGCATGAGTCAAAACTTTTAAAAAAGTTCATATTAAAATATGAATCACTGGCTTGCTTCAAGGGAGGAAAAAATTCTTGTTTTCAGCAAAAAGTTAATTGGGTGTCCTAAAAATCAGTAATTAAAAACACCATTAGTAGACAATAATCATCTACAGTGCTAGTTTCCTTCTGTACATAAAAGGCTTTAAAAGGACAGAGTAAGAGAGAAAAGTTCAGTATCAGCATTTGCCTCAAGACCCAATGCAGCCGGGGGCTGGCCCAGCATCCCTTGTGCAGGAAAATAGAAAGAGAGCTAAGAAAGATATTTTTGTTGCTGTGAATGAAAGTTGGATTTCTGAAGCTATATGTCTGCACCATTTAAAATTAGCTCAGTCACAGACAAACCTTAAATGTCATCCTGAGGGACAGCACCACCGTCGCTATCATCCCCCGTGCACGTCAGAGAGAAGTGCCACCACCCTGGGCAGAAAATGCAGCCACTCTTTGCTGTGTAACAACACAAGACTGGAAGCAAAGAATATGGTTTCCAAATTAAACAGTGGGAGTAATTTCTGCCAACAGGATGTAATTATTCCTCTTGTAAAAGGGCTGTGGAACACTTAATGGTTTCGAGCACTAATACATATGGAAACAGTGTTCCACAAATACCCAGCCAAGTGCTAGAGCACCACTGGCTTGGGGAGCAGTAAAAGGCAGAGAACACATCCTGTACTGCCTAAGACTTGAAGGGCCTCCTTCCAAATGCTGCTCTAGCTGGACTGCTGAAGTTTCTGTAACAAGCATGATCACTGCCCAGGGTGCTTGTCTCTCACAGCAGCTGTAGTTAAGGCAGCTGACTGTGTCACAGCCCGAAGTATAGATTTATTACCACCATATCTCAATGCCAGGTCTGTGACTATTTCAGGTAGTTTATCTGACTAGACTGCTGTCTTCCGAAACATCCTGTTTATGAACAAGCAGGATCTGAGACTGTGTCAAATATATCAAGGTAATTCCATAAGATATATGGAATCTCAAAATTGACATGCTACTGATACTAATTTTCTTAAGGTCTGACCAAAATACACTTCCAGATCAGAAATAAACAGCAGCATCTAAATGCAGACATTTTAAAATTATGGTCAGAACACTCCCAGCATGTGAAACTCCCTTCATAGGAAGTATGTTTGTTGAGTGAAGGATGTTAGGCCTTAATACCCTATGGCAACTCAGCTCTTACATTCACATGCAAAAATTCATTGCCACACTTACGAAAACAGATAAGCAGAGTTCTCCACAGCACAGCTCTCCTGGTACAAGTTTTTTGCCACCTCTACTACGGCAGACTGCAGCTTGGGAGGAAACAAATGTCCCAGCATCTCCTTTCACTTCTAAAAGACAAACTTTTTCTGCACAGCCCTGCCTCAAACATCAGCAGAAAAAAATGCTTACACACTGACAACACATCTGAGGAACTGCTCTGGAGCTTAACAGGCTGTAATCAAGATATTAGAGGTTTATTTTGAACAAGCACTTAGGGGAATAGGCCTGAGTTCTCCATGTTAGCAGTGCCCCTCAGTGTGTGATTCTCCCATCCTCACATTGACTGAAGAGAAAGCAAATGAGTCTGGATGGTGACTATTTCACAATATAAAATTTATTTTTTAAACATGCGAAGATCCTTTTTGAGCAAAACTCACCATGATTGAGGTATGAAGCATTGTCTTCCTGACCTTTCAGAAATTCAAAAAACTAACATTTGCTTCTTTGGTCAGTAATGCTATTGACAAATTCATTTTCTTTCAACACACACACGCACAAAAATCTTTACTAATCGTATTTCTATTACCATCATCCTTCAGATCTTTTAGCATGATTTACAGAGGGGGGAAAAATGAAAGAAAAACAAAAACTGGCAGTACATTAGGCAGCTTTGGGCAGAGAAGATGATGGATTCTCCCAAAGTAATTTCCTGCAAAGTGAGATTTGATACAAGGATCTTGATTATGTATGTCAGTGCTGGGAAGGTACCCAGACATGTGAGACTATCATTTACAACCAATGCAGCCAAGGCAGAGGCCACTACTGGGTTTTAGAAATGAAGAGCATTAGTAGAAGGGAATAGAAAGAAAGGATTTTTCAGAAGAGTTGGAGACAGCAATATTTGATTTAACTTACAATACTCTACAACCTCCTAAGATGGTCCCAATTAGACATATTTCTGCATACCACACTTGGTGAATGATGCCACACTTGGCCTTGTCCTCCTAAAACTCTCTTGGCAAAAGCAACAAAGACTTCCTAGCACTAAAAGGCCACACTGTGGTTTTGTTTCCAAAAATCACTTCTAGGAAAAATGAGAGGTTAAAAAAAAACCTCTGTGAGATACTCTGTATCCAAGAACAAAGCTGAATGGTTCCATGTGAGTCACTTTCAGTCTTTGCAGGCTTGGCATTTGTGGTATGGACTCAGAAAAGTCATTACCAGTAATTCTGTCATTTCAAGTGTTTGCAACACATGAGAAATAAATGCTTCTAAAACGAAAAGTTCCATCCTAACCACTTCAGGTACACTTACAGATCAACTTCCTACAACTTCAGTCTAAATCCATTCCACTATATGTAAAAAATATTTTTGGATGCTCTAAGTAAACAAAGGCATTCAACATGTGACTTGAAAAAGAGGTCTTCAAACAAAAATGTTGCAAGAAGCGAGACATGATGGAGACAACACAATTCCGTTTATTCACTTGAAGGACTACTTATTTTGTTGTATTAATCCAAAGTAAACCTGCAGTACAGCCATATCTTTTCTCTCGTCTTTAATACAGCCAAGCAAAAATAAGGAGAAGAAAAGATATCACATGTGCAGCCATTCTGCAGGAAGTTTTAAGTGATCTGCATTAATTCCTTTGTTCTTACTGACATATAGAAACTGCTTCTCTGAACGCTGATGAAGAATCTATCTCTGAGCTTCATTTTTATTTGCTGTATTTTAATGACTTCTGTTATAAGCCGGTCTAAACTGGGAAGCTAAAAATAGAAAGAAGATACAAGATTTTGGGTCTTTCAAGCACCAGGTTAGGTTTATAAGCAACGAAGCAGGCAGTGTGCTGTGATGGTCTGGGCATTACCAGCAACCTGGACAGTCACCCCTCTCCCTTCCCAGCAGGTCTGTCTGACAGAGTGAGAAGATGGAAGAAACATACTTTTACAGTCTACAATAACCAAATTATCAAACAAAATTAAGGGTCAGCATTTCTGTGAGCATTTGAACAAATGCGATTCATGAGCGATTTCAAAGCAGCTTTTGCCATACATGCAAACTCTGTCCGATGCCGTTATTTTTGGTGTCTTGTGCTGTGTGAAGCTGTCATAGTCTCGCTGTTAGAATGCGCATTAAAAGTTCCTCCGTCACACAGGCACACCCATTGGCACGAACGCTGGAGGTTGCGAAACCTCCGCACCTCTGTCAAATCAACCTGAAATCAGGCTCCGGAGCTGCCGAGGGCGTGGAGAGAGCGCACACAGAGGCAGTGTTTGCACAAGCCTTGTTTCCATAGGAAACCAGGGTAAACATATACCCGTTTAAAAAATAAAGTTTTCCATGGCAGTGGCTGGGAAGTCCTGCAGCTCTGCCCATTGCCCACTAGAGGCCGTGAAGCCCTTACGCCTGCCCCGGCCCCGGCTGCCGGAATCCAGCGAGGAGGCGACGAGGGATGGGAAGCACCAAAAATGAGACATTTCTCCTTCCGACATTAAAACCCTAACACTTCCTTAATGCAGCAAAGCGCCCCAGCCCTGGCAGGCGGTCCTGCTGTGGGCAGCCAGCTGTGCTCACCTACAGCTGGAAACCCGAGCAGGAGGTGGATGAGGAGGATGATCAGGAAGATGAGGAGAAGAAGATAGAGCTGGCTGGAGGGAAGTGACTTCTCTGTGACAAGCCCAAAGTAAACAACGAGTAGCCAAATTTATGGGCCACTTTTAAAATCAATTGTGCTTTTTGAACATCACTCACTGGAGCCTGGCAAGCTGCAGCAGTCTACAGAAAGGATGCCAAGCGTGAGGGGGATTTAATGAGCAGAGCTTGCTGGAGAGCTGCAGCAACAAATATATGTGCACAGAAAAACCACCATGGAGGCTGGTGTGGGGAAAAGACAGCTGAGGGTGTTTCTCAGTACACTGAGAAACACACAGGGGTAGTATAACAAAAAGAAGCAAAATTCAGTTCGTCCAATTGAATGCCAAACGGGGCTTCTCTGGCTATTCAGAGATTATATCACACCCTTCTGTGAGGGACACAGGGAAACAGATGAAAATTAGAAGAGGAGACCTGCCCAGAGCTGTGCTCTAAGGAGTACATCAAACCTGAGAGAGGAGGAGACCAACACGTCAAACCTGGACTTCCACAGGAGGCACAGAAACATGGCCACTACAGAGCCTAAGGCTAGAAATCACATCTAAATGTCTTCTTGCAAGCTTCTGACAGGTTATCTGTCTAGAAAACTACAAAGGGTCAATGTAGATCAGATTATTCTTCACAGATATTGATTGTCCAACTTTTTGCAATGTTGAATTTCATCTGCCATTGTGCTATGCGTACACATAGCTTAATTATGTCCCATGTAAGTTCCTTTATGTTCTGCCATCTGGATTAGTTAAATACTTTTGTGTCTTCTGCAACCTCTGTCATGTTCCACACTTGTGCCACAGATCATTAAACAGCATAAATGTCGCACACTTCCTAAAATGAAATTTCAGGGCAGCCCAATAAAAACCAATGACCTTTGTAAAAATGTATATTTATTTCTCTTCTATTGCCTGCTCTCAAGTACTTGGCAACCTTGTGGCGAAACATTGTATTAAGACTGGGGAATGTGGATTTAAGTACCTTCTGGTCGGCAGTCAGGCACCTCAAAAACATGCGAGTGCCACTGTGTCCTTGGATGGCCATTTTGCAAGAAACTACTGGTCATGTAGTTTGTGTCCAAATGTACAACTCAGGCAGCTCAGTGTGCAAGAAGAGGATTTTGGCTTCTGCATTTCATAAGGATATTTAGTGGCAGCTATTGGTAAGCACCTCAGTGCAGGAGAGTGCTGGGGTTGGTGCCCCTCGCCCTGGTGGGCTGGGGCCACCAGCCCTCGCAGCAGAGTGTGACAGGGACCCTTGGGCTGTGGCACTTGGCTCATCCCCGTACAGTGTGCAGGGATGGCATGGCAGAGCTCCTGCTGTGACTGCAGCTCCAGAGCATGAGAAGACCAACACACAGTTTGTCCAGGGCGCTGCACACCCTGCACACCAAACCGGTGTGATGGGAAGCAGTGTGCAAAGCACTGTGTGGGGCTTTTCTGGGACTGGTCCTTTATCAAAGGAGGGCAAATAAATGTAATACAGATCTGGATGCATTCATGAAGACAACATTTTATTTTTTTTTGCTAAGAAAACAGAAGTCTGTTGGTTTGTTAGCAAAAGAAAAATGTGGGAAGCGGCACAAGTGTTTTTCCACTTTATGAAGGCAACTGTGAGGGAGGGGGCTGCCTGGAGATGTGGAAGCACATCCCCACCTCATGCTTCCAGCCCCAGCTCCACTGGGCATCTTGCAATCCCTCTGGCCAATGCCCAAAGAAAATCTGGGTCCTTATCTCTAGCATGTTCCTGCTAGGCGGCCCTGAGAGCAACTCCAGGTGTTCATACAGTCTCTAATCCCATTAGGGCTCTTTTAAAGCAAGTGGTTTTGTTTTTTCTCATTTTAATGGTGTCACAGAATTTACACTTAATGGGTTTGCAGTTATTAGGCAGTTTGAAAAGTTATTTGCACTTTGTGGTTTGCTGCCAGAAGTATAGCAAGAGACAAGCACTGAGGTCCTTGTGAATCCCACAGCTGCCGTGACTTTTCCATGTGAAGAAGGAACAGTTGCTTGAGGCATTTTAGAGAAATGCAAGAACACAGGAACAGTTCATTAATACTGGAAGTGAATTTGCAATTACAAAGAGCAGATGGTCAGCTCACACAGTGAATCAACCTTAAACCATCTAGACTTACAAGACTACTGCTAACATTGAAACAGTACCAAATTCAGAAAAGAAAGGGAAAAAAATTAAATTCCTACGTGCTCAGCAGTCAGAAGTCAGCTCAGATTTGGATCCTATATACAGTGGCTTAAGTCCAGATAAAGCTGTCAATATTAAACTAAGTCAGTGGATTTACCACAGAGTTCATGCCCCTTCTTTTTACTTGCATAAAAAACACTCAGAGCAGTCCAAGATAAGCAAAATTAACAAGAACCTTAATAAAATAACTGTATCAGCATCATTAATAAAGCTAGGAATCAAGCTAATCCTCCTTTGTACCATTGCAACTCAGCTGTAACAGAGATGTGGTATAGCAGCGCTAATAAGAATGGAAATCAAAGCTGAAGTTACATGACTAAGTTTCTCATTATTTTATAGTCCACTAACAAAAAATGCCATACACACACTGCTTTAACAAACCTATCTGTGATGCACTCCAGAGCTGCTGAATTCTTTCCACACACATGCTGCTTGTAGACTCTGTGAAGGAGCTTAAGAGAGATGTGTATCTTGAAAGCACTCCTCAGCGCAGCTCACAGGCAAATTAGAATTATTATCGCTATAGGCACGTAACAGTATGTATGTGCAAAAGGAAGGACTTGCTTAGCACCACGTGCATTTATTTCACCCTGCCAGCTCTTCACTTGGCCTGGCAAACAAGACTATAACTACAGGGGGGAAGAGAGAGGCTATAAGCAAAGAGCTCTGTTGCATGGCCCTTCCTGCATGCATCCAGGGAGTGAACTGCAATGGCTCTACCAGCCCTGAAAGGCCACACAGTCATCCTTCAAAACCTTTTTCCCTGCGACACGAAGTTTCAGCAGCCCAGCTGTGCACCTCTGGACAGCAAACAGTGAAGGCTCCTTAAGGTTAACCTGACCTGCAGTTTGCAGGTCTTTGTGAATGGGTGAACAGGAGCACCAATGTTGTGTGGATGTCAAGGCAACTGGCAGGGAGAGTCAGCACATGCCGGATTTGCCAAAGCCTCGAGCAAGAGGCAACTGCAACTTGACTGCAGCAGGGCTCCGAAGACCAGCTGAAAGGCTGCAACAGCAACAAATGATGTAGGCAAGATACGTGATTAAAAAAAGGATGGTCATTGGATTTTCAGCTGAGGAAGGGATATTGGCTTGGTGGTACTCACGATCAGTGCAACTTGCTGACCAAGGCATAGTGAGAACTTAGAGACAGATCCTTCCAGTCAATATAACTCCTAACAAGGCATCCAAAGACTTTTCTTTGGTTTCCCTCACAGAGTTAAGGGTGTATGAACTTGTACTCACAAGCAAGAGAGAATTCAAATTTTCAGGGATGTATTTTCAGGGATGTATTTTCAGGCAAGAAGCTCAGGTTAATTTTGAACAATCAACTTAATTCTTCCCTTAAGCCAGAAATCGGCATAGCAGGTCAGTTTGTTTAGAGATCATGATATAGTTCAGCAAGTCCTGTCTGGCTTCATAGCACAGTGTACAAGAATGTGTCAATGCATCTGATGAGCTTATACTACCAAAATGCTATTCCCATACCTGCAGCAACAGAAAATGTGAAGTGTTGTAGCTGTTTTCAGATTCCTTCCCTTTACACTTTCTTTTCTAACACAAAAAGTAGAAACCACAGGTTACTTGAAGAGTTCCACAGAGCCAGCTATGACATTGTTAAGACATTGGTATGTTGATTCAATATCTCAGAACTGCTTTAAAGTTTTCCAAAGCCTTAAGAAAGAAAAGTTGATATCAAAGTTATTTTGAGAGGTGATTTACATATACATCTCTTTAGTATGCTGAAATTCAGTATAAGAAACCTGTTTTCTATAAAAAACTATTTCTAGCAACAGCTTAAAAACTCTGGTTATTCTTTGAAACCTTTTGCATTTCCCTGAAATTATGGGATCCCACAACTATTTTAGTAGCCTCTGCTATTGTACATGCCATGGCAATTCCACTTAGCCTCAAGGTCCAAATCTGCATCTGGTTTTGGCTATTAAAAATTAAACTGAAATTCTTTTTCTCCAGCAAATATTTATCCCATTGTAGACTGATTAAGTATATGGCAGCACTTGTAAACTGTTGTGATGACACAATACTTGGACCGCTCTCCATTAGCAAAGACAGATCTGGAGCAGACACTGGCTTACATACTCAAGGATTTCGGATTTCCAGACACATTTCTAATTTTGTATAAACCATTTTTTTTCCTTTCTAAATCTGACATTGCTCTTCATTAAGGGCTGAGATTTGGAAAAAAAAAAGCAGAAAATCCCATGGGATTGAAAACAACAGATGTTGTCTGTTTTAAGCTTCCTTTATTCCAAATCACTGAATTTCATGCTTTTAAGATTTTCCTGCCTCTCTTTACAGAGGCCCATGATTTGCTCTTAAATGGATTTTCAAGAGGCTGACTCTGACTAGAATACATGTGAAAGAGATTTTCAACCTAAAATGCACCTTTTTTTTTCCATGGAAGTTACTAGAAACATACTAAAATATGATGGAAGCAGTATTAGGGTAGCATCAATTTGTGTCCATTCTGTGAGCAATAAACCGCACAGGATACCATCCCAGCAAATACAAGGTGCATGCTACTCACTTCCCACCCAAAAGCCCTTGTGCTTCCTGCTCCTCTGTTTCAACACTGCTGAACTGCCAACCTCAAAATCCAAAATACTGCCCCAGGACAACCACAAATGGATTTGCAAGCTTTCCCTAGAATCAATTTATTTTGCCATAATCAGCAACTTTCCTGCACTCGCCTGCCCTCCATCCAGCCAAAGAACCCCTGCCCTTAGGAGGTAAAACTCATGCCTTCTTCAGGTGAGTGACTGCATCCTTTGAAAAGATGCTGTGATCATGAAGTCAGTGATTCCAAAACTGTCTGGGTGAAGAAATAGCTGTGTAATGCTGTGGAAAAAATGCTGTGCAATTTGATCCCTAAGGATATGTCAGGGAAATAATAAATAGGGAAGGATGTTGGGGACAGACTTGACATCTTTAAAAGAAAGAAAAAAAAAGAGAGGTTTCAAAAAACAGCTACAGGAATGTTTAAGTACTGGATAAAGTAATAACATAGTGAGGAGCAGTAATTTCACCTATCTAAAAAAAACCTGACTTGATAAATAGTCCTATCAGAATACAGTGATACCTGACAGTGAAAATCTTTTCATTCCAGAAAGAAAGCACAAGAAGAACGGCTGAAATAAGGACAGACAAATTCAAATTATAAGTTAGGCATATGATTTTCATACCTTCTATTTTTTAAAGTTTTGTCTCCTAGTCAATACAGGGTGAGTTTCTGGGAAGGATATTGAAGCCAAACAACCAAATTCTGTTTTCAATACAAGCCATTAGATAGACAGGAGGCCAGGCTAAATGAACTAATGGGTTTAAGCTTTACGAGGTCAGATCTTTCTATTAAGTGCCAGAAACTCTATGTTTACAGTGATTATAGCTGTGGTCATTAATAAAAATAATTGGAAGTGACTATCCCTTTGATTTAATCAGATTTGCATTGGTACAAGTTCACTGAATTGCAGATGGAAGAAATATTAAACCTCATCCCTTCACAGATGGCAAGATTTTAACAATGCCTTCATAAAGCCTCAATTCATATTTTATGCCCTGACTTCCTCTTGTATTCCAATTTTTTTTTGCAACAGCACATGCACTGCAGAAGCAATAGAAGTTAAGCCGTAATACAGTTTGTTTGCCAAGCTTGAGTGGATGCAAACATCCGTCCTTTCAGAATTAGTATGTCATTTGGGTTCTTTTATAAATAAAAATCTATTTTCAAATTAGAAAATAGAAAAAAAAAAAGATGGATTTTCCGGTCTTCAGTAAGGCCATCTCTGCTTCCACATTCTGTAAGCTTTTGTTACTCCCGAGGCTCTCAAACAATGTGATTATTTCTCACATTCTTCCAGATTTGCCCTGGGATTGTTGAGCAGCTGGGAAGGTATGTGTCTGCACTACTTGCCACATGCAGGAGATGTAGAAATTCAGTTTCATTCTCTGCAGGATCAAAAGTGATTTTTCTAAGTTTTCTTCCAAAATGAAATTCTAACATATTCATCCCTCAGAAATACCAGGAAATGAGTGCTTGGCTCTGACCTTTTCTAATGTCTTGAGATTTTCCATCTGAAGGACAAGGATGCAATGACACATTCTTTGCTATGAAATCAAGACCCAAGCCATTGACAACAGCTACAGCAGGAGCAGCCAGCACCAGCCACAAGCTCCAAGCTTGGCAGTTCTGAGGTGTTTTGAGGTCATTCATCTTGAGTCCATGAACTCAGAAGACCCTCATGTGAACAGAAGTGCCCTGAGCTGCACATATAAAAGCCTTTGCCACGACTTCCAGGATCCTGAATAGGGCACAGGGAATCAGGAAACCTGTCCCTGTACCACCTCAAGGGACCTTGGCAACTCTGGCTTCCTCAGCAGGCCACCAGCTGAGATACTGAAAAACACGTTGGTTCACCAGAATACTGGCAAATCTGGAATGCTTTTACTAAAAGTTTCAAGCCCATCACATCGGCATAAAAGGCCTGAGAGAGTTTAAGTCTGAGCAACAAAAAACCAGTGTGCCCAGCAATACTCTGGTGTGTGTGTTTGGACTGAGCTGGGGCAGCTGAGATGGCTGAGGTGTTGAGTAGCAAAGCAGAGGCAAAAAAAGAGACTTCAAATTTACTTGGAGCAGGTGTACCTAGATTAGACAGGAGGGAGAAACCCATTCCCATGGGATATGCCAGCACAGTACTGGCAATGGAACCACAGCAGCTGGAGGGTCAGGAGAGAGGAGTGCACAAAATTACACTGAATAAGGGATTTAGCTAACACGCATATTTCTGATTTTCACTAATGACTGAGGAAACCCTCAAATACATGGAAGTTCAGTCAGTGACTGTTGCCTTGTTACTCAGAAATTGCTTATGAAATGAACTCAAATTTGGAAAATCATACAACATCCAAAATATTGAAGTTCAGCACTTGTTAACACATTCACTCCTGATATCCCTTCAGAAAAGATGTGTGAGCTTTGACATGTTCCTTCTTTTCATTTTTCCTCATCTATATAACTTATTGTCACAGCTCTGCAAATTTATTGACAGCTGTGATCTGTGAATGGCAGACCTGCTGCAGTTCTGAGGTTCATGGTCCACCTCGTAGTCCAGACTGTTTTTGTCCTACAGAATATGGAACATTTTTGGAAACAGAGCATATGCTGATGGTGATTATAATTCTCTATGCCAGCTTTCCTGAAAACTTTGTGGAAACGGTAATTTTGCCTGACAATTCATGTGGACAAAGCACATCCTATACATTTCTGTAATTTAGCTTTATGAAAAGTACGGAAAGGTTTCATAAACAGTAAGGGGAAAGCACAACTGTAAAGAAACAGAATTAAAAAAAATATATATTGGTCAGCTTTAACACACTCATCTGCAGAAGTCAGCTACTTCGAGGAGAGACATAATGGTAACAAAGTTTTCAAGAAGCCCCAGCAAGTTGTATGCTTCCAGCCTGTTCCTGGGAAAAGCCTGATGAGTGCAAAGAGAACAACTGTGAAACACTAAACATGCTGCTAATGTGAGAAGCCCTACGTTCTGGGGAGAGAAGAGCATTCAGAAATAATTGAATCATCCAAGGCTGTGCTCAGTGCATACCCTAAGGTGATTATGTTCAGAATAGAAGCTTTCAGAATGTCATTTAGTAAATGAAAACAGAGTTGGATACCAGTAATAAACCAGTGCCCTCAAGCTACTCATTTTTTATAGTGACTTAATTGAAACTTACAAATCACTGAATGCCAGATGCCTGGGAAAGGGGGCAGCACTGAGACCAGGACCAGAGACACTGAAACCCAGCAACAAACAGTGATTTTGCCTCCAGTAAAGAACAGTTTATGGCTACAACTTTCTTCATCAGGTAATAAATATGAGTCTGTTGTACTTCTGACTGCTCAACTGCACTCCCAGGATAGGATAGAGCTGGGTACCAACTTGTTTTCAACTTTCTAATTGCTGATTAACCCAGTAAAACGAAACCAAGCACAAAGTTTTTTTTCTCTTTCTTATTGTAACAAGAAGGCTGTTTTAAACTGCAGCAGCTCCTTAATCACATGATTTCTATTACCTAATTTGCAAGAAGAACAATTCTATTATCTTTAAAAAGCAAGCATACATTTAACTCATACTATTGTCATTCAAATGATATATAACGATTCCATTTGGGATTTCTGCCTTTTTATATACATTTAGCACTTTTTTATCATAAAAAAGGAATAAAGCTTAAGCAAGATTTATTCCAAGTTTTTCAAACTAGTACTGCTTCTTGCAGACAGATGTCCCTAACATAGTTGTTCTATTAAACTGTACACCACAAGAACAAGATTTGCTTTGAAAATGTAGCATTGTAGTTTTCCAGAACTGAAGCTTAAGAAGAGAAAGAATTTCTTTGGATGTAATAAATCTTCAGTGATGAGTAAAACATGAAGGAAGCCTCTCTCTTCTTGAAAGCAGGGGACACTCCCTTCCTTTCTCAATACGTACTACAAGGCAGAACTCCCAGCCTGTCATTTTACACACAAACAATTCACCAGAGTGGTTGAGAATGATTTGGACATGAGTTTGAACATGAGTTTGGGCACTGACATTACTTGCTCAAACCTGAATTAAATCATCCTGGGAGGGGCAAAGGCATCAGAGAAGATCCTCAGCCTCCAAAGGCAAAGAACCACCCCCAGCCTGCCCATGCAGCCGTTCCTACCAGGCGTTGCATCACTCAGGAGTTTTGGCTGCAAGACTTCTACAAACCTGAGTCTTCACCCAGTGTCCCTCACTCTTGTCCTGCCTGTTCTCAGCCCCTTTTTCCACTGCTGAAGACTGTGCATATCACACAACTGCAATTACCAGAGGATTTTGCAGCCTGCCTCTCCCATGCAAGAGAACTTCATCATTTTCTGCAGAAGATTAGTTTAGTGTTAGTTGCTTTGAAGATAATTGCTCAACAACAAACTCAGTTCTTAACCCTCATTTACATTTCCTAGAAGTTCTGTCAAGGTAGTGCCTTTGGGGATGATGCTTTCTGGGCTTAATCTCAGTCCAAAGGTGATTTTCATGCATGTAAATGTAAATTCAAACACTTTAATTGTTCTCAAACCAGACACACATGTGACATGATTTTCCCCAGGATACTCTATCCAAAAAACTACGTAATTGCTCAGTAGTAGGAAAATATTTCCCCATTCTCATTGAGCTATAAGGAATACTCCTTAGTAAGAAGAAGTTAGAAGAAAACCCTATTTCAGAGAAATGAAAAAATGAAATAAAAAATAAAATTAATGCATTGCAGCATTGAGCTGCCTGATTTTCTCAGGGGTTAGTGTGGGAAACTAGAAGGACACAGAGTATCCAAAGCAAGTACTTAATTGACAGTCTGATCTATACATAGATACATACACACACACATATATATATGTATGTGTGTATGTATATGTATATGTATATGTATATGTATACACATAAAGTCTTCTCTTCCACTGAAAGGTGGGAGCTGGAGTGAAAAATCTGGGTTTATACATTGCACATCAAACCCCTGCCTGTGTGGTGTGCTATCATCTATTCACATTCAGGAGAGAGAGAGCCTTAACTTAATTACGGCAACTGGTGTGGGGAAATTAATGATCACTGAACACTGCAAAATAGAAATCAATACTTTTGTGCCTTTTCCAAATGGTCTATTGCCAGATAGATATTCATGGCTATATTTCCCTCATCCTGTGAATATTAATAAGGTAGCAAAGACTATATTTATATCAAAGCCTTGGAAACAAGGCTACTGCTAATGCAGGTCCTCAGCAGTAAAATGTTACAGCTACCAGCTGACTGATTTGTGGGATGCTAAGTAACAGCTTCAGTATAATACAATCCTTCATTTTCTATTCTGAAACTTGTTTACTTCTGTCGCCATTTATTAAAATACTGTCCAGCTATAATTAAAAAGGATGGGACAACAACAACCTTTAGTACTTTCTTGCTGTGATAAGCAAGATGCTTAAACAAGAGCTTAGACACTTGACAGACAAGTACAAATGGGGCTAAATTCACTTTGATGAGCTGTGTGACGGCTTCTTCCACAAATGAGACACAACAGAGAGGCAGGTCATTAGAAATTACCCTGCAATGGGATGACTGGCACGTTCAGCTTTTGCAATCCTATTAAGCTGTAGCCACTGCATGAAAGCACCTGCTCATTGCAGGGGTAGGTGAAAGATGTTGTTTATACCTGGTGTGGTGGGCTGCCTGTGCCTGAGACACCACGGCTGGGTAAATACGCCCAAATGCCTCTGGCCTGATTCAGCCTGGGCAGTGATACAGATCTTAAATTAATTTCCAGGCATAAAATGATTACAAAATGGATTTAATGCTGCAAGCCTGTCTTACTGTATCTGTTCCACTGTGTTGTACCATAATTTAATAAATCAGAAAGTGTAGAGAAAAGAAACAGGTAAGCAGCCCAAAGGGTTAAAGTGTATATTATGGTGTCATGTAATGCATCGGCCTCTAGGGTCCTGACATGGGGCCCTAGTGGGAAAGAAGCCCCAGCTTGCGTCAACCTCTGACCAGGAAAACTGATCCACATATGGGGTATTTGCTATGGTAGCCACATCCCACATGACAATCAGATGTCCAGGAGTACCACCAGTGCCACTCAGTGACCTGTTTGTGTGGGATTATCAGCCATTCCTAGTCAGCCCCGGGCATGGACTTTCCATATGGTCGTGAAGACTGCGCTGTTGCAGTACAGTAACATAATGAAGGAACTATACAGTTACGACTAAAGCCCATTGCTATTTATGCCCTAAGAATATTTTTATCCCTATTATAAGGAAAGTGGAGACAAATGTTATATGATAGTATCATTTTACCATCTAATGAAATTATATATGACTTTTTAATATGAGAAACCTAAATTTCCCACCAGGCAATATTTTAATTTTTTTTTAATTACTGAGTGTGGAAGAAATACTGTGTATGTACTCATACATAAGCCATATGCACATATCATTTGCCTCTGGCCTTGCTATGTTTTCAATTGCTGATAGTTATATCTTTTCTTAGCATGTGCTCCTCCCGTCTGTTGTAACCAAATGTTGTTCCCAAGCCTATGCTCAGTTTGGAACCTACAATGACTCACCCAGTTGCTCAACATAACCTGCTTTGTTTGGGTGGAATTACACACAGTGCATGAAGATAAGGGTTAGAGCCATTACTGTAAGCTTTTTGAAGCACTAAGTTTATTTTGTCAAATGACTATTGAAAGCCTGAAGCAATGGTACTGTGTCTGCAATGCAAATAGCACTGTTCCCTGAGCTGACATGGGCTGATTTAAGACACTTACTCAATGTGAACAGATTTGAACTCGACAGGTAATGCCAGAGCTCCTGGACAGATATGACAACATGAAATGTAAATGATGGCCTTGCAGAAGAGGTCTGTGAACTAGCAAGTCAGATGTCCATGCCCATTAGGTGCAGCTTTCTGAGCACATCCCACTGCTACAGCTGGACAGTTCCTCTAACTGCAAAGGTGCTTCTTGAACTAATGCCACTGTTTGGTTTCAGGCCTTGTTTTGGGCTTTCTCTCATGCTGCATTTGAAAAACAGGGGAAAGCACCCATTTATAGGCTGAAATTCTATTAGCATAAGCCAATTTTTAATTTAAGACTTGGAGAAATGTATATGAAAGAGATCTAGTCCACAAAGACTTTTTGTAAGATTTTTTTGGTGCAATCTACATTTAGACTGATTTCCTAAGGAAATGCCACTGACATGGCCAGGCTTTGTGTTTTTGGTCTGTCCCCCTTTCTGTGTCAGGCTCCTTATCGCCTCCACCAATAACTTTTGAATGAATTGGCTGATTTGAAAGAGAGACAGATGGCTCAAAGGTATTAAACTCTTACAAGTTTTGTGAAAATAAGCAGCAGGGTAATGGTAAGAGAGCCTCTTAGCGGCTCACTAAAGAAAAGGCTTCGGCACAAATTCAATCCTTACTAAGCCAAAGAAAATCTGCACAAAGCTGAACCCCGACGTGCAAACTCATCACAAACAAGCCTTTGCTGGGGCTAGTGTTCATGGACTAGTTTGTGTTATCTATTGCAAAGCAAGCATCACCTTGTTTACTGTAGAAATAGCAAGCTAAATTTTTAATAAGGACACTGCTGAGGCAGTTAATAAGCAATGCAATGATATTCATTAAGAAGATACCATAAGCCACAAGCCTTGTTGAACTTACACACTGCCTAACTTTGACAGTGCATCTGAGAAAAGAATTATATCAGTACTTAGGGCTCAGATTAAGATATTTGACATTGGCATGTATGTGTAACCTCACACAGGAGGTTTGGCATTAAACAAATGGCACTTGGCACTTGTTGAACAGGCTCTTGAACACTCCCCCCACTACACACACATTGTCCTATGAAGAGCCTAGGTGGAGAAGGTCTGCACTTGAATCTGACAGGAAGCTTTGATCAGACAAATTAGGACAGGCTTTTATGCCGAGTTCCTGTCTCTACAGACCGTGTTTGATGGCAGTGTCCCTGCTGGAGACGCCTCTTCCATTATCACTCACTGCATGATGCTCAGCTTACAAAGGACACTGCACTTCCCAATTTTTCTTGCCTATTCCACACCACTTACTTTTTATGAGGACACTTGAAATGTTGGTATTTTAATGCTTACCTACTTTTTGATTAAATGTTATGACCCATAACTATACCAGTGTCTGAGAGCTTAGTTAAGAAAGAAGAGGCACAATCCTGTATCTAGAGCTTTTAACCATATTTCAGTCTCAAACAGGGACACATAAACAGTGTCAAAATAAACAATGGCAACATCACACAGCACTGCACTCTCTGCTATAGTGGTACCAAACAGTGAGGAAAACTGCAATTTCTGGGAGCATTTGAAGACACTGAGCACACTGGCACCTTTATAGGCACTACCATCTAGCCTTCAGTCAGACAAATGTACTCTCCACCAACCAAAACAGTGACAGGATTTTCTTCCTCTGGTTGCTATTGTCCCTTAATACAGTTTCATACACAAAAGCAGCAGGTAACTGCAGGCACAGATGCTGAGAAAGGTAATTATTTTCTTCAGAGCAGAAGGTGATTCCTTCTCCTCAAGCAGGTAAGTGCCAGACCTCCTGGGCATGTCAGCACCACACGCATTGCCAGCAGATCCTCAGCTACCTGCTTTGGGGGCCACCTTACATCTGTAATCCTTTCTATTGATGTGCTCCTCAAAGCAAACAAATAATGTCACCATCAGCCCAACTCATCTAAACTAACTCTTCTTGAGGCAAATAGTATCTTACATACTAGCCACTAATTCATCATACCTGGGTCTTCTCTCAAATCCCCACAGGGTCACTGTTTATTGACTTCTAACACCAAGGCAGCCACTCCTTAAACCTTTGACAGTTTAGGGATGGCACCTAACTTCTGGGCTGGGATGGTGTTCAAAACTTGCATCTGCATGGTTGCCTCTGGCTAACCCCACAAGCCTTATGCAAAACTACTCGATGCATTCCTGGTTGTCTTAATCGCCAAGAGCGTGTAATCCCCTCACTGGTGCACTCCTTCCGTGCCAGACATTCCTGTCTGCATGCAGCTGTGCCACAGGGATTGCAACAGGCAACAGCTGCCGTCCCAGTGGTCCCTCAGTGCCCATGATCTCACCATTCCTGTCTCGGGTCACAAGCCATTTTGTAATACCCTACAAATACCTCCTAGACTGGATCTACACTGTGTTGCAAGGAGGGCACTTCTGCAGAACAATCCATCCCTGTGCACTGGCTCTGCACCTGCCCATAGCTACAACAATCAGTAAGGAGGAGTGTGCACAGCCAAAGGTCTTTCAATTACTGTGCTACCCAAAAGCCTATCAGGGACAGCCACAGTGTCCCCCAATAAACTGTCACACAATTTACTGAAAGGTCTAAGGGGCTAAGAGCAGAGTGATACACTGCCTGGAGTGCTGTCCTTGGGTATCCACAGGGCAGAGCTGGATCTCCTGCATGGGTTTGAGCTGGGACATTCACAGGTGGAATTGGCAATAAACCTCGAACGAGAGAAGAAGGAAACAGGTGACTGACTGATGGATGCCTTCCAAAATTCTCATGGGTGAAGTCAGCAGTACAGAGTTTCTTCCACAGATGAGTTTCATCTCCTCCATGGCACATGGCAGAGGGCATATTGAGCATACATGCTGTGTTTGTACAGCTGAATTGTGCATTATTGCAAGGGTCTTAGAACATACATGGGGTAGACTAGAGTCCTTAATTCAGTCTATCTTTGGTGAGCTTTAATTCTACATATATTATTACCTAGTGCCTATAGGTATTTAGTGCCTAAATACCTAAAATTATGGGAGGCTGCACTCAAATGTATGACGTGGCAGTGTGGGGTTCCCAAGGAGCCACATTCCTATGGGTATGGTCCGTTCTTGTACTGCTTCAGGGCAAGGACACATGAACAAGCTCTGGTGAAGAAAACATACTTGTCTAAAGGAAAAAGATCTGAGAACACCTTGACTGGAGTAAATCACCGTAACACTACAAAACTAGAAAATTTTCCTGATGCCGGTCTGGTAATGTCCCTGTAGAGTCACACTGTTGCTAAGAACAGCACATGGCACCCAAAGGGATTTCTAAAGAGCCATGACGAGTTCCCCTCTATCAGAGAAACTCTATTAGTGCTGCTTTGCACTCTGTCCTGCTTTCCCAGCTGCCAGGGAATTTGTACTACAGCCTCCTCAAATAATACCACTTGGGAACGTGCTATTTTTGCTCGTGAGTGTGTCTGCAGACGAGTGTTCATCTCTCTGATTTGTAAATGTGCAGCAAAGTAGGCTCCCAAATATAAAACTGTGTATTTTTAACTACAGTTGATTCATAATGAAAACATTCCAAATCCGTGATTTCTTTTAAACGATCAGCTTACGGGCATATTTCCATTTCATTTTGTTTACAGAGTAGGGAGGCAGAATGAGAAGAAAAAAGGGTGAAAGGGGCAACTATACAAGCAGACTCTGTGCAACCAAATTAAAATGTGCATAAACACTGAAAAAATGTACATAAAAAGAAAAAAAAAAGGAAGATTTTGTTTAGACAGCTTCTTTTTAATGATCAGTAATCCTATGCATGCTAGAGTTCTGTCAAACATGTAAAGGCACATTGCTAGCATACTTTCTTAGCACATTTGGAAGAGGGAGCATGTGCGTAGTGTGATAAGGGGAAAATACCAAAATGAAAATGGCAGTTAAAGAAAGTTATCTCCGTAGGCAGATGCAAAACATAGGGCCAAAATCTCTGTTGTTATTTCTTATGGTAGTGAGTGATAAGGCAAGAAAGTAAAGCAAACAGAGGAGAAAAATCAGACTAGTAGATAGATAAGCAATTAAATCAAGAGCTTAGACCTGTTCTGAACCTCTGTGTTTCCCAAACATGCACAAGAGCAGTATGATATTACTGGCACATTGCAGCCTCCTACCTGCTGATTCACATGAGGTCCCAATATTTTTCTTTATGAATAATGCCAGAAGAATCTGGCTTTTCTCTTCCTAAGCACTGTGTGCTTTGCTTGCACTGATATCTCTTGAAATGCCAACTTTACATTTCCAATATCCACAAAGAAATTCTTAATAAAAAGATATGATCTGCATTTCAGAATGAGACCTTCAAATCCTTTAGCCCTGCCAGTTTCTAGGGAACTTTTGTTAAGAATGAAACAACCTGTTTAATAGCTGCTTTCCAATAGTAATCAAGAGAGTTGCAAATATCAGTGAACCATAGATAACAAAGGCAGTACAACCCAGGCAAGGGGGAAAGGGATTTTATCCAGGATTCTTGTAAACCAATGTGAACAACAATTTTAAGTATGTTCTGTGCATAACCTTGTCATGTTTTAATTAGATTTCCAACTAAGATACTCTGAAATTTCTATTTAAAATAATTCTGCTGAGTTATGACATAAGGACACATTAGAAATGCACAAACAGATGCAAAACACCCAGCTGCTTTTTTGCCTTTGTCTGCATTGCTTGTGCAGCTACAATCTTTGCTTTTAATCCAAATAACACTGCTGATTAACATTAAACAGAGCTGTCCCATTCCTCACTACACATTGTTACCACCTACCTTGTAATAAAATCATACAAGCACAATCTTTTGGGCCAATGACCTGAACAAGTCAACCTGCAGTTGCACTTCCACCAGACTTGATCCAAGGGAGGGAAGTGGCCGGGAACAGAACCAGTCCTTTTGGCAAGAATGTGCATTTCAGCTGGATTATGCGTGCAGTGACACTGCCCAGAGCAGGGGCTGAGCAGTGAGCTGCTCACTTCTCCAGACCAGCATCCAGGTTACAGCCAACGCTGCAGCTGCAGAAAAAAGCCCCAGGCCTTGCCCCACTGGCTCCAAGACTCTAACCCATACTGCTGCCAGCACAAGAAATTTCATTCAGGTCTTCAATGGAGATAATTCTGGCTACAGTTTCAGTTCAGTTCAAAGAGGTGTTAGGTGGTGTAGTTTTTATATAAGGTCAAGGATTTCCCCCAGGGTGATCCATGGCAGCTGCTGGCCCTGACTGATACCATCTCACGTGCAAAGATGTTATGCACCTCACTGGTGGCACATCTGTTACTTTGCTACTGCCATGCCTGTACCCTTGCAAATTCCTTTGGAAAGAGCTGCAGGTGAAAGGCCCCATGAAATAAATAGCATTATTTTAGTGCCAGTATGCCTTTTGTGTGTCTTTCTATTCTGGAAAGGCAGTGTGATCTCGTGTACTTGAACACAAAGTTGGGGACTCTGGAACTGTAACTCCGGTTTTGCTGTTCTGCTGCCATCTATATTTCATGAAAATTTCTGAGCTTTGCCGTGTCTGTCTTCTGATCTTCAAATTGCAGTAACAGCTACAGATTCCACATTATAGAGCTGCTACCAGAGTTTTCAAAGGCTGCTCAACACCTGTCACTTCTGCTTACCTCAAAGGTTTCAAATGGTCTGAGGAGGAGGGTCAGGGAGATTCAAAGAACCGCATCTTTAAGGTCATGCTTTACTTTGAAAGCACCACTTATATAAAATGGTAAGCTTAATTACTTCTGCTAGCCAGTGGGAACTTTTTCCAGTTTTTGATGTGGTACAAAACATACCAATTAAGAAGAGTCTAGTAAAGTTTTCTAGGTTTTCCAGATACAGAATCACAGAGGACTCCTTATAACCTAAAGGCCTTCAGGCTTTTTTAAGTCAAAATATTTTAAGCCAGTATTTCAGAGGTACCTTTCTTTTTTTTTTTTTTTTTTAAATGAGTGATTCACTTTATTATTAAAGTCAGAAAAACTACTTATCTGGCTAGGCTAATTCCTGCAGACCAGTTACTCTGATCATAAAAAGAAAATCTGTGACGGCCTATGGCCTTTGGCCTTTTAAATGTTTCCTAGAAAGACTAACAAATTTTTTTTACATGTTTGTTATCTGGGACTTTTATTCTTCCTCTACGGACAGGAATTGGGACAGAAGATATAAAAAAAAAGTAGATAACAATAACTAGATGCCTATTTTTAGCTCCAAACTCTTCTGTTTTCATAGGAATAAAAAAACTGTGTAGATTCATTTTCTTATGTGTACAACTCTGCAGTAGACCTGCATTTACTTGCCCTCCTTTACCTGAGTCATATTTGTAATCCTGGATAGATAATGGCAGTTTAAATACAGCTATCCGTCGCCTGGAGCAAGACTAAGACTCAGAAGCCAGGGTGAAAAACAACTTCTGATTCAGCATTCCTGGATATTTTTGGTGGACTCCTCTATCTCCTGCATTAGTGACAGCAGGGACCCACCTTGTCTGTCTCCTTACCCCTCACCTGCCTTATGTTTGATCTCAGTTGCAGCTTGTTCAGTTGCTCGGCAGACATGGCCTCACCTCATCCTGTACATTGGAAAAAAAGACACTTGGAAGGGTGGAACAGACCTGCCACTCCCCTTTTATCTCACCCGGTATCTCTTCTTTGCTCCAAAATTTTCTTAGACTAATCTGCAGCTCCTCAGGCTGGGATAAAACAGTTTAACTCAAACGGCATCAACTCCTTGGAGTTGACCGAATACACATTAACAGCTTACCAAGACAAATCACAACTAAACAAAGCTACAAAGTCAGTTTATTTTTCTCTGCTTTCATCCTGTTTTCCTTTTTAAAGACTGCAGAAGAACCACAGGTTAGTTTCATTCAATGAATTATGGATTGAATTCTGTTTACACTACAGGACTGGAAGGTCTACTCAGACTGACTTTGCAGCATAGTGTTTATGGCACAGATCAGTGAAACTGGAGGTCCTGGTTTAATTATCTGTGCTAATGCATAGTTATTAATTTATATAAAATTGAAGAGGACAGACATTACAAGTGAGAAAGGTTTACTGTTGCTTATGCCATAGGAATGTGGGCAAGATCTTGAACTTGGGTCATTCATAGACACAGCATTAAGTACACCATAACCAATGGGCTGTTAGGGAAGGGGACAGAACAGGGAGGCTGTCTTCAACTTGGTCTCCCATCGCATCCTTATAGTGAAACCAGGTAAGTGAATGATAGGTAACAAGGATGACAAATGACTGGACCACTGAACTCACAGTTTGTGCTCAGCAGTACAAAGTCCAGCTGGGATACTATTGGTATCCCTGAGGCAATGATGCTGGGCTGCTACTCTTTAACATCTTTAAAACAACCTGAATTACGGAATAAAGTACACTCTCAGCAAATTTCTGGATGATACCAAACCATGGAGAAGAGTTTGAGATGCTGGAGAACTGCTTTTCAAAGTGATCTTAACTGGCTGACAGGAACCTCACACCATTCCACACAAGCACATGTGAAGCCCTGCAGCTGGGATGGGATGACCCTCTGCAACCAGGCAGACTGGGGCCAACTGGACACACACAGCCCTTGCAGGAAAGTCCTTGAGGGTTCTGTTGACGACAAATTGAACACAAATTTTCTCTTTTGGCCACGGATACCACCCTCACACTGGACTAGTGCATTACGAAGGTAGCCAGCAGAACAAGGTACATGATTGTTTCTCTGTCATCCACACTTGCGAAACTACGGCTGTTCTGTTCATTTTGGGGTTCTGCAGCGTAAGGATATCATGGGCATACTACAGCAAGCCCTGCAGAGAGCTGAAGCACTTGATGTAGAAGGAAAGACTGGCAGAGATGGGTTTGTTAACCTTAAGAAGACTAAGACTAGGAGAGCTTATTGATGGCTTCATCTACTTAACAGGAAAGTGAAGCCAGAGTATTTTTAGAGGTGCACAACTGTAGGATGAAAGGCAACAGACGCAAGGTTGCAGAATTTTCAGTCAAATTAAACATAAGAGAAAAGAAAATTTACCATGAAGGTGGTCAAATGCCATCACGAGTTGCCCAGAGCAGATGTGGAAGTTGTGTATCAGTCCTTGGAGATACTCAGAACCAAACCTGGCAAGGTTGTGAGCAACCTAATCCAGCTGTCCCCGTTCTAAGCAGGAGCTGGACTGCATGACTCTCGCAATATCTCTTCCAACCAAAATTATTCTGTGATTCTGTAAAGTTCTCAGTCTTGTTCTCTGGGCAGTCCTTGTACACTGAAGTTTTGGAGGGTTTAGGATGTTTCAGTGAAGTAGACTTATCAAACAAGTAATCATGGTTTCTGAACACGAGACTACAACCAAGATTATTTCTTGCACTTTGTGGTGCTTCTGTGATGCTCTTGCACATACTATTTTTCTGCAAACTCGAGCTGTTTTCTTTCAGCACAGTGTTTTTCTCCACTGGGGATCTGAACTCTGGGTCTCTAAGACAGCAAAGGAATATGTGCCTTACACAGCTGGTGTGAAGTCATTGTGTAACCATATGGACACAGCCTGAGAGAATGCCGCCTGAGTCCTACTTAAACCTAGAATCTGAACCGTATTTCTGTAGATTAATAACAGACTGGTGAGAACTCAAGTCCAAAAGTCAATAGTCTTTTCAGTGAAATAGAAGTGTGTGGAATCTCATGTATATTTTTAATCCATATTGAAGAACTTCTCAAAATGTCAAGAGTCCTGTCTGCTGAACGTAACATTTCCCTCCAGGTTAAGATTCAGAATGGAAACCATCAAATTTCTGTCAATCTCTCATGTGAGCAAGAAATGGTCTAAAATTGCCTTGGTGCCAACAACACATTTTACAGATTGCCTGATAACTTTTGTACTTTTTCAGTGCAAAATAAATCACAGAGAATATAAGGTCATGAAAAATCAAGTTAATTACAAATTTTCCATTTTAGAGAAGATGCAGGCTCAAGGTACATTGAAAAATAATCTACCATACCTATGTGTCTTTCTGAACATTTCTGAAGCATAAATGTCACATGTATTTATCGATGTCGCAGACTGAAGAGTACACTAGTGCCATTAGAAAAACAAACTCTGCTAAATTGCGCAATAAACAGAATTGCAGCACCTGATTTGTACAACACCATCATAAAGATCTTCACTTCTGCTAATAGAAGGATGACATGTAAAGGTTTTTGTTTTAATCAGCAAATTAATGTGTAACTTTTTCATTGCTACAAAGTTCCAGTAATAGTTACTCAAAGGCAGGAAGTCAAATTTTACACTTACACAAATGCTAAAACCATGACAACAGGGAATTTGATTATTTTTAGTGGATTGTTAAAAAACACCACCGTTCAGTATTTTAAACTCCTGGTGCAAGCTATTTGCACCTCTTAAATTAAATATTAATAATGGTTTTAAATAATTTTATTATA
Organism: Acanthornis magna; assembly: GCA_036785705.1. Taxonomy (NCBI): domain Eukaryota; kingdom Metazoa; phylum Chordata; class Aves; order Passeriformes; family Acanthizidae; genus Acanthornis; species Acanthornis magna. Next base: position 16,191,763 of record JAWUZG010000090.1, read on the forward strand.
GCTTAAACAAAGAAGCAAATCTAAATGCAGTATGAATTACATCAGTAGTTAAGTATCTAACAAGAAATTACCATCACTATGAATCTATTTTACATCTTACAATGATTATTTAGGACAGCTGAGCCTCATATATGCTGAAAGAGTATGTCAGCATACAGCAGCTGCTGATAATAACCAGCATGTGTTGGCAGGAGCTTTTTGTTTTCAGAAGATAATTAAAACTTGCTATAGTTTTCCAGCTGCTACACAGTCAATAAGGAATACTTTAAAAAAATGACTGGCGCATTTTTGATTCACTTTAAATGGACTGTGTCCATGTCTACTGAATATTCACTAAAGACAATTATTCTACAATTCTGGGTTTTTTAAAAGTTTTTTAGAAAACAAGCTATATGGCAAGAGTTTCGACCAGAAAATTTTTAACTGCCTGCTTCAGGTGCTCAGGAGGAAGAAAGCCCTCTGGTAACAAAAATGTTTTGCTGATCAAGAAAAGATACTCACTTAACTACTTGTGTTCTTATCCTTAAAATTGTGTACTAGGTATTAAGATTGCATTTTAAAAGCTCTCTTTATTGGTCTCAGCATAGTTTTTTGAAAACTTTCTGTTCTTAGAAACATTCAGAGGCACCATGGAGCTGTAAAAAGCCTTGTCAGTGTGGGAGTCAGTGGCTCTGCAGAGTTACAATGAAAATGCCAATAGCTTTATGCTGATCCTCACTGAAGACTCAAGATGGGGGATTTTCCAGGACTTTAGACCACAGTCTTCCTCCAGTTCTCACGTAAGATCATATCTGGTAGCTGGTGAAGACTCTGTCTTCCTGCTTGTACAACAACTTTTAGGCCCCATGCTCAATCAGAGTCCAGCTGCAATACAGCATCTTTCTTAACCAGTCTTCCACAGAAGTGGTCCAAATCACAGCTTTCTAGAACAATGCAGCTTCAAAGGTCTGAGACATTTTTGAGTAACACATAATCACTTAGCTGAAGTTAAGCAAATGGTTTCTTGAATAACCTTTGCATGCTTAGTTATGAAAAAGTAATGGGTTTAAATCAAACCCTCTGATAGCTGTCCAAAATACCTGTTTGTCCTATCACTATCTGGCCCCTGCCCTGGACTAGTGACCATGGGGGCAGCAGTGTACAACAGGGCTAATGGAAACCGAAGTGACCTCTCCTTGCAGCTCTCATTGCTGGTGGCCTTCCAGGAGCACCTGAGGTGGAAACTGGTTTGCACTTTCCAGCTAAAAAGATAATCCAAATAACAGAAAGGGAACTAAATTTCCCTCAGTGACAGTCCAGTTCTCTCACCCATCTTGACAAGCTGTGGATGTCAGAGGCCAGATTACAGCCCTGAAATATGGATCATCTGCTTCGTCAGTCCTAAAATAGACTTTCAGTACCCAATATTAGAGAAAATAAGTATTACTGAAACAAAATGTAATTTAATTTTTTCTTTAGCAACTGCAATTGTTTCCTTCTAAACTTCAGAGGCCAGAACTAATGAATTGATCTTCAGATAAGAGGCCACTCAAAATAATCAGACTTTCAGCAAATAACACTGCCATTATGCACCAGGGAGCTGAAACGCTTATTATGCAGTTCAGTGAAAACTCAAAAGACACAAAGCATTTGATATGACTGGCAGCAGCAGTGTCTAAAAATAGCCCTGCATAAAAGGGAATTAAAATGTCACCGGAAATCTTTTCCTTCCTTCAGAAGCTGCTGGTAAACAGACCTTTCTCAGTCTGAACTGACAATTGCCCCATGTGCAAGTGCAAGGGCAGCCCTTGGCCTCTCGCTGGCACCCATGGCCCTACAGCAAGGATGTCAGGGCTGTGAGCTGCTGGGGAGGGATGGCCTGAGGTATCTCAGGGGCAAACTGCAGCCACAGATCTCCTCAGGGAGCACCACTGATGTGATGTCTGATCAGCCATCACTGGGATGAAGACAGCTCTGGCTTTCAGCATGAAGCACTGGAGGGAGATAGAGCAATCCTGGCCATGAACCAGTGCCTGTATTATTTGATCCAGTGCTCAGGCAGTAGTATGAAATGCAGCTTTTGCTGCAAAGGCTCAGGTTTTGGCAAGGTGTCTCCTTTTAATGCAGAATCAGCACTTTGAATGATAAAAAAGTTTTGGAAAAAGTATTCTGATATCTCAGTCTGTTAGTTTGGAAGGAGTTTTTAAGACAGATATAGACTCGCTGAATTTAAGAGACAAGAAACTCCTTTTAACTCTGGATAAGACCTAGGCAGACTGCCACACTTTTAACGAAGTGAAGCTGACAGTATGGCAGTTTTAAAATGTCCTCAGAAATGTATATAAATATAGCTGTAAAAATGAAAAGAAAAAGGAAAAAAATTAAAAGCCAAGGACTTACTGCCTCACCCTTTGTGCCAAGCACTAACTTTTGGATTTTACATTATCCCCTTCAGATAAATGTTTGCAGGAAGAGAAAGCCATTACCTCTGAAGTTACAAAATGATTAGATATTCAGCTGCCACCATCAGATGCAATTAAAGACACAAAACTTAGATTCATCCCACAGAACATTAAAGTTTGCCAAATATATTATGAAAAAGCCACATTGTGAGGCTCTGAGAGTCTTGTCCTGTCCAGACTCCCACTCCCGTATCAGTTGGGGAGTAGGGAAAACGAAACACTCTGTGCTTCCTGAAGCTGAAAAGATGGAAAAGGACTGTGCCTTTCACACGAGTCCTGTCCTCATGCCATCTGAGTGTTGACAGAGATACTACTTCCTCCTGAAATCTGAAGTCATCTTATGTCTTTGGTTCCTTTTCAAATCTTATGACTTTTGGAAGGACACTAGATGATGCTGCAGTTATTGGGATGAGCAATATGATCTAATTATTTGGAATGGTCTTTGTAAGATCTGGTTTTACACAGATTTGGGATACTGATTTCAAAAGAAGAAGGATGGGCTTGTGGTTAGCTAATATGAACTGTCTGATTCACAGTATGAAATAATGAAAATTACTTAAGTACTTGGCTTTTTTAGCAGAATTTACTTCTGCATTTTTGCAGGAATGGAAAGGCACTTCATGACAGGATACATTTACCTTTGTGTATTTCCATCAGAAACTTCAAGTATTAAAAATGGTATTACCTTTTTTTGAGGGATACTACCACAGAAACTTTAATATTGGATCTTTAGACCTTGTGAGCAAGGTTTCTCCTCATTTTGCACCTTCTATGGCAGCAGCAAGAGGGGTTACAATTACACTGCTAAATGAAACACAGACTAATTCTCCTTTCTTGGTCGAGTGGCATCACTCAGCTCATGTCCTCACTACCTACAGCTAGTCCTCTCTGAGGCTTACTCTGAGCTGAGCCAGCTGGAGAAGCCCAAAACAGATGCAGAGAATCTGCTCGGCAGACCAGGGGGTACTTGAAGCTCACCTCCCATCCCTTTTATTCAGCAGCACAGATATGCCCACTCAGACTCAGAAGGACACTTTACGACTGTGCCAACACAGGAACACGATGTGTTAACACCTAATATCTGCAAGCAGGAGTTTCTGGATAATAATGTGGGTAATGTACATTGAAGTAATGGCCCAAAGGATACATGCAGTAAGGAAGGGGAAAGGGTTGTCAGAGATCTAGGGAAAAACCACATGGTTCAGCATGTACTGGGAGGAATGGAGATGCAGCAGTTCCTTGCAGAGAAGTGTTACAGAGGAGTAAAAGCTGTACCATCATCTTCACTTCACAACCCATTCAGCCTTTTCTTAAAGCTGAGGATGTTGTGTTTTCCTGCAAATGTGATTCCAGGAAGGAAGCTGAGAAATCTTCCAGAAAATGGCAGGTCTGGTGGGTGGCGGATGCCAGCGGGTGTGTGTTTGTGACTAAAGAGGATAAATCTAGAATTAAATTAGAGATTCCAATTTGAACTTACTGCTTTTATCCATATTCCTAAATCTTTTAAGTGACGGAGGACTAGAAGCAAGCACAGCACGATCAATAAAATAAAGAAACCATGAAAGACACTAGTGACACATTAAGGAGGAGAGAAGTCAGATACCCTTTAGGCCATTAGGACTAAATGAGAGAGATGGCAATAAATATATAGAGATTTTGGTTCCAAATCCTGAAACCTTTGCTTACACAAACAGACCTCCCTCCAACTACAATCCAATTAAAAGAGAGCACAACTCTTGCCAAAGGCCTGTAACATCTAGCTCATTAAAACAATACCAGTTGACATTATTAGGATGTATTATTTTGCTCCTCTAGTTCAGGGGAAGATTCATCTGAGTAAGTAGCAGGGCTGAGTCCTTCTTTGGCGAAGGACTTTGACTGGAAAGCAAAAGGTCTGGTATGTTCCAGCCAGGCAGCTTCCATGCCTGGCAGATGGTATTTACTTAAGACGTACTGCGCAGCCCATATTTTAAATGAAGTTACTTCTCTGCCATTTACCTAACTTATCACAAGGACAAAAATTTTGGTTCATCTCTGTGTCTGTATTAGTCAAAATCCCATGTATTCTGAACTGCTATGGAGCGATTGTTTTCTCCCGGCAGAGTTAAACTCAGTTCTGTAACAAATGAGAGGCGAAAACCCACAAGATGTTTTCCAACTGAGTCACACACCTCCTTTTCAGCCAAGCCATAATCCTCCCAAGTCCTCTGAATCATACTGTCTACTCTTCAACAGCTTCTAAATAGTCCAGCTCAAGGTGCTCAAGCCCTCCTCTCTCCCACTATATTATGGTGTGCTCAGCTGACCTGTTAAACTGAACCTGAAAGGGGAAACTCAACAGGTTATTAAGCAAAAAATGCACAAGACACAAAGATGAGGGTTTTCCGACTTTCTTACATTTATATATCAATAAAATGAGTATAAACAGGAAACGACACAACTGGCATATACTGGATCAAGTTCACAGGCCATGTCATTTACCATGTTACCCTCAAAAGTAGCTATTACAAGGTGTAACAAACTCAACTACAGACAATTGTTTAATAACCAAGTTACAAGGGTTGTGTTTGCTCAGTCCCCTAGGCACTAATCCGAACAAATGTGATGCCTTATATGAAACAGCTCCTATATTTAAGTACAATTAAAAGTCTGAGAGTATCATATGAGTAAGATAAAAACAGTCAGTGAGGCTAAGATGGTATCAATGACTACACAGCTTGCATTTGAATCAAAACTGAAAGTACATAACTATCTATTGCCAAGAAAGTATAATAATATGTGTTTGGAACCTAAAAGTGCAGATTTTTTAAATTAACATTTACAGTGCTCATGGTACAAACACTGCACTTTATTTTCAGGGATTTCTGTATAAATACAGATATAAGAAACTGAGTAACAAAAATGCTATATACATATTCTCTTAATTAATCTATTTTTGTGAGTAATTTCCATTTTACTTCCTTTATGTAGCATTTTATATACCACAGTGATTTATTACTTCTTCTAAATTTAAACTAAATCTCCCCCCGATTATTATTACTCTAATAATTAATTTATTGAGCATACATCTTGCATTTATCGGCTTAAATGTCTTTTAATATTACTGTCTCTAATTATACAATGGGGTTAATATGAAATTCAGTCTCCTCCATGATCAATACTGAAGATATACAGCACAACTATAGCTGCTCATTTCACAATTTCAAAACAAGAAAGCCTCCTCAAGTTAAGATTTCACCCTGGCTGAAATCCTGCTTTCAGTGAAATTGAGAGCAAAAGTCTCCTAAGTCAAAAGAAAAGCCAAGATTCACTTCTTGGTGTCCAATCAGCATCTGTCAGCTGAAGTGCCACTGACACTCTGTGGCTGTGAAACTTTAAGGCCAGAAATAGCCACTATTATTGAATCCAATCTCCAGTACCACACAGGCCACTTCTAGTTACATCTCACACAGGTATTTCCTAATAACTTCAGTTTTTGAACCTTTTTGGCATGCAGTGGCTCCAGTGAAGGTTTCTCCCTTTTAAATGTCCTGTTTTTTACGAAGAACATTGTTAAAATATTTTAATTAGCCAGACTGCACTCTTACACACCAATATTTTTTTTAACATAAACACATCTCAGGGCACTCTGTGCTTATAAATACCCCTCAGAATGCTCACATTTTTTGTGTTAAAGTTTCACACAAGTACTTACACCATTTGAGAGTACAAGTAAATAATAAAAGTATTTTTAAAGAAATCCTATTATTTAATTGAAGAACTCCAAGTTCTAGGTCTAAGGACTTGAGGAAAGAGTGTGTAAGGAAGAAAAGATGGTGAAGAAGCTTCATGGGAGATAGGGTCTCAGTTTCTAAGGGACCTTAGAGAGCGTACGAAACAACCAACCCACAGATCCCTCTGCTGCGAGCACACACTGCCCCACACGTGTCCGACGGTGGAGAGGGGGATGGACCATGTCCCAGCTGAGGTCTGCACAGCAGCTCTGCAGCTAAGGATGTTCCTCCTGGTGCTCCAGGCAACCCCAGCCCCAGTTCTGTCCTCTCCTGCATGCCTGGGCTGGAGCGCAGACACAGAGGCACCACAGGAGGAGGCACCGGGGGCTGAAAGGAGCTACAAAGGGCTGCTGCCCTGACTTTCTGGCTTACAGGCTCGACAGGCAGCAGACCATCAGCAATGGTCAGAGACGACATTAGGGAGACTGTTTGTATCATTATCACCAAGGCTGAATGCTGTTGGGTAATCTTTTACTTTCCTGTGTTCAGACAGTGAGGTTTAAACGTGTAGGTGAAGTGGCCAGCACCCCAAAACCGAGAAATGCTATGATTGAGGCTGCCTGTACAACTGTATTTTGTCCTCTCTGTATGCCTGACCAAACTCACAGTCTTTAATTTTTTAATTGTATCCCATTTCCCATCCTATAATCCACACCTGTGTGCATACCAGGAATCTGATCTGGGCTTTTTTAATGCAGCCTATGACTGCAACATTTTCACCTACATGACTTCCCTGTTTTCCTTTCAAATATGAAAGTATATTACAGCTTACAGTACAATAACAGTTGAAATTTAGTCACCTAAATAGCATAATTTTTGCAAGTCACTCACATACCTCTGCAACACTTTCCACAAATTCTACTCATGCTTAGAAGAAGAATTAAATGTTAAATTAACCCCAAAGAGAAGACTATAACACAAAGAAGTGAATTTGTTTGCATTTCTAAAACTTGTGCAAACCAGACAAATCCAGGGGACCCAAAGGTAATAGTACACATAAAAGATCAAAACTGAACTTGCCACACGTAAGAGCATAAAACATCTGCTGAGCCTTGAATGGAGAGTTTGCCTTGAAAAGTTGAAAGTCTGATTTAATATCGCTCCATTGAACAATTTTCCTCAACTGTTCTTGCCTGTGGACATAAACTGAGACAAATCACAGAGCATTACGCACTGTGGGCAGGAATTCACTCACTGAGAATAGGAATTTGTCTTATTTTCATTTGTTTCTCCACATTATTGTCTTACTGAGCATGCAGAATAAGAATCTAATTTTACTGTAGATGAAAGGGAACATTTCTGTACCAGCCTATCAACGCTGGGGCAGATGTGGCTTCTTTCACCTTGACTTACGCTCTACTTGTACTGCATAGTCAATGATTTCAATTTAACGTTTTCAGAGTATGGCCTTAATTCTTCATTACTTTTTACCTACAGCTACTTTTAATATTTTCTGTTCTGCACTGAGTTTAGCCATGTACTGTGAAAGAAATAACAACTTTGTGACTCATGTAATATAAATTCTTGAAAGTCGCCACCTTATTTATTTAAAGAAAACATGAGTAATCGTTAATGAATTCTCATACAGTTACAGCATACAGAGTTCGAATAAATACCTCAGACCAAGTGTGCTACACCCTGTTCCTTTATGCTGAGACATGTGTCCCCTTCAGTGTGGAAACTAACGGGCTTATGGGGGGAAGGGAATCATCAAAAAGATCACATCTGGAAAATACCTGCTTAATATCAAACAGATAATTATTACTCACATTCACAGGCCACCTCATAATTCTGCCTCAAGGAGTTGGTGGTGTACATGAACCAAACATTTACGACTTTCAGAGTATGATCTGATTGAAATAACAGTCTGGTTCCTGACATTTCCCTTGTGGTGATTTTCTTTTTAGAAATGATTAAATAGTATAATTCCTCTAATGACTCATTTAGTTTATTTTTAACTAACACCAAAGGAAAACACAAAGGAAATAGTTTTCAGCAAATGTGTTTTTCAAGGAGGAAGAAAAGCTGTATTGTGATGTGATAAAGTAGTGTAGTTTAGAACAGTACATGCAGGTAATGACTGAAAAGATAGCAGCATATGCAACACTTTGTATTAGACTGCATTACTGATCAGGAATGGAAGCCTTGACTGCTTTATACATTGTAAATTGGATATGCTGTGATTTGGTAAAACATTCCTTTCACTAAGTAAAAAATATCTCTGGTATAACAACCCTACTGTAGGTGCCTTCAGTCTGAAAACCAGCAAGTGAAAAATAACCAAGTATGAAGTAGAGAGCAGGTATTCAAACAAGCCCCAAGGCAGCTTAGCACTTAAACATGTGGCAGATCTGTTTTCAGCAAAGCAATTAACTGGGCAGGATTCACCATTCCAGCAATCTTAAAATGAAGGCTGGATCTTTTTCTAAACATATGCTATAATTCAAATTATTAGATTGGAGAGGTGCTAACACAAGAATTGGAGTAGCTATGTTCAAATACTTTATCTTAATGGCCTTAAAATGTATGATTCAAAGATATACAAATTCAAGCAACTAAATAATGATTTACATGCTTTACTCAGCTGGATGACTGAAAGCAGGTTTTGGTTCCCATCCTGCATCTCCTGATCTACTTTTCAATATATTATTGGTAAATTTCTCTTAAGTGGCACTCCGCTAGTTATGAATCCCATCTGTTAATGGGGCAAAACCCATTCACCTCTAAAAGCACAGACTGATACCTCCACCCATATCACAGTACTCTTCCAGTACCCTCCGGGACTGGGATGGGGACTGATCCAGTACCCTCATGCTGCTTACAGTTTGAACAAGGCAAGTGCAGAGGCTGACATGCTGACTCAGCAGAACATGGTGAAAGTCTTGTGAGGCATTTTGATGGATCTAGGTCTTTTTATCCAGAGTGTAAACTGGAGGTTTCAAATTGAGTCATACTAGCTAGGCTCAGATTATTTGGTATTGCTAACACAACTGTTTGTATCAAAATTATTAGTCATTACTTGGGGCACCGTAGAAAAAATGTGTGCCTTGGTTTTTCACTAGATGTGTGTCTGCCTACCTATGGGTTCACAGACAGACATCAGCGTCTGTCTGCACACATGATTTCCTTATTGCTAATGAACTGACACTTGACCAACACTGGATCCTGTCCCCAGCTTACCATCAATAAAAGAAGGCAAGGAAACAACAAGATGTTCTTAGTGATCCAAAATACATAAATATTTCATACACGGAACGGTAACATACATCACATCATCATGGTGCTATACAAATACAACTTCCACAGCTCTGTGCAGAACAGGCTGGAAAGCTGTGAAAGAGGAGCAGAGGTCATTCACCACAGACCGACCATCCATGCAACAAACTGCAGGAGGAAATGTTACAACTTTGAAACTCCTCACCATGCAGCCTCTCCAAAGTCTCAGCACCACTGACTGGCTTTGGCAGCCCTGGCTGTCCTGCAGAGATTACAGGTTACAAGAGGGAATGTTAAGCAGCACCATGACAGGCAGAAGAGGTGTGTTAATCCACCATATCCTCAGTTAATGCTGTTTGAACACCAACTTGGTACTAGCACTGCACCCAAAACATTTTCAAATAAACCTGTAGAGAAATAAATTACCCTTTCTTTCCATTGAATCCAGGCTGTATGCTGGGTACACAGAATGACATAATATCCTTCCTGAAATCAGAGCTGCAGTGAGGACCAGTATCCTTCAAACATGACCAGTTCCTGAGACTGCCTTGCAAACAACCACATTTTCCTAATTGCCACAGAAACTATCTTTTTCATCTTTTAAAACCTGGCCAAAGAATTATGCATTGTTTTCTTTATAAATGCAATAAAATTTCATCACTATATTCTGTACTTCTGCCAGAGTTTGACAGCCACAGATATAAAGAATCTTACTGGAAAGAAACACACAGAAATAGCCACTTCATTTAACTGCTGGTGGTCAAAACCTCACACCAATTTCTGTGAATTTGCCAGATATGACAATAAATGATGTTATCTCTATGGCTGCCCCTAGTTAGCAGAATCTAGCACCTTTTTGCAAGCTGTCAAGAAAGTGACTGCTGTCATCAGGCATTCTTTTTTTTCAACATGACATTTTTCTGCATGTAGGACCACATCCACTTTGGAAACCGGTGTTCTGGAAAACAGGATTCCATATAAAACTATGATAAATACAAAACTATGTAGTGATTTGCTTTTTAATCTGGAAAAATCCATACAGTTGGTTAGGGTTTTTATCTCTGTATTAACTGTTCTGAAGATGATTTTAAATTGCATGCACAGGCCAAAGGATTTGTTCCGAGGCCAGTCTGCATTTAGCATTAGTGCCACAGACAGACACTCAGAAAAAAACCAGATCAATATATTTGTAATGACTGCTTAGGAAACCGCATAAGCAGCTGCAGAAAGCCAAGTCAGCAATTATTTTTAAGGATATGTGACAAGTTTTCTAATCCTCTGACAGTTACACACGCTTATTTCCAAAGGATGTTCTCCCAGCTGCCTTCTTCCAGTCGCACTGGACTTCTGCTTCTTTTTTAATCGGGTGACCATCTATTCTCCCTTTGTGGGCTACCACGGGCAGGTTTGACCTGCAGCAATTGGGGCAGATGGAGTGGTGCCAGAAACTGCTCAGACAGTCAGACAAGACGAAGTTCAGCACCTAAGATACCACAGCAGTTTATGATTAAAAGGCAATTTAGTTAAATAGCTAATCATGCACTAGCGTTCCTCTCCTGGTTGTCGGTGTATGGTGTGCATGTGTGGAAACAGAGAGATATGAACGACTACTTCAAACCCTGTCTCCAGCCAGGTTAGTTTGGAATAGCGACAGGAAGAGAGCCTCAAACATGAGGCATCAAAGCCTGTTCTCTTACGAAAGAGCAGAGCCGCAGCCCCTGCGCGGAGCTACGGAGCGCTCCTGCCAGCGACTCACCTTGCTGGATCTTCGTCACCAGCTGGTGACGGGCGAGAATCCTGCTGGTCCTGTAGGGAGGGCGCCGGGCGGGCGGATCGCAGCGCCAGAAGAGCTCCTGGCCCTCGGGGGACACGGCGTTCAGGTAGAAGCAGGCGGTGCCCGCGGCCCGGGGCACCTGCTTCAACATCGCCGCTGCCCTCGGCTCGCCACGGCCGTCCCGCGGCGCTGCTCCAGGTGGGAATCGGGCAAGGGAAGCGGGGAGGCACTAAGCCCCAGGGAGCTGCGAGGAGCGAGCGCTTTAAACGAAAAAGGAGTGCCAGGAGCTACTACAACTCGGGATTCCGGCTTCTCCCACATGATCCGCGCGGGCCAATCGCTCCCAGTGCAGCGTGTGGAAGTCAGCCTGCGGAGCGGGACAGCCAGCGTGCCCCAGCCCCTGCCTGTCCCGCTCCGGCACACGCAGCCTGCCCCAGCTCCACACACAGCCTGCTCCAGCCCCGCACAGCCTGCTCCAGCCCCGCACAGCCTGTCCCAGCCCCAGCCCCGCACTCACAGCCTGCCCCAGCCCCGCACAGCCTGCCCCAGCCCCGCACTCACAGCCTGCCCCAGCCCCGCACAGCCTGCCCCAGCCTCGCACAGCCTGCCCCAGCCCCGCACAGCCTGCCCCAGCCCCACACTCACAGCCTGCCCCAGCCCCGCACAGCCTGCCCCAGCCCCGCACTCACAGCCTGCCCCAGCCCCGCACAGCCTGCCCCAGCCTCGCACAGCCTGCCCCAGCCCCGCACAGCCTGCCCCAGCCCCACACTCACAGCCTGCCCCAGCCCCGCACAGCCTGCCCCAGCCCCGCACTCACAGCCTGCCCCAGCCCCGCACAGCCTGCCCCAGCCCCGCACTCACAGCCTGCCCCAGCCCCGCACAGCCTGCCCCAGCCTCGCACAGCCTGCCCCAGCCCCGCACAGCCTGCCCCAGCCCCACACTCACAGCCTGCCCCAGCCCCGCACAGCCTGCCCCAGCCCCGCACTCACAGCCTGCCCCAGCCCCGCACAGCCTGCCCCAGCCTCGCACAGCCTGCCCCAGCCCCGCACAGCCTGCCCCAGCCCCACACTCACAGCCTGCCCCAGCCCCGCACAGCCTGCCCCAGCCCCGCACTCACAGCCTGCCCCAGCCCCGCACAGCCTGCCCCAGCCCCGCACTCACAGCCTGCCCCAGCCCCGCACAGCCTGCCCCAGCCTCGCACAGCCTGCCCCAGCCCCGCACAGCCTGCCCCAGCCCCGCACTCACAGCCTGCCCCAGCCCCGCACAGCCTGCCCCAGCCCCGCACTCACAGCCTGCCCCAGCCCCGCACAGCCTGCCCCAGCCCCAGCCCCGCACTCACAGCCTGTCCCAGCCCCGCACAGCCTGCCCCAGCCCCGCACTCACAGCCTGCCCCAGCCCCGCACAGCCTGCCCCAGCCCCGCACTCACAGCCTGTCCCAGCCCCGCACAGCCTGTCCCAGCCCCGCACTCACAGCCTGTCCCAGCCCCGCACTCACAGCCTGCCCCAGCCCCGCACTCACAGCCTGTCCCAGCCCCGCACTCACAGCCTGCCCCAGCCCCGCACTCACAGCCTGCCCCAGCCCCGCACAGCCTGCCCCAGCCTCGCACAGCCTGCCCCAGCCCCAGGCTGGCCGGAGTTTACCCAGCACGGACAATATGCACCGGGTCGCTTCAGAAAGGAAATAAATAGTTGAAAGCGCTCGGGAATGTGTGTTTTAGAGTAATCAGGGATGCCTAAAACCTTTTCCTCCTCTGCTGTGCGCTGCCCGGCTGTTGACTCATCTCTGGAGATGATGCCCTCACTAGTTTTCTAAAAACTGTTTGCCAAGAAAAAGTCCGTTTACGGAAGAGCTGCCTGAATCTCCAAAACCGCACGGTATAACAACGACTGGAACAAGCGAAGCCCTTGGGATGAAAAAATTCAACAACACCTAGCAGCAGTCACTCAGCAGTAAACAAAACCCAAGAGTCCCTAATATTAATGCTACCAAGAACTGGTAACAGCCTGGAAGAGAGAAGGGGGATGGAGAGTTCTCTGTTATCCAGGTTCCTCGCTATAACCTCATCTTCTTTGTTGTTGGCTTTTTTCAACAGACAGAGGGGCACGTGCTTTCATTCAGTCCTCACATGTCAACCACTGAGTTTGCAGAAGACACTATTTCTTTGATTAATCATATGGAAACGGAACACTGCCACTTCTATCAGCAGGTGGGCAGCAAATCTGAGTGAAAATATACTGAAAAATGCCCTCCTAGTCAAATATTTTTTTTCATTATATTTAAAAATACCAATATTTTTGATTAATACACCCCTAGTGTGTGCGAATTTCTAAGAATCATGGGAAACTAGTGGTTTCTAAGAACCCCAGCTCAGGAATGATGCTGCCACCTCTGTGCTCCTTTCCATGAGAGCAGTGTCAAGCTGGGGGCCTGGCAGGTGACAGCACTGTTGGAGCGGCTGCAAGCCCCAGGCAGAAGGGCCTCAACCCCCATCCCAACCCATGGGGAAACTTGACCTGCCCAAACTCCACCTGGACATCTACCTGCAGTGACATTATTGTCTGCGTCCTGTTCTCCAGCCTTGAGGCCAACAATATGTCACAACATGCCATGGTACAGTGGAGTTCTCCTCCCACTCCCAGCCTCACAGGCACCGACCAGGGCAGGGCCATGAGGTGGCACTGCCTGGGACCTGCCTGCTCACAAAAGACAGGACAGATGTAGCCACCTAAACGTGAGGGGGGAAGGACAGCTCTTATTCATGGTTATTCATTAAAATTTTGCTCCATGCAAACTCCCTTAGGGCAGGGTTTCACTGCGATGCAATCTGTTCTCATTACACCTTGTGAATTTTATTCCTCATCAATGTGGGACTTGTGCAGTGCCATAAAATGGAGAAATATAATTCTAGGTACTAGAAATTTAAAATGAATGCTGTAGGCTGGAAGCCTCCATTACCGGTTATTACCATTAACAGCACCTGCAAGTGCAGTACGTGCTGCCTTCTGCTCCAGGTATGGCTGCATGGTCTTCTCTGAGACTCTAAGCAGAGACTTCAAACTCAGGACCAAAGACATGGCATCACTACTATCTGTACTCCCCAACACAGCTGGGTACTGGCAGCCAGGGAGTAGGACTGACCAGTGCCTCTCTGCCTTACTGTGCAAAGAGGAGAGGCAGGATTGCTTCACAGGTGTGACAGGAGAGAGCCTGCACAGCAGAGAAGGGATGGTTTCCATTCCTACCCCACCTTGCCAAGCCAGCATATCAGTCACTCTGCTGCTGTCTTTTCAGGAATAAATATCCCAGAGACCCCCAAATGTCAGTGATAGACAGTGTTTATCCAAAGAGACATTACCTCTGTGCAGGGAAATTCTTATTTGATTAATCTACAGTTCTTTGATCTAATTCTATTTCTAAAATGCTATTGCTAGTGTAAAGCAAGTATTAACATTTCATACCACTCTCTTTAAATATTCAGAAGGATTTCTTCTTCTGTTGGAAAATGCATTGACTTTTTCAGCTAATGGGATTCCACATTCTTCCTTGCAATATTTCCAAAGACTAGGAAGCAGTTTAAGAGAAACGTAATGATTCAAAAGCCAGTCCAAAGAAACAAAAACCAAGGTAAGAGACTAAGTAAGGTATATACTAGTGAATAAGTACACTAAGGGCTCAACAAGCCCAGTTATGTGCTTGTGACAGACAGCAAAGTACCAGCCTCAGTGCCCCTGTGGCTTCCTGTCCTCTCCATGTCCCCAGCAGAGGGTAAGGCAACAGGGCAGAGCTGCCCTGCCAGCTTTCCCAGCAGCTCATCTCAGAGGTCACGAAGGACAGAATAAGAAGCCTCTTGCACTGGGATGACTTTCCTTTCCTCCCAGACACAAGGGTCCAAACACAACTTCAGAGCCAGAGGGTTGCCCCAGGCTTGGTGCCGATGAGTGCTGCCTGTGCTAAGGCTGAATTTTTTGGCTTCAGTCCAGTACTTGCATAGTAGTCAAATAAAACAAGAAGCAACAAGAGTTAGCTGGTCTTGCGGTGCATGTTTGAAGGCTCCTGTGCTTGAAGTTGTGCATGGCGAAGGAAAGAAGCAATCTTCATTGCATACCTTTAAAATGACTGTATCCTCATTTGGTGACTTGCCTTGACACTCACTGCTTATTTCCAAAGATGTGTCATTCAAATGAGGAAACCCCTTTGGCTATCAACCTCTCAGACAAGAAGTACTTCAGAAGTCTACGCTGTTATATAATAGCACTAATTAATATTTCAGTCTCAGTCTATAGACTGTTTCTGCAATAGTTAATAGAGCAACACTGAACTTGGTGCCAATGCATCTCATAAAAGCACTTCAAAATAAAAGCTTCCTCATGCATTTTACAAGGGCTGTGTGGGAGCTCCAGCACACACCTGAAATTGCTGCCTGTCATGACAGAAGCACAGCTCAGGAGATGAAAACCCAACCCCATGTTCCCATGTTGTGACTGATCCATGCTGGAAAGGAGATTCCTTCATAAAACCATGTCTGGAATTAGTGTGGTTTTAAAAATATCTGAATCAGAAATGTCCATGCTGATATCTATAGTGTAATAACTACATGTCCCATCTAATATGACAATTGTGACTTGATGGATACTGAAATACTCTGGGATATCAGGAATCTTTAGTTAAAGGCTTATTCATACGGCACAGTGCTTCTGACAACTGCATGGACTTAGTGTATCAGGCAAAGTCAGCTCAAGGAGTTACACTCTTCTCTGTATGCATTCACCGGCAGAACTGCAACACTTCATTTCTGTTAATTGATTTTTATGTCTCTCTGCCACCTTTCCTCCCTGAAATGGCATTTGGTGTGGGAAAGAAAGAATAAACTATTGGCAGGAAAAATCGCCCCAGGGCTGCCCATAGATCCTGAAGTATCTCAGGCAGTACTTGAGATCTGCTTCCATCTCACGGCAAGCAGGGTGCTGACATCAGCTGGAGAAAACAATGCAATGTACTCTAGACATGTTAAAATATATTTGATAACAAACTGTCTACTTATGACTGGCTTTTCTGGGCAAAACAACAGTGCGAGTTCCTATACACTGCCTTGGCCTCACAGTATTACTCATGAGGCAATGCTACAGTGGGGTAGTTGAGGATAAATTGAGACGAACAGCACTTTCCCACTTGTATTCCTATAAATAAATAAATAAATAAATAAATAAATAAATAAATAAATAAATAAATATGTATATGTGTGTATATATATATTTGTAACAGGACTGCTCACATCTTAGAACGCACATCTCCCAGTGAACTGTGAGATGGGTCCATGATGTTGTACCTGGCTTGGAGGAGTTCTTCAGGCTTGGATTGAACCTGCTGTTCTCACACAATAATCAGCCACTTGATCTTCCCGAAGTGGCCCATTTCCCTTTTATTGTTAGTTGCACTTATCTCGTTATTTCATATCTAAAATTTAATGGCAACTTGATGGCCTCTCTTCATTTGAAAGCACTGGTTCTGTGAGAACAAAACAGCTTCCTATCCACTAGAGGAGCACATTTGTTATTAACATTAGTGACATGTAGTTAGAAGAAGCAGGAAACTCTTGTTTTCAAGTCACAGAAGAAAAAAATCAGGCATCTGCTTTTAACTTGCTGATCTCTGGACTCCCTTCCGTAATTCTTCAGGTGGAAGAAAAGTTCCATTTGCTGGATTACGGCCTAACTCCAATACCGTATATATGCAATATATCCTACATTGGATATTGAAGTCCTACCCACATATCTCTGTCCTATCCACTTATTTTATACTTCTTGCCTGTATCTGCCTTTACAGATGCCTGCACAGCTGCTCATGTGCTAAGTACTGGCAATTTCTCCTTTCTCAAATTCAGGAAGAGAAAAAAATTCACATGCAGGTACCCAAAGCTGTGTTTAAGATGAGGCTGTCATTTACTTCACGTGCTTTGAATCCTGTCTCTGGGACCAGGACTTTTAAAAGGAGAAGTTCATTGTCTGTTGTTTAGGAAAAATGTTTTATGTTTGAACACAGACATTTGTTTGAGAGCTCTTTGCTGGGATTACTACAGGCTGCAAACTCTTTTATACAGGGCATGAAACAGCAGGGACTGTAGAGCAGCCAGAAATGCTTCCCTCTGCTCAGCAGCACTTTGACTTTCTTCCTGAGGCTGTGCTGGGGCACCGAGGCTCTGCAGCTCATCTGGGGCTGCCAGGAATCAGACTGGGGCAAAAGCAAAATAGTTTATGCGAGATTTCTGCATCGCCAGGAAGTGAGATGGAGACGGCTAATAGCCGCACGGAATGACGACAGAGGATTGTTTCACTGGAGAGCCTGATACTGATGTGTTCTGGAGGAAAGTCAGCTGCTATGTCAACTGCCTGATAGTGAGTTTTAAAAATGAACACTGCTATGCAAGGCTTCTTATGCATGAGAGACAGGCTTACACACACCCTTGAAGATAAACTTCAAACCAGGACATGAGGCTTCTGAATAGTACATTATATCCTTTTCTTCTGTTCTGGTGGCCCTGTTCCAGCATCGGAGGACTATCCATTCGCATTTTAAGACCCACATGTTCAATGGATAGCACTGCTACATGAAATACCTCCTCATTACAAGAACACCAGCGGCCTGGCCACATCACAGATGCAGAGGATTAGAAATCATGAGCAGGAGTACAACAATAGTATGTTTTAGAACACAAAGGATGGCACCCACCCAGGTCAACTTATGGAAGTAAGGACACATGCAAAAAGCCAGGAAGATGAGGGTCTTGGCAAGAAAGTGTGATTCATCTCATCAGTTCTTCTGTGGAGGTGCACAGGGATGTTAATTAAGCAAAATGAATAGCAACTGATTTGAAAAAAGCTCCTCCAAGATCCTCTACCAAGCAATCATGAAGAACCTCAGCTATGACAGATAAAAAGGAAAAGGCCACTTGTGGCTTAATGACAGCTTAAAGACAGGAAACAAAAGTAGTAATAAATATTCTATGTTCACAATGGGTTCCTAGAGGACTCACACAGACATTAGTATTGGAACCTGTTTTGTGCACTGTCCATATGTGATTTTTATAATGGGACTGAGTAATGAGTTGGCAAAGTATAATGATGATACCAAATTAGTCTGTCAGTCAAAATAGAAGTTGTCTGTAAACAATGAAGGTTCCTACAATATCGATTGAGAAAGCCTTTAAACTGTAGGTTTTGAGGGCTGATAAACGTATGGGATAAAAAACTCCCCAAAGACACACAGTGCACAGTGATGAGATTTAATGGAGCTGTTATCACTGAGGAAACAGATCTTGGATAGGTTGATGAAAATCCAATACAAGTGCTCAGTAGGAACAGAAAAAAGCAAAGAGGATTTTAAAACTTTTTTGAAAAGTAATTGAGTGCAAACCAACTAACACGGTTATGCTACTACAAAGGTCTGCCCACAATTTGGCAATTATGAGGTCTCACAGTGGATAAAGTTGAGAACAGTAAGTAGGGGTAGATTCAAAATGAATGAACATAAATAGTTCTTCATATATGCACAGCTGACCCCTGGAAGTCATTGTTAAAGGATACTGTGGTTACCAGAAGTTAGCAGAGTTCAAGAAAGGATTAAAACCCTGGAAGAAAAATTCAGCAAGGGCCATTACGCACAAAATTTCAGCTTGTGGCTCAGGACCTTCTTGAACCACGTGAATGCAGGTAGGATATGCAATATGTACAAAATCACTATATGCCTATCCCAGCACTATATTTTTCCCAAAAAAGCTGCATCAGCCCACTCACTGGCTGACACATGATACTGGATTGGTCTGACCTGGAGTGGCCACCCCACTGGGGATGTTCTGAGCAGGAGTGGCCAGTGTGTATTCTTACCTGAGCTTACCCCCCCCATGGCTGGGGGGGTACAGTCTGTAAATGTGGGATCCTAACAGCTCTTCTAGTGCATAAATGCATCAAAATAACTGCTCCTGTGGTCTGTGGCTGGAGCCTGTGGAATGACAGTATTTCCCCAGGCACAGCCTCTCCATACCCTCCTGTCACATTTGCTGGTGAAGTGTAAGCTGCTGGTCTGTTGGCCACAATGCTGGGCTCAGAGGATGTGACCTCTCTGTCCCTTCTGCTCTCCCAGGGGCTTAGAAGGGACCAGGAGCTCCTGGATGGTTGGTAAAATCATTGGAAGGGGTCAGTTGTTTCATCCAGCGCCTGACTGCTAATTTAGGCATTATGGTCTCACTCCTATTCAGTTTTAAACATTTTCTCTCAGTCAAACCACACCAGCATATGAATAGAGACTCCACTGGCCTTAGCTGAACTCTTCACAAGCCAAGAATAGCCAGCATCCCACACTGTGTGAAGTCCCTAAAGACAGTGGTTCTCAAGAGTGAATTAAGGAAAAAACCCAACAGTTTTAAATAAGAATTCAAAAGAGAGGAAGACATTTCAGGTGGCAGACCTCCTCTGCTAAAGTATTTGGAGAGTATTATGACAGAAATGAGCTAAAAGTAGTTTCCATACCCTTAGTGCAACTCCATCTGCTGAATCTATACCCAAGTTCCTAAAACTAAACCCACAGGAACTCTGTAAATATATTTAAGTACTGGTGGGCTTACACACATCCTAATCTCACAGTCTCACTAACAAAGTGTTTGGATAACACACTTATAATGTAAGCAAGTGTTTAGATAAACTTAGTTTCTTACAGTTATCCAAATACATTGTTAATCCCCACACAGTCCTACTGCTGGTGTCACTCAGCCACAGACAAACATTCCTATCTCAGCTGAAGGTTCATGCCTTTGCAGACTTAGGTGAAGGCTTTGCTATTTATTTTCTTTTCAACAGGACTCCAGTACCATCATGATGAAATGGGCAAGAGAGGAAATATTCAGGTTTTGATCTGGTTTTGACAGAAGCCTTTTTTCCCCTCTCTCTGTGCTAGAGAAACAGTGCCAAAGTTAGATTTTGTAAAAATTTTTAAAAAGCAACAAGGCAGAACAGAATAGTTCTTGGCAACACTATTTCAAATACAGCAGCAGGGGACTGGTGCATGGGAACACGAAATTCTCCAGGCTCCTTGAAATCAGTGAATACTTGTTGCATGATTTCAGTCTCTGGCCCGGTGAGGCAGACAGACACGATGGTTAGGGCCCAGGACTAGCTGGCAGTGACTTGCTGGAAGACTTCAGGGAAGTTGTATAACCTGTCTCTGTACACCAGTTTCCTGACTGATAAAAGTAATCTTTGCCTTTCTTAACTATTTTGGTACCTATATGTAAAAAAAAGGAAATACAGTTTTGTAGGAAGATTAATTTTCCTTACAAGCAGTATCAGTCCACTAGAGGCAGGCAAAATCTACTGTAACTGCATGAGCTAAGGAGAAAATAAATACCCTTTAAAATGGTCCTCCACCTGTAGTGGATTCCTTCAGATGAGACACTTACTGCTTAAACTTGCAGAATGCCAGAGATTTCCCAATGTGTTATTAAATGCATCATACTGGATCTTGTAAATTCTACGTTAAAAGGATGTAGGGTTGTACACATGACTGCAGAGCAATGTGCACTAACCAATAAGCTGAGTCTGGATTCCAGGGCTGGACTGCAGCCTAGCATGCAGGAAAGTACTCTGCAGGGTGCTTATAAAGCATTTTGTTCACTGACAGTTGAAATTCCTCTTTTTTATTCTACAGTCCCCAAGCCAACTCCACCAGGACAGCCACTAGGTACAGCAAAGCCATCTCTTTGCAGGTTACTCTTCCTGGAGACCCAGGAAAGACTGGTGTCTGATCAGCAGCCGCACAAATAAAGATGCTGGGGGATTATGAGGCAAGCATGGATCACTTACTCCTCACCCAAAGGCAGGATTTAGCATAACCCACATCAAGTATTCTGTACAGTACATTAGTTGCCCTGTATGTCTGAAGCAGAATGCATGACGCCTACAGCTTTTAATCCCAAATTATTTCTTTCTTCATATCAAAAAATGTAGGAGTATCAGTTACATATATGTAATTTGTTTTAATTAAAAGAAGATAAAAAGCCAAAAAAACTTCTCATAATAATCCCTGGCAGAACTTCCACAATAAACCAGTAATAAGACAGATTACAATATGGATGTTTACGAACTGGACAAATCCCTGGACAGGATTTTCTGTCTTCTAGCAACCAACTGCTCTATGCAAAATTTAAGCATTTCATTTTTAGACTCCATATTTCTTGAATACTTCTTTTCACTCACATTTTGCACTGTGCTATATGCAGAGCTGATGTGTCTCACTGGATAAAGCTCCAGGTGGTATTTTTTTTTTTTTTACAGAGTGGAAACCCACCAAATAGCAGGAGCAACAGGGAGGAAAGGGCTTTCCACAGCTCCCTTTCCAGCCACCATGCTGCTTCTCCTGAAAAAGGGCAGGCAGCCTGCTGTTTTCCTTCCCCACAGCTTGCCTTTGGAAAATGTTTCCAGAGTGCAGGAAGGGCCAGAGAAAGTCTAGAACCTGCAGCAATGCAGGTGAGGTGAATTATTTTCCAGCAGACATTCCTTCCTTCTCCTCCAGCCCCCAGTACAGGTGTACTTCACTTCTCCCCTCTCTGGCTCACCCATTCCCTTGCACACCTCCTCCAGCAGCCACTTACCAAGACTTTTCCTCTGTTGATTCCCCCTCTGCTCGAAATAGGCACACCAAGAGAGTTGATTGATAAGTTCCATTCCAGCTGCGAATTTCTTTTTACTCTCTCAATTATAGAGTGATGAAAGTATTGCCGCCTGCCCTCATGTTTATCCTGGCATCCTATCACATCCTTCTCACAGGCTTTCTCCCTGTCCCACTGTCTGAATATACAGCTCTATTTCAAATCAACCTCACAGTGTTCCTCACGTGTTGTTGTCTACTTAAGGTGTTGCTCCATGTTTATGGAATGTAGTTTTACTGGAAAAATTCCTTGGCCAAAACCTTCAAAAGGAACTACTCATCTTGGGTCTATTTTCCATGACACTTGAAAAGCTCTGACTTTCTGGGAAGGTTGGTTTCCTCAGTCTGGACATAACACCTCTTTGAAGTATCTCAAGTTGGGCAAGAAAATATTGCAAAACTGAAATTGCACCTGACCTGTGAAGAAGGTTGGTTCTGTTTATGTTTGTCAAATTTTTTTGCCTCTTGTTCAATCAGGTTTTGACAGGCAAGTGCTGTTCTTAGCTATAAGGACATGAAATTAAGGCAAAACTGGGTCCTGAAAGAAGTTTCCAGACCATGCTGCTGTGGAGACATTTTACTCCAAGCCAGAATTCATTGTATACCCTGTAAGTGCTCAGGATTTGCACTTATGTAGCTGAGACTGAAATTTGCTTTAAAATACTTTGTATGTACTCTGTTCTTGGATTGCAAAAGAATGAAGCAGAGATTCATGTATTTCAGTCTTTATTTTTTCTCCTTTTATGTCCTGGGGAGCTTATGAAAAATAATACACTCACTGGTTCCTAATATGTTACCAAACATAATAGGTTGCATGATAAATTAAAACCAAATGGAGCTCTGAATATTTTGCTTTCAAACCACCAGAAAGCCTGTATTGCTTTAAAAATAAACTTTGTTCCCTCTTTGCTCAGATTAATGGCACTTCACTTTGCTCAGACTAGTGACAGGGAGGTAACTCTGGCCATGACACCTGGGAATGACATGAAAATAACGTTTTAAAATAGCAATTGTGATGTGAGGGATTACACGTCTGCAGAACATTTCAAACGGGAAACAGTCTGTGTGTCTCACAAGCTTAGGTGTAGCTCAGCTAGGAAGTGCACAGTCACATCATAAACCTCCCGTTTACTTTGCTCCTAATTGGCAGCCCTGTTAACAACATCAGCAAAGAACTATTTACCGAAACTTGGAAGCTAAGAGGTCATACCATAAACTTGTCATGTTGTTATATTCTTTCCTAGGCATTCACTGGCAGCCGCTGTGAAAAACACAATACCTGAGCCTGATGGACTTTTGCACTCACTGAGGACACAGTAAAATAAATATTCACAGATCAAATAACTACCTAGTAGTTTGAAAAGTGAACTTCAAAATGCACTTTAAAACATGCATTATGAATTCTGCATGGCTGCTGCCCCTGTTGCTTAGCTAAACCTGTCAGGGTTCACAAGTAAAATCACACAGCTTTTATTACAATGATTTCAGAATGTCTTCTAAAGATGTGTAATTCACAATCTACCTCCCCAGAATAAACTGGAAATGAAGAAATACATTTATGCAAGGTTCAGGAACACTGGCAGGTTACTGTCAGAACATGTACCTTTAAGTGCATGTTAAGTGCCATTGAAGTCACAGGTGCCTTGTCAGCTCCATCTCCTGCTTTGCTTACTTGAGCAGGTACCTTAAAATGAAGCTAGAGAGGCTATAAGCAGCAATCTCTAAAATTAAACTTCTGCAGTGCTAGTGGCCCATTGATTTCCATATCAAAGGCACTTAGGTGGCAGCTGAAGAGATGGCTTTTCCCAGTCTGTCACTGCAAGCAGGTCTTTGGTGCTGTCACTTGGCTAGGATTATGGCAAGAAACACGCACCACCGCAGGGGAATTCATTCCCCTTGTCTCTCATATCTATTTCAGGATGACAGGACTTGCTTTCAGAGGCACCTATTTCTGTCTTGACTGCAAAGGACCTGGTGTGACTAGCTCAATCCTTTTAGAAGGTATCCCCACTAGACTCAGTGCTTTCAAGTCAGGGCAGATGCTTTTCACTCAGTATGTTATTTATAACATGAATCAAGATTGTGTGGATAGACCATAAAATAGAGCCTGCATTCTGAAGACTAAAAGAAACCTAAGTAGAAAAGGAATGAATATTTCTTTTCTCAAGTACTTCTGTCAGTTGGTACAGCTGAGTTGACTTGTCTGCTCCATTCCCATTTTGGGATCTGACCTTAATCTGGAGTTCAAGCCGAAGCTATGCAGCCACAGGGCTGACAGGTACATCAGTAGCTCTGTCACACAACTTGAGAAACCAGAGAAATGCCAACATGGATTATATTCACACCTTCATTGGCAAGACAAGTCTAAGGATGCTGTCTTTGGGACAGGTGTCTTTGCCCCTACCATTTCACCAGCAGGGTCTGCATAGAGAAAGGCCGAAAATGGTTAGGTGCTAAGAAATCCAGGGAAGAATTAAATGTTAACTTCTTCTTACTGATTATTTCCTACTTATGTTATTGCTGAGTGCTTTATCCCCCACAATTGCATGAACATGTATGTTTCAGTCACCTACTGGCAAAACTGAGATGAGACTTCCGGTGTAAAACAATGCCCTCTCTTAAAGAAGTAAGTCATCAAATAAGGGCATCTATAAATAGAAAGGGTTGTAAAAACAAATAGGGGAAAGCATCTGGTTTGCAACATCTTTGCACAATTTGCAGTAGCTAAATCTGGACTCAATTAATGACCTGTTTATTTTCCAAAATTTCAGCAAAATGCCTTGGCAAAAACTTAATCTGTCTCTGGAGAACATCTTACTTCCTTCCATATGTTGCCCGATCTGTCACAGCAATAAACTTCTTCCCAGTTTCAAGATCCCTAATGATTGCACCAACTGATGCTTTCCATAAAAGAAGAGATAATGGTTCCAGCTCTCTACAAACCATGATTCTCCCTTAAGAGAAAGCAACGCAAAGGAGTAAAAGGGCGAGTGAGTGCCCTGTGTTACAGCCTCTATTGTGACCTAGAATCCAGAGATTTAAAACAGTTCCCACCTACAATTCATCCCAGCTGTTTTATAATCCCTCTGACTTTGATAGTTTCTTTAAAATGCTGCCATGCCACGATTAATATATATGCCTTGGCTCTGTAAACACTTGTCCTGCTGTCCTCGTTGTTTAGGGTGCCTTCCAAAGAAACAGCTTAGGCTGTTTAGTAATTACGTGTGTTTATGGTTTTGTATAAAACAAACCAGATGTTTCAGAGTCAATTTTATTTGGTGGTGTCTTGTCTAACCTAGATTCTGAAATGCATTTGTCCTCTATTTGAATCAGATTAGGTATAGTATCTCCTGTTTTACTATATATTGGAAATATGGATGTTCTGGTACCTTACTCTTTCTGATGAACTCACATATCCAGCCATACTGATTTAAAAGGTAATGTTTTTAAAAAGAATATACTGTTGGTTTAGAAGTTAAATATAACAAAGCAGACTAGTCCACATGATTCAAACATTTAGTAATTTAAATTTATACTGCATTCAAGTGCTCTGCTGAATTCAGACCATAATCAAATTATCTGGTTTGTTCTGAGACAAATGCACTTGGAGCTGTTAGGGATATACAGAGAGTGCAAATGTAATTACCAAAATACTCATCTGCCAAGCTGATATAAAACTACATGTTTCTGATTCTCTAAGAACAAATGTTTCTTTATGTTCAGGAGCGATGGAATGAGTCCAGTCAGGATGATAAAAGACATCCTGACATCAGAATTCAGAGTGCTTCTGCTGATTTTAGAGAAGCTTTTATTTTTCTTGATGTGACTGGCAGGAAAACAAATGATCCAAATATTTAGCTGATAATGAAGCTGTAAAAGTTTCTTCCCAGGAAAGAAACTGGGAAAGTCCCAAACACCTCACCATGTGGCAGAAAATCATGTAGAGGTTCAATGTATGTATGTTTGGTTTTCCACGTTAAGGGTGATTACTGACATTTTGAATGTTGACTGTGTCTTTTCGGTTATATAATTTCCCAGTTTATTCAAGGGAAGCTGGTGGGCTCAATGATGTCATGGGGCTTGAAAATTCTCAACTGACAAAAGTAGGAGAAGATATGGTAAAAGTAAATGAAGTAATAAATAATGCAGACAAGAGGAATCTGTTGTCATTTTTGCCTTCCTATGATACTAGAAATACAGTGATGTTCAATACAATTTTCAATCTACAAATTAATGTTTAACAATTGAAGAGAAACGATGCGTGTAATAACTGGCTTTACTGGCAAGTACATGATCTGAGTCACTAGTTATACTATTACGCAGCAGTCCACCTCCCAACCTTTTTGTTTCACTATCAACTCCTCTAGCAGCTGCCTATATTGCATTTTCTACTACTTTCTTTAGTGAGCTATTCGGAAGATGAACATTGACCTTCCCTCAGGCGGTGACTTCCAGAAATGGAAGTGGTGCCGGCCTTTGCTGAAAATCCTCCCTTCTCCATATCTACAGACACCCTACCCTCTATGACTGGGGCAGGGGCCAGGAGCAAACGATTTAATTCAGAGTAACCAAAACAAGGAGCCTCGAGCCTCCAGGACCCACATCTAGCATGACAGCAGCTGGCTGGGGGCCACACATATAAAATAAGCCCTTAGGGAGCACTGGTGACCAGGGTGAGGCACAGCAGTTGGCACACAAGGGTGCTAAGGCAGTGCCAGGTCGAGCAGGGAGCAATGGTATCCACCTGGCAGAAAGCCACAGCTTCACTCAGCTCCACACCCAGCACGGCTGACACAGCTGCCCAGACAGCTCTGGCAGGAACACGCTGCCACCCAGGTGCCACCTGCAGGGTGAGCCCTGCTCTCATGCCAGTACTGGCTGGCATCTGAGAGCACAGCTGTGGGAGTGTGTCCAGGCAGAGGCACTTCTTGGCTTAATGACAAAGCAAAGAAGTTGTTCATGGGGTACTCAGCCCTCTGAGCTGAAAGACAGAGAGCAGAATATAGCCCTCATAATCCCACGGGAAATGGTCAGTGACCTGCTATACCGCTTGGATTTACACAAGACTATGGGATTAGATAGGATCCATCCAAAAGTACTGAGGGAGCTGGTAAAAGTGCTCACTGAACCACTTTCCACCATTCACCAGCAGCTCTGGCTAACTGGGCAGGTCCCTCTTGACTGGAGGTTAGCCAGTGTGACACCCATTTAACAGAATGGTCAGAAGGAGGATCCAGGGAACCACAGGCCTGTCAACCTGACCTCAGTGCCAGGGGAGGTCATGGAGCAGACCATGTTGAGTGCCATCATGTGGCACATGCAGGACAATGAGGGGATCAGGTTCAGCCAGCATGGGTTTATGAAAGGCAGGACCAAACTGATCTCCTTCTGTGACAATGTGACCAACTTAGCAGATGAGGGAAAGGCTCTGAATGCTGTCTACCTGGACTTTAATAAAGTCTTTGAAACCTTTTCCCCACAGCATTCTGGAGACACTGGCTGCTTGCAGATTGGACGAATGTACTATTTGCTGGATAAAAAACTGGCTGGATGTCTGGCCCCAGAGAGTGGTGGAGAACGGAGTTACATCCAGTTGGCAGCTGGTCACCAATGGTGTTCCCCAGGGCTCACTGCAGGGGCCAGTTCTGTTTAATATCTTTACTGACAATCTGAATGAGGGGATCAAGTGCACCCTTTGTCAGTTTGGAGGTGAGGCCAAGTCAGGTGGGAGTGCTGATCTGCTGGAGGGCAGGAAGGCTCTGCAGAGAGATCTGGACAGGCTGGATCGAAGGGCTGAGGCAAATTGTGTGAGGTTCAACAAGTGCTGGGTCCTGCCCTTGCATCAAAACAACCCCATGCAGCACTAGAGGCTGGGGAAAAGTGGCTGGGAAGCTGCCCAGCAGAAAAGGACCTGAGGGTGCTGGTTGACAGCAGCTGAACATGATCCAGCTGTGCCCAGGTGGCTGAGAAGGCCAATGGCATCCTGGCCTGGATCAGCAATAGTGTGGCCAGCAGGACCAGGGCAGGGATTGTCCGTCTGCGCTCATCGCTGGTGAGGCCACACCTCGGATCCCATGCTCAGTTTTGGGCCCTTCACTACAAGAAGGTCATTGAGGTGCTGGAGCAAGTCCAGAGAAGGGCAATGGAGCTGAGAAAGGTTCTAGAGAGCAAGTCCTGTGAGGAGTGGCTGAGGGAGCTGGGGGTGTTTAGCCTGGAAAAAAGGATGCTCAGGGGGTGACCTTGTTGCACTCTACAACTGCCTGAAAGGAGGGTGTAGCTGGATGGGGAAGTCCTTCTTCCCAAGTGACAGGACAAGAGGGATCAGCCTCAAACTGCACTAGGGGAGGTTTAGATTGGATATTACGAGAAATGTCTTCACCAAAAGCATTGTTAGGCATTAGGCTGCCCAGGGAAGTGGTGGAGTCACCATCCCTGGAGGTATTTAAAAGCTGTGTAGATGTGGCACTAAGGGAGGAGGTTTAGTGGTGGATTTGGCAGTGCTGGGTTAATGCTTGGAACTTGATGATCTTAAAGGTCTTTTCTAGTCTGAATGATTCTATGACTTTATTTATAATTAAGAAGATGTATTGAACCAAGGCAAGCTTTTAGGAGTGTCTTAAAACACTACTTCCTAAATTTCAAATGAGTATCATATACATAATAAACCTAAAATATTTTAAAGTTACTCACGACTCTTTAGTTTTGTGCCTTGAGATGCTTACATATTTGTTTCTGAAGTAACATTTGCAAGTTGGGATTGTAGCAAAATATTTGCTAAAAAAGAGTGTGAGTAGTTCACAGA
Source organism: Acanthornis magna (assembly GCA_036785705.1). Taxonomy (NCBI): domain Eukaryota; kingdom Metazoa; phylum Chordata; class Aves; order Passeriformes; family Acanthizidae; genus Acanthornis; species Acanthornis magna. The sequence goes on from JAWUZG010000090.1 coordinate 16,220,465, forward strand.
CTTGTCAGAATCCATCTGTTTGTGTCTATTAATGGGTGCATTCCCAGCTGTGGTCTTTCTAATGCAATAAATAAAAAGTTTCTTTCTTACTATAAATCCAATGGTTGAAATCTCCTTGTAAAATTGATTTATTTCAATAAAAATCTGTCCTTATCTTAAAGACACCTCTTGAAATGAGCAAGACCATGAGATGTTATTCGCATATTCTTTCAGCAGTCATCTGACACGTAAATGACTCAGTCTCAAATAATTTACTACAGCATTTTTCTGGATAAGCTGTGAAAGAGCATGCTGTTCAGATCAGGATGAGTGGGACAGGGGTGGGGAAAAAAGGGGCGTATTTAGCAGAGAAATGAGAGGTACGTCAAAAATAACCTAAAGGTTGGGACAAATGCTTAGTTCCTCACTCCTTCATGCAGTGAATCCAACATAAATTTACACAGGTATGCAACACATACGTATGCAACTTTAGGGAAGTCCAAGCCATGAACCAATGCAGGAGGTTCCTAAATCTTTAGGAACCTTTTTTTTTTAATTTTTGTAATGCTAAGTGTAATTTTTTTGTATTTTGACTGAGAGAAGTTACATTTCTAACTTTGGTTTGGCTTAACTCTTTCAACATTCTTTTAAGCTATGCTTTTCTGGAGCTGGCAGCTACCCTAAATTTCTTCATAAATTACAGCAACAGAAGACCATATACAAAGACATTTCGAACCAATTTTTGCTCAAATTCAGACAGATCTACATATGATATAAGGTACATTTGAAGTATGCTACTGTCCTGAGACAATTTCCCCTTAAATTCTCTCTATAACAAAACCAATACTCCAGCTTTGTTGGTGTCTTTTAAAGTGCTTCTGTATTAAATGACCTGTGAAGGTTCAGTGCCTTCTGCATCATCATGGCCTAGAAAACAAGTCCTCCCCAGGAAACATTGTTTGGTTTATCAGAGAGCCAGTGCCATTCATTCAGCTCAACAGAAGAAATGAATTATCCGCACATTATTTTGCATTTGTGACAAGTAAACTTGTGAAGTATTTATAAAATTATGCAAGCTATTTTGAAGTTAATGAACTTGCTGCTAAAGAAATATCCATGGTTTAAACAATTTTTTGCTAAGTATAATTTTTAAGTCACAGTGTTTTGAAATTGATTAGGCATCAAATTCTTACAGCTTAAAGAAACACGTTTATAAGTTCCAGTGCCTCCTCTTCCACTGTACTACAGCATGTTGCTGGATCGGTAAAAGTGATTTCTGTAAAAAAAAATTTATAGAAAACCTTTTCTATATATTTACAGTTCAACAGCAAAAAAAAGAAAAAAAATCAGTATCTCTATAAAATATCTGCTGAAATGCAATTCACTCTGGTGATTATATACAGCAGAATATGTTTTAGTTTTGATTGTCATGCTAGCTGAAAACATCTTATTTTTTAATTCTCATGAATTTTGTTCTACTTCTGCATTGCTAGTTGTCCTGCTGAAAAAGCTCAGAAAATAAGGCTTCTGGGTGGCACTCTGTCCTTCAGGACAGAATGGCTTGAATATTGCACTACCTTAATAAAATCAGCTATTGTGCCTAATCCTGTGTGACGCATGTTGTGTACACGCACTAATTGACATTACTGTATGTAAATTACTGCCCTCTACTGGAGTGACAGGCAGAGTGTTTCATGGGAAAAGGATTGTTATGTAAAGTAATTAAATGGATTGTTAAAATCTGGTGTGTTATGGAACCAAGTGCCATGAATTCTGGGTGTTCCTGATCCCTTCTTGGAGCATAGCTGCTGCACGCATCTCTGCGTGCATTCACCCTTTGCTTATTTGCAGTACAAGGTGCACCAGGCAGGTCTGATTGTCAAAATATTTTCATTTGTTAACTGTAAACAGGATGTGCAAAGGAGCTACAGAAGTGCAGTCTCCTTGTGAATGCTCTAATGTCAGTCAAGGAAGCTTCTACACTGTCATATTTTTAAGCCTGTAATAATCAAAAGAAAATACCACAAATTCTTTATTAATTGAAAATAATAGTCCCAAACCCAGATTTTCAAGAATCATAACACAGGCATCAATTCTTCAAAATCATGAGGTTGGCTTAAAACCGACATTTTACAAAATAAATTTTTTTCTTGTCTTTTCAGACTCTAAAGTTAACTTCTTATTTTTAAAATTTGCCATGCAAATATGCTTAAGTGGAAGTGAAAACTGGGTTTCTCAATGAATTGTGACTCGAGGAGATGATTTTTAAAGGAGTTATGGTATATAACAGCACAAGATTTGGCTGTGGTATGACAGAGAAACAAAAGAAATGAGGAAGAGTAAGACAGAACATCTGTCTCTCCAGAAATCCAAGAAGTACAAAATACAAGAAGACAAATGTGAGTCAAAGCACTGCTGTGAAACAAAGCCAATGCTTGACAAGTATTGCACAAATCAAATTGTTAAGATTTGATTCTCGGAATCCCTAGAAATACGACAATATGGGATATTTTGAAGGGTTTTTTTTCATTAAAGCAAAAAGCAGTAAGAAAAAATTCAGAATTAGGACATCATGATTCCTGAAACAAAACACCACAACCTACTGTAGCTGGGAAAGCACAAGAATGGGAGGCCAGTTTCCAGGGCCTTCCTGAGTCCAGAAATTTCACATGTTTCTAAGTTTGCTGGCCAGCCAGCAACAGACTATTGATGTTCACTAAGCAGCTTAAAGTTTATTGTGGATATAAATGTTCCATATAAATGTTCTGGCATGGTTATTATTATAAATAAACTGACTTGCTTGGGGATATGGAAGCAGCCTATAGGATTACAGTCATATAAATAAATAAAAAAACACCTAATAGGAAATAACTGAGAAGATACATTATTTAATATGCCATGACTGATATAAAGAAGCAACCTTGGAATGGAAAATCATCACTGTTTAATGTCAGGCAAAAACATTAAGTATTTTTATCAGTCTGTATAAGCTCCTATATATTTTAGAAAAAGGTTAGTACCAATAAACACATCTATCTGACTGTACAGGAACTTAAACAATATTGTATTATATTTACTGCTTCTGGAAAAATAGTACTATGAATTGTTTCCAATATTATGGTCTGCAAACATCAGCAATAATTATAATGCTTACAGGAATACTCCACAAAGGTACAGTGTAGAGAACTGACAAGGTATCAGCCTTCCTCTAGTCACAGAGATGCACCTGCAGGTTAAATGAACTGAAGCCATGTATAAGTACAGAGAAAAAAGGAGAAATATTTGTTTACTGAGAACTGAAAGAACCTTGTGAATGCTCAAGGAAGCACAGAAAGCCAGTAGCAAAAAAACCCCAAACCAAACCAAACGAATCCAAATCAACCAAAAATTGTACTATAAAAAGGACTGACATCATAACTTTCTAGGGGAAAAAAGTGTATTTTCAAAAGATTAGTGTGTCATTGAATTCTGTGAACAGCGAAACTCCAGCAACATGGAGACCTATCAAGAATCTTTTCTAAATACCCATCAAATAGAAACTGACTGATTCAAATGGTATCCAGTTCTATTGCCAGCACCGATTCCCCATTTTATCGGATGAGATTTGTATCTCATACTGTCAGGAAATTAAGTATTCAAAATTGAATTTCTTTTAGGAAAATAATCCCTGATACAGCTGTCTCTGATGGAAGCAGTGCTCGTTCATATACAAAATGTATGCATCAAATGTAAAACCAGAAGATGAATATTGTTGTCACCCGAGGAACCTCGGCTGCTTCTCCGTCATCACTCCAAATCTTACATGGCAAATTGCAGCACAGCCACGGGAATGAGTACGAGAAAAACACATCTTTTCTCTGGATTTTGAGACAGTGGGGAGTCCTCCATCACCCCCCCTTCACAGTCTCACGCTGATACAGAAATACTTGGCAGGTCAAGCATATTGGTATTTTTGTAATTGTACTTCTGGAATTAACTTCTTGTTGCTGAGGGTCATGAGAGCCTGGCAGCAGCAGAACTAACAATGGTGGTATTTTGCCACCACTGCCCCCTTTTCAGATTCAAACCACTGGCCTTCAAGGAGTGCCTGGGGAAGGAGATGGAACTTACAGGATACTGACATAGCCCATGAAACATAGGTGCAAAGATAAGCCTCTTTATACTTTAATCAAACTAATGTAAAACCCCTCCTCACATTAATAGACTGTATGACACAATTAATGCAATTTATGAGATCAATGGCTATTTTTTTGGCTACTACATTTTCTTTAGGACTGAGAGCAGAAAATTTCCTGGCATGCCTGGCCAAATGAATCACTCATAAGTCACTTTCTTTCTTCCCTAAAGCACTCCATCATGAATAAAGAATGTCTTTCATAACTTTTCTCCTTGACAAAGGACAGTCTTTTCCCATTGATGGGGCTGGGTTAGGGAGGAATTTACACATATATATCTTATCAACATACATGAGAATCAGTATCTTGTGCTCCCCAGTGCGCTGGTGGGGACAGACTGCAACATCTCTATTTTAATTTCTAAAAACTTGATGTGCATGATTTTAAAATAGAACATAAAAGTATGCACACCAAACTGGCCACAACAAATACCACATTTTTCACATGTATATCTCCCACACTCCTTAATGAAAATTGACCTTGCAAAATTATTTTATAAAAAAAAAATCCACTTGTTTAATGAATGGCTTTAAAGTAGATTAATCTGTTACATTCGCACTGTACACAAAAGTCTTAATTGAGAATAAATTTCAGTAATGTATTAATACCAAGATGCAGCAGACTCAAGGTTGGTCCCATACTGGGACACCTGCCTTTGCTTAGGGGTTCTCTGAGGAACTGGGAGCCTGGTACACGTATTTCCTTTGGGGTTTCCAGTTACTTCACCCCAAAATAAACTTCAGCTTTGCAGAGTAAAAACTTCAAAAGCAAGTTCTTGAAAATGTTGCATTTCAAATGAAAACTAAAAACAATGAGGAACCTATAGATTTGATGGTTCTTTAATTAGGCTCCAGAAACACAGCTGCTCTTTCCTCCATACAGGTATGACAGAAAACTGTGCTAAAATTCACATGTTATAAGTTCTGGATGTGACCACTAGTTTTTTAAGGCCCACTTTTCACTTCTGTATTCCCTAGGACCAACAGATCAGCAGGTGCCAAGGAGCACTATGATGTCAGAGGTGCAATTACAAACTTAGGCTTGTTCATTTGCACCGAATAGAAGCACAATAACCCACAAACCAACCACAAATTACTTCTGAGAGGAGCAGGTGCATTGCCTTATCATCTTTGCCACATGCTGAATGCCGCAGTTGCTTTCTGCTGGACAAATTATTCTCCATTTTCTACCAACATCAGATAATGTTCAGTTTCATTTCTGATATAAAAGCATTTCAGTCACATTTAGAGATACTTGTAGCTTCCAATGAATGTATAAGGTCCTCCTGAACAGTTAAGGATACCTAAGAGTAGGACTTCTAAAACTTTCCATTTAAAGATCTTAATTTTGGCATCTTTAGACTAAGATGTTCTTTTACTCTTTTACTTTATTTAAACCTGCCTCATGTTCCTGTTTCAATTTTGGAGCTTCAGATAATCAATTTCTAAGAAACAATTAGTCCATGGTATGTTGTCCCACCATACATTTTCATGCTACTTCATTTGAGACATCAGCACGTCATCCTTTGGAACAAAACCCTGCACCCTCACAGGAAAGGTTCAAGAGTTACTCTAGCACTGACGCCTGAAGAGTCTGTCCAAACTTGGACAAGTTAAAAAAGTTTGAAATGCCAGTCTGGGCAAACCACTGGAAGTGTGGTGGAAAACCTGATCCCAAAACCCATTTACACAAAGCACAGCCAAGCCAAAAAAGAGTGAGAGCATCTGAAACCGCTCTCCAAAACTGCCCAGGCAGTTGCTTCTGGAGAGCTCTGCAGCTAAGTATGAGTATCAAGAGTATCCTGTCTGATAGGGCTGTCACAGCAGGCAGTAGAGAGGATGTCAATGGAGAGATAAGAGGAATTGTGCCGGAAGAGCTAGAGGAGATCAAGTAGGGATTTAATCTCTTCGAGAACACAGAACATACAAAAAGGATTGTGGGACATGAAGCTCAGGTGAGAAGAGATTTGTCAAAAAGTGTGAGGGTGTATCTGTGCCACAGACACAGTGGAAGCAGCCCTACAGAGCAGAAATCCTAGCAGCTGTGTAGATTCTTAAACCACAGCTAAAAGCTAAACTTTGGAAATTAGAGACAAAGCTTTCTCTTATTAGAATAACCCTTGGGTTACAAAATTAAGTTTGCAAACTTCAGTAAGTCTCAGAATTGAAGTCACCTGCTTAATTCTAACTTAGCCCTCTTCCCACTAGGCACTAAGATGAAGTCTCATTTTCATCCGCACATGCATTTTCCAAGGATCCCATCTGATGACGGACAATGGTCATGTATCATCCCTGCTGCAGCTCTTGCAGGTGGGAGACAGAAAAAAACCAGGTTTCTGAGACTATGACAAGTAAATGATGCCCCTGTGGCAGAGCACCTTCCACTCTTCTCTGTTTTACACCAAGACCCTTGAAACAAAATCTGACCAGACCACCAAAAACTGCAAGTTATTAATTCCCTGGGTGCAGTACAGTTAGACCCCAAAAGCTGATTCGCACAAAATGTTGTGCAACAGCAGGCACTGAGAGCCATAATGAATACCAAAGTAGATCAAGTTCCAGCTCTCAAGAGCTGATATTCCTGGGGTTCAGCCTCATTCCCCTCTTGTTTCTATCTGTAAAATGGGAACAATGTAACCTTGCAGCTTGTAGGAAAACAACTAAAACATTAATGGTATGACATACGCAAGACAGTGCTCCTAAGCACCAGGCTCCTGAACACCTGAGGGAATTTGTAATTCTGTGCTCAGTCCAGGATTTGAGAAAGCTGCAGTACAGCAGGCTCTAGGTTAAAAGATTCAGCACTGGGGACCGTCACTTTCTGCAGTAAATGAGGCTGAAAAATTCTGAGCAAAAAAAGGGTGAGTGATCATGTCAATCAACCATGTCAGTCATGTCAGTCATGACAATCCCACCCTACAACGAGGATGCTCAATACAGCAACAGGGCTCTTTACCTCTGGGGCTTCCTGACTTCAAAGTACTGAATTTAAAACCTAAATCTTAATTTTATTTTATTTTAGTGTATACTACCTGAAAGGATGCCATATAGAGGGTGGCACTTTCCCCTCACATACAAGGAATGTAAAAACTGCAACTTGTTGTGTCACAGGTAATCATGATTTGAGCAGGGATCTCAGAATCACCTTAGGTCATCACTTTTGGAGAATCTGTTAAACACCGAAGTCAAATTCCTTAAACTATGATTTTCAATAATGACATGGTGGTACAGGATTACATTAAACCAACAGTATTTCTTATAACTTTTCAGGGGAATAGGTGCCCACAGGGAGTTAAAATTCTGGTACATTTCCCATTCAGTTTGTGAATTCCAATTTAAACCATAAGCATAGTGGAAACAGTATAAAACACCTCTGCAAAAATTATGAAAAGCACAAAGAAACCCTAAGGGTGCCATTTTTGGCACTGTAGAGGGTACACCATTGTTCAAAAAACAAATCCCAGTCAGTGAATCAGAAAAAGTGACGCAGAGCTGCTGGGCACCATAGAAGTGTCCTGAATAAGAGACAGTATGGGGCAGCCCTGCCCAGGAGCATGCCAGGAGCCAGGCTGCTGCTCATCACCTCTGCTGTAAAGGGTGAGGGAGGGAGAGTGGGAAGGAGCACACTGTCGCAGTCTTTTTATGCACAACCTACTTTCCACAGCAACCCAGCCACGCTCTCTGCCTCTCTGGGAGCAGCTGAGTCAAAGTTCAGCTCTTCCTTGCTCTAGCCAAGATTCAGCTCCTTTTTCCAGCTCACACCCCCGCTGCCCAACAGTGTCCTGCTGCCCTCTGTTCCAGCACATGGACATCAGGGCAGAAACACTTCCCAAGGAGCACTGGGGAAAGCCCTGAGTAACCTGCTCTGAGCTGGAGACTAGACCAGAGAATTCCCAGCACCTCATCCAACCCTAGCAATGATGTAATTTTAATGAATTATAATAATGTGCTTACTTTTATTTCACAGGTATATCTTGGGCAACTGGTGTCTGGATCCTTAACAAACAGATAAAAGAGTAAAGCAGACCAAAAGAGTAACTATGTAAGTGCCTGCAAAGCCATCACCAGAGTGAGGATTTAATCACAAGTCTTTATTTAGCTTGATGTTTGGAATATGACAGAATAATGATGGTTAAACGTGCATTTCATGTTGATCTTTGCTCTTTAACATTAGTTACCAGTTACACTGCTGCTCCGACTGCCAGTCAGAGCTGAACTACAATGCTAGCTTTGAGAAAAAGATGGAACTTGTACAGCTTTCCACCTGACTAGGATCAGATCTATTGCAATGGAGAAGAAGATGGTCTGGCGACCAGCAAGTAGTGACACATTTAGATCAGTATAAATTCCCTGCCTTCTCATTAACAAAAGCTGGAAGAAGAGGCCTAGGAATATACAATGCAGCTACGCAGGTCAGAGTGACAAATAAATACAAAAACAAAGACAAAATGCCAGAGATAGAAAAGCATCAGAACAAGAGAATATATATGGAATCAACAGATATTTGTACACATTTCATTATGCTGTCAGATAAGTAATTTAATTAAAGGGCAAGTGCATCAGTGTCTCACCAGAGTATTATGAATAGCACTTAAATTATGGCAGTGCATAAACCCAGGACATTAGTATTCTATCCACCTTAAATAAAAAGTTTTGACTCCATCAATTTTAATACCCAGTTGCTTTAAGAAGTTGGCTACAGTATCATGGCAGCCTGCCCAGGTTCTTTGCTCAATCAAGCAATAGTTGTCTTTGACCAAAAAAGAAAAAAATAGCCAGCAGTACCCTTGCTGAATGTCTGCTGGCATCTGCTATCAATATAGGAATAAGCGAATTAAATGGAAAGCCATTTAGTATCTTGGGTAACCGTAATATTACAAAATTAGTCGTTCTAGTAAATCATTATGGAAGCTACCCAGTTTAGATGAATTTTACAAAAAACTACCATGCATTTTTAATCTATTACTTTAATTGTATGTACATAAGAACTAATGTGCTGTAGACATAGTCTGAAAACCTGCATCATTTACCTCTGTATTATACAATACCAGCATGTCACAGTGCCCTAGGCAAGGTCACCAAACTCCTAACAACGCTGTAGGATGTGGCAGACGAATCCATCTTTACAAATTAGACTTCATTATACATGATCCTGCTCATAAATCTTGATGTATTGTTTTCCAGTGCAATAACTCTACCTTGCACTTGCACATACCCTCCAGATCTTCTAATTCACAGAGCATTTTACAAATACGAATTGGATGTATGTTTGTGCGCATAAAGTGACTGTGCTGCTGCAATAGCAGTGCTCTAAATGAGACCCGACCTACTGGAGCACCTGCCCTGCTCTGTGTCCTGGTCCCCGCCTGGGGATGGAAAGGCTGCAGGAGGCCGGTTTTCCAGAGCAGGTAGGTGACCTGAAGCTATAAAAGCGCCTGAAGTGAAACAGACCATTTTTCTTTGGGAGTTGTGGTACTTCTCACACGCAAACCCTAAGAGGAACCAACCTGGTTGGTTAGACTTAGAAAACTGATCAGAGGAGCAGGTGAGCCTGCTTCCCGGAGGCAAAGCCAACCCTCTTCATTTCGGAGATGCTCAGTAGACACCTACGACACGGAGCGACCGCCAGGTTCAGCCCCAGCCCGACTGCTCGTGTGAGCACCCCGCGCTGCCCGCAGCGCCCGGGCAGGTGCTGCCCGCACGGGCTGCGGGTCCGACCTGTCCGCACCCTGCTCCTGCTCCTGCTCCTGCTCCTGCCCCTGCCCGCAGCCCGACCCGCCCGGCACTGCCCACCGCCTCCGTGCCGGCAGCTCGAAGCCGCGGGCTCTGCTCGCTCCCGCGGCGGCAGCGGAGCTGGAGCCCCCCACATGTCCCCCCGGAGCGGGACCCCTCCGCGCCGCCGGGGCCGGGACGCCCCCCGGGCTGTCCCCTCGGGCGGCCGCGGCGGCGACTAACCTGCGAGCCGCCGCTCCCGGACATTCCTCCACAGCAAGTCCCAGGCTTTGGCGGTGGAGTCCCGCAGCTGCTCGCTCAGTGACCTCCGGAGCTGCGCCTTGGCCGGACGGCGCTGGCTGCTCATCCTCGGCGGCTCCGCATGCCGCCCCGGGCAGCCCCGCTCAGCGCCGGCGGCCGCTCTCCTCGCCGGGGACGGGCGGCGGCGGCCACATGGGGCCGCGGGGCAGCCCCGCCGCGCCGCAGCCGCGTCACCGCCGCCCCGGGCGGGCGGCCCTTCCTTCACCTGAGCGCCGCCCGCCCCGGCCCCCGGGGCAGCGCCGCCGCCAGCCTCGCTCGCTCGCTCGCTCCCCGTCCCGCGCCCGGCGCCTCGCCGCCCTCCGCCCTCCTTCCCTCCCCCGCGCCTCGGCCCCCGCGGGGCGGGGAAGGTGCCCCGGGCTCCGGCCCTGACCGGGACCCCGCGCCCCTCGGGCTCAGGCACCACCGATGGCCCGGGACCCCGCACGGCCCGCGGCCCCGCGCCTGAATTCCGTGACCCCGCTTGTGCCCGTGGCCCGCATTTGGGAACTGTCCGGCCGAGCCCCTGGGGCTGCCCTGCTTTCAGCTCCCAGCCGCCTCCCGCTGCCGCCTCTGCTCCTGGACAGCGACCGGGAGCTGCCTGCCGGCACCCGAGCCGTGCGCCCAGCGCTGCCAAGGGCCGGCGTCCGCTGCTCCAGACAGGTCACCCGCCACGAGGTGACAGAAAACCTGGCTGGCAACGGGCTGCCTCTTTTTGGAGGCTGCAATAGGTGCTTCGCCCATGCTTTAACTTTTGTGGAAAGAAAATGAGGGGTTTTTTTCAGAGGCCGAGGTTTATCAACTCTCCACCTAAGATCAAGCCGTAGTCCTCGCAACACAGTCTCTCCGGTTTCTTTCCCACTTTCTCTGCATTCCACCCACTTACTCCCCACCTCCTTCCCCCTGCACCACTTCTTCTCTTACATGCTCTTGCGCTCCTAAAAGGTTTCAAAACTGGCAGACACTTATTGCACACATTTACAGACTAAAATGAATCCTGATTTCTCCATCTGTAGGCTAGCCAGAAAGCAGTAGCCAGGCCCTTATCCCATTTAGGAAAGACACGTTGTGTCTCTGCTTCCTCTGTGCTCTGGGAAATACTGTTTTAACAGTGGACCCTTCCCTGTCCTAGATGTTTCCCCAGCAGAGAGTCTAATAGCTGAGAAGGACAACAGGGGCTTCATTTAATTTAGTCACAATCAATTACTTACTGCTTACTCTTTCGGCAGAGTATTTGTGATGTGCAAAGAAGAGGCTGATGTTCCTGCAAGTGAGTGCCATACACTGAAACAGCTAAATGCCCCGGTAAAGCAGTCATGTTAAACATTATCGATATCCCCATCTTGTTTAAATTAGAACTGTAACTGCAATGTCAGCAATACCCATAGATGCTAAAAGCAAACAGAGATGTTTGTATTCCATGTTACCACTGTTTTAATAACATCTTCTGCTTACTTTGTGATGGGAATTTGTTTTCCTTTGTCCCTGTTCTTAAAAGGTTCATCTGAAAAGGCTCATCTTAGACTACGCTATTTTAGCTGATATAGAGGAGATGATGTGTTTGCCCAGAACTTGTGCAGATGTTGTGTGTCACTCGTCTGCCTGCAATTCCATCTACAGTGTCCTCTAAATGACTGGACACTCTTTTGAGAAAAAGGATGCCTTCCAGGGATGGATGCATTCAAGATCTGGAAGGGAGACAGCATAATTATGTAAATACTCCCACATCCCATGACCCAGAGCAAACACCTGCTGATGTTAATGGGAGAAGAGAGGATTACAGTTCCTACAATCAGCTCCTCTGCCCAGTAAATCTGCCTCTGACCTCTGCCTCTCTATTTAATCTCTTACCAACACAGCCATTACCGGTACATAAGACCTACTATGCCTGTTTTCTGCCACAGGCTTTTATCAGCTACGCATCAGGCAGAGATGAGAAATTAATTTCTGGTATTGTACTCAGCTGCGCTAAAAAGATGAGCCATGACACACAGTCTAAAGGTGAAATAATAAACTCAGTTTGGAAGGTTTTGTATCATACTGCTGTGTCACCACCCACAAACACCAGCCCACGTCAGCCAGTACTGCAACCTTCAGCAGCGCTCTTCTGGCAGCCACACTTGGATGCACCATCTTAGCGTGCCCAGCCTGTCTGGAAGACAGATCTGCCTTTCTTCAGTTGCTGTCTGCCACGGCCAGAATGTAGCGATAGAACAAAAGATATTATCTTCCCTTCCGTACCATTTTTGAAGATATTACTTTATCAGAAATATCCCTAGACTTGCACGTTTACTGAAAGCAGCTAATTAGTGACTAGATACGAGCAATTGCTAATCCCATGTTACCTCACCACAGGTTACTGCAGTGATATGGCTGTATTTCATAATCAGCAACAGAACTGAATGGGCAAGCCTAGACCAAACTCTGTGGCAGGCACTGACAAAAATCTTACTAATTTCAGGTACTTTATTGTGGAAAACTAAATCCAGAGGCAAGATCAGATATTGTAGTTTTCTCCCCAAAGAAAACAGTGTTATTGAGTAATGAGAATACATCTCATGCAGCAACTGGCCCATTCTTTATGCTTTTAATCATGTCAGCTGTTCAGAAGTCGAATTACCATCACGAGTATTTCTGATGTATTACACCTTGTAGTAGCAGTTACAACAAGCTGTTCTACAGAATCTGCTAGAAGGACGGTACACGTTAGGAATCATTCATAGGTCAAAGATGCTTCATTTCCTTTTAGAATGCTAGAAAACCTGACAAAATGGTAAAGTTCTGATCTCTCACACATTTTTCATATGTTGGTTAAGTGTATAAGTAGTCAGCCCATCAGTGCTCTTGTTTACCACTTAAAACATTCTGACATCCAGCAGAAGATGGCTAACATTTCTGGGGGAATGAAAAGGAAAACACATTTTCCACAGAAAATGCAGTTTTCCTGCTTGATACTAGTCTTGCCAAAATGGTTATTTTCAGAGTAATTGAAATGAAACCACTGTATATGATGAACAGGAAGGAGGAAGTTCCCAGTTGCCTTAGAAGAATCTGAAATATTGTATTTGTCTTTGCTCATTGATAACCGAATATTGGCAGGAATGAAAGTACTGTCTTAAAATCTCGCAAGCCTGTAAAATGTTGGGTAAAAGTCTAAACTAATTATACCCATGCTCTGATGCCATTGTGGCACAGAGGTGTGATACACTAATTATATATTTAGCAATTTATAGTTCCTTCCAATCACCATGGTAATTAAATGCCAAGTTAATTGATACGGCGTAGTATTCTGGCCTCTAATTAGCAGTGTGTTTTTAATTTGCTACAGATTCCATTATGCAGCCTGATCTAGTCCTAGTGAAGTAACTGTACAAACTCCAATGAACCTGGTAAGAAGAGAATCAGACCTAATGAAAGAGAAACATGACTACATCTCGGTTTGCCATTTGTAAACTACTGGAAGACTGTGATAAAAGTACAGCTTCTTTCCTTTCTATCCTCTCATCCTTAATTATCATGAGTCAGGATTTTTTGTTAGTTTGATCACCTCACAATATTTATCTGCTTACAGAAGAACAAAACAAGATACATCTTGTGGAGGAAAATGTGGGAAGAGGGCATCCTTGGTTACTATGTGGTGTTTAGAGGACACAAGCTCCTTACACTAGTATCCCTTAGAAAGCAATAATAAAGCAAAAGAGGAAATAACAGGATCTACAAGATCAATGATGCAGTCTGATGCTAATCAGTGCAATGCCAAATTTTATAATGAATCTAATTCTTCAGGAACTGATTGTAATGAAGCCTCTTGAAATTTACTATACTCAAAATGGTGTTGCTGTGCTTCTGTAGCTTCAAATACCAGCTCAGACAGCCTAGATATAAACACAAATAATATTTATAACTTTGGCAGTGGTCTTTATCTCTTTAGGGGTCCTAGAGCTCTGGAATTTGTTTTCGATCACAGGACAAATGGTCTGAGTGGGATGTTGTAAGTCTGGGTTACCACTGGAAGGGGAGAAAAGATTTGAGGTTTTCCATTGCTTGTTTTCCTAACAGCAGACTCCAGTGAATTTCATACTAATTCTGTGGTTGAAGTTATGTGAAAAGCACCAAGGGCGTATGAGTAGGTGTCCTCTTTGACATCTAAGTAAACAAACAAATATTTTGGATCGAGAAAAATAAGAATCACTGTGAATGAGGACAAAATGTTCTAGCTTGTGCCCTGCCACTCTCTCCTTGCTTTTTATTTACATATACAAATTATCATCATTTTAAGGTAGCTTTAATAAGAATCAGTTATATATTAGTTTCACTCTTTTCTGTTTTGTCAAGAGATTGGCACTTATATGCTCATCCTACTTAATTTTAGCTTTCTGAAGCTCTGGGAAAGGATCACTCTGCACTTTGCCAACAGCAGAGCACTGCTGGCTTTCATTAGTGGGGGCCAAATTCTTTCACTTTTGTTCACAATGATTAATGCTGAAATAAATGGAACTTCTTGCAGTATTCACTGTGAAAAGGCTCTGAGTATGCTCAGATACAGACTACAGTAACAAAGTGTCTGCTGTTTGACTGTGCTCCCTCTCCCTTGCTAGAACAGGCATGGAGGCCATGGGGGGAAGTTAGGCTTTTCTTCTCTTCATACAGAGGATGGTACTTTATTGTTATTATTAATAACAAACTATCTTCTCAAAGCGCTTGGAACCAGAAACTGGATGGAGCAGAAGTACAATCTTTGCCCTCAGGAGACTGTAAACTAAATATAAAACAAGACACCGGTGGAGAGAAGACCTAATTGGGGTAGGAAGGGTGGAGTACGAGAGAACAATAAAACAGCACTGGCCCGAGCAGTAACAAATGGTGTCCTTCTGGCACACCAGAATTAGTATTTAGAGGCACTGACGAAAAGTGCGTTAGCAAGAGAGTCTCCAAGGAAGTTAATGTGGTATTTTTATATATTCAGAGGACCAACTTCCAAGAATGAGAGGCACTTTTAATAAAAGCACCCAAACATGTATTTGAAAACATAACAACTAGACAATAAAAGTCTGTACACACAGACTGTGGGAAGAAAGCTTTTAATATTGAGCAAATGATAGACGAGGCAAGGGAAGTGCCTTCAGGCTTCAGTCAAGCAGCCTCTACTTGATGCCCCATAAAGGCAGGATGAACTGCAATGAGCACTGACAGCAGAGAATTGCCAAGGTATTTGCATTTGGGATCTAATGCAGTAGACCAGATTGTGTCTATCAAGGCAGAGTGAGAACAAAAGTGAAATGGTAAACATGGGATGAAATTTTTTTCTACAGCAATCACAATTTTCGCCTGGAAATCTCCTCCTGACAAAACTCACTGTTTCTTACAGAATAAAAATTAGAGAAATCATATGTTTTTCTGGAAAATAACTGCTATTTTCCTGGGTTTAACACAGCAGAATATTCACATTCTGGCCAGCTTTAACTTGCACTTTCCTCTCCATCTCGCATTCTGGTTATATCTAGCTCTTGAATATTATTTTTTAATAACCCCTCTACTTCTCCAGTCTCGTGTCCTTAACACAGCCTAAATTGTCACAGGAGATTATAAACTTCAGGTGAAGATGCTGTGTGACAGGTAGAAGGTTGGTCTGTCATGTGAGAATGGTGAAGGGGACAGGGAGGCAACTGCAGTACAAATGATGATCAGATGGATCGCCCTCTGAGAAAACAGCGCTTCCATGGAACAGTAGACAGCAAAGCTGATGGTTCAGCTGAAATTCTGAAGAATTGTAGCCACAAGAGCCCTTGCACATTTCTCAGATAACAGAGGAGAAGAATGGACAAAACAAACCAAGTGCCAATAAACTTTCACTTCCTTTCATAAGATGCTCTGTGGACATCTTTAAAATGTATTACATTGAAGATATGAAATCCTGTGCTGAGCAAAGCCAGTCTCTGTAGAAATAGACAATTCTTCAATGATTAAGCAACTGGGAAAGTGGAATACATTTTATATGTGTAGATATAGTGCTTTTTTACTGGAGCTGAGCTTGAAATTTTGAGGTGATTAATGCCCTTGAATGAGTGAGCAGCTATGTTGAAACACAAAATGGCTCAGCACAGAATATTGCCCCTGTTCTTCTCATTCCAGCTTCTGGTGTCGGATTTTCCCCCTCCTCTTCAGTCGCTTGACAAAAATATATTGTTGTAAACTACATCTTTCTTTGCTCTTGAAGTGCTCATTTCCTTAATATTGTATTGGGACCTTGTCTAAACCACGATTTTTTTTTGCCCCTAAACTTCCAACTGTTATTACCATCACCGTGGAAGTAATTGGAACATTTGTGTAAAAAAGCCTTGCCTTGCAGCCGTCAATGGCAATTTAGCACACACCGTAGCTGGATATTGGTTCAGAGACCTGGGAGCTTTTTCTCTTTTTTTTTTTTTTTTAATAACTCTCCTGGATTACACAGGAAAACATGATCAATCTTGACAGCAGGTTCTAACAACAATGCAAGGGAATTGTCCCCCAAACCAATTAACTTATAAGAGTAGGAACTTTTTTTCAGATACACAAATTCTTCTGTGCACACACACCTTTTGAGTAATCAGGTTACTGACTGATGGCAGCATATTGCCAAGTATCAATATATTGCTACCTTCATCACTGGCCACACAGCTAGTATTTTCACTTATTTAACAGATTTTAAATATATATATTTAATAGATTTAAAAAGCAATGGTACTCATGTTTTTGGCCAGTAAATAAAGAAAGTTGTGGCCAGTTGCAATAGGGGATAGAATTTCAGGTAGGCAGATTATAATGACCAGAATCAAAATTTGGCTGGAACCCAAGGCAATCCCTATTAACCTAAACAGTTCTACAGGATCTTGAATCACTAAAGCTGATTTTAAATTTCTTCTTGATTCCACAATAAAGAAAGGCTAATTGTCTGTCCACAGTATTGTCTGAGTTTCATTTGACGTGAAGGCTGGTGACGATTCGATTGTAAGCATCATTTCCCACAGCTCCATTGGGAAGGTTTCCCAGCCGGCTCAGAGCCTGCCTAAGCCCACTCCATCACCCAGCTCTGGCATTACAGAACTCTCTGTTCCAGCAGGCTAAGTGGTACGGCCATTCCTGGGAGTATAATGGAGCTTAAGCTTAGGAAGAATGCCTGTTTCATGACATTTAACATATCTGGGTATTCCCACTGAGAAGAGGGATATTCATGCTGTGAAGAAGGGGCTGGACTAGGTGAATCTACAGCTCTTTCTGTCCAAAAATGTCCCTGTTTCTGTGAGAACGTTTTGGTAGTGTCAGGCAGCACCTGTATTCCATTAACTCCAAAAGCATGTCAGTGTTTACAGTAACCAGGAAATGTCCATGTCTGTGTTATATTAACAAGTCAGCAGTAACAACTGCAGTTTCAGTTTTTAGAGCTATGCAGAGAACAGTTTACTTTGACTTGCTCAGTTTTACTTTTTTTGGTTGAAACACGAAGAGGCCTGTAGTACTGCCCTTGAAACCATTACAGAAAGCTTTGGGAAAAAAAGTTGTCAAATGATGTCCAATATTGCTCCAGTAATGGCTCCATATAATCAGGTAGGCAAAAGCATAGCTGTGAATTGCAAGTCTAAAAATTATCTATGACAAGAAATTTGTAGCTCCTTCACCTTAGTTTTGTTTGCTTGTATTTCTCCTGCCTACTGCATGTAAGGGGGTTTGCATAATGGCGTAATTTCATTCAAGATTCATTATCTTGGAAACAAAACTGTGTTATATTTTTATGAGGACTATACTACATATGCTCAGAGAGGTAAGCCATAAGGTGTCACTGCATAGTAGGCGGTAGACTTTATAGGAGCACTGATGTGCTGCTGGAGAATTACAGTCTATGCAAAAGAATTCAACAGTGAGAAATCAAAGCATAACTTAAACTTATTGTAGTCTTCCAAATAGACTCAAATTTCTGCATGCAAGAGGCAAAAAAAAAATATAAGCTATGCACTCATTTGCTTTTCACATAACTGAATTTTAATACTGACATTAAATTATTATTATATAAATAGTAACATCAAAGGCCACGGGAGAAAGCTAGAAAATATATTTTTCTTTTCTCTTTGTATTGAAAGCAGTACATGGTAAAGCAACTTAACTCCCAAGAATTCTAGGCAGTAGCAGGGACTGCTCTGTAGTTGGCCAAGCGTACCAAAGGTAGAGAGAGCTTCAGGAGGTGTTTCCCCATCACCTGCTGCTGTGCAGACTAATGTGACCAGAATGATGACAGAGATCACAGCCACAGCTCCCTACTGACTGTGCCACCACTTGCCTGCCAGAAGAGCCATCTTTTATTTATAATGACTTGAAAAGCTGATTTCAGAAAGAACAGAGCGGGCTTCAGCTCCCCCTTGCATCCCCCTGAAGTACTGTATTCTAGCTGGCCTGATCCCCCTCTTACTAAACAGACACTTTTTTGAGACTCCACCAAGACCATTTCCCCTTAACTTCATTTAAGTGTCATGCAAATGAAGGAGATACGCATTCAGGACCGTTCCAGGAGGCAAGAAAAGACTGTTCCTTTGCTTGCACATATTGCTGGTTCCAAAGTTTATTTTTTCAGTATTGCAATGACTTCCAGTGAAATCAGTTCCTATGGATGATGTCGGAACATCTTTACAGTGTAGCAAGTACAGCTGTTGCTCATCTTGTTTACTTACACTACTGTCATGCAGATTCATTTCAACACCTTTTTGTCATTTTGGGCTGACACAAATCTGTTCAGCAGTAATTACCTGAGATTGTTCTACATTTCTGGGAGTATTTTTGTCTCATTTACATTACAAAACCCCATGCAAATTGCTTGGAGAATAGGTGCTAAAGGGTTTATAACTCAGCAGGATCTTACCGCAGTGATAGTTTTGAGACAGATCAATTAATTTATCTGACAGAGAACATTTCTATTAAGTAATCCTTGGTTTGATCAAAGTTATCAGATACACAGTTTCATAGTTTAGGCCTTAAAAATATTTTAGTGACTGTCACTGCTAAAGGAGAAAAAAGTATCAGAAGTAAATATGAAACCCAAAAACTAGTTTACTTCTGACTCATATTGGAGGCTATTCCCTATTTTTATTCTGAAGTGTTGCTAAATGGTTTTACAGTGATCTGAAGTACTTTATTGCTGTCAGTCAAGTCCTAAAGGAAACTGTTTCATCTGGAAAACATTATCCTTCTTTAGGACTTAGGTAGATTTGGGTTTATCCACCTCTCCCCTGTCCTATAGCTTATCTTTTATAGCTGCGGAGGATAAATGCAAAATAGGTTGTATGTACTACTAGAAAGTAGCAATAGGCTCTTACTCTACTTTGCACAAGTATAAATTACCTTTTTAATGCAGATTTGCTGAAACTTAGGGTCTTCTCAATAATCACGAGGTACAGCCTCCCTTCCTACAAGATCATTCTTAAAAAAACCCCAACAAGCCAACACCACAATTTAGACCAAACGCTAGTGACAATCTCACATCAATGGTGAAGTTATTGACTTGATGAAGTAATTGTAAAAATTGCCATCTGCTTCACAGGAAAATTTCATTCAATATGGGTACTTTCCCTGTTCACTCTCACCATGAATATAGGAACATAAAGCCCTCCATTTCTTGCTGATTTGATGATCCTCATTAATTGGGGAAAAAGGTTCCAGCACATGAGGGTGCTGCTTCTTCTGTATCTTGCATTCATCGAATATCCCTGTGACTTAAAGGCGAGTAAGAATTTAGTGCCACAACATTTTTTCATTGGTCAAGTAAAATGATTGTATCTCCCCTGCTTACCATCCTTCGCTGACTTCTCTCAACATTTATTTTTGTAGACAGTTTTGTAATGTTGATGGTGCTGGGTATCACTGTAATATAGTTCCCTGAATTTACATGATTACATTATAATAATATCAATGCTGGGTTTTATAGTTCATATAAATCAGTGTTTTATTTGCTTTCACAACTAGTGCTTCAAATTGAACAGCTGTTTTCACTGAACAGTTTTAATTAAGCTGTCCATAATGCTGCCTAGATATTTTTCTGAGCTGGTAACACTTCGTTAAGTATGTAGTATCAGTGAACACTTCAGATCATTCCTGAACATTACCTCACACTTAGGTAAATTGAAATCCCATCTTCACTGAGGTTTCAAATCACCTTGTATTGGTGATGTGAATTTGGTTTCCAGAAATATTTCTAATCTTCAGGACCCTATAAAATCTTGAGTTTGCTACAGATTTTGCCATCTGTTCACTCACTTGTCAAGATAAAAGCTTTAAATTATACTTGTCCTAGTAAAATCTTTTGGGCAACCTATTATTAGCCTCTCTTTATTCTGAAAACTGACAAGTTTTATTTGTGTGTCTTTGGATCTTTTAGTAAGTTCGTGTTCTATGACCAAAATTTCCTTCCCACGCTGATTTCTCACATTATTTCATCTCTATTTTGAATATCTGTGCAATATTAGTATGGAAAACCAAGATAAGTTTTATCTCTTCCTGTTTTTCTGTGCAAAAGCAATTTCTTTTTTCTTTTTACAAACCCATACTGGATCCTACATCTGTATTCTCATTTAGGAATTTTATAGATTGCTTTGCTGTTTTCAGAAACATATGATTATTAATATGGGAAGCTGTAATTATTTTTGCTGCCCACAATGACTTCTTTTCAACTTTAAATACGGGTATCATTCTATCTGCCTTGGACAGCTGAACCTGATGAATGTATTCCAACACTTCCACTTCTAGCTCTATTTCTGACAGTGGAAATTTCTTTGTCTCTCTCTTATTTGCAAAAAAGACTCCAGAATGTACTCATATCCAGGCATTAAGTCTGTTAAGGAAAAGGCATTAAGGAAATACTCTGTCCAGGCACAAAAATTTCACGGTTTTATAAGCTGTGCCCCTAAGTCTTACACTCTAAGCCCCTTTCCAATTTTCAGAAGTGGTTACAACTCACCATCCGGGAATATAAACAGGAACCTGGAATTTCAGCTTTTGGTCCTCACTTTTTAAACCTTGCTCATTACTGCCAGAAAGGTGGCTAATCCCCAGCCAGTCAGGAAGACATAACCCACAAGTGATGCAATGACAGACCGTGATATGTCCATTAACCAGCAGAAAGAAAAGCAAGAATTTTTTTTTTTATTGCAAGGGTGGAGAAGGAGTATTATGCATAGGTTTAGTGATCTTGCAGAGCTATTTGCCCATTTCACTGAGAACCAGAGAGGAGTAAGATGCTCTGAACAACACAGAGGTATGGAGCAGAGGCAACAGGAAAGGCAGAAGGAAGAGAAGGAAGACCACCGTAAGGCATCATGAGCAGGAGAGTAACCAGACTGTCAAGAGGCAATGACTTTTAAGAGGAAACTAAATAGTGAATAGAAATAGTAAGGAGGAAAACTAAAACTGGATTTTGTGAAGAAGGAAATGTAGAGAAAGGGAACAGATATAGGGGAGTCCACAAGACTATCAGAGACAAAATGTGTAGGTGGAATTTGTGCATGGTGTAGGGAAGTGAGCAGAGCAATGAACAAAGTGCTATGGATACACTGATCTCTGTTTGCATTGCTAGTCCAGGTTAACAGAATTAACTGAGTTAACTGTAAAATGCTTGGTTTTGCACTTCATTCATTTTAACTTTATCCGTGAATCAGAAATGTTAATAAAATTTCAAAAGTAACAGATTTCCCTTCCTTGAATTTTAGGCGCTCACTGTTAAAAGAGAACTGAGGGAGGTGGGAAGGTGGGTTGGAGACAGATGGCCCTGAGACGATGTCTCATTCCATCCCAAACCAGCTGCCTAGAAGAGGTGCTACAGGTAGGCCTATGGAGGAGGACTTGGTCTAGCCGAAAATGGTGCTACAATTTGAAAATGCCTCTCTACTCCCAATTACAGCAAAAGGTTCTCAGAAAGCCATCTTGGACTGGAGGTAAAACTGGAGGTAACAATTCCATTGCATATTTCCTGTTTCTGTGAAATTCTAATAGTATTTCAGTGTTCAACCCTCACAGACTCCTTTGAAAATGTCAGACTGGGTGTGCTTCAGTTCCACTCTGGTCTTTTCAAAGTCTCTAATAGATCTAAAAGCAAATTCTTCATGATTCTCAATAGAATTTGTGTTCTGAAAGCCTATAACTTGTTTTTTCCTTTGTTCCTTTTTAACATGGGCTGTGTTTTGATGTGGAGACATAGGAATTGTTTTGCTGTTGAATAACAACTTTTGTCTTGCAGCACCAGCTGTAAAACATGAACACCTTGTTGGATCACACTCCAAAATCTGAAACGGGCATCCTGCCAAAGCTCAGGGCTTCCTTTTTGTTTTGACTGTTGCAATGTTCTTGTTTCTGTTAGTATCACATTCCTACCACTTGTGCTTTTCAGACACCTACGGCCAAACTCAGTGTAACTCTGCTGAGCTCATTGAAGCTGCAACAGAAGTGAATTTGTCTCAGTATGTCTGTAAATTAAGCAGTCATTTAAGCTGGAGAGTGACATTGATAAGCAATAACAGCACAGGAGTGGTGAAAGGAAGATATCTCCTAGTTAGTTTTGGACAGCTGACACTAACTCCGTTGTCAGATAAGTCTTACTGACTGTGGGAAAAGCTGAGTGGGAAAAGTCACACTCGCCGCCTGCTAACTGGAGGAGGAAAACAGATCTGGAATGCAGAGGAAATCTTGACATTATCTGTTCCCCCAACCCCTACCAGCCAGGCAATCAAAATAACTAGCTGAGTATCGGCTGCCTCTGTTCCTGGCCCAAATAAATGTGCTTTCTTGATAGAGATTTTGCTCACAGGAGAGGAGGCAAAGAGAAGGAAAGAGTCTAAAGTGAGGGGGAGTGTTTCCTGCCAAAAACCCGGAGCAGTTTTCTGTGACATCTACAAGAATACTGTTGAAAGAAGCCTAGTGCTGTAAAGGGAGGTACCTCTGCAGTTACCAAAGGACAGCAACTCATGCCCTACAGCCCTGCGGAACAGAACTCCGGTACTCCTAAGCAACAGAACTCCACGACTTCATCACCCCACTTGGCCTCCATTGACATTGCCAAGGACAGTGTGCCAGACTCTGCTAAAAGAAGGATCAAACCCAAGGGAACAAAACCACTGGAAAGGATTTCTCTGTGCTGTTTAAGAATAATGTGTAGCCATTTCAAATGAACACTTGAAGATTAAATTTATTTCCTCCTGAGTCCTCATAAGACACAGGATTTATCAAGACCCAAGGAAGCACAACACACTGTACTAACCTCAATGTACCATGTATACATCACAGCAAACTAGAGACACTCTCACGTATTTCTGTATACACTTACCTAGGTGTAGCTTAATGCTCTGGGTATCATCCCTATAAGGTTGTTGTTATACTTAAAAAATTCCAGAGATATGGGGTCATAAAGGAGGATCCCAGCAACAAAAGCAACAAATGAAAAGGTGCACTTTAAACTATGCTACTGAATATATTGAGTTCTCCAATACATCATCCAGCCATTGCGTGTACTGTACCAATTCTGTCTGTCTTATAAATAGGTGAAAATATAAAACAGAAGTTCAGTTTAACTTTGGGAACTCACCTTTTTTTACCACATGAGAGTCCAGAGGGCTGTAAATTGAAGATTTTGACCATGTGTTGGTCTTTAGACAAGTAAAGTGTGTGAAAGTCAGGGGTGACTTTATGTGCTATATGTTTATGAAACAGATGTCAATGTCAGTAGTCTGCTAGTGATGCCAGAGTACCTATAGCCTTATGACTGCTTTGCCTACTCAAAGAGCCTGGAAATCAAAATTTGTGTCTTTTCTTGATGTGGTCCTGGCATGGACAGTAAGGCTGCTGCTGCTGGGAAGGGCTGTAAGGAAAAGCTGGGGGAAGCAGGCACAGAAGAAACAAATCTCTGAATGTCTCCCTCCTATTTTGCATCCCAGATCTGTCTTTGACAGAAGTGATCACCAGCATCCCAGGCCACAGACACTCATTCTCTGATATTTCTGTACTAAGAAGCCTTGAGCTGCAGCTGGCTGAGCCAATGCTGACCTCTCAGGTGAGTGTTTGGGCATGCATGAGCAGGTACAGAGACTCTCCACAGAGCCACGGTGCTACTGTGAGCCTCTCCTGGTGTCAAGCTTAGCATGGACAAATGACACAACAAAGAGCACCTGGCAGGATGGAGATGCTAACCTGGACACCAATCAGCTCATGGACCAACATGCATGAAAATAAACTCCTGACAAATTACTTGAATGCTGAATTAGAACCAAATGTAAATGTTTTAAGTAATCTTTTTGTATGAAAAATATTGATGATAGTGTAAGGCTTTAAGGTTTGTGAGAGAAGGATTTTGTTCTGCCTGTACAGTGCTCACAAGGACAGTACTCTGAGCCTGAGGCCAATTGTCACTACCTCAGCTCAAAAAGTTTAAAAATAATAAATGACTTAATTAGCAACCCAAGTAAGCAGCATTTTTTAACAGTTTCTTGAAAGATCTACATAGATTTTATGAAATATAATGTTCCTGAGCTTCCCATTTCCTCAGCTACTTAGAGGAGTTATTTGATTCTGAAATACTGTGGAAAGTAGAAGGTATTTTTTTTCTTTACAGATACAGATAATTTTCTCTACAGCTATAAATGCATCATTAAAAGACTAACCATAATCTCAGAAAGTTGCTGGTGACTGCAGCTGGCGCAGAGTTACACTCTACAAAGAAAAATCCTTAATATTCTAGAGGATATACCTGCAAGATTCTGTGCTAGAATCAGTTTACTTCTCAGAATTAAGGCATAGATGCCGTGTATAACAGTGTCTTTGGGAATCAAGAAATACTGCAGGGTAGGTAAATACCTAATATAAATAAATATCAAATAAAAAACTACAGCCATTACCTTCTCAAACCTTATGTCAAAAGCCCAAACTTCACGAAGGCTGGAATAGCAGATTCAGATCCACTTTATAATACCTACGTGTAAAGCAACCTTTTGGCCATCTGTTTTCTTGAACTTGCCTTTCCTATTGCTCTGCCTTCATAAAGACACAGAGCCAAGATCACAACTGACAGATGCCATTATATGCAATGGAATTATATATGGGACGGCTTTGGTATGTCTTTTGCATTCATAGGCAGCCCCAGTCTCCTCCTCTGGCTGCATTTTAGCGGTGGCTTGACAGCATGGTGGAATTTACTAATTTGTTTATGCCTTGTGCTGAGTGCTCAATAAATACCAGCATCTGTATGTGCATTTCTGTCACAGCAACTTGCTGGCCTGGGTGGAATCTAATACAGAGAACAGGAAGGGCAGAGACTGGATGGTTTTCAGCTGAAAAGCCTCTTTAAAGCAACCCTCCTGTTTCTTAGTAGTTGACATCAAAACTACACAGCTCTTTGTCCTCCTCTAGTGGTCCCATTATATTTAGGGAGAGGCTTATGCAGTGATTACTTCCTTCAAATTAATGCAGTCATTACACAACTGCAAGCTGTTGAGGCTCATGCCTAGAGGTCCTGTGCTCAGTTCTGACACGAGCCACAGTGAAAGGTTTCACCTCTCTGGTGCTCCTGGAAGTGGAAACAGGTGCCTCTGCTCATAGCCAGTCGCAGCTACACAGATGCTGCATCTCCTTGAGCCGTGGCCATCTCCTCTGAGCAGAGGTTGCACCACGGCAGCTTGGCCAAGAGCAGGAAACAGTGGCATGGTCTGACTACAGCCCCAAAAAAGGTCCTATGTTGCAGAAGGTCAGAAGCTGACTGCTTTGTTTGATTGCTTTATTGACCCAAATACCTTGCAATATGTTCAGCCAGAAGCTTTTCTCTGTGTTTGCCTGCCTGACTTGCAAACAAAGAAACAGCGCAAAGTCCATCTTATGTCCTGAGCTGTTCAGAGAGATGATGCATGTCACTCTGATGCAGCACAAAACCTTGAACATTAATCCTTAGGAATTGATACTAAAGAGTTAAATAACAAAAGCTGAACCTAAAGAATTGTTGCAAGGGAAATGTAAAATTGTTGAAACTGCTACACATTAGAAATGTTTTCTGTGAAAACAAATTTTCCTTCCATATAGATTATTCTTTGTGTGTGTCTCAGAGTAATGCTTAGTTAGCATAATAAAAAGCTAAAGGTTTATTTTGCTGCTTATATACTTTAAAATGTCTAACCTTCAAACTTTTGAAGTTATGTCTTGCCCAGGAAATAAAATACAAGGACATAGCTAGCACTGTGGCTATCAGAGAGGTCTGAGGAAAAGGTATAATTGAAACAGAAAACAAATATACTTTTCAATTATATTATTCAGTGAAAATTTTCCAGGCATTTTTTACTTTTGGAATGAATGTTAAATGGCAAAATGTGCCCTCTGCCACGACTCTTGGAAGCTCTCAGTTTAAAACAAGTTGGTTGCTCAGGAGCAAGGGAGCTGAATATGGCTGTCTGCAACCTTTGTTCAGCATTTGTTCAGTCACAGAAAAAATGACTTGAGAATCCTGTCTCTCCATTAACTTAGTTGCTGTAAACCAACATCACCTAATTCCAACAGAGGCAAAACTTTAGAGCGATTTATCAGTCTGAATTAAATCACCATTTACAGCAAGGTTCCTGTCACATCTCAAGAGTAGTTACAAACCCAAGCGCACCTACCAGCTGCTTAGTGTTCAGCTCTCCTTAGGAGTCCAAGCTGTAACCAAACTGAGGTAGAAAAATGTTTACAATATCTTCATTCTGAAACCACCTATATTTTGTACAATTATGGATTAAATATTATTTTAAACATTTATCATCGGTAGTATTTTCAGTATTTTGCTTTCTTATTTAAAACGTTGACTAAAAATCAAAGTCACAGAAAGAAGCATGGAGCAAGGAAATAGAGAAAGATATTTAGAATGACATTGGGTATTGGCATGTGTATAAAATATTTTTATACACTGCCGCTTTCTTGTTTTAGAAATGTTGTATAAAATTCAGAGTATTTCTTAATTGATCCAGCCTTTGTCTGTAATTCACATACTAGAACAGTAAACATATAAATTTCTAATCTATACCTGGCTGTTTTGGGGTTTTTTTTTAGAAACAGCAAAATCCCATTTTCCTCTTGCTTTTGAGAGCACAGAATCCCAGTGTGCCCTCAACTGCTCCAATATATCAGTAAGAGTTGAGTGGTGATGATTTGCCTTTTTAGAAGAACAAAGAAAGGCTTTATTCTATCATTTCTGATTATGAAAGGAAGAGGCAATCTCACTGCCTAATTTTGGGAGCCAAACTGGCACTACAGAGAAGTTAGAACTGGAGCCAAATTAAATGACCCTCTGATGCACAGACTGCAGGACAAGCACCAACTCTATCTACTTCTAATTTGAGCAATACAGAGCACAACTAGGTAAGAAGCCAAGGCCACCAAACAGCTGGGTTTATGCAGTAGTTTACTTTGACTGCTCAGGAAAACAGCCTGCTCATTTTTCAGTCCAGAGTAAGCACCTCCATTTCATGCCGGAAACATGTCAAAATGACCCCACTCTGCTTTCTAGTAAATGCACAGGATCATTGGATGAGGATGTTTTATTTTCCCCAGTTATTATGTTTATTATATTCCCCAGTTATTATGTTTATATTCCCCAGTATTTTCCCCAGGTCAGGTTTTCATCTCGGGGAAACTGTTATAGCTGCAGTAATGACGGCATGAGACACAAGTGCTGCCTAGGCCTTGCGAGTCTGATCCAGCTGCTGCTCGCCCCTGAAGAGGATGAGAGGAAGGGGTTCACAGTCACAGCCTCAGTTCCATCACCAGCACACACCAGGCATCCATGGCAAGTGAAAGGCTGAAAGAGATCCCCTCCATCCCCCCACAAGCAAGAGGAAAATCCCAGAATAGGTTATGGCTCTGTGAGCCACATCCATTTCCCTGTTCAGAGTGTGATTAGCCCATAATTCCTGCCCAGGAACTGCAGCTACGGTAAAATAAAACCATGGGCATAAAACCTTATATGACTAAGGAAACATAAAAATATGTAATCAGTTGGAAGTACTGTACTCGGGTTTGATTTTGTGATGAATTAAGCACCTTCAGTTTCTAACAAGAGCCAGATGGATCTGCAGCTCCCTCCCATTTCCCATAATCAGGCCCGCTGCTGGCAGTTGTCCATATACTGCTGCTATATAGCATAGTTCTGTTTCTTACACGATGGAGACCTCTCCTTGAAGTCAATTTACATTATGCCTGGGCAAATATTGCAGGATCAGGCTGCTCATTAAAGCCCTGGGACCACAACTGCCTCTGTTTGAATTTTGTAGTATATCAGTCAAGGACACACAATTATCCGTGGAGTACTTCTGAAATGGCCAAGGTCACATGAGGATTTTATCATATTACTGCAGTGCACCATCTTCCTTGCCAGCCCATTGCTGTTCTGCTACAGACTACATTACCATGCATCAGCAAATACATGAGCACGCTGCTATATTTAGTGTTTCATACATGCCACTAAAATAGAGGATGTGTCAGCTTTTAATCCGACTTCAAATTTTTGTCAGCAAAATAAGGGCTCATTTTCCTTACCAGTGATGAAGTGTGCTCTGTGTTAGTCATCTTGAGCTATGTGGTGATAACTTTAAAATACATTAGGCAGCTAGAATGCTCCATCTGAGTAGAATGTTTTTTACTAAGACACATTCTAGGGGATAGTAAGGACGCACAGCATCAGTCAGCCAGGTTTTAATAGCGATTGCCACAGGCTATCTGCAAACCCAGCAGCAGTCTGATGGCAGGAGGAGCAGCTAAGCAAGGTGTTCCCTGGGGTACCACAGCAGACAATTAGGACCTCCTGCATTACAAGGGCAGACGAGATAGGTGGTGCAGACTGAGTTTGGTGTTACGCACCTGGCAACATGAGAAGAAAAGCATGGATGATGATGACTTGAACAGAGTGGCAATGGGTCTGGGGCAGTCCTATTAATGGAATCATCTATTAATGACAGCAGGATGATGGTTTAATGGTTGAAACCACAGTATCACCAGGACAGCCACATTCATTCCCAAAGAAAGCAGGGTTCAGTGGATGAAGCCAATGTTTTCACAGGTCTTGGTAAAGCCACAGAATAGGGTATTTTTTACATGTTTGTAACACTTGCTTATTAATGCCATCACATACAAGCAGTACAAGTGTGAATTGCCTTCCTGTCTACTGCTTCTACAGAAAGCCAAGAGACAACTTGCTCACCTCAGGCCAAGGGTAAGCCTATCTATGTGAAACCAGCTTTTCCACTCCAGACTGCTTGTCCTCTCTTGCAACTGTCCCTTGCACTTCGCTAACTTCATCTTAGAGGGTGTGGGCAACACCACATTTGCAACCTTGGTCTAAGTCCAAATAAAATTGTATTTACTTAGTAGCGTGAAATTATATAAATATATAAATTTCCAAGTCTTTGTGGAACTCCATTTCAGCCCAACCCAGATCTGTCCATCCCAGCCCCATGATGCTGTGGCAGTGCTGTTCTGTGCCACAGCCCTGCCCAGCCATATGACCCAACCTGCAGACTGACATCCCATCCCATCCTTGGCCCATCCCTGTCCCCAGGCCTCATCCTGGAGCTGTCTGACTTCTGTTCCTGTGTCTGCCCCAGGGAGCAACCAGCTCATGTTTCATCCTGTCACGATTAAAGAAAACAAAGCAGAATAAATCCATGCTTCTAGAATCACATGATTATTTAATTTTTTTTTCCAATGGTCAGAACATCATTAATTCCAGTGCATGCACTGTTATAAGCAACCATGTTATTACACCTGGAAATAATGACACAATGGCAAGCATGCAGTGACACTGCCAGCAATGCTGGTATTTCAAATGAGGTTGCCTGGTGTGTCTGGGTGGTCTGTGCAGCTGTAGCTTTTCTTAGACACATTTTGGGTATCCTGCTTAACATATGGCAAGGCACCCTCTGCAAATCCAGGTAATGGAAGCCCCAAAATATTGCATTTATTTGAGAAAAAAAAAAAGTAACATAAAATGCAACAAGATAGAGAACAGCATTCCAAATGGCGGGGGTTTTTTCCCTCTCACACACAAAAATGGTTTACATGGAGAATGACTAGAAGCTGAGGACAGCCCAACATTGGGGAAAGGGCTTCACTAGTGCCCACCCTGGCTGCAGCAGCTCTGAGCTGTCCTGTGCATCCCCAGCTCCTGCTAGGATGGGGTCGGAGGTGCTCTTTGGTGGGGACGGCAGGTGCTGTCCCCCTGTGACCCACTGGTACTCCGGGAAAAGACTCTTTTGGCTCCTGAGAGCTCTGGAGCTCTGACCAAAAAAGAGGTCAGAAGAATAAATGACAAAAGGGAATGAGAAATAATAAGTGAGGATGTAAGGGGAAAGTGATGCAGAAAATGAACTTGAGCAGAACAGTGAGTGCTGTGTTCTGTGTGTGGCTGATACAGGCAGAATGGGTTTTCTTCTGATGCATGAAATTCCAAACCAGAAAATTTCTTATCCAGAGCACACAGAAAATATCAGAGATGTTTAGCAACTGCAAATCTGGAAGAAAACCTTATCCCTCAGTTTAAGACATAGATTTGGTCTTTTTTTTGTAATTTAAATAATGTTTTCTCTCTTTATCTCTTTCCTTTTTAAATTCCTCAATGTAACAAATTTCAAAGCCAAAAGTTTCAAAGTCAAATAAAGATTAGAACTTCTCACTTTGAAAACTGTTAAATCATTGCATGTTGAGATGTGTGTGCCTATTTTGTAGAGATGATTTGAAACAGAAATTAATGGATGCTAACCTTTTCCTGTAAAATGGTTCTATTTGAAGAAATGGACATGTTCTGCCAGAAGCATTTTAAGGATAAATTTATAACCAGCTCTACCATATGCTACGTTTCTATGATTAAAGTTTCACCTCAATGACCAAAATGTGTCAGAAAATGACCTGTCATTCTTCTTTCATGCTTGCAGTCATCAGATTTTCAACCATCATTCTACAGTTCTACTGTTAAAATGGGCGCTAAAACTTTATCTCTTTTAGTGACAAAATTAATATTGTCATAAAACAATTAAAATCAATCATACTATAAAATGGGAGCACTGCTAAAATAATTAGTTTTATTTAAATTGCATGTGCCATTGACACATTTTCCTTTTCTTTATAAAGTGAGCCTTCAGTGGCACAGAGAGGTTTTGATCCAGCAATGAATACAATTATAACAATTGCTCAATCAATCTCAAAACTTATGAAATTTGTTTAGCTTTGCAAAAAGCCGAGGCATATGTTTCATTGGCAAATTCCATCATGGAATAAATCCACATCCAACTCATAAAGGAGGAAAAGTTAATGCACACAGAGCTTGAATGAAAATAATTACATTTACACTATGATCAGCAGCCTTCATATTTCGTTGACCCGATGTTAAGTACATGAAGGTGGAATTGCTTTTGGAGACATGAGTTTTCTAGCCCAGGGTTTCTGGCATTTTGCTAAGCCACGACATTTGCCAGCAGAGCCACTGAATCAGTGAAATTGGCTCCAAAAAGCTGCGTTCATCTGATTGTAACCGAATTAAGGTTGACCCTTGGAA
The DNA here is from genome assembly GCA_036785705.1 of Acanthornis magna. Lineage (NCBI taxonomy): Eukaryota > Metazoa > Chordata > Aves > Passeriformes > Acanthizidae > Acanthornis > Acanthornis magna. The sequence goes on from JAWUZG010000090.1 coordinate 16,252,198, forward strand.
TGAACTGTGGATGCAGTTTAGATCAGAGGCAGAAGCAAGAAGAAATCACTGAGTGAGCAAACTGGCCTAAACTAGTTCTTCAGGCCAAAAAAAAGATGCTAAGTCATCTAGGGACAGAGGGGTAATTACAGCACCGATGTCCAATTGCTTGCCTTTTAATTGGCACACACTGCATACATACTGACTAACAAAACAGAAACTGCAGTCAGAAATGAATGACTCCAGAGGTCAGTTGGTTTATGACTGAAATATTTCTAGCTGGCAAAGACTTTTGTGGAAATGAGGATTCATCTAGACTTTGGGGACATTTCTTTTTTGCAAAACTGTGAGGGTGTTATTAAATTCCAGTAACCCACATTCTGGGAAGCAGTTCCTTTTCTCTGTATTTCTTAATTGTGCTTCATTACAATTTAATAAGGACATTTACTCTCAATTAAGCAAATCATCCAAGCAGTTTCTTACGCCCGTTGCAATTAATTGGTTTTGTCAAATGCGGGTTTAATTGTGTGTTAAGTATCTTGCTGAATCAGGATCTCTGTGCGTGTACATATCTGTCTATCCAAACCTTTCCTTAGCTCCTGGCATGGCAATGTATGTGCAGTTCAGGCAATCTGAATCTTTAGCTCTGCTTACTGCTCTGGTCTTGGTGCCTCACTGGCACTAAATAATTCCTTCAGAATGATCAAACTCACTAATGCTGTTAATATTGACAAGTGCATTAACCAGACAGTGGGCTCCTGCTAAGGGGGAAATCAGGCACTGTGACTCTGCCACTTGGGACATGGCCCAGGGGGTTAGATTTTTTGAAAAATATGCCTCTGTAATGAGCCTCTTCAACAGATTCAGCTGCTGTGTTATCACTAAGACAGAAAAAGCTCTAAGGTGCTCCTCATCTTGACTTGCCTCACACACACACACACACACACACACACACACACACCAGCGCCATGGCAAGACCTTTAGTCCCACTCTGACACCACAAATGCTGGAGTTTATCCCTGTTATTTCAGAACTCTCCTTGCAAGGTGAAAGTCAAAAGGTGGTGAATTATCAGCTTTCCTAAGAACCACCTAAATCCTACACCCCTAAGTCATGAACAGCAGCATGGAAGCCATTGCCACAGCTGCACTGAACAGCCACGTAATAGCTGAGACTCCCTGGTCCTCCATCAATCCATGCATGGTTACACAAGCCACCAAGACACGTCCAAGAAGTAATGCAGCCTTACCTGCTTTTTCCTTGCACAGCTTCTGAAACAGCATCTGTAAGAAAGAGATTTTTCTTTAAGAATTGTATATTTTTGCCTTCAAATAAGTTCCACATTTCAAGATGACAATCTACGTAATTAATCATCACCACTTGTTACACAAGGCATAAAATCCAGAGCTTAACAATAAAAATCATGCAGAATAGCTAGTTTTGCCTGCTAAGGACAACCCGGCACCTGTTCTCAAACCGGGTTCACCTGTCTTGCAGTGAGTGAGCCTAGAAGCAGTCTGTGGCACAAGCAGAGTATGTGCTGCAAGGATACATGAGGTACCACACACTGGAGCATGCCTGAAAGGGTCTTGCAATGCTGGTGGGGCTCAGGGAGCAGACAGGCTGTTGGAAAGTTGTGTGGGGAGCTCTACTGAGGTGCAAGAAACAGGACACTGTGACTCTTAAAGGCAGATGCATGTTTGCTGATCATCTGTGACCAAGAGAGGATTGCTCTGCCTGAGGTTCATGGGCAAACTGACCTGCCATGTTGTTTTCTTCATATTTTGCACTTTGTTGCTTTGGGTTTGCCATGCTAAATGAAAGGCGTGCCATTAACACCACCCTTGGATGCACCTCTTGGTCCATTGCTTTTCTCTTTAACAGCATTCAGTGTTCAAATGAGGAGGTTGTTGACAGTGATTAAATGTATTTCCTTTCATAGATCCATCAACCCTCTCAGTATTACAGCCTGTAAATGAAACTAGCATAATGGGTGAAACTGCACCTAATTTTATTAAAAAATTAAACAGAAGGCCGAACAGATTGCTCCAGGTACCAGTGTGAAGTGGCCAATCTGCAGGCAGCAGAAAAGACAGCCATTCCTGTGCCTTGCAGTGACACACTCCCTGTTCTTGTTATCTGCTTGTCCCCACATGGACAACCATCTGCACCTTTCCATCAGATGCACCAAGTGCTCCGTTATCTCTTCAGTCAACATTGCTTCTGCAGCCTTGATAGGAATCTGTCTATGAAAACATGCTTTTTATTTACCTTTTATTTAGTGAAGAATTTCACCGAGATATTGGAAAATTCCTCCTCTGAGCATGGAACTGAATTGGTTAGGCATCTCTCTTAATAATAGGAAAAGCACGGCTAGGCTACATTTGTTTTCCCTTCTGCAAGGCAATTTCATTCTAAAAGAGCCTCTTGCTCCACTGCAAGGTCTGCCTGAGCAGCAGCTTTAGCTAACCTATCTTTAGCCAGCAGGGATCAAGTGGTCACTTCTGATGGGAAGATAATGAGTGGCTGAGTCCAAATCAGGTTTCATTAGTGGCAAAGCATCTCATTTCCATAGAGGAGTAGGAAATTCAGGCACAGGCTGTGTCAGTTGGCAAGGGACAGGCAGGTCCAACATCAGTATGCCAGGTTTTTGGATGCCTTTCTGAGTGAGGCATATCGTACTGTCCCTCTACTCTTCAGCAAGCTGCAGTGTTGTTAAGCACCCTGCCTGGGGACAGGCACCTGATTTTTAGAATCACAGCTCTGGCATAAGCTCAGTGGATGCCTAAACTGGTATACTGAATCTTGGGATAAGCACTTCTTGAAGAATACATAAATGACATGTGAATCAAAAATAAATATGCCAGTCCGTCATGGATAGCTGGTTTCTGTGTTCTAGTGCCAGAAGGACACCAGCTATTAAAAGCATACGCAGGCTATGTTAACTTCCAAGATCTTTTTAGGATGCCATACAAAAAGAATGCAAATTATTGCTGGAACAATCCCAAGTGGCAACAGAGAACTGCCAACTAAAAGTGATTTATGGAAATGATAACACACTATATAACTGATTGTGTAACAAAATACATTTATTGGAGGACTAGCAACCCATCTGAACAGCATGGCACCAGCTAATCAAATATATAGAAACCACGGACCAAGAGAGTACAACTCTAGCCAAAAGACTGCTGCAGCACCTGCTGCTATGAATAATAAAGAAACCATTTGCCTACAACTCCAGCTGTAACAATTTTGCAAGTGGAAGTGTCAAACAGAAGCCAAAGATAAACACACTCTGCTGATATAACCATGTTTTATTTGCTGAAGCATGTAAACCAGCCCATAGAAACCAGAAATGTTTAGATGCTGGGTCCATTCCTCCCCCTCAGCAGTCCTGTGTTTTCAGCAAGGCCATTCCATGTTCACCTCTGTGAGCAAAGGCCTCCCAAAGCTTGCCTGGGCAGTATCACATTGTGCTCTACGTTCAGAACAGGATGAGCCAGCGCTGTGAATGAGGCAATTGTACCCTCAGTGTCAGTGCAGCTAGCTCAAGAAAGGTTGTGGATGTACTGGGGGAAGGAAAGTAGACATGTTGCATTTATGAAGAACCAGACATGGACTCAAGTTTTACCAGGGGAGGTTTTGATTGGACTTTAAGAAAAATTTCTTCATAGAAATCACTGTCAAGCAGTGGAACAGGCTGTTCTGGGAAGGGTGGAGTCACCGTCCCTGGAGGTATTTAAAAGATGTGTAGATGCAAATGTGGCACTGAGGGACATGGTTGAGTCCATGTGGACTTGACGGTGCTAGGTTAATGGCTGGACTCGATCTTTGAGGTCTCAAACAACCTAAATGATTCTATGATTCTGTGATTTTCCTGAAAGGCATTCTGTGTGGAAACAAATTACTCAAATGAACTCCTTGGATGAAGTGGAAGTGAAGGTAGAAGCAAAACACCAACATTATAAAGTCAACAAGGAAAATAAACATATACATCAAAAAACTGTTTCTCTGATGTATACATAATCTTTTATGGTTATAAGTGATCAGGGCATGGAACTCATCAAACAACTGGATTAAATGACTCAATAACATCCCAGAAAGCTTATTGTCACATAAAAGCTTTTTTTTTCTGGCACAGATTATGAAATGGTTGAGTTGAACAACTTCAAAACCATTTTAATTTGCAACAGCTCAGGGATTCTGCAATGCCAGCCAATCCCATAATATCATACACAATTTCAAAGAAAAAAAGAGACCATTTTGCATCCAAGTCTTTTGCTTCCCTCTTCCCCATCAACCCCTTTTAGTTATTAGCTCCTTTATGCTCCCATTTCAAATATGCCCATATCTTCCACTGATATTTCTGAGTACCTGTCAAACTGTAATCATTCACTCTCAGGAAATCACACCCTCCAAATAAAAAAAAAAGGTAATTAGTGTATCTGTTCAGCATGCAAATAACTCTTCTAGACATTTAATAAAAAAGCCAGAGAATTTATTCAACACAGATATGGTATCAAAAATATCACTGCTATCAAATAAACCCTGGCATTTGGACAGGACTATTTTACATCTGCTGTTAATAAAAAAGGCTTTGGATTCTGTAAGCTTTTGTTCTGCGGTGAGCAACTGGCAGCACCACTCTGAAACATGACACTCCTTTCAGAGGCAAAAGGATAAATCTGTATGACTTCCTACTGGTTCACTGATACTGAAGGAAAGCACTCTGAACTGCAAAAGGTCCTGCAAAGCCTAAGGACTAAAAATCATGCTGGTTCTTCATTCTAGCAGTTTAATAACCTGCTAGGCTTTAATTAGAGTGACATATAGGCAGTTCTAAAGGAGGAAAACAGCAATCCACATGCAAAACTCAATCATCTGCCTAGCAGGTTTATTAGATCTTTTCAGAAAGATGTTGACAGAAGGAAAGAAAATCCTAGTTACTACTTCAAAATAAAATTCTACAGCCTAAAAAAGGAAGTAATATTATGACAGTCAGCAATGTCAGCCTTCACTTGGAGTTGCCTGGCCCCTGCAATGAGATCTTCAGTCTGGATGACACTTGCAAGTTCCCTAGAGACTGTTAGTCAGCTGAGATTAATGGCAATATTGAAGCTGTTACACAGAAAATACTGTTGAGACTGCTGTGTCAGAAATTTGATTTCTCTCAGAGACCTGGCACCCATCTTTGGTACAGGGTTGAAACCACTGCTGGATTTTAGTGCTTATGATGTATCTTCAAAGGCTGACAAGAGAGCTCATAATTTTCCTTTAAAATACAACCACTACAGAGGTGTCTATTAGAGACCATATTTAATATACAGCCTGAGTGCTACTGGAGAAGTCACTTGTGGCATGGAATTCAGATCTTGGTTGGATGGGATTCTGCCTCATACCTGTTGCATCACAGCACCTTGGCCTCCTCACCAGGTTAGAAAGTAAGGGGAAGGGGGAATTCTCAATTTCTTCCCACGAACATTGCTACTGTGCTGCAAACCATTCATGATAGGGTTAAAGAAAGAATATTAAACAGCTCCCCAGTCTGCAGTCGAGCAAGTCTCCTAGGAAGAGTGACCAGCAGGTCAATGGAGGTGATTCTGCCCCTCTATTCCACTCTCATGAGACCCCACTGGGAGTGCTGCATCCAGCTCTGGGGACCCCAGCACAGAAAAGATGTGGACCTGTTAGAATGGATCCAGTGGAGGCCACAAAGATGACCAGAGGGCTGAAACACTCTCCTATGAAGACAGGCTGAGAGAGTTGGAGAAGAGAAGGCTCTGGGGAGATCTCATTGCAGCCTTTCAATACCTACAGGAGGGCTTCAAGCATCTGTAAGAATGCAGAGGACACAGACATGTCTTTTGAAAACCCTAAACTTAATATTCTGAGCTGTATTCTAAAAAGGTGAGATACTGTAAATATTGCCTGGAGATAAAAAAGCATATTTAATAATCATGCGCAGCTGTTAAATGACACTTAATGAACATTTGAAAATTGTTTTTCCTAGTTTAGTGTTTCAGTTGGCAGAATTATTTGTTTTTAAAATGCATTTCACTTTAGTCTAAATATTTATTTAATTTTGCACCAAGATCAGTGCTGATTCAAAAAACATTGTCATAGAAAGACAGATGTATTCAATTACTTCTGTTTGCTACAAATATGTATCTATTTTGCCTATGTACTATTGATTATTGATAAAAGTTTAGAAAGTAATGTAGCGTTTCTTGTGGCTGCTGTTTTGAAAGCTTTGATCAAGTAGAAAATTGCCTGGAAACTATTTTACAGTGAAAGCTTTTGAATGACATTAAAGACAAAGGTTTACAATAAGTGGAGTAGAGCAATAATAAAGTATATAAAAATGAAAACCATTTCAACAATGTTCCAAATGAGATTAGAAGAAAGCGAGCTAAAAGACTAATGGTAAAGGAACATGCATTTCAGTAAGTGTAATTTATCATACTTATCTAAAAGAATTTATTATATTAACAGACCAGGGAGATTTTACCTCTAGCAGCTGCTAATATGATTTCCAAATGTCAAGCAATTACAGCCTGAGGGGGTTATAACAAAATTTTTCTTGAGGAGGATTCAGTTCCAACACATGAGCAGCAGCCACTTGTGGTCAGCACTAGGGTGTTCCTCTACAGTATTTTTTACTGTATTAAACCATTGTGATGGCTCATTTTGCCATCAGATTGGATGATGCCATTCATCCCTGTGGGTCAGCTGGCCATGCCTATTTGTCTTGCACCAGCACTAGCATTCATCTTGACAAATGGGAATCAAAAGTAGCAGAACATTAATTTTATCCCCAAACAGTTTCTGCTATTTAATTTGTTGCTTTTATCACAAGAGCTCCATTACAGCTCCATTTCCTCTGTCTCACATGTTTCTCTAATGCAAGCACTTTGTTTAATACTCTGTAATCTTGGGTTTTTTGCTGTCATTCATTCTACTTTACCTTTGCTTCTCCTATGATTTCCCCCATGGGATAAAATGACTATGTTTGCTATTCCATCGTCTTGAAGAGTCTGGTCTCCTAAATTTGGCCTCAGTACAACTAGTGGAAGTCTAAACGTGAACATTTTCCTATTAATGAATAGCAGAAAGCCTCTCTGTTGCAAGAGCCTCTTTGTTGCTGACTATGTCATACCACATATGCAGGTATGCTCAGATACCACCATTCACATTATGGTAAAAAAAAAGTCGCAGTAGTTGGCAACTGATCCAAAAATCCCACAGAAGAACAAGAGCTATGACACTGGAATCAGTAGAAGTCATAATTTGGAGCTTACAATTATTGAGGACTTTTATTCCATTTAAAAATTCAACTGACATGACTTTTCAACAGAGAAAGTGAATTATCAAATGAAAAAGCAACTTGTTGAAAGGTTTCATTTCAATAGCTTTGACAGAAAAAATACTTTTTGTGTTGAAAATGTGTTTACTTACTATTTAACTCATTATATTTTATTGCATAAGAAATTTAAGAAAATTTTACAAACTGGCAAAACATTTCACAAAACAGAAAAACTATTTCTACCAATATTTGTACTTGAAACCATGAAAAAGGGCACCAAGGTATCATAAATTTAGATACCTTCTTCACCTTCAAGGATTTTATTATCCCTGTGATTTTGGAGGTCACTGGAATTAATTTAGGAAATAGCTCTGATCAGGTAAAATTATTATTTTCAATATTATTTTCAATATGTAGATATTTAAAACTTCAAAATGTTACTTTGCTGTAATATATCCACAGTAATTTTCTTAAATTTTTAGGGATTCTATACTGTGCTTGTGAAGTCCATGTCCTAACCAAAGCAAGCTGTGAGAACAGCTTCTCTGTTGTCACTGTTTTGCCCTTTGTGGCCAGCTGGATATACCTGAGAGACAGAACACAGATGTTTCACTGCAGAAACAGATGGCCCTCAGCCCTTCAAGGTGAGCAGGGCAGCCAAACAGGTCCAGTTCCACTGAGTACAACATGGTGGTGCACTCCCATTCTCTTTCACTTTCACACAAACTCTCCATAGCACTTCCCACTTTTGTGCTTTAATAGTAGTCAATATTTTAAAATCTATTTAAAATCTAACCTGACACTTTGCTGTTATGCCCTTGCAAAGCAGGTACAGGCAACCTCAAGCGTTTAGCTAAGGAAATATTTTGTGGAACACGTATCCACTTTTGGTTTGCATGGCGTCCTGAATGTTCAGCTCATCTGGCCCAATTCCCTACACCCACCCTTTGGGATCACTTCCTTACAGGATATAGTTCTGCCACCTCTCAGCAAATTTCATCCTGATAAAATCAAAAAATGTCCTCTTCATTATGCTTTTACCTTCAGCAAGTCCCAGTAGCACTTAGTCACTCTGAACTCTAAACTCTGCATCAGGACTAACATCAACATGCTCAGAACCGTGCAAATATCAATTAGTGCTCAGTCCTGTGCTAAGATAACCAGCCATGCTTCTGTATAAACAAAGACATGAATAAAAACTGGAAATAACAACAGTTGTCACAACATATGTGTGGGGGTCAGCTGGAAATGTGATGGGGTGCAGGTGGGAGGAAGAAAGACAAAAAAGAAGAGCAGTGACTGCCAAACAGAGATGAACAAAAGTGAGAGGCCAGAGTAGCCCCTGTTTTTTACAATTCTGGAACAATACAGTGAGTCACACATTGCTATCTTTTTTACCCTCTTGAGTAGGAAGAAGTGCTATATCTATTTTAAAGATAGAATGAAGTGGGAAAGGTACAAGAGGTCACACAACAACAAAGAGCGGCATGAAGGCCGGGGACTGCTATCCTGCTCTGGGAAATGAGTGGCTGCTAAAGCAAACAGCAGTTAGCAGTAATCCATGGCAGAACATGAAAACCAAGCCCTCTGAGCTCTGGCTACAGCTGTGGTGTTATTTTAGCTTGGCCCAGAGCAGTACTTAGCTGGGAACGAACTTCAGACTGCCATTAGCAGCAGTTTGTTTGTTTTCACTATTGAGTGTCCACAGAAATGTTTCATGATGGCTAGGCTCTAAGTGGATATCAGGTATTCTCCTTCACAGTCAATAAAACTCATCTTTGTAATTTAGTCTCAACCAAAAATGCACTTTTTCCAGTAAACTCATGTATTACCAATCAGTTAAAATTTTGGTCAGCATTTTAGGCTTCTTGAAAACCAATACAGGTTTGTTTAGTGGTCATTTTTCAGTAAAAGGTAAAACAGGGATAAGTGAAGAGCAAATTATTTTATTCCAAAGAGTTACTGAAAATACAGAATATACATAAATGTACAGAAGTGTGCATAGCAGAAGCATTCTTTGTGAGAACACCTTTGGGAAATGTTAGGTAGCATCTCTGCCTCTTCTGGTGTTCCAGCAAGGGCTGATGCCCTTAAGAGAAGCAAAACACTGATTGTTTTGTATCTTGTAATTACTTTATAGATTTTAATCTTTATAGGACATTTCAGTATTGGAAACCTGCTGTAAATCCTTTTTCAATCTATGATAATTTTTCTTTGACTGCCGCTGGCGTTTTTTCTGTTTATCAGAGCTATTATGCCAGATTTAAACAAGAACTTTTTCCCGTGCAAATGACATGGTTTCCCTTTGGGAGGTTTCATCATTCTCCCTTTCCAAGAAAGAGCAGAATGCCTTTCAGTGTGCCAGCACCAGGTAAGAGGATGCCACCTACCTCACCACCTCCACAGCAAATGCACGCAAGCCGTCAGAAATGACTACTTCACTGCAGATTCTGGTGTAGACCATAAGAAAACAAAGAGCTTGTGACTCATATTAACTTCTGTTGTTTTTTTTAAAATGAACACTTCAACCCATATAAATAAAGGACAGTGCATTTGTGTGATGGTTGAAAAGATAATATTTTCATAGAAAAGCACACATTTCCCTTTGCAGTGGGGTTCACTGCCAGCAAATGCCCAGGTGCAATTCAGATAACTGCCACGTAAACACCTGAACAACTTCAAAACCCTGTCTTCCCAGCTGCTTGCCTTACTTTTTGTCTTACCTGCCAAGATTATGCACATGGTGAGAAAAGTTGAGTGAAATTATAATTTATAATTTACTGTCTTACAGACATCACAAAATACCTGTACAGAAGCATTGACCTTGACTTTTCTGCATCATATTATGTTTAAAATCATTGTCAAAAATCGTGATGAGTTACTTAGTCACTTGCATGCATCCTTCTCTGATAACAGGAGAGAGTAGAAATTTGTTAGGGACTAGCTTGAAGTCCAGCCCCCCACAATCATGCTCTCACACACACAAACACATTCCTGCAAAGCCTAAAGCAGATTCAAAATTCATTTCAATATATGTAGTACTGGCTAAAGCTACTTTAAAGAAAAAAAAAAAAGAAAAAAAGAAAAAAAGAAATGCTTCTTGAAATGGAGTAAAATAACTGCACTCACAGAAGGGTTATAAAAGTGGCATGCATTACTTCTCAGCTGTCATGAACAGTCAAAGTAAATATATTCACAGAACTATCTCCATACTTTGTGCTCCTATATGAAGAACTTGTTTTATGCTTCTCTGCAGTGCAGACAATTAATTTATCTGCCTTCCTTTTTTTTTTTTTTTTTTGGTAGCTAAGCATCACAACCTTCCTAGAATTATTCAAGGATCCTTTAGTGGAAAACTCCACAATCTCTGCACAGTGTTACTGTTCTTCATAGCTCAGTACATTTCAAAATGGAATAAACTGAACTTAAAATTACGTAATTATAAAATGTGGTATTAGGAAAGTTTCTGACAATTGAAATAAAAAAAATATTTCACAGCATTGCTTAACATTTATGACATGTTTGTTGCTCAATTTTTAAACCATTCACATGCATATCATGGTCTACAACTACATGCTGATGGAATTAATGGAGATTTTTCTATCACCTCACACACCTTTTTGTCCTTAATCATTGTGAGACAAATATCATCCTTCTCTGGTTTTTGTTCTGTAATTCAAGTTAATTGCCACTGCTTAAAATTAGTTTTTATAGTTAGATTTAAAGCACCATTCATCTTTTGAAAAGTACTGATTTTACAAAAAGCATCATTGCTTCTGCTGATCTTAAATCAAGGTAGGTCTGATTTATATGAACTGCAAGTCAGGTCCAACAAGAATAAACTTTTAAAGTGAAAATTATCGTGTCAACCCTGAAAATGGAAAAACCTCACAGTAAAGGGTGAACCTACTGATCCACGTCTATCTTCTGTACAGTTTTACTCAGTCACAGCAACTAAAAATAATGCTGACTCATGACCCAACAACTGAGATCAGAAAGCAGTTATTGCTATTCAGTTTAAAAAAGTATTTCCTAATTGGTGTATTCTAATGTGTGGGAAGGTAGGGTCTGGCGGTCGGAAGATATCGCGCTGTACGGAAAGGTAGGACCTCTCCCCAGATAGCCAATAGTGTTTAGTTTATGATGTAAGCAGATGGATGTGACGTTGTAAACCGAAGTTATATTACGCGGTGCTAATCACCAATAAACGCCATTTGCCGTCCACCACAGTGGTGTTTGTGAGCAGATGGCCCGAGTGGCCAGGGAGGGCCGCCGTGCCGTTTCCGAACCAGGTCGCCACGCCTAAGAAAGGCAACACTAATGTTCCAGGAAAAAATTAGAATGGAAACATTTGAAAAGGGCAAAACCTACTAATTAATGCAAGAAAGGATTTTCAGCTTCCTATGCCCTCTGGCTGAGCTTCTGGACTACCGTCAAAACGCACATCTGCAACAATCTTGGTGATACCAGCTGCTGGAAAACTGGATGCTGAGATGTCTCTCTACCTTCACAGCTTGAATTCTGTTTCAGCATGGAAATGTACATTTGATTAGTAATTATTTTATTAATTATTGAGGGAAATGAAGGTGGCTTTCCCAAAGTTTCATGGCTGTAAGATGAGCCAATTTCCCATTCTGTGGGACCTCCACGCTGTCTACACAAAGAACAATACCTCTCAGCTATTGAGAGGCTCAGTTTGCTCTGCTATGGAATTTAAACGTCTTTCTAAGAAAAGGCCTGGAGAACAGCTCTGCCAGCAGGACTGGCAGACACCAGAAGTATTAGCTGTAGATTATCTGAGCAGACTTTGGTGAACTAGATTCTCAGCTGTGGTATGTCCTAGATACATTTCCTACACAAATCCTTCCTCCAGAAGCTGGAGCAATAATTTTTTATTTCATGGGGTGATGACATTGGAAGAAAAGAGAAATGCCACATTACAGTCATTCAGCTGCCTGTGTTACAATTCATAGTGACATGTATCTGAGGACTTGTCCCTACTGCACTAGGAGTAGGACAGGACCTTTACATAATTAGAAGTAGCTCTTTAGTCACAGAAGCATGTAAATGCATGCAAATAAGTTTTCAAAATTTGCTGACCTCTTGACAGCTGATAGAAAAAAGTTGGAGGGCTTTCTCCCAGAATTACATGTACCTGAGGACTGAGGCTTAGGTCTTGATTTAATCCAAGGCCCACAACACTCACGAGAGCTTGAAGGAGACCATCAAATACATAGAACCTTACTATGAGCTGCTAGAGTCAATTATAGAATATCTGGAATTTTGATCAGCTTATTATGTAACTTCAAGTGTTTCATCCCTTACAGCAATTGTTGTAGCTTCATGGCCACTTGCACCTTCACAGTCAGGGCCCTCCAGTATTTCAGGCTGTCTTTAATACCCATTTATCACTAGAAATATCTACTGATATTTTACAGCTGATGAGAAGAAAAAATATCAATTCATTAATGCCTACACCAAGCCAAATACGACAGTATAAAATCAGACACAAGGACGTACTTCATGACAGCATATTTTAGCTCAGCAAGTATAACAGCCATGCACATTGCCAAGCCTCCTTATCATGTATGGTAAGAATGAGAATTTGTAACTCTAGGCAGATGATTTAAGCAGGGAGAAGAGGCCTTACATATCAATTGACTGCGAGATTAAGGATCTATCATTATTTTAGAAACTTTTTTGTATTTCAAAATCTTAATGCCCCTTTAGTCTGAATTCATAGCTCTGCAAGCCCAAACAGGCAGCAAACACTGGGTGTATCTAGCACCATGATGCACTAGCTGGAGTTCCTCCAGTGTTCATGCTAAACATTCTTAAGGCTCTTTAAAGATAACAGTCTGATTTCTTGCTGCATTTTTTCTACAATGTATTGCAACACTCACCTTCACTCTGTGTCCAGTCTAATATAATTAATTTCTAATCTTGGGCAAGCCTAAGCTCTCTCTTGACTAAAATGCATTCTAGCATGAACTTTTTAATTTTAGTAAATAATCAGACAATTCCATTTCTATGGTGACTTTTATTTTAAACAGTTTTGAACAAAAGAAAGAGAGACTTAAATTACCTTCTGCACAAGAGTTTTTCCACATTTAGTACCAGAATGTACCCACCCCTCTTTTCTCCAGAAGTTTCAGAGTTTTTGATCCTGTGTGGTAAATTTTCAGTACACTACCCATCAGCTTTTTGATAGTCACAGTGTCTTTTGAGCACATATTGAGAGCTTTATCCACATGAGAATAAAGTACAAATTCAAGACAGCAACATAGAGAATGCAGCAATTTACCATTTATGTAGTGTTATGTTATTACTTACATTACAAGGTGCCTCACATTCAGATTCAACCAGAAATAAGGTCACTTTTTTATGGAACAAAGAATATATGAAAAACTAGGTCAAACCCCATGCATATGTATAGGATGAAAGGATCATCCTTGGATCAAAGACCTTACAGCCTAGCTGAGACTCTCTTTCTAGATGCTACAGCAAAGATGACAGTCGAAGGGAACAGTCATTGCTCAGTTGTGTGCTTCCTCTCAAAAGTGCAATCCAAGCTTGGATCTTGTGAGGATGGAGAATAAAATGTCTAGTCAGGCATTTGGGCTCCAGAGAAGACAAGGAACTCAGAAACCCCCAGAGCTCAGCATTTCACAGCCAGCCAGCTGTAGATTTCTATGCCAAGATCGAGGCTGTACTTAGGCCTCTCAAGAACTGTGATTTTCACCACTACAGGATCTCAAGTCCCTGAACCTCCAAGTGGGAGCTGGGGTAGTGAAGTCTCTCCCACTATAAGAGAAAAGGAGGTTCAGGACTGCTTGATGAAGCTGAATAGCCACAAGTTTATGGGACCTGATGACATGCATCCCAGGATTTTGAGGAAGCTGGCTGATGCTGTTGCCAAACCACTCTCCATTAAACTTGAAAAGGCATGGCAGTCAGGCAAAGTCCCTGGTCACCGGAAAAAGAGAAACATTACTGTTTCTTAAAAAAAGATAAGATATGAAGATGAAGGAACTAGAGACGTTAATCTCTGTGCTTGGGAAGAACATGGAGAAGATCTTCATGAAAACAATGTTAAGGTACATGCAGGACAAGGACATGATCAAAGACAGCCAGCACAGCTTCATAAGGGCAAATCCTGCTTGACCAATCTGTTGGCCTTCTTTGATGGGGTGACTGCAACTGTTGAAAAGGACAGACAGACCAATGTCATCTGCCAAGAATTCTGTACAGCCTTTGACACAGCCCCATGTGACACCCTCATCTCTGGAGGGATGTGGATTTGAAGGGTGGATTATTTGGTAAATAAGGACACAGCCAGAGAATTGTGGTCAATGGGTCTATGTCTGGGTGGAAGCCACTGACAAGCGGTGTCCCTCAGGGCTTTGGCTTGGGACCAGTGCTCTTCAATATCTTCATCAGTGACAGACTGAGATCGAGTGCACCCTCAGCAAGTTTTCAGATGACACAAAGCTGAGCAGTGCAGTTGACACAACAGAAGGGCAGGATGCCATCTAGAGGGACCTGGACAAACCTGAGAAGTGGGCTCACAAGAACCTCATGAGGTTCAACAAGTGCACGGGGCTGCACCTGTGTATGGGTAATCCCAGGCATGAGCACAGACTGGGAGAGGAACTCATTGAGAACAGCTCTGCAGAGAAGGACTTGGGGTTTCTTGTGGATGAAAAGCTGGACATGAGCCAGCAGTGTGTGCTCACGGCCCAGGAAGTGAACCACAACCTGGGCTGCCTCCAGAGCAGCATGGCCAGCATGGTGGGGAAGGTGATTCTGTCCTCATGAGACCCCACCTGGAGTGCTGTGTCCAGCTCTGGGGTCTGCAGCACAGGAAAGACATGGATGGACCTGTCAGAGCACGTCTAGAGGAGGGCCATGAAGATGATCAGAGGGGTGGAGCACCTCTCCTATAAAGACAGGTTGAGAGGGCTGGGGTTGTTCAGCCTGGAGAAGACAAGGCTTGGATGGGGTTCTGAGCAACCTGATCAAGTGGGTAGCATTTCTGCCCATAGCAGAGGGATTGGAACTACATGACCTATAAGGTCCCTTCCAATATAGACCATTCTGTGATCAGGATGCTCAGGTGCCTACTAGAGATGTTTACAATTTCTGGACTGGTGCCAGTGGATAATGGATACAAAAATAGACGTGGCCTTTTTTCTGCCACTAGTTCTGCCCCAAACAATGTAATTAAAAACTGAAACATGCTATTTTGCATGCACAAGGAAATACATATTTACAGGTGATTTCAACACTGCACTGATTTTTCAGCACACTCAGCAGCTACTCTAGATCATGAAGCAGAAGATTATGAAAAGATTTAAGAAAAAAGTTAATGAAGTCCAGGCAAGTTTTACATTCCTCTTTAAAAAAAATTGCATACACCCTCCCTTCCTCCCTTCCCTCCAGCAAATACCACTCATGTTTAAGATTAGATTATTTTTCTCTCGATTCCTCTTTAGCTGCCAGAGAACAACTCATTGTCAGATTGATCTAATTACAATTACAGACCTTGTTCTTCTGGTGTTACAAGGGAAAACTAGGAAACATAAAAGAAAAGGTCAATACAGAAAGACTCTACAACTCAGGATATATTAAACAGTGCCACTAGTGATTTCTGTTGATTTTTCTATAGCATTTTTTTGCAATACTGCAACAGAAATCAGTTACACTTCTCAGACACCTACCTGAAAGGTTGGTTTTGTTTCTGTGCAACACATTACAGATTTTAGATCTTTGGCATAAGATTGAAACAAGAGTGTAATAGTTTAAGAGTATAATTCAATAATAGCATCATGTAGTTACTGTTAGTAGAATAATAAAGATGAGCTATTCATTCAATATGAATGTTGAAAGATTTGTACATTTGGTAGTAGGGATAATTCAACAGTTTTGCTAACTGTTCTCCTAAAACATTAGCAAAATGGGGATTTTTAAATGTTATATTTGCAATGTTCAGCTTTTTAATCTTATTATTCTGAAGATACTATAATGCAAGCTTTATGTTAACATGTAGAACAATGCAAGCTTTATGTTAACATGGAGAACAATGCATATTGAGCATATTGCATAGTGTCTAAGCAATGGCTATAGTTTATGACTCTAATTTATACACTTTGAAGGAAAAAGTATACTTAGAAAGAGTGAAATTCTTTTCCTGAGAAGATCTATCTGCTTTTTGCCTTTAAGTTTTTTCTAGGAGAGAAAGGTCGAGTCTAAGGATCCTGCTTTGTCAGAAAGCTTATTTAGTATTAGTAATCAAGAGCATTAAACTTGTACATTACTCTAATAACTTTTGCATTTTCATACACTTCTAATTTTCCCAGAGAATGTAATTAGAGAGTAGGTATTTAACTGCACTATCCTTGTCACTGTCTTCATCTAATAGCTGACATTATGCAGCTAAATATGTCACCCCTGAGAGTCTTCTCAATTTGTTTTGAGATGCTGACACGGTTATAAAAAAAAGCACTGCTACCTTAACAATTTTGCAGGGGAAACAATTAGTAAATCTTACTGGTTTGGCATTTCAGAATCAATTAGCTTTGCTGGAGAACTTCAAAATACTGAACAAACACAATACTGATGCAGTAATACTTTGGAAAACATTATTAATTTGAATTAGTAAAGCAATTTGTTGTTAAGGCTATTTACTGCTTAGATTTATTCATTGTATTTCGTTTTGGTTAAAAAAACAAAACCAAAACTGTAAAGCTCATAATTGCAGATAATAAGATTTTGCCCTTTTTTTTTCTGGAGAAGATCTATGAAGCATAGCAAGAAATATTGGGTTTTTAGTGGTGAATTAAACAAACATAAAGGTGGCTAGGAACATAGAGTGCAGGTCACCTGAAAATCTGTACTGCAAAGGGTCATCTCCTTGTAACCCAAACTCTTTTGTTCCCAGGAAGATGCCTGTTACAGAACATGACTGTCCTTGGACAGTGGTTAAGGCAGTTGCACAGAAGAGACTCAGTTCAAGAACAGAATGGACTAAATGAAAATGAGGAGCCAAGAGAAAATCAGAATTTCCATTGCAACATTTTTGTCATAAATAACGAAGAATCAAAATAATGGAAGGTATGAAAAAAATCCAAGCCAATATTGAAAATGTGTGATTCATTTGTGCATTTAACTGAAAATAAGTCCTTTTATATTCCAAGTCGTCAAGATGTTAGATTTTGGCACTTGTAACAAAACTTTGAGTTAATCTAACAGTACATTGCACCTGTGGGATTAATTTCATCTAGTAATAGGTATCTACAATGCAAACATTTACAGCTGAGCCAGTCATTCTGTATGGGGTATTGGTCATCTCACAGAAAAAACTTCTGAATAAAGTGCTCTCTAAATGTGCCTGGGTTTGCCTTTTCTGGGGATCACCACCTCTCCTTACATGTGAAAAGTAAAAAAAAAAATCACATGCTTTTGTAGACAGCATTCTCCACAGAACTTCATTTGTGCACCACTTGCCTTGCCTCACTGATTAGTCCCGTGAAAGTCTGCAGTGGTACTACCTGACCTCTTTGCAGGACTGAGGTTTAGAGAAGGTTCCTAATAAATGTGAAAAATATGAACCAGACAAAAAAATGAGCTTCATGGGAGGTGTGAAAAGACTATGTGAAAGTAGATGCTAATAGACAAAGTTGTTCATGCCAAGTTGCTTTCTTCAGTGCAAATATATCTCAGTGAAAAACATATACTTGGTATCAAAGCTGCCTCCAAGGAGACAGTAGGCATTTGTGTAAGTTTTCAAAACACTTATAATTTGCAATAATCTGAAATTTAGGATTGGATTCATGTACTAGAGCTAGCCTTTACAAATATATTTACCGAATGCTCAACAGGTGAATTACAAAGGAACTGACAGAAAAGATGTTGATAAATAAGAGGTGATGCCTTGTAATGCAAAATAATGTGATACAGGCTGGTAAATGACCTCTTCTACTGAAAAGGCAGCAGGTTTCCCAAGGCCTACCATTTTTAAATACAGCTGAAACAGGTCACAGCATCTTAAATGAGAAGCTTGAAAATGAGACCTGGGAAAGTAGTAAATGGTCAGGTGGTGAACTGTAGATATCAGAAATACCCATATTTACTATTTTTCAAGCCACTGCATTTTTGAAATGAAATTATTTGAATAATCCTATTTCTACAAAGGAGCCAAGTCTTTTGGGTGGAGGTTGGGTGGAGGATAAGTCCCATATTGTTAGCAGCATATTCCAGGTAAGCCTACTCACCAGGCTATATTGACTCCCTTTGAAATTTGTGTTTCTGGTCACCCTCAAAAAAGACACTGTGGATCTCATCCAAAAAACAAGCCCCCCAAAATGCCTAGCAAACTTTCAGAGAAGAGTTAAACAGAACACTACAAGATGCTTTAAAGTTATCATTAATTACAATTGTGTTTTAAAGTAATAAATAACAGCCACAAGTGAAGCACTTTAATTTTCTTTGCCTTCATTTTTATTTCCTTATTTTCTCAGTAGAAAATTCTTGATAATATGGTCTGTGCAACACAATCCACTCATCAAACTAATTACAGTATAAATTTCTACTCAATTTGTTTAACTAAGCATTAGTTGGAAAGTTCTTGGGAAACCCTTACCAACATAGTGAAAACCTTCCTTTATATAAATCATTTGAAAGAATATAAGGGAAGAAATCCATTGAAATTTAGCTCTTAGAAAGCTGATGAATAAGCTAATCTGTTACTGAGTGACTCAGTGTTCAATTGTTTAAAAATGGCATATGAACAAAAGCCCAGGAGAATGCCATTGTTCTGAGGTATTTTCTTTTCTTAATTAGTCCTAACGCTATTTTATAAAACTACTATCCTCTTTTTTAGGTATCTTCAATTTGAACACATAAATATGAAAAATACAGAAAAATAAGTACAACAAAAAATTTCCAAAGTTAAAACTTGCACCATAAATTGGAACTGCAGTACTGAGAAAATTACTGAACTTAGGCTTCTTTTAGGATATAAATTGAATATGTTAATTTTATTCATCAGAAACAATGGTACAGTGCACATACATACAAAATCCACCAGAAATAAGGGAAGGTCACCAGGCTAATCACTTTGGCTTATTTCCCTTTTCTGTACTCCCATCTGCCTATTTTCTCTGCTCTTCATATTTAAAAGGAACAACTTGAACAAAGTTAGGCCAAAATTGACCTCCTTTTTTTTGTTCGTTTTAATTAATTTCTTTTTTCTTTGCAGCATCTCTGTAATTTCTATACCTTCTACTTCACACATGGTTTCTCTTTAAAGCCAACTAAATAATGTCATGTTCTTTTTGCTACTGATGAGAAAACCTGTAACAGTACAGTACTGAATCATCATCACCAGGGATGGATCTTTGCATTCAGATGGTGTCATATGCAGGATGGGGATCTGTACATTGAGAAACAGGTCACTTTAAGCCTACGTGAAATTAGAATTAGTAAGGCTGCAGATCAAACTAATAGGAGCAGAAGACCATATTTCAATAACATTGTTTTTTGGAAGTGTATTCTTTTCACATAATTTTGTGCAAATAGATTCATTTAACTTCATATTAAAATGCAGCACTTTGCTCTGAATCCTCTCCACCCAAGCCAGCACAGTCCATGTTACTTATTAATCAAAGACTGTGGAAAAGGAATTTTATCAGTAGGTGAGTACAGTCATTTGAGAGGAAAGAAAAACAACCTAAAGTACAGAAATCAAATCAAGTGCTACAAAAGGTACTCTGTTCTGGTATCAGCGATGCCAACTTTTGAAAAAGAATATTTAAGATTTCTCTGAGATAGAAATGGAGCCAAAACCCACTGCAGAAACAGACAAACCTGGCAAGTGCTTATAACGGAGCTCAAGACCTAATAACAGGCCAATCTGCCAGTCAGTTCCTGCAACTGCTCTCAGATCAGTTCAGAAGTGACTGGGATGCACAGACCACAGCAGCTGCCAGCTCATGAGGGCTCTGCATGCAGGGGTGAGCAATGAGGATCCCAAGCTAGAGACTGAAATTGGAAGAGATCCTAAATCGCAGCTTTCTTCCCCAAACCTACTTCTCCAAACTTTGTTTTATATTTTGGTATCAGTTAAGTATAAATAAAAATCTAACAGAGCTTTAACGAGGACTGAATACAGGACAAAGAAGAGATTATGCAAGCAGACCTAACTGGAAAGGGAAAATAAAAAAAAATATAAAGCACAGACTCTTTAAAAGAACTTCTTTTAGATTTATGAGTCCCACTCCAATCAAATCCCAGCCCTGACTGAACTGTCTTTCCAGCCACTTTCTGTGCTTGGCAGGTGAGATGCATAAGGAAAGAGTCTGAGAGCAGCTGCCAACCTGAATTTTATGGGACCATGCTAGACTATCCTAATCACATTCATACCATTTTGCTTTGGCTTTCTCAGGTCTCTAAGAAGAAGCAGATTTGCAATGCAAGGTGGCCCAATGAAAACAAAAGGAACAGAGAGCCTGGAAACAGACTCTAGCTCTGAAGCAGAAGAGTTGGTATTCCCTGTTATTTCACATGGATCCAAAGCAAAACCAAGCATGAGACAGTTCAGTTCAACTGCTTACACTCTCAGAGCTCACATGAGATAATCTGATGGTGGCAAACCAAGTAGTTGGAGCTGAATTCAACTTTCAAACTCATGTCCTTTCCACCACTGCTGGATAAAGCAGAGTACAGAAAGTACTTTGAAGTCCATTTCACTGCACAGCTACGTTCACATCACCTCCATGCAAACAACAATGTGCTCTCCTGAAGGCTGTTGTGGTGGGTTCTGAAACCCTCCAGAGAAGAACTACATGAGGGCACTGGATGAAAAGGAAAGACTTAATGGAAACCCCATCCCTCTTCCTTGCTGGTGGCTGGAACAGACTTCCATACATTTTATTTCTGAAATTACAAGAGTTCTATCCCACTTGGGCAGTACTATACAAAATGAGCAGAAGAGAACAGCCTGGTTTCTTCACAAGAAGCAGAGATGGAAGAAAGATATTGCAAAGAAATCGATTCTTCATCTTTCCAGCACACCTTCAAAGAGGTTAGGCTGGAAACTGTAAATGTGGGCACAGTTTCTGGCAGTGGTAGCTCTATTAGCCTCTCAGACAATCTTGTCCAGAAGACAAGAGTGGACATCCTATACTCCAGAAAATTCATACGTTGAACTAAATCCCATGGAGCAGCTCCGTCACTGCAGTCTTTCTTTCTAAAAATGGAAAGCATTTAACTATTGTGCTGTAGTGTGTCACACATCCAAGACAGCCAGCAAGGAAAATGTGATAGAAAAGCTTTTTATTCTTGGAGAGGTATTATCTTCCATCTTCTTTGGAGCCATATAGTTTCATAGGGTTAGGATCCTGTCCCAGACAGCATGGTTTGGAAATTTGCTGTTCTCTACTGAAGAAACGCTAACAAGCACAGCCTTTTACCCAAAACATCTAGATGTCTGGGGATCTTGCCAATTTGTTTGTTTGTTTGTTTTTTTAATTAAGAAATAAGTTTGCTCCTCATGCTGAGAAGAAACTGGAGAGTCTGCTGTACCAGGGAACAAAGGGAAAATGTGAGTCACGTTTGGCAGCATCTGCCATTACACATAGCAGAAGCTGCACTTAAGCCAGTGCTTGCTAAAGCAAGTGAACTAACAGAAATACACTCTTATCCATCAGCATCACTGCATAGGTCGGAGCAGGCAGATGCAGCATATCAATTTGATCTGGGATGCTGTATCAAAAGACCTCATGAGGGCTTTCACAGAATGATTCCAGTAACTCTAGAAAGCCTCCAGGCTATTTGAACAGAATAGCAGACGTAGGGATAGATGATACTCCTCTCAGGTACAGAATGGATTGTCTTTGTTGGAAATGCCACTAGATATTCAGAGGAAGGAAGAGTAAAATTAAGGCTGTCCTTTCCCTTTTTCCTGAGCCTATAGGATGGAAACTGGGATGCAGGTCTGCAATCAGAAGCATCTTTGCCTTTGGCCACAAAGGAAACAGTCACAATCTGGATCACAATTCAGCCTGTGTCTAGAGCCATAGCCTGGAATCTGGAGTAGGAAAAAAATAATTACTTAGAAGAAAATTGTAGTGCTGCCTTTGGTGCTGCTTTTCTTTCCCAGGTACAAAGCCTGAGCATTTGTAGATGTATACCTCTCTCAAAAAAGGTGCTTTTACATTAAAAAAGTATCCAACACATAAAAATACCGCAAAAACGTAACTGTATGAAACAGCATAGAAAAGACTGTGACCAAACTCCTATTTTTCTCATACTAAAAATAAGACAAAATAAATCTAAAATCAACTAACCACCATCAACAGAAAAAAGATAACATAAATAATAGAATCATTAAGGTTCGAAAATATCTTTAAGATCATCAAGTGCAACTGCCAACCCAGGACCACCACCACATTCATCATTAAACCATGCTCTCAAGTGCCATATCCCCATGGTTTTTGGAATACTTCCAGGGATGGTGACTCCATCACTTCCTTGGGCAGTCTGTTTCAATGCTTTACAACCCCTTCTGTGAAAAGATATTTCCTGATCTAAGCCTCCCCTGGTGCAACTTGGGGCCATGTCCTCTTGTCCTGTCACTTGTTACCTGGGAGAAGAGGTAATGAAGAAGACCAGGCCTGAAGACAGGTGAGATACAAAATATAGAGACAAAAGCTCTTTGATTTTTGTAGTGCTATATAAAAACAAGAGTGAGAGCACTGAACCCTAATTTGGTGATGAAAGAAGGATTCCTAAGCTGAAAAGATGGGATCTGCATCAAACAGGTGGAGAGGGCTTCTCTGTGGAAGGGTACATACTCTGTGAAGAAGCGAGGCAGGAAATACAGGGATGGGTATTAATTTGAAGGGATTCACTAGTACAAACATAAAGCTATCTTATTTCTGTCTGGGAGTATCTGGATAGAGGGATGCACACAGGTGTTGTGTACCAAATAGCAATAAAACAGGTAATGTCAACTATCCCATACACACATAGCAAAATTGACAGTCTACCACCAACAAATCCACATGAAATTTAACTACATAATGCAAGTTTAGTTTTCTGGATGTCGGATTATCTTACCTATTTATCCACACACATATTTATGGCACCAGTGCATATTTAGCAACCATTCTTTCTTCATGTCTGTGTGCATACCAACATATGCACAGATAAATGAGAAACATTTATATCTTCTGGCCTTTCTTCCAGTTATGTAACTGCTAAGCTATGTCTTCAGCTGTTACCCCTCTAAAACTGTTTATCTGATCCTACCTCACTTACAGTTTGCTGCATCTTGTTTTCATTATGCTGTAAAATTGAAGCAGTGGAGGAGGAGGGCTGTAAGAAAACCATTTGTTCAATGAAGAGCCCCTCAAAATAGCAAATATGTTTTATCAAGTTCTTTTGGTAGAAGCCATGCTCTTCTGAAAAGCTAACAAAAGAACTTTTCTCTCTCTCCTAACAGAATGAAATTTCATTTTTATACACGCACATAGATATCAGAAATAGATGCTTGATTTCTTATAAATGTAAATATATCCAAAACCAATTAACTGTTGTACGGTGTCATAAATATAGTTCTGTTTTTATGAGTGTCATATCTTTTGCTGATTGACTGCCAAAATCTCTTCTCAACCATTCTACTTCCAAGACAAATTGTCAGTATCCCCAGTGGCATGTATTAATTTATAGATGAGCAGGATCATCATGGGATTACCAGCTGTTCTTCACATTTACATCCTTTGCCAAGATAATCTTTCATAATGTTTTCTTGAACCACTCAATTACATGGAAAAGCCTCGGTAATGACCGGTCCTTGGCTCACCTCGCTCTCCTGTGGAAATACTACTAAGACATAATTCTATGCATTGGAAAAACATACATGAGGATGTAAGAGTTGTCTCAGAAATGTTGGCTCCTTGTACAAGGAAGAGCAGGGTCTGCACAGGGCCATATCTCTCTAGCACATTTACCAGTATTGTTGTCAGGATTATCATGTTAACTCTAGACCAATCTATTGTGTGAAGTGCTTCTCATTTGACACATAAATCATGTTCTATATTCAAAAAAAGCTTTCCTCATAAGTGTAAGGGAGGGATGAGACAACATGCATACAGACCAGAGAGAACACAAAGCACCACAGCTGTGCTGAGCTGGTGCACGGCCTTGTGAGGAGCAGAAGTGGCCCAGCTCCCACCTAGATTTTAAGAAACAGAGTTTTAAGAAGGCGTTAAGAGAAAAATTGTTCCTGCGCCCTGGCTGTTTACAAAGAATTTTCCTAAGGCATGAGGCCCCAACTAAGAGAGATCACAAAGGAACTTCTTAAATCTACGAATCTGGGATTGGGGAATGGAGAGATGGAAGGTGAGCAAGTATGCCAAGAAGTGTATCTGATAAGAAAGGAACAGGTTATTAAGGAAGTTGCAAGTGAAAATAAAGACCTTACACTTAATATGGCAAAAGACAGAGGCATGGCTTGGGGAACGGCAAAAGAATATGACTGAAGTGATGAATGAGGAAAATGATCCCCACAGTAAAGTTTGGTAGATCTGAGTGGTAGGACTGCACTCCTGTATAACAAAGAAGCATTTAGTTCAGTGTCTTTGCTGAATCCAGAGGGATTACTTTTGTGAGTTAGGAGTCTCCTGCTTCAGATAGAGCTCCATGAACTTTAGTGTGCTTCCTACTGAACTGCATTTAGCTGAAGAATTCAGTTTTGGGCAATGCATGTCAAAAAGAGCATAGACCAGAGAAGAGAAACAAAAATTTATCATGGATCTAGAAAATTATAATAGCAAAGGAAAACTGGATGAAGGAGGACTGTTAATCTAGAAAAAAGTCAGCTGAAACCTGAGAGTAGTTTTCAAACATATGTCATAATGAGAAAGGAAAAATCTTTTTTCCACAGCTGAAGAGGACAAGAGGAAATTAATTTAATGTGCAAAAAACTTCAGACTACACTTTAAAGAATGAAATTTCTCATGTTAAAATATAGCAAAACACTGGTTGCACAGTGAGATTGTGGGGTCATCAGAGATCTTCAAGAAGAGAGTATAAAAAACTCTTTCAGAAGTGACACAGATCTACCTGATCCTACACTGTGCCCAAGGGAATGAAATATAGTTTATAGAAATTCTTTAAAGCCTTTTTTTTTCATCTCTTGCTCTATTAACCTTCAAATAACCAGCATATAAATTGTAGTATGAGGTATTCTTCATGACTTGATCAGTACAATGAGATTTATGTAATCAAATTTTACTTCTGTTACCTCACTTAAAATACTATTTCACGACTCCAAATACTGTGCTGTGCTTTTTCAACTGTTTTTTACTGATTAAAATAAGATTCAGTTAGAAAGCTGAGACCTGAAATGGATCATTACTCTTCAGGTCTTGTTTTACAACTACTTCACACACTGACAATGAGAGATGTGGTACAGAAGTTTTTCTTGCAATAAGGTAAAAAGTAAAGGTATAGTCCCTGGAGCTGTGATAGAACAGCATAAGTAAGGAAAAGATTGTTACCTGGGATCAGTTTTGTCCCAAAGACTAAAATGAAAAACTCTCCAGCAAGATGAACCATTAACTGTTAACTGATTAACTGTTGCTGGTTCAAAACTATCATCTTTCCTATAAATTAAGCCAAAAACATAAACAATCATATTTTAATTTGAAAACAACTTTAAAAAAGCCCAAAGACTACCTGGGTCTCAGTATGTCATGTTCTTAATAACTATGGCTACACTTAAAACAGAAATTTGATATTTCTTATTTCTTCAAATGCTGCTTTACATTCAAGTTCTGTATGCACTGTAATATTTTCAAGAAATGAAGTTTCCTGGACAGTTGGAAGTGATTAACCTTTATGATACTTTGAGATTTTAGTGGGGTTGAGGGACTACAAAAAGCAAATACCAAAGGACTCAAATTTGGAAAACACTATTCCCATTCATGTCACTAAACTCACTACAGCCGCTTGAAAAGCAGTGATTAAAAATAGCTAGACTAGATGCATGTGTGTCAAGCTGCAAGTGTTCCCAGAGGGTAATCACACAGATGTCCAAGCTCACACAACGGAAATTACAAGGCAGGGTGCCTGCCACTAAAGAGACATTTTTCCTTCACACAGAAAATGGTAGACAGTCTTCAGAAAAATGCTGAGGGCCTTGTTCACACAGATTAAGTGTTCCAGTCCCTGAGGGTCTTTATTCTAGCAAGAACTGTGAGATAAATAAAGACAGAGTATCTGAAAAGAAACAATTCTTCCAAATAAACCGAAACAGCATTATTGGAAATCTAAATACAAACAAATTGCAACTGAGGTCAGGATGCTGCCTTTAGTTCCCATGCCAAATCTTCCAAAATCAACATTGTGGTTTGGCTGTATGTTATCAATAACTGCTTGCCATGCATTCATCTGACATGACTCACTGACACTCAGCTTCCTTCCTGCACTTCCTTTGGCTCTCAAACATAGCTCTGTATTCAAACTTAATTAGTACTGATGTCACACACCGGCCTCTCGCAGCAGCACCAAGTCGAGCCCTGTGCTCACGCAGGCCAAAGTGACAAGTAGGCATGGCCATGCATGCTGGTAAGGTGCCTGCTTTTTGAGAGCCTGCCAGGGATGCAGAGGAGCATGAAATTATTGAAATCTGAATTTTAAAATCAATATTAATGCTGAGCAAATCTAAGTGTCTGAATGAATGTCTCTGGCCTGTGTGCAAACACACAAATGCAGCTGAGGAGCCAGGCCATATGGCAGCTCAACATTTACACTGCTAATCTGCACAGTAATAGTCTTTAGCTCTTAAACTTTCTCACTTTAATCATGAGCACATGACACATTTTTTGTGGTTTTAAGAACTTCAGATTATGACCCAAATAGAAGTTTTATATAATTTATTTGAAAAAACAGTAGATATCCAGGAAAGTTTGTTGGGACACCAGACAATACAGGATGCACTGTCTCTGCCAGCCTATGAATTTCATTATTTTGGCAGGCAGGCAATACTAAACTGCAGCAGAAAAAAAAAAAAAAAAAGAAAAAAGAGTACAAAAAGCAAGTTACTGCTGAATATGTCAATGCAAAGTAGCTGCTTTAAGGGAAAAGGAAGGCTACACTTTCTGAATACTGACTTCCAAGCTACTTTGTTGAATGTCTGTTGTTTGCAACAACTATTTATTACAGACATGTTTTCCAGAGAAGTACGGCAAACATTAATATAAAAACAAACAGAAAAGTTGCCCCGCAATTTCTGTTTCCGGAGACAGCTTTGAACTGACTTTGCTACTGCTAAATGTTTTATACCAAAAGCTTTTTAGGTTCATAATTCTTCACAAACACTAAGTAAAAATAGACGTCTGCCCTTGAGTCTTAAGCCAACATAAAATATTTACAAGGATGGCATGACAACCAGCATGCTTCAGTTTCTGTAAGAAGTTGGAATTCCCCTGATAAGTGGAGGTTCTGTGAAGTGTTATCACACTATTTATATCAAGTGTTATAAATGAAATTCTTATGCTGAGGTACATGTATCCAAAGAAAATACAGTCTACTTAAAGAATATTTTTGCTCGATTTTCACACCAATTCATTTTTTCCTCTGCCAGCAAGTTCTTTCTGACTATTCTGCAATTATTTCTAATTTCTCTGAAGCAGCGCATTAACTAAACAGAAATAAACTATTTTCCACTGTGAATAAACTGACTCCATATCTATGAAATCATTTGCACTGGAGTTAAAATGTGAAGGACTCTTGTTCTGAGTTTTCTGAGGGATGAGTTGGACCTCAGTGATGACTCATGACCATGTCACAGATGAAGTGCAGAGATCAGATCCATACAGATCCTTGTGAAGCAATCTTGGATGTCTGTGTTGTGTATTCCTGTGTCATAACCACATGAGACCATGGTGCAGAGACATGCCAGTGGCTCTGGGGGATGTTAGCCAAATAAAGTCAGGTTTTTAACCTCACTCTCAGTCCTGGATCTGTCAGCAAAGATGGCAATGGAGAAGTAAGGATGCAGAATGGATGTGATGGCAGTCATGGAACAAGAAAAATTCTAAAGAAGACACAGAGTAGACCAGAGAGAGATCTTAGTGAAGAGATGAAACAAGACGCAATACATTATCAATATACTCCTGTGAGGAATCAATTATCTACAAGTTGGGAACCTATGTTCGAGGTGCTTCTGATGCTGCTGAACTTCCCCCAAGGCACTCTGGTCTGAGGCTTTGAAGAAATTCCTGTAGAAGGACTCGTGCAAAAGCTCCATGGGAACAAATGTATCCCTAGACCTGCAGGACTAAAACTAAAGCCTTCATTTGCACAGTGCCTTCTTACACCATGTTGTCAACACTGTTCTCAAACATTCCCACAATTTTGCCTGCTTTTGCATTATGTGCAAAGCAATTTTAAGTTGCAAGTATATGTCTTAAATTATTGGTCCCAACAGTGAGCCTATCATGTAGCACTGATTTGCAAAACACTTGCAAAGAAACTTCAGAGGAGCAGTTAATGATAGGATGTCATGTAACATCAATATACTCACTCAAAAGCCATGAATCAGACAGAACAAACAAGCCACAACTCTAACCAACATCTTCTTGGGAGGTTGAAAAAAAAAAAAGAGAGAATCTTTGAAAATAAAAGCTATTATGGCTGAAAATCCCTGATCAATCGCTCGTCTTTCAATACGCAAAGTTCATCGAGAGTTCCTTGCATAAGGTGGGCTAAACAAAGAAAATAGATGTCTTCACCACAGCCATCAGTAGAGTTGCTGCATTCTTCAAAACTCTTGCAATTTTGTGCCAAAGCCTGCTGGAGCTCATTGTGCTGAAGGACATTCAGGGACTGAACTGCCTGCAGTAAGCCACTGTGCCTTATGCCTTACCTATGCCTCAACAACCCAGTGCCCACTGCCTGGCTACATCCATCCCCAAAACTGAGATTTTAATCTACTGTGTGCTTTGCTGAGGAGTGGGTTTTGATCTTCACAACGTGAGATTCAGGGCATTAGTTTTCAATATAAAAAGCAGCTTAACAGCACATTGGCAAAATGCCAGGTAAATACATAGGCTCATTCCCACACTATGCAGCATTATCATCAGGAGAAGTCTGGAGGGAGGAAACGCTGAGAAAGGAAACGCAGAGCCAGAAGTCATTACGGTCATAACTCATATACAAGACAAAGCAAAGTGTTTATTTTAAAAATTATTTCAAGTGAGATATGCCTGAACACAAAATTTCCCCAGGGATAGCTGGGTCTCTGGCAAGCACTTAAAACACCCATGCTCCTGGGATAAAGTTTTTTGAAGAAAAAATGCTACCATATTGATTAGCATGAGTAGGAGATGAATTGATTTTCAAAAGAACATGATTTCTGGAAGTTCAAGCTAGTCAAGAAAAGCAGTACCATATGCCAAATGTGATGGACAGTGCTGGGGACCTGGCCTTGTCTCTTAGGATTCAGTTAGAATTTAACAGGAGCAGAGTTAGTGAGAATATACTAATTATTTAGTAATTTTGAGTCATGTGCTGCAACAAAACCAAACCAGCAGATAGCAAGCAAACAAAGCCCTAAATCCCAAGCCATCTTTACTTTGGTTGCTTTTCCTCTCTTGCATCCATTGTGCATGAGCTGTGCAACTCTGAAAAGTTAATAATTCAGAAATCAGAACCTGTCTTTCGCACCCTTAACTGCAACTCAGTCTTGTTCTGGATCCTCCCCAAAGAAAGGTCCATATGGGGTCTTCTCCTCACATAGCTCCCCTCATAGCTCACTGGGAGTTTCAGCAAAGGCAAATCTGTCAGGTATGTGGCACATGCCATCTGACAGAGCCACCTAATCAATCCTAGAAATCCACTGCCCTTTATACCCAGATGTGTGTATGGCTGGTTCCCAGTTACATTCACCATATTGTTACCTCTAAGGCCTCCAAAATTCTTACACATGTTTCATCTCTACTGGCTTTCACTCTAAAAATCGACTTTTTCATACCCAAGGAGTTGAGCAAATTGTTCTTCCCAGCCCATCTTCCACATGTGCATCCTGCAGTGGATGTGGGAGCTGAGCATGCTGCTGATGATATGGCAAATCTAATTGTATAATTATAGCCACCTTAAAAGGAAAGCCAAACTTTCATATGCCTAAAGGGAGTGGTTTAACAAATTTATATGCAGATGGAAGCATATCAAGAGCAAACAGCTAGTCATTCACAGAATAAATATTCCCATAATAAGCGCATAACAAGGAGCGATGATAGAGCATACAAAGCAGATGGCTGATCTGTGCAACTAAATGTGTGGATCCCAGTAGCCTCATTTATGCTTGCACTTTCCCTTTTTTAGACTCTAAAGAATGAAAATAACAAAACAAGCAATAAAAACAACCCACCCCCCCAAAAAAAACCCCCCAAATAAAAACCTGCAAATAAAACGAAACAAAACAAAAACACCCCAGCCAAAACCAAAAAGAGAAAGAACAGGTCATTCCTGGAGATGAACTGCTGAATGAATGAGAACTGCCAGACGATACACACTGGAAATCAGGATGTCCCAGGATCTGCTGTGTTGAAAGGCCAACCACAAATGCATACCTGTCAGTCAGACTGGGGGAACTGTTACCCTTAAGATTCTCAGCTGTGTGTTCCAGCTGAGTGAGGTATCTTCTTAGCTGCCAGAAGATTTTGCTCTGCAAATGCAAACTCTGCAGACAGAGCAGGGTATAAACTGGGAGGCTACTGGCTGTCAACCATGTTATTGTAATGCTGAGTCACTAAAAAGTGCAACTACGCTGATTTTAATGGGACATCTACCACAGAACCCTGAATGCTGCAGATAGCAAGGTTCAAGATGTACTTTACAGTATTGTAAGTTGGAAGGAGCAAAGAGTATTGCAAATAATGGTATTTTGTATATTCTAGGCTAGGTAGGAAGAAGCAAAGCAAGTGTTGATGGGATTACACAAGACAGTCCTGCACACCAGGGAAGACAATCTTGTGACTGATGGTGCAGGACTGAAGACCAAAAAACCTGTTTGATCTTTTCAGTACTGTGAGAAACCTCATAGTGGATGCTGGACAATCACTTGCATTCTGTCCTTCTGCCTTCTAGCTGCAAAATGAAGACAGTGAAGACAACCAAGCGTCCTTAGGTCTGAAAACTTAGATATTGCAATTCACCTCTTTGCATGTGGCTGTCTTTCTCCTGACAAAGAAAGCAGGGAATATGAACATTCCAGAACTAGATGAAAGGTGTTATTAGAGAAATGCCTGTCAGGAAATGCTGGGTGTGAACTCTGTCACGTCTACAGAATGCTTTCAGGTCCCTACACTAAAATGCTAATCATCATTAGTTTATAGCTGAAAAGGTCTCATGTCTGCTTATGTACAATGAAAATAATACAATCAGTCAAACCTACATTCAAGAAGTGGGACAGGGTACATATTTCAGTGCTTTATCCTCTTATTTCTTTCATGGTGATTTTCAAAGCTATAGAAAATTTACAGGTTAGTTTGCTGTAAAATTTGTTTTCAGCAAACACTCTCTTCAAATTACTGAATATTTTAGATGCACTATATGGTACACAATTTTCGCCTCCCACATAATCTTTTTTGCCCCACAATGACCTTGATGTCTTCAGGGCTAGAGAATGTCTGATATCAGTAATTCATTTAAGATATTGAGGGGACCTTTTAAACATAATTTTTAGTATCCTACAGTATTACATGTCTTAAAGGGAAGAAACCTATCCTGATGTATGTCTACCATGCACATGAACTTCCTATCAATGTGGTTTGATATCAAAATTGACCCAGGTGACTTTATTGTCAGTGGAATCTGGACCTACTCTAGTCCTTACTGCAGGTTTTTAGTTTAGTCTGAGATCATGCGTTAAGTCTTGGAACTCATCTCTATCGCTGAATCTTATGAACCTCCAAGACAGTGAAAAAAATTAATCTTGAACTTCAACCCTTACAGACATCTCAAATGATCTATGGATACAAAAAAACTATGGATATTTAATGGATATTATAGATATTTCTCAGAAAAGATCATATCATGTTTATACCTGCTGTGAATAGAGCAGAAGTACTTCCTCTGAGAGCACACCCCAAGAAGCCCACCCAAACTAGGGATGTCTGCTCCCGGGACACCACCACTCCTGCCACTGTCAGAAAGGTTGGGTTAGTTCTTCTGCAATCACCTTCGTAAGACTCCCCACTACAGCTCAGTCCTGTCCAATAGGCAGTGACTGGGTGGGCAGCTTGGCCACAAACTTCCAAAGGAGCTACAACAGAAAAAAAATTCACTGTCGCAATGTCCTGTCAGACAATCAACAAACCCCACCACACCGACATTTGCCACATCCTAAGTGAATGGCATTGCAGGAGGACAGTAAGTGTGTGACACACACGCCAGCCAAGAGGAACAGAGCCACGCATATGATGCAGACTAGCCAGGACTCTGGAGAGCAGCAAAACATTTTGTTTTCCCAAGTGGCACAAGCTATTCTTGCTGATGGGATTTCAATCAGTTCACAGCAGCTGGAACTCCACATCACAGAGGTATCCACAGCTGGACAGTTAGGCACCAAAACCAGTCTCTCTCAGTATAAAAGAACAGGCCACCCAGTAGAACGGGACAAATATACTCAAGCTAAATTTCTTAAGGAGCCCTCTCAAAGAGGTGCATACAAAAAACCAGTGGTTAGGAGAAAAAGTCATTCTTCTGATACGTCTTAATAAAAATATACCCTGAGGAGAGAAATGCCAGTAAATCGACTCAGAGCAACTTACTATCCAAAACTCCTGAAGAGACTGTAACAAAAGGAGGCTCCTCAATTAAGCAAGGTAAACAACTGTGCAAGCTTCTGACAGTGAAGAATCAGACATTCCTGACCCTGGGTTGAATTCCCGCTGTGATACAAGGACTCAAAGGCAAGTCCTTGGTGAAACTTCAGATATACTGCCAGAAAACAAAACTTAAAGTAGGCAAACATCCTTGAGGCTTTGGTACAGGTACAGCTTGGGGATTAAAACTCATTACAACAATTTTTTGCCAAAATTTCATTTTCTTTTCTTTATATTGCCACAAGGGCTAGGGCTGGGTGAACAAGACACCCTTAATCACCCAAATCTGGTTTCCTGTTTATAGAGTTCATTTAAAAGTAAGGGTACCATAATACAGTATTAGACTTTGAGATTGTGTTACTTGTTTAAGCTCTCACTAAATTCACGCAGCAAACAGACTGACTGGCTGAAAAGCCAGTGCAGCACAGGAGACAATCTGTAAGAATACAAGGATTTGCATGTCAAAATGCTCCAACTGTACAGTCCAGGATCACCACTTTCTAGAAAGACAGTGATGTCTGACATCAAAGCACTGTTGTGTTAGGATTGCACTGCCTGAGCAAGGAGCAAGAAATAATTTACAGAGCCACGGCTATAGATAGACATCTCATTAGGCAGATTATCTGAGTTGAAATTTCAAGAACCTTTAGTAAACTATTTTTATACATGAATCAAGGACGACTCCATAAAAAAACCCAGCGATCAAAAGAGGTCAAGGCTTTGGATTTCGCACTGCATCCTGAGCTGGTGTGTCAGCAGACTGATGCTGTGCACTGCTGGGAGCAGCTCCCTCCCCACGCTGATGCAGAGGGAAGAGTGCCACCTGCTGAGGTCCTGCCAGTCTTCCTGCATCAGTCCTCACATCATCTCTGTCACTCTGACCACATCCCACCCTCCTCTGCCCGTGCGGTATTCCACATTGCCCCCGGGTACCATGTGCCTTCCATCAACAGAGCTTCCTGCTGAGCTGGAGTTAGTGAAGGGATTGAGGAAGCATACAGCCTAGGAAGTTAAAAGAGAATAGGATTCTCTTTTCACCTGAATCAGGCTGCAAATCTCCTGGGAACCAATCTGGCAGG
Source organism: Acanthornis magna (assembly GCA_036785705.1). NCBI lineage: Eukaryota > Metazoa > Chordata > Aves > Passeriformes > Acanthizidae > Acanthornis > Acanthornis magna. The sequence goes on from JAWUZG010000090.1 coordinate 16,286,454, forward strand.
AACTGTGTTTTGATGAGTTTTCTATTTATCTGTACAGGGATCCTTTGTAGTGTAGATACAATCATGGATTAATTTTAATAAATTTACACAAACTGAAACACATTTCTTAGGATACTCTAGGAGTAAGGACAAACAGGCTACAGAAATTAATACCATTAATGGAACTGTGACTTTCGTAATCATGATTGCACAGAAGATGAAAGTGAACATGAAGGATAACATCCACTTCAGTGTCTGTGCAACTCGCCAGTCCCATGGGCATCACAGAGAACCCAGATTCTGCTACAGCCTCAACTGCTAAAAGGCTTTTTGGTATTTTTTTCCAGATGAACTTGTGAGACATGTAACTAGCTCTGAACATGCTCAAATTAATATTTAGTGTGCAGGTTGAGACACTAGATGGAACAAGGAGTCTGGAAACTAGGACTTATAAGAAAAGGCTAGATGAAACAGATTGACCTGCAGAAGGGAGGCAGAAGGCAGAGAACAAGAATATAACTTGTTCTGCGTACTGATGATGAACACATGAAGATATTTTACAGTAAGAAAGCATAGTAAAACTTTCTAATGATCAGTAGGGTACTGAAACATATCATTTGTATAGGCTCTGCAGTCTGTCAGTGGGGGTCTTAAAAAAGATGCCAGACAAACTTTCATCAGGGTGACATAGGTATAGCTAATTCTGATTTGGTGAAGGGGAATAGCCTAGAAGTCCTCTTGAGGTCTCTCAGACTGTGGGTTGCCCCAGTTCCTCTCTGAGGCTGAGCTAACTCTGTTTCAGTACAAACTCACAGTCCTAGATAACTCCAATTTGTTAGCTCAAGTTTTAAGACAGGCAAGTCCTTCTGGAAATTTTCAGTTCAATTTGCTGCCTGCTAGCTAACCCAAAGCATTCTCAAGTTTTAATTGAGTGGTTCATCTGAAAATTTGTATTAGGACATTTTGCAGTAAAGAAGCTTCAGCCACTCTTATTTCTGAGCACTTTGGTTTTGTATCAAATGATTACTCATTGTAAATTTTAATGCAATGCATGCAATATCGATTTAAAGGTCATCATTATGACACTTGGCTGCTTCAACTAACACATGACCTTTCTCCTACAGTGGATTATCAGCAAGCCCCATCTAACAATTCATCTCAAAATCGCTACTTTATCACTCTTGTTCAGTTCTGGGAATTTACAAAAAAGGAAGGCCATATGAGTGGTAGCAAGATAGAAAACTTCAGCAAGCAATTTTTCTGAAGTTGTACTCCCCTTGTGTAAGTGTGCGTCACTTTCACAAAGGGCCACATATATCCCAGGACAAGGGGGGGGGTAGCTGGGGAAAGCTGCCTCCTCCCAGTAGAAGCACAAGAAAAAGTTGTACCTTGAGAGGGATTATCACTGTTAGAGACAGGATGCACAGTTTGCTCCCTTCATTTGCATAAAGAATGCTCTCCCTGTGCATTGTGCAGGCCGCTGTCTCTGGTGTGTTACAGATGGAAGTTCCTTCTTCCTCAGCGTGGGAAACAGGCAAAGAGCAGCCTACAAGCTCTCCAGAGTACAAAGAGCCAGAGGCTGGTATTATGAGAGACCTTTGCACCACTGCTTAAGTGGGACCAGGGGTCTGATTCTGCCCAAGCTCACAGAAGCACTTTGTCAGCACAGGCAGGACACATTTTTAATTATACATCTCTGGTAATATTTGAATCCCTTTGCTTTGTTCTTGCAGTGAACAACAATTGTAAAAGTCAAAGGTTCCATCTCAATCATGTGCCATCTGATCAACATGTGAAATAGGTGGGAAAACTCTGCCTGAATAAAAATTACAGAAGTACTAAAACAGAGGCTAAGATTAAGAAAGTGAGTAATAGCTACTCTAGAAGAGGAATTGTGAAAAAACTATACACATAGAACATATTCACTTTTTTTTTTTCATACTGTAGTAACAAATATATCACAGGGCCAGAAAAAAGAAAATGCAAAACTCTGACCAGATGGGCAGACAAAAAAGGTATGATTGTACATACTTCCCTGAAGAAAACTGCTCAACCAATCCCACAAAAAAAAATACAAGAGACAACCTCATAGGGTTGAATCCAGCATGTTCCTGCCATTCTCATCCATGTGAGCTGGTGTACTTTATCATCTGCTCTCTTCTGTGGCTGCTATAAAATACAGCAGGAAGTTGTACTGTCACCTGATTATATAAACTGCATGTTGCATCTAAACGCATGAGCCCAGTGGATGATATCAAACATGCAAAGAGAAGAAAAGAGAGAGGAATTGTTTCCCTTTTGCACTTCACTGAGTACAAAGCTAACTGCATGGAAGTGAGGTTCTCTATATCTGCAAATGTAGATAACATATTTGTTATCTATGTTTGTTAAATTATACCATGGTATAATTTACTGGTGTGGTTCCCAATCACCTCTTGTTACACATGTATAGAGATTCTTATTTTCAAAACTTGAATCCCATATCTACTGACAAAGAGTCAGGACATATCAGTTTGTCTTGAAAAGCAATGCATTTCTGAGGCTGTGTGCTAACACTGAAATGCAAGTCAGCAAATTTCATGTTTATTATTAGCAAGACTGCACTATTATGACATGAAATTGTGTTCCTGCAAACAGTCAGTGTTATCAGAAATACAACACTGAAGTGTTTCTGCAAAAGAATCAAGTCAGGAGATCTGAAAATTAACATAATAACAAATGTCATTCTAGAATATTTCAATTTACATATGATAAATATGTCTATAAAAGTCAAGTAGCGCACGTAGGATTAATTTGGGATATATATACTAATTAATCAATGCCAGCCTGCAGCTCTTATTTTGTCACTACAGCTGGACCTAGATAGCAAACCTCACTGTGTGAGCTTGGGACAGACTTTCATTATAGAAAGGGATGGGGCTGGCTCAGAAAAGTGCTCACTCAATAAATTTTGCTGGCAGTCTCTGCTCATGGGGTTTTGGCAAAATTGTCATCAAGGCCAGCTGCTCTGCTGCTACTGTCATCCGTGGTGGACCTGCTGGCTGCCCTTGCAGAGGTGGGTGACCTCTATTTCCCAACTGCTCCTGTGGTTCCTCCCTCGTTCGATGCTTTTCTTGCAACATAAACAGACATTATCAGTTTGAACTACATAAATAGCCATGTAATGCTGAGCAATAAAAATAACCAGTTCTAGTCTCCTCCCAATACAGATTTGGACTTCATATACCTTTTGAACTACATCAAATGAACTTTACTCCAAAAGGAGATGGAAGCTTCAATTTTACTTTATATTGTATACAAAAAAAAAAAAAAAAAGCATATAAATTATCTTTTCTACATCCATCTGAGAATAATTAAATATTGTTAAATTTTTTTTCAATGGTGTTTTATGAATAAGACAGCTCTTTCCTTTCTTGTATAGATAACTCAATGAGTTTTAGAAATAAAATACACAAAGCATGGCCCTAGCCTCCAGGTAATCCTTATGAAAACTAAATTAAAATAATGAATTTGATGCAAAATACTGTGTTAAAAGGATACCATTAACGTAATTTTAAATTAAATAAATATTTTCATAGATCAAGTGATTTAACCATAGCAGTTCAAAGCAATTTTAAATGCTGCATAGCTACATTATGATTATCATCTTCAGCTGATGACAGCAATTTGTCAGAAAAAATAAGGAATTGAGCAATTAATTAAGAAAAAATATTTGTGTTGGGTCTGGCTGAGATGGAGTTAGTTTTCCCCATAGTAGCCCTCAATAGGGCTGTGCTTTGTAGCTAGAAAGGTGTTGATAACATGCCAATATTTTGGCTACTGCTGAGCAGCCCTTGAACAGCAACAAGGCTCTCTCTCCAACCTCTCCTCCCTCTCAAAGGCCAGGGGGCTGGGGGTAGACAAGATCTTTGGAGAGGACACAGCCTGGACAGCTTGAGTGATGCTCAAAGCTTTCCAAAGGGATATTCCATACCATATGATGTCTGCTCAGCAATAAAAGCTAAGAGAAGGATGGAGGAAGCAGGAAAGGGCCTTTGTTATTTATAACATCTGTCTTCCAAAGCAACGATTACACGTGCTGAACCTCTGTTTCCCAGGCTAACAATTGCCTGGTAACGGGACATAGAGAATAGATATTTTGTTTTCTTTTGCTTCTGCATGCATCACCTTTCCTTTCACTTTATGAAACTGCCTTTATCTTGATCCCCATTTCTTTTTAATTTCCCCACTGAAGGAGCTGACTGTTGGGAGGAGGGAGTAAAGACAAAGGGGAAGAGAAGGGGCTACGCTGGGCTCTTACGTTTGCAATCAGTCCTTGCGAGGAGCAGACTTTGGCAAGAGTGCTGTCAAGTGCACTGGAAACTAAGTGGATGAGAAAGACTGGAGTATTACAGATGTTGGAATATACAGCTCTCAGGAAGGAAGGGAGGCATCTGCCCTTCACTCCCTATTAGTGATTTTCATTAGAGTTAGTACAGGCTTTTCCTGGGCAAAGAATTCTTTTACCACCAAGAAACTAGTTAGTCTTAAAGCAGGGAAGATTCTGTCTTCCAGGAGTGCTTGGTCATCTCAGAAATGACTGCAAGTCTAGAGTGCTCCTGGGCAAGAAGGGTGTCTCGATGTCCTCATTGTGCAGGCAGAGCAAGGGAAGAACAGGAAAGAAGCGAAGCTATTCAGAGACAAGGAAGTCCACCATAATGGGATACAGATGGAAGCGGAGTGGGTGACCTTACCCAACTACTGCAGCATGCCTCTGTCCCACTGAGACACTGGTCAGATTAAGTACTGAACACAAGAAGAAAAATTATGCAAAGACAAGGTTTCAAGCTACCTCTATCTGTACTGGAGAGCTATTTAGTTGACATAATTACTAGCAACATTAAGGATAAAGAGGAAAGCAACTGACATAACTAAAGGACACAGTCTGAAATTTGTTTTTCCAAGAATGGGAACAGTTGGAGTTAGCACTCTTTATGAGGAAGAATGGCCTGGTAAACAAAAACAGAGACTGTATATAGATTCTGCTCTTGACCATGTTTTAACCAATCAGTTGGTTTTGAGACTTTGAGAAAGTCAATGAAAACCTGACTTCTTCAAAGATTTCTGTACCTCCTCTACATGAGCTATGCTACTTTTACAAGTGCATTTAGTGGAAGTATAGACAGAAATCTTCAGCTCTAACACAGCCTAATAATGGTGTCTTCAAACACACCATCTCTTTGAGAAAATGGAGCATTAAATGCTATGTCTTCATCACTCAGGTCTAGACTTCTTACTTCATCATGTGGGTCATACAAAGTAGCCCAAATACCCAGGATGGGCATAAGAAATTTTTGCCCAGAGATTGCACAAGTCTTCTTGGGGCTTTACTATCAACTTTGTCAATGGGGGCAAGGTCAGAGTAAAGTATGATCTGCCTAATCTTCACCATGGGAAACACACCCTACTAGATAATGGATGTAACTGCTGCTATAAATTGTACTGTGAACTGAAAAATTTATGACTGTATCCAGCAGTGATTGTGCATGAAACCTATTTCAGAGTCAGGTTTAGGTACAACTAACCTCGGATGTAAAATTAAGACTGCTTACACATTTTGTGGAAAAATGAAGGATCAGTTCAAGGCTTGTAAACAGATTAAGATCCACAAAATCCCAAAGAGTGCTAGTGAAAGTAAAAACTGTTATGAGCTGCCACATGATAACTTTTTCTGCCCTGGATGTTGGCAGCTATCTGATAAAAGGCTTGTCACACGTGCTCACTAATGGAATAATCTCTGATCCCTGGTGGTCCAGGGCCAGCAATATAGAACAAGTAGGGCAAGAGAAACACAATGATTCTGACTTTGCTTCAGCTGTTTTTATGTCTTAATTTCTCCACCTCAAACAATGTCAGAGGGTCAGCCAAGCATTACACTCTACAGAGAGATGACAACTATTATAGACATAGATTACTACCTTATTAGTTTTATATTTCTAAAAATGTCAGAAGATATTAGACATCTCTGGAACCTCTGTCCTAAACTCTGAAACACTATTTATGGCATCAACTAGCATTTCTAAGAAAAAACCCCAAAACTTTAAAGAATCATAAACACTTTTGAGTCACGTAAGTTACAAGGTAGTGTTTTGGTCCTCATTTTTGAAATCAAGTGGCACAGATAAACTATAGCTCACAAAGAGTTTAAACTACCAAAAGCTGGCACTGATGTGAAACAAGCAGTTTGCCCTGCCTCACCTCCAGCTACTACTCTGACACTCTCTTGCACCAGCCTACATAATCATGCCTGAGCAGTGAACCAGACAGAGAATCCAGGCTAAAACAAGCCCCAAAACTATAAAATAAATAATTTTAGCCCTACTGACTTAATATGCTCAAGCCATTTGTCAAACTAAAGCATAAGAAATCAAAACTGTGCTCCTCAACTCTACTTAGAAAAGAAACAAAAAGCAGACTTACAACAGCTAGAGGAGAAAGCCCACCTTGTTACCAATTAATGAAGTTTTATTTCCTTGCTCATTCACAGATTGCATAGTGCAGAGGATACTGTGTTACCTGCAAGAGCTAGAGGGTGTTTAGTGATGGGTTTTTCACACTACCTGATATTAGACACCTAAGTTAGACTATCAAAGTGTTTTCTGCTCAAAGCATAGAGAGGCAGGCACACCCCATCAAATGCCAGATTTTAACTTATACGCTCTGGGAGTGATTTAGCTTATCCAGCTCTAAGCACTGATGCCTTGGGAAGTCACTTCTTCAAATACTTGACCGAGCAACATCAGCACTTTGGGGGCACAAAGCACTTCAACAAGAGACCTACGTTCAGGTGACTACTTCAAGGTGAGATGTATCTTGCTGTAGATGGGCTTTTTTATCTCCATTAATGAAATCTCTATAATGTAGACATGGATTTACAAATGCCAGCAATTGTCAGGTGAAACTTTGCTGTTTGTCTCTCAGGCACCTGGTTTCCCTGCCACCTTAGATACATATGTCCTTTAGTACCTCACAAAGAAAGTTTCACTGAAGCAACTTTGGGGGTGAAGAAAGGATGGGAAGCATCAGCCCTAAACCCATGATTTGCTTTTCTACCAAATTTTCTGATTTTATATTCTACCAAAATGTTTTAAGAAATACAAGTCATCTTTTACAGGCATATAAACAGAAAACCTACTGTGACAAGTTAGCCAAAGATCCCTTCATTATACCTTTTCAGCTGTTGGCCTAGCTGGTATCCGTGAAAGTGCGTAGCTAACATCACTTCCTTGTACTGAGAATTGAACAACCATGTCCTCTCTAATCTCTGCATATCATTCCTGAACTGAAACATCCCTGCTATTTCTAGCACTGGTCTTCCCTGCTATATTTGATAATCTCAATAACTTGCAGAGTATTTGTTTCTTTAAATGTCTTGGGTATATGAGATCCTGGAGAGTGGAGACATAAATTCTTTTTGACCTCTTGACTCACAAAAAATTGGAAAAGAAGAAAAATTGGATCATCAAAATACAAGAGGACTGATTTATCTCTGTGTTACTCCCAAGTTATGTATTATACCATCTGGATCATAGGAGTCAAACAGATGCAGCCTGGGTGTGACATGGAAGGAATTAGACCTTTTGGCATTTGGACCCATCCCCTTTACTATAATAAAATCAACTTCAGTATGCCCTTTTTAAAAATATGGAAAAGTCTGTATCTTAAGGAATAAGCAGTGAAAATCTGTGTATTGGAGAGATATGACAGACTCATGAAAACTGCATGCCTGGAGCTAGACACAGCATTATTTGAATTTGCATGAGAAAGAGCACCAAAAGCAGCACTTCAAAGGAAGTAAAATGATCTGCTCTCCTGACTGACATTTGCAAACACCCAGTTTCAACATTTATTCCTAATTTAAAGCACTATCCAATTAAAAACTGGCCCACAACTTTCCCAAGAAATTCTTGCCTTCTGGAGGTTAAACCAAGTAGGTTTCCAGACTTGCTGGTGCCCTAAAAAACAGCTGTACTTTCTGCATTACCCCGCTCTTACTTCAGTATTACAAAACTGATTGATACAATGCACAGAGTGTACTGATGAAGAATCATAGAACTGGTTTTTATCGTACTAGTATTTCCTGATTTTCAACAAAGAGAAAAGCAGACTTCAGAAAGAATAAAAAAAATCCAAAACTTACTTTCTCTGCCTTTCCTCCCACACACCACTAGCTAAACAACAGTATTACTGCAACATCACTTCAAAAATATTTATATAGTACTAGTGGGAAGGCAGCTAAGCTGTGATACTTGTACATGCCTGAACATTTGGACAAGGTAAAAAACAAATAAAGCTGGCAAGCTTCTTTTTAATTAATTCTGTTATCTACTCCAACTAGAACAAACAACAAATCAGAACAAATGTTCGTGCTTTTGCAGAAATGGAAAATAGCAAACTTATTTTCCACGGAAAGGAAATAGCAAGTGGGAAGACAATAATGTTTTCAATTAGCAAGCAAGTGGAGCCAACCTTCAAATTTCCTTTTCAGTGCACAGGAGTAGGTTCATTTAATGAAATAGAGAATTTTTATGGTGACACGCATATAATTTTTTGGTAGATGAATATGACAGTGTTCAAGACATCTTTAATAGAATAGATTTTGCTTTAATCAAAATTGCATAGATACCTTAAAATAAGCACCTCATTTGGAGAAAGAACGGCTGAGGTATTGGCTTAATGTGTAATTACTGCTAAAACCTACTGGCTTAGGGATAGGAGGAAAAGAGGCTGCCATACGTGAAGCCAATGACTGAAAATGCCTCTGAGGTAATTTGTGGAAGAGATGCAAGTAGAGCTGATATATATGGCAGAAAATTGCCAGAAAAAATGCTTAAGAACACATGGATAGTAACACAAGTTAATGGGTTAGAATAACTGGGATTTTGGAGGACAAACTCTTTGAATGATCATGCAGATACAGGCAATTTGACTGATACAATGTACTTCCATTTCAAAAATATTCTGATGAAGTTGTCTATCAGACTCAAACCATACTATCAAGGAAGAACTACAAAAAAGATGTCAAGAAATAAAAATAGATTTTCATTGCTAACTAGAAGTGGGAAAAAAAGGTTAAGAATAATTGGTTATTTTCTTTTACAGGGGATAATATTACCTGACAGTCTCATGGATATGTATGTTCGGTACACTCATAAATGAACCGGAAAATGGAGGAATAAAAAGGGACAGAGTTTTCTGATCATATTCAACTACAGAAGATAATAAAAACAAAAACTGACTGCATATTGCTGCAAGAGGACCTCATGATGTTGAATGATTGTAAAATAAGCAGAAAAATATAATTCAGTAATAAATACAGTCCCTCACTGGGGAAAAAAGAAAACAACAAATCAGCCTCAGGTATTCACTACTTCCTACAACATTCCTAGGATTCAGTTTTTGCCAGTACAAGAATTATAGCCAAAATAATAACTTGGTAACAAATTTGCAATGAGAAAAAGGTGTTATTTCACCTGCTCCACAATTAAATTTCGGAACTCAATGCTACAAGACATTGAATATTAAAAGAACAAATGAATACAAATGAGCAGAAAGCAAGCAACTAGAGGCAAAAAAGAACCTTGGGCGATATTAACTACAATAATGCCATATAGTGTCTGGTTTCAATGTGCCTGCATGACAAATACCTCAAAGGAAGTTGAGATGGCTTACTATCTGCTTACCATGTCCTTACACTTCTTTCCTGAACATCCAACACTGCCCACTGGTAAAGAAAGGATACAGGGCTATAAGTACCTTTGATTCAATCCAGTGCAGACACTTTTTATGTTGTGTGATGATCATGGGTACTGCTGGCACCCAAGTAATTTAAAACAGACAGAAACCATCTGCATTTTGGAACCAAGACATTGATCCTAAAGTAGCTTACATTTAGCTATTGAGAAAGTAAGTCAAAGCTTTTTGAGAAAACCTTCTGATGGATTTTAACAGACTTTGTTTGCAGGCTACAGCATCACCGCGTAAAAAAACCCAACAAACAAACAAATATTGCCATTATTGGTTAGAAATAGGATTTAACTAAATGTCCAGAGCTGAACACTTAGACTTGTGGAGAATGTGGTGTGGAATTCACCATGAATTGGGCATAGCCAACAGCCAAGCTAAAATATCCTAAGAGAGTACTTTTAAAACAAGCCACAAAGAAAAAGCTGTGGTAGTGGCTCTGATGCCTGAAATCCATCATGTTACCTCCAGATGAATTACTCTTTAGAAGTGCCTGTTTCTTTCCATTGACTATGAAGGTGATCCAAGTGACTAGTTCAGACGTAGAAGTTTTCATTAGTGGTCTAAAATCAGATTAGATGAATTCCACAGCCCTTGAGATTCATTAACTCAAGTCTGACTTAACTTTTATCTGTACTTGTTTTGCAAACCAAATTCCTCCATGCAGTGCAATATTGGTAAGAATCAAACATTTGATATACGTGGAACAAATTAATTCGAAGAAATGCACAGACAATTGTAATGACAAATAGTAAATTTTGAGGTTACTGAACCTGTCAGACCAATAATGTTGCAGCTACTTACATCAGTTTTAGGTCGTGCTCCAGTTGATACTTGGTAAGGTAAACAATCTAGATTCTGGTAGTCTCCTCTTCTATTTTTCCAAGATCCTTTTTCTTGATGATCTCCATAAAAGCCTGTCTCTACTTGAACAGGGCACTGTAAGAGAATTTTAGAAACCCTATAAATAAAGGCAAGTCATAACTATTTTAAATGTGAACTCTAAGATAAAAACTTTGGAATTTTATCTTTTCAAAGCCTTTTTTTCTCTGATGTAAGATAAACATTTGGTTTCAACCTTTTTTTCTTAAAAGCACCTGCTGCACCATTTTTACATTTTGCTAAGTTGGACATCCAGCCATTATGGGAAGTTGTTACCTTAATATCTAGTATACACAACTGGAGTACTAATCAACAGCAGTACACCTTCCTATACTTAAAGGACCTGAATCACCCTGCAGAATGCAAAAAGGTTTTATTCAAATTATTTAAAACTATCTTGTAACTTTATTTCGTGTTTACTTTTGTATAGTAAACAGAGACCCAGCAAGTTCCCATTTGCAAATTACAGACTCTGAACTTTCCAAATGCATTTTTTCTTATGCCCCCAAACCTGGGGGCAACTGTTCCACTCCCACACCACATTTTAAAAAGTGGATGTCCTAAGTCTTGGCCCACACTGAATGCAATGCCAGGAAGGGACCAAATGCACAGCATTCCCCCAAGTATCCTGGTGTGCCCAAGGAATAATGGGGTGACTGAGCAAGAAGCAATACATGCTTCAATCCAGCAGAATTCATACTTCAAGCAATCAGGGAAACAGGATGATGGGTGCACTGCAGAGCAGCCCCAAGCTGTTAGGTAAAATCATTCTAATCACCCCATTTTTAGCCTGTTCCCCTTCACAAGGTGACAAATTTGCTGCTGATCGTTAACAACTGCCCAATTCCCAGTTAGTATATTTTGAAAGGATGTAAAACGAGGAGGCTTTGAAAAGGTGACAAAAGAATCAGTATGCAGCCCAAAAATAATTTGAAGAAAATATATTAATGCAAAACAATTAAAAGAATGTGTAAATTCAAGTTTTGTTCAATGAAAGTCATATCTCTAATATAAGCTGGGGATTACTGTACTGAAACTGAGTACAAGATATAAAGTGGCAATGAAGCAGATACATTAAACAGCAGGGAAACACACTGCAGCAAGAGTGATTTATCTCTGATGTTTGATTTACAAAGGGCCTCCTTCTATACTGTTAAGAAAGACTTTTTTATTCATAGAAAAGGTATAGGTTTTAGAGGAGTTGAACTGTTAAATGTGTTTTTCCAAAACTAGCAGTTTTGCTGTTAGAACATTCAGACAGTACAGCTTTTTGCACTTAAATAATGTATTTAGAGCATTGGTGAGAGAATGTTTCAGAAAATAATTTTATTACAGACAATTATTTTTAACACCTTTTCTGGATCAGATACTGAGGAATCCAGTCAGTGCTACTTCCCCATAATAGTTGCCAACATAAAAATGACCAGTAGTAACTCATGGTTTACTTAGATATAAAGACAGATCACCTCTTACCATTCATGTAAAAGTTATTATGTTTTAAAAAACATCTTGAATTTGCTCACCAAAATACTGCAAGACTCCCTACTCTCACCCAGTAAGTCCCATAATACTTATTTGTTGATTTTCATTAGCAAATATTTTGGCTTCTTCTGTAAAATTCTGTTCAAATGAGTATTATTAATAACAGATACACAAAAAGAAACTGCAAAGAATAATGAAATATCAAAGAATTACCTCCATGAACGGATGAAAAATCCTTCAGTGGAAAACTAACTGGCTCAATCTAGTGATTAAATTACAAAATATATTTCTGGGATACAGAACTTGCCATAAGAAATAACTGTCACCTATTAAAAATTGTCCACACCCTCAAGAGACCAACTTTCAGAGCAGCAGCTCCAACAAACCATGTTGCCACTCAGAAAGTAGTCACCTGCTTTGGAGATCTCAGGTCTCCAAAGTCAGCCTTACATCTTCGAACACTTCACCCAAAGCCACTTTCAGTCTTAATTACTTGTGTCAGTACCTAGTTGAGGATAAAACCACATGAAGAACACAAAAGTGGTTCATTTCATAGAAGCCAAATTTACACAGTTACTAGTACACGTATGTTTGAGATAGGCCTTCTTTCTATTCATGTTTCATTGTAAGTGACAAGAATAAAACATTTGATATGGGTGGAAAAAATTACAAGCTACAGTTAGAAATATAGTACAAATAGCATGAACTGATAGAATACAAACTACTCATACAATTTGTGTGAAAACAAGACTCTTATTTTTTTCCACTGCAACTGTCATTTTGAGATCTGCACTATCTGTTTCTTCACAGTAAATTTATAGAGAGATTTATAAGGATCTATCTCTTCTTTGATTATAAAGTAAGACTAAGGCCACCCATTTTGAGGTATATTATTCATGAATATTTAAATTGGAGCAGATGATTCCCCTGCGCTACAAATTCTTTTGCAGGAGACAGCAAATGGTTCCATCATCATCAGTTCCACAACAGATTGTCCAAGACTGTTTTCTTGCTCTGATCTTGCTGGTCTCATCAGAATGACTTCGTGTTAAGTGACCTGTCTAGCTTCTGTATTGAAATAGGTTCTTGGAGGTTTAAAGGTCATTCCCAGTTTGTCAAATAAGGCTACAATAAAATGTGGTTGACTCACATATTTGCCTGTCCACAGACAATTAAAATGAGAGATCTTTTCTATTCTTTACAGTGGGAAAAAGACACGGCCTGATAAAGAGGACTGCAACTGCTCAAATATCATATCAAACAAAACTAATTTTGGCACTGGTGTTAAGAACATCCTAACATCCTAGCAGAGGTGTTTGGTGGGAAGGTATGTCCCAGGAAAAAGGCTGTGATGAAAGTCCTGGCCTTTGTACTCAGAAGATGTCTTGCCACTAGGATTCAGGAAGAGAAGCGCAAGCATCTGGGATGGTGGTGGTGGCATTCTCTGTGCAACCATTTCTGATATTGCTGTTCTTATGTATCAAAGTTAATTTAAAAATGTTGCTTAGATTTTTCTGCTGTTTACATACAGCATCCCCTTCACTGAATGCTTCAGTAAATGATTTGAAGTCGTATCCTATGATCTTCAAGCCATCATAGAAAGAAACCCGATGCCTAACCAAACCACGGCTTTTGCCTTAGTAGAATAGGCACAGCCATAAAATAATGGGTATTTGTATCACTGATTACCAAAACCAGACAGTCTCACAATGGGAAGTGTTTAAATTCTGATTGCTGGGATTTCACTTTCAGACAGAAAAGCAGACTACACTGACACTGTATTTTGACAGAAGACATTGAACATTCTCCTGCAAGAAGACAGAGCACTGTCCCTTAATAGGCAAATTAATTATGAAACTAATTCAGTTGGACAGAGCTGGTTCTGACTTGCTGACACATACAGTAAGAAAGAAGTGAGAGACAGCCATGGACACTCACTAACACTCTCTCTGTAGAACACAGAAACACAAACTACAAAGTGCAAGATTCTGAATGTCCCACCTAGAGAGACATGAACTTTTACATTGTGATGATCCATGTAGATGCTTACTTGCAGAATTACTTTTACAAAATGAAGCAGCAGTGATGGCAAAAGCATTCACAAAAGATCACCTTCCACAAATGTCAAGACAACGCTAACATTCAGAGCTGCAAATCCACACAATTATATCTTAAGAACTGACTTTAATCATAGCCTGAATCAGAGAACAAACACTTCTATTTCTCATGCTGTTCACTCTCCATTACTTGTTTATATAAACTTTGCTTATTCAAAAATTACTAAAATAATTGCTCCTTTAATCCCATTTGCCCTCAAAATAAAAGATCAAGAAATTATTTGTCATCAACTGATGACACCTGTCATCACAAAATATTAACTAGAGGATTGCAGCTCTATATCAACTATTCAAATAAAACAAAGAAAAGAATAGTAATTCAACTCTTAATGAAGATAACGCCTCTCTTGCTGTTGTATCTTTAAACAAGCATAACAATATTAATAGGCTTGCACTTAAATTAACAATATTCTATCCTGAAAGGCTATCACATGCAATTAAATTCCACCCCTCCCGCCCCCCTCCCCCCCCCCCCCCCCCCCAAAAAAGGTGTTTAATGATTTTAAGACATATTGACAGAAAATTTACAAGTTTCACGCTATCACATTTCTGGTTAATTGACCATTAGTTGTCTAATGAAATTAGAGATTTCATTTTATTGAGGGAAAACTTTAACTTAACTCTTACACCTGAGGTCCTCAGCCCATTCAGAAACACAACTGGATCTGAAAACTATGGCTTGAGGAGTGTTGTAGCTAAACGTAAGAGAACACATCATACGACACACACGCATTCTTACCAGTTGCTCGTGCCTTTTAGAAGAAGGAGTACTGGAGGGAGAAGAGCCAGCACTCAGAGCTTCTTCAATATCTAAGTTCAACTGTTCCAGTTTCTTCATAAGCCATGACATAGAGTCTGGCCATTCAGATTCTTTTTCTGGTTGGGTCTAAAAGAAATCAAACATATGTGAAGTCTTAAAATATTCAAGCTGTTTGTAACTTGAAGATGCTTATTTTCTCTTCCAGCCCCCAATGAAAAAGATGACCAGTTTTTTCCCTGTCCTTGAGCAACTTTTTTCCATTTAGAAAGCATCAATTATCACTCCAGTCCTGATGACACATATTCATAGCTGTTCTTCATACTCAAATGACTTCTGTCTATCTGAATGGCTTTCTAACACTTCATCTTGGGTGATCCACTGCTATTTCAAGCTAAGGAGAACCAAGACTAAAACTAAAGTCACTTTAATGCCTCGCCACTTCTATTTTAGTATGTTTCCGCTACTTGCCTGTTGTCAACAGGAACCAGAATATTGAAGGTTATTATGTGCACTGTATTATATTCCTTACTATAATTCCAGACTTATCAATCTTGCAGCTTTCCTCTGCCCATATGGTGGGAATACTTTATTGGTCACTTTGTCACTAGGATGAATCTTTCCTTTATATTTGAAGAGCTTTACTGTATAATAAAAATTTTAATCCACTGTAGTATAATTGACAAAGATAATTTTCTTATTCCTTAGCTTCCTCAAAATCCTTTCCAGTAATTCTCCTTAAGCATTTTTCAATGGCAGTCCCTGTACATACTGCTGCATTATGCCTTGTTTTCCTTATTCACATCACTTCTAATGATCCACTAAAAAAACCAGTCACACTGTCCTCCCTGGCAGCTACTGCTCCCCAGAAGTCTCTGTCCTGAAGCTACTTCAGTTTTTTCATCTTCCTTCCTTTCACAACCAATACGTATCTTTGCACAGAGGATAATTTCATAGTGAGCACGAGCAGACAAACAGTAAAAAAGAGTTTTCATCCTGCAATAATCCTTAGAGCATCATACCAACACTCCTCAAAACCTAGGGGAGATAGATGAATTTTGTTATAACCCTTACCTCATGAATCTTTATGGTGCTTTGTTTTCCTAAGAGGGTTTTGCAAGTGTGACAGAAAGATAACTGTAATTGGCTCACTATTGGAGAAAAAAAAAATCCTTTGCAAATAGAATCCAGGAGATCCATTCCACTATTTCACTGACTACACTATTACTAATGGAATTACTCATCTTTTCCACAGTAACTAAGGTCCCAAAACATCAGACACCGAGTCCCATATTAGCAGCAACGCATGTTCCCTTCAGAAGGGCCAGTATTATCTTTGTAAGGATTGTTTCAAACCAAGAAAAACAAACACCCCAGTTTTTAGTTTCCCAAATCTTTATTTGGAATTTCACAGATTTTTACTTTTTACGTCTAAGCATTTTGCCTGAAATGCTGTTATAAGTGCTAAGTTGTATTTCAACTCTTTAGCTATTAAAAGTATTTAAAGAGATAATTTGATTGCTTCCTATTGTCTTCCTAACCATTTCCAAGCAAACTATAGGATGTTTCACAGAAAACAAGTATCAAAAGACACTCCTCATGCTGAATACATTCTGAGTGAGATCGTCTCAAACAGGAAAGGTGCATGTTGATATATGTCTACAACATTCATTTGTGAAAAAAGCAAATGTTTTCCTGTGGTTATGCTTCCTCACATACTGATCTTTCCAATACTAAAGAACATTTAAAAAAAGACTGAACAAGGACAAAACATGGAAACCCACCCAAATTCCACAAACAATAATGTATGAAGTCTGTGAAAATCTAATATGAATGTTCTATTTCTCAATACAGTTAAAATGTAATTTATGACAAAGGGGCTGTAAGAATATGTTTTCTTATTTACCAATAGTAAACAATTCTGAAGCAACAATCACACAGGGAAATGAGTAAATGTGTTTGATTTCTGTGAGCTTTGCAAAAATTGTACTTGCCAGGTGACAAGCACTGAAGGCTACATTAGAAGTCTGGATTTCTGAGTTTAATAAGAAGCAGAAGGAAGCTCCACAAGTGCAAACAGACCATTTTGTGTTCCATGACAGAAAACAGTATTTTAAGGGGTGTTGGAGAGGTGTCTCTAATTTAGCATTTTCCACAGAAAATACAAAGATAAAAAATCAGGAAGACTTTAAGGAAGGCTTCAAAATATTTCTAAACACTCCAAATGCATGCACCAGCACACATGATATCGCATTGCAATAAAAAATACAGCTCCATGCACAGGAAAGCACATTTTGCCTTTATCTTGACAAATATTTACTTACTGGAACAATACCTCCAGCATTCACTAATATTCTTCCAAACCCCCTTATTTTTATAAATTTCTTGTTTTAATGCAACAGAACTAAAACCACAGTCATTTCTAAAAAATACAAATCCTAAGGAGTTTCACCAAACTATAAATCTCCTAGCATTCTCCATTCAGTTCTTTTTTTTCAGTTCAGTAAGACTCTATATTGTGTCTATTAACAGGATGAGGAAAAAGATGGGGTTTCATTATCCTTGAAGATAAAGCCAAATAGGCCTAGTTAACAAATGTGATTCACTAATTGGAAATTTGGCACAAAAGCACCATTTGGATCAAATGCTGATTGGCTATGTATTTCAAAGGTTGCCTGAAATTCCTGCTAAATAGAAAAAACATGATGCTACTTACATTCAAAAATATACAGCCTGCACAGTAGGACTTCTAACCAGTGAATAAATTTTGCCTAATCCATTCATGAGGAACACAGCTCCACAGTGTTCAGCCCCAGCAACTAGGCTGGACACTATCAAAGTGCTCAGAAGATCTGAGTACCAATGTTTCCTGCCCATAGCAACTGCAGAGGCAGTAGGGTCAGGGCGCCTTTGGAAGCTTTTGTGTCTTGCCTTTCAGAAGGAAAAAATCTCACTTTAAATTATCTGGAAAATCCTGGCTTGCTTTATTCATTGTTTTTTTTCCCCTAAAAGGTTACAGGGAGAACACTCCATATATTCTCAAGATCTCCTTACTTTGTTGGAGCCATAGCCATTCAGCAATGCACAGGAATTGCTGTTACCTTTTGAAGAACCTTGAAAGCATAGACAGAAGTGCTTTACAGAAACACTGTTTACATGCTACCTTAGAACACAGAATCACAGAACCATTTATCATTTGGAAAAAACCTTTAAGATTGTCAAGTCCAAGCATTAACCCAGCACTGCCAAGTCCACCATTAAACCATGTCCCTCCGTGTCACAGCTACACATTTTCTAAATACCTCCAGGGATGGTAACTCCACCACTTCCCTGGGAAGCATGTTCCAAAGCTTGACAACCTTTCCGGTGAAAAAAATTTTCCTAATATCTAGTCTAAACTTCCCATGGTGCAATTTGAGACCATTTCCTCATGTCCTGTCCTAGACAGAAGAGCAGTTGTGGACAGTGAGACCAGAAAATGCCTTGTCAAACAGATGTTTCAAGGTTGAGCAACATTGTCTATGAAGATCATGGCATACCATAGGCCAAGAATAATGTATTGGCCTTGAAAGTGAACTCTGCCATATAGATTTCTCAAGTCCCACACATTCATGCTAGATTAAAAAAAAAAAAACCCAAACAAACTAATCATAAAACAAGCATCATTGTTATGGAAAATAGAAAATTAAGTGCTATGAACTTCCTTAAAGCAGTTACAAATGCAGCTACTGTGCTTAAGATAGCTACTGTATATAACTATCCCAACTTTTTAAGATTTACTGACATATTTAGCAATCAGCCAAACATAAAACTCGGTTGTATGTTGCTACTTCCTACAGCAACCATAGTCTATTTTAGAACAGCTCAATGACTTTGTTACATGTACACATTCATATGTATCCTGATTCTGTATGCATTTGAGTAGCTGAAATTTCATTACTACCAATAACAAATTAAGAGGTAAAACAGGGTGCAAGATTGTGCTCAGTCATCTAAACACTTACTTGCTCTTTTCTAACATGAAGAAGAAAATACGTTCCAGACACTCAGACATTACTGCCTTTTGGACCAAAGGCTTCTGCACATTATTTTTCAGCTTTCAAGTGTTCTTCACTAATCTTATTCGGCAAAAACATCTGTGATAAAAGGCATATTTGTTTCAATGTTTGGTCATGAGGCTTATTGCAAGAGGCATAACAGCTGCCAGCAAATCTAAATTTAAACTGAAAGAATGTGGCAGAAATGAACAAGTCCATATAGAACACTCAGGGGTCAGGGTTAACCCCATTGCCAGACCTTATCCTATACTGGAAGCAGAAAGGCTTTCCAAGTGAAGGGTTATGAGAAAATTACACAACTCTAAATTTATCTGATAATTTGTGGCTTTCACTTCAGAACTTCAATAGGTCCAATTGTTCTGATAATTAATGTATTGAACAACTTTGAGTAGTAAATCAGTAACCTCCAAGTAAAAAATACGAGTGCTATTTAACCCTCCTCCCTATTAAATATGCTCAGATAAAAATTCTCTCTGATGTACACCCTAGATCTGCAAATAATGACTTTGTGGAGCAATTTCAGGGACCAAATATCATATTCTGCTCTTGCTGCACTGATGGGCTCCTCTGTTCTTAAAAGAATCTCTGTGTAAAAGCAAGTCTCTCAGCCGCTGATGGCTTTGCTTACAGGGACTGGGGGAGGAAGCCAGATTGATTCCCTATGCAAAATCCTTAAAAAAAAAAAAAAAAAAGTATTTAGAATACAAAGGACTCTTTTATTCCCAAAATTGATTTATGTGTGCCTCCTATATTGAAGATAAAATATTTCAAAGGGAATTTTCCTTCATATTCCACTACAATGTTGCTTAAATATTTACAGAGCTGTTGGATGGACAATTAACTTGTGGCACCTTCGTCCTGGAAAGCAGGTAAGTAAACTCAGCAGTTAGCAACCTCTTCACTTCTAAGAACTGTATGGCTATATATCTGAAATTATCAAGGAAGTCTCTGCAGTATCTCAAGTCAGCAGACAAGGCCATGTACAGAGCTAGGTTGCTAAGAAAATGAAAGCTCTTCAGGGACATCACATAATATTGAGAGCAATCTGGATTCTTCTGATCCCCAAAACATTCACCTAAGACGGGCCATAAGGACCTCAGCAGTTTTCCAGAAGAAAAGCAACAAAAATACTAACATGAAGACATGTGTTAATCAGTTTTAATGGAAATACCACTCCCAAGATGAGTCCTTTCCCCCAAAACTTACTATATTTACACTTCTTAAATACTACTGTGTATGGAGCTTTGTTTTTCCTCCCTGTCCAGCCACCTTCCTTCGGTGCTTTCCTGCCTGAGGGTTGCTGCCTCAAGCTACTTATTTCTTCAGACAAGTTTTCAGAACTGACACAAACCATACCTGTATGATGAAACCTTCTGTATTTAATGCTCTAGAGCAAACTAAACCGAATTTTAAACACATTTAAGGTTGTTTCTGGCTTTTCTGCATTTTCCCTTACAGTGGCCCCATTTTCCCTTACACCTGCCTTCCTTTTCTTTCACTGAGCTGTGCATTTCTTTGATTTTATGTGTCTGTATTTAAGCACATCACTATGTCTTTGAACGATGAACACAGTGTAACAGAAAAAATATTGTGGAAATGCTAACTTCAAGATACGGAACAATAAGGAAACATGCTTGTGTTTTTTTAATTATTAGTAGGTGCACAACATGGGAGAAAAAGGAACCCTAAGAGGTGGTACCATGAGAAAATAATGTAACACAACGCTTACTTCATTTTAGGTATTTGACTATTTGCCTTTTTAAATTCGAAGTCAAAGCAGGTTAGAAATGGGCTAATTATTTTTTGTAATTGTTTTGAATCTTTCAGACGGTGAATTGGAAAATTTGACCTTTATTTTGTATTCAACACGTTGATCTTACATAGTGACAAAGTCTATAATATAAAACACAACAAAATCCTGAAGTCCTGTCTCTATCTTTTAAGGGTTCTTGCATAGATTTTTAAGGATTATTGCTCTAAGCTAGGCAGGACAGGACAGAACCCCTTGCATCACAACGGAATCTTCCAAATACTAAGTTTATGGAAAATTTCCCAGATGAAGAAACCTAAGCTAATTCCTAGGACTGAAGGCCACAAGCTACATCAGCACAGTGTTTCACCCAAGACAAGTGAGTGAAATTGGAAGGGGAAAAGAAAGGAATTTAGTTGAAGAAAAGGTTTGGGGCAAAATGTTTTGGAAAACAGCTGCACACCACTGCAGAAGTTTTAAAGTGCAGTAGCCCAGACAGTCTAAGACAAAAATTCTGTTGCAGCTTCATTTTGTTTCTAGTAAAAGCAACTAATTTTGTATTGGACTTCTCATTAAAAAAATCCCAACTTAAAATGGCACCTAGTTGGTTTTAACATCAAATTCTAATTTGGGTTTGTTCCAATGATAATTTTCCAGATTCTCAACGCCTACAGCATCTCCACCTTCTAACAAATTATGATGTCAAGTAACACCACATTTCACAAACAGGCTGTTTGTCAAGCCTGTACTGATGACACATGCTACAGAACTGGCACCCGAATGGCCAGACAGACTGTCTTAATTAACATCTGCTCCTATTTCAGCACATGAATTATCCTCGTGGGTCATCCCATCTTCAGCTGCTTCACAACAGATGCCAGCTCATCATTTATCTATTCTACCATTTCCTCCACCCTGTGAGGTGGAGGAAGTGACCTGCACTTCTAGTATCCCAAACACCAGCTTCAAGCAGTAGTCAAATTCCTGACACTGTGCATATTCATTTGGTTTGGCACCATCTCCAACAGTGGCTGTATCTGCACATCACAGTTAGTGACAATGAATGTCAAAACAGTTTACATACATAGGTATTAGGACAATTTATTTCTTCATGAAAATTTACTAATCACAAAATCCACTCTTACCATGACTCCTTTGGAAAATGTAACCAACATGTGTCTCGTCACAGCGGCTATCTCCCTGCAGTGCTTCCTAACTAATAAATGCTCAGGTTTCAGACTGGGTTCTATGAGACTTAAGGGGTCTCATGCCACTAAATCCACAAAAAATTTACAGACCAGAATAAGAAACTTATAGATCCTTCTCACCAGTGGTTAGTCGCACCTTTTGAGATTGGGTAGGACTTAATCATTTTTCCTAAAAAAGGGTTCTCTTTTTTAAAAACATTGTGGTTTGAGCTGTCCAGGATGTGTAAAAGCTGGGCTCAGCTCCACCTTTGGCCTCATGCATTTTATATGCATTAGCAGGAAGGGGATGTACTTCTGAGTGAGAGAAGAACCAGAAGATACCGTCACTTTAGAAAACAACAGGGAAATACCTGTAAATCATCCCAAAGGAATTAGGGAGGTCTCCTCCCAAAAGGTAGGGCAGCCCACAGCCCAGCTGAAATGCCTCTATGCCACTGCATATGGCATGGGAAACAAGCAAGTGGAGTTGGAAACCATGGTGCAATTAGAAAACTATGACCTACCAGGGAAACATGCCGGGACAGAACCATAGTCAAAGGCTATGAGATTTTTAAAAGAGACATGCAAGGAAGGAGAGGCGGGGGTTTTGTGCTCCATGTTAAGGAAGGGATAGACCGTGAAGGGCTGCCTCTGAAAAACAGCCACGAACAGCTTTAGAGCCTGTGGGTAAAAAAATCAAAGACAAGCCCAACAAAGCACACCTGGTGGTGGGGAGTCTGATCAGGCGGAGGCAAAGGAGAAGGCCTCCTGCTTCACACACAGGAAGTATCACACTCCAAGCTCTCATTTGAGCAGAGGACTTCCACCACCCAGGCATGTGCAGGGAAAGGAACACAGCTAGCTGTGAGAAATCCAGGAGAATCTTGGGGAGCATCAAGGACAACTTCAAGGTCCAGGTTTTGGACAAACCAACCAGATGAGAAGCATTACTGGACCTGGTGCTCACCACTGTGGATGAGCTCATTAAAGGGGTTAAGACTGGAGGCAGTCCAGGCTGCTGTGACCATGCCCTGATTGTGAGCTGACAATCAATTAGGTTGGAAAAGACCCTGAGATCATCGAGACCAACCTATGACTGAACACCACCATGTCAACCAGACCACGGCATTGAGTGCCACAGCCAATGTTTCATTAAACCTTTCTGGTTCATGATCTTGAGGATCATGGGCCTGGGGAGGAGCAAAATCAGGGCACTTAACTTGGAAGAAAGGACACCAGCAGTCAAAAGTAACATGAACTAGAAAACAGTAAGAGCAGATAACAGGGATAATGATAGGGTGCTTTAACTGAAAGATTTTGTGACCCATGAAACAATTGGGAGATCCCATCCATAAACCTTATAAAAGGTAAAGCACTTTTAGGAAAGTTTTCCACTTTGTGGGAAAAAGTCTTCATAAGCACTAGGGGAGGCTTATCTGCAGCATAAAGCACTGGAAGCTCTGGA
This sequence comes from Acanthornis magna, assembly GCA_036785705.1. Lineage (NCBI taxonomy): Eukaryota > Metazoa > Chordata > Aves > Passeriformes > Acanthizidae > Acanthornis > Acanthornis magna. The sequence goes on from JAWUZG010000090.1 coordinate 16,309,914, forward strand.
GAGGAAGCACTTGTGCCTTACTTTCGCTGTTGGACCCAGAATGACGCAAGATGTGTGGTGTGTCCCGATTTGGAGCAGGGCCAGCACTATTCCACCGGGAGCAACAGGAGCCAACATGGGTGCCCTTCGCCCTTCTCCCCTCTCCCCTCCCCTTCTCCCCTCCCCTGTCAGGCTCCAGCTGTGACACAGCACATGCTGTGACATGACTTACTTCACCGTTAACTGGAGTTTTGTTTAGTATTTATTGGTAAAGCAATAATCTTGTTTTACACAGCGGTTGAATTAAGCAAGACTATGCCTGCTTCCTTCGCACACCAGCAGCCACGGTGATCAGTCACAACTGTCAGAGCTCACTTGGACACAAGCTGGTGCTCGGTGTGTGGGCACTCAAAGGCACCGAGAGCTGGGAATCAATCCCTGTGTTGGCACCAGGGCTGCTCTGGCAATCCAACACATAAGCTGAGTCATTTCTTCTAAAAATACCAGTGTGTTTCCTTGAAGAACTCTGGAGCAGATTCTAAAGATTAAGATGGTAAAAGGTAAAGACAGAGGTCTGATCTGGCAAATTTCTAATTGTAAAGAAAAAGACACCAAGTGCCAGAATACTTTTATTTAGAAAAAACTCGTGTAGGTAACTGTAACCTTAACACTTTTTTATCATAAAATACCAACATTCCTGTTTTCGTTTATTGGGATTTTAAGAATTTGTACCTACAGTGAAAGAATTTCCAAAAAATGGTACTAGAGATTGTCTCCATGTACTTTGGAACTCAAGCTATTTTCCAAGTAAGCTGCTTCATTGGTACATACATTATACACAAAAACATAACTTATAAAAAGCACTGTTGAAAAATACAAACTCAGTAAAATGACAGCAATACTATCATATTTATGACAAGCAACCAAACAAAAACGCGAAATCCACTGAAGAGAATAAAAAGGATGTTCTAAAATTCACAAGCATTCATGGTGTTCTGTCAAATCTAACACTGTTCCCTGCCCAAGTTCTTACAATGCACTAATGAGAAGATGTATTAATGCTAGCAAGCCACTTGTACACAGAAATCTGAAATTAATGGAATAAAGAGCAAAAAGGCACCTTCTGGAATTCAAGGGTACTTAAGGACAAAGATGAGAAAGCTTGGCAGAAGGTATGCTATTTTTAGTGGCTAAAGGTAGGTGGTGATGGGACAATGGATGGAACACGAATTTAATGAGAGGACAAGAGAACAGATGATAATTGAAATAATGCAAACCTGCTAAATTATATCCAGAACCAATTTTCATCAAGCTAACAATGAAGAGCGAGCATTAATCCCGGGCCCAGAAAAGTAATTAGGCATGATTCCCAGATCTCCACTGGAAGACTGACACCCAAGTATCCAGGTTTAACCACTGGGTTTTGGTACTATTCAAAAACAATTTAGATGCCATCTATGCACTTGCTGTGGTATAAGTATTTAATGACGCCTGAACACATTTTAGAAATCCATGACCATTCCTGAAACCGTTGAAATTTCTAGAGCAACAAAAGTAATAAAATCAATATAGCTCATACTGCTAACATTTCAAAAACTTGCACAATGCAAAAATCACGTTTCTCTTAAAGACATGTAACTACAACTGTTGTAACATCCCAGTATTATCTCACATAACTTAGCTTCATTACAAGACACACTTAACTGTTAAACAACAACAAAAATTTATGAAAAGTTATAGCTTGCATGTAAGGTGTACAGCAGACTCATCCAAGTTTCCCCATATTACTGTGAGTGTGGTGAGGCACTGGTCGCCCAGAGAAGCTGCGGATCTCCATCCCTGGAAGCGTTCAAGGCAGGATCGGATGGAGCTCTCAGCTGCCTGGTCTAGTGTAAGGCATCCCTGCATACAGCAGCAGCATTGGAACCAAATTATCTCTAAGGTCCCTTCCAATCCAAACCATCATATGTCTTTATGACACTATACCAATATAATTCCACAAAAATCCTTGTGGTTGTCCCAAAATAACATGCACCTGCAAGTCTTATAAACACTTTGGTACCATCACACCAAGTGAGACATGACATGTGCTTTAACTGGTTTATGACATGCACACTCAAAACGTCATGTAAGATTTGCAGAGAAACTAAATTTTGTAACAGCAGCTCTTGCAGCAGCAGGGAACCTCCCTGGGACTGGGACACGAAACAGAAGCACCATCCCATGAAAGGCTGCACAAAGGCTGCTTCCTCCAAAAATCATACCATGGAGAAAGAACAAAGAAAGGGGTTCTCCAATCAAAAATGAATTTGTGAGCATTATGACCTGCAGGCAATCAGATTTTTCAGATCACTCTGAATAATATCAGTAGCATACTTTACAAAAATTAAGAAAACCCCCAAACCAACCAACCAAACCCAACTAAACGAACCCCCACCCCCCCAAAAGTGTTGCTTTTCCTGATCCTTCTCTTGGAGAGAAACAGTATTTCACAAAATACGCAAAGCGAAAACCAACACGGAACCCCCCCCACAACAACCCCACAAATTGATTCCACACGCTCGTGCTCAAGGGCACAGCACTCCAGGCGCCAGAGCAGGGCGGGGGCCAGCACGTCCCGCCGAGCGGGGCCGACGGGGGCGCGGCGGGGCGGGCTCGGGGCGCGTTTGGGGTACAGGCCCCCTCCCGCCGCCGCTGCGGCCCCGGAGCCGGGTGGCGCGGGCGGCCCTGAGGCAGAGCGGGGGAGCGGGAGCAGGGCGGGCGGAGGGGAAGGAAGGAGAGGCGCGGTGGGGGCGCCGAGGGGCGGCTGCGGCTTCCCGCCCTCACCGGCAACAATGGCGGCGCCCGCGCGCGCCCAACGGTCCCCGGCCCGACCCCGCCCTCTCCAGGGGCTCTCGCGCGGCCAGGGGGGGATGGGAGGGGCGGGGCTCGTGCCCGGGCCAGCGCCCCGAGGTGCGCGCGCAGCGCCTCCCCCCTTCCCTTTCCGCTCGCGCCGCTGTGACGTCACCGGGCGGGGCGGGGCCGGGCCGGGAGGGCGGGGGCGGTGGCCGCCGGCGGCTCGTGGGGCGGCAGCGCCACCTGGCGGGCGGCGCCGCCCCGGCCGAGGGCGCGCCCTAGCGGGCAGGGAGGGCAGCGCGCCCCCGCCGGACAGGGGCGGCGGGAGCTGCCGGGGCAGCGCTCCGGGACCCGGCGGTGCCTCGCTCGCTGGCCGCGCACCGGGACCCGGCCGAGCCGGCTACGCGCTCTGCGAGGAGAAGAGCCGATGCCAGTGGGGAGTGGCTCCTGCAGGGGGCGAGGCTGAGCCCCGGAGCCGCCGCCCGCCTGCCCCGGGAGTGCTCGTTTCGTCCCCGTTGCCTTCAGGGGAGCAGCGGCCCAGGGGCGGCGATGAGGGGCGCCGGGGTGCCCGGGCCCCGAGGGGCCGCTGAGGTGGACCTGCGTCATACCTGCCCCGAGAGCCTCCCCCGTGGTGTGGAAACCTTCCCAGCCGGCTCTGCCTTTGCCCCTCCAAGAAGTGACTTTTCCATAGCGCCCTTCCTCAGGTTATCCACATGTCAGAGCGCTTCAGCTGGAAAGACCTGCCTCGTGCTGTGGCTGGGTGTGCGGAGCCTGCTGCTGATGCCTTGCCTGCACAGCTAAGTGTAGGTGTACAGCAGGCTTAAAAGTAATCTGAAGACAAGCAGATTTTTCGTTTCTGAGGAGTCAGACACAGAGCTCCTGGAGTGGGTCCAGCTGAGGGCTGCAAAGTTTATAAAGGGACTGGAGCATTTCTCTCGAAAGAAAAGGCTGAGGGAGCTGGGCCTGTTCAGCCTCGAGAACAACTCAGAGGGGAAACCTTATCAATGACTATCAGCATCTGAAGGGAGGTGTCAGAGGATGGATCCAGGCTGTTCTCTTACCGAGCAATAGGACGGGAGGGAATAGGCAGAAACTAATGCACAGGAAGTTCCACCTGAATGTGAGGGAGAACCCCTTTACTGTGTGGGTCACCAAGCACTGGAACAGCCCAAAGGGGTTGTGGAGTCTCCGTCATTGGAGATATTTTCAGAAATATTTCTGCAATTGCATACACTGGTGAGAAGTTCCCACTTTCATGTTCAGGGCTACAGCTGCTGCCATATGAACATTGCACTTAAAATTGGCTAACTGCACCTCTAAATAGCTACACACATTTCTGAAAATTAAATCTGTAATTTTCTGCATGGGAAATCTGCCCCTCTGTCATAGCTGACACATGTCAGAGTAAATTGTGCTCAGTTGAAACTGATTCTGTTGTACTTCAAGACTATAATTGTGTCAAATCTGAGGCATGAGTAGATTACCTTGATTTCAATGGTTTCATGAATAATAGGAACTGCAAGGATAATCTGAGACAGTTATCAATGTAAAATTTTCCCAAATTTTCAAGGCTAGGCAGCACTGGCTGTCGGAAGCACACAATTCTGAAATCAGTTGTGTTCAAACCATTTGATTGTACCACAGTTTGACGTGGGTCAGTTGATGAGTTTTTGTTAGCTGTGAGACAGCCCGAGCTCAGCTCTGGTTTGTGAACGCAAAAGGTGACTTCAGACAAGAGAGAAAATTCTCCAAACTTCTTGACTGCAGCACAACTCAAGAGAAGAATGTCTAAAATTAAGCATTTCTGAAAATATTTAAGATTTGCTTATTTTGTTTGACATATTAAAATGAGTCTGAGTGGGCAGATTTGGAAAATTTAATCTTTTATCTTTCTTGGTGATGCAAAAGGGTTTTTTTTTCTTCAAAGTCCATTATGTTTTGGGGCATGAAATGGCAGGATATGGGTAGGGAGGAAGAATAGAAATCCTGGATGCTGCAAGCCAAAGTCAGGCTATAATCGCAGTTCCTTTAATTACCAAGAGTGAAACCTGGCCAAGTGTCAGATCCAGATGTGGAGGATCAGCCTTCTAATGTTGACATCATGACGCTCAGGAGAAACTGGTGGAACAGAGAGTCAAGGCTTTGATGCATGAATTGGAATCACATTACAGCAAACAGCTCGTGATGCTGGGGAAGCTTAATTTTGATTGGGGTCCTTTGTCTTCTGGTTCAATACAAATGAGAATAAATATAACTCCAATTTGTATGGTTCCTTAATAAATAAAACTGAAACATTTTGGACCACATCAATCAAAATATTTTAAAATAAGTTTTAGGAAGAATTTTCCTTGTTTTTTTTTCCCCAGGATAGTCTAGTTTTCTGGTTTCATTTGCTTTTTGTAATAGACCTTTCCTAACTGTTCATAATAGGAATTTATAGTTTTAATTAACTGCTAACTGTGCATTTTTTTCAATTTTTTTTTCCTATTATATTGTAATGGTACTTAAAGTAATTATACTTTAAGTAATTCTTTCATATTTTCCTCTTTTTTTTTTTTTTTCCTCTTGGTGTTTTAAGAGAACAAAGTCATCCTGTTCTGGCTTTGTGTTTCTCATCTGCTGTGACATTTCTCCCACAACTTTTGAAAAGTTCGCATACCTTCAAGCCAATTCGAAAGATGGGAAGAAATAGCAGAGAGAACCAAGTTTAATCAAAATTTTGACTGTACAAGAGACGAAAGTGATAAAGCTGAGATAACAGCTGGTATTGTTTCTGAGTAGCTGCTGATGAGCTTCTGTGTGCTGTCTGGCCAGGCAGTGGAAACGTACCAATAGGTAAAGCACACATTGTCCCTTGCCAGAAACATAGAGAGGGGCTGGGGACATTCTGGAGGAAGGGAAGTAGAGGAGACATGGGCAGGTGCTGAGAAAATAATGGGAAGTAGAAAGTGCAGACAGTGCAAGAGCAGGAGAGGACTGCAGTGTGGTGGAAAGCAGTGAGAGGTGTGGAATGGGTTGGGAAGAAGGAGGTATTGAAAGGGGTGAGGCAGGAGGCATTAATTCTGCAGAATGTCAGGGTGGTAATCTTAAATCTGAAAAATATTCTGGAACAATTAATTACTTTTCTCAGATAATCATCATGGGGTGATTAGGTGAATTCTGTAGAAACAGTAGGACAATAAATTTTCACTTCCTATCCTGAGATGCTTGATTTTATAAATGACTTTTTTTCCATCATGAAGGACAGTTAGTCTCTGATCAAGAAACTGAAGAGAAATACATTACGAGGGTTGTTCAGAGCTTATTTGCTTATTTTTCAGGGTTTGTGTCACTCATCCCACATGCTCTTTTGTTTTTTCTTAAGTAGCAAAGGGGTTTCTCAACAGCTTCTGTTTAGGTGTCAGCCCTGCCAGGTTGTTCCTTGCAGAGCACTCCGTGAGTGCGATGAACTTCATTAGATGCCTGTCTCTAGAGGCCAAGTATCAAGACAGAGATTGAGTTAATCCCTTTCTGAATGTTAGACAGGGGGAAGAATAGTGGATTAAAAACAGTCACATAAAAGAAAACTATTTTTTTTGGTGGCAAAATTGCAGCAGATGACTAAATTTTTGAAAACCTTTTCTGGGAAAAAAACCCATCTTTGGTAATGAGGAAGTAAACAAATGATCTCTGTAACTAAAAATACAGTGCAACACAACCAGTAAATTTTATATTTTTTAAAGTTTTGAATTGGCCAAATTTAAAAGGAGGTGAGAGTAGGTTTGAGTACACAGTTGAAATCAGAAATACCATTATGCTTGGTGACTCGATAAAACTATCTCCAGGTATTATTTATAGTACAGGTACATTGTTTAGTTTTAATGTTTTGTCTCCGCTTGTTTTGAATGGGCTATGGGTTGTAACAGTTCAATTATAAAACGCTTGTTAAAGTGACGTAAGGACACTGATCATAGCGAGAAATAAATCTTGTAAATTTTTGGAAGTGAGGAAGATGAGTATAGAGGCACATTTGTCTTTTCATTGTCTAAGTTTCTTAAATGCCTGCACTTATCAGATGGGATCTCCCTCTGGAGCTCTTCAAAGACATCAGCGTCTTTTTCTCAACTGTACAAGAAATTTATGTGCTTCATTTGACAGACTGCTTTCTCTGTAGCATGGGAACTGGATACATTCCCTAACACGCAGATCCGGATAATATTTTGCTGATATCTTAACTCCATGTTAAGGCAAGATATGCTGTGCCTCATCCCCACTTCCACTCCTGATCTTCCTCCTACATACCCAATTTCTCTGAAAGAAAGTTATAAGAGCAGCAGGCCTACTCTACCAGGCCCATGGATGATCAGGAACCAGAGATACTTAAATAGCTAAGTGTTACAGGAGAATTAATAGCCTAAACTATAAAGATCTGATTTCACTCCTCCCTGACTAGTAAAACTGGCAAAAACTTTCAGCCTAGGGAAGTGAAGAGTCTTACACATAAAATTTTGAACAAGCCATTGGCTGTACCAGAGACACATATTGCAAGTCACCTCTCTGTGTGTTTTTGCCATCTTTTGTTTGGTAAACTGAAATACCTGTTTCTGCTACCTGCCTATGCTAAAAGCTACAGTATTGGGTGTGCTACCATAATCTTCTGTAGTTCTTTTTTCTGCTTTTCTGCTTTTTCTTTTTTCTCTAAATGGCAGGAATAGCCATGACAAATACAGAAACTAAGAAGCTGAAAGAATTGGGCAGAATTTAAATGCTGAATTAAGATCATCACTTAATGCATCTGTCTGTGCATTCATAGAATCCTTAATCTCTTATTAATGTATGGTGAATGTCGTCTTATGTTTTTAATTATTAATGCTAGTTATGTACCTAAAGTGTTCAGAATTTGAACTACATTTCTTTTTTCAGAGATTAGAAACAGACAAAAATACCATGTGAGTGATCAAAACAATATTTGTAATTATTAATGGTATTTGTAAACATTTGAAGCCCTGTCTTGCTAGAATTTAAAAAAAAAAAAGGAACTGTGAAGTAAATGTTGTATTATTACCACATAATACTGACTGCAAAGAGTGACTGCATATATGCGTAATACTGACTACATAATATTTTGGCCTCCTGGACATCATACTTTATGAAGACTCTTTTATGGCTTTTTTAGTCAAAACCAGAAACAAAATAGTGATTATATATTTGAGCATGTCCATTTTAGCTTGGGAAGGAGATAGTTCAGTTAAAAAACCTAAAACACTTTCTGTTAAACCAGTTTGACCTCAATTTCTGAAGAAAAGTTGCTTTGCTAAAACAGTCTTAGGTATCATTCCTGAAGGAAAAGAATAATTTCTGTGTTCCCAGAGCTTGTAAACATACTGCTTATACCATATAAATGTTTCTGTATAACACATAGGTTGGAAAATGAGACCTAGAGCTCAAAGAAATCTTTCTTGCTCTAAGAGTTTGATAGTCACTAAAGAGCAAAAACTACTGTTAACAGAACCTTAGGGTTCAGGCATGTTCCTGGTCCCTTGCTTCAGACATCTGCTGCTGCAATGAGAAGGGTTGAAGGAGAACAGTGATCTTTAGCAACTACTTTTATAATATACACGAGTTTTGCAAAAGCTTCAAAAACACAAATGCACTGAATAAGTTCTGAGGCAGGTGAAGCTGAAAACATGAGCCTGTCCCAGGGTTTCACTCATCAAGCAGAGATTTAGCCTGACCATTATTGACTCCTAGTTCTAACATAGCTTATATATTGGAGTACTTTAGTGTTATTTGTATTTGCCTGGCTCTTTGTGAAGTACCATAACTGAAAGCATTCAAAAATTGTTTATCCTTGTTGAGGTACTTGGTAAGCTTTATTTATAAAAGTAATGGTTATTAAAAAGAACAGGAAAACATTAATTTTTGGAATTACTAAGAGAATTATAGAAAGAGTGAAAAAAAACTGTGGTGGGATGATTATCAGCAGTGATAATTCTATTTGCAAATATGTCAGTTCCCTGTTATATGGCATATTTTAGAAAAACCCCATCAACCACAAAAATCCACGTAAAAAGATCTGTTGGTATAACTCTGCAAATAACTGAAAACAAACAATTCCTAGGCTAATTCAAGGATTTCAGCTAGTTTTTCCAGTTATGTACTTCAAACAAGTATGTTTTGAAATGCAGGAGACTTAACAGTAGAAATAATAGGCAAAATCTTGCTAGCAAAATGCCGTATAATGTAGAATTGCAAGATTTGCAGGTTTCGGAAGCATCTTTAGATATCCTTGCAAAGAAAGCTTTATGTGCACTTGGTCAATATCCAAACATGCACGATAGAAGTTGGAAGGATCATAATTTGTATTTTAGCACTTTATGCAATGTGTGAGGAACTTAAGTAAGTGACAAGTTCTCCCAGTTGCTCTCCAATCCTGCTCACCTCTGTATAGTCCCAATGTGATATTGCCACCCGTAAAAAAAACCCAAACCAAATCCCAAAGCAATAACAAAGGGAGTTGGGCTAGGCAACTCTTAGAGGGAAAATGTGCGTAAACTGATCAATGTACAAGTTAGCCCTGCTGGAAAAAACCTATGTGGACAATGCAGAAACCAGCCTAGTTGCAACCCACCCAACATATGTTTGAATTTAAAATTTAAAATTCTGAAGTGATAGCAATTTCATATCTTACATGATAAATGATTTAATTTAATTGATATTTGTCAATTCATCAAACTTGAATTACTTTTCAAAGACAGCTTCATTTTGACAACTTTCCTCTGGGGAAAATACCTTTATCTGCCAGTTAGGCTATCTAAGCTCCTTAGTAGCCCACCTAGCAAGCTGCTGGAGGCTCCTGACATATCACACGCAGGGTAAGGAATTGTTCACTGTCATGGAGAATTTTGAATCTTTGGGCAGTTTTTTTCTGAACTAGAGTAACCCCAAATTTAAAAAGAACTACTTCCTTTGCAAAACGGAATGCTTTTATTTGTCGTGCTATACCTAGAAGGTTGGGTTTTTTGATACATATACTGCCAATTTTAAATTGGACATATAAAACAAATTTTCCTTCTCAAATTTGTAGTTTTCAACCTCATACTTGCTTCTCTTACACATGCGTTTTAATTTGCTTTAGAATTAAATGCTGTGTGTTCCAAGCTGCTTGTGTGAGCACTCTTTAGCAGCTGCAACCATTTGAACACAATTTCCAAATGAGAAATAAAGCACCCATCAAAGTGTAGTCTTTTTTTAAATTTTGGCTTAGATATTTTCATTCTGCTTCATGCAACTTAAACTCATCTTCTTAAGAACTTTATACAAAACTGGAAACATTGCACACAGGAGAAGATAATCTGAGATAAAAACTGTGAATGTACACATTCCAACTTATAGCAATTCTTACTATTTTAGAGTTTGCTGCTATATTTTGTTTGCATTTGTGGTAAATTCTTTTACCTGAAGAAGTGGCAATTTTAGAGTTTGCTGTCTTCATTCACATGTGAAATGCAAGCTTTGTCATGTCTGCAAAGTTTGGTTTCAAAAGCATTTTCTGAAGTTGTATAATTTGCTTTTGCCTTTATTTCATAAAGACCTGAGTTCGTCTCTGCTTGCTTGGAATACTGGGGGTTTCCCACTAAGGCTTTTTAATGGCATTTCTCTCTTTTGATTTTCTTTTAATTTCTCTAATTAAGAGTCTTTTTAACCTCAGTGGCATTATGTGTCCCCCAAGATAAGGCTTGGACAATTCAAGATAGAACGTGATTTGTACTACACAAAATATAAACCAGGGCTATCTTGATAGCCCCCTAGCATTAGAGATACATCATAGTATTGCAACTTCTATTTATAAAAAACCCTGGGGTGTTTGGAATATTTCTGTCTTGCAGGGGTAATCCTTTTTAGTTTAATCATCTTTCATCTCACAAACATGATCATTTTCCATATATCTGTATCACCAGTTATGTGTAATACCTTGGTAAACTCTACAGCACAGCAGATGAAAGTACAGCTTGAGGTGAACTCTCGGAGTCTAGATCCTTAGTTGCACAAATACTTGGTACTCCACTTTCTCTCAGTTTAGGCACCTATCTTGGCATGTTAATAAAAGGCAGTCCTTATATTCTTTCTTCTAGTTACTGGCTTTGTGTACCTTTCTCTAGATCTTGATATGTGGTGTACATCATATAAAATACATACAAGTTGTGGTGTTATGTGCTGTTGCTTCTTGGCAGGTTTAGCAGCTTTTTTTACATTTTAATTTAAGTACATCAGTCCCCAAATTAACTGCAAAGGTTTTTGCCACAGTGAAAAGTCATCATTATGTAAATACAGCAATGTCACCATTATACTTCTTGAATAGAAACAATAAATAGTAACTGCAAACCGCACAGTAGTTTATCTGTCATATCACTAATTGCATCATCACAAGGATTAGATTAAGGCCAAACAAAGTTTCTCTGTATATACTTTAGAAATGAGCTGTTAAATCTTTGACACTAAAATATTATCTATTCTAGGCCTGATTTTTGAAACACTGGTTTGATAGTCTAAATGCTAAAGAATTTCAAAATCCATAGAAAGCACACACAAAGGGAGTCCAATAATACAACACAAAAGTCTGATGTGATTTTACTGAAGTTAATTTCTGGAAGAAAAATGTTTCAAATGCAGACATTGACATCAATGTCCTGTCTGATTTATTTAAGGGGAATTCCAAGCTAATTCAGAGGAGAGTTCCTTTCGCTGCGCTGCAAAAGTCTTAGCTCTGAGAAAATTCAAAACTGGGGAAGAGTTTTGCAAGAGCATTAGTTTGAACAAAAGCCTGGATATAAAGAACAATCTCTTTTCATTTTTATTACAATTTGAAATACTCCATACTTGGAATGATTGCTAAGAAAAGTCTTGAGGGTGATGACACTTTCCTACAGAAAGTAACCACACAAGAACGTCATAAAATGAAATCTCAGATCCATCATCCTAAACTTTCTAAGAAGTGCATGACATTTTAAGTTTTTTTTCATGTTTCTGTGAATTGGTTTCAATCATGGGTCTCAGTGTTCACACAGATTCCTGACGATATGGTTGCTTGTAATGTGGCAGTAGCAAAATTGTCGTAGATCCCTGAGCTTGTCAAATCATATGATAGTCTGGGGTCCCATGGCACTACCAAAGAAAAATGTCTGTTACAATGTCAAACTAACATTATTTTATTAAAAAAACCACATAAAGGACAGAGGGATCCTAGCTGTATCACCAGAGTCTGATTTTCATTAACTGGGCATGTATTGCCTAGGAAGAAGTTTCAAAAGCACCTGAATGCCTTATATGAAGTGCCACAAACTTTCAGTGGGACTTGTGTGTATAAAGAAATTTGTAACTCATTTTTCTTACTCCCGCTCAAGAACTTTTACATATGATAAAATATACTTTGCAAGGTTGTTGATTCAGTCATGTTCTGCTTCTTTCTGTTTTATTTGTGTGTTTTTTTCTCTGCTATACTGCAGTTCTGTTGACTGACTTGAAAAACATACCAAATTCTCACTTGTCAGCCAAATGAACTTGAAAATGCAACCCAACCTGGTCCCCTCATCTTTTGTGCAAGTTTCCGATCTCGCAAGTTCTTCTTACTGTCCATCCCACAGTTTATTCAGTGTTTCTATCTGTTCCTTAAAGAAATATCTTAATTTCCATGATAAGCAGATGAACAGATTTCTACATGTTTCTTCTGGTTCCCTGCACCTGAGACCCAGTCTGTAATTCTCACAGATGCCTGTTCCCATGCTCTGACAGAGGAATGTTTTCATGACAGCCTTGACTTAGACAGGACATATTTTCTGTTGACTTTTGCTCTGCTTCTGTGGAGATACATGAAACACTTGAATGGGTGCATATTGCACAAGTTCCAGATATTTTCTGATACTTTTAAAGAAGAATCTTGACATACCTCTTTTATTTTATGAGCTCAGTGAAACCATAAACACATACTCTTTTTTTAAGTTTTCTGGCAAGAGCAATAGTATTATTGCTCTTCCCTGAGGTGGCCTTACGATTCTAAAATATTCAAATACACAACGAATAAAGTAGTCAATATTTTTAAAAAACCCATAACCCAAGTTACATGTAATGAATATTCTCCCTCTTTAGTATAATACATCTATTGTGCCAATTATTTAGTCTTTTGAAGCTTTACAGATAAATAATAACAATAAATATAAACAATGCACTAATGCTCTTGAACAAGCTAAAGCAGGAGTTCCCAAAATGCTGTTTGTGGGGTCTTTTAATGAGTACGCATGGGGCCATGATGAAGTTGTGCAATAAAATCAGTTGGTAGTGCAGTATTTTCTCAGAAGGACAGCTGTAAAGTTCTGTGCATTAACTTGAGCAGCCCAAGGGTTTCACACTGTGCAAGGTAACTCAATAATCTCACTTTCTATTATATATATATGTATAAAATATGTATACAACCTAATTCAACACCAAATTGAAATGTACTTTGTAAATTTTCTAATGGAGTTTGAAAGTCAAGATGAGTTGACCTTTTGACTAATTATCCAGTTTTCTTCATTGGTACGTTCTGGAATTTTAATTTGCTCAGAATCTCACTATGTCAGTAATATATAGCATATACTATAAATTTTTAGAGTGATGGCATTCTGGAAACTACGGAAGAATCAACTGAAATACAGTTCTCTGAATTTTTTGGGTGTTAGTCACCCCTTCACATAGAGATTTGTTTATCAGCTTTGCTTTTGATAAATGACAAGTCCCCTCATATTACAACTTTCCGCAGGAGGATTTTGGCAGAGCCCAAGCTGAAATGGACTGCTGAAAATAGTTTATGGGATATATTCTACAAAACCCAGAGTGCATGGATTCTCCTGTCTCAACCCAGTAGCCACTGATGCCTGCTGAAGATGATCTTGTGATTTAAAATACATGTATCTGCTAATGGTGAGAATTGTATGCTTTCAAGGGCCATTTTTTAATTACGTGTTAATGAACAATGAGTCATGAATGTTTATTAAGACATCCAAGCAGCATGCAAGTATGCTGAGGAGATAAAGGGCAGTAATTTTGATAGTATGTACATGTTTTCCTACATTATTTCAATATACCAATTCGTTTCAGTATGATCTTTAAGCATATCCTCACATTTTTATTCTTGTTATAACTTTACTGTTATTTTCCAAAGTTCTGGTAATTTCTCAGTAGAAATAGTCATGTAGCTAATGTCCACAGCAAGTAGGACACAACAATGCCATATTGTAATGGGAAACGGTTACATTATTCGGAATACTGAGGTGAGAGAAAAAAGTACTCAATAAAAAATGCTGTATTCACCATTAGTCCTTCAAATTTGTGAAACTAATAAAAAATAATTTATTTTAACTTAATAAAGTCCCTGAGCCAGCATTTGTCTGATTCTTAATGATAAAGAGCTGATTGTAATTATTTATTGATTGATAATAATGCATCATTGCTAAAGTAATCAGCAGTTCTCCAACCCCTTTTCCAAGCAGGCAGAAAACAAGCATAAAAGCTAAAAACGTCGCAAAGTTTGAGTCACCATGTCCTTATCTATCACCTCTAGAGAATGTGTCATTGAAATACAGAAAGTGCAAATCTTACACACAAAGGCAATTAGAATGTGTAAAGCTCAGTGCATCACTCCTTTCTTAGAGAAGTAATTTCCCATTTTCCTCCCCTTGACTTCACACCCTGTTCTCCCTGGATATTGTTATTTCAGCACTCAGCTCTCCTACCTGGGTAGACTTCCCATGTCTGCCGAAGATGACTAAAAGGAGATAATAATAACTGTATTATTCCTCAGGATGAAGTCATCACGGGTTTGCAACTATTCTCCTTCTCTAGCTTTGGAGTCTCAGTTTCATAGGGTAAAATGAAATACAAACTTCCAAAGTATGGGAGGAATGAGAGTAGGAATTTGTGCTTCACTCTAATATGTTCCTTTCTAGTTTTTGCTCTTGTACAGCTGAATAAGAGAAGAAGGAACTATTACAGGGCAACTTTCGGATAGCTTAAATTCCGCTTGAGTTCCACTGCCTCACTAATGAAAACAGAAGAGTACCTGTCAGAAAAGTGCTTCAGAGTGGCTAAGCAAGGCACTGAGCAGGAATACAAGAGGCACAAGGACCTAGCAGAGTGTAAGCCATCCAAGTATAAGGGCAAGAAGCTTAGTTTGGCAGGTCTCATACCTGATCATAGATGTAGGCTTGACTCTGCTCTGTTTTGATCATTTAAATTGAATTAACTCAATATAATCTCAATAAAGTAAATTCACAGGATCACAGAGTCATCAAGGTTGGAAGATACCTTCCAGATCATCTAGTCTAACCATCAACCCAGCACCACCATAGTCACCCTAAACCATATCCCCAAGTGCCACATCCAGATGTCTGTTGAACACTTCCAGGGATTATGACTTGTGATTTAAGCTGATAAAATGATTGTCAGACTTTTCATTCGGCAGTGATTGTGTAATGAAGATAAAATTTACCTAAATGTAGTACAAGGATGTAGCAAGGAAATAAATAAAAGTAAGTGAATAATCAAGGAAAGAGAAACCAATCATCCATTTTCTTTGCCAGTAAAGGACTGTTTTCTGAGCTAATTTCCAGAGTTCAGTTGCCTTAGCTTTAAATGTCAAAAACAATGGGGCTTTCACAAACCTCCTTTAGAACACTCCAGTTTTACTTGAAGATTTACTGATGGTGAAAGGTGATGGCAAGCTCCCCCACTAACACAAGACAGACCTGCACACAGACTGTCTCTGACATTGTACTGGCCACTCCTGTGCCTGTGCAGCCTCCTCCGAAAGTCTTTGAACTTACAGTCTGAAGGCCAAATCCTGACAAAGATATTCTTTGTGAATACTACCTTAATTACCTAAATTATCTGTTTCGGTCATCTTGTCTCTCCTGGGGAGTGGAATCTCACTCTTTGTTTGACCCAGCTGAACACGGCAACATTCAATGCAAATATTAGACCATCATTATGGTGCTTTAAACAAACAAGCAGGTTTGGTTTAGATCTTCCTAAATGTGTTGAAAGAGGCATGATGCAAATATGTGTGCAGACAGGGAGGCTGCAGAGGGGATGCTGGAGCACCCAGCGCATCCTAATGATTACTCTAAGCAGTTCCTTTCCAGTACGTGGCCTTCCTGACTTACCCTCTTGTCTCTCATGGGAGAGAGAAACAGTAGAAGAGGCTGTGACAACTCACATAGGTACCCTAAATAATGTCAACAGCAACAGAAACCTTTTTGGCTATTCCAATACCTAACATGGGCTGCCCAAACAGACTATTTGAAGTTGCTCCAGAAAGGATTTTCAGATTGCTGCAGTGTTGGACTACGCTTGTCTCTTTGCAGCAGCAACAATATTAGCAGGATTTCTAGACAGTCTCTGAGGTGAGGCAAGATCACGCTGTCAAGGGTATGATTTCATAGTACTTTCTTATTGCCTAATATCTGTCAAATATCTCGATTTTTTTACGTGCTTGAAATGCTACTCCTGAAAGTAACACATATTGTTTTCAGACTATGTAAGGATAGGATAAGCTTACTGATGGAAAGTTGAATAGTAGTTCCTGGTTAAATATGGTTATCAGCTGTGCCCTGCTCAGTATAGTTTGAAAAACTGACAGTCTAGGAAAATGTTATGTTTCAGAAGCTATTCGGAATAATTTATTGCCCCTGCACACACAGCTGGCTGCATGCACAAGCACCGTATCAAGTTTGATATGAAAACTTGCAATTAAACAAGCAAGGAAAAATGGCTGAAGGTACCACTCCAGAGCTGCAAAAGAGTATCTGGACAGAACAAACCAAGTAATCATAGAATTATTTAGGTTGGAAAAAACCTTTAAGAACATTGAGTCCAACCATTAGCCTAAGTATTTGGGCAGAACTGTGTTTGGGCATTAAATATAGTGCCTATTACAGACTCCTGACAAAGAAAAACAGATTGCCAAATTCAGATTTTATGAGAAAGCACAGGAAATGTATGTGGAACTCCTCTAAGGGTGGAAACTCAGAGACCATGCTGAATTCATAAATTGAACAGAAATGTCATTTATCTTGTACCACTCAGAAGAGGCATAAGCTGTAGAGCATTTTTTTTAAATGGCACCATTATATGAATTGTTTTCAGCAGTTTCTTCCACTTGGCATAGAATTGGCAGCATACACAAGTTCTATTTTTTCCATCCCCCCTCTACTTGTTTACTGTTCAGTGAGTTTGAAGATTTGTCTCTGCTTATTAATTGGAATGAAACAAGAAGTTCAACAGATGTCACCTAAATGCATTTAACAACTATTTAAGAGGAGATTGGGTCAGGGACTCTGATTGTGGTGACAGCCTGCAAGGGCCACCCTTTCATCTTGGAGAAGGTGACAGCCTTTCCTCCTTTCTAGACCCAAACCAGGAGGTTTGCAGTCAGTAACAAGTACATTTGGCTAGGAATTCCCGCTGCAGGGTAGATAGTGATCACTATTTCACTGTGAGTTCCAACAGCAAGGATTTAGCCAGGATCTGGCACAGGGTGTTGTGTGGATAGCCTCTATCTGTATGGCTGAAGTAATCTGTTTATTATAAGATTTTTAAGTTTTAGGTTTAGCAATAATGGTTGCTCTTGTCAGCATTTTTACTCCATGCTGTCTTTATTTACTTAATTTCTTTCAATTAGAAAGACATTTCTCCCCAACACCGTTTCTAAACAATAGACATAAGTAACTTGACAATGTCATATATGGGGGAGTTTTTAGTCTGAATAGTAATGCACGACTGCTGCTAAAATTCGAGGGACAAGATAATCTTATTTTTTTTTTAATTAAAAAAAAAAAAAAAAATCTTGGAGGCTTTCCTAGAACGATGCATACATATTTGCATAGCGAGAAGAGTCAAAACCAGGACTGCATCACTGCATCCAGTTTTGAAATGTTTTGGCACATTTACTGAGATTTACTAGGTAATTTCACATGCTTGTCTGGCAATTTATAATCCATTATTTTGTCCTACAAGCTGCATCCTTGAGTTTATTTTATGGCATGGGTATAAAGTAAACTAAATGACAACATCTCCTGGTCTCTCCCTTTTATCTATGGGAATGACCTTCAGTAAAGAGAATCCAAAGGATGTTGTACATTCATTTTGATATATACTATTTTCACTAATGCCAATGTTTCTGAGTAAATGAGGAAGTAAGAATTGGCTTAGGTTAGAATAACAATGCAATTACTCAATAAAGCATGTGTCATGAGAATCAGGGTCAGTATTGCATCAAAAGCTGTGCTGTTTGGGAACCATCTTTGGACCTTGGTCTTCTAATATTATCTGCTGAGAAAAATGTCTAAAAATGTGGCTTATTTCTTTGTGTGCTGCTAGGTTTCTGCAGTGAAGTTGGGATATGTATAAAATACAGCACAAAACTCCCACTCAGTTAAGGGCAGAATTAGTCACCCCAAACTGGAGATAGATTAGTACTAAAGGAAAGCAATTAAGTATTGTACATCATAGTTTTGATGCAAATATGGACATTATAGTCCAAATTCTACTTTCTTTCATTTAATCAAAAGTCAGTGAAGCAACTCTATATTATAAGCACTGGAAGTAAAAGGAGAACTGCAGGAAGAGTAAAATAGAACCCACTGGTTAAAAGAGTAGGACTACAACCTGGTTTTCAAGGCATATAACAGATTTACATGGAAAATAATTTTTTTAAGCTGGAGGAAGGAGAAGACAGAGAAAAGAAAGGTATGCCTGACCAGCAGGTTAAGATCAGTTTGTGCTGCAAGGTCAGGAACATTGGAATTCTAAGGGTTTGTTTTGCCCATTATTTGGAGTAATTTCATATTTTTGTACTAGAACTGGACTTCTCCAATGATAATATGTTTACCTCCAGTCATTTGTTTTGTCACCAGCTGGGAGCAGGGGCAAAACCAAGCCTATTCTCCAGACTAGTGACAATTCTATTGGGAGGCTTCTGTTCCTCCAGTTCCAAAACCCAAAGTTAATTTACTCAACCTTTTTTTTATTTTTTCCTGGAAAGTTTATATATAGTTAGATGGTTTTTATTACACAGGGTTTTTAATTTTGTCCTGTGTTGTCTTCTGTTTTCATTTTGGCCAACAGCCTCTAGAGCATCATGATGTATATAACAGTATAGATACAAAAAACCCCCCCAGAAAAACCCAACCAACCAACCAACCAACCAACCAACCAACCAACCAGTTATTACATACCAGTTCTTAATTTGCCCTTCCCATTTTTTAAAATGAAATAATAGTACAGAAAACAGTTACTTAGTGGAAACAGTGCTGTGAGTTAGCTTGCACAGTGCAGGAGTGCCACCACACTAAAAGCCCATTTTTCAGCATGAAGAAATATATTCTGCTCTAAGACTAAATGTTTGCTCTGTCCCTTTGGAACAGTCCTTAGACTGTATGCTGTGCATGGTACGATATATGATCTTGTAGGAATGTAGAAAATGGAGCCAATGTTCCCTTTAAAAAAAAAAAAAAGAAAACAAAACCAAAGTTTGATATTCAAGCTAATAAAAGTATGGTCAATCTGAAGTAAGATTTGTCTAGTGAAAAAGCTTAGTATACTTTTACTGTAGGTTTAGGTTCTTAATTTTGTAATTCACATTATTATCATCCTATAACAATTTACGCAACTCCTTTTCCTCCTGTAACCAACCTTAAATGACTCCACTTATTTAAACACACTTGAAACTAAAGAGTAGCTTGTATTACCTCCAGCTCCATGTGTTTTTCTTTCTTGTCATGGTCCTTCAATGCCTTTTCAGAATGATTATTGCAGTCTTCTAAATGACAGATGTGTTGATATTTATTGAGTTCATGTTTTGCTTGCTTTCTTTGAGAAACTTTCCTTCTGCGAAGACCTTTGACAAATGCCTCGTACAGTGGCAGTTCTGTAAATGTATCATCATCGCCTCTGTTATCTGCTTCTTCCTCTTCAGAAGAAAAATCATCTGCTTCTCCTGCCTCGCAAATATGGAGCTTAGTGTCATTTTCATGTGATAAAAATTCGAAATCAGAAAATGCGATAGCACTTGGTTTGTGTTTTATGACTCTGATCTCATGATTCACTTCTGGTTTCTTGTCTGATTCTTTTCCTGTAAGGACTGGCCATCCTGCGTGCATGGGAAGGTGTGAAGGATCTTCTTTTGGGGTGTGCCTTGTGGAACAGGATAACTCTTCACAAAAGTGCTTTGTCTCAGGCTGGTTGGTGGCACTGGCACGCCCTGCAGCTATGCCAAGTTGTAAGGATGTCTCCTTGTGGTTCAATAAGGATGACACAGACAGCAAACTCAGGTCAGGTTCCAGTAACAGATTCTGAAATTCATATGGACTTCCCTGATTTTCTGTCTTTCTTTGGTCTTCATGCTTTGCTTCCTTGGGAGTCTCCAGACACTTGGCAGATGTAAAATAAGGTGAGCCCTGTTCTTCTTCATAGGTGTTAGTTTCCATTCCAGTGGGTTTCATCCATCAGAGATCAAAATTACTTCATTCTTGCTCTTCTTAAGAAACATAAATCTGCATATGTAGCCAGGAAATATATTCTTAGTTTTCCAAAACCATGGTCACACAGTCATTATTAATGTCTGAACTTGCATACAAAACATCCGAATCCTCTCAGATCCTGGAAAAAAGAATAAAATTAATGGCAACATGCTTGCAATTGAGTGCATCAGCAAAAGTAATAATGAAATTTCCATATCAAATTTACTTCAGATTTACTTATGTCTCTTCAAAAATATTTTATGTATGCAGATTAAATGAACTTAAAACATGAGAATCTTGACTTGTTTTGCTTAGAGACTGGGAAAGAAATGGCAAATGCAGAAATGTTTTTTAATTAATGACTGTAAGTTGGTTATTGACACAATAGTTCAGAATCATTTAAAGTGATGTTAGATATATACTTGTTATCTAAATATGCCTCTGTTCACTGTATTTTCATTTTCTGTTAAATCACTGACAACTTTCACACGGCTCTGATAAAGCTGCTAAAATGCCATATAGGGATATAGGGGTAGGGAACAAAACACAGGGAAATGTCATAGGGAAAACTGACAGAAAAAAGTTGTCAGTACAAGTATGATTTTCTGTATCTTGAATTCAGTGAATTGCCAATGCAGTGCAGCACCTGTCCATTTGCAATGGATTTGAAAAGCAAAACGAGGAGGCTAAAAATAACAGAGAGCATCAGTACTACATCGGAGTTAGCCTTGTCTGCTTTAAAACAGTCTTAACGTCCATGCTCACATCTAGGCTGTGTACCTGCAATGCACTGGGGGAAGGGAGCAGCGGAAGAACTGATCTGGCATCACTGAGTAGCCTACATTCACCCGTACATGTCATTTACTTCTTGTGACAGATTGAATATTGATAGTATTTATTTTAATGATTGTTTCAGTACTCCATCTGTGAGAGAGCAAAGCAGAACAGAAGCTTTTCAAAATAAAAAGAGAAGCTTAAGCCTTTGATGTATGTGGCAAACCTGTCAGTGATGAGGAAGACGTGTCAGAATGCAGCACTGTGACTGTCAAAGTGGGAAGCAAGCAAAGTAAGATGCTGGCATGTGATGTGCCTGTCACTGCATGTGCCATAAACTGAGCAGTGCACACCAGCTAGGCATATTTCAGTGCTGGTTAATGTATATTTTACTGTTACAGACATACATTTAGTAATAGAAAGACTACTGTTACTTATACAGAAAATTTGGATTTATTGTATTACCTCTGTCATTTGAACTGCAGCTATAATAGACGTGAGCGTGCAGGTACACACTGTTTATGTAGACCTCCTCTCAGCTATTGATAGCTATTTAAATGTCAAGACATTATTGTAAGCTGTCTGACCTCCTGCTGGAGTCAGTGGAGAGAGAAAAATGCTTCCAGAAGGTAAATGCTCTCACTTATCTTGTTTACTTATTTTGATGTGGGATGAGTCTGCCTCCTGGCTTGATTGCCTAATCCAAAACTATGGAGGATGTCTGGACAAAAAGCTTACACCACTCATCCAGCCTTTAGAGGGATGAATAAAGCCAAGAATCTCAGCCCATATCCTTGGTACACAATAATAATAATAGCTCACATTGTCTAGGTGTGAATGAGAAACCTGCTTCTGAAGCCCTCATTGTCTCAGGCGCTTCAGGTTAGTCATCTATATAGAACTGACTTCACTTTCAGAAGTGCTGAACACCCTTGGTTCTTGCTTAACAGTGGGAGAACTAACTGAGCATAATGTCTTTGAAAAAGAAAACATGTTCCCAAATTTAGATGGAATGACTGGAAAAGCTAACATTTCACACCATATCTTGTACCTTGTGGGCACCAATGAAAAAGCCTCCTGCCATTTCAGGTGATTTTTATCTGTGCTTTGCTGTGAGCCATCACCTTTGCTTCTGAGTCCCTGACACCCAGCACCCAGGAAGAAGATGCTGCCAGCACCAATGCTCCCACCATACAAAGCCAGCTGTAACCAAAAAAGATCTGCCTATTCCAGCAGACTCCCAAAAGGCAGCAAAAGAGCTTTGGCCTGGCTGCCCACAGCAGGTGAGAGGTTGGGTTGTGTTCACCAGTTACTGCTGGTGGCTGTCCTGTTCCTCATCTGATGGTAGTTCCAAAAGAAGTAGCAGTGCTCAGGTCTCCAGGTTTCTTCCAGAGACTCTCTTTCCCAGTCTTCACCCCTTCCTGTTGTCACTCTTCCCACCCTTGGCCGTTCCCTGAACCCTCTTTAGTTTTGGTAATGCTGCCAAGCAGGCTCTGCCGTAATGACATCTGCAGAAATACACCTCTGTGTGCGTAGTAACATCTTTGCTCTAACAAGCCCAACATTTAGCAAAAAATGCTCCAGAAGCAGTCTCAGAAATTCACAGGATCACAGGATGGGTCAGGTTGGAGGGGATGGCAGGGGGTCATCTAGTCCAACATCCCTGCGCAAGCGGGGCTGTCCTGGAGCGCATGGCACAGGATTGCGCCCAGACACTTCTTGAATAGCTCCCATGAAGGAGGCTCGACAACCTCTCTGGACAGTCTGTTCTAGTCACTCACGCAATAAAGAAGTCCTTCCTCATATTTAGGTGGAACTTCCTGTGCGTCCCTTTCTGCTCAGGACATCAAATTCTCCAGTAGGTGTGCATGGGATAAATAAATAATGTATTTTTTATTTCTAGTACTTTAGGATGAGGCTTTAGACTCCCAAACATGAATTAACACCCCAACAAAATATTGTATTTTTCATTATCTCTCTATATATCTCTATATTACTAGCATTTAAAATCGATACCCATCTTCTTTTAAAACTTTGCAAGTTATTTCTCTCAAGTGAGTTTTGGTTTTTACAGGATATGGTGTAAAGCTGTAATTTTTACAGTTTAATTGCAAAAATAATGAAAGAATTTTTTGGTTAACTACATTTGCTTGTTCTATTGAAATCTTTATTTTTGCTGGGATGAGACTGGAACAAATCTTGTATGCAAAATTAGACTGGTTTTGTGCAAGTATGGCAAGAAATCTCTGAGGAGGAAGTGGTGAGAAGAGAGAATGTCAGTTTACCCTTGTTCATCCTGTGGAGCATATCTCTTTACTCAATCTAGCAGCGACTAGAAAAAAACCCCACACTTTTACATATAATATTAAATTCCATTTTTGTAAAGAGTTACACATAGATGTTTCTAGCACCTAAAAATGGAACATTCTTGGCAAAGCAGAGAATTTAGAAATCCTGCCCACAGCAAAATTTGTAACTCAGAGTGGTCTGAACATTCAGAGCTAAATCTGTACATGTTGCAAAAGGCCTCTAAGACAGTCCTGTGAAATAATGTAATTCCCACCGTAATGATGAATGTATACACATACATGTTCTGAAAACTAATAATCTTTCTGGAAAGGGCCTTCCAGGCTTTATAAATAGGGAGATCACTTTTGTATGTGTACGTAATTCTAAGTATATAGTGTAGCATTAGCTCTACTGGTAGAAGCTACTGTAAGTACGGATGGCGACTAATGAAAGTAAATATAGTTTTGTCAACTAAAAAGGGAATGCAGGGCTACCACAGATAACTGTCCAATCAAAACTGACCCCAAACAGCATTAGTAAGAGCAAAAAAATTAAAAAGCAACATAGAGAATTCTTTTTAAAATGTGAAATGCATATCTGAGTGTAGTAACTTCAGCTGTTTACACATATGAGTTTAAAACTTACAAATAGAATGTTATGTATTAATGAAAACTCCTTACAAATCAGCAGTAAATTAACACAGATTTGTGATATAGCTAGTGACATGCCATGGAAGGTTAGTTCTCATATAGTCTGGCACAAGCAAGTGTGTATGTGCAGCCTCACGGATTAACTTCTGTGTACCATGCTCTACTGGCTTGATTCCCCTTTGCCTGAAATCAAATTATTATAATTTATTTCATAGGGTTACTCTAACAGCAAGTCACCTAAACCAGCTTTTCAAACATGGCTTAAATTAGTGCGTTTCAATACCCATTAGGTATTTTGGCATTATAGAGCATGTGAATGTGTGGAACTTTCTTAGTTTAAATTCAATTTAAATATGAACTGACATAGTAAACCAGTAAATCAAGTCCTGATCCTGGCTGGAACAGTACACCACTCATCTAAACTAAAAAGTTTCTACCTCTCAGCCCCTAGTGCATTTCTTTCCCTTTCACAATGACTTTGCTTAGTTTTTCCCATTGACTTATACAATCTTCCCCTGAAAAATTAAGTGAACAAGCCAACAGAATGTGAGACACATAGACTGAGAGAAAATTAGGTGATTAGGATTTTTTTCCTGATGATAATTTTACCTGTTTTGCAAGGTAACCCCATATTTTTCAATTCAGTTAATTTCCATAAGCGTAAGAACAGGAACTGAGTGAGTAGCCAAGAGATCCTCTAAGCGTTGGGGCAGAACAGAAAAAGAAGTGAGCAGATCCTTAACAAAAGGAATTTCAGCTTGCTTGCTGCACAAGAACTCTGTCAACAGAAGTATGTGTGAGAATCCCTGGGGCAAAAACAGCCTTCTGCAAGCATTGGCCAAATTGTTCACAGAAAAAGACAGAAAAAAAGGAAAGGGAATGAAAAAAAAAAAAGAGAGAGTAAGAGCATGCTTCATAGGAACACCAGGCACTTCTAAAAATACAGCATGACCTCATTCTTTGCATTATGCCAGACCTTAACATCATGTTTTGCTTTATCACCCGGAGCACCTGGAGTCAGGTTCCCACTGCTCGAGTTTGGATGCTGTCAGATTTTGAAAAGGTAGGCTGTGAAACGCCTTTTGATGTAGTATATAGCCAGTGTAAACGAGTACCAAAATTAGCTTTTCATGTCACTTGCAAATTCTAATTATTTTTTGCCTATGTTTTGTCAAGACCTACATTTGCTACCAAACCTTTACAAGTCTTCCCTTTTATATATATTAATAGAATCATGGCTTGCAGACAGACTTCTGCATACGCTGCAAAATGTAGCTGTAGTGCAAATTACTGGACCCATGAGTTTTTGAGTGTGATTATAAATCAGTTATTTGCAAATCTAGCCTGGAAAGGAAAAGGATATATTGACACTGGAATATGGGGTGAGAGTCTCTGAGTTACAGTTTAATTTTGGAAGTGTTTTTCTGTATTGCTTTTGATTAGAGCAAACAGTAAAAATGGAAAAGCTGCAATACCCTTCCGCTCGTGTAATGGATGTATTCATGTACTCATGCTTGTAGCTGTAAATTACATTTTTCACCTTGAGATATCCAGGCACAGATACTTGGCACAGATGCTGCCAAATCTATGTCCATCCTGACTCATTTCAGTGAGTGAAGGAGGTGGCACTGAGATGCTGATTTCTCTTATACCTCATGCTCCTGATTGCCTTCACTGAAGTTAAGCAGCATTTTATTCAGCAAAGAATTTGACATAGTTATGAATGAGTCAGTCAGCAAATGGAGCCACATCTTGAGGCAACCATTTTTCAGGAATTACTTTATATGACAGTTCAGTGAGGCTTGTCTCAGTTCAGAAGTGTTCATTATATCTCAGCAGAGCTACACTACCAGGTCTGTCTGCTACCAGCTTTGCCATCACTGCCCCCACCTCCACTGTGTCAGAAGCTCATTTTACATTGCCAAGGAAAGTAAAATATCGCCTCAAATGCAGTAAACTACAATGATAAAGAGACACTTCGCTAATTCAATAGCGCTTACATTCATGTTTCTCTTAGGTGCAACTGTTGATGGCAGATGTGCTGTTTTCCAAGCACCCTCTTAACAAATGCAGCAATGTCAGCAATTTATTTACAGCTGGACCTGCTTGCAGTCTATAGGAGGAAAGACTGCTAGGAGAGGAATCATTGACACATTTTGTGCCATTAGCTGAGCCTGAGGCTGAGTTTAATCCAGCTGAGGCACTAACATCCTGCCAGTTGCTGATTCAATTGTATTTCTGTCTAAACCAGCATTTCCAAAGGCACTGTCACTGTCACCTTGCACTGTGTGGTGATTGCAAATAAGTTGAGGAAATACCCTCTGCAATACAACTATTGCCCTTGCTAAGACCTTAGATCCATGGGCAATGTTTAGTTCTGGTTACTTTACATGAAGTGGGCCTTGATTTTTCTAATCCTTCTGCTCTGTGCAGCCCCTGAATAGCATGGTTACAATCCTGAGCAAAACCAAACAGCAGGGATGTGTGAGCAGAGGTACAGTGAAGGACTAGACATCATTCTTCAAACTTGGAAAAGTCTCATGTTCCTTGCATGCATGATTACAGCCTCTCAGAAGAAGGTATCAAAAAGGAGTTGGGTCAGAATGGGGAACTGAGGGCATATGTCTGTCAGTATGCCTCTGAGAACATGAATGAAGTGTCTTCAAAGAATACGATCTGTCTCTCCTTCTGCCAGTAGGCATCTTTTACCCTTGCATTCATTGCATTGCCTTCGTATGGCCTGTTCTGCCTCACGTACCTTGTCTTACCTGTATGAAATGTACCATCTGTCTCCTGATGAGATATTGGCCAGAGGTTGTTTGGCACTTGCTTTTAGAAAGCAATTTTGAGTGGTTTAAGATTGCACTCAGAATTACTTGAGAAATTAAACCTGATTTAAAGATATTGCCCTAGAATACTTAGGCTTTGTTTTCGTATGGGCGGTGGAATCAGGAACAGAAACATGGAACAGGAAGAGCAGCCAGCCATACACAGACACTGTTCATAAACACAGGCTCCAAAATGAACCAACACCTGATAAATATTTTTAAAATAACACTGGATAAACCACATAGGGAAAAAGTCTTTGTCCCTTAGGTTGAGGATCTTGATGCTGGTAAGATCCCAGGTCTTTTAAGTCATGAAACAGCCTTTCTGCAAGCAAAGACACAGAGGTATGAGCTGCTTCTTCCAGTTTAAATACTACCACTGTTCCTTCAGCCTGTAAAGTGAATTCCATTAAGTATGTTCATGAGATGCTCAATGGACTGTTTGGAAACTAATCTTCATTTTGCACAAGTGGAAAGAGGCTGGAAGGACCAATTTTTTTTATATTGGAGGATGTCTGTGATAACATGGATGGCATAACGGTTGTATTCACATCTTTTTATTTTTAAACTCCTGAAAGAGAAATGACATAAGACAACCTCTTCTCACTCTACAAGTTAGGCAAATAACAAGCAGCTTGGTTTTGGTTTTTTTTTTCTATTTAGCTATTCTCTATTCAAAATTGTTTATCAGCATAAAAGTCTCCTTCACAACTGCTGGCAATTGTCTTCCAAAATTGCCCATATTCCTCTGAGAAATCTCTGCTGAGCTCGTGACACCCACTAGCAGCCAATGACACTGGACAGAAGCAGTTATTTTGGCACTTCTCAGGATCAGAAGCTGGTATGGTCTGTTTATGTATGGTTCAAAACTCCTTAAAATGAAATAAATTAAGTTCTTTAAATTTATTTCCCTTTCTGAAATAGCAAAACATATCACTGCCTTGGGTGCCTTCGTGAGAAAGTATCAGTTCACATTAATTTCATTTTTAACCACTATTATCCACAATCTGCATATAAAGAATTGGATGCTTGTGTCTATTATGACCACACAGCCAGCAGAAGATTTGGAAGCTGGAATCAAAGTTTCTTTATAACTAAAGCCTGTCTTAATCACATCGCATCTTCTATTAAAAAAAAACTTTAATTTACTAATTGTCACGATTGAATTTAAACAAAGAGCATAAGAGACTGAGGCTTCATTAGGCATCATGACTGAAGATCAGCACTTCTTTTAAAACGATGAACTCTTCTTGCTAATATTGTTTATAAAAGACGGTTGCATTTCATTAGAAATGTGTGCCCTTTTCCCCCTGAACTGGGTTCTCTTAAACAGGGATAAACCAATAATCTTAATTAAACCACTACATTCTTCCAAGCTCCTGATTTTCCCACAATCTATTAAATTCCCCCAACAGCTCCAACACCCTTCAGTAACTCTTTAGTGCAGTGCTTCTGCTTCAAGCTTCCTTTACACAAACTAGTTAAATTTCAAGTCCTGGTCCTGATCTTCAAAACAATCTTGATGCCTTGACTCTTGCTTCAGCACCTTGCCACCTTACCACAGGTCCTTGCCACCTGAGGCCGTGGCCAATGCAGGGGTGAAAGCCTGGTGCAGGGGGACAGATGCCCCGGCAGCCACCAGAAGCTACTACATTCATTCCAGGAGAAACCACATAAAAATACATCTCTCTTGCTGCTTTCTGAGCAAAGTACAGAGAGAAAAATAACTCAGAGGGCGCTGGTGTTTGGGATAAGAACCACCTCAGCTGGTCTGAAACCAGCCCATCTCGAAAGTGGGATGCAGCCAGACCCCTGTAGGTTCTGAACCCTGCCCAACTTCATTAATCCCATTTACAAGACCTGATCGTTTCTGTTACCTAAGTCAGCTGGCTGAATACCTGAAGGAAAAATGGGGGAAAATTCAACTGCCTAAACATAGGGTTCTGATGCCTTTGAGACATCCTAAACTAACCCGCTTGGCCTTCAGCTGGCAGCTCAGAGAGGTGTGAGTCTCCTCCAACTCCTCTGACGTCCCTGCTGTGTGGATGTCATAGGGCATCCTCAGGGGCACTGCTTGGCACCTGCAGGTAGGCGCTTGTTTAGGCAGATGAATTGTACCTTCAGATTCCATAGCAGGCTATTCAAAGAATTTAACTTCAGGCATCTAATTTTGATGACTAACTTAGGATTCTTAGTTGAGAGCCTCAATCTCTCCTTTCCCTTTATAAAAACCCTGCATTCTTAATGTACGCACCTCAATTCAGCTGGCATAAGTACTGTATTGCTTCCAAAAAAAAGTGTGTGTAAGTCTCCTGGTTAAGAAAAGAAGCTGCTGTAGGAAGCCAAATTGATAAAAATTGCCAGCAGCTCCCTGCTGCTTAAGGACTTGTTTCTGTGCTCCAGCACATTATTAGGGAAACTTTCAAGGCTAGATCAGAACATACTCAGAAAACAAACAAGAACAAGCTCTTTCATGCCAGGTTTGTGGCACTTCAGCTCCCCAGGTTTGCACTCCTGTCAGTCTTATAAAGTTTCTGCAGTGTTTTGGCAACATGCTACATTTCTCAGTTGAAATACACTGCTTAATGCAAGACTGGTAAACAGCTTGAATAGGCAGGGCTTTGATTTATGAACTGCATCAATATGGTAATGAGCACATTGGCTGGGCAATTAGTTTTAAATTGTATAAGCTCACACCAGCTTTTGTTATTATGAGTACAAAAGTTTGTCAGAGTACCTCTGAGTTCAGTATTTCAGAATCCTCTGGTGTCTTTATGCCTATTAGACCAGAACAGCAGCAAATTAAAGCCTCTGCTACACCGTCTGAATCTAATACCACTAAGCCATGTGTATGAAAATATCAGCAGCAAATAGATTAAATTGATGCATTGATTTAAAGTGCTACTTTGTATGCTTTTTTTTTTTCCGTCCAAGATGGGCTTTGATCTCCAGCAATGTCTTTATCACCCTCTCTAATCAGTGTCTGTAATGAATGCTAAAGAAATGGTGACCCTGCAATAAATGTCAATTACTGCAAAGGCTGTGCTGCAGGGTAGCCCCTCCTCTCAAGACCTGCTGCATCCACGAGATATAAACGGCAGCAAGGGAGGACTCTGTCAGCTGCAATGAAGATCAGTTATTTCAGAGGGAGCAAAAGTTATTTTAGAGGAACCTCCTGTGATCCCTATCTGTATGTGCAGAAAGGCCAAAATGAATCTTGCTCAGTTTTGGTCAAGCAACACTTTTTGGTACAAGAACTCTTCCCTCAAAACCGACATGTCTTTGAGAGATAACCCATGCATTTTTGTTTAATGGAAAAACAGAACAAAACAAAACGATCATTTATTTTGGGAGATATTTACTCCTTTTGATTAATTTTCAGAGCTTTCAGAAGAAATAAGTGTTTGGGCATAAAGCACTCAGATGAGTACTTCAGTATTTTCAGCCTTTCTATTTCTTGCTTCCCCATGTGATTATTAAAATTATATTATTAACCATTCAGTTAACTTGACAGAATCTCATAATTCTTTCAAATTCTTCTATATGGAGGGGGTAAGTGTTGTTTTGTATTTTTTCCCAGATATACCAGGCAAAGGCAAAACATTCAGCAATACTTAATGACAACTGCTTTAGAGATGCTCAAAGTTTTATTTAGGTACAAAAGGAAATGTTTCCAAGGTGCGTATTTGTGGCTTGAATACCTATTTTGAACAAATTCCCTATTTGCCTTCCTGCTTTTAGGTTATTTCTTCTCCTGCTATTTGAGGTCTTCCAATAATTAGTTACACTCATCTGTTTTCCAGTTTTACTTCTTAAATTCCAAATTTCTACTTAATGTGATTTCTTGTTGTGCTTGCTAGATTAAAGAGATTTATGGTATCAGATGTACCTTTCCCATAGAAGGGGTCACTTTTTATCAAAGAACTGCTCTCCTTTTTGTATAAACTCAAACAAACATTTCAAGTGGTTTAACAAATGTAGTCTAAAAATATACAAACTAGCTCTAAGCTTACTAGCTCAGGTCTCACAAATAATGAAGCAGTGGAGCTGAGGCACACGGCTGTGATACACCTTTTTTGGGGGTATCCGAAGAGTTAACTCAGGTCTTTACGTGATACCTGCAATAACTGTATGCCAAGTTCAGAAGTCACTTTTGAAGCCTTTCCCTGGAGTCTCCATAAGTCTGGTTTCTTATGCTATTTTGTGAGACTTCCTCAGATTTTCTCCACCCATGACAGCTTTCCTCTACGCAGAATGAAACTGCTTGCGGTGTTCCCACATGACTTGGTGGAAAAAAGGGAAAATAAGCACTCCACCATGGAAAACCATGCAATCCACTAGTGGATGCTCCTAGAAATTTTAAAGGATCTGCTACACCTGAATTGTAGTCCACAAAGAAGTGCAGGATAATTATTTCTTAACTTTTTCTAGTTTTCCTTTCTTAAATAAGCCATTTCTTTTCCACCTTTAAAAATAAAAACAAAAGACAAGTAGAACTCTTAATCAAAGGGGATGTCAATTGCCTGGCAGGAAGAAGCTCACACAAACACGAAGTTCAATTAATCTGATTTTCATGGAAATACAGTATTGATGTAAATTCTGTTACAGAGTCCCTTAAACAAGCAGAATGGTTATGTTCAGGTTCTGTGCAGCATACAAGTATTAAATTGAATCATCAGCACCTTCCCCTGGCCAGGCAAGGGCCTCTGCAATTTTATTCAAATAAATGAATCTCTGACAGAGATGGTGTGTTTCACCTTAATTTTTACGAGTAAAAAGTTTTATGTTAATGTAAAAGAGATTTTCTTTCCTTCGGAATGCTGTAGGTAAGTCATTAATTCAGATATCAGAGAATAGCAAAATTAGTAATTTTTTTCCCCTTGTGACAAGAAAAAAAGACTAGTTGTTTTGATTGCATTTTAGAAGTGCCACAAATTCAGTTTCAATCTTCTTTCATTAAAAATGCGAGTGTGTTCCTCTGTGCATATTGCATGTACTTTTACAAACACCCTGTTATGACTGAGGATGCCTGTGCCATCTTAGTGTGAGTTAAAGATCAGTTTTTCATGAAGCTCAGTTACTGTAAATCACAGTGGTCTACAGTGTTAGTGTGTATTTGTAATGTGAGATATAGAATCTTATTTTAGAAATGAGGAATAACCACTATATTGGTAATATTTAGTTAAAAAGTATAAAAAGAAGTAAATATGTGACAGTTTTATTACCTCTCTACTCAAATAAATGGTAGAGCAAACTCTCTAAGTTTAAGCACTCAGCGCCTTCCTACGTTTATGCTCCATATAGTTTAAGGCCAAAGTTTTTGATGTTTTTATCACTAAATACCTAAGGAGGCTTGATCTTCAAAAAGCCACAGGCCTTTCCTTTTGTAAAATGTCAGCCACTTCTAAAGTGTATTTCTCCAAAGGGAAAATTTGTCTAGCAGTAAACATTCTGATTTCAAAACGTCAAGTTATCTCTGGCTGTTTTTTTTTAATACGTGTTTTAGTCCCCACTGTTCTTAAAAGAAGCTTAAAAATGGTAAAAGACTGTAACTAATGCAACTTTGTCTCCCCAAGCCAAAGTGACGACAGGGCAAAGCAGCTGTATGAAATACAGACTTCCTGCACACCTCATCCAGGCATAAATTGCAAACCACCCACAGCAGGCAGAGTGGCCGTGACAAGAAACCAGCAATGTCACTGCCTCTGGCCACCCACACCAGGGCATTTACTGCTGACAGGTTTCTCGCTGCCACCTCTGTCCCTCTTTAAACTGCAGTAAATGAACAGTTTTTATGCTTTTTGCTGGTGGGGGAACGTGGAATCGGTCTTGTTCATCTTTCATCGCCAGAAGTTATGTGAACACGTGACAGTGCCTGCAGCCACGAAGGTACCATGTATTATTAACCACAGGGCTGTGTTACGTTAGTCAAACCCCACTTTGCAAGATGATGTCCAAAAGCAGGGAAAAGCAGAGTTATTCTCAGTCCTTCCTGGGGAAAAACAGAGCCCCGTGTAGAAACAACACAAGGACGCACAGTAAGGGGAAAATCAGCTGTGCCACTTCCCCAAAAATATATCCTCAAGGCTTCAAGCTCTGGAAGAACCATGCTCTGAGCTCAATAAATAGACTGCATGATAACAAATAAATGGACAAATGAAGATTAATAATAATTTAAAATCTCAGTTGCTGCAGCAGATGAAAATTAACTACCTTGATCAGAGTCAGACTGTGTATAAATATACAGAAAATTATAACACCACTCTAAAATTGCTTATATTCACAGCTTAACATATTTATTCCATACTTTTTCCATTGCATTTTAGCATATTATCTCTGTGTTGTTAAAACATAACATCTCATATGCTAATGGAATATTTGCATGTATGCAAATACTCAGGCAAGGGCGTTGCTTGTTAGACAACCTGGGATGTACTCCCCATGTGTTTACTATAATGCACTACTGTCATCCCATTAAATCATCGGGAAGGCTGTCATGATTTTGGATTCCTAGCAGTTTCCATTGCAGTGAGAGATTGACAAGTCTCAGACCGAGAGCTGCTTGACAGACCTTCACCTTGCTCCTGCTGAAAATGTGTATTACCATATGGATTTTAGTTACTTGTCCCTACCGTAGGCTGGGGTTTCCTGCTGCACCCTGCACACGAGACAGGCGACCGAGGATGTGGCAATACAGGAAAGGCAATGGTGAAACGAGACATGTTAATCTTTGACTGCGTGTGATAAAGTAATTAGCGTTGCTTCTGTGTAAGTTATTTATATCTAGTTCTGCAATTTTGCAAAAGGTTAAGTTTCCCTTTAATTTGGAGGCAGTGCCTACCTGGCAACATCAAATTTTTAGTGAATTCTTGTCATAGATGACCTTCAGCTAAGTAAAGAAACGTTAGCTTGCATAAACAATTCCAAAGATATTTGAAAGTACCCTAAATAAACATCATACCT
Organism: Acanthornis magna; assembly: GCA_036785705.1. NCBI lineage: Eukaryota > Metazoa > Chordata > Aves > Passeriformes > Acanthizidae > Acanthornis > Acanthornis magna. The sequence continues at coordinate 16,343,763 of JAWUZG010000090.1, forward strand.
GTGAGGGTACAGGCAAGCAGAAGGCTTTTATGAGCTTCTGCCTGAAATACTGTTGAGTTTCCTCTTCTCAGAGCAAGATGCAGAGTGCCATAGAGTTTACCCGCTATGTGTTTACTGCCACAAAGCCCCCTCACCACACTCCATTTCCCTATATAATGTAGATACATAGGAAGGCAGCAGTGTCCACCATTTAGGCTGCAGACAGTGTCAGTATTCTGGGTGTCCAAAGCAACTCTTTCAATTAGGAACCTCAACCTATGCAAGCAAGATAAAATACTGGGTCTACTAACTTCCAGGATTTGTTTTGGGAGAGTTTTTATGTAGTGGTGTCACTCAAAGGCTGTATATGAAAGCAATACTTCAGGGACAGTTTAAATGCTGCTGCAGAAATGCCTACCAGCCTGTGAAAGTTCTATTTTAAGGGATATTAAAAAGACAACTAGAAAGGTTCCCCCAAGCATGTGTACTCTGTCCATACATGGCCATGACAATTAGTCTAAATCCTCTTTATCAAACACCATGTTATCTCAAATTAACATTTGTGTGGCAAGATTTCTGTTTACTCTGATAGGTACTTAAAGAACAGAAAATTAAAGAAATAAAATTATACTAATTTCAAGATTTTTGAATTCTCCTTTTCCACTTGTTTCAAGAACACTTTATAGCTATATTTTGCGCAATGTTTTCCGTATGGGGGTGTGCCTCACTAATGCATATTTGAGGAGCTTAAGACAAACAGGAGTACACAAGTGAAGATAAGTAGTCACATGTTTGTGTGCCTGTTGTTATGAATTCAGCAATGCTGAGTGCCTCTGTAACTGCTGGTATGAAAGTCAGGAATTTCAAAACACAAGGTGCTTCTACATTTCACCAGAAACAGTGGCTAAATTAAATGCCTTGAATTTTTTTCCCTCTCCCTAAAGATATGTGACAAATCCACTCCCCACAGAAGTGCAGAGGAGCTTAGAAGTGTCCCTGGCCTGTCTGGGACAGCAGTGGTAAACTGATCACTAGTGATGCAGAGAAACCCCTTCAGGTTCCCTTTGTCCTCTTTATGTCAAACACCTCAGTGCTCCTGATGCTTCCCTTCTCTTGGTGGATTCTCTGCAGTGAAAGATACTTGCAATAAGGGATAGGACTCTCCTTGTAGCCTTGGTTGGGCAAGCAGGAGGGAGCTGCCCCATGGCCCATGACTTCCCACCAGCTCTAGACACAGCTCCCAGGGCAGCCCAGAGCCAGGCAGGAGGCAGCCCAGGCACACCTGCCTTCGGCAGGCCAAGCTGCTTGACTCTGGAGGTGCCTGGAGCATGCATTTGTAAACTTGCTGAACATGAACAGCATCTGTTATTAGGCCTTCTGTGTGTCTGTCTTGACTTGCAGAGTGAGCAAAAAGTCTAAAGGAACAACCCAAGGACAGAATTGTCTAGTACATATAGAGAGGGATTTGGGGATGGTTTACACGGATTAAAACTAAGGCTTGCTTTCACAGAGAGGTGGAAATGCCTTAGATTTAGGGTAAAGGTTGATATTTTTGAGCTGTATGTTAGCTGGAGTCATCTGGCACTGGTCAGAGAATGGGTGAGCTCATGCTCTCCAATTACATGTGGAGCCATAATGCAGCACAGCTTAGAAAGACAATGAGCCTCAGTGTCACCAATAAACCAGAAAAAAACAGATAAGTGGGAGCAAGGAGCAGGGCCTGGGCCTCTCCCTTTCCAGGGAGATTCTTGTCACAACGGTCCAAAGAGCCCGGTACCATCTTGCTCACTAGGTTTAGCCTTGTAAATCTCATCTCCTTCTCAGAGTAGTGTTTGTTGCTGGCAGGAGGATTGTGCCATGCCGGAGGATGTCGAAGCCTGGTGGCTAATGAACTTTCCTGAAATGTATGAGGAGAGTTTCAGACAGTGGGTCTAGAAAACAAATGTTCCAGCTCCTGGGCAGTGAGAAGTCCCTTCTGCTGCTGCCATTAGAGCATCATCTCTTCTGAGTTCATGAATCCATCTACCATAAATGTCATTAAGCTGAGGATCTGTTCCCAGGAAAGAAGGTCCTGCTTTATTCGCAGCCTGGGCTGCTCCAAGCAAAGGTCACTGGGCAAGTGTTGCCATGGGATGGGGGCAGAGGGGCCAAAGCACCGATAGCCACCAGCCCCAAGGCTTTCCACTAACCAGGCCCTAGTGTCCATGCCAGGCCAGTGAGCAGGTCTGTTCTCAGATGTAAACCAGGATGGAAGCCAACACAAAGGTGGCATTGATAAACCCGGGGATCAGAAGCAAGGGCATGTAGAAGCTGAGATAATTGGTGCATAAAGTACAGCAAAAATTCAGAAATGAAGATCTGGTGCAAAGATGACTGAGAAGCAACACACTGGATTTAGCTGGCATGCACTGGGAACTTCCCTATTAAAGGGAGCTAAACATTTGTCAGTGCCAGAGGGCTGTGATAACAGAAGAGTTGCTTTAGCCCCAAAATGGTGTTTTCTAACAATGCTCTGTCTCTCAATAAGGGAACACCAAAGCTGACTCAGAGAACTCTGAGCTGTGACTCTGCCCAGAGGAATAATATGAATCATCTAAACCACTCTTACAGCCCCCCCTGTCAATTTACTAAAAGTATCATATCTGCAGTTGGATCTGTGGCTTAGAAGATGTGGCCTAAGGCAGGATTTTTTTTTTTTTGCTGCTATGTCAACACATTAAAAGATCCAGAATGTGTTTAATAGTAGGCTGATGTGGATTAAAAAAATATCACTAGAATTCTTAAAATACTCTTCTTGCGTTCTCTGGATAACATCTTACAGAAAGACATGCTTCACATGACATGATTTTAAAGTGATGAAATCTCTGCTTCTTCACTGCCTCTTTCCGTGACTCCTCCTTTGGCTCAAAGGAGTTGCGCCAATATAAAAAAATGTTATTTATATTGTGGTAGAGCCAGGGCGCCACATAAAGAACCTGTTCTTTATTGTGTGAAGTGCAGTAAATTCACAGGAATGAGTGTCTGCCCAAGAAACCCACAGCCTATAACTCTGAATATGGCACGGCACAAAGAACTATGGAGAGCACAAAGGACCACGCAAAAGGCAGATAGTGATGAGCACATATGAACAGAAATATTGGCCAGCGAGCACCTTGAGGCTCACAAGGCTGGTTGAAGGCTGTAAAAATAGTGATACACTGCAGAATGCTAATTTTCACGTCAGGGATAATTTTTAAAAGGCATTAAAAAGCATTAAAAAACCCCCATAAAAGCATTACCGAGTTGTGCCTCAGTACTAAAAAGACATGAGGATGTTCTAAGGGGTTTGGCCATTCCAAATTCAGGTGGAATCATGAAGCAAAGTACAATTTCAGAATATAGACGAAAATATTTTCAGTGATCTTATGGAAAGACTATGTGGCTAGTTACTGCCTCACGCTTCTTTATCCAATTTGACTTAGGAGAGATTTGGACGGTTTTACTCATTCAAACTACTTCAGCCACCTAAACTAATTATTTGTAAAGTTTTGATTGGTCAATGCAATCCCACAGTTTTCTGTTGTGCATTTAATATCATTCTTTCTGCTAAGTGGATTTTCAATGTATTTTGAAGAGTAAAAAATAATTTATTCTCAGACAGAAATTAATTAAACCCCATTCATTCAAATGAAGATAATTCTGGCTACTCAAGGACATTTTCTATGTTAGTGTCTCTTTTCCAAGATTCTATAAAGTACTCAACAAAGTATCACAATTATGGAGGAAAGGCAATGTAGGAAACAAAATAAGAGGGATGTGTATTTCTGGAGCATTTTTCACCCTAAAACTCCTGGATTTAAATTTTACATCAAATTTAAAAACAAAAACCTGTGCATTTTACACTTCATCTCACATAATGTGCTACTAAAACCAGGATTGAATTTTACCCTCAGAGGATCTTGTGAAGTCATTCTCAGTCTGTCACCATGTTTACCCTTAAAAAAAAATCCTGGAAAACTGATCTCCAGAGAGATGCAGCTTGTTTTGGCAAAAGATGTCCTCACCAAACTTCTTTTGCTAACTTAACATAGAAGAATTTCCTGAGTGAAATAAGCTACATGATCAAAGAGAACTGCTTGCTATAGTAACTGAATTTAGAATTTTTTCCATGAGAAATCTCTTGGTCAGAGATATGATTTTCCTCCATTAGCTACTCAGCTCTTATTAACTGTAGTTATTAAAGACAGTTCTTCGGATGATACCACACCAAAGAGCAACAACAGCAACAACAACAACAAAGGATTAAACACAGTTGGTGGTTTGCTCCAAATGACTGGCTGAATCAGAGCAAAACAGATTGCTGATGTGTGTCTTCTGCTGAGGCTCACACAGTCTTGGTTTGGCATGTTTATGGCTCTGCTGTCAAGTTCTATTTTGTTAAAGTTGATTAATATAACTAGATTTTGCAGATATATCATCTAATAAAACAATCCATAGCAATACTCTGAACTTTCTGTAAAAAGTGTCATTGCTGCATTATTCATTTTACTGATGAGTGCACACAGGGAATTAATCAATTTGAGCTGCAAAATAAAATTATATGTAGTAGGGTTTTTAGCACAGCTAAAAGATTTGGCTGAGGAAAGATATAAGGAGATGGGATAGAATAAAAATTAAAGCTACTCAAAGGCTATTTATTTTTAAAAAATATTCTTTTCATGAAACTATGAGAAAAATGATTGCAAACCAAACCAAACTATTATAATAGGTCAAATACTATACTTCCCTTTTTTTTTTTTTTTTTTTTAATTACTTTAGGGAAGCATTTGCCAGCATTAATAAAATGCCATTTCTGAAATAACAGAAACTAATTCTAGAAGAAAGGATTTTCTAATATAAATTCTTGCCGGAGTTCCTGTTTTGAAGAAATTAATGAAGTTGTTCCCATCCTGAGTTGCAGCAAAACATACTTTGAAATGTTAAATTGTCTTGCATGATCTAATTTATGATTTCTGCCTTGCACCAGTTGAAACCCTAGAGAAAATAGTTTCTGCCCTAGAAAATTAACATAAATTGTCAAAGTTGATAAAGAAGCATTAATAATGTAATTTTTAAAATTATTATTTCCTTCACACATAGTGGATGAAAAAACCTAAGGCTGGTAGATGACAATTTCAGTTTTACTTATGCTGTCTTGGGATAGAAATGTCAAGGAAAGCCTCAGAGAAGACAAAATGGTTGAGTTTGGGTGGCTACAATTATGTCTGCTGGGATAAATCTCTTATGCAGTTGCAACCATAACCTGTGCAAGGACCCCAGGAGCCTAACCCAAAACTTACTCCATAATACAGTCTTGGAAACAGGGCCTGTTAGGCACAGTCTGTGACCAGTTTTCACTGTTTTCCTGAAAATGAGCTGCATGTTGGAAGAGTCTGTCTCTCTCTCGGGACAGCAGGAGCTTAGGATGACAACTATTGACAGGTTATCTTTGCTGCCCAATTGAATCTCACCAGGACTGTCCAGCCCAAAACCACACATTCCACCATGAGAGACCAGAACTGATCTCCTGGGAGCATTTGATTTGGCTCATCCCATTTCCCTTGCTGGAGGGGACCAGCACAATCCTCTGAGAAGCTAGAGCAAGCAATCGGAGTCTCAGTACTTCAGCAGGGGCCTTTGAAGGATGTAGCAGCCGTAGGCATTCCCCATCCCCAATTAATCTACAGATGCTCTAGTCTTGGGGTTAGTCCATCAAACTTGTTAATGGGATGTTTGCCATTAAAAAAAAAAGAATGGGCAGAGCGAACACAGCAATATTGGCAGAAAGAACTGCTGCCTTACTCGTTATTTTCCCACACTTCTGGTGGAGTGAATAAATCAGCTCTGAACATTGTTTAGGAAACTTGCAACACGAGTGTAGACTGCCTAAAATAACTTGCTTATTTATGACCTATAAATCCAACTCAGATCTCACATTGACCTTTTCTCTGAGTAGCTTTTTCATTAGCAAATGATTAAGTGATTGGAAATGGCTGAAAATGAAGCTACTCCGCTTGCAAACGGGCAGACCAACGTCCCTGTTGCGTCCACAGATCCTGGTATTTTTCACAGTTGGAGGCACCAGCTGAAACTGGGCCACTTCCTGCACAAACTGATTCAAAAACTTAAAGACAAACCATTGCAACTTAGTGGAGAGACATGTTGTTTGTTTTTTTTAGAGGAAGCTGAAGTTCATACTTCCCATGCTGCACTCAGCTCCCAGATTGGACCTTTTATTTTTCCCCTACTGCATAAATATTAATAGGGTGAATGATGTGGAATTTCCAGTACCACATTACTATTTGTGATGTCACAGAAACCTTATGTTTCACCTTCCAGAAGTTTATCAGAATTGCACAGCATTAACTGTGTTCTTGTGTAGCACCAGACCATAGAGGGATTGATGCCATTTTGCCAGACCTACCTACCATGTACATAAAATTCAAAGCATTTAATTTTAAAAAAAGCTACATATTTCTTACTGTTAGCCTTTAAGTATTGCTTTTATTTTTAATCCCCAGAAGCTCAGCTTTGAAGAAGCCCTCCAAAATAGCATATTAGATTGAAACACCAAAAAACACAGAAAAAGAGCCACTAATGACTGACAAGAACCATCTGCAGGGCCACCTGGTCACACTGCAGTGGTAATGAATTGGTTCCTGCATCTACTACCAGTTTCCACTACCTTGTCTGCTGGATTATTACATATACAGAGAAGCCTTCTGCTGAGAGATATACACTTCAATTTCAGCCCATGACCTCATATTTTACCTTTTTGCTAGAGATTCAGACCTAGTTCTGTGTTCTACCCTTAGGTACTTGTACACTGTAATTAAATTGTATCTCACCTGCTCCTTTTTCACGGCCCAACATGTTAAGGTCTTGGAGCCATTTCTTCAGAAGACATATTCTCCTGTCTCCTTTTTTCCTGGATCCCTTCCAAGTTTTCCTTAGGGAAAGCACCAAATTACAAACCTCTTGAAAGATTTAGAGGTCCAGCGGGGCTTCACGTGGTGCAATAATTGGGAGAGATTGGCTTTAAAGGATATGGCTGGGCAGGTTAAAGTCAATGGAAGTTCAATGTGTGGAGAGATTAGACGATCAAGGCTTGGTAGTCTGAAAGCAGTGTGTGACCTGAAAATGTTAGTAGGGTTTCAGACAACAGTGTCTGTTCAAATCCTAAATCTAGGGCTAACTTTCGTTCTTTGGTGGGCATTTAAATACCTGGTGTAAAAAGCTGTGGCTGTGGGGAAGCCTAGGGAAGAATCACAATTTGCTCCAAGTGGTGTGCAGCTGGAGAGAGACACCTGAGTGTGTATAAAATGCTGCAGGGACAGAGGGCAGTAAGAGTCCTGGCCCCAGAGTCTGTGGTGAGGCAGCAAGCTAGGAGCAGCTATGGAAGCTCCTGGATTCCCATCCTCTCTGGAATCACAGTCAGGATGTTTCCCAAAGTCACCTGATCCTGTCCTCCAAAACTGCTGGCAGGTGAGAGAGAGAGGGACTGGAGTTGGAGGGTCAGCACCCCCCTGTCCTTACCCAAAACCTCTTCCTCCCCAGCCTCCACACTGGGGAAGTGCAGGGGGTCTGCTCCCCGGTCAGCTGCCAGCCATCCATCCATCCATCCATCCATCCATCCATCCATCCATCCATCCCTCCCTCTGCTTGACCAGCACCGAGTCGCAGGTCTGTGTGCCACCAGAGCTATCATAAAACACTTACAGATGATGCCTGCAACGAATCCATCACATAAATAAACCATAAGTGTAATTTGCCCTGAAAGTGAAAGAAATGTTCTGTTTAAGTCTGCCTGGTTGTTCAGTGATTGCAGTGAGTGCAGTGACAGTCACAATGATGTACTGTGTTCTTCTGAATAGTCTCTCAATAATACCTGTGTGACAACTCATAAATGATATTTCTCACATACAACACCTGATAATGTCAGCTTCACTACGCTACACACTCATTGCTCCAATATCTAAGTCTTTCAGCCGGAGAATGCTGCCTGCCTAAAAAGCAAAGCAATTTTTGTGCTATTTATCAGAAGATTTTGTTCTTTGTTTTCCACAGAAAATGGGATTGTCCTTTCTGTGTCCTAGGATAGTCCTTATCCCAATAGGCATACAAAATATTAAATAAAAATAAGGGTAAGAAAACAGATCACAGTATTTACCCATTTATCTCATGTAAACGGGTTTAATAAAAAAGTTATTTTTAAAAAAGCAATACTGAAAATTTTTTAGGGGGCAGGTCAAGAATTTCTGAAACATTATTCAAAGGCCCTTTCTATAAGAAGTGGACTCCTAGGGCTAGACGGCGCATTTCCAAAAACTGGGGAACTCCATCAATGTTACATATCACAAGTAGGACTGTTCCTTAAGATCATCCTGTGCATACTCCACTAAGAGTCCTTACAAAATATTTCTGCTAGAGATCCCTATCAAATATGTGTCAAATCTAGTATTTTGTGTCTCAGCCCTGCCCCCTTTGTGAAAATCCCTGTCCATAGAGCAGCTAGTCTTGTTTGGTCTTTCTCGTTCAAATATGTACTTGAACTCCTAGAATCTCTCCTTCCTTCTCCCTTTTATTCTACTTTCTATGGCTTTTATTCCATCTTCTTCCTTTATATTATAGGTGGGATGAAGAAATACAGTATAATTCAATACCAGGAGAGTATTTCTTTCTAGAACCCCTGCTGAAATGCTGTTCATTTACTTATGGTCTCTCATACTTGGCGACCAGCCAACAACACAATTTTTAAAATGCTAAGGGGAAAACTTCAGATAATGAAACAAAGTCCAATTAGAAGGACTAATGTCAGATGGTTAATATCTTTGCAAATGATTAAAATGTGCACAACACCAGAAGTGGCCTTATTTCAATATTTTAGACAAAGTGGAATAGAGCTGCTGAAATCTCCTAACGAGTGGCAGCCTTCGCCAGTTGTTCGTCTTGCAGCATAACCACGGGTGACAGACTCTATAAATCCTTGGGGAGAAATAGACCTTGTCTGAAGGAGCTTGCAATTTAAGCATGCAAAACAAGAGGTTGGAAGAAAAACAGAGTCAGAAAAGTCAGGCAGCAGGTATGTGATAAAGTCAGCAGCTGCAGAGGTCCAGATCCTGTTCCCGTTTGGTTTCAGTCAAGTACTCCATGTCTTAGGTTTTTCTCACAACAGTGCAAACAGAGAAGTGGCAAATTAAGGCAGCCAAAGTCATCATCACTTTTTCTAAAAGGTGCTAATATCCAACTGAAGATTTTTTTTCATTATTTAAATGAGTTTTAATCAGGCCAGGAATAGGCACTGCATGGCTCCTAGCAAGCCTTTGGAAAACACGGCAGTACAGTTTAGGAATACCAGACTTGGTTACAGCCCAAGCTGCTGCTGAATCCGCCTCACTGCCACCTTCTTAACTTAGTCCTTTGCTGCTCTCTCCAGCTTAAAAGAAGGATTAAAAAGAAGAGCACAATGATTACATGCTGCATTGATGTAAAGTTTTCTCCTCTGATTTTCTAAAACTACATTTTCATTTCTGTTTGTCAGAAGATTTAATGTATAATTAATCTGTTTTAACAGACAAGAAAATGTGTTCTATCAAAAAAAGTTTCTTCAGTGTATGTACGGTCTGTTCAAATAACCTTTTCCCCATCTTCTTTGTAATCTGAAGATTTGAATTCTAATTCAAAATGTTCGTGCTAGAACCTGATCATATCCCAGAGCTACAACTCTGAGTGGCATCAGTCCATGGTATCTGACAGTATTTGCCAAAAACATGTCAGGACTCCCCTATAGTTCAAATCACCCCATAAATTCTACACTTACACAACATCGGTGACCTCATACCCAAGGCATGCCCTAATGATCAAGCAAGTGGAAACGTTCAGTAAATACATTGAATGTTTGACATTGTTATCAGTGGGTGTTCCCTGGGTCTCTTGTGAAACAATCCCAAGATTAATGCAAGGCCAAAAAGTGTCAGCCAAATGAAAACCTTAAGTGTTAGTTAAGAAATTTAAATAGGCAACAGCAGGTTTCCTGTGCTAAAATTCAGCAAAATAGTTCTTAGAGAAATATTGGGAAAAAAACCCTGAATTTTTTTTTAATAGTGAGTTATTTGCATTGCTTTGAGCGATTTTCTTTTAAGTCATTGCTTCTGGCATTATGAAACTGGAGGAAGTATACCAGTCTCATGAGGAGTTCTGAGAAATGAAACATTAAAAAGTCTCTACAAAAGTTTCGATAAAGTCCACGATAAAAATTATGCTTGATACAGACAACTATTTCAGCCTTTCAGCCCAGCTAAATCAGATCTTAGAAATACTCTCAGTGAAAAGAAGGTTGATTCCCTAAACCAGAGTGCCCCCTCTACAGTGCACAAAAACCGTGGCTATTTCTAGATTCCCATGTCAGCAGAAGGCATTGACATGCTGTAGTAAAATAACAGAGAGGGAAAGGAATAAAATTGTAAAAAAAAGGCATATTTTTCCATATTATTTTTATTTCTCTGTACTTCATTTTACAAGCTATGTTGAATTGAAGTACACACAGTTGTTTTTGCACACTGGGCACGCAGTGCCATCTAACACCAGAGCTATGGGGCAGCCACTTAAGGGATGTGTGGGGTGCTGGCAGCAGGTCCATCCACACGGCTGTGGTGCCCTGAGCAGCACATGAAAGAAACATTTAACAGCTTTGCCACAGCCACCTTGCTTAGCATTGCCTTTCTTCTGTAGTCTTGCATGGAATGAAAGCCTTACCCTGTAAATATTATACACTCCTGATTATGAACCTGATTAGGCTGCTGAAGCAAATGGGACAAATGCTTTAAGTACATGTAGAAAGGATATACAGGGCAAGGGCTGAGTTTGGAAAGTTTGTATTACTGTATCTCATATCAATACAGAGACATAAAAGAATCATTAAAAAAGAGTCACATAGCTAAACCTATCAACAGCAAGAAATGCGACCCCAATTTCCTGACCTGCTGGCTGACACTCAGTCTCACACATCACCTGGCTGCCTTTGCACTGAAATGATTTCCATCAAATAATTCACATTCACAAACTAAAGAACAGAAATGGAACACTGCAAATGACAGATTTGCAATGGCCTGAGCTGAAAGGACCTTACTGCCTAGGTCATATGGGTGCCTGTATGACCCTACAAGTTGGCTATTATCCTGTTCAAGGTGGTGGTAAAAATGACGGATTGCAATCACATTTGTATGCTACATTACTAAGTAATGAGCTGCACTGTACTACATGTTTTGCCTCCAGGAACATCTATATATGTCATTCTTTTTAGTCATCTTTTTGCAGCAGAACATCATAGTTTGATAACCAACATCTTTAGTTTCAGGAGTGAAGCATTGTGCCAAATCTTTACTGTCAATTACTGTGTGTAAAGTGAAAGATTTACAACAAAATGGTCCACGGATTCTACAGGCAAAAATTAAAAAATCCAGCATGAACATCCATTAGCAGAAGTTTCCCACTTTTTCTGCTTACCTCTGAATTCAAACCCTTGACCTGTCAATGAGCACATTCACAAGTAAGCAGGTGTGAGAGGAAAGCAGGGCAATATCCTCCCAACAGCATCTCTGTTCTCAGCTCTATCATGCCTTTTGCATGGTCTTGGTGGCCTGACTTTCAACAGTGTCTAAATGCCTAAAGAAGTAAAAATAATTTTAAGGGATGCACCAAGCATCTAAATGAATTAGGAGTGTCTTGTCTAGTTCAGAAATTCTTCTACAATTTGCTTGTCTACTTCAGGAATGAGCTTGCAAACTTCAGTGTGAGGGAAAGCTTTTCCTTAGGAAAAGAGCTGAGCCTGCGTGAAGAAATGAGTGGGCTGACATTTGCTCTTGCCCTGGATCTCACAGCACTGAAAAGGCCTTATGAGCAACGTGTTGCAGCTCTCTGGCCTAAGGTAATGTCTTCATTCCTCGTCAAAGATGAATCTTATTTTCATATTTATCATTGTTTTTTTCAACTTAGGGACTTCACGTGGATAACACCTTATTGGAATAAGTGATACCAGCTGTTATGTCACAGAGAATGTCCCAGTAATGATTTTTAATGTGGATAAAAGACTGTATTAGAATAAACAGAAAATATGTTTATCCTATTACAGCTAATGCCAAGGATAAAATCCTCTGTGATTCCTCTGTGTGCACACAAACCAGATGCTGACAGGCCCAGCTGCAGAACCCATTTTACCAGTTTATCCAAGTCATCCTCAGTGAATAATTGCATCTTGTCTTGTTTCTAATCTAATTCCATCCATTATCCAAGATGGATAATTTCCAGGGATGCAGTATAGCGGCGGAAATGTCTGCAAAGAATAAAAATTGTGCAAATCTACTTTTTGATAAATGCAGTCCACAGCTCTTTTGCAAGCCCTTTTTCCATGCGAGCAGGTCTGCATGTGCAGAAAGAGGAAAATGAGAGGCATGAGCCACAGGCTTATACACTCGTTTTGCCAAGTGTTGGCACTGGCAAAACGAGTGTATAAGCCTGATGCTGGTGATGGCATGCTAAGACCACTGCATATACCATGAACTTTTATGTACTCACACTGTCTGCCTGTCCATACCTCTGTTTCTTGCCTTGTGTTGGATTAGAAGCTTATTCACTCAGCTGTCACTTTTTTGTTGTGTGCCTGTACGGCAGGGAAGTCATGGCTCAGAAAGGGTGTCCTATGCCAAAAGGTAGCCTAAATTAAAATGCCTCCATGTGAAAAAAGACATGCATTAGGTCATTGTCTACATGAGATAAAGCAGCCTAGCAAGATCAAACTGTCCAGTTCTGGTGGGGCAGAGGTCACCTCTCTCCAGCACTCTTCTTTCCCCACTTTTGTCCTTACAAAACCTTCTGGGTACTTAAGGAGGCCCTAGCACCTTCTCAATAAATGCCCTCTATCGCAGTGCCTCAAAATGCAACCCAGTGTTTTAACTGGGAAGTGTCTTCAATTGGAAGAGAACCTGAAGGAGCAAAAGGTAAGATACCTCCTTGTCTCCAGGAAGAGAAGAGCAAAGCAAAAAAAGTCAGGAGTCCTCTTTTCCAAAGGTGTAAATCAGACTTTTAAGCTCACAGCCCCAAGGGAACTGCATGTGCTATCCATAAAATCAGACTGGTTATGAAATTGGATGTTTGTTTAATTCAATGGCATTCGTGTGCCTGGCTCATCATAAATCTTAATACGTAAATCACCCAACTACATGGATTTCAGCAGGAGCAGATTTCACACTGATTTCCATGCAGAAGACATTAGAGAATTCCTGATTTAGTCATTAGGACTGTTTTAAGGGGTATTTACAGGGGCAAAAATGTGTCTTCTGTTCTCAGCTCTCCACCAGTGGCTTCAAATCCTAGAAGCTGAGGGTGGGGTTAGGGACCACTTCAGGTGCAAGCCTGGGTGCCAGTACAGACCCTGCTGCCAATCCCCAGCTGGGGCAGACATAGCTCTAAGCCATGCCCATGCAGTGCTGGGGCCTTAAGCCCACGTTGTGGTTTGGATCCCTCGGGAGTTTCATTTGGGCATTAGGACCCTCTGTGCCAATTTCTGAACCAGAGAAGGGCTCCAGCGGCCAGTGGCATCTAGGGCATCGAGCAGATGCACATCTCCATGCTGCAAGGAGGATCACAGGGACACAGGGAAATGTAAGACATCACCAACTCTGCTAATAGGTGGTCTGAGCTGCATTTTTATCACAGAGTTTATCATGACAGTTGATGTATTTTAAGGCTGGATGCTGCTGAGCTCATTCATCTCACAGAAGGCGGCAGCATGATGGAGCATAAAAACACACGACTGACACAAAAGCAGACTGAAGTTAATTTAAAAACAAAGCTTAAACATCTGCTCCAAGAACCAGTTCTCTAGTGCATAGATGGGAGCACTAAAGTTTGAAACATTACTGAGTGTTTAACCAGTACTACACCAGCTGTTAGACGTTTTTGGCAATGGTGTAGATGTTATCTGGCAAGTTCTTGTGAGCAGCTGACAAGAATGAAGAGTGACATATAAGAAACAGAAAATGCCAGCCATATGGCATGAATATTATGCTAATGTTTCAGGTGTCAAGCAGTAGTCGCTTGTGTTTAATTTGAGTGAGCAAAATTTATGTGGATTTTAATGATTACACGATGTTATACACAATTACATTTACATCCCCATATTGTTACAACTGTAATTTTGCCATTTAACAGTAATATACACTGAACTAAATTTCTCCACTTAGGAGCGATGTTGTTATCTTTATGGCTTTAATAACACATCTCCACCTCACAGGTATCATATTTATTCCTGCAGTGCCACTGCAGTTGGTGAATGAACTGTGATGCAGCCTGCAAGGCACCACTGGCTGACGCTGTAGCCTGCAGTGGTTTGGTAAATGCCAACAGCCCAAGAGGAGTGCAGAAGCCAGGCTTTTTATGGGTATGTCTCCACAAAAATTAATTATGTTGATTTGATCCCCAAATCTCTTCATGCTGCTGATGTTGTATTTCCCATGCTTTTTCAGGAGGGAGTTCTCATGGCAGACTGGGTGTCTGAGCTTCAGACACTGAAGGGGAGGCCCGCTGGCAGCTCAGCTCCACCATGTTTCCTAAAGGAACATGATGACAAGCTGCTTTACAGGTCACATGCCACATCAGAACTGGATTTTGTCACTGAGAAGTGGAAATAGCAAACCCTGGTGCCATAAAATTGTGTGTCCCACTTGCTCTGCATCTCGCCCTTGAAGAAGCTTAGATCAGCCTCATATCTCTGACAACAAAGGGAAAGGAAAACCAGCCTGAACTGCTGGATTGTCAAAGCTGTCTCACACAGACAAGGCATAAAAATGGCTGTCTGGTGAAAGTGCATTTGTTTGATGATTCTTTTTTGGGCTGAGGCTGCTTCTTGGTCAGTGCAAAGAGCAGCACATGACAAGTGTGCCATCTGCACTTGAGGTGGGACTGACTATGAGGAAGGCCAGCACCACTTCTGTGTCTATTTTATAGAAGAAATTGAAGTTATAAAAATCTAATTAGAAAGAAAAAAGAAAAGGAAAAAAAAGGATGGGGGATGAATTAAACAGCAGCAAAGGTCCTGCTAGGGGTGAGATCACAGATTGCTTACTGTGATGTTATTTGCATGCATGCAAAAGATTTAAGGGGTAAAAAATCTCTTTATAAACATATTTGTGGGAAAAGTTTCCACTCCTTGTGGCATTATATGGTGGCTATATCACACAGATATAATCAACATAGGCTGAACTGTGTTATGAAGAAAGGAATTAGACACAGAGAACAAATTGTGGAGCACACCTGGGAAAGATGCAGGTGGGCTAGGAAGGCTGGACCCTCCCTAGTTCTGAGAGAAAAAGAGGAATTCCTACACCTTACAAACACTCCTTGACGTATTTGTGGTGCAGGTCTTTGCTGTGTGTGCTCAAGCTATGCTGAAGATTAATTGAATAGGTAGAAAAAGTCTGCCTGGTGCCACCTGCCACAGTTACAGGGTTATTATCAAGTGGATGGAGGATATATTGACTGGAATGAGCACTTTCTGTCACGATAGCTCCGAAAGTTGGCTCAGATGTTGCAAGACAGGCTGAATACCTGCCTGGAGCTACAAGTTGTGCCACTGTCTGTCAAGCTCCTCATCACAAAAGCTTGATGAAGGACATGGAGGTTGCCCTCCATGTAACTTTGACAGTGGCCTTGCTGGGGCGATAATGTTTGCATTGCCCTTAGATGCAATCCACAGTTTCCAGGTTTCTTGGGAGCAGCATCTTCTGCTGTTTCTAGCCGGCTTTGGAGTCTAGCCAGAAAGCCCTGGGTCTGTAAGCCCTCACTGTAAACCACTAGAGCCCCTCAATTTACTACCTACTTGTCATAATAATGTCATTCAGCGTGTCTGCCTACTCTTGACTGCTGCACTGGTGCTCCTATCAGCAGTGTGAGGCAGAGCAGCTCTCAGTGTTTTTATTTCCTTGTTTTCCTAAAGGGCATAACCAAGTCTTTTCTAAGCACAGTCTGGATTTTTCCTCTTTGAAAATCTTTGGACCAAGTCTGCACCTTCTTTTTCTTCTCTGTATAGTTTTGCACTTACAGGAGTGTTAGGTCTACAACATTTTCAAAGCATTGTTCAATGTATTATTCATACAAACCCAGGGCTGATGCTAGTCCACACACCCATCTTTGAGGTTAAGCTCTGTGAACTGCATTTTTATATGTAGAGAACAACTCTGGTCATAATGCCAAGTGCAATAACAATTACAAAAGGAGGAAAAATGTTACCCTCCAATTACCCCCTAAGTACTGCAGAGGCAAAGCAAGGGCAGTGTTTGGGTAGAGCCAAAAGTGAGATCTGAGCCTTATAAGTGGTGATAGGATGCAGCTGTCCCACAGTATGGCTCTGTGCTTTCAATTTAGTACACTGTCAGTCTTGCACCAAAGATATCTTAGATCCACATATAAGATTACAGTAATTTTAAGTTACCTGTTTTATTTTGCTCTGAAGACGAATGAAACCATCTGGTCTCACTTTGGAGGTGACAACCAACAACTCTGCTGGCAGCGACAGCTATCAGCTCAGTGGTGAAAAAAGCACCCTCTTCTCCCAGGGTAACAAGTGACAGGATGCGAGGAAATGGTCTCAGGTTGCACCAGGGGAGATTTAAATTGGATATTAGGAAAAAAGATCTTCACTTTTGATCAAAGGTGATCAAGCACTGGAACAGGCTGCCCAGGGAAGTGGTGCAATTATCATCTCTGGAAAGCTCCAAAAAAAAAAGTGGATGTTGCACTTGGGGATACTGTTTAGTGGTGGACACAGTGGTGCTGGATTAATAGTTGGACCTGATGATCTTAGAGGTCTTTTCCAACCTTAATTCTATGATTCTGTGGAAATAATTGAAGTTTAATAATTCTGGAAGTGCCGCAGCAGCAGTGATGGTGCAGCTGCATGACAGCAATGCAGCTGCAGTGCCCACTGGGGGAGGCAGATGTGTCTCCTGGGCAGGGATGTGGCAAGGCAGGAAGGTGCCAGCCCCTTTGCAACCCCTGGAGAGGAGGACACGGGAGGAGCAGCAGATGGCAGAGCCTGGTGTGGACAGGGGCAGGCAGGAACCAGGGCACAGGAACGCTGCTGCTCCCTGCCCTGGTGCTTGTCCTCAGGTTACAGTGGGTATTGCATTTCACATCTCCGTGTTTCTGTTCATCCTCCCACCTTTTGTTTGTGATCTTTTCTGAGCAGGACTGTCTCCTAATACATGTTCATACAGTGACTTGCACTGTGAGGCCCTGATCTTGCTTGAGGCCTCTAGTCATGACTGCAATACAAATGATAAATCATCATAAAACACGACTGCACAGATCCATAACTCCTGCCATAACTCAGGGATGAAGTGTCAGCAGCTCACAGCATGTGACAAGGTCAGGGAGACCACGAAGGGGCAGAAGAAGTGAATCCTCACAGAAAAGGGGAGATGCTGGATGGCTTTGAAATATTTCTAATTTGTGTCAGTGTTATATCCGTGTCAGTTCACAGCTGATTTCCTTTATTGCTGTCACCTCCTGACAGCGATGTGGCCAGGAAAAGGACGGAGCCACACATCACAGGCAATCACCAAGGTGCAGCTGCATGAAAATGTGTGCACACCATCAGCAGGTGCTTCCCATCTCAGGCTGCACTGAGGGCACTGAGCTGGCAACCAGGCTTCAACAAAACCATTTCTTTGTCCTTCTACTGATGCCTAGAGACTCTTAATTGTGTCTCCTCCATTTTTGCCCTCTGTCCCATGGGGGAAAGCTCTGTAGATATCTCATGCAGGGGATTTCAGCAGCTCTGGAGACTCTCCCTCTCACCTGTGAGTTGGCTTAGCCGTACACAAGGATCATTGGCCAGGGAACTGCTTCCCCAACTGGCATTCCCAGGCAGCCTCTAGGTGCATGGCTAAATTCCTTGACAGACCCCATCCATGCTTGAATCTGTATGAGCCAACAACACGCTTTGCAAAAGCTGTCATCACTCTCTAGGGTTACACATTTTTTCAGTGTTCCCTAACCTGTAGAGGCAAGGAGTTTGGGAGACCTAGATTGTAACAGGAAAGATTTGCTGCAGGAATGTGAGGAGCTGATGGTGAAAAACCGAGCAGTTCTGTCCATTAAAAGTGAATCAAATAAGCATAGAAATATCTTTAAACCATTCTATTTGGCAAGAAGCCATGCTGTCTTTTCAGCCAAAGTGTGATGTTTGGAGAAAATGTAGCTTCGGTGAGCTGAACAGGTGAAAAGAAGCCCAAGGGGAGGGTCAAGCTACATTTATGGAAAAAATATTTTATCCTTGATGAAATGAAGGATTTATGCTATTCCTTCATGTAGCTTCGCAACTTCCAGACAACAATTCCCAATCTTCCTCCTTATTCCTGAGATTAGAACTTTCAAAATATTTTTAAGTGTTTCAGAATAAATGTAGTCTTTAAAGCCTTCCCTGCTGTAGGCTGCTGAAGGCTATGCTGTCTGACACATTGGTTTAATGGCTTACACAACCAGGAAAACCAACTTGTTCCCAGTTATGACTGCATTGTAAGGAACTTCTCGAGTGAATCCTGTTTGCCAGATGACATCGTTTGTAGACAGACAATTACAACACAATAGATTTTTTTTTCAGAATTCATCACTGTTAAATTTTACATTTGGTATTGAGTACTCTAAATGAAAGCAAGTTCATTACTCAATGATATTGCCAAAATCATGCATGCTATTGCAAGAAAGAAATCAATCCCAGATTCAGGTCGTGGTGTATCGGCAACACCAGAATAACTGCTCCCACTCCATCTTTGTGGAGTAAATTTCCATAATTAGCATGAGAATTGGGCTGCATAGCTTTGGCACAGATGACACAGTAAATCAGGTGAAAGAAGACAATTAAAACAATGAAGTAGGAAGGAGAAAACTAGGAAGAGCTAAGAAGTGACATCAAATAAAGAGATGTGAAACAGATATGCTTGCACCTGAGCAAGGATATGCTTTGGGATAAATTAAATAGACAACAGCACATGAGGCATTTTTCCCTGGAGAGCTACCCAGGAGTAAAGTGCTTTAAAGATGAATTTGAATTCAGAGAATATGCCATAGTTGGTATGATAACACATGCATTAGGCACTGAGAGAGACCAGCACAGAAAATTATTCACAGGAAGAAAAAGAGAAAAAGTATTCAAGAAACTGGAATGCCAGACAGAAAGCAGAAGCTTTGAGAATGTGCAAACTTGGGAAAGCTGGACACTACCTGAAGGCAAAAAGCACATCAGTCTTCCTAAAAAAAAGGAATTACAATAATTTGGACTGCACTTCAGTATGATGTAAATGGGGTACTGACATGCTTAGCATTAGATGCTGTGTCACTAAAATATTGCTTGGACATTCTTGTCCTCCATTTTACTGCTGTGACAGTGCCACAGCCCATGAAGCATCATCACAAGGATCCTCTCTCTACATTGCCAATGCTTTCATCTTGCTCAGGTAAAATCCTGGCAATGTTAGGCCAGCACCCCATTCTAATAATCAGGTACCCTCCAAACTAACTCACTTAAATCCACACGAAACATAGCTCTTTCCAACGTGGTTTAGGGAGATCAAACAGTCATTCTCTCTTATCCTACTCATGGACACAAACTTGTGGTCCTCCCCCACTCTGAGCTCATCTTTTCTATCAAAACTTAAAACCATGAGACTGATTATTCCTCACTTTTCCCAGTTAACAGCAGCAGATTTATCTTCCAGACTAACACCTGCCTCTGTTGCTTTCCCTCATATTTAAAGTTAACATGGTAAACTTTAAACAAAGCTTATATTATAGTTAAAATCTTTAAATATAGTTAAATTTTAAGTTTTAACATAGCTAACATAGTAACAATCTTCAAAATAACATCTTCAAAATCTCTCCTGGAAACCTAATTCTGTGGTGCCCTGCAACTCATGCTCATCTGACTGTCGTTAAGTCAATGTGCACTTTTGTACCTCTGTCTTCTTCCTACTTTTTATTTCTACTTCTACGTGTTGTTTTTTTGTTGTCATCTTATCTCCCCAACCCTCAAGTGAGTTTGGAGCAAAGTGGGGCTGTGAAGCCATCTGTCTGTCTGTTCAGTCACTGTACTGCAAAGAGAATTCCTCCTACATAGAAAGCCTTTGCTATGGACAGGGCTAGGAGCTCTTTGCTCTCATTACCATCATCTCCAGGAAGGCTAGGAGACATCTGTTGAATCTGCCTAATAGCCATGACTTCCATTTGCCCTTTGTCTTTCCAGCTGTAGAGATCCGCCCTGATCTCTCATTAATAAAGTAAAAATAATGACACTGTTTTGTTTTCTCACCTCCAGGCAGCTGCAGAACCTTCCCTGACCAATTGTGAACCAAGTCTCTTGTCCCTGGAGTCCTAATGCTTGAGAAACCCACTAAGCAGTCTTAGTTTGCAGTCTTTTTGCCTTGTGCTCTGTGCTTTTCAGGCACCTTAATCTGGGGTCAGCAATGGAGAGAGATGATATGGTGTGGGGGAGATGATACAGACTGAAATCACGGCAAAGGAATGCAAAGGAGAGAATGCCAGTGGCAGAGGAACAAACTAGATACTAGGTAATTTCATGCCTCAGCTGTATATATTGATATTTTACATGAAGACTAGCATGAGTTGCTCTCCCTGTTCTGGATCCCAGTGTTTCTCTTTCTTTACTGCAATGGCCTACAAGGCTTGTGCTCCTCAGAAGGCTTTCCTTGGCTGTCTTGGCTTTACAAGTTGTTGACAGTGACAGCCCTGGAGCTGTTGGATGAATAACATAGCTGGCAAATGCTGGCCCCCTTGGCCACAGACACCTCCTATGCAGAAAATATGTGGGATTTACTAATGGGGGCAGCTTTACCTGGAGATCCAGGTACATGGTTGCTAACAGTTTTGCTGCTTTCTAAGCCCTGGCAAATTTCTGGAGAATTTCCTGTAGTCATTCTGTCCCCGAAGTGTCTCTTGGAGACAAGACACGGAGCTGACCAGAGCACAGAGAATAATATTCCCCCAGATCACAGGAAGATTTCTTGAGGCTGCCTCCAGCAGACAACCTCATGGAAAAAGGAGGGGAAGGACCGGGAATTAATCACTCCCACTTACACTAGGGTTGCATCCTCACTGGCAGATGTGGCCTTATTTCCATCATTTTCTTGGAAGTTTGGAGGTTTATCATCAGATAGGATTGCTGGCCAGACCATGGGCAGGTGCTGTAGCTCTGGAAGCACAGTACCAGGAGTTCCTTGTCCCTGCTCCCAATGAGGCTGGGGCAGAGTCCCCCTCAGCTGTCACACACACAAGGACATGACCTTAAAATAACAATTTTTCAAACATTTTTGAGGAATACAGATTGCTGGCAGAGGATTTGAGGCAATCTGAATTGTAGGTAAAGACAAAAATTCTGTGAACCTAGCTTCGAAAAAGATTTAGTCAGACCATATCTTTAACCTGGGGATGTATTAAGAGAAGAGAAGTTTCAGTGACTAATTTCTATAGGGTCTGAAATATAACAGGTTATTAAACACACAACCCAACAGCTGCAGAATCTGACAGAGACATTGTTCTCCCTAAGCACTCGGTAATGGAGTATTTCATATGATTAAATAGCTAATAAAATCAGAGTCTTTTCTAAGCAGATGGATACCAGCAATATTGCAAAGGTAATTATAGATTTCTATCAAAAAATTTTGACTCAAAGTATTTATTCTCAGACTGTAGCTAATACGCAGGTCTCAGTAAAAGAGAAAATATTTTAGCCACTATTTAAGAGATTTCCAATTTGCTCTACTGTAGTGGCTTCCAATTACAACCAATTTCAAGGTGTAAGTTTTCAGATTGAGTATTCCTTTTTTCAAGGTAAATCCTCACCAGTTGTCACATAAAACTAGTTTTTCCATTACTCATGTTCTTATGCTTTTTGGCAGCTCAGGGATGCCTGTTTCCTTTGCTTCTTCTCGGGCATTAGACAGTTGTGATATCTGTACCTCTGTATAGTTACAAAGTGGTAAGAAAGGGTCAGAGGAGCAGAAAACAGTGTTAGGGTTGCTTGCAAAAAACCACAGGAAAGTCCCTCATGCACAAAATTATTCATTTGCTTGTTACTATTTCAGCTTTTTTTTTTTTTTTTTCCATTGATCTTTTAAATCCCTTACTCATTCTCTGTGAGAGCCACTAAAAACCCAGAGTATGTTTTAAAATCGTGCATTCTCAGCTATGCCAGCTAATTCACAGGCTGTAGAAAAAGAAGTTCTTTACATCTGTAACTTATCCCATTATCAAGGAGGAGCATGAAGCAGAGCTTGTACTCACACTGAAGCTAGTTTACCTCTGATTATTTTTGCCTGGTTTATAAAAATGTAATGGATTCTCATTTCCATTTAGTTGAGCCAACCACATCATACTGCATTGTCCATGTCTGCTTTGCTTTGCATTTCTTAGTGTCACCTCCTATGCAGGCTTTACTAACTCCATGTCCTGCCTCAACACACTCCTTTCTCCTCTGAAACCCTCTCTTGAGGACTCATTCCTGTTGTAAGAACTCTGAGAAATTAGAGGGCAATGGCTCAAGTGTAGAACAGTAGAAGATATTTTAAATATATACAAAGCAAAGATGTTGTTGCATTCTTCTCCTGCCATTTGGGTAGCACTGCATTTCTCAGGGAAAGCATTTCCAAGAAGCAGAAAGTTTCTGGGCACGTGTGTGTGGCACCTGGGCTGGAGGAAGAGCATTGGGGACCCACTGCAAATGTGGCTGCCTCTTCCATCTGTGGGTCCAGCATCACCACCCCTGGGGAAAAGGACAGCCCCTGCTCACCCAGAAAATGGAGCAAGGACATGAGGGTGACTAGAGCAGCGTGGGCAGCTTAACCTGCTTGGGTGGTGCTGAGAAATGCCCTCACATGTTGCATGTCCACACATAGTAAGACCCAAGTAAAGATGCCAGATCTGAGTTCCACCCTGCTAGGATCAAAGAGGACTGCTGGTGGGCTCTATCATGCTGATGAGATGCAGAAATATCAAAACCACAAGCAGGACTGTCTTTATCCATCCCTTATACATAGGAAGATCAGTCTCACAAGCTATCAGTAAATAAAGGATTCCAGCAGCATGCAGGGTCACAGGGGGTTGTTGCACCATGGATGCAAGCACGGGGTGCATTACAAATCACTGAAAGCTGCAGAGTTTACTGCAGACTTGTGCAAGTACTTGCGTGTACAGGATCTGACAGGTTTTGGAGGCTACTACAATGCATATTAAGCTACATATTCTTCTGCATCTAAATATGATTGCCTGGTAAATTGAGAATTAGATCCAAGCCAGAAATTTGTATCAAAATTCCAATTTTATGACAGAGTTCAAGGAGACATGCATTTTTTTTCTTTTTTTTAATTATCAGCTATGAAAAGACATGATAGCTGCTAAATGTTTACTTACATTTTAAGGCACTTTCACTTCATGCTGTGTTTTTATCTAGGATTTTGTCCCCATTTCTAGTGAAATTTAAGTCTAATAAAGAGTATTCTAACCTCCATTTATTGCAGTAGCCATCAGCTAGCTAGATCTTTTATTTCTATTGTCAGTGGCAATAAGAAATTGGTGACAAAAATGACTATTGTGGTTGTAACTGTAGTGTTATTTATAAACAGCTAGATGCAGAAGAAATGCAATTTAAATTTCATTGTGAGCAATATTCGGTTCTAGAGCTCTCTAATGCACAATTCATAGCTGTTTAAATTGTAGTCATTACTCTCATACTGCAATACTTTTTGTCATGACAAAGGGAAATTACTTTTCTGCCAATTACTTCTGCAAGATTAGTTAATTTACACTTGCAAAGGCTATGGAGCAGCATCTCAGTTCCATGGAGAAGTTTCTCAGAAGCATTTGGCAATTTAAGGTTTGGGGAAAAAGGTAAATGGAAGTCACCTTCAAAATGTAAAAAAAGGGACAGCGCATACATGCCAAGGTCTTCGTATACCAATGAAGAGCAGCAATGAAGAGTAGATATATCACTGACAAACTGCAACCTCAGTGCTGCAGAAAACTGTACTGAGGACCTGCAAGAGGAATGGTGCTCTTTGTTTCAGTACTGAGCAGCCACTGAAATCACTGGCAGCATTTGAAATCACTGCTCCTGACTACACGTGAGCCGTGCGAGCAAATTGTCTATATAAAACATCCTTCTCTTTGGCATCTCCGTCTGCTCATATCTGTGTGTTTGCCTAATCCATGTTGGAATGGAGACAGCAAGAGCAAAAAACATGAGGGGGAATGTTATTTTTACTTATGTGCTTGGAAATTCTGTGTAAGCTTTAGCATGGCTGGCTTGGATACCCACCTGAGGCCTCACAGCTCCTGACCCGAGCAGCACAATTTAAGGTGTTGAAGTTTAATACCTGAATTCCTTGGAGGGGTGATGGAGTAACTGAGTGCACCATTGCCTGAGAGACAACGCAGTGCTCATCCACGCTTTGAAATCTGCTCCAGGAAGGTTCCCCCTTCTTTTTCCTTTGTGTGTCTCCACATGCAGATGTGGCACTGAGGGACGTGCTTCAGTGGCGGGTTTGACATTGCTGGGTTAATAGCCAGACTCAATGACTTTAGAGGCCGTTTCCAAACTTTTCCACTAATTCTGTGATTCTATGAATGAGTGCTGGAGCATCACCCGGGATCCCTCTCGCTACGATCAGGGCAATTGTGGGCAGGAGGTGCAGCCATGCCCTCTGCAGCCTGTGCCATGCTCTCGGCGGTGAGGGCAGCGGCTGTGGGCCCGGCAGGACACGGTGCCGTCCCTCCCTGGCCTGCAGCGATTCACACCCTCGAATTCCCAACAGAGACAGCAAATTTTCTCTCCATGAAAATAGTGGAAAGGCCTTTGGAAAATGGGGCCTTTGGAAAATGCGGCCTTCAAGCGAGGGCTCAGACTGAGCATGAAGAGTGGGTGGGATTAAGCCCTCCCTCTGCCCTGCAGCCAGGCAGGGTGGCTTCAGTCACCACGAAGCTGAGGTCAGGGGGATATTTTGTAAGTGGAGCAGAATAAGCGGAGTGCAGACACACAGTGTGGGTGTACTGTCATGCACTGCGTGCGGCTGGCACGGCGCAGCTTCACGTCTAGGTATTATCGCAATTAAAATGATGAAATAGCAACAGCATCCTCGACAATGATGCTTGTGTTTAGGCATGCCAGACTATGCTCATACTGATAGCCCAATCCTATATTAGCATCACAGCTCTCACGGAGTTTTGCAATGTTTTAAATCCTAACCCCTACCAAATTCCAACAAATACAGCCACAGTCCTCCTTCCTGCTACTGCTCTCTTGATACAAAAGGGGCAGAGCATCCTTATCTTTCCTCCCCAGCCTGAGCTGCCTGCAGGTGCTGTCGCTGTGCTTTGGTGCAGAACGTTTCAAAGGCAGAAATTACAGAGGAGGGAGTTCTCAGAAGAGTTTACAGAATGTTTCGGGGCACTTTAATCATATGTTATTTCTGTTCCCATTAGGTTTAGTGGATTTGCAGCACTGCTCAGCCCAAAACTAGACTCTGCTCCAGCCACCCGTAAAAACTTTAGAAGGTGTTTAAAAATCATGAATGTTTATGTTACCTTCAATTATTTTCCATTTCAGTTGCCTGGATCTTCTTTTGAGACACATTTTCTTGGTTTACATCAAGGCTACCTTGCACAAAAGATAAATCCACATTTTTTTCCAAGAATTAGAATTTGGTGGGCCTAAATTCTGCAGGTTAATAAAGATAGGTATGAAGACATGAACAAAAGTATAAGGATATGAAGGTGTAAAGATACATATCAGGGTATAAAGATACAGATTGGAATTTTTGAAGTTTCATCCTGAGACAATGACAGACAATATAAAGAAAAAAATTTTGGCTAAACTCCAAAATATTAGCATCAGTCCCACTTGTTTTCTCACAACCAGTCTCTAAATGCCCCCTGTTTAAAATATACTTAATTCATCCTTTTGTGTCACTACAGTAACATGCCTGGAAAAGAGCTCTTAGCCCTTTATTCATAGAGGGACAGAAAGAAACCACATCAATTTCTGGCTCTATATGATACAAAAACCATTGAAAAAAGTAGGGTTTTTTATGATGTCTTGATATGCCACTCACTCTGCTGTAATTTCAGGACATAATGCAGTGGCACTAAAGCATCTGGGGTTTGAATTCTGAAAAATCCAGTTGTGGTTGTAAAGGTTTTGGGATTAACTGTGTTTGGGATCCCTCTAATTTTTCTGGATAGGACCAGAGAGCTTGTGGTCTGGGCTGCTCAGCAGTGCACCTCCCTCCAGCCCTGCACATTCCTTTTACATGTGTGATCCCAAATGATGCCCTACCTCTGACATATGGATACAGTTGTTTTGTTTTTTTTCCCTGAGAACCCACAATCAGAAATTTAATTAAGGTAATTTAATTTGTCTTCAAAACAATATGTTGTGCATTAATTAAAGTAACTTAATTTGTCTCCAAAACAGAGTATTACTCATTTACCCTGAGGCATGAAACACATAGCACAAAGGGCAAAAAACATCAGCGGTACATGACTCTTACTCATACCCTCATCTTTCCCCTTGACAGCTCTTGTGCTTTCTCATTTTCAGCTTCAAGAAGCATTTGTGTTGTATTAGCACCAGTCTGTTTTTACAGTGCTTTCCTTTGCCCTGTAACTCCCTTCCTTTCACACACTGCTTCTGCACAGCTTCTCTCAGGTGACTCAAAGGCCCCAGTTTTGCAAAGCTTTTGTGAGAATATAGTGTCATACTTCTCAGTCCTGAAAAAACAGTGATATTAGTAGTGTTGTGGCCAAGGTGTTATCTTTTGGCTCCACAGACCTCCTTGACTTTGTGGACTCTTTTGTATGCGCTCACCTTCTCTTCACCTGCTTGACCACTTTCATAACCCTCACTGACTAACTGCACAACAAATATCCTCATCTCACAAATGCATATGTGGAAGCAGAATATTCATTTTAAAAATAAAAATAGCAAGCACATTTTTCTGGTTTCCTATTGGAACTACTTATTCCAAAATAAAAGCCTGTGATACATACCTATTATCAGCAACAGAATGCTACAGAATACTAAATGCTTACAAAAGGTAATATTTTATAAAACTTTACATTTTTGATAATTTAAAAAATTTTTATTAAAGTTTTGTAGTTGGGCTGCATACATCATATGAGTATTTGGTAAGGTAAACTTTGTGCCCATACAGACAGAATTTAGTAAGTTATTTTTGATTAATAGAGTACTGTTGCTGAGAACGTGCCCACATAGCACAAAAATATCTGATATGTAATGATAAAAAGTACTTCAAAAGAAACTAATTTAGCTACAGTTCAGCTGAGCCTTAGCTTCATCTAATCCCCACTTCAGTGGTAGATATGAGCCCACTTCATTCTAGGAACTTGGGAAACACCGAAGAAGAACAGGCCTGTTGGCTTTGCTGCTGTGTTTATTTCTTGGTGACACTGAATGTTTAGAGACGTGTGTGTTCCTGGAAGTCCTCACAGCAGGTAGCATTTGTAATGAACTCCTTAAAAATCTTAACATACCATGTTTTTCTTTGCCCTTCAGAGTAACTAGGAAACCAGCCTCAGCCCAGACTCTCCCCTTTGGAGTCCTCCCCTTCAGATCCTTTTGTAGCCTTAGCATTTCCAACTAGCTGAGATGAATTGCTATTGGTAAAAATATCACAGGATTTAGTTCTTTATCTGCAGCAAGAGAGGTATAAACCGGATATTTCTGACCAGCAGTATCAGCCAGAGCTAGCTCTCCCGTTTGAAACAAGGCCAACTTATGCCTTTGGGATGAATTTCGGGAAATAGGACAGAGCCTGCAGATAGCCACACGAAACCTCTCCTCTCTGTAGTGCAGCAGCTCTGGACTGTCCTAGCATGCAGAACAGGGAAATCAAAACGGTCGCAAGGAAGCCCCACCTATAATACAAAATAATCCCATTAGTCTCTCTGCGACAAAGACCTGGGAGTTATTTTGCTGGGTAGGTGGCCATGGGAACAGTGTGGTTATCATCACCCAACAGAGACGGAAACCAGAAGTTTCTCTAGGAATGGGGAAGCAGCTTCCAGGAGTATCACAGAGAGCAGCACTTTCACAGCCATAAGCCAAGCTTCCTAAAACAACATCACCACTACAGAAGACCATTAACATAAAAATTATCAAGGAAAACCTAAAATCTTTCTGAGCAAGAGGAAAGAAAATAAAGAGTAACATATACTTTTCCTTGCTTGAGATAGAGTCAAAGGGTTAGACAAGGTATGAAGGCACATAGCTGGATTTAGCTTCAACCTTGCATAGATTCAAGACACAAAGCTGAAGTTCATGGAATACAAGTGAGATTGCTCTGTTTAATCTTTTCTTTTGGAACAAGCTGCAGGTGAAAGCACAACTAAGAGCTGGCAGGACTATCCTTCTGCTAGCAACACGCACAACTGCAGTAGCTCTTCGTTTATCTCCTTGCCCAGCCTGGCAGCGATGGCAGCTGCATGTATTGAACCACATTCCAACTCTGGTCACACTGGAATGAATCCAGGGTCATGTCATTGACTTCAATGAAGTTATTCTTTATTCTTTCTTGCCTTGCTGAGAATCTGGCCCATTCTATCTAGGTAGCAATATCTGATAGAGAGAACACTGCCAAATTAAGGGAACAAGAAGAATCAAACTATGTCACGTGAAGAGGAAATATTTTATATCATAAAGATTATGGAGGCCCTTTTGTTTAAGGACTTTATCAGCATTTAAAGGACAGTTGTCTTAAATGCATTTCTCTATATGTCTAGATTTTCTTTTAAGTGTCATTTGCTATTTTAGAAAGTGAAAAGAAAATGTATTGATTTTAACATAATTGAAATAAAAATGCTGCAGTTTGTCCAACACAGAACACTATTTCGTTATACATCTACGAGCTGCAGTCTGCATTAAGATGTCTTCCATTTAGGATTTCCTCCACATCAATTAAGAAGGCCTTTCTGGCTAAAATGTGTTGAGTTTCATGATTTCCTCTGTGGGAGCACTTTTCAGTTGGTGCCAAATTCAGTTTTTGGAAAAACACTGTGTTTTGCTCTGCTGGGCAAACCCAGGGTGTCCCTGCTGTAGTGACTAATAAAAGAGAGAGATAAGGAATCAAGGTAAGGGAAATTTATCATCACTGTATTATTTCTAATAATTTCAGATTAATTCACAGTATGGTTTGATGATACAGTGTATCTGACTTTAGAGATGCCAGTGGTATAGCAAAAACTCTGCAAACGACATGTAAGAGCAGCAAAAAGTTACAGGTTTACTCCAGAAGTTCATTTGTTAAAGAAATATTGACTTTACTTTTTAGCAGGCAATGGACTGAATTGCCTCACCGCCGCTTCTACGAAGTTGGTATCATCCCATGTTATGTGCTCTGACTAATGCAGCAGAAATGCACTTGTATGCCCACACCTCATCTGGATGCTGTTTGTGTTGCTGCATGATCTGGAGGCGCCCAGACGGAGAACGAGTGGTGATGGATCCACCAGGGATGGGGTTCCTGCTATACCTAGTTAGCAGTAACATGCCATTTGCCCACAATTTTCACTTAACCTTTGGATTTCACCTGAACCCACCAGAGTATAAATGCATAAACTGATGCAACATGCTTGCCAAGAAACAGAAACATGAAGTTGCCTGCTTACTAAGGAAAATGTATATTAAATTGAGAAGGGTGTTGGATTGTTTTGAGACGCTAGAAAGAGCTGTGGAACAACCTGGACAGGATTTAAGACAATTTTTTTTTTTAAGAGCATGTATCTCAGCTTGTACTAACATTGAAGTGAATCAAGAAAAGTTGTAGCACATAGCTCTTTTCACAAGAAATTATATATAAAATAACACCCTAGGTTGACAGGGGTCATTTTAGATCATTCTGGACTGTTCCCATAAGGAACTGAAAATATCACAAGCCTAGAGCTGCAAGCTGCCTGCTCAGGTTTGGGCTCCTGGTCTGGGTATCAACCCCTAGAGCTCTCCCACAGAAATCCATTTCATAATTCCTATGCAAGAAAGAGCAGGTTATTAATGTTTCAGCTACAGAAATGATCCTCCTGTGCTAGTGCAATGCATTTGTTAGAATTAGTTCTGTAAATCTGCATCATAATGGACAATATTCTCTTAAACTAATTTCCTGCAATCATCATTAATTGGCCAGCTTTCTAACACCTGGTACCAACAGATTTTTCATCCAGCAAGTGCAGTGCCACACAATGGTAACAGCAGGTTTTTATCTAATCCCTCTCCATACACAAGCAAACATCAAATGTGCCTGTAACAAAGACACACAGACCAGCCTGACATTTGCTGATAACTCCCAGGAGAGTCTCCCTCAGTAAAACCAGTCCTGCTCAAACAGATTTTCCAGTGGAAAAGATGATTTGAAATAATTTCCAACTAGACTAATTGCACTCACTTGAAAAGAACATCCTTCTCTTCCTCAGTGTACACATTTATTAGTCCAGCTGTAAATGCAGCTAACCCTTTGTGAAGTTTTCCAAAGCAATAATTATTTCATCTTAGGAGAATTCACAACAGCTTGCTCAATAATGAAGTTATGCAGATATATATACTTCATGCAAAGTTGCACACACAGACACACACACAAACAAAATAAAAGTAAAAAACAAAAATAAGAAAAAGTAGGCATTGAAAACTGTTTTTAAATTCCACTCACAGTTTTGAAGTTCAAGCATAAAACTTCTTGCTTTGCATCTGTAGCTCCAAGCTGTCTGTAAAGATAACACAGTCCATCAGATATCCTGGTTTTGTTTTCTTGCATAAAAATATCATCTGTCACAGGCACAGGAGCTGACTTCAAGGACCAGCCCCTTCTGCGGAGCACACCAATCGGGAGACCCTGGGAGCACATGTGGAATGCTGCTTGCCTGCGCGCCGGTCACGGCCACGGGCAGCATCTGCTGTGCGGGACACGGCTGCCAGATGAACTCGGCTGTCCGTGGGACATGGGGCTGGAGGTGCCACGGTCCCCCGGGAGTGCCCAGCCCAGCCGAGGGAGGCTTCTCACAGAGCACCCCAGTGCCACTGCTCCTGCCACACCAGCCGTAGGGATAGCAGAGCCTGAGGCCAGGCACTGTGCCTTGCTCCTTCTGGCAGTATTCTTTAATGTTTTAAGAAAAATAATCTCATTTACCATTATATTAAATGCTTCTTCACTTTTTCTCTTCGTTGCTATTCTAACCCCATTAATGGCTTAATGTTCCAAACCTCATCCCTGGGAAAACATGCCTGTGGAAAAGTCCTGGGCACTGAAAGCCCCTCATAATAGGGGGGCTGGCAGTGCTCCTAACCCTTTGGGTCAGCCTCACCTGGGATTTTCTCCCTTTCCTGATGCTGTAGGGCTGTCTGCCCCCAGGCTCCTTGCTCCTCCTGCCTCTGCCACAGCTGCCCGGCTGTGCTGTGCAAGCTCCCCACACGCAGCTTTGCTCTGTGCCTGTCAGTCAGAGAGGTCATTTTCATCTTGCATCCGCTCAGTTTGGTGACACTTCAATGCAAACCGCTTCGAAATCGTATTTAGGGACACAGACCCCCAGCTTCTCTGCTCCCTGCGTGCTCAGCCTCACGCAGAACCGGGGCGAGAGGAGTGCGTGTCTGCTAACGCGGGCTGGGAGTGCAGCAGGAACGCAGAGCACAAAGCCAAAACTCAGGCCATACATAGGTGAGCGTGATGAACTAACATCTGTGGATCTGTTTTCACTCCTGGAAGTGCAAGTCACAACACGCTGGGAAGGGAAACCAGTAAACACACGGTGCAAAAGCTGTGCCTTTTCCAGCTGAAGTAAGAGACCCGAAGGCCTTCCCACCTCGCACCTCTCGTAACCTCAGTGCTGGCTTTATTCACTCAGAGTAGCAGCTTTTGTTGATCAGATAGCCTGACTTTTGCATTCAAGGTGCAAGTTAGAGTGGACTGGCTGTGATAAAAACGGCTGTCTCTAGTCTGTGAATAAGTTGATGGTTTAATTAAATTAATTTTGCTTCTAAATTCTAGTTTAGCAGATTAGTAATTCACTAAAGGCTCATTTTACAACGTTTTCCAATGATGGATTAAGCAGGCTAGTTAAAAACCTAGACAAAGCTCAATTTTCCACCCTCAGAAGCCACTGGCTCCTCAGAGGAAAAATTCCTACAGAAAGTCACTGAGACAGGACAGACTTCGGTCAGTGAACTAAGTTCCCGCCGGATTCAGGGTGGAATTTCCCATTTCCAGAGGCTAAGGCCAGCACATCCCAAGCAGGAAATTACTCTCCGTTAGCAAGAGCCAAGAACCTCAGTGGAAGTGCTTTCTTTCATCGGCCGCCGGTGGGGCGGGGAGGAGCGAGAGGGACCGACTTTGGCGTGTGTAAGGACTTCTGCAAATCTGCAACGAGGAGCGCACTTGTTTCCAGTTCCAGCCGGGAACATTTTGTTCAGAGGTTTCCGCGCTGGGAGCAGCTGGGGCAAGGCTGGCCGCAGGTTTTCCTGCCTGATCCTGATCCTGGTTCCGCACCCAGGGCTGGGCAGAGGGGTGGAGTTGGGTCAGCGTGCCTGGCTCTACCTGGGGCCAGGACAAACTTTCACCCTCTTTTGCTGCTGAAGAAGATGCACCATCTGGCAGCACTTCGGAGGGAGAGGCAGAGGAAAAAATGTTGAGCCTTGTAAAACGGGTATTTCCACTGTGTGTGAGACCTTGCTGGGGTGATGCAGGGGAACCTGAACACAAACCTTCCTGCACAGCCAGGGCAGAGACCTAGTCAGAGGCTGCTGTTTCTGCTACCCCAACATCCTCGCTGGCTTCCCACAAAGGGTCTTGCTTCAATTTTCATTTTTTGACCCTACACAAGGTCAAACCTCCCAACGAGACAGTTTTGCCCCTTGCAGACCCATGCCCATGTGGCAGTGACAAGTGGGACTGTAAATCTGCACTGGCACATGGGAGAGGTGCCTGGGCCCTCTGCCTGTGGGGACCTGCTGTGGCTGCAGAGGGGGAGGCACAGGTGGCCCAAATTTGCATTGGGCCTGGGAAACTCAGCCTGAGAGATGGTGTTTAAAATGCAATCAAGCCAGGGTTTTAAAGCTAAGCGTGTACACAAAAATGGCTGAGATTTAACAAGTCACCTTACCACAGCAGTGCGAGATGGACAGTCCTGACATCTGTCTCAGCCTATTTACTTACCAGCACTTTCTTCCCTGCAGGGTAGGCGTGCCATCCCTTAATTCTCAGCTCTATTGCATCTCACTGAGCTGTATTTTTCTTTGACTCCTAGCATGTATCTTTTTTCCTCTCCTTTTAGTCCTGATTATGCCTGACTGTGTCCTACCAAATTTCTATCCTCGGTATTTACAGCCTGCAAATATTTGTAGGTTTATCGCATTGCTTGTGAGCCACCACTTCACCAAGGTCTACGTATGTTTTTCCTCATTAAACAGTTCCTCCAGAACCCCTATTTTTGCTGCTCTTTCCGGCAAAGTTTGCAGAATTTGTTTGGTTTTAAAAGACAGCAGAGGGAAGTTTAATTCTATTTTCTTTAATGAAGGGCAATAGCTGGATGAAATTAAATGCATATTAAGGAGAGTTTCAGGCATACTTGCATTTGAGATGGCCAAGTTTAAACTCCATACTTGTTACCTCTTATTTGTCACATTTGTTTGGATAACTAGAGTTTTATTGAAACCCTGATGTTGCAAACCTTTGCATGTCCTTTCGTCAAACACACTAATACAGATTCCACTCTATGGTTTAATTAAATTGACTTGCATGAAGCACCCTGGACAGGCAGGTACATGTGTGTGCAAACAGTTGTATGGTTGTAGTCTCGGCATGAGACTTTCAGCAGTACATGGGAATCCAACTTGCACCATTGCCAGAGAAGTGGAGTCTTCTGCAGCCGAAATACAGAGCCCAAGAGGAGCATCAGCCCTGCCTGAAATACCTGTCAGAGGCGGCTGCTGGGTCAGTGGTCACCTGAGAAGGTCGGTACCAGTCTCTGTCTCTGTATTTCCCCTGCATTACCCTGAGGCCAAAGTGCAAACAGGCATCTGAATAAAGAGAAATGTATTGCAACATCCCGTGTGTCCCAACAGCTTGTGTCTCCCCAACCTTTGCCACCAGACACCACCTGTGGCACAAATTGTTCTTTACTCTGCTAAGGATCCCACTAGAATCTCACTGTGCTTACTAAGACTTAGTGGGAGCTGAAGGAGAAAAAAATAATCTCGGGAGGGTTTAAATAAGGTTTGATTATTCATGGGAGCAGCAGGGGAATAGTAAAATTCTCCTGGATTTGTTGTCAGTCTCTGGCATTGCCCCAGACTGCTGTTTTCCAACCACTCTATTCTTGGATGCCCTTAAATCCAGATTGTAACTCCAGGTAAGTGAAATTCTGCATAGATGATGAAAAATCAGATGACAGTTTAGGGCTGCCCTCCATCTGGTGCATTTTGGGTACTTTAAGGAGGTTGACTCCTTACAGATCCTGGAAAAAAAGTTAAATCATGCACCTTTTGTATAACTCTCTCCACCAGGGGCTATTCCCTGTGGACTCTACTGTGTCTGCAATGCAGCAGCCAGAGAGAACAAGGTCTGAAATTTTAGTTTATGTATATTTGGGTTTATTTTTATTCACATGAGCTACAGCAAGCTGTAGCAGGGCTACAGCTGCAGTGTTTTCATTAAGGCTGGTTTACCAGTCAAAAGCAAACAAAAGCAACCTAAAAACCCACAAGATAAAGGTAACAAAATAAGAGTTTAACAATGATATCTACTTGTCTTTGCAATAGTTTTCATGGTCTTGCGGTTTAGGCCTGTTTTATGGTCCTTTCAATTTCATGAAATATGTGGCACACTATCAGTGCTTTTCCCAGCTCTTGAAATAACTGATAGGCAGAGTGTTTAATCAAAAAATCTCATAGCAAGGATTTTAAAATAATACCTGAATAGAATTCAGTCCTATCATGTTGCTCTAGAATGATTTCTTAAGACTGTGAAATTGGGGAAAAACAAATTCCTATCTAAAATTCTTCTTGACTTATATCAAGAGAAGGCAAGAATGCCTTCCAGCTGGTCTGATTAACAGCTAATATGTCATATAGTGATATCAGCATCACAAATATGTTTTGTTTTTCCCTAGATAATTTCAGTTAGTAGCTAGAAGTAACACTCAGGTCAGAAATTAATTTTAAAAAATAAATATAATTAACTGCTGAACTGCATTTCCCTCCCAGAAACTAAGGTCAAAGTTCTGGTTTAGAAGTTTTCTTTTTTTTTTCCCAGTAAAATTAGCAGTTTTCAGCTGCATAAAACCAGCACTTTGAGGATGAATCCAAATGTTTTAGACAACTTCTGAGGGAAACTGTTTGTATGACTCGGCTCAACCAGCTCCCCTCAACAATAGAGCACTTGTAACTGCGATAGCACTGTCCACTTTTCATTAACATGCAGCTATCAGTGTGGTGAGTCACACTATAAAGCATTTAACCACTGTTCTCATAAATACCATACACCATCTGCTAACTGAACCAAAGGCTACATGCCAATTTCACTTTGGGAGAGAAAGGTCTGTTTTAAATTTACATCAAAAGTGTCAGGGTGCACAGATATTACAAAAAATTAGTATAGGAACATGCCATCCCACCCAATTCCCCAAAAGTACAGCTGAGAATGAAAAAAACTTTATCCAGTGGGATATTTTGACATTATGCCATTTGTTCTCATTGCAAGTCAGAATTACAGGACTTGAAATTTTCATTACTCATGTCAAAAGAAAGCAATATTTTATTTAAATATTCTTAGGAAAGATGTCTTCCTCTATTCTCAGGAAAGGTTTCTTGCAAAATTATATTGAAATGAAGTGTTCTGACACAAAAGAAGTTTTCTTCTGGATTTGCTGGAGTGACATGAAATACTTTGCTTCACAGCAATTCAGTTTGAGATTCCACTTGGTGACAACATCACCTCATCTTACAGGAATGCTGGCTCTGGCCATCATCCTGTCACTCAGGCTGGACACTGATTAGGTCACACAAGAAGGCCTGAAAGTCCCCTGATGAAGCTCACTCAATGACAAATCATGGGAGACTTAACAAGAGGAAGCTTTGCACATTATCACTGCATTGGCAAACACTGCACAGTTGGAATTCAATTTCTATAAAACTCAGATAACTCAGACTGCCGAGGTTTCTTGCCTTGATATAGAAGTTAAGGGCATTTTAGTGGGAAAGCGTTTGAGTGCTTATAAGATGTATTAATTAGTCTAATGAAATGTACTTCTCAGAACACACTTTTCCCCTGCTACTTCTCAGTTTTCACTTTTCAGAAGTAAACCAATTATTATCTAACCCCTTTCACTGAAGCTGCCTCCAGTCAATTATAGAGTGTGAACTTAAACTGGCTGCACTCCAGAGGTTATAGTGGGAGGGAAGGAACAGCGGAGGTGATGGAGGGACTGAACGTGACTGGAATATCCCACAGGGAGCTTGAGGTGAAGATGCATTGTAGTGTGTGGGCCCAAAGGATTAGATATGCAAGAGGTAAGCAGGAACAAATCAATATTTAGAGTATAAAAATAAAATCCTACCAAATGATGCGTATCTCCTTTTCTCAAATGAATGTTAGAAATAAACTATTCAGAGGTTTCCTTGGGCACAGTTTTAGAACAAAGGCTACAAACTCTAGGGGGAGGGGAACTTGCGTGCAACTTATATATGTCCTGCTCTGAGGTAACTGTGCCCCTCAAAGAACAAGTGTTGCCTTATAAATGCAAGCAGAAAACTCTACCTTCTAATTGTCCCTGTTTCTCCACCCCACCCTGTCAATTGGCCATTGCACTATCCCGTTTCCGGACACCAGCTTCACAAAGTACTTCACAGACTTATATCTAAAAGCCTTCCACATTCCCCATGAATAAATATTGGCCTTCAGATGTTGACACCATCAGCTTTGACCAATTTTGCAAGGCACTGGCGAAAGTTTTAAAAAGGAATACTAAAGTATTGAAAATTCACAATGAACCCTGCAAAGAAATAAAAAATTTAAACAATTTCCCTCCATCATGACAGACATTTCATTGCTGGTGATCTTTCTTTAATTATAAAACTGCAGGCAGCAACATCCTTGTGTGTTTATTTTCTGCACTGTTTTTGATGGCTGTGCTTTTCTGATTCACAAAAGCAGCTATATATATTCTGTCTTATTTGAGATTGGAGATCAGAATGTGCAGCTATGAGCACGAAGGACAGCCCTTTTGTTCTCAGACAATTTTTGCACAGGGTAAAGCTCTTAGAAATGAAAGGGGGAGACAATACAGAAGAGGAAGATACCCTGTTTCTTCCCTGTCTAATCACAATAGTTGTATTGAAAGCAGAGGTGAGATAAAATGACGGCATAGGATCTACCAAAACAGGGCCCCAGCCTCTGTGGGGTACATATTGCAGCAGTTCTTCAGCACCTCTGGAGGGCTCATACCATTGTTCTTTATATTATAGGATATACTATTCATTATCCCATTTAATGCAGTGTTCTTGCTTTCTACAGCACCAGCTTCTTTATCTAGCATAAACATTCTGGAAATTAATTGTATTTTAAAAAATCACTTGAACCAATTCAGTTTATGAAGTTGTGTTTCCAATTATCCCCTCCTTGGTCATCTCTGTCCTAAAACAAATGTGGCACAGCAAATGAGACAGTTCCCTGTCACGCCCCCACACACCAGTTCCAGCACAACAGAACAGCTCTGATCCGTCAAATTCCCAACTAGACCTTCCCAGGGACAGACTTCTGGCTTGGTGCTCAGGTTTCTTGAACTCACAGAGCAAGAGTAGAGCTGTGGTCTGGAGTTTCATCACTGAGTCCTGTGTTGCAGCCTGTGTGCTCCCTGAGAAGCAAAGCCTCCAGCCACATATCTTTGTTCTTAGAGCTGAGCTTCTAATCCTGTCAGAATCAAACAGAATTTGGAATTCTTGGATCTGTCTGAAACATTAGGATCTCCTTGTTCTACGAGTGTATTAAAAACACTGAATGTGCCAGATCAGGCTCAGTTTCACCACCAATGTGCATATTGTGAGAAACGTGTCCTCGCCGTGCTCTGGGCAGAGCTGAGCTACTTCTGCCTTTGATCCAAGCCAAAGAAGGGAAAGCGGATGCCTTAGGAGCATGCCAGCCATAGGTTCATGCACTATGCTTGCCAAGATTGTATGGCTTTCCTCTTTTTGGCACAAAATCGTGGCACGATCTTCTCTTTTTGGCAAGTGCACACATCTTGGCAATGGCACATTTCAGGCTTGTGTGTGCTTGCAATATGCATGGAAAATGTACTGTCCCAATACCCTACATGCCTCCTGCAGGGATAATAATCTCAATTTTTTTTTTTAAATGTATTTATTTATTTATTTATTTATTTTTTTTTTTTTTTCCAGAGGAGCATTCTCAGGAACATATCACAAGCTCACAGAAACGGGGTTGGGAAGGAACTCTGGGGTTCACCCTGCAGCTCTATTGCCAGCACTTGGTCAGGTCAGCCATGCTTTTTCTAATTGAGTTTTCAGGACCCATTCCAAGGATGAAGATTCCACCACCACTCTCATTAGACTCTCAAAATGTTTCCCAAACTCTGTCCTCAGCCTCTCAAAACACAGTCTGTGGCCATTGCCTCTTCTGCAACTGGGCATCTTCCACTTCCAAGAAAACCTTGATTCGGTAGTCTGTGTAATACCTATTGGCGTAGCTGTGGGCTGCTATTTAATCACCTCCTGGTGTCCTTTTCATCCTACATACCTCAGCATCTCCTTCAGATGGTGGGCTTTAGACCCAAAACTGGACACTGTTCCAGATGGGCCAGTGCCAAGCAGAAGGGATAGTAACAGTCCTTGCTATGCTAGCTCTGGTCCTTGCACCGGAGCTGAGGAAGCAGTCTCCGTCCTCTGTAAGGAAAGCTCATGCTGGATCATATTCAACCTGGCACCTGGGTCCTTAGGTTCTTTTCACTGGGGTCAGCCTGTGACTCAGTTTCCAGTCTGTTCTGGTGCAGGGATCATTCTGACACACACACAGGGCTTTGTCCTTTTCCTTGCTGAAGAGAAAGTGGAATTGACTCTCAAGGCTCTCAAGGTTATGTTGAACTGAAACACAGGAGTTGAAAACCATCTTTTTTTGCTTCACCTCTAGCTAGCATATTGTGAAGATTTCTATTAGTAATTTCGGAGCAAATTTTCAGTATTGAACCTGTAATGCTAACCACAAATTTCAAGGAGAATTAGAGGCTTCATGCCTCTGTAAAAGTGGCAAAATTGAACTGTTTTATCTTAGAAATGTAGAATAGTTCAGGTTGGAAGGGACCTTTAAAGGTCATCTAGTCCAAACACCCTGCAGTGAGCAGGGACATCTTCAACTAGATCAGGTTGCTCAGAGCTCAATCCAACCTGACCTTGAATGTTTCCAGGAATTTGAAGGATTTGCATTCAAGAAGAGAAACAGAGGAAATTACACAGAAAAGTGAATGACGGATCCTGAGGTAGATCTTGTTGATGTTACACATTCAGGGACAGTCAAGGTCATAGAATCACAGAATCATGGAATCATAGAATGTCTCGGGTTGGAAGGGGCCTTAAAGATCATCTAGTTCCACCCTCCCTGCCATAGGCAGAGTCACTAGACCAGGCTGCTCGAAGCCCCATCCAACCTGGCCTTAAACACTGCATCCACAACTTCTCTGGGCAACCTGTTCCAGTGCCTCACCACCCTCACAGGAAATAATTTCTTCCTAACATCTAATCTAAACCTGCACTCTTTCAGTTTGAAGTCATTCTGCCTCATCTGGTAAGAAATATCTCTCCATCTTTTTTTTAAGCTCCCTTCAGATGCTGGAAGGTCACAATTAAGTCACACCAAAACCTTCTCTTCTCTAGGCTGAACAATCTCAGTCCTCTCAGCCTTTCCTCATAGGAGAGATGCTCCACATCTCTACGTATCTTGGTGAACTCCTCTGGACTTTCTCCAACAGGTCAATCCTTTCTGTGCTGGAGACCACATAGCTGGATGCAGCACTCCGAAGTGGAACAGAGAGGCAGCATCCCCTCCCTTGCCCTGCTGCCCACGCTTCTTTTGGTGCAGCCCAGGACATGATTGGCATTCTGGGATGCAATCACACATTTGCTGGCCCATGTCCAGCCCTTCATCCCCGAGCACCCCCAAGTCAGGGCTGCGCTTGATCTGTTCATGCCCCAGCCTCTGTTGATACCAGGGGTTGCCCTAACCCAGGTGCAGCACCTTGCACTTGGTCTTGTTGAGCCTCACCATGTTCTCATGGGCCCAGTTCTCCAGCTTGTCCAGGTCCTTCTGCATGGCATTCCATCCTTCCTGTGCATCAGCTGCACCACTCAGCTTAGGATCATCTGTAAATTTGCTGAAGGTACACTCAAGTAATTTGAGTGTTCTTGTGCATGTTTATATGCTTGAATGCTGCTGTAGTATTTTTTAATGAATTATAACCTCATCCTGAAGTATAAAAACGTGTGGCAGGATGCATTAAAATTCCTGATACATTATTTGAACTTTACAATCACATTGAACAACTTCATTGCCAATATACACTCAAATTTTGTTTCAACTCTATTTTCAATATTATTACTTCAGGCTGCTTTAGTCAATATAGTCGCATTTATGGAATCCAATAGATTGTAAAATAGAATTGGGCTTGTCATTAACATTGTCTGTCCTAGCAAATAGGGAACATATTGTTCACAGCTCTTTCCAGTGTCCTCACAGAATAAGATCACAGAAAATACAAGCAATTTTTTCCTTTAGCCTTCAAGAGAAGATGGCAAAAGCTGTCACATTGGTGTTAAAACCAGACTGTGGTGGTCATAAGAATAAGAAATTCTATTGAGTGAGAGAGAGAAAGGGCTACTTTGTTCTTAACATATCCCCTTTTATTTTCCAGAATGCTGCAGCAAGCTAAAGCTCTCTTTGTATTTCTTTGCAGCAAAGTTGTCAGCAATGGTTTCTGCAGCAAATTTTAACTGTAGAAGATCTTGTACCAAATTTGTACAAATTTTATTTGCATACATATGAATTACTGGTGCATGCAGTGATGACAACAGCATCATTTGAACATAGGCCTCACTTCAGCAAAGTGATACTGAAATACTCAAGAAATAGCTATAAGTTGAGCATGCAGAATTTGTTATAAAGTACAGAGCACTAAGATGATCCCTAAAAATGAAAAGGAGAGAAAAATTAAAAAAAAAAACAAACCAGAAGCAACAGGCAAGGGGTTTCTATATTCCAGTATGTAGCTTAAAACTGTAGACCAGTGGCCTTTTTACAGTACAATTCAGAGTTCTCAACAATGTGTTACCTCTTGTACAGAATAGCACCTGCCAGACTCAGCATATTTCTTGCTGTAAGAAGGATGTACAAAGAGGGAGAGCTCAGAGAAATGTGGAGTAAGAGATGTTCAGTTCTCACTCAGGTACACAATGAGCAGCAATCACAGCAGCCTACTCTGCAATCCAATTGCTCTTGTTAACTACAAGACTGCTGCTTCCTCCAGTCTCCTGAAATAGCCTCCTGCAGACTCATTATAATAAGATCATCTGCTAGATTTGTAGAAAAATGAGATGTTTTATCACCTTTAAACATAGTCCCAGAGCCACTGTCCATGTACAATCCCTCTCTTGCTCTCTTTGTATGATTTCTAGAGTCCTGGTATTAGGTCCGTATATACAATGGCAGAGGTTCTTTGAGATATCACAAATTCTTTAATGTGTCACCCTTATAGCCAAGAAGTCCTTGGAGAAGAGACAAGGACAAGTGAGAAATGCAGAACATAAAATACAGAGTCCAGCTTGGGTAAAAAAGATTAATACTCTGTTTTAAACGGGATGTATCACACCAGTATGTGACAAAGTCGAAGTATTTCATTTAGGGCAGGAGTGGTGAGCTCAGCTTTAAGATGATGGAAATGCATAGCTAGATCCTTAGTCTACAGAACAGATCTTCTGGGTCTACTTCTCTTCCCACTGGAGAATTACAAACATGAAGGCAGCATTCAGCCCAGATTTTATGACATCTGCTCAAGAGAATGTCTTTTGATGAGGCACCAAGAAGAGATCTCATGGTATCACAACGCATTCCGATCCTGTGAGCATGTAGCATTTAACCTTTTCGTACATAGGGAAGCACATCCTTGGAGATGCTGTTCTCACCAGGCATCTCTTCTGATATAGCAGGCGTGCAACCACCAACAGTGCTGCTTAGCTCAGCTTGTCCTGTACAGCAGAAGTCTGACAGAGAGCCTCAGGCACCTCAAGTGTTGGCCACTGAATAATTCGGCATAAGTACAAGAGCACCACCGTGTGATACCTGAATGCCAGCTGGAGGAGGAGGGTGGTGGCAGTGGGCTCCTGCCATGCCCAGGAGTCCTCTGTCCTTGGGACAGTCATCACCACACAAACCTGGATGCGCTCCCTCTTCGCTGCGTACTGCCTTAGCAATGTGAAAGACCACGGAGACAAATGTGGAATGACTTAGCACTGATATTTGATCTGGGGGAAGATGTAGTACTGCTGACATTTCCTGGTGTGCATGTCTGGAAGAAGAACAACTTCCAGTGCAAGTAATGTTATACATCCATCCAAAAATACGTGCCAGTAGTAGTAATAAATCACCTGGCTGCAGCTACAGCCACCAACCAAATGCCCATACAGCACCACAGGATGCGAGATTTATTAAATTGGACTGCTGTAAACCAGGCAAAATCTTAGGCTATGGCAACAGATTTATTTTTCTGGGTTTTGTTGAGCTAACACCGGTTAGACAGCACAGTCTTGCTCTGCATAGCTGATCAGCTTTTTCTTTCACTCTGTCCTCAGTAGGGCCATTAAAATGGCCAGCCCCAAGGTACAGTTCTAGCATTTAATGAAAAGACTCCACATTAGACAAAAAAGAAAGCTATTTTCTGATTTTTATAAATCAGCAC
The DNA here is from genome assembly GCA_036785705.1 of Acanthornis magna. NCBI lineage: Eukaryota > Metazoa > Chordata > Aves > Passeriformes > Acanthizidae > Acanthornis > Acanthornis magna. Next base: position 16,386,834 of record JAWUZG010000090.1, read on the forward strand.
ATTCACTCAGAGATGCCTTTCATGTTATAGATAAATTTCCATTGCTGTGGGGAATTTTAAAAAAGTTTGTAGAAGCTGAGGGTGTTTGTCTGGCACATAAAGGTTAAAGGTCACAGTGCCTAGATGTTATTTGAAGCAGTATTCTGGCACAACAAAAATCTGGCCTCAGAATCATATTTGCAAAAGAAAAGTTGGCAAAGCAACTTAAGAAGTCCTGAAATACTGTCCAAAAATTTAATTTTTTTTTACATATAGCTGTGGTCAAATCGATGAAAAGCACTTTGGAAGTGCTGGATGAATTTAAGTCTTATTCTGGTAATTATATTAGGAAAATGAAGGAATCTAGAAAATCTAAAACATCACCTCCTACTCATTTACATAGTAAAATGAGAAACCATTTGAATCCTTGCCATATTATTGAAACAAGATACTTTTGTAAATTCAGATAATTAGGAAAAGATTCCAAAAGCCTTTAGGTGCCTATGGCATAGCTAAAGCAGAATTTAGATGCCTGTGTTCAGGGGAGTGAGTCACAACAATTCTGCCTGTGGCAAGCATACCTGAAAGGCACCTAAGCTGTCATCAGTAAAGTTATTTAGGCACCTAAAGTACTTCTAATGTGTATTCCCAGAGGCCTTCTTATCTTGGATGATATGAGTGTCTCAGCAGATATTTTGTTTCACGGTGTGTTTAGGCATTCTCTAACTAGTTGGTGGGCTGCCTAGAATCCTTTGTTTATCAGGGATGGTTACACAACACCCAGACCCTGCCAACAGCACCGAGCTCAGCACAAAGCAGGGAGTTTGTGTGCCTGCTGCTATTCCAAAATCATCCTAATGAACGCCCCTGTGGAATGGCGGCCATCACCTGCAATATGTGTAAGGTGAGGAACAGTACCATTACTTAACAGTTGTTCCTACACAAGCAGCAGCTGAAGTGGCTGCAGGTTTTCAGAACTATAAACACCTCTCACTCAGCTGTCAGAATCCCTGGGACAGGGAGAGGGAACTTCAGACTCATCTCTTGTTTCAGCCTTTCCTCTGCATCCCTTTGCTTGGCACCCTGGCTCTTGTACATCCCACAGCCTGGTGCCTAACTCTTTTCCTCAGCTGTATGAGGTAACGCAGAATTGCAAATTTCTGTCTCTGAGGTGGCACTGGAAAATCAGGTTGGATGTCAGCATGCTGGGGTCCCTTGTGTCTGGGCTTTTGTGACTTTTCATGCTAAGATATGTGAGTACAAACCCAGATTCTGTTACCCACTTTTCCAGAAATGCTAAATAAAGGCAAGGCTGTCCTTGTACTGTCATTCATTCTCTGAGATGGTTCTGGAGGCCTTATAGAGCATCAATATGCATGAAATTTTGTGATCAAAGGAATAATCTGAAACTTTGAGTTCTTCCTATTTAAAAAAAAGGAACTTCTTTTGAAGGATACCCCTTTTAAGGCTAAAAGACCCTAAATGAAGCACCTTAGATCACAGCAGTCTTACCAGCTATTCCTACTGCTATACTGAAAATGCCCTCATGAGTCTGAAATCATTACCAGGATGTTTTTAGGCACTAGACAGCAGGGTAATACTCTCTGTAAATGCGAAATGTTCTAATTATAGATCAGCAGTGCAATCAGCAATACAGGAGCTGGGGCTACAATGAGAACCAAACCTCATATATCAGTATCTCAGCACTGTGGCTGGGAAGGACCAAGGGGACGTGTCCCTCTGCAGACCCACAGTGAGTGTTATAAGCAGCTGAAGGAGGAAAAGAAAGGGCTATTTGCATCTGTCATCTGACCACCTTAGGACTGATGGTTTTTTCCCTTTCAGAATTAAGATAACAGCTTCTAGAAGAACGTGTGCAGAAAGATGATTAAAAATAGCACATTCAGAAGAGACATATCCAGAAATGTGACTTAAAATAGCACATCCATGACAAACAGATTTTAACACTGTGAATAAATATGTTCACATCAGTTAAGACAATTTTTTCTTTACATGAAAACACTTGAAAATTATTCTGCCCCAAAACATAAGCTATGGAAAAATGTTCATTTGTTTAGGGCAAGAAGAGAGACAGTAAAATGAAGTTCCTTATTTCTTTAGGTATCTACTATAATGGTGCTGTTCCCTCTTCACATGTTTTCCACTATTTGTTTTGGGATATTTCCCTAATATGGGCCTGCATGCAGAAACTCAAAACCACCCCAGTGGCAGATGTCCAGGAGTAGCCTCTTCCACCTTCCCACAAAGCCCACAGTCCTGCCCACTGCTGCCTGGGACAATCATGAACCACCCCATCCTTCTGAGAAGGGACTTTTACAAGTCCAGGGACAGAGGTTGAAATTAAAGTAACAGCTAACACAGCTTCCACTGGTCCTTGAAATCCCTGAAATGCTGTGCTAATTGTGACTCTGTATGTATTTACCTCCTGGTGGCAGCTCTTTGAGCTCTGAAGGTCACGAACGCTCACAAATATTTAGCAGTAATAACCCACCAGAAATGTCAAAGCCAGGAAGTGAAATGCTACACCCACAATTCTCCATGCATTGTATTTCACTTTCACTAAAGCATAACAAAGCAAAGCAAATAACCTCAGAAAAGTTCATTTAGACAGTTAGAGAAAGATGGGATTTTTTTAGTATGATACTGGCTTATGTATGTATCCATTTTCTCTGCCTGACCTTTTCCAGATCAGCTTCTGTTGTTCAAAAAATAGACTGTCTTTTATTCATGCTGGCTTTCCATCCGACATCAAAGAGGTTTGCATACATGGATCCAGAGATCAAAGGTGCTGATAATCTCCCGAAATCTGCTTGGTTGTGCCATTCGAATTAATACATTGGTAAGAGTTAGCTTTGGTAGTTACGTTAAAGAAATCAGAGAGTTTGGGAAGTTTTGCTTGCAGGGTTTGTTGCCATTCACAGGTTTGAGACAAACTCAAGTGCCAAATATCCCTAATTAGTCTAACTCTCACATTGATTTCTCTTTTTTAGCAAATGATGCTACATTTAATTTCTTTTTTAAAAAGTGAAATTGTGAACTAGGAAAAGTTTGCAGCCTGTAAACAGGCACTCTCAGGCTGTTGAGGCTGGAACAGATGCACAATTCATGAACTGAAACTACATGATATAACAACTCAACCATTTATTGACTTGATGAAGCAAAGCTTGTTACTAACAATAGGCTATTCAGACCATGTCTCTTTTCTGATAAACATACCAGGACAAGAAACAATTTGGAATTCTGGTTTTTGAAATACAGATGAACCCAGTTTAGCTCTTATCAGAGATGGAAAACATTTTCTGGTTTATTCTTCAGATAATTTTGAGCTTAAAGTGGTTTTTAAAATACTTCTGCAGCTTTTCTTAGAGAAAGATATTCCAGAGCTATGGAAAAACTTCACATTGGTTCATATTCTTCATCAGTGTGCTCATTTCAAGGTTATAACAAAGTTCATCCCAAAATGATCTCAATAATTAATGTCAGTAAACATCTGTGTTCCTAATACATGGAATAGTTCATAATGTACATGACTCATATTTAATTCATTCAATCCAAGTCCTTGAATTATCAAATGGAAAACAAAAAGCATGGAACAAAACTGCTGCAGTGTTTTAAGAGAAAATCAACTTAGAAAAACTGCAACATTCTGAATAATCTCACAATAATTTAAGATGGTCTGCAGCAACAACAAAAAGCAGTAAATGGAGATCATGTTGCAAATTGTGGTGTAATCCATGTTAGATTCTCAGTGATGCTGGAAAAGCATCTTTATATATGAGAAACATGCATATTGCAAAGCACATAGTTGGATGAAAACAAGTCAATAGTGATTCAAATTTTGACCTCCTGATTTCGCTAGCAGAACTGGAAAAAGTGCTGCAATCATTGCATTAGAGGAGAACAATGCACTGAATGTACAGCAGTTTAAGTCCTGCTATGGATGTTGTTTTTTAATGCAAAGCAGACACTGAATTTTTTTGCATGATTAAGAGGCATTTGGGGAAGGACGCAACTGCATAAATTAAGAATATTCAGTCAAATGACTCAGGAGGTCACTGCTGCAGAAACGTGTTTTTATTTGGGTGGGAAGCCATTATACATTTGGTAAAAAAGCATTAGGACTCTTGATTTCTATTTTATTTGACTGTATAGACACTTAATTCAGAAGTGGAACATCTCCAACAGGAAGTATTGCACATCCGTAGAAACCCTGATGTACTCCAGAATGGAGAAAATTCTGTTGGGAAATCCCAGTACAAACTCACTTGAATAAATAAGCTTTCCAAGAGCATTATATCAAAGTTTTAAATTTGTTGGTAGCCTAACTTAATTACAAGCCTCTAGATTATCCTTATGTGGGAACTGCATTAGTCTTTCTTGTGGGACTTGGTTGATTTTGTATGACACATCTGAACACACATGGAAACACGAGTGCGAGTGTCAGGATCCATCTCTAAACCAGTGGGTTGGATGTCCTCTTGAAAATCTCTTGCCTTGAGTTCTCAGTAATGTTTCCATGTGAAATCATGTCATCAGGAGAGGAAGACTATTTTCTTCTTCCCTCTTGCCACGCTCAGTTGGCCGAGATAGTAGCCCAGAGTATGGGAAGCTTTAACTTGGCACCCACATCCCACATGAGCTATAGTCCAAACCCCTGGAGAACACATCCTGAAACCTTTGGGTAAATTCAGCCCAGCTGAGGTGATATGAGCAGCTCCCATCCAGTGAGGCTGGTTTCTTGGATTGCCCTGCAAAGGTGGGGCTGTGGGCTCCTAAGGCCAACCCTGGCTGCCATAGTGGCAGAGGAGAGCAGTGGTGGCTTGTGGGTGGCCCATGGGCTATGCTGCTCCTCTTGCTGCTCTGCCAGGCACTGAGGGTGCCTTGGCATCTCTGCTGTGGACAGAGCCTTGGCACTGAGTCCCTAGGAAAGTATGGATGCAAGGACACAGGAGTACAGTGCCAAGCTTGCTGCATACCCCCAGTTGTAGTCTTGGCAATTTCCCTGCCTGCATGGAGACTGTGCTTGGGCAAGGGGCTGGGAGTCTGCTGGGAAGCAAAAAGCCACGTGCAGTTCAAGGCTCTTTTCGGTAGTGGCCAAGAACAGAAAAACCAAGTGTTGCTGTGCCTGCTGCTCTGACATCCAAGGTCAGCCAGGAGGATTTCACTATCGGTCCTTAAAGAGGGGCATGAAGAAGCTAGAAACCCCTCTCCCAGCAGAATGCTGTGATTAGTTCTCTTACTTCCCAGGAGATCAATTGTGGTGATTATCTTCTCTGCTGCTCTGGCTTTTTGATGTGGGATTGCAAAGACATTTCACATTAGCACTTGTGATATTGCTTTAAACACAGCATTTTGTTTGTGAGATCTTGTACTCAGACACATTTTATAAAATAAAGAATGTAGCAATACTGTTATTTTTAAATGGATATTGCAAAGAGTATGTGGGTACCAAAGAGAACACATTTCTAATGCAGATCCTGTACCAAATCTTATATGGTCATAAAATTCCCTAGAAGTGACTTTTCAAATCATTACTGTTTTCTGCCTTTATCAGTTCATGAAAACTCAAAAGAGCTAACTAAATTTCTTTTGAAAGGAATTACAAATTCTGAAAAATCAATAAATACAACTGTATTCCCCACAGAACATTTTTATACTGTGCTAGACAAGGATGAAGATGCATTTCCTGTAAACTTAGCTATGAAAAAGACAGCTCAGAGACTACAATTTAATTACTAAGATATAACAAGACATCTGGGGAAATTGCTAGATTGGCAGCTTTTGAAAGTGTTTAAAAAGTGGTTTTACACTTACACTATTACACTTAAAATGAAAGGATTAATTTTTTTATAGAGTATTTTTTTTACTAAGGAAGTTTAGATGCTTATGTGGAATGGAAAGTTTGTCAATATTTTAAATCATGAAGTGAAAAAGATTTAAAACTAAAAGGCAGATATAACTCAGTAGAAGTATGCTACTTCAGAAAAGCAGGTGTCCTTTCATAGCCAAGTATTTGTTCTTCCTTTATTGTATGGATAACATTTATAGCAGATTCTATAGCACAGCATTAACATGAAGAACTAACAGTAGAAATTATCACTCTCTTAGCCTTTGAAAAATTTACTGAGCAGCAAATTTATCATCAATGACATTTCTGTATAAATAGCCTTGCTGATTTTTCTAACCTAATCATGTGTTCCGTGTTCTCACAGCATTTATTCTATTATCAAAATAAGCAAACTAATCCTTGATCTTGTTTTCTCTTTGAATTCAGAATGTCTTTTTTTTCATTGTGTTTTTCTAGTTTAATGCCGGTGAAATTCCATTGAATTTATGGGCAGCTACTCTGCTATAAAACTGATATAGTAAAGTATTAAGCTTTTCTACTCAGCTTTTCTTTTATCACCTCAGATAAATAAGACTCTTTATAGGAATACACTCTGTTTTTTTTTATGATGGCTCCCCCTTGTCTAGTTTGTCGTTCAGAAGCTTTAATAGATGTTTATCTGTAGTTGGACATAATGGTTGTTCACTCCACACAGACTGATAAATAAAATGCCACCAATTTCCTTTATCCCCCAAATTCACTTATTTTCCTCAAAATCTGCAGATACTTCTTGTCTTTACATCACACCCTAAAAGTAACTTTGGGAGGCGCGTGTAATTGGTCAGTGTCACCAGCTTATCTTGCAAGAGGTCTTTGCAACACCAAAATCACACTTTAGTTATGAGAGGCCTTGTAAGTATGAAACCAATTTAGATTTATCCCTCCAGATCCCAACAGGACTTCAGCACTCTGATTAATGAAGGAAGGGGCAGTCAGCTGGCATTCAGAGATGCTCCAGGTTTGCCAGTTTCCTCCTAATGGTGCCACCAGTGGACAGGAGGAAGGCACAGACCTGAGGCCCATCAGTCCATGAGACAGTAAACTCCTCCATTCTTTGCACGGTGGCTTCAGGTGTTTGATGACCCAGTCCTGTCCAGAGAGATCCACAGCCATCACCTGGGCCACATCAATAAGGGAAGCACAGAGTACCACGTAGGAATGATTTTGCTTCTGGATTATAATGAGTATTATGTAATCTGGCAAAATCCCTCTATTCGTGTCATCGACAGCTGTGGAGAAATCAGAAACCTTTTGATCAGAGTTGCAGCGAACAACCCTCAATTAAAAATGTGATGCACAAGGGGCAACAGTAGCTTGTCAGAAGCCCAGCAGATTCTTGACTTGGAGACAACCAAGGCTGTGTGTGACACTGGGACACTGGGACCAAATCATGCTGGATTTCCTGTCCATCAGTGGCTTTTGTCCTCACACAAGCAGCATCCCTAAGCAGCCAGTCATGAAAACCTCTAGCAGCTCTGTGCCACCACAGTAGCACAAAGCTTAACGAGGCAGCCGACCCCCTTGCCTGCCCAGACACAATTTTGGAAAGATCTGATACATTCCGTACTCACATGATATTCATTACTCATTCTGAGCACAATATAGCAAGTGTTACTCCGTGCTAGGGTGACTACATGTCCTGTACTGAACACTCTAATAAACAGAGTGTTATAATAGCCCTTCTTTGGCAAGAGCTTGTGTCTCTCTCAGTGACAGTATCACCATTAAAGCTTCGCCTGTAGGTTTAATCTCTCTAGCTGCTCTTTTTAAGCCAGCAGTCTTTTGTGAAGTCCATTTTCCTTCCTTGCAACATTATCATTTATTACTGACAAAGGCTGAAAGGCTCAAACATTTGCAAACAAACGTGGTAAGACAGTCCCCGCCCTGAAGATAGCATCATTTACTTTGGATATAGATAAATCGTTTATTCTAACTTATGGCTCCTTTATCAAAACTTTACCCACCCTGGTGCTCAGTCACCAGTGCCAGACCTGTGCCATGGGAGCAGAACAAACCCCGGCCTGACCTGTGGGGCAGGAGGGGAGATGGCAGCAGTCCCAGCCCTGCACCATAGACTGATAGTCTCATCAGAAGGGCAGCCAGTGGGAAGTGTCTGAGCAGTGAAAGAAGCAAAATCCCAAGATTTTCCCCTACCACCTGCACTCTGTGTTGTGTTGGGTCTCCAGGTCTCACATTTTGGATGAGCAGTATCCTGGGTGCCATGGTGAGGGTGGAAGTGTCTTCTCCTCCATCCCCCTTTAACTTACCCATTAAGGCGACCTCATCTATGATGGGAGCTGCAGTGCTGAACATTTCCATGCACAGTGATCCCAGAACTAGGGCTCCTGCGTTCTGATTCCTTGCTCAGGTTCTCCCTGTCAATGACAAGGCAGGGGACATGAACTCTGTGAGGGTTTTGAATAGGTCCACGTAAGAGCTTGGTCAGCACCAAGGGCTGGAGGGCAGCCAGGATTGCTGCTTGGGACTTACCAATAATGCCCTGGTCTCTTCCAAATTCAAGAGGTTAGGATCTGTCCCTGACTGCATTTCACACTGAAACTGCTTCTGTTTTAGTGTTCTCATCATAAGCCAAAAGGAACTGCTCTATATACAAAATACTTGTTTCTGAAAATCTGGCCAGGCCGAACTGTCGATATGACCTTTCATAAAATAAAAGGCATCTCTAAATAATTCAGACTTTGTAAGGAGCTGAAAGGGAAACGCAGGTGAATCCTGTTTTTTTAAAGTTCCATATTAGCAAAGAAATGCACTATTAGAGAAAAATAAAATAAACCTCCCTACAACCTTGTCATTCAACCCCTTTTTTCAGACAGCTGGCTCCACTTTCAAACAAGTTTTATAACAAGAGCAAATAAACTCAAAAAATTTGATGGTAACCGTCCAAAGTGCTTAGAGTTTTTGACATGCTTTCACATGTATTTCTTGGCTGCTGTAAACAGCAGGTTAGTGTCAACGTGAGTTTCTCCTGTCTGTTGCCCTTCTGAGTCCCCAGGAGGCAAAGGCACTTCATATCGGTCTTCCTGAAGGTCACATTTGCTCCTGCTCACACGTTCTGCAAATACAGAGCTCGGTTTCATATCGGTCAAGGCAGGGGCACTGGCAAATGTGCATGTGCTGCAACATCAGAGCAGCTGTTATTATTCCAGTACTATATTGAGATTCACTCTGTCTGAGTCCTGACCAATCAAACCATGTACAAATTTTCCTCTGCTTTCAGCTACTCTGATACCATTTGGACTTCCTGTGTACTTGCAAGAGATGTTATTGAGAAGAAGGTTTGAATCCTTCTCCTGGACTCTGTGTGTTCATGTAAAGGTTTTTTCATGCTTTTTTCCTTCGTGCTTTGCCCTTCAATAATATTCTACTTATGACTGCACAAATATGATGCTTTCACTGAGACTAAAATGCTTGTCCAGAAGTTCAGAAGTTCAACCTTTCAGGTGGTACATACAAAGGCAAGAAGAGGTGCAACCCGCAGGTGCAGGTAGGAGCACCTGAAATTTTAGGTATGCATAAACTGAGGCCAGTATTGGAGAGAACAGGTCCCACTCCTCACAGTAGCTGTACATTTACATAGTCTGACAGGCTTCTGGCAGTAGGCAGCTGAAAATGATGAGCTGTCTCAACAGATTAAAATTAAATTCTATTGAAGAAAACAACATACAAAAATTATGTTTCTGTATAATCTGTGTGATTAAATGTTACTTGTTTCAAAGCTAATGTTTCTGTCACTTTCAATTACAGCTTTTGGAAGCTTTATTCTGCATCATTTAATCTCTTTAAATAACTCGCCTGTTCAGCTTTCTTATAGGGATCGGCACACTTAGTATGAACATTGCACTGCTACTAGGTCCTACAATAACATCACTGACTAATTTAGAATTACGTTAATCATATCTGCTCTCCCTTCATGTCTGGAAGTTGGAAAAAGGAACAAAATCAAATGGAGTCACATGCTGGAACTTCTTTACTGGTCAAGTTTTACTGAGCAGGGTCATCTTAAATATCTGTGATAATCAGATGAAAATTTAATATTTTCTAAACCGTGACAGACATTTTTGATGGGGAATGATTTTCAAAGCTTTTGCTGAAGGATTGAACACGTTTTTAATTTGTTTTTGCCATTTCCAAGTTTTGAGACAAACACTGAAACTGAGTTAAATTCTGATGAGGTTAAACAAATTACAACTTGTTCAACTAGTTCGAAACTCCTGACATAAATGAAGTTAGACAAAAATTCCTTTATTTGTTGACAGAAGAACCTTTGAATCAAAAGCAATATAAAAACAGATCTCCATGCCTACATTAGGCTGAATATTTTCCTTTATTTGTCTAAGGAAATTATGATTTATGTGCAAAAAGGAAGCTACATTTGCAATTAATGAGTAAGCGGAAGAAAGCGGGGGAGGGAGCTTTGCTACAAACAAAACAAAAAAAAAAGTTTTTTCGCCGAAGGCTGCTCTCCAAGGCGAGCTCTGCCACCTCGTGGGCTGCAGCCCTCTTACACGGCAGCGCCCAGAGCTGGGGGCAGGAGAGCAGGGAGTAGCAGAGGGAGACGTGGATCTGTAAAAAACCCCCAAGGAACCGGTATCTAAAATAAATGGCAGAAAGAATTTCAATAACATAATGGGTTTGAATCGTAATTATTAAAATCAGTCTCTTGCTGTAAAGGAAATTATGTCAACAGGGTATATTATGTCAGCAAGGTATATGTCCTAGCTGATTTTTCCAACCAGTATTCCCAGCCTGCAGCTTTTAAAGCAGCAGCAGACACAGGGCAGATACTCAGTGTCTGTATTCGTGGATCCATGCAAGTCGCAGCTCCCTGCAGGAGCACCAGGCTCGCTGTGCTCCAGGCACAGGCTCTGGCACCCTCACTCACACAGACCCCAAAGCACCACAGGTTGCACCCTGGCAGGCAGTGGTAGGGGCAGTCCTACTCCAGCTTCGTGACCCAGATTTACTTCTTTTGTAGTATTGTTTCTTATTTTTTTCTAACAGAAGGCCGCAGAACTGTGCAAATCACTGTTGATGTTTTTTTTTCAGTTTGCTAACCTAAACAGAAACCTGAATCAAGTTACAAACAAACAAGGAAAATCTATTCTCTTGTATGAAATGAAGAGCTGGAAAATAGTTTGGATCAACATGCAAAACATCTTTGACTGAAAAGAATAATCACGAAGCAGTTGAAAATATAGGCTTGGTGATTTCCAGCTGAGAACATTATTTAGTAGATGTTCCTTTTCAGAAAAGTTGTGCTGCTCTGACTTTTCTTGCATTTTCAGGGGGGAATAAAACCCCTAAAAAATCAAGGGAAAATCAGCAAATACTTTCAGTGGCCCCCAAATTTTAGCATGTTCCTTATTCAACAGCCCTACTCAAGGTACACAAACAGCTTTGGTCTGTGACTCGAGAGCTTAATTGTGACCTTCCTGGCTGGCAGCACCACATGGGAAGGACTGCTTGAGAAGTGCGGGGAGACCCATTGTTGGTCTTTTTATTAGAGAATTTGATTACTATAGGCTAAACAAACATGCTCAGCTCTCAAAGGAAGTGGTTCCTTTGACATTTCTCTGTGACAAAATTAAAAAAACAATGAGCTGGAAGAAAATTCTCAGATATTTCCATATGGCTTTGATCATTTAAGGGTCATTTCCAAAGTATGCTGAGAACTTCAAACATCATGTGCTTTTGGGAATTGTAACATCTTGTTATAAGATAAATCTCTGAATTTCGAGCATTTGACAAATGGCTAATGAAAACAAGGAGCTAAACGAGATGTGTACAAAACATATGGCTCAATTTTGTTTCTCAAGCGACCAAGCACTTGGGCAATTTTGCCTGAATTACTGGATGTCACTGTGATAGAGTTAAAAAATAAGGGAAAAAATGTGCATTTCAATACTTGGAATGACATTTATCTACCATATATTTTTAATGATAAATTAAATATACTGAAACATCAGAGATTCTAGGTGACTTTGCTATTATATCTGCTTTAGTGTTGAAGGCACATACAATAGTTAAAGAGCAGCAGTATGTAAGGAAGATGTGACTGTGTTTCATTTATTGATGAATCATACTTCCTTGATGGGGACTAGAAACTAGCCACACTTCTACAATGATGCAAAAATAGGAAACTCTATGTCTCTACTAAGTATTTTTCAATGAGCAATTTTTTAAATAAAATAGTCATATGAATTTCTGAGGTAATCCAGACTTTACTGTTAACTGTACAGAGTTTACATTGTATTTTCTTACATTTATTTTTATAATGTTCGTTTAATGATATGATTGATGAGATGGTTTTGAGGGTGTAAAAGTCATATAAGTAGCTTGGATAAGGAATACAGATTTTTGTTTACCATTAACCAGTGGCAGCAAGAACAAGTCTCTAAGCGGTGGAGCAGAAAGATAAAGATCTCCTGTAAGAGCCAACAAAACCTTATAATTTGATTTCAAGTGAAGAAAAAAAAAATCCTGAAGAAAGCCTTTTTCTTTCCTAGCACCACTAGCAGAGCATTTATTATATATAGGAAAGTTATATTTTTAATAAGCACTGCACACTGTATTTCTGTCACTGGGATTTAAACAAGGGACCCACTGGCTCCCCAGACACATGGAAACAGCAGGCAATGGAGTCTAGTTCTCCCTCTGCATTCTGTCAGCAGTTGTATGACTCCTGCCTTTCTCACTTTGGAAGGACTGGCTGCTCTAGGGAATACGATGTGTCACTGGACCCTTTAAAACACGGTCAGTATTCACCATCGTATCATTCATATTGTAATGGGATTATTTTAACCTTGGAAGCAGAAGCACAGCAGGGCAGATTATTTGCGTCTTTTCAGGGTGGTTAGGACCAGGAGCAAACTAGATCAAAATTACTGAAATTCAACATCTCTATGGTGGTTTTAAAAGGAATTTGATGGACTTCTCCCCTTGGTTGCTGACACAAATCCACATCATAGAACCGTCCCTGAATCATATGAGTCTGATACCTTAGTCCAGAGAGAGGACAGCAGAGAAATACAGGAAAGGGCCTCAAAGGGCCCACAACACGCTGACTTCTCTGATTGTAGAGAGGATCAATTCTGTGTGGCTTGGGGAGGTGAGGCAACGCTTGCAAGAGGTAAAGTCAGGACCAGAGGAACACACACAGCTGCAGCCAGATTTGTATCACTTCACCTATGTGGAAATGACCTGATGATTCAGGGCAGAGCAATAAAATCTCCTGTTCTGTACTGTAGACAAATACTTAAATTTTTGTTTACATTTGAATTCTGCCACAGTAGGAAGCTCCTCATGCTGCACATTATTCTTGTGTCAGCCATGATAATAAAACATCCACCTCCTGAATTTTTTTTACGAGCAATAATTTATTTTTATGATAAAAAAGCACTTCAGATTATTTTTTAAACAAAAACAAGCCTGTGAGTATACGAGTAGCAGCAGCTATAGCAGAAGGATCTAATTTGTTTTTCTCATCCAGAACCTCATGAAGTGTCATTTTTCTTTCTCACATCCCTGTGCTGTTCAAAACACTAGTTTATAGAGCTTACAAATGCACTTTCCTTTGGAGTCTGGTATGTATTCTCCTGAGGGTCTCAGACAATTACAGTAAGAAATAGAAGCATCAATTGCAATCTTTTTGCACAGCACGGTATTACTCCTGCTGAGGTTTTAATTTGCCCCGAGACTGCATATATCAGCAGATTTTCAAAATTACATTATAAGCTGGTATTTCATTTGGCCTAAAATTCAGCTCAGTTTCTTGTTGTACCAAGGTTTCCCAGACACCAAAATCAGTGTGATTTCCAGGCTCACAGGGAAAGGAACTTGGGATTTAGGATTCAAGAGTAATTACAGAACCTTGCTAGACTGGGGAAGCAGCAAGGGGCTAAAAACCTTCCTCTGCACATCACACTACCACTACCAGCAGAAAATGTTAGAGTGAGTTACAAGACAATATTCTACCCTGGCATACAGGGGAAGAGAACAGGCATGGAAACTAGTTGAGGAAAGGGGAGAAAAAAATCTCCCACCTGTATTTCTGTACATTGCTTTTGCTATCTTGTCTAAGCCAAATTTTTCAAAGCCATCTCCCGTTCTCTGTAAAATCTGTGGGAATTTTACTCGACTTGCAGTGACATGAAGACTGCTTGAAACAACCTCCATTCAAATCAGTGGGAACACTTGAGTTACACAGATTTGAATTAGACTGCATCTTTGCATTTGCTTTTAATATAACAAAGAATCCCCAGCTGAGGGAGCTGGGTTTGTTCAGTCTGGAGAAGAGGAGGCTCAGGAGGCACCTCATTGCTCTCTACAACTCCGTGAAAGGAGATGTGGGGTGGGGTGAGGTCTCTTGTACCACATCTGAGTGAGAGGACCAGAGGAAATGACCTTAAACTGAGACAAGAGAGATTCAGATTAGATATTAGAAAAAAAAAATTGCTGTTAGGGTAGTCAGGCATTGGACTAATTTGCCCAAGAAAGTGGTGGAGTCACCATCCCCTGGATGTGTTGAGAGGCATTTGGATCTGGCATTGGGTGATCTGGTTCGGTGGCTTAGGGGTTACAGTGATAGTGCCGGGTAGACTGGATGATCTTGTAGGTCTCTTGATGATTCTGTGATTCTATAATTCTATGTCATTAATGAAGACATTAAATAACACTGGTCCCAGTATAGAAAACTGAGGGGAAGCACTTGACATCCATCAGGATTCTGAGCCGCTGACCATCACCCTCTGGATGTGGCCTTTCAACCAATTCCTTATCCACTAAACAGTCCACCTACCAAATCCATCTCTCTCCAATTTAGAGAGAAGGATTTTGGGGGGGACTGTGTCAAAAGCTTAACAGAAGCTCAGATAGATGATATCCATAGCTCTTCCCTTGTCCACTGATGTCATCACTCCACTGGAGAAGGCCACTAGGTTGGTTAAGCAGAACTTGCCCTTGGTGAAGCTGTGCTGGTGTCTGAAATCACCTCCCTGTCCTCCATGTGCCTTAGCACAGCTTGCAGGAGCATCTGTTCCATGGCCTTCCCAAGAGCAGAGGGGAGGCTGACAGATCGGTACTTCATAGCGTCCTCTTCTCTAACCTTTTTAAAGATGGGTAAAATGTTTCCCTTTTTCCAGTCAGCAGGAACTTCATCTGACTGCCATGATTTTTCAAATATGATGGTGAGTGGCTTGGCAACTACATCAGCCAATTCCCTCAGGACTCTGGGATGCATCTCATCAGGTCCCATAGACTTACGAACAATCCTCAGGTGGTCATGAATGTGATCTTCTCTTATAGTCAGAAGCACTTTGCTACCCCAGACACAGTGTTTCTGCCCTGTTTCAAACCAGGGACGTTTCACGATAAGCAAACGTAATAATCACTGTGCTATAGAAACTCCTGCTCCAAATGAAACTCCATCCAAATGAATCACTGTGTAACAGAAGTAAATAGCAGTGATTATAAGCAGGATCTGAAGACAGCCACATAACACAATAAAATCATAAAAACTGGAAAAAATCGACACTGTTGATTTTCTTCAAGGCACTTCCTGAGGCACTCTGTCTTCTATGGGATTTTCAAAAAGTTTTACAGAACTATATTGAAAGGTTCCACGGGTTAACATTTGACTGAAAAGTGACACAACAAACTTCTGATGTTGAGTATTTGACTACAACAACAAGAGTTCTAAGGCTATATGTTGTTAATTGAGTGATTTTAAAATTCAGGATTTCCTCATATGACATATAAGAATCAAAGATGACATTCATCCAGAGCAAGCAATGTTTAAATGGAACACCCTTTGGAACAGAACAAATAAAAATCTGTTACTACTTCCTTAAATCTTATCTCCTGCTCAGTACCTTCAAAATATTTCTGTAGAAACTTGTAACTTTTAGTGCTGACAAAGTGTGAATTTTGCTAATTACATCTGACCTCCTCCTTGGCAATCCTAATAAACATGACTGAATGGCAGAATAACTTACTCTAGCACGCCTGTGTGTTTCTTAGTTACCTACAAAATAATTCCAAGGCTTAAAAAACATAAGACTCTAAATTAGATAGTAGATCAACAGATAAAATCTTGTTTCAATCTCTGATCAATATCTGATATTGCAAGATGAAAAAAAAAAGCCCTGTTCTTAACCACCCACTTATTTATCAGTTACTGCATGGGAAGAATGATTCTTTCTGATCTTTTTGGGTAATCTGCTTATTCTTTAATGTATAAGATATAAATAGCTTTATTTGTACCTTCTTAATAAGTGTAATGGGAAATAATTAGGTTTCCATAAATAATTAATCAACAGTGTTTGATTGTTGGAACAAAAAAAACCTTTGGACAATCCCTTTATTCTGAAGTCAGGATGATTGACACCAGCATGTACAACAGGGGAACAGAATGCATGATGCTATATTGATGAATGATGTCAAGAACATGCACCATATGGCATTCAATGATAAACACAAGTTGCAAAAACAAAAGGGAGAAGAAAGCAATGACACTTTACCTGAGGGTGCTTCTGTAACATTTAGGAGAACAGCTGGATTGCCCAAGAATGAATATTCCACTATATTACTAAACATATTGTGAAATTAGTAAGATTTTAAATCTAGTAAATCAAAGTTCCTTTGTGCATTATAGATAAAATCCTGAACCTATGGAAATCAACAGCAAAATAACTATTTCCTTCACTGTGATAAAAATCCCCCCTATTTCTATAGTGATTTAATAATTAAAGCTTTTGATAGTACCAAAAATTTTAATGCTATCATCTTTTAAATTTACATATCTGACTTTTCTCAGGGGTTCTTTGACTACAGATACAGGATGGACTTCACACGGTCAGTAAAGCTGATCATCTGCCTCTGAAGTCAGTGGAAGGTCTCAGAATTATTTTGACAATCACCAATTTGATAAAAAAACTGTATCTTGAAATAATAGTATACCTCCTAGAACAAGATGAAGACTTTAGATGTCTATTAAAAATAAATGAAAATTTCTATTAGAAACAGAAGCAAATTTTCTACTTGTATATCTAGCATTAACTAGTTTAGATAAGGTACAGTATGCAAGATTGACCCAGTGATATGGTCCTGAATGTGTTTCACATCTATGTATGTCTGTCTTCTTACACAATCTTAAACATCTAGTGCCTATATAAGCTTGTGAGTTCACACTTGTATCAATGCTTAAATAAATTTTCCTCTTTGATACTGCTATAACTTATTTGCCCGTATCATGTTCTCTCCTTGTTGTTTATTAGCACCATTTGTTATGTCGCATTTAAAATTAGATTGGGAGATATTTGGGGGAGGAATCATTAGCAGGTTGCAATCAGAACTCTAATTATGCTGCTACTGGAGGGTGCTGAGGAACACATTGCAGAGTGAACAGATGTACTCATTTTTAATAGGGGAAGTCATGTCATAGTAAATTACAGCTCTATTTTCTAGAATATGGGCCAGTTGAAGGATTTGCAGGTAAAAAGTGTAGCAGAGCTGAAATCGAAAAGCCGTGACATATCTGACATGCTAAGTGCAGACACTTCATGCTGCTGTTCAGACACTGCACACTGATGCAGAATGCAAATAGGCCCAAGACTTCTTCCACCAGCTACCAACAAAGCATTAGAAAGGCAGACTTTCTGGAACAGATAAACAAAGTGCTGACAGGAGAAGTTACAAGAGAAAGGAAGGGTTTATTGCCTGGCAGTGTTAAAGAATTGCAGCAGCATTTTCTGGGGGCAAGATAATTTACCAGCAGCACTAATGGCCTAAAAAGCCAAATTTCTTCTTCCTAGAAGAAACAGTCTACTCTGGCTGAGTGGAAGAATGACAGAAAAGTTGAAGAGACTACTAAGCTAAACAGGAAGCTTATGATGACAAAAGGCCCTAGGTCTGTAGGTGCTGAAAAAATACACATAACTTGATCCTGTCTGGACTAAATCCTCACATGAAGCAATGGGAAAAAAAAATGAACAGCCTGAGCAGCAGACTCTGTATGCCTTGAGTTCAGTGGATGCATGCACAGTGACGGAGATGATGCTGAAGAGAAATACGGGAGAGCACTGCAGCTGGACCAGACAACTCCAGCTCAGTATCCTGTCCTTCACAGCAGCCCACAGAAGATACACAGGACAGAGTATAAAAGTGTGGCAAATACAGTGATAATTTCCCTGGACATTCTCCCAAACTCCAGCAATGGTGTTTATGGACTCTCTGTGCCAGATGTAGCTTTCACAAAGTCAGTAAACATTGCAGCTTTTTCTTCTGTTAGTTTATGTGGCCCTAAACTTCTGTGAACTTTTAGCCTCCCCAGTATGCTGTGTCAAGGGCTTCTATAGTGTAACTATGACCTGCGTGAAGAACCAGTCTTCTTGTTTTGAACCTTTGGAAGCGCTGCTTTGAGTTCATGCCCTTTAGATCCCAGAAGCAACATAAGCAGTCTGCTTCCTGTGCTTAATGTTTTCCAGGAGGCCATCAGCAGTCTGGCCAGTGAGCAGTGCTGCTAGAACCAGCAAGTCATCCAAGACTCATGCTCCTTTACATTGGTAAGTGATAAAGGCCAAAGAATGCATGTCAGCACTACACCCCTGCTCATCCGTGCTGGCCAAGACTAAGCATATTCCTTGGCATCATTTTGGCCAATTCTATCTAATACTTCCAAAACCAATGCCAAGGCACACTCCAGAGAACCACATGTGCTGCTCTAAACAGGCAGCTTAGAAAGACTGCACCATGTCCAGCTTCCTTCATCCTACCCCCTCCTCCAGCACTGCCCTAGCAGGCCCATCATACCCCAAAACGTGCCATATGCACTCATGCCATACCCCAGGATAAGTCATAAATATGTTCACCTTGTGCTGTGATAACTTTACTCTGATGGGATGCAACTCCACCTGCAATTCAGCAATGTTCCATGGATGGGAACAAACATTTTGGCGTCTTCCTCTGTAACCTTTGGTGACAGCTCATCTAATTTACTGAGTGGCCACTCTCTGCTTTCATTTACTTCTACAGGTGTTTGTAGTGATTAGCAAGGAAAGGCCACTTGCACAAGAAGAACTACACAAGTTTATGTAGCTTTCCAGACGTGATCTGCAGGTAGCATGTCTGGAGCACTCAAGTGGAACCTGTTGGACAGGCCCACAGAGATGTAGCGGCATCCAAAGAGGCAAGATACACTGACCTTGCTCTTTACCTCTTTCCTATCAAGTTTATTAACTTATCTTAAAGGTACAAAGAATTTATCACCGTTTTGACCTCTGATACAGGTGTTTAATTAGCTATCACACAAGGATATTATAGATTGATAAAAGGAATGACACCTAAGTGCAGAGGACATAGTAGAAAAAGAACACATTCCAGAAAAGCAAAATATATAGGAGGCAGCAAAAGTGATAGCCTGTGCACGTGTACTTTGAATACTGCTCATTGCCACAGTATCCCTAAAAACAACTTACTAAAAGAAGAACTATTTATAAACAGGAAGGTCCCTCATTAGATAATTAAAAAAAGATAGAAATAGTTAGCCGATGCAGTTTATTTCCCTATCACAAACAGTGCTGTCACATGTGTGCGGCTAGAAAACAATCCATACATTTTAACAACTGCATATCTGAAGGATGAACTTAATATTCTTCAAGGCTTGCACACACTGATGGTTTAAGCTGTTTTTTCCAGATGAGAGACATATGAGGCAAAATGAAACAAAAGCCCAGCTTTGCCATGAATACAGCAAATCATTCACATGAACTCAGTTCTACTTGCACTAAAGTTTGAAAAGGGGCTCTTCACACAGTTGAAGATGAATTCTCTTCACTGTAAGGAAGTGTAAATTCAGACAGATACCTGAGGAAGTGGAAGAGAAATAGATGAAGAGGACAAAAGCAAAATATTTAATCTACTATATCTTATTTTCCTTAAATTCAAGAGCACAACAAACTGTTCCTCAAGTTGTCTTTAGCATTTAGAGATTGGTTCTGCATTGCCAACTGTAAAAAGAAACCCCACTAATTTTAAGGCATCCTTGTGTAAGAAACATAAGAACCAGAGGAATTATCAGAAGACCTTATGACACCATTCTTGGTCTTGTTCAACAGAAACAAAAGCAGCAGTTTTGTCACCATAGTGCTGTAATGCTGAAGAACAGAAAGTCAATCACCTAATCTCAGCTGGTAAAAGCTTCCACCAGCACTAGGAGCTCTGGGACTGTGGTTCATTCCCATTCCCATCAATAGCAATACAGCTGTCTGAAGACCTATCAATACTAATAGCTTTTCATAGTGGATATTGCTCTGTGGTAGTTTTCCAAGACCTCAGTTAGGTAATAGTGTCATGTGCACAGGTCTCCTGTTACCAAAGGCGGCTAAATCTGTGGTAAATGTTTTTCAAACTACATTTCTAATCCAGATTTCCTTTGTCATTGTGTCTTGGACACTTTAATGTATAAAACCAGGAAGCGTAGCCTGATGTAGCTTGTTATGTTATAGATATGTTTATAACGAAAACACATTTACAGTGAGGATATGAGAATACACTGCTTTTAAGATTCCACCTACTGACACATGAACAGGGCTGGCCTCAAATTAGCTAGTAAATCTGAGTAAACCTCTAATGACTGACTGACATCAAAACAAAACTTGAAAGATTAGCAAAATTTACTGAAACTGACATTGAACTTAAGATGAAAGCTCTTCTGAAAACGAAGAGTCTCTGGAGAAAACTAGGAAATTCAAAAGCTTTGGTATGTCCATTGATTCAACAAAAATGTAATTACTCTACAAGGGAAAAGACAAATTAAGATACATGAGCAAGACTGCTGTGGCCTGAATAAAAGAGATTCTGCAAGGGTAAGTTGGTGATTTTATAGGAGATGAAATTATGATAGCCAAGATGTGAAATATTATTGTGTTCATAAAACATAGTATGAGCTACAGCACCTTTGAGTTTCAGTAAATGTATGAAAACCATGATTAGGACAAAAAATGTGTTCTGCCAGTGGCACCGGCTAGATACAGGTTTGAGTAACACTGTTTTCTAGTAATTTACTTTATAGGAATATAACAGAAATCTGACTTTTACGTGCCACATTTATTGCCATCTTTGGAAATACATCAAGACATGTTCAGAGGTGTCTGAATTTATTAGCATTCTATGAATTCAAAGGAGCTGAGACATTTATCATCAAGAGAAAAACTTAGATTAAAAAAAAACTTATCAAATGTTAGAAATCTAGAAAATGCACTTATTACCCTTGTCACATTAGTTAGCATATAACAGGCAAAGGTATCTAGGATGTAACTTCTTTCCTATACAGTCATCTAATTTTTTTGCCAAGTGCATTATTTTTCATGTTTTATTTTCATTGTAGAAGTAGCTCAAGTCAATAAAAATATTTCTAGTTTAAGTCCTGATGAGAATGGAAGTAAAATGCCTACATTTAAAAATAACCCTTAGTCCACTGTCACCAACATTCATCCTTGTCTAGAAAGAGACAAAAAAATATCGTATGTCAACATCTTCACAAAATTGGTTCCTAATTACAGGACAAGCACCAATATTTCTTCATATATTTCAATACCTGAAACACATCATTCTTTAAAGAGCTTACAGACTAATTTCTGTAAGGTACTTATGTAACTTATTTACAATACATCCAGAAAAGAATGCTGAATATTTATTAACTTACTGAGTCATTTTCAAAACCCTTTCAGGTGACTCAAATTCAAATCTGCAATCCTTAGCGGACAAGAGCTTCCTTTCTGTTCCAGTTCTGTTATTGCAAAATGCAGGATGGTGGAAACTGAAGAACGTAAGTGTGTATTTTAGTCAGTGACCTTATAAATCTCTGGGGCAAAGACCTAAAATACATATGAAAATAGCCAATGGTTTTTAAAAACACCTTCAGTAGAAAAACGGGCATGTATTCAACATAGCTGTAGTTCCTGTGAAGAATGGATCTGTAAGTCTACATGTCCCTAGACACATGTTTGAATTTATGTTCAGGCTATTTAAACAATGTCAACAGCCTCCTTATGTTTTTCTATTATGATTAACTATGCTGCTGTAAATCTTGCTTAAACATGTAGCTGGACAATTCCTACTGTTAGGAAAAAAAGGTCTTAGGTTTGCACAGCTATGCACAATTGAGCCACAGAGGGCATAAGAACAGCAAGACATACCGCACATTTTTTCTTGGCTTCTCCAAGTGCCTTAGAGACTAGGGAAGCTGAGCAGGGCCTGGTTCTTAGCAGAAGGAATCGGAACATGAAGAAGTACTGATTAAATCAGGACAGAGCTATTTTTTATGACACACCTAATTATTTTCACCTTTCCACATCTTTAGGAAAGGGCTTCTTTTAATCTTTTCCAGGTGGACAAATGTACAAAAGACTTTACAGTAATGACTGATGCACAGGATGTATCCTCCAAATAAATGTTAACTCCATAGCCTTTTCCAGAATATACCTTCAATAGTTGTGAAGAACTATCTTACACCTTTTTTGCCTCATCCTTGCATGGAAAACTTCTATAAGGTTTTTATTACTTTAATTTTCCAGATTAAATAAAGAATTGTAAGATAACCTGTCAGACTCTTGAAGAAAAATTATTTCCTGATTTTACTTCTCTTATAACAAAGCAGCTTCTTTGGTACTACCAATCTATACGAGATAGGCTTATTTTAGATTTTTATTTGGCTATGACCGTGAGTGTTGTTTTTTCCACTGTCAGATTCAATCTGCATGACATCAGCATGTCACCACTACAACAGATGTCACTTTATTATGGTCTTCATGTTTTGTTTTTTATTTCTTTGTAATTAGTGATCTAGTCTTCCTTAAAATACTACAATTTACTAGCAGCAATATAGGTGCTCTGTTGAGGACAGGGTGACATAACCTACAGTGACAGCCAACAGAATGGCAGTGATCTGTTGAAATATTTGAAACTGAAGAGAAAAATCTATCTTGGCCAGATAAGCAGCCTGGAGGACCAAAGGATGCCAAGCAGTCTTCTGTTTGAAAAACACAGGTCATTGTACAACAGAATTGTACTTGGACCTTTTAATGGCTACTTGGATTGCTAGCACCAATCATGCTGTAAATATATTTAGGTCAGTATAACAACCCTCTAATTTGCTCTAATGCTTCAATAATCGGTTTAAAGCTGGTTAAAAACTATACACACACACACAGACACACAGACACACACATATATATTTAGACACAGTACCCAGGTCTTACGGTTTTGCTTCAATGTGGGTATAAGACGGAGCTTCTCTTACAGTACCTGACATTGTGTCACTTTCTAATAACACGGCTGCTGGTAGTAAGAGGCTCAAAATGCCATTTGTAGTTAAAATCTCTATTTTCAGATATATTGTCTAGTTTATTCATGCAGAGAAGTCATTTTACCTTTTGACCTTTCTGCTGGACTGAACAAAATGAGTGAAGACATATCCTAAAAGTCTTTGTGTTTGAGCAAATTGTGACTGTAGCTGAAATTGCCAGTCTCCTGTATTATTCACATTAATTTATTTGTAATACAGTTGGCCAAACCATTCCATTTTAGATAGTTATTTCATTTTGTTTAGATTTATAGTGAAGTTAAAAAATTAATGAAGCAGAAAATCGAAGCATTGTAGAGCATTTTAATCAGATACAAAGGACCACAACTGCAATGCTTCATGCAGACCCAGGTTTTAAAATGATAAGATTTTTTACTTAACAAATTAATTTTGTTCAGTTGCCTAATTACTTTCTATGGCATGAAATAAGTGAAAGTTCAAGTATAAGCCCATTGCTGAGGGAGGGCACAATTTCCAAGATTTTCTTTTCAGGATAAGAACGAATCTTATGTAATTTTAATAATAAATAGGGCTAATAATAAAAAGAGCCTAGGGCTTTTCAGAGATGCTACATCTTCACTCCTTGATCTCCTCAGGAGCTGAAAGTATCTAAAAGCCTGCTGGACTGAGTCCTACCTGCTTAAGTCTGACCTCATGCAAAAAGGATTTGTTTCCATTGATACTTTAAAATCTTGGAATACCTGTTAGAGCACTTGCTGGAAGCTGGTATGAGTTACCAAAAACTCATTGGGGGCTGGAAAAACTGTGTTGGTTATAAGGAGTTATCAAGAAGTTTCAATTAAGCAACATTGAAAGATACAAGAAGAGCTGCACATAATTCAGAAATTATTAAAATTCAGGCAAATGAGCTAAGGATCAGAAAAAGCATAAAAAGGCAAGCAATAAATACAGCTAACCAAAGAGAATACCAAATTAATTAATGGTCAAATTCTTTGAGATTACTTTGAAGGAGGGCAGGTACGGAGCAGAGGGAACAGTCACAGATGAGGAACACTGTAGATCCACAAAACGTAAATGTAGAAAATGTCAGAGGAACAGGCCATTGTGTGTTGCTTGGTATAAAGTCTGCTTTCAGACTATTCATGTGTATATATTCATGTTTCATAACTTCAAGGAATTCTGCTTTCAAATAATATCACTTGTGCATATCTTCATTTATTAGGGCTACAAGAAAAAGAGACAAATTGAGACTGTGTCTATTACATATGTATTTTTTATGCAATTCTGTGTACCTGTTCTGTATATACACAAAGCCACACGCACAGATGGAACTTGAAAATTCACTGTACAATACATAGATTATGGGCAAATCATTAATTTATAGTGAGGCTGAAGAAGTTTTTGAGAAAGGAAAAAAAAATCAAATCCTTCTGAAAGCTGGTTGTGTCATAAAACAAAGCAAAGTAGAAGAACCGGCGCAGAAGACATTTTCTAAGAATAAAATGGCAAGATGAATATCATCAGATCACAGCGGACATTATCAATAAGATAACAGCGACGACTCCACCAAATAACAAGAAATAAACACTAAGCCTTTTTAGGTGCTGTGGGCTTTTGGAGAAGGCACGTTCCGAACTACCCTGGTTGTAAACTCCCTCGATCAAGTCTTTATAGACTTAAGGTGCTCGAGGGGAGGTTTAGGCTGGACATTGGGAGGAATTTCTTCACAGAAAGGGTGATTAGACATTGGGATGGGCTGCCCATTGAGGGAGGTGGTGGGGTCACCGTCCCTGGAGGTGCTTAAGGAAAGGCTGGCTGTGGCACCGGTGCCGTGGCCTGGTTGAGCTATTGGTGGTGTTGGGTCACAGGATGGACTGGAATGGTCTCAGAGGTCTTTTCCAACCCAAATGATTCCGCGGTTCTGTGAAGCGAGCCCGAAGAAGAATGATTTCAGATGGGGCTCGGAGAATTCGCTCCCCCCACGGGGCGGCAGCGTGCTGGTTTAGGCTGGCGGGCAGAGTTAATTCCCTGCACAGTGCCTCGTAAGGGCTGTTTTGTCAAAGCCCTCAGGGAGCGCAGTGGGGCCGCTGCCAGGGCTCAGGGAGTCTCTCAGTCCCTCCAGCAGAGAAGCCGCCGATCTCTGGCGTGGCCCGGGCCGGGCAGGGGCGCGGCCGCCGCGCTTGACTGTGGGAGACACGGGGCGGGGCCGCCGCCGCCGCCGCCGCCGGAGTTTGTCCCTTGGCGGCCGCCGTCCGGAGCGCGCCTCCCGCCGCCGGGCCGCGGGCTTTTGGAGCGCCATGAGCCTGTGGGCAGACAAGCACCGGCCCAGCGCCCTCGGCCGCCTCGACTTCCACCGCGAGCAGGCGGCGCGGCTCCGCAACCTGGTCAGTGAGGCACGGGCTCTGCCCGGCGCCGCCGCGCTCCGCCGGCCTCCCCGCCGGGCTCTGCCCAGGGCCCCGGCGGCCTCCAGGTGCCCCCGGTCTCCTCCTCCCCGCGGCCAGGATCCCCCACGAGTCGGGATTGAGCCTGAATAAGGGGAAAAAACTTTACTGTGCGGGTGACCGAGCATTGGAACAGATTGCCCAGAGGGGCTGTGAAGTCTCCGTTACTGGAGATAGTCAAGAACCATCTGGATGCAATCCTGTACCCTGTGCTCTGGGATGACCCTGCTTGAGCAGGGAGCTTGGACCGCTGTGGCCCCTTCCAACCTGA
This sequence comes from Acanthornis magna, assembly GCA_036785705.1. NCBI lineage: Eukaryota > Metazoa > Chordata > Aves > Passeriformes > Acanthizidae > Acanthornis > Acanthornis magna. The sequence continues at coordinate 16,412,774 of JAWUZG010000090.1, forward strand.
CCCATGCTGTAATTGGGATTCCGGGCCCCTAGCGCTGCTCCTGTGGGGCCGGGGTCGGGAGCTTTCCCTCCGTGCAGGCCCTGGCCTTCCGAGGAGCGTCCCTGCTGCGGGAAGGTGTCTTGGTGGCATCTCGCCCTGCTTGGGAGCCAGGCCTTAACGCCGAGGGAAAGGCTGCGAGGGAATCAGTGACTCGACTCTTCCAGGAGTGGTGTGCACATGTTCTTCCTGCTGGTTTCAGTGTCCGTGAGGACAAGGCTTGGTTTGTTTGCTTAAAGTTAGCAGAAATCTTTAAGGCGCGCAGTTGGGCGTGAAAGTCAGGACTTCTTCCCCTGCCAGATGTGCCGGCGGGATTGATTCACTCCCTCAGGGATTAGTGATATCTAACTAATGTAAATTCTGACTGTGGGGTATGGTCTGGTGTGCTCCAAGTCATGCTTTCTAGTTTTTCAGGAAATAAACTCCTAAATATATATATGCAGCTGCTTTAAACTTTGTTTCAAACCTTTTTCCTGTGTGTTTTTCGCAGCTGTCACTCCGGTAACCGTGGAAAGCATATAAATGCTGGAGTGGGGGTTTTTTGGGGGTTGTTTTGTGTGCTGGTTTGCTTGGGGTATTTTTCAAGCACTGAGATGTTTGAAGTTAAATGAGTTGCACATGGCCTTCAGAAAAATACGGTGTTCTATAGGAAATGTTGCTGCAGGAAAGGATTTCAGCAGTTTTAGTTCTAGGTGCTATGTTGCGATGGAGTTGGAAAAGTCATTTAATGTAAACTTGGGTGAAAATGGAAGGATAAATGCTCTTATAAGGAAAATACTGTTGTAGCTAACTGATCTTGTTGCTTTTTCTTCAGGTTCAATGTGGTGACTTTCCTCATCTATTGGTATATGGACCATCAGGAGCTGGAAAAAAGACAAGAATTATGTGTTTGTTAAGGGAATTATATGGTGCAGGAGTGGAAAAACTGAGGATTGAACATCAGAGTGTAACGGTAAAATAAATAAGTCTTCCATCTGCTGTGAAGTAATGTGGAAATACACATTTCTGTTGTGAGGCCTTTGTACTTACTTGAATTTTAATTTTTTTTTATTTTGCACTCAGTGTCTTCAGCCTTTTTTATGTAATTAATCATACTAGTTTGGTTATATGAACAAATTCTTTTCCAGATGTTCTTTAGGTGTTCAAGATGTGGGGTTCTCTGTGTTCTGTGCCTGGTTGGCTGTTCTTGTGGTGTGGTTTTCTTGTTCAGTGTGGGTTTTTTTATTTATTGTTGACAGTTCAGTTTGGACAGTACCCTCTCTTGTGGTAGACTAGCTCTTAATTAAATGCAAAGAATCTCATTTATCTGTAAAAATAAGGATAATTAAGAAAAATTTAGCGCTGGTTTTTGCATGTATGCAGGTTTTAGCTTCTTTTCTCATTTTCATAGTGACAACTTTAGCATTAGCAAAAACAAAAAATCAATTTAAATTCTCTCTGCCTTGGTCTTAGGCATTTAAGTGTTTATTATTAAAAGACTATATTGCCTATTAAAAATTCTTGCTGTGGTAGGCTTAACCACCAAGGGATTATCAAGCTTTATTGATAAATAGGTTATTTAGTGCGTGCTTTTTAGTTCTCAGTGGTGCAACAAATAATATACTTAGACTGAATGCTAGACATATAGAATATAATTAACTGCTCAGACCCAAATTCAATGGTGATATAAATACCAGTGTTTTCTTCAAAGGAAGTATAGAGTTGGAATCCTTTGAGAACAGAAGTAAATAGCTTCTTTGGGCTTGTCCAGCAGTTTTGTTTCCAAACCTTTTCTTTAGATGGACGTAGTGTTACTTATATTGAACAGCTTATTCCATTAATAAAATTTCTTTGCCAAACTCTCGAGTAACTGGAGTACGCAATAATACATACTAGGTGTTGCTATCACAGACATTGCTGTTGCTGTTTTACAGGCTGGATGGTGTGTCAGTACTCCTTTTTTCCTTTGGAGGCAGGGCTGGGACCATAGGAGATAAGCAAGTCTATGTCTCAGGGATTCTTTGATCTTTGAGACTCTTGGTTTACTTGTGATTTAGCCAGTTGTAAGCTGTAAGAGATTTTTAGAACACTTTCTGAAACTTAATGCTCTTGTATTCTACATAGGCACCTTCTAAAAAGAAGATTGAAATTAGCACCATTGCAAGTAATTATCACCTTGAAGTTAACCCAAGGTAAGTGTACAGTAAAAATGCCTAACTTCAAAGTTGAGCCACTGGCCATGTTGTGGTTTCAGCCTGGGTGTATGAGGGACTGATGGCCTGATTTGTTGCCTGAGCAAATTAGATAATGGTCCATGGGTTTGGTCTGCAAATGAGGGCAGGGAGGGGGTTTTTAATTGAACAACTCTAGATGAACAGGAATTTGGATTGTTGTGTATTAAAGGCAATAATCTGTTTAACTGGCTGCATAAGCATGCTGATGTTGAGGACTGGGTAACAGAAACAGCTCCTCCATACTGTTAGTTCTCTCACAAATACAAAAATAAAGGAATTTGAAAGTAAGCAAAGTTTACCCAATAACTCTTCAAATTAAGCATTTAGAGCACGGCAAAGAACACCACCACAAAATACTGTGGATCCTGTCCTGAGCGAGGTCAGATGTTGATTTAAACAAGAGAAGCTCTAATGGGAGCTATCTATGTCTTCTTTGGCAGTTGTGAAATTGCTGGTAATAGTTCCCAGACCAAAAGTAAATATTTGTGTTTACCTGAAACCTTGTAATGTTGCTTTAAATCACAGATGAATGAATATCATTGTGTACTGGGAGGTGTTGGTTGCTGCTAAGCCTTAGCTCATGCTTGCTTGCATTTTAGAAGTTATTCTGCTGTGCCAGGTCTCCTTTAAAAGCTCATTCTGCAGCTAAACTGTGTATTGATTAGTGAGCATCTGCTGGTGTTCTAATACAGACACAAATAATTTTCAGTTAATTACCAATAAAAGCTGATACTTATTGGTAATCACTGTTTTGAATATGTCATTTTGGTGATATAAAATGTGTGACCATTCAATCTCCAGCTCTAATAACCTGATACTACTAACACTTTTCCTGTTATTCTGTTTAGAGTACTTAGAGCTGAAACATAAAATAATTGTATTTCAATTTAAATACAAAAGTGCTGAGTTTTGATTAAGAATTAATATCCTAATTCATAAGCTATAAGTGATCAAGCAACTGTCATGTTTATGTCTGACCAGACAGTAAACCTGTGTGCTGTGCTATGGCCTGTGAAGTTTGACTGAATTATAACATGGCGAAGTCATGTGCATCTCGAGTAACATGGAATGTGATGAATGGCTCATAGGGAAATTAATTTCTGTGAAGGAGTCTGCAGAATAAAACCCTGTATTTACATCAGTCCTTTGAGTCAGGCATCCCATTATGTGGTTAGACTTGTTCTTCCCATAATGAGTAAAAAGGTTTACATTGTGTGTCCTTGTTCAAATTGTAGGTAACAAAAGTTTAGATTTCTCATCTCAGGAAAGTAAGTTTTATTTTAATGAGTTAATAAAACATTTGACAGTGGTTTTACTATGTTTGAACATAATGCCCCTAATCCAGCTGTGTCTGCATAAACTTTGGGCTGTTTTTATTATATGGGAGGTAACTTTCAACAGCTTAACACGTTTTGAGCTTAATTCTAACCTCAGCAGCTTCTGCATTCTTTTGGCATTCTTGTTCATTCCGTTGACCTTAGGAAGCTGTATTTTATATGCAATATAAAGTTTTTTTAAAACAAGTTTTATTCAAACTCCTGGTACAGTGATGCAGGAAACAATGACCGTGTAGTAATTCAGGAACTCTTGAAGACAGTGGCACAGTCTCAACAGCTTGAGACAAGTACTCAACGAGATTTTAAAGGTGAGTAAAACAGTAAAAACCATTCAAAATACTTTTTAAATGTGGGTGTTTTTTTCAGAGATCTCAGTTCACAGTTTTATTTGTACCTGTATATTGCATGAGGATTGTACAGTCAAAAAGGTTTGCAGGTTATCTTAATCTTTATTTGCCTGCCTGTGGAACCATGCTGCCATTTGCTGTGTGTTATCACATATTTTGGTATTATTGCTTGAATGTTGAAAGTGTTTTTTTCTTAGAAAGATTTGATATTAATACAAAACCTCACTACGTTTAATCCTTTTTTCAGTGGTGCTGCTAACAGAAGTTGACAAACTCACTAAAGATGCTCAGCATGCTTTGCGCAGAACAATGGAGAAGTACATGGCGACCTGCAGGTTGATCCTGTGCTGCAACTCAATGTCAAAAATTATAGGACCCATTCAAAGCAGATGCCTGGCTGTACGAGTGCCTGCTCCCAGCATTGAAGATGTATGTTGAAAGAGAAGCAAAAATAAATTACTTAAAAATTCTTATCTAATAAGTTCTTGCTGTGGACTTACGAAATATTTCATTTTGACATAATGACCTAGTTTTCCTTTGTGGTGGATGATTTGCCAAGCACGACTTAATGAAAGTCTGGTCCATCTCTTGTCAAGAAATCTTTCTAACAGGAGAATCTATGTGTGCTGAATGGTTTGCTAAGTGTTGTATTCCTGCTGTTTTCTCTGTAGATCTGCCATGTCTTGTCCAGTGTGTGTAAGAAAGAAGGCCTGACACTTCCCCAGGAACTGGCTCAAAGGATTGCAGAGAAATCTGGCAGGAATCTTCGGAAAGCGCTACTTATGTGTGAGTCCTGCAGAGTACAACAGTAAGTCACTGCAAAAATGAATGTAAATTATACGGTCAGACACATAAATGACCTTACTTCTAAGGCCTTGTTAGAATAGGTGACAATTTGCTTGGATTGCAATTTTTAAAAAATATTTCGTAGGTATCCTTTCACTGCTGATCAAGACATTCCGGAGATGGACTGGGAAGTTTATTTGAGAGAAACTGCAAATGCTATTGTTGGTCAACAGACACCACAAAGGTAGGTGAATGCACTTGTTTAGAGATATAAATGATTTTTTCCATGTACTCTGGAACCTAAAAAAAAGTTGTATTCAGAAATGTGGCCTCTTCAGTTATGTGTAATTTTCTGTTATGTGTACTGTAGCTCACTTTGCAGCCAGAGGAGTTGAGCTTTAAAATCGCCAGAGAAGGCTGAATGAGTATCAGGAACTGCAAAACTGTTGCTTTTCCCTGCTGAAGCTTAGTAATCAAAAGTGAGCGTAGCCTTAGTTAGATGATGTGTTCTCTGTCTTCTTTTTTTTGGTTGGGGGATAGTGGGTGCGTGTGGTTGCTGTGGTTTGTTTTACTTAAAGTTTCTCTTTCACCATCTTTAGCATAATGCACCTTTGTAAAAGAACTAGAAGTGAGAAACATTGCTTTTTTAAAGCACATCAGGAGATGACTCCTGTATCCATCTCAGTGTCATATCCAGAGCCTGATCCTTTTAGTCTGTTCCATGTATTACTTGCATAAGATGTCACTTAATTTAAATGCTTGTAGAATCTGACCTCCTGTTATCAAAAGCTGAGTACTGGGTAACTGTGTCAGTATTGCCACCTAATTGTCTTACCCCTTTTTATAAACAATGAATACAGAAAAGCAGCATAAAAGAACTCTGTCTCTAATAAATTGCTCGAGTCTCCTCTCTAGTCTTAAGCATGAATAATAACTTAGATACGAAGAAGAATTAAAGGGAAACAATCCTGAGACAAATCCTAATAGCCGTGTAGCTTCTAAATTAACTGAGACCATTGTAACTAGAGTATGTGTTGTTTATCTTTTGAATAAAAGGTGATATGCAGCCTTTGGATTGAAATTGACTCACACAATGCTTTTGGTTTTAAAATAACACACAAAGTCAAAAGGAAAAAAAGAAACTTTGCTTGGGTTGCCTCTTTTCCTGCAGCATATTTCACAAATAGTGAAAACACACTAGTATGCTTTGGGATCATACTTCTCATAATTTGTCGTGTCTTTCCAACAGGCTTTTGGAAGTCCGTGGACGGCTTTATGAACTCCTGACACACTGCATCCCTCCTGAGATTATAATGAAGGTAGTTCAACTATCTCACTCTTAATGAATTATAAATACTAATGCTGTGACAGTCTCAACTAGAACTTTTGTTAAAAAAATACACCAAAACATCACAAAGTATCTAAATATTGATGAAAAGCTGCACCCTTTCCAAATAGCTAAAACTTTTTTTGTGGTCAGAGAACAGCAGCATTAAAGCTGTGTAAAAACAAAGAAGAATGTTTTTAGTCCCCTTGGCTTCTCAGGCCAGTTACTATATTGAAGCATAGATATATTTTATTGCATCCAGGGAATGTCAGCAAAGCTGGTGGAGGGGCTGGAGCACAAATCCTATGAGGAGTGGCTGAGGGAGCTGGAGTTGTTAAGCCTGGAGAAAAGGAGGCTCAGGGGACCTCATTGCTCTCTACAAATGCCTGCAAGGAGGTTGCAGCAAAGCGGGGGTTGGCCACTTCTCCCGGGCATCTAGCAACAGGGTGAGAGGAAATGGTTTCAAGCTGTGCCAGGGAAAGTTCAAGTTGGACAGTAGGAATAATTTCCTTACTGAAAGAACAGTAAGCATTGGAACAGGCTGCCCTAACAGCCTGTACTAACAGGGAAGAGGTGGCATTGCCCTCCCTGGAGATGTTCAAAAAACAAGTAGATGTGGCACTTCGTGATACAGTTTAGTGGGCATGGTCCTATTTGGTCAAAGGTTGTACTTCCTGATCTTAGTGGTGTTTCACAGCCTTAATGATTGTATGATTATATGGGCTAATCTTGGTATGATTTGTTTTCTCTTGAAAACAAAGTTATAAGTTCAATATTTGCTATGTCTTTGTTGAGAGGTGTGCTGAAGGATGCTAGACCAGCAGGACTATTCAGAGACAGATGTCAGCTTGGGAGGATAAAAGCAAGTGGGATGTGCATGTCTTTATTTTAAGAAGGATGAAGACGGCTAGAGCAGAACAAAGATCAAAAATAATATTTGCAACTTAACCTAGTAATGTTTACTTTGCCTGAAGATGTAATTTCCTTTCACATTAACTAATTTCTGCTTTCTGATGGTTTTGGTACTTTGGTGTTTCTTTAATGTTCCTTTCTTACAGTAGGTTAGTGGATCCTGCATTGCTGTGTTTGAGAGGCAAAAGGTGCATGTTCTCTACCCACTCCCTCTTCATGAACTTGAAATGGTCTAGAGATACTTCTCACTTAATCCTGGCTGTTTTAATAGAGATGGATTTGCAATGATTTTATTGCTGTCTCTGATATAAAATAATGCATTTTGGGGTTTTGTAGTGACTAAAGTATTGCAGTCAAGTTGTCTTGTGTGCCTGCACATAAATATATACATAAATACAGAGGCACTTAAATTCTAAATGAGCCCTTTCCTTCTTTTTTATTAATGTTATTTCTCTTTGTACTTGATGCTGTCAAGATAGAAGTAAGTGGTTTTAATACACTTGCTATCTTGGTAAGAATTCTCCTCAGGGCCATTGTGCCTGCGTGCAGTAGAGGTTATAGTATTTGGAGATGAGGTTAATTTATTTTCTTTTATTAAAGCATAAATTATTCCCATAAATGATTCTTGAATGTCTTTTCTGTTGGGTTAATGAGTGAACTATTGGTTATAGCTTCGCTATTTTCAGAGAAACAAGGTTATCCTCTTAAATACCTAATTTTTCCAATACTGCCCTGTTTTTTACTATTTTAGGGTCTCCTGACAGAACTTCTAAATAACTGTGATGGACAACTGAAAGGAGAAGTTGCACAGATGGCAGCCTTCTATGAGCACCGCTTGCAACTGGGCAGCAAAGCTATTTATCATCTGGAAGCATTTGTTGCAAAGTTCATGGCAATTTACAAGAAGTTCATGGAGGATGGGCTAGATGACATGATGTTCTAACTCTGTGCCCAAAGTCACACATAGAATGTTGCATCAAGATACCAATGATATTCCAAATATCTACTTGTCAGTGCTTGATTACATGTGGGTCTAGTTCTAAGTCAAATATTTTTATTTTGCCATTTAATAAAACAATGTTTGTTCAGCTTTAGAAACCAGATGGATTCTTTGACAGCCACAAATCCATCTTTAGATCCATACAAAATACATTGGCCTTTCAGAAAGACATCACACTGCCTTGGAATATGGTGTAAGATGAGAGCTGCTTTGCAGTATTTGTGAGCTGACGTTAAGAGGAGAGAACACAGATGCTGTGTAGTTGGTTTTTGTTTGTTAATCACAGATGGGCAAGACTATAAGAAAAAGATGTTTTTTCCATGTTCTGCTACATTCCAGCTTGAACATGTATGCTCTGCCTGCTTGTCTATACATCTCAATCTTCGTCTGACTTCTTTCTTTTTTAGCCTCACCACATTTTCTGTGGTGTGCTGACACTGAATGTTTTTTATTCTTCTTTTCTTTGTAAGCAGTTGTATTGAAATTGTGGATGAGCAATTCTTTTGTTTTGCTTCTAAATCAAATGGAAAACCTTGTTTTCAAGGACTATACTTTTATACAACAAGTCCACTTGCTGTCTGACCCTCTTGGCTTCACCTCAACTTACATAAAGCTGTTCAGGTGAAGGTTATTCCTTTGACTATTTTTTAATGAAGGGCAGAGTTTCAGCAAAATATATTATTTTGCCTCATAAACGGATATGTGACATTTTTAAAATGGCAAAATAAATTTTAGGAAATAGGAACAAAAATGCTGAATTAGTGTTTTACACTGTCTGCGACTGCCTACACCCATTCATTTGCTTTGATGTAGACATCTTTCAGAAAGGTGGGATATTCCACACACTGTAACACTGAAGGGAGCCACTGAAGTTTAAAAGAATCCAAACAACTACAAGGAACAAGAAGTGAAAAAACAACCTCCCAAAATAACAATAATGATATGGTTATAGAAAACCAACAGCACCTGTGCTGCAAGTCTTTCACATGTTATGTCTGCGTACCATAGTACTCTAAAAATTACTGAATTCATGCCCTTTATTACTTCACCATGCTAATTTAGGCTGTTACTAGATAGTATTTAAAGCTAAAGTTAATTAAATACTATTTCTTTCCCTCCCCCTCTATTTTTTTCTTCATTCCCAAAGAGGGTTTAATAGTTGGGGCTTTTTGTGTCAGAGGTGGTTAAGCATAATGGCAGTTGTTTTGGAAGCTAGGGCGTTCCCATTAGCAATTGATAAGAAAGCATCTCACGAGATATTAGTAACTCTGTTGTCCCCTTTAGAATGTAAAAAGGCAGCATGAATCCTCAAAGAAGTAGTGCTGCTGCTGTTCTCAGGGGTTTGGGGATTCCATGTGGGGTGTTAATGCACAGCTTGCCTTTGGATTTGTTCTCAGTAAGATGGTGCTGCCCTGCTTCATGCTCAACTGGGCTTCTGAAGAAGTAGAGGATGAGAACTTTTTTCCTTCCATATGCTTGTCACCCAGATCCACAGCACTGGTAACTTGTCATATTGTGAGTGTCTTGACTGTCAAAGATCCTGGAGAAACATTAAATTAGTGATAGTGAAAAGGAATACTTAATACTTAAATACAAAGTAGGGCACAACTGTAGAGGGAGCATAATTACTGCACATAAGCACTGCCCTGCTCTTTCAGAAACCTTGTCTTATCTACTGATTTTTAAAAGCTGAACAATCTACGATTTCCCTACTACTAAAGTATAGTGTGTGATAAAGTAAAAGTGTGAGTTCAAAGGATAATGAAACACTTTCTCTCCAAAAAACCAACCCCAAAAGCTTGTGTGGGAGAAGGTGGATGTATGTAGCGGTTTGTGAAATGCACAGGAGCAGTGCTGTGGAGGGTGGAGAGGCAGGAGCTGTATTGGAGGTTTGACAGGGGCAGAGGAGCAACTTGCTCTTTCAAAAGACCTCAGCAGCTTTGTCTAGGGATTTGAAACCCCAATATGAATCTTTGTGTTGGTGTTCTTCCTGCTTCTTGATGAAGTTCTGTTTTTATCCTTTTCTACCTGGGATGAATCAAGAGTCACCAAGGATGGAAAAATGGGATAATGACAGGATTTCTGCTAAAGAAAATGGCTATCGCGCTTTCTGAGAGCCGGCATTTCCCCCTGCTGACCCTACTGCTTCTGTCTTCCACAGTCTAGAACACAAATTTAAGCACATGGGCACAGTATCTCGTTAGTCTGGACATGTCTTTCCTTGCTAGTAATTTTTCAGGAAATTTTGACTTAGTATCCATAACGGTCCCTGGGGAAGTGGTCATGCCACCAAACCTGTCCAGAGTTCAAGGAGGATCTTGATGTTGCTCTGCATCATGTGGTTTAGTTTTAGTTCATCCTGTGAGGAGCAGGGAGTCGGATTTCATGATCCTTAGAGGTGACTTCCACCTTGAGAGATTCTGTGATGATGATCAGTAAGTGCTGTGCTTTTTGGCAAGGTTTTAGAGGCTCACTGCCTTAGATGCTGCTTCCCCTCCCTTATGGGTAGCTGCAGCTCTTGCTTAGCGGTGGTGTGATGCACAACTGAGGTGCTGGGCTGTGCTGCAGGAAACAGGGACCCTTGTGCTCCCTGCAGGTGGCTGTCAGAAATAAAAAGGAGTTTTCTGCCATTTTTCCCCTCATGGGGCTCCCTTGCAAATCCTTTTACCAAAAATACAGAATGTTAGCCTGGCAAGCGAGCGTCTCCTGGGGTGGGCACAGCTGTCTCTCCAGCCTGGAATAGAATCATAGAATCATTTAGGTTGGAAAAGAGCTCTAAGATCGAATCCAACTGAGCCTGCACACACATGGCCCAGCAACAGTGCTGTGCTGGACCTACACTGAGCACGGCACACCTGCCTCACAGATCAAGGGGGAGAGGCAGTGCAGATAGACTTCTGAACACTGACTAGCACAGGACCAACCTCTAGATGATCCATTTCTTCAGCTGATTTCATCTTTTGAGACCTGCTTAGAAGTGCTGCTGAATTGCATGCTGAGAGGATTACCCTCGCTTTCATCCAGCGACACCTCCTGCTAGCTCGAAATGAAAATTCCAAGCTGCTCCCTCCCACGTGGGACTTAAGCACTGAACGTGTCTGAGGGGTTGCAGAGGAGTCAGCTTCATGCTAGCACAGAAAGCCAGAGGTGAAACCGGTTTAAAAAAAATGATCAAGAAACTAAAGGCAGCGACTACTTCTGTTGGAACTTTCTCTGCTCTGCGGAGATCAGCTGTGCAAAGGGTGAATGGTACATTCGCACTTCATTCTCCATCTCTGAAGTCCAAGTGTTAACTCCTGTGAGAAATGTTATTAGAGGACTTTGACCTCTATTGTTGAATACACCCTGAAGGCTAATCAATAGTATGTCATGCAAGGTGCATGTCAGGAATTGGTTGCATTTCACCAAATGACTAAGATTAAAATAGTTTGCCATTAACTTCAGTTGAGAAATTCACTCAGAGTTTTCTCCGTCGTCAAAATTGCAATTATTTTCCGTCCAAAATAACCAAGACCCCTGGTGCCTGCTTCAGATTTTTGCTTTTGTTTTTATTTTTGGGTTTTTTTTTGTTTCTTTTCCTTTTTAAAGCAATGGATGCTTTACTTGTCTGGAAATTTACCCCACTAATAGTTTCCTATAACAAGTTGTCTGTCTTCTACAGCTAGGTACAGTGTGTGTGCTGAACTTCTGGAAGAAATTGTATGTTCTGTCTCAGCAATCCTGGAGTTAGGAAATATTGTCCCAATCATTTGAGCATTAGGTGGTGTTTCAGTGAGGGCAAGTTTGGCACCTCTTAAATAGGAGTGAGGGACCAGCTAATACAAGCACGCAGTGTCACCACTGACACCGCTGGTCCATCTGTGTTTCTCCTGGCAGCCACTACCTCTGTCCTGGCACTTTCTTGGGGCTGTCTGCAGTTCTGTCCCAAGACATGGAGTAGGTGTTGGTCTTTTTGTATATGTTTTAACCTCTTTGCGAGCCACTGTATAGAGTTAAAAGAATAAAGTTTGGGCATGGGGAAGTTGAAGACTGAGAGGTGGAGACCTACTGTGCTGCTCTCTCTCTTGGCTGACCTGGTGTGTCCCCAAATAATTATTCTTGGTTTTCACTAGGACAATATACTTTGCTGTATGAAATGTGATGCTGTTAGTTGGCAGTCTGTGACAGCTAGTGAGTGGCACAGTTTCACTATAGCTAAATGTTGCCAATGTGGGCTTTCACTGCAAGCAAGCTGGTGTTCTTTTTTTAAACTTGTGATAGTATGTTCATGTCAGATGATTTGTTGTGCCAAATTATAAAGGCAACACTTAGCTCACTCCTGGTCACAATGAGATATGAAAGGCATGCTAGTAAAGCACGTGTTTTGAGAAATGCATCGAATATTTCATGTGCTTTATACCACTCAGAATCCTTCTGCAGAATGTTATTTCAGCCTTGAGTGAGAAGGAACAAAAGAAAATTGGGAGGCCCATCAAAGAGAAGAAAGAATCAGAATGACAAAGCAGGCAAGGATAGATCCTGGGGGAAGACAGGTATACTCATTAACTGTATTTACATTTCAAAGACGAGTTACCTGCGGTGTTCTCAATCATACCCTACACTTATATTCCCTGCCACACACCATGAATAATAAATGCACTTCTGATAATAGAGTAACTGACCAAATAGGTTTCTTCCTGTTTTAATGTTGTGGATGATCTTAATTTGAGAGGTCAGTGCAAATGCCTATGGTAAGTGACAATTTTAGGCCAGTAATTGCTAATTAAGACAGAAAGCAAGATGCTGGCTAAGGCACTTTCAGATAGATCACAGATAACCTTGCAGGAGCTGATTAACTCAAATGGAATGCCTCCTTAGGTGATAGCTACCAAATGATACTTGGAACAATTTTTAAAATTAAAAAGGATGAGGGAAAAGGATTTATGAAACTCTTGGCGGAGTTTTCTCTGGAGAAAGAATTTTGATAATAAGTGGGATTAGCTGTTTGCCGATTACCAGACAATTAGAAGAAAGACATTTGCCCAGTGGGCAAACATCTTTTGTGATAGACTCACACTCATCAAACCTGTTTATGCCAAAGGGGGATAAACACTGCTGTGCTCAGTGTCTCAGTGATGTGAGCAGCACTGGCTGCTGCTCCTGTGCCACCTTCTGCATGGGCTGGGTGGGACTCAGTGTGACAGTGCTTAATGTGGCAAGCACAGAACAGAGGGCCCCTGCTGTGCTTGTGATCCTGGGATGGCTGTGGACAATTTCCCAGAGCTCCACAAAAGAAATTAGGAACAGTGCAGCAACTGTCTGTGGAGAAAACAGAAATCTCCAACACTGGGAAATTTTTTGGGACCTGCAAATTAGAAAAAGTGAGAAGACATTGGTTTAATTATATTAGTATCTGTAAAGAAGATCATCATCCATAGATCAGAGTGAGTGTCACACATTGGAAGCTTTTCTGAAAGTGTCCCTTGGACAGGTGAGCCCTCAAATGACCAAAATTCAGGTAAAGGTAAAGTGGAGACAAGACAAAAAACAGCAACATTTCTCCCTGCTTAATGGTGGATTTTTCCACACAGTTTCTATAAAATAGGGATATGTAGTCAGCACAGTCTGGTGAAAAGGTGGAGGGGATGATGAATCTGTCTGAGTGTTTAAGGGTGAGTTCCTCTCCCAGCTCCTTCCGCAAGCAATGGAAAGAGAAGAGCAGGTGCTGAACATGAGCTCCCTAGTCCCAGCAGGTCTTCAAGGTGTATTCCATAGTTCATCCTCTAAAGGAACTCTTCCTTGCCGTTAACTCCACAGGCAATAATGGAGCACAAAACTAGACTTAGGTACTGATTTACTGAGTCAATGCCTAAACGAAGCCAGAAAAACCTGCACCTTTCTCTTCTAGAATTCAGCTCAGAAAAGCAAAGAGAAAAGAGGAAAACAAATTGGGATCAAGTGCTGCTCAGGAGTGCAGAGCTTTTCCCTCCTATATCCCTCGGCACAAGGTAGTGCCTACCCTGCGGACTGCAAATGCAAACTGTCTTGTAGAAATGAAGGAATGCACTCAGTCCTGGTTTTGCTATGGGCATCCTCATCAAAACAAGAATTTAAAATAGAGCTTGTGGCTTTATAACATTTCTGACATGCATAAATGTGAGGATTTATTAATACATGATCTTTTCAAACAAATACGTATTTTTGCTTTTTTTTTCCACTTTGAGGGCCGTGCCCAGGAGCAGCTTCTTTTGCAAGAGTCTGAATTTAGTCTGATCCCAAGAAGCCCAGAGGCAGCCATTGTGAGTGCAAGCCATCCCACGTGGAAGCAGGTCTAACCCATGCCTTAGGCAGAACTTCTCTACAGAAGAAGTGGCCCTTTGCAGTTAATTTCATTCATAACAAAGACATGAACTCCTTGTTTAAGGTGAGACTTGCTTTTAGAGCCACTAACAGTTGTCCAGAGATCAAAATTTCTTCCAGCTAGGCTAGTATTGTCCTTGTGACATGGATCTGGTTTGGAAGCAGCTGGCATGGAGCAGGTAGACAGCATTAGGAAAAATCTAGTGGTGACTCCTTGCACCTGAGGGAGGCACTGGAGATGATGAGCATCTTTCACTTAGAGAATGCTGGAGCAGGCTAAAACCTTCCAACAGGAGTAGTCAGGTTCAGCTAAAATGTCTGCGGTGCTCCAGGAAAACTAAGTATGGGATATGCTTGAGGGCAAGGTCTGGCAGCTACCATCAGAGACATTTTTCTTGTGCACTGTCTGGGTTAACAGCCTGTTGAACTCGAGGAGCAGACATGATGGAGGGGCTCGGGGATGCAAGGTGCTGCTGCTGCTTCGGGCGACCTGAAGATGCACTGAAAAATACAGAGGTGCTGTTAGAGAATGGTGTTAATAATGCCAAGGTTGTTCAATCCCCCTATGGGCCACTCACTTAAGAGCTGGACTGGATTACCTTTGTATGAAATGAAGGGAATGGTGTCGTCAGAGCTGAATGGTAGCAACATTTTATGGCTGAAAGTTGTTTTCTTCACTTGCACAATGATGCTAGCATTTAGGGGGAAAAAAGGAGCACTGCAGGCAATCATTACAGATGGAGGATGCTGATTAGCCTATCTAGCTCTTCCACCT
Source organism: Acanthornis magna (assembly GCA_036785705.1). Lineage (NCBI taxonomy): Eukaryota > Metazoa > Chordata > Aves > Passeriformes > Acanthizidae > Acanthornis > Acanthornis magna. Next base: position 16,427,846 of record JAWUZG010000090.1, read on the forward strand.
GAGAATACAAGATGTACTATGATGGTGCAATGGAAGGAAGTAAAGGAAATGTGATTACAGATATTATAGCCAAATTGAATTAAAGCTGCATTAAAAACCAGTGATTACTGCACTTTTCCATGCTAGGTCTGAAAACATGATATACATCTGCTACTGACAGGCATGTAAAGAATATGCAGGGGCTTATTTCTCAGAAAACAAGTTTGATCTCTGACTTGCTGCTTCACAAATCCACAGAAACAAAAGCAGGGAGTGAAATTATGGACAGACATTAATAAATAGTCATCAGCAAAGCAGCTCTGTTGTTTGGGATTATTGTTTGTTTTGCTTCCAGATATTTGCTTTACACTGCAACCTTTAACAGTAAATTGCTTCGGTTTCTTTATCTGTAAAAATCAGGTGATGAATCTGATCTCCTTTGCAAAAGGTGAATCTGCAGAAAAAAGCATTAGTATTGCATGCATATGTTAATAAATATTTTCTCAGTTGACTAGTGGTCACTGGAACACTTTTCTGTGCTCTGCTGATTCATTGTACAGATTTAAATGAGTTACTAAATCTTTCTGACTTCTAATTTTATTGACAGGGCAAGAGAGCAATCCTTAGAACATGACGCTCCCTTTTCAAACTGTTTTTGAGGGGTCACGTAGTGGCATTCAGGGAGGCAAATATCTCTTTGCTTCCTTGGCTGTGGCTGCTACGAGGCAGTGAAAAGATCTCTGGAATGCGACAGAGTCATGAGTTACTGCCTCTGCCAGGAGGGCTCTGTGCACCCAGTAATTCTCGTAAAAGACAGTCTGTCTTGTATGACTGGAAATATCATATGGGCTGACAAAGTGGAACTGTAATAAAATGGTGTATCTTTCAATTACTTCCCACGTTATGTTACATCAAGTGGCAGCGTACAATAAATTTTAAAATAAAAAGTTGACATGAATGATTATATAGTAATAAATGAACAACAAAGACTTTTAATGCACACATAAAAAATAATCCAGCAATCACCTTGCAACTGTATTTTATCTATTTTCAAGCAACAAAACCCAGCTGGCAGCTGTTTATGAAAAGGGATCAGTGTGCTAAAGTGTGCTTAGCCTGAAATAATAACTCAAGGAAAAAATTTCAATAAAGATGTATTTTAAGAACAAAATAAAAAAAACCAAAGTCACAGAACCTGAGAGTTTCAAAGCACTCTCTTCCTCATACATCCCCTTCTCCCCAAAACAAACCCAAGGCTATAAAAATTTCAGGAAAGATTTTCAAAGGCACTGAGCTTTCAAAAGAAAGAAAACCTCTAAGTATTCCCTGTGCGTTTCAATAAAGGAATTTTCCCTAGAACTTCCACACTTTAGTTTTTTCTGTGATCATGCGTTGGCTGGTGTGGTCAAAGTACAGATGAGTAATGCATAGCTCAGGAATATGATGCTCTATCAGCTTGGCCAGTTTCTCGTCTTTAAAAATGTGGCAGTACCTCAGTCAGGCCCCACCAGGTCCTGCCTGCTGTCAGCTATGCATGGTCAGGACACTCTCACTGACTTTTTTCTGCATAAAAGAGCCTACTCTGCTTTTGCTCAGAGGTTAGCAAGCAAGCGCCTTGGTTTGGGTGATGGTCTATTTTAAGTTGTTGTCTGACAGCTAATTCTTTCTGACATAAAATCAGGTCAGGTAAATACACTCTGCTGCAACCATGATGAGTACCTGCAGCCGTAGGGAGCTGTGGAGTTGCTTGCCCTAATTCTGAATAGCAACTTCTGAAAGCCTTTGAGCAGCGTGGTGACATGGGCAGCACAGGTTTAACAGCCACTTCAAAAGTTGTTTTATTTTAAAAACTCAGTTTGCAATGTAGAAAAAGTGAGAAGCACATTTCAGAAAGCCATGCTCTCTGGGTTTTTTTTTCAACTTTCCCCCCATTTTTAATTCACCTCAACACTGTAATTGGTGTAACTAACGAGCCCTTCTTGGTGCCATTGATACCTAAATCTAATACTGAGTCAAGTGATCCTGAGAACAGAAACCATCTCAGAGATTTCTCTGACATTGTGCACAGTGCTTTTTTCTCCCCTCTGCAGGATCAGCTCCTTGTTGTCCTGCATAGCTCTGAAGTCCCATCCAACTTATGACAGGGCTGTTTCAAAGCTGGTTCTTTGTCCTTGCGAAGAATTGATTTTTGTACTCCATGTGAGCAAGGCTCATCTGAGGAGCAGGAAGGAGGTGAAGGTTTCTAAGGGACAAAGTTGTCTTGCTTTTCAAATCTTCCCCATTTTTGCTCCATTGCCCACACATATATCATTATCTGGCCTCCTACTCTCAAGATGTGAGCCATCTCTTTTATCACTTGCATGCACCTCTCTTCCAGTTGAAAAATGGTGCATCACTAGAACAGAACAGGTAAGGTGAATAACTATCCCTTGAGGCGCTAATGAATACAGAGTATAAGGACAGGGACTGGCTCTGACACACTGGAAGCCAGTGGTTTGCACCACAGGAATACATCATTTATCTTCTCTTGTGCTACGTGTGGTTGTACTACCTATGTCATCTCTGACATTGTATTAACTTTAACTCTAAAGAGTCGCTACCACACTGACGTGTTTTAAATTTTAAGCTGCAGAATTTAGAAATGTTGAAACACTTGACATCTGTCAGACTGGCAGTAAACAACAAAATGATCTTTTTTCAATGAGTGGCTACCACTTGGTCAGCAGCAAAGTCACCTGGAGTGTTGAATCAACATATGGGTGAAAGACACTTGGTCAACTAGTATTTGTCTGCTTCTTCCAGTAACAAACATATATAAGTACAACAACTAATTAGATAATCTCACTCCTGTTCGATACCCACCCCCAGCAGACAAATGTGTGAAATGTGGAGAGCAACTCATCATTACGATGGTGAAACTCGAGCAATACAATTTCCCTTGAGTCAGAACCCAGTTTAAATTTCACTCTCATTTCAATAAAAAATTTTGCCTCAGAAAGGGCAATTGGTCTCAGACTTTGGCAGGAATTTTCAGAATGACAGTGCTGCAGGTTGGCTCCTGCTCTCAGGCTGAGCAGCTCTGGAGCAATTCACAACAAACAGGGAGGTCAATTAGGTCTTGGTGCACAGCAGGGACTCCAGCAAAGGTTCAGCTATATCAAAGGAATGTTAAATGAGAAATAAATCCTGTAATAGTGCTGGAAAGGAAAGGGCACACACTAAAGACACTGAAAACAAAATGCAATTGAATTAGTGATAATTATCCAGCCTTTTATTTCCCTCAATGAAAATGCCTGTGCTAGTTTGAGCAGACATTTCTACACATACTGCTTTAGGTTGCAATGATAAGCCACCTTTTGGTGGCTGTTGAAGTGTTGGCTTCCGCAGAGAAATAATGTGTCTTTCAAGGAAAAATAAATAAAGGCTCGATTCTTTCTAGAAACATAAGTGTAGGAAATGCTAGCAGAAGCTCTGTATGTGCAGCCTCTAAGTGCCTGTCAGGGCAGCCATTCACCATCAGATCCATTTTGCCTCCGAAAAAGAGACACTTTACAATTAAAAGAATAACAGCATGCAATCCAGCTGTCATCGGAAAACACTGCAATGAATGATGCATTCAGAGTCTCAGTGGCAATGCAAGGATCAAAAGGCAAGCTTTGAAGAAATAGGATGCTTTAACATTCAGTTATTCAACTGCTTTGCCTGCAGGTTTCACTTGTTTAAGATGAACAGAAATCAATTCCAAAAGCTCACATCTTCTAGCAGTAGTTGAGATGTTGATATTTGAAATATTATGGCCTTTTTAATTAAAAACATGTCAAATATCATTTAGGATATTACAGTTTATTAATGCAATCTTACACTGAACGGAACTTCAGTGTTGTCAAGATAAATTTGTCAGATAGCTTTAAAATCTATGGGTGATGTATTCTGATGTATATTTTAGGGTGAGTTTCCACCATCCAGATGCTATAAAACAAGGGTCTGGATGCTTGAAAGTGCATTTGTTGTAATGACTGGTGCTTGAAATGAAAAGTAGCTTTGTCCTAGATTGCAATAAATACAGAAACTTGCAGGTGGTGAAAACAATATCAGGACAGAGGGAACTTATTCTGGGTCAGAAAAAATATCCCTCCAGCATGCCACTTTGGCAGCAGCCAGCACCAGAGGTACAAGAATAAAAGAAGGGAAGAATAATGATGCTCTCTCGCCTTGCCTCCTGTGGTTGGCAGCCTAAGAACAGTATCTCATAGCCAGGGGTGGATCTCTCCTCCATGGATACTTTCTTGGACTCACCTGTACTTCTGATTACATAAATTCACATGTCAAACAAACCTGCAATTTAATTATATATGTAATTCTAATTTTTTTTCTGTTTTAAGTCTTTCCCTGTGTTCTCCTGTTGCAATAAAACACAGGAATTTACTCCTTATTCACTAATTTAATATAATTTGTGGATTCCAGGATGTTATCTCCCTCAGGAGCAGTATGAAATATACACTTCCTTTAAGACACTTTTGTGATGACACTCTATTTAATTAGGTAAAGAGCCATAGTCCATTAATCTGTCCTCATACATAATCAGTTTTCACCTTTGATCACTATAAAGACCTTTACTGGTTCACCTAAATCCTTCCAGAGATGGAGAAAACCTGAATTTCATGAAGTGTTCAAGACATGGGTGCATCAAGTATTTATCTTCTACCATTCTGCATTTTAATTTTTTTTTCTTAATATTTGAATACTTTTTTGACCAGGTTTGAACACTCACCTAATACTATTCAAGGCAATGAAAATGCATCTTATGATGGCTTCAATAGCTTTCCTGAACAAGAAAAAAGGGTATGACTGTGCCTGTACCCTTAGTTATTTCTTTTTTGTATGCACATAGCCTGGCATTTATCCACAAATACTTTTCTGAGATTTTGCACCCAGTCATTAGTTTCCTGCGAGAATTTTTCTTGCAACTCTTTGCAGCCAGTAATCCTGAATAACTCTGTGTCACCAGCAAGCTTTATCACTAGCCTTGTAATGTCCTTTGTAATTATAAATTAGTATCTTTTGAACAGCAGATTTATATACCACATGGCCATACACATGTGGTAAGCATTTGGCATTGAGTCCTTCACCACTTTCATGCTCCTCTACCAGCATTTTACCCTTCTAGGTTTCCCTTCCAATTTTCCTTAAGAATTTCTTCCTTTCTGGTAGTAAACTTTAATGCAGTGAATTTTTTAAAGCATTTTTGTTCCTAGCAGGTGGTTCGATTACAGTCACATTAAACTTAGTGAGGGAATGTGGTTCTTGCGCAATTACTTATTGATGCGGGCCTGATATACTGTTTCAGACTAATAAGAGTTTTTCCCTTTTGGGGGTTCTCAGATTAATCTTTTCAGGAGCCTTTGTGCCTCTGTTGTACCATTTATACAGCCTACATATGGAAAATTGTGGTTTCTCAATATTGTCTTTTCTGCCCTCACTGCCCCCGCAGTCTCTTTCAATAATCTGTGGTCATTTTCTCCAAGTTTATCAAAGAGTTGGTGATGCATCCTTATTATTACACTACTCTCCTTTGTAGTTGTCTGCCTGGTGTTGTTTCGTCCTGAAGTTTATCCTCATGCTATTTTTTCCACAGAGGAATATTTAGATCTTTTTAGCTAAGATATGAAAAGATCTTTATAGTTATGGAAGCTTTGTAACAAAAGGTATAAAAACCCCTTAAGGGCTTTAATGAACATTTTATCTGTATTAAACTAACCAAAATCATACTATGGTGATGAGGACAAGTAGGACCACTTTCAATTTTTCAAACATCCAAACAAACAATTGGGGAAAAAATAGTTTGGGTTGAGCAGAAGTGCTTGACCAAACCCACTGACAGCTCTTTGCAGCAGCAAAGCCTTTCTTCATGGATTATCAGTTGTTTTAAATCAAGCATCCTTTTCATTTTGGCAGTACATTCCTTTACTGTACCGAAAAGTAAAGCCAAATTAATTTTGTGTCATGTACTGCTCATTCCCACTGCTTTTGTTTAAATTGAAAACCGAAAGTTTTTCCATAGCTGAAAAATACATAACGCAATTTTATATTTTAAATGGAGAAGGTGAGGAGGAAAGAACATTTCAAAGATTCTTCTCTTCTTCATTTCACAAGAATATAATTAATTGCTCCTTCTCTTAATTGAATACTGTGACTAATCCTACTAAAAGGGATTATTTAGAACAAGCAGACAATGCTAGATACATTTTTGTGTTGTTCAGCTGTCTTCAGAGAACAAAACTGAAAGCATCAACAACTTTTTCTGAATTTTTTTACTAGTAATTTTCAAAATTAATATTTTAGGTCAGTGATTCAATTTAAACCTTGTTGAATGGCAAAAAGAGGTCTGTGTAATCAGAAATTGCTTTTCTCTGCTAAATTTCTTTATTGAAGTTAAATCCCTTTGGACACATTTGGAAAGTATTTAAGGATCACAGAATCTTTATCTCAGAGACTCTTTTGTATATACTATGTATATACTTCAGATGCCACTTTATCTCTGTCAGCTGTAATAATGGGAACAATTGGAATATATATAAAGGCATGGTTCTAAGCTAAATGTTATTTTAGTCTTTCCATTATGGTGATATCAAAAATAAAAAGGGGAGGAAAAATACTAATATACCAAAGAATTATTTAAAAGCACTACTGAATAAACTTTGAACAGTGTTTCCATGAAAAACTTTTTCCTATTGAAAACATAACTCATTAATTTACTTAGGATGGAAAATTTGTTAATTCTTTTATTTTTGCACATTTATGGTTAACAAATAAGGATGTTGCCTTTATAAAAAACAATCATAATTATGAAATTTAATTAACTTATTAATGCCTTGATTCAGGAATCATATGCTTTATTTTAAGCATTTGAATAGCTGCACTGTTTCAGCTGGATTACTTCTGTGTTTGTTAAAGATGATTCTGAAATGTTTGTCACAGCAGCATAAAAGTGGGGACACCTACAACTAAAACCAGCAAAAGAAGCTAATGAAATAAGGCCATGTAGAGCAGTCTTCATCAAGTCATCCCTCTCCCCTGCTTTGTGCCATCCTTGAGGGCTACGGGATTAGGCTCTTCTTCCACCTCCTTTGGGCTGTTTGGCCACAGGGATGATGGTGGCGGTTTCCCCACCACTGCAGATGAGTGTTGGACTAGTGCACATCCCCACGTAGTGGAAATGTGGGTTTGAAACCCCTCCAGCCGAGGAAGGAGGTGAATCAAGCCCTTCTGCTTTCTGAGTGAATGTCCTGAGGACTTGGCTGTACCGGAAAGAGAAAAAAACCCAAAATAGTCTGTAGTAGTCTGTTAGACACCAACCCCAAAGAGACCTTGGTTCTAGGGATCTTTTTTTAGTGAAGAAGGTTTAAATGTGCACCCAGGTCAGGTGCCTGGACACTGTTCTGGATCCATTCTGGATCACAATCTTATTCAGTAGGACAACAAGCTTTTGGCAGTGCAGTGTGAAACCCCCCTGCTCGGGAGCCCTGCTCTCAGGTGACAGCACAATCCTGACAAAACCATCACGTGGCAGCTGCTGAGCCATCCCTCCTTCCATAAGCACAGCCGTGTTGCTCTGCACCCCGGGAGAGCAGAGGAAAGCTGCTGTACGTGGGCAGCTTGTGCAGCTGCTGAGAAGCTGTCACCTCTTTTATTGACACCCAGCAGCTGGTCAAGACCTCGCAGCCAGGTAATCCTGTCAAGAACACGTAGGTGAGATTTAAGACAGATATATTGTCAACGTGGTGACAGTGATAAGACCACAGATTGTGGTCTAAAATAAATTATTCCATTTAAAAGTGATAAGTATGCTGCTGGCTACCACTGTGAAAGTTAAACTAAATATAAGGGTGGATTTGGAGTTTGCACCAGTTCTGCACTCCAGTAACTCGGAGCAGCAGAGTGAACCATAAGGAACAGGGTTCCTTCTGCTGCAATGTTTGTTATTCTAAGTAAAAAAACAACCCATCAGAGTCTATTTTTTCTGACCTGAACACATCCTGAGATAACTGTATCATACACTGGAAATAAACTTAGGATATTTTTAATAAATCAGTTATAACCAGCACGAAAATATCAATGCAAGAAACACAGAGCTCCTGATTTAGTTAAGTGAGATAGAAATCCTTGCTGTGGGTGATAATTGTCTAAACAGACAACACTGTCAGCTGATCGAGTCCAGAGAGAAAAACTGTGGAAATGACAGAAAAGCCTGCAGCTCCTATGGAGCTTCTTTGCATCTCTAAGAATTTGTGATTACTAGCTTAAAAATAACTGTATTTTTCACTTTAAATAAAACATTAACAGTGGTGAGGCCAAAGCTGAAATCAGGGCTGGCAGATGTCTCAAAAGCAGCAGAGGTACTCTGTGGGTCACCTCATCAAAACCAGAAAATCCCACAGTGGGTGGTATTTCTCCTGTGTCTCTAAGACCTCTTGTGATATTCAGATTTTGTTGATATTTTGCACATCTGACTTCCACCAGGGAGGAGGATTCACTGCTGAGAGAGGAGCTGTTTTAACATTAGGCAGCAACTGGTTTTAGGAGAGTCAATGGATTTTTCTCAGGAAGCTCAGATGGGCTTTACATTACAACAGATGCAGAAAAATAGAGGTTTTCCGTCTCCATGGAAGACTTAAACCCTTGGCCCAAATGTGACCCAATTTCCTCCAACCTGCTCTTAAAATCCTCTTAATATCTGAGGTAAATAACCTTTGCTGCAGGGTAAGATGATTATATTTTTTTCTTCCTATGTCAAAAAAGAACAGCTTTCTCTAAAAGTCATTTATATATTTGAAGACTATTATGTTTCCTTCAGTCCCTTATTTTTTCTCTTTCTTGTCTAACCAAACACAATTCCTTCAGCTTCTAATAATTTAGATTTTTAAAAAATCAGTTATTTAAAATGTCTCAACACAGATTGCAAACTTTCTAAGGCATGGTCTCCAAAAGCAGATTATGATATTCTACCTAAGATCTGAAACTTACCGAGCACAGGAGAGTGACTCATTTTTCTGACTTCCCTGAAACTGCTCGGTCACCATGCCCAAACAGGTGTTTGCCTGATTTTGTAGCAGCAGGACACTACTTGCAAGTTTTTGGCATGTGGTCCATCTTGCCGGGTCATTATTTCTCACTTTGTTCGTTGAATGTTTCCTTACTGAGCATAGTATGTCCCTTTCGATGGTTTCTGTGTCTCCTTGATTCCAGAGAACCCTCCATCATTTGCCTGTCAAATCCCATCTTCCAAAAGAATTCCAACTCCTCCTATATAAGAACCATTCACAAATTGTGCAGTATGCTCTCTAGCAGCCATCAAAGTTATTAATTAAAATTTTGCATAGAAATAGATGTAGGGTGGCTCTCAAGGGCATGCCCCTTGAAATGCATCCTGTTTGGAGAGGATTCATTTTGAGACTGATTTTTTTTCCATATTCTTAGCTCCACTTACTTATTTTACTTGCAACGTTGACACGAGAGTCAAGATGTATCACATCTTCTCCTGCTACCCTGTCTATTGGGATGATTACTCTGTCAAAACCAGAAACCAGATTGGCTTACTCCTGACAAACACGTATTGACTGTTTCCCGTTACATTAGTATTCTGTAGGTTTAAACAATGTAGGTTTAAATAATTTATTCTATTTAAATTAGATTATTTAAATTATTTATTTTACTCTTCTTGTATAAATCTAGGTTAGACTGGCTTCCCCTTAAAGCCCTTTCTCTCTCTTTAGGAAATAAGTATTATATTTACTGTTCTTCACTTGCTGGAGATCTTGAATATGATCTGCTAGTTCACAGTCATTTAAGATTGATTTCATCATTTCCTAGTGATTTGTGTAACCAAATTTATATAAATATTCTTTAAGATGTTCTTTCACTTTACATAGTCCAAATTCTTGTCCTCTGGTTAAAACTCTATTAACCTGTTGGTGACTATTGCTAACTTTTTGTAGCAGACCAAGACCAAAGAAAAATGCAGGTTTTCCACTCATATCTTGTTTGCTGTTCTTTCTTTTTTGTTTTCCTCTTGCTATGTATACATTTATAAAACCTTAGTCTAGTTTTGATTCATGTTATGCTGTCATCATCCTGATTTTGGTTCTTCACACCATGCCACGTAATTATGGATAGTCATGGTTTTTGCTGATTTCTTTTCAATTTCTATGGCATTAAAGAATTTCTGTCATACCAGTCCTCATTATACTCTACTTTCCACTGTGGCAGATTTCCTGTTGTGCCTTTAACATTGCCTCTTTAAGAGAATTTTCTGACCTCAGTGCCTTCTTGCTGGAAACAGTTAAAAAACTTTTAGAAAATACGCCTGTTCGACCCTTTGGAGAAACAGAATATAGGAGAACTGGCAGGTAGTGGTGCCATACCTGTCTGACAGAACTCTGTGTTATGCAGAAATAACCCAGGCTGCATGGAAACGTGGAGTTTCTTTATGGCATAAGGAAACGATGTCATTATGGCAGGGCAATGTTGTGCCCATATTAATTGGCACAGCAGTGCAAGGTAACTATACTGACATCTGATATTAACTTTTGGTTTCTTCTTGCTCAATATCTCCTTGAATTTTATCATAAAGACAGAACCTTATAGAGTAAGGAAACGCTCCTGGAGCTTTTATTTGGACTTCTTTTTTCCTCCCAAGAAACTCTTCTGCTCTGTAAATTTTAAGAATTATACTGTTTGCAATTACACAGTTGTAATTGCATTACAATTTTCTCAGGCAGCATAAATTAGAACTATTGAGGTTTATGACCCTCAGGTTCCCCTCACCTTTTCTGTTGAATTACCACAAGACTAAAAGATCACAGATTAAAGCAAAGTTAATTTTTGTATATTGGTATTAACACTGAGGAAAGCCATTTGATGCTCTTCACTCCAGGAACCTTTTCTCCCACTGGGCTGAAGAGTCTGATCAGATATTTCAGTAATATACTGACTTGAGTATCTGACACTTAATTGGAGAAGCAAATGTGATGTCTTCACCTTTGCATTTGCAGGAAAGAAATTATGAGTCTATATTAACAGGAAAAACTTCTTCTTATCTCTTGCCCATCTCAGAGTCCAAGAGCTCAGTATATACAAGACTTTATTAACTCAACATGATTTTTCCTTATAAAGGAAAAAAACACCTTGGCAGAGGTAAAGGCATGTTAAAAGAAGTCAGTGCTACATTATGATTTGGAACAATTCCTTAACCAAAGGGAAAAAAACATGAGTGCCAGTCCTCTCTCCGTTATTGCAAGTGGCAAAAATCCTACTAATTTCAATAATTCCACAATGGCTTCATCATGCTAACAATAAAATGTCTATCAATATATGACAAATGGGATGATTTCTTTTGCTTGGTGATGTTAAATCTCAAATAAAATGAATACACTGGGAAAGTGGGTATGATTTCTCTCTCAAGGCAGTGAAAACATTATGGAATGAATTGCATATACTCACCGTGCAAATGTGTCTCCTTGAACAGAGTTAAGCATTTGAAAGCAGTACATTTTAAACTTTTGCTGATATATCATGTCTGTATTTTTTTCTTGTGAAGTTACTCTATTCATGGAGCTGGCAAAAATACTTCATTTTATATTCATATGCAAAAGGTGAAAAGTACAAGTTAAAATCATCAAGTTAGGCCAGATCCTCTGCTTTCACTTAGACTGTTCACAGGTATTCCTGGGGCACAGACCTTACAACTTCTGAACATTGCTGCATGCCCTTATCAACAAATCTGGCTTGTCCTTCACTAACTTAACCTGGATTTCCAGAAAATGCCAAATCACCTTTAGGCACAGGATGAATCCATCCGGCCAAAAGATGTGAAAAACCAGTAATAAAGACTATCAGCTATTGGTCATGTTTCTTAAATAATGACTGAAGAATTTTCAGGTGGCGTAGCCAAGCCTGGTTCCCAGCCCCATACAATGACCTAGCAGTGACAATAATGCAAACTCGGATTTCCAGTTGGATTTGGACTTGAAAAGTAAAGTCCTTCAGGGCTTAAAGGAAGATCATCTGAGACATGGAGAATAGGATGTATCAAGATACTCACTAACTTCAAGAGATGTGAGATATTAACATTTCACTTTGTTTTAACAAGGCTTTGAGACCTTCATATTCCCTCGGCTGAGAAAAGGAAAACCAAGTGTGCTGAGCAATGTAATTTGTTTTATTTACAGTACTGCCCAATGTTTAATCAATATAAGCTTAATAGCAAACTTTTAAAAGGTGGTTGAGTAATTCCAAGACACCCAAAACAAAAGAACTCTCACAATGTAAAAGAGAAAAAAAAGAGGCTAAAGCTACCATTCAGCATTCGCTTTAACACGGCCAAGGGCAGGTAGCTCCCCCATTGTTAAACTAGGATGAAAAGGGCAACTAAACAAAAAGAAAAAATCTGACAAGAAATGAAACCTGAGGTTATTCAATGAATATTTTGATGTGGCAGTGCCACTGAAAGGAGCACTTCTTGATTTTTCATCAGCTCCTTGTTCTTTACATTATCGCCTATTTTGCTGAAACAGGTCTCTCTTCAGTGAAGGAACAGGTAACTGATTTGGCTAAAAAACCCCTTTCTTCTTGCTGAGTTACTTTTCAGCTGTGTCAGTGTCATGGTCATCCTTCATAAGCACAAAAATTATTGTGCTGGCTGACAAACCATGGAACACGGGAGTAAATCCTGTATTTGGGAAGGTGCAGATGGATTTAATATTGAGCTTTGAATACATTCAGTGTTCCTAAGAAAGCTTTGCTATATCTTCTTCCTGAGAGAGACAGCATTTCAAATTTCTGCCATGTGATAAGGCACAAATAAGTCTTGCCTCTTCTGTTTTTCGCATTGTAGTTTAGTTGTGCTTGGTCTGGAACAAGCCTCACATCTGTGTGACTTATCCATTCTGTAGTTTTCCACTGTATGCGCAATAATACACATTTCTTGTACTAATAGAGATTTACCTGGTCCACACAACCCAGAATATTCTGTTGGTCACTGAAAAAATGCCAAACCTAGACGAGACAGCAATGCCAGCGTAAGTGGTTTAGACTCTTTTTAAATCTCTCCTGTAGCCACTGGCAGCACACAAAACTTACCAACAATGGACAGGACAGTGCTGAAGCACTCACTTCCACAAGGTACATGTGAGCTGTGGCAGAGCACTGCTTCATGGCCTATAATTTGAGCTGTTTCCACCGATGGGAAACAGCAGTCTGAACCCAGTTAATAGACTTGAGAGTTGATGTGAAGTTATTTGCCATTCCGGCAGCCTGAAGGAATAATAAGGAGGAGAAAGGAAGGGCATTCGGTGCCTGTACAAAAGAAAATGTATTTCTGACATATGCCAAGATGTATACCCTTGACTGGTCTAGCCTGAAATTCCCCTCCCATTTTAAAGGAGATACAATTGCAGTGGAATCCAGGTTATTTTTTACCATCACAGCACAATGAGCACAGACTGCTCTCTCCTGTCTGGCAGGCTCTCTGCTGTGTGACGGGAGGTGCTCAAGTGAGATCGCTACTGAAGGCCATTTACCTTGGCCTGCCCAGCACGTATGAAATCAAAAATATTTATGGTAATGATGCTACTGCAATTCTGCTTGTAATAGACTTGAAATGCTAAGTGAAGGCATCATGTAGTGGGAGCACAGCACTGAATTATTCTTGTGTATTGAAATGCTGATAGACAAACTAGGCTGCTAAGTAATTAAGTCACTATTAGACCAAACCATTAAATCCATTGTTTGCTGTTCTAACTGCTGCTAATTGCTGTCACCATGACAACAGGGGAGTTTCTTTATCTGATATCTCCATGTATTTTCCTTTTCATAATGGAGCCTGCCACATGGAAATTGACATCCTCCCAACTTGAAATACTTTTGTTGAAATAAAGGCAGATATCTTTAGATAAGAGCAACTTTAATGTCAGCAGTAAAGTGGATGTTATCTAAATTTTTGATAATTTCTTTACAGAATTATCTGGATCTTAACACAAAGTGCATTTTAAAATAGATTATTAATTTAAAAAGCTTGTCTTCTCACTTGCATCATAAAATTCATAGTTCATCTGAAAATCAGGCAGGTAAATGCATCAGGCCAGCATAATACCCTGTATCTTGTGCAGATTTTAGTTCACATCCTGTTTATGGCTATGCTTACATCAACATTAACCTTGGTCAGAGTCCAGATTTTATCCTAAATAATTTTTTAAAAAAAGAAAAACAGTTATTTTGGAGCCTTTCAAAATTTAAGTCCTATATTTAGGTTATAGCCATCCCATAGCACCTGTTCTGAAGCCCTGTGTGTTTCCCTCCCAGCCCCATCAATCTGTTATTCCATTTGAATGGGAGATGAATCACTGCCGAGCTGCAAATAGAAGTCTGCTCTGAGCTGCTTGGCTAATATTAACTGCTGATGCCATCTCCCAAGAATGAAGGAAGGATATCCAGAGAGGATATCCAAAGCTGGAGCTCTGGCAGCCCTTCTCATGTCTTTCTTCAGCACCAGCTGAGAAGAGGTGCTGTGAAACAGTGCCAGCACTTGTCTAATATTAGATTCTATTTTCCAAGGAGAAAGCACAGAACATAGGACTACCTGGGAGCTCTGTCTGGAAAAAGAACTTCAGGACTTTTTCTGTGTTTGACTTTTGAAGGGATGGGCTCCCCTATAAACTGAGCAAGAGCTACTAAAAGGATTCCATGTGATCTGACACCAGAGGCTGCTTCCCAGGGATGGAGGGCAGAGGAGAGCCCTGCAGGTGGATCCCTGCCCAGTGCCACGGCACCACTCTTGGCAATTGTGTTTTACCTGAAAATCATCTCTGCCCACAGATACCACAACAGATTGGCAGCAGCCTGAGCTTACAGTGTTCAAGAAGTTCAAAATCTGTGACATTGGTAAAAATTCAATGTGCCAGTTCTTAATGTGTGTTTTACTTGTCCATATTCTAAACATTGTGAAATTTGCCAAGATCTGGTATGAATATGCTTCCCAATACTGAGACCGTAATAAACTTGGAAAAGTAAATGGTAAAGTTTGAGTGACACCCAAAAACTGTCCTAGAGAGAGGGAAGGGGGAAAAACATGCACTGAAACTCTTGTTACCAAAGTACATTTCCTTAAGTTAAGTAGTATAACATTGTTTATTTAGTAGGTAGTATTTCTAAATATTATATTGCCATTAAAGAGAAATTGCTGAGGCTTTAAAAGGAAGAAAGGCCATCTATTCTATGTTTTTATACAATGTATTATTTTCTTATATAATTCTGAAAACAATTTTAGGACCTTTACCACAGAGTTTTTTAACCTGCTTGTATTATACTTAGAAGCTGTTAACCTTTGCTTCATGAAGTCTTCCACAATTTTTCAGTCCGCCCTTGAAAAAGATACTTTCTAACAAGTCCATCGTTTACAGACACGTTTAAAAATGGCAGCTGCAAATGATGATAAATACCAAAACAATCTGAGCTGGAAACAAAAGGTCCAAGATGTGTCATTTGTCCTCTGCTTCATTCTGCACCCAGAAGATCCATACCTACAGACTTCCCACTGCACAATTCATTGATACTGTGTGCTACTGGGAACAAAAATCTTTCCAGCTTCCCAAGCATCCATTTTTTTCGGCTGTTCTGGGTTGTCATGGTGCACAGGTATTAGCAATGCCCCCAGGAAAACCCTGTGATATTAAGCATAGCTGACTGCATCCAGAGTCATTTTCAGTTCAATGTAAAGTTTTGTACAGAGAAACTGTAAAAATTGTGATCTCCATTGAACATAAACTGTCCATGACAGGATTTCACTAAATTACTGAAGATTTGGGCCACCAAGACAGACTACCCCCACTCCACTTGCGTGATTCTAGCAACTGTATGCAGAATAACTTCTCTGAGGCAAAAGTATTGATAGCAGAGCCTCACCCAAGATCTCTGCAGTGTAGGCTGGCCATTAATCTGACTCCTGATACAGTCCTTATCTAGTCATTGTTTCCAAACCCATGCACATTTTAAATCCTATCAACTCAAAAGACTACTGTTCTGCATTTTCCTAGGCAATTACGTTCCAGAGAAACACTGGAGCAAACTAAGCCCAAATCCAATCTTGCAGTAACAGCAAGAAACTAACTCTGGGGGAGGTTTGGTTGTGTCATTTATTTATCTGAAAAGCTGTTTTAGGATTAAATCTTGTAGCCCTTGGTGTCTTCTGTCATATCAGATATTCAGTCAGCATCGCTGGGAAATTGCCTAGATCAAAGTGATGGCAAGCAATGGAGTGGGATGAAGAAATTCTTTGGAAGTCATTGCTGTTCTCTTCATTATACATGCTCCTAAACAGCAGCCACTCTAGAAACACAGATAATAAAAAAAAAAGGACAATGTAGATGAGTTGCCCTGGTTTAGTCTCTCCCGCAGCGCAATGCATGTATTTTTAGCTTCTAGTGAGGTTTAAAGCCATCACCTTGCAAGCACTTACACAGGTGCTTAACTCTGTGTGTGCAAACAATACCGCCGACTGACTCCAGTGGGGATATTCCAGGCACAGAGTTCACGACATGCATTAGTGAGTACAAAACTGGCTCTCCAAGGCAGAAGGATTTTTTTTTTTATTGTTCTTCATTATAACCCAGCTCTGCTGTAGAAGCTGTTTTAAAAAATGCCTTCAGAAAGACCCTGGCTGGAATAGCTGAATAGCTGTTCTACTGGGGATCGTTTCAAGAGGAGGCTGATGTACTATCAAACATACAAGGAAAGGCAGAAGGAGGCTAGAGAAGGAAAAAGAAATTGCTCTTTGGAAAAGCCGCAACATCATTTCAAAGCTTTGCTATTTCTTCATTTGACAAGGGGAAATAATAACTGGTGAATTGATGTAAGATCACAGGAGTGAAAAAGCTGTTTCTGTTTAACTGTAGCATACACTAAGGATATCTCACTTAGGCAGAGGGGCAGCCTGGGATTTGCTGTTAGCTTGAGATACTTAACTGCCAGGAAAAGAAAGAAGGTACATATCAAAGCACCTAGCAAGAGAAACGACATAGCAAGACACCCTTTCAAACTAAGGCACAAAAATGTTTAAATGCAAGAAACCTATCATGAGTTGTGTGTAAAACAGCATCTCCTCTGCAAAGGGAGAGAAACAGACGTTGCAGGAGCTATGATTCCCACATAGAATTATGAAAAGTACCTAATCTTTTGTTTTAAAAGGGTAGCTCCAAGTGTGGGGTCAATGTCTGGATTTTCTGAAATTTAACAGTTCAACTCTGAAAGGCACTATTGAAATAAATTTTCCATAAGGTTCTTTGAAGAAAATAACCCTCCCTGGGAGAGGCTGGAGGGAAAGAGCCATCAGGTTGATTCCCAGCGACTACGAGCAGTCCTGCTGTGGACATATCTGCCTGGAGAGCTTCAGTGGATGTCCATCTCCCACACTTACCAAACTATAAACCACGAAATGCTCAACAGCTCACCTTTCAATGCTTTCAGTACAACAGGCTGAAACCCATATAAAATATAGTGCACCAGAGGAAGAGAGATGTTTGAGGGTACAGGCACTAAGACTAGTAAGTAAAAAATGTTCTGACAATCTTAGGAAGCCAATTATGACCCACATCACACAAGCAAGAAAAAAACCCAAAACTAAAATCGAAAAGCAAACAGGGATGTCCTCCAGTCTCACCTGGGGGAAAATAATTTCTGGGGGATTGACTCAGGTTCAAATACACGATTTATACATACCACTCTGAACCTCAAAGACTTTCCAGTTTCTCTATCATCCCCAACATCCTTTCTCTAGTCACAGTGAAAGCTATAAAATAACCTGGAAATCAAGCTACAGTTCAGAACAAAGAACATTTTCCACCCAACACAAAATCAGATATTTGCTGCTGCAAATGTCACACAATGGCATTTTACATTGCTGTTGTTTGCTTACATGCATAAAAAAGGCTTTGGGGAATGCAGATTTTTTTTTTGAGCACACTCACCCCTACCTTTATGCAAATCAAAAGGAAAGAGCAAATCTATTCATCCAAGGCTGACTGGAAAGCAAAGAGGTACAGAGCAGCAGTTCAGTCTGACTGCCTGTCACCTAATCTTCAGTTAAATTTGACACAACTTGATTGAAAGTGAAATTAAATTAGAGTTTAAAAAGCCATTGAAAACTCTGATTTTGTAAATGATTATTAACCTCCTGAGAGCTGTGAAGGCTCTAACTGTTCGTGTGGGATGTGAGCATTGTGCAGGCTGTGCCTGATGCTTCTGAGAGCCCTTACACCTCACAGCATTGCTCTCCAGGGGGAACCAGAAGCGGCTGGTGGAGGAAATTCTTGCTCACACATCCAGAACATTTCATCCTCTGGCTGTGGCATGGTACCTTCTGCTGTGTTCACAACGTCTTAAATTTATCTTTGAATTTAAATTGTTTGGGACTGTTTTGGTTTTGGCTGGTAGAGTTAATTTTCTTGCTAGTAGCTGGTACCTTGCTGTGTTTTGTATTTAGTATGACAAACACGTTGATAACACGGGGATGTTTTAGCTGTTCCTGAGTAGTGCTCACCCTGAGTCAAGGAATTTTCAGTTTCCCATGCCTGGCTTGAGAGAAGGTGCATGAGAAGCTGTGAGGGAACATGACCAGGACAGCTGACCTGAACTGGCCAAAGAGATATTCCATACTGTGGAATGTCATGCCCAGTATGTAAACTTGGGGGATCTGGCCAACAGGGGCTGATTGCTGCTTGGGGGACAGGCTGGGCATCAGATATCAAGTTGTGCAGCACTTGTGTTTCTTGGGTTTCATTCCTTCCTTTAGTATAATTATTGATGTTATTATTACTATTATTTTTATCAATCTCATCATCATCATTGAAATTGCTATTATTAAAATTATTATTCAAAAAAATTCCAATTATTAAACTGTTCTTATATCAACCTATGAGTTTTCTTGCTTTTACCCTTCCAATTCTCTTCCTCCATCCTGCTAGTGGAGTGGAGTGAGGGACTGGCTGTGTGGTACATAGTTGCTGCCTGGGATTAAACCACAAGAGGGAGAAGAATAGGCTTTCTAATTCTAAATAATGTCATTCTTTGGGTAACACCCAATGATGTCAATTTAACTCAGCAGCTTTGTGGTTCAACCTAATTGGAGAGAATAAACTGAATTGGTAATAAGCTTGCTTTTGACAGGGACAGTCTTCTAGAAGGATGTGTCATCAGAGAGCTCCCAGATGGAATGAATAATTCCTGATTTTTTAAAAAAAGCCTATTCTTCCCCTCTGCCCCTGAGCACTTGCAGCTGTGGGGGCAGCCACAGGACCAGATTGCCTGGAGCAGCACAGTGGCTCTTGTCAAACTCTCGCCAGCTCTGCCAAGGCCCCTCCGGCCCCTCCAGAGCCCCATGCACTTGGGATATGCCATGGAAAAACTGGCAGGAGCACAGGGGAAATGGGGCAGACTTAGAGTTGTGTCCCAGCACTACTGAGCCCTCCCTGATGCCAGCCAGAGAGACAAAACTGGAGCTGCCACGCTGAGCTGGGCTTCTTCAGAAACACCATTAGCTTAAATCTTACAGTAATTAGTGCCAGCAAATGACATAACAGCTGCCCTATCACAGCACAAAATCCAAACCAGTAACTCCAGGACCACACTATTTCCAATACCTATGAAAGAGACAATGAGGCTTTACTCTCCTCAGTTAAATGAGTATTTTCTGGATGATACACTTGGAAAACCTGCTTAATCATTCTCCCTCTCTGTGCCCCTGCACCATCAGCGTTCCCATCTTATATACAGACATCACCTTGTGACTACACTGAAATATTTTGCCTGTGAAGCACCAAATCTTTGTGTGAAACACAGAAAATATTCATTGGACCTTGTTAGGGTCCCTTCAGAGACCTTCACCAAGTTTGTTCTTCCACCAGCAGCTGCAGGCACCACAGGAACACTCTGCCAGTCAGACTATCAGCCTCTACCCCTGCCAAGCCGATAAGAAGAGAACAAGAGAGGAAAAAATCAGCTTTAAAGCCCTTGAAGGATGGTTCCCATGAGGTGTCAAAATCTGGGGAAGGACTGATTAACAGAAAGGGAAATGCAATATGGGGCACAGAGTGGCTATGAGAAAAAGAGATATGAAAGAAGCTAGATGGGAAGAAAATGATAAAAGGGAATTTTATAAATAATAAAGATGGAAAATGAAGGACAAGGATGTAAATGAAAAAGAGAAGACCAAAACTGAGTAAAAGAGAAGGGCATAGAAAAGCAATGACAGGTAGAGAAACTTCAGGCTAGTATTTCAGTTAATTGGCTTTGATGCATTTTTCCCAGATACCACCAGGCACAGCCCCATAATTTGACAGTTAATTCGCTATTTGTGGTTCCTCATAATGCTCTGTTAATATTAGTACAACATGGTGAAACCTTCCTGCAGCCTCCCAGTTTCTGCAGCACATCATACTGGCCTCATCCTCATTCCAGATTCCTAAAGCCACTGTTTGGTATATGCCTTTCCAAATCCCCCACATGCTGGAAGTGCAGTCAGGGAGGTGGCTACAAGCAGAAGAGAAGCAGGAAAGAAGAACTAGAAGAGAAGGATGGGATTTGTGAGACTGAACCAGGGCTCATTCAGAAAAAGCCACGACTTTTGGAGAACCTGACATGGGGACATGTTCACTTAATTCAGGTAATTAACCCTGGAAGGCAGCCTCACTAATTGCCAATAATCAATACTTCCAGTACTGCAGGAGTAGGCAGGGACAGAAACCCACCTGAAAAGGCCCAAAAGGGAAAATGAGGGCAAAGATATCTCCAGAGGGGAGATGGTGGTGCTATCTGGGTATCGTCATAGAAAGATGGAGTGTGAAGCCTGATCCATGGTCCTGGATTCTGAAGTGCAACTTGGTAGCAGGGTTGGATGCTACGGGAGAACATTATGGCCCTTCAGACTAGAGAAAGTGCTGAACTTTGTGGAGCTGAGATATACATTGACACCCTTTGTGACTTTCAAAATTTGAATTTGGGACGCTGAATACCAGAGAATTAAACTAAATATTAATTCACACTGTTAAAACTGATGCAATTTGGGGGAGTCACAATCCCTGGAGTGACTTAAAACACCTGTAGATGTGGCACTTAGGGACATGGTTTGGTGGTGGACTTGGCAGTGCTGGGTTAATGTTGTTTCATGATGTCTGCACTACCCTGACCTCCGGCATTACCAGCCATAAGATTCCCCTCTACGTTCTTGATGCCTTCATGGACAGACAGATACCTTCCTGCTCACTAGCCCAGACCACAATGATACAGTTTGCAGGTCCCAGCACTTTGGAGGTGTAGGACAACATATCTTTTCTTAGGACCCCCTTGAAAGTCTCTAAGTGAGCACAATACATGAAAAGAAAAACATCCACCTCAGAGCAAAGGAGGAAAGAAGCAAATCCAGAGCCTGAAAAATAACAAAAGCAGTCACATTTTCTTAGTCCTAATGTGGAAAGAAAATTGACTCCACAGTATTTGAAAAACTACTGGTGGAGTGGAGGTGTCACCTCTAGAACTGCTGTGTCAGTTACAGCTTACTCTCCTCAGCTGCGTTTGTGACACAAAATTCATGTCTTGCCCAATTCATCTGACATCTGAGGAGAATTTTTATAAACACGTGTTGGCAATAGCTATGAGCAATAAACCAAGCTTGCATCACCATCACAGCTCCCTCTTCCTGTCATGGAGCTGTCACTGGAAGGGGGCTTAAGTAATAAAACTTCCCTTGAAGATGCATCTGCACATCCCTTAGAATGCTGATTCTGCTCAGGCAACATCACCCTAAAGAGGGCAGAAGAAAATTCCCCCAGAGAAGAAGATTAACTCTGCAAACTCTGCAGTGCTAAAAACAGTTTTGTGGGAAAACAAAGGCAAATATTATGATATAACTTACTTATGGTGCCAAATGTATATGTGAAACCATAAAATCATCACACTTGGTGTTTTTCTCCTATCTAAGAATAAGGCATGCAGGCGAGAGCAGAACAGTAATTGGATTAAACTGGATTGAAGGTCTTACTGCTACTTTATGCCATTACAAAACTGACATGATTATACAAATGGAAAGCATAAAATTGGAAGTATTAACCTGAAGTTCTTGTAAATTTAGTGCTTGATTCTTCCTGCTCCAGAGACCTTGAAAAAAAAAGTGCGTATTTCTGTAAGTTGCATTATGGCTGAATCCTCCCCACCACGCCTGAGGTACTAAGAAGGGACTGTACCTGACAACAAAGAGGAAAGATTTCCAGCACTGTGCTTAAGTTTTTATGCATACAATTTCCATTAATAAAGCTAATATTTACACTCAGAATTCCAACCTCGAAGAAGTGAATTATGTTCAGAAAGATAACAGTTTATAAAAAAAGGTAGATAACTAATGAACTTCATTTTAATTTTCAATATTTTATTTGAAGAGTTATTTAAGGGGAAGGAAATAAGAAGATAAGCCTCTGGCCACTGAAGATCTGAATCATTTTATAGATGTAGATGAAAGTAGTCAGCAGAACAAAAACACTACATGACACCATTTCACAGTTCAGGGACTGCTGGAAACAAAGACATCATGTGAAATAATTTTCAATATATAACTTTCTGTATAATAACAAAGAAACTAAGAAACAAACAAAAAACTAAAGGCAAAAACCAGATAGTCAAGAAATCACACACTGACCGCAGCAAAAACTCAGATAATTTCCTGAGTGCGAACTAGTACCAGGCTCCCTGTGGGGAAACCAGTAGCATGCAAATAAAAGAGATGAAACAACATGAACATGCAGGTGTAACATGCTGGAATTAACCAGTCACCAGGTATTTTTCTGTAGTCATGTAGTCATTTAGTCATGCAGTCTTGATATAAACAAGTCAGAATAAATTGCTTACATGTTGTAAATCAGAAAGTTGGATAGTCTGTTCAAAGTGGCTAATTATGTGCATGAAAATACATGTTTTTGTACTACCCAAATTCCCACACTTTCCAGTTTGGGTTAGCAGGCTTGGAAAGTTCTTACTCTGTTCTTTTCCATCCTGACAAACCCTACAGTTACAGTAAGGATCTCAAATAAATATAGAGTTTATGGAAAATCTGATAAGAATATTAATATATTTGCTTGGGTTTTAATGAGATTTATATTCCTTGGTGGTGTTAGATTAATGGTTGGACTTGATGATCTTGGAAGTCTTGTCCAACCCAAATGATTCTATGATTCTATCTAATGTGGAATCCAACATGGATACATATGAAAGTTTTGTCAAGACATCACTGAAGGATCACATCTCCATACTTTCAGCTCTTGCTTTGGAGTAAAGGAGATAATGCTGTGGAAGAGTGGGTCTGGCAGCCTGTTCAGTTCTTAGAAATCCCTGTGAAACTCATTGGCCTTCACATAGACCCTGGTGCACAAGGTTATGGTAGAGTGTGGGCAGTGAAGGTGGATTTGTGAGATTCCCTGCTTACATAGCATTACATTCTTTTATTCCTTTTTCTCCTCCCTGTCTTGGGCTCTAGATAGTGCAAAAGTTGGATTAAAAGGCTAGATCACATGAGAATAGCTCAAGCATCTTCACTAAGGTAGTTTACAATGAACTAGGCAGGAAAATACTGCCAGTTGCTTGTGTTGGTGCCTTTCCCACATCTCCCTGTGAGAGGTTTCACTCTCTTCATGTACAGAATCAGACCCTTCACTTCTTAACACTGTTACATCCTTGCTCTCCAGCTTTAAATGAGCACTGCCATCTGTGCCTGGTAATCCTTTCTTGCATGCATCCAGCATCCCCTTACAAATCTGTGTTTTTCAGATAGAAGCAATCTATAGTAGCACTGGTCATCTGCACTCCAACACATGTCATCTGATCCCTGTTTATTTAATAAAGAGCTTGTATTGGAAACCACTGGCAGTAATTCAACAGTGAAGGACTGTGGATTTAAGCATTATGGATTTACGTAAGTAGAGAGAAAACCAATCTGGTTCGTGCTTAAATGATTATGATGAGTCCTGCCAATTGAGCGGGGGCGGGGGGGGGGAAGCTCTCGCCTTGCAACTCCCCTGCTTGGCCTGTGGGATATTGGCCACAAGGGAAAATGGGAGCTCCTTGTATCATATTCCCTTCTGAGGACAAAAGAGCAGAAGAGATGAAATAGAAATATATTTATTTTCATTAAAACTTCAGTATTGCAAACAAGACATCTGAATAATGAGCTGGATGAAGTTGCACAATTTTAGCCAAATGGAATGGTGCACTTAATTTTGCTACTGACAGCTGCAGTTTTGGCATTGTAATAGTTAATTTCTTAACTTTTGATTTATGATCATTTAACAAGTTTCTCCTTTTCCCACCTCTATTCCTACTTTCTTTTAATTATAGAGCCTGAAAAAAAATAGAGACAATGAAACATCAAAGCAGGTATGGAAGCATCATCTGGTCCTGAAACAAAAGCCAGTAACCTCATTTCACATTAGTTGAGACCATCATTAAAACATCACATCCATTTAGAAAAGGCACAGCTGCACATCTTAGAGGAGCCATTCTGAATTTCCAGAAGACTCTCTCCCTACCTCTGCATCTTCTGCACTACTGCATGTGCTTGCACAGTGCATGCCAAAAACACACCTCTGAAAAGGCAGCCAAAAAACCAAAATGATAGAATGGCTATGAGTCATCAAGTGGGACAATGAGAGAAAAGAAAATTGTATGCATAAATACAGCAACAATATCCACAGACAAAGTTTGGGAAGAGATGGGTAATCTAGTCTGTGCAAGGGCAGGGATAGAAAAGCAGCTATCCAACCTATTAGGGCCCCTGTGAAAAAAAGAGGGTGCTAAAGTTTGGATTCTACAGAAATCCTGAAGAAGATACATGTGTGTGAGTGGATGCAGTGGCAGAAGAGCTGTGTAGCAGCCCAGGACTGTGGTCAGGCAGGTTTTGAATGTCTCTAAAGATGGAGACTCTACAACTTGTCTGGGCAACCTTTTCAAGTATCCATCACTCTTACAGTAAAAATATGTTTCTTGTCTTCTCAAGCAGATTTTCTGAGAAGCATCCGACTCTCTTCTTTACACTCTCCCATCTTGTGTTTATAGACACTAATGAGATTCCCCTCTGAGCTGAAAGAACACATGGAGGTATCACTACAACATGTGGTCACAGAAGCACCACCCAGGAATCAGAAAAGACCTAAAGCCATGGGCCATGTAGTGTGCATGTGGCCAGCCTGCTCCAAGAGAAGCTTAGCCCAAAGTAGCATGGACACAA
This sequence comes from Acanthornis magna, assembly GCA_036785705.1. Classification (NCBI taxonomy): domain Eukaryota; kingdom Metazoa; phylum Chordata; class Aves; order Passeriformes; family Acanthizidae; genus Acanthornis; species Acanthornis magna. Next base: position 16,453,140 of record JAWUZG010000090.1, read on the forward strand.
GCCAGAGTGCCATTTGACCTAAGGATCAGGAACTATGCCCGTGACCTCTTCCCTTCAGCATGACAGACATAAACCACAGGTGCATCCACGCTGTGTAGCTGGTAGCCCACTCCCTGCGCTCTGACGGGTTTTCTCTGTCTTACTGCTATAAAGAGGAGGCCCATAACGGAGGCGGTAAAGAGCAGTACTGGCCTAGGGGCAAGGGGTCAGTACCTCACCTTTAATTAGCAGTTTGGACACAACTGAATTTTCAAAAGGCCTGGTGTTTTCACACAGGATATCCTCCTAACTTATTATTAGACACTGTAGAGCAGATGGGCTGAGTGAAGCCATCATCTCTTTGATGAAGTGCTCTGAGAAGTGCTGTAATTGCTCTGCTGGAGTTGGGAACTGACATTTCATATTACCCTGAGGTCTGCTCAGGAGGAGGGTCTGCCATGTGAATCCCAGGGAGACAGAGACACCTCAAATTTCCTTCTGGCTACCCTTTCTTTCCATTCAGACAGCCAAATACTGGATTTAAGCAGAATGGAGGTGCCCATTAGAGAAGTGTATCAAGCAATGTAGTATTAACATGGAAGGAGTCCACAGACTGTGCAGTCAGTGGAAAGGCAAAGGCATTGAATTTAAATAGGAGAATCCAGTTTTCCCCACTGACACTGAGCTGTGCAGTTCTCTTAAGTTGCCTGACCTTTTCCTTGCCCCCTTTCTCCTTGCTCTCCCCATCTCAGAGCAGTAGCATGGAATTCTGGTTGGTGTAGCTGTGCCCCAGCTAAGCAGGAAGGACTTCATCATAAACAACTGCAGCCCACTGAAATATGTACATCCAACCCCACTGAAGCTGGCAAGAGTTTCCACAATGAATTCCAGCTGCAGCCTCCCCTTGCTGGTTTTACAATGCTCAATTCATCAAATTTACAGGGGCAATATATACAACCTGTTCTTTTCTCAGAGATAGCTGTGGGATTGCAGTGGGGCCTCTGATAATGGTAAATTTTTTTTCCTGGACTTAATACTTGAGGGAAGAATAGGACAGAAAAGGTAGGACACAGTGCAAAATAGTTTCCTGCCTCACAGAAAGGATCATGAGAATTTAAACTAAAATGTCCTGAGCAGGATTTACTAAACAGCCCCTGGCTACAGAACTTCCTTTCCTGCAGCTGCTTTCAATAATAAAGCTTCAATGCCTATTGTTTTGTTCCTTACTTACAAACAATTCCAAATGGTTGATTTAATTATGCTGAATACAAAGCTGTGATGTCTCTGGCCAGAATTGCTTCTGACAGCGCAGCAGTTGCAAGGCCCCAGTTTCACAGACCTCCAGAATTTAACCTGCCTGCAAAGAGTAGTTTTCACAGCCCCCAGGTTCTTCTTTCTGGGATGAAAACAGACAAAATGATGCTCACCTTTCATCCTAAAGAAGACAAAAATTTAAAAACCCTTCAGAAATCCAAAGAACAGGAACTCTTCTCTGCTACCTCATATAATAGAAAGAATGGCACCTTGTTTGCTATTTCCTTTTAATTTCAGAACAAAACAAAACCCCTTTACAACTGACTTAAGACCAAAAAAAAAAAGGGGTTGTGGATAAATCCTGAATTATTATCTTAAGCTAAACCAAACAAACATGATGTAGGGAGACCAGGCAAGATAAAAGGGAATCCATAAAAATTTCAAAGCAGTATGGAGCAACTTGTGAGCTAAGGTTTGATCTGTGTCATGATAATGTAGTGCCAAAGTAACTCCTCCAATGACATCAACAGAATTACTCTGGCTTTATACCAGCATGACTGAATTCACAATCTGGCACTGAATGCATTTGCAATTAAACCACCACTGCACTTGCCATATTCCTCAGGTTTATAGATGTTCTAAAATTGCTTAGTGAGCGGTAGTTATATCCAGGATATGGATATAGTAAAAGGTATTAGCCAAAACGCTCCAGGCCAAATCTTAAACTGATGGAACCCTACCAATTACTGACTGACATAAGCCGTGCATCTGCCCCTCTGTGTTGTTGCATATCAGTCAGGGCAAGATGGATCTGCAGAGCGATCCCATCTTGCCAAAGTATGAGGAAAACATAGTGAGAGCGGTGAAAATTAAATGTGAGGTCACCAAAGACTCAAACCTGAGACTGTGAATATCCCAGCAAATCCTATCCTCTGGCATGTAATCAAAGCTAAGCCAGAGGTAAAGACCATGTTTTGCTCGGTGAGCTTATGGGATTCTTTTCAGCAGAAGCCTGGGCTTGACTCTGGGTGTCCCTTCCCTTCCAGTAAGGGCCCTGTAATTCTCAGCCAAGAAATTGACTGAATTCCAGTCCATGAAAGCCTCAATGTGCGAGAGATTTGGAATTCATGCAAAATTAAGGAGCCCTGGCCTTTGCTGTTATTGTGGAGAAATGGTTGGGGTGTGGAAGTGAAATGAGATACCAAGGCGAATGAAGAGCAGGATAAAATGGAGGGGAGGGAACTGTGGGAAGTCAGAGCTCTGTTTTCTGCACCACAATAGGAAGTAATAAATCCACCATTTGCATTTCTTAAAGGACCTGGCCTACCAGTACTACTGTATGTCAGCTTTCCAAAATTTCTAGGCAGCTCAGAAAGAGTCACACTCTTTAGCTATTGCCTGAAGAATTCTTCATGTCTTTATCTCATTATTTTTCCCCAAAAAAACATTCCAACAGGTAAGTTCCACATGGTCGCCTGTTAACTCCTCACTTTATTTAGTCCCACTTGGCCAAGTTCAGCCAGCCATGGACATTCATTCCATAAGGACTCACTTTGGTGGCAGCTGTATTGTTCTTCTTGTTCCCATGTCATGTAGTTACCTCCTCACTTTGTAGGGTAGCTACTACTATAATTTGATTTCACATTTTACTTTTCTTTTAACTTAATAATTTTTTTCTAACACTGTTTCATTTGACACTTGCTGACTTTGGAAAACTTTTTATCTCTGCTGTCCCAAGCAGCTTCAGCCTAAAGCAAGAAGAAACAGGGCTGGATGGCTGATACCCACCACTGGCAGTGGATAAAGGCTGTCATGGTTTAGAAATGGTATTCCCCAATTTAGTGTTCCCCGTGAAACACCCCAAACCATGTGCTGCTAACTCACTGCCCCCCACTGGGGCAGGTTGAAAACGGGAATTGGAGGCACAAAAGACAAAAATCATGGGTTAAGAACTATTTTCTGGAAACAGCAATGAGATAAGGAAACAAACAGTAACAGCAACAATACAAATGACAGAGCGTACAAGAAATGAATGATTCACTCAAGTGCTCAACCCTGACAATACCCAACTGCTCCCTCCACCATGCTGGAAGGGACTCCATTCCCTGTCCCCAGAAAATGACTTAAGGCAATATAGAACCTCTGGATCCTGTCCATGCCCCTCATGGTTGCTGCAAAAATAACCCTGTCATGTCCAGAACTAGGACATTATGGCATGACGCTGCTGCACCAGATAACATTGTCTTTGTGTGTTTGTGAGTCCACTAATGCACAGAGACACTTTAATACCTGGTAAATGCTGAGTTTTCTCAGAAGTACAGGACAATATGTTCCTGTTACAGAGAGCAGCCAAAATCTCTCAGGAACACTAGCAGAATAAGAAGTAATTTTACATTGGCATAAAACCCAGAAAGTGGTTGCCATTCCTTTCTGCCCAGTTCAGTGATGTTGGCACAACTTAACCCGAAAAACCAAACAAATATGGTCACAAAGAAGCCCTCATAAACAGATGAAACAGATGAAAGTGGTGCGATCGATAAAAAATATATTTGTTGGTATATGAAGGTAAAAAGTTACAAGTCACCTTGCACTATAGAATCCTGAACATTAAGTTTTAAAGTCAAATGAATTTTCTAAGCCAGTTTTGATATACAAATCACTAAACAAAACAAGCTTCACAACAGGAAAGAGAAAAAAAATAATAGGAGTTATTAGCAATTTATTTCTCATGAGTGAACTTGCTGCCAATTCCCTAGTCCCTTTACATAAAACAATATAAGGAGATGAGAAAAACACACTCTGCTGTAGGAAATTCATTCTGGAATAAATATGATTTTAAAAGTCAAAATAAAGAAAGTCATTCTGAAGCTAAAGGGAAATTTCAATGTCCCCAACAGAACTATAACTGATGACAAAGAATAGTAATTCATCTGCTTGTGCAATATGTCCTACTCAGTGTCCTTGGCCTAAGGAATGATATAGGATATAGGGTGCCAAAAATTCCATAGCATTATATTCTGAAATTAAAGGAAAAAAAGCAAAAGAAAATATGTCATAACTTTTTCTCCACATTTTTGTCTTCTTTAGAACAAGAAAAGACAATAGAATAATGACCAGCTGGAGAATAAAGTGGCCTATAGCTTCTTGAATGGCAAAATCACCAGAGAAGTTCAATGTCAAAGCATCTGCTCCATGCAGGATGTCATCAATCCAAGTTTCCAAGGGAAGGGAAAAACCTTTGCTGCTTAGACAGATATTAAACCTGCCTGGAATCTGAAATATATGTCCCATATTAGAACAGTCATTCATGCTCTTCAGGAGAATTGTCACCTACAGTAGCTCTTAAATGAAACCAGGACAATTGAAAATATTTATAAAAGATGGATACGTTTGATATCATGACCTATAAGATCTTGCTAAATCAATAAAACTTACAGAGTCCACTCAGGAGATGAAACTCCTGGTGAAGTATGGCAAGACATGAAAAAGATATTTTTGTAATAATAGAATATAGACCTTTCAGATCTGTAAGTCATTTTAAGGGTTCTCATTTCTCTTTGAAGGACTCTGGGGAGAAGGGAGCTTAGCCTTGTTGCCAAAGGGTTTCCAGTAAGTGATTTGGTCCCACCCTCACGGCTTGGGCAAATGCAATGTGCCTATGCCTTTGTCTCTTACCGCACAAGTGAACTTCCACAGCAAGGATGACCTTGGCAGGGTCAAGGTTGCATCAGGGGGCACAGACAACGCTGAATGAAGCAGCTGCAGAACCAACACATGACGGAGACTGACCAATTTGCAGGACCATAAGTGAAAAAGATGGAACAAAGACACCTTTTTCACCCCTCCCTTTCAGCTATACTACAGAAAAACCTCAATTATCTCTTAGCAGTAAAGATTCTGAGACACATGGATGAATGGATTTGATTCCACTAGCACAGAGCACTAGTATGCATGTAAATTGGTGCTAATTATAAGATGTTCTGTCTTTCAGTATAATTCATACCTTGGGAGGCCCAAAAATTATTTCATGGAAAGTAAAGGTGCCTTTCTTTTAATTACAAACTATAAGTTAGGCATTTGGAAAATTGAGAATTCTTAGAAGTGTAGTTATTCTCTACTGACTATGAACTTTTAAAGCATCATTAACTGGAACAGATAAAATAAGATTAATTTAGACCATATTATGTCAGTAATGGCTCATAAACATTTCTGCAGGCCCCAGTTTTATCCTGAAAACAGAGCAAGTGTTGCACTGGCAGAAGCCAAAGGGGCCTCCTGCCTGGAGGTCTGGTTCTGATGGCAGCCTATGCCTGAATCCTGTGGGGAAACCTGTAGGTGACACCATGACAGCCCCACAGGAGGGAGGGGAAGAATGTCTCTGGTCTCCTGAATTTCTGGAAGTGACAATCTCTATAACCACCCTACTCAGAGTCAGTTTAGGATTGCTCCATCTCCTTTCCCCCAATTTGAAAAAAAACCATGAACAATGACAAAAGGCAGCCATATGTTAAATGTCACAGAATGTGCTTACTGATATATATATATATTAGTATGTATATATTAGGTATTCTTTCAAAATAAAAAAAAGGTTTATTTGTTTAAATTTAATGTTAGTAATTTTATATTAGCCTTTTTTTCACCCTACATGGTGTTTTCTCGTGTTTAAAAAATATTCACTGCATTTCTACAAAAATGGGCTACTTCAGTTCTTTTTTATGACATACTTTTTGTTCTTGTTTCTACCTGTTCTATGTGACTTTTTACTGTATAGCACCCTCTGTATCTTGCTGTTCTATTCTTCCTGGAAATATAAATGCCAGCTTTATTAAATCTGCTGTGACACCAATCCTACGCAGAAGTATTTGGGGCCCTAGTCACATCTCATTGATGCCAATGAGAAGATAATTGTCCTCCAAATCAATCAATGTTGGCCAGGCAATAGGCTTGTCATGTCAATAAGGAGAAAGCTGTTGCCCAGCTGTTAAATTTAGAATATTTATGCAGAGAGAAATCTAACCATTTTCCAGATAACTTGTTCTTCCCCCACTCCCATCTCCTGCCCTGTACTCCTGCAGTTTGCTGCTTCCCATTACTTGTGTGATTCTGGAGAGGGCTAAAGCAGGTTGTCTGCATGTGGTCAGATCCAAACCCTTACAAAACAAACCAACCAGACAAATCTCACTGTTTTGGCAAGTTACAGGGAGACCAGGTACATTCTGACTCAGTCTTAGCAGCCAAAAAACCCACCAGCCCCTTTTCTTTTGTGTCCTGAGGATTTGGCTGATGTACAAACATGAACTAAAGAGGGGATTCTCCAAACTGCTCAGCTATTTAAAATATAGGTTAAAATTTTTATGGAAATGCTTAGTTTGCCTTGTCATCCAATTACTTGTCTGACAGGTTACATTTAAGTCTATGAATGTCGTTAGCATATTTGCCTAGTAGCTATTTAACCTATGAATATATTTACCATTATTTCAGTTCACAGGACAACACACCCTGAGCTCATCTGCAGCCTAGTGTACACAGTTTATTACTGCACACGTTTTTTTCTATGGGCTAGTTTGTTTTTAGCATATGACAAGGCTTCATCTATCACTCTCTGGTTTCTAAGTTTACTCAAACTCTTTAAAAAAACTTTTACTAAACCTTTTCAGAAGGGTAGAACTATGTCCATTTGTTCTTCTTTCCACACTAGTTTGAAAGTACTTTAAAAGAACATTAATACACCAGAGAAACACAGTCTTTCACAGCTGGATGTATTCTAATTTTCATTTTACCACCCCCTGCTACTTGGCAAAGTTTTTCTGAATGGTGCTTTTCCCAGAAGCAAAGCAGATGCTGTGAATTCCAGGTGGATCATGGTGCAGGAGGACCTTCGAGCACACATCACAATGAACATAGCTGTTGATCAGAGGAGGTTATTTTTCACTGCCTCCCTAAGCTTAATAGAATCCATCCACACAGCAAAAGCAAAATGGGAACTCCCTGGGCTTCAGCTTAGATACTTGGCTGAAATTATTGCAACCAAGCATCTTTTTAATTTATTTTTTTTTGTTTGAAAGAAATTTCCCATCTTCCTACTGTAGAACATAGCCATTGGTATGAAGGAATTCTTTCTGTGCAGATGTAAGCTCATCTTTTTTTACATCCTGCTCCCTTCGAAGCTCGCCTGGAGCCTGTCTGCTTGAGAAGGCTGATGTACAAAGACACTGAATCAAAAGGAGGCAGCAGGGGACTGCAGAGAGTATGAAGTGACTTCCCAGCCTTATCCCTGTCTCCCTGGCATGCAATATGCCAAGCGAGGGCTGAGAAATAAGTACAGAATCCATCCTGACACCACAAAATACTAGGCAGTGTTTAGGACACTGTCTGAGACTGCTGCTGACCCAGAATTTTCTCCCCATTTCCTTTACTACCCTGCCTGCCAGAAACCCGGTGCTGTTTCTTGAATCACAGCCCAGGCCACCTTCATGGTAGACATGAACACACTGCTCTCTGCTGATGTGAGTTATAAAATATTCCTTCTGATGCAATTACACAACGGTAATCCAATTGTACTGGAAATTGAATAACTGAATTAGCTGAGCTAGTACAGTTTTCCTTCTTTGGGCACACCACCATGCCAAGGAAAAACTCAGTTCCTGGAGCATGGCCATTCATGTGTGCGTGCAAAAGACTACAGAGGTGAATTGTAAGCTCTTTTGTTTGTAGCTTACCAGCACTTTGCAAAACAGGGAGTCACTCCATGGCCCAGCATCCTAAGCACCCCAAAAGTGATGCTGCAACTATGCAACAATAACTACTAATGCTAGCAGGCCAAATAAAATTCATTTTAACCTCTGATTTCATGCAGTGTTCTGCTATGTCTTTTTTAAAAAGGATTAAAAAAAATAAATCATGCCATTCACCCAAAATCAGTTAAACAGTGCCCAGTTATCTTTGGACTACACACGCAGAAGTCTATGTAGACAGGGACCAGCAAACTAGAATTCTCCTGCTAGAGAAGAGGTCACCCCATATCAAGGAGGAACAGTTCTGATAATCCAAAAAGTACTGGTACTTCACCTCTGAAATGCTGCAGAACCACTCACAGCACGCATGAACATAGTGAGGTTTTATCTCAACAAACTGGGTGCATGACAGTCTCTCCACTGAAGCCTAAATTTCTCCTGAATACTAATGCTGGCATTGTGTTGACTTTACAATGCAAAGTTCTCTTACTCCCACTATCAGCTCAACCACCATACAAATTTCCTTCATTACTGCTGCGACCTCACATTCCAAAACTCTCCCTTGGAGGAAATTACATGCATTTCAATGCTGGCAACAAGTAAGGTCTGACAAATATTCTGCTGCAATGGGATTTGAAATCTGGACTTTGAATGCTTTCATCTCCAGATGATATCCTATCATAGGCTTTTTCACAGGAAGCTTTAAAATCATGTGTCCCCTTTGCAAAGACACAAAAAGAATCATTGAAGGGTGTGAAATTGCAATTAATATCAGCTTCCAGAAGTTAAGCCAACTGGAGAAAGAAATTCAGTTTATATACACTTTTCAATTGGATGAGGATAGGAAAAAAATCTTAAAAGAAGTATTTTGAAAGAGAAAGAAAAACTTCCTGTCTTCTCAATTACATGAATGAAATCCCAAGTGTTAGAGTTGCTACTTCAATTTGTACAGGTAGTATGAAAAAAAAAAAGCAGAATCAACATGGGTACTGTTCTCGTTATGCAATGGCAAGAATTTATCCCACACAACCAAATCCGAGTTCTAATTTAAGAAATCATCTCTCTTGTCACAGATTATCTTGGTCAGTACTTTAACAATACCAAAAGCCCCTATAGTGGGAACTGTTATCTACCAAAGGAGGGAAGGATTGTGGATAGAATGTGCTGTGTTTTGCCAATACCAGGTTGAGAAAAATTCCCTTTAAGGTCACAGGGCAAGTTTCAGCAGTTTTCAGGCTGTGAAATACTGCAAAACTTCTAGAGCCTAACAGAAAGGAAATGCAGTTTACTGCGTCCCCGCCCTCTCCTCTGCTGTTCCTGCAATTGAGCGCCAATTTTAGACAGCAAATAGAATAAATAATAAAATTTAGCTCTATAATATAAATAGGAATAATTTCCACCCTTCAGACTCTTTCTGCCATTACTCAGTGCCATTTGGTCTATAAAGCCCCAAGGTTGCTTCAGCTGGCAGTAAGCTGTGCCTGAGCTGCACCACAGGCACCAGTACTGTGCCACGCTTACCTTATGCTCCCCTTTCGTGCTTCAGCTATTATCTTTGTGGGTAACAATCAGCTTTCCACTTTCTATTTCCTATAAACCTCATAATTTCAGTGGTCTGCTTGTCCCACAGCATCACATGCGCCTATATCCAGGCCATGGTGGGCAGAAAACACATGAAGGTGCCACATGATAAAAGGCTCAGTTATAACTGCTGGTCTTGTGGTGGGTCTGGATTTCTTTCCTCTAACCTCACCAAGTTCCATATGCATGTTGGAACATGGTACCTGGGAATCTGGTATCTGTCTGCCCCTTTGGTTAAAATCAGCCAGCAGCTTAAGAAATTTCTGGGGAAAGAGGACAGTGCAAAACAGTGAGCCATATATCCTTCGGAAACCAGGAAATGAAGTAAGTAATTTGATTCTGTAATAGTTGACTTTGTGTAAGTGGGTCTGAATTGATCCAAAGGATTAATATTTGTGAAAGCTGGCAAGAAAAAATTTATGACCCCATCTAGATTTCTTCCCCAACTCTTCTCTCTTTGTTTACTGCAGTTCATTTGATCTTCAGGCAGGCATATATTTTAATCTGAGCTATTCCAGGAAATTCTGTAGATATTTTGGAGCTGCTGTACATTTTCACCAAGGTAACTAAACTCAGAAGATATATAAATATAGGTTTTGTCTCACTATTTTGCTTGTTTTTCAGTTCTGTGCCGAACCCTTCAGTTCTTTACATCTGCATTCCTGCATCAAGTCTCCACTTCAGAGGCATATTCCCAAAAGTCCCAGTTCCTTGAAACACAATATTTTCTTTAAAAGGCAGAAATGACTTTGTGGTCTGACACTTGAATACCTGAGGGATTTCTACTGAACTTACTGTGTGAATGTTGACAGAATCAGCAGGAGACAAATAGAAGCTTTACTCTTCTAAACAGGGTCATGGAAATGCCAGTGTATTTATAATGGAATGCATAAATCCCCAAACCCCTTTGTTCATTGTTCTGCAAGAACTTGCTTAAGCAAAACTCAACAAAAACCACTTGTGCAGCAATTCTGTTAGATTACACCAACAACAGAGGAAAAAATGACTGTGGAAGACAGTCTTTTTCCAGAATTTCCTTGTTTTCCACTGTACTGGTTAATGCTGAATGAAGGGGAAGACTTATCATGCACAGGTGTATTATTAATGTTATGCTAGAGGTAATATATGGCAAGGTCTGCAATAATCAGTCACTGGACTTTCATTGACATAATAGGAAAAATCGCTACCTTTGAATACCTCCTGTGTTTGACTTCTCATTGGCAGAGATCCCAGCAGTGAGAAAGTCACTGTGCAACCATGCTCCAGTTTAGTAAAATACTCTAGTCTCATCTTCACTTGGAGTGCATATGGACAGAAGAGGTAAAACAGCCACATCCAACTCTATTCATTCTTAAGTAAAGCTCAATGTTAAGCAGAAGATTAATGACTCCAGAAAACTACACAGTAAGGATGGAGAGAGAATAAGGGGACAGGAACAAGTGAATAAACAACTAAGATTAGATTAGGATAGATTTGTACCTCATTCTGACCCACTTCTTGCAAAATAAGATTAATTACTTCAGACATGTTTTAAGTTTTACGTGTGCACTCTCCCACTGCACTTCTCTCCCACTCTCCCACTTTCTTCTTAGACAGAATAGAGACACAAAAATTGAAAAACAATGTGTGCAATTCCTCATCAGAAAAAAGCCATGGGACATAGTGAGGTATGCAAGACCTTTTCTATTTATTCAAAACTGATGATCAAATTTGCCTTCATCATCTATGAGCACAACAAAACCCAGAGTACAGAGAGCAGAAATTCAGCTGCACACACATACACACACAAAAAAAAAAATAGGGGAAATATGCAGAAACCAAGATTCTTACAGTTCTGAGGACCATATTAAGGGTAGGACAACACGAGGTCTTTCCCATCCCTTTCTGGGTTGCATGTATAAAAATATATCTAACCCACTTCTGCTCCTTTGATGCAAAGAAGCATGCAGCAGTGTAATTGAGGGTATGTCAACACAGTATCACAGACATAATTTTGGATTGTATGGGTACACCCAACTTTTAAAATATGTAGTTCATGTATTCAAAGCTCTGTAACTGTGGATAGACTCCAGCACATATTTTCTGACAGTGTTGCCAGAAAACATAACTACTGAAATTCTGTCCAGACTTGGTCATGTTTTAGAACGCTTTCAACCCTATTATCTCTCCAAACCCAGGATAAGCTAGCCACAGAGATTTTTTTTTTTTTTTTAAATAGGATAGAACTCTCCATTTGAGCTATTCTAGCCATAGTACTGTGATACCACATCTAGCAGCATTACTACTGCAGCCAACAGCAGTAAATTAAATGTACTTGAGTCCATGCTGGCACTGAGGCCAACAGATAGAGAGCACATGATGGCCAACAGAGACAGAGCAGCCATGCAAAACCTTCTTACCCCTTTGTACTGGATGGCTGGACCCAGACTGAGACAGTTCCTGGTCCATGCCTACTCCTGATCAACAGCCAGGATTTGTGTATGATTGCAAGCATGCTCAAAGCTGTGTCAGCACAGCTCTGAAGTGAGCCAGAGGCCAAGCTAAAGACTGGATCTCTGCTCTCTTCTGTTACTCGAGTCTTAGAGCTTTTTTTGGGTGAACCAGGAGCTCTCAAAGACGTACAAAGGGACAGCTTAGGGGAGGGCTCACTCCAGGGGCTGTCTGCAGCAGGCAGTAGAGGTGTAACTGTACCTGGAGCAGTTTACAACAATCCCAGTTTCAGCCTCTCAAACTTTCCTGACACATCTTGGGTTATGCCATGCACCTTGTTGCACGCTGTGCACACAGGACTGCAGAAAGCTGCAACACAGATATCTCATTCTTTCAGGCAATCCAAGCTGAAAAGGAAAAAGACTCACGAAGTAGAAATTATGTCTTTGGGCCTCAAAAGCATCACTTGAGAAGTCAGTGTACTAGATAAAGAGCAAGTAATCTGGATATGAGCCAGTTTACCTCAAATTGCTCTGTAGAGCCCTCCTATTAAGCACTACAGAAACAGCTTAAGAGGTGTTGCAGAGATTCGGAATAACCAACTGATTATTCGATTTCCTTTTCTACATCCATTACGTCTTGAGCCTTCCCTTCCTCACCCTATCATGTCATCTCTGAAATTCTCATAGCAGGGACAATATGAACTTCAATGTAGTGGTCCCTTCAAATCCTTTACAGACACACTTGTGCACTGGATGTTAACAGAAGGGATGTGAGGCCCTTTGAATTGTTTGATACTTTGGGCCAAATTTAAAGTGACCCTCAAATCTAGGCCTGCAAGTCTATTTATGATATAGCCATAAATATCTATATTTGCTGTAAAACATCCAGTTTGCTGTAAAACAACCATGCTTCTGACTCACCCTGATTCACCCCTTGACTGTCTCATCCTTCAGTTTGTTCTGCTTAGGCTGAAGATTTGACAATGAAAGGTCAATAAGTGACTGAACCACAGTTTCCCTCATATTCCTCACTTCTGACCTTCAGTACCTCTCTCTGCTCTCCATATGAAGGGACCAGCTGGAAAAAGAGCCAAAAAATTCACACACCACTTGTGAGGAAGCCTCTATTTTGCAGCTAAGAAGCGCAAAATGTGGGCTGCTCTGCTGTGCATTATGAAGAGAGATACAGATGGTGTAAGACAGCTCACGTGGCTCAGAATAATTGAGAGGGAACCTCAGGATAGACCTGACATATCAATGCAGACATATTATAGTTCCTCTGCAGATGGTGCGCACCATGGCATATAGATATACCAGAAGCTCTCCACCCCACAGAAGTAAAAGCTGCATGCCTTCCAAAAAAACCCCAAAATGCAAATAGCACCACACAGCTAAAATGAAGCAATCAGTAATCTTGCCACTAGGTCTATTCCCTGAGCTTGACAAGGACCCTGACTAAAGAAAAATAAACAACATTGTCTCATTCTCAAGTTATGGACCCAAAGTGATTTTTGTTTCCTGGGTATGTGCAGAAGGGAGAGGATTCTCTCCCTCCCTTTTAAATCAAAATGGGAATATTTAGTTTTAATCAATTAAAGTCTGATGCTGCTACACTTCAATTAGAAGTTCTGATTGTATTATACTTTTGTTCCCTTTACTACACTGTTTTCTACTTTTTCGCTGCAAAATGCTTCTAGCTGCAAATTATTTCTGCATTTCAGATTTATACAGAAATATGTATAAACCAAAAGAAGAAAAATGAAAATATATTCATGCAGCTGTTTCTGCCTATCACCTTTAATCTTTCATGTACTTTAAAATATGTGCTTCCCACAAAGGGAGAGAGAGATCTATTTTTGCTTTATGGGAATATAAAAGTAATTTGTTGCCATAGCAATATTTTTCCATCCAAATGCTCTGAACACCACAGTTGCTTCAGGTTTTGAGCAAACTGTAACTATCCCAAAAACCCATGTAAAGTGTTATGCTTCAATAACCTTTTCAGTTCCATTATAATCCCATCTTTATGCTAGACATTATTAACAAAAAATAATTCAATAAAGATGTTTATGTCTATACAAGCTTACTCCCAGACATCACTTTCAAAATCATTTGCTCTCATTTTGTTTAATTCAATTTGCACTAAATTTCTGGAGAATGGCCTGAAAAAAAAATCTCTATCCAGCGGGCCAAATTCTGAAGCCCACAGGAACAGTGAACAGATTTAGAGCAAGATGTTAATCCCCTACATGCTCTACTTTCTTAAATTCCCCCCCTCACATAGTGCTCTTAGTAGGGTTCTCAGAGATGTTAGCCCTGTTCATTTCCATAGCAACCCTCTCCACAGAGTGGAACAATTTGTTAAAATTGTTGCGGTTCAGCCTTTGAAAACAGCAATACCACAAAGACTTGTAGGAGAAGCCTCCCAGAGCTTGGGCTATGAATCACCACCAGAACACCGTTTTTTTTCACCTTAATTTTGACCCTGTCCTGGAAACAGCAACTTCCATGGCTCTGGGAGGACATTTCATACAAGCTGGAGCTATGGATTATACCACACAAAAAGCAGTGCCTAGTTGTAACTAACTATGCATTCTTATTGCAGTATTACATAATGTTCAAATAAAAATAAAGCAGAAACCAGATGCAACTTGTAATCTTCAAGATGTTAATAAAAATCCCAATTCCAGAACACAGACGTGTTGGCAGCTTTCCACTCTCCCCAACCTACACCGTAAGAGCAATTTCACAACATGGGGGATTTGTGCAAATTGAGGTCAACTGCTTCAGCTCACCGATGGTGCTCCCAGGCACGATGACACACTAAACTCCACCAAAACCTCCACACTGGCCACCTGGTGCTCATAGGTCTGGTGAAGTTCCCCTGACTTGACCACAGGTGAATCTCTGTGCAGTTCTTTTGTAAAGAAGGCATTGTTTGTGTGTGCATCTATTTTTTACTGTTTCTGACTGGATTAGACTTTGTGCGTATCTTTGTTACCTTGCGCACATTTTCACCAGCCCTTGACTGCTTGCTTGTCTGTTTTCCTGCACATTCTTCAGCTTGTAAACCATTTCGGGTTATTTATGGTCTACCCCACAGGGTCCTAGCCTGGCAAGATTTGCTGTAAAACTACAATATAAACACTAGAGAAACATGCTTGTTACAGCCCAGATGTGCTAACACAGTATCTTATTTCTTAAGAAATCTACCATACGCTTTCTTAATCCAGATGTAAATCATGATTTACTGTTGTATTTAAATTGTCACCATCTGTTTAAACTGGACTTGAGAAGCAGAATGGCCGTTTTTTCCCGCACTCTCACAGCCAACCTGAAATGCAACATGCATTTTATACTTCTGAATATGCTGAATCTGCTGTGGATGGCTGTTTTGTGCAGTCATCTGCACTGGTAGTGTCTGCATGTGTGTTTTATACAGCAGCACAGAGAGGGAAAGGAGATAGCAGAAAACAGCAATGTAATTGCAAACGTAAGAAAAGTGATCAGGGAGTCTTCAACTGACAAGACATTTGCAGTACATAAACTGCCGTAACACACTTGCCTTAAGGTGAAGTTTTGTGGTCAGCTTAAGACAGACTAAATCCACATACTATTGCAAAAACATGAGCACTCTTGCCTTCCCTTCTGTCCCAGTCTGCAAGTTTCTGTCTACTCCCTTCCGCCAGCATTAACGCAAGACTGGGAAAGTGATCTAGACAAAAGTGTTTTTCTGGTTTTGAGTTTGGCCAGGTAAATTTCACAGTAAGGTCACTTTCCAGACCTGGTTGTGCAACCAGCCACATAAGCCCCAGTACAGGAGTGAAATTATCCCTTTCGAGGGCATCACACCTGGTGCAATGGAGGTCAGTGAATCCCTGCTGCGAAAGAACACTCTTAACTGATTAGGTTTCGTATGGATAATGTTCTCTAAGGGATAATGCACAAAATAACTATCAATCAGTATTTGTCAGCCAGTTTAATGCCAGAGGAAACAACTTACTGTAAACAATGTTTCTGTAAGACAGGTGCATGTTTAAATCACTATTTTACAGATAAGGAAAGAAACTGAACCACATCAACTTTCACCCCTAAGGTCAAAGAGAAAATACATAAAGCATGAGAGACCTCCTGCCTCTATACAAGGCTCCTTTTCTGTGCATGTGCACCTTTTTTTCATGTGTGAGTGCATACATATACACAGGGATTTATATTACATAAAGAAATGTGTCTAACACTGTGAAAAATTGATTTCTGTGGTCAAAAACAAAATAACCACTGATTTTAGTAGCAAAATTGTAAACTGGTTTTTACACCTTGGATTAATCAATAAAGACCCATTCCATATTTTATACTACTGACTTCCAAATGTATTTTGAGATTTTTTTAAAAACAAAATTCAAGCAATTCTGCTTTACCAAGGAACAACTGGTGTTAATATTATTGCAACAAGTCATAGAGCTTATTAACATTATTTTATTGTTGGGTTCAAATAAATACCACTTGATATGCAGTGAACAATAACTATTTTAAACACAATGGCAAATGAGTTCCAGTTGTGCTTGTATCAATGTCATAGTTTTAGAAACAACAGCTAACAATGAGATTTATTATACCAAATGAGATACTGAACCATTTTCTTCCTGGCTGCCTACTTTCTCTCCACAGTCAGGCAGTTCTTCAACTGGCAAAGCTCCAAAAGGCATGGAGATTCATAAATGCAAATATGTATTAAATATGCAAACATTATGGATCTGTGTCCCCTGAAATATGCATGCTCTTAAAACATAGCAACAGAGTTTCCTGATAATACCTAATGACATATGACAGCTCATATTATAAACAGATTTCCTCCTAGAAGAAGAATTAGTGGGGAATACAAATAGAGGGATACAAGAAAGTAAAATAAGTATGTTTGCAGAAAGGAAAATAATGCAAAGGCAAGTACAAAACTCGCCAATGTTGATCATGCTGCTCAAACTCCTGACCATATTTGCAGCACATGGGGCACAAGGTCTGTTTCTTCAAATTGAGGGTTTGGGAAACTCTGGGAAAGGAGAGAAGTGAACTTGGCAGCAGAGGTAGGTCAATGGGCCTGCAAGCATGCAGGCTTCCCAGGCAGACTCCTCTGGAAGGAAGGATGAAGCAGCTGTGAAGGTACTTGAGGGGCAGATACCCAACCCTGACAGATCTCTCCAACCCACGGCTCATTATCATGTGTTAGGCCAGGGCTTTACGCTTTGTGGGGTCAGGGCTTTGTTCCTCCTTTCACACAGTAAAGCATCCATCAAAGTTGTGCAATAAGCAGCTTCACCAGCTGGAAATAATGTGCCAGAGGAAGATTTTATTTAAACAGGTAAAATACTGGGAGAGCCGCCCTCACAGTTGCCTCAAGGCCCTTCATGCCACCCTGACAACCAAAGCCAGGCATGCGGAATTAAGATCCCACGCAGCAAAGGCAGCTTGGTGTCGGACTGGTGCAAAAATCCACAATTGTTGCCCATGTCCTTGAAAAGTCCGAGGAAGTGGAGCCATGTGGGGCTGGCTGGCCGTGAGCCTGAGGAACCTCCATGTGCAGCACCTGGAGGGGTCTCTCCTGAGGGGCTCCGGAGGGAGCGAGGCCTCCGGGGCTGATGGGCCCTGCGGCCTGCGCTGGCCTGGCCCTGACGCCCGTCCTGCCCCTGCAGCTCCTTCCACCCCAAGGAAACCAACTCAGCACTCCTTTTTGTGGGCCTGGTTTGTGCTGGGATCCAGAAGAATGGCTGTGAGACTCTGGGAGTCACAGCACTGCAGGAGAGGATGGGACGATCCAGGGGAGATGCCAATGGTGTCCGAGCCTCCGACCCAGCTCTAGAACGTTAGCACAGTATAAGAAAGGATTCAGGTCAGTGAGGTGGATATGGAAGAGAAGAATCTGGTGACGTGGGGAACACTGCCACAAAAGATAAAGCCTTCAGACCTGATGCATCTCATGAGCTAAAACAAATGGAGGATCGCACATAGCTCAATCCACCTCCGGCTCTAGTCACAGTTCCACCACTGATGTGCTGCACAAAATTGCTCAGGTTCATTGACTATTCACCTAAATTTTGATCCTTTCCAAATAGAGATAATGTGTTTTTCCTTCCTGTGAGGTGCTTCATCTTCCACAGAGGAAAAGCAGTATATATGAATCTTCTTGTTAACTAATGCATGAAATCTGCCAGGCAAATTTCATCATTTTGGTTTGTATTTGTACAGCACCTTGTGCAATGTGGGTCCTTTTTTTGTTTTAACTAGGGCTTGGAGGCACTTGCAGGTCAGCAACAGTACACAGAGTTAATTATTCCCTTGCATGAATGCATAAGGAAATATATTTTTTGGAAATAAAAGTAAAAGAAAAAAAATTCTGGAAGACTGTCTCCTGAGGCAGCCTATTTGCATTAAACCCCTTGAAAACTAACTGAAAGAAAAAGCAGAGCAAACACAGTATATGAACAAAAAAATAAACAGTCCTAGCAAACATAATGTCTCTATAAAATTTTAAAATCCTGGCCTCCCTTAAAAAACTAAATGAACATACATAAGACAGATTATATTTTAATTTCACCATTTGTTCAATTAATTATTTGGTATCATGCAAAAAAAAAATCCAAACAACCAAAAAAACAAAACCCCAAAAGATACCCAGCTAGGATCCCAACATATGTGAAGGTTTTCTGATTTAGTAAATTCAGGTAAGCCATTTGTACTTGAAGAAGTTAGAAATAAAACTTTAATTCTGGATGATGCTGATTCTGCAAATACTTGCTTAGATGAGTAATTCTCACTCATCTAAAATGGGGGTTTAGTCCATTTTTTTTCCTTCCTTCCTTCCTTCCTTCCTTCCTTCCTTCCTTCCTTCCTTCCTTCCTTCCTTCCTTCCTTCCTTCCTTCCTTCCTTCCTTCCTTCCTTCCTTCCTTCCTTCCTTCCTTCCTTCCTTCCTTCCTTCCTTCCCTCCCTCCCTCCCTCCCTCCTTCCCTCCTTCCCTCCTTCCCTCCTTCCCTCCTTCCTTTTGCTGTTTTTGCCAGATCTTTTCTCTGATAACTGCTCTTTGAGGTGTCATCAGCGTGTACTCTTGGCAGTAGTTTTGTTTGGACAGATAGAGAAGCCTTACCTACATGAAAGGAATAGGCTTTTCATGTCAGATTTCAGTAGAACAGGACTTTTGTTCTTGATCTGATGATGCAGATAAGCATAAAAAAAATTATACTGACCTTGTTATTGGTCAGTGGGTGAGGTCAGTGGGAACCAGTGTCTGTCACCAGATGGCAGTGACTAATATTTAAGAGAGGCAATTTAGTTCTAAGCATCCCAGTTCTATTTTGAGTCAACTGCACCTTGGAGAGCCTCCAAAGTTGTCCCAGTCCAGTTAAGTTAGCCAAGAACAGGAATTATCTCCTTCTGGATCTGTCCTGGTCTTTTTAAAGTTTTAAATCTTTCCTTTAAAGGCCTGTGATTTTTTTTACTCTTACACTGCTGTCCTCCACTGTGCTCTTTTTTCACCTCCTCACCAATAAATAAACTTCTCTGTCAGTACCATAGGTTGCTTACAGATTTTGAAAAGTAGAACTTTTTGTTCAGCCTCCAAAGGTCTTTAAGAAGTGGTTGCTCATTTATATGCTAACCCCACTTAAAGCATGAGGGCAAACCCTCTGGGTACATGAGCAGAGCTCATTAAATTCAGTGGAACCATGGCTCCAAGTCACCCTGAAGTCTGCTGTACACAGCTGTCAAAGCCAGGAATTCACAAATAAAACCATCTGGTAAAAAAATTTTTTTGGTTAAAAAAAGTAATCTGAATGATGTGTCATCATGCATCCTGCAAATACTTTGCTTTTCCTTCATATACATTGTTTGAATTCAAAGATGTCAGGAAAGTCCTGCAACATTAGAATACAAAATTAAGTAAAGGATCCTCTTGTTTCTCTAACACCTAGTCTTTTATTTTTCATTATTAACACTGTCTAGTCTGTAGTCATGCTGACCCTTTGCTTTCTCTGGCTGTGCATGTCTGCCCTTATTCGACAAGGCACCCAATTTACCACAAATTGGATATTAAAACAATAAATTATTAATGTATTTGTAACCTAAACCACAATTGAAATGCAGTTCAAGAATGCAACTTGCTTGGCTGGAAAAACTGTTTTCAGTGATGCAGTCCTTACAGAAGGACTGAAAAATTATAAGGGGCTAGAACATTCCTGACATCTTTTATTGATCTGGGACTTGTTTCTGCTGAAAAAAAGTGAGGGAAGACATCAGAAATTTCAGAATGATGGTTGAAGAATATTTTTATTGGTTAAAAACTGAACTCAAAGACCATTTCTGTCAGTCAGGAAGCTCCTATTAACTTCAGATATATTGCTCAGAATGTCATATAAAGCATTACTATGAATGTGTAGTGCACTTAAAAAGCATAAGCAATAATGCTTAGCAGTGTTGATGCTAGAAGCTAAAAGGAATTGAATAAAGTAACAGAGATGCGGAACTTGGGAATCAAATGCCCCAAAAAACATATCTTGACATGTGCTACAAACTGGAGTTATGCACAGATGTAGCATTCTATTTTGGCATGTTAGCATTAAGTAATTCATGGCAATATTTAACAAATAACAATGGATATGCCATCGTATTCCAGAGAATTTGGTTTGTGTTAAGTTTTATCCAAAAACCTCTGTAATGAACTAAGAAACTAAAGTTACTAGTGAATTTTCCAACTTCTGTTAATTAAAGAGGTGAGACAAATGTGAAACCTTGAATATAGAATAAATAGGATAATAAGACTTCCTTGTCATGTTTGCCATAACAGGAGGAAATTATATATAACAATATTTTGTTTTCAATAAACCCGATTAATCTGGAATAAGTTAGTGACTTAGTGTTCTGGCGATTTTAGTGATTGTCAGGGAAAGTCACAACAATAGTACCAAGCATAAACATAATACAAGCAAATTCTTGGTGCTAAAATTACATAGAGGATTTTCTCCCTTTGATTTCAAAGAAGTTGTGGAACATCAGAAAGGCAGAAAATTACTATAAATTGTAACAGATATTTTGGCAGTTATTCCCATAAATCCATTCATATTATCGGGTATCTAATAATGGATACTGTAATTACATTTTATGCTGAAGGATTAGTGGGCCATGAAATTTGCTGATAATGTGATTGGTGATCATAGGATAAATGAAAGGTGGCAGATATGCTAACATTTGCTGAAATGCTATGCTATAATTATTTATTTAGCCTTGTAAAGGATGATATTATGAAATTCAGTTTTTTATCAGTTGATGTTTTTCAAAATTCTACTTTTTCAGCTGAAATACGATATACTTATTCTCAAATATGAGATAGTATTTTTAAAGAAAAGCTTGTTAAAGTATTTTCTGGGTGGAAATAAGATGAGAAGGTGAAAAAGCCCTTTTATTCAATCTTCATCTCAACAGCACCCACATTGCAATGAAAACTACTGAAAAATTGAAATTGTCAGAGACATAGTTCTGGAATGTAGATATGCCTTTCATTGGTCTGCTGAATAATCAGATTTAAGATTATAGTGCTTTAATAACACGCATTATACACAGATAGTAAATTATATTAAATGGATAAAAGCAAAAATCTTCCATTTTTTATGGCACTCTACTCCTGTGAATATATTAAATAAGTGAATATTGATTAGATGATGTCTCGGGATTCCATTAGCTATGAGGATGCAAGCACAAAAAGGTGGATAGAATTTAATACTTATTTCAGGATTGGAAATAAGATCTGTGAAAGGTTGTATGAATGAACTCTAGGCTCCAAAAAATACTTCTTCCTGCATGAAACAGATATACACAGAGATTTGTGCCATAATGATGTATATGTAGCATGTAATGTTGTGCATAATTTCTGTGCCTATCCAAAAAATTGCAACATGTGACATTTTATTCTTAGTGGATAGCAAAAATGGGAAAAATCACCCATTTCTCAATAAAGCACTTGGAAATTAAGATACTTTGAGGCAAACGTTGCCTCTCTGGGCTAAATCTTCTACATTTTGTATCCTACAGCAGTTTGGGGTTGAGTCTCACCACACTCTGGCTTTCCTTGTAGAAAGCCCCCTGCCTGAGCATGGAGAAAAGTGGGGGTGGGGGAGATGTCACAGGTGATTCAGTGACAGTCAGCATGGGAGCCATGGGTTGCAGGGCACAACAGAGGATACATCATCAAAGGCCTACAAGAACCCTGTTCCATGGTGTCTGACTGGCTTTTCAAGGAAAAAACTGACAGCTGTTTGTAGTATGGGTACAGCATTTCTAGGAGGGTAAATTACTGCACGGAGCTCTCTGAACACAGAGCTCTGCACAGACCTCACCATGGTGACTTCTGAGTCACTGAGCAAAATACAAAATGCAAAGACATGGCCCCTGATGCCTGCAGTTAAAAGGCTGGAGCAATTCCTGATGCAGTTTTGGCATTCAGGGTTTAGTGAACTCCCGAGTTGGAGACTTTGCCCAAGAGGGAGGCTGCATATGGCTATGCCGCCTTGGAGTTAAAGACAGCCAAAGAGCATGGTCATGGCTAGAGCATGGCAATTCGTATCAAAGAACAGACCCTGGCACAATGTTGCTAGGAGAAAGTTAAATATTTTGGATTTCAGGGGCCTTTGCTGCCTTCTGAAGCTTCTTCTTTCCTAAGACAAGCACTTAGGGAGCCCAGTATAAACCCAGTTATAGCCATGTGCTGTAGTCTCTTAGCTGTGTCTGGTTTAGAAGATAGTTGGTCCTTCCTTGTGTAGACATAAAACACTTCTCTTCTAGTATTACCCATAATAGAATAAGCCCCCTTCCCCTCTTCACACTCATCTCTAAATCTTTCTTGAAGTTATTTGCTTTTCAGGGTGCATCTCAGTTCCATGCTAATGATTGTTTTCTTGTTCTGAGCTTTTGGAACTTGAACTTGGTTCTCTTAAAAGTTATTTTTAATGGTCCACCTTATAAATATCTTCCATGACTTCCCTATTCTTGTTACTGTTTTCTCAATATGTAGAAGAGTTGGCTATTTTCTAATACTCCCATCTGAGAGGTTTCTTTATGAAATACTATTATTAGTTTATGATTTCTTCCGATCTCTGCTTTCTGAAATCTGTCAGAGAGTTTCCAACTGTTGCTGATTAGGATTTTGCAATGCTCAATACTCTTACTCCCATGGAAATAAGGTGCCTATTTTTGCTTTCACCCCCCCAATATTTTTTGAGGTTGTTTGTCGTTTTCAAGCGCATTTGCAGAAAGATAAATAGCCTAAAGATAAAAAAGTTTCATAAAAGTAGATATGTGCAAGAAAATATTACTAGAGTTCAGATATCACTCTCAATAATTTCTGAATCCATTGGGTAGTTTCTGTAGTTACAGATGACAGAAAGTTTGTCATTTTGAAATGCCCTGCAGCAAGAAATAATAGCCCTGTGTTGATATATGCAGAGTAAACAGAAAATCTAAATGTAATACTGTTGAACAGTCAATTAACCAAGAGAGACACAATTCCCTAGAAAGCCAGGTTTTGTTAGCTTTCAGAACTACTTGTTTAATCAGATTGTCATGTGATTCTAAGGCAAATACCTTAAAAACCTCTGCCACACATCCTTTATCAAACAAATTTGTAGTACAAAAAAATGAGATTGGTTTGACCAGACTGATTTAACATCTTGCAATCATTTTCCCATCTCTTGCTATAGATTCAATCTTTTACTAGTTTTTCTGTTATCGGGCCCAGGCTGAGTCCATGCTGAAAGACCTATCAGAAAATGCACTATCCTTTTTTGAACATTGACTTAACATTAACACTGTTTTGTCTTCCCGAATTTCCTTAGTAATTTGATATTTATTAAAAATTAACCTAGCCCATTTGTTCCCTAATGTCCACACCTCAGAGGCACTCAGTTAAACATCCTTCCTCCTTACTAGGGATGGGCTGGGAAGTGCTTCTTTGACTTCTTATGAAATTAGATATTTATTGAGCTCTTCTGCCTTTTCTACATCATTATTTAAACATCTCCTTGATTATATGTCTTATTAATGAGACCAGTGTCAAAGTGCTTCCTGAATTATTCATGGTAGTTTGTGGTGATGAAACTGTGGAATATAGCAGAAGATGAATGATTTTGTGGTTATGATATCCTCATACCATTAAGAGATTTAAGTTTTAGTCCTACAGGCTTCCAATGTGCCATTATCAAACTAAAACCCCTTTTGTGTCATATGACAACCTCCTTCTGGAGCTGCTAGTGAAGAATTTAAAGCATTGCCTGTTTTCCTTGGTCTGCTCTGTCTGTTTCCTTCATGGAAGTCTTAATTCAGTAAGACTTTCTATTCTCAGTTCTCAACCTCCCTCCTTCCTAAAGGCGCTCATAGTCCACTGTTCTCTCATATCAAAAGACAATGAAAGATAGTCTCAGACATGCCCCAAGATCTCATGCACCTTTGACCTTACTTTTTCTCCTTGTTTCTCTTCATGTCTCAGTTAATCAAATATGTGGTGTAGAACCCTTAAGCTGAATTACCATTTATCAGCTTTCATGTATGCAGGACTGACCTCCCTGTACTGTGGCCTCTTTACCCTTTTCTGCACTGAAACTTTCCTTACATGGTCTTCTGTGATCTCTTCTTGTGCTGTGGACATTTCCTACATCACTGCATTCTATTTTCCTTGGCTACCATGGCTATCTTACAATGGAAACACCCTTTCCTTAATTTTTCAACTTTTTAAGTTTCAGCTTTTACCTGGAGCTTCTCTTGTGATGCTTTTTTATTTTTGCTAATAATTTATTAGTTAAATCAGGAACTTTCAAGAGTGTAACCACATCAATTGCTACTTTATTCTGTTTTCCTGATAGTCTTAATTGTACTCTCTTTACCTGATAATGTTTGTATCTTTCTTGCATTGCAAATAATCTTGATGATAATTAAAATTTCTATTACCAGCTTATGCAAGAAATAGAAAGTTTCACTGATAATCCAGTAGGTCAGATTTGATGATAGTTAGAGCTAGTGAGGATATCTCTGTGAACAAGCCTGGGCCCATCGGGAGCAGTGCTTGAGCATTGTCTCTGGATGAGTGGTTTTGGATGACAGCAAAACGGACTAACTCTGTGTTCAGGTTCATAAAGATGCCCTTCCCCTCTCCTCCTCTTTTTGGACTAGAAACTTTCTGGACTTTCAACTGGGTACATCCACAATCAGCCATTTTATCCTGGTGCAACTACTAAGACCATAAAGTTTTTAATCTTCATCTTCATTTGTATCTGACCTTGAGTACAAACAGGTCACCACTGCTATTTTTGAGACTTCCTGAATTTACATTCTGCTCATTTTATGTTCTCTCCACTAATGTTTTTCAATTCTTTGATTTCAGGAGGGTTTCCCTCTCTGAGAAAATTCTATTCACCATTTGAACCACAAGCTAGGCACAGCTTATCCCTGCTATGACAGTTTAAAGATAACTTACTGGCATGTGAAGAATTTACCCAGTAAAATACACTAGAATTGGAGCCCAACACTGTGTGTAGCTCACGCCTGTGGAATACAAATGCTCTAGTGGGAGCATACAATTCACAGTTTGTGTTTTTGCAGCATGACCTACTCAGCACTCACAGCACACAGGCTTTTTCTCCCCCCACTCCACTTTTCAAAAGGGTAATTTAATACAGACAAGGAGATGATCTCAAGGAGGAATCTCAGGTTCTGAGTAGAGCTGTCATGGATCAGCTGCAACCAATGAGACTCAGACACAATAAAAAAGCTGATATAATAGATGACTTTCAAAAAGTGGCAGACTTATGTAGGGACAGATCTGGGAATGACACTTGAATGCAGGCAGGAAAACGCATGGACTTGAATTACATCCACAATTCATTAAGACCATCTATCTTATTTACTACTACCTTTAGATACATATAGTGTATATATATATATAGTATATTATTAGGTACATATAGTATATTATTCCCAAATACAAATGTATTTGGGAATAATTCCCCGGGCTTTGTCCAATACATTTTCTGCTGCAAGAAACAGAATACTTCTGGACTGTGCTTTATTTCAGTTAAGAGCACAGAATATAAAGTGACTTTTCAAAATTAATTTTCTGTCTCCTACTTCCAGCTACATCCTTCTGATCTCATATGCTCAAAATGATAGGCAGAGAGAGAAAAAAAAAAAAACCCTCAACATTCAATCCTGCCTGTTTCCTAAGCAGACTTTTGCAATCTTTACCATGATTATAGAATTATATTCATAGCCTGAGTAGGGTTTTTTATATAATTGATTTCAGTCAGTGGGTACATCAGTCATTGCTGGGGTTTATGCTTTTGCTGTAAAAGCACTGTCCAGGTTTTAAGAGCATGTCAGCTAAAATAATGTGCAATGGTGATAAGTGCCAAATTGTTCAGGCAGTAGCTATAGCCAGTCCTCCTCATTTTGAGTGCTCCCTGGGAGGGGGTTCCAGAGTATTTCTTGCTCGGCTAATATTAGGCTTAAAATGTTCTGATTTAAATATTCTGGGAACAGTCAAGATCTGAAAGAAAAAATGAGGCATAAGTCATTATGCATCCACTAGGGAAAACCTGTGCTAGTAGAAAAACTGAGAAATCTTGAGAAGGGTGGAGTGTGCAAGGGACATTCTGCCACTAACAATTCCCCTGTTCTTCATTTGGGATTAGTCCCTTTTTTCCTGATCACAGAAGGTAATTCCTGAAATAGTGCCTTAGTCATCAACTCTGGACACTCAATTGAGCTCAGTGGAAACAAGATTCATCTGAATATCTTAAAACAAGAAGTCCTTTCCTTTCTCCACTAAAATTTTTCATAGGCAGTAACAGATAGGAAAGAGAGTATAATGTCCATTACTGGCTATGGATACTTTCCACATCCTTGTATTTCCTTACTTATAAGGGCTCATCCACGCTCAATTATCTGTGTTCCTCTCCACAGTAATGGAGATATGTTAAGTGAATATGAGAAAGAGTAAGGGAATGTAAAAACTAAATTGCAAAACATACAAGTGGTCTAGACTGCACATGGGATGCCTCATAGAACTCTCAGACACAGATGTTGAATGAAATTGATTATGACAATCCCCTCTGCATCTAAAGATCAAGTCAAAAGGCAAGGCTGAGACTTGAAATTCAGAAAACATACTTTAATCCTCATATACTGAGAGCAGCCCTCCCTACCAATCCTGCGATAATAACAGCTCTTTCCTTATGCATTTGTAGCATTCATGCAGTACAGGTATCCTTAAAAAGTGTTTACAAAATAGCTCACCAATACATTATTTAACAAGACATATGGAATAACTCTATTTATATCTTTTTTTAATGAATGTACTAGGACTCCCATTCCACTTTACCAATAACATATTACATATTTTTCTGAGTTGCTTTCCCCATTATCATGCTGTGGATTGGTTTTGGAGGAAGATGTGATCTCCTCTGTGCTAGCTCTGAAACTGTCTCAGTATTGAATGCCACAGTTTTCTGGGGGTATGACCAATTGAAAAACCCTGTGATTCTCCCTAGATACTTTCTTATAAAAGTGCTTAAATTTATGCCTGCAGTTCTATTGCAGAGTGCTACAGACTAGATGATACTTGTCACAGTGGTATCCAAATGCTCTTTTAGTTAATGTCTGCAAAGTAAATGCATACTCCATTTAACCCACTAAATGTGTCCTCCACTGTATTATGGAAACTGCTTTGTATTTAAAGTAAACTTCTCGTTCTAATATATTTAAAGCTAAAGTCAGTCCTCCAGAAAGCTGTTGGCACTAATACCTCATTGATAACAACAATTTCAAGATGAAAATTAGTTCCTATTTTTCCCAGTTTATAAATGCCAGGCTTCCTCAATATACTGGTGTTGGATGTTTTGCCGTTGCTTCCCACATGGGTATCAATGAAGACCACATGCCTTGCAGACCCAAGGTGAAATATGTTTTGCCTCTGACATTTTTGGCTCCTCCTTCCTCAGGGAAAATCCTGGCCATACCCATGACAACGAAAAAGTTTAATTTCACTGACTCTAAGTTATATTCCTTATCCCATCCAGCATGGTCCCCCATGATAAGATCTTATTGCAAACTTCCAACAGTTCACTGGCCAGTACTAAATTGATGATACACTTACCTGTGCTCTTGGGGTTTATCCTGTTACAGCAGTGCACAGGCATCAACTTGTGCACCAGCGTAATCACTGTTTGTTTGGAATTGGGACAAGGTTTCACTAGTAGTTTCAGGATAGTCTGATTCATCATCTGGGGTTATCTGCTTCCACTGCTGAGATCCAAAATGGGATGGCTGTCCTTAACTCATAGCTGGGAAAATTCTGTGAATTACAAAGCTATAGCCCGTCTAGCCTCTTAGGAGGTACATCTTTTCATATGCCATGTGAAATGAAGAGTTTTGCTCTCAAGAACACACTCATTCATTATCTCCATTGTCCTTTAGGCAGTGCTTTCTATATTGCAAAATCATTAGCAAACAAACAGCACAGCAACCTGATCCCAAGACATAGCCTAGCTGCCAATTTTAAAGCATTCTGTGCAATAACACAGCATGGTATAATAACCTTTCCTGAAATTTATTTTAAAAAATGTCCTTGGCTTTCCATAGTTCTCTCTCTTGTAAAGAAAAAATACCCAACCAAAAAACAAAACAAAACAAAAGAAAACTCAGAAGTGATCACAATGTCAGTGAGAGTGAAAAGCCTAGAGTAATTATTGCTATTGTCAGGAACAAGCTATTGTTGAACAACAACCACGACTGCAGTTTTTAAGCTTCTTGACTCATTCTTGAAAGTTTGTCCCAAAGGAGTGCAACAGAGAGCAAGTCTGACAGCAGAGTGTGCAAACATGCAGTTGTGGAAACAGAGTTCAGAGCTCAGCACAGCCCCTGAAATCAATGTGGTTGCACCAGAGTAGCTGAGAGCAGAATGTACTGTATGTTACACATTGGAAGTCCTGTCATGAGTCGGGCAAAGAAGAAATACATGGTACACACAAAATGTAACACAGCTAATTGGAACTAGCCATTTTATGTGATGAAATCTGTGTTCTGGAAAAAATAAAGCTTAATTTTAAAATACTACGACTGTTGTACAAGCCATCTATGGAACTGTTTGTTAAAAGCTTTTTTTATTTTATTGCAATTGGTTTGCTTTTATTACAGCAAGAGTCAGAAGCTGCAGCAAGGGCTGAATAAAAGCTAAAATTTCCATCCACTTCCGGACAAGAAGTGAAAATATCAGCATGCACCATGGAACAAAATGTTCTGGGAAACATGGATTCAGAAACAATTGGACATTTGCTCTTTTCCTAGCGGAGCACAAAATCTGCAGGTTTCTGCAATGTTACGCTGCCTGGTGGGGTTTGGAGGTTGAATCTCCTGTTGTGTCATCCTGTCCTGGGTGGGTAAGACAGCGGACTCATCGCAGCTGTGGGGCTGGTGGTGAGAGGAGAGCGAGTTCTGTATGTGTATAGGGAGAGTCCAACCCGGGTGTTCACCACCATGGGGACAGATGAGGCTAAATCTACAAACCCAGCTGAAAAATACAGTGTTGCTACGAAACCAGGTTTCTACTGAACTGAGTTAAAACACAGTGTCTTGGCTCAAAGAAAAGCCTCAGAGCCATTTGGGAGACATGGGAGAATGTTTTACTCTTTTGTGGCTGTTTTATTTTTTTTGTCCAATGGTGTCCTGATGGTATTAGAGGCTGCACAAAGCTAATTAGACAAGACACCGTATTTTTAGGTGAATTAGATACTCTTGTCTCCATTTCATGAACCCAGCACTGATGCACCATTAGGAGATATTTCTCCGTCTCTCACAGTGCTCTGTCTACACTAATAAATTGACCAAGCTTAGGCTAGGCTACCCCAGCTTGCTTTTGCCAGCATCATCTAACACTGTGTCTGGCCATGGCTGGGGAGACTCATCCCAGTAAGCAGTATGGACGAGATCTCCCTGTTTTGGCTGAGAAAGTTGCTGTGGGGGTCTGTAAAGAGGCAGACCTCACCACACCTCTCATCCTCTGGGTCTTGTCTGTGATCTGTTCCATGTGCTTGCATGGTAAGACAAATACGTGCCCTTGTGGTAGTTAGGATGGACAGGGTCTGGGTGGTAGGAATCCTTGGTTTTTGCTGCATCAGTTTTACTCCAAACCTATCCAACAGTTCTCTTCAGCGGTCAAATCCTGACTGGTTGTGCAGGAACATGAGAAGGGGAGGAACAGGTGCTGATGAATGCCAGGGGGCAGGGAAAGAGTAGGATTTCAGTATAGGTTTAAAATCTTTGTGAATTATAGTAGCGATACTTCAGGTTATTTGCCCGACTAAGATTTTTGAGCTGTCATTGCTGGGGCTCAACCCTGCTTTTCATGAGCAGAAGCAGACCCCTCGTGTAAGCACAGAGCACAGGGGAATGCGGGGCTACAATGTTCTCAATTTGGGGAATTTGCTAAGTGCCCATGGTCAGGCTGGAGAAGCAATTTCTAGGTGGCTTGTTGCAAGAGCACACAAAAGGCCTGTGGGAGAGAAGGAAGGTGGTCCAAAATGCCTGATGCTAGCACAAATTATTTAACTATAAGAACATATTCCTCTTCTGATAGAGGTTTTCTTTATTAATGCAGTAATTTTTATGAATGTTTTATAATTGGACCAGATACCTGGAAATGAATATGAAGCATTGAAGTTACAGAGCAGAGTGTGCATGTACTTATGAATTGAAAGGAGAAATTCTGGGTGAAAAATGCTTTACTGAATCTTAAACCTTCCTCTAGTGAAAATTAAAGGGTTGCTTAAGACTGCCTGCTTTTGCTATCGAAAGGTACATCAGATGTTGAAGTGCAATTAAAATCCGGTGGGGCCAATTTTGCAGCTAATAAAAATTTGCATAACTCGAATTCATTGGAGCAATTTTGATTTTCAGCACCTGAGGATCTGCCTCTTAGTTTTAA
Organism: Acanthornis magna; assembly: GCA_036785705.1. NCBI lineage: Eukaryota > Metazoa > Chordata > Aves > Passeriformes > Acanthizidae > Acanthornis > Acanthornis magna. Next base: position 16,484,127 of record JAWUZG010000090.1, read on the forward strand.
TTATTTTTTTTAAGTGTTCCTCTCCTGTGGCAGAAAGGGAGAAGAGACAGAAAAAAGTCAGTATGTAAGAGGAAAGATGTATGTCTCTATTACTTTACAAAAGCAAAGATCGCCATAGGGAAAATGGAAATTTTAATACAGACTAATACCAATAACTAATGCATGTAGGAATATATGTCTTTCGTTTTGTTTTTCTTGGGTGTTATTTTGGTTTGTGTTTTTCATAAAAAGGATGAAAATAACCTTCGCAACTTAGTTGTGAACAGTCTGCTAAACAGGCACTTTTATCTGTGTAGAAATAGATGTTTGTGAGATAGGCTTATTGAGAAAATTACAAAAGGCTTATTTCTCATTAAATGAAAGGATGGCTCTTCCTTCAGTTATAATCATTATTGTAGTTTGGTGCCTTCAATTTAAAAAGTAAATATAGTTCTCAGTAAATTGTTCTGCCCTTTAACATAAGGGTCCTCCTTGGGGTCACATAAATGCAGTAAACTGTGTATGAGCATGTACCTGAGGGACAGGGAGGGTATATATAGCACTTATTACGTGTGGTCCTTAATTTGTAGTCATCCATTTATAATAAATGTCTACAGAGGAAATTCAGTCTTAAAATCCATATTTTAGTCATCAAGCACTTTCTTTTGTGTTACTTTATCAGTAGCCAAGGATAATATTTGATATGATCAAATGACAGCTACACTGACTGTGTTTTATCTCCTTTCTAATATGGTTGTGCAAAACAGCTTTGATACAGAGCACACTGATGAACTGTTAGAGGGGGTTTGGTACAGCTTGCACTAATTTAAAATAATGTTTTAATAATTGCCAGCTGCATCTGCAGAGCAAAAATATATCCTATATAAAAATCAAAACAGATGATTTGGAGTCATGGGGAAGTTGCTCCTCTCCTAACAATTTTCCAAGGCAACAATGTCAGGAGACCTAGCTGCCCCCTTGCCTGTCTCTGTCCTCGTCCCAGCCAGATGGCAGGCATCCCTCTGCTGGGGCTGGGGATGCTTCTTCCCACCCAAGCCCAGCAAATGGGGAAAGAAAGGCAAGGCAGACTGAAGGAGAGCACAGGGGTGTTTCAGACGCTGCAGAACAGCTGCTCGTGCCCCTTACTGCCCATAAAGAAGCAATTACTAAAAACGCTGAGTGTAATTCACAGTACACAGGAAAAACTTCAGTGGGATTTTGTAGGCAAGAGAGGTTTGTTTCTGACCATAATGGTTGCTTTGATCTGCACCCACACTGGATTCAGCAAAGGTGTATGGGGAGCAGGGGTGTGGAAAAGGAAGAAAATGATTATTTTGAAAACATTTCAAGTCTTTAATATCTGCATAATCATTTGATCATTCAGGGAAAACAATAAACCTTTTACTAGAACTGGGGTCCTAAAACTAATCACAGACAGTAAACAAAGGGGAGTGAGAGAGGGGAAAAAAATAAAAAAAGCGAGTCTCTACCTGCTACTACCATCTAGTGGTAACAAAAGAAATAAAGGACGTTTTTGCCGGAGCACTGTGGGAGGGAGGAGGCTGGTGAATAAAATTAAGAAATCAGAGAATTGTTATCTGGCAGCCACTTGCTCCTCCCAAGTGCAAACACACACATTATCTGCTGCACCCACCCCTTGATCCCGTAACGAAAAGTAAGCACAAAGACAGAGTCATGAATAGAAAGGATCAGTCAGGGAAACATATTTATCTTGACCTTAGAATTCATATCTTTGCTTGATATACAGATATGATTTAAGATCTTATACCCACGGCCGTCTTTGCATCCATGTATATGTGCAATAACTAGCAAAGTAAAACCTGAGTTTTCTCAGCTAACTACAAGAAAATACAGGGTCACATATATAAACTGGGGGTTGCTTCTCTCCTGGTGGCTGTGTGTGGTGGAGGAAGTGACTTTAGTGCGGTGGCCTCAGCTGTCCTCACACTCCCTGCTGCCTGCCAAGGGCAGCAGCCCTGCCACCCTGCCCATGGCATGCTCTCCCTCCTGGCCTGATTTCCCTCTGACCTGGCCACTCAAGGGAGCAGAGCAGGTGCCCTGCTGGTGCTCCTAAGTGGAGGTTAGATGCTTCCTGATGGGAGACAACTGGGACTCCACCAGCACCGTACCTTCACCAGCACCTTCGAAGAATCTCCTTTGAAGTTGCTGGTCTACCAGGCAAACTTCTACCTCCCAGGAAAACGGGTTTACCAGTCTGAAATGCAGGGCTAAGAAACCATGTTAGGTTTCTAAACCACTATTTAGGGCAAGTACAGGGAGGGAAAACAATAATGGACTTTAGAGGTGCCTTGCACACCTTTTTGGCTTCGAGCTGCATTCCCTTCAGCTCACAGATGAGCTGCTTCTCAAGGTGACACATGTCTCTTCACATGACAGTGGGAAGGTCTTTCAGTACTTCCAAGATGCTTCTGCCCCCATCACGACCTCCTTTCTCTCTGTCATAGAAAACCCTAATGCTTTTCAGCTGGTGGGAATCTCAACAGAAAATTCAGTAGTAGACTTTTGTGTCTACACATGTATAATGCAAAGGAATTTTAGAAGTAAGGTATACAAAACAAGACTATTTGTTTTTAAGAGTATAATTAGTGGACAGCATTAATTATTTTTTTATACACTGGAAGACAGAAAAAAAGTGTCATTGTCACCCAACGACTAGGACTGAAGTCAGCTGCTGCTCTCCCATATTTCAATAGGGTTCCTGATGAATATGTGTGAATCTTGGCAGCTTCCTGCAACCTTCAGTAGTTATTCCATCAAGACATCAGCTTCAGTGTCAGGTGTAATTGGAATCATGCATACCATACCTGCAGCCGCTGGCGTGTTGTGTGTCCTCAGATCGCCTCTTCCTTCTGCCCAGATGGGGACAGCTTCCACACGTAGCTCCTTGCAATAAATGCATCTGCAGAATGAACCTTTCCCTTCTAGACACCTCTGAGTGCAATCAAAAGTTTATATACCTCAGTTCAGAGCACATTGGTAGTGTTTGGGCAAAACTGATTTCAACCGTAAATTCAATGACTAAAATTAGAGCAATCAATTGCCATAAGTACAACATGTACCTCTCCAAGGGGAAAAAACAAACCAAACAAGAAACAACCATCAAGAATCAATCCTGAAAAAAATATTTATTTTAAACTTATTGTTTCAAATTTAAAGTTGATGCCTAAAATAGGTCAAGCGACAACTAAAGTGTTTCTCTCCATTGAACGTAGCAGAAAGTGAGGGAACAGCTTCAGTGCAAGATATAAAACTAAGCCTGCTGAAGTTCAGCCTTAGCATTAGGTGGATGGGAGCTTTCACACCTGTTGGGACACTGAAAAACAGGGAGAACTGGATGGGGAGGTATTCCATACTGACAATTTCCTTGTGAAGAGAGCAGCAGTTACCAAAAGACTGGTTCTAGAAGAAAAACTTAAGGTGTAAAATACTGCTCTGAAAACAGCACCATAGGCAGGTTGGACGTCCTTTTACACCCGGACAGGAGATCACTGGAAAGCTTGTCAATTGGTTTATCACTGAGATAGGTCCTGGTCCTTCTACCAGTAGCAGCAAATTCCACCAAGTTAGGGGGACAGACTCTGTCCCATGTCCCAGGTGGCACTCGAGCATTATTATTTTTCAAACAAACTGTAGCAGTGACAATGATAAATAATTCATGATCTGTCTCCTTTACATCTCTCTGGCTGCATGTCCTACAGTCATTTAATAGAATGATGCTGTCTCACATTTATTCAAGTATCTATTGCTGAGAGATCCGAGAAAATAGAAAAATAATTATTCTTCATCAGGATGCAGTTGCATTTATAGAAACATTTGTTATATTTATAGAAGTGTTATCTACTTAAACACTTACTCATGTGAGTGTGTATGCTAAGAGATTCTGTGGTATTTATAGTTAAAGGAAATAAGAAACTTGAAATAAAAATGACATGCATATTTATCTGATAATCATTTAGTTCTGACAGAAGTTGCTTTTGCCTTTGCATTTATTTAATTAATCTATTTATACATTTATTAATTTCAAGACTTAACTTAGACATTCTTTCACTTGCTAGATTGGTACATTTTGTATCATCCTTTATACTGGTAATTGTATATTGTTCTTCTCATGAAACACCTAGAAGTGTGTTCTTCCTGCATGAGACAGCCACAAAGACCTTCCTTCTGACCAAAATGTGTATATTTGATTTTCAACCTCCCACATAGAATTAAAACAAAAATAATGAATACTACTGAGATTCTCTAATTATTCTGATTAGATGGCTGACATCCTGATGACTCAGTTAAAAGAGACTTTCATACTTTATTTGCGAAAATATTAAGCTTGCATGTCAGGATTTAGTCATATGATGATGGCATGTTTTTTTTTTTTCCTGTTTTCCGCTAATGAATACATTTTTGGGTTTTTTTAGCCTGGTTTAATGAGAAATAAAGTCAATAATATCATGTTATCCCACTTTTCTCCTCTTCCTCTTCTCCCTCTTTGTCCTTTTCTAATTTAGGCAGAGGCCTCAAAGACTATCAAGTCTTAAATTTTTTTTAATAACCAGGGTCTGATTAGAGAACACTGACTTCATTGATTCTGCTTCTGAGTTAAAAACCAGAAGGTTTGGTCATGCCTCAGTTCTGGTTATCAGCATCCCCCCAGTGGGCCAGCATGGGCAGTCAGTGTGACTGTTTCTCTCTTTTCTCTTGCCCAGCCAGTGAGCCCGGAGAGGTAGATGGGGAAGGGTTATATGGGCAGGTGTGGTGCTGTGCTGTGGGAGCCTGGGCAACAGAGCAGTCCTGGGAACACTATGGGGCACCGGAGACTCTGTGTGTAATATGGTGGGAGTCGTAGGTGTATGGAGAAGCTCTTGTTCTTGAGGTGGCGAGGTCGAGGTGCCACTTGGCCACTTGCAAGACAAATCCATGTGAAGTAAGGTTTCCTTAGCTCCCCTGTTTATATACTGACTTCCTTTCTTTTATGCTCAGCTTCTACTGTTATTTTTTCCAGTGTTCCTGCCCTGGCATAGGTCACAGAAAACAAACTACCGACCCAGCCTGTAATCTTTTCTGCAAAGGATGTGCTTTTGTTGTTTTCTGTAACTTCCTTTCAGAAAGAAACTCCATGCATCCTAGGTTATTGTTATAAGTTTTTTTCATGATCATCATTTTCTAATGTGAAAAGCTGTTGAAAGTAAATGTATGCTTCAGCCTTTTTATTACATTCCATTTACCAGTAGTATTTTTTCTTGTGTGTAAATGCTTTGTGTCGTCTTTAGTTTACTTTGTGTTTATTTTAACTCCTGGTTTCTTGTTTGCTGCATAAAAATAATTTATTACCCTCTTCTCTGTAGCTTCTAGATGCTCAAGAAGTGCAATGTCATGTGCAAACTGCATAGGTACTTCTCATTTATTCTCTGTAATCTTACTGCAGTACAGCTTTCTGAAAACGTCCACCAAGCATGTATAGAAAAAGGAGGTGGATAGAATTACACTAGCAAATTGCCTTCTCTTCTTTCTTTTGCTCTTCAAAAGTAGTTACCTCATGCTCTATGATAATTGTTACTGTGAGGAGATAAGTGCTACTTTAGCCCCAAATTGATGAGCTTCACGTGGCAATTACTTGCTGGAATTTCATTGCCTATGGTATGCAGGTCAGATTAGATGATTTCTCTGGCATTAAAATTTATGAACCTATAAATTTTTGTTTCTCACTTGTTCTCGTAATGCTTCCTAACATTTCCAGTGAGTAGCAGCCCTCTCATCTACGAAATACACAAAACTTAGGTAAATTATCCTGCATGACCTTCAATGCTTTTCTGTCATTTTAAGTCTGGTCTTCCAGATGTTGTGCCCCTAAAGCTCTAAGTAGGTTAGGAATTATGAGTGCCTAGGGATGCCGGGATGAGTGTTTGATATACTACTTTAGTGTGAAAAATCAGGTGTCTTGTTGTAGCCATAGGTTGCTTGCCTTGTAAAATCATTTTTAACTAGATAACTTACAGGAGTAAGATATTTGTAAGAGGGAACTTTTTTTTGGAGAGTGTGTGTGTGTGTGTGTGTGTGTGTACACTAGGATGATAGAAACTGAAATTGATGTGTTTAGGAATTTATTGTGGTTGTTTTTAACCAATCCCCTCTCTGTAGACCCAGTTGTAAGCTCTCTCCTGCTACCCAGGGTTGTTCTGACCATGTATTTGGACCTAAGACTCAGTTCTGATGCATCACAACAGCATAACCTCTGCACAGACAAGTCTGAAAGAAATGTGAGAAAGTCTGTATGGAGATAAGAAGGACAAAATTACTGGCAGAAGTAGGATTGTTGAGATAAGATCAGAGGTAGCTGGTGTATTCAAGAGCAAGACATCAGTGTGGAAAGGTATGAAAAAGTAAAGGAAAATCTTTAGGACGTTAAGTGTGCTAGCTGGGGCTGCTGGTTGTGAAGGATCAACTCACCAGGTAAAAATGGTTAATGCCATCAGGAGAAAGAGGTCATGGATTACCCTGTGACAAGGATGAGCTGTTTGTGGAGTGGCCGAGGCCAGCCCTGCCCCTCCGTGCTCATGCCTGCTGGGCCAACCAAAGCACTCGGGGTACTTTGTTAGGGCTGGGGAGCATATCTGTGCCTAGCTTTACAGCTGGTTAAATACTGCCTACCTGCTTCTCTCTGTTTGCTGTTGAATAATTGCTCTGTGCTTTAGTTTTTTCGTCTTGTTGCATAATCCCTTGTACCGCAATTACCAGGATGCTGCAACAAATGGAATCAGGAGAGGACCAGTAATAAGTTCCTTAACAAATTCAAAACTCCCAAGTATTTTGCAAAATTTATATTTCTTTTAAAGTTAATTAGCATTTTAAAGTCTTCATTCTAATTTTCTCTTTTGTCACGATCTTAATAATGTTCCTGTTCATGCCTTCTGCTGCTTCTATTGTGTGTGTTGTATCACTCAGTAATTTGAAACTGTTTATAATTATTCATCCTTTTTCTTCAGGAATTCCTGGAATCTGCTGTAGTGAAAGCTTTAAGTTAAAAGCAGGTTTAACATACAGATTTGCAATATCCTGATACAGCATTAGCTGAAATCTTCAGAAAAACCTTTGCATTGTCGCTGGAAAGGTGTTTGGACTACAAGGCTAGATCCTGGCAGATGACAGACATGTTTCTAAGGGGCAAGCACAAGTCCAATTTAAAGTTGCCCTGATTAGGCAGCTGAAGATTCCTCAGAAGGGAAGAAGGAGAGTATCTACTGGTGAAAGAAAACTTTCAGAAATCAGATGTCTGCCCTTTGCAGCCTGCCCAAAAGTTGTATGTGCTCCTAAATACCCCTTCCTTATGGGCTAGAGGAAATGAAAGCTTCAAAATCACTGAGAAAGCCCTGTGTGAGAGGGCTGAAGGAGGCAGTTTGGGGTTCATTCTGAGTGGCACTAAGGCACATAACATTTGGAGAGACCAAGCTACAGCTGCCATTGGGTGTAACAGTCTGTAACTCATTGCTTGGCAGGGCAGGCAACCCCAGCATCAGAACCGGCTTAGCAAAAGGAGTTTTCTAGTGAGAGGTCTGTATAGAAATTTTGAAAGGTGCAAACACACTGAGGGAAATAAAAACATAAGAATCAGATCCTGAAATAGGCCTGTAAGTCAGAAAACACTTTTCTTCAATATTTGTTGGAGAGTAGATTGGAAAACACCTTCAGGGCATATTTAATACATATTAGGATAAATCAGCTTTGTTAAATGAAAATTGTATGGTGACTGATGGATGGGGGATGTTATGATTATTTATAAAGACAGAACTTCACAACCACCACCATAAAGACACGGAAGGCAAAGAAAGCCAAGCTTTTCTCATGTGAGGAAAATTGAAGCCAGAGAAATAAGACATATTTGTGTGGGCACATGGGTTATTAGTTCTTGATTAAATTTCATTGTTGAATCAGTAGCTCTATTGCTTGCTAATGAAGGATCATTTTTAGCAAACATTTTTGGTATCATATGTGTTTTGTATTATACGGCAGCATTTTTGCTAATAATGAGTACTAAGAAGTCATGAAAAGATTTAAAGTCTTACTATCTTAGAAGTATTGGATTCTCTGTATTTGTTTTAATGTTCATGTTTTTTAAAATTTATTCCTCTAACCACAAATGCTAAGAATTTGCCTCCCTCAAACTCTCATTTAATTGCTTTGGCCAAAGAGTTTAGGAACTTCAAGAAAAACACAAAATATCAGTGAGCCAAATAAAAATAGCACAGCTGACAACAGTGATTATCTCCTTAAACCATGTACAATGAAAAGATCTCACTGTACATTTGAAGAGCAAAATACCCAGAAGGAGTTAGGCTTTGAGTAAGTGAAACAACCAAATGGTTGAATAAAGGAAGATATTTTCACAGTGTCTCAGCTGTAGATTCCTGACAGACTCCTCCAGGGAGACTTCATCAAATAAAACACAGAAATCAGTTGTTTTGCAGTTTGGATGAAGAGAGTTTGCAGCACATATCAGTTGAGACATAAACCAAATATCTCTCACTCTGATAAACTTTGCTCTCTTGGCAAAACGAAATCTGTTCCTGAATATAGTAAACAGGAATACCTTTGCCATCCCATCCAGAGTAAGAATGAAATTCTTAGGTTATTGAAGCTAAGAGGAAGATGGTTGCAAGATGTTTTTTGAAGTGACTAATTTCTGTGTGTGCTCTAAATAAGATTGTGTCTTACATTAGGCCCACATTTTATCAGTGTATTCTCTTATTCTTCCAATGTCTGAGACAAGGCAATAAATCCTATGTAAGAATCCAGTAGTCCAGGTCATAACCCAAACAGAAAGTGAGATTAAAAAAAAGAAAGACGATATTAAAAACATTAGTTTCTGGTTTGTTGTTTTTTAAATAGACAAGAAGAATAAAAGGTTTTCCACCTTAGTAGTTAAATCTGTACTTCAACTATGACAGTCTTTTGTTTGGAAGGCAAAAGGATCATTAACAGGTTTTGAGGATTGCTTTCTTTGAACCAGTCAAATGAAAACACTAGTCTTTATAGGAGGCTGACATGGTATTTACCTGGTGAGCTAAAATGTTTCATTTCATTTTGTCCCTCAGGGAACTTCTGTCCCAACAGATTCCACCCCCACTGCCCCTCCGCCTCCGCCCCCCACTTTAAATTTTTTTTTTTTACTTGATATCTCTTCTTTTACTTGTTAGTAAAAACAGAACAGATAAATCAGTGTTGCTGGAAAATAAAAAGAAAGGTATAGGTAATTAGATTTGTATACATATAGAAACTAATTTGCAGAAGAAATAAAACTTTGTTACTTTAGAACCTCATCATTTTAACACATTTTTCATCTACTTTCTACAGAATCACAGGGTTTTTTAACAGGTACAAAATAAAGCCTTTAGGAAAAGCTTCTAAATGTATATTCCGTTTTTTTTTTTTTTTTTTCACATACAATCTTGCTGCTTATTCTTACAAATCTGTGTTTGCCATTATGTCTAACACATGATAATGAATCCCTGCTTCCTTCCTATACCTATGAAGGTGGGACCTTATCCTGTGCTATACTAACTCAGTAAGTGACATTGCATAACATTTTTTATTCATTGCCTTTTACTATAAGTGCTTTAAAGCAGGATAAAAAAAACCCAAACCAATAATAGAATTACTATTTCCCCCTAAGGTGATCTGTAGAAATTTTCTTTGTGACTAAAATCTGGTAACTTTTAGTTACTCCTGACTTTATAATAATTTCTACTACTCTCCTAAGTTTTTTTGTTTGTTTGATTTGGATTTCACTTTTCCTTTAACAATATCCTTATGGCAGAGAGCCCCTCATGGGTCAAATCCCATTTCCAGAGGTAAATGGTGGGATATACAACTGACTAAAACAAGTGCAATTTGAAAACATTATTCATTGGTCTTTACCAGAGCTCTATTTTACATTTTCTTGTTGACCACATTATTGCTTTGGGGACACAAAACAATCTGTGCCAAAAGTTAAAACTATATTTTCCCATCTATTCTTCATTCTGCTAAAAATTAGTGTTCTTTCAGTTGTAAACAAACGGTGATTTATCATTGTGGCTAAAAGGAATGGAATTAGCTCATCGTAAATTCAAGGTAATCTGTTTTTCCATTACTAGCTTTAGTTCAACAGCTAATGAAGGCAGAAGCCAGTACATTAGAGAATTATTGTAAGGTGACATTTTAATGAGAACATAACTTTTGGGGAGCTGAAAAAGGATATGCAGCCACAAACCCCGCTAAGACATTGGAGGCTGGCCTGACTTTCTTTCATCTGAGGCAAATAACTGCCAGAATGGTTTTACTTAAATGTGTCTCAGACTGGCTGTACTTGCTCTGCATAAAGAGCAGGGCAGCCCCATTCATTAAACAGAAAGAAAAGGATACCTCCATTCAGGCCAGCCATGGCTGCCACACAGCATTCCAAGTCTTGAGAAAAACACTCTTTACTTGAGGCTGGACCTCAAGTATGATGTTTCTTATGACCAATTTGCTATAATTGATTCATTAAGAACATTTCAGAACTATACCCTTGGGTGAAAAAAATAAACAATCTTTTTATGCATGCATCCAGATTCAAATGTACATAGATACATCTTCCCTACTTAGAATTGTGCTATGTGCATAAACCAATGTCCTTAATCCACCTGCTATATCTTATTTATTCTTCAGTTGGATTTTCCTTCTGTTTGTGACATTAAATACCACACTGCTGAAATAAAATGTCTGTATTTTTTTATTTCCTGCCATTGATTTGGCAGTGTCCTTCTTCATGTTGGGTGCTTTTCAAAGTATTATATAATTCATGCTTTTTCTTTTTACAGTTACCTTTTGCTGTCAAAGCTTGCCACGTTTCTGTAATTAATCTCTATTATAAAAGCACACACGCATCCCTGTGAATAGAAAAACAGAAAACAGAGCTCAAAGAGAGGAGCTTTTGTTCCTCCAGAGCGGTGTAAAACAGACTGTGAGTCAGTACCCATGGAGAAGGTGTGCCTGTGTCCCTTGGGCTCCCAAGGGCACCGTGCTGCCTGCTGTCCTATTTCTCCAGCCAGCAGTGGCCTCGGTCAGCAATGCCCTGCTGGAGCTGGAAAACATCACCACGGCCATTCTAAACCAAGGGTAGAAATATCCGAACTCAAGGGCTAAAAAGTGAGTTCCAAATATTGGTCTAAACCGTAGCCTTGCTGTTTATATTTATATGTGTGGGGTTTACTGGTTGGTTAAATCTGGAAACCCACCCAGGCTGGCACTGGAACCCGGCCATGTCCTTCCTCATACCAAACTCTGGCACAGCCAGCCTTGGTGCAGACGTGAGGGTGGAGCTGCAAACATAAGCCTCCAAGGGAATAGTTATGCTGACGTGGTGGTGGGCTTGAGACCCAGCTAAGTGACCCTGCATGTGATGGGGAGATTTCTGCTGAGTTTAGTGAAAAACATGTCCCTTTGAAGGATGTTTTCAACAGTTGTAGTGTTTTAGCAGCCATAATTAGGCCAGGACCTCGGTGACAAATTGGACCTAAATCAGCAAGAGCATTTTTTAAAATGTCTGAATGAAAGCTAGAACAAACAAAAAGTGTAACCTTCAGTGATGAAAATTACGTTTAGAAAGACTTGTTGACTCAAATGTATCTTACTTGAAACAGCGGTGCTAATCTTAAGGTTTACAATTATAAGAAAGAAGAACAAGCACAAATGTCTTTGTGAACATTATATTCCAATATGAGTAATTGAACAAATGAGAACATTCTGTCCCTCAGAGGAACTGCGTGAGCTTTACAATATTTGCTCAGATTTAGATAACATAGCAAACTGAATGCAGCTCACACTGCAGTCAGTGAGAAGCATTATTTTCAAAATCAAAAGGGCAATTATGAATGAAGAAAAGAATAAAATTACACAGTGCCATTTTATTGTACTAACAAAATAGAATCAATGAAGCAAAGTCAAAATTTAAGATATCTGGATAGCTGTTATTTAGGTTGGCTGGTTATTTTTAAGGGTGGCTGACAGACATGGAACTTCATAAATGGTTGTGAAATGATGGGGATGAGAAAATATGTGCTGTTCTACACCTGTTGGGACGAGAGAAAAAAATTCCATTTGAATTTTAAGTAATAATTTTCCAGTATAACTGGAAAAATCTGTGTGTAGTTTTGAAATTCATGTTACTTTTTGGCTAGTGTTGGGACTCAGCCATGAGATCCTTTAGGTAAAATTTCACACTCTGTAAGAAGCTACAGAACAAAATAACTTGTGACTGTGAAAGCCAGCCTTTGATAAAGATAAATGAAGGGAAATCAAATCAGGAAAGCCAAACTGACAGATTTGACCTTGTGGGACCCCTCCCAAGAAGTTTTATCAAGGAGGCTACTGTCACTGTAATGCAAGGGTTTAAAAATGCAGCTAATATTTGGAACAAAGGAAAGGAAGGGGAGTGTAGATTTTTGACGTCCTGGAGATTTCTCAGCTAAGGTTAAAGAAAGTGGTTTTGAGCATAAAACCTACAGCAGCCTGGCTGGTTATAGTCTCTGAGTAAAATAAAGATCAGGCTCCAACAGAAGATTGTAGACGTGCTCAGAAGGGTTTAACAACCTGCTGCCCCCAGGATGTGAGAGGTCCTGGAGACATCAAAACATGGTCCAAAGATTAAATCCATTTAAAAAAAATTCTTAAAATGCACACATGTCTACCTATGCAAATAAATGAAAATGTGGAAAAAGTAGAATTAATAAATGACTATTCAAAGCTTGGGTTAAGTTCTATTTGGCTGTTAATGGAAAGGAGTGGTGTTTTGCAAAGACATGGTGGTTTTCCGCTTAAAAATGTTGAGAAATAGTATCTGAAGCTGCACTTCTCCTTGGTGTGTCTCATAGTTCAGTTTTTAAGAAAAAATTATGATGCTTGAAGTATCTTTTGACTTTCCTCTTTCCTGAGCAAAATAATTCAGCAGCTACCTACTATAAGGAATCATGAATAAAGCTCTTCACGGATTACAGTGAAGCACTGGCTATAATAAAACTGAGGAACTTCTTGATCAAGGAGCATTCAAGAATGACCAGAAAAATGAGACAAGGAACAGCACCCAGCTCCGTTACTCTTTTCACTTCCATCTGTGTCTCTTACATCAACATAGTGATAGCCTTGAGTACTTCACAGAGCAGCTGTGTTGGGATACCCATGCAGAACAGATGTTGCTCTGAGGTGAGGGAAAGAAGTAGCCTTGCACAGCTGCTCTTCAGTCCATGGGAGATATAGGAAGTCAGGGCCCAAGGGATGACTGTCCTGGGCAGAGGGGATGCTTTGTGGCTGTGTGACAGTCATTTCAACAAAGGTCACAAATTTCAAAGTTGAAAACTCAAAGCTAAAAAAGAAATGCTGCAAGGAAGGATTCTTTACCTTCAGCTTTGCCCCATTTCCAGCTGCTAGTACTGTATTTTTACTCCATCTCTGCATGCTTCAGGCATCTATTTGATGGCGGGAGGGGCTGTTTTAAGACAAGATCCTATATCTCTTTCTCAGGAAGTTTCATGTGCTGATTTAAGCACTTTCCTCTGTTCTCTTTATCTAAAGGGAAAGCTAACTGAGCTTAAAGTACGTTTGTCCTTCATGAAAAAAGGAGAAAATGAAGACTTTAAAAGAGAAGATGTTGTTGCTACTTACATAATAGCTGCCATCTTGGGCTAAAGCAAATCTGCAAAATTTTCCCAAACAAAATATAGTGTCATTTCATATCAGTACTTACATATACTTGTGGCTTTAGGGGAGATATAAAAAATCTTTGACTATTTGCTTCATTCTCAGTCTTTCAGCTGATGCATAGCACTGTAAAACTATCTGACAAGACAAGTTATCATGTCACCCAGTTTATGGCGAGGATATGATAACTTTATACCTGTGCAGAATTACATTTCTTACCTGAATATAAAGATGAAAAGGTGGCAGGAGGTAATGAAACCAAAGATATCAATAAAATCCAACTGACATAATCACCCTGTGCAAGAAGGTCCTTTGAAGCAAACCTCTGTGGCAGAACCTGTGTCTATATAAGTAAGGGATACAGCCCAAGAGGAATGGATCTGAAAAGTCGAGGAACTGAGGCTGTGGACTGGGTGTTTATCTGCATTTCAAGAGGCCTTCCCTGGCTTAGCTCTAACCTTCCTGCTTGGACTGTACACCCAAGAGTGGCTGGTGTGCCCTGGGTGCTTCCCAGAAAGGCATCTGCCAGTCTAGCTCCACTGAGAGGGGCACAGCTTACACATAGTGACTGCACTCATCTCCGTGGTGTCACCCAAGGAACTGTGGGTGGGGACAACTGGGAGACTTTCAAAACTGCACACCTGCCACAGACTAAAAATCTTCTATAGATGAAGCCCACATAGAGTCATTTGAAAAAGTTTTGTAGTTCTATTGTTTTGATTCACTGGACACAGGCAAACTTTTAATTGTGTTTGCTCTGTTGATGAGTGGTTTGCTGCTGTTTTTCCCCTTCTTCTTCCCCCACCCCTTCCCTTTTTTTTTTTTTTTTTTGTTTGTCCTTTAAAATCTTCTAGAATGAATAAGTAAAGCAAGATAATTCTCTGTGAGACAAATTACCACGCTATGATCAGGGAATTATTCTTCAGGCAAGAGATGTATTACTGTTTGCATATTTCCAATGGAATGAGAAGAGATTTGTTTCACTGCATCTATTGATGATTGAGTGGTTTGGTTCAGAGAATCTCTTCATGCAAAAATGATTTCCAATGAACTATGAGATGAGACTGGCTAAGAAATAAGTGCCTATATTTTCTACTTCATCTTCTTCCTTTATTGTTTAGAAAAAAGAGGATGGGGTACCAGAGCTTACAATTGCATACATGTCTTGTCTTTATTGGGCCAACCTTCTGGCATATTTTTATGAAGTCAGAAATGAATCTAAGATACTTTTCAAATTGAAAGTGTCAGTGTTTGCTGTGCTTCTGCCCATTCTGATATTTTTGGCCATCTGAATCACATAAACATAGATAGGATAGAAGCATCCAGACTGAAATTGCCATCATACAGGCAACAGATGGCTATGGGAACATTGAGCAAACTCTGATTTGTTGCTGATTGCAAAATGGAAACTTGTCAACAACAGCAGATTCTGATCATCTCTTCAAGTCTGAAGACCAATTGGAGACTACTTTCAACCTGGACAGGTTAATTTGAACAGGCGAGACACCCCCCAGTATGAATCTGCACAAAAATAGTAAATCCTCAGGGTGCAAGATCCAAATTATATGTATTTTAAAGATTCAGGATGTTAATATGATGTTAGCTAATTGAGGCTGGATAACCCTTTTGTATTTGTTTGCAATTCCAGCTCTGGAGACACTGACTCTGGCTGCCTCTAAGTTGCTTCTAAAGGAAGACTAATCACAAATCATGTGACTGTTGCATGCTGCAGCTGGATTGTTCCTGACAAATGTTTCTTCTGCAAAGTCTGGACCGAGATTTGGAGGTGTGTGAGTGTATGTTGCTGCACAACAAAGCCTTGGGAGCAGTGGGGTTTGGGACTTCTCCTGCTCTGTGGAGCTCTACACAAAGGTTTGTATTCTGTATTGTCACTCAGTTAAATTAATTGAAAACCTGCCTCCTCCTTGAAATTCAAAATACTTACTAATTTCTAGCCACCACCACATAGATATATAATTATAAAGTTTAATACGCACTTGTGTACAAGCATATGCCTCAGGTCATTTGTAATTGCTGAAAAACCCATCTGATTTTAAAAAAAAACTAACCATTTAGAATCCACCCCCAAGATGACAGCTATTTACTCTCCCTATCATAAAAGCTATTGGCTGAATTGGCTCAGTGTAATGGTCTCAACGAATAGGCAGAATATATTTTAAGCATGGATTGAACAATACAGACAATCTTAAGGTGGTCTTTTCAGGTCGTAGATGAGGCAGGGTGTGTAAATAAGGAGCTGAAAGTTCACAGAATTTGGATCTTGAAGTTAGGAAAAAGTCATGGTGTGATAGTAAAATACAGCTTTTGACTCAAGCTCTTCTGAAACAAAATATATGCATATGTTGTTTGAATATGGAGTTACTATGGTAATTTGTTATTTACCAGAGAGGAGTAATTGAACAATTTTTTTCCTAACTGGTTTATGAACAAGTCACACCTGTTCCTGAGTGGGTTTAAATTACTCACCCTTCTTTTCTATGCCAAACTTTTCATGTTCAATTGCTTTGCAGTTTCAGACTCTATACACTCCTTCCACTAATGACTGATGCCACTTCTCATTTGCAGAATTAATTTTTTTTTCTATCTGAGATCTCAAAGGATTAAAAAAAATATTTAGAATCTCTGTCTATAAATTAACAAAAAACCTATGCATTGATCATGTCTTCATATGTATATAAAATGTATATGTCTAGGCAGATGTATATACACATCTCTATTTCAGTGAAACTTGGGTAAGCACTACTCTCTTTAAGATTGCAGAGGTTTAATATTCATCAGTTTTACTTCTGCTCATGCCAAAAGAATTCCCTGAACAGATGAGAAATTGGATCCATGAAAGAGTGCGTATAAAAAGAAATTTTTTCCAAAATTAATTGATTTTCGACTTTGCACAGTGTGGTGTGCACTAAGCCAGCTGCAGAAAAACACAGAGAGGTAAATGTCATACCTATTGAATTACAGCAACTGGGAAGCTTCCTCTGTCCTTTAGTTCATATGGAAATTTCAAGTGGGGTGTTGTTTTTTATTTTGCGGGGTGGGGTGTGGGTTGTTAAGCTCATACACAAAAATAAGTTACAAAAATCAGCTTACTTTGTAAAACATCTCTCAGAAGGTTATAAAAGTCCATTAGTATCTCTTGAAAAACCCTTGCCAGAAGGGAGGAATGAGATCAGCAAATCATGGGCATATTATGATTTGATCCTTCCACATACTCAGTTAGATCAAAGCTTACCAGCTCCAAATGCCCATTTTTAATTTTATAGTAATGCCTCAGGCCAAAGAAATGGGTGCTATGGCAGACATGTTCTGTGATGATAACTGAGACAGCTAAGATTCAAAATATTCCTGATTTTTAGGGCTATATTGTCAGCTTTAAGGATTTTTAATTAACACCTTCTACATGCATTAAATATGCTCCTTTCCACCAACAAAGATTTTTTTTCCTCTTGAATTCTCTGAAAAGAATTTTGCTTCAGGTCTTTTATCACTATCAAGAAATAATAGCAACCACCACATTAAAAAGAAATTACCCGACAAAATGAAAGATTTGCTTGGCTGAGAACATGAGAGAATGCGTACAGTTGTGGTGCAGCTCTTACTATTAATTATATTGCTGCATTCTTCAGAGGAAGAAACAAGATGTTTTTGTTGAGATGCTGGGAAATTGCAGGGGCAATTAAGGTTATGGTAAAGGGGTGGACAAATGCAGAACTGTCTCCAGAGACACTGTGAGTAACTTCAGTCCTACGCATTTAAATGCCAGGTGCATTCAAGGCAGATGCTGTCACGCAGGCATGCACAGGTCAGAAATCAGCACTCCTGACTGGCACTGTCCTGGATCTCTCATGAATCCATGGGCAGTGGAGGTGTGGTTTGCCTCCCAAACCTGCTGGTCTGTGACTCAGAGCACTCCACAGACCATTGGCGGGTTACTGTGAGACTCCTCTTCCAGGCAAGGTGTGTCAGGGAGAAGTTTTGCTACAACCAGCCTGGTTTTTGT
Source organism: Acanthornis magna (assembly GCA_036785705.1). Taxonomy (NCBI): domain Eukaryota; kingdom Metazoa; phylum Chordata; class Aves; order Passeriformes; family Acanthizidae; genus Acanthornis; species Acanthornis magna. The sequence continues at coordinate 16,501,873 of JAWUZG010000090.1, forward strand.
CAGTGAATTAGAAAAATGTGTAAACAAATCCATTGCTTGTTTGTGCACCAAGCTGCTCTGGTACATGGGGCACCTCACTGCCCTAAAGCTATCAGCCTCCAGAGGATGTGCCAGCTTTTCCAAGGAAAGGCAATATCCTCTGTAAACCTTAAGATGGACTCACTGGTTGCCAAAAAAACCCCAAAAAAACCCACAAAACCATTTCCATCTTGTTTGCCCCCACCTCCACTTCTCCAGCTTCCCCTACTCTTTCTTTCATAGATGCTACTTTCCTCTTTGGTCCAAATTCTCTTTTTACCTGCTTCTTTGCTTCTCAGCTCCAAAATATGGGTCAACTCATGATGTCTCCTCATTCATAGCATTTGAACCTCTTTTTCTCTGAATCCTTTGGAGCACAACCCTATTCTTCTCCTCTTCTTGATCACATTACCATGGAAAATGGTTTTCTCAGCCCCTCCTTACTTCTCCCCTCACTCCCGCTCTTCCTTCTCCCTCTACATCATCTCAGAAATGTCAGGTTTTATGTGCCCTTTATGGGACTCCAAAGGTGTCAGACATGAGTAATCAAGTCCAAAATTTGAGGCTGTTCTTTGTATGTGTCACACATTTCACTAATGACCTTCCCAAAATCCTCCTCCCTGTCCACAGCCAGAAAAGCTCCAGTATTTTGCCAATGTGGCTTGGGGATTGTTTGAGACACTGGCTGTTCTTTTGCATGTTGGTAGAATCAAAAATCTGATGAAAAGCTTAACAATTTGGGACAAAATGTTATTAATTAGTCATGTAGATTACCTCATATTACTTTGTGTGTGCTACTGAGTTCTGCTGCAGCAGTGCCTCTGCAAGTGCCTCAGGAGCGTTACTGTGCTAGGTATTAAAGGAAAGTAAGGACCCTATTTGGGAGTCATGTTACAGTTCTGCAGGATATGCATGGGCTAGGTGTGAATCCATCACACACTTCGTTGCAAGATTGAGATGCTGCAGGTTTATCATCCCATTCCTGCATGATGTGCCAGCACAGAGACCCGTGATATCTACCTCTGTGCAGGATCAGCTGGTGTTAAGGCAGACTGTTTGTTTGTAGCTCTGGAGAATCTCTCCCTGTTGATAACAATATGATCTTGGTGACTATACAGAAATGAAAAAAAATAAATCTTTGCTTCCAGCCAGTGGAGGGAATTTGCAATTTGAGATGGATAAAAATTGGCATGGTTTCTCCTGGGCACAGAGAGTGCTCAGCAGCAAGAGGACACTGGAGAAATGTTGCAGGTTTGTTATGTTTCACGCAGTGCTGGGTGCTCCACTTAGGCCTGCAGAAGCACTGTCTTCATTGGTATCAGCTCTCTCCAAACTCTAAAAGAAACAGCCTCTTCAGTCTTCCTGCCTTTATTCTATATTTTGAAACAGCTGTTCTCCTCAGATGCTTTTAGCTCCTTATAAAACACGTCTGAACTTTTTACCCCCTAGGACGTGGGTTTTGAGTGCCTGTCTTGTGGCCAATACCTCTTTCCACCTCAAATGCCCTTAACAGTGGGATTTGGGGAAGGCTTTGTCTAATGGCAGCCTTTTGGAAGGACTCAGAGTCAGCCTGGGTCTTTCAGGTACCTTTCCCTCTGGGAACTATTAATCTATTTATATCCTGAAAGGCTGGGCTTTGTGCCTTTGTTTTTGATGTTACTCTTAAAGCTGACAAATATGAATGCTGAAAAGCCTTAAAATCTTGGAATTAAATGAAATCCAAACCGCTCTAGCAAAGCAGATTCAAATACTCATGACTTTTAATACCAACAAGAGCAGTTGTCATCATATCATTCAGCTTTACAATGCTGGCCCACGACGCAGACTTGTCCTCTGATTGAGCTAGAATATATTTTTCAAAGATTTCCACAGTTTATTTAATGACTCCAGGTAATGGCAAACGCATTACATCACTTCATGGCTTATTCTCATCATCCCATATTTGCAATTCTGATCATCATAGGTGCAAACAATGACAATGTAAGAGATGCCACTATCAGAAATATTCTTTCCCTGCTACTCTTTACAAACAGACTGAATCATTACGAGGACTATATTTCCTGAGTTAAGCCCTTATTTAATTACCAACTTACTGGGGAATAATGTGTAGAGCTGTTACTGGGGAAAAAATGTGTAGAGCTGTTTCTTCAAAAGAGTTTTCTGAGTGTGGAGAAGTGGGTTTCATCCCACCTTTGTATCGGTACACGTTTGTTAGCCCAAAGCCTGAATTCAGAAGCCTCCCATCTCAGATGTCTGCCTTTTTTTGGAAAAGCTTTTTTTCTTTGTTCCTCTTCCATCCTGTTCCAAGCCCAAGGGAGCACTGACACAGTTACAGCTTCAAAGGGAAGGGTCACTTGTGTCCCCTCTGTGCTGGACAAGCGGTGCAGGACCTGAGCCCATGCACAGCTGCTTGTGAGGGGAGCAGGGCTGGCAGCCAGCCCTGGATGAGCCAGTGGTGGGGCACAGAGAGGACGGCAGCGAGCACAGCGCTCCAGCTTGGGCTCCTTATCCTGCTTCTGAGCCGGCGCTGGAGACTGCTGAGGGAAGCTGGTGGCTCAGACAGCTGCTGACCTCTCTGCGCTCCACTGCTGGTTGCCCACCTGCTCTGGGGTGCCTTTGTTAGCCAGCATGACTAATGCTGCAATTACATGCCGGGATTTATCCGCACTGCGAACTGACAGCTGACAATGCGAATTTCTCTCTCCAAAATTCTTTTGTGCTGGCATTTTGCAGGCAATATACTGGAATTTGTTTTTTCTGTCTGGGTGCTTGCTGTGTATGCTTTGGTTAGTCTAAATCAAAATGTTAGACACAGATGAAGACTACAAATTCCTCCCAGTTTTTTACAAGTTTGCCAGATGTCAGTGTGAGTCCATCTTGGCCAATAATGCTTTTAACATTTACTTTTGTCCTGGATATACCAGCTTCCAGTAGAGACTTAAAACAGCCTTGACCATTTCATTTTGTCTATATAACATTCAACCTGCAACTCCATTTTCATGCTGTCATCATAAGTCCTTTTTTAAACCCCTTCTTAGTGTTAATGGGCATTTTTATGTTGACTGTCTATTACTGTTGGAAGAAATCAGTATTTTTAAAAATGTATTATTAGTTAAAAATTGTGAAGCGTTATCTGGAGAAAAGCATGTGCTTTATAGCAAGTTATTGTATTGAGTCATTATGTGGCATACCTGGTACCGTTAAAGGGCTTTCATTAGTGCAGAAGTCTCTTCCTTCTGATGTGAATGGGAGTTTTACTATTGACTCCAGTGGAGCCAGGTTTTCAACCATCATTTTAAGGCTTTTATTATAGAAAGGGGTTTATTGAGTGATTTTACAGTCTTGAGGAAAGAAAATCTGTCCAGTTTCCTGCCTTATTTTTACACCTATGGTTCAGAAGAGAGACACAGACAAAATCTATAAAAAACAAATTTCTTTTATAGACAATGGAAGATATACTGAGTTGAATTTGTCTTGGTTGTGTTTGATCAGCTGTTCCTGTGACTGTGTGCACTGTCTGTGCATGGTGAGCACATGGCCAGCCTGCTGTGAATGAACTGCACCAGCAGAAAATGCAGAGGAGACTATTTTTCTTGAAATAGCACCATGCAATGGCATCTTTAAACCCTCCCCCCCCCCCACCCCCCCGTCCCATGCTACTTTACAGGCAGCACACAGTCGCAGCAAAGTGGCTAATGTCTTCCAGCTAATTTTTGGACTAACCTGAACACAGGGGGAACAAGCTTCAGGTCATCTGTCTGACATGTTACTTGGATAAAAGAGACCATGAAAGGAACAGAGAGTAAAATATTCAGTGAACTTGCGGTGTACCAAAGGAAGGAAGAGGGCAGATGGAGAAAAAAGTACAGAATGAACACAGCAGAAGAAAGGCATTCAGAAAGAGAACTAATGAAATATTAAATGCCCATAAATAGTCAGTGAAACCTGTGCTGTGTAGGGCAGCATTACTACTATGCCAACCCTTGAATTAAGACATGGCTACAAAGAGCTCACCAAAAGCCTAAGTATAATTCTTCTCTGTCTTTAGATGACTTCTGAAATGACTGATTTATATCACTTTTGATGAAGCTGCATGAAACATAAAATATACCTTACATGTGATAATAACTTGTGCCAAGTATCCCATTGTCTTTTCCTCTGGACATTGGGTTATGAGGCATTCCCTAAAGACTGAGATATAACACAGGCTAAATAAATATGTAAGATCACTCATTTTTCTCCTGAATATGGATTTAAGTGATGCAGAATAACTTCCTGGATCCTGCAAGTCCTTCTTAGTAGTTTTTACTGTAGGTGCTGACACAACACAACTATTGTTGGACTGCTGTATTCAGTATGCCTGCTTGGATGAAAAATAATTTTCGAGCTTTACATTTTTGACAGATTTATAATGGGTGCTTACATGATTGACTACACAGTCAATTAATGGTTTTTTTGGTATAATCTATACTTCCAGCTCTGCAATACAGACCCTGCTGGAATGGGGTGCTACCTCCAAGTCTGAAATATGAAGGGATGAAAAGGGCTCCAAGTGGAAAAGGATTTCTTTTTCCTTTTGAACTTGCAGGATCTCTGTAAATATGAGGAATTATATTAGGTTTGTATAATGATTTTTATATTTTCACTCGTGGGGCCAATTTCCAAAGTCATAGACCAGTGCATCCAGGACAACTGTTCTTAGCAAGGAAGAACGGGAGACTTTCATAGCAGTGCCAGGACACTTATCACTTGTGCAGGTTGGCAGCAGGTGCCAGTCCCCAGGATGTGCTGGGAGGTGTGTGTGCCTGAGGGGCCACAGAAAATATGCCAGAGAAGCACAGCGGAGCAGGGAACCAAAGGGGTCCATGGACACGGCTCCCCATGTTGCTCAGAGAGAGCTGCGAGCATCAGCGCTTTCTTTTGCTCTGCAGCAATGCTAGTGCTCAGGTAACCCCTGCCTGCTGTGCAGGCAGAGTTCATGGACTGCAGCCCAGATGTCACCTCCAAAGGAGCAAATGTTTTGGGAAATGCATGACTCTGTAAGCATGGTATTGTGAGACTTACCTTGCCAGATGATCCCACTGAACGCCAGCTGGAATAGCTCCTCTTGAACACAAGACATGAAACAATGGCTGCCAGAGCCTCGTAGTAGGCCATTAATTTTGCTTGGCTTCCTTCAGGATGGGAGAAGCCTTCTTTTTTATAAATTACTCAGTGGACTCATCTGAAATGATTTTCTTCTTGAGAAATTGCTCTGAGGACATTGTTTATAAACTGCTGACCTTTAAATGGCCTTCTTTTTCCATTACCACGGTTCTTGGATATTTAAAGCTCCAGGTCACTTTCACTTTTAATTGTGCTTTATTATTCTCCGTTGTTGCAGAATGTTTCAGTCAATTTAACTAGAAGGGAGTCCTATACTCTTTCCTTAATGGATTGAATTTGGGTCATAACAAAATGAACAATTATCCTTGCCTATTTTATTAATCTTAGTCTTGTCTCATTTATTTTTAACTTTCGGTGCACCTCCTTTGAAGGCAGCTATGAGCAGAGTTTATTGCAGGTTAGCAGCAGAGACTGTTCTCTACTGCTGGGGGTAAAAGTATGATGAGGAAGAAGTAAGAGATGGAGAGAGTTTAATGCTAGTAGGATTTTGAAGTAATTGCATGGTTCATATATTTTGTCTCAGAGTCAAGTGAAAATTAATAAAGCAGTGGTTTTATCTGACATTTAATCCTGACTGTACATAGAAACTTGTTGAGCAAAGCATCAGCTTGCATTCCTTTCCTTCCAAGATTTACTAATTAGACTTTAGTGGCAAAGTACTAAAGCTTAGTATAGATGAAATCTTGAATCTTCCAATTAACAAACATGATTATGAAACACATAAAATACATGATGGTAACTTCAAATGCTGTTTCTGTAATACCCTGGCAGAATTGTAAGATGCCAATCAGCTTACTAGCTGTGAGCTTTCAGCATGAGAAGTGGCTGGGGTTTATTTTTAATTATAATTCTTCTCATTTTCTCCCACTCCATCCTAATTCTTCCTTTCTCTTCTTAAACATTTTTGCTCAATTTTTTCTCCCACTCTATCTTTACTCAGATTCTGTGTCCCTCTAGTACATTGTTCCCCATGTTTCATTTACAAGATCATTTCTTTTTCAAGCAGTATGAAAGCTGCACAAAGGGATTTGGCACTAGGGGATAAATTACATGCCTGAAATTCCCCAAAGTCCAAAGTTTGAATCTAAAACCACCTATCTAGATGTCATTGAACTCTGGGGTACCTGAGCCATCCTTTGAAAGTTCCCCTTTATGACAAAATTATTTCCAGTCTGAGCAATTTATTGTTAGTCAATGACTTAACCCAATGACAGCCCAGAAAATAAGAATCCTTTTGCCTGCAAACTCTCAGGTCCTGAATTCAATCAGCATTCTCCAAAAGCATACAGTACAGGATGCAAAGATTTGATTCCTCACTAAATGCAGGTGTGGTTACTTCCTTTTTATACACAGTTATAGTCTCAGTTCTTAAGCATAGTTGGTAAATACCAGGAGGTGCTTATGAAGTAGGAGATCCGACTGCTTCTTCAACATTCGGAGTTTAACACCTTTATCTTCTGTGTCCTAGAGGAGTACCCAATCCAAGAGAGTCAAAGGATGAGGAGAAAAAGTTAAGTTCCCAAACGTGTTTGTGTATTGCACCTAAGGACTTGAATATGGGATCAGGAGTCCCGTCTTTCTTCTTTTCTATTTTTTCCCTTCCTGAAAGGAAATTCCACCAAGTTCCTACACGTGCTCCCTTTCCGACCCCATTCCTGCATGCAGTGAGGAGATACTCCTTCAGGATGTGGTCCCTCCTCGTCCATCTCTCCCATCAGCAGGTTTTGTTAAGGAAGTTAACTTGGGAGAAGAAGGGGGAAGCAAAGGAAAGAGGGGGCTCCAGGTGTGTGTGAGGGTGTGTTCACCTGGAGCTTATTCTGATATAGGATCAGGCCTAGGTTGCAGCAGGTACTGAGCCCTGGGCACTGGGTCCCACAGCTGTGCCTGAGGCAATCCTCAAGATCTGGGATGTAGGCAGAGGAAGGCCCATGTCCTGGGTTAAGTTTCTCAGCTCATTTATGCCATTGCTTGGCCTTTGTGCTGCTGACCAATCATAAAGAAATAGTGACATAATGAGGGTAGCTTTGGTGTCTGGTGGGGTCTAAAAAAAATGCCAAAGTGAGTTTTGTTTGCAGAAATAATATTTTTTACCAAGTCAGCTAGCAAGGTTGGAAAAGTATGGCATGTTTTTCTGTGCACAAGCATCCCTGGAACAACAGTAGCAAATTTCAAATCTCTGTTTATGGTGAGGACAACACAGAACTTCCCTGCGATGCAGTCTAGTCCAACTGATGAAGTTACTGAATCAGGTAAATGGTGGTGGGATTCGCCTCACTCAATGGTAAACATCTATTGTGCTTGTTATTTTCTGAGATAAATCTCTGTAGAAGTCCTGTAGAATTGATGGAAAACCAGTTCTAGCCATTAGATTTAAATTAATTGCTCTGTAGAACTTTCTATTCCCTTCATGGTCTAAGAGGAGAATGTAGACAACTAAGTCACATTAAATCAGATTCTTAGATGCCTACCTTTGATGCAATGATTCTCTGCTGATGTGTTTCAGTTGCAGGAGGATCACGTGGTGTTTGGCAAGCTGAACTTACGGTATTTAGGTGTGGTAGTTTTGCCTGGCCCAGTTTTTGCCAGTGAATAGGGTGGGGTACAAAGATGGCTCCTGCATGTCCTGTGTGAAGATTCTGGAATTTTCTCCACCATGTCCAGCAGAGCCAATCTCTGATGGCTCTGAAGATGATGGACATGCTGCTGGCCAAGCCTGGGCCCATTAGAGATGTTAGTTATGCCTCTGTGAAAACATATTTAAGAAGAAATCAAAACAATGTGAGCACGCACTTCTTTTTAGTCAGAGAAGGAGGAGGAGGAGGTAAAAATATGTGAGGGAGAGCAACATGGAGGCACCAAGGTCAGTGGAGAAGGTGGGGGAGGAGGTGCTCCAGGTGCCGGAGCTGAAAACTCTCTGCTGGCCATGGTGAAGACCATGGGGGAGCAGGTGGTCCCCTACAGCCCATGGTGTCCAGGGGGTGCAGAGAACCCCCCACAGCCTGTGGGGAGGTGCCCACGCCAAAGGAGCAGGTGGATGCCTGCAGGAAGCTGCGATCCAGTGGGAGTCCCAGAGACTGAGAGTTGCAAAAGCCTTGAAAGAGAGAGAAAGGCCTTGCTCCCGGGATGGAAACAGCCTGGCCTCGGCTTGGAAATCTGCAGCCTGGAGAGAATCTTGGACAGCAGCAATCGGGCAGGGCTGCTCGTGAGATTGGAGCCATGCCAAAGAAGTTCTCAGAGGACTGTCTCTCGTGGGAGGGACCCCCATGGCTAAGTAGAGGATTCTTTTCCCCTGATGGACTGACCCTGACCAAAGGAAACCCCCATACCCTGCCCCCACCCCAGAGCTGTTGGTTAGAAGGAAGGAGGGAGGGGGTGAGCTGAGAAATGGCCTTAATAGGGAGAGGGGTGAGTAGAGAAACAGCGTTTGTAGCAGAAGAATTGTGGTGTTGGACTGACTAAGAGAAGCCACATACCTTGCCCCAGCCTGGATCTGTTGGTTGGATGGAGGGAGGGGGCGAATAGAGAAACAGTGCTTGTAGTAGAAGAATTGTGATGGACTGACCTAAGAGAAAAACCCCACACCCTGCCCCTGCCTGGGAGTTATTGGTTAGTTGGAAAGGAGGGAGGGGGTGAGCTGGGAAGCAGTGCCTTAAGAGGGAAAGGGGGTGAGTGGAGAAACGGTGTCTTGAGAGCTTATTTTTACCTCTGTTTTATCCTCCAACTCTGTTAGATTAATAAATCACCTTTTTTTTGCAACTTTAAGTTTTCCACCTGCTTTTGCCCCGAATCTCGTGCGTCCCCTTATCAGTGATTTTATCTCAACTCATAAGTCCAGTGTTTTGTATTAATTTTCCCTCTCCTCTTCATAGCTGCAGCAGGAGAGAGCATAGAGAGCAAATGTCGTAGGTACTTGGCATTTAGCCAGGGTCAAACTCACAACATTAGGCCAGATGACATATTTTGCTAGGGGACAGGCAAGGACTGAGGGGCTCAAGTCTAATCCTGAAATGCTGAATGTTTCCTAGTCTTGCTAAGGGGAATTAAGAATACTTATTTCACTCAGGCACCGCTCGTTAACAGCAAATTCATGCTCCACAGGAAGCTCTTGTGAACAATTTACATATTCTAATTTGATCATATGGTATCTCACACTGGAAATAGGTTAATGCTTTACATTGATAAACTTCAAAGAGACCAGTAGTAGCAGAATTATTTGACTATTGTGTGTTGAGGGATATGTTAGCTGAACAGAAACATGACCAGATGCCAGTATTAGGATCATGGAAGTTGCCAGACTCAATCCAGATAGTGGGGCGTGAAGATTTGTACTAGGGAAGATGGGAAACCATTGCAGGCAATTACATATTGTACAAACTTGTGCAGCATGGTAGTTTCTGTTTAATCACAGGAATTTTTCTAACTGCTGCCCTGAAACATGAGGATTCACAGCTAAGATAATGTTTATTTTGTGTTTGATTTAGCTGTGTATGTTCTCATGCTCTCTTGCAAACATCAGATACTTTTTTGGTCCTCGTAAGTAATTGGTCTTGTTGATTATATCTATGCTGGTAAATAAAACAGATGCATACCCATTGTCTGATTGCCTGAGAGTAAAGCATCTCACGTTGCTGGTAGGCCAGGAAATGAGCTCCAGGACTGATGGTACCAATTGGGTTGTATTCTCACTGCCACTCTGCAGCGAAGTGGCGGCTGCCACATGGTGTCTTGGCCCAAATGGTTGTTCTAGGACATAAGAATATTTTTTTTTCTGTGATTTCTTGCTTCTTTTTTTTTTTTTTAAACTCAAAATATCTGAGATAATGTCAGAAAAATGTCAGATCTGTGTGAGTGACATTTTCACAGCATGAAACTGAGGACTCATGCCTTATGGCCTGGAGTGCATCTGGGAATATCTGATCCTTCGAGGATATCATTGGAAGGCAGAAAGAGACTAACCGGTGTGTTGTCCATACAAGAACAGTTGCCCAAAGGGAACTTCTCCCAAATATGGCTTTGCAAGAAAGCAAATTGGAGCTGCTGAGAAAGGCATGATGCTTAAGCAGAGGCAATGCCTGAATGCCCAGTGTGTGAGCAAATGCCCTGCTCCTCTTTTTGCTCAGCGGTGGAGATTCTCAGAAGAACCTTGAAGCCGCGAATTCCATAGCCAATCTCTCTTCACTAAAACCCATGTGTCCTTGTAGCAGCTACATACCTCCTCATTTCATTGAATGTTCTTTGCCTCTTGGGTAATGAGAGGCGATAAAGCAATGCAGGCATCTATAGTCCTTGTACTGCTGGTTGGTCTGTAGACCTTTGCCATTTCCCTTCCTAATGCCGAACAGCTGTTAGGATTTTAGGCTGCAAAACATTTTGGGAAGAAAGTATCTCTCCCTGTTTTTTGCACAGAGGTGTCTAACAAAGAGAAACATCTCCTTCTGTCACTTCTGGGCATTACTCTATTAAAAATCATGAGTGGTGGTTTATTTTTATTTATTACCTTCTTGTATGTAGTGGATTGATCCTGGCTGCATGCCAGGCACCCATCCAAGCCCCTCTATCACTCCCCTTCACAGGTGGACAGGGGAGAGAAAATACAAAGAAGGCTTCATTGTTGAGATAAGGACTGGAAGAGATCACACATCGAACACCATCATGGGCAAAATAGGCTCAACTTAGAGATATGAAGTGAAATTGTTACTAACAAAATCAGAGCAGGATAATGAAAAATAAATCTTAAAACCAACTTTCCTCACTGCCTCCTTCCCAGCTTTCCCTTCTCCCCCTCAGTGGTGCAGGGAGGTGGGTAATGGGGATTATGCCCAGTTTATCACACATTGTTCCTGCTTCTTCATGGGGGTCCTCCCACAAGAGACAGTTCTTTTTGAACTTCTCCAATGTGAGGCCATCCCAGAGGCAACAGTTCTCCATGAACTGCTGCAGCATGGGTGACTCTTCCTGTCAGCAGCTCCAGTGTGGGTCCCCCATGGGTCACAGGTTCTACCAGGAAAGCTGCCCCAGCCTGGGCTCCTCTCTCCATGGGTCTGCAGGTCCCTGCCAAGACCCTGCCCTAGCACGAGCTTCATATGGGTTCACAGCCTCCTCTCAGGCATCCACCTGCTCCAGAATGGGCTCCATGAGCTGTAGGGGCACAATTCCCTCACCATGGTCTGCACCACAAACTGCAGGACAATCTCAGCTCTGGGACCTGGAGTACCTCCTCTGCCTCCTTCTCCACTGACCTGGATCGACCTGCAGAGCTGTTTCTCTCACATATTCTCATTTTGCTCTTTGGCTGCAATTACATCTGCCTAGTAACCTTTCCTCCTTAAATATATTTTCACAGAGCCATTACCATCATTCCTGATCGGCTTGGACTTGGCCAGGGGTGGGTCTGTCTTGGAGCAGTCTGGCATTGGCTTGCTGGACATGGAGGAAGCTTCTGAGAGCTTCACACAGAAGCCACCCCCGTACTCCCCTTTGCTACTAAAACCTGGCCACGTAAACCCAATACACCATATAAAAGTCTTTCCAAAAGTCTTTCCTGATTGCTTCCATTACCTGCAATTATTTTAAGAAATCAAATAACCAGATATGAGCCTAGAAAATCTTTTTGGTCATTTAATGTTTTGTATTAATTTTGTGAAATACCTCAAACTAAGAAAAACCTCCCAGACTTTGGCTACCCAAAGTAGGTGTCTAGCCTCAGGGCAAAGCATGAAGTCCAGTTTTCACAGATATGAATACACACATTCCTTTGTTACTTGGGATGTTTGGGGCCACTGGAAACCAGGCCACTTCTGTTTGTATGCTCCTATGCAATCTGGAATGTCTACCTTTGGAATTCCAAATTGGAAAATGCAGACCCAAAGTGGTTTGGCTTTTGACTCATCACCAACCTTATATTGTTTGTGGAACAGTAACCTCCACTATCATTGTTATATACACCCTTTCAAATGCCTTTTTAGAAAATCTTGTGAAATATCCATAGAAAATTAGATGTTAGCTCTTACAATACAATGCAATGTTGGACTAAGGTGTGTCTGTGATGGACCTGACAAAAACCCAACAGCCTTTCAGGGGCATACTTTCCTTAGAGGTTCTTAAGTACTTAAATGATTTTATCTTCTAAAGTTTCTGCCTTTTTTTTTTTTTTCAATTTTGTAAACCCCTTGCATATTGTCCCATCATTTGGTGTGGTTGCACTAGCAGCTTCTATTAAACAAAGCTTTTTCTTTCAGAACCTGGGAAGAAATACCTGTTAGGGCTCTACGAGTGGTAAGATATCGCAATGAAAAATACCAGATATTGTATGTTCCAGAAAACAGAGTTAATCTGCAGTTCTGAATCAGGTTTGTTAATAAAGGCAATCTATTCATGTGTTAAGCATAATCGATGGCACCACTGGTGCTATGCAGTAAAGTTGCTGTTGCTTGGGGGAACAGAAATATGTTTCCCCCTGCCTCCTTTACTGATTTATGGTTCTTGTATCTTTAGTCAAGATTGAATTGTAAGTGCCTCAGAACACAGTCCAGGATCCAAGAACTGTTCTTGTGAAGTAGGTAGGATACTTGTTTCTTAAAGATGAATAAACACCTAATCTATTTTTGAATAATAAATCTTGATTTGCGTTAATTTTTGTTAAAATTTGCATTTGCAAAATCGTCTTGCATTGAAAATCCTTTCTAAAAATACTTTAAAGGGGGAAGAAAGTAATAAGAATTACAAGAATAATGAGAATAATCAAATTAAGAGTATCTTAAAATAAAATTAATAATTACTTTAAGAATTAAAATGCCATGATTAGGGAGGCAAAGGAGAGGGAAGTCTGAAAGCAGAAAAGTCCCAAATATTCTGTGATCTGGGACTTCTCAGTCTACATAGTAATCAGTCCCATGGGAATAACACCAAGCATTCAAAAAATGAAAGGTAATGACAGGAAGAATAGCATAAAACTTAGTGTGACTGCTGGACCCTCACAGTACATCCTTCCACACAGTATGGGGAGGTTTCAGAAAAAACTGGGCAAGTCAGTCCAGTTTAAGATAAGAATGCAGAAACACATGGCTAAAAACATCTCCTTTATCTTACATTAATTCTGTCATTTTGGTGATCTCAAATAAAGAGGGAAAAGTTGACAAGAGCTGGATAGGAGTTTTGCAGGAAAACCTTTTCTATTGAAAAATGAAGTCTGTCAACACAAAAATATTTTATGGTAGAAAATCTACTGGTTTCATCCTTGTTTTCTTCTCAGTTAATTGCTCGTGCAACTTTTACAGAAGTAGCCCTATATAATGGCTCCCATGTGTAAAAGCACAGAATCAATGCTCCGTTTTAGTGTCTCCTGAAATTACCTGTTTACACTATTTTCCTTTCAGTTTTATCTGTGATGTGAGATGATATTCTTCACTTAACGTGGCGACAGTGCATCAGAGCAGTGTTTATAATCTGTGAAGATCTGTAGCTGTCTAATCTCAGCTAAAGACTTTCAGCTACCAGATAATAAAATGTTCACAGAATTTAATTGACCCATGTCTGATCCCTTATTGAACCAGTGGTAGCCCAGGGCTTGTAGCTGAGCTTAAGATACAATTATGTGTATTCAAACTATGTCACTTTACAACCCACCTAAGCATCTTATTTCGGATGCAGCCATATGGAATGATGATGCCAAGGCTATATAACCTACTTACTGCAATTTTAAGAACTCAGATGGCATAGTAATTGTCCCAAAGCCCTCAAGAACCATGGATTATTTGCATTTCTTCGGGGAGTTGTTTTCCTGCAGGACAAATAGCAGCCGGCAGAGGAGTAAGCCTCCAAGACTAATTTATTTCTAAAGCATACATTTGGATACAAATAAACACACTTCAATATAAAACATAGCTGTGTGTCTTTAGGTGCAATGGTACTAGGAAAACCTGTGCTTTTAGGAATTCCTTTGAAGTAAATGATTAAATACTAACGTGGGAAATAAAAAAGGATCACCTAATCTTTATAGTCTGAATCATATGACTGTATTTTTGTCAATACCTCTTACCAGATAATATAATACCAGAAAACTACTATTCCCTACCCTCATGTGAATTGGAAACAAAAGATACAGAATGCTGTGTTTCAATGAGATGCTGATTTCTTTGTCCTTTGATGAATTAAATAATTTTGAAGTCATGAGGTGTGCTTTTGCTTATTTCCCAAACACCTTCTACAGCTAGTAGGCTCTCAGAGATCTGGTTGTTTTTTTCTTCAAAAATGTGATATATTTCACATTGAAAATCCAATTTCTTGCTAAGAAACCTTCACAAGAACAGACAGTGTTTAACTCTAGCTGTGTTTGCTTGGTCTTTTGAGGTTATCTCAAGCACATAATAAGCATTATCAGCCCATCCATTAAAAAATGACTGTGAAACCAAGACAGCAGAAATGCTTTGCCCATCAGAGCATATTACAGACCTGATACTGTGCTCTGACTACAATGCCTTTTTTGAAAGCCACATCAAAATGAAAGACAAATCAGTGCTTGAAGCTTAGAAAGTAAAATGTTTTGATATGTAAAATACTATAAAAAATAGGTAGACATCTTGACCAAGATATCTGTCACTCTAGAAATTTCTCTTTCATTTTAAATCTTCTGTGGGTGTTGTTTTGTTTTGTTTGTTTTGTTGTTGTTGTTTTCGTATGCATGTGGTGTGTGTGGCTGTTTTGGTTTGTTTTGAGGTTTTTTGTGTGTTACTTTTCTTTAATGGGTTTTTTTTTGCAGGGGGGAGGGGGTTTGGCTGGGTATTCATTTGCAGCTTATAAATCTAATTACAATGACATCAAGATGCTCCTGCAATAACTTTCAGCTTTCTTTTGAACTGATCATTGCTGCTATAGAGAGACTATTCTGACTTTGCTGTTTCAGTTTTGATTGCAAGAGGCTTTGTTACATGCATGCTGTACCACAAGATAAGTTCCAGGTTCTGATATAATCTCCCTTTTTTTTTTTTGCCAGGCCAGCTTTTTTGAAATACATTGTTTGTCTTAAAATATAGTAGTTTTAGTTCTCAGCAATGAAGTGCCTGAAAATACTGAATCCATTTTTCTTCACTTATCTCTGTACAAATTCATTAAAGTGTGATGCTGGTGTATTGGCACTTTCAGATTAATTTTCAAAATTTTGCCCTGAAGCATTTGGCAGAATGGAGTTCAAAATTGCATCCTTATTCAAGAAGGCATATGAGTGACTAAATTACTTTTCTGAGATATGTTTATTTTCATGGTTAAAAGCATGTGTTAACTTATGCTTGTGTTTAGTCAATACTAGAAGTGATAATTCTGAAATGAAGATTGTATCGTCAGGACCATATTTTGATGTTTTTCAAATGAAAATAAATAAAATTCTTTTCTTCAGGTGTATTTTGCCTCAGTCCATCAGTGAGAGAAATACCCTTGCATTACTCCCTTGGTTCAGGTGGTTTCCTATTCTGAAAGTTCACCACCACTTCTGCACAAAAAAACCTGCAGCTATTTCTCCAAAATCTCTAACTCACTCAAATCCACTTTCTTTTATATCTGCTATCTTTTACTATTGGTTAACCAAATAAATTAATGGATAAACAAAGAAATCAAATTTATGCCTATTTTACAAAAAAAATCTTCAGCAGAAAAATAAACATTAAAGAACCTACTGCAGATGCTGTTTCAGGGTATAGTTAACTAAATTATAGAAAAAAAGTTTGGTATTCATCTTTAATATTCTACCTTGCATGGTGTTTCCTTTATTGAGAAAGGCATTTATATGAAGTGGCCAGCCTGGAGATCACTGTGCACAAATGTTGGTACATCCTCTTATTAAAGTTCATTAGGAAGTAGAAAGGAGGACTCTGAGAGCAGGAAGTGTCATAAACCATTTTGTTGCTTCTGGACTATGTCCTGGGTAACATTGCTTCTGTCTTGGCTGCAAGGCTGACATTTTGTGAATGCTGTCTCATTTAAAAAATACAAATGTGATTACCTTGAATAGGCTGCTCGGAGTGCACTGTAACAAGATTTCCTCCTTTTGCATTATGAGATGCTTCTGAAATGTGTATAATATTTTCTTCCCCTGGCTCAGGACTCACTTCCCGGGCTAAGCAAATGGAGTACCTGGTGAAGAAGCCCTTGGAGTCACGGAGGGCAGAACTCAGCTTGTCAGGACAGGCATCCTGCAGCCTGCTGTGCGTGGTAGAGAGACTTCAACAGTCTCATCATGCTGTCTCCAGCCTAAAACTTCCGTCATCTTCATCACACCCAGGATTTTTAGTGTGAATCTGAGGCAGAGTAAGTCAGGCTGTGTGGTGAGGGAGGAAATCTGAAGCACTGTAATTCACGATGAAACGGATCTCCCTAAATGAAAGGCTAATTCTTTATCAGCAGCTTCGTTGATTAAAAAAAAGAAATAAATTGTTCCCTTCAGTCGGTTGTTAATGGTTAAGAGAGCCTGATGCATTCTGTGCATATTCAGAGAAGGCACAGGACAATAAACTTTTAACTTGGACACAGACCCCGTGGGATATTAGAGAGCCTTGCACAACAGAGAAATAAACATATGGAGGGTAAATATCAGACACTAATTTCATTAGAAAATCAATACACAGAACAGTATCCTTGCACTTCAGCCAATTAAGACAATGATCAACAAAAGTCCCTGGGCTGCTTACGCAGGTACATGAGATCTTTATCAGATAAAGGCCAGAGCCAGGAACCAGAACCCCCTTCTCCCACCTGAGTGCCCTGACTTTGAGGCTTTGGGGCCACAGTCCTTTCCTCCAGATCTTTCTCGCTTGTGAAGATTCTTCTTTGGCTGCCCAGAGGAGCAGTTGCCACAATAAGAATCCCTCCCCTTTCCCCCCATCCAAACGCCCCGAACATGTGGTTCTTTAGCGCACTCCTTCACATACATTCCGTCCAATCCAGCAGGCAACACAGTGTGGGGTCAGGATCTCAGACCCCTGGTAGGTGCATGCTCTGCCTGCCAGGGCCACCATGTGTAGTGCTCGTCCCCCTTTGCTCTTTTAAAATAAATGAGCCCTGTGCATGTGAGTGCCTCTCCCCACCTGGGACATCTGCATTCTGAGCAGAGGCATTTTGTATTTGTCTGACTTGGGCCTCCCTGAGCCCAACGAAAAGGCTGGGAGTTTTTTTATGGTGATTTTCATCCTGAGTGCCTCTGGGACAGGGCCCACCCAGAGAGATGCTCTCTGGTTCAGTTTTATCCTCTCTACTGCCTACAAAGGGATGGATCAAATCTGGATTCCCCTGCTGAAAGTGAGATTCCAAATTTGCATACTGCAATCCACAGTTTGGGTACCAGAAGAGGATGGGTTGGATCTTGCCCAATGTTTCATCTTTTTTCTTTAAACTCCATACATTTTTCCCTGTCTGAACCATTGGAAGACCTACTGCCCATCTTGACTTTTTGTTTTCAGAATCCAGGATCATTCTGTAAGTGCAAATACTATGTGAGTCCTTCCTTTCTGCGTGAAGAGCCTCATTTCTAGCCTGTGAGTAAGCAGTGCCTAGGATTCTTTTCTTTCAAACTGTATTTCAGTCATTCAAGATTTTTATAATCTGAATGCATACTGGGTATATGGATAATGTAATTAGATATTAAATTTCAGTTCATGTTCTCCATTTCCTTAATGTGATTGGATGGTCTTTTTTCCCTGATTTAAAATATTGGTTCTGGATGTCAGGATCCTAAAAAAACCGTTTGATTGGTAACTGCAGAATGGTGGATCAAATCAGTGATATGAAACCAAGTGCACATTTTACACATTAGCTGAGAGCTGTACTTGTCTGACCTCATTCATGCTCAGTTTTATGCTGCTGCCCTTTCGCTGCGGTAATGGAGTTATTCCAGACTTACATGGCTGTGCAGGGAAGAGCACAAAGAGGATGAACGAATCTTTGTGCTGCTCTGGCTGGGGAAGTGTGCGTAGGGACAGGGTGAGTGCTGCTGCACCCCGAGGTGCTGGCACCTGAGGCCGCAGTGAAATCCCTAGACAAGAGCCCCCAGTGTATTCCTGAGCAGGGAGCTCCGCTGGGAGCCCTGGGCTGAGGGGAGTGGGAGGTGGAAGAAGAGGACCCTCATAGCTCTTTGCTTGGTGTTTTCCTAATTTAGAGGTTTTCCTTGACCTATTTTACACCATCAAAGTACCATAAAAAGGCCCTTAAATGAGACTAAAGCACAAACACTTGAGTCTTTTGGGAGAGACATACTTTATGTGAAGGATATTTTCCTCCCATTTTGTGCTGCACTAAGTCTTTGGATTAATAGTGTTCATTTTAGTGATAGTAATTGTACACCCAGAACAGCAACTGTGGTTCAAAAGTTTAGACCTGGCTGAAAATAAATTGATTTGGACTCAGTCTGAGTTTCCTCTACTTAGCCCCAGGCATGGATGGAACTAGATGAGCTCCTTGCTTTTTGTAGTTCAATACAATTAATTTAATTCAATGAATTCAGTAAAGAATCTTGATGTTTCTTGACTGTGAGCTTTTCTTTACTCCATACATCTCTTCCACTATTTAGGTTTTTATCACCTTAGCAGCAGCACTGGAATTAGGTGTTCAATTACCCCAGCTGGTGTTGCAAGGCTCATTTATGTATCGATGATTAGCTGGGCCTTTTCAGCTCTTTGATGTGTGCACCGAGGGCGATGATAGCATTGTTGAATCCAATGTGTGTGTGTGCTGGAGATGTTGCTAGTGTTTGGTGTCAGTGAGAAATGTGATGGCACGGGGTAATCCCTTAAGGCTGGCTCTTTCTGGGCTGAGAACTGGCTGCTTAATGTGTTGCATGTTTGTCCACTGTGATGGAAGACTTTTGGAGAGCTCTAAATCCACCCTAACGCACCTTTTGTGGAGGAGTTGCCATTATGTTATCTCAGTTAATATTTGTATAGTGCTGATAGCATACTGTGTGCCTCCAGGTATAAAGACAAAGTCTGTGCCTCGAAGAGGTGGCAAATTAACGTTTCCACAGAGCTCAGCAGCCTTGTGGGTTGTAAATTGCAAGGACAAGCCTTAAAAAAAAAAAAAAAAAGCAATAAGGTGGTTCAGGGAAATGTATCAAATGGTGTACAGTGAAACTGCAGGGTAGCAGCTATCAAGCCTGTGATTTTTCAGTTCTGCTATTTCTCTATTGATTTGTTAGATTATTTTCTGCTGTTTTGATTTTAGACATTTAGCATACATCGCACCCAGGGATGAAACAATAGCAATAGATTGTGGAAGGCAAGGTGAAGTAGAAGTTTCTTGCTGGCAAATTGGCACAAAGAGCAGAAAAGAACCTCTACCGTTGCTGCCTCCTTCCTGGATACAGTATTTAGGTTTGTTAGCAGAAATTTGTCAATTATTTGGTGTCATTTAAAAATATTAAGATTTATGCTAAATGGTGCTCAGAAAACACCCTTCTGATTTTCAGAGCCTTCCATTTCTCAGTAGAAGATTCTTCACCAAGAATTTTCGGTGGAAACACAATGTTTCTAACTTTTGTATCTGTGACCTCAGGCAGACCTCCTGGTCTGGATTTCCATGCAAAACTCTAGTAAAATTTTCAGGAGAAAGATGAGAGAGAGATGGGAAGGAAGGAAGCTGGCACAGGATAGTATGCAACATCTGAAGAGACATGTCTGAGGTGGGTAAAAGGAATTATTTATCTGTGGAAGAGTTTCTCTCTTTTCTGCTTGGAGTAGATTCATTTTTACGTGACTCAAGTTACATGAGATCAATCCCATCTTTTGTTTATTTTTTTAGATGACAAATTCGTCATGAGGGAAGTAGTGCTTTCTAGCCACTGGGGTAATAACTAGTATAATAGCATCTAATTTCAGATGAAATTTATAAATGTCTGTAATAAAATAACATTAGTTTTCTGCTTTCTGTTCTTTCATTACTGATTCTTTAATATTTTTAACAGTTTTTCAATGAGGCTTTTAAAATATTTTGTTTCTGTGGGGTACCAAAAATAAAGACTTACAAAATGAACAGCCATCTTTTTGGGGAAGATTTCTAGACATTGAAACAACTTATAGGCTCAATGTAATGCTCAGCTGACTGAACTAGAAATACTTGATGGATCCCTAAGGCTATAATTTACTCCAGGTGTTTTATACACAGCAATGCCAGTTGCAGAGTATTCATGTCTATCTCTACACCTTTTATTGGCAGAAATGTTCCATCTCATTTACAAAGTTGGGCAGCCTCAAGCAGTAAATTTACATGGGAGGACATCTCTAGAGAGACAGAACATTACAGTCCTTCATCTTCCTCTGCTTTTCTTCTTTTCCCTTCCCCTGCTAGAGGATTCTGCTGTGAAGTCTTTATTCTCTTTTGCTGGTTTATTGTTGTTAGCTGACTTTGGAAAAGACTGGAACCTCTTCTTCTCTCCCTGGTACTGTAGCACTGTTTGGGCCTGGGATTGTTGCTTTGCTATTTTCAGCACTGCAGAATACAACAAAATCAGAACAGCCCAGGCTGGAAGTGCCCTCCAAGGATCATCTGGTTCTACCTTTCATGGGAAAGGAATCCTAGATGACATTATCTGTCACCGTTGTCCCACCTCATCTTAAAAACTTCTAGTGGTGGGGACTCTACCACATACCTGGGAAGGTTGTTTCAGTGATTGATTTTTCCGACCGTAAAAAAAAAAATCTTTATTATGTCAAGACGAAATCTCTCCCAGTGCAATGTTACCTCCATTGTCTCTTGTTTTCCCCATCTGGCTCCTTGTGAAGAGAGAGCCTCTGTCACCTTTGTAGATGCCCTTTAATTACTGAAATAACTGTCATGAGGTCCCCATTGAGCCTTGTCTTTTTCACAAATTATCTAACTCCTTCAGTCTTTCCTTGCAGAGCAGATTCTTCAGCCCTTTTAATCATCTTCATGGCACTCCTGTGGACCTTCTCCACTCTGTCTGCATCTTTCTTGAGTTGTGGGGACCAGACCTGGACACAGTATTGTGGATGCAGCCTGACAAGCACTGAACATTGTGGAATGATCATGTCTCTGTACTTCTAGTGACATCTCTGCAAATGCAGCCCAGGAGCTGATTTGCCTTTGCTGCTGCAGTGGCTCACTGCTGACTGATGTTCAGCTTGTTATCTGCCAGGACCCCCAGCTCCCTGGCAGCAAGGTGCTCCCCAGGCACACAGATCCTGCCCTGTGCTCTTTGGGTGCTTTGTCCCCCGACCAGGACTTTAACTTGTCCTTGTTCAGGCAGCTCCTGCCAGCACCCTCTCCCAGGTCCCTCTGAAGGTGGCTCTCCCTTCTGACATCTTTGCCTTGCCTCCAGCCGGATGGGTGCCCTCAGCAAACTTGGTGAGGGTGCAGCAAACTGCCTGAGGGCTCCTTTCTGTTCTGTCTGAATTTTCAACTTCTCCCTTCTTTTAGATCCCATACACTTTCTAACACACAGATGTCTCCACTGCCTCCTCTGTTCACCTGTGCAAAAGCTTTCATCAGCAGTGGATGGTGGAGACAGAGCAGGGCACCCTGGCTGTCCTGGGAGCCTCCTGGAGTTACACGTGACAGCTGCAGAACTTGCACTCTGCGTGCAACAAGGAGGGCTGAATGCAGATCATGATCATTATTAAAACTTTATTTCTATACCATATGTCATCAATAACTGAATAAAAAATATTGAATTTTCTTCTTTTCAAGTAGAAGAGGGTGCTTACTCCTCATGAAGCTCTTCACACATTCCAAATGTTCTCCTTTTAACATAGCTGTGAATCTTCCTTCTATCTGATCTCCCTGATCCTCAAGAATATGCAACAGATAGTCACAGGAGCAGACACCGTTCTTAATATTTTTTCTCCTTATTTATCCTCTGACATTTTCCTTTCCAGTGGAGCCCAATATGATGTTTAATATTCTCTTTATTCTTTCTTAACCTTCAATCCTTGCTTTTCACATCCCTGTCTGCCACCCATGTAGCAGCATTACACAGTGAATAAAAGTTTTTTATGCAAATACAAACCCGTTGAACTATTTAGTTTCAGATGCTATGGTGCAGGCTGTATACTATTACTGAATGACATGCTCTGCAAATCAACTGAATGTGCTTATTTTTTTCCATTCAATTTCATTTGAGAATTTCTTCAATCAAGAGGAAACATACGTACAGGTAAAAGTGAGAAGAGATTTTGAATACAAATAAAGAATGTATTTTATGCAGTAATCAGGTCTGCTAAATGTAAACATAATATATAAGTGACTAGACTTAATAAACAGGATAGATGTGCATTTTTTTAGTACATAAATTGTATTGGCATTCAGCCATTAGGAATTCAGTTCTCCCACATTATTACCCCTTTATTTATTGCAAAGTGCCGTTGGGGTTGGTATGTGGTTATAGCAGGCGAAGGGCAGAATAACTCCAGAAAACAGGCTGCTGGAGAAACAGCTACAGACACTTTCCATCAGTGCATGTTCAGGAAACAGAAACTCCAGGTAGCCCACAGGAAATGCCTGATACAGGTGACATGGGTACATTCCAAGGGAAAAATCAGAAACTGAATGCGGTGTCTTAATATATTGAGCCTTTGTAACTCTTATACATGGGAAGGGAAGGGAAGGGGCTTCTGACCCAAGACGTTGAAAGCAATGGGAAATTTGCCTTCAGTTTTCAGGGAGGCAGATTTTTTTACTGCCTAAAATAACTGAGCTTGAGGAGATCACACAATGGCTGTTGAAATTAAAGTCTACATTTACTAGTTGCATCTATAATGCCTTTTTATAATGGTATTTATATCCCACCAATTCTCTACACGCGACTGAAGAGTGTGCTTACCCTCAGCTTTGTGTGTTTTCGTGATAGCAACATTTATAGTACCGTGTCCATGTTTGCCAAAGGGCTGCGAAAGCTGCCAGCCTAGCCCCTTCCCCTTGAGGTTATCCATCTCTTAATGTCTCTTGATGCCTGTGCAGCAGCTGGAGCCTGGGAGGCAGGCTCAACACTTGCTGTCACCGTTGTTCTCAACATTGGCCATCTGCAGGGGGGCATAATGATTTGGAAATCCATCATTCTACCAGACTCAACGGGAGGATTTGAGATGAGATCTGATGTTCAGCTGATGTGCTAAGCCACAAGTGTATTTTTGCTAGGAGAATCTCACTCTCAATGATTATTAAATCCGTCTGTTGATCAATTGGTGTTTCTATCCTACTGCTCCTTGGCAGCTGAGACACATTGTGAATGACTGGTTTAGACAGCCAGGGAAGAACAAATTGTTCTAATTGCATGCAAACATTTTACTTCTATATTTCTGCCTGTTCAAGAGTATCCTAGAGCTAATCTTAGGCATAACACCTATTTGATTATTTTCCTAATTAAATGCAGTTGACTGCATATTAGAACAGTGCCTTCAAACAGTATTTTTTTGGGTAATGACTGGGCACTCACTGTTCCTTGCTCACAAGGTGCTCTGGAGGCTGCTCTATGGTGTGTGCTTCAGGCTGCCTTCCCCAGCAGCGTCTGTGGAGTCAGCCTCATTTAGTGTCTCTGCCAGGTGCTCTCAGGCCTGCCCCAGGACAAGGAAGAGATAGCAGTGAGCTGAGTAAGGCTCTGCACTTCCCCAATTATGTGCTTTTCCCCAGGGAGGGCAGGGAGTAGAGAGAGGACAGGCAGAAAGCAGACCAAAGCATCTGCTCCTGTTTTTCTGAGTTCCCTTGCTGAGGGACCTTCCCATCCCAGCAGCCCCAACACCTCGCTGCTCCCAGGGGAGCTGTCCTTGGTGGGTTACTAAGCCAGGCAGCGTGCCTGCTGTTCAGCTGGAGTTTTTAACAACGTCATTTCGAGTCTCCTCAAGACCAGTTCCACGCTCTCTCAGGAATACTTCACATGGCTGTACAGGGGAAAAAAAAACAACTTCCATTCAGAAAGCTATTAGGTGACAGCTGTAAGGAAATGTATTAAACCTTTCCAGGAACAGTCCCTCCCCCTTGGTTTCCAGTGAATGCATTATTGGCAGGGAGGTCGAATATCTTTCAGTTGTGGTGTTGAAAAATTAACAGCTTCCTTAAGGGGCTGTGACATTTTTGAAAAGCCGGAGCTCTGACACCCTTCAGAGCAGCAAGTTCTGGAAAGCCTGAAGCTGCCCCTGTCTCCATACCTTCATGGTTGCAGAACACTCTGGGGGGAGAGTTGCTTCCTCTGATTTGGGTATAAATTTATAATAAAGAGAATCATAGAATCATAGAAAATTTTGAAAACCTCTCCCCTAACTCCAAAGAATGAGATATTACACAACAACTTTATGAGGACTGGCTCTTAAAAGTAACGTTTGGGGCTAGATAGGTGCTCAGCAGAAACAGCCATCTCCTGTGATGGCTCCTGAGATGTGCTAGTGGCAGGGGCAAGCCCAGAGGGATTCCTCATCCACTCTTTTGAAGTTTACACACTACACCATCCTGAGTCACTGAGCTTTCTGGGTGCGTATTGAGGTGTAGAAGTACCACCAAATAAAGTGATATAGCCTTGAAGAATATCAAGTAAACCCATTGATAGAGTTTTGACTATAGAGGTGTGAGGAATTGCATGGTAATCATAAATTACAGCCTTAAAAAATAAATTGCAAACACCAGATGTAGCAATTTATGCAGTTGAACCATTATAAAGAAATTTTATATTCCTTATTGTAGTGCTCAAAGAACACTAAATCTGGAATATTTTATTTTCAAGCAAAGTTTTTTAACCTGTAAAATCTTGCTTATTTAACATACTGCAAGATTTTGATTAGTATAAAACCTCAAAGGTCAAAAAATGCCACCTATAATGTTTAAATCTCCTCAGACTATTAGAACCCAAAGGTCACAATGTTAGTTGAAAATTTTAGTTTCATAGTTCAGTTTCCTCCCTGTTTCAGAGGGCTTCTCTTCTGTGCAACAGAAGTAATTCCTTTCCTGAAGGTTGATTTGTGAGTCTAGTTTGATTCAGAGCTTCCCGTGGATTATCTGCCTTTTAATTCAGCAGTAACATGAGAATTGAACTCTTCTTCACCATGGATATGGGGACATTTTACTGGAGTGAAAAGACAGTGCTGGGCTCTGTATTCAGTTGTACTATAAGCTGCAGCTGTTCTATACATTACTGGAGTTATTGGTATTTGCCAGTAATTCTGGAATAGTTCCTGTCTGGTTGCAGACCTTCAGGAGCTAATATCAATAATATCAGAATAAATAAATGGAATAAATGTATAGGCTGCTCCTCTAATCAGGGGAGGTGTGTAGGCTGCAATGTGTCTCGGTGTATGGGATATAATCTGGCTCCTAGATGTCTGTCTTTCACCAAAGGATGACTCTAAATGACTTACTGGGATTAGATTAATCCTGCCTCTTTGTTTTTCCAGCAAAGTGTTCTACAGCTAGACCCCTGCAGGAAGTTTATCGTCTGCCTTCTTGAGAGGTCAAGCATTCCCAGTATAGATATCATTCCCTATGGAAAATGTCAATAATTAAAGTCCAGGAAGAAAAGTGCTTGCCATGGGTAGGAAAAAGAACATAAACAAAAGATGTTTTTGAGGTGTTCAGATTCTGAGTATAGTCAATTTATATAATCAGATAATAAATTCATTGTGTTTTTTTAAACAGAATAATCTTCCCGGGGAAAAAAGTGATTCTGGTAATATAAGAATAATTTATAGGAAAGTGTTGGATTTTTGCAAATATTTAATGGGAAGAAGTCAGATATTTTACTTCAAAGATTTTTTTGGCATTTTTGGCATTGTGTCAATAATATACATATGTTATTTCATTATTATTCAAATATTGATATGAAACAAAATAAATCTGAACATCACAACTGTAATACAGCACTCTGAGTGTCTCAGAGCTTTTTGGAACTCCCAAACGGAGTTTCTTTTTTCAAGAAGCCTGAATTTTCTGTGAGATTCTAATGATCCTTTAATTCTGAGGAAGAGTATAAAGCTGAGTAGTTGGCAGAATTGTGTGTGAAAAGCAAATCCTTGTTGTCCATCAGCACTACCACATTGCATTATCTTATTTCCCCTGTCTCAGATGGTGATCCTGGCTGGTGCTCGTAGTGAGCTGCAGTCCAAGCACCTGCACTCCTGTTTCTGCTAACTAGCAGGCTTTTTCTCTAAGGAGAAAGCTTGCATAGGTGAACAGAACTACGCAAACACAGGTGTATGTTATAACAGTAAATGCCTTGTTGATTACTTAAATTAAGCCCAATTTCAGAGTACAGCTGCTTAGCACTAACACCGCTTCCTTAGGTATTGTTTTCAACAAGTTGTGAAAGCTGCTCAAGGAGTTTTTGTCACACCTGCTAGTTATATATCGAGAATGTGATAGAGCAGTTGCATGCAGAATAATGAGAAATTTTTTTTTAAATATCGAAATTTCACAATGATTTTTTCTTTTAATAGATGAGGGCTTTGAGCTTGACTAGCAGCAATGTATCGAAGTACAGGTTTCTACTAGGAAGAAAAACCAACATCTTTTTGTATTTGGCAGTAGGAATGTTTAGTGTATATATCTATATCTATATATCTATATCTATATCTATCTACTTCCAAGTCATGGTCCAAAGGTAATGATCTAAGGATTATTAATTTCCAATATAAAAGTGAGCTTTATAAAGTAGAGAAGAAAAGAACAGGTGGTTTGTGGGTTTTCCTTTTGTCAAAATCTGGCGTCTGATCACAGTTGAATCGATTCATAAAACACCAGAATGGAGGATCACTAAGTTATACCTAACTTAGCCACTGGGTTCCCATTGGATATAACTTTGCATAAGTCCCATCTGCTTCATAATCATCAATATGGCCTTGGTAAGGAGAAGTTTTGCCTTATAGATACCTGCTGAAGCTCCTTAGGGAGCACAGTGGGAATATGGATGGGATGGTCTGGTTGACAGACTCCATTTAAATCCTGAAAAGTATTCAACAGATTCTCTCACCAAAAAAAAAAAAAAACCCTCAAACTCAAACATTTAAGAAAACTGAGTAAAGGAATAGGGAGTCTATCCTTTTGTTGCTGATTAATTGTTTGAAATGGAAAGCTTGAGTAAATAGTTGGAGGCATGAGGGTGGTGGAGGAAGGTCAGCAGTGGATTCCTATTGAGGTCTGAGTGGGCACATGGGCTGTTCAACATATTCATGAACCTCCTGGAAGAAGGTATGAACAATGCCATGATAAAGGTTGCTGATGATGCAAAATTATTCAAGCAAGACTAACAACAAAGGCGAGGGTTGAATGTTTCTTTTTAATTCTTACCACAAAAGACACCTACAGATTAACAAAACATATGCTGTTATTCACTCATTTACATCATCAAATGTTTGCCCTGCAGACTATGGAAAAAATAAGACACAGGCTTCTCCAAGACACTTGAATGGCTGATAATAATAAGGGACAAATTTAAAATGGTAGCAAAAGAGTATATGAGTTTGGATTCGTGATCATAGGAAACTGTATGACCACAGAGAGATGCCACCTTATCAAGGAGGAGCTTCAGCCTGCTCCTGATGCTTGATTTGTAACTGTACAAGGAGACAAGCTGGTTTTTCCCCCCATGTTATATCAGTGATTTTCAGTCCAGATATGGATACAGCTCTGTGGTTGCTGATGGAGGCTGATGTATTCCTTCACCTACGGCGTTTAGGGACACTTGAGTATTTCAGAGCCTGAAGGACAATGCTTCTTCTTTGGCAGGCACCTTCATCACAGGTTATGAAGTGTCATTGAACTGGCCTGTAGGTTCATCTATATTTCATCTTCCTTCTGATTAGACAGTGTGGAGACCTCCAAAGACCTGGAGCAAGAAGGAAACCAACTGGGTGCTGCTGTTTTTGCAACTCTGACCATTAGCCTTGCAAAATATAGAAGGTGCTACAACAAAGTACAATGGAGAAGAAAGTCTTACAGATCTATGGGGAAAAGATCTGTGGAGGCAAAAAAAAAAAAAAAAAAAAAGAAATTCTTGAGAAGTTTTGGTATCACTTAAGTTTTGTAAAGTCAAGCAGAAAACATTTTCTTCTGTACTGAATTTGATAAAGCACTCTCAGAAGCAAAGCATGAATGTTTGCAGACCAATGAAGAGACAAAAATGTAGGTGAGAAAGAGGCTAGGGCAATGAGTGGAAGCATCAGATTTTTATTCTTTCAAAATACACAATCATGCTTCTTATGAGGTTATCTTCTTTATTTTTTTAAAATTTTATTTTAAACATATATAGATATTGTGAGGTTTTGGTACACTTATATTAGTTTGGTAGCCCTTCCTCTTTATTTTTAATAATGGAATCTTGGGTTAATAGACTTTTTTCTGCTTGCTTATGAACCTCATTCCTTCCAGAAAAACACCTACAGCTTTGTTTAACTGACCCTCTCCATATCTCTCAGTCTCAGAGGATCTCTCTAAATCAAAAATAGCTTCAGGAATTATCTCCATGTAGTTCAGTCAGCAATGATGTAAGGAAGCAGCATTTTAGCTCAGGTACTTTGGAACCCTGCAATCTTATTAGATTAATGAGAGCTTGAATGGACATATATCCATTGTTCTAAATAATTGTGCTTATCAGCATTTGGAAAAACAAATGAGACGGAAGTTAGCATTTGCCTATAATGTATTAGTGTTCTTAGTTATGATATCTTAGCAATTAAAATATAAGTTTTCCTGAACTCAGGCTTTTAACTAACAATAGAACACATGCTTTTCCTTTGTGTGAAATACCTTGGAGAAAAGCTTAAATCTATATTTACTGCCCAACAGAAGGGATGAGTTGGCATGTTGAAGGAAAATTGCATTAAGTATAGAAACCCAACAAAACCATCAATTGCAGTGTTAGCCCTCATACACTCAGCTTGAGGTTGTTCACCAATCATGTGGGAACAATTATCTTTATGGATTATTGATTATATTCAACCCTCAGGCAGCTGTGGGCCTCATAAGGCGCTTCGTGGCTGCAAGAAGGGTAAATTTTGTTGGGTCTTTCAAGAGCCTTCCTGAATAATTTCAGAATGTATTCATCAACCTCTAGGGGCAGTTACCACTAGTGATCAGGCTAGATGGATAATTTGATTAATTAGAGATTCTTCAGGACATAAATAGGTACAGTAATGATATTAGGTAAACTAAAAATTCAAGATACTGACACAAAGGTCTAATTAATTTATATATAAGGAAAGTAAATTGTAAATATGTTGGGACTGGTTGTTTGAAACAGCCAGGGATTGCCAGAGGGAAGGAAATGATGGCATGCTATTGCCCTCATAACTTCCTTATTGGAGCATACCAACTACGGAGTTTCTTCAGTTGTTTCTGAACAGGAAAGCTCTTCTTATCTCCAGTGATGAACTGACACAAAATAACAGGATTTGAGCAAACCCCACAAAGGTCAAGGGAAACCCTTCTATTTTGAGTGCTACTGTACTGACAGAAGTCTCCCTTTAATGGTGAGAAGTTTGGCTCTTGTTTTACAGGCAAGTTTTGAGTTTCCAGTTTGCTGCTATTAGGTCTTAAAGGGTTTTCTCACACTGTTTTAGGGAAATAATATTCTCTGCATGCTGATATACAGCTATTCTTTTTGTAGCATGCCCATTGTGGATATTTAGCTTTGGGTTTCTTTCTGCCTACCATATATACTTTTTTCCTTTAATCCTCTCTTTTTGTTTGTTTGGGGTTTTTGTTTGTTTGTTTTGCTTGTTTGTTTTGTTTTTGTTTTGCTTTCACAACAATTTATGCTACTCCAGTCTAGTCCAGAGGAGACAGGATTTTAAACCTTAGTTCCAGCAAGTCCTTCCAGGAGAGATCTGTGGGACAAGATTCCCTAGGAACCCGAGGAAAAATATGTCATCTCATGTCCTTGGCAGTTTATTGTCAATGGAAAATTCCTTCCCATTTTTCAAACCAATGATTTCCACTTTATCCTCAAAGGAGTGTCAAGAAGTGTTTGATACATGTCCCACTGTTTGGAAGTGGGCCTGGCTGGGTTTCACTGGTGATACAGATCTCACTGCAAGTCACCACATCAACAGGAAATAATGAAGATTGTACTGTGGCTTAAGCTGTACCCTTCAAGGAATGCTGTCTAACTGCAGGTTGGATGTGTGTATCTCTCAGTTTCTGCTATTTACAATAAAAATATCTCACCCTGGTAACACAAACAGTATCAGTCATATTTTGGCTCAGTGGCTTTTAGACCTCTGAAGAGGAGCAACTCTTCAGAAATTTGTGGTTTGGGCTATGGAAGTAACAAGCCCTGGCTAAGCTATAGGAATCCAGGTCTCTTTCTCTGTGATAACTCTTCCAAGTGGTATATTTACACCTTAGAAAAGCAAAAGTACATGGACAAAATTTGCATGCCACTGTACAGTTGTGTTACCAAGTACAGGCCTAAAAATTGGAGGATAATGAATTACAACGAGGCTAGATTTAGATCTAGCGTCTTAATTTTTTTTAACACAACTAATTTTGGTGGAACATGTTTTTGTTAGAGAAGACCATACCTTGCATATTACATTTCATCACTCCTGTCTCAGAGAAATTAATATCTGTAACACATATCTGTGGTTCATTCTTAATTAAGTTACAGAAGATGTAAGCTGTATCTTTAATGTTGTATAAAGTGTATGAAAAAAATAAGTGTTTATGTGCAACTAGCTTAATACATGTGATATGCTACATCTGGAACCAGAACCTCACACAGTGTGAATGAGACCTTATCCATGAGACAAGTGTGTCCAGTGTGTTTATGTTCCTGTAATTTCCAAGCACTTGAAATTGGATTTACTTTGTGTTTTTAAGAAAGAAACAGAAAGAATGACCAGTTCTTATAGGGTGTAGCTCTGTACATTTGACAATTATTTATAGTATCATAGAACCATCAAGCTGGAAAAGCCCTCTAAGATCACTGAGCCCAGCTGTTAACTCGGCACCACCGAGGGATGATGATATTGCCATTTCCATGGGCATCCTGTTCCAATGCCTGACCATCCTTTCAGTGAAAACATTTTTGCTAATATCCAATCTAAATGTCCTCTGGTGTAACTTAAAGCCATTTTCTCTCATCCTTTCACTTGTTACCTGGGAGAGGAGACTGAACCTCCCCTCACTACAACCTCCTTTCAGGTAGCAATAGAGAGCAATAATGTTTCTTCTAAGCCTCATTTTTTTCTCATTTTCTCATGTTCTCTGGGAAACTTCCACAAACAGGTGAGAGAGGGACACCTGGGTTTTTTGTTCTGACTGTTGACCATACATAGCAGTGAAATCCCTGGAAGGTACTAAATTCCTTGAAATATTCTAAAGTGATGGGAGACAGTTTATGCTTACATTGCCATCACTTGTATTTTAATATAGGAGGAGGAAGAGGTCAATAAATAATAATAAAGTAAGTACTTTTGATCATGCTTTAATGGAAGTCAGTTAGGGAAACTGTTTCTCTGAGGCATCTTGGCTGGCACAGATGGGGCTGCAAAGTGGCAGGGATGGCAGCTCCATCTGGATCCCATGGCTGAACTTGAACTGAAGGTGCCTTCCAGGGCCAGGGACTGGCACAGGTATCAGTGTCAGTCACGCATGCAGATGCTGAACATCCGCAAAGAGAATTTTAGAGGAGGACTGACAATCTGGAGATCAAGTGTCATCATGCAAATCTTATAACTACCCTGCATTGCAATGAGCTGAAACTCATCCCAAGGTCAGGACAGCTAGTGAAAGGTTTGTGTAGCTGAGCATCTTGCGTCAAGAAGTAGCTAATATCATCTGTCCAGAGGGGAGTGTAAAAGCAGGGCACATGTGCAGGGTGTTTCTTCAGAGCTGTGTCACACTGGAGCTTGCTTAAACCAGGGATGGATCTTCCTCTACACTGCAAGCTGTAAAGCAAAGAAGAAAAGTGTTACAGTGTGGGGGAGGAAAATAAAGAAAAGTGTGCCTGTACTGAGCAAACCACGACTCTGCAGGCAGCCTGAGGTGTTCTTTGGCTGGAGAGATTTTTAAAAAGCAGGTTTTTCATGTACCTTCTGTATGCAATTTCCTAAATGAATTGATACTTTTCTCCATAAGGATTGTACTGCCTGTGTTTGCCGTCTGAGAAGCTGTGCACCTGTCAGACCTTCTGCTTGTTATCTAGTATGTGCTCCCAGACTCCTTTCTTTTGCAGATCTAGATTTGAACTCATGAGAAGATGAAGCATCCGCCCTTATCTATTTCTTCTTCTCCCTGTACAAGTCAGGCTGTTAGCATGTGTGGGGGCAGTGCATCTCAATTGCATCCTGCCGCGGCCCAGATAAATTCAGCAGCGTGTGGCAGTGAAGTGCTTGGCAGACCTCTAAGATAAGAAAGATAAATGCTGTGCACTTTTCCAGTGAAGATCTTCATACAAATGTGAAGTCGCTCAGGCTGTGATTCAGGCCTCTGCCTCAGGGAGCTGCTGTATTTTCCCATCTGCTGCACAAGGACAAGACTTATTTGTGAAACTTGAGAGTTTGGGGAAGGGGGATGGTAGATCACGTAACGCCTATAGTAAAAGCAATTAGAGTATTGCTAAAAGACATTATTGTTACAAGTGGTAGCAAACCTGGCTTGATCTATCTCTTGTGAGCATATGTGCTCTTCAGAGAAGTCTTGAGGCAGCTCCGAGCAGTCATTTTGACTCAAATTCTCTGCAGAAAGGCCTATGCAAGTGTTTGACCTGCGCTGCTATGACAGAACAAAGAACAAATGGGAAATCAGCAGTTGGCATACAGCTCCTTCTTCACCAGGCATTGCTGTTTATACCTGTCAAGTTCCAGGTTTTTCAAGTTGTTCAAGGTGGGAACAAAGAATAGAAAGATCCCTTTTTTTTTTTTTTTTTCCCCCTAAGTGATATATGAGGGAGGACTTGCTCTGGAAGTGGGATGTCCACCCAGACACCAGCCCAGGGAAATACATTGCTACCAGGGCTGAGACTGATGGGAATTTTAAGCCAAGAGTTAGTGTATTCAATTTTGACCGTATAACTCAATACCGAGTTGTGGATGCTTGCAAGCCTGGGCTGGTATCAGCTATACTAGTAAAAGTGAAGATGGTATTTATAGATAGGACAAGTCTGTGGTTGCCCCAGTTTACACAGCATGGCAGAAAAAGAAGATTGCCATGCTTGCCTGCTGCTTCCTGCCCTGTCCCATTCTATGCTGTGTGTTTATGCTGTGCTGCCCTCTCCGTGCTGTGCTGTGACAGGATGTCTGTGCTTGAGACACTCCTCCCACCCCAAGGTGCTGTGAATGAGATTGTGATTTCCTGAATCACAGTCATAGGGCAGCAGAGAGAAGATGAAGATCTGATCTCTTCGATCCACTGTACTGCAGCAGGTAGACAATTTAATTCTCTAAGCCTGACAGTATTTTCACAGACGCTAAGTTTTACATGAGGAGGTGAAGAAAATTAATTAAATTGAAGCAGAGCATTGAAGGTGGGCAGAAGATACATTATTTTGTGTTTGTTACATCTGTTCAGGCAGTGTTTTAAACAAGTCATGCCCTCTTTGCCAGATAGATTTTCCGTAAGTACTTTATCTACTGGTCTGTGTAATTTTAACATTTCATTGCTATATAACAAAATCATAACCTTGCCTCAGTGAAAAGATGCCAACTTCTTATTGCAGTGGTTTGAGCTCCAATTCATTTGAATGAAAAAAAGGATTTCAAAATTTTAAATGATTGATATCCTTCAGCTACAAAATTGGTAGATACTCATGATTCTCCTCTTTTACTACTGAACTTACTGAAATACAAAGTACATTAGTAAACCTATTACATAAAGACCATAAAACTCTCATTTTTGTGGTACTATAGAAAGTACTCCCAGAATATGAACAAATGCCTGCTTTTTCCAGATGTGCTTTAATTTTGCTGGCATGTTATTATGCTATCCTATGCTCTAGCTCTTTATGCATTCCAGAAACAACAGAATAGTGCAATGATCTTTCATTTTCTTATACTTACTAAGAGAAATACAACCTCTAGTAACTCCCTGAGTTGCACAGGCATTTCCTAGGCTTGTTTTCCAAAGAAGGAGCTGTCAGAAGATCACAAAGCCTGGTGCCGAGTCATTTATTATATTTGAACTGCGGTTGAGTTTGGAGCCCCTAGCTGAGATCAAGACTCCATCAATCTAGACAGTGTATAACCATGCTGTAGAAGACAATTTTTACCAAATGATTGGGCAGAGCGGGCAGAAAATACAGCACTACAGGGGCATGCTCTACCTCCAGTATCAGCTAGCCCTGGGAGGAGTCACTGGGCAGCACCTTCTAGGCTGATGGTCAGTTCCTCCCCCACCCAGCTCCCAGCATCCTGTCACTGTGAAAACATAGGGACCCTGCATCCCTATTCCCTGTGTTGAGCCCACTGAGCTCTCACAGAGAACAAGGACATGGGGTACAGGGTAGGGGCTGCATCCTGAGCTGTACTCCTTCACCTGCCGTATTCCAAGCAGGTGAGATTCATAGACAACTTGAGGTTTGTCTGCAGTTTTAATAAAAATTTCCCCCAAATGAGACTGGGTGTAATTTAACACAGCCTTGTGCACCAGGATCTGGCATGATCTTACCCAGTGCCCTTGGGTAAGGATGTCAGCACGGGATAAACTTTCCCTGTCATGCAGCAAGGATACTTTCACATCCCCATGACACAAGGGCCCTTCTGAGAAGCCTTTGGCTAGCACAACCACAGGCATTGTCCATGGCCCTGGCACATTGCAATGAAGACAAAATGGTACTAATTTGGCATGTGCAGTGAGCAAAGGGCCGGAATTTGTGAGGAGCAATGGACATGCTGGATGTGTTAACCGAGCTCGAAGAGCAGAGAAGGACAGTGTCCCATTGACCTCCTTCATACCTGTCCTTTGAGTGGCAGTGGAATTAGGCTTTCTCAGCTGTAGTCCCAAAAGCAATTCACTGTCTTCCAGTACAAACCAATAGGTCATGTACCCAACAGAGCTGTTTGGGTGGATCAGGAATGGTTTGTGGCATTTATAACAAGGACGAACAGGAAAAGTATCATTTCTCACTATGTGTTAAGGTTGTTCCTGGGTAACTATGTCAAGGAAACAGTATTATAATGGAGTTGTCTCATAAAGGCTTCTTCACTGTACAAGATCACATCAGTTTTTCCCCTGTTTGCCTTTTGAAGGTGTGTTTCTACAACTGTAACAATTTGCAATATGAGGGTTGTGAAATAGAAGCCTTTGGTTCAATCTTTGGTAGATCTAATTTTTTTTCTTGGAGATGAAGTTGCTAACTTTCACAGCTAGATTTGACCGAAATCTGTGAAGGTCAGAGATAAGCCCTTTGGAGTTTTCATTTCAAACTGTATTTCACCAGCTGTGGTATAACATACTTTATTCTATAAAAGAAAAAAGACAATGAATGAAGTATCTTTTCTTAGTTAAATCTGACCTTGGTAGGAATTCACAAGTGTTGAGTGTATTTGCACATCTACATGGGCAGATTGTGTAAAACTATAGTCATTAAGAAAAAAAAAAAGTCTCAAAAATAAACCATGCACTAAAAGACTGTGGTCAGACATATGCAAAATAATAAATATTTTAAAAGTTCCTACCAGTAACAGGGAAATTCTACATGATTGGTGGGCTTTGCCTGTGTCCAAGCTGATAAAAAGTCAATGGTCATGCAGTTTTGCTTTACTGCATGTCATCTAGAAAGCAATTTACCTTTCATTTGTGGGAAAGTTTCATATTTGATTGATTGCATTGATTTTTGCTTGCATTTTACCTGTACAGATTGATGATTACCATATTTTACATGTAGAACCTGAGCAAATAAACTAATTTTGCTGTCATTCTATTTATGGGGCACCTTCAAGGGATATTTACATTCTTCATGTAATATTTACATTCTGATACATTTGGTTATGACAAATGGTTTTCCTTTAGGTTGTTTACTCTGTTGTGTGGCTTGGCAAAGGTGATTTCACTAAACGAGGAGCAATTTTGTTTGTTTGCCCCAGGTTGGTTCATTTGCCAATCAAAACAATGCCTCACATGAAAGAACAGGTGCTGTCTGATGGAGCATGCCAAATAATTTACCAGTTAGATGTGGAAAATTATACCAGAATTCACATAATGCCTTCTTTTTATTCTTTTCCACTCAGTTTGAGTTAATTGTCTTAGTGTAAGCTGTACTGTGTCTGCTCTGCTGTGAGGAATCACCCTGACCTGTAAGCACTTCTTTTCCTTGCGTGGCCTTGCTTGTTGGGATGGAGCAGCACAGGAGAATACAGATGCCTCCACAGGCAGGAGGTAAGTCAGGAAAGGACATATTGCTGAACACCCCATTAGAAATCATCTGTTCCATCCATCACCTAAGAACTTCTAGGAATATAAAGCTTCATACTTTAATTTTCCAAAGATGAATGAAAGGCATAATTAGTCTACTAGGGTTGAAAGCTAAAGTCAAGCAAATAAATCAGGCGGCTGCAAATCAGGTAATGCAATAGTTTTAAGTCCAGTAGTGGCTTTAAACTGAGGAAGGGTAGGTTTAGGTCAGATATTAGGAAAAAATCTCTGTTGTGAGCACCATGAAGCAGTGGAACAGGCTGCCCTGAAAAGTTGTGAATGTCCCATTCCTGGAAGTGTTTGAGGCCAGGTTGGACGTGGCTTTGTGCAACCTGGTCTAGTGAAAGATGACCCTGCCTGTGGCAGAGGTTTGGTACTAATTGATTTTATGATCCCTCCCAACCCAAGACATTCTATGATTGTGAAATTTTGGGATGTCCCAGGTGTTGCTGGTGTCTGTTGGACATGCTCTGAGGATGCAGAGTAAATAGTTGGGGTTAGGCAGGGGGTACCAAACCAATCTGGGCACTGTGTTTGCAGATGGGACACCAGGGAATCTGATCATCTTTCAGTGACAGCTGACTCAAGTTCAAATGATCTGCATGGAGGCATTTTCTGGGGATGAAAAGAAGCAACTGTGCTACACACATGGCTAGTGGAGCCATGGTAACTTTTAGTAGGTAGGACTAGGTGTATAACCTGGGACTTGGTATTTTGTGTGTTTGTGGTTCCCTTCTTGGCTTCTATTTTTCTTTTGATGTACTCTTGGTTTTTTGTTTTTTTTTTTTTTGTTTTGTTTGTGTTTTGTTTGTTTGTGGGGGGGGTTTGTTGTTGTTTTTATTTATGCTTTTGGTTTGTTTTAAGGTAAGCAGCTGACTCAGGGAATATAAAAAGCAGCTACTGAAAGGGGGATTTTACCCTGTGGGAGAGCATTCCTCATCAATACCTTTTTTATTTGTAGATAGTCACCATCTTCAAGGCGGGAGAAAAAAGGCCGAGGTCCTTAGCAAGCACTGATGTTTCCCTGAAGATTCACAGCTACTGCAGGGCCAAATCCCTGTGCCTGACTTACTGTTCCTTGCTCTGAGAAATGCCTGTATTTTCTTGTCGAGTTTGTTTTGAGAGTCAGGATGGTGGAGTAGGAATTACAGTCTCCTTCCCCCGTTTTTGTGACAACCCCATTGGCAGAAAAAGGCTGCATTCTTCCCTGGCAAACCTTCCTCAGAGTCCTTTCAAATATTCCTATAACAAGGTTTTCACCAATTGAAGTTTCAGAGTAAATAAAGCTTTTAATTTATTTTAAAGCAAAAGTTTGAAATAAACCTCCTTTTGAATGGAGATCAGTATAAATAAGAACCAGAAGCTGAACAACCTGCCCAGTGTATCCCAATTAGCACTGGATTATTAGTCTGCCAGGGTGCCCGCCTAAAATTAGCTGGCTGCTTTGTAACACAGCTGGGCAACTCGCTAATTGTTTTTATTAATGAAGAAAGCTTCCCTTCCTCAGCTGTTTCTTAATGAAATTGTGGGTTCTTCATTGGTTAGCAAATCAAATCAGACTGCATTTGCACACATTTGTGTGACCAACAGATTGCAATTTGGATAAGAAAAACATCTAAGTTTCAAACACAGCTCATGGATAATTAATGCCCATTCAATGGTAATAATTAAATTTACTAACACATGACATACTGTATCTGACTGAGAGGGAGATTTGTTATGTTAGGAATACTGGATCCAATACAGAAAGAGAAATATTAGGAAATAAACTTTGGCATCAACTTAGAATGTATTTATCTTGGAAATATTAAATAATTTTATAGTTCAAATAAGTATTTCAACAGCTCTTTATGGAATGATGTGATGTAGTTTGTAATAAATGTGTGACACCAAAGTGCTACTAAGAGACTGTTATTTCTTGCCCCAGTCACTTGATGCAGGTGATAGTTTTGTGAGATTAATACTCCTGTCACATAATGCTTGCTTCTGTCTAGTGTTATATCTTCCCCTTTATTGTGCCTGTGAATAAAATGCAAATAAAATTATGGTGCCAACTAAGTTTGACAAGAATAAAATAGCATCCTTAGTCAATTTTGTGATGCCTCTGATAAGCCAACAGTGATCATTTTTTTAAACCAGTTTTACTCATCCTATTTAGTGATGGAAGAAACAGCCATTCCCTCCCAAGCTCCTGGGCTGGATAGGGCTGGTGCAGGCAGCAATTGCTCTGCTTTTTTGGCCGCTGTTTCAGTTCTGTGGTGATGCAAATGTACTGCAGCAAATTCGCAGCAGCTGAACAAAGAATGTGTGCCCATTTGTGGTTTCTAACATCTTCTTGTGGTAACAGAAGGGGCTGTGAACTGTGCACTGACCTGAGACTGTTGGTCCCCAAAGTACACACTTTGAAAGCCATGCTAATTGGGACACTGGGTCAGTCATGGGAGTGCTGAAAATCGGAACAAACTTTCCAAATATAAGTAAGAGTATGAAACATGGTGTGTAGGATCTTATCCTGTGTGATTATAGTGCTAGTCCCCAGGGAGGAGGAATTGTGGAAAGCTTTATCCATCACAGTCCCGTGACCTAGTGCCCCACTTACGTGTGTCCACAGGACGCGCTCCACAAGCTGATGCAGTGCTCTGTCCACCCTGAGACTTCACAAAGCCCTGTCACTGGCCCCTTTTCCCTTTCACCTTTTCTGTCAAAATTTTTAATATAGTGTCTTCTCTGGGGTGCTGGAGAAGCAGCTCTCTACAAGGTGATATTCATAAAAGAGAAAAAATACTCAAAAGGCTTTGAGAAGACAGGGAGAAGAGGGAATTCCTGGAGGTTGCTCTAGGGTCACAGTGAGAGTTTCTTCATTTTCCAACAAGAAGGTGTCTGTTATTTCAGTCCAGGATGACTCTAACAAAAGTAATTGTTGGGTATTTTTTTCAAGGGCTGCATTCCTTGAGACATGCAGTTATCTTGCGACAACTTATGGGAGATTTTAAGCAGGAAAGGAGGTGATGGGCAAGAAAAACACCCAGGGGGAAGTATTGTTACCATCCCTCTCCACTATTCCTTAATCACAAGGATGAGAACACTGTGAGGTGAGACCCAGGTTCAGTGCAACACTTGCATGCTCTTTGTTGACATAATGCTGGTCTTCAATAAAAATGCCTCGGAGGCTCACATGGCTGGAGTAGCTTTAGCAGGCAGAAAGGATAAACCAGGAGTATCTTGCAGGGCGAGGACCTGGGGAAGGTAAGGTGCTGATAGTGCTGTTTTCTTTCTGCTGACAGGGTAATCTAGTTGTGACTATTCACTGCACGTCTGCCTACATCCACATCAAACAGCTATTCTCCAACTGTTCCCATGAGTAAAAGACCATTTTGCTGTTTGTCAGGCTGCCCAATCACTTCTCAGGTTTTTTTACCTCCATCGTGGAACAAAGCTTCAGGCAGCCAGTGACTTGTTCTTGGTGATAACTTGGGAAATGGAATCACCAAATCAGCCAAGAAACTGCTTTTCTATGGGTTGAATTCTAAGGAGATAGGGGAGAAATAAAAAGGCCACTCATGTCCAGATGGAGATCTCGAGAACCAGAATGTCCTGGGTCATCATGAGGAAGTTCTGGATCATGCTAGAGGGCAAGATAGGTACGACTTCTCTGTACTGATTTCAGTTCTTTTAGCCACAGGTTTGTCTGTCTCTTGCAATCTATCTATGGTTTACAGGGGTTTGGACCTTGCACACACATCAGTGGATAGTTTGCATTTACCCTCATGTGTTACCCACCTGCAGGTGTCGGTTCTAAGAGAGTGGGCTTTTTAAAAAAAAAAATTGATGGTGGTTTCTGCAGCAAAAGAGAGAGAAAGGTATTCAACACTGATCCCAGGGCAGCTGGGGGTCCATCCTTTTGGAGCAGTGCTATTCTTTTGGAGAGACCCAGACATCATTCAGGACCAGGGAAGGCAACCACTCTGACCCAAGCTTCGTGTGGCCAGGGGACACAAGAGCAGTTTAGTGTTTCTAAAGCAGAGTTCAGCATGGATGGCAGCTGTAGTACTGAGTGAGGCTGTGCAAAAATATTATGCAAGATTTTGACATGTACAAAACAAAGTGTATTTCTCAAGCAGAATCTCTCCCCTCAATTGATGCATGAAGTGAAGAATTTTCGATGCACCACTTTTTCCAGATGTACAATAAATAAAATGTCAGTGGCTGCTAGAAAAGACTGAAAAAAATTCTCTTAAAGTAGTTACCTAACCTGCACCTTTTCCTTTCAGCTGCTATAATTTCTCTGCCACTCAGCAGCCCAGAGAGCAATGCTCAGCATGTTTTACAAGCACTTCATGTAACTTGCGGAGAAGAATAAAAAGGTCATCTTTCTAATGCTATGTAATCCTGCACACTATTAAGTACTAAAGGTACTTCTCTTTTGAACCAATAGTACTGAAAAAAACAAGAGTGGGAGTCATGAGGATTTAAAAAGGGTTCTGTTGGGCATATATGTGATCAAAGCCAAGAACAGTCCTTCGCTGAGAGAGACGCACTATACATTTTCAAGTTGTAGGACTTCTGTAGTCTTGCCCATGTTACATTATATATCCTCAGCTGTGTCCAGTGGACCTGTGCAATGGATTTGCCTTCATTTCTGTATGTCTCCTGTGTGTTTTGATTACCTGAGCAAATGATGCTAAAGCAGCTCAGTCATGTTTACCCAAATTGAAAAGATAATTGGCCAGATCCATCTATGGTGTAACTGTTCCAATCAGCGCAGTTCTGTCAAGGACAAATTTATCTCAAGAGAAGGAGAATTCCACACAACATGCCTGTTAAGCCCAAGCAGTTGCCAAAAATAAATTAGGAAAAATAAAGCAGATCTCCAATAAAAAGCACATCTTATCCAAATAGGTACTTCTCTGAAAGGATCCAGAAAGATGCGGTTGGAGCATGAGTTCCTGTGGCAGGGCGCTGCTGCAGGGGCCTTGTGCCCTGTCCTTGCCCCAGTGGTTGTGCTGCAGAGGCTGCTCTGATCAGGCACCCAAAATGCTTGGCCTGGGTCTCCTGCCCTGCTGGCCTCAGCTGTGGGGTGTGGGCAGGCAGGTGCAGAGGGGAAGCCAGTGGAGACCTCCTTGTCTCTTCCACAACTGTGTTTCCCAGTAAAGCAGGAGCACACATCTGGGCTTATAGAGCCAACAGACTCTGCCCACCATGCCTGTGCCTAGTGCCACTTAGAGCAGATGTGAATGAGAGACAGCTTGTTAGAGAGGTCAAGACAGAGCCTGTTTATTTATCAGCATAAACATCCCCAGGGGGCCGGATTAAATGTTTGCATGCTGGGGAAAACAGATTGTGCCAGCAGAAAGGATGAGTCAGTCCTAAAGAGAGATGCATCTTGCATTCAGCTTCTGCGGCTGCCAAGCTGCCCTGCACCCTATTACTGGGGAAGCTCAAGCCTGGAGTGTGATTTTCTAGTACTAGTGGATATTTTTAGTCAGGTTCTCTCTGACATCCTCTCTTAAATGCTAGCCATTAATGCAATGCACATTCTGTTTGTGTCATTTTGTGCTTAGAGTTTTCCCGATGGATGGATTGTTCTGTAATTCAGGTAACCCTAATGAATAAATACATGTCAACTTGATATTTCATAAAGTAAAATACTATAGCTATTCTCAGTAGCAGGCTGAAGTAATTTCACCTTTACAGGAATTCTGATCTCAATTTCAGTGTTTTCAGATCTGTCCAATATAAATCTGAATGAACAATTCATTATGAATAATTTATGCAGCAGATTTGACCCACTTTTCTGTGTTCAAATTACTATAATTCCTCTGTAATGGTTGTGTTTTCCCCTCCAGTTTTTTCCCTACAAACCTAGATTGAGGCCAAGCAAGGCTATCTAAAATAAATGGTAATTTAACTCTACCTACTGCTTGCTTCCAGGCTATGGATGCAACACTTCTATGAGAAAATATGATATGGAAAACACACTGTGATTATTTAAATTTTGTATTAGTCCTCTTTGAGGAAAAAGCATAGAGGTATTTGGTTGTTTGCTGAGAATTTTATGCAACTGTCACTTGCACATCTATAGAATTGTCATTATGTGATTGGTCATCTCTGCATTAATATTTTTGTCAATTAGTTAATAAAGTTAATTTTATAAAGAAGCTCTAAAAAAAATCAGTAACATGCATAGAAAGTTCATTTGAAACTGCAGAATAATGTATTTTCCTCTTCTTCCCAAGGCTTTGTCTCTGGGCCTCAGTTCTAGGAAAATTCTGGCTTCATTCCTGAGGGGTGCAATATGGACATGGCAAGCACATTTTTCTGTGGCTCTTCAGAAGGCTTTGCATGCTTCTTTTTTCTGATGTAATTTAAACAATGAAATTTCATTTTCACAGTGTTTCTCATGAGCAATGTAGTGATAATTTTCCCTCTTTCTGTTTTTGATTATTGCCGCATCTGAGCACTGTCCTGAGAAGATGAGGAGCTCTTGAGTGTTGTACTCTGTATACAGTTCAAGAAAGAAGTTTCTAACTGTGCATGGGAGAATGAAACTGTATGCACTTTTAATAATGCCAATGGTTCTGATACAGAGAGTTGTTTTATCTGTCAAAGAGCTCTTCTGAAGTCTTTGGGCTCTTCGATTTGTTCTTTTGTTTATTTTTTAGAGTACAGTGTGGCAGCCTGTATTTCAGCCTCAATAAAGTGCAGAATTAGGCACTCATTCTTTAAAAGGATTCTTATCTCTTTATAAAGATGGATATCTCGGTCATGGCAAGCAGAATATAGCTTCTGAAAGAAATGGGAACTATGTACAAATGAGGCAGTAAAAATAAATGACACATTACATTCACTAGCCAAGCAAGATGTTACAGCCTACATAAAGGCTAAGATGCTGACTTCACAGGACCTTGTGAGCAGAGCTTCTGTAGGCAGAAGCAATTTACAATTATTGGTACATTAATGACAGTATGTGATAAGTGAATTACTGGGACGTTGGTAAAAGCTATTCTCATTAAAAGTCAATCTATTGTTGGCACTAAACCCATAGTTTTCAGAGATGCCTACATATTGAGCCATTAAAAAATGTCAGTCTGAGCTATCATCTGGCAAGAAGAGTCTCAGCTGAGGAGTGAAACCTTATTTTAGTAGCTGCTGTAGAGTAAATCTTTTTTAAGCCACTAGAGAATCATACATATGTAAGATACTGGAAGACACCTTTCTATTAATTTCGTGCAAAAAGGCAGAGGAAGTAGGTTAATGATGTTTGAGTTACAGGTTCAAGCTGTCGAAGTGCAGGTAATTTTGAAAAATGAAGTGCCCTGGCAAAAAGGCTTGGGGCATTTTATATTTCAGGTGTTGGAAAGATATTAGTAGAATCTCTCCAAGATCTAAATTGATCCATCATGGATTAGATTTGCCTTTTAGGTGTTATCCCTATGGTGTTGATTACTTGTATCTAAGCTGGTAAAAGGATTTAGGCTTCTAGTTGGTTTAAGTGACCTGGTGATGGTTGTTGGAGGAAGTATTTCTAAAAGACAGAGCATAAGGAAGGGGTGTCCTCTAGAAGATATTGATCCATAAAAAATGTGGAGGAAATGGGGAAATAACTGTGAATAAGAATGGTTGAG
The DNA here is from genome assembly GCA_036785705.1 of Acanthornis magna. Classification (NCBI taxonomy): domain Eukaryota; kingdom Metazoa; phylum Chordata; class Aves; order Passeriformes; family Acanthizidae; genus Acanthornis; species Acanthornis magna. Next base: position 16,546,005 of record JAWUZG010000090.1, read on the forward strand.
ACATTCACTCCTCATATAAAGCCGAAGCACTAGGCATGCATAAAATTTTTGTAGTTTTAGACAATTGTAAGTGTGGAATGTTACTGTACTTCTCAAAGGGTCTGGTCAAGGAAGTCCAATAGGCAAGTAGACCTCTCAGTTTTTGAAGATTGTAGCTGACCAAGTATTCTAACATGGGCTGACTATTGGAAAGCATTCTCTGATCAATGATGAATCGAACTATATTCTCTTTGACTTCTTGCTTATGCAAGCACCTGCCAGAAAAGATTGGTTTCAGCAATTTCACCAGAGTGCTAAGTCTCTCTGAAATATGAAGGGTCCCTGGGAGAAGTGAATAGGGACACTAAGATACTTACATCCCAGAAAAGAGACTTCTGACTGGGAAAATGACCAGCAGGGCATGCAGAACAACAGAACAACAGGAAAGAAGACATTGCTGAGTCAGCTGAGATGTCCCATTTATTTTATTCCATCTATTTTGTTCTTAGTCATCAAGGTCCATAGATAAACTTAATTAACCTTCTTCAGCCTTAGCCTTGTTTACTCTGACTTTTAAATAGCTATGGACTGTGATAATAACCCTGCTTCCTTACTGATTATTTCATATTTGCCTGTTTTCCTATTAGGTAGCTCTTGGGACACATGGCATTTTTAGGTTAAGACCCTTTCTGATTCCCAAATTGTTCTCAACTAAGGTCAGACCTAACCAGAGGTAAATTGTTAAAGCAGTAGCGTGGTACGGTAAAGCACTGTTGCCTCAGAAGCCTTCTGGGAACCCAAATGTTTCAGAGAAACTCATTGGGCTAGGAAAAAGGACAGCAGAATTTGTATGATGGTAATCCTGAGGTCATGTGTAAATGCACTGCATTCCTTAGGGATGGGTGCTGTGCCTGTGCTGATGGACTGCAAAAGGAGGCTCTGGTTCCGCTTGAGTCTCAGGGTCTCATAATGAAGCTGATTAGACCTAAAGGCTTCCTCCTTTGCATTTGGAAAACATACCGTCAGTGAAGAGTGTGCTCATTCAGGGTTTTAGCAAGCTCCTCAGGGGGCCTTTTTTCCTGGAACGATTTCTGTCTTCTTGGATTATTTTTCAATCATACTTTCTGCAATAGCCTCATGTTTCTCATTGATATGTTGACATAATTGCAGTAAGCTATCATGTAAAGAGGTGCTGCACACAGATTGAAAGCATTGGATGTCTTGTGAATCTTCAAGAATCTCTTAGGAATGTTAATGAATCCCATTGTTACTCATTCCATCAACGGCCTTTGGGCTTTTTTGGTAAGAAAAAGATGTTTTAAAATGTTTATTGTAAAGTGCTGAAAGTAGAGCCTTAACATAAGATCAATACTCTTCTCAGTACCACACAAGTTTAAAAGAGAAAATGTAGTTTGAAATGCGATTTCAGTTTTCTTAACTTGGGATTCATATTCGAAGCTGGTTAGAATAAACTGAATTTTCCTCCACTATGTCCAAAAGAGCTACTCTATTTTTACTGATATCCCAATTAACATTTCTAGTGTTCATATTGCAGAGGAACCAGTTTGCCCACAACACATTCGTAACACAAAAATGTTGGAAATTGGAAGATGTCTTTTGTCCCTGAGGCTGTATGTTTTGCCCCAAGTAATAAAGAGGATAAAATAAAAACTTGATTTAGGGTTTTTGAATGACACATCATTCAAATCAAGAGAAAAATGCGTTGTTCTGTATTTGAGAGTTGGTCTTATGAGTTTTTAAACAACAGAGTGATAACCTTGAACTTAAAATAATGAGAAATTGAATAGGAAAATAAAAAATTCTTCATTCATAATATACATGAACATATATAAAATTTATAAATATTTTATTTGTATACCTATATATATGCATACACACACAAATGCACAATATGCTTTATACATGATTAGACTTCAAATACATATTTCAGTTTGATGACTGATTAAATAATAGTTTGCATATTGATGAGTAGTCATTCATATTTAGCCTTCTTTGATGAGTTTATAAGTTCATATGGCCCAAGAAGACTTTTCTCACCCCTCTTCCTTGGGCAGGAACTTTAATTCTGCCCAGCTGGCTTTTAAATAGGAAATGACTAAATTTATTTCTACTTTTTAAAACTTCAGATTTAAAGGACAAGTCTCTGAAGGTGCATATATGTTGTCCCATTGGAACGCAGCTGGGTTTCATTCCCAATCCTCATCTGCTTGCAAGATGTTGCATGTTTGGAAGTTGCCATCTGGAATACATTCACTGCTCATCAGTATGAGCTGATCTGAAGTGTGTGCGTGGTTTCAACCCATGCACACACAGAGGTCTCCAAAGGTGCCCTTGTGAGCCCTGCAGCCTCTACACCCTCATCCTCTCTGATCTTCACATACACATTGGTCCCTTAACTGTACACTGTGTTCAAGGCTGTTTCTGATGGAAAGCCATCAGCAGCCTCTGCTTTCAGATTTCCCCGAGGTCTGGACCTTAAAGAAGTAAGTGGCCAGGCGAAAGTCCAGAGAGCACTGAGAGCATGTGATGAATGTGGTGGCTTTAGCAGCCCTAACCTCAACTTCTAGCCTAGGTCCAGGAAGACACTCTTAACTACTGGTTCAGATGTAGCATAAAACTAGGTAGGGGTTTTGTGAGGAGAGGAATTAGTAGGTGCTCTGGGTGGCTGTTTTGGAGAGGACTGGATTGAAAATGTAACATTTTGGTGTTTATTGCTTTCTCTTTTTTTAAGGCCTTTTTCATTATAAACAAAAATATTCTTTGAAATAAAATGCATTCTAACAAGATGTGGAAGCTGTTCTACTTCTGTACATGCTCTCACTCACTCTTTTCACATTTTTCATGGGGGCCAGAACAGGTCAGCTGTACTTACGGCAGACAGTGGTAGCCAGGCATGGTCACCCTTCCGGGCCAGGTTGGTAGAGGTCACTAATCCAGCTGCAAGCTGTCTGGGGCTAAGACAGAGCCAGTACCATGAGCAAGGATGCAATGACTGGCTGCTTGCCTTTCCTCTCTTGCTGTGCCAAGAAAAGTATCAAGAAGTTGCAGATAGCGCAATTTATTCTACAGCACTTCGAATGTTCTCAGTGCCAGCACTGAGGATACCTATATTGATGACACAAGTACGTGTGTTCCTTCATGAAATAATTGGTGCCGGAGCCATTATTCAACCTTCTATGGCCAACATTGTGTGACCTCAGCCAGAAGGAGGTAGGCGCTATCACTTACAGTGTAGGTGGAAAAATATTCTCGGTATTTCTTTCCAGTGATAAGGAGAGAGTGCCAACCTACACTCTCCCAGGTGGTGTAAACACATTTTCGAGGTTTAGTCACAGTGCCATGGGGTGGTGTTTGGATAGCAATAATCTGCCTAATGACAAGGTAGTAAGGTGTTTCTTGTGACTTCTGCCCACAGTAAGTGCAGAGCAAGAGAACTTACAACCTTGTCAAGGAAACCATATCATAAAACCTTGAATGATGGCCAAGCAGAGAAGCAGAATGTTCTAGATTACTTCGCATACTTGTTTGAATGAAGCACATCCAGCTGATTTCAAAGACAGCTAAAACTTCTCTTCAGTAGCCATCAGCAGGTATGTTCCTGGTGTACACACATGTGGAGGGTTTCATGAAGGGCTGTGATTTTAACTCCAAATAATCGTGGAGGCTTCTTCAGTGTTTCATCAACACCACATGGAATAATGATAATAGCGGTTAAACTAGCAGCTTTCTATGAACTCTTTGTATATTTTCCTCATGTCCTGTATTTTTTGTACTATGTCTTCAGATAGTTTTTTCTAGGTTAACTCATCAAATTACCCTGTTAATACCAAAAATGAAGAAGTGCTTTTGTAAGCAATGTGTGATATAAGAAATTGTTTGACTTCTGCTGGAGAAAAGAGAAGGTGTAGCAGAGAAAAGGCAGAGTGGACATCTTGCTCCCAGAATGGAAGTTGAAAGGCTTGTGTAACACACCCTGTGCAACGCACCCTGTGCATATCCCCAGTGGTGTCTGGGCCTTAAAACCTCACACTGGGCAGTGCAGTGTCTAGAGCTAGCCTGCAAGAAACTAAGAATGGTGAAGTCAAAACACTTGTCCATCTCCAGATGTCAGAAACTGAGTCAAATGCTGCAGGGAAGTGCCTTTGTTCTCTCCAGCTGCAAAACATATTCCTTAACATACGATGCTTGTAAGTATTCTTCTGAAGAACCAAAACTCATGCAAGCAGATAACAGATGTGCAACCCAATGCCTGTTATACACCACTTTAGATGCTGATACCCACCCATGGAGCCAGAGACCTGGACCCAAGTAATTCTTTGCCTTGAGGAACTCTGTTATATTCCATCTCACACTGGAGGGTCTTCACCCTGCCTGAGGCTGCAAAAGGCTGGATGAACAAATCTCCTGCTATCCTTTGTTATTTTCCTTGTTTAAAAAGTCAGTGTAGAAAGTGGTGCCCATCCAGGGTTTGGGTTCTTTCCTGGAATGGTGAGTTTGAACATTCCCAGGATGCAGAGGACTTAGGCCATTCTCTTCCTGAACAGAGTCTGTATTTCATTCTGTACAAGAAGTGAAAAATGCTGCCTTGTCTTATATGTCAAGGCAGTCTTATGGCTCATATGAGTCAGCAATCATATTTTAAAAGAAAGGACACTTTTCTCAATGATTTAGGCTGTAAAAACAGTTCCCAGCTAAATGAGGAAGTTAAAAATGCAAGTACCTTTTTGTCTCAAAGACAAGAGAAGGACAAGATTTCTGGCACTCTGTTTCTGTATTTTCTTCTGGTTGAACTAGGTGTACTTCATACAATGTGCTGAGTTCTGTCACTCCTTTTTAAGCTGATTATCTTTCCTAGACATCATACAGGAACCTAGATTTTTAACTCATATTTATGATCAAAATTTTCACACCTGAGTGCCTGAGTAGCTATAGTGTGGAGCAAAAACAGGACTGAAGGAAAGGAACATTTCCCATGGGGTAGGTCATCATTGACAACAGATGTAGCCTCATTATCCTTTTCTTACCACTTTTCCCGTGGAAGAAACATGGAGTGAGATTTGCCATAGGGTACTCAGTATATCTCTTATTTATTCACACTGGGACAGTAAGAAAAAAACAGAACAAAACAAAATTCCTCACTTTCTCCCTTGGTATCACGGCTCTGATGTTGTCTTTATTCTACTACTTTCAAGTGTTTTCTGCTGGGACTGACCACAGCAAGGAAGAGAGAAATGGTTTTTTTTTACGAATGAAAAACATCTGCTAATGCTGTCAACTGGTCTGCCATGTGAAAGCTTAACTTTTTTTTTTTTTTTTTCTCCAGTTGCTTCCTCCATAGTCTCTGCCTCTCTCACAAAAATGTTCCAGTTCTGGGCATCAAGTGGCAAACATGGTGTGGTAGCCATAAGCTCCCTGACAAGTTAGATCAAAGCAGATATTCAGTGATTCCAGCTTAATACAGTGAAGCAGCTGATATTTTGGATAGACTAATGCAAAGCTGCCAGTATGATCAGGCATCATGGTTTTTCCTCTTCTTGTCTTGGAAAGCAGAACGCCTCTTGTTGACCAGGAAAGCAAGCTGGAACAGGTTTAGGAAATTGCTGCCAACTCTAGAGATCTGAAAGAACCACAGCCAAGTTATTTATTAGAGAAACAAGGTCCTTGGGATTCACCGTGAGATCCTCTGACCTCCAGATATCTTAAATCATTGAGACAAACGAGTCTATTGAACAGCTGCAGTAACTCGGTGTGGTGGGTTGACCCCGACTGGATGTCAGGTGCCCACCAAAAGCACTCTGTCACTCCCTTCCTAGCTGGGCAAGGGAGAGAAAATAAAACAAAAGGCTTGTGGGTCAAGATAAGGGCAGGGAGAGGTCACTCAGTGATAATAGTCATGAGCTAAACAGGAACAACTTGGGGAAATTACTTATTTCCAGTCAAATCCAAGTTGGTTAATGAGAAATAATCCAAGTTCTGCCAGCAAACCTACTCCAGCTTGGAGATCTCTCTCCACAGAGTCACAGGTGCTGCCAGGAGCCTATTTCAGCCTGGGCTTCCCATGGGCTCACAGCCTCCTTCAAGCACCCACTTGCTTCCAGGGATCCTCCAAGGGCTGTTGGTGGATCTCAGCTCCCCTGTTGGCCCCCAGGGGCTGCAGGGGAATCTCAGCTCCTATGCCTGGAGCACCTCTTCCCCCTCCTCCTTCTCTGACCTTGGTGTCTGTAGGGCTGTTCCTCTCACATACTCACACTCCTTTTTCTGGCTGCAGCTGATGTTGTGCAGGTGTTTTGTCTCCCCTTCTAAAATCTGTTACCCCAGAGGCGCTACTACCACGTCTCTTGGGCTTGGACTTGAGCAGCAATGGGTCTGCCTTGGAGCCGGCTGGCATTGCCTCCGTCGGACATGGGGTAAGCTTTGGGCATCTTCTCACAGAAGTCGCCCCTGTAGCAAAACCTTGCCGCACAAACCCAATACATGCAGTTTCAGTGGGTACAAATACTTTGTGATTAAATCCAACAGGACACAGTGCCAGGAGATGAATCATATTCAGCTTAACACAATCAGATAATTTTATCTATTAAACACATTTTCTGCCCAGCTCAACCAGTAACAAACTGTAAAAGCATTGGCCTGAATGTGGAATCTAAACAAGTGCAACAGGTGGAACACAGTACTTTTTGGGATTAACAAAGTCCTAAATCTAAGGCCATGGAGCCAAGTGTCTCAGTTTTTCCTCCTGTAGTGCTCTGCTCTTGAAGGAAAGGAAGGGTTCCAGGACACTGACTAAAGGTAAAGCTTCAAGTACATTGAACACACCGACTACAGAAAACAGTAATCTAGAGCTGTCATAATAGCAACACACTTCCTCCATTGCTTGTTTTGATTCAAACTGGTAGAGTCACTGAACTAGCTGAACTTTGCATAAATCACCAATAGTAATACTCTTTCAAAGGTAATCTCAACATTAATATCCCAGGCAGGGCAAGAAATAATTAAAATGTAGTAAATTCTATATAGAGGTTTCCAATATTAATATGAAACACCTTAGTCAATAAAAAAAGAACAGTAGTTTTAGTTCGTAGAAATGAATATTTAAAAACAATAATATAATGCATTTTCTTTCCGTAGCATTTTTTCCCCTTGCAATATTTATTCTTCTTGACAATAATGGTATTTTTTTTCTCCAACTAATACCTTTCATTTTTCCCTTATAAGAGCTGAAAGGGTGACACATCTCACCTCCCCCCCAATCACTGGGCAGCAATATATAGCTCCATAGATACATCTCAAATGCATAGACAGCTCCTTCCACAAACAGAATCCAACTTCAACCCCCTTTATTATGGGCCCAGCTCATCTGCCCCTCTTCATGCTGAAGAGTTTGTATAAAAAAATTGAGACTCCCCACAGGAGGTGGCAATTGCTGGTACATGTCTGCAGCTGCCAAATAGAGCAGCACTTCAGAGAAATCCTTCCACATCCTCCAAGATTTTGTTTTCTAATTAGCTTTGATACATAGCCATCTCTGAGCCTGACCCTATTCATGCACAAGTTATTGTGACATCTCATTACTGTTTACAGGCATCCACAATACAAACACAAAAGCAGTCCAGGGTGAGCTCTCCAATTTCCTCACAGATTGAGGTATTTGGATTCAATAACAAGATCAGTGATTTTAGATTATTAAGGAAGAAGCCAATTAACTACATAATGCTTGATCTGTCTCCTAGTATTAAAAAAAATGGAATGGAGTTACTTGGCCACTTCTTGTAATTTTCTGTGGCTGAAAAATGGTTATTTTGTAAATAATTGAATGCAGAGAGATAATGATGAAAACTCAATAGCTTTACTCTTTTAAGAATAAGTAATGGTCTGCCCATGAATAAGGCAATGGCACAGCCAAATGCCGGTGTTGGAGAGTTACAGTCAAAGCCAGGCTTTGACATCTGGCCCTTGAGCTTGCCAAGATTATTCAATGAGAGATTGCAATGGATGACTATGTAAAAATAGAGAGAGTGAGCTGAGTAGGAATGCAAAACAACCACCCTTCACTCCCATCTCTTCTCCTCCTCCACCCCCATATGTCACAGTGCTAGTGAAAAGAACGATATCCTGCCAAATTAACAGTTCAGTCCCTTGTCTGTGACAACATTTTTGGAACACGAAAGCTGTTCTAAAGCCTAAGCTTGTATCAAAGTCTAATCTGTGACCTATGAGACACTATGTGTTTGGAGTGGAGCTCAGAAAACTGCCCTTTTCAAGCCCTGCAGAACCAGGTCATCCAAATTCACTGTGATCATGCTGCTTTAAAAATGGTGTTTTCCACCACTCTGTTATTGCTTGACAGTGCGTGGTGTCAGCAGGCTGCTGGTGAAGCTCAGGATGCCTGATGATACTGGCCATCATTAATGGCTGATTGACAACTGCTAGACTTCATCTTGGGCTTCTCTGGTAACTGAAGTTGGCTCTTTTTTTATTTTTTAGAGAATATTCTTAATCCTTTCTAAAGGGCTTATGAACTTTAGCAAATAGCGACCACTTAGAGCCTCTCTACATTTTGATGCTGAGAGAAAATGATCTGAATTAAATATAGCGATTTTGAAATTGATTATTGAAGTTACATTAATCCACCAAACCAGTGGAAACGATTATGCAAAATGAAACTTACTTTCAGTCACTATAATTTTCTTTCCTTTGGACTTCAGAAGTGGTTGAAATTAAATTTAATTTAGCCTTGTTTCTTTCTGAATAAGAGTGTCCATATAAAAGGTTTAATCTGTTTTATGGATATTTAGATTAACTTTACTGAAGAAGATGAGAGAAATTACATGGGAGAAGATAAATAGAGACTACAGAAAAGCCCTTTAGAGTATGTAAACTGTATCTTGTTGCCTAATCCTTATTTTAGCCTTTCTACAGAAACTGCAGATTCAGTGGTCTTTTTCTATAATTAAATTGTCATGGCAATATTGAAATATTTTGAATGTAGGCCTTAATCATGGTAAAATGTGTACATACGCACTTTTATCTTTGAAGTCAGTGGATTATACAAAAGTATGAGAATCAGCCACCTGTGCTAATGTTCACAAGGTACAGGTCTTGAAGTACAAAGCAGGATATGGCAGAAGGAGAGGCTTAGTAGCTCTGTTGTTTATCCGTTCCTACGCTCCTAAGAATGTAAAGAGTAATTTATTTACTTTTTCAGGTTTCCCCAGGGGTTCATGCTGCGATTCCCCTACTGTGGACATCACTGACTAGCTGTGGACATCTGCAGTGTGGACATATCTCTCTCTCTTCCACAGTTTTTTACAAAGCACTTTGCAGAAGACAGCTGTAATAGTCTTGTTCCTTACTTGCAGAGGACTGTGGAAATCACCACGTGTAAGTGGCCTCTGCTGCCCACTTATCACTGATGGCCCAGAAATTATGCTTATGCTCCGGCAGAACATGCAGTTATTCCCACCATGCTTCAAATTGCCCCTGGTTTTAAAGGAAGAAAAAGGACAGCACCATGGTCTGAGGCACCCTCTTTTTCTCTCTTGCCTTTTAAAAAGACTAGAACAAAATGCAAGATGTATTTTTTCTCATAAAACAGACAGGAATTTGATTAGCTACAAGCAGTGCCTGGAGCTGAAGTCAAGTTTGTGCTACCAGTTCAGGCCTTGACCCTTCTAGTTATGAATTCCAGTTTTCCAAGCTGGTCGATCAGTAACAGACTACTGCAGAAACCCTAAGTGAAACTGTTCCAGGTGATAACTCTACCAGACTCAAGACTGGTCAGACTCTGCTGGATTGATCTCTGAGATCAATAGGGTGAAAATTTTGGGTAACAGTTCATGTGTTCACTCCCTGCATCATACAGAGATGCAAGATTTCACCTACATTCTTTTATGGTTCGGTACCACTGGACTCCTTTCCCCTGATAAATTTAATGAAGTTTGTCATTGGGTTGCTCTGTGGTGTGTTATTAAGTGTAACTATTCATAAGCCATGCAGGGATTCCCCTCTCTGAAAATGCAGTACTACAGCATTTTGAAGAGTATCCTATTCTCTCTAACAGAGAAAGGGTAAGATTAAGCTCTCCAAGGAGCAGTACTGCCAGACAGTCTGGCAGTCTAACCTGACCTCCTGAGAGTAGTTCAACTGTGGCAGTGACAGACAGAAGAGGAACTGGACTCAGTGCCAAAAGTAGAGCTATTTGGAAAGAAACAGAAGGGTGGTGAAGGTAGGACAAAAAGAAAAGAATCACCTATATAACACTGCACACAGCTTCAGATGTAAAGCATTTTATTGCATTGCCAACATCACACTTTTATTCTGTCCAAGTAACCAGTCAGCCAGATTTCACGCAGCAACTAGGGAGCTGCTGTCCCCATATCCACATGTGCTTATGTGTCACCAGATTGGAAACACCAAGACCCTGTTTGAGCTGCATCCGTATTTTCCAGAAGACTGTGGCTGATGATCAAAGTCTGGGGTCAATTTTTTCTGGCCTTTCTGCTGGGGATTTGACTCATCAGAATTTAGGCTGGGTCTTGAACAGGACATCATTGTGTGAAATAAGATCAAGGCACAGTTGAGAAGTTCCTGAATGGTATTTGTAAAAGTCTCATGATGCTTACTCCCTGCCCAGATTCATTTTCAAAGTCTTTGGGAACAAAACAGTATTTAAGAACTTTGAATGCAGGCTACACATAATTTGGTACAAGAGAGTACTTCTCCTTTGCCTCCCCATGGTGCCTAACCTGCTGAAGCAGCTGAAAGGCCTGAGTTTTAGTGATAAAATGTTCTCAAGTGCACAAAGTTATGCTCCAGTTAAAGGCTAAATGTTACTGCTTAGTCGGAACTGAGCATCCAGCTGTTTATTTTTCCCAGAAACCTTAACAATTTACTTTCAAAGCTGACGAAGGAGGTCCTCCTCTGCACAGTGATGGCTGACGCAGTCTCTGAGGAGACCGGACCCTCCTGTGCTCCCATTCAACAAGTTTGGCTCTGCCTTAACTCCAGCAGAGCACTCTGTAGGTCTGCAAGTCTTGGGCAAGGACATTCTGTCAGGACCTCTAGGGGCAAAAATGCAAGCTTCATGAGCCAGGATGGGAACAGGGATCAGTCTTCCTCAGTAATGATGGTACCTCCTGAAAGGCAGGGCAGACTTGTTACTGGCTATCCAGATGTTTATTCACCTAGATAAAACCCTAGAAGGGATTCTGGATAATAATGTCAGAGCCTGTGTCTTCTGTTTTTCAATTAGGTGCCCTGGCTACCACATTTTCTGAAGTGCACATGCTCTCTGATTTCTCCCAGAGTCTTGAGAGCTGTCCTACACAGTGTGGTCATGTCAAGAAAAGGCATGGGCACTGACCACATCCAGATTAACTTTCTTCCTTGCAGACATGGAAGAAAGTACCAGAAGGTGTCTGTAACCACACAAACTGGAGAAGGAAGTGGCCTAGGTTTCCTACTTTCTTCATTGCCATGTTGGCACTTTCAACCTTGCTTGTGCAAAGAAGGGACTGCCTGTATCTGTGCAAAAACCAGCTGTAGGTTTCTCTCTAGTGAGCAGGACACTGTGCTGTGGATCCAGACTGCGTACACACATAGATATTTGTATGTGTTTTGTGTGTATGCATATTCGGATGTGAAAAGATACATGAAGAAGTGTATTCCTTCAGTCTTGCCTTGGTTAAACCCTGCTGAGGGATAGGGTTTGAGACCTTGCATTGTGCTTAGTGTCTCCTAATGGCAAGAGTTAGAGGACTACTACTGAAGGTATAATGTCTGCTTATAACTTCACTTTTGAGGCCAAATCTCAGCTCTCAGCTCCACCTCAAGAGCCAGAAGTCCTGGCAGAGCCCTTGCAGAGTACGATTTTCAAGTACACATATCATTTATTTGATCCAGACCTCACATATAAAAACAGATTTGAAGCCTGCTTCTCACGTAACCTAATGCTATGAAGAAAACTGAGGTAATTCACATATAATGTGACACAGGGAATTGGTTATGTACCAACAGGAGTAAAAGAGCACAAGAGGTCAAAGGAAAGATATGTTAAAAGTTTTGCTCCGTGTTGTAATGTGCACCTGCATTTTGGGAAGGGGAAGAGAGGATTAAAGGTTTCTCACAGTTGGGCCACATTCCTTCCATGATTATTTAAGTATTACACGAAGCAGATTCTAGCTCACACAAATATCCGATTAGTGAAGATAAGACTGGCACGGAGAAGGCGTTCAGTGTGTGAGGTCAATTATGTTTTGCTGGAATGAAATGTGTTTATGAAAAGTGTTCTGGTTCACCAGAACACTTTTGAGGGAAAGGTTTAGGCACCTTGATTACTTCCTGGATTTTTTTCTTGGTTCAGAATTGTGTAGGCTTCACAGAGTTTATGAAATATCTAAATGTAACATTCTTGCTAAAGAAGCTATACTAGCTTGGAGTGTGGAAATGCAAACTTATATGCAGTTTGTTCTGGTAAACCATGCCAATATAAAGGATGGTGTTTAGAAATATGGTGTAGTGCTGCCCAGAAAATAGTTCCTTTTCTGGGTATGAGCTGCCTGTTCCTTAGGTGGCTTTGACCATCTAATTTCAATAGTATAGACTAAGACCCACAGACTCAACAATTCAGTCATGTAGTTTTTGTTTGCCGGCAAGTTCTTGAAAACAATGCCTGGTGAATCTAGATCAGCTTTAGCGCAGACCATTTGTCCCTGTTACCCTGCTCTGGGTCATGGAGCAGTCTCTGGAAAAGGTGGACTGCCCTTGGCTGAAGCAAACAAAATGATGTGCTTCAGGAGAGCTTTTAGTGTCTTCCAGCCGGTTGTCCCGTTCAGTCCATGGGAGGACCGAGACTTACCTGAGGCACTGCTCCTTGACACAGGGATAATGTGTCCTGCAGATCCTTATCACCAGCTTTCCCACTCTGTAGATTCACTCCTATTACATGTCGCTTCTTACTAATGCAGATAGGAACCAAGCTTTGCAACCAAGACTTTGGAACACAAGGGAAAACAAGATGTATTAAAGCATCTCTGTTTCTCATCCCCACATGGCTTCAGTGTTGGATTTTGTCACTGAGCAGCACAGGCATTTTTGCCACTTAAGATCAAGATTTGTGGAGTGATTAGACTGGCATTAGGCCTTTCATAGTGCATTTATTATTTCATAAGAGATTTTAGTTTCCTTTGCATGAGTAAGCAGGACAGCATGACTCCTTGTCTTCCTTCAGGACTCATGGCATGAGATAGAGAAAGGCTCTGCAACTGAATCAACAGTATTTTGACTCTGAAGAGACCGCTTTGTGTGGGAACAGAGATCTGTGATTTATGGGATTTGCAGTCTCAGTGCTGGTTTTCTCTTCTGGCTAGCACAGTGTATCCTCTAAAAATAAATGCAGAGTGAATTCTGTAGGTTTGGCCAGAGGAAACTACAGATTAGATTGGTCTAAACTGCAAGATAATAGATATAATTATGTTGGTTATGTTCAAGAATATTTGTTTCGTCTGTGAAATAGCAAGTTGCATCTTGATGGATGGAACAAAGGATGGAACAAATTAAGGACAGAATTAAGGATGGAACAAAATGGTCAGTTGTGATGTGGTTGCTGCTTCATTTTTTGGAAATAAACTGCCTGGAGAAATGACCTAGGTCAAGGAGACAGCCCAGGGGGTATGTACTCCCACAGTCACCTTGGAAGTGGCAGTACTAAAGGGAAGACTTCAGGCTTCAGCTGTCAAAATGCTGTTTGTTCAGGCTGCCTCAGCTCCTGACAGGACTAGTGGGGTGAGACATCTTTGGCGGGCAGTGTGCCCCAGCCATCTATCTTAGTGTGTAATATACTGTGCTTGGGAGACCTCTCTCTTGCCTTCTCAGAGCTTATTTTGTACTGAATATTTAATGTTTGAAGTGCTGAGGTGACTTCCACTCTAAATTTCTGTTCCCTCTTCCACCTTCTTCTCCTCAGTGTGTCACAGTAAGAATTATGTCTGTTTGTCTGCAAGACAAACTCTTGTTTATAAAACTGAAATAAAACACCTTCTCTACCTCCCAGGACCATTTTGCAGTAAACTTCAATATTTTTTTGTGATCAGGTTCCCCAGCATTGGAGACAGAAGATTGTAGAAGATCCTAAAAATTGCCATTATGAATTACACAATAGAAAGTATTTTCACATCTCGTATGACCTTATACTGAAAACATGATTTCGATCATTCAGTGACAATAATTTCTAAAGCATATTCTTGCAAATGTATTTAAGAGAGTGACAGAAATTACACCTAACAGTTTTTCTGTGAGGTACAGAAAAATCTTTATCTTTGGACTGATTTTCCCAGGCATTAGCTGACTTTGTTAGAGAGAGGTTAGACTACAATGCAACATGGGACACTGTGATCACGAAAGTCATTACTGGTTATATTGCTTGTTCCAAGCAGTGTGGTGAGAGAATGTGCCAGTGCAAAGAGCAATGTGGCATCCTCAGCCTGTCCTTTTCTCTCCATCTTCTCCTTCTCTTGCAGAAAAAGAGTTCACAGTGAACTGCTTTTGAAAAATTAAAGACCTACAGAATAAACCGAGGGCAACAATTCATGCTGCAAATGGAAAGGAATCTGATAAATGTGGTGCATTTTCTGTTTGAAAAACACAGCAAGCTGAAAAGCAAGTTTCTTGAGTGTTTTATATCTGTGCTTGAGGGGTTTGTCTTATAGGAGTTTCTTATACCATCCAAAATAAGTTTTCTCATGCTAATCACACTTTTTGCTCTACATGAAAACTAGAGCTAACTACTCACAGCAAGAAAATCCAGTAGGCATAAGAAATGTCTCTATTCAGAGCTGCTAGGAGCTTGAGCTCTCTTCTTTTTTTCCAGAGTTGTTTTTACACAAAAGCTAACTCAAAGATGTACAACTATTCATTTGTACATGTACTGATGTAATATCAATCAGGACAGCATCTCGGGACCTTCACCTTATTTTAGATGTGTTGGTTCTTGGAGAAAATGTGTGTTTACCACTCTAGATATGTACTTTAGGAATGCATAGATGAAACAGAGCCTTGCATAGTGAAATAAAGCTGTTTGATAGATTTCAGTGTTTGTTCTGAAAAAGAGTGAAGCACAGAGGGTTATTGCCATCAAAGATGTGCTAGGCAAGTGGCACAGCCAACATGCAGCACTGCACAACCATGGCAAAGTTCAGAGAGAAAGATGATGGTCACTGACAACTCATTTCCCAACCTATCTCTAGCTGGTGTATCTGTCTGTGGGTCCTATAGACACCTAGGGAAAATAATCCTAACTTATTCCAATTTGAGGTAGCAAATGAAGGTTGAGAAGGTAAATATGCTCAAATAATGTGTACTCAGCTGAAACAATCAGCCTGCAATTCCTTTTTCTCTGGGGAACACAGGCAGATGGCATCCAACAGTCTGACTGCCCCACGGATTGTAAAGCATGTATTATGTTGAGTAACGCTTGGGAAAAGAAGGCAGTAGACCTCATTCTGGGTGGAACTGACAAATAAATAGGAATTGTACTTCCGTATAAGGCTTTCAGTGCTGTCCTTAGTGTCCTTTGGTTGATAATATTATCTTTGTAGCTTTGTTTTGGACAATGCCAATAAAACTAACAAGTGATGTCTGGAGAAAGGAGAAAGCCAGGACAAAGAATCCTGAACCTGACACTGATCTACCTCTTCAGCTGCCGGAGGGGAACAGCCTTGTTGTCAAGAGGCCACAGTCAGAGGTACAGCTCCTGGATGCTATTTGAAGCTTCCCCTGGTGGCTGCTTATTTCAAGAGCCTTGGCTTCTCCTTGCTCTGGAGCTGGCATTCAGACATGAATAATGACAGTCAGGCATTTGCTTTTCAGGTGAACATCCATATATCTCAATCAGGGGACAAAAGAGCAGCTGAGGGAAATGGGGTATGTGAATATTTATAGGCATGCAGAATGCATGATTTCCTCTTTAATGCCACACAGGCTTGAAAAAAAAAAACCAGAAAGGGCTGGCAAAGGGAAAGCATTAGTCCAAGTTTGTTATTTGGCTGACAAACAAATAGGTGGTGTATTTCCACGCTAATGTTTTTGCTGACATTTTTAGTATCATTTATTTGGTGTTACCCTATTTTGATCCATAAATACTTGCTGACATATATTTGGGCTGTAAAATACACTGTCGGTGTATTTTTAGAACAAAGTGACCCCTACCCTATTTTTTACACAGGGGAACAGCAAAATGTGGAACAGTAATTGAGCTTTGAGTTTTGTATTTGCAGGAAGCTTTGCATATATAAATGTGTTTGAAATTAATGATCCTTTAATTAGCATGATAAACCAGAAAAATAAAGCAAATATAGGATGACCAACTCTTCCTTTAAAATTGTCAGAACCTGTGAACCCCACTGATATGGGAACTATCCGTGTTTAAAATGCATATTAATTAAGAATATGAAAGGCAGGATATGACAAGCGAAAAAAAAAATCTACTCATTAAAATAAAAGTTGCATATTGAAAGTTTTTAAGAATTATTTGCATATCAGAGAATGGAATCCAGTCTGGAAATACTCTTCTAGCAGAGTTCACTAGCTGGTTTTCCTGAGATTAGACTAATCAGCTAGCACGGAAAGAGCTGGCATTTGGTCTTACTGATGCATTGCAAAAGTACACTGTAGGCTTTGATTAAGGTTTTAGGCTGCTGTTAAAAAATGCCTTGTTGCAGTAGCAAGGAAATTTACATTCTCCTGGTCCATGTGGTTGGCTATTATGAATGAGAAAGGATTGTGTAAGGAGTGTGATCTGGATTAAAGCAGAGGTACTTCTGCTTCTTAGCTCAAACAGCAGAGCAGGCTGCAATTTACCTTGTGTTTAGTAAGCAGATAAAATAAAAATAAATAGGATCTAGCAAGAAGGAGGTGGTGAGAAGAGAGAAGAGGCTTCCTGGAGAAACTGTGGGAAGTTTTGCAGCTGACACCCAGGTGTGGGTGCACTCAAACCTGCTCAAGGGCAGGGCTGCATTCAGAGCGACCTGGGCAGCCTGGAGGAACAGCCAACAGCAACCTCCTGAAATCTGAGAAGGAAAAATGAAGTTCTGCTCCTAGGCAGGGAGAACTACGGGAATGGATTGGCTCTGCTGTGGGGCAGCTCTGCTGTAGGTGCTCTTTGGGTCTAGTAGATGAGGAGCCGTGAGCCAGCAGTGGATCCGGCAGCAACAGTATCCTGAGCTTTATGGATATAAACAGAGCCAGCACAGCAAAGGAAGTGATTACCCCCTCAGCTCAGCGTTTGTCACACTACATTTAGGCTGCTGGATCCATTTTTGGCTCCCCAGCTCTAGACAAACATTGATAAACCGGAGGGAGTTCAGTTGAGGCCACTACTGTGGGAGGAGGAGGAGAAGTTACGCTGTGAGGAGAAGCTGAGGAGGGACCTGGGCTTGTTCAGCCTGGTGAGGACACAGCTTTGGGGACACCCAACAGCAGCCCTGGGCACCCACAGTGAGGATGGAGCCAGACACTTCCAGGTGGTGTGTGGTGGGAGGATGCTGAGCTCAGAGCTGACTCTGCTTGGGGCAGGAGGTTGCATTAAAAATAAGATGTCCCTTGCAAACTGAGCTTTCCTATAAATAGCAGGAAAGGGGAGTAAATCAGGCAAATAAAAACATTGGAACAATTTGTCTGCCAGAGATTCACATGCAGAAAGGCCTTTCCCAACCTGGGTCAGAAGTGGTTTTTATTCACTGGCGTGGCAGCACAAAGAGGCACTATAGTAAAGTAGCAGATAGATTTCGTGGTGGTTGAGCATTAAAAAAGACATTCATTTCACTCAGTGAGCAAAGCAAGGCTTCTGAAGTCTCAAAAAGGAAGCAAACCTTGAGAGAAAAAGAGAGACTTTAAGACAGATGGTGAGACTATGAGAGGTGCTCAGGCAGGCACAAGTACTCAGGCTGGGTCTGGACTCAGGTCTCTGAGTCCCCAGGAAAAATAAGAAATTAAAACAACCAAAAGAGCCTTAGAAACATGCTGGTTGGTTTTATTTAGGACTGACTGAGATCTTTGGGGGTAAAAACTAAAATCAGAAGACAAGATCAAATGCATAATTCAAAGTTATAAGAGAACATGAGTCACATGCTGAATGCCACAAAATCAGTCTCAGACTCAGAAATACTGTAGTTAAAATACAGTAGTTAAAAATCAACATACTGTTTCTGAAGGAAGTTACAGCCAATTTGCTGATTAATCCTCCTTCAATCCTGTAGAACAAGTACTCTTTGGCCTACATAAAAAGCATCAGAGGCTAAAACTCCAGGGCCCTTGAATACATTTTTTAATGAAGCTATTTTAATCAATGTTGAAGAATTATATATATTCAGGGAGACTGCACATTTTGAGTGATTTGTGATTTTGCATGGCTGAGCTTTTTGTTTTGTGTCACTGCCTTGAATACTGCCCAGCACTGAAGTGGTTGGATATCATGAGTACTATCTGCTGGCTTCAGTCCAGTTTCTAGTGGGCAGGTGTCTATACCATGAAAAAACATCATCACCACTGACAATAATTTGTTTCTTTATTGAGAATTGCTACAGAGACGCCAATATTCAAATGTGTATGACTCCTTTCAGCTTTTTCAGGGACAGAAATGGAGTACTAGAATAACATGGATGCATCACTGGAAAATATTCATGGCTTGTATTTTTACACACACACACACACACACACACACACACACACACACACACACATATGTATACTTTACTTAAAAACAACCAAGAAAAACACAGTTTCCAATGCTTTAAATTTTACTGTTTCCAAAAATTCACATTGAGAAAAGACCATGTAAAGTTTGCCTTGTAATCAAACTGCCTGTCTGATGTTTACTTCATCACAATGTTTGCTTTATTTAATGTATTCTGATTCTATTTTTTTTGCACAAGAGCTTTTCCAAATAAAAAACAGTGGAGAACTGCATCCCCAACCCTTAATTCACCTCCTGGCAGTCACAGAAGGCAACACTTCCAGAGCCCCACTAATGCTCACAGCTTCCCCCATCAGCTGGCTGCTGCTTTGCATAAGGGAGGTGTTTCAGAAGAAGGTCATTGAGTAGGGGCCTGATTATTGCATTAATTTCAGGCTTTGGTAACCTTTCTGTATGTGAAACTGCAAGGATATACCAGCTTCCTGGATTAGCAATAGAAAGGGAAGACATCTTTGCACAGCCCTGATGAAGTCCCAGATACTCTCTCAGCCTCAGGTGGAGTGGATGGAGGAGGGGCTTATGAGCAGGACAAGAACACCTCATGGCAAAGAGAATTGCAAGGATAGATTTCTTCTTTTGCTTCTAAATAAAGAACTAGGGCCATTGTTGGGGCACGAGAATGAGAGATGCAGCCAAACATTTCATTATATGGTCCATGCTAAAAATAGAAATATTTCCTCTGGTCTTTTCACCTCCATGAAAATGATACACTCACCTACACCATCCAGCTGTCATCCTACAGCCTTTGGTTGCAGTCTTAAAAATCTTAAAAATAAACCCTGTTTATAGGGTCTGGTGCCAATAAAGAGACAGTTGGCAAAGGAATTAATATAGACATACTTAGCCCAAAATATGGAGACACATAGCCAAAGGGAGGTATGGAACATTATATAATTTTTTTTTAAAGTGTAGAAGTTTCATTATGATTTTGCATTATTTACTGTAATAAGGGTGTATCCAATTAAGCCAGTAAATATAAATATCTTCAGTCTAAGGGAATTACTTACCTTATCCTTTTTTTCTGGCAGTGTTTCTTCTTGTGATTACTTTCCTAGTGCAGCACCCTCAAGTGCCACACTTGCCAACTTATGGACCCCAAAGAAATCTATTGTAGAATTCAATTTCGACTGCCTCTGGATGTTGATGAATTAAAAGAATTTGATATTTAGCCTTGCAGGACCAGCCAAGTCCATGGGAAATGAAGCCTGTACTTTTTTTTGCTTTGTCACCTGCCATAGACACCCAACTCTCAATTCCTGCAACAATTCATGGAACACTGCTGCCTGGTTTTGTCATTTGCAGTTTAAAACATGGCTTGGAAAACACATGTATTGCTACATTTCCTCCATCATTATATCAGTTTATTCCCAGAAGAGTGAGAAGTATATTCAAGATTGTTTTGAGATGGTTTAACAGCTGTCAAGAAATTTAATTGGACTTTTGTTGAGTAGTTTTGAGGACTGGCTCCCTTGTGTCTCTATAAACACTCTCACACTCCTTATACCAATGTCAAAAATCATGCATAAAATTACTGTACTGCCAAGGGGACAGAGCTTGGAAAGAGCGAGAGTTTGAACATTTCTTTTTTGTGATGTTGCTTATTGTCCATTTTGACTGTTCTGAACTTGTGTATTGCAAAGTCATGGACTTGGGAGAATTCTGGGAAAGTACCCTGGACAGCTCATACAGCTCATGGCCCACGCAAATTGTTAAAGTTGGGCACCTTACAGAAACCCACAATTTCCACGACAGCATAGAGTGAGGCACCTGCCCATTTCACCGGCAAGGCTGAGCCATTTTCAGTCACAAGTTTGAAGTGCTCTGGGACAGAAGAAAAGACAAGTGAGAACTTGTTTTACAGCCTGGTCATGAATGTGCCCAGAGACCAAAAGGAAAGACCCTGAATTCCATGGTTGCTCACGTTCTCAGCCATTTGGAACAATTATATTTGTCTTTTTTTTTTCTTTATTAAAAAGGTTTTTCATGTTGGTTTAAAATTTATTACTATAGTTTAGCTCAGAGAATTCATAAACAACAAAGTTGCGTAACTAGCAAAAAAATAATAAAGGGTTTAATTTGTATGTCCTGGAAATTCTTCCCAGTCAACTACAGCACATTTTTTCAAGGTTTGCCCATTTCTATTTTGTAATATCTATAAACAGGGCAGCATTATTTTCCTTGCTCATGTAGTTCAAGTAATGGGCATACAAACGTCAGGTTGTAAAAATTCTGTCACCTTTAATAAATCATACCCTGTGCTGGGTAAGAATATAGTCCGTCATCATCAGATTTAAATGGATAGATATCCATCGTCTACTAGGCTCTGCTTCAACCTGCTGGAAAACTAAGCAGATGCCTAACCCCAACCAGTCTCTCACATTGTCTGCCTCTTTATTTAATTCCCTGATTTCTGATTCACACTGAACAGCACTTCCCAATGCTTTCATCAAAGTGAAAGGGATTATGAATCACTCACTTTTATATTTTACAAATACAGAAGATTGTTTTAATTATGACATTGGGGTTAAACCTTTGGTGTTGCTTAAAGCTCCAAAATTTCAGTGCAGAGTCCCATTTCTAAGCAGGGGAAAAGAACTCCCTTTACAAAATTAAGACCTTTCCATATGCAGGATTCTTATAGAGAATAACTTTCTTACTATTAAAATGACAAACAGAAAGAAAACGTCTTAAGAAAGGACCTGGAAATCACTTGATTACAGCATCACTTGGTTGACACTTTAATAAAAGTGACATTTAAATAATATTGGATAATAAAATGTAAGATGAAAATAAAGAAGACTTTTGGAACCCAGGTTTTTTTTAATAACATGAGTTACTTTGAAATGTTCATATCTTTATCAGCAGACATGATTCAAAGGAAAAATCACAGCTTATTGACAGAATGAAGAAAGGAAAGCCATAGTACGTGTCTGTACTATGTATTGGTCCTCAGTATAAATACAATTTTACCCAGGCTTCTGTTTAACGGCAAAATGCAACCTTGCCAGCACTAAGAGGGCGTTAGCGGGCCCGGAGTTGTCAATTAGACCATTTGTTTGCTACTCTCAAACTTTGGCCTTTCCCAAGAGGTTTTTCTTTTTATCTTTATGGAAAGGACAGAAGTTTCTGTCCACTGTGGCACTTAAAATACAATGCTGGTTCAATTTTTCTGAAAAGAAAATCACTAAAAGTGTGAAGTGCTATGATAGTGCTCCATCCTATACCTTAATGTCTTCCCCATGTTCTACTGATAAAAAATTATGACAGTTATCAACCTTGTAGATCCAATTTAATTTTGGAAAGCTAGGCTCCTTTTTACCACTGTGTCATATCTTACATTGTTCAAATTATGACTTCATTGAGAACATCATTGTCTGTAAATAAATCTTACCCTGAAATTTGTTCATCTGCTTCCTTTGGTGACTTTGTGGATCTGAGATTGTAATTAGAAATTCCAAATTAGAATTGGCAATTGGGCCCATGACTGAATGTTGACAAATTGTTTTTGCACAGCTGTGAAGAAATAAAATCTACTCCAATGTTTCATCTGTATTGGCTCCATAGAATTATCACAGGCAAAATGTAATAAAAGCCTACTTTTGTCATTAAAGTGAACAGATCTGCTTCTGAACACATTAAAGTGACAAATCTGATGAGTTAGAAGGTGACATTTTTGGATAGTTACTCTTCAGAACAGAGCTGCGCTTCAAAGCATGTGCTGCTCAGGAACACATTTCACCAAAGGAGAAGATGGGGCCACAGTCGCAGTTCAAAGGGAAGGAGGGGGGCCAACCAGTTTCATTGAGATGTGGCCTTTGAGAGTGTAAAGCCTTTCATCTCAACAGCTTTATAGTGCTGAGATTGCATTACATTGCTGAGATTACATTGTCCTGGCGGAACAGCAAACCAAACCACAGACTTGAACAAGGTGAGATTCAGCACTGCCTAGTGTGGAAGACAAGAGCCTGGGCACTCCAGCCTCTGCTAAAGCTGAAAGTTGAGCTTGAGCTCACTGCTTGCCCCTTGTCTGGTCTCTCTTATGGAGATGCATGGCTGTCTGCTAGGCATGCTTCTGGGACAATTTTTTGATTTGGTTTTCCCAGCTCTGTCTTCATTGCACTAGTTTTACTCAGCTCCCTGAATAATAATAAATCTTTCATTGTTTTGGTGTGAGATCAGCCTCAGCTCTTGCTAAGAAATCCCAGGTAGTGATATATTCTCCTCCTTTTATCAGGAAAGAACCTGTAATACCCAGAAATATTAAGGAATAATGATTTGCATGTGTTTGATGGATGACATGTTTTCATCAGACAGCAAGGTGCAAGCTTAGTGCTATAAATTTACAGTGAATGTGTCTAATTTAATTAAAAATGCCTGTGTGTGAATGTGTGGGGCTGTAGTATACCACTCTCCCCACCCATCTTCTTGCTTTATCCTGAAACTAAGCTATTTCAATGAAACGTTGAAGAGAGATCCCCATTCCTATGCCACCCCTTATGACTGCATACAGTCCTCAGGACTCCTAATTTTCAAAGACTCACAGAGTCATAGACTAATTGGGGTTGGAGTGGGTCTCTGGAGATTATCTAATCCAACCCCCTATTAAAGCAGGTTCGCCTAGAGCACAGGATGGCATCTAGGCAGGTTTTGAGTATCTCCAGAGAAGGATACTCCAACAACCTCTCTGGGCAATCTGTTCCAGCACTCTGTCAACCTTGAGACTTCCTATCTCTTTCCTTTTTTTTCCCCACACAGCATAATTTACAAGTTGAATAGAATTAAGAATAAAATTGAGTTTAGCATCTCACAAGCAACCTATGCAGAAAATCAGGAGTAGAAAAGCTGAACACAGTTTATGTTTGGCAGTCATAAAGGTAGCTAAGGATATTCAAGCCAGAATTACCAGTAGATCCCCATAGGGAGAAATCCAGTTTGCTGTCTTCATGACAATAATCCTATCGCTCAGGACTGTAAATCAACATATGGCAAGCAATGTGTTTTTCTTAGAAACTGCTTATTAAATACCTGATATATCTACAGGAGAAAGAGGCCTAACGTTTTGTGCTCTTGGGTACTCTGGATGGTCATTATCAGATTAGAAATATATTTCATGGGCTAAACTTCATCTGAAATGAATCACTTCACCTTTATAGTCTCTCTTAGGGCAAGATCAATTTATACCAACCAAGGATGTTGCAGGCTGCCTGCAATCTTCAGAACTATTGCCTCACACTGGAGTTCAAGATTCTCATTTCCCAAATGCCAAATTCATATTTTGAAATAGAAACAATACCAACAAATTACAGACAGTGTATGAGGACTAGCAGGCCTGATTTCCCATTATGCTGCTTCAGTCTGCACTAACATGGAGGTGAATGAGACCCTCAAAGCATGCTACAGTGCAGTGCAGGAGTTTTTATAAGCAGATTTACCAGGCAGGCTTGTTTTTTTGAGAAAACTGAAAAATCTAAGTACGGAAAGCCAGTAGATTATGTGGATCTGAGTCATTCACGCTTCTTACTGCATTTCATTAAACTTTATTCTTTAAAATGTATTCAAGCTCTCAAGACTCACAATCCATGTGATTGTGCCATCATGTAGGAAAAAAGCTAACTAAATACTATTTGAAAAAGGAACGTTAAGTAGTACAGTATCTTGTGGGCTAATTATATGGTGAGGTAAGAGATGGAAGAGAAAATAAACAGGCTAATGAAACTGCCAGATGATACTTTATAAGACCAGCAGCACACTGTGCGAATGGAAAAATAATTTCTTGAAGAGTTCAGAGCAAAAGTACGATATAGTAACATAGGATCCACTCCAGAAAAATGAGAGAAAATACCTGAGACAGAGATTTCAATCTGAGAGAAAACTGAAAAATAATAGTGGCAAAATAAGGTGAAGCATGACTTATTGATTTATCATCTGGCCTCCAACGAAGTGTTTGCCGTTGTACTAAACCAATATATTCATTCAGCCACCGATGGTCTTGAAGAAATGTACACTCACATGACAGCACAGCTGTGGGCACGGACATGGCAGCTGTTTATCTGTCCTGAGCCATCTTGTAGCCTACTTTAAGTTTTGTCTTTTTTTCTGTCATTCTATTTTCTGTCCATTATCTGAGCATAGAGACTGACCACCTCAGGGAGCATTTCCTCTTATCCTTAAATGATTGTCCAAGTGTGATAATCAGTGGCAGAGAGTCCATTTGGAGGCCAGTAACAAGCAATGTACCCCACAGATCAATACTGGGCCCAGTTCTGTTTGAAACCTTCATAATGACCTGGGTGATGAGGCAGTGCAGCCTCAGAAAATTTGCTGTTGACACAAAACCAGGAGGAGTGGCTGGTACTTCAGATAGTCAGGCTCTCATCCAGAGGGATCTTTGACAGCCTGAGAAATAGGTGGAGAGGAACAATATGAAGTTCAAAAAGGTGAAGGGAAAAGTTCTGGACCCAAGGAGAAAAAATCCAAAGTACCATACACTCAAGATCACCTCTTTGGACAGCAGCTTTTCAGAAAAGGGCTTGAACAGTTCTGGACCAGGTGACCTCCAGAGGTACTTTCCAAACTCAGCCATTCTGTGGTTCTGTGGTTCTGGGATTCTGAATATCCCAGTGATTTCCATGTTATTTCATAGAAGCACTGGTAGCCAGCTGAGGAGAAGCATGGGACCTTGTTGCTTAGGGCTAGTTGAGATGCTTCAGACAATCCCTCCTGGTTTCCAGATGCTGTAGAGAAGGAACTTGTACAGGTGTTCGGTTGTATCTTCAAGTTTTAGTAATATATCTCAGGTTTGCCCTACAACATCTCAAACCACACTGGTCACCTCTGTTTTTTTCTCTTAGAGGTGAAACAAGAGCTAAACTGAAGCAAAGTAAAGTGAATGCCACTCTTCCTCAGGACATTTGAAAAGACTAGTAGAATGGCAGCAAATGACCTGCGCAGTTTTGGCTTAAGCATTTAGAGAGACACTGTACAAAGAATGGTGTTTAGCTCTAGATTCAATGAAGTGTTGGTGTCTACATGAAAACCATGTATCCTTGCTCATATTCTAGTGAATGGAATTCTAGCCACTACATTCAATAGTCTTGGCATTATTGGCTCGGAACCTGCATTTGGGCAGCTGAGTAACTCTCGAGGTTCCACTGACTCATGAAGGAAGGTAGGAAATGATTGGTGCAAATGTTGCGTGGGGAGCCACAGGCATGCTCAAAGTGGTGTAATGAGGGCTGCATAAACAGTCAAGGAAGTATTGGTTGGTAATGAAACTCAGAGATGGGGAAAGATCCTGACTCTACTCCATGTCTGAGATGAAGCGTTTGTTTCTAAAGGCTGCTTGAGTGGAACACACTATGGCCAGGACTCCAAAGGTCTTCATCCTGAAGGAGTCACAGCAGCATAAAGTCATGTCACTCCAGAAGAAACTACCTGTCAGCAACACAGGTAATGTCTGAAAGAGAAAGCAAAGAACAGTAATTAACTCTGTCTCTCCATTCTGAGCAAGATGCGATATATTGTATATCTTCAAGCAGGGATGAGAAACTATTAAACTCTTATGAATATTCATGCTAATCTTTAGTTCTTCAGAAGCATTTTGTGGCAATGACAGCATGATGGGTGCCTTCAGGCTTATTGGCTTGAAAATGAACAGGAAAATAAAACTAAAGTAATGAATTATAACTATGGGTCTACTTTCAAAAATGGCAATCTGGAAGAATGGCCCCTCTGCTAGAATCACAGAGTCATAAAATGGGTTAGGTTGAAAGGGACCTTAAAGATAGCCTCAAAGATAGTCTCAAACCCCCTGTCATGGGCAAGGACAGCTTCTACTTGATCAACTTGCTCAAATCCCCAAGCACCCTAGCCTTTAATACTTCTAGAGATGGGGCATCCCTGGCTTCTCTGGGCAATGTGTGCCAGTGCCTCATTACTCCTACTGTACAGATTTTCTTCTGGATATCTACTCTAAATACCTCCTCTGTACCTGGATGAAGTCAGGAGGATGAAAGAAAGAGCAGACAATCTAAAGCTTGCACTGTACTTGTGGAGACTTCTTGCTCTTTTGCCTCATGATCATTCTGAGAATGAAGCAGCACGTTATTGAAGAAGTGACAAAGTCACTACCTACATCATAATCATAAAGTACAGTAATATTCCCCCAAGTCTTCTCCCTAATGTTAAAATCAATATATCTTAAGTAACAAGAAAATATGTGGCAGAATTTTATCTGATCATTGTAATATATTGAGTGTGTGTGGTGGGGGGAGATAGTTTCTACCATGGAAATTATTTCAGTGCAATCTACTTTAGATTGGCGGTTGTACTAGTCAAACCCACTGTTTTCTCCTTTGTGCTTATT
Organism: Acanthornis magna; assembly: GCA_036785705.1. Taxonomy (NCBI): domain Eukaryota; kingdom Metazoa; phylum Chordata; class Aves; order Passeriformes; family Acanthizidae; genus Acanthornis; species Acanthornis magna. Next base: position 16,573,118 of record JAWUZG010000090.1, read on the forward strand.
AGCCCATTCACAATCATTTTCACACTCTCTCTTGCAAAAAACTTTGTGGATGTGTCTCCTACAATTTGCATTGTCCCACTGCAGGGTAGTAGCTTATCAGAAACAAGAAACTTTTAGAATTTGGGATATTTTTAGCAAATTTTTTCAAACCTTCATAGAATATGTTTATAGATAGTCACCGAGTATTTTGGCCTATATACTCATTTGATACCTGAGGATATTCTCCAAAGACTTTGTGCTTGTGATATTCTTGTCTTGTCTGTAGTACTTTACATGTTGTACTTTACATCCATATACTTTACCATGTTCCATTTTTTGTAGACTGTTTACTTTCAAGGCAAGATACAGTGATAGAAATTTATCATCCTGTTCTCTTGTGTGCTTATATTTCAGTAACAGGTAGAATTTCCTGGAGTGGGTCTGCCTTTCCACCAATTTTTTTTTTTAGTTTTGTTGTTTGTTGTTGTTTTCCCCAGAGATCCATGCTGCAATGCAATAGGGCATTTTACCACTAGCAGGAAAAAAAAGGAAGAAAAAGGTGTTTCTAGCTTGTTTTCTCATCAGTTTAATTATCCATTTTCCCATTTTATATGGGATATTAAAGACACAATTTTGAGTTATGAAATACTGGTAGATAGATTTCTATCACCCTACGGGGAAAATGTCGATGCCCTAATTAGAAGTTTATTGATGCATTCCCTTATATTCAGAATTATCCCACATAAACTTTCAGAATGTTTTTCTCTGCAAAATCATGTAAATAAATAATATTTCCTGAGGTCTTCTATTAGTCAAGGGATAGAATGTCTAAGGACACACTGTTGGTAGCTAGGATAATGAAATATGAGATTTCATGTAGTTTTTAATTTTTCTGCAATGCCTCTAGGTTAATTTGAATGCTCCAGGTTTACAAACCCTGAATACTTGATCTTACACTATTTTATGCCTAGAGTAGTATCTAAGCAGTGGACAAAATGGGCTCATATGTCATATTGACTGTTTGTCATAATGACACTTCTCCAAATATCAAAGGTACATATTGAAGTTTTTTGGGCATGGGTTGTGAGATGAATAGCTTTCAGGACTTCTAGACTTTAAATTTGGCATTCATATTCAAATGTGTACAAACTGAGTGTCACACGTCACCAAGGCTAAGTACACTATGAATTCTCACTTGGAGATATTTTGTGTCCAATTAAACAGCCTTTTTTTCCAGTGACAGTCAGAAACATCCAGTTAGGGAGGAAATGGAGTCACAAAATATAGAAGACTTAAATTTTATTATATAACTTGTTCCATAAGTACTGGAGTTTAAACCTTAATTATGCCTCACCTCCTTACCCATTTTTTTTATTATTCATTACTTTTCCTGATTTATTTGTCTTCATTTTATTTAATGTCTGACCCATAACCTGAATAAAAATTGAAGGACAAGCCAAATGTTTTTCTTTCTGTGTTACATATCAAAAGACGAAAGAAGTTAGAAGAAACAAGAAGAGTCATAAGAGGACCCAATTAATTTACCTCTACCCCAAGTTTAGGCTCCTTTTTGATTCCACATGACCTCACAAGACAGGCAGCTGGGCCCAGCCAGACAATTATTCGGAGTGGGATGTAGTCAACCTGAGGTGATGCAAAGCACCTATATTAAGGTAATTGCATACCATCCTCAGAACCTTGGGGCTTGATTGGGCTGTCCTTACACAGATGTGGTTTCAGAGTCAGCACAGCTAAAGAGAGCAGGTAGATCTGACACTACACAGATGTGATGGTGCTCTGTGATCTCAGAAATGCTCATTCGGCCTTGCCCTTGGCTAGCAGCACTTGGGTAAGCTCCTCTCGAGCTTGTTAGAAACACTGACTTCTCCCAGGAACTTTAGCTGCCAAAGGAGCTCCTGGGGTTTTTTCACAAACAGCCTTGGAAATTTGTTTCAGGGCTGAGCAACAACTCCAGTGGAACAACATTTTTGTATATGAAATTTCACAGGAAGTTACTGATCCAAGTTACATCCAGGATGGAAAATTACGATGACTATGGCCAATGTTCTTGTGGCCCTACAAACAGTGGTCCTAAGTGTGGCCCTTTGAGCTTTTCTGGACTGCATCAGTCTGTGACCAGGAATCTTTCTCTGAGTAGGGCCTCAGAGCCAGGGAGCTCTCAAGTTTGTTATACCTTGAATAATTGCCAAATGACGACCAACCCTGGGCTGATACCCCCACTCCTTGAGGCCCAACTTTTGCTTGTTGAGATGAGAAGGTAACCAGCTTCACTGAATTCAAGGAGAATTTTTCCAAGATATATACCTCTTACATATTCCTTAAGGTCTCTGTATGTGTGTGTGAATAAGCTATAGCAAATGTACTATGAATTTTGCTCTCTTAGATTCTGAAGTGCATTAGATTCCTAAGCAATTTGGGCCTGTAACTGAGCTTCTATAAGCACTGTCATGCTCATAAGAAATTCTATAGAACACTTTGTTATATATTTTAAATTAGGTTGTTAAACAAGTACTGTTAAGTTAAAGTGCTGTTAAAACCTTCAAGCCTAAACCTTTGGTGAAGTCTGGCAAAATTTGGAAAGGGGGTCCATGCTGAGCCTTGTGTGTCAACAGGAGGGTCTCCCTTATTCCTTTTTATAAAGGAATATTCCTTTCCTATCTTTATCCCTTTTCCATTCCTAGCCTCCACGTAGATAATATTAGGTTAATTTTAGTTTTAGATTGATTGATTTTTAGATTTAAGTCAAATTTCTCCCTGTGTGCTTTAACCAACTATTAAGCAGTAGAATCAACCTTGCCAGCAAGCTTTGTCATACTTCCACTTTAATATTAAAACTGCTTTTGCTGATACCTTGGCTGGTGATTTCTTGAGCAACCTAAACCACTTATTCGTGACAACTTGTAGGAAAAATATGCCTTCAGGATAAGCAACTAGAACCAGCTGAGTTCCCTGAAGATGTCTCAAATTGTTCCTCAGCTTCCACATCCACATCAGCTTCCACAAAAGCCATGTCTTTTTTCCTCTACTGTACAAGAGGTGGGATTTGGCTGCCTAATGCCATGGCTTTAACCATTTTGTCTCCCCCAAAATGACCTGCATCGCCTTTAGTTCCCATGAAGGAACATGAATATCCATAGAGCCTTTGTCAAGCCTCAAAGTCCCAGGAAGATGTCTCAGTTTCCACAAGATATCTGAAAAGCGATCAGAAACTTAGTTTTGGCATTCTAGTGGTGCCCTAGGGAGTCTAGTGACACCAAAATCTTACTGCAGGCCTCTGTGCTGAGAGTCTAAAACTAGGTGGTACAAGTCCCATGAGCTCAGTTCTGTTGTCCAGAGATAACTTTTTGTCAATGTCATGCATAGGGTTCCTTTGAGATGCCTCTAAGTATCCCCACTAGCCTCAAGCAACTGTTCCAGGGGATCAGTAGTCTCTCATGGTTCCTATGTTGTGGTAGATGTCTTCCAGACACCCTAGGCCATCCAAAATACTCCAGTGTAAGCAACTGAATCAAATATCTTTCTCCAGCAAGACTGTGAGAAGCCACAATGTGCCCAGTATCTCAAAGGATGTCTTATATATGTCAAACTAGTGTCATAAACCGTGTTTAAAATGGCAGAATGGTCTTAGTTATGGCCACTAATTAAGACCTGAATTATGGAGGGCAAAACTGAGTGACAGCTGAAGTATATATGCTTGTGAAAAACTGATGGCTTAACATCTTTTCTTGTTCTGAATTGGGACTTAAAAGTCTTCATAAAATAGACTGTATAAAATAATACCAAATTAAAAAAAAAAACTTCATAAAAATGACCAGAAGGCTCCCTCAAACACTTTGAGTCTACTGAACTGTATACAGCTGGGGTTTTCTTGGGTGTTTTCGTTAGGGTTTCTGGTGTAGTTCAGAGTTCAGCTGATTTTGCTGTCACTGCTCCTCCTGGGAGATGTAGCTGTAATGCTTTTTATTCCCAACATGTTAACTTTTTTAGACTGCCTGACAGGTATTGTGGTTTACTTTTCATAGCATCTGCTAAACCTAGTGTGCAAAGTTGCTTGAAAATGGTAACTTGCTCATGCATATTTTGTCTTCATTAAATCTCAAAGTTAATATATAGAGTAATACTTAGAAAAAAATCTCCAGTTCACAAAAACCCAGACAGGTATGTGATAATGAAGTGAATGGGGAAGGAAAAGAACTTGATTACATTTTAAAGTGACCCAGAGCAGCACACAATTAAATGTTCATTTATTTACTGTAAATAAAAGGGAAAGAAAAATGACTAGTTAAATATTCCACTAAAGAGTGTTCAACTAGTTTAGTCATGGATAATATTCATTCCTACACTGTCTTCATGGAGAGAAGACAGCAAAGTCTTTGACTACATTGTCACTTTTCTTAAATTAATGCAATGAATGACATTTGCCTTTCACACCAGCATATTCAGCTGGTAATCACAAGATCTGGCAATCTTCTGGACCTCTAGTTAGCTGCCATGCCATGTGCAATGCTCCAGCTCAGGAGAAATGCTGTTTTCCACAGCCATTGTCAGTCATGCAGATCCTGGTAGAAGTGGCTGGGTGAAATGGAAAAAGAGGAATGTGTGCTTAAAGCACTGCATCTAAGACCTGCTAATAACAAGCTTCTGTTTCTTTTCCCAAATGCAGTTACAAATCCCTATTCCATTTTTTCCCATTTCTAAGAAAACTTCTTAGTTAGCAAGTCATTCCTCTTGCCCAGCGAAGCGCAGCTGGTTAGGATTTTCTAAGGCTGACATGCTACTGTGACATCTTAGAGAATGGAGACTAAATGTTCAGAAAACATGGAAAAACTTCTGGTAAACATAGTTCCATAAAAATCAGACTATAGTAGCTGGCATGTCATCTTGAAGACTTCAAAACCAAATTTCCACTGTATCTCACCCTTTTGATTTTGGTGTGACCAAAATGTAAAATCTTACTGCACATAATATATATTTTTTCCAGCTCCAACCAAAGATTTCTGCCCATTTGAACTTCAAGTCATATTCTTTCACTCGTGAAAATCATAATACAAGGTCTGCATTACTATGACAAGTGAAGAAAAAAAATTGATAAAGATTTGTAATAACCTAAAAGAAATTTCATACATCACTGAAGACACAGAAAACTGAAAATAAAAGAGATGGGGGTTATATTTCTTTTTAATAATGTCAGTCAAAAACGTTCCACTCAGTGGTCTGAACACCATGGATGAGGACAGATTTACCACTTCACTTCACTGAATAACAATTTCAAAGCTTAGCAAAACCTTGGTAAGAGGAGATGATGAAGCCTAAACATCCTGTCACCAAATCACACTAGAAAAATAATGCATTTTGATAAAATAGCTGCATGATCCTTGAACTGGAATATCTAAATGAAACAAAAGGTTTTAAAGGAAGGATGAAAGGAGTTTGTAAAGAATCAGTGACACCAAATAGGCTCATGTGCAGTTTTGCTGTCACATAAAAGAGCAGGGGCAAAACTGGGTGATACTGACAGCCTTGTAAACTCGGTGTAATGGGCATAAGTAGTTAACTCTGTTCGAATAGATGAGGGTAGACTTTTGACTAGAAAAACAGGAGAACAGTGTAATCGATGCTGTAACCTCACTGGATGCCCAAATGGTTGCTCAGAAATTAACCAGAGTACTGCTCAGATTGTAATATGGACCTAACTTTTTTTTTTTTATTCAGGGTGAAGTTTCAGAAGTAGTCTATGCAAAAGTACTGAAGCTTATGCCACTACTGAAAAAGGATTCTGCTTTCTTCCACCCCTATACTTAATCATATGTGTCCCACACCATCCTGCCAGGTGCCAGTCAGTTCTGCTCAGTTCCTTGCTCTTGCTCACAGCCAGTCCCACCAAAATATGATCCTCTGTGCCATGGGTCTACCACTGGATCTCATACACTGAGCAGCTCTGTGATTACTGGTGGGAATAAAGGGCAGAATGTGAGAATGCAGAACCCTTACAGTGGGAATATGGTCTCAAACAGTGAAACTAGACTTTATTTCAGAATTAATTTATCCTGAACAATTGTATGCAACAGCAACACAGATATTCCACATTTGGATTCTTAACATTATGCTGTATTTGATTGCTTTTCTTTCACTGAATAGTCTTTCTGTTTACAGACTGAACAAAGAAAACTTACAAAGAGGGAGATAACAAATACACAAATTGACAAAAGAATTTTATATTAGATTTCTGAATTTCTGAGATTTTATAAACATTTCCATAAAAAAGGGGAGTGCCTAAGTATTTGTGAATTAACAACACTATGGCAAAGCAGACTGAACACCATTTTATTTCTTTGTGTTCATTTATTTCTCCATTCTCATTTTCACATTGTCTTTACTGTTTATACTACACAAACATACTCTGCAGAAATGTGAAATGACTAACAAAAGTAGTTAGTGGTGACAGGGATGAAGTTTGACATCAGTTGCAGGTTACAAGAACAAATAAAAAGAAACATGGGAACACAATTAAAAAAAGAGAATTTAAGAAAGAATATGCTATGGACATTGTTGTATCCTCAATTAACATATTGTAGAGATCTGCTAAGGTAGAAGGTCAAAAGTGTGCTTAGTGCTGGGTATTACAGGAATTTACATGGAAATGCTAAAACAAGAAATGGATACCTATGGCATTAAAAATACAGTATACAAAAATAAATTACTTTATTACTGACATTTGGAATTGTTCTTTCAAGACTATGCACACAGTTACCTTGCAGAGCTTGTGCAGTATTTGTTGGGTGATTCCATCCTCAAACGGCATTCAGAGAGCCATTTGTGTGGAAAAAAATTATTGTGAGCTACGTGGTTTGGAATGCTACACCCTTCTTAAATGTAAATATAGCATCAGCTAACACAATAAAGTCTTCCACTGAACCAATGATAACCAGAGCCTCCCTCTTTGAATAGCAAAGGAAGTTTTAAAATATCTCGCAATGGTACAACATTGAACAAATTTTGATAATATTTTAATTCTGTTTTTAATCAGTTTTGAATTAACAGAAATATAAATTTGAGAGTGTCTGAAGCCAGTAGAGCTCTTCCATTGTGAGACCAGCTTGAGTTTTGTCATTAACCCATTTTAACCTTTATTTCCTCATTTCATTTATTTTTGTCTTCAGTAATTTTCCTTGGCTTGGCAGGAATTTAGGTGACTGTGGCTGCTTTAATACAATAAAGTAATTGATTTCCAGATGTTCAAGGACATATTTCTTGCCCCATCAGCACCTTCCCATCTATGGAAGTGTATGCACAGACATATGTATGTATGCAAGAGAGATGTAGTTGAGAAATGAAGCTGAGAGATGAAGGTGGTTCACTTTAGAATTTCACAGACCTGATTATTCCCAACAGTTGTTTAAGTACCTGGAAAACCTGGTGAGATTAAGTGTGAAGGTTCATCGCAAAGGTTAGCATCCTAAAAATAACCTTTGAAAGGCTGAACAGTTGTAACAACAGAGAAAACTGTCCCTGGTGGTGCCAGAGCAGCAACAGTGGTTTGTTTGAAAGCTAAAGATAGCCTCACTGACCATGGCAGCCAGCTGCTTCAGGTCCTGGGCTTGGAGAGAGGGCAGCCCCAGAGGTGGCCACAGGCAGCACCTGTACCACAGGTGTTAAAAAAAATAAATGAAAACATTCTTTGTTAAAGTTCTTGCTTAAAAGTCTGTCTCTTAAAAGGTTTGGTTTAACATGAAAATAGCAAAAAGAGGTCGTGGTACACCTGGAAAGAGATAGCAGATGGCAGGGTTTATTTTTTGAAATGAGAAGGAAATGCAGAGAACTGCATTAGGTACTCTGTCAGAGAACTAGTCCTCAGGATAGCCTCAGGCACTGGCAGCAGAGCAAACAGCAATGGGTGAGGAGTGTGGGGGTCTGTGCTTTGAGGGAGTCATGCCTGCTAATGGTGACCCCCAGAGAGGCTAATAAGACCAGGTGAAGAGAGGGAAAGGGGGAAAAAATGAAACCCAGACATCATTTCTGTTGTTGTGAGAGAGCAAAGGAGTACAGCGCTGCTGGAGGCACGTCATGCATTATACAAGTGGCCACAGCTGCCCAGCTCCTCCAGAGCCTCCGCGTGGTTAGCACCAGAGCAGCTAATGATGCCAAATGTATGATGAGGGGGTGAGGGACCAGGATCAGGCTTAGTCACTGAGAGATCTAAAGTGTTACTGGGCTTTTCTGCTGAAAGAAATGGGTAACCAGAGAGGGACCTCCATGCGCACCGAAAGATAAAAAGCAGCTCCCGGGAACTCTTGTCCAGGAGCTCCAGGGCACTGTTCCCTGCTGGTTCTGAGCCCTGATGTGAGCTGAGCAATGCTGGGGCAGCCACAGAGGGCCAGAGGTGGGACTGATGTCAGGGCAGGGGGGGAGTGGGTGCCCAGTGCATGGTGACAAAAAGGAATGATATTTCTGAAGGGCAGTCACGGGGTGCAGAGGAGGGCTCAGCCTGGTGCTGAAACAGTGTTTGAGGAGCTGCACTGATCTACGTGGCCCAGTGGACAAGTCCAGTTCTTCATTTCTCCTCCTGTGCAGGCTCATAAATCCTCACCTGCAGTGGAAGGAAATGCCCCAACATTAGCATGTTGCTCCTCATCTTAATTCCCAAAAACTTGATTGATTTTTCTGTGTTCCTGTGCCCCCAAATCACTCTGGCAGGACAGCAATGCATCAGTACTAAATTCCACAAGCACTTGAGAGGCCTAACTGGTACTACAAAAATGTGATGCTTTTGGCAGACAGAAGTCTGCTTTGATATCAATAAAAACAGAATTTCACAAAGGTAAACAGGAATCTGCTAGCAGACATTCACCTTATCTGCATCAGATGATATAGCTCAAGAATGATGCCTTTTATGTTATCTCCTTTTTCCATATAAATGCTGAAAATGCATTTTGACAAACATGTTCTGTTTACAAAAAATGCTTTCATTTAAGAACTTGCTTTTCCACAGCTCTAAGGGCATGACAGATCACCAGCCAGTGTATGTAAGTGGGACAATTTGGGGAGAAATGGTTGCAGCAGAAGCAGCTTTGCCATGGTCCAATCTCTGCACTGCTCACAGCTTCCCACTCTAAAGTACTTCTCTGCTCCATTGTCTGTCCTAGCAGCCCCTCAAGCTTCCACGATGTAAAATAATCTGCAGATGAGAAGTAGCTGTTTCAGAGACCGAAGAAAAAAAAAGATTTTTTTTCAACCCTTCAAACCAATTGCCTTTATAGCTCTGATTTCTTTGGTGATCGAAGTGGACTTGATGCCTCAGAGCAAAGTAAACACATATGTTTGCAAAGGCTTTTAAACTACTTGGCACCAAACCACCTTGTGCCACAAAGAGAATATTTTTTCAGCCTTACAGACTTCTGATGTGTGTGAAACACTGGCTTTTACGTGTCTCTTTGAGATGCAGTTGGTGGTGTGGTGGTACGTGTGACCTCAGACATCTGGACTAGCTGTCAGGCAGAACCATTAGAGTTTGCAGCACCATACTGAGGCACTTTCGCATCAGATGGAGAGGAAAATATTCTCAGATATTGGCTCTCTCCCAAAACCAGTACTTCCCTTGGATCACACCTCATGCAAAGCTCTGTATGAACTGAAGAGAAAGATGGGTTATTGGCATATTTTGTACAGGCAGTCTGTTGGCTTTATTGTAAGTGACGACAGCTCCAGCCTGGAGGAGGCATGACTGCATGTTGCTTTGTGCATATATATACTATTTTGCCTGCTGTTTCAATTTGATTTTGTATTTTCTCATTGAAAAAGATAAGACAGATAAAAACCATCTGACTTCTATAGCAAAAAACATATGCCAGTTGCAGGTACTCCCGCAAAAAAAAAATAGAAGTGTGGGCATACAGCAAAAAAGAAATACATTTTTCATATATAGTAGCAAATCTAATTACATTTGAAGGTAAAACCTACTTGATCCCTCTGCCATCCACAGTTGCTGCAAAAATAAGCCACAAATTGGTGCTAACACTGAACAATATCACTGAGACTATTCTACAAAGTGTCCTCATTAGAAATTTGTATCCAGATCCTGTAGGCTTTGGAAGGAATTGCTGCAACATCAAGACAGAACTATCATTTGTCAAGTAATTCTCTGGGATAAAATTCTCAGATACCTACTGACTTTAGTCAAGCAGAGAGCAATATCCCAAGTTATGAGGCTTGCTAGTAATGCCCCTGAAGGTGCTGCTGAGCCACAGTGAGGGATCCCAATGAGAAGGAATGCGAAAGTCAGGTAAGGTGTCAAGCAGAAACCTCATATGTGGATGGAGCAGTCCATGGAACTTGAGGTGACTGGCTTATCAATGCCACAGCAGGGAGAGAGAGGGCTTTTCCTGCAGTGGGGCTCAGCTGTGGCAGGTTGAGGGCAGTGCCCACCTCACTGCAGTGGAGGGAGATGGATGGGAACCTGCGGCACTGCGACTGCCAAGGTGCTAATCACGAGTCACTCCTGACCCTAAACACTGCTGTAAATTGTTAATCAGTTTTATGCACTCTGGTGAAATTTGTAAGAGTTTTCGCTTTTTAAGACGTCTGCAAGTCAGGGTCCTGAGCAAACAAGACCAGTCCTGTAACTCAACAGATTCAAGTTGTCATTGCTAGCAACACACCAGGAGCTTCACTCTAACTCCATGAGGCCCCCAGCTTGGTTAGGCTTTGGCTGGCTTTGTCCTGGGCTGCCTACAGCTTTGCTTTAACTTTAGCTCTTACCAGCAGCTTCCTAATGACCACGTGGCTATTGCCTAATTTGCTTTACTTTTGCTTAGCTGTATAGTCATCTGGTATAACCATGATTTTCATACAGACAGTATTTAACAAGCAGTTCTTTTATGCAGAGGAAAACATTCTTGACCCAAGCAAAATGATGTGCTGTAAATGAACGTTACTGTAGCAGAAACCTTTGCCAAGAGGGACAGGGAATGCTGTGTGGAGGAATATAGGCATGGAAGTAACCTGCTATAAACAAACGATCAGTGGTTAACCATTGGTAGTTAAGGAATTGCAGCCCTGAGAACTGGCTAAACTGGTTTTAGGGTTAACAAAGAAAACAAAAAAAAATTATCCAGCATGTGTGAAATCTCATGTATATGAAATTGCACATTTCCAATGGAATAAGAGAAGTAGCACATTGTGATAGAAGACATATAAGTATAGCCCCATGGGGTGTGCAAGAAGAAAATCCCACCACCAGCAACATACGCTGCATGGCCTGGGCCCTGGGGAATTGATGACCTGTGACATTGAAGCACTGGACATTCCTGTACAGGGAGAGATTGGAAGGGAGAGCACAGATATGGGAAAAGGGGCAGCCATTAGGAAGGGAATAAAGTCTTTGTCCTACAGCAGGGCTTTCACGACATAGCTCAAGAACTATCTTGGCCCCGAAAGGCTGAGAGTGGCTTTACTTAGTGCAGAATGATTTAGTAGTGGAAGGCAATGAAAATTAAATTAAGAAAAAGAGGAACATGGACCATGAATGCAATAAAATGCTGCTTGCTTCCTGCTTAGGGACTATAGGGTGATTCAGACAGACAAACGCATCAGGATCTGCAGAAGCAACCAACACAGCCAAGAACCCCCAACCAACAGCGTAACTGGCTCTATGATTGCTCTAAGACATTATAATAGAAAGGGATCTTTTCCACCTCAGGTGAGTGCTGTGACTCCAGATGGTTTGCTGTTCTTGAATGAGTCTCTTTTATTTTTTCTTTTTTTTCTTTTTTTTTTTTTTTGTGCATCTGTTTGTGACTTTTATTGGCTCAGTTTTATTCAGCATCAGAAAAAAAATCAGATTTCAAGACTTCAAAAAGTTTTGTTTTCCATCCTTGCTGAAATCCAGTGCCAAATTCAATTTTTTGCCACAGGTTGACTAACTCACAGTGAGGAACAGAAGTAGAAATGTGACATATTGGGAGTTGTAGGATATGATGGAAGAGTTTTAATTTCTTAGTCTAGGGGATCCACGTCAGAAGTATACTGACTCTGAGGCCACTATTATCAGCTCTTCTTTCCAACACAGTTTGCTCTGGAGTAGGAAACCCTCCCTCCAGAACCAGAAGCACAGGCTGCTGCCATTTGGGTTGATGACATGGCACAATTAGTTGGCATGTATGAAAAAGCTTTTGTTCAGGTGGTGAGTTGCTCTATCAACCAACTATGTATAGAGAGAGATGGTACCAAAGGTTCCTTGCTATTGACATAAAGACACCAGCATAATTTGGCTGTTGTCAGAAGAGATAATGCCAATGACAATGTCAAATCTATTTTGTCATGTACTTTAGTATAGGCTTCATGACTGCTTTTTGCTGGCAGTATCACTTAGCAGGAAGAAGAATACATGGGAGAATGGCAACAACAGTCATCTCTGGCAAGAATAAGTGGCTTTAAAAACGTTCTTCAGGCAATGTACATTCAGAGGGATTATTCTATAATGCAAACAATTTGCTTGCAAGCACACTGTGATGATGACTGTTACCGTGAAGAATAGCTTTACTGCGTGCCCTTCTTTGGTAGCGTGGGAAGGATGTATGAGGTCATAGATAATTACCATTAACCCCACTGGGTGTCCACTACCAGCAATTCCAGTTGCACCCATGTGCACTGTGCACAGTCTGTAGCATAATACATAGCAGAAAAGAAAATCTTACTGGCTTTTTATAAGTCGTTTACTTTGTGTGACAGATGTCCAAAGTTTTAAATAAGTGCACTGTGAAAACAGAAAACGAAAACAGCTTGGATGACTTCACAAGAGGTCACAGGATGACGTGACTTTTTTTCTTTGATGCCTATGCGTTTAAGTATATTAAGTATATTTCATAAAGCGCAAAATATTAGCATATTGTTGTCCAGTAGCGACATTAATTGCCAGTAACAACTGCCTAGAACCAAAGCATGTAGAGATAATTATGATTGACTGGACAGCTCCTGCTGTAATGAAGCTAAAAAAATTCAGGTTGTCTTGGAGACAAATAACAGAAATGTACTATAAAAGGGTGAAAGTCAGGGGAACGTGTTGAAGTACTGATAATCCATAGGGTGATACTAAAAAATCCACTAAGAATCTATGGGGTGGATTCCCCATGTGCAGAAGCCATTACCTCAGTTTGCCAGTGTTTTGGAATTCCAGGTTCAGCACCCATGGGCATGGGAGAGCACATAGCCCCAGGACAGTTTGCAGAGGATAATACTGGACTGGATGTTAAGAAAGTATGTTTGCATGGTCCCAGGTCCAGTTTACAAAACCATAACTTGCTTTTTCAGCAGGGTGTGCTAGCTCCGGCACAGCACAGCGCTTCAGGACCAGCTCTGAGCACAAAGTTAGCTCAAATCTCTCTGCATGTACTCATTTAGACATATCCTCATAGTTCTCAAACACATTTTTGCTGTGTTTGCCAAATTCCCAGTGGCAACAGTTTTGACAGTCACAGTCAAAATGCAACTGTGTAATAATAAGTTTTCTTGTGGCAGTTGCTTATAAAGTCCTTGGTGACTACACATAGATACCAAGAGATGTTGTGAAGTGCTGCTTTTAAGAATGGCGTGACTTTGGTAAAAACTTTCTGGGTGTTAATCAATAAAATTGTATAATGCAGCTCTGGAAGTCTACTACAGAGACAAGAATTATGTTCTATGTTTTCCTGTGCTCATTTTCTTTCCTGTGAAAGACTGGGAAATTGTTTTCCAAGACCCCCCCCAAGCAGAGACCACATAAACAAATTTAATGTTTGTCTTAGAATAGTTAAGAGGACTAGTCAAAACACATTGATGTTTTCCCACCATGAAATTCTCCACTGCCAGAAAAAAGGTAAAATCAGTGGAAAATAAGAAAAGCTCTAAATGTAATTCTCTTGGGTTTGACATTTTTTTTGTTGCTTTTTGTTAAGTGGATGGAAAAAATGGTTGCCACAGTAGAAATAAGAAGTTGTTATGTATGCATAGCTGTGGATTGCAGTGAATGTTTTGTGTCATAACTCTCATCCTGACTTGGACCTGAGAGTCCCTCCTTAACAATACAACAAGCCATGATCTGTGCAATTAGCTGAAAACATTGTGTTAAGCTGATCTTTCCTTTGCTTCTCCTTCCTCAGTTGCAGCACATTCCTTCATCTTCGTCAGGCAGTTTGTCTCATCAGAATAAGATGTCTAAACTTATTTTTGGCTATTGTACTCTCATAAGTTAGCTCCCATTCAAGAACTTTATGGACAAAGAAACAATTACTGCACTCTCTTTTATTCATGGTAAGATCTACAGAAGATTTCCCAATAAAACTATCAGACTATTGTTGCCTTCCCCTCTGTCCATGTCATCCTGAGATGGCACAGGTCTGCCCTACCTCTGGAGGGACAGCCACTTTGTACAAAGGAGCCACCTATTCCAGTGCTGGAAATGAGCAAATTATTTCACATTTTTACATCAAAATGAGAAAGGGAATAGGACCAACCCTGATGCCTATCACTGCTTCGTTATGTAATTTTGGTTCTTGAGGGGTGCAGATCAATGTAATGAGGCACCCCAGGACAGTTCTACAAAGGGGTTGTGTTGATACAGCTACTCTGACAAATAACGATGGGACCAGGCAAATTCTTCACACTTGATAATTGCTCTTTTGCTTCTGGTTTTTGTTTTGGACCACCTCAAGCCAGTCTCTAGAAATCAGTGCTTAGGTACAAGTAGGCAAGTACTTCAGTGCAAGGACCAATTCCAAAAACCAATATTGGTGATCCTGTACGAGATCTGGCTCACTCCATTCTGCACAGTCCTAGGGATCCCAGAAGGCTCTTCATTCTCACAAACACCCACGTTTCCATCTCAGTGCAGGCAACAAAAGCCTAAGCTTTTTGATAAGAATATTGATGGGCTGCAACAGCACATTTACAATATTTCTGAACCTAGAGCTGAGAAAAAAATGCATGCAGTAATACTTATATCCCAGACCCCAAAGTAGTTTCTGTGACACTCATAACAAAGTTCTGCTCTGATTACTGTGGTTTAACGCTTCTCTGAGGATCTATTGGTATGCAACGTCCATGTAGCCAACCTGCTCTAGGTCAGGCCAGCCTTGAATGGTATAGAGGACCTCTCTACTCTCTCCACCACTTGACCATAGAGTGATGAACCATTCACAGCAGTGAATGTGACCATTGTGAGGATTGCAAGCAGGGACTCAGGGCCATCTTTTCATGTCCTCTTCTATTGCTAATGATTTCATAAAGGAGGTTGAGAGAAATGCTTTACCTGAAGCAAGAAGCTCTTACTCCTGTTTGGAGCTGTAAATCTGACTTACTGCTGGCATGAATGATGTGCCCATATCACCTCTAAGCCCTGCACTCACAATTAATCTTTCCTATATTACAGCTGGCTCATTCAGTGAAATTCTGTTTTGTTTTGGGGGATGGTAAGATTGTTGTTTTGAACATAATGTACTGATGTGAAAGGAGGAAAACATGTTAGAAAAAATACAGAAAGACAGGAAAACTGGTAAAGAAAAACACATACCAAACACTCCAGGATTTAGGACAATAGATAGACAGCAGCCTCCAGATGTCTTCTCTTTCATTAAAATTCTGACCCTATTCAGTATTATTTTTTTGTGTTTTCACATCTAGACTGTGTCAGGTTATTTTTAATTGTGTAATTCTCCAGAAGCTCGCAAATGTAAAACTTTCATTTTCTATTAAGAAGTTCTTTTCAGTTGATCTTCTATGATAGAAAATGAAATTTCTATGTGAGTCAGCCACTAGAGAGTCTGAGGGAAGCAATATCTGGGTTAACAGACTGTTTTAAACACATTCTCTCAGGACCTTTCTCTTTCCCTTCAGCATTTTCAGTCTGTGTGCCTCTTTTTGCCTGCTTATTTCTTCCGTGTTCAGGCCAACTGTGAGCTACTTGAAAAGGTAGGCTGGATGCATTAAAGAATGGCTTTTCATACCAGTGAAGATTCAAAATAATCTGACAATAACAGAAATGTGTTGGAGAACAGCACCCAGGGCAGGACTGGAGGAATGGTGGGTGGATCAAGGCCCATTGCACAGGACAAATAATGAGCACAGTCGCAAACAAGTAACTTCTATCTCATTAGCTGCCCTTGAGGTAGCTGCATTACTTTAATCTTAATTTACAACAGCAATTACAAAAATAAAGTGAAATCTTTTAAGCGCAGTAGCCCCATATTTGCTTTCCTTTATCGGCTCAAAGGTACACAACTATGTGTATACATGATTTGGACTGCCTCTACACAGTCTATGTGTGGCATAAAGGTCTAGGGACAATTTGCACAATTGAAAAAAAAAAAGGTTTCTTAGAAGCAAAACTTTGTATGCACATTACATAAGAAAGTTTTCATAGATTGTTCTCCGCACTGAAACCCCCAGACTTCCATTTGCAAGCTTATGTTATAAAACACCCAAGGCCTGAGTCAGTGCTGTGAACTGCCTTTGATATCAGTAGCCTTTAATATTCCTCCCAGCAGGAATGCTGGAGTTCACTGCCAATAGCTCGGAGGTAGGCTGATGGTATCCAAACTAAAGGAGGGCAGAAAGAACATTTTATGCCGGAAAAGTGCTAACATGTCCAATGAAAAAGAAATCCGTGTTACAACACCCTCAGGGCTTTGAAATAGCACTTGTGACAACATTGCATTGTATTCTGATGTACTATGGTCTAACTCTTATCTGAAGAACAGGCATTTTGGACTCCACAGAGACAGAATGTGGTGCTTTGTAATAACATAATGATAGGCTGAGGCCCTACAAGACTGTGTAAAGATCATCAGTTTCACTCAGAACTTGAGGCTATATTATCAACCACAGCACAAATAGCAGAAAATCTCTTCAGCTCAATTATGTGGCTTAGTCTGGGAGATCAATGCCTCCAATTCACAGTCTATATTTAACTGTCTTGTGATGGGTGCAACAATGTTCCCCTCTTGCACATCAAGATAATTTTGGAAGCGCTTGAGGAGCCATGCGTCAGGGTTTTCATATTAAATCCATGTAATCAATAAACATTAGATATTAGATTTACTAAAAATATTTTTACTCATAAGGAACTGAAATAATGTAAGTTCTAAGAAAAAAAAAACTTGCTTTTTTTGCAGGAGAAAAAAAAGCAAATATTATGATTTGTGGATACAAAATTACAGAATGTGATACTTAAATGGAAATTATTTTTTGGGTTATGGTTTTTTTCCCTAATTAATAGGCTGATCACATCAAACTAGTCTTTTGCCCCATATTAATCTGATAAAACTTTTTTTTTTCTCACTATTATTCTGGCATTAAAAAATGTAACTGAGATGTAAAGACAGTTTACTCGATAACCAGAAACAGCAACATGAGAATAGAAGGCACAATCTCTTTTTAACCTGGTGAAGGCATCATGTGATAAAATTCCATATTGAGATCCTGGAATGTGGAAATTTTCTTTCAGAGGCTACATGTGACTTTGAGTAAATCACTTAGTGGATTACTCAAAAATGAAAAATAATACCAGCCCAGTATCACTTAGCCTATCAGGCTTTTAAATGTATTCCTGATGACACCTGCTTGTGTTAGATAGAAAAACACGTTTCTGGTGTTAACTGCTCTGAGGCAACACAGTTAAATGAATGTAAGCTGGAGTCCATTCTTGGTTAAGAAGTGACAGTGCAGGTCACACACTGCATTCCTAGGGAGCCGCCAGTGCTGAAAAAACAAGAGTCCCTGACACACTAGGTGAAGACACTAAATCTGACCAGATAACTCAGGTCCTAGCACTGTCCTAAAGGGTTTGTGTTACCCTTTCTGCTGCATGAAATGAAAAAGGTAAAATTCACTGTGGGACCCCAGGCTGAATTTGCAAGGGTGGCATTTGGGGAAACAAAGCTGATAGTCCCATCTGTCATATTTGTGTTGATAATTACTAAGAAAATATGGAACTGTTGTTATGGGGTTAGGGTTCAGAGTAAGCCTGTGTGGCAAGTGTGGGTGAGCTGAGCTGAGTTTTGGGGAGCTCAAAATTACCTCTGTTTGAGTGATAAAGTTGCTGAGCTCTAGCTCCTGATGGAAAGATACACTGAGCATTGCACAAAAGCCACAATGAACACGGCTGTGTTCAAGAGCAGAGTGGGGATATTAAGCAGGGAAAGCATCTTATCTGGAAAAGAGATGCACTGCACAATTCCCACACATGAGTCCAGGTGGGGAGCTCTTGCTGGGGTAAAAGTTCTGGACACCCTGGCAGCATGGTGGACCCTCTTCTCCATTACAAGTAGGGACATATTTTGTCCTGAAAGAAAGAGTCACAGAAAAGCTGACGAAATAACCATGACCCATTTTACTGTGATAAAGGATGGCCCAGCCAATCTTGTGCCATGCTCCTTTCATATAGAAAAATAGTTCCTGCATTTATTCTTGGGAGTCATTGGGTAAGGTAAGGAGATCAGGTTCCCCAGGTAAAAGCAAAAACATGGCTGAGATTGTGGACTTCAGATCTACATCCACAGAGACAGCCTTCTACAGCCAGGTGTCCTCTCATCTGAAAGCCACTGGCTATGGGCCAAAACAGGCATAAATAAATTAAGGCTCACTCATTAAACCATAGCAATGTAGATAATGTCATTACACCATGACAAAAACAGTTTCAGAGATTAGTTCCAAGCCCTTTGGGTAAATACAGAAGAAGACACAAATACATTCACTCACTTCTACATAATCTTGCTAAAGAGTATGTCAGAAACATGCAGTTTATCTCAACCCACAGAAATCTATCCATAAGGCATGTCCAGAAACACATCCTAACAGAGTGACTAATCCTGCACCAACAACACTGTTTTCTTAGTCACTTGGCAGCTTGGAAGGTACATTTAGAACTGAGCTGACAATTGAAAGTGAATATTTTAATGCTTTAAATCAACCTTTTCCTAATTATTTATTTGCAAACTCATGAAAATTTCCTTCCACACTACAATTATTCAAAATGATTCACATTTTTTCATTGTACACATGTGTGAATTATGGATATATTGAGACATGTAAAACAACATTCAATGTCTTTAGGTGACAACTGATTATGTAAGTAAAATGGTTCTGTCTCATTTCCTTCACTCACTGAGCATAACAGTTGACATTTGCACTTGAAGAAGTTGGTACTGGGCTGAACACATCAGGGGAGAGTGGTGATTTAGGGATAGGTTGTACCTAAAAGAACTAAGAGCTACTTTAAACACTTATAAATGCATCCTTTTCAAACTACATAAGACAGTCAGGATCCTAAAAAATCCACAACCTCCTACACTCTTTATTGGTATAAGTGCAGAATTTGAACTTAATTTTGGCTCACAGTACTCATACAAATGAATCATCTGTGGAAATGCTTGGTACGCTGACAAAAAAAATCAAAATTTGATACTTCTTCTTCGGGTCCAGAAAATTTGACAGGTCTGATACTGGCCCCCATCATGGCGTTTCTAAACTTCCCACTGCCACTCTCGAGACCATCAGTATGTCCTAGGCAGCAGCAAGGGAGCACTTAATCTAGTGTGTGACACAGGATAGGCATCTGCTATGCTTTTTTTGGTGTTTCCATTTAAGCGGATTATTAGCATCAGCATTATGCAGGGACATAACTCGAACCCAAAGGATGGGACTGTGGAAGGAACGACACAAAACTGAACAGGGGCAAGGAGCCAAGGAGCTGCCCCAGTTGGCCTCATTACCTCCTCCAGGCAATCCCTGACTCTTGCACAGTGCTGCCAAGGGTTAAATCAAAGTTCATATAATTTGACAGAATTTATATAATGTCCTCTCTGCCTCCATTCTCTTTTACAGATAGATTGTTCTAATACACTCTGTATATAATGTAAGTTTATCTCTCTCTTTTTTGGCAGGATATTGCAACCTTTGAACTGAAATATCCACTGCCTGCTATCGTAACAGAGCTTCTGACATATCACTATAACCAGCTTGGCAGGCATCCCTGCAAATACTATTAAAAGTTTTATAGCTGAAAAAATGCAGCTAGTCCCTACCTTATACTCTTTTAAGGGATCAGGGCTCCTGAATGCCATGAGGAAAGAAACGGCCATGAACATGTGAAGGCTGTTGAGTTAGTATTTTTGAGGCTACTTCTCATTGCTATGTCCTAAGGGACAAGAGAAGGCGTGGGGATGTGGAATGGCTCCAGGTGAAATAAATTGATAGAAAAATGGAGAGACATCAAACTTATAGCAGAGCTGGTCACTAGTGCTCTTGAAGAAATGTGCAATATGTGCATGGGACCTGTGCAATTCTTCGTTGGAAGAGACACAAACTCATGAGAAGGAAAAAAATCAGGAAAGAAGGATATTTTCTGGAAAGACCACCCGGGGACTATGAGAGCCACGTGTGAAATCAAAGGAGGGGTAAGGAATGGTTTCTGTTAGAGTATGTTGTCGCTATGAGGAAAAGCTGATGGTAGCTTAACCAGGCATACATGAGTTGGAAAAATTAACATGTCCTGAGACCAGTGGATTTGATCAGTAATTACAAGAAGGTAGCCTAGGGAAAGATTTATAATCTATGCTGGATGCCATGTCACTGCAGTGAAGTATGCTCAGTATTTATGCTAGCTGGCCTACATACCTTGGGCATTCTATAGATCTTTAATATTTAATATATTACAAATATGTTTCTATTTATGAGGAGCCAGGGTCTTGGTGGCATACATCACACCACATCATGGACACTCTTCTGGCAAGGATACAGACTGAACCTCACCTCCTGATTTCCAGGTTTATGCCTCAGCTGTGGTAGCAAATATCCTAATAATTTCAAATGGACACAACAGGTGGAAGCAGGAGAAGGTGCGCTGTTAAGCAGTAGTACCAGGTGGGTTGCAATGAATTTTGTGTCATAGTGGCAGGCAACAGGTTAGGAAGGCTCTGAACATGTTGGTCAGCCTGTGACTTGGGGAGGCATGGCTAAAACACATGTCTGTATGTTCTTTATAGCCTTTGAGAGTCTCAACTACAGCTTGAAAGCCTTGGGTCACACTGGCTCTGTGGGTCCCCACCAAAGCCCTGCAGTTCAGTCAGTCCTGTACTGACTGTTCCAAACTGTGCCACTGGTGCTGGCTTCTGGTTTCTGATTGATCTAAGCAGGCTTGGTCTCAGGAGGCAATCATCCTTTCAAAGGTGCCAGCAGCAGCTGCTAACAGTGGTCCCAAACAACCTTCTAGAGCGCAGTTTAGTACTTTTTCTCTCCTTATTTAACTAAGTGGCGAACACAATTAAATTAGCACTGAGGTTTACCCTCACCCGAGTTTATTTTCTAGGTTTTATTACATTTTATTTGGTTAGACATTTGATGATGTTTTGAATGCTCTCCTACAGTTACTGTCTCACAGTCACCCCATGTTGACTCCCCCTGGTTTCTTTGTCCCCCCACATTGCTTTCCCCCAGGTCTGTTTGCTCTCCACTTCTCCTCTCTAGAAAGATTTTAAAACAGATAAGTGTCCTCTGATCTCAAGCCATAGAAGTGGGACAATAAGCTTGTTAACCTTAGCCTGAACCAGGCAGGTAGGCACTTTGAGATTAATAGCCTACCCGTTGTTCTCTGAAGGACTCTTGGTATTTGCCCTGGAGATATCTTATCTCTATCACTGAGCAAGCAGGAAATGAAACATAGATTCATAAAGTTTAAGCCCAGAAGGGACCATTAGAAGCACTATTCTCATCTTATATATATCAGAGGCCCTTTAATTTCACCCATTTATCCTTGCAGTAAGTTCAATAACTTCTATTTGAGTAAAGGAAATGCTCCTCCTCAGACATGCTCCAGATTTAAATTCACGCATTCAAACAAAAAAAGTACCAAGCACATAAACTGAGACAGGTAGAACCAATACAGATGTCTCCCTCATTTTCTGTAACAGTGTTTTGATACAGACCTGACATGTTTTAGTATGTCTGTATGAGTCACTTTAAAATGCACCCATCCCCAGCATAAGAGATCATGGAAGTTAACATGTGTTTAGCCCACTGATTAGACACCTTTACAACCGTTTTAGGTAGGTTGCACATTATAGTATATTTATACAAAAATAGCACAATACCCTATGCAGGACTGTAAATGTCATTGGTTTGTAACTCTGGATTGACAAATGAGGGACGGCTGCCCTGATAATTCAATTTGTTAGCTCTCTTCCCAGCTCAGTTTTTGCTCACATCTACTCTCTCTGTCTGAGACGTATTTACTGTAAGGGGAATCTTAGACTGAGCATTGCTGATGCAAGACAGTCCCACATTATTACAGTGAGAGCCCTATCAGCTCTCAATCCTCTTTTATTTAGTTGTGTGGACACTAGGAGTAAGTCTAGGTAACATCTAAGGAAAAGCTGAGGCCAGCAAGGAAGCCATTACAGTAAAAGTGCAAAAGAGTGATGTACTCTATGGTGGTTTGCAGCAGGACAGAGAACATTCCAAGCCATCTTCAACCAAAGTAACCAAAGTGACTAGGAAAACTGATCTTATTGTCAAACATAAAACAATTAAATACGAGAAAATCTTTGGACGCTTGTAAAATGCGCTGAGACGAGGAAGATTTTTCATCTCTGTATATTGCAGTTGTATACCCTTCTGAATGCATGATTACACCAGCACTTCTCTGGGGTGTTTGCAAGCAGTCATTGAAAACAGGGAGGTTTTGAATGGTAACATACTCCTTGGTGGTGTATCATCTCAAGGAAAGAGTGTAAATGTGGTTATAACACTACTTTTTCTAAAGACATCACATCATTTAAAGTTGACTTTAGTTCAAGAGGTTGAGAAAGGTTGTATTTGCACATCATTATTCACTTGGTAGATGACATTTAAATATTGGTCTCTAATATTTGAACATGATTCTATCTGGGTCAGATAATTTCAGGACCATGTTACTTCAGTTTATTTTTTGGATGCAATATGCAGTATGTTCAATCACACAACAGTGCAGTCTGGCACATATTTGACCATAGAAGCCTATAAGATCAGCTCTGAGGAGATTTTGAGTAGTCAGTTTCCATCAACTTCTGAATTTGAAAAAGTTTCCATATGAAATAATTCACTGAAATCTGGTTTCTCACTCTCAGCGTGTTGTGTATTTCCACCTCTGGAAGTCAAGACAAGTGTGTTATTTTCCCGTGAAATCTCTTATTAATACCCAAATCATCTTTTTACTATGAAAAAGAAATTATAAAACCCACAATTTCATGAAGGAAAGTGGTTAAGACAATCTGTGCATGTGCCCACCCAGGGAGAACTTTTTGCTGACACTGATCATGATTTCATAACGATGCTGATCTAACCAAAGATTTATTTCATCTGTACTAATGCAACTCTTGGAAGAGGATTTTGCAAGGACTTTGAACTAATTTGTGGAAAAAAAAACTAGAAAAGAGCATGCTTAAAAATGTAAGGGAAACGAGGAGACATAAAATTTAATTAATTTTCTTTGGGATTCCTTGAATTTAAAAAAGTTAAATTCTCTAAGCTCTCATTTAAAAATTGACCATAATTAAATTTAAAAAAAATAATTAATTAAACTCACAACTGGAATGCATATGGATTGATTTCAGAGGTATAGATTAGGACAAGGAAAGAATTTGAAGGACATTGCACAAGGTTGACCCTGATAAACAGAGATTTCTGGGATGTCTCTAATTTCAAGCACCCCATCCAGGAGGAAATCAGATGCTAGTTTACTGTTCCTATTTTGTGATTTTTTTAGGGAAGTTCCTGCTGATAAGACTGTGTGCTAATCTAGCTCAGCAACCAGTCTATCAGCATTAATAACAATCAACAGACTAATTAATGCATGCCTGCTGTGTGTATTTCAACAGTGTAAATGTCTTGCTATGCAAAAAGTGCAAGATAGTGAGGTGATTTTTATAAGTGGTCTCTGTGTCCTGGTTGTCATAGACAGCTGAAATATCTTTTGGTCTTAGTGTTCAGGAAGCAGGATGATATTTTCAATATTTCATACTGAATGTAGTAATTAATAATTTTCAAATATGTAACTTAATTTCAAATTTATCTTTTCACATCTATTGTTTTCCTTAATTCTGGTACATTTTGATAACATGTACTTTTTGCAAACTATCACTCTTTTTATTTGTGCCAGTTTTTTGCTGAACTGTCTCCAATAAAGCTGTTTTATACCAGCATGGCCGAGGATAGAAAGACAAAAGAAAAAAGCTAGGAAACTAAATTTCACTTCTGCAGCCATCATAACAGACAGTCCAGTCATTTAAAGGATCTCATCTTGCCCATGACAGTCTCTGTACTGCAGAACAGAGAACCATTGAAGCTTTCACCTCATTGCCAGTGTTTGCATATGAGTGCAAATTCATGTTTTCTTATGAATACGGAGGAATCAGTGCGATAATACTGTGTCTCATTTTGCCTTCCTACATATATATTTTATTCTTATTGCTTATTTAATGACATTGTATCTAGCAATAAAGGTCATACGTCTATGGCAATACTCTGTCTACTAGTCAAGTGTGAGAAGCCAGATGAGGTTTTGAAAGAATGCATATATACAAAACCCAATCAAGTCATTGAAGATGCTTCTTATTCTCCTGTAATATTCCCACCATAGTATTCAACAAGCATTATGGAGTCAGCCTGACTGACAAGAAGGCAAAGATTTTCTTATCAAGTCTATTGGTACTTGGAGCCTTCTCCAGGTTTGGAAAATATTGTAGCTTCCTTTCCTTCACTAGCTGCACAATATATACTTACAGAAACCATTTAGGATCCCAGTACTCCTTTGAAAATCTAAACTTTTAATTGTTGTCATTTGCTGGGCTTGCTAAGAGCAGTAAATGCTGTCTGTAATGATCTTCACTGGCAAGCAGACTGCCTGAAGGGGGAATATGTGTGCTCTTTGCCACTATCATTGTGCATGTGCCTCCAGAGAGACCCCAACAGCCTTCTGACAGCAAGCAGACAAGCCAGCCCTTGCAGACAAGGTACTTGTCACAAAACATTTTCTGCAATGGCAGACTCTCTGGAGAAAGGGAGCTCTCTCTCCATGTCACCTACAACCCTGCAGTTGGACCATAGCTGTTATTTGCTCAGCTCAGTCACCACCATGATGACCTCCAGAGCCACATCCCAGCTCCTTTCCCGGGAGCTGGGGCCTGGATATGGAGCTGGTGGACAGCAAAGCTGTAAGGAGTTGCAGGTAGCTCACAACAACCACAGCAGAAAGACTGGGCAGGATGAAGAGGACTTTTGATGTGTGTAGTGCACTGCCCTCAGCAGGTTCCCAAGGATGGACTGCAAATTGTCCCTTTAGTTTCTTTTGGTGCTGAAGGTGCTAAGACAAATGTCTTTAGGCATTTATAGCATGTCTGAGGCATGGGGCTGTTGTTGTGAGGGTGCTGCTTGCGAGTGAGCGATAAGGAGCTTTGTGCTGAAGGTATCTCTTGCCACACTTGGCTGCACCTGAGCTGCGGTGGGCCCACAGTCCTGCCTGCCTGCACCTTTCTGGCACCGGTTGATCCATTATATCCAACCCCTTGGAGCAAACACGAGACCCTGGGCAACATCACCGTCTTATTGGGGTTACATGGAGCCAGAGTTAGGGAGAGCTTTTGCAGCAGCAGCTCTGGTTGCTGGGAAAGGTGAGTTGCCCCGCTGAGTTGGTAAGGTGACCTGGAGTGACTTGTGCAATGGGAGCTGTGCTGCCAGCACTGAGCAGCTGCTGTCAAGTTCCCTGCTGTGACACTGAGAAGAGTCCGTTCTATACATGTAATTGATGATTTTGAAGAGTGACAGATATATTGATGCCCCGAGAGCCTACAGCCTCTGAGGATGTTCATGGTTTACCTAATAATATCCTGAGTTGCTAAGACAGATGTAGCTGCTGCTGACAACAGGCATAGAAATGGAGCCAATGATGAATGTAGTAACACTTCCCCACATTGGAGAAAGGCAGCTGCTATTCACTGTGGAACAGCAATTTTTTGTCCTAAAGGATCTAATACATATTTTCTGTACATTGTGTCATTTGCTGATGCTTTGTTGAAAAACTAGACTGCTATTGCCAAATTTCTAACAAACTGATAGCATTTTTACCATGTATGTTAAGCAGACTTTGTGGCAGATTTACATTATGATAACTGGCTTGAGTGAAAGATACTGTCTGAACTTGGCTCCCACTTAGTCAGCTTTTCCTTATAGTGTGATCAGTATATCAGCATGACTGTGGCACCTGTGCGAGACTGATATCTGCATCACCGTGTCTAGTGTATATAATGCCCTGATATCTGCATCACCGTGTCTAATGTATATAATGCCCCTGTGCCTCTGTGGTGTTTGCCATGATGGCTGTTTCCTTAGAGAGTTCTTTAAAAATTTTACTTTTTTTCAATAAGAGTAATTAATACTGGAAGTGGTTAATTAATACACTGTTCAGTGATGCTGCTTTAACTTCATTGATATGCTCCTTTGTACTTCACTTTGTTTGATATTTGCAAACAGTGTTTTCAGTGTGCTCTCTTTCTGCCAGGCAGTAAACTGCATGACTCTGTTTGTTTCTGCTGGTTTACCTGTACTAGATCAAGCAAGATCTCTTTTGCAATTGCTTCTTTTCTTTTTTTTTTTTTCCTATTAAAGTATATGCTGGTGTTAAAAGATTTCTATGACACCAAGTTTTGATGGCAAAGAATTAGACCCACACCTTTACAACCCTGGCTACCATTGCATTAAAAAGTAATTTACGCATCTCTGCCTCGACAGCAGTGCAGCGCTGCGTAATGCCTGTCAGCTCAAAATCGATAGGCACCTTGCGGCTAACCTGAAAGCTTCCCAGGCACCAGAGTTACACACTGTCCATGCTAACTTGGAACCTCAAAGAAGCTGCTATCACTGCACAAGTTATGCACAACAGGCTTCCAGCTGGAGCCATCATCCAGGGGCGAGGGAGCAGAAAGAGAGCGCCTGTTATCTGAACGGAAATCTTGCAGTTATTCTCTTTCTTTCTTGACTGTTTTTCTTTTAACCATGTGGATTTTAAAAGTGGGTTTTCAAAGCAGGGGTAGATAGCTAAGCCCTCAATTTTGTATTTGTCTAAAAATCCAAGCATTTAAAGTCAACCATCTTGCATAATTTTTTTCCTTAGACTCATTTCCCCACCACCTCCAGGCACTCTCTGCCAGGTGCAGAGGTACTGAGAGAGGTTAGCACTGAAGTGGATCCCACTGTGTTTTTCTGGGACTTCTGCATGGGAGTCAATGGACAATAATTGTCCTGATGGCAGCTCTGAACAAATGAGTTCTATTTCAGACCAAATTTTAGTTTCCCTTTAATATCGCAGAGGATACTAAATTCCCTAGCACAGCCAGGCTTTCCATGCTCTGAATTCCATGGCTTCAGAGGCAATTTCACCAGGTATTTTAAAAAATCCAAATACATTAACAGTAATTGAAACTTAATCTTATATTCTGTAGTGATACCCTCATTTGGCTGAAGTGGAAAAACTGTAAAGATTCCTTATTAAACAAGTTTTATAAGGCTTAGTACCATTAATGCTTCACTCAAGCTAGTAAGACAACTACCCACTCCATCTCAATGACTGATACAAACAATGTACACTACCATAAAAAAGCTTTGCTTAAACAGTTTTTGAAGCATGAAGGCAATTTTACCATTTTTAGATGAAGTTAGATATAAGTATGTTTCTTACAGCAATTTCATCCAACTTTCTCCATCTCCTGGTGGGTTCTTGGAAGATTTTCAGAGCTTTTTAAGACTCCAGTTATTGTCTGTGCAATTTGCACTTTTGATAAATATATAAGGAAAATGTGGCAATCTTCTTGACACTCTGAGGAGACAAGGTGGCTCTTATAAGGAGATCAAGGCTCTTAACCTTGGAGTCTGATTCAATGACCATTAGCAGAGTTTGTGGCTATTTGGGGTGCTCTCAGATGCAGCACATGGTCTCCATCTGCAGTTCCAGCGGGCACACAGCTTCTTCAAGTTCTCTGCCATAGCCTCCAGCCCTGTGTGAATCTTGTATGCACTAGGCTATTTCATATTGCAAAAGACATTATGAGCTATGTGTCTGAGCTCCTGCTGTAGCTTAGTTACCTATTTATTTCACCACAAGGTAGGCAGTTTCATTGGGTCAACCAAATGCTTTTCAGAATCCATTGACTCTAAATCCAAACAATTCCTTTCAAATGTAACTGTAATTTTGAAGATTATCCTCACCAAAATGATTAGCATTGAGAGAAATGGAATGAAGAAAATTGCTATATATAATGCCAAAAAACTTATAGTTCAGTCTGCCATGAGCTGATGAATCTTCTCCCTATTAGTGGCTACCTATCTTACAGCTTTGTAACATACAGGGAAGAAACATGGGTATGGGTGCACATCTGGGACCTGAGAGGACATGCTTCCAATAATGACTTTTCATTCAGTGTGTAACGAGCTGTACATTTCTACTGTTTATTTTCAACTAGAGTATGTTGACAAAAAATTTTCAGTCTCTTATATATGTCTTACCTTCTGCCAATATAGTGGATTATGGCAGAAATAAGTGGTCCTCCTCATTAAGAAAGGTCTGGTAGTTTCTGAACACACAGTTTCCCATTTTTGGCAAGCCTCATGTTTGAATATACACTTTTAACTTTCTGATGCCCTCTATAGGGTTTATAACTTTGTATCTAACTGACCATATAGACCTCCTATTTATATTACTGTTAATACAGGGCGGCATAGGCAAGGTAAAACCAGCAGTAGAATGTTATAGAAAATAACCTGAAAATTGGGAGATGCAAATCAGTCACTCATATATATTTTGCTCAACCTTATGGCAACAGATAGAATCAGAATCATAGAATGGTTTGGGTTGGAAGTGACTTCAAAGATGATTGAGTTCTAACCCCATTGCCATGGGCAGGGAGCTTTCCACTAAACCACATTGCTCAGAGCCCCACTCTGCCTGACCTTGAGCACCTGCAGGAATGGGCATCCACAGTCTCTTTGGGCAACCTGTTCCAGTGCCTCACCACACTTACAGTAAAGAACTTCTTCCTAATACCTAATATACACTTACTGTTCTTCATCTTAAAGGCCATAAATCATATCACAGCACAATTTGAAAACTTATGACACAATTCCACAAAAATAAGTGTTTCCTTGTCTCAGGTTTGCAAAGGAGTCTGAAAATACAGTGGGAAAATATCAACTAGAAGAAATCAGTCTTGAAGACAAAGAGTAAAGATTTTTTCCTTGACAGCGAAACTTCCACAGGTCACAGTGGGGAAAGGATTTTGCTTCAAGGAGTCACATCTTCCAGGAGAGACACTATAGTGCCTAAGTGAAGCTGTTGTTAGCAAGCTCCTATTGAAACAGGTTCCTTGGAAGGATGAGAAATATGTACTTGGTGAACAAATGAGGAGCCATAGCAACTGCCTAAACTCACCCACGACACGAATGTAACCACCTCAGTGGTATGCTCCCATCATTCAATCTCTGCTTGATAAATCTGTGCACAGAGCAGCCAAGGGACATTTGCAGATTGTTGGAGGGAGAACGTGGGAGAAGTCAGGGCCAAATGCAGTAAATTTCTTGCTACCTATCCATCAAATTCCTCTAATTCTACTAAAATCAAAAGGCAAACTATTGCTATCCTTGGCAGCGGTCACCCTTGAAAGCAAACCACACAACTCACAGTTGGCTCAATTCTAACACTAAATATACAGGTGGTAATTTGTAGTTTAATTCACCTGGACAATGCCTGAACCCCGCTTTAGTATGCAATGATATTTCCCTTTATTTACATAGATGTATGTATTTAGTAATTAATTTTCTCTATATTTATAGGTTTCTACTGTTTCTAAAAAATGTAAAATTGATTTTTTTTTTCAAGTGGGTTCAAAAGATGGCATTAGAGATGTAATTAATAAACTTTAGCTCAGGAAATGAAATTTCCCAATTAGTCAACTGGAAATATTTTACAAAGGAATTTTCCAAAATAACTACCCTCATTCAATAAATCAGGAAAGTGAAGCATGAAAAGGGAAAAGGATCTGGCTGTGGCAATTGTGTTTCAGGTCACTGACAGAGCTGGAAACCAAATCTTCCAAGTTTTAGTCTGGCATTATCTCAGCTGGATCATGTCCATCTCCAAGTAGGCAGGTGTAAGGACTAACCTGAACAGCTCTACCAACCACCTGTCCTATCTACAAAACAAATTTGATATCGAGATAAAAAGCTTTCAGTCACTTTCAATGATCATTTGGTGTTCTCAGAAACCTTTGCTGTGCTTCTAGTTGTCCTCTACTGTTCCTGTTAGTTTCACTTCTCTAATTTGCTACCATCAGTTTTATTTCCACCCTCCACCAAGAAGATGCCAATTTCCAAAGCCTAGATTTCATGATCAGCTGTGAGCAGCTATACCAAATGTGTGAACTCCTCACAACACATGTCATTTCATCCCTGAGTGTTTCTCAGGGTGTTGGTGGCTGGGATCTGTCCTGTTCCCATGTTCCAGATAAGGTGGTGTAGCCATCCCGCTTGCTCTTTGAGGCCAGAATTGTGGAGTTGGTTCAGATCACTGCTTAAATCCCTAATGGCAACTCTTGTATAAATCATCTCACCTAATTTTAGACATCTAAAAGGGAGCTGTTTCATTGCAGGTTTGGTTATCAAGTCTCCTTGTACAGTCAATGAATACAGACAGGAATTTCCAGAGGACAGTTAATTTCAAAGGTCGGAGTCCAAAAAATGTGTGATAAATAAGGCCCTCTGGAGGTGCCTGTCTCTTTCTATAGGCTAAAGACAGAAGCTATCTAAGTAGAATAGACAAGATGCCTTATATTTAGATAGCTGACATTAGGTGAGGTAAAAAAATCTACCTTGAATAGCTTCACACCCAGTTTTACCCATCTGCTAAATGGGACTAATACAGCCATCAGTGGAATGCCAGGTGTCCACATTTATTATCTGCAATTATGGGGAGATCTTTGAATGCATAACTCTGTGGAAGTATGAAAAACTGATTATTCACAACTGTGACAGATGGCAGAACTGTTTTGGGCACAGTTTACTGTAAATATTCCATCTATTATGTCTTGCTAGGAGATGTAACTAGGCAATGAGGAGGTAGGAGCACTGCTTATACTGCCCTGACTACAGTACAGAGGGCTCAGTAGTCGGTACCACAAGGAAGAGGAGACTGATGTAGCCTTTCCCATGAGCAGATGGGTTGGCTTGGCTGGGAGCAGCTCCCAGCGTGCTGCATGGGGCAAGAGAGGAGCTAGGGATGCTCTCAGCAAGGGATGGCTGCAGTGGCATGACCCATGGGCTCCCAAGAGGAACAAAGGACTGGTTTGTAAAGCAGAATACAGTCCAAAAGCAATGCTTCTGGCTTTCCTGGGGAGTTACAGTAGCCCAGAAAGTTGCTGAAAATCACAGACTAGAAAGCAAAATTGGAAGATCCTCTTGGAAGGGCATGGTAGGGAGCAATATCTGTCTTACATGATTTTGGGGTTTTTTCACTCTGATAAATCTGGCTTTTGAACCATTGTAATCTTTAGATGTCTTCCTTTGTGCATGTTTTAAAGAAAAAGAAAGGTAATTTCATGCCTGGCTCATATAAGGTCAGGCCACAACCCCCTGCTTTCCTCCCATGCTAATCACACTGGTCAGTGGTCACCCTTCTACAACTTGGTACAGTATCTGATTCAATTTTAGTGAAGACCCACATGAAATAAGTATTTAGTCCTTTTTTGGGGGGGGCCTGGAGTCTTTACATGAGTTTACAATTTGTTTGACAAATTTGCTTACAATTCGATTTTACAAGTGTAAAGTTACATTTCCAAGTAACCGGAGTGCTGTTGAAATAAAGTGGCTACAGAGCTGAATTAGCTACAGAAGCAGCTACCACCGAGTTCGGCATTTGCAGTAAATCAATACTGTCACTAACTCACAACAGCTTCTTCAGAAATGCATGACTGATAGATGGGCACACAAGTGCCTTGAAGCTGATGGAACTGGAATGCCTTAGGTCAGCAGGGAATTTGGACCATCACCTGCAATTAATACGAGTTACCTTGAAATAAGAGGGTATTTTCATAAACAAAAATGTTATTTGATGTCAAAATACAGGCGGAAGGCCATTTTTTCTGCTCTGTCATACCTAGCTCAAGCCATTTTGACCTTGGCAAAAATAATAGAAAAATGAGTATTTGTGAGGTTTTAGCAGCAGAAATAGACATTAGAGCAGTTGGAAATGTACTCCATGATAAAGTTCACAGATATGCAGGGGGCCAGGACAGGGCACAAACTTAATAAAGATATATTTTGCAAATTAACTTGATCTGAAAGGAGGTACTGGTGTACTGAAATGAGACAACTCATTGACATCAGGGATTTTGGCAGATATTTTCACTCTGCTTTTGCACTATGTATTTAATTCCATGGAATTTTTCAGCCTGGGGGTTGTTTGTACACAGTGTAAAGCAGCGGAGAATAAGCCTCACCATTTTACCAACCCTACCCTCTAAACTTCTTATAAACTTGATGAATTAAGTAGATTTGCACCGTTCTCTAGTTTAGATTTTTCTAGGCAATAAATCTCATTCCTGTTCTTCTACCTGTATTGAAATCCCTTCACTTTATCTCGGAGGAATAGCACACCATTTGCACCATAATATATGGAAACTCAGTGCTCACACTTCTGTTGCAAATGTCAGCGCAATGTACAGCACTTGTTTACAGCTCCCATGAGCAATTGTACTGAGGCACATGCTGGTGTTAAGAATTATTTGGGTGTTCATAACAATTTCTTTTATTGAACTGATGTCCTGTCATATGCACACAGCAATCCATGGCACTACGAAAATTTAAAGAAAAGGGTTAGTGTAGGGAAGCTTTGTTGCTAATTTTAAAAAAAAAATATTACTTTTTACTTCAAGATCATCAAACAGGGCAATTATTGTATATTCAAATTATTTAACTAATAATTTTTTTTATAGGCAGATGTTTACCCTTAGGAGCTAGTCAAAAGAATTTCCATAAGAAATACACATAAGATCGTGAGCACCAGGAGCAGACTACAGCTTGCATTACCAAAAGTTTGCTTCCTGAAGATAGATACTAGTATATTCATTTTTATTTACCAATAAACAAACATCTGAAAATTTGGACTCAATTTCTGACAATAATTTTTTCACTTAAAGGATCTTAAAACCTCTAAAAGATTATTCCAAAAATCAGTCTGAAAATATGCACAGATTTAAAACATGTTAATTTATACAGATCTGAACCATTCAATTAAGCTCATGCTCAAAATGGTTTCCTCTGATAGGAGCTGCCTACCATCTGTTAAGTCAACTATTTCTATTGCCAATGATCTTAAGTTCATCGTTTATGCTAGAGTGATTGAGATTCTTAATCATAAATATCGTCTGTTCTTTTCCTTCCCTGTCCTCCCCCTCTTCGCTTGGGTCATGACATTTTGGAGGCTTTCTTAATCAGCAGTTTCTGAAAGTGAGACCTCAGGAGGAAAGCAAGCACAGCCTGGGAAGGAGGAAGGGGCAGTTGTTATTTTTGCCTGCTGGCTTACAGTGATTTTTCCCTGACCACAGCACTATCAGATTGTGTGCATTTTCCTTCCATTTGATACACAGCCACAATTAGAAGGGATAGTGGCTACAGCTTTGGGTCATCTATTCACTGCCTTTCTGCATGTCAGTGTTTTTCACACAGACAAAAACCTTTTAATTTTCATAAAAGGGTCAGGTCCCCGAGGAAGTGTAAAAGACATTTGAGTCAGCAATATTTGCTTCAGTGACTCCCAGAAGTTTCCTTATAAAGTTCCTTCTGGCCAATCCTTGTATCTAGAACTTTCATATCCTGAGAGTAGCATATTTTTTTCAGACAAAAATCTATGTTTAAATGAAATTAAGAACCATTTCAAAGAAACAAGGAAGAATGGATTGTCAGAGTGTCTTGCTAGGGTTTTCTGGAGATGTACAACGAAGTAGAAGGACAAAAATTTGCTGTTATCTTGTTTCATTTAACAAATAATTTGCTGCTTGTGTATTTCTGGTACTTACACACACTTATCTATTTCTTTTTCTGGCTGTTGCATTCCGTGGCTGATTCTCCTATCTGTGCGAAAGTGTAGTTTTGCCAAGGCTCTGCCAACAGGAAGAAATCACAGAAAGGAAAGGTGAGGACCATCCTCTCCTAATTCCACCTTCTGCAGAGATGCTGAGCATGTACTTCATGCTCCATAGCAGCATGGAACACCAGAAATTTATCTTTAAATTCTTGCTGCTGATGCTGGAGTTCACTGGGTCTTACATTCAGCCTGAAAGTGCAGATGTGCTGGCTGTGTGATGCTCATAAAGTCTGGATGGTGCAGATTCTCCAGGGGCTGCAAAGCAGTCAGGGAGTGCCCGTCACCTGAAAGTCATCGTGCTTGCATGAGCAACATGAATGGTAAGAACTTCTCATGGGTCATTCCACCCCATCCTGTCTCACCCTGTAAAGTGTGTTTTGACCTAATGCATCAACTCAGGCTTTGTATTCCAAGAAAAGATATCAGGGAATAAATTAACTATTGACTTCTTAACTGTATCTTCTAGGGCTGTTCTATTTCTCTTTGCCTTTTTCACTATGGGCAGATATCTTATCTGACTTTATGAGGGGTGGAGTGAAATTCAACATAGAAGACAAAATGTTTTTATCGGCTGGGTAGCAGTGAGGGTGCTATTACTTTTGCACCACCAACTGCTTACTACATGAATGATTTATGAAAGTCTGTCTGACTTCATATTAGGTTCTGCTATTTCAGCACTCCTATTAGCAGGGATATTAGCAAAAATTATCTTTCTTCTGTGTTTGAACAAGAGTTTAGAAGCTTATCTTATTCTTGTGAAGCAAACAACAACACAAACTCAAGTAGATTGCATAAAGAACAAGATACAGTGATGAACTGAATTCCCACAACTCCCACTGAGGCAATAGAGTGAAGGCACTCTGCATTTCCTGGAATGGGGAAATCTAGTTCACTCAGTACTCTGATAAATTATAAATACACAGTTGATTTTACAACTAGGTCTTGATGAAGAGTATACAGTGCTGGAACAATCATAAAGGAATCAGAGTGGACACTTAAATTCATTAACATTCAGTTGAGATGCAAAAATGAACTCACATGGTATGATTTTCTAAGCCACTTGGAATCTGTTTTGAAGGGTGTTGCCATTTCCATGCCACATTACATTTCCAGGAAGAAATAGAGCCTTTTGATTGTACTGTACACTATTCCACAGTAATCTCTTCACTGACACATACCTTATTTACGTAAAATATGTATTGAAGCTCCAAAGATAGATTCAAGTTCACCAGCAATGGGATTCAAACTCTGAAGAACCAAGAGATAAGAAGAGATAAAGCTGCTGTTTTATCATGAAATGTGAATTCCCGTGGCTAAGCTGTAAATGCCTTATTACATTGCTGTTCTGACACTAAGGAATTGAAGTGTAATTAAACTTGATTTGTTTTCTATTGCAAACTCTGCTACTCGATTTTATACCTACTTTGTTATCAAGTTTAACATCATCATAATAATATGACTTAAATTCCAAAGATACCAGGTCTTTAACCTAATCCTCCACAAAAAACTAAAATAATTTCATGCTATGCCATTAAGCAAGAAAAGTGTGTGTTATGATTTCCACAACAAAGATCTCAAACCAAACTAGGGAATTAAATCTTCATGAACAACCATGTGATACCAAAAATGGATATTTTCTTTCCTCTAACTTTGAAAACTGGGTTGTGGTTAGTAGAACCGCCTCTATAAAGTCACTGGTAATCCACAGCTCCCTTGGAGCTTGTGAGTGTGATCACTGCAGTAACAGCTATTCCTTGTGACCATTGGGTGAAGCTGCAGCAGTATTTGTTATTAAGAGGAAATAACTGCAGTTGAGGATCATATCCCCATAGCTCTTTAGGTGCCTACGGTTAATGCTGGCATTTCCAAATCTGCAGCTGAATTTCTGCTCTTCCTGATGGTGACTAGGTTTTCCTCCTTGAGTGCCTTTAAAGCTGACTTTGCTTTAAGCAGCAAAGCTGTTTGGCTGCTGACTAATAGCTCAGAGACCAAGGTCAAGCTGAGGATCAGATGATTCCCAGAAGTGAAGTTATTAGGGAAATGTAAATTTTCTACAGAGGGGAAAATATCTAGGGCTTTGCAGTCTTCCTTTCTTGTCCCCTTTTACTCCCATTTCCCATGGCACTTGCTAGGAACATGGATTGTACCTGTCCAGGGGCAGGGGAGAGTGGCAAAACCTTCTCCATGACTGTGGCTGCCAAGGGAGGCTGTGGTGGGAGGGACAGAGCTGTCTGTGTGTGTCAAACAGTGTGTATCAGCAAGGCCAAGTCTGTGCCAACAGCAGTCCCACAGGTGGGGCCAGCCTGCTGCCACTGGGCTGCTCATGTCCTACTCCCCACTGGTGACGTCCCTGAAGTTTGAGGAAGAGGGAAAAAATGTTATATTTCTATCCAAATATCTATTCTATCTTTCTGTCTTATGTATCCAAAGCTCCGTGCTCTGGCTCTGTCCACTTGTTCTTGTTTGTTTTACCCTCCCTGGATGTTTTCAAGAAACAACTGGACATGGCACTTAGTGCTATGATTTGGTTGACAGGGTGGAGATCAGTCAAAGGACACACGTGATGATCTTGGAGGACCTAAATGGTTCTGTGATTCTGTCCTAACTGGCAGAAGAGGAACAGTGCAATATCATCACAATGGCCACAGAGAAAGTGTCATGTGTGCTTTGGCTGCCAGGCTTTGAGCTGTCAAAGAAAATGATTTTATGTGCAATTGAAATTATGAGGTTTTGGTTGAGGACTGTGAGCAGAGGACCCCTATCAATAAACTGGCTCCACCATTTTCCTCACTTAGGCTGCTGCTTTGTATTCCCCTCTCCTTGGCATTTTGCTCCTGGCCAGGTGGCTCCCTGCAGCACTTAAAAGTGCATGGGCAGCCTGACAGCTTGGCTGGTGGCTCTGAGCACTGAGAGCCTGGGAAGTGCAAGGCATAGCAAAGCAGGAGCTGGGCAGGAGGTGGGAATAAAGCTGTAGCCCCATGTCAAAATAAAAGTGATCCATCTTACTTGTTAAGCAAATAAAACAAAACAGCATCTCTTTGTAGAAAAAAAGCAGTTTCCCCATGTCAAAATAGAAGTAATCTGACTAGTTAAGTCTGGTAATCCTATGAAATACTGAGTATCCTTAAGTCCCAGAGAGGTCAACACAGCTTTCACCCTGTAACATTGTTAAGGTATGACTTTATCATGGTTTTTTGTTTGTTTTGCTTTTTTGGTTTTGGGTTTTTTTTTTTCCACATTATTGTCACCTATTGGCAGAAAGAAGGCAATCAGTACAAGTCAATAAAGATTGTCTATATTTGCCAGATGACTTGTAGGAGCCCTCTTAAAACTGTTCTTATTTATTGTTAGGGAAAAAAAATATTTTTCCTCATGTAGAATGTAGATGGAAAAATTGGTCAGCAGAGGCTGATTTGGGTCTGGAGTAGGGAAGCAGTTTTATAATAGAAATGTAGATTGGATTGTTATCACATCGATTTTGGTAAATATTGCCATCCTCTTTGTATGTATATGTGTGCAGGTTAATTAAAAAGTTCAGAGCTTTGCCTGTGAAAATTCATCTTTTTAAAAATGTAGACTTGAATTTAGAAGCTTAATGAGATCTACAGAAATCTTACAGTGTTTTCTGTTCAAAGTCAGAAGGCAGAAGGAATAATATTACAGTCTGTTTTCTGACCTTTTCTTGAGTAAATTGACTTTCTTGGATATGCAAGGAAATTATTAACTCCATAGACAGTAATTACATCCGTATGGTATTTATTGCACACCAAAAGAAAAAAAAGAAAATTAAAATTCCATGGTAGAGTATTCAACACACAAACAACACCAGCATGAATACTGTTTGTGTTTTATTTGCAAAGTCCAGGATAACGTTATTCAGAGAACGAGCATCCTGCAGGATAAAGCTTTCGGAATCATTGCAGAGAGCTCCACCACTCCAGCTCAGAGAGCAGCTGATGGCAGTAGCAGGGGATCATTTTTATGGGGATAAGCCCAATATAGGATGGCAGAGTTTCCCACTGAGACACCAGATAACACTGGAGGAGTGGCCAACGCCAGAGCCTTGAGCTCCACTCCCTTCGCTGGAGAGGAGTGTGCAGAACGGTGTCTGCCTTTCTCACACCTATGTGATAATTTCTGTTCAGATACACCTCAATGCTGCCTTCTCCATACCCCATCTCAGCCTCACTCTCTGTGTTCATATAGTCTAAGTCTAGTTGCTCGGTCTTCACACCCTAAAAGTAGATTTCCTGCACGGCTATTTTCAAGCCTCTAGTTTCTTTCTTTCAACGTACTTACCCATAGCCCTATGACCCTCCTCTATATTTATTTTTGTCAGCCTCTTCTCCCCACTTTGCCTTCTAGTCATCCATTCCCCACAGAATCCTTGCCCTAATCTCTTTGTTGTGACTACTGTATAAATTTCTGACATCACCAGTTCTCCTAGATCTTGTGACAGATTTTCAAAGGCTGCCTACTACACAAAAGTTGAACTCCCTACCGGCTTCTATACCATTTTCTTTTAAAAACTGGCATGAGAAAGAGGCATAAATTTTATGCAATAGGCTGGTTTGTAGACCTCTCTTCTAGGAAGCAAATTCAACTCCATTTTCAGATTGAAGCATACAGATATGCATGTTTTATCACTTCAGCAATGTGATTCAAAAGATGGTTTTGCTGCCTAAGAATGTGAACAATACCTGTCATATCTACTGGCTGGACCGCTGGGCTGAGGCTTGATTCATGTCTTTGGTGTCAAAAATATATCTTCATTTGGCATTAAAAGTCATGCAAATAAAATACAGAAAGATTTTTTGGGAGTCAGGGATCCTTATTTTCCCTCTTGTAGAAATGGTTCAAGCCACTACATTATCAAATAAGATTGTTTTCTCTGTACGCCTTGCCCAATGTACCTGGTACTTTTTCTCTGTGGTCACAGAGCTTGCATCAAAATTTCATGGGAAATGAAATTCTCATATTTTGCAGCAAACCTGTGGACTATACCACCAGAGTGTCAGTGTTAGTCTTGTCCTTTACCACAAGTTTTCCAGTGACTCTAAGATAGTCTCACAAATCTCCGAATGGCTGTTTGCTGGTGCAAAGCTGTTAAACACCTCCAACCTTCCTAGAAATAATTCTTTGTATACAAATATAATACTAAGCAAGGCAAAGAAGTTATAATCACACTACAAAGTTCCTGATGCAGCAGTTAGGTTTGAATTTCTAAGGATTTTCTTGTGGCTTCCCTCAAGAATATTCCTGAGGGAATTGGGAGCCATGAGAGTGCACCAATTGATACAATAGGAAAACTGTGGTAGGACCCTGGGAACATCTTCCAAGAAATCCTTCTGACAATGTTCATGATCCAATGATGGATGAATGCCTGCATCAGTAGGAATATCTGAGCTACACCTGTGCAGGAGTGCTGCAGAGCTTCTTGCTTCTTCAGAGTAGCATTACACACATAAACAGCACTGGCCCCCGACCCAGCTCTCACAGCTCAGTACAAGTAGGCTGTGTCTGTGCTGGGGTTTCTGAGAGCAATCCTAATGTCTGGAAATT
This sequence comes from Acanthornis magna, assembly GCA_036785705.1. NCBI lineage: Eukaryota > Metazoa > Chordata > Aves > Passeriformes > Acanthizidae > Acanthornis > Acanthornis magna. The sequence continues at coordinate 16,612,866 of JAWUZG010000090.1, forward strand.
GTCATTTCTAGGAGGAATTCCCTGTATCTCTGTAGTGATGGATCCTGGAGACTTTCTCCTGCCCTTTCCATATTTAGGGTGCGGTTGCTCCACATGCACAGAGATGCATGCACAGATTTCCACTGGCACAGGCCCATTGGGAATTTGAGGACACACTTCAGCATTTCTCCAGTCCTAAGGACACCCATCAGCCTGGATCTGTAGTCCATGTCCACTCAAGGTTGTGCTGGTGGGTGTATGGTTGCAGCACTTACTCCAGTGATTCGACTTTCACCCTGCAGTGAGATCCTCTTCTGGTTCTGCTGTCTAAATATTGACACTGGGGTTTACTAGCAACATAAATCTGCCTTGAAATCAGTGTATCCATCACTCTTTTGTGGAGGATCACCCCTTTTCCTCCCAGGCCAATGCTTCCCATCTTCTCACCCCTTAGAGAAGATAGCCTCGCCCTGGGCAGGCAGTTAACTGCCTTCATGGTGGCCCAGGGTGACGCTTCCTGTCTTCCCACCCTTTAGGGGAGAGAGCCTTGCCTGGGCGGGAAAGGACTCTGAGTATGTCTCTGCCCCTCAGCCCAGCTCCGCCCATCTTGGGAGCTGGGGGTTGCCCCTGGGGGTGTGGATCAAGGCGTGCTCAGGGCTTGGCCCTGCCCACCCCTCCAGATTCTCCTCTACCGTTATGTATATCATTGCTTGATTTGAATTGTACCGCACCCCTTTGTGTACTGATTGGTCTATGTATGCTTGTACCCGCCCTCTCCCTCTTTCCTATTGGCTGTTCCCTTCCCTATTTAACCAGCTGCACCCAGGCAGTCAGCGCCATTTTGCCGCACCATCGCCACTGCAATGGCCCTCCTTCCCCTGCTCTCCCTCCCGATCACCACGAACCCTCTACCTCAATAAAGGAGAGCTTGGGAAGGAGTCTTCCTCCCCCCACCCTTTGTCTTGCCGTCGTCTTCTTTTATTTTTGTCTGTAACACTCTTTGGGCTGTTTTGCTGAAAAAAACAATATTTCTGGTGAGGCCCCAGTGACAAGACCACAAGAAGAATTACATTGTGAGCAGGTCCTGTATCCACCTGCCTATCACTGGATTTTCTCAGCATCTGGAGGCCTGAGACGACCATTTCCTATACAAGTTGTAAGAAACTTTCCCATGTCCTGAACTCTAAAAATTTCTTGGCATCAGAAAATCCCCAGACCTGAGACCGCAAGCTGGTTCTGCAGACATCCACTGGCCAAGGCCTATAAGCTCCAAAAAATCACAAGGGTGACTGATTCCCTTGTGTGTATTTTCCTTGGAGAGCAGGGTGCCCATCTACTCAGTCAGGTCTGGTATGGAGATACATGAACTGAGCACAGCTCTGTGTGCTCTCTCTTATCCTTCCACGGAGATTTGGTGCATATGAGGACTGGACCATGGGCATGGCTCAGTTTCCTGCACAATGGTACCTGGTGCTGTCAGGGATGCCCTGGGGTATCCAAGGCACCCAGAGAAGTGGCAGGTGTGACACAGACCAGAGGGAAATCTGTGCCAGGTGAAAGAGCCTTGTGAGAATTAGAGAACTGGGGACTGGTGAAAAAGTCCACCTTGGATTGTTCTCACTGACATGATTCTCAGAAAAACTCCAGAAGATTGTTTGCCTATTCCCCACTAAACTTCGCCAATCTTTCCAACAAAGTGCATCAAAACTATCACAGCTCTATTTTTTTCATTAGCCAAATTAGGTTCTCATTATGTTCGAGGTTTGGTTTTGTTGTTAAAAAAAAAACCCCAAAAAATCTAACCTCTGAAAATCAAATTGTGAAGAAATGAAAGGTTTTTACATGTGATTTTTCAGAACATTTACTCAACTTGATAATTTTGGGATGATATGACAAGAGCTATAACTACTACATAAACAAAAGAATAAAGAAAATCATGGCTAAACTGCATTGGGGAGATAATTTATATTTTGCGGAAATTAATATTAGGGAGTTTTGCTATAACCTTATCACAGTGTTTAAGTGGGAATGATAAGTATCTAAATAGTACATTGATATTAAATTCTTCCACTTTTTAACCTATTTCAATGATCAGTTATTAGGACAGGGTAATAAAGTTGCAAAGATGTAATCTTTCATTAGTAAATTGCACTGTCCATATGGCATGCCTTGTCATGGTATTAACAAATTCTTGCCAGTAGTTATGAAATCACTAGAGAAAGTCGTTACTGGGAAATTTTATTGGTTTCAAAGCAGAAAACTTCTTCTGGAGAGCACTGTAACCTCTCAACTGCTCTCATTAAGATGAAAACAGAGCTCCCATTGCCTTTAGCAGGTGTTAATCCACCCTTTCTTGCCATTCCTACAAGACAGATACTAAGGTTTCCAACATGCAACCTTCTGTGTCTGTCTGCCCTAGAAACAGTTGCAGACACTCTGAAATTCCCTGCTCTTCATGGCTGCTAGATCTTGGATTCCTATGAAAATAGGTAAATATTACAGCTGCAGTATACACCTACAACTGGTGATCTGAATACCCTGTTGGGATGCTTCTGTAAAAGCAAAAATACAATTAATGTTTACTTTTCTAAACAAAAGTTTTGAAAGAAATGTATCTATTTCAAAACAGTAAAAAAAGTAACTTTATTTGAAAAAAAATCTAGGAAAACAAGTGAATATAGGCCATGTATTCTTATGGTCTAACAGATAAAAACTGCAGACTATGAGACAGAATTTTGTTAGAAGACACCAATCCTTTTATACCCATACCAGTCAAACAGCCAGTTTGCCTTCTTAATGCAATTTATATTGAATGTTGCAATTCATCATAACTATTTTCTTAGTGAAACAAAGATTGTTAATAGCAACCATTTAGTTAAGCAGTGGCACTGGTTTCCCACTGGTTAACAAGAGCCTTTGTATACACAGAATCTCATGCATATTTCAATGGCAAAAATAGCAATTTTCATGTTTGGCAACTCCCAAATGTCATTTTGCTGTAGCACCTATGTTAGGAATGGATACACTTTCTGTTAGTGTCTGGGAGGTTTTCCAATTAAATGAGTCAAAGCTGACAGGACTTGAATGAGTTATTGTCTACTTTTATGTCTTTTTAAGATTTAACTGCTTGACTTTTTTTAACACTTCAGCTGGGTTGTTAGCATAACTTATACTTTTCGCTAACTTCCCCAAAGTGACCTATGCAGTTCCAGTTTTATATGCAGCCTTCACTTAATCTGATTTCACTAGCAACTTGATTCCTCAAAAGCATTGTATATCTGTTCCTACATACCTGCTCTAGTTCTTGTTTGGTCAATCGGATTCTTCTGTTTTAACGAGAATATTTTTACTTAGGTAAAATCCTAAGACTGAATTAGTCTTTTCACTTCATCAAAAAAATCCTGACATTATGTTTGAGTAGAAATAAATACAATCACTAATTATTTTTAATAAATTATTAGGTGCATATTATTAAATTATTTACAATTAAAAAGGAACAAGTACTTTTCGCCAACTATTAATTATATTTTTAAAAAATCTCTGATTTTCCTAAAACAGCATCTGCTTAATGATAGATTTTACAGTTTCTTAAGTGTTTGTAACATGTCCATTTACTCTTCAGAAAGTAATAATTTTATGTTTGTGAAGATAATTCCTTTTATGTACTGATATCAAATGTTTCTCATTTTTCTATCCAATGGAGAAAGTATCTAAGGTGTTGTCTTTCTTCTTCAGTTTATTTCTATCAATTATTTATTTCATGCCAGTTTTTCTAACCTAATCAATTTTCACACATTTTTCTCCACAGTCAGGCTTGAAAAGTATCAAAAATCCAGTTAGCTGAGGTTATGACTCCAGTTAAACAGAATAAGGAAATCTGATATGCTGTGATTTATTTTATCAAATGCCTTCTGAATACTGAAGAAAGTTCTCTGCATCTGATTTTGGTGCAATTTAGAAATCAGTCACATTGGGCATTTGATATTATTAATGCTTTTAGTAGCCAGGCCTTTCTTTTTCATCTGCTGTGTGCTAGGGAGGGGTTTTGTTTTCAGTTGCCAAAACAAGAATCCCACTTTTGTGTTCTGTAGTTTAACACAATGAGCAAAGGCTAACTAACCTGGGTTAGGAGTATTTGAGGATACCAGATGAAGGTAGCAGCTCAACAGCCAGGTGCCAGGCAGGATATTAACCTGAATGCCAAAATGTTGTAGCTTTCAATTTGATGGGCTGAAATCCACGATGAAGACTCAGGCTCCCCTGTTTGAGCTGTGCAGCTTACTTAATGGATGCCAGGTACTTATGGCCACAGTTTCCTCCCAGCAGAGATGATGGTTCCCTGCCAGGATCCAGGAAATCGCTGGGCTTGTCTCATTCCATGTCTGGAGGAACCAGAGTGACCAGGATTCTCAGATCACAGCAAGTGTGCCTGTACATGATCATGCTGTCTAAAAAACATTCCATTCCTTTAGGAAAATGTGAAGGAGGACATGATGGTAGGACCGTGTTCATGCAGTGCTGCAGTAACCAAAGTGTTCCTGGGGGCTTGGGGTATCCACTCTCAGCAGACACTCTGCCACCACAGCTTTTCCTGAAGCGGTAGTAGGGGGTTCTGATTTTAGCCTGCAGGTAATAGTGGTTAGCTACTCTCACCTTCAGAGAAGTTTGTAGTTTCATGTCTTCTTTGCATGTTAAAGCAAGTGAGGAAAGTAAGGTGATAATTTAACAGTTCTTAGGCTCTCAAGAAAACAAACCCCTTTCTCTGTTTCCCTTTTGGGGTATTGTGAAAGATGCTTAGTGAGATCTACAGCTATATATCTATGCAACGGTAACCTCAGATGTCAAGATAAACTCTTGAATCTTGACTCAAGTGGACATTATATCTGCAGTAGATATCCTTTCTACTCTTGGTACCTTCAGATGATATCAGTTGATATTTTGTTGTATTAGACATTGCACAAATGGCAGTGAGCACACAAGGAGATCATAGACTTACAGAATGGGTTGGGCTAGAAGAGACCTCAAAGATCATCTAATTCCAACTCCCCTGCCATAGCAAGAATACCTTCCACCAGTTGTGCAGCCTTTGTTAGGGAGAGCATGTATCTGAGTAATGTCACAGACAGATATTGGTAGATGAAAGGACATATAAAGTGTAAACAGAGTGACAGTTTGTAGCTCTCAGAATTGCCTCCACAATTTCTTTTTTCCCCTAGATCTGTAAAGGGTTTTTGCAGAGGTTTTTTTGTTCCGTTTTTACTAAAATATGGTGTCTTGACACCCCAGACGAAGAGGGTTCAGCAACAAGGCAATCGATAGGCAATAAACAACAGCAAAGGACTCAGTTTTCAGATATACAGGATTTTGAAGCTTTTTGTTAAACTGCGGTCACCATTGGAATCTGGAGGTTATCAATAACTATTATCCCTAACGTAATTTCTTTCCAGTCATCATCCAGAAAACAAAACCGGAATAATGAGTGGCTTATTGTTAGTGAAATTGAGCAGATACTGATATTTAAACAGAACAAAACTTCCAGTTCACTCTTAACAGTTGTTTTTTTCAATGTTGTTTACTTGAGTTTGTTCCCCTTACCTTGGATAACCAATCCTGCCATTCATCCAGAATAAAACTTATGTACCTGACTCTTGCTATTTACTTTGATTTTTTTTTACTCCTATTGACTTGGGAAAGTGATTTGGAAGTGTTAATAAAGCAGGCAAATGCTGGAATCTAGTTATCTCACTGGGGAGCTTGGAAAGAAGTTTGTGTCCAGGGGTGACTTTAGGAAGCGACATTATTCCTTACCTGCCTGCTTAATGCCCATAGCTACTGTGCCTTTAAGATGGACCCAGTGTGGGGGGCCGGAGCCGGGTTCAGTTAAATGGTCAGCTGAATGGTCAGTTCAACTGGGCCTGCACCTGACAGCTCAGTCCAATGGCCGATGGACCCGGGGGGTGGGGCCGGAGCCAGGGTCGGTTCAGCTGAAGCAGTACCTGCAGGTGTCGGTTAAATGGCTCGGTCCAACAGCCCTGGCTATGAAAGCAGCTCAGTCCAATGGCCCAGGGAGAGATGGGGAGACGGAGAGAGAGACAGAGGGGTCAACGGCTCTTGGAGAGACCGTGGCACTGATCGCTACACTGCTATCCCATCCCACTGTAAAAAAGGGGGATTTGGGAAGGATTCTTTGAATAAATTTCTCGGACAAAAAATGGAGCACAAACGTGGCAATATTATGTCTGAAAAAATGTTTATTGATAAAGAAGGGCAAGTGCTCCTACCAAAAGGGGGACAGAAAAAGGAATGAAGAGGGAAAAGGAGAGATGGAGAGAGAAAGAAAATACCGGAAAGGTTGTTACCGCTGTACCCTGGCCACCCTGTCAGTGAGGGTTTGGCAGATGGAGCGTGTGCACTGCGAGCTGCAGAGTCTGCGTAGCTCCCATGGTGGGCAAGGCGCAATTTCCAAACAGCAGCAGCTGCGTGTCCCTTCCCTGGACGAAGAACAGAAACAGGAACAGGGTGCCGTAGCTACGGGTGCATTTGAGGAGCAGCTACAGGTGGTCAGGGTTGGAGCACGGCACCTGCAGGTAGCGACAGATGTGGGGCTGCTGCGGAACACACGATGGCTCCGGGCTGGATGCAGGCAGGGTGCAGGTGGCTGCGGGCTGCGTGCAGGCAGGGTGCAGGTGGCAGCAGCTCTGGGCTGGGTGCAGGCAGGGTGCAGGCAGCGGCAGCAGCTCTGTAGGGGAAACAGCGAGCATGAGGTTGTTGCCGCAACAGAGCTGCTTTGGGGAAGCAGCAAAGCAGGGCAGGACAGGGACAGACAGGAGAGACAGCCAGGGAAGCAGCAGGACAGCAGGGATGAAAATGCAAGGCTGGGAGGGGGCAGAGCTGACCCTCCAGGCAAGCCCCTCTCCCTCCAAGAAACCCAAAGAAAAATGGCCCCGGGATTGTATTGCAGTTAACTGCTTTATGTGCTTGGCCCTCCTATAGCGTGACTTCCCGCGCACTTTTTCTATGCATTTTTTCCCAGGCATCTGGGGTTCTGCCCCACTGGCAATGGGGGCGGGTCCCTTGCAGGCCAGTAGTGGAAGCTTTCTCTCTCCTGATTGGCTGCCAGGCAAAGCCTCCCCAGGGACAGAGTTCCCAGCATGTATACAACCCTTAAAGTAATTTTTTTCACCTCGTGTATAACATATGTTGAGGCATAAATAAAAATATTGGTCTCTCTCAACTGCTTTTCCCTGCTAGCTCAGGAAAAAGGTTTTGTTTGTTTGTTCTTTTCCTCCCCCTGGCCTCCCTATCTTCCTTCTCGCCAGCCTGGGGAGCCCGTGGGCCTACAGGGTGGCCCTGGTGCGGTCTGAACTCCGAGGAAGGCCACGCCAGTGAGTGAAGGGGTGGAGCCACTGGATTCCACCAGCTTCACCTGCTGTGAGGAGGAGGACCAGTGTTCAAGAGCCAACGCGGTTTCTGTTTTCCGTCTGCGCTCCTCTAGTCTGCTGAGTGGACTCCCTCTTCCCAGAGACGGGAGGACCTGTTGTTGGCTCCTTGCGGGCACCTTTTTCCCTCTCTTTTTCCCCTCTTTGTTTCTTCCCGTTTTCATTTTGTGTTAATAAATAGTTCAGTTTTTTTCCCACTTTCACTTGCTGTGGTTAATTCGTTTCATTGACGGAAGGGAGAGGGGAAGCCCTTTTCCCTGAGGAGGAGGTGTTCATCCCGGAGGGTTTCCTTCTGAAACTTTGTCTCCAAAACCAAGACACTTTGAAAGACCTTAGCCATCAGTTAGAGATAAAATTTAATAGATGTTGTTTTACATTTTTATTGCAGTCATTATGGCCTTTTTCTATAATTTCTATATTCACACTCACATTTCACAATTAGTTTCATATTTGATTGCATCAAATTTTGAATTTGTTTGGCAAAAATGAAAGGCATTAATCTATACATAAGCACTTGTGATAGGAAACAGTCTTCTGCTGGATATTTATAGCCTTCATATGTTGTGGATCTGCAGGTAATTTTCAATTGAGATTAAGCTAGTGTTTAAGTATTGTGTTGAATTATGCAGTGATTACTTGCTTGTTTTCTGTTCTGATTTGATTCCTTACAATACAAAGGAACTGTCTAGATCTGTTAACATGTACTAGCACAACAACAAAATCATTTTGTCTTTCTTGCTCAATAAGTCCTTTATATTTTTCATAGATTGTATAAAGTAGGATTTATGCAAATGTGAATACATGCAGGGAACTATAAATCACACACCACATTGGACATCATCATAGATTTGTCCCCCACCTGATATGATGTATAGCGACTTGGAGTTGGCCCAGCTTCTGTCAGCCAAGACCAATAAAGACAAATCCTCTTTAAAGTAGGAATTCTCAAACTTTTAACTGCCAAGTAATTAACTGAAGGGCATAAGGCAATATCAATGTTGTCTTGCAGAGGAGATAAAAAAAGGTGCAGCAGAACAACACCTCTGCAAAATGCAGATGAGTATATCTTATCCCTTAGATTAAAAATCAAATGAGAGAAGCAGAACTACATTTTGGGGGTGCTTCATCCTGGGATGAAGTGCAGTGCCCTGTAGTGCATTGGAAATGTTACTTATTGACCAAAGTGAAGCATGGGATGAAAATGTTCAGTAACACTAGTTGGGGGATAACTCTCCTGATACATCAGGGAAAGTTCATTATTCATTGATCTCAGTGGTTGTCTAAGGAGTTCTGAGATAAGAGTTTAGAGGCTCAGCAGATTTCTCTAAAAGCATGCATTTTAAAGGAAATATGAAAGAAGATTTCAGTGGCCTATGAATCTCAATCTCTGAGAATGATCTTTCAAACATATATTATTAGATTTCATCTGTGCTGCAGTATATTTGTTAAAATATCCATAGTCAGAACAACATTTATACATACCAACAGAATATATCCTGATTTTTCTGTTCAAAGTTAGCTCTCTTTAATGCCCCATTCCCAAAGGGCGTATCTTCGGTGTTCACTCCGTGTCAGCTTAATGAAGGCATTTTTTACAAATGAGAGCAGTAAATCTTTTCCCATCCCTGATTCACTGCCATTGTTTCCCCTTCAGGATTTTTCCTCTATTTTTTTCAAAATGAGACTTTGAATAGAGCATTCATTTCTGCCATAGCTGGGATACTACTTAAGTTTGTAGCTTCAGGAAATACTCTCATAATCATTATTATTCAAAATATCCAGAAACATCATTCTGAACTACAGAAAAATTGTCAGGGTTGAATGACAAAGTATTGTTCATTCTTCCATAGTCAGCTAAGTACAAGCTTGTCTCAAAATTGAGAGTTCAGAAGTTCAGCATGAGTTCAAATATTATTGAGTTCACATTTCACTAGAGAAAGAGAGAATGAGTGATAAATGTTTATATTAGGGCATTGGTTCAAAATATATATGTTATGGCTTCTACATCTACTAACAGTTATATCTGAATAAATTGTACTACTGTGACTAGGCAAACCACTCAAGGGAGCGACCAGTGAAACATGAACAGATGGGAGCTGGCTTAAATCAGTGAACCAGTGGTCCTTGAAAGATGCAGGTGACTATGCATCAGGGACTTGGAATCAGGATGTGCAGTTGGAAATGCTGCAAACTAATCCAAAGTAAAACCCGGCCACATTGGTGTCAGGGATCATAGATGCTGGCAATAGGGTGCTGCAGGTTTCTCCTCTTGGTGTCTGATCATTTTAAAATTTGTGGTCGACTGAAGAAATGAGAGTTGCACGTGTATTAAGATAAGATTAGTGAGAGATGCTTCTGCCTTAATTAAGATTCAAATGAGATGATATGCAGAAGTCAATAATATGGATTTTTTTTAACAATGAATGTGAGGGAGAGAAACAGAAAAAAAAAAACAGAAAAGAGAGAAGAGAGAGAGAGAGAGAAACAGAGAGAGCGAGCAGGAGATAGTCACCACCCATGGACACCACCCATGGATCCAGCAGCACCCCTTCGGTCCTCCATTGAAACAAAAGCTAGAAGGATACCTCAGAAAGTCACTGACTGCCTTTCTTAGCTCTGAAACAAGGTCTAACACAGTTTCTGGGCTACTCCTGACAGATGCTTTTTTATCGGACCTGCTCTTCAAGATCTCCAGTTGCAGGAATTCCATAACCTTCAGAGCTAATTAAATTAAAAAATAAAATTAGATAAAGTGTTCAATTATCTTGACATCAAAAAAGCTTTTGCAATGTCTAATTTAAATATCTCTTATTATAAATTAGTCTGAATTCCTCTTGTTTTTTGTTCACTCCTATCGAGAACAGTTGATTACTGTTCTAACAGTCTCAAAACTCTTAACATGATTATACTGTCTTGTCTCAGTCTTTTCTGGACTGAACATATTCTTTAGCTTTTACTGCAATTTTTTTACTTTTTTTGTTTGTCACTTTGGGTTTCCTTCTAGATTATCCACAAACTTTCTAAATGATGGTTTTCAAAATGGAACATAATGTTGTCATTGAGTCTCTAGCATTTGTTCCAAGGAGTGTAGTAACTATGCAGTATATTAATAATTACTGTCTGTTCATATTTAGCTATCAGTAATTCTTGTATGTAATGACATTTCAGAATTAGACTTGTCTCTCTCGTGACAGCATCTCAAACACTGACTCACTTCCTGCAATCCCCCCCCAAGCCTTGCTTGCAGTATTGTTAGCTAAACAGTAAATTCTGGATTTTATCTCATTTTGCATTTGTGACTTTAATTTTTCTTTTCTACCTGGGAAACTTTTAGCTTGGTCTTATTAAATGTCATTATATTGATTTAAGACTAGGGCTCTAATTTATAAAATTAATTCTCAGTTCTGACCATTGAAGTGCGTGTTCTACTCCCCAGAGTTCTCTCATGTGCAGATTTCATAGGACAACCCATTTCATCACCATAATACTCAGGGTTGATATTGAATATTATGGAAAGGGGCTTTTGCAGGAACTCACAATTTGTCAGAACTTTCCATTTTTGGAAAACAAATTCTTAATAAAACCACTTCAACAATATTTTTCAAATTTGCATATGAAAATGTTGTAGGGACTGTGCCACAAGTTTTACTAAAGTCAAGGTGTACATCTCTTCTATTCCTACCCTGCCCACTAGGCGTTGTTACCCTACTGAGAAATGGAACTAGAGACATGTGACTGCTCTTGACAAATCCACAGTTTTTCTTACCATATTATCCTTCAAGTGCTTCTAATCTGAAGTTCAGGAATTGGTTCCAGTAGCTTTCCAGACAAGAAGTTTAGGCTCTCTGGCTCATAGGTACCCTTTACAAAGGCTGAAACCAGTTAGGTTTAGTAGTTAGCAAGTTAAGGAAAATTATGTCACAGGTCTGGGTACAGCTCCAAAAGAATAGCAACTCTATCATTTGGACTTCTGACAAAACTTAAGATTTTTGGATGGAGGAGCTGTGATACTATTATGGTCAATCTATTGCCTTTCTGTGCTGTCAGTTCCTGCAAATGGTATCTGCTTGTTGTATGTTGACACAGAAAAATAAAAGTCATCTGAATAGGAGAAATGTTAGCATTCCAGAGGATGTGTTTCTATATCCATTAATATTTACAGCTGGCTGGAATAGCAGAATAGACAGTTTCTCCAGGCAGAGACTAAAGGAAAAGCAAATAACTTCTTGACCTCAAGAGAAGTGGAGCAAGAGATATATAACAGGTATGATGAGATCACTCTCCTGGCAGAGAAGTAGGTCATGTTCAGAAAACAGATATTCCCAAATTCCTTGTGAGTCACTTTTCATAGTCCCACAAGCTTTCTTTCTGTAGGTACCTGGTTATTTCCATTCTTTTATCCACTCTCCATACGTAAAGTGAAAGGAGTAGAACTCCTGTTCTTAAATATTTAATCTCTAAATAATTTGGTATAGAGACCTATATGGTATAGAGATCTGTATGCTTTCTTATTATATTTCTGCCATGTGTTATACAATGGTGCTCTGATACTAATGACACTATCCACTGATAAAAATATAAAAATAATAATGAGAACGTCATTACTGAGCAAAGGGAAGGAAATTGTTTCTGCTCTCCTCAGACAATTGTACTTGAAATACAGACAAGTCTACTTGCAGAATGTAGAGCTCCAAGTAGAACTGAATTTTTTGAGGAGTGCCAAGCGTGATTACACTGTTGAGAAGAAGTGTATAGAGGGAGATGCATAAGAAAAAAAATCAAAGGGATGTGAGAACAGTGCGAGAAAATGATATGACATTAAATGACTTGACATGACATGACATGACAAAACATACAGAGGACAGGGTGCAAACTGAACCTAAGCAGGTAAACCATGCTATTAAGAGGATTTGTGCTGTGTTCTCGTCTCTGCTTCAGTAATATTGCTTCTTGTCTCTTAGAAAAGGGTTATTTACTGCTGGATCCATTCTGGAGTGGGAGAGCCAGCATGTCTGAGGAGCAAATGAGGATACCTTATTTTGAGCACATCACTGCCAGAAGCCCAAACACAACCTGGGTGAGACCAGGATTTGCTCTCAGCAGAGGTAGCAGCCATCATGCTGAAAGGGAGGCTGAAGCCCATGGGGTAGAAAAAAAGGACTGAGTTACATTTCTTATTCTTTTCTGTCTAGCTCTCAGAAAAAGAAAGGTGAACTTATGGCGGACGTCCCCACACTTGCAGAATGGAGCTAGAGGACATTTCAAATGGCACTTAGGCAACTGAACAGAGCCCTAAATTTCTTTTGACGATAAAGGAACCAACATGACATGTTTTCAGCATCCAAATTGGTGTGTCAGCAATCTGAGTAGAAACTTGAAAGCTGTCTGAGAGGTGCTGAACAAGGAAGATCTGCTTTCCAGAGGTGTCTTCCAAAGGTACTGGGTCTTGTTGGTGCGGGCAGGGGAGATTCTTACCCTCTCCATCTGATTCACCCCTCAGGCAATAGAAGTAGACAACAGCACTACTGTTGGTGGAGCTACAAACTGAAAATAAATGTCCTGAAGAAATTATGGTACTTCCCATATTAGGAGGGGTTTAAACAAAGGTGTCTGACAGCAGTGCCATACTTTGGTGTGCACACCCGTGGGCAGGTGAAGCAGGTCAGCCCCTTGGGCTGCCTCCGCCTCCCAGGCTGATGCCAGCTCCTCAGAGGGAGGAGCCTGGTCATGGGAGATCCTTGGGGTCCGAGCCTCTTGATCTGCCCCTGTAAGGAGTGCCCAGGGCTCAGGATCCACCCACCTTTCCACAGAGTTCTATTCCGTTGGTTATGTTATTGGCTGATTTGAATTCTATCCCTCCCTCCTATGTTATTATTGGTTTCTGTATGTTATCCCCGCCTATTGTCTTTTCCTTGATTGGTTACCCCTGTCCCCTCTCTTAAGCGGCTGTCACGGGGGCAGGGGTGGGATTCCTTGCATCCTGTCCCAGAGGCAGGGCGGAGATTCCTTCTCCCCTATGCCTGTGGGGGCAGGGAGGGGATTCCTCCTTCACCCTGTCCCTCCTGGGTTAGGATACCTTTGTCCTTCCCTTCTCTCCCTCCCGAACATCTCTACCCCTCACCCTAAATAAAGGAGAGCAAAGGGAGGACAACCCCCTCCTGCGAACCCTTCGCCTCGTCGTCCTCTTTATTTATGAAAGCTCCCTTGATCCTGCATGCCCCAGGCTGCCTCTCTGGATGAACACACCGGGGTGTCCATTCTCCCATTACACATGATAGAAGGAAGCAAAACAGTTGCTCGAATATTTGGACTAAAAAAAGAAGCCAGAGAGGAAAGCTTGTGACTGAATTCAGTTGCTGTAAATTACCATAAGAAAAAAAGCAAAGAAAGGAGAAACCACAACTATACATATTCAGCAAAGCTTTCTTCCCTAGGTTTCAGGCTGAGTGAAATCTAGGGATTAACAGGAGACAGTTAGGTAGTAGAAATCTTCTTTGGACTTAATTTTTTATCCCTGCATAGAGGAAAATGTTTGCTCTCATTTGTCTCAGCTCAGGGCCCCAGGTTATTCTAAATTTAGCCAAACAGTTGCCAATCTGCAGAGTAAATGCTACACGTTATATGAATATTTGTCTGAATTGCCAGCAAATTCTGTGATCTGATAGTATAATTTAATCTTTTTTCAACTGAAAATGGCATGTTCATTTATATGAAACGTTGTAGAAGACTAAGACAAAAATACAACTGTGTCAACAGTAGTATATAACAAATGGTTTGATAAAAAAGCCCAGAACATTATGAGATGTTAGCTGGAATCTGGATGCTGAAGCACTATGAAGAACCACACAGTAAATGGGCTGAAAAAGTGATGAGACAGAATTTGGTAGAAACTAATCATGGTAAAGAAATTAAGGAGAATGGTAAGACTTACCTGAATTTAATACAAAATGAAATTGATTTTCCTCTAGATCATCGAATCATAGGATTGTTTAGGTTGGAAAAGAGCTTCAAGATTAATGAGTCCAACCAATATCAATGAGTCAACACAGCACTGCCAAGTTCATCGCTAAATCGTAACCATGAGTGCCATCTCCACACATCTTTTGAACACTTACAGGGATGGTGACTTCGATGCTTCCCTGAGCAGCCTGCTCCAATGCTTGGCCACCCTTTAAGCATAGAAATTTTCCTAATTCCAATCTAAACCTCTCTGGCATGATTTGGTGTGACTTTGTCTTGTCCTGTCATTGGTTGCCTGGGAGAAAAGGCTGACTCCCACCTGGCTACACCCTCCTTTCAGGCAGTTCTAGAGAGACAAAAGGTCCCCCCAAGCCTCCTATTCTCCAGGCCAAACATCCCTAGCTCCCTCAGTTGCTCCTCACAGGACTTGTGCTCCAGACCCTTCCCCAGTTCTGTTGCCCTTCTCTGGACACACCCCACCACCTCAATGTCTTTCCTGTAGTGAGGAACCCAGAAATGAACACAGGATTCGAGGTGTGGCCTCACCAGTGCTCAGTACAGGGGGCAATCACTGCCCTGGTCCTGCTGGCCACACTATTGTTGATACAAAAGATAAAAAGAAATAAATAAAATGTTATACAGTTGGCAAATTTATATGAAACTTTTTTCCATTGTATAACCATGCTGGATATTTAGCAAGAATGAAGAAATTGAAAAAAAAGTTTAAAAATTAATAAATTAATATAAACTAGAAGAATAATGACAGTTGAAACAAAGCACTCTTGCTTCATATATACATATAAAAATGCATGCTATGTATTTGAGAGAGGACAAGAGATACAGCAAATGGGAACAAGTGAAGTTTTGACAAACTTTTGGGGGAGGAGATAATTGTATTTTTTGCCAAATTTTAAGATGAAATCCAACAGTGCTAGGGACAAAATATGAGAAGAAAAGATGATATGATCTGGTATTCCATTTCTGTATGCCTGTTAGCACATTAGTGTGATCATTCTGGACTATATATCTCTTGATCTTACCTAAAAATAGATGGTGACTGACTACCAGTCACTTGAATCAACTTTTAGAATGATCCAACTAAAGACCTCTGAGCATTACATCTCTGGAATAAGTGTACATTTAGACATTTATTATATATGCTTGTATGATGTGTATTTATTAAACACACACCCTCCTTCCTGGAAATTCAAAATAAGTGATTCAAAAGTTGCAGACTGGTTATAATTGAGATGAACTGGAGGCTTTTTTTTCTTTGTCACAAAACACTTCACACGCTGGCATTACCACTCTTCTAATATGTTAAGATGCAGCTCACTCTAGATGAGATTTTAGTAATGTATTTTTCTGCTAGAAATAAAACTGCTTTGAGATGTTTCTCACAAAATAATGGCTTTTGAGGGAAATGTTTTTTATACAAGTAAGATTTTAGAGTGCTTGCCTAGAATCAGTAGCAATTGTGAAGATTTAATTGGGATTAGTGATGTTTTATCTCACAGAAATCCATTAAGTCTTGTTTGAAGCAAGAAATTCATAAATTCTTTGAGGTAAAATTGCATTATGCATTTTTTGCTGTAAGTTCTTCCTTAATCAAAAAGTGATATTATTCCCAGTATCCTTAAACTAAGCAATTTCCTTCATATTTTATTACTGTATGTGCTACCATTCTTTCATTTAGCCTCAACATGGCTTGCAAATCATGGAAATAATATTATCTTCATTTTTCATAAGGAGAATTTTTCATAAATGGAATTGAATCATAGAGAAAATAAGTGGTTTGTCCAATCTGGCACTGGAAGGTCATGGCAGGATCAAGGATCAATGCTGAGCTTTCTGCTGGGTAAGATCAGAGCATGCAGGAAGTCCAGGAAAATGTGAACATTAGCAATCAAATGAATGGTATGAAATTACTAAGGCAATGATGTTACAGAGCAGCGTACTTCAGATCTTGCATTTAATACTGTCTTTTTGCAAGTGGGTGTTTCAGCTTAGAAGCATGGGACTCGAATTCCACTGGGCAGCTATTTAAGTTGTGGGTGCATATACTCTTTGGACCTACTGCGCTTGAATCTAGCTTCTCTCATTTATGACAGGTATTGTTCCCATGATCTCTTGGTCTCAGTCTCAGTAAGAAATTGCGGTTTCTCCCCTTCCCCTGTATCTACTGCCCTCTGCTTCTGGTTTTTGTTGTTTGTTATTAGCCTGAGGAGTGAAATAGTTGTTCACACTAAAATTTAGATGATCAAGAGTCAGCTGAGTAAAACCTTGTTAAGTTGAATGGGGTCAAATATCACAGAATTTTTCATAACTTTTTTTGGGGTAAAAACAAATAATTCAGTAATTTGGTCTGACTGATCTGCTTCTTACTGTACACAAGCTATAAAACTCCCCTGTTCCATTATGTAGCTGCACCATTCCTTGTGGATAATTAAGTCTGAAAATCTAAGGCTGGGAATGTACCTTGACCTCCAAAGTGAATATAATAGATAAAAGATATGGACATTTCAGCTTATGTAATACAGAAACAAATTACAATGTTTCATGCCTTATCACAATCACAGACCTCCCCAAGAAATATAAAAGCTACTTAGACTTCCTTCCTTTAAGAAAAAATAAAATTAATTAACAAAATGGTCAAATTTATGGCATCGTCTGTTCCACAGTACATATTCATTTTATTAATTGTTTGTGGAAGCTTGCGCTCACAAGGGAATATTTAGATGAAAAGCCCTATAAGTGAAAGAAAAAACCCTTCAGAATTAGGCATCTTTTCTGTTGATTGCTCAGCAGCATTTTGGCATCCCACAAGTGCTAAACGTCTATGCAGAGATTATCAGAATGCCTGACCTTTAGGCCATTGCTTCATTGTGTTACCTAGAACATTCACTACCTATAGAATGAAAAGAATCTGGTTCTTCACATTTTTTTCAGAAGATCATGCTAATAAAATGTACCTATCACTGTTACCAATTAATTTTTCAGTTTGTCAGTACTGTAATAATTTTTATGGATGTGACCATTTGAAATATGAACCTTTTAGTAATTCATTCAATATCAGTTATCCTTAACTTCCTCTCTCTTTTAATTTTCTTGGCAAAATTATCCTTAATCATAAGCTAAACATTAAGTGTAATTTTATACCAAATTTAAGTTTAGAAACATCCTTCTTTCAATGTACATTTGCTTGTTCATCCTTTGTAGGAATAACCATAAAAACACTTTGCAAATTTATTCCACCAAATTGAAATTATGAAATTAATTCAGTATGTTATGATTCCAGACTGTGACTCAAACAGGGTTTTCTGGGAATAGAGACTAGGGGAGGTTGTTGGTTAGATTTTCTTTAGTCAGGGAGTGTGGCGAACCAGAAAATTGAGTCTCTTTAATAGCACTTTCTACATATTCTTCCCTGTGTGACATAACTTGACCACACACCTAAATATACTCTCAGTCACACCCTGTGAGTTAAAGAGACTCCAGTAAGGGGGCTAAGTGAATCCAGCTTGCTGGAAACTTAGGAATGTCAGCCACATTTCTACAGGACAAGAGAGCTATTTGGCTTATTCCTTTAGAGACAAATTGTAAAAAAGACCAGAAAACCACCTCAATTCAAGGCAAATAATAGCACTATTAGATGTGCTAGGTGTTCTAGCCAGCTTACAAGAAACATGAAACTCATGCCTTATTGCTGCCCAGGCTGCTGCAAATGGACACAGCTGACAAATCATGTCTAGTCAAGCCATTTTGGTCTAAATACACATTTTAGATCTAGACCTGAAAGCACACTGAAACTCCAGCCCTTTGCCTAGCATCCTCTGAAGACAGAACACAGTCAACCTGGAAACAGAAATTCCTCTTTCTTAAGCGTAGTCTTCTCCTGGGGCTCTTGTGGGTACCTGCATGGGCTTGCTTGTATATAACCAGAGAACGAGACAGGAATCGCATTTCCACTCTGCTGGCTGAAGAAATTACCACCGCTCCTCTGGAGTCCTTTGCTCACTCAGATCGGGTGAATCACTGTTGTGCACATGAGGACTCTCTGACTCATCTCTGTCTGATTGAGGTGGGCAGTTCAAATAGTTCATATTTGATAAGTGTCCTCATTTTGATGTCAATGATTTCATGGAGGGCTCTGAGGGAGCAGCAGCTGACAGCAGGAGTTACCAACAAACCGATGAAACAGTTGCGGACTGAGGGAAAAGGTGATTTCTTTAGATCAGTCAGCCAGAAATGGGCACAATCAAGCACTAACATTGCAGAACTAATAAAATCTGAATTGCTGCATTGCTAAGTTGGGGGTTTCTCACCTCTCCAGGCCAAGATAGCTGTCAGGCTCATAGTTCAACAGATATAACTTTGTCAAGTTTAAACACATGGCCAAAATGCAGCTCACAATTTGTCACTGTCATCCTTGCCATCATAGCAGTCTGTACTCTGGTTGAATGCTGCCTTCCTTCTGTTTTATTATAATAGTGGGGGAAAAAATCCCAAACCTGAACAGTTTGAAAATGAATAAAGGAAATTTAAGAATTTTATGTCTCGTATGGAAAAGGAAAGAGAACTTTATGAATTTGAACTTTGTTTCCACTTGCAGGAAGACTAGGTTTGTGTGTACTGATAATTCAAAACACGAGTGGATTAGTCCTAGAAAAGAAAATAGAATGAAATCCTAGTCATAATTCAAAACAGGGTACAGAGAAAGGTTTGTAAGTACATTTAGTTTTTCAAATTTCCTGCATTATATAGTAAAATTAACATGAAATCGTCCTCAAAGTCTGTGTTTTAAATTAACAAATCACATTATATTTGAAGAAGTGATAAATAGATTACAGTTCTATTGGCAGAGAAAATTATAACATCCAGCTCTTTGATAGTCCCTTTCAGTGCAGCAGAGGGATGGGGACCTGCCCACGTATGAATGAGCTGAGTCCCTCATGGAAAAGCAGCCACAGGATGCAGCTCTTGTCTGACTTGGCCCTTGGTGTTTGCCTGGGGCTGCTCCAGGAGTCTGCTCACAGAATAATGAGTTGGGCTCCCACTCTGAATTCTCCCTGGGAGAAATCTTCCTCTGGACTACAGAAGGAGCCTGAAGAGATTAGATCCTCACAGCTAAATATAAGCTATATAGGCTTCATCAACAACCTTCCCAGTGTCTTTTTTTTTTTTTTTCTGACTACTGCTCATGTCTTATTGTCCGGTGTGTTCAAAGACATTCACTTATCTCCCTGCACTTCCAGAGACACAGATGTCTCAAAAGAGTGATGTATTGCACATTTAGAAAAGGAAACACTCACATCTTGGGAGGTCTGCTTTACACAGAGATTTAAATTAGTGTATTAAATAAGAATCCACAATGGGCTACAAATATTCTGTTGATATCCATCTGAACTATTACTGGCGTGACACTTATCTCCTTATATTTCTTAGATAAAACTCCAGTTGCAGAGCAGACGGGAACAGAAAGCTCTGCAATTTGACTCCCAATCCCACTTGCTCAAGAAAGAAAATAAGCAAACAACACTTACTGACCAACCACTTTATTCTGTAGCTCTTGAGCTTTAGTGAACTAGAAGGAAGAATAAGAAAAGAGAGGAGTCAGGAAAATAAGCGGCCTCTACCCAAGGACATAATTTTGGCTTTCTTCTGCTTTTAATTTTGTTATTAAAAGAAAAATGTTTCCAGTGCTACAAATGGCACTGAGCTCTTTGAACAGAGAATAATCAGATATATGGAGTGTGACACTTCCTAAAACAAAATACAGAAATTTGACTCTCTTTCATATGACATCTTTCTTCACCTCCCATTTGTCTCTCTTCCTGTATTCTGCTCCACCTTCAGGAGTTTCCTTTTAATGAAAGGGCAGAATATTTCAGAAGAAGAGGTTATGGGCTGTCATGTCATTATCTGTGAGTCCAAAAGCTTGACATTCTCTCTTGAGAATGAGTTATAAAACACTTGCAGAGCTGGACATGCATCTGAAACTAATTTGAAGGTTCCAGAAGGTTTTGCTTTGATGCCACCAATTATTTCCTGCATTTCATTATGTCTTTCTGGCCCCTCACTTTCATAATTCCTGCAGGCACCAGCAAATAAAGTTTAAATTGAAATGCATTTGCCTAAACAGGTATTTTCTATCTCAATTTACTTGTGACAAGCTTAATGAAATCATATGGACAATGTGCATTTGTAGCATTAGCTTTTAGCTTATGTTCAAAAATTTAGGCAATAGACTTCTTAGGTGTCAAAATATCTGGACAATATATGATTTGTGGCATCATTAGCTATCTGCATATTCAAATTATAGGACTGCTTCTTTGTTTCTTTGCATTACTGCTCAGACAGTATTGCACAGAGAATGTCAGAAAAGCCAGAAAATGGAATTCATGCCCTGCTGCCTTGAAGAAACTGTAAAAGAAACACAGAATGCCACATGTAGCATTTGTACCATATATTGATGTATGCAAAAAAATTGTCCACATCTGCTGCCAGAAACAAAAACAAATTATTGTCAATTTAAGAATATCCTTTTGGCATGACCTCTGTGTTTGAATGTAAAACAAAGAACAGGGTGGAAGGAAGAAATTAAGCAAGAGGGAAGGGTACAGTTTCTAGGTGAGCAAATACGGTATGGTAGCAAATAATCTCCAGAAACAAAAAAACCATTTGAGCATAGGCTATTCTTCATGTATAGGACATTTCTTAATACCTTGAAGAAAGAGGAATTTTTCAGAGTACAACAAGGAGATGGCTGTGCCTTGAGTAAAGAAGAGCATGATCAGTCAGAACAACACAAGGCAAAGACAGCTTTCAAATACGTACTTGGTGCATATCCTGTTTCAAAATTCACTCAGTAGAGTGCTGTAATAAGATGTCCTTCTTATTCATTTGCCTTTTTCTGCTCTGTGTCATCAACATTCTCATCTGACAAACCTTGTTTTTTTCCCTTACCTCATCTGTTAACTACTCTGTAAAGTTAACATTTTAAATGCAGACTTCTTTTATAGTGTATGTTTTAATTGATTTTTTGTTTTGCAAGGCCAAGATCTAGGCAGACCCATGAGTTTTTCATGAAAAAAAAAAAAATAGAGAACAGGCCTGTAATGTCAAGGGATTTAAGAACTGTATATATTTATATGGTGATCCTGAGACTGTGAGTAGGTCAAGCAGAAGGGAAAAACTAAAAGTGAAAGGTCAGGATACAAGTTAATTTTGCTCCAAGAATTTCCATTATATGACAGATATTTAGCGTACAAGAAGGAAAATACATGTTATAAATTGTTTATTTGCAATATAGAGCATTTTTCCAAGAACAACCTAAAAAATCCCATTTCAAAATATTTTCCCTTCCCCTGCAAGCAAGGGTATTTTTTATGAGTTACATAGTAGAATACTTTTTCTTGCTGACTCTAATGGGAGTGTTTCTATGTGATCAGCTGACAATCATTAATCTTTTCATGATTATTCTATACTCTAATTATTGGTTCGTCATATGTCTGGGAAAAAAGGGAATTAATAGAAAACTGATGTGGAAACAAAACATTCTGTAAATTGAAACCTATCCAATAGTTTTTACTTCTATTTATATTAATTTAAACCAGACTCAGACCTCTCACTTTAGAGGAGTATCACAGATTCACTGTGGGGTAGCTCAGGATTCAGCCCCAAGCTTTTAAAAAGAAATGGGTTCCATTTGTGTGATGTAATGGCCAGAATTTTCCGATGTTCGGGGGACTTGAGAGTTAACAGCCTGGAGCAAAATCAGTAAGGCTTACATCAGAAAGGTAATGTGTTTTGGCCTATGGAAATAATAAAGCACACATGCTGGAAGGGATCCCAGGGACTGCACATACTCTGCCCTTGTTAATTTTTCACGGCATTTTGCATAAAAAAGTACACATACATCTCACTGGGTGAGAACTGTTTGTGCACGTAGAAATGGCACTTTAGCCTGGAAGCCTTTGCAAGCCTTCACTTTTCTTTAATTCAAAAGTACTGTTCATCAGATTTGAGAACAGCACATTACACAACCTCTGTGGCCAGCCGGTGGATTTCAGCGCTCTCTCCCCAGTGCTCTCTGCCGAAGCAGGTGGGCTGCTGATTTCGGAAGAGCTGTGCTTGCACACTGTGGAATGCTTTCAGACTGTTCTGGCACTAGCCCCTTTGGGTTATGTGAGAGGTAGCAAAGGGGAACAGTCTGTGATACACAGGCAGCTCTATGCACTTGCTGATTGCTCATTCAGGTTCCCAGGAAGGGATTTCTCTGACCACATTAGATATTTAATACACAGATGACTTAGTGTGAACAGGTTAGTCAGACCCTCTCTGGTCAATGGGAACAACCAGCACTTCTAGGGTGTTAGGAGCTGCCAAACCCTGCAGCCTGATGAAGGCACGGCTGCTGCAGCTCTGCTTCCCCATGTCCAGCCAGAAGAAAGTCTGTGAATGCGCACACAATATGTGTGCTTAAATTCATGGGAAGCCATGTGAAGCAGCAAAGACAGAAACTGCAAAACCCACACAACACAAACAGCACCAATGACCTGATCCTTCTCCCCTCAGCCAACATCTGGACCCTAGTGACTCCAGAAGGAAGGACCTACAATTGTTCCAGTCTGCTTTGACGCCCCTGTACACTTCTGATTGCTGCAGTAATTGGCTTTCAAGATTCATCTTGTACCGTCAGGCAAGTCTGCCTTGATGTTCACTAGTGCCTACACACACTGACACTGACACACCCACACAACATGCACCCTGTCCTCCCCCATTGCTGACACCCCAGGCATGTGGCCTCCCACACGGGACTTTTGGTCCCTCTTCCAGTTTCTGGCACTAAAACCTCCATTCACACATGCATGCAGAGCCACCTTGACCGGAAGAACTGTATTTAGTAGGGAAGAGCAGAAATATTTTCCACTTTACACCAGTGTAGATCCTCCTTCTCTAACACTTCAATTCACTTTTATTGCCATAAGCCACCCCATGCTTGCTTGAAGGCAGTTTAGGTTCATGTGTCCATCACACATGTTCTTACAGACCCAGCACAGTAAGTAATCCTCAGTAGATTAGGTTTTCTTTCATATCAAAAGGGGTTTCAGCACTTAATGAGGATGAAGAACTCCACTTTACTATAGGCAATTCTAATCAAGACAAACTAGCTGAATAAAGATAAAGAATTATTATTAATTCTGCTATATTTGTAGAGGCAAGGCTCTATTATTCTGTACTACTGATTTAGGTAAATCAGCTTAAATGCAACCTAAAAAATTGTAGTAAATACATAATTAGGACATCACAAATGTATAAATCTATCAAAGTACTGCAGAATTTTCTAGAAATATTTCAAAGCTATCTCTTTTTTAGAGACAACACTAATTGTTAATCAGAACTTTAGAAATCATTGTTGATGGACATTCTGGCAAATAAAATTCCCACCACAACTTTAAAAGAACATTCTGTGTTTAATCTTTCCAGATGTAGATGAATATAGATGATTACAAAGAACATTATTTATAAACACTGGGGAATATTTTAAGGAGAACAATGTATTCTTCTAAAGACTAATTGTCATGCAAGTACTACCAGAAAGCAGGAAAGCCTCCTGCTACACATCAATCTACAGTGCATGGAACATGGAACAACTCAATGCATACACGTATTTGTCTCATAGTATGCCAATAACAAAAAAACCTAACCAAACAAAAACAAAACAACCCAAACAAAAACGAAAACTGAAAAAAAGATCCCCTGAAGGCAGAACTTTCTTAAATTAAAGATGACATCAAAGAGAAATCAACATATTTTTTACCAAAACTAAGGCATTCTCAGTTAGTTGTCTCATTTCAGCTAACTCTTATCCAGAAGAACCAAGATCTTCTCAACCCCTAAGAAGAAAAAAAAAAAGTAATTGGATTTGCTGTACTGTTACAATGTTGGAAGGCGTTTCGCTTATACCAGTACTGGTGTAAGGGAAGTAAGCCTTGTTTTGCTGGCATTGGAATTGGTGAGAGCTCATCTGAACAGTCCAAAAGAGATCACGGGCCATGTTAATAATTAAGCAACACTGATATTGATGGGTTTCAGTGCTCAAGTTCATTTTCTCTTTTACTTCCCAGTACAGAGGAAGCTTTCTCTCCATGCTTTGGAATTGCCAAAAACAGAACTCCAGCCACTGTTTGCTTTACTCTTTTCATCTTTCCTTTCTGAAAAAAACCTTTGACATGGCTGTGGTTTGTAAGTTACAGGGTCACCTCCTACCCACTAATTACAGTGGATCCCAACACAGAACTCAAGGAGCACTCCTACTTATTATGCTCATCATGAGTAAAAACCCATGGGGAAATGATGAGGAAGCAGGGACAGCACTGAATAAACTGAAAGAACTGAAACTTAAGAAGACAGGAAATAGCAGTTCAACTGCAAATTGTAGGATGACACTGAAATAGTTCAGATTAGATGTGAACCCCCTCCTACTATAGATAAAACACCTCTTACAAGAGCTATTCTAAGAAAGGCATAATTTCTCACAAATCCTGAAACCCTGTCCCATCCATAGTGAGAGAAGAGCAGCAGAGAGTTCTCAGACAAGGAAGAAAGAACAAATGATGCCTCCCTAGTACGAAACAGTTTTCTAGGCAGTTCATTTTTGGACCGTTTCCAAATGTCACAGATGAGTTAAATGGCAAAACTTCCCTTGACATCCATGGCACCAGGAGCATTGAATGACAAACGGAAGGGCAGGTAAATCTAGAAAGAATATTATATCATGTCTTGCTGTGAGGGAAAGAGCATTGGCATCTGCCACCCTGTCTGGTTTTGGGTTTTAACAGTAGTTTTAAAATGTGGATTCAAATGAAAATGTAACTGAAGTGTTACATTAAAAGTAAACCAAATTCCTTCTACTCTAAATCCAAAAGCTATTTACAATAGCTTTTTGTGTTGGTACTGAATGGTGTTTTGCAGGGGGAGAACCACACTCACATCCATAATTGAATAATCACATTTTAGTAGCCTAGAGACCTGTCCAGTTTTAATGTAACCCAAGTTTGTGGCTTTAGTAAATCTGTAGGAATGGAAGCAGAACTTAGCGGAGTTGCCAGGTGTGGGAGGTCCATCCCTTTCCACAGCTGTCTCTCACTCAAACTCCACCTCCTCGGAAGGAGACTCCCTGTCAGGGGAGGTCCTGGGGGCATGAGACCCGCCCCTGTTCTGGACGGGAGGCGTGCCCAGGGCTCTGGATCTGCCCCTTCTTCCCGAACCTTCTGTTAAGTTTACTGTACAATTGGTTGCTGTATGTTGTGCCCTCCCCTTTTATGTTCTAATTGGACCCCGGACCCTTGTTCCCTCCCCTTGTCCCTCTTCCTATTGGCTGCCCTTTTCCCTCATAATCGGCTGTTCCGGGGACAGACCTTGGGATTTCTCCTTCACTCTCCCTCCCAAACACCCTGCACCCTGACCCTGTAATAAACAGAGATAACAGAGGAGACCCCCTCCTGCACCCTTCGCCTCGTCCTGCCTCTTTTTCCAGCGGCACCTCGTTGCTGACCGCTCGCCGGGAACAGCCCCACCTCAGTGGGAAACATCCTCACAGTAGGCTGTGGTGGCCCGGGGCTTTGTGTCCCCGATGAGGGCAGCCAGGAACACCAGGCGGCTTTTATTTTAAAACTACAGCAGCCAGGATCCAGCTGGTACAGAAAATTTGATTACTGTGATTATATAAATGGTCAAGATGGTATTTACCTGAAGAGAGTGCTAGCATTTTGCTAGGAATTGCCAAATCTTGTTCACCAATGTGACCTCATGTCCTTAGGTCCATCCATCCAGCAGAGAGATTAGAACTCCCATAGATGAACACACAATGGACAGTTACTTCAATCAGTCAGCTTAGATTCCCATTTGGGAATGCTATTTTTGGTTCATCACCTGAAAGTTTTGGTATGACAGTAGAATAAAGCACTTCATGTGACAGGAAGATACCTTAAAAATTATTCCTGAATCACAATCTCCATGGATTAAAAAGGAAGCACACTGTGTATGAGAGGAGGAAATATAATCTTCCGAAGATCTTCCCTGAGTTTTTTGCTCTTTTTTTGCATGTTATATGATTTTTGTACATCACAGGGGACCATCACAGCAGCACTTTTTACCTTCAATCTCATGTTCAAAGGAGTTATTTCAATTGTATGCCAGTAAGGATGGTGATGTAAGACACAGAGATTTCAGATTTGAAAGTAAGGCTGAAAATAACAACATCAAGGGTGTAAGAAATATCACTTAATACAACTTTATTGGAAGTGCAGCCTCTAGAAAAGATGTATAAAGGATTTGAAATTTATGTGTATAAGAGCAGAACTTGGCTCTATCCAACACAGGAGAAGACTCTGATTGTTCTGTGTCTTTATGCAGGATATTACTGGCAGAGTCCTAAAAACTCCCATTGTCTGTGCATTAAAGAAAAGCTTAAAAGCTGTTTTAATTTATTAAAGAGATGGTCTTACATGTTTCTTTTTGTCCAAAATGCACAAACCCATGAATTTTTCTTTTAATTATTTTCCTTTCTTTTCTCTTTTTCTGAGTTTGGTTGTTTGTTTAGGTTTTATTTTTTTAAAAAATCTTTCACAGGTGTATCCTGTTCACCATAGTTAGAGGGGCTGATCTGTAGAGCCTAGAGTAAATAAATCCTTTCATTCCCTTCCCATTCTCAAGTATAGTACCACTTCTGAAATAAATAGAGGGAAAGTGCTGAGATTCATAAATTACTAATATCTGCAACTACAAAGGTACAGATTTGTTAAACTATTTAGAATTCCTAGTGATAATGAGCATTTTCCCTGAATGAAAAAGTGAGCAATCCATTTTTTCAGGACCTTCTGTGCAGAAAATGTTCCAGTCTTTCACATAAATAGGTTAGTGACAGACCAGTGAAGTTTGCTTTAAAAAGTCACCCATCTAGAGGTTACTAGGTTAATTCTCTTCATTTGAGAGACAATAAAGCTATCCTGGTATGTATTATACCTGGAAACCTGTAGTGGCTAATAGTTGACGTTTGGAATCCTTACTTACTGCTTTCTAGGATGGTGGGATAACGCATCCTTGATTACAATTATAAAGTTTTCAGAGAATCAGTTACATGGTTAAGCCCATGAGCTGAGCTAGTCCTTTAAAAAAAAAAAAAAAAAGGAAATCTATGAGAGATTGGATTCAGTCTTTACAGTATCATTCCTCTTCACCCAGAGCACAATGCTGGCAATAGAGAAATTCCAAAGGTGCATCGGTGTAACTATAAATAAGATCTCGTTTAACTCATATAGCTGAGAGCAGGAGGCACTGGTGTTGTACTTACAGACTGGGCAGGTCCTGTGCTGTGACTTCAGTCATGTAAGCTGCTAGCGGGAAGTGCTAAATGGCAGACATAATACCACTCACGCTCTTCACCAGTAATATGCTGTACGTGAGGAAAAGTGCATCCTTCATAATTTGTGACAAACAGTTTTTATTTAAATCATTAACATTCCTAGAATTGACAAAAGGGATGCTGTTTGTACTTATCTATCAGTACAGAGAGGTTCTGGTCCTAAATTAGTTCTCTATTTAATTGTTAATAGGTTGTGCTTAAAAAGGAGTAAGTACTGTGGACTGGGTACTTGTTCCCAAATTATTCTTTGGTGGCATTTCTATTTTTCTCTAATTTGCATTTCAAAATTTCTTGTTAGAATATGCTGTATTTCTATACTTCTAAACTTGCAAATCAGTAAATGCTCAGGAAAGTTCTTATTTCAAGTATGTTAAACCATATCATCTGCTCCTCAAGACGTTTCAGTTCAAGACCATCCTTCAGTTCAAGACCATTCAGCATCCAGATGCTGAATTTACAGCATTTGTATGCTCACTTGAAACATTTGAGGGAAACTTTGCATGCTAATTCAGTCACACTATGACCACTGGAGTTGCTTCCCAGTTCCCAAACCTGCACGTGCTCTCTTCCATATCCATAGCTACATGAGACTGAGGCACTGTAGTGTACTCACTTCTCCAGATATAAGAAGAGCTGGAGCAAACTCAGCAAATTATTTGGCTGAAGAACCAGGACTCCAGGTTACCCTATGTAAGAAGATAACAGTCAGCAATGGTATTTTATAACTGGTTATATCACACATGCTTTAGACAGAAACTTTCTGTTTTCTGGCATTGCTGGATTCAAAATTGGTCACAATATGAATGAAATTGCTAGGAAAATATGTGATTCAGGCCCCAAGCAAAAGGAAAGTGTTACAAAATGCAGAATATATAAAATTTTCTTAAGAAAGAATGTTTGATGTTTTATCTTTGTACACTAATCAACAAAAAGGAAGATTTAATCCATGAAACAGAGAGCTGCTAACAAGCTCTAAGTGATGTCCAGGTGTTAGAAAAACAAATTACTTGATGGTAGAATTGCCTTGGGAAGGTTTAGGGCTTGACAATTATCTCAGTCCCAGGGGGAGGTTAAAAAAGCCTGGGAAGAAGGATGCCCACTGAGAGTGGGCGCAAAGAATACAGAATTTATGGACCACAAGGACATTTGGCAGAACTCCCAAGATAATGAGGAAACTAACAAAGCCCACTTAGTAGTTGTGCTGAAATTAGCTCTGACTAGATAAAAGATAATTCTTTTTTCAGGGCCAACTGCGACCACCGACTCACTTACCACCCAAGAAACCCACCAACTCAAAAGAAGAGAAATTCTCAGCATGTAGACTAATTAGCATGAGAAGTGAGAGAATGATTAACCAATAGAAAATAGAATACTGATTAATAAGAGAACTAGGTAGCTTGTAGCCAGTGAATACTAATTCTTTTGCTAAAATGAATAAATAGTAATAGGTTTTGATAGTTGCTGTGCTTGATTTGTGAAATACCACCAAGCACCTAGGCTCACCCAACTCTGAAATAAGTAATCAATGTCTCTCTCGAATGTGTAATTATTGGTTTGTTGCACGCTGGGTAACAAATTGGAATTTTGTGAACAAAAACCTACTTTCTTCTGTAAGACTTACTGTAAGACCTAACTGTCAAGCACCTGGTTTCCACTGTGAAGTCTAAACCCCTGCTTTAGGTAAATGGATTCTTCTTATAACCAGAGAAAATAATTGGTGACTCAGACTCTATCTCCTAAAATCAATCACAGTGAATTGCTTAAGATCGTGGGGAGAAGGACAGAGAAAAAACGGTGGACCTCACTCAGCAACCTGAGAACACGTTTTATTCCACAGAAATGTAGCAACTCAGGAGTCTCTCCTGCAAACACCTATCCCTGATTTTCTTTCTCCTGAAATGAAACATAGATCACTGTTCAGGCAGAGGAGAAAATGGGCAGGCCTTGCTGGAGGATGGATCACCATGTATACTCGTCTAAGAGCTTCACTGAAACACTACTTAAAGCAGCCCTCAGAGACAGCTGTGATTGATAGACATGCTGTCTGTTCAAGATTGCGCTAACTCAGTTGGAAGGGTGGAACAATATGCACAGCCCCTCAAAAAAAAGCGTATTCCCTGAACAGAAGGTGAATCAAGGTGAAACATGAACAATCAGATTGTAAGGCAAAAGCAGTCTGAAATGTTGCTCTGATCAATTTATCAAGGGGAGTCAGAAGCATCACAGCCTAGGTTTTAGACATGGAGAAATGGCAGGGCTTTGTCATGGACGTGGGTGTGCTAACATCTGCTAGATAAATTATTTTTGTTTAGGCAACACCTTGGTAACAGAAAAAAAGGCTGACTTTGCTACCAAACTGGACCTACAGTGATGTTTTACAAAACAAGGTCAGGGGTGGAGTTTTCAGACAACTGGTAAGCCGCCACCAAGATTACAATGTCTGTGCTGCAAATCTTCTAATGGCAGACAACAACAGCCTGAGAGAACAGTTTTATAAAATAGCTTGACAGTATGTGAGAGACAGAGTTTATTTGCCTTCTTTGCATCAGAAAAGATCTAGCCTGCAAGAGCAGGTTGAAAAGACTCCCATAAAAAATTCTCTTGTGACCAGTCTACGGACTAGTGGTTATGGTACACTTTGGCAGACGTGAATTTGGGTACTTTTCAGAAGTGGAAGTATGCTCCACCATATGTGAGAGGGTTCTACCCAGCTGGCTCTTCTGAGAGGAAAGCATCACGTCCTGCTCCCCTGGGGTTTCCAAAGAGAGCCCTTTCCACCACTGTGTCTTGTAAAGATTACAATCTTACATGTCCAACATGTTTCCTGGATTAGGCATGCACTGCTGCATTAAAAAGAGGGTTATGTGAAAGGATGAGCTCAGGCACTGACCATCCACACTGCCTACTTCCTGTTGCTGATTCAAACTGCTTCAGCCGTCCCTCTCCATGAGAGGGAGGTCTGCTGTAACATGGTTCCTCCTCAGCAGCATGGACGTGACCCAATCTGCTCTATTTCCACTTTACCCAGCCCCTCTCTGTTTAACACTAATGCACAATAAACCTAAGGGGGCACAAGCCAAACAGTGTCTCTGGTGTTTATGGAGAAATTAATCTGTTTTAGATTAGGAAACCACAAGTCAAAGTCTGTGTATTTTTCCTAGTCTGACTTTACGGTTGATGGAGAAACTGATACTTGTGGAAGTGACACAACTCATCCCAGGATCCGTATCGGCACTGACACCCCCATTTCACTCCCAGATCCTGAAATCCAGACTGTCTATATTGGATACCTGCCTTTGAGGGCTAATGAGTTCCCTCAGTGGTGAACACCGAGTGTTTCCAGCAGGGTGATCCTGCCTGGACAGGCAGCATGGCCACCTGAGGTAAACCTAGAGCCACATCCTGGCAGGTCTCAGGCCCTGATGTGGCCCAGCCATCCTCACCCCACTGCTGTCACACAACACAATCACATGGCCAGACAAGTGCCCTGATTGTTTTAGCTATTTTGAGCTTAGTCCTACCCTCAGAGCATTACTTATGGGGCACCGTGAAATACCTAGAAAAGGCCTGGCCAAACCTGGCCATGGTCAGTTTTCATGGAAAGGCAACAACGATGTGCACATCAGGCAGTCAGCAACACCCGGTTTGGGGTTGTCTCCCCAGGGAGACAATGGAAGACTGATGGAAGCAGTGCAGAGCTATGCTAAAAGGTGTGTCCTGAGCATCACTCTCTTGAGTGCCTGCTTCTTTGTACATGGGGAATCTAGGGTGACACGCTCAGATTCAGAGAGATAACTTTTACATCATTACAGATGAACCTTGAAAAGATTTTTCAGGACAAGAACATTAAAAGGGCTCAGGAGAAGATAATTTCCAACATAATAAACAAACACATTAATCCTTATCAAGTGCCACAACATTTCTACCCATACTGCCCATGCATTACTTACTATATCAAGGAAGTTTCTTCTACTGAAGAGCACAACATAGCAAAATTGCTCTGAAAAAGCAGTTAATATTTATTATGCTTGTAACACCATGAGAGTTTGAACAACTGATTTGACAGCTACAGTTGATGGTAATAGACTTAGAAGCCATTAAAGATTTGATAGCACAAAATAGGGCCTTCCATTCATCACCTAGTTCTGCCTAACAAAGAAGATATGATACTTGATGTATCTATAGTTTATGAAAGCCCAGGCTGCAAGCATACTGGTGAGCCCTAAATCACCTTAGATGCTTGTGTTACAGAATGTAGAGGAAATCTGCATTCACACGGGATGGCTATAAATTCATGTGTTTTTTTCCATGGCTGGACACAGCAGGTCTGACCCAACTATAAGCAAGTACCTGCCCTTGTGGCCCCATCATAGAGCTCCTTTCTGGTGGACAAATTACTCTTGGCCCCTTTTTAAAAAAGGCCTGATATTACATGATGTAAAGTAAATATGAGTTTAAGAGAGTTGGATTTATTACTACTCTGGACATGTGCAGTCTATCATTGCCTTGAACCCTGGTTGTGTGGAACTGCAGAATTGTGTCAGGCACATCAAGGCACATAGATTACAGATTGCATATAAAACCATATTCCCATGAACTTTATCCAGCCTGCACACTCTGGTTTTGTTTCACTTGCTCAAAACAATGGCTTTAGAAATCATATAAATTCCATGGGGATTTGTATGCAGACTGAATGCTGCAGTTTGATTTGAAATGTTTGCAAATGAACCAGTCCCTTCAGGCTCATGATTAGATTTGTCTTACAAGAACTCACTGCACCATCACCTGAACATTGCTCTCATCTCTGTTTGATAAAACAAACATTTTCTGCATCTTTAGAACTCTGAGTTAAAGAATCTCAAGGTTTATTACAATTCCATGTGAAAAAAGCTAATGATAATTTCTTCTTCCAGAGAAAGAGCAGATCCCATCCACATGCTTAGATGGTGTTTGAATCCTTAAGCTTTTGGCAATGAAAAGCTAGGTTCAGTTGGAAAACTTGAGAGCATTTGATTTGAGTCATTGGTGTCAGAACTGTAGTTTAGTTGTGTTCTCTAAACATTCAAGTGAACGACTTTGGTTTGCAAATCATAAAAAATAGTGTAGGAAGTGATCACAGAAAATGGTTAAGGTCCCTTACACTGCCAATGCTGGATATGAAATAGCCACCTGTGCAGTGATTTTTATTTTTTAAGTATAAAGGGATTCTCTTAGTAGAACTTCCTGGCTAACATAGATTTAGCTTGTTCTCCTTTCTCCTTTACTACAGAAATGACCCCTTTCTACATCTGTCACGAAGATCTGCTCTTCACTTTCTAATTGATGCAAGGTCACAAGGGATACGTTAGCTGTAAATGTCTGTTAAATCTAAGGAGCTAATCTTTTTTCAGTTTTTTTCAACTACATCCCTTTCTGTACTTAGTTCTTGAAACCAATTATAATCAAAAAGTTTCCACCAGACAAGGACAGAATTTTCCAACTCATATATAAACAGTGGTGCTGAAACCAAGTCTCTTCTCATTAGTCCTCAGTTTGTTGTGCTTTGGCAGGGTTCATAACAGCAATATCTGGAAGGCAACCACAATCCAGATTAGAAAATTAATGTGGACTACGAATCAGATAATTCTGATAACATTCAGCATATCATGGCCTCTTCATCACTCCCATCACACCAATTCCAGAGAAATGAGATGTAAAAATAGCTATATGTGCTCATTTTCAACAATGCATATCAGGAACCATATGTCCCAGTAATTTGTTGAAAGAACAACTCATATTATCCCATTTACAGATCAGGAAGAGAACGTAAAGAACATTATAAAGAAATAATGGTGACCTAATTAATTAATAATTAAAGAATGAAAAATTATAAGGAACTATGTTGCTGTTATCCTTGAAAGTTGACTGAGTTTTACAAATAAAAATAAAGAGGCAAAATGGAATCAACAGCTGGAATAATAAGAAGAATAAAGGAAACTGTAACAACCATAAAATGCAGAAATAATAATGAGCTTGAGGTCTGTTGAAATTACCCCAATTTCTCCCTCAAGCCAGCAGTTGTTTTTCTCTTAGTAGGAATAGCACAAGGTTGGCAGGTCTGCATCCAACCCACAGCACCATAGCCAGGAGAAAAAAACATCACTAAAAACCTCAACACAAAAGGAGCAGCTGCCTGAAAAAATAAATCACTGCCAAAATACTCAGACAGCCTATTCAAACACAAGCAAAGGAGGTGAATACTAGCAATTGCTAAACACACCAAATGAAGCAATTGATGCTCAGCTCGTGTGGTACAAGGTAATAACAGCCCATGCACATATTCACCCTACTGTTCTCCTTTCTGAAGCACAGAGATTGACAGGGGGATTGCTCTGCTTTCAAAAGTTCTTGCAGTGACACTTGCACAAAATCAAAAGATGGACAACACATCTTCTAATTTCAGGAATTCAGGATTTACGGCTATCTGGTCAATACCGCTCTTATTTGTGCTACGTCCTTGAGGTCAGTTGCCTACTCCACTGGGCTGTATTCATACACTGCTTTCAACAGAATGTCTCTCAGTCACTTTTCTGCTTAATAGCTCTGTATTTGCACTTCAAATTGACAGGACCCTGCACTTCAAGAAGGGCATCTTCTGGTCTGTAACTTACAAAGCTGAACCAGAGAGGGAGATTTGAGGTAAGCCTCAGTGCGCTCCCTGAGTCATCTCCATTACCTGAACGGTGCATATAACTTTGTATCCACATATCCATCACATGCAAAGCAAATTTGGGCAAAAGGATTTACATATCTGGGTTGCCTTTTCAGCACTCTGGGGTGGAGTCCATCTAAGAAAGCTCCTACAAATCACATCTATCATATATCCAGTATCAGCCATATGCCAGCACTATAAATGCTTATGGGACCACGTGGCGGACATGAAGGACATTGTTTGACTGGTCCATGTGCACTGGAGGTAGGTGGTATCATAATGAAGAGCAAAAGACACTCGAGTCTCTTTCCTGGGAAGGGGTCTCAACAGAAATGTCTAAAGCATGGTCTCAGCACAGGCTTGCATACAAACAGTAGCTCAGTGTGCAGCAGCAGCCAGAAGGTCAACAAAGTATTGGACTTCATCAGGAAAACCATTGACAACAAAACAGAAAACGGCATCTCACTGCTATGAGAAAAATGGTGCAGCCACATCTTGAGAAGTAAAGGGAAGTCCATATACTTCTAGTGCACAACTCAAGAAGTAGAAGCAACTAAAAGATCAGGAGGATAGAACACCTGCCTTATGAAAAGGGACCAAGAGGGACAGGATTTACAAGAAGAGACTAAAAATGCCAGGGGGAAAAATCTTGTTCTTTCAGTCTGTGGAGATGAGAAATCTGGATGGAATATGACTAAGGTTTGTAAAACCGTGAAACCAGTGGACAAGATCATTTAAAGCTGTTATTCACCAAACTGTGCAAACTTTGAATAACAGACAGGTTTTTAAACCAATAGGAGCTTGATTTAAAACATCTGAGAGAAAATAACTCTCTCCAGAGGGTAGTGAGCTTCTGCAATTCACAGCATAAGAGTTTGTGGATGCAGATGATTTCAGCAGTATAAAAGCATAAGGAAAGTCATGCACAATAGGTCCATAAAGAGATACTAAAGTCAGAAGTCATATAGTTTCTAATATTTAGAAAGTCATACAGTTTCTAATGTATAATTTCTAACACACCAGCTGGGGTTGTGAGGAGCACAAGGAGAAGGGACAGCAGAAAATGGTGGGGCTTGTCTGCCCTGCTGAAGCAGGATCTCCAATTGTCTCTGAATGGAGAAACAGAGCAGGGAGATAGACCCATGGTCTTACCCAGACAGGCATTTATTCTGTTCTTATGTTCTTCAGTGTGCCATGAATATGCACACTGTGCTAGGCAATTCATATTCTGTTGACTTCAACTAGTTCATTGCAAATGATCAAATAAAGAAAAAAAGAATCTAGTGTAACAATGATCACACTGAGTGGGAATTTAAATTCTCTTCCAATTCATGAATTAGAGTTTGAATAAAAATATAACTCACCAAAAAGTGAAGAAAGAAAGAAAGAAAACAGGAAAACTATTCTGCTATATTAACATGTTTAATTTTTTATGCAAGCTTTTGTTAGTAGAGCCCATGTAACTGCTGCAGTAAAAGGATACAGTTGTTTATGACATTATATAGAGTCTAGAGGTGGAAAATGACCAGGTAGGAATATGATTATCTAGCATTCAATTTGTGTGTGACATTCAGAAAGCGGCAGGAAGTAAATAAGGATAATTCCATCATTATCGCATAGTGCTCACACTTTAATGCCTTTATAATGTACAGTAGTCTTTCTGGGCATTTCCACAGTAATTGCTGGGTCGACTCAGAGTGTCATCAATATTCTGCAACTGCATTATACTGCATAATGTTAATGGTATTACAGAATGATAGCAGGCAAATAATTACGCTATGAAGCAAAGGGAAAACAAGGAAGGGACCCAAGGAAACCCTGGGGAGACTTATGGTGTGACATACATATGAGGTGGGAAGGGAGATGGAAGCACTGGGTAGTTAATATTGGCATCTCTATGGCTGGAGCTGATGAGTTTAAAAAGCTATTCCACTCAATCGGTTGCCACCAGAAGACCTGATTCAGTGTGTATGCAAACATAAGCTTCTCCTGAGCCTGTGAGCAAGACCACTGAAGGTCTGGTTACGGTCCACTTCAATAAGAAGTCACTTTTATGGACTTCTAGGTCATGGCCTGTGACAGTGACATTTCTGGAAGTTGAAAAAGAGTATGTGTCCTCAATTTTCGGGTGCAAAGCGTAAATTGTCTTGATTTGACAAGGGTTTCATAGCATTTCATGGCAGAAACAACTAGTATTACATACTTCATTGGGACTTTTCTGTAGGATATTGACTGCAACCTGGACACAGGTGACATATGCAGGGAAAAATAAAATTGCCTCGTAACTGGGCATATTGACTGAAACTTGAAAAAAACATAATACTTAAAATGAAATGTTCCCTTTACCCAGCAGTGGGAAGAAAGCAGCAGAAAATATCTATACTTTTTTATAGTATCTTTTCCTCACAATTAATTACAATTACTGCAGCCAAATAATATCTTAGGACCTTCCCCCTTTACATCCTTTTCTCCAGGCTGAACTATGTCAGCACTTTCAGCCTCTCTTGCTTGTCAGACCCTCCAGTCCCTCAATCATTAATGGCCCTTCACTGCGCTCCCGCTAGGGAATTCATCTCTCTCTTGTTCTGTGGAGTCCAGAACGGGACAGAGCACTGCAGATATGTCTTTGACAGTGCTGAATAGAGGTGAGGAATCAGCTCCCTTGGCCTGCTGGCAATGTAGTGTGGGAGGGCTTTGGCCTTTCCCGCAATGGAGGATTGCATTTTTGTCCAGCAGAGCCACTGAATCCTTTTGTGCAAAGCTGTTCTCCAGTGGTTCAGTAACCTGTGCGTACTGGTGTCTCAGGCTTATTGCTCCCCTTGCAGCGATGGGACTTGGAGTTTCTTTTTGCTGAACTTGATGAGATTCCTGTTGGCCCGTTTCTCCAGAATATTAAGGTCTCTCTGAAGCGCAGTACACCCCTGTGGTGTATTAGCCACTGCTCTCAGTTTTGCTTCCTTTGCAAACTTATTAAGGGTGCACTTTGTCCCATTATTCCAGGCCATTAAAGAATTTGTTAATATGTGCTGGATATGACTAAGTTCCAGATGGACTCTGTGCAGCTGATCACAGCCCTTTGAACCCAGCAGCTCAGCCAATTTTCAGCCCACATTTCTGTCCACATAATTCTACTTCATCAGCTTTTCAACAAGGATGTGATGAGAAACTGCATCAAAAGCCTTGTTAAAATCATGGTTAGCAACATCCACTGTTTGTTCCATGTACACCAAGCCAGTTTTTTTCATCCCAGAAGGTATGAAATATATCAAACATGGTTCTCCTTTTGTAAATCCATGCTGACTTCTCCCAAGTAACCTTTCGTACTTCATGTGTTTGGAAATGGATTTCAGAATTATTTGCTACATCATCTTCCCAGGGTTTGAAGTGAGGCTGGCCAGCCAGGAGTTCCCCAAACTGTCCCTTCTGGCCCTTCTTGAAGAGCACAGCGAAGTTTACTTTCTCCCAGTCCTCTGAAAACTTGTGACTGTCATCACAGCCTTTCAAAAATTATCGGTGGTACATATTGTGGTAGTTTTGCCTGGCCCAGTTTTTGCCAGTGAATAGGGTGGGGTACAAAGATGGCTCCTGCATGTCCTGAGTAAAGATTCTGGAAATTTCTCCACCATGTCCAGCAGAGCCAATCTCTGATGGCTCTGAAGATGATGGACATGCTGCTGGCCAAACCTGGGCCAATTAGATATGTTAGTTACGCCTCTGTGAAAACATATTTAAGAAGAAATCAAAACAATGTGAGCACGCACTTCTTTTTAGCCAGGGAAGGAGGAGGAGGAGGTAAAAATATGTGAGGGAGAACAACATGGAGGCACCAAGGTCAGTGGAGAAGGTGGGGGAGGAGGTGCTCCAGGCGCCGGAGCTGAAAACCCTCTGCCAGCCGTGGTGAAGGCCATGGGGGGAGCAGGTGGTCCCCCTGTAGCCCATGGAGTCCAGGGGATGCAGAGAACCCCCCAGAGCCTGTGGGGAGGTGCCCACGCCAGAGGAGCAGGTGGGTGCCTGCAGGAAGCTGTGATCCAGTGGGAGTCCCAGAGACTGAGAGTTGCAAAGGCCTTGCAGGAGAGAGAAAGGCCTTGCTCCCGGGATGGAAACAGCCTAGCCTTGGCTTGGAAATCTGCAACCTGTAGAGAATCTCGGACAGCAGCAATCGGGCAGGGCTGCTCATGAGTTTGGACCCATGCCAAAGAAGTTCTCAGAGGACTGTCTCTCGTGGGAGGGACCCCCATGGCTAAGTAGAGGACTCTTCTCCCTGATGGACTGACCCTGACCAAAGGAAACCCCCATACCCTGCCCCCACCCCAGAGTTGTTGGTTGGAAGGAAGGAGGGAGGGGGTGAGCTGAGAAATGGCCTTAATAGGGAGAGGGGTGAGCAGAGAAACAGCATTTGTAGCAGAAGAATTGTGGCGTTGGACTGATTAAGAAAAGCCACATATCTTGCCCCAGCCCAGATCTGTTGGTTGGATGGAGGGAGGGGGCGAATAGAGAAACAGTGTCTGTAGTAGAAGAATTGTGATGGACTGACTTAAGGAAAAAAAACCCACACCCTGCCCCTCTCTGGGAGTTGTTGGTTAGTTGGAAAGGAGGGAGGGGGTGAGCTGGGAAGTGGTGCCTTAAGAGGGAAGGGGAGTTAGTGAAGAAACGGTATCTTGAGAGCTTATTTTTACCTCTGATTTATCCTCCAACTCTGTTAGATTAATAAATCACTTTTTTTGCAACTTTAAGTTTCCTGCCTGCTTTTGCCCTGAATCTCGTGCATCCCCTTATCAGTGATCTTATCTCAACTCATAAGTCCAGTGTTTTGTGTTAATTTTCCCTCTCCTCTGCATAGCTGCAGCAGGAGAGAGCATAGAGAGCAAACGTCGTAGGTGCCTGGCATTTAGCCAGGGTCAAACCCACGACACATATAATGGTACATAGTGTTTTTATTTCAGTCTCAAGGTGGTGTGGTGGGACCCATGTTTTCTCTTTTCCCGTGCATTTTCATCTATTTTATTTCTTTCTACAATATAATAGGGAGTAAAAGTTTAAAGAGCTTAAATTCTTTCAGATTTCAGACCCAAAGAAAAGTGTTGTGGCCAAAACGCTGTCTTTAATTTGTTTTTTCCCAGTGATGTCTATAAGTGTTGTAACAGCTGTTTTCTTTCCATACAAATTCTCTTGCATTCTGCCATTGCAGAATACCACTACTGCAAAAGGAGTTCAGCAATTTGCTCTGCAGGATTTAGTTGGAGGAAATGTTAAATAATTATTCTGAATGTTTGGAAAGTAATTAATTTATGACTTTGTCAGAAACACTGTTCTGAGGCTGCTTTCTTTTCCTAAAATTCTGCTAAACTTTTGAGTTCCTGAAACTGTTATGCACCACCCTATACACAGCTGGAACTTTATATAGCTACACCACTAACAAAAGTGATACTGTGCATCAGAAAAGCCGTGCAGAAGCACTTGTTAAGAACAAAGAGTCTTCTTTTGCACTGAATAGTCTTGCTTCATGTGTTCTATGAATATATTTTAAAACACTATGTTGCTAGGCAATTTTTAACACCTCTTTTTACCACTTCATAGTGATGCTTCTGTGGTTTTTTATTAAATTTCTTCCTTCCTCCAGGATTTTCATGAACTATATGCTCCTAAAATTATTTCTGAAATGACTAACTTGATGTAAGAGAGGGAACTTGCCACTTTTGTAAAATAATAGGCCTTTCTGTTCCTTGAAACAAATCATGTTCCAAGTCTGCCTTTCTGCTAACAGTGGTCTCCAGTGTAAGTGTGCTTGCTGGCTGTTCTCTGCTTTTAAAAGTTATGGTTAAATGCAGCCAGTCTCACTGTGGAAGAGAAACAGAACATCTAAGTCATGCTGCTGTTAGCACTTAAAAACAAACAAACAGCAGCAACAAAAAATCAGCCTTTAAGGCACAACAGTACTTGTATATGAACTGAGAGTTTGGTTCTTAATGGAAAATACTAGTCCACAGACACATTCCTTAAAAAAGAGCTGAGATGAATAGTTACAATAATGGTTTTAGTCAACCTGTGCTTCTTACATTTCTGCAGGGGCATTTCCAAGAAATCTGTGGATCTCATAGCATGACCAATTCCTCCCTTGACCCAAGTGGTGGGTTGACCCTGGCTGGGTGCCAGGCACCCACCAAAGCTGGTCTCTCACTCTCCTCCTCAACTGGGCAGGGGCAAGAACACATAACAAAAGTCTCATGAGTTGAAATAAGGACCAGGCGAGATCATTCACCAAGTACAATTACAGGCAAAACAGGGAAGTTTGGGAAATTAATTGAATTCGTTAACAATCAAAATCAGAGCAGGATAATGAGAAGTAAAACAAATCTTAAAAACACCTTCCCCATAGGAGTAGATATCCAACCTGCAGACCATGGAAGAGCTCCATGCTGGAGCAGGCTCCTGGCAGGGACCTGAGGACCCATGGAGAGAGGAATCTACACTAGTGTGGGTTTCTTGGCAGGACTTGTGATTCCACTGGAGCAGTCTTTTCCTGAGGGACTGCACCCAGTGAAGGGACCCACGCTGGAGCAGCTCCTGAAGAACTGCAGCCTGTGGGAAGGACTCACTTTGGAGAGGCTCCTGGGGGGCTGTCTCCCGTGGGAGGGACCCCATGCTTGAGGCAGGGGAAAGACTACTTTCCCTAAGGAGGAAGCAGTGACTGAAACGTGATGAACTGACCCCCCATTCCCTGTCTCCCTGCAACGCTGTGCGGGAGGATGTAGAGATCAGGAAGGAATGAGGGGTGAGGGGAAGGTGTTCTTAAGGTTTGTTTTACTTCCCATTATCCTGATCTAATTTTGATAGAAGTGTGAGAAAGCCTTGAAAGGGTTAGCCTGCATACACCCTTGTTTATGCTTTTGTTCCTGGGGACAAGCGATAAACAGTGAGTTTTGATCTGTGTTGGATGTGAGCTCTAAACTGTGCAGCTTGTGCCAGAAGGGAAAGGTGGGAGATTTTGTTTTCTCTTCCCTGCAGCAGCCCTATGCTCTTGTTGCTCAAAGATGAATAAAATGAAATGCTGGTTACAAATTGACAGTCCTGCCTGATAGCGGAACCTGTTGCAGTGCTCCAAATAATGACATGCCTTGCTATCTCAGGAAAAAGAGAGAGAATACATTTATCTGTTTCTTATACTTTCCGTATTTGGAACACTGAGCATTTTGTGCATTTTAGAGAGGCAGTTGAACTGTGATGAGTTCTCTAAGATGTTTTTTGTGGGTAGCCCTTTGTACTTAAATGAAAACTGTAAATTCAGCTAATTTCCATCATGCCTAGAAACCAACCCAGATGGATACCCTGATATTAGTCCATAAGAACTCTGATGAAGTCTCATCTGGTATAGACTGTACATAAATATTTGTCCACAAGAAGAACATGGAGCCACATTTGTGATGAACCTGGAACAAATTCAATTATAAGTGGAAATATAAAATGACAATCATTTTGCTATAAGAATTAAAGTGACTTATGAGTTCCTACTGTTTTCCTAAGCAATATGGTGCCATAATTGTGATAAGAGTGTATTCATGCAATGACTACATTTGACTGGAAAATGGGAATGTAAAAATGAAATGTTCGTAGAATTTTGGAAGGAACTTTTAAAGATCTTCTCATCCAAAATCACAGCCCTGAACAGGGACATCTTTCACTAGATTAGGTTGCTCAAAGTCCCATCCATCTTGGTCTTGAACACTTCCAATGCTGGGGCATCCACAATTTTTCTGGGCAGCCTGCTCTACAGTATCTCACCAGCCTCATCATAAATAATTTGTTTCTTATGTCCAATCTAAATCTACACCCTATCTGTTAAAAACCATTACCCCTTGTTCTATCAAGATGATGTCTGTACTTTTCTCCATTGTTTCAGCTGGAGAACTGGAACTGGAGCCCAGATTGAGCCAAGCTAGATTTACAGGATCACAGCTCAGCAGACTAGAGAGCTTTCCACCACAGATCACTCTTGTTTATATGATGGTATCTGAGAGAAAGAGAGGGCAAATGTGCCAAGTCAAAGTGAGGACAATACAGAAAAACAGAGCAGTTAGGGGGATTTCTCTTTTTCATCAAACCCTCTGTAACATCTGATGCTAAATAACATTACTTTTTTTTGCTAGAACATTTGGAAAAGGAAGTAGGGGGGCACACTGATACCTCTGCAGTCTGGCAAAGAATTTGAAGACATGATGATTTCCAGTTCCTGGGGACACCAACCAACCATGTGGGTCAGACCTCCCAAGAAACAGAAGGCAAAAAGATCAAATACTTAGTTTAGTCT
Organism: Acanthornis magna; assembly: GCA_036785705.1. Taxonomy (NCBI): domain Eukaryota; kingdom Metazoa; phylum Chordata; class Aves; order Passeriformes; family Acanthizidae; genus Acanthornis; species Acanthornis magna. The sequence continues at coordinate 16,655,669 of JAWUZG010000090.1, forward strand.
CCAAGTCATCTTGTGTGTGGTTATTTTTTATTTTTTCATGAAGCACACATGGCAAAAGTGCCTTTAGGAACCCCCTGGAAGTGAACATAAATCCATTGTTATATCAGCCAGTACACTATTCTGATTTGTTTTAAAGACTTTTTTTTTTTTTTTTTTTTTTTTTTTTTTTTTTTTTTTTACTATGCTTAGTTTAGCATTGTGTCTGTCTTCAATTTGTGATAAAGTAGGGTGGAATTACACGCAGTTGTCGATAGCATGCAAAACCAGTGAGATATACAGCAGGACTATTAAAGCAACACTTCTGCAAGTGTCGGACAGCAAAGTTTCTTCTGGGGGATTTATCCACCAGCGATGGATGTCTTAGTAGGGGCCTTATAGCCAAACACTTATGCTGGGTGGGTTTCACCTCATGCAGCTTCTGACTGGTGAAATGTAGATGTCTTAGTGTCTTCCAGTTAACAGATTCTTTAATGATTTACTGAAAATAAAATATGCCACAAAAGTTTTTGTTGTTTTTTTTTTCTTTTTTTTTTTTTTTGCTGGTGAATCAAGACAATCCAGTGGCTGGTAAAGGTGTAAAGTTAAATGAGAGACAGCAATGTTGTTCACTAACAGGCCATTGCTTCAAAGCTTTCAGTCAGTGGCCTGGGATACTGAAAAGCAAAATTTAGGCATTCAACCTTTCACATCCAACACAAAAAACATTTTAGCATCAAATTCATAATGATGAATTCCATTCCTGAAATAAAACACATGAAATTTCCTAACTCCCTTTGTAGATCGAACCTTTGAAATCCTTGTAGACTGGTTCAAGAAAGAAAACTTCATCCTGAAGCAGATGCAGAGAAGAGCTGTTTTGGCAATCAGAGGAGCAGAGAGTATATTTTATGTGAAAATTTAATGCTTCGATAGTTTAACAAAACAAAGGTGACAGAGAGGTGGTGCGATTGATTTTTATAAATACATCAGAGAGAAAGTGGAGTTATTTAATCTGAAGGAGATGTTCTTGCAAGCCCAAAAAGACGTAGACTGCCCAAGGAATACATTAAAATTGGATATTGGAAGAAAAGTCTATTTGCTGACATGGTGAAGTCCTGAAAGAGCCTTCCACCAAGGCTAATGGGGAAGAATAGGAAGCATATAATTTCAAATGGGTTCTGACCACTCAAAGGATGGAGTCAACTTCTGCACCTGAATTACTTGTGACAACAAGAGGGCTGGAATCAGTTGCCCAGGAATATGCTCACAGTCCTGTTCTACTCAAAGTCTCAGTTGCAGACATGGAGTTTTAGCTCATACCTTTCTGGAGTTAACCTGTAGCTTTAGCAATGTATTTCAGGTAGGGAAGGAGGCTAGAGGTGCAATTTAATGGCACTGATACCATCAGATGTCCATGGCACTCTTGCTATTTTCTCTGAATCCCTAGCTACTCTGTGTCTGTGTCAGAGCATGCTCCAGCTAAGGTAACCTGGCTACAAGGCAGAGCAGTGGTTCCAGCTGCATCATTAAAAGATCAAGATCTGAAAGGGATGAAAACCATCCCAGACATGCCCTACCACACATGTACATTTGATACAGCAAAAACTTGGGTGCTCTCTGAGCAAGAAGCCACTCTGACCCCGGAGTCAGTTTTACAAAGCAGAGATGTTGAAGAGTAAATCAAGTGCTATGAAATGTCCTCTTTGGTTCTGGCTCAGACTGGCCAGGATGTGTGGTCTTGTCCCAAAGGAGTAAGAGCAGACCATTGCCCTTCCTTCTTTTCATCCCAGCTCCCCAGAATGATGAAGAAAGGAGATGTCCCTCTGTCCAGGACTCCAGTTCCAGGACTTTTGAACTACCCTGATAATGAAAAATAACCAAGTGTTCCCTAGTCTTCCTTATTTTCTGTGGGGTCCAATTCTGTTTTCTACTTATTCTGTGAATTTTAATATCTAATTGGAACTAATATGACCTTAATAGTTTTTCCAGTATCAGAGATGCTCTACTGTAACTCAATGAACATGAAAAAAGGTATTAAGCATTAACAAGTGCTCTTTTCTGTAGTTCCAAGATTTAAATGAAAAAATAATGACTGCAAGGCATGTATGAGAGCATCTTGTTGTTTTTGCTGGGAGTTTTTGGCATTACTGTTTCCTGACTGCTATGGAAAATGAGATTTGCATGCTAAGGAAAGCCTTCAAAGCACTCTTCCTCCATTTGAAGGCAGGACTCCTAGAGGAAGGCCTCTTCCAATCCCTTTGAATCATCCCAGGAGCCCAGAGCAGTGCTTTATAATCCAGCTTCTGCTCCCAGTTGTGATATCTCTACAGAGGACCAAATGCAAAGCCCTGCCTACAATTCTGACCCTACAGAAGCCAACTGGTTTCACCAGTGACCTCAAGAGACTTAAGATTTAAAATCTCCATTAGACCCGAATTCCACTCCTGCACCGTGGCCTCCTTTGTAATACATAAACCATAGCAGTTCTCGAAATTAGCATCCTGCAGCACTTAAACCTGGTGTTTTTCACGTGGTGATAACCATACTCAATGTAAGAGTGCAAATATACTGGGCAAACCAAGGCAAACTAGCTAAGCCAAATGCAAACACCTCTCTCCCTAAAGAACCCAAATCAGTTTTAGTAGACCAAAAGCTTTTGGTCAGGCTGCTCTCACAGGGGAGGGCTGGTGGCACACTGTTCATTTTACTGATGTTAAATGTGCCTTTTATGTTCAAGATCATAAGCAACACACATTTAACAGCCTGACATATTTAGACAAAAACAAATTTCCTTTCTGCACACCAGATGGACATTATAGATGCAAAAGCTTAGCACAAAACAATAATATCTATAAATCTAGTATTTTATCAATCTATTTCAGCTGTACAATTAGAAAAGTTATCAGTGACATCACAACTCATGATACATACCCACTGAAGTATCGCCTTTGGGAAGATCAATATGGCTAACTCATTGTGAGAGTAAAAGACATACATCATTTAAATTACACTACACTCCCAGGTGATGAGCTGGGTTATCTGGAAGCAATTACACTGCACATGGAGTTGATGCCAGACCCCAGGGATTACCAGGACTTACATACACAGCCTTCTCTGAATGCACTAAAAAGGACATCACTATGATAATTTTCGTAAGGCTGATTATTCTTATGATCCATACTCAACAGATGAGGATTTTTTTTTTTTTAATGGATGCATAAGGATTAGGAGACCTCAAGCAGGCAGTAGGAAATGCCAGAGAATGTATATACTGGTAGCTCTTTCTTCTCCATTTCCTGTGACACCTAAGTCAGGCAGGAACAACAAATGCCTCTGTGACACCAGTCAAGCCAATGATTTTTAAACAAGTAGAGAAGACACTTAATTTCGTTAGACATGTACTTTTAAGAAAGGTCATGTCTTAGTGACTGTTTCTCTCATCACTTAAAAAAAAGTAGCTAAATAAAGAAACTTAGGTGTAGACATCTGTGTTTTGCCAGGTGAATTACACCCTGTGATTTACAGTTTAAAACTCCCTCTTGACCTCAAGTTTGGTTGTTTTATTTTTTTTCATGAATCAGAGTGGGACTACACTGTGGTCATTTCATGCATAAATAGGAATAGATTCAGCAGAAGTGTGCCTGTGGTTTTGCCTTCGCACTCTCTTTCAACCGTGAGCATGTTCCTGATGCAATGTGAGGTACATAAACCCTATCTCATTCCTACCTTATCCATATTTTCCCTACATTAGAGCTTAGTGAGTAATAAACATGCTTGAGAAATGAGACATATGACTTCTAGACCTGTTTCATTTGGAGGAGGGAAGGCTAAATTCAGAGCTGGTTTCTCCTGGAAGAAAAATGTAATTAATACATTGGGAATTCTCCTCTTTCCTGTTTCAGTTGGGCATATAGCCAGGAGTATGAGAACATGTAGGTTCATAAGGAGAAAAAATAAAGTGGAGAGTTTGAGTCTAGTCCGAGTCTTCAAGTACTCACCTTCAGTACTCATTAGAAAAAAGCTGATTATGATAAGACAGTGATTAGCATCAAGTTCATTCCTATCTCCAAAATGAGGTGAGGTTTTGTTTTTCTAATTCATTATCTCTGTCTGCTTTTTTCAAAATTAATCCATATCTATTAACACAGTAAAATTAAGTAAGAAACTCTGTTTCCTGAAAGATAATACCACAAAGAAAGTACTGCTGCAGGGAATGATGCTTCTAGCATTCCAGCTTACCAAGGATTTGGCTCTCTAAAAACATGGCATAATCAGTGCTTTCAAGAGCTATAGTTCCAATTATAATGCTAAACACATGATAGTTCCCTTGCCTTTAAACTAGTGTTGCAGGTAATAAAATAAAACTGCTGTACTGCCTTGGCCAATGTGTTTTTCTTCTGTTCCTATGCAGTTATAGCAGTTTATTTTTCTACACGTACTTCAATCACCCATTTAAATTATCCTCTTTAATCACTGAAAAATGAATTAATGGCAGAGTTCAATTAAAAAACCTAAAAATAAACTTTAATTGTGCTAGGAGGGCAACAAACTCAGTCTAGGATCTAACCAAGTATTCCGTCTCCAGCAGTGAGGAATAGCAGATGTTGTTGCATGCAAGCAGAGCAAGCATGTTGTGATATTGATCAAACACTCTGAAGCCTGTAGCTGACAGGTTTGTTGAGCCAAAGTTATGTTTGCTTATGACTGGGAGCATGATGGAAGAGTTAGGAAGACCCAGGCCTCTAGTCAACTGCAATGGTGAGTTTGTTTCTGAAATTGCATCTTTTAAAGAAAAAAGGGAACGGAAAAAGTCTAACTTGTTATGCTCTTACACTTAAGGACTTCGTAAAAACATATTGCTTCTCTTCTCACTCCCTGGTCCTGGCCCTTCTCCAAAATCTGGGTTCCTAAACATATGAATTCCCAAATTTGTGGGTCCAGCAGCCAGCACTCCACACCTTTCACTCAAGAGTTCAGAGATTATCTTCGTGGGGGCAGTGTCCCCCTGCGCTTGTGGAGTGACAGCTGGGAGCAGTAAATTGATGTCTGCTATACCAATCTGAAAGGTATCTGTTGGACCAGTAAAGGAAGATCCTGAAGCATGGTGTGGTGTCCCTCTGGTACGGGGGTTTACCCTTTGGAGCTCAGAGACACTGAGCTGCTCATGGGCTCACACTTTATGCCCCATTTTTTCTGAATTCTGATCACTTTTGGTCTCTGGACTTTTCAGGATTTTTCTTCCCCTCCAAACTGTCACCTGGCCAAATAATCCTGTTTTCAATTACACAGTTTTTTTTATCTATTAACTTGAACAGACAGCCTGAGTTTTCTCATGCAAATACCAAATGCAGTATCCATACTAGACAGGTATTCTCACTCACAGACCAATAGTCTTCTAATCCTTGGGATGGCAAGTGTCAAGTTTTAATGTCTGTTCAGGTGCCTTCTCCCCAGCTATTCATCCCTTCCAGCTACAAACCTGATGCCTGACACCTCTGCACGTGAAACAGGCATTTTCCTGCTCCAGACTTCCACAGTCAGGCATGGGAAACTGGGAGCAAAGTAGACAATGTGCACTTTTCTCCCAGTACAGCCACTAAAGGTTTATAAACTGGATGCATATTTTCTTCAGAGTGGCAAGGACACTGCACCTACTGAGGACATATTTCAGAGTCACAGAATCGGGCTGGAAAAGACCTCTGAGATCATCGAGTCCAACCTGTGACTGAACACCACCATGTCAAGTAAATCATGGTACTAAGTGCCACGTCCAGTCTTTCCTTATACACCTCCGGGGATGGTGACTCCACCAACGCCTTGGGCAACCCGTTCCAATGTCTAATAACCCTTTCTGTGAAGGAATTCTTCCTAACGTCCAACCTAAACCTCCCCTGGCACAGCTAAACATCTAAACACTCTCATCCTGTCGCTGGTTGCCTGGGAGAAAAGGCCAACCCCTACCTGGCTACAGCCTCCTTTCAGGCAGTTGTAAGGTGATAAAATCTCCAATGAGTCTCCTTTTCTCCAGGCTGAAAATCCCCAGCTCCCTCAGATGGTCCTCATGAGACTTGTGCTCCAAACCCTTCCCCAGATCCATTGCCCTTCTCTGGACTCGCCCTAGCACCTCAGTGTCCTTGTAGTGGGGAGCCCAAAACTGAACACAGGATTCGAGGTGTGGCCTCACCAGAACTGAGTACAGGGGGACAGTCACTGCCCTGGTCCTGCTGGCCACACCATTGCTGATCCAGGCCAGGATGCCCTTGGCCTTCTCGGCCACCTGGACACACTCTGGCTCCTCTTCAGCTGCAGCAGCCCAACACCCCCAGGTCCTTTTCTGCCGGGCAGCTTTCCTGCCACTCTGCCCCAAGCCTGTAGGACTGCTTGGCGTTGTTGTGACCCAAGTGCAGGACCGGCACTTGATTTTGTTGAATCTCATACTCCGGTCTCATCCCATCTAGCCTAGTCACGGCTCCAAAGTATGCAGTTGCCAAAACAGCTGCCATGATTTTATTTAGGGGCTTTAAACTAAATCGTCTGCAAACCTCAGGCTGGTGTGAGCAGGCAGCTTGGAGAGCTTTGGACTGATATTTAATGAAAGTCCAGGCAATTTGAAAACAGAAGAATAACAAGGAATATTGAAAGGCATTAACAATTTGAGCCCCTCAGATCCACTCACTGCTACCTAACCGTGGCATTACTTCCTTTCACATTTCTGTCTCTTCTGTAGCCAAGTGCTGCATTGACAGGTCTGAATTTACATTCTTTGTGCATGATGTTGATGTTGCCAGAAGTCTTTGCTGCTGAGACAGCTATGTGCTCATTTTGTTGTCACAAATGCCATTGACTGATCCTGTTAAATTTGTGTACCTCATACATGTGAATTTGTCATTTAAACTACACATTCCCAAGGGATTTATAATATATATATAATGTCACTCGGATTATCTTTAATCTTATTTACATATTTTCTGTTTATCAAGTTTTATTTTTTTGTAGAGAGAAACACGGAAACAACATAAACCTGTTGTAAGCAGTAAATACGGAATGGAAATTGTTTCCATTGAGTCTGGTTATTAGACTCCACCTGGGCAGTCTATTTGTGATTTCTTTTAATTTACAAATTTTTACAACAAAGAAAATGATGTTTCTTCTCTTGGTGATTGTTTTGAAAATTACCTTTCTAAAAATTCAGTTTTAAACACAAACTTCTCCAGGAGCTTTCTGAAGCAGAGAGCACTGATCTCTCCTCCACTGGGAACAGTCTATTTCAAAACTGAACAGACAAACATAAAACTCTTTGAAAACAAAGACTTCGGAGCCCACTTCAGTTCCACTAGTAAAGCCCAGCGAGCAACATTTCAGTTGCTGAAGCAAAGGGATCGAAAGTTAAATTCACCTGTTTACTATCCAGATAATGCAGCAGCAAGAGCTGCTAGCAGGAACCTGTTTGAAGAAACAAGTGCAGAAGTAGGAGAAAATGTGAAAGTAAATACGGATATAAGAAAAATATTGTGATTGCCAGTAGAGCACGAGGATTTCAGAAGTGATGTACTAGTCATATGCAAGACATATAGATTGTGTGGGGAGAACAGCCAAGGCCAGAGCTACAATGCGTGCATTTGGCAACCTTTGTCCCTGAAATCCGCCATCCCTACTCTCTGGCATTCATCCATCCATGAATGTCAGTCCTTTCCCATATGGAATCCACCACAGGCTCCACAGTGGAGGGGACAAGAAAGGGAAAAGTGCAGTCCCGGACTTTGCAGGTGGTTCCTGGGGCAGCAGCAAGAGGAGTTTATGTTTATTTGCTCCCAGCTGATGCCCCTGCACAGAGCTCTTCTCCCATTGCTCCTTGCTGGGGCCTTGGTTACACCTATGCTATGATTTGTTGGCTGGTGCTAAGTAGCTCATACTGCTGGCCTGAATCCCCCTGCATTTTCCCAAGATTTGTCTCTCTGCAGCAACTCTATGCCTTTAAGTTCCATGAACTCTAACTGTGTGAGTCCTGTTAGCCACATCTCCCATTGGAACAGATGTTTTAAGGCCTTGCTATGAAACCACTCATGGTCCTCTGCCAGCCAGGGAGCACCAGAGCAGGGCAGACGGGAGGCACGGAGACCACAGGGTCACATCCTACCTGTTCCCAGGGCAGCCCGGCTGTGTGTGGGCACACACATTGCTCTGTCTGACACACAAGATGCACTGACAGTTTGCTTCCCCAGGCAGACCCTGTGTTTTGTATCAAGCCTACTACAAGTGCTTGTCTCATTGTAGACTGGGTGTGAATTTGACACAAAGCATGCTCTAAAACTGCAGTTCACAGCCTATGAAGTGGTTTTGACATGGAGAGAGAGCTTAAGGCACTTAAACGCAGAGCTGTGTGTCCCAGGAGCTGGAGGTTTTTAGAGGTGGAAAGGTATAAGGACCCTTTGCAAACTGTATAGGAATCCCCCAGAACAGCTATGACCAGTTTTCATGCTTTTTAAAAAAGAGCCTGCAATTGCTGAAATGAAGGAGCGGCAATAATTTGCAGTTCAGCAGGGAACTCTTAGGTGCTGCGGTGTTTTGCTGGAGTGGTTAATGAGAAGACGGACTAGGAAGTTACCACTGTGACAAATCTCTGTTAATTAGGACAAGGAAACCAACAAACAGAAGAGATGTTTACAAGAGAAACAGGAGGCACAGAGATCTGTTCAGTTGTTTATAGGGTGCTATCACAGATTTAACAGAACAGCTAAAGTTGGTTAAATCAAAGTGTTAAATTTCAGCGCAGATTTTAGAGTGAAACATTCTCCCAGCTGCTGGGTCTGTGGCCAGTGACACATTTCATCTCTGTCCAGCAGCTCGTTGCTGACCCAAGTGACCATTTTAGTGTGATGAGCTGCAGCATCTCACCAGGGAGGAAGCTGGGGGTGTCCACCTACACCTTGTGAATGATGTTTGAAACCAGGGACACTCTCAACATGTCTGCCTCCAGCTGAAAACTCTATTTTGCTTGCAAGGCTGGCTTTTGCTCCCCTGCTGTCTTCTGACCTCCATCTTGATTAAAATTCTGCACTGAAGGTGGACAGTAGCACAGGGATAGCAACTGAGGAGCCTTAAGTGTTGAGAAAATAAGCCAAACAAAAAGATTGCAACCGTCCACTGCAGGACAGATTTTCAGTTCTGAGCTCTAAAGAAGATATAACTGGATCTCAGAATAGAGCACTGGAGGCTTTGGTCATGTAGGAGAAGATGGTAGTTTTATTAGGAATTACCATTAGAAACATGTCTCTGTTGCCTAATGAGGGACAGCACACAGCTCTGTGAGCTAGTGGAGATATTTGCAGTAAGTCCACATGATTAGCCCAGCATTGTGCCTGAGACAGTCTTTGATGCTGAGGAAGACTGATTAGCCCAGACAAGTACCACACCCTGACCCTGTGTGCCTCACAATTAGAAAATAAGGGTGTTTAATCCCACTGCCAGTGCTTCTGATTCTGGGACTGTCACAGGCAAAGTGAGTTCAGGTCTCCATGTATGTGACAGAGCAGTCACAACTTGGAACAATTTGGAAAGAAGGGCTCGGCCTTCTTGCAGAGTCTGATCTTACCAAAGGAGTTGCTAAGCACTGACTGTTGCAGCTGCAGAGCAGGTCATAATTGCACTCCAGAAGTCTGGGCACTATAACATTCAGAAATTGTTCTGAACAGTACATTAGTCTTACAGCTGGGAAAGGGTTAACTTTAGCACTGTTGATGCCAAGAAGTTTTAGTGGACTTCACTGGAGACAGGAATCAAGATGTGATACATAAAGGCTCTCAGATTAAAAACAGTCTTCTGGTCTTCACAAATGTCAGTGTTGCTCATTTTCAAGTGACCCAGAAGAAGACTACACTGCTCTTGCAGCAGAACTGGCTTGGCATGGGATTAAGCAACCCCTGACCCATGTTTTCAGATCCATTGTTCATTGAGTGTGGGCTCAAAGCCACCTTAGGTGTGCACTGACACAGCTCACCTCTCAGAGGTGTTTTTAGCTCAGGTTGTGGCATTGTCCTGTTGGAGACATTTTCATGCTAGCTCTGGTTAAAGTTTAATCCTGAGCCTATTTACTGTGTCCAACACTCTGTAGCCTCCATCAAGCCCTTCTGCCCATCTTCAATGACAATGTCAGGCAGACAGAAAAAGAGACTCAGGTTGCCTCCTGCAAGGGCCCTGGCACAGCCTCTGGAGAGCAGCAGGGGCTTGTAGGCAGAATTCAAATGGGATTGCATTCAGGCTACTGGAAAAGGAATGGTGGATACACAGTGCTGGGTTTCTGACTGCCTCTGTGTCAAACCTCTCCAAGGAAGCATCTGTTGCAGGATGGACAAATGTAGTCCAGAAAAGCGAAGTGTGGATGTCTTCCAGACTACTGGACCATGGTGAATTCAGCTCAGTCTGTGATCACACTCATCCCTGAGAAGGTGCCAGCTGTATTTGGCTGCAGTTGGCCTGTCCCGAGTGGCACATGAACTGTGCTGTAGGTGAGTCTGAAGTTGCTTTTTGGCTTGTTTAGAAATGGGTCTCCCCAATTTAGTGAACCTGTGCTGCTGCTCACTCCCTTTCCTCCCTCTGACTGAAAGAAAAAAAGGCAAAGATCGTGGGCTGAGATAGAACAATTCACTGGATCAACGAGATAAGAAAATAAAGAGTAACAGCAACAATATTAATGACAAAAATGTATGAAAGTGAGGGTGATTTATATGTGAAATGCTCACCAAGCCTGGGACAATGAAGCAATAGTACATGGCTTCCCTTTATTTGACCAGAAGCAACGCCCTTCTTTCTAGAAGCAAGAGAGAGTCCCTTTTCCCTGCCCCTGGCAATGATGTGAAGTGGCATCGAATAATAGTAGGGTCTTGGCCACACTCCCTCCTGAAAAAAACAACACAGCTTGAACCTGCTGGTGGCTGAGGGTGCAAATCTTACTGACTGTGCAGAAAAAGGTAGCCCAGGCGTGAAGAGGCTGATGCCTGCTTTCATGCATTTCTGGGTCACCAGCCATTGCTGGATTTTTTGGTCTGCTTTAATACATGAGACAGTTCAACCTTCTGCTAGGGAAGTAATTGGGTTTTTATGAAATTTACAGGTACAAACAAAATCTAGATGATGCCACTTTGGAAGGATTTCTGAGAGCCATAGAATGTTAGAGATTGGAAAGGTCTTTAGAGATCATCCAGTCCAACCCCCCCCGCACTGGGCAGGGACATTTCCCACTCAAACAGGTTGCTCAAGGCCTTATCTAAACTGGCCTTGAACACTACCATGGTTGGGGCACCCACAACCTTCCCGAACAACCTGTTCCAGCGTCTCAGCACATTCACAGTAAAGAATTTTGTCCTAATATCCAACCTAAATTTCCCCTTTTCACTTTGTCCCCATTACTCCTTGCCTGTCTCTACAGTTTTAGATGAAGGGTCCCTCACCAGGCTTCCTGTAGGCCCCCTTCAGCTACTGGAAGGTTGCTATGAGGTCTCCATACAATCTCCTCTTCTCCAGGCTGAACAGCCCCAAATTCCTCAGTCTGTCTTCATACAGGAGGTGCTCCAGTCTCCTTATCAACTTTGTGGCCATCCTCCAGACTTGCACCAATAGTTTCATGTCATTCTTATGTTAAGGACTTTAGAACCATATGCAGTACATTTCAGAAATGGATGCTTTCGAGCAGTTGTCATTGCCTGTTTCAGATCACCTTCAGGTTCTGGCACCCTAAAAATTGTACAGCTTTCTTTAAAAAACAGAAGCAGAAGCCATTACAGCAATGCTTTTCAAGAAAAACTTGAAAAGTGCTAGTAGTCTTCCGTTTGAAACAGTTTCCTTATCTAGGATTTAATTTTATTAATTAGTATCCAGCTTTAAAAATCTGAAGCAGAGGCGGAAAGACTCAGTCTCTTTCAGATTACCATCAGTATATGACTTTCCTTCAGAGTTTCCAGATATGGAGGAATAATTATATGTCATTATTGTGATTTTCTGATACTTCAGTTTAGAAACCCAAGAGTATTTCAAACCTCATAAGTTCAACCAAAACTCTGGTAGGTTGATTTTAATGAGCTCAAATCCTTGAAAGGTGTAAAACAGAATAACAGCTGTCATTCCTGGTTTTCACTTTGGCATTATGTTTCTTTGATTATTTAAATGCATTGAAATAAAGACCCCGATATACAGCTTCAGTTACATTAGTTACATTTTAAATGTCTTTTGAATAGTTCTTAATTCAGCTATAGGCAGTCTCTTATTTAACTAAGCAGTGGTAACATTTTTCATTGCATGTACTATACCTACATGCAGTATTTGAGATCTTTAACAGGTTTGATGCTGCTGGGTACTAAATGCACAAGGAAGTGGCCAAAGGTCAGCACCATTTAGAGGCTGTCTCCATGAAAAACCTGGGCTGACAGCAGATTATGAAATTGGCCTCTTTGGAAGCCTTTCATGAAAGGGTGCCACATTCACGGACCCCACATTAGAATAGAATAGAATAGAATAGAATAGAATAGAATAGAATAGAATAGAATAGAATAGAATAGAATGGAATAGAATAATTTCAGTTGGAAGGGACCTGCAGTCCAACTGTCTGACCACTTCAGGGCTGACCACAAGCTAAAGCATGTTAAGGGCATTGTCCAAATGCCTCTTAATCACTGACAGGCTTGGGGAAAAACCTGCTCTCTAGGAAGCCTGTTCCAGCATCTGACCATGCTCTTGGTAAAGTAATGCTTCCAAATGTCATGTCTAAATCTCCTCTGGCACAGCTTCGAGCCATTCCCATGTATCCTATTACGAGATACCAGGGAGGAGAGCTCAGCCCCTCCCTCTCCACATCCCCACCTCAGGAAGCTGCAGAGAGCACAGACATTGCCCCTCAACCTCCTTTTTTCCAGACTAGACAAACCTAGAGTTCTTAGCTGCTCCCTACAGGACATGCCTTCCAGCCCTTTCACCAGCTTTGTTTCTTTCCTCTAGACACGTTCAATGACCTTCACATCCTTCTAATTTGTGGGACCCAGAGCTGTACTCAGTACTCAACGGGAGACTGCACCAACGTTGAACACGGTGTTGCGGGTTCCAACTGGTTGGCTATGCTGTGTTCAAAATCATGGAGTCATTAAAGGTAAGAAAAGACCTTTAATATCATAAAACCCAACTGTAAACCCAGCACTGAGAAGTGCACTGCTAAACCATGTCCCTATGCATCACGTCTACATGTTTGACACACCTCAGGACACAGTTTCCCTCCTGCCTACTGGGGCACTCTGCCTCATATTAAGCCTGCTGCCAACCTGCAACCTGAGTTCTCTCTCTGCAGGGCTGCTCTCCAGCCACTCCTCTCTCACTTTCCACTTTTTCCTGGTGCTACTCCATCCCAGGTATGGAATCCAGTGCTGATGTCAGTGGGAAATGCATATACTGATCGATTACTCTAGAAAGTAATCGTGTTAGATTGTGTTAGACATGTGCTAGACTTGCTTCTAGACACCTTAGGCAGGATTTATCTTGCCTTACATTTTGGATGTCTGCAACACAAATCAATATATTGATATACTGATATTGATTGCTGGTCATCCTACGCTGTCTCTTTAATCAATTACATAAGCCTTTCTGTGACAGGTGATTCATCTCCCCCATCTTAGAAATGTAAGTAAGAATGAAAAGAAACATTTTCCAAAACTGTTCATTCATCCTATTAATGACAAAAGCATAGATCAAAATTTGGTCTTATAAATACCACCTTTTGTTTCAGGTGACTAATGTGACTAGGCAGATATTTTTGGATTGATCTTCAGAATTTAAGTGCCTCCAGTTAACGTATTTTTCATTTCTAGCACCAAAGGATTACCTGGATCTTGTCTTCTCACTTTATTTGGTTGTACAGCCACTGGAGAGGGACACAGCAAGCAAAATCTTTTGAGATGATCTGGTTCCTAGTCTGTTCCACAAGACTATATCTGTGTGTTTAGGACAATGGCCAAGACACAAGTGACTCCCTATGTAGAAATGTACCTTGAGCCTTTTGCAAACCTTAGCCTCCCTAACGGTTCATTTCCATTCACAAATCGGTAATCTTTTCCCTGGAGCACTTAACTGCACATGTCATTCGCAACCTTTTAGGGGTCAGGGATGTTAAACATTCATTGTCACTGCCGTACATGCCTGGCATATCTTCTACAAGTGATCATCCAGGTTTAGTCATCTTCTTTGCCTTCCATAGCTACTACTGAGTCTGAAATGTCTTATCTTTGTAGGAATATCTATGACTTGTTTCATCTTCCGAGTAAATCTAAAAGATCCATTGTGTGAAACAGTTCAAAACACCTGTCTGTTGGACTGATATTATAGTCCTTAATGTATATGTTAAAATGTCTTGGGCCCTGGACTTAAATGAGATGTTTTTTATGATCAGTAGTCTGTGGAGATAGAGAGGCACCTTAAGAGGACAATTCAGATCTAACATAGGTAGAACTGCTCTTTGCAGGTATTTCACTCTTTCCATCTACATTTTTCAGAGCTGAAAAAAAAAAAAAAGTGTCCCATTTGAGCTAGGAAAAAATCTAGGTCTTATCCAATATTAATGGAAAGTCAGTGATCAGTCTGAAGCCTCTGTGTGTCCTGGGATAAATAAATTCCTATCTCTGGAAGTTGACAGCATCATACTATAAAAAGTGCATAGAACAAGTTCAGAGCTGCCCTAATCTCAGAGATAAATAATTGAACATTGGAATATTTTGGGTCTAAGTATATTTAAATACTAAAATCTAGGTTTAAACAAAAGAATTCAAATCAATGTTAACCCTACTTCCTTCCCTGCTCTTCCCCCCTTGCCTAAGCTAAGACCCTGATTTGGAGACAAAGAGACAGAGGAAGAAAGATTGAATCCTATGAAATATATTCTGTGAGGAAAAATACCAGATGCAGAGAGAAATTACTTTCAATGTGTGTACACCAGAGCACTAGCATTCAACTGGCTGAAAAATCTGCTAGTGAAATGCCAACCTTTTGATAGGATTTTTTTTTTTCTTTGGTTCAGCAGATTCCTTTTTCATTACTATAAGAAATACTGTGGAGTGAGCAAAGCTCTGGATAAAGTATATCAACAGCTTCAGCTGGGGAAAAAAGCGTTCATGTGTATGATACGAAGGATGACGGGAAATGTCTTTTACTACAACAGTTGTTACCTTTGACCCTCTCTTGCTTGTCTTCCAGAAGATGAACCTGATATATGGTAAGGTTTACAGCAAGAAATCTATTGACTTTGAAGTGCTGGAATGTTGCCATTGGAGAAAGGAAGAAAACAAAGCAAAGCAAACCAAGCTTACTCTATTGACATTAAAGCCAAACACAACTGAAATCACAAAACTCCAGCAGCTGTCTGTTGTTTCAGGATATGTTTCCTGCATTATGCCCATAACATTTTGCAGGAAATATATTTCAACATCCTCAAAGATTAAACTTTAGTATCACATCCAAGAATTAAATTGTGAAGGCTTTGAGCTAAAGTGAGAGAATTGAATCTTAAAAGGAAAAAATTTTCTGTGATTACAAGTGAACGAACAAGCTCTAAAAGGCAGAAACGGAATTAATTTTCTCCTTTCAACTTCTATACTGCCTGTGCAATGCATGAGGTTTTACTTTAGCCAGTACATAATGTGAGATTAAAGGGAAAATACATATTAATGAAGAGGTTTTACCTTAATATCCATTTCCAAGTGCAGCTCAGTAGAGCAGTACAAATAGTGGTAAGCCAAAGTGCCATTAGAGACATAATCATCAGTGGCAGCTGCTAAGATATGAGGTACATGAAATCTCACATGTACCTTTCTGTCAGGGCAGGAGGAGCAATCTGGACTCTGAGTGAAAGTGGTGCACAGTCATCTACAAAAGACAAATACAATAATAAGCTCTTTATTTTGGTAGAAAAGGAGCACCCATCACAGATGTTTTTGCAGATGTCTCCAATAATATCAGCTTAGTAATTTTATCATACATGAACAGAAAATCAGCTATGGTATTGATGCAAAAATTAGGTATTTGTGCTAGCTCTGTCAGCACACAATAAAGGCAAATCTCTTTCTTCTTATTTTTCATGATGTTTATAAACTGGTGATTTAGAGCTTCTATTTAAAGACACGTAGCCTATCCAGTAAAGGCGTGAGCATAACCTGAGGGACTTTGTCTTCCTTTCCTCTCTAATTGGGGTTTGTTTTGGTTTTTTGCCCTGGTCCTAAATTAGATTGTTAAGTCTTCAAAGCAGGGACCCTGAACTCAATTATCCTCTCATTTTCTTCAGTCAAAGTCACTGGAGCTTCACTAACAGTAAACTTCCAAAAGTGGATGAGGACTCATACTTGCCTTACTATATGTCTCCAAGGACATCCAAATTACACAGGTGTGTGATGCAGACTCCTGAGAAAGTTCTCTACATCCTACATGGGCTGTTCCACCTTCCCCACTGTAATTTCTTTCATTATTGCATAACTGCAGCATTTTCTTCCTTTGCTATTCTTGCACCAGAAATGAGAAGTTCTTCCTTAGCTCTGCTAAGGTTTCTCCCAAAGATGCAAATGCAGAATGATGCAGTGCTTTATTATGCCCAGTTAAAATTTTGGCAAAGGTATTTCTCATTCCAGCAGGTTGGCCTCCCCTCTATCCTACAGTTGCAAATAGAATTAGGTTCTCATGCTCAAAATTCAGATTTTTTTAAAAAGCCATGCTTAAAGTCCTCCTCCCAGGAGAATCAGAGTGATCCATGTGTTGAAAAAGGCTTCACAGCTATAAATACCAAAAAAAAGGGAAGACCGCTTCAGAGGTGCACAATAAGGTACCTGACATAACTGTCAAGAAGGGTTTAGCCCACAGTTCTCTTTCCTGGATTTCTTTCTTGTTAGTTTAGAGCTGCTTCTGTGTCCAATTCTTCATGGTCTTCCTCTAGCAAAAACTCTTCCACATGCAGAGTGTGGAGGACCCGCCATTTCTGGATGCAGTTACAGGGGTTACTAGGATTTGGAAAATATCCTCAATCCCCAAGAAACTGGGAAGAGAATTCTGCTTTGATGAGGACAAAAATAATGGGATAAAAAACACAGCAGAAACCTTTGTCCAAGCCATTTTCAGGTCAGTGAGACAACTTGTATCAGACAAAATGGAAGAGCAAGAGCAGTGAGTATTAAAGGTGTTTCTGAAAATCTGTGGAAAAAGCAACTGCTTCACTAAGTCAAAGGTCACACAGAGTAAGGAATCACTTATTTATCTGGCTTTACTTTTTTTTCCTTGTAAAATTTCCTTTAATTATGTATGCATGTATAAAAAGCATTCAAATACCGATACAGAGATATTTCTAACTGATATCCAAATATCACTTGATGATTCTGATCCTCTGTTCCCAGGTGACATAGATTACTATTATAATTATCTTTTGTTACCTTTGTAATTTATTAGCCACTTTATACGTGTAACCTTAATGTAATATGTGATGTAATGCTTTATAATGATCTCATTTAGGGTGCTGAAGTTCTTTAAATAGAAGTTGTTTTCATATAAGTTGTGTTAGAATGAGAACTATTTCTGTCTAAGAATAATAACCAGGTTCAAGCACTGTCAGACTGAAACACAGTGAATCAAAAATAGTTAAAATGCAATTTTACCTCTGTCTGACAGTCCTCCTGCCATATTTATAGATTTTATTGTTGCAATAAAATTTGATGGGGAGAAAGGAATTGATTGATTTTCTTTGTTCCACCTATTAACCCCACACTGAGTTTTGAAAAATATAATCATATAGGAAAAATAATTAAATCAAATGTACTCTTAATAACAAGAAGAAAATAAGATGAAGATAATATTTTGAGTCTTCTTCAGTTACAGCATATCATAGTGATAAAATTGGAACACTTTCAAAGAGGACTGCTTTGGCATGTTTGCTTTTATTAGGCTAAAAATGTCCCTTTAACATTCTAATCTAAAACTGAATTATGCACACGTCTTGGAAGAATGAGATGAATTTTAAGGAAGCAGTTAATGTCAAACACACTTATTCTGCCTTTCTCTTGAAAAAGCAGTAGGGCTGACAGCCTGTTTTGGTTTTTTACTTCAATGTTATTGTGTGTTTTCAGGTAAAAACTAGATTAACACTGCCTCATTATTTTTTTTTATTATTATTATTTATCTGTACTTTAAAGAAAAGAGAAAATACCATTTTACTCCAAGTGCAAAAATCATATCTGTATGATACTCTCTGATTGGTTCAGAGAATATTTGGTTATGCTAAAGTTCCTCTTTGGAAACCTTTTACCGGAAGGTCATGATACTGTTGATTAGAGTGTAATGGGTTTGATGGGTTGGCTATTTCACTTAGACAGTTGGTATTGATAAGCTAACTTCACCTAAGTTTTTTGACCGTGTTGTTTTTATTTATTTAGCAAGGTATTGGCTTCTCTTAATCTCAAATTCTTTGAAAACGTGTATTTTTTAGGCTGGAATCCCAGGTGCTGGCTGGAGTTTGGCTGAGTCTCTCTCTGAGAGCAGAAGACTAGAACTGAAGGCACAGACCCGACCTGAGAACTCCAGGTGGGTTGTCGCTGGCCAAGAGCCAAACACCCACATAGCTGCTCACCTGCTCTCCTCTTTGGCAGGATGAGGAGATAATCACAGAAAGGTGAGAAGACTTGTGCACTGAGATAAGTCTCAGAGGGAAGCAAAAGCTACCCCCAAAAGCAAAGCAAAGCAAGAATTTATTCACTGTTTCCTGACAGCAGACAGACACCCAGTCACTTCCACGAAAGCAGGGCTTCACCCCCCTTAATGGTTCCTTGGGAAGACAAATGCCACAGCCATGGATATTCCCCTTCCTCCTTCTTTCCCTGAGCTTTTATTGCTGAGTAGAACATCATACACTACGGAATATCCTTTTCTGCACATTTTCGACCTGTGCCCCATTCCTATTTCCAGCCCTCTCTATGTGGAGAGTTTCAGCTTGTAGAGCTGTTGCTTTTGCTATCTGCCCATGCATGTTTGAACTTGGACTAGTCACTTCTCAGGCCCTCAGTTTATTCAGGCTTAACACAGGAGGAAAATTTCCCCTTCAAGACATCAAGAATCACTATTCAGAAAGTGTTTTCAGAGACATGGACAAAAAGAGCAACAGAAGTGTTAAATATCATAGTACTATTTTTAACATTTGTGTTTCAATTCTGTCCTCTCCAGATGTGTTTTGGAATATGGCTTTGATTTTTGCACACTGAATTTTATGGTTTCATCAAATTTATTCCTCCTTCTCTAGTCCTTTTGTTTTACATTTTCTGTGTGCCTCAGCTTTGGTGAAGCCATGCAACCTGCAGAAATTTTAAGGGAAATTAAATATTTTATTCCCAACAATTCTTAGGATTTATGTTTGATTTGTTCATGTTAGCAGGTTAAAGCAAAGACTTGAGTACACTATTTTTAGGTGTAAGGTTGTGTGAAAAATAAGAGCTACAAAATTAGTCTTTGGAGTAACAGTAACCTAAAAACTAAAACAAAAAAGAGAGACTATACCTGCTCTAGGGATGAATGGTAATTGTTTAAAGTTACTAAAAGAAGTTCCAGAGATAAGAAGAGGAAGAGAATTCATAGCACCTGATCAAACACTGCCTACAATATGTACAAAAAATACGACAATGGCCTCAGGTATTGTAAATTAGGCACACACAAAATTAAGAAAGTGAACCAAGTTCAAAAGGATGAGGAAGAATAGAGAAGATCATGCTGGATTCTAGTGGAATGTGCTAATCAAAGACAAGCAGGCTGCATATAGTTCCCAACTGGTTTCTTCTTATTCCTATGTCTAATAGGGCATTACCAAGGAATACTTCTAGGAGTGAAGCAGGGAGGGACCTGAAGTTAGAGTGGCTTCAGCATGGACACTCAGCCTGGTGTCTAACTGGTGCTTAACCCCAGCAAGGAGCCATTTGGACTTTTTATCACCACCAATGAAGAGCTCCCTCCATCAGTGTGGCGCTGCACTGTTGAAATCACAGAGTGGAGAAGGGAACACAAGTCCCACTTCTCTCAGACCAGGATCTCGCAATCTTCTGCTTTAATACCCAGCAGTGAAATACAAAATACACACTGTGTTTCATGGGTCATGCTGGCCCACAGGCTTCACGGGCCTCACACCTGGCTGCTGGACAGCCTTGCCCCGCAGGGGACTGGCCCCAGCTTCCCATTCCTTTGGACTCACAGCTTTGGCATCGGCGGGTACCCTGTGGCTCTGTGACGGCTGTCAGGCTGCTGTGCAGCGGACGGTGTTGTGGCTGACCCTGTGAAGGATCAGGGGGGTGCAGGATACAGTGAGGAGGATATTCCTGTGGGGCTTGTCCTTATGTGCATCTGGAGCACTGCCCTGGAGGTCGTGCATTATCTGAGATTTACATCCTCTAAACGAACCTCTCACCTCTCTGCAGATACCTCCTGTCAAAGTGGCATTGCAGCAACAGTCAATAGCATCCTCATAAAAGTGCCATAAAAAATGAAAGAAGTATAATAGGACACTACACAGTAGTTTTTTGATGTTGTTATTTACTGTTTAGAGACCAAATGTAGAATCTTTACACTAGGTAATAACCAGATGACACCAAAAGTAAATTTTACTTTTCACCTGTTTCTCTTCTATGTGGTACAGCAATGACTCAGGCTGCACATGAGCAGAGGTTTGATAAAACCACGTTTTTGATCATTCCTAGTCCTGATTCTTTTTAAAGGGTAGCAGTTTCAGTACATTGCTATTACCCACTAATTTCATGGTCCATGGTCGAACATAAGGCTGTAATTCAATTGTGGGTCTTTTCTGATACTGCAAACAGCAAGAGCAATCTGATTTATATTCTCAGTGTTCACAAGGACTATGTATTGTTATTTATAATATAGTCAATTTATAATACAGGCTATTTATAATATAGTCATTAAGTTATTTAAAATCTGTCATGCTGGAAGACTTAATCCATAAAATATATAAAGGAAGGGATTACAGTGCCAGAGATCTCAAAAAGAAGCGATTACTGAGGAAAAAATTATCACAGTGTGTTCACTTCCTGAGGAACAATCACTTGTAGACAAGACGGTGTGCAGGCTGCCTGCATGTACAATCAATTTTTAACCGAAAACCATGGTTAATCAAACACTAGCAAGCCATTGCATTATAAGATATTCATAATAGAATATACTTTCCACATAATAATACATGGCAATTAATTGAAAAAGTAATGAGGATCTCCTATATCTGCTTATACTTGTTCTGGCAATATCTATATCATGTTATGTTCAGATGAACAAGAAAGTACAGTCATAATTGCAGGAGGAAAAGCTTTTGAAAGATGTGAAATCAATAGCTGTCCTGAAATTGGTACCAGAAGAGAAATCTTTTGCAGAGCGATTAAACTTACAACTCACTGGGAGTCACACACTGTCATAACACTTGATCTTACAAGGAGCTGAACATTTTCTCTCTGCTCCAGCAGACCACTCATGCGTGGATGACAGATAAAGTCCCATGGACAGCACTGGCACTACTCTTGTGCCTACATTTAAACTGGCCCTTAAACACTTCTGCTTTCGAACCAGTATGCACAGCA
Organism: Acanthornis magna; assembly: GCA_036785705.1. Lineage (NCBI taxonomy): Eukaryota > Metazoa > Chordata > Aves > Passeriformes > Acanthizidae > Acanthornis > Acanthornis magna. The sequence continues at coordinate 16,677,274 of JAWUZG010000090.1, forward strand.
AGTTAGAGGAATGAGCCTTTAACCAAAATTTATTAACAGTCCAGAACCAAATTCCACAATTCTGAAGGTCAAACTCTAGCTCATTCACAGTCTGTGACTCATGCTGCTTAAGGCACCTGGGCTGCATATTTAAATTATGATTATCTCCCAGTCTTTACCCAGGCATAATATCCATTGGTCTATGTATTGAAACAGTTGTATTAATTCTATACATCAGATTCTGGGCTCTTGATAATAACTTAATTCTCTTCCTGACCTGTTAGCCAACCTCTACACCTCACTTTTAGGCTGGCACTGTGAATCACTGACAAAGGAGTGGCTTTGCTGCTGCCCTCAGATGTAGCAAGGTCTGTGTGCTTTGGGTGAGTAAGGAAGGGCAGGAGGAACCTGAGGTGCTCGGGCATGGGGCTTGCATCTCTACCTTAGTTCAACAGTTTATATCTCAGAGTCTCCAATTCTGTTGACTGCTTTAAAGGCAATGAAGGCAGGAATAAGTCAGAAAAGTTGTTTTGGGACTGGTAGGTTTGCTATCTGTCTGTTCTGGGTTCTGTTGACTGTTGAAAACAGGTGTTCAAGGATGTGTGCCTGCTCCCACTGACATGGGGCAGCCTCACTCCACCACTAAAGAGAGGTTAATGTCATTAATGCCTGCCCACTGAAATAATGAAAATAGAGATTATTCAGCTAAATTAGTGTGTCTTTATGGGAGGAATGTCTGGCCAATAAAGATAACGGCATTGATCTAATATCAGCTGAGACCTTTTTGTGTCTTCCCCCCCAAATACGCAATAATACAAGAAGGGACAATTTTTCCCAAACTCCATGGAAGGTAAGAATATGAGATTCTCATGACTTCTTATGGTCTTCTAGCCCTTATTGCATGTTCTACAAAATGTTTTGGCTCTACAATTGTCTATTTCAGAACCAGTGTTATGAATTTTTTTCTGCTTCCCTCTGATCTGGGAATTTCAATATCCAAGAAAAAGCAAGTTTACTAAATTGAGCTAACTTTCATCCACTGTCCTGGCAAACTTTGCTTCCAAGAGAACAGTGCATGTAAAACATATTGAATACTTGACACTATTAATTTTTTGTCTTCTGACTACCTTGCTCATCCACCATCTTATACGTGTAACAAAGCCATAAGGATTAAGGATATAAGAATAATTACATTTTCCATTTTACTGCCAAACCAAAGTAGGGAAAAAAATCCCTTCAACAAATTAAAAACAAACAAACAAAAGCTCCCACCCTAGGTATCATCAGATTGTGTGACTTCTCAATGAGTCAAAAGGGATCACTTTTACCTTGATAACATAGCCAAGACAGCCTGTTTTGCCTTTGCTTCTATTTAGAGTCTGAAATTAAGGAATTTGGAAAGCCCATGTAAAGATACTTTGGAAAATGTAAAAATGAGCTGCTTTGACATTTCTAGCATTACTGCTGTTTTTACTGTGACCAAAACTTAGCAAATCCAAGTCGAATTTATCATGACTATATGTTTCAACACTGCTTAATTTGCCTATTTTTTCCTTTCCCTCACAAATATAAGGCTGCCTAAAAAAAAAGAGAAAAATTGGATGACATCTAGTCATCTCATTAATGCTGCATCATAGTTCACCAGATGCCTTTTTGTGAAGAGCCCAGGCTTGAAGGAAAGGAGCTGATCCACATCCACGTCTTTCCCCAGTGTGGAGTCAGTACAGATTCAGGATGCTCATTTGCATCCAGGAGTCCAGGACCTGTCCCAGGCCATTCATTTGGTATCCTGCATCCCTGCAACACAAGCTGATGGGGGTGTTAAAGGCCTGGAGGCCAGTTTCCTCTCCTTAGATGGCCATGCTCCAGGCCTGGTCACCGATGAATGACGCCGTGCAGTAAGAGCCGCAAGAGCCTCAGAGAAGGCTCTCTCTCCTTCTCTTGAGAGCTGCTTTGGAGCTGAAGCTCTGCTCTTGGTCCCCATCTGAGCTGCACTTCAGCTCTTTGCAGCCTTAACTGTGCTCCATCCCTGAAATTTACTCTGATTCTGAGCTTCTGCATGGACTTTCTGGCTTCACCTTGGACTTGTCCCATCACCACGGATTTGCTGGGTGAATGCTGCTCTATGTCTGATGCTGGTTGCTTTTACAGGCCTGCTCTGCACTCCTGGCTCAGGGAAAGTGGGACAGCCCTGGATGATGTCAGTACAGGCTCTGCCTGCCTTGCTGAAAATATCAGCTCCCAGCTCCTCCTGCAGGGTGAGGGACCCTCAGCTCTGCCTGGCAGGCAGTGTCTCTGACAGAGATTTTCAGCCTTTCTTTGGTTTCCTACTTGCTATTTCAAATGCAGGAGATTATCTCAAGATGCCTGGAAGTTCTTATTTGAGTTCAATTGCCTTCATAAAATGAGTAATATTGAGTCAGCTTCCTGAAGATGGCTGTCCACATCTCAATTGACATTTCATCTAATCAGTTACCAGAGGTATTCTCAGGACCAAAATGCAAGCGTGGCTGATGATATGAAATCAATGGAATTACATCTGCCTACATGGAAACAGACCCTCTGACCTTGAGCACTTAACTTCATAGATCTGACATGAGGCACAAAGGCTCAGCAGTGAAAACTCATCTACTCATTTCATCAAGCCTCTTACAGGGAAAAGGGAAGACTTCAGTCTTTCTACCTTTCAGTCTGTCACCATTTGTCACACAGAGAATTATCTCTTAAAAGAAAAGAGAGGGAAGAATGAATTAATGAATAAATAAATCAGTGGAAGTTTTTGACAAAGTTAACACAGACATAAAGTTCATGCAGTACTAGCAGGACACCTGGAACTGGAATTTCTCAGGAATGTAGGTGCTACTATGGAGATGCTTTGTTTGTGTGAAGTTCCATTATATTCTATAAATAGAAACTTTAAAATTACCTAAGTTGGAAAATTCAACAGGCCAGAGGGTTCAATTTACTATCCAATGTCCTTGCCTTGGTTTTAATCCTTGGCTTAAACTATTTCAAAACTGTTTACTGTTAATGCTCTGCACTCAGGACACAAAATTATAGACCTGTCCCAGTTGCTGGTCATCTGTTGAGCAGGACAGGAGAGGAGACTCTTATCTTAAGCTAGAAGGTCTTTGAAACAGAAGACAACACCCTATTTGTTCTGTTTTTGTCAAGCAGCTGGGAATCTGAGGTCCTGCAGCATTGTTATGTAAATTAAACATGTTAAATTGCAGAACTCAGTCCTTATGCATCCAGAATTAAATCGTTGTCCACCTCCACAACAGGTGGAGGATGCATAATTTTGTTTAAAAATTTCCCTTTTGATAGAGGAAATCATTTTTCAGTAAAGCTGAAGTTAATTGTAAGATAGAACTATAGGTAAATTGAAATACATTTAGGGCAAAGTTAGAGGAACCTAAGCATGTTTTAAAGTTATTCCAGTACTTACAGTCCAGGTAAAGAAAAAAGTGAATCTAAATATAGTTTTCTTTTTAGAGGCAAGATCTTTCACATAGAAACCAAAAATCTGACCCTATGATAATTTTTCTGAGGTAATGAAATGTAAGTACAAGAATATTAGGTTAGAAAAATCACACCAATATACCGGGATCACAAATTTTGTTTTATTTCCTATGGACTATCATTTTCCTCAGAAAATCATGTGGAAAATTATCAGTTTTAGAAGCTGCTCCAACTTAGCTGTATTGATCCAGTGCAGCCATATAAAAGCCAAAATCTCACATACATAACAAGGGGGCTTAGAGAAAGGTTAAACCCAGAGGAACACTGAAGTTTACGTTTGCTTAAGCTACTTTTGCTGCTGTTGATTTAAAACAGAGACACCAGCGATGATGGACTTTAGGTCCTGGAGGCTCTGAGCAGCCCCTCTGGTGCTCAGTGGGGATGTCCCAGGCACTGGTGCAGCCACCACACCCTGTTGGGCAGGTAGAGAGGACACAATGCACAGACCTCCTTCTGACGGCATGATGGGCATCACCCTGAAACACTCTTCAGGACAAATGGAGCTGCAGAGTTGCATGAGACACAGTTGAGTGTGCTAAAAGGCACTTACATAGTCCTACACTTGGCTCAGACAGACTTGTGTGGGAATAAAGAAACTGCCCACAGCTCAGGTGATTTAAAGTTTTTTAACCAGGGATGCGTTGCTGGGGTCATGGGAATTTGAAAGCTATATCGTCATGTCCATATTGGATGTACTCTAATATTTTATTATCAACATTTATGTATGTACACTTGAAGTGAGATAACAGTTTAAGTGTTGAGGAGAGTAGAAGCAAAATTTCTGCCACTAACTGTGATTTGAGTCTTTTTTCTGCAAAGTTTCAGAACAAGTGACAAGGTACAACCCTCTGCAGGAAAGTACTTGTGTGTACATTTAGGTTTCGGTGTTGTCTGCAGCTGTTAAGCACGTATTAAAAACCTAGTGCATGGCAAAAACTTTACTGAATATGAATTGTGAAATAGAGGCTTTAATTACAGTAAAAACCTTGGGAAGCCCAATGGTAAAATAGGATATTTATAGGCAAATCTCCAGTGGAGGATAAATTCTTACCCCCTCTTTTTCATGTTAAATAGCAATTTATTCTACCCACTCACTACTTCAAGTGAGCATCAAAAATTGGTCCAAATGGCCTAAAATATCTGTACTCCAAGTCAGGATTTTCCAGGAAACATTTTGTAAGTCCCAAAAACTTACATTTAAAGCTATTTTTGAATATAAGAAGATAATAAATACATGTTATAAAGGATCTTAGATCTTCTTGTCATTCCTTAGTTGCATGAAAAATACAGAAAGTTTTTAGATTTTTAACAAAAACTCATTGCAAAATTTTTTAAGCAAAAAACCTTCACTTTTTTCCTAGTAAAACAAGATAGTTTTCATTGCCTGATTTTAAACAAAACTTACACTAATTTTTCTTTTAAATCCAGCCTGTCACTTAATAAAGGGTATATTTATTAAATGTGGGTGTTTGATAATCAGAATTGTAGAACGTGTAAAAGCTGTGCTTTTTCATCCTAGACATTTACACCTCTTGATTTCAATTTTTCAGCATGTAGGGAAAGAGTGCAGTCAAAACCATATTGTTTGATCTAAAACTTGCACTTTAAATAATTTTTTATTTCAATAATTTTTATATTTGCCATAGTGAAGGCAACACATAAATGAAAACAGCAGAAATATCAACTTGAATAAGTTGTTAATGGTTGCTTTCCTTTTTTTCCCCCAAATCCCCCATTTGTTATGTCATAATAATGATTACTTTCAAGGGCTGTCATTTGACAGTCCCACACAGTGTAGGAGGGGTGAATGAAAGCTGCTTCTTCTGCCTTCAAGCTGAAGCACACAGCACACTTACACAAAAATCAAGAGCTGAGAGGATGCTATATACCATTATCTCAGACATTCCCTAATAACGCCCTCAGTTGTTCTTAAATTTGCTTTTATTTTTCACAGGGGTATTACAAAATCAGCCTCTATTGCCTTCTAACCCTGGCGAGTCATATTTTGTGCTTTTAAATATTTGCTTCATTTTAACCTGCACTTCAATAAACATAAGGCTTGAAAAACTATTAAGTAGATCAGGCAAAGATAAAAATCTCCTATTAGCCTGGACTTCTCCTCTCCTCCAGACAGCCCACACAAATCCATGGACATTATTATCACAGGTAGCACCTAAATCTCAGTTACATTCTTGGGGCCTGCCTGCCACTACTGCTGCCTTACCGCAATTTACACAGATGACTCTCTGATCCCTTGCTGACAGGCTAATGGAGTCCACGAAATCCTGTGCAGTGGTTCAGTTGTACTGAATTGCACCTGAAAATACAGAATGTGAATTGATTTAAGGGTCAGTGTCCAGTCTTTCAGCAGCAGCTTGTGCACACATTTAATTTTATGCACATAAGAAAAGCCACAGTTTAATTGGGAGCAAAACTAAGTGCCTTAATTTGTTCTCCTACCATTTATAATGATAGAATTTCTGTTAACTGAGCCACTCCATCACTTATGTGTGCTCTTAAAACATTATCCAGTACTATTTTTAAAAGCTTCAGTTTACACTTACAAAAATCGTGGTCTTGATCCAAGTCCCCATATGCAGAAAAAAGTCTGCATTGCCATTGTTTTTGTAGGCGAGTGCTGAGATTTTACCAGCTGGACTCACTGTGTGTCAGCACACCCAGGTGTGTTCACACTGCAGCCCCCAATAGCTAAAGGTGTTATACAGATATAAAGGTTACCAGCCCTGTCACATCCACCCTCCAGCTCGCTCTGTCTTCCCTGCTCCCTGTGTGAAGGATGTTGTTATCAGCAGTGCGGGACTTTGGTATTCCTAGGGCTCATTTTATAACCATGAAAGTGGTGCAGGGGAAGCAAAGAGTGGAATGGGTGGTAATGAGGAGGATAAATAAGGCACCTGAGTGTGAATTTAGGCCCTCCTTCTTGCAGCTCAGCATTTTACAAATGGCACAGTTTTCAAGCTTTTAGCTGACCATCAGCCCAGAATATCCTTATCTTGCACGTTTTCCATACTCTGATGCACACGACAAGATCCAGCTGGAGCACCATTTCTTTGAACAGATGCTGGAAGGATGTCCAGCATTCCTCAACAAGCCTAGTTTAGAAGCACACTGTGATGGGACCATAACAGGATATTAACTCCAATGGGCTAAAAAAACCTTTCTGTGTACAGGGCCACTGTCACAAGCTGGGAAGACCTGATTTTGTTTCTTCTCCAACAGTACAGTTGCTCCCAGCAATGGAGGTTTCTGTCACAGGAAGATGCAGGGTTGAAGCAGGACTTTGGAGTGCCCAGTCAAGAAATGAGTCTCAGAAGACTGTGGAACCACAGAGTGAGAATCTTGGATAACCACTTTGGGATTGCAAGGTTATCCATTACCAACACTGCCATGAATATAACTCTAGGCAGTATCATCTATGCTCAGCACAGTATGTATCATGACAGACAGGGTTTTTTTAATTCTCCTTAACTTCTTCCTAGTGAGTAGTCCTTTATGCAGAGTGCAGAGTGCATTTCTACTCTGAAGAACCCCAGGCCAGAGGCACATGGTTGGTATCAACCACTTCAACATTTAGGTTAGCTGAGCATTTTCAGGCCTTTACACAGAGCAGCATTCCTATGGTCCTGCTCCATCCTTGTCTGGGTCTCTGGGAGTCTGCTGGGAGAGGTGTGATGCCTAAAGAGGTGGGGACTTCTGTGCTTCTGATTTTCCAGTCCCTGAACCTTTACCTCTGCTTTGGAAAGCCTGAAGTGTCCACCCAGACTCACAGCTGCTGTCCCACCACACAGATGTCCTGACTCTGATGGCATTAATGCAAAGTAACAAACACAGGGGAAAAGTGGCAACAGGTAATAGCAATCATCAGTTACTCTAGTGACTTGGAGTCATTGATCTCTGCCATTTAAAACAGATACGGATAAATCTACAGGTCTGTCTCTACTGCAATATAGGAGAACTAGAAAAATTTCAAGTTAAGGAAACCTGGATGACCACATGACTGCAATTGGCGTAAAACAAAATAGACTAGGACCACCCAAAGTGGAAAAGAGAAGACTGAGGCAGGACATAATACGCTAAATGTTAAAAGAATATAAAGTGAAACTACCAATATAAAATAATAGTTAAAAATACGTAATTTTAAAATTATATGGAAATGGTGAGTGAGGAATGATTATTCACTATTTCTCACAGTAACAGAATCACTCAACACCGAAGGAAACTGTCAGGTAACAGATTGAAAACAAGACAGTGAAATTAAGCTCTTCAGCTTTACTACACTGTCTAATCTGCCCTTGTTGATGCATAAAACTCGAGTGAGAGACCACATGTAAGAAAACCAGCTTTAACAGCCACATATTCTCACAGGAATGGGCAACTGAAAACGATGTTATGAAGGAATGTGTGAGACATCTTCTGAAGACATAGTGTGAAAAACAGGTGAGTATTTTTCACCATTAGTTAATATAAGCTGTCTTAATTTTCAGAGAATCAGTATTTTCTCTTCTTCATGAGCTGCAAGCCATGGCATCTAAATCATTATTCCCCCAGAAAGTACTTCATTAAATAATATTGATGATACGTTCAAAAGGAGTTGAAAAAGTCACTCTCTGGTACACAAACAAGCTGTGTACTGGGTGCTGTAAGGGCACATGCAAGAGAGGAGGAAGCTGTTGTCGGGCTCCCAGTACTCCCAGGAAATTATGGTCATCCCATTCAGCTTGCTGAATGCCCAGCTGAGACAAGGGAGGGATGAAGCCTCTGTCACAGAGGGCTGAATCTTCACTCACAAAAGTTACTGAAAGCAGAGAATTGGAGACATTTCAGGCTAAAATGTTATGATGTCTGACAAGCTCTGAAAAACCATTTGACAACAAAGGCCAGAGATCCTGGATTGTTTTGAATTGGGATGGCATAGGGTCTTTTTATATACACTTTAATATAACACTGTGAAACATCATATCCTTATTATTATTAATTTGGTATTTATGTCAACACAAATTAGTTATACCAAAATCAACAGAAAAATGCAATATAAAAACACTACTTTCCTGCTTATTACTCTTCAGTATGTCATAACAGAAAAGTAATTTGAGAGGCTACATAATAAGAAAATGATATGAAAGTATACAATAAAATTATCCCTTTTACACTTTGGGGATGGTGAACAGCTCTCAAAATAAAATTGCCAGGCTTGTGGAAGTCAGTGAAAAATCTATAACAACTCTAGCAAAGTGAAATATTCCAATTGCCTTATGCAGCTAGAACTTGGTGCCTTGCTGTCAGAAGTCCTTGATGGAGTAACAGCCTCACCATCTACCTATCAGACATGTACTATACCTTGTAAGAGGTATATATGTAACCTCTATACATGGTGATGGTTGGAGCAGAATTCCTTGGGAAATAATTACCCTCCCTTCCACTAACTAAAGAATTGGGTCTATGAGGGAGTCACGGGTAGTGAGTGATAAAGACAACAGGGATTGTTTTAGATGTCCTAAAGTTGGAAGGAAAGGACGTAGACTGTACTCAGAAATGAAGAATAAGAAATTAGTTTCAGTATCTGGAAAGAAGGTGGCGATAACATGAACATGGCAGAGTTTATCATATTAAAAACAAGTAGAATTTGAAGAGGTAAATGCTAAAAATGTGCATATGTATGTCAAGAGAAAGAAAGCTGCTATGGAGTGAAAATCTGCATTTCTTTATGAGAAGAGACAGCAGCAAGGTATTGTCAGCAGGAGAGAGAGGACCAAGCTTCCTTACTTTTTCTGGATTTGATATATTTTTCCTCTTTCTCTGACAGGTAGGATAAGTCTTATTGTTGCATAATAAGAGGTGAGGACACTGAAGATAAAATAGTGCCATGAGTCACAATTAATATATTTACTGGCCTCAGTGAAATCAGATTTCACCCAAGGTCTTCTAAGTGTATGAGTAGATTTAAATTCAGGGGATGTTGCTTGCTTTTTTTTTTTTTTTTTTAACCCATGATGCTGCAGCTAAGTGAATTTGAAGTTTAGTAGACAAAACACAAGGAAATTTCATTTAAGTTAGATTTTAATGCAAGGTATGGAAACCCTGTAAGCCTTGTAACCAATGCATGTTTTGTCTCTGCCCTAGTTGAACATACAGAGTGGACCTTTTTCCCCTTGGATTACAGAGGATAAAACTAGATGAATACCACATCTTGCATCTGCTTTCATGAAATATTTAGCATTTTGCGTGCAGAACCTTGTTTATGGGATACAAAATAAATGCTGTATGAAATGGATCTTTTCACAGTCAGACTATTTTTTTTTTTTTTTTACCTGTAATGACTTTGAGATCCTTTAAAAGTCTTGAAAGAGAATTGAGTTTGGATTTTTTGGGTTTGGATTGTTTGAGGGTTTTTTACCTACACTAAAAGACTTATAGAAAGAAAGTTGCCTGATCCTAACATTCTCATGACTACTGTCACAGACAAGTCCAAGACAAAAGGTTTGTATTTTAAGCAATGTTATTTCTAAAAGTTCAGATTATTCTTCATTTTGCATGGAGAACATCAAGCTCTTACAAACATAAAATATCAGATAGCAAACATAGCACTTAAAGACATCATTCATCCCAGCAACCTTTAACTTGACCTCTGGTAATTAGCCACTCTTTTTTCACAACCCAGAGAAATGGAGGCTATTATCTAACAAAGAAAGTTAGAGACTTTAGAAAAAGTTTAAGAGTCCTTGCTTCAGAATGCAATTTGGAAACAGCTAGCTATTACAGGCTTTCCATATAGTGTCTTTAATGTGCAACTCACAATAAAACATTTGCTTTTAATAACAACCAATAATAGTTCTTCTATATAGGATTTAACATTAGTGAATATATCTGCATCTTGGGATTGTGGTTCCCTAATATTTTTGTTTTATTTTAAGTTCCATTTAAAAAAAAATGCATTTCCATCTGGAAGCTTTCTTGCAGAAAACTCAAATAATATTGCAGTGCTGAAGCTCTTTAAAAAAGTGTAATCCATTTATCTTTTACTATTAGTGCATCAATTTGTTCCAATTCTTAATTTCAATTTCTTTAATTTGACACTGCAGATCAAGGCCACTGGCAAAACTGTGGCAGACTTGCATTGAAATTTCTGGTGGGATTTGGTAAGAAAAGCTAAGCACTAAGAGAGTTCACAGTCCATGGAAGCTAAAGGTATTTTTCCGGTCTTCAGAGGCCTTTAGAATAAGACCCAAAGATATACAGCATTTCTTTTTCCTTAAAAAAACTGGGATATCCCTCTGAGACTACAGGACTAGACCTAAGCCACAGCAAGCTGATGTGATTTCATTGATGCTGAAGCTGTTTCTATCAAACATAGCTCTGATTCACACTTTCCATAATGCATGATGTCATGGAACAAATTTAAGTGTTTTGGCTTTGTTGACCAAAGGTTAGCTCCTTGTTCTTCTTTTACATATTTATATTTACTAATTTCTTTGTAATAAATGCCTATGTATAAAGTAAATAAAGAAAAGATCAGCACAGGAAGAGTGGGAGTTTTCCTGTAGGGATTTATTTTCCCCCAAGATGAAAAAAAGAGAAGGATTTTAAATGAGTAAGTAAAAGCACTCTGGGGCAGAAAGAAAAAGGCAAAAGACTTAGAAAGAAATTGTATCTCACTTGTGAACGGACAGTCGAACAGGAGTGAGGAAGCAAGAAATGGTGACACATCACTGTCATTATCATGTCTCCCAGTAATGTTTTGTGGATTTTTCTGTGGAAAAAAGAAAAATAAAGGGAATAAACAAAAGCATTCTTGGACTTTATTAAAAAAATCAGAGTAGTGCAAGTCCATTAAAACTGCCATACCCGAAACATCATGAATATAATTCAACCTGTCCAAACCTTTTGCAAAACTTTTTACAAAATGTAAACAGACTTAAGCAAATTATACTTCAAACCCATTATTGGTCCTCCCTAACAACATTGTTAATTAACTAACGTAAATTTAACTGTAAATCTTAATAAATCAGAGTGCTATTAAAGTACAAAAGACATTTCAGCCAAAACTCTAGAAGAGCATACCAATCAATAACACAATAGAGCACCTTGTTTCATTGAAGCCATTAACACTGGCCAACATGTAACAAAAAGTGTATATCATAGAATAATCTAATATTTCAAGTGGGGAGGGAGCCATAAGGATTATCAAGTCTTAATCCAAATAAAAACATATAAAAATCATCTGTACATTCAGTAAAATAAATAATGTCCTAATGGTACAATGAATCAATCCATTTCCATTTCAAAGGTACTTCAGACATCAGAATTTCACTGATTTATTCGCATTTGATTCCCTTTGAGACTGCTTGGATTCAGCCTTCAGTTACAAACACAATTGCTCAAATTGCATCAATATCAACATCCTCCTCCACCGGCATCCTCCCTGCACTGCTCCCACAGCAGGGACAAACAACACACGTCTGCGTGAACTAATGAAGGATCCATCAAAGATGCCACTTCAGGGTTCAATCAGGTGTTCATTTTATTTAGATAATGGAGAAGATCATCAAAGTCAGTTTGATGTAGTGTAGGATGGATTTGCTTAAAATGTGCCTAGAGATATAACAAAAGAACTAATTTCAAGATACCTACAGAAGTGGTAAAAGTATTCACTTTGAAAAGAATAATTATGTTATTTGTTTAGACTAAAATATTTAACGGTTCAAAGACCAACAGGATTTTTAAACTCTGCCTGTAATCCCTTTCTGTTCCATAGTTTTTAACTGTGAAAATATCTTCTTAATTTTATTCAATTAATATTTTATTCACAAAAAAGGTTTTGTAGCCCACTTTTTTTGGGCTCCCCATCCTACTGTAGTGCTCCCAAAGCTGTGGCCAGATTTGGCTTCAGTGGCAACTTGGGGGAATGGCCAGGAACTCTACCACGACTGCTGAAATATCAATGTATGGCAATCAATCCTCAGGATGAGAAAAAAAGCTTCTTCCTCAGCTTCTAAAACAGACAGAACTTTTGGTCCCATCTCCAGGCTTCTGAGAAAAGTATCCCAGTTTTTAATGTCACTTCCAATTACCTCCTTGGTCTTGTGTCTATTAATAGCAGATCAGCTTGCTCTAGATCAACTCTCCATATAAATACAAACGCCCTGTGTGAGAACACAACTGCATTTCCTTTTGATTAGCCAGAACATACTGTGCAGTGTTCAGCTGGCTCTGTGTCAGCTGCGTGAAGACAGATACCTGATGGTGCACCGTGAGACAAAGTTACCCCTCCAAATATTTTACAGGAATTTCAGCTGGTAGAGTGAACTTGCACTAAATCAGTTCTGTACATCATGTGAAGGCAGCATCTCAGACCTGGTATTTTGTACCCTAAAATTGAATTATTTTATTAAGAAACCACCGTCTCAGTGGTGTCTGAGACATAGACTGATGTTGGGAAACAAACATTTCTTTTACACATGCATAAAGTGCAGGCTAGCACTGAGGACATCCCAAATAAAGCTTGTTCTATAAAAGAAGAGAGCTATTTTGTACATATATACCTTGGGGATCTTTTTGTTGTGCAGTGCACTATGATATTGTGTAGACATCCATGAAATTCCCTGTACCAAAACCACACATATCTGAGGCTTCCCATTAGTAGACAGGTCCAGGTCTGAATTTAAGTATATAAACACCAGTTGGAACTGGAACCTCTATGAATCCCTAGCAATTAATGAGGACATTTTGAAGGGTGATGGAAACAGGCTATGGAAAAGCTATAAAGATTCAATATTTTAAATTTAGCAAAAACTATATGTAGGTGGTTTTAGAAGTGTTAATGAGTTATCGTTGGCTAGGATACACATGCATTCATTGTAACAGAAGGAGCTTGGAGAAGAGGAGGAAGTTAACCCTAAATGGGGACTTGGGTATTTCTGGCTCTTGAGGCTGGGAATGCAGACACACAGACTAACAGGTCATGTTAATGGAGGTGCAGGGATGGATACATCCATTTGTATGTCCAATAAAACATTTTTTCTGGTTATTGTGGTCTGGAGATGATTGCAAAATATATCTTAAAAGCATTCTGATTTGGGGCTCTTGAAAATCTGTGTATTTATTTTCAGTGCTTACAGTGAATTGGCTTTAAAGTTAATTCAGGGGAAAAAAATTGTTATTCCTAGAGAAAGGAAATGTAGCCAAGGCTGGGGTTTCATCAGATATTTTCCTTCACATTCACATTTTGTCCTGTTTGGCTATTCATTTAGGATTTCCAGGCTTTTTTTATTATTTGTGTAATCCTCTGTGGGAGCTACTATCTACAGCTTTTGAATTTATTATCTTAGGCTGCACAAAAGGGCCATAAGATAACCTCCTCCCCTACCCTTCTGTTGCAGTTGACAGTGACTTTAAACATTCCAATAATGGAAAAGATCAGAGCTAGGAGCCAGCTCCTAGCTTCTTTTAAAGTGTATGTACTAGTACTGCAACAACCTAGAGCTGGGAATGGAAGAAGAAAAGAGAATAGCTGGTGGGGAGGGGAGGGGAGGGGAGGGAGGAGAGAGCAAGGAAGGAAACAGGCAGAAACATCCTCTTAATATAGTGCTACACTTTGGTATATGAACCATAATCTAAAATGAAAAAAGGAAAATTCAAAGTGACTCTAAAATGTGAAGCTATTTCAATCCAAAGAGTGCCGTGGACGGCATTCCATCATTTGTCGTGTTGACAGTGATAAGGCTGGAGTAGCTGTAAGCTGCCCTGCAGCTACGTTTGTCCTGTATCATGTGCTTCAGGGTCACCCGTGTCACAAAGAGCACGTGTCTCAGCCAAACAGTGCACCCTGTTCTAACTTACTGCACGGTTTTTATTTCTCTCTCTGTGAATGAGAGAGATGATTATGGAAGAAGAAAATTGTTCAGCAGCGGTGAAGGTCAGGAGCTGAACAGATTTGTTTAACAAACCATCTCAGTACCATCCCTTTAATCCTCTGAGAGAAGAATAGAGCAGAAGTGCTGGTAAAGTTCAGTCTACTTCATTATTAATTTGCCTTTTTTCTTCCCTATTAACTCATATACTATAACACTTTCCAGTTCTAAGCAATGGCCTAGGGCAAAGCCAGGTCCTGGCCTTAAGCGAGAAACATGTACTTGTCTTAACAGGGGCTCTCCAAAAGGATGAGGCCATGGAGCCTCCAGCTGACAGAAACAACTGCACCTTCCCCGTCACCTTCACCCTTGTTGCCCCAAAAGACCTTACAGTAAATGCAGCAAAGCATTAATGCCAGCAGCATTAAATCCATTTTCCATTTCACTGCTGGGGACTGCTCACCGTGTTTACATAGACGTGTTTGCAGGTGGATGCTCATCATCATCTCCCTGACTCTGGAGATGAGTATCATGGCTTTAACATATAATCTGCAGATTTTTTGCAAGTGCAGCTGGTTGTGCAAGACACAACACCCACTGGTACCTGTCCTGAGCAAAGTCTGAGTGTTACTGTTGGCATACAACAAGGACTAAACAAGAAAACCTTTTGGGCAACAGGATTGCAGGTGTTAAATTTATTCTTCAATCCACAGAGCAGACCTGTGTACATAAAAACCCTCTAAGGATTTCCTATATACAGTGTGCATGTACATACAACTGAGAAATCAGTAAAATGCCTCCATTAAAGCATAGAACAAAACTGACAGCGTAGTTGGAGAAGCACTGTTATAAATAGTTAATATCAAAATAACATCCTGATGGGGTCTGTCTGCTACAAGTGCCAGCACATGTCAGCTAAGAATATCTGAAACTGCACTAGAATGCTTTGTTCTGATGAGTGTGGTAATGGGGACCTGGCAGAAAATAAGACAGCAGAAGTTCCCAGGTGTTCATGGGGTTTTTTGGTGTGGTTATTTTGTGAGGGGCTTATCCCCCCAGGATTTCATTTGCAGCTCAGAGGCATGTTAGGGAGGGCACCTAGTGTGTCTCCCACTTCACTGAACTAGGCACTTGGGTGGTGTGCGATGTGTGGTACTCACTGTTCAAATTCTTCTCCTCAGCTCAGGAACCTTGTGAGTGCTGCAGTCTCACTCATTAAAAAAAGGTACAGAGACAAACACACCATACAAGAAAAAGCAGATGCTGTCCCTGACAATGCCCTAATGATGGTTGTTCCCTCCAGCCAGGGATGGATGTCAGACTCAGGAACTCCTAGCACAGGTACACAAAGTACTTTGCAGCACACCTGCATAAAATATTTCCAAGTTAATATAAATTATGATTACCCTTCCAGAATAAGCTGATTCTACTTTTCCCCCAGGCATATTGTAAATTCTATGAACCAAAGACCATGCTACAGGCCAAAATGGATTAAAAAACTAAAATCACATATTTTTGATCAAGAAGCCTGAGATAAATTCTTAGAACCACACTCCTGTCTATAGTAATGGATTCAATTCAGAGCATTATTATTATTATCATTATTATTATTATTGTTATTATTATTATTATTATATGTTTCTACTCAATTAATTACTGCTTTTGCATTTGTTCTCTGATTTATGACTAATTATCACACCTATCTGTGACTTCAAGTATTCAAGTTGAATTCAAGTTGAATTTCACCCTATTGTCTTTATTAACCTAATTTCTCATTAGTACATTGGCTGCAGTCACGTAGAACTGATGGAAAAGTAAAAGGCATAAATCTTTCTAAAACTAATCTCAGAATAAAATGTCTTTCCTGGGGACTGTTGGAAGCTGGGTTTTATGCCTTGTTAGAAAAGATGCAGTGGCCTTTTGACACAAAAAGGCTCTCATTAAAACTCAGACTTTAGTGAACTCTCTTGATCAGGATTGATTTCTATTTCTTTGTGGTATGATTAATGTATGAAAAAGAAGCAGTGTTTGAGCCAAGGGTTATCCATTTATGGACAATAATATCTGCTCAATCAAGAGACCTCATAGAAGAGCTTTTTGTTCTGATTAAGATATATACTCAATTAAAGGTTTCAAACCAGTTCCCACTCAAATCAAAGAGAGCTTTCTCCACCAACTTCGACGGTTGTTGATTAAGCCTGCAGAGAGGATGTTCCTTCATATAGGAAAGTTTTCCCAGATCGTTCTGTTTTTCTTGAGGTAAATTACTAGTTCAAACAAGAGAAAGAGAAACCCAAGACAAGACATTGCCTGAAAGGTTTCTGAGGAAGGAAATTTGCAAAAGGACAGAGGTCAGAAGTTATTTATAATAATTTCTGCAAAATATCCATTTATTTAAGTCTGTACTTAACTTTGAATCACACATAAGGTATATATATATAAGGTGCACACATAAGCCTCCATGTCAGAAGATTGGTTCTTACTTGTGTTTGAGAGTGCATTTAAATAAAAAAATAATGTGGGCTATGAAGTTTTGTTTGGTTGTTTGGGTTTTTTGGATCTGTTTTGGTTTGGGTTTTTTTCCTACAAGTACTGGTGAAATGCAGTACCACTAGAGAACGATCACACTAAAATCACATTTGTTAATGTAAGAATGCTGTAAGAATGCTTGAAAAAAATTTCATTTTAAGGAATATTGGAAGAGTTTTGGAAGGGACAGTAAAGCAATTTATCTGAACAGAGTTACATTGATAGAGGCATTATGAGAAAATAAAGCTAGTGCCAATAGCTCTTTGGTAGCACAGAACCTGCATCTGCAATATATTTACAGATACCACAATGAACTGAGATTGCTTTCACAATTAAGTAGCACTGTGGCTTTTTAAAGCTAATTTTTTTACATTAATGTATCTATAAAATATTTTAGTCAAATGGATGAAGTGAACTTCAAATAATAATTTCTAATATTAACAAACATAATGCATAAATATTTAAAAGTAGTTGGAAAACTAACCATGGTAAGAGTTGTGCACTGAGAATCAAGATCCATCCATCCACTGATTGTTACATGATTGTAAATAGTGTAAGATTGAGGACTGGGTCAAATTTTCAAAATTACTTATATAGTTAACCAGATCTGAGTCTTTATGCTTAGTTGGTTTAATTCTGGTGTGTAGATCCATCCTCTTCAAAAATATGGAAGTCTTTCAATATTTAAAGATTGTCTTTTTTTTAAAAGGAATGTTTAAATTGTAAAGCAGTTAGAGAATAAAGTTTAACATTTAAGAACAGAAATTTATTGACTTAAGTACAGCTAGGGTACTAGAAAACTCGTAAGAAAATGAGCTTTTCCCAGGTAAAATGTGACAAGAAAAGAGGAAATTACTTCAAGTTGTTTTGGGGGAGGGTTAGACTGGATCTTAGGAAAAACTTCTTTGCTGAAATGGTTGTCAAGAATTGGACCAGGCTGCCCAGGGAGGTGGTGGACTCTTTCTACACCTTGGTGAGGTGTTTAAAAGATGGGTAGATGTGGGGTTTAGGAACATGGTTAAGTGGTAGACTTGGCAGTGCTGTGTTAACAGTTGGGAGTGATGATCTGAAAGGTCTTTTCCAACCTAAATTATTCCATGATTATTTTACTTTTGTCGGAACACTATACATGCTGCCAGTACATTCACTGCTACACCTACACTACATGCCTCCAACAAGTTTCTAGATCCCAGGAGGGACTACAAAGCATGAAGAATCTAACTATTAGGGCCAGGTAGATCTGTACATACATAAAGAAGGGACACCTTGGGCAATTTTCGGATTTGAAGTGAAGAACAACTGGCATTTAGAGACTTTTGGTGCAAAGCAGTTAATAAGCGAGAGAATTTGAGGTTGCAATTTTGGACTTTGGATATAAAGTTCACCTAAATCCTGTTCTGGATTTGGCCTGTAATTGCTAATGCCACATCTCTCTGTGTATGTTCTTTCTCTAACGGATCTTTTCTTAATTTATACCATATCTGGCTTTTGAGTGAGTATCAAATGGCATAATGTTAATGTATCCCACCATTGTGCATGCCCATGCTTTTGAATGGGGAATTAATTTGAACACTGAACTTCTTAAAGAATACCAAGGAAATCTTGCATAATGCCAGCTTCAAGAGAATTAGTGGGCCATGGTGAAAAGAAATATTCCTGGCATCTCACAGTTTTGATCCTCTTGGCTAAGCCCTGTTCGCTTTTAATAATTTCTTAGAAAAATGTAAACCTTTCATTTTTCTGACAAAATACTCAGAAATTACTAGAAACCTTAAGTTAAATATATCACGTTTGCATTCCTAGAATATTCACGCTTATTTTATTAGTTTTGTCCACCCAATATTCCTATCAGAATGAATCCTAAAGTTGAAAGCATCATTCCAATTGCATGTATTGTTAGCGTGTGTATGGACATATCAGCCCAGCATTTTTAGAGTGCACAGTTCTGCACTAAGAGAAAACCAGAACGCAATCCCCATTTTAAAAAGACTGCTATCTAGGTAAAATAGGAAAATAACCAAAATCCTACAGCAGTTTAATACAGACAAGTCAGCACAAAAACTGTTAGCAACATTTTTTTCTTGTTTCTGGAGATGCAGAATTGTTCCCTTGTCTTTCATGTTTCTGAGTGCATCCTTTAAAATGTTAGATCTCATTATCCTACCTGCCTGAAGTGAACATCTTCAATCCTCCATTCTCACCCCAGAAAGAAACAGTCAAACAGTCACCAAGTATTATCATGATGCAGTTGGCAAATTGAGATGAATAGCATTCTTAAATTCTATGTTTTCAGCATTTTAAAATTTTGTGTTAAATTAAAAGAACAAAAAACACACTCTGATATCTAGGTCTGCCTAGTTTGCTTCATGTTAGTCTATGCTGGAGATGTCTGAGTTAAAAGAGGAAAATATATGCAACTGACCTTCTCTGAGCAAGAATAACTTCATCTCTGTTAGCTTTCCAAAATATCTGTTATCTTCTCAGGGGCCTGAGTCAGCACCTCAATCAGAGACTACAATCACAGAATCATTAAGGTAGGAATACACCTCCAAGATCAAGTCCAACCTGTGACTGAATACCACCATGCCCACTAAACCATATCATGAGGTTCCATGTCTACTCCTTCAGGGAAGTTTACCTAATATCCAACCTGAGGCGATTCCCCCTTGTCCTATTGCTTATTGCTTGGGAGAAGAGGTCAATCCCCATCTTACTAAAACCTCTTTTAAGTAATTGTAGAGAGTGACAAGGTCTCCCCTGAGACTCCTTTACTCCAGGCTAAAAAATTCCAGCTCCCTGAGCCACTCCTCATAGGACTTATGCTCAAAAATGTCCCATATTGATTGTATAAGGCCTGTGTATAACCACTTTTTCTGGATAAAGCATCACCATCAAGCAGTCAGAGGTTCACCTGACTTAGAGGCTGTATATATTGCTTGTTCAGGTCAGAGGCTGGTGTAGTGAGCCTTCTGATTGTCATGTGATTTTTATATCCAGACACATTTAGGGTATAAGAAGCAGGAGCTGAATTCTTGCAAAAGAAGAGCTGTTTGCTGCCACCCACCCAGGGGAATTGTTACCTGCGCTGTGGAGTCACTTCTGCTTTATTCCTGTCCAAAGGGATAAACTGGAACCACCCATACCTATAAGTAATTATGTCTTAATCTCCCCTGCCTGCCCTTGCATTGGAAGAAATGAAGGTCAGTGGTCTCAGTGTGGAGGTGGTGAACAGCAGAAATCCCTTTCAGCTGGGAGAAGTTGAAACAGCAATTCAGTGCCTATGGCACTTGAGCCTGCCACCAGAGCATCCTAACTTGCTGTGATGCTTTGCCCCAACTTCATACACATAAGGTAATAAAAGTTAACAAGCAGGTTTTGGTAAAACTTTGGAGACAAGGGTAAATAGTTTTCCAAATTTAGTGAGCAAGAACTGTACGTTGGCTTCATGGTCCTTGAATGGTTCTCCCAGATAGTGTACAGCTGGTCCTTCACTGTACCTCTGCATTTAGACTAAAACAATGGGTCCTGCTGCTCACAGAAAGTCTCCTTGTCAAGCCAGATGAAACATTGGATGCAATGAAATACTCTTCCTTGAAAGAGATGAAAGGAAAAGAATCAGAGAAAGTGACCCTGACAGTACCCTCAGGGAAGGAAGAAAAGAGGAAACCCAGCGTGGAAGAACCAAAGTGGAAATAGAGCTGATGAGTGGAGAGACGCCTTCATTTTTACATTTTCAAGGATGTAAATAATTATTCTCCTTTCCCTAAGATTAATCTCTAAGGTTATTCTCTCATGTCGGTCTAAAAGCTCCTGATGTTCAGACCCTAAACCACTCCAAACTCAACTATTACATGACATTTTGTGTACTCTATGACATATATATCACATGCATCATTCATCTTGATTTTGCCAGCATTTTATTTACTGTTCTTGCCTCCTTCTTATTTGAACAGGACGTCACTGTTTTATTTGCCATCTGTGAGCTCCATATGGTCATAGCTAATGAAAGCAAGTAGTCTAAAAAAGATGACACCATTAAATAACCTTTGTTTGATTAAATATACAGTATATTTGTTTTAGACTATACTTGCCATCACTAAATGTCAAGATAGATAGTCTCGTATTTTCTGTAAACCTCAGTGTTTGGGATAGCTGAAAAAAATTTGGCTGTCATGTTACAACTCCAGTGAAATTTGCTAAAACTCTCCAAAATTAAAGTTCTGCTGTATCCTTTTTACTCAGATAAGACACATTCATATTACCATCTTTCCCTGAACCTCTGGTTCCATCAGAAAGAAAAAGGCAGCTGAAATAGGCCATCCCATTTTTCGTCCTCTAGTCTTAGACACTTGGACATCTCAATCCATAGGGCTCATCTCCAACTCTGTGATCTCATTTGTGAGCCCACTCATCTTGTTGGGAAGAACAGCCTGGGAATCCCCTGGCGTGCTCTCGAGCACCACTGTGTTTCTGAGCCCTTCAGAGGAATGAGCAACAGCAAAATCAGCTGCTTGTGCCTCTCAGTTGTCTGTCTCATCAGCGTCCTTTGCACTTAGTGGTCAACAAAATATTCTTAGTCCTATACCTGTAGCAATGAGGGCTTTCAGTCCCACAGTCTCTGCGCTCCCCAGAGGAAGTCTTAAAGACCAGCCCAGCATCTGAATTCTCTGAGGAAGATACTTTTCCTGAAAACTCTTGAGAGAGGAGGCCAGGATTTGCACCTGATATATTTTTACACTTTAGGGATATAATTAAGGCTGGCTTACGTGTGCGAAATTCCATTAAAACTCTGGCAGCCAGAGTCAGGACCTTTTAAGCCATTGGGTTTCCAAGTTTGATTTTTATAAATGAAGTTGAAATGGATGCCAGCTTTATGCGGCTACAGAACTACTACTGTACACATGAATAGGGATTTTAATGATTAGTTGAAATCCCTATGGTGTTGAATGAGGTTTTAAATATTGTTTTAAAATGCATTAAATGAAAATAATTAAATAATGCCTTGCTTTTACAGTGCAACTAAAAGAGCTATGTAATTAGAATGAAGGGTAATATACCATATTTAATTGTGGCCCTGGTGTTCTTTATAATGAAATTTGAGTAATTAGTGGCATGATGACTGAGTACTTATTACTTAGTATGAGGTTTGTGTTCCATTACACAAAACATCAATTATTGTTTCCCTGTGACAGCTGCTATGGCAGAGTCTCTTTTTGTCTTTTCCTCTGACTCCGTTCACAGATTTCTAGAGTTACTCCAAATTTTGTTTAAGCTTTTCACTGTCTATCTTGATCATTTTGACAAGTAAGGCCAAACTCTATTCTCTTCTATATAATGTAGCAAGAATGACTACCAAAAAGGAGATTTATTTTTTCTTTTGATAAAACTGCTTGTATTGAAAGGCATGGTGCAAAAATATCAGGTTTAAAAATTTTGACAGCATAGCTGTTCATCTATGAAGTTTTTATGCCTATTTAATACAGAATTTAAAAGGCCTTTTTGTGTCATCTGAGAAGGTTTTTTGCAAATCGCTGTTGATATGTTCTTTCCATACTTTTCCCTGCTCTTCATGAATTGAAACCATGGGAAAACATCATCTGAGATTGTCTGGTCTGATCTTCTCAAAGGTTTTGAAATGCAAAAAGTGAGTGTTAGTTCTGTGTTTAATTAGGAGCCAACACTGGAAAAATGCTTTTCCCATCACATTTTTGTTTGCAAATATTCTATTATTCCCCTCAACACTGCCTCAGATTTCTCCTGTATCCATGTTCAGTCTGAATTCTATTACAATGAGAGCAGGTTACTCATAAATGTCTGGGTTTTGTGACTGTCTGACATCATGGCCCTTCCTTTTTTGGCTGGAGAAAAGGCTGAAGAGGCTTTCTTCTTGTTATATATTTCCCTATTTTAGACATGTTAGGGAACAGGCCAGAGCAGTTTTAGTAACGGAGTAGCTGCCATTCTAATGGTAATGGGATGGCACTCATTGCCTCTTTAAAGGTTGAGCACTGCTGAGCATTTCCTGGCTACATCCGAGACAGCTGTTCTTTGTTCAAGGCCTGATACCACCCACACCTTGAAAACTGACGTAGTATTTAGGGTGAGCATGAAAAATGACAACCCCTTCTCAGCAAAACGAACATGTAAGGTCATAGCACCTCCTTGCTAGCCAGCCACTCCAGGACATCCCACAGATCCTGCTGTCAGTTTTGTGTCAGGCTGTTTAATGGTCAGGCTGAGATTCAAGGGCATTCCCTTACATCACACACTCTAAAGGATGGACCACTACTACATGATTAACAAAAAAAACTCTTTCTCAGCCACCACAAGCAATGGCCTGCCACAATAACTTGTATGCTGCAATGGCACATATTCCACTTCAGTGAATGGGTGTCATATTGTCAGCAGAGGGGACAACAGAGGTAATTGTGTCTGAACTGGACTGACCATTACAGGAATCCCAGTGGTTTGCTAAACATAACTAACAGCAAAAAGGGTTTTCTAAGATGAGCAGGCTTAACTGTCTCACATCATGGCAACCTCTTTCCAACACCCAAGAAAGACAAGGGGAAAAGAGTCTTTTCTATAGATATAAACAGACTAAATACAGAAAATCCTTCTGCCCTGTGTCTTTTCCTCCCCTTCTGCTGAAGAAGCAGAAGCCTTATTAGCATAAGAAGTGTAATGGCTGTTAGATAACACACTCGGTCTGAACTCCACAACTTTTTAAAAAAATATTTTTCATTTTATTCTTTCTGGTTTCATGTTTTTGTTAGGAACAGTGAGAGACACCCTTCTTGTGCAAGAAGTCATTTTCATGAGAAAATTGAGACATGTAAATATTACCAGCTTGAGGCATAAAATCAATCCTGAAAAGATGCTGATTTGCACTTGCTAGCTTGTTTGAGCTGGGCAAATACGTAAGGAAGCTTCTCTAACAAATACTGTTGCTTGTGCTCAGATTGACTCACAGTCAATTTCATTGACTTCAAGCGAACTTTGCTGAATGCCATCAGTTCCTACCGATTTAAAATAAGTTTTAAGAATGCAGAATACATTATATATAAGATGAAGGCAGAATAGACGCAGGGAGAACACTGGATGTAAAATGAAAAAGCGAAGTACTAAAAAGAGGAAAGGGGAATAAGGCATAGTGCAACTTTAGTTGCACCCGAGTTGGGTCATACAAAAGCTAGATGTGTAGGCTGTGTTAATTGTACAGATTTTCTCCATAGTCATGAAGAGGAAGTAACAACTCCACAGAGATATTAATTTCACAAATCTTGGAAAATTATTTCAGGAATGAATGAATCACCCTTCGGGGCATCTGTGTCTCTCTACTGAGTTTAAAGGGAGTATAGGGAATGGCAGGGAAATTTTATCTGTGAGATAAATGCATTCATTTGAAAGAAAACAGTTCAACTATGGAGCAGCGGAGAGCATACCACTATCCTAAAGAAAAATCAACTACAAATTTGTCAGATTTCTTGTTTTCTTTTTGATGCTTAATGAACTTTAAGGTATAAAAGATCTGAAAGGCTTTTTCATACAGTAAGACTGTTAAGATCTGTCTCTAGCTCTGCTCATTTTTAATCAAATGAACCTAAGTGTTTTAAAGTACCTGAATGCCCATATACAGGAAATAAACCAGATGTTATGTGTCAAAAGCATCTTATATGCAACCATAAACATTTGCATTATCACCACTTGATCCACGGTGGGTGTATCCCATAAGACTGGTAAGTCCTTCCATGTGGGCTATAATCACAGAAAAGCTGAAGCATCTAAACTAGAATTTTGATCCCACATAATCTTGCTTTACAATCATTAAGCCTCCACCCCATTGTGGACATATTTTCTGTTTGATTTCTAACAGCTTGCTCTGCAGGCATTACTCTGCAGAATTATTCCCATCTGAAACATCAAGAACGTCACTCATTACTGAGAGATGCCTATAAATAGATGCCATGAAGCTGTCTGACCACTTGCTAATTAGGTGCTCCAGTGACTAACTTTCAAGTATCTGGATGCCAGCCTGGTATCAAAGACTCCGAGGTGGAAGCTTAAGAGGCTTTCATTCAGTAAGGAGACCCATTTAACTAACCCCTGGGAAAGAACATGAGACTGAGAGGAGGAGAGTGTGTGGTTGGATAGGATAATGGCCAAGGAGGCCAGAGACAGGACACAGGGCAAAGCAAAATATTCTGCCTGAGACCTGTGATCGTAAGGTCACACTGGAACAAAGTGTGAGCAGTGGGCTCAGGAGTGGAAGACAGCCCTGCAACTGTCTTGGTCCAACCACCTGCACTTCAGCTCTCTGCTCCTCCCAAGTGAGGAATTCCCAGCGAGGACAGCATGTCTGCCCTTGGGACTTCTTCCAAGAGATCCTCTTTACTGTTGGCATAGCTAACATTGCTCGCTTATTTTAAGGTATGTTCAAGTGCCACCTGAGCTTCTTGGCCCTGCTGCTTCCAGCGCCCGAGCTCTTGATTGGCAGGAGGTGGGAGCTTGTTTCTACTCCCCTGTCAGATTGAGGAGTGTAAGCCTCGGTCTCTCACCCCCACTGCCCCAAGAAGATACTTATAGCTTTGACTGAGTGCAGGAATCCTCTTCCCTCCTGTTGAAGTTCCAACATTGCCTGGGGGAAAATAAGTCAATATTTCTATAATCAGAAACAGAGAGAACAAATACAATCAGGTGAAAAAGGACAGTTATCTGCCTTGGAACTGTGAGATTTTTGGACAGAGAAAAAAAACACAAACACCTATTTGCAATATCTTGAAACAGTTGGTGCATGTCTCATACAGTTCCTGCCTCAGTGAAAGTTCTGATTCCTACCTGGGGAATAAAGAGCTTTCTTCTACTTTTTCTTTCTGAGCCTTGAATTCCTGAAATGAACTCTTAACAGCCCAGTAATCTCTAACCAACTCTAGGAGAAAAACTAAAATATATATGAGTATTTTCTTAGACATGGCTTATTTTACAACCCAGAGATCTCACCTATGAGTGGTTCAAGAAACTGATGTTTATTCCAGATGTCCAGCAGTGTGCTGCTCCTGTTCTCCAGGAACAGTACAGCCCTCCAGCAAGAACAGTGCAAGTGCTCAGTGGGAAGCACTGGACCTGTGTAAGAGCAGAAAATGTTGGAGTGCACTCTGGGATGGTAACACATCAGATTCAATGTTTCTTTCAGAGGCACTGGGTTTATAGCTCACGCGTCATAGATATTTTGACCATGTGCAATAAGTATGAGGCCTCCTGGAAGAATTTAACTCACCGAGCACTGCCTAAATATCAGAAATGCTCTGTACTGATCCTTAACATCCAGGCCTTACTCCACACCAGCACAGGCACTGAGAGTTTATTTTGGTTTCCCATATCAAGGTACAAAATTCACCCTGACTGCCCACAGACCTGTCTGGCCCACCATCGCAAAGCATTGCACTGTGTAACCTCTATGCAGCTCAGTCCTCATCTAGATTTGGTCCCAGCTGCCAGTTCCTGTTTGCTAAATAGTGATATTCTCTGCCTTGTGTTTGCATTAATAACTGTGCTGCATGAGTGTAAAATTTTATTCTTATCTGATGATCTTTTGCATTAATTTTATTCTGATATACACAGGTGACGAGGGCTCAAGTCACTGCCCACTGAGCCTCACTCTGATTTTAGTTTCCTCTGAGTAGCATTTACTTTACTAGATCAGTTTGTGATAGTCAAGATTAGTTTCCCAGAAAATACAGCTTTTCTATTCCACCTGAATTCTGGGAATAATACCATGAAGCTGTGCCATCGCTAAAAATTGTTTAAAAAAAAGAAAAAGCAAAATTTCTCAGAAATAACATTGAAAAGCAGTTCATATTATCTCTGGTCACTTAAGAGTGTTTTATAACCCTCAGACTTCAATTTTTTTTGGTTTTGGGAAGTTTGTAACTTCAGAAAAAATCTTACTACGTGTCGTTTTCCTTCTCACTGGTTCATCAGCGTTGAAGATGCTGACACTTTCTCTGACTTGACACATTCTCCATCTACCTCTTCTGCAAATGCCAGTAAGATGAATTTAGCAATGTTTTCTGTACTTGCACAGATGACAGCAATTTGAGGACAAGAGGGTATGAGTGGTGACTCTGCAGTCATGATGTCTGCTTACTTCCCTGAGCCAAATTTAACCAAGCAGATTCCTCATATCTGCCGTATTAGGTTGTTAAGTTCTAACAGATCTCCAAACCTGCATATCAATCTAGCATCTTACCTCAGTTAAGACTCTCTTCAAAACTCACTGAAACATGAAAGCATATTTTTTTAAAGAAAGGAACTTCAAAAGGTCAATATTTTAAAATGCTGTGCCATATCTGTCATATCCACAGGGACACCTTGGTTGTCCTACAGAATATAAAATGTCATCAGACATGTACATTCAGCTGCCATGATTTCTCACCACATGTCCAGGTTGGTTGTCTGAGGCAGTTATCCTTTGTTACAAGTCGGGGCAGACAGACAACCCCAACAGACCGATCAGTCAATCTGCTTTGGAAAATCTCTACTGGAAAATGAGCCTCTCTTAGCAGGCCTCTTCTTCTTTCTATTAACTGGAAAGAGAACATGTCGTAGACAGGTCAGGCCTTCCTGATGCCTGTCTAAGGACAAATGAATCCCTTTTCAAACCTTAGGTCTGTTCCATGCCTATTTGAGTTAAAACCTTGTTTGTGTGTAATGCAACAGAAATAATAACATTTTAGTTATCTGACTGTCAGAACTTCACAATGTATCCTATCCTGAAAGTTCTACATAGATTCTGCTCCTACTTGCACTAGTCTAAATAGAAATACAACTAGTGAGAGCAGTGTAAATCTCCAAAAATATCTAAATTGCTAACTAATGCAACACGCATAATGTAATACAGAGGGTTATTTGCAGAACAGTCCATCTGTTTCATAGCTTCTTACTTAATGGGAGTGAAAAAATTTGCAATAATTTACTAAAGAATTAATTTTTTTCAAAAATCCCTTTGGGGACTGAAAATGGGAAACTTTTCTTTGTTTAAGATGTGGAGGGTATGAATATTTTGGTAGACACCTCACTGAGCTGATGGGGGAAAAACCAGGCCCAGACTGAGCCCTGAGCCAGAGAAAGGGCTTTCCATCCCAAGACCACCACAGGTCAGGCAAAACTCATTGAGGCAGTGCTGGTGTCTCTGACTTCTTCTTGAGATTTAAAACTCATCTACTTTATTGTAATCAATTAGTTCCATTTCAATCGCAGTATTATAGGCACAGAAAAAGTATTAATGGGAGGCTGTAGTTAAGATCAGGTCGTTTTTGTGTAAAATGCAAGTCGCTTGTCACAGTGGGATTATATCTTTATACATGGTTTGTGTCCCTAAAGCAGATACAGAAAAGGAATGGTATACTTTTGAGATTAAGAACAGTGAAACTGTTCTTAAACAGTGAACATTGGCTATTATGGTCTGTGCAAAGCTCATTTTAAAAGTTAAGGAACTGATGGGCAGTTTGTAGAATGTTCAGCTATACATAGACTAGAAAGGAAGGTCAAAAGGTTTTGACCTGCTCTGTGCTTTCTTGGCCATATTTTCCTTTATTATGAGAGAAATCCTGTAATATTTCCCCAGCCTTTTGAATCAGGTTGTGACTTAAAGCTTAATAAATTAATTTGTGACACTCATACTCATTTTAGTTGTTTACAGTCAGTCTTTACTGGGTTTTTCCTGAGGCATCCTACCTCAAGTATTACTTGCAAAGATGCCACCTTGCTGGCCCAAGTTTGAAAAATAAACCACCACATTCAGAAATTTTGCTGAGCACTAATCAATTTGCTTTAAGAAATGAAATCACACTTTTTTTACTTGCAAAAAATCCAGACATATGAAGATTCAGTTCAACCCACTCTGAGATTTGAGACAGATACAGATGAATGCAAAGGGTAATGTTACAGCAGTGTAACGTGTAACCTCTCATGAGCTCTGCTGTGATATCTTTCAGGATGCATAGTCCTAGGTAATTACAATAGTAAAATAAAACTTTTTACCTTAAACTTCCCTGGGAGAATGTAAAGTGCTCGTCCTGCATCTCAAGACCTGACCCTCAAGGTGTTGGGGATGTGTTGGATTCAGTTCAGAAAGACACATCCTCTTATCCCCTCAAGTATACCAAGTACATGACCACAGCTGGAAATCTGGGCCAGGCACTTTCACTGCCATGTATTTTATTTCTTTGGTTCATTAGTTTATATAAAACTACCAAGCAATACTAATTAGGCTGCTAAAAAAAAAAAAAGGAGAGAGAGAGAAAGAGTAAGGAAAGATTAGGAGGGTGCACTGCATCTTGTAACATCATGATCAGTTAACTGTGAAATTACTGCTTATCACCACTATACATTTTCTATTACCCTATGGACCTTTTCAAATTCAGTATGTTGCTGGCAGAAAAATAAAATTTTTAAAACTGCAGGTTAAAGTCAAGGTTAAGCAAATATGTATGTATGCATTTCAAAGTAAAAACAGAAAACACAAAAATTCTTTTGTTATATGGTTATGTTTTAGGAAGAAGTACTTATTTCAAGGTAATTATTTGTTAAGGTGGGCACTTGAATAATCAGAAATTTGTATTAAGATATCCAGACATTCTAAACTCTGCCCTACATGTAGGTATTAGGAAGCTCTAAGAAGAGTGTTCTATCAACACTAGCAAACAATTCATCCTGCACCATGTGCAGCTTGGCCAGACTCCAAATCTTTTCACAGAGAGTGTATTTTCCAGTGGATATAAAAGGATTATATTTCTCCTTTAAGGGATACATTCTGCACATGATTAATTGCCACAGGGATGTGATATTGATCTAGTCAGAAAACTGTATTTTAGAACCAAGATTAGGAAATGTTAATTCACAGAAATTCCAGGAATTCATTAAAATGAAGATCCAAGGGTTCATGTATTTTTTGCAATCCCACCAATCATGATAAAACTGTGATAATTGATAACAACACAGATGACGTACACACATACACAGTTTGTATAGCACAACTAAGCCAATATTTGTGCACAGCAAAATATCTTAAGAATGAGAAGCAAAGCAGTTATTCTACAGGAAGCATTTCAGAGAAATGAGATAGCTAAATTTGAAAAACACTTAACACTTTTTAAACGCCATCTTATTTTAATAGCAGAGATTGTAATAGCACATTTAGTTTATATAGCTGTATTCTTACTTTTTTAAATATTTCTAGAGTTATACTAGTTATATGAACTATAAAGATGTCATTATGTTTCATTATAGGAATTAGCATATCAATGAATCACTGAAAAATAAAAGATCAAACAGTATCTCAAATTTTTTCTATAAAATATCTTCCAATTCCCTCAAACAACTAATTTATTAAACTATACATCAGAGCCTAGATCTTATAACAAAAGGTAGCATTTGCAGGTGAGAAGAGAGATGTACAGAAATAGCACATCTAACTAAAGAATACCAATTTAAGAATGGAATGTTGTCCTTGTCTATTACTGGTCTTCATTTTTGATCTAACTCCTACAGTTGATGAAAAGATTTCTGATTATTTCAGTGAAAACTGGATCAGTAACTGTGTCTCTTTGCAGATGTGCAAACTGAACAGTTACTGGCATAAACCAAGAGCCAAAAGAATATAAAACAGTGACCTCAGTCTCAGATGAAATTAAATGCTCAGAATCTCTCAATAATAGCTGTGACAGTTAATATTATGTTTATTAGGCTATCCAGAGCACAAAAGTTTATAATAGAGTTCTCTTGCAGCCGAACTGCACAATGATATTCAGGTTCAGCAGTGTTGGACATTTGTGGGACAGGAGATCCTGAGATGGATATCCAGAAACCTGGACAGAGATGGACGCTGTTGACACTAAACTCTACCTGGACACGAGGTTTTCCCCTGCAGCAATGAGAGCTGATTTGCTTTCCATGAAAAGAATTGCAGCATGTAAAGTGACAAACAGATATCAGAGGCATGTAAGCTTCTCTTCAAATACAACAGTTCAGTGGTTTTAGTCAGGGTTTTCAAGCTTGCTCTGCTAAGTCCCCAGAATGTCCCCCAGGTGGCACAGACACCTGAGGCGGGCAGCACGAGTCACTGCTGCTCTCTGGTATAGCTCATGGGTGTGAATAGGCATATGGGGTTTTATCTTGTCTTTTACTGATCAGATGGGCTTTTTGCTGGCATCATAGTTGTGGAATATAAAAACTTCAGCCACAGATGTGACATATCAGGGATGCAGGAATGTGTCTTTAAAAACAAATACGAAGTGGTAAAAATATTCTTCTGAGAAAGGTAAATAATGAAAGTTGCTTTAAGCTGTGCAATATAAAGGGTATGAGACACCATCAGCACTGTTAAAAGTGACCCCGTTTTTATTTCTTTTGACATTTGAACATGTTCTCTCATCTGAAATGGCAGACAGAACAAAAGCACTGCAAGCCAGTGTCTAGTGCCAGTTCCACAGCTAGTACTCCACTGAAGTCTTGCCAGCATCTCTGAAGGGCTTAGGTTTTTGAATGGAATAATGTGATTTTATTTACTATAGCCTCAGCATGGCCAGCAGTGGAATGATTTGGAACAACAACTGGAAGATGAATTTGGCTACTATCATCTGACAGCAAATCACTGTCCTCTTGTAAGGGTGTCAAGGAAAGAGAAGCAGAAGGGGCTAGGTACAAATCTATGAGATTAGCTAATGCATTCTTTGTCAAATGGTTTTCTCAACGGATTATCAAGAATATTTACTATATATAAAACATTAGTTTGGTCTTAGAAAAGAGTTTACATAAATGTATGAGACACTGGGGAAAATAGCATTGCTAAATTTCTTCAAATCATTAATATAGTTGTGGCATTTATGCACTCACAAGACAACTACGATTTTTTTTTAGTAACCTACTTTTTGTAGATCCTAGAATTTCTTGTGGGTGAGATATATATTCTGCACTTTTGGAAAATATTTCACATTATGTGCTTGCACTTTCTGTGGTGGACTGTGTGGTATTGTTCTTATATCTTGTTTCAATGATTTAATTGCTATAGGGAACAATATTTAAAGTGGTATATAGAATAGTTCCAAATTGATTTCATGAACATCTCTGATGCAAATTTCTTCTCGATTACTTTGTGCAAGCAGTCAGTGTGATTCTATTTTCTGCATATGAGCTCAATTATTGCAAGTTTACAACTAAACCCATATAAAAGCTTATAAATACCGGAGCAGTAACTGCATGAGTTTTATTTTCAAAAATACTAAAGATACTTTATTACATTGAACATAATGTCAATTTCACATCTACTCTAAAAGATGGATGAACCTGCATGCACTTCGAGTTACTTCAAAATTTTAAAGGTGTAGCTCCAAAAGTTGCAATTGAAAATGTGAATTCGTACTAAATTTAGACAATGGCTCCAGAAAAATACTCTTTACCCTGCCCACGTCTCAGAAAGAGGTTAGGCCAGGGTTATACTTAAAATTTTATAATATAAAACAAATAATCTAATTGGGACAGGGTAATTGGTGTCAGATGGAAAATGTGACAGAGAAACTAGTGCTAGTAAAAAATGGAGAAAATTACTTTAATATTTTGAGCATATATACCTTGAAGACTTGAAGACAGTGGATAAACCCATATTGACTTTTGAATTTAATTATATCCAAGACTGAGAGGTAAATCCTGAGTTTTTTGCAAGGGCTAGAATTTTTCCAGGACAAGGGTATGCTCATAGCTGAACTGATTTCTTCTTCTTTTGTGTGACAGTAATGCCTCTATGTGAAGGAATTAATTTTCATGGAGCTCTTTCCCAATTTTCCACAGAAGTCTTAGGATGTCTTCTCCCTCTCTTCTCTCCCCTACCATCCCTTTCTGCTAAAAACGTCAGGAAAATATCAGGATAATGTAAAACAGCATTTTTAAAGATGACTCCAAAATGAAAATTAAAAAAAAAAATATTTGGCATGTTATCTTCTAAGCCTTTGCTAGTACCAAGACTATATTGAGCAAGTTAAGGTCAAGCAGCCCAATATCTTCTAGATCCAATCTAGGCCACATTTGTACTGGTGAGCATAACTAACCTTGGCCTGTTTCCTAGGTCTGACATCAAGTGATGTGATGTGATGTAAGCTGCAACAGCAAAAGAATATTTTCATATCCTGTTTTGAGAGACGAAATTAAGCAGCTGATGAATAGAAATGCATTAGGTTGACTCACTGCTTTTCTTTCTTAATATAGCTAGCTACTCACTGAACATGTATCATAGAGTCAGAGAATTATGGAATCATTTAGATTCAAAAATACCTTTAAAGATTATCAAATTCAACCCCTCCTGCCATGACCAGGAACACCTTCCTCTAGACCAGGCTGCTCAAAGCCCCAGCCTTGAAAACTTCCATTTCTTTGGGAAATATGTTTAAGTGCTTTACCACTTTCACAGTAAAGAATTTCTTCTGCTCTCACTCATTGCTCAGCCTAAATCCATATTTGGGATTGTCCCAACCCAAGTGTAAGACATTTCACTTGGTCCTGTTGAACTTCATGAAGTTCACTCCTGAGCCTACTTCCATAGCCTGCTGAGGTCCCTCTGGATGGCATCCCATGCTCTAGAGTACCTGCCAGCAACACCATTCAGCTTGGTGTCATCTGAAAACTTGCTGAATTACATTCAATCCCACCATCCATGTCCCTAACAAAGATGTTAAATAATACTGGTCACAGTACAGACCCCAAGGAACACAACTTGTAATTGACGTATTTTCTAATTCTACCGAATCATCTCTGAGTAGAGCAGAACTACAACGGGAATGGAAAGTACTGAGTGCAATAAGCCTACACAGCAGGATTGCTATGTTTTTATTTTCTATTTTCCCTTAGTTTTCTTTTTCCTGATACTATTTTATTTTTTCAATGTTGCTAAGCATTGAGATAGGAGTATAATTTTTTGCTTCTTTTTCTTGGATTTTACTCAACATTTTATTATGTTGTGATTCACTAGCTTTTTCTGCAACCTTTGTTAGTCAATTCGCCTCTTGATGTGTTTTTACAACTTACTAATATCAGCAAACTGTCACCTCATTATTTTCTCTTGTTTACAGATCATCTGTGAATATACTGAACAGTTGCAGTGGGGTTCTCCATTTCCAGTAACGAATGGTAGCTCAGTTCTTGCCTGTACTGGGAAAAGCACTTATTACAACTCTGTCTTCCTGTATTTAACCATGTTAGAATGTTCCTTTTAATTCATGTGAGTTATTTCTGTAACAGTACTTTGTGAGTTCTTGACAAAGGAAATTGTGTAGTCTGTTATCTTTGGTTATCAGAACTCTTTTAGGATGATGTCTTATTTCTGTCTTGAGTGCTTTCTGGGTCTTTCTAACATTTTAAGCAATACGAATTTTCTGTGAATATTCTATATGTTGTCTATTTAATGCATTTTGCACATCATGTGCATTTTACCTTGTGAGTCTCCCCTATATCTTCTTTTTAAATAAGAAACAACATCCTGTCATGCTTATGTGGTCTTCTTTTTGACATTAAATAGTAGGGTGGCACCAGAAGACTGGGTGACTGGGAGCTCACCAGGACTACAAAAATCTTGGATCTAAGTGTTGTACACAGAACTTTTTAGTGAAAAAAAAATTATGCGCTGCACAAGAGCAAGCCACAAGTTACATCCCATCCTACACGTTCCCTGACTAGTTTCTCTACAGATCAGCCAGTCATGTCTAAAAATTTAGTCTCAGCATCTACCCCTGTTGTGACATGTTCCCTTTCAATAAGAGCATGGGCAAACCTCATCGGCTATTCTTCTGTTTCTTGGCCTTTTGGTTTGATGATTGCTCTGAGCAGGTCACATAAAATCATTGTCATCCTAGCTGTATATGACTACATATTCCCTATTTAGAATAAAAATTTCCAACTTCCAGCAGGGTTTCAATGTTTCCTGAAACACTGAAACTATTTACTTGATTAGATTATTTCCATGAGGTTGGTTATCAAATACACTACATTCTATGCTGTATTTCCCATATAGTTTCTGCTTTTTTGTTACTGTGTCTCTAATTATCTTCCTCCCATTAAGTTTTTTGCATATTTATAACACAATATGCTAGTTTAAAACATGCAGTTTCCCCATCCTTATTTATAGGCTTTTTATAATTCCCACACCAAATTTTTATTTTTCAGTGCCTTATTTAACTGGGAACTCATTTATTGAGATTGTTCCTCTTCATTTACTGTCCTCTCGTTTACATGAGGATACACAATTCATCAACCTGAACAGTATTGTCCATCTGCCTCTGCTGGCTTCCTGTCCTCCCACCAAGACCATTTGTTTAACTTCTGTGAGTTTTTTACCTTTTTCACCTTTTTAACCTTGATCTACTTTAAGGAAAAGAAGGAAGAGAAGGAAGGAAAAGAATAAAAGAAGGAAGCAACGAAAAGAAGGAAGGAAGGAAGGAAGGAAGGAAGGAAGGAAGGAAGGAAGGAAGGAAGGAAGGAAGGAAGGAAGGAAGGAAGAAAGGAAGGGAGAGAGAAAGAAAGAAAGAAATAGAAAAGAAGAAGAACAAACTTATCTATGCTGGAAATAGTACTTATGTTCCAGAAGTTTTCACAATTTCCAAAGAGTCTAAAAGCCTTCTCCAATGTTTATCCTGAAACCTCAGCAGCAAGGCTCTGCATTTCCCTTCCTTTCTTTTCAACACTGTGAGTGTTACTAGCCTGGACTTGGGATTGCTCAGCGGTGTCATTAGACATACTGTGGAATAAACTTTCTTTATCCCTGGAGGACTTAGCTCTGGACCCCAGAACCTGCCCAGGGGATTTTCTCAGCCGGAATTACTGTAATATGGCAGGAGAAGACTGAATAAAGCTAATATAGCCTTAGACCGTGAAAGCTTGACGATACAGAATCATCCTGGGGAGCAGAGCAAGTTTCTGAATCCTTTCAGTAAGCTTGTGCCAAGGGTGCAGAGGGACTTGTCTGTGATACATGAAGAGAGTTGAATGCGCTACCAAGACTGATGAATTCTGCAGAGTGATCTCCCCGGAGTGCATACAATTGGAAGGTAGAATAAACCCAGAGTAATTCTCTAATGTAAGTAAAAAAAAGAAGGCTGAGTACTGCAAGGTAAAATAAGGTGTTTTCAATCAGCACGTCTGAGTGGAATTGTAACTACAAATATTTTTGCAGTTCTGAGGGAGAAACACCTTCTAGTTTAGCAAAGGATCTGGACGAAGGGAGCAACTGTGGCAAAACAGAGTGTGAACACAGTAGATTCTGCCAAAAGAGAAATCCTTGAGGGTAAAGGAGGATGAAGGTGAACTCTCAGAGTTTTTATTGGATTAGTTCCAGTATAGTACTGCATGTTGAAATGAACAGCAGTGAGGCTTGAAACAATTTCTGGTCAGGAATCTGGATTTTTTTTCTCAGGTCCACAATGCTACAGATTATGGACTGCTTTTATGTCGTGTGCATTAGCTGCACCTTGCTAAATAACCCCTTGGGTTCCAAAAAAATTGCAAACTTAAGTCACTTTATTATATTTAAACTCTTTTAAACTTAAGTGCCTTTTATCAAATGCATACAAACTCCATGATTTTATTCCCTCATTGGAGTCTGGAACCCTCAACAGGATAACAAGAGTTGATTTATGACATTGCAAGAACCGAGTCAGAACAAAATGTCAAAAAATGTTAATGAAAGAGACCAGCAGAGACTCTGTTGTGGAGAGATGTGGAGAAATATGTTGCTCCTCCTATTTTCTATTCAACACCTTTTGGAGGCTCAAAGAGCTGGTGACAAACTGAGAAACTCAGGTTCTTCTTTGAAATTGCCATCATTTCCTCATTCCTGTTACAGTGCCAGGTACCTGCAAACCACTGCAAAACTGACTTAGCCTCAGTGTGAGCCAGAACTAGAAATCAAATTCAGTGTTTTAAATCAATGAGGAAGCCTTGCCAGAAGTCTTTAGCTCCAAACTTCATTTCTTTGTTAAGAAGAAATCCAAGTTCAAAGAATTGCATGAGTAAAATAAAAAACAGTGCCGACCAGTGTGACAGCAGATGTATATTTCCATTAATAAAACAAATTTAAAATTTGTAGCAGCTCACATAAATATAAAATAGCATTTAGTGAAAGAAAAATATAATTAGGAACATTTAAATTTAATAGCTATAAGAAATGAAGACTGTGAGTTGACCTAAAGCATTTCCATTCATCAAATTCTCAATTTCCTCTGTCTGTGAAAACAGGATATGAAAATATTCTCTTGCTTTTACAGCTTACATCACAAAACAAATTGGAATATTTGGAAAACATGTTTTAACTGAAATATCAGTTTCTGTATCAAATTTCTAACTCAGCTGTGGTATCTCTTTTCATCATTAAAAAAAAAAAGACTAAGACTCCTGAGTGTCTGCCTATTAAAGAGCTACCATAAAGGTGAAAAAAATGAAGCTTTGTAGGATATGAATGAAAGCCTTCAAAGAAGGATACAACTACATCAATGATTTTCAAACAGCCACCCCATCTTAAACACATAGCTCAGTTCTTGACCCTCATGAGGCCTCTCTTGAGCAAGAAAATTTAAACCACAGTTCAATATCTTAATGAAAGCTCAAAAACACCAACGTCCAGTTCAGCACACAGTACCCTAAATATAGTTCTTCAGCACTGAGTGCTGTGAACCCAATCTACTGTTACCTAAGGAAGAATCATGCACAGGAAAGCATGGATTATGGGGTTCAGTGCACTTAAACTGCTCCAAGACAGTGTGTAGTAATCCCCAAGATCTGTTAAGGAAAAATGTTGGGAATGTTCAACTTCTACTCCATCATGACAGGTACAGAAAGCCTGTAATGTTTCTTTTTATAAAAAATTCAAAGGATGGTGTTTGTAGAGGGGTTAATTATACTTGGACAAATATTTAGCTGTATTATGGAAAACAGCTTAGCAAGCTATTTGGGATCTCCTCAAAACTAGGACAGTTTCCAGGCAGAACTTCATCTCTATTTCAAACTAAAGAACAGTTAGTGTGTTCCAGGAAAGGGAGCTGTCTCCTGACACCTCTGATAGGGAACAAACATCACACACAGCAGGAAAACAGTGAATTGATTAGGTAGAAAAAGAATATGCTAATAAAGGTGTATGCCCATGATTCGTGTAAGTGCACTGCTGAATCATCTGGAGAATAATACTGCAGTTATTGAACAAGCGAGACTGAAAACCCTTGTTGCTGCTGTGTAAGTTTCTATCCACACTGCCTAATTTCAGTCTTGAACAACTTTCAGGAGTTATCATCCATCAGGTTTTTCAGGTAGCTTTACTGTTCCACAGAAATTTAATTTTTTTAAGTTTAAAGCTAAATAATCCAACTACTTTTGAAAACTGGAAAAGTAGAGGAATACTATCCCCATGGCAAATAATGAAAACCATTCCTAATTTTGTGAAAGCTCTAACTTCAACACCGTTATCAGACCATGAATGATATCCCACATTTGCACCCAGAGAAACACAGCGCCCTTTCTTGTAGAGCGGGGAAGAATCAAAATGTCCTGGGTCAATGACTTGTATTTGGTGCATCTTTACCCATGGTGCACAATAGGGTTACCTTTTGTCCCCCTAAAATGAAAAGGAATATGCAGTTTTTACCAAATTGCCAAGCATTTTTGTAATTATTAGGAGCTTCAAATTAGACTATTCCTCACTGTGATCAGGGAGTTGACCATCATATTTGAGAGCCCAGCAAAAGCATTTTGAAAAGAATGACAGCTGTACTTTAGCTGCCACTTTCCACTTGTGACAAGTGGGGTGGGATGCAGACCTGATGGTCAGGTAGCCACAGATTCACGTACTAGAAATGAGCAACAAACTGGGGCTAAAGTTAGGAACCTGCACTCCCTCACCCCCTACAGCAACTGGCACCCTGACTTTGAAGGGAGCATACAAAGCTTGTTGTTCTTCCCATATGGTAAATCTCTGTAAATAACCCCAGAATGTGTCTTCCATTCCATCCACACTAATGACCTGTAAGGTAGGCAACTTGGATATTAAGAGTGTCTAAACCAAAGACAATCTAGGACAAGCTTTTACAGAATGCAATTTATCCCACCTATTTTGGAGAACTGTCCCACGCAAAGGCACACATCTTTTACTAGCCATGGAAGAAGCTAAATGACAAGCCTAGACCAAAAAATAAATTGCAATGTTTTAGATAAACTTCATTTTAGATAAATGCTTCCACGCCAATGGCTTCTCTGGTAGAGCAGCCACCAAAACATTTGAGAATACTTTGAGGATATTTGACAGTGATTTATCTTCGCTAAGGTTTGGTTCTGTGTGTTAGAGTGAGAGGCAGGGCAGCTGCCTGCAGCCAGGGTCTCTTAGGGGGATTTCACTCCAAAGGATGGAAGCTCCTTGCAACTAACTACAAAAAATTAGTAAGGCAATTTGCAATCTTTGGAAGGATTTCTGGTGGCTTTTAACATTCTGAAGCTCCTACTGGTTTGAAAGATTCTTTGAATGAGCATCTGACTATCATGACGTTCCTAAGACCTGTATTGATTTTTAGCTTTCAGCCTAGGAACACGAAGCTGGGAGGGAATTCTTCAGTTGTCAAGGACAACAGTTTGCTACTACAGAAAATCACTTTATATAGTAGGTCTTTGAAAACACCTCTCTCTGACTTAAATCAATCTTCTTCCTTGTTTTTCTAAACATCTATACAGAACATCACTACATTTATATTTACAAGCTTTTCTTAAATTTTCAGACTGAATGTACTTTCTGAAAATCTATGATTATCTGGTTTTAATGCCCAAACTGTTCTATTCTCATATTTAACTGGTAGACTTCTATAATTTCTGCCTGCGTCATTAATAAATTTACAGAAAAAAAAGGAAATTATCCTTTAGGAACATTGGAGGGGATAATTCCCTAGATTCATGATTCCTCTTTCGACACAACCCGTCTTCTCATCGTTATC
The DNA here is from genome assembly GCA_036785705.1 of Acanthornis magna. Taxonomy (NCBI): domain Eukaryota; kingdom Metazoa; phylum Chordata; class Aves; order Passeriformes; family Acanthizidae; genus Acanthornis; species Acanthornis magna. The sequence goes on from JAWUZG010000090.1 coordinate 16,717,181, forward strand.
TTCTTTCAACTTTCCTCTCTCTTTCTCTCTTCTCTGATATTACTATTTCAAATGCCGCCATAGCACTTTAGTGAATGTCAGATACATTAGTTCCTTGTCTAAAAAATAATTTTTCTTTTCTAAGAGAGATATTGTGTTATTCTGGTGTTATCTAGCATGTGTGACATTATGTTCTTATAGCATTCATTTCAGGGCTATTAATATCTCCTCAAACTTACTGTAAAGCTTTGCTTACTACAGAAATCAGTCTACTGCAGCTTATATTGTTCCATATTTTCCTGTTTTGAAATAGGTAATTTTCTAGTCATAAAGCACCATCCAACAGCAACAGTAAATTTTAAAACTTTATATCAAGATTTGTGATTTTGCACAACAATTTTTTCAGATTTTGGGATGGTGATTTTCTGATGGGAGCATCAGAACATGTTCATTATTTCCACTGCCTCCACTTGCTTAGTCTATACCATGATACTTATTTAACTGAAACAGCTAAGGAAGATGGCAGGAAGGAACAAATAAATCTTTTTTAACCTCAATACCATGGTTATTGTATAGGATTTCCCATCTCATTTCCCTTCTTAGAAACACAGCAAAAAATATACCAGGTTAAACAGGAAGTCCATCTCCCTCAATATCATCCTTACAAGAATAAGCTAAGCATTTACCATGATAAAAATAACAGCACAAAGCTATAGATGCCACTGTCAAACTTTCAGGAACTGTCACTGTGCTCTTCATTTCATTTAAGCAACCTGAAAAAATGTAAATCTATTTATTCTTACTTCAAATGTAAAACCTAACCCAGTCTGACATGGGGCAAGTCTGAACTGCCAGCTTCCTGGGCTTTAATTGTTTGCTGTCTCATTCTGTCTCTTTTTCTACTCCTGATTATTCCCTGTGCTTTTTCAGAGGTGGCACTTGAATCTGCTAGAGCTAGAACCCTCACCTTTCTTCTTTTGCTGAGATGCAAACTCTGAAGACTTTTTGCAACTTTGATTTAAGGAAAGTCCAAACCAATAGCATGCTAAAAATCGTACACTATACCATTTAAGTCTTAGAAGCTTGTTCCTTTGAGACTGAAAATCTTAGATGAAAAGCTAATTTTATGCCTACGTAAATTTACATAGAGTGAAGCCAACATATATTATTCAGTCCAAGACTGTATTCTAAAGTCGGTCTTTATATTCTCATGTGCTTTAGAAACCTAGCCTTAACCAACACCATTTCTTACTTATGAAGCATTTATGGGAATAAATCTTTCAGCCAACATTTTTAGAAATACCTTGACCATGTAATTCACTTTCATTGTCTCTGTAAACCAGTTTGAATGTGGGAAGTTAAAATCTTCTTCCATTACACAATTCCAAAGTGTATTTATTTTTAGTAATATTTCAGAAATCTCTGTTCCAGGTCCCATCCAGTCCTTGTATGCCATATATTACCTCTAATCTTCAGAATGTATTTTACAATTTCCTTCAAAGGAATTTTTTACTCAAGAAGATTCTCTTGTACCTATATTTTATAACCATCACATTTCTCTCTCATCTTTACAATATCTTGAATTCTTCCTTCACCCCCCAAACTTTCACAACCCACAGTGGTGTAAATCTTGACCTTGCACATATTTCTAGCTTACAGAGGCATGGTCTATGAACCTTTGGTACTAATGTTAAGATATACAGCTTTTAAAACTTGAAAATCTCATACAGTCCTAAGTGCTTGCTAGTTTCATTTTTTAAGAAATCGGAAAAGACATGAATTATTCAATACATTATTTTGAAATTTAATGTAAGGTTATAGATTATTCCACTTTAAAACTTTTTTCCTACATTATGTATAGTCTCACAGACAGTTTTTGCACACACTTCAGCAGACAGTGTTTTCTCTTTGAACAGATACTGACATAAAAAAATAAAAAAGCAGAATTTTTATTAAAAATATATGTGTTCATATAATGTGCAGAATAATAAACTATAAAACAATATTCAGATGATAATCGAGCACCATTGGAGGATGTCTGGAAATTCTGACAATAGGAGGCACTCAGACCTGAGAAATCTAAACAGGGGTTTGGTGTATTTCAGAGGATAAGAACCTGCAAACTCTTTCAGACACACACAAAAATTCCCAGTATATTTCTAAACTGGTTCTCTTTCAGAGTCCCTTTAATGTAGCTACAATAATAAATGTCTGACAAGATTTTGTCACTCTGTGGTACAAAGTTGATGTTACTGGATGCATGGCTAGATATGCAGAAATATGTTGCATTTCCTGTACCATTCAGTGCCTCAAATTGATCTGCAAAATTCAGTCAGAACAAAGAACCTATTTCAAATTCGAAGAAGTTATTAAATTGCCACCTAGGGGCTCCTACTCTAAATAGTTTAGTCCTGGGGTTGCACTGCCTGAGCCTGTAGGTGTTGGCTTGCCTTTACCAACTTCTCCTTTCACCACTGTGTGCCTCCCATAACCCACTCCAAACAAAGATGCTGCTTCCTCAGTTCAGTGAATCATGTCTAGAAATCACGTAGAGAAGAACAGTCCTGCGGTTCAGCAATTGGAATGACATCTCCAAACTACCACAAATTACATATGAGATCATCAGCCTGCACATGTCACACACAACTGTAAGGGTTTTTCATGGACATGTGTAACACCTGTTATCATTTTCTGTTGAACAATAAGAGTTCACAGCAGGTAACTTCAGCCCTTTGCCTGAAGTTAGGTAACCTGGACCTGAGAGACAGATTCCAGTTCAGAGGAAGTTTGTAATGGCCGTAAATACAAGCTCCTGAGGAGTACTAGTGAAGTCAATGGGTATTAAGAGCATAATCAGGCCTAAAGCTGTTAATGGGTGGGAGCTTTTCCTTCTGTATACTTTGGTTTGTTATTTAGAAAGAAAAACAACTCCTCTACCTTCTTTTGTTTTCTTTTATTCAGTTTGTAACATCTCTAGGGCAGATAGTGTCTCTTGGAGTGGAATTGAAGACTGACTTCTCTGTGCCTTTGTCTTTGCAATGTTTATCTCATAGTTGAGACTTCTGTAATCACCTGACACTCTGGAATCCAGGCTTTCATTTAAAAAATTGTAAGCATCTGTGCTTCTTAGACACAGAGAAAGGTTTGAATACGTGTTGAAATTTATCTTGACAGTTTAGCAATCAGGGAACAAAAAAAAGGAATGAAAATCTTTAAAACATCATTACTTTTTAATTCATCTGATGATAATTGGAGATTCATTTAGAGGTTTTGAAATGTTGAAAGAGGCAATTCTGATCTCCATAGTGCAATGGGACAAAATGTTCACTGGAATCAAACACTGCAAAGAATGAGTTATTAACAAATGCATGCTTTAATTGCAAGAACTTGTGTACATATATTTATGGAAATATGACTTGGTCCAGGTAGGAAGCTAGACTATTCCATCTCTCTCCATCATCCTCCTTAGCTGAGGCAATTGTCAAAGAATAGCTAATTCATAAGAAGGACCCTGAGGAAGAAGGGCTCTGGCATTCAAATCGAGCAAGAAGAGAGATCTCAAAGTGAAAGCAAAATTTTTCAAATATTCACTGTTGTGAGCAGCCAGCTTAAAAAGAAAAGTCAAATACTTCAGCTACAGGATGCTTATTCCCTCTTCCCACCTTTCCTTCTCATGTTCACAAAGAATATATATTTCAAGATTTGCTTGTCTAGTCTCCTATTCTTTGAGGAATACAATTAACAGAAGTACTGAGCAATCAGAAGAATGTTTTTCAAAATTCACCAAGTTTACACAAAGTCTGGACACACTTTCAATGATTACTATTTGCTGTACGTAAAAATCCCCCAACACTCTTTCTCACCTGCTGAAAGTTTGAATAGATCTTTATTTCTTCCGGATCCATTTGCCCACTGCCAATTGTTTGTATTCTGTAGGAATGTCTGGTCCCTAAGACAGCTCCAGGTATTAAATAAACTGTGTCTCAGCAGGTTAGCTACTTATAACTGCAGCCACTTGAAAACAGTAGCAGTAGGAGAGCCAAGTGAGATTATCATGTGCGTTTGAGAACAGAACAAGAAGTCAAGGGAAACAAAAGTCTCTCACAGAAATAAACACTGGAAAAAGAGTCCAATTATAGAACCAGCATATCAAAAGTTCTTTTTCTTCAAACAACAATAACAATGCTGCAGAAACAGGAATTTTGTATTTAAAGTCTAAGTACTTTTCAATTACACCAAATTGAAGCATGAACAAGACAAGGGTTTTCCTCTTAATGCATGGACTTCAGATTCGGGAGGTGAAGAAAGAGATCTTACCAAAAACATGGTAAGCAAGGTATATACTAACACCTACAATATGATGGATTTCACCAAAGCCATTCATTTGGCAGCATAATTCCTGGCACTTTATTTGCTTAGCTCATGTTTCGTTTTTCAAAATCTGAGTCATTATTACCCAGGGAGGCAATCCATAATTCAACAAAATTAAGAAAAAAAAAAAAGGTAAGAAGGGAAGGTTAGTGAGCAGAAATGCTCTCCAGACATGTTGACTCCACTCCAGACAACTAACAAGGCAAATATAGTAACCTTTCCATAGTAGCTACTGAAGTCCCAAAATAGATAAAGTTAGGTGAGCAAAAAATAATAGCAACAATATAGCATGGTCAAAATACATTTCTCATAAGAAATTGTATTTCATGGAGCATTTAATTTAGTTAATAATTTATGAATAGGAATATCAATAGGAAATTAATATGGTTGGAATCATCCAAAGGGTCTTTCATTCAGAGTTCTTCCTGTACATTTTGTAAAAATGATTTTTTTCATGAGTGTATGTTGATCCTTTTTATACTTGTAGAAGAGAGATTCCATTGCTTTTTAAAATATTGTACTCTTTATCTTGCTAGAAGTGGGGAAGGCATTTACTGTTTTTTCTAATTCTAATTACATATTAATATGTACCTTAGTGATTCTGTCATTTAAATATTTTCACATCCATATTTTTCCTCCTGAATCTTTGGGACATGTTTAAATTTCTAAAAAAAGTATACTTGAGCGCATACTTACACTTTTGATAGGAGTCCTCTCCAGGAAATTCCATCTTCCTGGGAATGCAAATATTTAAAACTGGACCGGTGTTTTAAAAAGATTGAGGTTTTCTGTACAATTCTAAGCCTAAACTCAAGTAGCAGTGAGGCAGAGAAAGTTGGATCATCAAGCATTCTTTGACTTGAAGCAGTTACATTTCTTTCAAGTACAGCACATGGAAAATCTTATCAGTAATGTAAGCACATACCAAGGCAGGAGGCATAACAGCTGCTGCCCCTGTTGACCCCAGCGTTTAGCAAAATTCAGGGTCCTGCAGCTTATTTCTGTTAGAAGGAGGAATAGGTGAGACAGGTACTTTTGTTGCTGTCTTGTTTATTTACGAACAGTAAAGGCTAAGTTCTCTTACTCTCAAAATAGCAGGAATGAAAAGGCCAGAGGCAGTTTCCTTGCTTGCAGTTCTAGCCCCCTTCTAGACTCAACACCACTTAATAAATATCTTCATTTCATAACAGAAAGCTGAGGAAAGGTAAGAATGTTTCTCTCTTTTTATCCTGGCCTCCTGTTTATTTGTGGTGTACTGCGGCACTTTTAGCAATTCTTTTCAATTTATCACATCAGCCTGCCTTCCCCGTCTTTGTTGTTACCTGACATTTGAGAAAATTGTGGAACCACAAGACCTAAGTTAGCATTAAGGTGCTCCCATTATTACTATCCTAAGAAATGTCTCAAAAAATAAAAGGAAGCAATTAAATATCAAAGTTTGCTGGTAGGTAAAGTGAAACATTTCTATTTTTTTTTCTTTGGGCTCCTCTCAAAGAGAATAGCTGGTCAGGAACCAATTAATCCACTTAGCCTCAGTGAGAGACAGCAATCACATTCAACTAATTTCAGTGAATAAAATAATTGTAGTGCTGGTTTATTTGCCATCTGGGGACACTTTATTTATGCTCAACAATATCATTTCCCCCATGATAGTCAATATATGCAGTGATACTGAATGTCGGGTGTCTGAGCACATTGTCCCACTGCTGGGGATTTGTCTGCTTGGGCTCATGGCCAATGTAGATAATGTGCGGGTGCCTGGCCTTGGAGACAGCTGTTGGCAAAATCTCTGCTAAAAAGCCTCAGTGAAGGCTCCTCCTGAACAGGTCTGCTAAGATACCCCAGGGAGGAATCCTCCTCCTTGCCCAGGAGTTGGTTTAAGCTGAGGCTTCCCCGAGGTACGGACAGAGCCACTTCCCAGTCACAGCCATTCTTGCACCCTGCACAAACCCGTGGGACCAAATCTGGACTCTCACCCACAGTCTGACCCCTGGACTTGGCCTCAGACCTGCCTGCTGCTACGGGTGCCCAGCTCTTGCTGGGCAGCTGGCTGGTGTGGCAGTGCTCTGCTGCCCCTCAGGATGCCCCTTGGGGATGCCCATCACCTCCTGCCCCTCAAGGAGCAGCCAAACCCCACTAAAGGTTCAGTAAAAGGCACCAAAACCACTGTCAAGGGAAATAAACAGCTTTCAGGCACCTGCATTGTACAGGAGAGCACAAGTTCAAACAGCAGCCAGAACAAATGATTGCTCTGATGGCAAAGTCGGGTAAGTAAAGAAAATGCAGGAGTGCCTGCCTTGAAAATTGTGTGCATCATCATCTTTCTTTTCAAGTGTACCCAAAAGCATTGCATGCCTACTATACACACTACTACATACTCTACAAACTCTGCCAGTCCCGAAACCCATAATAAGGGGATGTTTGTGAGGATTTGACCCTGAAAAAAGATGTAAATATTATCTTATGTTGTATCTCCTTATAATGGATGGCATATTCATTTTTAATGCCATTTTTTTAAGATGCCTGACTTAGTTCATTTAGCAAGCCACAGATTTTAATGAAAAAATATTTTACTGTCTCCAATAAGACTGACAATAATTAAAATTATTTCAACTACATTATCGTTAGAGGCCTCAGGTTAAATGAATTCACATCATCTTCTAACACATTTACACATATCATAAATCCTCTGTCTTTTTTCTGTGCCTTGTTCAATAATGTTTCTTGAAATATTCAGCTTAAGGGGAAACGCAGACTCTGAGACTTTTTTTTTTCTACATATATATTTATAGAGAAGAATCAATTGTTTGTGATCAAAGAGTGATTTTTTAACAGAAGTGCATAACAGAGGGAATAATCCTCCAGGTAGCTGATAACTTCTTACTTAGCCTGTAAACTAGATGTACATTGTACTTTTTACATTCCAAGTAAAATGCAGATCCTGTCTTGGTAAATGACAACTTACTCCATACTTTTTTATTTATTAAATCAGTAAGAGTGCTTGCATGGCAGAATGATACCTATTGTAAAAAAAACTAACACAGAATCTGATCAACACTGGTAAAAACAAAACATTAAGGCTGAAAAATACTGTTAGCTCTGAGGAACACTTCCAAGACAAAAAAGAAAAATAATGATGCAAAACTACGCAGTGTATATAAATTTGCGGGTGAGCTGAAGTCAGAAGTTAGTTATACAGAGCAAGATCAGAATATAATGCAGCCAGACTGAATGGCCATGAAGACTAAGGAGGAACCTGTGAATGGTAGATTAATAGTACAAGGTGCAGCGTCATGTAGGCAGAGACAGCACCAAGAAATTAGTTGTAAACTTGGAGTTAATACTTGGAAACTGCAGGTGGATTTCAGGGAAGAGAATGACAGACAAGAAATATGTCCACCAACATGAGGAGATTGAGAAATGAAACTTTAAATCTAGAAGGTATCCCTTCCTACAGAGAGAGAGAGAGAGAGAGAGAGAGAGAGAGTGAGAAAGTGAATAATATACTTCTTTGGAGGTCCTATCATACACTTCTTGTTACCTGTGTTCATGAGCTCAGATAAGCTAAACTCAGGGAAGATTAATCAGACTGTTCCAGAGTATTCAAAACACATTTTATTAGTTGAGATAGAGATGTGTGACTTGCTTAGACAAGCAGGCAGAAAGCTGAGTGGGGGTGTCATTGCTGTCTATAAATATCCAAAGCAGAGAAGGACAAGAGAGATTCAGATCTATTTCTGTTAAAAAGCCACTTTGGCATAGGTATGAATGAACCATGGACATATTAAATGCAGATTAGATTATTTGCATTTACCGTTGCTGGAATTATTAAGCATTTTACACAGACAATATATCGATACTGCTGTTGTAAAATATATATATATATACATGTATATAAGAACTATTGTAAAAGTATAAAATGCTATTACAGGAACAATCAGTGTGACATCAACCATCATAGAGTCATGCCTGATCTGAATCACATTCTGTGTTTACCATTTCAAATGGATACAGAATGGATTAGTGCAGAAAGGTAAAGGAGTTTTTCAGATTTTCCAAAAGCCGTAGACAGCACTGGAGGGAAGTGAATGTGCTAATACAACGTTTCTCAGTTTGGTGAAGCTTATTGGAAACAAGACTCTTTAACTGATGACATATAAGTGGGAAGTTAATTCAGTTCCTTGCTAACATTGCAGCTCCTTCTGTGGCCCACTGAAACTCAGGATGGTTCTTGCTACTGCAGCTGGTGAACATTTCCCTATGTTCTGCTCTGTCAGGCATCTTCTCTGCCACATTACTAGTACCAGAAATTACACTAAGCTGTAGACAATAAGAGCCTTATAATGCTCATGTTAAGTTCACCTCTTCAATGACTGATATGAAATTTTGGATGTTCTCACACACGGCATTTAGAATGAGTGAACGCTGAAACCGCAGTGCTGTCAGAAAGCTGGAGCTCAAGCAAGGCTCGTGGAGCTGCAAGTGACCACATTCTGTGGCAGCTGCAGTTACGGATTTTCTACGGATGTTTTTTTAGGGAGGGTGGCTTCCTATCCAGGTCCACTGCAAGGGATGGGAGAACGTCTCTGTTTTATGAGTAAGAAGTCCAAAACTTTGCAGGGTGGCAGCTGTCAATGTAATGTAGAGGTCACATTGCCATGTACAATCCAGCCACCCTACAGCAGGAACTAAACATTGCACCATGGAGCAGACACCTTCAATCTATGAGCTTAGCCCCTGTTCACGTCACTTGCATTTACACACCACTGTAGCCTTTAACACCTGCAGCAGGCAGCCTTTGCTTGGCCCTTTCAGGAGATCTTTTCTGTTCTTACTATCTGCTCCAGACTTCAAAGAAATTTCCCCTACATTGTTCTCCATGTCCCATCATTTCTTTTTTGCCATAAAAATGTCATAACAACCTGATTGAACTATGACAAATATCTCAGTTCCCCCTCATCTGTCAAATGTTTGATAGTCAAAAATATATTTGTTTGTGATCCGTTGGACTCTGACCAGAACCCACTACAGAGTAAGCCAGGCATCTTCGCCTTTGACCTGCATATACTGAAATTTACCTTTAGCCACACATATATTCTACTTAGGGCATTTTGTACCTAATCCCAAATGATACTGTGTCAAGAGAACTAAGTCATATTAACTGAGAAAACTGTTTTTTTTTTTCTGTTCATTGCAGATCAACTCTAAGGCTACAGATAAATAGGCCATTGAAAAAGGACAAACCCTGAAAAATGGCCTGTGCCTAAGAGCACTGTGCCGTTTGGAAGAAAAAATGAGTATACAAAGCAGGTGTATATATAAAGAATAGCTCCTTCTGGAGCCAGCATACCTAACAAAAATACCCAGATGTAATGGATAAGAAAAGGCTTACATTTGTACTGAGAACATTGTGTACTACTTGGAATCAATGGCTCAAAACATTTTATTCCTAGGTCTGCTTCTTTTACTTGAGCCAGCTTCAATTAGGCCAAGCACTGTCACAGAGCAGTGACATTTCAAATACCTTTATTTACTTGAATCACCAGGAATCCTTCAGTGCCCCTTCAGACAAAACACACAGATTAAATACCAGCTGTGGCAGGTTGTTTAAAGAAAGGCAAGGAACTGGAATGCACTATTTTCTGAGAAACAAGAGTTTCTTCTCAAGTCCAAGAAGCAGTTACATGGCAGCACTGGTGTAGTATCTCTAAGGTGCATGGAAGTGTGACTTAGATTGTGTTGAGGACTGAGGAATCATGGTAGCCCTATTCCAGGTGATCCACAAGAGCTCTTCTGCAACTGCCTGCCAAGTTTGCAGGGTGAGGTTTAGCTCATGCCCTGGAGGAACATCATTCTGCTACCTGTCGTTGGCCATTGCTGGCTTAGGAACAGGCCTTTAGTAAATAGCAAGTAGTTCTTTGGATGCCTGTGGTGAGAGGAGGCATTTCATACATATATATCTGTAGTCCAAAAATCTCCTTTGGGATATCCTTAGTTTGAAAGCCTTCCTCTTCCTCTTGCTTTCCTACATCCTCACTGGTAATGATGCTTTCCCCTATAAAGACTGGGCTGAGCATTCCCAAAGGCCACATAACAGCTTTCATAGAATCACAGAATGGATAAGGTTGGAACAGATCTTTGAAATCACCATTTCCAACTTTGCTGCTGAAGCCCTTCTGCAAAGTCTTTTAACTGCACCAGGACAGCCAGGGCTCCGGCTTATATGCATTCAGTCTGTGTGTGGAAAATGAAAAAAAATTAAACTCAAGGTTTAATTTCAATTTTTTTTTTATTTTTATACACTAAAATGCATATAAGTAACAGATATCTGAAGATTATTTGGATTTTTTTAAAAATATGCTGTTTTGGTATTCTGCCTCCACAGTATTTCCCAGGGTTGTGTTAATGTACAAATACAATGGATACTTTTTTTATGACTATGACAAAAGTAAAGAGCCCACAATGTGAATTGTAACCAGGTCCATAGATTTTCTTGCCCCTTTTCCTTTGGACAATTCATTATTTTATTTTATTTTATTTTATTTTATTTTATTTTATTTTATTTTATTTTATTTTATTTTATTTTTTTTTTTTATTTTTCCTTTTCATAATTTTTACTCTGGAATACTTTTGAAAGGCTTGGATAAAGCTATTTATTTTAGTTTATTTCCCTGGGTAAAGAGGTTAAACTAATTGTCTAAAGGACTGCACTTGACTAGCAGCAGATATGATTGTTGGAAGCCTATCATTTAGGTTTTCATGAAAAGAATGAGGAGCATAATGAGTATTCCTGCAGCACCAAGGTAAAGTAGCACTACATCTGAAAGTTAAGAAAAGCATCAAGAGGCAGAGAGGCATCATTTTCTCCCTTGATATACCATTTGCTGTTCGCACAATGATCTACATTTAATAGAAAAACCTGTAACTCTTTAAAAAGAAAAACAGCCAAAGGAAAATAGTGTCTTTCAATATACAGCAGACAGAGTCACTAAAGCTATAGCAGAATACTTTAACAAATAAAAGGTCATATGAGTTAATTAGGCTTTTTTTCCTCTTCCATTTAATAAGAAACAAAGTTACCATGGAGACTCACTGGATAATGCATTCTATTTTGGTACAAAAACACCTTTTAAAAAGAACATATTTAGTGAGGAATTTTCAAAGTGAGTGCTCTGGAAAAAAAAGCCACATGAAACCTTTACTTGTTCATTTTCTTTTTCATTTGTGTCTGCAGTAGTTATTCTATCCCTGTCATCTGGTGTTTGTTTGGGAAGAGTTCTCTGTTTTGTCTATAGAACAAATAGATGGAAATAACAATTTTGATGAGGCAGTAGCCCTGCCTGGTTAGATTGTAACCTAGCAGGACAAGTTATGTGTGACTGATACCCCCGGACCCCTGGACTTAGTGAGCCTCTGCTGAATTGCTTTCCAAAGTCATGGACCCTGAATTCCCCGTGTTTTTACTGCTCTGTCTTGTAGTGCTGTCCTTAACCCAGCAGTAAGGCCACAGGACAGAGAGAAGACTCTTCTGGAGCTCTCTGTGTTGGCAGAGCATTGAATCAGGGCTAGAAGAAAAGGTGTGAGGAAGAGTAGTTTCCCTCATGATTTTTGTATGGCATAGATGCCTAATTCAGATGAAGGTCTCCCTCTGACAGTTTTTCCAATGATACAATTTTTTCAATATTATTTTCATCTTGGTAGATGGTGCGAAGAGTGGTTCTTGTGCACCAGCTTCCTCTTCTCCACATCATGCTCTGAAAGGGTGGCTGACTCCAGGCACGCCACATAGTTGAAATGTTCCATACAATTTTCCATAAACCAAAGGGATTGCCATTATCATTTATGGTTATTTTGATTTTTATGGAAAGAACCTTCTCTCATGGCACATTTGGAGTCTGTGACTATAATTCTAAGACTTCGAGTTTTAATATTGTAGTTTTATATTTTTTCTGTAGTTTTTCATTCAGGTTATTGGATGATGTATCTTTTTCACCTGAAGGAACAGTCCCAAAATATATTCTGATTTGTAATTAAGTTTACCTTGACAACAGATTTTTTATGTGAGCTTTCATATAAACACAGAAAAATTTCCTTCTCCAGTCACAGAGAAGCTAATGAAAACAGATAATAATAATAAAAATTGTATTACATTTTAAAGTGTTGAAATGCTACTGAATTTTTTTTCATTATTCATTGCTTCAGAATCATAGTATTTAGCAAAAATAGATTAATCTTACTCAAAACCGGGCCTATAAATGAATTATTGTGGTGGTTTTTCCTTAGCCCAGTTTTTGCCAGTGAGTAGGGTGGGGTACAAAGATGGCTCCTGCATGTCCTGTGTGAAGATTCTGGAATTTTTCCACCATGTCCAGCAGAGCCAATCTCTGATGGCTCTGAAGATGATGGACATGCTGCTGGCCAAACCTGGGCCAATTAAAAATGCTAGTTACGCCTCTGTGAAAACATATTTAAGAAGAAATCAAAACAATGTGAGCACACACTTCTCTACAGCCAGAGGAGGAGGAGGGGGAGGTAAAATATGTAAGGGAGAACAACATGGAGGCACCAAGGTCAGTGGAGAAGGTGGGGGAGGAGGTGCTCCAGGCGCCGGAGCTGAAAACCCTCTGCCGGCCGTGGTGAAGACCATGGGGGAGCAGGTGATCCCCCTGCAGCCCATGGAGTCCAGGGGGATGCAGAGAACCACCCACAGCCTGTGGGGAGGTGCCCACGCCAGAGGAGCAGGTGATGCCTGCAGGAAGCTGTGATCCAGTGGGAGTCCCAGTAGAGACTGAAAGTTGCAAAGGCCTTGAAAGAGAGAGAAAGGCCTTGCTCCCGGGATGGAAATAGCCTGGCCTCGGCTTGGAAGTCTGCAGCCTGGACAGAAGAGTCACAGACAGCAACAGATTTTCGGGTGGGATGCTGCTCATGAGATTGGACCCACGCCAGAGAAGTTGGCAGAGGACTGTCTCTCGTGGGAGGGACCCCCATGGCTAAGCAGAGGATTCTTTTCCCCTGATAGACTGACCCTGACCAAAGGAAACCCCCATACCCTGCCCCCACCCCAGAGCTGTTGGTTGGAAGGAAGGAGGGAGGGAGTGAGCTGAGAAATGGCCTTAATAGGGAGAGGGGTGAGTAGAGAAACAGCGTTTGTAGCAGAAGATTGTGGTGTTGGACTGACTAAGAGAAGCCACATACCTTGCCCCAGCCCGTATCTGTTGGTTGAATGGAGGGAGGGGGTGAAGAGAGAAACAGTGTCTGCAGTAGAAGAATTGTGATGAACTGACTAAGAGAAAAACCCCATACCCTGCCCCTGCCCGGGAGTTGTTGGTTAGTTGGAAAGGGGGGGCGGTGAGTTAAGAAGCGGTGCCTTAAGAGGGAAGGGGGGTGAGTGAAGAAACGGTGTCTTAAGAGCTTATTTTTACCTCTGATTTATCCTCTGTTAGATTAATAAATCTTTGCAACTTTAAGTTTCCCGCCTGCATTTTGCCCTCTCCAGTGCGCACCTATCAGTGATCTTATCTCAACTCATGAGTCTAGTGTGTTTGTGTTAGTTTTTTTCCCTCTGCATAGCTGCAGCAGGAGAGAGCATAGAGAGCAAACGTCATAGGTGCCTGGCATTTAGCCAGGGTCAAACCCATGACATTTTTAAAATGCTTGTAATAAGAATATTTTGAAGGACAGTCTATACCTATAAACTAGATAAAATACATGAAATGTATATTATTGTATACAATGAAATGTAAATAGCATATATATCCTAACAGATGTGAAACATTCCATAATACTAAAGGTCATTTTTCTTGTTCATATTCAACTCCTTGTTTTTCCTTGCACCTAAAGCAATTTAAGGAAATAATTGCTCATACTTAAATTTAAATATTTTGTTGAAATAGTGTACCACTCTCAGCTTTTTGACACACACATAAGACCTTGGATGCAAATGGGCTATTTTGAAATTTATCACAAAGAGTCCTTATCAAGAAGGCAAAAACCTCTGGACAAGCCTGATTGCCATCTCCAAACAGAGCAGATAGAAACTCCATTTAATCAAGCATAATCTGTGATTGGAAAGGCTTACTTGGGGCATTTGGTAGAAGTGAGACCATTTGAGGGGAAATAATTTTTCTTACATTTATTCCCTGAAGGACAAAAAGAAAATATTAAATATTTAATGAATGTGCAGAAAAATAAAATTGACAACTTTAACTCAATTTTCAAGTCTGATGCTGTACTATTACAGCTGCATAGATGACTAAGAAGTAGATATATGCCCATATGTTCTTAGAGAAATGCAAAATAGCAAGTGAAATATTGGAAATATTGCTATCTTTGATGGATTTGATAATTGACTAGAAGAATTTCTCTGTCACACAAACCAGATAGACACTTTCACGGTGACACACTCAGGTTATCATTAATAGTGGTTATGGAAAATTCAAAGGAAGTGTTCAGAATTTAAAATTTCTATAAAATAAAATTAAAATAAAATCAAGGAAGGAAAAGCATCAAAAAGAGTAAAATTAGCTGCCTGTACAAGAGGTGGCTAGCAGTGTAATTAAGGCATAAAATTGTTTTCCTTCCACCAACAACATATGACAAAGCTTGAGGGAGAGGACCTGTAGAGTGGGAGCCGTATTGTCAAGATGTCTGAAAGTGAGCTGTCAAGCCTGAACTAATCCCTGTATGATACTTTATGATTAAGAGACAAAAATAAACACTACCAAACAGGGATTGATGTGCCCTTTTTTGAAGTCTGATTACAGGACAGCTTTTGTTTCCTCTCTACTAGTAATAAAAGGAGCATAAGTTGTGCAGATTTTCTAATTTTTAGATGCTTAAGCTAAGAATGATTCATTCCCCTTCTTTCTTGTGAAAACGCACTTTTTAAAAATGCACCCTCCAACTTAGTCAGAATTACTTCTATGTAAGGGGAAGAGTGCACCACACTTTATTAGTACCCAGAACAGACGGACCACCCCATGGCCGTTTGCGTCTTGAATCATAAGTAGAGCTCTGGAAATGTTTGGGTTTGTTTGGTTTTTGGGGTTGGTTTTTGGTTTTGTTTTTTTTTTTTGGTATGTTGCTTATCCTGATCACAGATTTCATTGATACATATTGGTGCTTGAACATTGAATGTAAGGTGTAGATACAACCTCTTTCCCGTTGAATTGCAGATGATTTAGCTACTTAGATTCTCATAGCCAGAAAATCTATAGGAAACTGAAGTTAAGACTGTTCATTTGTGCAAAAAAGTTTATCCAAATACTTGCATTCATTTTATACATGCCTTAGGATCAAGTGACAGCTAGTGCTCCTCAAGTTCTCTCCAAAGATTAACACCTCTGAAGGACAGCGCCTCTGCCACACTTTTGTAATCCTTGTACAAGGTTCACAGGCAAAGATGTCCCACTTTGCAATCAGATCCATGTCTACGAGAACCAAGAAATATTATTGCCACTGACAGTGATCCAGACATGAAACAAAACAAATGCATCAAAACTGCTGCAGATTCCGTTTGAAAACGTTGGCATTTTCAGCATCAGCCAACAGAACTTTTGCCTTCATATAAAGTCCTTTAGTTCTATGATGAAGCTGACCGTGTTTCTGTCAGGGTTGACTTCTCACAACTGATTTAGGAATGCAACTCTAGAAGTCTGTAACAAAATCATTTAGTGTTGCTCCTTTTATCAGAGAAATAGGAATTCCTCATCTACACTGCTGATAATAAAACATGCACCAGATATGGTGCAAGTCAACCAGTAAGGATGTCTTCAATTGTTTCATTTTCCTCTCATTTTTTAAATCCCCAAAGAACTGGCAGACATATGGCTCTCTGAGGTACCCAGTACTTGCATGCTACAGACATTTTTTATTTTGCTTCTATGAACATATTTCTTTTGTTTTGATCTCTGTCTTCTTTTACAGTGTCACTGGAATCCTTCTTAGGAATATTTGCTGAGGAAAGAAGTTAATTGTTAGACTTCCCATACTTGCATTACTTATCTTCCTAGATACAATATTTTTCTCTTCCTCTTCCCAGGAAACAACTTCATTACACTGTAGATGAGCAAGTAGGGATGTGCCAAGATACGTAGCTCAAATTGTTAATTTTTGGTGATGTGATTTTTCAAGCAGGAGCAGCAGCTTGAGAACACAGGGCTTGATTTTCAGTATTTTAGTAGTTTTTATAATTTCAGTAATTTTTAGTAATTAACAGGATTTACAACTGCACCAATCACTTTAGTGTGAATTAAAATATGAAGCAAGAAAATACTTTGTAGGGAATCAGCATTTGATGAACGATCTAAGTCTGTTAGGGCTAGGAGGGTGCTTTGCTTCGGTAAACAATTTTGAGAACTTTGCTGGAATTAGCTGAGATTCTTTGACAAAAGCAACAGTAATTTTATAGATGTGCATGTATCTATACATCCTACAGAGGATCACTGTGGCATTTAAAGGATTTGCTATCTATCTGTCTATCTATCTATCTATCTATCTATCTATCTATCTATCTATCTATCTATCTATCTTCTAAGGGTTTATGCCCCAGACTCACACGGCAGTTCACAAGTGAACAAAAGCAACAACTTCAAAATAGCAAAAGGTATGTGTTTTTGACAGAAATAGCAATTCAAAAGAAACATGAACACAAAGAGCTGTACCACAGCTCAAAAATTCCTGCCATTTTTAATATTAGTACTGGATTGTGTCATAGCACCCAAATCCACTGAAAGCCTGACTGTGCTGTTCTGCTGTGTGCGGGAGATGTGGGCAGGAATTTTACCTCAGCAATGACCACATTGTATTTCTCCTCTATTTTCTTCAAAACCCATGATCAAGTATCCAAACTGTTCTTGCAAATAGCTTATATTCAGTCCAAGTTCTGATTACCTTCAATTCCACCCGCCCTTGTGGCTTGTCACATCAAAATGCTCCTAGGAAAGGTCATGGTTTCTTTTTCAAAAGGACTCAAATAATTTGTCATACCTGATATCCTCACTGCAAGGTTTCCTAAAAGATTGCCAGATATGTATGTATATGCCTCCTCCTACTAATAAAATTAAGCCATCAATAATAATAACTACTCTATAGCCAATACAATGATTAATAGCTACTTAATTAATATTAATTAATTGGGGCTTGGGTCTTCCCTGTGGCAGGGAAGGCACAGTTATCCTTTCTTGTAGAATAGCAGCAGGATTTTTCCAGTCTGCATGCCCACATGTGCAAAGCAGAACCCCTGGGCAGTGAAAAATAGGATATGTATTTAACCAAAATCACAAACAACTTCCTCACTAAGCCTTCTAGTGATTAAAGTAATTTACAGTATTCCTTTTCACTTGGGCATCTTTCTACTTCATCTGGAATGTAATCACTTTCTCTTTTCTGTGTCCTGATTTAGAAATTTCAATTTACTTTTTCCTTTTTTTTTAGTTTATTTTGCTTCAAAACAAATTCTTTGAGCACTGATTGAAGTAATTGTAGACATTAAAAGTGATTTTTATAAAGTATGTCCTCACTGGAAGCAGTTTATAAAAACAAAACAAATACAAAATAAATACACATAGGATAAAAAAAAATACTATCAAAGAGAAATACAAGTCAGAAGTGAACCATTACATCCTAAGTGGAAACAAACCATTAAAGCTTTGTTAATATGAAGGGAAAGGGCCTGAATTCTACAATGCCTACCCGAATTCAAAACTGAGAAATCAGGGGGTTTTTTTTCAGACTGAATTATAATCTGTTTGTGGCTTGCTTTTGAACTTTTAGTCAAACAGACTATATTCTCTAAGCACCAATAAAATAGTATAAACATATGTCAATTCCCCATGAAAGGAAAGCCACCATTAGAAATTTGGCAAATATAGTGCATTTCATTTAGTGCTCAGAATGACAGCATAAAAAGTCAGTACAGCATGTTGAGGCAAAGAGATAAAACATTCAGCAGCTTCATCCATTTAGAGAAAAATAAATGAAATATTGGCAGTCTGGGAAGGAAATCCATTGAATGGGAAAGGAAGAAGATGCTGTGCCCTTCAAAATGTGTCTTATTCTGTGTCACTAAGGCAGAAGGATCCACCCTGTAGTTAAGAGGCAACCAGATCATAAATCTTATATATGATACCTAATTGGTTATGCTCTTTCTGTTTTGCAAAATATATTTGAAATCTCATTAGAATAACTCCATTTAGTGTAAGAATCCAATATGACAATATTTATTGTCAACTGTTTTCTATGAGTAAACCACAGAAATTTGAAAGTTGATTAAGTAATTTCTCAGAAAAAGGTATTTCAATAAAACTGAAATAAAAAAGATCAGCAACTCCAGACAGTAGTGCAGAGTCTGGTAATTTTAGACTTATGCAACTGTTTTGAAAAATGTTAAAATTTCATTTTCCTTGTCTGATTGCCACTTCTACACACTGCAATGTGATGAAAAAAAATTACCATTTTCTTTTTCTAAAGTGTCTGTTTATTAATATTTGGCCACCTGTGTGTGTCTGTGCATAAGTATAAGCATAAGCCACTATGTTTTGGGTTGACCCTTTAATTTCATTCCTTGGTAGTTTCCTAGGCCTATCCAAGATCATTCACAGCACATTTATAAAGTCCACTACTCCAACAGAAACCATGGACAAGTTGCAACCGAACACACTAAATCACAATTGTTTACAGCCCTCAGAATAAATTTATGCAAGAATTCCTGGAAAACTGTGGTTGCTAATTCTGTAATGAGGAAAATGGTTTCCCATGAAAATGAAAATGCATGTTTATATGGCACCTTTTTCTTCATCATTTTCCCCTTGGGCTGAAGGGCAGGTCTAGAATTTTTTCCATAGCAGTCAGCATTAAATGTTTGAAAATCTGGTTCTGTATTTGCACAGTAGGCAGAGAATGTCAGCCACATTATAACCCAAGCTTTCTATATTATCTCTGAAAGCAACCACATACTGTTTCAGTTCTTTTGCAGTAAGCTTGAAATTGCTGTTTTCCCGTGCCAGTCGTGGCACTTGGCAATTCATATCCTAGCCCATGCAATTAAATGGTCTTGGGCAGTGGGCCATGCCCAGGGCACACAGGCAGGAGAGGACACAAGTTTCTGGAAACAGAAATGGAGCAACTGCACAGGGCCCCCCAGCCCATCCCCAGCTGCATGCCCTGCCTCACACCGCGACAGACTGAGCCCTGTGCAGAGCTTGGCTGGTAGAGGTGGGCATTGTAAGAGGCTGATCTTATTCTGTGCACATCGTGGTGATTCAGAGACAGCGAGAAAAGAATGAGTACCCTGTGGAGATGCAATTCTACCCCCTAAGTTCATGCCTGAATTCATTCAAATTAATGGCTCTTTCCTGTTTACAAGGTTTATGCAGCTATTAAGCCCTGGAGGCCTGAACTGACAGTAGAGAACTGGGGAAATCCGTATGCTACTACAAAGTTTTATCATTGTATTGTTATGTTTTACTTGTAGGCATTTCATATCTGCTGCTGATTTACATCCTTACAATAGAAAACTCTGTTACATAGCTCACCTTAGACTGGCATGTTGGAGTAGCTTGACAGGGTTTTATTGCTATGTCAGTCAGAGAAGTCCATATTTGAGCATGGCACGGAAAAGTTTGCTCTACAGAAAATGGAAGATCACCATACAGAGATACAAACATAGCTGCGTGTGGTTAGATTAAACGTGAGTGGAGCAATCCCTACATTTTTGCCCTGAATGACGCCACATAATCCCATTATTTTATTTCCTGATGCAAGAAAGTTACCAATTCATTGAATCATGTTTAACTAGATGTTGGCAATCACCAGTAATTCCTACAAGAATGGAACCATGGTTCATAGAGCAGACTGAAGATTTGTTCTAGTTTTTCTGTTACGGTTCCCACACATCTTATCACAATGTTCTGATAATGGATTTTGTACATTATTGGTAATTCTTAAGTGGAATTTAACATATGGATGAAAAGCTGAGAAATCGCTCGCTTTGGGGTTTGGGCCAGACCATATCTAAAGTTCATAAACCTTCTACTTATTCCCAAAGTCACATAGAAAATACCTTGATAATGTGAAACATGTGCAACAGTTAAGACCACTTAGTAGAGAGGTGCTCTTTTCTTATCCTAGCAACATGTCCAAAGGAAGAAGGAGTGACAGATACAGTAGTTTGTTATATTTAGTCCATCACTGGACTAAAACACAACAACAGAAACTGGTTTAATAAATAAACATATCTGTAATATATAACCACATAAAGCAGAGACACAAGGAAAGTCAAGTAGTCACCTGCTTTATTTTGGGAGAGATTTTGCTTTCTTTGTGTGTGGTCAGGGCTTTTGCATGATAGTGCAAATGTATGGATGGAAAAGAATATTTATGCAACACTAAAAGCTCAAGTTTTGAAATCTGTCATTCCTTCTCAAAGAAACCAAGCCGCAATATTCAGAAGAATCCAATGAATTTTAAGTTTCTTAAATTTCTATTTTTATGTATGGAGGAAATTGAGCAAAAAAGTAAAATGACTACTTTCATAGCTATGAGTTCTAACCAGTAGTGGCAAGTGGTAAAAGAGTCACTTTAGACTCTTTGCTTCTGTAAAACTGGTAAAACCTAGTTCACTGACTGTCTTGGCTAATTTTCAATCATAAAATTTCACCCATCACAGATCAGTGCTCATTTTAAAGATGGAGCACTAGTTATGACTCAATTGAAATAAAACAACTTCTCCTTCAGCTACTAAGGCAGAACTAAAAAAAAAAAGGGCTTCTTTCTTCTGCTAACTTCATGATTAAATTTAAGTAGTTGTAATTATTTGGTGACTTAATAATTTGATGCAATAGATTTCTTGATTTAATTTCAATTATTACCTTGACTTAATCCTTACATTAGTCCATTATTAATTAATCTTTGACAGAAATAGTAGCTTTAATCAATGATGTATATATTTAATTCTAGATTAACTTGTCTTTTTAATAAAATGAATAAAAATAATCTGTTTTGATATATCCTTTTTGCTTGCAATATGGGTCAATTACTCTAAAACAAAAGTGTTACAATGAGGTATTTGAAAACCTGCAAGTCTTATTTCTAAATTCATATCTTTGTCTCTCACTAGTATGACATGGTAGTCACCAATACAGTTGTGATTTGTTCTACGAATTGCTGTTTACTGGCACTCCCAATAAGTGGTTGTCTTAGGAATGTTATTGCTATTATCAGCAGACACAGAATAAACAGTTGGACACTCTGATTTAAAAGTAAACTGGAACAATACTGTAACCTGAGCCTTTTGTCTCAATATAAAACACTCAGTACTTCCCCCGTAGCTGGGCCAACATTGTTTTATCATCCATTTCCTCTATAAACAGAAAATAATAATTTTAGTGAAAATTAAGCATGAAAGATATCAAGAATCATGTCAAAAGTAACAAGACTGGTAGTGGTTTATTAAATTCTAAAGAGAGAATGATGCAAATAACAAACCAAGCATGGATTTGAAAACCTAGTCCGCAGGCTGTCCTAGGCAGATCTGTCCCTTGGAGCTGGTCAGGGATAGCATGGGAACAACGCAAAGAGACAGCAGATGTGCAGCACCTTGTCCTGCCACCTAAGGCTGAAGCCAGGGGTGTGTCATGGCAGACAACACTGTGCCATGCCAGCACCCACGTGGGGATTACGTTTTTACCTGCTCCAGTTTCTACCTACAACATGCCTCCAATCCATGTGTGCACGAACTAAGCCAGTCACTGAGGACCTTGCTGCCAGACACAGCAGGGATGCTTTCTTCTGTGTGCTATCTGGGAGTGACAGTCTGTCAATGACACCAGAGCTGATAGGAGATCTCAGATTTTTCTGTAACAGCCATATTCACCACAACCCTCAAGCTGGGCACTGTGATGTTAGCTCCATACAAAATATTAACTCACCTTGAAGTGTTTCCCAGCCCGTCTGCACCACTGTGGATGGTCAGTCTGCATAACGTCCTCCAAGTTTTCATTCAAATATTGGGCCAACCATTCTGCTACATAATCAACACCAGATCTGCCAGAATTTCATGTAGGTGGTGTCCTCCAGCAAAAAACTAGGCAGACACTGTTCGCCTCAGACTGAGAGCACAGGGCAGTCCTGTGGGTCTTGCCCTCTCATTTACCAGGGAGACGTTCAGCCAGTCTCTCATGTAGCTCTTGTGAGCTTTTCTCCCCTCCATTACCTTTCACTGAGTCAGGGCACAGCAGAGTAAATTCATATTCCATGCTGCTGCAGCCGCTTTTGGCAAGTTGTGGTACACTTACCTTATAGCCAGAAAATGCTGATTTAGATATTACGCTGAAGAATCCGTACTAACATCAGAAAATATTAATCTGTAAGAAATCAGTGGTCTCTGTCTTTGAAGGGAAATTAATGCTCAATAAGCTTTCTACACTTTAGAATGTCCTAGAGGACTTACAGGATTTAGTACATAAAGGAATTCATAAGAATCTGATCTTTTCCCCAACAATGCTATGAGATGCCCACAGGGCCTCCAGAAAAATATTGTCATCATCTACAAGGCATAAATTTGGACTAATGCTGAAAACATGTGCCTAGGAAATAGCTCGTTTAAAGCAGTTAATCATTCATATAAATGCAAACTGCAAATATAGAAGATAATACATATGAATCTTTGCTATTGCCCAAAGGCACAATGCATAATTAAGAATACTGGCCATAGATGTATCAAATTCACCAAGTTTTCTACTCTCCACTGCAAAAATCTTTCTTCAGTGACATGAATTGAGCAAGTAGGATTTAAGAAAAATTGAAGTGAAACCGATACCAATGAACTTCTTTGTAAAAAATCTTGTACATTTTAAAGATAAAAATTATGCAGTTTCTGAGACATTATTTTCTTATATTGCAAATATCTGTGTACTCTGAATGTTTAATAGCTTAACTGAGAGTCTTTTGCTCAGGCATGAAATACCTAATGAATAAATGGGATGAATAAAAGCATGGATAAAAGTTCAGCTCTTGCCTCACAGCAAAGGGAGACAAACAAAATATAATTTTCCTGTTTTAAATGCTGAATGAGTTAGGTTATTTTAAACATAGCACTCAGCTTGTGCTAGGCCAAGTTAATATGACCAATGCCTTTCATATGTTAACAACAGGGAAATGTGAGTTTACACGCTGGCTGCAGAGCTGCCTTGAACTCAAGTCACAGCATGTAGAGCCCACATCAGAAATTTAGCCTGGGTCATAACTTGATGTGATTTATTTAAGATTCAGTATTGAGCTTTCTGACAAACTTTCTCCTTTTCCTACAGTGCAATTTTCCCTCAGTATTTGAAGGACAGGAGTGGGGAAAAAAAATTGAAAAAAAGAATAAAGAAAATTGGTATTTAGAAGATCGTGGAATGCAGCAGTAATAGGGGGATGCCGTCATAGAGAGCCATAAATATTTGAAGTATTTGTGCAGAGCGTGGGTAGTGACGTGAAAAGTATGTGAGCAGTATGAGGTCCATACGTTTGCCTCCTCTGGGTTCAGCTGTTCCACCTGAAACACAATGAACTGGGGAATGCAGCCATCAAGTCTCAAATAGAGGTGGCTACTGGTGTGCAGTACAGAAATCTGTCTCCTAAGAAACAGGTCAACAAGCATCCTTGGGTATCTGAGCCAGTGGACTCACAAACAAGGTCAAACACATGGTCTTGATGTTATCCCAACTCAGAGACCTTTTTCCCCACTATTATCCTCATGGGAAAAGAGAGCTACTCCTCATATGACTGCATCTCCTGCTTGTGCCTTGGCAGTGACAGATCCCACCACTGTGATGACCATGCAAGGATGAGCTGCTCACCTTCAGGGCAAAACACAAGATACATTTTTGTTATACTTCATGCCACATGCATCTTCTTCCACATCTCAGAGACCCTCCTGAGACAGGAAGGAAAGCCATGGAACTATCAAATAGGTCAAACAAGGGAAAGAATTAGCCTTGGGAGAAGCCCAGATTACTTATCTAGACTGCATCAGTAGCGAAGGCACACTCATTTTACAGCAGCTAGTTTTGAGATGGCTTAAAGGCATTAGTAATAAAGATACATCCAGCTCAGATTCTAGTGCAATTGTTTCTATTGTGCTGAAACCAGTATTTTACCTGATATTCTTACACGGGAAAGAATACAATATTGAAATAACAATTCTTTGAAATTGAGGACATTCTCATTAAAGTACATATGCTGTCATTTGAGAGATCATATTCACTTACAAATACAATTTGGTCCTAAAATTTTACGGATTCATAACACTCAGTGTACCATGGCTGATGTTATTTACAGACAGTATTTCTTAAATCTTGAAAAGCCTATTCATGTTTCCCAAAAAAAAATTTTATGGGTGTTTTATAGACCAGGTTTCCAATTGACTGAGAGAGGTGACCATGTATAGAAAACTCATTGACATTCTACCAGTTCAAAGAGCTGTCAGTGCCAAGAAAGTTGTTGACATTAGCAACTCTCCTTTCTGTTGTCAAAATAACTCAGAGCTGCAGCCAGACATGAGTGGAAGAACAAATTTTATACAAACAAGTACAAGGCGTGTGCAAATACATGTATACATTGACATTGGTGATACATTTTTTGTGCGTGGACATGCAATACATAATCGTTGTCATAATAAATTATTTCATGTTTCCTATTTCCA
Source organism: Acanthornis magna (assembly GCA_036785705.1). Classification (NCBI taxonomy): domain Eukaryota; kingdom Metazoa; phylum Chordata; class Aves; order Passeriformes; family Acanthizidae; genus Acanthornis; species Acanthornis magna. The sequence continues at coordinate 16,742,217 of JAWUZG010000090.1, forward strand.
TATCAACTCAAGCCATTTTGAAGCTACTCCACTAATCTGTATTGTTTTAGCCATTTCAGTGATAACAATTTGACTGAAGGAAGCAAGCAGGATCCATGTACTCCTTTTATTTAAATTCTCATTGTGAAGAACTACCTTTGGCCAAGAAACAGTACAGTCAATATCATGTAGTAAGAAGAGAGCATTTTTTGTATTATTCCATTATGATGAATACACTTATGAAAGCAATAGAGAATGTAGATAAATTTGAATGTAGGTAAGTTCAATTTCATGTGTTTTGGTTACAAATTTGATTACAAATTTGGACACACATTCTTAGAGAAAAAATAAAAATAACAAATGCTCAGAAGTGTTACTCTATAAGTTGTTGGTCTGAGAAATTTTTATAATGTATGATTTAGTACAGTTGGAACCTGTCTAAAAGATTCCTGAAATGTCGTTCAGACCTTGTTTTCAAGATTTTATGATATGTGCTCCTCTTTAACAGGCATAAAGCAATTTTAATGTCACATAAATTTTTAGAATTTTTTGTAAAGAATTAAAATAATTTTAATTCATAAATTAAAAATATTGTGCGCAAGTTTATATACATTTTCACCATATTGCTACCACTTCAGAAGTAGAATTGTATGTAGTGCCTGCTGTGATTGTATAGGCTCCCCACCAGCACTCAAAAGGAATAAAAGGGCCACCCACTGAGAAGAGACACCACAACTGTGAAGCCTAGTTGGTTTAAGGAGCAATTATGAAAGCTGACTGGAAAGGGGGAAAAAACCCCAGAAACTGACTCCTATCTTAAGGAGTGTCATCCTGCTTTCCCTTCCTCAAAAAATGTGGGAATTAGGAGCCTTCTTCAACCTGAGAAAGGGATTAATTGAATGCACAGATTTGAAAATGCCTAAAATGGACTTTCCCAAGTGAAAATAACTGCAGGATTGTTTTGCCAAACCTTCTCCACTTTAAGCACAACAGGCTTTTAACATCTGGACACTTCAGGAGAAAACTGTGATATATGATCCTGTAACATCTATCTTTTCCAAACTCCTTTTGGACATACCAATGGATGTACACATAACTCTCATTGTTATCATACGCAAAAAGGGCCATCAATATGATTATTAAAAAATACACGCTGTGGATGTCAAAGTGAAACTTCCACTCTACTCTTTCTATTTTTACTTCCAACAAAATAATCTGAAATTTTTCAAGGTTCATCTGCCTTACCTAACATATTTTTAAAACAGGATGAGCTACTGAATGATGAAAAGAACAACTTTTCCAGCATTTCAGATTATGAAAAATGCTTGGTACCACCCTCTATTAGATTTTTTTTCTACCCATGAATGATTCAACTCTAAATTGTCACAATCCATGGACTGCAAATGGTGTGAATATCCATACTACTATAAAGTTCTTTCCAAGTACTTTAATGAATTAGATTGCATGCAAAACTTGAAACAGACTTTTAAGTGTGGTTTTTCAAATAGGTTACTCCAAGACTTTGTACGCAAAGTACACAAAGACTAAATCTTTTCAAGTTATTCCTTAATACTCTTCAGAACGATCACTAGGAAAATTTTAATCCCAAGTATACCAAGCTTTCCCTTAGGAGATGATGATTCATAGTCAATCAAAAACATTTAATTAATACATGCTGTTCCGTACTTTAGAGGAGTAACACACTCAAAAGATATGCACTATATCCAGTTACATTCTCACATTAATGATTTCCTAAAGGAAGAGAAGTTTTGGCACCAGAGCATTCTGAAAAATGGAAGCAATACATGGGCAGGCTATTGAAGTCTTTCACTGTTGTGGTTTAACCCCAGCCAGCAGCCAAACCCCACACTCAGTACCCCACCAGTGGGATGGGGGAGAGAATCCAGAGGGTAAAAGCTGGAGAACTCGTGGGTTGAGATACAGACAGTTTAATTGGGAAAGCAAAAGCTCTAAATGCAAGCAAAGCAAAACAAGGAATTAATTGACTGCTTCCCATGGGCAGGCAGGTGTTCAGCCATCTCCAGGAGAGCAAGGACCCACCACATGTTGCAGTGACTTGGGAAGACAAACATCATAGCTTCAAACATCCCCCTCTTCCTCCTTTTCCCCCCAAGGTCTGGAATATCCCTTTGGTCAGTTGGGTTCACCTGTCCTGGCTGTGTCTCCTCCCAGCCTCCCAGGCACCCCTAGTATCCTCGCCAGTGTGGCAGTATAAAATTAGGAAAGGCCTTGGCTCAGTGTAAACCCTGCTCAGCAATAACAAAAACATCTCTGTATTATCAACACTGTGTTTGGCACAAATCCAAAAGACTCCACACTGTTCACTGTGAAGAAAATTAACCCTATTCCAGCCAAAACCACCACACCTGCCTTCTCATTTATTACTGGGTAAAAGCTCCTATAACTGTGGTTTGCCTATAAAAGAATGCAGGTGGAATGATATAAAAACAAATATCTGTTAACCTTAACTAAAAATTTCTATATAAATAACAATTCCCATCAATTATAACTTACAGTTCTTCAGTTTTCAAAGCCCTGTGCAGATATCAGTTCAGTCGCAATATGAATTCATTTGCTATATACAGCAACTTGATTAAGTTCTAATCCTCATCTTGTTCAGTCTGTAGAAAACATGCTAGAAACATACTAGAAAATAACAATTTTTCAAACACCACAGAATGTCTTTTTTCTGTATTGGTACTCTTTTCAATAGTATTCACATAAATAGACTGCTCAACATCTTGAAGATTTCCTCCAAAATGATTCCATCCTTCAAATAAAATTAATATCTTTCCTAACTCTGTAGATGACTTCTGATGTGTTTCCATTTCTCAGCCAGATCTCACTCTGCCTCTCGAGTTGCACTGGTTTTAAATCAATTGTCATTGCTCATGCTCTGATATTTAGTCTAAGCCATTTACTCTTGCATGAATAACTTTATTAAAAACAAAGAAGAGAAATCCATGAAGTAATAAAAGCAAAATTCTTTTAGAATTTATAGCATATGTTGGCATTTTTTTCTGTACCAAGCTGTAGCACTTTGAGGAAAAAATTACTCTCATCATTAAATGAAGTCCAACCCAATGACACCATATTTTCATGAAATCATGACCCCCACCAAATAAAAAGGGAAAATAAAAATAAAAATAAAAATAAAAAAAAAAAAAATCAAATCCAAGATCAAATCCAAGATATTTCTTTGGGTATTTCTCTCTTAAACTTCATACACCAGTAAGAAGTCTGTCTAGAGGTTTGGACTCTCTGGTCAACTCAGAAACATTTTTGTTTCATTGTGAAAATAAACTCTTGTTAAGTTGCGCTGTGACCTTGAATGTTTCCAAAAAATAAATTATTTTATCTGATCCAACAGGAAGAATATAAATGCTTCACACCTATAGATCTTTCTCTATTGGAGGCCAAAATTATTGTGCAAATAATCATAAACAGATCATTCCCTTCTGTTTTGGCCAATTAAACTAGTCACCTTAGCTCCCTCTGTCTTACTGGAAAAAGGCATTTAACTCCTACATGCATTGATATTTTTCTTAGGGTGAGCTCAATTGTCTCTCTTTTTCACATCTTTTTCGCGTAAGTGAGTGTGATGTGCTTTATTATCTTCAAGGGGATAGAGTGAGGGGGGCTAAATTCAGTGAAATGGATGTCCAGCTCTTCGTGTTTATTCTGTTGCCTTCTATCTAAGAATCAGGTTATTCTCTTCCCTGTGCTATTCAAAGGACAAGGTGCCTTGCCAAGTTTTCCAGTCTAGCCTTGTCCTACACATTCTAAATTGTGATACAACAATCTTATAGAAATTTACAGATGTTGTGTAGAAACTGGAACTGCTTGTTCACTTTTCTAAAATCCTTAGAACCACCATGACCTTTTGATACATTTCATGCTTGAGAACATTCTTGGCCTACTGTTGTACACATCCTAATTTGGAGATTCAAAACAAGATGGAGGACAAATACATGAAAGCATTCAATCTTCTGCAATCTTAGATTTAAAATGGTGTGTACACAAGAAAATGGAATACATCCTACTATGTCAAAACAGTCCACCACAGGAGGAGAGTGTTTTGCTATACCACTGAAAAACAAATAGAGAACTTTTGAGGTATAAAATTCAGTCCACATGAGCATAAACAGCAGACTATGCTGCAAACAAAAGCACTGCATTTATTCGGACAAAAACAAACACAACGCCTCTGCATTAGAGTAATCAAAGTATTTTATGTGAAAATTTTGCCTTTCTGAACAAGAAGATAGCAAATTAACACAGAGTAAACGCCATTTGGTTTCATCAACTGAAGGAAACTCCTTCACAAATAATTACTTTCCCTGCAGTCTCACATTTCTCTGAAAATTGGTGTGTTAAAAAGTAGAGTTCACTTTTTTTTTCTATTTACACAAGGCTTATCATGGTAATACAGTCTGCAATTCTTTATACAGTCACATAGCCAGATATGAAACAGTTGGTTAAAAAAAGCCTGATTCCAAGCTTTCCTTATATGGCACATCATTGGCAAATGCCTCTCATGGATATCACAAAAATGTAATTATAATGTCATGGCGTTTTATCATTCAGATACAGTGACTATTAGTCTGTTTGACTCTACTGCATGGGACTTTGAGTCTAGACAAAGCATGAAAGCAAAGCATTGGCTGACAATGCTTTTTGCTGTTTCAGTTATCCTCATCAGTCATATGTTAGTGCATCTGTATCATTTCCCTGATCCTCTATTTTATCATGAACAAAATTGTATTTTCAAACTGACTAGTCTTTGATATAATGCCAATGCTGAGAATTTCTGGGACTTACAAATAACAAGTTTCTACCCTGTCCTTACAGATATATTGGTAATATAAATGAATATGCCACAGTATCCTTGTAAACAGTAGCAGAAGAAATAAATTAGAAGCATATTCAAGGGAGTAAAGAACAATAGGTACTGCCTTGAATTCTGGGAATTTCCTTTGGTGTGGCCACTACGTCAAAGCTGTGCACAATATAGACCCTAGAGTGTTAATGATAAGGACAATTTAATGGTCTGTGACATTGTAACCAGGAGCCTGTGTAAATAGGAAGACATACTAGGGAGAATTTGGAGCATGAAGAAATCATTGTGCTTGGTTTACTATGGACACAAAGGCAAAATTGATGAAAATACAGATGTATTTTGTAGTAAACTACGCTCAGGGAATGAAACCACAGCCTATAAGACCTTTAGTCAGTGGGAAGAAAGGACATTACTCTCTAAACTCCAAAAGCAGAATTATCCTTGTGCCCTTGTTTCACTTCTGGAAATCTTTCTTTCTCAAATTTAAGTACTATGATGCTTCAAAACATAAAATGTTAATATTAACACAATTCTGCTAGAGGAAACAGAGCAGAATTTCTACCCTCAATTAAGTCTAGCTTTACCAAAGTCATACGCAGAAAAAGCCCAGCATGAAATTTTGTTTCTTGCAAGCCCCTGGTTTGCTTTCAAATGAAAGAAAACTCTTACATACATGTTACATTTGAGGCATTCTAGGTCAGTTAAAATACTTTAAACTTGATATAATACCTTATGTGTATTATACTCTATCTGTCCAGATGTAAAACTCCTACCAAAATTTTTATGATAGTTTAAAGAAGAGAGGCTACTTCCATACCACTTACTGGAGATATCTGTTGCAGTTGTACTTCTCAGATCATTTGAATATTTCATATTTAAGATGCAAATATAAAAAAAAGACAACTCTAAATTATGTGTAATACATCAGTAATCAAGTGTAGACAGATGAAGTAGGCATTCATGGTCTCAATTTTCTAAGAAGCTGAATAGTTGTTAATTACAGTAGCCAGCATTCTATTCCATTTCAAATACCTTTATCTTTATCTTTGTTACTAGGAAACCATTAACACATTATAGAGAACATAAAATAATATAGTAATGCATAATTCTGTTATTTACCCTTCCTTTTTTCTTATTAACCCTTTAAATATGTATTTTGCTATGCTTAGTGAAGAGAGGAAATATTTTACAGCACCCATGAAAGGTATTACTTTTAAGATAAAAATCCTTTATGTATTCAAATGGTTGAAAATCCATTGGCAGTCCAATTTACACAGCTAATTTGTTCTTATGTCTCACAACATAGAACGAGCCTTTTAGGTATAAAGGATTTCTCTGGCACTTCTTTGAAACTAAAAGGGTTGACATTAGCTATCCATGGATACAGTTTATGTGGTGGTACCACATTTACTGGAAAGTAATTTAAATATGCATAAGTCCCACTAACTCAGAACTGGCTTCAGCCTGTGCAGACATTACTAAATGTAAGGTGCAATTCTGTGCTTTCAGAAATGAATGTGAATAAATCATATAATATCTTAGATACAATTTTCAAATTACTATTTACAATTAAGTTTGGTAAGTAGGGTTGGCAAGCCATTCCCATATTATTTAATAAAAGGAAAAATAATTTTCCCTTCTAAGGAAAAAAACCTGTTTTACAAAGCTGTAGAATGAGGACTATATGCCAAAAAGCAACAGCTCAGAAAGGGGAGAGTTGCAGTGAAGAAGCAGCTTAGAATGATATTCCATCATCACTCATCAATGTAAATGCAGAGGAGTATTTGAGAATAGTTGAGAGACTATATTTTCCCTCATTATACAACATTAACAAAGTAGAATATTGCTTGTCGTTCTTGTATTTACACCCCTAAAAACCATAGAAAAAATAGAGTAGAAACAAGAAATATTACTCAAATTATTAAGAGCTATGAAAATCCTCTTTACTTGCAAACTGAAGGTGTTCAGCTTTTCAAAAGGGAGTGCAAATGATTTAGGTACATACAAACAGATTTTTCTCTGAGATAAAATATTAGATGTGAAAGAGTTCTGTTTGGACAAAGTCTTAAAAATCCAGTTCCATGAGTTGCTGAGACACTTCAGCTTCTAAAGACATTACCTCTGGCAAATAGTTTCACTCTTACCCAATAAGAATTATTTGCACAAAAAAATAAATGTAGTCCCAGAAACATATGAAGCAAGAATCTAGGTTTCCTGGATTTTGAATTGTTCTTTCTCATCTCTAAATAAAAAAGAAATAGAAAAGTGTAGCTTTATGAATGTACTTGGAAATGAGGGAAAATCAAACACCTATGCCTTCATGAAGAAAAAAATAGTGAAAAAATGACTTAGTGTTCAGAAAAGAATGATCATATAAAAGTCTATGCCAATTCTTAAAATATCATCTTCTTTCCTCCCTCTGTATGAGTAGGTTTTAAAATTGCTACAAAAAATAAAAAGCTAGCAGAGAAAGGCATCCAGTATTTCATTAATCAAAGCCTTCTGAAGCTCAGACTGATTTTAACAGCAAAATATATCATCAATTTATCAGGAAGTACATTACTATGATAAACAATAAGGTGTGATTCTAACTCTAAAAAAACCCAAAAAACCCAAACATCTAAGTGGTGCTTATTCTTAGGCAAGGACTTTTTTCAGATTTGTTGACATGAAAAGAAGTGTCAATGAAGATTCACTTTGGTAAAAATCAGGAATGTGTATACAAACATGCAGTGCTCAATTTCTCAGTGTTGTCCCTGTGAATTTGAATTATGAATGAACATTTCCTGATTATTTATTTATTATTTATATTTCTTTAAATAAAAAAATCCCAACCTTAAGAACACAGTTGCAGTAGTACAGAAGAATAGCACCACATTATTAATCCTGAACTTTCTTTACAAAAATTATTTAAGCAACGTGTCATATTTATGACATTCAGGAGAAAGGATCAGTGCAATAAAGCTGCAACACAGAGCTCAGGCAGGAGACTGATTGTTTTTTTCCTGGCACCACTCACACAATCTGGATAATGGCCACCATATTGACTTTCACAGTGTAGGCTGTGAGAGGACAGGATGCTAATCTTATAATGTTTGTACAGTGACTCATCTTCCACATCAGTAATAGAGGCAGAGGACACTACTGTCTTTGTAGTGTGTCTTTTCACAGGAGGCATTACCAGAATCTTGGGGTGAAACAGAGGTGGCACCAGGGGAAGGAAGGAAAATTAGAAAATATGAGCAAAAAGGGAGGTTGTGTAGAATTGCTTAGTTTTGCATTTTTGCGTCTGTTCTCCCTCAAAAATGAAGATCATTAATTGCCTGCTCTCTTAGCCACAGTAAATTATTTAAGCACACTAAATCTGCACATTCCAGAAAAATAAATGCTACTATGGCCTTCTCAATTTCAAATTTTATTTTTAAAAAAGAGGAGGCATGTAGAAGAATAAGCCTGGATCATCCAGGAGGCTGAGAGGATGATTGGGGAAGGAAGGGTGGGAAGAGCTGATTTAGTTGCAGTAGACAGTAGTACTGGACAGAAGAACAGTGACTGGTTTATGAAAGGCCTCAGTGCATCAGGAAGGCTTGAGCAATACCAGAGTGGTAAGAATTGCAATAGGACACCTGCAGCTGCTGTAGGGTGTTGGCATGAGTACATGTGAGTATGACATTGAGTAGTGCCTTTGTTTTTGAGAGCTGGGGTGCTTATATAGCAGGATTGAAAGGCAAAGTCCTGGTACCAGAGGCACTTGTGCTCTCTGTCTTTGTCATTGCTCTTCTTCTGTGTGTCACTTCCCCGTGGTTGCTCACTGTAAGATCAGTGAAAGAGAAGGCAGGAAAAAAAAACACATGACTGGATGAAAAGGGGATGCTAAAGGAAAGGAAGGACTATTGAGTAATGTCAGCAGCCCTGATGAATGTCTAACATTCCAGCAGGGCTGCTAGAGACGTGAAATGCATGTGATTTGGAAGATTAGAAAATAAATCTAAGCCTGGAAAATGCTGTTGCTTGTTGCAGTCTTTCTCCTTTTCCCTAGAAGGCTTTTAAGATTAGCTGTTGATGCAAGAAATGAGTATGGGTGAAACAAAGGGAGCTATAAGTCATCAGAGGGAGGAGCCCAAGTGAAACACATTTAGCTTCAGTCCGGAATGCAGTGATAAACAGAAGTAGTAAAGAGGCAATGTCCAAAAGAGAGTAAAAGTGGGAAAGACTGCTCATTGGATATTTTGGACAGGAAAGCAGGCTTGCTATTGATAATACCAAAACTGAACTTTGCATGACCTTTAAAGCACATACCCATTTCCTATTTAGAAGGCACTTGGGAGACATGGGGAAACCACAAACCAATGAGGGAACATTACATTACTAGGAGGGCTCAGTGTAATGACAATGAATGGGGGGAAATGCATGATCTGCTGGGATGGCAGGCACAGAAGAAAGGATCTTTGAAGGGAGCAGCATAGTGCTACAGAGAAACACTTCACCTTAAAGAGCAAGAATGATTTGGAGGAGGCCTGCATAACTGCATGCTGTCATCATAGGGAGGAGTTTGGAGACTATTTCAGAGATACAGAGAGATATGCAAAGTATCATTTGTAGGAAAATGGAATTAATCAAATGGATTGATGGAAATGGCTAGACAGTAGCAGAAGACACTGAAGAACAAAGAAATATGCCAAAAGCATGTGAACAGAAGGAGAACTAGATGAGCAAATAACCTTGAGATCAGCAGAAAAGCTATTTAGCAGAATGCAAGAGGAAACCGGGAGGAAGGACAGGAAAAATTACCAAAAATTGCAAAAATTGCTCAAATTAAAATGAATAAAATGATCAAGGGACACATGGAGCACATTTTCATCTAAAACGTTTTGTAGAAGTCTTATGTGAGAAATATTTTGGGCTTTGTGTTTATATGAATACATATAATTTTTTAAGGAATGGGAATTGTATGATGATTTGGATTTCTTAAAGTATCCACTGTTCTGAGTTCCTCATCTTGACTGAGGCTTCTGAAGGTTACAATACTATGCATACTATACTACACCAAAATTATATGACAGTAATTTTATTACTTATGTACAACAACTAGCGTGGAAATAATGTGTCTTTGGGCACGTTCTCTGTATTTGTGCATGTACAATCATTTCAGACACACATAAGCAGATTTAATTCATTTGGATCTGGAAAATACACCTAGGGTGCTTTGGGCACCCTGCCACCAGGGCTGTATGGGAGCCAGAGCAAATCTGCTGACACTTATCTTTCTGGTTGCTGTAACAGAGGCACAGAAGTGCTTTGCCTTCCTCACAGCCATGACACAACATTCAGTAAACCTGTCACAATCATCTGAATAGCTGGTCTTTCATGTTCAGTGTTTCTAGATTCACTTTGTTTCCTGAATGTCAGTTAAAAACCAAAGAGATCATGAAGGACACTTTACTAAGAGTGCCCAGGATTAAATCAGACTTGCTTTGCTGACAGTTTGGACTAAAATTGCTCTGCTTTAGTCTATTAACTTGACTCCTGATTTCTGTACACACAAAAGCAAGAAAAACTAAGCCTTATAATTCCTGACCATGACATTAATGCTGAACAAATAATTATTAATAAAAATATCATTAGGCAAAATAAATTTAAATAAGGATTATTTTTGTATGCAGAGGGAAAAAAAGAACAACTAGAGCAAAAGAGTCTAATTAAAAAATGAAGAGGAAGAAAATTAGTGATGATGATATTGCTGAGATGCTGACTACTCAGTTTTTAATGAGGAAAAAGGTGGGGGAAGTAAGTATAATTAGGAAATAATGAAGCTTCTCTAAATACACCTGTTTATAAAATAGAGGTAAGAAGATGTCGGAATGTACAATGGCTATATTCACCAGTATATTGCTTTGTACAGAAAGTAATGACTGAGGTCAGATTTTCTTCTGTTTAAACTGCTCTGACTAGCTATTCAAGGAGTTCAAGAGTTATACAGGGATTTCTAGAGAAGTTATGTATAGAATTTAACCTAAAATCTTGTTGCTCTACACCATCCTGAGGAGGGGAAGCAGAGAGGGAGTTTATGAGCTCTTCTATGGTATTCAGTGCCAGGACACAAGGGAATTGTTCAAGGCTGTGTTAGGCGGGGTTAGATTTGAAATTAGAGACCATTATTTTGCTGAGAGGGTAGTCAGACGCTGGAACAGACTTCCCAGAGAGCTGGTTGATGCCCCAAGCCTGTCAGTGATTAAGAGGCATTTGGACAATGCCCTTAAACAACATCCTTTAACTTGTGGTCAGCCCTGGAGTAGTCAGGGAGTTGGACTGGATGATCACTGCAGGTCCCTTCCAACTAAAACTATTCTATTCTAGTCTAGTCTAGTCTAGTCTAAAAGATCTCCTACACAGGTCAGTCTCTGACTTCAGACTCAGAGCTGTGAATGAACTCTAAGAAAAAATTTCACAGGCTTTCTACGTATAATGCGAAAGACTGTAAGAGAATTCATGTGGGATATAAACAAAAATAATCTCCTACACAGTGAACTGCATGGATCAAATTAAGGCAGGTATATTACCTTCAGTACTCTAAAACTTCACCATGAGAATGAACAGTCATATAAATGGATGGTGGTATCAACATTCACAGGGTGTTCAGTAAATAAAGGTAACATGGTATAAATTGACAATTACTTGCCTGTATTGTCTTGATAGCCAGTAAACAAGTCAAACATGAGTTTTACCTTAAAGAAACTTAAAGTGTGTAAGACCTCTGTACCTGCTCATCTACAAAAAAAATAGATCAGTGTTTTATAGTTAAAAAGGTGTTTTACATTTCAAAAAGTTTTCGGGGTTTTTTGCTTCAAATGAAGCACAATAGTTCTGGGTTTATTTACCTTTCCAGGTCTTGAAAGCCAAATTCAGTTCTCATGTCACACAAAACTCCCAATGTGCCTAAGATCTGCTCTTTATGTTCAAGACTGCAACTATAAAGAATACTAGAATTTTCTCTTGCAAATATAAAGGATTTGTTCTAGGAGATAATGTTTGCACAGTGCCTTTTATGACAGGATGTATCTCTAATTGGTGTCACTGGTAACATTTAAAACACAAACACATTAAGTGTACCAAATGAAAACTGTACTGAGTTGTTGTAACCGTAAAATAAAGAAGAAACCGACGAGGCGAAGGGTTCGCAGGAGGGGGTTGTCCTCCCCTTGCTCTCCTTTTTTTAGGGTATCAGGGTCGAGGTGTTCGGGAGGGAGAGAAGGGAAGGACAAGGGAATCCTATCCCAGGAGGGACAGAGTCAGAGGAATCCCCCCGCTGCCCCCGCGGGGACAGGTGTGAGTGCTTCTCCACCCTGCCTCCGTTGGGACATTATGCAAGTAATCCCACCCCTGCCCCCGTGACAGCCGCTTAAGAGGGGACAGGGGTAACCAATCAGGGAAGGCACAAGAGCAGGGGATAAGATACATAAACCAATGATAACATAGGAGGGAGGGATACAGTTTGAACCAACCAATAACATAACTAAGGGAACAGAAGGATCAGGACAGGTGGGCGGATCCTTCCCCCGGGATCCAGGGGAGGACCCAGACGCTCAAACCCCAGGGTCCTCCCACGGCAGGGCTCCTTCCTCTGAGGAGCTGGCACCAGCCTGGGAGGCGGAGGTAGCATAAGGGGTGGACCCGCTTCACTGAGTCTTTCTCATTCAATACCAAATAAACACAAAATGAAACAGTAACATTACTCATCCTCTTTTTTTATAATTAATTGAACTAATCAGTAAAATTTAACATATTTTATATCAACTATAGAATAACAGTGCATGGAGATCAAGGATATGAATTGAGTTTAACCTAAATAGGTTAAACTGAAATCCAGTTCTAAATACCCTGAACTTCTGTAGCACCCAGATCCAAGCATTGCCTTGTACTGTGTTCTGTGCATATACATTTTGCAACATGATATGTTAAGGCAAGAAAGTTGGTATGGTTTGGGAGTTGTGCTGTAATTGGAAACCTCTTACATTCTTAAACATTTTTCAATGGTTTAGCCCCAACCAGCAGCTAAGAACCACACAGCTACTCATTCCTTTCTTCACAGTGGGGCTGGGGAGAGAACAGGAAGGGTTAAAGTGAGAAATCTCATAGGTTGAGATAAAGACAGTTTAATTGGAAAAGCAAAAGCTGCACTCACAAACTAAGCAAAACAGGGAATTCAGCCCCCACATCCCATGGTCAGGCAGGTGTTCAGTCACCTGCAGAAGAGTAGGGTCCCATCACACTTAACAGTGACTTGGGTAGACAAACACCATAAATTTAAATGTCCCACTTCCTGCTTCTTCTCCCAGTTTTTATTGTGGAAGGTGACACCACATGATCTGAGTTATCCCTTTGGTCATCTGGGGCCGGTTGTCCCAGCTCTGTCCCCTCCCAACTACTCTTGCACTCTCAGCCCAGTCACTGCCAGGGTGGGTTGAGTAGCAGAAAATGCCTTGACTCTGTAAACCTTCTCAGGAGTAACTAAAACATCCCTGAATTATCAATGCTCTTTTAAGCACAGATGAAACCTCACAGGATAATAAATACTATTTGTTGGGTTTTTTGTTGGGGTTTTTTTTTTTAATGTTTAATTGGGTTTTTTTATTACTGCTATTTGTTGCACTGATACGCCTGCTGCCACACTCCTATGCAAGAAGACCCTGCTCTCAGCGTCCTTCAGGTCTCACAATTCTTGGCATGGAGATGACACCTTGGACTCTCCTCTCTTGCCAGATAAACATTTCTGAGATCTCCCAAGGGCCACCTTGTCATGTATGGATGACCCCTAAGCTATAATGGACATAATGGACATAATTTGCCAGCCTTTCTCAGCATTTCTGGCTCTTCAGTGAATAATGATAGATGAAGGAGGTCTGTCCCTCTGAAGGCCTCATGGAATGCTGGGCTGTCCAAGGATATTGCCTACTGGTCACTCACCAACAAAGGCAGCCCCATACATTGCATGATCCAGTTCATCAGGTTTGAATATTTGACAGAATTTGTGATGTGTGCCAAAAAAGTGTGTGGTGAGAAAATGAAAGAAGACTTTTTTTTACAATTGTTTTTTGGTTTTAGCATTCTGCTTTCACAGAAACAAGTTTTTCTTGATTATCAGGAACAAGTAAGCAAAGACTATCCCTAACTAATCTGTCATTCTAGGCACCTACATCCTCTTTGGCAGTAGTATAGTGCAAATAAAGAGTGGGCAAGCTTAACTTTTTTTTATGTATTACAGTAAACTGTAATTACCAAATGACAGGTGAATAAATTTTACATACTTGCGTTTATCTTCAACTCTGTCTCAACTATGAATCAGAAAAGTAAAAAGGAAAATGTTCCTAAAAGATTATCTTGCTAGATTAACTCTTTTGCTCTTACAAGAAACACATTTATTAAAAAGGTGGAGCTTCACAGGCATGGAAATGCAAACAAGAAAGACTGCAAACTAGTTATCACAGGAACCCCTGGATTCAAGCAGTCACCTTTAATACCATGTTACTGGGGCTGTGAGGCAAGAGGTGCAACTATTCTTTTGTTCCTCACATCACTCTTTCTTGCTGAACTTACAGTGTGCATCTCCTAATAACTCTTTCTTTCCTTCTTCTCCTTGCAACACTCAGCAGTCCCCAACCTTTACTTCCTGAGGGTGCTCAGTTGCCCTTCATGAAATACATAAGCTCCCTCTCAAGCATCCTTCCTGACCCACTCCATTTCTTCTTAAAACCAAATAGCAGACTAACCTAGGGCAATCAGTGAAGAGAACACACATGATCTGTCATTCACAACATGTTGTGAATTAGGTGCACCCTGCCCTTCTGTATGACAAAATAGTGAAGATGGCAGAAGGAATGATGGCTAGAAGATCATTGTCATGCATTGAAAGTTAGTTCAACCGACACATTTAACTTAACATTTTGAGAATTAGGACCCGTAATTTGTCTCTGTGACCTCTCAGAAAGTCCACCCTCCATGTAATTTATACCTTGACTTTTATTATAAGGAACCACAGAAAGATTGTATAGCTGGGGCCTAAAATTTACAGTGTTTAAAAATCCACAATAGTACAAAATATGTCTATACTATCTGCAATAGCTTTAATTAATCTTTAAAACAAAAACAAGAAACCAAAACAAAACCAAAAACCAAACAAACAAAAACCAAATCAAACCAAACAAAAAAACCAAACAAAAAACAAAAACATCTTTCTCTTTTCCTCCTGGAAAACCAATGCCAAAAGCAATAACACAGTTTTACTTCCTGCACCTCCATGATCCAGCCTATCTCTTTTCAGCAGTAAGACCTGATTCATCTCACCTATCTTTGGATTTTTAGTTGAAACTCTAAGTACATGGTGGTGTACAGGCACTAAAATGCCTCTGCATTCAACAA
Source organism: Acanthornis magna (assembly GCA_036785705.1). Lineage (NCBI taxonomy): Eukaryota > Metazoa > Chordata > Aves > Passeriformes > Acanthizidae > Acanthornis > Acanthornis magna. The sequence continues at coordinate 16,757,473 of JAWUZG010000090.1, forward strand.
AGAGAGGTATTTGCAAAGGGTGACCCAGAACTTCAGTAGGCATTTCACTCTGGATTATAAAGGGATGTGCAAACACTTGGCTTCTGGCCTAGATAATTCAGTTAAGTCTAACATTAGGTGGAAAGAATCCTTGATGGAATCTTAAACTTGTAGTGGTGGAGACACGTGGCAGTTTTCTAGCTCAGAAGGTATTATTAGTGAGAACAGCTAGCAAAGCATGCAACAGAGAAGTGAAATCAGAGTATTAGAGGCCCTCCTTTAACTATTCTCTCAATTCCCTATATTACCTACAAAAACTAAAAAAGTAAATACTGTAGGTTTTTGTTTGGTTGGTTTTGTTGTTTGGGTTTTTTTTGCATTTATTGGAAGAAAAACTTAAATTTGCTTTTGCCTGTTGCTCAACTGCATTTCTCTGGTTACCTGTGATTTTGATTTTGCTACACTTTGGGAAGGCATAAGACAAGGAAACCTTAACTTGGCATTAGCAGCAATTCTTGCCACTGAATATAGACTTCATATACAAAAAGAAGGGTGATAGAATTTTGTTAAAATATGATTTTTTTTTTTTTTTGCAATTAGTGAAGAAGTGAAATTCAGGAAATACAGAAAAGTGTAAATACAGGGTATAGCTGAAGTTGTTCCACAAAGCTCTGACTTGGTGAAACAGGAAAGCTGTATAAAATGAACATGACTGAAGAGTGAAAACAAATAAATCAAACAGTGGGAGCAAATATATGGTGAATAGTTCATTAAAAAGGGTAGTGCAGGTTTCATTGTGAGTAATTTCAAATGGTACTAAGAAGATGTGAGGGGTGCTGTAGGAAACAGTGTCATGATATCCGACATCGTCCTCTTAACCTGACTATTCAAAGTTGGTGAACTTGTGCAGCCATGGAGAGGTCAGAATGCTTTACTTCTCTAAAATCCAGATTGTCTGCTTCAGGTCAGAGTAATCTCTTCTTGTTTTAGCAACCAAGCTAACTAACTTAGATGCCTAAGTCAGAGTTAGTAAGAGCAGATGTTCTCCATAGCTAATGAACGGAAATAGGCATCTTCAGTGAACAGATCAACTCCTCCTGAGGCCTCTAAACATCCTTGACAAGTAATGACCTGGATGCTGTGGCACAGCATCATCAGCAAGTCCGCACATGAGACGGAGCTGGCAGAAGTTGCTGACGCACCAGAGGCTTGTGCTGCCATCCAGAGACACATCAACAGGCTGGATGAATGGGCAGACAGGGACCTCATGTTGCTCATCAATGAGAAGTGCAAAGCCCTGCAGGAATCCCAGGAGGAGCAATCCTAGGTGCCAGTACAAGCTGGGGCCACCTGGCTGAAAAGTAGCATTGCATTGGTGGTCCCAGGGCTCCAAGGACACCAAGCTGGCCATGAACCAGCAATGTGCCCTTGTGGCACATGTGAATTGTATCCTGGGCTGCATTAGAAGTAGTGTTGCCATCAGTTGGAGGGAGGTGATCATTTCCCTCTACTCAGCACCCATGGGGCCACACCTGGGCTGCTATGTCTAGTTCTGGGCTCCTCTGTATGACAGAGATAGAGAGAGTCCAGCAAAGGACCACAAGGATGACTAAGGGACTGAATCAGCTGAAATGAGGAAAGGCTGAGACAGCTAGGACTGTTCAACCAGGAGAATAAAAGCCTCAGGGGAAAATTTTATTAATGTATACAAATGTATGAAGGGATGGAGTAAAAAAAAAAAGGAACCGGACCCTATTTGGTGCTGCCCAGTGACAGGAGCAGAGGTAATGGGCAAAAACAAACACAGATTTCCTCTGAATATGAGGAAACACTTTTTCACTGTGAGAGTGATGAAGCACTGGCACAGGCTGTCCAGGGAGGTTGTGGAGTCTCCCTCCTCAGTGATATTCAAAGGCCATTTGGATACGAACCTGGGAAACCAGCTCTAAGTGGCCTGGCTTGAGCAGCAGCATTGGACCATATTATTTCCAGAGGTCCCTTCTAAACTCAGACATTCTGTGATTCTATGAAGTAAGTTTGCATATTCCACACTCAACAAAACTTATTTCTCTCACTTGATTATGAACAGAAAAGATGGTGAATAGCCAGGTCTCAGAAGTTCAGTTTCCAGACATATGAAGTTAAGTTAGATGACTTCAATGATTTTCATTCACAGTTACCCAAACACAGATTTAGTTTCTTAACTAGATAGCATTCAGACATACAGGCACAGGCAAGCCCTTAAGATGACTTCTGCTCTTCTTAAAATTTAATTTTCACTAGTTCAGTAAATGGTGGACAAGGTCCAAACTAGAATGCAGAGATTATAAAGCTTCTTGTTGCATAAATAGCTGTTCAGATATATTTACTGATCTGAGTTATTATTTTTCTTATGAAAATGAATTCACAGGGGAAGAAAAATAAAATTGCACAGTGTAAGCACAGCAACTACAGCATAATTGTTGTCAACAAAAACTACCACACAATTGTAACATTATCTTTCAAAATTTTTGACCTTTGCCTTACTCTTAGTAAATGTTATTCTGTAGGTAATTTAGTTTCTAAGTGGAAGTTTTGCAAACTTCCTTGAAGTAGCTTTAAAAGAGTCAAACAAAAGCACACAGGAGTTAGTCAACATAAAGCATAATTCTGCACTGGATTCTCTTCCTAAGGTATGAATATAACAAAATATTTACTTGAAACCACTCACTAAACTGACTTTACTTAAAGCTTTGTAAATATCAAACTAAGGCAAAATTACTGTATATGTAAGGCTCCTGAATTTTTAAAATACTTCCTCATTTTGTTCATGCAGATAGGATCAGATAGTGTAAAGAATTGTAATTCCTCAGCTGAAAGTTGCTATTCCCATTTATCACCCTTCTCAGCTGAAATCCAGTCCCTCTCATTGAGACAAAGAATCATTCAGGATGGCAGTGATCCTGGGAGGTCTTAAGTCCAACCTTCTGTTCAAAGCAAAGTCAACAGTGAATTCAGAGCAAGTTGTTCAGGGATTTGCCCACAGCAAATCCATGCTGACTGTTATGAATTACTTCATTTTTCTCCATGCACCCAGAAGTGGCTTTCAAGTAGACTTGTTTAATGATTTTCTCAGGGAATAGACTGAAGTTCACTGTATTGCTCTTCTTTCTACTTTTGAGTACAGTACATTTGCTTTTCTTCAGTCATCAGAAGCCTCCCTGCCCCAATCTCTGTGGCCACACAAAGATGATAATGCTACCACCCTCTGCATCCTTAAAGGTGTGCTGTTTTGTCCTGCAGATTTTGATGGGTCAAGATGTCTGAGGATTGATTCTTGTCCACTACTGTTATTTCCTCTCCTCCTTGAACTCTGACCCTAGTCACAAAGGGCACACTAGGCACATGCACAAACTGAGGCCCCAGAAATTAACATTTCCTCACCTGTGCACACAGTAACTGGAAATTGAAGGGAGGCAACATCTTGAATCACTCATACATCATCATAAGAAGACATCTAACTATGTAATAGAGACGGGGTTCTTAGGCAGGTGTTCTCAGAAACTTATACTGAGAGCAATCTAATTTTATTCAGGTATCTAAAGTTTAATTGTATGAAAATGCAGTCATGACAGTTTGAACAACCTCATCACAGGATCAAGAAGGTAGAATAAAAAGGAAGTGCAGCTAGGGTTACAAATAACAGCCAGAAATATTTGCCTCTCACTCAGACCAAGCTGAAAGGACTACTCAGCTGAATGCCAGCACTCCTGGACAGTTTTACAACCCATGGAGATGGACACCTGCAATAAACCATAACTCTAACCCAGAACCAACAAATAGTCTTCTGGGTGTTCTTGCTGACTAGAGAAAAAGCATGGTAGTAACTGCCTTTGAGAGACTTCGCCATTTGATGAATTGTGATTTCAACAGCAGTTTCTGTTTAAAAACAGTCATAAGTGACCCACAAACAGATGTCCTAGTGTACAGTAGGGAAGCTAAAGCATACAGTAAAACTAGGACCCATTTCAGACAGCACTGCCAGCCAAATAAATGCGTGTCAGACTTAATAAGATTTAGATAGCTAAAGACTGACCAGACAGATCCAATGTCTTTTGTGTACACAAGGTAACCCTGGATGTTTTTATGTGTAAAATATTTGAAGCTCTATTAAGAAAAAAAAGACTAATCACTAATATTTTCTGGGTTTTTTTGCACCTTATGTATAGAGAATAAACTTATGAGAAGCTTATTACAGCTAATGGTAAGTGATTTTCAAGTATAGATTTAGGAAGCTGGAACTAAGATATGAGCATTCCCAGGTATGCTACAAATACATAGTTATGGGATAATACTTGAAGACTCATATCTTTTGGATGAGGATTTTGGCTTAATTAATTTCCCTGTTTTTCTATTTTCACTATGAGGGAAATTCATCATTCATATCTGCAATTTTTTTTCTAAATCTAATAGTATGGATACATAGTTTGGATGAAATTAATATTTATTCTTGGTGGAATAAATAACAAGTAATGTTTTAAAATCTTACTTCATGAATAAATATTCAAGTATGTTGAGTTTTCTTTATAAGCAATTCCTAGCTTGCTAGTTTTGTCACTGAAACATTTACACTCTGCTAGATGTGCTGAAGCAGCTTAATGATTCACTAAATAAATGCATTCATTACTTATTTAGTATAGTACCAGATGAAAAGAAATCAGCCAGTGTTACACACAGATTTTCCACTTTGTTAAAAATTATCATGATACTATCAACATAGAAAAGGAAGAAAGATGTATTTCTGGGGTTTGCAAAGCGAAGAGGTGAAAAGGGCCTGTTGTATTGCTCCTTGTGCTGCAGCTGTTGATGATGGAATTTTCTACCTGCTATAAATGATCTGGCCTGAGAATTTCCACTCTAGTGTCACTCATAGAAATGTAAATGACTTTTCAATCCCACTTTTCTTTTTTGTGTCAGTATGCTGCCTAAGTTCAAGGCACTGCCTTGAAATATGTGTATGCTCATAAATTAAATCAGCAGGTGAATCAATGTTTAATATTTACATTGCAAACACCTCAAAATACTTTAACACCAAATTACATTCGTATTATCAGATTACTGTAGAAAATCTCTTGGACCAGCTCCTTATCCAGAGCAATACATGTTCTGACCTTGATTTCAGTGGTGACCCATTGAAATGAAAACTTTAATGAATTAAGAATCTAGCTTTTAATGGAAGAGAGGTAAAGGCTGGGGAGGGGTAAGAGCAGAAGGATGCTCTTTTGACATTTTTTATCAGACTTTATTTGCTTTTTAAAGATGGATTACAGAACAAGAAAACCTTCCAAGATCTGAATTAACCTAACACATGCGTAGCTTCTTATATTACAAAGAGTTGCAACATCACTACTAGCTCTAAATAAGAATATTTAGGTGACAAGTTGCACGGCACAACCACTCAGTTTCCATTAGGATGAGGCTATACAGATGCTTTATTGCACAATTTCCAACATAAAATCTAAATACATAGGTTCATATATTTTAATTTTCCTCTATATCTTCAATTCTAATATAAGAAAAGGATAATGATAATGTAGCAGAAATTCTCAGTCACATAAGCAAGTCTCACCTCTTCTGTTTTATTCTGGATTCATTAAGGGTGGTATTCCCACAGCAGTCATCAGAAATATGACAAGAAGCCCTCTTTTCCCATAGGACTACTTGTCTCATTGTACCAGTGCAGCATTTGTTTTACAGTTCGACTAAAAATACATGCTTAAAAACTGGTATTAGCTATTTTGAAGTACTAAGAAACTGTTGTTTAAATCGGGTTTCTATTGCACCTAATTTATTCAAATAAGTGAAAATAATGATCTTTTCCTGGCTATCCTAAATTCTGGCCAAAGAACAGAAACTATAATCAGACACTATGAACACTGAAAACAAGAGAAAAAAAAAGGTGAATAGTAAAATATAATGTAGCCACATTGAGTGGTTCAGAATCATATTTATAAAATTATTCTTTTTATAAGTACAACAGACATCAGTAAAGTATGTGAAACTTCTTTGTTGCAATGTGTATAAAAGCCACATAATGAGACACATTTGTGCAAATCACATTAACATTTCGATTATGTGATAAAAACAAAAATCCGAAAAAAAAAAACACAGGAATAAATATGTTCAAGACAAACAGAAGTTGAAAGTGAATACAGTTATTTTTATCTTGGACAGAATTTTTAGTACTTTGATGGCAATGAAGATCTCTTCATATTCTGATGTAAATTATTACCTATGAGGGATTTTTACGTTTTTCTTTTTTTCCTCAGTTGTGTTGTGCCTAGACAAGTAAATCACATAAAGTACTATCACAAATAATTGTCTTAAACATAGGCAATACTTGAAAATGTCTCCTTAAATTTATTTCTGATAGCTATGTAGAGAATATTATCTGTTTAGATATGTCTAGTAATGCCTGGAAAGGCAAGTAATTGCTCGCCTTGCAGTAACCAGCTCTGTGGGATGCAGGATTTACAGATTCCAATTTTTTGTGCATCTGTATCCCAGGTATGAGAAATGTAATTCTTTCCTAATAAACTAGTAAAGGGCATGACAATTTTACGAGCTTCCCATTTTGCTCAGTAATAAAGACACCTCATTGTCAGGATTCCAAATTTGTTAAGACAAGAACACATGGTTGACAAGCTTAGCTACAATAATATGAACAGCATTCTTTCTTTTTTAACATGGTAGAAACTTGGTGAGTTGCAAGAAGTGCCTTATTTGTGGAGATAAATAAGAAGCCTACTGCAATACCAACAGAAAGAGCTATCTATCAAATTTTTTGTATCTAAGTAAAGTATTACACAATAGCATAATATAATATCAAGCTACAGATTGAACTCAACAGCAGACATTATGTGAGTTCAGTCCATAGAAATTGGCACACATTCTAGATATTCTTCATTATTAAAATGGGTTATGCCCATTTGCCATTTGAAACTCAGACTCTTCAAAGCTACCCACTTTTCAGAAAATGTTAAAAACATTTCAGTGGGAATGTAATTGTTGGCCTATTCGGGACCTCTCCAGAAATAAGAAAATCAGTATAAATATATCTGGAATGCAGATCTGTGCATTGGCTTGAGAAAGAGCTCTAGGAAAAGAAATGTAGAAGGGGATTCATTAATTTGAGGGTAAATAAATTCAGTGGAGAACCTAAGTTGAATGCTTTCAAAGAAACCTGTCTAGAAGGAGCCAGTATGAGCTCAGGAATTATTTTACTTTCTATTAAATAAGTCATAAACAAAGAAATCTTCAAGAAAAAGTGAAAAAGAGAACAGGTACTGAGAATCTACTAAACTGGGAACTCAGCATGTAACGAGAAGCACAAATAAAAATTTTGTCCCTTAAGTAACTTTGATAAATAGACCTTGACCTATTACAGAGTGAGAAGTGGTGTTCTACCTCTTGGTGTAGAGCATCCACAACAGTGCTCGTAAAAATAGTTTTTATTCTACAGTGTAAGGGTGGCACAGTTAGAAAGCAGAGGACCAGTCCAAAGGATTAAAAGAGAAGACAGAAGTACAGATTTCATGTTGTAAAATCACATCATGAAAATTATTTCCAAATGAAAATATTTTAAAAAGCTGCAACATTTGGATTATCTAGGACAACAAGTAGCTGGGACTTTAAAATTTGTCAAGTTCCTATATTGTGAGACCAACTAATATTTTCAACTGCTTTCTTCTTAAGGAACAAAAGCTATTTGTACTCTCTACAAGATACTATACAGCAGCTGTATCTATTATATACACCCTTACATAAATGAAGCAGGGACCATTCTCTGGTTATGAGGTCAACATTTCAGCTTCAGCTGCTGCACATCTACACTTCATATTGCGGCTTACAGAACTCTACAATACACAAGACACAATCATCTGAACACCTAATTGAGTTGAATATATGAGGTGGTACACGGACAACTATGTCCGTCACCAATAGGTAAGACTGAGCTCATTTTACATCAGAGACCAAAGAGGATACAGTGGAAACTGCTTTTTATATCCCATGCAGACAGTTGTGTTGGCACAACTCAGTTTTCTCCTAGTAATCTACTTAACAGAATGTGTAATCTCTTAATCTGAGAGGTTTTGAACCCTTGGTTCCCAGTTACAAGGATACTGCCCTGGCTACCATGCTGGAATGATAATGTAGAGGGACAGTTGGACCTTTAAGGAGAAAGAAGTGCAAAATTGATGGAAAGTCATAAAACAAAAGAAATTGACTTTCCAGTTGAAAGATAACAAAGCTTCCAAGGAAGGTAGAGCCTCAGAGCTGCTGAAGAGAACTTCATTGAAAACTTCATGGAGATGTGTACTGTGCAGTCCTGATTTAAGCTCTTATTCAATCACACCCTCTTAGTCACTGTTTCATCAGGCAGGTCTAGGCTGTTCTTCACCCAGGATATGAGAACCCTTGCCGCTGCTGGAGGCAAATATGTAGGGGGTAGTTGTCTCAAAGAAAACCAGAGAAAAATAAGTACCTCATTTATATCTTCCAAGGCAGATTGTTAGCAGACATCTTTTCTCTATAGAGAGACACAGCTCACAGATCAGCCAAACCACACTGCTGTAATCACTAGGCTTAAAAGCAGGCAGAGGATAACACAAAGTCTGGCCAGTCAACCAGACCATTTCTATGAAAACACAGGGGAGAAAAAGAAGACTAGGTAGAAATATCTGTCCCACCACACAGTATTTGTGCTGAAAATGCAAATGGATGCTGAAATGAAATTATTTTGTGGGAGGGCACCTATCTGAAAGCAGAAGGCAGAACAAATAGAAATATTTATCAGAGTGTCTTAGATCACCAGAAAGTCAAAATAGAATTTTATCAGTTTTTCTAAAAAAAAACATTTAGCCAAAAGTTTATCAGGTAATGTCTCTCTTTTTGTTTTCAAACAAAAGAATGAAAGTCCAATAAATTGCACAAACACTGTTAGTTCACAAACTGAACTAACTGAACAGAAAGCCTTAGGCTGAGCTTAATAAAACTTCAAGGGGCTATGAATAACTCCAAATGAGACTACACAAAATATCAGCAGCACAATACTCTGTATTAAGTAGGGAATAGAGAGTATCTGAAGTTTTTAGGCATATTTAAAAAAAATAAAAAAAGACCAAATTGGAGTGGAAAGGAGGCATGATATCTTATAATTTTGCTTGCCTCTGCATAAAATATAAATTTACAGGTTAGACAGCTCATCCCACTTATAGTGATAACAGCTCTCACAGATAGTGCTGGGTGCAAAGAAAGCTATCATAAATAGGGAAAATATGAAGAATCTTTAAAGACTAAAAAAGATATGAAAGTGCAAATATGATACCGTAGTAGGATCTGTTGGGCCCTTCTGTTAAACAGTGGAGAAAAACTGCATGAAAGGAGAAATTATCTATGTAAACTTTATCTACAACCAACAGTGAAGTTAAAAGCTGAAGTCAAGACTGTCCTGCTTCCCTCACGTCTTCATCAAACCCAAATACCTTGCAAGATAAAGAAATAAAATATTGCATTGATGTGTCTACCTGAGGCTGGAACCTGCACATAATTTAACTGTGCAGAGGTTAATAAAAATACAATGGGTATCCAAGGAAATAAGTCAAAGCTGTGAGTCTTGATGAGCCTTTTTTTTAAACATGCAAACCTTTGGGATGCAATGTGTACATGGCATAGTGAGACTGACAGCTCTGATCAAATATAACATAAGTGCTGTTCAAACATTGTAATTTAGTTATTACTCACCAGGTCTGTATAACCCGTAGAGAAAAAAGGTTCTGATGGTATACTGCATCATATTACTATGAACAGGAAGAGTTGTTTAATGGTAAGAAAAAAAAAAGAAAGTTCATGAAGCTCTATGTAAAGTATGTTGTAATGATGCATTCTTAAAAGCTAACTTCTATTTACCCAATGAAAATAAAAAAACGTGTAGAATGGACAATCGTATAGCACAGAAATGCCAAAGTTAAATTTTCCTCTCCAATTATAGCTGCTCCCTTGTGCTTGCATGTTATGACAATGTAATTGCTTGATCACCTACTAATTTTCAAATGATACATTAGAATATCTTGCAATAACTTTTACAGCTCTTATGAGGCACATTTTGGAAGGAAGGTTTTCCTGGGGACTTTACCTAATTCACCAGGAATCTTGGTAAATAAAGGCTATTCATGGACTTTCCCACACAAAAAACTTGTGCATTTATAAAAAAATTTCTGAAAAAATCTATTATATACTTTTATCAAAAAAATTATATGTAACTGTGGAAGCAAAGACAAATTTGTCACATTACAAAAGCCTGCAAATAGCTTCAGTGAATCTGACTCTTCATTAACAACCTCCCACCCCTTTTCTCTCTCTAACTGTGTTCATTATTGCTGTCCGAGAAAGATTGACTAAAGATAGGTATTATGAACTAAATCCATTCAATAACTTCAGTTTGGGTTGTATCTGCTGAAGAAGTTTTCAGAATTTTTTCCTATAAAACACCTGTTTAATGGACAAATGTAAAGCACACAAAAGTTGTAGGTTTCTCTTCACCTGTATGTAGGAGTAATTTACAGAAGAATGGCTTATCATTAATACAGTGAAGGTATCATGGCCAGCAGCCAGAAGACAATATTAAAAATTGCTTGGTAGGCAGCTAATCTAGTGTGTGTGGGAGGGAAACAGGGCTGTGCTGAGGTTCTTATTTAACCAACTCCTAGGGAGTGCCACTGACCAGGAACACCACAAATTATATGGAAACAGGAACTCTGAAGTCAGTGAAGCAGCTTAGAGAAATAAAAAAAGGAGCTTACAGTCTGTTTCTGAGACACCACAGGTCTGCAGGAGTCAGCACAATGATGGTGTTGGCATTCCACAACAGGTGCTCCCCAGCAGGAGCCAGACTGACTGTGCCTGGTGCAGAAGAATTGACGGAGATGAACTCCTGGAAAGGGTCTCAATGATCTGGGTCTCAGGCTGCAGAGAATGCCTGCTCCTTCTCTCCAAGACTCCCCTGGAAGAGATGGTGCCCTCAATTGTATGTGTGCTCTGCTCACATCAATGAGCTACCAGGTAAAGCTGCCAAGACTGCATAATGTTGGAGAGTGTGAACGGGAGGAAATCTGCAAGTTCTTCATGAAGATTTGTCAGAGGTCATCCAGAAGCCACATTTGAGTAGGTGGTGACTGGAAACACGTGACTCCCACCAACAGAAAGCAAGTTCTTTCTATTATGGTGCATGTGGAACTGAAGGACACTTGCCACCAGTGAACATCAGGCCATGCACAGGATTACAGAGAAGCTTTAATAAGCGTGTATTATAAACTATATTATAAATGTGTATTATAAATCAATGAGAACAGGACTTGAGAAAGAAGCCTCATGATTGCGGGTCCAGGTTTTTAGCTGGGGGAGAGGCGAGTGCAGGGTTTAATCACTCCAATATCTGCTGCAAGGCCAGCACAGTGGTGTGTAAGCAGTCCAAGAGTTTTCTGGAAACCAGGAGGACAGTCTTTCAACACAGGGGATAGATGAGATCGGCTGCAAAGGTGATCTGCTAAGTGTTCTGCTAATAAGTAAGGAAAAGCTTATTGGTAACATAAATATCAATGGTAGCTTTGGCTGCAGTGACCATGTGGTGATGGGAATTCAAGATCCTGAAAGAATCAATGAGAGTAAGAACCAGCATAAAGATCTTTAATCTCAGAGCAGATTTTGACTTATTCAGGTACTTGCTTGGCAGGATTTCATCAGAGGCTGCCCTGAAGAACAAAAAGAGACCAGGAAAGCTGACTGATCTTCAAAGACATCTTCCTTAAAATGCAAGAATGACTCCTTTATGGTGTTCTAGAACTTCAGCAGATATAGTAGAAGGTCAGTCTGAGTTAACAGTGAAGGTCAGTCTCAGTTAGTGGGGAACTCCTGATTGATCTCAAATACAAAATAGCAAGTGTACAGAAGGTGGAAGTAAAGACAAGTTATCCAGAGCAAGGACAAGCTATACAGAAGGATTACAGAGGCACTACTCAAGTGTGCAGAGAAGAAATTGGGAAAGCAAAAGTTCAGTTGGGATTTAAATTGGCAAAGGACATGAAGGGTGACAAGGGCTTTTAAAGGTAAAACAAAAGGAAAAGTAACTAATATGTGGACTCATTGCTGAATAAATTGAGGGCAGAGTGACAAAGGATATAGAAAATGCTTAAGTACTGAATGCTTTCTCTGTCTTGGACTTTATTGGCAATGTGTGTTCCCAGTCCCTGGTCCCTCCAAGGTCCCTGGGCCCACTTGCAGAGTTTGCAGCAGTTTATTCGTGCTAGAGGAAGAGTGAGCTGATGATGATTTAAACAAGCTGGGTGTATGCATGAGCTCAGTAATGCTAAGGGAGCTGGCCACTCTCACTACAAGGCTGCTCTATACCATCTTTGATCTTGATGATCAGGGAAAATTCCTGATGACTGGAAAAATGCAAATATCACCATAATCTTCAGGAAGGTTGAGAAAGAAGATTGTAATAACAACAGGCTAGTCAGCCTCACACTAGTCCCCAGGAAAAGCACAGAGCAAGTCCTACTGGAAATGATTTCTGGCACATGAAGGAGATGAACATGTTTAGGAACAGCCAGTGTGGTTTTTCAAAACAAGACATGTCTGACTAATCTGATTGCCTTCTGTGGGTAAGGGGAGAACACTGAAAATGCTGTTTATCTTAGTTTTAGAAAAGCTTTTGACATAATTTGCCATAGTATTGATGTCGGGTGATTTTTGCCTTTTTTCTTTTATGTCTATTTGTAGCCTTCCCAGTACTTTTCCCTACGCTTTTCCACAGCTAGGAAGACCAAACACATTCCAGAGCTCCAAGCCCTGGGGGGCACACAGTCCCTGTCCTATCTTGGTTCTTCCTGGGAACCAAGGCTGAGAACAAGGTTTTCAAGACACATTTTCATAAACAAGTACAACTAGTACAAAGGGTGGGGGGCTCCAGAGAAGAGGCTTGTCCTGGGGGAAATTGTATCATCACAGCAGCCTTTGTTGAGGCCTTGTTCCAGAGCTGTCTGGGACCACTCTGTCCAAGGACACCAAAGGAAGGGGAATAGCCCTCCACTACACTATCCCTAAGTTGACCCTGGGCCCAGGGACCCAGACCTCCAGGAGGGAGGAGTTTCTCAGGGCCTTCACACTGATGTTACTACTGCCTTTATTATAGACTAGAATGACAGGATGGAGTTCACTTTCAGTTTTGTGAATGGTGTCACCAAGAGGAACAGTTGATAAGGTGGAGGACTTGGCTTCCATTTGGAGTGACCCCAAGAGGCAGGGACACTTGGTGGCAGGTAGATGAGGAAGAAGCAGAAGCTGGCTGCCCAGAAGGACAAACTGGCTGCAAGGCAGGCAGGGGCAGACCTCACTAACAAAGATCCAGAAAGTTGTCATTAAATCTGGTTCAGGATCAGGTCTGGACCGAGCAAACAGGTGTAGCTCAAAAATCTGCACTCACAAGGCAGGTCAATGCCATGTTACACAGGCCCAAAGTCAAACCAGAGATTCTGGGCCAGAGTCAGGATTAAGAAGGTACAAGATCAGGCACAGATGTAGATGCTACACAACAGCAATGTAGCACAGGCAGGCACAGCAATACAGCCTCTGCTAAAAACCAGTTCCCAAGGGAATGGAGGGGCATGGCCTCATTTCTGTCTTGCTTTGCAGCAGCTCTTACAGTGAAGGAGCTGACCTCAGACTGAGCCAACTACACTCCTTAGCTCAGCCAACTAAATTACTAGAAGGGGGGAATGTGCTCAGGAACCCGGCAGCATCTAATGAAATTCAGCAAAGGCAAATGAGAAATCCTGAATCTGGGAGATAATATTGCAATGGCACAGGCTATCTAGAATGCAGATCTTTAGAAAAGGACCTAGGTTTAGGACGGTGAGTGTGAATAAGCAGTGCAGTTCTGCAGCAATGCAAGCTTACACACAAATTGGGTTGCATTAGTAAGAATATAACCAGCAGGTTAGTTGCTTATTCTCCTCTCCCTGGCACTTGCAAGACTGCATTTGGAGAGTTGTGTCAAGTTCAGGGATCCGCAATATAACAAACACATTGACAAACTGGCAGAGTCCATCAGAGGCCATCAAAATAGTCAGGAACTGAGAGCACATGACATACAAATAGAGGTTGAGAGTTCTGGGCTTGCTCATTTGTAATAAAATAAGGCTGGGTGACAGCTAATTGCTGTTTTCAGCTATGCACTAGGGGGAAACAGAGTAGATGGAGCCTGGCTGCTTGGATACACACAGTGAAAATAGGAAAGGCAATGAACAAAAATTGCAGGAGGGCAAATTCCTGATATGTACAAGGAGAAAAAGTCACCATGAGTATGGCCTAATATTGGAAGAAGATTCCCAGAGAAACTTGAACTCTGAAGACACACAAAACTTGAGTGGATAAAAGTTCTTCAGCAACCTCAGTTACCCGCAGTGCTAAGGATTGGAGAGGTCAGAGAAGGGAGATTTAGATCAGGTTGACTTCCAAGGACCTTATGTCATGCACCTCAGATTCTAGGAATGTCTTTGAAATGAATTTTAAAAACAAGACTTGGAATCATGGTCTGTATGTAAGTTTTGTTATAGGGTTATAGTAAGTCTGTAAATACTGTTCACTATAATGAAGAATAGATATTGATGGCTCACTGAACACACAGAAAATGATGCCATGGGTGCTTTTGCAGGGGTGACCAAGGTTTGATACTATATAATAATGTCATTAATGATCTGGATGATGGAATGCAGTGTGTGCTTATTAAATCTGCAAACAATACTAGGCTGGAAGAAACTGTGTACGTTGGAGGACAAGATTAGAATTTCAAAATGATCCTGACAAACTGTAGGAATGGTCTGAGAAAAACAGGATGTTATTGAACAGACACAAGTGTGGGGCATTACTTTTAGCAGACATACTAAATTGCACAAATACAGGATGTGGCTCATCCAGCTTGTTTGTACTTCTGCAGAACATGATTCAGGGGCAACGGAGGATCACAAACTGAGTAAGAGTCAACAATGTCATGTTGCAGCAATAAAAGCAAACACTGACTTTTTTTTCTCTAAAAGGTGTAATCTGCAAGACATGAGAAATAATCTTTCCCCTCTACACAGTACTGCAAGGTCTCAACTGTAGTAGCCAGTCCAGCTTTAAGCACTACCCCAGGAAAGATGCTGAACAATTAACACAAGATCATGACTTTTTAGTCCTATTGGGATTGTGATGACTGCATAATAATTTTGACTTACTTTCTTGGTGAAACTGTAGACATCCAGAAATGCATCCTTTTCCCAGCTGTCACATCCCTTCTTTTGCAGTCATAGGCAGAAATCATGAAGCCATTATTAATAAAATATCCAGAAAGGTAATCCTAAAGCAAGGAAGTATAAATAATGCTTGGAAATTGAGGAAGAAGTGTTTCATAGCTCTTTCTTTTCTAGGTAATAGATGGCTTTTTTTGTTTTGGTGGTCTTTCATTTGGTTTTTTTTGGCAGTAATGTCAGGAAACAAAAGAACTATTCTGAACAACACCTTTTCTTTTTAGTGAAAGCAAATGAAAAACTAAATAAATTCCTTTGGATAAATCCTGTACACATTTTCACTCAGAAAACTTCTTAGAGATCAGTTGCTTCGCAGAAATGTAATGAACATGTTTAGTAAGTGTTTTGTTGTTTTTTTAAAATAAACTATTTCCAAAATTACAGCTATAATAGCTAAATATACAAAATGGGAAGATAATAATAGAATCATTAAATCATAGAATAGCCCAGGTTAGATGGAACATCCACAGATGATCTGGTCCTGCCTTTTGTGGGAAAGAGAGCCTAGATGAGATTATCTAGCACCCTGTCTGATTGCCTCTTGAAAACCCCTTGTGATGGGGATTCTACGGCATCCCCAGGGGGGTTGTTCCAACTAATGAGTGTTCTCAATGAAAAAAATTTATTGGTTATGTCAACTTTCCCCATATATCATGTACCCACTGCCACTTGTCTTCTCCATGTGACTCCTTGTGAAGGAGTCTCTGTCTGCTTTGTAGCTGCTTTAAATACTGGAATACTCTGATGAGGTCCTCCCTGCGCATTCTCTTCTCCACAGAGAAAATATGTAACTCCTTCAGCCTTTCCTTGCAGGGTGTGTTCTCCAGCCTTTGATCATCTTTGCAGCCCTGGTTTGGACTCTCTTCAGTCACTCCACCTCTTTATTGAATTGTGGTGCCTAGAACAGGACTCTGGCTGCATTCCTGAGAAGTGCTGAGTAAAGCGTGAAATTATGTCAAATAATACTCATAGATACTGTAGGTTCTTGCTGATAATATCAGTGATATATCAATAAACTCAATCAGTGAGAGTTACTCAATCAGCGAGTGTTCCCTGATAACAAAATTAGGCCATCAATCGCATATACTTTGTTGAGATAAACTAGCCCATCAATCTTAAACCTTCCGTTGATTTCTCTTCCCTGGTGCATTATAAATGTTAAGCCCTTAAGGGCATAATTTAATGGCATGTGTTTGGAAAAATGTTTCTAATAACCTATAAGAGCTTGTGATCCTTTTTGTTTCCTATTGATGTTTACACTGCAGCATATAGACAAAGTGACCAACATCCTTTCTGTCTAAGCATTTATTTGGTTTCAAGTAGCTTAAGTGTAACCATGCAGAGCATATAAAATAAACATCATTTGTTAATGAACTAGGTATTTTTCTTCAAGAAATACATGTTTCATAGCAACTATTAGTTCATTGCATTATGGCAGCATTTCCACCAAAAGTTATTTTCCATCATAAGCTATCATCTAGAAACACACTAAAAGAAGCATGTCAGAAACAACGATTTACATGTTTTTAAACCTAATTAGAGTTTCGAATTTATAAAAAACAATACTTTATGCTAGAAAAAGCTCATGGAAATCTAGTTGTAAAAAGTGCCTTGGACTAACAATGGCAGCATGGACTGACCTCTGGGATTTGGCCACACTGTGATGATCATTGAAGGATAACTCTGAAAGTTAGCTGGCAGTGTGACATGCTGCATGAAAATCAAGTGCTTGACACAGAGTAGAGATTATAAGGAGAGGAAAGACCAGCAGGACTTTCCTTAAGAGCCTTACTGTTGTCAAGAAAATAGATCTTTATGGGCCCTTATGTTACCACATTCCCATTATGCAAGAGCCAACAACATACATTAAAGCATCTACTGATCAAGGAGTTGAGATATCAATGAAAAGAAAAATCAGTTACAGAAAACCAACAAAGAGGTCAATATTAATAATTGACCTTCATAATAACTGATCTAATAATAACTTCAATACTAAAAATTATTGTATTAATTTCAGTACTAAAAAGGCTGTCATAGTTAGATGAGAATAAAATATCCAAATGGATTAAGCAGCTCAAACTCGTGGTGTTAAAGCAAGATTTGTGAAACAACCACAGAATAAACTCTTTTAAAGCCAAGAGCTTAAGCTATGCATTACTGCAAGAAATTGTGCTGTAAGTTTTCTGTAATAAAACATACAAATCCTGCTATTTACATCTAGACAACTTTTACTACGATTATACCCCAATAAAAGCAATTAAGAAACAAAAAGGAAAAATTGAATACATATCTTCATTTAAAAGTAAAATTTCTATTTTATGTAGATCTGATTACTGTTTAACTACTTCTCAGACTATTACCTCTTTTTACCCTAAAAGCTTATGTTTAATGAATGCTTCTTAGTAGAATTTATAACCATGAGAAGAAACATAATGCCTCTTATTTTTACTACTCTGAGTGTAAAAATCAGAGTGATTAATATAGATTAATATAAATTTCTTATAGATAATAACTATATTTTTTTAATTGCAACTGAATTATTTGGATAACCCATTTCAATAAAAACAAAATTTCTTGAAGTCATACTGTCTTAATCTGCTTCACTGTGATTGAAATGTTGAGAATCTCACTTGGAAGGTCTGTTACAGTGTTTCTGAAATTGCATAGTGTATAACAAAACTTGCCTCAAGAAACACACATAAGGTTTTTTTTGATATTGCTCTCTTTTAAGACTAAAGTAAGAACTTATAGAAAAAGCATGTAGAAATTATTTACAGTTAGAGTAGCAAAAAAATCGAACCAGTTTTTTTTTTTTTTACACTTCTGCTTTAATGCACCCTGTCATGTGGAAATTAAAAACAGTGAATAAAACACCACTGAGCTGTGTGGTGCAATTGACAAGACGGAGGGAAGGAGGTGAGCCTGTGCCAACCACGTGAAGTTCAACAAGGCCAAGTGCAAGGTCCTGCACCTGGCTCAGGGCAATGCCAGTCACAAGCTCAGGCTGGGCAGAGAATGGATTGAGAGCAGCCCTGAGGAGAAGGACTTGGGGGTGAGAGGCTGGGCAGGACCCAGCAATGTGCACTCACCGCCCAGGAAGACAAACGTGTCCTGGGCTGCATGCAAAGCAGTGTGGCCAGCAGGACAAGGGAGACAATTTTCGCCCCCCACTCCGCTCTGGTGAGATCATGTTTATAGTGCTGTGTCCACCTCTGGTGCCCCAAACACAAGAACGACATGAACCTGTTGGAGCGAGACCAGAGGAGGGCCTGAGGATGATCAAATGACTGGAGCACCTCTCCTATGACAACAGGCTGAGAGAGTTGGGGTCATTCAGCCTGAAGAAGAGAAAGCTCTAGGCAGACCTTAGAGCACCTTCCAGAACCTTAAGAGGGCCTACAGGAAAGCAAGAGAGGGACAATTCAAAAGGGCATCTAACGATAGGACATGGGGGAATGGCTTTAACCTGAAAGAGAGTAGGTTTAAATTAGATATTAGGAAGGAAATCCACTGTGAGGGAGCTGAGACACTGAAATGGGTTGCCCAGAGAAATTGTGGATGCCCCATCCCTGGAAATGTTCACAGCCAGATTGGGTGGGGTCCTGGGCAATCTGGTGTAGTGGGTAGTATCCCTGCCCATGGAAGACGCCTGAAAGCAAATGATCTCTAAGGTCCTTTCCAACCCAAACCATTCCATTATTGTACTTGGTGCAACCCATATGCACAGCAGGGAAAATTAAGATACTGTGATGGCCTTTCTGTTTACATTTGCCAGAGGTTTTTTTTTTGAACTTACAAGAAATCCTGGTTTTCAAGAGAAAGGGGCTAATAGCACTTCCTGATCCTGGCACAGGAACAAATCACATTATCCTTACTCATGAGAATAATCTAATTAAACACAACAGGAGTCCTCATATGGACATGGTAAAGCAAGCAGTATTTTGATGCCACGGCAGCAGACAAATGAAAATTCTCTTCTTCTTTCAAACATGGTTGAGTTCTGATCTATATAATTTAATTATTAAAAAAACCACTTCTTTTTAAGAGTCAGTGTAAATATATGCCTGTACAGAGCAGTCCATATTTACTGAAATAGTTCCATGTTTTGTAGCCAAGAGTCTGTCTTCTAAAGCATGTTCTTTCAAGCTTTCACAGTTGAATGATTACATAATCTTTTTTACCCCAAAAATGAAGTATTTCTAGAATTTATTTTAGAACTGAAATAAAAATTGAGCTAAAACTTTATACTGTATTTGTCAGATTTATTTTCTTCCCCATCTGCTTGTGGCAAACATATGAACATGGATAAAGGTCTTTTTCTTTGGTTTTTTGATATTATATTTGAGACCACCTTCTGGTATTTATGGAGAATGGATTCTGAGAAGATTTGAAGAATATCACAGAAAAAAAAAATCCCTCCTGTCAACTATTACTCCTGAAAGGAAAGTATGCTCTGGAAGCAAAGGGATTGCTTTCTCTCATTTCAGTGGGGAGCAAGTGTTGTAAAAGGTACAGAAAGAGACAGAATCACATCCTGTCATCAGTCCTGTTTTTGTGAAGGATGAAGGAGACCATGGCATCCTTTCACTCCTGCCACACCTAGTCTGGATCTGTGTCAATGACTGATCTTGCATGCTGACCTAAAAAATGAGTACAATTATGCAAATACTGTGATTTGTTAATGCAGAGCACCTTGCTGGACTGAGACCCAACTAAACATCTTATGAATGAAATTGTCACTGAGAAATTCACAGTCTTTGGAATGAATATGTCAATATCAAGAAGATGAGACAAACAATATTTTTAAAGGAAGGATATGAATCATGCTCTATAGCATTTCTTTTGTGCGTACTTTAATTTTCAGTCTGATGAGGTGTTAGAATGGAAGCAAATGAACACCAGAGTTGCAATTACTAAAGGGCTGAGATTAATGTTTCAAATTTGTTTTTCTTTCAGAATGCCAGTGCTACAATAATGTTCACATGAGTTGATGAATGGCTCACCTCAATGAAAGTTTGCTTATCAAAAACAAACACTGTTGATTAGAGACGACAGCTACGTCTTAACAATGCTCTAGCTTATAAAAATAAAGAGAACATGATTTTGTAAAAATCTATTTGTAAAACCAAATATGAGTTTAAGATCTAAAGGAAAACTCTCCTATCGAACATATTGTTGGGAATTAACCTTCTTTTGATGTTTGGGGTTTTTTTGCTAATACTACATATAGTATATTACATGAGTTCAGCAGTGGAAATGTTAACCAGTTCAAACTGGATATTATATAATAAAGAATTTCACTAACACAACTTTTAAAGAAACTCATGAAATTCAATGTGGCGGACAGCACTGATAGCTGTATATGGTAAAGCTGTAGTCAGGAATTACTGCAGCAGTTGGGTACATTGGCAAATGATGGAGTCTTCCATGAATAGTAGCATGAAGTGTGGAATGGATGATAAAACATATCAAACCATATTTTGTTATCCTGCTTTTCTAGAGAAAGAAAGTTTATGTGGTCCTGTGCTATTGGTTCATCTGTTCCACCACAAAGATGAACAAGTCATTGACAAATTTTAAGCAAATTTAACAATGGCTCTCAAAGCTTTAAAGTTATTTTGGGATTTGTAAAATTCAGTAAGTCAACACAGATCCAATTTAATATGCCTACCAGTAGAAAAGCAATTATAACTTAGCTTCCTACCCACTTGGCAAGGACAGGCAGTAACCATGAGGTTTATCAGAACAAGAAAACCAGTCAACCCATCAGCCAGTATGAAGCTTTCAACCAACAATACTGTTTGTAGCAACATGTCTCACCCTATAGATGTAGATATGAGAATAATGAAGAGAACTGACTGTTGTGAGTTAGCTCCTAAAAGTGTTACAATTTTAGTGACTGTTACAGAGTTCGAGGCTTAGGTTTCAGTTTTGCAAAAGGGGTCACATATTCTTGAAAGCACTTAAGTGAGTGTGTATTCAGCTTTGCTAGTTCTGCTATGGGGCTGGTGAGAATGGAATCTTTGGCACCTCCACGAGTATAAAAAATTAAAGTAGACCTTTATTGTGAATCATACATGACTGCTTGTGGCTGGTGGCAAATTGTAAAGTAATTTACTTCCAAGAAAACTTTGTGCTGTTTTACCTCCCATAAATGACCTTTGGGGGTTTCTTCCCATCTTTTGCAGCTTTCTGAAAAAAAAAGTTAGTTTCATGTTGCACAGCTAAGCATGGTTTTAGTCATGTCTATGCATCCAGGCTATACATACTGACAAGCACGTATGGACTTGGCCAAAAAGTAAATGTATCATACTATATCTCCAAGTACATAGAGCAAATTCATCTTAGTACAGAGCTGAGGTATTCTCTTCCTTTTCTTGGTGGAGTTTACAGCAGCTGCTGTAATCTAGGAGGATGTACTGATCCAGCTTTGCTGATTCATCTTGTTTGTGCAGTTTATTACCTAAAGTTGGATGTAAGGAGGACCAGCAATCCAGCCAAAATTCCAAGACAGGCTACAGAAGAGTCAGGATGAATGGTATTCCAATACCAGGGGGCAAGCTTTGTTGTAAAATTAAACTTTGTGATGACAGTCACTATGAGACCAAAAACATCTTTTTTAATGGGTATGGAATAAGTCCAGCACACACAGAGCAAATATACACAACTTTATTCAACACACAACAACTATTAGAATAACTTGAGTCTTCTCAAAGCATCGGGGGTACTTCTGTTTTTCTAGTACTGGAGTGGCTTGACAAAAATGCTCATTGCCATGATCATCACTGCTTGGTGAAGGGGCTTGGTAAAACTGCTGTTGACTGGACATTGCTGTATGTAACACCATCACTAAGCAAGAAGGGTGCAAGTATAAACAAGAACTCTGGCAATATAACCCTTTCCTTGAACGAGCAGCACATGAGTTCTCAGACTGGCTGACCCCAAGGTTTCCCCTGTCCCTTCCCATGCTCAAGGGAACCCCAGCCCAGGACCAAGGCACAACCCCTGACACCCTCACTCCAACCTGACCACTTGCTAAGATTAGAGTAGCTAAGAAAACCCACCCAAAAGGTCCCTACGCAAACACTTTCACGGAATCACAGAATGGGTCAGGTTGAAAGGGATCACGGTGGTCCAACCTCCCTGCTCAAGCAGGGCCATCCCAGACCACATTGCACAGGATTGTATACAGACACGCGAATATCTCCAGTGAGGGAGGCTCCACAACCTCCCTGGGGAATTCGCTCCAGTGCGCGGTCACTTTCCTCACACAACAGCGTGTGGCCAGGGCGGAATAGGCACGGCAGACAGCACAGAGGCTGGAGGGTGCGGGAGCGGCCCGAGGGCGGCGAGGAGGCGGCACCGCCCCGTCACCTGCAGCCCCGGCCGTGCGAGGCCCGAGCCGCCCCTTCCGCAGGGGGCGCGCTGGGGCGGCGGGGCGCGGCCGAGCGGGGGCACGGGGGCTCCACCCTGTCCCTTCGGGAGGCCTTGCGGGACCTCCCCGAGCGGGAGGGCGGCGGCCTGCGGCACACGGGCTGGAGGCGGCGGCGCGGCGGCCCCGCGCACCTGCTCACCTGTGCCCCGGCCGGCTGGGGGGGCCCGGCCCGGCCACTCCCCCGACGGGCTCGGCGCAGGCGCCCTGGCGGCTACCGCAGGCAGGGGGCGGCAACATGGCGGCGTGAGCGGCGGCGGGTTCGGCTCCACAACAACAGCGGCAGCGGCATCGCTCGCGCCGCCGTCCGCCCCGCGCGCCGCTCGCCCCCGCCGGGCCGCACCGCGCTCGGCGCCGCCCGCGCCCCCGGGCCCGCGGACGGGAGGCGGCCCTGGCCGGGGAGCCCTCGGCTAACGGGGCATCGGCGCCCATAATAATCCCTCATTATAGCGGAGCGGGGGAGCGGCTCCTGGGACGGTGCCTGCGCCTCGGGCCGGCTCCCTGCGGCCCCGCCGGGTGCGACTGCGGTGGATGCGCGGCTCGGCCCGGCCGGGCGGGGAGACGGCGGCGGCGGCAGGTGCCGGTAACGGCGGGGGGTAAATGGCGAGCGAGAAGCCGGTGTCGGGGCCGGACCCGCAGCCCGCGGGACTCATCTCCGTCGGGGCCGGCGGTGGAGGCGGCGGCGGAGGCGGCGGCGGCAGCAGTGTCGCGGTGATGGGGGAGCTGAGGGCGTCGGGCTCCGGGTCCGTGGTGCTCCCCGCGGGGATGATTAACCCGTCGGTGCCGATCCGCAATATCCGGATGAAATTCGCCGTCCTCATCGGACTCATCCAGGTTGGGGAGGTCAGCAACCGGGATATCGTGGAGACGGTGCTGAACCTGGTAAGCGGCCGGGCACCCCGCCCCGGTGACGCCCCGGCGGGCACCGGCCCGCGCAGCCCACCTCCTCCCGGGGCTGCCCCCGCGCCCCTCCGCCCCTGTGCCACCCGACAGGGACCTGCATCCTCCCAGCCCCCGTGTCCCTCCTACACGTACGGCCCTTCTCCAACCATCCTTCCTTCCCAAACTCCTCTCGTGCCTCTCTCTCCTCGTTAATCCCGCGACCTGCTCTTCTCCTCGTCGTGCGTGTGACAGAAGCCCCCTCAGCGCTCCCTAAACTCCACGCAGGACCCTACCTAGTACAGACAGGCCACTCTTTCCCTTCCCAGTGCCTCGTCCGGCCGCCTCCTGCAGAAGTGTAGTGTGTGCAATTTACAATGTGAAATATAAGGAGATTAAGTAATTCGCAATTTTGTGTTATGGACGCTGCCCTTTAACCTAGTAGCTTTCTCTTGAGAAGAAGAGTGGCATGAATGTAGTATGTGTTTTTAATTGAAAAACGTTTAAAAAAACCCTGCCCGAGCTGGTATCTTTTCTTGGTGGCTGAAACATGTGAAGGGTTTAGCCCTGTTAGATCAGAGCTAGTTGAGCATTTTATGTGGAGGAAGGGGGAGGAGGGAGATTTTTGCAAGGATTTAATACGCTTTAATATCTGTAATAAAGAGTTAGTTGTATTGCAGTATTATATTGGGTTGCCCGTGTCTTTAATAACCTGCCATGCTTTCGAAAACACATTCTTGTCTGCAAAGTAAGTGTTGTTGCTACTTTGGTTCAAGGTCTGTGCTTGCAAAATACTATTGTACAGAGGTAAATAGCTGAAACAAGGAGAAGATGGTAAAATGTAGCTCCTTAGTCATCTGCTCACTTCATGGAGTGAAAGAGTTACTGCAGGACTGTATGACTTAATGTTTTTGCGCTACCTACACCAAAGCCTGAGGAACCTACAGAAGCCAAGCGAGTGCATCTAAAAATGAATCACTTTCAATTATGTGCAATTTGGTGCTGTTCCTGAATGCAAGATTTGCTGCAGCAAGGCTTTTGAAGCAGTTCAGTCAATGAAATACCCTCAAATTTTGCATATAGAATAGGATAGAAAAATGATTGCTCAAAACTGAATGGCAATTAATTGAAACTGCCTTTGTTTCAAATGAGTTTAATGCTTCTAACCTCCAATCATTTTATACAAAGTCATGTAAAGAATATGTTTTGTTTCAAACACTTTAAAAAGATGTGTTCTTCTGTTTGACAGTTATTTGCATTTGACCTAGCACAGACTGAATGGAAAAGCTGCAGCATGCAGGGAAGGACGTAATTTGGTCAGATCATTTTAATATTTATGGCTTATCTGAACACACAGGGTTAAAGCTCTGATACTTTTGTGAATATGTCAAAACAGTAATCTGGTATATTTCCCATTCATCTCTACAAGCTGTTTGACAGCTTGAAATGTGACTTGTAAATTTTATTTTTGTTCTTTGTACAAGTGTGGTACAAGTCATCATAACTTCATTGGTTTATTACCCATTTCTTTAAAAGTAGCACTCAAAATAAGTGAATGACATGCAGTTATTTTATTAACTGGCTTTGTAGAGATCATGACAGATACAAAGATGTTTAATTCTTTTCTGGTTTTCTTTCTTCTTTCATTCTTACTGATATTTAATCTCATTTTAATTCTGGCTGTTAGTGCACCAGCAACTGGATTAACATTGGCTTGTCTTTGGTGGGGAGGTTAGTGTATGTTGTGGTATCAGTGTGGAGGACATCCATTGCTTGCATATAAGATAGACCTACTAATTAGTTCCTGTAGCTGAAAACAATGTTTATGTTTTAAAATAAACACAAGAGTGTTTAACAATTCTCTCAGCATTGGGAGATGTATATGAATGTGAAACTGCTTGTGAGTCTGCTGCAGCAGCGATGCATCCTGGATCAGTCATTACTTAACAGATGGAGTCTAATATACAACAGTCAGTATTCCCAAAGCAGAGAGAGGTTCTATTGTGTCTGTACGTTTTTTCTTCTCTGGGCAGTATATGTTTCAATGTTATGTTTTTATATTTTAAACTTAATTTACTCACATGCGAAACAGACAGTGAATATGGCAGATACAAAGTAAAGCTGATGGCATATCCCTAAACTACTAAACATCACCTTATTCTGTATTAAGGATTTCAATAGCAACTTGAAATAAAGTTCAGTTTTCTATTTTAGAAGCATTTTTCAGTGGATGGCTGGAGGTAGAGAGGACTATTTGGGTTGGTGTTTTTGTTGTTTTGTTTTTCTTCAGTCTTTACCTGTACTACTCCTGAATGACTTTTGATGCAAGTGTGATAATGAGTGAACAGTGCTAAAGAGCTGATCTTGTTTTGATACATCAGTTGATATGTCTCTGAGAGAAATATAACCTATACTATGCCATATTGGGTAGTTATAAGCCATTTGGTAATAGCTTTTTAGTATAAGAATTCTGCATAGCTGAGGCATTTTTTATCAGAGAGAATCAGAAGTTAAAGATTTTTTAAAAATTTTCTTATCTGAGATTATTGCTGTCTTTTGTCTAAAACTTAAATCTATTCATTTTTCCTGCATCTGCATGGAAGCAGCAGTAAATGTTTGAAACAAAACTTTGTTTTGGTGTGCCCTTGTCATGGAGCTAGTCGCTCTTCTCTCTTGTTAAGTTGTACTTTTAGGGTTTCTCTTGAAGAACTTATATCTTGAAATGTTTGTTTTGGTGGCCACAGACGGTGATCTTTATTACTGCATTTTGGACTTACTGGTGTAGTACCTTTTGATACTGATGGACACAGTGATTTATTGTATCTATGAGGTGAGGAAGTGGTTTTTTTGCAGTGCTGAAAATCTTATTCTGGTCTAATATCTTTTTGGATTTTCAGCTTTGCCAAATGTTAACAGTGGACTTTCAGCTCAGACAGTATTTTGTTCTTGGGCATGCCTTCATTGTTTATGGGATTAGTTGTTTCTCTTGATACTTTTCTTAGTGTTTCCTCAGAACTTGCTGAGTTCAAAGTTCTGTTAAACTCCTGAAATTGTTTAATGGAGTACCACTTTGTAGAATATCTAGTATTGCTTGTGTTATTTTTCATTGTTTAACGTTATAGTGAGAGACCTGGAGAGAAGGTTCAGCCCTTTATATGCCAATGTTTATGAAGGACTTAGTTATCCTTGGAAAGACCTGTTAGTACTGTGAAAGTCATAAGATCTTAAGAGTCTATGAGCCGAAGGCTTTTTTTTGAATTATTTTATAGAATATTGTATTTTTTTTACATTTCTGGAAGTAGGAGCGAATGTCTCATTGTATCACATGCATTCTTCTGTGATGATGCTTATTTTGGTTTTGGTCCATGGGTTTAATATGAATTCCCAGGCTCAGCATGCTGTCTCTGAGATGTGTGTTCACTGACCCTTGTGTACTGCAAATCACCAAACTAGAAAGGGCTTTCCTTAAAAACAGTGTAATCCTCTAATTGCTCTAAGGGATTACTCTTTGGGGATATTTTGACACCAGTTCTGTGCTTCTATTGATGAGGAGGCCTTTTGCCTTTGAACAGCTCTATTAGTTTTCTTAGGGTGCTGTCAAGGATGTTGTTACTTCATGGTAGATGTGCTTCTTGCTGTTAAACTGATGTTTAAAATAAAGTTCTACACTATGTGCTCTAGAAAATATGATGCTAAAGTGGAAGTGGGTCAGTCTGTCTACCTGTATTCTTTCTGCTTTTGTTTATCTTATTTCTTAGCGCAAAGTTTCCACGAGTGGCTGTGATTAGTTTCTATAACATACCTATATTTTACTGGTCTTTCCTTCCATTATTTTACGGGCTTGCTTTCTCTATTCTCTGCTTTTCCAGTATTTTAGTGGTCTTGGGAATTTCTTCTGAGTATATTTTGAAGTCCCTCTTGTTTGGCCGTTTTTGATCAAACACAACTATGTGAATTGCATTGTTTTTTTAGCTTTTTGGAACCTTTCTCCATTCCAGTTTGAATTTCCTAGCATTTTTGATTTTGGGTTTTGTAGTGCTGATTCTGTGGCAGTGCATAATAAGCAAGGTGAACAGGAAGCTGAATGATACTAAAAAGTTGTGACTGGTGCTGAAACATGCTGCTCATTTTGTCTGTGCATCTTGAACAGATGATGTGATGCAGAATTGAACAGATTTCAATCTGATACAGGTGTAGTTGACCAGGGTTCTCCTCATGCAATCTGGAAAGCTTTTATATATGTTTTGTCAGGCTAGAGAGTGCTTGTAAGAAGTAGGTCAAACACCAGGCTTAGTTCAAAAAGTCTTTTTCTGTTCTTGTTGACTGCAGCCCACGCTTCTGCCTAGCTCTTCTCATTTTCTTGGCTGTTCCATCCTACTTCAGTGTTAGTCACCCATCACAAGAGGTAAGCCATTTTTTAGTGCTCTGTCACATTGTGTACTCATAGGAGTGGCATTTGCAGCTTCAGAGCAAATGGGTTGAATTATGTGAGAGAGATCCTTCTCTCCTGACAGGCTTTGTGTAGTAGTGGTCATAAGGAAAAATGTAAAGGGAGGCCTGTGTAAGAAAGTTTTTTGGTTTTTTTCCCCTCCTTTGGTGGTGCTTTTCTTCAGAGGTTGGCTGGGGGTCTTTTTAAGCTATAGTTGGCTTTGGTATTTGAGTTCTTTGAATCCATTTACAGTTTTGGTTGCTGCACTGTCCCATGGCACAGTTCTACTTTTACGTGGGGAGAAAGAAACACTTTTGTTCACTGGGTGCTGTTGTAGTCTGAGAAAGCGTGGTCCTCCTGATCTGTAGCCTTCATCATATGACTTCTGTTTTTCTTGTGGAACTAGCTTTGCAGGCTTGAGAATCTTATTCCATTCTCTTGGTGAAAGCCTTCTCATTTTGAGTATAATTCTCTGCTGATAGATGGTACTAATAAAAAAAATGAAGTTTGTGGAAATTCTGAAGTTGGATTTTTTTTTTTTATTTTTATTTTGTTTGTTTTTGTTTGCTTTGTATGTGAGTTTTAGTTGAGATAATACTTAACTGAAGGTGGCAGTCCTTTTCCAGGTTACTGTCTGTCCCGCTGGTCTCTTGGTATCCTGCTCATCTATCCAACTAATCTATGTTTGGACATTACTGTACAAAGTACCAGAGCCATGTGAAAAGGGAGTATCTAATGTGAGAGTGTGTCATAGCATTCCCTGGGTAGCTACTTTAGAGTACTGTAGCTGTTATCATTATTTAATGTTTCTATGGAAAACTTAGTTTTGGTTACAGAAAATCTTTGAGTGACTAAATGTTCACTTAATTTTTTTAGTATAACTGATTTTTTTTTTTGCTTTTTTATCTAATTTTTGACAGTAGGTGTTTATGGCTGAGAAGTTTTTTCCATCCTTGTATCAGTCATAAAGCACTAATGGTATCTCAGCAGGCGGCTTGGAATCTGCTGTGGTTCTGGTATGATGGGTTCATACATTTCTATAGGCGATAACTTAAAAAATCTGTCATGTTGAGCATATAACTGAGTGTTCCTTAATGCTTAACTCTGAACAGCTATTTTCTTCTTAGCTTTACATCTTACTTGACTTTACCTCTCACTTGTCTTTACAGGATTCAGTTCATGGATTATAAGGGAGATGAATACCTAGAGGCTTTTTTATTTTTGTCACATTGAAGTAATAAAGTTGTGAGACTGATATTGAAAAAAACACCTGCAATCCTTAGCCTTTCCCCCTGCTCCCTCCTGAGACCCTACCTGTGTTTTATCTCTGCATTAAGCAAAGGGTTAGCACCTTTCTCTATCAAGATGCTATTTTTATGAAATTGTGACCTGATTCCCCATTTAAGCCATGTGTTTTAAAAGCATTTAGCTGTGTACGCAGTTATACACTAATCTTTCTCTCTGCCCTCCATATTTTCTCCTTGCTTTCAGATGAGCACTCAAAGGGGTAGAAGTTGGGGGCATGCCTCATAGCATTGATAAGGCTGAGGTTTTAGAGGCTGTGGTACAGTTTTTTCTTTCATGTTAATGCTTTTCAGTGTCTTCACTCATACATCTCAAATATATGAATCACTGCCTATAGTGCATCCTTAAAAAAACCCAACCAAAACCAATCACCCAAATCCTGCATAATCATCTCGGAATCCCTACCAAAGTGTTTGCACTGTATTTAACTTAGTGAAAGTGGAATGAAATCTGTGATTTGAGTTGGCACCAAAATTGAATCTTTTCTGATAAATACTGTGCCCAGTATTAACAGAATGTTAATAAGCTATCTAAGCTATTTTAAATCAGCCTCTTAGTCTTACCTGTTCTTTAGTTGATTTGCCATTTTGTATTTTGGCCTGTCTCAGTAAATCTGTTTCAGATCAATTTGTGTTTCTCTTCCATTAATGTACAGTGTTTTGTTGTACTTTACACAGAACACTATCATTGGTTCTACCTCATTGTATATTCAATGTGCCTGGTGGCCAGAGGGTTACTGTAGTAGTGTGTGTTTATGCTGATGAAGTTCCATTTATTTTTTAGTGAAATTTGATCTTTAATTACCATTTATTTTTTATGGAAATACCTCATTGTGGAGTTTTACTAATTCTTGCACAGACAGAACCTTTAAGCTTTCTTTAAGTCTGAATCAAATTTAGAACGTGCTTTTATAATCAGAGGCAGCAGATCTTTTGAAACATCAGTTTTGAATTTGATGTTCTACCTCCCACATCTGTCTTGCAAGAGTTTGGTGTAGATTTACTGTAATGACATGGTATCCCACATATGATTGTCAACATAAAGGTAATGAACAATTAAAAATATTTTATTTGTAGAGTCACATATTGCTTTCTTAATGATAGAAACATTCACTTCAACTATAGGATTTAGATGGATTTGAGCTATTTGAACTGTAATTTCATAACTTCCAATTTAAAAAGATTGTTAATGACATTAATTTCTAAGAGAAAGATTATCTGTTTTTTCCAGTAGAGAAGCACCTTGACTTCTGATCAACTTACTGATTGTCCACTAAAATTGCATTCCAGTAATTTTTACAGTTTAGCATTGTACTTTTGGCATAGATGGAAAATAATAACCTCCAGTAAATAAGTAAGTCTAAGTAGTTTTGGTGTTACTGAGGTTTATACCAGCAATGTCAGTTTATTTTAATGCAGCCCTATATTGTGAGTCCCCTGCTTTGCTTTAAAATTAGGTTGAATCACTGAAATTGTTCCAACATGGCAATTCACTGAAAGCTTGTATGAATGCGAATACTGCTAATGCTGTTCAATAGCTTACAAATGCTTGGCATCTGTCTTTGGAAAATGATGTTTCTTTTGTTTACAGTTGAAAGCCTTTCTTAACTATGCAGAATAGGTATTAAGTTTTGGAGATAGCTGAAAGTGAGATAGGGCAAATATTCACTTACAAGTGAGGTTGTTATTCATATCATGCTTTTGTAGTACTGGGACAGTACAGACAGAAGGATGGAAATAATCATTCTTTGAGTAAATTCTTCTAAACCAGTGAGGCATTGTAATCAGTTTTATGTGATCTCACTTCTTTTTTTGCTTTATAAGTCTTCATATTCTGTGACAAATACTAAATTATATAAAGTTTTCCCACTTTTACTGAATTTTGATTGCCTGATTTAAGAGCCACTATAGCAGGGGTTTGTTTTTTTAAAATTTCATTTCATAAAAAGAAAATAGTTTGAATATTTATAAACACAAATATGAATTTGAAAACTTGTCCTTTGATTGACAAAAGGATCCCATACAAACCTGTTGCAACAAAGAATCCTACTACGGAGTTAGAGAAAACAATAAAATATGCTCTCATTGAATATAGAATAGTAGCCATGAAATACATGTTCAAGCCTAGTAATGAACCAACTGAAGGCAAGCCCTGTTTTGTATTGTTCATGCCTGACCACTCAGAGTTTGCCCTTAATCTTCACTAGTATTTAGCATAGCTCACTGCATTAAGAAAATACTTCTTGATTTAATTGGGAGAAAAAAGTCTCCCAATGTCGCTGTTAATGCTACAACTTTAATTAAAAAAAAAAAAAAAAGGAAAAAAGATTACTTTGAAATCAGGGGAGCATTCCTGCTTAAAGTCAAATGTATGTTTTCATAGCGAGCAGAAATGGAGAGCTGTGTGCCCCTTCCAATAGGACACATTAGAATGGAGCTAAAGAGTGATGTCAGCTGCAGTTACATAGCATCTTCATAATGGGAGCAAGCATCAACTAGTATATGTGAGAATGCAGGGAGAATGAGCTTCCCAGTGGTCTGGAGAATAGACTTGGGATTTAGCGTCTTTGCAAAAGGACATTAACTGCATCTGTTTAATTGCAGGAATTAGAAAGTTGAGAGAATGGGTAAAGAGCTGTTGCCTGAAAAGAGAAGAAAGCCTATTTTATAGGAAAAAAGTCAGCTTCATCCCTCTTCAAATCATGATTTTTGTGTCAATAATGAAACTTAATGTGGAGCCTCTGAAAGTTGCATTTTTGGCTATGTTAAGTCATGGAGTAAGGAAGGAGGTAAAGAATCTTACCAAGTGGTGTGTTATACTTTCAAGGCTCGTAGCTTTTGCTATTTTCCTTTGAGACTGAGAGCTCCAGTAAAAGCTCAGCACCCCCTCTTTTCCTTCTGTTGTTCCAGTGAAATAAGTTACCTGTTTTTGTAAATAGCAAGGTGTGTGAAGTATTTATGAGTCATATCTGTGACTGACGGCATCTTGGCAATTAATATTCATCTACTGAATAGCTGAAATTTATGGAAACAGTGTAAGACTGTGTTGGATTGAATGAGGTCTTCCAAGCTATGTGCTCAGGAGATGGGAGCTATTTCATTTTTCTGTTTCCCCTCAAGAGACTTGTGGAGCCCTTGTGCCATGTTTTAGTCTCTGGGATTCCAAAAATCTTTGGTGCTGCTTCTGTATCTTCAGCTATGGCATACATCCCTTCAAAGTACCGGCAGAAGCCTGGGTTTTGTTTGTTTTGTTTTATGTAGCTTATTAGATGATTTGAATGACTTTCTTATCCACTATAATTCACATGGAAATGTTGCAGTCTCCACTCTATCTTTTGATACCTGAGAGAGCAGTGTGTGAATGCAGAAATAGACTTAGAAGAGGACCCTAAAACAGTCTACTATCCAAGGCTGAAGTGAATTGAGTCCTTCTGAAAAGAAACTGTCATACTGTCCTGGGCTCATACACACTACTGAGAAGAGTCTGGTTCCCTTTTGTCCATTTCCTGCCCATCCTACCCCTCAACAAATGCACATTTTTAAGATCTCTTCAAGCCTTCTCTTCTTAAGGCTAAACAATCCCAGCTCTTCAGCCTTTCTTTCTATGTTAGATGTTCCAATCCCTTAATCATTCGCACATTTAGATCTTTATTCTCCTTGTGCAGATAACAAAAAGTGGGAGGTGGAGTCTGGGAAGCCTTTTAATGATGGCAATCCTCTTCCTCATCTCACAGTGTGAGCTGCAATATCTACTACAAATAATCCAGTCAATGTTGCAATGCCTAACTCAGCAAAGGACAGTTTGCACCACATGCAGCCAAGAAAGAAAACAGACCTTGGTGAGCCACAGCAGTGAGCGCTTGCTTTTCATCCGCTGTGCCTGCTTGTTAATAGTCCTGGATGAAACACATAAACCCAACTGTCTGTCAGTTCTGCAAATCACAGTTATGGTTGTATGTAGGCTTTATTCCTTGGATTTCAGAAATACAAAATGTAGCTACATCTTATATTTTGCTGAGAAAGTATAAAGTTAATGGTGTAATACTGAGTTGATGAAACTTCGTGGCTCTTTATATATGCTATGAATACTGCCTTATGCAACAAATTAGCCCAAAATGAAATTAAACTAGAAGAGCTGTTAGCGTAGTTTTCAAAGCTGCAGAGGCTTGATGTTAGAAGGAAAAATAAAAATATAAAATTCAGTATAGAGCCAAAGCTGTTGAAATTCTGCATTGGGTTTATAAAAAATAATAGATTCATGACTTATATATAGTCTAATATTTGTAGATTAAATGTTCAATAGCACTTTATGTGCATATAACTGTATGCAACTTAGAAACCGTAATGTATGAAACAAAGATGGTGTAACAAAATTTTATAGTTCATGTTGCATGAACAGAAAATCATTTATTCAAAGTAACTTATAATGTACAGTAATAAACACATTGTAACTAGAACAATGTATAGGCTTAGTCACTGAGAAGTAGTCAGTCTTTCACAGTTGATACAGTACAGTATTTGACATTTTAAACATAGTGCTCCCTGAATAGGAGCTGATACAGTCTTTAAAATCGGTGGTTCTTCAGTGAAGTTGATAATTACAGCTATTTTCTAAAACCCAAAAGCAAGTTATTCCCAGTGCCCACAGTTGTAATGATTTTCCTTATTATTAGTCTTACTTATACTTTCAAGGTTGGGCTGGATGGGGCTTTGAGCATCCTGGTCTAGTGGAAGGTGTCCCTGCCCACGGTAGGGGGAATTGGAATTAGAGGATCTTCAAGGTCCCTGCCAAACCAAGCTATTCGATGGTTCTGTGATGATTGTATAATAAGGGAAAATGAACTATGGTAAAATAGTTTCGTTTATTTGTTTGTTTGTTTGTTTGCTTACTTGTTTGTTTCCTTAATAAAATGTGATTGAATTCTATTTAAGGACAAATTTGGATCTACTCACTTTTTTGCATGTCTTTAAAACGAAAAAATAGTTTTCAAGTTTGTAATCCATTTTGTCACTTGAAGTTGTAGTTTAAACTTTCACTTTTTCAGAAACCCAACAGCTCAGACTAGTGCAATACATTTGTAATGTATTAAGAGCCGTTAAGATGCTTAAGCGCAGTCAAGAAGAATGGGAAAGGGGGGAAGCAGAAGTTTCAGCTGAGTGAGGCAGATAACTTTTAGACTGTTGAAGCTGATATTTTTCCATCTGAGTATTTATTTTTTTTTAATGGAGAAATTTATCAAAATTACCAAAATCAAGTTAGTTGTTTAGATGTTTAGGTACTGAAAAATGGTACTGTTGAAAGGAAGCTTTACATTAAAAAAAACTTAACAGCATGAGTGGAAAATCCTGAGTACAACAGGTTATCTTCTTTCAGTGATGCAGTGTCCGCCTGGATTTACAGAGACCTTGAAATGACTTGTTACATGATGTTTTATTAATTTTTGAGGTGTCTGAGGGAATTATCACCATCTGTTAATACCAGAGTCTAAGCTGACATGTAGGTTTCAATATGCTTTATGTTGAATTTTTTTAAAGTAAGAAATCCTTCTCTTAAAACTAAATGCAGCTAAGATGTTTCAGAGTGTAAATAGAAAATACCTTTTATAGTCCAGATTTAAGCTCTTGGATCATTTGTCTCAGCTTTGGTTTGTGGTTGTAGCTTATACTCTGAAGTTAGGAAGGCTGCAAGTACTTGCAGTGGAGCTTTTCTTATGCAGGAGTTACAACATACCTGGCTTTTCAACTTGCTCTGAGGCACTGGAGCTCTCTTTTAGCCAGAATTTACTTCACCCTGAAAATAAAGTAACACATATAATGTATTTTCTTCTTGCTGAGATCAATCCTAAATGTGTCTTGTAACAAAACCTGATATTATCCAGATGTGCAGAAAAAACAGTAAATGTTTTGAAGTGTTGTTACAACCTAAATCCTTTCTGGAGGTCAGACAAATCTTGGGAGCACCTTGTTTAAATTACTACTTCAAAATTCCTCTCTCACAAGCTCTTTGTGGAGTTACAGTAGATTTTAGGCCTTCCTTAGTAAGAAGCTGATGAAGCAACCTGAACATCTTTGAGGATGAGCATTGCGTTGTTTTTGCATAAGCAGTACATCTGAACTGGCCATGTATGTTTGTTGCATTAGTTTTTGAAAAACTACGAGTTTAAAAATCCCCTTGTATACATTCTGTAGAGCATGAACAGTTGAGGAGGCCACATACTTCATAGTACAGGCAGGATATGGCACAGCTGCAGCTGACAGTACAGCCAACAGAATTTTGTTTTAAAATTCCTTTAAGAAATCCTGAAGATTGCCTGGGAGATAGGGAGATTTGTGGTCTAAATGCAATCCTGACTTAAGAAAAACTCTTTGGCATTTCTATTTATTTAGAAAATGGAAATCCAGCTAAATAGTCTATACTTAGTATAGCGAAATGAGCTCTTTAAAACACTATAATGAAAAGCTACTCAGGCATTATTAAAAATTAATACAGCCAAGAGAGTTATTGAGAAAAGTTGCATTTAGCAGTAATTGTTAATACATTTTGGTACTGCTATGTGGTAAGTAGCTTCCAGCTTCGTTCTGTGTTCTGTTTCCCTTGTAATGTTTTCCATGATTTTTCAATGGTCTTTTTCTTCTCATATATTTTTAAGTTAAGAATAACCATTCTAGGTCAATAGGTTTGTACTGTGACTGAAAGCAAAGAGTTGCCTGAAGTCTTTTATTGTATAAGCATCAAAGTAAGCTGTAGAAGAAAAATACTTTAAGTAATAAAACTGATCTTTGGGGAGTGGAATGTCATACAAAAATCTGTATTATGATGCTTTGTGGGGATAATGTCTGGGATAATGCTCAGTTTTTGAAGGTATGAGGTTTGGGGGATTGGTATAATCCTGGTCTCAGAGGGTATACTGGGTTTATGTGTCCAGGCTTTGGTAGTGAGGGGGGCTACAGGGATGGTTTCTGTGAGAACCTGCCAGAAGCTTCTCCTATGATAGAGGCGGTGCCAGCCGGCTCCAAGACAGACCCACTGCAGGCCATCAGCAATGGGGGCAGTGTCTGTGGGCAACAGATTTTAGAAGTTAACTGCAGAGGAACAATTGCAGCTGGAGACAGGAGCAAGAATACCTGAGGGGAATGGCCCTGTACATGGCAAGGTCAGTGAACGAAGAGAGGAGGAGGTGCTCCAGGTTCTGGAGCAGAGATTCCCCTGCAGCCCATGGTGTGGCAGCTGTCCCTCTGCAGCTCATGAAGGTCCATGAGGGAGCAGAGATCTACCTGCAGCCTGTGGAGGACCAGGAAGCAGGGGGATGTCCAAAGGAGGCGGTGACTGCATGGAGAGCCAGTGCTGGAGCAGGTTTTCTGGCAGGCCTTATGACCTTACTTATGACCTGTGCTGGAGCAGCCTGTTCCTGAAGGACTGCACCCCATGGAAGGGCCCCATGCTGGAGCAGTTTGTGTAAGAACTGTAGCTTGTGCAAGGGACCCACGTTGGAGAATGTTACCCATGGGAGGAGCACTGCTGCAGTATGGGAGGAGAATAAGGAGGAAGGTAATGGAGACAATGTGAAATGACCAAACCGCAGCCCCCATTCCCTGTCCCTCTTCATCATTTGGGGAAAGGAGGGAGAGAATTTGGGACTGCAGTTGAGCTTGAAAAGAAGGGAGCGGGATGGAGGGACAGCATTTTTAAGTTTGATTTTATTTATAATTGTCTTGATTATTAATAAATTTATTTTCCCAAGTCATGCCTGTTTTTCCCATGATAGTAATTGCTGAGTGACCTCTTCTTGATCTTATCTCAATCTATGAGCCTTTTGTTGTATTTTTCTCCCCATGTCCATCCAAGGAGGGCAGTGATAGAGTCGCTTGGTGAGCACCAGGTGTAAGGAGATGCAGTAAACCTGTAGCTTAAATACTTTCATTTGTAGTTGTAAATGGAATTAGAGTTCTATACAGGGATTGATTCATACACACTACTATTAATCTGCCTGTATTTCAACAAGCAGCAGCTTTTCAGCTTTTGAAATGTGGACTTTCTTAATTGCATTGACATTTGCAGTGGTGAGGTATAATTAAAAAAAGGTGATTGATACTTTTGATGAATAAGGCTTAGTTATGCTTAGTGGCTGTCCTAGGTGCATTGCCATTTGTGATAACCCAGTAGATTCTGACTAGTTATGAGAACTGGCAGTGGCATGCAGCTCTTCAGTAACTCCACTGCTACCACTGGAAAGTCTTGTTTGATGGAATCAGGTTGTTCTCTTATGCAGATTGCTGATGCCTCTTTTCATACATGTGAAACTATTCAAAGACTTCTTGGACGGTGATACCAGTGAACAGGTTATACTGAGTTTTTTGTGCCACTAATTCCACATTCTACTCCATGTGATATGGCTGAAAGTGCTATGTTTGATGCTCTATAGCTTTTGTGTGCACATCTTGGGATTATTTTCTACTAACTAGCACCCCTTGTGTGACACATCCACTGGAAATGCAAGTCCATCTTTAATACAGAAGGCTCAGAACTTGCATCTTGTAGGATTTGTATCCTATAGCTGCATTGTGCTTTTAAAGCCCCTAGCTGAACAGAATGACTTTATCTGTTCTCATTGTGGCAAGTTCATAGTGGGTGAGATGTTTTACCCTGGCTTGTAATACAACAATTAAGTGTGTGTTAAAGAGGAAATTAAATGTTTTCTTTTTCAAGTCTTATCTGACAACTACTGCTGTTTAAAACTCTCTTGTATAGTAGAAAACTGTAATTTATTTGTTATGGTGGTAGAGTAGTAAGTTACAATTTAAATTTAATCAACAAATGGACAGGAATTTTGTAATTTTGTCAGTTTTGGATATATCAAAATGCATCCAACTAATTTTAAGCATCACACTGCCATGGCACAGTTAGTGGGGGATTTCTATTTTAAGGTGGAAGGCTGGAAGATTTTTCTTTTTTCATGGAAGAAAAGATCAGGGTCATGTTTGAATGCCTTCCTTCTTATCACTGTCAAATAGTATTTTCTGTTTTGGTCGACTGCCAGAGTCTAGTATATACGTGTGTGTTCTACCTGGAAACATTTGATTGTCTTTATCTGTATTTGGTAGTTATACTATGGATGCTTACATAAGATTTTCTTGGCATAGGTGACATTAACATTGTTTAATTTTGTCAGCTTTTAAAATTGCAAAACCATTCTTTTTACCTTGTTCAGGACGAATTAAGACTTTCATAGATGTCTGGCACATTTAATTGCAAACTACCATTGAACTGCACACGCATTGTTTAGTTGGACCATATTTTCTATTTTAAAAATTCATGGCAAAAATGAAAGAAAATGGAATGCCTATGTGAGCGTCAGTAAATGATAAATGTAAATATAAGCATTTGGAGGCACTTCTATGGTATAAAAAAAGTATTAATGTAGATGTTACCCAGTTTTGAATCACAGGATCCTGGAGACTTAAGAGATGGACTATGATTTTAAAAATGATTTTAAAAATAGCCTTGGATCAAATCATGACTCACAGAACAATTTTAAATGGAAGGCCTCATACTATTGGTAGTCAAAACTGAGGAAGCATGTATTCAGCTGTCAGCTCTGGGGGAGGGCACGATGGAACACATGCAGATCTAAAAATTTAATACCTTCCAAATACTGTGGTTTTGTTTTGTTTTTTTGCTCACATACTTAAAAAGATTTGGATTTACTTTCAAAAATGTTAAGAGGTTGCTTGTTTTTAAAAAATGTGGCATTATTGGATCTCTTGTTCTCAACAAGTGATTCTTGGTTGGCTGTGCTGGGTACACATGACTTACAGGTGTAAAAAAATTTCTCCTTCGAGAGGAAGGGGCTCTACAGAACTGTTCAGAATCAAAAACTAAATAAGATACATATCTGTTCTAAACAAGCTAAAACTGGATAAAAAAAGGGGACATATCTGTTTAGTGAGGCGCCTTTAGTTGTTCTAGACATTTACTGGCTAGTGATTCCTTTATCATTGTTCAGTTAGTTGGACTTTACTTTCTTCAGAATGGAAATTTGAAATAACTCAGTTTTTAAGTACTTTCCCATCTTTGCTGTTTAAGTAAGATAGCATTTTTAAAGTCTCCTTTTGATCTTCAGCAGTAATATTCAGTATAATACCTTGTCATAAGTATTTCAAACAGTGGTTTATGGCTTTGCTTTCAAATTAAGTAAAAATTGAATTGTCGTGGAAAACAAGTATTGAAGATGCATTTCAATGACTTTTTGTGGAGTATGGGGTAGATGTTATTAGCAAAGGAAAGAGAAACTAAGTGTGCGATGCAAGCTTTCAGTCTCTTTTTTTTTGTCTTTGTAGGCCCATTCAGATGAGCTTCCATACTTCATTATTACAGTTTATCAGTAGTTAAAATTATTTAGTGTTTTTGTCAGAATTCTAATTTTAAATCATTCTTCAAAGTCAGTATCCTTGATTATTGAATGAAGGTAAGGCTACCATTGTCTTTTATCCTGAGTAAACATTACATTTTTCTGTACTTAAATTTTCATGAGCATCAAAGCTGTATCTGTTCTAACAGGATTTTGGGATAATTGTTTGATTGGATTTTTTTCAAACTGGATTTCAAATGAAAACTATGCATATATTTCTAACCCTGCATCCCTTAAAATAAAACCCATACTTTTCAAATAATCTCTATGATATTAGAAACATTAAGTATTTCTCCTGGCTGGAGTATTTCAGCAAAATATTCTTTCATAAAAATCTTCGATGTGCTTACATTCATTTTACTAAAGTACTTTTCATACAGAACAATGAAAAATTGGCTTCAGGCTTGTGGGTTGATTTTGTTCTTTGTTTGGTTTTCGGTGTAACTTCCTTAAAATACATATTCTTATGAAAGTAATAATGACAAAGTAAAAAACCCTCAAAACACAAATCCAAACATGTAATGAAACAATCTCACTTGACTGGAAATCAAGTAATTCTTTTTTAAACTTCTTTTTACATAACTTTCTTTCAACTAAATTTTAAAGCTGGTTATTTGAACAATGGGTTGCAAAAGGGCTATCAGGTAGTGTCATCTCTGTTTATGGTCTGTGAAAGTTTTCTTTCCATATTGCTTTGTGATAGGCCTTTGAAGGAGGAAGAGGATTTGGGGATGTTGGTGGACAAGAAGTTTGATATGACCCAGCAATGTTCTATTGCAGTCCGGAACAATCATATCCTGGGCTACATTCCAAGGAGTGTGGTTAGCAGGTCGAGGGAAGTGATTCTCCCCCTCTACTCCTGTGTGACTCCTCCTGTGGTACTGGGGTCTCCAGCACAAGGAAGGTGGCAACCAGTTGGAGCAAGACCACAGGAGGGACATGAAGATGACTGGGGGCTAGAACACCTCTCCTGTGAGGGCAGACTGAGAGAGCTGGGATTGTTCAGCCTGGAAAGCAGAAGGCTTTAGGGAGATCTTACTGCAGCCTTCCTGAAACTAAAGGGGGCTTACAAGAGACCTGGAGAGAGTGTTCTTACAGTGGCATGTAGTGGCAGGACAAGGGGCAGTGATTTAATTAGATATTAGGCAGAAAGTCTTTACTGTGATGTTAATGAGGCACTGAAGCTGGTTGCCCAGAGAAGCTGTGAATGCCACGTCGCTGGAAGTATTCTGGGCCAGGTTGGGTGGACCTTTGAGCAACCTGGTCTAGTGGAATATGTGGAAGATGTCCCTGTTTACGGCACACAGGGGTTGAACTTGATCATCTTTTAAGGTATCTTCCGATCCAAACCATTCCATGTGTATATGAGCACTCTCTGGCAGATGAAAAATGGGTTTTTAAATTGCTTAGAGGATATAAATAGAACCTGTAGTCTGTCCTTCATGTCCTTCTTGAGGATATGTTTCTCTGGGATCGGTTTTTCATTGAGGACTCAAGTGGAGCATGCTGTCAGTCTACTCAAGGTCCTTAGTTGGTGATCTATGTTGTATTTTTCCTAATTCCTTGGTGACTGAGATTTAAATGTAGTTGATGTGAGTAGAGTGGAGGAGAGGAGTGGTTGTGGCCCTGTGTAGGACTGTGTGGGGAAGTGTGTTATTGTTTTAGTCAGTTAAGCTTATTAGCTAGGATTTGCAAATCCGTTGTGTTTCTGAAATACCTGCTCAGTCAGAAGATGAAGGGGGTATGTCTCAGCTGAACTTTGTGTTTCTTGTGAAATTGAGTTTTTATGCTAGGTACCTTTCTTTCCCAAGCTTGCCTAAAACCTGGTAAGGGCTGCATGGGTTCCGGATTCAAGCATGAGTTGTGCTTGTGGGTGATGGCTGTCATCATATTGAGATGCTTCTCAGGCTGTGAACTGCATTAAGGCTGGCTGTGTTGAGGCTTTTCAGCATGAGCTCTTCCTTGATCTGCTGTGTTCTCTCTTTCTCCACATTCCTTCCACTCCCTCCACTCTGTACTAGAGATAGCAAGTTGCTTATATTTTCAAGTAGGTTGTACCTCCATGGGATCTGAACTTCACAGTCAGGTTGTTGGCAATCCATTTGTTTCACCTTTTTAGAGAACTAGTGATTCCACTGTATCAATTCCTAGCCTTAGTTGCAGGTTTCTGTTATGCTCACTTTTTCTCCAGTAAGAATGGAAGATCAGATCACTCATCCACAATGAGGATCATGACTGAATCTCTCCCCAGATGAGCTTAATTTATTTCTGTTTTGTTCACTGCCTGTTTGAGGCATTCATCTGTGTTCTGGATTCAAGGAAATCACCTTCTTGCTGTGACAAACCAAGGTGTTGAAATTACCATGTGTTTTTAAAGACGCAGCTGTATTTGTCTAGAAGGTTTCAAAATTGTGTTCTGTTGTGTCAAGTCTTTATACAAAGCCATGAAAAGGGATTCCATTCAAAGTTATAAAATTTTCCTTACTGGACATCAAAAGGTTGCTGCCTGGAGGTTTTTTCTCATTTCTATCAAGCTGTGTGTAATCAAAAAATATCCAATAATAATGCTTTTTTGGCAGAGCAGTTACTTTCTGCATGCATTCTGAAAGACACTTCCAGTGAAATCGTAAGATATGGCACAAGGATTGCTATTTCACTTGGAACAAACTCTTGTATGTGCCTTACAGATGTAAAAATAAATAAATAAGACATACAAAAAATTGTTCTTGAGTGTCAAGTTGGGAAATTCAGATTTCCTTCCATGAAACCTCTAGCATGACAAGATCCAAGATATTTTTCTGAATTAATTTTAGGGTTTTTTTTTTTCTAAATTCTCCTGAATTAACTTAGTCCTTTGGCTAATGCAGGTGAGCTATTGGTAACTCAGTGATGTGATTGTGTTAGTGGAAGATTGCTGGATATGTCAGGATCCTGCAAGTCTTTGTTGATACTTAGCTATGGATAGACTTTGATTGCTTCTTTGGAACAGAGTTGTCTTGTTTTTTAGATAACCCCTATCAGAAAAAAAATCCCACATTAACTGTGAGTGGAGGTACCAGGGACTCAGAAGAGCACCACAAATGTCCATATGACATGCATTTTAGGGCACGTTATTTCAGACTAATTTTAGTCTGGTCCTGTTAGCAACTAAAACATACTTTATTGTTGAAGATCTGGAGTTAGGTTGATTTTTGTGACTACTCTTGGAGCACATGTTTCATTTTAGTCATCTAAAGTATAATTTGTGCACTCCAGGTTCACATTGTGATATGAAGATGAAGGAAGCTTAATAAAGCAAAGGCTGCATGTGGAAGCAAAGGAAAATAGAAAATTTATTCTCTACTTCCCATTAGCAGGCAATGTCCTGTCACTTCCTGCGAAGCAACACAGCTAGCAGTGGCTCTGGAAGGCCAACATCATAATAACAAAGCCTCCACCCCTGTTTCTTTCTCGTAACTTTTATTGCTGAGCTGGAATTCATGTGGAATGAATAGCCCTTTGGATGGTTTAGGTCAGCTGTCCTGACTGTGTCCCCTCCCAAGGTATTGCCCACCCCCAACCCACTGGCTGTTGGGATAGTGATGGGGGAGAATGTTGGAGACAGCCTTGGTGCTGTGCCAGCACTGCTCAGCAGTAGCCAAAACACTGGCATGTTATCAGCACCTTTGTAGCCACAAATACGGAGTGCAGCACTGTGAGGGCTGCTGTGGGGAAAATTAACTTCCTCTCAGCCAGACCCAACACATCATTTTATATCACAGAATGGTTGATGTTGAAAGAAATCAGTGGAGGTCATTTCATCCAGGCCCCTGGCTCTGGCAGGGTCCCCTGGAGCATGTTACTCAGGATTGTGTCCGGATGGCTGTTGAATATCTCCAGGGAAGGAGACTCCACATGCTCTCTGTGCAGCCTGTTCCAATGCTCTGCCACCCTCACAGTGAAGAAGTTCTTCCTCATGTTCAGGTAGAACTCCCTGTGTTTCAGTTTTTGTCTGCTGCCTCTCATCACACTCATGTAACTTCATCTGCAGTCTTCCTCAGAAGTGCTGACTGAGACACCTGTGTGAAGTGAGGTTCTGTTTGTGTGTGTGTG
This sequence comes from Acanthornis magna, assembly GCA_036785705.1. Taxonomy (NCBI): domain Eukaryota; kingdom Metazoa; phylum Chordata; class Aves; order Passeriformes; family Acanthizidae; genus Acanthornis; species Acanthornis magna. Next base: position 16,801,383 of record JAWUZG010000090.1, read on the forward strand.
AGTGTGCTTTGCTCTGCATTTAAACCCATGCATTAGAGTATGCTATAAGAAAGTAAATGGTAGGAAATTGGTGCTGCCTTTACCAAATAAAATTTCTATGTGCTTTGGAAAACTAAGTAGCTGAAGTCTGTCAGTACAACTGTTAATTCCTCAACAGAGTGCCTCTTTTCAAGAGCTATTGATTTTTGACTGGACCACCCATTATTTTGTGGGTCTCTCATTTTCTTCTTCTCAGATGCCTTCTTCAAGCTGAAGATTCATAATTTGCTTAGTTCTTGTAGTAGACTACTCCCTATTTAAACAGAAAAACAACAGAGGTGGTGAATTGAAAAATGTTTTACATCCAGCTTTTCAGTTTTTAACTGGAGTGAAAAGTGTTTTCTAGAATTATACCTTTCAGTCTTAACTACTGTTTGGGTTTTGGGTTTCTTATTCATGAGCTTTCTGAACAGATTGAAGTCATAATCCCTTAGTTTTAAATCCCTTAGTTTTGAAAACATACTGTTTGGTCCTGTGCGTTGTGCTTCCCCCCCACTTCCTGCTTAAGTGTGTGATACATGGAACAAATCCTTATCTGTTTGGTTTACTTTCTCCTTCTGCCTTACTGGGCCTTGCAGCCCTGCTGACAGTGGTTAGACCTTTTTGTCACAAGTGATTGCAATAATGACATAGGGATGCAAGAGAGAGTATTTTGCTAGAACTAAATTTTATGACCATTCATTCTTTTCAGTGGAAAGAGAATACTGTAGAAATTTGTAAAGGCCATTACCAAAATTAAATTGGAAGACTCGCACAAGTCTGATGTGGATTACATTGGTTGCTTACAGATAGCTAAGATTGTTGCTACAGTGATATCCCCAGAATCTAGTAGTGGCACTACATTAATTCTGTTGGCTGGATTTAGCTACCTGTAACTTTGTTACCATGACATTTTTTATCAAATGATACTGAACTTCGGTAATTTACCAGAAGTTTTCATCTAAGTGGAATTTCGTTCCTGATGTTTGTATAGCGATTATTATTAGAAAGTAAGATAAATCTCCTTTCTTGGCCTTATACAGGGCATAAGGATCTATATACTTAATTAGCACTTCACAATAGGCTTATTTTTTTACTCTAAAATGTTAAAATATTTAAATGTCAGACTGCTTATTCTTTTCTGTGATTATGTTGTAAAGGCACTTGGGAGCAGAGGAGTATTAGTGTGTTGTTTCTGGTCTTTTTGAACAACATCTCAAGATGCTGCTATTTTTTCGTATTTCCTTGGTTACTGGCAGGAGAATTCAAAAGGAGATTGGTTTTAGTGAAATTTTTAGTATTTCTCATAGCAGCTCCTTAATTTACTGGGTTTTTTTTCCTCAAAGTAATTTACTCTGATGGAGAGATACAGCTTTTTTTTTGCTGAGGTATGTCAAATTGTCAGGTTTTAATGGTTCAGTCTGGAGTGTAGACAAAATGTGGCCATTTTTCAGTGCCTTTAGTTTGCATGTAGATCTGGTCAGATGACTATAACTCTTCACTAGTTTAGTTTCTCCTAATTTGGGGCACTTCTTTCAGTCTTGTTGGTTTAATTGTTTGTAATTACCTAACCTGCTTTTATGAATCACCTTCAAAATCCACTGTGTTTTTTCACACTTTTAGACTAATCCTGCTACTAAGCAGTGTGTTAATGTAGGTATTAACTGATCAATGCTCACAATGGTGTCACCAGTTAAGATGTATTTAGATTGCACTTACTATGTGACAGAATGGGGAAATACCATGGTTTTCTATAATTCAGCAAAACCTAAATGAAGCAAAGAAAAAAACAAAACTACCATCCTGTAAAAGAGAAGATGGTATCTCTTCTCCTGTGACCAAAGCACTCTGCTGAAGGGCTGTGGAATAAGTATTAAAGATGCTGTGGAGTAGCTCAGCTTTTCCTGGAGTTGAATCTATTACCAGATTGTGAGATTGTGTAGTTTGAAGCATATCAAGCACCACATCCTGGATTCTCTGACAGACCTTTTACTGAGACTGATAACTTGTGAATATGTCATCAGGGGAGGATAAAATGAAGTTGGAGAGTTGGTGATGATTACGGTATGTAATAGGTACCACGTCTGAGGCTGTCATCTCTGTAGATATACTTTATAGCCTTTCAAAGAAGAGAGGAGATGGAGAGCAACTCTTACATAGATGGGAAAATGCCTGGGTTAGAATCTTTCTTTCAGCTGACCTTAGAAAAGCTTATTTTTCCATTTCCCTTGTCGCAAGAGATTAGTCGTTTATTTAGGTACCAAATTAGATCTCTCAGATTTGGTGATGCGCATATTTTCCTAATCAACTAGTGATTAATTTTCAGTTAATCTCAGATCCATTGTTGCATAGTCAATGTTGTCTTCTTGTGGTACAGTTAATGGTACTGACATACTCAAATCAAATCTGGGATTTGAACTTCGTTATCTTCTTCTTAGAGCTTTACAACAGTTTTGGATTTTTTTAACCCAGACTTTTCTATTATAGTCTATTTTTGATTGGCTGTGTAAATTATACTGGTTTTGCTGAGTAATTTTGTTACACTTGATATAAAACATATCTTTAATTTTCTAATAGAAAAGCTATGAATATATATGATTTCAGACTCTGTTTAGAATAAAATCAGTGAAATGTCAAGTTCATTATTTTGCCTCTTTAGGCATTGTGCATATTTTTGCATTGTACATCTGTCTCCTGGGTACCCTTCCTTGTTACAGGACCATTGCCTAGTTAAAATCAGTGGGTTTATTCTTGGTGTATTTTCTGACCCAGATGCAGTCATTTTTGAATGGATAGGTTTTTCTTGTTTGGTTGGTTGGTTTTTCAGCTTTGCTTAAATAATAAAGCTTTTACTGCAAAATAATTCTGTTTTGGCAAAAAGCAGTCTTGTCCTCTTACTTTCATAAGGTTTCAAGCCCAAAGGTGCTAACAGAGATACCCTTCCTTACAGACTGAAGACTGTATCACTTGAAAGTCAGTTTCATTTATTACATTGTCCTTAGAAGTCATAACACTTTTAAAAAGATACAAGTAATATTGTATTCTTGCGTCTTTTAAAAAAGTGCCATTTGCTATGTGTTAATCTGAGTAATGGCTTTGAGCACAATTAACGGATTTGTACAGTAAGTGTTGTCAAAGCTGTAACTTGTAAAGCTTTATAAAATAACTTTTGGGTACCAAAAGCCAAAAAAAAGCAGGATATGCAACGTATTTTTATGGCAATTTTATGGAAAAAAAGATCCGTTTTTAAACAACAACAAAAAGTTTTAGATCCTTGTCTTTAATTGTTTGTCTGTTTTGCACTGAATACCTAGCCTGAGGCTTGAATTTTGTTCTCTGCTTCAGTGATGTTATAATTGAGCATGTCTAAGGAGACTGATGGAGATATTAATTAGGAATGATTTCTAAAAGAAAGTGTTGAACACTGGAGGGCAACATTACCGTTTGCTGGAAGCAGTCAACCTCTGCATGAAGGAGAAACTGTGCTCACACTCAGTGCTCTATGCTGGGTACCTTTTCTATTTCCTGTCCTGTTTTAGAGTTTTTCACATATAAGTTAGAATTAATGTGACTGTTAGAGCCGATTGCTAATGTGGCCTTTGCTTTGCTGTTTCCTGCAGTGCAGTGATTTAATGAAATTAAGTACTCAATTTTAGTCAAACTTTAAAATTACATCCAAAGTGCAATCTTTTAATTTATCATTTACATCTGCTCAATAATTGAAAAGTTATTTTCCATTCCATATAAGCTATGGGGTTTTATCATTGATTTAATGAGTATTTTCAAAATGCATATAAAAAATATAAATTCCTTTACTAGACAGCTGAGATGTGTGTCAGAGCAAATTTGGATGACAATTGGGTTTCATTGAAATATATGAAATGGCATTTTAACAAGTTTTAAAAATAGTATTGCCTTTTAAATGAAATTTTACAAATATCTGAGGATCATATGCTCAGTAGTTCAGTATTTTTCAACATATTGATTGGAAATTTGAAAAGTTAGTGAAATCAGTGTTTCAAACTTACCTATAGTATCAATTAGATACCCAGGTGCCTCTGAAACACTGGCTCCACATCTCCTAAAGATTTGGGTTGTTAACTTGTTATAAGTGTATGTAGCTTATAAACTTATTATCTTATAAACTGTTTTTTGGAGCACAGGTTTTTTGTTACTTGCAGCTAGTTCAGATGAAATAGTCTTTCCATTAAATAGGATAAGCCATTATCTCTTTGTCTCCTTTAAAAACATAATGCTTAGCTTGTGTTGCAGCACTTCTGTCTCTGCTTGCTTTGACATGGGACTTGTCTCTTAATTCCTAAATTTCAATTCCTGATGCAGAAATGTTTTTGCAAAGATGCTGCCAAATAGCATTTTTTACTGACATCTCTTTAAGATTAGAGATCTAATCCAAGTCCAAGTTCTTCATGGACTTGCTTCAGCATAGTCAAAATTATCTTTTGCAGGCATAGAATTATTTCCTTTCCTCAATCATGTGGAATGTCTTCTTGTTTATATGTAAATGTGGTCTAAAAGAAATTTTACATACTCCAGATTTTTACAGCATGTCAATATATATGTGTAGTTATTGAAGTCAGTGAGGGGTTTGCATTCAAGTTTTTTAAACAGGTGTGTATGAGTTACAGCTGTGGAATTGTTTTGCAAAAGTTAGGTGGCTAAGTCTTCATCTCCAGCTGGCTGCTGAAACAGTTGTCTGACCTAAAACTTCAATCTATGTAATTAAAGGAGAATGCCTTGAGTAATTCAGTTCTGAGATGGATTCATTTTCTGACATGAAACTCTATTGGCAGTATAAGGTGTGTGCTTGTTAGATGTTGCCCATTGAAAGTGCCTTGTGGTATCAGTAGGGTGAGATTTGCCTTGGCCAAATTGAAGGATTGTCAGGAATAATGGGCCAAATTCTTCTGCTATGATAAATATTTAAAAGACCCTGATGTTCCTATCTCTTCATAAATGTATTCTAATAACATTGATATTGAAGGTTTGGGAAAAAGGCATTGTGTGAAGTATGAATGAGTAACTGATGGGTAAGAATATTTAGCTATTTTGGTAGAAATGGGTAGAAGAGAGGAAAAAGAGAGCAAAGAGAAATAAGGTGACACTTGAGTGACAGTGCAAAGAAAGGATTTGGAATACAGGAGATTCAAGAGGCGTCATTTCATCAAAAGCAAAGATTAATATGCTTGGGAACATGGAAGATATGCAAGAAATTATATAAACCACAAGAACAACAAAGAATAAAAATAAAGGTAGTCCTAAAATTTGAGGAGTGGGAGGAGGAAAGAGGAGAAATGCAGATAAATAAGGTGGGAGCAGTTAAACACCGAGCTTTGATTTTGACTGAAAAAAATACTGTCTTTAACAATTTAATTGGTCTGAGGATATGGTCTTGACACTCTATTTTAATATCCTTGATTTACAGTTTCATTTTCTGCATGCAATTCTGATAAATAACAGAGGAATCTGGGTGAAGTATAGTTAGTTGTGAAAGGCTGCTTGCATTTCCCTTCCTTAGATCAGTGAACCACTTAAACTGGAATCATACCTTGAGTTCTTCATAGTTGTCCAGTCTTCAATAGGAGCCAAGGAAACTCGTGGCTTTTCTACACTGCTAATCACATTCTACTCTATGTATTTCCCTCCACTCTGTCAAATGCTCAGTGCACTTCTGGAGTTAACTTTTCCTTTCTTCCTGAAGCCCTGCATGGCCTACCCATCGCAACCCATCTGAGAATGTTTGCCTGTTTGGCTCCACTGGGCACTCATCAAGGTCCACTGCCATAATATCATGCTAAAAAGTGAAATTGACCCAAATCCAGAAAATACAGCATTTAAACCAGAGATACCTTGTATTTACAAGCTAGTATGTCTTAATCTTCTACTTGTTAGTTTTCAAGGTGCAAATGCCATCTATCAAGTAAAGTGTAATACTTTTGAAAGCAATATAGTTGCAAGTTATTTAATATCTTGGAACTATATTAATTATTCTGCAACATTCACATTACAGTTTTATGTGTGGATCTTTGCATAACGAAATATTTTGAGATTCCTTTAATTGTCATGTAGCCCATGTGATTTATGGTATCTAGATTTCATAGGACAAAATAAATCATGGAGGGGTCATCAGAAAGCTAGATTGATATATGTGCTGCACTGTATATCATCATTTAGAAGTGTGGTTTTAATGTGCTTGGAAATTCCATAATTTGCCTTAACATCCAATTTTTCTGAAGGTTGAACTGTTAGTTATGTAAAAACTGTATCTGTAGTCTCTTATACACGTAATTACACACCTAAAAACTGGTTGAAGGAAAATACAGTTTTTTGTGGTTTGACTGATTTGCGTAGATTTGATAAACAATTCTACTTTTAATGGTTATCTTCTTATTTTTTAAATAAGATTTCCTGATTTAACACCTGCAAACAACCAGGCTTTTTTAGAGATTAGCTGGAGTTTACCTCTGCATGTCCCGCAAGAATAAAACAGGGTTAGGAATACATGTTTTACAGAAGTCATTTAAATGACACACACTTCATTTATATAGTGTAATTGTACACCTTCAAAAACATCAGTCACATAATTAAAAGACTGGCAAATTGATAAAGATTACAAGCTTATATTTAATTATTCTTTTCCAGTGGTTTTTTTAACTAGTAAGCCTTGTTCTCCAGGGATTTATTTCCTTAAAAGTAAGTGTATGAAAACCCTAATGGTGTTTATACTTCAAATTATAGTATAAATACTTGCATTTTAGCAAGGTATGCTCAACATAGGTGCTGAAAATGATGTTTGTACAGGCTTGGTTAGTTGCCAGTTAAGAATTTTGAGTTGTTGACCTGGTATTTTATTTTAAATGTCCTACTTGCCCATTTTCTTTTGGAACATGTCAGAAATGTTTCTCAAGGCTTTTATGAAGGAACACTACTTCTTTTGATTGGAGTCGAAGAAACACTTTAAAGAACGATGAAACTAGGATGTTAGTTCTTCGGGTGTTTTTGTACAGTCCCATATGTATAGGATAAAGAAGCTTGTGGCATTAACATGAAAAACTTGTTCCTGAACTGTATCTGCTGATCGAGTCAATGCATCTCCTCACACAGAGTTTAGAAGCGAGGAAGACTGTCTTTTTTTATTCTTTCTAACTCCTAGGGTGGTTGTAAACTTGCATTACCTTCAGAGTTTGAATTGCTTTCTTTTGCTATTTCTGTGATACTTTCAGAAAGGGGAAGAAAAAGGTTATGTGCCACCTGCAGGGTGCATACCTTATCTCTGTCAGCAAAGATGGAAGTGTTGCCTTTGGCTTTTCTTAAGGAGCAGTCAGCCAGGATCAAAATCCAGCCACAGTTACAGCAGTGGAGCTTTAAGAGCTTGTAAGACTGGATGATCACATTTTATTTTTGTTACAGCATCACCGGTATGTCCTACTTTGTCCATCATCTGTTTTGCGTCTTTCTTCAACCATATATCGTTGTTCTACAGCACATGGCCACCTTATGCCACTGCAGCCTGGTGAGCTGCAGGGCTTTGTTTACATAGTGATAACTGAAGAAACTTTTTTCAACTTAAAGTTGAAACAAAAAACCAAAAATCACTATACTGCTAGATCTTAGAAAATGTACTTTACTTGCGAAATTTAAAAATTATTAAGATAAGGAAGAACTAGATCTGACCACTTATGAACAGGTCTTTGGAGTGAACAAATTGGTATCTTAGATAAAGTGAACATTTCAAAATAAAAATTTGGGGGGGGGGTGCGGCAGGGGGGACACAGCGGAGAAAATATGTCATTTTGTTTGTGATGCCATTAGAATGTACCAAGGACTGCTTAAATCATTTAGAAAGACTGGGAAAACAGTCAAAATACCTAGAATCTTACTCCGTGTCACTTATTACAGTCAGGATTGCCTAATTTCTAAAGTTGTATTGTAAAGATAAAGCAGCTACAAAAAAGTTATTGCTTCTTCACTGGACATGAATGACTGTAAATTAAATGTGAACTTGCATTTGCTTGGGAGTAAGGTGTTTAAAAAAGGATTTTAATTTAGTGATAAGATTATTAAAGATTTTCTGATAGAAATGAGATTAACCTGTAACTGGGGGCTGTGAGGATTATTTACGTATATTTGGCATCCAGAGAAAGAACACTGTTTTTCCTATACTCCTTTCTTTTCAGATTTTATTTTACCATAACTTTTTTCTCATCAACTAGAAAATAAGTAGTAAAAGTGACTATGAAAATAAACAGAGTATGATTTTTTTTTTGCTAGAAGAGAACTGGTATGGGTGGTGTAAAATTAGAAAGGTAAGTGAAAACAATCCTGAGGAACTGTGCCAAAGCAATTTCTCAGTTGCGCAGTAGCTTTGTTGTAATGAACATAAAATTTGGAATATTCAGAGTTTCCTAAATTTTAAAAGGCTGTGATGCTTCAGAACATCACAATTGCATCTGAACATTTCCCTGACAGAACATATTTATTAATAGTGATATTGTAATGGTATGAAGCTGAAAGATTCAGACATGTCTCCATAAATTTGCAGTTGAAAAGTCTGTTTGAGACTTAGTTTTACCTACTTCAGGTGATATGATTTGCCCAAAGTCACCCTGGGTACTGACGTTTAGAAGGAAGGCATGATCTTATTTGACTAGCAGCGAAGAACAATTATTTAAAAGAATTTATGTTAGGAAAGCATATGATTTAGACATTTATGAGTGTCGCAATTTACAGTTCATGAAGTTGTGTTAAAATTTATTTGGAAAGTTATAAATAGTAAACCAACTGTGTTCAAGTGCTCAATGCAGTGACTATTAAAAGGTGCCTAAGGATAAAATGTTTGTTTCTATGTATATATTCTGAAGATTGCTGTCCAAAGAGATTGATGTTCAAAGTCCTGAGAAGTATCAAATTCTATTTGATCCCTTTTTCTTCACAGTATTTTTAGAATATGTACACTTATTTTTAAATAATAATTTAAAAAGTACTGCTCCTGGCATGTGAAGTTCTAATTCTTGTTCTAAAGGGGTTTAATACTGGCTTTTTTTGAATCAGAGATTGATTAAATAAAGACTTTGAAAAGCTTTATGAACTTAATACAGACCCCAGCTAATGTGATACTAGGACTTGGTAATTCTTCAGCATCAGTCTGGTGTTTCAGTGTTGCCTGCAGTCTGCTCAATGCAGTATGATGTCACAGAATCAGATTGGAAATACTCCAAACAGCGCCTGTAATGTCCTCCTCTATGGTAACTTGTGACAGATAAAATCATCAGTCTGTTGTTTCCACTTGCTGATAAATGAATACAACATCTGTTACTTAATGAGTATCTTAGGGAGCAGAGAAAAAGAGGGAATGTTTAAGTCTTCTTTTTTTCAATCCCCATTGACCTGTATATTAACCTAGTATGGTTCATTTAATTTTTATCAAGGCAATGTGCAGTTTCGTTTGGGGAGATTGGTGTCTGTTCTTGTCTTTTTTTTCTAAATAAAGCAGGACATGTCCTACAACATGTAGAAATGTAATTGTTGGGAAGCAAGCATGCAAACAAAATCATGGACCTCATTCCATTTATGATTTCATAGCTGTTGTCTGGCTTCTGAGCGAGTTATTTCTTACATCACCCTCTTCTCCTGGGGAGGAGTGCTTGACACATAGTGTGATGTACCTTCCAGCAGTCCCTCAACTGTGACAGATGCGAGGTGTGTTCAGTTTCTCCCAGGGGTAACTAACTGAATCAGTTATTAGCAGAATTAGCAGAATCCCTCATTTGAACTATTACCTTCAAAACAAATGAAGAAATTCCTTGATCCCAAGCTATTATCTTGAGGTATTTGTTTCTCCCAAGTTTGAGATTTGCAGCATGATTCCAGTTTCAGGGTGATTCCATGAAAGGTGAGTCTGTGTCTCTGAGGACCTGCCGGCTGTTGGGCTGCATGAGTCAGCTGGGATTTGCAGTGCAGTGTTCCTTGCTGGGAGTGAGTCAGCAGTGCATTCAGCAGCACGAGACCATTCTTCAGCATTTGCCTGTTGTGCTGCCTGCTTGATCCCAGTCTGCTGCCCCTAGCAGGGGCTGTACGTGTCACATCATTAAACACAAGTCATCTTCAGCAGCCTTTCTAAGGAGTTCAAGGGTGAAGAAATGTATTTATAATATATAATAATGAAAAATGGTTCTGAGGAGATCAGTGGAGGTGCAGGTTAGTATATCTGAGTATACTGGCAAGCAGCTAGAAATCACAGTTCAAAATAAGAGAGCATGTGGGTGAACACTGAAAATGCTTCAACATGTTTTAAGGAGCAGCATTTTCTGAAGGAAATTACATATATGAACATTTAATATCATACAAAGTTTTTTGCTAGATTTTTCACCAGAGGATCTTAAAAGAATTTGAGCTACCATGATATAATGAGAAATTCTTACATGTGTAAAAACTGCTTAAAATGTGCAATGAAAAGGACAAAAATAAGTGCCCTGATTTCATACTGAAGGCAGGTCATCAATGGAATCCCATAAGGATCTGAACTGAGGCCTGTGTTCTTAATACATTCATAAATTATTTAGAAGAATGAATAATGAGGTGTCAAAGTTTGCAGACACTACAGAATAATTCAGGATAAGTAAAAAAGATCCAACTGATAAAATGCAGTTCAATGTAAATAAGTATGTATACAGAAAGGGAATAATCCTAATGTTATGTATTGATCTAATGTCCTTCAGTTGATTTTTACTACTCAGAGAAGGAAGCCTTGTAATTGAGAGAGATTCATGAAAATGTTAGTTCAGTCCTCAGTCACAGAAGGGGGAAATTTAGGGAATCATTACAAATGTGATTGAAAGGAAAAGATCAGAACAGCATGCCAGTGGGGTAGAGTTCTGCTGAAATAACGATACAGAGAGTAGAACAGATTTGCTATTGCTTCTAACTAGAATTTAGGTTAATCTAACAAGTAAAGAACATTCAAAATTCAAGATGCTTTTCAACATCCTGTGTTGTTCTGAAACAGTTTGCTATGGGCTTTTGCAGTAGAAGCCATCACATACAAATATATACCCACTAGCTCAAGAAGTTTAAATAAAATACTGGAGATTCTGGAGAGGAAATTAGGCCAAATGATGTATATGCTTACCCTATGCTTATATTTTTTCCATAGTATCTTTTGATGTCTTGTTAATAAAAAGGTATTTTTCTAGATAGGTGTGTTTTTGTCTGACCTAGTATGGCAGTTTTTATGAACCCTTTCGGTATGAAAGCCCTTATTCTGGCCCCAGGCTTTAATTAAACCTCTAATTAAATTCCTCTCACGAGGGAGAGGTGAGAGGGAAGACAGAAGTAATATCTTTGATACCTCTTCTCCTATGTGGTGGTATTAATGTACTGTTCTCTTCTACTCCTGCTGACACTGGTGATCTGACATTATTTCTGATATTCTTTTTGTCAAAGAGCTCTGTGTAGGTGGGAAGTGTTCTGTTTGCTTTCCTGTTAGCATGCTAATCCTGTTCTCGCACTATAGCACTACAGTTCCAGCATGCATAGTACTTCTTTAATTCTTCAGCTCCTTTTATCAGATTTAAGAAACTGAAGGGGAGCTATAATGGTCTGCTACAAATAGACATTTGCGTCCAACTTTGCTGTGGACCAGGAAAAAAGGCTTGAAGCTTTACTTATTTTAAGGTCTATAAAATATATAAGTCAGCCTGTTTATAAGTATTATTTCCCCTCCTCTCTCTAATTCAAATTACAGCAGGATAACTAAAGTGGTTAATGAAATACTGTTATCCTAAGTGGGAACTTCAGCTAGGAGAACTTAACTGTAGCTGTCCCTGAACCAAAGAAGGAAGCTGTTCTGTGCCATGGCTCATTACCTTCAAAGACAATATTTGTGAAGTTAGGGTTTTTTGGAGCTTATTAAGAAACAGTTTAGTGTTAAATAAGATTAGGTCAGAGACATGCCTTGTGTGAAAATTGGGGAGATTTTGATGATCCTTGGCTTGGATGACATTCATTCATTTTGACCTTACTTCTTTAGAAATCTGTCTGCACTACAGTACGGAAAAGGCTTCATTTTTATGTTTCAAAAATTTTTGGCTGCAACTTTAAACGCGAAATTGTATGTGATCTTTTTAAAATTAAAAAAAAGGAAACTGTAGGACATCACTAATATAAATAATCTTTAATTATGAGTGTAATATTGTGAGAAAGCAGTACAGGAACTGGAAAGTCAGACATGATGTGCTTATAGCATTTGTTTTCTAGGCACTGAAGAATGTGCCCTGACATGCTCTTCTGTTGTTGTTTAGCCAGATAAGGGCAAGTTATCATGTGCTTAGATCTACTTCAGTATCTGAATTTGAGATACTACTGTATAGGGTAATATTAAAGTATAGACTGAATTTTCCTTTTTTTAGCCATTTAGGATTTCAGCATAGACTGAAAAACCTTGACAATCCTTTCCTCCTTCCATGAGACAAACTCTTATGTTAGCAGAATAGGACTTTTTGTACTTCCTGATCAGTTCTGGAAAATTTATTTGACTTAATTATCATGGTGTATTTTATAAATATGTTAATAACAAAAGGAGGTCTAAGGACAGTCTCCATGCTTTCTTGGATAGTGGCAAAGGGTGAAGAAGAGGTTGAGGTACTTAGTGCCATCTTTGACTCAGCCTTTAGTAGGAAGATTGGTTGTCCTCAGGGTACTCAGACCCTTGAGATGGATGACAGGAAGCAGAATGACTGATCCAAGGGGAAGTGGTCAGCGACCTGCTGCAACACTCAGACACATGTAAGTCTATGGGACTGGAGAGGATCCATCCCAAAGATACTGAGGGAGGTGGTAAAAGTGCTCACTGAGCTACTGTCCATCAGCAGCTCTGGCTAACTGGGCAGGTCCCTCTTGACTGGAGGTTAGCCAGTGTGACACCCATTTAAGGGAATGGTCAGAAGGAGGATCCAGGGAACCACAGGCCTGTCAACCTGACCTCAGTGCCAGGGGAGGTCATGGAGCAGACCATGTTGAGTACTGTCACGAGGCTTGTACAGGACAAGCAGGGATCAGGCCCAGCCAGCAGGGGTTTGTGAAAGACCAGTCCTGCTTGACCAACCTGATCTCCTTCTGTGACAGGGTGACCCACTTAGTAGATGAAGGAGAAGCTGTGGAAGGTATCTGTCTAGACTTCAGTAAAGCTTTTCGTATTGTTTGCTGCAGCATTATCCTGGAGAAACTGGCTGATCATGTCTTGGACAAGTGCACTCTTTGCTTGGTAAAAATCTGGCTGAATGGCTGGCCCCAGAGAGTGGTGGAGAATGGAGTTACTGATGGCTGGACATCAGTGGTGTTCCCCAGGGCTCAGTACAGGGGTCAGCCCTGTTTAATGTCTTTATCAATGACCTGAATAAGGGGATTGAGTGCACCCTCAGTCAGTTTGCAGGTGAGGCAAAGTCAGGTGGGAGTGCTGATCTGCTGGAGGGCAGGAAGTCTCTACAAAGGGATCTCGACATGCTGGATCAAAGGTCTGAGGCCAATTGTATGAGGTTAAACAAGAAGTTCTAGGTCCTGCACTGGGGTCACAACAATCCCATGCAGAGCTATGTGCTGAGGGCAGAGTGGCTGGAAAGCTGCCTGGTGGAAAAGGACCTGGGGATGGTCGTCAACAGCAGCTGAACATGATACAGCCCAAATTCTTGGCCAATGTCATCCTGGCCTGTACCAGCAGTAGTGTGGCCAGCAGGACCAGAGCAGTGTTTGTACCCCTGTACTCGGCACTGGTGAGGCCATAACTCAAATCCTATGTCCAGTTCTGGGTCCCTCACTGCGAGAAAGACATTGAGGTGCTGGAGCATGTCCAGAGAAGGGCAATGGAGCTGAGGGAGGGTCTGGAGCACAAGTCTTCTGAGGGGTGGCTGAAGGAGCTGGGAGTGTGTAGCCTGGAAAAAAGGAGATTTCAGGGAACACCTTATTACTCTATAACTGCCTGGAAGGAGGTTGTAGCCAGGTGGGTGTTGGTCTCCTCTTCCAGGTAACAAGTAACAGGGAGTGAGAGAAAGCATCCTTAAGTTGCACCAGTGGAGGTTTAGATTGGATAGCAGGGGAAATTTCTTTACAGAAAGGTTGTCAAGCATTGGAACACACTGCTGAGGGAGATGGTTCAGTCCCTGTCCTTGGAGGGATTTAAAAGATATATAGATGTGGCACTGAGGGATATGATTTAATGGTGGCCTTGATGGTAACAGTTAACAGGTGAACTTGGTGATCTTAAAGGTCTTTCACAACCTAAATTATTCTACAATTACCATATGAGTTTGTAGAAATTTACTTAAAAGTATTTAACAAGCTTACTACTCATTCTTTGGACTGAAGCATTTAAAATTGCATTATATTACTGAGTAAAGGAAATGACTAATTGTTTTATCTGCTCTTTTTCCCAAATTTTGAGGTGTTCAGATAATACAGTGTGTGCACATGCACATCAGTATGCAAACTGAAAACATCTTTGAAATCATACTACTTATGAAACCATGTCTAGATCTAAAGTGGATTTTATGTATTTTGAGATGTGAATCTCTCAAGCATTCCAATGTTGCTAAATATGGTAAAAGTAAATTTTGCCTTTAGTATAACTATTTCTACTCGAGTATGTGTGCACCTGAGGCAAGTGGGGCCTATAGTTGTCCAAGGAATAGAAGCCCCTGAAAGGTTGAAGTCCATTTAAAAGGACAGGATATAAGGACAACTTATACCAGAGCAGAGACAGCCCTGATTTTATATTACATAATGATCCCTTTTTTGATGGACGTAAAATATATAATATAAATAGTATTTTTCCTGGATTCCTAAAAAAGTGCTTGAGAGATCTGACTAATTAAACAAAAACAAAACATCAGACATGTCTTGCATGCAGCCCAAATTAGTCAGTTTAACCCCTCATGTCTAGACAAGCAATATGTTGCTCTAAAATGAACTTAATCTGCTAAACAGACCAGAAATTTATTCTAGGTAATGTTTCATGTCATTGTGGTACCTATTTATTATATTGAATAATGATGGTGTGGCACTTGAGTATACGGTTCAGGATGTTTATGATGGTGCTATGTTGATGTTTGGACTAGATGATCTTAAAGGTCTCTTCCAACCTTGATGATTCTGTGTTTTGTCATTTGCTGTAGTGTAACTTCATCATCTGGTGTATCTTTCACTTAAAAGCCAAGGCCATATTAGATATGTTAGGAGCTTAATATTTTAAAATATTATCCCATCACCCAAAATAGTCTGAAGTTTAGTGTTTAGTTCTAAAAGAACATTTATTTTTGGAATGATGAAGTTGGCCATTTTCTTGGAATATCTTGGCTTACATTAGGTTACAAAATACTTGAAGGGGTTTTTGTAGGGTCATGCAAACACAGGAGATGTATATTTTCTAGTTTCTGTAGATGCTTTTACAGAGACTCATTATCCTGATTTAATAAAAGGCAGATCATATAATTTATTTATAGAGTTCATGTAAGAATGCCATTGATGAAAAATTTGCATTAACTTTTAATATTTGTTTTAAGTAACCCTGTCCTGCCCTAGGGTTCACATTTCATATTATGGATACCTGAGCAATCAAGGACTGGCTGTGTGAGTGTTATAGTGAGCAGTGGTGTAACACAGCTCCTGGTGTAATAACAGTAAATCAGCAGCTATAATTTAAAGCTTACTAGCCATGACTTTCATCATGTGCCACAGCATACTACTGTGTAACTACTATCAGTGTTAAGTGGTTGTATATTTATAATATTGTTAGGTAGCACATGACTAATTTTCCATGAAAGTGTGTATATACTTCTATATATATGCACATTCATATATATATATATATATGTATGTGTATGTACATTCAAATATATTGTTCAATATCTTCGTTGTGTTCAGGGTGTGTCTGTGATATTTTTGTACCTATTCTGGCTCTTTTGTTTGAGTTACAGAGCATGTGTGTAATACAAATTACTTGTGTAGCTATTCTTGCTAGCATCTTAACATTAGATGCAGTCCTGCAGCAAGCCAACAGTTTTCATGTTAATTCTTGCAGAATATGGTTTTTCCAGTCTTTTAAACCTCACCTTTACTTTTCTTCAGAATGAATCAGTATTTAAAGCTCAGGACTATTTTTCATTTGCTAAGGACTGATTCAGTATCTTATTTTGTACTAGACAGGCTGCAGAGCCTATAGTGTAAAGTGCAGGAACATAATTCAGAATTGAAAAGGGGATAGCAAATGTAGGGGGTACTATGCATGCTTATGCAGTATTGTTGCATAAAAGTGTAGCAATGCAGTGAAATCAATGATAAAGAAGTTCTGTATCATCGTAGTCATCCCATTTTGCACTTAAGAACCACCTCCTCAGGTTTTTTCATAGATACTGTTACTCAGCTAAATCTCTCATTTCTTCCTTACTTCTCTTTTTCGGGTTCCCCAATGGAAATATGGGAAAACAGAATCATAGAATCATAGAATATGCTGAGTTGGAAAGGGACTTATCTGGGTCATTGAGTCCAACTCCTGGCCCTGCACAGGACACCCCAAGAGTCACACCCTGTGCCTGATGGAGTTGTCCAAACACTTTTTGAACTCTGCCAGGCTGGTGCTGTGGCCACTTCCCTGGGGAGCCTGTACCAATGCCCAACCTGGGTGAAGAACCTTTCCCTGATATCCAGCCTACACTCCTCCCGATTCAGCTTCATGCTGTTTCCTTTAGTCCTGTCACCAGTCACAAGAGGGAAGAGATCAGTACCTGCCTCTCCGCTTCCTCTCATGAGGATGAAGACCATGATGAGGTTTCCCCTCAGTCTCCTCTTCTCCAGGCTGAACAGCCCAAGTGACCTCAGCCACTCCTCACATGGCTTCCTCTCAAGGCCCTTCACCATCCTCATGGCCCTCCTTTGGACACTTTCTAATAGCTCAATATGTATAATAGCTCAATACATAATAGTTTTTTTTAATATTTTGGTGCCCAAAGCTGCCCCCAACACTCGAGGCCAGCCCAGTGCAGAGCAGAGCAGGACAATCTCCTCCCCTTGCCCAGCTGGCAATGCTGTGCATGATGCCATCCAGGACAGGTTTGTCCCTGTTGGCTGCCAGAGCCCTGCTGACTCATGTTCAGATTGCCATCAACCAGGACCACCAGGTCTATTTGCACAGTGCTGCTTTCCAGCCACTCATTCCCCAGTGTATACACACAGCCAGGGTTCCCCCATCCCAGGTGTAGAATCCAGCACTTCACCTTGTTAAACTTCATATGGTTTGTCATTGCCCATCGCTCTAATTTCTCAAGGGCCTTTCTGCCTGCCAGGGATTTGACAGCTCTCCCCAATGTGATGTCATTGGCAAACTCCTCCAAGTCCTCTGTCCAGGACATTAATAAAGATGTTTAAGAGAACAGAGCTGAGGTTGGAGCCTTGCAGAACCCCACTAGTTACCAGTTGTCAGCCTGACGTCACTTCATTCACTGAAACTCTTAATGCCTGACTTGTGGGCCAGTTGCTCACCTGTTGTGTAACATGGTTATCCAGCTGAATGTGAACAATTTGGCCAGAGGGATACTGTGAGAACCAGTATCCAAAGCTTTGCTAAAGTCCAAAATAATTGCATCTACTGGCTTTCCAAGATCAAATAGATGGGTTACCCTGTTGTAGAAAGAAATCAGGTTTAACAAGCAGGTCAGCTGGGAACTCTCCAGATTCCCAAGACCCTCAGAAGTCATTGAGTGAGGCTTTGCAGTGACATCAATGAGCTTTATGAGGATTCTTTGATGAATCACATCAGGCCCCATAGGTTTGTAGGGATCCAGCTGGAGCAGCAGATCCTGCGCAAGATCAGGATCAACTGGGAGCTGGCCATTCTCTCAGTCATGGTCTTACAGGATGGGATCAGATTTCCATGATTTCATTCTAGTCATCCATTAATTTGCCAGCACTATTTTCAGACTACTCCCAGGCAACGTTGATAAATGCTATTAATAAAGTTGTTACCATGTGAGTCTTTTTCCTAGATGAATATGATTTTTCCCTTTATAGAAGAAAGGGGGTATAAGCACTGTTTAATACACTTCACTGTATCATTTGATGGATGAACTGTTTGCCTCTGCATCCTTTGTCTGAAGATATTTCCTCTGAGCACAGGGTGCTTGTGTCAAGGAAGTTTGTCTTTGCTATCATCTGTATGCTCAATTGCTGCTTGTCATCAGAAAATGCTCAAAAGTTGCATTCAATCAAGCTTTTTTTTTCCAGTTTAGACCTTTCGATTATTCTTTTGCACAGATGTTCATATCTTGCTGGACTGCAGTTCTTGTATGGGAGCTGCATGGGTGTTTACATATCTTTCATATGGATCACATGCCTGACTTATTATAGCTGGTCATTTATCAGTGCCATGTGGATGTGTAGGTAGCTTGCTAAAGGATTTCATAATTTCTAACTTGTTATACCAACTCACTTAATGAGGATGTAAAGTTAAGACATAATTTTGTTTAATGGGTACTGCTCAGGAGACAGATCTAGGATCTGCCTATACCATAACATAGCCAGTAAGCACAACAGAGGTCTGGTAAACATAACAGCTTACCACAGTTTTATTCTAGTTGAAAGTCTAAGTGATAGCAGCTCCATGGTTCATAAACTTGTCAACTGTAATTGCCTTTTTGACTATTATTCCCATACAATTGCTAGTAAGATTGTGCAAGATATTTATCACCTGAATAACATATGGAAAGTTGAGTCTCTTTCTGAAAGAGTATCTTTCCAATCATGGTCAGCAGAGAGACTCCACTTTTCTGTATCAGTTGCTTTTTTGCTTTTCTCATATAAAATGGACAGTAAATAAAGCCTTAGTCTTTCTGGGAAAATTCTTTAATTCCAAATTCAACACAAAACATGTCATAGTGGCTCACATGGTCTTTTAGTGGACCTCAAAGATTTTAGTACAGATAGGTGCAATGTCTTTTATGGATATTAGCTCTTCATTGACAGTAAAGCTCATCCATGATAACTATTTGTTGTGAAACATAGGCAATTTAGTGGTTGGTGTAGCTTATGTGGAGGAGAGGTGAAAAAGAAATACTAAGTATCAAACAGTTTTAAAAGAACAGCTATTTTTTTGTGGCAATGCTTATTCTAAAATAGAGCACTGCTTTTAGATTCCCTGCTGGCATTTACAGATCAACATAAATTATTCTATGAAACTAGAAGAAGTCTTTGGTGATTATTTTTAAAGATGTAAGAGTTCGTACTCTCTTGAAATGCACATTTTCATTTGTGCCATTTACCTTATGAAGTTTCATGTTAGCTAAAATCTGAACATGTTTTACAAAAAGCTGTAAGCTAGCATAGGCCATTTTTGACTCTTTTGTCTCTATATTTGTTTCTGCAGTAAAAACAATTAATGTGTTTCATAAGGTTTAAACTCTTGTAATGCTCACTTCTTGAGCAAAGAAGAGCATTCAAGTCAGTCTCTGGGAATATGAAACATGCAGGAATAACCATGAGTTTTAATGTAATGGATAGGAATATACATATCTAATGCAGATCTTAGCACAATATGATTAAGTGTCTAAATTTTGTAGCAGGTGAAAAGAGATTTTTTCATTTGCCTAGCATCCAGATGGTACACAGAGGAAAATAGGTTAATCCCTATTTTGTATACTGAACTAGTACGTACTGATTAGCAGATTTCTTTTCCATGGAAATTTCAGTCTAGTTACAGTAGAGCTCTGTTCCATTGTTGTTCCAGCATTTCTGTTTTTATAAGGATATTGCATAACATCTAGATCTCTGTGATCCTGGAATTCTTGAATGCTATGATACAGCTTTTCTTAATCAAATCCTTCATAGGGAACACAGTATTAAAGGGTGTTTTGAATGTAGTTCAGTCTGTCATGGTTGTTCCGCTGTGGCCTATCAAAAAGAATAGTCTGCTTCACTGAAAATGCTATTTGCAAAAATAAAGTCCTTCACTCATGGTAGAAAGCAAAATGGAAGTTTGAAGGTAATCATGCTTGAAAGCACTGTCCTGATCCCTTATCTTAAATATTTATATCTACTTCGTTTTGATTTAATAGTAGTTTCAGAATTTGCTTTGGAAATTTATGTGTGCATCTATCCAAAGGTTTTTCTCCGCAGGCTATATGTGCTTGAGAGAAACCAGTCCACATAAATGAGGTCTGCAGCAACTTGCAGAGTTACATAGGGCAAAGTAGATATTTTCCAGTTTCTGAATTGCTAATCACTCTCTCATACTGAGAAGATGTTGCCAGAAAGACCTCAAAAGCAGAAGAGGCTTCTGATCAGCCTTTTCCCAGAGCAGTGGTTGGATATTTGGTGGACACAGATGGAACCAGCTATGGAATAATCTTGTTGTAAGGCAGCTGGAATAATTCCAGAGGAGTCAGGAAGGTCCGTGTTACTTGAAAGCAGTCACAGTCCTTTTCCACAGATGAGATAGACAGTTTAAGCTAAAAAATCCTTTTTAGAAGTTTGGGGTGCTTTTTGTTGGTTAGATTTTTTTTTTTCCTTTGTTCTGGGGTTTTTTAGACAAGTCCTATCACATTAAATTGATGGGGCTAAGCTCTCGGTTTGTCAAAGTTTTCATGTCTTTACAATGTGTGATACTTACTGGAAGTATCAAAAGTCACCTCTTTTTTCCCCACATATTGTTAAAATATACTCTTGTGATTTTTTTAATCTTTCTATTGTCAACAGCCTATTTAAACATATACTATGAAATTACTATGCCTCCCTTCCAGATAATATAATGGTAATTGTAAATGTTTAACATGGCTTTCAGTGAAAGCAGTTCAAATTAACTTTTTCACTTAAAGAATACAGACTGCAAATATTTCTAGGTCAAATGAAGTGTTTCAATGACCATAATAGCAGGTTTCCAAAGCAGAAAACTTACATCTAAGAAAAGAATAATTTTTGGCTTTAAATATTTTAACATTAAATTTCCCTTCTTAAATGACATGTTTGTTTTTAGTCTTTTAGAATATTAAATGCAGGCCTAAGAAGAGGCTGATAATGTCTGTGGAGGAAAAATCACTCTTTCTTTTGTTTAAAAGTCAGAAAAGTAAAAACTTCATCATTCTCCAGTAATCCTATTGGTAAAGCCTGCTTCTTGGACTTACATCAAAATCTGTGGTTGTTTTTAGGGCCTAGTTTTTAGAACCTTACCTAAATTTCTTGCTTTTTCTCACAAGAGATTTGGAAAAGGCCATAGAGAAGTTTCTGTTGCATGTAGAATCAAATCTGTGTTTACAATTATTTGTCAGCACTGACGCAGGCTGCAACCTTATACAGAAACCACAGGTATTTCTAGTATTCCTCTCCTTTTATTTTTTTTCCCTGAATGTTGATGGCTTTGAAATAAAAACCCTAGATTCTTCTTTAATTATGTGACTTCAGAAATCAGAGCTAATTTGAATGTAACCATTTAGTGGTATACTTTCCTAAAACTGCTAATTTTGGGAGACTTTTTTTTGGGGGGGAGGGTGTGGGAAGAAGGGTATGTACATATCCAAGCCTTTGGGAGTTTGATAATGAATTTTCTAAAATTAGGTCATAGTCTTAATTCAAAGTAATTTAGTAAAGGGATACATGTGTATTTGCATAGTATCAGAATTGTATTAATTTTATTATGTTTAGCCTGTCACTGTATCTTCTTCTACTTCAGTCTTTTTTGGTTATGTTTCTTAAAGGAAAGCTCGGTGCTTGTTGCCATTAAGATGTTCTAATATACCCCTAAATAGAGCCTCATTCTGAGCTTGAAGCTGCCTTTCTGTCAGTAAGCATCAAAGCCTAGTATTTTAGAACTGCTTTTGTTAGTAAATATGTGTAATTTTAGGTGTTCCAATTACAGTTCCTCAAAATCTTTGCATTTAAAACCAATGCAGAAATATTGCAGGTGGTTTGAGACTCAGTTAACTCAGTTCCAGGTTCTTCATGACATTAGAACTTGTAGGTCTGCCTTTTCACTTTTATTCATGGATTAAAAAGGGATGTGGGGTTTTTTGGTCTTTTTTTTTTGTATCTTAGCCTGGTTCAAAAATTTTCACGAACTAATAATGATGAAGGTACTACTAAGCTTTATTAACAAATAGACTAGAAGAAGTTATTTTTCCAAAACTTTTCTGTTACTTCATATAAGAGACTTTGTTTGGGGATGCTTTTGCCCTTCAGCAAGCAGACTTTGATACTTAAGCAATGACTTTTGTCTGTTTAGCTAAATTTATTGCTTAGATGCCTTACTTAATTAGACCATTCATTACTACAATGTGTTTACAGTTTATGTGGTAATTTGAAATGTAATTTGAAATTTGGTTTTAATAACTTTACTGTGAAAGAATAAATTTCTCAATGATTTGAGCAGTTTTAGATGTGAGGAATTGAACTGACTTAGATACATGTTATTTTCTTGGTTTAGTCTTGAATGACTTACAGATATGGGACATTCTCTCTTTTTGTCTTCTTGCTGAAATTCAGGC
Organism: Acanthornis magna; assembly: GCA_036785705.1. Lineage (NCBI taxonomy): Eukaryota > Metazoa > Chordata > Aves > Passeriformes > Acanthizidae > Acanthornis > Acanthornis magna. The sequence continues at coordinate 16,823,933 of JAWUZG010000090.1, forward strand.
CAGGCTCCCTAAAGGCAGGAACAATTTTTATAGTGTATTTACAGTGTTGCTGGTTTGAGTCCTTCTTTAACTATTCTGATAAAAGACAATTATTTGTTAAGCATTCAAATACAGTTATTTTACAGTAATAGAAAGGAGGCCTTTGTTGCAACAAGTAATAAGAAAGAATATCAGAAAATTCTGTTACTGTTTCCTGTTTGGTTTTTGTCTGTCTCCTGAGCAATTACTGCACTGCTTTATATACAGGGAATCTTACTCTGCTGGAAATCTTGGTGATGATCCTTCATGGCACAGCATCTGTAGGTCTTCTCAGAAACAGAACTGTGTTGTTGCAAGCAAGTATAAGATGCTGCTTTGTCTCCTGTCCTCTTTCTTTCTTCAAGGACAAATACTATGTGTCTGGGGAGAGAGGAAAAAGGAGGAAGACCCAGCAAGGTGCTGAGGCTCTGCAAGACTTTCAAGATGGAAACTTTAGTGTAGTCCAACAATATTCTTCTTTTAGCAGAAAGAAAAGGAGATCCAATATATATGAATATACTCATTTTAATCAAGCAAAATCTGCACCTTGTAGAGGAGAAGGTAAATTGGGCTAATCATTTCCATATGCAGCACATTAGAGGTAGCATTTTTGTAGTGTTTTCTTTAGAGAAATGACTCAACAATTAGTTTTGCTTTGCTGTTTCAGAGTTTTGCTGGGGTTTTTTTGTTTTTTTTTTTTTTTTGAACTGACTTGGTAGTAAAGGGAAATTCACTGAATCCATTTTTTTTTTTAAATTAGGAGTTTGTGGTGTGTGTTTGTGCTTTCTTCTGTTTACTGAAGGAAACTTGAGGGGTACCTTTTTAGTGACGTTGCATTTGAAAGTCCTAACATTGGTCATTGTCACTGGGTGGAAGTAAACTATCCCTATCCTCTCATAATTGTATCTGTGTTGGCAAATACTGTTTTCTTAGCAAACAACGCAGTGTTTGAGATTGTAACTTCCTGAGAAAAATTGTGGTCTATACCCATCAAACTTCCCTTACTGTAACAGTAAGAATAGGAGGATGGGAACTTTCTTTTAGAAAAATAGAATTTTTTTTCTGTATTGCAAAATTGTAAATATAGTTAAAGAAGACAAGATAAAATTGAGCATAAATCATGCTTTGTCTTTCAGATTAATAATTGAGTCATTGTTTCATCATGTGACCTACCAACCGAAAACAACCATTGATAAAGTTGGTTTGAGCTTTTTGTTCCTTTGAATTATCAGGCCATAAATTCCATGTGTAGTGCCAAATAAGCATGTCACTTTGGGATTTATACCGTATCTGGCTATGGAAACCTATTTTTAGTCTAGTTTCATGATGAAATGGAAAAAAATTTAAAAAGCAGATATAATAAACAGTATTTTCATCCTGTCTTTTACCTTGAGATAGTGCTTTTCCCGTTCTTCCAGAGAGTTTTTCAAAATTTCAAATGTATTATTTAATTAGCTAGAAATTATAGTTTTCACCATGTCATGAAATCTTCAAGAGCATGGATAATTTTATAAATAATTAATGGCAAAATATTTACTCTAGATACATCTTACTGAACCTGAAAATTATGGTGTCTTCCCACATTTTCCACAATAGGTAGTTAAACTTGGCAGTTTGGCTGCTTTTTTGTAGTCTATACTGCCCTGCTGTAGCCTCATTTGGGAGTCCAGCTATCATAGTTGATTAAAGACTTAAATTGAAATCTTAGATTAGTTATGTGAAGAAAAGCAAGTGACTATGAAATGACTAATCAGTTCAAGAAGAGAAACTACTGGAGACATTAAGTGAAATAAGTAAATTTATCACTTTTATTTTGCTCCTGAAAGTCATTAAACTCTTGTATATTGTGATAGCTCAATTGTTACCTCTGTGTTTTGTTTCAAATTAAAAATCAAAAAGGTGAGTTTAGTTCAAATAATAGGTACAGACTTTGTTGTAATTGGGGTTTTCAGGAATTTGGAACTAAAAGTGGAAATTTTGGCCAAAAGAGAATATCATTAGTTTATTCCAAATTGAATAAATACTTAATAAAATATTGACATCAATCTTGAATCCTTTCAATGAGTTCTTGTAGTACTGCTGCAAATTTCTTCTCAATTATTGGAGCAGGAATGAAAGCTGGAGAGGATAGGGAAAGTGGAACAGCACAGTCAGCCCAGGGATGTAGGTTGTTCCACATACCCCAGCATTTTGCCGTGGTCTTCACTGATCAGCAGTCACTGCTCGTTCTGGTGTCTTTCTAGACATTACCATGTGCTTCAACATCAGTATTATCCTGTAATCTGTGTGCTTCTCTACTAAAGCATTGTCATTCCAACAACCCCAGACCTCTGACTGTTTCTGGAATTGAAGCGAGTTCTGAAGCAGTAACTTAATCCCTTTTGCCACTCTGAATTCCCTTTGAGTATTGGTGTCACTTAGATGAAGGGGAGAGATGATTGCTCCAGCTAACATCATGGGAATTGCAGAATACTGAACAGGCATGAAGCTGTTTGAAGGAGAGGAGGGCTGTATGAGCAAGGATGGGGAGAATTCTGGTCTGGTGAAATTTTCAATACTCTGTGCAAACAACTTCTCTGTGACTTTGTTGCAGGAAAATGTGCTGCATTAATAGCAAGAAAATACGTTCATATATATCTCTGTTTACAGAGTATTAAACTAGTTTACAGCATTAATAGCTTTTGCTTAAATAGAAATTATGTCTGGTTTCTCTAGATTGCATGAATTTTGCAGCAAACTAGCAGTATGAAAGAGCTGAATTCATTCAGAATAGTTGAATAGGCAGAAATGTTGGGGTCAGAATAAATATAGTAAACAAGGATGAAATATATAGCTAAACAGGAAATGGTGTCTGTTCAGTTCAAATAACATACATAGGTAAGGTTTTAGCTGAGTAATCATCTAGAAAGTGATGCATGGGCAAAAGGCAGTTTGAGTGCTTGACATGTCACTTTTTTAAAAAATAAAACTTTGGCCATGGATGTTTTCAGTCTTTTCTTTCTTCTTTAAGATTAGAAATCTTTCCCAGGGTAAATTATTTTGTTTTTTTCAGTATTACTTTCTTGAAACTAATCTAGGGGGAAAGAGAAAATAATCCCAGTCTAAACAATGAAATAAATACTCTGTTAATTTATAGAAAGGAAGGGGTGGATTGCATGATTGCAAAACCATGTAAGAAATATTATCTTTCTTTTTGTTCTCTACAGTACATGTTTCAGAGTCTTCTAGATATCCTGCATTATAGAATAAAGGGAAGTCCAATGCTAGAGTGTGTTTTATGTGACTTTGTTTCATTGTGGTAATTATATTATTGTGGCTTTCATGTCCATTTCTTATTATAGAGAAAATGTGATTTGAGTTTTGGTATATGTCAGCCATAATTTGTGTTTAACAGACTGTGACCTTGAAATAGAGGTAATTATTAAATGTTATATAGGCAGGTTTTTTTCATAAGCTGCAGCCTGAACATCATGAGTACAATGCTAGAGTTGTTCTACTGAAATTCATCTTTTGTGTGCACGCTTGCACATGCACACCAATCGAAACAGCAAAGGTTTCTGTTAAAGAAAGATTTATAGTAAAAAGCATAGTATTAAAAAATGTGTAATAGTGCCATCTGCTGACCCCTGTCATAACATAACTAGGCTGTATGAGTGGGCAGTGGAAATGTCACTGCAGAGTGTTGACCTAAACTGAGACATGAGCCAAATCTGGTGAGAGAAGTTAATAAATTTTGATTTTATGCTAATATAGTGAAAATCAAACTTAAATAAAACTGAAAGTGAATGTTGATCGCAATGAGAATGTTCTTGGGATTTTTTTGTGTGTATGTTGACAAATGGTGAAATTTCTCAATAATTAAGGTGAATCTGATGTTTTCTTGCTGTTCAAAAATGTTTGACTTTGTTGTGGCAGTCAACATAAAGAGTTTTGCTGTCATGTGATGAAACAGGTGCATCTAGAATATTCTTTCAGCATGACAGCATATAGAAATTTATGGGTAGAAGAGAAGAAGCTGATAAGACTTCTTGTTTCAGTGGCAGTACATCAGTGCATTCTTTGACTGTCTTAAGTTGGTCACATGGCCGCCTTTATTAAACTCATTTGAACCAACATAAGAAAGATGTAGACCTGTTGTAGTGGGTCCAGAAAAGGGTCGTTATGATGATTAGAGGGCTGGAACACCTCTCCTCTGAAGACAGGCCAAGAGAGTTGGGGTTGCTCAGGCTGGAGAAGAAAAGGCTCGGGGAGACCTGAAGCAGCCTTCCAGTTCCTAAAAGGGCCTGAAAGAGAGCCGGAGAGGGAGTTCTAACGAAGACATGCATGATAGGACAACTCTACTTAAAGAGGGAAGGTTTAGATTAGATATTAGAAAGAAAATCTTTACTGTGAGGGTAGTGAGATATTGATACAGGCTACCCAGAGAGTTGCCCCATCCTTGGAAGTGTTTAATGCCAGTTTGGATGGGCTTTGAGCAAACTGGTCTTGTGGAAGGTGTCCCTGCCCTTGGCAGGGATTTGGAACACTTAAAGACTAGCTGGTATTTAAGGGCTCCTCTGACCCAAACCATTGTATGACTTTATGATCATCAACATCTTTTGGCCATATTACCTCTGTCCTGCTTCTGTCCTGAGCACTTTTCCTGAGGTTTTCATTGTAGCATGCCTGCTCTTAGAGGAACTTCATGAAAAGATTGCTGTCACTAACAGTTACATAGAAATGTATTTACCATTTGAGTTGAGGAATAAACTGGAGGAATATTCTAAAAGTATTTGGGTGCAACATCTGAAAGAGTAAGGATCTTGGAACTGCAGTTGATCTCAGAAAATTGTTTCAACATCCAGAAAACTGACTAGAAGCCTGGATAGTGAAGATTGCTGCAGGTCTGTTCGTAAGAAGAGGCAGTATTCAGTATTAGGTCAAGCATTTGTGTAGGCATGGTTTTTACTCAGCATGTAGCAATAAAGGGTTATAGTTGCAATATTTCATGTAATTAGAAGAGCTTTTGAGAGAGAATTATACCAGCCTAAGTTGATCTTCCTTTATATTGCACGATAGTAAAATCAGTAGAGTGCTATAGTACTCTAAAAAAAAAAAAAGAGCAAAGTAGCTGACAACCTCGAGTTTTAAGATTACTTCAAAAATTTCATTATTTAGGACACCTTTACTTCAATATATGACAAGAATTTCCACAAAATCGTTTTGGATAAGAAAACCTGAATCTGTAATATATCAGGTAACTGATATAAACCTGAATCTGTAATATATCAGTAACTAGTGCCTTTTAGCAATATGCATTTTCTTTTGTTACTGGTTTCATGGCTCCTTATATTGCAAACATGACAGTTTTTATGTTTTATTTTTACTTTGCATGCTTTAGACTTTGGGTCTTGCACTCATATTCTATATGACTAAGACAAAGAATTATCATACACTTGCCTCGAGTCTTCAAGAATGGCAAGAAGGATCCATGGGTCCTCAGCCTCACCTCAGTCCCTGGGAGGGTGATGGAGCAGCTAATCTTGCAAATGATTTCCAGGTGCATGAAGGTTGAGAAAGTCATCAGGAGCAGTCAACATGATTTGACTGAGGGGAAGTCATGCTTGTCCTACCCAATAACATTCTATGATGAAATCACTAGATGAGGGGGAGCAGTGGATATTGTCTATATCTGAACTTCACTGAGGCTTTCAACACTGTCTCCTGCAAGGTCTTCATAGGAAAGCTGTTGATATGCAGACTGGATGAGCAGACAGTGAGGTGGCTTGGAACCCACCTGAGTGGCTGTCCCAGAGAGTGGTGATCATGGCTTGCATTCTAGCTCAAGGCGAGTTACCAGCAGTGTACCCCAAGGGGACTGGACTGGACTGGGTCCAGTCCAGTTCAGCATCTTCATTAATGACCTTGGTGGTGCGACAGAGTGTACCCTTAGCAAGCCTGCAGATGACACCAACTGGAAGGAGTGGCAAATAACCCAGAAGAATGCTGCCATCCATAAGCTGAAGAAGTGGGCTAACTGGAACCTTGTGGTTTTCAACAAGGGGAACTGCAAAATAATGCACCTGGGGAAAACAGCCCCATAAACCAATACACACCAGGGGAAAATCAAATGGAAATAATCTTTTCAGAAAAGGGCCTGAGGCTTTCTGGTGAACATCAAGTTGGACATGAGCCAGCAATGTGACCTTGCAGCAAAGAAGGTAAATGTTACCCTGAGCTGCACTAAGCAAATTACTGCAAGCAGGTCAAGGTTGTTGATCCTTTTCCATTATTCGGCGTTGGTGAGGTCACACCTCTGTGTCTGGTGCTGGACACCCCAGTACAGAAGAGAACTGGACATACTGGAGATAGTCTAATAAGGGATCACTAAAATCATGAAGGAACAAAGGTCTCTTTCCTGTGACTCAAGTCTGAGAGAGCTGGTCTCTTTTACCCTGGAAAAGAGAAGGCTGAGGAGGAGTCTTATCAATGTGTATAAATACTTGATTAGAGAGTGTATGCAACCAGTCTTTTTTCAGCAGTGCCCAGTGACAGGTCCAGAGGCAGTGGGCACAGACTGGAACACTGGAGGTTCCTTGTGATTATCAAGAAACACTCTTTGAATGGTGAGGATGGCAGAGCACTGGCCAGGTTATCCACAGGGGTGGTGGAGTCTCTCACCTTATGGATAGTCAGGAGCTGTCTGGACATGACCCTGGCCAACCAATTCTAGGCAGCCTTGCTTGAGCAGGGGACCTGGCCTGACTGTCCAACTTTCAACCTTAACTATTTTGTGATTCTGTGATATATTTTTGAATTTTTAATAATGAACTCACAAAATAAGGGTAACTTGTAGCCATATTACTTTAAGCAGATCAGAAGTAAAACTTCTATTAGATTACCTTGCTTCTTGATTAAATCTTTTTTAACCAAGTCATTGAGGTATTATTTTGTTTTAAAATTTTTCGCTTTTAGTGAAATTGGTCTGGGATTATGTAGCTGTTAAACAAATATAAAAACATCTCACTCCCCCCAAACACCCCCAAATCCAAACAAACCATGAAAAGATTATTTGAAACAAAAAATTTACATTCTCACTGAACTCCTTGAGTGATATCCTTGTGGCTGTGAAAAGCTGCAAATGTTCAGTGAAGACCAGTTTTCTGGATGACACTGTCTCTGCTGTCCATGGCATCACTGAACACTTCTGTGTACCTTCATAACATACAAATCTACATGTGATGAACTGAACAGTTCTTTGGATTTCACTGACTGAGCTGCCAAGATTTTTACTGTCAAGAATGTGTACTTACATAGACAGCTGACATGTAGATATTTAAAATAAGAACATGTTTAAGCTGTGCAGAAGTTCCAGCTGGCATACCTATAGACCTCGAAGTTCTTCCATATTGCTTCTGTTCTGGAAGCAGTGCCCATCCAGGTTTCTGAGGGATCTCCGTTTGACTTTGCCTAACAGTCCCATTTTTAAACAGCTTCTTTTTTTTGGTGTGCCTGAATACTCTTCAGAGTTTTTCTGTTTATCTTTTCCAAGTTCTTTTACATTTCTGGAGAATCACAGATTTCCTTTTCACTTCTACTGCATGTAACTATTTTTTTCTTTTAGTACATGTTTTTCATAGTAAAGAGGGTAAAATTTTTCTCCCTGTTCTTTTTCTTCTATCTTGTTTGACAATTTATACTCATGTATTTTTCTCTTTTTTTTTCTCTTTTAAATTCCTTTTCTCTTTTGCTCTCTGACATTGTTAAAATGATTTTCATTAACTGTCTTTTTCTTTCTATTTTCTTTCCTAACCAAAGTGTCAAGACACCTTTGTAACCTCATCTCTGAGGTGTTAAAGTACATTCTTCAAACTTCACTTCTTAGTCCAAATTTGTTCCACTTATTCTGGCCATATTTTACAGCATTTCATGTCCATTTACACCTTATTTTGATTTTTATGTTTGAATGTAAACTCAGTTTAATAATATATCAGTTGATGATGAACCCCCTTATTTGTTGTCTGCCTGGCATGCTGTTATTAATACAACTGGACTTTTATTCTTATTGACCCCTCCTGGTTTTTTAGAGTACTGTGTTATTTTCTTCCCAGTGTTGTAAAAGTAGTGCTGACTTCTTTTCAAAGTGCTCTGTTGATGTCTAGCTTGCAGAGCACTTCATAGGGCAACTTGAGGTCTGTCCTTTAGTCTGAGCTTTATTTTAAGATGTAAAAATAATTTTATGTGCTCATGCAATTTAGAAAAACCCAAAACAACAAAGCAACTAAAGAACAAAATGAAGGAAATCTCAGCATATGTTTGATTTTCCTGGAGGTTTTGTGGTAAACCCCTCAGGTTTTAAGTAAAGGCTAGTTAGAGTCATTATAGGAAATAATAAAGAAATTTACCTATCTTTACCCATGCCTATCTGAAAGGGCAATCTGATGGGAATTTTAAAAATGTGCTTCCAACCCCACCCCACCTCCCTGCCACTTTTTCTCTTATTTTTCACAGCAGTAATCTCAGTTTCCTGGAGCCAAGGATGTGCTGACTTGGTCCCCAATACATGTGTTGGGGAATAGACTTAAAAGACTGATGCACTTGTGTTTTGGTGGGCAGGTGGGTGGTATTGGAGGGGCTTCTTTTTGTAGTGCTTTCAGTAATGGTAATTGTTTGATATTTGCTTTGTAATTTGTATTTAGCTTTGGCCTGTGGTTCTGGTATGGCTGCTTCTTGCTTTCAGGTTTGCCTTTGCACTTAATTTTAAATTATAATTCCTCGTTGCTGGGGGAATCTGTGACTGCAGTAGCTCTTGCTATTTTACTGTCTTACAATGGATTAAGTGCTTGCAACACAGTAGGTTTTCTAAGTTATTTACTTTTGCTGTCCAGTGAATTTTTAGCTGTTATAACTTAATTTACCTGTCTTCTGAAATCCAATAGCTAGAACTGTAAAATTTCCATGAATTATTACATTTTATTACTCATTTTTAAAGGTATTTCTTTTTGGAACACAGCCTTAAAGATGATGAATGTAATTTATTTATAAAGATGGAAGTTATGTTTTTCAAGGATTTTTTAACATGTGGTAGTTGCTTTGTGTGAGTTTTTTCAACTGAGATTAGGCACCTTAAGGGAATTGCATCAGAATGCCAAGGGATTTCACACTTAAATAGCTTAAAGAATGGGGTAAACCTTGTTGCTTCCAAATCTTTCAAATATTTATTTTTGTGTTCCTTATTCCATTAGGTATAGCTGAATACTTCTAAACTGTTACTTGTATTGCTAGAGAGAAAGGAAAGCACTGTAAAATTTTAAAAAATAGGTGGAGGGCAAGGAATGTACCTGTTTTGGTTTGTTACAAGTTTTTTATTTCTTGTCTCATACATATTTTCCAGGTACTTAACTAAATCTAGCCAAAGAGCTTTAGGCCTAAATAAACTTGCCACTGCTTGGTAAGCCAGAAATGTGAGAAGAGGTCTGCTCGTGCATGGTAGAATGTGGAAACGAATAGGGTTAACTACCAATGTCTAACTATTGCCTAATGCCTTCACCATTGTTGTGCTTTGGTTGGATGGCCTTGCCTACTCATTGGGCTGCCTGTGGAGTTTGCTGGTGAAATATAGAACATGGTTTCACTTCCCAATTCTCCTTTTTTTTTTTTGGATGATGCTGATAATGAAAGATAATCTCCATATGTTTTTCTCAAAGATCTTATATTTGACAAGTGTTTGTGAGCTGCTGTGTAGACCTTCCAAAAGTCTCAGCCTAATGAGTCCTGATTGATGAAATTTGCGCTCCTATTCCATGGTTTGTGAGGAAGAGTAATCATTTTATTGATGCTGGGACTTCTTAAGGCACTACTGTAAGAATACAGAAATTTTCCTGTGCATGGTTGCCAGATTGATAGTTTTTATAGAAGAAAAAGACAAATTCTTAAATACCTTATGAAGTGTGTTCTTCTTTGAGGGAATCTTCTTCTCTTTCTCTAAACAATTTCTTTGAATAAATGCCTGGTTCCTCACTAACAGTGTGGGCTAAGCAAAAGCTTTTTTCAGTATATTAGGAATCTCAAAAAGACGGTATTAGTATTACTTTTTCAATATGGAAAATGTACTGAAGTTAAATGAAATTTTAGAGTTGACTCAAAAGTCTGTTTAATGCAAATATTTGGAAAAAAATATTTCCAATATAAAGCTACAATAGTAAATTTTCATTGTGGAATCGAAATGATTGATGGTTTGACATTAAAAATTCTTTCATCATTGAAGTGTTTCTCTTTCCAGATCTGTTAAAAGTTAGTACAAAGGAAACATTTGTAATAATTTTGTTTAGTAATGCATGACAGTCTCTATGTAAATAGGTTCGTTACCTATGAAAATCTGTGAAGTGCATAAAAATTTTCATTCTTTCAGCATTGTGTGTGCACAGAGAAGGGAGTCAAAAGGAAGCCAGCTGGGCCTGGGCAAAAGGCACATTGTGTATCTCTGGTTGCATTACAGCAAGGTCGTTTGGAACAGGCAGAGAGCGATGAGACACAAATGCCTGTGGGATACTAGAGGGTCTTTTGTTAATGCTTAATAAGCGTAATGTAAGGGCAACTGACAGTGGAAGCAGGTGGAAATGCTGAAAGTAATTACAAACACAGATTTGAGAACTGCCGTTGGTAAAAGTGAGTGAATAAATTGAGAACATGAATATTTTACTTTATAGGTTTTACCATGAGAATTTTTAAGTCTACTTTGGTGAAAATAGAGGGAATGCTTAAGCAACAAATCTTTATGCCCTTCAGCAAAAATGACTTAGTATCTATGGTCTGTATATGCAATGTTGAGTGTGCTTTGCAGTTCTATATGGTATGCGTACAGCTTGACTATACTGTAATTTACAAATTCCTAGCTAATACTTGACAAATAAGGCGCATGTTATTGTAATAGCACAGACTGGTTTTATGTCTGAAAACTCTACCATTGCCTACTTAAATAAATCCAAGAAACCAGGCTCAATACTTAAGTGTTTTTGTCAGCAGTTTCTGCCATCAGCAATCTAAAATGTCTTTCAGTGCAAAAATGGTTTACTTTGATATGACATTTCCCTAAATAAAATAGAATGGTTATGTGATCATAACTGAAAATAGTTTTAGACAGGATTATGGAGTTCTCTCTAATAAAATAATGAAGAAAAAAGTAGCCATCTCTGAGTTCTGGTTCTCTGGACATTTCTCTACAAATAGTCATAGTACTTTTTCAGGGTTTTTTTCCTTAACTTGTATATTAGCTTCAGATACTGTTTTCACTTTGTACCTTTAATTGATTTCCTTTTTCCTGCAAGTATTATATCTCAAATGCAGAAAAGTATTTGAGGTGAGGTGAGCCAGCTTGCATAGAGGGATTGGGTCAAGTCCTTGTCCCATTAATCAACCACACCTTCAAATCTGTTACTGTATGTTGATTTACAGTTAGTCTGAAAATGGGTTATGCACTGCTGAGATTTAAAGAAGGATATTTGCTCCATTACTAATGCAATTTTCCTTATAGTTAAAAAGTCAAAGCCTTAGGTGCCCTTGCATGTTGCAGCTTCTGATCTGGTGTTTTCTTTTCTTACAGAAGGTTGGGTAAATGGCATAGCTCTGCTTGTCTAATAAAGTGTTGTGAGCAAAACAGCCTTTATTTGGGTATTTTTAATTTAGCTTATTTCCAATTAACACAACCTTTGGTCACTGATTTGGGTGTTGGGGAGAACAAAATGATCAAACACTTAGACAAACACCTTCTTCCATCTGCCTTAGGCTGGAGACAAGCTGAATGCCTGTCCTCCCTCCAGCCCAGCTTGCTGTGCTGTCCTCATGCGTGGTTGTGGGTTCACCCCAGCTCCTCCAGCAGGCTCTGGGCAGCACAGTCAGGGTCATTTGCATTGGAGTACCCATCTGACCTTCCTTGTGCCTCAGTGATCTCCTCCACTGTACTTCACTCGCTCTTTTTTTCCTGCAGCTCTTTGTTTATTAATAGTTTTCCCCTGGCACACAGGGTTTCTTCAGGCTTTTCCTCAGTGGCAGTCACTTGGGGTGCTGCTGCTCTGGTGGGACTCACCTGCAGCTGCTTTCCCTGGGGGATGCACACTCCTGCTGGGGTGAGATGTTCCTCACCCCGAGAGCATGTTGGTGTCCCCTGCCCCTGTGGCTGCTGCCTCAGGCGTACAGACAGCTGAGTGGAAGATCAGCATCCTGCTCAGGGGGTGTCTGTTTCGGGTGCTACAGGTTAGTCACAGTACTCTGGGGGCTGGCTGGAAATGGCAGTGACCAGACCAGGGCAGTTCACAGCCACTCCCACCTTTTGATACCAAAACTTGGAGAACCTGTAGTAAATATATAGGAAAAATAGCTTCCTGTAAAGTAGCAACACTTCCTTTAGGTCCTAAATTGCTGGACTAGATAACTTTATGTGATGGACTGAAGGCCATGTATTGTGCTTTCATTAAAAATTCTAATAATTATTTCCATGGTGAATCTTGAGAATTATATATTGGTAGAGATGTTTTAGACTAGAAACAAGGTTTTGAGTAATCTAAAATTACTTGTTTATAAAAAGGTAAAAATAAGAATAAAAATAATAATGATAAAACCCAAGCCAACAAAAAAACCCTGTGTGCTGAAAGAATAGCCTAGACATAACCATTGTTCAGATAAGAGCTTGAGGATTTCTCTTTGTATGGAGAATAAAAAGTAAATTCATGAACAGGGAATAGCTAATGAAGGAGAACTTAGAAACTAATATATGGGTAAAACTTAGCATTAGTATATAGAACAGTCGACATATTTCTTACTTGTATTTCCATGCATATTTTTATACACTGCTTCTACATAAATTAGCTCTGTTCAATAATTAGAGTAATTTCAGTGACTCTTCTTCTGGTACATCTTTAGGAAAACTCTTCCCAGTTCAACACGTGAATAAAAAAAGAAAGCTATTTTAGTATTAATTCAGGAAATAATAGAACTTAAAGTTAAAACATTAAACTTGGTTTTATAAACAAATTTTGAATATTATCATTTAGCTGTGTTCACAGAACAAAAAGAACTTGCATAATTAATGAAAAATGGGAGGATAATGTGAAGAAGAAAGAACAGTGAATTAGGAAGGAAGAAGATTTTTAAGTATGAGCAAGGGGAGGAGAGACTAAAAAGAGGGCTTCCTTTATATCTTTGTTAAGATTACATGAAAGAAAAATACTTGAGTCACTTAACAATTTGGCAAAAATTAAATGGAATTAAGCCTCTGTGTTTGCTGGGCTCAGATAAATGAGGAGCTCTGGGATGCAATTGTTTTTCTAATGAAGTAAACAAAAAAGTGTGATTGAGAGGGTTTTTTCATGGTTTTTTGTGTTGTGTTTTTCTTGGAAGGTAACTTGAATGCTGCTTAGGATAAAAAAGTTTTTTCAATATGCGTTTGTTTAGGATTATTTGTTGTTAAAAGAATGATAAAGTTCTAAAAGTAAGTGGTTGTTAGGTTTCTCCCAACTCTTCCTTTCTTTTTCATTTTCTTCTGTCTTTTTTCTAATATTTCTTTGAACATATATGCTCATGTAACTTTCTCTGTAATAACACATTTATTACACATTTTAGCTTTTTGTTTCTCTGTAATAACACATTTATTACACATTTTAGCTTTTTGTTTTTAATTTTAGTTTTATTCCCTGGTATGCCTAAAGCTTCTTTTTTTTCTTTTTTTCTCCTGTCTACTAGCCTTCAAAAGTAATTTGTTTTATATCTATAAGAGAACATCTTGCAGGAAATGACATAAAGCTCAGCCAATTCAACTTATCAAAAGAGATGAGGTGTGACTTGATCTGAAGTGTATAGAGACTTACTTGTGATAAGATTTTCTGTAATAAAAGTCTTGTTAATTTAGTGACAAGAAACATCAGAAGAACAAATGGCCAAAAGCTGCATGGGCAAATTAAAAATGAGATGTGCATTTTTAATAGAATGAAAATCACTGCAAGAATTTACCCAGGAGTTAGTAAAGTAACCATGTCTTCCTACTACACATTTTAAAATAGAGATTTTAGGTCTGTTTATATGGTCTTTATCAGATCTAAGCACAGGCAATGTCATGTTTCTTTTGGAAGAGCTTTATAATTTGCTTAAATTTGAATCAAAAATGCATTCTGATAACTGCTGCATTTTAGAATACCATTCAGAGAAGAGCAGACTAGTGTTTTGCAAAGAAGTGGCTTAGGGGATGCAAACATTTTTTTCCATTGCTATTTTGTCAGTATGCTATCACAGGTATTCAGTCCAGAGCAGACACTTGATGAAATAATTATATTTAATATCAGCATCAGGTCCTTAACCTAAAATCCAATTTGAACAGAATTTTTCTGAGCATTATGATGTAACCATCATGTAAGTGGAGGTCTGAGTATGTTTGTAATCAGGCTGTCATATGGAAGTAAACATTACATTACATTAATTACTTTTGTTACGTGTGTGCATCTGATGGTGTAAACTTTTACTCACTGTCTCTGCTTTTCTTTGTAATGTCTTTGTTGTAGAGTAGTAGAACTTAAGTTTTATATTTCCTTCAATTGTACATATTTATGAAAAATATTGTGACATAAGTTATTTTTTCTTGGTGTCCTTCCACCTGATAAAATCATGACCTTGGTGAACAATTTTGTGTGATAAGTGCTATGATATTCACCTGTATGCAGGAGTCAGAGGAAACAATTTTTTACAGTGGATAGTCTTTTTAATCCCCTGTCCTTCTAGTCAGAAATCTCTTTCTTGAAAAAGGGGCATAAATCAAAATAATCAAAATGAAGGGATAAAAGAACATTATCTTACTCTTGAAAGGTGAAAGGCTCAAGTAACAAAACTGCTTGTATGGGTGCCCTGGGGCATTTGTTATATTTTGATAAAGTTTCGTCAGTAAGAAAGCTTTAATATATTTTTATTGCAAGCTGCATAAAAATACATTACTGTTAATTTCTACCAATTTTGTAAAACCATCCTATAGTTTAAGAATTACCAAATTTGTGAGCAAATAAAGTGAATCAAATGTAGTCAGATATATGTTTTTGAATGTTTCCTCAGTGTGATGATTGACACAGCAAATAGCCTAAAAATTTAAAAGCTAACTGGACATAACTTGACTTCTTAATTGCACCAAGTTTCCTAAGCTTCATCAGAATTTATTTTTTACTGTAGCAGTGGCATTGGTTGAATCTGTACACCAGTCTCTGAAGCTTGCGTTAAAGTACAGAAAGTAACCTAGTTTCTCATCTCCCTCTTATAATGAAAACACAAAGTAAAGGCCTTTTATAAGCGTATTTTGTAATGGAAATTTTAGCAGCCTTTTGAATGAACAATTATGTCTTTGTTTCCATGGAGCTAGCACTAAAATAGTTCAAAATCAGTGTGGTGGTATTAAGAATCTTATGTTAGGGCTTCTTTGGGGAACTTTCCACTTGTCCTGCTCCAAGCAATTTCAGTTAAAGAAATTGTCAGAAAAATGTTAACTGATCAAAAGTAAATATCTGGAGGGTATTTGTGGTATTGAAGCTTTATTTAGTAAATATTTTCTGTGCAGCTCCCTTCCTTGAAGCCTTCCCATCAGCAATAGGAAATGTTTCACTTTTGTGTATAAACACTGCACTGGTAACTTCACCCACAGTTTCTCACTTACAGGAGGTATGTGATGAACCCCGGAGTTTGGGGAACTAAATTTCTGTTTAATAAGAATTTTACTTGGATTCCTTGGAAAATTTTGGTTTCACCTAGTTGTGAAATTGAAGTGGGAGTGGGATGGTGGTGTGGTGAGTTTATTTATTTATTTAAAGTTTGGGGTGATAAAACTGTTTTGTTTTGTTTTGTTTTGTTTTGTTTTGTTTTGTTTTGTAGCTCTCTATGTACTGTTTAGGATGTCTCTAAATGTAGAATCCTAGCATCATAGAATCATTTAGATTGGAAAAGACCTCTAAGGTCATAGGGTCCAAACATTAACCCAGCACTGCCAAGTTCACCACTAAACCATGTCCCTCAGTGCCACACCAACAAGTCTTTTAAATACCCCTAAGGGTGGGGACTCAAGCACATCCCTGAGCAGCCTATTCCAGTGCTTGATAACCTTTCTGTAAAGAATTTTTTTTTCTAAAGAGTTTAGTGCTTCAAATCTCCTAGTTTTTCAAGTGGTAGAGCCTCAAAATGAAATCCTGAACTTGATGATTGCTTTAGGATAGCTTTTTGTCCTTGTTTTTCAGCATAAGAAGAGTAATTGCAAGTGACTATTTGATACCCAAAGTGTGATGTGTTTTCACCTGTGGGATTTATTTCAAGGGTTTTGAATAAATATCAACAGATGATATTTCAGAAACATCATCTGTTGTTTCATGGTCACTAATGACTGTGAAGATATGTATTTCTTTCACGGGACCTCTTTTTTGCTAAGGAATAAGTTTCTTACTCTCTTCCCACCCCCTTAAAACGTTTTAGCAGCACCAGCCCAGGGTTTGATGCATCTTTTCTGTAATGGAAAGAGAGCCCTTAACACAGATGTCACTCCTAATTACTAGATTCTGATCTGTTTTTAGGAAAATGTGAAGGTTGTATCACAGCAGGGGGTATCAGAAGAAAACAAAAAGGAATTTGCTTTTTTTGTCCTCTTCCATTTTAACCATAGACTGGTAGCCCTAATGCATCATGTTAGAATATGTAATCAGATTACTAAACACAGTAGCAGTAAAAAAAAACCCCATCAAAACAAAAGCAAAACAAGACTTCAGGAAATCTGAGAAAATAACAGATGGATCACAGACATATCCTTTATATCTTGCAGAATAAAAGCAATGCATATTTAGTGTCAGATGTTTAACTAATTATTTCAAAGAACTTCAAAAATGTTGCAGAGTAGGTATCCTAAACACTATATAATGGCTGATGTTTTTCTAGCTGAGTCACTGTAGACTATTTAATCTGGCCAGTCTGTAGTTCCTTTGTTTCCAGACAGTCTGGTACATATGGATTTGGGAGATACCTGGGGCTTCAGCAGCTGTGGCTCTTGAAAAGCCTTTCTAAGATTCTTGTTCTGCAGATGAGTAAGGCAGACTTGTGTTCTCTGAATACTTGCTAAAGCACCTGGTTGTCTGACCTTCTTCCAGCCATCTTTTTTTCTTTTTTTTTTTTACCACTTGTTTGGTGCAGCACTCAACTTTTCTCACTACCCAATGTTGAGCTCAAACCTTGGCTGTGTTCCTACCTTGCTCTTTGAATTTGTTTCATTCAACTGGTGACTAGTAACTTTAACTGTTCATTTGGACTGTGTTATGTTAAACTTCTGTAGCCGAAGAAAATTTGTCTAGCAAACAGTGAGAAGAGGATAGTGACAACCGTCATATATTAATCAAATATTTATTTATACCAATAGTCAGAATCCTTAAGAATCAGATGGGTAAGCCTGTGTGAGTCAAACTAATTTACCTGCCCATCAAACATCTTGTGGAGGATATGTGTACTTCCATAGCTTTCCTAGCATCTTTCCTGTGCGCCTCAGCTTGGCAATATGCATCCCTTATGTATACCGTCTTCAGTTATCAAGTGTTGACTATATTCTCATTTTCAATGTGATGAATTCTGAACATCTTCAGGAAATAAATATCTGTAGAAAGACAATAGATATTTGTAGAAAGAAACTGAGGAGCATACTTAGTATCTGCAAGTTAAGGTAATTTCTGCATGTTATAACTCACTGTTTATTGAAGAGTGAGAGGTTCATGTAGCTTCTACTTCTAGTAGAACAGTACAAAGATTTTTTAGTATGTTCAGTTTTGAACATGTACTTTCCCAGACTGAATCTTGTCTTTCACAACCATTTGCAAGACTGCTAATATCTGGACAGTATTTTTGTAAAGACATCTTAAAAGCTTTGCTTAGTAGCTCTGTGGCATATTCTGCTTTCTGTAATTTGAAGCTGCCTGAGTTGTTGATTTTTGCGTTTTGAAAAGATGGAAATTACTTTACTTTTTAGTTTCTTCCAGATTTGACATTTCAAATTAAAAAAGAAGGAAAAATACCCTGGGATGCTCCTGTGTCCCGATGCTTGTGTATGAAACTGTAATCATCTGACCATAGTGGCTTTTGTTATAAAATGTGATAGATAAGGCATTTTCTCATTCATGTCTTTTATCACATGATTTCTTCATGTTTTCACATATTCTCAGTGCTAAGTCTAGTTTGGTTGTGACCCCATATATCTTAAAATGCCTTTTCTAATGACTATCACGTTTTCATTGTTTTCACAGCATGCAACTTTTAACCTTGGACATTTGAATATTTATTTTATTAAACACCATTACAAATTGGTGCTTATTGTATTTTCATTCTGGTTGCCATTGATGTAACAGTAAATACTTTTGTGCTGCTTCAAAGAATAAATAGCATTTAAAATATGAAGTACATTTAAGTGCTCGGTCTGTGAAAAGACTTAAACAGCTTTTCCTAATGCCCAGTCTGAGCTTCCCCTGATGCAGCTTCATTTTATTTCCTCATATCCTATCACTGGTCATCACAGAGAAAGATCAGCACTTCCCCCTTTTGCTGCCCACTTTGAGGAAGGCTTGTAATGCAGTGAGGTCACCTCTCGGCAATGAGGTCACCCCTCAGCCTTCTGTCCACCAGGCTGAACAAACCAAGTGACCTCAGCCGCTCCTTATAAGTCCTTGCCCTCAAGGCCTTTCTCTGTCTTGGTTGCCCTCCACTGGCCACACTCTTACAGTCTGATATCCTTTTATTGTGGTGCCTGAAGCTGCATTCCTGAGGTGAGGCTGCCCCAGTGCAGAGCAGAGTGGGACAATCCCCTCCTTTGCCAGATTTGCAATGCCTGATGAGCCTGAGGATACAGTTTTCTCTTTTGGCTGCCAGGGCACACTGTTTACTTCAACTTGCCATGAGCCAGGACCCCCAAATTCCATTCTGCAGGGGTGTTCTCCAGCCTCTCATCCCACAGTGTGTACATATTACCAGTATTACACCCATCTCACATGGAGAATCCAGTACTTGCTCTTGTTAAGTTTCATGCAGTTGTTCATTGTTCAGCTCTCTAGTCTAACCATATCTCTCTGTAAAGCCTCTCTACTCTCAAGGCAGTCTATAACTCCTTCTAATTTAATATCATCAGCAAAGTTACTTAACGTACCTTCAATTCCTGTATCAAGATCATTTATAAAAACATGGCAGAGCACTGGCCCTAAAACTGAGCAGCAGAGAACCCCACCCCACACGTCACTAGCCTGATGTGATCTGATTTACTGCAAAACTTTGAGCCCAACCTGTCAGCCCATTGCTCACCCAGCATATTGTGGACTTGTCTATCCATGTCCTGGGCATCTAGTCCAGAAAGGCACTGTAAGAGATGGTATCAAAAGCTTTGCTGAAATGAAAAAAAGCCACATCTACTGACCTATCTTAGTCAACTAGTTGGGTGACCTTGTCATAAAAGGAAATGAAGTTTGTAAAACAGAAACACATAGTTAATGAACTGCCATGTAATGAAGTATTAGAAAATGTACTAAGCATGAAACAAACGCCTGTACTGCAGCTGATGGCACACGTTTTGAAATAAAAAATTCAGCTAATTCAGCACTGTCAGTCTTCATGTGTCTATATTCTTAGCTTTTATGGTTTGAGATAAAATTCAGGTTATTTATTTAAGGAAAAATAAGTTTTATGTTGTTGATTAAATAACTTTTTTGACTTTAATAAATAGTTATTAATAGGTTATTAAATATATACGTTTATATGCAACTATAGTGTCTCATAAATATTAAGACAGTTGTTTTAAAAAGATGTGCATCATAAAATAATGAAAGAAAAAGTGAGAAAAAAAATCAACTTTCTTGTAACATTTTGCAGGATTTTTAAAAATTCTATTCTACCAGTGATCTAAATAAGCTTCAAATATTGCTTAGGATATTCAGTTATTTAATTAAATATACATTAAATGCATGTAGTCAAAAAATGTAAATATTTCAATTATAGTGTTTTTATTCTGCTATTAAGACTCTTGCTGTTAAGGCTCAGCATGTAAAATACTTTTTATAAAATATGTTTTGATGCGTTCTTAAGAATCCTGTAAATCAATTTTTCTGAATAAATTGATGTAAATTGAAAATAATTAACAATAAAGTGTATCTAAAAGGACCTATATAATGTCTTTTGAAAATTATGTTGTGAATGTGATTTGGTCAGGAGTCTAAAATATCAAGAAATTAATTAGATGAGAGAACTTTGTGGGAATTACTGAAGTTACTTTAAATGTTTTCAGCTGAGAGAGCAAGGGTTATGGGAATTTTTGATAATAGGGTACTTTATACCAACTTGGTTTGCTTTTTCACACTTGCTGTGTTATCATATATTGTTAAAGATCGTTTGGACAGCTGTTTGGCTTTTTTTTTTTTACCTGTGAGCATTAATGAAAGGGCATGCTGTCTTGCTTTTACTATGTTCCTCAGACTGTGAGGTATTTTTATATGTAAACTTATCCTTTCATATATATTTCATCTATTACAGTTTTTACATTTTTATTTTACTTGGAGTAACTCTGAAATCGCTTCTTAGAAATGCAATTAGCATGACTTTTGTTGATTAACAGAACAGTAATTTTGTTAAAATTCTAAAATCAGAGCAGAGATTATTAACAAGACTGTTTCACGTAGTAGCTGCACTTGAGTGAATATGGAGTATCCTTTAAATGTACTTGTCCCTAAGTGAATAATTTTGCTTAATTGTATCCTGTGCCCATTAGTTCTGGTACAAGTCTAAAAAGTAGGGAAGCCATGATCCTCTCTACTTCTCTGTTCTATGAAGTGAGCAAGATCGGATCAAATAGCATGCAATCCATGGTACTGCAGTCTCAGATCTTTAACCCAGTCCAAAACAAAACAGGCAAGAAACTCACCCCCCCAAAAAAACTCCACCCAAGGCAATGTAATCTTAGGGCAGAAATGGTGTCAAGATGCTCTTGTGTTGCAGTAACTCCATAGCTTCAATCAACAATCAGGTTAGGAGGGAGGCTGGTAAAAAAACGTCTGTATTAATGAGGGAAAAATCAAATTTAAATTTCTCAGTGTCAATCAAACCTGCAGTATATTAGCAAAATGTAGGTCTGAGTCATCAGCAAAGGGAGGGGGAAGTGTCTAGGGTAGATCAAATTTTCATCATTATTGTCACTGGTATTGAAAATAGTATTATTTACAGTACTAGACATTACTTTTCAATGCAGAAGAGGCATTTGGAAGCTGTGTAACAGAACCTCAATGGATGATTCTTTCCACATTGAACTCCATAGCAGAAGCGTTCAGAAGTAAATGCTTGTCTCTTGTGGGACTGAGGAGGGAGCGACATATGCTGCTTAATGTTAAGTTAAATTAGACACCAGGAGTTTCACTGGCACTTCTTGGAAGACAAATTGATACAGATTCAGGTGCTTTTAAGTGATAAATGGTTTTGACACTGCCATACTTCTTTTGCAAACATTGTGGTTCTGAGTAGATGTAATAATTTTGTTACAAAAACGTAGAGCATGCCCCGTTTTTCTTTGGAAGTGATGCCCACTTTATGATTGAGCCATTCTCTTCTTGTTAAAAGCAGTCACAATTTGGTTTTGTGACTTTTCATGTGCTTTAATTCTGTTTAGCTAGTTATGACTAGATACATTTTTTGGTGGATTTTCCCGCTGCTTAGACAAATGAGAAATGTACAGAAAATGCAGAAATGAAGAATAATTGGTAAATTACTTAGACCTTCAGAATCAGAGCAAAGCTTATGTTAATCAGAACAGATGCTTATGTTAAAATAAGAACAGTGTTTATGTTACTTCATTTATGTTGTGTATGTATTTTTTAGAAGGTTTTTCAGAAGCCTATTTTCTCCGTATCTCATAGGGAGTAATAGAAGTTCTAACTTCATTTCATATCTGCTACCCTGTATTAACTGTGCACTCTCACAAACTGTATTATAAATGGCCTCGCAGTGATGTTAGCTTTGTGGAAAATGTTTTTTCCCTCTCTCATGTATTTCTGCAACCTCTGTAACTTCTGATATGGAGAGGATTTAAATGTGACATGTTTTGAGGAGGTAAACCCCAACTATGTCTTAAATGGAGGTGTCCCAGGAAGAACTAATGGAATATTTAGTTGTCTGGTTAACTGAAACAATTGAAAGTGAAGTTGTTTATTTGGACAGCACAGTTAAGGTTATTGCCTGTATTCAGTAATTTAAGAATATCATTAGATTTGTCATGTAAGAAAAGTTGGGAGGAATATTGGAAGGAAAGATTTTGAACTTTTGATCAAGATTTTACAGTCATTTTAATGACTATGTTCTTGCAAAGTTTCTCTCTTCTGTTTACACATGGGATGAATTGGCATACTCTTACTGATTATTATCTATTTGATTAAATTTTCTATTTTGCCAGTTGATAATTGTTTCTGAAGACTAAACTTATGAAAGAGCTTTTACGGATTATGATTATTTAAATAGCTGTGCTTTTCCCATTTATATAACTGCTCCATTTCTTCTGAAGTAACATTTTCACCTAAATTAAGCATTGATTCTGTTTTACACCAGACAAAAGGGGAAAACCATACTCTTTTTGATAATCATAATGAAGTAAGACATAGGCCTCTGGATATGTCTGTAAACATTTTAATGTAAATGAAAATGTCTATACTTTATAAATCAGTAATAAATAATATAATGTTAAATATTCATTAAAAGTAATGCATTTCATAATGTAAAAATACAGAATAGGAAAATAATACTTTCATATTGCCTTTCCCAAGGTATTTTGTTTCTCTTTAGCATTCACATATGCATATTTCAATTTGGAGTGTTTAAAATGAGGTCTGTCAAGTCCTTTTGATAGATTCTGCTGGATTTATGGCATTAGATATTTTTAAATGGTGAACTGTAGCTATAGTTCATTCTTATGTTTTATTCCCCTTTCTAAATTGTGTAAGAAGTTGAAAGTGGATGGAAAATAACTGAATCCAGCCATTTGAGAAGACCTTGCCTTTCATTTACTGCTTAGTATTTTATACTTTTTCCCAAAACAAAAATGTGTTTAAGTTCTTCTGAGATGATGCAAAACCAGTCAAATACCAAATTTGACTGGTGTGTCATGTGACTGACTTCTAATGTGATTTGATTTCTTTTCTTTTTTTTTTACTCTCTCATTTTAATTATGTGACTAAAATGCTATAATTTTTTAGGGTTTTTTCATTTTTTAATAAGTTAGGTGTATAAAGTCCTTTGTGTTCTAATTTCTTTTCTAAAATATGATTGAAGAATAGGTTAGGCATCACCAAACATAATTACTTTAAATGACAACTGATTATTTTAGAACCGAAGTCTTTGTTAATAAAACATGGCTACATATAGGGACTGTGATTGAAAATGTCTTCTAATGTGATTAAAACCATTTATTCTTATGGACCCCTCCTTCTATTTTTTTTTTTAAATTCTTCTTACTAATAAGTTAATAACTTGCTTCTGCTGAGTAGAGGTAAATCTTATTTATGTACTGGGAAAAACAATTGTAATTTTTTTTGTGTGTTTTGGCAGTCTTTGTGGTTTTTTAACTAAGCAGAATATGAATTTCTCTTTTAATGCAATGAAGAACACTTGAATTTCCTCCACTATGTAAGATCTACCCCTGTAATTATTGACACTTCATCTGTAGTTGTCTTGTAATCAAACCAAATGATATGTGATTTTGGTTTTACTCAGTTACATGATGCCTTGAAAAGAATGCTTAGTACAGATGGAGCTTTGTAATTAGATTTGCAGATGGAGTGTTTGAAACTCAGACCACAGCAATAATGTTTTCAAAATCTGGGTCTGAGTTTTAAAGAGAAGATAAAAGTGTATCCTTAAGTGTTCCCTCCAAGCTTCATTAGTTGAGTAAATGATCAATAGGAATAGTGCCAAACATGGAAGAAATATTGAGATGTGATGGAGTATTTTGCTGAAAAAATATTGCTGCCTGTTCACCATATTTTTTGTAAGCACTTCTCTATATTGATTTTTTTTAAAGTGAACCAGATAAGAGATAATGTACTGATGAGAAGATATATTTTCTTTTGTGAGGGAGAAGAAAGTTTAGTATCCTAATTCTTTATTAGTAGAATTATCCTTTCTTTTGAAACTTTGTTTAGCAATTATGTATATATACAGTGTGTGATGGGAATCATAAATGGGAAGGCTGTGGTGTTGTTTACAGAGAAGTATGGTGCTTATGTTTCTTCATTTATGTTGTGTATGTATTTATAAGAAGGTTTTTCAGAAGTCTATTTTCTCCTTATCTCATAGGGAGTAATAGAAGTTCTAACTTAATTTCATATCTGCTACCCTGTATTAACTATGCACTCTCACAAACTGTATTATAAATGGCCTTGCAGCGATGTTAGCTTTGAGGAAAATGTTTTGGTTCTTAGTAGCAATCAGAAAAGCAAGTTAAATATAGGGAAGCATTAATAAGGAAAAATGAGCAATACAAGAATATTTTTTACAAAACTCTTATAAATTAATGATGTGCCTGTATTTTGGATGTTGTGTGAAGTTCTGGTGATTTCCAGTCTCGAAAGAATATATTAGGACTAGCAAAAAATATGAAGGGTAGGAACTGTGATTAAATATGGATTTCACATGAGGAGTGAGTAAACAAAGTTGGATTGTTCAGCTTGGAAAAGAGATGTTTATGAAAGTTTATGAAATATAAGTGAATAAAGGGAATAATGTGGTAGAAAACACCTGATTTCTGCTTTTCAAAATGCAAGTAGTAGAGGGCTGAAATTAAATAATCCTGTGGTAGGTGTATAACAAGATATTTTTACACAATTCATGGGGAAAATGTGGGACTCCTTACTACGGGCTGTGAAAGCTCCAAAAAGTTGAGAGTTCAGAAATCTAATCAGAGAAATTACTGGGAGAAAATCAATTGGCTTATTGAAAGAGAAATGTTATTTCTGGAGCAAGAAATTCCTTTGTCACAAGTAATGGGAGGCTGGGACTCTATAATGGAAAAAATCCATATATGCCTAGCCTATACTGATATATTTTTTGTCACTTTCGGTCACTGAGTTTCAGGTGCTGGGATTCTTCATGTATTGAAGATCCAACAAACTTCTTACATAAAGTAAACTCTGACCACTAATAAATTGTTTCTTACACTTATTTATCTGCCTTTCAGTTTCCTCCTCTAAAATAGTCCTTTGTGATTAGAGTTGCATCTCCTGTATTACTGTATAATTATGGCCTTTGTTCTTAGCTGTGTTATCATTTATGAGTTAAAGAAAAGATCTTATTGGATGAACAGCTGCATAATAAATTAAGAAGAAGCTTGGGGGAAGGCAATTAGGATGCACTTAAAGGTTTGTAAAACAATTCATTATGGCCTGTGTGGTGCCTCCTTTAGCAGTTGAGGTTTTGGGTTTTATCATTGCACAAAAAAGATCTTAAAACATTAATGACAGCTAAAACCCTGCGGGAGTCCAGTCACAAACTAGAACAATTTTCTTACACTACTTTAGAGTTATTTAGAGAACGAAAGGGGACAAATATTGACAAATCCAGTTAAAAAATCCTAGCCATACAAATCTTGGTATCAGAAATTGCCCTTGTAACCAAAGGGAGCTTCTTCTTGTAAGGACTTGAAAAAAATAAATTGGATTAGAATAGTTTTAAGAGCTTTTAGAGCATGGTTCCTGTCCTCTATCTTGTGCGCTTTTGAAGCCAGGAAAAACGCAACAAATAGTATAACTTGTCTTGACTTTCTGAAAGAAACACAAAACGTTAAAGAATGTATGGACTGTCTTTGCTTAAAAGTATAATAAACATCAGGCTACCAAAACTGAAAAGCAACAGGAGATATATGGCCATTGTTGGGGAGTCTGGCTATTGATTTTTCCATCCCTGACACCTTAAATTCATGTACATGTGTAATGTGATGGTATTCTGCATTTTTTCTCCTACAAAGCAACATTGCACTGCTTCAAATTATGGTATTTCCTGAGAAATTATTGTTCTTTGTAATAACTAATTAGATTTTGAAGGGTTTTGCTAGCTGTAAATTAAAATTTATATGGGAAAATGCACTTATCAAGGGAACAAAGTAAGGTTTGAGTTCAAACCATGCTTCTTTATGCATTAGACTGTGCTTATTTATCAAATATAGTCAATGGGCATTTCAGTCTTAACAAGAATTAGTAGATTCTACAGGAAGCCTTTGCTCAAGCTCCATTAATAAGTCTAACTCAATAATAGGTATTGTTATAATGTCCTGCAATCTACGTATCTTTTTTAATAGGAAAAATTCTGCTCAGCTCTTCCTCATTTATTGTTGGCTTTTACCTAGTTATGTCACATGCAGAGAATTAAATAGAACTCTCTATCACATGTCCAGAAATGACTGAGGGCTCTTCTCTGTGCCAAGCATCAGGTTGTTTTCTCCCATGTTAACTTTTTGGGGAAGAGGACTGCATAGTAAGTAGTTAATGCATTTGGCATCTAATTAAAAATGAATGATATATGAAAATGAGCATGTTGAAATTGAATGTAGTGGTGATGAACATTGCTACTGGAAAGTTTCAGAATATTGGTACCAACCAAAAAGTGTTACTACATATCTCAAAATTCTTGATGTAAGCAAGCAGCAAGATGTTGAGAATTAAGGACACTGCTCTTGCCATTAAGCTCATGCTTTTCAGCAATATAAAGTTGAGGGTAAGACCACTGTTGTGCACATCTCCCTTCAATGTTATTTGAATCGTTTATACCTCACATTGTGGTTTGCCTGGGCTATAACTCTGCCATTAATTATTGTTACAACTATTGGTATCAGCTGGAAAATGGCACTGTCATAACTAAGTTCATTGAAATTGTTTTAGTTTTAAATATTGCATAGACATGATTTATAATTTCCAGGCTTTTCAGAGTTTCAGAGTGTTTTATGACAAGAGGGAAATGAAACATTTCAAAATAAAAGCAGTGAAGGGCTCTAAAGAAAACCAAAACTTAAGAGAGCGGTAAACATGAGAATGGGGCACTTTAAAAATTAATTATTTAATTTTAGAAATTAAAGTAGGTAATAGTTTAATCTTAATAGAGAAATATAAGTAATTCCTTTTCTTATCAAACAACAAGGCAGTGGTATTAAAAAAGAAAGCTGGGTTTATGGCAAGTGTTATTTAGCACGATAAGAGAATTGCATATGTTGGCACAAAAGAGAGCTTCTGAATAGTAAAGAAAAACAGTTAACGCCCTTAGAGAGCAACCACTTTGCCTCCCTATTTGCACCTCATGGGAAAGAAAGGGACAACAAGAGAGCCTGCAGACTATTTGTTTTGGATTTACAGACTAAGGGTCAAAAAATGATGGCTGCTTAGAAGAAGATAGGGGGCTATTATGTGGGGCTAATGGGCTTTATCCTGATGGTATGTGGCTATTTTTGTGATCTTAGCCAAAATGTGTAGGTACCACGTGTACCATAATCCTTGTGATCAACATCCTTTGTCATGTTTTTCTTCTTGGATTGCTATGTGTTCATGATTTACCTGGGAACAATCCCACAGACTACTCTGAAATAAACCCCATCATTTTCCAAGACTAAAAGTCCATTAACTGTATTGTTGCAATTTATTCTGGTCACAGAATGCATCTGTGAGTTAACATACAAAATAAAAATCACTTTGACAAGTATGTTTGAATAATAACAAATGAATAAAACAAACAAACAAAATTTTAAAACTATTTTTCTGAGTTACTGGCAACTTCAGTTGACTAAAATTGTCTATTAGTATTTATTACAAATACATTCTGTTTGCTCCTGTATGTGAAGTTCAGGAAACGGGCGTGTGTGCATTGAGGGATTTTTCAGTTGTTTTCTTTTAAAAACAGACGTTGCTGTTTGCACAAACATGTTGTGTGATATTGTTTGCTGTGCAATACAAATTAGGGTTAAATCAATGTGTAATTGTTGAAAGTTTAATGTTTCTCAGAGTTTCAACTTTTGGTGATATTCTCTGATAATCATGTTAAACCTCTGCAAGGTTTTCTTTACAGAGATAATTTATCATTCAAATTACCTAAAAAAGAAAAACCCCAAAAAGCTACATATTGTTTGTGACTCTTGAAAAATAAGTAAGGGATACTGCTGACCTATTAGAATTGGCTGTGCAAGTTGCAGCAGTGCAAGAGCATAGTCTTATTAGTTGAATAAGCTACAAAAGTAATTGCAAAAACCATTTTTTCAGAGTACATTTCATTTGTGACATTGGTAATTCTCATTTATTTGAATTTCTTTTGCTTCTCTTCTTGCTTGGAAACAAAGAAGATACCTTAAAGCAGAAAAAAAAAGAAAAAAAAAAAAAAAAGCACAATTCCAAAACACCACCAAGTAACTTGTTTTAAAATATACCTGGTTACTGAAATCAGGATATTAGAAGCATGATGTTATACTGTACTAGCATCTGTACCTTGACCTTAAAGTTGTTTTTGAAAGTCAGAGAAGACAAACAAGAATGGGCTATGAAATATTAAAAGCAAAATGAACCAGTAATATCTATTTAGTAATACTATTTTTCATGCTTTTTAAGCTTTGCTCATTTATCAACTTCTTTATAGTCTGTAAAAATCCATTTTGAATTTTTGCTTTCAGACATGTCAAAAACCTAAGTTGCTTGGTTTTATTTATTAAAATAAATTGTCAGTAACTGTTCCCTTTTTTGAGTTTTGGAAGTCCCTTATCTAACTGGCTGATCTCTTTTTTGATTAAGTCAAGACCAGAAGTAATTTATAAGAGAAACTGAATTAGATAAACTGAAAACAAATTTGTTCCAGGTTTGGGAATGGTTTTAATTTTACTTCACTGAAAATAAACCTGCAAGTTCCGTTTCTTCGGTCCAACATCTTGAACTAAAAGTTCATATTCTGCTTTGGCCACAAATGGTTTGGTGAAGATTGAAAAAATAAATAGGAAGAGTGTCTCCTTCTAGTGACACAGGAACAATAGACCTGGAGGAAGCCTTCTGGGTTTGTGTTTTGGATTAGGTACTTTTATGTAACATACTTTTATCAGTCTTCATTTCTGTCAGAAGTGATTGATTTTCTTTACAAATTCTTCTAAGTGGGTGAGATTTGTCCTGTGTCACACTTTAAAACTCTTTTTTTTATATTCCGTCTAAGGTAGCACTTTTTATTTTAAGGAATCTGAGTCTTGTGCTAAAGAAGCTTTTATAAAGGCAGGTATTTGAATTTTATCAGACCAATTCCTGTTCTACCCCAAAAAACTGTTTTTAAAAGTTAAGGAAAAAACAGTTAAGAAATTTGTGCCAAATAGCCCAGTTGGGGTTTTTTTGGTGTGGTTCTTTTTTTTTTTTTTTCTCTTTAAGTCTCCACAGTGCTTAGAAAAGGTCTAAAATTGTCAAGTATGTGTTTAAGAGAGCAGGGGAGATAAGGAGTTGAAATTTTCTCCTAGCAAACTATTAAGTCAAACTATTAGCTCTGGGTTATACAGCCTTGTAGTCTGAGTGTAATTGATACTTGTCTCAGTAAATCATATGTATATGCAGTTGATCTACCACTGGAGTTGATTTGCCTACAGGAGTATCCTCCCTCAAAAGGAAAATGTAAGAAAATAGAGGTAAATCACTGAGATATTTTTAAGCTTGTATAATAACAAGCTCATTCTTGAAAGTACTAAAAGCTGACCATGTTACTTCATTTACATTGTCTCAACAAGTATAAAAACCATTTAAATTCATTTCTCAGATTACTTTAAAATGGTCAATAAACATACTGGGTAGCATTCCCTTAGTGACAAACTGCTGTATATATGCAATACATTATTCAGAGTAAAAACATTTTTGAAGTTAAAATGAATGAAGGCTCATTTAAAAGGGGAATGTTAATGTGCAGAATTACATCCTGTTGTAATGATTCACATGAGAACCAGTCTTTTTAGTGCTGTCATTTGGTTATAAACCATATTGTGAGCACATTGGTTAAGATTTATCTGACATAACTTTAGACGTGCCTGTCTGAACTAGTTGTCCTTTTATAGTCAGTAAAAAGTACTACATTCCCTGAAAAAGATTTATTTCATTCTGATGTTGCATCTAAAACCACTGAGATGAATCATTTCCCTGAAGCATCTTTTACTCTCCAATGATGGTAAAGAGAATTGTGAAAATTAGCCCAGATACACATAGCTGTAATTCAAATCTCTAAGGACCTCCATTCACCGATTTAAATGTTCCATTTAAAAATAAATAAAGAATGTGTACCAGTTATGAAACATACTTTCTTAAGTTTTTTTTAGCTTTGATTTTCTCTGTAGTTATATTGATATATTTAGGTTAACAAGTGCATATGATCAGCACATATTTCTGTCACTGATCAGTTTAATATATTCCATTTAGCATTCTAAATGCTTTTGCCTAAAGAAATCTTCTTTCATGCAGCTGAAGAAGAATCTTCCTAAAAATCTGAATTAATTGTTTAGAAATTTAATAATTTAGTTAATGACCAGAAAATAGCAACTTGTTTTTTTCCTGCTTGGGTCCCCCACTGCTTTTCTCAGACAACTGTATTAATGCTTATACTCTTGCCCTGTCTTTATAAAAGAAACAGTAGCAGTCTGATTCCACATATTTTGAATTCTCACTGGTGATTATGAAATCAATTCAATGTTGTTCTGTAGAAAAGATGTTCCAGTTTTGACAAGAATTATTCTTCAATGTTATATGATGGCTTTAGTTATCAAGAGTTAAATATTTACTAATTTTCTCTTCAAAGCAACTAATTGATTGGGGATTTTAAGCGATTTTCAATCCTATTCCAGTATGTTATTCTCAGTTCCTTTCCTGTGGAAACGTGTGCCTAATGCCAAGTCAGCTGTTTTGCAATGCCTAAAAAGACAGATGAGCATCAGGGAGAGGAAGAGAATTAATAATTTTGTTTCCAAACTGCTTACCTCCTACATACCTACAAGGAAAGATTTTTTAATTCTGGTTGTATAGGTATATATTTGAACCTAAAGTCCTTCAGTCCAAAACAGATGAGGGTTGTTGTCATGTTGACTGTGATATGCCCTCATTTATTTTTGCCTTTAGAGAAAGCAGAGCAAATGTGACAGTAGTTAATTAGGAGAGAGAATGTAGGAGTGACTTGGTGCATATCAGGGCTGGATGTGGTTAGGGCTGTAGTAATTATGCTATTATGGTATTGAATTTTGCAGTGGAACTGTCTGTCTAGTACTGGAATTCATATTCTTGATTTTTTTTTAAATAAATGCAGATAGGACTCAAACCTGAAGGAAGCTATAAAATTCTTCTTTGACAGCAATGAACTGCAGATTTAAAGATTTAAATGCAAGAAGACTTTGGCTTATATAGTTCTAATGTACTTTCTTTCATCATTGCTGTCTACAGCTCTTCCTGAAGAAAGGAAGTGAAAAGGGAAGTTTTGAGTTCTTCTCCCTGGTGTTCGGTGTCAGGATGCTTGGGAATGGTTCAAAGGGAAGTATTAAAGTGGATGTTTGAAAGCATTTCTTTGTGAAGAAGGTAGTCAAACACTGGAACAGGCCTTCTGAATAGGTATTTGATGCCTCACGCCTGTCAGTGTTTAAGAGGCATTTGGATAATGCTGTTATCAACATGCTTTAACTTTCCGACAGCCCTGGAGTAGTCAGGCACTTGGATCAAATGGTTCTTCTAGGCCCCTTCCAGCTGAAATATTCTATTTACTGTTAGTTTCAATCCATTCTTCTGAACTTGATTTGAAGAATCTGATACTAAAAAATCCCAGTCTTCACAAGTTAACAATTTAATTCTATATGTTCAGCAGCATGTATTTTATTGCGTTTCAAGGACCGGTATGAATATACTATCTGAGATATGTAGACAACTTCTCATGTTTGGAGGAGTATTTCTTCTCTGTTCTAGATCAAAAGGGCATAAAAGACCAGCCTAAGTTCTGCAGAGGTGTGGCAACTTAGGAAGAAACACTTCTATTGCGTAGCATGATGAATGGTAGAAACTTACTGAGGGATGGCTACGATATTCAGAAAAATGGAGATTCCGAGTAAAGCAGCTGCGTTTGGGAATGGTCATGTAGGTTAAGGAAGGTTCTTGGAGCAATTTCAAGGGAGTGTCAACCTGTTATTATAAACAATCTCACCATAGGGAATATAGTCTAACTTGCTTATTAA
This sequence comes from Acanthornis magna, assembly GCA_036785705.1. NCBI lineage: Eukaryota > Metazoa > Chordata > Aves > Passeriformes > Acanthizidae > Acanthornis > Acanthornis magna. The sequence goes on from JAWUZG010000090.1 coordinate 16,856,187, forward strand.
AGGCAGTTCAGTACCACTTTGTGAGGAGTTGTGTTTGTTGACCACAGTCAACAAATCTGGAACCGTGATCTGAGCATTAGTTTGGTGCTCCATTTCTCAGAACTGTGCTGTGAAAGATGCAGAATATGACAGAGTATAAGCAATACTTCAGGATACTTAATCGCAGTGAAAGCATGGTCTTTACTGACTATTAAATATTCCCTTGAAGAATGCAAAGACTTAGTGTTTGACATAAAAAAGATTGTATTTGAGATGTATGATATAGAAAGAGTACTGATTCATGGTATGGTATACTGGCTTCTGTAAGGATTTCTTTTGAAATGTTCATGTTGTACTGCAGCTGAAATTTGTCTTATTACAGAAGACTTCCACATGCTGTATTAAAAATAAGTTACTTAATGGAAGTGTGATTTAACTTTTTGGTACTTGGTGTTGCATCCACAGTTTTACCCCACTTAGAAAGTTGCAAATACCTTGTGAATATTTAGTTGCTTATTGGCAGTTTTTAATATGGCATTATTAACATTTTGAAGTAGCACCCTCAGGGGATCCAAGATCTCTTTTCTGGATGATAATATCAGACTTTGGAGTCTGTTGTCTTGTACACATGAGGAAAACTATAATAATGTAGTATTACTTTGCATTTACTAATTTTGGATTTTTAAGCATTTTTGCCTGGACCGTTGATATCAGAAAAATCTTTGCAGCTCTCAGTAGTTGGTGCTTTCTAACTGCATTTAATGATTTCTGGCTCTTTAGCAAACTTTGTCCTTTCATTAGTGGCAGCACATTGCCAGCTCATTGTCCTAGTTTGCTGCTGGTCTCCTCTCCCTGTTGTGAAGACTAGTTTTTCCTCTTTACCTACTGTCTTCCTTGGGAAATGCAGGTGCAGAGAAATGTTGTTAGAGGATACTTTTTTGGTAGTGAATGTTCTACTTCTTTTATTGGCTAAATTCCGTTTGATTTGACAGATTTTAAAGCAGAGATGCCTGCTTTATATTACTTCTTGAACACAAAAATATAACCATGTTCGTTTATTTCTATATACTCTCTTCATTTTTGTTTAGTTTTTCCTTGTCATCTTAGACTTCTTTTTATAAAGACTATTAATATTTTTAATTCATGATGATTTTTAGGATGACTAAAGAAACTACTTCCCCCTGCCTTCCTAATTTTTTTCCATCATCGTCAATTAGTTCATTAATTGGTTTCCTTTATTAAGGAAGTTGATTTTAATGATAATTATGATAACTTTTACTGTTTGAAATATGCTTAAACTTAAGGGCAAATGAGAATATTTTAATGTTTTCTTTGGTGAAATAAGCAGTCACCCTGATGGGCTATAAATTTCTTGTTGCCAATACTGCAAGTAAAATAATTGTAGCACCTACTGGATATTCTCTAGGCCAGTAGAAGATTCTCCATAAAACTAATTTTATTAGCATTCAGTATATTTTTGGATGCAGATTTTCTGAGATTTTTTTATAGAAAGAGACATCTTGGTTTTAATAGTACTGAAATATCCTGTCATTATAGACTGATATAGGAGCTTCATTTCAGTTTCTTAAATGTTACATATTAGTATATTGATTTACATTTGAAAGCAAATGCACTTTGAATTACTTTAGTCTGTAGTGAATTATTTCCATATGTTTTACTCATTCTATATTAGTTTATTAATTTAAATTAACTAGAATTTTACAGTGAATAGTGTTTCAGGAAAGGGGATCAACCTCTATTGCACCTCTTTGTTCCAACTGAGGTATTATTAGATTTTTCCTTGTTTTTAAGTCCATCTTATCAAAATCAAATGGTGGGATTCATCTCGCCTAAATGAGGTATCTGAAAATAGTATATCTAAGTATTATCACAGAATTTTTGAAGTTGAAACAGAAGTCTGGAGGTTCTCTGATCCAACCCTCCTGCAAAAGCCAGGTCAACAAACACCAGCAGTCCAGATCTGTGACCACATGGCTTTTGAATATATCCAGTGATGAAGACTCCACAAATACAGTTTTTCATCCTAGATTTCCTCCATGGAAAGAAATGGAAGAAAGTAGACACTTCCAGGAGGTGTTTAATTTCATTTTAGGATAAGCATCTATCCTAAGAGTTCAACTGAATGTCTTCTGCAGGTGGCTGTTTTACTTCTGTCTGTTTTTAACATAATCTCAGTGAGGCTTATCCTGGTGAGGAGATATCTGAAAGCCCAGCAAGCCAAATTACTGATGAAGTGTGCACGTTGCTGCTGTTTTCAGAAACAGAAACTCCACCTGGGTTTTCTGAAAAGAGAGTAAAAGCTCTATGAAACTATTTCATGATTCTAAAGAATGACCATAGAAATACTGTGCTTCTAATCTTGAAATTTTTTTGCTTCCCCTTGGTACACATTCTGTGTTTACCAAATATGCAAATATATGATATGCAGTCACAAGTTTTAAATAAAAGTACCAATTATAATTAGGATAATAGTTTTATTTGAATGTAATTAAATGCCTCAGGAGAACTAAGGAGGTAGTCAGTTTATATATTTAGCATATTAGAAGCTTTTATGTTAGAAAATTATAAATTGGTTATTAGCAATTAATTGATAGAGGAAAAAGTAATTTGAAAGTGAATGAAAAGTATGAATTAGGGTGGAAGCCAAAGCTAGTCTTTGCTTACTTGTATTAATTGTCTGGAGATTCGGTGTGAAAGAAGTCTTTGAATATTTGGATGGGTTTAACCATCAAAAAAGAGTTTGCATAGTATTTCAACTTGCTTATTTTTTGGAGTTTAATTTGAAGGCAATACCAACTGCTTTTAAATAGGCCATAGAATGGCCTTCTATTAAAAATGACTGTTGAAATTATGCACTTATAAGAGATAATTCTTTGAATATCTTTAGTGTAAAGCATGTTATTGAAATTTTAATTATATAACTCCATGAAACAAATAGAACAGAAAGTCTTAGAATTATTTTAGGATTAATTTATTCCATTATTTTGTGTAAAGTATTTAAAGTTACTGAAATTAGTGTTACTGACAGGCTGTCAGTAAGGCTGAGAGAGTTGGGTTTGTTTAGCCTGAAGAAGAGAAGGCCCTGAAAGATCTTATAGCACCTTTCAGAACATAAAGGGGGCCTAAAAGAGAGCTGGACAGGGAGTTTTTACACGGGCATGTACTGATAGACTGAGGGCAGGAAGGCCTTAAACTGAAGGAGGGAAGGTCTAGATTAGATATTAGGAAGAAGTTCTTTACTGTGAGAGGGGTAAAGCTCTGGAACAGATTGGTGAGAGAGATTGACCAAGGGGCGCTCTGAGTAACCTGGTCAAGAGGAAGGTTCCTGCCCATGGCAGTGGGGTTGGAACTAGATGATCTTCAAAGTCCCTTCCTACCCAAGTTGTTCTGTGATTCCATGATTCCATGAAATTTCACATTGGTGCTTTCAAAATTCTTCTAAGTTACTAGGATAAAGTGGGATGCATGAGAGTCAGGCTGTGTTTCCTTCAGAAATGAAAGATGTTTATGCCATTAAAAGGGGACAGGTTTTTTAAAACTAAATTACACATTCAATTCAGGAGGTGTCTTGAGTTCAGCTTTTTTGACTTACACAAATGACTGATCAAAACTGAATTCCATTCATGAGCATGTATTTGGTCTTGACTGTATCTTCTGCTGCTGGTTTGCTTTTCCCTCCCTCCTAATACATGCCTGGTAGTTGTGCTATTTAATTGAAGCTCAGGACTTTGGGTCGTGTTTTGGCAGTATCTGGGTGGACAGGAGCCAGGCTATAATTTCGTCAGTACTGCTGTTAACTCACTTCTCATGTGAGTGCTTGTTCCTCTCCTGGTGCAGTCTCTCCCTTGCACCAGCAGAAGGTTTCCTTGAACGGACAAGGAGATGATCTGTGGTATAATAATCTAAGTTTTCTATGCCTGTGTTGGTCCAGAGCAGACCACTGATTCTTTTTCTGGTCATGACTGCATGACTGTTTGGGTGGGACTATGGAAAGGGCAGTAAGATCTTCCAAACATATAACTAAGGGCAAATGTTGGCTTATATCAGGAGAAAATGCTGTTACTTTTAGTATCTTTTTATTTTTGAGTAGGCAAATTTCAGAGAATGGTGGAAAAGACTCAATTGTTTCTTGAGCTTTTCAGGTTCTTCACTGCATCTGTCTGGGGCACGCTACCATTTCCATTTATTTAAGTATTCTTTCCTACTTCATAGGAAAGATTACTTAAAATATATATTCTTTTATTTTATTGAGATGCTATTTTCAGCACTGTGACAAAATTGAATGTAGTGTTATATGATATTAGTGTGTATATTACAAGCTTTGTTTTGCATAGCATGATTGTTAATTTGTTTTTACAGAATGTAACTGTGAGTTTCTCTTACCAAAATTCTCTAATCATATAAAACATATTCTGTATTGGTCACAATGAAGATATGAGAGACGCTAAACTCTGTATTTCACATTGTAATGCTGTTCTTGTTTTCTTTTTTAGCTTGTTGGTGGCGAGTTTGATCTAGAGATGAACTTTATAATCCAGGATGCAGAAAGCATCACATGCATGTCAGAGCTTTTGGAGCACTGTGATGTAACGTGCCAAGCAGAAATCTGGAGTATGTTCACTGCAATTCTACGTAAAAGTGTCCGTAACTTACAGACTAGCACGGAAGTTGGCTTAATTGAGCAGGTACTGCTGAAGATGAGTACTGTGGACGACATGATTGCAGGTATAAATTGCCAACTGATAAAATAATTATTGCATTTTTGAGCTATCAATGTTTTGTGCTTATGGAAGTGTGTGGGATGTCTTGGTTTTTACTTAAAGTGATGTTTTCATTAGTACTGCTATTGACTCAGAAGTACTATTTTATTAATTTCAGGAAAATTACAAAAATATATTCTTAGTTTGAAATCTATGTAGATACATTGTGTAGAATAACTGGTTGTTAATTCATCTGAGAGGATATTGTTATCTTAGTGATAAAAAATAAATTTTAAACATAATTTAAAACAGTATGTTAGACTTTTTAACTACAAGGCAATATTTTAGTTTTTAAATACATTGGTAATTTTTAATTATTATGTCAGAATTTCTAGATCCATTTTAAACATAACCTCATCGTTATTAATAGGTTTGAATGCTGGATGTATGGATTATGTTAAACAGTCATTCCATAATGTATACCTTTGATCCCTGTATTTTCATTCTTTTTATTTGTGGGGTTTAGCATCCTATAACTTTTTGCAGCATTAAAAAAATAGCATACTTTGTTTGTTTACTGAAAGTAAGTGATGAAGTTATTAGCCAGTTAAGGTTTTCATAGTATGTTTGAAGGAGTTTATGATATTCAACACTACATCCTCTCAATAACAGGGTACAGATTGTAATCCTGATTTCATGGATAAAGAACAGGTTTGCTTGTCACATTTAAGTATGACACCTGAAGAGATACATATTATTACTATTTATTTTCCCTGAGGGAACTTAGGCAGTTTCTTTCAACACAGTGTGAAAGTAGTTCTTAATTTTTATCTAGTTTGTGACTGATAGTAGGATACTTATATTGTGAGGCATTTTGAAAGATTGAAGAAGTTTACCTTCCATAATTCTAATAGTTTAGTTGATGGTCTGATTCCTGACACATATACAGGTTTTGTGGAATAGTAAACTAGCAAGGATTTCAGATGAGAAACAAGAAGCTGATAATAGTAGGATGAAAACTGGATTATTGAGGAATGATTTTGTCCTTGGCTTTTTTTTCCCCAGTATAAATGCATTTTTAATATTAAGTGTATAGAAAATCTTCATTCTGTTTTTCAAAACAAGTCATAATCAACATCTTGATTAGAAATGTATCTGTAAATACTAAAATCATAAGTGTTGTGTTAAATACTGTACTGGGAAATTCAGACTGAAGTGTAACAGACCTATAGGTTCATAAATGATGGTTTTCACCAAATATGTTTCATTTTGAAGTACTTGTCAGAACAGTGTAAGGGTAAAGATACTCTTTTATTCCATGTTAAGTATAACACATTATATAATGAGAACAAACATTTCTATCTTGAAGTTTTTCAGGGTTTTACTCATGGAAATAATGCTCTTACATGAGTAATCACACCAACAAAATTTGTCCAGTTTAAGGTCCCCTAAGTTGTACTTCTATACATGGCATACAAGACTGTAATGATGTCTCCATTAGAGAGATTTTCTTTTAAAAAATGCCTAACTAATTGTAGAAGTCAGAAATCAAAAACATAGGATTTGACTTGCAGAAGCATTTGAGAATTGAAAAGTCATCCTGAATTTACAGACATTAATATAAGCCAGGGGTAGTAAATTTAAAAAAAAACCAACAAACCTTAATGGATCCTCTACCTCATTAATCTTTTTTCTGAGAGTGATCGCACAGTGCTTCAGAATGAGACCTTCTGCAGAAAAAGCTTCAGTGAGCTTGCTCTTTGGTATGCTTACGTGGATGAAGGGAGCACATATTTAATTTAAAATTGTTGACAGCAGATGACTGTAGAACTGTTTTGCCTCAAATATTTCTATGAACTTTCCAAAGCCAAGGAATAAAGTAAGAAATTTTGTGCCAAAATGATTTTTAAAATTAAAAGGAGGATGTTTTGAATGAGAGCTGAGTTAGTTTTTACTTCTAGGAAGTTAGCACCACTTCCCGAAACAGTTGCAAATACTCTGTCAGCCCAATGTTTTGAAATTGGCTTTTATCATCAGTAAAGGGTATAGGTTTTCTGGTTTGCTTTGGTTTTTTTAAATTTTCTTTTCTGGGAGTTGGTTGCTTGTTTTTAGGTCATCTCACTTGTTCCTTGTGAAACACTTTGATTAGACCTAGATAGGGTTTAAATAGACAAGACAGGCATTATATCTGTTTTATATTCTGACAGCACACTTTCAGGACCAATCTGAGTCTGAAGCCATTCTTCTCTGATTTTGTGAGAGTAAGACAGCAGCAAATAAACATGCACCCAAACTTACGTAATGAGAAAAAATTATCTGTTTAAATGAAGACTGAGTACTTTAAATATCTCACTTCATGCAATTTTACAGATTCTGTTGTGAAGAATAAAAGCTTAATCACTTTGAAAGTCTCAATGGCAATCCAGTTCAGTTCAATTTGCTTTCTAGAAGTATCATGTGTCAAGAGTAATCTTTGTACTGTGATAATCTTTTATATTGGGGATGGTCACCAATTTTACCAATAGTTAAGGAGAAAATATTTTCATAGATGATTGATGCTTTTTTTAAAAATTTTTTTCACAGCTGCACAGGTTCTTCCTTGAGGGATTCACTTTTTACAGTTCTCTGTTTCCAGGTGCTGAGTAGTGAAGCAGATCATGTGCTCTTTGGGTAGTGTGTCTGTAGTCCTTTCTGAGAAGTCTGAATGTTGGATGAGAAAGTAGCCTGAACTCATAGAGAGTAAATATGTCTCAACTCAGTTGCATTTTTTCCCCACAGTTCTGTTGTGATGCTGTAGGTAATTGTTCTAAAATTGCCAGGACTGAATTCTTAAGCACAGAAACAGTCCCTAATTTTCAAGAAACAATGTTGGGTTCTGACTGCTCTGCCACTAATGAACTGTTAAGTTTTCTCTTTCAGCTCATTCCATAAGAAAAACTTCAAAATTATCACATTCTATATTTACAACCCTTCAAAATTAATTTACATCACCAACAAGGGTTAAAATTCAAAATTTCATGGCCATGGATTGTTAAAAAATTAAGGAGACATGAGGGTAGTTTTCTGAAGTTTTTATTCTAATGCTGTTCAATAAGTCTTCTAAAGTTAATGCCAGACCCTTCATTTTGATATATGTGCATTGTTACTTGAAAGACAGGCAGACACTTTCATCATTGTATTTTCATATTAAATGACTGAATCAAGCGTTCCTTCAAGGTTGCTGGTTAATTTATAGATCATATGCAAACTGCTTAGTATGAAAGTACTCAGAAGGTGCCATTAATAGAAATTAGATATGCATTAAAAATGAGAAACTGCCTGTTTCCTCCTTCTGGGCTTAATATTATTTTATACAATCTTGTTTCTGAAATGAGATCATGGATTCCAGTTATATATGTAATCTTATTTAATATTAAAAAAAAAGAAGTAGACATTAAAAAAATCCAATTGTAGTATGCTTTCTGACTTTTGTCCATTTATGGATGAGTGGATTATTGGGATTTATAAACCAGATGGGACTGACTCTTTTACGAGATTTCTAATAAGTATGAATAAAGTTATGTAATGGCTCTTTTTAAGTCTTTTTACATTGAAACAAGAAACAAACCTTCTTTAGAGGAGTTTACAGAAATACCTTTAAATAGCTTTAAGTGCTTCAACTGCCACAGATGTTGTTTGCTTTATCTTTACTTGTTACCTACTGGGCTTCAATCTTCCAGGTCATTATTTTACCCAGAGTTACATAATTAGGGAGCTTGCATTTGTTTCTCTCCATCAATGTTTAATTCATTACTTATAAATATGTATTACTAATGCCTGTAGGTTATCCACATTTTCAGCAGAAATAAGAATTTTTCTGTGCCATAAGGTAGTACAAGGCTATAACAATGAAACAAAGCACCACATGTTCAGTGATTTTTAAAATTTGCCAGTCGTTCCTGTGTTTGACTGTATTAATTTGCACTTTTGTCATCTATGTTAGAAGATTTTTTTAATGATCTGATTTTCCCCAGACAACTTTGCTTCTACACAACATTTTTCTCTGTAAAGGAATCAAAATTTGCAGTACCTTGATCTGAAACAATCTGAAACTACAAAATAAGAATTGGGAAATTCTCAACCAGAGATTACTATTCACTTGTGCTTATTTCCTTTTCTGAGCATTCTGTGTGTGACTGTTCCCAGTTTCTGATCCTGTACAAGATGTGCAAATAGCTGCCAGCTTCACACTGCAGGCTAGACACTACAGTGGAGGGGGCAGATACTAGAGAAGCTGAGTCATAGAATTCACCACCATGAAAGACAAGGCATTTAGTTTCCTTAGCTGTATTTTGTTTTCCCTAATTCTGTCACAAATGTATGTTGCACTATTTTTAAAGGGAAGATTAAAGAAATGAGAGGGGGAAAAAAATCTATACTTGAAGATTGGGACTGTATTCAGAACTTACCATGAAAATGTCTGCTAAGTTGCAGTGCTTTTCTTTTGCCTTTCCTGATATGCAATTTCACTCACCAAACAGTTTACCATGTCTTCTGTAAATTAAATGATATTTCATTCTTCATACATGGCTTTTGCTTGCTAAGGATCAGAGGCTAGTTTCATAGTGGAAAAAGCTAAGTAGATATTAATGCTTTTGCTCAAAATCATATATATATGGATTTGCAATGAAAATATTGTTTTAAAACAAAATACAAATGTGAAATGTCTTTGGAAAGAATAGTTGCTCCTGAACACTATTATTTGTCAGCACCTGTAAGAGTCATCCTTTCACTAATGAACAAGGAGAACATGCAGTCCTACAAATAAGATACAAACTTATATGTAGAAGAACTTACGTGTTATATCTTTTACAAATTTTAGCAGGGAGGAGCAGGGAGGCAGCGGAATTCTGTAATTGTTGAACAGATTGGGAGAGTTTGTTAATGCTGATTCTGTTGTATCATAGCTCTTTTGTTTTGAAAACTCTGTACTTCACTGCTTGATCTTTGAATTAAATCCTTATGCCTCATCTATGAAGATGAGTAAATTGTTTTCCTCCTGCTAGAGGAAGTAGCAATTCTTATTAGTACATTTTTGTTCCAGAAAAAAAGGGTGGAATATAAGGAAAGGTCTATCATCCCACAAGCTAACAAATTCTTAAAATGAAATTCTGGGGTTTTAAATAAAAATTCTAGCACTATCAGTAATTTTAAACCTTATACTCTCTGAAAGGAGGACTCTGTTTAATATTCTTGCTGTAAAAGTTTATGGGTTTTGACATGTTGTAATGAAAGCTGTATTCCATAGTTTTTTTAGCAATTTTGATCACTTCTTTTTATTGTGCTCTTTAATTATTTTCTTGCTATGATTCTTGGGTTTTCTTTTCCTTTTGTTGTTGTTGTTGTTGTTTTGCTATTGTTTGGTTTCTTTCCTGGGTTTTTGTTTGATTGGTTTTGTAGGGGTTTTTTTGGTTTGCGGTGTTTTTGTGGGGGTCAGAGGGAGGTGTTGGTTTTCTGTTTTTCCCCTGGCCTTTCATTCTGGTAAAGATCAGAAGCATTATTACTGCATCAAAAATGTGGCAATGATACAAGTTACAGTATAATATGCTGGGCTTAGGTTAATGTTAAGCATCTTTTAGGTCAAAATTTTTTGAACTTCAGAGGAAGGAAGGAACTCTTATCACAAAAGTATACAGCAGGAAGGAGCAGTTTATAATGTGTGATGAATGTTGTGAAATGGGAAGGATTAATGTTCCATAAATTTAATACTTTTTTCAAAGTGTGATGCAAAATTTAAAACTGCGCACATAAGTTTTTCTTTCCAAAAAAGCTAAAGCAGTGAGAACATGAAATCCTTTGTAAAACATTTAAGACAAGTAAGTTTGGTTTTTAGAATTTGTGAATATATTTACTTTGAAAAGTACTAATTTTTTCAGCTTTTTTTGTGTCAAACCAATGAAATTCAGAGTTCAGAATAACTTTATTTTCCTTTGAAGATCTCCTAGTTGATATGTTGGGGGTTCTTGCCAGCTACAGCATCACTGTCAAAGAGTTGAAGCTTTTGTTCAGCATGCTTCGAGGCGAAAATGGAATCTGGGTAAGCTGTGATCAGATAAAGCATTAAGTGTCATTCCATTAGAGCCTGAAGTTAACATAAACTGTCTCCTGGGACATATAAATTTGAATTAATTCGTTTTCTCATGTTGACTGAACATATGTTTAAGAAGTATTTTTGGTAACTATTTTAAAGTTAATTTGCTCTGTTGTTTGAAAACTGTCAACTTTCCTTTGTAGCCTAGAGAGTACAAAAAATGGTTGTATTGACTTTTGTGCAATTTTCCTTTTTTCACAGCCAAGACATGCAGTTAAATTATTATCAGTCCTTAATCAGATGCCACAGAGACATGGGCCTGATACCTTTTTCAACTTCCCTGGCTGTAGTGCTGCAGTAAGTTTTCAACCAAAATACTACCATTTCAGGAACAAATAAACAGCTCCTTATTTGCCATTCCCTTCATTTGGTCTCGGAAATTTGTGAAAAGGAAATGAGAGGGGAAAGAGATGTTTGAGTAGTGTGGACATTGCCTTCCACAAACTTACAAAGTAGCCGTGTTGTTGAGAAGTTGCACTTGTGAGGATGGAATGTCGAACAGATTTTGGTCTGGGGAAGCTACTGTAAAAAGGAAACCTGGAAATTCCAAAGAGTGGTGTTATGTTTATATAATCAATATTATATAAAGGAGAGAGTTGAGGAAAATCAAGTAGTGAGCTTGTCCATATTATCACAGTTTACACTGACTGCTTAGTCAGAAATTTTATTATAAAATTTTCACTTTGTCTGCATGCCATCAGCTGTTTTCATCAGGGCAGTGATTTAAGTGCAGATTTCTTCTGACTTTTCGAGATAACTTAAAATGGTGAAATTGTATTCCTTTCCAAACCTTCCCAAGTGTATATTCTCTCTTCCATTCACTGCATGTGCTTTCAAAAAAAAAAAAACAAACAAAAAAAACCCCTACAAATAAATTCAAGTATTGTACACAGATTTATAGATTATTGAGAGAGTAAACACAAATGGTTAATACTGAGAAATAGAGATTTGAAGTACAGTTCCATTCTGGTATGGAATGGTATATGCTTAGGTAGAACTTGGAATCTCCTAACAGAAAATAATCCTGAGATTCCTGTTTGCTCATGCCAGTGCATGAAGGCTGCTCCACTTGCATTTCATCCATCGATGGCACTGATAATTTTCTTTAAGCAGAAACCACTACATCCGTTCCTTGTGAATGGACTTGTCAGTGTGGCAGATTGCATCAGGGAAGTAAACTGGCTGAAAATCACTGTTTTATGCCTGGGTTATTTTTTGCTAGATTACTTCTTTGGTCTTGTTTGATATCCAGCCTTATAAACAGATGTGTCAGCAAAATGCATGGGGTGGGTTGTGTAAAGAATGAATTACTAAGTTTTGAAAGGGAAAGTTACATTTTCTCCTGCTAAATTAAAAGTACAGTTAACCTCTCTTACAAGTACACACAGCAGTAAGTCAGCTGTTGCAGAATATGAATGTTTACAGTGACAAATACTGCTTTGACATTTTTGGGCTTCGGAGGCAAACCCAGATGAAATTTCTCTCTTAAATTTAATTTGGTATCAGAGGTTCAAGAAAGGTTTTGCAGGGGAAGAATTTCAAATATTCCTTCCTGTCCAAGATGTGCATCAATTAAAGGAGTGTAAAGTCCTTGATTGTAGTGCACAGTCTCTTTCCCTTGTTTGGATCCTTCTAGGACCTTGTTTCACATAGCACTCATGATGGACTGCACAGCTGTAAATCAAGAAATATGAGTTTCAAATTTACACTTCCTTATTAGTAAATGTTGGATTACGCTATGTAGTTCTGGAGAGGATACATCCTCTGAAGTGGACCAAGGGCAGATAATTATAAAATGACCCAAAAACCAAATTAATCCATTAGAAGAAAAAGACTAGATAGGACCTAGCTCACTAGCACTGAGTTCAAGTTTTCAGCTGTGATGCGCAGTGTTGACATCAGACAGAGAAACAGCATGACTTTTAACTAGCATGACAGGTATCAGGTTGGCCCTGTTTAAAGTTAGGTGCATGCTTCTTGTATATCCAAGCCTCCAGTGGCATTACAATGGAGCCAAGAGTCTACTGAACCAGTCTATGGATGTGCTGCTGAGAGCTGTTTCATTTTCCCAGCTGAAGGGCTCTTCCTGATACTGTGTTATGTCTCTACCAGTCTGTATAGGTTTCTTATTTGTCACTCCATTTGGAGGACACCTTGTGGTGGTGGCAGTACTACTCCCAGGTGTTCCCATCTGTCATCAAGCAGCTCTTCTTCTGTTTCAGGCAGGAAACTTCCTCTCAGGAGGCAGGAGCCATATCCCAAAGATGTTCCTTGAAATGTTTCGTTTTAGTTTTAACAATGAATCTCTATTTAGGATCTGTTGATTAATTTGATTTTATATTTATTGATGAGATTAATAATTATTAAAAGCTGAATTTGTGGTTTAATTTCTGCATTTAATTTTTCTATTTTTCTTCTGTTAACACTGCCCATTCACAAATTTAATTTTGTGTCCTCTCTTGATAGAACTTAAATAGTTAAAAGTTCAAATATTTAAAAATAGATAGAAAAGTAATGCATTTATTCAAAAGCACAATTTAAAGGTTTTTTCTGTATTTTATATTTGAAAGTTAAAGCAGATCTACAGATCTAGAATGACACAGGATTTTAGAAAGACGTTACTTTTAGCAGTATTTCTCAAAAAACTAAATTTTTGTTTCTTTCTTCCCCCCCCCCCCCCCTTTCAGGCAATTGCATTGCCTCCTATTGCTAAGTGGCCTTATCAGAATGGGTTTACTCTTAACACCTGGTTTCGTATGGATCCACTAAACAATATCAATGTAGATAAGGATAAACCCTATCTCTATTGGTAAGTAGCTTTTAATGTTGCAGTTATGGTTTGTTCTGGTTTCCTAACAACCGTTAATCTTATTCTTTTTAGTCCCTGACATGCTTTCCCCCCACCCTCGCCAAATATCTGCAGATTTTAATGCCTGTTCACTGTATACAAACTCTTAGAAAGCCAGCTGTGCTTTTTGCTTTGCAATTCATAAATCCATGGATTCAAGACGTTTCTTGTAGATAAACCATAAAACCTAATATGGTGGTTTCTTTAGGAATTTTAAAATATATTATTTCTTAGAGCTTTAAACTGAGAAGGTTGTCATATTTTCTGTTTTGTGGTAAAGATTCTCAGCTGATGTCAGTACTACCAAATAGGTCTGTTAAACTTAGAACACACTGTTTGCACATTAACTAAAGGCAGTAGCAAGTAGATTTATGATTATAAAAATGCCTTAGTGATGACCTGTTTGTCAAAAATGTGAAAATTTAATGTGAATGTAATGCTCATAAAAGAAACTGAATATGCCAATCTCAGAAGGAAATCACGGAATCACAGAACATGTTGAGTTGGAAGGGATCCATCTGGATTATCGAGTCCAGTTCTTACCCCTGCAGAGGCCACAAGAGTCACACCATGTTCCTGAGAGCAGCATCCAAGCTCTTCTTGAACGTTATCAGGCTTGGTGCTGTGACCACTTCCCTGGGAAGCTGTTCCAGTGCGCAACTGCCTTCTGGATGAAGAACTTTTTCCAATTATCCAACCTAAACCTCCCCTGACACAACTTCAGGCCATTCCCTCAGGTCCTCTCACTGGTCACCAGAGAGTTTAGATCAGTACCTGCCCCTCTGCTTCCCCTTGAAAGGAAGTTGCAGACTGCAATGAACTCTCCCCTCAGTCTCCTCTCCTCCAGGCTGAACAGACCAAGTGACCTCAGCCACTCCTCACATGGCTTCCTCTCAAGGCCCTTCACCATCCTTATTGCCCTCCTTTGGACACTCTCCGACAGTTTAATGTCTTTCTTATATTGTGTCACCCAAAGCTACCCCCAGCACTCGAGGTGAGGCCACCCCAGTGCAGAGCCAAGTGGGACAATCCCCTCCCTTGCCCAGCTGCAATGCTGTGCCAGATGCCCCCCAGGACAGGGTTGTCCCTCCTGGCTGCCAGGGCGCTGCTGACTCAGATTCAACTTGCCATTGATCAGGACACCCAGGTCCCTTTCCACAGCACAGCTCTCTGACAACTCATTCCTCAATCTGTCCATACGTCCAGAGTTGCCCCATCCCAGGTGCAGAATCCTGCACTTTCCTTGTTGCACTAAATATGGTCGGTGATTGTCTAGTCCTCTGATTTGTCAGAGTCTCCCTGCAGGGCCTCCCTGCCTTCCAGGGAGTCAACAGCTCCTCCCAGTTTTGTACCATCTGCAAACGAGCTTTTATCCCTTCCAGTTCTGCACTCAAGTAATTTATGAATACGTTGAAGAACACAGGGCCTAAGATGTAGGCCTACAGACCCCCTAGTGACAGGAACAATGCAAATTCTTATCATTTTTACGTAGTAGATCAAACCAAGCTCTAATAGTAATTCAAAATAGGAAAAATAGCCATCTAAACTTTACACAGATTTCAGATAAGAAAAGTTTTTGTCACACACAACTACCACCAGGAGAAAGACACTAAAGCAAGCATTTATTTTCTTTCAACATGCTTTTTGGTCATGTAATATCTTTTTCAGTTTAGCTATGTGAAAAATGGTCATATTAATAACTCTAGGTTTAAGTGAGTGCAGTGCCTTTGTGGTGTGAGACAGCAGCTACATCAGCTCAACCATGATGTGAAAACTGATTCTTAAAACTGGAGAAGCAAAGAAATGTTTTCACATTTGCCAGATGTGAGGGAAAATTGCCACTGTTTTGTAATTAGGTAAATGCTAAACCCTACTTCAAGAACTGTAAGCCAATTTGTTTTTTCTAAAAAAATAATTTTAATTATCTCTGAGGATGTTGTTGGGCAGCTGCTAACTGACAGTCTATTAACACCTGTGTATTGGAACAGTATTGTAGCTATCTTAGCAATTATAAACTGAGTGTGACAATCCTGGAAGAAAATTAGAAGCCTGACATTTGCATGAATGATAAATAACAACAAGGCAGAGCAGTCAAATTCAAAGGGTAAGATTCAAAATTCTGTAGTAGAAATTTTAGTATAAGCCAACCAATGTTATATACCCAGCAGTGGATAATGGGTGCCATGCTTACAGAATGAGTAGTTATATATTAGAAAGCAGGAATTACAGCAGGATGTTAGGGGTTGTTGCAGGTTGCTGACTGACCATAAAATGCATTTTCATTGCTCTAGCTGAAAGAGCTAGTGTGATCTTTTAAAGGATAGTCTGAGCAAACAAAGATAATAAAGGTGATATAATCCTTTCCTAACATCTTGGCAAAAACATTACTGGAATGCCATTTGCAGTTAAGAATTGCTACTTCTTTTAAGAGACCATGGGAAAAATTGGTACTATTCAGAAAACACTTGGGAGTGAACTGCCCCCTGGAAAACACATTTTATAATCCATGACTTTTTTTTTTAATCTGACATCGAGTGGGTAAACTGCAAAATAGGAAAATTCAAACTTTTAGATACACAGTACTATGGTCACTTTAACTATCACAATAATAAGATACAGTAAAATAATACTAATGCTACTACTAATAATCATCATAGTTTAATAGATTTTTGGAAATGTTTCTTTAAAAATAAGGTGTAGATTCTTTGTCATAAAGACCATGCAAATTTAGGTATTTAGGGCTAACCTTAAGAACACTCAGCTGGGAAGTCTCCATCCTCTAAATCACTTTACTTGTTCCTGCTAAAAAAATGGATGGGTGACATAACTATTAAGTAAGGCCTGGAATTAGAAATGATCAGTCTAGATGCTAAGAGAGACAGGGTGGGGGAAAAAAAAAAACCCAACCAAAAATCATGCTGTCTAGTATTTTCAGGCCTTCTCTAGGGCTTATGTTAATAGAGATAATGCAGAACAGTAGTAAAAGCATGTAGTGGAATTCCAAAGTTAGTAGAAAGCAAATTTCACCCACACCTTTCAGGCAAGAATGAATTAATATCTTCTCAGTATCAATACTATGATCATATGTTAATTTGCTCATAAAATCCTAAGCAAAAGAAACTGGAATCCCTAGACAGTTCTACCGGTGGATGGAAGAATGCTCTCTTGCTACTGAAGTGTTATAACATTCAGTAGCTGCTTTAACTGGCTGAAATGAAACATAATTGTAAAGGTTATGTGAACGAACTGTAGTAAAATTGTGTTCCAGCTACTTTGGGAGGTAATCTAAGGCTCATAAAACTATATGGCTGTTGACAGTGCTGCTCTGGTTGTATCCATGCATTTAATCTTTGGATGTGGCAAGTTCTGCACATGTAGGTAATTGGTAAAAGAATTTCTTTGCAGTATCCTAGAGACCAGTCCTAGCTTATGTTACCTTTGTCAAGAAAGAAAATGTGAAGATTAATATTATATAGTATGATGTTGGGGTAAACAGAAGATATTTGAGTACTTAGTCTCTTAACTACTGTTGTATTAGAATTCTAATTAATTTGGAGGAAGAAGAGTAAAATCTTGGCTAAGTTTCGTGTTCATAAAATCATTCATTCTATTCCAATATAAAGAGGCCTGCTAAGAAATGAACAGTTTTTTTCATTATTTCATTGCTTTCCTGTGTTCATGTGCTGAGCTACAAGAAGTCACACACATAAAGACAACTCAGTGTTTAAAATTTCAGGAATAGTCTGATTTGACTGTAATGGTGATAAAATCAGCCCAGTAACCAGGAAGGACAGGGAAGGAAAAAAATTTTAAAGATGTAGACATTCCTTCAAGAGATATTCTTTATTTCAAAATGCTTTACAGCTCTTGTTCAAAGTACTAGGATGCATTTTACACAATGGTGATAATGTTTTATCAGGTAAAAACATGATGATATTTACAATGATTGGCTGTTGGTAATTTAAAAGAAAATATTATATTTGACATCTATAACCAAATAATATAACATCGTATGTCAGAACATAGTAAATCTGTGTATTGTTTTAATATCCTTCAGAATGAGATTCTGTTAAACATAACCATTTGAGACTGTAGAGATGACTTATATTGATAAGAAACAAATTTGGCATTGTGAGAGATGCAGTTACCTGCTGAAAAGTTCTTTGAGTGGCATAAGACCCTATGGAGATAAATCAAAGTCTCAAAGTAGGTCTCAACACATTCAATTGTTTGTATTCAAGAGCTGTATTTAAGTTTTTTAACCTTCATTTTATTGTACAAAATTCAGTGTTGTGGTCATGCAGGTTGTGTATATGGGTAGTGCAGATTGTACAGGTATATGAGTGACATTCTTCCATCAGGCTTTTCACTGTTCCTTTTGTTGAGGGGTATAGCTGCCTATGGGGTCATTGTGGAAGCCAGATCATTGGCATGATCCCAGTTAAAAATAGCCTTCAAAAGATGCAAGAGAAAGGCAGTGTTATAAAGTGTCTTCAGTGTTGCGGTCAGTGGTAATGGACAGCATGTAATTTTTTTCTTCATTCCTAGGTTATGTCTTAGGTTTATTTAGAGAGGACATTTTACACTTAATAAAGAAGCTTTTCCTTTATTGTGTATAATGTAGAGAAAAAGATGAATGAATGAGGAAGACACAGCCTGAATTTGGGGAAAAAATATATATATACTATATATACTTTAAGACTGGAAGCAGCAGCTTCTGTGCAAGGACCCATTAGGGTTCAGAAAAATCATCTATAGATGTTATTACTCCTGTTCTGTTTACTCTGTTTTTAAAATTCAATAAAAGTATTCTAATTCCTTAAAGCAAAAGTGGTTTTCTAGAATTTGAGAATCTGAATGTCTCTTTTTTACCTCCTTTACAAATTCCTTCATTGGAGAAGAATGTCTAAGCCCTGACTACCTCAGGGTCTAATCACAGCACCTATCTTGAAAAGAGCTTATTTTTTTCATAAGATCGTGGTTTGTCAACTATTTTTTGAAAGTGAGCAAAGAGGAAAATCTGATTCTCTCCTTACTTTATGTACACATACAGATTTAACTAAGTTTCTGAAGATGGAATTAGGTCAACAAATATGCAAATTTTTCCATATTAAAATCAAGATCATATTTGTGTGGTAGGGTAGAGTAAAAATAGAATTTCCACTGCTGTTAATATGAAATTTGAACTTAGTGTTTGCCTGTACCTTTCATCTCTTAATAGTCCTAGAAAAAAAACAAGTGAAAGTGTTTGATGAAAATATTGCAACAAAGAAACTGTTTAAAGCATTATTATTGCAATAACGTAAAATTATTTTATAAGTTAGCTGCATTAAAAGAATGAGAAAGTATTAATTAGTGGACTTTGTACACAATTAGGACTTTGTTCAAATGCTCAAAATTAATAGTGTCATTTTTTTATATTTGCAAAGTTTCATTTTAGAATTCATAGATGAAATTCACCATCTAGACCTTGTATTTCAGCCCGTGGTTATTTATCAAGGAAAAGTATAGAAGCTGTATAAAGTGTGCTCCATATTATTGATAGCAAACTGCTCTTCATTGTACTTAGCTTTTCAGAAGTGATTAAGTAGCATAACTGTAGATATGGACTTGCCCTTTAAAAATTGTTCTGTGAATGTCATTCATGAACTTTCACCCGTTACCTTTGCAAAGTGTTTTTTTAAGAAGTCCAGATTTGCTCTTTAAAATTCATTTGATTTAAAATATAAGTGGAGAACTGTATGAGCTTTCAGCGTTATTTATCTTTATTGTATTTATCAAAAGAAAGCTTGGGAATCCTTGTTAAACTTACTTTCTTAAAATTGCAGTCCTTTATCCATTTGACAAATGAAAGTAAGTCCACAACTTATATGATTAAAACTTCAGAGATCATTAATATAATTAATTCATAAATCCTGAAAAATAATTCTTGTGCATAGTAATTATCTTGAATCCAAATTTGTATGTCATACCAGCTGCATTGTTCTCTGAAACCCCCAAAATTTCAAGGCATCTCACACTCATTCTCTAATGGATATTTCTTCACAACTTTAATCAGATGTGTTATTTTAAATGATGATTAATTAAGAAGCTGAGGGGGAAATGTGATAGATATAAATTTACTATCTTGGATCTTAGGAGAAAACAGAAAAAGTACTGATTTTTAAAATGTAGTCTGGAATCACTTAAGTGCTAAATGTAAGTAGCTCTCCAAAAACAATGGTGGAAGAAAATTAGGTTCACCATTCCAGATACAATTTTTTTTTCCTTTCTTGTGGCTATTTAATGCAATATTTGGATCTTTTTGGTTTTAAAATGATTCTTCTTTTCCCAATTTCATACATAATTCTTTCTTTTCAGTTTCCGCACTAGCAAAGGTGTTGGGTATTCTGCTCATTTTGTTGGCAACTGCTTAATAGTTACATCATTGAAGTCAAAAGGCAAAGGTTTCCAGCACTGTGTGAAGTATGACTTTCAGCCACGCAAGGTAAGCAAAGTGGTATTTACAATAAAGGATAATATTGAAAATGTGACCACGTGCTTCTGGGAGAAGGCCTAAAATCCCTTTTAAGTGCCATAGTGTCACAAATAATTTCTTGTTTAGAAGCAACTGCTCTAATGGTCATGCAAAGTTACATCTCAGAATCAATTCAAGAAAAATGTAATAATTTATTGGGTAACACTTTATAAGTCAGCTTGTTTTTCAAAATTACTGCTTAATTAGCTTCAGATAGAGAAGAATTTTGAGTATTTGAAAAATGCTCATTTTATTATTTAAATAACACCACTCATTTTCTGAAAATTCTTTACCTGGTAACTTTGTTGCCAATGTCTTGAAAAATTTTGCTGGAAATGCTAGAGTTTCATTATCTGATGCTCTCTGATATAAGGCTCTAAACTTTCTTCTGTGTCAGTGCTGTTTTGATATTTCTCATTTTTCATAGTAAATCTTGATTACATCTCTAGATCATTTTAGTGTTTATTTCTACTCTATGCCTAGTAGTCCTAGGAGAACAGTGATTTTGTGGCCTTCAGTATTGCAGTTAGTTGACTGAAGCATTGACTTTTCAGTACAGCAAGCATTATGTGTTTGTCATTGATATCAGTCTTGAGTATATTTTGCTGTGAAGTTAATTTCTTTCTTTTATGGGCTTAGAATTTGTATATTGAATTTCAGTGCCTGGATTTTTTTTAAAATTTTTTTTTGAGAAACCAGTCTCTTAGGGAGGGAATGCCATTGTTCACCCATCAGCTTAATGTTCTGCTATTTCTCTTGGTGTGTATTTGTGCTTCGAAATCACCCATCCTAATTTTATCATGTAACTTTGAGGTTACTTGTGGTTTTTCAAAACAAAGTAATATCTTTTTCTTGCCTATCACTAAGGTTTGTATAAAGCATTATTAACACATATCGGTTGAGTCTATTGGAGTGAATCAATTCTGTTTGGCACATTTTATTCAATTTTGTAGCTGGAAAAGTGTTTTGATGATAGTTCAATTTTCTTTTAAAGCAGAACATCTGAATCTAGGAACAAATGTAATTGTTAACTTTTGTATTATGTTATTGAAGATCAGCTTTTGGGATCTAGCTGATCTTTACTTGTTGATGAGGAAATAGTCTTTCATATTTTAACAAGATATCCCTTTGGTAATTTTTAATATGAATGACTAGTTTTCTTCATGCCAACTCTGGAAAATTTTAGCTTTTGCTGTTCTACTCACAATAGCTAATTCTGAAACATTAGTACCTGTATATCACATTAGATGAATACTAGTTTCTAATCAAAATCAGCTGATCTGCTGAAGTATATCAAAATATAACTCCCATGGTAGTTTTATATATCCCAAAGTTCATACTTCATGCACTTTGGGTCATATGTGAGATTTAGAAAGTATTTCAAGTAAATATTCTAGGATATATTTTCAAGTGGTTTAATATATATTTTTCCATCATTAACTTGTGTTTACATTGATGTGTTAAGGTCCATAATGCAGAATGGAGGAAATAAAACCTGTCAAATACAATTCCTGGTGCTAACAAGTCAAAATTTATCCTGTTTCACATGTAAATTTATTTTCTTCATGTTATTTAGATATGACATTGGTTTCACTGCGCAATCTTAGAATATGTAGATATGTATTCAAAAATGTGTACTCATTTAAAAAGGAGCTAACTGTCCAAATGCTAACTTGAGAAGTGTGATTTTTGCCATCAGATATACCATTCCCTAGCCATTTGCTCACAGACAAAGATATTTCAGGAATAGATTTTGTCAGAAACATCATCCTCGATAAACTTCTGAATAATGTGTTTTAGTGTTTTTAAAAAAAAAATTTGGTGAATCACAATAAAATGATAAATTCAAAAGCTTTATGTAGGCAGATCAGAGAGTTACTATGTTCATGTGAAGATCTCCCTGCTGTTAACTGTGTCATATGACAACATTCAAAGCATTATATGTAATCTTAATTTATAACTTTAAGATGTCCCGAGTGATTCCTTTAGGTTTCAACTGGTGTATTTTAATAATATTGTAAAAGCGAGCATTTGTAAAAATATATGGAGAAATTTGGTATCGTATCCCCAGATAGAAAATGTGGGTGTAGTATAATAGCCTGACATCTCAACAGAGCTAAACTAGCTTCAGCAGTGTTATGTTTAATATGTCTACTGCTTTTTTGGAACTCCAAATTGAAATTTTTGTGTGAGTAACTCCCAGTGGTTTTTGCTCCCTTGAGTTTCAGCCTCAGCATCAATCCTTGTAAAAGTGTAACAGGAAAGCAGTGTAGTCAAGAGCAAACAGCCTTTTTTTTTTTTTTTTTGGGGAGGGGGGCTGTTCTAATCCTGAACACCTTTACTAACTGTGGCATGGACAGAAATAAGTTCCAGCTCCTGGAAATACTTAGTGTGTGATGCTTCATCTCTCTGATTGTACTGTGCTATGGAGTAGGAATATGACTTGGCGACTTAGCAGTTGGTGACTAAGCTTGACAGGTTTCAACAGTATAAAAAATGCATAGTGAAGTGTCTTTTAGTACTACCTAAAGAAGCTCTTGTTACAGCAGAAAGGCATGGTCTTTGTGCATTTTTGAGAAAGTAATATGGGGAAGGAAACTGTAGGATGAATGTGAAAGAAAACTGTATTACTGACTTTGAACATTAAGAAAAAAAGTTTTTTTCAACTAAAAATTGAAGGAAAATTATATGTGAGATCATACCACTTGGTTTGGCTTGTTGTGTAGTAGTAAAGTGCTGAAAGACATGTCCTCAGATACAGAATGGTACAGAAATTAAAAAAAAAAAAAAAAGAAGCCTGTACAGCATCACCAAAGAACTTTCATATAAATGAGACACAGATACTAATGGGTTATGAAACACACATATATGCTTGCCTCTGCATATCCTAAAAAAAATTTTAAAAAAAGGGGAAGAAGCTGGAATGACATTTTAAATGAAGTTATTGGCATAATAGAAGTATCAGAAGCTTTGTGGACTTGACCATCAGTAGTTACAGTTATGAGTGACAGTGGGGCAGGCCTTGCCCATAGCATGGCGCTCTGTATTAAAGACTTAGCCTAACCAGGTAAATGAGTTCAATGTATAACAGGGTTTCTATGCTCTGAAAATCAGCAGCTCGGCAGGAAAACCATGCTATTCAATTAAATTGTTAGCCACATGACAAGGATGGTTACAGCATATGTGATGAAGGGGAAAAGATCAGAAAGCATACTAATGTAAAGAAGCTTATCTTGCTATAAACTGGGTGATATCTTACTGGTAAAGCTGTTCAAAATTTTAAATAACACATGCATTTAGATTGGGATTATTTATTTTGGGAATGTTCAGAGAGTTCAGACATTGACTCTTGCTTGAATTTGTTGTGAAAAATGCAGGATATGCTGGATATGCAGGATTTCTGACTTTTAGTTTCTAAGAAACTGCAAATACCTGCCTTTCCTTCTTAAAAAAAGTGTTTGCTATTGCTATAGAAATTGCCTAAATGCAATGATACAAAAGGCTAAGAGCAAATACACCATTAGTCAAAAAATCCAATAGACTGTTTAAAAGCTCCTTACAATGTACCTGAGCAAACATAAATAGCAAAGTACAGACCACTTTAAGTAAAACAAAGTTGTTTAGGAATTCAAAGTTGCATCAAAATGAATCGTACTTAAAAAAGTACAAGTTATAGAAAATTAAATGCAAAATTATTAGACAAGTAATTTTTTTCCAGTCCATAGGGCCAGTTAGATGACTGAGGCTTAATAGGAACACTTGAAGAATATATTAACATCGCAAAAAAGCAAAATTATTTGATTCCATCATTGTTTACCACAAGAAGAGTCAATGGGGATGAGTCAGAGGAAGTGTCTCAAATTTAAATTTCAATTTAAGTGATATAGAAATCTATATGAGAGATAACAATTAATTTCCAGGACCTTAGAGTAGGCACCCCCAAGTTCCAATGCAATTTGAATGCAAAATTTGCCAAACTTTCAATTGGAGTATATAATTTTATTTTATTTTCCAAAGAAATTTTGGATGGAAAATAATACAGATTTTAGAAAATGGATTTTCTGATATTTAGAATTAGATATTATTGTGCTTGTTTTTTTTGCCATGAAACTGGGATAGAAGCCAGGAAAATGTGAAGGAAGGATTAGAAAACACATAGATAAACATATCTGGGACAAAGCAATGTGCTGCTGCACTGGAATTTTTATCCCCACTTCCACTGAATTATTTTAAAGATTCTCACTTTGCATAAGGAAAGGTTTGTGAGCCAGTTGATGCATACCCTGTGGATTCCAGAAGACCTTTAGGCATTATACTCCTCTGAAAGCCTTTAAAAAAAGTTATTATGTGATAAGAGAATGATATTTGTTAAAATACAGCGATGGAAGGATAGGAATCAAGTGAGCAAGCAGAAATCTCAGAAGGGCTTTTGTTTTCCTGTTGCTAAGAATGCGTCATGGACTTAGTGGAGTTTGTCATCCTCTATTTAGGAATTAGCTTTGAAAACCTACGTGACTCATTTTGTCTAGATTGATACTGACAAATACGAGACAAAAGAGAAAACCATTTCTTAAATAGTTGAATACTTTTCTGGCTAAAAAGAAATTGCCATTTAAGATGTAAATTTAGTTAATTCAGGGGTAGGAGGACAAAAAGCAGAACTTTACTAGATTAAAATATCCTGGGATAGACTTTGTGTACAAGCATGTGTGTTTATGCACATGCATTCAAGAAGATCAGAGCTGAGGGGTTTTTTTAGAACTTGCCTTGTGTGTCAGAGGAACGGACATAGGAAGTGCTCTGACACAGCAGTGGTGCTAATGATTCAGAAAAGTTGCATGGAAGAAAGGAGGGTTGAGCTATAAGAAGCCACATGTGCATGTATGGGGGACAACATGGGGAGAAAAAAGATTGTGAAAAGGAGTTTATATAATTTTCCTAAAGTTTGATGTGAACACCAAAGTTCTCCCAAGATAGCATTGCTCATTTTAGTTCCTTGTACGCCCTGTGGACAGTGTTTCCACAAAAGTAATGAACTGTTTATTTCCAAATGAATGAGTCATCTCTAAGTTTTAGCTGCACAGAAAGACAGCCTTACAAATCGGTATGTTTTCAGAAGGGTTTTAAAGGCCTTTAAAAGAAAAATCACAGGCAGAAGATAAATAGATAAAACCTGGGGCTTAAGGGTTGTCAGCTGATTTCTCCTACAAAAGTCTCATACATGGAAATGTGAATAAATACACAAAAGGCACAACTTTGAATAGTACTAGTGCAAAGCACTTGCTTTGGGATGAAAATATTTAAAATCACCATTGCTTGGTGGAGGTAAATGAACCATTAAAGGAATGAGAACATGGGAATATTTTTCTGAGAGATTTATGTTAGATTGTGTGGAACTTAGGAAAAGAAGTCATGATGTAAGGAAAGCTCTAGTCATGTGGTTTGCACTTAGTTTCTGATTAGCAGTTACACATCTAGACATTAAGTTATGAATATTTTGTTGAATTTGTGGTGGGTGTTCCTTCCTTAAATAGAATCTGATTACAAAATGGGAAATAAAATTTGCTTTGTGAGTTTTGAGTTAGGTTTGTTTTTTTTTTTTTAAGGTTTACAATGAGTTACAAAAATTACTTTGTACATGATTCCTTGAAAAAAAAAAATAGAGTTCCCATACATTATTTCAAAAGCCAAAGCTGGAGCAGTACTTCTTGAATGCAGTATTGCCCAAAAAATCTGCTTGAAAATGCAAGAAATTAAATACTCTAAAGTACTGTTGTATGATCAACAGCATTTTTCTATCTTCTGTTACCTGTATTCTTTAAGAAAGGAAAAACTTAAAAATATTTTTTAATACCTGGAAACAGATGTGTAAAGATATGTGTATTCTCATATCTATAGATATTATAGACATGTAACAGAATACAACTCAATTTGATGACTTCTGTAACGCTTATTGTCAAAATGTATTTTGCTGCATGCTATTTCTTTGTTTTTAATTCTGTGTTTTGTCTGATTTCAAAATCAACATTAGCTTTTATTTTCTCTGATACAGAGAGACAGGATTTTATATTAGTACGCTCTATATCTACTTATCCCAGCTCAGGAAGAGAGTCAACCAGCCCCAAGGGTTACAGAACTTCTCTACCTTGAAAAACGGGACTTATCTGAATATGGAAATCAAAATATAATAATTAAAAAAGATACCAAGAAAGGAATGGTGATGAAAATGTCAATTATTATTCCAAATTATTAGAATACAAAAAGATATTTTTAAGACAAGCTGACATTTTCACCGAGTCAATAAGATTGGAAGGGGATGTGTTGAAACCTTCTGATCGCTCCCTGTTTGAAAAAGGGGACACCTAGATCAGGTTGCTCTGGATTTTGTCCAGTTATGTTTCGAATGTCTCCAAGCAAGAAGACTCCAGAGTTCTTCTTGAACTTACTTGTCATGGACATAATGATTCCTGTTAAACAAGTTATGGGAAAGATCACCACAGTTGTACATGGAAGCATTTAATTGTGGTCCCTTCTCTGTTTTTAATGCTATGACAATTGTCCAAAATTGGTGGAATGGTAAAGAATAGAGGAAAAATATCAAAGCAAGCAATCAGGATTACATCTTAAACTGGGCTGTAAAATTTGCGGTAGTGTTTTTTTTCTATTTATTTAATAATTTCTGATATCCAGCTGTGATGCAAAGAGAGGTGTGTGATATGAATTTGTCAAGGTAAGAGCACATAGCTCTGGATTTTCCATCAAAATTCAGCTGTGTTTTGTTTTACAGAAAAGTGTTGAAATTAAATTGCACTGTTGAAATTAAATTGTATGTATGCATTTTTGTCTCTAACCCCATAAAGGAATTCAGGTAGGTACATAATTACATTTAGGCACAGTTCTATTGACTGGACTTGATGTCCCACTGACTTGAATTTTAACTTTATATGTTTGCAAGAATTCATCTGTCTGTGTAAATTTATGAGACCCGTCACTTATTTTTTATGCCATTCATTAGCTGTATGTTTTGTAGTGGAAAAGCTGCCCCTGTGTACTGATTTTTCGTGTCTTTCCAGTGGTACATGATAAGCATTGTGCACATCTACAATCGGTGGAGAAACAGTGAAATACGTTGTTATGTGAATGGTCAGCTGGTATCCTATGGTGACATGGCCTGGCATGTCAACACGAATGATGTAAGATATTATTGTTTTTGCTTTCTCATTGTTTATCATTTTAAGGTTAATTGAAAAAATAAAAGTGCTACATTTTTTTTTCCTCGCGATCTTTGCAAATTTTCTTTTTTAAATGTTCTCCTTTATTCTTATTCATCTGCTTAATAAAATATAATATTATTGGTTTTTTGGTTTTTTGTCTGCATGTGCTCTCTTTCTGTATCTTCAGCTTTGGAAAGTTTGAGAGCCTAAAACTAATGCAGAAAATATTACTCTTTCTGGCTCAAAGTTCTGGCTGTGGAAGGCCGACAAAATTATTTTCTTGTGCTTTGCCTTCAGCTAAATCTGTGATAGAATTTCAGAGGTCCTTGATTCATCAACTTGCTACGCTTTCGTTATTTTTTATTTATAATATCATTCTCATTTCTTTCTGACTGCTCTAAGGGATAAGGAAGCCTCTTTGTACTTAAGGAAATGAACTGTCTTTTGCTAAATTCTAGAGGCAAAATTGGATTTGATAGGGAGAGTTTAAATATTACATGTTAATTAAAGTAGGAGTGCTCTGCCTTCCAAAGGTTCTAATTTCCATTCTTTGGTGTTTTTGGTAGCATTTCTACTTGCAAGAAGAGGCTAGCCTTTCAATTTTTGCAGAGCATGGTTTCTCCTTGGTAATAAAAATATTTTTATGATAGGTGGAATGTGATGACTGAAAAGCCAGCTTAAGTCTCAGAGGATCTGGGCTGGGTTACTGGTTATATGTTATGGGGATCTGTAATCCTTAATGTCAAATGCTTAGCAGGAAGAGCTGCTCCTTCTGTTTGTATTTTCTCCACTGTATTCCATTCTACTTTGTCATGCAACAAAAGCACAGTCTATTCTTAAGGCGAAATTTGTTTACCAAGCTTTAAATATTTTTATGTAAGTTGTAAATATGTGCTAGGGTTTTATTTTTTCCATTTGGAGAATAGTTTAAGCTATGAAGGACACTAGTTATCATAAACTCTCTATTTTTTAATTAAAAAATTCAGTTCTATCAATAGTAGGAAGTAGAATAGAAAGTTTGAGAAATTCAAGAAAGCAGTCTGAATGCAAATGTATAAAATACATAAAAGGGAGAACAGGGAAGTATGCACATAGGCTTCTTAGTGCTATTTTGCATTATCTAGGAAAAGAAGCTCTTATTTTAACTGTAGTAGAACTTCTTTGTTTCATATAAAGTTTGAGTTGTTACAAGTATTCCCTTGAAAATTCTTGAGCAATTATCAAGCTTATTTGTTAACTTCTACCTTCATGCCATTACACTTGGACATTAGTCTCCTGCAAGATGACAAGAAAATACCTTACCGTAATAGCTTTGGGGGAAAAGAAAACACTGTGTAAGTCAGCCAATAATTCTGTCTTTACATCCTGTGTTGTGCAAAAGTATTTATGTAGTTTATACTGATAGATTTAACAGGACAAGTGAAAACAGTGAAAATGGGAAGGGTCAGGAGCTGCATATTGTTGTTCTCTTCAAGGTGTAGAATACAGCGATGCAGAGGTTTGGTGGAAGATTTTTATTCAGATATTTGGATAAAAATGAATTAATGATGTCCTGGCATCTTTCATAGAATTTTGCATTCCCATTGTAGAATAAGAAGCTGTAGAAGGATCTAAAAAGTTTACTTAATTGATGAAAAGCCAACAGGTCGATAGCATCAGTAGCACTTGTAGTGCATTCGGAAAAAGGCTTATAACTATCGAGATTATTAAGGATAAAGTTTAGTCCTTAAATAACAAGGTCCATTAGTCCCAAGAGTTTAATTTTTTTGTTTAAATAAAATAGGAGGTTTTGGGCCAATGGACTGAGTGAAGTAGATCTGTCAGTCACTTCATCTTGGGGTTAATAACACACTACCAGGGATGTCCAAAAATAGGCAAGCAAACTTGGTGTCTGTCAGGTTTAAAACCATGAAAATGTCAGATAGTTGGAGGAAGACCAAATGAACTATGAGTATTGGGTGCTGATTTTTTAATTAATTAATTAGGTTTACAGATTGCCTGGCATCTGGAACAGTAGTGAATAAAATTACCAGGAATTCAGGAGTTAGCCCTCCTCTCCAATTGAAAATAGTGGAAAAGAAGTGCCAGAAATGGGAAAGCATAAACTGAAGGGAAGAATGAAATAAGACAGAACAGGAAATTATTACAGGCTAACAAACTTAGAACTTAACTATAATTAGAACTCAGAATCTGTTGAGAGCTGCAATAGCTGTTGTACAATTAATGATTACTAGAGGAATCCAGGAGAATACCCTTATAATAGGCAGGAATGTAGTCTCAGAATATTGAAGTATCAACTAGGAAAAAAGTGGCATCAGTAGCTCAGACAAATTCCTCAAATAACCATTGACAATGGTAATTGCTCGACATTAATTGATGTAACACTTTCTGACAGTAATGGCACAGTGTCAGGAAAGCCTTCAAGGGTAAGCAGGACCCAAATAAAGTAACTGAAAATTGTTATAAAATTTCACCGTTAGGTTTATCAGGAGTCAAAGTGGTCCGATTAACCCATCTTTTGCACTGTACACCCTGGATATGACTTTATAGATCAATTTTAATGTGTGGTTTTTGCCAGAAGTTTTTTTAATTTTGTAAAAAAAATTGCTTAAAAAATAGAAGTTCCAAGGGAAAAAATTAAAAGAGGTATTTGGTCGAAGGAGGATAAATCAAAGATAAAATCCTTGATACTTCCCTCACCTTTTCTCAAAGCTGAGCTCCCAATCTTTTGTCTGTCCTTAGACCTGAGTCCCCTTTTCCTTGTTAATAGCCTACCCACCTAGAGCAGTTGGTGTAAGAGTTCACCATATTTTATTTCATTCACTAGACAGACAAGAGTTTCCCTTAAGGTAAAACTCAACAGTTAAGACAGACAAAAAAGCAGGTTTCCTAATGTGGGCTCTACTGGTTTGCTGATTCAACTCAAAAAGTGAGGTCAGATCCTTGTTTCCATTCAATAAAGTGCATATGACTCAAGGAAGCTGAGAGAATAACCTTCAAAGATCCTTGAGCATCCTCCTGGTGTCCTTTTGTGCTGCATCATGTTTTCTGGTTTCTCAGGCCTTTGTTCTGGACAGGTTTTTTGGAAGCGCCTGAAAAACTTTACCTAATCCTTGCAAAATAGCCACAAAAATCACTTCTAATCTGAAATAATAGGACATGGACAGATGGAGAACAGCAGAAGGGAGGGATAGTTTTTGGAAGAAGGAATGGAAAATAACAACTCTTGTGAGTATAGAAGAAAGCAGATGAGGATTTAAGGTCAAACCAAATCATTATAGGCTGTGGTCAGAGAGGGAAACTATGCACCAGCTGCAAATTAGAAAATTTGTATTTGTTTCTTTTTTTTTCTGCTAGAGGTGTTTAGCTCTATTAGCACAGCAGTGAAAGAAGAGGTCATTTCAGCATGTGTTCTTGTGTATTAGCAGTAGGAGTTCTGAGTACAATTACAAGGAACTTCAAGTGTTTCATATTCCTAGAAGGCAATAGGGGAGATGATTTTGTACTTGAATGTACTATTCTAATTTTCTCTGTTGTATGTTGACCAATTAATAAAAAACAAATCCTAGCAGCCAGTCATATGGACCTCTAAAACAATTAATGCTACAATATTCAAAATGAAGTTGTTTGCCACAGGGAAGTAATGAAAGATTGATAATGGTTGGTTTATCTTTGTAATTACAGCCTCCCTTTTTTTGCAGCTTCAGTAGCTGTGCATTAATATTATTTCGTTATTAACTGCCTCTTTCTGATACAGAGCTATGATAAATGTTTTCTTGGATCTTCGGAGACTGCTGATGCAAATAGAGTGTTCTGTGGCCAGCTTGGAGCAGTATATGTATTCACTGAAGCACTCAACCCAGCACAGATTTTTGCAATACATCAGTTAGGACCTGGATATAAGGTAATACCGGATCTTAAAAAGCATTAAACTGGAAAAAGAAAATGATTGATAGATATAGGTGAAAGATATATATGCATGTGGATATTCCTCTTAGGATCATGTAGATTTTTTCGTGTGATTTGTTTTTAGCGACATAAGAGTATTTTGTCAAGTATCCTAACTAATCCTAATTTTCTACCATCTTTTTGAAAGATGCAAGTTTTGGTTAAAGCTGAAACGTGTTTGTATGTGAAATTTATTACTTTGGGTCATAATCAGATTCGAGAAATTTTGTATTTGGTATACTGAATACCAGAGAAATAACTTTCTTCTCTACTGCTTGTGTTTAAAAACCTGAGTTAAGGCAGATTAACATTCAACAGACATAATAAACCAGTTCTGTTCAAATGCATGGTTTCAGACAGTCCTGTTGAAGTAAAAGTTGAGCTTTTTACTCTTGCTTTGCCAATGACATCGATGGGACAGACTGCACAAATTAATGGTGCATGCATAAACTTGGATCTCTAGCCAGACACTTATGTCTTGGAATGTCTGTGTACAGTATTATTTCATCAAGAAAAACAACCCAAATACTTTGCAAGAATCTGCAGAAGCTCCTTAGTGGGTAATACTTGAAAATGAATCTAACCCTAGGTAAACAACATTGAATTTCAGTTTGTACTATCAGTTATTCCCAAGTTTTCTTTTTTCTAGTTTTTGAAATCTGTGGTTTCATCTGAACTAGACTTTTGTTTTTTCAGTATATATCATATACTCTGAAAAGAAAAACTTTTAAAATCCACAAGTAAAAATCAACATTTAGATTCTAATAGTAGTAATTTTGTGTGTTGAAAATGCATATTGTAAATAATTTGATTATAGCTAGCACTTGAATAACAGGGACTGTTTGAAAAATCTTTTGTGGTATCTATGTATGTAGTGTAAATAATCATGCATATGTCAGGATTGCTTAGAGAAGAGGAAGTCTGTTGCATATGGTTAATGGTTAAAATCTGCCTCAAAACTAAGAATGTTTAGTCAGTTAAGAAAAGTCCATCACCTGTACAAACAATGAGCATTTTATTCCAGACTTAATACTGTATTTTGTTTGGACAAATACTTCTGCAAATATTTTTTGGTCATACAAAATAAATATATAATCTTATACTTCTTAATAATAAATGTAGTAAGCCTTTATGAATTTAATTAATTACTGTATTTCAGTATGCAGAAGCATACTGAAGTGATATCAAATAGGAATAAGGCTGTCATGTGTTTCAAGAAGTGAAAATTATTATGTAATATTTTGTGAGTGTTGAAGGGGTCGATAAGGATATGTGCCTTCATGCTAAATGACATTTCCAGTAGTTATTGCACTAACCTTGTTACAGTTGTCAAATTGCCCTGCTTGATTCATAGACTTCCCTTAAACTGCATTTCTGCACACCTGTAGCTTCTTAGTGATTTTTTAAAATGTCAGATATATTTAATATTTTGGGGAAATTCTTCTTTCGTGTATCATGGTTTTAGATTTAGGTCATGTACCCAACACAGTTAATGCCCCCTTGCTCTCTGAAGGAGTTTTCTTCCTTGTCTAAAAATCTGGAAGTATATTTTACTATTCAATACCAGTTAAAAAGAATAGTCTCCCAGAGCAGTACCCTAGAAATAACAACATTTATTTCTTTGACTTTCTTATTCCCTCAAAAAATAAGACAGAAGACTTTTTTCTGACCTTGTTCCAGCACAAGATCTACTCACAACCAAAAAAAAAAAACGTATCTTGTAATTTAGAGATTTCAGGGCACTGACTGTAGCCTTAACTCCAAGCCTGTCTGTTTCATATCTCATTTAAGGTTATTTCTGTAAATGCTTTCAGAGTCTGTGCTGGTGCAAAGGTCCACCAGTTCAGAATACTTCAGTACAAGATTTAATAGTCCAAGGGAGCCTCAACTGACATATAACTTGTATTGCTGCACATTAGATCATGTTTTTGCTCTTACCTAACTTGCTGAAGCAAACTGGCCTCTCAGAAACTTTCCTTTAGTAGTTCAGTACATGTCCTGTTCATTCTAATTGTTGGTACTGTTAGCCAACAGGGAAAATCAACTGTTCAACTTTTCCTGAAAAGACCCTAAATGAATTGCGAACTCCAGTTGTGCCAAACTTTTTCTCACAAAGAAGCATTATTCAAAATAGTTGAGAATTTTTGGAAAATGTCTTCATACAGATCTTTTTTCTTTCCTATAACAGTAGATGTTAGTTCCTTTGGTTTACAATTCATAGTTTAGTTCATAATATCTGCAGATCTGATTCTTTAGGGGAAGCAACCACTCCTCTATCTACTTTGTTCACGAGAAGAGACTATGATTTTTCCTCTCACTCAGCTACCCTCACAATCATTCATAATGCCCCTAGTTTACAATGCTGCCATTAAGACCTCTGGAATACAGAAAAATCTGCATAATTTACCAGCATACAGGACAATTTGCACG
Organism: Acanthornis magna; assembly: GCA_036785705.1. Lineage (NCBI taxonomy): Eukaryota > Metazoa > Chordata > Aves > Passeriformes > Acanthizidae > Acanthornis > Acanthornis magna. Next base: position 16,889,974 of record JAWUZG010000090.1, read on the forward strand.
TTATCTGTGAATATACATATTATATAGTATTGCAAATGACACCAAAGCCACGAAGTTCAGGAAAAGGGGGAGCTTGATCTACAAATAAAAATTAATCTGATGCACCTTATCCCACACCTTTTCTGTGGTGCAGGTAGAAGCAACAGGTTTTAGGATTGACTAGAGAAGTCATTAACATAAGTCTTACTTATGCACATAAAATAATTATATATTTATATATAATGTTATTATTTATTGCACATGACCTGATTATACAGAGTGTAGTAATATAGAAACAATTCATAATACTTCCATGCCGATCTCGCTCAGCAAGTCCTTATTAGTACATTTGGTTATAAACACCGTGCCCTAATATAAAAATTCATTTATTAAGCAAATAGATGTTTTCGTTTGGAATACTAAATTTTTTACTGCAATTGTAGCAAAAGGCTTTAAAAGAAAAAAAAGTGTGAGTAGCAATATTGAAAAACTGACACATTTAGTAGCTATTGCAAAGAAATTACTCATAATCAAATTTTTAAGAGGGGAGGAGAGGCAAATATACTGGCAATAGAACCATGTAATTTATCTCTTATCCATTAAGTCTTCCAAAATTTATCAATAATACCTCTTGAAATTCAAAACTATATTTAGTAGAAACACATTACTATTCAATATTTGCATTCCCAGGTTTTATCTGTAATAAAGCATGCCCATTTTGAGCCTTGCCATTGCTGAACAGGACTTTGACCTTCTCCATTGACACTTGCAGTTGTTACAGATTGAAGAAAGAAAAAGAAAATGAGAGCAGCATCCTTGCTCTCACTGTGCTTTCTCTGCTGCCCATCCTTGTTCCCAGGCAGCAAAGGGAGAAAAGCCTGTCTGCACTGGGATCCCAAGGGGCTGATAAACAGAACAGAGGAGCAAGGGAGGTAATGTGAGATGAAGAGATGCATCTGAGAGCAGAGTTTGGTGCTGTTTATGAAAGAATGTTTCTCAAACCCCTGTTCTAATAGCCCTGTCAAATCTGTGCCACTCCTCTTAGCCCTCCCATAGGCATTTCAAAGCAAGTTATCAGATCATTCCATATGTTGTTGCATCTGAGTTTGCTCTTGATCAGTGCTGCAGTATCAATCTTTTTGTCACATAAGAAGGTTGGAGTAAGAATACACTCATGTATGCACATACACAAAATAGCATTGAAAATTCAAATTTGCTTAAACCAATTATATAGTACAAGATAACATTTTATGTATGATCGCTGAACCTACAGGGACAAAATGTAGTGAACAGTAAATCAAAAAGCCTCACTCTTGTTGCTAAAGGAAAAGGGAGAGCTGCTGGTAGATTCTTTTACTGGAGAATAGGGTGCTGGATTAATTCTCATCTCTCTCTCTTCTTTCCTATTCCTGTAGGAGCAACAAACATACTTTATATGGCTCCTGTATGTATTTTTACCTTATATAGAATATGTTAAATCCAAGGCTCTTTTTTCTGTCTTGGTGCCCTCACACTGCTTGTTCCAGACCTCAGGGCTGCATTTCTTCAGTGACCAATAACTTGAGCTTATATGCTCAACAGCCTCTACTACCCTCCTGTGGATGTATTTTCCCAAGTCCCCAGTACAGTATGCATATACTGAATTTCTTTTCTCTTTCTGTGGATCAACGTTAGTAATAAAGGAATATAATACCTCAGAATTTGTAGCCTCTCTTTCCATTCTGTTATAATAATATTTTGGGTAGGATATGAGAACTTCCAATTTATGATCACCTTTGCTATGTTTTGATGGCAGAATGTTCCTTTAATTTTTTTTCCCCAAAAAGTGTGAGGCAGTGTTAAATTGATTCATAACTTATTTGTGTCTGACTTTCTGATAGTGATCTCTGATAAATTCTTGCAGCATATTAAACACTGACAACTAGGAGGTAGATTAGTGCCAAAATTTGTGTATAAAGCTGATTTAATTTAAGCAGTTTAGAACATTGCAAAATTTCATGGTAATGAAATTATAAGATTTTGTGTTGAAACTCTTTGATATTTAAATAGCAAACTTATGAAAAACTGTACAGTGGAAAAACCTTATGAGTTTTGGAATCTGAGAAAGCTTAGAGGCATGAAAGATTTTCAGGGTAATAAGTGTTTTCATGTGGTAAAACATTAAAATACAGTATATGCATCATGTAGATATCTTTGGAAATCAATGAAATCGCTAAATTACTTTTCCGCTGCAGAAAGTACATAGAGATTTCTATGTATAGTTGAAATACCCTCTGGGGTGAAATACATGTCACCTTCCTCAGGACAAATCTGTAATCTGTAGAAGTCATTTCCTGATAAGTGAGATGTAGGCAGCCATATCAACAGAGAGCCAGCTCTGAACTTCTAAGCATAATATTCCTTCTTTGGGAATTTCTATTTCAGTAAGTAGTGTAGCACAATAGGAACACATTTCTAGATTAAAACTTTTAGTGCTGAGGACTGGATACTCACAGTGTGTTATACCGGTCTTTTTACTTTGGATTGGTTATACTCTGATCCTTTGAGCTGAATGAATACCCCCAATTGCATGACATATGGGTTTCAGCCTAAAAGAAATCTCTTTGGTTCTGAACAGCTTTGCAGTATGAACAGAGTAATAAGTGAGGATCACTGGGAATTTCCCTACAGAACAGCCTTCTAACCCAAATGCAAATCACAGAATCACAGAAGGGTTGAAGATGTAGGAAGGAACTGGAAGCTGGAGGTCCTCTGGTCCAACCTCCCTGCTCAAAAAGGGCCTCCTAGAGCCAGTTGCCCGGGACTATGTCCTGACAGTTTTATAATATGTCCCAAGATAGAGACACTATTACCTCGCTGGGCACCTCCACAGTGAAAAAGTGCTTTCTGATGTTCAGAGAGAGCCTCCTGTGCTCCAGTTTTGCCCATTGACTAGTGTCCTGCCTCTGGGTACCACTGAGAAGAGTCTGGCTACATCTTCTTTTCAACCTCTCTTCAGATATTTATACATGAGATCCCCTCTGCAGCTTCTTTTCTGCAGGTTGAAGAGTCCCAACACTCTCAGCCATTCCTCAAAGGAGAGATACTTCAGTCCCTTCATATTTTAGTGGCCATTCATTGCACTCTCACTAGTAAGCCCATGGCTCCCAGTGGAAGCCCAGAACTCCAGGTGTGGCCTCACCAATGCTAGGTAGAGGGGAAGCAACACCTCCCTCCATCAATTGGCAACACCCCTCCTGATGCAGCTGAAGATATTATCCTTGCTGTCAAACGCAGATTGAACCACGGACTTGCCATTCACATGCATTTGCCTTTCCTGGTTGTGTTTTCTGTTACGGTACCTGCATCTTGCACCTTTCCAGCATTGCAGCCTCCCTGCTGCTGGACATCACCAGGTTTGGGACAGCGCTGACCAACAGATGTGCTCCAAGGGTTCTCCAAGAGCTCCAGTCAGGTGGCCAGTCTGTTCTTATGGCCCACATACAAAGGGATGCTAGTCAGGAGACCTTGTATCTCCGTGTCTCTGTCACTTGAGCAGATGAGCTTTCCCATTGTTTGGCTGTAACAAAGAGAATTTTTTCTTAGTTTCTAGCGGTCCTGAGAGCTCTGAAAAGGCTGAATGTTGTTTATGGGGTTATGTAAATGTTAGGAACCTCTAATTTTTTTTTGAAAGAGCAGCTCGTGGCCTGTAAGCTGCCTGTTTTAATTCTAACATGGATAACAAAACCCCCAGTGATGGTACTTTCAATAGTTTCATGATACAGGATTTCATACTGGGGGGGAAAGGGGAGATGTGGTAGGACCAAAAGGATAAAGAGAGCTGTGATCACTATATGCAGTGAAAGCAAGGGAAATAGTTAATATATAACTTCAGAAATAAATTATTTTAAACTGAGCAAATATTTTAGAAATAACATTTTACAGGTAGATATCTTCATTAAATGGTGGTCATTTCTAACAAATTTTCTTTCCTTCTATTGGTACAGCACTGTACTGTGTTACTGTGTTACTACTAGCTGTCTTTTTGCCACAGTTAAATGATTGTTATATGCAATAGTTATATGCCAAGTAAATCTGACAATGCTTTGCAGAAAGACAGTAATCTATCTTCTCGTGCCTTGTTGATTGTCGGTGTTGCCAGAAAACTTAGTTTTGGATCAGATATGAACCATGGTATGTTTAAAAATAACAATGACATTCTTCAGTCTTCCTTGGAAAAGCTCTGAATTTGAGAATAATTAATGTGAAATATGACTTTTATGATTTATTTTGGATTTTATTTTAGTATAAGTAGCTTGTTTGTATATACTCCTGACTGTTAATGAAGCATGGTTTCTAATGCTGTTCAAAAAATTATTCCTTTAATCAACATGGTGTAACATTTTATATTCTAATTTGAGTGAGTTTACACAAACGAATATAAAAGGCATTTAATTTGTTATCTTTCTTAAATATGTTTTATGCTTAATTTTTATTTTAACATATTTATGGCTGGTTAATGTGACTTTTTTAAGACGGTTACTTCTGAAACTTGTAAACACTGATGCTGAAAGGAGAGATAATACATAAAATACCAAATATTTTATTGGCACATTGATGTGGTGTAAACAAAAAATCTATCTCATTGTTCAGTAGGATTAGGCAACTGGTAAATGCAAACATTTAGTAGTTTATTTATTCCCTCTCAAGTCTGATGTAGTTTTTGTACATTTTGTGGCAAGGAATTTGTCTAAATAAATTACTTTGTAAAACTTTTGGGTTTTTTTCAGAGCACATTCAAATTTAAATCCGAGAGTGACATTCATCTGGCTGAGCACCATAAACAAGTGCTTTATGATGGGAAACTTGCAAGTAGCATCGCTTTTACCTATAATGCGAAGGCCACCGATGCTCAGCTATGCCTTGAATCCTCACCAAAGGAGAATCCATCAATTTTTGTACACTCCCCCCATGCTCTCATGCTTCAGGTTTGTGCTGCTAAGTTGATGTTCTGTGATTATTGTTAGGTGAATGTCACGCAGAGGATTTGCGTGCTAGTGTACAGAGATTGTTATTTTGTGTTTTGTCTGCTCTTAATACAGCTTTCATTTGAACTGTTCTTTCTTTGCTAACTTTCTAAAGCAAGGAAGAAAAATATACCATAAGAAATAGAGACTTCATACCATAATGCACAATTTGCCCTGATACTGAAATTTTTCTCTTTAATGTTTGCCTTTAAATATAGTGATTATAATTGAAATATAAGTAATGAAACAAAGTTTAAAAAAGTTTGCACTCAATTCTGTGTTAAAGTGCTTCAAAGTTATATTTTACCTGTCCTTTAAAATGTAGATTAATTGTGGTTTTTCCTTTATTTTATGTATTTAGGATGTGAAAGCTATTGTAACCCACTCCATTCACAGTGCAATTCATTCCATTGGAGGGATCCAGGTTCTTTTTCCTCTCTTTGCCCAGTTAGACAATCGACAGCTGCATGACAGTCAGGTGGAAACAACAGTTTGGTAAGCCTCTTTTAACCAAGATAGCAACTAAATTAAGCTTACAATATTTTTCCTTGTTTTTAGTGGGAATGTTCTATAATTTTTTCTACATTTTGCCTTTGTTTCTTTGAAAAAATTATTATTTTTTTAAAAGCAGTTTACTGTACAATATGTAAATTTTATTGATCTGCTGAGATTCCCAATGGAACTGGCATAAAACTGATCTGATTAAATAATTAATTAAAATCAGTCTAGAGTCTTTAAGGGTAGTTTTATGACAGTTCTTCCAGCTTTTGAATTAAATCAATATGCTTTTACTTGAGAGTGCAACGTTGTTTACCTTCTCAAAGGCTGTGACACTTGAATTCATATTCCATAACATTCAAAATTTATTAATACATGATCAGAAAGTCATAGGGCTATGATCAGGTATTTCATGGCCATGCTACATCTGTGACAGTGGCTGGGGACACCCCAAAAGGGTTTTAAGTTGGGACCCATGAAGTCTGTCCTCTGGTACTATGGAAGACATCTCTAAGTTGAAAAGCCTGCACAGATATTAGATTAATGCTTCCACTGAAGCCTGAAAAGGACTACCTAGGAGTCTGTCAGTGCTGACTTAGAATTGTAGAATCCTTTAGGATGGGAAAGACCTTTAAGATGATGGAGTCCAACCATGAACGTAGGAGTGTCAAGTACACAGCTAAACTGCATCCCTGAGTGCCACATCTGCACATCTTTTAAATACCTCCAGGGATGGTGGCTCCTTGCTGAAAGCTAGCTCAGCTATAGTTATTTTTGCAAAATCTCTTGCCACTTGCTTGTCAGGGCAGGCTTCTGTCTTAGTGGCAACACAGGATATCTAAACTTCTCCAGAAGAATGTGCAGCCTAAACCTTTGGAGGTAACAAATCTGAAAAGGTACTGCTGAAGAACCGGTATGGTGTTTCCCTGTCGTATTATTTGCAAGCAAAGCCTGCTAGAAAATAGTGTTTAGGGGCAAGATAAGATGACTTTTCTCTTTGAATTAAGTGATAAAATAGGTGCATAATGCAGAGCACATGGTTTATTTTCCTGCTTAAAAATATTCTTCTATTAATTATTCTGGATATTTCTTATTGCATTAGACAGTTCAGAAAAAAAATCAGTTAACTGAAAAAATAATTAAATAATATTAACAAATTTGGAAGAGAGAAAAGGTGGTTGTGTGTTGTCTCGTGGAATATTTATTTTTTTAAGTCTGTTTTGCAGAATATATTTTGCCTTGAAGCATTGTAAAGTAAGTGAAATAGAAAAAGAAATGTTTGGTTTGAAATAAGCTTGGAAAAAAAATCCCTGTATGTTTGTATTTACTGGCAAAACAGAAGACAAGAATGCTTTATTCTAATTTTAGGAAGATTATGTGTGTATGTGTCCCCACATAGGAATAAAATATATGTTAAATTCATTAATGAGCTGAATCTCTAATAGATGACAAAGCAATAACTAGATCTGTTTAAAAATGAAGAGCTAATGGAATTTAAGTTTTAGAAGTTGAGATAAAGACTAAGACTAATTCTTCCCAAGTGTGTGGTCTACCCAGCGAGTGAGAATATTCATAATGTTTAATTGAAAATGTACAGAACATCTCTGGAGCTAGTTGAACTGTAAGTAGAAAAAAAATTGTTCTTGAATAAGTCAATGCATTTCTTCTATAATTAGATTATATTCTAAAAAGAGATCTGTAATTCATTGTGCTACATGATTGTACAAATGCATAATACAAGAGGATGTGATCCTAACCCAAGAACATATTGAAAAAAAATTAAGCAAATAGCTGCTTGATGAGATGTAACTTATATGTTGAATTAAAATAGTTTTGGTGTATGTGCATTATTTTCATGTATTTTGTTTAATGGGATATAGATATCAAGAGCAATAGTACTGGAAGTGAACAAGAAAGTAGGGATCAAAGAAAGGAGGCAATGGGGAAAGGGTGCTAAACATGAAAAGGTTCATTTGATGAGTGGAATAAGGGAAGTGGTGGCCTTAGTGAGTCCTTTCCTTCTTCCCCTTTATTTCTTAGATTATTCTCTCTATGTCAAACTGTATCTGAGCTGTTATACCTGTCTTACCTTTGAAAATGTATCTACAACAGCAACAGAAGGCTGCGCAGTTTTACTACATTTCTTAATCTTTCTCACCTCTTTCTCTCCTGTGAATATCAAAATCTGTTTAATAAGTTCAGGGTTCTCAGTTATTTGATTTGTTGCTTGGATTTTTTTAACATTAGAAGGGCTTTATTAACAGGACTATGAGGGAACACCTTGCTTTTTAATCATCTTGATCCATATGCAATTTCAGTTAATCTAAATGAATAGATCTATTGTAAATAAAATTTTAACTTAAAAAAGCAGGGCTATGTGAATATAGCAAATATGTGATTTAGTGGTATTCTTTGTAAATGTTCTTTATTCCTGTTATCTGTGTATCCCTGTGTGCCTTATCTACATCTTCCATGAGACCAAGTATTGAAATAAGCTACAATTCTGCTTCTGGAGCACTGTGTATATTCTTCTGCTTTTCTACACTGAAACTAAAAGAATGGAGACTGAGTTCATACCTTAAATATGTTTTCTCAGATGAAATGATGCACCTGCTGTTCAGGAGAGTGATCTTTTAATTTCATTTCCAAGATTGCTACTTTTCCTCCTGATTTTCATTACTCTGGTTTGAATAAAAAAAAGGTTTAAGACAATAAGGCGTTTAATGTAATAAAAAGAAATACCGAGTGCTTGTAGTGCACTGACTCTGACTGGATGTGTCAAGTTCCCCACCAAAGCCACTCCATCACTCCCCTCCTCAGCTGGACAGGGGATGGAAAATATATCAAAAGGCTTGTGGGTTGAGAGAAGGGCAGGGAGAGATCACTCACCGGTTACTCTCACAGATAAAACAGACTCGACTTGGGAAATTAGTTGAATTTATTACCAATCAAATTAAAGCGGGATAATGAGAAATAAAACCAAATCTGAAAAATGTCTTCTCTCCAATCGTCTCCTCTTTCTGGGCTTAACTTCACTCCTGATTTCTATCTCTGTTTTTCCCAGTGGCACAGGGCAGGAGGAAATGAGTGTTCTGGTCAGTTCATCACACATTGTCTTTACTGCTCCTTCTTCCTCAGGGGAAGAACTCCTCACACTCTTCTCCTGCTTCAGCATGGGTTTCCTCCCATGGGAGACAGTCCTCCATGAGCTGCTCTGGCATGGGTCCCTTCCATGGAGTGCAATCCTTTAGGATCACACTCCTTCGGTGTGGCTCCCCACGGGGTCACAAGTCCTGCCAGCAAACCTGCTCCTACATGGGCCTCTCTCCATGGGGCCACAGGTCCTGCCAGGAACCTGCTCCAGCATGGGCTTCCCTCAGAGTCTTATTCTAGAGTTTCCTAACTGGATTTGCTAGATCACATAGATGATGCAATAAAATTTAAGAATACATCTACTGTTTATCACACTAAATAAATACAGTGTCTTAGGTCCACTTGAGTACTTAGAGTTGGTATGTACACCCAACTAGGATTTGTAGCAAAGTGAATATAAGCAACTTTTCAGACAGTTTTCTTACTGGCATTATTTTCACTATTTAATGGAGGTAGCTCTGTTACAGAGTATATTGCCCACCTGTTGCAAGTCAGTAAAATGGATATATTGGTGAAGGGGGCAACAATTCCTGTTCTCGCTTTTTTCCTGTAAATGTTTAGTGTGTTTTACTTGGATCAACTAACATCTCATTAATAATTTTAGTAATTTTTCTTTTTCATTACTATTTTTTATGTCCAGATGATGATGTTTTGGGTTCCTGTCTAGTCGTGCTGCTGCATCTACTTTTTAAGATTAATAGTTTAGTAAGAGGCAGTGTCCACAGATATGAAACAACAGAGCTTGACAGGAATTAGAATTTGATGTATTAATTTTATTTTTTAGCTTAATATGAAAAATCTGTGAGTTTTCAATAATTCTTATTAATGTCTTTGGTTTAGTTGAATTTATCTTAAAGATCATGACAGCAAATAAGATGAATGCCATGTAGTATCCTACCTTCCTAACCTGTCCTCTCATCCTGTCTTTGAATAATTTTCTTGTCATACCTGGCACAGGTATTTAAACTTGAGAGTAGACATGGAAGTAATCCTTTCTGAGGTTGTTGCATTTGCCTTTGTGCCTCTGATGGAGAGCCAAGGTCCCAGTACATTGCCATCTCCAATGTAAAATTCAGAATTTTCACTGAGTGCTGGTAACCTTCTCCCTCTGTGTTTCAAAAGGAAGAATGCTGGATATTGCTCCTTAAAATTTCACATCTCTAGTGTAACCTAGCTGTGCTCAGATAAAAGCAGCTGAACTGGAATTTTCCCCAACTGTGACAGCAGGAATGTGACTTGCCAAAATGGACTGCCTGGACAATAGTTTATAATGAAAATACAGCCACAGCATCATGTAGTAGAAATCCTTTGTTAACTCCTAAACTGCCATACCTCTACATAGTCCAGAAGATCCGGGGACTATGAAGGGTGGCTAATTTATTACTGGAGTCTGTGTCCCAAAATGTTTTGCATCTTGTAAGCAGAGGTGAGTTGCCTCTCTAGCTCCCTCACACAACACCTGTTCAGCTGACCCATGTTTATGAATGAAACATGATTGTCTAATTAGCTCCATCACATGTTATGAGAAAAGAAGCTGAAAAGGCATAAGAAAGAAGTCACTTCCCCTTTCTCTCCAACAAGCTTACAGAAAGAAAAAAAACATGTTTAAACTGGAAGCTAAGGAAGCACTTTAGAGAGCTGCCATAGCTGTCACTCATGGAAACATTAATTGTTGGTGTATGGTTTTCCTTAATACCACTTCATCTGTTCATGGTAAGATTAATTTTCAATAGTTATCATATTAACAGCCTGTGATGGAGTTATTAATATAATCTTTTTGTATTATTTTGGAGAAGCTGAAAGTACAAATAAAGGATTTTTATCTTTATAAAGGATTCATTCCTAAAGAGAATCAGACAAAAAGAAATACCTGCATCATTCTCTTTTATATAGTCTCTTCCAGTTAAATGGTGTGTTATTAATAATCATACTTAGATCTCCAAAGCAACATGCTACCTTAACTAAAGGTGTCTTTTGTAAAACCCAATCCGGATAACTTTGTAATAAATGATCCAAAATGAAACTTTCTTTAAGGCAAATCTGAAAAAGAAATTTTCATGGGAATGAGGAGCCTAGAGAAACTGATTTGTGTAGTGGTCTAAAAATAAAAAAGATAAAAGAACAACAACAAAACAAGCCAAACAAAAAGCCAAGGCAAATTTCACTTTTATCCTAATGGTGCAAATTCCTGTCTTCTAAACAGTATCATAACCATTGAAAGTACTGTATCATCATGCTTGGTCTATCACCTTTTTTTTTTTCCTGCTTTTTAATAATGGAAGACTACTGGATTTTTTTTCCCCTGACATTAGTTATATTTTCAGTCTTTATCATAGTTCTCTGATTGACATGCATAGTTTGCATATTTTAATTTTCTGTCTGTATCTTAGCTCCTCTGCAGACAAGCTGATCTTTCCTAGGAAGGGCATGGTGTAGAGGAGATGTGGGAATGGGCTGAGGTGTTGTTTGTATTTGCATTTGTATCTAGAGGTGTTGAAAATAGGCAAGGAAGGAGAGAAAATTTGTGTGGCAGTGCACAGAATTTTGTAAGTCTAATGTGAGCCATGCAGCAATCTGATGCATGTTAGTTGCTGGTACGTTTGTTAAGTTCTGTTTGAAAAATTGTTCAACTTAGAAGACAGTCTTCTAATGAATATTATTTTCCCTCTGTCAATAACAACCTTTTTAAAAGAATGATTTTGGTAACCTGGTTCTGCTGATAAATATTTTCATATTTCAAATCTTCAGGTTTAATTTGTGTTCCGCTGCCAAAGTGACTACATAAATTGAGTATCCTTAGAAATTGTTAGAAGTTCTGGATATAGTCCTCCAAATAAGACAGACTAAATTCTTAGAATGCAATATTGAGGGGAAAAATGCATTATTTCAGTATGGATTTTTATATCTAGATACACATTTGCTTGAGGTCAGTCTGGCCATGTGGGGAAAGAGAAGTTTTGAAGAGGCTGGGAAAGTTTATCAGAGAATACAGGCAGATCAGATGCTCTGTAGCACAAAGTATGTAAGGTGGGGAACATAACGTGTGAAACCAGTGTTGTGTGCAACAGCTGCTACTTAGTATAGTTTCATTCCTCCTTCCTCCTCTGAAAAGGAAGTTTCACTTGAAAACAAGTCTGAGCAACCTCTCAGAGGGAAAAATCCACAAAACAAAACCCAAACCACAAATACCATACAAACCCCCGCAAAAAAAACCCCAAAAAACAACCTCACAGACAGCATGTAGTATATTTTGTGCCTATCTCTGAGCATCTTCAGGTAGTAATAGCTTCAGTACTGTACATGCAGTGAGAATTTAGAAACATTTCCATTTTGATATTGTAGTTCTTCTATGAGTTAAAATATTACAGATCTTTGACCTACTTCATTTCCTGCATAATAATGCGAGCAAACTGCTACTTAAATTTAATTTTTATGTTAATTTTTATCAATACTCTGGTCCTATACAGTATTCATCTCAAACTTCATTGTGCCTCTATGTGCATGCCAGATGGTTCTCCTTAACTGCTGGATTTTCTGGTACTTGGATTTTTTAATGTGCTTGAAGCTGTAATGATGCATTCACATGTGCTATCCCAAGATTTGAATTACTATATACTACAGTCAACTCTATTATTTATGGTGGCAATCTTGGGTAATGCAGAAGGATTAGAAGTTAGAGTTACTGCCTGCAGACCTGAGCTGACTCTGCAGAGCTGGATTGAGGTATCTTTATGTGTCTGGATCAATAGATGTTAAAAGCCATTTTGGAATTAAGTAAAAGCATAGCTCATTCACAAAGGCATTGGCTAAATTAATACATTTTCTTGAAACTAGAAACACTGGCATCGCTTTGTAGTAGCAGCTGAGGTAGCTCTGTGTAGACATAATGTGGACAGACAGGATTAATTAGCTCAGCCATAGGCTGCATAAAGATGGTTAATATCGAAAAAGCTATATTTGGGCACTGGCTGCATCTGAATTTCTACACTTTTTTGAGTTGGTCCTTTTTACATTGAATCAGCTTGTCTGTTTCTGTGTCTGTAGCATGGTTAGGTATAAACTGGACACATTATTTCTGAGCTGACTTGTGGTTTATGTGTGCTTAAATAGAGAGAAAAATCTTTATTGTTAGGGTGTCAGTGTGCCTTACAACTTGCACACAGTCTATCAGAATTTCTAACAGTTGTGTAGAGATTGTATTGATTGAGATAAGAATAACTCTAGCCCATGAGTTTGCATCTAAATTCATAGAATGAACAAGTGAACTGTGATACAAAGTAAAAGGCTTTTGACAAACTACTTGTGAGAATAGAAAATAAACTTAAGTTTGGTGCTATGTTCGTGTTACAAAAATCTTTACAATCCATTTTAAGAATTTTTTTAACATTTCAATATAATATTAATAGTATTTGCTATTGAAATTTAAGTTTGAATTCTGCAAAGATGTATGCTGTTTCTTGACTTTATGCACAATAGATTGTTGTCCTAAGTCATAAAGTTATTCACAGAGGGTGGTATTAAGCACCATCTATCTAAATGGAATCTTCGTTCACCTATTCAATTTAAGAAAAAAAATCTAAATTTAAATCTTCAACCTTTATATGAGCTGCTTATGGATTTTCATGTAGTAAAATGATTTGATTCTTATTTTAGATGACAAATACAGTAGAAACTTTTGGTTGGTGTAAGAAAAAATTGAGGCATATAACCTGGTTTGAAATTGATGTGACAGCTTGACAGACTGTTGTGATAAATGCTTTGGAGTACTGTAAATGGATATTATCTGTGTTCTTTTACTGCTGACACTCTGTGGAGTATTCTGTATGTGATTTTTAGATGGATTATTATGACCATTCAACAATGAAGAAAGACAAGGCACTGTTTCATGTTCCCAGCATGTACTTTGGCTATACTGTGTTCTTTTTGCATGGCAGCCTTTCTCAACAAACAGAATAAATCTTGTTCTCCTCAGCACTTTGATTATTTTTTGGTGCTGGCATGGATTAACCAATATCAACATTTATTTCAAAGTAAAATATTGTATCTGGAGAGCAAGTGAACCTTTAGATAACTAGATACTATAAGGAAAGTTGAAATGTATCAAATGCAGGTTGGATATTTCCTTCAATCACTTTTTCATAGCTGCAAAAGCCACATTTTTCACCCTTGCCTGTGCCCACTACCTGTGTGAGAACTTTCGTGGTTGCACACTTGTCTGTACGGCCAGGAGCTGTTACATCTATTTAAATTTTAGAAAGGAATAATGCCTTTATGTATGCATTGTATATGCACTACAATGCATTCTGCCCTCTACCTTTTTGAGATATTTGAAAAATAATTTTAAATACTTCCTTTCTGTCACAATTTTTTTTCTTTCTCCCGTTTCTCTGGGTTTTTCAGCAATAGATGAGTGTATTTGGGTTTTATGCTCATCACCCAGGAGTCAATTTTTTTTTCCCTGTGGTGGATTGATCTGTCATGTTTCTACTGCTGGTTTCATAACATAGTTTCACGTTCTTGCTGATTCTATCCCCTGAAGTCTTTCATACCTCTTATGTTTCTATACTGTAACCTTTTCTGAACACTCCCTCCTTGTACTTTCTGAACACTTCACTTAAAGATAATGGTGGTATGAGCTGTTGGGTGATTTCCTTGTGGCCTCTGGAGTCTCTCTGTGCTTCCCTAACTGGAAGAAAATTAATCCTTAACTTTTTTTGGTCAGGCAGATATTATTCTCCTGTTTGGTCTTTAGAAAATGTGAAGGAAGCTCTCCACGCTGCTATTTTTCCACTGTGGTTTGCAGTGGGCATCCCTGCCCATGTGCATGTTCCAACACTTTATGCCTCATTTCTGTGGCAACAGTGACTCTAGGGACTGAAAGTGTGGAATGGTGACATACCTAGTGGCTGCAAATTTTGCTGTTTAACATAGTTAGTCTGGATAGTAAAATGTTTGACATGACTCCTGCCTGCGTCATTCTAGCACTGTCAGCTGGATTCCAGTCAGTGCCTTCTGTCTCTTTCAGCTACCAAAACTTTGATTAGGACTGCAAGCTCCAGGACTGGAAGCTCCAGGACTGGATATTTAGCATAGCAGGTAGTCCTGGTCAAACCAGGAGTACTGACCGCGCTTGTTTAAATATGAATTCCCACTCTTACCATTGTAATATGTGAAAAACCACTGGAGAAATTTGTCAACAGGAAAAATAAGATTTGTATTCTTTAAAGGAATTATTCACCACCCTAAGCCTGTTTCTATTCACTTAATAGCTGGTGCTTATTGAGAAAGCATTTTTAATCTGAAAAAATTCTTGTTCTTTACATGCAGTGCTACCCTATTGGCTTTCTTGGTTGAGCTTCTTAAGAGTTCAGTAGCCATGCAAGAACAAATGCTTGGTGGAAAAGGCTTTCTAGTCATTGGCTATCTCCTTGAAAAGGTATGTTTGGAGTAGTTTTATCTTTGTTCTTAGTGTTTTTACTGTCGTTGTGGTACTTTCAATCACTTGGCTCAAATGACTGGTGGAATAAAATGTATTTGTGATATAAGTATTACAAAATAAAAATATTTTATAAGTTGTCTACAGGAATCTCTTCATCTTCCTCATCCTCTTATGTACCAGTATTCAAAGAATCAATTTTCTGGAGCTGGTTCTGTTCTCTTACTCATGTTCTTGGTTTAGATCTGTTTATGAATAACTTTAAAATTCTTTAATTTCTCCACTTTCTGTCCCCCAAACTTGCTTAGGAAAGTTCTCTTGTTCCTAGTTTGTACAAACATGTGATTCAATTCTGAATGTGTTGAAATAGTTGCTCTGTGTTTTGAAGAAAAAAGCTGTAGCAAAATTACTTTCTGAAACAAATATTTGCAAGGGACATTCCCTTTACTTGCTCATTTTCAGGTATGATGAGCAGTTATCACAAAACTAAGGTTCAGTACAGTTGTCTGAGGAGCATTACCTGCCTCCTGGCCCGAAGCCCTCATGAAACCCTGTTACTGGGGTTTAATAATCTAAATAATCTGAGAGCAAGCTACTGTCAGCTATACTAAGATAGTGGTGGTCCTACGAATGAAACTCATGGCTCTGACATTGTTGAATGTCTGCTATTGGACTTTTGTCACCATGAGGTCAGCATAGCAATTTTTTAAGAAGAAGATAAAAATCATAAAATCACCTTTAAAAAATGTTCTGGATTTTGAAGAATGATAAATAGCTTTTCTCATTCTGTTCTCTTTGTTCTTTGTGGCTAGAGAAATACCTTCAATCTATGCCTAAAAGCAGATTTTCTATGCTTCTGTTTTCACTGCTAAACAAGTGTAATTTAGAATGTCAAAGAACTAACCTAAGGTAGTGGTTTTTTTCCAAGGGTAGGTTTTCTTTGACATAACCAGAATGAATTTACAAGGCTGTTAGCTTTGGTTTTGTCAGTTACACACAGGCCGACTGGTGAGCTCTCATGGAGGGTTTTCTCCTGAATAGAGCACTGTGGTTTATGCACATGGAATACATCAATTTAGAATGTTGTACACAATTTTTTTTTTAAAGTTTGCATGCTCTTTTAATTAACACCTGCTATGATTGTTAGACTTAGGCATGTGAATATTAAAAGGATTTCTATTGATCACAGCATAATTCTTACAACATATGCTGTTTTCTGGGTGTTTTTTTAAATTATATTCACTTAGCTGCAGTTTTTTGAAAGGATGTATTTTATTTTTTTCAGTGTATGATTCTATTCAGCTGGCACACATGGTGGGAAAAAATCCTTTGTTTCCTAGCCAGGCTCAATTTTATTATTTGTAAATTATCTGTTGTATCTGTTGTTCATTTGCCTGTAATCAAATACTTCATGGAAGACAGAAAGCTTTTTTTTTTTTTACTTGAACTTCCAAATAGCATTTTTGTTCTTATTGGTTGCAGATTATTTATTGTGAATTTTGATGTAGAAGCCAAGGGAAATTCAGCATCCAGGCTGAACTTGTATTACTGACAAATAGATTTCAGATCTAAAAATAACAAATCTCCCTATTCCCAGACTGTATTTACAGCATTAAAAATAATTGAAACATAGAATCCCAGAATCATTTAGGTTAGAGAAAGACCTTTAAGGTTATTGAGTCCAACTGCTAACCTAGCACTGCCAAATCCAGCACTAAACCATGTCCCTCAGTGCAGTGAGGTCTTTTAAATACCTCAGTG
This sequence comes from Acanthornis magna, assembly GCA_036785705.1. NCBI lineage: Eukaryota > Metazoa > Chordata > Aves > Passeriformes > Acanthizidae > Acanthornis > Acanthornis magna. The sequence goes on from JAWUZG010000090.1 coordinate 16,906,807, forward strand.
ATGGTGACTCCACCACTTCCCTGGGCAGGCTGCTCCCATGCTTGATGTTTTGTGGAGAAGGCATTGGGAAGGATGTTTAGAGTTTTTTCCTATTTATTCATTTGATAATTTAGCAAAGAAGTTAGTCAAAGTCCTCATGCCATGTTTCCCCATAAGAGCAGGTCTCAACGGTGATTTTATGGCATATGCTATGAAACTGAAAGACTCCTGAAATTTGAGGAAATCATGAACCCAACTCCTTTAAATACCTACTTATGTTTAAGAAACAAAAGCAAGTCTCCCAATAATGTGTGTTCACACACTGAGACACCCAATCTCAGTAAGACACTTCTTTAACTTACGTGTTAGGGACTTCAGATAAAGTTCTCAAAGCATTGTGCTGTAAAATGTAGGATCCTGACAGGATTCTAATAAAATGAAAGCAAGCTCAATGAAGCAAAATACCAAGAAAAGGAAAAATAAATTTATATTTTAATGTATTAAATATAGCAATTAGAAAGACCGTTAATATAATTAGAATGTGTAAGTTGCCTTTATATTCAATGACATAAAAACATGCAAGGCTACATGTGTTTAGTAATGATGAGCCAGGTGAGCATACTGCTTCGAAGTCCTGCTGCAATTATAGTAAAGAAGATTTTTCCTTTATTTTTTTCTTTCTGATTATTTTCCTCCAGTCATCTAGAGTTCATATAACCAGAGCAGTTTTGGAACAATTTTTGTCATTTGCAAAATATTTGGATGGATTATCTCATGGAGCACCTCTACTGAAACAGTTATGTGATCACATCCTTTTTAATCCTGCTATCTGGATACATACACCTGCAAAGGTAATAGTACACTTGAATAATGTTATGACTATCCTACAACAAAATTAAATACTTGTATTCTTTTATAACATTCTACTTAGGTTTTTGTTTGTTTGGTTTTTTTTTTTAATAACATGGTAATAGCAATGACGTTTTAGATCATGAAGTCTATACCCTGCTTAATTATATACATCAATGTCTTTTATAAGTTCTTAAAGGCAGTTAAATTATTGCCTAAGGCTCTGTCTAATTCTATGGAAAGACAGTTTCTAGAAAGCTGCTCCTTTTTTCAGCAGTTGTATTACATTGTTTTCCTACAGATTAAGCATAGAAGTTTGTATTTTTAATTGCAGGCAAAATGTGTTTTGTTACACATTAACGTAAGCTCTCATTTTAATTTAAATTATGTATTCTAGTTTGATAAAATCTATAAAATGTTATCATTCATCTCTGGTAATAATGAATTATTTGTTTTCCTAAGTAATCACAGTAGAGATATGTGAACCAAAGTGAAAAGTGGCATTGTCCTAAAAACTGACAACATATACTTCTCATATAAAAAGTCAGAACAGAAAACAAACCAACACATTTTTCTTTATTTATATTATAGAATCTCATTTCTAGGTACCAGTCCAGTCCCTGCCCTAACCAGCATTGTAATTAGTTTCATTTTTTGTATCATATCCAAAGTATATTCTAAAAAAACTCTACAACTTAAGGTTACTAATGCAGAACTTACATTTATGTGGATAACTATTTCATTCCTCAGGTACAGCTATCTTTGTATACCTACTTGTCAGCTGAATTCATTGGAACTGCTACGATCTATAACACCATACGCAGAGTGGGAACAGTGCTGCAGTTAATGCACACTCTGAAATACTACTACTGGGTGGTCAATCCCGCTGATAGCAGTGGCATTACTCCTAAAGGATTGGGTAAGTGCAACACAAAAGGAAGAAAATATAAGCATTTCTCCTGTAGGAAGATTTATGATGAAAATATCTGAAAGCTCCTTGGATTTGCAGACAAGGAGGTAAAGAAATGGCAATAGTTGATACCAGTGGTTATCAGTAGAAGGACTAGGGAAGTACTCTTGGTGTGTCATATACCCCTGATGATAATTTCTTATGTTTATATGTATTCCCAGAAGATTCCAAATCTGGTCTTCAGTCATGTAGCATATACTTATGTGGGCATACTTTAGGAAAAATATTAAAATGATTGATTTTTCTTCTGTAATAAAGAGGAAATATTGCGTGTATTTCATATGCCAAAGAAAGCTTTGTGTGGTTTGAGTGATTAGTAGCGTTAAGTGACCTTGAAAGCAGAGTGGAAACTTCTAGTTCTCACTGCAGAGGTCTCTGAAACTGTGTTTCCAGTTCAATAATATTTTTATTCTGTCCTTATGAAATAGAGATTGATTTAGCTTTGCTTAAAGTGATGCACTTAGCCTAGCACAGGAGGTATTGAATGACAGCACCAACAGAATGCAATAATAGATACTGCCTGAATTCTGCATGTTACAGATGTGTATTAACCAGAGCGAATCATTCTAATCCTATACATTATGGCTGTAATGCCATTACATTTAGCTATCTACTTGTGTAAAGCAGGAAGGATTTGGCTGCAAGTCTCTTAAAAAATACTTGATACATGAAAACTTATTAATTATCTTTATTCTGTAACTATTACTGTCATGCTGAGAAATTGAATAATTGGGGAACATTTTTAGTACTGTCACGTATCCAAATATTCAAGAGTGTGACATATCTAACACATTAGTTGTTGGATAATTCCTATTTGCAAATGAGCTCTATGCATAGGGTTTTTCCTCAATATATTTTTTTAAATAAATAAAACCAGAAATAACAATTCTTTTCCTAGATTAGGTATCCTAGTAGGCAATGAAGCTGTTGGAGGTCACAGAAAGAGCTGCTCTAGGATCTTGGATCACATTTATAGTACTCTTGTAGTAAAATTTTGGATGAGCAGTAGTCCTCAAAAATTATTAAAATTTATTTTAAAATACTTAACAAAAGCCCACTGTTCTCTGTTCATTTGAATGAAAGGTTTGGAATCCTAGATAATGAAAATTACCTGTGGTGGTTACTTAATTAGCTTGAAATCTTTGTCAGTGATAAATTACATTATCCGCTTACACTGATTCTGGATTCCTGCTGCCAAAATAGAATTAATTTCTTTTTTGGTGCCTGCAGTGAAGGTGTCTTCGTATGAGATAGGTGTCTGCTGGTTGTAGACAGTGGAATGCAGGAGTCAGTTGCCTTAATACAGGTTTCTAGTATCATTATAGTCTCGGTGGGGCATCCCACCTGCCTCTCAGAAAGATGCAGGTTTCCTGTGCAACCACCATCACATCAGCTTGTTTTGGGTAGATATTTTGTATACTTTATGGCATGACTACTTACACGGGTAAGTGTTTTTAGGAAGCTGTGTCCTACCTCTAATTGACAGGCACTTGAGAAATGCTCTGTTTGAAAAGCAGTTTCTTCCTAGTCTGCATTGCCTCCATTGGTTAGATTTCCATTAAGCTCAGTGGGAGGTTAGAAGCTGCCCCTGTGTGGGAACCATACTGTTGATGTCTGAAATTAGGGTGAGCTGAATCCTACCCTGGGAGTGGCTTTATCCAGTTTCATGCTTTCAGAGCTCTGCTCTGTTGAGGTTTACACTGCTATACTGCATAAGTACAGTTTTATCATCAGACTGTATCTGAGAGGAAATGTAACTGTATTTAATTTAAAAATTCCTGTGCTTCTGTGTTGTGATACTACTACCTAACAACACTTTGAGAATGTATTGCACATTACAGACTGCTTCCCTCTGGCTAGGTTTGCTCTTCTGTGGAGTCAGTGACATTTCTTTCTGTAGGAAGTGTGGATTGTTTTTATCTTGTCCAGATCTGCCTCTTTGCAGTTAGCTGTATTTTTTGAATATTTGTATGTGTAATGCCAGTTTCATAGCTTCAAAATATATCTAATGTATTCATCAAAATCTCAACAGAAGGCATGAGGTACATAAGGATACAGAATTAGGAATGAGAAATGAATCAGTTAAGGCTAAATTATCTTATATATGGCTGGTTTACATCCCTACCTTTTCTTCCATTCAGAGTATAGTGCATTCTCCTCTCATTTGTGTCAGTTCCAGACAAGGTTATTTTTTTTTCAGGAAGGCAACTAGGTCAGTCCCTGAAGGGTAATGAGATGGTGTAAATTAGTGGTTGCTTGGTGTAGCAGTTTGACAACAAAAATCACAGTTATTAAGGCCTTCATACATTAGTTGGGAAGGTGTTTGATAAACTGAGGCCATGCATATTTTCAAAAAACATGTTATCATCCGCTATATCTGAATTTTTTCACTTTGTGTTTAGTTAGATTTATTAACAGACTCAACTTTTTGGAAGTTTATTATCTTCTTTCTTACTTGCTCCTTATCCTCTTCCTTCCTCCCTGTTTCTTAGACTGCAGAAAGTCCTGTCTGATTGATACAACTATAAAGAAGTAGTAGTCTCTTTTCTATCTGTAAAAGTACCTTTTCTTGTGTTCAGTTGAGGAATGTCAGCCTATCAGAGAGCAGGATCAGTGACTTAGCAACAGATGTACAAACCCAGCACAGCTATGGAAGTTTCTCCATGGAAATCAGCACTGGGACTTTTTGTGCTATTATTTCACAGATAACTTATGCTTCTGACTAACACAGCTGTAATAACTGTGATGATTTGCAAGCAAACGACTGTGAAAATATAATTGCTGAGGTGATGAGTTGCTAAATTTAATTTCATATTAGATATTTTTATCAAATCCGCATTAGTTGCTTTCAATTGGTAAAATTCCTGAAAATTTTTCAAAATGTTTAATCACCTGGATATAACATCACTTTTCTTTACCAGGTGGTTTTTTAACATTAAGTGTATGTCTGGCTGATTTAGGTAGCTTATAGTCATAGAATACAGTCTTAAAAGTAGCTGTAGTTACTACGCTTAAGGCTTTTTTATTTTCACCTCTGTTTTTGGCATCTCATAACTTCATCAATCCTAATTGTTAAAAAAAGTTAACTCTTTCAGGATTTTTGTTTTGTGATGGTTTTTATTAACCTGCATGCTGCCACTACTGCCAGAAAGTTTATAATTTGTTAAAATGTAGACTAATGTATAAAAAAAAATTAAAGTGAGGAAGTTGCATTGTAAAAATACAATTGTGTGAAAGTTAAATTTGCTGCATTTTAAGTAGCATTTGATAGATCAAAATGGAAGAATAGGACCCATTTTCTATGAACATTGATTTTAATGTATGAAACAGAAAAATGTCATCAGATGAGTAAATGGCAACTGAAATTCTAAGCTGACTTGACATGAGTTTTCAGAACTGGAGAAGACTTTATGGGAAATCTTGCCTATATCCAATATTTGACTGCATGTGCTATAGTGCCTTCAAATAATTTGCTGGCATATTAGGAAGTAAGCTTATTCATGCAGATGTTTTAGTAGTGTGATGTTTTTTTGTCTTCTGGGCATGTAATTTTTTATGTGGAGATACTGAAACACTTTTTAATATTAGTAGTTTGATTTACTATTACTTGCAGACAGCTACTCTGCTTCAGGGTTTTATCGTCTTCCCCTGTCATAATAAAGCACAAAGTGGGTGAGTTTTCTGTACTGACAGTTTAGTAGCCCTTGTTTTAAGACCAAAGGGGTTCAATATTGAAGTTTCCCATTTGGTTAATGCTGTTTTCTTTTAAAAATGACAGTTTTTCCCTTGCCTCTCCTAGTAATCAGCTTATAAAACGGGAGGTATAAATGCTTTTTTAAAAATGAATTTTAATGAATTTTTTTAAAAGGCTCACATACTTATTTTAAATTTGGGGTTGTATCATTCATTATTTGTTTCCTGTTTCATGCTGGTATTTCTTCTTAGATTCAGAATAGTGAATTAATATTTGTTTTTCCATTTCCCTCTGAGGTACTTTGAAACACTGTTTCAAAGTGTAAAAGTATCAACTTGCTCTATAATTATTCTTAGTAAGTTTTATATTTTAGCTATAGATCCTCACAGTGGAGAAATATTATCTGATTAAATTATGTGTTGTACTTTTCTTCTGGTGTTGTTTTATATTTTTTTACAAAGAGTACAAAAAGTCAAAACAATTTCCAAAGGAAAGAATCTAAATTTTATTATTCACTTTTTACATCTGGACTATAGTTATAGCTGTTATCTTTATTTGCCACATGCAAATATTGTTATATATTTTGTTAAGTCATAAAGAATAAAGACAATAGCATCACCCAGCAGTTTCAGATTCTAAATACACAGCAAAGCAGGCAATGGTGTGAAAATTATTTAAAATTCTTTCTGTAATTATTTTATTTTATGTTGGCTTGGAAGGGACCCATGAGGATCATCAAGCCCAATTCCTGGCCCTGTACAGAACACCCCAAGAGTCACACCTTGTGCCTGAGAGCATTGTCCAAACACTCCTTGAACTCAGACAAGCTTGATGACCTCTGCTCTGGGGAGCCTGTGTTGTATGAGAGAAATGTGCATTTAAATTCCAGTCTACTGTGTCATTTAGTTCATTCCTGAACTGAATAGCCAAACATTTCTCTTTCTCTGCCGGTGCTTCCTGTGTGCTTCACAGCTCCTACTCTGAATGGACCTTCATGAGCAGTGTTACATCTCCATATTGAGAATGCATGGTTGTTAAAGTACAAGTTAATCTCATGCTAAACAGTTTTCAAGAATGTTATTCGTGTCCAATGTTTTTGAACATAGGCTGTAGAAGTGGAAATTGTGAAAATTGTTATGAGGATAAAGTAACTATAGTTTTTCTGTTTGTGGATAGAAAAAGTTCCACAGAGTTATTTCAAGAGCTGGGTTAGAGTGGAAGTCAGTTCTTGTTAGATTTACAGCAGAGAAAAAAACAGGTCCTCTGTGATCCACATACCATGTGATGTTATTTATGTGTGTGTGAAGATCAAATTCTGCTATCCATATCATGTTTTATTTATGTAAGGAGTAGAAAAATCATGCTTTTTACATATTAAAAAAATTAATCAAACCAGATGGAAGAATGTCACATTTGGTTGCTGGTAGAACTGATAACACAAGGTTTTATTTCCAAAGACAGAATTAGAAATCATTATTTTTGCTATAAAAAGCTTCCAATCAGTTTTTGTTGCTTTTTTGTCTGGTTTTTTTTTTTTCAGAGCAGTGCTGACTGTACTTAACTCTGTGAATATTTACTTATTCCCTCTTATTTACTTCTGGTTTATGCCCCTATAATTTCTCTATGCTGCAGGGATGAATTGGATAAAATGATAATTTTTTTTCCTTTATTTTTGTCTGGATAGAGCTGGCTAACTCTTATTATGAGTGTATATTTTAAAAAATCTGACGCAAATGATGGGCTCTCCGTGAGAAATACATACATAAAGAAATCTAAAAGCAGGAAATGCTGTAGTGACTCATCCTCGTGTGGGATAAGGGAGGCATCCTTTCTCTTTGCCAATTAAAAAGAATGTTACTATTTTGTATTTGGGGTTTGTGGTTCCTGTAACACATCTAAAAAGGATTATTTTTATAGTTGGTCTGATTTGAGCTTGGTTTTAGTGTTTAGCAGTGCTGATTATCAGTGATGGTGACACGGAATTGTCTATATGCAGTGACAGCATAAAGATTAATAGTAAAGAAAATTGCTTTTCAATGTTTGAGTTGAAAAACAAGACCTACTGGTCTTTCTCTACCTGAGCATATGTGTGTATAATATATACTTTTTAAAATTATACCATAAATCCCACCATTATTTGGTCCATAATACATTTCTAAAAAATAAATCTTCAACTAATAATGAAGTCATTCAAACAGTAATGCAGTAAAAAACTGTGATGATATAAAAATTATGGAGGCAAATCTGCTTTAGGGAGCTTTAGGACTTCCTATTTAATTAATTCTAGTCAGTCTGTGTCAGATGATCATTACATTATAGGCTGCAGTCCTTTCTTCCATTCTTTGTAGCTGTCTGGTGGTTACATAGCCTCCAGTTTCTCCAGCCTGTCTTATTTTTTCTTGCCAGTCCTCCTTTAATTTTTGAAACTAATGAAGTCTTTTGGGTAGCAGCTGTCCCCTCTATCTGATTCGAGTGCAGTGAAGCTTCAAGACACAACTAAAATGCGAGGAATAAATAGTACTAGAGGACAGAAGGGAAAAGTACCCTTCACCTGCTTGGCATATAGCCTGCAAGCAACTCCTCCTTTCATATCTTTTGCATACTGAAGAACCCTTTTCAAGGTTCTCAGACATCTCCAGGGAAATGGATACATGAAGCAGTATAAAATTCATGTATCTTTGAAGAGGTTCCCAGTTAAATTGGGATATCTTCTTTTTGATATGTCCTTGCAATTTCTGTTACAGAAATGTTTTGCAGACCTTCCCATAACCTGTTTTCTGTTTCCATCATTACAGTCTTTCAGAAAACATAAAATGTCAAAATTATATTTCTTTTTAGTCCTGGTTTTCAGATATTGTCTGATATTGAATCCCAGTAAGGTGTAGGAAGGAAGAGGGTGTACAAAGAAAGAGACTTCTGTGATGCAGTTAGGGAAATTGAATCCTCATTTGAGTTTGGGAGAAAAATAGCTGTTGGTAAGAAGCACACCATTGCCACAAAAAACCCCATGCAATATTTAATATAATTACATTTAGTTTAAATAAAAAAATCCAACTTACTTCTGTTTTTACAGTGGAAAATAGATGTCTAATGGTACCACTAGAATTAATTAATATAAACTCGTCTTAGATTTTTAAAGCCTATCTGATAGAGTGTTTTGCTATAATATACTAACTGTTCTTACACACAATGGTAGGGAGAGCTTGAGATTGATTTACTTTTTTGTAAAGAGTACAGAGTTTTCCTCTCTCCAATCCTAAACAGGGAGAAAACTTGAGTCTATTAGCCATTCTTTTTGTTCCTGCTAGTGAAATAAATTACATCGAGGTTTTCCCTTGTTGCAAACTTGAATTGCTGTGTGTAAAGCAGTGGCTTCATTTCAAACAGTGGTACCAAAGACTAGTAGAAAATCTTCATGAAAAAGTTGCATTCATCTGGATTGGAAATAGTATTGAGAGATAGACTGTTATTAAACTTTGATCTGTGTTTATGAGCATAAGATGAAATGGTTGATGAAAAAATAATTTAGGTTGCATTTATTTTTACCGGGCAAAATTTAAGACTGTCTATGACATACATAGTTTGAAAAGTGGGAATTTAACAGAGGAATTTCCAGTTCAACTTCAATATTTATGAAATATTGAAAATATTGAATACAATATTGAATATTGAAATACAATAGAACAAGTTTCAAGTTATTATACTTGTTCAAGTTCTGGGTTTTTTTATATTTCTGTTTTCCTAATATACTTCATCAAGCACAATTGTTTAAAGCATTATGGATTACTCTTTTTTTTCCTGGTTTAAATTGAATATTTTTTTTCAGATAGTAATTTCTCTTTGGTTAAATGGCTTTAGTTGCTGCTAGAGATAATGACTACCACTAGCTCGTAAATCCTTTCTTTGTTGATTTTCATTCAGATTGTATTTAACAGACTGGTTTAGTCATTCCAAGTTGTTATCATGTATTGCTATCTGTCTATTACTATCACCTTATTACTATCTTTCATCTTCCTGTGTCTTTTAAGAAAACTAAATAAACTATAATATGGATTTCCTTTTTTCCTAATGGAACATCACTTATATATATTGGTGTGGGAAAATGTGATCTTGAAAGGTTATAAATGATATCATTTGCAAATATGAACTTTTATATGAGAGTAGACTACTAAATCTGTTGTAGGAGCTGTGATTTCCTTAAGAAGCTGCAGTGATTAAAGGAATTAGTTTATATTAAAAGTGCTAAATTTTGTTTCTTCCAGATGGTCCTCGGCCCTCCCAGAAAGAAATCATATCATTAAGGGCGTTTATGCTTCTGTTCTTGAAACAACTTATATTGAAGGTAAAATAGTCTATGCCAGAGTGAAAACATTGACATCTGTTATATACTTGCAATAGGATCTTTCATAGTAGAAAATGGGTAATATCTGTCCAGTATTGCGGACAAATGGTATCATGCACATCATTTTAATCAACATAGAGCAGTAAATCCATACAAAGTTTCTTACTAACCTCACCAAACCCTGTCATGTATATTTTATTAAATGTTTAATGTATTTATATTCAATATATAAAATATGTTTCAACTAAATTAAGTCATATTTTAAAAATTTTAATAAAATAATCAAATGAAAAAGGTAATTTCAATTATCAAGGTACTTATTGCTTTATCCCTCTTGTTGGTTCTACCACTGGTTGAAATGGTGTAGGACCTTTCTCTCTCTTACAGCTGAATAACTGCTACTCTTTGAGGGCTAATCTGCCATTTCAGACTAAACTGAAAACCAGCATTTTCTATTCTGTCTCAGAAACTGGAGGAGTTACAGTTATATTTTGTGGGATCTTAGGGCCCACACTAAAAGAATATGACTTCATACTGTTTTGAATTGTCAATGTGATAAAGAAAAACAGTAGAATGATAGAGAGAATTTGGTCTTTTAGGGTTTAACTTTAAAAAACTGTAGCATTATTTGACTAGGTCAAATTTTTGCTTACCCAAACCTCAGGAATGTATATTATCTGAATAATGGCATTTTCGTTTTTTTGGTTTTTTTTTTTAGGATCGAGGAGTGAAAGAAGATGAACTGCAGAGCATATTAAATTACTTATTAACAATGCATGAGGTACATTTCTGTAATTACCTACCTTTTATTGTAACTCATTGTACCACCTCTGTGGGAAGCTTGCTGCTGAGGTTAGTTTGTAGAATAACATTGGTGCTTGTCACACAGGATGAAAATATTCATGATGTGCTGCAGCTGCTAGTGGCACTAATGTCCGAACATCCAGCATCCATGATACCTGCCTTTGATCAGAGAAATGGGATACGGTAAGACAGTGAAGTGAGAAAATACCTTAAAAGTAGTTCCAGTATCATCACTCCCTGGTTTGCTTCTTTTTCACATAAATATCACACTTACTGATCTTTTAAAATTCAATTTCATTAACTTAGGCTTTATTTTTTGACAACATGAGTGATTTCAGTAAGTTGAAGAAAAAAAAGGATTTCCACTTAAGATTATCATTATGATATTTCAAAGTAACTGTACTGTTTTACTTGCTTCTCAGTCTCAAATAGAATATGTAATAAACAAGATGCATCAAATAGCCATATATCTATCTCACAATAATTTTAAATATTCCTTCTTTGTATGTTTAACATTCCCTGGGGAGAAGAAGAGGAAAACAAGAAATCGTGCCCTAACCTCTCAAATTCTATCTGAAAAGAGTGGAATTCATGTGTTTATCTGTTTGACTGTGAAATTAATAACTGATAATTCCAAAATAAGTGTTATTATTTTTGTTGGGGGTTTATGTCCAATTTGTTAAAATAATTTTTTTCAGGGACTAATAATTTTCACATTAACATTTTAATGTTTACTGTGGAATTTTATTTTATGCTTTTCTGAAAATACTTTAGAAAATGCAAGGGACTTTTAAAAAGGGGAAAAAAAACCTCACATCATCTACTGCTTGATAAATTCAAGCTCCATTTTGCATAAATACTAAGATTTTTGGACAAAGATGTGTACTGAAAACTGTTTGAATGACAACGCTAGTTGAAGGGAAGATTCATGGTTAGGACTTTTCTTTCCGCCTGTAGTGTGTTTTCAAACAGAATTCTATTCCTTACATTTTTCAAAGAAGGGTAAGTATAATCTGGAAGACTGAAGACATCTTTATGGAACATTTGTGGTACTGAAATTAAAAGTGTTTGATGGTGCAGTCTGTATGTTTAAAAGTCTGTGTTGTAGAAGTGGAGAGAATGCACAGAATTATAACATTTAAGTATTTAAAAAAATCAAAATTTTTTTAAAACCCCAAAAACCCAAAAACAAAACAAAAAAGCCCCAACCAAACAAACAAAAAACCACAAACAAACAAACAAAAAATCACCAAAAAAAACCCCAAAACAAACAAACAAAAAAAAAAAGCCAAAGGCTTGCATGAAATTAGGGGTTCATCTGCTTAAGTTATCAGAGAACAAAAGCCCCAGGTGTCATTTGATAATGGCATAAGTCATTCCAAAAGAGCAAAATATTATCTGCTACAGCATTCTTTAGTGGAGAAAGACTAGAAAGAATGGCTAAAAGCTGAAGCCAAGCTAACTCTAATGGGAAGCTAAAATATAAATTCAAAAATTTCTTGCAGAGAAGTGCAGGGGAAGGATAATATTTTGTGTCTCTTGGTGCCTTCAGATAAAGGCTGGTTTCCTTTCTTAAAGACTGCAGAATTTGTGCTTAAACCTATCATAGTAATTAAATATGTCATAATTAGATTAGTTAATAGTTGAGGCACTCTTTTTTTAAATCAAGGATTTAAAAATAGAGGGTGTAATGAAAGGAGGTTTTCACTAGCGTGCAGGTAGTCCAAGAAACTCCAGGGTATGACCTTATGTGTTCCAGTCTGCTTCTCTTATCCTAAGCTACAGGTTTTCAGACTTTTATTTGGCTGTTCCAAGAGAGAAGTATAGGATAAGATGTTACTTTCTGTTATAAAACGTTGAACTTTACCAAAAATACACCATGTGTCCAACCTCAAGAATTCATAATCAATAATCAAACTCTTATGCTGTACTTGATTCTTTCAGTATATCCTTATATTTTGTGTAAATTTTTTTTTAATTGTTTTATTTTTTAATAAATATCCTTGTTCAGTGAAATACAATCTATATATGTGATGTTTAGTAATAAGCTTGAATTTGTTTTTCTTTTTTAGAGTAATTTATAAGTTATTGGCTTCCAAAAGTGAAAGTATATGGGTGCAAGCTTTGAAGGTCCTTGGATATTTTCTTAAACACTTGGGTCATAAGTAAGTGTTGTTTTAAAATTTTTATAGTGGTGTATTTAAGTTAATTTTGTCATAATTACTGCATACTCTTTGTCAATCTTTAGAAATTACTTCGAATTATTAGGTTTTCTGATTAATAATTTGTACAGTTACCTTTATAAATCAGATAGAATTAATTTTTCCAGTTAACTTGCTATTACTATGATGTTTGAAACAATACATTGTCTTTCAAATACAATATACTGAAACTCAAGTCTTAAAACAAGAGAAAAACATTTTCCAGAAATACATTTTATAACTATGTATTGCATGTTCAGCTAAAGTTAACAGGAAACATATGAGTGTGACCTAAAATTTGCTTCTGGAATTATCAGTGTCATTGCAATAAAATTTTCAGGGCAGCACTTCTAAAAATAGTTTTAGAAGGATGGGAAAAATGAAATAGAATATTTTATTGACGTGGGAATGTTTCAGAAGGAAAAACAGATACATCAAGCAAGTGGTGTTTAAAAAAAAGGGGGTAAGGACATATCTCTGATATGTCTGATACTTCTATCACATAGAAAATGTGGCAGCAGGAAATATTCACATTTTAAAAGACCTGATGTCACGAAATAGGTTTACTCAATCTCATCCTCCCTATTAGGGTGTCAAGAAAGCACTAACAATCGTGCAGTGCTGCATAAACTGCTGGTGCTCATTTTTCCCCTTCTACATGTGGTGTTAAGCTCCCTGCTAGGATTAACCCAAAATGGCATTTTAGTGGGAGGCTGTGTATTATAAAAATTAACCACATGCTTCACAAGAGACTTCATCATGTAAGCCTCCTTTGGAGGGAAAGGAGGTAGGAGTCCAGCCAGAGTGTGGTATTGCTAGAAATGCTTTTCTCAGTAAGATCAATAAAGTATGACTGCATAATTGCGAGACAGTTAGCTGAGAATATGCTTCTAAATGGGATTTTTCCTTTGGGATCCAGCTAGTCAAATACTGTTCTGGGAATTAATAAAGCAAATTGACAGTCCACTCAAGAATCTCCAAGGACTTTTCAAATGTTACTTACTAAAAGTCATTCACATTGATAGGAGTTGGATTAAGTATGATACACCAGATGCATATTTGGCTTGTCAGAAGCCTGGTTGTATCCGGATGAGTACATTTGTTTAAAATATTTATCACTTATTCAGAAAATCAAGTAGCAAACTATGTCCTGGGGGGCATCAGGCACAGCATTGCCAGCCAGGCAAGGGAGGGGATTGTCCCCTCTGCTCTGCACTGGGGCGGCCTCACCTCAAGTGCTGGGGGCAGTTTTTGGTGCCACAGTACAGAAAAGACATTGAGCTATTAGAGAATATCCCAAAGGATGGCAAGAAAGATGGTGAAGGGCCTTGCAGGGAAACTGTGTGAGGAGTGGCTGGGGTCACTTGGTCTGCTCAGCCTGAAGGAGTTTGAGGGGAGACCTCATTGCAGTTACAACTTCCTTGATAGGGGAAGAGGAGGGGCAGACATTGATCTCTTTGTGGTGACCAGAGACAGGACTCAAGGAAACAGCATAAATCTGAATCAGGGGAGGTTTAGGTTGGATATCAGGAAAAGGTTTCTCACCCACAGGGTGGTTGGGCACTGGAACAGGCTCCCCAGGGAAGTGGTCACAGCACCAACCTGACAGAGTTCATGGAGTGTTTAGACAATGCTCTCAGGCATAAGGTGTGATTCTTGGGGATGGTGCTGCTCAGGGCCAGGAGTTGGACTCAGTGATCCTCATGGGTCTCTCCCAACTCAGCATATTCTATGATTCAATGGTTACAGAAAAAAAAAGTGAGAATTTTCAGAAGCTGGACTTTTAATTCCCAGTTCTTAACATCTACTTGCAATTACGGATATATCAGTGTAGTTTCTATTGTTGAGTGAACATATGTACTTAGCAAAAATTAACTCTATTTTTCATGTAATTGGAGTGATTGAAATCCCCTTGAATATTCTGTGTAACTTTCAGTTTGGTTTTGTTTTTTTTTTAATTTTAGACCTCTGAACATCTGCAAATATGCATATTTTATGTAGATTTTAGCAAGTAAAAACACCCTCCCATTTCATGTTTTACAGCTTGTGCCTTTTTGTTCACACACATATGTGTGCATACGCATGACTTTATAAGATGGAAGTCAAATAGGAAATTCTAAGCAATTATAAAATTATAAGCTACATAAAATTATAAAGCACCTAGATTTCTGTTTTACAGTACAGGAAACAGGCATTGCATTGTAGTACACTGAAGCAAAATTGCATAAAAAGATGTTGCATGATTTATGAAATCTAAACCAATACAATATTACTAACAAATGTGTAGGTATAAAATCAATTACTGTTGCTGTAGTTCATGTATATGGATCACAGATGAAGCTATAGAGTGGAAGTAATTGATTCTCAGAAGTGACTGGTAATGTGTTAGATGAGAGCCTGAATAACTTCAATGATTTTTCTTTGTGATGTGTGATGATAGACTACTTTGTCTAACCTTAACAATTGACAAAATCCTGTTCTTTTCCTTTGCCATATTTAATTCTTTCTATGCTGCCATTTGAAATCATAGTCCTTTGTTTACTTTTGGGTTTTACCTGCACATTTAAATCTCCCAATGGATTTCTACTTCTATCTGCTAAATCATATCTTAAAAGGTTGATTACCTATAGGTTTTCTCATAAATAGCTCCCTTCTGTGAACAAAAGAGTACACACTGTTTTAAGTTGTTGCCACTCTCTTTTGTGGTTCTTTGAAAATTATAAAATAATCTATTAGTTTCAAAAGTTCTGGAATGAACTGATGTAATTTTTGTGTTATTTTCACTGGTAATCATAAAAACACAGTTCCTTAGCTTCTGAATGCATAAATTTTTTAGAAAGTTTGTCATACTGTATCCTATTTAAAATTTTTGTGCTGTTTTAATATAGATTGTTATTTATTTTGAAAAATTATTTTTATTTCATATCCGTTAAAGTAGTAGGTAAATTCAATGATGCAAAGTATGAGTGGTACTCTGTTTATGATGTTATATCCCATTTTAAAAGGCTGGGGTTTGGAGACAAGGGAAATTCATTATACTGAGATGCTTCTTTTTCCACTTTCCCATATTCAAGTAGTTTTGGGTCCCAGATGTGAAACACACTTCAATGACGTAGAATTTCAGAACTTTTCAGGATTTTATTTCTTTTTCATTGCAACGTGCTATTCCAGGTTTGAATTATTTTGGCTTCATGAGACAATGGTATATAAAGAAGAAAGGTGGTACTAAAAAAACCACATATATATATATATAAATAAATAAATATATATATATATAGAGATATATATACATATATTAGTGTTAACACATAAAGATTGCTTGAGCAATCTGAGGGAGGTTAGCCCAGATCCCTCGCTGTGGTTGCTTTCAACTTATCCAATTCTGTGATTAATGTTAGAAAACATGAAGTTGGATTGTCCTGAGTACTTGTGATGTGACAAAAGGTGTGTTCTTCAGTGATCACATTTTAACCAGCCTGTGAACATCTTGAACTTTCTTACCCTGGGTGAGATAGAAGGAGTTGACTTTGAGAATGGTGTGTGATTTCTTTTATACAAAAGCCCTTCCTAAATACAACATTGTTTTCTGAAAACCTTTGTGTATTTCTACAATTGCATTCATTTTGGGAAATATTGTAAATTATATTTATTTCCTAATATATACAGAATAACATGCTTGGGAGCTTTTTAGTACAGCGTCAAAATATGTGGCTTTTGGCTTTTATCTTGCTTTTACTTAAAATGCTCAGCGTGCTTGGCATGTGCCTAATGTTTTCATTTTCTCTTACAGGAGAAAGGTTGAAATCATGCATACTCACAGTCTTTTCACACTTCTTGGAGAAAGGTTGATGCTGCACACAAACACAGTGACCGTTACAACGTACAACACGCTTTATGAGGTACTAATTGTTAAACGTAAAGGTTGTAGTTTCTATTGTAAAAAGTATGACTTAAAAATATCTGTGCTCTAAAATATCCTGATTCTCAAGACACTTGAAAAATATTTTAGGAATTTTGAGAAAGTACTTCTTGGTTCACATGGTATTTTGCCATGTTTTCGATGTTTTTATTAACAATGTCGTAATTTTTACATAGGCTCTATAAAACTTTCCCCTTCTGATGGAAGAGATCTGATTACTTAAGATGTTCATCACTTTCCACAGAAAAACCCCCAGCAGTTACTGCTGACCTCAAATTGCTCATACTTCTCCATTGTTTGGACAGTTTGTTTCCATTGAAATGGAAGATGCTGAAGTCAGAGATGCCTCCCTCTCTCTCTTTTCTTTTTTCTTTTTTATTTTTCTTTTTCATGTCATTCATTTCAAGTTCACAAAATTTTGAAAAGTGCTGTTTTTTCTTTTTTAATCGTGCCAAATGATAACCAACACAGCCACTTTTATGTAGCAGATACTGCTTGAGGCGAATAAGTACAACACCACAGCATCCAGCTCTTCCACCAGGTTCTTGTAGAAACTTCAGTTTTGGTGATGAGCAATTTTGTAAAAGCAAAGTATTGAGAATGTCAGATTGATGGAAACCATTGTCTTCATGCCTGCACACATAAAGCTCATGTCCAGTCTTCAAATGTTACTAGACTTAGAATAGAATCTCTTGCAGTTTCTGAAAATCTTATGCACTAGAAAGATTTTTAATGTTTTTTCAGTCACAAATGCATTTAATGACTAGATGCTCAGGGCTGTTTCCAGAAAAGAAAAAAGAGACTAGAGGAGTGCTTGGTTTTTAGGGTTCTAATTCTGAGTAATGTAGGAAATGATTCTCCTATGATTGTAAAAACCTAAATGTCATCTCTTTGCCAGTAACTTAGATGTCAAGTTCTATTGCACATTACCTTTTATGGTTTGGCCACTTGAATCTCACAGTCCAGTTCTTGCATTCAGTTTTCTGAGACCTCCTGTGATTGGTATTCTCGGAAAATGCATAACTCATTGACAAAATCAAAGTCCTCATGGAGTTCAGCATCCACAGGCATCTACATGTGAAAACATAGACAGAGGAAAGGAGAAAAAAGGGGTTAAGTGCCATTAGTACAGAAGATTTACTAAGGCACTGATGCTAAGGAACAGATATTTTTCCATATTCTCTCATAAAAAACAAAGGCATATTTGCATTCTATTTTAAGTATCAATATGTAAAGACCTATTCTGAGATACTGTGTTTATGACTGACATTAGTTTGATTATTTTTTAATGAGTGAGTGAAAGTTCTGCTTTAAAATAAATATTGCTAGTGAAATTACTCTATTTTGAAATGCATTTGCTTGGTTGTACTTACTGAGAACTCTCGATATCATTGAATTTTTAGCTTGTTCTTAAAAATGAAGTTGCATACACAAATCCAGTGACAGGTATCCCAGTGAGAAAGGTTTGAGGTGTTGCCTCAACACAGATTAATTAGGTTTTCAGGTAAAAGTCATGCGACAGGAGAATGCTCTGTCTTCCTCATTATGTGAAACCCCAGGATTATTCCTATGGAATGCTGTCTCTGACTCTACGAGCTAGAGGAAACCAAACCCAGTTTTAAGAATTATTTGGTTATAGATGAAATGTATGAGAATAATTATTGATGTATATAGCTTGTGAAAGATATTTTGATCTGTGAATGTATGAACCTTTAAAATACCATTATTGTATATTTAGGCAATGAACTCAAAGGTTAGCTAGTCGGCCACAGTACAAGTGTGAAAATCTTCATCCTTGCTTAGAGGCATTGCTTTATTCCATTCTTCAGAATTAAAATACTTTACCTATTTTTTTAATATGAGGTTGCAATGGCCATGGTAAATGTTCTTAAAAAAATTTAAAATGAACAAAGAAATGCTGTAGTGTTTAATTAAAAATGGTAAAAGGAAGTCAATATTCTGTTTTAGATTTTGACAGAACAAGTATGCACCCAAGTTGTTCATAAACCGCATCCAGAGCCAGATTCAACAGTGAAAATTCAGAATCCAAGTAAGGACAATATATTATGTTTGTTTGATAAAAGTATCACCTAGAGGTTGTGGGGGTTTTTGAAATGATGGCTTAGAAAGTAAGAACAATTCATTCATGTATCTTAGATACATATGGGTTTCAGTTACCTCTTACATTGTGGCTGTCAGCAACTATTTCTTTTTTTAAATGTTGTAAAAGTGCTTTACATAACTAATTTATTCTTTCAAAGTGATTCTTAAGGTGGTGGCAACGCTGTTAAAAAACTCCACACCAAGTGCAGAGCTGATGGAAGTTCGACGTTTGTTCTTATCTGATATGATAAAACTCTTTAGTAATAGCCGTGAAAACAGAAGGTATGTCAATAGAAATAATGTTTTCTCATGCTTGATTTCTGGCTAATAGCAATCTGTTTGTCTCTGTGTAGGGTTTTATACTCTGTAATAAATTAAATATATTTAAAATAAATTTAATAGGTTTGTGGTAACTTTCCTTAGTTCAGTAACTAATACTGGATTATTCTATTTAGAGTATACTTTAATTTTTTATTCATACTGAAGTATTTTTAAGTTTATTCTTAACATTGGTTTGATGTTCAGAGATGATGTTCCTCCCATCTTAACCTTCATAATGTTAAAATAAAGAAGCTGTGTTTGGATATATTTTGAACTAATTATTTCACTTTAGATGTTTACTTCAGTGTTCAGTGTGGCAGGACTGGATGTTTTCTCTGGGATACATTAACCCTAAGAACTCTGAAGAGCAGAAGATCACAGAGATGGTTTACAACATTTTCCGTATTCTCTTGTACCATGCAATAAAATATGAATGGGGAGGCTGGAGAGTGTGGGTGGATACTCTTTCTATAGCTCATTCCAAGGTAAGAAACGACTCGTAGATGTTTTTTTCAATACTGCTAATCCCCAAAGGCAGCAGCGATATAGTAATACAAAACGTAAAGTGATTTAGTGCCATCTGGTGGCTGTCGCTATTCATATCAAGGTGGCCTTTTTTCTTGTCAAATACTTTGTAAGCTGTACTTAGTATGTTCTTAAGAATCTTGCTAGTTTTTGCCCAAGTTTATCTACCATATGTTCATCCATATAATCTTTTATTTTATTTTTAAGGTCACATATGAAGCTCACAAGGAATATCTAGCAAAAATGTATGAAGAGTATCAAAGGCAAGAGGAAGAAAATATAAAGAAGGGGAAGAAGGGGAATGTGAGCACCATCTCAGGTCTTTCCTCTCAGACAACAGGAGCAAAAGGTGGAATGGAAATTCGAGAGATAGAAGATCTTTCACAAAGTCAAAGTCCAGAAAGTGAAACAGATTACCCTGTCACTACGGATACGAGGGACTTGCTCATGGCTACAAAGGTGACAGATGATGTGCTTGGAACTGCTGAGAGACCTGGAGGAGGAGGAGTGCATGTGGAAGTTCATGACCTTTTAGTTGATATAAAAGCTGAAAAAGTAGAAGCTACTGAAGTAAAACTTGATGATATGGATTTATCACCAGAGACGCTGGGAACTACAGAAAATGGTGCCCTGGTAGAAGTGGAATCTCTTCTAGATAATGTATATAGTGCAGCTGTTGAGAAGCTCCAAAACAATGTTCATGGAAGTGTGGGTATTATTAAGAAGAATGAGGAAAAAGATAATGGTCCATTAATAACTCTGGCTGATGAGAAAGATGAACCTTCTACTAACAATACCTCATTTCTCTTTGATAAAATACCTAGTCAGGAGGAGAAACTTCTTCCTGAACTTTCAAGTAATCACATTGCTATTCCAAATGTGCAAGAGACACAGATGCATCTTGGTGTAAATGATGATTTGGGATTGCTTGCACATATGACAGGTAGTGTAGATATAACTTGTGCTTCAAGTATTATAGAGGACAAGGAGTTCAAGATTCACACCACTTCAGATGGAATGAATAGCATTTCTGAGAGGGAGTTGTCTTCATCATCCAAAGGATTAGAGTATGCTGAAATGACTGCCACAACTCTTGAGACAGAGTCTTCTGGTAGCAAAACTGTACCTAATGTTGATGCAGGAAGTATAATATCAGATACAGAAAGATCTGATGATGGTAAGGAGGCAGGAAAGGAGATACGGAAGATCCAGACAACTACCACAACCCAGGTAAAGAATTTCAAGTAGCCATGTATGTGTCTGATATAGTCACTGTTCATTGCTGAGGGATAAATTAATAGTATGAGATCTGAGAGGTATTTGAAGTATATTTCTTTAATTATATGAAAAATGTACATCTTCCAGGCCTATTTTCTTTGAAAATGACATAATATGAAGTCTTTCGTGGCTGTATGGAAAGTATATTGCATATACTACTTAAATAACAGTTATTTACCACTAAAATCAATGATAAACTACAATGAATTGGTTTAAATATGTAGACATTATCCTCTCTTTTAAATAATTTTCTTAAAAAGAATGATCAACTGAGCAACCAGCAGAAATTTATCTTCTGATCTCTTTTTTGGGTGCTTCAAAATACCCTATGAACTCTAAGTTATCCATGGTTAAATATTTTTTTTTTAAACAAAATTAACTGTAATTTTTTTAAATTGAAGTAGGTATTAAACAAAATATAAATGAAAAATTATTGTTTTATTGAATAATGAACAATTTTAATTTTAGCATGTTTACAGTGGAACTGGCTGTTCGAGTATTGGTTGCTGTAGATGTGGTAACTGCCTTGTTGGATTTGATCTCCTTGAGACCACTGGAAATTACTTTAAGACCAGCCACCAAAGTGTGGATACTTACGTGTTTCATGCTTGTTTATGCAGTGGCAATGCACATCAAAGCCCATCCTTGCAGATACAGTATTATTGGCTAGATAAAAGCTCCTCTATTATCGTACAGTTATGATACCATTGCTGCTGCTAGCATGATGCAGTTGTTCCTGAAAGAGAATGTATTTGACTGGAGTTGCTAACCTCAAATGCTCTTAAAACAAGTCTACAATCGTCTCCCTGCCTTATCAGTAAGAAGTAACTGTCTTTTATTCAAATGGACTGAAAGAAAGCAAGAAAACTGGCAACAGAGATGGAAACTGTTGCTTACTTCTAAGAAGAGTTAATGCCTTTATCAATAATAGATAAACTATTGAAGAATATAAAATCACTCTTTCCTATGTTTCCGAATAAAAAAACCCTGAAAATACAATTGAAAACACTATGCAGAAGATTCAGGTGAAAAATTCAAATCTTAGATAAGTCTAAGGAAAAAAGAAATTTATCATTTAAAGATAACTCTAAGAAAAACATAGGAAATGCAAGCAACAGTAACAATTTTACTCCCAAGAGGCAAAACTGAATAAAGGAAATCTTCTCTGCTCTCAAAATACTGGCTACAGGAGATCAAGATCAGACTAAATATACAAGAACCTTTTCAGCTCATCTCCAATGCTATGTCCATTTTTACATTACTAACATAATTGTTTTTCAAAGTTCTCTTTTGCTTTTAAATTGGCAAAATGGGATTTGGGAGACTAAATATAATTCTCTAATGATCCTGCTAAAAAGACCAGATAAATAAATTGGTTTTGAAAAATGAGGAGCTGTGTAAAAATACACTCATTCCTTGAAGCCATCACTGTGTAGTTTGTTCATGTTTTGAGTCAAATCTTCAAAGAAAATTGTGTCACTAACCCAGAAAGACAATTGTTTCATATAAACAAAGTCTTGTCACTGACGTTGTATGGGTTACATTTGGTCTTCACTGTAAGACTTCAAGTGAAGAACCTGAGTGTAAAAGCTTGGTGAGTAGCTGAAAGGGAGGCCTGCCATGGCCCCTCCGCACTGATGGATTTGACTTGGAGCAGTTCATTTACTGAAGGATTCTGCCTTCCTTGGAGCATCAGTATCTCCTGTGGTTTGTGGCTGTGTCGCTTAATCCTGTCCTTTCTCAGATTCTCTATTGCATTCAAAAATACATTGCATAAAATTAATGCCATTTTTGAACCTCTTGTTGATGCAGGCAATACAGGGTAGATCTGTCACCCAGCAAGACCGGGATTTACGTGTTGACTTGGGATTTCGAGGAATGCCAATGACAGAAGAGCAGCGGCGACAGTTTAGTCCAGGTCCACGCACAACAATGTTTCGTATTCCAGAGTTTAAATGGTCTCCCATGCACCAGCGGCTCCTGACAGACTTGCTTTTTGCACTGGAAACAGATGTACATGTTTGGAGAAGGTGGGGAGTTGTTTCTTCCTTAACTCCTGATTTGTGTTACCATCAACAATGGAAAATTAGGCGTGTTGGAGAGGGGATGTTACTGGAATAGTGGGGAAGAAAAGAGTTGGTGTTAGCTGAAGTGTCCTTCTGTATCTGCTACCTTCTCTCTTTACCCCTTCCCATCCTGGAACAGCTCTATTTCACAGGTAGTAATTTCTGTTTTCTTGAGGGATTGTATGACTCCTGCATACCTAAACAAATTGAGCTGCTCTTTCGTCTTCTATTTAGTGTTAGAATCTACTGCCTCTGTTCTAGACAGGATGACTTGTGAGTCTGCTAATGGCCATTTTCTTAACTGGTCAATTAAAAGATGGCTTCTCTACCTGTAAGCTGTATAAATAAAACCTCTTTCCTGTAACATTTTCTAAGGCACTCTTTCTAATTGACAGATTTTCTTTTGCATGCCAGCTCCTAGCTGGGTTTAGTCTTGGTGATTATGTAATATTTTATGACAGCAATGTGATTTCCTAGGGTTTTTGTACATTTTGTACATGTTAATAGAGTTAGTCTGTAACTATAATACAATAGAGATAGATTACTCTAATTTCCACCAGAGAATAGTTCATTTCCACAAAACTTAGCATAGTTTTATCAAAGTTTTATCAAATTTGTATTGCATTTAGTTTCCAGTTTGGTTAACTGTTCTGTGATACTCACTTGGAAATAGACAGTTTTGATATTTTTCTTTTGGCCATGTATATGGGAGGGAATTTGTATTTTGTGTTTAAATAATTCTTGAAGGTTGAAGTTCAGATCATATATTTTCAGTTCAAGCCTTTAATTTTTGCTTGTTGGCTGACAACAAATGTTGTTTTGGAGAAAGACCATACTTATAGACAGAGCATTCCTCAATATTTTCACATGGGGGTTTTATAATTTTGGGGAGTGACTGTTTCACATGACAATTTCTCACCAATTAGGAGTTGCTGAGATTTCGCCTAATCTTACTAGCATCTGTGCCTTGCCGAGCTGTTATTAATGCTAGATTTATTATCGGTTAATAAAGCTAATATTAAATCAAGGTATGGCCATGCTATCAAGCTTTTCCTTTAAAACAGTGGCAGGTGTTATCATTAGTTGTTATGAAGGGTGCTTCAAATGGCACAGGTGCAGTATGGTGAGCTCTTAATATTAAATAGTTGCTTTCATGCTGCAGAAACAACTCCACTGCTTTCAGCAAAAGTGCCTGTGAAGCGAAGTGCTGGTTGATGGGAATAAAAGGTTGGAAACTTGTTCTCAGCTTTGTATTTGAATGTAATCCTGTGCAGAAAGAGATAGCAATCAATTTATTCATTAGGCTAGTCTTGTTTATATTTTTAGACAATTTGCATGCAAAGTTTTGTAGACCAGAGTTTTCCTTTTTATCAAAGAAATATTCACACTCTGGGTGCAAAGAATTGTATTTATCTAAAATTTATTTTAATTGTTTGGTTTTAATTCATTCTTTCTTCTGTTCTTGCAGTCACTCCACAAAGTCTGTGATGGACTTTGTCAATAGCAACGAAAATATTATTTTTGTACACAACACAATACACCTCATTTCCCAGATGGTAGACAATATTATTATTGCTTGTGGAGGAATTTTACCATTGCTGTCAGCAGCCACATCCCCAACTGTAAGTACAATATTTCCACCTAGTGGTCATATTAGAAATTATTGTTAATAATGCAAACCACTTTCTGCAGCTGACTTTTCTTCTTTAGGGACTCCTGTCCCCTTTCTGCTAATTCCTTCAAAAAATTTAAATTTATAATCAAACTGTTACACTTTGATATACAGAGCATTAATAACATTTTGCATTTGAAATGCTAATTTTATCAGAGAAGTAGTACTGAGTAAGAGTAATATTTCATAGTTGATTAATATTTCATTTAAAGGGATGACCATTAGGATAATGATTCCTGTAACAAAATAACATGCTTTATGATGTCTACTTATTGATATTCATAAACCTTTTTTTGCATGGCCACTATTAGTTTGCATGCCAAATGATACCAGAAGTCATCCCCTCTTTGCTCTGTTTACTTCTTCCTTCAGTAGGTCCTTTTCCCCTCCTTTTTTTTTTTTTTTTAACTTGTATTGAAAATTACTGAGATTTTTTTCCACTCTAATATTCTTGGTAAGTTGTAAGTTCTTAGCAGATTAAAGCTCAGGCACACAGAGTATCTTCACTAAAAAGGGGAGAATATTTTATAAACATTGCATTATTGACAAGAGTATTTATGTTATCCAAATGTGATGCCTTGTCTGTGCATTTAGTATCTGTGACTATTTCTTTCATACTAAATGTTATCTTGAGCATCCTGTAAACATCTGTAGTTAATATTGGTCTTTGAAAGGGGAGACAATGAGACCCAGAAGGGACAAAGAGGCTCCTCTGAAATAATGTGGGTATTAGGCACTGGAGGCTGCAAATGTGGTTTGCAGTAAAAGCTCAAATCTTTATTCTAGCCATTCAGCAATTCATGTTGCTTTACTTTTTATTTACTATTGCTTCTACTAAAAAAATCTTTTTTCTGCAGATTTTGTTTGAGAGGTAGTTATGAATGAGCTGGCAATTTGCTAAATATTAATATGATTTTCAGACGGGCAATTAATATTAAAATGCTGTCTCTTTACTATTTTTACTGTGTTAACTTGAAAAATATTTGCTACAAGCAAAAGTGAGAGACTTCAATAATTGTCTGTAGTCACAAGAATAACATTAAGGTCCTGATTTTGCAAGTGCTTTATTGTAAATATTGACAAGTATGAGTGGGTACACACTGAGCCATCTTGAAATACAGGCTACACTATCATTCTTTAGAGTAAGGACATAGGGATGTTTTTTAAAGCAAACATTTTAGGCATCATTTGAAAAATTATGGCGTTTTGACATCTTTTATATAAAAATATAAAACAGACACAACATTAATCAGGCTGAAGTTCCATTGAATGCTCTTTGTTGGTTTTACCTCTTGTCCTGGCTTATGATGCTGTAGAGCCATTCTATGGAATAATAGTTTTGAAGTTCACCATTTCCCTCTATTCATTTTGGATAATGTAGATGTGTGTGTGTCTGCATAGATAGTTACCTGACACAGCTGTAATAATTACATATCCATTTATTAAAATATTGTGTGTTAATACTGCCTTGCTCAATAGCGTGATTTTCATGCACTGATACGTAAGACTACATTTTCAAATTTGTGTATTGTGCACACATTTCTCCACTATATGGGGGCTGTGTGTATTACTTGAATGGTTAATTTTACAATCTGTCTAGGACAGTAAAAAAAATAAATTGTAAAATAAGGTAATTCCCAAAAACTTCAGTAGCTGGCCTCAAATTGAATGAATCCTACTATGTGAAATTAAAAAAAAAAAAATTCTTCCCACCCATTCCACTCCATTCCTGTTCCTCATTTCCCATCCATAAACATTAAAAGGAAGGTGGATTTATTCATCACTGTGACAGATACGAAGAGCACAGCACATCCTCCCTCCTAAGAGAAAGTGCTCTCGCTCAGTGTTGTTCTGAATCATAGTTTTGAAGGGAGCAGATGCCCTGCTGGGCATCAGACCACTTGTGAATATCCATCACATGATGAATGAAAAGAAGTTTCGTACTGATTCTCAGACTTCTAATGCTTGTGCATCCTTGAACTGCTGTGGAGAAGTGGATGGATTGCTGGTTCAGAATATATTTCTTCTCAGTCTTGTAAGGGCAAAGTAGGCCACTGCAAGCAATCAGTTAGAAAAGCCTGGCTCACCCTCCTCCTTCCAGAAGCTGCTAATGGGAAGAGAGAAGAGGTTTGAAACTGGAAGATTTATATGACATCTCCACTGCATAAAAACACTTACAGCAGGTCTGCTACTGGCCTCTTTCTGCCAGAGTAACTCTTAATGGAGGAAAGGGCCCATAGGCTTTCTTCCTCACCAATTTAAAGACTCACAGAACCACAGAATGGTTGAGGCTGGAAAGGGGACACAGGAGGTCACCTGGTCTGACATCCATGCTCGAGCGGGGCCACCTGCAGCCGGTTGCCCAGGACTGTGTTCAGACAGCTTTTGACTATCTCTGAGGATGGAAAATCCATCACCTCCCTGAGAAACCTGTGCCAGTCCTCAGTGACCCTCACCCTGGAAAAGTATTTCTTGATTTCCATGTATAACCTACTGTGTTGTAATTAATTACATTAATGAATGAGTTTTTATCCATAAGGTACAGAATTCAAATTTTGTGTTGCATCTCTTGAATCCCTTCCCCAGCCCCAACCATTCTGTTAGTCTGTGTAGTTCTGTAATTGAAACATGTAATTGAAACAGGGGATTAGAGGTCCACTCAAGCCATGTTGCACTACTCTTCCAAAAGGAAACTGTTCACAGGCTCCATGAGCTGCCTCACTGGGTCAGCCCAAGGGCCCAGCTGCTTTGGCATTCTGACTCCAACAGTGAGAGTTTTCAGCTTACATCAAAATGCAGAAGTCTGAGCAAGCATATTGATTGCTATAATAGCACTCCGTTTCAGCGTTTAGGATTTTAACAACTAGAGAGGGTGTTTGGGCTGTCATATTTAATAACCACTGAGGAATTTATCCTTCTAGACTTTATCTAATCTTTTTTGAAGCTACTTACGCTTTCAGCCTCCATAATATCCTATGGCATTGAGCCTGACAAAGCAATTATATAACCTTCGAAACACTTCTTGTCTTTGTTTTTTTTTAAGCCTGCTTGAATGCATGAAGTCACTAAGTGCTTTACTGTTTAGGCTATGAAAAGAGTGGTTAATCATGTCTATTCAGCTCAATATCCTTTATGACTTTGTAGGATTGAGCCATATCTCCTGCTGTGCCTGTTTGAATCCACAACATCTTCCACTTGTTTAGCCCCTGGTCCTCCATATTTCTGTGCTGTGGAGCTTTTCTGGGGTGTCAAAACCCTCATATTTTTTAGATCCCCTAGAATACATATGCTCAATTTATCAACCAGTGTGAGCTCATTTTTACTTAATTTCTTTCTTCTTCACTTTCATGAATGGTGACTCTCTGTCCCAAATGAGTGTGCTTGAGTGTGGGGGCAGGGGGCGGGGATGCACCACCACACTCTCCAATATTCCCAGTGAAGGTCTTTTGGGGCCCATATTGAAATTTTAAAGTAGGAGTTCTTACTTATTTCCTCTTAGTGTATTTTATTTATGGCATAGGTCACACATTTACATCTGGTTATGAAAACTAATTTACTCTTTGGTCTGGAATAGTGAAACATGAAAGCAAAAAGCCTATAGACAGACAGTAAAGGTCATTCCACCCTTTAACTTTCAGGATGATTGAAACAGGGGTGGAATTCATTAAGAGATTAGGGTAAATCTAAGTATTCACTTGAAGTACTTACATGTGGCCTAGATTTCTAGCTAGTGGAGATCTACTCAACAGAAGCAAATGATTCAGCTGTCTCTGATGTAGACATCTACCAGGTCCCTGTAGGGTCCAGCTGGAATGATTGTTAACCTGGAGCTCCATCTAGTCTTTTTTTATGAGATAGCCTACTTGTTCTCTAATGGAGAAAGAAAGAAGCACAGAGTTCCTTTTTCAACTGTCTCTCGCTCCTGCCTGTGCACAATTCCTTGATTTCAATGTATCAGTCAGAGTTCAAGCGAATCTGAGTTCATCCTGGGCCACTCATTCTTAAATAGTCCTAAATTCTGCTGCAAAACTCTCTTCTCAATAATCTGCTGTAGAGTTGGTTGTTCTTACATGTGTCCCCTTGCCCCTCATTTTCATAAAGCACTTCACCTATTTCTCATTAGTAGAAAAGATGCTGAATATTAGATGCTTGAATTAATTAAGTCTATTTGAAGAAAAGAGCCAAGGATAAATTTAGCAAAATGACTTTCAGGACATTGGAGCAATTGCAGTTTGGGTTTGTTTTTTTTCTTTTGTGCAACAGATTCTGTATTGTGTTCTCTCCCTTGCTAAAAAAGAAGTACTGTCACAGTTGCCTTAAAAAGATGAATGTTTGAAAAACTTCCCATTTCAAAAGGGCTTTTTTTCCTTTGCATAGTTCAGATTTGGAGTGAAACGGCAATTCTTCTGGTCTGGATGGAAAATTACTGCATGGTTCCTTGCCCACTGTAGAACAGGCAGTCTTAACTATGGAATTCCATCTCTATGGAATTCTTGTAATAGAAATCTGCCTTTTATCATGTAGGGTTTGATTTTCGTTTTGTTTTTCTCTGGTTTGGTTTTTTTCATTTTTTGTTTGGTTTTTGTTCTTTTGTTTGTTTTTTTAAATCTAGACTAGGGTGATCTGAATATAAACCTTTAAATATAAATAGAAAAAAAAAAAAAGAAAAGGTGCATTTTTTCTGTAAACAAACCACTCACAAATCTGTGAGCAACTCAAGAGTGCAGAGAAGGTTATATGTTTGTATGGCATGCAAGGGAAAGTTCACTATAATTCACAATAATCTATTCCCACAATTTTTAATATTTCACTCAATTTCAATTCCATACTACATCTGTCCCAGGGTCTGTACATGAACTTGCTTCAAAAGCTGGGGGTTTCTTTAAGTGTTGTCAATTGTATACATGAAACAATTTGGAATTGAAGCAAATATTAACAAAGAAATATGAGCAGTTTTGTTGGTTTACAGTATAATCTGGAGTGCGTTCCACTTTTGATTCTGATGTATAGTTTATTAAATTGGGAATATTAGATAACTCTGCTACGATTATGGAGAGGTCATAAAATACAACATACTGATTTCCTTTTATTTTGTCCTTTCTGTGGGGGAGGTCTGTGAGGCTTTCTAAAAATAATTACAGCCATAAGGAAGACATTATTAAGATGTTGTGGAAGTGTGAAAAACAGGATCTGTAAGGGAAAAGGTTTGGAGAAGAGGCTTTCTGTTAATAGAAGCTGGTGTACAGATAAAACATTTCGTGTACAAGCTAGCAATTGGAAGTAATCACTGCTTGCTACAAAGATAGCAGCTGTGACAAGGACTTGAGGACATTGAGCAAGGCGAAAGCAATTTGAGGAGTTTAAATATATGTGACAGTTCAGAACAAATTTTCAGACCCCTTGCAATCAGTTTGTTTTTCCACTTAGTCTAAGAAGTCTATAATTCAGCTTCTTACTTGCAGAATTCGAAATATCAGCTCTCAAATTGTTATCTGAGGGCTGCTGGTGTAATATGAACTGTCCACAAAACTCCATTAAACATGTAATGATGGCCTCATTAGGTCTGTGGATTAAAAGCTGAGATGTATGACCTGTGTATAGTGTTAGCATTATCATGTTCAGGACTTGTGTGATTCCATGGGTGCTATGTGACCTGTAACAATTCTGAGAATCAAAAGTGGTAAAATGGATATGAAAATTGTCAGCCAGTAAGAGAGATAAAAGCCACAGGTTAATTCTTGAGGTGCATCCAACTACGAAAAGACAAAGACACATTTAAAAAACTGATTGAACACGGTATTTTCTGTCCTGAGAGGAAAGAAAACAGTTCATTTCAGCTTGTTTTTCTTTTTGTTAGATTAGACTTTTCCACAGTTTAAATTATAACAATGATAACTGACATACTCCAAAGTTTCTTTTTATTTTTAAAACAGGACCAGTGAAAACTTAAGAATTAGCTCCTGGCCCACTGTTATAATAAAGAAAGTGCTTCTACCGAAAGCAAAACCATAAAAATTCAACCCACATATTTAGTTCTGAACACTGAAATTTGAAGGCCAACTCAGTCTGAGTGGCTTAGTAAATCTTGGGAGTTTTTTCCTATGGTTCAAAAACATTGTCATACTGGTTTCGGTTGAAGAAATTGTACCCAAATGTAATATAATAATGAGCTATGAGGTGCATCCAAGGGAAGAGCATTATGCATGGAGAACCAGGTTGCTTGTTGTAGTTTATATTTGTTTTGTCAAAGCATTTTAAACATATTTGCCTCCTCATAAAAGGATTAACTACTTTATTACAATTCAGTTGAATGGATTGTTGTAAAATGCTCATATCTATATAATAATTTCAAATGTTACTTTCTTTTACATTGCTTCATAAAATTACTCTATGTACTACATAAAAGATGTACATTGCTTTGGAAGAATCAGTGTTTACATGAACTCCATAATAATACAAGATTTAAAATTTTCCTTGTGCATAGCTATCTTTGACAAGTCTTTATTTTCAAATGTTCATGCTGAGCTTAAATGTTTTGCTGTTCTAAATATAAATTAAACAAATGTATAATTTCAAGATACTAATTTGTTTCAATTTACCTTGTATTTTTAGTTAACTTAAACAATTTTCTTTTTCTTTTATTGTTGTGATCTGTTGTCTGTTTTGTCTGTTGCATGTCCAGGGTTCTAAGGTTAGTATTGCTGCTGTAAGTTTCAGTTTTTTGCATTTTCAAAAATACCTTATTTTTGGTCATTTAATATTTTGCCTCTTTTTTTAGTATTATTATTCTTACTATTATTTTCCTATATCATACAGTAGGATGTGAATAGGAATATATTAGGTGTAATTAACTTTTCCTACCATATTTCCCCTGTGTAAATTAATGCATTGTCAACTATGGTGCTTGCTCTTAGCTCCTGGACTGAATGTAGTCCAGTCTGTGAGCTAATTTAAGTTATAACTGCAGCTGTCTGTAGAGAAACTCTTTATATCCTGAACATGTTCATTGTATGGGAGAGGTGCTTCTGCTCTTTAATTACACTGAGTAGTCCTGGAATGGTGATGGGTTCACTTTTCAATGAGTTTTTGAGATATCCTTATCTAAAATATTGGTGATACTAGAAGGCAGCTTGCTGAATAATTGGACATATTTTTAAAACTATTACAATATCAAAGTGCTGTATGTAACAGGTAGAAGTGATGGTAAGTTGGATGTAGAAAAACTGTTGGTAATTTTTTTCCTCCATCTAGCAGGACTTTAGGGAGATTTGCAAAAAAAAGATTCTTTCTAATTCAAAGTTTACTAAAATCTTGCTAAAATGCACTGAAATGTTATATTAAGTGAATTTACTACATAACTTGGCAAAATTAAAAAAAAATAGATGTTCTGAGAGGTTTAAGACTGTGATTGGCACAGTACAGTTGAAAATTGATAAAAATCAACATCAGGCAGTCAACTGGCTGCAAGCAAGCCTGATGTTATTTCAAGCATAAGTTCAAAGTTCAAGTTTCTATAACCATATATGAGTTTTTCTAGCAGACTGTTATGGCTATAGATTTTTCCAAATATATTTTCTTTCTGTGAGTGTTTTCAGAAAATCTTTTTCCAGTCTGTTATAAAAAACCCAGCAAACTATTTTTCCAAAAAGTAGGAGCATGGTGTAAACAGGGGAGCCCTGGCTAAAGAAGATAGGAGATAGGCTGAAACTCTTTCCTCTGAGAGTTGTCATTTTACTATTTTTCTGATATTATTGGGCAGTTCAGACAGATGACAGCCCTTCCCAAATCACTCATGTAATCGACATGCTCCATCCTTAAGAGAAATTAAATGAAGGGCTATCTATCATTATGGTGACACATGCCACTTTGTATCTTTCATCTTTGAAAACACTTGTTTCCTTAATACTGTTTGGCACAGTTTGCACTTTTGTAATTTTGTATGTAAAAATATTCCAAAAAGTAAGACGTGAGTGAGGCTAATAATGTTTTATGAGTATGGAAATAAAGGAATTTTTAGTTTTCTGTATTTTTTCTTTCCTTTGGAAGGAAATGACCTCAAGAGCACAAAATATTTTTTTTTAAATACTTCTAAGCAAATTAATAAAAGTAAAGAAGCACAATGAAAGTACTTTTCAAAGGGACTAAACTGTGTGCCCAGAAAGCCTTGCAATTGGAAATCTTGTTGACAATCAATAAGAATCAGCCACCTGTAAACCAATTTTAAAATAGCATTTAGGCATATAATTCTGGACACAGACAAGTATCCTACATGCCTGTTTTCAATTTGCCTAGTTCCAGAGGTAAAAGTGTTTAAACAGGTATTTATTTTTTTTTTATTAAGCTGTTTCCTCAGTTATCTGCACTGTTAAATACCTGAAGGCATTTGAAAACATGACTCTGGACATCTAAATGTCTTCTCAGAGAAAAACATTTTAGCTTTAAGAAATATTGACCTCATCTGGAAATTTTCTGCAGATTCCCACTAAGGAGAGTCCAACAGTACATTAGGAAAGAAACAGCCACTCTCTGGGGCATGTGAGCTGCACACCATGTCACTTGTCACATCTTTACTTTCCCTTTCTTGTTGTTGTGAGGTAGCAAATGTAATTGGAAAATTGGACTTTGTCAGGATTCTATATGCTGTAAACATTCCAGGGAAAATTGTTTAATGGAAACAGAGTGCAAAACTGTATATTTTTTCCCACTCCACTCCTCAGATTTACTTGTTTATCTAAAGGAATATGAATAAGTAAAAACTATACAAAAGAAATTCCTTTCATCTGTTACCTGTTTGCGTAGCCTATGGAGAAATGTAAGAATATGTTACATCCTTTTACACCATGCATTGTTTTATTATCTGCCCATACTTTGTCTTTATGTAATTGCTAATAACTTTCTCATTTATATTAGATTTTTTCTCATCTATTACAGCATGTAAATGTAAATAATTTTCTCACTCTTCATGCTGTCTTACTTTGAAATTCACTCACAGCTTATGTTAATGGTGTCAATAGGAGATTTTAAAATAACGTTTCAATCTATCTGTCATAAAGCGTAACAATTTAGATTTCTATGTGTATGTGCTGTCCTTATATTTCAGTTGTGTTCAAACTGTTTAATTCAATTATCTCCTTTTAAAGACTGAATTGGAAAATATTGAAGTGACACAAGGAATGTCAGCAGAGACAGCAGTAACGTTTCTCAGCCGTCTGATGGCAATGGTTGATGTACTAGTATTTGCCAGCTCTCTAAATTTTAGTGAGATTGAAGCTGAAAAAAACATGTCTTCTGGAGGTCTAATGCGACAGTGCCTAAGGCTTGGTAAGTCAGCAGACAGGATGTATTAAATAGTTACTTACAGATCAATGAGTTGCGATGGATCAAATAGTGACACATGTAGGAAAGGACCTTGTAGGTAGAGTTGGATGTGACAAAATAAAAATCCCCTTTATTATTGATTTGATATGTTTTTAAGGCCAATTCAATTTAGTTATAAGAAAGATGTGTCTGAAAATGTTCTTCCTTATGTACTTCAAGTTGTATATATTCAGGGAGAGTAAAAATACTAAATTTAAGTCAGTAAACAGATGACTTTTTTTCTTAAAGCTGCTTTGCTAACTCCATGTTGCAGGTTGTTTTATCCAAGTCTCCATGGATTTGTAGGACTCTTTATAGGCTGTGTAAGATAAAAAGACTGGGGTACTTGTGCAGACACTGTAGACCTCAATATATTTTGCAACAGTATGGCATTTATCTTCACTATTTACTATTTGCTACATACTGTTACAATTAATGCAGGAAATTAAAAAATCTATGGATAATTCAAACTATTCTATGCAACTTATATCACTTTATTCTTATGAATGTTAAACTTTTGCTGTCATCTGGCATGATGTTTTGCTGATGTTATGTTCCACAGATGTTTTCATCTCTCAAATGATGAATAGTTTTTGTGCTCAGATTATTTCCTGTTATTATTCATACTACTTATTATGTTACTAATAATTTTACTATTCCTGGTAAAACTTGTGGGTTATTCTCGTTTATCAATTTCTTTAAAAATTTTCAATTACTGCCTACTCTTAAAGAGTGCTAATTGATGTTCTAAATATAATATTGAGAAAATATTCTAACTTATGGTGTTTTCACTTCTTCTTTTAGTTTGTTGTGTGGCTGTGAGGAACTGCTTAGAATGCCGGCAAAGGCAAAGAGAGAGAGTAGTAAACAAGACGTCATTAATTGGTGGTAAAACTCAAGATGCTCTTCAGGGTGTAACTGCATCAGCAGCAGCCAAGGTAACTGAGCCTTCAGTAACCAGCACCAATGACAAGTCTGAACCACTGCTTTTTAGGATCATAAAATAATTGTAACTGCCTTCTCAGATATTTGGCAAAAGCTCAGGTTTTTCCTATTAACTGGTTTATGGTAAAAGTATGTGAGGGGGCTTATTTGAAACATGAAAACTTTGTTGTGATAGCATGACTGGAGCAATTCTAACCAACTTTTTCACTCTTGCTCGGCCTACTTGAAAGAGCAAGGTCCCTTACTCACCTCTGTCATACATACCAGCATAGATTTTTTTATTCCATCAGGATACTTTGCAGTTTTGATGAAATCCTGCAATCGCATCTCTGTTGGTGGAATATCTAATTTTCAGTAACTTCAACAGACCTTTGAACACATATTAGGAATCAGTATTTACTATCTGATCTTAGGAGTGGATGTTATTGTATATTCAGTTACAGCTTAGTTTTTCCAGTGTCATTAATTCTTTTTTTTTTTTTTTTTAACTTGTTCACAGCTAAAAGACTTTGGGAATCTAGAAATTAAAATCTGAAACAAATTGGCAGAGTCCATGACTAAAATACAAGACTTTGCATGATGTAAAGGATCCCTTCTTTTTTGCTATTATATTTTCATTACTAAATTCAGTGGTTTTTCTTCTCTGAAAACTTTTTGAAATAACCTTTACAAAATTAGCTTCTTTCAAAATATTATTTAATTAAATCTCACAAAGACATTACATTTTTCAATGTTGTCACATCTCACTTTTAATACATTTTATATTTTAAAGGAATCATACAATTCTATTTTTTTTTAATAGTGGAGATTATAAGTAGCCTATAATACGTCTCAGTAAAATTAACATTTTTTTTTTATATTTCTGTTCACCATTTATAACCAAATTTAACATGTGTATTAGAAATATTTTTTAATTGTTCTGCTATGAAGCAACTGTAATCTGAAACAAAATTTTGTGTGCAAATTATTGTCTTAACTCTGTCTAGAGATACAGTTGTTCCAAGCCACTGGAAAGATGTAACAATTTATATCTAAATAGTTAGTATTAAGACAATAATTCAAAACATCACTTTATTTCTAGAGCTCCTGTCTGAGTATTATGTGGGAAACATTGGTAGTAACATATAATCTAAGATTAATGTAGTATCTAAAAAGTTATGTCAAATTAAGGTTGTAACAGAAATGCTTTGATATTTTGAGGTGACAAAAAAATCTCACTACTTTTTATTTTTAGACTCCCCTTGAAAATGTCCCTGGAAATCTTTCTCCCATAAAAGACCCTGATAGGCTTCTTCAGGATGTTGATATTAATCGTCTACGAGCAGTTGTTTTTCGTGATGTGGTGAGTAATATGTGCTGTACTTCTTTCTTCTGCAAAGTCATCACTTATGTTTTGAACGAGATTTTGATTGTACCCAAATTAAAAATATCCTTCATGTGTCACACTTCATATATTATCTGCAAACCATCTGCTTGTGGCTTTGTAACTACCAGCCACCTTCTGCACTTTGTATGGATTAAGCTATTTGAGATTAGTAGTTAACTGTGTTTAACACTCAGCCTTAATCTCATGCTAGCCAAATAATCACAGCCAAGATAAATCAGTTATGCCTTATGTTGATTAAAATTGTAATACTAAAGGTGTCAACTATTTGTCCAACCAGGGTAGGAGGAAGAATTAGTATATATGTAACAGCGATGCAGCAAATTGCTTTGTAAACACAATTCTCACTTCTGCTAAACATATATATGTATGTGAACATGCATAAAAATGTCTTTAAGATTTTTCTGAAATGGTTTTTAGCTCAAAACTGCACTACAATATGTTTGGTTTTGAATGTAGGATTTGAATAGGAATTATGACTGTATACCTGCAAATACTTATGTTTAAACTTCTCCAACCTGAGCTCAAAGTGGCAATCTTCTGTCACCTATTCC
The DNA here is from genome assembly GCA_036785705.1 of Acanthornis magna. Classification (NCBI taxonomy): domain Eukaryota; kingdom Metazoa; phylum Chordata; class Aves; order Passeriformes; family Acanthizidae; genus Acanthornis; species Acanthornis magna. The sequence continues at coordinate 16,943,770 of JAWUZG010000090.1, forward strand.
TTTCATAACTAATGGAGAAAAGAGTACAAGAAAGCATGTTTCTGGAACTTCTATGAAATAAATTCATAAGAGAATTTCTAGTTATTTTAAGAATTGCAAAAACATGCAGCCAGGTTAAATACTACCCAGAAAACATGGAAAACAAGCACTGGATTTGTAATAGAAATTACATACTTGTGGAATTGAGAAAAGATGAAACCACTACATGAGTAGATAGAAACTGATGTCTTAATTCTATCATGTTAAGTTTTACATGATAATAATAAGAGAGGACATTTCAGTTGAACTACAGCAACTTAATCTCAATCAGGATAATATCTAAGCCATAGATGGCAGTTGCCCCTGAACAGCAGATTACATGGGATAAGAAAAGAAGACCGCAAAGTTATAGTGGTCCTGGCTTTCACTTAAATCAGTCTTGGAAACCCAGGATTGCTGCTGACAGTCCTGTGGAAGTGGAAATTGGAATGTATGAGCTGGAATTTATTGCTGTAAGAAAAACAGTGGTACATTCTCCCTGCTTTTGCATGTTACCAGAAGCTGTTATGCCTGCTTATGCATCCAGTGTCAGCTAGAGAAACATCAGTGGATTTCCCTCTCAGCAATTGTACCCTTTACCTCTTTGTGTCAGGGGCCTTCACAATCTCATCCTTGGGGCAGCAGAAGACAGTTGCCCTTGCTGCCGGGGAGCCTTTAAAGCACTCTCAGAGTACAGTCAGGCCTCTGTTTTGAAAAGTCCATTGACTCCACAGGCCCAGAGATTTGTGTAATTGCCAAATTACCTCCAAAATTCAGTACTCAATATGTGCTCCGTGTGTTAGGACTCCACTGAAAATCCACTCAAACTTCTGCATTATCCATTTGCGGCTATGCTGGCAGCAGCAGCATTTCAGAAAGGTATTATTTATTAAGCCTTGTGATGATTTTGTATAAAAATTCTATGGAAATATTCACTATTCTAGATGTGTTTCTTTTTCCCCAACACAGGATGACAGCAAACAAGCTCAGTTCCTAGCTCTGGCAGTAGTCTACTTCATCTCTGTCCTGATGGTCTCCAAGTACCGCGACATTCTGGAACCACAACGAGAAACTGCGAGGTCTGGGAGCCAGGCAGGTAGAAATATCAGACAAGAAATAAATTCACCAACTAGTACAGGTAAATTTGTATTCTTCAAATGTTATTTGATTGACTTTTTTTTTTTTTTGAGAACAGTTATTATTTTATTAAAAAATATTTTTAGGGAGTAGCTTCTTCCTGTATAATAATTTGGGGTTTTAAAATACAATGGCATATTTCAGGTATTCTCTATAGTTGCTTATAGGGTATTACTTATTTTCATTTGCATATTTTTTCTACATCTTTATTTTTCTTTAATTTGAAAGTAATTAAAAAAAAAAAAACAACAGGGTTCCTGCTGGAGTTAAAGTTATGAAGTACAAGATAGTTCACCAAAAATCTTCCTGAATCTGTCATGTGTGAGGAAGAAGAGATATCTTTATACCATAAAATGAATAAACTGCAAACACAGCTGCTTGCCCACGTGAGCTTCTTTTGTTTGAGTGAGGAGGTTTGTGAAAAGGTAGTAGTGGAGGACTGAGTACTTTCTTGGATTCCTGCTGTATTGGTGCCTGCATTTCAAAGGCTATGGTAACGATATAATAAAAAAGAAACCTTGCTATTGCCTTCTTTGACTGAACAGTTTGTGATTTTTATTAGCAGTAGTGGTTTTACTGGCATGTGTTCTTCAGCCTGAAAGGGAGGGGGTCTGTTAGCTCTCAGAAGCTGTTAGAAACAAGGCATGCAAAAGTAAAAGAATTCTGTGTAAAAGAGTTGAAAACAGTAGTTAAATTTGTCCATGAAACTTTTTGTGTATGTTTTTATTCTTGTGTTGATCTTTAATTGCTTTCTTCATTTATGGAAATGCAAATTTTCAATCTTCATAGAATTTTTCTTCCCATTTCCATCATATTTACATTTAGTCATTATTTTATGATTCATCATAATGTTTTAATTTGCTACGTTTATGTAATTTTCTAAAGTCAATGTGCTTGTAGGCTTCCCATTTTAAAAATACTACATGATCATAGTTAGTTAAGAGAAATCATAATTTTTTGTGCCTTCCTGATTAAATGTTATGGTTCTGAACTAAGAAACTGCTACTTTCATCCATGATTGTCCTGCCTATTTGCTTGTATATATCTATCTATCTATCTGTGTCTCTTTTCCCCATAAATGTTGCTCTTGAAGTGCCCAAATAATAGGTATGCTGTTTCCTATCTCTTGATACAGAACTTGTTTTTTTTTCCTTTTAGAAATGCCTTTTTTTGTTGATAATACCATATTTGCATGTTTCAATGAGATAGGATATCTGTCATGGATCCACAGTGGACCAGGCCACACATGAGTACAAGCTGGCTCACATTTGATTCCATGATTTTCTCCACAGTTGTGGTCATACCATCTATCCCTCACCCAAGTTTGAACCATGGATTCCTTGCCAAGTTAATTCCTGAGCAGAGCTTTGCCCACTCATTTTACAAAGGTAATATTAACATCATCTCCTAACCTGTTTGGGTGTTCTTATTTAATGTAATGCACTTCAAGAACTAAATGTGATGTTACGGTTGATAAATAAGTATACGCCTCAGGTTACATGGAGATCAGACCTGATGATACCTTTAAAACTTTAACTTCCTGACTACATTTTTCTAGAAATTGTCTCTCCCACTTTTGCTACCATTTATTATCTTTAATTATTATAAAATAAAAGGAAAAAAAAAAAACAAACAAAAAACCCAAAAAAACAGTCAGGAGAAGGGAACGGATATAGGAAAATTTAAATGCTTTTGTTTTGTGGTTATTCTGCTAAAATATTAGGTTCATAAAAATAAAATCAGGCCTATTTTAAAAATATTGCATACCACATGAAGTATAAAGTAGTTTTGTAGTATTCCCTTTCCCTATATCTTTTCCTGTTCTTTTGCCTTCCTTTCTCGCTTTTTTTCTTGCCTTCCTGATAGTTTGTAAATCTCTGATATTGTATGTGAATTATTTTATGCCTGTTAGTTAATGTGCTGTGCTGTGTTTCTCTTGAAGGAAACCAAATTTTCTGCCAAAGCAACTATTACGTGTTTTGGGCCTGATTTGTTTTGTTTTGTTTGTTTGTTTGTTTTAATAGATACCCTATAAAGTAGGAATATGGGGTTTTTTTTAAATTTCTTGAAAAAGAGAGGGATACCTGAATGTAACTTTAGCCAAGTTTGCATGTACTTTTCCACATTTATTTGCATGCACTGTGCTGTGAACACAGAATGTAAAACTATTTAAAAAATGTAATCTGATGAAAATGTTCTAGGTATAATCTTGTAAAGTCTCACTGTGTAAAAAGACTGATTTATAAAAAGCATAAGCGATTTAGAATGCATCCAGTTTATAAAGAACAGAAAAGTTAACTTCCTACTTCAGTAATAAGGTGACTTATGTTTGTCATATGCTGTCTGGGGGCATTATGTTAAATACTTATTACATCAGCTTCAACTATCACTAAGTTAATCTGGCATTTCTTAAGCTTTGGTGTGTGTGTATGTATATTATAAATTGCTTTTATTTATAACAGTGTGTGAGCCAGGGTTTGTGATTTTGATTCATAAGTCTATTGTCTGCCATACAAAGAAACAAATATTTTGTATTACTCAATATCCTGATGTAATATTTGTTGTTGTGACGTTTACAACAACATTACATAGAAATGTTTACATTTCTATGATTTAATCCATCATTGATGGAAAAAGGAATCATTTGCTCTTAGTTCAGAAGACTGCAGTACTATGTGGTACTACACAATAGACTTTTTTTTCTTTTTGGTTGGTTGTTTTTTTGGTTTTTTTCTTGTGAGAGTTTGGTTTGGTTGGGGTTTGGTGTTTTTTTGCATTTAAAGTAGTTTCTGTGTATCAGTCATAGGGTATTTTATTTTTAACCATCTTTGCTTGGAAATTGATTAGACTGCCTCAAAACACACTCATTGAAAGACATTTTAACTTTTGTTAAATTTAACACAATAAAAATAGACTATGCAACAGAAGTGACTTTATATTTATATTTGCATGAAACTTGGCATTTGATATGATGGGTGGCAAAGACAGGGGAAAAACAGTTTTTCTTCTTACAAATAGTACCTGAATAAAATATATATATCAGAAGCAGAAGAAAAGATTAAGTAGACATGGCAGCAGTCCTACAAACTCACCAAAATATTTAAGATAAAGCATTTTTTGAGAACTGTGTCTTCTGTGTTATTATCTGTGGTACTTGTTTTACCTTGAGTTCAAGTAAAATAGTTTTGGAGTTGTTCATTAGAGCTACATGAAAAGTGTGAGCAGGCTAAAAAGAAAAGCGAGTTTGGCTTTAGAAATAAATTATTCAGTAAAGGAAATATTATCTGTGGTTAGCTATTTTATTTGTTGATATCATCATATCCTTAAGGGTTTTAACTCTCTGAGGTCTCAGTCTCTTCCAGCTTCACCCATTAAAGAGGAAAAATGATTCCACTTTTTATACTGTTAACACAATTCCTCAGTTTTGAACATCAGCAAGAGGTTAAATGAAAAAAGATTGCAAACACTGTCAGAAAAGGCCAGAATTCAAATAATATTTTGCCATTTCAAGAGAATCTTTCATTCCAGTGGATAAGCCAATTGGTTTCTTGCTAGTGACGTGACTTGCTTTCAGATGTTGGCAGCAAACATGTAATTTTTGGATATTATTTTAAATTTTAATGTATTTTTACTTAATACAGAGTGGTTTAGTATAGCATTTAAAACTAACAACACATTTTTAAAGCAATGTTCTACTTATTAAAAATTGATAGAAATTTAGTTGTTACCTGTATTTTATTCATTCTACATGACACAAGATAATCCAGCAAATTATATCATAATTTTTAGAACTGTACAGGAAAACATCTCTATGAATTCAGGAAGAGGGATTGATTCCTTAAAAGAAAACCCTTTTTTAGTAGAATCTAATTATTGACCAGGAAACTTATTGGGGAAAGGGAAAGATAGAATTAGGTATATTACCAGTATTTAAGATGATGATTGTGTTCTTAATGATGCTCTTTTTCTTTTCTTTTTTTTTTTTCCTTCCTTTACATGGGGCAATATCTTTAGTTAAAATCTATTTAAAGATGTGTGAGACCCTACTTGTCTCAGGTACAATAGAGTATGTGATCAGCAAATGCTCCTCTGAATAACTGCAGCTGCTTCAGGTGTGGGTTAGAAGAATTTTAATATAATTTTATTTGATATGAAACTCTTCTGTTACCATCATAAAAATATTAAAATTTGCCTTTTTTATTGATGTTTTGTATGAATAAAAGATAGTATTGAAATAAAAGACTTTAAAATATATTTTGCAGGGAAATATATTCTGCCTTCACTGAAAAATGTTTGTAGCTGGTAAAATAATGTTTCTTTTACTGTTATTCAGATATTGCTCATAAGCTAGGTGGTATCTTATGGTGCTTGAAGGAGAAAGGTCACACCCAGGAAGGAAAAAATATTACAGTAATGTCCATGACTATCATTTAACAATAAAAATATATATTTCTTTATAATATTCTATACCTCTGTATTTATTTTTCCTTCTGACCTGATCCATGGGGAGAGAAAAATTTATCTGTATCTGTAGATTTACTCTTATGATAAGTTTGTCAAAAGTGCTTAGGTTTCTCCTCCTTGTTTCCAGTAACTTTAAAGGGTCTTCAGTACTTCTAAGTTAGTCAGAGTAGTCAGACAAAGCAGATCTTGCAAAATTAAAAGAAAGTTCTGTCTCTTCAATTTAGGTCATACATGGTATTACACTTTGAAGTAATTAATTCCCAGAGTCTCAAGGGAATTGGCAGATCAGAATATTTCTCTTGCATCTGAAGGCTGTCTGAGAAACACAGTCCTACAACTGTAAATGCTGGAAACTTGCTTCTTTCTTTCTCTTCTTTCTTTATTTTTAATTAGAAAATAATTAGTTAAATAAAGAAAATATGGAGATATAGTACAGATGAGAGTAACATTAAAAATTATTGACTAAAACCTCTGTACTAGATTTTCAGGGTTTTGTCTCAAAATCTTCAGTCATATGTGAGTTCTGCTTTCTGGAAAATATTGATAGTGAATCAGTATCTGAGCTAGCCATCCTCATCTCCCTTAACAACAGGTGAAGAGAAGTTAGGACACATTAGGGTACAGTTCATCTGACCTGCTTTGAGATCTACTAGTGACTAGAAATGCCCATCTTTTTTCATTCATGATAGCTACCATTGTAGACCTCTGTCTTGGTCAGATCAATCCTGACTCCCGGGACATGGCTTAACTGAACTGCAGACACAAACCTGGGTTTACAATAAAGCTGGAGTAAAATTCTTTTATGTCGGGCATTCAATCCAATCTAATGACATTATGTGTCTTAATAATATCCCCATCCACAGCTGTAATTTTTTACATGTATGTTCATAGATATAACTGCGTTAGTCAAGACATCATTAGTGGCCATTTAGTGGTTAGCAAGGACTACCCTTGTGGACTTAGCATAAAATGTCAAAATTTTCATTTCTGAAATGGGAGCAATTGCAATAGCTTAGAAAACAATTGTTTGTTCTCTGTTGATTTCTCTGGTTAGATAACGATATTTTCCCAAAATTGGTATGAAAATATCTGTGTTATGTCTGGAAGGTGTGGAAGTAGAAACTGAAAAACTGAGAGCAGCCCTTTCTCTTACCAGGCAGAGGGTAATCAGTACATATTTTGAGAGAGAAATATCTTTTCATTGGAATAAGAGGAAAGATAGAAGGGCATGGTATCTTCTGTTAACATCAACTAATCAGCCTTACCATGTCAAACCAAGTAACCTCCAAATTGCAGCTACAGATTTCAAGTAGTTTTAGGTATAGTGGTCAGGATCACTTGAGATGAGGTTTTTCAATTCTGGTTGTTATTGAAACTCTCCTTGCTTACCTTGAAGGTTTATTGGACTATTTCTTTCAACTGTGTTTCCACATCTCCAACAGTAGAAAAGTGTGAATTTTTTCTTTTTTTTTTTACACTTCACTTGGCAGCCTGTTAATTGCTAAGAATACAATTAATGTTAACCAAGTAATGTATAGATATTTCCAGTTGAAAATTGATGTTTCCATTTGCATTATTCAGGAGGGTTTCAGAAATGAAAGTATTGCAACAGCGCACTTCAGCTTATAATATGCTGTGTGAAGCAAATCAGTATGTAGATGATCAGAAAATTTTATCAAAAATTGATTGACTTTTCCACTCCCTTGCTATCACTGTCTGTATTTTTCCCAAAGCACTGTAAATTAATAGATTTCTTAAAAGTATGTGCTGCAGATGGACTGGAAGCTATTGATTTTTTTTTTTCTTGACAGAAAGAACTATATTAAAAGGTTGCAGAAACAGTTTTTTCTTTGAAGACAAGTATCAAGGCTTTTCAGATCTCCTAGGTATATAGTATTCAGGGAATTACATTGCTACACTGTTATTTGTATTTCTAATGTAGTAGCATAGAGACTTCCAGACTATTTTTAAACTATTTTGCGTAAGAGTAACAGCCTAAGTATGCAAAGTGGACTAAAGGAGTAATTTCCATTGCCTGTCAAAATATTCTTTACCTCCAGGAAGTCCTGACAAAACTCATATCTCCATCTTCCTCAAAATTTAATTGTACATATGTTTCCAAGAAAGGGGAATGCTACAAGGGTGATAATCAAGATTATAATAAAATTCCAATTTTATTGAATTTCTGCCTGCTGCTCAAAATAATCATGCTACTCTTCTGATGAAACGTGCTACTTATTCCAACTACATCTGAGAAGACATGCATTTGAAGATCATGAGATAATAATGAATACATCTTAATCTATTATTTATTGCCCTTCACCAGCTACTTAAGGCATCATAGGAGATGTTTGCACATATATTTCATTATTAATTGATCAGTTATTATGTATGCATGAAGCCGTTGTAATAGGGATTTTTGTAAGTAACATCAGTATTTATTTTAATTTGTTTGTACAAATTACAGATGTTTTAAAAGTTTTTGAGTTTTCAAAGTAGTGCTTAAACCAAAATGTTTTAATATATGTTTCATTGTCTATGTGGAGCATACTCTGTGCTTCACTGTTAAATTTTGTTGCTGGATTCTGTAGCCTATGGGACAGATTTTTTTTTTAAATTTCTCTTCTAAGAAACATCTAATTACAAAAACACCATCTTTCTCAGCATGCATCAGAAATACAGATATTATCACAAGTACCTGTAAAATAATTTATTTTTTAATTATGTGAGTTTGAATTTACACAGTACAAAATAAATGAACAAAAATATACACTGAAAAAACTAGGGAAATCCACATAGGGAAAAAAAATGTATTACCATATTGTTCCTAATTTCTATTTGGGTTTTGTTTCAAAATGTAGACTCCTGGTTTTATACTCTAAAGCTAACTTTTTTTTAATCCAACTTCTCATTTTCTTATCTTTATTGTATTTTGTTAGTATCTTTTAGTTAATATCTTGGTAATGCTTTGGTTTAGAACTGGTGGCATTTTGTTTGGCAGCCAGGTAATTAATCAGACTGATGTCTTATCCATCAAACACTGAGTGAAAGACCTTTGATTAGTAAAGAAGAATTAAGACATTGATTAAAGACTTTGTCTAAACAGATCAAGAGGTTGTGTCTGTCATAAATGGCTCTTTCAATGTCCTTTCTATGGTCAAGGTAGAAAGAGCTACCCTGTGTGCCTGCCTTTGTGAGTGCAGAGAAAGAAACAAATGATAAGACTTTTGAGGAATTTGAGCACACAGAAGAAATTTCCAGTGAGCAAAAAGAGAAGATGTGCACTTATGCATGTCCAGCTGAGAAAAGGGTCTGATGATAACTGTCCTCTTCAATCACTTTCTAACCTTGATTTCCCCACCCTAAGTCTCTCCTCCTCTATTCCTCTCCCATTTCAGTGCCTCTCTGCTTTTCCTGGTTGACAGGTACATCCCTTTTCCTCACAAATCCACTCCAGCTCAAAGGAAAATTCCCAACCCTCTGTGTTAAATCTCCTGTTCCAAGGTCTGTGTCCTTCCAACTGCCAACCCACCCCAGAGTCTTTCCTATCTGACCTTCCTCAGACTCTTCATTTTCAGCTGTGCTCCTTCTGCCCTCAGCTATGCATATCAAAGCTCTGGGGTATCCTATCTGTGGTTTCTCTTCCCAACCAGAAGTTGCCATGGCATGTGCTCTACTTTTACCTCTTCATGTGCACAATTGCTGTTAGACAATTGAATCTGCACTGTCACACTGCTGCCCTTGTGGAAGGAAAGGGACAGAGTTTGGCCTGGCAGGAATTTCAGAAACCTGGATAAATGTGTTGGCTAAATAACAGATGCAGGCTAAATGCAGGCTGCATTTATCAGATGTTTTTGTAGATAAAAGACTGATAGTGCAAGAATGGCAAATTGTAACCCTGAGCCAGGATCTTTTACCTCATTTTTTAGTAATTCAATTTCCAAAGAAACTAGTTTAAAAGTATTTTAGAACCAGAAATTAGTTCTGCTGTCAGTGTTGTTCGGGTAGAGAAATACCTGAGAAATAACAGAACCCCATGAAGTCTGTTAGTGGGGCATGACCAAATTTGCCTATTAATGCACATTTACATGAAGATTAATACCGCCAGGCTGCCAAAATGAGTAGATTCTACATGGTTGGGTGATGATGGGGATCAGTATAAAGGGAATTTTTATTTTGGTCCATTTGTAACTTCCACAGAAAAATAGAAATGCCAGCAGAAGAGAACGTCCTGAGTAGATACAAACAGCTTTGGGATCTTTGGGGTGCTTCTTGTCACTGTTGTCTCTCAACCTCTAAGGACATGCTATTGCAAGTCCATTCTTGCTTGCTTCTCTCAATGTACTTTTAAATCAGACCTGTATTACTCTCTGGTTCTGTTCCCATGTTTAGTTTCTCGTGTCAGTTTAATTGTGCTGCTTCTTATACATGAAAATAAGTAGACTGATGTTGCAGGAGAGAATTTTTCCACTCCGTATCCTGGAGTCTAGGAATTGATTAGCTGACTCTTCCATCTATGGAGGAAGCTGTAATAAGCCTGGTTGGAATGAAAGCATTTTCAGTTTGTAAGGTACTGTTTCTGGAAGTCTGTAGAAAACTACAAAGGGGTGTATAAAAGGCAACTATTAAGACTGTCACAAGTGCTTTAAGATAGCTATGCAAAAAACAACTCATAAATTTTTCAGTGCACATGCAGACTGAAAGGTGGCAGCAATTCCTGTATCAAGATTGCCCCAAACCTTCATTGCCAAATGTTTCTATATTGTTTACAGCAGAAATTTGGCAATGATTTGGGATAGTATTACTCTGCAATATTTTTTCAGCCATATTGTAAGCAATTAAAAAAAATAATTTTCATTCATCTTACTTTTGAAAAATGTCAACACATTTTTACCTAGTATGGAGGTTTAACAATATGAAAAAGACAAATAAAATCACAGGAATATGCATGTAATTTTTTCATCTTTTAAAAGTAAATAAATACCAAAAGTATGATTCATATAATCATTTTTTATAATGGCAAAATGGTGTGTATTTACCTGACATATGAAATGTTTCATTATTAGGTTAATAAACAGGAGGAGTGTGGGTTGTATTTTTTAGGCATATGGAATCAGTGCAAGAGCTATTTAGGTAACTCAGTAGGTTAAAACAATTACAATACACTTCATAAATCACAAGCAAACAAGATATTTTAGGGAAGGAGCGTGACGGATGAGGTCACCAGATATACAATATGTCATTTATTTAACTTAGGCCCATATTTTTCCCATAATGTAGTAGATGAACTCATTAGTTACAATGAAAAACAGTAAGAAGGAGGCATCTGGCTTCCAACTGCCTGTTTCTGACGGGGTTAAGATCACTAGATCTAGTAATGATTCTGCTTTGTCTACTGACATGGCCTTGTGCTGTCGAAAACTGATGAGGTTTGCTGAAAATTTAGAGGCTTACTGTCACAGTGTTAGAACGTAGACAGATGCAATCAGTTGTGGCTTTGCTTCTGTTTGTGTTTATCATTTTGGGAAGTTTGCTAAGTATTTAGGATTTTTATAAAAGAATACATGTTTCTCGTTTAAGATTTTTCTAAATCACTTTATGAAGCTGTACTTATTTCTGCATTCTGAAGGCAACAGAAGTGCTAGGACACAAATAGAATATAGAACAGAATTTATGGATATGCAGTTTTGTAACTAAAATTGGTTGGGTTTTGTGACCTTTGCTAAGAAGCTTACCATTTACCTAAAATAGTGCTAGTAATAATAATGCTGATCAAGAAGAAGGTCTTCTATGACATCTTTTCAGTTGTATTTGTCTGGATTTCACATATCCGAATTTGCTAGGATTCTTATTTGAAAGGCAGTTAAGAAGTTTCATCAGTTCTGAATTTATTTTTCTTTAATTCATAATAAGTAAATTGGACCTTTTGAACTCTTATTCATTTAGGTTTTTTTGATATTTTAAAAATGAGAGTTAATGCATTTGACTTAAGTAGTTTTTAGATATTGTTATTCACAGTGATAAATCAGACAGCTTAATTGGCCTAGTGAACCATATTCATATTAGATATTGGAGACACAGTAAAAAAAGTAGGATACAAATCTGATTTCTGTGGAAATCAAGTATCCATACACTTGCCTGCATATAGAATTACTCTCTTTGATATTTTTTTACTAAATCCTTTCAATTAGTATTAGGTACTTTGTAGTATATCATATTTAAATTCCATGTGCACAAGTATAATTTGACTTCCATTTTTAGTGTCAAATGATGAAGGCCTTTCGGCATTTTATTCTCATTTGGGAACAAAGGTTTGCAAGGTACCTGCTGAGTAATTAAGTACAGTCCTATTTATAGCATCTCAAAACTAGTTCTATTTTTTTAACTTGTTACGTTGATTGGAAAGCTGTTCCATAACCTTAATTTTATATTGATGACTGTCACTTTCCAAACTGAAATTTATTCCTGGTGAGTTTGCACTGTTTTTCTCATTTCAACTCTGCCATTTAGATTAAATTCCCTTGGTTTTTGGTTGGGGTTTTTTTTGGTTTTTTGTTTTTGGTTTTTGTGGGGTTTGTTTTGTTTTTTTTTTTGTTCTGGTTGGTTGGTTTTGGTTTTTGTTTGTTTGTTTTGGTTTGGTTTTGGGGTTTTTTTATTGTTTTTTTTTTGTTGGGGCTTTTTTGGGGTTTTTTTTTGAGTCTTTATCAATAGCTTGTGATAACTGTTGTATAACTTCTCAGTATTATTTTGGCCAGCCTATGTCAGCCAAACTCTTTTTATGCAACAGTAGATCGCTGTGTTTCTCCATAGTGGCACTTCAACCTTTCTCAAATACAAAAGTATACACAATATTCCATAATCCTTCCAAAATTCCTGAATCCTTCCAAAGCCTTCTCTAATGCTGTTAATACTTTGCTGTTGCAGGAGCTATTTATTCAAAAATATTTGGACCCACATTTGCCTTTACCATGACAGTATTGTATTGGTAACTAAATAGTTACCCTGTAATTGATGTATCCAAGTCCTTCTCTTCAGTCATTTACAGCAGATGAATTCCAGTTATAATGGGAAGCTCTGTGATCTTCACCAGATGCAAAGCTTTTCACTATTAAATTTAATTTGCACCTTGTAATTTTGTCATCAGCAAATTTCACCAGAATGTTTTTACCTGAAATCTTTATTAAAATTTTGAACAAAATAGGTCCCATGGTAATTTGTCTCAGTCTGATGGGTTTTTCTTTTCTTTTGAAAGTAACTGATAGCTCCTTCTTAGCCAGTTTATTTTCCCACATTCTATTAATTTCCATGTTCTCATGACTAAGTTACAATCTGTTGTGACAAACTCACCTTTACTGAATTTACTATATTGACCCTTGTTCTCTGAGCAATAAGTATTTAAAAAGCTCTTTTAACAAAGCCAGTTTTAATCTGTCTCCTTGCATTCCATTACTATTCTTTACTCCAAAATAAATCCTGAAATCTTGCTTACTGTTCAAGGTTTGTAAATTGTCCAGATAATTTTTTCCTATTTCTTAAAGAAAGAAAACTTTTGTGGTTTTCTCCAGTCATGTGTTGCTGTCTCGAGACATCTCTTTGGCAAAGGCGCCTGCTATTTAGACCAGTAATATCATGGATGTTTCTTTCACAATCGTCTTGGAGTCAGTTCATAGCTAAGATTTTAATGTGTTAAAATCTTTCTTCTGGTTTAGCCAAGGTAGTTGACTTTCCACAGCTGTATTTCTATTAGGTTTTCTGTCTTCAGCATTGTTGACCTTAATGAAAATTGAGGTTGGGTGTAACCTAACTTCATCATGTAGTGGACCATCATCTTTTTTCAGTGCCCTCTTTTCATTTGCATAATAATGGAGCCGTATGCCATTTTATTCACCTTATATTTCATGGGCAACGACCTGCTTTACTGGCTGTCCAGTCCTAATCTTCCCTGCAGTTGCGAAGTGTTGTCTTTGTATGGATGTAGTTTAAAGAGACAGGCAGAAAATTCATTAGGATCATTCTGTGGATCAGATGTCTCTCTGCACCAAATAGAGGCAGTACTAAGTAGATACGGATCTTTTTGCTTCCTGACCTGGCAGATGCTAAATGCATTTGATGCAGCTCATAAATCCAGTTTCTCCTTCCTGCTTCACAAAGAAGAGCTCATATCTATTTGATAAGATATGTTTAAGGCACTTAAGAGAAAAAGGAGGAGGAAGTGGCTTCAGTGTTTATGGCTGCTAAAAGAAGAAAACAACGCTCCTTATAATGGGTGATTCTGCTTCATCTTTTTAAAAGTGTCTTCTGTTCTTCCTTAATACTTGTACATACGCAGAGGTTTACACAACCATTAGTTCATAGACATAAATAATCTCTTACAGATTTTTTCTTATGTGCACGTGCGTGTACCCACACTTACGCCCATAGATATTTTATACGTGACTGTACCAAAAATTGGTAAAAAGTAATGGGATTGTTATTAAAGTTATGTTGCTGAAACACTTCTTTTAATCAGAGCTTCATCCAAATACATAGTAAAATATTTCCCATATCTAAACCACTATATCAGAGCCACATAAAAACTGTTCTTGTTTCATACATAGGACAGGTAAATTTTATAATCAACACAAGTAATCTAATGAAAATAATATAGTTTCAAAATAAACTAAAAATAATTTTGTCATTAAAAATAGCCGCAGTTTGTTTTGCTCTAACAAAAAATATTAATATATAAGTTACTCACAACTCTAGCTAACTTGTGTCAAAGCATTGCAAATTATTCTTATTTAATGAAGTTTTTGTGTGTGTTTTACTGAAGTAATTATTAGAAGTATGATCTTCTCGGTTACATGATGTTTTAAAATCCTTTTCAATCTGGAAATGTTCCATACTCAACAGATTTCACTTGCCTATCTCTATGAAGTGGTATTTATTGTGATCATGATTTTTCCTGAATTACAGAATTTTACCTTTTGTGGGAAAACAAGACGTATCTAAAAAAATCGATAAATAACACTTCTTTTTTTCATTCATGTATAAACAAATCTGCATTCAGTGCAATGATATGTGTGTAGAAATGTGTGTAATACACATTTTAAACAAAACACAAAGCAAACAGAGTCTAGCAGTTTTCTTTTGAATGCAAGCTTAATATTTGATGACAGCAATACAAAAGACTAAATTTTACAGTAATCCGGGAGCATAAGTGATGGCAATTTTCTCTTCTAGTAGAGTCAAGGATCATACAGTTCTGCAGTTGATAGGTTATAATTTTTAATGTTGCTTCTGCTGGCAGTATTTTGCTGTTTGATTACTGTGTGAATAGTGGGCTGTAATTTCTAAATGTCACTGAGTTTGTACAATGTGATTTTGGGCTCCCTCTTCCAAGTCTGTCGATATGCCAAACAGCTGTTGAAGGTAAAATGTTCTGTATGTAGAATGAGTTTTTAACCGTTAAAATACCATGATTTGTGGGCTTTCTAACACATTTCTGTTGTATAAAACCTTATGATCATATTTTTAGGGGAAAATGCGAAATTAAATTTTGTTCATAATCTCTATTTCACTGCAGAGACACCAACTGTATTTCCAGAAAATATCAAAGATAAAGAAACCCCAACACCGGTTGAAGATATTCAGCTGGAAAGTTCTATTCCTCATACAGATTCTGGAATTGGAGATGAACAGATGCCAAATATTTTGAATGGGACGGACTTAGAGACCAGCACAGGTCCTGATGCTATGAGTGAGCTGTTGTCTACTTTGTCTTCGGAAGTGAAGAAATCTCAGGAGAGTTTAACAGAAAGCCCCAGTGAAATTCTGAAACCTGCATCATCAATATCCAGTATCAGCCAAAGTAAAGGCATCAATGTCAAAGAAATACTGAAAAGTCTTGTGGCAGCCCCTGTTGAAATTGCAGAATGCGGCCCGGATCCGATCCCTTACCCAGATCCTGCACTGAAGAGAGAAGCTCAGGCTATTCTTCCCATGCAGTTTCACTCATTTGACAGGTATATGGTTGGACTCACTAATTTATGCTGATGCAATTCAGAAGTTTGAAGGGTTTTTATTTCTTTGAAAAGGTTATTCTACTATTGGTTTGTATAAGACTATGTTAAAAACAACTCCACTGTGTCTCCTTTTTTGCTTTACCAACACAGACTATGTAGTGTACACAAAATTCACCCTGTTTTCCTCTGTTAGCAGTGAATACAAGAACTCTATGAAGTACTCAGAGAAAAAGCCTGTTGCAAAGAAATATATTTGCAATAAAATCTTTTTTTCTTTAAAACTGAATTTTAGTGAGAAGGAGGAGGGGTAGTATCTGCTGATATAGAACAGATTGTGCAGAAATTCAGCTGAATATTCTTTCAAAGGCTTAAGTCTTAATTGGATCCATCATTGAACTCTTTTCTGGTACTGGAATGCTTTGACCATGGCAAATTATTTGCTCGGTCATGGCAGAAACCAGTTTCCTTTTAGGTCTTTAAACAACAGAAGTTGTTAAAGCTCAGAAGTTAGTGCTTAAAACTAAACTGATGAACATATCCACAAAGAGCCCTTTTTTTCTTTTCTTAGGCTGTATCTTCCTAGTTTCTAATGAATATAGTTTCCTTTAAATGTCCAGTCCCCTTCAGTTATCCTGAACACAGAAATTGTGCTAAGTTGTGCAATTGTCAGCACGCCTCCAGGAGTTTAGACCTAACTCTTGTGAGTGTTGATGTGGTTGTATTTTCCAGTGAAGGATCCTTGCAGCTCCTTCATAAAAATGTTTTTAAAAAGTTAAAAATGGAATCGAGACTTAAAGATATTTTAAGACATCTTGAAAATTTAAAAGTGTATTAGTTTATCAGGCAGGTATAGGAAATAAAACACTGTAGGAAATTAAAAAATTAAGGTAGAAACAAGTTATACTGTGATTTATGAAAAAAAAAATTGCATTTGCAGAAAACTTCCAAAAATATCATAAGTATCTTCATTAAGTCTTAGGAAAAACAATATGCAATCAATGTTTTCAACATAAAGTAAACAGTAAAGTGTAAAAAGATATGTCAGAGTTTTAGAATAAAAGTGCAGTGCTTTTCCCTTATAAAGTCCACAAAAATATCTGATATATTTTTGTCTCTCTGTATATAAAGTATTGAGACTGCTTTTTTGAGATAATTCAATTAACAAACAGATAGTGTCTGTTGTAAGAAAGCTAATTTTATCAAGATAGGAAAAGTGAAATATATTTTAGAAGCAATGAATATATCCCTTTTTAACATTTTAGGTCTTGTGACTGTTCTAGAGAAAGCTCATTTAGCAGATTTTCATTAATGAGGTTTTTTTTGTTCATCAATCTCCATATTTTGATTTCAGATTGATTTCAATGTGAAGTGAAAAATATTTTTTCCTCCTATACAGTTAAGAATTTTTCCTTATCCTCCATGAGGAACCACCATATTCCAGAATGCATTCTTATGCATTAAACAGTATAAAAAATCATGCTACATGTAGAAATAATAACACCTTAACTGTAATCACCAAAAAGGTTACTTTATCTAAATTTCTACCTGGGTTAATAAGAAAAAAATTTCATTCAGAGGGCTGTGGTTGATTCACAAAATGCCAGACTCCTAAATTAAAAAGGAGCATATCACCTCATGAGATATCTTTGTCATTGTTAGAGGGAACTTGACATCAAGGTGATTGAACACATGAATTTTACTGTGCATTTCTAAATCATAGCTTTATAAGAAACCATTAAAAACTCTACGGGCTGCAGTATGTTGGCCATAACCTGTACTTAATGTGAGCACCGCCATTTAATTGTTCTTGCAACAATGTGACTTTTTGTACATTTTGAACATCATTAGCTGTAGTTGCTAATACAGAATTATGGCATTATTTGAGAAGTGCTTCATGTCTAGAGCTTATGGGTTTTGATAGATATTTAATACTTAATAAATTTAGGAGATAGTGAGTTTAGTGGTTTGTTTTTTCCCTGACCTGTTACCCTGCCGACCAAACTTCATGTTTTCCTGTACAAATGGCACCGCTGTCTTTGTATCTTGGTAGCATACATTGTACATGTCAGCCTTTGGAATTGCTCACTTCTTTAGAAAAAAAGAAAAAGTGGTATTGGGTGAAGTTTAGGCAAAAGAATTTAATTTTACTCAGTTTTGATGGGTTATTTTTTTTCTCTTAAATAAATGATCCTACTGTTTGATTTTGGTGAGTGAGGTGGATCATGATTTTTAATATAACCGGCAATTACAAAGGGAACAATGACAGGTTCAGGCAGGTTCAGCAGATTAGGAAATGTTACATTTTTTTATCCAACTAAGCAAATGTTTTTGAATTTTGGGCATCTTAATAAAAATACTGACATTCTTAGGCCACAGGACTTCAACTGACTCATTGCCCCCCATGGCTGCATTATTGAATGATGACCACTGCTCAAGCAAATATTCCTCTGTGCAGATTTTTCATATTGCCAGAGTACTTACTTGACCACTGTGACAATCTTAAGAGGCAAATATAGATGGTGGTGGTGTCACTTTTCCAAATTACAGAGGTAGAGCATATTCAGATCCTGACCCCATAAGTTTTCATGGGGGATGAAGCAAAGGTTAGGGGGAAAAGCCTTGAATAATATATTAAAATAATAGTAGAACGAGTGTAAGTATTAATTAAGAAAGTAGCACGAATTTTACCTAGTGGTGATTTCTGAACATTTCATTTCCTGTAGTATCCCAATAACTATTGAAAAACTGAAAAAAAATTACAGCATGATTGTCTTTCCATATTTGCTCATGTAAATGTTATTGCGTTTACTAATATAAAATAACAGTTAAATAAGATCAACTGGGGATTTTTAAAAGCTGGCACTGTGCCTGTAAACCGTGTTTCTGTAGGATCTTCTGTTGCTGTAGTTTATGCAGCTTTTGGTACTTCACTGAGCAATGTGGCTATTGGTCATCTTTGTTGTCCCTGGGGAGAATCATGAGCAATGGAGTGTATTGTTTTGTCAGGTTCTATTTGTTTCAGGTTTTATAAAATAAGCACAGAGATTCCATATTTATAAGCAAATCTAGGTTAGAGAAATGTGTTTTTCACATTAATCTGAAGATATTCTTAGTCCTAGTGAGGCTAGACTTTTTTTTTTTTTGGCATATGGATGTCTGTATGCCTAGCAAAAGAACAGTTGAGGCAATTTTCTTTAATTATGATCACATCTGAACGTAAACACCATGTAAACCAAACTCCTGTAAATAGAATTGAAATTGAGAACTATGATTTAGAATTAAATATGACATGGTTTGCTCTGCATGTTCTTTTAATTGTACATTGCTAATGTGTCCATAAGAGTCATTTTATAACAGACTACCCCATATCCTCCCACAGAATTTGTGCCGTCATAAATGAAACATAAAAGCAGAAAAAGTGTCCAACACGTTTTACCAAATGGGAGCTGTGTGTAGCTAATGTATGCAGCAGTTCAAGTGCTATCGAATGTAAATGATGAGGTGATATTGATGAAAGGAGGGGATTGAGGTCTCGGGGGGCGCTGATGACGGATTGAACAGAAGCGGCCTCGCGCCGCACGTAACTCAAGTCTGTCGTCTTCACCACTCAAAGCCGTAATGGGAGGTGGCAGTCTGAAATGAGTTGCCACGGCAAAGAGTATTATTTTTGAAATGCTTTCACACAAATCACTAGGCCCTGCATACAACTTAGTTTCATGCTTTAATGTCATCAGGAGGCACAAATTGGTGTGTCTAATTGTTTGCCACCTGCCAGCAAAATGAGCTGCCAGGCAGCCAGACGGGTTTGATTGTCTGTCAGCTCTTCAATAGATTGAGAGTGACAACATCAAAAATTTCACTTCAAACTCTGAAGCTTTGAGCAGCTTTTCAGAGACCTCTTCCCCACAAGTGCTTCTGGACAACTGCATTTTTCAATTAGTTTTCAATATATTGCTGCCTTCTGCCTCATCTGTCTTAAGGTAGCTGTAATTACATTATGAGCTATATAAACAGATTTCTGGGACCCAGGAGCCTGGCTCCTCAAAGTTATGACATGTCTTTTAACGTCAGACTGAATTTCTTGAAAATGGCATCCAGGTTGACATTTTTAGAAGAAAACACAAAGGGTTATTTCACCTAGATTTGTGACTAATGGAGCATAACTCACCAATAATTCCTTTTGGACTTCTCATCTTTTGTCTGACAAAAATCAGTCCCTGTTATTGATTTTTAGGGTTTGGGGATTTCTTGTTTCTTTTTTTTTTTTTGGTCAATTTGCATTGGTCCCACTAGATGCAACCTAGCTCATTATGGTTTTTAAATTTGTTTGTGATTCTACTCAGTACTGCTTTTTGAAGCTTATACTTGTTCCTCTCTGCTTTTTTCTAGTAGAGAATAGATGGGTGCTATTATGGAAATTGAGAGTGCATGTGCTTTTGTGTCTCATTCATTATTTTTTCAGACTGAGGTAATTTACATATATTTTCTGTTCTTAGAATTATTTCAATGGGAAGCATGCTTGCATAAGCAGAAAATCTTGAGTTCCTAGAAATGAAAAGATTGGTTATTTTTGCTGCTATTAAAGATGTTATTCACTTTTAATCCATTATCTCTTCATAAATTGGAAGTAATGGGTTTGCTTAGTTTACATGCTCAGTGAAGTCTTTAGGATCATATTTGGAAATATTTTGGCGAACACATTTTTGAAGTATTTTAGTTTTGATTTTTGCAGTATTTTAGTTTTGATTTTTGCAGTTGTTTTTTTTCCCCCCTACAGAAGGACTTTGAGACCAGTTTTAAAGGTGCTAGAAAAGGTGGACAACTTGTGAAATCCAGTCAGGTCTCATACATGTCGTTCCCATTAATACAGAGACAGGTGGTCTTCAAAAATATGTTTAATTTTAGGCATGTCTGCTATATTTAGGAGGACTACTGAATCCATGTGTTTTGCTAGAATACCGTGGGGGGGGGGGGTTTCTTCCTTTTTTGTTTTTTTTTTTATCATAACTGACAGAATGGGAAAAGACAAAAACTGTGAGAGAAGATGCACTGAAAGTTCAAATAGAGGGGTTCAATATTTATCTGTTGTATGATTTCCCACCTTTGGGAGATCACTGATATGCACTGTTCTATTAAGTAATTTAAATAGAAGGGTATGTTCCTGTTAGAGTCATTAGATTTTCCAAAATATGATTGCTGAAAAATAGATTTGATTTTCCTGAGGTCTTATTAAAAATTAGTTATGGATAAATACATTTTAGTTTTGTCCCAACAAAAAAATGGTTATTTTTTTAACTTCTTAGTGACCAATAATTGGAGAAAAACAGAGCACCTTTCCCATGAATCAAGAAGGGACGGGTGCAGGTGTCATCTGTTTTTAAGCACTGCATTCCCCTTTACTTTGGGTATCACAGCAGTCTGTGAATATATGAATGAAAAACCTAATCAGTACTGTGGGAATCAAAGGGCTTGTCTGGGGTTCCAGTTCACTCAAGGTAATTTTCATTATCTTTGTGCAGTGGGGACTGGTCCAAAGAAAATATTTGACAGCTTCTCTCTCTAGAATATATTTTTCTAAGGTAGCAGAAAAAATACACCCCAGAGAATGAGGTTTGGTTTCAGATCCTGTTAGACAGAGAAGAGAGCTGAAGTTGCATTGTCTGTATTCCTAGAGAGTGCCTTGGTCACTGATTTAGTAAACATAATGGAAGACAAAGGGAAAGTGCATCACCACCTCGGCTGTTTAGAAACAAAAAAATCCTAACTTTATGAATAGGTTCAAGTAAACCAAAATTGGGTATATTAAGCCTCAATTTATTTTCGTCACGTTGTAATCATATTCCCCATGTCTATCATTTAGCAATCTATACATAGGTAGCTCTTTCAAAACTCTTCTATCACCTTTGCAATGTGTATCTTTTCATATTCGTATCCATGGAACTGTAGATATATCTGGCCTGAAGTTGATGAGGAGAAACCAGCATCTCCCCACTCTCTAACATAGCTTGCTGGCTATATAGATGAAAATTCTACTGTTTTTTTGCCTTGCTGTTTACCCCTATATGCCTCCTTTTACAGGACTGACTGCAACTTTTTAGCCTTACTTCTTTGTTTTTCCAATGTATATACAGGGTTAGGTTCCTCACCAATATTCATCTGTACTCTATATTGATTGTTTCTATGGGGTTTTTTCTATATTTGATGATGTTCCTGACATTTAATACATCACATGTTCACTTAGATTCTATTTACTTTCTTCAAACTTATTAAACTTCCAGTATTTCCTGTTTGTCTGTTTGGCCAAGACCACTAATCTTTCTTGATAATTAGCTTTTTTATTTTTTAAAGTTTTTCTTGTTTCTTGTCAGTATTTTAGATCATTTTAGATGCTTCAGCTAATTTATCCTGAATGCAAAGGATGGAATTTCTTTGTGAATAAATGCTTACAGCTCTGCTTGATCTGAGGACCAATGATCTTCATATCCTTGTCCTAAAACTGCACCTGAGATTATTTACTTTCTTCTAGTTAGAAATAAGAAATTTGTGTTTAGTAGATTAGGATCATGTCATGTACTTTAAGATTTGAAGGTTTTGGTGCATTCATTCATCATTTGTGGTATCAAATGATTGAAAGAATCCATAATACATGGACATTCAGCACTAATATTTAATTTGCATAAATCCCAAAGATTATATCCTTCTGTGAGCCTTCCATATCTCTTCTACAACTCATGTATATACCCAACAAATTTTTAATCCAGTTTTTTTTCTCCATGGCTTTTTAACCTTTCCTCCTTGATATCAGATGTATCTTATCTTGATGAAGTCTGCCTAATAGAAGGTTGTCTAAAGTAGGATTCAGAATGTGTTAATAATTTTACAGGCTCAGGTCAGAAATTGGAAAGAACAGGGAGTAAACTGTATAAATATTTCAAAAAGGAGTAGATCTGTGCAAAGATATGGCCAATATAAATAACTTTCAGGGAAGAACTATTAAGCTTTCTTTTCAGAGATTAAGTTAATCTAACTGTAGGACAAGGTAGCATGTAATACAGCAGACAAATTGCCACCCACTTTCTAATGCGATTTCTTCTGAAACCTCTGAAGTTGCTGTTTGACACAGAGCAATTCTATGAAGAACTTGCCTGAAGTCTGTGCTGCTTTTTGAAGAGCACTTGAAAAATCCTCATGCTTTCTGCTGCTGTGGGGAAGGAGAGGAGGAGCAAGAATATTAATTCAGCCTTAAGAGGTTTCATATATCCCACAAGAGAGTAAAGTGATTCTAATTTAATTGCTGCTGCACAGATAGGTAGCTCAAGACATCCAGTATCGAATGCTTATCTCTGACCTTTATGTTGACCTGAGTGATTAAGTTGGAAAGCCTTCAAATTTTAAAATGGAGAAGCAGTACAGAATGTGAACTGCAGAGAAAGAGGGAGAAGATATAGAGCTACATAACTTGATTTGTCTCTCACCAGCACTGTGTAGCTAAATATTTAAGTAAAGTCAATTTGAGAAAGTGGTGGGTTTTTTTTTTTTTAATTTCCATTTTCTCTTTTTTGCAGTTCAATGCGTTAATGGTATTATTTTCTATCTAGTTATTTCATGCAAATTTCTAAACCCCAGAAGAATCCTGTAGCTATTTGCTGAGGTTATTTAATGAACCAGCAGTGCATAAGTATTACGCGGGTTGAATCAACAGCACTCATCAACACATAACAATGCATGATATGAATTATGATTAATTCAGGCTCAGGTTTAAAACTGGTAAAGGACACTCACAGAGTAAAGGAACAGTGATTAGTAGCCACAGTTGTATTTGGAATTATAAACCACCCAATGAACATAGAAATAAAATCGGTTCCTGCAGACAATTACTACAAAATTTTTGCTGACTACATCATTGTGGATCATTTGAGACCATGATGATGTGATTCAGACAACTGTGGGCTAGTTTAGAATGTTTAGGAAGTCTGAAATACGTTGTACAAAATGAGGCCTAAAATGAAATACAGAAATGTATATAACCTTTTCTTCTACTCTGTAGATTTCTGTCCCTTTATGAAAGAAAAACCTGAATGCCTGACAGATACATGTAAGGCATCTATCGCAGTAAATTCTTTCCTCAAGTCATATTATCCTCAAGTATAATACTTCTTTCATAAGTCTGATTTGTTTTTATATGCCTTGTTTTCACAGTATATGCTGTTAGAGTGGTCAGATTGGTTAAAAGAAGACCTTCTTTACTTGAAGGGCAGTCATTCTCTTTCACCTTTCTTATTCTGTTGTCCCTCTTACTGTTTTGCACATTTTTGACCACTCTGTTGTATTGTTCATACCGTTTTTCTGTCTGCTTTATCTGGATGTCATTCTGTATTCACTCAGTGTATTTTGTTTTATCAGTAGGAATGAGACATTTTGACAAGGTCACCATGTATGACATGTCAGAAAGCTGCATTTTCTTTCAGTCTGGGATGATGTCATCTCACTGATTTTCCCTATTCTTATGGTAGAGAGGTTTCTCTTGATATTTCTTGATAATTTGTTATTTAGTAGCACCTGACCTGTCTTAATGTGGTGATTTAGACATACAAAACAATGCCAATCATGTGTAAAGCATTATATCTGTGGGATCTGGGAAGGGTTGTCCTTGCTGTAGGAGCTGTATTTCAGTCCTAAACTACAGTCATAAGTAAAGAATCTGCATTTATAGCAGGTTGGTACTTTTGGGGCTTGGACTAGATGACTCTTAAGGGTCCTTTCCAACTCAAACTGATTCTGTTACATCTGATATTTAAAACTGACATATGAGGTCTTTGCTGTGGAAAGTTAGGTGACCTTTTCGACATTCTGAAAGACCACTGAACTGTTTAAATATAAGGAGGAAGACCTTGAATTTAGCTCTATCTTTAGAAAAGTAGCAGAAAAGTAGGAAATACTTCTGCAGTGATTGTATTGGCAGTTTAGCAGATATCAATACCAGACTTTATATGAGGGGAAAATTGTTTTCCTTTAAATAAAACCCCAACCAAATATATGTCTTTCACTCACATTATCTCACATTTGCAAACTCTGGAATGAGTGTATGTCTAAGGAGACTGTTCAGCAGTCAGACATCCTTCCTGCTTGCATCCACATAAGAGGTCCAGGATCTGCTCCAATGGTAGAGAGAGCATGGGATGACAGCTATGAAGTCTTCTTCACATCTCCTCTGTTCTCCATATGTTGGCCACTCTTTCCAGGTTTTAGATAAGCCTTTTTTTGCCTTTATGAACCTGCCAACAGTCTCTCTGTCCTTACCATGCTCTTGACTCCCAAGAGTCATCACTCTCACAGGTTTTGTCTGCAAGGTCAGACAAAGATCTTGTGAAGCTACACATTTGCCTGGGGTCTTGATGACCTGATAATCCATGTGCTGTTTGAAAAGACCAGTATAAGATGCCTTTTCCTCCTGTGTCTTTCCTCCTTGTGCCCCAGCTTACAAATATTCCGATTCATTCTTCATCCACTCTTTCCATTGCAATTCTCTACAAAGGTGGTGGGAAATGACATTAGTTTCCTTTTGAAATTAATATAATTGGGAGACATTCCCACTTAAGAAAGAAGTCCTAATTTCTTCTTGTGTTTCTATCACACTACAGAGACTCTGCTTTTGAGTACTTATCCAGTATTACTACCCAAATTCAAATATTATATTGAAGTATTAATTGAGCTAGAGATCTTTGTATGTAGATTTGGGCTAATTTTGGGAAATTTCATGGTGTTGTGGAGCAGATTAATCTAACCCCTGTAGACCCAGCTTTGTTCAGCAGTAGCTGCTGCTGTGTAAACATTTCATATGAGCAATGATTGTAAGATTATTAACTACAGACAAAACCAATTATTTTAGGGTCACTTATCTTAATCAATAGCTATTGCATTGTTCAAACTCATCTCTTCCTAATGTAAACGCACTGAGAGAAAATCCCATCGATATGCCTAGACTTAGCTTTCTAACAGTACGTGCTTCAGGGTAGGGGTAAAACTGTTGTTCAGAGTGCAGAGACTTCATCTGTCAAGCCTCTAAAGACAGTGAGGAAAAAAATGCTTATGGGTTGTTTTGTACACTGTCGCCATCAGTCTTTAAAATGGGGGGAGATTGAGGATTTAGACATATAGCAACAAAATACATTACTGTAAAACTTTGTGCCACACCCTGTGATTCATTATGTGCCATCATATTTACACAAAAGTGTAACAAAACAGTTACTAAAGGAAGTTCTTGAGCAAAATGTGGCCTCATCACCCAAAATATTTGCCTTTTCTTGATCTTTTTTATCACAATGATTAATTTTAAAGAAGAGTGTATCGCTTAAACAGAAAATGTGCATAGTGATGAAAATATATTGTTCAAAATTATACAAATCTGATTTGCTTCAGGTTTGTTTTTCACTCAAGTTTGCCGCTGAAACAGACTTCTAAGGAGAAGGGGATTTTATAGCTAAATGGAAATATTAAAAAGAAAAATGTAAATGTAACTGCTTGCTTTGTGAGAGCTGGCCAGTGTTGAAAAAATATTATCTCCAAAGAGCAAGTGTTTTGGCTTTCACACTTGAAAAACCCCTGAGTGATTTAAGATTAGGTTAAAAAGTGTTTGTTTGAGTGCAATATTTTCTGTTTATATTTGCTATTTGTTGGATTTGGTCCATGAAAGCCCTGTTCTCTTCTTAAAAGCTTAAAATTCTCAAGACTGCTTTTTAAACCTTAGCAATATCAATACTGTGAGAGCAAGTATTTATTGTGTTGCATTTTTGCTGTTCAGTGTACATCATGTGATATTGATTTAGATTAAGATGAAAGAAGGCTGAATCTAAAATTACATTTTTTAGTCACCTCTGTTTGAAAGACTAATATGTTCACGAACTGAGGAATAAGCTACTGTATTCAAATGTTCGGATTAAAGGCAAAAAATTGTTATCTTCATTAAGATCAACAAATTCACAGTCTTTAGGATTCCACACATATAGGCTTCTAGTCTGCTGGCATAATTTCTGACAGATAACATTATCTTTGCAAGTCTAGAACACATTGTGGTGTTACAGAGTTGATAGCAGTGTTCTCAACATAATCACATGAAGCTGCAGAATAAGGATAGGAGTATGGTTTAAGGGCCTGTTAACAGACTTTTACCCTATTTCAGAAAGGTTAGGAAAATTTACAGTTATATGTATTTCTCATCAACATCATCATACAATAGCCTAAACCCATCACAATCAAAATCTCTTCCTAGCTCTGTTGTGCAATTTTAGTAATCTGTTGTTTCTTTTTCCATAGGAGTGTGGTTGTACCAGTAAAGAAACCCCCTCCAGGTAGTCTGGCTGTTACCACTGTTGGAGCTGCCACAGCTGGGAGCGGACTGCCACCGGGTAGTACACCTAATATATTTGCTGCAACAGGAGCTACACCAAAAAGTATGATTAATACAACAGGTATTGTCCTTAAATATTCTTGTGACACTCATTTTGTCTTTGTTTTTTGTTTCATTACCTTTAGTGGTGTTTCATTTTTTAATCATCTTCGTGTTGCTCTTTTTGTAGCTTCAAAATAAAATGTGTAAAGATTAAACCTTGGCCTTTATTAGAGACAGTGTTTTCTTTTGGTCTATGTTTATAATCCTTGATAATGCACATTGGACTTGCACAGCCTTAAATAAGTTAATAAATAGGCTCAATATTGTTTTATAAGTGTAGTTTAGAATTGAAATAAGCTAACTTTTCCAGTGCTCCATAGGAGAGGATGTTTATGTGATACCTACCAATTAATCCCTCCTTGTGTATCAAAGAAAGTAAAGACAAGTAGCTACTTAATATATGTATCATAGATTGTAAGGGTGAATATTTTGAACAATCACTATTTGTCAGTGAAAATTATGCTCTTTTTGAAGGGTTTTTAGTAAGAAACTACTCAATTTAACTGAATTCATGTCCTATCAGTAGTTGTTTATTGTGACTTATGGAAGGAGGACTAGACCGTCTTTTTAAATTATTTATAATATTAATGATGGGATTCTCTACCATGAAGGAGCCTGTTGACAGCAGAGACTGTGGTTTCCAGTATGAAATGAATCCTTAGTGAGAGCAACTGGTATTTGCTTAAACTCCTTTGAAATGTCTGGCTATAGTGTATTTTCTCTCTAAAATAAGCAAAAGCACTTGAGACAAGAGCTCTCTTCAAGGATATCACAACTTCATTGAAGGGCTGAGAACATGAAAATCTCCCTGGGATTGAAGCAAATAGAGGGGGATGCTTTTGGCATCCTTCTGCTTTATGCAGTAATATGAAGACACTCTTTTTTTGTTTTTTTCTTTCCTTTTGCAGATTACCTTTAATACCTGGTAACAGAACTTTGATTTTTCTAAGGATAAAAAAAAAAATCTTAAAACCTAATTTTCCTGAGGCAGATGGGAGGAATGAATACTCTGAATAATGTTATCGCTTCTCTGAACAGTTCCATTTGTGTAGACACTTCTGTTAATCTTGAATGGATTTCCTTTTAGATATTCTTATGTCGTGCAAAAAATATCCTATACTGGCAAACCTGTTTTCCATATGATACTGAATAGTAGTAAGCTTTTCAGTTTTCTCACTGATTAAAGATCTGAACTATTTTGCCTGGAATGTAGTAGCTCTTGTTTGTAAGTAATTGCATTTTAAAATCAGTCATTTTCCCAATACTGTTCTTAGTAGAGGACAGTATTGCAGAAGCCATGGTACATTCACTGTTGATTAAAGGCTCCTTTTTTTGATAGACCTTACAATTTCTTTTTTTTTAAATGAAATTGGTTTTGATCCTAATCTATGGATTAGCTTGATTAAACGAAAATTATTGATCGAATGGAGTTTCAGCAAGTTTGAGGTTTAATTAGAACTATATATGTACTGAATTCTTTAGTGAAGCATTATATGAAGATTTGAATTTTTGAAGATTTGAGTTTTATATTAACATTTTAGAAATGCTAGACATATTAACGTCAATTTTTGAAAAAGCAGTATCACACTGAAAATATTTAAATATACATTAGATTAAAATGCTCATTTTGCCTTTTTTAATTAAGCTATGCCTTTGGTAGTCAAAACAGTGAGTCATGTATGTCATTTTTTGAGATGTGTAGACAATGTATCAAGATACTTTCTGGTTTATAGACTTGTTATCTATGAAATATCGATGTTATTAATTATTTTAAAATAGTATATAGCATTTAATTGAACAGCAACTTTTTTTTTTTGCTATGATAGAAAAGAAGTAGAATTCAATTTTTTAGCAACACTAGATGTCCCCCCAAACCTATTTACAGTTATTTTTACAGTAAGTCACAGATGTTCTAGCAATACAGTTATATCTGTATATGTATAGAGAGGTATATTCTGTGCTGGACTTCTCTGAAAGGTGGGGTTTTTCTCAGTTATTCATGGGTTGCAGTCAGTGTTTACATTCCATCTGCCATTGCTGTCACAGTCAATGTCACTGTCACAATTTAATGAGATTTATGTTACTGAACTCCTTTAGTGCTGTGAATGTATCTTTGGGAAGATAGGTTTTCTTCCTTCATCTTTTTATGTAAGAAACTGACTTTTCAGTTTTTTAGACTGGATTTCTGTAGTTTTCATCCTGATCCTATTTCTGTGTTAATTCAATAGCTCTAGGTCTGTTTGACCTTCTGAAAGCCTAGTTGGTTGAACAACTTGGCAACTGCATTTTTAAACAAACCTAATGAAGAAAATTTTCCTTTGGAAGGAAAAGGGAAGAAACAATAAAAATATGTATTGCCTATGCATATACGAATAAAAATATGAGAATAATATAAATACACACATGCACACACGGAGACATATAAATACAAGTGAAGGCTTAATCTTTTTTAAATATCCTATTCTCAGTTAAGTTGCTGTGATTCCTAGATTGGGAGAGATAGTTTACCTTATATTTTTGTGTTTCTCAGTATGTTTGGGTGCATTTAGAATTTGTATTTAATCCAAGTCAAAACACACAGTGCAAGCCACAATCCATCTCCCAATCTCATTATTAAAAAACCAGCCTAAATAATTTCCTAATCTAAATCCTGAACCTCACTAGCTACTTTAGTGTCAGCAAGCCCAGTAAATCTTGCTGCATTTTGATACTGGTTTGAATATAAATGTTCTAAAATGAGCTAGTCAAAATTCCAATCTTTACCTTAGTTCTTTTATCAGTAAAAAAATATCTAAAGACACATTAAAAAAAAAAAAATCTCATTCCCACTGCCAGAGAATTTTTCACACTTAACAGCATTTGACCTCTACTTCACTACTGGCTGGCTGCTTAAGCAGTTAGAAACCATAAATGCTTTGTAGACCTCTGCAGGAAACTGAAAAATAATATATACCTGTGTAATGCAAAGGACAGTGATGTATCAGCTGCTAAAACTGACCAGAAACAGGGAATTAATAACTATAATTTTTGAAAATTGCCAGGATAATGTCATTGATCTCTAAACTGGGGTTCCTCACCCCTCATTGCTAACTTGGATAAATCTTGTTGCCTGTCAGCCTCTTCTCTGGTAGCATTGCAGCCCCTCAGGCTTTGAACTCCAACTCCAAGACTGTTTGTAGCTACCTCTCTTGCAGTGATGTGTTGCAGAAGGACTGTGCAGAACAGGGACAGCATTTATCACAGCACTCTCACTGTTCATGGCCTCTCTGAGCTTTTGCTGGTCTGCTTCAGAGAGGCTGAACTCACAGTGCCGTTTCAGCAAACATGATAGATTGGCATTTAGAGTCTAAGTTTAGCCCTTAGCTCTGACCCAGATCACTTAAAGGATAAATATATGCTCTGTGTGCATCTTTTTTTCTGGGCAGCTGTTCACAACCCATTGAAATGATACCCCCACTTCCCTTGCTACTTTTAAGCTTTTATGATTCTCCTTAAATCAAGGAAGGAAACAGAAAAATTGTAATTAGGGTCTTAATACTTCTCAGACACTAATTTTCCGTATTACTTCCTGAAGTGATACACATTTTTTAATCTTCTTTGTAATTTTTTAATTTCTATTTTATTTTCTGCCTGTAGTTGCAACTGGGCAGCCAAGTGTGCATATATAAATATTTTTTAAAAGTATTTAAAATTCTATTCTCCACTCAAGCTCATCTTAAGTATACTTTTACTTTAGCAAGATCTTGCTTTACAGGATGATGTAAAATTATTTTCAACTTTGGAATATAATTTGGGAATAATGAAAATGCAGTAAGGATTTATTTTGCCTGACTTTCAATAGATTTTAAGCTTATTATTTTAATACCAGCAAAGTTAAGGTATTAATTGTTATGATAATTATATGGAAAGTTTTTCATTATTTTGGAATAAATAACATTATTTCCATACTTAGAAGTAGGTTAATAATACAAGGACTATATTAAAAGCTTCTAAAAATTTTGGTTCTTAAGATGGAACTAAGGTTTGTGTTTTTTTGGGGGACAGGTGCGGTAGACTCAGGATCTTCTTCTTCCTCTTCGTCATCCAGCTTTGTAAATGGTGCTACCAGCAAAAATCTCCCAGCTGTCCAAACTGTTGCTCCAATGCCAGAGGATTCAGCTGAAAACATGAGGTACACAGGTTCTATCTTTTAATATTAATTCTAATTTCTCTTCCCAAAATGCTGTAAAAAAAAAAGCTCATTTAATGTGCATTAGTTATACATTTGCTACAGTGTGTATACTTTTGGAATACTAAGAGTGTATAGAGTAAAATAGCACTTCACTGAAAAGTCTGACTTTTTGAACTGACGAGTCTAACTTGTTCAAACTATGCCAGACACTGAAACTTCATTAAGATTTCAACTGGCTGTTTGTTTTTTTTTTTAATTCAATAATGATAGTACAAATTGGAAAGTAAGCAGTTTGGTAATGGAGCACTAGGAATTGGAAAGAGAGACTCAGCCTCTCCTGAGCAAATGAAACCCTGTGTTAAACTGGAGAGGAGAAAAATAGAATACAATTAAATACTGTATTTGTGATGGTCTCTAAATGGGGCACCCAATCTGAGTTGGTGTTGCAAGAGACTCATGCCCAGGGATAGCTAATACCTCTCTTGCCCTGACTGGCAGCCAGGAAAATGACCTCTGACATTCCTATTAAATATCTTGTAAAATAGGTTATTATTGTGTATTAAGGTTTTGCTACAGCACTTCAGAGACAAATTTTTGACTTTTTCAAGGTGCACATGCATCTACCCTAAAAAGCTGACATGGGATATATTAAGGAGTGGCCAAAGGTCCCTTAATTGGCTGAGCAGTGCAAGGTATGGCTGTAAGAACATTGGAATGCAGACAGCACGCTAGGTGCTTGTAGGCTGTCCATCAGGTAACAAGATTAGCAGCTCATGAACAAGAGACTTCATTCCCTAATAAACTGGAAAGGAAATAAACCTAAATCAGAGGGCTCTTCATAACCCATTTAAAAAAAAAAATGGTGCTTTAGTGATTTAACACACTGTGAAAAAAATTGTGGTTTTTTTTTCTGGTCCTGCCTGAAGGGTCAGATGAGTTGTGCAGGTGGAATCACAGCAATGGGTGCAGGCACAGGCTGAAGGCAGAAGGGAGTTTGGTTCCACTCCAAAAAGATGCAAATGTTCAAGGAGACAATGATCATTTGTATGATGTTATTTATTGCTTGACAGTTTCATAAGGCGAGTTAATAAAATTGTGGTGTAATTAAACCACTCCTTTTGCTTCTTGTCTTCATATGCTAGGACAACGCTTCACAGAGGGAGAAATCTTTTTCAAAATTCACATATGCATGTTAAAATTTGTTTAAATTAAATGGGTATGTTAAAATTCAGTTGGATCGTTAATTAGCTTCTTTTTCAGTTATTATAACAAATGCAATGTTCCTGTGTTTTCACAAGCATTTTAAAATTTTTTGTCCTGTAAGCAAAGAAAAGCTTGAGTTGCAAAATCTGGAATTATAATTTTGAATTCAGAATTTGAACAGAGATGTAGTTGTACTCTGAGTAGTAACTGAAATAAGTAACTAACATGTAGACAACTTAAAATCTAATCAACACAAGGAATGTCTTTTGGGCTTTTTTTACTTCTTTCTACCCTCCGTATTCCACCTCTTCTGCCTAAGAAACAACTAAACCTTTATTTTGATTTTTTTTGTTACAATGTCATATAAATTCACTGTGCTATAGCTTTTATGTGATTAAAAATCAGAGGTGTTTGTGGGACCAGAGTGTGACACAAAAGCTGAGGAATCTAAGCCTTCCCTTATAGCAACTGCATAGGAAGATCTGATTATGGCTGTAGACTGGGCAGAGGAAAGTGAGGAGGAAAATGACCTTGGATTTTTAGGTATTTAATAATCTTGTTTTGGAGGTAGAGGTTGGTCTTGGAATGAAGTTGGGAAAGTAGCATACTTGGAACTGGGACAGTGGTGTACACCCTCACCTCTCTTTGCACTTTCCTGTGACCAATTCAAGGAGAAGGTAGTAAGAGCATTCCACAGGATTATTTGGTCTTTCTGATCACAGTTTTGTAAGTGTTTTTTTTACTTTGGTCTTTCAGTCTTTTCTGTCACAGTTTATCACCCTTCTTTATATAAATAATGTAAATATTTATATATAAACAAATTACAAATTTATATAATTTATAGTAAATATTATAGCAATATATATTATATGTTATATATACTTATATATATATCTTGTTTTCTGATGTGTGTTGTCTTTAATCTGCAAATTAAATAATCTTGAATTTGGGAGCTATTAAGAGTTCATTTTCATTGAAGGTCCAAAAAGGGAGAGGGGAAAAAAATTTTCTTCACAAAACCCTGTTAAAATCTCTTCATTCAGTCATCAAATATTGTTGCATTAATCTCCACAGGGAATCCCCTAATGATCACAGTATTCTTTATAAGGTATAATAAATGTTAGAAACAGCTGTAGAATCAATTCAGTCTCTCTCATCTGAATGGGTGAATACAGAAAAAGCAGTAAATGGGTTACCCACTTCCCTGACAAATTTTTTGGAGCCTCTGTGTAGATTTGTTTCTTGATTTTGCTTATGCTTTTTGGAACTGAAGGACCAGAACTCTACTCAGTTTTCAACATGTAAATACACCAGGCACTTTTCTTCTTTCTCTATTTAAATATGAATTTCTGTCCTGAGATATGCTTTTTTTAAAAGTGCTAACCTTTGATCTCATTTTTTTACAGCATACTATTCCAAATTGCCCATTAATATGTCCATAGGAAACAAGACCTATCAGCTGTCCATTTGATAAGAAGTTGTTTATTAGTAGCTCATCCAAGGTGTTGGTTGATACCATATCTGTCCTTCCAATGTTGCTTAATTCTTAAGCAAAAATTGATGTTAATTTAAAAACATTAGAACTTGAAATTTTTTCAGTTTTACGTGAAATTTTCAGAGTTAACTTTAAAATGAGGGATTTTATGAAACAATTTGCAGCAAAAGCATCTTTTAAAACATGATTTAGATAAGTCTAGATTAATCTAGGAGGTTTTTTATCTCTTATCACAAAACCTTAGGTTAGGTTCATGTTGCAAATGAAAAACTCTAAGCTGCATTTCAACTATAGCCAATAGAGGCTTTACACCAGTGGTGTTCACTTCAAATAATCTTTTTAAAACAGCCTTAAAAGGCTGGTGATATGAGTCTATCCTTTAGAGTATTAGAAAATCATTACCTGAATTCCAAATGGGAGGCAGCACACTGAAAGAAACTAAGCTATAGAAGTTCAGTAAAATAATTTCACACCTGTGAAGGAAAGCTTCCGATGTTTATGACATCACCTTTCTTTTTAAATGTAGGGATCTTCAAGTGATCTGAGTTAAAACACCCACATTTATTTAGTGTTTATAGATAGTGGGTAAAGTACAAAATTTAAATGTCCGTGTTCATTCTCTTAGACTCTGTCAATAAATGTAACTTCTTTGTATAATTGCATTTTTGAATGCCAATAATATATTGGTGCCATAATGCAAGCACAATGAAAACCCCTTCCGCCATGAGCAATTTGAAAAAGAACAGCAAAAATTCTTGGTAGACCAGAATATGTATGTAAGTTCATTTCCATTTTAAAGTAATAGTTTTAAGATAATACAGCACGTTTCTTATCTTGGCATAAGAGTTCCAGAGGGCAAAGGTGTTACACCCTGTCAAGTTTTAAAAGGGAAGAAGGAACCTGAAAGGGTACAGTCCTCAGCACACTGCTGACATTCTCAGGATATTGCTAGTTTGTATCCCCAGACAAAGGAATATTATTTCTGATATTTAAGAAGCAAACAGAAGTCACAACACCTCTTCTCATTGTACAAGGAAAAATTAAGGACCATACCATCCATACTTCAAAGAGCCTCAACAACAGAGAAGTCAAATGCAAAGGCAAACCTGCGATCATGTTCTGTTAAAGTTGAAGAAAAGAATATTGGTTCTCTTTATATCTGGTCTATATCACTTTCTCATATGTGCCCTTGCAATACCAAATGTTGTTATTTGAAGGCTTGAATAAACAAGCAAGTTGCTTGTGATTGTTTGGGATGAATAAAAAGAATCTCTTTTCAAGATTTCAAATGTATGTAAAATCAGATTTTAGCTGAGATAGGAGAAATAGACCTATACTTGAATATCTGATGTCCCTCTTATGTTTGAAAATGATAATAAAAATTTTACTTGGTATGAAGTACTTGTACTAGTTCTGCAAATACTGTAGAATTTATGAGGCTGATACACTGCTGATTCTGATAAGTTATTTCTATTTCCTTAAAGCCATTTAAAAACTGTAAAGTTTAATCAAATTATGATCATCTTCTTTCCTAAAGAAGCTTATGGAAACTTTTTAAACATGTTTGATTTTACATCATTTAACTTCTATTGTGAAGTGTTCTTCCAGTCATGGTCTCTGTTTTTTTTCACAGTATCACTGCAAAGCTTGAAAGAGCTTTAGAAAAAGTGGCCCCTCTCCTGCGAGAAATTTTTGTTGATTTTGCCCCTTTCCTTTCCCGAACATTATTGGGCAGTCATGGACAAGAGCTGTTGATTGAAGGTACTGTTTCTGTTATAAGATTATATTATTTTAGCTATCATTCATTTTATATGAAATTTTTTTCATTTTCACTAGACTTTATATAACTATTTTTGATAAATAAATTAATCAGTTTTTAATACATTGTGATTTCTCTTCCTTGTATTTAATTTCATTTTAAAAAATTTAAAGTGTTAGCTTTTGTACCCTTTTTTTTCCCTGAGATGCTGTGTAAAGATACATCCTGTCACCTTAGAATGCAAAATCCTCTCTATAGTTTGCCTTTCTCTCCTCAGACTAATTCAGTGCTTCAGCCTAACTTTGAGAAACTAGTGAAAAAACAATTAAAAAGTGTAGTCTACTCCCACAAAAGAAAGTAAAAGGAAGATCATGCTCCAACATTATTGATGCATGTATCTGTGTTTGGAAGGGTTGTTATTTCCTCAGGTAGGTCAGTTGGATTCACACAGGCAGATAAAAGAGGTGTCCCTAGAGGGGGAATAAAAAGTGAAGATTTTTAAGGAAGGGTATCCTTGACCATTTTCAAGGAATTTTTTGGGGGTCTATGCACTGTCTTTACTACTTCATAGTTAGAAAATTTACCTTGTAAATGAGGCAGGAAGTAATGCAGAAAATATGCAAAAAGTGCAAATATAGCCAGCTCATGAAGAAAGTAATGAATCAGTACTAATGCAGTTAAAATAGTGAAAGGGGAATTTACATGGCCTCCCAGATCATGTATTCTGGGAAATATATTCATCCAAGTAAACTTTTTCCTTCAAGGATTGTTGTTACACTCTGTATTGCTGTTTATTGAGAGGAAAAAGTCTCTTTCTGTCAAGGCTTATAATATGTGAAGATATACACAGAAAAAAAATACAGCGTTGTGTTCAAATTCCAAAACTCCTTCTATTAGACTTGTGTTTTACCTAAATATTAGTGTACAGTTTTTCTGTGGTGATTCAATGATTAGGTCTCACAATGTTGGCTCTTGTTACTAGAAATATTTACATCTTGTAAATGAAATCTCCTAGAGCATTTTCTTCTTTTGTCTTATTATTGTTTAATAATATTATTGTTTAATAAGACTAAGGAACGGTATGGTAGCTCAGTGATGCTCAGAAGCTTCAGATATTTTATATTAATTTTATAGCTGTGAGTAAGTTGCACTTGTCACTTAATGACACCTGAAGTTAATGGTCTGAGATTCCCATCGAGATGACTGTGAGATAATTGATGGGTTACATTCTTAAATCTCTTATTTCAGTGTATTTGGTTGAAAAATTTGTAGCAGCATTATCCTTTTTTCATTTGGCAATTGATCAATTGTGCTGTAGTTTTTATAAAATATGACTAAAATTGTCTGGGTTTTACTTGAGTTCTTTTACAGATTAAAAACAATATTCATTGATGCCATTCTGATATTGTCTTTGGTCAGACCTATAGCATGAACAAGGCTATAACTGCTCCCAGGATACGACAAAGACTGAAAAGTTAGAGGTCACAGGAACCTCGCAACTATGTGGCACTATTTTGTCTCACTGCTTATCCAGAGAGAAATGTTTTGTTGGCTTGTATCTGGCTTGTAGCATGTTTCTGATAACTGCTTG
Source organism: Acanthornis magna (assembly GCA_036785705.1). NCBI lineage: Eukaryota > Metazoa > Chordata > Aves > Passeriformes > Acanthizidae > Acanthornis > Acanthornis magna. Next base: position 16,981,061 of record JAWUZG010000090.1, read on the forward strand.
GAGTATCACTCCAGATTTTGTCCCATCTATAACTTTGCCACCCAATTCAGAATCAGAAAACATTGTTTACAAGCCAAACATTGAGTTCTAAAACAAGTAGCCTCCTCCCCATCATTTTTCTTTAATGTTATGTCTAACCTTCTCTTCAATCATTCTTTCACTCCTGATTTCTATAAACCAGTTCTTTCTTCCCAAGATATTGAAATAACAACTGTGGAGTAAAAAATCCAAGCACACCCAACAGTTTTACACTGCAGGACTTGAATTTCTCTTTATCACCTCTGAATAAAGTTGGGCTTTTTTTGTTCTTACAGAGGATTCAGAGAGTTGCTTTTATAGTCATTGTGTACTTCTGATCTTTTCTTTCTTCACTGCCTCTATGAGACCTTTTTTCTCAACTAAACTGAAATCTTGCCTAGTTAAGTTGCCTTTGAAAGAGAATTCCAAATTCTTTCCTTGTTTGATACCTGATTTACCTTGAGAAATTTCCTGTCATTGCTTACTGAAAGCCAGTGGTAGTCTTGAAGTATTTGAAAGTGCCCTCCAGGTAATGACTCTGCAAAACAGAGGGTTTTAGTGGTGTTATTCAAGATATGAGAGTGAATAGAATTCCTGTGGGGCTTCGATAATTGATATTTGATTTTTTTTTACTGACAAGCAGTAATTAACTTGACAGTTTTACACTCAATAATTCAATTTGTTACTTTATGTATAAAAATTCTAGTTTTAAGAATCAAAAAGGAGCAAATAAATGTTATTATCTATATTATTAAGTCTTTAGGCACTGTTTTTCAAATTGATCACCATAAAAATATCTGTTGCATTCTATGAAGCATGTACTTTTAAGCTTGACATAATAATACCTTTCCTTCTTTGTTGTTTTTCAAAACCTCTGTATGGTATGAAGTTTCTTCCCTGTCAGATTCTGCTAAAATCTGAATACTGTCAGACATCCTTCATGGCATGTGCTTTTTCCTGAAGCTCTTTCTAGTGCTCTTGCGCATGTGTGTGTATAAGAAATGCTAAATCATTTTCAGATTTGGTAAGAATGTACACAGTCTTGTAGCTGACTCTGCATACTGAAGAGCACAAAATAAAAGGGAGCAGAAAACAAAATTAGTTTTAATACTTCTAAAGCAGGTTAATTATGCAAACTTTCCAGAGTATCTGATGCTTTGAGATAACGTCTTGTCAATATATTTTTGGAAATGTGTATGCAACTTAGTTATGATTTCACCTTTTTGTAGTAGTGCAACTGCCTCAAACTTTTGGTGAAAAATCTTGCAGTCATATTCTTTTGCATCACCTTTTATCATCATTCTGTCTCAGGGAAGACTGGCAGATCTATTCTTTGAGTAAATTATACTTAATATCTTAGTGGCTTCTTAACTTTTGATTAGAGTTGAAATGTACAGGCTGCAATGATCTGGTCAATCTAGACCAAAAATTTAGACCAGTAATACTTGAAATTGTTCATTTTTCTCGTTTGTTCTGGTGAATTCCCAAATGTGACTAGTAACAGAGGAACCCTATCAAGTAGTAATCTGAGATTGCAGAATATATTTATTGGTAAAACTCTTCATCCATTTACTCCACAAAAATTACCAAATTACTAATTACTGAAATAGTTACTTTCTCCTTTTGCCAAAACCAATTCTTTCTTCAAAGGTATCTTACACTCAGCTGAATATCAAATGTTTCATCAACTTCTCAAAATATTTTATAAGTGGAAAATATCCTCAGTGATGGGTTAAAAGGGACTTATTTGCATTAGAATGCAAATAGCTTCAAACAGAGTATACCAGAACCAGCCCAATACTGCTGTGGTTCATCAACTGAGGCTCTTCCAATGCCTCAGAGAACAGAAGTTGCAAAGGTTAAAATCGTCTGTATAGAATCTAATTGGAAACAAACATGCAATATGCGTAGGTCACATATTTGAGCTTAGCAGAGCTCATTGTGGAGTTCCATTTAACACTTGCACAGATATGTTTTCACTAACTAGTTTCCATATGGTCTGCAAATCCCCGCCATGTAAAGTGCATTGCAACATTCTAGCTTTTAGGTGAAAATGTTAAAGGCAAGTGTAATCTGATCTGTAGCCGAAAGAAAAGCTATATCCGCTTTTTTTTCAAGCACAGATGGGTCAAAGTATTTCCACTACAGCTATTCTTGGAGTGTCTTGAGCTGTAAGTACAGGTCCATGATTGAAACATCATCACACAGAATGCTTTTCCTTCTCTTGAGTGAGGTACCAAAGAAACTTCACTGATGCTTTTATTTTGCTATATCATTAGCTGGGTGGAAGGTCAGCCAGGTAGCCCTTCTCCAAAGGATCTCTGATGAATTCCTTGGTGTACATTTGATATGTTTCTGATACAGGCACAATTCAAATCAGATGACAGAGAGAATGTTTTTGCGCTGATAGGAGAAGAATCTGTTTCTCCTCATTAACTCACCACATGGCCCTGTGAAAATATTCAGTAGAGGTGGTGATGGACTAGCTTTGTTTGGTGTTTGACAGGAGGCTTCTTGAAACAATTGAAAAATTGCTCAAAACATTCCTTTGGAAACCACAGATAGAACTTGGGTACTAAATGACACTACTTTAAAAGCTCCGCAAGACCACAAGTGTGACATCGCTGTGGTATCTACCAGTATTGGCACAACTGGTTTCTGATTTCCTTGAATACTGACTTTTATATTAGGAAAAGCAGGACAACCATTATCCTTATGATACTATGGTAATCTGGAAATCCCTTATACTTTCTGGAGAAAATTTACTTTTTTGGAGCTTAACATGCCCCTTGTGTTTCTCTTAGAAACTTTTCAGAACCTTTGTATTACTCTGTTCAGGAGCACAGATGCTATAAAGTCAAAAAATGCATGTTCTTGCAGACCTCTTTTTTCACTGTACATATAAGTCTCTCATTCCTTTATCTCACTTTGCCACATCCAAAATATTTTTGTTTGTGTGTCCAGGCATACTTTCTTTCAACAAATTAGACTTATGGTAATTGCCCTACCAGTCTGTAGCACAGCATGTAGACAACATGCTGAACAAAATAAATTAATTCATACATATTAGCAAGTAAGAGGTGAAAGGAGTAAATAAATAATTTTATGATTTTAAATTTTGTATTCACTCAAATTAACAGCATGTAAATAAAACCTTAAGCTATTCATGGTACTGAAATTTCTATAATACACTTTTTGATCCTGTTTTGCTATTTTTATTAACAATCTTTTTCTCAGTGTTGAATTGTTTCCGGCAAAACTAAGTGTTTAGATGAAGATATACAAAATGAGAAGGAAAGGCATTGCATTGCAGTGGTATGTTACACTTTCTGGGCTAACCAAAACTCAAGAAAAAGCCAGATTTCAACATAGCCAGATGCTGAGTGCAATTTCTAGGCGCAAAGAACATAGACTTAGATCCATCCTAGAGGGTAGGAGATGAGGGATAAAGCCATGCTAAGAATGTAGGGATTGCCAAAATAATTGGGATACTTGGCTCCCTTACCTCAGTGCTGAGGCAACAAAGACTTGTCCAGTCCTTAGAAGAATAGATGAGGAGGTGATTTCGTTTCTGTGCAAAAATTTGGTGAAACTCCTACTATCTTAGTCTATAATCAGCACTTCAAGAATGAAATACACATTGCAGAGGTAACAAGAGAGCAGGGCGCAAGAGTGACTGGTGGGTGGGACATAAACTCCATGCAGTACAGTGTAAGGAGCTTGACATGTTTGATATATCAAAAAGAAGAAATCAAAAGTTAAATATTACAGGATGCCTTAGCCTTTCCAGCAACAGAATGCTTAATAAGGGTAAATATAATTGGAAAAATTTAATAGGGCTTACCCTCAAGTATTGCAATTGAGCCTACTTTTAGTCATTATGACTATTTTAAAAATTCTAAATATAATCTTCGATCCAGCTTCTCAAGAAGAAAAATGTCATGCATTTGCTGGATGCTTTTGGAGATTCTTCGTGACTTTTGAGCATGTGAATTTCCATTTTCTCTGTGCCACATCATGCAAGGAATGATAGTCTGCATTAACCTTAATTTACTTTAACATTGCCATGGCTGCATTTGTTCACATGGTGCTAGATGGGTGTACTTCAGTGTCAGATAGCCACCTGCAGAAATCAGAAAAAAACAGTGGGTTTTTTTTTTTCCTTGTTCTGCAGCTGACTGCATCTTAACTGTAGATGCAGTCAAGAATATATAATTTTCCCTTGAGGCATCAAAGATGGTCAGTGCTTATGTCACTTTATGAAATAAGCCTTTCTCCTGATTTTTTATATGTGTGATCATGTGTGTAGATATATAAATTGATTTTCGTTTTTAGTATAAGAAGTTCTTTGATCATTACCTTAAAGCTCATTTTAGTATGAGCCGTTTTCTCCTTTCTCTTCATAATAAAGTTTGTCTTTTCAGGGAAACCTCATGTAAGGCTCATGCCAGCCATGGTTTCATCTCAGATTTCAGAGAACTCTTGCAATTGTATGACTGCATAGCTATATATGTACTTTAATGTGATTTTTTGAGAGCATGAAACTTATGTGATCGCACTAGGTGAGGAAGATCAGCCTTTTAGTCCCTTGATAACTTTTCAATGTCTTGGCCGGTTTCAGCCAGTTTAACAGAGAGAGATTGCTTAAAAGACTATGTATTTTTACACAATATTCTCATATATAAATATCTGTTTAGAAAGAAGATACCCTATAATATCTTGGGTTAGGGTTAGGGTGTGTTTCTTATTCACCTTCAATATTTGCTCTGCGCTATTATTTAAGATATGCCATCATTGTTTAGTAAAGGAATGGAAAACTGAATAATAATTCAAAAAGAATCACACCTGATCCATTTGTGGCTGTAATATACTGTATTGGTACAACACTATGGGTATGGCAGCATAAGGAACAGGAAAGCAATTGATAGAGCAGGACTGAGGGAGCAGTAGGAGCTCAGCCCTATTAGACATCAGGAAATCCCTGCTAGAAATCAAGGCAGATGTTAAAACTTTCTGTGGAGTGGTCAGGCCAGTGTCATTTGCAGTAGGTGTCTCACTAGACATGACCACTTTGTTCAGTAAGGATGAGGAATCTCATGGATTATTTGGTTTATACTGGGTCAGGAACTCTGAATTGATTTTCAAGGCTAAGTTCATAATGTACTTCTCTGCTGTGCCGCATCCCACTCCTTCTTTTCCATGTGCCCTATATGTTCCTTCTTCTTTGTCTAGGAAGAGGTGATGCTGCATGTTTAGCACAGTGCAGTTAAATCCAATTAATTTCCTGACTCAGTCTTCTATAAGACAGTTTTCCTGAATTTGTGGTAGTAGTATTCCTATTCATAGATTCCTTTTTGTCTTCACTATAAAGACTTGCAAAAAGATCCCAGGAAAACCACACTACTGTCTGAAAATAAGTCCTGTTTAGATAGTGAGGTTGGAATAATGATTTACTGATAGTGTTTTTATTCAATCAGTTAAGGTTTTTGTTTTCCTTTTTTACTTTATGAATTTCTGCAAGCAATTTTCAAGATTAGGTTTTTACCATGAAGAAAACCATAGGTAATTTTGAAATAGGGCATGTAATCCTCCAAGAGATATAATTTGAAATACTGCTGCTGATTGAAAACCTGCCTGTAGACATTGTAATCCATTCATAAACAGGAAAAATATAAAGTTTATGAATTTTGAACTATTTATAGACATGTCAGAAATTTGTTATACGAAATTCTCTATCTCTGGTTGATATGATTAGATCATAGTATCTTACTGAAAGGCTCCACAGTGTGATCGTGTTTCTGCACACACTTCAGAACTGATTGTGGATTTTACTAAAAACATCAATGAGTCAGGTACACATGGAGACAGAAAACAGCGCCAGAAGTCTATATGGTCGGACAAAGAAATTCTGAAGTGCTAAATGTATATTCAAATCTGCCTGTTTATTACACCAGCTCCAGAGAGTCAAGGTTCAAAGCTTTGCAACTTCCAAAGTTTTTTTAGGGTATGCTACTAGTGATAAGACAGATGCCAATTCAGAGAACTGAAGAGCAGGTGCCACAAAAAAAGTCTCTGTTATTTATCCACAGTGAAATCATCAAACTGTAATGACCCCAACACAAGTTACAGAACATTTTTCTTTCACATAATGTTCCTTTATGACATCTTTAAAGGGATGTCATTACAAACACCAGAAAGAGGATACACATTCATTCGATTTTGATTTAACTCTTGATTTACTGAAGTTCCTGTGTGCAGAAGTATGTTCTGAACAGATGTTTAACATGGCAGGAAACATTATAGATCAGAGATCCAGATAGCAACTAGGAAATGCATAGCATCTGGCACCTTTTTGAAAGTAAACCTGCCAATAATTAATTACACATATGAGCCACTCTATCCCTGTCTAATGAGTTGGACACTTACTAAGATGTATTAGACTATGGAACAGAGGTTAACTGCTCATGCCCTCTCCTCTGTCTCTGACTTGTGTGGTCCCACTGTAACTTAAGGGCAGAAATCATTGTTGGCACTCAGGTTACATGTCGTTGATTATATTATCATTATCACATTGATTAATAATTAAGATGTCTTTACAATCCAAAATGTAAGGAGTTCCCAATAGACAGAAAATGGGGGTCTTCTGTTGATTTGACAATGGAGGGAAAAAAGGACTGAAATTGTGAGACTAATTGTAAAGTTAAGTTAGGAGAGCACAGATGTAAAAAATTAAAATAATAATAAATACATGCCCTCAGGAAAGCAAAAGCTGGTAACAGTGTAAAATAGTCAGGTTTGCTGGAAAGAAGCTCTGAAAATTATCCTTGAAAATATAGAAGCCACCAGATGTTTGAAGTTACTGAATTATTGTTGAAAGCACTATTATAAAACTTTTATTATTAGGAACCAAAGAAATGCACAAAATACTGGAGCCTTTAAAGAGTAAGAGAAGGAGTTAGTTGTTTGTGATCCTTGGGTCCCACTTACTTCAGAAGTGTTAGCCACTTTCTCACAAATTTTTTCTTCAAGCTAGTGGCCTGTACTCCAGTTGCAAGCCAAAAGGCCTAGAAAGGACTGGACTTTTTGCCTAGAATTCTAGAAAAGTGCCCTGCCTGATGTCCATCTCCCTGATACCCTCCTTGATAGTCCATCTTTGCTGTAATAGCATGTAATAGCACCAGTTTCTGTCTTTCTTCTTGCTTTAACTTTCAGCTTTACTGGAAAATGTTTTTAGTGAGTTTTCTGACTAACTACTACAAAACAAACAAACAAAATAAAAAGGTAGCAAGAGAGCTATTTACAGTTATTTCAAGGCAATAACTTTTAAGAGATTTTGGAGAAAGTTCTTAATGTGTGCAGGCACTACTGTAACACAGCCTGTAGGTGGACTCATCATATCAGGTATACAGCAGTGCTGAATGGTAACACTGGACTAAGTTGTACAATTTTTTTTTTTAGAACAGCCACCTTTTCCCCCTTTATTATTTTCTCCTCTACTGTCCAGGTCCAAAGAAAAATGAGGTGGTATGCCAAAAAGGTATTCAGTATCTACAGGATGTTCATGCTGTGACTGAAGCTCTCCACAGGCAGAGGTTCTCTGGTTCTTATTCCACTTAATTCATCATTCAGAACTCAGCAGGGGACTCTGCCTGATTTTGGACTTGAAACAGTTAGGCTGGTATTTGCCCCAGCCCTTGTCCTCTAAAGGCTTAAAAATGGAATCAATCTACTTTATTATACCGGCAGTGTTTTCCAGAGAAATACCTACCTAACTCTGATAATCTATAGGGTGCAAATAACATCTCTGTATCCTATATTGCTGTGAAAGATGTATTTCTCATGAGACATGGTAAAATAATCCTTTTCCATGCAGCCTGAACTCTGTGACCAGGTTCTTTACAAAATTAATCTCGTTAGGGCTGGTCACAGTTTTTCCTTATATATTCCTTAACTTTCTGTCTACTTACCACCTGTTCTTATGAACCAGACTGAAATATTTTAATTAGTGACCAAACTTACCAAATTTCTTTACTCGTCCTGATTGTTTAAAGGAACTTCTTCAGTTCATCCTGTTGGATATGGATTTGCTCATTTCTATGCCATTAAGGCTTAAAAAAAGAATATTGCACAAAAACTATCAACTCAACTTGAGAAACTAATACACTTGAATCTTAAAAATATACCTGTTTATAGAGCCTTTTCTGATAGAAAATAAAGTTAATTATAGTATAAACATTAATGAACCATCAAGCTTGATTTACCTAGATGTTAACAGACTCCCTACACACCTGGGATTATTTTTGCAAGAACTAAGATACTATATCTTTACTGTGTTCAGTGCAACTTTTTGTTAAATTTTGCCTTCTTTAGAAATGCTAAACATTTTTTCTCTTATGTTATATTTTTGTCTGGTGTGTGGAATTTTATGATTCAGTCTTTTCATACTTCTTGTCTGTGGAGATTTTCTTGCAATGAGAAACCCTCATGCTGAAAGAACTTGTCAGACAACAGAGACAGTTGTGATGTGTCAAATTAAGATGGCAAAGTGATGTCAAAGCAGGTCTAGGGAGAGCCCATAACAATGTTACTGTCAAGTAAATAAAGAAAACTGAAACACAAGAAATACAAGTTATTTCAAGAGATCTATGACTGTGGTAGGTTTTTGTGTTTTGAGAGACACTGTTTCAGAATGATTACCATTTGTCAGTAGGGCTTCAGGATAGAAGCAAGATCGGATGGCTGCCAACTAAGGTCAGCAAAGTTCAGCTTAGAAAGGGAGATTTTTTTTTTTCCTTGTTATCAAATTCTCAGGAAACATTTATATTTATGCAAAAATTAGTTTTGCTACTCAGGAGATCACACCTACTTAAAATAATGGTCATCTTGGCCTTAGAAGTTTAGGAAGCTGCATGAGCTCTTTGAGGTTTTGTTGTACTTATTCGTAGCTGAACTGGTTCACTCAGTGCAGCCCCAAAGTTGCTAAAGAGAAGAAATTTAAGGAAGTAAGGAGGATCAGTATAGAGGATTTATTGCTGTGCAGCTTAACCTTTTCTCACCACCCTTTTTTGTCATTCACCAGGCACATATTTCAGTTTTGCCATGCCATGATGATAATTCTACCCCTAATAATAGGAAAAAATATAGCAAAGAACTAGAAGGAAATAGTAGAAAGAAGAAAACAAAAGGTAATTCCTATGTTTACAAAAAGAGGAGAGAAATGAAAAGGAATAAGCTCAAAAAGTAGGGCATCAAATAGAAATAAGTTATAGACTGAAGCTAAGAAAAAGTTGATAAACTTCAAGAATAAAAATGAAACCTCATACCTAAGGAAAATGTAACATTGAGTAATGCCTTTTCAGGGAAAGCCTGGTATTCTAGAGACTGTTATTTGAGGTCATAGCTGTGATGTATCTTTTGCTAGGATGTCCCTTTTGAGAACTTCAGAAAGACTTGGAAAAGGTTGTTGAGGAGAAAGCACCATTGTTGTAGTGAAGGTATAAAGTACAAATATTTGCTTGTGTTAGTGAGTGAAATTAATACCTTTATTTCAGCTTGTATAGTTCTTTGAAAATAATTAACCGTTGAGGTAATAATTCCAAAATGTTTTCCCTCCTGATTTGAAAGGAGGTGAAGGACTGAGAAATAAAAGAAAAAGAAGGAGTAGATATTTCTTCATTGAAATAAGAAAATTGTGAGGGATCAGTGGGACATAAAATCTCAGAACAGCTGTTTTTTTCATGTATTAAACTTATTTGGTATCACTTGTTTTCATTTAGCAATTTTTCTACAAATTTAATCACAAAATTGGCAACTTTTTCAGAAAAGGAAAACAGGAAAATACCATATGACAAAACTTGAAAAATCTTTTAAATTATCACATTTTAAATTAATTTTTAAATGTCTTTATCCATTTTTTTCTTACTTCTTCCATTGAAATAAAATATACCTGACAGCTCTGGCAAAAATTTACTGACAATTCTGAGCCACATATTAGAATAATGTCTTAGTATAAAGAGGGAAATCAAATGGATAATGTTTGAATTTTCACAGTGGACTGTTTGGTTTTGGAGGAAAAATCGGTAATGCTTTTCATTAAGATTCTTTCTAGATAAATAAGAGTTTTGGATTTTCTAAAACCTGTAATTGTAGGGGTATTCCAGGCTTCTGCTGAAATAAAATGTTTATAACTTACTCAAGTCTATCTGAAATGGAGCACGTTTCGACAGAAAAGCAATATTTCCATTTTACAGAGATTTTCAAGACCTGAGATACTTTAGTTTGATCAACTGTAGTGCAGTGTCATCACTGATGGGAGTTTTCACCCATAGTCTAGAAGAGGACTTTAGAAGAGGAGAAAATACATTTCAGTTAAAAATTAAATTCTAGTAAACAATACATGTCATACCATTAAAAAAATTGGCCTCACTTAAATTTAGCAGGGAATTATTTTCTTATAATTAATAGTTGTGTTTAATTCTTTTATATAAAAAGAATATTTTTGAGTTTTTGTTTTTGTTGTTAATGCCGATTAGAACAATTTCTCAATCAATATGTGATAGATTGATGTAAATTTTAGAACTGTTGTGTTATAGCAGTTGGATAAGCAAATTATTTCACTACATCACAATATTTGGAAAGATTTGGAAGATATTTGGAAAGTGTTCTGTCCGGAGAAGTACTAGTTTAAGAGAATGACAGTGAAACACAAACGCATATAATGAGTAAATCCCAATGGAGCATTGGCCAAATAAAAAATTGCCACAAGCATTAAATGAAAAACTGTATCAGTTTTGAAAATCTTCCCTGGTATATTAACCTGAACAACGGTAGAGGATTTTCTTTTATAGATGAAGTGGTTTCCTTCTCATTTGTTGAATGAGAATTTGTACATACCATTACACTAATGGAAAGTTGTCAGAAAATCCACAGGTTAGCATAAGGCTGGACTCTTCAGAGTAGTGTGGCACTAGCATCAGTTTTGTCAATATCATTACAGCTCATAGGATTACAGTATGAAAGTCAGTAATGTAAAAAACTAAATCATGTATGTGTTGTAATAAATCCTCTCTCTGTGGGTGTGCTCTCAAGGGTTTCTACCATTCTGTGATTCCATCTGGATGTTTTACAGTCCACATTTAGATTTCTTTTTAGTAACTACAGTAGTGAAGAAGTTTAGGTTTTCTCATTTTAATAAAATAATTCAAGAAACTATTACATACCATTCTTACTATTTTAAATATTATTCCAGTATTAAGATCTGTTTTATTTTACAAATCTGACTAAAAGGGCTGAGCTGTTTGAGTTGGGTTTGAACAGATTAAAATCTGAGGGTTTTGTTGACCTACAACTGTTTTTTTGAGGTGTTTATCTTAAGATGTCACTTCTAAAGATTTATGATAAAATTTTAAAGATATTACATTTGATAACCTGGATGATACCTTTCCTAGCTTTCCAGGTACCAGATAAAAAGAATATTGCTTGTATTGTGCAGTGTCTTTCACCGTAACAAAAAATCCTTTAAGAATTGTAACTGTTTTGGTCAACTAAAAAGCATTGAGTCAAATTCACATGTACTGTATTTTTCTGTCACTCTTCTGTTCTGTAAAGGAGATTTGCCCATACAAAGAGTGGTCTGGAGTACTAATACAGCCATCCTTCATGGTCCCTAGAGTTGATGGTAATGTCAGTCAAGGCTGCTGAAGGGATTGTTAAATCCATAACCCTGACTTTGTTATTTTAGTGAGTTACGTTCTTTTGGGATAGTGTTTTCTTTCATCTAGTAAAAGCAAAGTTGTAATTATTTTGCAACATGGCTGTGATATCCATCTGCAGATTTTCTGCAAACCCTGACTATTTTCCAGCCTTTGCTTTTAGTAAATTAAGACCATTAGTGTAATTTAAATGCCTGCAAAATATGTGACATACGTATAGTTTTAAAACCAATTTTGAGTGTAAGCTTGCAAAACTTTGCATTCTGTTTAATACATATCTTTTTCTTCCCCCCTAATAATTGCTTGATTTGGAATAAGAACATCTGTTGTTTCAGTTTAAGTTTTTAATACTTAGCATTTACCTCCAAATTTTTCACCAATCTTCTGTTATCTCTCCATACTGTCTCCTGTCAGATCTGTAGAGAACTCACCAACTCAGCAACTTGATAATTGATGAAAAACATTAATTTGAATATAATTTTCTCTGGAAATTATGGAACTTATGGAACAAAGGGAATAATATATATTTAAATTATCCATATAACTTTATTGGTCAATGAAGAAGTCCTGTGGTAATTTCTTTGATTATAAGCTGGAGTTAGAAAGATATTTCAAGAAATCATTTGCCAGATTTTGCTGGCAGAATAAAGAGGATTAGAAAGTACAAATAAATATGAAGGAAAACTCACATTTCCAACCAAAATTCCAGCATCACTTTTTTCCTAGTATTTTCACAGCCAAAACATGCTTTCGTTTCTGCCCCCAGTGAGAAATGGCCTTGAAACTTTGTTGTGCCATTCCTAACAAAGGCTGAACAAAATATAAAGGAATAGTCTATCAAAAATGAAAACCCAATTTGTGAGTGGTAATTACCGGTAGAAAATTCCTACTCTGTCTCATGGCACAGAAATCACTGAGGATTATGGGAATAGATATCACAGTATGAATTACCCATAATTATAGTGAACAATTTAAAACAATTTGAAACAATACCGTTTTGTTTAAAGTACATGGAAGACTATATCACTAGGAAATAGAAATCGCTTACCTTACAAAAATAAAAGTCACAAAAGAGAATTATAATGTTTTCTGATTTTATCTAGTTTTAAGTCCTTTTGCTCATTTCTAGGTACATTTTACACACTTTTCACATGTAACTAAAATAATGGATATAATAGCATGTATGTATTTATTCGTAAGCCTTCTTTACTATGCAAAGATCCTGTAGTTTTGATGACAGGCTGTAGAGGAGTAATGAAGACCAAGTTTTCTCTGTGAACTGGGTTAAATGGATTAAAATTTCTCAAGCATTTTACTTAGCCATACCTGAGATTTTTCAGATAAGTAGAAGCTATAATTGAGTGAAAGATTTCTGCATGCTCTAAAGTTTTGTTAATTGCACCTTTTTTTCTAAGTTGAACATGAGCTATAAAAACATTTAAGTTTTGGTTTTGCTAGTATTACAATTGATTCCAGTTCCAATAAGGGTTTAAGTTGACACAAAGTAAAATCATTGAAAGAAAATGCAGGCAAACCTTGATAAATACCAGATGAAATTGCGGTAGTATTCAGTTAGACTCATACACACATTGTATTAATAATAATAAAAAGAAGTTCAAAACCATGATCTTATTTCATAAGGATTTTTTTTTTTAATTGATTTTATCAGCCTACATTATATTTCTTCAAAATGGAAATTCACACTGACTAGTTCAGCATGGTGACTTGGAGGTTTTGAACCCATGACTTCATTAATGCCACAGGCATGACTAAAACAGTATCGTTGAAATTAATCTTTTTTTAGACATTAATAAGTCATACTGAAAAGAAATAATTAGCATATCTTTGGGCCAACAGAAGAACACTGAAAAAGAAGTCAAGTAAACCAGAGCATTTCAAGATAATTGCCAGGCATACATCATTTATTCCAGATTAGGCAAGGTCATGCACTTGATGCTCCCAGTTTTTGCATCAGTATATGTAGTCATTGTTGCCATCAAATTGCTGAATTTTGATGGCTATATTTAATGGACTGAGAATAGACCATGAAGAAAAGTACTAAGAACAGCAAATGTAAAAAGTGCATACTCCATTCAGTTCAACTGTGACCTTTTTAACCTTGCTGTATGCAGGAAATATCCACTTGTATTTTAGTAATTACATTAGCTTCCTTAATGGCATTTGATACAGATGGTATAGGAAGAATTTATCTGCAGCTGAAGAATGCAGGCAACAGTTTTAGCTTGAGTGGCAAATACTTTTTCTCATTAGAGTTGAGGGGGAAGAGAACTGAAAATAGATTTGTGTGCTCTCTTCAATCAGAGAAGCCATTATTTTTCAAAGCTCATTATCTTTTTTTTTCCTCATTATGTTAAAACTAATAAAATTTTGCATGCACTAAAAAATCTCTGTTGAATCCTGCAAAATGGTAAAGAGGAAGAATAAATGCAATTGTTCATGCATTTGGAACTTAGAAAATCAATTAGAAAATTGATATTTATTCTGATTCATACTACAAATTCTATTTTTAATTTTTTGAAGATACCTCAACCAGTTTGTGTCTTCTGTTCCGTCTGGAAAATGGGAGGAGAACTTTTCTACTCTTCTGTTAATTTTTGTCTGTCAGGATTTTGACTGTGTACTGAGACAATTTTTTTTTGTTCCTGTGCTATGCCAAATGAAATGAGGCAATTCACACAAATTGGACTCCTAGAAGAACAGAGGGGACAAATTTAGAAACCAAAAGAGTAATAAAGTTATCCTTTTTTTCTGGTCTGTGAAGAGAAAGTTAAATAGGACAGGAATTGTGGTTCTTCCTAAACTTGCTCCTGCAGCTTTTGATGATGTGGGATCTTCGTAATGCAACCAGAGATTGCATTCTGGCAGTTTTTCCTAATAGGCAGAAATGGATCTGTCCTCCATTAGGTCTGATCTGTTTTTATCGTTCTCTACTATTGACTGCACAACAACTCTGACAGTAGATTTTGAAGATTAATTGTGTTTTGCGTAACAGGAAAAAAATCGTTATTTATTTCAAGTCTTAACTGCTCAATCAGGAAGAAGTGAAAATGGGAAGAAGCACAAGAAAGCCCTTGGCAGCTAGGAGGGAGGAAATGGAGCATATAATGGAGGGCACACACTCTCTCATGGTTTGAGTGGAAGAAGTCCCTGAAGTTGGATTAGGGGGCTGATAAGTAAGAAATTTATCAAGCAAAGTAGTGGCCCTGCTGTGAATGTTTCACATGTCTGTATTCTGTTTGACATCAAGGAATGTGTGATATGAGTACCTAAAGGTGAACAGAAAGTATTTTTGTTTCTGTTTCCTTCTTCCTACCCATCAAGGTGCATAGGATTCCCCATTTTTGGTCTGGGCTACTCCCGAATCTGCTTATTTATAACCAGGGTGCTGCACACTTAATTTCTGCTGTAGACTGAGACAAACACCATTGACACCATGACCTTCTTTTATGAGGCTTCCCTATCTCTCTCTGTATTTTCATATGTGAAAAGTGCTACAGTCTCTAAGATAATTATTTGTTTCTTTTGTACATGGAAACCAGCCTCTTTTAATACTAGTGGTTATGAGAGGTGTTAATGGCTATTACCAATGGGTTGTTTCATCAGCAGGCAATTAAAGAGCTGGTTACAACTAAGGGGCCTGCTGATGTGCTAACCAGATATCAGTTCTGTATCCTTCTCTTTCTTTTTCTGAATTTCACCAAAGTCAGTTTGATTCTCCTTTCCAATGCTGGAATGCTACATCCAAACTTGCAATTGATTAGATGTGAAATACAAAAATTATCAAGTAATGTCCAGAGGAATAGTGAAATGACATAAGCTTTAGGTCATATGACCACTTTACTTAGACCCATAGAGTCATCAAGCCATTAAAAAGTCAGAGTATATAAAAATTCTTATTGTAAATAGATAATCTTGGTCTAAGTTAGTTATGACTTCCTTCAAACTGAGTCCTGTTTTATCATGTCTGCAGCTTTGTGTTATTAGGACTGGATCATCATTGATATCTTGTTGATAATCATGAGTATTTATTCTAGCTTTGTGCCATTTTAAGCATGTTTGTTTTGGTCCACACTCCAAATTCTTTTCATATTGTTTGAAGCTACAAAGGTAGCATAAGAATCCCCAACTGTCTTTGAAAGTTAAAAACTTCTAATTTAATTAATTAGGTCAGAAAATATTCATTAAGTGTTCCTCTTTAAAGCGTATATTTTGCATCAAGTTTTCTCCTTGAAAACCTTGAGAAGATACAAAGACATTGTTGCTAATGCATAATCACTTTTATGTAATTTAGTTGTTGGTTTTTTGTTTGTTTTTTTTTTCCCATAACTGTCTATAGTGCTTATTCTGGATACATTTATTCTTTTGATGTAAAATCACAAGCAGAAACAAGTACATCTTTAGAAGATTGTAGCATGGGGATAGGTTTCCAAGAGCGTTAATTTGCCCTAGTCATGTTTTAGTACACCTGAAGTCCAGTTTTGAAAGATGGTGAGCGTGTGACAGAAAGGGTTTTGGTTTTTTTCCAGTTTTACAGAATATGAGGTGAATTAATAATAAATCAGACAACATTCTATGATTAAATATTTGAAGCATCTCTGCTACCTGCATTTGCTTAACTGTAGAGTTCAGTCTTCCGTCTGGATTTTCTTTGTCAGCTTTCAAACAGTGGAGGTAGCCTGCAGGTGATAAGTATCTCATTAATCTTTCTGATCCTCTAGCACTTGAGCATGAGAATAGCTGATCAATTACAGCAATTGTCTCCCTAAATGAGCTTTGCACATCTGCCTCTTATTTCATTAACTGCCTGCCCCTATATCTGATAGAATGGAAGCCTAGTGGCTTCTTACAGCTTGTTCTGTGTTACTGTACAATAAGGATGGAGTTGTTAGCAAAACGGGCACAAAAGGGTATTTATCCACTACCCAAAATAAATATACTTGCTATTGTGTAGGAGTGCTTTTGTCTCTAATCACTGTTTGTAGAAACCTTAAAGCGCATCAGTTTGCTTTCCAGCCTCCTATTTAGTCCTTACTTGTAAGCTTATTTGTGAATTTATCATTTTTTATAATACAACCAAAGTGCCAATGTCTACATGGTTTCAGATAACAGAAGCTAGCATATATAAAGTTAACAGTAGAAGTGAAATTTTCTCCAAATGTCCTTACAACGCATCTTTAAAATACTTAGATATGAGCATCCTTCTCTCAGAAAGTATATTTACATTTCCAAAGCTGCAAACAAGTATTTACAACAGTGGCAATGTTATTAGGTAATTATTATTTAAATTAAGTACAAAACAGTGAGTAACAGTTAGACTACATAATTCAAGGTTTGTTTTAAGAAACATGCCCTACAAATTATAGGTTATGATTTTAATAAAAATAAGATTTCACATGAATGCCTCTTTCATTAATACTCAAGCTTTCAATTACAGGATAATGAATTACCAGATGAAAATTAAAATAATTTCTAGGCAGAAGCTTTATTCTTTACCTGTTATTAACTGATCACTTTATTCTTAAAAAATTACATGATTCAATATTCAAAAGTTGTTCACTTATGTTTATCATACATTAAATTGCTTTGGATTATACCAATACTAATTTATTTATTTAAATAACTAAGCTAAATGCCAGAAATAATTAAAAAATATTCTGTCCTGGTGTAGATTATTCCAGGTGATTCTTTGATGTTTTATGAACATATAAATATTCTTGAATCTGAAATTCTCAGTTAATTATGCTTGAAACTTGTTTTAGTATCTTTGAGTTATAAAAAAAGATATATTTTATATATTTCATGGATTTCTGGAACCATGGAGCTTGAATAGCAAAATGTCACTGATCTTTTAAATTAATTTTTGACTGTTTATTGCAGGTCTTGTTTGTATGAAGTCGAGTACTTCAGTGGTTGAGCTGGTTATGCTGCTTTGTTCACAGGTAAGACATTCTCTGGTTTTGATTGTATTAATTTCCTTGTGTAGATCACTGCCAGCCTAAGAATTGCATCTGGCAGTTTGCTTCATTCTTCCATTTCATTATAAAAAAATATAAATTAGTTTCTTTTGGTAATATATAAATTGTAGATTGTCTTTTTTTAAATATACTTTCCATAGCTGTCCTATATTCACAGGGTATACAAAGTATATTTGCATTTGTGTTCTAAAAGTGTATGAATGTACATTTCATGCATTTTCAATACATGCATTTTCTCTGTGTATGAACTCTCTTTCAAGCCCATTCTTATTTTGAATATGTAAATAAGATACTGTGGTCATAATTTTATGCTGAAATCTGTCTTTGAATTTGTGAGTTTTTGAAACTTTACTTTGTGCTGACTTTATTATTTTTGATATACGTGACATAACACTGAATGTTTTACATAGCTGCCAGTATATAAAAAGCAGAGGAACATGGTTTAGGTAGTCCTCAAGAACTGGCAGAAGCAGAATATTTCTATATAAAAAGTTCTGTGGTTAATTACTGGGGTTTTATCACAGCAGTAGTAGGTTTCTCAGAAATCTAAATTAATTATTTTTTAATGCTTTCACAAATAGAGTACTCAAAGCTAAAATAGTTTTGCATACTTTTTGGATTATTTATATCTCAATTTTAATATTACTTGTTTTGATAGAAGTGTTATTGGCTAGTTTTGTATATACCCTTTTACTTTAAACTGCTAGTAAGTATTTATCAGCAAACATTTTTGAACTTTGTTCATTTTGTCAAATATAAGGAAAATATGATGGCCCAACAGATCCAAATAACTTTACAAGTTTTTATGCTTCTCTAAAAACTCGTAAGAACATTTCATTAACCAGGTTGCCCCCAGAATTATAATACCAGTTTAACTCAAACCAAGTTAGTATATAAAATGCTCGGGTTAACTTGTTGTATTATTATCAGAGGAAATTACTTGTCTGTGGCTTTACTTAAGCATTCACTGCTGCACATTGACAACATACACCAAAAATACACTGAAAACAAATGGGTTTCTAGAGGCAATTGAAATTAAGATCTACTTTTGAGGAATCTGTCTGAAAATAGTAAACATTTACAACTGATTTTGGGGGAGGGTGTTCCAACTTACCTTGCCTGTCTGTAGGTTGCATTTCTTCAAGCTTGTGTCATAAGGAAATCATTAAATCTTGTTTTCCTTTTTTCTTTTTTTTCCTCTTCCCTTTTTTTCTTCCTCTTTTAGAGGGATATCAGTTAGGGAAAAGTAAAAGAAAAATACATCCCTGGCAGGAATCCTCAGTGGGATTTCAACTTCAAACCTTCTCTAGCAGGGCACTTGAAAAATTTGTTACCTAATGGCGAAGTCCTGGGTTCCAAGAAAATTCCAAAAGATCCATTAAGGCTTTTGAGCTCTATGTTCATGTCATACAACTTTTTTCTTTCTTTTTTAGCAGCTCTTGAAACATTTTCTTGAGGGCAGGAATAACTTACAGTCCTTTCTTCCCTAGCCTTAGGTTTTACTGCAGTTCTCAGGAATAAAGTGGAATGTAGCATTAGGGTCTAGTGTCTTTGATGGCCTCATCATCTAATCATAGGTTTAACATTACTCATTTGCTGGCTCCAGGAATTCCTGCCATTAAGGGCCCTAGAGATGAAACTTTGCCTCAAATATTGATTGAAAGGAAGAGAGAGAAATTTAAGCTCTTTCTGCGATGCTCTTTCTTTAGACATCTCAGTAAAGCTATGTAACAAATGCAGCAAAAATCAATTTGTTATTTTTATGACTACTATACATGTTGGGTTTTATTTCAAAGTATTTTAAAAATAAGATTGACTTTATACGTGGAATAATGTGAAGAGCTGAATCATTTTGCAGCTTCAAACATTTATTTATTTTCTTCAGTGTTTGCTTGGAAGTACTATTTTCCATCTACCTAATTATACGGGGAAATTACAAGCTTTTAGTTTTTATACCCCATCTGATACTTCAGGGCTGTTTCCTTGACCTCTGTATAAGGAAAATTTTGTCTCCGGATGTCCATTAATTAGTAAGTCCATCAGGAGCTAATGCTGCTGTGGTGTTTGTTGGTGGCCACGATAATTGTTTCTACAGGAGCTAATCAACAGGGGGCTGTAGTGATGCAAATTGCAGTCTCCTCCCCTCACCTTCCTGACTCCTGGAGTATTGCTTCTGAACAATTGCACCTCCGCAGAATATTGTGATTTATCCTGTAGGTGTAAATGAACCAGTCTATAGTTATATTCATCTACATGGAATTTTTTTTTTTTTATTCTATTTATATTTTAAAACTACCTGAGGTAAATGCTATGAAAGTACCAGTACATAAAATGAGTAGAAGAAGAGAATGGCAGTCGGGCAAATATTGTAATCCACCCTAATGCTGGAATTGGAATTAGGATTTTAGGAGATGTTTTCGGCAAAAAATGAGGATAACTCATCTCCATAAAAAGAAGAGATAGTGCTACCTGAGTTTTTCCATATGATAAATTGAACAATATGAACTGGAAAGACTATATAAAGTACTGTGGTTTTTCAATAATCCCAGTGTAAATAGGGCTTTTCTTTCAAACATGGGTAAATCCTTCATATTCAAATTGAATGACATTTTACAGATTATGTGGGGAAGTTTGAAATGTGTCACTCAAAAGATAGATGACGATAATAAAAACCTTTGAAAAGTACAATTTTGTTTGCACAGAACAGAGTAACTTTAGACATTGAAAAGGAAAGGGAAATGCAAAGTTTGTTTTCCTTTCATTTGCTACAGCAAATTAGATGCTTTTATGCTTTTTATGTTGGAAATTCCATGTTAACGACTACAGATTAGCAAGGATGTCAGAATTTTTTTTCTTATCTGAGCTCCTGAATAAAATCAACATTGCCAGCGGCTCACATCCAAGGTATGGTCTAAATTTACATGAAATATCACATTACAAATGTCTGAAGGTACATGTCATGGATAATTCAGTTCATATGGGCAGCCTTTTAGGCTCTGAGGGATATGCAATCAAGCCTTTCCCCCAAAGGAATTTGGAGTTTCTGTGAAAAATACATTTTAAGTTTCAAAGGAACTCCTGTATGGATGGTACATCATTTGTAGGTTTGGGGGAAGAACAAAAAGCACTCTTCTGTGTTTTCAGAATCTTCCTTGTACTGTAACTTGTATTACATTTTTTCCTAGTATCACATACTGCACTAGATTAAAATTTAGGTTAATTTGAAGGCTTTCTTTTCTGTATTTCTTGTGTAACCTGTAATCACACATCCAAGTATTTGAAATAAATTTTCTAGATAATTGATAATAAATGTATAATGCATTTCACTTCTCATAAAATAGGCATTTTTATTTGGATTTCGTTTATTTTAACATAAAATGGATGAAGATGTGTTATGTTTGACAAGATCTGTGCTTGATTAGCTGGTCTTTGTTCCCTCAGCCTAGTTGAGCATGTCACAGCTGTGTTGCTGTTGTTGGAGTGGCAGATTTCTTCAATAAACCGTGCAGTTTAAAAAAAATACATCAATTATTGCAGTGTAGTTCCTTCTTACATTAGATTTAGATTTCAATTACTTTTTTACTTATTCTTTTTTCTTTTTTTTTCCCCTAACCAAAACACTACAATACTTTCTAATTACTTCCAGATCTTTTGGGGATTCTTCTCTTTGGGGACACAGCTTCTGAAGATATTGAGTAGTTGTGTCCCAAAGGAGTTTGATCTCATGCCACTTGTATTTTTCTGTATCTTATATATTAACAAGGGAAATTTATTTTCTTAAATAGAAAATACTGACTTATTATTTAAGATATCTTGCTACTTGATTGCTTTAAAAATATAATTATCATAAGGATAAATAGTTATTTTTGAAAAAAAAGAAAGATGTCATTTGTGATTGTATAATGTACACAGAACATCTGAACAATGTCTGGATTCAGTAGTTTTCAATACATCATTCATTCTGTATTGCCTTTCCCCTGTGCAGGAAATTTGGTCAAGATTGTAATTATGCAGCCTTTGAAGGAAATATCAAAACTAGAAGGGAAATTATCTGCTTTTAAATCACCATGTTGAGGAAGAAGATTTGCTTTAGATGCTATCCTTTGTAAACAGACTTTTATTAGGAAAAAACTGTATTAGGAATGAGGAAAAAAAATCTATTTCCAAAAAGTGCTTTACTTAAGACTGGCAGTTAAAACCTAACAGGAGGTTGTCAAAGAAATGGTGACATCTAAGTCCCTCTTATAAATAATCTGTCAGTAGATTCAGAAAATTATTTATTTTTATGAAAAATTGTAGAACTTAAAATGCCTTAAATAACGCAGACTATACCAAGAATATATCCATAACTTGAAAAAAGCCAGTCGATAACTAATTAAATTGAGCTTCAGCTAAGTTTTTCAAATGTTGGTTAGCAGTGTGAGCTTCATAAATGAGTTGTGTCTGTCCACATTGTCTTTTCTCTTGACATAGAAACTTAGAAGCTGCTTGGGCTGAGTCCAGTCTTGTCTCTCTGTATCACAAGCAGTCATTTCATACCTGCTTAATCAAAAAATATTTCTGAAGGACCTGCTCCCATGCAGCAGAGCTCATACAACACTTTTCAGAAGTTTGACACATATAAAACAGTAAAACAGTAGAACAGTAGCTGTACACTACTGTAGATATGCTATAGCAGTCAAAAGTATGAAGTGGCAAAATGGTGCAGACAGTGGCAGAGGGGAAGGCAAATAAGTGCAATGCCTCATTGTTCTAAGTGGTAGAAAAAAATCGAAACAATGTCAAGAAGTTAATCCCACTCCAAGGAGACATGTAAAAACAAATGAACAAACAAAAAAAAAAGTACCCAAAAGTGTGTCTGGTCAATGTAAATTTGAAGGAAATCCTCGCTGAGGAAATTTAGTGGTTGTTTTACCTGAGAATAGAGACAGACCCATCAACCAGGCACTGCAGGGATTTCAGTAGTCAGCTGCTCATCTAAATGTACATTCTGCCTCAAAGTATGGGTTACCTCTAGTACTTCAGAAACTGGCAACTGCTCAACACAGAAATCAAGCAGACAATAGATAAAATAAGAGTTTAAGGAGGAATTCTCCAGCTCTGCTCTGCAGAAACCTTTTACTTTCCATTATAGATTTTCCTTTTTTGTAATATTTTTTATCTGTTTACTCTTGTTGCCAGTATTAGATTCAACTTTAATTGTACTTCTTGGTCTCCCTCCAGAGGTATTTCTAGAGTTCTCACAGTCTTTAATTTTTGTTAAATAAGTGATAGCCTTTTCAGAGTAACTGTGATAGCAGAACAGTTACAGTAGTCTTTACTATTTGTCTTTTTGACACCAACTGCAATAGGGAAGGCTGAAGATAAGTTAAATAATGACTGCTTCCCTTAAATCTAAGGAAAAAATTAACTTAATCTGCTTAGGAAATTAAGTATGATATTAGTTCAATGATGAAATTAGGGTTGGTTATGCAAATTCCTATGAGAATATAATTTTTTAATCTTTCTTTTCTTTATCACAAAACAAGTTGGGTTTTATGTTTACTTGTGCTTTCCCATTTGTCCTGTTGCTTTATCCACTGTCTCTGTTTTCATACTAGTGCAAATAAGAGACAATTCTGCATATAACATCACTGCAAAAGTCTGAATTAAAATTTGGTTTTATAGAGGGGAATGATGCATAGAAACACACATGCAAACATACAGAAATTCATTGTTCCAATAATAGTATTTTCCAGCATATCCTTAAAACATTTATCCTAACAAAGTTCTGCTTTTGCTGCACTACTTCCATCCTGCAGCATCTTCTCTAACCCCACTTTTGTACCAGTGCTGATATTTACAAGACTAACTCACAAACACATGTTAAGACTGTTCAGACATTTGTTCCCCGGTTTAGTGGGTTAAGCTAAGAGCCTTGTTCAAAAGCCACCAGAGCTACTCAAAGAAAAGGATTCAGGATTGAAAAATTGGGAGCACAGAGGAGAAGGGGGAAACACAACTTGTGTTTTCATGGCAGCAAGCTGTAAATTCAGAGCCCTTCATCTAACGGAACCATACTCTTAGGCTACAGTTTTAGTGGTCAGTTCAGGCTTCTCTCTGGCCAAGATCACACTTGCAGATGTATCATATCTTCTCCATGCCCAGCTCCATATTGCTGCTTGATCCCTTTCATCAATATATGTAATGGTGGAAACAGTCACATCAAACCAAAAATTAACTCTGAATAAATATGTTATTTTTAACTGATTATACTTCTAGAGTAGCCATGAAACCAATAGCTTATAGCAAGTGGCAGATAGGATGGTTGGGGCTGTAGGAAAGACAGGCTGCCTCTGTGACAGTCAAGAATACAAGAAAGGAATTTTGGTGTTTGATGGGAGAAGTTTGAGCAAGAGCAAGAAGTTAAAATGAACAAAAAAAATGCCACAGTTTTTCCTACACTGGACAAGGCACTAGAAAGATGTATGAAAATGTCAGCAATGTGGCTCCAAAATGAGGCTTTGTAACTTCACATTTTTCCACAGGCTCAAATTTAAGTTCAATAACCAAAGTCTTTGTAGGTGAAGCTAGTACTTTCTATAATATTCTCATCCTACTTGGACTACATAAAAGTACATCAAGAAAGAAGCAATATTCCTTCTGTGTCCTTATGCAGTTTCAAATATCGTACAGCTTGAACACATATTTGGGTTCTGATGTTGATTTTGGGCTTTTCACAATCCACCACAAGGCCTATACACAAATAGGTTGTTACACACAGTGTAATTTCAATAATGAACTCTGATACAAGCTAGAGGAGAAGCAGAAAATCTTTCCCTTTACTTTTTTTTTTTTTGTGCTCTAAAAATTAAGTGGTTTATTGGGAAGAGGGGTTTGTTTTGGGTTTTTTGGTGTTTGTTTGTTTTTGTTTATTGGTTTGGGTTTTTTTGGGTTTGGTTTGGTTTTGTGGGTTTTTAAGGGTTTTTTTTTTTCCCCTCTGCATTTCTGACTTGCTTTATGAAATTGTGGTAAATTATCTGGAAAATGATTTTCCAAAAGGTGATAATTTTGCATTCCTTTTTTTTTTTTTTTTTTTTTTTTTTTTTTTTTTTTTTTAATATATGCTAAAGGGGTGTCAGAGAATTTTCTTGCATCAATTCCTTGTCTGTGTGTGGACTGTCTTCCAGCCAGATCTCAATCTTTATCTCTTGATCATCTGCTTCTGATAACCTGTCTTTCAAATGGAAACCATTAGAATATTCTTTCCTACTTGTTGAGCAATTTTACTTTTTTTATCATCCTGTGAGATGTCCTTACAGACCCCTATATTCAGAAAATTCTATGTTTTGCTTTTATTACTAAACAGGAGGTTGTCTTTTTTATCTTATACCAGAGTTATCATGAAACTTCTAGTTCTTTCTCTTGCCTGTCCTTGTCACAGTATTTTTGTCAAAAAAATGTTAAAGAATACACATCAGTGAAATGCTGATCTGAACAACTTCTGGATTTATGGCAAAACAGGCAGGATCAGAAATCTGTAAGAATCACCTTCCCTATACCTTAATGTGGTGAGGCGTCTTCCCCTGACTTCTCAATAAAGCTGCTTACAATTAAGAAAATCTTAGATCAGAAGGAAATACAAAGAAAGTCAGTGTCCGTATTTCTTAAAGGGCTGAGAAAGGGTGCAAAGACTCATTACTGGAGGACTTCATTATTAATAAATATACCATAGTTTTCAGGGGGGTGGTCTCTATAAAGAAGGCAATATAAGGAGTAGTTTTCTGTACATCCAAAGATTTGTTTGTTTGTTTGTTTGTTTGTTTTTGAAGGACTTCAAATTAGTTATCTACCTCTAAAATCAAAGAGCGGTTGAGTAAAAAGTGGACTGGCTTTTAAGGTTAATAGCCATACATAGCATACTTGTTGGTAATAATAATTTTAACATTTCTTAAATAAAAAAATATTTTTCCAATCAGAAAGTAAGCCTTAGGATTTTTGGAGATATGTGTATCTTGTAGCACATATCTTCTATCTGTATCTTGTATTTCTACAAGGTGATGAAGGTTAATTTTGTATAATCTAAATAAATTTGGCCATTTCCCTAGTGTTGTTTGAATAATATAAATGTTTTTGCAATTGTAGATTTTTTTTTCTCTTTTCTTCCAACATACCAATGAAATGTTCCTTTGGGAAAGTTTGACTTAATTTTCAAGATAAATTGGGCAATTACCACAGGTGATCAGAAGGGCAATGGGCCTGTGTGTTTCCAAGAAAGTGAAAAATTAACATACTATTTCAAGTCGAGAAAATAGAGGAAAAATGAGGCTGTAGTCTTGTGAAACTGAAATTTAAAACTTTCTATTACCTTTGTATTATTGAATTCATATTCATGTAAATAGTGTTATGAAAGTTTCACATTCTTTTCCTTTCTGTGATTTGGCCATATGCCAGGAGTGTTCGAATACTTGCAGATTTTCCTTGCTGGAGGATGTCGTCAGTCATTCTGCAACTAGCTTATTGTGGGAAATAGCTACTTTTAAAATGGATGACCAATTACAAAAGCCTAAAATTGATCCCAAATTTATTGAAAAAGTAGACCAAAAGTACATTTTATTTATCATCTATCAGCAGTATATATGTGAGTGTGAGTGTGAGAGAAGTATACAGGCAGTGTTACTGGATTTCTTAGACCTGATTCGCATTCCAAACAATAATGTAAAGTTTTAAGATTCCAATATCTTTAGGTAAATTCTTCTAGGACTGGTAGGGACAGTTCTATGATCTTAAAAACATTATAATCATTTCAAAAATTTATGAGACTGTCTCAAAATCAGTTTTCCTGTCTTTACCTGCTTTAAATGGACATGGTTTTCTTCCATTAAAAAACCCACAAAGCATTTCCTACATCTTGTAACATTTCTTTTGAATATTTCCTCCTAAATGAAGTAAAGCAAGCTATTGGTGATTTTTGGTTATGAAGTTATTGGTCATTTTAGGAGGTAACTCCACGACGTGGAGTTCAAACCCAAGCTAAATTATATGCATGTTGTGAATTGCAAACACATTTTTATAGTTTCCATTTTCTTCTCCAGATAAAAGGTAGCACCTGTTCAGCTCCATACAGGATTTTCCACCAAACATGTTCAAGGGCCTAGAAAGAAGAAAGTTGATATAATAGAATTTCATCTGTCTCAATAAGTTTTAATTAAAATACTAGTGTCTGTGAAGCCATTTCATTTGGTGCTGCTTCTTGCATCTTGAAATTGAGAAAGATTTCTTTGGAATCCAAGATAATATAAACAAAATTGCTCCACATCTTAATCCAGTTCTTAAAGTGCATGCAATGATATGAATGGCCATTGCAAATGTAGTGCTGCTTTTGCTGAGTATTTCAATCTTTTGTTTGCATCTTTAAAAAAGAAAATGGAAAAAAGAAAACCAGGTGCCTCTTCATATTAACAGGTCATCTCAGAGGATCATGAATCTGTTACGTTAAATTATGCCTAAAAGTGGGAGGAAATTCTTGTAGTAATAATTATTCCCTTATTTGTGAATTAATGGAGGGTTGTGAGTCTTTAGTAAATCTTATAGTAGCTGCTTTGTAGTGAAAAAAAGCATGAACCATGAATCCTGATTTCCTTCTGGCTCTTCATCATTATGTTTTTCACTAGTTTTGGGTAGATAGTTGGACAAGTTTCAAATGTTTTTATCATTAATAATTACTTCAGATAAATTGATGAGATTTTCTACCTATGGAGATATAAAACGAGATTTGTTCGCTCCCATATAGATATCTTAATGGTGTGTTAGGCACATTAAGATATCTCAAATAAAATCCATTTAGCCATTTTGCCTGTCCTGCAGAACTCGAGACATTTGCACTGGGCAGGAACATCTCACAAAATTACATGCAAGAATCTCTTGGTCTTTTG
The DNA here is from genome assembly GCA_036785705.1 of Acanthornis magna. Lineage (NCBI taxonomy): Eukaryota > Metazoa > Chordata > Aves > Passeriformes > Acanthizidae > Acanthornis > Acanthornis magna. The sequence goes on from JAWUZG010000090.1 coordinate 17,008,700, forward strand.
CAGATACAGGTGAACCTTCTGTTTCTCTTTAAAAATTTAATTATCATGCTAATTCCTTAAATGTCTAAGGAAGCCTTTTTTCCTTCCTCCTCTCTCTTTTCAACTTCTTTCCTGATTTGTTGTCATGCCAGTTCTGCTTTCCTGACTGCAAAGTCATAGCAGCTGTGGTGCAGAAAAACATCTCCAAAGAAAATGCTAATAGTGGTTATTGAGTACAGTAAAAGGCTCTGATAAAAAATTAAAAGTGCTACACTTCGAACACTATCTCTAACCCAGACTTTTGTTTCTTAAAATGTCTCAAAGTGTCTGTGTTTAGGTAATAGAATTCTTTCATTCTTAGTTTCTCAGGGTGCTTTTCTACTCTACCAAGATGATTTAACTGCTTCCAAAAGTAATGTCATTAGCTTTAGTTACTGGATTTGAAACATAACAAAATCAACAGCACTGAAAAAGGACCTGTTACAATGGTTTTCTAGCTCACAAGCTAGAGGCTTCAGCACTGATAGTGTGTCTTCCCTAACCAGAAGTTACCTGCTCAGCAAGAGTAGTTCATTATTTGGATACTTTAGTAGCTTGCCTTTCATAAAACCAATCATGAGTACAAGATTGTTGTTGTTGGGGTTTTTTTAAGATGGATGATTTTGTCAAATCTGTGAATTTTCATATAATCAGTATGAAGTACTTTATGCATTAGTGACTAGATCCCACAGCTATTCTTTGAGAAAATTTCCTTATCTATACAAAGTCATCTTTTTTCACCCATATTAGGAAACAAGGATTTGGAATTTCTGCCTGATTTTTTACTCTTGGAAAAAATTAAATGTTAATTGAATAGTTCTGTAACTCTAACCTTCTACCCATCAATAACATGAAGTCTCAGACTAGGAAATCTCTCTGTGAACTCTAATCCAGCTAATGTATTTTGGTTTGTTTTTCATTATGATGAAGAGGAAATGTTTATTGCTCATAAATAAAAAGTTTTAAGGAATTACTCTAAAAGAAAGTAATCTTTGCTTTTTAGAGAGAGTGATCCATCTTTTTATCTCAAGTATCAGAAATCTTTTGGTGTGATAGAGGCAGTGGGTTGTATGACAAAAGCTCTTTGCGATGCATTGAGAAACTTCTCTTTAACTTAGTAGTATAAGAAACAAAATACTATTATCATTTAATATCAATCAGGTGGTTTAGATCAGTTTGAAATGTCATCTTGAAGATCCATGGTAATAGTAAAATAATTTTTTAAAATATGTTTTGTTAACACTGGCTGGTTTTGTTTTCACTTATAATTGGAAAGAAGCAAAAATTGAACTGCAGGAGTGATGGATGTGACACAGATTATTGTCCGTCCTGTATAATAAAATGTACAAGGTTTAGCACTGAAGCAACATAAAGAAGATTCTTTGTTGTGCTAATGCTCATTGGGCAACTGCATGAACTGGAGGATATGTTTCTGTTTTCCCTGAACAAGGATACAAAAGCTTGCTCAGAGGTGAAACAGAAGACATGACCACCTAAAATTTATTTGAAAATCAGAATGAACTGCAGTTTTTAAATTATCAGGTCATTCTTCTTGGGGCAGGGGGGAGGGGGACACAGAAATTAAGAAATTCAACTTCAATCTCCTTAGGAAGTGATCAGAATCAGCTTCAAAAATGTGGTTTAAAATCGTTGGGTTTTGATCATGTTATATTTTATCTTCTTAGGAATGGCAAAATTCTATTCAGAAGAATGCAGGACTTGCATTTATTGAGCTCATCAATGAAGGAAGGTAATGAATTTTAAAGCTTTTGAACAAGTAGTCATTTTGCATTTATTCCATTGGGTGATAACACTTCCTCACCATCTGTTCCTAAAAGATTGTGAAAAGGCCATGTGAATTAAGAGATTTATTGTATAGGTACTTTATATAGTAAATATTTAATTTGTAAGTGTGTAAATTTTGAAAATTTTGTTTATTGACAGAAGGAAATAGAGTTCCCTTGAACTGTATATAAGTTTAGGGTTATTTGAGAATTGAACCACCATTCTCCAGAGCAGCAAGGTTGTTTTACCCAGACAGTCCAGGGAGCCCAATCTGCAAAACCATCTGCTGCTCCATCTGTTTTAGGAGCTCAGCATTCATTTTAGAGACGTACTTCTCTATACTATCATTTCATGATTATTTTATCCAGAATTTCCAGTCCAATTTGAGCCCTGTAAACCACACATGACATTATGTTTATATGAGCTTTCTCATATGATTTTGAAATTTTTTATGAAATTTATTATCAATCCTCAATTTTAATTCTATATGTTCTACTCTGTGCATTGTTTGTTGGTGCTTACAGCCAGCAAGCTGGGAAGCAAAGGGAGAGTCTTTGGCCCTTCTGGTACTGGAGTACACAAGACAAACAAAACCACTCATGCAATGTGTCTGATTTGTATTGGCCAATACATTAAACCCATTTGAATCTACACCTTTTGTTATGTGCAGCTAAAAAAAAAAAAATAGCAGTACATCTGTTGAAGAGATGCTGTCATTTTATGTGATTTCTGTTTTTCACCAATGACATCTCATTACCAAAGTGAAGTATCAAATCTTCTCTTTATTGTACGATATTTTTTGTCTAACTGATATTTCAGTGGTTAAATCATACATTTATTTGAAATGAAATTTATGAAACATCAGCATATAGAAATATAGGAATATGTGTATCAAAAAAACCAGGAGCAGGTAGCTTATTACCCAATATTTGGATGGTGTGAATTCTCCTAGCTTCCCTATGCACACTGAAGTTACGTTGCCATATATCAGTGGGAAACGTAAGTCCCTCCATTGGAAATTCTTCTGGCTATGAAGTGCAAATATGAGTTTTTACACCATAATAGGGCTCAGCTGTATTGTTGTACTGCACACTGTACAACAAATATTACCTGGCAACAGATTGAATAATTATAGTAAGCTTATGTTCTTGGAGTGTAATATACAATACCATTTGTACCTTTTTTAATTTTCTCAGCCAGGATATTGAGGTCAGATATTATTGTATGATCACTATTGATAAAATGACTGTTCTGAACAAATCCTATACCTGCATATTTTTAGTAGTCAGGTATTAGGATACCAGTGGTCCTCCTTATCCCCTCTAACAATGACTTTTCAAAAATAAGTGGCATTTAAGAGCTGCTTTTTAAATCCAGATGAAGGAATGTCTAATCAAACTGCCCTTGGACACATGTTCCTCCATATACTTTTCTCAGAAAGGTGTTTTAGAAAAGTATGTGTGCATTGCTGGAATTCTCTCCTTTGCAGTCAGCCCATTTGTTGTTAATTTACCCTTTTGGGGACAAAGATAACAATCCTTTAACTGAAAATTGTTATAAATATTTATTCTGCTTAATAGCTAAACTTGTGAATGCAATTCATCAATCATAGCTAGAGAATGCAATTGTGCAGTTGTCAACAATTAACAGGACATAAACAGTTGATGAATGTGCAGCTGAATTAAAGTGCTCCCTAGGATAACCTGAAATTATAAACTGGATCATTTAAAGGAATCTAACAAAGGATCTTTATAATTAAAACAAAGCAGGGTTAATGGGATGTAAAATTGCATATAATCGCTGTGCATTAATGATCGAATTTTAAATTATTAAAAGCAAACTAAAGACTAAGAATATTTTGAAGGACTTTCTGGGTAAGATTTTGAGAGACCTGGGTAATAAATCAACAGTTTTGAGAAAGATTTTTCTTTTGAATATGGATGAAAACGTTTAGATGTAATGCAGAGGACCACAGTTTTAATATCTTCAATTAGACAAGTATATTTTAGTATATGGATGCTATAAGGTGACTTTCTGAGTACCTAACTCCTGCTATTTCTTTTCAAATAATTGAAATGCCTTTTGGTTCTTTGGATATGTTAGAAATGTTCTGAAATAAAATATTTCAGTTTAGTTGTAGTTTAAACAATTACATCTATATTCCTGTTACTTTAACAAACTGCATTTTCACTTTAAATTGATTGATTTACTGTGTTTCTGGCTTTTTTTGGTATAGACAATGGCTTTTTAGGACGATCTGAATAATACATATTCTTGGATTTCAATATGCAAACACTGACACAGCTTTCTAAAAATAAGACTGTTGTAGCAGCTTTTAGTGTAACAAGAGATCTGACTATAGATTTAAATTAATACTTTCAAGGTATGTAGTACACCTGAAAGATTTAGTGACATCCTGGTTATGATCTTGAACTTTATGTGTCTATTTAATCAGTTTCCTGCTATAAATGTGTGATGTTGAGGGTATCACACATGTCAAGATCTTCACTGACAGCAGCTTAATTAGGATTTCAGATTTACATTGGGGTATACACATAAGTAGGCTTCATAATTTTAGAGCTGGATGCATCTGCAATGTTGGCTGTGAAAGGAGACATGAAAAGACTTCTTTAGGAATGATATGTGAGAGAAACTACAGCCCACATTTAAGTGGAGTAGTGGTGGATGAGGTTGAAAGGAAGGGCTACTTGCTGAAAAAAACAAGAGATAAGAATACCCATCTCAAGTAAATATGTATACAAATGCATACATCTTGGGCAACTAGGAGTAGAAATTACTCCACATCCAGTCAGAAAACTACAACATCACTGGAATGAATGAATAAGGTTTGGTGGAACAGCCTGCACTGCATGATGGAAGTGCTGCGATAGACAATTTCCTTGGAAAAGACAGCCAGAGAAAGCAATGAGGGAGTGTTGCCTTCCCTGTGAAGAAGCAGCTCAGATTTTTGAAGTTCTTTAGTGGGATGGAAGACAGTCTGGTTGATAACTTGCAGGACAGGATGAGAGAAAAGTCCAAAGGGTGACATCACAGTGAGAGTTTGTTACAGACCACTCATTCGGGGAGAGGGAAAGGAAGATTTCTTTAAACAACTTGAAGTATCTGGATCACAAACCCTAGTTCCCCATGAGGGTCTTTAACCTTCCTGACAACCTCTGGAAGTGTAACAAGGTGGGATGCATGTAGGTGAGACACTTACTGGAGGGTGCCGGGGATGACTTCTTGATACAGGATGAGACAGGTAAAAGTGACACACAGCTGGACCTGCTATTTACCAGTAAGCTAGAATTATTTTTGAATGTGGTATTTAATGGCACCTTTGGCTGTAGTTGCCATGAAACAGTGGTGTTCAAGGCCCTGAGGGAAGTGAGGATTGAGAGTAGCAGAATACAGATTCCATAAGCACAAATTTTAGCTTATTAAGGAAACTGGTCAGTAGGATCCCATGGGAGTCAAATGTGTACGTCAGGGTAGCTCTGAAAGATGCCAGTCTTTTAAGTACAGCATCATTCAAGTACAGGAACAGGAAAAAAAGTAAATGTATCAAGAGAGTGGTTCAGCCAGCAAAGGAAATTACAGCAGAGCTCTGATGCAAGGAAGGGGTACACAGGAGGTGGAACTAGAAGCTGGCTAGAAAGGAGGAATGTAGAAACATTGCATGAGCATGTGTCTCGGGTTAGAGACAATTTTCCTGGGTGGAAAGTGCTCCGAACAGAACACCTCCCCCCACAGCAAAGGCCTCCGGCACCCCCTCCCCCACAACAGCAGAGGCTTGGGAATGAAAGTGGAAAAAGCTGTTTATTCAGCCCAGCCTGCCAAGTCTCCCCACAGGCACAGGGGAAAGGGAAAGGGGAAAAGGAATCACCAAACCCAAATGAACAATTGATGAACTTTAGTGTCCTTTTCCTCAGGCGTAGCTACTCCTTTCTGGGGGTTCCCCCCACCATGGATTTCCTGTCCACCGTCCTCTGGGGCTCCCAGGGCTCTCCAAAAAAAACTCGAGGAAAAAAGGGTCCGAAAAAAGATGATGAAGAAGCAATCCCAGGGAGGAGGGAAAAAAAGCAGCAGTCACAGCAGCAGCAGCAGCCCGACTAAGCAATGTCCCTTCCTCCCGGAACAGCCGAGGGGGGAGAGTTTCAGAACATCCCGCGTTGGCAGAGCTTCTTCTGGCTGCTGAGCACAGTTAAAGCTACAGGACATTTCAGGCAGGCATGCAAACGATATGGGATACAGGATTACCATTACATCACCCCAGGACAGCATGTAAGGAATATTGTCAGGAAGGCCAGTGGTCAGCTGGAAATGAAACTTGGAAGAGATATCAAGGACAACAAGCGCTTTGTTAATAGGCTGATGAAGGGGAACATCTTGTTGCTGAATGGGGTGGATGATTTAGTCACAGATATGACTGAGATGCTCAGTGCCTTATTTGCCACAGTCTTCAGTAAGGTTTATCAAGGCTCTGTCTTTAGTGAAAGGGCTCAAGGAGGACATCTACCAACAGTGGATAAGGTCTGAGTTAAGAATTCCTTGAGACAACTTGTCCCATACAAGCCCATAATAACTCATGGAGTACATCTGATGGTAGTGAAAGTCCTTGCGAGGATGATCATCAGTCCAAGAAGTTAAGGAAATTGGGGCGGCTCACAGGTGCCTGGAGAAAGGCATATGTTGCACCCGTCTTTACAGCAGTTCTCAAAATCCAATGAAAAGCTTGTCATTTTTTTTCCTGTCACTCAGAAATCCATGTTGCAAGTCCCTCTGAAACACATTTTGGCTGCTTGAAAGAGAAGGTAATTGAGAACAGTAAACATGGATTTACAAAAGCTAAACCATCCATGACCAACCTGTTTGCCTTCTATGATAAAACAATCAGATTTGTGGGCATGGGAATAGCAATGAACATAATTTACCTTCACACTGGAAAGGTCTCACAATACTCATGCATCAGAGTTAGAACTCTACATTCTGAATGAAAGGACAGCTAAATGGGTAAAAAACTGAATACTTAAATGGGGTCTGAGGGTTGTGGTTAATTGGTTGTACCTTAGCTTGATGTTTTGTTAAAGTGGAGTATCTCAGAGATCTATCCTGCCTAAGAGATGGATTCTATAGGTCATTATCTATTGGTCTTTTAGAGCTGGATTACTATCTTCATCATCCATTTCCCTGTCCCTTTATGCTTTCACAACACTCACCTCTTTAAAGAGATGATCTTGTTCCTTTAATTTAAAATATTTTCCTCTATTTTTCACATTTCTTCATTTTAAATAGTAGTCTAGTTCTAATATCAATTTAAGGCAACATGAGACTATATTTAATCTCAGGTTTAAAATTGTAAGATTTGCTCTGGTAATTTTGTCTCTGTTCCTAAGTCTGCTTTCTCCCTTTTGCCCTAAAAATACATATTTTAGCATATCCATCTAACTGAACCTCTAAGCATACTTAAAATTCACAAGAAGCCATTTTCTTTTAAAACTTGTTTCATTGAAGTATTTTGAAAAAAAAGACAGAATGTTAAATAGTCTAGAATTAGTGGGGTTTTTTTATATTTGGAAGAATTGCTGATAGAGTCCTGAAAGGAGGCTCATAAACACTTATATTCTTTCCATGTTACCTCAGCTGGGATTGTTTGGTATCAAGTTTTGTTTTGGACATCCTCTGTTGCAGTTTGGCATTTCTGATGTGTTTGGTTTCTGGTAAATTAGTTCACAACTATTATTCACTGTCTGCAATATTTAAATGTTCAGGCATGTGTTAAAAGGTATATCTATAGTGCCATTGGCCATATTCAAATTTATGATGGGCATCTGCAGTTGGATCTCTACATAACCCTCAACGAACTCATTTAGTAGTAGGGTCCAAAAAGGACGTTGTTCCTTATTTCTGTTTTGATAATGATCTTGATTACAGGACAGAATGGAGACCTCACCTGAGTCAACCAAGAATACAAGATATTTGGTCTTCAGACCATATGGAGCTCAGGACTACCAGAACAATTTGCAAAGGATTCCAGTTTGATGTGCAAAATCCAATATATGCAAATACAGTCAGAAAATAACCCTAGGGAAGAATAACAGTGGCAATCAGAAATAATAAATAAATAAGAACAAAGGTGTTTGATTATTCCATGACAGATATAACCAAATTCTGGTACTTTATTGTCACCCTCACCAAATGTAACCTTTTATTGCAGGAATCCTTTATTAAGTGGTATAACTGTTTTATGGGAATTTATCCTAATGTCATCTTCCTTTAGTAGAGAATTCATGTCACAGATACTTCTGTAAAACTGGGCACTGAATGTCTGTATTTCTACTCCAGCTAATGCTTGAGTTCCCTGTTTAGATGTGCTTCTTCATAATATCTTATTCCTTTCCGTAGCTGTTCTTGTTCTCCCTTCAGACTAGCAGTTTGTGTTGGACAAAGCATACATTGTTATGGTAACCAACTATGTACTTGTGGGGTCAGTACCCCCATAGTTCTTAGGTCTGTCAGAGGTTTTGAGGTGTTCTCTCGCCTTCTAGCATTGCCTGGCCATGTCATATCTCAAAGTGGGGTTGATTCTGACATAAAGGCCATCTCAGTTGTAACTGCTGGTTTTGGATGTTTACTGGATAGTCACTATTTCAGAGACAGATTCCTCTTGATTTAGAAAATTCTTCTGCAAAATAGAAAATCTTTATGGGGAGTGGAATAGATTCTTTGTAGTCAATTCTGAGTTTCACTGGATCTGTTACAGCTTCTGTGACATTTCTGAATTATTAATAGTTACCCTCCATGAAATTTACCTTGTCAATGTGCTCATGTTGTAGTTCAATAGCCAGTGTCTGCATGCTATAATTTCAAACTTTTCTCTAGGTATTTCTTCATAATTGCTCTCTTGCAAGATATGAGACCTCTGTGTTAGACATTACTTTCCAAAGTTTATAGGAGTTTACTTTCAAAGTATTGATAGCAGTACTGCACCTTGTGGAACTTCAAACTCTTCAAGTTAGACTAGTTTATGAATCCTATTACAAATACCAAGTGCAATGATAGCTTCTATTTCTTATGAATGCCATTAAGAGTAATAATTGTCAAAACAACTGTTTGATGAAAATATGGCACATTTCCAAGCTCTGGGGTTTTTTCTTGTTGTTGGTTTTTTTGGAGTTTTTTTGTTGTTTTGTTTTTAAATAATAAAGCTATGGGCATATCATGAAAGTAAGTCAGAGAAACATCTGTTTCCCTGGACATGTGAGTTGGCAGAGCTTCAGGAATGAGTAGAGGAAACAAGACCTTAGCTAAATTATAACAAATGTTCATTTGGTAATCTATTTTGAAAATTGCTGTTTGGGAATGATCTGGGTTTTTAGTTTATTTCAAATGAAGGAAAGATTGGGTAATGTAAATTCAATTGCTTTATCTATCAGCATAACAGCTGTGAGTCCTTTCTGTGTGAGATTATTACTAGGAACAACTGACTGCAGGATAGCAAAGTCAGGTTAGAATAGTTAGTGAGATAAGAATTTTCATCCTTCATTTCTAATAGGTGTACAAACAGCCCCCCTATAAATCTAGATTGTGTTGCAAGCATTTTATGTTTTTTACAGGTTTCCAATACAGTTTGTGTATAGTCTTCTCAACATTTCTATTTCCAAAACTCTAAAAAATTCTCCCAGGCTCTGGCTATTCATCTGAATGACTTCATGGAATGTGGAACTCCACAATCCATCCTTTTAAAATTCCAGTATCTGTAAAAAAGGGGCTTCTGATTGGTTAAATCTACTTTTTCACAGCTTCCTTTAAAATGTAGGCACTCTGGAATTCTAAAGTAACTTTCCTGGGGACAGAATTCTGGAGAGCTAACTACATGGATTGAAAATAACTTCTTACCTACTCCCAATAATATTTACAAATCAGTCTTATTTCTGAATAGTCATGTCCTGAAACTTACTCTCAGTCTGGTCTTGCTTCTAAGTCTGAGATTCTTCCATTTTTAGGTTAAGGAGACTCCACCATTTAGTTCAACAGATACTTAAGCCCTGCCATGCTTATTATGAAGTACCAGCTTATTTTAATTAGAGTTTTTTCCATATCTTCACCTGAAAACTCCACAGCTATCTGAACAGAAAGCTCATTTCTCTACAGAAAGATTTGAGGCTCAAGTGATTCCAGACAGCTATGCTGGTGGATTCCTTACTGAAAATCTTTTGATTCCGTCTAAAACCAAGTCAAACCTGTTTCCTAGTAAAGGAACTTTAACTGTGGTTTGTAAATCTGTGGACATTAGTATAAATCAATCTTGTCTGGGTGAAGAGAAACCATAAGTTGCCAAGTCATGTTTAATCTCTACCTTATGTGGTAAGGATTGCCGCACAAAGAGATAAGATTTTTTGCTGGTTATCAGTTCCTGGTTGAGATCAGCTCATCTGGCAAGCACAGTTGTCTTCAATTCTGGTAGCGTTTCAGTGGTGCAACTGAAGAAACGGTCACACAGGATAAAGCCAAACATTTTCCAAGGTCAATGGCTTTTTTTTTTTTTTTTTTTTTAAATCATTAATTACTGGAAACGAGCATAAAAAGTACACCAAGCCTGTGATGAGCCTTCTCTTGAAACTCCTTAGCCCTTTGGAAGTACTACTTGTGTACAGATTTTCAAGCATGACCAGAGGCCTGATTCCTCACTGTCTCAACATTAGTCTAGCTTCTAGGTTTCTTGAGGGTGGTGCTTGCTAAAATAGGATGAGGATTTACAAGGGTGAATAAGAACATTGGGTATAACTCAGTCACAGTGATAAGATCTCAGAAAAGAACATGTTTTTTATACAAAGGAGAGTAAAAATTGCACAACTCTCAAATTTTAGATCATCCTTTTCTATACCAAGTTAACACTCATTCTTGTGCCTCCAGCTCCTTCTTACTGGGACTGATCACTCCCGTACAGGACGAGGGTTAGGGAAAGAAACAGGGGATAGACTTTTCCCTAAAAAGGGAGCGCTCTGTAAAAAACTTTGGATGGGGAACCTAGTTGGGCAGATGACTGAAATATCAATTAGGATATATTGGATGGGTTTCAAACCTGCAATAATACAAATGTTATACAGTGTAATGTACTATATAAATATTTTATAATGTAACAGTACATGGAGTTCATACTCTTTAAAATATATGCTAGAGACTGCATCTTTTTGAAATATCTGAGAAGGTAAAAGACCAATTATTACTGAAATTTTCATGTGCAAAATCATAGAATATAGGGCTAAGAAAAAGGCAAACACAATTCTAGAATTACATCAGAAAGGGTTTCCATTGAAATAAGGCAACATTACTGTTGCTATGTAAATAGTGACTAGAACTTGCCTAGAAGAGTGCTGACAGTTTTGGCTATGCACTTACAGAAAAGGTAAAATCAAACTATGATATTATTTAAACTCCTCTTATCAATTGTTTTGCCATACAAGAAAAGTCAGGGAGCTGATTTACTTAGCCTAATAAATAGGAATAGATGGGATATCAGAAGGTCATCAGAGGAAGAATTGTGTAAACCTAAGGGCAAGGTTTGTGTAAAATGAGACAGTAATGACTGCTGAAGAATACATTTGGATTGGAAAATAAAAGGATTTTAACCTTCAGAGAACCTTCCAAAGCTGTGTGAGAGGCAAGTAGCTCAATCACATTTTTGTGCGCTGAAGACACATTTCATGGAGTAGAATACATAAAAAGGCGTTTCATAAGCTAAAGACAGTTTATGAAAGATTTTAAATTATGTAGCTGCCTGTTGCAATGATGGAGTGAATTTGCTGACTTAGAGGTCCTTGTTCTTTTCTCTTAGTTGTAGCATGTGGAGGGAGATTTTTTAATTTTTTTTTTTTTAATGTATTGGAAGTCTTTGATACTACTGAGTGTAAGATTTCGTCTGATTTGGGATTCTTTCTGAATAATTCCTTTTTTTAAAATCTTTGAGAATCCAAAAGAAGTTGTAAACACTTTTTTTCAAGCCAAAAAGTTGGAAGTTTCCTTTTTAAAAAAAAAATCTTATGCCATGCATATGATTGAATTAATCAGGATTTAGATAAATTGGTTAGTATTCAAAGAATTATGACATTATCATGCTTGTTCATCAGGTGCAAATCAGTTAAGACAGTACACTTAGTATTGCTGTGTCTATATGAATCTGAGATTCAATCAGAGTTAGCTGGCTATGATTTAATCCAGATATAACAGCAAACAGTTTTGCCATCTTTAACTTAGTAGAAACGTGGTTTGAGAATGCATGGTAGCATTCAGTTAGAAGTAAAAATCAGTACCAAAAATTATTTTTAATAGGGAATTTAGAATTCAAAAATAAGTTTACTTTAACAAGTAGAGCAAGCACAGAAGAAAGTACCTTTGCAAAACCCTCCACAAGACATTGCTTCCCCAAACTTGTAGTTGCTGCCTCTCGATGACACATTTAACTGCTTTAATTTATTATGCTCTGTTTTCAGCCCTACATTCTTGCACCTGCAAATCAAAACATCCAGGTCAAGGTTTCTTTTGTAGCCATGCAAGATTTTTAAATGATAGCCTGAATTTTAACCCTTCCCTTTTTTCAAAATTCTGTCTTTCTGGCAAGTGATTTTAGGACTAACATGAGTATTAATGGTCTTCTAGATGGAAAAGCACAGTTTACCTAATCTTTGAAGTTCTACCTTAGGTGCATACAAGCACCTAAGGTAAGTGAATCACAGTACGTCCCTTATTAGCACACATTAATACCACATTATTTAATTGATGAGACAGTTTTAATACTGAAGCATATCTTCCAGCAGGGTAGATTAAAAAATAAAGCTAAATTTTGAAGACTGCGTTGTAGACAGCTTTAGTCTTTCAGCTTATAATTTGCAAAACCTTTTTACTTTAGAAACAGCAAAGGGTTAGATATGATAGAAAGGGTTATTAAAGGCATGAATATCTACAGTTAACCTTGATCCAAGTTTTTTTTGTCTTTATCTCTAAACAGAGGCCCCAACATTTATGGTTTCCCTTGCCATGCACACATATTAAATATTAGCTCAGGATAAGTGATTCCCTTCCTTAACAGATGGTAGAACACACCAAAGGAGGCTAGAGTTCAGATCTTTCCATATTACAGGTGTAACTTCTAGTAATCATGACTTTAATTGCAAATAATTAGGAATTTTACTTGTGGTGCTTCTAACACCAAACACAAACTTTAGGATTGAATTTGCTAGAAATTTCACAGTCTTAATGTGAGAAACTGAAATTGTTTCCCTGATGCCGCAAGAAGGAAAATCCCAGACCATGTTCCACTTTCACAGAAAAAGAAATGGTTCTTCCTGATCCTAGACAGACCTGTCAGACCATTGCATCCTGAAAGATAATTCCTGCCAGCTGATAAGAAGTGCAGAGTAGTTTTTAATAGAATGGCCAACCCTGGATATGGCCTATAGAGACAAGAAAACAGTTGTTTCCATTCTTGCTGCCCAAAAAGCCATGAGCATTTTTAACAACACAGTGTTGTTTATGCTGCAATTTTATTATGCACTTCATGGTATTTTGTGGTCTTTACAAAAGTCTTAAATTAAGGTATGTGATTGATAGCCTCAGTCTCAGTCCAGCCTTAATCTATTTTTTCCTCCTTTTTAAGTAAGATTTGTCTGTTTCTGATACCTTGAAAACTTGGAAATGCGATGCAGTTTTCACTCTAGTGTTTGAAAAAGCATGTGAGAGATATTGATATTATTTTGCAATTTTAATAGAATTTTAAATATTCAGTAATGTCAGGACTTTTTAAGACTGAAATTGGAATATCTATGTTTTTAATGGTACAAATAGGCATTTAAGCAGTTGTCTAGATTTTTTAAATGACAGGGCAGTATTCATATTGAGGCTGCTGTTAAAAACATCTTCAAAATATATTCTTCCATAAAGAACTTTTCCCTTCAATAATAAATGGATTTTTCTTCCATTTAATGTAATTTCTTTGAGCTTTCACAATGCAGAAAAATTTGGATACATTTATTTTTTTATTTCAACTAGTTTGAAAATTTAATTACAGAAGTTTAATTTATTTTATTTTTTTCCATTGTAAGTAAATCTGCTGAAATAGTTTATTTGAAGCACATCAAATAAAAAGGCTGATTTTGACTTTTCTTATTTTAGGTTATTGTGTCATGCAATGAAAGACCACATAGTTCGTGTTGCAAATGAAGCAGAATTTATTTTAAACCGACAAAGAGCTGAAGATGTCCACAAGCATGCTGAGTTTGAGGTAAGCCTGAGAGCTGGTGCATTTCTGGTTCTCTGTTTTCACTCAGTTGTCGCCTAGACTGTAACTCCATGCAATAAAGATTTTATTTTTTTTCTTCCAAGGAAGAAATTTACATTGAAAGCATTTCAAAACTAGTTTTAAAAGCTTTGGTAAATGTCAAGCACAAGGAATGGGTTTAATTTCTCATCTTGTCACTGAAATTCATAAAAGCATTTACAGCTTGAAGAAATGCCTTAATCAGAATGTCTAATCTGATATGGCAAACCTTTAGGCTCAAAAAGAATTTTTCTCATTTATTGAAAATAGTAATGGAAATCACATTACTAATTATTTTTATTGAATTTTTTCAACAGCGTGTATTAGTTCAGTTATAAAACAAAGCAATTAATACACTTCAGGTACATCATGAAAAATCAGAAATAGAAGTGTTTTGTTAAACAGTCTTAATATTTTAAGGTCATTTATTGGTAGAACATTTTGAATTTTGGTGCTCTTTAGAATGCTTAAGTGTTGTAATTTATATAGTGAAATATGATACTGCGTTTCTTTCTTGGTAGTTAGGAATCATTAATTATAGACAGTAAGATTCAGTATTGGAAGGTGTAACAGAGCAGCTGACTCCCATAATTCTTTAATGTCTATAATTCTCATTCTGAAAATACTCAATTGCTTTTTTGTCAATGAGTGTTACAGTATACAATAATTTATATTGCTTGAAAGTGATACAAGTGCTAAACCCTGTTTTTAAAATGTCTGCAGTTTAAAAGATTTCCAGTCGTTTATACAGGATTAATTTTGTTCCTATTTAAGAAAATCATGCAAAAGTAATGGAGTAAATTTAAAAATTCTTTTTTGACATGACTTTATCAAGTATGGGTTTGGATTTTTATGGTGTTTCATACAACATTTTGCCACTGTTTTTTATAATTTCCAAACCTGCCTTGTGTTTGCACACATTTGTGTAGAAGTAGGTATATATGTGCAGTCATATATTTCCACGTTTTACTGCTCAAGTGACCTAACATTAGGATTAAGAGACTGACTTATTATTGATGATAATAAATTGCTATATCCATTTATTAATCTGTCAGAAAATGTCAACAAGCACCTGGTGGCTAGAAATAGGATCCAGTAATCTTAGTTTTGATGAGGTTTTTATCTTCTTGAAACAGCTCTCTTAAATGTGCACTTTGATGTACTAGTTTTTGTGCTCCTTGACCTAGCTGAAAAGTGTGAGACACAGAGATATCTGTTGTCATTTTGAATACACATAACCTTTACTGCATTTTGTCAGAGCAGACAGCAGACACTTGTCATATGGGACTGCAACAACTTTATTACCAAGCTTATACTGGATATTTTGAACATAGATAAAATCACATTTACAATTAAGTGTATGTCAGAGCGAAGTTTCATATTGCCTCAACAATAAATAACATTTGATATCTATCAGAGCATCATGCAGTAACCTAAGATGACAATGGAAGATTGAGTTATCTGCTCTTTGAAGAATACATTGAGGTATAAGATCTGTCAGAACTCTAGACAAAATGAGAATATTCAATTAACTTCCAGCTTCTGTTAGCAAATAGGATTTAGAATATTAACTAAATTCCCTAAAGGAATAGCCTCAAGTCTGTCTTATTGTCTGGTAAGGAAACCAATGCATTTTTCATATATGAAGGTTTTCATTACATTTGTTGTAGGAAAAGCCTCACATATACGTTTTAGATGAATAAGTTAAAAATTGCAAGTCATAAAAGAAAATTGCAAAATGTGGACTGTTTTAAATGTGAAATTCACGAGTACTTAAATAACATGATGGCTAAGATCTGAAAGAATGTTTTATATATTGTCTTTAATAATGGTGGGAATATAACTGAGCATTTTATTTTTCATCCTACTTGAAAGCAGTAGGGACAAAGAAATTTCTGGTAGTTTTCTTCTACATAACTCTGTATCTGTCATTTTGGTTTAATAAACTGTAGATGTGTATGTTCTGGGGTTTAGTACATGTTAATCATTGCTCTCAGCTAGAGAGGTGCATGACTATTTTATTTTATTTCTGCCCTTTAAACTTCAGTTGAATCATTATGGGTGAAATTATTTGGTCCAAGCTGCACCATGTTACTGTGTCTCCCACATAGAGGGGAGGCCATGAACCAGCATCTAAATTTTATTCTTTGACTCCAGTTGTAGTCACAGCCAGGGAAATTCCTTCCAGAATGGGTACTTCACAGTTAACTTTCATTTTGTTAACCTTTGTAATTGTTCAGGAAGAAAAATGAAAATTTAATTTTACTGTCCAATGAGCTGGTGAAATATTAACCTCATTACTAAGGCAGATCATTGTACTAATTGGTGCCTCCCTGTACAAGAAGATAAATTGAAAAAATGAATTAACCCTTTATGAATTAGTGTAACCATTGTTCTTTCCCAGATAGATTACTTGAAATAATGTCTGTAAACACAATAGAAAGACCAGTGTTAAAATCTTACTGAATGCTAATATGCTCTGTGCTAAAAGGGTATCATACAGAAATATGAAGAACAAAATATCAAGTATGAGGTTAACTTAATTTTAATTGCTCTTTTGAATACTAGAAAATTGGATTCTATTCAGTACTATTACAGCATTGAGTGCTGGTTAAACATTCTAAAATGGTGCACAAAAACTCTAAGTGCAAAAATGTGTCTTAAAAGGTATTTTTTAAATTGACTATTTTGAGAATAATCTAGCCTTTGTAGTTTATACCTAGAAAATTATACTTATAGTAGTGGATTTATTTTGATGACTCTGACTGCATTCCCTTTCTTTAGATATTTTGAAAGAATTTTTACTTGGAGGAGAAAATGAGTTTGAACTTAGCATGATTTTGAGAAAAGAAATGGAAAAATATTGTCCTTACACATAAAAAAAAAATTTATATAAACAAAAGTACACTATAGGATTCTGACAGTTTAGAAACAAATTTGCATGAAGGTAAATAACCACAGCATTTATTTTAGGGGTAGTTTTCTCTCAATGTTGGAAATATTAGATCTTTTTCAGTTTAAAAGATGAGTGATTTTTTATCCATTAGAATTTTTAGAAGAGGTAGGATGTTATCAAAATTTTTCATGTTGTGGTATGAAATAAAAAATATACTGCTTAGTTTTGTAGTTTAGCATCCGTAGTAATAAAAAAATAAAATAAATTTTTCATTTTAGGTCTTAACGTAATTTTAAAATCAAAACCAGTGTACATAATTTTTTCTTGTATTTTATCCTATGTATATTTGAGCAGTATTTTATACCTGAGAGCACATGAAACATTTACAAGGAAAGGCTAACTTTTAAGGCATCTCCATGGCCGCACATATACACAAAGAGATATATGGCTAAATGTTTTTAATAACAATTCTGTTTTCTTTGCCCTTGGTATTTAAATTTTTACAAATTCTGAGTGCCTTTTCATGGATAATATAAAGTAGTAGGACCATTTCAATTGAATGGTTTTGTGGTTTAGAAATAGTATTACAGAGCAACTCCGTGTCCCCACTGAGACTCTCCTAAACCAGACACTTTGATCGCTTCCCTGCCCCTTCCAGGGTGGAGTTGAGAACTGGAGGCACAAAAGGTGAAAATCATGAGTTGAGATAAGAGTAGTTTACTGGAAACAGCAATGAGATAAAAAAGAGAACAGTGACAGCAACAATATTAATAAAAAAAGGTATAAGACAAAGAAATGGTTTACACAGAAAGTAAAACAATACTGGACCATTTCGCCTGCCACCCTTTCTCCTAGACTAGAGATAGAGTGTCCTTTACTCCTGCCCCTGGCAAGTGGCATGAGATGGTATCAAATAACTCTAGGATCTGGACACACCTTCCTCCTGGCTACTGTAAAAAATTAACCCTGTCCTGGATGAAACTAGGACAAATGACATGTCCTATTCTTCTGAAAAGTATTTTTAATGAATTCATTTTATATTCAAAGAGTTTAATTAATAATTTTAAGGAGATCATAAGTGGCCTGTCTTTGATGAAGTGGATGTACTTTCTTCCCCAGTCGCAGTGTGCTCAGTATGCTGCGGACCGGAGAGAGGAGGAGAAGATGTGTGATCACCTCATCAGTGCTGCCAAGCATCGAGATCATGTTACAGCCAACCAGCTGAAACAGAAGATACTCAACATACTAACAAATAAACATGGTGCCTGGGGAGCTGTTTCTCACAGGTAAGCTGCAAATGTAAAAAATGTGGGGCTTTAAACGTTACTTTCAAAGTCGGAGAGAAGCAGGCATTGTATAACTGAAATACGATTTTATTAGGAGTTTAAATGTACTCAAACATAGCATGTGCAAAGCTGAACATAACCAAAGTGCAGCTCAATTAAGCAGGTATTCCTATTAAAAAATAATTAATAAAACCCCTAAAATATATAATTTCTTCTGTATGTAACTGATACGGCATTGAGATTTTATTAAGAGCTGTATTGAGTATTGTTTTTAAAAGTTCATTCTATTCAACACAGAGGTGAAATTAAAGGTTTTCATATATCATGCCAAAAATAAGAGCCTTGCTCTTCTGAATCACAAAAATAGCCAGTGGCTAAGGTGCTGACCCTCATATGGAAGACTTGAGCTGAAATTGCTCCTTTC
The DNA here is from genome assembly GCA_036785705.1 of Acanthornis magna. Taxonomy (NCBI): domain Eukaryota; kingdom Metazoa; phylum Chordata; class Aves; order Passeriformes; family Acanthizidae; genus Acanthornis; species Acanthornis magna. The sequence goes on from JAWUZG010000090.1 coordinate 17,027,425, forward strand.
CTTCATTCAGAGCAAGGTCTTGAACCTGGGTCTGTCATGTGAGTGCCCTGTCTGTGAAAGTAGAGACTGCCAAGTCTCTCTCTTGTTTGTGTGTTCTAGCCACAAACACTTGATTATTTATTCAAACAACTCAAACAAAAGAAATCAAGGAAGTCCTGCTCCAAGATAACCAAAAATTTACAGCTTGATTTTCTATTTAAATTCCTATTTGTCTACTCTGAATCAGCAAAGAACAGAAAGTTCCATTTTAGCTCTGATTAACCTTTTCTGTAAAAACATAGTTGAGATGGATAATACAAAAACTTTTCTCTAGATAAATATTCAAAAAATATATTTGCTTTTATGTTTACTATATGGTTAGGGTTTAAGCCTATTGGAAAAGTTGCCAAGTAATAAATTTGACATGTAAGCAATAAGATTTAATAAATAGCACATATAGTGTTCATTCTTTTTGCAATTCTATCTAGTTGGTTCTTGCAGTTATACCGTGTTTAAAATAAAAATGAAAATTTTTGTGCTCATTATCCCCATTTCTTCTAAAGAAATCACTCTTTCCTGGGTGATGATGAAGGTGTATTTATTTTTAAGATGGTAGAAATTGTGGAAATTCAGTCTTACAGAAACTCTAGTGTCTAACACCAGAGACAGTCTGGTGAAAATTACAAAAATGGCAAGTAGGAAATTGTGGTACGGTTAATTAAAAACATGTCCTCAAGGGATGCTCATTTTATCTCTCGTTGAGGCTTAAAGCTGTGTGTCTGGAGACTTGCACATGCTGCAAATAAATGTAATTTTCTGTCCTTTTAATGTTTTTGAATAATGAATAACAGTTTTTGAATAATGTTGTTGCTCAGCTTTGTGAATGGCTGCAGACATTTTGCAGACTTAAATCAGTTCCTGGTCACTACCTTTTTCCAGGGGACTGTTTCTTAGGGCCAGATAACTTTTATCTCCTGGATTGTTGATGGCATCCTAAATGGCAACAGTGCAATGCTGCAGCTTTTTTTTCTCTTGAGTCCATGATAGCTCTGAGGGGCCATAAAGTAGTTTGACACCTGTGACCAACCTAGGAAATTTCTTACACTGAACAAAAGAAACTCTTATTTCATCCCTGTCATGCAACTTGCTTGGTGTTTTCTGCTTCTCAGTTACTGGCAGAGCTGCTTTCCCATTTCGGTGCTTGCAGTGTTAGGTGCAGCTCTTGGCTTGGTTGTGTTTTAGCTGCAGGCAGTGACGTAACCTGGAGAAGGGGACATGGTGACAGCACAAGGTCTCCGAGTGGGGCTCTCCGTTTGCAGGAGCCAGCTGGGAAATGACCTTGCACTGCAGGTTTGGCCATGTGTGCTATGGCAGCTTTGTGATCCAGCACAAAAGTGCGCCTTCTGTCATGGGACTAGTGGACTGTGAATGGGAAGGACTGGGATGACAGCAGGGACAGGGAGATGCCCAGTGGAAGAGCCGCTGAGCCTTGTTAGGGACCGACATCACTCAATGGGCAGATCTGAAAGGCTTTAAGGGCAGCAAATGGAGACGGTCTCAGTAAACTCCTCAGCCACAGAATGCAAAAACTGTTGTTAATTAGATAGATACTCTGATACTTTTTATATTATGGAAACTGAGATTCCATAATATAGATCATATCCAAAACCATACACACCTCTGGTCTTGGCTGGCATGAGACCGAACAGGACTCAAGTCTCTGTGTTTAGTTCGTGACGGTTACAGCATTAGTAGTCTCTATAAAAAGCTCATGCTTCTCTATGCCATGAAAGACGCAGTCTGACTGGAATACAGGGTTACTTTAAAAACACACAAAAAACAGGTTGTCACTCCAGATTTCTACACTTCCATAGTGAGTCTATAATTTCTGTTGGGGAAAGTGTTCCCAATTCTGAAGGCGCACAACTCTCAAGTTGAACACACACTGTTCTCCTGTTCAACTTGAGAGCTGGAGATCCTTCAAGGAAATGGTAAATTTAAGGACATCCTTCTCTAGCCCATATGGAGCAGGGTAAGAAACAGTCCATCCCTTCTGCACCATAAATACTTGGGTAAAGCAATGCCTTTTGACATGCAAAGTGGATAAGACAGGTAGGAAAATATTTGGGCAGACATGAGTGTGATTCTTCAAAGCTTCAGTTCTCTGTCTGCACAGCTGCAGCTAACAATTTACTGTCCGTTGTAGTATATAGTACAAATAAACATAGAATCATAGGATAATTTAGATTGAAAAGGACTTCTATGATCATTGAATCCAACCATTAACCTAAGACTGCCAAATCCACCAATAAATGGTGTCCCTGAGTGCCACATCCACGTGTCTTTTAAACACCCCAAGTATGGTGACTCAGCCACCTCCCAGGGCACTTTGTTCCAATATTTCACAACCCCTCTGATGATTAAATTTTTCCAAATATCCAACCTAAACCTCTGCTGGCCTAACTGGAGGCCATGTCCTCTTGTCCTGTCTTGTCCTATCTTGTCCTATATGTTTTTGTTTGTCTCTTCTCAAGATAAACAACCAATTTTAAAGTTCTTTAACACAGATGCTCATGTTACAAAATATTACGGTTTCATTTTGTCAAATATGACCCAACTGTAGAGTAGATTTTTCCTTGTGTTTGAAGTTCAACACAATGAGCTTCTAAGCCTCCCCAGCTTTTATGTCATTGCGTTCTGTCTTTGCAGAAAGCAGCAACCACCATTTACTGTTTAATCTGTAGGTGCCACAAAGCTTACCCTTTGTTCATTAAGAGACAAAGAGACTATTAAGAACCACAGAAGGTTGGTACTGAGAGGAAAAGCAAGAGGTCTGATGAGTGACATTCTATAGTATTAGTAAATTACGAATTTTAAATATATTATCATAAAATCATCCCAAGATGTCTGAAGAAACAAGAATGAAGTTGAATGGTATGAGCCAACAAAAAACATATGAGACTTAAAATTCTAAGTTAGATTATAGTTATATAGAGGTAGCTTTACTAAAAATATAATAAAATCATAGGTGACTTGCATTTCAATTAGCTTCCTAATTAGCTATTAATTTATGAAGGTGAAATTAATTATAGGCAAGTAGTCCACAACTCGCACACATAAATGCCTACAAACACAGTAGCACTGTACAACAAATTTCTGTCTCTATGGTAATCAATCAGTATTTTGAGTTGGTCCGAGAACCTCTTTACTCTTTCATCTCCTTTTGACAAAAAATGGTAAATAACCGTTTTGAGAAAAAACTTTCATTTTTATTGCTTCTCAGTGTTAGCTTCTTTCCTCCTTCAAATGTTTTCCCTTTATCACTTAAAGTGAAACCCAAAGTTCTTTTTCTCAGTTTCTTCCAAGTGTGTGTATCAAATCCTCTACAAAAAATGGAAGTTTACTGAATCATCTTATTTTTATCTACTTACCTCAGGCCAAGCATAATATATTTCAAAATAAATCTCATTAATTTGTTATAAATTCTGTTTGTGCCCTTAAACAAAACTAACTCTGTTTCCCACATTTGGGCAAATTGGCACTTTTAGGTATCTTTGTAACAGCTTACCCTAAACTTACTTGTCTCCCCTTTTTAAATTTCAGCATTATACCAAAATTAAAATTCTCCAGGTTTTTCCCACTCAGATGAGAAACTGATGAGTTGGTTATTTCCTTGATGCATTTTCCCTTGTTCAGAGGGAATATGCAACATCAGGAAGAATAAAACTGGGTGTTTCATAGCTTAGCGTTCCAAGCTTCTTTAAGCCAGCACTTACCCTTAGCTTTTTTCAGGGTTATAGTTTTCATGTCACAACATATGCTTCCTTCTGCCTTCTCTGTCAGCTTCATATGGTGCTTCTCTTCCTCCCCATCTGTGTCTCTCCCCATACACATCTTTCTTAAAGAAAAAAAAAAAAGAAAAAAGTTTCGTAAAACTTGTCTGTACACACAGTTCAAATTCATTATGAACCATATGTATGCCTGTGTTTTGGGCCATAAGCTGTAACTGTCTTACTTCATCTTCTTGGTTTTATCAGATACCTCAACTTTTCAAAAACTTTTATTCAAGAATGCTGTGTATATATCTCTACCTTACAGTTTGTATAGATTTAAAGCAATTTATGGCAATAAAAAGAGTTCAGAGTTCCAATTAGCGTTCAAAATCTAAATATGAAATACTTGTCGTAGATATTTTCACATGATCAGTTTCGATATTCACAGGAGGACTACTGTAATGAGAAAAATGACATTTAAAAATGAGACTTGGTTCTCTTGCTTTCTGTGATTTAATGAAGGAGGTTCCACCTACATTAAAGCAGCTGTACCAAATAGCAAGTACACAAGGGCTTTTTCTGTTCAAATCCATCTTTGGTTAAACTAGACACCCATAACAAATTAATCATTCATGGTGGAGGGCAGAGCTGTCAAACTCATTCTGTGGTGAAGACCAAATTCGTCTGGGGAGACAGGCTGGAAATAAAAAGTTTCTTGCCAGACAGCTAGTTTTGTCTCTCTACAGCATGTGCTTCTAAAGAGATTGGGTTCTGCTGGGGGCCAGAGGGCTGAGAACGGAAAGAGAACTCCCCTTTCCCAAGCTTAAGGGGGTTGGCAGTTAAATAAGTTGATTCTGGAAAAACAGTGTTTCTAATCCAAATGTTTCCAGTTTACAGCAAGGGAGACCAGATCACAGGAATTTAGTAAAAAGTTGTTTCCCTTACAGCTATCCTTTGGCATTCTCTGACTCTATCTCTGTACTAGCTGCTGTCTCAGGAAATTCAGAGAGGCACAGAACCTATTCTAACCCCCACTGCAAATCAGCTTCATCTGGTTCAGCTATTCATTCATTTCTGGCTCGTTTTAACTGCTAGGCATAAATTACAAAGGGAGCTTTAGAACAGTGGAAAAGATGTAGGACCAGATCCTGTCTACTGGATCCAGAAGCGTGTTTGACATGCCCTTTCTTAGAGGACTTCTTAAGGTTCTGAATTTTTTCCACATACTCTGTAAGAACTATGAGTTTTGTGTTTCTGGAATTGGTGATTTTTTATTTTTTTTTTTGCATAATATGTTCTTCAAAATTGGTCTGATGGAACAGCACAATTTTTAGCCTGTCCATTAGCTATCCTGTTACAAGTTCCAAATATTTAGTTCTGAGATGATTTCATCACAGAAAAAACATTAAGAAAATGCTTTTCTCTCTTCTGTTGTTTTTACTTAACTGCACTATTTGAGAGACCTTGAGATGAGCAAATGTGTCAGCAACATATTTTCAGTCCAGTATTAGTTATCCATCTATAGTAGGATTTAAACATGAGTGAGATGATTTTGTTAATCTGGTCACTCTATTGTAGTATTTTACATTTCAATCCACTTTTTAACTTTCTTACTATGCTTTCAATTTTGGGACTGGTCCACACATTGCATACCCTCTTTCTCTCTCCCTCCCTGGCTGCTTATCACTGTGGAGGAAGGCAGAGACTCTTTGAAGGAGCTCTTGCTAATAGTGCTGAGGATTTTGACAAGCCTGATGGAAAAAGGGGGATGGAAGAACTCTGTATCCTTTCCCAATAGGTGTAAGACGGCATTTACAGCATAGAGACACCTGCAAAGAAAGGAGTATTGTATAACCAGAGAAGGGCGGTACGAGCAACTGCATATTTTGCTTATGTGAGCTTTATTCAGTTCTGTGTTTGTGCAAGGTTGCTCAGTTGTTTTGAACTGTGGTGCTGTTCCATGGATTTTTCCCCACAGCTGGAAGAAACCTCATAAGAAAATATTTTCTTTGGAAAGAAGTAGTGTTTTCAAATGTTGAGAAGCAAGTGGTATTCAGGAAAGACTTGTTCAACTCTACGGAAAGACTTGTTTGTCTCTACGAAGTACATACATTTTATTTAATTATAAAGAATGAAGTCTACTGCGCTTTTACATTATTATTTCTACATTAAGAGGATTTTTTTTTCTTCTTTACTCTGGGTTTTTTTTTCTGGTTTGCTTCAACATGTTCTCTGTTTCTGCCTAAATTTGGGGTTCCCCTTTTGTTCATGGAAAAAAAAAGAGCAAAGCCTTGTAAATTTTGTTTTTATTTAAGACTTAGGGACAACAGATCTTTAGATGTCAATAGAGTCCTTAACTGTAACAGTAATCAGAATACAAATCCAAATTTCATACAGTCAATTTGCCATGTATATATTTATTGAAGGACTATGCATATATTAGGCGGAAGGCCACCCTTAACAAACTGAGGGAGACTTCTGCTCTGTCTTAAGTATGGCAATGGATTTAGTACGTCCATGTGCATGCAGCCATTCAGCTTTCAGGGTACAAGAACAGCCATAAAGATTCAGACCTGTGGTCCATCTAGCCCTGAAACCTTCACGTGTTTGTGATTAAGAAACAGAAAACTAGGACAAGTAGACAGGATAGATCCATCTAATACTCCCTCAGATCCCTTGAGTTTTCAACGCAGGACTTCCTGAGGAATTTAAAATTCAGTCAGTCTTGACTTTGAATTTTCCATATCTCAGTAGAGGTTCAAAGTACCTTCTGCCTTCTTGTTTTCCTCCTAGTTCCTGCAGCAGAAATAAACGCTGCAGTGGTTATCAGCAGACTGAACTAACAGTTGCTGATTTTAGAAAACGTTCCTAGCACCTGTGCTCCTTCTTACATAGAAGTAGAAACTCAGTGGAAACCACAAGGGAAGAATTTCTCATTAGGCAGATACCACTTCATTCACATGATTATCACTTTTTCTCACGTGTCTTCCTAGTAATACCTGTGCAATATAGTAGTGAATTTCCCATTCTCCCCATATAAAATAATATAAAGCAAAGAATAAAAAAGGAACAAAAGCCATAGATTTGAAGATTCTGAATAAGAAAATTTCATACTTCTAAGAAGGCCGTATTTTCTCAGAAATGAAAAATCTTTGATGCATTCATTATTTTCTGACATGAAATGGGTGAGAAAGGTCCTATTTTTGCATCACAGTAGGCTGCTGTAGTGCCATTACAATCCAGGGTTCTTTTCCATGTGGTGTTTCAAGTGTATCACAGAAGAGAACGGCCAAGCTGTGAATTTTACTTTTTTCCTAAGAGAAAAATCTGTACTGTTTTCGTAGATTTCTGAGACATTTCTAGTTGTAGACATCAGAAATGCAAAGTTTAACCAAAAATGAAAACCCAGTGGAATAATATCCTTAATGTCTCGTACTTTTTTGTTTGAAATGTATTTATATCCAATGATACTACTGTCAAATAGTATCAGAAATTCAGAAGAGAGTTTGGAAAGGAACAGGAGATTAAATCATCTTCAGGAACTAAGGAAGGTGTAGTGTGGTACATCCCAATCACATGCTTTGCATACCCCTTTCTTTGTGGGGTATAAGGTGGAATTCTGCAAACACCTCAGAAAACCTGTTCCGTGTCTGAGAGATTTATAGTTGAATTTGCATGTGCGTTATTGGATAATTTTCTTTGCTAAAATTAGATTACTTATATATGGTTTTAAACCTAGCTCTTCTCGTAGTCATGTCTTCTTAGCTCCTTTTTCCGCATGGCAATGTGTAATCAGGTACTATATGCAATAGACTGCTCTGGTTTTCCCTGTTGTTGGGTTTATTTTTCTCCTCCTCCTCTTCCACAGTGGGGAAAAAAAATCAACCCTCATGTTGATTTTTTCTGCCCTTATTTTTACTTCTCTCTGGTACAACATCTTCCTCATTCAAAACAGTTTAGAGCTATCCTATGTCAAATCTTGGAGCCCTATCTTGCAGTATTGCTACAGAGGAGCAGTAGGCAAGTGCACATGGAGCTGCTGCTCCCAAGTGCCATAAGGTGCCTGTACACCTGTTTTCAGGTGTACAGGAGGAGCATGGTTACTTGGACACAGGCGCCATAACCAGAGTCTTGTCTCTTCTCCCTTTTCTTAATATAGCTTAGCAGGAGGTTTCCTTGGGTTTGGTATTTCTGTATGCATTTTGCTAGCACAGTCTTTATATTCACAGATACTAAACTATGAAGATCATCCTTAGATCATCCACATTTCTGATTTCTGAAAAATATTTCCAGCAGATGTCTCTCTTTCAATTTATCACTTTTGGTTGGGGTTTTTTTGTGGGTTTGTTTGTTTGGTTGGTTGATTTGTTGGTTTTTTTATTGATTAATTTTGACTTTTTAGAACAGTGAAAAAATAAGTTTACACAGGTTTACTTTGTCTGATTTAGAAAGATGATGTCTGTCATAGATGTTACGTGACTTCCAGAAGATTGCTGTACTTGCTTTCATTGTTGATAAAATAGATATGGTAATGCACATAATTCTAAAAACTAATTACATCATTCAAGTTAGTATTGAAAGTACTGTGTAGTCTTGGTTTTATTATTTGGTTTTACATGGCTTGTGTAGATTTGGTACATTTGTTATTATAATATTTACATTTTCTTTATAAACTGTATTTTTACATAACCTGTAAGTTCTGTTTTTTCAGCAGTAATATCTGTTCACATGGAATTTTGAGCTGTATTGTAGATCTCTGTCTTGTACACTTACAGACATAATATATCTGAAGATGACAGAGTGCAAACTTCTCCCAATATTTTGGCTCCTCAGTATATCGATATCTGCTGTCAATAATATAGACTGTTGGTTAGGTTGTAAAGCTCCATTGCTCAGGAGTGTTATATTTTGAAATCATCAGTCATGGATTTGTTGCAGAGATAGGAGACTACTTATGTTTATGGCATTTTAAGTAACTCAGTAAGACCCTTTAAAATATACAGAAAAGACTTGTTTACTGTCATCACTGCTCACTTAATCCTGTGACCTTGACATGATTGTATGCCCATAAAGCTCCCTGCAGGTCGTTCAATAAAACAGATGAACATCAGAGTCTAATGATTGTTTCAGCCTCAGGAATATACTGTCTTATTCCATAAGTATTTTTTAAGCATTCAATAGTGCTGAACCATTTTAAAACCCAATAATGTAGCAAATTATCCAGTTGTTTAGGTTATTAGAAAATACACCAAAAAATTCGTAAGCCATATATACCTCTGTGTTTAATTTGAGAATGCTACCCATTGTTTTGAAAAATAGTCTGTATACACAATGCCAATAGATTAATATTTAAATTATTTCTTAAAATTGAAGTGTCTTAATTTTTCAGATTCCCCTTTTTTTTCACTTTTCTCCTGCCATAGCTTTTCTCCTGCTATTATATTGATTGAGTGGGAATGCTTTTGGTTTTGTTACAGTCACAGTCTGAATCTAGGAAATTCATGTGAAAGAGATTTCTTTAGATGATTTACTAGAAGCTATGTTTGCACTTATGATAGGAAGCAATAAAAATGTATGTAAAGAGGAAGGTAAATTTGATGTCTCTTAGGCTCAATTTATAAAAACTACTGAAGCCTTTGGGATACTTTGACATAAGAGTGCGATAATTTTTATGCATAATATATCTTGTGCTATGTGAAAACATGGAAGAAAGTAAAGCATGATATATTTGCCTCATGGTGAGTGGAAGGGTTGTTTTGGTATTAAAAAATGTTCACTTCCATTTTCTTTAATGTCTAGACATTAAAGTTTCCAATTACTGTTAGGTAACAATGCATTATTTTTAAACATATAGTGGTCTTTTACGCTGAACATTGCCCTAACCTCTTCTACATTCTTGAATAAAAAGTGAAGTTTTTAAAGTTGATGACAGCTTAATAGTAGAGGAAATTTATTTTGTGAACTTCAGATGGTGTTTTCAGTGGTAGAGTTTCATACTGAAAAGTTGAGCTAAAAATTATGAAAATTGAGTGAAATGTGTCAAAAAAAAGAAGAGCAGCTAGAAACAGGTTTTGATATGTATCTCCCAAACCAAATTGGACTCTACTATCCTTTATGATTTAATCTCAATTAAGAACCACTGAGAAGTATGAGAGAAAATAAAAAGCTACTCCACATTTTTTGGCTAAATGCCAGGCAAGGTCAAATAAGAAAAAATAGTTTCATAATAGTCTTTTCACATGAGATCATCATTATGAGCCAGTAAAAATCTCAGTTTGTATTCTCTTAAAGGACTCAGACAAACTATTTAATTGTTCCCCAAATACACACTACCTTTCATTTTTAACAGTCTTGGAATTAAAAATTTAGAAAAAACATTATTTGAAATTTGTGGGAAATGACCAATTTCTCTGGAAGTGTCCTCAGTGAAAACTACATGGCCTGTTACATTTTAGTTAATCAGGTGTTAACAAGTTTTGAAGCCTGATTAAAGAAAACTAAAATATTAAAATTAGTATAAAAGATAGATTGGAATTTATGAACAATTCTGTAGTGTTAGAGAAATATTACCAATTGTCTTTAAAAAAAAGGAAAATGATTTTTTACATAGAATATGTTTTTCTTTATGTTAAATTGTCCTTTATCTTATCAGATATGCTCAGGCTTAGTTTTTGACTGGGTTTTTTGACAAAGGCTACTGTTTACATTGTTGCTCTTGCTCAGTGATGAATATATTATCTTCCCTGGAAGGAAAGAGATTTGTTTCTTCTGAAACACACACAATAAAAAAGTTGATGTACCTGGCTTCCATGAGATATCCATTCGTGCTTCTTTCTGAATGGACATCCAGTGGAAGCCAAGTGCATTAATTTTTTTAGTGTATTTGTTGCAGAAGCTACATCTATGGGTCAGTGTTGGGTTCTAGCTATGGTACTCCGTGTATAACTGTACCATTTGATAACCTCTTGCTAAGCTGGAAAAGTGTGTGATTGCCAACTCATCAGAGACTTTCAAAAGGTTCTAAATTTTAAACAGAGACCTTTTCTTAGGAATGTCCTATTTTGAAAGTACTACAATAGCTCCTTTATTTCAGTCACTCTGACAAATTTCTAAAGGTTGCACTCAATGCCTGCTCCTTAAAAGTACTCCACAAATTCTCAATTTGTGTACACTAAAAAAATGTACTTCTAAAAACTTGTTCTATATTAGGGTTAAGAAAATAGATTTACTTTTACCCCTTTTTTTGTTAAATTTATCTTTTCAGAATCCTCACAGTAAAGTTGTAATGCTACTGTTCTCTAAAAGACATAAAATTTATAGGAAAACTTTCAGCTGTAAAAATTAAAAGGCCACAATGGACATTCCATAGCAAGTAAACGTCTACAGACCTCTCGGTCATTCATGGTTTCAACAACATTAGAAGACGCTAAATCGCAAGCAAGTTTTGAGGTATCTTTTAGTAAATATTTGGGTTACCTGGCTCATGGCATCTTAAGTTCTCCATTGGCTCCAATAATATGAAATTTTTATTGGTTTATCCCCATATTCATCCATATTAGCAGTTGAAAAGGCAAGGTACCTACCTTCTACTATTTCTATTAGAAATTGATAATTAATATCATCACAGACATTAGAGAAGCGTAAAGGTATGAATGATATAATTGTCGTATATACAACTGAATGAAGATATCTGTTCCAGAAATTGCAGGCACTTGGACAACAGATGAATTAAGGCAGGGAAAGGAAGATTTTCATAATGCCTGACAAATACTACCTGACTGAGAATTAACTGTAGGTATGACTGAAGAGTCACTTTGCAAATCCTCTGGGTTTTGATCTGACAAAAATTAGGGAAGTTCTGTAAGCAATAGTTCTTCCTCCCAAGCATTTATTCACATGTCTACAATCAATAGTGAAATTATAAAGTATCAGCCAAACATTTGTATTACTATTTGAGCTGAATTTCAATATAGTAGCAATATTTCAATATAGTAGCACATTTTTAACTATTTTGAGAGCAGAAAAGAAAGGGGTGAATCTTCTGACTTTCCATAGCTGTGTTAATCACTCTTCACTTCGTTCTCCTCCTGATGGTAAAAAAAGGCATTCAGCAATAAAATCAAAAAAATTTTTACTAATCCAACATCAGTGGAGAAACATTAAAGTTTGAAGTCTTTTATGAGCTGAAAGAATTTTTGGAAATTCCGGGAAGGACTAGTTGCCTTAATAGAATTCTAAGTTCTGATATGTCTTCACATTTTACATTTTAACCGAGATGAGAAGAGCCCTTGGGGCCTTTGTCTGAAGGAGCAAAAGACTGCAGGTGTATTCTAAGATTTACTCTATATTTACATAAAAATTTACTTCCTTTTTCTTTTTAACCCATCCAGCAATAAAGAAGGGGGAACATGGTTTACAGGATTTATAGCCATGACATCTGCGGACCCTGCCTCAGTTTTCTGCCTAAACATAATTGTCTGTGCAATTCAATTTAGAGCCAATTATGTGCCTCCATTTACAGTATTTATCTTCTAAACCTTTCCTGTAGACTTGGATCACTGAAAGGTTTTCAAATGATTCTTTACTGAGTGCATTCAGTAGTTTATACTCTCTAGTATATGGAAAAAAAGGGGATGTAAAATTACGATTTTTTCTGGCTATTTTATTGAAATATTTCATTGAAATCAAGAATTAAGACATAGAAGTATTGCAAAATTCTCTTTCATTTCTGTACTGCATTAAGTGACTGTGCTCATGCATGCATTTGTCCCATAGTATGAATTAAATCACAAGTTATAGTCTTTGAGATTTTCTTCAGCACTGTTGCTTAGTTATTTTTAGTTTTGTGGTGTAATTATTTATTTGCATTTTTGGTCCTAGAAATTATATGCTTGGGCATATTTCTTAAGCATTCCTGGGTAATGCAGGAATATTTTGCATGTAATTCTGAGAGTGGGTGAGGGTTGTTTTTCGGTGGGTCACGAAAGCAATATGAGTGAAAAAATGGTGTGTTATTTCCATGATCTAAATGTTCTGCAGCAGTAGCAGCAGCTGAGCAGCTCACAGTTATTCAATGCTACATTAACTTTTCCATTAATGCTGGTGCTGTAAAATATGAAGCCCTTAAGCATTGTGAAGTTGCTGCCCGATATTTGTTCCTTTACATGGCTGCTGTATATTTGCATGCTACAGCCATTATATGGATAATCACCATCATTACTTTTTAGAAGGTCATTTCCTTATTGTACTGAATACTGTTAGATACAGAAAACCCTTAATAGAAGAAAGGATCTTTAAACACATTCACTATAAATGGTGTATTTTTACTTATTTATTGCTGTTATTAGATGATGGCAGCCAAGTGCCAACAAGATATTTTTCTTCTGGGTTTTTCTTTATTTATTCATTAGATAAAAAACAAACCCCAAAATAAACCCCTTCCAAAAAAAACCCCAAAAAAACCAAAAAACAAAAAAAAAAAAAAAAAAAACACAAAACCAAAAACAAACCAACAAAAAAACCCCCAAACCAGTGACTGAGAAAGCCCTACTTTTTCTCTAAAAACAAAATTAAACAAAACTGTTTAATTTCATTTCCTCCTCTGGTAGGAGGGAAATTATTAAATACTATTTTGCATCAAGATAAATTTTTGTTATGTCCTAAATATAATTCTGTTTTGAAAATGCTGTATTTTTAAAAAACTGAATAACATATGGAGACTTGAATTATCGTTATTCAAATTTCTTGTATTATTTAAATATTTGTTTAAAATATACTCATTTATGGGAATAGTGGATTTAATAAGTGTCAATAACAAACCAGAGCAGTAATTCATGGTACTTCCAACTGAGACATACCAACCATTCCACCCACTCTCCCCTCCAGAATTCACAGAACAGTTCATATGGAAAAGCAGGATTCTTACTTCAGCTATGAAAACAGTCACTTTATGCTCTAAATAATGAAGTTATAATCTTGGTGATGCCAGTGAGGTGACATCTCAACACTGAATAAATCATTTCAGTCTTTATCTGTCTGCCTTGTTTTCCCCATCTGTAACACGTGAATCATGGTACATTGCTAACAGAGTGATCTGAAATCTGTTGATGGAAGAAGCGCTAAAAGTAGAGCATAATAAGTATCTTTTATACTAAGAGAATGGTCTTAAGTATTTAGTGCTGTTTTGCTTTATTTTTAAACATACTTTAGTTGTGTAGTTCTTTTGCTTTATCTATGCCTCAGATTCACTGTGTTCACTGTTTTGATGGTTAAATCATCATCATCTGAATGAGCATCAACATCAGAACTACAGGATTTGTGTGATGGCTCATACAGAGTCCATTCTAGCTGCAGAAACCATTACCATTGCACTTAAGATCTGTTTCTGGCATTTTTGGAACAGGATGAAAAGGCACATCTGATTTGACTAGTGAGCTTCTTATTTCTATATTCAGTTGAATGATCTGATCCTCTATTGTGGCTTGTTCTCCCAGCTCTCTGTCTTTCAGAATTTTTGTGATACTAATTTTCTTTTTTTTTTTTTTTTAATTCAGGTATTTTAATGTCTGCTATTATTTGATTCCAGGTATATGTGGGAAGATGAATTTAGTATCTAAATGCTAAAAATAACATATTGTATAAATGTACAGGCTATCCACATTGAGCCCTAAGTCACAAAGAAATTCTACCCTGGTTTCATGACATTAAATTTACAAAGAAAGTTTAGAATTGGTTATATTTTTTACATTATGAAAATATCGCTTTTCAAGAATCTCACTTACTTAATTTATAAGTTAATAATTTAGGAATTTTTCATAGTTCTGTTTAGTAAGCAGCAATCTGAATGGCATTGTGTTACCAGCACAGGTTCTGAATGTACACTTACTAATCTTAACCCACCATTAGATCTTGCCTAAATATGGTCCCTGGACTGTATCCTTCCAAAATAGGATTATGGTTTTTCTCATTTATTTCTCATATACTGCTGAGAAAATTATCTTACAGTTTTATCCAGGCTGTATTTCCACCTAAAACCTATTCAGTGTCTTCTCTGTATTGCTGCCCTGGCTGGATAGTGTATCTGTATTTACCAGTGCCAGCAATGTGGCTCTCAGAAATATCTTAAGCAGCTCATAAGGGGGCTTTTTAGGATTAGGAAAAAAGGGAATAAAGAAAGTAAGTAATTGGTTCAAACTTTTAAATTATTTTTATCCTTTTTTATTTTTATAGGTTTTTTGTGATTAGATACTTGTGATTAAATAATTTGGAACAAGAAAAGAGGTACAATTAGAATTGTCTTACAAAGTTAAGCAATTTTTAAAAATTAATTCAGTATTTATATCAGTTTGAATGAACTGGCATAAAAATCAATACTATACATGAGAAAATAACGTACAAAAATAGTTTGTTTTGAATGCTGAGGAATAACAGAGCTCTTAGCACAATATGCAGATTAGAAAAGCCTGTGAAAATAGTATTGTTGTGTGAATATAGGATGAAGATCTTTGTTTCATTAAATAGCTGTTTCTACTTAGAGAATTTGTTTTTCCTTTGGTATCTTAAAAAAATCCTCCTCCTGAAGCATTAAGTGGTTGTAGATTTGAGAAGTAAAATAGTGAATATTTTAACTTGAAGTTCTATTTTTTACTAACCACTAAAACTCCAAGGAATCTCAGGATACTTGATGAGAAAACAAAGGGAAATTTTATGATCTTCCTTGGTATGAATCCAGTTAAAGGATTAACAGTGTTAGTAAGACTCTGAAATGGAAAGGCAAAAGGATACGACTCAAAATACATTTTAGCAGTGATTAGCTGTTATCTGGAAAAATAGATTTCGCTTCACTCAGTAGAATGCTATATTTTGTTGAGAATCAAAGTTTACAAAATAAATTTCAATATTTTTTAGTATGGCAGGTGATGAATGTTCTCCTGCAGAGGTTATATCAGAAAATCAATATTTGTAAAATTGAAACAGTATAGGTTGGTATTGATCCATGTGGCTAAATCAAAATGAAAGGCTTTGTAACAGCTTTCTTAGACAGCCTGCTATCCAGTAATGGCAAACTATCAATTTTAGCTTTCCACTGATAAATCAGCTTGAAAATTGGATGTCAAATTTTTTTTTTTACTGAAGTAGTGATTTTTTTCTTCCCTCTAACCTTTCTTGTTGTGTTAGATTGGTTTATAAAACTAAGCTCTGCCTTTTTGAAAGCAGTTGTCAAAACTGACATTTGGATATATTTTGAAACAAAATGTGAACTCTTAAGGCCTAGTTTTGTCCACTAGCTGGCTTGATGGCAATGCTGTGTGTGCATCTCTATGTAAACAAATATATGTGTTTATGTATCTAATACTGAAAATGACATTGATTTAATACTTCAGGTATATATGTTTCTCCCTTTTCTGATCTCTTGAGTTCACAAAGGTCAGGTCTTCAACTGCAGCTTTTAGAAACTAATGCCTCAGAAACTATTTCAGCTTTCAATGGTTAGGAAGATTGATTTTTCTTTTATTGACTGATTTTTATTTTGTGTTAAGTGAGACTTTATGAAATGATAACATGAACATCAGTTTCAGCTGCAGGTCCTTAAAACTGGCATGGATGTTCTTTGTTTTTAATGACAGAAAACAGGATACAGATTTTCTCAGAAAATAGCAAAATCCTTTGTAGCTGTGGGGGGAAACCCTTTAATTTGGGTCAAATGCAGTAGTTTTCAGTGGCAGTTAGTGCCATAGCTTCATGTCTGTCCAGCAGAATATAAGTTAGCTCAAGTGGGTATTGATTGTGAAGTTTGCTGTTGTATAATTACTTTTGGCTGTAGAAAAATGTGGTGTGTATTGATCTAGATGGAAGCATTTGACTAGCAGTTTCCCTTGGCTAACAGTGAGTGTCATCTTTCAGCCATGATAAATGGTAACACTCTGGGTCAGCATAATTACTTGGTGGTGAAATGAACCTCCTGTACCCTTCTCCTCTCACACCAAGGAACCGCCATAATCATCTTTATCTTAAAGCCATGATTTACTGAACTAACCAGCCCCTTAATACAGTCCTCTCCTCCCCTTCTCACAGTGTGCACCCACATTAAACAGGGCTCTGTACTATTATTTTCAAAACTACACTGCTCTGTTCTGAATCCACAAGTATGATTAATTTTTTTTTTACCTAACCCCTGTCAGTCGACCTGGACCTGCAGGAAGCCAGCTCTTGCAACAATCTTTTAATCTTAATGTTTAGTATTCATGTAAAAATAAAAAATAAAAAAAAAATAAAAAAAAGCAGGAGAAATATTAAGGTGTTCATTGGTTTGACACACGGCTTTTTAAGTCTTGGAAACAAATGTTATTAATGCACTGTTAAATTATTAGTGTACTGCAATGAAAACTGCCATATGAATTTATTGTCAGTAGCCCTTTAATTTTATAGAGTAATGTACACTCTGGATGTGCTGTCTTTTGAGAACTGATGATGATATCTTTTCACTATATGCTGCTAAAACAGTTTCATTTAAAATAATTTTGACACTTCATTTAGTAACAGTTTTAAATGTAAGATTTTTTTTAAGCAGTAACCATTTTTCTCTTTACATGTATGTCTAATAGCAGACAAATATGTTATCAGAAATAGGGAAATAGTATTTATTACTAGAAGAGAAAACTAAGATGATTTGTATTGTTTGGCACCTTTTTAATAGGGAGTTTTCAATTTGTTATCAATATTTCATTAAAACTTCATATCACGTTGTTTAAAATGGATTTGTGTTTACTCACCAGTAGTGTAATATGGCCCCGGGGTAATGACTTTTTGTTAAGTAATGTTAGTTAAAGAAAATCTGGCAATAGTTTTAGATCATTTAAAGACATCTGTGAAGGGTTTGGATAAAGGTCATTTTCAATGATTGTGCTTAGTTAAATAAATGTGAAGGGTTTCACAATGGGAATCTTGCTTTTCAGTATGCTGTCATAAATTTCCCCTTAACACATCTGGGAATAGGAAGTAAAATGTAGTTGTTTCTGCCTTGAAGGCAATGTATTTTATATTTTCCTTGCTTTGTTTGTTTTCCCCTTATAATGCTGTTTATTCACATAACTAGAGTTCAAAGGTTTTACTTTGTCATAAATTAAATCTTCTATTCTCTGACAGTTTGTGGGACCCACTGGATATAATTTTCAAGTGGTTGTAACTCGAAGATTTTTTTGCTGAGATTTAGTCGTTAAAAGTGTTAAATTTTCTGACAACTCAGCCTCTATTGTGACCCTGGTTCATTGCTTGCTCTCTCCCTTGGCCACAGCTGGCCTCTTGCTGTTCACAGCTGAAAAGTGAAATCAATGCTGGGTCTAACAAAATGCAGATGAAAGCCATTCTGATCATATATAGTCATTTCCCGTAATTTTAGCAGCCTTCAGTTTTTTAAATGATCTCTGGAAAACATTGTTTGTTCATGTGAATACAATATCAAGTTTTGTGATAAAATGTCTTTTCTTTCTGAAAAGTAATACTTTCTTAAGCATTAGTAATGATATACAACTCACATTGGCATAGCACAATCTTTTAAAATACCAGTCTGGTCCTTCCCTCTTTCCCTCCTGAAGGGAAGCCCGTGAAAGAGCTGCTGGCTGAATCCTGCCAGCTTTGAGCCTTTGGAATCTTGCGAATTGAGGTTTTTATGTTCTACAAGGCTCAGAGCTGGAAAGTAAGAACTCTTACCATGTGTCAATCCACATTTCCATTGATCTTGCATCCTTTTTATTTTTATTTGAGCAAGATTGGTAGGAAAGCTGTGTTGCAGTTAGAGGTGGCAGTGTATGATGTAGCTTAATGCTCCAAAGGTCACAGAACTACAATGAGTTTGATGGAAAACAGCCTTTCTCCTTATTTTAAGTGGTTCCTGCTTTGATTACAGGCATTTATTATAATTATCAAGAGATTAGTCTGTTGTTATAGAATCCTTGTAATGGAACCATTTAAAAGGAATATAATGGCAGTTTATTGGATTTTGCAAAGGAAAAGAGAACAGATAAAGTGGTGGTTTTTAAATGGATCAACTGCTGCTTTAAGCATACTAATTTTTTCCTTTTGTTTAACTTCATATTACTTTTTGTTTCACAATTTTTAGTTACATACTAAAGAAGTAATTTTTGAAATTCTGAAGATATTTTACTTGTAACATTTTCATTGCATGGAATGTCTAATCCCATGGAGTTTAGTTGTTAAAGACATTCCTTCCAAAATGTTCTTACGCTATACATATCATACAAAGTGTACTGTCTGACACAGCTGCTTAGTGATTTTATTCACTAGTGATTTTATTCACTTAATGATTTTATTCAGTTATTTTATTTAAAGACTGGCAACAAAAAGAGGTATTTTTAAATCAAAAATATGTAAAAGAAATTGTGTATTCTATGTTATATCAGTTGAAGTGCAGCTAGGTTGATTTCTGTTTTATATTAAGAGAATACCATAATATTGATGAAACCTGGTGAATTTCTTTCATGTTTATATCAATTTCCCCTACTTAACAGCATATAGTTGTATTTACTGCACTTACTCCAAAAGAATGAATGTTAAGAATATAAAACGGTCAACTTATTCAAATGTTAGAGAATATTATTTGTAACCTGGCTGTGAATGTAAGAACTAGATGACATTGGGAAAAAATAAAAGCTCATAATCTTAGGGAGTTTTGTATTAGAAGCTAGTTTGTATTTCAAGACCTATGAATTTTGCAGTGTGTGTAAGTATGTCTTATCCTGTCTATGAAACATTCTACAAAAGAATAATTACAGAGCCTAAATTCTCCTGCTGAAAATGCTCTGTCCTATGCTCATTAGCTGAGCAATGGCACGAGTTACTCAGTACTGCTGTTAACCTGGGAAAGAAAGTCAATTGACTCAAACCTAGTTGACACGCGGCTATTTAATGGCAGTGGGGAATCAGCCCCAAAACAACAGTGAAAAATCATATAACAGCAAACTGCAAGAATAGGATTACAAGTCTGCTACTCCGATATTTGTCGGCTGCCAGCAGAGGAGGCCTGGGGAAGAGTGTAGTATTTCCCCAGGTGACTTTATTATGATACTCCCCCAGCATATCCTCCCAGCTTTCAGCAAATTGTAGCTCAGGGACTTCCTGAGCCAGAAGTGATATGCTTGAGTTTAATAACTTCTGGTGGATTTTTTCCCATCTGTGAAAGGAAATGTCTTATCCTTTTCAGAAATCATTTAAACTTCTGCTGACCATGATATCACATAGAATTGAGTACTCTACCTTGAGTATGTTATGTGAGAAATTCACACAAAGTGCACCATCATTTGTTTTGAACTTCTTGCTTGATAACTCTGTGTTCTCTCTAGGTCTTTTCTTATGAGAAATAGTGAGTCCTTGTCAAATCACCATCTTGGTGTCATTTATAATATTAAAGATCACCATCACATCCTTCTCAGTTATGTCTCTGTTCTTTAGCTGCGGGGCTCCAAAATGGCCTATTTCACCTTCCTGGAGGCTCCACTAGCAGGCTGTAGCTTATTCTGGAGCAGGTCTCTGTTAATCCTTCCAGCTGGAGCTATTTTACTTTGTGTAATAGTCAGAGAGAAGAGAATGATACACATATGTACTCACTTCTGTCTCATTCCCACCCACCCTCCCTCCTGCATCTGTAATGTGCCAGCCAGGTTGCGGCTTTATTGCCAAAAGGAAGCCAACTGGGAATGACTAAACCTTCCTCAATGATTCAATATTTTCAAAAGGGGAAAAATATAAAGACTTGGATTCTGAATTGGAACAATGTGGTAGGAGATGAGCCTGAGTCTGAGCCAGATTTGTAATTCTATGGTTGTAGCCCTTTCACTCCCCATTCCAATTAATGTTTTACTAGTGTAAAATGAGCTAGCATCTTCAGAAAAGGCTGACAGTGTTCCATTTGACAAAATTTTGGTGATTCATAGGGGAAGCATGCTGTGTCCACCATAGGTTTTCGGGTACGATTGTATTTATTCTCAAATAAAATCAGCTGTAATCATCTAGACACGAATTATTGTTTGTATGTTTCAGAGAGAAAAACTTTCTTGGCAAAGCCTGAAAAAGGCAATTTTGATTTATTGTCACAGGCTTTGAGAGTATCACCAGACATAATGTTATATAGTGAATGGCATTCTGGTGCCTTTGGATGTTGGCATTTAGGGTGTATGTGTATTTCACAGTGATGAATGGTAGTTCCTTCATTTTTTGATACACAATGTACAAATTAAAAAGTACTTTCCTTGCAAATGTAACTTGCAAATTAAGGAAAGTGACCATGATTGTCCCCTCACTCATACACCTTGAGCACTGAATATAGTGACTCTTGGGCAAAAAATTTATCTAGGAGTAAGACTTCTCAAAGTAAGGAGGGATTTCCTCTTCATCTTTCTGCAAATTTCGATATAGTCCTAGTGCTGAATCTACTGGTGTTTTAGAAGTATTATTACTGTATTATACTCATTTTATTTTGTTATTTTGGTGTGCTGTCAATATTTTCCTATGGAGCAAAAGTAGAACACAGACTTGATTTGATTTTTCAATTTTTTTTTATCTCACACCAGAAAAGTGTTTAATGTCAGAAAGAACAATTATCTAACCAATTGCTTTCTTCCTGCTTAATTTCAAAGGCCTGTTGCAGGCAGGAGGTGTTCACTGAACAGTTTTGGAGATGTTCACTAAACATTTTTTATAAATATTTGTAGTGAAAACACCTAATATTATAAAAAAGGGAGCTATTAGCAGCTCAACCAACAATCCTTCATAATGTTTCCTGTTTTTTCCTTGTACTCTGAGATGTCAGTGTTTCTTGTCAATCTGCTCTGAGGGCAGACTCTGAATGGTTTTATGCCATCAGCCATTTTCATGATGGCAGAGTAGATCCTACAGGAAGAAATTACTGAGTCTGTGCATTTGTGACTATTGACTGGTGACTGGTAAAGCTCGAACAAATCAGTGTCTGAGAAGAGTGTATTACTGAGAGTCAGTTCTGGACCTGAACTGAGTTTCCTTGATCATGAGATTTTTAGCTTGTTTCTTTTTTACTGCATTAGCCATACTGAGGCCTAGTCAAATATTTATGCTATCAGCAGAGAGGGTTTTGTTGTGCAAGGACCAATGCTGCTGGTCAAAGGCTGGTCAGAAAGCATCAAGACTCTCTTTCAAGTACATAAATGTTGGCAAATGAGATGCTTACTGATAGGGAATAAGTTCTGAATCATACTGCCTTCTTGCTGCTTACTGAATCACTACAGTCAGAGATGCACTGCAGTTGTTGTTAATGGTGGTTTTTTTCATTATCAGTCTGTTGAGTTATACTGCTTGTTTGGGAGATAATGTTGTTCCTGTCAGGAATTAATTCATAACACAGCGTTGTATGTGTGGTGGAGGGCAAAGATAGATAGAGTATTTTCATAGCATTTTACGTAGATGTCATGATTGTGTCATTTTCCAAATGATAGTGTCATTTTTCGAAGGGCACCCTGCAACTAAATAATGGAAGTATTACGTATATTTTTCAAGGGATAAGATGAATTGAAGCAGAATCCTTATTTGCTGTGAACAGGAAGACACTTTTGTGTGTGCCTTCCCTCCCATCCCTGCAACCACACAAGAAACTTTTGACAGGTTTAATGTTAAACTAGAAAGAGTTGGTTTCTTGCTCCGTAATTCAGCTTTGCTGCTCCATGGGATGATATTGCTGTTAGAGCAATAGCAGATCTGATATATTTTGTACCTTAGTTTGTATGTGCGGTCTGGAACCACATCACTAACTGCGGAGCATCTACAGAAAGACAAGGATGCTTCAAGTCAATGATGACTAAAGCAACTTAATTTAGATGGTTTGCGAAAAGAAAGACTCATGGAAGGTTGTATTCTATGAATGTCAATCAGCAAAACAATACAGAGGAAAGAACTGAACTATTTTGTCTTCTGCTGATAGGATGAGGAGCCTTTTGCCAGTTCACTTATATATTAGAAAAAAATAACATAGCTGTTGAGCAATACTCAGTACAGGCCTGGTGTGTGTATTAACTGACCAAGTCACATGTTGCTTTTGTTTCTTGAATAAAGTCTGGTATGCTAGGCAAAAGCTATTCTAGAACTGTACAAGACTTACTAATTTAATTAAAAGTACTTTAATGCAGGAGATGAGAATAAACTCTACATTCATTTTCTGTAAAAAAGATTAATAATCTTTCAGAGTGATTTAGCAGCTCTTCACACTGATGTCTATTCAATCAATTTCTTACTAGGCATCTTGGAAGCTTTTCACTGTCTGTCTTTTGTGTTTGGTGGTTTGCTTCTTATATAAAGAAATAAAATAACCTCAACTGAAGTCCTATTGTAATGTAATAAACAGCAGTTTCTATATCTCTTTGTCAATTATTTTTCAATCTGTGGTATTAAAAAAATGCATTGATATTCTACCATCAGCATAAAACATTTGTTCAGATATTGGTAGAATTGAACCCCTAGAATAGGTCCTGAAACGTTGCATTTTAAATATGCTGTTGACTTTAATGGGATTTCTTATAGGCATATACTTAACAGAATCATGCTTCTTTTTATAACTGGGCCAAAAAAATTTTATTTCTTTCATAAAAATATTTATATACTCCACCACAGATTCAGACTCTCCAAAATAATAATCTTGATTTTTTATTTTGAGTTATAAATAATAAAGAGTATTCTGGTTTTAAGTGTTTAACTGTTAGACTTTCTCAAGTGCTTTAATAATATAGTCTGATTTTTGAGTGTCATTTTTTTTTATTGCTTAAATTTATATAGCTTTTTTCTCCTGAATTTCTATAATTTATGTTCATTATTAGGTATCAGTTCAAATAAGACATTTGCAGTCTGAATCTGGGGATTTTGAATGCTGACCCTCCGATTCTTCATTCATAAGCAATAAGATCATAAACCCATTCTTTAATAGTGGAATTTTCTCTTTTTTTTAATTGATTTACACGGAGAAGATGATTTTCGTAGCTGTTGCCTATTTTATCTTTCAGGATTCCCTTTATCAGACAAATCAGGTGATGAAAAGATACCTCCATGTTACTTTTACTTGTAGTAATATAAGACTGGGACAAGTCAGTCGACCACATTCTCCATTTCTTTCATTTAACAAGACCCATAGGGCCTATAATTCTATATTTTCTGAATCCTGCCTCTTGGATTTTACTCAGTCGTGTGAGTTCTCTGACTTGATCCTTCCCTTGACAATTTACACAAGTCTTAGATGGCAGATTTTTTTCATGAGAACTCCATGTTTTTACTTCTGTAGTGTTGAGACGTTTGTTACTTGATACAATAGCACTAGGATTCCCATCCTATCACCCAACTTTTCCCAAGGTGAAACTACTTCTCTCTATTGCCTGGGGGATGGGCCTGGGTTGATTAGTAAAATGTCAATAACGTTGACATCTTAAGTTAGATAAAAGGAACTCAACTCAGCTATCATTTGACATAATTTGACAACCTTAATCTTCCAGTAAATTGCAACTGTTAATTGCTAGTATTAACTTCCTGGTAATTGAACTGTGTCTCCCAGATTGCAAGGAAGGAAAACAAATTCTATGAAGTCACAAGCAACTTAATCTCTGTAGAAAAAACAGTTTTCAAGGATAAGGTGATCATCAGCTTTGCAGCATCTTCAAACATAATATCTGTTGAACTACACAGGGGAGATGTGGAGCAGCTAAATTAATTGAGAGGTTACAAAAGAATGAAATTGGTGAAGAACGAAGAGAACAAACTCTATTTTTGCCCAAGTTGGTCATTAGAATTTGGAGAATCTCTGAGGCTGACATGAACTGTGCCATTGTTCTTAAACCATATCTGACTTTTCAGCACTTCAAGACCAACTCTTTCCAAGGACATGTGTCACCAGAGCTTTGGCACAATATATTCTAAATTATCCAGATTCACAGCTCAGAGAAAGTAAACCAAAAAATGCCATCACCAAATTACCTTCAAACCCAGGTATAGACTGATTCCAGCTCCATTTTGTCCCTCTTTTTCCCACTTTTGAGCTACTCTTAGAATTTTGTCTTTTCTCAACTCATAGTTTGCATTTCACGGTTGTGTGAAGTTTTTGATTTTTGCTTTCTTGGTTCATGAAATTTGGCTACTCATGCTCTGAAGGCAGAGCAGCACATCCTTCTGTTCCCAGGTGTATGGTTCCTCCCCCCATCAATTGTCTAATTCAGTACAGAATCAGTCAGGAAGCTTTCCTTTTTGCTGTAGTAATACATGGGTTTGAACTCCTTTCTCATTTTTCATCTTCCATATGAACAACAGTAATAAAGTCTCAAAAAAACCCCAAAACCAGCAACCTGCAATGAACATGTAAAGGATAACATATACGTAATTAACAAGGTTGAGGATTGTAATTCGTCATGGTGATTGTACAAAGAAAAGTGGGGAGGGTTGTATAAATTCATCAAACTGCTGCTGATGATTTTTCTTTAACTGTAGTATTAATTTAAGAACATACACCCAAATGTAGCCAAATACACGTTCTGTAATATATTTGTAAAGCATATCCATATAGGGAGTCATACTATACAATAGCAACTAAACTGTGAATGTGCATGAAAAATGCAGAAGTTTCACATGATCATGTCACAGATTTGTGCTACAGACAAGAAAAAAAGCATCTGTATTTCACGATCGTCACACAGAATTGTGTGGCAGCTTAAGTAGCTAAAAGGAAGGAAAACATTAAAAAGTATACCCAGACTAATAGATTGCTAAATATTTTGTATGCAAAAATTCTTTAGAATTTGTTTGTTTGGTTTTCAGAATTTGTTTGTTTGTTTTTGCTGCTTGTTTTTCAGAATCCACAAAAATAGCAATTTTATTTCAAGACAGAAAACAACAAAGTTATAATTTGGTGTCATCTTTTTTTTTTCAATGTCACATCTGCTTCTTCTCGTATAATATTTTCAGAGCCCAAAATAAATCATTAGGTCATGATATTTTGGGATGTTTTATAGAAAACTGTTTCTATGCTTCTGAAGAACCTTTTGACTGTCAAAGTATAAATAGAAAAGTTTTGATTTACTTGCCAAGCTGGCTTTTTAGCTCTCACAAAATTTCCCAGGAACAAAAAAGATCAAAGTTAAGATTACTTTAGTATATATTTGATAGTATTGTAAACATGGGCTCTGTTAAAAATTCTATAGCATTCATAGCCACGCCTCTTGGCAAATGTTTATTTCATCAATACAAGCTATATTTGGGGATTGGAATAACTGTTTATTCATCAGACAAGGGCTATCCACTAATTGGGCTGGTGTGTCTTTGTTTCAGTTCTTAAGAACAACATTAGGTTTAAAACTAGATATGTGCTTTCTCTTAACTTATACTGTGCTTCTGGATGACAGGAAGAAAATAAATCTGTGCCAAAAAACTTGCAAGAGTTTCAGGCTTCTATAAATTTTAAATTCAAATACTTCCAATTACGAAGCTTAAAATGGCATTTTGCAAAAAAAAAAAAAAAAAATCTTTTTTTTATAATAGTGTATTATTAGACTTGCATTTTAATAAACAGCACTGCATGATGGAAATTAAAGTAAATCTTTATTATTTATTTATTAGATTTTGATTACTGTTGCTGTTTGTTGTTAGGCCTCAAGGAAGCTAATTATTTCGTCTCAATGCCAGGTTAATAAGTTAGCTGTCTTTAAACAGTTGCAGCTTGAATAATTTATAAAGGTTTGAAACAGTAATTCATTAAGGGTTTTTAAGAAATAGTATACTAAAAAAAAAAAAAGAGAGCTGTGTCTCTTAGTTTTAGAATAATTCTTTTAAAATATTTAGATTAAACATTTTCTCTTTCTTCTAATTAAAGACTTTGAGTGACTAAATTTCTATTCCTGGATTCCATAACCTTCAAGCCGTGACTTACAAACAGGAGTAACTAATGAGATAACAAATCCTAGCTGTCTATCTCAACCATGCTGTTTCTGTTTAAAATGCAGCTCTAGATTTTTTGACAAGTCATTTCTGGTTTGTCTTGAAACTGGACTGTAATTTGTATGCTCAGTAGGTTCTTCAGTAGTTCTTTCACAAGAAATTCAGACACCTTAATCTGTGCATCTGGAATGGAGCAGACAGCTGGGACAGCATCCTCATCAGCAGTCACATATGTTATCCCTACTTACAAGTCTGAGCCTTTAGTGTTTGACCTTTAAGTAAGCCAATGAGCCACTGAAGTTTTCGAGAGCTTCAGCAAGCTCTTTTACTTTGGATGCCCACTTGGAAATCTGGGCACTGTTTTCCATTTGTCCAAGAACATTAATCCTAACAAAACAAAATTTTAGTGACTGTTAACTCTTCTAGAATTAGAGACAAGTCATAAAAGCTCAGATTTTTTTTATATACTAGGACCCTGATGTCCCTAGGTATATATTTATTATTATATATAAAATTTTGAAATACAGAGTAACTTGTTTTTCTTGTAAAAAGTCCCTGCTTCATTAGTACAAAATCTCAGAACTTCTGTATCATGCTGATGTAGGCTGTATAGGGGAGACATTAGCAACAAGCTTAGGAGTGACCCCAACCTCCAGCTTTGTTTATTGGAGCTTCTTAATGCAGTGGTATTATCATCATTCAGAATTCAGTGGGAAAATGGATTGTTGTGTTTTGCAAGTTTTTTTCAATTTCTCTTCAGAACAGGTAGGAAAAAACTATTGAAAGAATCTAGCTGTATTCATTTCGCTCAGAGCAAATTATCCTATCATCTACATAAGCAGTGTAGTTAGTGCTCATGCAGTAGGCAAAGGAGGAGTGTTCCTGTGAGATTTGAATAATTTGTTCTCTCAGTCTTCCCTTTTCTGTTCTACAGCTGAACCAATCAAATTATGCTAAAAGATCTCAGATAGGCAAGGGTTGTTTTGGGCCAGAGTTCAGATGTGGGGTCATTTTTTTTTAAATTAATCTCTGTGCAAAATAGGAGTGAGACAATAAGAGGCAAAGCTCGACTGTAAGGAAGAACTTTCTTACTTTCCAGTGGTCAGAACACCATTTTATTTGGATTTTCTGCAACCATTGTTCACCTTCCCCAGGCAGAATTGAGTCACCATCTTTCCTACTCAAATGCACTTTGATGTTCTTGACTGAAAAGAAGTAGTGAGCTGTATTATCAGATGAATCCTGTCTACAGAATTGTTGCTCAAAGAATATTTAATGTTTGAAGATCAAAGGATGAACTACAATTGAAAAAACCCCAAACTTAATTCTGTAAATATCTTAAATATCATAAGAATTAAGAAATATCTTAAATATCATAAGTGTCTATTTAAGTTAACCTTGTTTGAAAAACAGCATCCTTATGGCAAAATTAATAGTTGTCCTAAAACTTTTTCTATTTAATTTATTAAATCAGCATTTTACTTTGCCGAAATTAAGATAAAGAAGTTATTTTCTGAGATGTTGATCTGATTTCTTATGGACTGTAGTTATAAAATCACACAATACTTTTCAGACAATTTTGACAAAAAGTTGTATTATTTCATGAGGTCTCCTGTTTCTGTGTTCAGCGGGTACCCACTTTTATTTTTCTTTTAGTTTGACACATAATGTGCTTAAGAAGCAAAATAATTTTGCTAGCAGTAAGTAATCTGCTTGTAAAAACAGTGGAAGAGTTGAATTTAAATTTCATTGCAAAACCCACTTAAATCAGAAAACATTATTTTGATGAAATCTTCTGGTAAAAAAATTATGATGGTAGAAGTTCCTATGAAAATTCCTGATTTTTTTTCTTTTTCAGATTAATTTTTCTAAATTAATGAATATCTTCAAATGTTTTTATTTTCATATTGTGTTTTCTAATAGCAGGAGTGTATAAGTTACTGCCATGGTGCCTATTTCAGATGTAATGTTATAACAAACATACTAGTCAAAAGGTAAAACTTTTTATTTTTGCTTGAAATCTGATGATCGTTTGCTAGACCAAGTTTTGTGTCAAAGAAACTTTGAGATATTTCTACATTCTGAGTAAGAAAAGCTGCACACTTAGCATGGAATACATTTTACTTCATTTTAGGCACATGTAGTTATGTTTCTAGTCTAAGCCATTCTGTCTGTCTCTTTTTTGAGTCAGTTAAGAAAGGCAGAGATGATCCCCAGTTCTTTCCATCTTGGAGTTTGTTATACTGTGGCACCATGGCAGTACTTGTGAGATCCTACTAAGTACCCATTGTACTGAAATAGCATGACATAACAAAATATGCATTAAAAATAAAAATGTTCTAAACCACTCTATGGTCTTTCAAGATATTTTCCAAAAGAGAATTTTACCCAAATTTTCCTTTATATACAACTATAAAATGGCTTTTTGGGCTTTTTGCGTGTTTTGTTTCCTCTTTGTTTGCAACAGCGGCAAACCACATTCTGAAACAGAATAAAGGTTCCAAACTAGAAATCTGAGTTAAACCAGAGTATTGTTCCAACCACTTTTTTTCCCCTTTTTCAAATATAATCTCTTATGTCTTAATTTTAACCCTAAATTTTATTTAATTTTAGTGTTTCTAAGTTTACAATTTATTATCTCTATAATCTGGCACAGTTGCATTCAATTGTTACTCACATTTTGTTACTAAAAGCCCTTTGTGATTCTGGTGAGTCAGACACTCACCAGACAATTTATGTATCTGCATTTTATATTGCTTAGTTGTTCATTCAATGCCATTGGATTAACTTAAAGGAAGCAAGTATATAACTTTAGGAAACTGTATTTTTCATTTAGCTGTACTACATGTAGTGTCCCAAAATTGCCCACTATTATTTGGATAGATTTGCCAAACTTCTCTCTCATTACTTTAAATTTATGTTTTATGTTAATTAAATAATTTTAAAATTTCTACTTATCTTTAGTTTTACTTTGTAGACATTTGAGTTATTGCCATTTCCATTGCTATTTTTAAGAGGTATGTGGCTTTTTTCTCTCTACTTTTTCTCCTATATATAGCTTTATGCATGGTTAATTTTATTTCCCTACAATTGCCACTTCTTGGTGTAAGTTTACTACTATTTAATAATACAGCAGCCATTCCAGAGTGAACAACTCATTCTGAAGAACTAAGCTTTGTAAAAAATCTAGGCAATCAGCAAATTGTTAGTCCATGTTAGTTTGTGTATTCATTTATGAGTTTGTTCCTTCAGACTCTATGTAATACACTAAAATCCATAATCCTGGGATTTTACTGTGTTACAAGTTTGTGGTTTAAGCGCTAGCATAGCTGAAATTAACATCTCTATTGTCACTGACATTACTCTCTAACATCTCGTCTAACCGTAGACTAATTCTAATTGAGAGATTTCTCTTTTCAGCTTTTGGTGTGTCCCCAGTTTTTTCTCTGAAATTAAGTCACAGAAGTTTCAGGAGTTGTACAGTTTCATTAAGAGTGTGCATTAAATGTATCTTTCCCCGGTGCCTTAAGAAGAAAATAAAAGTCACATAAACCACTTCCTCTGTTCTGACAAGGGTGTTACCCTTTAAAACAGTTCTTAGAAAGTTCTTCTTCAGAAATCTGGTGTATCTTGAATCATTAGTCATCTGATAGTTTTTGCACTCTTTCATTTGTAGCAAATTCTCTGTAGTCTCAGCTTTGTCCTTCATTATTAATGCAAGACCATTAGTAACACGATCATAAGAGAGAAACTGTGTTGGCAGTTCTCTTTCTGCTTTTCAAAGGTGACTCCTCTGCTCCTATTCTGATGATCAGTAGTAGTATTTGCTGTTAGTTCAGGTTTCTCTGTGCTCTATTTCATCCTTATTTCAAAGTCCAGGTGGAAACCCTTCCCCTCTCTTGCCATCTTTTTCAATTTTCATGATATTAGGTGTTTCTCAGATTCATTACAATCCTTGCGTTTATATTTCCAGTTTTTAATATTATTTACAAATACTGTATCTATTGCAACACTACTTCTGAACCTTATTTGCTCCTTTGTTGTTCCAGAAGGCTTCTGCTACTTGGATCTTCTGGAAAATAGGTTTATATTTTGGCTTGTGCTTTTTAACTGTTACAAATATTGCATAAGTATTTTTGTATTTGTTGTACTTCAAGTTTAATTTTACTTACTTTTTTTATGTCATTCATTTTCTGTTCTTTATATTACATTGGGGAAATGCTTTATACTTTCCAAATATGCATATTTTTCCCCTCATTTCTCATAACATAGTCATAATTCCACACTGTGAAAAGAACAATTTTTCTTTTTCAAAATATGTCACATAAAAGCAACCAGGACTAATTCTTGAAATTATAGATCATAAATTCCTTGCCTTTTCTAGTATTTTCCCAGTGTTACAAAGACTATAGATTCTCTGAGATCCTTCCAGTTCTGTGACCCACCTCTTTTTCAAAACAACTTTTTCCCCTTCTCCCATGCCTGCAGGCTTGTTCCTCTTCATTAATATATTCAAACTTAATCTCTTCCATCTGGCAGGCCATCCTTCGGGCTGCAGTCTGAGCATCTTTTATGGACATGTGTGCTGCTACTCTCCACTGTTCATATTTGCCACTGGTTGCTGTAGCTGTAGGTGACACAGCAAACTGCACCTTCTATGTGAGCAGGGACTGGGTTTGGCCCTGCGGCTGTTGTCACAGATGCTGAATGGCCACAGGATGGACAAAGACTTACAGTGTAGGAGAGCTAGTATTCATAAGTCCAAGAAAAAATTCTTCCCATGCACTTCATTGCCACTGTGGCCATAGGAGTTAATAGAAAATCTTTTCAGTTGTCTTTTAAATGTTCAAGCCATGGAGATGTGAAAAGGCAGGGACGACTTTGCTGTGCAGGCTGACTTGACATTCCTCTTAATTCTTTTCATGGCAGAGCACTCCACAGTTTCTCCTCTGAGAGGGTAACTGAGCTACCTGAAACACTTCATTCTGTCTAAATAATTTTGTCCCCATATATATGAAAAGTGTGTGTGATATGGCAGTAAAGAGTATTATGCAGAATTCTAGACAGATCTGAGTTTTAGAGCATCCTGCACCTAAGAGACTTCAAAGCTGTTTGCTCCAACTTATTGAAGTCCATCTTGGCTTCCAGGGGAGGCATAACACCACTTTGCTTTCCATGCTAGCCAAGAAAAATTTATTTGAAGTAGGAGAACATAGACATTGAGCTGTCAAGTGGGCACCAGTGATGACAGTGGCAGTGAAACAAAATTTGTAATCCTCCAATATGTAGTTCAATAGGGCTTGTTCTATTAAAACAGGTACTTTGTCTTTATTAGCTGTACGAAATAGTGCACGTCTGAAATTTTGGATTAAGTAACAACATGCACACCATTCTCAATAATTTTTTTCATTATTAGTAGCCTTGTAGTATTACTAGTTTCATGCCAGTTCTCATTATGATGAGAAAGTTTTATATTGGATTATACTATAGTTTGTATGAAAATTATCTTTGACAGTTAAACTCATCCTGCAGACTTCTTTGCATTGTGTGTTTTAGGGAGAATTTTAAATAACTGTTCAGTTGAAGGGATATAGATACATTTCTCTTTTCTTAAAAGTCTTTAGAAATAGCTCATAAATGATGCTATAAACTTTTAGTTCTTAAAAAAATCATTATGGTGTGCTTAATATGCACTTCTTCATTCAAACAAGCCTGATTCAAAATGTCACTTGACTGGTATAAGATATGGAGGAATGAGAAATTACATGTAATCTAGTTGGCTGTGGAAATAAGGATTATTAAGAATATACATTATTAAGAAAAATAAAGCTTATTGAAATATTGTACTTGTCACAGAAATAAATTACTAAAATTACTTGATTTAGTCAAATCACTTCTGGGAAAAATGCATTGTAGCAGAAAGAGATATGGGCAATTTGCAGACATGCTCTCTACTAGGACTGATTTGTGCCTAATGCAGCATTAGAAAATGTGGTTCTGCTTAACATACAGCCATCATTTAGAACTACCCAACAGCTACCTAAATTCC
The DNA here is from genome assembly GCA_036785705.1 of Acanthornis magna. NCBI lineage: Eukaryota > Metazoa > Chordata > Aves > Passeriformes > Acanthizidae > Acanthornis > Acanthornis magna. Next base: position 17,060,173 of record JAWUZG010000090.1, read on the forward strand.
TGAAAAATCTTAAAGCCTGAGTAATATCCACAGAATTAGTATATAAGTACTTCTAAAGAGCTGTAATCTGTGGGCTAGACAATTTAACACTGATTCAGTCCATAGCGCATAGAGTTCTAAAGTACATTAAATTCTTAATTTTAGGCTGGAACTGGTGCCACAGTCTCCTACTTACCAGTATTTTTAATCTAATCTAAAGATATAATAAGATAACATTTTAGGAAAATCACACAAATTTTTCTGCCTGTTATTTAAGTGATGAAACTCAATCATTCAAAACTTTCTGTAAGTATAGCCGTCATCTTTTGAAGTGTCTGCTTTCTAACAACAGGGTAGGAAATGTATCTTTACTTTTTGTTGCTCAAGCAGTCAAAAACAAATCTTAGATCAACTAGTTAAGGTGCAGAAACCTTGTCTTAAGGATTGAGATACCATCTTCCAGTACCTGAAAGCATGTAGTAACATTCTGGGATAGACTTCTGTAGAAACCTGTAAGAAGAAACATCAGTTCTGTTTTTAAAAGTCATATAATTTGTGATTAGGAATGATGTTTCTGTTCTGTTTTCTCAAAATTTTAGTTTTGCACCATTATTATGTATTTCAAGCTTCAGTCCCTGGTGAACTTGTAATGTTTTTCTATATCTACAAAATAGACTTAATCCTCTGAAAATTTCATCACTTCCATACTTAACACTTCATTAAAATAGTGGCTTTAAAGTCTGGTTTACTTTAAGCTGACAATATACAGTTTTCTTCAGACTGATTAATCAAAGTAATGAATTACCAGATTAAACACAGAAAAAATTAAAAATGTAGTTTTTTAGTCTCTGAATATTTCGGAATTTCATAAATATTTTTTATTCTTACATAGTTAGATCATTATTATCAACCTAACAATCTTTTTTTTATTGCTGCCAATACAAAAGTGTCCTCATTGCATAGAACTCTTATTTTTAAAACTACTTCATTAATATTTTTTACTCCAGTTCTGTCATGACTTACTCTTAAAAGGAGTTAAAAAGGCAAGGTTTCTCATCTTTCAAAAAACCACTGAAGTTGTCTCTTCACTGCTTGTAAATAAGTAAAATGCCTATTCTGCAAGGCAGCAATAAAAGTAGGACCTTCACGCAGACTCAAGAAGCGTAGTGAAAATGCCATTCAGAATGCAAAAAACACTAACATTTACTAAAAATTATGGTGTGCTGTTTCTGAAAATTTGTAAGTGGCTAGAAGGTAAGGATGCTAGATCCACTCCCCTTGGTGCTCTGCCCCCCGGAGCTGAGCCAGGTCTCATGACAGCAGTTAATATAGTTGGACAATAACTAATGAAAGCATTAAAAAATGTGCTTAAGTGGACTGCAAAAAATTAAAAGGTCTGTTCTACATTAGCATATTCCTACTTTTTCTCTGAAAATGGCTACCAGCACACAGCTTCTCAAAATGAAGGCAATGTAGAAAACAGTGGCTGAAGCAATAACTAGAAAAATCCAGCAAAGATGCATCCCATACTCATGAGTTGAGAACGTTTTCTTTTCTTTTTTTTTTTTTTTTTAATTTGCCTTTTGATCATGTACCTCCAGGGTATTAGAAATAGATTGAAAATTACTGGTTTAAAGCAGTTGTTCCCTAGTTAAGGTCTGCAAGGTCATGGTCTGCAGAGTAATTTTAAGTGTATAGTCTGTTCAATTGTGAGTTTGATGATAAGGATGCATCTACAAACATTTTGGGTTCTTCCTAGTGATCCAAAAAGCTTTTAAAATTTTGTCTTAGAATGCAGCTTTGCCCAAATACCTTATTAAAAAAGATGTGGGAGGCTTGTGTTGATAAGGTCAAGAAGTTGTCTGAAAGTAGATCTGATCAGTTCTTTAGAACCAAAGTTGAATACCAGATGATTATATATGTGTATGTTTTGGCTTTAATATAGATTAACAATGGCTTATATAATTCTACAGGAATTTAGTATTCTTTTGAACGTAAAAAGGCAATGTAACACAAAGATGGCCATGGTTGTTAATGGCTTGTATTAGCTGGGAGCTATAAAATCATCCTAGTACTCTGTTAGTGCTGGAATAATAATTTACCAAGACAATTACCACATGGTGGAACTTTTTTTCTGCTCTAATTCAGTGTTATTAATAATGAATAAAATCGCAATTTTCTCAGGTTGCTAGGGGCAGTGGGGAATTATTTCAATGAATATTTCAGCACATTAGTTTAATCATAGTTCCACAAAATTCAACTGGGCAATATTTTATACTTTTAAGTTCAGTCTGCTAAGGGACCATAGTCATTAAATTGCAAACTATTCGCACTGAGGTCCGTTCTATGATTTACAAGCCTTGTTAAAAACACTGTAAAAGAAAGCAAGCTGTGCCATTAATACTTGTAATTTGATGCTGCATTTGTTAATGGGTTCAGTGTGATTAATGTTTTTAGCAGCAGGCAGAACGTTTTGAGACAGGCAGTGCTGGGGTTTATAATACATAAATGCATGTAAAGAAATGCTAGAATATTGTAAGTTTTAGTAATACATGTTTTTACAAGATTGTATTCCTGAAATGGGAAAGCAGCAGTGAAATTATACTATAATATATGTAAATACAGTTCAAGCTGTGGTAGGTGCTGATGTGTGTGTTCTTTATTTTCCAGCCAACTGCATGACTTCTGGCGCTTGGATTACTGGGAAGATGATTTGCGCCGACGGAGGCGATTTGTTCGCAATGCTTTTGGATCTACTCATGCTGATGCTCTCCTAAAAGCCGCTGTGGAATATGGTCAGTATTAACTCATGCTTAAAAATATAGCTCATGATGTTTTCTTGATGTCCATGAATGCCTGAGAACCATGTCCCTTCTTTTTCAAGGACAGTGCTAAAAATTCCTAGGACAACATATTCTTTGAAAAGGAATTCTTTCAATTCTTGCACTTTAATGAACCAGAAGACGAGCTTGTGAGCTGTTAAATTCCCTGATCCCCAAGGGATTCACATTATACCCCCCCAGCATTCCCAGACACTATATTTGAGACAGTGGTAAAAGCAACTGAACTTGTTTCTCTGGAGTGACTGAATGAAATGGGTCATCAGACTAATGTGTCATAATAGTTCCATTGGAGACGTCTTGTGAATGAGGAATTTTAAAATATCAGAAATTTTATCCTGGCATGCATAATTTCAGCCAAAAGTGTTTTTTTCTTCAAATCATGAAATGCAGAAGAATCTGTTAACAATAATAATTTTTAAGGATAACTTGTGATCTGAATAGTGAACTGAATACATAGAAGCTTCAGCCTTAAAAACTGAAGAATTAGAACATGTTTGATTTTCATGGAGATGTAGCTGGAGTGTAAAAGAAGAATGAGGAACATGCTTACAGATTCCTTTATATCATTTAAATTTTCATGTGTTTATGACTTCTGTACAGCAGACTGAACACTCAAAGAAAAACCCCTCTAGCATATCAAAGACAGGGTTTTTTAAAGAATATTGAGATGGCTTTTTCTGTTTGTTTGTTTGTTTGGTTGTTTTTTTATCTGTAGTGCTGAAAAGAAAATATTAAGATTCTTTAGCATTTAGGAGTAAAAAATTGAAGTAATCATTCACAAAGCAAGTTGAACCTTTCATCTGATGTTTAGCCAAAGGCTTTTATTGCCAAAAGTTCTGAATATGATAGATATAAAGCTAACTCTGTATGACCTATACTTTTCACTGACTTTGCCGTTGTTGAGACAAATAGGTGGGATCCAAACAAGGTTAGACATATGATTTAATATCTGTGTGCATTTATACTAGGAAGTGTAACTTAGTCCTTACTTATACGTGAAGGCTATCATGAGCAGGACTTCAAGTCATAAACTGTTCTTAAGTTGGGTTAAGGAAGCCATTTCCCCCATTAGTATATGGTATTTCTTATTTGACAAAGGGTTATTTTCTCCACAGTCTTCCAAAACATCAAGATAGAGATTTCATGAGAGTTGGGTATAAAACTGTGCTAATTGCTGTGTTGCTTTTGAAAGGCAAATAATCACCAAAACCATGGACTTTATAGGTATATAACACCTGTTAGTGCATTCCACATACATGAAAATTAAAACTCAGGTGTGTACACAGATGGTGTGCATCAAACTTAGTGGTTTCATAAAAATGAACAATAGACTGAAGTTTGCAGAATTAAAAAAAAAATTCTATCTTTTCATGTATGTATTAAAATTAACATGGAATTTTAAACCAGCATGCATTAAAGTATTCATGGATTCTATCTAGATGTACTTGCTTTTCAGAGGCTTAAACCTTTGGATTTTAATGCTGAAACTTTTAGCTGACCTTTCTCTGTAAGAAAACATCCTTAACACTGATGTTATTTTTATGCCTCTTGGTGTTACTAATGAGTTGAATAATTTATGAGGTTGTCATGTGAAAAGGATTTGGTGCAGTTTGATGTACTTCTAGCCTCTGGTGTTGGAATGTGATTAATAAAGAGCTAGAGGCAGATTTTTTTTCCATAGGGCTTAACTTTCATTGCAGTTGGGTTTTTTATTGGCTTTGTTTTGATAATTTTGTTTGGAACCGTTTGATAGTAAAATGCCCCTAGCTTCCAAAACTGAGCATGACATCACACTACAGAAAGAATTTAAAGTATTTAAAAAAAAAAATTAGACTGCATAGTTTTCCAGTAACAGATTTTATTTCATGACCTCACATACTTCATTTGTGAAAAATAAAGCATACATCAAAGCAAAATTTTTTTGGCTTTTGTTTCAGTTTTTCATCTTGACTGATACCTCTAGTACAAGTAAAGCTGTTTTGAGTATCAGTAAAACAGTGGAGACATCTTACAAGTTTTTGTTATCTACCTTGACTGTCCGTTATCATTTAGGATTCTGTGCATAAATATCGCAATGGAGGAATGTTTAGTCAAAGCCTAAGTCAGCAAGCTCCTCTGTATCTACGATCAAAGGCATCAACTTAAATAGGTCTGATCAGGCATTGCAGAAGAGGGCAGTCAGTTTCAGCTGAGCAAAAATCACAGAGCAAAGATGACAAAATTAATCAGTCATTTCTTTGGCAGTAAATAATAAGATATGCTGAGGATTGCAGATGAGAGAATTATCAGATTCCTTGGAGATGTGCCTGCTTAACACCTGATTTATCTGAGCTTGTGCAGCCATCAAGATATGACCTTGATAGATAAAAAAATACTTTACAGCTACTCTAGTCTTAAATCATATTTGATTTTGGATGTATGGATGCTGTAATTATATTATGTTTGCAGTCATTAAGAAACGGTGTTAGAAATGAGAACTATGTCTATGATTTGTATGTTTATTTTAGAGAAGTAAAAGCAAATGTTAAATTCTACCTTGAAGGCCTAAAAAGAGAGGTGTTAATTTTAGATGATAATGACTTCTTCCTGCAGGAAACATTCAGTGTTACCTGCTACTGGGAAATAATATTCTCTCAAAAAATTTCTGCCACACTGAAGTTTCTATTTAACTACAGTCTTTTAGTCAGCTCTTGTATGCATGCTTAGATCTCCATTTTTCATAAAATATAATATGCATACATATATGTATGTATGTGTGTGCATATATATGTATACATATGAATATATGTTCAAAGTACCTGTGAAGTAAAATATATTGCAATGAGAAAATATAGCATGTTTCTATGCCTATATAAAACTGTGTGAAAAATTATAGCACATTCCTATGGCCATATACTTAGCTGTCCTTTGAGAATATATGCATCTCAGTCATAGCAGCATTTGCAGCAGACTGACTAGAGAATTTTCCTTTTGGATTAGTCTCCTCCATTTCTAGGATTTTGATATGAGGCATTGGATTTGTTTGTAATCTGTTAAAATTACTTTCATACCAAGATTTAAAATGCAAGCGTAATTAGCTCAGCATTGTATCTGCTGTGCCCTTCTGTTTTGGTTAAATTCTTACTTGAATCAAAATATAGATTCAGCTCTCCCTTTTGTGTAGCTGAAGGGATGCTACTTACTGTTGTATCAAAGTGCAAGTTATAATGGAATTTGAATTACCTGGAACTTTCAGTAGAGTCTTAATTTTATAGTGTCAATAACTTTAAAAGTTCTTATTCTAAGTTTAGATGGAATTTCAATGTAAATAAGTAAATTGTAACTGAAAAGAAAGAAAGAGAAAAGATTGTATAAATAATTATACACCCTACTTTCCCAAATTTTATGACAATAGATATGGGAAATATGCAGATATGACCCAATTCACAGGGTTTCTGTACATGTGGTGAAAGAACTGTCTCTTCCAGTTAATCACCTTAACAGTTTACAGTCATTGGAGATTAGCATAGATGAGACACTACTGTACCACCCTGCCAGGGAGACAGAATACTGGTCCTCAGGGGTCAACTTAAGAATAAAACAGTTACTTCATTTAGGTTTGGTCCTTCAGCCTTTAAAGATTGTGATCCACAAAAAATTTGTACATAGAGGGAGTACAAGAAAGGCTGCATTTTCCAGTGTACACTGGAGTAAATGAGCATGAACTCAGTGCCCACATTCTAAACATACATGTGTAAGCTGGTCAAATATATCTAGGATATGCGCTCAAGACTATTTAGCTTGTTAAGCTGATTAGCATGACAGATCCTAAATTCTTAGAATGAAAAAGAAAAGAAAAAGAAAAAAAAGAAGAACGCCTTCATAATGTAGTACATTCAGGTGTTGAAACAAAGCTACAGATATGTCTTATATGTGCAATATAGCCACTTATGGCTTTTGAACTTGCATATGTGTTTGGATATCTAATTAGCAATCTTGTTTCAAGGGCAGTTCTAGCTGAAGCAGACTGTGCATGGCTCCTTCTGGGACTTCTTGTTAGTGCTCTAAGTTTGGCCAAATACTGTGTTTGCTCATCACTAGAAATACAGTTTCATTACACAAACACAAGTAAAAATCATCAGGTTTGGAAATCTGGAATGTTCAAATCTGAAATCTATTTTCATGACAGCAGATGAATTTTGATGGACAATCAAAGAATGGCAGGCAGGATTCCTTCAGGCTGCTGAAGGACAGGATTATTTAGCTTCAAACAAGCACTACCTTAGAAGAAAGGCTGTGTGGGTTCCTGCTGTGAAACTGAGAGTCTCAAGTCCATGGGAACTCAAACAAGGGACTGTCTTCAGAATGGGTCACCTGGGTGTCCCAGAGACCCTAAAGGAAGATCCAATTCTTTCAGGGTCCTCAATGTTAAAGAAATATCCCAGGATGAAATTTCAGAGACTCTAGCTCTAGAGCAACCCCACAGTGCTGAGAAGTCCAAAGCAGTTGATTTCCGCAGCTCCTGAGATCCATCTCATGAGCCGCTGGTCTCGCTGCCTTCTGCAGACAGTGTTAGAACAGGAGAGGGAGGAGTGTCCAGAGAAACTGGTGAGAAGCTATGCACCAGATGTTGCACTAGAAAGCTTAGCCAGTGTTTTACAAACAAACTTACCTGATATTTTCAAGTGATAAGGTATTTGAAGAAACCAGAATGTCGCATGAACTGGAGATGCTCAATTTCATTATCTCTGTTCAGAAGATTTTCTGTAAAATCAAATGCCTTATTCTAGGAAATCTGAATGTGCATCTAAAAGCTAGTCTTCATTTCCATCCTGCATTTCAGGTTCTACGCTATGATATATTATGTTGTTGGCAATTAATGACATTACTAAAAACCTAAAGATGTCTGTTGTTGGTAAAAATACCATTTTTGCAACAAATTCAAGACTTTCTCTCAAAGTTACTGCATATATCATATCTAAAAGAGTTAGTTTACTTTTTCTTGGCTTCATAAAGTTCTTGGACTTCATTATCCTTCACCCTATCTTTTTCTGTGCATATTGAAAATGCCTATTGTATTTCCAGAACAGTTTCAACAACACTGATTTCAGAACCAGCCATAAGAAAGCTGCATTTTTTCAGTAACTGATTCAAAACTGAAAGCAAGTTGAAGACAACTGATAGTGAATCATTACTTATCAGAGTTTTGCTAGCAGGCCAACTAGATACATAAAACCCCGTTACTTTCCTAGGTTTATCTGCAGTGAGAGTATTACATATGTACCAGGTAAGAGACTGAAGATCAAATTATGCTCTAAGTTTTGTCTATGAAATATTGCTTTCTTGTACTAATCTATATGAACAACTTTGGTGTCAGGGTTGAGTCTTATAGATCCTTTTGTTGGATTCTTTTACATTTACTTCTAAACTGATCCAGTCATCTATTGGTTGCCAGCAACAGGATAAAAGGCAACAGGCACAAACTATTTTTTACTGTCATGGTGGCCAAAAAATGAACAGGTTATCCAGAGACTTCGTATGGTCTCCATCCTTGAAAATACAGAAAACCAAAAGGTATATATACACAACTATGTGGCCTGCTTGAGTCTTCTCTCCTCAAGACAAACATCATGACAACAAAGACAACAAAGGGTATCTACATAATATCTGGATCAATTTAGTAGTGTAAGTAAATATAAAAGAATATCTATGTCTCTCTTGTACTGGGGGGCACTGAACCGGATGCAGAAATCCAGGTGTGGCCTCACCAAGGCTCAGGAGAGGAGAAGGATTACCTCCCCCAACCTACTGGCAATACTTTGCCTAACGCAGCCCAGATAGCATTCCCCATTGCAGCAAGGGCACATGGCCAGGCTCAGGTTCAGCCTGGTGTCCATCAGGACCCCCAGCTCCACTTTCGCAGAGCTGCTTTCCAGCTGTGTGACTCCCCGCAGGTACTGGGGCCTGGGCTTGTTCCTCCCCAGATGCAGGACTTAGTGCTTTCTGTTGAACTTCATGAGGTTCCTGTCAGCCTGTTTCTCCAGCCTGCTGAGGTCCCCCAGCATATCAGCCACTCCTCCCAGTTTCTCTTCACACGCAAACTTGCTGAGGGGACTCTCTGCCTCATCATTAATGAAGATGTGAACAGGTATAAAATGCTTCTAATACCAGTTTGCTCATGTTCAACATAATAGTCATTATTACTGAAATTGAGTTTGTTGTGACTGCATAAGCCAAGACAATATTTTTGATTGTCTTTTTTCCCCCTCAGTTAATGCACAATCCTGAAAATTAGTCACACACACACAATATCATAATATACACATAATAACATAAAATACATTGCACTGGGGAAGTACAGTGTGACCCTTATCTAAGATAATTTCCCAAACTGATATTTTTTAAAGTAATGCCTTAAGTAAGAATACATAAGAGAAATTGAAGAACAAAAGCCCTTAACTAAAAAGAAACCTTGTTCCCTCACCTCATTCAGGCACACTTAATTTTAGTCTGTAAGTAAACACAAGATGACCATTAGCTGTGAGTAGTTTTAAGAAATAGAATGGACTTTATGGGCAGAAAAACACACATACTTGATGTTCAGTGGTGAGCATTTTACAAATATATATACAGTCCTTAAATTAACCCATAGCAATGCTTAATTAACCCATGGCATGTGCCAAGTAAGTCCTCTTTGCTCTTTAGACTAAATAGGATCATGCTGCCATGTGAGACAAGCATGTAAACATTTCTGCTTCAGTTGAAGTACCTAAAATAATACTTCTCCTATTACAAAACTTTCTTTCAGTACATGAAATAACTTCCACATTGATTGTGAAATCTCCAGTGTACTCTGAATGAGTTTATATCTGAATTGTGAGCCTGAAGGAGTCACGAAAATAATTTTTTTAAGCATAGCAATTCAAGATGTTCATCTATAGCCTTATAATTGTAGCCCAACAGTGCCATCCACTGCTTCTCTAAATAAACTTCCAAATATTTCATCACAGGATTTTAGGGAAAATATTGCATGATAGTTGCGTCCTTAATATTTTATATGCTGATTTCAAGATACAATTTTGTCTAAAAAAAGTCCAGGAAACAGCTTGCATTAGGTACTAATAGAAGGATCTGCAAAGCAAAATCTCTTAATAGTGAGAATAATTAAATCTAAAATATTGGATTTAACTTGGTCTTCTTTATAACATTTCCCACTGCATTTCCCCCAATCATAAACAAATTCTCATTAAATATATCTACTACTGTGGTGATCCTTTTTCTTCAGACCCACTGTAATGTAATGAAAGTCACCCTCAAGATGTTAATGGTAATGGAATTAGGTAGAGTACTGAACATTGCTGTGTTGAATTGTACTGAGCACTCAGAGTCTGTGCTTCTGCTCTCTGACTAGGTCATGGAAATGAGTTGCAATTGCAGCCTATCAGTGCTTTGCAGCCTCTAAATATCTTCTGCCTGTTGTATGTTATTTCTAGCACAGGAATTTTTATGGCAGCTTTATAATAGATTTTAAGTACAAGTTCATTAAATAGTCACTTTTTTCTAATTATTTCCTCGACTCTTGAATGTCAGAATCTCTTTCTTGACCCTAATTAAAGTTTTTCACAGAGCCAAATAGGATATGAAAACTTTTCCCTCAAAACCTCTGCGCTGGGTTTCAAATGCCTTTCCTCTGAGATTTTTAGGTTATCTGGCATGACCTGGGTTTTAGCTGCAGTTATAGGTCTGAGCTAATAGATTTTACTGCAGAACTCACTGGCTTTTTACCAGCAATTAACATAACTACCTCTTTCTTCGTCTGAAAGTGTATGACCCCAGAATGTTCTTGAAGTAATGAAATTGGCCGGCAAAACCATTCCCAAGATCTAAAAATTGCAACCGTTGTCAGTCTTAGAATTCTAGCTGCATTTTTCTCCCTTCCACAGTTAAATTTTCATGTTAAAAGAATACACAATATCTGTCCTGCCAAATGAAAGTAAATTATTTACCAAACACAGTAAATTACTGTAATGAGAAATGTTTTCAAACCCAGTGAACAATGTATTTGTTCTGTTTATTCATTTCTATACCTATTTGACAAAGAAATAGAAGTTCTTGACCCATGAATATTCAGTGAATCTCATAGAAACATTTCAGAACATTCTGTCAGTGAAAGTCTAATAATAGTCCTTCAGAGTCCTTTAAAGCTGGGTGAATGTAGGTCTTGGGACTCAGGTTTTAACAGGTGCTTTTCTAATCTCCTATTTGCTGTGCTTTAAAACTCTGTATTAAGGAGTAACAGCACTCTAAAAATCTTCTTTGGATACAGTTAAAAATACAAAATATTCCTTTTCTAAATTTCTTCGCTCTTCTTATTCTTGATATCTTCTTCACTACAGGACTCCATTCTCCACTTTGTATGTAAGTGGAAATATACATAATTTTTCTTTTCTAAAGACATGGCAAAGACAGCATGCCAAGCACATGGCTGGAATGGAGGGACATTATTTCTGCAGTGCTACAACCTTTGCAGACTATAATTAAGAGATCATGGTGTAAATTTAAAAATACTCTACTGTCCCACTCTTCCCACTCTTCATGGTCAATGGGAGACGTGACAGTCTTTCAGACAATGGGCTCATGTTTTTGTGAGCCTCTGGGTTACTTGCAAGGGTTAAATCAATAGAAGAAGATTGTGGGAATCTCTTCAGTATAGGTGATTCCTTGTCTTTCCCAGAGAAAAGGAAACTGGTATGTATATTTTATTTTTAAAGAATTTTAAAAAGAAAATTTTTAAAAGAAAGGAATTAATTTTCAGAGACAATATATATTTTAAGATGCCTAAGTATTTTTACTCATCTTTTTACATTGCACAACTTAACATTTATCACATAAAATCTATTTACATTATATCACATGAAAATTGTTGTAGACATTTTATATAAAGAGTAAGATTTGTACACAAGAAATGAAGATTTAAGTATATCTGCAATGGCTATTCCATATCCTTACAAGTACAGTGAATTTTTCAATACCACTTATTTTATGTGTTTCATTATTTTATAGTGTTAACTTAGAAATACACACAAAAAGTATACCAGGATAATGAAATAAACTGGATTTTCTTGTCAGTTTCATTGTGGTGCAAGTTACAGGCAAGAATGAGGGAACACCTTGTGAAAGTACTGAATTAAAAATCAAATACACTTTATGGAAAAGTTCTCTAATATACTAATAACCAGCATGATAAGGGAAACCCCTTGTTAATAGTTCTATCAGCTAGCATATTATGCATATTTCCAGTTGCTTAATTTTCTTTTTCACGTCATGTGCACTACATCATGACATTACTTTTTTATTATCCTTGCTCTGTCCCTAAAGAATACATCTCCTAGTGTGTTTGTGTTACACCCTGACCATCATCTAAAATATGTAGACTTTCACAGCTGAAAGAACTGTGCATAATACTGAAAAACTGTTTTATTTGTTTCTGTTTTGCCATATAGCAGAAATCATTCAATCCTATGCCCTTAAAAAGCTGATAACATTGTCTAAATAGCATCTCAGCTCTCATCAAGATGGAAAATAATGTTGCTAGTGCTTGCAAATTTAATATAACCATAGAAATTTTGCAACTATCCCTGCAGTTGCATGCAAGGTTTGTGCTCTCTTGTAATATTTGTGAAGCAGAATGAAAGATGTCACAGACCGCACATGGCAGCTTAATGGAAAGCGAAATAAAATAACGCTCTTCTTTTTTCTTTACTGCTGACTGCTGCTAAGATTTCTGTGAGTTAGCTCTGCTTAATACACACTCAGGCCTTCTACCTGGGACAGTGATTACCAGTCACACATTTCAACTATCTCTTTGAGCTGTTTTTATGATAGACCCTCATAATCTGCTTTATCTCTGATGTCTTGTGAACCACTGCTGTTTCACTCTTCATCTGCTGGTCTGCATGAAACAAAGATGTTATATAACTGCAACTATTTTTGTTTAAAAATAAAAATTAAAAAATAATCAGTAATTAAAAAACCCCACAAATACAAAAAGTGTAGAGTAAAGAATTCTGTTTCAAATCAAGGAAATTGCAAAGCTTTGATTTTATTTCAGTAAATAATTGCTACCTGGATAGATAACTTTGATAGATAGCTGCTGTTACTAGATCATTTCTAGCTTGGAGGAGCTTATGTGTTTACAGCAGCCTGGCCCAAACAGAAGTGCTGTCTGTTGCTCCTAGAGTGTCATCCCCTAGCAGCTATGAGATTTAAACACAAATATCCCAGTGTTAGAGCCACAATGAAGCCTCACAAATGTGCATATCCTGTGGGTGCTGCCCTTTGTCTGGTGTTGTTATAAGCATTGATCTATGCTGAAATAGAAGCAATTCTTCCCACCAGTTGCTTTAGCTGCTGATGTGAAAATATGTAAACCCGTTCAGAAGATGTCGTGATCTATGTGAAGACAAAATTGAATTTGTACAGATAAAAACCACAGTGCAGCACACTGAACCAGTTGGAACTGTACAGCCAAAGGCTGTCCAAAGCAAATCTAGAAAGTAAATCTAGGTGTTCTAATGGCATTTTTATATTGACAAATTTATTATTTATATATAACATTGACAGTCCTTTTAAGAAACATTATGTTATGTGACATTATGTCATGTTTAGGAGATTTTGTCTGTGTAAAGATTGCATAAGATTGTTCTTCTGTATGTCTCAGAAGAGCAGAGTTTCACCTGAAAAGATTACCGACCCTGAAAGATATAGTACTTTCAGATGTGTTGGCAAGTGGGTCTCTCAAAGCACTGATCATGAGCTGTTGAGGCTTTCTGCTGTAAATAAGTAGTCTTGATAGAAATTGAAGTAGTTACATAACTACTGGAATTATGATAGCTGCTATTAAAAATTTAAAACTTACTTCTTACATCTTCATTCCCTGCATTAGAGAATGAACTTTGTTAGCTGTCCTATTATGTCTCTGTACAGTGGCTGTTTCCAAAGAGCTGATCTTTTTTGGATCTGAGAGCAAAAGTTTAAGTGCTGAGAGGCAAAATTGCCTTCTAGCAAAGACATGATCACTCGTGGCCACAGAGAAAGAGAATTAAAAAAATACAGATGTGTAGTATGCACTTTCTTTTTTAAAAATATTCAGGTTTGGACCAGTCCCACAGTTTGGAGGCTCTAATTTTTAAATATTAGGTAAGGGTTAGAAATGTTGGGGTAGAATACCCTGGATTGGGAGGTAAGATCACATTTCATAGAATCACAGAATGGCTTGAGTAGAAAAGGACCTTAAAGATAATGTCATCCCAAACCCTTGTCATGAGAGGGTTCCCACTTTCTTTTCACGGAATGTCATGAAATGCCATGCCATTTCTTACACATCACTGCATTATCAAGTGTTTGTATTTCCAAAGAGCATTTCATTTCTTTGTGAGGCTTTATTTTTTTTTTTTTTTTTTTTTTTTTGTGAACAGGAAGCAAAATTAAGGCCAGCAATTCCTCAGTATGGAGTGTGCCAGTTTAGAAGTCTGACAACATTGATCCTGGCTTTAGGGTCTGAAATAGGGTCTGCAAGCAGATAGTCAGAACATGTTTCCTCCTGGAGAATGCGTGCTTAGGAACTAGTCTAAAACTTTCCGGACATAATCCAGGCCTGAACATTAAGATGTGACATAGACATATTTTTCACTTTTATGTCATCTTGAAAAGGTTTTATCAGATACTTTGTCAAAACCAAAGAATGCCTCGTTTAGCAAATTTATTTCATTATTTCATTATCATGTCATACATATTGAAATTCAATCACCTTTTTTTTCTTACCTTATTAATTAAATTTTTCTATTGGAATAGTTTGGTTACCCTCTTCAGTGGCCTGTCTTAAGAAACCTTTGCTTACATGTGAATATTCTGAATTAAGGATAAATGAAATTCCTTTTTGCTGTCAAAACCAAATTGTGAAAACACATTGCATGGCTTTGAAAATCAGTACACTCTATTAGCAGACCTGTCAATATAAAAAGTGCATTCCATTTCCACCTCTTGCTCTAATAACCTCTTCTATGTTACTCAGAGGCAGTTCACATAATCAGAGTGTATTGTCAGCTTACTGGAGTTGGGGAAGCATGAAATGAAAATCGCGTTAATATTGATCCAATTCTCTTACTTGCAAGTGTCCTTGATGTCCTTTCCACTGAGCAATAACTGTTGGTGTGATGCAGCTATTTTACTCTCAGCTGTTACTGTACTTTTGTAAAACAGCTAGAAACACACCTAGGAAAATGTTATTGCGCTTCATTATTTTTCTTCTGTATCATATTTGCCTGTTGAAATGATCCACAGCAGAATTTGGTTTCTTTCTGCAATTTATCAAACTACAGTACATGCCAAAATGCTGCCCTTCAAAGTATCAGGGATTTGTAAAGGTCATCAGTCATGAAATATGAATCCATTCCTATGTGTACAAGTAACAGTGGCAAAGTACATCTTAATCCAAATATAAACATTTGACTGTTGTTAATTCCCATTAGAGGGACTTCCTCTGGTTCCAGTCAGAATGAAGACTGCTTTTCAGGAGCCTAAAATGCATTGGAACATTTGCTGGACTGGGAATATCCAACTGTCACCCCCTGGCTGTTTACAGTCAGTGCTGAATCAGTACAGGATCCCTTATCATACGTGCAGAAATCCTGAAATCTCAAATATATATAATGGCAATATTGACAATTTCTAAAAATTAATTTCACGAGCACTCTGAATCTCAGTTTTCCTATCTGTAAACCAAAAAAATAATGAGTGCCCAACGTGATACTTGCACCTTTATTTTTATGTGGGACCCTTTTTATTAATATACAACATTTTGACTACAAGTGTTTGTTGTTTGAAAAGCCCTCAGCCTCATCTGAGAAACATGGTCATTTTGGCCTTGCCTGTGCTCTCAGTCGCCTCATTGGCATAGTCTGTGTCAGTCTCATTTTACAATGCAAAACATCTGAGAGAGTGGAAAAGGACAACATATACAGCATTTAAGGATGTATTTAAAAATCACTTACATGAAGAAGATCATTTGGTCAGATATCAGGTATAAAAATTTGAGAAAAATGAATGGAATAACTATGATTAAATTTTCAGGTATTTATTTAGTATAGAAAACAAAAATGTGATTTAGTTTTACTTATAGTAGAAGTAATTTCCAATACAAATATATGCAATTTTTAATTTCTATGCAATTTTCATAGTTTTTCTCCCTCGTTTCTTCAAAGATCCTTAATAATGAAAATGTGATTTAGATTTCTCTGTTTTTTATTAAATCTATTAAAACCAGCCTTCCTTTAACAACAGTCACTTCTCTGATTCTCTGGGGAAACTAAATTATATGCCAGTCAAAGCTGCCCGTTCCAGAAACACATTGCAATTCAAATAACAACCCTTAGCAGACACAGGTGGGGACAGCTTATGGGACCTGGCCATGATACACCAGGATCGGGCTGCCACGCAAAGCCAAAAATTCAGTGTCTTGAGCAGACCTAGGGATAGCTGGAGCGCGTTTTCCATGGAATGAGCGCAGCCCGAGGAAGGCTGACTCTGGAGTCCTGTGGAAAGATACTAGGCTGAGATAGAGTGGTCACCATGTCGATGATTTAATCTCACTGGGTTTTGTAGAGGTCAGTTTACAGACTCCCAGGCAGCTGCTCTCCATAACTGTGACTGCTGCGAGGGTACTGGTGCCTAATCAAGTTACTGGAGATTAGCAATGAAAGCAGGGGTTTAAACTGTTAGAATATATAAAGCAGGAAGATTATCTAGCAAATCTTTTTTCTAAGTATTTTCAACTGTTATTAATGTTGAATGAACAAAAAAAAGGTAGATAATAGTGGTTCATTTTAATTTTGTCCATAAATGAGCTTGGTTCTTCCTGTAAAAGTTGATCTGTGCAATAAAGAAAAATACGTCTCTCAAGGAAAAGCTTTCTTCTTTCAAAATCTGTTGGTAAATAATATTTCACCTGTGATACGATTTCATAGTTCACATCATGAACTGTCAGGTAGCCTCCTGTGAGGAACTAATTCTGAATTCCTTTATTTAATAAAGTAGTGGAAACTACCTTATGTGATGAAAATTCAGCAAGAAAATCAGTGTTCTACAGAGCAGTACATACTCTAAGATCTGTAAGGAGTAAAAAGCAAGTTTACCCTTAAAACTTTCTGAGGAGAGCTAAGCTTCACAAAAACTCTACTTCAGCCACTATAAAAGAGAGTTTTTAATTAAATGCAGCATTTTACTGTAAAGAGAACAGACTTTACTTATGTCAAATGCTCCTTTAGAAGCCACATAAAACTGTAAAAGACAGTATATGAAAAAGGTTTCTTATAGAAAAGAAGAACACCATCCCATGAAGCAGATTTCCAGATGTTTGGAAACATTAGAATTTCCTGTCAGTATATTTAGGTAACATTAAAATGAGGTTAACTTTCCATTCTGCCATCTCTCTTCAAAGATCAAAGAGCACTCAGTACATAAATTGCCTTATCGGTAATTCGTTGAAGTAAACTATGGAAACAACTTTATAAGAAGCAGTAGTCTCCTTTTGTTGGTTACAGTATTACCAAGCAAAGTTTTCTTTAAAATAACCATAGTTTTAACCTCATTTTTTACTAAATGCAAAAAGAAAAAAAAAAAATTGTATTTTGGTATATAGTAAGTGGATAGAAGAGAGAACTGGAAACTCCCTTGCTCTGTTCAACTAAATCATAATAATTACTGTCTAATGATATAAGTACATAAACATAAATCTAATCAATAATGCAGTGTGTTTGTACTGCTAATTTTAAAATTTTATTTAGGGACAGTTTTTGTGGATCTGGACTTTTACCAGTGTCTTTGAAATGTAGATTGCATCCCTAGAACCTGTTGTGACCTACAGAGCCCAGCAGACAATTCACTGATTTAGTCGAAAATAGAGAGGAAAAAAATTCCAATATCATAATAAAAACACCACCTGCCCACCCCCGTTTCATGAAGTATTGCCTATATTAAATACTTCTAATGGCTGTAGCTGCAAATTAACATGAGGTTCTTCTGTCCCTATTAGGGAAATTATTAGGTTTTGAGGGGTTGTGATAATGGTTTTTGTGGTTCTTTTGGGTTTTTGTTTTTTTGGTTTTTTTTTTTTAATTGGGTTTTGGGTTTTTTTGACTGCTTAATATTCTCTGTTTAAATAATACTAATAGAAGAGAGATTAATGCATTCTTGGCAATACTGAACAAGTTTACAGTGCAGATCATGCAAACTTTCAGACAAATAAAATACACACCTTCCCATGAATATTGAGGTTTTGTAGAGGAATGATGGTTGGTTTCTTTAATTTCTTTTAAAGGTGAGCTGTTTTCAGTAATCCTGAATTACTGTAGAAAGACAGTATGCTCATTTGCAAAAATAATCAATATTAAAACAGGTGTAATGAAAGAGGTTTTTTTTTTTTACAATTTATCTAATCCTGTACATGCATTATCTTGAAATATGTTTAAGACAGAGCCTTTAAGTTTCAAGAAAGCAAGTCACCAGCTTCAGCTGCACTTCAGTGCAATCTGAGTGACTTACTTCCTTCAAAATCTTTGCAAAATGTAGTTTTAAGAAATACTGAGCTGCTTACTTCAAGGCTCCTTTCCAAATCCCAGTCTATCCCTTCAGTCTATCCCTTAAGTCTATCCCTTAAAATATCCCTTAAGAAGGAACTTGATAAGGACAAGAACAGATAGCATCTGCCAATTCTAGTTCTGTGCCCTCCAGTGTCACAACATTGCTTTCTTGAAATGGCATCTACTTTTGGGGGTTTTTTTCCTATATTAATGGATTTGAAACATATTCTAATTTGACTTCATACAGTCTCATTTTGTGTCTTTAAAATACAGGGTCCTTGTGTGCTAAAAAGTTCTAAATAAAATGCCTGGCCATAGATTAAATTTCATTGTAATTTTGCTGAAACTTTGAAAAAAAAATTGAGTTTTGATTTTTTCCCAACACACTGAAATATCAAATATTCATTTATTCATTTCTCTTTTTTATATCATTGTTAACAATAATAGACATAGTTTTATGACATATAATTTTTTATTCAGTTTGTTGTCTGGTTTTAAAGAGACAAGTTGTTTTTCTTCTTGCTCTTATTTGGAGAGTTTCTTTTATTTTAAAACCTTTTTGAAGTCATCTTGAAATATAAAAATAGAACACCTGTGACAGATCTGTTTTGAACATATTTCACATTTCAGGATACAAGGAGATCTGGTGGTCTGTGGTATTAGCTTGTTAATTTCTTGATGAATGGGTAGAAAGGCCACGAAGTGCACTCAGTACAGCACGTCTTCCGAAGATAGATGATCTCAAATAAATTCTATTCCCAATCAGTTTTTGATTTGTTAGGTGTTAAACCATTTCTTTGTAAGGACAGTGTTTACAAGCCTTGTAATGAGACAGCCCTGTGAGACCTTACTCTTCTTGCTGTAATTTTGATAAATGGAACTCTAATTCATAAAGGATATAGTGATTGAAGGGCAACTCCGGGTCCCGTACACTTTCATTTAGATAAATGTTTGGTACAGTACAGCAAAACTAAGGTGCACTCAACAGAGTGATAAATTTTAACAACAGCCAAACCAGGATTTTTTTCCATCAAGACAAAAAAGGACTATTTATTATATTTCATATAAATAAATGTATTTTTAATATTATAAACCAGAATGGATTTTAGAAATGTTTATCTTGCTGCTAAGCTCAAAATTTGCCAAACTAATTTAATGCTTTCTACTCTACCATGTTTCTTACACCTGTGTCTCTCAATATTTCTGTAACCTGGGACTGTCATCACAAGGGATTTAAAATACCCTACATTTTAGGTTCTTTGGATGTAGTTTGAATGTTAGTAATAATTTGGAGCTTAGGACCTTCTTCCCGGTAATTTTAAAAGTATATTTTTGTGCATAAAGAATTTTACAGAATTTTCATTAATCAGTTATTACAGAAATTATTGACACTATGATTGCTTCAAATTAGTACTTTCAGTTAGTTAATTTGACTATTTTCACTTTTTTAAAGCTCAGAAACTTACATAAAGCTCATTAGAGCTACCAAAAAAGGAAGAGAACAGTGTTTTGATCCTTCCTTCCTCTACCATGTTAGTTAATCTCAGGCCCGGTCTCCTCTGGCGTCACATGCTCCACAGCAGGAGTTATGACTTGTGTCAAATGATGCTAAACTCGCTTGCTGTAAACACAAGTGTATCAAGATCCTGACCTACTGATTCAATATGCAAAACGATTGTGATGTAATGAAACTGAAAACCTTTTACAGCACGTTACTTTTTTGAGGTTTTTTCCTAACTTATATCATTCTTGCATTTTTTGGTGAATAAGGAAGAAAAATAAATACAAGCAAACAAACAAAAATCCAAAAGTTTGTACTAATACTGAAAACTTTTCCAACCATTAGTTAATTGATCAAGTTTTAAATTGGGCAAATAATTACAGTTAGTTGAATTAAGTAATAACCTATGTACGTGAGGTAATTATCACAGCCTAATACCCGAACAAGCAAAGCACAGCATATTAAAATACAGCGACATTGTCTTAATCGCTGTCAGTATGGTCCTAATGGAGACAACAAAAATCAAGAAGACTAAATATGCTGTCCCTAATTTTGAGCTTGGTGAAAAAAATGGGGTTTTGTTTACTTGTTTCTCTTTGCCTTTTCAGTTTCAGAATGTAGTTTCAGAAACAGGAGTTGGGATAAAAGCAATAGTATACAAAAGGTTCATGTTAGGCCATGTAAAACATGAGTTAGCCTGTGATGGAGTTGCATGTTAACAGTGATCTTTAAACAGAGTAAACACACCCACAGAAAGATATGCCTCCAGCGTTTTTATTTATATGGTGTGACTCTCCTGTGCACAAACTAATTAAAAGACTCTAAGTATAAGAGTAGGAGGTAAAATCATAACATCTTCCCTATTGCTTGTAATAACAAAACTGCCTGACACATCAGTTCCATTCCATGTATCTATCTTCTCTAACCTGTCTGCTTACTATATTCCTCCTAGTTGTCGTCTGTTAATAGGAGGCCATGAGTCTTAGTGGGCTTTACCTCAAAAATTTTCATCTGCCATAATAGAAGTGTTCATCCTGTTTAAGTATTGACATTGTGGAAGACAAACAAAATCCACATGTGCATGGTTTTGCCTATTTTCACACTCATCTGTAGCTTAGTAGGAAGCAAATTTCCAAATTATCCTACAAAAAAAGTGAGATAGTTTAGGGATTTTATTTATTGGTTGACAGAATTGGAAATGCCCAGATCTTGTGTGGTTCAAGGTGAAGATACAGGGTTTTCTGTTTAAGAAAAAAAATAGGAATCTTTCTTGCCTGAGGCTACTGGGAGTCCACAGGACTGAAAATAAAACTTATGACCTCTCCCCAGCTAAGAAAGAAATATTGTGAGGAGGTCACAACAGTAACATGAAAGGTATTTATTATATAAAACCTAATTATGCTTCTGTCATTTGACCACACTAGGATTTATTTTTTATATCATAAGAATAAAATCTAGCAAGTTCCAGTAAGATATCCCCAAAATGTAATAAGGTGTATGTCCTGCCATAAGGAACCATCAGGCTGAATAGAAAAAGCCAATTGTAGTTGAGAATAATGAGTATTATCCATGAAAACCTTTGGGAAATTGGCACATATCCATATACTGCCATTTTTATTGTGTTGCTTAAAAACACACACACAGATGTGCACCAAAATTCTTTCACCATGCTTGTCTTTTTTTCAGTCTTTTCTGAATCTCTGCATAGCCTACCTTTTTGTTACTGTGTATCAAGATAAACCAACTCCTACTTCACCATTCTGTCCCTCCCACCTCAAAAGACAAAAGTCCTGAGAGATTTTGGATTCCAGACAGCAGTTTCTTTATTTAGAGTAGGTGGCTTGCCCTCTCAGGTCAGTCAGAGTCAGGGCACCAGGAACCCAAAAGAAACTCCTGCTGAATTTGTTGCAGGTGGAAAATGAATGGAACAACATTGAACACAAAGTAAATAGCAATTATTAAAAACAGGAGAGTCTTTGTGGAAAAGATTGTATTTTATTCAGGACAGGACAGAAAACAGAATAGGACTGCATATTTTGTAAACCTTGATAAAGTTTTAGAAAATGTTCCTTCCTTTTTTCGATAAAGATGATTTATACTGTAATCTTTTTACTACTTGACTGTCATTGTTTTATATTTAAAATGTTATTCAGGTAAATTCACAACATTTGTACCTTTTTTTAGGCACTGAAGAGGATGTAGTGAAGTCAAAGAAAACTTTCCGAAGTCAAGCTGTGGTAAATCAGAATGCAGAAACAGAGCTTATGCTGGAAGGAGATGATGATGCCGTTAGCCTGCTCCAAGAGAAAGAGATTGATAACCTTGCAGGTAATTATACTTTTCGTTAGAACTAATATATGAGTCAAAATGCTCTTTTGAACTTGTTATTTCTTACCCTTTTTGGTTAGCATCTTAATATTGACAGCTAAGCACACAATCGCAGTATGAACAGATTCTTTGTATTCCAGATTTTATTACTTCTGCCCTACTTCCTTGA
The DNA here is from genome assembly GCA_036785705.1 of Acanthornis magna. Lineage (NCBI taxonomy): Eukaryota > Metazoa > Chordata > Aves > Passeriformes > Acanthizidae > Acanthornis > Acanthornis magna. The sequence continues at coordinate 17,082,610 of JAWUZG010000090.1, forward strand.
GATGGGGGAACTGATTACAAAGCATTTACCCATTGTGCAGTATTTGAGCAGAGATGTGAGAAATATCAAAACTTCAAGTGCTTTTATTAGTGCGAATGACTGTAAAAATGAATGTGAAACCTCTTTTTTTTTTCTTTTTTTTTTTTCTTTTTTTTTTTTTTTTTTAATAATGTAAATGCAGACTAATTCCACAGCTCAGGGTTTTGAGTCAGAGTATGCTTGTGGCTGATCCCAAGTGCCATGCAACTTGTGCAGAGACACCTGCCCTCCTACTGGCACCCAATTGTCTCAGTGATGGAGTTAAGGGGGATCTGCAGTGTCTCAACCCATCTGTCACAGCGAGAAAAAGTTGCCTGTTTTAAGCATGGACTAAGACAGAATGAAGCTGTAACCAAGCTATGAACTTTGGTAGTTAGCATATGAGTTGGGAAGGAGCCCTCAGTAAATATGCACGAGAGAGCCCTTCTGGTCCTTTCCTGGGTGAAGGAATGCAGTGAGATCTCAGTTTCCCCTGTCTGCTAGCAGGTTCTGTTACAGCTCTGTCTTAGAGGTGATACTACCTTTCCTGGAAAGTAGACTGGAAAAACAGGCATGTTGAAAGTTGAAAATCCACTGTCCTCTAAGATGGGATAAATCTGAGAAGTATGAAATGCAGTATAAAATTTTTTAGAATAATTTACTTAGGAGTATCTTTACTAAACTACTCCTCTAAGGGAAAGTTTTGTGATGTCACGATTTTTTTTCTGCATAACTGAATTTCTAAAATAGCTAACTTTGCTCCTCCACTTTCTTCTGATACCATAGTGGAAATCTGTAGCAAAGATAATCATAAATATATGATTAAACCAAACCAAACCAAACCAAACCAAACCAAACAAAACAATCGAATGAAAAGGGAAAAAACCCGCAACAACTACCTACATGGAAGTTAGTCTCATACTTTGGAACTAGAGCAGAGCAGAGAGGGGGAAATAGATGCTTTTATTTGGGAATGAGCATCAGTATATGATTATCACAGTTAATATGTCACTCTGCTTGCTTTCTCAATCTGCAGCTAACTGCTGCTGAGACACTGTTGTCTAAAGTCAATAAAGGAGTGCATCAAGCAGGACCATAAATGGGATAATTTGATCAATGTCCCTTTCTCCTTTAGAAGGAAAACTCAGTACTGCTTTGGCTAAGTTCTTATATCTAAGAACAGTGCTTCCAACTAAATATGCGTACAGTAGTTTTAAAAGCTGTTCAGAGGCTGAAATAAGCATTTTTATTGAAATATAGATTAAAACTGCAAAGTGGACATGAAAAATTCTTACGCAGTCTGGAAAATCTCAGTCAGATATGATGTTCTTCTCTATGCCTCAAGAATCACATTTTGCTCAAACACACTGATTCAATACAATTCCTATCGCTGCATCCCTCTGCAAAACCCTGGTATTTCAATGTGTCCTTAAGTATTAATGTGTAATTTATCCTTTTATGCAAGAGCATTGCTGGATGGCATCCCCTGCTCCTTCAGGACATGGCACAGGCATTCTAGTCCTTTGCTTTTAGAGCTGGTAAAACTGGGAGATATTATCAGTATTGCAAACACAGCAATAATAGAAAGTGAAAAAGATTAACTTTTGAAATATTGGCAAGATGCCCTTGTGTTCCCTATCAGTACTATCAGAGCAAGCAAACTGCTTCCAAGTGTGGTGAGGTGATGTGACAATGGCGCCATATGGTACCAAAACCTGTGAGCTTCTCAAAAAGAACCTACATTCCACTATCTCAGTTTTCCTATTAGATTAACTGCAGCCTTTGCTACTCAACTTTTGCTCATGTTTGGAGCTGAAATGATGTTGAGGGGTAATGGACACACACAGTATTATTCATGTCTTCTGTAAATTTTGCATTGGTAAAAAAAATCTGAATCCCACGATACCTCTCTTTAGCTGCTGATTTTGCATGATTTTGCATACAATGATGTCACTGTTTTTCCCAGTTTTCAATATATAGAATGTGGCTCTGAAACTTGAGTCCAGTAACTGGAATCAAGAAAAGCAGTAGGCAAAGAAGGTGGGCTTTATGCCTAAGAAAGTTTGAACAATCTCTGACGGCTCTGAAGAGCAGGTCCCAATAAAGCCACACTGTCTGTTCTTGTCTAATTCTAAAGAGTTATGTACATTGAGTATACATGATCTGGAAATCTTTGAGATCTATGGTATAGCACAGCATCATTTATATCTAGTTACTGCTCACAGTGAAATGACACATAGGAATTTCTATATTCAGATATGCCTCCAATTTAACTTTAAAGCTTAAATCAATTCAAACCTGATTTACAACGATTTGGATTGTCTCAGTAAGAGATAGGAATTAAACAAAATCTTTATAAACCAGGTTTCAATTGATTTAAGATTGTCCACATTTAACTAAAACAATTTAGCATTGTTTATTCCATAAAACTAAAGCACATTTTAAACATACTAGACCTTGGGTTTTAGAAAACTTTTTAACTAAGAGAATATAAATACAATATTTTGATATGCGAACTAAAAACTGGAAAAAAAGGAAAGTTTGTAACAGATTGAGATTGTTCATGCAAAGTTATCTGTACATACCTTTTGTTCCAGAGACTCTTTATAGTTTTTCATCAACCATGTGGCACAAATCAATGTAAAGTTTGCTTTGATAAATTGCATATGGGATGGAGAATTTTGAAATAATTATAGTCTGAATATTTTTATTATATAATCTTAGTGTTCCATATGTTGCAATTGCATTTGGTCAGATTTCCTTATATTAAGTAACATTTTAATAAAATATGAAAATCTGATTCCATGTTATTATGGTCTTAGAATTATGACTTATAAATTTGCATTGCAGTTTTTAACAAAAGCAGTATTGAAACTGTCTTACAGTATGAGTTAGCAAAGACATTCTTGTTTCAGCATTTATGTATTAAAATATTTTACATGTTTCTGTTTCAGTTTTAGCTCCTTTTCTTCCCAGACTGTTCACTTCAAGAGGCAAGTCACATCTCTGTTAGAACTAATCATTGAGATAGCCCAGTCAATTTTAACAGTTTCCTAATATATTGTGAATCGGTGGGTAATACAATCAAATCCACTGTAGTGAGTTGATATTACTAACTCTTGTCTTTTTCCATTTATATTTTCTAATGTTGCAGTAGGGCTCTTAGATACGTTTTCTCTTAAGATCCTGAGACTGTAAATTTGCTAACAGTTTGTCTCCGGCTTTGTAGGTGATTTTGTTCAAAATGAAAAATATGTGGGTGTGTTCTAATATTGTGAGCTTGCATTTTCACAGGGAAATATCCTTTAGTAGATATTCTATTTTCTTTTGCCAAAGTTTGTTGTTTGGGTTGTTTTTTTATTTTTATAGGATTGATCTTGCACTAAAATAGGTCATTAAAAAAATAAATCAGTGTTGATCCACTCAGGTTTTATGAATTTTATATTTTAGAAAGACGTTCTCTTTCCTTTGTTGTGAAGATGCATTTCATTTGCTGGGACTTGTTTGTGTGCATTTGAGAGCAGAATTTAGCCTTAACGACATTTTTGAAAGATACATGTTCTTAACTGGAGCACTTTTCATCTATTTTGTCATACAGCTGGTGACAGCAACAAATATGCTCCAGCCAAGCAAGGGATCCTTGATGGAATCTATTGCTACTTTCTAAAAGAGTAGTTTCTAGAAAGAAAGAAAGAAAGGAAATAAAAATAGGAGGATATGATGCTTTGAGTTATTTTAGGAAGACAAAGGGCTTTGGCAGGCATCTGGTTATTTGCGTGGGCTCAATCAACTCAGAAGCTGACTTTCTCATCAGCCACGGTGAATTATAGCCTCACAACAGTCTTGCAAGAATAAATACATGCTATTTGCTCCATTATATGAGCAGATTGAGCAACTCATCCAAATAAACACAAGGAAAGCCACTAACTGCCTTTAATGCATTTTAGGGTATCTTAAGATATCCTTCACTACAGAATCTTCCCTTCTTCTTGGACATCTGCCTCGAGGTGGAAGGAACCTCGCCCCACAATGCAAATGGGCCAGGAATTTTGAGACAGATGCAGCAATGCCAGCACTGCCATAACTTTTAGCAACTTTGAACTTCAGAGTAGAAATATTTCTAGAGAGCAGCAATATTATTGTTAAACAAAAGCTGATCTTCCGTCTGAGCCAGCACGGGGAGCAAGTCCACACTGGCTTGAGGAATAAATGTGATAAGCCTTCCCTCCAGACTTCTTGGGAGTGTGCTGAGTGTATTGACTTACTGCCCTGTGCTAAGGAACACACCAGGTCATGGGGATTTGACAGCTTGTATTATTATTAATGAGATATAAGACCTTTCACTTCCAGGTCATCTGTTTGAAGTCTGGACAAAACTGGTGGTAACCAAACATTATCAACATCTGTTTTGTGGCCTATGCAATATAAGCCTTTTGTCTCATTTCAGACAAACTAATAGAAATCATCACAATGTTGACCAATTTCCAAATTAAAAAATATTTGACACTGTCATTAGAGGAAATTGGAATAATTCCTAAAGTTCTATTACATAGAATTACACTAAAATTGTATAGCAATACAAAAAAATTTTTAAAAAGAAAATCATTTAGCCCATAGGGAAATTTTCTATGCCAGGTTCCAAAGAGCTCATTTACATTTCTGAAGTTATTTTGAAATCTTGCACAGGATCAGATGCAGCAGTAAAAACACTAACACATCAAGGAACTGCATCTAAAGCCACAAAAAAACCTTCTCAAAATAAGTATTTTGTATGGAAAACATAAATATATCTGACTCATGTGTACAATATGTATTTCATATTTATACATGTACATTTTGAGTTATGTAACATTTCTTATGACAAAAGTCTGACATGGAATTTTCTTTGCAAGGATTGACCAGTGTAGACAATCTCCAGCAAGCAAAGCTGTTTGAAACCTTTTCTTACTTATTCCTAAGGAGCAATGGAGGAGCATAATTTCTTGAGTTTTCTTCTGTTGCCATTCTCAAAATTATATTAATATACGTGTAGTATTATTTATATAGTTTTTGTTAAGGGAGTTAGGCAAACAGTAGATTTTCTTAATTAAAAAAAAAAAAAAAAAAAAAAAGAACAGAAATTTGAGCCTCTACTGAGAAGGCAGATTTTCAAATTATTAGATTTTTCAGACATATAAAAATAATTTATTTGAGGCCCGCCAGAGAAAGTTTACTTACATTTATGCTTACATCTGCTGTTAGAGTAATAGATTCAAAGAAAGGACCAAATAGCATTTCTATTGTCTCCAGCAGTGACCACAGCCTCAGGAGGTTTAGGAGTAGAGGAAAGGAATCATCTTCATCCTTCTCCCTCCTGGAGAACAAAGCATGACAGTGGTTCCAAGGGTGATTTCATCTTCCCTCTCCAACCCTTCTCCTGCTGCCTTGGTGTGTCCTCTCCCATGGGGCTGGGAGAGCCCTGTTACCCCCCACGTGCTCTCCTTCTCCAGCAGCAGCTGCCATCCACACACCAGGGCCTCTGACGGACTGGGGTGGCCCAGAGGGCACAAAGCAACAACCATAAGGGAAACCCAGAAAGGACTGTAGCAAGTACAAAGTGATGCTTCCTAATAATTTTCTCTCAGCCTCTAACAGCTTGCACCTCTGATACTTCCAGAGCCAGAGTCAGTCTTCTCCTTCCTTCCTTCCTTCCTTCCTTCCTTCCTTCCTTCCTTCCTTCCTTCCTTCCTTCCTTCCTTCCTTCCTTCCTTCCTTCCTTCCTTCCTTCCTTCCTTCCTTCCTTCCTTCCTTCCTTCCTTCCTTCCTTCCTTCCTTCCTTCCTTCCTTCCTTCCTTCCTTCCCTCCTTCCCTCCCTCCTTCCCTCCTTCCCTCCTTCCCTCCCTCCTTCCCTCCTTCCCTCCCTCCCTCCCTCCCTCCCTCCTTCCCTCCCTCCTTCCCTCCTTCCCTCCTTCCCTCCTTCCTTCCCATCTCTGTCTTACACTGTCTCTCACATTCTTCTTTCTCCCTCTCTGAAGGTGGCTAAGGTACCTCAAGCTTTGCCATACTTTATGCTTTTTTGCTTTAAGAAAGTATGTGTGTGCGTGTGCACGCGCCAATACATCAGCTAAGTAACAAATATCCAAGTTTCAATAGAAAATGCAAAAAAGTGTTAATATTTCTCCTAGCTTTTCAAGCTTCCCAATGGAAACTCTTCATTGAATTCAACATGCACTACTAAATAGCTTTTTTCTTTTCAAAATTCATTATTCTTGCAAATTAGCATTCAATACAGGAATTTCATTGGGGCACTTGCTTGTCTGGGAAAGTGTCAGAAATGTGGAAGAAGAGTGATTCCGTTTCCCACTCTGTGATAGATACGTAACCACATAAGCCTTTTACTTCCAAACATGGAAATTTAATTCAGCCAGATTTCCATAGTTTCTGTTTTTTATGTATTCAGATTTTGATCCTCAAGTCTAAGTATAAAAAAGAAAAACATATTTGTATGAGTTTAATTTCGGGTATAGATTCAGGCATAAACTGAAAACAATTATACTTTTGATATGTAGTTGGCTTTCACACTGAAAAAGACCCACAGTTTCTATAACATATTATTTTTAGACAGCTCAGTGTTTATTCTAATCATTTTTTCCATATTACTATCCAAAATAACTTAATATTTTATAAGGTAGCTGTCAGTCACATATGATAGTGCTCCTAAGCACAGCTTTGAAGAACTCTTCTCTTTGTACCTTAGTACACCCACTCTAAGTCTGAGCATCTTCAGCTTTTAAAATGGCAGCCAGATTTCCTGCTTTCCAAGCTTTGAAATTAAATCAGTTCAAACTCTGTTGATTTGTATTTATGAGTGACTCTGAGAGTGCTTCATGTGCTGTTACTGTCCGCTGATACCAGTCTATTTAATTTTTTTCCCATAACTTGCAAAAAACTCTTTCTATTTGAAATTTCTAAGGCTGCAAAGTTAGACTACAGTGAAGCCTATGACTTCACAGGTCTGTCGCTTCTTCCTTCTCCTGGGGTCCCACACCCTGGATGGAGCTGGTTAACTCATCAAAGGTCAAGCTGATGAGCTCCCTGATACAGAGGAGACTGCAGAAAGACAGGCCTGGACATAAGGAAACTCCACCGTTTTTCAGCTTATGTCATCTTCACTGTACAAATGGTGCCCATACAAAAATCCATGTCTTCTTCATAGGAACATACTGGGACTGACCCACCATAGTTTAGTCAAAGGAATGTATCCAGAACTTATTGAGAATATCTATGTTTAAACTGAGTACTTTCATTGACCTTTGGACAGGGCTTGTTTTTTGCCTTTTTTTTTCTCCTCTGATATTATAGAAGCAAATTAAAAGATCAGTCAAGAAGACATTTTGGTTAGTCTTGGTTTAATTAACCAGAAATTGTACCAGAGGCAGCCTCATCCCATGCTTTAAGCTTGGCTTTCTAAAGAAACAAGGTTTACGTAAGCATCCTCTGTCAGCATCTATCTTTGTAAATTCTGAACCTGGAAGCCATTTTGAGCAAACTTTTAAACAGGAGTAGACTTGAGAAGCCATAAAATTCCAACAATGGAATCAGGTCATGAAGGAAAAAAGCCTGCATGACAGAGCCTGCCTCATCACTTCACCTTTCAGTAGGTACCAGAGGATCCTTGTGGAAGAAGCTTCAGAATTACCCTGACTGTGGGAATGTAAAATATGCAGTCAACTAGTAGAGACTGTTGCACTAGAGAACATTCTTTGTTGGTTCTGGTGTTGTTTAGCGACACTCATATTTTCAGAAAATGTTGATGTTTCAACTGTTGGATCTCAGGTGATTTTTCCAAACACACTTGTCGAGTTATATGCTGATCCAACAACTTATGTCTTTGTTCCCACACACATATAGGAGTTACTATCCATATAAGTCAACTTCAAAATATCACATACTATCTGAACATAATATTTCTGTTCACTATGGTCTCAAGAAATACAAGACTTACAGTTTATCTGAAGAGCTTTCCCAGAATGGTGACTGGTAGAAATGAAAGCTGAAGGGCTATTTCCTTAAATTTCTAATCAATTGAGCCATATTGGCATGACAAGGTACACAAACTGGACTGTATAAGATACCTGTCGAGTCTGGTTCACTCAGACTGGCATCTGGGATTTGATCCCTTTTGTTCCTGACTTGTTAGCTTGAATTCCTGTTTCAGTGATATGCCATTACAGCAGGCTTCTCTCTCTGCTTTCTCCTTTCTTCTTTGAGCATTAAATATGCTTTTCTAAGGTTCAGTTTTTTCTTTTTGATTAAATAGCTAGCTACTGTCACTCTCTCAGAGAGAAAAATTGTTACATATGTGGGCATGTTCAGCATCACCTAAGGTTTTCTAGGTCGAAAAAGTATCTTAAATTTTACCTGAGAATGAGGAGGGAGCTAGTGCATGTCCTACTGCATCAGTGTAGAATACTCACATCTGGATGCACTGCTTAAAAATCAAGTTCTTAGCTTCTAAACCATCTTAATTTACTCAGTCCTTCCAAGGTATAGCTTCAGGCAGAGTACACTGTATGAATCTAATTTTGAAGTGGCAAATGTGTGCATCGCAGTAGTGAGGTCCTTATCCCAAATATTTACGTTTCTGGCCAGGTGTAAATCATTAAGGCGAGTCTTGACCATTATTAGTACCTGATCATCTGGCAGGTTGGCACTTGGATACGTCCTGGAAAAATGCTAAAGCCATATAAGCCATTCAGTGCTTCAGCACAGTTCAAAAGTTCTCATGTGTGCTACAGAGTAAATCTGACTTTACCTGCAAAGAGGGGGAAAATGTTGCTTTTCTGAGCTGTTTTAGGCTGTTAGACACACAGCTAATTGTGTGTCTAACATGGGACCTTCAGTGGTTCAGTACAACTGACTTCAGTTTGGTGTTGAGTTTGTCTTTGCATATTCTCTAACTGTTTTGTTAAGTGGTTACTTTCTATCACACTTTGAACAATATGAAGAAATAGTTATTCCTAGGAATTTTGGGAGGCATGTTTTCCTTCAGAAAGAAGTGCTATTTTCTATCTTTCTTTTAACGGGACCAGGAGGTATGGAATTAAAATAATAATTTACTTGTGAAAGTGCATATGTCACTTAATTCAAATATATGGGCAAGTATGTATATGTTTGAGATAAAATTACTTTTTCACTTAAGCAACACTACCTTTAACTATTTTCCCAATCTCATTAAAACTATGTAATTCTTTTTTACTATTTTATTCACGGTTGTAATATGTAAGATTGTTTTTATTTACATTTTCTTTTTAATCAAACACATTTGCTTGCTGTTATGGCAACCACTTAAGAGAATTGAGTTGCTGTAATTGTTTAGTCATTGTTGTTGAAAAAGACCATTCAAGTTGATCTTTGATGTTAGTAGCAGTCGTGTTACATGCTTTATGGAGGAAAGGGGGGAAAAGTGGGGAAAATTTTGACTATCAGGGCCTATCCACACTGGCTATGACATTTAAACAAACAAAAAAAATCAATCCCTCTCTCTCACAATATGAAACATATGATTGTGCAGGAGTAAAATGCCAATAAAATAAGCTTGGATATCTCTGAAAACAGGGGAAATGAATTTGGGATATTATTCAGTGGTAGAAGAAAAAACCAAGATTATAGTCATATTTAAACTTAGATTCTGGTTTTTGCATTAAAAAAAAATTCTGCAAATTCTCTTTAATGAAACTGTTGAAAGTGATATGTAAAGGGACCTGTATATGTACATTCTTATAAAAACGTTGGCTTGAGTGAAGTTACTGCCTTCAAGTATTTGCTATAGCGGAGAACAAATTGGGGGCAGCCATCCTCATGTAAGTTCAATATATTTACTGCAGAAGTCTTTTTAAAGGGTAGTTTGAATCAGATTTATGATGACAGTGGGAACAAAAATAGACTAAATTCTGTGAATTGTTTAGGAATCTTACCTTGTTTACTTGTTTTTTACTTGGCACTGCATGTGTTATATTAGATGTTAATTGGTTGAACTATTTTTCAGACAGCAGAGCTTTTCCCAAAGGCTTCTGCTACATATACCTCTTTCTGCTTCCATGCTATGTGACTTATATTAGGAGAAACTTAAGTTTTTGTGTGCATGTGCATGTGTTACATCTAAGTTGTTTCAAGTATAAGGATTTGTACATATTTTAAATACAACTCAGTGTCAGATACGCTTAGCTTTATGGTTAAAATGCTGAGAAAATTTCAGTTGTCTTATTTCAGGTATCTTGTGATTTCTAATTATTATTCTTAGTATCTAAAATTCTTGTATCATATCAAATTACAACATGTAATTTATGCAAACTATTTTACATAGTAAAAGTATTGGTTTCAGTTAATCTACATTGAATATATATATATATCTATATAAAAGATTTATATGTTTTTTCTTTTAAACCAGCATCAGATAAAAGTTAAATATGCCAACATCCACCACTTTTTTTTTCTGAGTGATTACCAATAGATTGTAAAATTAAATTGGTCGAGCTGATTGGATGTGTTTTCAAAATACTTGTCCCAGCTAATACTTTTTCATCTATGAGTAATCACCAGAATTTTATTTTAAAAGTTAGACTTCTAGGCCTGAGGTAGGTAAATTTCTTTTTTCTGTAATTCAGCGTATAAAAGCATATAAAACCTTACCCTCCTTAGGAGTAATTGTGCCCAATCTTCTCAGCAGATATACCTCCAGTGTAATTTTCAGGCTCATGAATGTAACACATTTAGCTCTTGCAGCTAAGAATGACACTTTATGAAAATGAAAATGTTTGAAAATACTTGAAATAATAAGTTCAAAATACCACTCTTTAGCAGCATCTTAATAGGTGTAATTTTACTGATATTGCATTTAGCAGGTAGCAAACTTTTAAACCCAATAGAACTTTTCACTGGGCTTGACTTGCTCTACTTGAAAAATACAAGAGCTAAGTTACAGGAACAAAATACAGGGACTGAAGTCTCTGGAGGAGACTTATGCAGGGGAGCAGGGAAATTACATTCTGCTTTTATTCACCGGGACCTTCTAATTTCACAATCATTTACTTTTGGAAAGAAAATATTATTTTAAAAGGTATATGCGTGGTAGCGTTTATTTTAGAAATGTAAATCACATGTGCAGACCACAGGGATCAGGCAAAGGGGAAAATTCACCATTTGAACAGCTCGCTAGACCTGTGGGTCTGAAGAGATTTCTGGTGCCGTTTTAAGGCCAGAACTTCTTTGGTAGGTCTCTGCCTTTCTGTTGCGGGCGCCCCGATTGCTTCGGAGAGGCGTGGAAGAGGCAACGAAACGATCCTTAAGGAGAGATGCTTTTGCTTAGAGCCCCAAGAGCTGACAAGCGCGCTAGACACGGGTCCCCTTCACCAACGCCAGCTTGTTGGGCGAAGCGGGGCAGCCACAGGTTGGCTTTTCCTCCGGAGAGGGAAGGGAAGGGCCCTCGGTGCCGCCGGCGGCTCCTGCGCTACGCGGGGAGCGCCCGGCAGCATCCCCGGTGCCGCTGCTCCGGGTGCCTCTCCCCCGGGCAGCACAGCCCCGGCCCCTTGCTTCTCCAGGGCCGCAGCCGCGCTAGAAATGAATATTTACATCCCCTGGAAAAGCGCAGCTCGCCATCGCCCAGGGGTCGGGCGGAGGCTGGAGCCGAAGCTCGTTATCCTTCCCGAATGCGAATGAGCCCGTCCCGCGGCTCTTGGCTCAGGTGTGCTCGGCTTTTGTTTCATTAGATTATCAATTGTGTTTGGGACGGAGACCCAGAGCTTCCCGTTAGCTCGGTGCCATATGGAAAATCTGCGCTATTTTGATTATGCTCTATGTAAACATTTTAATATCGGATCCTTAAAATCCAGAGACTATCCCAAAGGGGATTAAAACATAATCCTCTCTCTCTATAGCTGTAGTGGATTAATTTCGTATTCTCTCAGTGGCTGGCTTGCTCCCTGAAGGCTACAACAAAAAGACTCAGTGCTCCTTAAACATGCTATGGAATTGCAAGTTGTAATTGGAGATTTCCAAAGGACAAGTGTAAAAATGAAACACTGCTAATACCGATTTTTTTTTTTCATTTTGTGCTTTCAGGAGAAAAAAAAAGAAACCTGTAAAGATTTTTTAAAACTCAGTTTGAACACCCCCTTTCCCGAAATCCCATAATGTGGCTGCTATTTATTTTCCTATCTGCTTTTTTTTTTTTCCCTCCAAAACAAAAAACACAAGCAAACCTTTTCTCATCTGGAAAGAATGAAAATGCTTATTCCTTGTCGCATTGCAATACCTCTGACATGTTTACCTTGCAACAAATGTAGGGTGTCATTTGAGTAGAATGCAGGGCAGATGCCAAGGTACCAGTCTGGGAGGGAGCTCGGAGCCTTTTCTCCGGAGGAGCAGAAAGCCAGAAATCCCCAATTTCCCCTGGCTTCGGTAATGGGCTAAGAAGTGACTGTTCCCTTTCCCTCCACATTCACCCCTGCTTTTGCAGCTCTGGCCCCTGCTCCAGTCCGTGAGGGCACATCCCTGGCACAGCCGCTAAGCAGGGTACACCATTGTCTTCTCCTGAATGGCAGATTATAGGGTTTGGCCTTTTGGCCATTAAACAGCGGTGGCTTTATTTTTATTTTAGCCACACAACATCAGGGAAAAGAGGTAATTGGATTAAATTGATGTTCTTCCTTCTGGGATTCAGGAAAGCCCACAAACGCCTCCTTAAAGTGATAGAATATCGGGTCGTTTCCAGGACGCATCTTCCGAAGGCGCGTTCCTCCCAGCACAAAGGCCCGGGAACCCATCACCCTGCGCCGGGCCAAGTGTGCCCGAGAAGGGCGGGAGGAGGGGTAGGACGCTCTGCTTGAGAGGGCAAGTGCTTCTGCAGGGCAGGGAACCGCTGGCTGCTCAGACCCCCCTTCTGTAAACACAAAGAAAGGGGGCCTGGGGAATAGAAACCCAAATCCACTTGTAATCGTACAAGAGAATCGGGCGTAATTACTTGAGCAACCTAGATGAAGATTGATGAGGCTTTAAAGCGGCGTTTCGGATCGATCACCCTGCCCTTTGGAGCCTGCAGTCGGGCTTCCCTGGCTCGGATCGGCTCCTTTCCCACCACCAAGGGAGGGAGAGAAGATGGAGGCGAGACAGGGAGAGCAGCAAGGCAAGCCTGGCGCATGTGATTCCGATCAGCTGACTGGGGTCAAGAGGCTACCTCGGTTTATTAGGAGATGGAAAACAATAAAATGAAAGAAAATAGAGTTTGTATCAATATTATCCCGTCTGCTACGCTGGGCTGCTGAAAGCTGTCACTGAAACTGTGCGTTTTAGCTTCCCCCTGTACGCACAGTAATCTCTGCCTTCCTCTTTATTTATTTTGCAACGTAAATGACAAAATATTGTGCAATAAGGGCTCAAATTGGGTGTTACAGTAAAGTAAAGCATTAACAACATGACAGTTAGATGCGCCGATACAGGAGTAATTTGGGCTAAGTGAGTAATTTGAAGTGCTGCTTGCCAGAGCTGGTAGTGAAGTGTGCGGGCAGCGCTGGGGGAGGAGGAGAGGGCGCATCCGTGGCGTTGGCCCCGGTGCGAGCCGCAGTCCCGGGCTCGGCTCGGCCGCGCCAGCGCCCGCACGGCTCTGCTGGAGGGGTGAGCGGCCGGGAAAGGCAGCAGGAGGCTCACGCCTCTCTGCCCTCCTGAACAGGGTGTCTCCCTATTGCAAGCGAGATTTTTTAGCTGAGTAAAAAAAAACAAACCTTGTTTAGTACCTCCTGAGATGGTCGGTTTGCCAGTTTCTAAACTGTGCGTCAGTCAGGTGTTGTACCCAGCTTCTCGATACTGGAGTTTTATTGTTTATGTGTCAGATGAGTGTTTGCACATGCATATGGCTCTGTGTGTTTATGTATGTTTATTCAAATTATCCCATAGGATTTTGTGGTTAAATCTAGAATATTTTATATATAATATTTTCTTCGAATTAGAGCACGTGAGCTTCCTAAACGCGGACACTGTCAGCTTTAACAGTAGATTGCATTGATATTGAAGATAAGATGGTGACAAAACTATCCTCTTGTCTTTTGGATTAAAGAAGGGTTTTTTTTTTTTTTTTTTTAAATTTCTGAATTAAACTCTAACAATTTGTGTGGAGAAGGCTGCCTTTTACAATAGGTTTTTCCCATCCCATCTTTTCAGTGCCCGTGAAAGCATCTTGTTAAGGAATATATTTGAGCAAAGTATAGTTACAGTAATTTTAAAAGGATAAGCGGCAGCGACTTGAAACAAGAATGATCTTGCCGTAAATATATTTAACGATGCTTACTTTCGTGTGCGTGGGGTAGGTGTAAAAAAAAAAAAAAAACCCAAAAAGAATCCAAAACCAAATAACCAAACACCACCCCACCCCCCCGATATTTCGCTTTACTTTCCGAGGTCTTGATTTAGAGTTAAAAATAATGCCCCCAGGCCTCGCAGGGTTGGTGTGGGGACAGGCGCTGCGGGCTGCACTGCCCTGCGCCCCCGGCCCGGCCCGGCCGCCGCGGGGACCCGGCGCTGCCAGATCGAAGCGCTGTGGAACGAGCCGCCGCTATCGCACATAAACAGTGATAGTGTTAACGAGGAGCAAAAGGGCATGAAAAGAGAGGGGACCTTCTTCTAAGAGGCAGCTATTTTTCATCCTAACCCCTCTGAATTTCGCTGCTGTGATTTATCTTGCAATCCCGGATCTCACAAGCTCGCTTCTGCCCTGGCCGCGGAGTTCAAAGCGCTGGCGGCGGTCAGGAGGGGAATGAACACGGCGTTTACAAACTGGGTTTACGAGGGGGCTCGCCGGGCGCTGGCTTGGAGGAGGGAAGGGCCACCGGGGATGGGCCGGCCGGGCGCCTCCAACCTGACGCCGCTGCCCTTGCCTTGCAGGCCCCGTGGTCCTCAGCACGCCGGCACAGCTCATCGCCCCCGTGGTGGTGGCCAAGGGGACGCTCTCCATCACCACCACAGAGATCTACTTTGAGGTGGATGAGGATGACTCGGCCTTCAAGAAGATCGACCCCAAGGTGAGTGCCGCGGGCGGGCGGGCGCGGTCGCGGTCCCCGGTCCCGGTACACGTGCGCCGGGGCCGCCCCCTCATTCCAAACTCCGCTCCCGTCTGCCGCCTTTCGCTGCATTTAAAAAAAAAAAAAAAAAAAAAAAAAAAAAAAAAAAAAAAGGCGCAATGTATTAATGATGTTAAATCCTCTATTACGGCAGCGTGCGCATTTTCCAGCAGCCTTTCTCGCGGTGCCTTTGTATGAACGTGGTCAGATTTAGTAGTTAAGCCAATTGCTCTGAAATCCCTGGAGGGAGCAGCAGTCCTAGCCCGCAGCCTTCCCGACACACAGCGGAGGGGTTGAGGGGTTTACGCCTTCCGAGGTTATCGGAGAATCCCGTTATTTCAAGAGCGTTAGTTTCCGTGTATGGAAATACGGTGCATTTATAAACACTTTAACTGCTGAAACGAAAGTTAATGCTTATTTTCTGGTGGAAAAAAAGAAAAGGGGGGAGGGGGGAAAGAGGCACGTACCGAAGACTTGGTTCCTGGGAAAGCTCTGTTTTTTTCTGAAGTCATTTACTACTACCAATTCCCCAGCGCCGCCCCCCTTCCCCCTCCCCTCTGCGAAAACCTCCAGCCCAGCCGCAACAGAGCAGGGGTGCGTGACTTGAGCGGAAACCTTTGCGTGGCTTTCTCCCCGCGGGAACGGTGCGGGGGATGCCACGCGGAGGAGGAGGGGACAGACAGAAGGGACGTGTCTAACAGGGCGCTCCTTTCGTCTGCATCTCTTTTTATTCTTATCACTCTTGCTTTATTTCTTTGCTATTGCACTGGAAAATGTTGGGAGAGAGGAAATAGGGGAGGTACTTTTACAAAGACCTTGGGGTTTGGGTTTTGGTTTTTTTTTCCTGCAGAAATATTATAAATAATTTCCAAGTAAACTCGTCTGAATATGTTTGCAATGAAATTATTTCTCTTAGGCGAATAATTTGTCAAACTCGGAACTTTCTTCACAGTGCTGGGATAAAAAGTTTCTGTCAGAATTTCTGGTATAACAGTTTCGCCAAAGTGCACCCGCTGGAAATAGTTGCTTGTGGGTGTCACACATGCAATCGGCCTCTTTCAGCACTTGTTGACTGTTAGGATCAGGATCCTAATCAAAATTCGCGTTGTTAATTTGCCTTTTGATTTAAAAGCCATTTTAAAGAAATGTATTCTGCGAGGGACCAGGCAGTGAGGTACAGACAGACGGCTTTGGATTGCGGGCAGTTTTGTAAGCACGCACATGTTATTCCCTCTGAATGCCCTGGGAGCTCAGGGACTTGATTTCTGCGAGTGCAACTGGCAATCTTATCACATTCGTAACGGATTTGTAGGTCAGAAGTAATATTGTTGTTCACTTTATTGGTGCTTGGCTTTCACCTATAAATTTTATTTTCTTCTATATTAGTACCTGCACCAAATTGCTAGTTTTATCAGGATCACTGCTTACTTAAAACACTGCTTCACAGATACGTTGTGTTTCCTCAGCCTTGTTCAAAAGCGAGCAGAAACACAACAGCACCGTACAATAAACCCTTCAAAACCAGATTTCTTTCCTGACGGCTGAAGAAGTGTAGCTATAATAATAAGTACGTCTGTGTCTGACAGTTGCTGATGGTCATCTGGAGCTAAATTCCAATATGTTTGTACCACCAATATTTACCTATTCTACAAAAATATTCAAAATGCAAAGTCAGAAGTCTGCTCTTAAGTTTTATGCTTTTTGGGATTTAAGCAGCTATCCACAGAAAGGCAAAATCCACAAAACATAGCTGCCCCTGTTTTTTCAAGTGGAAAACTTGATCCGATATTGAAACACTTACCCATATGCATTTTACTTCATTTATTAACTTGTAATTAAATAAATCAGCAACAGAAATTAAAATCTAAATCACAAAAGGTAATTATCCAGTGTATTTCAAGTGCATTTTCAAATATATAATTCCAATATTCAAGCGTTATTATATAAGCAGAATCCAAATTTCTTTTGAATATATTTAAATAACATTTCAAGTATATTTATGGAATGTTAGAAATAGAACAAGCAATATATATGAAACGAAAAATGTAAACTTGTTAAGTTCAGACACTTCAAAAGACAATTAACAAAAGTACCGTGATAAAATCTACCTTTTTTAATGGTATCTTCTTTTTAGCAGAAAATGTCCTTGAAGTATCCAAAATGGCAATTTAACTTCTGTTCACCAAATCACAAAACACCAACATCCACAATTTCAAAGACAATGTGAGATCACAATATTTGATACAAATTAAAAGGTACATTAGGGTTTGTTCAGGTGGCATATCCAAATAGCTTTTACTCACAGAGGGTTTACATAAAAATACCGGGTTTTGTTATAATCCGTTGGTACCGTTTTTAGGCAGAATGGTCACAATCAAATTACGGCCAATTTTCCTTTCCAGGTAGCACACTTTCATTTTTTCTTTCTTTTTTTTTTTTTTTTTCCTTTTTTCCCCTCCCACCACGGAGAACTGCAAAACTGTGATGAGGAGGAACGATGCTTGCTGTTCTCATTCGCTTTTCTTTGTGAAGAGCTTAAGCTATATTCCTTTTAAAAAGAGAATATTATTTGCATTGTCTAGTGGAAACATGTGATTTTTAAAACAGGCATCTTAAACTTCATCGGGAAATTAGCAGATTTATCGGTCAGGCCGGTTTTATAGTTACCCTCTAAAGTTTCTCCAAACTTTTCGGGTTGGTAAGTATTTCCCTAGCCAGTCGCCACGTTTGTTTGGCCGCGTTTTCCAGGGCCGAGTGAGGTTTGCCCTGAAAGAGGTCTAAGTTGGGCAAGAAGTAGTGCGGGCACCTCCTGCACTGGAGGCACGAGATGAGCTGCAGTAAAATCCCGTTGAGCCGGTCCCCCAGGCACGACTCGTCCCAGTCCGATTCGCGGGGATGCTTTTCGCATTCGTAGGAAACCAGAGTCTTCATGTGATAATTATTCAGGGGCTGGCCCGGCAGCTCCAGGTGACGGTCCCGTAAGGTTTTGAGGATGGAGAGGCATTTCTTCCTGCAGCCGCCCATCTGCAGTCTGTTCTCAGCTTCCGCGAACTGCAGCACCCAGGCATCGCTCTCGGCCGAGCTCTGCTTGCCGGCCAGAGAGTGGCACTCCTTGGACAAGAGGTTGAAGCCTTCCGCCTTGACCTCCGCCACCCGGTTGGGTCCCGGCCAGGGGATGTGGGGAAGCGGCCAGTGTGCAGCACTCCGCGGCCAGATCCCCGTGCACTTGAACGCTGGAGTGATCTGCACGACGTACCGATCCCTGATCCTCAGCTTCACTTCGCTGGTGTCCGCCACCATCTTTACCACGTCTCTGTAACTGCACTTATCCACGGCTTGAGCCACCAGAGTCTGGAATCTGGACCGGATTTTGCGAGCGGAGAGGTAGCCAGACGCCGTGATGAACTCCACCCAGAGGGACATGCTCCTCTTGCGCCCGTCGCTTAACTTTAACACAGCGCAGCCCGGCAAGGAGCCGTCGTCCACGAAGTTGAAAACCCCCATTTGGTTCAGATACAGCACGACTTCAAACTCCGTGGGGGAGATGACTTCCAGCCCCTCGTAGCGATTGTCCATCTCGTTCAAGGAACTGATGAAGCGAGGCTCCTGCACCTCGACCTCCTTCAGCACGTCCGACACCACTTTGCAGACTTCTCGGATCGTTTTGGCGATGGCAGCTTTCCTGGCTTGGCATTTCTCATTGTAGTATTTATTCAAATGATACACCAGCTTGGCCTGGGCCGCGATCATGTTGGGGCAGAGATCCGGATTGTATACCGGAGTCTCGCAATAGGCTGTGGGATCCAATGCGGCTGCTAAGGCTGGAGCCAACTTCAGAGGAGAAACAGGCTGCCGCACTCTGAAATGTAACAAATGTTTTTCAAAATGCGCCGGGGCTGCTGCTCCTCAGATGCTCTCTTCCTGCTTTTTTAGATCAGCCGTCTTGAAGTGTGTGTGGCGGGGGGGGGGGGGGGGGGGGGGAGGGGGGGAGCGGGCGGGGGACTGGAGGGGGCGATATTTTTCCTCCCCCTTTTTTTAAAGGGTCCGTGAGTGAGAGGAAAGCATCGAGAGCAGCACCTTTCCCAGCAGCAAGAAAAAACAAAAGTTGCACTGAGACACAGCGAGGGTTCCAGTAGTCAAAATAATAAAACCTCTTCGTATTTATTTATGTTTTCCCGTAGTAATCACCGTGTGTATGCAGGGCGGTTAATCAGATGATGGAAAAAAAGTGCCGTGTGTGTATGTCAGAAGAAGCTGGCTGTTGGTTTGTATAAGAGCCCAGATGCACTCGTGTGGAAATTATAAAGGCAGGGCCAGGCAGGCGGGCGGCCAATCGCCACTGGGCTCGTCACTGCAGCCTCTTTCAGCTCAAACCCGGCTAATTAATCCCTCTCTAGGAGATAGATATGTATACACAGCCACACGCACACACACACGCACACTCAGGCACATATAGAAAGGTAGAAGGTTACTGGCTAAAAAACCGCCCCGGTCCTCTGTACGCTCGGAAATCAAGAGAAATCGCTCTCCTTCGGGTGTAACTTGAAGGATATTGACGTTTCGAGAGGACTTGGCAAAACTGTGCCGCTCCGTACTGAATCCCTGGGTGCCTCCTCATGGTCGGGACGTGAATGCAGGTGTATTAATGGGCATCCATCAACTAGGGAGCTACAGACCGGGCTCGCTCCGGCAGGAGCACAGGCGTAAATTCATTAACTCCCACTTGGCGTCACATCACGCTGTCCTTTTCCTCCTGATAGTTGTCTGTAACTGCAAGCGAGAAGTAGGTTTGGATTTTTTTTTCTGTCGTGAACCGGCCAGTGAACAAGGCAGTGGATTCACGGCAAATTTAGCGTTCTTTGGAATAAAATATTGCTCAGAAGCCCACGATTTGTATTGTTTTAAAGGATCTTCTGACGGGCTGTAATCGATTTTGAGGTTTAATGCATTTCAGCATTGTCTCTGCCTTGCTTTTTGTATTTGTACCTTATGAAGGGAGAATCAATCGCTAAGCATATCTGTCAGGTCTTTTTCACGTTCCTTCCAAAATTCAAGTAGCAGATACAGACGGTAAATCTCATTTGCCGATTCTTAGCCTCGTTTTTATATTCTGTATTGCGCTCCGATATGTTGTGAGGAGTGGATGTTCGGCTGCTTTTCGAGACGCACTATATAAGTACCTATTAATTTCAGACCTGGAGGATTTATCGTATAGCGAACTGTGCTAGCAAGCTGCGCTTAGTAAATGTGCACACGGGAGGCACGCTTGCGACTGCAAACATGCTGGCTTGCTTGTCTGACAGTTTGGGGTTTCGCCTGTGTGATGTGTAATTAGCAAATTTCGCCTTCGGTACTCTAAGTGCTGGTAATCGGGACCTTTATTTGCAAATAAGATGGAGTGGCAAGCTCTTCTGTTTCACAGCATTTACTGAGCTTCACTTGAAGAGAGCCCTAAATTTTATACACGTATATATATTTAAAGAAAAAAACAAACAAACAACCTCCCCCAAAAAGCCAGCAAAGCTTTTGATCGCTTGGAATCTTTAGAGTACTGACCAATTACCTTTTCCAAAAGTAACTGTCACAAGCATATCCGTCGCTGAGAAGTCGTACCACAAAGAACATTTCACGATATTTATTCAGCTTATGAATGCGATCAACTTTATTGCACATAGTGGAGAATTTGTGACTGTGCGCTTGCCTCCCTCGGTCTAGCGGTTACATGGGTATTCCCGTGCCGCTGCCGAAGAGGAAGCCGACGGAATCCTTTCCTGCCCATGAGTTAAGCGGGGCTGGGGCTGTCGCTGAAAAACTGCAGGTGACAGGTCGTCCCGAAGCAGCTTTCCTCTTCTCGGCCGCAGCCCCTGGCCTCCGGGAGAAGGACGACCGCTTTCTAGCTGTTTGGGGCGGAGAGGAGGCAGTTTCCCTCCGGGTTTTCTTCCTCCTCCGGCGAGGAGCCGGGCGGGACACGCGTGCCTCCCCCCGGCCGCGGCGGGTCCGACTGCGGCGGCGGCACAGAGCGCCCGGTGCCGGTGCCTGCCGAGCCGCCGCCGAGCAGCGCAGCCGTCGGCCGCTGCCGCCGTCCCTGCCCGGGCCCGGGGCTGCCTCCCGCCTTCCCTCCCTCCCTCCTTCCCTGTGTCTCTCCTCCCCCGCGGGGCGGTGGCGTGCGCGGCCGCTGCCCGGGCTCCGGGGGCCGGCTGCCCCAGCCTTCCCGGAGCAGGGGCTCGGGCTGGCTCCGAGGGGACAGGCGGGTACCTCCTCGCCGCTCCTACCGGCGGCCGGCCCCGGATGCGCGGGGAACCTGCTCGGCGGCGGGGCTGCGGCGGGGGCGGAGGTCGGCCCTCTTCCTTCTTCCCTCTTCCTTTTTCCCTCTTCCCTCTTCTCCCTTCCGCGGGGGCCGGCGCACCCCGGGCGGCTCGGCGGCCCCGCCGCCAGCCCCGGCGGCGGGCGGGGAGGGGGAGGCACCTCTCCGGCCCGGCACATCCCGCCCCACTGCCCCAGGATGGGGCCCGGCACGACCCAGCCCACCCCCCGGGGCCGCGGGCGATGCGGGTCGCGCCGTGCCCTCAGACACGGGGCGGCGTCGGCCGCAGCAGGGCACGGCTGGCTGTGCGCAGGAAGGAAAAGCGGTCAAGTTGGGACCAACTCCGGCGGGCGGGTCCCGGGGCCCGACGGGTGCGGGGAAGGGCCGCGGCGGCCCCAGCCCCGGCCCCAGTTCCCGCCCCGGGCGGCGGCCGCTGGTCCCGGAGCCGTCCGGCTCGAAACCGCCGGCGCTGCCGTGTCGGGGGCGGCTGCTTTGGGATGTAAATGTCAAAGAGCCCCATTCTCGCAGGGTCACAGACCAGCGCCGGATAAAACCGAAAGTTACAGCGGGCGGACAAAAGGTTGTGCCTTCCTCTCTTCCCCGCCGAGGGAACAACCCTTTCCTGCGGTGGGGGCACCCCTCAACTTCCCAGCGTTGCAGGAGCCTCAGAGCTGCACGTTAGCGATGGGGATGTTCCGGGCCAGGTTTTGTTTATTTTTGCCCCGTGGGTTTTAGCTTGGCAATTCGAGTTGCTCAAGGCAAAAGTGGAAAGGTCGTACCTTTAAGCTGTCAGAAGTCGTAACATTCATAACGTGGCAAAATTAATTAAAACAAAAAGTACGTCTTATATACTAAATCAGAGTTTTCAATGCGTAATGCTAAGATTAAGCTATGATATTATGCAATGCAGGTTATACGTATTTATTGTTACATATCTCAGTGGCTCTGAGAAATATTAGATTTAGCCTTTGCTGGGTGATGTTTAATACTGAAGGTCGCTATTAACTTCATTCTGTCGTTTCATTTCACACACCAAAGATGTAATAGTTTAAAAATTTGTGGATTTAGGCATCGCGGACACCACTGAAATGTGACTGTCGAAGTGACCCAATCGTTTAACATGCCAAGGAGTCTGTTTGGTTTGGATGTTGAAAATTATTACCCATATGGCTATATATGATATAAAAATACAGATATTTTTCAAAGCTTCTGACTGCTTACTGCAGTTGATTTTTCTCTATAGTTATTAATGTGTCCTTTGTAAACTACAAAAGGAACACCTTTTCAGCAATGAGCTTTATTTCTACCAAGTTTATTGAGTATTGAGTTGTTTTGGAAAATCGGGATTAAAGTCACCTCATTAAAATGATGATTGATCATTTGTCATGATAATGGTACCATATGATATTGGTGACTTTTACCAAACTGCTGTTTCCCAGATATTTCCCCTAATTAGGGGGTACTATAACAGTATTTGTTGAGCTCTGCTTGTTATTTCAAATCTTTCAAACTACATTGCCTTGTCATGTAGTGCTCATGTTAGTCAAAAAGCCAAATGGTGTTGAAAATCTTTGTACTCACCTATGTCCCCAGAATGCAATTTGAAAAAAAAAAAAAGTTGCCATACATATAAATTTAACCAATAATTTCTTTTTCATATGGAGAAGAGTGTGAGTTTAAATGCACATGCAGATGCATATCTACACAAACGGTTTGCATGGATATCACTTTATATTTCTTATAATATAGTGGTAGTTCTTCCACACACAACTGCTCATGAATTTTAAAGTTTTATTTTTTAATATCTGCCAATTGCACTAGGGAGGTAGGAAGAAAAAAATGAAGCTACGTTGATTAAATTATTTATCCTTACTGCTGAAGTGAGTTTGAAGGCTCATTGAATGTATCTGATTTCTTGGCTCCTCTGTCTCCCCTTCCCCCCCTCAATTCTTCCTGGTTATTTCATCCATATCATCCTGCCAGCAACAATAAATTCACTTTTTTTTTTTTCAAGTAAGAAAACTAAAGACAGATATTTGTGCTGGGTTTGCTATATGTGTCACATTATATAAAATAGGCAGCATCTTTTTTTTGTGATAGAAGTTGACGGTACCTTCAATTTTCTGTGTTCTTGTTTTGTAGTTTATTTTTTGCCTCCACCTTTAAATTAAGGAACAAATGAAAGGTTTAAATGTAAGTTGCTATGTTTGCAAAATTGCAATTTTAATAAATTTATACACTTCATTGCTAAGATTTGTGGGCATCAAGTTCTGCATATTTTGATACACAAACATATTTCCTCTGTTGTGAACAGTTTTCTGCAAATGTGTATTTTTTTTAAATCATGACATAGTTCCTTTTACGGTACACAGTTAGCATTCATTAGTGTTAAACTTAATGTGTATGTATTTGCTTCCTATTAAAAATTAAAGATAAACATGAAAGGGGTTTGCATTACTGTTGGACTTGGTCATCCTAGATCTTACAGATGAACTGTTAATGCTTTAAATTCCTCTAATCTGCAATCTGTTAAGGAAAAAACAGTAATTGATTTGTATTCTCTAAAATGTTATGTCTCAAAAGTAAACATGGAGCTTGCACAACTGTGATTTTGGCTAGAACTGCAGAAACATGTAAGCAGGAAAAAACCGCATTGGATTATTCATTTGGTTCACTTATCCATCATCTTCTCCAAATCCAGACATTCCTTATGGAACAGCATTTATTTAAGCAGTCCAATATTGGGGTTTTTTTTCTTTTTTTTCTTTTTTTTTTTTTAAGATCCCTAGCTTGGAAAATGTTCTTTTTTTTTTTTTTTGCTGAACTGATAGAGAAGTGCAGAATCAGTGGGGATTAGCACCTTTTAATCTACTACATCTGTAGTGGGTCATCCAACACTGCAGAACTCTCATTACTCTCTATCGCTGTATATGATTAAATGACTGAAAATATTGAGCACCGCCTTTGAAAATAAAGCCGTATGTGTTGGATGAGCAGCTTCCGAAGACTTCATGTCTAAACTAATCTTTCCCCTCAGTAACTTTAGCCTGGAATATGAGAGAGGACCTAGAGTGTATAAAATGTAAGTTGAAATTGAAGTGTGAGAGCATTTGAACTGCATCATTATACAAATTATAGCATCACACAAATGCTATGTCTTAGAAGTAACCCAACATCTTATTAGCACGGTCAGAATGGGAGGGTGATATGTCTTGAGCATACTTATTTTTGTGACTGGTGCTTTTCTGTAAGCTGGTTTCATATTGACTAGCAAACTAAACATCATCTCGTTGGTAGCCGCAAAAGATACTGAAATTAGCAGAAGATGTTGCTTAACATCTTTGAAGGTTAGCCAATACGCAATTATAAGTAAGCACCATTTTTTTCAATACATTTGGTCACATTATGTGTTTATTGCTAATTTTCATGCTGCCAATATTTTGGGCATTTTATGTCCTTCCAACTCAAAATGAAACTTTGTCCTCTCTATTTACAATTACATGAGTATGGTAAATTACCTGTGTAACTCATTTCGTCTTGATTTAGCTATGAAAGGACATACCTAACATATTTCAATGCAGACTTCTATTTTTAATGTAGTGAATAGCTCTCCAGTATTTTCTTTCCAAATAATGGTGAAGGGAGGAGTTGAGTGAGTTGGTCGTAAGTGATTAATACAATTCGTTGAACCTTATGAAGGCCCTGATCCTGCAAATAACTGCCCTTGTGCTTCACTGTGAGCTTAAAAGTGCCCATGACATCGCCAGGACCACCATGGGCAGGATCAGGGCCAAAGCAGGATCAGGGTAACACTTGGATGTTACCATTTGAAGAGGATGAAATACAGTGAGCCTCTAAAATATGTAATGTATCAAATGCGTATGTTGGTGAGGAAATATATTTTTGGCTCAAATATCTGTACTTCTTTCAAGTGGCACTTCCCTATTAATTTCATTGTGTTTTAGCCATAGTGTTAAAATAGCTTCTTGAGAAAGGACAGTGCTGTTTTGCCCATATTTTAACAACATGCTCTCACAAAAATTCTCCCCCAATCCACTCTAAAGCTGTTTTGAGGAGGGTGAGATTATTCAGAGAAACAAATGAAAGATTATACTTTCAAAAATCTCCATTAAAACTACGTTTTTTCATCTACTTTCACATATTCAGGACTATTTCTAAACTCCCTAAAGCTACAGAGTCTTTTAGCAGTTTTAAATATAAGCAACCTACTCACTAAGAACACTTATTGTTCCTAAAAATATCCTAACTATAACTGTAATATAAACATGTCAACCAGCTTATTATTTAAGGAAGAAGAGGTGAGATCTGTTCAGGAAAAACATGATACATATCTTTTGGCCTTTGAAATATTTTCCCACCACCACTCAACTTTTTCTTTTTAACTGGTGGAACACTGTCATTGTAGAACTTAAGATTTTATCTAGGGGAAATTTGAGTCTCTTATTAAGAGCTGCAAATCGCTCCAGTTGTCCTCATACTTGAATTTGAAAATTTAACCTACATCACCTACTGCCCTTCCTACTTTTTCCTACCAGTTTTTAGGCCAGCTCTAGGAGAGAATATAAAGAATTGGATCCTTTGTGGTCTAGTGCTGGTGTCCCTGAAATGAGAAAGGCTATAGAAATAGCATGTGGCCTTGTAATTTCATGAATATCCAATCAAATTGTTGGAAGAGAAATATTAGCTTGTGGAAATATCTGTTTATCTGAAAGGCATGTTACTATCAATTTTTCTTGATAGTTGAAATAGATTTTTTGCCTTTTGGACATGTTATCATTTATAAAACATTAGTGCCATTGTAAAGAGGATAAAAAAAGTACAGTGTATCTGTTAGGATAGTGACAATGTTGTCTCTTAAGACTCCTTAGTTTTAGATGAGGCAAAGGAGATACCTTTATTACTTCACATTTATGAATCTTTTTAATTTACTATTTTAGTTGATGCAAAATAATTATTTTGTAAAATTAAAGGAAACTTTCAAGGGAAAAATTGGGTGGTTTACTTAGTTTTTTTAAGGTCAATACTGATTTGAATAATGATTTCAATGGGGTTATGTAGTGTGTACAGGCCTACTAAGAGAGAAGTTGCTGTGATCAACATGGTTCTGTCTTAATTTCAGTAAATGTTTTGCCGTCTCTAGTTCTTGTTTTCTTCTGCAAATTATTTCCAGGAGTTAACTGGCTTCGATTTTCAATTCGTTTTTTTTAAACAACCCTATCAAAAGGAACAATTAATCAGTGCAGAACTCTTACTAGTCCTCTGAAGCACAGACAAGTATATGGCATATGCTAGGTTGTGCCATAATGCTTGCCATTTTCACCTACACTTCAAGACATTGCTTCTTTAAAGCGGTAAAAAATGACAGCAAGTATGTCGGACAACAGTTTTCTCATTATATTCTGTGAGTACATTCATTATGTATTATTAGTCCTTAATTGTAAAGATGAAATAATATAACCATTTATCTTGGCAAGCCCATTATTTATAATCAGTACATTAGAAAACTGCATGGATCTGCATGGATGTTTTTTCCTATGTGTACTATTCAGATTTTTGACATAGGGGATGAGAAGAAACTTTTTCATCTAAATCTGTAGCTAACCTAATCCACCCTTTGTAGGCAAGCTATATCTCAACATGGTAAAAAAAGTCTTATCTCCCTCACTCTTTATCCCCACCCCCCAAAATTCAGTTCTTCATTTGTTTTGTTCACCACGCTGCATTAACACAGTTTTCCCTTGTGTGCATCTGCCAGTGTACAATTTAGCCACGGGCATCTGTAGACCTTGTGGTGATCAGTATTGCAGGCAAAAGCCATATGTGTTTAAATAAAAAAAAAAATCTCTTTATTTCATTTGCTGTTTTAACTGGATGGATAACTTCTGTGCCTCAAGACAGAGGAAGAGAAAATACAGAAATAATTAATTGCCTCTATTCTTGAGGCAGTTTCATTTTCCCTCTCCAATATGGAATGCTTGTCAGCTTCCCTGATAAATGACTGCATGTATTTGCATAGATTTTACATTAACACAAAAATTAGTTTTATTTGTGAAAAACTATTTTACATAATAATGCAAAATCTAGCATTATAGATTATGTTTCCAAACTTGAGAGACTGTGGAGAAATGAGGGTTTTTCATGTGTGCTGTTTTAAATTCTGTTCGGTTTGTGTTGGTTGGTTGTTTTGTTGTTGTTTTCTTTTTTGGGGTTTTTTTTGCTTGTTTCATGTCAAGGTATATTAATTTTTAGCTTTGTATTTTGATTTTGTAAAAACAACCAAGTCAGGGTCTCTTAATGTTTATAAATCATTTATTCAGTCTTTCATAGATTGAATTATTGATGGTGGTATGAAAACAACTTTTTTTCATAGACTTGTACACATTCCATTTAATAAATACACACTTAAATATGAATACATTTGCAAAATTTCATGGAACTGTTTTGAAAAAAAAATTGCATCAAATTTAGCGATTAAATACGCTATGAGAATATATTTTAAGTTTCTTAAGCTGCTATTAAAATAGTGCTCCATCAGGTATTCTTTCAGAGGATTAATGTACTGCATTAGCTTGTATGCCAGTGTAGGACTATTTTTTTCCCCTATACCTAATAACCTGTCTTTTTAAAGCAATTAGGCACTCCTAGCTAGGAGTGACAGTACTATACCTCTAGTTAAAAACTGTGTTGTATTCACGATTTGTCGTGTCCATAACTAAAATCTACAAATCAATCAGTCTGAAATATCTCTGAAGGAAAATATACTGGCCTAATTTTGAGCTAATTGTAGTTATTTTCAAGTGACATGAATTGGATATTTGCTCATAGAATAAACCTGGTATCTTGTTGTCTAAAGGCAACTGCTAATTGTATATCAGCCAGTTCTCCATGCTGAAAAAAATACAGATGCGTTCACTGCTGTTATTTCATGCTCTATAACAAGAAGAAAATATTGCTCCTTATGAAACATGCTATACTTGATGGCAACTTAAGGCAAAAGAGTGCCTTTGCCTCTTCTTAAATCTGGGACACCCTAGGTGCCAGCTGTCACTGCTCAGCTAATGATGACAAATGCCCCTCTCTATGCAGATTGCAGAGTTTGCAGGCTGCTATGAAAGGCAGTCAGATTACCTTTCTTCAGATAGTAACTTAACCTTTTAAACTCAAGTGTCAGAATGAAATTATTAGCTGGGATAGTTTCAATATCTGTTTCTTTAAAAAGGAAAAAAAGGGAAAAGAAGGCAGTGACTTCAAATAATACCATAGCACTCGTATTCACAAATCGTTTTTGCTTCTCTGATCTTTTAAAAATAGGAAATTGCTGCCACTGTGCCTGTGAGCACTCTATGGAGTTTGCTGGCATTGAATGCATGAATGCTGAAGCTGACCTCTCGGTTGCACTACACAGAAATGGGGCCAAGTGGGACAAATTCTGTCCTTGCTTACATCCACACAGTGTTACTGATGCACAGATCTGACAAATCACAGGTTAATGGATGCTATTTGTAACAGACCTTAATTGATCTTAGGTATTGTGGATATACTCAGCTTTCTCTGTGACAGTTCATGTTACCATTCTAAGTCCATGAACTTCAGCTGGATTCCACTCTGTCAAAATAACTGGGTATCTATTTTGTGGGTAAGAGTGGTTTCACAGAACTCAGTGTCGTGTGGTTAATACTGCTAATTTAAATATATTCTACAGTCAGAGTTTTGGAGTTACTTTCTGGGTTTTCTTGGCAGTAGCTAACAGATGTGGAGATATTTCCTAGTTCTTTAATAGCACATCAGAAATGTAACACAGTACAAGCGCTGAATATGCCACCTAAAGGTGTAAGGTGCTTTTTGAGTATTTGCACATACATCTGTCTGTATTTTTCTATGAGTCTATTTCCATGGGTTTATACGCCTGAATACAAAAGTAAATAGACATAGGGACATTCATACCAGGTTGTGTACACATGCACTATCCTACACATGTAACATCCAAACAATATATATTTCCATGATTATATGAAAGTACTGGCATATATGATCCTGTTTAACTAGAACATTATATTCACCATTGAATCAGTCTGTACAGTGAACTGCATGTGTATATCAGTTTCCCTTTGAGCTAGAACATATTTTTATTACAGTAAGCAAGTACTTACACCAGTATTTTTCAAAAACACATCTGCAGAGGAGTGGGCAATAATAGAAAACTACAGAAAAGATGGGGAAAGACTTTTAATGAGATGACAGGAACACTATGCTATGTGGATGGAGAGAAATAAATAGCGAGAATAGGACGAAAAAGATGTGCATTTGGTACGAGATTGGAATGTCCCAGAAAAAAATAGTTACTATGATTTGCAGAAAATACAAGAGGAAGAAAAAATGTACAAATTTACAAAGAAAGTTAAGATCTATGTTGCAATAATTGCAATGTGGTTGATTGATTCTGTAGTAGTCATTAACGGAAAGGTGATCTAATCCATGAACATAATAATTAATATTTTTTTTCTCCAGAAAATAATAGATGTGATTGCTGATATGGATGTTCTTAAAGAGCTTCAGTCAGTACTTACCTCTTTTGGTAATATGATGTGTGAAAGGAAGATGGTGGTTAATATTATATTAGAAATGTTTCATGTTGAAGTCTGGGGACGAGTGTTTGTTTTTGTCTGTGCATAAGTATGTTAAATTTAACATCCTGTTTTCTTTTGTTTTGTTGCATTGTGTTTTTTTTCTGTAAGTCATTATGTTCAAAGTATTTAAAACTATATGTTTTATTATTTTGAGCAAGTGTAGCACAGGAAATAAAAAAGACAAAGATCTAGTGTTTCATACTCAGCTTTCTCAGCTTGTTGGTTCAATAGGCATCAAATGAAGTCCAATGCCTATACAAAAGAAATGTTCCTTGTTTAGATTTGCCCCATCTGTGTCATCTGGTGGCTTATGCAATAGGAGGTGTTATCACATGAATCCAAATGCACAAGCCAGTTGTTTTATGGACTCTTTCTGTGCTTGGAGGAGTTTATAAGTTGCCCACTCTATTGTGTGTCACTCCCAGATGACACGTGTGCATTCTGCTGAGCATATTTTGGGGGTAATTATAACTAATGAAGCCTGGTACACAGCTTGTTCACAGAGTGATTTATTCTGTGCCTGTCTGATTCCTGAGAGTTCTGTAAAATGGTTATATTGTGCCCTCCACTTTGGACACGTATGGGAGCATGTGGTATTGAGTCCATCAGAGAAAATTTGCTATTCAGTGTACCACAGACTAATTAAAAAGATATTGGCTGGGTACAGCTGTTTAAAAATATAGAGTCAGATTGAAATTAAAAATGGGATCTGTAATTTTAGGGATATTGACTTTAGTATGGCTCTTGTTTAGTCGTTCACTCTTTCCAGACTTGCAGTAACCCACTTAGATATACTGCTGTTGAATGCCTCAGAGTTCCTCTGAACCCCATAATTTAAGGTTAGGTTCCCTTCATACCTTTTAGCAAAGCAGATTTTATTGTGGAATTTGAGTTTTGGTGAGTGATGATATATTGTGGAAAGTTGGATTTAAAAGTTGAGAGGAAAATACCTTGTAGCTTTGCAGGTTTCATAAAACAACAACAACAAAAAGTCATTACTGAAGCCTGGGTGTCAACCTTTATTTAACCTTAGCTCTATCATTCTCACCCTAATTTATCTTGACTTACGAGTCTCTCAGGCAAGTAAATCCACTGACATTAGTGGGACTCATCTACTATACAAGAAGTACTCATACATGTTTTTGTCAGGATGATTCTAAAAATCTTTTTTTTGCAAGAATCTAATGTGCCTCTGAAGTCACAGGGTAATGGTGTGCACAGAAGCTTCAGGGTTTGTCACTTCATCTACCAGATTCACAACTATCCAAGGAGGCTGGATGGTTTTACAAGTATCTTGGCATCAGTGTTCAGTAATAATAGTCTTCAATTATATCGGTCTTCAGTTATATCAGTTTCTTCCATCTTCACCCTTAACTTTGTATCCAGATTTGAAAGACTTTTGCATTTTATTTTTTCAGTACTTCAACAAAATTTTCTTTCTTTCCTTCAAAAAAAAAAAAAAAGAAAAAGGGAGACGTTAGAAGTTACAATACTGCTTTGTAGGCATGGGAGAAGGGATAAATATTTATTTTGGTACACATTTAATAAAAAGCATTTTGTAAGATTGGAAAACAACTGACAAGAAAATACAGTTCACATCCTTCCTACTGGCTCCATGAGTAGAAAAATAGTGTTACTGAGACTGAATTATTGTTTTAATCTGTTTTTGTGACAACAGCCTGGGACGTCTCAGGATGACATTAGCAGCGTTGGGGGTGAGAAGATATCTCTAGTTCTGAGGAGTGGATGGTGTAAGATATTGTTCCTTAGCTATCATGCTAGGCAAGAGGATGTGGTCACCAGCAGACCTGAAGTTTACCTGTGCCCTAACCTGTCCCAATAGTGAAGTTTATAGTATTGATAGCATTTTTCAAAATCAGTAGGAATTTGAATCACTGGGAAAGGAAACAAAATAGGATTTCTACCTAATTTTAATCTTGATAACCATGAAGATAAAAGTGTCAAAAGGTCTGATGATTTTTTAATTTTTATTGCTAAATTTGTGTGGATTGCAGTGTTATGTACCCAAGATAATAACCATCGGAAGGTAAAAGTGCTGTTTGTATATGATGAGTGTGACTATACCTGTATATTATATGTGTGTTGAAACATACAATTTGAAAACCGGCTGGTTTGCTGAGAACAATAGTATCATAAAGTAGCAGTTACGCTCCACTTGTTTTAAATAAACAGAATTTGGCTTTGGTCTTTATGCTTTGTTTTGAACTCCCTCCCTAAACAAAAGTTCTGAGGACAAGTTTTACAGGATGATTTATAGTGATATAAGATCTGACCTGGGTTTGGCTTCCCTGATGATACAATTGTGATAAGTTCTGACTTTTGGGATGAAGCACATAATATCTGGTTGCCATGCCAGACATTACAAGAGGCCTGCTAAATTGTCTGCACGTACTTGAAATTGAAATCCTTAGACAGGATACGTCAGAGATGAAAACATGGATTTTGCATATTTTGTAAGGTTTTTTTAGGCTTTTTGTGTATTCTTTGTTAAAGGACTGTGACAAAGGGCAATGAATGGTATATTAGAAAAATGGTGCCTAAAAATGAACAGTTGTTTTCCTTGGAGAAAGATTGTCACACATTTAAGGACTAGTTAACTGGAATTATGGGTTTGTGCTCTTCAAATATTGCAGTTGTCAGGTGTAGTGTTGGCTGCTAAGCAATCTACTCATGTTTAGCCAGAGTACATCTGTTCTATATAATTTTAAACATTTAATATAATATTTAAGACTAACAGTCCAAATGGAGCACTAGCTAAAATGATGACACTAATTACATCAGATGTAGTTGGGTCAGTGAAGCTTACATGTCAGTCACTCTTTTGCGCTGACCAAACTTCCGATGCAGGAATTCATGTCTTAGTTGGCCTCTGGACGAGTTTGTTTCAGAGCAAAGTATGGCTTTCCAAAAGCTGGGAATTGCAGCTGTGGTTTCATTTCCTGTACTACTTTGCATTCTTCTGTAAGCTTCATTAATTTTATTTCCCTTTTTTTTGCTACTTTACATGAATTTTGTGACAGGAATGACTATTTAAGTCACCTTGATTTTAGAAACTTCCTTGTGCTAATGAATATGATCTGCTTATGAGGTATGGGTAGAAGAAAATAGTTTTTCATATGAGTATTTAGGAAATAGTAGTAAAGTAGTATTCATTAGTACCTGCAATGATAACTTGCAAAAACTGGAAATGAGAAGCTGTGGTGCTTTTTGGGAATTAATTTCTTACCTTGTTAATCTCACCAGTGCTAACAGCAGACTTTAGTTTTTCCTGGTAAGCCATTACCTTCCACTTTCCCTGGTAGTTTCCCAGATCTGTGGGGCCTGGCTGCCTAGTTGGACTGTCTGTTTTCTAGAAAATCTGAAAAAGTGCTGAGAAGAGAATGTTTGCCATATTCCGTATGTGCTGATCAGTCACACAGTGGACACATTGCACTACTTCTAAGGCAAATGCCGGCGCGTTTGAGTTTACTAAATGCATAAGGAATTTGAACTCCAACCTCACACTGACCCTGTGGTACTGTATGTGTTGTACAGTCAAAATTACAGTGATTTCATTAAACCCTCAATTTTTATATCAGTTTAGTGAAGTTTATACAACTCAGTGGAACAGAAGAACTAAATCACAAACAAGAAGACAAGCAAAAAATATGCTGTACTTTGATTAGAAAAAGAAGTGACTGAATGAGCTGAAGATCAGGGCAAAGAGAT
Source organism: Acanthornis magna (assembly GCA_036785705.1). Classification (NCBI taxonomy): domain Eukaryota; kingdom Metazoa; phylum Chordata; class Aves; order Passeriformes; family Acanthizidae; genus Acanthornis; species Acanthornis magna. The sequence goes on from JAWUZG010000090.1 coordinate 17,116,398, forward strand.
CAAAGAGGATGAATTTGAAATGGAAGACATGAAAACTTTTCAGGCAAAATGAATTTAAAAATATCCAGTAAAATTTTGTTTCATTGTAGGGGCTGGACTGAAAAAACAATATAAAATTCCAAAGGGGTAAGTCAGGACAGAGAACAAATTAGGAAGGAAGAGGTAGTTCTTTGCTTAAAGAAGTTTCAAATAAAGTAGAAACTGTAGGGCTTTCTTCACATAAATACAATACTAAGCAGAAATCCTAACTTTAAAGAGTATCTACCAGTACACCTAAGCACAGTTGGCCCATGTGATAACTCTGATGTGAGTATGCTGTAAAATGTCAACGTTCTCCAGAATTACTCTTGGCTGTGCTTGAGCTGAGCCAGCCTCAATGTAGTTGCTGCTTTTGTGGGCAGAAGTCATTGCTTTGTTAAAGTAAGTAAGGTAGTTTTCCAAGAGCTGCTCTCCAGAGCCCCAGACAGTGACAGCAGTCTCTTCATCATCCTTCACTGACCAAAAGGTTAACTTGTCCAGAGGCTTGTGAAGTCTGTACAATAAAGGAAAGCTTTTTTACTGTGGGAAACAGAATATATCTGAGAAGAGGGGAACAACAGAGAATCCAGAAGTTGGGAGGAAACACATGTAATATGAAGTTCATGGCAAATCTTCAGAAGTGTAGATAATTATATTCACACCTTGGCTGGTATTTCTTTACCTTTTAAATCGAGTCCTAATGAGAAGGACAGAGCAAGGCCTTTGTATATGCGCAAACTGCTGAACTTGCTTTTTTTGCATGATGCTGTATGTTCTTAAATGAAAGTTACTAAACATGGAACTTGTGTGGGCTGCATTCACAGGCCTATGTTATTTGTTACTGGTCTTGTTTAATATTTATAGAGTGACACACATTTCTGTGGTGCCTTAGAGAAATAATGTTATTCTGGCCTCATTTTGTCTAATTTTGGCAAATGCAATAAATTGTGAAAATAAATAGAAAGAAGACATAGTGGAAAAGGTAAAAAGGACCAAATAAATAATGATGGCTACTATATCATGTAGGAAGCTAGTATATCTGTTTCTTTTTAAAAGTCAGTATAAAATGGCATTTCTAAAAGGACGGTGATGTAGGGAAGAAGTTCTGTTTAAGGGTTAGGACTGGGAGAACCACAAGTTGAAAGACAAAAGTAGAAGGTGTGAGACTTGGTTTTGCATTTGACGCTTGTTCAGATTGGTTGAGGCTGCTGAGAATTCAGTCAGAGGTGTTTGAATGAGATGCAGTGGCAGTACAGGAGGGAATATTTCACTCTCCCTGTTTCCAGGTGGATGAGTTGAGGACCAAAGGGTAGGCAAGCTGCGAAGTAAGCTAACAGAATCAAACACTAATGGTGTCAAAGTTTCCCAGAAATGCACAGTTCAGTGCATGGACACAATACATTCAGCTGCAAAATTTACATGTATATAGGAACATAGGCTAAATTTTCAGCCCAAGAAAACCCACCAAAAAATATTGGCAATCAGTGACAGGAAGATAATGGCATTGCTGTGACATGATACATTATTTTTTCAGACATGGCTACAGTAATGCATCCCATCACCTTGTTGCAATATCAAGCCTATAATGGTAATTTCTCACTCTCTTTGATGCACACAGTGTTATTGTGGGTCTTCAGCTTTGAGAGGCAGAGCACTAATGTATCTGAGTCTTCCTTTTGTCCTTTCCTGGACTCTTGTAAAAATTGCCATTTCAGCCAAATTTTACCATTCTAGTGTGGTGTTTCATTGATACTCGATGATATATCAGAAAGTTTGCTCATATTTTTTCAAGTGTTCAATGAAAGACTGATTCATCTTTTTAGTCATACAGATTGCAGAAGCGTTCAGAGCTCTTCATAAATGCTAGGCTGATAGTCTGTCTAGAATACCTCAATGCAGAAGCACAGAATCAATTATTTATACTTCTTGTTTAAAAAAAGTGTTCTTAAGTATTAATTTTTCCCTTCAACAGCAAAAGGTATAAGCTTTGAGTAGAAGGTCTAAATATCAAATTTTAATAATCAGACATAAGTCCACACAAAGACTGAAGTATAAAATTTCTGTATGAAATACTACTGAAATTTAAAGGAGATGAAATTGTGACATAAAAGCTGACTGATTTTATTTTTTTTCTGTGACCTTAATAATAAAAGCCAACTAGTTTTATGATTTTTGTGTGACCTTAAGTGAAATAATACTTTGCATGTAGGAAGAGGTCAGTTCTGCGCAACTACAATTTATTATGTTTTAGGTTTTCTGCTTAGTTGACTCATAGTGAAAGTATGCAAATTGGGGGGGTGGGGGGGTTGTTTTTGGTTTTTTTACTATATGAATGAAGAAAATAAGATGCAGTGACTATAATTCCAGTTATTAAACCTGTTCCTTTATTAATGGTAATCATTAGGTGGTTGTTAATCTGGCTAAAAGGACATGCACAAAAATGGTTTTGTGATAAGAAAGCAGCTTTGTCTCAAATAAGGGACACTGGATGTAGTGCTCTGCACAGTACATCTCACAGAAGCGCATAGGATCTGTTTACCTGGTTGAAATTCAAATTGTTTTATTATGGTGTCAATTCTTTGGTTTTGGCAGCACTTCTAAAGTGTCTATACACAAAAGGACTACCACAGTGAATGAATGCTAGTGTTGACACCACCTAACAAGCAGGGATTATGTGTTTACAGAAGAAGTAATATGATAGGTCAAGTATAAGAGGCACTTCTCAAGAGCACTTCACCACATAATGAGTGACTGACTAGAAAGTGCGGAGCTGCCACTCTTTGGCTTCGTTTCGGTGTTGATGCCTGCCTCTCTCCTCCAAAGCCCTCTTGATCATGTTCAGCTGCTCTGTTCTCATGTGGTGAATAATAGTAGAGTAAAGCTGCTTTTCTGTCTCATTTTTCTTGCTAATTTACACATTCAAGCCATTTTTTGTTTGCTATCCTTATTTGCTATTCCCTTTTGTCAAGGCACTGTTCTCTTTTTTGCCTCAGGCCTAGGAACTAATTTGAGCTTCTATAATTACTTCATGTTTTACACCTGTCTGCATATCATGCACCCCTTGTCTCCGTGCTTAAGCTGTATATTTCCTTGGAAGGAGAAAAAAAAAAGAAAGAAAGGCTAGTTTTCATACACAAGGAATCCCCAAGTTTCTCCTCTCAGTCTTCCTACAGGAGAAACACAATTAAACTGTTGAGATGTTCTCAGCAATGCAGCTGACCTTTTGGGTTCATGAAGGACAAATGAATGCTGTCTGTTCAGACAGTTTGTGTTAAGACATTGTTGAGCAAAGAGCCCTGAGCTTTGTTCCTCTTGAATGAAGCAATGGTTGTAGTCATTTTAAAATCATTAAGAGCCTGAATGCACGGTATCATTCTACAGTGTTTGCTCTACAGCTGCTCTTCTGCTTTAATAGCAGCTTATTAAATTTGGGTCAAGCACACTCTGAAGAGTATCACAATGAAGAAACTGTTCAAAAAGTTACCTGTTTAAAAAAAAGGCAATTGATTAGATTTTTAACTTAAGTGACAGCTGCAATTCATTGCCTGTTCTTTGTGGTGTCCTGCAGCCAGAGTGGAAGCCTTTTGTAATTTGGTCTTCATTTTGTAAAAGCTTTCTTGAATAATCCAGGGTTGCTTTCCACTCTGAGACCGCCTCAATCCAATTAGGAGTTTAACAAGGGTCAAATTAAGGAGACTTTACACTTCATGTTTGCATCATTAGCCATAAGACTGTTTTGTGTGTGCACGACTGTGTGTCGAGGGAGGAGGGGAGGCTGCAAGATGGGGCAGACACAAAGCTGTCATCCACCATGTGGTGCATCCCGCTGCTGAATGAAGGCACAGCAGGCTAGGAACAACATTTCCAGTTGTCTTTTGGGGCTGTCGTCATGTGGATTTCAGCTGGTACATAGCTGTTTGGGGTTACAGGTGCTAGCTAGAGCCGAGGAAGAAGAGCGTGTTCTGCGTCTAGTCTTTTCTCTCCTGGTAGTCTATTGTTATCGGACAAATGACTGGGAAGAGATGAAGTTAGAAATCTCTTGAGCATTCATTATTTTTGATGAGATGACAACTACCCCAGTTCCTTGTTCTCACTACCCATGCTGTTTCCTGTTATTTTTTGAAAACATTTTTTTTTTCCATGTTAAGGGTATCATACAGTGTGAACTCTTTTTTTATATCAGTAGTTAGCAGGCTTTCGATAATCAGATGTGTGTATGGAGGACTACATTCAGTTGCATTTTCTACAATAACAAGTAATCTAAAAATGGTGTCACTTTACCTGTGCAATTTTTAACTACGCTTACGTTTTCCTAATGAATTATTTATAAAAATTGTCAAAAATTAAAGAGAAAGCCATAAGACACTCTTTTCTATACAAGATTGTTCTTAATGACAAGAAAAATTCTCCTGCTAATCAGTGTTTAGACGTGCGGGGATATTGCTGGAGAACTGTTGCAGTGTCTCTTTAGCAAATGCTTTGTGCTGCTACATACAAAGTAACGATTTATCTAAAAATAACACTTTCATTGTTCCTCCCCCCCTAAACCCATTAATAGGTACTTTAGTATCATGCGAGTTTTCATAGTTTAATCCCTTTTCAAAAGCTTTTCAGAATAAAAGCTCTAAATGGTCCTCAGTATTAATTTGATGTGACTTCTGTACAATATGGTTTGAAACTCTCAGAAGCACATTTTTACAGCTTACCCCTTTTCACTAGATCAGTGTGTGGAAAATACCAGCTAAATGTTTCATGGAGTCTCTGCTGTAAGCCTTTTTTGTTGTCTTGCAGATGCTATAGCCTTCTAGTGATTTTTATTTAGCACCATCGTTATTAGATAATACTTAAGCCAGATCAAAAACTCTACATAGCTTATTGCTCATTGAATTTAAATTTTAGGAAATGCATCTTAAAAGAAAATTTTAAAAAAGTTTTGATCTGTCCCCTGAATCTCATTTGTTGAAAATTTACCTTCAACAGTAAACTGTGCATAATAAATGGTGATTGCATATAATGTAGTCTGCTTTTTTAATCAGTCAGAACTTTCCTTACATTTAGACAGGAATAGCTGGCTGTAGGGTTTTGGACACCCATAAATAATTGCACTTTTAAAATGCTCCGCTCTCAGTGAAATATTAATGTGACGTGTCTGATGAAAGTAACAAGAAATAATTTAAAACTTGTTCTGTCAACCTCTTTATCAAAATGGGAATGTATTTTCTGTTTGGATTGTAGTGTGCACAGTGACTGAGGAAATAAAAATCTTGACTGTCCAATTTTTTCATAATGTATGCCTCCTTGGTGATTTTGTTTCCTCAAAACCACTGCTTAATTTTGGAATAAGAGGGTTCAAATAGTAACAAATAGAGTGAGGGGATGTATTTTGTTTAGTTTGGGTTTTTTTCTTTGTTACCTCAACTTTTAAGGCTTTTGCATAAATTAGTATCATGAATTAAGCCAATGTGAATTGTATGATAAAAGCTTGTTTGAAGATACTTGGGCTGTTCTGAGCTCTAGATAGCCAAGAGGATCAGGATAATATGAGATTCCAAATGCCCCAGATTTTGGTTCTTTATTACTCAGTTTCTTTAGTTCCAGGAAAACCCAGTCACTTGAATATAGAAACATTTATTCCAAGTACTTTATGCTGTGCCTCGGTAAAATAGGGTGTCCAAAAAATTTTAATATTAAAGAAAGGTTCCATCACTGATTTGTAATGTGTTGTATTCCTGACTGACCATTATGTGTACCTGTTCCACACATACCAGTTTATTGTTTTCTTAACATGGTTATCTTCAGAATAGTACTTAATTTTATAATTTCAGCATCCTGCCTGAAAAGATGCCCTTTACTAAATTTCAGCAAGCTCAAATGAAGAATTGTAGTGGTTATGAAATAATTACACTAATATGAAATCTATTTTATAGTCTGATATTTTGTGCTTGACAGGCTGAAAAGTGCTTTATTCATTCTTCAAAATGAAACTAGTGAACACCTTCATCTCTGCTGTGTAAAAGTCCCATTTGTCTTCCTGGTAGATCCTTCTATTATAGTATTTCTTATATGTTTTGTAGCATATGTGGTCTGCAAGGAAAAGGAAAAGATTTCACAGCTTCAATGACAGAATTCACAGGTTGAAGGAAAGGTGGATTTGTGATTGGTGAGCTTTACAGTCATTAGTTCCTATTTATCTTCCAGAAACATAATGACGTAAAAAAATAAAATTAATATCAGTATTTCAATAGGGTGTTTTAAAAATGTACATATGGATATCTGTATGCAAAGAAGATACAACCTTTGAGCTCTTGGGAAGTTAGCAGAGAAGGCCATAATATCACAAACCTTCTACCCTCTCTACCAGGATTTATATAGCTGTAAGAGAAAAGACAACAGCATGATTTATGCATCCATGTAAGTTTCTGGGAGATCACCCAGTCACCATTTCATGCCAGTGTCACAGAGATCTGAAGGTGTGAATGGTAATCAGGCTGTTCAAGCAAAGCCTAAAAATTTCTGTCACCTACAAAGGTTGCAGTTTTAGATAAACAGGTTTAAACCTTACATAAAGTCAAGAATTAAATATTTCTTTCTTTACAGTAAGTCTGCATTCCATAAATTCTAAAAAGCAATGAAGCTTTAAGGGCTGCTAATCTAAACTTTGAGATTCCCTGTGTTGGTGTGTACATTTTAGGTGCTATTTAGTGTTATACAAATGTTTTCCTCGTTTTAAAATTATAATTTTGACTCTTTCTGTGTTGGTGCAAAACATAATGTCTATCATATATGTCTATCTATATTGAAATATGAAATAATTTTTCTTGTACCAAACTCACCGAATACCTTGTTTGTTTTGTTACTAAACTACCAGTTACTAAACCTAGTTTTACTGTAAAAGTAACTTTGTTATAAAGCTGATTACATAGTGATCCAGAGGAGTGTCAGAAGCCAGCTTTATTCCATTTAGAAGGGCTATCTACACTTTTTGTGTATAATGAATTTAGTTCTATTGAAGATGCTGGATTGACAGCCCTGAAGACCGAAGTCCTTTATTTATGCATGAGCAGCAACAGTTCTGCCTTTCCCACACTGCCCTCCTGATATGCTTCACCCATGACCTGAAGGATCCCCCTTAAGGGTGACAGCTTAGTAGCCTTCATACTCACTCACTCTCCAGTCCTCTGCTGAGAGTGCCAACAGGAATGCCAGGGTGTGGTGCCTTTTTGCTGCCAGCATTTGATAATTGCTTTTCAGGTTGCAGTGGACATCTCATTTTCCATAGATTACTGAGGAGCAGTCTGAGGGTGATAACTTTCAGGCTCTTTGGGGTGATGGCAAAGCAGAGGTCTTAAGGTAATTAAAGGCAAGACCAGGATTTGGATCAATTATTGTATGTAGTCCAGTAAATTAGAGTTAAGGTCTCTAGTCCATTACCCGTTTCCTGATTGAGCCAGTCCTCTAGGACTTTTACAGCACTACTAATGTTTTTCAGACCCTCCTTTTACTCACTGAAAAGAAAGAATGCTTCTTTCTGCAATCACAGGTCACAAATAGCCCAATTTTCTTCTGGCTTACAAATGCAAGGCATAACTAATTTGATAGTGGACTGTACAAAGTTTAATTTGAGTGAAAGACCTTTTGGTTTAAATGAGTATGTTTCTAATCTCATTTATGGTAAACTAATTTTAAATTCCATTTGAGTTACGCTAGATACACATGTGGGCCTAAGCACAGGATTTGGTTCTCTGTGTATCTTATGTACTGGATGTATGTCATTAGTCCTTTATGAGACATAGGATACAAATGTACATGCAGAATTATAATGATAAGATAGTGTAGTGCTAATAGAAACTCTTTTTTCCCTGTAATAGACGTATTTCTGTTGTTTTGCATCAGCAATACATTTATGTTGGAAATGTGTACATCTGAGCTGCAATTCAGTTCCCCACTTTTGCATGTGTTTTGAGAAAAATGTACCAGGAGTTTGATTTTATATTACTAGTTATTCCTGAAAGTGACACAGACATGTGTTAAAAAAAAAAAGGCATTAGAAAAAGAAGGAAAAGAGTAACTGTTGACTTCTGATAAATGTGCATATTTTCAGTATTCAGTGGAGTATTGAAATATTCCAAACTCTAAATAAGAATACACGAGTCTGTGCATATGAAGAACTTCACATGTGAATTTATTTTAGAATCCTTAATGGATAATTTAAATGTTTGCCTAAGATAATTCAGTTATATATATGCATTAAAGTCATTAAATGAAAACCATGATTTTATATTTCAGAGAATGAGAACCTACATTCTATACACATAGCCACATGCAAAGCCCTCATCATGTCGCTAAAGGTTATCCATGGCTCTTGGGGGGGGGCGAAGCTTCAATTTCAGCCTGATTAATTGATATTTGTCCAAATTATTGTGGTCTTAACAACCTCTATTTAAAACAAGCCAAAGTTTAAAATTAAATTATTTTAAAATAATTTAATTCAAATTTGGAATATATTTTTCATTAACCTAAAATAATTTAAAACAATAGCCAATGTATTTAGGAAAACATTATTCAGCTACAAAAAAAGTAGAAGAAACAAAACAGTCTCAAAGTAATTATCTGAAGGGTTACAAGCTCCTGAAAAACACACTTAATTTGAAAGCATAATTTCATGATTGTAGTTGTACTACAGTAGTAGTTGTTTGTAGTACTGAATTATTTGTTTAAAAGTGTACAATGGTAAAATAGTAATGAAATCACGTGGCAGTATTGTAGTGACCATAAGTTATTTTTCTCTTGCCTGTGCTCATTGATAAAAACTGGGGAGGTATCTAGAAGAAAAAAAAAAATTCTCCTCAGTTTCTGGACTCTGCATTGCAGGAAGGCAATAAATGAGAAAAAAAGTAGATTTTAATTTTATATCAAAGAAACCCTTGAGGTGGAAAGTTAGGGAAAGCTGCATTGGTTTGTAGCACACAAAATGTCGCTTGAATTTTGCTGCTCAGTAGTTTGATATACTCATTTGCTGATGCGAAATGACGAGGGCTTAGAAAGCAGGGTTTTGTTTTTTAGCTGTCTGCAGACCTAGTGGGGCCTTACAGAACCCAGTCAGCAGGTCATTAACTCTGGAGAAAACAGCTTGCATTAATATGCTCTAATCCGGTATAATTAGTCAAATTACTGCACGCCGACCGGCTTGTCATGTGTTGTCAGATTTGGCATGCAGGCAGGATCGCCAGGGTCCCTCTGGAATGCCACCCTGGATCAGGGAGAAGGGCTCGTTTGTAGTAGTGGATTTCTTGATGAGGAAAGCAAATGGAATCAGCAGCCATAGCCTCACAGAAAAGAAAAGAAAGGGGAAAAAAAACCCCGACAGCCAAAAAACGGATCTGTTATTATTTTGTTGAGAAATAGGGAATTCATGTCATGGGAACCATTCATGTTTGATACCCACTGTTAGAATATAGGAGCTGTTCAGTTGCGTCTTATAACTTCTATGTATCTAACAAAACTGGAGATCCGCTGTACTATATAAGATTAGCATTCATAAAAAGATTTAAAATAAATAATTACAAGAGGATCAGCTACAAATTACCTACCACACTGTGACACAGATTATTAAACTACCAGCGTGTGTGGGTGCTAGTGTGTGTATGTGTGTGCTCGTGCGTGTGCATGTGCCCCTTTTTCCAGTAGGGGAGGAGGTTATTAAACTATAAAAGGGCCATATTAGCATAAATTTACAAGAGCTCTTGTTCTGGCGGCATGATAAAAACCTGTGTTACCTTTGCATTAACACTGAATTGCTTGTTGTGCTTTTGGCAATGACAGATAAGTCAGTGTAATTCCCCATCGCAACGGAAATGATGCTCCAGATTCCAAACGCATCCTGAAGATGTCACTGACAATAATCTTCAAAGAACGGCCAGTGAAAGTGGGCTGTATGTTTGCAGGATGATATACTGCAAATGACAGGAAGAATTATGTGAGTGAAGACGAATCTGTAACATATTATTAAGCAATTTCACGAGAATAACAGGGATAAAAGGATAATGGATGAGGGTGTCATTATTACCTTCATGTAGAGGGAAAGCAAAAGCAAAGGTAGAGAGACAAGATTAATTGAGGAAGGGTGAAGCATTCATTGCTCATCAGCTCTTTTGTACTCTCTGCTCCTGAAATTCCAGACAAAAAAAAAAAAAAAAATTGCTCAGGGCTGCATTTTAATGCAGCTGGCAAGACAGAGCTGAAAACTGACAGGGCACTTTTTAGTCACCTCCCTGCTTCCATAAACACACAACGGCTATTACTCCTGGAGTCTTCCTGTGATCAGAGCAGTAAACTGGTGGGATGTTCTCTTTTTTTATCACAGCTACTGTTTTTAATTGTGCTTCTGAGCTCAGCAGTTTTATCTGTCGATGGTGTGGAACTGAACAGGTCGTTCCCTACACATTGTTTGCATTGCACAGTTGCAAATGGAAGCAGACTATACATAATAGATGTCAGCAGAGGGGCTTCTTCTGAGCACAAAGGCAAGCTGGGGTGTCCTGTGACATTAGTGACAACATAAAATTATGTCAAGGCATCGAGGTTTTACAGGTTTTAATAAACAAGATGAAGAAACAGGAAGTCATTTGGCAGTTGCACAGTCCAACCCTGCAGTGTTAACTCAAATATAATTCCTGTTGAAGTCAAGTTTTGCTTACTCAGAGAGTTATCACTGGGTCAATAATTTCAATTACCATCCTTATTTTCTATACATTCTCCATGTAGCAACTGATTTTAGCGGCAGAATATAGCTGATTCTGTAGCAGCTGAATATAGTTTTTAAAATAGGCCATTCGCTTTTCAAAATCTTGATATAAAATGCAGTTTTAAAACTTATTATAATATTGTATAGATATAGAATATTTTCACCTGTTAATGGCATTATCTCTGTGTACATTTTAATTTAAAAAAGGAATGTCAGGGATCTGAATAATTAAGAGCATATGGCTATTTATATTCAGATTATAGATTCTGGGGTTTAAGCCTTCAAAGATCAAAGTATTCAGCCGCCTTGATTTCCTTTTCTGTGTTTATTTAATAGTAGTGGTTTATTGAAGTAAACAGTTGTTATTTGTTTTATTTTTCTTAACTGATTATAATAATTTCAAAGTTTTGACACCAAAGGAAAGGAAATAAATTAATTTTTCATCATCTATCTTTTGGGAAAAAAGAAAGGATTTTTTTAGGGACATTTTTACTGTAAGGGAGGCAGAGGAAAATCTCCAATTTGATAAGAAAGAAAGAAAGAAAGAAAGAAAGAAAGAAAGAAAGAAAGAAAGAAAGAAAGAAAGAAAGAAAGAAAGAAAGAAAGAAGGGGAGGGGTGGAATAGGCCTTGATTGATTGTTGTTTCCAGAAATAAAAATTTAGTTTGATTTCATAAAGTTGTGTGTTTCTTAAATGGAACTATTTCCATACAGTAAAGGGCCTATACAGGATTTCAAATATGAGCAGCTAAGGTCAACAGCACAGGCCTACTCTCTGTCAGAGTCTGGAACTGAGACACTATGGGGGAAAGATTGTTTCTACTGCCTCTTGTGTAATGGCTTAGGTTGGGAAGGGACTGCACTGTATTGTAGTAGATTATTCATCATTGATAAATATGTGTGTGAAAAGCGTAGATAGCATTTTTGTTCCGAGTTATGCTTTGATATATTAGCACAAAAATATGAGAAGGTTGTTTCAGCTTGCAAATGTTGTGCTGCCCAGGAATTAAATGACGCTGTGAGGAGCCTCACAGGACCATAGGACTATTCTTGTTCATTACAAGGATTTTTTTTCAGTAATCTACAGGATCTCAGGCATAGACCTAGCACAGTGTCTATTGCAATTACCTGCTTGACCAATGTAACTAGGAAACTGGGTCATCTCACATGCAGAACACATTTCTGTGCTTGATAGGGCAGATCATGTTCCTTTTTGTGGATTTTACTTGGTCCTAGTGTATAGTACAGTTGCTATGTAGAAAAGTCTAAAATCACTGTCATTATCAATAAATAATTCTCAATAGATGATCAGAGATCAGACAACTCTTGTATGTTCAATGGAGTTGTTGCTAATGCAAATTCAGACTGCATAATAAATCTGACTGGAGATATTAATTTCAGTAGTGTATCATATCTTTTAAATTTAAATTAAAAAAGGTATTGACATATTGTAATTAGATCACAGTGGTAGTGTCTAGATGGCTGAACATCAGTGATGTCTTTTCCTTAAACACATAGTAAATTTTTGGCTCTCTAGGAGGATGCAAAGATTCTACTCCTAACACCCACTTCTCTTGTCCTGAGGAAAAGAATTCCGTTGGTCCATGGCCCTGCTTTTTACCTAGCTGGGCCTATTCTGTTCCACTATTCAGCAGTGTAATGTCTTACAGTAAACTCCTGGAAAACTGACCAAGAGTCATGGAGTGGGAATCTAATTGGATTCCTCTTGTCCCATCACTGCTCAGTGTAATATTTGTTTGTCTATTGAGCCTGTGTATTAGAAAGGAGAAGGAGGCAGAGAGTGAAAGCTTTTGGCCTCCAGAGATTTTAATTTGCTATGACTAGTGATGCTCAAAATGCACAGCAGAATTTTTCATAACTCTGTATTTAAACTAAGCCATGAAAAAATGTATTTAGCTTTGCAGACAAAATGCAAAAAAATAAATTTACATTTTTTTTCTCTACTGTTTCACCTACCAATCTATTGAAAATTCTGTACACCTCAATTTTACCATGTCAACATGTGGCATAGGCCTCAGGTGGCTTGCAGTCACTGGGGACTTTATGTAACCAGGAAAGAATCCAGCTTAACAATGAGATTCTTAGACGAGTTTGCTTGGCTCATCGTTATAAAAGAGATCTCATTCTTTTACAAGCAAACCGTTCATACATGGGCTGAACTAAGCAGGGTGGAACCCACTGACTCTGTAGAACTGGCTTTACAGAAAGTTTTGGACAAGCATCTGAATTGACGTGTTCATACCAAACTGGAGATTAATTGTCCAGGGAATTCCCTTGCCCAGGGAACCAGAGGGATGTCCTGACAAGGCATAGTGATGCCTTCATTGTATGGCATCAATACTTTTTAGAAATAGCCCTTTCTGTGTATTTACAGAATGCAGCAATGCTGTAAAAGAGCAGGGTATTATGATTGTCGTTAGTCTATCCAATGTCCCATGTCCTCTTTTATTGCTTAATCATTTGAAGAGAGGGATTTGTTCACTTTCTTTGTCTTTCCCTGTTTCATTGTGTTTAGTACTGCTCCCCCCACTTTTTAATTACGTTTCTTCAATCAGAGTCCCATTCAATCCAAAGCTGCTGAAATCAGTAGAAAGATGTGGAATGATTTTGGTGGGTTTTGGATAAGACACAGTCCTTCTAAAGTCAAGCAGCTCTGCAATTCTCATGAAACATTTTGCAGTTCAGTGTTCATGACAGCCCTTGGATGTTAGTGGGTTCTGGAGGCATGAATGTACTACCATCCTCATTGAACAGGTTCATTTATCATTGAAGAAAATTCAGACAGCTAAAGAATACAAGTTCCATCTAACTTAAATTGTGCTTCTATTATGTTATTTTTTATACTATCAGGAGTTTTATTTGAAGTATTTGTTGAGATATATGATGTTTCAGTTCAATATTTTAATTTCCCACTCCTTGCCCTCTAGTGGACAAGCGAGCTCATTATTGTCAGATCCCGACACATCTGGGACAATAATTGCCCATAAGCAGGCTTTTATTCTTCACAAAGAATGATGTTTTCAAGTAAAATGTATCTTGGGTTGTTTTACTCTCTGGTTGGTATCTATTTAGTGTGTCTGTATTGAGCTGGGAAAATGTTACTTCCTGGTGTTATTTACTATATGCTTCTACAAAATTGAAATGCTTTTAGGAGTAATTTGCTCTGTCTCATAAATAAAGATCTCAGCAGGATCAGACAGACTCTTCCCATATTCTAAATTTTTAACAATAAGTTTGAAAAGTCATTTTTGTTGATTCCTTCCACTATAAAATGGCAAAATGTATTTGAAGTGTTTGGGTTTTTATAGAACTAGTTGACATTGTCCATTGTGAAAAATTCATGGTTTTTCATAAATATTGAAAATACCCAAAGTTTTCGTGCTGGCAGTGAAAGCTGTTCCAATAACAACCAATTGATTTTTGAAAAGCTCTTCCAAGAATAATGCTTTCACTAGATTTTTTTGAAAATACAGCTTGACTACCTTATTCTCCATGGTAAAGATGCTATAATGTAATGATGCGAGGGACTCGTCAATGTTTTACAGTTGCATTGGAAGGTTGAAATGGCCAAAGGGAAGGTAACTGTTTTCATTCACTGAGGTATTTCACAAATTATTGTGGCCTTGTTTTGTTTATGTTTCAAAGTCTTTTAAATGAATCATACCATGGGCATTTAAGGATAATTGGTAAATACCAAGTAGGAAAAGTCCACATATCTATTTCGCCTCCTGAAGCAAAAAGGTGTTTCTTCTCCAGCAGTTCCTTATGCATGGGGGAAATTTTCTTTCATGGGACCAGCAAGTAAGGTCACTCTACAGGTTCCTGATAGTGGGCACCTGTGTGTCAAGACAAGTTTAGACTTTCTGAAGTACTTCCAGATTCTACTTTGAACTTCCAAAGGTAACAGCTCTTAAGAGTACTCAGCGTCTTTGTGTAAAACAAATCAAAAAGCAGCATTAATATTTATAATCGCTAATGTGTCTTATTTAGGTACTGCTTCTGGAATGATGACATAAAAAATTCTCATGTATTTTCTGTAGTGTTAAATTTTTAAATTATTTCTACTAATTTGTATAAAATGGATTGTTCTGTCAGCAATGCTGACACAGCTCATTCAATTAATTTGGTGGGATGGCATAAAAATAAATGTAGGAAAAAATTTCCTCCAGTTCAGGCTTCCTCTCCCTAATTCTGCTATATCTTCATTTTCTTAATGATTTTTGGCAGAAGAGGAAGGTAAGTGATTGTGGTAATTTTGCATTGCTCTCCGTTTTGGAAGTGTGTCCTCAGCCTTAGCTTCCTGCTCTACTTTCAAAGGAGAAACACATCCTTCAGTTAACATTTTAAAGTACAAAATGGAAAAATTGCAAATACAGAGAGGAAAGAATGCTTTTTCAAGGGGATTGTATGGTTTCGGCATGTACAAAAATGCTCTAGTACTGCTACATTCAAAGGGGATATATAGATTTAAATTACTTTTGTGTGCTTGACAGAGATAGCTAAAATTGAATATAACATTATCATAAGATATGGTGATTAACATTAAATTTGGATAGAAGAATGTTGGATGTTTATAATGATAGAAAAAAGGTTAATATTTTAAAGTGAGGCTAAAGGTTGACAGGAGAAAAATTGAGTTAGTTTGCGAAAAAGAAATTTGTTTCTTTAAGTGAAAATTGGGGTCAAGAGGCCAGCACTGTCTGCTTCAACATGAATGAAATAAATTAAATAATACCACCATAAAGCAGCAGTGTATAAGCTAATGATAAAATGGTACATGGTGGTTTTGAGAAAGATGCTGTCTATAAGAAAAAAATCTGTAGGAATGCTTTTTCAAATCAGAGGGTTTGTTTTGTTTATTTATTTCTATTGTTTTAAAATAGAGCATCTTTTTCAGTTAGAGGATTTAAAATTTATGCAATAACTTTCTTTAATTATTAATAAAGGTGGTAATGCTGATGTTCAGTGAAAACTACAATTTTAATTATTTCATTCTGTCTAGCTGAAATTTCTGGCACTTCATATGGATGTGCTTTTCTGTAGCCCAACTGGTGTGAGATGTTTCACCATCTTACATCAACAGGAGTTGACTGTGTTTCTTTGGTTGCTGTATATGTGAATAAAAATAAGATACAGCATCAATCTGTAACTAGTCATATACCAAAATATACCAATATAGGAGACAGGAAATTGATCAGTGCTATTTCCCTTCATGTCAATCTATGCCTTTGACAGGCAGATCTGTGCAGCTAGTTTACCTCATCATGTCCAGAATGGCTTACCTTTCTTTCTTTAACAATAGGCATATTTTTCTCTGTTGTCTTTATCAAATTAATAAAAATAAAATTCCTGAAAAAAAAATCCTAAACAAGTTTCTTGTTTCCTGCTCTCTAAAGGATTTTTGCCGTGTAGGCAGCTTATGTATCAAAATACTAACAGTTTTCCTGGCAGCACTTTTACTGTCCCATTTTTCAAATTTTTAAGATGGATAGGGCATTGTAGGTTCAATTATATTTGCATTTATACCTACATTCCTTGCAGAAGAGCATTTTTATCTAGACTGGTCACTGTTGGTATTTCCATTTGGGTGTATGCAGCAACCCTCTTCTGTTTGACTTTGTTCTCTCAAGTCTACAGATAGATAATGAATAATGGTCAGCTCTGCTATGTATCTTCCTGAATGGGTTTGCAGATTGAGTCCCTAATGGGGTGTTTTAGGCTTTGCTGGAACACTGAGAGTCACCACTTCTCCCTGGCATTGTCAACGACATCTGCATCTGGCATCAACTTCTTTTTTCTTTTTACAGCTGTAGCTGTAGTCTTTAAAATGTGAAAGAGATGACTCCTTCTCTCTTTCCAGGAAAGTAAGATGATGCATAGTTGAATACCTAGTATCTCAAAATGGAAAAAAAATTCTTATTAGTCCTGAGGTTAAAAAAAGGTAATGAATCTTACTGATTTGGCCTTCTCATTCTTACAGAAACATCAGGGTGGCTGTGGCTTTAGTCAGCATATATTTGGCAGCTGAATCTAGATATTACCCTTCCGTCTGGGGTCATAGTTTGTCTTGAAAGAGTTATGTATGAATTTTCTCTAAATTGTAGCAGAGGGTCATGAATTAGTGTCTAAATGTGGGCTTGACAAGATTATTATAGTCTGTATTTCATGCCAGAAACAAAGATGAATAGAGATAGCAAGCTTTTAAACGGACTTTCTGACATCTATAATGTCAGCAGAGAGTGAATGAATGGCAGGATGTAATAACAAATCTTCATTTTTTATTATTTTATAGGGATTAAATGGACCTATGCTCATTCATAATTTCTCCCTAAAATAATTACTAAGTACTGCATGAATCACTCGTTTTCCATCCCAGTTCACTTTCAAATGATGCGAATTGTTTGCTAAGATATACATACACCAAAAGATAAATATACTGTGATTTACACTTAGGAGTAGACAGCATACACATAGTTAGCACTTCACATTTTCATTTTTGCTGGATGTTTATTTTTGAAGTAAATTTGTGTCTAGACCTAATAATTTATTTTAATGCCTTTTGGGGGAACTACTTTTTCAAGTTATTAAATAATAATTTTCAACCTCTCTTTCTGTGGATTTACTGATTATTAGATTTCTAGAGCAGAGATCTATGTTAGTAATTTTTGATTATTAAATCTCTGGAGCGGAAATCTGTGTTGGCAATTTTTGAATGAGAAAGACAGGATGCCTACCAGTACACTACCACCTTTTCACTGTAGCCCTTTTAAAGGTATATGTTCAAGGTTTTCTATTTTGTTTATTAATAGTCTATGTGAAAACAGAAAAGAACCAACTATGTTGAGGCCAAGGGCTCTAATACTTTTGATTAAATTGTTACTCTTATGCATGAATATTCATTCCCATTTCAGGAGCACAGTCTTAGTGTTTGTGCTTCGGCAGTTTTTGCCCAAATGAGAATACAAACCCTGGAGTGATGGCTATGAAGAGATATAATGTTAATTGAGTCCAGTTGCTTTGAAATAATAAAAACACATTCCATAATTCACACATTTTCATTAATATAGCTCCACCAATTGTTGCAGATAGATTTATGTCTATGTATATGTTGGAAAAGAGTGTGCATGCATGGTTTTGAATGTAGAAAACCATATCCAGGTGCTGCAAATACTGTCTCAGTTTCACTGTATTTGTAACTGCTAGCATTAATGTCTGTGTTGGTCTTATTTGTGTTAAAAGAAAGACAGAAACAGTTCCGCTAAAGGAAACCAGCAAGCAGTGCTAGCAGCTTTAAAAAGCATTCCCTGCGCCCACTCCCCTTTCCCGTGCCAAAAAAGGTTTGTAATTGAAACAAAAAGCATTGTTTCGATCCTATTTTTCTTTTCTTTCTTTTTTTTTTTTTTTTTCTTTTTTTTTTTTTTTTTTTCTTTTTCCTTGAGCCCATCCTGTCAGGCTGCAAGCGTGAAAGTTATTTTCTGGTGGCGTGATTAGATTGGGGCTGAACTCTCCAGCTGGCAGGCCTGTCTGTGACTGGCGGCGGCCTGTCCCCAGTGCTTGTCATCTCCTGACATGCCTGACAGGATGGGGACAGCAGCCCCAGACAGGTTCATTAGATGGTGTTTTCTACAGCTGGGCTAAAAAAAAAAATAAAAAAAAATAAAATAAAATGGGGGGAAAAAAAAAAAGAAAAAAAGAAAAAGGCCACGCTTTGTCAAGGCCCAAGCTGTGGGGGCCCTTCTTGTTGGTTTAAACCAAGGCCTTGTTTTGACAAATTCTGATCTGTGTGGTTTTTAGATTTTCTGACACATTTTTGTTTTCTTCCCCTTTGGCCTGCGCTCTTTGCACTCTGCCTTGTTGCTGCTTCAAAATCCTAACGCTGCCTTCCCGGGAGAGCAGGGAGAATGCTTGTGGAGGGCTTGGAAGAAAAATAGAGCACTACAGTGAAACAGCAATAAGTGTTCATTTCCATGGTGATCAGCCCAATGGCACAAAAAACAACCTTGGGACTCTCAATAAGCCAATTACAAGAAAGGTTAAGGGGTTTATAGTGCCAGAAACATGCCATCTACATGAGAAAATAGTATCATTACCAGCAATCTATGCTGTTAAATACATTGCTGTCTGGTGCTGCCAGAAACATAAGCTGTTTCTGTTATTTTGGGAGTTTTGGAAGCTGCCAGAGTTTTCCAATGGTATTGTCAGGCTTTGGTGCAGTACATCAAAAATCTACATGGTTAGATTATAAAAAAGTTAAAACCAGTAATAAAATGATTTGAAAGCATTACACATATTGGATGTCACAGTGTCAACTAGATGGGTTCAGACTATGAATTTCCTACAGATTTGTATCAGATTTTCACTTCAGATTTTTATCATAAAGACAAAGAATTTGTGCAGCATGTATAATTAAAGAACCTTCTATAAAATTTTTTAATAGAAAAAACAATGCACCTTTTTTTTTCTATTGCAATTATAAAATGCAATTTGATGCCTTTAATTTATGAGCTGGTGACTCTAGATTGACTCCAAGGTTATCTGCTGTTTTTCTTAGGGAGTGTCATTTAATTCTGGACATTTTAGGTAGTTACAATACACTGGAATGTAAAACACGACTAGCTACTGGAGGAAAAAAGGAAAATATTTATTATTTTGCTAACTTTGCCCTTCTCCTTAGGAGTGAGGAGAGTATTAGAGCCTTTTATGTTTTCTTCATTTAGCTGCTTGCAGTGTGAGCACTGCGGCTGCAAACCAAGCCCTTCATTCACAGAAATCCTACCACTTACCTTTCCTTTGTATTGTTAGTTACTGCTGCTTTAGTTCATGGTCTCTATGACAACTGTTTAAATTGGGATGGGCAACTGTCATCTGGAGTATTACTGAAAGAAAAGTGTTAGTGAGCACACAGTTCCATAGATAGAGCATTTCAATATAATCCAATTTTAATTGAGCTCCAGAGACTTTGATGTGCTGCCGAAGGTTGGGAGAGAGCTATTCCAGGGAGAAATTAAAGCAGCCCGGCAAGGCTTCACTACTTCAGACTGTCACCATTTTAAAGAAGCATTAGCATCAGACTTAACCTTCCCCTATGAAAGATCTCACTTTTTCCCCCCCTAGGTTTTTTTTTTTCCTTCAGTATGTATAAAGGCAAAGACACTTTCATCTTTTTATATACATTTCTATATTCCCTTGATTAAGTTTGAAAAGCATGTACTGGACCTGAGATGCATCTGAGGCTGTCTATTGGACCTTGTATTACAGTTCATAGAAAGAAGTAGAAGCAGAGTGAGGATTAGTTTGCAACAGTCAGATGGCATGTGTTGGATTTTCTCCCTAAGACTGCTCTAAGAGTAACCCATCATTATACTACAAAGTTGAGTGGGGACTTATTTTAGCTTGGTTTTATCATTAATTCCCTTTAATGTAAATAAAGAAGAGCAAATATTTCACTGTAGATTCTCTGACTGAGAAAATGAGGTTCTTTCTATAGCTATGTGTCCACTGACTGGGGTTTTTTTTGTTGTTGTTTTTGTATGATTTGTTTCATGCATAACAGGCAAAAACAGTCATATAACATTCAGAATAACAATTTTCAGGCTTTGTTTTTGCACAATGAGGCGATTAGAAGGTCACTGTAAACTTTTGAACGGTTGAATTAAGATGTTTGCTTCATTTGATTAAACTGTTATGATCCTTTTGTACCTCTTTCTTTTTCTCTTACAAATGTGTAGACATACAAAAAATTCTAAAAATAAGGACATTCATAATAATACGGCAAAACTGAGGATCACTGTATATTCTCCAGTATATTAATATACATTGGACAACATTTCATGTTTGAGAGCTAAGACACATTTTTACATGACTAATTTTCCTGGCTTCAAATTCACCCTCCCCCACACCCTATTTTTTTCTTTTCTCTTTATATCTGACTTCCTTGGCTTTCGGTGAAAGTGAAGCAAATTTGTAGGATGCTGAGATCCCTTTCTGGATGCTCTCAGTACTCTTAGATTCTACTTCAAGCAGTGGCAGTTGGGATACATGTTTTTGCGGAAAAGATGCATCCTGGGAAATTGAGTCTATTAGAGATCAATTGTTGCATAGGGTGCTTGTGTTCTTTAAAACGAATGTGATATGCATCAGATCCAGACTTAATGGCAGTAGGAATAGAATCAATCACAGTACAGGCAGTAATCTGTCTATACAAGTTGATCGGGTTTATCCTCTTCTAAAAAAATTAGCCTGTTCCCCAAAAAAAACCAAAAAAAACCCCCCCAAAAATCAAAACAAAACAAAAAAAAGCCAAAAAAAACCCCCACCAAACAAACAAACAAAAAAAAAAAA
This sequence comes from Acanthornis magna, assembly GCA_036785705.1. Lineage (NCBI taxonomy): Eukaryota > Metazoa > Chordata > Aves > Passeriformes > Acanthizidae > Acanthornis > Acanthornis magna. The sequence goes on from JAWUZG010000090.1 coordinate 17,137,521, forward strand.
AAAAAAACAAAAAAAACAAAAAACCAAAAAAACCAAAATCCCAAATGTAAGAATTTAGATTAATAGGAGAATTTGAATGGTTGGCTGTTAAAATCCATTTAAAAAAATGAAAATATCTAATCTCTTTGTAAAGCTTGGGTTGAATTCCATTTTATTATTTAAAAAAATTAAATAAAAGTTAAGAAGCAATTAACTGAGGCTATATGAGAGAACCCTTTTTGACTGGGATTGGTGCACTATTTCATAGTCACATAGTACCCAGAAGTCCATAAAATCTAAATACCTTCTGTGGTGGAGCAGCTTGTAGTGGATAAAAACAGAGGCACATTCACACAAAGTACCTCTACATGCTGACAGGTGTTGCAGTAATTTCATACTGGGAGCCTGGAGTTCACCACAGGAAAGCCTGTGAGTATGCCCAAATTTATGGCATGCAGGTTTGCATTCCAGTTGGCTAGAAATCCAGAGAGGAGGGAACTGTATATCAAATCTGCTTTAGCACTTACCCTAGCTAGTTCAGACATTGGAAGTCTACATGTGTTCCCCAGAATCCATTTTTAGTAGCCAGCTGAGTAGATATTCTTAATATTCTTCCTAGTTTTCATGAGGATTTTTTAATAGTGTTAGACCCCCCAAATATTTTATTTACCTATAATTTTGACATTTAAATTGTTGAAATTTAAAAAGTTGATGGTTGGGTATGGGAAAGTAGACATAGAATATAGAGAATGCACATACAAAAAAATCTGTAAATATGGCTCTCTTTATTGAAAAAAATATAAAAATCATTTATGGAGTTTATATATACACAACTTACACTTGATACATGTCATTTTTTTCAGGTTTTATATTTTGTGTTGAATTATTTACCGTTGCTTAGTTATGGTATCTGATAAAAGTATGTTCTTTAAAACAAGTATAGAATGCATGGCTATTTTTCCTGTAATATTAAAGCAAAATAAGTATAGTGAAGTGCAAACTAATTAAATTATTATTGAGTAACAGCAGGCAGTTTGCAAACACTCCAAGTTGAAATTCTCAGAAGAAACTCTGCTAGTCTTTCCTTGCACGGACTTAGTAATTTTAGATAGCTTTCCCTATATAATATTAAAAAATAAAGTAGAATTTTGTTTGCTATTGGAGCTGTTGATTAGGTTTTTCCGAGTGCTATAATTTCTTGTCTTCTCCAGCATTGCCAAAGAAACTCATCTTAAGCACGTTTTAAGTGGGTTAATAAAGAATCAGTTGGTATGGCAATATATTATGAAGATACTTTGGTGTATGTCCACCATTATTTACAAGCAGTATAATTTTACTTTGGGGGCCTTAGAAGCTGACATAACCTGCTGTAGCCCTGAATCTACTCTAAATTCAGACACCAAGCAAGCTGATTTCCAGGTGTCACTGGTGCTCCCCTACCCAACGCTTCTAGGCACAGCTGAGTGTCCGGACACAATCCTGTGTTGTGTGCTCTGGGATGGCCCTGCTTGAGCAGGGGGGTGGGACCAGACAACCTACTGAGGTCCCTTCCAACCTGACCCTTTCTGGGATTCTTTGAGCTGTAGAATTTTGAATTTCTTGGGGATTTTGCTTGACTGTTACAGACTGTATTGCAGAAATTTTGGGGATGGTGAGGATGTTGTAGATGTACAATATATATTGCTTTATAAACCAATATATTTCTTTTTATGTCTAAAAATTAATTTTAAATCTACTGACAAAATTTCAGCAGTAGAATATGTTCTGATTATATTCCTAAATGTTGGCATTAACGCAACAGGTTTTGCATACGAAGTTGAAAACAGGGTGTTACTGGTTTTTGATCAGTCTTATATAGGAAGAGGTATTAGGAACAGAAACTTAAAAAAAAAATAAGCCAGGTAGTAGAAAAAATTTGTATTCTATTGATTTTTATAGATCTTAAATCATGTGCATTCTGCACTGAATAAATCAGATGCAAAACTGTTAAAATCCAAGATGATTGCATGTATCTCCTGCATGACATGAAGTTCACATCTATAAAAAGAGGGATATACAACTGTCTTTCTACCTTCCTTTGGTAGGAAATGGGTAATGTTTAACAAAACCCAGTGTTTGCACTTTTCCTAAGACCAGTTATAGTGCCTTCAGTTATTATAATGTTAAGAATTTGTGATATGGTACATTTGAGTATTTATGCATTTTTTTTCTTGCATAAATATATGCAAGTTCTGGGGGAAAGCCAACAAAACAAAACACGCAGAGAAATTTATGATGGCTTTATTCTTAGGAAAGAACACATCATATACTTAGGGATACTATACATTCTTTATTCTTCAAACTATTCCTATATTTTTTTGCTTCTGCTGTAACTTTTCTCAGCTAAAACTCTCACAAATTCTGTGAAATACACCAATAATGTAAGTTTAACAAAGCTGCACTTTTTTGTCAAAGAACTATTTATTGAATAAATATCCTGCTTTGGTTTCAGGTTACAAGCATTTCTTAACACTATCTTCTTCCTGAATTTGTAAATATTACAATTCCTTTCTTTCAACTGCCTTACATTTGCTGAGGAGAGTGAACCATTTGAGAAAAAAAGAAGCTCTCTATTTTTATTCCTTAAAAAAAAAGTTTGGTTTTGCTCAGGTCGTATCAATTTTATGTCCTTTTTGGCATGCCCACTCAACTGTAATTTGTGTGGTTCTAATTGAAATAATTTGATTGCACTTCAGTGCCTGGGCAGAATTACTCAGAGAGGTTTGAGTCTGAGATCACCACTCTCCAGTTTGGATTGATCTCTGAGCATGAGATGTAGAGTGAGAATGGAAGCATAGTTCAGTTAACATTTCTCACTAGATTTGAGTCTGACATCCCATTGTTGCCAAAGTCAACAAAATATAATTTTAAACCTTGCGAGGTAACTGACACAATCTGGTTCAATCCTGTGGCTACCAGAACTAATTGTGCTTTTCTGCTTTGGATTTTGCTCCATTATTTTTTTCTTCAACCTCTGTGTTTTGAGTTGGGCTGTGGTCTAATATAGCTTTCTATGGCACTAGAATATATTTGCCTTCTGCTTTTCCACATGTGCTGTTGCCCCAGCCAGCACCATCAGCTTTATCCCTGGTTTTAAAATCCTTAAATCAGTGGAGCCTCTGCTTAAAACAGTAATTGCTGAATATGTTTGAAAGTGGAGCCTAAAAAAGACCTCTGCCTACCTTTTCTAAGGTGATAATATCTAAATATGCCACCTCTTCCTGATTCTGTTCTTCCCAAGAATGTCAGTCTATCGCTGGCATGTCAGGAGTTGCCTAAATTGACAATCTGTTTGCATTTTGCATGGAGAGGAAACTGTGCAAAGGCACAGAGATCAAAACCAATGGTAAAATAATTCTTATTCAGAATTCTGTTTGCATTTATCCTTATATTTAAAACTATGCGCTGGTGTTTCACAAATAGAGTGTTAGAAATGGTGCATTTAGAATACATAAGATATTGGAATAGGGTTTTTTTTACTCTAATTGCTTTACTGCAGCAACTTCTCAAAAAATTCCAATATCCTTTCCATTCCTTGCCTAAAACATAAAATCATAACATGCAAAACCATTTTGCCAATGAAAAGAGGAAAATGGCCTTCAAGTGGACCAACTTCAAATAATTTTTCAGATGACTGCAAATGAATGTGGGAATAAGAGCATCTGTTGCTTTAAGCTGAGTGGGCATTGTTTTAATGGATAACGAAGTGGTATGCTGACCAGAGAAATCAAATTTAGAAAAGGTTTGGATGAACAGAACCTCATGTTTCAAGACAAGGGGCCTCTTGAAAGCTTAAAAAAACATTGGAAGTAGAAGTATAAGCTGAGAATATTTGGCAAGGAAATGAAGTCCAAAACCACAAAAATAATATCTGCATTTTTTAGATCCCTGAAGAGAAGGAGAAAAATGAAACAGGAGTGCCAATATTTATTTTAAAAAAATAGTTCTAAAAAAGATTTTAAAACTGATGCGAATAGAGAAATTATAATGGCGCATAATACTCAGCTCATCCTGCAGAGCATAACATTACAAGACCTACTTGGAGGAAAGTTTTTAAGGCTTGCAAATACAGAAACATTTTACACAGAAGCCTGTTATAAAGAAGGGGAAAAGAGACCTTAATGTAAAGAGAAAGTGAGAATATTTTACTAGACCAAAATGTGCAAAGAAAAAATGATAACATTGTATTTTGGTGAGATTTAGAAGTATCTAATGTGATTATGGCCAAGAATTTGGCCAATGATTATGGCCAATGTAATTGAGGCCAAGATGTTCTTAAAGTGATTTAAATGCACAAAAAATAGCAAGAAGTCAATGAAACACTAGGACATTAAATTCATCTAAATTGTCCTTCCTGTCTCTTTATATTCTCCGCTACACATTTTAGAAAAGCAAAATACAAGGTGTTTCATATTTGAACTTGCCTGATTTTGAATTTTCTTAATAAATATATCTTCTTTTTGCACCTATATATCTTGACATGATATATCCATTGTTACAGTGTATACTTATTTCTCCTGCTAAATCTAAAAGTTGATCATGCTCATTACTTCATTAAAAGTTTTGAAATGATAAAATGCTTACTCAATATGGTATTTCATAAACCCTAGGAGTGTGATTCTGTGCCATCAATGTCTGTCATCTCAATCTGTATCTAGAGTGCATGAAGCAATCACGCAGTCTGCCACATACTTACAGTGAACTCTGTATTGTTAGATTGTTCTGGAGAAGAAAGTTTGCTGTGTGTTCATAGGAGCCATTTCTCTTCACCTATGAGGGCTTGCATCCAGAATTTCATGTTTTCCTTGAAGCAAATTGCAATGCTGGGCAACTCTGGAAAACGGGAAATCCAAATCCCTGACAGGAGAGAATGATTTTCAGTAATCAATTTCATACATTTCTAACCTCTAAAACATGCAATGATGCCAAACTATTTTCTAAATACCTATTGTGTACCTGGGCCAGGTGCATAACCACACTTGCGTGGCTGGCCCTAGATGGCCCTCTGATGAAATAACTACACACCGTGACTCGTTTTTGTGAAGTCTTCCATGTTTTCTCCTCCAATGGAGCATGTTCAGTGAAGGGCAGCAGGGCTTGCGAAAGGACTAGAGAACATGTCTTGTGAGAAACAGCTGAGACAGCTGGGGATGTTTAGCCTGGAGAAAAGGAGGCTCAGGGGGAACCTCATTGCTCTCTACAACAGCCTGAAAGGAGGGTGTAGGGAGGTGGGGGACTGATCTCTTCTACCATGCCTACAGTGAGAGGACCAGAGGAAATTGCCTTAAGCTGAGACAGGGGAGATTCAGACTAGATATTAGAAAAAGTTTTTCATGTTTTTTTCACCATTTGTCAAACAAACCCACAAAAAGATCAACAAATATATTGCATGTTAATGGATATATGCATTTTGCACTAGATATAAACAGTGCTTGAAAAATATTACATGAATCAATCAATACTTTCACTGAGAAATCAATTAATTTAATTGAATTACATTAAATAATTAGAATTAAAATATACCGAATAAAAAATCTGGTTTCAAAAGACAAAGGATGAATTTCCACTGAAAAGAGTGGATTCAATTCACATACATAGGCATTAATAAATCACCCAAAAGAAGTATTTAAAAAAAAAGGAAATATGTAACAATTGTTTGCAACAGACTACAGAAGTGACCGTTCGTACCATAAAGTTAGTGACTGAGAATAGATAGGATTGTACAGGCTGCTTTCCTTGATAGGATGGTACAGGCTGATTTCCTTGATTTTTTCTTTATAGCACCTGATTTTGTGATTACTTCAATTCCAGAAACAATAATCAAAAGAAAAGCGCCAGAATATCCTTTTGCATGCTGTGTCTGGTGCTATGAGATACCAAAAAATGGTATAAAGCAGGAAAAATAAGTCTCAGTACTTAAGTGTTGCTTCTGGGGAGATAATCTACCAGGGATTCTAGCAAAATGGATGCTAGTATTTCTGGTCTTCTGGTTAATGCAAAATATCAGCTGTTAATTAGCAATTCATTATTAGTAATGGAATAACTACTGAAGTAGGTTTATGATTAAAAATGTATTGACTCTTAACTGAAAAGAAAAAAGAAAGATCTTGATTACATAAAAAATAAAATTAAAATAATGGAGCCTTCATATTTGATCCAAGTAGGAAAACAGTCATGGTTCTGCTTCTCTTCTCTAGAGCTTTCCATCTGCATCCCGTGCTGCTTTACTAATCTAAATAAGTGTTACCAATAGATGTTTTGGAATATTACAGAATCCTGAGTTTTAGAAATTTCTCATTTTCTTGTTAAGTGGGGGCTTCATCTTCCTGCAATGAGTCCTAGCAAATTGATATCTTTAGAGCATACACATAATCCTAAGTGAAAGGGTTTTACAAGGAGAAATGAGCTTTAAACCAAACAGCTGCAGCTGATACTGAAATTGGAAAGTGTGCTTAGTTCAACTGTAGACATTCACTGGTTGTTTTTTATTTTAATAGAAACAGATTAGCTGAGATATATCTAGAATTCTGTGCTTAGTCATGAATTTTCAGCTATTAAAACACGCCTAGAAAGGAAGTCTTCATCAATGCTTTTAGGAGAAAAACTCACAAAACTATCAAAATAAGGAGTACTGATTTTAAGTATAAGCAACAAAGTGTTGGAACACATGGAAATTTTCCCCTCAGATAAGTAGGAAACATAATTTCAGTATATTTGCATAGTGAAGTGGTTATTTCCATGTTTTTATGAATAATGAAATATACAGTACATACAATCCATAAAAAAAAGTAAAATAACCAGGACTTCATTCATGTCCTATAAGAAAGTGAAATGCTAAAAATCGTTCTGGAAGAAAAAAAAAGCGTGTATAAACCTTTTAAAGGATTCAAATTCAGAAAAATAAAATTCTTTAATTTGGCTGTTTTAACAACAATAAGAAAGAATCCTGCAACAATGTCAGTAATATCTGATGTAAATTGTAGGTATCTAATAATGGGAGGTTTAATGCATCACATGAAAATGGTGTAACATGACTGTTATGGAGGATGGCAAAAATGGGTAGTACATCTTGAACAGGAAAATGTTACAACAGAAATACTGAAATAATTCAGATGATTTGATAATGACATGATAATCTGATATTTGTAGGACTAATAGACAGTTAAGAAGAGTGTAATTGAGGACATTAATTGAATTATAGACTCCTTTCTTTCCGCTGATTTCCTATTCCATTCTACTGCTTTACTGGAGTGCTATCATAAGTCATTCGTTTTATAGTGGGCTGAATGTACGTCTGTGTAGTTGCAATTGCTTTATACTTAATTAAAAAAGAGGAGGAAGTAAAAGGCAACCAGTGTATGATCTGTATACAGTGTGCTTTTAGTGTTGATCTATAATAACTAAGCTGTGGCATATATCAATACCCTATGAATATATTACTGTGAATAATCTAAAATGTTAATATATAGGATATATTTAATATTAAACATTTATCTTTACAAATAAGTAGCTAGAAATATTTTTCATACGAAAAGTGATTTCCTGAAGCATGATGCTTTGTCAAGGAACTAATTCTTTGGCAAATTTGCAGGCTGCTGTAGATCTGGTTACAGCTATACACATTTCAAACTCCTCTCTCCAAGAGACTGTTCTCATACTTTAGCTTTTTAAATGTGTGTGGTTTCCTCTGTATTTCCTCTTTTCATCTTAAAAACCTGTGTATTTACAAATATTATGTATCAGATAGCAGCAGAATACATTCAAAGGAGAGTGTTTAAATCTTCACAGTCATTGTTCTTATCCACCTGAATTTCACATACATGATACCAGCTGTATCCTAGCATCTGATTTTAATGAAAGAAAACCAAGGAAAATTTGGTTTATTTAGCTTATCAAAGGGAAGGCTAAGCAGTAACTGGATCCAGTCTGTAATTACCAACACAAGGAAAAGTTATCTGATACTAGAAAGCTCACAGACAAAGGTGTCACAAGATCTGTCACAGTTCAAAGTAAAAATAAGGAGCAGATTTTTAACCATTGCAAGAATTTAGCATATGAGGTAGCATTTCACAGCTGACCTGTGACTGAATGGAGGGAGCACATAGTCTCTTGCACGTGTCTGGGTGACCTCTGAAGAATCAAACTCCTTCCCTTCTTTGGAGCTGTGTTCCAAAGTGACTGAAACAATGTCAGCAGCTGCAATGTTGGTCTAAGTTCTGCCTGTAACTCACTCTTATGCGAACTGTTCCTCTGACTGGTTTCTATCAAGGACAGAACTAACATTTGAATGCTTTACCGTGTGCTGAAGCACTTTTGTATTGCTGTTATTACCATCCTCTCTGAAACAGACTCATCATGGCTATGAGAAAAAGGTTGTACACCGAGTGCACAAACTTAAATTAGCTTTTTCATATGTGGAGACGTATTGCTAACTTGAAGCCATACCAGTGAAAAGATTGAAGAAATACCATTTCCATTTCCTCAAGCATGAAGGATCACTGACAGCAGTGGCATATGGTCCCCCTAACATTTTCCTGTTCAGAAGTTGGGGGAGGTCATGATTATGAAAAGTAAAGACCTCAAATGAGTGATTAAAGCACTGCAAGCTGGTGTATGATAGCTTTTGTGTATCTAATGGAGAACAGAGAAATTCAGTCACTCCAGTCCTAAACCTTCTTTTTACATTTCTGTTTAGGGAAGTTGTTCACTATATTTCTTTGTTTCACTGAGGCTGCAGTTCTCTTAGTGGCTGCAGCCTCAGCAAAGGCACAGTCTAGAGAGCCTGGGAAATGCAGATGCGTGTGGTGAGGGTCCCCATCCCAAACAACTGACTCCTCTTAGGAGTCTCATGGCAGAGCCCACCTGAGAAGAGGTGCAGGGCTGAAGAGAGCCTGCCAGGTGATGAAAAGGATTGGAAAAAGATGGTTCTACAGTGCATGATACAAATGAGATAAGTTAATAAAGATGACATCTAATTAAATTGTGTCCTTTTTGTCTATTTTTTGAACATCCAGAACACTGAAGGAAAAGTGAAAAAGATTATTTAGATATAAATATCTAGTCTTAAATTAATACACTCAATTGAGAAAATGCAAAACAGGAAAAACAATGCTTATTTTAAACTATTTTATTTTAAAATAGTTTCACATTAATTTTAAGATGCAAAATTACATTGCTAAATTTGTTCATGGTTTGGGATATTTGATGGACCTAACTTTACAAAAAGTATTAAGGTGACATACTGGTTTTGTTAATTTTTCTATTTATTAATGGAATGGGTGGCCTTGTAATTTATGACCCTGATGTGGATGTGAATAGCAAGTTATATTATTTTGGTTGTACTTTGCACAAAGCAGCCTCAGAACTAAATCTGTTATCTGATACATAACTGACAACAGTGTCAGGCACACTGTTGGAAGAAGATATAGCTAAGCATAATTGCAAGTTCTCTTTCTCTGCGCTTGCTTGTAGAGTTTGGTATTTTGGTGTTTTTGAAGAAATTAAGTTCATGTGACACATGAGAAATAGATCTTAGAAGTATCAGGTTACAGTAATTACTGATACTCTTCTAACAGCAGGTACTTCTTTTTTATGTTTCTTAAAAACATTCAAGTTCATTTTAAGTCAAAGTTTTTAAGTGCTGAAGAGACATGATTAACTTAATTGATGGGTAAAATTTCCTATGTTCTTATGCAATATTTTATTGAAAAACTCCTGCTAATAACTGTCACCTTGACTTTCTTTAAAGGTCCTTGCCTATACCGAAGGCCTTCATGGAAAATGGATGTTCAGCGAGATTCGAGCTGTTTTTTCAAGACGTTATCTTCTCCAGAACACAGCTTTGGAAGTGTTTATGGCAAACAGAAGTAGGTCATAGTTTATATTTATTGCATAAAATTGCTCTCGTAGTTTTTTTGTGTTTTATTTATTAATCTTAAAATTACAGCTCTGTGCTTCCTTTGAGAAAGAGCTTATGTCTGGTCTATAATTCTTACTTTTGTATGTATTCAGTGCAAATTGTATTAAAATCAATCTCACTGTTTTCTGTGCAGCAGTGAGATTAGTGTACAGAACCAGATCACTGCTATTGGTAAATTCTTCAAATGTTGGACAGGAAATTTGTTTTTTCTGTTGTCCCACCCTTCTCCTCAATTGCCTGTAAATAGTTTAATGAAATATACAAAAAGACATTTCCTTTTCTAATTAAAAAATGAATTAAAGTTTAAAAGTACTGGATCAGTAAATGGATCCACTCAGTTTTGTGTTTCTCTGAATCACAGTTGAGTGGCTGGTGAGGTGTGTGAGTGGTCTTTTACCCTGAGGAGCTCTGATACAAGTTTTAGTTTCAGCTGGAGAAGGAATTAAACAATTCCTTGTTCCTTCATGTTTTAATGCACTAGTTAGAAGACCAAATGCCATTCCAACTGCTGAACAGCTTCCCAGCCTGATAAGAGATTATATGGGTTAATAGTAAACTGTGATTCCTCTGAAGTTAGCAACACTCAGAGCTTCTACAAAATGGAGAGTTAATGCCAAAACGTTTACCAGCTAATTATACATAGGTGTGAAGAATGTCAGGAATTTCTGTTGTACCTCGGATCCCCAGGAGGATAAAAGTGGAACTACCTTCTCTCCCCAAATAAAACTCAGAGCATTTAAAAAATATATGCAGGTGAAGAAACAGATTTCAGCAAATGTTTTACTGGTACATATTTTCCTTTCTTCATTTAGCTTCTGTTATGTTTAATTTTCCTGACCAAGCAACAGTGAAAAAAGTTGTGTACAGCTTACCACGTGTTGGAGTAGGAACCAGCTATGGTTTGCCACAAGCCAGGTAATTTAATTAAAATAGTTTTTATATTTTATGTTTGTTATATTATACAGTTGATATTTTTTAAAATGTCAATACTAGAACATTATTTCTGTCATGAAACTCTAGATTTTCTTTCTCTAAGGTTAGTCTGACAAACATTTCCCTTTACTTACCATATGGCCTGTTAGTGTATGGAAAAAATTATTGTAAATTAGATTATTAGATTTTTTTTCTTTTCAATTACAGAAAATAAGTATCTTCCAGTGAAAAAACTTACACCTTATCTCTTCAAGATCTGGTTTGCAATCAGGTTTTTTAAATGTATAGACAAATATTTATCCTTGCTGTGATTGTTACGCAGTATGTGGAACTGAATTGGACTAGGTTTTGTGTTTGCTGAGTAAATTGTTTTTCTGTATGAATGCATGGGGATTTTATTTCATTTCTTATCAGTGTAGTGTCTATTTTGAAATTTCCAATTTTCTTCCATTCATTAGTATAATGCATGATTCTCCCTCTCTTTCCAAAATTATGGAGGATATTTTTGAAAGAACAACTAAGGTTCAGTTTTAGAGATTTTCACGTACTATAGAAGAGTACAGTTTTTATTTTCTCATCATCATCACTATCAAATCAGCCTATGGCCAGAAATAAGGCTGCAAATCATCAGATCCTATATTATAAAAGTATTCCTATTTCACGGATAGGTGAGACGATCTTCATGTACACTTTTCTGAGTTGGAGGGGGGACATTTTTGTTTGTTTGTTTTTAGGTTCAGGATTAACTTCTGGTCAAAATGAGACAAAAATAAAGAAATATAAGGGAGTAAGGAAACAGTATGACATTAACAAAATATGGTGCTTTGGGCTCAGACCTCCATTTGGCTTGATTTGGCCAAAAGCCAATGACTAAATCATCAGTGGAGTGTCTGGGATGTATCTTTGTCTTTCTTTAAGTAATTTCCGACAAACTAAAACTTCACATTGTCCTTGTTTTATCCCAGTGAAAAATGTGGAAATACTCTGAAGTGTCAAAGCGTTTGTAGAATTGGAGAACTATTTCATTCCCAGATGAACATCATTCCCTGTCATGAGCCCCAGAGTCTCATGATACCTAAGGCTTGATCTCCTGAATGTGCTGAAGTCTTTAGGCAAACTGCCAAATTTCTCAAGTTTTCATTGAGATCAAGGCGAAGTTGGGGCATTTATTTGGAAGGCGCATCTTGTTAATATTTGCATTGTTCTTCCATATACTAAAGTTAAAGGAAATGCTGTCTCTAAATGGAAAGTAATAGTATTCTTTTTTGAAATAGAAATGGCCACATGTTCTAGCACAAACAAAATGCAAATTTCTCAATCAGAATTTCATATCTACTGTGACATTTTTACTTTTGAAATTCATATCCTTTGTGCATTATTCAGTGAATAATTGTCTGAAAAAGTTTGTTGATATATAATTATTTAGAAAAGTTTCAGCTTCAATATAATATGCAGTTATTTCCATACCTTTTTGATTAAAGTTCAATTTGAATCGAAAATGGGCTTGCTAGCCTTCAGAATATATCTGGCATATGTAGTGAAGTTATTTTTCTTTCTTTCTTTTTTTTTGTGTGTAATCATGGTATGATTTATGCACAACAAAGACTCTCTAATCATGGGGTTTTTATTTCTTTTTTTCTCCTGTCTACATTTCCTTATTGTCATCAGTAGGATTGCAGTGGAGTAACTGACAGGAAATCTGGCTCTATAACTGCTATGTAGTTAATATTTTGTTGATGTTAGAATATAGTTTTCCTTCCTATTTATATATTGGCTCTGGAATGATAATTTTTGAAATTATGCTAATTTGTATAACTAACATATGAAGAAAGTATGCTGAGTAATCAAAAGGAGCTGCTATACTGAGCAAAACGTTATCCTTTTTTTTTATCATCACGAATTTCCAGATTAAGCTGTACCTTAAAATATTTTAACAAAAGCAGACTTTTCTGGTCATTTTGCTTATATTCTCTAGTTTTATTTATGCAAGTAATATTTGCTCTCTGATACTACTCTGATAAACATGTCATCTAGAGTTAATTACAGTATCATAAAGGCTTCCATTCATGATGGAAACATTCCAAAGAAGTAAATTACTTTTAATGCAGTACATGGCTTTTAAGTGTATGTCTGTTTTCATGGTGAAATCCTGGAATTAACAAAGGTGCAAGGAAGTAGAAGTAAATAGAAATATTTATGATCTACTGGCACAAAGGATTAGAAGCAGGTGAACCATTATGACTTCTCAAGAGTTTACAGACCTGCTGTTTTGAACATCTCCAGTTTGCTTCTTTGCTGTCTTTCCCAACAGCCTGTCTAATGCTTTGATTCAACAGAGTTCAAGCCTGTGCTTAATGTTGCAAAGAACCAATCATATCCTTAAAATGAGTCACATGTTGAAGAGTTCAGTCTGATTTGGTAATCAAGTTTGTCTTTGATAAATGCATTTTCACTGTTCATGAAACATGTTGTATTGGTTGTAGTTTCCTTATGACCTTGCCAAATGATACAACTGGGCAGACAGTGCTGTGTGTTTTAACTTTTACAGCTCCATATGATTCTACATAGGTAGAGTAATATCCACATTTTTAGCATCGAATTATCAGAATACTTTTGATGGCTCTAACACCTCAGGTGTAATTTACTGATGTCTTTTTATTGAGGGCAACATCACAGCGCAGGAACCAACTGTGAGCTGCCTGATGGTTTTGTAAGCATATGGAGATGAAAGAATTGGTGAAAGATACAGTATCTTCACCACTAAACATGCTGACACCTGCCACTGAAATTCTGTAGGCTGTTAATGCATTAGAGAAAACAATGGCTCCAGTTAATAAAACTAATAAATTCAAACGATGCGGTTTTTGAAAAAAAAATGTATTTTGGCTGTTACAGTAACTATATTCAACGTCAGCTTAGCTCAGCCATATAAGTATCTTGGTGAAGGATTTCCAGATCTCAGTACAGCTGGTTGAAGAGGTTGAATTTTGTGAAGGGCGAGAGGTAGAAAAACTAAGTTTTGATGCCATCAAAGTAGAAAACCCTCTTTAGAACTTTGATTGAAAGTGAATGTTGATGAGTTTTTTGTCAGAAGTAAGTGACTTTCACAAGTCTTTTTTTTCCCTGGGAACAGGAGCAACACAACACAAAACATCATGCAGGTGAAGATACTTAAATATTCTTTGTATGAGATTACATTGTAGAAAAGTAAATGAAAAGTGACTGTAAAAGGCAGCGTGTCATATTCCACATGTGGGATATATAGCATCTCTTCCTTCACCAAAATGGCATGATGCATTTTCTAAATACATTAAATGTACAAAACTTTAAAAATTGGATCATTCTGCCGTACATTAGAGTCTTCTGCAGTTCCCATTTTGAGCAGATATTTCATGGTTCTCTAGAAGCAAAGGAAACACATTCATTTGTGCATCTTCATATTGGTGATGGCATATTGAAGAAAGAAATGGTTTGATCAAAGTTGGGTGGTTTTAGCAAAACAGAAAACAGTGGGTCTTCCTGTGTTAGCTGAAACAAGCAGGTGTGGAACCAATTTATTGTGCATAATTTCTTCCAGTCTCTGCTGAAATAACTGTGAATCTTTCAAACCCTACTTAGATATGGAGTAAATAAGGATATTTTTTGTATATTTTGATTTTCTGTAGAGTTCACTCAAATCAGGCATTCCAATGCAAAGTCCAGCACTTGACAGTTTATAGATTTTTGAGACTCCCTAGGAGATTGTGAATAAAGTCAAAAAAGCAGCTACTAAGCTGTACTGATGCATAAATGTTGTTTTGTCATGGGAGGGGCAGAAAGTCTGTGACAGAAATGCTTTGTAAATGTAATGATCTCTTTAGTATTTTATTTTCTGTGTTTATTAATTTGAATATAGCATTAGTCAAAATTTACTGGAAAAAATATGTTTTTGAGAGTTCTACTGTAAAAATAGTTGTTAGTCTATAAAATGCAATATTAAGTATGGCTACATTCAGATATTTCTTTAGATAATTTTTTTCATAAGAAGCATAATAGAAACAGCTTTTAAAAATTCTGTATTTTATCCTGTGCACTAGTAAAGTGTATTTACCTTTGGTATTCTATAGTCTACTCTAAAATAAGGCCAGGCAAACTGGCAAGACCTAATGTAATTTTATTTGGGTAAATACACTTGCAAGGTCATTTTTGTATGTCCAGTTGCAAGCTGAAGTATGGCAGACATTGACAACCTACACACTGGCAATTTACACACATAATTGTAATAACTGTACACTCCAGTCACATAACAATACTCACCCTTTCTCTGGAAAAGGAGTTTAGTGCATCTCTAGGAGTATGTACACATATCTTTAGAAACAGATGGTTCACATTTTTGTAAACACTGCCCAATCTGACACCTTGTACATGACGTTGTTTTAAGAAGACACTCAGCCTTCATAGTCTAGAAGTAATACCCTTAATGTGCTCAGGGTGCAAGTGAAAGCTGAAGCATTGGGTGTCCCTATTTAGTCTTGATAAGCTATGTAAATACTACTATATACGTTCTTTCAATTCACTAAATCCAGACTGCGAATTAGGAATTGTTCTTTTCATTGTTGTTTTTAATGCATACAAACATTTTCTTTGTCTTGACACATTCATAAGATCTAAATTTCTTTTAAAAAAGGTATCTGAGGAGAGGAATATTTTCCCCTTTAAAAATTTCCTCGTCTTTTTTTTTCAGGCAAGAGCTATTTTCTCTAGAAATGAGTTTTGAACAATGGGACTGCTTCTGCCTGTTGCAGATTTTTTTCTTTAGTACATTAGCCTAGACCAACTCTAGTCCTCTATATTTTACCAACTAGGAACAGAATATACAATGGTTAATTCAGAATTGGTGCATGGTATTTGGTTATTGTGATGTTGTCAAATTGAATATAGAAGAGTTGAAGTTTTCTGCATTTCTCTTCCTTAGCATGTAGTTTAATCCTTTCTCTCTTATCCAGTCATGTGAAGTTTCAAAAAATGCATGGAAATGGAGTATCATAGAAACTTCTGCTCCTCTTCCAAATTTGAAATGCAATTTAGAAGTCATTATGAAGAGACAGGCAGATGAACATGTGAGCAGATAACTGAGTAAGAACCAGGCTATAAAAAGAAATCTTCAAGCTTACTGGGATATAGGAAGGAATTGTGGGTATTTGACCATAGAGGAGGTGCACAAATTGTGTAATAAATATCTTCAACCCGTGTGATGGAAGTGTATGTCACTTTAATCTATCAATCACTCACCTTAATGAACTTATCTCAATATATCCTTTTGAAACAGGGAAATAGTATTCATCTTTTATTCCTGCTGGACAAGCCTGGCACCAGGAGGACTGCAGTTTCTTTTAATCCCAGTCTTTTAACCAGATTCAGAATAAAATAAAACACAAAGTATATTATTCTGATTTATTGCAATGCTGTAGTAGTGGTAAAATAAAATATAGTTCTTAATTTTAGCCATTTTTCAAATAAGGGTAATAGTGTCTTCTTGACTTCATTAAATGAAATAAAAAAGCCTCTGAGAGAATCTGAAATTAATCAGACTAATAATGTTGTCCTACATCTTAACATTTAATGACACTCTTAAAAAAATAATTCTTTAAATGTATTTCCTAGGAGAATCTCTCTGGCCACGCCCCGACAACTTTATAAATCCTCCAACATGACTCAGCGCTGGCAGAGACGGGAGATATCTAACTTTGAATACTTGATGTTCCTCAATACTATAGCAGGTAAGGCTTCTGGCTCTTTAATCCTTGGTAATATGTTTATGTTTGTCAAAGTCTTAAGCACCGTGACTTGATAGAATACATTTATCCCTCTAGAATTCATCAGCAGCTTTGTGATATATTCTGAAACACACACACATTAAATTTTATCAGAAAATGCATAACCTATCATGGAGACTTTAGATTCATGTATTGCTGTGAAGGCTGTTCCTTGCTCCCCTTCTGCCATTTCCTCTGCTGACAGCTTTGTCTGAAGCTTTATTAGAGTCAACAAACCATTGCCAGAGAGTGTCTGGAAATAATAATGGGAAAATGTAATTTCGCTACTTCATCATTCTCAGCAACAGCAACTAGACAGCAGAATAACAACAGTATTCTGCCTAGTACAGATGTCACCTGGATTGTGGTATGATTAGATTACAGCATCTTTTCTCATTTAGTTCTTTGAGATGAAATATAATATCCGATTAGGTATTTAAAATGAGAAATAACTGCCATAGACTTCCATTTGTTATTGGCAAAAGAGGAGCTTTTCTGGCAATTGTCATTAATTAAACATTCAGAAAGATATTATTCCTTTCACCTTTCTCTTTTCTATGTGTTAACTCCAGTGTTAATTTTAAATGTAAAAAGCAGCAGTATTTTACGCCATATACAGGGATTTCCAGGAGGTTGTCTACTATTATGATTCCTGCCTGTAGCACTCATGCTGCTTATGAACCTGCCTGTGGAGAGCCTCATACAGGCATTTCACATCGGTGAGTTTTAATTTGAAACCCAAATTAAATTCCACCAGGCATCGCTTTGTACTCCAGTGTTGCAACTCTCGTCTTGGTTCTGACTTTTATGCTCGAGGTTATCCTCAGGCCAGACACAAGACACATGTAAGTGTGAAACCCGAAGGTAGCACTCATTACGCTGACCAGTCTGAGGACAGTCACTGCGTACTTCCCAGTAGGGCAGTGGCAGAATTCAGGAGCTGTCAAACTCACTCGCTTGAACCCTTAGGCTTTGGCCGCTGTGCTTAGATGGTAGTCATCTTCCATGCCTCCAGTCTTATGGATGTTAATAAATGTGTCATCAGCTTATCCCTGTGTGATACAGAAGTGTTACCACTGAACAGTTGGAAATCTGAGGGCATGTTTACCTTGTGCAGTGGAGCAAAAAGCAGAATCCTTGAAACTACTGGAGATCTGGGCTGGAAAGTCCATCTGGTGAAGTCCAGTGCAGGCTCACCAGCTTGGTTCCCAAACATTATAACTGCAGTCCCGCAGACCTCAGCTGAAGGAAGGAGCCCTGCTGTGCGTTTATTGCCTGTGGTGCAATGCCAGGAGAATGCTGCTATCCTGCTTCTGGCCACTGGCCAGCTGTCTCCAGCTGCTTCGTGCCTCTCACACATCCGCTGCCCTTCTAGTGATGAGGAAATACAGGTAGATCCTTGCCGGCTCCCTGGCTGCCTCACCCAGACTTGGAGGATTTACTGGAGAGCTGGGAAGTTAGCCTAGATCCCCTCAGTCCTTGTCCAATACATTATTGACAGAACTAGACTTTGCTTGTGATTTCCTTTTTATGTATTCATTTTTTCGGTTAGCAGTGAATTGAAATTCTTTAAATGTGAGTAGACAAGAACTAAGCCAATTTTTTATAATTTTTTTTTTTTAAATTCAATTCGTTTAAAACTCCAAGGTCACTGTTTTTTAGGTACACCACCAAAGCATTCAAACCTGGAAGACACCATTATGTCTGAAGTAAATTAGGAATTGCACTAACACTTACACTAAAATATCTATCAGTTAACAAGTTTCAGCCTGAAGAGATTCCTTCAGAGTATTTCAGAGATCTCAAGAGAAATATTTTTGACCTGTTTCTTGACACTAGTACTGCTCGGTGGCTTTATAGCCAAGCACTTGGAGCACTTGCATGGGACAGGTTTTACTTAAGGTCCTTTAGTGTCTCTGCCTTATAACAGGATGGCCTGATATTAGCATTCCAGGTTTCACCTGCCGTAGCCAAGGTTTGAAGGATTACTGACTATTTGTAATTTTTGGTGTGTGTCCATGAGTTTTTGTTCTATTTGGAAAAACAGTTTGGTCACTGTCCCTAGGAGTGTCTCTCTCTGACTCAAAGCATTTAATTTCTAGCAGATTTATTGGTATCAGTCTCTTACAGGTAAATCTCATTTGTTCAGGTAAAGTTGTTTGTTAATTGCATAGGATCCCTTGCTCATTTCACAGCATTGTCTACCATCTTATAAAATCTTTCAGCAGTACATGATTTTTTAAAAAATTAGAATAAAAATTATTCTCAGTAGCTGAACTTGCCAATGACACACACAAAACCTTTTCTGAAAATCACCTCAGAGAATGAAAGCTGACTGAAACCCAACAGGCAATTCTATACATGACAATAAACTCTTTATTCCAGTTTGGAAAAAAACCCAAAGTTTTCCAACTTTTTGAAAGAAGCAAAAAATCCCCTCAAGTTATTTTTTGGAAGATCAACCAAGTTTTGTAGTTTTAATGAAGTCTGCACTTCATCTAGAAAGCTCACTTCCAAGAACTCATAAAATACTTGGGGGTATTTGTAAAGAATCTCCTCATAAAGTTCTTGGCAAGCCAGAAACCCACCCACAATAGAGTGCACATGAGCTCAAAGTCCAGTTACAAGGGAGAAAGCTTTGAAAAAGAAATATATGTTAGAAAGTTTAGAAGTTTTCCTATGCCCAAGCTGATCCTGGTTCCACCATTGCATGTCACTGTACTAGCAGGGCCTGAGATCTGGGAAACTGCAGGGTGGAGAGCTGAGAGGCAGCCTGAATGACACCACTGCTTTTTCAGCTCTGCCTGTATTTCTGTAAGTCTTCCTGAAAGGTGTTCCTCAAAAATATTTCCCTTGCAACAGATAGATGTTTTCTGATGAAGCATTAACAAAATTAATAACTCTGCCAGAAATACAGTACTGGAAGCAAAGAACCTCTACTAAATTGTTGCCCTGGTTTTGATAACAGCTGCTATATACACTGTTTTGATAACTGTCCAAGTACACCTGTATTAAACAGACACAAAATCATATATGCAGTGTAGACAGGACCCTTAGCAGTCAGAAGAAAAAGCAGGATTTTCTTTTTTGTACACAAAAATAGAGTACTGAATATACTTGTGACCTCCTTTCCTAAGACGTGTTTTTGTTTCTTTCTTCTTGGAAAACCAATTTCCAATTACAGTCCTAATTATACTCTTTTGTAATGGGATTCCATAAGAAATGTTTCCTTATAAGTTACTTCTTCGCCAGTAATTGTTACTGCAGCAGTGATGACCTAGTTTTAGAATATAACTGTTTATTTAAGCAGCATCTTATTCTCTAATAATATTATTGTTTTTAGCTATTGAGAAATATATCCATCCATTTATTTTTATTCATGTTGCCATTAAGCTCCTACTGGCTTATTCAGCAAATCTGAGCTGTAGCTTAGTCAGAAACATGGAGGTTTGACACTTAAGCATTGTGGATTATCTGCTGGTAAGTAGGTGATAAGTAAGGTTGCTTCACTGTTTTTTCTTATCCAAATAGAGGTCCACTAACAAAGTGGTTTAGTACATCTTTTGCCCATTCTTTCTGCCTTCCTTTTTTTTATTACAATGGTGCTTAATTAGTCTCTAGCCCTCTATAGAGTAAGAAAGCACTCGTGTTTTCTTGTGATCCTTCTCTGAAATTACACAAAAAGCAGTAGCTTTGGAAGAGAGACGTTCAGAAGTGAAGGTTCTCTCACCAGCTTATTTCTCTCACTGTGACATCATGCAGCCGAGTCCTTTCCCACAAGAAGTTCTTTGCCTGTTAATACTGTTAATTACACAGACTGGTTGATCTCTGTAGAACAGAATCATTGAAATAAATATATGAATCTCTTCTTAAATCTCTCCCTGGTTTGCTGGTATGTCTGTCCTGAGAAACATGGCCGCTGGCTGTTCTATATTTTCTTAATATTTGAAGTATCCTCTTGGAAAAAAATCCATCATTCAAGGACTATTTTTAAAATTCTTACATCATCCTATTACCCCCTGTGAAACATTGCCATGCTTCATTTTTAGTTTAACTGTTTCTGCTGTGATCTGTGCTCATGACTTACTGTCTACTCCAGCTCTCCAAGTTCTCTCTTTCTAGATAATTTCCTATCCAAGTATATGTGATTGCCAGCATTTTCATAGGCTGATGTCTCATTGTAATTTCAGTTCAAAATCTCTCTCCATCTTCAAAACTCTCTAAAATCTTCTTTCAACCTGTTTCTCTGGCCCTCTAGTCAGCTATTTTCTCACCTCCCTATTCTGTTTCCAAGCTCTTCACCTCTTTCTTGCCCTCTTTTCTGACTCGAGAATATTTCATCATGTTTACAGCTCTGGGCTTTCCTCCCAAAGGTAAACACTGCACTCTGCTACTTATCAATCAGTCTCAGTGTTATACTCTCCATGCCCCTGGTTTTTGTCCTGATTGTGTAGACATAAGCCTTCCTGGTCACCTTCCCCCTCCTCCTTCTACCTACTTCATTCTCAGGGATCCTTTTGTTTTGAAGGCTTGGGAGCTGCTATGATTATATGAATTCTCCTTTCTGCATGGGACCAGCATATATGTCAACTGAACCCTCTGGGTGGTGTAGGAAACAAATAATTTTTATTATTCTCAATTACAAGATTTTTGAAAAGAGTACTTAAAAGTAATCCCACTGCAGCAAAACGGATCAAGAGGAGTGGGAACAAGAAATTGTCTTTAATGTCATTGCAGTGCTCACAATTTTAGCTAGAGGTCTGGATTTCAAATCTATTTCGCAGTATTTAACTAATTTCTGCTGTTTGGTTTCTTTTCAAATTGCAGTATATTAAATGTGTGCTAGCATTTGTATTTATTGGAATTTTAATTCTTTTAAATCCCACGTGTCACGGCTTTTAAAAGAAATGGAGAAAAATTGCATCCATAATTTTTGTGAGTAATTTCTTGTAGTGGAAAGGGATTATTTTTAAAGGTTTGTGAAAAAAAATGACATCTTCAGTTAGGCAATAAATTCAGATGAACTTCTTTCTCCTCACCATTTTTTTTTTTTTGCCTGTTTAGCATTTTCCACTTTTTTACTCTGTGATGTACAAGCCCTCACTGGTTAATTATGTATATATTTAGCTACTGCATGTGTTGGGCTTATTATTGTCATCTAATTAGATGTAACTCGAACTACTTACTTCTAGAAAAATCATTAAAAATTCTTTCCTAATGACCTAGAGATGACAAAATGTCTGTAAAGTGTGAAGAAGCAGACAAGCACAGGAACATCGCTCTTAAAGAGTGTTAATCCAGATGCTGCAATCATCTAATTAAACAATATTTTGCTGTCATTAACATTTTCACCAAGGAATTGCAGTTATAATTTCTTTGTCAGCTGTCTCTAGCTCACTTTACCTTCGAAACTAAAGTGCCATATAAAAACATTAAATTGGATGGTTTAATTATAAAGTTTTTTTTTTTTTAATGAAGAAACATATCCAGTATTTCTGAGATCTCATTTACTATGTCTCACTTTTATTGTTCAAGTAGATTAGTGTCACAGGGCTTGAAATATTAAATATTCAGCCTTTAATATTAATCTCTGTAAGCCTACATGAGGGGAAATCTGAAGCTTCTGAAAAGGTATAGGGACTTCCAACAGTCATACAGGTTTATGTTTTATATTTATTTAGCTAAAGAAAGGACCAAATAATTCTTGCTGGAAGCATCAGACAGTTGATGAGATGGCTAAGTATATTCATCTGCTGACTCTACTCTGAAAATAATCAATTTTGAAGCCAGAACTGATCAAGACAGCATTTCTAATAAAGTGAAACCACTAATATTTATGCATGTTTAGAATTAGGGATATGTAATCCCATTATAGGCCTAGATCACTGTCCTTTGGTCATATAAGTACAGATGTGTGGTCTTACCTTGTAGGCTTGGTCTCCTTTCACAATTTAAATTATGGTTCATCTTCTCGAGTCAGTTGATATTAAGAAGAAAATTCTTGAATTGAGAAAAATAAATCACAAACTTAAAAAAAGAAATTAATAGTTATTATTAGTAGTTAATATCTTCATAAATAAAGCATAAACATGTTTTATAAAAATTGAAGTAGAAAAGAATATTTTATTTTTTTCACAGGACTATGCTTGTATTTCCCAAATACATAATCACAAAGGCATCATTGTTTGCAGCTTATCCTACCTAAACTGAGAGAGAAGCTGCTTCAAATTATTTCTCATTGTGGGGTAAAAAACTGCACAGAGGAGTTACTGCACTGTTCTGATGTGGAGCTGATGTCACATGATAATTTCTTCATGTGTCTATGCTATAAGTAACCACTCAGCAAAAGAGAGCTCGTACAGTAGTTAGGCTCAAGATTGCTTTTTCCTTGCCCTATTCACACATTTATGATTTTCCCATATGGAATGGGAACAAAAAGTCAAAATCTTGTTGACTGAATATTGAAATTGGATTGATATGAAATGAATGAAATAAGTATCAAAATTAAATAAAATCAGAAAATGAAAAAATCCCAATTTTGAAATTAGAAGTAATTTTGTATAACCCTACATTTCCATTCAAAATTTTGCAAAACGATGCTCTCACTTTTTAAAAGCTTCTATAAAATGGTTCCTGTTGAAGATTTTCATTACTATGAACCCTTTTCCATACAAATTTTGATTCTGAAGAATCTTCATTTTTTCTTATGCTTTGTAATAGACTACAGTCCTCTCAGTAGTTGTCTTGCTGGATCTCGAAGTTCTTTAGTCTGCTCTCTGCATAAACACAAATATCATTCTATTGTGGAAGCTTTTGAACACTCTTCTGTTAACTTAAAGCTTCTGCTGGGAGAAAAACATTTATTGTATGAAGCCGTAGTTTCATAGATGCCATATGTTATAGCACCCTAAATTTGATAATCTCAAGAAATTTTACAAGTCATATATAATTAAACCCTTGCCAAAAAGAAAAATAATATTCTGATTTGATGAATGTGGAAAATGAGGCAGAGTTGTCTTCCTTCAAGACATATAGACCCCCCCCCAAAAGCCTAAAAGAATTAATATTGTACCAGAGAATACCTTTCCTTTTCCTCCCTTACAAAGATAAATTCTGGTATGCTTCTTGGTTTAGTTTGATACATTTTTGTTCTGCTCAAGAGTCATTTTGCATTGATTCATTCATTTATTGATTGTTGATATTAAAGAAGAAGTGGTTTTCTTTCTATCCATCTTTATTTGTGTGTGTAGCACACAGTACTGGCATTGCTTTATTATAAAATTATATTTGCACCTTTTTTTTTTTTATTCTTGTGAACATCTATGTGTTCAGAGTGTAAAAATGAGGATGTGAAATTATTAAGAATATGGGCTTTTCTGGTATTCAATGAAACTATGTACAAAATAAAAACACTTTTTGTTCACCAACTTCTATTGAAAAAATAAGGTGTTTGTAGAGCAGTGAAAGTTTCACATTTTATTAAAGCAGAACTGATTTTTGTGGAGAATTGCAACTGCTACTCAGAACAAGGAAGCCTGTGTTTTCCTGTGCTGGATTTTGTACCCCAGGAATCTGTCCAGAATCTGGAAGGAAGCAGTTAGTGAGACAGGGCTGTAAATCTGCTGCAGGACTGGGAATTGTTAACCTGGATTATTTCAGTCTGCTAATTATATTATATAAATATACACACACATATATTTATGACCTGATTTTGTTTTAAGACTCATGTTGCATATTGTGTGTTTCTCACTATATCAATAGGGTGGATGGTTTTGTACTAAGAAATTTCATTTGTCTTATCACTGAAATGTTAGATTCTACTAAATACTAGAGAACACAGAAATAACAGCCTTTCCCAAACACACTTTTCTTTGTGATGAAGTCATAATTTTCAGTTCATTGCAGTTGCAATGCAGTTGCAAGTTGTTCTTTTGAAATGGCATCTAAAGATGGCTTTTGCACATTTGAGCCGCTGGGACGACAGCAGTGTTTCTTTCATGATTGAAGAGAGTGGCCTGGGGTAGTCAGCTCTGTCTTTAGTGGGCAGAACTGTTATTTAATTTTCAAAGTGATTACAAAATAGTGTTACAGCAAACATGACTTTCACCACTTTGATTCCACAGTTGCCATGGAATCCCACCACTTCTTCAGTGAAGAAGAGCCATAGACAGTGATGGATTAGGATGGACTATCTAAGATAGACCTAGATTTGCAAACCTCAAATTTAGCCCCTTGCTGTTTGGAGTCTCATTTAATCTTTGCTAGCTATGATACTTCATAAAGTTGCTAGGAAAGTAATAGTCTAGTTCTTTAAAATTTCTACATTCATGCTATAAAAATATCTTAATGGAAATAAAAAAGAAAGTGTTTTTTGGCATATGATACATTTTAGTTCTTAAACCTTTAGATCTTAAAAGATGCTGTGCTTTTTATATTATTTCAGTTTGTGTGTTGACTGTTGGTTCAAGTGCATCCAAATGGCTGCTTTTGTCTGGAAGATTTATAACTCATTCTGTCAAGTGGTGGGAACTGGGAACATATGATGCAACAAATGTAATCAATAGATTTTTTTCCAGCTGGAGAAGTGGACACTATTTCCTAATTCTTAAAACTTTCCTTTTCAATAGGACGAACGTACAATGATCTGAACCAATACCCTGTATTTCCGTGGGTTTTAACAAACTATGAGTCTGAAGAGTTAGATCTGACCCTTCCAGGCAACTTCAGAGATCTTTCAAAGGTATGCTTCATTTTTGTTAAAGAATGGTCAGCCAGCCCTTTTAGAAAGAGATTTTGTTTTATGTTTATAGTCTGGTTAAGAAAGGTCTTTATCTTAAACTCATAAAAGTCTGAAATAGACTTTTCTATTTTAGAATTATTTTAAACTGAATCTCTACATTATGCTACTTCCATGTCCCTGACTTATCTAATTCCAAATCTGCAACTCCTCCATACCTTCTGACTTATGGAACAGGAGTACTTCAGACCACTTCATCTCACCAATTATCCCTCTTAGTTTATGAAAGTTGATCCTTTGGAAATAAAAAGCTTGGACTAAAATTTCACTTTATTTTGCAGTGACTAGAATAGTAATGTAGTATCAGCACCTCCTTTTCATTTAATAGTTCATAAACAGGTATTTTGTATTTTTGATCCTAGAGTATCTGGTCCTTATTGTTATTTTTTGGGTATTTTTCCCTCCAACCAGATTTGGGCAGTTAATTCTTTATAATAAAAAAAGTTCCTAGCATTTTTCTCTCTAATTGCACCACACTGTTATCAATACCCAGCTCTGGTGCTCTGGTTGTGTTAACAGATTGCAGAGAAGGTTTGTCCTGGCTAATCATAGCAGAAACATATGGAAGGGCTCTATTTTTGGCCAGCTAAAATAAAGACAAAAGAGAGAGCTCAAAACTGAGTTGTGGGAGTATCATTCCTGGTTCCTATCAACTAAGAAAGTGTATGCACTATCTTGCCAGTGAAGGTGGGTAGTTCTGCAACACCCCCAGTGTGAGGTTTCTGTTGTCTGGTCTGACAGCTTTCTTGCATCCTTACCGCAACTCCTCAGCCAAGAGGGGGAAGTTGCTTGTACAAACTGAGTGAGGCTCAAAACCACAGGAAGCTGTCACTCACTGCCTTAAGGAGCGAGGCTGGAGAGCAGAAAATGACCCCCAAGGCCTGTTCTGCAGTCCTGTGCTGCAGCCCCTGCATTCCCTTCTGCTGCTGGTCAGTCATGAGTGTTTCTGGAGTTTCTGCTTTAAGTCTGGATTTTTTTCCTCCTCTCCCTGCAAACACACATCCTGGGGAGCAATGGAGACATCCTGCCCTGGATATTTCACAGTTTCGTCTCTGCTGGAAAGTGTGCTTGCAGTACCTCCAGATATATTGTAACCATTCCTCGAAGCATGCTTTTGTATGACTTCCAAAATAATTTGAGTAGAACTTGAATTCATAATAGCAGATAGAGACACCTAAGTTTCCTCTCCCCTTTTTTTCTTAGACAAATAAAAAATAAATAAGCACATAAACCCAGAATTAACATTACATTTACAGTGCGCCTCAGAAGGAAATAAATTGCTTGATGCTTCCATTAGGTTATGTAAAACTTCTGACCTTTCACAGTATTATAGGTGTTTCACAAATGTGTTTTTCAATTCTGTAACACCATTGTGATCTGTGCCAAGAACAATAAAAGATCCACAGACATGACTTAAATAAATACCTGTGATCATTTTGCACTGGCTCATCCCCTAGTATGTATAAAAGTATTGCTGGTTTAGAGTTGTTCAGAGAGATAAACCTTTCATTAAGGTGCTTACACTTTTCAAAATCTCTCAAACTCACTTTCAGTGAGTATTAATAGCACTGCATGTGGTGAAGTGCAACAGGATTAGACAGTGCCTCATGAGTCCTTCACTAGGTATTTAGTTTGATTCAATCTGGATTTTTATAACAATCTACTAAAGTATGTAATTGCTACAGGAAGTAGTGTGATAGCTGAATAGATAAGTTTTCCTCATGAGTTAGTAAAGACTCATTATGGAATTAATGCTTGTATAGCTTATTACATATCACTGTGTTTTTATTAGGGCTCTCCTCAAAAGGAAATGTAAAGTCAAGTCCATGGCTATTTCTTTTTCATCAAGAATCCATGCAATGTGCACTTTCTCTTTCCAATTTGAAAATTCACCAAAAGCTATTGGTGGTTTCCTCTGGAACAGCTAGGGTTTTGACCACTGAAAAGTCTACACAGAACTAGTCAAGGAAAATGATCTTTCCATTCTGGCAATATCTGGGCGGCATTTATCCCATGGATTTATGCAAAAACACATGTGAAATCTCTAAAGTGTTGTGGAATACCTCAGGATTAAAGGGTTGTAATTGTCAATTTTTTGCAGTGTTCATTATAAAAACTTCTGATAGATTTCATTTCACCATGGTTTTAAAAGGAAAAATAGGTTAATGATTTATTTTAAAATGCAGTGGCCAGTTAGTACGGAATGCCTTACTTGGCCTGTTAAGCATTTCTTGCGTCCTGTTTCAATTTTTGTATTATCAGTAAAAGTTTTCAAAATTTGAATGTATCTGAGGTATTGCCTTGTCAATTCTGTATTCATTTTCGATATTGTGCTATATCTGTAAGTGATTCCCTTCTTTCCTTGTCATGGAGGTGAATCCTGTGTAGCCTGGTGCTTAAAAGCAGGAGCTAGTGATTTATGGATAACATTATTGAACCAGGTTGTGCTATGAAGCCTCAGCCAGACCTCTGGGGCAGGCCCACACAGCATCCTTTCCATGAGGAGAGACTGCCTTCTGTCAGATTTTACCCTGCAATGGAGACATGTTCCTGCAGATTTGAGGGCAGATCAGAACCTCCAGCTAAACTGTTGATGGATAAAATCTCCTTTGTCAGTTCCTGACCTTCTGTCTCCCTGCAAATTTTCCTCTTCTTAGTTTCACAAAGCTTCTGTCCTTGATATTTAGCAACTAGTAGTCCTCAAACAATGTTTTGAAGTTATTTAGAATTCTATTATTGCATATATGGTAAAAGCCCACAAAAGCAATGAAATTAAAGCAGAAATCGCCTACCATGCTTTGTTTTCTTGGTTTAAAATAATTTTTGTAGATAAATGCAGGTGCTAAATCTGGCTTTAAAAAATAGTTTGTGTATTATTCCTCAAAGGTCAGACAAAACTTTAATGGCAGTTCTGATAATTGACTACACTACTTTTGGAATGTTTTAATCTTTGGCTTCTAGGCTTTCTGTATAAAATACAATACATCACCTTTGTGATATCAAAACTCCTAAGGGAACATACATATCAAATGCAATTCATATGCTTTTTGGAGATGAAATTAGAGGTGTTTGTCTTGCTTATGATGTCAGTAATGGGGAAAAACATTTGCGTTTTGCATTTAGTCTAAACTTAAATATTTACATTTGTGAGAAGCCGTCTTGAACATGTAGCTTGTCCTTTCTTTCCATTCAATTTTTTTCTGGTTTTATGTAGCACTCCTTATTGTGGTATTTTTACATCCAGTTGTTACTTGTTCTCTCAGAACAATTGCATTTAAATGTTAGCCTGAAAATTCCTCTGCCCTTTTGCTTTTAGGTGTTTGGAAATTCCCTTGTCAAGACTTTTCAGCTTTTTCCTTTTACATATAGTTTTAGATTTAAAACCAGGGTTCATGGGCATGGAACGTGCCATAGCAGTGGGATATATTAAACCTCTCATTTGATTAGACAGTGTAGGTTCAAGTTTTATTCATTACATATACAAGGTTAAAGGTTATATTTATTGTTTGACAGGATCAAAAGTTAATGAAAGTGACTGTCATAGATACATAGATTATCTTTTCAGTATCAAACTACCAGGTGATCTGCTTATTTTCTTCTTTGTTGAGATTTCCTTTAGAAGAATACTTAGGATATTAAACGTTAGTCCAGGAAACATGTACACAGCCCTTACGATAAGCTGATTTTTTGTGAGGTTCAAGACATTTAAAGTGTGGTATGGTTTGTTTGTATAAAACTGTATGACTTTTACTCCTAAATTACAGTGAATGCATGGTTTTGACACGCTGCATTGTCCCTGCTCATTAAAGTGTAAACGGGAATTTCTCCTCATTTACTTCCAGTCATACATCCTGTTAAATAAAATGATTTCCTCACCAGGCAAAGTAATACTAATATTGACATGTGTATGAAACATCACACACCCATTCATTGAGTGGAAAAAATTATGTTTTGTTAATATAGAAGGTGTTTGACTGATGGGTGGTGATAAGCATAACCACTTTTCCTTATTACTGTGCCATTTCAAGAAAAGGAAGTGATAAAGCCCCAAGGCTTCTAAATGTAATAATGCAAATGAACACATCCAAGTGTGAATATTTCAAGGCAACCACACTTAATATTTCCAAAAATATATATGCTGTGGAATGGACTTTATGGGCTTATTAAGAGCCCTTCGTTTGAAAAATGAAATCAGTTTCTGTAAATTAAACTTCTCTATCACATGCAACTCTTCCATCAGAAGAAAAAATACACACAATTAAAGCCACACAATTGAACATATGCTTTTCTTAAATAAAAAGTTCATTTAGTGAGTGAAACTCTGGTACTATGAACCTGTGAGTACTCTTCTATTTGATATTGTTGATATCTGCTTTTAATATTATGATGCTGAGGAAAATTTGTTTACAAATTTGGGTGAAATTGAGTTTTAAAGTATCATCCCAAGATGTTCTATTTATTAGATTATTTATAGATGTTCTGTTTATGAACATCCCAAGATGTTCATTTGGTGTTTTATAATAAAAAAGCAAACAGTCAGAAAAAACTCAGTCAGTTTTCAGCTGGAGCCAAATAAAGCCACGTTCAATATTCCTTTTGTACTCAGCTACAGTTTTGTGCAATACATTACAAAAAAACCCAAAAAACCAACACCAAAAAAAACCAGATAAAGTATCTGCTGCATGAATTAGAGAGTCAAGATAAGCAGAATATTTCAATGGCTAGATAAATAAGATGCTACATTCAGCTGTGCTCTCATGAGAGTATATAGTTCTAGGAAGATAGCTGGCAAAGAAGTAAATATTACATGAGCTAACATAACATGTCCAGTGGATATAAACACTAGATGTATTGACAATACACTTGTTCAAAGGCCAGACGTCTAAAGAGATTAGCCAGGTAAAAAAAGAAAGACATTAATGGTAGTATGTTTTTAACGCTAAAGTAAATACTTACTTTATTTTTAAATGGAAGAAAAAAACATAAACTGAAATAGCAAGTTTTAGTACCTCAGAAGTGAAGTGGCTAAATAGGCATTGTCACACAGTGACTTTTTTTTTGGAATCGAGAATATCTTATAAAACCATTTTGTGGGAAGTTAATTCTATTTAAGGTGAGTCCTTACAGAGGGTTTTTTGCAATAAAAAGACAAATGGTGCATTTGGAAAAAGCATTTTATAAAACATTATGAAAAGAACTTTTTAAATAATGTTCAGAACAATTTGACTCAAATTCAGTTTCTGTGCTTGTCTTATGGTTAAGAAAAGGACTGAGACATAGTCTACAGATTGAGCTTTGCCTTTGTATTGTTTGTGGAAGTCATTTTAATCAGTGCACACACCAGCAGAATCTCAGTCAAATGGAAATAAAATTATTTTCTTCCATTACGTGAAGTTACAGGGTTTGATCCATAAATAAAATTTCTCTGCATTTTATAGCCATGATATTAGATTAAAACCTAGGTAGTTGACTTTATGGGTTTAGAATGGCATAGTAAAGCTATGGAAAAGTGACCAAAACTGTGTATATCCTACACATTTCACAAGAAATGTTAAAGATTACCATTACTGTAGAACTTGTCATCTAGTAGGACCCGTGCCTCATCAGAGTAAAACTGGGTTAGTTGCTAGTTTGTGCAACTGAGGTTTAATGTCTTTACAGAAAATCTGTGTCTTCACTGAGGGATGAACTCTTACCATTACCTTGGGTAACTGCATTTTCCCACATGGGCATTAAAATAACACTAAGGAAGCCAGGGGCAGACCTTGCTGAATTTACTCCCTGCTATTTTATTTACAGTTTTGTTTTGGTTTTTTTTTTTTGTTTTAGAAAATGCTTGGTCATTTGGTATACAAAAGCTGACCTGTTTGTGATTAATCAACAAGTTTTTTAATTGTACAACAAAAAAAGACAGAGGTATGAGCACTTTCTGTTAGCCTTTTCAATATGTATCAATTCCTGAATTAGGAGACATGTCCTTTTCATTAATGTTCAGGGAAATGGTTCACATCAGGATCTCCATGACTGCACAGAGAAGGGAGATCAGATGCTCCTTACGTTTCTTCACCACAGGCCAGAGATATCTTATGTAAGCCTGAACTAGAAGCTGCAGAGCTGTGTAAGCATGGGCAGCTCCCAGCTCTCCTTCCCATGTGATACTGCATCCAGACAGCTGTGCCACTTCTGGGATCCCCATTGCCATATCCGCATAAATGGGGCCATGTTTGCACGCTACCCCCTCTAGAGCAGCTCAGGGACTTCCAGCTCACCTTCCTGTTGCAAGCTAAGACATACATAAGCAATTTCCTCATGGACACTAAATGTTTATGGAAAGAGAGAAATTAACCATTATCTCCCAAATCCCAGGCTGCCAGCCAGATCACTAGTTCATCCAATCCAGGATCTGTCCTGAGAAGCTGAGGTGAGACCTTCTAGCTGAAGACAAGCTCTACCTCACTTTTTTCCCTTTTTTCCCTTTTTTCCTTTTTTTCCCTTTTCCTTCCTTCCTTCCTTCCTTCCTTCCTTCCTTCCTTCCTTCCTTCCTTCCGCACCATTCCTTCCTTCCTTCCTTCCGCACCATTCCTTCCTTCCGCACCATTCCTTCTGCACCATTCCTTCCGCACCATTCCTTCCGCACCATTCCTTCCTTCCGCACCATTCCTTCTTTCCTTCCTTCCTTCCTTCCTTCCTTCCTTCCTTCCTTCCTTCCTTCCTTCCTTCCTTCCTTCCTTCCTTCCTTCCTTCCTTCCTTCCTTCCTTCCTTCCTTCTCCTTCCCTCCTTCCCTCCTTCCTAGGAAAAAGGACCACAATAAGATTCTTTCCAGAGATTTTCCCATGAAAATTGCAGTATCATGCAAAACCAGAAATGATTCAATGGTATTTCACTGAAAGACTCCATTTTATTCAGCAGATGTTTTGTGCATTTCAGGATTTTTCTCCAAATGAATCCTAAACTAATTGAGAGAAAAAAAAATAGGTAATGATTCTGAAAAGAATATTGATGAGGATGAAGGTAATCCAGAATACATCTTTTCGGGTTTATCATTTAATACAACTAATCATATATCTTCTGAAGGTAGATTATTTTAGCTACTTTTAGAGGCATTTTTACATGGAAGTGGGAATGCCTGATCTTACATCCTTATGTCTTTTATCTTTTAAATTGAAATAACACCTCTTATTGAAGAACCTAGAAAACATGATGGTTTGTTTGCATTAGTATTTTATCTGACTTTAAAAATTATTGTCAAATTCTTGAAAGAAATAACCTTTTTATGAAATACAACAATATATATAATATTAAAAATGTTATTTAAAGGTATTGATTAACCATTATTAAAATTTTGCTAGTCTATAAAATGTCTTGTAATTATTTTGAACATCAGTTATTGGCTCACAGGCCTTGTTACTGTAGTCAATTTACAGTGAATAATGAAAACACATTGCTTATTTGATGAAAGACATCTAATCAGCATCAACCATATTTTGAAAGGCCAGGAGTTTTCCATATTTTTGGTCTTGCATTAATAATCATATTCATTCTGTGCTGTGCCTCCAAACATACATGTACAATAATATTGTGACAGATGATGTCTCTGTCTTCCATAGCCTCAGAATTCATTGCAGCACAGGATAAAATGCACCTTCGTAGTGGAGAGAAGAGATATTCTCAGGGTGTTTCTCCATTACCAAATACAATTGCACCGATTTGTCTGCTATTTTGTGTTTTCTTCTCAGAGGGGGTGAACATTTCATTTTAAGAGACTATGGTGTGAATTACTGCTTGAGCTCTTGAAATGTGCAGTAGGGACTGGAATTTTTTCTGCCAGAGAAGTGGATGCACAGTACCTTAATGAGGGTGGTGTCAGCAGGTTCCATCCAGTCCCCAAAGCAACCCAGAGCCTGATATAATTTAGTAAAGTGCACATATATCTGCACAGTTTGTCAGTCTAATAGGAAAAGGATGTCTCTTTCAAGGAAGCTGTTGAACAACCATTTTTATGTAATGATAACTTAAAGGCTATAATAATGCCAGTGTATTTCCTGACACTGGCAGGATGTGTAACGAAACCAAGTGTAACAAAAATGCAAATATTTTTTTTTCCTATTTCCAGTATTTGGGAAACAAGCCTGGAAATTGTTAGGGAATGGCTCACACTTCTTTTTCAAGAATGTTTTGTGAGGTCTTTCAGTGCAGTCTGCACCAGATAACACCAATCCTTTGGGATTACTCAGTCATTTTACAAATTATTAGAAAACTATTAACATCTCGATGACACACCAAAATATTAAGAATCCAACATACTCAATGTGAAAAATACTGAAATCATAATGGTTTAAAGTGTAAGTGTGCACCAAAGGCTGCTATTTAAAAACAAGCTCCAAAACATTAAATCAGAAAACATCATGTTCTATGTCAACCTTTTAAACAGCTATCTCAAAAAACATAGCAGTGTGGAAAGAATAAAATACTTGAAGCTTTAAAATTTTTAGTTACATATCTAGTGCAGTGAAATACAGTGATTTGACCTTGTACTGGCCTTTCCATTTCAAATTACTTCAGCTTTTAATTCACTAGAAAAATTGTGCACTGAAATATAATGCAAAAATACTGTTAACATTTTGAAAAGGGTCAAAGTGCTTGCCTAAATGTTTTTCTTCAATTTTTCTTCAATTTTCTTTTCTTAATAATATAAATTCTATTTAAAACCTGATTAATGCTAGTCAAGTAATAATTTGAAACTACAATAAGTTTATACAATTATTTTGTGTGGAAGTATGCTCTCCTCTAAGTATTAAATTCTGTGTGTTTGGTTAATTTTACTATAAAAGCTAAAATCTGTAATTTTTTTTTATCCAAGTAACTTTTGCATCACACAATAACAAATATATTTTGCAAAAATGTCCCAGATAACGTGGGTTAAAAAATCATAAAAAGCTTGTATTCCTCAAGTACCCACATCGAAACCAATAGTTCCTACTACTGCCTTACTTCTGTTTTGATCTTCACCTAATTTGTATAGATTGTCCTTTAAGTTTGCTCTGAATGGACTTTGAATTCATGAATAACTTCCACATTCAATTGTTTTCAAGTAAAAAGCTTGTTAGCTTTGTTCAGTAAAACGTCTCTTTGTTCCGTCAGAAAGTACACCCAAGTTCTGAGAACTATGCATGGTTTTTAAGTATTTCTGCTTAGGATCACCAGACACCATCAGCAGTTCCTTGTGAAATCTTTTCATCATGAACTGCGCATTACAAAGTATCCTGTGTGAGCAAAAGTCAGTTTTCATTAGCTGTGTGATTATGGTGAATGACAGCAACAGAAATATTAGTTTGGCCTCAATGCATTTTAAATGCAGTTTTGGAAGTCTATTTCCAGAACAATGTGACTGAACTAATTGGGAAACAACTTCTACTTCAAGAAGGTCTTGAAAGTTTGCAGATGTGGATCACTTACATTTGTCAATTAAAATAAGGAAACTCATAACAGTTCTAATACACAAAGCCTTTGAAAATAAATTCTAAGCTTACAGCAATCTGGAGGGGTTACTACAGCATGAAATGTGTTTGGTTGCAGAGTCTCCTGTGTAGTGAATCTTAACGCAGAATTAACCTATGACATATCAGACATGCTGCCCTTCAGCTGATAATATATTTGACTTCTTATCACTTTACAGCCTATTGGTGCTTTGAACCCAAAGAGAGCCGTCTTCTATGCAGAACGGTATGAGACATGGGAAGATGATCAGACTCCACCTTATCATTACAACACCCACTACTCTACATCAACTTCTACCTTGGCTTGGCTTGTTCGCATTGTAAGTATTTCTGGATCCTTCTGGATCCTGGTTTTCATTAATATCTTTACCTACAGCATCTCTTCTGTCACTTACCACTGTTTTGAGTTTTGGGTTTTTTGGTTTTTGTTTTTTTTTTAAATTAAAGCACCATTCTGTTAAAATCTCATTGTTCTTCCCTTCCTCAAAATCTCAGAAATTCCCTAGATATACTTTCTATACTCATTTGTATTGCTCAGGGTGTCCTTACTGCCCAAACAACCCAAAATAAATTTTAAAATAAAATTGTAGTGGTATAAGGACATATAGGATGAGAAAAATGCATCTAAAACTAAATCCACCCCCCCAAAAATATCTCAAGATAACACAGAAATCTGATACTGCTCATATTCATTTATTTTCAGCTAGGGGCAGATCCATGCAACATTAAAAACAAAGCTTTTTGTAAAAACATTAAACTGTCAGATGGAGAGGGGAAATACACAACCAGTTTTATATTAAAGCAGCGTAGAGTAATATTTTATGCAAATGAACCATTCTTCTAGATTAATTAATATATCTACAGTTTTCAGAAATGTAAAAATGTGGATTCTAATTTCAAAGTGTTATGTCAGTTCTGGAAATCTCATGCTTAAATCCTATCACCAAAATCAGGTCTAGTGAAGGGGACCAAACTTCAAAGATAGAGTGAATCTTACTTCAGTTTAAGTGTTATCACATAAACTGTGATACACAGTTGTGTATCACACAATGATCTACAGAATAGTGTTGATTAGAGATGGAAGGCTTCACAGAGAAACTTGAATTAATGAAAAATCAAGTCACTGTGTAATTACTTAAGTTAAAGTACACCCTGCCAATAAAAATCTGTTGCATAAGGTGTATTCTAAGCATGTTTTGCATACAAAAAAGCAGAAGAGTCACACAAAGCTTAATAATTGAGATTTCACTCATCTCAGCTTCCCTTACACATATTCTTGTTTTTTCTGCTCAGAAGGGAAGAATTCATGTGTCTGTGAGTTCAGGATATACTACTTAAACCATGGGAAACTAAGTGTTGATTACACTCCTATGTTGGGTGACCACTGCATTCCTTTTAAATGTTACTAAATTATTCATATACTGTAAATACATTTTGTGATATACATGTACTTCTTTGTTGCCTTAAAGTATATTAAAAACAGTGGTTTCATTTGCATATTTATTAATTTTTGCTGCTATACAACGAAAGATCCCCTCTTGCTAGCTGGCAAATTCTCAGACCTGAAAGTCTGTTTACAGGCTGAACGTATAACACACCAAGGAGTATTCATTTCCTGTATTAGGCTAATGCAATGTCATTTATACTACTGTTGTTTATGTAATACTGTAGAATTTCTTACTCTGTGTTCTCACCTGAAAGAGCAATTGAACAAGGTCTTTATCTTGATGGCCTTGCAATATAGACCTGACAAATTACATTTGGTAGAGCAAACAGTATATGTGAGAATAGAAAGCAGAAGAGGAAACCAGTGATTTCCAGAGGGGAGGTTGCCAATGAAACGGTGAAAACAACAGATAACTTAAATACAGGGACACTGCTACATAGGTATTTTAAAGATTATTTAAATATGATTGACCAGCAAAGGAAAGCAATCTCTAATGGGAGTAGACAACAGAAGTGAAAGAAGACAGATCCAGGGAAAGTTTGAACCTCAGAAAAGGAAAAAAAAGAAAATGATATGAGAAGACTGGATAAGGCAGCAAATGGAAACCCCAAATAGATATTTAAAAATAAGTGTGTATAATGGAAAAGATTATGGCAATGAGGATTATAAAGTCATAGTGATCCTAAATATCCTCAGGAATTATCCTAAGGGAGAAGATTGTGCCAGGGAAATTGATAGATAAGGCTAGGTCAGATTTCTGTAAGTAGCCTTTCTTGCTTATGAATTTCTTGAGCTAGAGCTTTGATATGAGCTTGTGAAGAAGACTGTAAGAAAAGGTAAATTACAGTCTAGTCCAGAAAGAGGAAGGTGACATTAAAAGATGCAGAGATTCAGACAGAAAAAGGCTTTCAGTATTTTGAGAAATTGGAGAAGAGTGATGGGAAAAGATGTGTTACAGTAGAACTTTTGGTAGAAAGTGACAACAAACTGAGAGTGAAGGACAGGACAACAAACTAAAATCATGAGAGACGACTGTGTAAACCAAAGAAAAAGAGAAAAGGAAAAGCAAAAGAAAGAGAAAAAAGCAAGGAAACAAATAAAAAAGCTATGACAAAAAGTAAATCGGAAATGAGAGTCTAGAGAGAAGCAGAACAAAACAGTATGTAGCAATGGGGATCCAAGGGGAGAGACTGCCTGGCTAGGCCTTAGTATTGGAGGAAACAGTATTTGCAGTAGGTAAGGAAGTTTCAGCCACTCTGAAGTATATATAGAGATAGAATTGTGTAATTGACACAAAACCTTAAAAATTATTTTAAATCTTGCTTTTCAGCTTTGACAGATGCAATCTGGTTTCTGTCAGTTGTCTTCAAAACATTGCTTTTAATATCATATTTCTGAGTCAATTCTGTGATAATCTGTTCCCTACTGCCTTTTTATTCCCCTCAGTTGCCTTCCCTTATCTGATCTGTCGTGGTGGGTTGGCTCTGCCTGGGTGTCAGGTACCCACCAAAACCACTCTACTACTCCCCCCTTCAGCTGGGCAGGAGAGAGAAAAAGTAAGGAAAGACTCATGGGTTTCCATGAGGGAAATTATGCCCCTCTCCATAAGGGCAGAGAGAGATCTCTCAACAATTACCATCGTGGGCAAAACAAACTCAGCTTGGGGAAATTAGTTTAAAATATTACCAATCAAATGAGAGTAGGATAATGAGAAAATAAAGCTTAATCTTAAAAACACTTTCCTCCCAGCCCCTTCCTTCTTCTCTGGGCTTGATTTAAGTCCCCAGTTCTCTCCCTTGTCTCCCCACCCACATGGGGGGATGGGAAATGGGGGCTGTGCTCAGTTCATCACACCTTGTCTCTGCCACTCCTTTGTCCTCAGGAGGAGAACCCCACAGTCTTCCCCTGCTCCAGCCTGGGGTCTCTCCCACAGGAGGCAGTCCTCCATGAACCTCTCCAAAGTGAGTCCTTCCCACAGGCTGCAGTTCTTCACGAGCTGCTCCAGCATGGGTCCCTCCCAGAGGGTGCAGTCCGTCAGGAGCAGACTGCAGCAGTGGGTCCCCTGTGGGGCCACCAGTCCTGCCAACAAACCTGCTCCCACGTGGCCTCCATTCTCCATGGAAGCATAGACCCCTGCCAGGAGCCTGCTCCAGCACAGGCCTCCGAGGGAGTCATGGCCTCCCTCAGGCATCGACCTGCTCTGGCATGGATTCCCCCAGGGACTGCAGGTGGATCTTTGCTCCCCTGTGGGCCTCCATGGGCTGCCTCCCCATGGGCTGCGCCAGGGGCTGCAGGGGAATCTCTGCTCTGGAGCCTGGAGCACCTCCTGCCCCTCTTCCTGCACTGACTTTGGTGTCTGCAGAGCCATTCCTCTCACATATTCTCATTTCTCTCTCTAGTGTTGTTCTTCTGCACTTTTTCCCTGACTCTTCTTGTTTGTTGTTGTGAAGGCACTGTTACTGTAACTGACAGGCTTGGCCTTGGCCAGCAGCAGGTCCATCTTGGAGCCAGCTGGCATTGGCATTATTGGACACGGCAAACGCTTCTCACAGAAGCCACACCTGTAGGCTCCCCCACTACCAAAACTTTGCCACACAAACCCAATACATGTATCAGGCTAGTTTTTAAAAAGATACTCTATGTCTCGGCCTCAGTTCTGTCCTGTGTAATTGATTTCGATATCAACAATCTCTGCCTTTGTTTTGTCATTAATACACATTCTGTTGATATAGTTCCATTTCTGTGTAAATGAAATTGAATATCCATAGTTTATGGCTAGGTGACATTACCACATGGTTGAAGACTCATTTTCTTCATGCATATTTCATCTGGAGCATTGAATATTTAAGTTGCAGAAGACAGAATAGTTTAAACCAAGAATGCTATTTCAGAATGCCATATATTCCAGTGACTTGACCTGAAAAGTTGACAGAGGGAAAAAGAAAAGTAGACAGAAGGAAAAAGAAAAATAGAAGAATGAATGCTGGCTTGAATCATGTAGAATGTGAATATCAGCATTGGTTTCAGATTTTTAGGAGAAGTACAATAGCGTTATGGTACAATTGGGTGCTCTCAGTAATTGCTGTTGGAGAAGTTATATTTGTGTAAATCCATTACATCTTCATGGAAACAGAGATCAGTATTTGCAAGCATGATGTTCTAACATGGTAGTCAAGATGTTTGTAGGAAATAATTGTCTTCCAGTTTTTGTTGCAACGACTGCATATTTGTACAAGGTAGAAGAAATTCTGGATTTATTATGACTTAGATTGGGTTGAGCTAGACCAGTTTTTAGTGAGATTCAAAGGTGAGGAGGACTGGATGTCATCTGGTAAATAGAAGTGAATTTGAGTCTTCTTTTTGTTAGATTTGAGCAGGGCAGTCGCAGATATATCAGACAAAAGGTGTACATCACTCTGACAAACCCCTACGTACTCTCTTTCTCATCTTAGAAATGTCTGGAAAGACATTTTTGTTTGACATAGGATGTCTTAGAATGACCATGCCCCTTCCTTCTCCCTCCTCTACTCCCACCATAAATGATTCAAATGAGTCTGGGTACTGCTAAAAGGGAAAAGAGGGAGAGAAGCCCTATTGAATGGAAAAATTGTTGTTCTCACAGCTCAAGCTTGCGTTCAACATAATCAACTACCCCACGAATTTCTCTTCTTGTTGGCAGTGAACAAGGTGTGAATTTTATTCAGAATATTAGGAACAAGTGAGATGGAGTTATAATGAAAACATTGTGGTGCTTTATAGCTTTCACAGCAACAAAACCTTTGCATGAAATGACAGTAATCGGTATCATAGAATAGCAGTATTTAAATGAGAATATTGAATACAGATATGAATTATATTTATATAATATAAGCACTTGACTTCCCAGAGAATAAAAATTACCTTAAAATTATGTTAGGGGTCTGAGATAAAGCAAGTGAAAGCTCTGAATTTCTGCTAAGGATTAAAAATCCAAAAAGATAGGCACAACAGGCCATGGCAGGATAGCATAATAGGGCACCCTGTAGTGCTCAGCTACTAAAAGTTTAATCCTTGATTATGAATTTTATTGCTTTTGTGTATTTGTCTCAGATGCTTAAAATAATGTTGTCATGGAAGTTTGGATTAATATTTTTACATAATTTATTGTAATTACATCCTTTTTCTGCTTTTTAAAAACCATCAACTCCTTCTGATTTCAGAACCTCAGCAACGATCCACAGTCTGCTCCACAATAATACTCACAAATATTACACGTATCTTAAAAAGAAAAAGTGATGGCTAGGAGTTGGTAGAAGACAGAATTATTTGTGCTCAGATCAAGAACATATAATGTTTTTCAGTATGGGGAAGCTAGAAAACATAGCATAATTTCTATTGCAAATATATACAGATAATTGGGAGGAGGAATTAATTTAAAGCAAAATAAGTATAATATTTTAAAATATAAATTTTGTATTAAATTATTAATATTAATATAAATATTAATAGAATTTTAGGATAAGTTGATATAATCCAATTCCTGTGTATATTGTTTTCCATTTCACAGTTTTGGGTCTGAATCATACACATTTTTGTTTATATTTTACATGAAGTTTGCTATATGGAGCACTGGAAAATACGGATAGATAAAAACTTGATTTATTTTAATAGCTCAGTTCAATGTGGTAGTTTATACTACTCACCAAGCTGAGCTACTGTTAAATTTTAATATTCTCTTTAAATTATAAATCTCTTCCTCACTACACAGCCTTTCAATATTCACGATTGGAAATAAAGACATTTTGCAATGGGATTTAGGGCCCTCCATCAAGAAATAATATTATGATGATTTTGTATTTAATTCAATTATTTTAATTAAATGTTTAACACATATTAGGTTTCTCTGACTGGAATAAATACACTTATAAAAGTAACTTTATGAGATATTATTCTTTTGAATGCGTCTTTTAAAAACAAATTCCCAATGTTTTGATAGGAAAAAAATAGGTTAGAGTTTTTCCTTCTTTGAAAGAAAGTAGCCTGTTTTGACTGTTGTGCATGACAGGAAAAAATAATTGGGAAGATGTGGAATAAAGGTAGAGAAACAATGGTCTCTGGAAGTCTGAATTGCATCTTTTATTTTCCTTTTTTTTTTTTTTTTATATTTTCACTGTTTTTGGATCCATGCTTTCCTTATGTATGTTTTAATTACTCTTAAGGACTACATAAATGTGAATTTCTTTATTGGGACAATTTACACATAATGTGTATAATGTGGCAAAATTCCTTCAAAAATCCTTTATTAATGGAGGAGATTCCTGCCTTGTTCAGAAATTTCACAAAAGGAAGCAGAGAATGTTTAGAATAAAATTCAAATAGTAGATGAATAATACTGTAATAACAATTGTGATCTGGTGATCATGAACTGCTCTGATTAACAAAATTTCCAAATGATCAGGATATGCAACAAAATAAGTTTGGCTATGAATTGAATGAAAGACACCCTCTTTAAAACATTCCCCACGAGACTTCGGCAAAGTGGAAGAAGCAACTTCCATCCTTGTAGACACACTGCCATCTATTAGTTGAATAAGAGAGCTAATGGAGTAGCAGTGGAAATCCAGGTTTCTGGCAACGATCGCAGTATTCAGGTTCTACTGTCAAATTAAGGATTTGGTCCACTGTTAGCCACTTTCCTGCAGTGGAATGTAGTGAGATCAAAATGAGTTATCCAGACTGTCTAATACCTTTGCTCTTCCTCCCCGAAAGTTGTTAGCTGTTTCTATTTAGTAAGAATTGGCAGTATGGTTTCAGATAAAATTCGCAAAATAAAGGCTCTAAATATTTAATCTCTGTACCTCTGCCCCAAAGTTATGATAAAGCTGCATATCCTGGAACCATAGTCTGCCTCATAATGACCATAGACCTGTTCTTCTCACCTTGAGGCTAAGTGGAACCCACTGAGCTTTTTTCAATTAAACAAAAACACAAGAAAGATTAAGCGATAGGATTTTTAAAAGATTTTGACATACCAACATGCAAGGAGTAAACAAAGCCCAGTTATATAAATAATACAGAATGTGTTTATGATAGTTGCAGTGAAGGCAGTCATTGTGAACTGGAACTAAGCTACATATGTCTGCCACTGATGGGTAATTAGTCTTATGGAAGAGAACCCAAGATTTGTTTGTGCGAAACGTGTTAGTGCCAATAAATACACTCAGATGTTCAGTGCAGATACCCATGTGTACATATAGCTATGAGGTGCCATGTTTTTCTTTAATTCTGCCTTTATAAAGTATTTTGATCTGCAAAAGGTATTTGGATTTTGGCAGAAACCTGGTGCCATGAGTCCTTGTAGTGTTTTCTTAATCTGTCTTAATTTCATTAACTACAGGAGCCCTTTACAACGTTCTTTCTAA
This sequence comes from Acanthornis magna, assembly GCA_036785705.1. Lineage (NCBI taxonomy): Eukaryota > Metazoa > Chordata > Aves > Passeriformes > Acanthizidae > Acanthornis > Acanthornis magna. The sequence continues at coordinate 17,180,329 of JAWUZG010000090.1, forward strand.
ATGCAAATGACGGCAAGTTTGACCACCCAGATCGAACCTTCTCTTCAGTGGCCAGGTCCTGGAGGAACAGCCAAAGAGATACCTCAGATGTGAAGGTAACATATATGGTTAAATAAATGGATAAATACGCAATTTCATTATGGTATTTTTATTTATGTAAAGATAAAGAAGTTGCCATATTATATTTTATATTTCTATATATTTAATTTCTTTATATTCAGTACACTAGGTATAGTGTAAATAAATAGATGTTACTAAAGTTTATTATTCTAACACAAACAATCAAGAATTCTTTGAAGTTGAGTGGACAAAAGGTGTTTTGTTTTTAGAGAAAAACAGCCTAACTGATCTAATTTAGATCAGATAATCAGGAGATGGAGAAAAGCCCAATAAATTGTTCTTTCCTGCTGTTAACTCAATATTTGGCCCACTCCATAAAACACAGCAGGAATTGGATTTGACCTTAAAGTGTCATATTGTTATAGCTTGCCTAGCTCTGGGTTTGCATTGCCTGGGGCAATTAATAAAGCATTAATGACAAGACCCATTTAAAATGTTGGCTTTTCTGTACAGCTTTAGCTTTTACTTGAATGTGCCTGGGGATATTATGCAACAATACACATTAGATTAAAACAACTTCTGCACGATATACAGAAACAGCCAGAGAGCAGGGTGATTTTACTATTGTTATTCCTTACCTTTGCATTTACCTTGTTAAATATAAAGGGTTATTGTTCATATACATGGGACCTTATCAGAAGGAAACAAAAACCTAGTAATATTTTGAATAATATCGTCCTTTCTTGATTCTCATTTTCTAGTAATAAAGTAGGTAAAGGCTGCACTATCCCTGAAATTGCTCTTTTTAAAAACCCTTTTTTTACAGTGAATATGTTTCTCTTCTATTTGTATACTGCCACTCATACTAGTGGAAACAGTAAATGCAAGGTCAGATTACATGTAATTGCCATACATTTTTTACTTGTCTTGGCAAAGATAAAAAGTGAATTTGTTGATTTATTTTTATTCAAGATCTCCTGTTTACATAATATTCCAACAGTTTCAGAAGAGTATGTGGACAAACCATGTTGTTGTTGTTGAGTTACTAGTTAGAATAACTAATTGCAAATTGTATGGCCATACTAACATATGGGAGAAAATGCTTTTTAAAGAAAAGAAATCAACCTGAACCTCCTACAAGTCATTTTGTGTTTATTCATGCTCTTCTGGAAGTCAATACTATTTTAAGTACCATGACTGTCACCCTTGTAAGAAAAAAGGACATTACCAAATTTGGAAGGAATTTGAGGTATTATTTACTATATTTGATATATCTTCAAAGTGCTGACATTTTGATATTTCCTTTTCAATAAAATCCAGTTTTCCTGGAATTCCACTAGAATATCTGGGAAAGTGACTTCCTAGGAGTGGGGCTCAAACAAAGGATAAGAGCCTTAAACTGAGAAATAAGGGAAGACAGTTGGAAGTGACTGTAATCTTCTTGTCTGGCTTTAGTACACAGGAGGAGGGCAGTTAAATACATCAAGGCATTGCAAAAGATAAAGGAATATCTGTGGACAGACGGAGAGGTGGTATTCAAGTAGGATAAATAATTAGCGAAAGGATTGTCCCTAAACTAGCAACGAAATGAGTTATCAGTAAAACAATTAACTGAAATGTTTGTATGAAAATACTAGGAGTCTTGTGAACCAAGTGGAATAATTTAAACTTCTGCTGCCAGCTCTTGCAAGGATGAAGGAATTAAGGATGGCTAATAGCTACATTGCAAATTGTATTTGTATTAAAAAACCCAACTTACTAAAATCAAACAAGTATTAAAACAATGCTCAAAACCAGACAGCTTCAGAAAAGGAAGACAAAAGGTGAAGTAGCTATGTTCTTTAATTCCATTGAATCTAAAAAAGGGAGTTGGTGATAACAGGTAAAATAGTAAAAATTAAGGGTCAGAATTGCTCTAGGGGAAAGATTGTCAAACAGTGTGTTCTGGAATACATTTGGCAGTCTACAATAGAGGCCCTGAATCAGATTTATATATATATATATATATATATATATATATGCACAGTACTGTTATACCATTAGAAAGTGAAATACTACTTGGAATTAAGTCATTACAGAAAATCTAAGAGTAACAGATGAGGTATGTTAGCCAATAAATGTTTTCTCAAGATAATCTCTGACCTGTCTGTTCCGGGATACACTAGGGATTAAAGATGCTGTTTAAAATAGGGGTTTGTTAAGTAATGAAGATCCAGGGATGGTGGGTTTAAAAAATAACCGTGAATAGATTTATTATTAATTTATTTATCTTAAGATAAAAATAGATAAATAAAAGCAGATTCAAAAATGAGCTGAATCTTTAAGGGATGCTAAAGCAAAGAGAAAGCATTTGTAAATTATCTAACAAAAAAAAAAAATCAGTAGAAATTAGATGAGATTTAACACCAGCATTCAATGTATTTCATCACCAAAATAATTTATTCTATATTAATACAAAGCCATTACTGGAATAAATCCACTGAGGTACACTTGAGCAACCTAAGCAAAATATGTCAATGCATTGCTGTTTTGTCTGCAGTTTAACAAGGAAACTTGAAGATCAACAGGATGGCAGAAACCTTATTGTGAGACCGAAGGTTTATCCTTAGATTATAACAACTATAATATCTCATGGCATCCAATATCCACCTGAAACAGTCTGATTAGTCATTTATTCAGAGCTATTATGTTCTCAGAGAACATAAGTTACTGTTTTTTCCTCTTCCTTGTCTAGTTTTTACTATGAATTCTTGCTGGATAAAGCAAATGCTTAGTGCTTCCTTTGCTGGAAACCATCTAGTATAAGATACAACTAAAGTGGTGTTAGCCATAAGAAGAACAGAAAATGTGTTTGAGGAGTTGGATACAAGTAGAAAAATGTGTGTATGTGTGGGGTAAATAATGTCTAAAAGTGAAGACACATAAATGCTATGAAATATGCAAACATATGAAAGAGAGAAAAATTGTCAAGGAACAAAGAGGTAAACCTCAGAGGAAAGGGATCAGAGTGGAAAAATGCTTACTTAAGCAACAGAGTGTGAAAAGTCAAGGTGAAATTGAGTATTCTTTGAGTTTGAATATCCCCACAAGGGGAAGAAGCAAACTCCTTATTTCTAAAACTTTTTTTCCTAAGTAGACTGTCAAAGTACTGGCAAGGCCTTTTTGTTTGCAGTCTGTGTTTCTTAGCAATCAATCAAGAATGAGTATAGCAGCTAATTGTTGCTGTTGTTTGTTGCTTAAGATCTTAATGAACTACATTTCTCAATGCCATGATATCAGGGCCAACTTTTTCTGAGGCTTTGAAGTTCATTCTGCAAAATGATAGGGAAGTGAACTATTATTAATACTGCAAATACTTAATTTTTTCTGATTAGTTGTGCTACTGCTTGGAATGTCTTACAGCCTTATCAAACATTTTAATCAAGTTTTCAGGGGCTTGAAAAGCAGTGAGGTTTGGGGAGCCACCAATAAACCCCCTCAAAATTTCTATCCATTTTTCTTATTCTCCTAAGATCAACATCCTCTGCCTTGCACAGCAGAAAAGCTTCAGCTGTGAGAATGTGAATCATTCAAAAACTCATGGTCAGCTGTCTGGCAGCTTTTAGTATTTATCGAGAAGTCTTGTGAGAAAGTAGAAAGTGTGCAAAAGAGAAGATGTGTAGAGGTTGTGTGTGAGTACAAAAGAATTCTGAAGGGATGCTCTTTGTTAAAGTTTTCTGCATACTTATGTAACTTCTTCTGGCTCCACATGTAGCTATAAAAGGGGGTAGGGGCTTGGTAGTGTGGGTATCCATGTGATATTCATGCTGTAAATTGTTTTCCCATCCTAAAGATTTTTTGAGTCTTTATGGTAAATATTTAGTGCATGGAATACAGACTATCCATCAAAGTAGCAAACTTTGAACACTGTTAAGAATAACAAGTGTTCATTATTCATGTATTCCTTATCATACATTAGAAATTCATCTGAGCTGCTTTAAGTACATTTATCTCTGATCTTACTAATCTCATTAATTATTGTGGCACAGGTTATGAAATAATTTTAAAACAGCATGTGTAATGAATTAATCTGACATTCTTCATTACTGTGTGTTGTAAGTTGGCCACAATTTTTGCTTTCAAGTACTGTATTAAATAATTACATGAATTGCCTTCATTCTTTGTTAGCAAGGTCTAATTAAAAAAAAAATAGGAAAATAAAATCTGAAGGGTTTTTTACACCAGTTACTGTTTAAGAAAGAGGACTATGAGGTACTTGATTTTCAAGTGCTTAAGGAAGTGCTGAAGCAGGTCAGCTTTAACTAATGGGCTGAGATTTTTAAGCACTGCAGATGCTTTCCACAACAGTGTTCTTTTACAGCTTCAATGTTGTTTAAAAAAATGCATCCGAACCACTTTCACAAAATTCTGCATTAAAATTTGAAAACCAAATACCCGAAATTTGCAAAAGAATGTCTCTCTCTTTAGAAAGCTACATTTCTGTGGGTCCAGCTCCTTTCTTCACATGCTTGTCTCTTCCCTTGCCTTCTCGGTCTGTTTCTCACTTTCCTTTCCCTCCTTCCCTCTCCCCTTTGCATATGTGCAGCCTCTTCTGGAACTGAATTATTTCACACTGAGCTAATGAAAATAGGGCTGTGGCAGTAGTTTGATCAGCCTGAAAAGTAAGCTGTAATTCTGGCATCTTGAATTGTGGCAAAAAGTAGATTACCTTTGAAAAATGTAGTGTGTGATAGATTATTGCTCAACAATGGATTAAAGATCTACTTAGACCATTTTGTTCCTTACACTCAGGTTGTTTTTGTTCATTTTCAAGAAACTTATTCACCTAGAGTGGATGAAACAGAATTAATACAGTATGTGCTGTGTTAGAGAGGTAACACACAAGGGAGAACTGGATAACACAGTTTATTTTATTGTGTCTCTCTTTATCAACATCGACCTTCTCTCGAGATAATCAGTACAAGCTGGAGGAAGAATGAACGTTCGCGGGGTGACCTTTGAGGAAGCAAGTCACCCGGAAATGACCATAACTTGGCCAGTCAGCTTGCACATTTTTTCCTTTCCACCTCCCCCCCTCCTCCAGTTTTTGGTAACATTGACTTCCCCAGAACCTGCTGTTCAGACACTAATCTTTCCTAATACCTCTCAAACTTGTTATATTACGTTTTGAATAGTCTGTTTAGAAGTTAGAAAGGTAGCTCTGACAAAATGTCAGAAAAGTGCCTTAGTGTGACATGGACGTACTCATAACCGACTCATTGACCCAGTACTAGACTCTTGTGGAATTAATGGATGCCAGGGGATCAACCTTTTGGGAGGAAAAGAAAGACAGAAAAAGAAATGGAAGCTTTAAAACCTTGAAGTGAATTATACTAGAAAAGTGAAACCGTCTGGGTTGAATTTGATTTCATTGGGAGGCCATAAAACGGTATACCCTTAGCAAAACATATTAAACAGAAATGTCAGATTTGATGCAAGTGGTGTACAATTATAATAGTGTTAATAGCGGTGCTTTATCACCTGAAGACATATTTTAAAAGTTTAATTTCTCAGCAGTTTGGATTTGTCACAGGCTTGTAAATTAGAAAATGCATTTGGGGGATGTTTTCTTATATGAAGACACAAGGCATATAATACTGTTAACTATACCTTGGGGTTTTAGTATAGCTATTAAAATAAACAAGAGATCACATTTACAGACAAGAAATGTCTGTTATAATATTCATTTTACTTTTTTTTTATACACCCTTCAGTAGCTTTACTGCATCGTTCTTCATGTGAGAAGAGCCAAGCTTCTCGGGCAGTTTGAAAGGTAGCTGACTATTAAATGATAGAAAGCTAACCTGTCTTATTAGAAGTGTGAATGAAAGGGGAGCAGAGGAGGTTACCAGCTTGTGAAATGTCAAGGACAACTAGACAGAAATTACTGCAAATAGATTTAGATCACTTGAATCCCTATTTTTATTAACTCTTTGAACTCTAGATATTTTTTGTGGCAAGAAATTACCCATGACAGGTAATGTATTCAGAAACATTTATTAAGAACCTTTGATATGTTTTGGCAAGAGCAATGAAACAAATAACATTTATTTAATTGTATCAGTTAATGCAAAATTATAGATCAGCTGAGTTGCATACATATGCATTTAAAATGCTTAATTGGTCTGTGAATATTTAAAAACCACCAGACTTTTAAAAAAACATTGCTTTTCTGCATCTTCTTTCTTTGCATTCCTTCATTTTATGCCCGCTAAATGATGTAACTTGTAGGGAAGATGTTTTATGGTTTTGTTTATTTGTTTGCTTGTTTTGATATGTTCTTTCATATCTTGATTTGCACTGGCTGACACAATGTATGTATTGTAGGAAAAAAATATTTTGAGATTTGTCTTTCATGAATATTTGTAGCTTGAAACCTAAATTTCTCAAAGTCATGGTAGCTTGAAACAAGCATTTCTTTGCATAGACCTGGCTTTACATTCACCTTTTACTGCTAGTGCCACTGAAGGTGCAATAGTAGTTTTAAAAAACCTCTTTTCAACTATTTTTTCTGTCAAGTGGAAAGCAGACTGGGAGACAGAAGGTCCTCTGTGTCCAGTCGCTTGACGTAAATACCATCTCTGAGATACATTTTTCCCCTGCTAATTTTTGAGTCTCCTTGTTCCTATCTTCAGGGTGAATTTAACAATGACACTTCTAAAGTATGAAGCTGGTGATTTGTAAAAAGCTGTGTTGTATGACAAATTACACTCTGTGCTGAAATGAATGAAAAATAGCAGATGCTGTCAGAATAGTATGCCATCTTCATCTCCGATCTAAAGACTACAAAGGTTGATAAAAACATTTATTTTGGCTTCTGTGTGATGGGCATGTGACAAAATATAAGAAGGCCAAAGTATATAAAGAAGTAAATTAGGCTATAGACTGTTTAGCAATAATTCTGCTAGCTGATTTGGGAAGGTTAGAGGAATATTTTGCATTTCTGTAACTAAAACAATGGAGCAATACATCATTGTCTTTCATTTCGACTTTTAGGAGCTCAAAGGCTGTAAAGCTGATAAATAATGTTTTTCAAACATGTAATAAACAATTCAAAGAGAAAACAGTAATTTATTCTCTGTATCTGGGATGGATTGATAGCTAGGATAAGTGAAAATCGCCTTAGATTGTGTAATGAAAGATTCAGGCCAGTCATTAGGTAAAACTTCCTCATATGAAGAACATTGAAACCAGTTGATGGAAGAGCTATGGAGCTGCTGTCGCTCAAATTCTGGGACAACAGGGTAGACTTTCAGGATAGATGTCATAGCTGAACATTCCTCCATCTGGAATGGAGGAATGGGAATGGTCACCTCTCTAAATATCACCCTAAAACATCTATTTATTTGAGGTACTGTTTCCTGTCCGTAACTGGAAAAGCACCAAAAGAGCTGGCACTCTCTAGCCGTAATCTTTATTAGAATATGAACTGGCCAACACACATTTGTGAAACAAAGAAAATCCAAACTCTGGTTGAGAAAAATGTAAATAGATTTTGAAAATACTCTAGCCCTTGCTAGAGTTATCTTTTCTTGCATTCTTGTGTACATTCTTGCAACTTTCTGTGGCTTCTTAGTTAACACAATTCTCTCTGGGCCCCAGTTGTCATCTTGTCGTCTCCTCTGGGGCTCACTCCTGTCTACTCCTTCCTTTTCCCAGCAACCTCCCAGGCTCCATCCTTGCTGCCTCACTGTCCTTGCTAATCCTTCCTCTCTGTGCTTCTCTCAGCTTATACTTCTGCTATTGAAACATGCTCAAGGGATCCAGGGAAGAGAATATTGCCCTTCTATCCCCAGCCACTGCCTGCCATTGGCATGAGATAGAAGAGACAGCTTCTACAATTTTTCACAGCAGAACAAACAGCGTACACATAAAAACAAAATTTCTTTCACACATCTGTAGCTTAGTTGTATTTTCCATGCTTCTAATGGCTAAATACATGAATCTGAAGTTCATACATACAGGGTGCCACAGGCTTTCATATTGGGCCTGTTTTAGTATATATTCATTCTCTAGAAATGAGAAAAGGATATATTTATCTGAGTTATTTTAAGTGCTGTGGTTTCTTAGTCTAGTCAATAGTGGAGACAGCAAAATTACAAGAGGAATATCAAATGCTATGAAAGAAAACTGAATGGTTAATACAAAGTATGGGAAATATGTAAGTATCTGGGAAAGGTCACATGCGACATGGCTCACATTTCAAGAAAAGGTTCAATTCATGCTAAATAGTACTCAAATAAGCAAACATAATTGTAGGCTGCACTAAAAATAACATTGGAGAGAATGCTGAGACTAAAACACAGTGGGTTTATTAATTTTATTTTAATACTATGCTTAGTTATTTTTTTAACTTTGACAAAAAAAAAACCCGAAAAACAACCTACCAGGAGATGTGTAACTGAAATGATTAGGATTCTAGGGAGAGTGTTATTTGAAGAGGATTTAGAAGTCTGGCACTGGTTAATTTCCAGAGCACAGGAATAAGACAGTTCAAACTAAACATACACAACACAATAAATCTTATGAAGAAAGTTAATCACATACTTTTGTTTATTCTATTTCTATTTATGTTTTCTGCTATACCAGACAAGGGAACATTAAATTATCCTGAAAGCAAAGAGCAACAAAGATAAACTTACTAAACAGAAATACCATTAAAAATAGTCGGTGACTTAAATCCCTTTGTTTCAAGATGCCCCTAAAGCCAAAAGGTTACTAGAATTCAGTTAAACACTAGATGTGTCTCTGGGTAGCACAAATCTTTCAGGTATGTTAGGTGTAAAAGTCCACAGTTACATGCTATGACATTTAAAACTGAAAAAGGAAATTTAACAAATAACCTTTCTTTAATGGAATCAAAGAACTTGGTTGCTGTGACATTACAGGTTAGTTTGCCACCATATTGAATAAAATTGATAGTAATCAAAACCAGTGGTATGCGTTTCAAGGCTTTTATACAAAATAGAAACAAACTTCACTTACTTTTTCCTTAATGAATTCTGTTTCATTTGAATATTGGCTTTTAGATTAATTTTGACTTTATGATATTTCTGAGGTTCTTATGAATTTTTCCTTTTTTTAAGGCAATGCTCTTAGTTTATCAGTGATTTGTATGGTAGCATATGTTGGGTTGTGGCTTGCTTCTAGACCTGAGTTAGTGGTTTGTTGAAGTCCTGAAAGATTTCTGTATAGTTTCCTCCAACTGTGAGGATCATTCATTCTTCTTTGGGCTCCATTAGAGAAAACCAAAGGGCTTCCTTTGGAACCTGAGATTTAGTGAATCCTGTTTTGGGGGAAGGGGGGACGATTGCTTTAGGAAATGCTCTGAATAAATTAGAGGTGTATATAATAAAACTTAGGATGGTCACTAAATGAATCTTTTTCCGTTAACGTTATAGGATATTCCAGATTGCTTTTATTTTGGCTTTGCTGTAGCTGCTGTTTTATTATGTACTACATCTAATATTTTTTTTTCTGTTTGAAATTGCAGCTTCTTTTGTAATAAGCTCTTCAAGTTCAGGCGTGCCTTACTTGGTTAATGTTTTATACTCGTTAGATACTGACTGGCTTTGCATTTTAGTCTAAACTATATTAGTATACTACGATGTAAAGAAGCAATTAAATTGCCTCCCTAAACAAAATTGTAACAAATGCACTTTTTTTTTCTTTACTTAATAAATTTGAAAGGATGCTTTAACCGCTCTATTCTCTATGGAGTTGCAGATCGGATTTAATTAGATAAGTTTGTGTCTGCAGTGGCTTTTTTTTTTGCTTCGCATGTCTACAGCCTTTGAAAGGACCACAAAGAAACTCAGGTTTCAGGTGCTGTGTCATCAGTTTTGATCATGTTACAACTGAATGCCAGAATGCTTTTAACAATGTAATTTGGTGAATTTAATCCATATCTGGATATTAGGGAAGAGATAGTGGGCTGTAAAGCTTTGTTGTTGTTATTGCAGTTCAATACTTAATGCTAAAATAATAGGAACAAATAGGTATATTCATTATGTCAAAATGCATTTCTGTTTAATTATTCTGGAAACTGGGAAAGACTTCACACCCTAAGTTATCTATAATGTATTATATTTTGCAGTTAATGCTCTTTCACATTTTAAGTATTGCGTATGTCTGTTTGAAGGACATTTGTTGTATTGATACTTTTCCCTTTGTGCATACTTGAATTTTTCTTACAGTAAAAAAAAAAATCCTTCACCATGTATTATTTTTCCTTATATAGATAACTTACCACCTTTTCTTATGCAATTAAAAAACATACAGAAAGTAAGATCAAGACACTGTTATATCTGAAAATTTTCCCTTTTTAAAAATTTTGGTCAAATGATAATTTAAAAATCCAATATATTTTCATATTGAAGGCTTAGCATGAATTTTCTTGTACGTGTTATTCTGAAGTTGTCTCCTTTACTCATATACGCTGCCTTTCTAAAGTTGTGCTTTTCATAAGGACAGATATGGGAAAAACAAAGACTGAATATTTCATTATGAGAAATACATTTGACTGTAAGTCAAAGAAAGCAGATTATACAATTTCTTTAAAAGAAAAAAAGGTGCACAGAAACTTAAACAAACACAGGAATTCTTTAATATGTGCTACAAGAGAGCCTGATTCTGGGAGCACCATTTAGCATCTCTGTTAAGTGTGAAGTCTCATTGTGTGTTTTCTCCCTGCTAGGAGTTAATTCCAGAATTTTACTACCTACCTGAGATGTTTGTCAACAGTAATGGCTATAATCTAGGAATCAGGGAAGATGAAATTGTTGTGAATGATGTTGATCTCCCTCCGTGGGCCAAGAAGCCTGAAGACTTTGTCCGTATCAACAGGATGGTAAGCTGTGCTTTAGTTTAACTAAGGGGCTCTGTGTTTTAGCAAGCTAACCTAATTTTGTTTTTCATCTCTTTAGAACTAGATTTAGAGAAATAAAAGAAAAAGTGAAGGAGAATTTGCATTCTGTCTTCTTGCTTGACAGAACCTTTTATTTTACAGTGGATTTTCTTTCCGTTTGCCCAAATTCTGGGAAGTTAAATTCAGTTATTTACTCTCTCATGAGAAAGCATCAGACGTGCATGAGCCTGGCAATACAAGATTGCCTGAAAAATTTGTCTGTTCCTCCTTACCATCTTCTAGATCAAAAAATAAGAGAATACTATAAATACTAGTATCTTGCAAGCCATCTTGTATTTCTTATTCACCTGAAGACATGCACTTCCTGTTCATCAGAGATGAACTAGAAGTATAGAAATGTGAACATAAACAAATAACTGCAGTCTTTGAGGAAATTTTGCAAAAGAACTGCTCTGATTAAAATTGTCATGAGGCCTCTAGAATTTGAGCAGAAATAACATTTATGGTTTATATTTTTTCTTTGATTTGATAGATAATTATTTTATTATTGATAAATAATTAAATTTATAAAAAATGTGTATTGATAAACATGTGTATGTTTTTAGTAATTTTTAGGAACAGCAAGGTATATTCAAATGCTTTGGCCAGCAATACTTCACTTTATGATTCTGTTCTAGAAATAGTTCTTCCTTAAAATGCATATTACCTATCTTTCTTAAAGAGTCAGGGCCATTATTTCAATAAGCTGTGGGTTTCCATATCATTGCAGAACTGTTCAGTTTGTGCATTATTCCCAATATGCTTTTGTGGTAGCATTGCAAATCTAGCTGTGTAGATTCGTTGGGTTTTTTTATGATCAGTTTGGTAATTTAATTTCAAGAACGGTCTATTTAAAGAAAATTGTTCTTCAAGAGTCGATAGGAAAAAAAGCTCTATGAAGTTCAAAGGAATAGAATATTATTAAAACAAACCTGTTCCTAGATGAAGCTGATTTAGAAGTGTCCTCCATTTAGAAGAATAAGTGGTTTGACATATGCACAACAGTCTCCTAAGGAAGTGATGGCAACCTCATCACTTGAGACTTATGAAATGTACTACACAAACCATGAGAAATGTATTCTGTCATTGACAGATTAGTCTATCATTGACAGGAAGAAGCTGAACAACGCTTCTTGGCTGATTTCTCTTATAGTGCATATATTGTAAAATTAATTTTTAAAAACATGTAATTATCACAGCTGATGGAAATAAGTTCAAGTGCAACTTTATTGGAAGACAGAGGTGTAGTGAAAGGATCACTGGAGCCCATTAGAATTCTCAAGTGTGAGATGTACAATCATAGGGATGTATCTTTGGAGTGCCCATGTAACTGCACAGAGCCCTTTTCTGGGTTGTGGTTGTGGCTAAACCCAAACTGAGCCCAGGCATAAGCACACTAAAGCTGACCTGGAAGTTTAGTTTTGACTTCTGAAAGAACAGAAGTGGGACTCCTTGGTGAAAAAGAAGCAAGCTGCCACCTATTGGGGGATATAATGAGAGATGCATATTAAGGACTCCCATTCTTAAATTTTGTAAAGAATGTTCCTTGTATCCTAAATAGTGTTTTCTTTATCTTTTCTTTCCACAATGTTGGAATTATTACTAGGAGAATAAAAGGCATTATGTGATAAGAGATCTCCTGAAGAAAAACTTAAGCTTTATTTTGTTTAATTTCCCATCTGCAATTTCTGCTTTTTAGAAAATAACTCTCCCCAGAAACGTTTTGTGTTGTTGACCAAAACAGCTGCTTACATGAATTTAGAGTATAGCATTTAGGCCTCCTTAGGATTACAGGACTTGATAGTCAGGTAATGGCTGATTCCACATGTGTGTAAGTATGCTCAGACTACCAGGAGACAGACAAGGTGATGTTAAAACTAGGGTAGTATTATTAAAACTAGGCTTCAACTCATTGAGTACTTTACAGATTCTAAGATCAAAAATTATCACCCATTTGTATCAAACCCTTCCTCTACTGTTCTCCAGCCCTTTCCCCACAGATGTGAGCATTATGCCATCCTTATACAGTTTTGCCAGGAGGCAGTTTCTGCATGGCCTTTATTCATCCCACCATCTACTTTTAGTAAGAGCATGATCAGTAGCTAAAATTCATCTCTACACTGGTACATGCTGTCTTCAAGTGAGCAGTCTGAGGAAGCTTGCAAATGATAATAAAGTTAGGAACTGCCTAGAAAACAGGAGAAAGAGGCATAAATTAATTTGAATTAGATGCAGAAAATAGACTGAAAATCACCTTGGGAGGAAAGAATTAAAGGTAATAAGAAGCAGAAGTCTGAAAACAAAAGCAGTACCAAAAATAGAGCAGTAGCAAGGTAGGGGTAGCAGTGAGCAGCAATTAGATTAGATAAAAATCTGTAATTCTATATCCACCAGAAATAAGTGTATTTTGATGCCGTCTATGGAGAATCACTGCATCACAGAGGATGTAAACAATTGTACCTATCTATGGTCCTTTTGAGACTGCACCTGGAATATTGGATTCAATTCTGGGTGACTAGAAAACAGAAACATTCACATTTGGATGGAGTTCAGAGGATAAAAGCAAAGTGAATAACTTTGGGAGTTTAAAGAGCATGATATATGCATAGTATTTTACAAAGCTTATTATGAAAGAGCAAGTAGCTAAAGAGGGATAATCCTTTCCACAAAAATGCAGATAGCATGTGTAGTAAGAAGTAATGGAATTACATTTTGAAAATGTAATAATTTGAATGTGTAATAATTTTTCAGAAAAACTTCCTCATGTAAGGTTTTATTAATACATGCAACAAACTGCCAGTACCCTGTCTTTTTGGTCTCTAGAATGGAGCTGGTCAAAGGGACAAATACAAAGGGATTGGAAAGTTTGACATTCCCTACCTAATGTCTTATTCCATTATTTGAACCAGCCAGCAGATGTATTATTCAGTTAGGTCATCCTCAGGCCAGGCTTTGGCTGTTACACAAGAATCTATCTTGAGGGAAAGAAATAGCCTGGGTGTGATGCTGACGTGTAAAACACAGCAAGCTTGTTCAAGCCTGGAATTTCTACGGCAACTTAGCAAAGCAAATAAAGAACATGTTTACAGAAAACTAAAGAATTTTTCAAGTAAGGGTTATCCTGATCCCTTATCTAATAAAATCAGCAGTAGTCATTTCATTTCAATGGTAATAATCCTGTGTGGTACTGCATAATATACAGTGGAATTTTTTTTTCCCTGACACTATTTTTTTTTCTTTCTGCAAGCATATATTATGTGTAATTTCATGTGAGAGTAAATACAAATCCTTATACACTACTTGCACATTTATGAACATTTTCTTTAAGTAACAGCAAGAATTCCAGCATTTTGTCCTGATACTTACCAAAGAAAACACAGAACAGCCTAGGAAACATCACAGAGGCACAGTGTCATAAATCAACACAATTTAACCAATTAACAAGCTTTACTAAAGAGCAGGCAAGGGTTTTGTATTGTATCATTTGATTGTTCAGCTGGATGTTTTACACTTCAGACTAAACACAGAAGTCAAAGTGGAAATGGTTTTCCATCAAAAAAGATTGCTTTACACTTGTGAAAATTAGACTTATTATAAAGACTGGAAAAGACATTCAGTTGAGTTACTTTTAAGACCTATTACAGTATCTTCTAAAAAATTCAATGTATACATCAGGGACTGTTGTAGCAGTTTTATTTATCCATACAAAGCTAGACTGATTACTATGGAGTTACTCATGAAACATTAATAAAGCACTATGTTCAATGCTAACATGATTATGGTCTGACCTCAGCAACAGTACAAAGGACAGAGGCAGAAAGTGTCCCTGATAACATTACCCTAATGCTGGGCTCATCAATCATAATCTCCCAGTTTACCAGGGGAAAAAAAAATCCACGCATAAAACCTTCCACAGATGTGCATCTGCAGTCCTACTCAGCCTCTCAGTCCCCACAGACTCAGAGCAGTCCTGAGAGCCAGAAATAGAACAGACTCAGTAAGTCAAGCATGTTAAATCAAGGCAGGGAACACCACTGTGAAACATTGAAGCACAGCTTTTATTATACGCATTCTTTAGTTTTGAAACAAAAGATGCAAGATTGTGTAATTCAAAGTTAATTATAATGATATTTTCATTATGGCTTATGCACATATTAAATTACAAATTGCAGTGCTGAGTAAAATGTATTCACTATAAATTATATTTTTGAGAGACTAAATGGTGTTCTGTTTTTGTTATACATACTTTGTTCCTATTACATAACCGTTACTAAGATTGAATTTTCTTTCTGTCTCTGAAATGATTTATTTGCGCTTGTCTGCTGCCAATTGCATTTTTGTACCATTCCCTGTCTATTCAGAAGCATGCATAGTATTTCATAATTTAAAAGCTTCTTGAATAATCATTATAAATATCTAGTATGAAATCTCTGTACTATAAGAATCTGGAAGATCTTTTCCTCCTACCATTCAGCAGCAGCTGACATTTCTACCAGATAAGCAGTAAATAAGACTTGATATTGCTTCCTCAGTAGTAGCTTTGATTTTTTTGTTGTGTATTGCCAAGGTTATGCAATTAAAACTTTTTCAGGCAACAGGGGTTTCAATCGACTTCAGATTTTTCAATCACTTTTAGCAGTGGTTTTTTTTTTTTTTTTTACTTGCTTTATTGCTGAAGAATCTTATTTATATCTTGAAGATGCTTACATAAAGGATCAGTTTCTCTGCAGACATCCCTGAATAACCCAAATCTGTATAATGTTCTTCTGTGTCACTTCTATTAAAATACTATTTTGCTTAAATGAACGTAACTAATCTCAGATAGCAGTATTGCCTGGAATATTTTATGAGGAAAGTCAAAGATTTCACTTTGATAGTCAGTGCAAGGCATGGTAACTGAGGAAGACAAATATTTGGTGGAGACAATCTGCAGAGGAGCCCAGATATGAGGGGAGAGGAGAGAAACCCAGCTCACAGGCTGAAACAGCTGATGGCCTGTTATTGAGCAGATCTGTAAAACCAAGGTCTCTCAGAATAATTATAAGAAATTATCTTTAAATATACTAAATATAATTTAATAGCAAGATAGAAGGCCTTTTGGAGAGACAGACAGCATATAGATATGGAGGGTAAGGAAGAAAGGCAAGAGCTGCAGAAAGAGGAGGGGCAGGTGCAACCATGGCTCAGATGAGGGGCAGAATCAGAGCTTTCCATTTCTCAGGTGACAAAAAATACCTGGATAGCACAAAAGGTTCTATTGTAAAGAGGTTGTAATAACATATTTTATAAATCAAAAAATTCTGATATTTTACATGGCACATAGTTTATGTTACAATACAAACCGCTGCCTCCTACTGACATGTCTGTGAAAAATACCTCTAACATCAAATTAGGATTAGAAGAGGGGAAAGTGTGCAGCATTCATAAAGGTCAGAAAAGAGCTATAGTAAGCAGTAATTTGGTTTATATTAACTTTATTTAGTTTAAAGATCAACTTTGTAATACCTCTTTATATTTTACAACAGCTACAGGTCAGATTTTCAGTCTGTGGAACATGTGTGCATACAGTTGCCTGCAAACACACAAACCCCACATAATATGTATAGACTAGATGTATAAAAATGCTTGCAATTTACCTATTAGCAATAAAAGTCACTCCACTGGAAACACTAACATGGTAAACTCCTTCCTTAAAACAAAACCCATGAAAGAACTTTAACTGAAATGTTGCTATTCGAAAATGAATCCCTAATAACAGTTCAAACAAGATCATTTTGGGAATGCCTGGATAAAACTCTCTTTTGTGTACATTTTAACTATAATAGATAACAAGCTGGATGTTAGCTCATTTCTATTTAACTGTAAGAATCTTTAAAAACCACATTACATAATTATATAAATATTACATAATTATATAAGTAATAATTACTGCTTTTTTAAAAGAAAGGTTTCTTATAGTTCATATTAAAAAACACTCAGAAAATTAAAGCGTTCAGAATAATTTGAATCCAAAGTGCTGATCTTTATAGCCATCACCAGCCTATTTCAAGGATATTATTTGTTATATTTTTCTGTATGTTTTTCCTACTGTACCTACAAATTATGTTTTATACAGAAAATACAATCACCCTATTCCCTACTGAGCATTGCATATTCTTGAGAAACCAAACGGTGTACTATTGACAGTGAACAGCTCATAAATTTTCAGGAGGCGCTTACATGGAGAAGGAGTAGCCTGTGCATTAGAGCAAATTAGGGAGAGGATTCTGCAAGTATCGCATGAGTAGTGTTGAAGAAGTACTTGGAAAAAACGCCACCAAACCATGTCAGACCTGATATAACAAGCTTTCTCCTGACTAAAATAAATCCAGATTATAAAGTCTTGACCCACTGAGGACCAGGTGGGACTTCGTAGCATTTTGGTGGCCCATTCTTGAGGGCACCGTACCTATTGTTCACACCCACTGCCATACCCCACAGGACGCCCCGACTGGGAGGCCATGAATATCACACAGCACCCATTAAATCCTACAGCTGGAGGCTGTGTGGTACTGAGGCCCATGAAGAGCCATTCTTCTTCACAGGTCTGCCTCCTCTCTCCACCTTCTACTTTGGTCCTTTCCCTAAATTCTTCACCACACCAGTGTTACACCACACAGCTACCACTGTTCTGAAATTTATAGTTCAAAATAATTAAATTCCCTTGCTACAAATTTCCCCAAAGTTTCTTCAAGAAATTAAGGTTCTTCCCTAAGGAATTAAGGACCATTATACCTGCAAATGTAGTACAATAAATCTGTTTAAAGAATTAGAGGCAAAAACATCATAGGCAGCTGTTAAAAAGTAGCTCCTTTAATAAGTTATTAAATAACCACTAATCCATGTGAAATAGAAGTTCTCCAACCTGCCAGAATCAGTAAGACCTTCTCTAAAATGAAAAGTTGCTGAGTAAGGGCTAGTCATGCAAGTGTAAACTGCCTCAGGGAAATATAACATATGTGTTCAACTCTCTTAACTCTGCTAACTTGAAAGGTCAGGAAAAAGTGTGATCTCCCTCATGAGCAAGACTGACAAACTGGTGACAATGGACAAGGTACTCAACTTTTTTACCTTAGTCTTCAATGGCAGCTTCTCTTCCCACACATCTAGAGTGATTGGACTGCAAGATGGGGACTCTGGAAGCAAAGTCCTTCCCACTCTAAAAGATGAAGTTTATGGCCACCTGAGGAACCTAAACATGCGTAAAAGAGTTGCATCCCAGAGTCCTGAGGGAATCAGCTGATGTAGTTGTCAAGTCACTCTCCATGAAATGTCATGGCAGTTAGGAGAAGTCCCTGGTGACAGGAAAAAGGAAAACATTGCTCCCATTTTAAAAAAAGAGTAGAAAGAAGAGCCCTGGGAACTACTGACTGCTTCACCTCTGTGCCTGGGAAGGCCATGGAACAGGTCCTCCTTGAAGCTGTGCTAAGGCACATGGAGGGCAGGGAGGTGATTTGGGACAGCAAAGACAGCTTCACTAAAGGAGAGTCCTTTCTGACAAACCCTTCTATGATAGAGTGACTACATCAGTGGATGAGGGAAGGACTGCAGCTGTCATCTCTGTGGACTTGTGTAAGGCTTTGACACGGTCCCTTGCAACATCCTTCTCTCTAAATTGGTGAGAGACCTATTTGATGGGTGGACTATTCAGTGGCTAGGGAATTGATTGGACAGTTGCATCCAGAGGGTAGTAGTCAGCAGCTCAGCATCCACATGGACATCAGTGACAAGTGGTGGTCTGCACTGGGACCAGTACCATTTAATATCTTCAACCACGACATAGACAGAAGGGTCAAGTGTACCCTCAGTAAATTCACAGATTATACCATGCTGAGTGGTGTGGTTGGCACAGCTGAGGGCTGGGACATCATCCAGAGGGACCAGAATAAGCTTGAGAAGTGGCCCATGGGAATCTCATGAGGTTCAACAAGACCAAATATAAAGTGCTGAACCTGAGTCAGGGCAACCCCCAGTATCCACATGAGCTGGGGGGATGAAGAGATGGAGGACAGCCCTGCCGAGTAGGACATAGTGGTCCTGGTGGATGAGAGGCTGGACACGAGCCAATAAAGTCTGCCTGCAGGCTGGCAGGCCAACCTCGTCCTGGGCTGCATCGAAAGCAGTGTGGGCAGCAGGTCGAGGGAAATGTTTCTGCCCCAGAGCAGCGCTGCATACAGCCCCAGGGCCCTCAGGAAGGACATGGACCTGTTAGAGTGGGTCCAGAGGAGGATCACAAAGATGACTGGAGGTCATTTTCCTGAAATGCTCTTAATATTCTGGAAATATAAATGCTTTTTTTGACCAAAGGAAATGCCTAATAATTTTTTTTGTTAATTATATGTTAATAAATAAATAATATATACAGATCAAAAGAAACTTTAAATATGCAGAATTCAGATGCTCAAGAGAATTCTTAGGCTGATTGCTGCAAATTGATTTGAGGTGGATGCTGGAAAGATAACTGGCTTGAAATTCTAAATTCTTAAAAAGCTTTATTACATACAAAAAGAACATTAAAAATTGAGCATTTAAAAGTAAGGAAATGCATTATTGGTTGTCGCTGTGGCATACTTAATTTTATCCTTGCATTCTAGCATCCTGTGCTCTGAGTAAAAGTCCTATGGAAAAGATTATATGGGATGATGTAGTTGCCCACTGTATCATGTTGTATGTGCACAGTACAACATAATTCAGGATATGGCATTTTTAAATTATTTATTGGGAGGCATGCTTTGAAACTAAATAGTTTAATAGTATTTAGTATTAAGCAATGTTAATGCTATTTTAATTATATTGCATTATGCATATGAGGGCTTCTGATTTTGAAAAGGAAACAACAAAAAAATTTTATGGCGATCTGCAACATTTCTTTATAGCTTTTTATGGTTTGTTGAACTAAAGCCCTTGAAAACTAAGCTACGCGTCAGCCCTTAAGCCTGAGCTTTCCCATCCATTTTCATCAGAAATAATAGTCACTGGTTTTGACAGAAAAGGGTCCAGTGCTCCACCAAAGCACAGAAAGTTCCTCCTCCATGAGGAGCATTACAGGGAAAATCTCTGAGAAATGGTTGCATGATGACCCAGGCAGGGTTTGCCTTGTCTGAGGCTATTCCTGCTTGTGCAGTGTTGAGGGGGCGGCTGCTGCCAGTGAGCAGGCCATGGCACTACTACAGTGCCTGATGACTAAAAGAGAATATCTTTTTAGTGCTTCTATCAATAGAATAGAATACATTTTTTAATGTTTGAAAGGTTTCAAATATATCAAATAAGCCTGAAGAGAAAATGTAATGACACCCACTATGCTTTCTCAGTTACTTCCTAATCCTGAATTTCACTTGCAGGCCCTGGAAAGCGAGTTTGTATCATGTCAACTTCATCAGTGGATTGACCTTATATTTGGCTACAAGCAACGAGGACCAGAAGCTGTGCGTGCACTCAACGTTTTCCACTACCTAACATATGAAGGCTCTGTGAACCTGGACAGTATCACTGATCCTGTCCTCAGGGAGGTAGGTGTTTACTGTCATTTCATGCTAAGATCTGCTGTCATCTCACAAGAAATGGTACTTTTTCCATCTTTCACTCCTGGAGAAAATGGATGTGTGTGACTTGATTCAGAATTTAGGCCCCAGGGACTTCAGAAGCAAGTATGAATAAACTAGCAATAAAGCAAATGAATATAATAGATTTGATATGCAGTTTTGGTGTGGGAAATTATAATGCCATGTATATTTTGTAATATATGGTCTACTACTTTTTATAATTTACTTTTATTAAGTTCACTTAATAGAACTGAAAAACTGGGAAAAACCCTGTATCATAGTCATAGGGGAAAAAAAAAATCTAACCTTTACAGCCAGTTGATATGCGTGAGAACATGTGTTTGAGAAAGAATTTATTTGCTAGAGTGACAGCAGCAGATATTCAGACTACTTTTAATCACACAAAGTATAATCAAACTTTTATCAAAATAGAAAATGTTTGCTATTTGTTGTGCATTCAAGTATTTGTTTGTATATATGTATGAATGAGATATATATAGATACAGATGTATAGATATAGATATATAGAGATAGACATAGATATATATTTGCAAATATATACAAGTAAGTGTTTTAAATAATCAGTTGATTAGAAAAAATAATTCTAGGTATCCTGATATGTTTCCTTCCAGTGACTGTATTTGTTTTCACTAAGATTAATAATTTTAATGATGGTTTTCTAATACCTATTAATTTGAATGATGATTTCCTAGTACCATTCATTTGTTGGCTAAAACAATTGAAATTTGGTGAAAAGTGTGAAGAAGCAACAGCTGCTAGATGAGTACTGCTGTGATGAAGCTCTACACACAATCTTCCATTCCCCCAGATAGCTGCCATCTGCTGTATGCAAAACAGTAATAATATACATTGCCAGGCAATGGGGTTTTTTTGTTTGTTTGTTTGTTTCCAATCTTGGAGACAGAAATATACAGGCTTCAGAAAGAAATATATTCTAGAAAGGATTCAAAGGATTCATTCAGCTACCTATTGAGTTTTGTCATGGTTTTTTTGTTTTTTGCCTTTTTTTTTTTTTTAATCAGTGCATTGCTGCATTCTATTACATTTGGTGATTTTTTTAGGACTAGAACTTGAAAACATTCAGACCCCTGGCTTCCTAGGACTGGATTTTCGCTACATGCACTGCAAAGCTCAGATATTCTAAACAATTAATGTTTACTTAGTTTTAAGACTGTCCAAAATTACTTTGATTCCCTCTGCCTCAAATATTTGACATCTACATAATAGTTTTCTGGATTTAAAACTTTGAGTAGAAGAGTCATGCTCTTTTAGAGATAAGAAGCAGCAATGCTTTTTAAAGTACAAAACAGGTGTCAAGCACCATGAATACAAGGGATTTGCATGGCTTATGGTCCTGATTTGCATGGGCAGACTCCTCTGTCTTGACTTTAAGGGTCTAGTCCCACAGGGCATCTTGTAGGATTGAGGTCTATCTGTCTGTCTGTGCACCTTGTTTAACATCTTACGACATGATGAGACTTCTCAGCTCTCCTGTGGCTCTACTTACATGCATAACTTGTCATCAGGAATTTAAGAAAATTCACAGAGATGTTTCTGTTCACTCACTTGTACATGTAACCCATGCCCTTTAAGTCAATAACATATAAACTTCTTCTTAGGCTATTTACACCGTGTAAATTTCTAAAAGCACAACTTCATCTTCATTGCCATAAGTTAGATTTGTAAATAAAATTCATTGTGAGCAAAGAGAAGGCAAAATGACCAGAAAAAGAAATCCTCCTTATTTTTGTTATACATCGATAATAAAGTTGTATGCATCTATTTAAAAATAGCATACTTTCTCCTCCAAGAGATGTCAGGATTGTTGATTTTTGGCTTGTCATAAGAAGGTTAAAAAATACTTTTAATTAATTTTTAATCAGAATTTACAGTACAGTTAAATATAGATAGATTTAGACCTGCTTTCTGTTTTCCTGGGCTCTATTTATGAAACTAGCAGACATTCTCTGGCCAATAATAAAGTATTTGACATCTTGATGATATAGAGGACCATGTATTTGATTGTTGTGTTTCTGTTGCAAGTATATGTGATGGGTTTTGGGGTTTTTTTGTTGTTTGATTTGTGTTTGTTTGGGTTTATTTGACTTTATTCTGGCTTTTGGTAAATATTCCAGAAAATAAATTAAAAGCAAAAAGATATTTTTAAAGCCTCTGAAGACCCCTTGTAAATGAAGAACTGTAAGGATAAGAATACTAGCACCTTTAAAAATAGTGATAACAATTGTTTATCATATTTTACAGTTGCAGTTGGTGGTGTCTGTCATTTTAATTCAGAAAAACTGCAATTTAGAATTAACTGCAGTCCGCAGTTATCCAGGAAAATGCAGCTCTCAGTATCCAAATGCTCTTGATGTTTCTTTTGTAAACAAACTAAAATATTTTGGTTCTGTGTCACAGAAGATGGTGAATGTCCTCAATAACTGGCTGTAAAATAAGCCAATCAATACAACCTTATTGGCAGCAGCTGTTATCAGACCAGTGGGCTCAAGTATGGCAGTAACTGTGGCCATAACTAATTTCATATTGAACTGAGTCCCAGCAGAATCTATCTGTGAAATAAGTCTCCAAATAAAAAATACCCTCCTGTTTAGGTCTGAGCTGATTGAAAGACATAATTTAAAAAGGTGGAGCCCCGTGACCTGTTTATGCTATACCTTGGCCCTTTCACTTTCACCCTTTGCTTGAGCACCTCACTTAACCACAAAGAATTATATTCTTAGCTTTCTGTGAAGAACATTAAAGAAGTCACTTCAGTAGTCATCTATCTAGAAAAATATATTCAGCAGTGGAACAACTGATCCATGCCATTACTTACATCTTTCTCACACACTTTGGGAGCCCTCCAAGAAATCTCCACTGTTTAACGTTGGAAAAATGGCCATCCTGTGTTATTGTTCTTTACAGATCTACTTAATAGAAGATTTTCCATCTGGCTTTCTTTATTCATTTTCCATATTGAAAATTTCTGCTGATAGAAACCATAATACTGGGATAGCATTGTTTTAGATTACTACAGTCTATGAAATCACATATATCTGCCCCTGTAATAACTGTTTGACAACTTAAGATCTGCACTGGATGGGTAAAACAAACTGATTCCATTTCAACATACTGATTTTGTTTTGAAAAAACTTCATAATTCCTGATACCACAAAAAATACTTGGTTATGATAATTTATCTTAAGTAGCTACGAGGGCAACATGAAACTCCTGATTTACATGTCCCGTAGAAGTATAAAATTGAATTTTTTGGTTTCAATCTTTTTTTATTAGAAATTAGTAAATTCTCCAGTTCTATCAGTTGTAATGCTTGTTCTGTCCGTTATAATGCTCTCTTAGTCACATATTGCAAAATGATTTTCATATCATAATGAGGAGAAAAATGTGTAACAAAATAAACATTTTCCAGGCCCAAAATTCTTCTCTTTTTTTAGTTTTTTTTTCTTTTTTTTAACTTCAAATTTTTTTATTCTATTGCTATTCTTCTCCCTTTTTTTAAGTAAAAGCAGTGATGCGGAAGCTAAAACTTGAAGAACAGCTTAAGGATATTGATTCATTCTTACTTGACAGGTGGAATAATGGTTGCAGCACTAACCACAGCAATTACAGCATTAAAATGTCAAGAAATTAGAGGTCAGAATAACAGATAATTTTCTTCCTTTTGTCAGATTAAAAATTGACATTCTTTGACAGCACAGGACTTCTGGCTGAGAAAATTATGACAGCTTAACTCATCTTGTACTTGTAAGGCAGTAATTGATAATGAACTTTACCATGACAGTCTTCTCCTGTGGAGAAACATGACAGAACATCCCTGGTACAAAGCCTGTATCTCTTTTTAATATGTAAACAGTAGTTATATTGGACATTAGATGTTATTTGGAATTGTCTTTACTGTTAGTTTACATCATAATTCAAATCCTTTTCACTAGACAGACTTGGCTGACTTCAGGGGATTGATGCTGAGAATGCTAACGTATAAAGAACAATATAGGAAATACGGTTTATTTATGGTGTTTTGGTGTTTTGGGTCCACTATTGTTGCCGGTCCACTTCTTTGGTAAAATGCAGTTCCTCCCCTGGTTTCTCTCAGAATGTCTGTAGATTTTAGGAGCCCCTTTCTTCCCCAAACACCTGGAATTGTGGGCACTCAAAAATCATTAGAATTGCATTTTTTTCAAGTTAGGAGCTTGTATGACACAAAGTGTTGTAGCTGAAAGGAAACAACACAGCCATACTGGTCATTAGAAAATGCAACAGACAAGACCAAATTATTTTTATTTGTTACCATCTTAATTTAATGCCTTTTAGATAAAATACAAAATAATTAAGTGGGCAGTTAAGTGCATAAAGGCTAATCACATGTAGTACTGAAGGCACATTTACTTGCAAAAAAGTACTATATGGGGTTTTCTGATTGGTTTTTTTTTTTTAAAATCTTAGCCAGATCTCTGTTTATTTCTTTTTTAGACTTTCACTTTGTTTGTGATTAGAAATATTTTGAAAAATCGTTTCAGCTTTTGGTTTGCTCTGGACTTTAGGCTAACTTTTTATCATCCTTGAGCTGCAAATCCATCTTAGCAGTGCACTACTGTAACTTCCCTGTGACTGTTGCATCTCCACCATATGCTTGCATCTCCCCAGTCCAGCAGGAATTATTGCAAGGGTATAGTAAAGCAAGGCAGTGTGAACCTGGTGGGCTCAGATATTTTTTCCAAGCACCTGTCAAGATACCTGAGCATACTCGCAACTCACACAGCAAATTGAAAAATGATTAAAATTGCTAGTGTTTGACAGGCAGTTGCTGTGCCCGTAAACTAATCCTAGTAGGACAGTTTTTCTGGCAGCTAACAGAGCATATGGCCTATGCAATATTTATTTCTTTGGTGATGACTTGATATTTAGCATATTTAAATAATTTGAAAAGTCATAATGATGTGGTAGTCTTGCAGTGCTTTTCAGCTACCCTCATTTCTGGGTTATATTTTTCCTCTTATATTTTCTTCTGTTATCTCTTTCTTTGATCTGACAGGAATAACAAAGCATCCCTCTGGATCTGCTATAGTGAAATATGCCCACAGGAAGCAGAGTAGATCACATCAGTTTTCACTTCTTTTTTTTTCCCCTTTCTTTTTTTCCCCTCCTTGCTGAAACACTTTTTGCTACTACAGAGGACTGACATGATAGGGCTGTCAAGACTCAGCAAGATAGATATATCTTTAACAAAGGGAGCTGGAATGTTAGCCCTTCCCTGGTGACTGAACCTGGCAAATTTATGAGGAAAAAATTAACACACTCTTCTAATAGCATAACACTTTAAAGGTAGCATCAGCTCTTGCCACCACATGCTCATTCTTCCTTTCTCTAGGAGTTATTCTTATTTATCCTGAATTCAGTTTTAACTTGTTAAAGTATTTTTCTTATGGGAGCTGTTTCTTTGATGTGACAAGAATATCAACACCACCCCTGTGGATCTGCTTGATTGAATTGTACCCACAGCACTGGCCACTTACATGTTCACTTGTATTTAATTGCCTCCATACAAGGGATGGTCTTTGCTTTCTTTCTAGGAGCAGTCCTGTTTAAGCATGAATATGAATAGTGGTGAAATTAGTTGGAAGCTGCATGTGGTATCAATATTTACTTTTTTCAAAGTTAATGTAAGGAATTGAAGTAAAAGCTGTTATCAAAGTAGAAATTATTTTTCTATATGCTAAGAGCTCTGTTCTTTAAGAAATGTGTAATCACAATCTATTGATTTTTGTCAAAAAATCTCCTTCTCCTTCATTCCCAAATACTTTTCCTAGACATACAGAACAAGCATTTTTTTCTAAATTTATAGTAGGTTAGGGGAGAAAACCCTTGATTATTTGATACTATTTTTGACCTGTGTGTTTTGTTGCAACCCAGTTGCATTAAGGGATTATCAAGAGCATAGTAATTTTCTTTTTCATATTTCACTCTGGGTGGATATAATATAATAATTTGTATGTCTTGCTGGTGAGTTTCAGAAGTCAGTATCATTCTCTAAATGGAAAAGGAAGGGTTTTACTGGCTGTCGCTTTGTTATGATAACTCTGTAGATCAAGAAGCAAAACACGGGAGCTTTTTGAGGGTAAGATATTTATTTCTGTAGGTAAGATTCCTGCAGAAGACACTGAATATACGAAAAGACATATTAAATCAGAATATTCAATAAGGAATTATTATAAATTGCATGAGGTCAGTTACCACACAGTAATTGCCCAGTAATGTATAGACTTGTACTTGAATATTAATGTGTGCACGTTCATCTCTGGCTGTTCGGAGGAAAGGGCTTTCAGAAGGTGTTTCCTTCAGAATAACTGAAACATTTTAATTATTCATCTAATTTAACTATGAAGTAACTTTTTGAGATGACCTTCCCTAAGTAACACAAGCCATTTATGACAAAGAGTCAGAAATCATAATCTGATCCATAGGACTCCAATTTAAAAGCATTCTTCTACCATTACTTCAAACAATTATCCACAGTTAGATTAATGATTGATCATGATATCTCCAGTTAATTAATGTATTAGAGATATAGGTAATATTTCAAAGAATCTGTGATGATCTGAGTTCATGACCTTTTCTGTATCATGCTGTTACATGTTTATGGGAATTCAGAAGCTCTTCAGAATCAAGAAAAGACATATTCTCTTAAAGTGGAACAAATGGCATACAGGTGACATACAGGTGGGGCATATACAGGTGCTCAACGTACATCACCAGCTTTACACTGAGCATTCAAACAGAAGAGCTGATGGTAACTTATTAAGTTGATGAGACTTCAATCAGCCTATTTATTAAATAATTCAGATAATTCATTCATCAAAGGAATACTGCAGTGAATTGGTAAATAACACATATTCCAGAAAAATATATTCCAATACTTCAACCTACTCGAAGTATTATTTAGAATAAATTGTTTGGCCCATTCTCATCTACATTAGAAATTTCATATGCATTTCAAATCCTGGAGTCTTACCCAAACTGAGTTTAATGCTTTGCTGATATGAAAAGAACATTAACCACAATTGCTCTCTTTTATTGCAGAAATATATAAAATACAGGTCTTGTGCATGAAAATTTCTTCTTTATTGTCTGGGGTTTTTTGTTTTTCTCCATATGGATGACAGGTACCAATTATTGATTTTTAAAATTAGCAACAAGCATTTTCACATACACTTAAAGTAATATTTTATGCAAGAGAGAGAGATGGGGTGAGAATTACTCCAGCTGATTGTAGCAGAAATAGCTGGAAGGGGCTTCTTTTTTCCTATTAGCACAGATTTCAGTTGTATTATGCTGTCATTACCTCAGCATAAATTAACCATTATTCAAAACATTTCCCACACAGTAGTTTATTGGAGCAGATATTACTCAGTCTAAGTATCTAGTCATTCACTTAGAAAGATGCAAAGCTGAGCTTTCTAAATGTTTTAAACATATTGATAATGTGCCTCTTTAATGCCATTTTGAAGCCTGTATACAGTATATCTATATTATTGCTTTCAATTTATGTCAAGAACAAAGTGAAGTTTTGAAGAATGTGTTCTGGGAAATAATCCAAACAGAATTATTTCTTTATAAGCTAAACTCTGCAAATAACTGAGAACATTTATTTTAAATGTAATAGTATAACCTTGTTCCAAAACTGAAATTCTAATATACACTGAAACCTGATGAATACTATATGTGACACCTTTCAATATGTATGTTTTACCTTCTTCCCCGTTAGTCCTTTCTCAGATGTGAGTTTTGAAGGTTTGCCTGTTCTCTGAAAAAGGTCTTATGTCCTGCAGTGGATAAATTGAAGGTTGGCAGATGACTGGAGCCTCATCATAAGCACAGTTTGTAGTGAAGAGTATGGGCTTTCAAAATCTCAGTACACCTTTCTAAGGTGGGAACAAGACAGATGATTTGTGATAGAAAGATGAAGCTGAGAGCAAAGAGATAAGCGTGCATTTATTTTTTGTTCAGAGGAAAAATGGAAACCACGAATGTTATATTGCCACATTCTTTACTTAATTTTATTTCTTTAACAAGAAATTATTTTATTCAAGGATTTTGCAATTTTTTTTGGTCAAAGCAGAAGTAGAACACGAGGTCACATTTTTAATTTTGTATAGCTTTATGCTTATAAAACAGGAACAAAATACACATACTAGATACTTTCGTTTACTTTGACTGTTCTGCTTTTCAAGCATTAAAAATGTCTTCAGTCATCATGTTTTATTTCAATAATAAACCAGAAGAAAAAATATCACAGCTAAAATGCATTCTTTGATGATTAAGTACCCTTTCCTCTTTTATTACTGCCCGGCATTCAGAAGGCCTGTTTCCTTCCCTGTGTTCCTCATTTTCTTTTGTATTTTCCTGAAGGGGAAGTTCTTAATTGTAAAAATAAGTAGAAATAAATATGATATGTATGTTCTGCATAATGGCTTTCTGAAACGTGTAAGTCATTCTTCTGGCAGCAAAGGTTACTAATTATTTGCGGTATTAATAACATTTATTTTCCACAACAATTATATTCTCTAGACTTAGTCTTATACCTTCATTTATTTACTTCTACATAAAAGATGTCAGTGTCCCAGTTGTTCAAAAGACTACCTGCTTACGTTTATCTGAATTCTTGTCAACTAGTGGCCAAATTGCTGCAGGGTATGAACAGTCGCTAATAGAACCCCTTTCTTTCATGTTTTGGTTTAATTTCCTCATGAGCCTAGTGTGTTATTCTCTATATTGGTTTACCAAGAAGATCTCGGAGAGCCCAGGGAAGAGCATCCTAGTGATGAGAGGAGAAGACTGATTTAGGAACAAGATTTCAAGAGCTTGACAGAAAATAACAAAGGAGATAAGTAGCAGAAAGGCAGGAATATAGAAAGTTGCTCATGCCAACCAATATTGGGATATTGTTAGGTCTGATGCCGGATTAATTAGTATTTACAGGGTCAAATCCAGACATGAAAGTTTAGACATTATGGCAAAAGTTTCCAAAGGTCTATGGGCTATAATATGACTGTGCACATCTCATAAGAGATACTGTAGAAGCCTCATTAAATGGATCATCTCAAACTAGAAAGAGCAAACACTTTGAAAATGGATTCATAGGGAGAATGTACAATGTGGGAAAACAGAAAAATTTTGACTTTTTCACCTGTATCTTTTGTTCTGTTATGTTTTCTTATGATGACGGCTGTAAGCACAACATGAACACAATGGCTTTGTAAGTAACTGCATTAATCTGTACCTCCCTTGATTACATTAACTTCCATTCTAACTTACTATGTTTTTTTTCCTGTTTGTGTTAATTCAGAATTGCATTTATAAATTTTTAATTTCTGAAAAATGAATGTAGAATTTGTTTAGGGGAAAGGGAGGGGGAGGGGGAGGCTAACTGATACATTATGGATGGAAATTTTTCCAGATAGCCAGGTCTTTGGAGCTCTTCATTGTTTAAGGCCCTGTCTGAGTCATTGATCCTTTGGTGACTTAAGTAGGCCAAATTCAGTGGGTTTAAAATTTGTGGTCAGGAGGTTTCCTGAGCATCTACCATGTGTAGATTGTTCTCCGGCAAGCATAGTTTGCTACAGTTCCCACAACCAAACCCAGTTGTATGTCGTTGTCCCCAGTCACATAAATTAAATATTGTCCTAAATACTCACATTCCTTTTTTTTTGTCTTATGTTGCCAATTTTGTTAGGAGGCTACACAAAATGTGTATGTAGTAGTTTTAAAGAATAAAATGCAAATATATGTGCATTTCGTATGACAAAAAGAGGACAGTATAGAGGAGGGAAATGTTACTGAAGTGGAAGAAGAGTAAGGAAAAAACCAGAGACTTTTTCTTGTAAAAAGGATAAACTCAGTTGAAGGACAGAAAAATAATGGAAGAGGTGGAACAATTGAAGTGTTTTTGTTCTTTAAAAAATCATTCTCTCCTAAACTAGGCTAGTCATTGCAGAAACTTTACATGCATTTATTGTTTATTTTTTAAAGGTTTAATTGTTAATTTTTAAGGCTCATAATTTAGCTTTTAAAATAAAGAGCATAGTTAAAACCATCTGTAAGCATGCACTATGAAAGCTCTTCGTCACAAAAAAAATATTAATTAGGAAAAAATGAATGAAGTTTCAAAGTTTCAGTAAAAACTCCTGCTGGTATTACTGTTGCATTTTGATGAATAGGATGCCTATGCTTAAAGGACTCTGTGCTCCTAAAAAGAATTAAAAACATACAGTCTCTTAAAACCAAAAATGAGGGGAGCCAATAAATAACATTTAACCTGATGAGGTCCCCAACTAATTCTGTCTTCTCTTGGCACAGAGTAAAATTTTGCAATGTGTAAGAGGCAGTGCACTATTCGAATTACATCAGCATCTCTGAAAACCATGGGAAATAGCCCAATACTACTTCCTTGGCTTCAATCCCAATTACTCCCCAAGCACTTAACAAGTCTAGGGTACTTGTATTTTATTCTCATCCTGCTTAGCTTTTCTTTTTTTTCTGGCAGCTGTGCGGGAAGCAGCAAGCCAGGCTCTTTCTGCTTCTTTCTGTCTGAGCCATTCATGGTTCATGAAATAGTCATCCATCTTGAAAGTCAAGGATACTTCAGAAATATTCAATCCCAACGTTTCCTGAAAAAATATCACTGTTTTTCTCTCTTGCTGCATTGGCCTGTTGAGAGCTGTGAGTGGAGGTCAGGCTGCCTGCTTCTTTTTTCTGGATCAGGCTGTGGAATAAGGACAGAGATGATCCGTTTTGCTGTTTTGTCCAAACCGGGGTTTGCCTCATGTCTTTCTCCCCAGGAGATCTCCATGAACAGTAGAAGTTTCTTTCTTCTACCTCAGTAGAGCGGAAAATAACAAGAAATTTTTCACAAGTACCTTCTCTCTTTTGTAGCATCTTTACTCATGCACAACCTTAGGAGTAAGCCTTAGGAGCTTTATTTTTGTATGACTATAAATGTGCAATATCACTGTCTTCATTTCCACAGAATAACTAGGTTCTGCTTTCAGCTTAGCATTCTGGTTAGTATAAGTGATGATGGATCAGTGAGGTGTGAGTTTAAGATATTTTTAAAAGTCTTTTTAAGTAATAGGAAAACCAAAAGCAGTATCAAGTTTTGTCCAGAATAAAGCCTTGCATGTCATGTAGAGTTTAACGGGACAGGTCAGGGTGAGCAGCTTCTCTGTCTGAAAAGAAATAATAATGAGGGACGAACGAGGGGAAATGGAATTGCATGGGAAGGTGGGCATTTACATAACTGCTGCCTTCTTGAGGGAGGCAGCATGAGAAGACAGATGAGCAACAAAGAGAGGAAACGGACAGAAAAGATATTTGGAACTTTCGTTGTGGAGGTGGTGGAAGAGAAAGTGTTAGAAAGGCAGTCATTGGGAGCCTTATATAAATGAGGGAACTACCATAGGAACAGATAGCTCTTGGTATGGTTAATGGAGAGAAATTATGTTTGCAGCTTTCCCAAAGCTTTATGGGATTTTTTTAGTCTTGACCTTTGGGACTTACTTTTTAACTAGTGAATTCATTGAGATATTGTGCAGTATAATTTAGTTAGGCATTTCTAAACAAAAACTGAGACTTTATTTTATGTATTTTTTGACTTGTAAAATTTAGCAGACTTCTAAATGCAGTTGATGGTGCATTGAAAAGTACTACCGGTAATTTTCAGCCTGGCACAGGGAACTTCAGTCTTTCTTGCTGTCACACACTGCTTTTCACATGTGGAAACAATTGTAGCCTCCCAGACAGAAGCAGTGGTTTTGGTTTTTTTTAAAATGCCCGTAAATTTCAGCGACTGCCAGCTAAAGGATGATAATGACAGGTTTTTGGTTTGGTTTTTTTTTTTTTTTTTTTTAATTCTTTATCTTTTGTAGACTTTGAAAATATGTAGTGGTTCCAGTGAGAAGAGAACCTGTACTTAGAAATTCAGAAGACTTCTTATTTCTTACTCAAGAAAATGTAACTAATTTATCTGTGCTATAGAAGACCCTTGGAATAGCTATTCATTATTGGAGATAGTGCACTTAGAATCCTAAGAGCCTTTTCAAAAAGCAATGTGTGTTTCATAACTTTCCTCTGTTGAAAAAAAAAACCCCAACAAACAACCATCCCAAAGGTCCAAAAACATAAATTAAGATTTCATAATCCTGGCTTGTATTTCACATGCAAAAGAGAAAAATAAATTAGTTAAAGGATGACATAATGGAAGCACTTGACTTAAAACCAAAAAACTCCTGAGTAGGTATGACAAGAGATATGTAAAAGCCAAGACCATAACAGTAGATTTTTTTTTTAAATGAAGACAGAGAGATGCAGGCAAGAATAGCTTCAAAAGAAGTTTCAGTAACAACAAGAGCTTGAATTTCCTGAAACTTGAAACCAGCAACACAAAATCAAGAAGAAGGCAACAGTTTGGCCAGACTAGAACATGATGTTCAGACTCAGATCTTGCTAAGACTGAGGACTTTTTCTTGGTAACAGGAGTTATACAATAGGAGCCACATTGAGGAAATGGAGCTGCTTTGATTTGGTTTGGTTTGCAAATACAAACTAGGACACATCTGCAATTTTGTATGTTGTAATTCTTTGATTACCATCATGTAAAGGAGTAACACAAAGGAGTAATATCGATCGGGAAATTCCATGTTCCAGGTGTACATTTTGGCAATTTGCATTGCAGAATCAAGATGTCAAAGAGAAGGTTGTTCTGTAGACCTAAACACCAGATGGGAAAGATCATCTAGACTGGCCTCTCACCCAACAAATCACACAGAGCTTTTGCCCAGTTAGTCTTTTGACTCTGACCATCAGAGCTGGTGTCTGAATAATGGAGGATATGGAAGTGTTTCCTTATATAAGTAGAGTTTAGGAGATGAGAATTTATTTCTGATAGTCACCTTAAATATTTGTAACCCAAAAACAAGAACAAAAATTGTTGTTTTAAAATAAACGAGTGAATGTCTTTGGAAAAGATTAAATTCTTTGTCAAATTGAGAGGAATCCCTGTTTCTGAGGTTGCTCATTGGGCACCAATTGGAAAATGATTTAAGGGAAATTTTCAGTCAAATAAAAATTGAAAATCCTGATTCCCCAGGTCTCAAAACCTTAACTATTTATATTATTAAGTTATGTATTTGATGAATTATTGCATCACATTATTATATCTCTAATAAAAGTAATTTAACGGCAAAATATTTTCTAATCTTTGTACTCAGTAACTTAATGATCAAAGAAAGCAACATTTTGTTTTATAAACTTAATACAGATTTGGAAGAATGATGACAGAGCAATGATTTCATTTGGCATGACATCAATGAACACAAGAGTTTCAGTAAATGTTACCAATCTGTACGGGACAGAAATAATTACAAACATGAACATAAGAAATACAACAGTTCAACTGAAGACAATAATGGCATGATATGAGAAAAAGAAAATTTTCTATATATGACGGGTGACCTCATTGCTTTTTAAAGCTACCTGAGGAGGGGAGTGGAGAGGGAGATGCTGAGCTCTTCCCTCTGATATTCAGGGACACATGTAAATGGTTCAAAGCTGTGCCAGGGAAAGTTTATACTTAACATTAGGAAGCTATTCTTTGCTGAGTGTGTGGTCAATCACTGGAACAGACTTCCTAGAAAGGTGGGCAATGCGTGAAGCCTGTCAGTGTTTGAGAGGCATTTGTGTAATGCCCTTAACATGCTTTATCTTTTGGTCAGCCCTGAAGCAGTCGGGCAGCTGAACTAAATGCTAGTTGTAGGTACATTCCAGCTGAAATACTCAAGTCTAGGCTAGACTATACAAAAGAGAAAAGAAAAAAGAAATAATTTTAAATGCATTTGTAAACAAAATTATAAATAAATATATAACTTTCTTCAGTTCCAGGCTGTTTAGAGTTTTGCACAGCATGGACTCTAAAAGCAAAGGGATGCTCCCTGTTTGCCTTGTATACAGGAAAAGAGCATGGAAGAAAAGGCAGTGGAATTGTCATGGACTGGGAACAAGACCCACATTTTAAAAAATTATCAGAGCTGTAAAAAGAATGTGATGAAATGAGCAATGTGGCCTGAGAAGCCCCTATAACAACATAGACCTTGTCAGAGGAAGTTGGAGTCAAATCTTTTTGCTTAAGACTATAACAGAATTTTGTTGATTTAGTGTAATTTAATGGGAGAATTTAATGATATCAGTGGTAAACTGCTTTGTTCCAGGTAGAGTTGGAAGAGACAAGAATGAGGAAAATCTATAGAAATTTTTTTTTCCTTCTGGTATAGTTAGAAGGGAGGGACCCTAATTCCTTCACTTAGCCCTTTTCAGCCTAAGGAAGTTCTCCATGATTTTCAGGGGAATGGAAGCATTTGTGTCAGGCACAAGGGAGCTTTACTAGTGAGAGAATGCATGAAAGAGTAAGGAACACTTTTAGCTAAACCTGTCCTGCCTGAAGGATTTCTGTCTTTATAGTATTTTTGCTTCATCTGCTGTGTTTCTGTTTGTGAGAAGTATTGAATTTATTTCCCACTTGCAGTCCGTTAACCAAATGCTTGCTTAAGCTGGCAGAGCATTTTAAATGTTTTTTGTCATGAGAGGCATATTGGAGTACCAGGGGCAAGGATGAGAGAGCTATAAAGGTGAGAGAGGGGAGAGCTAGGTATCAGAATTGGTAGCTTAATGAGGTAAATGTGAGAGGTAATATGCAGCACTCCGTGAGACAAACATGTGACTCATCTCTCTAAGGAGAATGGGGGATCTTACCTTTCACATTCTCATTCCTTTCATAGTACTCTCTCCTTTCACAGGGGAATGAGGAAGCAGTTCAGTGGTGGACAACTCTGGGGGGAAGCTGAAGGTCAGCTTTGAGCTGTTGGTGTTCTGCTAGGGAGCCATTTAATTGCACTTGGATCCAATGAGATACCTCCTGTGAGAGGAACGAGCTTAAGGATGCCCCTTCTCCATTGTTAAATTAATAAAGTAGTGACCTGTGGAGAAAATCCATTTCAGTGCCCATCTCTCAGTCCCCTGAGTATCCTGATTAAATAACTGACTGTATTGAAGCCTCCAGAGTAGTTGAGTCATTGCTTGTGTTTAAACTACAGCACTTCTTTCCTCCAAACACACAGTAATAAAATGGAATTCAATACTCTTAATCTAACTTATGAAAAATCCTGAAGATATTGGTACTGCTTAACATCTGTAGATGCAAAGAAAAAAGCAATATCTCACACCACTCATATAAAACGAAAACACTTCATGCTGTTTATGCTACTCACCAAAGGGTTGTCAATCATATTTGCTCTGAAGAAGACAGTGCTTGGGGGCTGTTGAGTGTGCTGGCTGCACGGGAGGGAGAGCACATAAAGGATTCCCATGTTGACTTGGAAGCAAAAAGGAAATAAACTTGCAGGAAAGGCAGTGTTGGATGACTATTGTTGTGGTGCATATTTCTCAAATGTCTACAAATTTGTGCGCTTCGTTTGACTCAGTCCCCATGCACAGGGGAAAATGGATTATAGAAAAACCTCAATGTGGTAACAAAGAATAAAACACACCAGGATTATGGGAATTAGTAATAAGAAGCCTGAAGATTAAAAAAAAAGTAATAAAAACATAGAGAAACTCAGATAATAAAAATTTTAGAAAGGTTACTGATCATTGTAGTAATCAGTGAAGATTAATAAAACAAGAATACTTTACATAAGAATAAAAGTATTGTCAATCTGCAGCAGTCTGTTTTTTAGGAATTTCTTTCTTCCCTTTATGATTTATAGTAAAGTGCTCATGCTTCTATGTTACTTGTGTTAAGCAATCACCAGGCATCTTTCTCAGCAGAGGGGATTTTGCAAATTAAATGGACTGTTAATATCTTCCTTGGTGATTTTATCTGCATTTCTAAAGAATGTTTCTAGAGAAAAACTATGTTAAAAATAAACTGCTTCATGAGTTACCCTTTTTGCAAAGGTATGTCAGCAAGCAAACAAAACCTTAATTTCTGTGATGTTTCAGGTGAGTCAGTTCTAGCATTTGCATTTAGATTAGGACTGTGCTTCTAAAATGAATATGCCAGCCACCCCTATTTGCCATGCTTTCATTCAAGCTGCAGAGCAGCTTTGGAGAGTGAGAACTGCCTCGCAAGCTGCAGAAGATGAGCATTCCAGGGGTGCAGCTGGCAGAGCTCAGACACTTTTGGCCCCAGCCCAGCGGGAAAACCCTGCTGTGGACATGTATTCAGCAGGGCTCCCTCAAGAGGAGCATGGCTTCTTCTCCATGGTATACAGTGACAGGACATGGGAATAGCTCAAAGCTGCATGTGGGAAAGTACAGACTGGACAACAGGAAGCATTTCTTTACTGAGAGATTGATCAACAACTGAAAAAGGCTTCCTAGAGAGGTGGTTGATGCCCCAAGCCTGTCAGTGTTTAAGAGGCTTTTGGACAATGCCCTTAACAACCTGCTTTAGCTTTTGGTCAGCAGTCAGGTATTGATCAGGGTGATTATTGTAGGTGCCTTTTAACTGAAAAGAACATTCTCTTCACTCCTCAGAGCAACTCTTGCTTTGCAGCTCTGTTTCTGTTGTTTCACTTCTTGTTGGTGGAGGCATAGCTTTTGACCACTAAAAGTAATTCTTACACCTAAAGAAACAGAATGCTTGAATTGTTTAGTAGCATATTTGTATTTATTTCAATCAGAATTAAGAAATAAAACCCAAATACTTCAGCAGCCTGCATAATAAGCAAAGTAGATGTATGAACTCTTCACTGCATGGGAAACTGACACTAAGGCCTCATCCTTCAGGGTGTAAAGCAGCATCCCAATATCCTTGTGAATCTACAGTGTACCTTTAAGCATAAAAATTGGAAACCAATAATTTGTTTTCTTTGAGAAAAATGCATTGAGGATATTGATCATTGTATCATTCATAAGATTCGATTATTGATATATTGATTTCTTGACCAAAATGTAAGCAAATGTATAATAGATATTGCTTTATATTATTGTTAAATGACCAGTATTAAGTCCTATGCAGTTGTGTTTTGTTTGAGTGCATAAATTAGCTTGTGTGAGATCAACTAATTTTAAATTTGGAATTGCCAGATTTTTTTTCCTCATTCTGACCTATTATTATCAAATAATATGCTAAGAGCTATTTTATTTTTCTGAATACATGATCATATTCTAACAGATACTCCCTGAAGTGTCTGGAGTACAAATCTCATTTTATGTGTATTAAAAACAGTAGGGAATCTCAAATCAGCTCACTAAATAGCTTTTCTGCAACACCTTATTGAGGAAGAGAAAACTAATATTATTGCCATTTTGCTGTTCTGAAAGCATTTAATCTGGCAGCCACTGAATTCAAAGCTTGTGTTGTTTCTCCATGAAGGCCATTTGAAGGTGAAATGAGACTAAACTTGATTTTATTAAAATTTGTATTAAATTGACTAGAATATGTGTCTCAGGGAGTGGTATAGCACTTTGCACAATGCTCAAGATCTGATGGGGAGAAAGGAATTGATTAATTAGAATGAAATGTTTAAGACCATTAAATAAATCTAAAGTTTGGTGATTTACAGCTCAAGAAAAGCCACAGTGTACACTTACCAGTTTTCAGATTAATTTTAGATACAGCCAGAGTTTTCTTGTAAACAAATCAATGTATTACATTATTATTCACAGATCTGTTCTGTACCTGCTTTTCATTTTGTGTCAAGTTATCTGATAGGAGGCAGCATTAGGAATACCCTTGGGCCAGCCACTTTATCTCCGTGTGCTTATGTTTATCTTCTGTGTTAAGTTTTGACAAGGTTTTTCTGTCCTTTGTAAGTCTTGTGAGCTCCAGAGAGCAACAGCAGTTGTAGCTGTGCACAGCAGTGGTGGTGTGCAGACCACAGTCTCAGTGCAGTAGCTGAATGTTATGGGTATTTTTTAATAAACATCGTTCAGTTTCTTTAATGCTTCTAAGAGGTGTCAGTTTTACAAATGGTATTTTGAATGAAAAGGATAACATTACTATCCATGGGATGGGGGACAGGCAGTTGTCTTGGAAATGCAAGCCAGCAAAAATATTCAATATTCCCTGAATATCAAAGTCCTGATTCTGCATTGGTTCTGGTTACAAAAAGACTTGACATTAACATAAATGTTTTAAAATTATGGGAGTGTAGATCATGTGAGCATTTACCAGCGCATCTTCAGGTGTAAAATAACAGCTGCTTTTGACCGTTGTATTTTAAGTGTCCATTCCTCATAATCTGAAAAATTCGTGTGAGTTTGTTATTGTGTTCTGCTTCGCTTTCTCCTCCTCTATTGCCTCCATAAATCTACTTGAACTAAGAGGGAGAGCCAGCAAAATTTTGTTGTGCAGAATTTACAGCCAAACAATCAGAATTTGCCAAGATCGGACAACATGAAAGTAAATGTGTAAATTAGAACTGGACTGCATTGAAAAAAAATTAATAATTCATTTCAGACCTCCTGCGAGAGACCATAAGTATCATTTAAGGGATCATTATAAAGGGTGGGAGAGGAAGATATGGGTTTTATTCATTATTGCTGCCAAATACAATTCACACTCTTATTTCAACACAGAATTCTTTCAAAAATTAGAATTAGATTAACCTTGATAATTATTTGGAAAAAAACCCAAAAAATGGAAATTACTTTTCTGAAAATATCATTGACAGATATATGTAGAAATACATATCACACTGATATATACCGATATTGTTAATATTAGTCTCTGCAATTTTGAAAATTAATTTCACAAACAGGTATAATTCCTTTCCCTTCTTCTCACCTGGCAAATCAGTTCTGAAGTACTGAATGTAATAGAAAATACTATATTTATGTCACTTGAAGTGAATTTGGTATTCCTGTAAATAAATGTCTACAGGAGTGAAGGTATCTACAGTGTGTAAACAGATACTATTTGTATGGTACATATAGATACGGACACCTTCACATATAGACATGTATGCCCACGCAAATATGTTGGGTTTGTATAAAATTCATCTGTGATTTTAAATTAGTTCATCATTAAGTGATGTTAATAAAACCTGAGATGCTCACCAGTTCCCAAGGAACAGTCTGTGCCTTGGAGGCTGAAGTTCACTCTGAATTAGTCAACAAACAAGAAATCACCTGTACTGGGATAATTACAGCATCAAATGTGCTGGGGCTACAATCTATTGAAAGTCCTTCAGCTGCTTGACTGGACTTTGCATTAAGTTTCTTTTTCAGCCAATGTTTTTTTGTGGTATTCCATTATATACTTGTCAGTGTAGGGCATTAAGAGTGGTGGACATCAGTGACCTGTTAGGAAATCTCTTTCTGACATCTGTTCTTATATCTATGCTGTCAAGTGGAGGAGAGCAGAGATTGGCTTGTAGGAATGACAAAATATTTAAAGGATTCTTCTGTATCCTGGAGTATTTATTGTGCTTCTTACCATTTTATATCTGAAGGAAATAATGAGGTTTACCAAGATAGTAATGTTTTCAGTGGGTTTTTGTGTTAATTCTGTGTAGCCAATGAAAAATTCATAAAGCTCAAAAGAAAAATATTAAGGGTCAGTAGTTCAGGGTACAGTATATATATAGGTACATAATGCACTGTGCATTTCAAAATCTGACAGTTTGGTTTTCTATGAATGCTTTATTCTCCATTTTACAAGGTCAAATAAAATAATACCTGTCTGAAAAATAAGAAATATTCTCTAACAGTATTGTTTCTACAAGTAACGATCTTTTGCCGAAGTTTTTAAGAATAAATCTTAGATATTTTCTTGTTTGAATGAACTGTTTGAATAGCCAAAACATTGTAGTATATGGACTGTATTCTACTGTCTATAGAATTAGTCAAGATTTATTCTGAAATTAGACTTGTCTTGAAGAATGCGTTTAAATTGCTAAGTTTTCATTTCTAATCTGTGAAGCCTGAAAGCCCATGCAAAAATGCAATAAAATTAAGGATGAAATAAATATTCAGTGAATGTATGCAAATTGGAAAGATTTCTACATTAGTCTTAATGTGCCTGACAAGATTTGTTTCTGGCATTTTTTTGTTTTCACCTACTAGAGTTGTTGAAATAGTACCTATTTTGTTTTTTTTATATTTCATAATTTTCTTTCTCAGTTTTCTTTTCTTTCCCCCCATTTAAGATTCCAGAGGCTTATTTTATTAGAGATCCTCATACTTTCCTCCTTACAAAGGACTTTATTAAGGTATATATGTTCTTTTTAGCGCAAAAAACCCAAAAGCTCTCTCAAGACCTGAACTGCATGTCCTCACAGGTTAACATTTTCACATATAATGCCAGTTACTGGAGATGAGAATGGTTAGTTGGTTAACTGAAGCATGCTTGAAAGGAGAAGCAAAGCTTGTCTACAAAATACTAACACTTGGATGAGTCTGCAGCCTGGGAGGAGAGCACCGGGTGAATTTTCTGGACTTTTTTCATGGCTGACTTGGGATATGCCTGCATTGTCACACAGTGTGTTGACCTCTCTCCTTGATGCATATTGCTCCTGACAGTCCCTCTCCTTTGCCTGCAGGCCATGGAGGCGCAGATACAGAACTTTGGACAGACGCCATCGCAGTTGCTCATTGAGCCCCATCCACCTCGGAGCTCTGCCATGCACCTGGTGAGACATGACTGCTGGCTGGGAATGCATTCCCTTTGAACCTTAGGATCCCTTGTAGGTCATAAAGTACTCATTAAAGCAACACTTTTAATGGCCTCCATTGCCCACGCAGCCATACTTTCTTCGGGTAGCAACAAATGACAGGGCTCTAGCAAAGAAAGGTGGAGGAGTGACTAGCTTTAGCTTCATGTAGTCCTGGCTCTTCCTTTCTAATATTGTATAAGAAGGCCCCATCTTAATAAATATAAGCTTGATAAATGCATATTTGCATTCTTGTTTCTGCAAGTGGTGGGAATGACTGCAGGCTTTCCTTAGAGTGAGTATGTTGTTTTGTTTCAAAGCATGCATTGTTAGGGGCTGATCTGTGAACAATGTCTGTTTGACAAAAATGAAGTATTGGAGTTCAAATCATGCTGGAATCCTCCCGCCCATTCCCCCGGGTGAATGAAATGTATATTTTGAGTCTCAATTCAAACTCCAAAATTCATTTCCATCACATTCTTCTCTGTTTCTTGCAAAGAATTGTATGAAGCAGCCAGACTGAACAAGACAGATCCCTGTGCCCCTGAGTGCCTTTGATAAAATGCTTAGAGCCAGATATTTCTTTTAAGCTTTGTAAATCAACAGTAATACATGCAGTTGTTTCAATCATTTTATCTATCTACAAGGAAATGCTCTATCTAGCTGTACACTGCAAAAGTGGAAATTGATCTGGAAGTGGTTGTGTTATTTTAAGTAATGTGTACAAGTCAAAAGTACATAATATTTATTTTATATTTTTGAGATATGGATAATATATTTTTAGCATTTCAATGTGATAAGCAGAAAGGAATATTTGAACTTCTAGAATTAGTTCTCTTTGTTATAGCAGTGGTTGAAAAAAAATTCATTAAAACCAGTACTCAATAACCATCCTTGTCCATGTAAAAACAATTGTGTCATTTGCAGAATCATGAAACAGGCTTAGGTTATTATAATCTTATTAGGTTACAGACTCCCTGATAAGCATATGCTTTACATAGAAATAAATTGTCTGTGTTTAGAAGTGCTGTATTTCATCTGAGGAATCCATTAAGAAAAATTAAATATATCTGAGTTTTTGAGTCTCTCTTAAAATTTCTTTTTTCAACTGTTGTAGTTTAGAGAATTAATATTTATTATTCATATTTATAATGTATTAATTGATTAACACATTAAGACATGTCTCTATTTTATGAATATTAACTACGGAATAATTTTACGTTCTACTGTTTGTCAATTAATGCTAATGGTCATTTTGCACCCTGTAATGATAACCCTTACCATACCTATTCTCTACTTATCCTCGTGTAATGTTCCAATAATAGCTTCTGATCTTGCTCTCCTCCATCGCTAGAGTAGATGCGCAGGTAGTGTTGTTTTCCCTGTATGTGCACATGCTTGCCTGCTCTTTTTTAACCTTGTTTTCCCTCAGACCTCCTCACTAATTGTGTTATCCCTTCTGTTTTCTTCTGCTCTCTTCTCCTTTCTACTCAACAGTGTTTCCTTCCACAGAGCCCCCTCATGTTTAAAGATCAGATGCAGCAGGATGTCATCATGGTGCTGAAGTTCCCATCAAATTCCCCTGTCACACACGTGGCAGCCAACACGCTGCCCCACCTGACCATCCCTGCCGTGGTGACCGTCACTTGCAGCAGGCTGTTTGCAGTCAATCGGTGGCACAACACAGTAGGTAGGTCCCCACAGGCACGTTTCATTCAAATTTGAAGACCTTAACTATGCAGCTTTAATTTTGAGTGCAATTTAGCTCATTCATCTGACTTTGCACCAAAATTTACTGTTTCTTCTGGTTTGTGTCAAATAATCACAGCTTCAGTTTTCTCTCGTGTCATTCCTAGAAACACTCTGCTTATCAGCAGCACATCACCATGGCAGCCAATCAATTTGTGGGTATTTCAGGATCAGTCTTTGATATAATGCTTTTCAGGAGAATGCTGCTGCTCTCGACACAGCCAATATTAATATGTCCCAGGTTTCAGGAATACATACTGGCATACTAGAGAGTGTACATCCCTATGTGCTGCTTGAGAGAGATTTCAGGATCTTGTCATAAGCCTTCCCCTGGGTCACTGTTGGATTAGCTGGGATGCTAAACAAGCCTAAGCAGCTAGACACAACTATTCTGAAGAGAAATTTCCTCATTCCCTCACAAAAGCTCATCCAAAGGGGCCATCCCAAAATTCCCTTCCAGCCCCTCTGCTCACCCCCTCATGTTGCCAGTAAGACTGTGCATGTCACCTGGACATGTAGGTGCTGAGTCTGGTCCAGGCATTGCTAAATAGGTGGCGGGGCCATGAGGTACGTGAGGGAACAAATGGGTTTAATTTTCTCAGGTGGTTTCCTGCCATGATAGCCCTTATGAAGGATTACCTGGAACCTTTTCAAAGTTTCTTACCACATGAGAAAAAAATATAAGTTACCTGGTATTTGAGAGTGTGACTCAATACCTGGGTCAGAAGCTTTACAGGGACTAAGAAAAAAAAAGAAAAATCGTCCACTCTTTATGTACAGGAGAAGATCCTGGACAGGATTAGGTCCTCCTGGTGAGGGATTTATGATATTTCAGTTAGATGTCTACCTGCAGTAGACATATAGGAATTCTAAATTTCTCTGACTTAAATGTAAACCTCTCATAGGTGAATAATTCAATTCAGGTGAAATGGATACGACTTTGTGCACAAACTGGACAAAGACTCTTCTTACGAGCAAAAATTAGGTGAATGGAAGAGAATTCCTTTATAGGGATGCTTTAGAGGAACTATCAGGGCACATAAAGAATATCACTCTGAATTCTTGAATAGCAATAAAAAGTTCAGTATCCCTTTTATTCTAAACATCTGAATAGTTATAGTATGAATGTTAAATTTTGCATATATTCAGAAGGTATCTATTGTTTATTTACATA
This sequence comes from Acanthornis magna, assembly GCA_036785705.1. Taxonomy (NCBI): domain Eukaryota; kingdom Metazoa; phylum Chordata; class Aves; order Passeriformes; family Acanthizidae; genus Acanthornis; species Acanthornis magna. Next base: position 17,224,585 of record JAWUZG010000090.1, read on the forward strand.
CAAACTCTGCACAATGGAATTTAGAGAATACAACGGGAGGACAGGACATCTGATTGCCTTTTACAGACATTTATGATATCAGATGCTACTCCATTACATGTAAAACATGTTTTTCCCATTTCTTTAAAACAAAAGGGAAAAATCTAGACGGAAAATTTCAAATAAAACATTTTTTAAAGTATTTTCTGACAATGTCCTCTGAAAATGTTGAAGACTCCAATGTCAAGAATGATTCAGCAGTGCAGAAATCATTCTGTGTTATTTTAATAATCCTTTGACTAACATTGATTGGCTAATTCCTAATATTTTTCCCTTGGTTTTTCAGGGATTCTGTCTGAGTACTCTGTACCCATTCACATCTCCTCTATTTGAGGAAGCTTGTTTAGTTCTGGAGTATCTTTTTCTCATCCAGATTGTCGAGTCAAGGAAAGACAAAATTCCTACCCGTACTTTACTGTGAAGGCATTAATCTCATTAATATTGCAGTATGTTGGAGTTCAAGGGTGTCCTTAAAAACCATCATTTTAAGTCCTTTAGTTTAAGTGAAGCTATGTTGGTCTTTATGATACATGTGAGAGTAAGGTTTTAGCTTTTCCTCCATACTCTTTAAAATCATAAGTCATGTTGCAAACATTCAAAATTCAAGGTATGAACCAACCATAAATTAAATTTCAGGCCATTTTTAAAATTCTGGTCTATATTGCAAAAAAAGGAATACTTTCTAAATATAATAGAAAGAGAGGAAAATGAAACTGTTTAGAGAATCAAACCTCATTGTAATGATTTTCTTATCTTTTACATCCTGCTTGGCAATGTTTTTAATTTTGCAGGAGGCTAATCCAGGACAGGGTATCGATTTTCTACTATTGCCAAAATATTTTAATAAAGCATAACTCTAGTATAAAGGATAGGTATATCTACAGAAATGTGTACACAGACCACTTGTTGCAGAACGTATGTAGAGATTTAGAGTTAATAAACAGCAGGAAGGCATTTACATAGACATCTCATAATAGAAGCGAATGAATCTAAGTTAATTACAGTAAAAATCTGTTCTAAACTGTTTTGGTTTTGAAAGAAGACAGAAAGCAGGGAAGGAGAAGTTCTCTGAGCAGTGTCTTTCTCAAAATGGCAGAGCTAGCTGTAGATCCTGTTTTCTTTTATCTCCCCTGGTTGTCTATTGCAGTAGTAGAAAATGGACTTTATTCTCCTGAAATCTGTATGTAATATCATAGAGGGTATTCTTGTATAATATGGCAGTTTGTGACAAAAGTTGTGTTTTCAGCAGTGACAATTTGATTTATATACCAGGGAAGGTGCTCAGAAGATCCAAAGTAATTCTATCTGTGCATTAGAGCAGATAACACTTAATTTGCAGCCCCTGATGCACATTTGAATATCTTAAGGACTGCTCAGAATAGAATTAACAGAAATAATTGTGGCACATTTACTTTAGCCTACAGTTTTACAGCTAAAGATTTTAGATAAATCCATGAAAAGGTCCAAGTTTCTGTCACATATTGGTTTCCATATGTAAGAAACTCATAACAATGTTTAATCTAATTAACTTTATTTTCTGTGCTAAGATCTCTGCTCAAATGTAAAAAAAAAGATTATCTCATGCTATTTAAAATGAGTTATTTAATGAATGCGCATGGCTGCAGAAGTTGTGATGAAGTTGACGCTTCTACATATATAGTTACTTTTACATAACAGAATTAACAAAGGCATGTTTGTGTAGCACAGAGGAAGAAATATTAAAATATTAATAAAACAAATAGTAAAAAGTTACTTTAAAATTTATATAATAGTCCAATAATGGCCAAGAAAAGTCATATCAAAAGATTTCTATGTGCTTTATTCTTCCTTTCATGTGTAGGCCTTCGGGGAGCCCCAGGATATTCTTTGGATCAAGCCCATCATCTTCCAATTGAAATGGATCCATTGATTGGTATGTCAAGATGAAAACGTAGCAATATATTTGAAATTGGCATTTTCAGGAATTATTGATTAAGCTATATTTGTATATTATGCTTCATTTAACACAGAAAATAGGAAAATATTTATTCTTGTCAGTCCCGGAGAACTAAAAACATTATCTATTGATGTCGAATGAATTACATGAGTGCTATTTGTTATTAACATCACCAGCAACTGGTATTTAAGAAACAACCAATTAAGTCAGTTACATTGTCAACCCATATCTATAATTTTGTTCTCTTATCAGGTCACATTAGTAAAATAAAATGTGAGGGTCCTGTGGAGTTAGCATATTTTATTTTTTTACAGCCAGCACTATGTTTATCACTGCAGATGCTGGTCCATTTATTTTCATTCACTTTATGATTTGGATTTAGTTGGCAATACTAATTTAATAATGAAAAGACTGGATTTTAAATTGATAGTATTTTTTACAATCCAGGATTTTGTGAGAGGGAATTATTTGAGAAATAACATCTGCTAAAGTTGTTAGATTGCAGGACTTCCTAACGATCATAGTTTCTCATTAATTGCACCTATTTGCTTTGTAGGTGGGGTTTTTTCAGTAATTTGAAACAGAAATTGGGGATAAGGAAGGTTCTTAGAGACAAATTTGTAGCATTGTTGAGGAAAAAAAATGCATTTTTAAATGTGGCTAGATATAAAATACCTTTTTTTTTCTGTGACAATATTCACGTTTGAAAGATTTACATAGAAGCCCCTCAGGAGGGTTAGCTTTCTCATTCTATGTGCTTCATTTGATCTCATATGACAGTGGTTTTCTCTTTAGTTTTTTCTCTCACAAGCTAGGCACAACTATTGTGCCCATCTGTTCTGAAAATTTGAGTAATTTGTTATTCATTATCTTTCGGTGGTGGACATAGAGGCTCTGGTAATTTAAATATATGTTCTTAGAATATATACAAACATGATATCAACTTTCACAAGCAGTTTTAAAATAGGGAGGCTGGTTTGGGTTTTTTTTGTTTTTTGGGTTTTTGGGGTTTTTTTTTTTTTTTTGGTTGAGTCTTATTTCATACAGTTGTGAGCAATTTAAGTAGAATAACAAATAGAAGGAAACAAATCAGATTATTGTCTACATTAAGTTAGGTTCTTATGTTAGATAAAACATATTTTTCAGAATGATTTTTATCTCACCAAAGTTCAGTTAACTGAAGTTAGTTGTCAAGATTCCCTCCATAACTACTGTAAAAAGACAAACTCTCCTCTGGAGTTGTCTAGCACTTAGACAGCTATTACAGAGTGAGATGACTTGTCATGTGAAACAATGTCTTCCTCTCCAGTGAGACTGGATGGAGTGTATAAAATTAATTTAGATTATATACTGAACTCTTAGAAAGTTAATATTGAGAGAGAGCACACCTCTATTGTGTTGCCATGTCTTGCTGTTGTGTCACAGGGAGTGCAGAGCACATTAGCTGGGGACTGCCAGTCCTTCTTAACACCCTTCTTAGCAGCTCTGTTTGGCAGTCAGGTTGGTGGGATTCTGCATAAACCACTCCTTTTCTCTCTGTCTGGTTCTAGTAAGATAAGATTTACTTTTCCTGTACTGGAAAATCACATTAGGTTTGAATAGATTAATAGAATCATAAAATATGCTGAGTTGGAAGGAACCCATCAGGAGCATCGAGTCCAACTCCTGGTCCTGTGCAGGACCCCCAAGAATCACACTATTTGCCTGAAAGCATTGTCCAAATGTTTCTTGAACTTTGTCAGTCTGGTGCTGTGACCACTGGCCTGGGGAGTCACTTCCGGAGCCCAACCTCCCTCTGGACCTTTTTGTGATATCCAACCCAAACATCCCCTAACTCAGCTTCATGCCTTTTCCTTCAGTCCTGAGTCTGAAGGTCACAAGAGTAAAAAGATCAGTACCTGCCCCTCCAGTTCCCTTCATGAGGGTGTTGAAGACCACAATAAGGTGTCCCCTCATTCATTGGTTGAATCCTTATGTCTTTAATCTGGTTAAGCCTCTGGAGGTATGGGGTTGTCAAGGCCACACAATACAAGCTGTTTTCTGTAGAGGAGGTACCAACCAACAAGAATTGGCCCTCTGCAGTATTTTTAATATTGATTTCACATTTTAAATGGACTTCTGCCACTTTACTCTGGTTCAGAATGGTTTGGGGGACTGCTTCTGCAGAGCTCTAAAATTATTACCACATATTATGCAGTGCATCAAGCAGCTTATAAGACATTGTCATCTCCTGTAAAATCTTTTCTCTTATTCAAAGGGAAGCTAGAAATCTCACAATAATTTTGTATTTCTGACACCCATATAGACAGCTCAAAATGTTCATATTCAAAATGCTTACTCAACAACAAATTCACAGTTCATTGAAAGTTAAATGTATTCATTTTCTCCTGTAAATGGATGACAGGAAGGTGTTGGAATGGCTTACATGTAAAATGTGTTTTGCATTTCGTTACAGCCAATAACTCTGGTGTGAACAAACGGCAGATCACAGACCTTGTGGATCAGAGCATCCAGATCAATGCGCATTGCTTCGTGGTCACGGCAGATAATCGCTACATTCTTATCTGTGGTTTCTGGGACAAGAGCTTTCGAGTTTATTCTACAGAAACAGGTGACCTCAAATACAGCTCTCGGTTTCTTCCTGGTCACAAAGTGGACAAAGACTCTTGTCTTAACAGTACCATATCTAATGCTTGTGCTTACCCATCAATGAATGATAAAGGGCTGTTTAGAAAATCCTTTCTTATTGTTTCAGCATGATAACTTTAAAATGGTTTTTAATAGAAGATAAGGGATGTAAAAGGAAATGGAACACCAATTTATTAATGGTAACTTTTGAAAACCATAGTTATTTTCAGGAAATTTATCATATTAAAAGGTTCAGCCAAAATTTCTGTTACAATATTTTCAGGTATACATTATTTCTTGCTCTATTTATTTCATGTAATAAAGAATTATCCTGCTGAGGATAATTATTATCCTCCTGAATATCCTGCTACAGGAACCAATATTTTGTTGTTTTGTCTAATTTCTTAGCCTAATTTCACTCAGCATATTGCTAAAAGCTAACTGAAATAACAGGAGGAGGTGATAATCATAGTAAACCTTAGTTTGACATTAGCATAGAACAAATACACATTTTAATATAATAATGTAGCACAATTATGGAAAAGTTCATGGGCTGTCTTATGTATATCACTCACGAAATTCATAAATAGTGTTTTAATGCCATTGCTTAAATACTGATGGAGCCGTAACTCCACTTAATATTCAGTCTCTGCAGCACTGACTTGATTTTCAGAGATAAGGGTTAGACTATGGATTGATGCAGAGCACAGCCTTCAACAGGAACAACAACAAAAAAAAAGCTGTGGAAGAAAAGTTTTATCTTTGTGATTTTTTAATCTTGTTTTAGCATTTAGTGAACTTTATGGGACATGAGACAAAAGTTACATTTGAACTGAATATTAATTATATAGTTAATGATTTCTAAATGCTGCAAGTACCTTAGAAAACTGAATTTGTATGACTTTGCATTCCCACCAGGAAAATTAACTCAGATTGTGTTCGGCCACTGGGATGTCGTGACTTGCCTTGCCAGGTCGGAGTCCTACATTGGCGGTGATTGCTACATCGTGTCCGGGTCTCGAGATGCTACATTGCTGCTTTGGTACTGGAGTGGCCGACATCATATTATAGGTGACAATCCAAACAGCAGTAAGTATGCTTTAAATAACACCTTTCTGAGAGGTCTTCTGTCACACCTATTCATTTTAACATTCCTGCTGTCAGTTTCAGAAGTTATTACCAAATATATCGGTAACTTTGCTTATGGGTTGAAAGTTGGTATAAAAAGGGCACCACATGCTAAGCAATGCATTGATTGCTAGCCAAAAATAATGTTTAAACAGTCTGTGAATGTTATGAGATAATAGGATGGGAATATAGTTCTTAAGTTTGTAATTGCCTTTATCACTTATAGCATCATGTCATCATAAACTAGAACAAGATGGTTGTGGCCTTTAAGTGACAGGACATATATCACTATATTTTGACTTTCCTTTCCCTGGAAATACTTTTTGGCATTTTAACTTACTCCTTTTGTGCTACAGCATGCTATATCAGCTGCTTGCCTTTTCAAAAAAGGAATGTCTCACATGCCGGGGAATTAAATGAGACTCTCTTCAGAAAGGTCTTTCTATAGTTTGGGGAAGCAATATGACTGAATAAAAATAAAAAAAGGTAAAATATCAGGAAGAGTTTACACTTCACTTGCATGGGACTAATTATCAATGCTTTGCAGAGTGAGTGGGACACCATGATAATATTAATCTATATAAAAAGGTCTTAAAGTGCACTACTAATTTAAAGATCCAATCACCCAAGCCAGAGATATGGCTGCAGCTGAAGAGCAACTTTTATCCATATACAAGAGCTGTTTTGCACAACACTAAATTCATTTCACTTAAAACAGTTCCTGAATTCTGATGATAATTTTCAACACAAGGATTTTGTCTTTGGATAAAAATGGAAGAATCTGTCACTGTCAGTTTTGATCTCTGAATCAAATACTGACTGGAGGCAGTACTGTCAGTTACAGACAACTAAGTGAAAGTATTTCTTCAACTGAATGGCTGGTAGAAAAGTGTTTTATTTATTTCAAAGTAAATATTTTGTTAATTTTGCAGCAGTAAACTTTTTATTGAATTTTGATTTTTTTTTTCCATTTGTCTGTAAGCAGAGTAAAGGGGAGACAGATAAAAGCTTCACTTTGTCACCAGATTTTATTTGCTTTTATAACAGAGGAAATAGAGGGGGACAAATAAAATTGTGTTCCAATAACAAAGTTCTCTAATTTTTGCCTATATTCCATGACTTTTTTGGTGTGTAATTCTCCAATACAGATAAATTCAATCTGACAAGAATTTTCATGTCTGAGCAGTCTGTTTAGGTTGATGCCATTTTTATTCTTTGAATGCCTGCGTGATTCATATAGACTATTAGTAATTTCTATGTTAAGACAAAAATAAAAAGACTTTTCTACTCTCCTTAAAGAAAACAATGTAAGACTTTACCTGCTTTGATTACAAGGTGCTTGGACAGCCTGGCAATTAGGTTCTCCTTTCTGGATGATACAAGCTGCTTCAATTCTTTTCCAGATAGAATTATTTTAGTTCTGATATTGTTCTGTCATCACTTACATATCTGAACGCAAAAAAGTGGTACTTTTTGATACCTCAGATTTAATATCTTAGCTACATAACTTTGGAAGTGTCTGCCTTGGATATCTTTAATTTTATGAAAGGAAGGATATTAATTGGCTGACAGAAATAAATGAAAACAAAAATTACTTGTATGGTTTGCTCTCTGTCTCTACTTCTATATGGATAAGGCATTGTTTTGCCAAAGAAAAGGCCTTATAGTCAGATTAATGGGAGACCGTGCTGCAGATCCTCATGGCCAGCCAAATGAAATCTTACAGGCACAGGTAACAGAACTCAGGAATACTAAATACCCAAGACTGCTGTAGTAGCATTGAAATATATTGATAAGATTCTTTAATATTCATGTTGAAGACTGAGGCTGAGTGGTGGCATTTCTATTATTGCTTTCTCTATTCATTGGATAAAAGCTACCATGGATATGCTAATTATATGCTAGCACAGTACTATAACCAGAACTTCATGGTTGAAACATACCATCATTAGCAGCTACTTTGACTTTTCATGAGCATACATTAATTGGGATAGATCACAGAAACAAACAACCTTTTAAAAAAGGGCCTTTAAAAACTTCTACAATAGCTAAATGTTTCTGCTGAAGTAATGACTAGTAGTTTCTGCTCACTACCAGGAGCAGACATGATAGTCATCTGACTGATTCCCTGTAAATTAATTTTTGAGAGTGAAACATTCTTAACAATCCTTATGCAAATATGTTTGAAGTTTTACATAGTTAAAGCCACCAAAGTAGTAAAGAAATATTTCCTAATCTACTCTTCTATAGTAGCTGATAGAAGGTTAGGATTTACCTTGTAGGAAAAATGAAAGTGATATGATCAATGTAGGTCAAATCCAATTACTTAACATCTTTAGAATGAATTTCCAGAAAGATGTAGATGATATTTTCAGAGTGAAAAAAGGGGTATTGGCTTTTTTAAAAAGCTGTCATCTGGAGACACAGATAAGGTGTTTTATAGCACAGGATATACGAAGGTGAAGAACTCAAAGAAAAATGTCAGATACAGTAATTACTTGGGTTAGATGCTTGACTTCATAATTATCTTAGCCTGAAAGACAGTTAATTATCAATTTCAGTTTCAATATATCCAATTACCAAAATGAACTTTAGCTGTTTCAGAAAATCTTAAAGGGGAGAAAAAGCAAACCCCTAGTCCTAAACAATTTGTGTAGTTTAACATTTGTACAGAAAAATGTAGATACAATTTCATTCAAAAACATTGCAATCACAATCACTTATTGTGAAATATTCTCAGGCAAAAGATTGTCAGATCAAACTTCTTACAGATTCTGCTAAAATTCCATATTCCAGTATCCATGAGATAGATATAACCTTTACTAAACAACAAGTGCCAATAACCTAACCTGTCAGACTTCTCTAGAGCCTTCTGCTGAAATACCTGTACAGGCGTGTGCTCAGTGGGTCACCTCAGCTGTGTCTGTGGGAAAAACAGAACCAGCTCTTGTTTAAAGAGAATTGAGAAAAAATGCAAGTGATTGCTCTAGTTCAGTAGTTGAAAACTTGCTTAAATGAGCGTGGTACGCTTCATTTTATAATTTTAAAATAATTTTTCCGATCAATGTATTTATTAAGTTACCACTTTTACTCTACAATAAGTGTCAAAAATTAGTTTCTGGTTTAGTTTGCACTTGTCACAATTTCTTGACACTTCTCACAACCACTGTGAGAAGAATGAAATTTCACAAGATTTTAAATGCAATGTTTTGTACACAGTAGCTTTCTGAAATAGCTTGTAGGAAATCTTCTGTTTAGAGTGTTTGCCCAGGAAGTGGGAGACTACTTCCTCGACCTCTAGAGACTGGGGGAATTAAAGCCTTCATTCCCATGTTCACAAGCATGTGCTATCAGCTATAAATTAATGTGGGATGGGCCCCTGTGAACCTCCAGATTTGGTAGAAAGCAAAATTCTTTTCTGTGATCTTCTTTATGGATCTTACATGTCATGATGATTGGATATAGAGAGAAATCAAGAAATCAGGAGCGAAAGCTGCGTACCTTCAACAGCAGCCTACAGTGCAAATCTTGCCCCTGTTTGTACTTTCTCTGGTCCAACAAACCTTGGATTCATGGCCATGCCATTGCTAAGCTCCAGCAGCAGTGATATAAAAGGTCCTGTTCAGATTAAGCTAGAGACTGGTGTCTGGGAATGCTTCTGGAAAGTAAGAGATGTGTCAGGATTTCCGGTAGGCTGAAGGGCAGTTGAATGCAGGGTTTATGTATGTTTGAACTTCCCTTTGTTTCTTTATCCTTGCTTACTTAAGTACCACCTTTTGGAAAAACACTGAAATGAATGAAGTTTAGTCCTCTTGCCAGGGTCAGATATCTACTTTCTAAGCCAAAATTGCCCATCTGAAAGAGCTAATCTGAATCTGCACCTTATTAAGTTGATGACCACATTATATAAATCTGCTGCAGTTGCGAGAACAGTGAAAGGTATCTGTTTTCTCTTAGTAAGACATGGCACATGCAAAGGATAGTTTGTTTATTTTGTTTGAAGTGATATGGGAAATGCAAATCTTTGCAATTCTCAGAGACTGAAGAGAAAAAATATTGTGATGGAGTTTGACAATTTGTGTTTTGATTTTTCTTCTCGTATGATGTATAGGGATTTGTTTTAGCTGAGCACTAATTTGTATACAAATTTCTTGTCACATGGCAACTGTATTAGTCATCACAAAAAGGAACAAAGAGAGTACATGATATGCCCTAGAGTTCAACATGTATCATTATATCTGTTTTATTTTTATATTTTATGATTACTTTATTGAATGTCTCTTTCAAACAAGTGACTTTGAAAATGAGAATTATCTCAGAGTCTTTGAACAGATATACCAAAGTGGATGATAGAATTGCAGAAAAGTGAGGGACAGATGCTTTCATCTGAAACAGACACAAATTCAGAAACTAATTTGGAAGTGATAAAAATTAATTTGCACACTTTAATTGGAATCAGACTCCTGCATGAAAGAAAGAAAGGGTAGGCAGCTTGTGCTAAAGGCTGATTGAATTTTTTGTCAGGTAAGTATGTTGGACTTGGCCGCTTATCCTCTTGAGCCTCTCCGTGCAATATATTACATTCACCCTCTGACTGGTGTTCTTTAAAAGGATCAATGCTATTCCTGTTTTTTCCCTAGAGCCTGAAATTTCATTGATCTTGGGACTTGACATTTCTCATTACCTATTGTAGCTTCCAAGAGGATGGTCACAAGAGGTGTGGGAGTTAACTCCACTTTTTCTAACAGCAAATGTGCTGACCATTGGAAAATACTATCAGCCCTAAGCTGGGTTTGTTTAGCATTATAGCATAATCTTCACACATGCTAACAATTCATCCTGTCCCAGTGAGTGTATTCTGTATATATCTGAAAGGGAGAGTAAACATTACCATAAAAGACTTTGTCAAGTCAATGTGCATTTTTTTGTGTCTGTCATAGAGTATGCCTTTACGTGTTCATTTTACATAACAAAACTTTGAAACAATTTAAAGTTGTGAACATCACGGTTTCTGCAGGATTGTGTCTTGAATGAGTAGTTATTCTGAACTCAGAACATTCAATTATTTTATATCCCTGTATATTTTAATATGCCCCAGCTTAACCTTGAAATGGAAGCAGTTTGAAAAACAGTCACTGCTGTGCTCTGCACCAAGGGAACTGGATGGTTGTCTCAAGGTCCTGCATGAGCACATGGGCACACATGCTATCTGCTTTGTCTGTTTAAAGAGTTGTTATGCTACTTGTAAGGTTGTACAATTTAGGTGTTAATTTTTGAAATACAGTATCTTAGCATTGTTCTGCCAGAGCAGAAGCTCTTTGAAAACCAGTTTGTAATTTTTACTGGCACCATCTCTACTCAGATTGCCAAAGACATCTCTCTTCTCAGACTGCTATGTAAAGGTAAAAGAGCCAATAATCCACTTGAGATAATGCAGTTATCTCTAGTATTTTATCAACAGATGTCTGTGCCCATGCTATGCTGCATTCTCCATGGGAATTGTACAGTGCAGGGGGGTTCAGCAGCTTGCCCAAGATCCCAAAGCAATTTAGTGGAAGAGATAGGAAGAGATGCTACAGATCCATACTTTCCTGTCCTCCATTATATTTTACCTTCTGGAGTCTGGATTGGTGCAAGCTACCCAAAAACCCACTTACCTGGGTGAATTTTTTGTTGCTATATACAACATTCCTTGGCAAATAAACCAGCTCTGCTTCCCAGAGGTGGGAATATTTTGAGTACATTAATATTTTTCTGTCAGCAGTCTTTCTTTTACACCCATTGCTCCCTCATGTTGCGGACATTGTTATAGACTATTTTCTGTTTTGAGATACTTATATTTATTGGTTGTAGCCTTATCTTTCATCAAACTACAAGACTTTTTTTCTGACAGTAAAAATTTGAGAAGGCTCTTACATTTTTACTTCCATGAAAGCCATTGTATTTGCTAAGATTTTGTTTTCTGATGAGTACCCCCTGAAAATTTGTAACAGTAAAGCAAATAGCAAAGTAAATTATTTTCAGCAAGTAATTCAAGTATAGCCTTGTACTTTCATTTGTCAAAGTGAGAGATTAAATGGAAGCTAAATTTTGCCATGTGGACTCTTGTTTCTTTATACAGAAGACTCCTAGATGTGTCCCCATAGAAATCTGTACATAATTCCTGGAAAAGAACAACATGAGAGAAATAGTAACAATGTCTATTGTCTTTCCTTCCCTCTTCTTTTTTTCCTTGTCATGCGAGAGCATCATCTGTTCCCAAAGAACCTTACAATAATAAGCATTCTATTTTTCAGCAAGAAGGAAAGATGTGTTTTATTTTAGACTTTCTAGAAAAACTTACTTGTTTGGAAATACAGCACATTTTTTTCCCTTCTGCCCTCTAGTAATTCAGTTCAAAGGTGCTCCTTTGGGGAAATTACAGGGAGTTTACAGTGATGGTATCTCAGTTCTTAGGTATGGTATTTTCACCTGCAATTCCCTTAGAGCTGCAGCCTTTGACCTCTGGCTGCATCTATCAGTGGTGATGTGACAGTGACAGAATATTTTGCTAGATTTTGAATGATTCCTGGAGTTCACAGCTTCTTTCCTTAGCAATAAAATGTAATATGACTGTGGTTCATGCCACAGTTTTTTCTGTAGAAAGTATCAGTGAATAATTTTTTCATTGAGCCCTAAGGGGGAAAAAAACCCATTTTCAATTACTGTTGGACTGTTACTCTTAGTATTGATATTCCATTATTAATTTGTATTTACTGAAAAACAGGACAAAATAAGACTCATAGATCTATGTTTAAGGGCAGTTGTTTCTCTACAAGCATTTTCCTTTATAAATCAAGAAGTCAATAAAATATGCTTATGGTGTATTCTGGAATTTGAGTTCCTTGATATTATAGAGCTTTCCTAGGAAATATGGAGGAAAATGTCCTTTTGAAAATTGCATTATTTCTTTTCCTTACAAAAATTTTAGCCATTTAATAATTTCAGTCATCCAGTTTGATACAGTCTGATGATTCTGTAATCAGACCTTGAGCCAAGGTGCCCATTGAAGATAATCATATTTTTTCCAGGAGGGCATATGGAAATAAAAGAAATGTGGAAAATTTTGAACTCAGTTAATTGCCTTTTTTTTCTTTTATGTTATGCACTTGGAGAAAAAAAAGCCTTGAAAGGAGATAGGGTTCTCAACAGCAATGTTGATGTGGAAATTATAAAAATCAACATATAGCCATCTTTGATGAGATACACAAAGCATCTTTCTGTTTCTTCTGATATCCATCCTTCCCTAGCTGGGAAAAAAATAAAATTATGTATACCCATAACCATTTTTAGGCATATGATCATTACTGTAGAAATATCCTCAATTCTTTTGTTTCAAAGCATTAAGTCTGGAGACATATATGTTCAACAGCAGACCTTTACATTACAGCTGCTTTCAATACCACCACACTTTGTGCTCTTGAAATTAATTCGTTAATGCATTGGGAAGTTGTGGCTTTGAAACTTTATGATATCTGAATATATTTTGCTCAGTATCCCAAGTATGAGATATTTAATAAAACTGCACCTCTCTGATGCTTAATGATTTCAAGCAAAATCCAGCAGAATTCTTTTGTTGATAAACCACGTCTGATTTGTCATTCTCTCTTGTGTTTTTTCTTGATTTTCTCACTTTTTTCTTTTCTTTTTTTCTTTTTTTTTTTTTTTTTTTTTTTACAGGTGATTATCCAGCTCCTCGCGCTGTTCTAACTGGTCATGACCATGAAGTTGTTTGCGTGTCGGTCTGTGCAGAGCTGGGACTTGTTATCAGTGGTGCTAAAGGTCAGAAACATTTTTATGATTTAAGTCTTAACATTTTTAGAGTCTTTTTTAGTGGTATTTCTCAGACTTCCCTCAAGCCACATATACTTTAATTATCCATAAAACATGTTGTAATTCTGGGGGAATCTCAAGCAGTTTCCTCTGAAAATTGTTACTTATTATCTACACTTCTAAGTTTAGACACAAATTAAGTTGATCATTGCTTCCAACCATCAGTATATGCAGCTATTCCCCGTATATCTGGAAGAGTATTTTATAAAAATGTATACAATAATTCTAATGGCATCTAGTGATTTTGAAGAAACCTGTTGATGGAGACGTATTTCAGGGAGGGACAGCTCCAAATTCTCCACCTTGATCTTAATTGAACGGTAGTTTGTAGGACTGACCTCACTCTCCAGGGAAGCAGGATCAGTTCGCTTTGGAACTCTGTGCAGCATTTTATCCAGTAGGGGGTTTTTGCAATGTTTTTTAAATAATGAGCAGCTGCAGGTTCTCCCTTTTAAATTTTCTATGGAATCCAGAGTACCCAACAATTGCTAATACAACTGTTCAAAATACTTTTCCAAGCCTGCACCAATAGCCTATATAACTGGTAATCAATGTAAATAAAGCACCAGTCTCAATGAATGTTTGTTCCATCCTTCCTTACACTCTTTTTCCTTGATTTGTTCCATTTTACTGCTTCTGCCCCTGTTCTCCTCCTTAATTCTATGTCCACTTTTCTTCCCCCACTGCCCTCTCTCATACAGCTTCCTAATTTATCAAACTGCATGTCTTTTTTCCTTTCCTATTTGCCTCTCCCTCTCCCCCTTCTCTCTTTGAGTCTTTTGTGCTACATCATCTCTTCTCCCTTCTTATTTCCTTCCTTTGCATCACCCTTGTATTTCCTTTTTCCTTATACGTCTTCCTATCTCATTTCCACTCTACTCCTACATCCACACCCAGTGACTTGGTTTCTCTATCTATGGTGATGCCTGTTTTAGTCATCCCTATGGATATCTTTGAATTCATTTTTAAGTTTGCTGCTTCTGAGGGTAAGAAGGATGTGAGGCTTGTTCTGCTGGCTTTTGCTCACAGCTAAGCTCCCAGGTTATTGCTTTTTATATTGCCTTGGAGCTCAACATTTATTTTTAAAGCTGAGTGTGAAACTTTTGAATAAAGCCATTTTTAACAGGAAATCCTAATGGGTCATTAACTCTTGTAATGACATACTACATAACAGTCATAGGCAAAGCCAAGGCATTTGTGAAAAAACGTACAATGATGCTGGACCTAAATTTTTTTCCTGAAGCTATTTCTTACCCTTTAAGGCAGATTCATACCCTCTGCCTGGCATAATACTCTACCCTTTCCAGCTATCTTTTTGAGAATTTCCTCTTCTTAATATAGATGGAATCTGTACTCAGTTATCTTCTGATTCATTAAGTATATGCTGCTTTGGTAATTTGTACATTTTTAGAGGTAAAAGCTGATGGAGAACCAAAGATTTTTAAATCAAATTCAGACTGTGTTTGTAATTGATCAAGAGAAATGGAGGCCCAGTCTGTCTCCTGAGCTAGTCTTCTCATGGTCTTCCTTTTGAAACTCTAGACATTTAAAAATGCAGAGCAAAAATAATGGGTTTTTTATTTTCTATTTTCCAAGTGATAACTTTTTAAAGTTTTTTTCTTCAGATTTTTTCTTTTCAGTCCATTTCCATCTTCTTAGATTGCATGTCATGGCAGTGCAGCGCTGCCCTGCCATCCAGTCTGAGCTCAGCCTGTACTTCCTGGTGGGCAGCTGTCCCTCTGGAGCTGGCTGTGGCCCTGTGGTGACACATGCAGCATTTGAGAACTTACTGAGGCAGGAAAACAGCACACACAGGACTCCTCTGAGGAAAATCCTGTGCATCAGGTTGATGTTTCCATGTTTTCCCCCAGCAACCCCAAAAAACAGTGGTTAGCCTGCATGTCCTTACAGCAGCATCCTAAATCAGATGTGCCTTTTTGTGCTCATGACTATTCAGCTATGACAATAACACACTTATGTTTTAAAAAATCTAACAAGGTAATTATTCTAAAGGTGAAGGCATGCCTCCTTGTAACATCCTGGCACTTCAGTATTTCCAAAACTGAAACTCAGCTAGTTGAGAAAATAAATTAATTCCATTGCAGCGGTACCCCATGGATACAGCCAAACTTGAGGTCCCTCTGCATAAGACTTTATGCAAACACAGATAAAAGCCTGTATCAGAGGGTTCACAAATGAATGCACTGATGCTGATTCATTCTACCTGGGCAAACCCAGCTGCTGTGTGAATTTCAGAGAAGTTAGAAAGACTTAATATGAGGTGGCTTTGTCTGCCAATATGAATTTACTTTCAGGTTCATGAACCAGTTGTATAAAAAGAGATTACTATGCTGTCCAGGATTATCCTGTGATTCATAAAAGAAAACATTTAGAATTCACTGTGATTCATTACATTTATCGGAGAAGAGATCCTTCTTCTTAGTAGGAATACAGATCTCACTTTCAAAAAACTTTTCTCATTGATCTTGAAATGGAAATAAGCTTAGTTCTGCATCTTAAAATGTACATTGTACATTTCATAGCTGTTTGTTTCTTTCATGAGTGTAATAAAAAGACATTAAAATCTCATAATAAAATCTCTCTCTCTGGAGCAAACTCTGGAGTTATAGTGTGATCTCCTAAAATCTCTTATAGTCCAAGTATCATTGTAACTCTAGTGGCTTTCACACGACTCCCATTGCTAGAAGAAATCAGGACTGAAATCTATGCATATCGCATGTTCATTGGGGGAGAGGATTCACAGGAACTGCCATTGCCTATAGGAGAAATATGCAGTAATATGATTATATGCCATATGGGAGTTGCTCCCACTGGTCACTGATAGGGCCACATCTGTTTAATGTGAATGGGCAGGCTAAAGAGAGTTCATGTTGTTGGAGAAAATCAGCAAAAGTGAAGCTTCTGAATGCTTGGGAGAGGCAAGAGGGTTTTAGGAGATAGATCAAGGAAAACTCCCACCAGTCTAAGTAGATAATACATTTGTAGGCATGCTGTATCTATTTTCTTAACATGCTAGCTCTTGCATTTCCTTTTCTGTTGCGTGTTTTAAATTCTTTAGGTAAACATTGCAACTTCTTATATCTATGCAGCACTAACGCGATATAAATGTGTATTATGCATCACCTTTGTGCACAGACTGTATCATTTGTTAAACAGGAAATTTATGATATATTTTGTTTTCATATACAGAAGGTCCTTGCCTAGTACATACAATTACTGGAGACTTGCTGAGAGCCCTGGAAGGAACAGAAAACTGCCTGTACCCTCGCTTAATTTCAGTCTCTAGTGAAGGTCACTGCATCATCTACTATGAACGAGGACGATTCAGCAATTTCAGCATTAATGGCAAACTCTTAGCTCAGATGGAGATCAATGATTCAACCAGGGTAAATTTAAATACGAACAAGCATTTGTTGTGTGTTGCCTTTATTAGTTAAAATAAATTGAATTTATTTGTCTTGTGGTTTAGAGGAAATCATATATGTAAAATTGCTGCCTCCTTGTTAAGCCATTCAAACACATATTCTTCCATCACCATCTCCAAGTACAAAAATGCACTTGAGCTTTTCCAGAATAAATAAGAACAAATAGTTAATGAGCCCACAATATTCCCAGAATTTTTGCTTGGAATTAAGTTAGAGTGGGAAATATGTCTTTGAAACAAAATGCTCTGAAAAGTGCTCATTCTTCATTTATTAGCCAAGACATGAATTCATGCCTTCAGGGCTCTGCTCTGCCACTAGCACTTGAAGCAGCATTAGGAATGCAGATCGCTGCTCTGCTTAGGTGATAGCAATAGCACCGAGTATTGTAGAACAAATTATGGCATGTAGAAATGTGCTGAAGTCAAGTATTGGCAGATTCAGTCAAAGAGCTTCTTTGTTATCTAGCATGTTTAATACCACACAATTGTTTTTAAAATTTCATGATGCAAAATTTCTTGGTTTATTTTTGGACTAAGGAGAAAGAGGAGAGGGAGCATTTTACTTCAAATTTAAAGTGGGCAGAATATAAGAAATGCTTTTAATTCATTTTTTAAAAAATATTGATCAATTTCCATAAAAGCTAACTCTGTGCTTGGGATTTTTCTTTTTCTCCTGAAGGCCATCCTTCTGAGCAGCGATGGGCAGAACCTCGTGACAGGAGGAGACAATGGTGTAGTGGAAGTATGGCAGGCCTGTGACTTCAAGCAGCTCTATATTTACCCTGGCTGTGATGCTGGCATAAGAGCTATGGATCTGTCTCATGATCAGAGGTGAATTTTGTTATTCAGATTTGTATGTGAATGCTAAAATTCTACAAAGTATACAACTCCATGAACTTTAAGTTATGAATTTATGGTATGCAGTTGTTAACAGGATGTGTACAAAATAATTACTGCAGTTGTTTTCCTGGTAATTTATCTGACTCAACACTTATTCTAATACTTGTGTCTCATAATGCAAGCGCTTAAAGTGAGGTCTTATTTCATTGAAGTCAGTAAGCCAGACACTGAGCTAGCAAAATATGACTAAAATTGCATTAACTTAAGAACACAGGAATGCCTGAAAATCAATTGCAAAAGTTTGTGATACATTTCTGATTTTTAACCATGTAGAGCTTGAGAACTTCAGACACTGTTGCAAAAAGGGCCTCGTTCTTTTAGCTTTTTTCTGTTTATGACAAACCATAGCTCAAGAAGGCAAAAGAGAATTAACATCAGCATGTCTGATATCTTTTTCAGAACTCTGATTACTGGCATGGCTTCTGGCAGCATCGTAGCTTTTAATATAGATTTTAACCGGTGGCATTATGAACATCAGAACAGATACTGAAGCGCAGTGAAGAACTGAAAGCCCAGGTAAAGCTGAGAGCACAAGTGCTGCAAAGAAAGGTGTAGTCTCTGGTGGAAAACCACGTCTGCATTGACCTCCGTTGTACATTCCATTACACCCAGCAATAGCTGTACATTGTAGTCAGCAACCATTTTACTTTGTGTGTTTTTTCACAACTGAACACCAGCTGCTGAAAAGCAAGCTTGTATCATGTAAATTATATGAATTAGGAAATGTTTTGGTAATTATTTCATATATCTTTGTTTATTGAGAAAAGGTAGTAGGATGCGCCACAAGAGACTTTTGAAAATTCTGAGGAACCTTGTGTCCAGTTATTTCAATGTTTAGGCTTTGAACCTAACATGCATCCCATCTCCAGCCTCTTTTCAAGCTGAGATTAAAAAAAATATGTTTGATACTTTGTACATCAGATGCACATCTTAACTTTAAAGGGATACTTTTGTAAAAGTAAAACCTTGTATAAAGAACAAAACTGTTTCTTAATTTTATTGTGGAGTTACAACTTGCATGTACTTTAAACCTGATGTCTTGAAGGAACAGGTGCATTCACACAAATCAGACTGGAGATCTGCCTAAGGGTACAGCTTGTGTTAAAGGGTTGAATTTGGGAGCAAACAGTAATTCTGACATTTCCACCAACACGTTTTTCACTTTTTGAATCTAAAGTTTACCCCTCTTAAGTGGAGTTCTGCTCACAAAGCATTTGGATAAAAAGCCATCATTTGCCATATTTATACTTTATACAACAGAAATTAATTTCCTCCCTTTTAAATTCAAAGACTAGGCAGAAAGGGAGCAAAGGGGGAAGTTCAGTTTAATGCTTTGTAATGCATAATGATTCCCAATACAAAGTGCTATACTTCTGGATTATTACCATTTGGCATAAAAATCATGGGCAAGAGAGCCCCCACTGATTTTTCTCCCTTATTTTTAATCTGAGGAGCTTGGTTTATTTGACGGCCTTAGCTTCATTGTAAAGGTGACTGAGGTTGTTCTTTTCAGTTCTTCTGAAAATCTCACCTGAAGCCACTCAGACTAAGGCCCTTCATCTTTTACAATACTGTAATGATAACTACCAGAATAATTTTCTGCACATTGTACTGATCAAATTACACACCCAGGGGTATATACACTTTAATTCATGTTTCTTCTTTGTATATTTGGTGACTGTATTGTCATAGATGTACATATTGTGTCGGTAGGGCTATGAGGCATGTAACAGGAATGTAATTTTCTCAGAATTTACACTCACTTGCAGTCATTTATTTAAAAAGATAATGGATTCTTTGTATTGGCACTTTGCACCAGGAACATATCATTATTTATTGATGTGATTACTTATTTGTTATCCACCTTGTATTAGTAAGTTTAGCCCCGAATTTCCTTCTTCATTGTTGTTTGTATTTATAAGATCCGGAAATCATGGGGATCAGCCTAATGATTAAGTTATTCATCACCTGTCTGTAAGCAATATCTTGAGTTTGTAGCTTAGAATTGGGAGACTATTGAACATCTGGAAGACAAGTTCATTTCATCTTGAGATCATGGTGAAATATTTTGGATATATAAATTCCTTAAGCTATTGTAACCATGTTTTATTGCAAAGATGTAAAATATGCCAGATGTGTGTGAGTTGGAAATCAAAAAGAAAAATAAAATATGCAAAGAATTCAGTGATTGATTTTCATTCCAATGAATTTTTTTTCAAAGCATTCACATTACCATTATGAACAAACAATTATTTTTGAGAAATCTTTACTTATGTGCTAATTACATGCCAAAAAGTATGCACATCTGTGTGGTTGTATTTCCTAGGGTCTCAGAAAAAAACCCCAGAGGTTACAGAGTGAGTTTTGCAACTCTTTTGATTGTCATGATGAGAACTACTAAAGTTACTTTGTTCAGCAGAAGTAAAAAAGAAGAAGAAAAATCAAAGCCCTTAAGGGATCCTTGTGAGCAGGAAATAATCTTATGTAATAAACCTCACAGAGAGCAAAGATCTGATGAGAGAAATTTTGGATATCTCTTAGTATCTGATAACATGGAATAAATTTAATCTTATTTTGGTCATTGAAAGTTAGATATCTACACTACCTGCATAGCATAACAAAACAGGTGGGATAAATTATCTTTTGGAAATGCTGAGGTCTCTACAAAGATTACAGCAAGTAAGTGGAGACATATATATCTAAATATCAGGTGTCTAATTTAAGGTAACAATAGTAAGCAAAATACTTTTCTAATTAGAAAACTCCCAGAAGTTTTCTAATTATCAACAGTAGAATAGCAGAGAGAGAACCTTATTGAAATACAGTACACATTTTAGCAGATATCTATTTATATCAATCAGCTTTTCAATATATAATAACCTGATTGTTTTGAAGCTGTAGATGATACCAGGAGAGGAGATGAGAGGATTGGTATGTTAATAGTTTCATGTGAAACAGTCTATTGATATTTCACAACCTCCATTTCATCATTACACAAGTGTCACCCTTAATTTCATATTTTATTCAAGAAATTTATTTTAAAATGCACTACTGCAATTAAGCAAAAAATGGATATTACTATTATTTTAATTACTACTGTTGTTTTCCTCTAGTCTCTCAGCATGATGTTAAATATAATTTAGTCACAAGTTAGAAGATTTTGTGCCCATGCAAACCTTTACATGAGAAATTTGCCATGGGTTACAAGAATAAAAAAATATTCCCTCTGTATTGCATTCATAGGTAGGGGTACCCAAACAAGTCAGACTCATTAAAAAAACAGTAATAACAGTAATTTAATGTTAGCAATAGTAATAGTAATAATAATAATAGTAATAGTGATAAATAGTAATTGTAATAGTAATAATTTGTGCCAGGATATTTAAACACCTTAATTTGTTGATTTGTGATAATTACATTAGTAGTTATGTAGTGTACACCCATATATTGCAGGGCCTCTTGTAGTAAACACTTTATGTTTAAGACCTCCAGTTTATGTCACAAGTCTTTTCCCGAGCTTCTGCTGCTCATTTCTGTCACACAGTAAATCTTGCCTTTTTTCTCTCTAGAAATTAGAGCTACTGATCCCAGGGAGTCTCTGAGAGCTGCTTGTGGAACATGAAGCAGCTTTGACCAAACCAGTTAAATGCAATGAATCTCTCATCTAAGGGAGATGCAGCATTAAGGATACAACTGTGCGACTAAAATATGCCTGTGATGTAATTAGTGCACAGTTATTGGCATTTCTGCCAGTTCATCCTCAGTTAAGCCCTGGACTACAAGTCATTGCCTTCCAGGAGAAATGGTGCAACAGCTGAGGTGTGTTCCTTGTCCAGATCCTACCACTGTCAAGGAGAATGCTGCTTTCTTTACATGAACAATAATAAAAGAAAGGCTTCTGCATATTTACCCCAAGAAAAGACTAGTTAGGCTCGATTTACTGGCAGAGCTTTGGATAAATTATGAATATGCTGATAGAGAACCTTGCAGGTTGTGCTTTTAGAGCTAAAAGTGCTGCCTTGTGAGCACCAGTTGTGGAGAATGCTTTTTATAATGCAGTGCATTTACCCTGCTGACAAGCAGGATGAAGCAAGCCTCGTGCTCCCAGGGATAAAAGAATTTGAAGCAGACACAAGGAGCGAAGGACTGACTCATGACAACAGCAAGAGAACCATCTCCTGATACAAGATGTCTAGTATATATGAATATTTCATTTGGATACTTAAAGCTGGAGTTTATGCTTACAATTTTCAAGGGCTTGACTCTGGACTGGTTTTATTTAGGCTTTGGGGGGTGTGTGTGCATATTACTTGCAAACTCTAAAAATGCATGGACTAAAGCTGGTATTTAAAGATGGAAAATAGTACTGGAAATTTATATGTCTATGCAATACGGTACAGTTTATAGACTCTCTAGCCAGGTGATCAATTTTGCAACATTTACAGTTAAGTTTCAATGTCTGAAACTGACAAGAAAAACAAGTCTGGTTGTTGCTTTCTTATAAAGTTTATAAGCTGTGGCCATATAATTAGTTTACATTAGGATTTCATCATAGATGAAAATCTGCCAAACAGCTGACTTGGTTTATAGGTCCCTCCATGGTGATACTGTGCCTAAACAGCACTACAGCTCCACATTGTTAGCTAGAAGTAAACCCTCTCTCAGTTGCATCCCATTTGCACAAAAAAAAAAAAAAAAAAACCAAAAAACAAACACCCCGGTAATTAATAGGGGTACCTATGTGCAAAATTTGGAGCCTGGAGTGCTTTTTATTCATGTAGGGATTGGCATGAAGGTTCTGTGTGCCTAAGAGTGCCACAATGCCAAGCCACCTCCAGCCTAGCATTCCTAACATCAAGCAGAGAATATGCTCTTATGTAGAAAACTAGGTAGGGGAAAAAAACCTCCCCTCTGGTGCCAGAAGATTACAGAGAGCTAAAAGCTTTCTGCACCAGTGGATTTGGCTTAAAAGTTTCATGTCTGTTTATACTTTGAAGAGACTTAGTCTCTTCAAAGATGCTGCAATGACCAAGCCCTGTGACAAAGCTAATTTCTAGTATCACAGCTGTGCAAATTTAAGAATGATGCACTTAGGTTTCCTCACTGTGTAGCAGAACTAGTCATTGCCAGAAAAGGCAGCAGGACAATTGAAAGTGGTCTTTCAGTCTCACTATAGAGATATATGTATAAATCCAGTGCCCATGGCTGTTCAGATGCATTAGTTTGTACAGAGCTATCAAACAGGAAATAAAATAGTGCCTTGTGGCCAGTGTCCCTGCATCCACATCTTTTCAACTAACAGTGGTAGAAAAAATACTGCTTCAGCAGGAAGGCAGTAGCACTCTGGGAAGTGGATAGGGTCCTGGGGAAAAGTCAGAAGGACAGATTTGCCCTACAACAAAACATTTGGTCCATTTCTTTGAAATAGGCCCAAACAGATTGTCCCAGTTCTGCTCTGAAATCTCCCTTCTGTCTCTTTCCTCTGCTAAACCCTTCTGTCCCCATTGTTTTAACTTGCCACAAAAAGCAGTCTGTGAGTCGGATTTTCTCTCTCCTATAACTATGTCCTTCCTGGTATCCATCACATGCCCTCACTCCCCTCACTGGGCTCCAGAAAGCCCACACAAACATCTTCACCAAGCTCCTTGCTGTCCCAGTGTGACTTGCAGGAGGTGAAAACTCAAAATGAAAATCTTTCAGCCGCCTATTTGTGCAGAACTGGCAGTCATGTGGGAGTATTATTCTCCTAGTAATTAACACAAGTCAGGGCCCTTCTCTGACCCAAAGGCAAGTGGCATGACAGCCTCTAGCCATGCTGCCACACTCCTGGGATCAGCTGTCCACCCATGCTAGCCTATGCAGGCTGCAGGACATTGTTTAGACAGCGACAGGCTAATGGTGAGCTATTTATACTGCGCCAATGAGCACAGCCCAAAGCCCAAGCCTCCACCTTTCACAGCTCAAGCTGCTGGATGTCGGCAAGGCACCTGCAAGGAGTCCTTTTGGGAAAAGTCATGACTGTGACTCCATGACCATCAGCCTATCAGCTGTATCACAGAGTCATGAGTCAAATGTTGCTTGGAACTCACCAAAAATTCCCAGCCACAAGTTTGTGCACAGGAGCTCTCTATCCCCTTGGAGCACTACACCCTAAGACTACGGCTTTTGCATCACTCCCTACAGCTACTGCAAGAACTTGCTTGAAAGGTGCTCAGCTGGTTAAGACCTTAGTGCTTTTTGGGATGCTCAGACCAACATTCCCCTTGTATGCTGCTGTAAATGTACACATTTACATGAGTGAATATCTATATTGACCTGAAAGAGCTTCTACTCACTCTCTAGAGGTATGTGGTCCTCCTTGGCAATTCCTTAGTAAAGCTCTTTAAAGATCGGCATCAGATCCATGATACTGGATACCTTGAAAAGAGATAATGAGCTCCCATTACCATTGCTATAGCATCCTCCGGTCAGAGGCTTATGCCTTAACAAGAAGTTATCTTGTGGGAGATAAGCCTGAGAGCCAGACACCTATTTCTGCACTTTCCATAAAAAATAACATTCAAATACAAACTATGCCTGTTTTAAGGCATTAAAGGCTAAGAGAACAGGGAAACCTTAAGCAAGTGTTAACATAAATGCAAAGCAGACCCACTGAAAGGCTTTTTTTTCAGAAGAGAACATTTGAAATCCCAGGTTAATGAGAAATTTAGGAACTCAGAAACAATTTTTGACAGATAAAATTAAAAAATGAGATTCTGCCTTCAACAAATGTAGGACAGAATGTACTCCTGCTGTATTCTCCATTGCTTTTAGCCTTTGGAATGAGGTTTCTAATAAAAACAAAACAAAACAAGTTTTCTGCAGGATTGCAACAGAAACAACCACATTTCGGACACTGGAAATAACTATGTTTTGAGATACTGACATGGAAGTGGCTCTTGATTCTTCATCAAAATAGTATTCAATATTAGTTGAACGCCTTTCATGAAATCATTGTTATTGCTTTTACATGCCTGGAAACTCATCAAAAGTATCAGGTCTATCTTTCACAAATTATAGTGATAGTAAATAATCTCATTATTTTAATGAGTCCATAAATTACTTATAGACTACTATTTTCCGTAGGATACTGTCACAATGACAAGCCTGTCATAATTTGATTAATTTTTCCTTTTGCTATAATGGCAAGGATTTTGTGTTCTAATCAGATTATAAAAAAGACAAAAATCAATAACACAAAAGATACCTCATCTACCCTTTATACTCTTTGAGGTAAACTACAAAATACACTGCCTTGAGACAAGTTACATAAGCAGAAAATTTAATCTCATGCACGCAGAAATTAAGTCGTCCCTATTATTTAATTTATTATTTTCATGGTGGGATAGGTAACAACATAGAGTATTTTCATTAGGAACTTCTAGAATAATATTGTTCCACCTTTAAAGTCTTTCAGGTAATTTCTCTCCCTTGTGTAACATCCCAGGCTAAAGGAATTTCTACAAGGAATCCTCAGCTCATTTCAGAGGACCAAAATGGCACCAACCAGTGGGCAGAATGGACTCAGTTTGTCCTGGATAATTTCCTGGTGTGGATAATTTGCAAGTGGATGAGACTTATTTTGACTGATTAATGAAACTGTGTTTTATATCAGGTGGGCTGGCATTCCAGGTAACTTTGACAAATATATTGCAAGGACTGATTTCACATTTGCATCTCAAACATGCTCAGTTTCCAGGTCAAAACGAAGAGGACTCCCCTTGCTGTGCCAGGCTCCACACCCCAAGTGTCAGGTTAAATCACATTCCTCATCCCCAGCAGCGGCAGTGCCGTGGGGCCAGGAGAGCTCCTGGGTTAGACCTGTGCCCTCCTGGGCCACAGGCGAGGCTGGAGGCCACAGAGGTGCAGTCCTGGCATGGTGGCTGGGCTGGGCTGGGCTGGGCTGGGCTGGGCTGGGTGGGTGTTGCTGTCTGCATTCATTACACGATTCTGCTGCTGATGTGGGAAAGGCATCAGCTGCTCCCTGCCCTGGTGCGACACTGCTGACCCTCGTGCGCAGGGACTGCAGCAAGAGGGTCTTGAGTTAAATCACATTACTTTACTGACACCCTCTTTGCTCCTGCAGTTTGATCTGGTTATTAATCCCACACACATCAAGCCAATAGCATGTGAAAGTCGGGGAAGAGGAGCCTGAGCTTCAAACCCCTCCTTTGAGCCATGTTCTCACTCAAGGCAGGAGGAGAACAGCAATTTTGAGAATATGATGGGGAAACTTCATATTAAAAAGTGTGTTCCTTGTGCACTGGACACTTCCTGAAGCTGCCAGGGGCAGGAGAGGGACAACACCTACAGTCCACCTAAACCTTCATTTGCAGCTGGACCTTGTTGGACCAAGGGAGTAACGCATGTTGAAGTACAGGCTGGCATTTCAACCACATATTGCAATAAATGATACAAAACAGCTTTCACGGATTTATGGGCAGGTAGCTAGCCTAGCTCTTTAATAAGACTCACAGGAAGGTACATTGTGGTTGACTGGAAAATATTTTACTGGGGAGAAACCCATGAAGATATAAAAGGCAATCATATAAATGTCGCAACTGATGAACACACAGCAACGTTTTAGACTGAAGTATTTTGATTCTAAAAAAAGAATAAATCTTCCAGTTTAATGAGTATCCTAAGTGCCAATGACGATGTATACTGACTGGAGATCTTTTGCATATGTTCTGGGATTGTCCAGAGTAACACACAATTGGCAACAGACGATAATTAGCAAATGCATACAATGCTTTTGCAGCCTAAAATAACTTATTTGCAGGACTGGTTAAGGAGGCACCATGGTCTCTCGTCTAACACTCCCTTCTCAGTGAACTTTAGAATACTTCACCTTTAATTTTTCAGTCTAATATTGATCTCAATGCCTTTTGATGTTTGGAGAGATTTTACAAAAAAACTTGGATTTTGAAAAGCATCTCATACAATCTTAAATAATGAGTTCAATATAATGTGGTAATAAGTGTAGTAAACGTTATTTTCTGTGATAAAGTGGATCTTCTCTAAGCATGGAAAAACACTGTAAAAGAAAAAGTAATTTTTACATGTAAAATCATTTATGAGAAAAGTCCGGAACTTAAGAGGGGTTTTATGGAAGTACCTACTCTGTATGTACAGACAACAGTTAAATAATGTTTAGGACAATGACAACAAAAATACCACAGGTTTCATCAATAATAATTTTTTATCATCTACCACTTATCCATTTATGTGCTATTGAGGATTCTCCTATCACTTAGGTCTAAGTTGGCACGTGCAAACTATGTCTAAATGTGCAATATATATCAAACACAGGATTCTCACTGTTCTGTATTCTCCAACAGTACTCAAGAAATGTCAACAGCCAATTTTAGCTCAAAACCATGTTTTTGGTGAAACAACTTTTAACCTCAACCTCATTTAAAATTCTACCTTTCTTTCTATTTGCACATTTTGTGCAATATTATTTTTATAATGTATCTATTATTTAATTCAGCAAAACAGAAGCAAATAAGCTATATTATATCCTAAGGTTATTATTGTTCCAAATAGCTGTTGCTAGAGAGACTGTATCTAATTGTACCTAATAGGCGTAACTTAAACCTCAGAAACAAAAATAAAACCACCTAAAATTATTTTTCTATTTGATTAAGTTGTCAACATTTGGCAAGCCACATGTACTATTGAAAATACTTCAGTTCATGGCCTCTATTTTTGTTAGTCATAAACCCACAGCTGCAAAGTTGTGCTTAGTATAATTTTTTTTATTAAACAGGTAAGTTTACATGGCACAAATATAACCCACTTTTTTTAGCTAAGTTCACTCAAATGTTGTAAGATCAGTAAATCTACCTTCATGATTGGCAATTGCCTAGAAAAACCCTGTGCAATCTTACTTATTCTATCATAGAAATGCAGGGATCATCCAATACTGAAAAATATTCAGGAAGCTTTTTGGTAGGATCTTTTAAAATTATTTTCAGGGTGATGGTGATGGATTGAACAATTAAGAGAAGCAACATAGTAAGCAAACTATGATTATCAGTCAGCAGTTAGATAGTCTGTATACCTCTGATTTACAAAAGACATTTCCTGGGAATGCTAGATGTGCCAACAGGACTTGACCTGAGCAGCAACTAGGTCATACAAGATAGAAAACAAACATGGGGAACTGCAAGAAATCAGCGAGGGCCTACAACAATCCTATTTTCTCATGGGATAATAAGAATGGACAACTCATCCCTTGGCACAGCTTTCCAAGGCTTTGATAAAAACACCATATTGTCCTCTTCTCAAAGGAAAGGCATCGAGTCAGCTTGAAGAAATCACACAAATCACTCCTGTTCAACATGTTCCCTAAAGCAGGAATATCCAGATAAAAGAAATTGGGAGCAGCACCACCATCATCTGAGTTACACAAGTGCCCCCAGCTTCCTAGCAAGTAAAGCCATGTTGCTGACAAGAACCCTATTAACTCTGTCTTTCAAAGCCTTATCTAGGGAGACTGCTGTGAAATCAGGGAAGAAAATAAGAATTCAGCTGTCATAACACCCTGAGTGAATCACCTGACTGAACTCTCTATCTTCAGAAACCAGTCTCCGTAACCGTGAAGAGGAGCTGGAGAGCCCACCTTCATGCCGGTTCCAGCTGATAAGTAGAAAGTGACACTTGGTAATGTTAGGCTAAATGCTTCTCAGAAAGCCCATACCTGAATTAAGGAAAGACTAGATGCATTCCTTGATTTCACAAACAACTTCACTTTTCCTTATCTATCCACTACACTAAAAATCAATGTGTAACTGAGAATGCGAAGGCTACAGGGGCTCAAGACACTTATTACACAAGACACTTAGGCTCAGTGTTATTTACAGTAGAAAATTACACTTGCTTACAAGATAGTTGTGAGAGAATGTTTCTTGAAAATTTAAAATTGCTTCATATGTTTCAAAAAATTATAGTCACACAGATCTTATGCAAAAGAAGACTGACAGGTATTTAGATACAAAAGAGAGACATTTTGAATTGACTTTACCACTAGTAAATCTAGTCTACAGTGCTACACTGGCTTACAGGCCTGGTTAAATTCCAGAGAAACACACTTCATGGCAACATTTATCTGTATATCACACTTGACACTTAATTTATCATAGTTTTCTCTGTGTCTTCCAGCAGAGGAGATAACTAGGCTGAAGTCTGAATTTCTAATAAAAGTCTGGTGTGACCCCCTGAATTAAATCATATAATCATTAGCATTTGGAGTGTAACATCTTGTACAAACACCTCCTGAAGACTGAAACTCAAAGCTTGCTGATTCCTGGCTAGTGTGTCCCCAAATGAACTGATTCCCATGGAGGTGAGTTGTGTCTTTGAGCTATTTACCAATACACAGGTGAGTTTCAAGCCCATTTCTTGAGGCATGCTCTGCATGGAAATGCACCCACTAAACCCAGGATATGTTTCACCCAATGCTCCTGTTGTGCTAGATCAGATATCCAAATCTGTACATGCCAGCCCAGGGTATCTTTATTGTAAATGGAAATATGTAAACAGGCTCTTGTGGAGAGGGAGCCATTTGAACTATTGAGTTACCTGATTTTGTGTCTAAGATGCCTAAAGAGAGAAATCTTTCTGTGGTAATACCTATATATTTCTCTCCACCTGTAGCAAATACAGCCTGGGGTGACCGGCTTAGAAGGAAATACCTCATATATATATATCTATATGTACCTCATATATATATCTATAGAAGTTAAAGCATTATAAATCAGTGTTGTTCATCCAGTCCCTCTTTTCTGTTTGGTCCTAACAAATTTGGACCCTCACTGCCCTTCAGGTATGGCTTCTTCTCCCACCTGTCATGTAAAGTGAATGAGCAAGCAGAAGGAGATACCTTGTCCCCCTTTTTTTTGTACGCCACTCTCTTCATTCTTGACTAGATGAGTTTTTTGGATGCATTAAAGCTTAGTCACTCTGTCCAACCATCATCCCCCAGAGCTGTGTTACAAGTACCCCCAGAATAATGTTGAAGGGCATAATGTTGTAGAAAGGGGGAAAGTGGAAGGCAGGAGGAATTCAAAGGACCCAAGGAGTGGGAGGAGCTATAGAATCTGGCATGTTCTGCTGAGAATGGGTCATCCCTGGAACACAACCTGAGGCACTGGTTTTGTACGAAGAAATATATCCAGGAAATATCTACTGCAAGTCAGGCAAGTACAAGGAGAGGGGGTTTTCTGGTTGGATCTTGGTGATGGTAGTTTCAGCATGTTTTTCTGTGACCTGTGTTACTCAGTGCCTGTAACTGTGATCTCTGTTTGCATGTTGTAAATGAATAAATGAGTTTGAATTTTACTGTATCCTGATTTAAATCAAGGGTGATTTCGTGCAACCTGCCTACAACAAAGAATTCCTTACCCAGGATACAGCAAATTCAAACCATAATATGAGGGCTACTGGAATAAGTGCTGAACTCACCATAACCCTGTTGAAGGTATTCAAAGAGTTCAGCAGTCCTCTGTAAAAGGTGAGCAGGTGAGCTTAAGGTCTGGAGATCAGGTGAAGAAGCAGCTCCTAGATATCAGTAATACTCAGAAAAATTCCTTGGTGTTTGAACACCATGCTTGGACCCAGAGATGTGTCCTTAGCCTGTGCAATTTCTGACAAATCAAAACTAAGTGAAGGTCCTAACACATTGGGGAGTACAGTGTCCACAGCAGAGATTTGAAGCCAGACCTATGATCTCAGGAAAAGGGAAAAGTGGACAGGAGAGAAGCCTCAGCATGCTCCAACAAGTCTCTGATCTAAGGACAGGAGGCTTATCAAAGGACAAAAATGAAACTACAGCATCATGCCCTAACGAGAAGTCAAAAAATAACATATATTTTCTGTATTTTATATCCACCTTTTAAGCTCAATGGCTAATGAAGCATACAGTTCTAACGGTATCCCAATTTCTGTTCCTTGGCTATGGAGCACAGATGCAGCAAAGAGTTAGAGAGAAAGCAGAATTAATTTGCTAAATAATTTAACTAAACAGGGTGAGTTAAGTAGGCTCCCACAAAACAAAATTCAATATAGCAAGTGGGCCTTACAGACAGCACAAACACCTGCCTGAAATACCTGTGAAACTCCACAGAGAAAATTTCAAAATCTCCCATGAAACTGTAAAAATTGTCTTGTGTAAACTGTTGTGCATTTTGTATTTTATTTGTTAGACTGTGTTTATTTTATTGTTGGGGGAAAGAAAACTGGTTATTAAAAACATTTGATTTCAGTCCAATGTTTTTTATAATATTACTTTGTCAACAGATGGGAGTATATATTCCAAACGCATAATGGGTTCATCACTTTTCAAATGCTACTGCTGCCAAATCTCTAACATTAGAGTCTTCTCTCAGCTGTAGCATTGTGAACACCAGAACAATTAAATAGAGATTCACAAATGTTTATGACATTTTAAATGAGAAAAAAATATTTAAGATTAACATATTTGCATTATTGGGTAGGTGTTGTCTGGTAACTAATCAGCAAATATTGTCATCAGAGTAGAACAGTTTGGTGGTAATATTCATTAGGCAGAATGAGCTCCAAAAATGGCTGTCGACCTTTGTTCTTAGTTAACTCTGATACCGAACTGTATAAAAGACCAAATGTAATATATCACAATTTCTAAGGTTGGTTTGAATTACACTACTGACATTTTATTATATATATTGTGTTGACCAGCTTTAAAAAATTTATGTAGTGTTTGTTTTGGAATGGAGGTAATTTCTGTGGTTATGGATTAGTAGTGCAGCTTGGCTTTTCTTACCCTCTGTTACCCCAGGCTGTAGCCAGAGAATAATTTTTGTTTGATATTGCCAACTTGGAATTTATAGGTGCACAGCTCAAACCACCAGTTGCCAGAGGCACTCATAAACCCTTCTTCCTAGCACAAACTATCA
This sequence comes from Acanthornis magna, assembly GCA_036785705.1. Lineage (NCBI taxonomy): Eukaryota > Metazoa > Chordata > Aves > Passeriformes > Acanthizidae > Acanthornis > Acanthornis magna. The sequence goes on from JAWUZG010000090.1 coordinate 17,256,509, forward strand.
ATATATAACCTGATCAGGAGCGTGCACTGAAAGTAATGGCTCTTTGTTTCCTTCCAGCTGCAAAGTGCCATTGCTGGCCATGCAGGATTTGGGTAAGAGGAAAGCGGTGATAGTTACTGTTCGCTGACAGATGCCTCAGCAATTTTAAACCTGCTGATATTTAATGCAATGAAATAGCCCTACCTGGAGCCATTCAACAGAAAAAAGCTGGCCAAAACTCGCATTTGGTCTGAATGAGACCAGAAGGACTCAGAAGTCAGTGTCTAACATGGAACTCTGAAGAGGAGGAGAGGCCACTGTGAAGGTCCTCCTCATCTTCTTCCCCCTCTGTTTAATCCAGACATTTCTGGCAAAATGGAATTTCTTCTACAAATCACAAATTTTCAGAGATCTGACAAGTCTGGAAGAAACATCTTTTCATATAGCAATTTTATCAGAAAAAGGAAGCCCAGAGATGTGTCTGTAAGGCGCTGATCTGAGATGTGAAGGAATCCTTAATCCAAAGCGGTTTTTAAACATCAAGAGCAGTTTGAGGAAGACTGAGCAGGGTCTGACGCCTGGGCAGGTACTGCACAGACTCAGGCATGGAAAGTGTTCACCCTTCATCAGAAATGTTCAAAAGAGGATTTTATTACATTCCAGTGGTAACAATAACTCTCTCCTAAACTGCAAGACTTATTAGAAAAAAAAAATTCAAGTATCCATCCTTTACTCATATCTGCCATGGGAAGACCTTTGCAACATCAATGAAAGCTCATGTAGGCTACAAAATTTATGTTGTGCGGAGAGGAAGTTTTTAATAAAGGCATAAAAGGAGAATGGATGCTAAGCATGACAAACATCTGCACAAGAACAAAGCAGGTGAAAACCGTCTTCATCTGCCCAGGCCTACAAATGCTGTGTGTGCCCTTCCTGCCATAGAAACAAGACACTATAGGCTCAGCTTTCACCATCTCCAAAGACTCAGCCAGAAATGCAGAACAGTTGAAAAATACTTCAGATTGCATAATTTAGGAGATCATAAAACCAGTAGGAGAGTTTGAAAATTATTTAGATTTATGAGCTGATGGAGGTTACTTAGACATCCACACGGTCAGAATCTCTTCCATGAAGTCAAACTACTTAAAGATCAAAGTATTTGTATCAACATCATCAGCAGGCATAAAAGAAAAAAAAAGCCACGACATACAACAGATGGTCCTTTGTCTGCCCTCCAATTGTCAAGAGTTAGGAACTTTCAGTGCTATTGGGCAGGGCATGCACAACATACACATGTAAAATACACAAGGAGGGACACCCTGGGGAAAGGGCAAACAAGCGCTTGGATGGAACACCAAAAATGGGAAGAATTGCACACATCTTTGTGGGGTTTTGTTCTTTACATTTATAATTTGCATGCTATACATACCATTGTGGGTAGAAACTCTGAACATTGGGAAGTTTGCACATTTCCAGCAGTGGCGGTGACCAACAAGCGTGAGTAAACTAAAGCAGAAAACGAAATAAACTACTAATGTGCCTACATATGATATTACAAATCAGCTAAAAGGGCTCCCACAAATTAGAGTAGGGGGCATGACTCTGTAGCTTCATGACTGTCACTTCAGGGTGTAATCTCCATTGTGGCTGTTCATTCTTTCATGTTCTGACTTGATGGTTCATGAAAAAAGGGCAAATCTGAGGGGATATTAGTAATCCATACTAAATCCTGTATGAATCTACATTTAAATATGAACCCAATTTACTCTTAATTTTTTCCCCATTTTATAAGTAATGTGGGACCAGATTTCCTGAAGTTTGTTATTTTATATACTGGGAGAACCTTAAATGTTTGCCTTATTAACAAAAACCAAAAAACTGTTATGCAGAAATGTTGTGTGGAGAAATAAGCCAGTTGCTCACAACCAGGTAAACACAGCACATTGCTGTTACCCTCCACAGACAATGGGGCTACAGTGATTCCAGTGGATAGAGGAATGCAGCCCTCATTCTGAGAAAACCATTCCCAAACACTTCTGACCCAGAAGGACTTTGGCCCTTCACAAGGCTGCAACCTTCCACTTGTAAGCCTACCTCATTAAATTCTTTCTCCAAACTATTTCTCAACTCACTCTCAACACTCTCCCACTCCTGTATTCTACAGGGCAGCCTAATGTGAGCAAGATGTTCAGTACATCTGGGCTGAGGCAGGACCAAAATGACAGCCACAGTGAGCTCAGCTGAAAGCAGGGAAAGAAAAAAAGGTTATTTTAAAGAAGTGTTCAGCAAAAAAATCTCCTCCAGAAGACTCAGGACCAAGTAAAAGGTCTCCAGATGGAGAGGGAGCCCCCTTTTCCCTTTGCAAAGAGACTGGCTACCAGAGCATCAACCTTTACTGCAGCAACAAACTCAAATCCTTCCCTCTGACCATGGACATTAACTGGTTACACAGGACTCTGCTTGCAAGGTCAAGAACCACACATTTTCCTCCTGAATTATGAAGTCCATCACAATGTGTCTTTCAGGATTTTTTCCTTGGTCTCTTCCCTTATGTGATGGGAATGGGCCCTCCTCCCAAGCACCCACTGAGGTCACGGCCAGTTTCATTGCTCCCAGAAAAGGCAGCTGCTGAGGGAGAAAGGTAATGGGGGCTGTTCCCAAAGACAGCTCTGAACACAGGAGAAAAATTTAAAGTACAATATGAATTGAAAAAAAAAACAAAAAAAACAACCAGAACACAGGAGCAGCATGTTCACATTAATGTATTACTCAGTAAACAACCTTCTGTAATTGGATCTCTGGGAGCTTTACAAGGATAATACTTTCACTCTTAATAGACTGAATGGCAATCATTACGTATGAAAATGCACATAACCCGGTGCTATTGCTGTCTGGTAACAAGTCTGTTGGAGGGATCTACAATAAGCCCACTGAGAATAAGTATCCTTTAATACAGATTTAATGGAAGAAATACTTTGTAGATCTGAAGAGTTTTATCTCCACTTTCCTGGAGATGAACTTACTTTTTTTTTTACAGAGGTGTCCTTCCAAATAGCAGAGAAGGAAAAGTCATTGCCATTTTCCTTTGTGCTCTCTCAGCTTTCAGTCTTGGCCAGACATGGAACAGCCTTACCCAAAACAGCCTATTTTCAGCTGGCTCAGGCATGGCTACATGAGCTGAAGCTGCATTTATGATTTCCATTCACACACACCCTCAAAGAATCATCCTTCACATTATTGTGTCACTTCTCCACACTGACAATACTTTGCACTACAGGGCACCTTCAACATACGAACTGTAAAGTACTCCACATTACCAGACTGCTTATGAATTAAGTCTTGCTTGCACTGGCAAGAAATTCCTGTCATGAATTAAACACCCCTTCCAAACCCCTAAAATTCATGAGACTACAGAAATCATCTAAAAAGATATGTGGGATCCCTTGTCTACCCAGCCCTCTTCCTCCCCTCATAGATGCATGCAGTGTTGATTATTGCCTGTATTAAGACAAATTATATTTAGTAGACCTGAAGCTGTACACGTTTTTAAAGCAGACTGTCTCTGTGTCACTGTGTGAAGAAACTGTTCTATGCAGGCAGTAGTTCACAGTTATTGCTTGGTTCCTTGCTTTCTCATTTTTTATTTGAAAAAAAAAAGCTTCTCTATAAAACTTGGGATGCAATAAAAATGAAGATGAAGGGAACAAAGGGTTTTGCAAATGGTAAAACCAGTCAGAACCCTGATTAACGGGAAAAATCCCAGCAGAATTGAATTCTTTGATTCTCACATTTCTCTATTAAGAGAGACTTCCCAGGAAGCTCATTCTCACATCAGCAGTGTACCTGATATCCAGGGAGTAAATGAGCAGGAACTCACCACAGTGCCAGACTTCTATCAGCCATTAGAGCAGGAAAGATTTACAGCATGAGGCTGTGTAATAAACCATACTTACAGTGATAAATCAATTCTCAGAAGAGAGAGAAGAATGTGCTCCTATGGGCTGATGTGGTTAAAGCACAGGAGCGGACATAAAAAAAAGAGCCTCGTGCGGAATGTAAATATACCATGATGGTGCTGCTGTGTGAGCTCTTCCAATTCATTAAGCGTTTTCCTGCACTGTCTAACTTTCAAGTATGATACTTCCTTTTCTCACAAGTATTCATGCCTGTGAAGGGCTCTGGCCTTCTTAGGTAGGAGGAACTGCAGAAGCACAGTTTTGCAATAATTTTCTAATAGGCAAAAATGTTTAAAAGGCATTTCAGTGTTTTACAGGACTGGAACACGGCTGGGGAGAAATATACATTTCTGGGGAGAAGCATAACAATTATTTTTTAATGCAGAATGGTCTAAAGGTGAAAAAAGCACAATGTGACTCCTTTCAAGTTACGTGATAAGCTGAAACTACACATCTGAAAGAGACTTAGCAGGAATAAAGTAAGCATCCTGATAACCAGTGTTAATCAACTATCATGGCCTCACCAGCACATATTACCCTCTTTAAAAAGGGAGGGGAAGAAATAACCTTAAAAAGAACCAACATTTCAGGCGCATATTAGAGAAGCTTTACAGCAAGCAGCAAAACCAGTTTTTGTCATTGGTGAAAATACAGATCTCATTTACCAGACATGCAAGAGACATATCTGAACAATAGGAGATATCTGTTTAACATCTTCCAACTTCTGTTTTTAGCATGAGATCAATCAAGGAAGTGGAGGTGAATGGGAAGAATATACTGTGACCTATCTGTCCTTGGGAATAGACAATGGGGAGAGAAGCAGAAGGTGTTCAGGTGTGACTCAGTTTGCCCTACTCAGATGCCACATCCACAGCAGAGCTTGTTCTGACAAAGGAGATAAACAAGAGCTTCAAGACCACAATTCCTCTTGTTTTAAAGCGAACATTAAAATAGATATCTGCTGGTTTAAAATGCTTGTTTCTCCCTTTTGTCTATTAAGAAAGTTCAGGGTGACTAACTCAAACAGGCACAGTTTAAGATGGTATGAGGAATCCCAACCCAAAACTCATACCAAGATGAAATTTCTCTTCCAGTTGTCCTGCCACAATAGTACCTGTCTCAATGTCGTGGTAATTCTTTGCAGAAATGAAGCTGTTAGGAATAATTCCATCCATCTAAAGAAAGGACATTTGAGAATGATGCTTTGACCTCAGAATAGTTTTATACATTTCCATGTGTTATTATTTCCATGCTTCCGTTCCAAGCATAGGCCAAAATTGATTGTGAAAATGATCTTTTCCTTTTTGCATCCATCTGTTCACACACCTGCATGAAAGCCTCTGCTTTGCGTCTGAATTCTAAGTGCAGCTGAAACCCTAAGGGATCTGAAATTTGCAAGTGGCTGTTGTAAAAAAATTAATCCCTGGGAAAACTGCAAACCTTCTTGCAACACTAGGTATGAAGCAATGCCCGCTTAACAATGGCATTAACAAAACTTTCTGGTATTTTGGCAAATTCTAAAATTTTCATATTCAAAAATGGGACTGAGTATACGCTAACAAGCAAGCCATTGACCAGGACTGGAAAGCATACTGCTTTCTGCTGTTGATAAAGTGCAGCAGCACCTTAGGAGAAGGATTGCATGAACTAAATATTTTTACAAGGCATAGCAAGACAGGCCCATGGAGCCTAGTGACACTAAATGCTAACATAATATAAATATTTAACACCCTCTGCTTCCAAAAAAATTCAGTCCACATGAAACATAAATTAGGATTGTGTATCATGAGCCTATTCCAGTATTAGCATTAATGAGATCTAAACTGGCCAGCCAAAGCCAAAATAACAAAATAGTTGCTAGAAAACAGCAGCTAATCTATCTGCCATGCTGTCTTCAGCTGTCTTAGGAAGGTCTGAGTCCAAGCTGCAGTCAGCGATACTTACCCTAAAGTCAGAGAAGATTAGTAAGTCAGGTGTCCTAGCCCACGGTACTGGGCTGAAAGATAAAGTGGAATTCATTTAATCTGTTAATCAGGATTCTAACATTCAAATGCCCTATCCTGAAGCTTTTTCTAACTGACATTATGTTGAATGATAAAGTTAATATCAGCTGACAGTTTGCCAGAAGCCATTAATATAAACTCTCAGTTTTGTTTCAGGGCTTGTTAATTTTGTTGTGGCCTTAGAAGACGAAGAATCCAAGTAAAGAACCACCATGTTCCCTATTCTTTCTTTCTTTCTTTTAGTAAAATTTTCTCCTCACATGGTATTTTTTTTTTTTTTAAAGAAGCAAAAATTAAACTAGACCTTTGTTTATACAATACTCTGCACTCGTCCTGGATTTATTTTTTGGAAGTTGGTAAACTCTCCTTCCAATTTAAATTGATTAAATAAGCACAGCTGAGTAAATGGACAGAGTTAGACTATAAGTCATATGTTTTCACGTTTAAATTACATATAGAAGAACACAGAGAAAATAAGCAAAGAAGAAAAAGTGTACAGAGAAGAGTTCACTGTTTTCAGGACTAAGAAAATAAAATTACAAACAAGATTTGATTGCTGCCACATTTTGCTCTCACATAGCAGATGCTGTGGTCAGCCATGGCTGACCTACTCATACCAGTGGCCAGGGATGCAGAGCATGTATCTCACTAAAGAGCACTTGTATGTCCTTCGTAAGTATTCTGCATCTCATGTTACATCAGTTCAATGGATTTTCACTTTTTGTTGGCCGTAATAGGGAGCAGGTACACAAAAAACCACTACCAAAGTGTAACTGGAATTTTTCCATGATTAAATGCTCCTTTACTCTTAAAAATGAAGAATATCTCCAGTCCTATGCAGCAATCAGCATCTGTAAATCTTCAAAGAAGGAATCTAGCAATTCTAGTTAATTCTATTATTTACCTACCAAAAGCATGTATTAGACTGTAAGCCAATTCCTTTGTGAACATGAAAGAGTTAAGATATTGCAATGAACTTTCTAGTTTAAAAAAAACTCCCAAAAAAACCCCACAAACAAAAACATAGGGCAATTTTTTTTTTTTTGTAGTTAAAAGGGATTTTATACAGTTTTTGTTAAACTATGAAGAACAAAATAGGCATTATTTTCTTAATATTGGATTTCCCCATGGATATTTGAAAAGATTAAATATATAGAAATCTTTATACATATGCAATAGAAAAGGAAATATATGGAAATATAAAGATTAAATATATAGAAATCTTTATACATATGCAATGGAAAAGGAAATATATGGAAATATTAAAAATCCAGTATATTGGCTTTGTGGAACCTGGAAACAAACAGATGTCTACCTCTTCTTGAAAAATAACTCATGCTTTTCTGTTTTAAAGAACCTGTGTAGTCTCATTTGCAAAGAATTTTTGCCACCCCTGAAAGAAGACTGGAAATAGCTTCTGTGACTTCCCTAAAAATTGTGGGAGGTACAATGGTACAAAATAAATAATGGTACAAAATAAAATCACTTATTTCCTTAACATTTACATAATATTATTAAACCAAACCGTTTTATTGCTTCTCTTTATCTCATGTATTTGTGTTACAGCACTTAGAATCTCTCCGTAATAGGAATTCAACCCACTTTCACCAGAGATTTTCTACAGTATTTATGGTGACCCTTGTTGAATTATTTTCATCCACATTCCACATGAATGCTTTCCCTTTCCTGCTTGTTTGCTGTAGGCGAACACAGAACACAGACTTACACTGTGACATCCAGTTCCCACTTTATTTAATGGCTCAAACATATTTTCCATATTACATTGTACATTATATCTCAATATTTGGTCATCAATTCTGCTGCAGATATAATCACTACATGACAAAAGTGATACATGTGAACCACTTCCAACACATATAGATTAAATGCTGCTGAAAATATTTTTTCTGCACAGGGAAATTTTTTGAGTAAGAAAATGAGGAGGATCCTTCCCATTACGTGTAGCAGAAATGCAGGATGCTCTCAGGCTTAGTATTTCATCATGTACCGCTTCATACTCTCAAGCCTCTGAAATCCTAGTTAGAAGACTGGCAGCACAGTTCTCAAAGCAAATATTGTGCTGTTCCTGATGCAAAAGTGAAGGCTCCACCTCACTAGGAGTAAGAGGTTTTAGTTCCACACTTTTTCACAGGGATGCCGTGGAATCTGCTTGCTGAATTCACAGGGAAGCTGCTCTGCGAGCCTGCAAGATCCCAAAAGAGAAAGGGTGCCAGACAAGAGCAATACTCATTGTGAAACAAAGCTGGTGAAGGGTCTAGAGCTCCTGTGAGGTGCAGCTGAGGGAGCTGGGGTTGTTTAGCCTGGAGGAAAGGAAATGCAGGGGGTACCTTGAGTACCCAGGTTCTACTTGAGTTTGAAACTGGAGACTCATAGAGGTTACCTCAATATAAGACATCCTGTGACAACTACAGTAAATGCCTAAAATGGAACCAACTTTTTTGGGAGTCATGGGAAAATTAAATATATTTTAAAGAAAAAAAAAGTAACTTTTAGTAGCAGAACTGGAGAGACAAAATAAACATTCTTTAGCAAAAACTATACCAAGAACAGCCAGTGGGGTTCTCAGAGTGTATGATAAAGGGAATTAAGGGAAGCGATGGGAGAACTCAGCTTGTGCAAGATGAGTTCGTGTGATGCTCAGACCACACAAATCAACATGCAAGTCCCATGTCAGTACATTTCCTTGCTTGGTTCTTGGGGAGGCTCAAACCTCAAACTGCACCACCCTGCAGATATTTCTGGTGAGATCAGCACATTAGGCCTGACCGTATTGACAAGAAGGGTATTAAAAGAGCTCTCTTGGTGCATTTCCTGGTGCTGCTCTCTGTGCAGTTGACACTGAGGTCAAGCTGGAGCTCGCTCAGCCATTGCAGCGGCCATGCCAGCCTTGAGCTTCGGGTCAGCTCTGGCTCCAAAGCTTGCAGGGAGCCCACAGAGCTCAGGCTGTGCATGATTTTGTGTGGCTTCTACAAGGTGTGACACATGGATTTTACTTCCTTCTGCTGCACCGACACAAAAACTGTTGTTTAAATATGTACCTGTCACACCCTCTTCTAAACCATGACTCAGGCTCTAACAACTGTCAACTATCATTTTGTTCTTTCATTTCACATTATCAATTTACTTTCTATTGTTAATCACAGCAAAAGGTCACAAAAGATGGAATGCTGTTGGTTTAAAAATTAGGTGGAAAATACTGAAAATCCTACCAATGTACAGCTGATGAAACTTTCCAACTTTGTCAGGTTTCTGCATAGGAAATATTACTGCACTGAACTAAGATTTTTCTAAAGTAAAGTTTGTTCAGCTAGTGGAAACTGTTTTTTATTTACAGCATCCAAACCCTTTTTTAAAGTCCATCCAGGAAGAATTTCTATTTATCAGAAGACTGGGGCAATTTTTCGGTAGCTCTTCTTGGGAGAAAGCTCTCAATACCCAAGAAACTCACAGTCCTGCATTAGTGTGAGCATCCACACTCAGTGCTGAACAGTGTTGTAAGCAACTGAAAGAATATACCAGTAGCAGAATTAATTTTTAATCACTTTTACAGGAAAGCACTTCAAAGTTTCAAACATTGGTCTTCCCAATTTTGACTCCAAGATTATTTTTGCGAATTGAGAAATTAATAAAGTTGTTCCTAATTTTAAATCTGACCCCAAGATTAGATTTGTGTATTGAGAAATTAAACAGGCTGGTTTTATAGAGAAAGATCAATAAAACCTCATGTTTGTTGTCTCTGTTTTACATTAAGGAAACATTGTAAGTGAAAAAGATTGCAAATATCAACTCCTTTTTCTGAAATTCCATCTCTCCATTCCATTTCTCCATGTTTTATCCTGCATTAATTAAGACACTGACAATCATGCATCTTTCCTTACCATATACTTCAGCCATTTTTCAACCTGGATAAACACAGGTACCAGGGACTTGAAAAGGGTGAGTTACAGGCAAAGGACAATCTCACCACTTTTTCTAAGTTATAGAAGTCATTTGAAGAGCAGCAGTGAACCATGGAATATATTTATTATCTCTCTTCACATCTCGAGATTTCTTCACAGAAGAGATTGTTACAGGACAATAGACAGAGGTGAGCAGATCAAGCAGGGAGAAGAATATGCATTGGGATCAAACATTTGCCTATTCTTATCCCAAAGAAAAGAGATTGCAAGCCCTCTTTGATGCTTCAGATAGTCCACCTCTTTTCTACTTCCGTCCCTATGTTTAAAATACAAGATTTATGGTGATATATTCTGAAATGGAGCTTGTCTTGGCAGTGCAGGCAAGGAAAGATTAAACCAGAAGAGTAATCTGGAGACATAGAGTTTCTCAAGAAGAAGAAAAGAAAATTGCAAAAGAAAAAAAACCAGTTTTATAGCCACTGAGAAGATGGTCCAAAGGAAAATGGTGTACACCCCTCTCTGTTTCCCATGATGTGGACATTTCAGGAGGTGCAAGAAACAGGACTGAAAATGTTTAGGTCCCCACCTCAGCACACACAAAGCTGAGTGTTCAGGTCCTGTGTGTTTGAGCAGCCAAACACACAAGCTGGCAGCTGAGATGGTGCTGCTGTGCTGAGCACAGAGACCTTGCAGGCAGCAGCATGATGCCAGCAGGTACGAGCTCCCTCCCCACCATCAGCATTACAAACAGGTGGGCTTCCCCAGTGCCACTTCCTCTCTTCCTTGTGATAATGCACCATTAGTGACGAGATTTGTGTCTGTAGCTGTGTGCATTTCCACTGATACGTGCGTTTGGCTCATTCCCAGTTATGCCTATTGGTTCATGATTATTAAAAATAGAATGCACCAGGGAAATTACACTCACAGCCTGTGGCTTTCTGAACAGGCCCTCAACAGAGATGTGTAGCTGTGAAACTTCACAGAAAACACCATATGAAAAGGGATTTGTTACCATTAGTAAGGGCAGTATTCACTTACGTGAAAATATATGCAACCGCTTTCATTTCTTTCCACACATATTTAGTGTTATTTGAACTAAACTCATGCTACTGATTTCTTCCAGAAGAGCTAATGGAGCAAACATTATTTGGACCATACTGACTGGAAACATGGCATGCATTTTATTAATGGACTACGCAGATTTTTGTGAGGCAGAACTGATGAAATCAGTGCACTTCTATTTCTGACTTTGCTGGCCGGATGTTTTTAGCAAAATGTTTGCACATTGAAAACCAGGTCATACAGCTGCAAAACCTGGCACTCAGAAAAGACAGTGAGAGGTTTGGCTGGGGAACACCGAAATAAATGGAGTGAACAGTGGATGTGTACTACTCCACACAGTATAATGCCATCAAACAGTTAACAAATTAGGTACAATGGACTTATCCTACACCTTTCCTATTCAGCTGTGTTGGAGGTAACTGCCAGACAGTCTCACTGGAATTTCTTTTTAATGAAATAAAATCTTCAGTTGTGAAAAAAATGATAATAACAATCCCAGAATTATTGCAGAGAGGGGTTGATCTGGCAAAAGAGAAATCCTCTGCTCATTCTGGCATAGCTCATAGACTAAGCTGAGACAGATCACCTGAGTTAAAATACCAGGTACTTGGGATAAAGTTCTTGAATGTCTGCATGTGAAGATTGTACATTTCAAAAGCAAAGCAGAAATTTGTAGTGGAAACAAGCCTGTGAACAGGTCAGTCTAGTCCCAGTGAAGTAAATAGCAAAGCATGAGATTATGATGGAAAGTGAAGATGCATGAAACGTGACCTTACACAGGAAAAACAATCCCATTCTGGGTGAAGAGCACAGGTTTTTAATATGTGAAAAGGTGGTAAAGCCATCTTGTCTTGCATCTCTGTCCATGAACAAGACCTGTGAAGCTGTGTCTTGCCCTTTAACCAGCCCTATAACAGGCAATTGTTGGATGTCAAACACCTGACAGTGATTGTCATATCAGCGAGTCATGTGCTGAATTTTCTCCTGGCAATCACACTGCAGATAACTCTCTATTTTGCCGTCTAATCACTGGCTACTGTGCTGAATTTCTCTCTTCATTAATCTTAGCTTTCCCAGAGACGAGGTCATGGGTTTTTCAACTAGTCTTGCAGACCAGCTCTGCCTTTTCTCTAGAATTCACTCTTTTGGGTTAAAAGGGACTCTGAAATTCAGTAATCAGTGAATGAGCTGGTGATGTTAGTATAGAAGGCTTCCCTGCCATGACAGTCCATCACCTGGGCAGAGAGTTCAGAGGATTGGATGGCAAGGCACAGGCTGAGCATGAAAATCGAAGAGCCTAGTATGAGGCCTAACTCCACCTAGAGCCACAAAAAAATGCATCTGGCTCATTTATTTTGCTTTCCATTTTAATAAAGCTGCAACTCATTATGTAAACCATATGCCATCTCCTCAGCTGGATACATTATGAAATCCTCTGAAGAGGGAAGCTTGATTTTTTTCTATTAAAAATGGGAACTCTTTTTCTTTTGCTAAAATCCCTTTTTCCCTCTTTTGCCAATTTGCATTTAGTCACAGTCTCCTCAAATCCACTTCTTACACTTCAGTCAAAAATGTGACTGAGGATTTCCAAAAGAGCAGGGGCAGAGGGAGGGCAGGAACAAGAAATTATTTTCTCCAGAATTTCATGATCATTTTTTAAGTGCATCTTTTGATTTCTCTTCCTTACACCCATGTAAAGTCCCTGTGCAAGCAAGAACAGATGTTGCAACAAGCAGAGTTCACCCTTTGACCCTGAGATCTCATTGCTTCTTTTCTCTGGTGCATGTTTAAATTTAGAGTGAAAACTCTACAAAAATGCATGGGGGTGGGGTGAGCTGTGATGCAGGGGAGGAACCTAATTTTGGAAAGTCTTCCCTAGCAAACCCTCTCCAACTTCCACTTGTCTCACTTTATTTGTGAATGTCTCAGTCCCAGAAGCTGAGGACAGCTGAAGTGCACTCAGATACCACAGTGAGCAGCGTTGCATCAGGGCACCCAAGTGCATAAATTAGATCTCCCTCTCCAAAGTTATTTTCAGAAGACATGACCTATTGCCATTCCTACTGTGCATAACACATTCCAGCAGATGACAGCCCCTTGTCCACATTAGCCCCATGCACAAATCCCTCTGCAGAGAGCTGTGTCATAGAGTTCTCCAACTCTTTCCTCCACAAACACAAAAAGCTTCTACTCACCAGCAATTAAAAAAATAATCAGACAAAACCATGTTGCAGTACTATAACTCCCATTCTTGTCCTTTTTTTTTCATATAGTTTTTGTCATTCTTTTTACACAGACTCTGCCCAACCCCCCCTGCTGCCCTCTGACCATCCTCCCATTTCTGCCCAATGGTGGGACATGTCCACTGCCCTGCTCCCAGCCACCCTGTCCAAGCTCCCTGTTCTTGGCATGCCCAGCTGGCTGGAGGCAGGGTGGGGAGGGCAGGTGCAAAGCCAGCTGTCAGATCCATGACAAACAGCTGGCAAGGGCTGAGGAACTTGCTGAGAGAGGCTGTTGGCTGTGCTAAGCAGGGCTGCTGGCAGGGGCTGGAGCTGCCTCTGTGCTCTCAGTTTGAAAACGAAGCCCTGCTCCAAGGAAAGCAGCACTCCTGAACGGCCTGCCTTTCCCACCACTGCTGGTGGAGACTGCCAGGACACCCCAAGTGCTCCTACAGGAGCAGGATAGGGGCTTCCCGAACGCTGTGTGACCAACACACATAAAAGCTGGCCAGGAATCCTTGAGATGAGCTGCCTACGGGCTCCCAGAATGTCTCTGCAGCTGGTACAGGGACCTGTGAATATCTCCACTCCCATAGCTCTTTTCTCAGTGCTGGCTTTTCTCTCTGTCTGCATTGCTTGTAGTCAGAATCATGGAGCTCTGTCCAGCTCAGAGAAAGAAGCATTGCCATCCTCCCAAGGGCCTTCTATCCCTATGCTCCCTTTTGTGGGGCAGAGTAGCACTGCCAGTGACAAGCAGATGACAATGTTGGATCCTTGTCCCTACCAGAATCAGCTTGTGCAGCCCAGCAAAACTCACTCCAAGAGCTGCGAGAAAATAAACAAGAAAACCGATGTAATTACAGCCATTATATGCCAGCACATAATTTTGAATCTGTCGGCCCTGGTTTTATTTGCTCAGAGGATGTTTTTCTGGAGAGGTTACTTCTCAGTTAAATGCTCTGTCAAAATTTTTCTCAGCAGCTACAGCTTTTCACTCTGTTCTTTTCATCTTTATGTGTCTTTCCTTATGTCTAAAGTGCACCTCCCTGCTATTTCTCACAGACGTATCTTATAGTATTTGTAGATGTAAGATGCCTATCCATCTTAACCTTTCAAATACCTTGTTTTCTAGCAACTAGTATATGAGTTTCAGTTTTCTACAACTATACAAAATACAGTTCTTTGAGGCATTTAAACTCCGTAGAATATGAATTCTTTGTTTACCTACATGCCTTGTAATAAAGGAAAAAATAATTAATATTAAACAGATGCAGAAGGGTACCTTGGAAACTGATATTCTATAAAATGATAGAGCACTTTCTAAGAATGGAGAAAAGACCAGATATTAGAGCTGGCAGCTCTCCATTGTGTGGCCACTTACTGTCACAGAATCCAGCAAGAGACAGCTTCTGCCATTTTCTTTCAATTTCTCTGTATAAATCTGCTCTCACCTAAAGCTTGACCACATGATAGTACATACTCACATTAAACTGATTATTTCTGTCTGAGCTGTGCATAGAAGAGGCAGTTTGAACTTCCACATAAGAAATGTCCCTTCTGGAAATATCGCCATTCACTTCAGAAAGAGCTGCATTTCCCATTCCTAACAGACCCCTGCATTTTATGTTAACTTCATGATGATAACCAGGCAAAAGAATGTTCAGCCTAACATCTGCATTTGAATTTAATTAAAATGTTCAGATAAGGTAACCAGACATATAGAGATTAACCTGAAAATCTGCAGGTTTCAGATGCAGCAGACCAGGTTAAAATTTTACAATTCCTGAGCAATACCAGCCACTTGCCACAGAACTTGTTCCCAAATTTACTTCACTAACCTTGAAATAGTTTAAAGTTAACCAAGCTTCATGCAGTACAAGGGGCCAAGAGAAGATTCATGAGCCGTTGAGTTGCTGCTCCCCCACAGGTAGAGTGCAAGCGCAGAAAGTAAGAACAGCCAGGCTTCCCCAAGGAAATAAATATCCTGACCGAAGATATTTCTCCTAGCAATTTCTCCTCCTCTTCCTGCATATGCAGCATG
The DNA here is from genome assembly GCA_036785705.1 of Acanthornis magna. Taxonomy (NCBI): domain Eukaryota; kingdom Metazoa; phylum Chordata; class Aves; order Passeriformes; family Acanthizidae; genus Acanthornis; species Acanthornis magna. The sequence goes on from JAWUZG010000090.1 coordinate 17,271,689, forward strand.
TATCTGGAGAGAAGTGGTGCATCTCGAGAGTGGGACTATTGTAAGGAGATCACAATTTGCCTGTCTCAAACACTGTTAAGATCACAGAAGGATTTTGTCCTGAGAGAAGCACAGAATGAGTTAACTCCATGCCCAGTGAGGTCTGGCTAGCACATCCTGGGTAATGCATCCAGACAAAAATTCCCACTGTGGCAAACTGTGGCAAACAAAAATCACCCCAAGTTATGGAACAGATGGCATCTGTGACCACTGAAGGATTTTGCCCACTGTGGCAAACTGGGTAAAGAAGCAATTGCTCCTCTGCAAAACAGTGAGAAGTTTGAATAGCCTTGGGATCCCCACCACTGAGAAGACCAGGCTGAAGAAGGGCCAATGAGACACCACAGGATCCATGGGTGGTGAATATCTTCTGCCTAATCTCTACCTCTCTCTCCACCTCTCTCTCCCTTTCCCCCCTTCCTATTCCTTTCTCTCTCTTTAGCTAACATTTACTGTTAAAAAAAATCTGTACTACTGACTTTGGCATATGGTCTCATTTGCACCTTAATTCAGGCAGAGGCATCTCTCAATAAATCAGATCATAACAACTATAAGTGAGTTGGACTAGTTAAAGTACTGAGCATCCTGCTGGTTGACTCAGCAAGCTGTCTCTACAGTCCCATTGGAGCAAGAAAAGTACGGCTATATTTCCTCCTTTCCCTAACCTCACAGCTGTTGGGTCAAAGGATGCTTTAAATCCACTCATAAAACAAAACTGCATAACAAAATCCAATCAGATGCATTTTATTAATCTCTTGCAGAAGATGCTGACATCACAAAAATGCAGCTTTATAAAGTTGTTTTTTTAAATTAGACTAAAATAGAACAGAGTAGATAAATCAGTCAGACCAACAGTTGTAGAATTTCAAGAAGGAAAGCAGGAAAGCCTCTATGCATGGATATGACCCAAGATGATTTAGAAAGTCTTATTAAAAGGAACAGGATGCAGCATTTCAAATGTTTCACCATTTCTAGCTTTGTGATAAAGGTTTCAGGAACTCACAAAATTAAGCTGTTCACATCGTTGGTTGCACGTCATCTCTGAAGCCACAAGGAAGTACTTATCATCACTTTATTTTTTTCCTCTCCGTTTTGTGGTGTGCTGTTGGACTGCACATGGGAATGGAGACCAGAGACTCCCAATTTAGGATTTTCTGTGTGAGCTTACATGGGTTACAAGCATTTCTGAACAACCAGAGATTCTTCCACTGAAAAGCCACGGGTAGCATCCTGCTGTGCCAGGTGGCAGGAAACAAGGACAGCTTTGAAAAGCTCACAAACTGAGGAACGTAAGAAATGGGCCCTGCATGCAGACAGCCAAGGGATTCTGTAAAGATCAAGACTGCTGTGGCCAGCAGGATACCCAATGATCTCAAAGGAGCAAGAAATTTCTCAGTAAAACTAGCAGGGAAGTGCTCTAGGAAAAAATGGGAATGGGATAGCAAGACAAGTGAAATAGAAAGGACTTGTGCCATTTTTGTCAGCTTTCTTCAAAAGCAGTAAAGACTGTGGGAACACTTACAGGATGCCTACTAGACTCCTAATAGCACCCAAAAAAATTACCTCTTTTTGACTTACATAGATTTGATTCAATCTTTGTCCATACTGGCATTTGTTACATTGTCATTATCTACCACATCATCCATTACAATTTCACATCCATCTTTTTGAACCACATACACTCCAGAAGCTGACCTGGGCAGTGAAGTTTTTCTAACAGGTTTCTCTTACCCCTCTGAAATTTGCTTGCACCTGTGAAGCCAGGGGGTCTTTATATTTTTCCCCCATTTTCTGGACTTTCATATTTGTATATATTGAATCCAAACATGAAGATTATAAAAGTGTCTGCAGAGTTTTCATTTCTGTTGCCAAGGCTAGAGACCTCCCTACCAGTTATGCTACTCTAAGTTCCAAAAGCCTGAAAATGGTTGTTTATGGGGGATCCACAGAAATGTAAAATATTTTACCTCTGTGAATTCTTCTCAATACTCAATATCACAAAACTTCTCTAAATATTTAAGCCCAGATACTGTCTTCACAACTTTGCCAAATTTGGGTCTAATTTTTTCATCAAACAGGAGGATCCTTCAGGGGATCTATGGAATATTTATTTCTTTGAGTAGCTTTGCCAACCCAGGTAATGATCTTTTATCTATTTCAATGTGAATTTGGGAGTACCATTTGCCCTTATTTGAAGACTGAACCATAGATTTTTGTTCTGATTCCTTTCCAGCCTCTTGTGTGTCCACAACACATCCTTTTTTCTCTGTGTCTAGTGCACAGTAGCAAGTTGTCATTTGGTTCATAAAAACTTCCATTATTCATGTTTGAGAAACTTTCACATTCTTCTGTGATGTTTTTTTCTCTGTCCCCAGATCATTTTGTTCTATCGCTTCTATTGATGTCACAATTACATGAGTATTATTCTGTGGTGTTCTTTCCACTCGAATCTCAGACTACGTAGGCTGTTTTACCTTCTTTCACTGACGTGGCTGGATTCCCGTTTTGTCACCTATCTTCTGTCTGGTTGTCCCTGGCATTCTTCTTCACAGCAAAACTATCCATTAACTTTGCTTTTCATCACCAGGCATATTCTATATTTTTCCTGTAACCATGTTTTGACACATGCAGCTCTCCTTAGGTAGTTGTCTGACTTCCACATTTTCTTATTTGGGAGCTGTCTGAGCTTGTCTGCAGGCTGTCTTCTGAACTCCATATAATCCACTGTCCTAGCGCATTCTCCATCTGTTACAACTCTTGCCTATGACATGTGAATTAGGAACCCACCTCAGAAGAATGTAGACCTTGCGGATTCTACTTTTTTCAATTTCCACCCCCCCACCCCAAATTCATTCCATTATTGTCTCAATTTATGCTCTTAAAATAGAAACTCCCACAAATCATTAAAAGTCATGCACAGCAAAAGTACAGTTATACAAGGAGCATTCCTTTTAGTGTTACAGCTGAACATTTAGAGAAAACATCCCCACTGATATAACAGAGAAACATGTTTATCAATATTTTGCTGCTGTTATGATTCAGTGAAAATGATTTCTGAGACTTTTCGCTCCTATGGCTTTCCTGCTTACAGAGAAGCTCTATGTGAACAGCTGTCAGAATCACCCATTGCCTTTCCAATTCTCATTAGCTGCATAGCACCGTGTTCTGTTCACCTAATGAGTTCAACACAACAAGTTGCTGCAAGTTTCTTCTCTACAGATAGATTTTTCATCCTTCTCTGACATTTTGCATTTTTCCTGCGTGGAGCCTTTTATGAATTCACCAGCTATTGCTCTAAAAGGAGATATTTATATTGGATCTACTCCTTAACCATTACTTATTTGATTTTACCTTCTCTGACATTTTGTTTCTCAGCCCACATATATGTATGCAAATCTGCCTAGAATATTTCCCATTTCCGTACAATTTTTAGTTCCCACAATTGCATATCTCCTACAGATTTATTCAACTCCCTATTCACTACCAACATCTTGACACTAGCAAACAGACGTTCACTGAAAAATTTTTCCCATGACTTAATTTGGGAATCAGTTTTTCCCCATTTCCTTTGTCTGCCTGTAAGTTTAAGCTCCGATGGTTTCCCTCTGAAACAGCCACACTAGTTTAAGCTAACTGAATTAGTCTTCCTCACATCCTGCACCCTAGTGAACCTCCCAGTCCAGAAATCACAAGGAACCCCATCCAGGCAGTAGATTCTGGAACAAAGCCTCTTCTGATGAGGCAAAAAAATCAAATTAATTATATCTAATGACTTTGAAGCCCCCAGTAACAATCACCGTACATGGAAAGACCTCATCAGTATCTCTGCTATTTCACAGTTTATTTCTTTCAGGCTCCTCAGATTAATACCATCTGCTCCTGGTAATTCACTGCATTTGTCTTTCTCAAGTTGCTTCATAACTTCCTCCTGAGAGACTGCAGTCTCTCTTAAGGCCAATGTCTGGTTTCCCATAGGAAATGCCCTCTGAATAGCATCTTCCACGGAAAACACAGATGCAGGAAATTTGTTTGACTTCACTCTTAGCTAAGCCTCCTTTCCAGCTGAATCCTCATTGCCTCATGTGCACAGTCACTTGTGCAGTTTTCTAAGCAATAACAGGTAACTATGAGTTTGCTGTATTGGAAATATTTTTTGTATTTTAGACAAAGCTTTCCTGTACTTACATAGCACAAAGTCTCTCTGTGGTCTCAAAGTTTCTTTATAGTGTTTATTCCCAACATTCATTGGGGTAAAATATTTCAGACAAAGAATAACTAGAATTCTAATAAATATTTTCCTAATTTTAACCTTTTTTTTCTATGTCCCCAAACATTATGTCTCCCTGGAAGAATTTCTCTTGATTAGAAGTAAGCTGAGCCTTCCATATGCCTCACCTCAATTAACTCCTGCAATTACATGATGAATCTTTTCCTTTTTTCACAATCTCCAAAATGAGTTATCAAATAATCAATTGCCCACGCTCTCAGCAAACTTCTCCAACCTGACATTCTGCAAAGGCCAACGTGGTGATGCTCTAATTATGTATTGCTAAGCTGCCAGTTTAGTAAGTATCTTACAAAGGAAGGGCTTTGGCTACTGCAAAAATTTGGGTTTGAATGTCAGGTGCGGGTGCTGCATGTTCAAACAGAACCAACAGCACGAAATCTCAGTGACTCAAAAAATTATGGAGAGGCATGCAAATTCTGCTGTCAAGCCAACAAAGTAAACAAACTAAGACACAATGGGATTAAAAGATGGGATAAAAGTCTAAGATCAAAGAATCTTCGTCAGAAACTCTAATGCACCAACAGTCACTTCTCATGCAAAATGAGTTGTAACTATACTGAAATCAGACAGGTAGAAAAAGCAATCCCCAGAACAACCAGAATTATTGGTTTCCAAGGGGTTTACAGCATCAAATACAATTCCTTATAATACTGTTATAAACAATTTGGAAACTGGTAAATGCTACAGAGAACAGGTGTAGAGGACTTCCTGCAAGGATTTCCAATTAATAGGCAGCTGTATTCTGCACTTCTGCTTTACAGCACAGCAGATCCAACAGCAGTGAAACCTGTTCTCTAATTATGATGTGCCAAGTGGCTTAATCAGTTTGCCATCTTTCCTTTTTAGGTAAATGAAAACACAATTAAATAAACAGTGCACAAAAGGTAGGAGAGTATCCTCTCGATAAAATAATTCAGGGCTAGGTAATGTTGAACTGTTCATCAGCATCTAATGACAGTGTGGAAAGGATCAATCACAGAGTACTTTTGTTAGGTTGGAAAAAAGAAATTGTGCAAAGATGATATGTAATGAAGACACCACCTAAAACCTGTAAGATGCCTTTTAAACAGTTTCAGATACTATATATAGTACTTTCTTGTACACTAACTGTAGTATTTAAACTCTTGATAGCTGATTCTTGTAGAATCCTAGTAAATTCTCTAACAATGTAGTCAGTTGTGTGACTATGATCTTACCAAGTTCCTTGACTCACTTGAGTTTCCATTGGTTTGCTTGAGACAGGTGGGGCTTAGAAAGATGATAAGGAAATTAAACTGTAGATTTTGTCAATGGTATGGCCATAACAGCCACAAAAACACCAAAGACAGCCACAAAAGACAGAAGAAACTTTCTGAGAACCAGTCATGTCATGACTTACTGGTGACTTTAATTTCCCCCGACCACCATTTAAAAATTGGATCATGCTTTGAAGGATACAGAAATATTACACCTTCAAATCTTTATTAAAATTATTCTCTGGAGAATTTCAGATATTACCTTAAAAACTTTCTACTCTTTTTTAGAGGATTTGCAAATTCTGTTTGCAAAGCTTTTGCAGTTTTTCCAGGTATTTCTCATCTTGCGGAATATCTGTTGATTGTACAGCTAGAGGAAATAGTTTTTCATGTCTGTTACAATGATCTGTCTTTCAATTTCATTGAACATACTCTTATTTCTGTATTCTGATATTGGGGGTAAAAATAGTTAATGTTCACCTGTGTTTATCAGTTATTTCTTAGCACATTTTTATTGTGACTTTTTCTCTCCCTTCTGCCTAAAGAAAGTAGGTCAGGGTATGAATTAACCATTTTAATTTTCTAAATGCTTGACATGAATACATCCCTTCCTGATGAGACAACCTGAACTAAACATATTACAAAGTACTGTTTCTGTTGTTGAATAACTACTGATACATGTAGATGACTATCCCTCCTGAACCCTCATCAGCCCTTTTATAAAATATTGCTGAGATTGGGGTTTTTTTACTGGTTTTGCACATTGGTTAGAAGTCATAATTATATTTCCATAATAGTACCCAGGTGTCTTTCCTGAGTTAATTTAGGATACAGCAAGGCATATGACTAATTAAAACTTCATTTAGAACCAGATACTCCTGAGAGCTGTGCATAAATGACTTTATGACATTTTTAAACATACAGAAAAATGATCTGTGAGATAGGCTCCATGTCTCAATTGCTTTATGGGCAATTAAATTTTTTTAAAGTATATCCTTTGCCATCTTAGACTTTTGAGCATAGAGAATAAGTAACAGATAATAGAATTTTTTTAATGTTAAAAATAAAAGTAAATAAAGAAACCATGACCCCAATCTAATATTAGTTGTTTTAAGTGTTGAGGCAAATTTTAAAAGAGAGGAGCAGGGAAGAGATTATACAGTGGGGCTATCCAAAGGCAGACTGGTCTTGGATACAATTGCTTGGTTCTCGCATATAGACTCAGATTACAAATCCTGCAGGTAATAAATATGACTCTGGAACAGAAAAGAAGTATAAAATTATAAATAGAAATTCACTCTCAAATATTTCTTCAGCATCAGTGGAGATGAGGCACAGACAGAGAGGAGATTAAATCTACAGGAGACCTGGGGTATATTAATTAAGTGTCTGATATTGCAGAACACGTCTGGGGTGAACATAACCAATCTTGTCTTGGTGAATTGATTTTCTGATAGTGTCTTGGAGACTAGTGGCCAGTATCCTTGATAAAAATCTTTACATCTACATTACTTAGTGAAATCAGGAAATAAGAATCACATTCTGGGCATTTATTAGATTTAGTTTAAATGCTAAATTCTTGCATGGCAAACAGCCACTTTCTCTACAGTTACTGAACTTACTCCCTATCAGATCTAAAAGCAACTGTGAAAAATCTTTACATAAGCCTGCTGGGACTCCACCAAAGCCAAATGTTTGGGCAAGAGAGAATTTTTCATCTGATCTCCAAGTTTCCTAAAACATCACTGTCTTCACTGACAGAGCTAGAAGAGACAGAAACTTTTGTGTAACTTACTGAAATGGAAAAACAGAGATGTGCTGGGTCCTGTAACACTGTGGTGTTCTCATGCCTTAAAAAAAAAAAATCTAACATTGATAGAACTAAGCAAAAGCTGTATTAAAATAATCTGAATAAGCTTGCAAAGTCAAGTAGCAAAAATAAGGAAAATTGAGGCAGCCTTCATTCAATCCCTCTTACACTTGTCCCTTTCTCTACAATACCACCCTACCACAATAAATTATGCAATTTCCATTTTAATAAAAGGACAGTTTTCTGAAAATTTGGGAACAAGCTCAAGTTTGCATGTACATAAGCACACATCAATCAGTTCTCCTTTTGCAAATTATTTCCCACTGCTTACTTACAAATCACCCTTTTTTTTCTAGCAGCCCAGTGATTTTCCTCTCCTTCACATGCAGGTGGGAACTAATATAATTTTTGATTTGAAGTTTTCACATTTCCAACATCTCTTTTGAGATTGATGTAATCAATGAGTAATGTAAAAAATCACTGGTTTTATTTCCCCCTAAAGAACACTGCATTTGCAAAATGAGACAAAAACAAAACTAGTAAGAGATGCAAGTTCAGATCTTCTAAATATAGAACCTTGTCTTGACAAATGTAACAGGAGAATGGTGCAGAAAAAGGACAAGTAAAAGTTGTATGTGAGAAAAAGAAATAATGAGGAAATTGTTACATTTTAAAATGAAACCTCAGCCCCTTCTACCAAGACTTGTACTTACAAACACAATAAAATTTTCATTTTACTCTTTCCTCTGACTATTTCAGAACTCAGTGATGAGCTTTTTATTCTCTTATGTAGGATCTGCTACAGATCTAGATCCTTATGTAGGATCTACTGCAACAAAGTCCTGCTTTGTGGTTGGTGCCCCTGTGCACGGCTTTATGGCAATAGCAAAAGCTTCCCATATCAGATTTATTCAGAGAATTTTTTAGCCAACATAGACAAGATCATAATTTACTATGCAATATATGGATGCTCCCCTCAGCTCAATTTATAGCTTCTAGTAGGTTTCACATGTATACTGGAGTATTCACGTGTATCATCAGCAGAACAAACCCTCAATTATAGAATTTTTTTAATGTACTTTAATATATGCCAGGTAGAACTGCACGCAGTGGTATATATGCACTGAAAACCTCCTCTGAGAAGAAATTCCATTAGGATTTTTCATGAAATGTCAGCTGGTTTTCATGAAATGTCAGCATCAACCCAGGGCCATAGCAAAACAATGTGTATTTGGGAGGAAGCCACCAGAAAACTGGAGAAGTTGGAACATGTATCTCAGCACATTTTCCTCTGTGTGCATGTGTCACTAGTCCTTAAGTAGCCCAAGTGATGGTTGGAAAGAATGAGGAGGCGACTGCTCAGTTGTTCAAAGTATGAATTAATTTAAAGAGTCATGGCACTTTACAGATACTAATCACACGCACTTTTCCAACTCCCAAGTCTGTGCTGTAGGTACAACTCCTGACCATTTTTTCTATGTAGGTCAGATCATCCAGAGCCAGAATGAATTTCTAAAGCCAGTTTTCAAGTTTCAATCACAGCAGTTTGCCAATTTATTCAAGTAGCAATGCAAACGCATTATATATACACATATCAAATATACATTCTATAATGTGTGTGTGTGTGTGTGTGCACATATGCGTGCGTATAAATACACACAGATGGTTAAGTATAAAAATATCACTTGCAAAGGATCAGCAAAAGCAATGAATAAAAATATTATACTTATTTACTTTTTAATAAATACTGACTTGAAAAGTTTAGGGAATTTTTTACAGCAGCACTGAAGTCAGCAGTAGTATTTTACAGCTATTAGTGCAAGACCTTGTCATGTTTTCCTTTCTACAGGGCTTGCGCCCTTTATAGTGGTTTGGTTTCATAGCTCTTTAGAACTAAAACAAAAATTGTTAGAACAAAACCTAAATTAAACTCAGCTAAAACCATTGTGGTTAATATAGGTGTGAAGCATGACATGAAAAACAGAATTTTGTCCAATTTCCACATGAAAAAATATTCAGTCATGGCTGAGTCACAAAAGTCAGCCCACGCCTACCATAAACTGCTGAAATTTTCTTTTCCTTATGCAACTTGTCTAGGATTTTGGAATTCTTTTATTTATTTAGTTAGCTAGTTAGTTTTAAGGAATAAAAATTTTTAAAAAATAACCCTAAAACACTTACCTACATTTTTCTAAATCTCTTAGAATCTAGGAAGGACTATAAATCTCAATTTTCATATCTGGAGATCAGGAGGAACCCAATCTGAAAAATTTCTTTATCAAAAAGAAAGAGAGAAAGAGAGAAAGAAAGAGAGAAAGAGAGAAAGAAAGAGAGAAAGAGAGAAAGAGAGAAAGAAAGAAAGAGAGAGAGAGGGATAAAAAAGGAAGGCAAAGAAAATTCTCATGAAGAACATGGCTTCGAAACCATCAGTCTTACACTACAGTAGGTGTACTTGAACTTGTAGCTCAGTTATGAGGAGGTACACACATGAAAATGTTAGAACTACATTCCAGTAACTGAAGCAAGCAGCTTCATAACTCAGCTTTAACATTCAGGTCAGCACATGAGAAAACTCTTCTCACCAAAACAATACATCAGCTGAAATGGAAATTCCCTAGCTAATTTTGTACTCTTTAGGTGCAGAGGTCTTCCCTTTCCCTGAAACTATTTCTAATCCTCTTAAATTAGATAATTTATAGCTTCTGTCCTCAATGTGCAGTAGGTATTATCAAAAATAAGGATGACAAAATTACTACAAAATATGGTTTCTTTATTTTTCTGTAAATGATTTACAGTTATGCTGCAAAAGTGCTGTTAACTTGTGTGACAACAGTACTTGGGATTTTTCCCTTTGTCAACAAATCCTTGATATTTCTGTAAGGACACGGAGCTAGGTGGGATCTCTGGGAAACGAGAAATTGTCACTGCAGCAGGTCAGCATCCTGTTGTTTCATCTGGCACAAAAGGAGCGAATTCCAGAAGGTGAGTCTGTTTGTCTTCAAGCATGGAATGTGGTTTGCATACTGCAAGGGACAGATAGAGTGAGACTTCCAAGATGACAGGAGGAGCTTTCCAAGAGACCAGTGGTCACTGGGAAGAGGTGGCAGCCATAAAGTCCCTGGGATGGCTGAAAATGAGCCATGAGGAAAGGACCCCAGGGGAAAAGGGAGACTTACCTACACATCATTGTTATTTCTGTTTGTCTGATTCAATCACTAGGAGTTTTACACTTGGGAAGGCAGTTAATTACCATGGCCCAGATGTGAACAAAACCTAGTTCTTCAACATTCAAGAGTTTTTCAGTCTCTCAGAAGCATTCACTAATTAAAAGTCGTACAAAGCATCATTGGCTAACTGATCACTGGCCACAACTTCCCGTTGTCATCAACTCGTGAGGCAAAAAAAGCACTTTAAGGGACTCGCCCATCTGTCTGCTTCTGCAAAATGCCTGTGCAAGCGCAAGTGCCTTGGTGAATATACAAAGATATGAAGCATGTATACCCCTCTACCTAAAATAAGCTTTCCACATGTTAGCTAATTACTGCTTCTGGATGCCTCAAATCTTTGCAATAGCTGTTTAAAATAGAATATAGCAGAGGATAAAGGAAATACAAAGAGATATAAGGCAGTGCCTTAAAGTTGCTACCTTCAATTATCCCTCAAATTTGTTATATGGCAGTACACAAGAAAGAGTTTTTTAATGGGAAGCTAAACAAAAAGTATCCGAAAAAGAATTTTCCATCAAGCAGCTAAGTAGACAGCCATCTCCACAAAAAGGCATTTTACTTAGAATATGTCAAAAACTCAGCTGTAGGTTTTGGACCTCTGGAAATCCAGCCCATAACTTTTAATGGAATTTTGCGGTTGAGGCTGAGGTACCCAGAAACATGGGAGGCCCAGGTTAGAAAGGTGTGGACAGAGCAATACTGGCACAGTGCATTGCTCAGCTCAGCATCGCTTATTGGTCACGGAGTACAAAGCACACAAAATGGGCCATCCATGGGGCTGGGAAGCTCAGCCACAACTGCCATCAGAGTTAGGGTTCAGAGAGCCACAAAACCTACAGCTCCAAGAACCCTGGGGCTGGGAAGGGCATGCCAAGATGTGCACGGTCCTGCACTAGAATTGTTCACCCTGTTCTACTCTGGGACACCTATGATGCTGGGGACCTCAGCTTCAGCCCTGAGCTGCCATCAGGGTTAGGGTTAGAGGTCAGAAAGCCACAGAGGCTGCAGCTCCAAGAACACTGGGGCTGGAAAAGGCATGAGCATGCCACTGCACTAACATTGCTGCCTCCACACATTACCAAACTGGGCAACCAATGCTGCTGGAGTCCTCATCCTCAGCTCCCAGCTGCCGTTAGGATTAGGGTTCAGGAAGCCACAGACTGTATTTCCAGGGACACTGGGGCTGGAAAAGGCATGCCAAGAGGGGCATGGCACTGCACCAGCATTTCTTCAATTTGGGACATGCCTGGTGCTGAGTCCACAGTCTGCAGCTCCTGTCAGTGTTAGCATCAGTGTTAGCATTTAAACTGTTTCAGAGGTCCACAAAGACTAGAGCTCCCAGGACTCTAGGGATGCAAACAGCATGCCATGGGGAGCACCAGCCCTCCTGTTGCAATATTGCACTGCTGGATGCAGTGGGAAAGACACAGGAGAGACAGAACCTCTGTTGAGAGTGGCAGCTGGCACTGCCACAGGCCAGGGAGAGGGATGTCTGCACTCCCTTCAGCTCAGGCTAAGGAAAAACACAAACATGCATTTATTCATAATATTCAAAGTAGACAACACAGACACAAATGTTTATGAAAGATGTAGGCAGAAAAAATAAAAGCAAAAATATGCTTGATCTGCTTATACTAAGGTAACATGAGAAAGTTCCCTCATTCCATTATTCAGTGGATTTGCTGTTTACTTCCTGATGAGATGACAGTCAGTTTCTGCCTTCTCCCATGCTTCTTGCTTGAACTGATGGAGCAGCTTTTGAAGCCAATGGGTCTTTTGAAACCTCCAAGAGGATAAAGACTCGGTTCATCTTTCACTCCTAAATGCTTTTTTCTCCTGTCGGAAGTAGGATATAGGCTGTTCACCCTCAAGAGCAGAATAAGCCATAGAATCATAGAATGGTTTGTGTTAGAAGGGTCCTTGAAGATCATCTAGTTTCAAACACCCTGCTATGGGCACAGAGTCTTCCACCCGACCAGGCTGCTCAGGGCCCCATCCAACCTGACCCCAAACACTGCCAGGGATGGGGCATTCCCCACTTCTCTGGGCAACCTCTTCCAATGTCTCACCAATCTCACAGTAAATGATTTCCTTCTAGTATCTAATCTAAACCTACCCTCTTTAAGCCATTGCCCCTTGGCCTGACATGATCTTGTCAAGTGTCCTTCCTTGTCTTACTTGTAAGGGCCCCTTTAAGTACCAGAAGGCTGCTACAAAGCTGCTGCCCAACTGCAGCAGTGTTATGGCAACCGCCATCTACTATGCTGTTTTATTAGGAATTTCTTGGATCCCTTATATTCCATTAGTAGTTATAGTACTAATTTTAATGCAACTAATAATAATAAAATATTAATTGAATAGCCATTGCTAATATAAAAGAATTAATTACATATATCTATGAATAATTTTCTAAAGAGTGCTTCCTTAGGAGTCACCCGCTGCTCATAACTGGTGAGCACAGGGCTTTGGCTAAATGAAGTCTAAAACCTGTGTCCTCTCTCTTTGGCAGCTTTGTGGTGCGTCTCAGTGAGGAATGCATTTTTAATTGAACCCTGCATTCTCCATTGTTTTGTTCTCAGGAACTTGTGTGCTTGTAGAACACTGGCTTCAGATAATTCATTACTAATATTTATCCAGAGAAGACAGCAATCAGTAAGTGAGGCAGCAACAACACATTTTGGGTGGCTGGTCCTGAACATCCACAGAGAAAAATGAGGCATGTACTCATGGATCTGTGAATGGATCTGCCAAAGGAAGATGAAAATGGCAAAATTAATTTTCATGTTCTCTGCTTTGTAGGTCCTCTTGGATATAGAAGAAGGAAGAATTGGTTTCATCGGTTGTCTGTTTGCTTTTAAGCAGAAAGCTTTAACTACTTCAATTATTTTTATTACCTTTCTAACAAAGCTGTATTTTGTTGACATACTTATTTAATAATGAGATGGAAGAGGGTGCTCAGCCTGTTGCACACCAGGAGATTACACGACAGAGACTGGAGGTCAATTTCTGTTAGAGAGCATCAGTGAAGGACAACAACCCTTTGCTCAAACTGGGTTAAGGTCCAAGATAACTTTTGTCCACTGGTTCAGACTAGGCTTGCAGACCACCTCCCACTTACAGAAAGCAGAAAAAAGGGGCACAGAGGAACAAGACATGACACAATTCTGAACAGACTCAAATGCTCCTATGTCTCTGTAAGGTACCTGTCGGATCACACTTCCAAACAGGAATGCTTGCTGAAAGACAGAAGAATTCTTGTCTAATTAATCCATCAGCTGATCAAAAGGGTAATCAAAAACAAAAGAATGAGGGAAAGAGAGGGAAAAGATGCGCTAAGCAAACAAACAAACAAGAAAATATTTAAACTAGAAATCATCAAATTAGCATGACTAATGCCAAGCTGAAGTGATGGCAACCTACTGGCAGGAAGGAATTCAAAGACACGGATATTGGCAGTCTATCATCCTGGAGATAAAGTAGCATACCCATTAATATTCAAGAATTTGTTTTTGAAGTTCTGGATCACATCTCCTACACAGTTTTTCTATATAAAACCAACTGAGACCACTGGAGAAGGATTGAATTACATAGCAGGTTATATAGATGATGAAGTGGGAAAATGAATGGTGAGGATAACAAGAGTTTCTTAAATTTTAAGTTCTTGTACATGAATAAAAGAGAAACATACTGCTTAAATTAGCAGAACAAACAAAGCAAGAATGGATAGATACCTCAAGACAGAATGACTCAGCCTGTAAACCTGAAGGCTCAGCAGGAAAAATGGACAATGGAGAAAACAGCTTAAATTGAAGGAAGAGGAGTTTTAAACTGGATTACAGGGAAAAAATCTGACTCAAAAGGTTATTGGGCTAAAGACAGGCTGCCAAGAGAAATAGTTAAAGATACAATCATCAAAGAATTTAACACTGTAAGCAAAGAGCATTGACAGGCTTGTAACATTTCTCTAGGAAATGAGTTCACCCTGCTAAAGTCAGTGGCCCAGACTAGACAGAGCCGTGATTCTTTACAGCCAAATTTCTCTTACAAAAAACAGAGTGGAACTCCTTTTACTCACTTCCAGTAAATTAAAGCACATCAAACAATCTTTTTTATACTCAAATGCTGCAATGTGTTTGTCCTCAGAGTGTTTGTGCCATGCCCAGGTTTACAAAGTTATTGCAGGTTTCAGCATTGTCATCTGACACATGCACATCATTAATGGTCAGGGCTGAAGCCCTGTTTCTGTAAACAGCAGTGGACTGGGGTAAAAGAGCTTTCTGGTCCAAGTGCCAATGCCAGATCAATGCCAGCTTCTGCTGCCATATGGCATGGAGACAAGCAGCAGGGTCAGCATTTCACAGTGTGTTGCCTGGTTTCTTTCCTCAGATTGATGAGCATTAGCTGAGGAGCTGTTCATATACGCTTGCAAGGTAGTACCACTTGTGTAGTCAGCCTGTGTGGATTTAAAAAAAAAATAAATAAAATAATCTAAATGGGTCAATATTCAGGGGCTGGGTTTTCTGGGTTTCCCCTCCCTGATCTTTTTCTTTTCTTTTTTAGGAGTAAGTGGTAGCTTCTAAGGAAAGATAGCTGGAAAATCAATGTTTATTTTGAGAAGAAAATTAAAATTATGAAACAAAGGAATGCTTTTATAATAAAAATATTCACAGGACTTAAATATTGAAGAGGTCTTTCAATGAGAGCTGCATTCATGGTCAAAAAAACTCAGAACAACACATTCCGTGCTGCAAAGATCAAAATTATACAATTCAACCTAGGACAGGAAGTCTAGGAGCAGCCATTTTCACCTCTAATTTCATTGCATCAAGACAGAAAAAAGGAAAGCAAAAGAGTCCTTCTCTCAGAAAAAGAGGAAGGATAATAGCAGCCCTTCACATTCAGGGATGATCAGAAGTAGGAGAAAGGGAAAAGATGTGGAAGTTGTTGCTTCCTCTCAGGGTTTTATTCAGTCATGCTGCAGGACAGTGAGATCAAGTCCCCCAGCTGCAAGTGGGAAAAGGTGACACCAGAGCTGCAGAAGCTGCTCCTGAAGGTCCATTGTACTGCTTGCTGTTCCAGGCAGCATCAAGCCAGCTCTCCACTCATCCCTTCAGCCTCCACAGCCCAGCAGCCCTGGCAGAAAGGCAGCCAGGTACAGCCACCGAGCTGCCCTGTTGGGAACAAGCACTGCAGGCTCCCATCCGCCCCTCTCTGGCACAAGGGCCAGCAGCTAATTTAGGCTTCTCTCAGCTACTGAGCTGCTGATTTTCACAATATTTCTATGTCCTTAACTATTTTTGAGAATTCTGCCTCTTCTCTCCAGATCAGTTGAAATCAGCCAAGACTCAGAAGTTGTGAAGGGAGGAGTGGGCGAGGATGACAGTAGGACATGAAGAGAAGAAAAGAGTTAAACCAACAGCACTCTGGAACTCAAAGTAGTGATTTATTTTCCATAGATACAGAAAAATGGTGGTACGTTGACAGCTCTGGGGCACAGGAGCCTCACTCACTGGGTGTAATTTAAGATACATGAAAGCACACACGAGACTGAATGAAAGTCCTATGCAAGATTTTTCTTCCACATTTGGACAAGTAAGTATCCAAGAGTTTAATACTTGATTTGTAGCTATCCTGTTCAATTTCCTGATGAGCCTAAATCTCCATTACCTTGTTCACACTCGCTGGAGGGGTAAGCACACAGTTCCTGGTATCCCAGGGAAATAGCTACATGAGAGAACTTGCTGCCTTTTGTGCACTCCCATTGAAATGTTTGGCCATTTTACTCCAAATTCCCATGGTTTTATTTCACTTCACTTCCTCTATTACCCTTTTCCTGTAATAGCTTCTGGAGAAGTACTTTGAATTTATCCTCTTAACGTGGTAGCCCACGTGCACCACCCATATGCCTCTTGTGCTTGGCTGTAACTGAAAGTACTTGGGCTGACCAGGCCTTGAAAGCTGTGCCTTTGACTGATTCCCATTTTTGTTTCAAAAATGAGAGAGCAAAGAAACACTTTCCTGCTCCTCTCCCTGAACTGGGCACCAGCACCTTGTCACTGGGGTGGCAAAGAGGAGACAGGGCACAAGGGCTTAAAAATGAACAAACTTTTTAGAAGGGCTAAAGGCTCCCTGAATGTCACTGTTTCAAGTCAGGTGCAATGTTGAGCTAGGCCCACCAAAACCTACTCTTTTCAGGAAGAAAGCACCAGAAGGAGCCCTTGAACTACCCATATATGGGCCAGCCATTTTATTTAAATCTCAGGGCAATTATGCCAGAAATAAAAAGGCTTTATTAACATATCTCCTCCTGCCAATTGCATTCTTGAAGGCAGATCCTTTCTCTCAGCCTCCCCTTCATCCAGCTCCACAGACTTTTGGTTGTAGCAAACTGTCTTTGTTTGATAGACAGGTGTCTGTTAAGGAAGGTGGGAACCTTCCTTAGAACAGAGAATGTGAACCCCTTTCCCTCTGAATTATTATAACTTTGGAATCAAGGGCTCTCAGGCAAAGATATGGGAAAAGGAATAAGAGTTCTTTACTAGTATCTATAATGAGGTAAACAATCAGTAACAAAAGCAGTAAACAAGGTAAAACACAATAAACAAAACCAAAAATTCGGTGGCAGATGTCCCTGGGCTGCCAGGCACTTTCCCATTTGGTGCAGTCACGATCACAGCCAGCAAGGGCGCAGTTGGCTCCTGGCCGGGCAGGGCAGGTGCGATGACTCCCGCGCAGCTGCACATGGTACTGTGGTACCAGGTCAGGCTGGTCTCACGGGGAGAATGGCAGGTGGCTGGACAGAGATGGAGAGCAGCTGCTCGTGTTGGGCAGGGAGGTCAGAGCAGGGAGATGGAACAGCCAGGGGAGCTCACCTGAGCCAGCCAGCAGAGGAGGTGGCAGGAAACTCTGCAGTCGTGGCAGGCAGGGCACAGGGTGGTGGCAGGCAGGGCGTGGGGTGGTGGCAGGTGGGGGTCTCGTTCTGCTACAGTGCAGCTGGGAGATGCACCCTCCCGGAAGGGAAGAGAGGATTGGAGTCCCGTGCCCTTGTTTTCAAAGCGAGAACTCACCCACCAGGTAGAGAAAAGCTAGTGCAAAGCTGGGCTTTTTCTCCTGCAGTCACAGCCAAAAAGCAGAGAGCCGCTTCTTTTCACTGCTCTCTCCTCCAAGACTTGCGAGCGAGTGTTCCGTTATCAAATCCCCCAATCTCTTGTTCCCGTTCCTACCCAGCCAAAAGTCTTTGTCTCCTTTGTGAGCATAGATGGCCCTTAAGTATCGGTACTTAGTTGCCTAGCAACAGAATGGTTAAAAATTCCACTTCCCCCCCCTCAACCTTCAACACAAACTACACAGCCAGTTTGCTATTCCAGATTCCCCTGAGTTTGGGCTGTGTCCCTTCCTTGCTGTTTTCAGCAGTTTCCTTGTTTCTATAGGTTGTACATCTCAGTAAACTAGCTTCCTGGAGGAACTGGCTGCCACTCATAGATCACCACCTCACTAATGAACACCTCACACAAGGTAAAAACTAATACAGAAACCAGATCTGGTCCATTGCACAAACTTTGCCTATTCAAACTGACAGCCCATTTCCCCATTTTTTCTTTGAAAATATAGGGAAATGCTTTTTAAAGCATTTTCTTTCTGCTCTGCTTCAAGGACATAAAATTGTCCACTAATCCGATGTTGGTGTCAGAGAGAGGTCACATGCTGCTCCTGCGATTTGGGCAAGTTGAATATTTTCTGGACACCCGGAGTTGCAAATGCTCACCAGAAGCTATTAGAGCTTTACTTCTAAAACTCTTCACTCACTCGATGTGTTTCACACTGTCCACTGCAGTGAAGTCTCCCCTGAGCCCAGCATAACCCTGTAGTGCAATACAACATCAGACTGGCAGACGGTAGGTTAGAGCACAAGCAGATATCTGTCACCTCTTCACATGGCCTAAAAGAAAAATCCACAGGTTTTGGAATCAGGAATATATATATATCAGAATATATATATATAGGAATATATATATACATATATATATATATATATATATATATATATATATATATATATATATATATACACAGACACACACACATCAGTCTCCATCTCATTCAAGCTCCAGCAACTGACTGAGTTCCTCTCTCAGGGTTTTATCAGCAGCCTCAGGGCAAAACAAGCCCCTTTTTGCACACTCTGTGTTCCCACACGGGCACACAACCTCGTCACTAAACCTTCCCAAAGGCCTTAGAAAATTTCCAACTATGGCAATTATGATACCATCAACCTTGAGTCCAAGGAGGAACCTGCAAGTTTTCCTTCCAAGTATAGCTGCTACAAGGAGTAAAGGTTGACACTTTAATGGCAGCCACTGTATATTTTACACAAATTAGGCTACTGAACACATTAATATGCTCAGTCAGTGAGTTAGCTACTTAACGGAGCCTTTTGGGTTAAAATGGAAAGACTGCAGGGAATGAAGACCAGTTTCTCCTGACTGAGGAAAAGGGAAGAGTATGATACTTTCTCATTTGCTACAGACAAATTAGAGAAATTACAGAAAATACTGTAACTAATTACTAGAGGTGTTTTCTTAGCAACAATAAAAACACCATCTGCAGTTCTCAAAAAATGAATGCAGGAAACCACAGAAGTTTTGTCACACACAAGTGAGGGAAGGATAGTATTTTTCACTGATGTATAGAAAATTGGACCTATATTGGGGGGAAAAAACCCTGGGTTTTCTCCTTCTTCAGTCAATGGAAGGGATCCCTACTGCAGGAACGTGATGGGACATCTCTAGTGCCACTTCAACCCATCATTTCAATAAACAAATTGCTGTGCCTCAGCAGCAGGATTGAGGTCTATTGCACACTTCCTCTCCTTGTGTTATGTCTCTCAGTGCAGGGGGAAGAGCTTTGTCAGGCCACAGTGCTTTGCTTCCAGCTCTGTGGCTGCATGGTCTGCAGGTAGAGAGGGCCTGAGGGGCTCTGCAGCTGTCAGTGTTTAGGTGTGCATTATGAAAAGAGTTTGAAAGAATTTTTAGCAAAAGGGATCAAGGCCAAAATATCTTCTCCAGTTGCAGTTTAGTTTAGCATTGTCTAGTCAAAAATGAGATATTTCATATTCTTTAGAAAAACCGGAACTGATGAATTCATTACTTGATCAGGCTAATGTAGTAAATTAAGAGGCAATTCTGAAGAAATAATGAAAACTCTCCAGTGGCATAGTAATTATGATTTTCACCTCTTAAGAAAGGAGGATTATGGATGTAGCCAAGAATAAAAATATATATTTTCAGGGTCAGTGAATGTATCTTTTCGGGTATCTAACAGAAAAGAATAAATTGATTTCCCTCAATGCCGATAATTTGAGAACTCTTGGACCTGAACGTCTTTTTTTACTATATGGCAAAATTAAACTTGCTATATTTCAAGCATCAATATCCCTCAACAAATATACACAAATTCATGCTTTTGATCTAAAATACGCGACCTCTGATAACAGACAACTGTCCCAGTGCTAGAAGTTTAACTTTGTAATTGTAATGTAATTTATTAATTTGTTACCTGTGTGTTTTTTTCTCCTACCTAGAGCTGATGTAAAAGGGTTACAATCTGGGGAGTATCCTGAAACATTATGGTATGTATACATGGTAATTGCACATAAAATAACAACACCAAATTCCATGTTACATGAAGGGAAATAAAGAATGAATTACTGATTTCCACTCAGATGACTTCTCTGCCTGGAGTGCAATCTGTCTGCAGTTCAGAATGAGCAGCTGGACATAATCTAGAACCTATCTTCCTTATCTACCTGTTGCCCAAACAGGAGGATCGTGATAAGGCTTGGATAGTTCTTTGATGTAATGCTACTAATCTTTCCCCTCACTCCCACCCCCCTGATTTCTAAAGTCCCATTTCCCTGAACATAACTGAAACGAGTAACAGGAGGCAAGTTGGAGTTTTGAACATGTTTCCTGTTCAGAAAAATGAAAGCAAAAGCCCAACCCCAAATCCAACTGCTTTCCAGGGAAGACTTGGTTATGACTATGTACTGCTGACTTGCAAGCTGCCCACAGGGTTTCCATTTGCTTCCTGATGTCTGCTGCCCCATTTACTGCCTGGCAGCTGCTCACAGCCAGCACAGAGGCAGCAAACCAGCACCAATAGCTGCACTCTATAGTCCCTTTGCAGAAGCATGTTTTTTAATATTATCTTGAATTCAAGTATCTTTCAAAAAGAGGGTTTCACTGGCCTTCATTTAGCAAATGGAAAATGGTATTTCAGGCATCAGCAGAAGCTGCTGCTGACTGTGCAGGGCAGAGGAGCCTCACGAGTGCTGGTTTTTTCTGGCAGAGACCAGCAATGCAAGTGCTGGCACACAGCAAGCCAGGGTTTAGCTTTCTACCTACGCCATGAGTGGAAAACTCGGCCCAGCACATGCAGTTTTGGGGCAGAGCAAGAAGCCAAAACCAGGGTGGCATTCAGGCTTAAGGTTTTCAGCAAGTGCCTTTTCCATCTTGAAGTTTAAGTGGCAACAAATAATAAAGCTGTATGTCATCTGTCCCCTGGGTACATGTGACTGCAAGACAGAGTCTGTGCATATCTTCCATTATTGTCCTTTAGGAAGCATTGGAAACACTAAAGCATGGAGGTAATTTGAAGATAACACGTGGTGCCTCCTGTCCATGTATTCCCCTTTTCACTGAGTGTATGTAATGTTTAAACATATGTGTGATTGTGCTCCAACCTCCTCCAAGTCTTTCTTCTGTTGTAATTGCAGTATTTTTTCACAGCACCCCATTCTTTCAGTTTATTCAAAATAAAAATTCTTTGAAAGTCCAAATATAAAGAACAATGTAGAACTTAATCCCAAAAGACACAACACACGCTTTTCAGACCTTACCCCTTACTGTCACTAATTATTTAAGCCACCACTGCTGTTGAAAGCAGTCCCATCTTCCCACTGCAGCAGTCAGGTTTTTTATATCCCATTCCCTTGCATGCTGGTGCATGGGAGCAATGAAGAAAACCAGGTAATGCAGGGCAAAGCTTTTTTTATTCCCCTGGAGCAGTTTCCCTGCTCTGTTTTACACACAGATGTACAATATTTGCACCACACAAGAGAATTGGAGTGTAGGGAAGGAGAAAAAAACAAATGGCCTGGAGAGGCTGGAGGTGTGTGGAAGGGAGCACAGGACAAAAGGGTTGACAGTGAAGGTTAGTGAAGGATTATGGTTTTCACAAATCGCAAGCCTTCATTTCGGCACGCCAAAATCTTGTGTTGCCAGTAAGATGGAGAGCAAACTCTTTGGGATGACAAAGTCCAAAAGGGAAAGTACCACATGCCTATAACCCCGTTGATAATTAATAATCCCTGTGAAAAAAAAAATAAATTAATATTCCAGACAGACAGACAGATATCTGACAGACTCTTTTGTTCTGCACCTATCTCCTGCATCAAGAATCATTCCATGAACCAGTGGTTAAATAGCAACTATTACCTTATAAATGAAAGTAGGATTTAAATACATGTTTTTATCAACATAGATAAAATAGCACTTTTCCTGCCTTTCATCAAAAATAATCAGAGAGCCCTGGAAGGATCTCATATTACTTGTAGTTTTTATACTTCAGCGCATTTGCTGATAATGTAAGAAGTATGAAATTAAAACAAAATCAATTATCAGAACAAATGAAAGAGTACACTATGCAATGCATTATCCCCTGGTCCTTTATTGTATTTCTTAATTCACCTGCTAATTCCCAAAATACAGTTATTTACAACGAAACTTCCAATCATTATCGGGATTTAGCAGGCTTCCACTGTGAAATAGCATTCACATTTCTCATGAGAGTTGGTATGTAGAGTGTTGAAAGGCACTAGGTCCAGAGCCTGTCAGTCCACAGCTATATTTGATTTCCATTTCTCTATCCAAACTCACCTCCTGTGCTAGGATATTAACACATGAAATGAGAATTTTCTGAATGGTTACTTCCTTTTTTTATAATCATGGTCATCAAGACTCACTTTGGTGCAGAGGTTTATGTGGGAAAGCTAGGATGTGGCTGCATGACTAATTTTTAAAGCTTGTGCACAGCTTCTCAGGAATGCAGCTGGGTCTAACTCCTTGTTGGCTTGCTTGTGATGACTGAATTGAAATATATTGTAATGATTCTCTGCTCAAGAAACATGAACTCATTAGAAGCTGAGGCTAGAGCTGAAGTATTAGGTGGTTTTTTCTACTCTTCTTTCTACTCTACATTTCTACTCTTTTATTACCTAATTTGAGCAAAGATTTTACATAAGAGTAAATGGCAACTTAAAAACTTAGCTCATAAGTTAAGGTGTTAATATCAGATGTAATTTCTGTTCATTCATGTTTTGAAAAGTTTGGCTTCCCTCCTTATTTTTGCAGGAATATATAGCATATAGAAATTATCTAATTAGTACCTTGAAAATTAAAGATTCCTTTATGCCAATCAAACACATAGCAATTTCTGAGTTTCTTATTAAAAAAAAATCTAAATTTAAGTAATTTAGAAATTTGTTTGAAGGCCACCACTTCCTTAGATGGCTTTTCATCAGGCATGAGAAAAGTGCTATTTAATTTCATAATCCAGTAATCCTTTAACAATTTCCTTTCAGGCAGAATATAAAATCTTATTATTAATTACTTAATAAAATAAAAAATAAGTTATAGTGGATATATCTTTAACTTTGGACCAGTTTGAGCAATTTATTTTCCCTCAGATAAGACACCAAAGATCAGCACAAATGCCAAGTGATAAACTGGCCTTTGGGAAATACTCAAGAGTCTTCCTCCTTCCTTTTTTTCTTTCACATCAACTGTCTCTGGAAACACCTCTTCTGAACTGCTTGTTTTAGCATCAGTCAGTCAGTTTGATTTCTCCCACCCCTTAATTTTCAATGGCAAAATTGCCAAGATCTTACATTACCCACCTTAAATTCTATCTCCCTATTACTGTGAAGCAATGTCACAAAGACTACACCTTCTTAAGATTAACAATAAACACCAAATTATCAGAACTTCATCTCTCAAGGGCTTATTTGCATTTTCCTAATGTGCTTGAATTTGCTGAAGAAAAAAAATATCCATCGCTCTCCTTTGCAAGATACAGCACCAGGAATTCCCTTGGACATTGTATTTACACTTTACAAATAATCCTCTCTTTCAACTTACCAATACCTCTCTTTCCAATTCCCAAATCCTCACCATATGATGGACCCCAGCATCGATAGCTGGGGGCATTCTGTTTGAAAAGAAAATAAATTTATAGATGCTGTTATTCATATAAGACCCTTCTGGTCTTACTGGCAGGTTTGAAGCATTCCAGGCATCTAATGGAGATGCACAAGTAAAATAAAGTAATTACCTCTGAAGGGCAATGATGGTGCTGGTGGTAGTAGAAGTAATAGTAATAGCAGCAGCAGTAACAGTTGTAGTGGTAATGTCAGCTCTTCCTGAGAGTAACTCTAGACAAGTAAGCTAAGCTTCTTTTTCATCACTGCCTTTTTTTTTTTTTTTCCAGACACCTAAAATTATATGTGCATGTATAACTCATCACTAGCATTAAAATCTGTTAGACACATAGAAATAAAGCTGTCTTCTGGCTTTCTGAGTCCAGAGTCTTCCTACATCAGGAAACACATATGAGGACGTATCAGAAACACCTCAAGAAGAAAGTTTTTCATGAACAGATCAAGTTGCACCTAAAAAATCAATCAGAGTTTCTTGGTTCCAATGGTTCTATTGGAGAAACTCTCAAAAACCTGTGACATCAGTTGGTCAGAAACCGTCTTCCAAATCTGTCTACCTTTGTCATGGCTAATCACATGCTTTTTCTGGCTCTATCATTTGGTGCAGTTATTTTCCCAACCTGATATTTACACATGGCTTGACAAAATGTGCAGCACTGTAGGCAGGCGCCAAGAAAAAGGCACAGCTCATCCAGTGTCCCCTTCCCACCCACTTAGGTATGGAGAATACTTCTGGACATGACTGAGTACTGTGGTTTTTCACTCTAGTTGGTAACTAAGAGAAAGATTAGGAAGACATTTCCGTTACAATCAATCCACAAGTTCTTTATTTCATGGATACTTGGTCCCTTCCTCTGGCCCCTGTTGCAGAAAACTGCAGGCAACATGAAGCCCCAAAAAAGCAACTCAATTCTTACTGAAGCCATTTGGCATAGGCTATCCAAGTATATATGCACACAAGTATAAAATGCATAGACACCACTTTTTAAAAGCTGTCATTTCCTAAAAGGGCCCAGTGAGGTAGAATTGTGATTAAAAACAATTAATTTGCAGCCATTTTTTAAACACCTAATTTCCCCACTAGCCTGTATGCAACACTACTTCAAACAGCTACACACGGTCTCATTTAGTGAATATATGAGGAAAAGGTCTGCATTGTGTTTGCTAAAAGGACTAGGATTTCAATTCCATCTGCCGCTGGGTGTGTTTGATTTGTGTATTAATTATGCCTGTTTGTAGCTGTAAATTTGCTCCAGATTAGTAGGTGATTGGTTCCGTGCGTGGATTCACTACACTGCATGGCTCCCTTGCACTTTTATAGTTTTCAAATGGTTCCATACTTACGCTTTTCAAATTGCTTTTAATACCTATCTTATTCAGTGCGAGCTTTCAACTCTGTCTTATTCAGACAGTATTTTTTCCCCTTAAGAGAAAACATATTCTTTTGATTTTTCTTTTCGTGCACCCTTTTCGCTGGTGTATTGTCAGCTTTGTCCATGGTGCTACTATAAAACACAAGACAAAACTGCCTCGTCTCCCAGTCTTACAGCGAAATTCAGCACATTCACATTTAGCATTTTCTATGTGGAATGACTTAAGCTAATGGGTTTAGGAATTACATGAGCACTCAGCAGGGCATATACATACCCATTGCTGTGCAAACTTTAAATGCTTGTCACGTCAAAATAAAACTCTCCCACATGTGGAACATTTTTGCTCTTGATCACTGAGTTTTCTTCCTGGTTTTCAAAATGCCCAAAAGTTCTGAGCTGTCGCCTTTGTAGTTAAGTCCTGTGAGACATGCTTGAAAACGTGACATGTCTGAAATGAGCTGCATAAAAACCACCTTTGTGTCTATGAATGTTTGTGTACACTTCGAAAATAAATGTTGAAGAGGTCAAGCTGATTTCTCTCATATTTTAAGAAAAGAATTGCTCTGAGCTGAAAAATTGTATGCCAAGTTTCTGCCTGAAGCAAATTTTTACAATCAAATTAAAAACCTTTGAGACTAAGAGTTTATAATGGAAATACTAATACAGCCTTAACCATGGCAGCACTAGCAGGCATTGCAATAATATTAGGAAAGCTCTCCCTGCCCACAATCTAAACTAAATAAAAAAGATGCCATTTTCTAACATATACCCCAGGCTAGTAAATAACAATGATTTAATGTACTTGCCCTGTGGTAATATAGTACCACTGCAAACCTCTGAGCCAATTTTTCTTTTCTTTTCTTTATTTTTTCTTTTCAAACATATATGCCCCATAGGGAAAGGATTGCAATTTAGCTCTTATTTGTGGATATATCGCTTTCATTTCAACAATTCTTGAAAGCCGTCCTGCTGTCACATGCTACTGTATACGAGCACCCAACTGAATAAAGACCCACCAGGCTTTTTCAGGAGTTTATTCACAGGTTTGGCTTTGCTTATTGTAGTATGCACCACATTTAAATTAGATGAGGGCTACTGTAAAGCAATAACATTTTCAATGACTGGAATCTCACTTTCCCCTCTAACAGTCTGAAGCAAATTAATGTATTGGTTGTTCATTAACAAGTAAACAGTTTCTGCTACAATGTCAAGGAAAAAAAATGTGTTCATTAATATGAACAATCTTCATCTACAAAGATGATTTACACAATGCATGTAATGAGATAGCTTTCCCCTAACTAGTACACTACCAAACTGAAAAGCTGATTCTTAGGACTTTCTTGAAACTACAATATTGTTTGTTTACCAATAATAAAGACAGTCTCAGTCACCTATGCCACCATTGTAAGCTCTATAGTAAGTACTTAAAAAGAGAGAGATTTCTGGAATCACTTGTGGAATTAATAAAACTGGTAACTACAGACTTACACTGCATCAATGATACATATTATTCCTGTGATAAGTTGAGCTAAAAATAAGATTAATTTGGTTATAGAAATTCCTTAAACAACAACACTTAAATTATTTCAAACTTGAAATTTTTCAAGAATTTTCTGGAAAAATCAGCAAACACTGGCTAAAAAAGCAAAGCAGTTTGGATACACCAATGTAATCAGCATGCCTAGTGCTTTTCTGTTAACCCTCTGAGTAGAACCATAGTATTCTGGATTTTTTGTACATTAATGCTATGAAAATTGTAACTCACAGAAATACTGATGTATACGTCATGACTTAATAAATCATGTTCTAAATATATTTGGGCTAGGCACCTCATCTCATGACTGATTAATCCATCCTAGAATTTTAATTATCCATTAGAGAAGCCAGTCTCTAGCACCTATACAGGAAGCTTAGATTATTGCCCTATATTAGATGCTTAACTCTTAGACAGATACATCTAGACAACTCCCAGCTCACTACCTTTTAGCTAATCCTGTGCTATCAGTACTATATTTTCACATCAAAGTTTGCTTACTGCATGTAAGATCAGTAGAATATTGCACTTAAGTTAGAGCCCACATTATCCCGCTAATATTTAATTGAGAGGAATTAAGCTGGAAGTGACCTGGTTCTACTTTCCCGCTAATACTAAGATCAGGCTGTCAGGCATCTCCAGAGACCAAACATTAGATGACCTGAATCACCCTTCGGAAGTGCCCGTCTCCATCGCCTTGGTGATAGATGGTGCCTACCACAACTGCCATCCGTCTCTGCTAACTAAAGCAATTGTTGTCACATTTAGCAGCAATACAAGGCAATGATTCAAAAGGGAAATGAAGAAAGAAGTCAGAAGGACTGGTCTGTATTACAGTAAAATGACCACGGTGTGCTGTGTGCTCTCCCAGATTATCACATTAGAAATAGTCTATTATGCTTGATTTCTCTTTTACATTGGTGTTTCAAATATTTGTAGGGCCTCATATTCTGTCTTCACTTACCCCCAAGAATTCAGAGGTTAGATTAAAAGAAAATGGCAGTCACTGCCAAACAAGCCTAAACCATTATAACTTCCATGAAACCGTAAATATATATACATATATATGGATATATTAAAATATATATCTATGGGTATGTGGATATATTTAAAACAATCATTGGAAACTCTTTTGAAACAGTTCAAATATTCAGATACCTTTCCTTGAAAGCTAAAACAGGATATCAGCAATTTGAAACCCAGTCTCTCAGAAACCTAAAAATAACTTAAAGAAATATTTTTATAGTTATGTTCATAAAACATGAACCAAAGATCAGAAACATAAGATGCTGGGGATGAGTAGGATTTTCAAGATCTAGGATTATTTTTACATACATTTTAAGTAATACAAGATGGTGTAAGATGAAGGAGCCAAACATCTTATTTTAATGATAACCCTGTATTCCAAAGCAAAGAAAAGGTGATAGGAAAATCCCAGATGGGTTTTTGAATAATATTTCTAATGCATACGGTGAAACTTTTTTTTTCCTCCTGACTTCCCTCTCTAATTAAGAAGAATGAACATTGGCTTTTGTTTCAAGACTGCCAAATTTTCACAACAGTCAAGGAGCATGTGGTATTAATGGACACTTTTTTATTACCACATGTATGTCTTGCATTTACATGGCTGAGCTGTATCTCTTCTAAAGGGAAGGCTGTGATATAATGTGGGAAGGTCAGTGCTGATCAAATGTGTGCCAGATTCTGACCTACTGGAAATTAGGGTAGGTAAGTGGCAAGGAAGGCTTTACCTTGACTCAGGATTTGATCCTATGGAAAAATAATCTTTGTCCCATCCAAATGTTATGAGAGTACAGCTATTAGGATCACAATGGCAGTGGTTGTGCCCTATCTACTGAGCATCTTCTCTCCACAGTTAGTCTAGGGTTGGATGGTGATAGCAAAGGATCTGACATAGAAACAAGCCTTTCCCAAAACCTAAAATCCAAGAACTTTCGCATGGCAGTTCCTTTGTCCCTTCACCTCCTGCCCCACTGGAGTGCTCCAATAAGACACTTTTTTGGTTCATTTGTGTTAAGATGTTGTTACTCAGGTTCCAGACAGAGTAACTGAGGCCATGCACAGGCCTTCTGCCCACAGACATACATTCAGAGATCAGTCTCCTGATGGCTTAGGTGACTTTCTATAAACTCATAATCTGAAGTTGGTTTTCTGATGCAAGCTTCCACCAGCAGATCCTTCTACAGTCGATGGAGTGAGACCAACAGGTTAATCAAAACAAGAGTCCTGCCTAAAATGTGTGCCCATGACAGGTGAGATGAATCAAACCTGGAATGTTCATCTCTCTGTATTACCCAGGAAGTCTGGAGAACTAGTTTCTACTAAATATCTCACTTCTAGATTATTAATAGCAAGTGGATTTAAAAAGTATCTATACGAAATATTTGTACCACTTGTGTGAAGACTCACAAGTAAATTCCTGTGTTTAAAATCTTCAGAGGTTTCAGTATATGAATTTTCATGTCTGAGGCAATGAAGGATGCACTTCGTAGGATGGAGAAACAGAAGAATTCCAGTTCCTTGAAATACTGTTCAGCTGATTCTTCCAGCTAGAAGTGCAAATGAGCTTTACACTGGCCTCAGCCAGCTGCAGGTACACACTGGCTGCCACAACTGCTCTTATGGACAGTTCCGTGAAAAAACACGACTCAGAATGGGAACAATACTGTGGGCAACTTGCCCTGTTCCTGAAAAATTTATTTATACTTCCCAGAGAGATGAGAAAATCTGCATGTCATTTTGGGCAGTATATTGATACTTCTGGCTATATGATATGAAAGAAAAGGGAAGGAAGGAAAGAAGAAAGAAAGAGAAAAAGGGGCGGGGGGAGAGAGAGAGAGAAAGAGAGAGAGAGAGAGAGAGAGAGAGAGAGAAAGAGAGGAAACCATGTGTGACTTTTAAGAAACACTGTGAGGAAACTTTAACTTTAGAAGAGAAGACTTCCATTTTATATGAGCAATAAGAGAAACTATAAATTTCACAATGTTTTTTATTTTAGAACATGATTTTGAAAGTTGCTTCTTTCATTCAAGTGAAATTCTGAGCCATTTTATAATTTCTTTTTTTCAAATTATCACATCTGAAGCAAAAGTCTACACACTGTAATATCTCTGTGGAAGCCAACTTTATGATAATGGTCAAATAAAAAGCTATAATGTTGTCTTGAGGTTTAAACAAACCAGTAATATATATATATATAGATACTCTGTGTAAATGCCCATTTTATTAAATATTACAAATAGAACCAGTGAATCATTTTTAGTTTCTTCATTCTAAAGACAAAACTTTTGCTAATTCAATTTAGGCTTTACATATATATTAAATTATTTGTATTTTCCCCAATTTAGAAGTACTCTAGCTATTTAAAGGGTAATGCTCATCAGTGTTAATCTTTTTAAATGGCTCTGCTGGAATAACCAGGTCATGCCGAGAGCATGCCTGTGCATTCCTGAAAGTGATGTAAAGGAACCAGGAACTTCTCAACTAGATCATTACATACTATTACATGACAGAATGTGTCCTCAAGCAATTTCCCAAGACTCGACGTTGTCATTAGAAGCAAACTATATGGAAGCAACCTTTTGTGGCCATCATCATGTCATCTTCTGTAAACCATGAGGATGCCCGAAACTGAATTTCCCATTTAGCCCTGCATCATATCCTCCAACAACAGTCACTCCATGTGGAAGTACAATGCAGGTTTGGAATGAGCTGCTGTAGAAGATACCATTTGTTTAATTTTATTTTCATTTTTAAGCCTATATTTATAATTCCTAAGCAATAGTACATTTGATATATTTTTGGCCAGAAACAGGCAAGGAACTTCAGGATACTATAAAAGATATGTGCGTATAAAAGCAAAAAAGCCAGAATAAAACCCTAATATGGGTTGTCAAGATTTAAGGTGATCATTTACTCAGAGGGTTAACATGTGCTAAAATTACATACTGCAGTTCCTAGCTCCACTGATGAAAACATTCACTGCTTCTATCTTTAAATAAAAAAGCAAAATAGCCTTAACCCTTTGAGGATCATATTAGCAGCAAGTTGCAATCTAAACAGAGAACAAGTATTTCAATCAATTAGGAAATTATTCTTACAAAGATTCTGTGAGCACCCTTTTGTGTTCCACCATCCCAGCGTTTACTGCTGGATAGATCAGCTGTAATCACTCCACACAGGCCTGAAGCAGTTTCAGGGTCTCAAAGGGTTAAAGCCAAGACTTTTGAGAAAAAGTGTTTTATTAAAAGGGTGAGTTAGGTGAGCGAACAGTCTCGGATGAACTTGGTGAATAGTCTTCCGATTCGGAGTTGAGTTCAGGTGGAGCTTGCTGAGCCTTATAACGTCCCCTCACATCCTGGTTGCGTCTTCGTCGGAAAACCTGCCTCTCCTTATCAAGAGCGGTGGTCTGGCAGGGGCATAAAATAAGAATAAATGAAATTAGGCTGTGTGTGAAATGCAAAGGTAATGAAAACCATGAGGTTTTATGTGGCCTGCAAATACCAGGGATAATAAATGTTCAGACCAAATTAAACCTGCTCTGTCTCAGTCAGGTCTGAAAGGTTGAGCCCACAACACAGCTAAACGCTTTAAAAAGTGCATTTCCCAAACCTTAAGAGGTAGCGTGACATCATCAAGCAGATACAGTGCCATATATATGGATGCCATATGTTCTACTTCTGGATGTTATTAATTTCATCCTTTAACAGATTCAAATTTCAAGCCAAATACCAAGTGACCTTCCCCCCACCCTTCTCAAAGTATAAATCTGTTTCTACAGGCAAGGCAGAGATGTACACTTGTCTTTGATTTGACCTAATGAAGGTTGATACACACTCACCCATGTTCAAGTCAGTGCAATCAGCTAACAAAGATGGATTGTGATGAAGTTGTCAGACAAGAGAGAAAAACAAACACCAAAGGGAGCTAGCCCAGCTCCTTGACACATCATGCCACTCAATGGATGTTCTTAGGGAAAACGCTGAAGAGCTCTGACGGAAAGACCTGTTTAGCCTGACCACACTGTCTCTTCCTGTTAACCAAGGTCTGCTGAATTCAATACTCCGCTAATTTTATCTATGTCTGGATAAGGTATCTAGGAATGGGAAAGAACAATATTTACTTGATGGGCATTATTTTTTGATCATTCTGCCATTATTGAGAATGCAATTCTTAATAAAATGACTGTAACTTCCAGCCACATCCTTTCATCTGCTTTTCAGGCACATTTATGAGGTGAAACTTCAACCCAAGTAAGGATAGCTTTAGTCTGACTATCAATTTCAAGCATGGGACGGGGTTTTGTTGTCTTCTTGATTATGGGATATTACACTGCCGTCCCTGAAGTCACTGTAAAATTATAAGTTCAACAGGATGGCCTTGATTCAGCAAGAGCACTTTGACACATGGTTAGCTGCTTCTGAAGCAGGGCTGCCCCCTTAAATCACAACCCATGACTGTTTTAGAAAAAAGCAAAACGGGAAAAGGCAGGTGACCAGTAAGATGACATAGAAAATGCAATCAAGTATCTGATCATGGCACTGGAAGCAAAGATAACTTTGAAAACTGAATAGGTTTCACTCACAGGGCTTGCAAAATTTGTCCCTATAATGAAAAGGTCTATTTAAAGGAATGTAGCCAAAAGGTTATTCTGCTTCAAAGGATTTATTGTGTTCTCTTAAGATATGCATGGCTGATTTCTCTAGAAAATTTACCAGTTACAGTGTGAGCCTCACAGGAGAGCAGAGATGTATTTATAGCCAACATATTTTTGAGACTAAAATGAAAACTAAATCCATCATGCTGCTGCAGAATAGCATTATAGCAATCTATGCTTTCAAATAATGCAACCAGCATTCAATAATGATGTAACAGAGACAGAAAGATGGACAGGAGTACAGAACTACTATAGCAAATGGATTTAGTTAGGCTGTATTGCTGAATTATTATTTTTGTGTCTAGAACCTATACAGCATTACTTTAAAAGGGTAAAATAATCCACTTTGATAAGTTCATCCCTATATTTTAATTAATAATAACTACAAAATCCAACACTTTTCATCTGCTGAAAATTCTGTTGTTTACTGCTATCATTTGGTTAGGAGCTCTAATTAGTATTGTCAATGCCTTCTATGTTTCTTAGCCTTGAACCAATTCAGTTTTTGATTATTTTTAATGCAAAACAGAAGAATACCTAGATCTTTTACATACAGTGAATATACTGCTTACAGTATGTAATTTTGTGTGAAAATTGAAAAGAATGGCATATATTACTACTCTATAAAATACAGATTTCCATTTAAAGGATATTTTTTTATGCTTACAGGAAATA
The DNA here is from genome assembly GCA_036785705.1 of Acanthornis magna. Taxonomy (NCBI): domain Eukaryota; kingdom Metazoa; phylum Chordata; class Aves; order Passeriformes; family Acanthizidae; genus Acanthornis; species Acanthornis magna. Next base: position 17,304,820 of record JAWUZG010000090.1, read on the forward strand.
AGCATTTATTTAAAGTTTAAACCACATCACATCATCCTGTGGTAATAGATACTCTCCCCTGAGAAATTTAAACATTTCTGGTTGAATAAATAAAAATACTTGTATTAAATTCAGAATTTATTTTTAAAACCTGCTACATGAGAATAGAAAATATATATTTAAAATCTGAAAGTATTTAAATTTGGATAACTTACACATAAGAGAATGTATAGGAAAATTGTTTTGAAATTTTGCCTAGGATATTGCTTTTTATAAAGAACAAAGATAACTGGGTACCAGGACATCTTTCTAAAGATATCTTTAAAAATAAACCCCAAGATATTATCTTTCTATGATTGTTGGAAAAGCTTTAGAGATTTTCTTTAAATCTATTTGTTTAAATATACATAAAAGCACTCCCTGACTCAATAATAAAAGATGGAAAGCAAAACTCCCTGACAGTCTCACCTAATCTAGCACCTTATGCTGCTCTAGTTTGTAGGACCAAATATTTCTGGCTTCCTAACCCTTCAGAAACTTCCTGAGATATTTTGTGACTGTGTTCTTCTTTATATTTGTATGCAGTGTTTGCCCTGGATTTGATCTAATCAGTCTTTGTAAAGACATACTTCTAGACTCCAGGGCATTATTGTGGTCACTCTCCTGGGCTGAGAAACACCCAGAGCCTTTCTGACCCAAAGAGCTTATTGAATGAAAAGGTATAAAGTCACAGAGAGTCAAAGAAGTCAGTATTTATCTAGTGAAAGCAAGAATTCGCAGGTCATATTCTAATGTTTACCGTTTATCATGTCAGAACTACGAAATGGGGCACTTCTGGCCACAGAGTGCACAGACCCTCTAGAACTTGCAAGAACAGGCTGATTTTGTCCAATGCTCCAACGATATTTGACACTTCCAGTCTGTAATACACTGCTGATGGCATTGTGGCTCTGCATTCTACAAAAATGCTATTTTTCATTCAATGGTGCTGCAGTTACTTTCTATCTCAAAAGAATTTCAAAATATGATAGCTCCATCCTTTAGAACACAAAGATGGTATGATAGATACATTTGAGTATTGACTGCATGTGTTTTGTAAATGTAATTTTCACCTACTGTACTTTCTTGTGCATGTGGACATATTCCAAAAATCAGCTTTTTCATTATTACTGATGTTTTTGTAAGAAAGGCCTCTTATACCCATTGCCTTGGTTTAACAGATGTATTCTTTCACCTGTTGTTCATCTGGGTGGTTTGCCAGTGCATGAACAGTCCATTATGGATTTCCAGGGCATTTCTACTTCAAGCTCCTCTTTCAATAAATAATAAGAGGATCTGAAGTGCACTTATGCTTCACAGGGCTGCAAATCCCAGATTTTCACTATCACATTTTGACATTTTATTTTTCCTGGCTCTAGGTTAGAGACTGGGTGCTTTGAGCACTATATGAGAGTAATGGCAACTAAAATGTAAAGATAACATTCTTATTTAAGATATGCAGCTGTCCTCCTGCAGTCCATATGAGAAAATGTTGAGCTTCTTATCCAGCAGCAGATAAATGGATTGCCTCTAATAGTTTGGTGCTGATGGGTCTGAAGTACTTCATTAAGCACTAATGTATTTTGCATCAACATTTAGTAATCCTGACACCCAGTACCAAATGGTTACCAAGACATTTTTGGAAATGTATTTAGTTTGTAGTACCACAGCATTATTTTAAAATTATTGTTTCTGTCATTGACATACTAAGGTGCAGTTAGCATTTTTACAGGATTTTTCCTTAAGGACTGACTTCATCCTGATTTCTACTACTTGAAGTTACAGGACTCCTGAGCCATGCAAATTCATTTTTTATCTTGGAAAACATTGCACAGTGCGTTTATGAACAGATTTTCAAAAACTATGACTGCTTTGATATATATGTTGGATTTGCAATGGGAAGCGCCTTATTTTAGCTGTGGGCTGATATTTTCTGTCAGGCCAGTAATTACTGGATTAAAGTAACTGCATTTTATGAAAGTGAGCAGTGACTGTTATTCTTTTCACTTGTCTTAATTTACTGCTGGCCACCAAATATGGATATATATTAGTTTCATTAATAAAAGAACATTAATGTGCATTTTGCCTCTTAGCCCATACATTATTCATACCAGCCAGGAGACTAAACTGAGGATGCAGCTGTTCACACATTAATCCAAGAAACCTTTCCCTTCACTCACTTTTATTCTGCAGGAGCATAATTGCAATTTGTTAGCAATTTTCACGAAGCTTTGCTTAGCTTGTGGAATTAGTTGAATATATATATTGAAACACTGGCATTTTTCTTCCAGCACATTCTTTTACATCCACAGTTTTATGCACAAATTTAAATGTTCGCACCTAAGTAAGTTTGTCTTATTTCCTTAAACTGCTGGCTAGTGACCTCTATACATTGACAGGTTTCCTTGCTATAAAAATGACCATTAAACATTGCTTGTGGCACAAGCCAGGCAGCCCTTCAGTCTCATCTCTTTTTTTATTTCTTTTCCATGGGTTTCTCAGGTTATATATATATATATATATATATATATATATATATATATATGCTATATATATTTATATATATATGTGTGTGTGATTGATTCATGAATCAAGACACTTTTTTGAGAGTACTTCAAACTTAGCAATGCACGTCAGTCCAGGAGCGAGACACTCATGGTATTTTTATTCCCTCAGGCACAAAGTATAACTAAGTCAAGTTACACGGTGATTTGGAGATGTGCAAATGACCACATCGAGGGGAGAAATTAATCGAGTGGATTTGAACCCAGACCTCCAAATACAAAAGGCCAATGCTTTAGCATACCATGTAACTTCCAGCATGAAATTTAGCTAAAATGAACGTAAAAAAGAAAAAAAACAAAATCAATTTGATCTATGCTTTGTACTGTATTGCTGAGTGAACATAAAGACAAGTATTCTATATACATAACTGTTGAATTCATACTGCTGTATTTAAGTTTATGTTTACTCTCTGACATCCCCCCTTTTCAGAGACACAATTCCTCAGCTGGTTTGAATTACATGTGGAAGAGAGTTAGTGCCAAGTTGTTTGCATGAGTAAATTTTATTTATAGTTTGTAAATCAGTTGTGTTTTTTTTCCCCTCAAAGATCAGGAGAAGAGATTTTAAACTATTTTAGGTATCGGCCTGTATTTACCAATATTCAGTTTACAGAGGGTTTTATGTTATTAAAAATGGTACTTTACAGATAGCAGGCCTGATTTCCAAATTTCTTGTCCCATCATCAAGATGCCTGGCTGTAACTTTTGACTTAAAAGTGTATTGTATCCTCTTGGGACAGGTGTAAATAACTTGACAGATCCGAAGTAATGTGAACTAGGAACCCAATATAGAGTGTGGAACTGTGGCTTTTCAGATGAGCTATTCTGATACATTTTTAACTGTGACAGTGAGAACTGAATTTTAAAAATCCAGTATTTTATGAATTCAATATTGACAGGATTGATGATTTTGTTAAGCATCCAATGTAACTCACCTCCTTTCTATTGTCATTATATAGATAAATCATTATTGACTTCTCCATACACTTCCTGGATTTTAATTTTCCCATTTAGCTTTTCTAGATTGTCTTGGATATACAGAAAATAACACACCCTAACATTCTATACTAATATAATATATATAGTGCTACACATACTGACATTTTCTACTAATATTTCATGTTAGATGCAACCACTCTGGTGCTCCTTTGATATTCTGAATCAGCTCAATCTTCGGGGTTTTAACAGGGACCTCCAAGACTTGTCCCCTATTGATGCTGCTTTGGTCTTTACTACACCTCTGACTGCAGGGTTGATGTTCCAACAACATGTGGCAGGTTGGTTTTAAAATGTATTAGTCTGGGGTCCAAATGATTTTACTAATTTGGTCCCTGTGTTTTCCCTGATCCTCATATTCAAAGAACTGTGAAAGATTTTCCAGGCATTATAGCTGATGCCAGCTACAACAACTACTCCTCTACCTAAAAACCCATGTCACTTCTGCATGTATTATACCACTGAAAGGGAATAAAAGAGGATGCTGAATATGCTCAGAAAAACTAGAATTTTGAAGGACTTTGAAAACAGAAGTCTTTTAGGCAGAGAAAGGACAAGGATTTCTGGTTATAAAAGGAGGAAATAGTGCCATTTAAAAAGAAGACTTCTAGAAACAGCAGATGAAAACAAAAAGAGGAGTGCAGAAGAAACGAGTAGTTTAACATGAACAAAGGGAGCATTACATTTTCCTTGGGACGTGGTTTCATTTTTTGTTGTACTTATGAATTCAGATTAATTTTCATGAGCCTGTGGTATATTATTTGTTTTACAGACGTGAATTGATGAACCTTTTCATATGCTTTGCATCTGTGCCACTGAAAATTATCACTGGCTACATCGAAATGGTTTTATTTAGACTAAAATGTTGGTCACCACAAGAGCTGCATGCTTCTGGGAGATGAGAGAGGCGCAAACACACGGCAGTGCTTGGTCCTCGGTACGCCCTCGTAGAGGATTTCCTAATTAAGCATCCACGCCTAGGAGCCCTGCTCTCCCAATTTGCCTTTCCACACTAGGTGCACAGTTTAGAAAACCCTAATTATCAACATTGTTGTTACTGCCCCCAGCTGGAAAACAGAGCAGTTTATGTATGAATAAGAGAGATTATCGCCCATCTGCTCCAGCCCATTATTCAGGGATGTGTCATTCTGTATGCTGATGGCAGCCATTACTAGTGCTTTAGTCAAATGACCTTTTTTTTTTTTTTTAATGGCTTTATTTATTTACCAAGTTGCAGAATTGGAGCCTTCCCCCCTACGTCTTCAAAATGCATACGGTTTATTTCAAACCTGGACTATGAAGTTAAACTGAGTCAAGGCCAATCTGAGGAGATGTTCACTTTTCTCACAGGCTTCTGTTTCTGGTGATCTGCTCCCCCTGAAGTGGGGGTTTTAAAAGATCCACACATTGTGTACTGAAAATGGAAAGACTTTCTTTTTCCTTTTTTTTTTTCTTTTTTGATGTAAAATAAAAGTAGTAAATCAGAGAAGGAGTATAAACTGACCATGGATAGCAACTAAACTCCAGGAGGATATGATCTCCTCCACCATTTTACAGCGCAGGCATTAAATTTGCAACTCTTTGTCAAAGTTCTGCTTGACAAAAAACACCATCTTTCCTTCTTCAGCAGAAAAGAAAAATTCCTCTAATACTATCAAACCCACAGTCAGCTAAAGCTGGGCACTCAGCCCCCATTCCCCACTTCTCCAAAACCAAGGAGCACAGGGCTGGGTTGCTGTCAGGGCTGTAACCTGCGAAGCACAATGCCAAGTGACAAGTCAGCAGGTCCTGCTGTGCCCTTGGAGGTCATGATAGGTTTGTAGCCACCACCACAAGTGTGACAGTCTGCAATTAGATGAATTACAGGTACTGCTGCACACTCCAGCCCTTGGAGTGAGAGTCTTTCTCACTTTTTGCTAGCCAGCGTTCAACTCATGAATTTGAATGCCTTTTCTACTTTTTGCCTGAAAAATAGGCTTATTTTTGGGTTTAGGTTTGTTTTGTTTTTCTTTCCCCAGAACATCCATATCAGAAACTACTTAGCCCTCAGTGCACACTCAGGGAACTGTTAGGTTTTATGGAAAGCGTGCTGTAGCCCGATCCATGCACTTGGTGAAATGATCCAGGGTGTGAGTTTTACTTTACTGGAAACACTTGCAGTGACCATCTCTGCTGTTTTGCTATGGTGGTTAATTTGCTGAGTTTTTACAAATCCCTCACAGACAAGTTTTTAAAGACAGTGTTAGAAAACACAGGTCTCACAGTAAATTTACAAAAATTTCTCCAGCTATCAAAATGTAGGTCTCATGAGTAATAAGGAAAAATGACAGCAAGTAACCACTTGATGGAAATTCCAGGGTTCTGGATTTGTTGAGGAGGTGTGTGGGTCTCTTGTGGGCTATCAGACCTGGAACCCTCCTTGCCCCCACTCCAGAATAAGCCCCTCCCACCCAGAGCCCCATTTTGTCATACAGGTTAAGCCAGCTAACGACAACCCTGGCACAGTTACACAATGAAGAAAATATATTCAAGAGACTCATGCAATATTAAAAAAAAAAAAAATCAAATCAAAATAAATAGGTCTCAGAAGGGTTTTAAAAAGAAAAGAGAAGGAATGCATTGTTAGAAACACAAGCTTACCAGCACATACAATGCATTATATTTCAGTGAACTTGGGAGAGTTTCTATGCCCGCGTTATGCAAATGCATTGTTCAATCTAAGGTAAGGATTGTGTTTAGTGGGTTTAAAATGACAGTATATAGCTCCACGTCTTGCATGGAAAAAGAGGAAAATATATGCTGAGAGCCTGTTGCTGCTCCGTGTGTTTTGAAACAGGAGCACAGGGGAAGCAGATGCCTTAACAAGCAGTGGGGAGGGGGAGGGTGCGTACTTCAGCATATCTGTAGATTTTCTATATACACTGTCCTTTTAACTATAGGGGAGATTGATACTGAGCATGTGCGATGAAGAGAAAGCTGGCAATGTGGGTGTGAGGGATGGGTGAAGAAAGGGAATGAGGGGGTGTGGCATCTCAATCAAGATTAAAACGAAACTGATAAAGCAGCATATGGACCGGATAACAAATCAAAAAGCATGTTTATCCACTGAAGGAACTGGTTAATGGAGACTGCCAGCACGTTGCCATGGAAACACTGACTGTTGGCGCTGCACCATCTCATACCTTATCCAATACATTCCTGGTTGTTGGTAGTAGTCCAAAGACCCTGATCTCTTGATGGTAAACCCGTGGTCCAGCTGAGCAGAGAGAAATGGGGCAACTCAGTGGATCGACATTAGGCTAGAGAATTCAGACTCCAGAGCAAGCTGTTCCTTATTTAGTGCATATTTACTGTTTAAACTTTCAGAAGGCTCTTATCTAACATCCTAAAGCTACGCACCGTAGAAGAAAAAGAAAAAAAAAAAGGTAAAGAAATAAAAGAAAAAGATACTAATTCTAGATTTGGTCTTGCCAAATTAGAAGCTAATTTATTAGAACTAAAATGGAGTTTGTGAATAGGTTACTTAATGCATAATGCATTCATTTAAAAGTCTGACAAATATCTCATTACCTCCAAAGACAGTAGTGCCCTTTTAAGTTGCACATTCCAGTAATAGAATATTATCTTTTGCAATTAAATGAAGAAGTTTAATAATAATAATAATTTAAAAAAATTAAATGCAGTGTAACCATCTCAAGGAGCAGGCTAGACAGACTACACAAGGCTTAAATTAGACTGCTTCATAATCATGGAATGTGTAAAGATGAAAAGAATCAGGTTTTGATACCCCATCAATCATGGTAATTCATTTTTAAAAATGCGTTAACCTTGGAGAGTAGGACTACTCAGAGCCATGAATAACATTGTTTATCATTTCAGCTTACACCTCATGCTCAAAAAGATAGCAGTACAAAACTATTTGGTTTAAAATTGCACCAATTAAAGTCAAAATGGAAATGAACTTAATATTGTGTCCAGGAAATTGTGCTGGTGATATTGTTTAAGGAATAGAGTTCTTTCAAGTTTAGTTTGCCATTAGCAAAATCATGTGCATAGGAACAAAGAAAATGTGTTCTTTTCCCTAACCCTTCTGTGCTGCACTAACAGACGGTGGAGACATCATTTAGCTAAATTAAATAAAATTTTGGGGGAAAAAATCTTGACGAAGACAATCTAACTGTTTTAAAACTGTTGCAATGATTTTTAGATTTTTGCCCTACGAAGGGAAAAGGCCATTTTGTGCTTCAATAAGAGTCTGGCATGTATTTCCAATACTGATGACAGTTTCTAATTCTAAATTCAGAAAATCAGTTCAACACATTTCCAGGTACCAACCACTTCAAGGGGAGTTAGGAACTAACTGCAAATTTAAATTTTTCTTGATGAATCCCCTGCAAGTGTAGAATTTAATAATTTATTCCATTTTGTTAAAACAATGCCTCTTTCATCTTATTTAGAATTATTTAAAGGACGTTTCCTGTTTAAAACCATGGGGACCTTGTACCTACAGTTAAATTTGTATTGGCTTAACTACACTGGTCTGCTATTGCCATCTACTGGCTTCCTTGTATGCTGCACATAAAACACACAAAAGGGATGTTTTTCTAAAAAGCAGATAAAAAATATTGACCTAAAATCGAATAACCAAAAATTAATTCAGATAAAATGGGGAGAGTCGTTCCCTAACACGAGTTGAAACAATTTTGGTGGTGTGGAAATCCTGCCATGAGAAACCCAACTGTGGACAATGACCCCAGGACAACACAGACAATAGATGTGAAAGGATAGCTGAGACACAGGTTCAGCTTTAAGACAAGCAAAACTTGCAGGCTAAGCTTGGCTTCTCTTCCACACCAACCCATGGCCAAAGAAAGAAATCCCATGGCCAAAAATTCCACTTGGCACTGGTAATTTTCTTTTAAAATGGGCAGAAGGCAGGGCAATGACCCACTTGCTGCCTGCCCATTGCCGGGGTCCCCAGCCCAGGACCCCGTAAGCAAAAGAGAGCTGCACCAACTTTCTGAGCAGCTTTTCTCCTTGCTCTTCTGCTTGATTCCTCTGCATCTCCAGCTGGAGTTTACTCCCATTGCCAAGACAGAGACCTCATTCAACCTTAACAGCAGATTAGCATCAGCCTTTTCCTCTGTCTTAAAAATGGCAAAAGTACAAGCACAAAAGTGATAACATACAGGCTAAGCTTTAACACTTAAGACAAGGACATATATTAAACAATGCTGCGTTCATACAAGGAATTACAGCACACCTTTGGATTGCAGAAGCATTCTTGAAAAGTGATTCACGCTCTTAGTCACTCTAGCCACTGTCACTGAAGCCCAGAGGGTACGGCCACAGGGTTTTGTTTTGTGGCCAAACAAAAAAAAAACGGAATTGACATCCTTGGAGAATTGAAGGAAAAAAAAAAATCTACCCTCAAGTTTTAAAAAGACTAGTGAATAGAAGTCTGCTTTTATGTTTTTACTGCAGTACCTTTTATAAACACCGTCACAGAACTAAAAAATACTGCTCTTATTGAAAAGCTGTATGAGAAACATGATCCTGCAAATATTTTGGCACATGCTTAACAGCAATGTGGCCATTCTGACACAGACTGAGGGGCACTAGCCCGGCCCCTGTCTCCCACAGAGACCGGTAGTCAACGCCTGTGACAAGAGTTTAAGAACAGGGCAAGTAAAGTGATATTTCTCCTACATCCTCTCTCATCAGTGAGAGCAGTGTTTTTTAGGGACTTGCTAATTCTCTTGCTGTTTTAAAAGCTAGCTCTCCAATTAAAATTTTGCTGGCAAAGCTATGTTGGTTCAGGGGAATTTTTTCCCAACTGACATAGTTACCCCGGCAGAACTTCTAATGATGTATTATTGTATCAACAGAAAAATCTCTTTGTTTGTATAGTTAATTTTGCTTGAGAAATCGCTCGACTACATCAGCAAAGGAACTGCTTTGCTAGGCATGCACATGTTCATTAGAATAGTTTGTCCAAACTGACAAATCCTTTCAAATGTGGACAAACTTAAAGTCTGGACACATGCACGAGAAGTAGGATGTCTCTGCTTTGGATGGTCAGAGACAACTTTTACTGAGATTACCACATCAATAAGGCAGACATAAGTCAGAACCAAAGGAATCAGTGCAATTTGGACATTGCTGAAGGAAGCAGTAGCCACAGTAGATGTATGCAAAACACATGTGGCTTGAAACTTCCTCCCAGTCAAGCTGACTACAGACACATCTTTAGGAACTTAATTTTCATATTATAATTTTAATTGGTGCATATGGTAAATACTCCTTGAGACCTTTGAGGTGCGTTACTTCTTAGCATTGGAGAAAACAGGCATATAATATAATATCATATCATATCATATCATACCATTGTGAGGACAAACTAAGAACTAGATACCACATATTAGCGATGTCTGCACATAAACAGAGTTATAATACTCCAAATATAATGATAATATTTATCTTTCATACTATTAATTAAGCTATAGAAATATAAGCACATATTAACACATTTTCACAAACACAGACACAGATGTGTTATATAATATATAGAAGGCAACTCTATATATTATATACACAAGCACTCTCTCAAAAAGTATGCAAACATACAGGCAGGCACAAACCCCCAGTATTTTAAAAGCAAATATAGTTAGTGCATGTCTTTAGTGCCAAACAATATGTTACAGCATCTATACATACTTCTAAAGTTATAAATCTAGAGCAGTCTTCATTAATAGGATTTAATTTTAGCTAATTTGAGATTTCACAGTTAAAGGAAGATTCCCAAACACAAAACCCTGGTGACATGCATGTTAAATATATATTAAATAGACTTCCAAAGGCAGAAACAACATTTAAAGGCCTTGTTGTTTTGCTTTTGGCTTTCTTTTACATACTAATTACTACTACATTATTTTTGTAGAAAACAAAACTAATTTATTCATAAAATGGAAACTATCTAGCATTCTGAAACATTATCAAAACACTGAAGAGATCTATACTTCCCATCTCTTCCCATGAACAAACCACTTTCTGAATTATGTAAAAGTATTCTAAATATTTCTACTTCATAGGCCAAGTTATAGGATCAATCATGTCAGAATATGAAGTTTGACTGCAGATATGATCACTAAAAATAATCTGTTAAATTTTCAAACACTAAAAAATAAATAAAAGCCATTAAGAATATAATTAAACACACACTTTTTTTCCCCTGATGTATAATGTTTTGCAGTGGACAGATTCACTGCAGTGCCTTTTTCATTACTCAAGTGTTAAACTGCTGCAAACAATTCCTTGGCAAAGCAACTGGGGCAAATAAAAAACGAGGAGGGCAGGGAAATTAAAAACATAAAGGAGGCAAGGGATGGATGAGGACAGAGGCATCATTTCTTGCTTTTAAGCTTTGAAGTCATTAGCATGGAGGATCTGAGCAGTAATTCTCATGGACAAGCGTGCTGGCAGTCCATTCAATAGGAACACGGTTTCAGCTACTCTATAAAGAACATACCTGCAGTTCAGATGAGCAATGGGTATGTGATGTTTTAGTTGTGGGAGAGTTGCTGCAGTATTATTACTTAAAAATGAAAATAAATAAATGCTGGCTATGTTAGCTGATGACTGAGAAAATCTAGGAAAAGCATGAGGAACAACTTGCTTCCATGTTGAGGACACTCAGGGTAGGAAAGAGTAAAGAAAAAAATATGAGAGAGGCACAGCTTGAAATTTTAAGCACTTATACCAAGTAACTTTGAGAAAGTATCCATTTTGCTGCACAAGCACTTCACACCTGTGAGCCAGATTGCATGTGCTGAGCTGACTTTACTTCATGCTGATTTAACTCAACACTGGAGGGGCTGAGCTGAGAAACATGAAAGTGGAAACAGTACAAGAAAGTGTACATGTGCAGTCACACCACCTGCAATTTATGGAAGCTGGGAATGAACACTGAGTAATCTGATATGGGAATGGTTACGTTTAACATGTCACATTTTTAGTGACTCTTTGGAGTGTTCACATTACTATGAGTAATAAAGGAAAGCTTACAAACACAAGCAGATGTATCAAAAATGTGAAGGATGTGCATGTTACTATTCAATGGCATTAGTATGGATAATCTCATCATATGCCGAATATATCTGTGTCTATGTATATGTAATACACATGTTCAGCTGTGAGGAAAAAATACAATTGTATGTGATGTATGCTCCACTGAGGATGCCATTGAAACCTCAGTAAAGCTTGGTCAAAATTTTGGTCAAGCTTTGTTTCAGACACTCCAACATATTCAAACCTAGAAGGGCTCCACTGGAATTGCCACATGACAGAAGGCAGCAAGAAGTTCCATTAAGTCTTTACCCCATTAAATCCTTCTGCTGAAAGGGAAGCAGCTTGTGTGTCACTACAATAAAATGCTGCTGCTTAGCTAAATCTGAAGTGGCTAGACTCATGTAAACCATGAAGGCAGCAGTGAGGCATCATAGCTCTCTTTCATGTCTTCAAAGAGGAGAGGCTTAGGCTGCCATAGAGATTTTCAGTTAAATTTTGAAGCAATTTCCATTTTAAAGTGGTGCTGTCCTGCTACAATCTCTGTGTGGCCTCAATCCATATGATGAGTCTGCTGCCAAGCAAAATGTCATGATCCCACAGTTCAAATTGTTGAATTTACATTGGAGTTAGGACCACTGATCTTCTGGTAAAATGTGGAACTGTGTGCTGTGTGTACAATTATACCTTCTAGGGTTGTTCAACAACAATGTGACTCACAAGGAGAATCAAAGGAGAAGTTGTGCAGAATAGCAGTCTAAATATGCTTACATTAAATAAATGTTAGAATTAACTAAAGATTAACCCTTTATGGTTTCTTTTGGTGTCCTAAAAACATACTGTCTGGTGGGCACATAAATCTGTTTCATCTGTGTATTTCAGATGCTTACTGCTATGACAGAAACTCCAGCTGCTGTGCTGTTCGGCTTAGGGCCTGTGTTGAAATGCTTCTTTATCTTCCCAGCTACTGAGAGCTGATGTTCATTCTCTGGAAGGCCATCGTCCTGCAGATAAATAAAGCAAAATAAAGCTTCAGAAAGAAAAGATGAAAAAACAAGGAATTGTGAGGTGATTCTGATAGTGCCCATCAATACAGAAAAGTTTGTAAAAAGTTTGTATTAAAATATGGGTCAATCATTGTCTCCATAGATATATTTAAGGTACTTACATGATGAACATTTTATGGCACCAAGCAGTCTCTCTCTTCTTTACCCAGTATTTTCTTCTCAAACTTTAGATAATGTTCATTAATAATAATTGTTAAACATTTCATTTTTCTTTCTACCATGTCTTAATTGCCACTACCCAGTTATTTTTATATCCATTAATATTTCAAAGCCTGAGGAACTCAGAGGTATTTAAGATTCTGTTTACTCATCACATAAATTTAATGATAATGACCTCAAAAGTAAAAAGTATCCAAGATATTACAAAAACAGGAGGGTCTGTTTTGGCAGAATGCAGGAAAGGATCTCCAAAAATCCTGAGTCACCTATAAGGTCCTACATTGTAAAGGTTCCACACTCAGGGACTATGGGGTTGGGTGAAAGATGCAGCCACAGCCCAGTGAGTCCACAGTGAGGAAACCCAGGTGAGATGGGATCGGAGACGTGCCCTGGCTGAGATCCTTGGGATGGGTGAGTGAGGCCTCACCAACACCAGGATGCATCACTAGACATGTCTGCAGGCCAGGTCAGGCGCTCGTGGCTTGTGGTGGCATTCCCCACAGACCATGATTGTACCATACTGAAACCATTCTTAATCAAAAATACCTTCACAAATCAAATCTCCAACTGACTGATTTCAAGGGTCTGCAATTCCATTCCCCAGTGCCAGGCAGCTGTGCTGGGACGTGCCTCCTTCCAGCTGAGCCATCCTGCTTTGCAGAGCGAGCCTGGATATCTGCACCTAGGCATGACAGCATCCTCCAGGCTGAGGAGAAACCCCAGCAGAGAGGAGTTTGGGGTTTTGTGCAAGTCTGAAGACTGAATTCAAGCCCAAGAAAAGAGGAGGGATTTTAGAAATTGCAGAAAAGCTCCTTATGCCTAAAAATGTGCAAAAAGCCACTGCTCAGTGAGACTTCCCCACTAGCAGAGAATGCAAGATTTCAGGCAACAATATGCAGAATAGGTGGAAAAGGGAATAAAATGTAGAACAGGCAAAATACGCAGGGTATCAGGTCACTGGCCACATGCCATAGTCATCCCTAACTGGTACTGCATGGTGTGTATAGCTATGAACAGCTGAAAAAATTCTTAAACTCCACTTAGGCAAAATCCTAGCAGAATACAGGCAAGCAAGACAAGATCAGAATAGTGAGAGATGACAGCCACTTTTTTTTCTGATTTTTCAGACATTATGAGTGCACTTAAAGAGTTACAGAGCTGCTGCAGTAAATCATGAGTCCAGTGAGCATATGGGAATTTTAGGGAGGTTGGTAGGGTTTGTTATTTATTTAGCTTGGGGAGTTTGTGTTTAGAGATCCCTTACTCACCCCTTAACAAAATGTCTCAGCTGGCAAAATATGGTCAAGTGCACACAGCTGCAAAATACAAAACAAAACAATACAACCCAGTAGCTGATTATTGTCTAGCACTGGGGAGTCCTGGCTCAGTGGTATATGACCCCTAAAAATAACCTGCTTTCCCTTGACCTCGCCTTTCCCAGAAGAAAGCTAGTCTGTGAAGTGAACTCCTCTTCACAAGAGGAGGGAAAAAAAATAAAATCATTCTCTTGGCTTTCTTGACATGAAAGCCTGCCAAGCGTGCATGTCATCTTGTCAAAAGACTAAATTACAGAGAAGACAATAGTTACCAAGACTGTGGTCATATTTTATTGGTGAAGCACCACACCCACAGTTCCAGTGGCAACATGCCACAAACACATAGCTTGGGCTCCAACTGTTAGATGAAATACCTTCCAGCTCGATTTAAGATGCAGCATAGGGATGTATCAGAATTCCTCTATTGTTCCTAAATTTTTATTACTACTGTTGGTGCCACCTGATATTTAGTAGTTATCTTTTATTCAAACATGCTTTATAAACAAATCTATATATATTAAACTGGCTCCTGGCATCACTTCAGTCAACAATAAAATAGATAGCAATTGAGGGTGAGAGATGACAGCTGTTTGACTAAATACAAAACAAGCTGCTCTGCAGCTTTAAAAGGCAAGCGAAAAGAAATACCATCAAATATCAAACTGATCAGAATCAGCAGGTTAAGTTATGGAATTGGAGAACAGGGTAAACACTGCTGACAAGAATTTCATTGGGTTTCATTGGGTTGCTGGAATGGGAGGGATGTCAAATCATGAAGAGGTTAACTGTTCCTTTTCCCTGTTTTAAGTCTGCATTTTACAGTGGGTTAGGATCACAGAATTTCATCTCAGGATTAGCAGTAATCACAGAAGTTTTTTTAAAGGTGACTGGTGACCTTTGCTGTTCCACCTGGGAACTTTAAAGAGTCATGAGCTTCAGCAAATACTCTGAAATACGAGCTCTCCTGTGCACACCTAAAAAGCTGACCAGTCAAAAGAGTTTGAAAACTCTGGTCCAGAATTTCAGTTTTCACATGGACAATATAAACTGCTTGGAATGTTAAAATATTTTGGGTTTTGGTTTGGGGTGTTTTGTTTGTTTTTTTTAAATCAGCCTCTACAAAATACCTTTCATGGTCTATTTGCAAGAATTCAAAATAAAAAAAACAATAAAAAAGAGGCAGAAGGTCTTGGAGTAATCCCAGGAATTGATAAAAACTGGTTTCATATTTGCATTGTTCTCTGTGGCAGGCGATGTTGCCACTCAAAGAAAAAAGAAGTGTTAAAAAGATTCAATGAAGCTCAGGATTCCCAGACTCCTACTGCCCTGAAGCACTTAGATCCATTTCACAAGATGGTCACAAGAGCTTTACTTTCCAGGTCTAAAAGCAGCAGATGAATAGATCATTATACAAGTAACAGCAGGACATTAGAGCAAATAGAAGTGCTGGAAAAGCTTTTGGACACTGTTTCCTTTAAGGATTTTAAGGAAATTTTTCTTTGTGCAGTGTCCTAGGGTGTAACCAAAAGTAGTGCAGCTGCTAAATAAAAAATGTCTTTTTAAATTAATTTTCTTAAAAATGTTCAGCTTATTGCTACTTATTGCTTGGTTATTCATTTCTTTTGCACACAAATTTCCAAGGCAGACATAGTGAAGGAAAAATGTAAAAGCTCCAGTTTCTCTAATTCTTTTTAGGCTGGTGTGTGCCATCTTCCTCCTCCAGCAACACACATTTTATATTGTCTATTTTAATAGAGAAGGATGTACAGACTGCAAGCCATCCTTTTCAACATTCACTGTCCAATGGTATATTAAGAAGCATTTACTACTTATACAACAGAAAAAAAAAAAAAGAGTGAGGGTGTCTTGTAATTTGTTTCAGGTTATCAATAACATTAAAGTTTAAAATGCTAGACCTCAAGCTTCCTTCCTCTTTTGTAATTATTTGGCTTTGCAAAAAATTTGAACAGGTAAAGTAAAGAGCTGGGGTCCCTGCAAGGGAAGTATAAACTGAGGGATTTGTTTCCAGGTCTAAGTGTACCGCATAGGAGAGATGACTCCAAATAAACTAAATGGAGGAGGCAAAGAACTGCTGCTGAATTGCATTTAGAATTCAAGATCTCCATCTGTGGCAGTGGCATGTAGCCAACATCTTTTCAGGTTTTGTTTTTTTGAATTGAAAACAGCTGGGATATTACTGACATAGAAACTGTTCTACTGGTCTGACTCTGAGCATAACAAGTTTTGCAGTTTCCAAGAGGATTCCAGCTATTTTTATAGCAAAAATTCAAACTGAAATGAGGGTTTGCTCCTACTGAAACTGTCAAAGCACATTCCAGGAATCTCAGCAATTTACCAAGTAATCACAGAGTAAGCAGCTATAAAGTAGAATGGTTATTTACAATCTACAAAATGGTTTTATACAGTGTAAGCAGTTACAACACTTCTATCAAAGGTTTGATCAAAGAGAGAAAATGTTTCTTAAAACTGTCGAAGAAAACACATGCCTGCTTTTCAAGCCAGCTGCTCTACCTAGTATTTTAGCAGCAGATTTAACACTCTATGAATAGGTTCAGAATTGAAGTCAGGGAAGTGTTGTGGTGAACTCTATCCCAGCTGGAACCAGGAGAGAAAGTTCAGCATTTGACACCATGGAAAAGTATTTAAGCAGGTTACCTGTGAAAATGGAGTGTAGGTGAAAATTCCATGTGCCATTTCTTCTCAGAAAGACAGTAATGCACATATTTGCTCAGGTAATTACAACACATAGATTGCAGAGCCTTTTGTAAACAGGGATGTGTATTAATTCCCTGTCCGGGAGCTGGGAAAATGAGGTCCAGGGAGGCTGTGTGACAGATTTGCAGCTGATTCAAAGAACGGTGGCATAGGGATGTGTACTTGGATCTGACACTGTGCATTCTGCCTCTGTGCCTCATTGGGCTGTCCCTGCTAGCTTATCTACTGATGCTGCCCAGACACACTCCAGGGAAGTGCCCTTTCTCATGGAAGCATTTAAGCACCTGTTTCAACTCAGCCATGTTCTTATTTCTTCCAGCGTGAACTAGGATTGTAGTGCCATCTAGTTAATTTTAAGCCCAGTATTAAGTGCTTCCATGTGTGATGCCTTGAAATAGGAGCAATGTTTGGAACTTGTTCAAGCACTTTCCTGAACTGGTCCCAGTGCTGGCCCTTTTCCTTCCAGAAAAAATATGTGGAGGACATAAGAGAATTCAGACACAGTTTTGATCTGCATTATGAACTATCTTTAGTGTAACGATGAAGACAAAATGCTGATTTGTCTCAGTTGCTAAAAGCAGCAGAAAAGAAGGAATTACAGAATTATCATGGAATATTCATTTCACTTATAGACAGAACTACTACAGGTTTTGATTGCATAGAATTATTACCAGCATAAAACTACAAGTGCAGCAGAGCTAGACCAAAGATTAATTGATCACTGCATGTGTTGTTTCTATCAGTGCATCATTGCCAGTCTTTAAGAAATCGTGTATTTAACAAAGACAAGTAGATCTTGAACTTTCCCTGGTATATCCTCTAGTTCATGCCAAGCATTTAAGAACTTTGTGAACCAAGAGTTAAATCCAGACCATTATATTCAATAAGCACCAATGGGATCATCCTCCAAAAATGTATTAAATTCCCTTTTGAATCCATTTATACCAGTTCTCTACAGAACCTTCTGGCAAAGGGTTCCACATGTTAACTTATTGCACAGAAACCCAGGAATTTGCCAAGCTGCTTCATTAACCAGAGCTCAGGTTTTTCTAGCAGAGCTCTGGAGTGTTAAAAGTCTTTAGCCCCCAGCCCCTCTCCCCTGCCATCCTCACCAGCAGGTATTACTGAGGGCAGGGAAGCAAATCCTCATGTCACTTGCACACTGTCACCATCAGGTTATTAAAAAAGAGCTGCGCCTCTTCTTTTTTATAGTTCACACTAAAATGGCTTTCTAATACACATCATGGTGTAACAATTAAAAAAAAATGAAGTATCTGGGTGTAGCATTAACATTTCAAATATATTTTTCAAAAAATTGGAAGATTAGTGACCACTTCCTTAAGTGGTGTAAGCAAGTGACATTTCAGTAACCTCAGCAGCAGTGTGCAGGCTGACACTGCGGGTGACTTGGCCTCTCTGGGGCTTCTGATCAGTCACTTCCATCTCTTCCTCTGCAGCACTCCAGAAATCTCCACACGTCCTCCTCCCATGGAGACAGAGAGACACCTCAATCACCATAAGGCATTATAAACTGTGACAGAGTACTATGTCCAAGGACAGCCCCTGGCACCAAGGAAAATTACTGTTTCAGCTACCTGAATGTCATCTTAAAAAAGAAAAGATTTTCATAAGACATTGTCCTGGATCCTTGCACTCTTCATACACCACCGAAGTGTTCTGCATGTTAAAAGCATTTACCATTTTAAAAAATGGTTTGGGCAATAAGGGAGCCTCCAAGTTTAAAGCATATACTTGGTAAATACTTAACTGATCACCACTACTCTGACTATATGGAGGATATTTTCATTTAAAAAACCCAAAACGTTAGTATCTGAGGTGACTGTATATCTGAGTTTCTAGAAGGGTTTTTTAGTGAGAAAGGGATTTTGGATACAGCAGCTGAGGGATCAAATCGTATTTCAGGGAGGACTGCACACTCAAAAGTGCAACAAACAAAATGAAGCTTTATTTCTTCCTCCTTTAATTTTTTTCTCTGTTCATTGCAACTGTGTTTCTTTTCTCAGTTGTCCCTTCTGAACTGGAATACAGATTGTTCCCAATTTTAATTTCTTATCATGCAAATATTTTAAGACATGTTAAATAATCTGAAATAATTAACAAATCTGAAATGTCATCAGAAGCTAAATATGATTCTAAAGGTTTCCCTGTTCCATTCTGGATTGAGCAGGCTTAACAGTATGGACTATATTTCAGTAACTCTTAATCGTGACTGTGAGATTTTTGACTCCACCTGATCTAAGGAGAACAAAATGTGCCCCTGAATGTGCAAGGTGAGTGTTAGAGGTATAAATTTATCAAATATGATTGAGATTTGTTGAGAGTCCATTTCAGAGAAAACGCAGCTGAGCACACATAAAAAGTTAGTTAAACTAACTTGGAGTTAGTGAAAACTCCAAGGTAGACATGATACGCTAAATCAGCCTATAATATGCCTTATTTCCAGTTAAATCCGTGACATTTTTAGAATGTGCTGGCTTCCAAAAGGGCACAGCAAGGGCTTGACAGAAAAGAGCTCAAAGGTGCTAAATTGCAAGGAGCATCTACAAATCTGAAAATACTTACATTAACCCATGGATGCTCAAGAACTTGCAAGGCTGAGAATCGCAGATCTACATCTACTTGAAGCATCATTGTGATAAGTTCCTGAGAAATTGAATATTGGGTCAAATTTAAAGAACACTTTTAAAGAATAAATTAACATTTCATTCACTAAAGAACTCTTCAACTGATTTTGTTAGAGTACTCAAAGAGAGAGTGAACTACCAACTGCAGAAATATACTAAGATCATTCAAAAAATAGAAAAACTATGAACTCATAAACTCTCAGCTGAACTTTTAAATCAATATCTAACAGTACCTTGAAAAGCTAGAAGACAGCTCTGAGTTACAGTTCTGAAGCCACTGTTTAAGAGGAAAGCACTTAATACACAATGTGCAAAACAGATGGTTGCATGAAATTAGGTTAGCTTCCCATTAAGAAAAAAATAATTCTTCTGTAGGAAAAAAAAGTCAGCAAACATAGTTTTACTTTAAACTTTTGTATAAATGGCACAGAATATATTTTAAAAAACCAAAATAACAACAAACACTCAAAGCCATTATTTTTCATCCTCTGATTTCCTCTGCAATTACCTAGATTTCAACTAGCATGTAAATAAACTTATATCTAATTCCACCACTGAGTGGAGTGCATGGAAAACAGGATGGCAATATGACAGCAAATAAAGGTGTATCACCAAAGACCAAAGCCAGCAATCCTACAATGATTTTGTTTAGAGGACTTCCAACTCTATGACTGTGTCTCATTCATTAACCTCATTAGTTAACAGGCTAAAATGCTAGTTCTGATCACCCTCCACATACCTGTAAAAGCAGGATGTAACTCTCCAAAGAATGGAGATTCAGAGCTATCTTAATACCTGTATCCACCTCCAAATTTCACCTTAAAAAAGGTTCATTAAACACTGTCACACTGAAGGAAACAGGAAGATAGTTTTTAATGCATTTGTTTCACAGACTAGAGAAAAAAACTGGCAGAAAGTAAACATCTATCTACAGAATGACTATATGATTTTTTTTTTTACATACACACATGTATTATATCTCTGTCCACATATATTTACATATATGATTACAGTGGATGACAGATCCCTAGAAAATCTTTGAGTTAAACTGTTGCTTTAGTGTACTGGTGAGAGTTAAAAAACTTGATCTACTCTGCAAGTATAAAGAACTCTGTCAAGGTCTGTATCTGTAAATAATTATATCTTCTTTTGCACACCAAAGGCTGCAGGTCAAGAGCTGTTAGACTAGAACAAGTCTATATTTCATACCACACTGCAACAATAAGGCAATGGGAGGCCTGGACCTTTGACAGAAAGAAAAAAGAGACATAACATTTAATGGGGTTAATAAGGGAAATCAGCCTCCCCATAATATTATTACAAAATGTTCTAAGGCCCCGGGCTGGTACCTGGTCCCCCTCATAAGTACATATAAAGCACAGTCCAAGGGAGCTTTAAATTTTTCTGAATCAATAAGGGCTGCTGGTGTCTCTATTGTGTGAGAAATCATACAGAGATATGATGTCCATTTCAGATCCACCTGGAGTCCGATAGACAGTAAGTAAACAAAACATACTTGGTGATGCAAGAGGAATTTATAGGAGTAGCAGGAGATGTACAAGACATGTCAAATACAACACTGTGAAAGAACAACACACATTAGGTACTCCCACTGGAAATAGTACTGTAGAAGAAAATACCATGAACTATAAAACTCACCTTTGCAGAATCAGAAACGTTGTCCCAATATGGAGATGGAAAATCCATCTGTCCCATCAAAATCTGATCAAAAAGCACTTCTTGGTCATCTCCACTTCTGTAAAGTAAAAACCAAAGAAAACCAACAACAAAACCCAAAGAGAAATTATCTTTATATGTCGTTTCAATAGACTTCTTAAAATTGCTTTTAATTGCTTGATCCCTTAGTATGCTTTTGGAAGCTGCTGATTGCCCCAAGCATGAAGCCATGGGTATGAATGGTGAGATAATAAAACACAGTGCATTTGGTACAGTCTTTCTGAAGCAACCTGCTTGTCTTTAGGATTGTCCACAACTTTGCAATTGCTTTGAGTGGATAAAATATCTGACATGTCCTTATTAAGTGGCTTACATTTTAATTACCTTTTACCAACCAAAAAATATGTTGCATTTGGGTCCATGAAAGAAGATGGTTATTTCACTGTGTATTTAAAACATCAGGCAAAGGCACGCAGAACCTATAATGAAGGCTCTTGTTTTGTAATGCAGTGAAGTTTAAACTAAAATAAACAAACATGAGACAGAGATTTTACAGTAAAATCACAGACATTTATGGGGCTTGTGTGAAACACTATGCAGAGCACAGGAAAAAAACATCAAACCCTATGAGCAGAGAACTTCTACCAGTGGGAATCTCTGTGCTTAATGTGAAAGGAGCACAGGGACCAATTCACATAACAAGGACGGTTAAATAGATCAGTCCATACCCACGGAATGGAGGAAAACCACAGAGCAGGATGTAAGTAATCACACCCGCTGCCCAGATGTCCACCTTCAAGCCATACCTAGAAGTGTGAGAGACATGGTTAGAGACATCCGACTCCTATGGACTACAGTGCAAGAACAGAGGAAACATGTTCAGAATCATTAATAATTTCTTATATATTCTTGTCTACCTACCAATCCTAATTCCGCTTTCAAATGTTTTTTACATTTACATCTTAAAGTTACATTAGATCAGAATGTGTGAGTGCATAGAAGACACTGGGCTGTATTCTGGAGTTAGTTAACTAATTCAAGTTGAGTTAACTTGAGTTAGTGATGCCTGTCAACATGAAATCTGCAAAGGTAACACAGGCTGCTCAAGCCAGCAGGCATTTACTCTGTGGAAAAAAATAAAAAAGGACAGTGCATGATAACGAAATAGAATTAAGTGAATAGCAGTTAAAAGACTCTGGACAACAGAATTACTTCCACTGTATCTGCAAATGGCTAGTTAGTAACTCAGTGTTAGGCTGAAAAGTCTGAGGCCAACAACTGGCAGAGGTTGACCAATATAGCTCCAAAGCTGACCTACTCGGAGCTGGTTTAGATAAGATAGACTTCAGAGGTCCCTTCCAACTGAATTGTTCTCTGAGCCATGATTCTGCATCATTGCTAACCAAAGGCAGCATAAAAATCTTAATTGCAAGATCTCCTGTCTGACACAATGGCAAGAATGGGCTCCACTGAGTACACATCAATGTATCACCACTACAAGTGATTTACCCAGTTTCAGCAATGATTTCTGGAGCTACATATGTTGGGGTCCCACAGACAGTATATAGAGGTCCATCCACAATTGTTGCTAGGCCAAAGTCTCCCAACTTCAGGGACTTGCTTCCATCTTGATGTTCATAAACCTAAACCAGGAGGAAAATTCAAAAGTTTACCACAATACCATCAAGGTAACTACTATATCACTTGCTAACTGCCTGAAATGCTCCTACTTATTTACAGGTTTTTTTCTCCTCCTTACCTTCAATATATTTCTCAGCATGCTTTGAAAATTCATAGACAATTTGGACAACTTCCCTTGAAAACTCTCAGGATGTTTGGGAAAGACTTATCTCACTACCTGTCTAACAAAAGACATACCACTTGCCAGATTCTAAAGCCCAGAAGCAAATGCACGACCTTCCAACAGTGTCTCTCCTATGTCAACTCCCTCCTGAATTCACAGTGTAGGGGGTTTGAGCTTGTTCATTTTATTTGCAGAGAGCTTAAAGGTTTGCACAGGAACTTCAACTATGTAGATAACAGAAAAGTGACTGCACTGATAGCAGTTCCAGGCTCTTCTCTGTGTGCTGAAGCCACAAGACACAAACCTGGCTGGAATATTTAACCTAGAAATGCTATCCTCTCCTTGGATGCCTGTTAAACACCAATGATGTCTTAGTGGCATGGAACCATCACAATCAACGGGACATAGGCAGTTAGGGCTGCTAATGGGTACACATGAAAATCTTATCTTAAAACATGGTCTTCACAGCAGCAGCGTGACCTTTCATGGGGTTTTATGGGTGCAAAGGGAAATTAGGATGTAGTCACATCAAAAAAAAGCTAGACACATCAGTTAAAAATACAGAATTTTAGAAGCTGGCTCAAAGCAAAAGAACGACCCCAAACCTTCAAACACTGAAAACTTACCAAAGAAAATGTTTAAAATACAAAATACAAAAAAGTATCTAAATTAAACACTAAACTGTAAGCCTATCTTTAATTAAGCTGCTGGTTTGAGTTATGCTTCCCATTTTGGAATGTTTTCTACAACAGCACCTTAAAAAATTGAAACAGTCTACAGGGGGCCTTTTTATAGTATAAATGCATTACTTTATTATTTTGCAACGCAAAACAAAGTTCTATGCAGTCTGGCCCACCACTAGTGATATCCTGAAAACAATCAGCAGCAAAACTGTGCAAAAATAGAAAATACCATACTTCCCAATCAAAACCAAAATAACCCTTAATATATATTTTGACCAGCAACTCCTACATCCAAAATTAGTTATCTACAACTGTTTTAAGAAGAAAAGCCTAGATTTTTTTCCTTATAAAAATACAATAAATTCTACATGGGACCCTTGAAGATTTCACTTGGAGCAGAAATAAATTCTTGAAGTCTCTCACCACTGTTTGCTACAAACCTGCTATAGCTCATAAAAATTAGTTATATTATACAGCCCCCATCCCCCAGTTTCTTGTTTGTTAATGTTAGTCATGTCTAGAGAGAAAACCCCTCTCTGTCCTGAATCCCTGCTTACCAGGTGATACAGCCACAAGCAGACATTCAGAATACACAAAAGTCTTCTCTCCTTATGTTACTTTTAAGAATTCAACTGGATCTTTAAGAGGACCAGCAATTTAAAATGGATTCACATTTCTCTTCTACTAAGCCAGAAAAAAGTTATGTTTATAGAAAAGCACTGGGAAAAAAAAAGCAATTATGGTTTTATTAAAAACACAGATTGTTAAATACATCTGGTTCCTGAAACTAAAGAAAGTGCTCTCTGAAATGGCAGTAATAAATCTAATTTCAACAACAGTTTTAATTAAAGTCTAGAGACTAGAGCTTTAAATATTCACTTGTTGAAATATGTAAAGTGCGCACTTAGACATCAAGAGCTGAATCTGGCCTAATTAGTATTTCATATTCTATTTCATGCAGTTATCTTTTGGAAAGCCCTCTCTGAGTTGTGCTAACCTAGCAAATATTCTTAAGTTCCTTGCTGCAATTGACCACACCTTGTGTGACTCATCTATACTACAAATTAATTGCAGAAGAGGTTTTCTTGGCAATATTTACCAATGCAGAAGGTTTGGTACAGTGTATTTTCTAGTATTCTGCCTCATCTGTTTCTAGGAATTACTTTGCTTGGAAATCTACTTCAGTTGACTTGTAAAACTGAAGAAAGTAACTTTTCCTCACCCTGTTATAACTCCATATAAAAAAGAGCCCAGTGTGAAGCTGTGGTATGTTACTTGCCAGTCAAGGAATGTGAAAGATAATTTAATGCTCATGTTATTCTGAATAAATGCTATATATGTTCCTGCATTTAAATACTGAAGGGCAATTAAAGAAATGGGGATTAGTGCAAATTGCCCACTGCGTAGTGCTTTCACTGTTTTAACTAAGCAATAAAACTGTGTAATTGTACTACACTAATTGAATGCAGCCACACATAATTGTATGCCACCATATGTATCCTATTAGTATAAAGACTGTCAGTATTTTCTGAGCTGCTCTTGTGATCAGTGCAGATGGCAACAGTCAGAGAAGTTGTTCTCTAGGGTTTATTATATAGCTATAAAGACATCCCATGACTTGACAAAATAAATGTTCTAAATAGCAACAATTATGAAAAATGTTCCAATTAAAATGTGGAAGACTCCCCAGAGAACAAAAAAAACCAAAACAAAAAAGCTAAAACATCACAGGTATTCGGAATGCCCTAAACTCTTGGACAGTTGACTGTTAGGTGGACTTTACGGGCCTTGTGGATAATATGGAATATTTAAGCAGTTAAAAAATAATGGGCGCTGCACAGAGGACAGGTTCACACACACAAAGATTTATTCACAGGATCTGGAGCTGGTCTCACACATCAGCTCTAAGCCTGAAAGTTACTTTTGGGAAGAAGGAAATATGGATAGAGAGAAAAGAGAAGGTGAAAGGGAAGGCTCTATCAGGGGCTGGTAAGAGATGAAATAAAGAAGCTCCAGATGATCATCCTCTTCTCTTCTCCCTCTCCAGAGCAGCATGTTCCCCTTCACTCCCCATGTTTTCCTGAAGTAACTCTATAGCCTTGCTCATCTTCCCTGTTGATTTTTTCCTGCTAATGGGGTTGTTAGCCTCAGAACATGCTCCTCCAAACCTAAAGTTACAATCCATGAGTAGGAAATGGGTGCGGGAGGAAGGGCTGATTCTCACCCAAGTGGCCAGGAGAACCTGCTATAACAACACAGCCAGGGTTTGCACATGCAACACTGGGACAGTAACAGAGGGAATGCCACAGCACCAGAACAAGGGAAAAATACCACCATGAGCACTTAGATGAAGGGTTAAAGACCTGCAAGGAAAACGGCAGGCTACAAAAGGCAGGTAGAAGGTATTTTGCAAGAAATGCTAAGACCCATGTGGCATTTTTCAAGTGTTTTATAAATGCCATGGAAATAACACTAGTTGCAATCTTGTGACATAAGGAACCACACATCCCATTTGACAGCTAAGATAAAAGCAGAAAGGTTCAGAGACACTGAGGCCACAGGCACCCAGTGCCCGAACTGGGGTCAGAGCTCAGATAAGGCTGGTTCCAAAGCACTCTTTTAAAGAAGGATTTGTTTCTCTCAAGGACCTGATAAACCTTCGAGAATTAATATAATTTGTTAATCAAATGCTGTTTTTTTGAGAATTAGGATGCTGCAAGAGGTTAAATGCTGCATCCTCACTGCTCAGTCTCAAATCAATGCACAAGGCCAGAAAAGTCACACAGAAACTATTCAGCTATAATGTGAACAATGGGATCATTCTCATAGTGGATAATTACCAGAAAAGCTGAGAAGGAATATCTAATCCCTTCCCTGCTGCCCACACCTCCTGCCCACCTCTTTTCCCCTAAAAGTTTAATTTGGACAACAATAGAGTTTAGGCATTTAGAGACAAGTGAAGACAGCAGCAGGGCAAGGCTTGTCCCAGACCAAGACCCTCCTGCACACTCCAGGCACAGCATTAATGACTCCTGGCATGTGATTGCTACAACATCTGCACGCAGCCACCCATCAACATCAGCACCAGAAATGCAAATGGAGCACAAGGGCCAAGAAAGTTGTATCAGTCATTTGTGTCTAGTGAAACTTCTACCCAGTGTGTTTTCAGCAGTTTCTGGAAAATGAGGACAGGTTACTTCCTCACCCAGAACTGCAAAATCACTTGCCACTAGAAGAACTTCAATTGTAAAAATGCCACTCCCTGGAAGTTTAGTAAGATCTACTGGAGTCAACTTTCCCATAAAACCTCTTCAATGTCAAGCAGGACTAAATGCATTAAGTCATGGCTGAGAGCACACAGCTGATAAAACTGATATTCTACAACTCTATGGACATTATTTTACAGTTGCAGAATATATGGAGAATTGGGATATCTTGATACTGGAACATGTCTGCAAATTTGGGAAAACTCAGAACAGTGAAATAATCAGGAGCAGCTAAATTCTCAGGAGAAATAAAACCATGTGGAGGATACAATTGCTGCATTCAAGTGTGCAAAATTCTCAGAGAAAGACTAATTGCCAGGGTATGTTTTTCACTGTCTTCAGTGGATAAGGCTCATACAGATTTAGTCAGAAAAACAAAGACTGAGACTGTCTATTTGGGGAAATGACTTAATGAAAAGCACTGTAGGATTATTTGGGAGATGCAGAAGGAGAAGGACACTGAAGTCTCTTCCTGGCTCTGCACTGATGTATGACGTGGTCAGGGCACAGCATTTACACACACCATACTTGTAAAACTAAAGTGCTGCTAATTATTTAGGCAGTGACACTACAGAATAGTCTGCTGAGGACAGAAACACTTATAATTATGAGAAGCTTGAAATTATCTTGCAGTTTACTATAAGTTCACTTCTAGTGATCCCAGGAAGAACTCTGCTGCTGTGTCCCATGGAACAGTCTAGACATATCACCTTATGTTACTGTACTTCCTGTGATAGCTGTTATTCTTAGGAGAGCTTTACAATGCAAAGGTTAAAATTAAAAGACCCAGTGACTTCAAAGACTGAAATAAACTTGGCAGGCACGTGAAAGGAGGAAGTGCAGACCTTTTCTCACACACTCTCAAGTTATTAAAAATACTGAAAGATGAATCTTCACTTACCAGTAGATTCTCTGGCTTGATATCCCTGTGGACAATGTTCAGGCTATGAAGATATTTGATGGCACTGGCAAGGTTGTAAAGCATCCCACTGGCATCCCGCTCTGTGTATTTGTTGGTGGAAGTAATAGCATCGAAAAGATCTCCTCCCTGGAGCAAAATTACCATGGGATATGAGCAATACTGCTTGTGAAATGAGTGAAAAATTTAGGGAAGATCAAGCAACATTTTTAGAGGATGGGGAGGTGAAGGGGAAGGGAGCAGCACAGTTTACTTGCAGCTATAAACCCATATAAACTATGGGTGCTGTGATGACATCTCCTGTAATAGCAGGTGAACAGATCAATAATTCAGAACCATTTGTCATGGCTGAACTGGCCAGCTAAGGGGCTGGAGTTCCTATTGCAAACCATTCTCACCTGCTGCTGCTTTTGTAACATGTCCAGCACTTGCCAACCTGTGTGTTCAGAGCCTGCTACAAATTTCTGGTAAGACTTGCCTGTCATGATGTCATGTACCAACCCTTGTCACTCTTTATTATAATCACAAACAGACTGACACCAAATGTTTGCCCAAAGCCTAACTGAACCCCAGAAAGATGAAGAAACTCTGAGTAAAACTCAAACTAGCTACCTGTCCACAATGCTATTGTGTTTTAAAGGTCTATTTCCATCTCATTAACCTTTGGAAACATGGATTTAAGAAACTACTTTCTCTACACAAGATATGAAGTTTTTGGTCGTGTGATGCTTCCTGCAGTTAATACTGAAGAACTTTACAGCATCTGTGTCAGGCAATCATAGTGGAAGACACAGGTGGCAGCTTGTCCCATTTCCAGCTCATCATGCTTCCTAATTCAGCTAAAAGCTGCTGTCAGTGAAAGAAAAAAAAAAAAAAAAAGAAAACAGGAGAGAAAGAAGGAAAGAAGAAAAGAAGGAAAACTAAGTCCTCAAAGCTGAAATGATCTTCACCAGCATCTGAGGCAGCCCTGACTCTATTTCCAGAGGTGAGCTGGCAAGTGGGGAGAAGGAAAGAAGGAACATGGAAGTGCTTAGAAAAAGATGGAAAAGTAATTTTAAAGATGAGATTAAGAAAGGAGCTTGACAGAGTGGAGGAAAACCCACTGATCTGTTGAGACATACTACTCAGAGGTATTGAGCCTTTGGCCAAAATCAAAGCAGCATCATCAAGAAAACACAATCCAACAAGAGCAACAAAAAGGAGGAGGCAAAGGATAACTCTGAAAAAACAATGCAAAAAATTCCCTGCTGCAGTCAAAACATCAAGAAAAAAAGAATCACAGGGGACTGTATTTAAAAGAAAAAGCAGTTTTTTTCCGAAGGCAACAGAGGAGTCCCAGCTTTGCCAGCTCTCATAGTTTTATCAACAGCTTCAAGATATTTGCTGGTTTTTTTAAGGCTCAACTCCAAAATAAACATTTTTTTCCACTTTCCAGAGAAAGAAGGAGGGAGGGAAAAGGAAAAAAAATAAAATTCCAGGAATCATGGCTACAGAGAAAAGGGTAGGAAAAGAGAACCACCAAAGACTCAAACCTGATAAAACAGACTTTACTTGTCATAAAAAAACCAAACAAACTATAAAATTTTTTGTATTGTTGAGGTGCAGCTGAAGTATGCCAGGGTAGTTTTATTCCTGTTGTAGATGCAAAATCCCAGGTCTTTGGAAATTGCTTACAGCCAACCATTGTCAAATCTGGACCACATCAAACTTCTTGCCCTGGCTGGTGACTGTTCAAGACACATCAAGATACATTGTGTCAAGGAAAAGGAAGAACAAAAGGCCAAGCTAAACCAGATAGAGGATTAGAGAGAAAGAGGCCAAATATTTGGCAAAAGTACAATACCATGTACTTCATGGCATTATCTGATCCCTAAGTATTAGATATCAGCATGTGGCAAAGTATGTGAGATAAATAATCTATCTTCCCTAAGCTCCTTCCTGTGAAACCCCTGTACCAGCTGCTTTTTAACATGAGGCAGTGGATTAGACAGATCTTTGGTCTTCTCTAATATGTTCCAGATGCTCAGGAGAAGTGTCAATAACATCAGCAAAGCATCTGCCTCCAAACAAAGAAAATAGTCCGAGCTGAGATATGAAGAGCAAGAATGAAAGGAGCTGAGCCTTAAAAACAGAAGAAAAAATTTTGGCTTGAAGTCAGAAGAAAAGGAACAAATGCTCATGCACAGGAGAAACATAAACTCAGAAACAGATAAAGGCTGCAGAGCAATTTAACAGACAGTCAAGTCAATCTGAAGCAGAATAATTTTCTCCATTTAAGTAGCTACTATAGCTGGTAAAGTTTCTTACCAGGTATTCTGCTAAGAAAAGAGAGCATATATTTAGTCTGCAGGATCCTCTGCAGTTAAAAGAGGGGTGATATCATGGAAAGAGTTAACAGAGCTGACAGCTATATCAGGTAGAATTGTTTTCAGACTTTCCTCTCCCCAAAGAGCACTTTAACCTGCAAGGTTCTGCTAAGCCGATTCACACAGCAGGTCACTATCATTTATTCAGGCACCAGGGGTGAGTTCAGGATGACATTTCAGTCTTAAATCCCCTGTTCTGGAGTGAAACAGGACCAACAACATCTGAATGCAGTTTTTATCATCTGTGCACATGAGGAAGTGTACTTGGAACTACAGTAACCAATTATTTATTTATTACCTTGTTATGTAAATGATATGATCTCTCTTTTTCTTCTGCAAAAGTGAAATCATATCCTGGAGCAGTAAAGGAAACTCAGCAATAAATCTTGCTTCTTAAATTGGCCAAACCCCTGTTAGGTTTGAATAACAATTTTGTTTCACTGTGTAAAAAGGCAATGTGCCAGAAACCAGGTCTTTGCTTCCTTTTACAAGCACCACTTGCAATGTGTTTATATTTGTATTTATGAAGTGCTTTTTCTTACACTTTGCAAAGCAATGAATGGCCTATCTGCCATGAGGTGAGGGCAGGATTTGCAGCAGTCACTTATGTCAAACATGTTACTGCCAATTAATGCAGGGTGGTATTAACTGATAGCGGGCTCTGCACTGTCAAGCCTTTTCTCCTTGCCTTTCTTTCCTGTCTGTGAGTTTCATTTAAAGTCAGGTCTTCAAAAGTCAGTCAATAACAGATGGTTAATCAATTCTAACAGTGCACGCTATGAAATGGTAATAGTCAGCAATTGGTGAATTAACAATTAATAT
The DNA here is from genome assembly GCA_036785705.1 of Acanthornis magna. NCBI lineage: Eukaryota > Metazoa > Chordata > Aves > Passeriformes > Acanthizidae > Acanthornis > Acanthornis magna. Next base: position 17,335,922 of record JAWUZG010000090.1, read on the forward strand.
CTTTCCAGAAATACCCTCCCAAGTGTCCATAGAGTGCAACAAGGCTTTTCTTCCAATTATATATTAAGGAACAGAGGTTTGCTTGAAAGAAACAAAGTTGACTTCCCAGAATCAGTATTATTTCTTCTAAATTTCTTACATTATTCTGCGTAAAAGGAAAGACTATTAAAAGAGTGTTCTCTAGGATATGAGAAGTACAGAGATTCCTATAAAGCCCTTCCATAACATAGCTAAAAAAATGAATATTTTATTATGTACAGCAATCCTGAAGAGTAAAGAAGAAAGAGAGCAAGAAAACATTTCCAGGAAGGGAATATAATGCATGGCGTTTTTATATACATCTTTTAGTCTAGTTATTTTCTAAGGGTTTTTGGTCCCCTCCTCTCTCATTTAGCTGAGTAGGACTTCAATTAAAAATCCATTGGACACTACAGTTTACACATTTTTCAATCATGAATAGCACAGCAGGTTGCACCCATAAAACCAGCTATGTGCTTACATCTTGCCAGGTTAGAACAAGGCACAGCTTTTACTTCTTAGCACACCTCATGGGGCCAAGATGAAGGATTTGTCAATGCAGGCTGAAGCTGTGGCCACGTTAGATTATAATGCTGTGCAAAGGGATTGAGGCACCTTTGAACAAGCTCTCACAGACACTGAGGAAAACCGACAGTAGCATGGATCTCATAGTGAGATCACTTACCATAGAACAGAGCAGTAATTATGATTAAAATAGTGTTAGATGGCTAATGGTATCTGACCTCAAGCTGTGCTATTTCACATTGAATGCCTGAGAGTGAGAGAGGGCTGTGATTGTGAGGGAAGTGGGGAAATTATTCTGGGACTGGTAACACAAAGGGATTTATGGTGTGAAAGGGTGCCAGTGTTTTTCTTTTGTCTTTGGATTTAACCTCTCCATCAGAGAAAAAATGTCAGCTCCTTGCCACCAGCATCTCCCAGGGTGTTTCCTCAGAGCTTGGAGGTGGTGGACAGTAGGGTTAGTGGGATCATAAGCTCCACAGCACTACTCAAGCCAAACAGGGCATCTGTCACGCTCAAACCTAAGAGAACAATGCTGCCATCTCCCAAGCTGTGGTGCATGGCCTGAGCTTCTCATAGATAACAGGACCTCCCAGACTACCAGAAGGACAGGGAAAATCTGTGGCCATCCACCCGTGAGCCACACAGAGCCTTCCAGCTTTGGACTGGGAACACAGCCTGTCACTGGTGCTGCCACAGAGCATGGGAGATAATGGAAAAAACCAAAAAACCTTCTCATTCTACTTGCTCTTGTATTCCAGACCAGAGACTGAGAAGGTATTTAAGAAACACTTGGACCTGGGATTGTCATCTCAATGAGATTTTAATGGCTACATTAAGGGCACCAATTAACCTCCACTTACAACCAGAGCAAACCAGATTAACAATCCTGCTTGCCAAAAATCCCTTTCTGTCATGACCTCTGGTGGTGCCTGTTTCTAGCCATGGATACAGAGAATGCCCACTGAAGAGGACCACACTCTTAATTTGAGTGGCAGGGATCTGGGTGCCAGGGTTTGGAGTGCCTGATTTGCTCAGAGTACACACAGAACAGGCCTGCACAAATACCTCTGCTGCACAGCTTTATTGATACATTCATCCTTAAACGCTTGAAACCCTGGATTTCCCAAGCATGGGCACAATGGCTGCCCCCAGAGAATATGCTGATCAGGACACATAAATAGAGGTGGCTGCTGGAAAGATATCCTTCCCACAGAGTAGTTGAGGAAGGAAGGAGAATCGCAAATCCTACCAGTGAAGGTGAAAAAAAGGTGTATCCTTGTAAAGTACCCATGGAGGACAAGATGCCTTCAGCGGTTTTCTGTTCTAATTCGTGCAATTTACTCAAATCCATTTTTACCATCTTTTATGCATAGTGACATACCTCTGTGTTAGTACCAGAACCAAACAAATTCATGTTTATTGCATTGCACATTTGAGAGTATAGGGGCAAGAGATGACCTGATCTGAACTTCATAATCCCGTTTGAATATACAATTCCACCAGAGAGTCAGCTAAATGCATAAGATCTGGAAGTCAGTGCGAAGAAATAGTGTCCAAAATATAAATTACTGCATTTGCAAATTTACTTTTCAAAATAGAACCATGTTTTAAATAGCAGGCTTTTCTCTTTCACTTTTCCCTTCCTTCAGCTTAAATTGAAATTGCAATCAAGGAGGCAAGTTTGACGCTGTGTTAGTATAAATCAAAAGAGAAAAAATATCTGTAATATTGTTTAGATTTAACATAAATTAATAAAAACTAATGAAGCCCTCTTACCATAGAATTTTATATTTTGAAGGCCAGTATTTATGGCTAGTTGGAGTGGGTATATTTTCAATTCACCTCAAGGCAGATCATACAACATTTTAACGAGTCCTCTTTTGAGGAAGCAAACAAAACTGGCAGTATCTAAAGTACTGTCCACAGAAAACTTCCAAGTGTGTCTTGCAGGAATTTAGACAAATATTTGAAATACTTGAAAGCTAATAAAAAAAAACAACTGACAGTGGGTATCTTTCAGTAGGATGCTAGACTACTTTCAGAGTCCCCTTCCATTCTACATTATTCTGTGACCCCATGGTTTTTAGCAAGCCTAAATATGAATGGAATTTTTCAATATGGTTAAAACAATAAGCAGCTTGTCTCCAAAATACTCACCTTTACAAGTTCCATGACAAGGTACAACTCAGTTGGCATGTCCATCTCCTCAATCAGAAGTACAATATTGGGATGCTTGACTCGTCTTAAAATAGATACCTCGTTCTGGATCATGTGTTCCTGACACACACACAAAAATCTTCCATGAATATGGGTTAGTGGGGAAAAAACTCACCGTGGAAAAAGCAGAGAGAATTGGGACCTGCATGGATTCTCTGGGGTTTTTGAGAAAACTAACAGATGTTGCCTCCAGCGATATAGAAGGAACATGTTTAGAAACAACATCAATGTGGTAACTGAAAGAAGAGAGATTGGAACACAGGAGAAAGAAATGGAGGAAAAGACGTGTTTCTGATGCAGAGAAAAATGAAAAAGGGAAGCTTTTAAAATTTTCTCTGATGCAGGATCTTTTGATTTAACAACATGGTAGCATCTTCTCAGAGAACCTTTTTTTACAGGTTTCAAAAGCTAACAGTCACTTGGTGTAAAATTGACATCAATTTAAGCAACCTGTGCCTTCCACACAGTGACCAGTGTTGTTAAAATTATTCCTATTATTTTTCTGCTTTCTATAACACCTGGAATTATGAAAATGAGAGTACATAATTACAGGGGTAAAGAGCAAGGAGTCATACACAACTGGAGAATCAACACATACATGTAGAAAAGCACATGATAGCCTTCTCTCCTGAAACTCCAAGAGTCTCCAGAGGGTGGGCAAAGGCTTCAACCAATGAGATTTTAACACTTGTCAGGAAGGAGACAAATACCAACAGCTTCCTGAAATGATCTCTCACAAAACATCTCTGGAAAAAAAAATCTTTTGGTCTCTTTTAGTACATTTTTTGTACTTACTTTTCCTCTACATTTACTTTTCTTGATTATTTTCAGAGCATATTCTCTACCAGTTGATCTGAGGAAAGAGAAAAGAAAAAGTATTGTATGTTCAATCACACTGAATATTTTTCTCAGTTGAGTTTATAATTTTCATTTGAGTACAATTAGTGCAGTGAAGAAATCTAGTCAAATATTTGTTTTTTTCAAGAAAGGAAGCTTAGATTTAACTGGTATTGTGAATTTGAGCCAGTTATTCAATATGCATGCCTGAGAAAAAGACATAAAACTTCAATTTTTTATAAATGAAAACATTTCAGTATTTTCAAAACAAAAAAAGGCTTGATTTTTTCTTCCATTTTGTAATGAGAATTGTTATTACTTTTTCATTTTTATGCAAAAATACCATAAAGTGTTCACTGGTTCAAATATTTTCAAAATAAAAAAGTTTTGTTTTCTATTATACAAAAAATACAACCCACAGAAAATACTTACTTACTTTTTACTTAAAATGAAAAGTCATTTGTTTGCATATATGCAGTCACAACTGCTATGATAAAAAGGTCAGTCCTTGGAATAATTTTTTATGTATTCAGTAATTATAGGATATTTAGCAGAGTTAAATATGTTGGCTTTTAAGCAGAATGTGAAAGGTTCTGGAGACAGTAAGAAATTACAGAGAAATTAGTTCAGGATGAGAACACATTTCCTTTCAACTACAGCGTTGTTTTGAAACCTTATAATATTTATCACTACCACACATATATATATATCTATTATCTAGAATGCTAGCATAGAAAAATTAGCTTGCAGACAAGTTAACAGTATCAACTTCCATTTCTTAATCAAGTTACAAAACCAAAAGATGGCAGTAAGGATGAAAACAAGAATCTTTGTTTACAAGCCCCAGTTACACTATAAGGTTGAATGGAAAAGGGATAATTTAAGAAAAATATTTTACTGAAATATTTTCATTTTGTAATAAGAACCTAAACAGGTTAAAAATATCTATTACCTTGCCCTTACACACATTTGGTTAAAAATTAAGAAAAAAAATAACCTTTCAAGAATACAGGGTCATTTTTTTAATTCTTCATTTCACAAAACACAGTAGTTAAACTGATACATTAAATTGATATAGAGTATGTTCAACAGAGACATTAATGTGTCTAAAAGTGTGCTCAGTCTGCCAAACAGGACAGGCAAAATGGGTAATACACTGAAAGCACTGTATCTGGAAAACAACTGGGCATTTTCATTGCCATATTAAAATATGGAGAACTCCTCTGGCAATGATGTACCACTAATTTTTAATTCAAAGAAAAAAGGGGAGTTCGGGAAAAAGCAAACACCAAAATATTCATTCTGTTTGAGTTCCCAAGCAAAGAGCAAAACTGTTTCTATTAGTACATCAATTTAAATAAATCACACAGGATGAGAAGGCTTATGAATTGGGGAAAAGAAGTACAGCATAACTGTTCAAAATTTACGTAAATAAAAATTAAAAACTTCCCCTATCTGTGCTCCCCCACACAGGGGTTTAATGCTACAGCCCCCCGAAATGGGCTCCACTTCATGTGGGGTGCCTCTCTCCAGTGCAGCTCTTCAGTGGCTACAGTCCAAGCTCAGTGAGAGGACAGGAAGAGATTTGGACAATATTTTTGTGACTAGAACGAGCAGACTGCACAAGAAATATTAAAAATTAAGGTATCTGTGCTTCAAACTCAGACAAAATATAACCTCTTTCAATAGGAGTCTCTTTCAAGCTTCTTGGTTGCCCTAGGAATGCTTCCTTTCTGTCATGAGAAAGGAAATTGATGGTTTTTGTTGGCCATGGGAGACTCCATGTACTCCAAGACACTGGGAAATCTGAGCTAGTGAGGAAATGTCAGCATTTGAAAGTATCTGAAAGTTAAAAATGAACACATATAAAAACACTGCAGGACAAATTGTGCATATGATGGAGCAGATATGTAACAAGCAGATGACAACTCTGACTGCTCTTTGTTTTGGTAAGAAGAAAATTAAAGCTAAGATAATGTAAATCCTTTCCCTTAAAAAGCTGCAGAACCGCAGGCTGTCAGCAGCACTGCAACTTACACACCACCAAAAAATATGCACAGCCACGTCAGGAAGTCACTGGGAAACAGGCATTTCACCTCACCTATTGCTCCCTCCAAACAATAAAAAGAGACTACAAAAATAAGGCAACATTGTGGCTGGACAGAAGTCTGGACTCACTGCACTACCACAGAGTTAGATCTCTAGTTCAGAACAGGGCTCGGTGCCACCTTCCCCGGCTCTTTTAAACTTTTGCAAAGTTCACAGTGATTTACACTGCACTGGAGACAAAAATCTTTGTTACATTTGTGCATGCATTAAAGGTATTTGTGTCTGCCTGTGCATTCACAGCTGCTCAAAATGGGATTTAGAAGTCCTCATGTGAAAACTTTGGAGATGGTTTTTGGTTTCTATTTGGACTGTTCATTGTCAGAAGAAAATACCTGTGAATGTACTGAAACGCTCGCAGACATGTATTAATAAGTGCTCACTGCCTGATCTCACAGCTATGGAGAAGACGTATCCGTGTGACCAGTAAATTTCCATAACAAGACCCATTCCTACTTGCTTAACACCTTATGGTGCTATTCCTTTGAAGTCTAATGCACACAGGAGTTGTGCTTCAGAAGAAAATGGAAAAGTCCTCTGTCCCGAGTATCACCCCATTAATTCTGGCTCTGCAAATGATGGACATATCAGACTTTGAAGTGAGGTGGTTAAAGAGGCTTAAAAAGAACGCAAAGAATATTTTTGATAGAGTTTCACACGTACTGATTTAATTTACTCTCTGAGTCTTTAATTTCTCCTTCCACACTTGTGATGGCAAGGTTATACTGCTTTAGAAGCGGAAATGAACAAATAATTTCATTTTAATTTTCAAGATCTCCCCAAAGTAGTAGCTTTCTGATAGAAATGGGATCTATGGAATGGTATAGCTCTGAGACCACAAGACTATATATCTGGGAATACCTGGGTAATCATGCTATTTGAGTACATATTCATTAGACACACCATGTTACTGGATACTTCTGGGAGCAGTGGGATAGACAGGAGGACAGGAAACAGTTTTCACTCAAATTCTCAAGGATATTGTAATCAGTATTATTTTTAGGTGTGATGGGACCTATATTTAATTTTGTTCATGTATTTTCTCTCAGCTTGGGAAAGAATTGTGACATGCACACTAGCACATTTGTACCGCCTCTCAGCACAAATGGCATTTTCAGCTGAATGAGTTTATTAAAACCATAACCTTTCTTTATTTTAGCTTCTGATCTGCTTTTCCAAATCACTGTTCACTTTACTTTTAGCTACCCTTATCTCTTTTCTTAGTTACGTATTTTCACCCATCTTTTTCATCAGTCATGCCCCTCCACAGGGTTTTACAGTGCTTTCTTTCATATTGTTTTGCTTTGCTTCCTTTAAGTTTCCACACAGTTTATTGTTCAGACCCTGAGGTTTGATCTGAATAGCTATTGCCCTCTGGATGACCAGCTCCACCATGAACTCACTCTGGCAGAGCACTAAAGGCCTCACCAGAGCTTTGGCCAAGTCCCATAAGTACACTGTCAGCTAAAACGAAATCCACTCTTACCCTTTTCCCCAACAGCTGTCTTCATGATCTCCAAGTTGCACTTTTGGATGCAGAGGTGGACCTGTATTTTTCCAAGGAGACTAGTTTAAAACCAGCCAAGCTAATTTATCATTGTCTGTCATGAGATTTAATCTCATTCTCCAGGGTTTCTATCATATCCTTACAGGCTAAAGAGCAGAAGTTTTCCTTTGAGCCCAAAGGTGAGGTTATAGCCTTCTGTAAGAGCCTCCTCTCTAAGATATGGTAATAGGGGATAGAAAACTTAACTCATGAAATTTCAGTCTCAAACCTTGACATATTTACTGTTCTCCCTTATGGACATCTCTAGCTCTGGCAGCTTTTTGCTTTGTCTGCACTGCTAATGTCTAACATGAGCAATCTTAAAATCATTTCACATACATGTGAAATCCCTTCTGTTTTTTCCTCATATTCTCCTATTTTTAACAATACCACCAAAAGGCAACCACAGTTCTGCTCAGAGCATTTCTGTTTGGTTCCCTATTTTTTTATGCTCTTAAGTTTGGATACAGCCAGTTCAAATCCGTCCAGATTTAGAAACAAACACATGAACTGGTCAACTTGGACAATTTCAGTAAAACTGACATTTGAGGTGACTTGTGACTTCTCTAATCTGGAGTAGATGTCTAAAATCAATGACTATTTTAACCCCTTAACAGTAAAGGTCACTGAAGAAGTTAGATTTTTGTGTCTGTAGTGAGGGTCATAAAGCTGGAAGGAGCAAATATAATGGCACAAAGCAGGCAAGCAGGAGTTACATGTCCATTTAATTAAAAATAAAAATGGAAGAGACTACCCCTCAGTGTCAGATGGCAGAATAGATGGATCCAAAGTTACCTCTTTGTGCTGACCATTGCCACTACATCACAAACATAGAACTTCCTGACATCTTTACAGAGTGCTCCTGCAAGTGAAATGTTCCACTAGTCTAATGTAAAAGGAGACTTGCAATAACATACAGCAAGAAAAGAAGTTATCTAAGTGCAACAAGAAAGATTTAACACAAAGAACTGGTAAAATCACGTGGAGTGCAGCAGAAAAAAAATCCCTATAAACCCCACAAAGAATTAAATTCATAGACTGGCCCTTGAACTCACTCTTTTTTCATTTGAGAGGACATTAGTTTTTCCATCTGGCATTGAGACATTACCTTATTACATTTTTATATTCCACAAATAAAGGTATTATCTGGAAAAAGCATGACATTAATGATTATTTTTTACAGTATTAAGCATATTATCCTCCTCACCTTTCTATACACTCCTTCACAATAGCAAAATTTCCGTCTCCTATAGTCCTTCCAACTTTATATCGCTCTGCTATCGATGCTGGAACCTGGAAACCTTCCTCCAACACTTCTGAAAGAATCATTAGTACATTTTTATTGTTAGTGAAGGAAACACAGATGTTGCACATAACATGCATTTTAAGTCCATGGTTTAGGAGCCTGGAAACCATTCAGTCAGTATCTCACTTACTGTACAGTGAAACCATGCTGCTGACATTGTATATACTCAACAGGTTTCACGCAGATACCATAATGAAAAATAAGACTTCTGGGGGCTCAAACATACCACCATTTCAGTGTTATATAGTTTACCATTACCATTGCAATATGCCCCCAAGACAAAACCAAAACTGTATTTTTTTAATTACGGAAAGGCCTCTATGATCTGCACAAGCGCAGACCAGCCTCCAAAAAGGGCTGGAACTCCTTGACACAGCATGATTAAATATATGTACCAAAGAAGTCCAACACTCAAGCACTTATTTTATTACATCCTGTAAACTGAGACATCCATAAAACTCCTCTTGTGCTAAGTGCTAGTTGTCCCCATCCCCCAATATTAAATATTTAGTTTTTAACAAATGTTCTCAATAATACTACCTCGCATGCAACCTGTGTACCAGATGTTTAGGTAAAATTGCATTACACAGTGTCTAAGCATATGAAAACCTTGTTGTTTAATGTGTTTTAGTGCTCATTCCTGTACCATTATTTTTAAATGTATTTGAAATAGTGTTACAAATACCTAACATGCCTCTAAAAGCTGTCTGTAAACTGCAGCTGATACAAACTACTATATAAATATTGTAATGTAAAACAAAGGAAAGCCTCTCAGAAATGTGATTTGTGTTTACACTCTTTTAAGACAGTGCATTTAACTGTGTCTTTCTCTGTCCTTTGTTCCAGTTTAGTATTAAAAGCGAATGTTAGGACACAAGGAAGCTGGGGTTTGTCTGAATTCACAGACAGCATGAAGAGTTATTCTCGGAACTCACACACACACACATGTATGTGGCTGTGCATGTGAGTCAGCAGTGTGTGAGCAGACCCTGTCCCTTAGCCAACTTGCTCAATGCCTTAGCATTTCTGAGTAAAGACCCAGGACTGCAGTGTGTTCTTTAGCACTATGACAGATGAGACAAAAATACTGAAATAAGCCAGTCAGCACTGTGTTGCTTGCAGAAATAATACTTCAAGTATTCTGCAATAAAAATACGCTCTGAAGAGCGATGTCCAGATCAAATCTGATCCAGAGTGAACCTAACTGGTTTGTTAAGGCTGAGGAGCTTCCTCATGGAAAGTCATCCAGCCTGCATTGCTCCCACCTTCTCCGGCAGGAAGAATGACTCATTTCCTACACAGCTGCTGTTGTCACTACACTGACTGCTTTGAAATGTCAGCCTCCAAATGTTACCTTCTGCAGGGCCATCATTTTCATCCATAGAGCTGCAAACTTTGGTGGATGCTAATGAGGTAGAGGAGCCACTGTGTTGGGAGCTCTGGAAATGGAGACACAAATGAAAACAGATGATTTTTAAGAAGCACGAGTACCCACAGCACATTCCTGCTGGACACATGTTCCGGAGAAGCTTCAGTGTTCCCTATGTAAAGTATCAATTTACTTTGGTGAAGAGATACGTGGATACTTGGGAAAAGTCCAAATTTTTACTTTCGGTAACCTCACGTTACCAGAGTGATCCCTGATCCATCAAGTGCAGCAATGTGCATGCAAGAATACTTTGACATATGCTCCATTAGTTTCTCCCTATTCCACACACATTTCGGCAGGGAAAACTGAGGAGCCGTCCGCCCTCTGCAGGCAGAAGACTGTGTTCTCAGAGACCCTATTAACCCAGCAGGCACTAGAGGAACATAAGTCTGTTACTGGCTGTGTTATGGGCAGAATTCCTCACTCTTACAAACCTCCTTCTGGTGAAATCCTCCCCAGTTTTGTTCTAGAAGGGAGAAATCATTATGGCAATGTATGGACAAAATAAAGGGTCAGGATGAATAATGGTTGCCATTTCATAAAAGCGTTTGATTTGGTGTAGTTCACTTGAGACAAAGTCTTTGTACTTCAGTTTCAAGCACTTCTGCAATTGCCTGAGCTTGTCTGTACAGGTGATCGGGAGAGGACAGTGTCTCTGTGGTCCCTGGAAGGAAACTTGTAGCCACCCACCTTGGATGCCAGATGCGTAGGAGGCAGGATCTCACCAGGGAAGCCTTCCAAAGCACCTATCAATGTCTATCAGTTACCTATCGATTTTAGGAAAACTGCTTCATCATGCATCTAGATGGTTGAAACTGCACAGACATACGAGATGGACTGGATTTCACCCGAACCCTGTGATGCATAACAATTATACAAACACGTCTTCAGGATTCTCCTATCTTCAGAGGAAACCAGAAGCAGCTACAAATATAATGGTGGCCCTTTAAATTTAGAGCCAAACTGGGCGTTTCCTCAGATCCTTCTATTGCAGCTTCAGGGAAAAATATTCAGAGGATTTTCAAAACTAAAACTTTCTTGGGTTCACATCATTCAAATGCTGAAAGTGCTGCCGTATTTCATTATCTTCTTCAATATATATATTACATAGATTGCAGGCTGCACTTACTGTAACTAATTCTATAATTTTCCTTATTAGCATTTGCAAGGTTTTTAGATGCCCAGGATCATGGTGCCAATCCACTTTACAAATGAAATACAGATACTTAGGAATTATTTCTCTTGTCCAACAGTGCAGAACACAGCTGATGACTGGAGCAAGAGTTGCAGCAGTTGGGACCTTTGCTGAGTACTGAGCCAGGGAAAAGGCAGTCAGCAAACTTAAAAGCTGGCCAGTATGCTGAGTTCATTTGAACAGAATAACTTTTATTATCTCCCACAACAGACTAAGGTCAGATGACTTAGACAAAGTCTGAACTTGGCTTATTTTTCACTAAATAATTCTGAGAGCTTGCACATCCCATCTACCATGAGATTCTTTGTCCTTGTTTCCTTTAATCAACCCCAGCTCCCTCCTTTCATCCAGCCAAGTATTTCTTCTGAGTTTTGACCAGAATTGAAGAATGCATTAATCAGTTTTTGGACTGTTTTTGTTGCCTCTCGACAACAGAAGTCAACACTGAGTGATTTTATGCAGTTTGCTAAGATATCACTGCCCTTGTATCATGATCAAACATGTTTGTATATGCGCTATTCCCGTGCTAAACTCTGCATGACATCTCAGTAAAAACTTACCTCTCATTCATTTTTGAACAAATGAGCAGATGTGGATCAAGGTAACAGGGAAATGCTACGAGTTCTCATGCCTGGAGAAGTCACTCTCAAAGCTTATTTTTATACACATGTAATGAGAGAATTGTTTCCTTTACAGTCCTGCTTGTAAACTAAGCAGAAAAACATGTTCTCGCTACTCATTCTGCTGTGTTTGTGTTCCTAGAACAGGCATCCAATTTCATACTTATTTTCCCACTCCACAATATTTTCTGAAAGGAATTACAATTTAAATATGTTTAATATATGTTACTTCTACAGGAATGAATCATCAAAACATTTAAGGGATACAAACACAAAAAGGTTAGTGCTTGATTTTTGACATATTATTAAACAGCTACTTTTTTCATTTTTTGCACTTTCAATGTGAGATTACACTTTTCAGTAGATGTTAGGTCAAGGCTGCTGACTGCACAGCACTGCAGCTTCCTTTAGTAGCCTGATGGTTTCTTTACAGTTTCTCGCACTCATTGCTCTTATCTGTGAGAATGGGAGATGTGAAAATTGAGACCTAACTCAGCAGCCACATCTTCTCAGAATGGGTGCCTAGAGACACTCAAATTTCTTTTTGAGGACTTAATTTTTCATGGACCTTAAAACAAGGCTTAGCTGAGAAATGCAATTGCTCAGTCCTTCCAAAATTAGACATCTTCAAAGGCCCATTTCAACAAAGCGCTGTAGCAAGCGCTTCAATTTAAATACAAATAATCTCAATGGTCTACACACAACTGAAATTAAACTGACTCCTAAATATGTCTTAGGCATAACTCCTTAAATATGCATTTAACCTAGGTTTAGTCTAATAGACGGAAAAAAAAGGTGGCCCTTTTTAAAAAAAAATTATCTCATACTGATGTTTTAAGTGGCTCTATTTCTTTTCTTATTGACACTACATAAAGATGGGAAGATTAAGATGATATTTGTTAACTGAAGAGGAACTGAAATGATGCATTAACATCATATACCATATCACCGGTCTGCAAACAAAGCATACAGCCCCTTTTGTGACATCTGCCAGCAAAGCATTGGCACAGAGGCAGAGGCAGAACTTGCCAGTGACAAGGAAGCAGCAGCTAGGAAGATGAGCTAAAAATACACAATGAGACTTCTTAAACTTTAAATAATTACTGAAAGATATATAAAAGCATACTTTTCATTACCTTTGCTGAACCCCTCCTATTAAAACAACAGATTGAAAATAAATCAGGAAATGGACATTTGCATACATTCACCAAGTCTGCTGGCAGCCCCCCTTTCATAGTTAAAGGGACGTTACTGGATAGACACGACACAAATATTTTCATCTTTATTCAGTCCTCTTCGGCAACATGTAGGCATTTATTTATTTATCTCTACTTCAGCTAGAAGGACATTTCATTTATTTAGACTTTAATTAGCTCGTTGTTCTCACAAGCTGAAAGCCCTGCGGGTCCAGCAATCCTTGTGGGTCTCAGTGTTCCTTCCAGTTGGCTTGCCAATCGTGAGGCAGTCTGTCGTGCACGCTGTTGCTCTCACAGATGTGGACCCCATCAGGGATCTTGCAGATGGGGAGGGGGGAAAAGCAAACCCTAAACAAGAGTGTAATCCCTTGAACACACAGACTTTAATGCAATTAGCTGTTTTAATTTTAAGGGATGCTGAGGTGCTTGGAATGTTATCGCTTTTACACAGATTTAAAGGGGTCCAGTTGCACAGGTTGCCAGCACATGGCCGGTTTTATGGCACACCTTCATGAAAGCGATGGCATAAAAAAAATCAGGTCTTTGGTGTAAGGATTTCAGATCCTATTCAGGTTTATACAACAGATGGCCAGCACACCACACACCTCACTGATGTGAATGGAAACATTGGCGCTATAGAGTTTCATCCATGCCTCACTGGGAGATTTATTTAGCAAAAATTTGATAAATAGTTTGTATCTCAGTGGAAACTGTGCTAAATCCATAAAAAAAAAGAGGCAGCAAAATAAAAATTACTGTAATGTCTCTCTCCTGATACTCACCTTTGTCCTAAATTAATCTTAAAATCCCACTCCAAATAAACAGCAGGTATTATTCTTGTAGACTACTAGTGTCGGAAACTATGGAAAGAGACTTAAACAAGTATGACTAGGAAGTTTTTTAGTGCAATTCAGATTCCTTAATCTTGAACCCCAAACACTGTATTCTATTTCCCAAACCTCTCAAAACCTTTATTAGCACATGTTGAGTCTACAAAGTCTCTCAACAATAGATTCCTTTGTATTTTTCTAGCATGAAGGAAGCATCTGGATGAAATGTGAGTAACAGAAAAGCACACAGGTGTAATGCTAAGTTTGGATCTCACGCAGAGTTCTACTCTTTTAGAAATGGGCTTAATGAAGTGAGGATTAAAATCAGTAAACAAAATTTAAGTTCAGGAAGGAGGCTCAAGAGAAGAGAATTATTAATGTCTGTAAATTATGCCTCCTATCATTGTCCCTATTCCAAAGAACTCTACAGAATTAAAAAAAACAAAAAAACCAAAACGATAAGCGTGTCAGTGTGTCAATAATATGTATAAGATGAAGTTACACTCAGTATGGAAAAATAACATTAAAACCAAACTAAGCAGTTAGGCCACCATGCTCACCTCTTTTGGAGCCCATACTAGTGTTCAGTCTGGTTATAAAAAAACCTTTGCAAGGTAGTAGTCATGACTTCCTGACAGACTCCGTTCCTTTACCTAAAGATGATCATGAATAATGGCAAAATAAAGACAATCGTCCAGTGAAGGTGTTAGCTTTGAAAGACTTCGAAGGGATCAAAAAATTCCTGCAATACGTAACAGTGTTAAGCGAGAAATAAGTGAGTCAATGAACAGCAAAATGGTACATCACCAGAGAACAAAAGCAGAGGACAGGTGATTTAAAACAGTAAAATAATATATTTTGATGTAATTTTTAAGAAGATAAACTGATTTTTTTTATTATTCAACTCAGAGAGAAGCAAAGGGTTACACTGAAATTTCCTCTCCCAACTATATCCAGTGAAAAATGTTTTTGATTTTCTTTTGTTTAATCTTACATTTTTTTGCCCAGCCAGCTGAGACAGGGGGAAAAAAAGCTTTCATATAAACAGTACAGAGTTGGCAAAAAAATTACTTCATGAAGAAACATGAAATCCACAATCTTCATGCTGAAAGAATGGAATCTAATGGAGTTCAATGTATAGAAAGAGAAATGATGCAATTGTTTTCTTTTCCAGTTTGGATACTGCACTAAACCAGCACATCAGATTAAAATTTATTAACTGTTTCATCTGGAACGAAACAATAAAAAAATGTATGCAAACCTGCTTACAAACTTATTCACAATTCTACATCCTGCCCTGTTTTGTTAGACACTTAAGAGAGGCCCTACACAGGGAAGTGATTTTTTTGTTGTTGTTCATTTATGCAAATGAGGATTTACACAGCTTGGAGAAGAGATAAATTCAAATGACACAAGCAATTATCTGGCATATTATCAGGGTCTTGTGTTGGTTTTCTTCTTTGAGGGATAGAGAGACAAATGGGAGAATTTGCAAGGAAATGGAGCTGACAGACTGAAGTTAAGTTTGCAAGCTTGAAGCACTTTGTTTTATTAAGATCCCCTTACTAAGCTGCAGTACTGGATGCTTATACACTCATTTGATATGTGTAACAAGACAATTCAGAAAGACCAGCATAGCTTCCTACATGGTATTTAACAATAAATTTAAATCTAACCTCCGCTACTTCCTAATAGCTGCTTCCAAAGCTGAGCCATAATTCAAACTCTAGGCTCACTCAACCTTTGGCATAATTCAGAAGAGATTGATGATGCTAAAAGAAAAGTATCAGATTTGTGGCATCGGAAGTTATTACTGTCATTTCTGTATCCTTTTTGTGGTTAGCATAAAAAGTTTCATGTGCAATGATGCAATGTGAAGGTTTCCTTTTACCTCTTATAAAGTTATACACAGGCCAAATTTTCCACTAAACTATAGATTAAAAATTGAAAAGCCATCAAAGGAGGTTCTTATTTTTTCCACCTAATTATGGGCACAGAAAAATAACCACTTTACTTTAAACTATTTAGTTGTATTTTAAAAGCTCTCCTGGTATTTTTAACTGTTTTTTGGCAGAGACAGAAACCTCAATTACTTTGTTTTTACTCTTCCTCATTTCTATCATACTGTTTCCTTTCTATGTGTGTACACTTTTTTTAGGCAGACTTATTTATCAGCAACCAAGAGCATTTCAAAACTAGAACTTTTATCAGGCCCACAGTTCCCTCCAGGAAAGTGTCTGAACATCAGCTGAAGCATCAGGCTGGCAGATGACATGTCAGAAATTGTAACATCTCTCTTCCCCCACCCCTGCCAAACAAGAAATAAAACTAGGCTATGGATATGCATTTTTAAAGAGTTGGAAAGATGTCTCAGAACATTAGGTACTTATTTTAAACCACGCCAGGTATGTTTCATTACTATTAGTTTTTCACAGGCATATTTTCCTAATACTTGTCTTAGGAGAAGTGCTGCTGGGGCTGAGCTGTTGGTAGGGATATTGCTTTGGATATTCTACTAATGCCCCACTTCATACCTCAAATCTGTCCCATCATGTGCACACAAAGTTGCCCATAAGCAATTCAAGACAGTTATATTTACTGTCTTCACAACACCCACTACAAACCAAATTCCTCCTTGAAGGATTTTTTTTATCTACACACTAAAGCCCAGAGTTTATTACTAAAAAAACCCACTGGATGCATCTACAGTTTAAAGAAACCCATTAGGATGCATGAATCCCATATGCTTACACTAAGGTTAGATGGATAATGCTAATCCAAAATAAACAAACAATACCAACTGCAAATATTCTGTTAAACCCTGTTAATCATGTTTCCAAAATAAATTCTCTGAACAGTGTGTATTTTTAATATATATTTATTACATCACTTACAATAATCTACATTAATGTTAAGTCTAGCAAAATAACAAATTGCAACCAGGATGACATGGTCAAATATGAAACACAAGTACAATACAGTATGATGAAACAATGGCACAGAAATGAAGGTGATTTTCTTCAGCTGATTATAAGAAATAAAACATTCATCAGCGTTTATTTTGCAAGTTTTACATTTTTTGTTGATATATCAACAGCTTTCTTTTTGGTTTCCTGCATCACATTAATACAAAAATGGTATATTTTTAAAAGCAAATATCCAAGCACTTTTCATTAAAAAAAATAATTGTATGCATAACTTTGTAAAATCTTAAACTTATGTTGTAGATGTGCCAATATTTACAATATCATAGTGCAACTAAGAAAACGAAGAGGCCTTAGCACAAACACTGTTAGCTCCTCTTTCACTAGAGCCTAAATTCCAAAACACTGTATTGCAGGGCAAACCACGACCTAATTACCCCATATAACATCACACAACAAGAACACGCTGAATATAGTACAGCTTTCTCCATACTTCACTGCCGAGGGTTAATTGAAGCAAACTCGAATAGCATCACTATGTGCGACCACAGACACTAAAAGGCGTACGAGCACGAGTGTGCGTGCACTGCGTGCGTGTTCAGTCCTGCGCTATCGTGCGTGTACACAACTCACGGTCACCTATGGACCCACCGCCTGCCAGGGGAACTCGGGGCGCTCAGCCAGCCGGGGAGCAGCCGCCAGGTGCAGGGAGGCGAACTGAGCTGGCCAAAACACAGCTCAGAACAGCGCCTGCTCTGCTCAGCAGACCCTGCTTTCTGGATGAAGGGGCTTTCCTGGGGGAAGCGCACCCATTTCCAAAGAGGGTGGCAACCACTTTGGTCTGCACATAAAGGTATTGCTGGCTGCACTTCATAAGGTTACTTTTCATCACTCATAGTTATAAGCTCTCATCACTAGCAGATGGAACTGAAAGTGAAGATGAAATAAGAACCAATCTTGTATTCGGTTGCACACCATTAATTGGATACAAGAAAAAGCACAGACAACATTAATCTATGCATTCATCAAGTGATGAGGCAATTTAGCACCATAAATATTTTCTGTCTGTTCATTTCTCCACATTTTTGACAGAAACAGTAAACTTGAATTGATCAGAGGTTCTTTTCTATATTAGTGTTAATTCATTTTACATTCAGAGTGCAGTTTTTGTAACATATGCACTATATAAAGTTCACATTGCAGTGTGAATTATGAAACTGCAGAAGAAAACACTATTATTTATCTCAATTTTTACTCCACACGAGCTCAATCCTGTAACAACAAGGCTGTGGAACATTATATATCCTCTCTTATAAAATACATTTATAGCCACAATATTAATGCCCCAGAATTTTCATCTTTCAGCCAAATATGCCCTGTGAAAATGGTTTGAAAAGAAAAATAATGTGCTGTCATTGAATTATTTTAAATTTGAAAGCAATTTTCACATTGCATAATGAATGTTAAAGATTTTACTGATTTCAACAAAAAAACTTCTAATTTTGCTTGACAACGCACTGCAGAACTGTACAGTTCAAGAGGAGGCATAAGACTGAATATGTCAATACCATTTCAAATCTTCAAATTTCAAATTTAGGATTAATGTTTTGTCTGTGTGCATATATTTGTGCGTAAGGTTCTATGCTTCCCACCTTGAAGTCAACAGTGGGTTTGCCACTAACTTCTGGTCAGTTTGAACTTAGCCCTTGCTTGTAGATGTGATCTCTTAAAATTGTACGAAATTCCTTGGGGTAGCTGCTCAGCAAGCACTGGTTTGTGCAGCTCCACCGACTTTAACAGAGCTGTAGTGACTCCCACCAGACGAGCATCCTCCTTTTAAAACATTTTCCCCACTTATTTGTTTAAAGTCACAAATGTGACATAACAGCGCATGGGTTCCAGAGCCATTAATCTATGTACGTGTGTATGCGCGTATAAATATAAACATACACGTTCTGTGCTTCACATGTGAACTGCTTGTTGCACAAAAGAAGAAAAGAGATTTAAGAAAACAAAACAAAACAAAACAAAAAGTTGCAGAAAGCATTAGGGAAATAATCACAAGTATTCATAAAGCTCAAAGGGAAGCAAAGCTTTCACAATCTATACAAGACTCTTTAGCTACATCATAATCACCTTAGAGTAGGCACAAATAATGCAGCATACAGAGAACTATCATAGGTTCAAACACTATAAAGTTGCTTAAGCTATTCCATTATTAATGCAGTTGATGAAATCTAGGGACAAATTAAAACCTGTGCCGTTGCAAGAAGAACTACAGCATCAAGGAACACAATTTCAGTTTCACCCATAAACTGAAACCTTCTGGTCTTGCTCAAAAGAAACATTTCATTTCTGCTCATGTATAATGGGAATTACATTCCACACAAAAAGGGATCTCAAACTCTATAAACAGTGTACCTTTTCAATCTCTAAGGGACTTTCATTACTTAAATGAAATATTAATGATACGTCTTGCCCCTGAATAGCCCCTTAATACAAGTCATATGTTGAAATGATTAAATGTTATGGACTAGCATATTCTTTTTTTAAACAGTCTTGATGCAGAACTCACTATGATAACAATTACTGATATAAGGTCCATTTTTCTTTTCCACAGCTAAGCAAAGCCGTGGGATTCAGGTTTGCTGGCAATCTGTGCTCCCTGCGTAGAACAAACATTCTTAATAAACTGACTTAAGCAGCAGTAGCCTATATGGGAGAGGGGAGGAAAAATTAAATTCCTGGAATTTATTTTCTTTTCAGGAAAAAACAATTTTCAAAATGTCAGTATTTTGTTCAATCTGGTTGAGTTACCTGAATTTTTTGGAACTGATCCCAATGCATCTTTATATAATATGCATTTCTCAGGATCAAGCAATACATTTTGCAAAGACACTCCTTCATAACAGCTAAAAATGCAAGTAACTGCACAGCTGTGAACTTTTTCAGCAGAACAGGGCAAACTCCGGATTAGAGTATGGGGTGAGGGATGGACTGTTCTTATGGTGGGGAACAGTTTTAGATTGAAGACTGAGGCAGGAATGGCAAAACATGCTTTTCAAAAGCAAATGACCGGACTGCTTCAGCAAACCTGCCAGACCAATGCCTTTCTCTCCAGGTGATACTGGAACGAAGTATTGGAAACAGAGAAGGTAAGTTTTGTATTCTGCTGCCCTTTTATTTCTTTTTGCAAATATCCTCTGTAAAGAAAATTATGTTGATACAGTGAAGCCATAACATCACATGCCAACATTTTCCATCTGCTGAATTTTATTACGGACAAATCAGTCTAAAGGAATTATTTCACTACATTTAAAAGTTGGCATGTGGCAGCTAAACCTTTTCTTGAGTAAATTGAGTAAATTTTCCTCATTTCAAAATACATTAAATCACCACTAAGTAGTTAAAAAATATACTCTCTATAGATTTTTGTTGAGAATCAGAAACACGCTGATTTCTAATTCTTAAATCATTAGCATTTGAGAAAATGAAAGGAAAGGTAAAAGACTGCAAAAGTGTGTGATCACTATGCTATGGGCTTAAATACAACATACAATGGGAAATATTGCTATTATGTAAATTAAGTAGGCTAAGATTCTCACAATAAAGCAGCAGAAAACAAACAAAAATTAGTAGATATTTGTTAAGCAACTGGTTATAATGCGCGACCTACTTTTACACTAAAGGAGTTTTGCATATTCATGCTGTACAAAAAGAGCACCTCTAGATACTGCGAAAACAGAGAAATTAGGTCAATAGGAGGATGATTTACAGTATCACCATTTCTGTAGGCTCTCTTTTAAAAATGCACAAAATGTCTTCTTATAGCAAAATAAAAATTATGTTCCTGCTCTTAACATAAGTGAAAATAATCAACTACTTTCTCAGGCAAAATGAATTTTTCAAAAAGGTGTTATCATATGTATGTCAGATGACACTGCTAGGCAGCAGGCCCTCATATTTCCTTGGTCAGAAATCTGTCCATATTTACTTGCAACACATGGATGATCAGCATTAACACCTCTTGCCAGGTAAAACATTCATATTGCCTGTGAACACCCTTCTGTTTACAGTCATCAGATGGCAATGCAGTGAGGATAATTTGAACACTGCTTTGAAAGAATTTACCTTTGTCCTGTGACCACACAGGATTTCTTCACTTTCTTTTCATTTAGATAAAAAGACTAAACTTAGAGTGTTCCAAGTGTGCGTGCTGGGATCAGACAGCGTGGTGCAAGCAGTTTAATATGGCAGGTTTTTTCTTCTCTGCATTTTACCTATTCGTTGGTAAAAGCAAAGTACTCATTAACTGTTCATACTAAAATGAATAAAGATACATATGGCAAAAACAGAACATATAATCAGTACCTTAGATGATAAAAATAGTGCTATTCATAAATGTGCCCACTATGGATTTGTGCGTTATATTCACCTTATCCAATCTTTGTGCCTTAAAGTATGCACAGTGCTGTTCTGGATTTGATGGACATATTCAATGGCTCATTCATTACAAATTCTTGCATTAAAATGCAGTGGTAGAGCCAAAAAATACCCCCACACATACGAATTAATTTGGCCCCATGTTGTTAATATTAAATATGCAAAACTCTTTTGTGCGATTCACTATTACTGTAAATTAGCAGCTATTTTCTTTAAAAATGTTAAACCTTCATCAAATCACAAACCATAAACATTGTTCCATTTTCTCTTTTACACAGAGTCTCCTACTGAATCCATATCATCCGAAGAGAGTGGGCGATACAGGTCCTGTAAGATGAAGTGCAGTATAGATTTGTTTATTGTGTTTGATTTGTTGCACTGCAACTGTCTTATATTCTTTTTGTTACTGTGGACCAGAAGACATTGTTTAACACAAAATATACATGTTTTATATGCTCATATTGTTGTCTTAATGTCATATTATTATTTTTTAATTAAAAAATAGATGGTTAGCAAATAAAGCTGAAGTTTCAATGTACAACATATTCTCAGAGGCAACAATTTTTTTCTTTGAGTCTTTTCTGTTAAACACTATTCAAACAATACTCGTCTGTTCTGGAGAGTCTCCTAATGATTTGGAAATTTGGAAACATGAATTTAATCTCAAAAGGAATATATTTCCCTTTTGGCTATTTCACAGTGGCAGAGTAGCAGAGTAAGCGCTTACCTTATATAAGGTAATAAAACCTTGCCAGCCCACTGGTGATACAGCACAGACCCAGCAACATTTGACCCCTGGAATGCTGACACTGAATGTTACCATTGCCTGTGCTGCACTGACACTGGTGTCCCTTTTGCACAGCTCCTCTGTGTCCGTGTGTGTGTATAAAAAGACAGAGTGTTTTACACTTGTCCCCCCATCACCGTCTCTCTCTGGCAGTAGCCAAGCAACAGCTCATGACAGCAAAGGGAGAGCCTGAGTGTACAGAGCCACTTCGTTCTTCCAACACACTCTGATCCTCTGATGGATCAGATAATCCTCAAATGCCAGAGGTGGTGTGGGATGACACATTGCCCTACCCCACCTACACAGCACAACAACCCTCGCAGAGACACACAATAACATGGAAAGTTCAAAATAAAAAAGTTGTAGAGGACAGGGCACTGTCTTTTAAAGGTGAATTAAGCATAACTGATGGTTTAGAGGGGATCTGATTGGGCAGCTGCCCAGCACATCTCAGAGCCATTCTCTCATATCTTTAAGGTGTTTTGGGGGATCCCTTCCATATAGAACATATGAACAAATTGCAACAAAAAAGCCTGTAAGACAAAATACGAGAAAACATGAAAAATGGGAAAGCTGATGGAGCCAGCTTTAGGGTTGACCTTGGATGGATTTGTTTTGCTTTTTTTAATGACAGTAAGATAACAGACAAGAAATGAAAAAATCTGAAAGCTATATTATAAAAAAGGACTAGGTAAAATGAATGCTTCGCAATTTTCAAATTGACTAGGATCTCAATAATCAATGCAGCTTTATATTTTGCTTGCAGGCATAATGTAAAAGGGATTTAAGCATGTTAAAGAGGGGTTTGATTCCCTAGAATGCTTATTCTGCATGTATTCTGCCAATGGGCACATATACACACAGCAGAATGCATTACACTGGCAGAGGGAAAATCAGATCTTAAATACATTTCTATTTTCTTGTGAACAATCTAGACAAGAGAAGAATTTTAAACAGACAAGGCCATCTGATTCTGAATACTAACTAGTTAGTTAATTATTAAAATTTCTTTTGAGAATATACAGTTTGGGAATTTCTCATAGATAGTACAGAAAAAAAAAATCTTTTGATTTGCTAGAGAGGGCAACACCCCAAACTTTTCAATAGTGTCTCCCAGGTGACTGCTCTTGCTTCTGAATATAAAAAATACGCATGATTGCTTTAAAGCAAAATCATTCACAAGATTTCTGTGTCATTTTCTCTGCTTTCCCCCTGCTTTTAAATACTTGGAAGTCTTAAAAAGTCTTCCTTTCTGAAAGGATTTTCCTTTCCCATAATTAGCCAGAGAGTTATTGAAACTCTGGCTAATTACGGGCAAGAAAATTGTGCTTCTTGAAATTATGAGGAGAATCTACTTATTATTTTGCACGTATTTAAAAGACAAAAATTGCTCAATGAATCAGACTTCTTGGCTACATCCAACTCAGAAAATCCTTATATACATAAAATTTAACCTGTCTAATCAGTCAAGAGGTACCTTAAATCTAACTTTTTTTTTACTCTATAGGTTGCAATCTCTAGGGACAAAAAAAAAAATTAATTTTTTTTCAAATGCTATGCCACCTTTTTTGAGTTTGCAAGTTAACTGCACTCTGTTGCAGTAGGAACTACTCTGAGTGAAACACAATAACTCTATTTCAAACTGCTCTAAACCTGAATTTCAAATATATTAATCCTCAGGGGAAAAAAAACCCATAATGACTTCATAACAGTTTAAAAACCAGAACTTTAATTTCCTATTTAAGAATAAAGAAATAATTAAACTTCTAGAAAGCCTAACTGTAGCACACAGCCTGCTAGTTAAAATATTCAGAAGCTGAAAATTGCTTGACAGTTAGCTAAGATAGCTGAAAAATTGTTCCTAGTTAATTTTCAACTCCATGTATTACACCCGTGAAATTGATCTTTCAAATCTTACTTTCTTCAAATATAGACTGAATTTCGCACAAGATTATAAAAATAAAACCTTCACTGATTTCTGAATTTCTGGAAACAACTCAGCCACATACATATGCAAGTGAGAAAGAATAAACTTTATCTTTTTATATTCTGGCTTTTGAGGGTACAAAATTTTATCTGTAGGGTAACAAGAGTCCTGTTTTCCTGAGTATGTACCACAGCAGCATTTTTGGCTTTATTTACATCACTGGAAAGCCTTCCTTCAAAGGGCAGAATTTATTTTTTAAAAAGATGAGTGGTGGAATGTCAGTAAGCAAGAAGATTAATCCCTATTTTAAGCTGTCTAATGCACTCCACAGGTCTTTACTATTCCCAGGAAGAAATTCCTCCTTTTGTGGAATTACCTTGCTTTGTTGCTTCTGAATTCAAAAGCATGACTTCCTCTCACCTGTACTTCCAAGGAAAGAAACTGGCAGCCTGCCTAGACCCCTCAGCATTGTAACATCCCAAGCCTCCAACTCCCTCCCAGCACTGGATGGGGATACTGAAGAGCTGATTGATTAGTTAAGTCAAGGGGAACCAGGCTAGGCTAGAGGAAATGCTCCTATTGCCTTCCAGACCCAGAACCTACCACTAGCAGCCTAATGGACCCCAAAGGTACGAGAGAACAGGAACTCCTCTAACTGCACAGAGAGAGGCACAAAAAAACCCCAAATTACACAGCCGAGCTGGTGTTACCGGGACCTAGCACCTTGTTTCAGTTCTAATGCAGTAGCTCCCTCAAACCCCAGGTAAAGAGAGAAAGACAGAGCAGCCAGAGACCCAGCCATCAACTCCAACCCCAGATCATGGCTACAGCAGCCAACACTCTTCTTTCAGGGCAGGAGCACCTCACCTCTCAACACTGGGGACAAGAAGGGAACTTAAATCTTCTCCCTTGTATATCTATCACGACACCAGCACTGCAACAACCTCCTAGGGAACAAACCTCGTCCTGCAGCTGGCTTGTCAGCCCTGGAGCTGAAGCCACTGAAGACAAAACAAAACACTTTGGGTTCAAATTTGGTTTATGACAAAATGGCACATAAAATAACCTCTCCTTTAAGTAAAATTTAAATGACAACACACAAAAGACGGTACTAAAACTAGACAGAACACCACTTTTACTGCTAACAATGAAATTATGATTTGCAAGCACTTATTGCCTAATTTACTCACAGGAATGCACACTATAGCCTTTAATGACACAATCACATGTTTTTACACTAAACTTCTAACTCATTCACTTCACAAGTTAAACATGAAAGCAGATGAAATAAATTCTCAGACTGAGTGTAAAGTTTCCACCCCTGAACTTCTGAGAAGTTGATTTTGTAACCTAAATAATATTATTGCAATGCATTTTACATGATTGCAATCTATTTTTACATTAATATATTCCATGTTTCATCAGGTAAAAAAAATAAATCTGTCTAAAATAAAGCCAGACAAGCATGAAAGGTCTCCTGCTGAGGTCAAGGCAATGAATATGAATATCAGAGAAGAGAATTCAACTCTTTTACAATGTCTTATCTCTCCTGTAGTTTACTTCAATATTTATTTTCCCTACAGTGAGCAATCTGATTATGTTACCACTACATAGCACTTTGCATCCATAATACTGCCACTCAGTGATCCTATTACACTTACACAAAAAAAGAAGCCCATCTGCTCTCCTCTTCACATTTGAAAGTCAGAAATCTTGTGCCTAGAAACCCCTTGTGTCTAATGGTGCTGATCACATGGCTCCCACTCACCCATCCACAAACGTTAGCAGAAAAACATGTCTTTAATGTGGAAAGCGAAGCATCAGTGGTGAGAAAGAAAGTTTAGGAAAGTTACCAATGAAAAGAGACAGCCTTACAGCAAATGCAAATCCAATGTAAACTGGTATCATCCATCTAAACAGACGCCCTCACATCACCAATGTATAATTCATTTGGAAGGCTCTTTGTTCCCTCTTCAGTGACTTATTAATGATTCATTAATAAGCCTTGAGAGCGAGAACAAACAGGTGGGGAAGACATTGCATTCAAGGAGACTCTAGCACCAGCTTACCCACTCGAACTTGCATCCTTACTGTCTATCGGATGATGAAAACCATGACACTGCCCTGAGGCTCCAAGCTGCTGCTCACTGGCTGTCCCTGCACTGCAAGATCAGTCAGCTCCTGCGTCTGTAAACAAGTCACAGCAGAAGCCCATAGCTGTATCCCAGACGGAGGTAAGACTTGGGCATGCACAATCCCTCAGCTCCCTGGCATACATCAGACATGAAGAAGGGTCTGCAGGCTAGAAGGGAGTCATGTGGTGCTACAGCTATTCCTGATCTGGGTATCTGGGGAATCAGGTCTGCACCAGCCCCTAAAGTCAAGCACTGCCAGTTTTGTACATAATCCCCTTATTTTGAGACAGAAATTAAGTCTTTATCTTAAAAAAATGAAAAGGCAGAGAAAGCATATGTTCAAACTCTGCTTATAAACAAGTTTGAGATAAAGAGTACTGCCTTAGGGATGCTTTCACTGAGAACTGACCACAGTTCAGAAAATAGAAGAAAATACATAGACATCTGTCCTATTGCTTTTAAACAGACAGAATTAATTAAATCAGCATGTGGAGCTTTTGAGTTGAACGAGTAATATTTTATCAGAGG
Source organism: Acanthornis magna (assembly GCA_036785705.1). Lineage (NCBI taxonomy): Eukaryota > Metazoa > Chordata > Aves > Passeriformes > Acanthizidae > Acanthornis > Acanthornis magna. The sequence goes on from JAWUZG010000090.1 coordinate 17,362,491, forward strand.
GTTAGAGCAGCATCATAGGCACTACCTTAGTTCTGGACACTAAGGAGTATTGTAGATTCCTCAGTACCGGATAACTAGGGGGCACCTACCAATTTGCATCCAGGAAAGTGACTGACAAGTCTCGCATTGCCTCGGTACTGATAGTATCTTCACTGCACAGGACCACGATATCACAGCTAAATTCCACAGTGCATTCTTTCACCTTGCTTCAAAATCAAAGCAGTCTGTAGGTTGTGCAAGTGACATAATGCCCACAGCAAGTTAGGAACAAAAGAGATTTCTCCGACAATATGAACATTTTCTTTCAGTTGTGAAACATTTGGAAAAAGAAAGTAAAACAAACAAAAAAAAAAAAAAGTTTTTTAAAAAAGGAGAGAGATAACCCCTGCTTTTTTCCCTTAAGGATAAACCAGTTCCCAGTATACTTAGAATTTCGACAGACACAGAACAGTTGTATTCCACTTCAGGGTGCTTTACAAACACAAGGATTGTAGCCAGGCTCTTCCACCCTATGGTTCTACACGCACACAAGGGATCAGAAGGGAGAAGGCTATTGGATAATGGCTATGCTGGATTCTCCCCAGCCATGCTCAGAAATCAGTTTCCTTAATTCCTTACCCTCTGTTTCCGTAGGCTTCCTGGGCTGGTGGGAGATGGGCTTGGAGACTTCCCAGAGCGGGGAGTAGAAAGCTGGCTACCAGGGGTTCCATTCACTAAAAGGACAAGAAATTGAAAAAATAAATACAAGGCATTATTAAATGAACAATATAGTTAAATCAACAATTTTTCAGCCTTTGTTGAACAGATTATTTTGCTTTTGCTTAATGTTTCAAACATTAAATAAGGTAATTAAAAAATAATTATTTTCTTAGAGTTTTGGCTCAAGGAGTCAAATTTTTATACAGAGTGAAAGCAAATAATGAAAAAAACCTGAAAATACTTTAGTCAATAGTAGAGAACATGATCATGTTTTCTTAAACTGTATTGCTCCTGTACTTGAAAGTAATGGGGAACAAGGTGCTTTGTTAAGCTTAAAATATGTAAACCTTTTCATTCCATTTAACTACGGCTTGAAGTGCTACCCACTAAAAATAAAACACAGTATTGCTTGCAAGAACAAATCAGCTGCTTGCTTTCCCTCACTCAATCATTTGGAGAGATTTTTGCAATACTATCTGACCCACACATCACCTCAAGACTTAACCCAGAAGGGCTTTCTACAGGCAAATGAATTGGATATAACTCCTCCAGTCTGACTTACAGGAAAGCATCACTTTCTCAAATAAGTAAGTTTCTTTACATATGTCAGTGCCTGTCTTTTTAGAAGCATCTTCACATTATTGGATAATAAATTAACAAAACAATGCCAGCAGAGGACAGAATTCTACTACAAAGTAATCACATGAGGCTATCAATAATATTCACATTGAAGCACTGATAGAAACACAACAAAGCATGAATCACATATACATTCTTAAACAAGCAACTGTTCTATCACAGTCCCCATTTGTAAGTGATAGGATAAAAAGAACAGACAGTCAGATTCCCAGATTCTGAATCTTAGGAGAATATTTACATACTAAAGATATCAACAAGGCATTTGACTTACCTTCTATGAGTTCTAACATGGACAAGATCTTACTGTTTAATCTGATAACAGCAAGCAGCAAAATTCCTGCTCTGTACTAAGCCAAGCTGTAGCCAAACTGAGAAGCAATGGGATTAGTTAAGGATAGCTGGGGCTGCTCACAGAGTGAGCTGAATGCGATGCAGGATTCATAAGCAGAAGCCTTTTCTGCGTAAGGCTGACGTCTTCAGAGCAGCAGTGGGAGGTGCAGGTGCTGTCTTAGGGCTACATCAAAGGTGTCAATTAAGCATAATGCTGCTGCTTCACAACGCTGAGCCACCGCAACCCCCACTTGCTTTCCATGGAGCCCCGAAAGCCTAAGCAATTTTATATGCTGTGCACTGAATCATAATGAGGTGCCTTTGGGGGCAATGTACCAAATGACTCATCCGAAAATCAAAATGACAATAACTCTTGTAAAACCTTGGCTGACTGGCAATCTAGCAAATGCTAATTCCTTTGGATAATACAGTAGGCATTTTAAAAATATTCTTCTTACATTTTACATAATACATTGTTCTTACTGGCTAATACTGGGCCCACACATTATAATGAAGAAACATATATACCTACCACACCACACACATCAATAAAACACATTATACTGCATGATAAAGGATTATTATTTAATAGTGCTTAGGTGCTATGAGTGATCCAATCTCAACATCACTTTGTGCAAGGCATTGTTTAAAGTAAAGGTGCAATATATTTGCATAACTATAGAAACAACAAGATACACTAGTTGGATTTAAAAAGGCTGTTTTTACAGAAAACCATTCCACTCATCTAGGCTTCAAAATATCTTTATACAGAGGACAATAGCTTGCACAGATCAGCACTCATTCAAATATTGTACTAAGTGTAGGGGGAACGCACATGCACACGTATGTATGTATACTCACACAGTATTCAGCAAAACACCCAACAGATCTGTCCAACAGTGACTAAAATCAAATTTATTACCAATACCACTGAAATAATTTAGGAAAAGAGCAAGATGAAGCACATAAAAACTGAGCTTTTTGGAATCTCAAACTTTTAAAGTTGTAAAAGGTATCTCCTAAACATCTATGGCACAATTTAGAAACTAACATTAAACTACTACTATTCACACAGTGCTACTTCTCAAGACTGCTGAGTAACAGGACTAGTGCCTTGCCTTCTCTTTAAACCAAGTAGATACTCCCAGGTCTTACTATTATAAGCAAATTTAAGATAACAGATGCATTTCAATACACCTTGTAGCACTTGGCTCTGGTTTCTGTTCTTTATAGATTGACTCCTTCCCCATAACTTTCAACAACAGCTTTTCTTAGAATTTCTATAGCAATTATTCTGTCCTGAAGACAAAAACTCTAGGCTACCAAGTAGAACCAGACAAATAGATGCAATGGTGTATTTAACTACTGACATATTTCCATATTGATGCATATTATGTTGGTAAGTATCTATTTAGGACGAGAAAACAAAGTATTATAAATCCTAAAAATTACTTACTGGTCACCCAGAGTAGCCAGAGTGTTATAAGCTAAGTTTGAATGCTCTCCTCAACTGCACTTTTAAAAAGGAAAACTACTATATTTGTGCTTATGTTGGCCATCTGTAACGTGAAATCAAGAGCACAATTAATGAATTGAGGCCCCCAGGAGATTTAAGTGACATTTGCTCACCTCCTTAGGTATATCCAAAATATAAAGGTGCCAAGTGTGTAAAACATGTTACCGGAGTTTTTGAGAGCTTACAAGGACTCCCAATGGAGAGCTGATCAGGAAACTAGAAAGGGCAATTAGCCCTGGAGATGACATTCCTTTTACTGATCTTTACATACCTATTGTGTTGGCTTCTACATCTGAAGTAGTTTTCTAGAGTTTATTTTAACCAAGTTGCTGTCACAACATATGCTGTATCATCCTGAAACAACCATCTAAACCAGACCTGATGGACAGTGTACTGAGCATCTTCTGCAGTGCAAACTTCCAAAGCTACACAAGATGAATCCTTCTGGATGCTCTGCATACCTGAAGATATATATTGCTATTATTGTTACTACATTACTCTTACTACTGATGCTATTAATATAATCCTTAAGACAGACATCACAACAGGATAGAAATGGTAATTCCTGGTATTTTCCCAGTATATTCCAGGGGCCCTCCTTTTTTACCTTCTTGTTTATGGCTTTCTGTGCTTGTGAGTCATTATACTGAATTTGCAAACAGAGGTGACATTAAGTGCTGTGTAGAAGGAAAAGACTGCAGTGATTCTGACCCCCTTCCTGAACTCCATTTACAATCATTACACCGTTCCTACACAAGCTGCTCATGACCAGATAACATGGCAACAAATATGTGAATAAAAGCTATAATATTTAATAACACTACTACATTCCTGATCACCACAGGAATATAATCTAAAGTGCCCTAAAATCTATTTGTAGGTGGAATGCATTTTTGTTGGAAACTGCATTTCTATCCAGTATCTGCACTGCATTTCTTCCTGACTGATACAGCACATGTTCTTAGAGGGAACCTTGATGTAGATAAACGCATCTGAAATTGGTAAATCATTATTGTGATTGATAATTTTATTGAGTGAGGCAAGAGGCTTCTTGTCACTTTGATTCATAAAATGGCAGGGGTCACAGACTTCAGCTTAACACACAGCACCCTCCCATCATCTTATGAAAAAGATTAATCAGTTCAAAATTTCACAGGTGAAATATGTATTAAAAAGCTACAACAATAACAAAATTATTGTGGCCGCTCAGAGCAGACGCATGCAATTGCTTTGCTGTGAACGCCTTTCCTTACTGTCCTCTCTTGCTGAGGATGTGCAACGGGGCAAGGACCTGTCTTTGCATTTGCTTTTCCAGCATCTGGCACACACATGAAGGTAGAAAAACCCATAAAATAGAACACTAAAGCTGGATATCAGCATCTACTGAGATAAATGCAAAATAGGTTTTTATATGATAAAAAACTAGTGAAAATGCTGCAAATAAAAAGCACTTTGATGGCATTTCAATAAATAAACTTTGATAGAGCATATTGTTATTAAGTAATAGAAACAAAAAGTAAGAAAAAATTAATTAAAGCATCAAGTGCCAGTCTGAGAAGCCACCAATACCACTGCATTGTATTAAAATCATAGTCACCTATAAAATTGCCTCTTGATGTCCAAGTATATTGTCCTCAATAAAACATGAAGACGTGACCTGGTGCATTTAAAAAAGTGGTTTGCCAAACACAAGAGTGTGTGTGAAGAAGAAAGAGGAGACTAAGGGAAAGGAACAGTGCAGGCCTTTTTTGCAGCCACAACTTATGAATAGGACAAGTTAAGCTAAAAATATGATTTACACCAGTCACAACATGTGTAGGTCATAATCAGCAACTGTTTGCTAGAAAATATGGATGCAAGAGCTCTATTTGACCTTGCCTCAATTACTTCGGTAGTTTTTCCCCGTCCTTTCCAAAACAATTTTTGTCTCAATAGGATTATGTAGTTACAAAGTAGTTAAGAAAGAAACCATATCTTGCCTTTTCATTCCTTCTGCTTTTGTATTCTACATGTATAAATCTTGTCATTTTTGTCTTCACACCGAAAGACAGCATGTACAGAGCACCACATAGGCAAGTGCCCTCAGTATGACTCCCCAGTAAAGACAAGTATTTAGAGGTTCCACCTTAGCATGCAACTAGTTGAGAAAACAAAACAGATACCAATGAATGCAGATTCATTTTAACTGGTGCTAAACTCTCCTTTTTATATTCAATCTTGAGTTTATGTCAAGAAGATAAAAGTAGAACATCCCTCTGCCATTGAAGACAAGGCCTGACAGACCCACACAGAACTTTCACCTGATCAACAGATCAACAGATTAGAAATGTGAGCAGAAAGGATCACCTTCAGGTCAGGTCTACAATCTCCATCCCAGCAGCTGCCGATAGTCCTTGCTAGTCACTGGTACCTGTGGTAGCCACACAGTGTAACCCAAGCAGTGCAGAGCTCAGCAGGGACTGTAAACCCCACACAGGCTCTTCCACCTAAACACAAAGTCACCTATGTCTGCACTATCATGCAGAGAAGTGTAGCAGACACACAGATATTGCAGACATACTTTGTATCTCAAAAGAAAGGAGACTGCCTTGAAACTGCAGTTCCCTGGAATCCATTAGTATTTGTTTTGTTCTGCAGTCTCAGAAGGTAAGTGCCTCTTGGGGTTTTCTCCCTCTGCGCTACAGCTGATTTCTATGAAATTGGCTGCTAATTTCATGTAGTACCCAATCAAGAGAGCATCTACATGTATGTAAGATTTAATGAAAATTTCTCTTTTGAACTGTTTTGCCTGACTAGGAAGACTAGGATTCTCAAATCAGCCTCTGTGAACAGAGTACCAATTCTGAGCATGTTTCTTTATTTACCATTTAACTTTTCATCCTTTAAAAGGGTTAAACTACTCAATCAAATCTATTTCTCTTACCAACTCCTATTTTTGTTAGAGAGTATAAAATTACAAAATTTAATTTTTCAGTGATTAATATCAAAGGCAAACATCATAAATAAAAAATTAAAAAGAAGCCATGATCAAAGCAAAAATCATCAGGAAATCCCTGGGTCTGCAGGATGACTCCATCGCTCCCATGGGTGTGTACTCCTGGCTCTAAGAAAATTTTGTTTCAGCATATTTGTTACAAAATCTGTCAGCTGAGTACCTGCAACAGTGTGCACAAAACATGTAACCTCACCAAAGACAATGACACCTCATGCTTTTTTCATTTGGGATACAAAAGAGACCTTCTTGAGTCAGGTGGTTGAAGGAGGGTTGTTTCTGGATAATGGCCAAAAGATGAACTATGGGACTAAATGAAAACATACCTCATTGCACAGGAACACATCTACCTCTTTTTTTTTTTTTTTAATTTTTCAACTAGCAGAGCAAAGTACAAGCATCCAGCCTAGAGCAGACTTCAGTGAGATCCTATTTCCATATCTTAAACTACTTTTTTCTTTAGGGAACATCTACAGTTTTGATCAGGCTTTAGTTTGACATGCAGCTTCACAATTTCTTTGTCCAGGTACAATTTTTAAAAAGAAGCCCTCACATAGTCTTTGGTAATATGACCTACTCTATCCATTTGTCATACTTGTTACATTGTTCCTATTGTCATGTGGAATAGGCACATATCAACCCAGGTATTCTTGAAATAGTCACTTGTCACACTAAATAACCCAAACTCCTAAATAACTCTTTTTAACACTAAATTTCAAGACCTGAATTGCTATTACAAATAAGATTTCAAGCATCTGACATATTCTGAGTGATAACTTGAGGGAAACAGGATATTGCTCACAGGGGAGAAAAAGTGAGAAGGAAACAATTTTGAAGACGGTGCTCAAATTGAGAAAAAAAAAAAAAAAAAAGAAGTAGCTACTTTTGTTGAGAGCAAGTCCTAAAAATTAGAGTTGGAATTTCAGAAGCTAAACCAGAGTTCACCCAAATGCAGTATCTTTCCTTAATTTAATGGACCAAGGGTACAGTAATTCCAGTCATCTCCTGCTGTTCTTGATTTGATTAAAAATAATGATGATGAAGACATAAGTACTGCTGCTTTCTTTGAATCTGTTACCTCTTCACCCACACTGAAGCTGCCACCAATGGTGTTAAATGGCAGCAGGACAGAAGCCACCAGCTACTGAACAGCCATCAGACATTCATAACTTTCAGTCACCAGCAATGGGCTGATACCCAGTCTCACTGAAATTAAATGTCTCTTCTATGATGCCCTTTCCCAAATACTATTTGATGCCAACAAAAACACATCAAAGTGGTTTTTCAGGCTTTAAGAAGACATCAGAAAAATTAAATAGAGGTAGGATTATCTATTGCACTTGGAACAAGACTTCAGCCTTCTGCCTGTTCAAGAGGTCACACTATCTTTTCTCTGCTTTTCTTCTTTGCCTTGTTCCATGCTTCTCTTCTCTATTTAGACTGAAAGCCTTTTGAAGCAGACAATACCTCAAATGGATTTGTAAAAAGCCAGAAAACAATCCTCCTGCAGTGAGATTTCTGTCTGGTGGTACTGTTTTGAAACACTGTCAGATGTAAATAACAAACCGAAGAAAACATAATAATGGAGAAGTCAGCCCTTACTCAGATCTTCCTGGCTTGCCTGTACTCTTGGAAGAAAAAATTATTCTGTGTTTTTATATAAAAATAGGATGCATCTGTTCTCAGGAGCCTGGGAGGCTATCAAGAAAATATAAGTACATTAAACATATGCTCTGTTATGAAAAAAAAGGAAGGGAAAAAACAAGGATCAAAAAAAGGTACAGCACCTATGTAAAGGCATACATTACTCTGAAATATGCCAAAAAATGGTGTAAAGGCAGATGCAGTCCTTTTGCTCACTGTAGATTTTATTGCTCAAAAAATGACAGGGAGTGTGTGTTTCCCACAGACTGATGCATCTCACTTTGCCCTCAGCTAACCAGACTACAGATTTGAACCTGTGTGGCCCTGAGCACTTTTGTAGCCTCTGGTTTCACTGAGGGTCTTTCCCTGCAAGCCTGCAGCCTGCTTTCCACTCACAGGTTCCCCACGTAGCCCTTGCTGCCGTGGCGGTGTGTCCTAGAGCCTGCGGGACAGTGTTTTTTATCCTGTTGTTCCCATGGTGTTATTCCCATGTATTTGCAAAGCCTGATAGTGCTGCTATGGTAGCTCCTGTACAGGACTTTCAGGCTTGCCAAGGAGGCTGCCTTTACAGGCAACGAAGGGCAAGAGGCACCTGCAAAGGGTGAAAGTCATGTAAGAGCCTTGGAATTGTCCTTTTTCCCCAGCAGCAGATAAGACAATGAGGGAAATGGTTCTCCAGAGCAGTGGTTGGTGGCTCACCAAGGACAGGGAACACTCAGGGTCCTTTGCCTGCTCCTGCAGAGAGTCAGGGATCACCATAAAAACGTGAGACTGAAAAGGAAAGCAAGGGCCTTCAAGCAGAATTTCCTCAAAAGTAATTTACCATTACTTAGTTTACCTTCAAAGCACTGGTTTTGGTAAAGTATTATTGTTCCAGACTTAGAGATGCAAAAACAAGATGCAAGCAGAAAAACAACAAATGACCAACCCCCTGGAATAACCCTTTTGACTTCTGTAAGCAACTTCAGAAGCTTTTGGGATGAATTTGGGAAAGTTTATCACCCTGAACCAGCATTTGCCCAGAAAAAGGAACTCATGAGCTTTACTGAATTTATAAACATTTTAGTGCAAGCCGAAGTTTGGCTTAATTCATTGACTTCTTGAAATTCTGTGTCAGAGAAGGGAAACAGTTGTTGAAGATGGTATTTAAGTGCTTAAACCAGAATAGATTGTCTACATGTCTTAGCCTCATTTCTGCATCTATTTCTCTAACAACGGGAAAATGGCCCAAAGACTTTGCTTTCATTAACTCTAAAAATGATGAATCCAAATCAGCTATCCTGTTGAATACCTGCATTAAAAACTATATCATACTACAGATGCATACAGAAGAGAATAAAAGTTAACTCAAGGATACCTCTTCATTCCACAATTTTATCAGTTTTAATATCCAACACTGAGATTTTAATATTTTTTTTAACATAGTCTTTGTCTATGGAACTTTCCTTTTCTGGCCCATGTAATTATCCATGTGCATTATCTAGATATGGGCATTAATTTAGGACTGAAGCAGGCATATGATCCTTTTGTGCAGTTAGAATGTGCAGACTTTTCAAAGTGCAGCAAGAATAAAAAAGAAACAAAAGGAATCAGATTCTTTCTAATTAGCAACATGCTCTTTTCCATACACCTCGCTTGGATTTTTGTCATGGGTGCACAAATGCTTTCTGCCTGCCCTTTATTACTACTTCTTTCAATTTTGTTCTATGATAAAACTCTTCACAAAATAATACACCTTTAAATTTTTGTGATATGTATGTATTGCCTTTGATCTGAGCAAAAAATCTATTCTTTTTCTTGAGTACTTTTCATGTTTATTGCTAATGAAAGAAAAATCCCTGAAAGTAGTTTAAAGGTTAACTGAAAGCAGTTTAAAAACACAGAATAAAAATACATGTACATACACTTAGCAGTAACAACATGACAACAAAAGCCTAACTTCCAGCTATGCACAATTCATTCAGGAGATTCTCTAGTACTGAGATGTTTAATGTAGACATCATGGAAAAAATTATCTGCTCACATGTGCACTAGATGGTAATTTCTCTATTCTGCGACTGTCATGGTACATAATTGCAAGAAACAGGCAGTATTTTTAGGCTTGCTGGGTGTCAGAATAGTGAAATCTGTATGTATTGTTTGCATTTCCTGGGAGAACTTTGGGTTTTATCTAAAACCCAAAAAAACTAAGACTCAATGATTCTCTTTCTTTCTACTGCTGGTTTGTTTTTTTTAAAATGTAATATCTAATACAAAATTGCATTTATTTTATCCTTTTTAAGCTTAACAAATTCAGAATAGAATGGTTCAGTGGGAAGGGTCCTACAACAACTGTCTAGTCCAACTGCCTGACCAACTCAGGGCTGACCAAGTGTTCAGCACATTCCACTGAGAAGTGGAGAGATAGAGGGGCTTTGGTGAGCACCTGGCATCCAGCCAGGGTCAACTAACCACATAATATTCCTTGGTAAAGGAATGCCTCCTAACTATAGAATCATTGAGTTGTTTAGACTGGAAAGAGCTTTAGGTTCATCAAATCTAACTGTTAACCCAGCACTGCCAAGTCTGCCTCTAAACCATGTCCCTCAGGCGCCATGTCTACACATCTTTTACATACCTCCATGGATGCTGACTCAATCACTTCCCTGGGCAGCCTGTTACAATGCTTGATAACCCCCTCAATAAAGAAATGCTTCCCAATGTCCATTCTAAAACTTCCCTGGTGCGGCTTTGAAGTATTCCAACATGTCTTGGATACCAGAGAGAAGACCACACCTCTGTCTCCACATCCACTCCTCAGGAAGCCAGGGAGAGCAATCGGGTCATTCCTCAGCCCCTACTTTTCTCACAAGACAAGCCCAAAGTCCTTAGCTGCTCCCTATAGGACATAGCTTCCGGCCCTTTCACCAGTTTTGTTGTCCCCCTCTGAACACATTCAAGGACCTACACTCTCATTTCTTGCTATAAATTTAATGATATATTAATTATAATTGTGGAATAGTAAAAACATTCCCTTTTTTCCACAGGCTGAAAAATAATCTCGTGATATTTTCACCTATGCAATATATTCTGCTTAGATCTTTTTAGAAGTAAAGTGCAAGAAGCTAAGATTTATTCACCTACACTTCTCCAGCATGCTTAAGTAAAAACAGTACTATTTCTCTCAGGAACAAAACTAACATGGTATCATAGTCAACACAGAAAAAAATATTGCGAGTCCCATAGAAATCCCATAGATTTGTTTTGCATAGCAGGACAGTTATTTCACGTAGAAATAAGCATACACAGATCAGTGTTCATTATTTGTCCCCACAAATAAATATTAATTAGAAAAAAAAACCCCAGAGTCTGTAACATTCAAACACCAAACAGAGCCTCCCTTGCTACAGTTTAATTAAACTCTCTTCCACCTAGCTAAAAAGTAACTTAACATGTTTATGAAAGAGCTATTCTGGGCTTGTTCCTCACAATTGGTATTTCACCCCATCACCTCTTTCCAGGTTTCTGTACCTCATCTTTTCTCTAGGATGCGTAGGAGGTAAATTTCCTCCCAGCCCTGCTACCCACATCTATCTACACCTCTGTGTCTCATCGTGTCTCTCCCATTTTCCTCCTTCCCAGAGCAAGAATGCTTCTTTTTTGTCCTCACCTTTGTCTTTTTGCAAGAAAAGAAAAAAAAAAAAAAAGGGTTCCAGTTGGGCTATGCCTACCCTCTTTGAAACCAGCACTGGGCCATTCTGATCACCACCTCCCCACAAGGACCTTAAGGTGCTGGATGCAGGTTTCAGGATGCCATTTGCTTCCCTGTTGGCAGAAGACTGAGGTAGAAAGAGAGAGGTAGCTTTCAGACAGCTCTAATGTTTGCCTCTTGCAAAATACTGCAAATGCTTAAATGGGTCTACTCCAACTGGCTCACACCAAGGATTATTCGTGCCTTCAGGCACCAATACTGGCAAATCATCTAATGCACTTTTTTGTTTATGTATTTGTTCTGCTTGGGCAAAAGCTGCAGGGGTGAACTAGTCATCGGCTATCTAGTGGGAGCTGCTGCAAAGGCAGCCAAAGGAAGGCCCTTCAGACAGAACTTTCTAAAGCTTTTTGCTGAGTCTTCTCCAACCTGTATCATTGGCTTGTTAGGTCAATTCTGGCATTTCTTCCTCAAATATCTTTGCACCTCACATTCACATCTGTAACTGCATTCTTTCTCAGCCCTGCCCTCCTTTTCTCAATATCCTCATGATCTTTAATCAATCCTTTCCTCACTACTGCCTCCCCATTCTCTCAGAAACAAAATACAAAAAGGATTGTGACATTAACCTTTTGGCAACATGGATCTTAAGCTACATAACTTGGGCTACTTTCTGCATCGTTCTCATTCAGTTCCTAGTATAAAGACTAACATTTTTTCCTCAGCGTTTAAGTATTGGGAGCAAAAACATGCACAAAAAAGTGAATTGAACCACTGTAATGCCAGATTATGATTTATAAGACATTGAAGCTTTATTTTTTATTGGGAAGACACTTGAGCTCAGATGCCACTGAGGGAACAAGTGAATTTTTACTATCAACTCTTCTATACATACAATGTTTTTCCACAAAAACCGGGAATTTTAAGTGCATTGCCCACTCTATTGAAATAGAATGGTTGTTGTTGTTAAGAAAGATTGCTTGCTTGCTTTACCTGAGCTAGTAGAAGCAGGAGACTTGCTGCGCCGGGATGGGCCTGGGCTCTTGGTGGTGCTCCTACGTGAACTCGAAGCTATTTTGGTATAGGAAGTAGATTTCACCACCCGACATTCTAGAAGACAAAGAAACTGCATAAGTTAGCAATTAAGAAAGCCAGCAAGATCCTGTAACAGAAAGAGCACCGAAAAGTGAAAACATTTAGCCCACGCTTGTTTTCATTCACCTTGAGGAGTTTTATGAGAAAATATAAAACCTGTATAAATGGCTCCATTAAAATCCAAGTACAGTATGTACCATATTCCAGACAAAGAACTGCTGCAGTAATCTAGTGTTTTAAATACCATGGTTACTGCAGGTACTTAGGACAGCTTAATTTAACAGTGCTGAGACTACTCATAAAATTTCTTTACTTTTGAAGACTTCAATACAAGTAATGTAGCATTTTTTTGTAAAAAATCCAGATGCAATGTAAGCATTTTTGTCAACCTAGGCAGTCTCCACTAGAAAAACCTGAAGTCTTCTTTTCTGTATCAAAATACTACAATTGTATAAGATGACGCAAGTGTCTTCCACTCATGAAAGGTTTGAAGAAAATAAAGCAGGTTTGTTGCTCCTGCTTAATCCTCTGGTGAGCAATAGCCCACATTGTATAGCACACACAATTCATCACAGGTTGAGGGAAATGGCACTACTTGCTCATAAGAGACATCAGTAAAATCAATGAAGAGGCGAAATTGCCCTCCCACTCGAGAACACTACAAGATGTTCAGGTTAGAGTTTGTGTACACCCACACAGATCTGTAGGCATCCTTCCATTACGCCTGCAAAATGGTTCTTGGCCTGAGGATGAAAGAACTTATTGTGCATAGCACTGATGTCTTGAACTCCTAACGGATACTAGATTAATCACCAGACATATTACACAGCTGGGAAAAAGAAATTCCATTTCTTAGTCAATATACAATTAAAAGTCTGCAGCAATGTTTATACTGTCTTCACCTGACAATGTCAGTACACTTTACTTGTTTAAAAATACATCAGTAAACATTTAGTTCTGTATCAGACCTGTTTCCTATTTTCTTCCCATGGTTAAGGTTCCTCAGCAGAGGTTAAGAGAAATAAACAAGAGTTTTTTCTTCCTAGTCAGAAAATACCGTGTACAAGCCTGCACATTATTTAGTCTTCACAGATCAGTGGAGCCTGTAACATAGTTTAGACAGATTAGAGAACAAAGAAATAAAATTGAGCATAACTAATTAACTTAAACATATACACCCGAGAATGATGTCATGAAATTTATTTCTCTTGGCTGCCCTAACTGTACGTCTTTCATCAAGCTGTTCAAGGAAATAGAAGCAAGAACTGATGCATTACTGAGCAAAACATCCAGTACAGCTTAGAGCTGAGAGGACCAGAGAAATGCCTTGGTCTTCCCAAAGCAGCTTTTCTTCCCAAACTTTCCATATTCCTAATGCCCAATAGTAGCTAATTTCTTTCTGTTTACATTTTTTCTGATCAATTGATGAGTATTCTTGTTTTATAGTGAACAATCAGTGGAAATGGAGAAAAACATTTACTCTGGGAGGAAATCATCTACGGAAAACAGGAGGAATCAGATGAAAGCTTCCAATTAGGCACCATTGGGTAACTACAGCAGGAATCTTACATGGATTTATTGGCATAAACAGCTGCTCCAGAAACCATACACAATGCAAATGTAAACAGGTCCTTTATCTTCCCGTAAACAAAGATGCAAAATTTTCAAACACCTAAGAGTCAACTTGTTTGATCTTAAAACTGTGACGTAATCCCAGTGTGGGCCTCATTCACAGGAAATAGTCGGGCAGGGAGCTGCATACTCTAAGGGTCAACAAACAACAAGACTAAAGCAGAATGATACAAGCAAACTAAATCCATTTGAATATATAATTTGCTTATTTGAAGAAATTGAGTCCATGAAGAAAAAAGCTACTTTTTGCAATATGTAAAAAGCTTTCCTATTTCCAGCATGTAAAGAAAACATTTATAACCCTCTCTTGCAATTCATGCTATGTACTAAAGCTTAACTCTTATTTTTTTACGAGTATCAGTACTCATTCAAGTTCTCTCAATACCTTAAAAACATACAGAGTCCTAAATATGTTATCCTAGAGGCATTACCACCACTTCTAATTGGGTCAGCCTTGGCCAGCGATGGGTCTGTCCCGGAGCCAGCTGGCATTGGCTCTGCCAGACAGAAACCACCCCTGTAGCTCCTCCCACCAAAATTTGGCAACTTAAACCCAGTTCATCTGCAAATCATCCTAAGGTGCTACATACAGAACCTGGCCAGTAATTTCAAAAACCCCTCTCTAACGGCATAATGCCCTAAAGAGTACAATGTTTCTCACAGCCAAACATTAGATCTCTCCCCACAGGAGAGAAACAAAGATGATCATATGGTAATCTGAGAAATGTACAAGCATCACAGGATCATAGGACAATCCAGTTTGGACATGAGAAATTCCTAGTCCAGTTTCCTGCTCAGATCTTGAAGTAGCTTCACATTTATAGTTCTGGCTGACTTGGGGGGCAATTCAACCCACTTGGGGAATGCAGCAGGGCAAACACAGTGCAGGAGGATCTTGGAGAGCATCAGTGACAACTTCCTGTTACATGTGAGAGAAAAAACAGTAAGAAGACATGCTCTGCTCTCAGTCACAAAAAAAGGAAAGACTACAGGACTGTGAAGGCAGAAGGCAGCCTTGGCTGCAGTAACCATGACAGAAGAGTTCAGTATTGTGAAGGGATTGAAGGAGGGCAAAAAGCAAGATCGCAATTCTGGACTTCAGATAAGCAGTCTTTGGACTCAGCATGCCTGGAAGAGTCCCACTGAACAAGAAGTCCTGCAAAGACAAGAAAATGGTCAGAAGTAGTCATCATGGATTCACCAACAGGAAGTCATGCTTGACCAATTTGATAACTGCAATGAAATGACCAGCTTGGCAGATGCAGGGATAGAAGTGGATATTGTCTACCAGGACTTCAGGGAGGCTTTGAGTGTTGTCTCCCATAAAATCCTCACAGATACACTGTGATGCATAGGCTTGATGAGGCAACTGCAAGGACTGCTGAGCCCAAAGAGTGGGGATCAGTGGCAAGAAGTTCAGCTGGAGGCCAGTAACTAGTGGTCAGCAGTGGGTTCAGTTTGTTTCACCATGCATTAATAACCTGGATGATCAGGCAGAGCTCCACCTCAGCAAGTTTGCTGATGACATAAAACTGGGAGGAGTGGCCAATACACCAGAGAATCATGCTGCCATCCAGAGGGACTTCGACATACTGGAGAAATGGGGGGACAGGAATCTCATGAAGTTCAACACGGAGAACATGAAAGTCCTGCACCTCAGGAGGAACAACCCTGGCACCAATATATTTTGAGGGTTCCTGAGCAGAAAAGCAACTTGGCAGAGAAAGACCAGGGAGTCCTAGTGGACACTGAGAGGACCATGGGCCAGCAATGCAGTGTTGCTGCAAATAAGGCAAATAGTATCCTGACTAGGAGGAGTGCTGTCAGCACTGCCCTTCTACTCAGCGCTGGTGAGACCACACCTGGAGTACTGTGTCCAGTTCCAGGCTCCCCAGTACAAGAGAAATATGGAGGTACTGGAGAGAGCCCAGCAATGGGCCATTAAGGCAATTAACTGACTCTCATATGAGGAGAAAAGCTAAGGGAGCAGGGACTGCTCCGCCTAAAGAAGAGAAGAATCAGGGAGAATCTCACCAATCTATACAAGCAACGCAGAGTGCAAAGAAGAGTCAGGCTCTTTTCAGCAATGTCCATTGACAGGACAAGAGGCAATGGGCATAAACCAAAATGCAGGAGATTTTGTCTCAGGTTTTTGCTGGGAGGGTGACAGAGCACTAGAACTGGCTGCCTAGAGAGGTTGTGAAATCCACACCCTTGGAGACATGGTCCTGGGCAACTAGCTCTAAGTGACCCTGCTTAGGCAGAGGAATTAGACCAAATGACACCCAAAAGTCCCTTGCAGCCTCAACCACTCCATTCTGAGATTCTGTGATTCTCAGAGCTTATTCCAGTTGTTTCCAGAGAAACCCTATGGCTGGACACTATCTGGGCCTCCCAGGAAAAGGTTTTCCTCTCTGGGCAAACCTACTCCTGTGCCTGACTGCCATGTCAGGCCTTTTTCTTTACATCAAGTCTAAAATTTTTCTTTCAATTTATATCACCACTCATCCTCTTACCAAGCATCACTGTGAGGAGCCTGGCTTTACCACCTTGATGGAGAAGAAAAGCTGCCCCATGGACATTGGAGGTGATTGGCAGGACCACTGAAGCAATTTCCTTTTTCAGGCTGAACAAGCCCAGCTCCATCAGCCTCTCCTCACACAGCACGTGCTCCAGCTACCCCCACATCATGATGGTCCTCCTCTAATTGCCTCGAATTTAACGATAACTTCCTTCAACTAGGGGGCTTTAAACTAGACACAGTATTCCAGATGTGGCCTCACACGTGCTAAGCAGAGTTGGTTCCCTGTCTCTGCTGAGTCCTTTTTAATATATGTCACAGAAATAATTTTTTCCCTGTTTTTCTGTTTGTATAAACTCTTTTTAGCTCAATTATCAACTTCTTTGGCACAATTTTCTTGTTCCTCTCAAAAATAACTCAGAGGTCATGAAATTTTAAAAGGTTACAGCTCAAATGAGCATCTATTCTCTTTAAGGTAAACTTGTCAAATGCCACCTTTCCTATGGGTTTACAAGTTTATTCATAAATGACATGGGCTGTGGTATGGCTTGTGGAGAGCCATGTAGGTAAGCCTTCAGTGCTGTGCACACCAGGCTCGAACAACTCATGCCTTCAAACACTGGAGCAAGACTAGTTCCAGAGTCTAAAAGGAATTCCAGTCATGGGCAGTATGTAACCAGGCTGCTTGTTGTAAATAGGTCTCATCTCCCAGGAACAGTTTATGCATGCAATTCTGTTGTCCCATTTAGTTTGTAAAGTAAAATTTTACTGCAGGCAAAGATCCCACTCACTAACCACACAACCACTGCTTGTTCCTCTAAGACATTACCATAATCTGCCTGTTGCTGTAGGAGAGCTCTGTGTGCAGAGAGAAAACAAAACAAAAATGCATGTTTTATTGAAACCGTCTTTTCTACACAGAATCTAATCTGGTGAGCAAACAAATGCATACCTTCTCCTCATCAACAGTATTTGAATTACTATAAAAGGGGTTCTTTGCAAGCCATGAAACAGAAGAGCATTTTTCCCTCAATTTTCTTTTCATGCCAAAACTGTATCAGAAATAGATCTGAACTCCTGACAGAAGAGAGCTATACTGCCTTTCTCACTCATGTGGGCATGCCCAGCCAAGAAAAAACGCCAAGTGTTTTTATATGATGTTCAGTAAGGAAAGAAATGTTTCATGAAACCCCAGTCCTTCCTCTCACCATTGACTGGCTGAGATTAAAGAACAAAATGATGACACCCATGGTAATGCAAGACAAAAGAAGGTCAGCTTTACAGTTTGAACTTTACAGGCTTTATTGTTTTCCAACTCAAAATATGATATAAATAAGAATGCTTTTCCAGTGAAAACATCTTGCAGTAAGATGTTCTATTGTATAACTACATACAAAGCCATAAAGTAGGAAAAGAACAGACTACCAGCAGCAAGGCTATGTAACACTGCAGTCACTTTATAGTATGCAATATTACTACAGAGTTCTGAGGCCTTTATTGGACATTAACAATAGGGCTGAGGGAAAAAAAGAGAGAACACCCCAAGGCTACCATCTGACATAACTGAGGCTGTAGGGACAAGATAAGGAAAACAGAGCTACTGAGATTGTATGGTGGTGTCCGTGAGCAGTAGGAACTGTCAGAACTAGGAGGAACCCTAACATACATTCTTGTGAGCTCTTGACTCTTCCTGTTGCCAAATGGAGAAAATGCAAGCCTTGGGTAAATAAAGGATGCTAACATGCAGAACCATAATGCCAGCAGTCTCCAGCTCCATGATGTTTCATTTCCAAAATGTTACATTAGCTTCTACACTCATTAGCTTTTACAATGGCAAGAAAGCAGCAGAGAGTAACTAATCTGCAATAAATGTGTCATAAAATGAAAAAGTTTAATGTGCTTCTAGAGAAGACTGTGAAAAGTTATTTAAATTACCAGGAGATCAAAAAGGCTTACTTGTCAGCAACTCAGAAGTTGACTGTATGGCCTTCATGAGTTCTTTCTAGGCAAAAATATCACTCTCTGCTGTGTTTTGCTTTTCTTTGAGGTCTGTGCATAGGGAATAGATTTTATATTTTCGGTATCCCTGCCAATCTGTTTCTCTAAGATGAGAACATTTAACTTGGTTTCAGCAACAGCTGTATCCTACAGATAAGCAAGGGGGGTGGATCAAGAATGTCTGTGGTTGTTGGTAAGCCACTTTACTGTAAGCCTCAGGCTGGTGCCTTTTACCACTGCTTAAAGACATTAGCGTCACTAGCAATGTCCTCAAGCCAATCAGTAGATCATTACCCCAAATGCAGTACCAATTTTAGTTTTAATGTTAAGGGTAATTTGTTCCATGTTGCTAATTCTTAATGCAGCTAATAAGATTTTACTTTTCAGCTGCATTCATGCCTTCAATTAATACCAGTAATCTTCTGTTTGCAGAACTAAGTTTCACTCTCTTCAGCAAGAGAAATGGTACCCTCCTGTCTAGTGGCATTGATACACACTGCAATTCACCCTACCCAACTGATCAATCACTGGCAGCTATGACCTGCAATTACAATATATTCAAAAGGGTAACACACAGTTTCCAAAAATGAAAGGGATATAGGTTGTTTCACAGAGGTTTAAGTAATTTCAAAGCTTCTGTCGTCATGGTTGTGCCTACTTCAATTTTTTTCTGCATGTCTTCCCTGTTCAGTGTGTTTCCGAACACACTGCAGATGCAGATGGACAGTGATGTGTGCATAGAATGCAAAATCCAAAAGTTTTATTCCATGGACTAAGCTCTGTGTCACTGTAAATGCATGGGGTTTTGAGACATCTTGTCTTCTGATTTGATTTCGTACCAGTAATTGGTCTTCCACACATGATAAAGATTAGGAATATTATTTCAACTGTATTCCAAATACTTGTGGAAGCAATTACCTAAATCTCCATTTTTTTTTTCTGCAAAGAAGTATACTTTGATTGGGGTATAAAATGCAGAAACAGATTTTCTTTCATGTGAAAAATCATCCTCTAATTCTGAAACTGGGGTAAGTATATGCAATAAAATACAAACCATTAAAGCCATCTATGCTTTATTACAGATCAATAAAATAGAGAATCTTGAAAGGTCTTAGGAACACAAATCACTTCACCCAAGCTAAGAATGCTTTCATATGTATACTACACCAAAACCACTTTGTTAAGATAGAAATAAGGAATGTATTTGTGAATTCACATATTATCAATAATATCTCATTCTGCTCTAATGTATAATCTTCAAATTCTGAATTCAAATGTTTCTAAATTCACCAAAGTCTAAATATTTATCAGAAGAGGTAAACAGATTTTATGTATAAATCAAAATGTTGCTTTGAGTATTTGCTACTTTTCCTTCAAACATGTTCCTGTCTTAAAGACATTGTTGAGAGCACAGAACTCATCTAGTGCTAAAAATATGATGAACTATGAACTATAAACTATGAACTATTCACCCCACAGTCCTTCTACAGTCAACAGAACATGTTCATTTCTGTGACCTATCTTAGGAACCTGTAAGTTAGAAAAGTTGAATCTTACTCATGAATTATCAGATATAAATGATAGATTTTTGAGATTTGGTGAAAATACCCTAATTAGAAGCAGTATCTTTGGATTGGGTACAGGATTTTTTACTTAATACAAACATTAACACAAGATTTTGCTGTATTTTGTAACTTTACTGTGTATGAGTAGATTTTATCTCCCCACCTTCTCCAAGTGCTAACCTTTTTGTCAGATTCATCTCAGACAAACTTCCACATTAATATTTTGTCTACAAAAACAACATTATGCTAAATCTTGCTTTACATGAGAAAATAAATCTGCTATCATGAAAAATTCCACCCCACAGCAGTGGAAAAAAGAAGACTGAAAAACCATTTATCATCACTGCAACAGCTTCTCTGACAAGACACAATATCTAATTATTTTACAGCTCTGTTTTTGTAGGCAGACAAAACTAGAAGACTTCTTCAAAACCTGCTTGTCTAAGCAAATCTGAAATATTTCTGACTGAAATAATGTGAAAATATTAATTTATGAAATTAAAACTGGACTATCAGGAACTATTTGTAAGATACCTGAAGACCGAGTTAAAATAAGAATTTTGTCATTAGCTAAAACATACCGCCAGCACACATTCTTTTTAACCTGAATGTCTTTTGTATCTTGCCACATACTCTGTTTCACTCCTAGAGATTTTAATTATTATTGTTTGCTCAGTATACTTCAGCCAAGATGTCCCGATGCTGATAAAAATGTTCATTAGTTTACCCTTATATTCAAGAACCCTTTCCCTATACCTCTGCAGATTTACCACATTAGCTGCAGTGACCAAAATATCACAAAGCCACTTTTACCTGGAAATGTTTAAGATGGCACAACTGATTGCAACTGAAATCAACTGTACTATTTTTGTTTATGGCCTCAGCCTTATTCTTCATGTACCAAGGAAATGTGACATGCTTTTGCTCATGGCTTTCCTTTTTTTTCTGTGACAAAAGCTTGTTTACTGGGCATATAGTCTAACAACAGATATCTCTCAAAAAACACTGGTGAAGCCACAAGAAAATGCAATACCGAAGCGCCTTACTTTATCTGCACAGTCTGGATGGCATTTTTCTTGGCCTTGTTTTATTCATGTAATTTGAAACTAAATGAGAGAATGGTACAAATTAATTAGCTCTTAACTATTCTGTTCATCAAGATCAATGGCTTGCTTTCCTGTTCAGCACAAAGACGTAATATTTGTCCTATTACCCATTAAAAATAATTTTGTTCTTTACTTTGAGAATAAGCAGATCTCCTATCCAATCCATATGGTAAATATTAACATCATCCCAAGCACCAAGTACACAGGCATTCCATCATATTTTTTTCAATTACGGTCTAAGAGAAGCATCAGTGTTTCAGTCCAACAAATTCTGTGGTTCTGGTATTACTACTGAGGAGTATAACTTGTTTTCAGTTGTTTACTATTTCAATTTACTCTTTTTTACTTACTTTTTTGGAAGCTCAAGCCCTTTGCACAGTTAGAAATATAAATCCTCACTTGTATAATATCATCTTCACATGGAAAATAAAAGTTAAAGGTATTACTGAGTAACAGCCATTCAAAACAGCTAACTTGTAATACATTTTAGTAAAGTCTCCCGAAGCTACAGATTTTTTCTGTATAACTGATTTGTGGAGAGCAAGAACATATGTATTTAAACTGCCCTACTTATTTCTGCTTTGATTTTTTTTCAATTAAATCTGCCTAATTATAATGCACTTATTAGTCTAACAACTTTATTGTGCCATATTAAGTTTTAAAAGCCTTTTTTTTTTCAAAGAAATTAATTACACTATACTGGAATAAAGATTATAGTCATAACAGTTAAACACAAATCAAATTCCTGTGGCTTACGCAGCTAATTAGTTAGATTAGCAAGGAGTCTTGCACAAAACAAGGAATATACAAATATAAAATATCCATTAAAAAGAGATGAATATGAGAAGTCAGTTGTTGTGGGGAGTTTTGTTATTTAAATGATCATTAAAATGACTAACTGCAATCAGGCAGACAACATAACTTTAGCAACAGTGAGACTAGAAGACAAGACACACTGAGAACAAGTTAGAGAGAGTTTTTAGACATTTTCAAATTAGCAAGATGTGAAGAATATTTAGAGACACATCTAAGATGAACTCTGAGCTATCAGACATTATTTTATGAGAATTGTGAAAGACAAGTAAAGATCCAAGAGAAAAAGTCAAAGCAAATGCCTATCTTTAAAACTGGGACACAACAGAACAGTGGGAATTGCAGAAAAGACACCCTTATTTGAGATTATAGAAAAAAAAGTTATCCAAAGGGAGAGTATAAAGATGACAGAGTTAAGCTCCTTGCCTTTTGGTTGCGGCAAGAAAAGAAGCAATGGGCACAAACTGAAACACAGGAGGTTCCCTCTGAACAGCAGAATACACCTTTTCACACTGAAGGGACCAAGCACTGGCACAGGTTTCCCAGTGAGGTGGTGGAGTCTGCAGCCTTGGGGATATTGAAAAGCCATCTAGACATGCTCCTGGGCACCCAGCATCAGAGGACCTCTAGAGATCCCTTCCAAGCTCAACCCTTCTTCTTTTCCACGACAATGCTAAGCAATAAAGGAAACAAAACATGTGAAACTTAAAGGACATTACAATTATAAACAATAATCAAAATAGTTTTGTCAAGAATAAACTGTGTCAAGATAGTCTTCCTATAAAAGCTAACAGGAGGGACAGTAGAGATTATAAGGCTTGCTGCTCAGAACTTTGAAACTCAAACTGCAATTTTAGAAAATACCACCTTATAGAAATTGCTTTTAAAATGAGCATTGGAAAAGCAAACCAGGGTAGTTACCAATGGGTTTACTGTCAAACAAGGAGACAATGAGCAGAGAAACTCACCAGTGTTTTGTTTCTGATTCTGGTCTAGTCAATATTTATTTGTATTAATAAGCTGAGTATGCATTTTAAATCTAGAGACTACACTGTCATAGGTAAAGCTGTAAGCACTGTGGAACAACATAAATCTGAAAACTCCAAAAATCATCAGAAAAACCATATAAAATTCAACAAGTCCAAGGCACTAGAACCAGGAAAGAATAAGCAACAGAATAAAGGTTGAAGCCATTTCACTACAAGAGTCAGTTGCATTAAATGCTAAACAGAAGGTCTGCAAAGAAGGACATAAGTTTTGCAGTTAGTCACATGCTGAATCTGAAGAAAACTACTACAGCAAATAGCATCATCACCCTGCTGAGGGTATCACCTCTGTGGAGGGTGTCTGAATTACTCCCCAGGGCTACTGCAGTGTTAGCCAACACAACAGATCCACCTTTGTGTTTCCCATTTATAAACATGAGGATTTCACCTTTAGAGGATTAAGAGAATACTAAGAAATATCACAACATTGAGAAATACCACCAATGAAGAAGAACTAATACAAATAGGACCTTTAGTTCAGAAAAGAAGGGATGGGACAAAACAGCAGCCTTCAATACTTAACAGATTGCCAAAATTTTAAAAAAGTCTAAATTCCTACCATTAATTCTATCACAAATAGGACAAAGAGGAGTGATCTTAAGTTTCTAAAAGGTAGATTAATTCAGACATGAGAAAACCTGGTTTTAACTGCAAGATTAAGGAAGTACTGGACCAGATCACGTGGAGGACTTGTTGAATTTCCGTAACAACAACTGCACACACACAGGTTAGCCAGAAACCTAAAAAGTCAATTTAGGTATAGCAGGTCCTCCCGTGGGACCTTTCAGATCCTTCTATGATTCTTTTGATTAAGTCTTCCTAGTATGACTCATAAAAGGTACTCTAAAGTTTTTTCACTGTCAGCACTTCTGCCTGGGTTTAGCTGAAAGGTAAGTAAAAGGAGGAGATGCACTCTAATACAAAACTGAGTGGAAGTCAAAGAATGTTTTAGCAAGGGAAAAGTGATTGCTTAATGGGTGAATTAAAATAATTATCATTTCCTGAGTGGGGACACTATTGAGATATAAATCTTTTATTTGCCCTCAAAAGCCAGACTGATTAACTTTTAGAATTTTTCTCAGTAGGACTTTAGCAGAACTGATATCTCCAAAAAACAGACCTTTTCCTTCAGAGACAATTCAGAGCCTGGTAGGCTAATATTGTCTCATACCATTAAGATGTATGTACATTTCCTCCAAACCAACTATACAACAAAACTTTGTACTGAGAGAAGAGATTTCTTACTGGCTTCATGGATTAGATGCTTTTTTTACTTTCATTGGACAGATCTAAACTGATTTTGTAATGCTAGCATTGATGAAGAGGATGGCTCTATCTACATCTTCCACAACTCAATCTGCTCTCAAAGTATATTTTTCATTCTTACGCTCATACATAGGCACGCCTAGATGAAAAAACCTAGTTGAAAACAGAAATGCTCACACATCCTATGCAGTTCAGCAAAAACTGTCATTAAAAAAAAAAAAAAAGAGACAGAGAATAAAAGCCAACCAGTCAAAAGCTTATTAGCCTACCTCATCTTCTGAGGCATTCAGGACTGTAAACATGTGAAGCAAGGATCAGAGGTTAATATGCAGCTAGCCCCTAAATGATAATCAACAAGCAGTGTGCAGGCAGGGGGGACAGGAGCAGTGCTAATGATGGATCAAAAGACTATATATACATTCCTTAGGCTGTTGTTGAAAGGAATGTTTGCACTCTACCTATAAAATTATAGGTATAATTCATGATCGTGTCTAGCATTTCAGTGGGTCACTGTTTTTAGAACTATATTTTAGTTCAGCACAAATTTAGCTGATATTAGACGAATCCACTTTGAATTGACCTTCTTCCATGAAATGAAAGCCATTACCATGATTGATAAAGTATGCTAAGCCTAAAAATGCAGGAGACATTTTGTAGGGGTGTTTAATTTTTTAAATTCTTTGACCCATGTAATTTTTTGCTCTGCAAGCTGTTGTCCAAGAAATACCTCTATCTCCACCATTAATTTTAAAGATATTCAAATGTGGAACCATATCCATTTCTAATTTTTTAAACAAAGTTGATATCCTACTAAGTGTCTGAAGAGGGCTGTCATGTGAGTTGACAAAACACTGGGCTGCTTTTGAAGTCGTGTAGCAAGTATGAAAGATGAACAAATAATTGATTTAACAAGTTCTGCCACATTACTATTTGTGAGTCCCCCACAATTTTCTCAGATATGCTTTTTTATTTAAAATCTTACTTCTCTAAAACATTTTAAAATTTGACATTATTCCGTATTTAAGAACATTCCTACTCTTGGAAAGGATGCAATACTCTGAAGCTGTTTCTGAACAGATAAGGAACAACTATCACTAAAGACCTAACGCAAACCCAGTGCTTACTAACTTATTTTCTATAAATATTGTCAAAAAGCCACTTAATTTCCTCTGAAAAGTCATTCAAACTCACTTTTTTTTTTCAAATAATATTAAAAAACCCCCAAATACTGAAAATTCAACACTGTTGAACCCAAAAGTTAACTTAAAAAAACCAGTTTTATTCACAGGATGTGAATACCTATCTTTCTCTAGACTTTGTAAGAGAGAATGTGGCTTCTTGTCAATAACTTAAGCATACAAATAACAATGTTGTTCAAAGTCACAAAATACTGATATAAACAACAATGCCCATGATAAAACACAGTCCCTAGAATTATTAACTTCTCTTCTTCCAGTATCTGAAACACAAGAGTCTCTTCGAGGACATAATAAATCCACTTCATAACTAAAATGCAGAAATACTGAGGAAAAAAATATCCTTGCTTTAACTTTCCAATTTGCTTCTAACCTCCCCATGGTTTTGTGTGTCAGTCCCAGCCTCCCATATGTCTGTTCCTCCCACAAAAAAGCCTCTACACTTTCTCTGACACTAACTTCTATGAATAGAAAGCTCTCTCTGAGGCAACCTGAACAAGGCAGCTTCCCTCTCTGTATGATCCCCCGATGATTTTATAATTTAACTATTGCAATGGAGATGATGTAACACAATGCAAAACAAACAGATGGGCAGGAGATATAAAGTGTGGCAAGGCCTAAACTGGAAAACATCACTGCCAGAAATCTTGTTGGGCTCGCAGCTGCTGACATTGCTCCTGGGATGTGTGCACACTGAGGATTTGCTGGCAGCTGCATTGCTGGCTGAGATTTGCGGCATGTGGTTCTACTTAGGTGCCACAAGCTGGGCTTTGTTTGCTTACTCCACATTAACACGTGCCTGCATGCAAACCTGTGGAGATAAAAGGTGATTCTGGATACAAAACTCAGTTGTGTAGATCAGGCGTGTTTTCCTATGCTGAGAGAATGTGATGAACAAATGCCGATTTTTAATGAGGCAACATTTACTCTGGGACTGCAGCATAACAATCTGGAGGTACCATCCTAGAATTAACTTGAGTAATGGCACCAACCTAACTACACAACAGTGGAGCTTGGAAGGGTAAATTAGAATATCCTAACTTCTGTGCTCCTGCAACAGGCTGCTCGACTGTGTGAGAGAGTTCATTTTAATCTCACTTGGGCATCCCTAGTATTAACAGGGATTCCACGATAGTATGGAAGAAAAACAACCAGCCCCTGGAACATTTCTCTCCTAATTATTATTATTCCATGCTATCTTTATGTGACAGAAGGTGCAGTTCATCAAACATACAAAAGCAGAGGACTAGAGACATTGCTTTAAGGAAAAGTAACTTAAAAATGAAGAAATATTAGGGAAAGGATACAAGTATTATAAGCCAGTGCAAATTCAATGATAAAACACAAGAGAACACAGTAAATCAAACCCTCAAGTACTCTGCTCAGTATCAACTCATCATTCTGTAGACCGTGACTGGGCAATGGTGTTCCCACTGCAGTTATGGACTAAAGCCAGGAGCAAGAAACACTTGATGGACTGAGCTGTACAAATTAAGTGACCAACTGGAACAGCTGAAGAAGGGCAGTAGGATTCCAGCTGCCTGAACTGTTTCAAGTAAGCAGCATCTTTTAAAATTGCCAGTCTGATGCATAAATTGCCTTACTGTTTGAAGAGGAGATCCTTCCCCTAATACTCACATCTGATGAAACCAAATATCTGCTTTCTCACAACTTATAAATCAAATAATGTGTGTACCTCTCATGGGTGAGAGGAATATGGTGCAAACAGCAGAGTCTGAAATTACGTCTTTAGAGTCCGAAATTAAGTATTGTAAATCTGAGGTATTTATAGATAAAAAAGGAGTAGATATAGATGGAGAAGTAACATTTCAGATAGGTCAAAAGCCAATATGGGGACAGAAGGCATTTTCAGAAGAGCATGAATACTGAATTCACACCTTATTTCCACCAGAGTAGGATCTGTAAAATCTAAAATAGATGGATTAACATCTGGGCTGCTTTGAAACAGACAAGCTGTTTCAGACAAGCAAAAATACAAGCAAATATTTTTATTTTGTTCATTATTTCCTCCATTCCTTCACCAAAATAAGTATTTTATGGGATAAATATGACTTTAAAAACAGAAACAGGTAATAGAGGTACTCTGCATCTATTCCTAAAAACCTAACTCTGTATTCTAGAAAGCTTGCAAACATACTCATAACGCAGCTGAATTACACAATTGTTATCTGCAAGATTGGTCCACTTTCAGTTATTAATTAGGTGTCAGAAGCCATGTAAGGAATGGAATGATGAGGCAGGAGGATATCATGATCCATATATTTTTATTGAGGCCAAAGATTTTTTTCTGGCTATTGATGCAAGGACAATGGAAAAACTTACACAAATGCTCCCAAAACGAATCAGAGACTTTGAGGCAGAAGACATCATCAGCCACAGTTCTTACTCACAGGCACCTCATCAATGATTTAATATGACAGAGGGGACTGCAGCTTCATTATCTGCTGATATTTTATTTATTCATATTTAATTAATGCATATAATAACAATTCAGAATTTTACTGCATTGCAGAAGACAAGGGAAGGAATGAAGCCGTTCTGCTGCCTGTACTAACACATCTGCTTCACAGACCTACAGGGATTCACTCAGCCACAATATATAATACAAGTGAAAAAACACTTATTCTACAAATGAGTTACAAATTCTCCGTATTAAAACTGGGTGAAATAAACAAAGATGTCTTCAAAATTCATGCAGTGGACACGAAGAACTCTATTTATCTTCATTACAGTCTGAAAGTGTTTGGGTAAAAATCCCCAATTTAGGTGAACCATGAGGAGGAAAAAAAATGATGGCAGAAGAAGAAAAAAAAATAACATGACAAATTAACAGAACCAAACCTCTCCCCCAGTGGGAGGAAGAGGTGAAGGCCAAAGGGTAGATTAATCTTGCTATATCATATGGTCTTGATCTTAAAAATTTCTCTGCGTGTTTAGCAGAAATCACACGCACAATGGGGAGACTTTGAAAAGATCAGGAGCCAGAGCAGATTAAGATGAAATGGGGCCAGATCCAAAAAGCCGTCAACCTCCCACCCTTTCCTGCAGACTCCCATGTGGGCAGGAGATTGTTTCGTGGCTCCAAAGTGCTCGTCTGTGCTGAGCTCGTTGATGAGTGCTCTTTCTCCCCATGCCTCTAACAGAGAAGGACTTCAGACTTCTCTTTTCACAGCAGTATGAGCCACAGCTGCGGACACAGGTCTTAGTAACTCCTCTTACTCTGTGGCCTCAAGTTAATGTGCAGAACCTGGCTGATCCAACCTCACCAAAAAAATGGATCCATGCCTAGCCAAAATAGAAATAGTATGTTTAAAAAGCAAAAGAAATGAGAAAATTTGTTACGTCTGTTTTTAAAGAGAAATTTTAAAAAAAGGAAAGGGGCTCAAGCAGATGATCAGGTTTCTGAAGCTTACCCAGTTGCTGAGTGTCAGCTGAGTCAGAGCCATTATCTGCATATATGCATGGTAAAAGTGAGTTAATGCAACATGGCTTAGCTGATCCTACAACAGAAGATTTAATTATGTGATCATGCACAATTTATACATCTGAGCTGATGTGTGATTACTTTCCAAGCTACTGAAATTGCTTGTATACTCAAACTTTAAAGTCAACCAAGTAAATAATTTAGATGTTTTAAAAAGGAATTTAAAGAGTTATAACATAATCTATTTATTTAATCACATGATGACAAAAAATGAAGAAGGACCCCTAAAAAGAATAAACACTCTTTTAAGTATTTTAACTATTGTTCTGAAAACTCAAATGGATCAATATGGAAAGCTGTTTTACTAATTTGCTTTCAGAACAGCTAGGTGCAAAAGCATATGTTCATTCACATAAATCTAACAGCAGTGTTTTCACTCTCTTTTAAGATAAAAGATCATTTGTTCCATGATTTACGATCTCATTGACTTCCCGTATTGAATTAGGCAGCTGAAACAATCCCTATCATCCTTCAAATTATTATTAATGTGGTAGCATACACACATACACTGATACATTTTATTTGAATTCATGGCGGGTGGGGATAGCACTGTAATTTTATGAGAAAGGATTATACATCCACTAATGACAAACTATTACAGACATCCACTCCGAACCTCCACGCAAAGCATGCCAGACACACACAGATACATAATTCCCAGCTTTACACTGGCACAGCTATTGGGATCTGCAACTTGACAGAAACCTTGTGTGAATCAGATGCTGTGCTCCCCATCCTTCATTATGAAGAGCAACTCAACAACACTTTTATAGCTGTTGCTGTACATGTACAGCTTCAGCTCCTACTTTCTTATTCTTGTTATTTTTTTATCAATTTCCTAATTAAATGACTTACATTTGTTTGCTCTTTCAATATTACTCTATAAATGTCTACCAAACAAGTTATTACTCACTGAACTAGGCAGAACTCTTTCTTCTTCCCCATAAATTTTCCCTGCAACCATAACTTCATGCTGGTTTCCCTCTAATATTTAGATGTGCTTGAATGAAATGCGTTGGCTTGTACCTAATGCAACGCATGTGTTTATGGAACACAGCGGGCATTACTCCATTTTCAAAAGAGATAACAAAAGAACAGCCATTTATGAAAGTTTTACTGTTTCTGAGTCTCACTTCCTCTTCACCCCCCACCCCTTCCCAGAGCCGAACTAGAACATCTGGGTGCACTGGATTAAATAATGGACTCTTTGTTTGAAGAAAATTCACAGGAAACATGAAACTTCTCTTAAGACAGGAGAGGCTCCTGCATGGGAACCAGGACAGGAGGAAGTCAAGGAGTCAAATGGAGAACGGTGCTTCTTCAGGACAGAAATGTACATGTATCACTCAGATGTGTGAAGTTCCACCACAGATAGCAAAGTCCAGAGCAGCCAACTGTCACGGCACCCTGGGGACCCTCAGCACCTCCTCTCCTTGAGGGAAAAGGCAAGGCTTTTGTGGATGGACTGCAGTTCAAAGGAGACTGTAAAGAATTTTGTCTGATCTGTTATCTTTGTCTATCTCTGCACAAGTTTCAATACTGTATCTCAAGAGGGTGAGCGCTACATTTTCTTTTGCTAATTTACACCGCAGAGAGAATAAAGCAGCTAATTACACCTGGAGAAGTTATGCAAGAGACGGGCATTGTTTTTCCAGTTCAGCTTGGTGAGGAAGCCTTTTATACCAATAGAACTCTACATCCACCCTAGGTTTAATACAATGCATTGCTTTTTATTACTCTGGCAAATGAGCAATTAATTTCATTGCAATCTGAAAGTTAGTTTAAATAATATGGAAAGTTCTACAGCATTAATTTTAGATATTATCATTGGTTTATGGTTTTGATTTTTTTTTTTTATTTAAAGTTTGCATAGATCCAGTCCTCAAAGTTAACTGCAGATCTTCTATATCTGGACTCAATTGTATCCAACAAAAGATTTCTACAGACGTAGCTATCTAAATATTTTATGGCTCCCCTAGCAATTTGAAATGGAAAATGAATCTCTATGGAAGCAAGAGAACTTGAGGAAAGCAACGTGCTGCTGATCTCCACAAGATTAATTTTACATCTCAGGCGTAAGCTATTTTTTCTTTATGTACGTAGGGGGTGGGAAAATATGTGGTGATTTTACTGTATTGGTACTATAGAAGTGGAGCACACCCACATAAAGAAAAGCCTTATGCTTCACTTATCTGGATTTATTCTACAATCTACTAACCAACAAAGGAGACAAGAGACACTCTTATCTGTTTTCCCCTTTTTCAGCGTACAGGGAAAGAATACTAAACCAATTGGTTTAAGCTGTTATCAGATACAGAACTTAAATTCACACCGTAGGAGTCACCTCAAAAACTGTCAGCAGCATGACCTGAAGATGAGCCATGTTGCACGCAGTAATGAGAACCCCTGTACTCATCCTAGGGAAGCTTGAACTTCTCTAAGCTGGGTAATTTTTTCTGCAAATTTACCTGATCAAAAAGCTAGTAGTTTGGCACCTTTATTCAAGTAAACCAGTATGAAAAACAGAGCTATGTATTTCATCCTCAAATTCTGGGAAGCAATGCAGAGAGACTGCAGCAAAATATTCTTTTAGCATATGCATCAGTAAAGAAAATTTATTCAAAAGCATGTTATAAAAGAAAACCAAGAAGCAACCCAGTTCTACCCATTTTTTCCCATCTTTTTTTACAAAACTGTTCCTCTCATTTCTTTAAAAGTTCTGTATTATTTTACCTGTACAGCATGTTGAGTACCCAAAAGAAACTGACTAAATTGGTTTAGAAAATAGACTTCTTTTAATACCATATATCATATCCTAGGTTTTATGATTTCCATAATTACATGGCCTTGGTATATTAGCAATTTTGCACATATGATCTACAGGGCTAAATGTCTTAAAAGATAAAACAACAGAAAGCAGACTTTTCACAGTTTATTTTCCTCTGCAAATATTTTTAGACTTTTTTTTATGCAGCAGATGTTTAATATGCACACTTCAGTACACATTCTCGGCTTGAATATCTTGATTTAAATGGAGTTACCATGAAGGAATTCTGACAATATATAGTGGCTGATGATGTTCCTCTTGGATTATACTTGACCATATACAAACCTCCTAAAAAGACCTCCTATTTTTTCCATCTTTTCTTAAATGAATTGTACCTATTACTGAAATTATATTTTAGGGTTGTTTTTAATTATGTTGATTTGTTTTCTTTCTTTTTTTTAACTCAGGAGAGGAAAAAATAAAATTTGGAAATAAGATAAGAGTGCCTAAATACCACCCTCTTCAAATATTCCAAACTTGAAATCAAGCTTCCTCTTTTTTTGACAGTGAGTTTGCTTGTACCACAAGCAGTACAACCATAATAAGAAGGAAATCCTAATGGTCACTCCAAACATGTAAGACCATCAAAGTCAAAGCATAAAAAATAACAAAGACCCAACCTGATTTGAGTTACAAGAAGAAAAAAAGAAAATATTTAAAGACTTTGATATAATAGTTTATCCCGTTAACATAAATACATATCCCTATAATTCCATTTTCACATTTGCATCACATTATTTTTTGTCAGTGAACAGAAAGGAAAAAAGGATGTTTTTGTTTCAAATATCAGTAACATATTTAAATGACGTGGTCTAAGAAATAGCATTCATGAGAAAATCCCAGGGCACAGAAGCTTTGACTCAATAAGAATTTTGAAGAACATCTTTAACTCAGCCAGAAACAAAAATACGATCTACTAGCATCTTACCACATCTTGAAGCTTATTCTGTCTCTCCCCTCTCT
Source organism: Acanthornis magna (assembly GCA_036785705.1). NCBI lineage: Eukaryota > Metazoa > Chordata > Aves > Passeriformes > Acanthizidae > Acanthornis > Acanthornis magna. Next base: position 17,395,532 of record JAWUZG010000090.1, read on the forward strand.
CTCCTCTCCCCTAGGAATAGGTGGGGGTTTTGTTTGTTTTTGTGATGGTACGCTGAAGCCATGAAGGAGTAGGAAGAGAAACTGGGAGGGGAAAATACAGGAGCTAACAGTGAAGAAGTTAATGTGGAAAGTGTAATCAACCATGTGGAATTTGAAAAGGGTGAAAGAGAAGAATGATGCAGAGGACACTCTGTGATCCAGCCAGGAATGGACAATTAAGAATCCCTGAGAAATCACATTGGATGGGCTGGAAATAACACAAGCAACACTGGGGCTGCAGCTGGAGAGCAAGCAGATGACCTCAGAGAATTTGAAAAGATTACATGAGGGGAAGCCCACCAGTGCCAGCTGTAAGAAGAGTGGCATCCAGGCAAAGGAAGAGCGGCAGTGTAACGCTAGTCTTTTCATTCCCAAGTCAAAAAAGATGCAAGCATCACATTTTCTACTGCTATTTGTCACTGTTATTCTTGTTATTATAGCATTTTTTACTACTTTTTGTGTTATTTTAATTCCTCTGGGTTGCAACAGATATTTGCTGAAGTGACCATTAGCAATCACATGGTGCTAGAAAATAGTTCCTTTCACCATGGAGCTAATTTTCATTGTTCCAAACTTGTCATATTGCAACACATACATTGGCATTATCAGGAGAAAGGGCTCTAAAGACAGAACTTCAGCAGAGGGACATGTGTAACTTAGTTTTCCAGTCCAAAGATGTCCATTGGCTGAAAACCAAATGCCAAGGTTGCATTCTATTTCAGGCCTCAGATTTAATAACATGGTTACACATCTCTAACTTATCTTCTCATTTCTACATCTTTCAAAGGCTTTTAGCTCAATGTAACTTGCTTTTAAAATGAACTTTTCTTGAGTAGTTCAAATATCGATCCATTTAAAACTTTCTCCTCCCTTCAAACATTCATATAAGATAAAATATTTTAATAATACAAGCGCTTACTTTCTTTATTTGGACCAAAACCAGCTCATAACTCCTAGATTAAAAATTTTTGTACATTTTCATAGAATTCTTTGACATAAAAGATGCCCAGTAAATTCTATTGTGTTGTTTTAGGGGTTTTTTTTGCTTTGATGATTTATGTGTTGAGGCGTCTCCAAGCACCTGACTTTTGTGAGGACTTAGGTCCTCAGGCCAATGATTGCATAAGTCCTAGATTGCACATTAGGGTCATTCTCCAGACACCATACTTCACTGATACCCTAATGTAAAATATGCAATTATTTTCTTGCTGTTGGTAATTAGTAGCACTATTTAAAATAATTTTTTTTAAAATAAAATAACAATTTTAAAATTTTGTACTTCTGATGAAGTGCATGTCAAGAGATGTACAAAGAAACACCAAGTTATTCTTTTCTCTGACTCATATTTATCACATTGCCACATTTAAAAGGTAAGATATTTGGTGCCAGGAACTTTTGTTTCTTCACAACTCACGTGTATAATGTTGCTTCCACCACATCATGAGCCCTCCTTTCTACTGCAAAACACATTATTGAGATTACATTAAGTGGAATATAACAGTTCAACTGAACATTCAGATCAATGTTACAGCTGAAGCTGCTTGATGCCTCCCATTATAAAATGTTGTTTACCAGTTCCTTATAAACCTTCATGAACACTTTAACTGTGGATTAAGAACTTCCACGTTTACTATCTGCCTTCAAACTGACTTACCCAACTTAAAAGTCCTCAACTGGTTCCCAAAAGATAGAGCTGCTGAGGAGAAAGTGCATTATTTGTCAGGTTAAAGAAATCAGAAAGAAGCAGAACTGGAACCTTCCCCAAACTAACTGATTCCATAAAATGTCTCACTGATAAAGTTCAGTTTTTCTTTGATTTATACAGATATGCAGAAAAGCAAAGGTACAGTCAAACTACAAAGCTCTAGAAGTGTTTTCATGTGATTTAAAGTCTTCTTTAAAAGTCTTCAAACCCTACAGAGATATTTTCTGAAGATCCTGCCTGCATCATGGAGGATTCATTTCCTTTACGGCTTCTGCTCATTGACTGCATGGTTGGGCGTGCCATGTTGTACAACCACCACTGAGCATCTCTCATTTGGAACTATCAGATGAGAAGCAAAATTTTCTTTCTAGTTTCCCTTTTCTGATAGTCTGGGGCTATGGCTGTTCCAGTGTGGAAAGGTGACCGAGAGTTCACTGTTTTGTACTCTTGGTGCTGACCTGTAAGGGACAGCAGAGGAAGGCGGAAACAACCACACTGGAAGGGGAGCCAAATAATGATGAAGGAAAACTTATTTTGAATTCCCTTACATTTGTGAGTCTGATTAATTTAATATTTTTATAGTACCATTGCATAGTCTTTTGGATTTGGAGCGGTTTTTCCTTTTTTTTTTTTGGTTGAAACATTTATTTTACTTTTTTCATAGTCTTCTTTAAAACAAGTGTTTAAAAATAGTAAAATTTTACCAAATACTAGACAATAAAGAAATAAATTTTGTCTGATCCTTAAAAGGCAAAACAAAACCAAACTGCAAAAAACCTTCCGAAAAGGGAAATGAAAATCAATAGATCATTAAAGGAAGAAAATCCCTAAGCAATGGAATCTGTATACTGGTGATTAAAGATTTGTTCCCATTTGTATATGCACACATGCGTACGTCTATCCAGAAAGTATTTTTAGTTCTTTCCTTATAGTGTATCTACTCTCATAATAGTCCAATTTTAGCTGTTTCCACACATCATTCCTATTTCTGCCCTTCTCTATCACAGACCACGCATTACCACTCAGTTGCTTACAACATGAGGGTAAAGGAAAACAAGTGAACTAATTGATTCCTTTGGAGATGCCTGGAAGGTAAGGAGGACAGGGTAAAATTATTAGCACAGAATTTCTTGAGCATCAGGCTCCAATGGCTTCTCACCAGCATTTCTAAAAAATTTTAACTGTCCCCTGTACTGTGATGCGATGAGCCAGAAAGGATGGGACACTTTCCTTGGGTGAGGGGCTACATTCTAAGAAGGCACAGCTTCAACACTGTGCATAAAGCACACTCGGTAACTGCTGCACCACATTAGGTAGTCTTTTGGCATCTTACCTCTTAAGGATGTAACAGCACAGATAATATATTAAGATGTATAAACCAACACCCATTCAAATAACATCCTCCTAACACCCAATTTAACTAGCCCCAGACAATTATATTTTTATTTTGTCCCTGTTTATCTGTGAAGTTACAGTTTCTAGCTAACCTATTCACTGATTCACACCCTAAGGATCAGATATTTAAGTCTGAGATTTTAATTAGTGCTCTCTGGCTTTGAAATACCCAGGAGATACATATTACTGTTTCATTTCATTTCATTTCATTTTTCCTTCTTCTGGGTTTTCCTTCTTTCTGGGTTTGCAGATCACAGGCAACTTTAAAGAAAATGAGGCCAGCTTCAACTAGACTAGCAATGATAGCAATCATATTCTGCCTAGTCAGGCACTTCTAATACACACAACATGCAGCATTTAAACACTTTCCAAGCAGGAGGCCTGACAGCAATGCTATTTCCAATGCTAAATGCACAACAAGTGTATGTTGCAGCAGGAAGAGTGCACTTAAATTGTTAAAAATCATGTTTTGGGCAGAGGATCTTTTTACCTTTCAGTTCTCCTGTTCTCCTGCAAACAGGTGTTTACTGACATTGCTCCCATTTATGAGGTGCCAACCACTCCCATAAAAAGGCGCAATCTTTGTCATGAAGAATTTGACCGAAAGGAAATATTAAAATGTTTCGACAGAACCATACAGAAATATGGACAGGATGTAATGACTTAAAACTAAAAGAAGGTAGATTTAGACTAGATATAAGGAAGACTTTTTTTACAATGAGGCTGGCAAAACACTGGAAGAGGTTGCTCAGAGAGGTGGTAGGTGCTCCATCCCTGGAAACACTCATGGTCAGGTTGGATGGGGCTCTGAGCAATTTGATCTAGTTGAAGATGTCCCTGATCATTGGCAGTAGGGGGTTGGACTTGTTGAGTTTTAAAGGTTCTTCCCAACCCAAACTATTCTATGGTGCTAAGATTCCAAAGTTTCATGTCAGCCAAACATGAAAAACACAGACATCAAAAAGCCAATGTCTAATTTAAATACGGCTGTTCGCCTAAATTTGTACAAAATGATGAGTAAAGGTATTTTAAAGTATCATTGTCATTAAAACGGACATTGTGAACTCAGTGTAGTATTATGAACTATTTACCAAAGGGAAGATAAAGACATGGAAGCAGCTTTACATAGTTTTGAGAAATATTCATGCAGGTTACTTAAAAAGAAGGAGAAGGATACTTTCCCCTCATATTAATCACCAATTATTTTCTGTTGCCCATCCACCTAACTCCACCATCAGGTTTACCAGAAGAAAATTAAGTAGTATCACTGAAGAAAGATGTGAGACCTAAGTCTTATGGGTGAGTCCAGGAAGGCTATTCCACATGCAAGTGGGAAGACAGGAAAAGAAAGTTCTGGAAAACATGGTGAAAATTGGCCACCAAAGTTAGGAGTACTTGTGGGAGAGCAGGTAACATAAGGAACTGTTCAAATTAAAGGTAGGTTCTCTTAAGGGACTTCTGAGCCATTTAAGGGAGAGTTGTGTTCTAATCTCATTCAGAAAGCATCCATTATGTGCTTATAAGGTACGTATGCTAAAAATTTTTTTCTGATATCTGTTGAAGAGAGAAAGTGCTCATCTGAAATCTCTGCCATAGCCAACATGCTACCATGATCTAATTCGTCATGGACATTCTTTCTCAAATTATGTCTACAAGTGACTGTTTTTTCTAAACTTACCAAATAAGCAGAAAGCATTTTTCAGAAGCTTGGTCTCTTAGGAAAGTGGGAAAAGTTCACGCTCTTCCTCCTAAACTCTTCTATTCTATTATTTCTTGAACAACATCATCACAAAGTCATATTAATTGCTCCATTCAAATATATAGAGTATATGAAGACCTAACATGAAAAGACTGATATAGCTATTGCTATACATCACACGAAACTGGTGTGTTGCCATTCATTTGAGAGTTTGGAGAAGGTGTGTCTTCCTTAAAACCTCCAATGATAAAGCAGAAAAACCCCACAGGAATGTCAATATCCTGCAACAGCAACAACAACTGTACTATTGTCTTCAAACCAATAATGAGAAACATGAGTTATGAGAAGATGAGCGCTTGAAACCTTCCATGTTACTGTTTGCTGGAAGAGAAAAGGCTGCTGCCCTACACTATGCAGGCAACACCCTACCCCAAAGGCAAAAACTCCCAAAGCTAACAACATTCCTGTAGTTTAACCGAGACTACTTATGTGCTTTAAAAAGGAAGCCTCACTTACCTTCAACCACAGCAACCTCATTTGAAAAAGTAACATAAACAGAGCTGCTAAACATCCCCTGAAGGGTTTCCATTACTAACAGTATATATGCCTCTCTTTCCTTGATAAAAACCACTGAACTTCCTTATTCAGGTTTCCTGTTGCAACAAGACCTATCTATTTCCTGCATCATGGAGGCACTCACGATTCATTCTTAAGGAATGGTACAAAAGGGACTGTAACAAAAAAAAATTAACACAAGTTTCTCTATGATCTTTCAGATCCTATGATCTTGAGAGAATTAGCCTGGCACAGTCTCATGCTAGAAGCATTTGCCCTTATCTTTAAAAAGAAGAGATATAAAAAATATTTATGAAGATCCCACTTCATCTTACAAAGATGCCTGTTATGCACTGTACCCATAAACTCCAGTTACTCTTAAACCATTCAAAGAAGGCCTATTGTACCTCTGTACTACAAGCAATTCCTGATATATATATATAGTAGTATCTCCATCAGTAAATGTCTGTCACCTATAGCAAGTTCCAAATACCTAATAAGCACTTGGATCAAACTCAGAGTCAGAAATAATGTCATCACAAAAGCAACAAGAGGAAACACTCAAAAACCTATCTCACTGAAGATGCGAGTTGATAAAGCACAATGCAACACAAATTATATTAGCACTCAACACAATAAAAATCCAAGGAATGAAAAATACTAAAAAACCTATCCATTATGTTTACTTCTAATGCAACAAAGAAATACACAATATCAAGGAAACTATTATTTTAATTAGAAAACTTTGTCAGCACTTTTGCAATGGGAGTTAACCCCTTTGACCTCAGCTAGAACCAAACCTCGGGGCTGAGAATGCTATGCTTACCAGAGGACCCAGGAAAAGAATTGAGATGACAAAAAAAGCATGTTGTCCACAAATCCTGGGGTCACTTGAGATGACTGAAAACTTTTTAACACATTCCTGGAGTCCAGACACAAAGTACTTGATAAGACTTTCAGCACTAGAGCTCATGAATAACCATGGTTCATGTATAAGGAGTCTGCTGATATATCAACTCATGAATCACTTTATGAAACTCTCAACCCTGACATTAACTGACAAAGGCTTTGCTCTTTCCAAAGCTGCTTCACTCTTCAGACCAGTTACCAGGCACAAGCGCAACACAGCAGGAATTTTATGTCTTTTAATAAGGCTACATGCTACTTCAGTGCCCAAAAAGTTCTGAAAATTTAAATGTGCACTACATTTTTCAACCTGACCCATACTCTGGAAACTCTAAGCATAAATGGGGAGCTGAAGAGTAAAGCATATATTTACCACAAGGCAGAAAAGGAATAACAGCACACTATTTGTATTGCGTTTGGACTCTTAATTTTTTTTTTCAGCGCTTGGGCACAAGTTCCTTCAAATTACCTACAACAGCTTGTTGGACTATCTGTACAATACCAGCTTGTAAGTAAATCCTTCTTTGCAGTGTTAATGTTTCAGTTAAAGAACAATTAAATAATTGCTGTAGTGACATTCTTGTTGGACCAGATGTGATTATGAGATGTGAAACATGGTCATTCTTAAGTTCTTTAAAAATCGTACTTTTCTACTCTTTCCCCAATAAAAATGACTTTACATTTGTTAAAGGTTCACAAAGCACTGATAACAAAACTGTCTGACTCACAGAGAAATGATAAATATATGGGTAGGTCATAAAACTCCAGAAAAAAATTAGGAACTAAAGGGAAAAATATTTATTTCTCACGGTATGAAGGATATTGTTTAATCAGTTTTAAAAGTAATGGTAAATTCTCTTTTCACTCGGATGGTCTGAATAAGAAAAAAAAACAGGCATTGTACTAACTGAAGATCATTGTTTACTTAATGTATGTGAAATGTCTAAGTTAATTGACAATAAGAACAAAGATACCTCTAAACAGAACTGAAAGTACTGTGATTAAGCAGCTATGCCTATGGCATTTTAGTTTATGGATGCGACTTAAGAAAGGATGAAGTCTTCTGGTGCTGGATTCTGATTTTCAAAGTTTAAGGTTCCTTCACTCTCAAAGTGGTTTCATGGATGTAAAACAGATTCCTAAGACAGTGGTCCCCCTGGGTGACAAAGTGACACCTGATATGGTCATGCCAGTCAATGGGCTCAGCACAAGCAAGCAAGAACATCCACAGAGGTACTTCATTGCATTACCAGGCAATTAGGACACTTACTTAAACAGATGACAATTAATGTTTAATGCCTGGATATTTTTGCTTATAAGTGACAGTGGATACAGACACTAGAAACTACCCTAGGAAGGAAAGAGCTGAATGGAAGTGCTTTTTCTCCCTGATGCATGTCCTTACTTACTCGACTGTAGACACATGCACCTTCTTGCTTCCTACCTCTTCAGTTTCATGTGTCTTTCATTCCTGCATGCGAAATATCAGGACACTTGTTTTGGAGGTGGGAAATATGGAGCAGTGCCAGTAAGAATCAGATTATTTCAGCCTACCAGGAAGTCATTGGTTCTGGTACCTCATAGAGCTCTATCCACGTGTAGGGCTTTAAGCTATAATTATAGATTTGTCCATGATGAGAATATCAGGTATCTTGGAACCCTTCAAAAATGTTGGCTGTTCTGTGCTACCTTGCTATGTACCTGCAGTACATATTATGAAACTACTGTCATGTTTACTTTGCATTTCCTACAGGTTTTCCTCTCGTCTTGTCCTTTATCAAACTCCATCCATCCATTCATCCATCCATCCATCCATTTAGAAGAGAGTGTCATATCCCAGGGCAGCGGGGAGGGTGTGGGTGCTGTGGAGGTGGCTGTAGGCTCCTTTTACACCATGCCTCTGACTTCCCTATAAAAAGCTGTATCCAAATCTAGACCAATTCACCAACCACCAATCACACACTTCTCCAAAGAATGCAGTTATTCCAAATTCTAATGTGTGTAACTGGTATTAATTTGGTTTGGGTTGGCAGGAACATGTAAGTAGGTGTAGATCACTTGTAAGGGGTAGGAAAAGGAGATGAAACTTTTGAAAAATTGATTAAAAAAAATAGAGAAGGAGTTATAAGAGCTGTATTTTTGTTCCATTTAAACACAAGCTGTTATGTAAGTGTCTGCTGCAGTAGGTCTGGTTTTAAAGAAAGTTAAAGAGGCACACGCTGGCTCTCTTGCAGCATATAAAGTTATTTAACATACCTCAAGGAATTCAAAATATTACAGACTGATTTTTTTCTAGTCAGTGCCTCAAATCTCCCTGTAATAAGAGTATTAACAGTTAGCAGGCAGAAATTTTTGAAGAACAAGACCATAAACTGATGTTGTCTGAAAAAACTGAATCACCGGGTATTGTAATGGCTTTTTAAAATAACAACACTACTTGGGAGGCACTCAAAAAAAAAAAAAAAAAAAAGTCTACAGTATCAGATATCAGTGATTTTGAATTTTTTAATCAAATTTTCACACACATAAGAAAAAATATTGAGCTGCAACATCAGAGAAATATCAAACTAACCAGAGCCTAAGGAATCTACAAATGGATACATGAAAGAAGGCAAAACTGGGGATTCAACCTTACTACAATATGGAGCTCCTCAACAGTTCCTTTCTACAGACAAATCCCCATGCACCAAACAATTAAACACAACACTCTTACTAAAGCAAAGCACTTTTACAGGCTGATGTTAAACTAATATTCACACCTGGACTCTCATGCCTCACACCATGAACAGTGCTGCAAGGTGGGCAACAAAACCCACCTGCCATCTAAAGGCACATACAATTAATTGCCAGACCACCCACATTTTTGCTTCTTCAACCTCCACAACAGTACCAAGCACACTGATCACAACATTCCTTTACCTATCAACAGAAAACTACGAAATTAAGTCTCCCAAGTTAAAAAATGTCAAGGACTCCAGAGCTGTCTCTAATTTAAAAATCCCTAGGCAACTTTTGCCTCCAATATTAATGGGTTCTCCTTGAACACTATCTAGTTCAGGCAATTAAATTTCACTATAATTATTTAGATAAAACTAAAGTAAACAGGCTGAGTCATCCTGGCAATAGGCTCAGTGGGATATCTGGAAAATGTGGCTTCACTAAGAACATCTGCTAACACCACAACACTTACTGAGGTATGTAAAGTCCCAGTGATGGTGGGTTTTTTTCTGAGAAAAGTTTAAATAATTACAGATTGAAAATGCATGTTGGGTTGGAAATAGCCCATGAAACCATCTTTCATTCTGTGTAGCACAGCATACTTCAGAGATTGATCAGAAGAGTATTTTGAAGCTGCACATGAGTTTACTCATAGGCTGATGTCCTCTCTGAACATGCAAAGAGACTATTTTTATTCCATACGGAAAGTCAGATCAATAAAAAATGACAGACAAGCTTCACTAATATCAGGGGTTTTGCTTCACAGGAAGGTGCAGAGCATTAAATGCTGTTTTTGTCTTAATAGCCTATACAAACTCATTTTTTCCTGAACAGTGACAGCTCTTACTAGTACATGATACATTTTGCAACTGACTCAACTTCTGCATTCTTCTCTGAGACAGTAATTTTCATTTCTCCAAAGATTCAGATTAGAAAGGGGCTTTTCTCCCATGATGTATCTTACTTTTTGCTGAATACAGAAGACAAAAAATTAAAATAGTAGATCTGTCACTACTACACTGAATCATGACCCCAAATTTGGGACAGTTTGTTTGTTGTATCTTCGTGATTTTTTTTCATCTCCACATCTGGCTAAAACCTTTACTCAAAATCAGCATAATTTTTGCAAATGTGACTACATGACTGTTTCCATTGCTACGTTTTGGTACAGACATCTTTACTAAGCAATTCTTTTTAGGCTTTCTATTTTCTGCCAGTTGAACTTTGGACTCTTACCAATACATCTTGGACAGATGCAAACCCAAGATGGCTTTTGGCTTGCTTTTGGGTTAAAATTCCAAACCTCCTCTGAAGTTCAAGTCCCCAAACTCATAAGTCTAACAAACTTTACTGACTAATTCTTTTGAATTTTCAAACTGCTCCCTCTTAATATAATAAAACCTTTAATTATTGGACTGGTTTAGTTTTCTGGTAAACATAAATGAAATCAATATATGATTACAACATCTATTGCTCTTCATAAAACAGCTGTTTTGTAATATCATTAACAGCACTAAATCTAAATAGATAAACATTCCCAGTTAGCATTAGCAGCATTTTGCCGGTGATATTCATCCAGGAAGTCCAATGCACCTCATAATATATTAGTATTTCTCCTGCTGGTAAGAACTACCACAACTGTCTGCATCTAGTCTGAGCGATGATCCCAGGAGACTCCCACCAGAATCTCAGGAGAAAGGTCCACCCCAAAGTGATTTGTAAAAGTATCCTGATTTATTTATGCAGGTTTGTCCTTAGTATTAAATGCTTAAGTATGAACTTAAAAATTCATTTTTAATGCCAATGTCAAGCAATTTACTTGACCCCAAAGTTAGGCTCCCTTTTGTGTATTTCACATGGTTTCCCAATTTATATTTTCAAGCAGGAAAGAATATATCCTATCTTATAGCCTGCAATATACAGCAACTGCTATGCAAAAAAAAATCTATTCCATTTTCTAAAGTTACTTATTCTGCAGACATCAATACGTGCTTGCAAAACAGAAAGAGCATATACAGTTTAAGACAGAAATAGTTTGTATAAACCTTCATGAAATTTGTTCTCTTCCATGATTTTTTTCTTCCTGAACATGGTGTCCTCATCACTAACTGCCTTGCTCTGTAGATTGTCTTCCTTTTTTTGCCAGACAATCTTAACAGTTCTAAGTAGTTGTGAAAAAAATTCTCTTTCCTATTCCAGAGTAACAGGAAAGACTAAGCAACTTAGATTTGTCTTTTAACCACTCTCCACGCCATTAGGAATAATTAGCAATCTTCCAAAAACTTTTCTTGAATCAGATCCTTCATTTGAAAGAATGAAATCTCATATTTTCCCCCTTCTCGCTTTAATAATTTTAAGTCCCTAGAAGATTTTCTTTCAAAAGGAAAAAAAAAAATTAAAATTTTAAAAATAAGAAAAGTTACAATTCCTCTAGAACAAAATTTAAAAAAGCTCTGACTGAAGAATAAAAGAAGCCAAATCAGAGCTCCATGACCTACCACCTACGGGTGTTCAATTCCATGGCAACATGAGACTTCCTAAAGATTACTCAGCCTTATATTACTTTATGCATTTTATTAGCATCCAGTTCTCCTGCAGGGAGCTGTGCTATGAAAAAATTTTATTCGAAGGTGACTGCTCACAGAGGCAACCTGAACTGTCAGGTAAGACTTTTGAGGTTTTCAATGGGAAATTTCTGTAGGTTGCAGTTCAAAAATAACAGCACTCTCACAGCATCTATTGTGATCCAACAGTTTTGCAGTGCAGACCAACACAGCCATTATACAGAAGTCTCCTACTGGCCTTTAATACTTGATATATTTGTGCCTGTACACAGTATCTCACTGAATATGTATGACTATATAAATATGAACATCTATCACTGGTGTACTCCATTTTCTGACTTTATCGCTTTGAAATATTTTCCAGGTTGTGTTTGATTTTCTCTCAGCTGCTGTGCTGAAGTTTATGTTTGATAAGACTTTGAGAAAAGGCTTTTAATGAGTATTAAGGATGAATACATTTTCCTTATCTGCCTTCAGAACGTTTTGCTTTCTAAAAGCTGAAGAACTCTGGATTTTGAATAATTATTCTCTTTCCAAAATATTTTGCCAATATAAAAGTATCTGGACAGCTCTGGCGCTAATGAAGTGTGCACATACTTACTCAAGAAATTACAAAACTCCAGGTATAGGGCCTGTATCTATAATGAAAATTAGAAAATTACAATGGTTAACTTAGTCCAATTTTACTGCTGATAAGTAGAGTCTAATCTCCATAGAAAATCTCTGGTACAATCATGCCACCCAACAAACAGGCAGGTCTCCAGAGCACATCCTAATACACCTTAGCAGCTGACACAGTTTGCTCAGGTTCTCAGACTGAATAATGAACCACTGATGCTACAAGAACTATTCATGTCAAAGCTGTGTCAAACTGGTAATGGGACTATGTTGCTCACCCAAAGGATCTCCTGCAACAGAACACCATTTCAGAAATTGATCAGATTCTCATAGTTTCCAGCATTGGAAAGGATCTGTAAACTGCGAAAAGTGCAAATGTACTCGCCAAGATTACCAACACTGTATGCTCCATTTTACCTGACTAAGTAGCAAGACAAGAAAGGCACAAAGATATACACATGGGAAAGGCAATTTCTAAACATCTCTCATGTCAAACTTCTCTAAGCCCTTCATCAACCTACTTAACAAACTTGGTGGAGAGGTTAAAATATATGGCTACTATCTTCTATTTCCATCATTACTGGAACTGGAAAAGTAAAACAAAAAATGTCCTCTAAAAAGAACTGAAAGTAAGTTGCTATTTTGGAAGCTATCATCTTCTGAGGGTCAGACTGAACACACAAGCTCAAAAACTGAACCTGTGATCTAGAATGGAATATTATACAAACTGTGGAAAATCATCAAAGGCTGCAAAATGAAGCAACTTCCATGGCAAAAAAATAGATATGAGACAGTCAAAGTAAGAGCTTGAGTCCCAAGATATACCCTGTTGTGTCTACGAAACTTCTGTGTTTATTCCCCAGAACTGAAAACTTGTTTAGAAAAGTGGTCATAAACATTGGAATTGCATTTTCTGCATTTGGATGTACAACTGAGTTCTTCACAGTTTGGGAAAACAGCTCAAAATGTTCTGTAAGAAAAATGATCTCTTGGACCATCTGATTAATCTAAATATTCAAGAAGTTACAATACAAAATTAAAATGAAAGAGCAAAAATATCACGCTACTTAAAACCAATAAAAATTCTGTCTACTCTCTTATTTACTATTTAATAACATTAGCAGTTATCATTAAATTCCCTTGTACATTAAGATAATTATATTGATGATGTTAAATAATAATTTCTCTTTTCTTTAAAACAAACTGAGGTTTTATAAATTCCTAACATAAATACAATTTATTAATATGTAAATATTATTGAGGAAATCCTTGATATTTTTGGGTGCAGTTTTTAGCACTTTTTTAACCAAAATCAGCTTTACTGCTGAAAAAGGTTGAAGGAATATGCACACTCAAACTTCATTATGCAAATGAAATGGGAATTTCCACCAGTTCTAGTCTATTGGATACCATTTCATTCATGCTATTTTTAACAGACATCAGGGAAAGCAAATACTGCAGAAAGCATATTGAAGAGCATTTGGTTCAATGAGCAGAATGAATTAGCATTAACTGCAGGATTACTGTTTGGCCAGCTTCAATGGCTGTTTTAAAAGTTGTAAGTGACCACAATTTTTCCTGGCTATACATACAGGCAACTTCTTCACTGCAACATGGATGAAAAGTGATAACTATGCAAATATGTATGCATGCATGATGAGGAATTGATGAAAGGGACATGCATTTCAGTGTAAATCTGGACTGGAAAGCACATATGTCATCTTCTTGAAAGCTCTAACATCCCTTATTCATGTCTATAAATCTGCCAGCTGGGGGGGGAGCAAAGATTTATGATTTAAGTGGCCACGCTTTCTCTGCTAGAGATGCTTAGGCAGAAAGGTGAGAAGCAATGTCTCAAATAAGTAGACCTGTGAGACACAGTGGAGAATATTGAAATCAAATAGCTTGCAGACAACAGATAAAGAAGTGGGCTTATGTAATCAAGAATGTATCTATAACAAAGGCGCATACTTAAAGAGAAATGCTGCATAGAACAAAACTGAAGTTATGTGAATGCATTTTTCATGTGAGCAGCTCATTTGACTCAAGCGTTACTACAGATTTTATTTAATGAACGCCACATGATATTATATTAACAGCCACCTGACGGTCACGCTAACAGCCTGTTCAGAGTACTTGACTGAAGATCAGCATCCTCCTTTTCAGAGCTTAACACAACAGAAATAAGAGAGTCACTCGCACGCTGCCATGAGGCCAAGAACTTCCCTGCAGCCAGAGCTGAGCTGGGCGCACAGACCTAGGGATGGAGGAGGGACGCTCAGCAGGGCTGGACACAGGTGGTCTCAGTGAGGGGGTAGAGTTTTGGGTGAAAGTTGTGGAACTGTGCCACCCCTGGATAAAAAGAGACCCTGTTAACGTACTTATTGTGAGGAAGGGAATGAGGACAAGTACTGATGTGCCAAACGGGAGGGAGCTGAGGATGCTGTGCAATTGTCTACAGCACTAAGAGAGGGTGAAGATGAAAATGGAGGTCCTGGAGTAGGAAAATAAAGGGGGCATTGGATGCAAATCCATTGGAAAATCAACTTATTTCCTTCTTCTCTTTCTGACCCATTAGTCTAAGCAGTACATTCAGCCAGAGCCTGGCTTCCCCTGCCTTAGTTTGTTTCTGTCTCATGCATAGAATATCTGTTTCCAAGGCCCAGCAGTTGTTGACATTTGAAAATATCACACTGCAGTGGAACACTTTATATTTATGCCTCTGTTGAAAGCAAAGTTGTATCTCAAAGTCCCCAGAACCCACCATTACTTTCCAGTTGCCAAAGCACGAGTTTTTGATGAGGGCAGGGTAAGTCAGCCAGCATGCTCTCCACTCCTAAGTCCAGCCAAAAGCTGCTTAACACATCAGTCTTTGTCCTATAAATCAGGGTAGATGAGGACTACAACCGATTTCCCCTTCCTCCCTCTTTTAGGAAGGACAGATTAATGAGGGTTACAGAAACATGACAGCTATTAACAGGGATAAACACGATACCCCTGACCTTAACCGCAGTTACTGGATCAGATGTGTGTGCATGCCTCCATGCACACACGCACGTGTGCGTGGACACCACAGGACTCAGATTTTCCTGGCAAGTTGTCTGCTGCTGGCAAGATGAAGCAGTAACACTGCTGGCACAGAAATGCTGAGGACTAACATACGCCAGCAAAGTCAAAGTGAAATTAGGTTTCAAAGATCCCAGTCCTAATTTTCCCCTAAAACAGCCATTCTCTTCATTGTTTCCACAACAGTAATATGTGCTTTTGACAAACAATCTGCAGTCATTTTCACATCCATACATTCTATATTGGTTACACTCTGCTTGTAGGGAGGGACACTGACTTTGGCCAGCTGAGATTGCAGCTTTTGTGCATGATGCATCTCAGTACGTGATGAAGTCTGCCATATTCTCTTTGTGCAATTCTCAAGCTTCCAAAGCACTCAAATGACATTAACTGAACATAAAAAATAATTTAATTTTAAAGAAATTAAGTCAGATACTGCCAGCCTACAAAAGCTCTCTTATTTTACAGTGCTAAGAAAGAAGGATCTGTATAAGCAAAGGAGATATTCTGAATTATGGCAAATCTCATGAGTTACTCACATTGCAAAATCCTATTTAGGTGCCTAAATAATAGATGATTGCAAATATTTTTGTGAGAGTGGCCCTTAAACCCTAATCTTTGCCAACACACAGCTAAGGGCTATTGAAAGGCATCCTCTGACCTCTTCTTTGAAAACTGAACAACCATCAGTTAAAGAAAACCTGGGATTTCTGGGAGAGTTTCCAAAACTGGAAGCTAACAATGCCTAAAGCAGTCACTGCCATACTCTACACTGAGGAATTTTTCTCCCTACAAGCTGATGTAATGTGAGCTTCATTAATATAATGCTTTTGTGCTTACATACCCCATAAAAACTTTCTACGAAAATTGCATCACCACTGATGCTTGACAAATGAAGGAGTATTTACTTCTTAATTTAATGGTCACTCACATCTTTATATCCCATCTGCAGCTCTTATGATGACAGTGTGCATGATGATCGTATCTATTGATCATGTCAGATATGGAGATGATTGCTAGAAGTTATGATGGGAATGATGCCTATTGTTCCTGCATTTCACGCAATAAACAGTGTATTTAGCATGAAAACCATCTGTACATCAAGGCAGGGAAGAAACTGAACTGCACACTGTCGGTTTTGTTTTTTCTCTTTGATGGATCCCTAATTAAACTGACTTTCCTTAACTGATTGTCAAAGGGATATGCAGTGCCTCTTCCTGAAAAATATAAAACAGAGAAGGGAGATGATACAAAGAAGGAACACACTCCCTAATTCAAGGGCAGGTTTGAGCCTGAAGTCAAAGCAAAGAAAAGCTGAACTAATTGTTCAGCCTAAAGAAAAGAAAATTGATGAGCCCACAGATTTTTTTCAAAGAAAAGGGAATCATCTGTTTCCCATGGTCAAAGTAGATAAGACACGTAGTAATGGATTTTATTTATAGCAAGGGAATCTGGGGAAGATAGCTGAAAAACAGTAAGAAGAGTTTACCACTGCCACAGAATGTCTTGGGAGGATACAGATTCCTCCTCATCACAGGCTTTAAAGGAGCTTGTTGAGCAAGTATGACAGAAATTAAATGTGGAATGTTAATCCCACATTTAGATGGGGAGATTGATTCACTGACTTCTAGACAGGTTTTTCTAAATTTCTAATTCCATGGCTTTTATAATGTGCTATCCAATAGCAAGAGCAAGCCATGGGAGCAGGAGAAACAAAAATGACTAGAAATAATGCAGACTGATGAGATTTTACAGTTTTCCTTTCTGATAGGTTGGAATTAATCTTATCCTAAATGTTTTTTCAGCAACTTTAAAAACATAAAATGTAGATATAAACATCTACATCAGGCATATAGATGCCTTTGCAGAAGCAAACCGGACATTTCTGGAGCATAACCCACATGAACACTTCGAAACATCTACTTTCAACTCAGTCAACCAAACAACTACAATCTACTCTGCCTGTAAGTCTAAGTTTTATTTACTGGAAAAGAAGCCTGCTGGGAATGGCTTAGTCCCAGGTCCCTAGTGCAGGTACCTGGTACCCACGTACCTACCATGTAGCTACCTAGTGCTAGCTAAAATGAATCCCAGTACAGGCTTCCCAACCCCATCACCTTTGCCTCTTGCTCACTTCTAGTATCAGGAGTTATGAAACCAGACCACAAAACAAGGCCATTCTTCCTCCCTGAGAAGTAATTCCCAAAAGTGCAGAACCTTGATTATTCATACATTTATTGTTTCTACTTTTCCTTCCCACATTTTGCTTTTCTTTACTCCTTCTTTTGTGACAGCTTAACTATTATTCTCATCATCTGGCTGAAACTGGAGAATACTGGAGGGATGTAGTGACAAACTAGCAGAGTGTTGTTTCAAGATGCTTTTCAGGGAAGCAGAGACAGGCTTTACAAACCTTGGACACCACTTCCTAATAACTGCAATATTCTTAGATTAACTATGAGGAACACACAGACACACACTGTGATCACACAAACTTCATTTGCCAAGCAAAACAAGTTAAAAGCTCTTTTTTAAAAAAAAAATTTCTTTCCAACTTTTGCTTCTGCTCAGAGAAGGCTCACTAGATGCATATCAGTTGGTACACCAGTTATTACTGGCATGCAACCTAAACAAATTCTCTGATACCAAACCTCCTGAAAAAGAGAGAGCAAGCTTGATGTGCATTTCTCAAAGGAATTAGAGACATAGGCTAGAATCTGATTTTCTCCCCATTCTTCCCTCCTACAGTAAAAACAGCCAATGTTCACTGAATCTTTACCTGATAGAAAAGCAAACACTACAACAAACAGGTAAAGTTGTGTTTTCAGCACAGATTTTAAGGATTTCTCTTTTTTAAAGATCAGTATAAAATGGTTTTAAACACCAAAGTTTCAGAGAAAGATAATGCTTACTCAAAGAGATGCTGATATGTCACACAAAGACTAAGCAGAGTCAGGCTATACCTGTACTTTGGCACAAGACCTCCAAAAAACAGCTAGTTACTTCAAAAAGGGATTTAAACAAATCTGTTGTCAGCACTTCTTGAGTCAGTGCTGGAAAAAGTGCCACAGGATTCACTGAGAGGAGACACTGGGCAGCCACCAGTGTCATCTTTCAGATAAGAGACACAAGCAAATCCAGACTACACAGTCAGCTACCAGGGAGTCCTCTCATTAAAGGCAAGGACCTCCATTCTGGGCACAAATGAACCTGGGAAGCTCTTTCACTGCTCAAATGTCCCCCTCACCTTTCTAATTCCCATCCTACAGATGGCTACATCTACTTTTTCACCTTCAGTACATTTTGCTATTAAGGCAACCACAGCAACTTCATTACCGAAAAGAGCAGATATGGTGCTCTATTTTGATTTTTATTTCCACATTATAAGGTCCTCTAGAGGAAGGCAGCATGTGTTTTTGCTTCTGTCTGTGACTGACAAAAAATGTCATTCCCTTGCCCAGAAGTTGCCATCTTCTGCTCCTGCATGAGCTGATGGAGCATTTGTCTGGATCCACGTAAACCAAGAAGCCCTCCAATTTCACAGGTTAGTCAGAGAAATACAATTGCACCATCTTGAATTGTGAAAGTATAGTTGCATCAAAAACCATGATGAAGTGGTGAAGCTAAACAGGTACGCCCATAATGACTGTGAAGTAGTTACTGCTGTAACAGAACCTTCTCTGACCAATTTTTCAGTCAAATGTTCTTTGAGACCTTTGATAGTTTGAAAAAATAGGAGAGATTTTGAAGCCAATGGATTGCAAAGATACCATGGACTGAGAAAGAGTGTAGGGGCAATAAAACTTTTGCTGGGTCTTGTTGTACATAAAAATAAATCCATTGTTGTTGGCAGTTTTGTTTGCTTGATTGTTTGTTTGACTGTATAAAGCCTATATTTAGTTTTTTCTTCTTTTTCCTTAAACTGTGATTCCTAAGTCAGGAATATTCTTTGTAACAATAAAGGTATCTGAAAACCAAACATGCATTTTCCTTAGAGGATTACATACATTGATTTCATTATTGTATTAGTCAGCCTCTGAAAAACAGAACTCCCTGAATTTTCTCAGATGACTTTGTCTGCATTTGCTGATTATATTTATCTTCCAAAGACAGAATTGCATCTATCTTCCTTTATCATATTACCTGTGAATCATTATCTAAATCTCAATGGTAAGTACTGGGAGCCTAAGAGATTGTGATAAAGCAAGATAATAAATTCAAAGAGAAAATAAACCCAAAACACAAAGAAAGACCTTGCAAAAACAGGAATTCCACCAAACATGACATTTCCCACAGTATGCAAAACTTAGGCTGAAATCAAGTTTTATGCTGCAATAGGCAGACATCTTTATTGTTGCTTTCAGTTCTCTTATTTTCAGTATTTAGAATTAAATATTTATTCTATTTCTGAAATCAATTCAGGTGATACTGCTTTAGTTTAATTAGCATGATATGGAAATCTGCCCTCTACTCTCATTGTAAACATTAAAAAAATACATCTTACCACTTTCATCCAGCAAGAAATCATCCTGGTAACGGAACTTTTCTGGTCCGCATGCAATAAAAATGTCATCATCACCAAAAAAATCCTGAAGGCACATCACCTGCAAGCAAAAAGGAAAGGACAGCATTGTATTAAATACTTCATCATCAGAATTGTAACAATAAATCCCTCTTTGCCTCCATCTGCATGAAAATTCTTCATTTTTAATGGAATCAACAGGGCTTCATCTCCAGATAAATTTCAAACCTGTGCTCTGACCATCTGTTACAAGTGAGAAACACTTCTATGGACACTGCAGGGAAAGATAAGACAAAAAGCCATAACTGTCAGATTTATTACATGATACATCTATGGTATGAGGTAAACGCCTTCTGTTTGTGAACAAGGTACCATTCAGTAGTTAGTGGGTAATAAATTTGCTTTTCAGTCACATCTCTATCATTTGACTGCAATGAAACAAGGTTACAGCTTTGTATGCAGAATGAAATGCAGTTCTTTCAGCAAAGTCTCTCTGACAGAGAATGAAACTCATATGGGTGAACTGAGCCTCCTTCACAAACTCTCCCTCTATGCCAGCAGTCAGTGTGACGCTCTCTCTGAAGGCACCAAGCTGAACACACAAATCAGATGAGCTGGGAACAATTCTTCTAGTACTGAGTAAAAGGGTAATCTCTTTCTACTCCCATATATCAACAGTCAGGATTACATTGGTGTGCTTTTATGTCCCTACATGAGATTTCAGAGACCTTATTGCAGCCTTTCAGTACCTAAAGGGGGCTTGGAAGAAAGATAGGAACAGACTTGACTTTAGTAGAGCTTGTACAATAGGACAAGGGGCAATGGTTTTAAACTAAAAAAGGGTAGATATAAGGAAGACATTTTTTACAATGAGGGTAACGAAACACTGGAACAGGCTGCCCAGAGAGGTGGTAGATGCTCCATCCTTGGAAACATTCAAAGTCGAGTTGGATGTGACTCTGAGGAAACTAATTAATTTGAAGATGTCCCTGCTCATGACGGGGTGTTGGAACTATATGAGCTTTAAGTCCCTTCCAACCCAAACTATTCTATGATTTCCTTTCAACAGCTTTTTGTTATTTTACAAGGTACTGCTTAATGATTTAATCTTTCCATTCATATGGAATCATATTAAACAAAGAATCAGTGACTTTTACCAAAAAATTACTATGGACTTACTGATCCAGCTTTGATGAATTTTAAAAACAAATTAGATATCTACCTACCTTTGAAAAAAACAAAGTTACTTAATAAAGTCTATTCTCATTTCACATGTACAAGAAGATTTAAAAAGGGTAGGCCTGCTTATATATATTTTATATCAAGTTTTGTAATTAAATAGTGCACTGATGTTTCAACAGACTAATTCCACAAACAGAGTTTCAAGTCTACAGCCAGTAAAGCAACACATAAATAATCTCTGAAAAGTGACAAAACAGTTGAGAACAGTCCAGCTCATTCAAACAAGCCCCCTCATAAAAAGCATTAAAAGTCTACAAAAACACAAGTGAAAGAATTACCTAATGAGATTTTGGCAGATTTTGGCATAAAAGGTACCCCCAGCAATCTGAAGTAACTGGCATCTAGGGGTTATAAAATTCATATCATGCTTCCCAGAAATATGCCTGAAGGCTTGGACATCCACAGCAGTTATGAGCCTCTATAGTAGAAATAACTTAAGGAAGAAAAATAGTGGTACTATGTTGTGACTTGCTCATAGACTGCTATTCATAATTATAATTTTAAAGGCAGAACATTAACAAATTAAAAAAAAAATAGGAAATTGAGAGAACAACAACTAGATGAAATAAATAACAAAAAAGAGACAAAGGTACTTCCTAAATTACCCTTTCCTTAAGCAATGCATGTAATTTTAAATTCAGGTCCACCACAAGCCTATTTCTATGACCATTGTCATCTTAACACCACCGGAACACCAAACATCGAAAATGTAAATATCGGATAGAGCTTTTTACCATGTTCCTACTCAGTTTATGTTCTATTAGTGTATCAGCCTCAGCAACCTTTAAATAAACTAATTTACTTCCCATCTTTCTTTTTTGTCCACAAGACATATCCTGCCTATCTTCCCACCCCATACTCCCACCAAACTTCAAACATCTCTTCCCTTCAGTCAAGTTCCTCTGAAATTGCCGCCTCTCCCACTGCATGTACAAAACTACTAATTTGCAGAATAACATTAAAAATTCTGTGATTTCCCTTTTGCTTCCCAAGTTTGACACACTTCTAGGGAGTGATAACCTTTACATTTGTCTGACATTACCAAGCAGAGTATTAGAACCAAACCAGTAATAAGCAACTCTAGGCACAAAGTTCAGCTTTTTTGACAACAAACATGAATATAAATTAAATTCATGTTTGATTTTTAAAAAATTATGGATTTAATAGAACTCAAAAATGCTTGGCTCTGCCCAGTTAAGAGCTTTACTTTCAAGCCTAAACAAGACATTAAAATGCAGGTAGCAACACCTAACCAGGATCAACTACGCCAATTTGTCAAGCATCTCAGGTTCAATCAGTGCAATTTATATGCAAATAAGAAAGAAAATAAGATTAACACACAAGAAATAATTTGTACTTAGATATCTTTGGGTTTTATTAAACTTTACACTTATAATTTAAAGTGTTCTTATGCTTGCCCCTTTTCTCCTTGCCCTCAGTTTCATACTCTGTATGTAAAATTACAGCTTTTCTTGCCTCCTGATATTTTAATAATTTTGGCATTATAATTCTAGCACTTAGAAAGGTCATAGCAAGATCACAGTCTCCTTCAAATCCATCTTCTTCCAGAATAACTTCTCTTAATGTTTCCAGTACCTTTTTGTATTATTATTGGAAGCCCTGAGATGTCCTTCACTGTTTGCATTTTCCATCCTTTCTGTCTCAGCATCCCTGACCCTCTCTGCAAGTTCACACTCCTCAGCAGTTATATTAAAAGGCATCTGACAAACACACAGTAGCACTTTTCAGGCTTTTTTGGAGAGAAATCTGCAAACACTTCCTATTCACACTCAGTCATCAGCTAAGCAACAGGACCTGCTTTTTATTACCCACTTTCACTTCTGGAGAACACTGCTCCTCAAAAGTTACAGTTTAGAAGATCAAAATTTTTTATCATCTAAGCTGGACCATACAAGTGTTTTAGAGGTCAGTGCACTCTGTTGCATGTGATCAGCTTTAAAATTAGTCAGTTTTTAAAACAATGAATTACAAAAGCCTCCCTTGGATTTTCTGTTTGTTTTCAAGGCATAGAATCCATCTTCTTTTTCGCAAATAAGGTTTACCCTTTAAATTCCACCAGGACATTTCTCACAGTGGGGAAAACAAAGCCCATGCAGGAGCAGCCAAACACACACCTTAAAAAAAAAAGGAAACAAAAAAATGGCTGCTGCACACATGGTATTAAATACACTGTGACTTTTTTAATAAAAATCTTTCTGGTAAAGAGATGTTATTTAACATAATGGTGTCTCTGTTATACTTTGTAAGGCAATGGATAAATAGAAGTAGCATTAGCAGAAGCCAGGGAGTGTTTGTATTGGTGGTGAGAAAGACGAGCAGCAGCAAAGAAAATTGATCACTAGGGCAGGCTTTGGCTAGAGGCAAGTCACACAAATGAGACTGGCTGACCTGGCCCTAACCATGCAAAACAGACAAAGCAGAAGAATACTGAAACAGTGATTTTTTAAAATAAAAAGTATTCAGAAAATAAATTTTTCCCCTGCATTCAGGAACAGTTCATAGCACCAGTACATTACACCACAACCACCACGATTACTATCTGACTTTTTTGTTGCAATTTTCATAGTGCTGGGTTCTTGGACAGAAAAGAAGGAGGGGGTGTGTTGTGTGTTCATCTTCTTTTAATAACAACTTAATTAGACTCGAAGCTGAAAGCTATTTTGGATGAGCAATGAGAAAACCTCAAGCTGGCATGTCCTCGGGCACCACGGCAATTGGAGTGCTGGAAAGAAAAGTGAGGACAAAGAAATGAGGTGGTTAAACTAAAAAAGATGCAGAAGGCTCTATGGAGAACTCAAGTGATAACTGGGTATAGGGGTTTTACAAAAAGCAAAAGAGAAATGAAGCATGGCAAAAGGAAAATATAGGCATTAGGGAAGCAGGAGACACAGGCTGCCAGCCAGGAGCACATACTGAGGGTGACAGAGACGTAACTGAGGCTGGTGGGGAAGGAACAGTCCAAAGCAGGGGGCAGGCAGGGAGTCAGTGGGAACTGCCTTCCAGACTTCACCCCATGGTCAGCCAGATGGGAAGTTTTAGATCTGTTTTAAAGTAGCCTTCTTGAACCTTAAACAGTCTCATGTTGAGTTTGATCACCATTTCCCTGATAGCGAAAAAGACACTAAAGAAATGTTTCATCCTTGGAAAAACCTCAGTGTTTAAATGACTCATGATTTTAGGACTCTGACTCATTAATTTTGTGTCAAGTTTTATGAGTTTTATTACAGAGCTCATTTTCATTCTCCTGCTACTTTTGGCTCACTCAGCCTCAATGTTTAATTCCTAGGCAGGTCTCTTCAGTTATTCATGTCAAAGGAGCTCACTATACCTCTGTTCTACTATTTTTCTTTTTTCTTTTTTTTTTTTTTTGCCTCTGGCTGATTTTTCAAATTAAAAAAAGAAGAATAAAACCTCCTCCTTGTTTTAAGATTCAAATTGATCTTTACTGATATTTTCCCTTCATTTTCCTCCTTAGCCAAACTATATTTTCCACTAAGCACTACCTTTGCAGTACTTATTTTTATCTTTTTCCCCACTCTTTATCTAGTGCTTCACGGAGGAGTATCTCAGATACTGAATTTATTTCACTGCTATCTACCCTGGAAGTCAGCAATAAGTCTTATGACAGCTATGAATATTCCTGAGAGCTTATAAATTATAGAATCACAAAATGGTTTGAATTGCAAAGGACCTTAAAGTTCCTCTAGTCCAACCCCCTGAGCTGGGACATCTTCCACTAGACCAGGTTGCTCAGAGCCCTGCCACTGGTCTTGAACGTTTCCAGGGATGGGGCATCCACAGCTTCTCTGGGCAACCTGTTCCAGTGCCTCACCACACTCACAGTAAGGAATTTCTTCTTAATATCTAATCTAAACCCACCCTCTTTTAGTTTAAAAATTATTTTAAAACATTTAAAACCCTTGTCCTACTGTAACAGGCCCTGTTACACAAAGTTTGCCCCCAGCCTTCCTGAGAACCTTTAGGTTCTCAAAGGCTGCAATAAGGTCACCCCAGGGCCTTCCCTTCTCCAGGCTGAACCCCCATGCTCCTGGTCTTTCTTCATATGATAAGTGCTCCAGCCCTCTTTTCTCATCTTTTTTGTGGCACTCCTCTGCAGATCTCCTGAGAGCAGAGTAGAGGGGGAGAATCACTTCCTAGTAGAATCCTAGCAGAAATGCAGTAACAGAAGAGACCTTCTACATGACTACACTTATCTCCCAGCTTCCCCTATTAGCTTTCCTAGTGCTTTGTTCAGTTTTGTAACATCCTGCTGTGTAGAGCTTCCGTCAGAAGACAGACCAGTAAAACAATCAACTGTTATTCATACAGAAGGAGTTCATTGCTTCAGAAAAATCAGAAATCAATCATTCCATACTGTTTCTTAGGTAATTTCTGTGAAATGAGAAATCCAAACATGTCAATAAGGCCTTTGGGGAAGGGGAAAGAAAAATACTTGTTCTTTCTAAACACATTTGATAGCAAGCCATTTTTTTCCCTTCCCTTTCCTCAAGGAACCTCAGTCCCTCCCTTCTTTCTGAGGGAAAGGAATTATACCTCAGCTGGTATTCACAGACCATCACATTTGAATATTTCCTTCAAGGTTAAGGCAAATCTATTTCCCTTCCTTTTGGCTCAGCCTCTGAGGCTTTTATTCATGTCCTTTCACTTTTATCTGTCGTTACACACACGCCATTTCTTGAGATCCGGTCACCTACAAAAAATATAATTTATCATCAGTGTATATGTGCTTCCTCTCTCAGCTTCTGATGCAAGTTTTCTCCTCAGGTGGTGGCTTAGCCGAAGGCACTGGGAAATATCTGCTACACATTCCCAAAGTTAAACGGCACTGAATTCATTCTTTGCTGTTGGAGTGAAATCTCCATGGTGACAACTGCATCATCAAGCTGTGAGAGCTTTTCAGTGAAGAAGAGCGTTTTATCATGAGATTCTCATTACAAGAGTGCCCTCTGTAAATGAAGAAGAGATGGTACTGTGGGGGTTTCTGTAAATGAAGAGATGTTTCCATGGGGGTTCAAGCTGGCTGCAGCCAGTCTTTGCCAATTGCCTTGTGTGGCCACATTGCAGATTAATGCCTCTGATCATATGTGTGCCCCCCCCAAATCAGATGAACACAAGACACCATAATAGTTAAAAACATAAGCATTTCCATCCTCAAAATCAGTGGAAATAGCAGATGGAAAGCAAGCCAGTATCCCTGTGCTCTGGGGAGTCCTGTTTCACCTACACCACCTACACTCTCCCCTCAGCTGCGTGTTGGTCAGTGCTGGCTCAGCACTCTCTGCTCTTAATTTTGCTCCCTCTGCCACAAATACAGAGGTTTCTCTTCCTTTTTAATTGCTGAAGATGTAGTATCAGTCTAGTCCTACAACGTGTGTATTCATCAACATCCCTTCTGTGATATACACAGCTCAGCCTGTATGATCTTTATCAGACTTGGCAAAAAAAAAAAAAAAAAGGCAAAAAAATCATCTACTTTTCTCAGCTAAAATATGTACTTAGAAAATATGTCTTTCTTGGTCAGTAAAGTATTCCATAAGGACAAGAAAACCTTTCCACACTATGCTTTATACACTAATTTTAATACCCTCTGTTTTGTTTCTCTGTGTTGCACTAAATGATGGCACACCTAAAAAAAATCAGTTTAAATTAGGTTTTTCAAATGTCCCATCACATTCCTCTTGAGAAACATGTTCACTTGGTGACAACCTTTTTAAAAAGCTTTCAACCTAATCCTTTAAAATTCAGATAAAGATAGAAAGTTTACAGTTTTAATGCACAGAAACTACTATACCTTGGCTCAAAACATTAAGTGAAACTTAAATAATTTCTCTGTTAGACTAAAAATAATTCAGTAAACAAGCTTCTTTGTTACAGAAATTGAGGAAAGGAACTGACACGTTATGGGCTTATGTGTGAATGCAATACTGAGAAGAACTAGCACTTAGATTTGTGAAAGGTTTCTCTACAGGAACCACTCACACAGGCACCTGAGACTCCTTCTGTCAAAAACTGCTTCATGGCAGACAGGACAAGAGCCATGAGAATGTGGCTTTTGCACTGGAGGAAAGCAGGTCCTGCTAGTCACCAAAAAATCCCACAGAAACTGCACAACAGATCAGCATGCTTGAGATAGACACTTCAAACACCAGAACAAAGTTCGTACAGGAACAGAGAAGAAAAAAAATCTCACACACATTTAAAATAAATTTATGTTAAACAGAGGATGTTTCTTCAGGACAATCAAACATTGATAGGATGGCTGATTTAATAGCAGAAGGTGTAATTAATGGGCCAGTGGAAAAATAGTTAAGACTTGATAGCAGAGTTCAGCTACATCTGGATTAATTTTTTTTCTTCTGTTGTGTTCATGTATATCCTTTCCCAGTTGCAATACAACACTACCGTTTAGTGGTCAGACACGCCAAATGCGGACTCCAGCGGCCCTCCTGGGTTTTTTTGTCCAAACAGATGGCAACTATTTGCAAACACTGTATTCATATAACCCTAAAAACCAGGAAATTAATATTACTCTAATTTCTGATCACTAAGCAAAATTAAACTTCTTTGACTTTAGGTGCTTGAGTAAGGCCTTGTTAGAGGTACTGAAATAGTTTTGGAGACAGAATTTCAGAATGTTTTTGTATAATGGAAACAATTAAAACACAGCTTGAAAAGCTGGGTTTTGCTGAAAAAGATACCATGCTCCTGAGAGTTATTCATTTTTTATTATGACTGAATTCTACTGCTAAATGCTCAGAAACAGAAAAACTAAGCAGAGAATATGTTGTCTATGATTTAAGGAGCAAGGAATCCTAGTATGGCCATTATCCTCTGAGTCAGGATGGCATTCACTTCTACTTTGTCATTCAAATAATTCTACTCCTGCAACTGGACTTGCACAAAAGCTGCTGGTTTCAGAGAAGTCTCTTAAACTATCTAAAGCACTGGTCAGTGTGTTCTTCAAAAAGCAGTGACATTTGCAAGATCATTGGCTGAGGGAGGCCTTTGTATGACAGAATCTCTTATAAAGAAAAACCCACAATTTGAAGGCCACGTAGTAGAAAACCCAAATGCCTCTTCAATCACCAATCATGTTACAAGTGAAAACAATATTTTTTAGCTCAGCTGGGTAAACTAGAATACTGTCCCAGATATATTAAAAATTTAAAATCTACAGCTTTGTTCTGTTTGCTGTGAACAGCGGAGCACTGGACTACTTTCTTATGTCTGTGTCTAAAGTTTCTCAAATATGAAAGAACAACCAATTATGAATTTTCATTGTTCCCATTTCATGACAAATTTTCAATGATGATCTGTCTAGTTGCTTAGAGCAGCTAAGTGAGGAGGCAGAGACCAGCTAGGTGAAACAAATTCATTCAGAAGAAAAATATGTAGTCAGGTGTCAATTTCTGAAAATTACAATTACAGGTTTGGAGATAAGAAGGAAATACCTTTCTAAAGTACAGACAAAAATATTTTTCAGGGTAAGCTTCTAGTTAGTGCTAGGTGAAATGAATCATTGTGCTCAATCATGTTCACCGTGTTTAGTATATGCATTATACTGGCCCTGAAATGGGAATTGAAATGGGAATTAGGAGGTCTGCTACTTCTGAGGTAGTTTTATTGCATTTCATTCATAAATCTCAAAAATAATGTGCACATAACCAACATTTTTCAAAATACCTGCACACACCAGTAAAGCCTTCTGATTGTGATTTCTCCCTGAAATCAATAGAATTTTCCAACAAAAGGCACTCTCAGGGTGCCTGTTGTATCTGAAAGTGTACAACACTGTTATTTCCATGTTCAAGTAAGAGATCTACCAAACTCATGCTATAAGGCAAGTATGAATCCCTGGATTAACTGTCAGAACAGAAACACTTGATTAATTTTTTACCTCCATGCATTATGTATTTTTCTAGAGGTCTGCTTATTTTTGTGAAGTTCTGCTCAGCAGGAGGTTGTAAACTGGGTCCTGCTCTGCTTTGCTGGCCAGATGCTGCTCTCTACCTCCCCAGCTAGGGACTGGGGGAGCAAGCTGCAATCATTTTTTGAGACACTGGGAGATTACACAGCTTTCCCCTGGAGACTGCAGGAAACACAGCTTCTCTGGGAATTGGTCCAAATAAAATTTACTAGCTATCTGGATCCAAACCCAGATGGAAATCTTCTATTGGTAATTTTGCTTTAGATACTGCAATCCCTCTATGACAGAAATTATATTATATACATCACTGACTTATACATGAAAAGGTCAAAGTTATAGTCTACACACCATTATGAAAGCATCCAATTTAGAGACTACCATGACATTCGGTGGCAAGCCAGGAGGCTGTTTCTTGAAAGACCTCTACAAACAAAGATTTCTTTTGGTCTTTCAATGTAGAGTAACTCAGTACAGCTTTGTCATATGTGGGAATATTTCCAGCTTTCTTGTTCTTGTGGGAACTACAGGCTAAAGCATGAAATTTGTTAGAGTTAATATCTGAACCGAACCTATCACACCTTGTGCCTGCAGCAGAACCAGATTTCAACCATTGATTCAAGTAGCAGATGGACTGTGCAAAAAATATATAGCTACCCAAATATATTTAGAGATGGGTAAATTATTTTCCCTTCTTTGAAAGCATTTTAATTCCAAAATCCCAGTCCATCACCTTAATATCCATGCCACAATGTTCTCAGGTTAGCTTACTGATTAATAGTGGACTCTGGTGATAAAGCCATAAACTCCATTTCTTTCAGGCATAATCATTAATAAAATGCATGCCGGACAGCACTCCATCATAAGCTGCCTGGAACGTAACTGAGATGTGTGACGGCTTTTGGCTGGATACACATGCTAAGTTAAGGCTCAGCATGCAACACTGAAAAAGAGCGACATGGTTGAATTCTGAAAAAAAAAGGAGGAAAAGGGAAAACAGATGTCAAGGTTTCAGCAAGTCACTGCACACTGCAGCTGGAATCAGTACAAAACCAACACAAGTAAGCTGATAATGTAGCATTTCATGTAACGATAAGGGCAATAAAATAGCACAGAATGCAAAACCTCAAATGGCTAAACACCTTCCTCAAATTCCAGAGGGTTGGTTGGGCTGAACAATAATAGCAATCCTTTCAATAACCAGATCAAATGATCAAAACCTCTTTATGCTCAAGAAAAGTGAAAATTGAGATATTCCCTTTCTTCTAAGTGCAGAATACGGACAATAAATCAAAAATCCAATCCAAACAGACATTCAGATGCACGCTATCTCAGGACCATCACTCTTGAAACTATTTGGCAATAGCTTCCATTATTACAACAGATGTTAACAAGATGGATAGAGAGTATGTTAAATAAACATTAATATTAATATATAAGCATTTATCTAGAAAAGCCACTGTTCAAATTATTTATTTCCCCGAGAGCATTTCTTGGGAAATTTATCATAAAAGTTTTCATGCTAGTAACTATTACTAAAGATATAGTAAGGACTGTATAGTTCAGAAAAAACACTAAGCCATGTGAACACAGTCTACATGTGTAATCTGGACTCTGGTGGAGTGATTCTTGTAACTGCCATTCTCCCTGGGTTTTGGCTCCTTAGGACAGAGCCACAGAGGTAGGGAATGTGCAGAGAGAGAACCCAACCTACAGAAATTTACAACGTGAAAGAGTTCAAAAGCTTAAGGATGAAGAAAGAGCAGACACAGGCAATAATCACAAAAACCTGGAATTTTAAGCCCAGCTCTGTGAAGAGACACCTTGGTCAGAACACTGTCTCCACATCATAGGCAGACTGGTTACAACTGTTGAGATTTCTCAGGCATGCTGAACATGGAGATTGCTTTCTCATGTCAGTGCTTCTTACTGGAACACAGCCTGTTGCTTGTGAGTCTTTCAGTACAGCAAGTCCTGGGACATTACTAAATCTAGCAAGCAAAAAATAAGCAGAGTTTATAAATCCATGAATATGACGTGAGCCATCAGGATTAGAGCTGACATCAAAGGAAGCAAGCAAAAAACCTCAGACTGACACTTGGAAAAAGGATCTTTAAAGCACTGATACACAGAGTCACAACTGACTACTCACAGATTTGAGAATTAAAAAGAAACCTACTAAGGTGTAATTACACAAAAAAATGTTATCAGTGTAAGTTTCAGATAAATCCCCACCAGAAAAACATATAACAAATTAGTTACAATGAGAGTTGAAGAGGAGCTTTCTCAAGCATATCTGAAAGTTCTAGCATGATGGCATAGAAAATAATTCCTTCAAAATCCCTTCTATTTTTCTAGAAAAGCTTTTTTAAATATTTAAGCTATAAACTGTGAAAGGAGGTGCTTTTATGAAGAATCAATTACTTGTTGCCTAAGAAAATGTAAATGAAATTTTTTTGCTGCCATATAACCCTTCCACATTCATCACTAACCTGACTGCTGTGTATTTATAGATTGCACAAGCCAAAAGCATTGCATTCATGCTTAATTTCATCTGTGCACCTTTAGGTTGACTTATTTTAAGCTGTAGCATAGCTTAGAGGAAACATGTGGAGATGTAGTAAGTACCAAAGGAATTTGTTTTGACATAATAAGATATATCAAACTGACACCCTGATGCAGATGCACATCTCTGCTGGCAGTGCAGCACCGCTCACATGCAAAAACCATACCAAAAATATCTGCCAGATGCGTTTGGAAATGTTATGCTATTTAACACAGATTTGAAGAATTGACTCAAACCCCAAATGAAATCAAAAAGATGAAGCAATCTAGGCTCAGGCAGTGCAGCCCCAAATAATTTGTTGAACTAGAGGTCCAGAAGACCAGCAAGTTATTCATCTGTTAAGCTGCTCCTTACAGAACTTCATAATCTTTTCACTTGCATCCCCTGTGTTCTGATTCTACTACCTGTTATGAACTCAAACTTAATTGTAGCCTTCAGCTACAAATCCTTTACTTCTGAGATCCTACATCTTGTAGGGAACGATGTGGTAAAGCAACATGAAAGAAGTCAGGTTACAAAATGTAGGAGAATTTAGTGCATTTGCAATTTAGAAGGCTGCTAGGCACAGATAAGTTCAAAAGAAAAGTACACTAACATGAAATAGCACCATGTTGGGAAGGGAAATGTGCACCAAAAGCTATTTTACCTGTGATAACACCTTGCTGTGTTTCTGAATTTCCTTTTCACACTACTGATGCTTTTCTGTAGCACAAAGGGCCAGATCCCCAGGACA
The DNA here is from genome assembly GCA_036785705.1 of Acanthornis magna. NCBI lineage: Eukaryota > Metazoa > Chordata > Aves > Passeriformes > Acanthizidae > Acanthornis > Acanthornis magna. Next base: position 17,427,826 of record JAWUZG010000090.1, read on the forward strand.
GCCAATCTCCACATGGCACCCAACTTCATTGTTTGCATCCAGAACAACCCAGGAAATGAAGTTCTATCCATATACCTGTCTCTACACATCCCACATGTATCAATATAAACAGATCTAAAGATCCCAGGATCAATTTGTAGCTGCCAACACAATGAACCAGAAAATGCCTGGTCTATAAGAAAAAAAAAGAAAAAAAAAAAAAAAAAAAAAAAGAAAGAAGAAGATGAAGGTTTGTCCAAACAGGTTATATCTTCTAAGTTTAGGTATATCTGTGAAAAGTCATAGCCTGAATCTCTCTCCTCTGCTTGCATATGGTTTAATGGTGGTGGTTTGGGGAGGTTTTTTTAACTGAGAAATTGAAAGAAATAGGTAGCCAGCTCAGAAGCAAAGCAGAGGAAAAGGTAAGTATCTTAACCACCTGAGAGCAAAGATGGAGCTGTGGATATGCTAATTGTTAAAGCTGTGTCATTTGTGCAACACTAAAAGAATAATTACCAAGTGAGGCAACAGCAGAAAGAAGGAACTGAATACACAGCCCACACAGCCACAGATGGTGACACACTCTGATGGGGATGGAAGTAATTATGAGCCAGTCTTAGTCCAGGGACTATTCAAGGAGTCCTTGAATGATATTCACAAACATTAGGCATGTGACAGGGGATAAGCACTCTCATATTAATGGCAAGGCTCCAATTACTCCAAATGGTTTCATTAGTTTGGAAGTGTTGTTAATTCCTTTCAGCAAGTGCAGGTAGTGCTTAAAAAAAAAAAAATGAGAGGCTTTTCTTTCTTAAAAGACAGTGCAGTAATAACTTGATAGTGGAATCCAAATTTTAAGTATTTTCATTGCTTAAAGGAAAACCTAAAAAGGAGGAATATGAACACAGAAAAATCGCTTCCACAACCATGCTTGTAGAGTGCTGCCAGTGCCAAACTGTTCAGGGGCTCTCTACATAGTTGCTCTTCTCAATGCAAGTTAGGCAACAATGTATATGAGAAGCATTTGGTTTACGTTAACTACGTAATTACCATTTTCTAGCAAATTTATAACAGGCAACAGATTCTCTTAGCCAAAAATATCTCAAACATACACCCTTACTTGAGTATTCCTAATCATTTAAAACAAAGGTAACTCTGCAATCCCCAAAGATACTTTCATCCCTTTGCATTTTTCTAGAGGTATTTCCTTTGCCCTTTGTTCAAGATGATCAGCCTTTAGTATAAAACCCTTCTTTTCTGAAGCCAAAAGGCCGTGGTCATGCTTTCCCTTCTTGTAAGAAAAACGAACCTGAAGGCATACAAAATGCCTACTGTCTGCTTCGGAGCAGTAACCTGGTACAGATATAACCTACAAGGACACAGAATAAGTTCTCAGTAGGAGCCAGAGCTTTTAGAACCACCAGTGATGGATCTGTATAAAGCCAGTGTTAGGATCCAGAAAGATGCTTTACAGGTTTTTTTACTTCACAATGTATGACTTGGGTACATTCCTTTTAAACCAAGATATAATAAATCATATTTCTTTTTATCTGCCATTACACACAGAGGAAATGTATTCACAAAAGTTAAATTCATGAACAGAAGGCTCTTGAATGGAAAGAGACAGAAAAGGTGGTTCAGAGAAGGAGCAAAACTTTAAGTGTTTTGAACTATTTTCAAGAGCTGTCTCACTGCTGACAGACGTAATAGCTTACAGTGTCAATAAAAACTTCTAGTTAACCTTTGCAAATACATTTACTCAGCATCCCTAATTGTCGTAAGACTTCCTAAACCTGTGAATTAGTGTGGAAGAAAAACAAAATAGAGACACAACACTGGAAAAGAGAACTAATAGAGATTCATAAGACATAGCTAAAGATGCTCCAGAGTACATTAGAACTTGTTTCTGCAAACAGAAACTTGATCATGCAAATAATGCATTAATTCATTTAAAGTGACCCAGAAGTTAATGGAAAAATATTCATGTGGGGAAAAGCCACCCACACTTGAATGGCACAATGACTCAACCACCTTGAAGGCTCAGGAGAACATACAGATCCAAGTTATTGTCCAGGGCATCTAAAATATTTCCTGTGCAAAGATTACTGTCTACTTTGCCAAATTCATCAGTGAGCACTTTAGGATGAATGCGCTATTCAAAAAGAACCGACCATGACACTAATGGCAGGCAGCAGCCTTGCCCTGCCTCCGAACCAGCCGTGAATATTCAGAGAAATTAATACTGCCTCCAAATGACACTAAACACTTCCTCGTCCGTCTGCAGCGGCTCCAGAGGTCTTCATTCAATTTTAACCACCCAGAGCAGACTCCAGACGCTCAGCACCGTGTGCCGACCTTGCTTGGATCCCCACGCCTTTGCGTAAGTGTAGCTGGCGCTAAAAGCCAGCGTCACGACCCTGCGATGCTGATTTGAAGGCAGAGACGCTGTCGATAGGCAGAGAGAGAGAGAGAATAGCAGGGGAGCGGCAGGAGTGGAGCGGCGCTGCCGCCCCTCGCTCGCACACACGGGGGAGCTGCGGCCCCGCGCCGGCGCTGCCCGCACAGCCCGAGCTGAACTGCGCTGGGGCCGCGCTGCGCTGGGGCTGCGCTGGGCTGGGGCTGTGCTGGGGCTGTGCTGGGGCTGCGCGTCCCTGCCGCAGAGACTCGCACCCGGCAGCTTCACATCAGACAGGCTTGTGGCGGAAAACAGCCAATAAATGAAGAAACGAGAGGAAATAAGGAAATTAGTGACTTCTAGTGTTCTAAGGGTGAGAAATCCAAGGGGAAGCTTTTCTCCCTTTCTCACACCTTAGGTGCACGAACTTAGCTTTTCTTAAAGCAACACTTGCCTATGGGCAATCACCCAAGCTTTTTTTTTTTTCCCCCACTCATAGCATGAATTCATTTCTCGCACTTTCTTACATTTTTTCTGAACATCAGCAAAAAGATTTTAATGTGAGGATGACTGAGCATTGGTACAGGGAGGTGATAGAGTCTCCAGCCTCAGACACTAAAAAGCCATCTAGACACTGTCCTGGGCAGGCTGCTCTAGATGACCCTGCCTGAGCAGGGGAGTTGGTCCAGATGGCCTCCAGCAGTCTCTTCCAGTCTCAACAATTCTGTGATTCTGTGATTTTTTTTTTTTACTTCAGTTCACTTTCTCCTGTCATCACCCTCCCACTCTTACTCCTTTTCCCATTAATATCTGCTGCCTCAATTGCCTTACTCCCACCTTGTTGTCTCACTTCTTACTCTTCATCTATTTTTTTTGCTCTCAGATAGTGGAAGAATATTCCACCCTTGTGAAGTAATTGAGGAAGGTACATGTTTGACAATTGGATCTAACAATCAGGTCCCACTGAAGCACCTTCCTTCTCCATAGTAATATGGGACAAGAGGCGCTACAGGAGAACATCTTCACCACTGCTAGAGGACATCAATTCAAGTGTACACATACTCAGACATACTTTGTGTAACCAGTGAATTGCACCATTTTTATCAACATAAGTATGTTTCCCTCTGACACAAGGGCTGCTGACACGCTGGAAGTAAATGTATGCCTCATTTGTGGGATGACCATATACATGGTAACTATTCTGTAAAATCAAGTTGAATTTTTTTCTTAAAATCCTGATTTTTAACACTAATTTTAAAGGGCGATAAACAGACTTTAATAGGTTTAGAAGCCAAAACCCTAACAGGAGCCTATAAACATGCTTCAAAAGAACTCATTTCCTTAAAAAGAAAAAAAAAAACAAAAACAGCCTCAGTATTAAGTCCTTTTCACAAACAAAACTGGAACAGAAGTAAATAACAGAACAGATTGTGTGTCCATAATTTACCAGAAACAAGTCTCATCCCCATCAATCCTTCTCAGTTTTGTCCTGTGAACAAATTCCTCAGCAACTTTACTTGGACATCAAATTATATGCATTATATTATATTACATTACATTATATTATATACATTATTATGTCTTGACTGCCTGTCCCAAAGGCCAAACTATTCCAGACCATGCTCCTGAGAAAGAGGGGTAGCTATTTCACCTAGCTGTGGAAACTTCAGTCAAACTCTGGAGGGAAGAAAAGGTTGTTTTCCCTTCTGCATCTCCTGCCCCAGCAAGGACATGTGGCATTTCTGGGGGAGAACATCATCAGCTTGGGAAAGCTCTTCTTTGCTTCAAAAAGCTGAAACACACCATAAATAAAAGTATGAAAAAAAGCTTTTCATGCTCTTTCTGTTGCCTCACGAGCTCTGGTACACCATGGAAGCTTGAGTCCTCAGACCTAAGAGTACCAAAAAAATTAGTATTGAGTCCACTGCTTACACCCCTAAAACTGAAAACTCAAGCGTTTCATGAAATGACATATTAAACAGTGTTTCAGGATTGGGGATTGCAGTATTGTGACTACTTAAATGAGAAAAGAATAATCTGTCTGAGAGAAGAAAGAGTGAGCCCGATCCTGAGGAATGACACCTACTATACCTTTGGGCCTTTTCCAGAAGTCCCCCGTTTCTCACTAACAGATTTAACCCAAACTCTGCTTTAAGGACGTTTGATATACCTCACAGAAAATTCTTCTGCTAAGCAGCACTAACTGTTAAATTCAGTTACGTTTATAGCTGTCATGTTATATGCAGGGGGGATATGTTGCTGTACTTTGAATACAGGGAGACACACAAATCTGTAGCTTTGAAATTTTCTGAGGGCACATGGACCACAGCAGGTGACAATGGGAGAAATCTCCCAGGATATTAATGCTCATTCTACTGGTGTTTTTCAACGTTTCAAAACACAGCAAAATCCACATCCTTCAAGTTGGAAGATTTATGTATTCTTAAAAAAATTTCCTATTTCAAAAATAACACCACAGTTCTGCATAACCCTATCTTTTGTTTGCTAAGTCTGCTTCTCAGCAAAAGCCCAGCATTCCAACAATTGCTTACTTTCTTGTTACAGTCTTAGCTGCAGTGTCTTGATAAATAGATGTTTCCATGGAGATGACAAATGAATATCATCCATGTTGCAATGAGATTCTGATTTCATCTTGAACCATTAGCTTTCAAACCACAGCTTATTCATTATTCATTTGCAGTGAGGAAATGGCTGAAACCCAGTGCATTACAGCAGATAAAAATCTGTGCATGCAGTCTAGAAGAAAGTGCATTTGTCACCATATAAAATGAACAAAACTCCTTGGGATTAAAATAATGATCCCAGAAACTGTCCTAAAGGTCTAAAAAAATTTTACCCTCAATTAATAGGATGCCTACATAAACTATGGGAATTGAGATACATTTTAAATAATAAGGCAGGCAGGGGACTTCCAGGAGGAAAATGACCCAAAAGCTGACATTCAACTGTTCTTCAAACTGTCAGGATTACACTAAACACTTTTCAGAAACAGCCTTAAAAACATAAATCATCAAAATTTTGACTTATTAGCTTAGTAGGAACATGTAAATTTTTGCACTTTTTGACTGTTCTTGTGTATGAAACTAATATCTGCATTCCATTCAGAAAATGCCTTTCTTTTATGACTGGCTGACAGATGTCTTGAGTCTTTGGTAGCTCTGAGGGAGCTAAGATGGAGAAGGAGAAAATATTTTCAGTTTTTTTATAATTAACTGCAGCCACTATGAAGGTTTTTATTTTTAAAAAGGACCTTAAAGCTCATGAAAGCTTTCCACTCTGCAGGAATGTCTACCTTTGTCTGCTCAACTTAAGAGAAATATTTGTTCTTCTATATTTAATAAATTAAAGACAGTACAGTTTTAAGATGGTCAATTAAATTAATAACCAATATCAATGCACTCCATTAAAACATTTGTTCAGTCATATACCCTGGGATTGAAGGAGGAAAAAAAGTGCACTGTTATTGCTGCAAGTAGAACACACTGAAAGAAGTTTTGTCTTCTGCACTTACGCATATAAGGGCTTCAAATTTACGTTAATTTGAAGAATATTAAATACTCTTCCTTAAATGCTGGCCTAAGATTGCCCTGCTTGGAAGGAAAGAGTCTGTGACCAGCGCTTGAAAGACACAGCAGACACATGCACTGCAGTGTTACCTAATACTTACTGGCTGCTGTTACCTGTCATTGCCTGTAACAGCATTCAAATTCACTATAATGGAGGCAGGCAGGAAATTTTTGGCTGATTTGGAGGTGGGAGCTGTCTATATGTATATGACCTGAAGGACATTTTGCCTGGATGAAAGTTATCGTGCATCCAATCCAGGAAAAAATACAGGACATACGAAAGTGGGACGTCCTTCACACTTGCCCTGGTTAACAACATCCATGCTCCTGCTGTCTGAGCACTGGAGTTGTCCTGGGAAAAGCATGTCAATTAGAGGAAGTTATAACCAATTACGTGACTCTTCATTTGAATTATTGTCCATTACAAACTGACCTGAGTTTACAGAACACATTTCATTCCCACAATAGGCTTAATACCAGTGTGACAAGAGGTCGAAGGGTAACAAGAAATTATGAACTGGGACTACCTTGATACATAGGAAGGGGACAGTGAGCTGCAGCTCATTTTTTCCCCACTAACACGACATGCCACTTTCATCCTGCTGCTATCCCACCTACTTCCTCAGATTACCGTGAAGCTGGGACAACCACACACTCCACTGCACAAACAGCCATCTCCATAATGTCTCTTCGTATCTCACAGATGAGGCTTTATCCAAGCATAACATAGGGACGAGATGAAGCAAGCAATAAAGGCCAAATCTTATTCACGTCAAGAAACATGCAGACAGTCTAGACAAAGCACTGAGCTCTTCCTGTGCAGGTTGTCTCACGTGCAGTAGGACGCCTACTAAATGACATTTTTCTGCAGAAATGAGCTTGCCAGGGTAATTTTTGTTGCTGCAGAGACAGGGGGAGAGGAGGAAAGAGTTAAGCACTACCCAGCCTTTGCAACCTTTGAGGATTTGATCCACCACATTTAATTTAGAGAGTTTTTCTAGTCTGAACTCAAAACAGAAGTTGCAGTTGAATTTGTCCATTATTGTAATTCACAGCAGTTAATGTCTGGAACTGCCTAAGGTTTGAAGTGAGACATTTGGGACACAGGCTGTCAGAAAATGGATTTGTTTCTCAGACCTAGCTTTTCTTACTTGGCAGGAAATGCTCTCTCTTCATCATGTTCTTCATTTGCTTCTGAGCACAGATTCATAATAACCATGACAGCGTGTTTTCACTCACAAGCACAAATTGTAACTTTCAGAGGAAATAAAAGCAACAGGCAGATAGACAAAGCCATGGAAACCTTTCACCACAGCACAGCGAGGATTCCGGCACCAAGCTAGATGACCAACAGAGTGAAACACATGCACTTTTCCTTTGAGAGGAAAAACAAGAAACCCCAGGATGAAACAAGGTGTTTCACATACAATGCCTTGGAGTCTTGTTTTTGTAACTTCCTAAGATAAACACACAAAAGACTTAAACTTTTGATGATATTTACTGGAGCCAAAATGACCGCTGTGAATTCACTGTAGAGTACACTGGATCTTCTGAAGGAAAGAGTGATGTTAAGTGCAATGTTTGCAAATACTGTTTAACGTATAACTTCTCTATGCTTTTCTTGCTCTCTCGTGCATTTCTATAAAGCTGTCACTGTGTGCCTACCTGATACAGCCTTAACCTTCACAAACTGGATATGGAGATACAACTCTGCAGGCAGACAGCACAAGACACTCTGAATCCATTAAGAAGTGAGCATACATGGTCCTTCAGCCCAAAAGTCACTATAGCCACCTACTTCACCTGGTGCAGAAGAAAGCTTTGTTGTCCAACAGCCCTCTCTGGTATTATTTTCAATTAGATGCCGTCATGCTCAGTACACTTGACCTTCAGAAATCTGCAGCTTTCAATTCATTTAACGAACATAATCCTGTATTTACTTCTGTTTAAAATACCTTAGAGCATTGAAAAACATCTGAAAATCTAGCCAGCATGCATGGGAAAACAAGAACACATACACTTACATAACTGGTCATTCCTAAGGTGACAGTGAAGTTTGAAAATCACATCCCTAAAAGTCCAGAATTGGAAATTGAAATGCAGGAAGGGCTAATTAGCAGCCATAACAGACTAATTAATGTACTAAGTACCAAGAGGGAACAAAGGTTCATACCCTTGTCACATTTCAACTATATAGATTTAACTCCTAGGCTTAGGAATACACTCTTGTAGGTTCGGGTCTAAGCTCAGTTTCAGTCTGACTTTCCGGAAGCCACCATGGGATTTGTTCCAGCTAATCAAATGTGTTACAACACAAATATATTTTCTGTAGATTTACAAAGTGTTCTGAGTTTGGATAGTGTTCAGTAAAAAGCATAATACAGAGAAGGAAGTTAATTTTCCTTGAGCACTGAAGGAGAACCTAAGTCTTATACTTTAAATCTAGAACAAGATTTGAAATGTTTATCAGTGAAAATTACTTGGCCCTGAAGCCCCTCAAAGGACCAGGCTTGAAACCCTCCTATCATCTCGTGGTGGCAGAAGCCCACTAATGAGTCAGGGGAGAGAAGCTCAAGATGTGTGACATTCCTGTGAATGCAATCACAAGCCCTCACTCACACAGTTCATATTCACCAGGCAAAAGTGGGACCAAGCAGACAGCTTTTGACCACTGCATTTTGTCAGCTTTGAAGTCAACTTCCATGTCTAAAAGGCTTACTGGGCATTTTCAGAATGTACATACAGTCTTCATAGTTTCCAACCTGTTTGATTATGAACTGTAACCAGAATGGGCAAAGCACCACTACAGTACCACTGCAAGGAAAAATCACTTTGCTTTTAAATTACTACTGAAAGAGATTATATTTTGGTCTCATGAAACCTGCTTTTCCTAGTTTCTTCTCTGCAGAAAGGAAAATTTATGCAATGTCTAGAGCTGGCTGCACTAGGTGTATATATAGCATTTTGGATCATCATCTTTAATGATCATGTTGAGCTCTTAAACCATTTACCATCATTTCACATCAATGTCAATCCAGAAAACAGCAGGGAAATCTTCAGCAGCAGCTAGTCAGCCACTTCTCTGTTACCAGGCAGGATAAAACCCAAAAAATTCAAGCGCCTTATAAAGGAAGATTTAGCCCTTCTATCTTTTGGAGCAGGGACTACACCAAGGTCAAAGAAAACCCTTATTTCTCCCCCTATGAAAACTCTGATTTGCTCAGATTTTAAGGGGTGTGTGTATTATTCAAATGTGCATCCCATAGAAGCATATCAGAATCTAAAAAGCTTTTTTTCTAATGCTCTGCCTCCATAGGGCAATTTCCAGCCCCAGAAAGTGTAAAGCAATACTGGGGAGGATGTGCCCCTCCCAGCTCTATGACTCAAGAAACAAAAAATCCATTTTTCCACATGCAATTGCCGCTCCAGCCACCAGATGCTACTGCGGCATTAGAATGGGAGTCGGGGGTTGCGGCTCCTCACAGTCCACCTACTGCGGAATGGACACCGCACAGCCTTTAATTACAATCTCACACACTGCCTCAGCCGCCGAGCTGGTGTCCTTTTGAAGAGGATAAAGAAGAAAGCTTAGTTATCTGTAGAACCCTTCTTCATTTGCTGAGAAAGTTGGCTGGTATGTAGTGAGCAAAACGAGACGAAGGGGGAAGAGGAGGGTGTCGTGACTGAACACAATGAAGCTGTGCTGTTAAAGGGACTGATGAAAAGGGCTGCATGGTTGGGAGCCTGGGTACAGACACACCATTCTGGCTACCCAGAATCAGAGGATATTTGAGACACTGCATTTCATCTCTCCAGGCTTCTGTTTCTTCTGTAAAATGGAGATAATGCCTGCTAACATCTCTGAAATGGCTTTATAAGTATTAAAGAGTGGTTCTAACACATTATTAATGCATTTACACACGAACTATTAATAGCAGTAAGAATCAACACTGAACACAGTATAGAGAATTTTAAAAAGGTTATTTAATACACAGTTATTCATGTAATTTTTTGTTATTTAAAAATAAATAAATAAATATTTACAGAACTCAGAAAAAAAACTATATCCAACATGTTTTAAGGATTTTTGACAGCAATATATATTTAAAATGCAGGAGCACAACTTAAGCTCCAATCTCCTTCTAGGTCCATTGAAAGAAAAATTGAGAAGCCAAGGTTAAGGAGAGGCATTTCTGAGGATGCCTGTAAGAAAGTGAGCACACTCCCATCACTGCTCTGGTTGTCTGGAATAAGGAGAAAGATGGCCGTGGTATCTCATGGATGGCCAGATCACAAGAATGAAGTTGAACAGAGAAGAATGGGTGAGGAAGCCTAGGGTAAAGAGTTTAAACAAGTATCCAAACTACACAGAAACCCTAGATTTAACAGTTAACCCTTCAGCCATTTGTAGTCATTTTCCCCTTAATGTTGCAGCCCCAGTGAATGCCCGATAATCTTTGCATTATCTCTGTTCCCATTTCACACAACCAAAACATGACTGTGCACTGTCAACCAGAGGGCTGGAATCATGCAGAGGTGTGGGAACTGAAAGCTCCACAGCTCTTCCTCCCTCCATGGCCAGACCAGTGTTTTCTATAGCAGCCACTGCCTGCTCACCCTAGAGCAGTGCAGCAGGAGAACCGCAACTGTCTGCAAGGCTGATCTCTGCCACCACAGGGGGAAAGGAAGAAGGAGAGGCACCGGAGTATATCTTTAACTTATTCAAAACAAAGTCATTTTGTCACCAAATTGAAGGTAATCACACCACAAGAGAGACCAATTATGGTTTTTTCTTTTTTTTTTAATCTTAGGATTGCAATGTCCTGACAAGCAATCAGGCTCAAACATTTAAGCTCAACATGAAGAATCTACAGCTCCTTTCTGTGATCTCATTTCCTTTAGACAGCATTTTTCCTTCATCAAAAATAAGTCCTTATCCTTCCCTGCTGATTCTCAGCTCCCTTCTAGAATCACAGTCAGTCCAACAAGATCAAAGCAGAGCTTCTGTCCTACTGCCCACTGCCTTCTAGCAACTGTCCTGCCCTGAGTCATTTATAAGTATGGCACACAGATGCCTCTCATCTTTCATTTTTTTCCTCCTGTCAGAGAAAACAAAAGCCTGTGAAACAGGCCAGTTTTCCTCCATTGCTTTACCCTGCAGACCATTCAGACAGGCCCATAGAGGGATGTGGCTAAAATGGCATCACTAAGCTAACCAAGCATCTGTTCTTACAACTGCCTGGAGTACAGTGCTGAGGGATGCAGAACAGGACTGGGGTAAAGGACAAGAGCAAGAAGGTCAAAGATAGATAGAGATAGAAAGGGATAAAGGAGGAAAGATCACTGTTCAAAACCACAAAAGGATGCAAAGGCCAAAATCTTTTTGGATGAGGAATCCAAGGTTGGGTTTGATTACTCACCTGAATCTTATTGTCAGGACTGGCTTGCGGTTGACTAAAGAAGGAAAGGGTTTATCATTTCATCTTGAATGGACATTACCAATGTTTCAAAATATTCTTATAAGCAACAGGAGAGCGTAACACTGCTTTATTAAGTAAGCTTTGCAGACTGTTTTTCTAATATAAGCCACAGTGACTTTACAGAGACAAAGGCAAGGGAAGGAAAGAATAATATAAATGTGTGCTCACCTGTGGCTGGGAGAGAACAGCAGCTGGATCTTAAGGTTTCCTACATATTACCACCTCACATGCATCACATGTTGAGTTTTGATTGTTGATTAATCTTCTAATTGATTATTCTACTCATAAAAGATTAATAGAATTTATTGTATCTACTATTATATATACAATAGAATTTATTTTTTCTACTAATTCACAGTTTACTGAAAACTTACATGTAGCATATAAAGAGCTTCCTATTTTGCCCAAATAAAGCCCTGGACCAGCCTAGAGATCTTCAGTGGCTTCAAAACTTGAACACTTTGGTCTATTGGAAAAGTCTACTATTACACAGCTCTGGTCCTGGCTCTTCCCCCATATCAGAAATCAGACAGAATTATTGCCCAGCATGTTCTATTGAAACCCAGCTCTCTAAGTGAATGCCACTTAGTCCTCCCTGGGGTCTTGATCTTCTGACGGTGTCTTCATTTTCCTTGTACTGCTGGATTATAAAGCAATGCTCCTGACCTACCCTCCCAGATGTGGTTGCCTCTGGGCTGAGTGGGGCAGCTGGAGGCTTCAGGAGAGAAATACAAATGCTGCAGTTTCTTCTGCCTTGTGAGGATAGGCTGCAGTTCTAAATAAGTGTGCAGGTGCCCCAGAAGATCTTCAGGCCTGCTCATCTCCTACAGAAGGGGTACATATTCATAAAAGAGTCCCTCCAGGTTCATTACCAAACTCTGAGAGCTTCTTGAAGAGAGTGATTTGAGGAATATTATCAAATTCCAACACTTTGCAAAGAGAGGGATATTAGAAGCATAGTTCTGTTTCTTGCAAAGACTTTGCCACTCTTGAAAGGTAGCAAAAGTGGTGAGAAAAGAGATCATTTCACTAAATTAAAATTGAACAGAATTTAAGCACCTGACACGAAATCCTGTAACTCCCAGCACAGTTCAGCAGGAGTATTTTAAGCCTATTTCAAGCAATGCCAGAAGAAATTTCACTCCTTTCTCTGAGCTTCTACCATCACACTTATAGCAATCACATTTCAACCATGGAAAACCTTTGAGAAGTAGTACTCAGCTGGCCTAAAAACAGCATTGCTGATTGCGATAGAACTTCACTGCCATTTTCTATTCACAGACCCTTTCAGTTCATGCAGTGCATGGTGTTATGCAAGGCAATTTTCCAGTTATAATGAGGTTTAAAATAACTGGAGAGACAATCTAGACAAAAACAGAGCACATGCACCACGTATTTCTTACATATTTCAGCTTCAATATAAGGAAGGCCTTCCAGCTACATCTTGATACACTGGCAGAGAAGTGTGACATTTTTTGATACAATTAAGCACAAGATTTGGATCCAAACTGATTCACCCTGACCTTAGAGCCGTTTAAATTCCTGAGTGCTAACTCTTTTGTTTCCAAAGCATTTTCTTACTTCTTTAATTTTGCCGAGTATGATACCACAATAAGGTGAACAGGAAGTGCTAGGAATCAGCAGCACATGCACCACACCTGTCTGCCTGCCATGAAAGCAGGGACATCCATCCCTGTGGAACCAAGTGACTGCCTGGGAAGGCAAAGTAGCCCCTGCTGAGTCTGTGCTGCTGCAGAGACACTGCTTCTAGTGGCACCTTGCAAATTGAAAACTACTGTGGAAATCTCTACTGTGCGCTCTTGTGACAGCAGCGCAGACAAATACTGAGGCTTTCACATGCATGTCAAAATAATATTTGCCAAAAGGTACCCTTTAGAAGAAACAGGAGCAAAATGGAACCCTTGTGTCAGTTTTAATTTTCATGCAACAATAAAACTGTGGATGAGGGTGGAGGCAGCTGGATTCGGATGGAATTTGCTGATCACACATAGTCGGTTTTTTCCTCTATGACCACAAAACTGCTAATAAAGTGGGATATGGAAGAAAAAGCAAATGGAGTTCTCCTACATATCAGTATGTACATGTGAAATGATAAATTCAAACCACTTAAACTTTCCGATTTTAGCTTATCCAATGACTATTATGTATCTGAAAGAGGCAGAGAACACCTGTGGATTTTCAGCAGCTGTCAGTGAGCCACCATTCCAGCAGAATACACATTGCTTTGCTGTAGGAGGGAGGCTAAATTACGCAAATGTTGGTAATTCTCTGCCCTTTCAAAGTTCCTAAAAGGCACCAAGTGGGTGCCTGTGAAGGACAGACACCTCCCATTACAGTTCACCTGGAAGGAGCCACAGAGCAGCACTGAGGACTGTCCCATGGGACAGGTGCCGTGCAGCAGGAGGGGTCTGCCCTTCTGGCTCCCGAAAGACTCCTCTTTCCTCCTTCACTTTCACAGCCCTTTGGAGGACTAGGGAGCTCATCTGATAGTTTCCAAACAGTTGACTTGTGAAACAGTGCCATAAAATTCCCACTTTCCAAGGCAACAATCTCACCCAAGCATTTCAAGGGAAAGGCATACAGGTGTTACAGGCCTGATTGCTTTCATACATGAGCTGCCTATTTTATGCACCAGCAACAGGAACTTTCTATGTATCTGCAAAACTTTAAGAAGTCTGCTGTGAGCGCCTCCATCATCTGTACCTTAAGAGAGCTTTAGTCAATTTTCTTTGCACACTTCTTTGTGCTCTTTTCCAATGCAACAGACCTTTCCAAGCAGAGGGAAACTCCAAGTTCAGTTTTATTAAGTAATCTAATTGCAACTCTAATTCTAGGTTCTAATTATCCTTCCTCACCTACTGAAAATATTTATTTAAATACTACTTCCACACAGAAAGATGACAAAAAAAAATTAGTACCAAGAAAGATAATTGCAGTCAACAAAGCATTATTAAAAAGCATTTTCATTCTGTTTTTCTTTTTTCCTGTCTGCAATATTGCTTCTAGAAGAGCAGTTAAAATGCCAAGTGCCATTCTAATTCAGGATCTTTCCAGGTACATTTGACATTTTAGAGCAGCTCAACCTCATTTGCCCCTTTGCCTGTCTGCCTCACCAGCCACCCAAACATTTATACGCCAGAGATCTGTACAGAATCAGACTTCTTCTCAATTGCCATTTTCTACTTCTTCCCTTCCACTAGAATGAACAATACTCTTTCCCACCACTGCACAGTGACTGAGCTTTCACTTTTCCACACTTCAAGACAGGAAATGTATGCTTTACTTTTTGTTGAAACCAACAGTTGCATTTCACTGCTTCTGTTATTAAAACATTCTATGCAATCATGTTAAAAAAAAGAAGTCAAAATGACTAAATGACTTATGGAATGCTAAATTTGTCTTCTGGATAAAGAACAGGACAGTGTCTACATTTCTTCTGTAACTACAGGCATAAATGATTGCAAAAAAACAGGGGGCTTTGTTGTCCAGAACCTGTGACTTGGAAGATTGAGATAACATGGGCTAAAAGCCTTCCTTGATTTGGTGGTTAAACAAAAGCAATTTAAAGCATCCTTTATCAAATGACACAAATGGAAAGAGAGGAATAAATAGTAGCTGTAAAAGAAAAAAAAACAGTAAAGAAATAAGATGAAGGAAAGCTTCCACTTCCAGTGACTCACGATACTGAATATTAAGCAAATTGAGAACAAAGCAGTAGTATGGGTTCTCTATGGATAAGGATGGCAAATTTGTTAATAGAGAGGCAGAAAAGGTTTGTCTATCCTCCATTTCAGAAGTGGCAGAGAAATTACTGAATTAGGTCATGACAGAACTTGTTCCACTAGAAAACTGAAGAGGGTATCATGAAAAATAAACCTACCAAAATGAAAACTACCAAAACAAAACAAAACAACCCCCCAAAAAAAAAAAAAAACAAAAAACCAACAAACCCAAAAAACCCAAAAAACAAAAAAAACCCAAAAAACAAAACATTAAAATAACCCTTTACACTTTTAAAATCAGAAGAGCTGGATAAGTATCATCCAAAAATCTAGAAGAAGCTGAAAAACAGTCTATCTTGTAGAAATCTAAATCTCTGGCTGCTACAGAATCTTTTAAAGCCTGGAAGGGTACCAATTGTAAACAAAATGTCATCTCAGATAACACTGACAGATAAATTTAGTTAGCCTGACACTTCTCCTGATAAATGTAATACACTGAGGAAATAAAGATTAGAAGATCAGTATATAATGAGTGTTGGTCGATGCAATTCTGTGGAAAAAATCTATTTTGTCAAATAAACCTGGTTTTACTCTCTGATGAAACAACAGTTTGGGTGATTAAGGCAACTACACAGATGCACCTGACAAACTTAGATTACATACCTGAGTTGTCATAGCATGGCATTCTGATTAAAAATCAGCAGTGTTCAGCATCACTAAGGCAAACAATAACTGGATTAAGATGGCAGAATAACAGCTCCCAAACAGTAGCTGCAACTGGGAAATCACCTTGAAAACTCAGCATTTCCAGCAGGGATCCACAAGGACTGGCAGCTGGGCTCAGTGTTTAACAGCCTTTTTTTTTTTTCAGTCAGTGAACCCAAAACAAATATAATAAAGTCATTGGTCTTAAAATTTCTGACAGACAAGGATAGGCATCTCAATTAAGAAGCACCTTACAAATCATGTTCTACAGATTTCTAATCATTCTGGACCCTTGGGTGACTTCTAAATAAGTAAATCAAACATTTCCCTAAAGCAGGAATGTGTTAGATAGATCAAAGAATTCCAGGGAGACTTCAAACAATTTAATGCTATGAACAACAGAGTTCATAGCAGGAACAGGAGATACTGTAGAGTCCAAGAAAGGCAAAGAACAAATCTAAATGTATAAAACATGACATACGGAATAAAACTGAGTAAACCAGAGCTGTTTAGTCTGGAGGGGAAAAAAAATCACTTGATCATAAACATTTG
Organism: Acanthornis magna; assembly: GCA_036785705.1. Lineage (NCBI taxonomy): Eukaryota > Metazoa > Chordata > Aves > Passeriformes > Acanthizidae > Acanthornis > Acanthornis magna. Next base: position 17,444,267 of record JAWUZG010000090.1, read on the forward strand.
TATATAGAAAGGACTACTGCATGGGAAATAGCTATATTTCTAGGATAGAAAAAAATTAATGATAAGCAAGGAAGATTTAGGAAAAACTTTTTGACTGCAAGAACAGTAAAATATTGGAAAATACTCCACAGAGAAGCTGAAGAATCTCTTGGAGGTTGAAGTTTTAGGCAAACCTATGCCAAGAGTTGGTCCTGCCTTGGAAAAGAGAGTCTGTCTCAATAGGCCACTGACCCCTTTGGAGCCCTTTCAAGTATTTTTCTCCCACAATGCTATAGCATGCACAAGAAAAATAAATACCATTCCCCACTTCTGGGAGAACAAATATCTTTCTCCCTCTTATCCTGCCAAAACCTAATGTACCTATGACATATCTTTAAACCAGCACAGATAAGAATGTTTGCAGTCACGGAACGCAAAAGTCTAAATAGAAACTTGTGAGTTATGCTCAAGGATCCTCTTGTCTTGTTGAAAATAATGTAAAGACATAAGCAGTTTTCTGAGTCATTAGATAAGATCTGTAGATGCACCAAATTTTGTTGTGCAGGGAAATGTCTACCTCCAAATCAGTCTATTGTGAGGTTTTTGGTCAACTCATCAGTAAAGATAGCACCATGCCTTAGTAAAGGCAATCTTCTTGTTTTGCCCCATGTCAGAAATAATTTGGTTTTACATTCGTATTTTCTCTTCAACACAAACTTTTTTAATATAAAGAGGATGATATGCAGCACGTTCTATCTTTAGTACACAAGGTATTTTTTTCTAGTAAAACATAGATTTAGAATAACAAATTCTAGAAAATATTTATTACATCTCCTAAAAGGACTATTATAAACTTGTCATAACTGGCATACTCTGCAAAGTCAGAGCCTGTTTCTACATTTGGTCTCCCTTCTCTCAATATAACAAATACCCCTGCTATTAAAAATGTTTCCTTTTTACAGTTCATCTTTAAAAGAAAGGGAAAAAGGAGAGCCAAGGGCTTCCAGTGATCCTTCTGTCATAAGACTGCGTAAACAACACCAGCATCCCCTCAGCCAGCATGCTTGCAACAACCTAAGAAGAGCAGGAATTGTTCTTTTTCCCCTCACAATACCCAACTTCAATTAAAAACGTATTTTCACTATGATATGACACTAATGAGAGAAATAATCTCTCTGAGAGACTGATTATCATCACTGAAGAATAAGTCTAAACCTATTTGATGCTGCTAACTCTGAAACTGATAACTAAGGCAAGAGTGCAGAAGCTGAGAGAAAGTAGCTTTATATTCAAATTAAATTTCTGGTCTTCTAAATAGAAAATAGACTTTTAACACACACATACAATTGCTTATACATACAGTGGTAACTTTCAGGGCTTTTCAAGTTCCTTCAGCTTAAATAACAAACATCACATGTGACCTTTATATGGTCATAAACATATGAATTTGAAGTTTGGAAGAGAAAGTTTGAAAGAGATGGAAGCTAAGAAGGAACTGAAAAACATGATCAATTGTGCTAGCTCAGAATGAAAGTTATCTGTCTGCATATCACATAGATTTAACTCATGCATTAGTAATGCACAGAGTTTACAATCTTGTGACATTTTTAAGGGTTTACGTTTTTTTTTCTATGAGAAGTGACATTACACTTGGCAATTAAGTGCAAAAACTGTTTTCTGTTTCTGTTTGAGATCTATCACCTATGGTTCATGTGATGAAAAACAGTGAACAGTAATTCCCTAGTTAACATTACTCCCTTCCCACATTATTCATGGCTGCATGGACCTCAACTCCATTTCCCTTTTGTTGGCTTTCCTCTCCACGCTAACAAGTTTAAGTCTTGGAATAAGTTTCAGGGGTTTTATCCATATTCTCTACTCTTCTCTGTACACCAGAGAAAAAACAGGGTCCCAAAAACACACACAACCCAAGGAGTATGCTCATTTCTGTGCTTGACCACTGCCGAGTATTGAAGCTGAGGCTTTCAAAATACAATCCATTTCAGCTTCTAGATTTTTTTTTCCTTAACAGAAAGAGCTGATTTAGAAATGATCACATGCCTAGGTAGTTGATCAATTTTCATCTGCAGACAAGAAGTTATATTTATGTTTGTTTCTGGCTAGTTATTAGAGTGAAGTACATGTGTAAGTGTTTGCCACAAGTTTTAACATAGACTTTCCCAGCAGGAAACGCGATGACAACCCAACACTGACCCCTCTTCCCAGACATTTATGAGCATAATGAAGTCCTAGAACAGAACCCTCTGGGACTTCATTATGAATCTGATCTTACTCCTGCCATCTGTTTCTCAGTTCTTCATTCATTACAGGCCAAGCAGACATTTTCTTTCCATGATGCTCCCTTACTTACTAAAAATCCAACTAATTATTACTCCAACCCTCTGAATCTCAGATCATAGTTTCTTGAGTTACATATAGTGCTTCACAAAAATTAACTTCAAAAAGAAACCTGAACTTGGAGGGGGTAAGAAAGCTTACACACTGAGTATTTCATTTACAGGAAATGGCATAGCCATAAACAAAATAAAATAACCTAAGCCTGTTTATTTCTGAGCTGTAATTTCTAAATAAATTCAGACTTTTTAAATATACAGTATGGAACCAAACTTTGCAAACATCAAATAATTAATTGCAGGGGTTTTTTGTTTGTTTGTTTTCAATTCATGCTTATCTCCAGTTTTTGGATCAACAACATTTTATTCACTCATGCTAACATGGGGCTTCTGCCAGGCATAAACATGGTCTTTCATTGCATTCAAGTCTGCTAAAATTTGACGTATTTTTATTCTCCAGACTTATCTGAAGACCTCTTGAGCATCTTCTCACACATGACATCTCATGCCTGTGATTAAATTTGAGTCAAGTGAAAGAAAAAAGGTCAAAAACAGACCACAAAAAAGTGCAAAGGATTGTAGGGAAGTGTGAGATATGAGCCAGTTCTGCAAATCTTACTTGCACAGTAAAAGACTCGATAGCCCTGTTTATACTCCACTTCTTTATCTCATCAGTCTGTGTTCCAGTTCAGTCTATAAATGGTTTGTGAAAAGACTATACTGTATATTGTCCAAAATCTAGCACAGTAAAGTTAATACCTCTTGACCCACATACAATGCAGTTCAGCTGAAAACTCTTTATAAACAGATTGTTCCATAGAAACTTTCCTTAGGGCTCTCTGCTTCCTCTTGACATCTGCAGAAGCAATATCCATGTACCCTAACATCCTCCCACACATGCCAACACAAAGGAGGCAATTGATCCATATGCTATTACCCAGTGTCTAACTAACAGTGTCTAAAACACCTCAGTCCAAGTTGTTCAAAAGTCAGAGGCTGGCTTCTAAAATAATTTATTTTCATCTTTTCTTTAAACAGCATAATTCACAATGATATGATGGCCTATGTGGACAACAGGAAGATACACACAACACCTTTCTGAACCATTTGCCTGAATTTCCCTGTCGTCACTGCCACCAAAGAATTCCAACAGCCCCACAAATTTCTCCCCAGGGTTAAAGAATTAGTGTTGAGTGGGAAGGATATTTGAAATCTTTCTTTCTGAAGGAGAAACCTTAGGAACTTCCTTAAAGAATGGATGCTAAAAGGCTATCGTGACCTCACTTCATATGAAACCCAGACTGGATCCTGACTTAAGCAGGAGTTAATGAGTTGAACAGTCTGACATGTTCATTTGATAGGGAGTGATGAAAGGCCACCTGTCAGATTTAATTTGTTTGAAGATAAGCTGATTTATTGCTTACAAGTAATATGCTTGGCACAGGGCACGCATCTCAGTAGTGGTGTATTTCAAACACTATCACAGAAACGTTCAATTTGGGTAGAGCACATTCAGTGTTCAGAAAAAAAATGCAATTTTCAAAATAACATTCCAAGTTATCATTTTTTCTGCATCTTTCTATGTGGGAAAAAAAAAGAAAAAGAAAAAGGAATACTTCTTTGTATTAATTTAATAGCCAAACTCAGGCCTGCCAAATGACTCAGAGTGTTACATTACTTTTTAACTAATACTGAACAAGGAGATTTAAATGGGAAAAAGATTAAACAAATTGTCCTTACATGATAACCAATGAAAGCAGAATCAAAAGCAGCAGCAGTCAACACCTGAAGGACAAGAAGGTATAGAGCAGCTGAATGAAAAGACAAGAGGCAGAAGATTGATAGGGAATACTAAGGTGAATCCAGACAATCAGAAAGGATGGATATAGATACAATGAAATTGGACAAGATACAAAAGTCAAATGTATTGCCCTTTTGCTGAGGGAAAATAGTAACCCAGACAGAGGTTAAACAGAGGAAGTTTGCAAGCTGTTTAATAGAAAAGAGAGAGTAAGGAGGCTGGAGCAGGGGTGGTCTAAAGAAGGCAGGAACAGGGAAATAGAGGTGACCAGCTACCACTGCCTTCCTGCTCCAAGGCCAGGTGGTTTGGAGATGGAGACGCCTCCACAAGGAGTACTGCCAAAGGCAGGAATTCAGACACAGCACAGGACAAACACTAACCTCACCTGAACAAAAGATTTTGGTTTTCATTCTAAAGTGGGCTTTCCAGAAAGACCAAAAGAAAAAAAAAGTAGGTAAAATCAGACACCCTGACTTCTCTTGCATCTGCAGCTACTGGTCTATTTTCTGCCCTTCTCCACATTCAGAGGCAGGAAACAAGACTGTGCTCAGTCTTGGAATTCCCATCTCCATGCCTACTCCACTTTTGGTCATGCCCCTCCATGTCCACTGAAATTACTCTTGCCAAACTCTCTTTTACTTGTCCTCACCAGTTCTCTACACATCACTGTGTAAATGGGCTGTAGAAGAGATAAAAATAAATTTGCATTTCATTTCTATCTTTTTTTAATAGACAGAAAAGCCCAAAAATACATCAGTTATTCATTTTTTAAAAAAGGACTCACTAAGGTGGTATCTATTTTGTAAGAGTTATTTAAACAATTCCAGGTATACAGATCAGAAAACAATGCAATGACATTTTATCTTACTCAAGGGTATATATATGAGTGAAAACGAAAGCAGCAAGTGCTCTTATGAGGCAAGGCTGGAAGGAAATAGAATGACTCCCAGCAAGAAACAAAGCAACTGCACCAACAGGAAGCTTGCATTTCACATTTACCCAAACTTCTGTAGAGATGATTTTTCAGGGAACAGGACTTGAATTGTTCTCATTTTTCTTGCAAAGAAAAGGCTACAGTCCTGATATGAAGAGGAAGCTCATGAGCCATTCACAATAGTAGCAGCACAAAAAACCCCACTTATTGTTTTTTAAATAGGAAAAGAGGAAAAGGGAGTTGTATCAAGTATCTCAGGCATCATCATCAGAGAAATGAGAAAGCCTCCCACGAGGCTTCCCACAGCCACTACTTCCTCTTAATGTCAGCGTATGCCATGCCTGTCCCTGCAGTGTCCAATTGCCTCCACATTTTGTAGTACTTGAGATCTTCTCTCCCAGATAACTCAGTGCCCTACCCAGAAAGGTTTCAGATCCTTCACGGCCTTAACAAGTATTTCTTAGCGCACGGGGCAGTGATTTTTTTTTTTTCAGTCTTGAGGCAGGGTAATATAGTGCCATCTAATCTCACTGCAGCCGTGTCCTCTATTGGCCACCCCTTGCTGAAAAACCTGTCCTGTACATGCACCTTTGCCCCACGGGCTGAACTGTGTCTCTCATGGGAAACCACCACCCTAACTATATAGTCCCTTTGCAGAGATGCTCAGGAAACAGCTGTGATGAACTTTAAAACAGCTACAGTTTTGAAAGCTGCACACTGCATAAAGAAATAAAGGTTTCTATCAGCTCCTTTGTTCTCACTATAAGAGCTGATGCAAAAGCGGAAAAGAAATTAAAAGTCAGTACTGATTCTGAAGTTCTGCCAAGCATATTCTGAAGAATTAAATGTCTCTGTGACAGAGACTACACATCCAGGAGAACCACTCCTTCCTATCTGAAGTAACAACTACCTACTGGAAAGTCTTCATTCTCCTCTAAAATATAACATGGAAACCTTTTGAGGAAAAAAAAGAAAACTCCTAAAAGTCAGTCCTTTAACGCAGGCAAATGTTTCTTTTGTATCTCCTAAAAGTCTGTGTTTTTCTTTATTTAGATAGTATCAAATGACTACATTTTCCTATCAATGCTTATAGAGGGTAAACACAAAAGATACAAACTCACTGGTATGCTTTTCCTCCATCCTATACTAGGATTCCTATGTTGACCAAGTAATATTCCATATGATACTGCTGGGTTTGTCTCTGTTTGGTGCCAGGTTCTGTCTCCCTTGTTTATAATCCACGTCCTCCATGCTATGCCCCCAATTACTTCCTTACATATCACAATCTTTAAGAACACTTCACATCCCCAAGGCAAAACAACAGTAGACATGCTTTCAGAAATACAGGCATTCCTAAAAAGAGAGAAGATCTATAGATTCTCCTGATTTTTTTGCTCCTATGGCCATTTAAAGGGTCTTTAATTTAATATCCTTTATGTCTGTAACAGACCCATGACATCATGTAAGCAGGTATATTTTGAGTATGTCAGCAAAACAGCTTTGCCTCTTGAATCTTATTAATGGGAATTTTTTTCTACATTCTTTTACTACAGTTCTAATTCTAGACGAAAATGCTGCCATTACATGAATTAATCCAATGCACTAACAGGCTTTTTCAATTTAACTTTTAAATTATAATTTACTATTTTGTTGTTTATCATTCTTTCAAATTGCCAGTTTATTCCAATTAAGTTTTTCAAAATGAAGCACATTACCAATAATAAAAAAAATACAGCATATTACTTTCATTTATTTCCAAATTTGTAAAGTTCTGTAATTAAGAAAAAAATTCAAATGGAGTCAGTACGACCAATTTTTAAAAAAATACTGAAAATAAAGACCATTCTCCTACCAGTGGCATTAGTCTTTGTGTCACCACAAGCAATGAGACATTCTGCAAGATGCCACAGAGTACTTGGTATGCCAAAATCAGACTGACCCTTCTGAAGGGCACAGATGGAGCAAGTAGCCACAACACTTTGCACAGGCAACATACAGTAAAATCTCTCTTTGCTTCTTGGAATGTAGTTTATTGTTCCCCAAATGCATACTAATATATTTGATACTTGCATTCCAGCTAACAGACCTTAGCAGGTATGAAATGGAACATTTATGAGTAGTAGGGTGGTTCACACACATTTTGCAACCCATGAGAACTTAGAGAAGAACAGTGGCAACACTGAACCCTGATCCTGAATTTCTGGATGGTTACCAAAAGTCCCTCTGCTGAAATGCAGCGTACAATCCCAAGGAAACCTACACACAAGAGTAGATTTAGTTGGGTTTCAAACATTTTTGAAAATAAATTTACATCTCTCATCATCCCATTGATATCTACAAATTACTAAAAACTTTGTGCTAGAATTGAACAGAAAAATCCTTTTGCCATTAGAGTACTGACCTTGAATTTCAAAAGCGTTCAGTTGCTGTCACTTGGAATGCAAGACAATTGGCATATCAGCATAACCCAGGATAATAAAAAGCACTAGCTGAAATTAAGCCACACTCCATGTGGTGGGCTGACCCTGGCTGGATGCCAGGTGCCCAACAAACTGCTCCATCACTCCCCTCCTCAGCTGGATAGGGAAGAGAAAATATAAGGAGATAAGGGCAGGGAGAGATCACTCATCAGTTACTGCCACAGGCAAAACAGGCTTGACGTGGAGAAATTAGTTTCCAACCAAGCATTTATAACCAAGCAAATCAGAAATGGATAGTAAGAAAAAAAATATTGTAAAACACCTTCCCCCCCCCACCTTCTTCCCAGGATCAACTTTACCTCCCTAACTTTACTTTCTCTACCTCCTCCTCCCCCAGTAGTAGAGGGACAGGGAATGGGTGTTCTGGTCAGTTCATCACACATTGTCTCTGGCATGCTTTCCTCCTCAAGGGGAGGACTCCTTACACTCTTCCCCTGCTCCAGTGTGGGGTGTCTCCCATGGGAAATAGTCCTCCATGAACTCCTCCAATGTGGGTCCTTCTCTCGGGCTGCAGTTCTTCACAAACTGCTCTAGTGCAGGTCCCTTCCACGGGGTGTGATCCCTCAGGATCACACTGCTCCAGTGTGGGTCCCCACAGCGTCACAAGTCCTGCCAGCAAACCTTCTCCAGTGCTGGCTCCTCTCTCCAGGGGGTCACAGGTCCTGCCAGGAGCTTAGTCCAGTGCAGCCTTCCCATGAGCCTCCTTTGGGTATCCACCTGCTCTGACACGGTGTCTTCCACTGGTATAGGTGGACCTCTGCTCTGCTCCGTGGACCTCCATGGGCTGCAGGGAAATCTCTGCTCTGGCACCTGGAGCACCTCCTCCCCCTCCTTCTTCTGACACTGATGTTCTCTCACATGTTCTCACTCCTCTCTCCTGATGAAATCGTTGCCCTGTCTCCCCCACTCCATCTTCTTAGCTCTATTATCCAGAGGCATACTTTGCTGATGGCTTTGGCCAGGGGGCCATCTTGGACTCACTGGCATTGGCTTTGTAGGACATTTTACAAAATCCACTCCTGTAGCCCCTTGCTACCAAACACACAGAAACCAAATACACCCCAACATCCTATCATTAACCTGCTGCTGTGCCAAGTAATTGTGTATCAGTAATAGCACAGCCAAGCATTTAAATTGGGTTGGCACACATTTCAAGACTTTTCCCCAATAATGCAGACAAGCAATTATTCTTGTTGCTTTCCTGCTTCTTAGATGTTAAGCCATAATTAAGTACCTTACAGATAAAAAGTGCAGGTCACAAATACTTCTACCTGTAGGAGGAAACTGAGACTGAAGAGATCAGTATGAAGTTAGGAAGAGAAGTAAAATTAATCAGATGAAGAGCAGTGTTTATATAACTGAAACACTGCAGCAGCATTTAATTTAGTTCCAGAGATGTAGGAATATGTAGGAAGGAGAAATGATATTTCATTTGGATCTTCTTTATTAAGCAAAACAAGGCCAGGTAACTCAGACCAACCCAGTAAAATCAAATGAAGAAAACAACACTTCAATTAACATCTAGATTTATACACTCCATGCACTTGACTGTGACAGGTGAGCTCATCCAAGCTTCTCACAAGAGAAGAGCCCATGGACACTGGTGCTGATGATAGCACTAGGGACCTGAGACCATGATAGATGTCAGCTGTCATGATGACATCCCAGCATCTTTTTTACTCTGAATTTTTACACACTAGGGAAAGTAGAAAAGATTTTTTTTCATTCCAGAGATTATGACAGTTGACATAAACTACCAGCTAACTGCTTTTAATTGTGATTTTATTTGGCTTCAGAAAGAAGAAAAATTAAAATTTTCCAAAATTTAGGTTTGTAGACCTCATTAAGATGACGGAAAACAGCACCTTTAATAGACAGTCTGAATAAAATCCTGTCAAACTGATACTTTGAACAATGACCATGACATTTGCACAACCTTAAATATAAATTGCAGATGTTGCATCTTAGCAGAAACAGTGCAATCAACTTTCTGCAATTCAAACTATGAGGAAAGTCCTTGTGATACCCAACATATTTCAAAGCCAGAGCAAAACTCATTTAGCTAACTGGAAAAAAGCAGGAGTTTTAGACAAAAATTACAATTCACAATAGGTTTTAATTTTATTATACTTTTGGTTTAGCTGATGGCTTTTGTTATGGAAGGTTTTCCATGGACAATACTGCAGTTTCTGACCCAGCCATGAACTAATATGTTCTGTCTCCCTCTGGACAGCCCTGGAGAAAGTACTCGGGGTTGTGCACTTCTGTAAAGAGTTCAGGGGAGCACTATAAAAAGCAGTCCTAAATAATCTACCTCCATTATGCTTTATAAAAAATGGAACCTGGTCAGAGTACAGAATTCCTAAATATGACTTGAAAACAATTTACATCCATTCCACATATCAGTTCAGGGCAAGAAAAAAACATCTAGAAGAAAAGGAAAAAAAACCCTGAACCTAGCATCACACTGAACCAGAAATATCCATGCACCCATTGTTTCTATATTATGACAATATTTTAAATTCAGATAGAAATATATAGGACAGGCGCCAGTCTGTAATGCTTACCTTTTACATACACAATATTTTCCCTACGAAACAGACAGATGAACTTATTTATTGAGGAAGAATGTGCAGTGGTGTTTCCCACATTTTGCCCAGTCCAGTGCTTTACCTAAAGCACTACCTTCTGAAAACAGACACTTTTTATAGGAAATGTCTCTTGATTTTGTAAAGCATGAGGAAAACTGAAAACAAAACAAGACCAGGGATCATGGTGCTATTTTTCATTAAAGGCCGGAAGCTATTCTCACCTTCACACGGTCTGACTTCTTAACCATGCTCCACAGAACCTGCACAAATACTGCTTGAAGCACTAAACTGAATTCATCAATGGTTTAGTAAAAGAACTTTCTGTGTTCCTAGAATGAACATCAAGATGTGTCGAAGAACAGCTGAAATCTTACGTGGTTTCATTTATCTCAGAACCAACTCAAGCCCTTCCATAGACTGAGGAATATTAATAATAAGCCTTGTTTCATAAAGAAGGCAGCCAATGCAAACATACTACTTTGATACATAAATTTTGGAATGCCTTAGAAAATTAAAATAAACAATTTTTATTTGGCTAACAGCGCCAAGAAGGCTTGGCTCATCCCTTCCTGCAAACTTATTCTACATTCAAAAATCCTGCAAAAGCACTAGGACCTACAAAAAGATGAAGATGATGACATTTCTGTTGAAAAAAAAACCTGTAAAACAGGGGAAAGATTAAGAAAATAAAGACAGATGGGTTGGTGGAATGGCAGGAATTGTTAATTTTTTTTAATCAATGTAGAGGCCAATAATTTTATTCTGCAAGGCTTTCTTTTTCATTGCCTGTTGTAATTTTTACTGCAGCTTCAAAGGTGATGGTTGTGAATCACGCCTGTAGTGAAAATAGTCTAGTTTCTCCACACAGCTGTTGGTAAAGAATCTTCTCCTAGTGACCCCAATTCATGTAATCTAAAAATCTTTAAAATCTTGAAACCAATCATAGTCCAGGCTTAGCTTTAATTTAATCTTGGCCCAGTCTGAACTTCTGACTTCGAAATCCAAACTAAACTGTTTTAGACTTCATTAGTCCAATGTCCAATTCCTTAAGAACTTGCCACCTCGGAGACAAATCCTCTGCACACAGAAAGATCACAGAGGTGAAGGTCTTTGGCTTGGATTACTGTGCTATCTCGAAGAGAAATCCACATTAAAGACCTTCTTCCGATTCCCCTGTTACCTGCTCACTCCCACTTAAAGCTCGTCAGCAACTCTGCACAGAATCCTTCCTGTTCTGCCTCTCCCCCAAGCTTTTTTCTTTCTTTGATCTTTCATTACATGTGTGTCAGCCTGCGGATGGTACTCAAATAACCCCCTCAGACACTGATTTCCAGCAATCTGGAGAAATTTTAAGGCAAGATTCTCTTTAGAATTAACCTTCCTGAGTTGCATATCCTTATTTGCATTTCTAATTAATGCTGCAGCGCTGAAGTTTGTGTTTAAACAAAGTACCATTGTATATAGCCTATGTTTATTTCAAATGCTACAAAACTTGTTGTACGTAACTTTCTAAAGCATTTATATATTTTTATAGTCTTCCAAAAATACTAATTACCAATACAACCTTCCCTCCCCCACATCTTTGCCTCCTACAGGAAGCCTGAATAGCTGAAAGATCAATTTTAATTGGAACTTCCACTAGTAATTACTCTCTAATAGCACCTTTCAAAATCAATTAAAAATTCTTAGCTCCCAGAAAGAAGTCTTAAAAAAATCCTAAAAACTCTACTAGTCAGCTACAGCTTATGGGCTCTTTTAAGATACTATTACTTCTGTTGGCCTCAAATTATGTTTCTTCTGGAGTACTCAACAGTGAACGATAATACAAATGGGTAACATGTGACAAGGTAAAAATAAAAAGTTATATTAGCAGGCTTTCTTCCATACATTATATTTGAACAACTAATAATCTACCAAGACTTTTCTACTTCCACTGTACATAGTACAAGAGATTATGGACAAATCTGAAGACATCAAAGTCCTAAAACACGTTAATTTCTTAAAATGGATACACAGCAGCAGCTTATGATCAACTACTGCAACCCACTGAGTAACTCGGGGTGCAGTCACACTCATCACTCTTACAGCTGCAACCGCAGCAGTTCTAAAGTACAAAAGACAATCTTAAAAGTCATAAATAATAACTAGGAAAAAATAATCCAAAACAATGACAAAAATGTGACAAGTTGTTGGGATTTTTTAAAAGAGGAAACTAAATTAGTGAATTTGGACATAAAAGATACTGGAGCAATGACTACTGTGTAACTTGGGTAACATCACTAACCCCAAATCCTCACCCTTGGGGTTGAGCTATGCTTGGTGGCTGTTTTTTAAACTAGTCCATAAAATACGAGGTCTGTAAGGCTTTCACAAAACGCAACCCTCCTTAGCATCTTCTTTAAGTACTATACACATAAATGACTTTTGGTTTTTTTGCCAAGGAAAGACTCAGAATACCAGCTTGAAAAGCAGGCAGAAAGTTGCAGCAGGGCTAATCTGCAGCCCTGTTCACGGTAGCTTACAAGAATATTAAGAAGCGCAAAGAATTAACACAGACCTTTAGTCCTGCTTCAAAGTGCTTTTAATTATAATTATTCCGTAGCATTACTGCCTTTATTTCTACTCAGTCCAAAACACTGCCACTTGTGTTGTTGAAGAACAGTTGTATGTTCGACTTAGGTGCCGTTCCCAGTCCCACACATCTCCAAAAGTCCTGTCAAGGAAACTTTTTGCATTTGGTCTAAACCCAAAATACCAGTCCCTTCAAAACCCACATGTCTTCAAAGAAAAGTAGAAACTTGTCCTAGTTATGAGAGTTTGAGGGAAAACTGCCTCTTACTCTTTGACAAGCTGAACTTTGCAGATATTTAGATGCCTCCTCAAAGCCACAGTCCGGTTTTCCAAAAGACAGCACTGAATCACAGTAACATATTAATAAATCAGTGGTAGCAGGTATTTGGCATGTAAGTTTGGAGGAATACTCTCTTGTATAGCACTTTGCACCATTACTCCATATGCCTTCCTTTAAAAAAAACTGCCCAGCCAGTCATTTTTCCAAGACTCCAAAAATCTAAACATTGCAATTTGACAATTTCTAAGATTTAAGATCAGACCCATCCAGAAAGAAATACCACTATTATGTGTATATGGAAAATAATTTCAGCAAAACCTTAACTGATCAAAGACCTTCCCAACTTACCAACGGTGGGAAGTTCAGCAAAACAATGCAAAAGTGGTGTAGGAATATCCCTCCAATACGTGTGAGCAGAAGATCTGGATTCTATTACTAATCTGCAAAATCAACATGCAAATAAGCATCTTTTAATGGGAAAAAGAACCCAAAAAACCAAAACTTGATTAATACAGCAGCTAATCCTTGCTTTGTAATCAAGTTACATTTTAGTTTCTGAGCGGATTTGTTCAACCCAGTCTAACTAAAATTCATCCCCTGGGTGGTCCAAACTTCTTTTTTTCTTTTTTTTCTTTTTTTTTTCCTTTTTTTTAAGCTTACAAAACAGAAGTTTTAAGATGTAGCTTGAAAGATTAATAATCAAGTCTTCATAACTACAGTGGAAACAAGTCACCATATGGTTCCCTTACTACACAGGCAAGGGCGGTTTGAAGAGTGTCAGAAGTCTTCAATAGCAGCTTGCAATTATAATAAAGTCACTTGATCTGCATTTCATAGCAGACCATTCTTGGAGATTGTCCCTAAACATTGACAATTTCCAGCTTCAGAGCTATAATTCTGGAGCTTGGAGAAGAGCGGAGGGAGCAGCTGTTGCAACGTTTGGTGGTAATAGTTTCCCAGTAGATGTGGTAAAATGTGCAAGCAGAAATGTCTATAATACAATAGGAAAAAGAAAAAAATTTTGCTTTCAGAGAAGGCTTCAGCAAAGAGTGGCAGAGGCTCTTGTCACTCGAATGACTCTTCCAATAGGAGAACTAGTTATTATCCTGGCACTGAAACTGTTCCATGGCAGAAGTTTTTGAAGAAGCTGTTCTGGTAAGGCTGTTGTTATATTGGACAATATGACCAGACAGGGTTAGCTACAATGGTTACATGCCAAAACAGAATGGCAGCATGGTTTGAATTCACTTTGTAAAATCCTAGTTGTTCATTTTCACTTGTATTGGATTACTTAAAGCTCAAGAATAAAGCCGCTTTAAACTTTCAGCACAGCTCCCCTTCACCTAACAGAAAACTGCTGCCCTGTAATCATATCTCTGCCACACAAGTCTAATGGTGAGCGCCCTACTCCTCTTTTTGCATCATAAAAAGACTCTCATTAAGTAACCAAAATCCAATTCTATCATGCATGCCAAAATTAATTCCTACTGTAACAAGTGGATTTTAACTCAGTGTTTTGTGCCATTCTGTAAAACATTATGAAAAAACTGGAATTTTTCTCACTGGGAAATGAGGATTTGGTTTAATTAAAACATTTTGTGAGAACACGGGCATTTCATCAATATTTTAAACAAAAACAGTGGCAATGTTTTTGAAGTGCTCCATCCACAAATGAGATTGATATTTTGTCCCAATTAAGTAGAAAACTCTAACATATTGGAATCTACCACAGAATGAAAATTCCCCATGAACAGTTACAGGCTTGAAGCTTGAGTCTGCAAGCAGATGTCATGATCCATTTCAAAGGCCACTTTTACTTATAGCAAAAAAATTCTTCATGAATATGAACTGGAAAAGTCTTGGAAAAAAATCACCACAAAAATAATAATTTCATGTTAATTCCCCACTTTTTCAACAGTAATTTTATGGTACATGAAATTAAAAATGTCCACAACCCATTTGCAGTAAAACTAAAATTTCTTGAAGGAAAATCCACGAAAGCACGTATTTTTTAAAAGTATTGACTCTTCAGTTTTGTACATACGTAAACAAGATTGTTCAGTGAAACTATGGAACCACCCTGAACTACCAGGTTACAGAAGCTGAGGGGATGAACAGGGACAAGAACTTACACAGCCATGCAGTCTTCACAACATAAGAACTTACACAGCCATGCAGTCTTCACAACAAAGCATGCGAAGAATTTCGTGATAATGAAATTCTCTTTAAGTTTATAACTTTCTAAACACTTCAAAACTCAATGTATAACTTTAGAAAGTCTTTTTTCCACCTTCCTGTACAAGTTTTCACTTGAATCTATCACAGTATTCTGTACAGGTAGCATTAGAAGAGAGGTAATCATGATCTATGTACAATTCTAACAAGGTTAAAAATTAGGTTTTACAGGAACACATATGTATTTCCTAACAGCAAAGATAACACAGTCTAATCATTGCTGACCTACAGTTTTATTTATCCATATCTCTAGTTAACTGAGAAATGTTTTCCTTCAGGAACTTTCCTTTCTCAAATGTGTATTTGGTATAATGCAACATATATATCATAACCATCCCTGAGATTCTGTACTCCTGACTCCTGGTCACGATGCTCAGTAACTGAATAGTGTCCAGTTGGTCATCCCTTTTGGCTTGAGCAGAGAGATGGGTAAGAGCAGTAAATTACGTCAACAGTATCGTGGAGTGATATCCAGAGCTGGGGAGCAGCAAATAGCTTAGCTGGAGGCATTCCCTCCTTTTCTGTGCTCAGTGTGCTGCTGACCAGTAGTAATTTCTATCTAGCTGACAAAGACCTAATCAAGCCAAATGACTGAAAGCTGGATAAATTCAGATCGAAATGTTCATCATATTTCTCAACAGAGGAAAATATTAAGCCACTTGTAGTAACTACCACAAGTTACGGCAGATCTTTCAACCACTGGGAACTTTTGAAAAATCAGTTTTTATGCTACAGTGGATGTTATTCAAATATAGCTGCAACACTGGGAGCCAAGATAAGAACACTAAACCCCTCTGTTCTGCTTTACATAGCAAATTGGGATAGGTGACCACAGCAGATCATTCTGGTCTTTTCATCTGTGCACCCATGGATAACTTCCCTTCATGTTTTCTTTTACAGATAATCATTGTGCTCTGTTACAGAAAAAGTCCTCCTCTTGGTTCAAAAGGCACTGAAAATAGTACTTATTTTGTACTTCATTGCAGTTTTGAACTAAAGCCATTACAGTAACTGCCCACCAGCTCAACAGCTTTAGGATGCTTATTTGCCTTATTCTGTTCCCGCAAGAAAGCAGTCCTAGTTAGTTCAGAACACGACCTACTTGACTGAGAAATATAGGTCCAGCAAAAGCACCATCAGCAAGTATTGCACCTTCACAGTGCCATGTGCTCTGCTCACAATGTGCTGCTCTATTATCCAGTCTTCTCTTTCCAACAGAAAAACAACACCAGGACAAAACCTCACCATAACAGTGCCTTAACAAAAATGGCCATGGTCTCTTCATTATTCATTTTCCAGCCTCCTAGCAAACAGATCTAATCAGAAGTACATGTTTCCATCAGTAAATACCATGTCTCACTTTGATACCCATCATGATCACTCCCCGTCGGTCAATCTCTACATTAACCTGACACACTGCTGGCTCACAGGAAATCCTGAATTCTCTGCAGATGTTGGAAAGAAAGATAGAAGTCAGTGCTTTATGCTTTGTCACTACATTAAGGATATTGTTGGGAAATATCTTTCCGTAGCTTTAAGCACATCTGTATGCTGACACGAGCAGTTGCCTTGGAAACGAAACTGCTCAAAATGTAATAAGGACAGAAGACTTGTCAGCCAACAGCTTCAAAATTGGTCTCATCACTAAACCACACCGCTCGTCAATCTCTGCAGTATTACAGGAGCTGCTGCTAAGTAATTCTATCAATTTGTCTTTGCAAAACAAGAAAGTTCCTTCCAGTAAGGTAGCTTCTACCATTTTGTGCATTTATAGGGCTTCAGGGTGTGGTTTCTTGGGTAGAGGGGATTAGATTTAGAGGAGAAATAGCTCAGCCCTAGTTATAGCTAATCAATCAGCACTCTGATACCTGTAAGACAGGGAAACCATGCAGTAATGGCTTTTACACTCCTCATTCATGCAAGATAGAGCCACAATCTTCACTTAAGCATTTCAGTGTTGCTGACTGCAGTTCAATATGTACACACAAAAGTGACCAAATGACAGGTGCTGAAGGAAACAACTTTCAGATTTATGCATGCAGAATAAAAAAAATTTAAAAGGACTACTTGTCAGGTTCACGGTCTTTCTCATTCAGCTATAGAAACTGTACAACATTCACTAATAAAAAAATATAGAGTTCCAATGACTATTCAAGACATACCACACTGGCAAGCAAGTTAGATTTGTAATACCATTGTGGTTTATTTCAACATGGGGAAAATGTCTTATGTACAGGTACTGAAACACAAAACTAACTTATGAAAAGTCATTTCTCATGTAAAATCCTTGTAATATTATATACTTTATTTATCTCAGTAATATATATTTATTAATTATTTGAAATACATAAAACATGCCCTAAGTTTTGAATAAGGGATGTAAAATCTCACATTAGCATGCAAGAGAAGAATTTTCTAAAACTTTCAAGGTTATCTTTGCTAAAAGACATCTTTTTCATTAAAATAAAAGAAAACATTGCCTTCTTAATAATGTCTCTGTTTAAGAAGATTTTGCATTAAATTCAGGAGCAGAGTCACTTGTACCCTTCTTTCAAACACATCCCAGGGACCCACAGGCAGGGCAAGGAGGACAATGGAGAAGCAAATTTGACCTTAGGAGAAATTAACCCATATGCCATTATACCAGCAGCAGCAGGTGGATGCCACGAGGGTTCACGGAACTATGCTTCCATGTTCTTTTGCTTACTGCTGCTGGGGATTCTCTGTGTAACTCTATAGTCTGGATGTCATGCTTCTAATAAGAACTGTCTTACCAATGTGCCTCTCAAAGACAATTTCTTCTGCATTCATGTATTTCTAAGTACCAGCTCGCATCCTCAAAGTTTTGGGGGAATCTAGGACAAGCCTAACTGTAAGACTTGCTTAGTTGTTATCTGTCACTGATTAACAGTTCAAAACGGCAACTTCCTTCCAAATCAGCATTGTTTACTCTCCCCCAAATCACTCAAAAAGCAGAGGAAAAAAGGTTAAGCACATAATGCTTGGAGCTTGCTTACAGCTCATCGCCTTTCTTAGGGCTTAGATGACCCTGGATATCCCAGACAACCAGCAGAGCCCTTTGCCCTAATCTGCAATACTACTCTTTGAAAGCAGGTCTTACTCCTCCCCTTTTACTACATGCTCTATCTTAGAAATGTTCTCTTTAAATTATTTGTGTAGTTTCATTCACTAATTATTTCCTACTATGTTCCAAACAATCCTCTTATCTCTCTATAATCAGTCAAAATAATGTGTAATTGTCACAATTAATAATTCTCTGGCACATTTTTTCTCTTTTGTTTTTAATACTTTTAGGTCCATAAAGTCAATCTGTGACAAGAATCGGATCTGTGATGAAGATCCAAAATGATGAGTCAAGTATGTGCGTATGAGATGGCTGGATCATGAGAACTGATTCAGTATGAGCTCCCTTCTATCTTTCCTGGCCTCCAGCATGGCTGCAAACTTTCCCTCAAGGGATGCAGCAGCATCAGCACAAATTCACCTCCAGACCTTTCAGCCCAGAGCTCTCCATGCAATTATTCATATTGAGCTGACAAGCTATAAGAAGTGATTTCCTCGTACCCTTTTATTACCCTCCAAATGGTCTTTTGTCACAAACAAGGCAGCAGCCAGACAAATGTCTGGGGAAGCCACAATTTGCCATCTTGACTGTGTGTACAGTATGGGGGAAACCTTTTCAGAAAGGTGCCAGTGGTGGGGAGGTTGCTGCAAGATGGCATCTTCGCAGGTAACCACATTTCTTCATGCAGGCAATACAGATTAATTATTCAAGCAGTTTGACATAGAAGCTACAAAAGCTCCAAGACTTGGCCTCTACAAAGAAAAGGAGATAGTACAGTCAGGTGATAGCCTGCAGCCTCAGTGGGCACTGAATGTTCTTGTTCATGTCAAATACTATTTTGTAGACAACTAATGCATGAGCTTGGTTTGATCATAATTATAAATTTTCTTTCTGTAGCACCAGGAAGGCAGAGAAAGAAATGGCAAACTGCTCAGGGTCTTTGAGCCTTTCCACCAGCCTGTTGTAATGATGAAAGAAAACTCATCGTTTTACCTCAGAAACAATACCAAGACTAAGGTTACTGGATGAAGCTGAAGAATATGAATTAAAAAGTGACTTAGGGGTTTACAGTGAGCCAGCACCGCATTTGTACCTCTGCCTACAGAGACACCTTGTTCTCACCCTTCCCAGCTCTCCTACTACCCCTAAATAAAACAAAAAGCCTACCACCAAAAAGATGAAAATAAGACACACTACTCACTGTTAGAGGACCAATACTCCATTTTAAGCATTCAGTTCCTATAGAGCTTGCACAAAACCACAACCATAGATTTTAAGGTTTGCTTAAGATTTTCTCTACTTATATGGCCTCACAGGAGAGTGTGGGGCAGAGTATTTTGGGGGTTGGTGGAGAGGGGGTCAGTCAGATTGTTCCTGCAGAATGAAAAAATTAAAAGACTTTCCTGTGATTTTAAATACAAGTGTATCACACAAATCAAGAAAAGATTCAGCTTGTTGTCTGAAGACAGAGCATAGTTAATGGAGGATAGCAGACCTGAAAGGGTAATTCATTGCATCACTCGTATCAGATTATTTTAAGAGGAACTGAATTGCCCTGTGGAAATATCTATCTCTAAACAATTAGCTTAGACACTGAATTTCAGACAGTTAGTGCTAGATGAAATGAATCATCCCTTCCTTTATTCTCTTCTAGCTCTGTGCCTCCCTTTTCCTGCTGGAACATAAGGGAAATAAGTCCTGATTGTAATTCATCCAGAGCTGATACTGTTGTACACTACCCAGCATCTCAAGCTCCTTATTTATTAACCCCTGGAAGTCTCTAGCCTATAGGGAATCAGTAGGATACAGATATAGTTGGTTTTCATAAAACAATAATCCCAAAGCATAAAATTCCAGAAACTGAGTTTTTCACATGTTCATAGGATATTAACTTAGAGGTGTTCTCCCCTAACTCCAAACATCACAAAGGAAAAAAAAAAAACCAAACCCATACCAAAGACTTCAAATGGAAGTACCTCTTCAAGGACTGTCAATTAGTGAAGCAGACCTTTTCAAATGACACACAGCAGGTAGCTGAGACAAGCAAAACTTCAATATATCTTGCTGTTTTCCAAACAAAAACATTTAATTTCAGCACAGAAAAACATACAGGAAATTTACAGACCTACATACAAACCTGGATATCTAATAAATTCTTGGCTGAATTTTTACTATTTAATCAATATACAAATATGTATCTACCAGTAAATACAAATTAAAAGTCATACATCACTTTTGAAATTCTGTGGCCCCAGTTCCACTTCCTACTGGATTTTGATCAAAGTTATCTTAAAATGGCTTACCACTCTCCTTATAGCCACATCTAAATTTTGCATATTAAAAAAATTCACGTATAGGCGACAGCTCTTCGGTTTAGGAGGAAACAATGTCATTGAGTAAGTTCCTATAGGTTCTACTTCTTTCTTTCATCCACTCTGAAACCTCTTCTTACCCTTTCACTAAATGTCACAGCGAATTTGCATTCTTGCCTAAGCACGGACCCAATAAAGCACAGTACTGACAATGTCATCCAATTTCCCAGTGAAAAGCCAAGAATGTCTTAAAATAATAATGGCTCTTCACGGCTTGCGTGGCAAACTGACTAATGGACCTGGGCTTTGGAAAAAGAAATGCTTCCAATGACACAGAAAGGAAGGTTACAGGATTGGGGATGCATTTTAAAATATACTCACTCGGTGAGAAATTCAGGACAAGGAAAATAGCTTGTCAGGCTACTTAAGTTTAGAAGTAAAAATACAGGGAAAAATCTCCTCATCAGCCTCACACATCTGCACAGGCAACAGCGAGAGGGTTTGTCTGGGGAGACTGCAGACCATGCAAACTATGTTTAAACAGAATGCATACATAAAATATACTCATTATAACAAACAGGGTGCAAGTTTTGATATGGTTGTAGCTGATCCTCCAGTTAGAATAACAACTGTGTGGTGAGTATTTCAGCTTTGCAACACTCCTGGCAGCACAGAAAACATCCTAAGCTGGTACTAGACAACCTTTATGCAAAAATTACAGTAACAGTACCTTAGTTTGATCAAGTATTTCATAGAATCATAGACTCTTTAAAAAGGAAAAAAACCTTTACAATCATCAAGTCCAACCATCAACCAACGCCACTATTTACTTCAGTGCTCAATGTTACGGACTTTACACTTTTCTCAAGACCTGTGCTGGACTCCCAATATCTCAGAACCAGCCAAGCTTGACTTCACTGCATTTTTAGAAAGCTCATGGTAGGCAGACAAAAATTATGAATAGAGAAGTAACCTCAGGTGTACTCAAGAAAACCAAAACCTTGGACAAGACTAATGAGGCATTTATATTCCAGAGTGAAAAGATTGTATGGTGCGTCCACAGTAGTACAACAGACCCCTCAGTAACAGGGTCTGAAATTACTAAATGTGCTCAATGGAATATCTGAGCAACTAACAGGAAACATGAAGAACTGGGGGGAAGGAAGGCTGTACTTAAGTACCACCTTTGCCAATCTTGAGTGCTTCACCCCAAGAATTTATCCACAAGACAAAACCTTCCCATGAGGGAAAAGAAACAAAAGAGTACTTCTTTTTAACCATTAAAGGCAGTAGACAAGCAATATTCTAACAGTTAAAGGAAGTATTTTGCTTTACTCCTGAAAGTGCTCTAACTATCAGGTCAAACTGTTCTGAGCAGCAGCACTTAACCCTATAATGAAGCTGTTTCCCTTTGCAAAGTACACCACAGATCCTTATTAGTATAGAAAGCCAACTAACATGAAGGACCATAATTTTTCAGTCCAGATATTAGCATACTCAAGAACAAAGAGAACCTAAGTGTCAGTTACTACAACCACATCATTCTTTTGTTATAAGGTAATAGCTTGGTAAGATTGTGGAACTCTGGTCATACAGAGGAAGGCAAATTATCTATTCTGGGTGGAAACTAGGTTGAAAAACTGAAGATTTGGTGCCTTTTTTTCTTTTTCTTTAGTTGTCCCTTGATCTTCAGGCAAGTATCTGATTTTCACACTTGCAACTGATGATTCATCCATAAAACCACAAAGAGAAAAGCAGCACCATCACAGTTTGCATTATATAATTACACAGTATGTTCACCCCAGAAGTCCCCGTACCCTTGGAGCCCTCTGCCTCTGATTCACCACACAACTCAAGCCCACCACAAGTTTGCTCGTATGGACCCTGTGGGACAACTTAATCTCTTCCTTTTCCTGTAACTCTATTGAGCAGTCCTTGAAATTAACTTCCAGTTAAAAACTCTTATGTTGTAATAAGGGGTTGGTTACAAATCACCTGGAAGTGCTCAGCCCTCAATATCAAGTCTGCAACATTAGGTACCCATGAAACACACAGTAAATTCAGTTTTGCTTTATGCTAGGCAAGGTAAGGAGCTAATAAAAGGCAATACAACAGCACTGACTCATAGCAGAACACTACTTAAAATGCTGAATTAAACAAAAAAAGGAATCTAAGACATCTCAAAGACTGGCATCTTTTAAAAACAAGTAAGGATGGAGAAGGCAGCTATTTTAAAAACTGCTGGCAAAGAGAAAATTCTGTTAGTAGTTCACTTCCTGGCAGAAACCTAAAAGAGATGAAGAGAAAGTAAATAATTCTCTCCAGCCTTACTAATGGCAAGGTAATACAACTTACTACAAGACACTAGTAAAAATTTTTGTGGTATGACAGTAACTTTTTATCCCAAAGTTTAATGCAAGATAATCACTAGTATTTCAGGTATAGACACATATGTTACCCAAGAATGTAATAGTACTCCCCCATACACATCTCTTCCTATTCCTCCTCCTCTCCTATTTTGTATTGCAGTCTCCAGCAGAAACTAGCTCTTCACTGTGGTAAGAACCATAATTAAGAACAAGACTTCTCTGCATAAACTACCTTACTTAGTTCAGGAGGTAGATTAAATACAGTTGCTGATACTGTATTTATTTCTTATGTACAGAATTATTTATTCTACATGCAGCTCCTTCATTTCAGTTTCAAATGCCTGATCCCATGAAGAGGGCAGCCTTAGTAAGAGCACACAGTTATGGATAATGCACTTTGACCAGAGGTATCAACTGTAAGACAGCCTCTACTGTTAAAATGCTTCACCTGTATCTAAATGTGAAAGTAATGGCAAACACGAGTAATAGTCTAGAATGTCCTATAAAAAAGGTCAACCTAACATAACTGAAAACATCTTACAACCCACTGTTAAACTGAGATGGGAAGTTCACACAAACTGCCACTAATAGACAGGAGTTTACAACTCCCCTGCCTTGGGCAGGGACATCTTTCACTAGATCAGGTTTCTCAAATCCCCATCCAACCTGGCCTTGAATACTTTCTGTGTGAGATGGGGCACCCAAAGCCAGCTGTGAGCAGTCTGAAATACAGTGCCTCCAAACTGAATGGTGAAGGATCTTGCACCTTCGGACAACAGACACACACACACAAAAATCAAACATTACACAACATGTTTTGGAGGTCAGAAAAAACAGAATCAGAATTGTAACTTGAGAAAAGACTGTTTTCCTCTCCCTTCCTAAAACTGGCAGGCATTGGGAAGCAAAAGCACAACATTTTATGTTCTCATTCATTTTCAGGGGTTTTTCTGTAATGAGGCAAATGAGGACAGAATATGGACAAAACACTCTCCTCCAAAACATGTAGCTCTTATGCCAAATTTTTAACTCATTCCTGAATTAGTATATATACCTCATTCTGGGACTTAAAATTATATTAAAGCTTTTGTCCTAAAAAAAAAAATTAAAAAAAAATTTAAAATAGGCATTTGATTAGACCTAACAAATCCTTTGCTTCTAAGTGCTTTCTGTTCAAAATAAAGATCTATTATTTCCCATCCAACACTGTGTATATTTTTGGTTCGGCTCATTAACCTGAGCTGGGCAAGCTGTAAATAGAAAGCTCTGTTCTCATTGATTCATTTTTTAAATTAAAACAATGGATTCAGCAAAAGAGGCAGAATGTTTACCATTTGAAATGAATCACTCCAGCCAGTACCTAAAAGACAAATGTTATTAAAAAATAGTCTTACGATAACACATTGTGAATAGTCTGAATTTTATTCACAGGCTTACTTTTAATACTAAAGGCCAGATGCTGCCTGTTAGAAAATGTACTTCAGCCAAAACTGTCATCAGCTTGTATATGCTATAATGACAGCAGAATTTCTACCAGATTATGCCCTTTTATTTTCACATCTCTGTGTGTGCAGATCTGGTCGTGGGAAGGACTTGCAGATTTGCAATTTGGAAAAACCAAACATGGTTAAAATCTACTTAAATTGAGATTAGATGAAGCTTCTGTTTTCCTAGACAAAAGCCACTGATTTCGAAGGCGAAACTGGTAACTCCCAGTGAAGTTGTTTCAGAGAAAAGAGAATAAGCATATTTTCATGTTATTGTTCATCAATTGTATCTCAAGCTAATAAGGTTTGCCTACGATGACAGAATCTGAAAGCTACCCACAATACTGTTATATTATCAGGATAGAATTCACTCTTCCTGCCTAAAACACTCAAGACAAATTTATTAAATGGGTGTAGCAACATGAGCTTTATGGATCCTGCAAAAGACATGTTATCCACATGCAGGTTTCCCCTGCATCAGTAGAAAAATTTTGTCAACAAATTACATAAATGTTGCAAATAAAAATTTTATATATCATAAAGTAGTTGTTCCACAATAGAATGTGAACTCTTTATTGATAGAATGACACATCTCCCACCATGCTTATTTTTCAGTACTATATTGCTCATCGCGGCTATAACTTCCTTGTGAGGGAAAGAGGAGGGGCAGACACTGATCTCTTCTTTGTGGTGACCAGTGACAGGACCTGAGGGAATGGCCTGAAGTTGTGTCAGGGGAGGTTTAGGTTGGATATCAGGAGAAGGTTTTTCACCCAGAGGGTGGTTGGGCACTGGAACAGGCTCCCCTGGGAAGTGCTGGGTCACACCACCAAGCCTGACAGAGTTCAAGAAGTGTTTGGACAACACTCTCAGGCACATGGTGTGACTCTTGGGGATGATCCTGTGCTGGGCCAGGAGCTGGACTCGATGATCCTTGTGGGTCCCTTCCAACTCTGCACAATCTGTGATTCTGAGATCCTATGTGTAGCACTGCACTTAACCATGATATAAAGGCCAGAGAAAATATTATTACATTCTAATGCACATTTTCAGAACTGACTCAGATATTGAGGAAACCAAGGACTGAATAATGTTTGACCATTTAAAGAATGCACCTGCCTAAGCCATGGGCTACCAGTTTCTACACAAGAATGTTGTGGGAAAAGTGTCAAAAGCTTTACTAAAGGCCAGGTAGACAACATTCACTGAGCAAGGTCATTTTGTCATAGAAAGAGATCATGTTGGTCAAGCAAGACCTGCTTTTCATAAACCCATGCTGGTCAGGACTGATCCCCTGGTTGCAACACTCAAGTATCTCAGTGTTTGTGAGGCTGATGCTTAAAATGCAGGGCTTAGCAAGCAAACACTGAGAACATGAGACAGAAAAATATTGAAGTTATCACAATCGAGTCATGCAGAACGACTTCTCAGTAGCGAGCAAGTTTGGAATGCCAGCACACATGGAAATGAGACAGAATGGGACCCTTTCTGTTCATGTATTTAAGGGGAAAATGAGGTCGGTTTAATAGATGAACATCTTTTCTTTGAGAGGCACTGAGGAAGATGGATAGGATTTATAGACAATCAGACATGAAAACTCATTTCACCCCAGTGACAGGCTATTTTAAACTAAATGTTATGGCCAAAAGGCAGATGTGCAGACAAGCAGCTAAAATGCTTCAGCCCTACCTCTGAAGCCAGGGCAGTCACTCACCACTCCTAAACATTCATTGCTCTACAGAAAACATACCATGTTAACATATCCTGAAAGCAGCAAAAGCAGGACAAAAAATGTCTATATAGTAAATGGTTTAACAGTTTCTTCCTTCTGAGTTACTTTGAATCCAAGAAGGTAGTATCAACATATATTTCTTTTTAATAATAATTGCAGTGAAATATTATCTACAGCAGAGGAAATACAATTTTCAAAATATCCCGGTTCGTGATGAATACAATAGGACGTAGATCCTAAATCTTTACTCTTTTGAAGGCTGGCTTTGGCCTTTGGACTCTCACTTTTAATGAAGGCATATTCCGACAACTGGACCTGCCTAATAATACCTGAACTCACAGAAGCAACATAACTGGAGACACACATTAGTTTACTGTCAGTGCTGGCTGCAATAACTTCCACCAGAAATGTCTGTCTTCTACTGTATCGCCCAACCACACTTGCTTTGCTTTTATGCAACTTTACTTCCTTATATCAGAAATATTAGAACAATTCTGCATAACCGCTAAAGCAAACATATTCAAAGCCATCAGGAAATTTGAATATGTAACACACTGTACTAGAGAATCAAAGGAGCCCTGTCAACTCAGATTGTCCTGAAAATGAGTTCATTATCAGCCGTAGGAGTAAACACAAAGAACAAGCACTCAGTGCAATGTTACCTAATGAAAACAGAAAGCTCCCCTCAACAATTGAAAAACTGGAAGCGTGCTTTGACTGTAGATTAGATGATAACCATAGAAAGCATGAATTACAGCAGAAGCCTTGCAGAACAAATGAAGATATTCTGGGTGGCTTAGGTTTTGTTTCTGTAAAGGCACAAGCAATTGAAGCAGAAGATCTGTCTGCAAAATGAAGAATAAATCATGAACAACTGCTGAGAGAATATGCCATGGTGCTTGGTAAGAAAGTCTGACACGTGTATTCCTATCATTCCAACAGGAGTAACCCATGTAAAATGTCCTACTTTAGACACTCATTCAATGGTTCTGGGCTCCTCCCAGTACCTCCCTTCAGCCTATTTTACAAGGGAACAGGGCACTCTGACAGAACTTTGGCCAAAACTTAGCCTTGAAGGGTTGTGAGACAAACAACATTCAGAAGGTGGGTTTGGTCTGAGATGTTCCACAGAGTAAGCACTTGCAAAACCTCAGAACAGCCAGAGCAGCCAGAAGGTTCCCAAGAAAAACAGCACCTCTGAAGCACGAGGGGACAACCATCAGCGTTTTTTTTCCACAGTGAATGGTGAACTTTCATAAACCCCTCCCCAAAAACTACCAGTACTCCCCAGCCTGCATGGATTCTTCTGAAAGAGGATTACGGATTACACATCAAATCCTGCACATTCTTCTATCTTTCTCCTTAACGTCTTCTTTCACCTCCAGACCACAGAAATCTTGTTGCAGGTGTCAGTCCTGATGTTTCCAAAACAACACAGAGAACTTATTCCGCTGAGATTCTTCATTCTCTTAAAAGAGTAAGCCATGGCATATGCTCAATAATCAGGGCCAGGAGGAACAATAATCACAGGCTGGGTACATTGTGCTCTCCTGAGCACAACTAGAAAGTCCATTTGAAAAATTTAACTGAAACACTTCAGTTGAAAGGAGGAGAAAGCACTAATGACTTAACAGGAGAAATGTATCCATGTCGGAGCTATCAAAAATAAACTCCAACACAAACTCAGTTTGAAAATGTTTTTGCATCAGCCAAAGAAAGAACTTTGAAATAAGATCAAACACTTAAGTATCTTGGCTTGTTTGATTAGTTTGGTAGATTGTTTGCAATGTCACTGCTGTATGACGAATGCTAACCCTTCAGAGCATGACATGGCACTCTGGGAACTGCATTACACTATCAAGAGTGCTGTCCCAGTTAAAGTCCACAAATCCTCAACATAAAGCATTTGTGCAAATGCACCACTGCCCTACAAATAACTTGAGTGTGCTACCAACTACAGTGAACAGAACGCCCATCGATTCAGATAACCTGGATGTGTGTCAGAGTAACTAACACCTTTTTGCTGATTTTCAGGAAACAAACATTTTTCCTTTAAAAACTATTTCTACAGAATGACAAACAAAAGAAATGGGACAGCAGACATTTGGATGCTTGCATCTGATACACAGCATTAAAAAACATAAATAGATGGTGTTTGACTCCCAGGCTGGCTTAAAGCAACGCAAATTTGATGTCTTTTTGCACTTCCAGTACAGGAATATATGCTATTCCTTCTACAAGCAAGTCTCCTTTTGCCAATAAAGGCCTCCTTTTGCTTTTATTTGTGAATATCAGGAAGTTTTTATATTTACTGAGACTGTAATGCTGGTTTCAGCAACAGTATTGCCACTTCCTGCAATGTTTTCCAGAGGAAAAAAATACAGACAAACAGAAACAACGATGAAAATTTATGAAACAAGTTTATCACCACATTTATAAAGGACTTAAAACGACTTAACAATCTAGAGGTGATCTAACTGACAGTTCCTCATTACAACTTGTTTTGAAGGTAGACAGTCTTTGCTAACACCCTCTCCTGCCCCCAGTACTTTATTTGGAATCAAACATTTGGAAGTGAGGGATTATGTTCGTGGACCAGTTTCATATGCACCTAGAAATGACACATGGATGCAAGTGAAAAGTACCCACTTTGATGCTGTTCAAACTCCACAGAGTAACAGACTGTGCACTAACAAACTCTGAACTTGGAAAGAAGCCTTGATGACCTTTGACTTTTCCTGTTCATATAAAATGAAACTATTTCCTTTAACAGATATCAGATTAGATTGCAAAATCCTCTGCCAAGAGCCTCAATGCATTTTTGCAGTCTCAATATTCAGGTTTTTTATCTCTGTACACTGTGCTTTCTTTATGACTGAACTCATAGCAATCCAGCAGGGATTACTAACTCAGAGGGCCCACTGGGCTTGGACATGATCTATCTGCAACTCCTGGGTGAAGTGCTTGCTTGTCTACTGAACATGTTCCTTGCAAAGTGAGGCACATGGAGCTGGGATCTGAGCAACTGAGCAGGAGAGTTTCAACAGAGAAAACAGAGAAAACAAGTATTCTGTGGTGAGTCTCCAACAGTGATGCAGCACAGCCATTACTGGTGTCAGTCAGCCATGGCAAAGACTTCATTCCACACAAAATTTGCACCTCTCACAAATGTCTCAACCACTGCATTACTGGATTTTCCTTTCTCCTCTCCAGAACTATAAAAGGATAGGTTTCATCTATACGGCAAGCAGAGTATTTTCTGGGGTTTGGGAACTTAATTTGTGAGAGAAGTTATTTTGTACATGTTTCTTCCCCATCTTCCTTTCTGACAGTGACTTCAGCACTTGGAAAGTCCCCTAACCAGCATGGACAATTATGGAAAACATTTTCTTGGAGAGGGAATCAAGTTTTTGAAGTATCCGATAAGAAACAGAGCTGCAATCAACAACTTTACAGATCTCACTCTTTAATACAAATAAGAACTAGCTTGCAATTATGTGCACACTGAAGAAATAAAATTTTGTCTGTTCAAACTATAGGATCATGAGAAGAGATATAGTCATAACTTCTTGGTGCTAACACACAGGAGCAGAGTACAAACTTTCAAAAGAAGCAATTGCTTCCTGGATTACTTTTTGAACAAGCCAGAAGCACTGCAGGGAACAAATACCGTAATATTTCAGCCTCAGCACAAAACTGATACACAGCTCCAGTGCTGATGGGCATCAACCAAGGCTAATGCTGAAAAAAATTCTCATGAGTCTGCAAAAATAGTCAGAAGTTATGAGGCATGCAGAAAATACACAATGCACAAGTGCAGAAGATGCCTGACCCATGCCTGACAAGGCCGGTAAACCCAAAGTCTCCAAAACTACTGCAGATATGCATTGAGTTTACCGCGTGGGAGGAACATCACCCAGCTCTACTCCGGCACTTGGAGGATTTTAACTACCAACCAAATATTGACAATGGTCACAACCAAAAGTTGGCTTGGAAAATAGCATTTTCTTCACTTAAATTCTTTCACTTCCCACATTTATTACTTTTGTCTGGAAAAGATTGAGACTGTCCAGGAACTGATTAGACCAGACCATTCATTCTAGAGTTTCAAGCTGTGCAGCTGAACTTCTGTTATGCGTCTCATTTCTAAGGTGCAGATGATGATGGATTCCACCTAAATGTCTACCACATATAAGAAAAAGAACATACAGTTGCAATAAATTTTTAACTTGAGAAATATAAAATAACATGGAAGAAAAGTCTGAAGCAAGTTGTAAATTGCAAATCTCTATATTTTGCATGTCTGTCTGCAAATTTTTCTGAGACCAGTACTGAACTTCGTCATTTTCTTTATGAACACTGCAGGAAAGTCAAATATGGCAGCACATAGTGGTGTGTCTAACACTGCAGTGAAGATCACTAAATTGTTCCACTGCAGTTGGTAAGGAGATATTTGCTACTGCTTCAGAGTGAAGCTACAGTAAATTCTAGGATAATACATAAGACATCTTTTATTACCTCTTTGTAAATGCCAGGCAATTGGAACAGTCAACTCTCACCTCCAGTACTCTAACCCCACAAAGCTGGTTTCATAAATTCCTCATTAAAGGATGCACTGATGCAGTTCTGGTGCATGTCGTAATAAATATGCTGCCTTGTTTAATTCTGGTATCTCACAGGAAAAGCCAGATCATGGAATAATCAGATTTAGCCATCAGCACAGCAGGAGATCTATGTTTTAAACCCATTTAAGGACTGCAGATACCATATGCCAGCTGACAAAATCAAGCAACATAATTGACTCAAACACTATCCTCTTCTGTTGGACTGTTGTTTATTGCAAGACAATCTATGAAGCTGCCCTACAAGAACAGCCACAGCTCCTTTTGTCAGAGACCACTCAGTTGACAGTCTCATTAA
The DNA here is from genome assembly GCA_036785705.1 of Acanthornis magna. NCBI lineage: Eukaryota > Metazoa > Chordata > Aves > Passeriformes > Acanthizidae > Acanthornis > Acanthornis magna. The sequence continues at coordinate 17,475,397 of JAWUZG010000090.1, forward strand.
AATGCCTTTGTACACAATCTGTATGAATAAGTGAAGCTTAGTCTTTAACCATTAGACAGTGCAAACATGTTTGTGGAGAGATGTTATGGGAGAGGATGAATGAGAGAAAACTCATAATACACAACAATTTCTAGTTCCTTTTGCCAGCAGAGACTGTGAGGGAATTTCTCCATTGCATGCTCACTCCATTCCCATTACTAAGATAGGGGTTCCAGTCTTCTGCTCGCTGCCTCTTGTTCCCTGCACCAAATGCAGTTCACTGGGAAGAAAGAAATGCAGACTGCTGAAAGGAGTAGTTAGAACCTGTGCTGCTCTAGCTAGAGAAAACAGCCTCGACCTGGCTTGAGGCTAGCTCAGAATGCAGAGGGAACTGCAGCCTGACTGCATTGCAGACTTGCCAGGAGCTTTCATCAGTACAACCCCCTGGAAGTTTACAGAGAAAGACTGGAGAGTACACATCCACAGCTGCAACCGCCACTACTCCTGAGCTTTTCAGTCTGTGGATTTCAGTCTGGCAATCATAAATCTTCAAGTTACTCAACAAAGGTTTCACAGGAAAGGTATTCCCTAAGCTACTCTAACCCTCCTGACAAGCAATTACAGCCTCTTACTGCACGGCTCCTGTTTGAACCTGGATGGCATAAGAAGGGATAAAGAGGAAACAGATTTGCTTTTTGCAGTTTCATTTTTGTTTTGGTATGTTTGCAGGTTTTTGTTTGCTTGGTTGCTTTTTCTTTAAATATGGGCATTCAGCTTTGCTGTGTACTATGGAGTGGCTGTTTTCAGTTTTTGCAGACTAGTGCGCTTTCATGCTAATCTGCAAATCCAATATTCTCTGCATTTCTATAGGTATTTTATGATTTTTTGGGGGCTGAATAGCACAATGCAAGCACAAATTATTCACTTTTACAAGATAACAGAAAATTTTTCTGTAGCAAGTCAGACTGAAACAGAGAGCGCAAAACATGTAGTTCAAGAAAGCCACATTCCAAATATATACGGCCCCCATCTCCAGCACACACTAAGTGCCTCTTACAAATGTTATTCATTTCTATACACAAAATACAGAACTCCTTTCCACTTACACTGAAGTAACACCAGCTGGAGATCAGAATAAGACCTTGCTCACCTATGAGTTCATATACACCACTTAAATCATCTTTTTATTAGCATAGCATATAAATAAATTAATTTGCTTATACCACAGTAATGAAATATTACTTATGCCATGAATGGAAAGAAGAAAAAGCTACCATGCTAAATTCATCTTCTGTGAGTGGTGAACATTCTGGTTTTAATACAGCCATTGAGATAGTTTAACCAATAAATATCACCAGCTATCATGGAAAACTATGACAAGCAATAAAGTACAAGTAATTTCATCTCCTTGACTGTATTAAGGCCACAGTTCCTTAAATATCTTCTCATATAAAACAACACAAGCAAAATGTGAACAATTGAATATTAAACCACTGAAATAAATTTCATTGCCTTGCAGTAAGCTGACAGAAGTAATCCACAGTGGATCCTACAGAAGTACAACCATGAGTCAAAAAAAGCCCAAAACCTTAAAAACACTGGACTGCACTAAATCAAACACTGGCAACAGCAGATACATTTAGGAGGAACACATCCCTTTGCTGGGTGTATAGGGAAAAAACACCCAACGACATAACTAAAAAGATGGCCTGTGCTCACACATGGAGGCTGAATACACTTACGGCCTTTCTCACATTTTAAGTACTGGATTTTGCAATCACAGTAAGGGCATTTTCTGAGTAAGGACTTCCCCCAGCCCATCCTCCCCCACCTTTTTAATGCAGTTTTATGAAGATTACATTAAAAGGACAAATAAAACCCATGATTATATGCAAGAGTTAGTATCACTGACAGTAAACAGTAGCCTAGGCAGTACTGTCATATGAACAAGAACTGCAGACACAGACCTCCACAGCCATGGGCCATGTCATGGAAGTTTTCTAGAACTTTGTTCATTCTTGGTGCTCTTGCATTTAGCTTGTCTCCAACCTGTCAAACATCTTTTCTGAAGCCTGAAGCCCCATGCAGGGCACATTTCATTTCACTCCACACTTGGTATTTTCAGACAGAGCACTACTGAATATAACCACTGCTTATAAAGCCAATGGCAATGTTTTCCAACAAGATGTCGTTCCCACTTAGTGTTCAGCTGGAATCAACTACAACCTCAAAATTCTTTTATTCAAACCTGCTTAGCCAGCAACCAATTCCCATGTGATATTTGGTTATTTTTCTCAACTTCACACTTGGCTTTTACAGTCTTAAAAGCAAAAACCTCAATTTTTAATCTCTTCTCTGACATAGCTTTTCTCTTTGATAAAATTTGCAGGACAGATCTTAATTAAAAACATTAATAAGAATTTGTACCAGACTTCGGACAGGTTACTGCAAAAACAGAAAATTCTCTGCAGCTGGAAACAAGCCAGCCTAACCATACACTAAATTTGATTCTGTATCTACTGTGTACAAAATTTCAACAAGTTAGTATTTTTACATTCTGTTCATAGGAGTGCTAGAAAAGTGTCAAAAGCTTTCCTACAGTCAAGATATATCAAATTTATTTCTCCTATATCCAGCAGGCATGTTGCTCTGTTACAGAAGGAAGACAAACTGATTCAAAGTGACTTGTCTTTGCCAAGTCTATATTGACTGTTGCTTACCTCACCTCACTTTCTTCCAAATGCTTGTCAATTGCTTTTTTCAGTATTTTTCCAGGGATTAATCTGCCTGGCCTGTAGTTCTACACTTTCAACCCCTGATCCCTTTAGAAACAGGCACTAAGTCGGTCTTTCTTTGGTTTTTAGGATTTCAGTTATCTTCTGTTCATTTTCAAATAAGGTCCCTAATAGCATCAACTAATTTTAGTCATTTGCCTAAACTTTCTATCCGCTGTAAGAGTATTTAGGAAAGGACCCCAAGCTTTAGCATCCGTGGATGTATGCTAGGCTTTCTGCATCTTAGCCCCTGTGCTTGTCTGCTCACAGCTAATCCTGCTCAGTAAAGTAAAAATGGTGCTTACAACCTCTTTAGCAACATCTGTTGCTAACTTTCTCATCTTTCTGCCTAACAGACAAGGTCTTTCTTTAGTGATTTCCCTTGCTACTAATATATTTACAGAATGTTTTCTTGCTGCAGCTTAGCCAACTCTTTCTTGTTTTGTATGAGGTCCTTCTGATAATGTCTCTACACACGAGTACCATTCTTTTTTAAGACATGTTCAAAAGCTGACCTAGTACCCCTTTTTTTGCATGGCTCCTTCAGTTTCTGACTAATGAATAGCTTGTAATTAGGCAGTAGCAATTATGGCTATCCATTCTTCCCAAAGAAACAGCTTGTACTTGTGCCCTTACAGCATGTCTTTAAGAAACCACTACATCTTCTGTCCACAGACATTGACAAATTCTTTGATTTTGTTAAGTATGTTTTCTAGGCCATTACTAAAGAGCTACTTTCATCCAATTCATGACCCTTCTCCATCCCTTCCTTTCTTTTAGTCAGAAGCAAATACAGAAGACATTCAATATGAGTTGCTTTCAGCACTGCCCATCAAAAGAAGTGCTGAAATTTTGCTAGTCTTTTCATGTTAAAATACTATTTTTTGGAAGTTTCCAGAGCAGCTGAAGTCCCCCTGAATACTTGGGAACACACATAAATAAGAAACAGCCTACTTGAGGAATCTAAAGAGAAACAGCATCTTTTTTTTTCTTCATTGTACATTTAGAGGCTTTTCAACACTGCCCAGTGGATTGAGTAAAGACATCTTCTATACACAAAGAATTAATCTTCTTACCTGTCCTCATTTTTCCTTTAGTAAAGTATTTATTCAACACTTCTGTTATAAAAATTACTGCACTTACTTGAGGGGTTGACTAGTGATATTCTCCTCCTCTGCTCTCATGAGACCCCACCTGGAGTACTGCATCCAGATCTGGGGTTCCCAGCACAGGAAAGACATGGACCTTTTGGAGCAGGTCCAGAGAAGAGCCACCGAGATTATCAGAGGGACAGCTCTCCTATGAAGAAAGACTGAGACAGGTTGTGGTTCTTCAGCCTAGAGAAGAGAAGGCTCCAGGGAGACCTCACTGTGGCTTTTCATTACTTAAAAGGGGGAATAATAAAGAAGGAGAGAGACTTTTTATCAGGGACCGTAATGACTGGAAACAGCAAACAGCTTTAAAATTAAAGAGTGTAAAGTTTAGACTGGTCACAAGGAAGACATTTTCATACAATGTGGGTGGGGAGGCACTGGCACAGGCTGCCCTCAGAAGCTAAGGATGCCCCATCCCTGGAAGTGTTCAAGGTCAGGTTGGATGGGGCCCTGAGCAACCTGGTCTAGTGAAAGATGCCCCTGCCCACAGAAGGGAAGTTGGACTAGATGATAATTAAAGGTCCCTTTCAAACCAAAAAAATCTATGATTATGCTAACTAAAGTACAACTTTGATTTACAAGTATATTCATTTCCTCTTTTTTCAAATATATAAAGCTATCATTTTCATAATTAAAGCAGCATACTCATGTCCTTGATTCCAGGCTGAAACAGGAAGGTATTTGGTCCTTACTACCACCTAATAAGAATAGCAACACTTAATGTAATATGATGAAAGCACAGTATCGTAATGGGAGACTTCAGCTCACTTCCTTTCAATATAGATCACAAACAACCCATCATATCAGGATGTGACTTTTTTTGCATTAAATCAGTGACTGTTTCATGGAGCAGCTGATTAGGAAGCCTACAAAAGAAAATGCAATCCTTGATTTAGTCCTAAATATAGAGTGGCTCTTCAGCTACAAGATTTTGAAAACACTTCCATGGAATAACTTCCCAGTTGGAGCAATGGAGATGAAAAATAAACCTATAGCTGCATCCAGCTTCAGAGAGCGCAAATGTAAGAACTAAGGAAGCTTGTTAAGAGAACCTGAAAGGGCCACATAAAGAATTTAAATCTTTGCAGGCACTAAAGAGATTATGAAGAGAGATAACCAGAAAGACGAGGCAGGTATATATTTCCTATGAAGTAAAACCTGAGAAAGGAAGAAAGGAAACCAGACCGGTTAGAAAAGCAGTGTAGGAGTGAGGTTACCTTCAAAAAAGCTGAAGTCAAATCCAAATAGAAAAACACATCTCGAAAGATCATAAAGTCTTGCAAATTAAATGTAAAAGCACACCAAGGCAGGCAAAACAAACAAAGGATATGATGAACAACTGGTGGAGACTAATGAAAAATCTTTTTTCAAGCATATCAAGAACAGGAAACCTGCCAGAAACTCCAGGAGGCAACTCATCATCAGAGTAGTAAGGGAAGACTCGGAAAATAAAGGCATTACAGAAAATACATCAGGCAGATTCACTGCAGTGATGGTGACAGTACAAGACACTGGGGAGCCTCTGTAAAGAGCCTTAATAGAAATATGAACATAGATAGAAATCAAGAATAAATGTTAATGTTTGAGCACAAAACACCAGGAAAAAGAACAGAAGAGGGAATATAATAATATAATAGTGGCATTTGTGAATGGTACCTAGATCAGCAGGTCAACAAACTGCAGCACATTTACATGTAGTATTTCAGGATACTCAAATCTGGAAAAGAAGTCTAAAACAAGAGACTGAAACTAATTTGAAATGATGCAGGGATGAGAACAGATGAAGAGATTTCAGATGAAGAGAAAATATGCCTGCCGAACTAAGGGTCCAGAAGCTGCAATGAAAACTCAGCAGCTCAATTCCCTTGTCTTCCACATCATTGCAAGGAATCCTGGACCAGTGACTTGGATACATACATCTTGGTGCTTAAATGCTAAACTGTGTGGACAGAAGTATCTTGGTGATTGTAAGTACACAGTTGTGAGAATGTGGAATGAAACCCATTTTGTATTAAAATAAAATCACTTTTCCCTCCTTCAAAGTCTCACTGAGCTTTGTCACATGCTCTGATATTGCAACACTATTTCTCAGGATTCCCCTGCCAGGATCCCTCTTTGCAGGGGTCTCCATGGATGTGCTTGAAATTGCAAGGACTATGAGCAAAACCAGCAGGAACCAACAAAACAAACACCAACAGCTCACCGGGACCAGATGGCACTCAACCCAGGAATCCTAGGGAAACTCAAGCATGAAATCGGTGAATTACTAACACAACGGTGTGTCACTTCTCAATTAAAACTTGGTAGTAGAGGCCTGTGTGGTGAAAAAGGTGACAGACTTTTAAAAAAGAGACTGTGGGCAAGACATTAAGCCTGAGCTCTAATGCTGTATCTACTAATAAAAACTGCAATGAAGAATGGCATTAGGAACGATCTGGACAAATACAGTCTTGTTGGGAAGAGTCAGCATGGCTTTTGTAATGGAACATCCTGACTTCCACGGCTACTGGAGTTCTAGCCACAAGCAGAAGGCTAATCCAGTTCCTCTGCTTCAAGAGACTTTCAAAGACCTTCAAGGTCTCAAGGTAATAAATGACAAAGGCAAACTACAGAAATTTTCTGGGTTTGGATGGGGTAGAATTAATTTTTTCCACAGCACCTAGTATGGGGCTATGTTTTGGATTCGTGCTGGGAACAGTGTTGATAATGCAGGAATTTTTTAGCTATTTCTGAGCAGTGTTTACACAGAGGCAATGCTTTTATTGCCTCTCACCCCACCGGTGAGCAGGCTGAGGGTGCACAGGAAGCTGGAAGGGGACACAGCCAGGACAGGTGACCCTGATGGGCTTAAGGGACATTCCCTACCATATGGTGTCATGCACAGCATACAAAGCTGGGGGAAGGTCGACAGCAGGCTGCTGCCCAGGGACTGGCTGGGCATCAGTCGGTAGGTGGTGAACAACAGATTTTATTTGCATCACTTGTCTTTCTTGGGGTTTATTTTCCTTTTCATCACAATTTATTGCCATTACTATATTTTAATTATTAAACTGTTCAAAACTCAACCCACAAGACTTTTACCCTTCGAGTTCTCTTCCCCTACTCTACTGCAGCCAAGAAGAGGGAAAGTGAGTGAGGTGCTGAGTTATCAGCTGGCCTTAAACCAGGACAAGGAGAAAAAGACTTTATGAAAAATGAGTGAATAGATAACAAAATGGCAAGTAATATTTGGTGTAGTTAAATCATGTACATAGGAAAAACAATACTACGTAAAGACAAGTGTGAACTTGAGTAAACAATTACCTGTTAGCAGCAAGATCTTGAAAGTTATGATAGGCAGATGCATAGAAATATCAGTCCTCTGCACAGCAGGCAGTTAAAATGGGAAATGAAGTGTCAGGAGTCTTTAGGAAAGAAATTTCAACAAACACCTAATAGAGTTTCAGAAGGACAAAGAAGGACACTTTACTCTCTAGAATAAATGAGGCCTGGTGGATGCTCAGAACTGCTTGAAAGGAAGCTTCCAGAAACTTCCTCCAAAAGGCTGGGTTACCAGAGTAGCTTCGCTTATACTCACTGTGCAAAAATGGAGAATAATCTAGCTTTTATCGGATTTCCCCTCCCAACCTTTCTCTCTTTCACTATGACCACCGATACTTCTGAAACTATCAGCAAGACAGTTTCAGAGAACCATGTGCATTAGCATCATTCCCCAAGTCTTCCCCAGAACAGAAATATTTCATACGTATTGTTATATTGATCTGTCTGTATGCATTTTCCTATCACAAGATAAACACTGAAAATAATTATATCAACATGTACTGTGCACTGACAATTGTTTTTTACTGCAGGTTAACAAATGTAATTACATGTTCATAGGCCAGAAAAACTACCAGAAAATCTAATTCTTTTGTTGTCAATTACTCTTTTGAGACACAGTCAGAATGAATAAAAATTGAAACCACCCTACTAGCTGTGTTTTTTCCACTGAAAAATAAAACTTTACCAGTATTTTTATCACTATAAAAAAGCACAAGACATCTCTTACCTGCATTCTGTTCTGTTATACTCAGCTTTGAGTGGTCTACTCAAAAACATGTCAAAAAGGTTCTCTGTACATAACAAAAGAAAAAATTCAGATTACTTCTGACTGTGTAACTAAACCAAAAAGTTCCCATGAACTTCCTATTTGACTGTCAAACCAATGTGCCCAAAATCCAAAGAGCCACAATAGCCACAATGCCAAAACAGCCCAAACTTCCTAAAGCAAAAAATAGAAAAAGGAAGATCTTCAATGGTTAATAAAAAAGAGTATATGGATAAAATGCTGTGAATTAGATTTCCTAATTTTTTTTTCTGAAACAGAATATTAAGCATCTCGATGAAGAAAAAAAGCAGCAGAAGAAAAAAAGCAGCAGAAGAAAAAAAAGTAATACAGATTCTCACATAAGGCTGCAAGACTTCTGAAGCCACATTTTCAAGAAAGACAATGACTACCACAAAATTAAGGACAGAAAAATCAGAGCTGCCATCACTGCAACTCAACACCTCCAAACAGCCCATTTTATTTAAAATTCCTGGGCAAACAGCATCCTTGGTTTGCTCTTCTTACCCTGTAACTGTCACCTCTGCTGGTGTGGGTGTGCTGACACGGTTGTTATATAACTCCCTCACTCCAAAGTGGGATTAAAAAAAAAACCCAAAAACAAACCACAAAACAAAAACCACAAAACAGGAAACCAGCAGTTCTCGGACAGGCTGTGCTCCTCTTAAGAGCTTATTACCACATTGTTCCTGGAGTGGATTCCCAAGGAGCAGATTCCCAGCCCCTTTTTCTTTTGCTTCTAGCAGTGTCCAGTGCCAGGCATGTCCTCCAGCAGAGTAGTGATGTTCTGCCCTAGCTGCGCCCTCCACGATGCAAACATTTGCATGTACTCTGGTTACCTCAAGATCCACTTCACAAAGGAAAAATCCTCTCTTGCAAGTCCAGTTCATTTCACCTTATAAAACATCACAAGTCATGCTGTAGAAATGCCTGTATTTTTTCACTGTTACAACAATCTAGACAGTCTTAGAGGAGGATACGAACATCTAGAGTGAGGCAAATGAACTGCACCTGAAGACACAACCTCATGGCCATGCAAGGCTCCTTCCCTTCCTATTCAAGGCCAAGCTGCCTTAGTTCCTAGCTGCACTCTCCTTAGGTCTCCAACATATGTAAGTTCTCAGCCTAAATGTCCTAAAAGCTGAATTTAAATTCTTAATGGTCTCCTTGATGAATGCATACCTACATCGTTTCATAACAATTCCAGGTTTTCCTTCAGAGACAAAGGTCTCAGGAGGAGGCACTCCGGGATAGGGCACCTCCTCCCGAGAGGAATAAAGAGTCTCCCCTCTTCCCTCCGCAACGAACAAATTAACGGCAGTGAGTGAAAGTGACAAAAAACCCCTGAACTATTTATTAACACAAGAAACTAAACTATTGGTTAACACAAACAACAACCAGGAAAGAAAAAAAAAAAGAGGGGAGAAGGAAAAGGGTGCTCGCTAGGGGCTGCAGGTTCCCCCGAGATGGGACCGGGGCCCGCCGGGGCCACTCCACGGGCCCCCCGGGGCTGGAGAGGAGGGGAGTGGGACAGCGAAACCAGGGGAGGAAAATAAAACCAAACCAGCAAAACCCTTCCTTCAAGCCCTCAGGGAAGAGCAGGACAGAAGAGCAGCGCTGCCGTGTCTTCTCCTCAGGCTCCCTCGGGCCGTTGGACCCAGCCGTTATTGCCGTTATTGCCGTTATTGCCGTTATTAACGGCTGCTGCACGCGCCGGTCCCTTGAACTGCCCCAGCTCCGGCCCCGCCCCCCAGGTTCACCTTAAAGGCGTAGTCGCCCAGGGCATTAAGCAAACAGGTAAGGAATAAAGTGGTTCCATGCTGGCGCTCCAGGACACAGGTCATTAGCCATCACAAAGAATCGAGTCCCAAAGAGAAGCTAAAGTGCAGAACCTTACCTGGGGTGCTGGTTTTGAGTCAACAGTACCTAGCCAGCATCCCATGATTTGGAGTACTTTAAAAATTACCAAATCAAAGTAAAAATTTGATACTACATGGAACTTTGTCGGCGAGTTAAGAAAGAAGAAAAATTCAAACAGAATGGGACTTTTCTTTTTTGCCATAGAAAAGGATATGTCCAGTAACAAGAGGAGAAAATTACCTCCAGACAAAATAGAAATACTCCTTTCCTGGGTGAACGTGGGTACTTCCAACCAGCTGGATCCTTTGAGGCATCAGCAAGAAAGCAATCCTATTCTAAAGAAAGGGGCAGTGTTTTATTGTCTGCTCCAGCATCCTTATAAAGCCTCAGTAATCCAACAGATACTGAGGTTTACCTAGCTCTGTACTCATCGAGTAAAATGCAATGCTATCCAATTCCTCTCTTTTGTTCCTTTTCACTTCTTTCTTGTCTCAAACATCATACAGACCTCTAACTTCTCAGCTCCCTTTCACTCACTGATATCAGTCAAACTGTCTCTCTACTCCTCCATTCTTTCACTATTCCTGAACTTAATTTTTTCACCATTAGCTGATCCTTTCCTCTCATCTGTCAAAACCACAAATACCATTTTCCACTGCAACGCTTGCTTTGTAAATAAGCTTTTTCTGCTACCTCTAATTCAGAGGATCCTGTTTCTCCACACTTTGATACAGTAAACAATACCACTCATTGCCACTTTAATTTTCCCCTTTCTGATCTAGAAGACATCAATATTCAAAACAGAATTGTGAATTATTCCACAGTTCAGAAAGAATACCAGCACTTTTGTTAATTCCCATTCTGAACAGTTCTTTCCCTCCTGCCCAGGACAGCAGGAGCTAGCCCCCTACAGCTAGGTGTGAGGCTGTACCAAAAGCACATCAATTAATTGACAAAGTTAGTCAGTACCATATCATCAATGCCTTTGTTTTACAGCTGTAAAAAGAACTCTTTTTTCAACTTCAACATAGATACATTTTCTACATTTCTGCAGATACTGCTGAGGTTTCAGAATACAAACTGGTGATATTACAGAACAGACACAATATTATATCCTGAACAATTTGCTAAGGGCTATGCCTCAGTGCTACAGAAATACAGTAAGTAGAAACAGCAAAATTACTCTGCATTACTAGGAGTGGCATGTCTTATTGAAGAATTAGAAGATCAGCATGGGATCTAGTTTCAACATTTTCCCCCTCTTTATGTTCCAATATCACATCTACAGACAGCAAGAAGCAGAAATCCCTATGGTTTTTTGCTAGCTCAGGTAACTCTCCACAAAGGCTGCAGTCACCAGAGCTCTGTATTAAAAAGCTCCCGACCCAGAAGGGCAGCTGCTAATGGGATGAGCAGATGCAGCAGCCTTCTGCCAGCTGGAACAGAGGGAGAGCAGAAACCCTGAGAGCTGGTCGGCTACAGCTGTGCTAATGCCCTTTACTCCATGAGTTTCTGCTCCAAAGGAAAAGTGGGTTTTCCGTGACAGCAGAACAGCATGTACCATTCACAAAGTAGTAGTTCACAAAAGCTACCTCAACATTTACTCTACTCTGATATACATCTAAGTAACTGAGTCTCATTAATTCATTTTCCTACCTAAACAATATTATTACCTGAAATCAAATGGGAATCATCTTTGTCTAGGAAATGTCATAGCCTAGCATGACTTTTTGGGCCCTAATACAGTACTTTTCTGACCTCCTTTAAAAAACTGTGTTGAAAAATGAGTTTACTGGAAAATGGAAGAGCTTCTATCTTGAAAGAACTTTCTCTGACCATCGCCTGCAGACTTATGCACCCATCTGTATTGTAACTTCTCCTTGGCTGATGAGACTCCTAGATGTGCTCCAGCCATTCCATCCCCTGGTTCTCTGTTTACCGGTCCTGCCAACTTGAATTCCAATTACATCAAAAGACACACAATGCATTTTTCAGTCTCCCGTGTTAACAACAGAGAGATGATTTTTATCTGGCCTTAAAATCCCAATGTATTGCAGTAACAGTCAGAGGTGATCAAGTGGGATAAAAAGTAAATAATGAAAGCAAAGGTTCATGTGAAGCCCTGACAGTGTATGCCTTTAGATATTTGTGGCTTGAAGCACACCACACTGATCCTGCCACCAGCCAGCTCTGGCACCCAAGGCAGGCACTCCCTTTCCTGTCTAAGCAGAAAGAGCTATTCCAATGGGCTGCAAACTCCCTGAACTTTAAGCAGCATTAAATGCACTCCAGTTAAGGACTTTCCTCGAGGCATTTCTGTGAAGTCATGGAAGACATATCCTCCTTATTTATAGCTTAAACACAGCTTTATCTAGAGACAAGGTCACAACTGTGCCCATCTTCGTGTAACCTTCCTGCCACCAAAACACCATCTTCTTAGAACAGGGTTATTTGCTATTCCAGTACAGTGTTTTACCTAGAACATCATTTCAAAGCTGAAAAGGTCACTTTTCAGTGAGATTCAGAGAGAATCAGACTTTTCAGAGAGATTGCTGAATAGCATTTATTTGGTTTGGTCATATAAGCAGTATCCAAATGTAAGTCCTCTCCCCTGAGGCACAAAGAGGCAAATAGATAAATAAGCTGAGAATTTTTGAAGGCTGATGAAAGAAAACCAAGAAGCTTTTATATAAAAGGCAAACCCCACATGACTTCACCGTACACTGAGCATTACCAGTCACATGGGAACTCCCTCCTCAGAAGCTGCTGTTGAAGGGAATGGAACTGGAGGCATATCTCCTTCCCAGCAGGCACAGTCTGCTTACTCCCCACACGCAGAGGTGAGTGTTACATACCACTGTGGTTACACAGTGCTATGTAATGCACCATCAAGACTAAGAGATCAATTAACATCCTATTCTGACCAGAACCCTCTCCATCCCCCTGCCTATTTTGCCCTTTGTTTCCCCCTTTTATATAGAACAATATTAACTTACTTCTATATATGGAAATGTTCTTCTCCAAAACTTGGCAAGGAATTATGTATCTGGAGTAAAACTCCCCATGCTATGTAGCAGTCTCACATCACCTTGATGTGGGAAGCCTCATTAACTACAGCTCTGACATGAAGAGATTTCTTCACAGGAAAATACTTCAATGCTCATTTCCATAAGAAGCTCTTATAATTCCCCAATCTGGAGCACAGACTCACCATTTGGTTAGGAATCTACAGCCAAGTTCATGACTTTTGAAATTCTTGTGAAAAGCCTCTTAAATCGGAGCAAACAAACACAACTCAAATATATCCACCAGATATCTGCTAGGATGTGGTTTCACAACCTTCGGCCAGCCCACATTAGTGCTGCTCTCCTGTGGCTAGTTGCATACTAGCCTTACACCTCTGGCCAGCTGTAGCACTTTACCCCATTTTGTACTGGGTTTACTGGTTTGGGGATCCCAATCAGCTATCTCTGAGTCCTGGTCCTGGCACAGAAGAGGCAAAGGGAAACACAACTGCATCTTTTGGCAGCACTGCTATCAGAACCCCAGCCAAACAGGAAACTGCTTTCTAGGATGCTGCTCTGTGTTGACAGCAAAGCTCTGGAGATTTGATTTGGATGAAACATGTTAATTATACCACACAAACGTGAGCCGGTAATAAAAAACCCCATCTCTCTATGACACTGAACATTAGCATCTTAAAAAGTATTCTGAGTTTCAGAACCAAGCAAGTGTCTACTATATTTGTAATGACCGCCACACATGCTCAGAGACAGAGAAAAACAGGAAAATACCTAATTAAAGATAAGCACAAAAATAAATATATTGAAAGGCCACAAGGATAGAATGGAGAAATGCAATAACCATTTTATGCTCCAGATTTAAAAATCTAACCAACAAACAGCTAGTCCAAGAGACTTCTCTGAAACAGTATGGGCAGTGCTATGCCAGGAGGTCATATTAAAATTAAAAGGTCTATTTTACACATACCTGACTTTAATAACAAAGACCAGAAACTCATTTATCTACAAGCTAAATCGGCATTGAATATGAGCCTTGTGGGCTCATGAGTTTTGGTATACCCATATTTAGAGAAGTAATCCTTACACTCTTGCTCCCCAACTGCTGGATGCTCCTCTCTCTCCCAAACCACTTTGCCAGGAAAGAAGCTTTGTCTACAAAGACTGATGGAGAGTGGAAGAGGACTTCAACCTTCAATTTTTCTCTTGTTATTGGGCTGCCTTCCTCCCTCCGTCAACAACACCCCATTTCCCATGAAATGGGAAACTTTCCTTTGCAAGCACCCTACTTGTAGGATCCTTTCTTATTATCCTTCATTTTCCGCATTTAAAAAAGTTTCTCCAGCAAACCTCTCTGAAAATGGTCCAATGATGTGTTGATTCATTAAACAGTGATTGTTAGGGATGGATTATGAATCTTAATGTACAGTGATAAAATTGCGAAGTGATTCATTGCCTAAGACAACATATAACTTCTAAGTTATATGCTAAGGCAGTCTGTGTAGTGGAGAGTATGCAGTGCTCATTCACACTTGAGCTGAGGCTTGGAGAAAGGCTGGGAAGGTGCACAACAGAGCAGAGAAGTTGAACTGCAGGATAGAAGACTTCAGATTATTCCAGAAATTGCTAGAAACCAATAGAAGCCACCATGAAGTCAAGCATCTACCTTAGATCTCTCTGTATTAAGCAGCTTCTCCTCCTCAGCCCTATGGTTTGTTTTTTTTTAAAATTCTTGTTTCTATTTTACTATGTTGCTGCTAAGATTAGGAATCTTTTGTTATGGTGACAATGTTAAGCAGGAGGCTAGAGACAGTTTCCGTCACTATTACAAAAACAAAGGGCGATGCACATGCATTCAGAATGTTTAATCCAGAGCTAGGAACTGAACTGAAACTCCAAGGCCAGTCCACTTTCCTAGTGGCTTTGCTTACTTCCTTCTCTGACGGGAAGACTTTATATGGCTCACTGAAACAACTATCTGCCAATCTCTTTTGAGACTTGCAGATTCTGTACCTTCCCCAGTTTGCCTATGAAGAACACCCTGAAAAAAACCCATAGCACAGTTCTTACACTGTGTCTGGTTTCACTCGTATGTACCTTCTACCTGATATTACCTGTCTCAGCACAGGCTGAGAAACCCGCACACTAGAGCTGAGTTTAAAAGACCTATCCAAGCAAGGTTTGTGATCCTTTTGGCAAAGACAAACAGTTTAAAAGGTATTTAGGCAGCTAATGATGCTGTTAAGCACCTAATAAGGCTTTCAGATTAATACTAGCTGCAGGCAGCTAAGTACACATGAACATCTTTTAAAATCTTTCCGAGAGTGTAAAGGTGTTTCTGAAAAGTAGCTACAGGAGTCCCACAAATTCCAAACTGCCTCGCAGCAGAGAAGCCTAACCATTAGTTTACAGGCCACTAACTAGAATATTTGATGTCCCCTGCATTAGCACCAAATGTGTTCGCAAACACTGTGTTGCCTGATAAACATTCATTTCCGATGCATCCTAAAGTTATCTTTTAAAAGACCTTTGTAATCTCTAGTACTTTTTTTCTGACTGGACACTAACTCTATTTTTCTAGACCAAAATTTTAGAGAAGCCCTAGGAACAGGGGATAAACTTTGCAACAAAGTCAAAAGCTAGTAATAATTGGAGATGAGAGACAAAGAAGCCTCATAAAACTGCAAATTGCTTTATGAAGTGAAATTGTGTCAAGGGGTAATCTACCAGCATGAGAGGAGAGAACACACCGTGCTTATTACACACATTTTAAACTCTACTGCAGGCTCACATGTTCTCAGTTACAATTGTTTCAAGGCACTGTAGTATTACATATGGTTTTCATTTTTACACTGCACATGCATGAGGCTATGTTTTTCAGATCATAATCCTAGCTTGCACTTGGGGGAAACTAACTCCTTCCCAATCCAAAATTTTAATCAAGAATTATGCAATATTTGGTAATTTCCCCAAGGCACCTGCTTCTGGTCTCAGGCAATTATGCAATACTTGCTTAATTTCGATTTCAGCATACAGTGTGCAGTACCAGGCAACTATTAGCTATTCCCAGCTGAAAGTCTGGAAGATCATCTGGGGGGGTCAGAAAAAGCAAGGGGTCAAGGGGGTGACAGGGAAAGGAAGTGAAAGTTTCATGTATTTTTTTTATTTTTAAAATAAGCATACCACTTTGTAATCTGATTGTGATCATTTGGTCTTTCGTTTTCAACTGCCTGAGATAAAAGAGATTGGTATCATTTGGCATTTGAATGCTGAGAAAGTAGCCTCACTAAAATTAACACCTTCTTGTCCTGGAGTTGTACATGAGGACCAATACAACAAAAGATATGATATATTAATATATTGCACAGACACTTTATTCAATACAAATATTTTTTCTGACAATAAGCCCAAAACTAAGATTAAAAGCTTGTCTAAAATATGACATAAGACTCAGAAGTCCTAAGTACAAGCGACCACCACTGTTCTGCAATATGGCCAAGATCAGCAGGATGTGGAAAGTTGTCAGTTTTCAGCTAGATCCTGTAGTTCTCCATGTACCTGCCAAATAATGATTCACAGCAGAAGAATTCCCAAAATGTTGTATAGCAATCACAAGAAAGCAACCAAGAGAAGCATTATGGTTTGATGCATAGATCAAAGGCAAATCAAGGCTGAGTTATTGTAAAGAGATCTTCCCTAGATAAAACTGATTGATTTAATGGAGAAAAATGATGACTAACATTCAGTACACAAAGTAACAGATTTAAATGTTTCCCCCTTTCTAATATCAGCAACCAAAAAACTGTAAACCAACTAATTAAAAGCAATCCAACTCAGACTCTAAAGAAATACACATAACCCATGTAATTCAACTCACAAAATACCCTCTAAGGATGGCTATCCCAAACACCAAAGGCAGTTGCAGACACCTTGTCAAGGGACATCCAGCTGGCTCAAAACATCCTGCCATTCACAGCCGCTCAGCACTGGGCTTCTTGGCCTGAGCCAACACCAGCCTTCCAAAGCTGTCATTTGCTGATGGTGAACAGAATCCAAAACTCATCCCTCCCAAGAACTGCCTGCAGCTGCCTTCAGCTCTTTCAGAGGTGCTTATTAAGATGCAGAAGCAGACACACCTAAGAAGGCTGCCCAGCATAGCCCCTGGGACTACCCTGCTGCTCATAAACTTCAGCAAACTGAGCCAGTGTACCAGTCTAGCTTCCTCTTCACATTTAAAAGCACAATTAAAAAAATCAATCAACTTCAGAAACAAGGGTCAATGAGAAAAGGGAGCATTTTGTCTGAAAAACTCATTTCTTGCAAGACTCCCCCTTGAAAACAACTGTGAATAATAAATATAACTTCTCTTTCAATTACAGGGTGGGCTCTTGCCACTGCTGTGAAAATATAGCCAAGCCTGTGCATGTTCAAAAGAAAACAAGTGTCTCTGAAGTCTGGTGATTACTGCAACCCTTCTCTGCTCCCTTTCAAAGAGGGCACAAAAATTATGAGTATCATTTGTTGATCCCTCAAACAAAGCAGCAGGTTTGTGGGCAATCTAGAAGTTCCAGATTGAGTAATTAAACGCAGCTGTATCATACCCTATCCTGGAGCTTTCCCCATACATACATTTTAATAAACTCTGGAAGTTGAACTGAACTAGACTTAGTACCTCTAAGTCAACTTTGAACCCTTAGGAAGCATACTCTCCTTGTGTGTGTTTTAATTGTCACTACTATTAGATGTAGCTTGTGTAATTAATGAGCCCAAGCCATTAAGGTCTCATAATATATTAAAAAAAAAAAAAAGGCAAAAATTGCGCAAGTTTGTATTACAGAAATATATTTATGTCCTCCTGCTCCTTATCTTGCTGAGGGCATCCCAATTTTCTATGAATTGTCCCTGTTAATCAGAATAATAGATTAAAAGCTTAATGCAACCAAATATTAAAACAACAGGAAAATGAGTAGTAGGTAAAAAGGTACATCAACATCACTACATGATAGCTCAAAACAGCAAGACCAGCACTTACCTATATGCATTTATTGGGATGGCTTGGTTTAAGGAGCTAATAGAAGGTCCTTTTATACAGAATATTAAAGAAGTTCACCACACCTTCGCAGAGCTTCAAATAACAAAGTAGCACACAGAACAGAACAGACAAAGAAAAAATATCCTAAAATATAAATCTAAGGTTGGCTCATGAGATTTTCATCAACTCGTGCAGAAATGCAGGCAAAACAGTTTCCCCAAAACCCAAACATCTGAGGAGCCAGGCAGTGACTAAAGAAAGGATGAGGCCCTTTTCAGGAGCTGAACAAAACAGACAGGTTTTGCTGCCATTTTTTTGTATTACATTGTAAACACAATATTATATCCTTAATTTCTTGTAACAGAAGGCTTCATTGGACTAATCATCCAAGGCTAAAAGAGGTCAACAACCTGTTAAGCGTATAGACTCTGCCATATCACACAGCTGATGTCAATGTCTATTAAATCAACAGCAATATTGTATGAGAGTAATTTTCTTTTAATGGTACATTATTTAGATCTCTAGACAGCAAGTACTGACAACTTACTAAATGAAATTCCAGTCACCTGCAGTTTTTTATTGATATTTCAGAAGAGTCTCAATTCTGCGATAACATTCTTCTGAATTACCCTTATGGGGAAACCTACCCAAGGAGATTTCTAGGAAGTTATTTATTTGGTCAGATGAATGCCTTTCTTAAGGCAATATTAATATGCTTTCTCACAGAATTTTCTCACAGCTCAACTCCAACACATGGCACAGACTGTAGCTAAGTTTTAATTTTTTGAATTTTAAGATGTGCTGTGAAATTGTCATGGTTAAATTCAGTGTCTCTTTTTCTTTCCAGATACTTGGGAGGCAGTGCAAAAAGAGACTGGTTCTTACCTCAGACTTGGAAAGACTGTAAGCTTCATTAGGTAGCGCAAACACTAACTGAACTCATTCAGTTCCTTCCTATGAGACTGAATTATTAGAAAACTGGACTATTGGACAGAGGCACTCTCCAATACTGGATAAAAACAAGAATACTTTGATGGTACCAAAAGCTGGGAGGAGCAATCAGGATAGGGCTGGCTGATGCAGCTTTTGCGCCGAGAGCTGCAGAGCCACAGCCGAGCTGGGAAGCACATCCTGCCAATGTGAGCACACCAGACAACACCAGCAAGTTACAGAGCAACCCCATCTCATCTAAGTGGCACCAATCTGGGTAGTTTTTTCCAATTCAAGCCCTCTTCTGGAATACATTCTTTTTGGCCATTACAGAGCTAGCAAAAATAAGGGCTTCTTTAGAAATTTATATTCATGTGTGTATTCAGTAGCTTGCTCAATTTTAGCAGCGTAGGCAACAAAGAGAGATGGGATATAGGACATGCATTTTACATAAAACATTTGTGTGGACGTGTTGTATCAAACCAGGATTTTAAAGAGTGTTATATAAGAGAAGGAAGAAAAAAAAAATCTACAGTTCAGCCAGGTTCTGTACAATCTGCATGACTGATCCTGTTTACATAAAGATCTAATAATAATTCAGAAGGTAGCACTGACTTGCATTGCAATGTCATTTGCTGTCTTGTAAATGGTATTTATAACAAACATCCTTATTTAATAAATATTTAAACAGTGATCACTGACTCTTCAATCAACCTGTCTGGCTGGAGATTACAACATCAGAGCATCTCCTTAAGTCTACAGCTCGAGTGCTGCCCTGCATCTGGTTCAAAAGGACAAGTTTAGGTCAAATACTTAATCTTGTTGACCGGATTTTATCAGTCCATGCTATAACTTTTACATTAAGAATGTTTTAGTATCTAATTGATTTATACAAATTTTAGGTAAATCATGACTCAAGTGACTTGTAAAGCTATTTGGGCAACTGCAAATTATTGTAAGTACATTATGCAGAAAGAGAATTTAATGTTCCCCACTTAATAATACCCAAATGGTTTTTAAAGAACATTGTAGGGCTTGTATCATGAAATTAAGTATCTGAAAGAGAGAGCAAGTACAAAGAACAGGCTGCTATTTATGGCATTCATGAAAAGATAGGCAACTTCCTCCTTTATTTTCCAGTGCACTTTTCTTCTCTATTCAAAGCTTTCAGATTACAGCAGCCTAGGAGCAAAAGGTGGTTGAAGGCTGTTTTGCCCTATGAAATACCACTATCACACCCACTGCTTTATTCCTAACTTGCAAAATGTAGTTGGCTTGCTTAAGGTAAAACACCATACCTGAAATCTGGTATCAAGTTTTTCAAACAGATTATTAATTTATTTCTCACTCTGATTTCCAGTAGTTTTATCTGTGCTCACGGGTCTGTAACTTACCTGACAAACATCCTCACTATGAAACAACAGATTATTTTTATTACAACAGCACAGGAAAGGTTCGAGCACTTCTGCACTTGTATTAGAAACTTTAAAAAAATTTAAAAATCAGTAATAATGGTGATACAGAAGTCAGAAATAAAGCTGCACTTCACTTAGTAATTCATCAAGTGGAGAGGACCATGCAGAGGCACCAACTTGGCTTCAGAGACTTAACTCCAGTTTTTCAAAAAAAGCATTTCTAAACTAAGCTAAATCAAGTACAGAAGAACACTTGAGAGTCAGCTGGCAGACACGCCAGTTCACATAGGAGGGCCAGTGTTGTGTGGCAAAGGACTTTTTAAAGCATCCAAAAACTAGAAAGCAATAATGGTGCTTTTTGGCAACACTTACCTTAAGAGGCTGTACCTTGCTCAGTACTTGGGAAAGCAAAGAGGCTACAGGTAATGCTGCTTTTAGTCTAAGCCATAGAACTAGAGGTGCTATCAATTTCTACCTGCTCAGCTTTTCCTTGTACTTTGTAAGCTGCCTTGAAATTCCAGACTCCTCCTGGCATTTTAGGTACAAAGGAAAACAACTGCTCTTGGCCTCTTTTCCTAAACACCTGTGGACAGACAATGCCATGCAACAGCTTTTCTCCTTCACAAGAGTATCTACATTTCTGCACATAACAAACTACTTTGTGTTATACTACTCAACTCCATCTCCTTGCAGCTATTCCAAACCCTGACTGACTCAAACCCCATCTATGAGTAGCACTCATGTAACACTGCCAGCAATGGCCCTTCATTAGAGAATCCATGAGAGGAGGCAGACTAGATCTGAGCTGTAGATTCTATACCAGGATCAAAAGACCCTATTTCTGTATCTACACCAGTCTCTGAGGAAGTGTCCAATTCTCTATCTCTTTCACAGAACAGGATTTATTAGTATGCCTGTGTGTGATGTACAATATTTTATCTTGATTACCACTTACACAACTAAAAGGCAAGTGAATATTCTCATTTGCAAATATTTATATTATTTTTTAACAAATTCCAAATTAATTCCTTAGTTACTTGAGATCATGCACTCAGAAATTCACAGCCGTAGAACTGAGAGCTGGAAGGCAGCCTCAAAAATAAAATTTTACACTAATGCAGAATCATGACTCACAATATGATCCCTCTGTCTGCATTCATTTTAGAGAACTGATGACAGGTGACAGTTCATGTTTCTTAAAAGAAAGATCAGATGGGAATACAGATTGTAGTTCTACCAGAGGTCAAACAAGAAAAAAACTTTTAGAGCTCCAGAGAGCCCAGGGAGCCATGTGTCCAAGAGTCATTCTAATAGTGCTCACTTTTAATCCTGTCTTTGCTGGGGTATGGAGAAGGAGAACATTTAACTGCTGACTCCAAGTCACAGAATTGGGATTTACTGTAAAAACAATTAATGTTTTAACCAGAGAATCACATAATTTATTGTATGGCTGGTTAAACTGTTCTCAAAACATGCATTTTTGCAGGGCTTTATGTCTATGTAACTATTACATCTTTCCACAGGAATTCTGTAGCTCTGTCTAACAGGAGGTTTGTGATGGCTTAATTACAATAAAGAAGCCAACACCTCAATTACACTTTAAAAAAAATAAAGTTCTAACAGTCAATATGGAGGCTATACTCCATGGAATATCAAGCTTTTGCTTCCACCACCTATTAGTGCCAAGAATGAAATCACTCTGTAGCAGTGTCCCTGCCCTTTGTGCAGCAGAAGCTGTTTCTTGGCAACCGATGCAGACAACTGAGTTGCCACGGAAACTGGAGAGACTAATTTATAAAAACTCTGAAACAAAGCAACTATAAAGGCAAACCTAAATAGGGTGGGTATATTCCATATTACTTCCTACAGCATTCCCACCGTTAAAAGAATCAGAAATGAAAATACTAAATTACTAGTTGCAATTTTCATTATTTCTGTAAAACTGGACTTACACAGAGCTAACATTTCATTGCATCAGCAGCCAGTAGCCCATTTCTCCTTTCGGTTCAAGCTGGCAAATACACCTGAAGATTTATACTGCAGTTGAAGAGGAACGCTTTCCATTTCAGCCAGTGTTTTCTCTTTCAGGCAAGAGAGAGACTGAGGGAAAATGGCACAGAACAACTGTTGCAGAGTGTGCTCAGAATATCTGCAAGCTGGATAAAACAAGTGTTAACACAGTGAAAAGGCAGAACAATCAATCATAGGTCACTTGAGCTAAGAAATATACATTCAAGTTTCTTATTCATTTATAATTAAATAGAATTAGTAGAATTAATAGATAGTAATAGAAATAGTAAAAAGTATTAGTAGAAAATATTGTCTGTTCTTTAGTAACTAGATGCCAAAGATAGCCTTCTCCTGAATGCATTCTTACCACAGTTACATTTTGTGTATGTGCACATGTGGAGAGCACACTCAAGGCATACATTTTTAGCAGCGAACAAGGTGGGGAAAACCCGACCACATGCTGCATTTCCCAGGAAAGGAAACCAATATGACAACAAGTTCTCTCTTCAAAGAGGAAACTAGTTCCTTCAGCTGCCTAGCCAGGCAACTTAACTCCTCAGAACTATATAGTCGAAAAAAAGAGATGAGGAGAGCCTGCATACATTTGCTCAGAGACAGCAAATCACTGATGGCAGGTTCCCACCTAGGGGCACAGGATGGATTCTCCTCCTGCCATGTTAACCTCAGCCCTCTCCAATTCACCATGACATCTCCACAGAGTTCAGGTTGGGTAGCAACTATTTGTTTACTGACCATCCAACTACTGCCAAACACAGCACCAGTGACAGGAGTCTTGGCTGCCTCACTGCCTCGAGGGGAAAAGTCCACTTGCAGCACTGAGGGCATCAGCCCAAGTCTATTTTACTCAGCCATAAAACTCCTCAAAGTGATTGGAACTGCTTGAAAATCTCTACTGCTCTTTCAAATTTGACTTAATCAGACCCATAGGTTCAAACCATAACAGGCAAGGACCGAAATAAATAGTCCATAAACTGTTTCCATGGGAAACTGAACCAGAACATCAGCAGTTTAAAAGAAAACGCATCCTCTGGATGCTTTCTGCAAATCAAAAGTGCAGTCACACAACTGCACTCATGCTCAGCTATTCAAAGAACTGTGAAAGCCAATGTTATCAGTGGTGATTATCACTGAGATTGTCAGGTGTGTAAAAGCCAGTTGGGCTAAAAGAAAGTAGCTGCTCTTTAGAAACGCTACACATCAATCAGTTTTTGCAAGTTATAAACAAAACAAAACAAAAAAATGCATCCCAACTGCACAAGCCCCAGAGTTCCCTTAGTTTAACACCTTAACTATTATGTACACAAAGAAATTATGCACAGATTCCATTAATTTTCATGGAATAGCGAAACAATTTTTGATCTATAAGGCGTTGGAAGATGTTTCTCTAGTGTATGATATTACACACCAACAACGTATTTCCCAACATAGACAGGCTCACCCTAAGAACCTGAAAAATACTACATACAGCTTTTCCAAAGGGTTAGAAGTAAGTAGAGGTTAAAATTTAATGTTTATAGCTTGAAGGGTTAGTGTTCCAAATACGGCCTGTGAAGTTCTCTCCACTACAGTGCTCTAAGAGAGATACCAAAACTTTTGAGGTATCCTTAGAGAAACCCAGGAATATCAAACAAGACACAAAGAATTTAAATTCTTTTAACCAGACACTGAACAGATCAAATTATCTTGACAGAAGTTTAAGACAGCTGGATGAGTTTCTCACATGTCTCAGAAGTAGCTTTATACTTCAACTGCTTGTCTATTCTGATGCCTTAGAGTCAGAGGCACTGTCATCTTAGCAAAGAGCCAAAGAAGGTGGGTAGCACACATTCTTTGCTTTTTACAAACCTGTGTAAGAAGTTTTTATTAGCTGTGGGCTGTTAACTTTTTTTCACTGAAATACATCATGGCACATTCTCTGCTCTTTGAAGAGGTAGGTGAAGATACACTCTCTATTATGCAGTCCTAATTTTCTTCTACTGAAGCCATAATCTGGTAGTAAGTCATCTTTAACATCCCATCAGCTCATTAATCCAGTCAATAAAATTGCAGCTAGATATCTGACATTTTCCAAACAGTGAGTGAAAAATCCATTCTTTACCACCTACTTGAATTCAGTTTACCCACAGAAAAGGTTGCATCTCCAATTTTTCATCAAATTATTAATTTATTGGAAGAAGGCAGCTGTTGTCGTAATGGTATAACAGTTTACTGCTTTTTTTGACAACTTCTTCATTCCCAGTTCTAAGACAACCAACGGATTAAGGATTCTTTCATATTCTGAAACATTTAGGCCAACATGCAGATGAACATGATCCAGCAAGTGTGCTCACATGGCCAAGAAGGCCACTGTCATCCTGGCCTGTACCAGCAATAGTGTGGCCAGCAGGAGCAGTGCAGTTATTGTCCCCTTGTGCTTGGCACTGGTGAGGCCACACCTCAAATCCTGGGTCCAGTTCTGGGCCCCTCACTACAAGAAGGACATTGAGGAGCTGAAGCATGTCCAGAGAAAGGCAACAGAGATGGGGAAGGGTATGGAACTCAAGCCTTATGAGGAGCAACTGAGGGAGCTGGGAGTGTTTAGCCTGGAGCAAAAGAGGCTCAGGGGAGACCTTATTGCTCTCTACAGCTACGTGAAAAAAGGTTGTGGCCACGTGGTGGTCTTTCTCCCAGGTAACAAGTGATAGGATTAGAGGAAATGACTTCAAGTTGCGTCAGAGGAGGTTTCCATTGGATATTAGGAAAAATTTCTTCACAGAAAGGGTTGTCAAGCATCGGAATACTCTGACCAGTGAACTGGTGGAATCACCACCCCTGAAGGTATTTAAAAGACAGTCAGGGACATTTGTTAAGTGGTGGACCTGGCTGTGCTGGGTTAATTGTTGAACTCAGTGATCTTAAAAGGCTTTTCCAACCTAAATGATTCTGTTTTTCTATAAGTGGTAACAAACATTAGCCCAATCTCTCTGAAAATGAGGACTTTCAGATTTTTACATGAGAGCAACATGCTCCTATATCTCTAGAGATCAACAGCAACGGTAAAATAGTGAGTGTGTTGGTGACAATTTTTTCCACAGCCCAAAGATTTTAGCAAATATTTTAAGCAAGTGGCAGATTGTTTGCTTTTATAAGTGACGGAGCAAGATCAGGGAAGAACCAACCAAAAATTTCCAGTAACCTTTTCCTCTCCAAAGACAGCTGTACATGCTATGCCATATATGAAACTATTTCCTTATAAAGCCATCTGTCATAGTTAAAGGACTAGTCCAGATGGGCTTTGCTCAGTACTAGTTCCTAGATGAACCAAACTTCACAAATCTGAAGGAAATCTGAGCCATAATAAAAAGGGGTAGGGAGAAGACGGAGGGTGAAGCTCCACATGAAACAAGTAACTGGAATAGCACAGGGTTTTTTTCACAGACAACACTGACTGGAAGACATAAACAAACCAAAAAAAAAAAAAAGATCAGAAAAAATTTTACCTCCCTGTTTGTTCTCAAGAGAACCAATGCACATGCTGGATTGTGGGTGTATGTGTACCTAAGCAGACAAAAGAGCTCAAACCTGTCCTTCCCACATGGGAAAATTACTGAGTAGCAGAGATTGATGCAAGCATCTCAAAAAACGAAACCTGAACTATGCAAGGTCCACAAAAAAAAACCAAACTATTTTTGGTATAGATCAATTGTATCCTTGTTCAGGGAATAACTTTACATTTATTGGGGGAAGGAAAGAAAAACCCCAAGCCAACCTTCTCTTTGCTTCCTTGCCCCTTCCCTATAGGATAACATCTTCCCTGTAGGAAGGGAGAGCACTAGGAAGAGTACAGTTTGCGCAGCTGTTTTGTAGTGTTGATAAATAGCTGATGGTCTTGCTTCTCCTCTATATGACAATTTAGAAGCAAGTGAATCATGTCTGAAGAAATTTTTCACACAAATTTTATGAATGAAAGTAATACCAAAAAAGCCTGGTTAATTTAGTTGACTATTCTATTGCAGGATGTGTCACAATGCCTGACACTTGTTAGCATTAGCCAGTTGACTCAGAATGGAATTATTCACAGCACTTATATCTTTTCTGAGAAAGGAAGGCTGAGAACATGAAGCCTACAGAATATTTTAAAGCCATGCAGAACATAGATGCCTAAAGGGAAGAAGAAATCACAATATGGCTCCACTAAAAAGACAAAACAAAGTTGGGCTACCAAACCTTTCATCTGCTAAATTTTTTATTCAAAAAGCCCTTACTTTGCTTCAGCTACAGCTTCACCAAATGTGCTTGTGATATGTCATAAATACTTGGATATATCACAGCTTATGTTGATGACAGATGACTCCCTAAATTACTTGTTATGTTTTTGGAAACAAAGGAGCATCTAACCCTTCTAGGGTCTAGAGTCCTTCCTCTCTTCCTTCTATGGGATCATTATTTGGGATTTGCCAGGAGACAGCTGCTGCTCCCCCTGCAGTGACTACCAGTAACTCTTTGACTCCCAGGGCTCCTGTGACTTTCACAGAACTGTAAATTGGTTGATTTTCCTGACCTACATTTAACAGAAATTCCTGTCTAAAAGGGAAATCATCTTTTCATGTCTCTTCAGTAGCCCTGTGCTGCTTTCTACAATCTTTTCTCTCCTTACTGTTCCTCTGTGCTGTATTTAGCTTCAGTGTTGCATTCTGCTAGCATCATCCACAACAGCTTTATACTGTCCTCTCAATTTCTGTCTGTTATGTACCCTCACCGAGGGCAATTATCTAGTCTTATGCTCAACTTCATGTCCACTATTTAGCGATCAGCATACCTTTCTATACATCCCTATTTTTAAGTGATTGAGATTAAATACTAATTTAGAAAGGAATTATGTACATCATACTAAAGGTAAAATGTCTTGGTCTTATTTTCCATAAGCATCCCATTTATCTGTTATCCATCATTTTCTGCCTAACACTGATTAGGACTGCAAAGGTGGAGAAGTGGAATCTTTGTTCTTTTAATGCAACACACACCCACTTTACCTTGAAAAACTGTTCCAGCCCTACTTGACAAGCTGAAAATTACTTGATACCTTTCCTTATCTTGGAGGGTTTTTGGCATTAAGTTTAAAGGCTTTTTTCTAGGGAGTAATCTAAAATAATACAGAATAAAGCTAAGGAAAGTTGGTACACATTTTTAGTGAGGCTTTGTTCCCAAAGAACAGAAACACTTACTGTACAGACAGACTGCCATTGATTGGGGAGATGAAACCTTCCCACACACTCTACCTAGGTTATTCTGGGGGAGAAAATTTGGAGCTGTAAAGCTGCCTGTCACTTCAGGATTTCAGAAGTCATGACAGACTTCCCTAAAAAAAAAAAAAACTGAAAAAAAAAAAAAAGGGTAAACTTGAGGACTACATAATAATCATAATGTTCCTGTCTTGATGCTGCAGCAGGAGAGGATGCTGCAGTTTGAAACTGAAGCCAAGGGAGAGCTTGGCTCCCCTCTCCTCCTCTCCCGGCCAGGGGAGGAACCAGGAGCAGTGGTGAGGAGCCTCAAGTATCAGCCTTTATTTTAGAGCACCCGCTTGCAATTTCAGTGATCATTCTGATTATTTGCCTGAGTGAAGCAGTCCTATCAAAGCTTTCCTCATCCTACAGAGGTACAAACTGACATTCAGTTGTTCCTCTCCTCCTCCTTTAACATTTAAGAGAACAGATCCTACTCAATGCTGTGAAAAATGACTGGCATTCAGTTGGACTCAGCACAAGAGAAACCAGAGCTTGATTTTCTTTTCTAGGACAGCCCTCCTCCATCTGCAGATGGAAAGGTTAGTTTTTTACAGGGATGCCGCATTTAAAAGCTACTCCTCCTACAGTGTCATTGAAGACTTGCCAGAGAAAAGAAAGTCTCATCCTTTCCTTCTCGTCACCTCCCTCCCCCCACAAACAACCAAAGGATAAAGCACAGCAGGCTCTATACCAGGCCACCTCATTTAAATACTGCTGCTTAAATGAGATTTAAATCAAGCTGCAATATAATTTTGTTTGAAAGCATTTTTTAGCAAGGTGACATTCCTATGCATACCCTTAATCTATAATGACTCCTATAAATCTTTATCAATTTGCTCTTTTGGTCTTATATTTAAAACTCAGTCAGTGTCTTAAAACTCAGTCAGTGTTTTAAAACTCATTTTGGCTTCATAGCATTATTTCTCGCTCATGTCTTAACAAAATTGTCTGATTAAAATGAAATTCCATTGAATCACTTTTTGTCGAGAACAAAAGTTCTTCAGTAAATGCATTCATTCTAACAAATATTTTAACTCAAAATATCACACATTAACTACTGGAATACCTATAAATTATTACAAAAGGGTTTATTTCATTTCAGTCTTCTATTATAGAAATAGAGTCCCAGACAGACTTTACCTAGCTTGGCATGTCTACAGATATTGAATGTTCATCTCAAGTTTATTTGCTGCTAAGCTCAACCAAAGAAAGAAACTTCAAGTTCCCTGGCCTCAGCCAATTAGAATAGTCCAGTTCTTCCTACTTCATCTCTTAAGATACTATGTCTCTCTCAACCCTTGCTTATGGTACTGACAGCCAATCAGTGCTAATATTAGTCCAATTATCTTTACATAAGATAGAGAAGTTTTAGCTTGCCTATCCCTGATGAAAAAAAAGCAGATATGAACACCTGCATTCACAAGGATGCTGATCAACTGCACAACCACTCAACACTTCTACATGAATGCTCTCCCACCATCTCACAGCAATGCAATGGTCAACACTTATTGCATTAAACATCTTCACATCATGCTTACTGCTCTCTCATCTGGTTTCTGTTCCTCTGGTTCCGACAGGCCACTTGATTATTCTTTCCTACATTAACTGCTTCATATTTGCTTTATTAAATTTTACACTGATTGCAGTTCGTGTTCCTAATTCATCAAGATCACACTCTATTTAAACAGATTACTCCAGAGTATTCACAATGCTCCTCAATCTGCCCCAGAACAGATGTGTTCTGGTTTAGAAACTGAAACATCCAAATACCTTTTTTTTTTCCTCTCTAAGACCTATAGGCCACTTTCTCTTTCAAAAATGTACAGGACAGTGAAGGTACTGGAGCTCAGGAAGTATTTAACCATAGCAAGAGTAAAACAAGTACAAGTGCATTTCAGACAACAATACAGGCTACTCAGACAACAGGAGATAAAAATAATGTATTTTTGTATTCCAGGTGCTCTCCCCCTAAACCAAACTGCATAGGTGTAAACCCTGCTAGCACCATCATACACGCACAGGGGCACAGACCCTATACATGCTTATGTAGCTACAGTAAAACGTGGATGGAAAAAAAACTCCTACTTCATATCAGAATCAACAAGGCCATATATGGACTTTTTTCATGGTAATGAATTTCTAGATTTTTAACCTTGTTATTCATAATCAGCAAGACAGAATTGTAGCATGCATGAGTTAATTCTCGTGTGAACACGGAGTTTCTCATTATCAGTGCCTAGTGTGCCAGAACCATCCCCACAACACATGCGTGTTACCCTCACCTCCCTCTCAAAGTTATTTCCTCACCAAGGAGCACACAAGTACGTCACTTAAACACTCCATATACTGCATTAGCTTTAACTCAGATTTCGTGTGGGCGTAAATGCAAACACAGATTTCATACATGGGAAACAGCAGAAGGTTAAAAAAATCTTGGTTATACGCATACAGGATATACTAAGAGAACAAAGGAGCTGGACTACAGAATTGAGATGTGCTCAGGAAACCATTTCACACACAGAACAAACTCCACAGAAAGCACCATTTTTCAGAATTTGTTAGATTTTAAGGAAACAGGAGTTGTGACTAGAAATAAAAAAAGGAGAGAATAGTGAAAGATGAGAAGTTAAAAACATCAATGAAAATTAAGGAGAGTCCTAGAAAACTTTCAGAAACAGGCAAATGATTCAGAGGTGTATAAGAAATCAAGAAAAGGAACATGAGACAGCATGGTATTTCAAGGACGACTAGAAAAAAGGAAGAACTAAGGTTCAGCTTCTGGATGCACGGTATATAGCAGCAGCTGCAGTTTGCAATTCAAATTAATGCAAAACAGACATATAACCTGTCTGCAAGGGAAGGCAGGTGGAATTATTTTAAACAGCAAACACTCTTCTATTTAAAAAGTCAGCATATCCATTTTAGGCAATGTCTGTCTTCCTTTTAATCGAAATCATTCTACCCTGGCTATTCCACAAGATGCCCCCACCGGTTCCCTACTGCCTGGCAGCTTTGAAAAAAATCATTGCTTATACCAAACTAAAAAGATAATTAAAAGCAGTTCAAACTGAGATTTCACTCTCTATTCACTTGATGAGTAAATGTCTCTTACAATTTTAAGCTATTAAAGCTCAGAGGAGTTTTATTGAAAAGAAGTTTCTGAGATTCAACATTTAATGGAAAACCAAATCCACTAGAACAACTGATTTGGGAGAGGCAATCAGCCTTAACTACTTAACATGAGTTTTATTTCCAGTAACATCCAGCTCTGAATTCAAACCCTATAAAGCTTTGCTGCTTCCAGTGGGAGCATACTACAGTCTTCTGCCTTGCTTTCTGAAGTTACACGCACTTATCTCTGATAATTTCACACCCATTTGTGCTAAATTTTGTCTATGTGTAAAGCACCATGTCCTATCCTCAAGTCCCCAAAGATTTCTTTGCTCTTCTGTCTATGGCTTCAAGGATTCAGTCCTATGGAAGAAGCTTAATTCCCTCCCCAGCAGCCTTCTCAAGCACAATCACCTGCTTCTAGCAGGTGGTCTGACAGACTTCATAATTATTCTGGGGAAAAACATAAGAGAAAGTACTTACTAAAATTTAAGAACAACTATGTGATATACACCTTGTATACCATTAATCAGTGACATCAGGAAGACAGTTCCAAAAGAGTTTGATTTATTTATAAAAATCTCAGCCATTTTCAGAACACAACTGCCTTCATTCAATACAATGGAAACATTTTCACCTACTGGTAATTGTATTAGTTTCTAAATCTGATTGAGTCTGGACAGCCTGCCCTCATGAACTGGCACACAGTGCTGGGGACACAGATTCAGAAGAGATTAAGTCAATACTTCCTACAAATTAGTTTCAAGCTTAAAGAGAAATGGAGGGGGAAAGAGGCAGAATACATGGTACATCACTGATTTAATATTACATAATACTGTTGCCCCTGATGATCCTCTAAGTCTCAGTACCACTTCCAAAACTCATAGCAGAAATCCTCAGACACACTGCTAAGAATGTGATTTGCATCTCCAACTCCTATACACAGCACGGTACATTTAGGGAAGAATCCTTCTAGAGGTAGAGACCTGGATTCATCTTGAGTAACTTGATGAGCACCTGAAAAGTATGTCGTTGCCCTAGACTTGCTTTCTACAGAAAAAGAATCACAAGAGACAATTCCAGACTAACTAGGTTGAACATTCAAAAATATTTGTGTTTCTTGCCACTCACTACAAGCAACAGCAAAGTGCATGGCTTAAGAAGCTTCAAAGCATTGAACATAAGATGTTTCACAGTTTACTGCAGTTTCAGAAAAGAAACTGGTTTCATAAAAACTTAATCAGAAAAACAAGATACAAAATTGGGCTGTCACTACCGTTTCCTGCACTGTCAGTAATTTTTGAATTATTTTGCCAGCATCAATTACCTTTTGTAGCATTTGAAAGACCTTGGTTCCTATAAATGCAAAGATTGGTTTTCAGAGAAGAACACAGCTAGTGACAGAATATTTATGTAGTTATCCCTCTCAGTATTCATCATTCACATAAGAATTTTCTTCTACTCAACTGCTTGACAAAAGGTGAATAGGAAACTAAGTGGAAAGAAATACATAATCAAGGACATACTTGCACTAAGTCTCAGGTAGCTGTTCAGTCTTGAGTTTGATTAAGCTATTAATCGTTAATGTATTAACTCATTTTTTTTCAAAAGAGGTATTGCCAAGATTTTTCAAGTGTTTTTGTAAGAATTCAAGGCCCAGCAACCCAAAGATAGAATTACACAAAAATACTTACATTAAAAAGGAAATATTTAAGTTCTAATAAGCTACATGCGGTACTGAGAATTTTTCCTACAAATAGTATAATTTAACTTCTTAGGAAAGAAACATGCTACAAAAAACTGTGAGAGAAAAATGTTGGGTTTTTTCTTAGATGATGCTTAGAATTCTCCTAAATGGCTAGAAATTCTTAATCCTCTTTTAACAACTAGTTTTAGAAGGAACAGAAACAACCCATCAAAACCAACATCCATTATGCTTTTTCACAGCATCATTACATCATACCACTTAAGAGAAAGGAAATACACACTCTGCCAGAACAAAAGAAAAAGGCATTACTAACAATAATAGCTTCAGAGAGTATAAATAAAACCATCCCTGTGAACACAACCATTTGACAATACACCGTAAAAAATCTTTAAACCATCAATCTCATTTGGTTCGGAGAGAGTCATAAGGCAGGGGGAGCAGAACAGAGAAAGTTTAGGATGACTGCTGTTTGAAAGCATCCCAAAAATGTTTTAGCTGTTCACAAAGAACTTATTTTTTCCCCAGGATTGAGTTTTACTGAGCAGTGGAAACTCTTCTCCACAACCATCAGTAATCTCATGCCTGTCTCCAAAATATGATTGTACAGCATCATCAGAGAAATCTGCAAGCACTTTTCCAAAATCTCTTTCATGAAACAGTTGAGCAAAAAAACCACAAACTCTCCCCAACAAGATCATACAGTTGAGGATGCTCCCATTTGCTTTTCTTCGCCTTCCCCAACTCAGTAAAACACAAATCAGAATTTATCTGGATAATAAGCTATTCTTTATTACATTGCACATTTAAATGATAAAGTAAAGTCCAGATGTAGAGGAAAAGGATGTTATTCTAGAAATGGATAGTTCTGAATGACCACACCATCTCCTTTCCACTGAGAAACACTTCCTCACACTTACACAATAAAAAACTCCACCTTGAGGAGTTAGAAATTATTCTTCCTCAAGAAAGGCTTCTGACAGTACATAAACTCTCTAATGAGTAGCTGGATCTCTTGAAAGGCATGCAAATCAACTTATGCGGTATTTAACACATTCTGAAGCAGGTGTGGAAGCTTTCAGTCTCACTCAACTAATAACAGCTCTCATTTTGCACAGCACACAAGCCACTCCAAAGGATGCAGAAGATGGCATCTTCTCAATTTTCAAAGTCAGTCTACAGTTCCTGTGAGATGCCAGTTAGCAACCATGGAAACTCCTATTGTGAGAAGCTTTTGGAGACAGAGCAACACAGTTGTCAGTCTCAGCTTAATAAGAACCGACCCTAGATAAATGAATGAGCACACTGCTTTCAGTCAGGAATGGGCTTCTGTTCACTCCTTCACAGAGAACTTTATCTGAGTAACAATTAAAATTGTTAGTCAATGTCATAACATGACAACGAAAACAGCCTATCCAGAAACACAAGAGTTCAAGGACTTCTGTTCTAACACCAGAATAATACTAATTGGCAGCAAATCTTCTACCCTAGCGCAAATGATTTTGAACCAGTCTTTTACACTTTTCTCAAAGTACAGTCTAATTTGTAGTGGAAGTCTTCCACTTTTCTCAACAGTAATCACAAGAATCTCCCAAGACCCCTAGAGCCCATCACAACTTGCTGAGGCAGGCAATTTCCACTCATTGAATTTTTTCTGTTTGTTTTTCAGACTATCATGTCTTCAAGAAGGCCTTTTCCTCAGTACTGAGAAAAAAAATCCTCATCTTTTTAATCCTTCCCCAAAACCAGTTACAAAACACCAAAGCCAGAAACCATACATCTTCCAGATTGAGAAAAGAAAGAATTTGACTAAATATACTGCAGGCAAGAAGGATGGAAAGTGTGGTGCATTACAAGCTGGAGAGGTGCCCTTTGGCTTTTTTTTAATGTCTCTCACAGCTATGGAACATGGCGGTCTGTGAATATTGCCCAGACAGGGCCTAAAATTCACATCTAAGATAAGCAGCACAGGTATTTTCTGATGGGTATGGCCTTCTAGCATTCACATTGGAAGCCCTTAAGGAAAGAACAGCTTGTGCAGTGCAAGCACAATGGGATTCAGGACCCCAGATGATAGTCTAGTATTAAAGTACTACCTCAAGAGCAGTTGCTTCCCTGTTAAAATGTTTATGTAAGCTGCAGAAGTCATTTTACTCAATGTTTTCTCACAACTAGTCAGGATCTCCACAGCTACACCTCACAGAAAATTCACCATGGTTCTCTGGTCAATCAACATCACCCATGTGCCAGTGGCTGGCAGGGAGATCCAAAGCCTTCAACAAAAGAGAGAAGATAAAGTAACTGTGCTGAGATAGAGAAGAGAGACCCCACTTAAATTTCCTCCTGTTTTTGAAAAACGTGGAAAATAAGTGTTATTTTGAGTGGACTGTAGCTACAACTGAAGAACAAATAAAAAGAACATGCATGACCAGTCACCCTTAAAATTAAATGCACCTTCTACATTGAGTGGAATTGATTACAAATGCTGATGTGAATCAAAATTACAGAGCACACCCAAAATGAGTCACTTGTTGCACGTTAATTTTATTTGGGCTAGCATTCATTTTGTCTAGATTGCTCTACAATATACACTACACAAATGCTGAGGTGAGAATGTCATTCTGTGAAGGATACCTACCTTCTTTTATGTAGGGGTTTCTGTTCCAAGGACAATCCAGGTCTAGAGAAAGACATTTGAGATGTTTAAGACATCCTACAAAACAGTACATTTGGCCAAGAATTTACTGTACAATACAGATGTTATTATCTAATGTTTTTCACTAGTTAAGAACAAAACCTTTAAAAAACACATGCTCATTTCAGGTGTAGGTGCAAACAAGTTGCTTTTGCTTTAAGAGAGTATTTTCTGGGAACAGTAGTATTCCTTTTTAAAAACCAAAATATCATGTGTCTTCAAAAAGAGAAGTCCACAGGTGGGGGAGTTTGTCTGCATCATAACATAGCCAGTTTATAGTGGGTTTCCACTAAAAAACAAAAGCATATTACACTAAATGAATAAGCTTCCGGCTTTCCAGAACTGTGATGTTCTCTTTCCTTGCAGCCACAATTCTTTAATAGCTATTTTAATGGCTTAAGGCAAGGTTATTGAGGAACATCCCATGCCTCACACATAATTCTGTGAAGTATATGTCTAAGTAGCTGTGGCTGCATTTCATATCTGTATAGGTAATTTGAGTTGTGAAAAAATATTTAGTAGGAAAAAAACCCAAACAGATAGTGGCTTTTATTCTGGTATTTCTGGCACTGACCATTTATCTGTCTGGAGTGAAATCAACAGCATAATGCATAAACTGAAAAATAATTTGCATGATTGCATCTTGTTAAGCTAAGAAAACCACCTGTTCAAATAAGTAGGTCCTATTATAAATGAGATGTTTTCTCTGCCAAAAGCAAATGGAGGATGTACAAGGTAACAAAGCACTGCTGTCCAACCTTTACTCATTGTCAAAACATGTAAATTGCAAATATCCTGCACAAATATTCACATCATAACACTTCCAAAAATGGCACTGTTTCACAACATTGTTGTTGTTGTGATCTTAATGTGACCTTGATTAGTTTTCTCCCATTTTAGTCATTGGTATTATTCTAGAAGGGCATAAAGCAAACAGAAACCAGGAAACTGAGCTTGCAACAAAGCAACTGGGCTCTATCTCCACATGCAGCTTGTGTCCTCGATGCCTGCATTGTATCCACACACTGCCTTTTAAAAGGCCATTTTTAATGCACATCAAACTAAAAATGCCACCTTCTGTTAAGGAAAGGTTAGAAATCAAACTGGAACAGTGCAGCTACTGTAAAGCAAGACACAGTCATGAGAAAGCGTTTCCTCTCTGTCAAAGTATGTGACAATATTAAGGGTGAATGCTAACAATATCTTTTCATGAACTTAAACATCAGGTTAATCTAAAAAACTGAGTAGTGCTCATAGTAAGAGCATGTCCTCATTATCTGTATTCCTACAGGCAGCCATTACACCTACTCATATTTATTTTTATTTCCTTACATAGCAAAGTTGGCAAGGAAAACACCCCAAGATATCCCCCTGGAAAGCTTTTGATTTTGGTCTGTGCTCGTAAGACTGTTAAACAATTCTGAGAGTACCACCATCTTCAAATGCATCAGTGTGATATGGGGAAGTGATTCTATCTCCTTCTCTAGAGCACAAACAGCACCAGACCCTTGTACCAGTGGAAATTAAGTATATCCTTAAAAGTATACATAAACTATTCCAGACACAGTGTGAAACCTATCCAGCTCTGAGGAGTCATTAATAATTAAACTGCAAAAGTATGCTAAATGTAGGCCATTGATGAGCTTTATGATCAGATTGCAGTTGTATATTGTGCCCCTTTCAGCACAAATTAAATGACATTCTAAAGGTTCCAAAACCTTGAAGTCAAAATACAGATTCCGATATGCTGTAAGGAAATGCAAATAAACCACTAGTTACCCTGTTTGTAGTAAGGAGAAACACCTTTTTTTTTTTTTTTTTTTAACGAAACTGAAGTAATGCATGAAATCCAAAGCCAATACCTACCCAATACTGGAAAACATCAAGTTTTAGACCCTGAACTGCCACTGACGCAAAGAGACAATACCGGTTAAATTTGTTGGGGTTTGGTTTCTTTGAGGATTGGTTTTTTGTGAGTTTAGTTTGTTCCTGTTTTTTGTTTTAATCTCCCCATCACCCTTTTCCTCTGCTATTCCAACATTAAAAAGTTGAAATGGAGTTCTAAGAAACACTCACAAAGCATCACAAGCACCAGAAATAAAAATCAAAACATCACAACTAACAAGGCTGTTGGAGGAAGAGCATCTAAGCTCAGTTTTTCCATGTGTAGTGTCCGTACACGACAACCACCTAACTTGGATGCCCAGTTAAGACTCTGACTCCTGCTACTGTTTCTTTATTAGCCTGAGGCATCTAATGATAGTATCCAACAACCATAAACGTACCACACTATCCACCTGCATTAACAATACAGGGGACTCATGTCAATTTTTGCTATGGAAGGGCAATTCCAGTCTTGGCCTCATAAAATAACTTAGAAGAGATGACAGTACAGAATAGCCTGTCTCCAGTTATATTCCCAAAGAATGATCCCAGGAGAGCTTTATTCTCTTATCCTTACAGTAAATTACTTTTCTTGACTCAGAGCCTTAAGATTTTATTGCTTTTTAAGTTGGCAATGAAAGATTTAATCACAGATTTGTTAGATTTAGCCCCTGAACACAGGCTTTTCCAGAACCTTCAGAGCTCCAGCAGGAGTCACAGTAGAAGTTCCCAACTACAAATAGCACTGGAAAAATTTTGGATTTACCATGGATTTCCTCCCAGTAATAATTCGCAGCTTGAGTTTAGCAATAAAGAAACCCATCATCGTGTCCCCAGCGCCATCTGGGAGATCAGGCTTTTTGGCAGAGAAAAATGGAGCAGCAATTGCCTGGCAGCACAGGAAATCAATGACTTCCCCACTCAGGGCTGAGCAACAGGCTGCTCCTGCTGAGCACCAAGTCATTCATTTTCCTTTCTGCCAGCAAAGCTACTCTGTACATGCACACAGCAAAATCTCTGTTACACTTGCAGGACACACACACACACACATGCTTTCCTCTAAACCCCGACCTTACCAGGAGGGTCAGACAGCAAGCTACACAATTCCATGTGTATATCCAAAAGGGGAAGGAGTGTGGAGATGGCAGTCACTTGGGAGAGCTTCTGGACACGAGGGTTTCAGGCTACAAGGTAGGTAATAAATATCCCCAGTACACCACTGATTGAAGCTCAAGTCAAAGCCCGTGAGTTGACAAAGGATTCAACTGAATTATGCCAAAATAAGGGCCAAGAAAATCTGGTCTTCCCTTTCACCCCAGTAGCAGGATAATACAAGATAATTTCAGGAATTAGAGTTCTTAAGCAAGAGTAAAGGTGGGGGGGGTGCTTGTTTTAAGCACAATCATTAGAGGGGAGCTTCAAATACAAAAAGATAAAAGTGAGCACGTTATCCAGAAGACAACACTGGCCTCTTTCCAGGCTGCACTCCTTCAGAGCTAAACCACAAGTTTATTTACATATGCAATACAAAGCATATGCACCCCTTTTTTACTGAGAGGGTTTGCAGGAACCAGAATAATCACACAAGACCTTCTGTCAGCGTCATAGCAGAGACCACCACTGACCTCTGTGGCTTTAAATTCTCAGCTCCTTCCTCAAATTTACTAGCCTTAGTGCTCCCTGGAGCATGAGGCAAGGTAAGGAAGGACAGGAGCTGAGAGTTTCCCCCAACACATGCTTCACCTTTGCTGCTGACAAAAAGAATTTCACACCCACGTTTTGCTCCACGTCAAAGTTCGCAACAAAGTCACAATAAGTAGATCATTACAGGCATGTACATAGTCACGGAGAACTATACTACTGTGTGTAACTGGTGTCAGAGGTTACTGATACAAAACAGCAGATGGAAGGGACTTCTGGTCAAGCCAGACTTGGCCCCGATTTGAACCAGTGCTCTGAATAAGCAGCTTGTCCTTTAAACAGCCTTCTCTGAGCTCAGGGTACTGCTGTAGCTGTTTCCAGGGCTGTGCCTGCACATCAGCCCCAGTAACTGCAGCTATGTAAGGACATCACCAGATCTTGCTGAGTGTTTATTTACCTGTGTCAAGCATATTTGGCAGCCTCTCCCAAGAGCAACACTGTTTGCTGCATGTCTGTGAATCACTGAACCTAGAATCTGTAAAACACAGCTATATTACAGCAGAAATATCATGGTCTCTAGTAGCTTCTAGCTTCTCATGGAGACTTCTTCGTTTTAATAAGTTACATCTGTAAATGCAAATATCTGCCTTATTTCTCTAGAGTCACCATTGCTCTAAATCAATTCAGGTCACGCTGAAATTAGCCTTGCCCTTCACCAGGTTAAGAGCTTCTCCAGTTTTGCTATAATTAATACATGTCCATAGACAAATTACAAATAAAGTGAAAGGCAAAAAAGAAGTAGGATTATTCTGTAATATTTTTTTGTGTTCTTCTATCCCCAAGTTCAATAAGAAGCATATCAAAAATCTCACTCTGCTGCAATTTAGTAAGTCATCATAAAGAGCCACTGCTTGAAGGTATTTCACGGAAGAAATAACATGTAACCTACAAGAGACTCCTAAATAAATGTGAGCACCACACATAATCCTACCTGTTTTCCTGCAAAAGGGAAAAAAGCTCATTCATTTTCTAAGCTTGCACCTTCTTCATTGTCCACTTGAGGTGCAATAAGATTCATCATTTAGTCACTCTGGACAGCAGGTCTGCATTTACCATGGTGAAACGCGTCCTCACTGTTTGTTCTTACAGTTTAAGGAAAGCCAAGTACAGTGACTCATAAAACTGCTGCAAGAAAAAGCTGAAACAAGTTAACAGAATGAGCTTCTTTTAAGTGACATCCTTCATCCCACGTTTCCGGTGTGCAGAGCCAAAACCACATCACACTTTCAACTGAACAGATTCAGAGCTATTATTTCTCATAAATAGCAAGACCATCACCAAGGCCAAGTAAGGCTTCATGGTGTTCCTGAGCTGCTCACAGATCTTAAGTACGCTATAAGCAGTAGAAGGCCTGGCTGCATGTTCTAGAGCAAATGGGACTTTTTTATACTAATGTACTATTCTTTTTCTTTTGTAAAATTATACTTTCTTCATGCTGGGAATGGTCATCGTGACAATTCTTACCTGTTTTCCATCTAGTGTGTACAAGCGTTTAACCACCCCTGAATCCAGCTTGATGGCATCGGTTATATCAGTAAGAACCTGTTCAAATGAATGTGCTGTCTTCTTGTTGAGCAGAATCCGGACTGCTTTCCGTGGCTTCACTCCGCTCCTGATGATAGTGACCAGTTTAGGCCTAATGAAATCCTTATTCTCTTTTGTATCTGGAGTACCTCCTTTAGCAGTGGCAAGAGATGGCACTGAACGAGAAGTAGAAGTTGTCTTAACATTCACTGACCAGTTTGGGTTTACATTCTTTGTGTACTCCAGTTTCTTGAAGGGTTCTATGGAACCACATACATAACTTTCCCCTGTGGAAACAAAAGCAGAAGTCCAGCAAGTCAGATTGGAGAGGGAGGGATAAAAAGAACAAACAGAAAAATGCAGGAAAATATAAAATCAAATCCTTCTGAAATTATTAATTATTCTTATCATTCTTGATCTACAGCGCATGAAGTAAATCTCTTCCCTTCTCAGATGCTACTGACTATAAAATGAGTGATCTCTTAAAGGTCACTCTTCAGCTAACCATTCAAGAAATGCTGTTACGAAAATCCATGAAAGCAGAAGTTTTCTTATCAGAAAACACTATTTGCAGTGGGGATCACTGCTGTCAGTAAACACAGTAAATAGTGTTCATATTTCACCAGCACATTATCACAGTACTCCCCCAGCGTTCATGCTTAAATGGCCCACTCCTAACAAAAGAGAAGGCCCCAAAGACTTTGGAGGAAATAATATCAAATGTTACCAAAAAATACAGGCTACAAATAACTTTTTTTGAAAAGGTGCATGAAAGTGTCATAGGACATTTGTTAACATTTGATTTTTTTAAAGCTTTAGGCATCATAAACCCAGGATATGTATAGGGAAGAAATCTCCCTGTATTATTTACTGACTCAATATATAATATGTGGGGAAAGGAAGACAAAGAGTAGCAATTACAGACCTCTCATCACAAGAAATTTACCATAGTTAAAAGAAAAATAGCGGCTATTAGTTCCTCATTCTGTTGGAGCATTATCTACAGTAAAATATTTTTGAAAATACCACACCCACACACTTTCTGCAGAACTAGAAGACAGCCAGAAAACCCAGCACCCTGTAGATTAGCACCTGAATCCAGTCCAGCTGAAAGCTGCGGTGCAAGGGGCACCTGCTTGGGTGCTCCCAAACTCTCCCTTGAGCTTGACTGTGTGCCTGTGCTGGTAGCAGCACTGGATGAGT
Source organism: Acanthornis magna (assembly GCA_036785705.1). Classification (NCBI taxonomy): domain Eukaryota; kingdom Metazoa; phylum Chordata; class Aves; order Passeriformes; family Acanthizidae; genus Acanthornis; species Acanthornis magna. The sequence continues at coordinate 17,516,784 of JAWUZG010000090.1, forward strand.
TGGATCAGCTCAGTGATCTGATTGAACAAACCAAAGACACTACTAATTTTGCAAGTTGATCCAGTTCATCCTCTGCCTGGGGAAAAACAAATAAACAAACAAACAAACAAACCAAACAAAAGAAAAGAAAAAAAAAAACCCTCAAAGAAACCAATGCTAGATCCAGCAAGACCACATCTTCTGGCAGCCTGCAGTTAAATCACGAATAAATCAAAATCCTATCCTGAATAATACCACAGAGACATCTGAGATGTTTTAGTTCTTCTGGGTTCAAATGTTCTGTGTATGCTAACAGCACAATGTCAGTAATGTAGCCCAGGGTAATAAAACCAGAACAAAACTCAGTGATGCACCTTCTACACCAAAAAGTACATAAGAACCAAAGATATTCCTAACAATCCCTACCCTAAGGGAAGAGGACTCACAGTTCAATCATTAAAAGAAAAATAAGCATTTAAAATTTACTTCTGAAGAGGAATGTTAAGGTTTCAAGGCACCCAACCCAATTCCACAGATATTACAGCACACAAGGAATGCAGGCAGATACACAAGAGTCACCACATTTAGAAACGGAGGCAGGGAACACTGGGACTTAAAGCTTGGATAAAGGCAAGCTCTTTTAGCCACTGCAGATATATACAAGATATGCAGACAGATATGTAGATGATAACAGCAGAACAGAAAGGCTCAGCTACAGTAATGAGTGGTCAAACAGTGCACATTCTCTTTTATCCATATCCCTATCCAACAGTTCTAATACTAGCTACTCAATTACTGCCAGGTCAGAATGCACCCACAGAACCACACCCATAAAATTAGCAAGATTTAAGGGGAAGAAAAAATCCTACTATAAGTGAGAATGCTCTCAATACAATAAATACCTGCTCTATAAAATAGTTTGCAGAAGTCTCTTCTATAAATTTTTAAACAAAATTTATTCTTGTCTTCACTTGTGTTTGCTGTAAGATGTAAAATCCACCAGCAACCTCTTTTTTTTGAGGGGGGATATAAAATTTGGATTTTCAGGTTCAGTTCTATTAGGGAAATTGTTCACTTCAGTTGCACAAAGTAATGTTTATTTAAAAACAAATTAAAACTCACTTCTCAAAGGGTAGGCTCATAAATAAATGGCAATACACCGTGTACTCAGAAGATTTACATTTAGTTTATTAAGAACTCTTCTGGTTCCTCTTCTTGAAAGGACAGAATTCCGCATGATTTTTAACATCTTCTATATTTAAAGGTCATCTGGATTCCTTGCAGCATTTAACTGCACATCAGCTCTTCATTACGAACTAAATTTGTATGAATGATCATAGAAAAAGACCAATAGAATCACTGAAGGTTTGGGATTGTTTGAACATCAGCATTTTTGCCCTTTCTTCATTTCCAAGAGTACTATATTACATAAATAAGATACTTATACCAAGAAATATTTTTCCCTTCAAGAGGCTTATATTTAGCCACAGAACATCTTGGAGGTAGAGCATCCAAGGCCTTCTAAGATGAAATATCTTTAGTAACAACTATTTTATATAGGTCAACAGAAATACAGACACTTCTCCCATAATGTTATTTAAAACTATTTTAGAAGTTAGCCAGGGACTGCAATTCTCATGCATGATGGTCCTAAGGGTCAGGCCTGTAAGAATAAAAACCTTTAGCACCTCTGGTGTTTGTATGCAGAGGAAATCTCAAAGGACAAAAGGTCTTCACCTAGATTTTCATTCTCTCTTCTTTTTCACCAGTACCTTCAGGAAAGAAGATTGCAAAGACATTTCACAAGGGGCATGATTTATAAGTCCAATAAATCCATCTCCTGCTTTATCTATTGCTTCCTCATCAGCAGCTTTGACTAACTGGCAGATGGAAGAAGAAAGTAGCAATTTCCAGACACTAGATTCGTAACAGAACAAGTGCTGAGAAGGATTCTTTGCAGGAACTGGATTATGCAAATGGCACAGACAACACAGACCATTTAAAAGTGTCAATTTGATTGCAGCACCCCAGGAGAGGGGAGCGAGCGTTTCACAGCGCAGTCAGCTGTCACTAATGGAATTTTGACTCTTGATTACAGTATCAATAGCCATTAGAAAAAGAAAAGGGGAACACCCAGCTGTTTTGGGACATCTGACACGTAGGAAAAAAAGCGATTATTACACCTTAAGTGTATAGGAAAGAGTATCCCTTTCCTGAGACCCTCCTCACAGCAACAGTGCAAATGAAACACACACCACTTGAACCCTTCAAAAAAGATGCATAGCACTTGTTGGTCAGTTTCAAACCAGCAACCCTACAATTTAAGATGTACAAATGCCCAACACTTCCGGAAATACCACGTGGAACAATTAAAATAAATCTTAGCATTGAGAAATCAATCAGAAGGCTAACATGTAGAAGGGCAGATCCCAAGACTTTGTTTATGCTAAAAAAAAAAAAAAAGAGACAAAAATCTACTACCTGCAGTTATACATCTGTCAAAATTCAATGCAGCTGAACCACCAGAGACATGCAACACTGAAGGATAGTTCTTACAGGTCACGACAGAATTTCAAGACATGCTTCATTTATTAAATATATAATTTTTAAAAATAATATCTGTATACAAAGTGGCTGCTAAGCAGATAATCACTGCACATAAGCACTGGAGTCTTCCTGATGCAAGTGTCTCCCTCTTTGGCACATTGGTATTAGCAGTTAGTTTGTTTTCTTCGGCTTGCTGATATTTCTCCCTGTAAGAACAACCAAGGCATCATCTCTTAAAAGAGATAATTTGAGTTGCTTTTCTGTGCTTAAGGTGACTTAACCTAAAATGGCTTCCTGAGGAAGCCACCTGATCTTAGATTGAAACCCTGGAGAAGGAAGAAAGGATCGGTTTGAATCACACAAGCAGAGGGGGAAAGCCAACCCCTCTTTGTGGAGGCTTCAGGACTCACCACTTTATGGAAAACAGCGTGGATTCCTTGGAGCAGAGTATGTAGTAGGAATAGAAAGTTAATTTATTAATTCGCAGTGATTTATTGGGGTCCATTTCCCCAACAGATAGGGCAAGAAATATCTTAAGAGAACGAGGAGGGGATTAGCACCTCCAGCACTCCATGCTTAGGCATACCTGCCTTTCTTCACTTCTACCTTTGGTTTTATACATACAAAAGGCAGAATCTCAGTCTCTCAGGAGAAAGGACAAAGAATTCTGACTGTGCCTCACCATACAGAGCAGATTGCAAAAGGAAGATGACCTGAATCAAATAAATTACTGATACTTGATAGTTCCCAAATGTGTTAGTTAATAGAACAGTAACCTACTTTTACTACATTGCTGCTGCCTTGTCTTACTGCAGGGTCTGAAAAAATGCAACGGTGCAAAAGAGATGGAGCATCTACAGGAAATAAATCTGACCTACACATGTTCACCTAGCAAGCAGATGCACCAGAAACTTTAAATCAGATCTCCTCTGACCTCTTAAAGGACTTCTTTCACAAACTTTCTTTCTTCTTTGTTCAGACCAAAAAGTTCTTTTTTTCCTCATCAAAAGCCAAATAAAAATACTTCCTCTCCCTCTGCCCACCCAAATTTCTTCAGTCTTGTTCCAAGTAAGATAGGCATTGCACACACTTAAGAAAAACCACCAAAAAACGTAAAGCACCTAGAATAAAAAGCCACATGGGCTTCCAAGAAGTTGTTAAGCAGGAGACAAAGATGATCAGCTGGCTAACGGATGAACAAAATAATCAAATAGACAGTGCCAGAACAAACCTCTGCTATTTTATGCAACACGATCATTCAGCTGTTTGTTTATTAAACAATATAAGGATTGCAGCCATTTCTGCCACAGGATTCAGTCCAAGTTTCCCTAAATTCGATAGCCCTGGATCAAGTCCATGGTAAATATCCAGTGTAAATTTAATCCTACAAACAAATGTCCACATAGATTCAGCTCCACAAACATTTAAACAGATACTTTACTACTATTATTTTGATAGCACATTACACATGCATATGAATTTCCAGCCCATCAATTCCCAGCTGCTGAGGTAGGCATGACCTAAAAGAAAGAAGCCATTAGCTCCAGAGAGCATCAGAGACCATGTCAATCAATTCCTACAGTCTGGCCTGGCTGGGCTTCTCACCAACAACACCGGAGTGGCTGGCAGAGTCAAGAAGGCAGCAGGAATACTGGGAAGGAGAGGGAGAAGCTGAGATACAATGAGGTGACAGCAGGAGTAGCAAGACCCATATACAAAACAAGCCAGGAACACTTGCAGCCCATCACTTCAGCAAGTAGATGCTGTCTTTTGAGCCCTGCACTGGCAGCTTCTCTGCTGCTCTGAACACAAACTGCCTGCCTCCATCACGAGAGCCTTCCCGCAGTCCTCATGTGACCCAGCATCTCCTCTGCCCTGCAGCGAGGTTCACATCTCCCAAGGGTCATTAGCTGGCTACAGCTATTACTGGATTTTAAAGCTGGTGTATCTGTGTCCTTTCAAACTGCTCCTTCAACAAGGTTTGCAGCTCCGAGGTAATCCCTGAGAGACTTTAATTTTTCAGATTATTCCTTAAAACTGTTTTTGCCATTTTGCCTACACAAAATGTGCTCGTACAGATAGAAGGCTTTAGAATCATTCAGCAGTGCACCCAATATTGACATGTGACAAAACTGTTTCCCAGGATGCTCTCAGCCTTGTGGTCTGCGGTTTTTAGTTTGTCTTTGACCGCCAGTTCTCGGCTGCAGAGTTCAACTTTGTGGTAGGTATTGCAGAAACCTAAAACAGTCAATTCTGGTTCATACCCAAGACTCTGAGGTAATATAATAAAAATTAATAAGAAAGGGATGCAGTTCTCGCTATGGATTGATTCTGTGGTCTTTGCTCCACATAGCAGGACTCAAAAGTAAAAGCTGTTTCATAGTCATCCTCAATGTTCATTGGTAATTTTGGGGGTAAGACCCATGAGTCAACCTCTGCCTTCAGCTTTAAGGGTAATACAATTTTGGAGAAGCTAATGTCCTTTCCTGAAACTTCCTTCACAGCTAAAAAATTAAGCCTTTAAGAGCAATTTCATCTTTATTATTTCTACATGCTTTGATTGCATGTCATGCCTAGGGAATAAAGTCAAGTCACATTCAGACCCCATTCTTTAAAGGTAAGAGGTCCTAACATCAGGGCTGACAAAAAGAAAGAACCTGAATCCATTGCATTATTTCCTTCATGCAGAGTGACAGAAGTTAGAGACCGTGTGAAACTTTTTACAACAGTACATACCCCTTGTTATCAAATTCCCACAAATCTCACATGCTAGAAGTCTTAAGAAAAACAGAAACAACCAAAAAAGAGATGATTTTTAAAAAAACCAAAAAAAAAGAAATAACCAACCAAACAAAAAACAAAATCAATCAAACCACAAAACCCCCACACCCTGGGAAGTCATTGCTTTCAAATAAAAACATGTCCATACACCTCAAAATAATCTACAGCACTAGCGTACAGCCATGCCAGCTCTGATGCAGAATGAAACTAAATATAACTGAAGCAAAATATCTCTTCTACAATCTTTTTCCTTTGGGACTATCTTTCATGCAGTTCTGTGTATTTAGCTCTGGGATGAAAGACAGTGGCTGCTGCCTCATTTCCCCCAAGAGCCTCTCTGCCTTTATGTATCGCATGAGAAGGTAAGAGTACAGAACTTCCTCACAGGCATAAAGACAAAAACGAAACTCTAAAAATCAAGGCTTTATACATCTGCTTTACAACGCAATCACCAAATCAATGTCCTCCCAATCACACAAATTCATAACAGTCTCAATAAATTAATCAGTGAATTCACATAGTAATGGAATAGTCTCACCATGAAGGAAGCAATGCTTCATGTTTCAGTAGTTGGAGCACAAATGTCATTTGGCAAGAGCAAAAATCAAGTGATTTTCCAGCTATTTAAACACAAAGCACAGCTTCAAGCTAATTAATGCTGTACTAGACTAGCCAAACTCTAATAAATTTGTATAGTAAAGAGTGGAAGGGGCTTATGCAAAAACCATCACTGAGCTAATAACATATGAACCCATGCTCCACTGTGAGGTTCTACGAGTGAAAGAACCCATGCTGCCATTTTACACAAATTAACAGAAGCCCTTTTCAGATGGAATGAGGATGTAGCTCTGTTCTTGCACACAAAGACTGATTTCTCTAAGTCCTAAGGTGTCAATGGCACAAGAAAACAAGACTGTCCTCCTTAAACTATACCAGGAAGGAAAGATGTATTCATTGAAAGAGTAAGGAATAAAGTCCCAGAGGACAAAATGAAATCCCAAATGTCTTCTTTCAAATAAATGTAGGCTATTGCAATGTCATTCATTTTGACTGACTGATTAATAACTCGTACTATTCTTCTCTAGGATGCCAAAATAAACCATTCTTACAGGTTGCTGAATTTATTTCTGAATTCAAGTCTTTCTTTTCAAAACTGGTTCTGACTGGCTGCAAAAGGAGTGTGCAAATCAACATTAATATCAATGAAACTTGCTTCTAGTTGAGCATACCAATCAAATAGGCAAATGCACAAAGACTGCTTTTAAACAGATGTTGATTAATATTGGTCTTTCCTCCCAGAAATTGATTTTCTCTACCAATTAAATACTGTCCTGACAAATATAGTTTTAGCTCTGTCCTGAAACTGATAACATTGCTCCTAAGACCAGTTTCCTTTCCATTTCACTACACCTCTATCCTCACCCCCAAACCTGTTACTTAGACAGACAGTCCTACCCCTTCAATTTTCTTCTAGAACATCCTCCTGTTGTTCCCTACAAGGAAGATTATCAAGAATATCAGCTTCTCAAAACTTGAAAAGCTTTCCTCTGCTACGACACAAAAAGGAGACAGCTCAACGGTGTCTGAACACCTGCTATGCAAAGCTGTGCTTTTCTGTCAGGAACCGTATTTGGCATTACCCTTTTATTCTTTTCTCTCCATATTAGCTGCCTTCTGATCCTCTCATTACATCCTGATACTGCAAGTTCTCTCACCTGGTGTTAAAAATTAAAATCACACAGAAATTACAACCTCTGATACAACTCTAAATTGGCTGTCCAGTGGCCATATCCATCCTTTACTGGTTTGCTCATGGCAGTGTGGGGCCAAAGGTAGGGCAGAAGCAACAATGAAAGAATTGTTCCATCTTCATGTTCATGGAACACAGTCAAGCAGCTGCATTTAAACTTTACGGGTAAGAAACAATCTCATTTATGGCCATGTGATAGTCATTGCCTTCATACTTTGTACATTCTGATGTTTTACACTAGAAACCCACTGCAGTCCAGAATCACTTTATCTTGGAAAAGCTACTATAGCTATCCGTAAAGCTTGTGAAAAGTACTATTAATTTTTTAAGCTTAATATTCAAACTGATTAATGCTGACAGCTTCTTTTGCCAATAGAACTATCACTGAAGGAGTGATAAAGTCGTTGACGATGGGAAAATTAATGACTGTCTGACATTTGACAGTGACCAAGAACTGTCAGTTCTGACTAAATCACTGGTGATGGTTTACACTGCAGGTACATGAGCCTTATTCAGCAACAATGCAAGATCTCTACAGCTACCTGAAAGGAGGCTGTCGCAAGGTGGGTGTTGGTCCTCTCCTGGAGGGGATTAGATTGGGCTTTAAGAAAAATTTCTTCATGGAAAGAACTGTCAAGCATTGGAACAGGCTGCCTAGAAAAGTGGTTGAGCCACTATCCCTGTAGGTTTTTAAAAGATGAGCAGATGGGACACTTAGGGGCATGATTTAGTGGTGGAGTTGGCAATGCTGGGTTAATGGTTGGACTCCAGGATCTCAGAGGTCTTTTTCAACCTTACCAATTCTCTGACTGGAGAAAAGGGAAATGCTACAGGGGAAAGTCTACCCCAGCTACAATATTACACTTTTAACAGGTTGCCAACATTTATGCCACTCAATGAAGAAGCTAGTATTTTATTTAAGGCATATTTACCTGTAGAGAAGAGATAGAGCTCTTCACTAGTTACAGACAGATGTTAAAAAAACCAAAAACACCTGAACTGAATTTCACATAGGTTTCATTACCACCACAGACCTTGTGAAGTTTAACAGACTGAACTCTCATTTGCATTTGAACTTGCATCTTTATAAAAATGAGTAGATGCAATCTTTACAATCAAGGAGTATCAACACAAGTTTGAAAGGAAAAGGTCAGACATGTTCAACAAGAAGGAAACAAGTAGCAAGGGAACAATATTTCAAGGCATCATTAAAGATATTCACAGTTCTATTCAGACCGTTGAAAATACTTCCTTTATCAGTAAGAACAATACCGTTACCTACTTTTGAAAGACTTAACTGATTAGATAAAGGCTGACTCAGCTTTACAGCTGCAGATCTTACTGCTCACCTTCTACTAGCTGGTCCAAGGAGGAAATCTTCTTGGAGCCATCAATTGTGTAGATTGTTCTCACTCCCTGGGGCAGGTTCACATTGTCGGACAGAGTTCGGGTCAGATCAGCCAGGAGAGCTTCAAAGGACCTAAACCGGTCAGGGGAGATGGCATATACAATCCCTTTGAAATACCGGTCTCCATTACGATAGAAACGAACTTTCTTGGCTTTTTTCTCAGAACTCAGGGTCTGTAGAGTACGGGTTCGGTAAAAGCTGCAGTGGGCACTGTGAGTAGGGCTGGGTAAACCATTCACTCGGGACCCTCTACCATATCGCTGCGCTTTATCACGCTCATCAAAATGCTCCAGCTCCATATCTCTCCCAAGGGACATCTTGAAGTTCAACCTAAGGAATGCACAAGAGGAAAGAAAAAGCTTAAGAAACTTAGAAGTTTTAAGGGAGCTCAGTTTAAGACTTCCTGTTCTATACATGGCACTTAGAGAGGACTGCTTTCTAGGCTGAGAAAAATGTTTGGATAAAACCATGCTACATCCACACGGTCATTTTACACATAAGTCTCTTGCCATGCCTTAAGAGCTACATTTATGTTAGACATTATAACAACATCACTCACAAACCCAAACGCTAACGATATGCAAACATTGAGAAGTGTTTGTTCTAATTCAGTAACTTGGAAAATGAGGTGATGAAGTTGACCTACTGGAAAAAGGAACAAATGCATCAGCTTTCTACTTTTTCTCATGTTATATTCAGGTGCTATTTGAGTCTCGTCTACCTTTCTAGACTGTTTGCCCCCACCAAACTCTTGGTTCCAACTGTGATGTCAAGAGGTGTTGTTTCAGAAGGACTGCCAGTCGCCTACAACTAAGCAATCAAGATATTTTCAGATGAATAAATCTGGCAGGTTGGCAATGAGAATCAAGACTATCACACTTAGTGGGTAAATCCCAATGTTAAAAACTACCTGCATATTCCAACCATTGGTTTCCTCAGAGCTTAAGCTTTGTAATAAATTACTTTAGTTGTCCTTGTGTAAATGCCTTCCACACTCTGAACCAACAGAAGGACTCAAATGGCATGAAATTAAAGAAAAAAATATATTAGAGGGAGACAGTGTTTTTCAATTAGAGAGCTACTTCAGTGCTCTGTAAGACTTGCAAGAGGTATTATTGATACTCTAAACTAATATTCAAATTGATTAAGGCCAACAGCTTTTTTTGCCATCACCAAAAGAGTGATAAAATCAGTGTCATTGAGCAAATTAGTAATTGGTGTCTCCCATGCTTCACAGTGGGAAAAACCCATCAGCCCTAACCAAAACAATCTCAGTTGTTCAATACAGTTTACGTAAATAAAAGTTCACATGTTTTGAAATTAAATCAAGGAGGCAAATTCTTCTGTTCCTTTTTACAACCAACCAAGACAAAATACTGCAAAGTGCACATTAATCTTCACAAACAGAACTCACAAAAATACAAAAAAAATAGAATGATCAAAAGATCATTAGGTTCAAAACATAGTCATTTTAATTTAGGAGCCACCTAGATTTGCAGCTGTCTGCAGAATAGTAAAGCACAGTAAGTTTATTTATAGCACAGATACACAGACCTAATTTAGAAGTGGCCTCTCTCATTGATTTCCAATAAAAAGACAAAAACCAGCAGGCACTAGCTCTGTTTCAACCACTCATAATGATGTGACCATTAAGAAAAAAAATTGTATTCAGACCAGCTGTAAAACAGTGGGAGGAAATAGAGGAAAAACTTACAGATGCTCTTTGGCTTGCAGAGGTTTGTATTAAACCAATGATTATACAGCTGGACCCTGATGCTGCAAAGCTGTAGGTGATGCGCTCAGCAACTTCTCAGAGCAGTTCATGTGCTGGACTAGCACAAGCACCAAAGGCAAATGTGGGGCCCTAGTGGAAATTATTTACCCTACTTTGGTTACAGCTCACAACTGACTTTGTTACATTGACACAGGATCATATGCTTATGTATAAATGCAGGATTTATACTTGCAAATCCTTTAAAGGTAGCTACACATAATACAGTATATGTGTGTGTGTGTTTTCTTATATATGTAAGAAAAAGACTAATCTCTGCTTTTCCCATGCACACTACCTCCCACTTCGGCGAAACGAACAAGAACGTTTGCTGTGGCATTTCACTGATGCTTTTCTATAAGTTAAATACAAAATATAGCTTAGTGGTCACATCTTAGGATTGAGATCATACCAACACTGCTTCCATGTTAAAAAAATTATGTCAGTTATTTTAATTCACATCTAATTCCACTGAGAACCTGTTATTCAGATTTAAACAATCCCAGAATGCACAGTTCAGAAACTGTATCTCTCAAGCAATTCCTGTGCCAAGAAAAATGGATTTTTCTTAGGTCTGCTGCTTTCTTTGCTCAAACCATCTCAAATACACATACACACATACTACCAAGAAAAAAAAAAAAAAAAAAAGAAAAGTTTAGACTTTTTTAAGAGTCTTTCAGCGTTATTAATTTTGGATGAGAGGAGGAAGAAGTGCGAGTCACTGTCCTTTCTTCCACACGTTTATGCATTTATCAATAATGTCTGTGATTTCCAATTACATCCTTAAAACCGAAATAGAGCTCCCCTTTAGCTCCACAGTCCTGGTATGTACAGAAAAGCATTTTAAAACCACAAGGTCAGAGCAGACAAAGAAATTCTAAACAATTTGATCTGATGTTTCCGTTTGTGTGTATAAATATATAGTCTTACACAGGCAGATACGGAAAAACGATCGGACACGCCCCTGAAAAACCACCATGCCAACACTTCACACCCTAACATCTGTTAAAGAATTATTTATAATACAGGTGTGGGTGAACATTTCCATGAAAAAACCACACATGCTGATTTTTAAAAAAAAAAGCCTAAATCACGCCGTGATGTGACTGGGACTCAGCGCAGATCCTATGGACACTAAGCAGCAGGATGACCACTGGTCACCGAGGGAGGGCGGGGGATTTGGTGGGGGAACACGGATACATGCGGCAGCGGGTTGGCGAAAAGAGGGGGTTTATTCTGCTCGGGTCGAGGAAAACGCGTGTGAAATACCCCCATTCCGCTGGAGGCGGCACCAGGCACTCCAGCCGCCCGAGGGCTGCGCGGCGCGACCCGCAGGGTGCCGAGCCGCGGGGGACCGGGGCAGCGCCGCGCCCGCTCGCCGCTCCCGGGGCCGGAGCCGCTCCCGCAGCCCGGCACTCGCACCGCACCCGCGGCGCCCGGCGGAGACCGCCGCCCCACACAATGGGCACAGGTGCATCGCCCGCACCGCGCCCGGCGACCGCGCCCCGGCGGCCCCGCAGCCGCAGCCCCCGTGCAGGGCAGGACAGGGCAGGGCAGGACAGGGCAGGGCAGGACAGGACAGGGTAGGGGCGGCCCCGGCGCTTACCTGTTCTCCGCAGCCTGGCGGGCACCTCCTCACTCAGACCTGCCGGCCGGGCGCGGAGGGAAGGCGGCGGCTCGGAATGGGAAGCGGCCAAAGAGCGGCGGCTCCCGCCCTCCCCCCCGCGACCACCCGGCTGTAGGCGCAGGAGCTGCCGCAGAAAGCGGCTCTGCTGCCTTTGTTACGCCTCCCCTGGCTGTAGCGCGCTGCTGGGGAGCCCGGGCTGCAGCTGCTTCGCCTTTCTTCTGCTGCTGCCGGTTGCAGTGATTTGCATTAGCCCGGCCCTCATTGAAATGCGGCTCTTCACACCAGCCTCTCCCAGGCGCTCTCCAGAGGGCGGCGCCGCCGCCGCTGTCTCCCCCTCTCTCCCTCCCGCTGCGGCCCCGCTCTTCCATCGGCGCTGCGGGAATGCCGCCCCGGAGCCTCTCCGGGCAGCGCCGGGTGCCAGCCGGGCCCCGCCGGGACCAGCGGTCCCCATCCCGGCGGGCTGTCCCCGGGGGTACATCCCGGGTCGCTGCCCGCCCGGCGCCTCCCCCCGCCCCGGGCAGCCCGGGCAGGTGAGGCGTGCCCGGTCGGGAGCTGCCTGGGGCAGAGCCGTGCCTGGCCAGGGGGGCAGCTGGCCCCGAGTCCGAAAAACGCCTTGAGAAGTAATTTTAGCAAATGTGTGTGTTGGCGTTTCCAGGAGGTTCTCCTGGTCGCGAAGTACTGAAATCCCACCGAGTCCTCAAAGCCCCATTGCAATGTTTGGGTACTGAAGGTGGGGTTGATGTGGAATTTAAGTATTAAAAGCAGTGGAGCCATGCTTATTCACACCACTCGCTTAGTTACAGCTGATCTTGGAGGTGACTAACTTCCACAGATTTCTCAGAACATGAATTTGGCCAAAGGTATCTCAGGCTTCATCTGACTGAGTCACCTTAACACCTGAGCCCATCAGGTCTTGGAGCATGTTTGCTAAATCAACCTCCACAAAAAAATTCAGTCATACTTGGTGCTTTCTCCTCTTAGGCTTGATTATTCTTCACTGTAATGTAAAAATTTCAGTGGTGAGATACTTCACAAATGTGAAGGATCTGGTTTGCTCTCCTTTGTGCAACAAAGACTTCATCTCTCTTCTGCTTGTCAGGTAAACAGTGTATGGTCCAGGGGGACATGGAAGGAAAGAAAACACAGTCTGTCCCTTCTGTTGGAGCTGCTTCACTTTGAAAGAATTAAAAATGCATTAGATCAGAGAGAGGGAATTAGTCTGTAACCTCATGGTTATGGCACTCATTTGGGAAGGACAAAAGATGGCTTTATGTGTCTGTATTACGGACAATTTATGTGTTTTATATCCATAAATCCAGAGACAATCAGTGGAGCAGGGACTTAAGCCCAGGGTGCCCTGCTGCCATTGATAGACCTCTAATCAGAATAGAGGCTCCTGCTTAATCTGTCTGAAGGCAAACCAAGCCTTCAGTCTACAAAAAATGTAAGAGGCTCAAAAGAAGAAGGGGATGGAGCACTCCCTTTCTTTTCTTTTCCCCTAGAGAAGTCCACATGTAGGCTCTTACGAAACAGGAGATTCCCTAAAGGAGAAAAATGAATTGTTGCCCTGTCTTCATCATCCTGGGGGAGTTTTTTAATCACTAAAGTATAGAGCAGACAGGAGTCTTCTGGCTAGTTTTTTCCTTAGTTTTTGAAAGAGAAATGAGCACCTAAAACCTTCAGAAAAACCTGTGCTAGAAGGAGTAATAGCATTAAAATACCTGAGCATCAAAAAGAATCAGAATTCAATGTATAATTGTGTCCTCAGCACACTCTTACCACCTAGCCTAGTTCTTGTGGATCTTGTTCTAAGACACTTAATTCTTCCCCCATGGTCAATGAGGTTCAGAGTCACTTTACTATAAAGACTCTTGTTTTTCAGGTCCAAGTTCCTAAAAATGAGCACCTCCACATTGAGTATTTCACCAGCTTTTTAGTCTGTCGGGTTTGAAAATACCTTGGTCTGTGCTTAGGCAAAACAGGTAACAGTGATATTGGCAACTTTGGTTTACTTGTGGGGAGAACTGAAACTCAAAAGAATTCTGGTCGTCTTGCAACAAAACTTTATTCTTTAAACCACTTCTTTTGTAGGTCAACAATCAAATAAAATATTCATGACAATCTTCAATGATAAGAAAAAACAGGAGATCACAAAGATTAGAGATGGAAAATACCGTTATGGTCCTGACAAAGGAGTGTTCTTTAACATTCTTCAGTGCTGTTTTGTCCAGTTCATTTTAAATGTTTCATTTAAATGTTTTGGGGCTTCTGCTCCCCAAAGGAAACAGCTCTTCAAAGTTGGATTCCTCCAATTATAATGACTTTTTTTTCTGATGATCACGTTAATGGAAGTTTCTTATGTTTGAACTCATTACTTTAGCTATAGTGCCCTGTGCTCACGTACATAATTTATTTCTCCCATTGGTGTTTACATCTCTCTGGCATGTATTATTTACATCTAGCCTAAGTGTGCAAAATATTTCACAGATGTTCAAGATCTTTACTCTGACTATATTAAAAAAAAGGTCAAAACAAAGGAATACAATATAAATCAAGGCAAAAGTATAAACAAAATAGGGAAGTATCTTTTAAAATGTGTTGTTTTGTTCATCTGAAGTTTTGTGTCTAATATAAGGACGCAATAGCATAGTCTGTTTGCCTTTATCAAGCACCCTTACCATGCTTTTATTTTTAAAGCAATTTCAAATATGCTCTTTCTTTACCTTTTTTTCATGTGTTTTTCTTCAAATGTGTCCATTTGAATTAAAACAATGCAATTCCAAATAAAAACAAAGACTGAATAAAACAGTTATAGAGTCATTCTGTTAACTGTTTTCCCAATACAAAGGTGTCTCTCCTTGTTGGACAGATTTTGAAATATTGTGTATTTCTAAGACCCCTGTGAATGCATCCTTATAATCCACAATACAGTCATTTCTTAACCTCACTTTGGATAAAATAAGTAACTTTGACTTCTCATCTCTGTTAATGTTGATCAACTTTTTCAAATCTAAGAGTCTTCCAACAGTTTCAGCTTTTCTGAACATTCGTAATTTTTAAGCACCTTTGTCAAAGAAGAATTGGATGCAGTTATGTCAGCACCTAACACTCCTGTATCTGAAGGCTGTACCAAATGCAATGGAACATAATTCTGGGAGCTTCGCTTTAGTTGGCTAACCACTGTGACCCCTAAATCCTTTTCAGAGTCACCGCTTTCCAGGACACAGTCTCCAGTCTTCTAAACGTGACCTACATTCTTTGTTCCTGCTGAATGACCTTGCATTCAGCTGTCTCAAAAAGCACGTTCAAATGATCCCAGCTTACTAAAGGATGTCAATTTCCCCACAGAAAAACTGTTTCTTCTTTGAATTATTTAGTGCTTTATGCATTTCATGTCATCTGAAAATTTTACCATTAATGTTGTTAAATATTTCTTCAGATCGCTCATAAATTTATGTAGTAGCGGAGGGCAGCATTTTCTGAAATGCGGGGCTCAATCCCCCAAGGCAGCAGTGTCAAGGGTGTGTTTACAGCTCATTCCGCTTCTCATCAGAGAGGCACTCAGCTCTCAGGATGCCAAGCCAGGCCAAGGGAACTGGTGCTAACGCTGCCACATATGCCCAGCTCAGCAAACAGCCTGTGCCAGCTCCCAGCAGGGATCTGAGCAAGTGGAGCGGCACCAGCCAGCTGGGCACTGCCGAGACCTGGGCTGGGCTGGGTGTCCTGGCACCAGCCACACGGCAGGAAAAACTCGCTATGGAGAACAGCAGAACTCCTCAAATTCCTCAAGAATGACCCAAGGGATGATGATTAGCTGTTTATACTTTTGTAGATCTGCCGTTTAGCCGTTTCACAATTAATTATTATGTGTTACACTGATTTTGTACAATGCTAATCACTTAATTAGGTTGATATACTGCTGTATGTCTGTTGTTTTACAGAAGCGTATGTCAATGCAGTAGTCCTTATCAATCATATCCAACAATTTCACCCAGAAAGCTGCCCAATTTGACATGCTCATTGTCACTAATTACAGAATCATTTTTGGTATTGATTACATCATGTATCAGGACTCCATTTGTTTTACCTGCTAGTGATTCCAGCATAGATAGAAATATATAATCATGGTTGTATTTTTTACATTGTCCAAATGTAACCCTGGCTTTATCCATATTTTTATTACACCCTTAACATCCTTGAATTTCTTGACTAGCAACGTTAATTGTTCAGGAAGACCAGTAATAATTTCTTTTTAAACTACTCATGTATTAAAAATCATTTACATATTATTTAAGGCTGAAACATATGGCGTTCATGACTGAGATGGGCCCACATTTTGAAGAAATGTTAGTTGAATATTTCTGTCTGTTCTGCATTGTTATTGACAATTTTACCTGTTTCCTTCTAATAACATTCCTATGATTTTGCTAGGATAAGTATTTTTCACACTATTTTTTTTAAATTCCTCTCTCTCCTTAGTATTTGTGGTTGTAAAACTTCTCACTGATAATTTCTTGTATGTTTGTTGTTGCTACCTCACTTGTCCAGACTTAAAATAATGGGCAAAATAAAAATAAAAGGTTTTGCTATATTATCTGTTTTTCTGTATTTCTCTTAATTGAGGCAAAAAAAGACAATATTCTAACTACACAACTAGATTTTTGAATCTGGTAAAATCATTCACTGTTCAAGACTTTTTTTCTCATTTATTTGCTTATAACTGACTTCTTCAAGAAATTCATCTTTTTAAACTGCAGACCAGGAGTTAATTCTCTTTACATAGAGTAGATATAATTACATGCTGGTCATCTGATAAAACATTCTTAATGTTATTTCTACATCTTTGTCCACTGGAAAGAGGTCGTGTTGTAAAGCAAACACATTCAGCATTGGAAAATTATCATATTTCACTTTCTGATATTCCATGAATGCTTTAACTATATCAAAAAAAGGCCTTCAGCATGGCTTGTCAGACTGATGTCTCTTATTTTACTTTCAGATATTATTATTTCAGGTATGATTAAGGGCATGTTTAAAGAGCTGTTTTGCTGATTTGGTTTGCTTGTCCATACTGGTTAACATCTTGAACCTAAAGCTCTGTCATTTGGGTTTATAAATTATAAATGAACCATCTATGTGGCAGGTCAAATCCTACCTGTGAAACAACTCCATCTCCAAATATTCTCCATCATTATGTAATATAGAAAGATACATATTTGAGTAAACTGTTTCTATAATCTTTCTCCTTTCCAGGTTGCCAAGAAGCTGAATTAAAATAATTCTGAAGCACAGGATCTGAATTTTTGCTGGTCTTTGGTTTAAACTAGTTAAAGGGAATTGATATTCCTTCCTGACTGGTAACCTTTAGCGGAAGCATTTTAAATAATTTAGAATATGTATGTTAACAATAACCTCAACTCAATCTCAGTAGTATTCACATGCTCTAGGCTGAAGATTTCAGGACTGTCTTTTTCATTTGGAGAGAAAGCTGGAATGTTCTATGAATATAAATGTACAAACTGTTTTTTTGAATGACCTAAGAACAGCATATGTGGTAGGGTTTTTTTTGCCAGCATTTTAAAATAAGTTGGAGGGGCTAGGGTTGGGATACAATTTTTACAAACATTACTTCTAAAAAGGAGCTGCTTCCCAAAAGAATTTAGAGTGTGAAATTCTTCATCAACTATTGGCACATTTGAAGTCAATCCCCAAATTTTCTTTTTTTTACCAAGTGGGTCTTGTCAATCAGAAGAGGTCTGGAACATCACAGTAGCTGAGGCAGCATTTTATGAGGAGAAGGAAGGATAGACCTAAGCTCATACTCAGGTAAATAATCAGCCAGTGTGTCCCAATGGATCTGTGAGGGCCAAAAGCAGGAAAAAACAGGGAAAATCTCAGGTCATTCAAAGAGGAGAAATGAAGTGGGAAGACTTTAGTGACCCAGGACATGTCTCAAATTTTCACGGCATATGAGTAGTTTTCTCTGCTTCTAGATACTGTTTTCTGTGACACACTGGCCGTATGAGGTTGTCAAGCAGTGTCTGCTGGGTTCCACAGCTCCTGTTACAACCTGAACCAGATCCTTTGGGAGTTTTCCGAGTGAGGATTTGGATGCCATCCTCTCTCACAGTCCATTCCCAGGTCACAGATATCAGACCTAAATATTGCTAAAACACCTAAGGTAATATCCAGGCAGTAAAAGTTTTGTGTCTGACAGAGTGGACTGTTTTAATTAGCAGTGTTTTAATGAAGGAGTAATTGTGACTCTTGTGGTAACATGGCTCAAGGTAAAATCAGATCAAAGTATAATATTCCACAGTCATTATGGATTGTGTCAGGGATGTACAGACAACTAAATGAGCATACACAGAGGAAAAAGAATGGAAGTTAGAGACTCTCTGAGATAAACTAAACAGACAGTAAATGGAGAAGGCAAAATGTAGCTGACATTCTTCTCATCTTCCCCCAGAGAAAGAATGCCTAAAAATGGACTCAGACTTTAGAAACCTAAATACAAAACTGAAATCAGCCCAACACACTAACCTTCTGGGCAGTGCCACGCACCTCCAGTTCTGCTGCACCAAACCAGAATTAGCCCAAAATTCATCATGAACTTGACCTTGCAAAGTCTTCGGCCCATCTAAAAGACAATGATCTGGGATGATTCAAAATTAAATAGTTTTAAGAGTTGCTATTTTAGAATTACTTGTTAAAAATGTAAGGCAAAAGCTCTGGGCTGGCATAGATTGATGTTTTCTATAATTTTAAAACACTCTGGATTGTCAGCTCAGTGCTTTGATAAAAAATAAGGCCACTGTAATCTATAGGGTAACTATGTGGGGGAAATTAATGAGGTCTAGAAGAGAATAGAGTAGCTGGCCTATAACTTTTTCTGCTTGTCCACGTATGTGTTTACATTTTGAAGGTTTAGGTGCAGTCTATGTGAAATAAATTCATACAGGAATTTTGATAAAAAGACACTGTTACCATTAATAGCCATGAAGAAGTCAAAGACAAATCTTAAGATTATATTTGAACCATTGTCAATAGAAAGGAAAATGGTATTAAGAAAGTTAATCCACATGCTCTTAGATAGTAACAAAGCAAAATCCAATTTGCCATGAAAGTGAAATTCAGAGTCCTCTGTTTTGAAGAAGTAATTAATTTTGTTTTAGTATATGGTAGTTTATTGTAAAATATCCCTTGAAAATTTATGGAAAAGGCTGTTTTGCATAAACAGAATTACACCTCATTAAAACTTTAAAGATCTTTAAATCATGCATAGTTTAAGTTTGTGAACTTTAAATAAATGAAGTTATTGTGGAAAAACAGCATTTCTTTAAGGTTAGCAATTAATTGATGATATTGCAGCAGATAGTGGCATTAAAACTTGTTTTTCTTTCTTCCTTTTTGGGTGGTGTAGGCCTAGGGGAAACTGCCTCCAAACAATTATTCTTGTTTTCTTCCCTCAGTTTAATTTTACCAGGGTTATTTCATTAACAATTATCCAAACAACAGAAAACCCACTTCAAAGTTTAAAAGAATGGCTGGGGTATTTCTTATGCTCTGGAGTGCCATTGTGGAAGGAATCAAACATTAAGTAGATAAGTGGAGCTGCCATGGACCCAGAAGCTGTCACAGAAGCTAGTTTCAACCATTTCTCAGGCTTGTTAATTCCACAATTATCAGAGAAGAGGAAGATATTTTCTTTCATTTGTCAGGTTCCTTTTCAAGTAGTTCTAATTCTTTAATTAAATTTCCTTTGTGAGAGATCTTTCACAGTGGTGTCAAAATTGCCATGATAAATCAAGGCTTTCCTGTAAAGCCAGGAGAAAAACTTTAAAACACTCATTTCTCACTCCCTAACACTGCTGTCTGGTGTGATGGTAACATCTCACTTTTCTAAGTGGCAGGTTATTTTGGGAGTTGAAGAGTAACCTATGTCAAGGTTGCAGAGAAAGATTCAACTCAGCTTTTTTTTTTTTGGTCACTCTCAGTCTGGCTTTATTTGTCCTCTGTGGAATCTCACAGTTCTCCTATCCTCCAAGCAGTCTTGGAGCTGAAGCACTCTGTCATCCCTGACTTACCCAAAAGGGTTGGATGAGTTTGAGTCAGTAACCTGTGAAGTGTCACACAGTGAAACAGGTCCAGACTCTCCTCTTCATCTCTGTCTGTACCTTGTGCATTCGTGCAGTGTAGCACTTTGCTTTCCTAGTCTGACTATCATGTTCCCCAGAGGATATCTTAGCTCTGCAGCTCCTTTCTTCCCTCCCTTCCTCCCTCTGCTCAGTCACATGCTAAAAGGTGCCAGACACATCCCACACCATACCCCAATCTGTAGTGCTCTCTCAGGCTCAGAAGAAAATGCTTAAGGAATGTACTTAAATTTTAATGCTGGTTAAAAACAAAATATTATTTATTTTGCAGAAGAGAAAAAGCTCTTAGAAAGATTTTTTTTAACAATCTAAAGACTTATTTATATTACTTCAAGACATATAATTTTGCGATAGTCAGCTATGAAGCCTCAGTTTTATCCAAATACATTCAGAATTGTTGACTGTGTCTCAGTTTTGTCCTTGCAAACTTGCTTTTGCCTCTGGCTTACAGGGTCCTTTTTTGCCCTGCTATCGTTCTTTCAGCCTGTGTTCTCAAGCTGTGACTCTTCTGGCCTTGTCTTCTCAACAAAAGTCTCCGGGACCTATGGCTGTGGTCACTGACCCTTTACAGCTTATATGTCTGTAAGAGTAGCCACACTCAGAGCATTTCTTCTCTGCCTTCTCCTCAGGCACAGTGCTGCCAGATCAGTCTGAATATAGCAAACATCCCATTAACCAAGCAACACACATAATCTCTCTCAGAACAGCACTAAATTTAACATGGTCATTAAAAAAATGCTGCTAGGGATTCATCTCCTAGACCTGCTATGATTCTGCAGCCTACAAAATAAAAGACTAGCACGCCATCTTAATTACACCAAATAATTATGAGTTGCAATCAGAGACTCTTAAGACACATTTACTCCAGAAACTGAGGAGAGCATATGAAAAGGGGAGGGAATTAAAATGAAGTTGATCATAAAGCTGAGATTTTCCTTACTATGCATGTTACCATGTCAACCTGAGTTATGCCGCATCACATTTGAGATCTATTCAAGACCCCTTCAAAAGCTTAGCAACTAACTAGGATATTATAGATGGATTTTCAGCTGATTTTGACATCTTTTGCATGATAAATGCTACTTAACCACATTCTTTTTCTGGTTTAATATCAAATACAACTGAGCAAATGTTTAATTATATCCATGCAGATGGTTTATTATGTAAGAGATAATTACTTGTCCCACTTTTAAAATACTAAACCATGCAGAAAACATGAGGCTCAATCATTTTAAGATGGCACATAACTTAATGTTAAGTATTATTTCTTGCACATAACAGAGAAAAACACAAAACCTCAATATCCTGTATGTGTATAAATCTCAGATGGTTTAATGGGGATTCTTTTAAGTTACTATGTGAATATTTCCCCTGTTCTAGCTGCCTTCTTAATGTCAGCATAGCTTTCCACTGCTGTCTGACAGTGGCCTAAAGCCTTTTATTGAAAATTGAAGCAATGTAAAGTTTGGCAGCTAATCTTTCAGAAAAGGCACCTTTCTTTATTCTTAAGTACTTAAATATATATAATGGTCTTTATAATTTAAAATACCTTACATATGTTATGAGAAGTATTAGTGCCAGTTTCAGCATAGATTTGAGCATTATATAAGCTGGTACACAACAAAAGTTTGCAGATAGATGCTATTAAAGAATTACAACATTTTTACCTGTTTCCCATGTTAGTTGAGCAATTTAAACGCTTGGAGGGGAAAAAGGTGCAAAAACATGACTTAAAAGCAAAGTAAAAGTATCAACCCAAAATTGTTTAAATTTGCACTCTTAGTAAAGAACCTGGACTTCATTTTTTTAGCAAAACACTATTGAACCTACAAAAGGGAACAACTCCAGAAGTGATAAATCCATTGCACAATGTTATGATAATCACCTATCTCGATGAAAGTCACCAATAATGTAAAAGTGATGAAACACAATTTACCATGACATGCAGAAAGTTCCCTCACTCTTAAGACAGATGCTGAAACAATTGTTCCCACAGCAGCAGAGCGAATGGGGTTTAGCCAGTTGCACATCTTGCCTATATTGATTCTTGGATATCCAATGTTGAGAGAGCTTCTTAATCCTTTCCTCAGCAGAGATACAAGTACCCTTTCTCTCTAGCCAGGTGTCTTATTTCATAACATCTTCAGGAATTCAAAATAGTTGAGCTCTCTCCTCCAAACTTCACAGTTTCTAGTGGCTGCAGATGATCAGGAGGCAGTTGATGGATATGACTTGCTCATCAATGGCAGCAGGCTGGCAGTGATCCTCCAGAGACTGTGAAGTGTCTCTGTGGGAGAATGGATGGTTCACACCTTATCACTGCCAAAGACATGCTGAAGGTTCAGGTAGGTACTCAGTTTGACAGTATTTGCTCCTTGCTAATTTTTAATTGAGCATCACTGAATTTTATGAGTTTCATATCTTTAGCTAATCAAGTACAGAAAATTTCTGTCTCAGCGAATGTCTGCCAGACAGATCCATTTATGCAATCCCTGCATGTTCCTTGGGCAGCTCAGCATATTCCCCAAATGTCCATAATCTCAGTGAGAAAATTGTCTTCCTATTCTACTTCATATTCCAGGATGAAAGTAGGCCTACAGAATAACCAACACTCACTCCCCTTTGGCTCACTTAAGTTACTTTACATTTCCAGGCAGATAGCATGCAGGAGCATAACCATACTGCCTACTTGCTAGTTACTCAAACATTGCATTCCTGGGCTGTGGTTTCCAGGGATCCCATATTTTATCTAATCCTCGATGATGCTGGATACAGAAATAGCCCAGAAGAAAGTGGGTATGTGAACCCAGGATGAGTTATGTTGCTTTCTGTTTTCCCCCTTTCCATTGGCAAACAAAAATATGGAACAAGATGGAGAAAGAAGCAAAGGGCAAAGGTAGATTAGAAAGAAAGAAAAATTAGAATAATAACTACTTTTCAGTTGTGTGAATAGGTTTGAAAAATGTACCTGTAGCAAAAGCTGTGCTTTTGTAAGGCTTATGAGCTAAAAATAGTACTGTTAGAAGTTGATAGCTTTATTTTGCAAGGGAGCTGAAGTGACCCTCTACAAATTAAGGCTGAACTCCATATTAAAATGAATCCTTGAATATCTGGTTTGAAAAATGCTTTTTCCTCCTTTCTCATTAAACGGGGATTGCTTTATTGTTGCTGGGCATACACAGTGAGTCCTTCAGTTTCCCCACGGCCACATACTGTATCGTGCAAAGCTGGAAGAATTGCCCTAGATTCTGCACCTTTTCTGCCGTTCGGTCTAAGAAGCCATGAAAACTGCAGGAAGAAACGTTGTAGTAGCGATTTTCCCGAACTCCCTGCAGAGTTTTTGGTGTTCATACTTTTTCGTTCTCGAGCTAGAGAGGAGACACAAAGCTGCGGGATGAGAAAGGATAAAACAAGCACAAAGCTGGGAGAAGAAAAAAGAGGAAACAAAGTAAAGCTAGGCCTTTAAAATGTATGCTGCATGTTATAGTATTGTAACTGTGCTTGATGATAATATGCCTGTAAAAAGCTACTGGTCTAATCAGCAGGGATGTGTGCTCTTATGTATGTCTACTATCATATGCTCTCAGAGCTGCAAGTTAAAATAAAAATTGCTATTACAGATTTTAAAGAGCACTAATTACTGCTCATGTTGGGTCAGCCCCATTTATATTTCGGAGTGGGCCAACTTAAAACAAAGATGTGCAGTGTGTCTACCAAACTTAAGTAAAGCAAGTTTATTAGATGATATCCTAAATAAAATATGTATATAATTTGTTTTGTAGCAAGATATTATAGCTTAAAATACTCTCGCTTAGGTACAGAAGGAGTCCCAGCATGTTTTCCCACAAGCAGAATGCAGCAGAACAAAAGCAGAACAGGCATATTATTGAATTTATGAAAAGTTAGATATGCGTATGTGCTGGGAATTGAGGGACTGCATAGATATATGGCAAAGAGGGGATGATTGCCATGTGGGGGCTGAGAGGAAGAAACAGGCTGCTGTGTTGAAAACTGAGGGGGAGAGTGGTTATATAAAGATAAAAGACAAGGTACTGCCTACAAACCTGATATAAGAAGATATACTTTGGGAAGAATCAGTGATAATGAGAGACATACAGGAAAAGGAAAGGATATATATGTATGCCCATGTACACACATCAGACACAATGCAAAGTAAGACAAGGAAGGTTAACTGTTTAGTATTTGTACAGATCCTCTTAAGTTGCACATCCTAGTCTCTCCATCCTTTTTGCTGTGAATTTGTTATATGTACTTTTTTTTTCCCCTTGGATACAAGAATGAGCTAAAATTCAAAGGAAAGCAAATTGCCTTGTCTGGGCTATTTTGTTTTGTTTTGTTTTTAAAAATAAATACGATACAGCAGCCTTAAAGGGAATTTAGTCTATCCCAAGCAATCATAAATCTACCCCTCAGAGAGCCAGGGTCAAATCTATAACAGGTATAATATATATAACATACCTGCTCTATGAGAGGTACAGCCCATTGGTTTCTCAGGCTTTCATTTGAAAATGTTTGCCATGGTGTGATTTGTGCAGTACTTGCAAGCATATGCATCCTATCTTAACAGTGCTAAAGAAAATATTGCCATTTATTTTATGATTCAGTATATTGCAGTGGGGGCCCTTTGCATGTGAGTGTAATACAAATGGCATATAAATAACCCCTAAAAGCAGAGGGGGGTTGTAATGGGCCATTGGTATAAGATATTCTTTTATCTTCTTAGTCCCAGTTTATGTTGTATTCAGGGAGTTTGTCTTCTTGCAAGTTTAGGTTATGTGTAGAGTATTAAGGTATTTTTAAAATTAACATTTCTATTACACCAACTATTGGAAACTGGGATTAGCTGTTAATCAGACCAGTAGCCTGTGGAAATGAGTATTGTGTGATAATGGGAGAAGGAGGCATGTGTGCACATTCATCTCTCCCTCCCCCTACTAAGCACTCTGGAAAGCCTATTGTGAAATAATGCCCAGGCTTTAACAGGGGGAACATTGTTGTGTCTTGCCATGACCAGAAGAAGACAAACCCTTTACCCGTCTGTCCACACAGCTCTGAGTTAAAGGACTCAGTACAGAATCACAGTACCAGGTTTGCCTCAAGTAATGACAGACAGCATCTTCTCAGCTTAGTTTCTACCCTGGATCCTCCTAAAGCTTTAATCCTAAAGCTTGTCCTTCACCCTGCTGTGCCTCTGTGGTCATCAGATTGTCTAATTGTCTCTTTTGATTCTATTATCCTTGTAGAATATATCAGTGAAGTATCCCTATGTATCCTTGATGTCAGGCTCAGAGTCTCTGCTGCCTTCTTTGCAGACACAGATTTGCAATAAAATACAATAAAATGAAGAACAGTGATGATAGGTTCTGAATATTGTCTTACTCTCCCCAAAAGGGCCAAATGAAAACTGAATAGGAAATGAAAGTTTCCACTCCTCTTCTAAGGGTTGTTGTTACAGACCTCAGTTATGAAATTTCAAGGACTTGAGGTGTGTGTCTGCAATTGCATTACAGATTTCTATGAAGTATCTTTAGAAAACCTTTGCTGAAAGTTTCCTTTCTAAGACTGGATTTGTAAGAGAGGTGAGGAGATACATTTTATGTTTATGTTTCATGTTTTATCTTGACTGCAGTAGCAAAAAGGCATCATCAGGCTGAAGATGTTTAGAAAGTAATATTTCTGCTGATCACATTAATTGTAAAGTACAATCAAGTCAATTCTCCTTAGATTTGAAACATCTTCCTCAGTAATTACAGATGTTGAAGTTTGATGTTTAGCAACTGATAGATAGACTGCTTAGGTGGGGAATCTGTAAAATAAAAATGTTAGTGTTCTAGAAGTAAACAAAGAAGCAGTTTCTAAATAACAAAAACGACAAACAGGGAAGAAATATTAGAGGGATAAGATGAAGAAGACATGCAAAAGTAGAGCTGAGCATGGGTGAGATAGTGTCCTGACCAATACAGGACAGATAATGCAATTATCAAAAAGCAAACCAGAATAATGACTTAGCAGAACATTTACCTATATGCTTATTGAAATATATACTTAAGCCCCCTAGAAATCAGCAAACCTAATTACTTACTTAAATCTTTGCCTTGAATTAAACTGTAAGAATCACAGAAATTTACTTTGTTTAGAAATAATATAAAATAGGGTGTGAGCCTAGTAACTTTAAGTGCTAGGGATTGAAGAAAAAATTGTAATTATATAAGGAAAGATTATGTGTGCTGCTCAAAAGTGTGAGAAGAGCTCTCATCAATGAACTCAGCTTCTCTAAAGCATAGCCAAGATTGCAGAGCTGAAAAGCTGTGTTGAGCTGCTCATCTTAGGTTTGCACATTTATATTAAAGAAAATCCCACCCTGATTCAGCACATTGCTAACAGTAGCAAAATTCTTAATAAAATTTCAAGGGTTTCAAGACCAATAGACCTTTGGCATATGAGTGAAAGCTGGGGATGGATATAACAAAACATAGTTTAACTGGACACTGCTTCCCAAATCAAAAAAGCATCCATTTTATCATAGGTAAGTATTATGAACCAAGGGACTGACTTGAGTCTTTGAAGTCACTGGACTGCAGATGTTTTTATTTAGAGGTCATGGTGGAACAAACCAGTTTTACTCTGAATACAGTTTGGGACCTAGTGCAAAAAATATCTAAGTACAAAATTAATCACTGATACCCAGTGGAGCCCTTTGCATTAGTAAAGTAATATATATGCAGAAATGTATGCCGAAGACAAATACTTTTTGTGGAATGATGCAGATTTTTACACAATATTTTTATAGCATGAAACAGAAAGAATGTATTGCCTGTGTTGGGGAGATGTGTAAGGTTGCTTGAGGTGGCAAAACCCACTGAGAGTGGGTTGCAGGAAAGTAATGCAGGAGTTAATGCCTTATGTAGGGTCATATCATCTTTAGGGAACACTTTTTGGACTGAATTACCCCCATAACTGCACCTAGAGTTTATTTGGTGGGGAACTAAATGTTTCAGTCCAAAGGAGTGCTTACTCTGAACCAGTGTATACAGTATTGGTGATCAGGGAGCCAAGACCCAGGAGGCAATTGGAGGACTAAGATATTTGGTCGCGGTGAAGTACCCCTTGAGAACAGGTTATGAATACACAATTCCCCATTAACCATTCAGAGAGCCTAATAGCTCTGAAAAAATACAAACAAGTCACCTGTGAAAAATGACAATATGAATCTTATCGCTTTTCCTCATTCAACTGCTGCCATATAAAATGCTTTTTGTTTGACAATCTCTCTCTCATGGTCTCCCTCTAGTATTAAAAATAAATTCATTTAAAAATTATTTTGCCATCTCCTTTTATTGCAGGCTCAGGCTGGCTTTTAACAAGAAATACAATTTCAAAGAAATCAAACTCCACTGGATTGCTCTAAATTAATTACAATTGTTTCAGTGTTTCCTTTAGCACTGCTCACATCACTGGAATCAATCACTTAAATGGCATGTGGGATCTAGGTTTCAGCTTCACCAATTCTGTAATTATAAAAGGCAATGTTTTATCTCCTGTTTTTAGGAGTAAAAAAATTGAATTAGTCATACAAATAGGTATGAGGAGCACAGAAAGGTGTGAGCTGGGTCCTGGGAGATCTACCCTTGACTTTATTCAAAGCTGTAGGAGACCCAAGTAGAATAGTTAAAAGAAGGTGAAGTTTTAAAAGTTTTTTTGTGCTCTAGGCATCTGAACCCTTTCACATGTGCCTGTGCCTACCAGAAAATACACAGGGGGAACAAAGGATATCAAAACAGGCGGCAGACTTGGGTGAAATGAATGTCGCCCCAAGTTTCTAGAGCTCAGGAGGTTTTAAGTGTGAGCCATGCTGAACGTTTCACCTGTGAAGACTGATGGTCCTGGACATGAAATGCCACAGGGTGTTATGGATATGCACAGAAAGCTCTGCATGCCAAAAAGAAAGGATGTTAGTCAACTTCAAGTGCCTCAGTCCTTAGTAGAGGGCTGTACAGGAAGCTGCTGACAATAAGGCTTTCTTGCTGTCCTCCATATTCTCAATGAGAGGAAAAAATTGACTAAAAAATCATTGTGACCTGTGAGAAAATGAGCAGCAGATTGCAGCCGACTACAGCAGATTTCAATCTACCAAGCACACTACAAAATAAAGTGTATTGAGATGTCTTTAACTGCATAACACAGGTGCAGAAACACTGTGTTCTTTGATACTTTATTTCACCATTATGTAAAAAAATGAAATTAAAGAACAAGTCTTCAGGCTCGGGAGCATTTAAATATTAATATTTCCTATAGAACTGTGATCTTATTAAGAGTACATATTCTACAAATTAGGTTTTGTGAATGGAGAGCAAATTTAATTCCCATATTTCAAAGTTACTGAAAATTTATTTCCTAATGGAAGCTCAATTATCAAATTGTCTGTTTTAGCAGAACAAGACCTCATCCAAGAGTAAAAATCATTTGTTTTATAAAGGGAAGTTCTACTAGAGTTGCTCCAGAAATCTTCAAAAACTAGTAGAGCACTATATAAAATTATCTATTTAAGAAACTAAAATTCTTGGGGTTAGAATGCTAGATGATTCTGGGAAAAGTTTCTAGAGGTAATTGATTTGTTTCAGTAGAGCTCTAAAATAAGTTCCATTAGATCAAGCAATATTTATAGAAAACAACATCAAGAGAAATCAGTTCCATGGCGAAAATCATTACATATTACACAGCACCTTGAGAACCTCCATGCTGTTAAGTGCCATTTGAAAATTGTGCTTTTCATCAATTAAATCTCAGATAAATGAAGCTGTTCTTTAATAGCTTAGAAAATAATTTCAAGAGCTGGTTGTTCATGTCAGATCTGCACTATGGGAAAAAAGGTGCAAAGATTTCTTTACTGGGTTATGCAACATGTTCAGGAGCTATTGCAGTCCCAAAATCAAGAATGGATCAGGAACACATTAGGGTAATAAAGAGTTACATGGTATATGATAGTGTTCAACCTCCAACCTTGTGACCAGGTGGGATACCAGCAAAATACCTGTATTCCAGATAATCCAGAATTGCAAAAAGCAGAGTAAATTAGATGGCTCAAATACTCCTTCTCAGGTGACTGATACCAGGCTTGGATAACAGATAAGAATGTACTTTAGATTAGCAGAACCCCTACATTTCTTGCATTCCTCCACTGTAATGTTCATCAGCAAGAGATCTGCTTTGTTCTCAGTGACTCAGAACTGTGACAATGTGGCCCTCACGGAGAAAAGAACTATTTCAGCTTTGTAAAGGAAAATCATTGTTGCATGATTTATGTGAAGTATTGGACAGTAAAAACTTACTGAATCATACACAACAATCTGTCTGAGCTCCACCAGTCTGACTTTGGCCCATTGCTATTGTCTGATACCCTATACATGTTGGGCTCTGTAACTTGCACCTTCAAGTTCACAGTGCAACAGGGACAAAAAAATAGTTGGATAACTAATTAATATTTGCAAAGTATTTGAGTATTCTAAATTCTTTGGTTGTATAAAACAATTTAAATTTAATGTTTAGTGCAACAAGTTGTCTGAATTGGCCATAAATCACAATAATATTAATATTTTAATTTTTTTTCAGCACAACAGTATGTCTCATTTTCTTCACACAAATCTTTTTGAAAAGTATGAGAAGTGCCTTATTTATACACAAAAAAGGAAAAGCATGTCCTTTCAACTGTGTTCATGAATTTAATTAAACTGATTTTAAAACACAGATAATGTTCAGATTAGCCTTCTATCCTGTATTCCAGCCAGAACCTAGATTGTCTTCTGTGCTCTTCTAATATACGTGATAATTTCCACAGGATTCCATAGTGACACCACTTGTGTGTATTTGCAGACTATCTTCAGATTCCATTTTGGTGGCTTCTAGAAGAATCTGTCTCTAACTGTGCATGAATCTGCCAATTCCTCACATCAGCACTGACAGTCCACAGGCAATCTAATGAGCTGAATTAATTAGGAAATGTTTTGGGGTTTTTTAAATTCTTCATTTGGATACTAAGTCATTTTAGACACCTGATTGCTCTTAGGCATGTCACAATATTCTCAGACAGAACAGACAAGGCTTTCAGCACGAGATGAAATCTGACCACATATTTATCAATCAGTCAAAACTTTTATGTGATTATTTGCTTCACTCTATACACTTTTATAAGTTAATTGTGTTAGTGTCTTTATTACATCCATTTCCCATTTTGACAAGGCCCAAGAACTACATGAAATTACTTCAAATTAATACTGGACTTGGTGTGTCAAACTGATTAGTGGTTGTTACTACAATTTTATATTCCAGCACTGTGAGCTCAATTGTTTTCCAGTACACTGCATGTATTATTTTACAGAAAAGCTTCAGAGACTTTTTTGCTGCTGAAAGCCTCTTGCAAATTCATTCTCTTTTGACTGGACGACAGGATATCAGCAGGGGATGACTAAAAACCAGCAATAAGAAAAAAACTTTACCCTCTAAGAGACTCAGACTCAGCTGGAATGCAGACTTCCCTTTGGATGGGAAAGAATTTTTAATTATGTAGAAAGAATAACTGAATAAAGGAGAAAATGTAAATAATTAATGACTGGCTTCACCCAACAACAGCAAGAACTCATCTTGATTATTTTCAAACAGAAAGTAATTATTACAATATTCAGAGTATGAGCAATAAACTGCTGCTTCAGGTACTCTTCTTCTGTTTCCTGGAATAAAACACCCAACGTGACTGTGTCACTTAAACTCTTGTAATGGGAAGAAAATCCTCTGAGTCTTCTTATGTATATTCTGATCAGCTCATGGAAATGTCAGAGTCTTCGCACAAGTAACTAGTGTGTGAAAGCTTTCAGCATTCAAAGGAAAAGGGGAGAAAAAAGCCTGCATAGTCTGCCTTCAATGTAATCACCCAGGTTTGTAATCAAGTGGTACTATCCCGATTTAAAGAAGTTGAAGAGCAAGTCCAGAACAGAAGTCAATTAAAGAAATGGGACGGGAACTGTTAGAACTGGCTTTCCCTGACACAGGGGTGTACTGTTGGCTTTTGGTCAGCTTGTCCACTAAAGCCACCACGTCCTTCTCTGGAAAGCTGGTTTTCAGCTGTTGGTCCCCAGCCTGTGTTGGTGCCTGGAGTTTTTCTATTTCAGACATTCAAGTTTGAATTTTTGGAGTTCTTTCTAGTTTTTGAGGGTTTTGACATTCTTATAAATCCATAAGTCAAACTATATTCAACCCTAAACCAACTGATTTTTTTATAGATTAAAAAAAATAATTTAAAAATAAAAGTAATTAAAAGGTATTTTCTTTCAGATGGAAAAATTTCTTCACTGAAAGGCTTTTTAAGAATTGGAACAGGCTGCCCATGGAATTGGTTGAGCCACCATCCCTGGAGGTATTTAATAGATGCGTAGATGTGGTACTGAGGGACATGGTTTAGTGGTAGACTTGGCCGTGCTGGGATAGCAATGATCTGACCCAGCCTGAAAGGTTGCATCATTCTATGATTCTACAGTTCTAGGAAGCCTTGCAAACCTGCAAGGCTGCATTCTGCTAACTACTGAGTAATGTCTGAATGCAACTGGTGATTCTAACAAATAACCCTTGATGCCCCACATGAGAGAAGTATTTTCAATGAACACAGGTCAGTAAATCAGATACAATTCGTTAATTTATCTTCAGACCCACCAGTTTGCTTTGACAGAGCAGCTGTGTCAAGATTTTATTTTTGGAGGAAACATAGGGCTGAATGAATCTTCTCAGTTATTTTTTCAAGCTTCAAGCTTCTTAGGTCAGACATTTTCATACTGAAAGCAGACATTCTTGCTTATGAACCTGATATCTGCTCTCCTTTGTGATACTTAGCTTTATTTACAGCCTGTAGGTATGGGCAGCATATCGGGAACAAAAAATTACTGGTATCTTTATCATGATTATGCAGGATAACTAGTCAAATATTTTGCTTTCAGGTTCTCCATAGACCACAAATGATGGTAGACTAAACAGCCTTTAATCTTCTTATTTGCAAGAATTATACTTCTCTGCAAACTGACGGTGTTCTGCCTGGGGAAAAAAAAAAAAAAGGGAAATGATCTTATTATTGCTATTATTACTTGCAGCACAGTTTTTCCTGCTGATGGCAAGGGTAATCAAGGTGATGGAAACCCACACACTTGATTCTCACTCAGTACATTAAAAGATGTCAAGAGGCAAGCTCTGAGCTCCTTAAATTAGATAAACTTCAACTGAAAAAAAAAGGTACCTGAATAGTAATTTACACTTAAGATTAATTTAGGCACATAGTAGCCATTGCTTTAATGAAAATTCAATACATCTTTTAATCTGGTTCTCAGCTTATATTTATGTCGGTAATGTCATAAATAAACTGAGTTTTAAAAAAAAATGTTTTACCCTGCCCAGATAACCAGACATTTAACATAACACATTTATGTGATGTGTTAGAAATTTAATGTCACAAATTGCAAATTTGCTTTACCCTGATAAACTCCCTCTATATACAGATGCATATTTCAAACTGTTCTGCAGTGCTTCCAAACATTAACTGGGAAAGATATAAGACTTTTTAAAGGTTAGTGAGAGAGAAATTCCCTCAGGAGAGCAAAGGGATGACAAAGGTCCTTGAGAGACACTGTTGAGGCATTTTCAAATGACAGGAATTGTTGGCAGCACCAGAAGCAGAATTAAGTGATCTTGTAACCTTTTACTAATGCTTACATTTTTGTGTCTAGATCAGGCCTCAGGACAGAGGCTGCATGCTTTTGTTAGGTTTTGTTTGTTATTTCACTCTTACTGGTCTGTTGTTAAATAATCCCAAGCAAACTATACACACTGTGCTAGAAATTACGGCTGTAGTACCCGGTGTGTACCACAGCAAGGAATGAACTCTGGTGGAGATGGTCTAACCTGTACAGAACATCATCCCACCTTCTCCTAAGAATTCTTGAGTTGTAGGAGTCCATTCCTGGGGCTGTCCTGCCTGTAGCCAGCTGGGCTGGGATTGCTAGATGGAAGCTGGATCTAACGGACAATTGCCTTTCCATCTCAGTGAGCAATATGGCCTTTTCTTTTCCTGTGTCATGTACCTTCCATATAATTTTTCATTCCACACATCCTTAAACACATTCATGATGCTTCATTTTAGGCACTCCAACTGAGCTTTCTCAAAGGTGAGAGGGAAATGTCAGTGAAAATGCACTTGCCTCAAAAATGGAATAATTTTCTGGGAGTAAATCTCTTGTTTTCTTGTTCTTGAGAGGGGATCTTGAGACTATTTTCCCAACTTAAGGAGGGATCATGCCTCCTATAGACTCATAATTGGATAATTTCCTGAAAATGAAGGGAAGAGGAAAAACACCAAAAAACCCCCAACAGACTGTCTAAGTCTTTCTAAGATTTCTGGAGATCACTGAAACAATACTTTAAACATGATTTCATGTAACAGGATTAAAAAAAAAAAAAAAGAAAAAAAAAAGTCCTCACCAATCAGATTTTGTCATATCCTTGACAATTTTATCCTCCTGCATGTACAAAGTGCTTTCACTCATGAAAACCTGTCTTAGCAAAGCTCAACTTGCACATATAGAGAAATGAGAAGGTTCTGCTTGGTACTTCTGCATGCTTTAAAAACTGTCTGAAAGGCAGGGGTGAGGGCTGAAGTTAAGACAGTCAAGAAGGAAAATGGGATTCTGGTATGAAAAACTGGATTAGTGCAACCTGCACTCACCCAGCACCAGAGAAAGGAGTAACTTACAGTCTTTTTTACTGCAATTGCTTTACCCCTCTTTCTCTATCTCCACGGAGCTCAGCTGCAGACTGGCTGGCTGACCTGATGGAAAGGGGAAGATGGGCAGATGTGTAAAAAAAACAAAATTCACACTGCCTGTAAACCAGCCCAGCCAAGGTCTTCAGCAAGATCCTCAGGACAACTGAAAGCCAAACCCATGCTCAAAGCATCTTTAAATTTGATTATTCCTTTTTGTTTGTGAATGGAAACCTGAAGGTCACTTCAGTCCAATCTGGTTTGAGACTCGTGAAATAGCAGTGCAAACTATCAACATTTTTTTGACAAGGGCATTGCTAGTGGCTTGCTGCAGCCTCACACTGCCTCTCTTGTTGGCACATAGCTCCTTTGGCAGCTGTGATGAGTGAAAATTCTCCCTCAGTGGCTGTTGTGTGGTCGTTTCTACCAAGTTTCCGAGCACCGTATTCTGGTGTATTTTCCAGCTCATTAGAGAAGGTGATACATAATCCTGAGACAGGAGTCTGGCCCTGGTTTCTGGAGACCAAAGCACTGCACAACATAAATATAAAACTGTCAGAGCTGCTTGTGGGAAGGCTTCCAGGTGACTCAGCAGGGTGCCAGGGGACTTGGTCTCCGGCAGCATCTGTGACAGATCTACATATACTTGGTGCCATTATAATGACACCTACAGCCGCACAAAGAGCACTCAGAAGACAAATGGCCTAGGGTTTTATAAGATTAAGAAAAACTACTCCTGATGAGGGACAGGTTATACACTTGCTGAGATCATAGAATCATAGAATCCTAGAATGGCTTGGGTTGGAAGGGACCTTAAAACCATCTCCTTCCAACGCCCCTGCCATGGGCAGGGACAGCTTCTCTAGACCATGTTGATCAAAGCCCCATCCAACCTGGCCTTGAAGACCTCTAGGGCTGGGGCATCCACAACTTCTCTGTGCAACCTGTTCCAGTGCCTCATCACCCTCACAGTAAAGAATTTCCTCCTAATATCCAATCTAAATCTACTCTCTGTCAGTTTAAAACCATTACCTCTTTTCTTTTATCACTACACCCCCTTGTGAAAAGTCTCTCTCCTGCTCTCTTGCAGACCCCCTTTATGTTCTGGAAGGGTGCTATTAGGTGTCCCCAGAGCCTTCTCTTGTCCAGGCTGAACAACCCCAACTCTCTCAGCATGTCTTCTTGTGCATGATGAATAGAACTGGTGTATTGACACTCAGCAGAGAAGAAGAACAATTGAGATGCAGATCCTGAAGAGCCACATCTGTCAGGAATACCTCTTGGCATGACCCAGGCTGGTGGTGATGGAAGTGGAGGCATCAGATGCCTCTTATGAGTCCTCTCATTGCTTTGAAGCATTTTTGAAGTGTAAAGATAGGGGGAAAACCAGTTAAGCACAGGGAAATATTTTTAGGCAGGATGTACAATGCTGTAAAATATCTAGAATGAGTTCTGAGTGCCTGAAAAATCCTATTTTGGATATACTTTGTATAACCAGATAGTACCTGAAGAATTAAAAAAACATTGGTTTCCCCCTTTTATTTACTGCAGGAAATCAAAATAATAACTCCATAGCAATAACTTCATTTGATCATAGTTTGAATAGTAATAACTTCATTTATTTTCTAGTTAGAATATTCAGAAAAGTTTATGTTCTCCTTGAAAGCAAGCTGTGTTGTAGTAGTTGCTTAATGAATTAACAACAACACTCACCATCTTGGCTTCTTCTGGTAGCAGGAAAGCAGATCAAGCTCTTCCCAAGGAAAATAACCCCATTTCACTTCATGTGCCCTTGTTTTGTCCCACAGTGAGAAGCTCAGAGGCAAAACTGTTGCATTCCTTGAAAATTAATGTTTATAGAAGTTGTACATTACAACATCTCAGCATGATCCAGTTAAATTTTTCCAGTTAAGTCAACTTAAATATATTGCTTAGTCTTCTATGTCTTTTACAGACACTCATGTATTGTTCGCTCTTTAATCTTTTGATTATTGAATTATGAGATTGTAAAACCAGCATTTAGAAACTTGGTAAAAAGAACAGCCATATCAATTATGAGTTTGGAAATATTTCAACCTTCATTTTACATGCTCCATATTACATTGACAAATCATACTCTGCTAGTGGGAGACCTTTTACTGTGTTGGGGTTGGTTTTTTTTCTAGAAATCTTGCATATTGGAAGTGATTTAAGTGCATTGCCTCTTTTCCCTGCCTGCACATGATAGTTTCAAACCAACCAGGCTGATGTGCATGGCAGTTCTGTAGGGAACGCTGCAGTGGCAGTCATGGTGTTTTGTTTCCGACAATAAGTTCCTGCTAACTCATTACTGGAAGTTTGAAAATGTCTTGAAAGGAGACAGGTCTGTGCTTTCATCCTCCTAAAAGTTGGGGGAGAAAGAGCGTGTGCTATCATTACAGTCATGTGGTTTTTATTTCCCATCTAGCTAAATGTCAGTCTTTTTAAAATCTGGCTTAAACACTCATTTTAACAGTACACATCAAAGGCAGATTCTCAGGTGAGTTGGATGGAGTGGAAAAGTAGACAATGAATAGTGACTTACAGACACAGAGAGTGTCCGGCTGCAAAACCACATTTCTGTGTTAATCTTAAAGGGAGTTCAAGAAAAGTTGAGAGTTTAATCTGCACTTTGTGCTTCTGGTCTATTTTTGGTATGGAATGGGGACAAAGTTGGTTTCACCTTTCAGTTCTTATGCAACAGAACAAATTTGTTAAAATGTTTACATTTTTTCCTGAAGGTTTTTCTCTGACTGCGCCTATTATAAAAGTGTTGTAACAACAAGAGCTTAAAAAAATGTTTCTTGCCCTTAGGTTGTGCAAGTAACAGCACTGTGTGCCCTCTGCCAGCACGACTCAGTGACTTTTAAGGTGAATAAGAGCCCCTTAACAACTCAGTTGGTTCTCCTTCCTTAATAACTACATTTTCCTAAACCTACCATTTTTTTGTCTGATGAAAAAAAAAAATTAAAAGAAAAAAAACGAGAGAAGCAAAGAAATGGAAGAAAGCATGGACCATAGGCAAGGCTAGTTCAGTTGCCAGCTCTTTGAAGAAGGAAGCAGAAAGCAGAACTTTGTCATATAATTTTTTGTTGTTTCCTCTGCTTTTCAAAGCACCTTGGCTATTTGATCTCTAGCAGAGAGGCACTGTAGCCATTATTATGCCAGAGGCTTATCTTTTCATACCCTTTTTAGAACTATATTTCATAGTGAATGGCAAGAAAAACTACCTACTGATCTTCAAAACAACTTGGCAAGCAAAAATGGCAAGCTATCACACCATTATTCTCTTAATTTTTCTTTCTGAGGCTCACTTTCACTTTTTTTTTCTATTTTTTTGGATTATGCTCTCCCAACGAATGTGGTGCTACTTGACCTTTAAATGTCAAAATCCCTTTGAATGGCATTACTGTGAACTCTGGAGCCATACACCACATGTGAATGGATAAGAATCAATAGATATATTTCATGATATACAGCCAGGCTTATGAATTCATTTTATTATTCCTATCACCTCCCCACCCCCATGAAAACAAATTTTCAGCTATCTACTGCTATTTTAAGAAGAGAGTAGGGAGAATATATACTGGCAGGCTGATTGACATAAGTCAGCCAACTCTTCCAGCTAAAGGTCTGAGTCTGCAAGCTGTTTCTTGTGGGCGGATCTCTGTGCTTAGATTGAGAAGCCTGCAGAATTTAAACTGAAATCAGCTACAGCTAAGTCATAAGAGATAAACTCATACTTTAGAAGTTATTCAAATGAAGAAACACTTTCAGAGTGAAGTCACTTTACCTACTATTATTATTATTATTATTATTATTATTATTATTATTATTATTACCATTTTCCATTTGCTCCCAATCAGTTTTAAAATTCAAATGTTCTCTCTATTTTTTGTGTGTGTTTCACTTTTGGGCAGTGAGGTTTCCATTGCTACATCTACTTGGTTGAAATCCAAAATCTGAGTCAAATATCCTATCTGTTTCCTTGAAAAGTTATGGAGAAAGGCAGAGCAGGGAGGCAACACTTGAGGAGGGAACTGAAAATATTCCCAGTACAGCTGATAGTTTAATTCAGTCTCATCTCTCTAACCCAAGGGTGTTTGGCAATGATTCAGTCATAAGGGATGTTCTTGTACCAATCTCAGCTAGGACAAAATAGCAGATTTTGTCCAGTTCTTATGCCAGTAAAGAAAGGAAGATTAAAGGGCCCTTTCCTCCATCAGCATCCGAAGCAGAACGTGACAGATTTTGAAACCATTAATTCAAATTAATGCCCACGGCACTCTGCAGAAGAGAGTATGAATTTCTACTTGTGGCTGTCCTTTTGCCTGCAAATGTGGACTGCTCTGTTTTACCCTTTGGAGGATCCTTGTCCCTACACAGAAGACATTTAGCCTTCAGGAAGGGAGGATGAAAAACATGATTAACTTGCCATAATTTCTCACACTCACTTGGTCTAGACTGGTGGAAGTGGCTGTCACAAAGAATCAGGATCAGGGCTCTGCTGTGCTGCAGAAGCAGTTCATGGCCTGAGCAGCCTGCAGGAAACTAGTCACTGCAGAAATCTGGGTATTACATCTTTCTGGGTGGTCAGCCAATAAACCCAAATAATCACTTTTTTTGGTGTACAAAAAATATAAGCAAGCACAGTTTCCACCATTCATTCAATTTTCTGGTTTCATTTTTCTGAGTTAGATGACTCTTGCAGGATTTAACCAGTAATGCCTGTCATGTTGAGCTGGAAACACCTCTAGAACATGACAGAATTATAGTGCTTACAACGCCCACAGGAAACAGTTGTTATCCCACAGACAAGTGAGAAATTGAGTCACCGCATCATCATCATCTCCCACAGCCCAACCAAGTGTCCTAATTATAACATCATTCCATATTCAGAACCATCTAAATTGAATGAAGCCCTAAGGTTAGTGCCTCCGTATACTGTGCTGTCTTGCT
The DNA here is from genome assembly GCA_036785705.1 of Acanthornis magna. NCBI lineage: Eukaryota > Metazoa > Chordata > Aves > Passeriformes > Acanthizidae > Acanthornis > Acanthornis magna. Next base: position 17,555,593 of record JAWUZG010000090.1, read on the forward strand.
GTCTCATATTTGAATTACAGACACCTAGGCTGGGTCACAACCTGCAGGGTGACCTCAGGAGGTGGTGTAGACCAAAGGCTGTTCAATATTCACCTGATGAAATGCTTTACCCTGAAGAGAACAGGTCATGGCCATCACTGGAAACTTTCCACCCAGTGAAGCTCCTTCCTGTGTGCTCAATAGCACACATGCTGACCCAGCACTACACTGCTTTACTGAGCTTTCCTCCCAATCAAAGGAGCTCATTTGATTACTTAATGGCCCTTAGAAAGCAAATTTAGAAGTAATCACCTATTTTTAGCTCAACCACTTCTCCTTTTAAAAATGCTTTCCCAAGAGCCCAGCCCAGATGAATGGGATATCACCCACGGAGCTGCACGGCATGCCTGCAATTTCCACCTGCCAGCCTGACGAAGGTACCCAAAATAGTTAAAGCTACAATACAGCAACAAGAATGAAACCCCTCCTATTATGAACCCAAGAAAACCCTCTTTCAGTTAGGTAACTGTCACCTGAGAACAAAACTACAGGTATTGCAGATTTTTGTGGTTTGTCATACACTAGCTTCAAGTTTTCTCATGGAATGCACATTTCCTCCAAGTGGACAGATAGGCTGTACATTCACTCCCTGTCGAGCACAATTCCACAGGTAATGGTGATGGTAACAGACAATCCCAGAAAGCAATACCTGGATTCATCCATGCCGAAAACACTGCTTTCAGCAGCTGAAATGGTACCTTCTACCTGAAAATTCAAAGACAAAACCAAGACTCATAAATATGAGTCATTAAACATAATTGAAAACCTTTAGTATGAAGTAATTCCCACAGATGTGTCCATTTTTTAAATTGGAAATAAAATACATATTTTAGGAAAAATAAGCATCAGCATTTGGTAGTGTATTTTTTTAAATTTTTTTTATAATATCAAATAGTGTCTTTATTCCAGAAAAGCTCCATGCGAATGTTGTCTAGACTCACTTCAATTTCCTACCTTTACTACCAGAAAAATCAAACAGTTTTTCTTGAAAACTATCTGCATTTCTAAAGTTTGTGTTTCCACTACCCAGTTAAGGGTCAGATGCCACAAAATAACTTAAGGTACTATCGCCTTTTATGTTTCCAGCACAGCCTTGGTTAAAAAATTTAGGACAAGATGTATACAAATAGAAAAGGCTTATTTGATAACATTGCCACACCTGGAGAGAAAATTTGGTATTTCTGCACGCACTGAAGAAGCCTGAACTTATCAAGAGTAACCAGACTGACTAATCAGCTCATAGACAAAAGACTTTTGATATCACTGCTTTGTTAAAATTGTCAAAATCACCACTTCAGGCTCTTAAATATCAGCTGTGTTTAAGGTCAGCGAAAAAACAGAAGAGGGAGACTGACTTGTTACATTTAAAATAATGATTCTTTGGCAAAAACAAAGTGAAATAACTAAGGTGGTAAGAGTATCATTCCTACATAGAGACCTACATAACAGAAATGTTGATTTGCCTGTTGATTTAAGTGGATGAAAAGGTTACACAAAATCTCTTCAGCATTCCTTATTAAGGAAACCTTTTTCTTTCACTTGATTATGATTACTCTCAGTGTTCTTATACACACACATTTCGAAATGTGAAATGGTATTTTTGGAAAAAAAAAGCAACTAACAACCTATTTCATTTAACCATTTCAGCAGAGTGTTTTCTGTTTGTCATACACCAGAGAATTCTAGATGACTGCAGAAAACATGTGTTGCAATGTACGTGCACTGATATCAGATGCATTTATTTCTGCTCTGTAGAAAACTCCATTAACAAGAAACCATCTAAAGGTTACACTGTTCCAAAGATATTTGAGGGTTCTCAAATGGAGCACGGTGCAGAATTTTCTGGTTAAGCTGCATTTCATCATGAAGTGGCAGATAACTGAAATGGAAGCTGTCCCCACTTGGGTTGAATAAGATAAGGCAGAGTTGACAGGAGTTCTCCACCATACCTTGTCATCATCCTGGACTACTGGCTGGTTGGCTTAGGCTTCCCCCCATTCAGCATCCAAGTGATTAAAATTTTTAACTTTTCCCATGCAACATACTGAGTGTCAGCAGCACATTCCCCTTCTGGGTTATAACTTGCAAGTCCTATATAATTCAGGCCCGCTTTGAATCTACTCTGTAAAGTCCTTTGAAAATCTGGCTCTTAACATAAAACACATTCTATATAATCTGGACCATTTTTTTAAGGGTCCAGAAATCTGCTAGATACTCTTAGGCCATCTTCACACAGTTGTATGGGGCAAGTACCTCAGCTATGTTGATACTCCACAGCTCAAAAGAATGCCAAAAGCATGCAGGTTTACTTTAGAATCTCTCTCTTTTTTCTTTATATAAGAATTTTACCAGTCCATTAAATTTGTTAAACTTCATCTTTACAAGTAAAGAAATTATGTCCACAGAAAACTTCTTTTGTTCTGTAGCAGAAGTATCTTCCTTGCCTCTGAGCATCATTTTAGATTTAAAATAGCTCCTCAAAGGTATTTCTTAAGTAAACCTCTCAAAGGCTTTTATAGGGTAACCTTTCTCCTCTCCCCCTGCTTTGTACCAATGCTTATTTAAATTTGAAGTTTACAAGAATTTTGATTCTACAATGCTGAACTTTAGTCATGCTGAATTTTTCCTCAAAACAACTCAAAACTTGTATTGGACCAGTTCTGTCTTTCATTGCATTAACCTGTTATTTCGATTTTAGGGGGGTCATTTTGGGTTGGGGATTTTTTGGCGCTGGTGGGGTTTTTTTGTTGTAGCACCTCTCATTGGGTGAGAAAGCAGCAGGGTGCTTTGTTCTCTGTAGTGTTAGCATGCACTTTTTCCCATTTTCTGTATCTTTGGGCAAAGACTGTTCCATCTTTCCTACTTGGAAATGCCATGGGCACTGCTCCTAAGTGATAGTTGCCTGAGACCAGAGAGGTAGTCCATAGAGCCCTACTAAGCAGTACAATCAAACTAATTTCCAGTGAAAGTTTTGATGGTGAGAGGAGACAGTTCAAAAAAGGTCATGCAGGCACTGCTGTGGCTGGCACTGGCACTAGGAAACAGATGGTTACCAAGCCAGAAAATAATAAATGAACTCATCTATGGCTCAGGCTGCAGGTGACCAACTTTAATAAAACAAATTGAAGGACTAAGTTTGCAGTCTGATGAAATGCCACAGTGAGAAAGGATGTGCTGCAGACATCACAGAACAGAGGAGCCAGCAATTAAAGCAATTGTGTAGGCAGGGGAGATTACTAGGAGGAGTGAGACAGCTATTTTTGCAAAGGGTTTTGGAATATGTGCCCTAAAAACTGCTATAACTCCCCCACTGACTGCCAGCTCAGGGGGACAGATGTCTGCAGAGCACAAGTTCCACCTTTGTAGAATTCTTAGCCTTCTCAGGAAAGGCTAAGATATCCACATGGTGACAAAATGAGCCAATGGTGGAGAATGCTGTGCTATTCGGAACCATGAGACACTGTCAAATGCTGATATCTACCATTAAAAGCATGCATATTGATATAATTGTTAATTTTTTTCTGATTGTCACACATGTAAAACATGTGGCTTCCAATTACATGTGAGATCTTAGCATGAAGCAGGGTCGTGGAGAGGACAGAACAAGTGCATGAACCCACCACCCCTGTAAGGTAACTCGTACACACATGCCATGTGCTAACACTGTAAACCCCGGGCTGCCAGGAACAATCTGGGGCATGATAATCCCGTAATGAGCAACAGCAGGTGCTAAAGTGCTTAAAGTAAATCACTCCTGCAGTCAGCGAATTGTTATTTATGTCAGCACCACCAAAGAGTGCAAATCTGACAGGATGGGCAGCAGTCAGTGACCCCTGAATCTGGGGGTAGGAAGCTGCAGGGGATCCCCAGGCAGGCAGGGCAGGGCAGGGCAGGGCAGGGACCATCGTGTTGCCCTAGCCAGGAGCAGTACAAATCAGGGAGGGGGCACCGGGGGCATCTCTCTGGGGACAAGGACAGCCAAGGCTGGGGCAGGACATCTGCTTGCAAGTGGAGATGGGGATCAGGCCTCATGAGGGGAACAAGGACCAGGCCCAGCCCAGGATGACTGAAACATCAACACAGAGCCAAGGAATTGAGTGTGGCTTTATAATATCAAGTTTGTTGTTTTCTAATTTTGATTAGGTTGGAAAAAGATTTTTTTCCTATCTCCTTCAAGCCTTTGTTGATTTGGAATGTGAGGAATTCCCATTATTTGTCCAGCTTGGCATATCTGTGGGTACACCCAGAAAAACCAGCCACTGGAGGTATTGATACAATATTAGCCAAGGCAGCAATGAGCATACCATGACACAGTATGCTTTCAGGATTGGTGCTTCGCTGCAGATGTCTGGAGTGGAAAGCTCAGCACAGATGTACGGTCTTCCATTCCTTTCCTCTCCAGCCTTGTCCAATGAAGGACATGGGCCTCTGGGAGCCCTCTTAGCAGTGGCACAGGAGCAGTGTACCTCCTTGCTGCTCAGGTGTCGATGAGACTGAAGGTTTGGCCTGGTATCTGCTTTCTGATGGCAGCCTAAGGCAAGGCAGATGATTTCATCCAAACATTTGAAGTGTATTTGGACAAATTATTCTTGCCCTAGGAATATATTATACTAATGAAATTACACTGTCAGCCATTGCATGGCTGGCAGGAATTGCAAACTATTTTAATCCTCCAAGAACACATTTGCCCAGGCAATAATTTGACTTGTCATTAGTAAATTCTTAGCTCAGCATTTAAAGAAGCAGGAACACACAAAAAGGTATTGATCCCTAGGTTATTGATTCCTATCACAATTGCATCAGTTTTCTTCTAAGGTCTGTAGCAAACTGATCTATGGGCTGTATTTTCCCACCTGCATATTGGACATCCATAGGCTTTAGGAAGGGTTTTTTAGCATAATGCAGAAGCTTGTTGGTCTGATTTCAAAAGAGCATGGAGCTTGCCAAATGTTCTCAAAGGGAAGGATAAAAAAAGGTAATTTGTCCTTGTAAGTACTGATGCAACATGAGACTAGATCTGTGGGCCTTGTAAATTCAATGTTTAAAGAACAGGTCCTCTGTTGAGTGCTGGGCTGTTGAAAGAGGAAAAGATCAACCCAAAGGAGAGTCAAATTGCAGCTCAGTATTACTTCTTGGCTCAGACCCTCTACTGATCTTGGATGTCACTGTCCCTAACCAGAGTAAGAAAAATAAAGACATTCACAAGAACAGGGTTCAACTTACCTTTCTACATGCTAGACAGGTTATTCTGAATTTGTCATCCTATATCCTCTTTCTAGTCAGGGGAAAGAAATCCAGTTGATGTGTCATCTGATCCATTTTAAGCATCTCTGTTAGAATGAGAGGAGCTGCACTCTGAAGGTGTCTGGGGTTTTTTTTTTTCCCATTGACTACTCATTGAGTATACAGTGATTAGCTCAGACTTAGATGCATGTCTTCTAAGCTGCAAACTGGGGCAGATGATTCCCACGCTCATTTTTCTCCTTTTCATTTCTTTTAAGATTTCTCAGTATTGTATTCCTAACCAGCACAGGATGAGTCAAGAGTGCACAGCCTTGTTGCTTCATCCTTCCCCCAAAATAACCCTTCAGCTGTGCACAATCTCTTTGGTCCCCAGTCTGCATTGCTCCATTACACCAGATCATTCCTTAGCAGATTCCCCACAGGACACCTGCTTGTTGTGTGGAGGGATCAGACAGGTGCAGGGGGAAGAGACTGTTGCGAACAGTCTCTCCCACAGTGGTGTGGGAGTGAGACACGTCCTGTACCACACATGGGATCCTTCTCTTTTCAGGGCTGACATTTTTGCCTTTGATAAGACATGCACAGCAACTGGTGTCACTGCGGTGTCACACTGGGTTGTGTTCATCGGGAAATACCCTGACATCAGTCTTTACTGCTAAATCTTTTCAGGGAGATGCACCAGCCACAGCTGTATCTGCACCAACATAGCACCAATGTTATCCATCTGCATTGTAAGACAAAAGAAAACCCAACTGATTTAGGTCAGACTTACTTAGGTTCATTGTGGTTTTACCAGCTGGCTTCCTTCCAGCACTGGTACATTTATCTTCATGTCACTTCTCAGCACCAGAAGCATGCTGTTCTCCCCAGTTTACAGATGGGTTCCTGAAGCAGAATTCATCTTCTCCCAGGTAACAAAGGGAGGGGTGAGAAGTTGCATTGGAGCCAGAGCACAGGAACTTTAGCAGCCTAGAAAGGAATCCTGGGAGAGCCCTTTCTGTGGGGTGGTGTGTTGAGTTCTCTCAGAACCACATGGAAAGCCTGGCCCCACCTGCATGTTGCTCCTGTAGACATGAAAGACCCATTTGGCCTCTAGGTGGTTCTTAGTTGGTAGTTTGTGGCACAGATTAGTGAAGTACAGGAAAACTGCATTCTTAGCTGTAACCTGTAAGGAACTAAGTTCAATGTTTGTATTTTTAGAGAGTTAAACTGACCTCCCAAGTAAATAAGGTACTGGCACCTTTGAAAAGCCTCATTATCCAGGCTAGAGCTGTATGCCATTAGTGTGACACCTGTGAGTCAGACAAAGAGATAAAACTGTGGCAATTAGCGATGATTTTAGTCCACACACCTTATATCTGCTTCCAACTAGATTTACTTCAAAGTACAGTTTATGTTTGACACCAGTCTGGCAAAAACAGCAGAAGCTTAATAAAACAGAGGTTTGCTTACTTATTAAATAATTTGCTTGCTACTGTGTCTGCATCACATTTGTAAAAAGGCCTGCACAGCATCTTCCTCTACTGGAAATGCATTAAGGCTAAATTATGCACCTCATCCTTACCAGTGGAGATGGAATATTACAGGAATCAAGGAAACTGTGAGCTGTACCACCTAGTCAGTTTAAATACAGAGAACCCATTAAACAAAGTATTTAAGCAACAAAATATCTTGCTTATTATTAATAATATCCTGAACATGAGGAAGCTCATCACCCCAGTTCTCTGGAGCCTGTGGTTATGCTGCACAATTACATAATAATCAACCACACAGTCAATGCCTGTCCAATAAACATTTCAATTTTATTCTATCATAGAGGAGTACACTGGTGTTATACTGATTCATTAAAAAACAAATCTCATGACTCAATACCATCTTAAATAATGAGGCTTAAAAAAAAAAAAACAGGTTTTTTTTGGGCAATAAAAAATAAGTGCTTTACCAGCATTTGAGTTTTTAATTTCACGCTTTCCAGAAACAGTATGGGTATATACTTAAAATGCCTTAATTACCTCAAAATCATGACTGATCTGAAATCAGTGGAATTACATGAGTAACCATGTAAAAGAAGCATACTCTCAAGTGCTGAGTTAGGATACCAAATTTCCCAGTGCCTCAGTTAAAGGCACTTACAGTCTATGCTGCAGGAAGTTTGGCCAGACTCAAACCTTCACTTCTGGTCCTGTCTTCCTCTGATGTTTAGCTGCATTCAGTCACTGACCACAACTGTCAGCAATTCAATTTCCCATTTTTGTTTTCAGATTCCTTCAGCGTCATGTATGAGGCATAGAGACTTTAGAGGAGGCAGACCTTATCTTGAAATTGTTGGCAGCATCACAAAAGATCACCCTGCAGTGAAATCAGGGGAAAACTGGACATCACTACACTCCCATATCTGCTTTAAATAAACCTAGCTCTGTGATTCTGTCTTCTAGGCCTAGAATAATACTACATACTATGCTTTTAAGGATTAATTAATCCTAAATGTGCTGAAATATTCATATGGAAGATAGTATATAAAGCCATGTAACTGTTCATTGCTGCAAATGTCAACAAACCACATTTCACAGGACAACAAAACAGGAGAAAGAAAAGCCCACACAAGATAAATCCAGGAATTTCAAAACACTCATCCACCCAAAACCACCAAATCAAACAAAAAAATTCCCACTTGTTTTGGGAAAGCTAGAAGTGTAAAAGTTTTATTCAGGTCCAAAGAAACACTACACTTTTGAAACCAAAAGCTATCTTATTGCTGTTGCAAAGAAACTGGAGTTGTCAAACTTAATCATCAGGTTTGTCCTCATTTACAGAAAGGCAGGATGCCAAGTAATTCAAAGAGTGCCATTACAGAACTATAACCATTTTGCACAGCAAGCATGACAGCTGGACATACAATTAGAATGGTCAAATACATGTTTTAGAAATTAATTATCATACTACTACTGAGTTTCAAATCCTGAGATTGCTCCCAGCAAGGTGAAACAGGGACGAAATAGGACACAGTCTGCTCTTCTCCCAGGTCATTACTGTACCAATAAAGGTCTCTATAGGCTTTGAAAAAAGTCTCTTTTTAAATCCTCGGTGAGGACAATCCTTGAGGGAAGCATCCAAGCCTCCTGTTGTGAAAAAGTGATCTGCCATATTTGTGCAATGTTTCCAGTTATTCTGAGGTGCTACAAGGACCAGACTTGAGCTCACTGACTAACATTTAATTCAGAGATAGCAGGAGGAAATGTTTGCTGCATGAATCCAAGAACTGGATCTTCTTTGCTACTGCAGATGTCCCTTGTCTTTTATGCCAATAGAACCATTAAAGTGGTTTTTCTCCTCTCCTTCTCCACAGTGACAAATGCCAGCATGATCAACATTTGGAAATTTTTCATGTGAAAAACACAAACAGAAGAATGCTAACCAAACCAGCTGTGCTATGCTGTGAGGGAAAAACTGGCCAGGCAGAACATGCTCCTTATGAAAGAATGACATCACATGCATCATGGTAACATGACAAATACCTGTAATGAATTTCATACTAGGTAAGAGAAAAAATGGGATTTCCAGACTGAGTTTTCTCCATGATTTTAATTACAGTGTCACTTTAATGCTGCCTGTAATAAGGAACTGTTAGTACTGCTCTTAAAGAGGAAAAAAACTTTATTGCAAAGAAATAGGAATGCTCTTCAAATAATAAAAGGCAGTCAAGCAACCACATTTGCTCTGCCAAGAGCTTTTAAGATGTAACCCAGAGGCCTGAAGCTTCATTACCAAAACATTTTTCCCGTTGCCACTTGAAAAAATTCTGCCGAACTTTAACGACTAAAATGTAGGTAATAAAACTGCAACAATAATTGCATACTTAAGAATGAAAAGACATAATAGTTCTACTTTCACTGAAGAGGTGACTTTTAGGACTGGAACCATTCTGTACCCTAAAAATCAAGGATCAATGCCATTGAAAAAGACAGAGATTTTTATGGAACCCAGACTGTGGATACAAGGGTTCATCAAGAGTTGAAATTTCAAAGAGCAACACACCAATATCAGGAAACATAACACATATGTACTGTTTAAAAGAAACAACCCCTCCACAAGGCTCTGGAGATTCCTTAATAACAAGTGCTCAATTTTTCTGTCATTTCTGTCCATTACTAGTGCCTAAAGTAGCTGGAAATGGTGCTGTGCTTCTAAACCATGCAGGCAGAAAGTGGTAGTCAACCCACGATCTGTAGCAAGACACCTTTTAAAGATGTTATATTTAGACAATATTTCAAGTTACATCAGTCTGCCTTTTCCTTCTTCTTGGTTGAGAGGTCAAAAATGCTAGAGGCTTGTTTGTTTCCCATGGCCTTTGTGCAGTAAAATGGTTCAAGGATATGGACAGTGTATAAACACATTAAATATTCTCCCAGTCTTCCAACACCCTCACACCCAGAATCACTGATGTGAACCATAATGGAAAGGGTCAGAGATCATCACTACAAAGATGGCAACTAGAAGAGCAATTCCATTAAGCAGAGGAACACTTAACAGTAAGACAGCCAAGAAGACATTCCAATCTGGGTCTGGCATTGCAATAAGACACAAATACTTTCATTTTCCCTCTAGAAACTTTCAGTTAAATTAAATTTTTTAAAAACTGACTGGAAATTCTTGGCATTAGTATTAAATCAGGGCTTTAGTTGTGGAAGGTGGTTCCCTCCTACAGTCTTTTTAACTGATCGTTTTTGAGGATTAACCATCTTCGGGTTTCCTGGAACACTGTATCTTCCTCTGAAATAAAATGGGTGAAGTTAGTCAGCAAATGTCACATTCCCTGCAAGTTTTAACTGCTAAAAACGTGCATGTTTTCTATATTTGCATATCTGATTACTATTGTGAATTAATGAACCTGAGAGAAGAAAAATACAAATATATTTCTAGGTTCACAGGTTAGCAGAGCATCTAATTATTCTGCAAACGCAATCTTCATCTCATGATTCCTGTTACCTAAGTGATGTCATTTGAAGAACACAAACAGAATACTTAATATTTGCACTAGGAAAGTGATAACTGGCTACAGAGACATTTTCATCAGTTAAAGAATCCCCATCAGAAAATGGAAAAACACTTCATGTAGATGTAGTTACAGTTTTCTGCAGCGATTCCACTCTGGAGACCCAGGCTCTTGAGCCCATGATCGCCAGAAATGCCTGCAGCAGATGCTGCCAGCAGACTTTTGAAGTGGTACTCATCATGGATGCATACACCATCTACATGAAACCAGCTAGAGCTTCATCTTGATCTTCTAAGAAAAAAGTAGGAATGTAAAAAAATCTGCAGGGAAAGAATGGTGTTTACCCAAGCTGGAAGACTCATTCTCCCAACCAAGAAGCCTGCATCTCTGCTCCTATGCAATGTACCTTTGTTCCACTTCCTGTTCATTACTGCAGAGGACAGAGAGCGCTTTACATACTCTAACAACAATATGCAGAGCTTCAGCGTCTCTCTTAAGCAAAGGCATTTGGAAGGAAAATATATCACAACATCCTATTCATTATATTTGTCACAATATCCAGATATGCGATAGAAGCTATGATGATGGTATCTGTGCAAGATTCAAATTTATAGGCCAAGAGCCAAAAAAGTTAAACCTAGGGCTCACTAGTCTTCCTGGGATTGACACATCCTTTATTCCAGCTCTTACAAGCAGTCTTGGTCTTGATGGAAGAACTGTCCCCATACAGATATGGAGCTACTTCTACTCAGAGTTGGAAGATCAGTATCCAAGGCCCCAGTGTGCTCAATAATAGATTATTCAAACTCAAATCAGCTGATTAATCAAAATCAATTGATTGTAGATCACTGTATGGCTGGAGAAAGCAGAGAGGAAATGTCTGTGTGGAATTCTGCAGGCAGCAAAACCTCTTCCACTCAAAACCTGCTGGACTTACAGACTTAGAGGCCAGGTAAATGCAGCAGCGCAGTGCTGAATCTGAGCTAGTAAGCCCCACCGTAAGTCTCAGTGTAACAGTAAGAGTCAGAATGACAATAAATTGGCTGCTCAGATTGCACCAGAGATACGAGCCGTCAAGAGATCCATGTTGCTCTCAACTCTCAGCTAGCCTATCTTGTCCTGTGAATAACTGCAAAAAGGGCCTCTACTGAACTTGCTTCTGTGTTGGGGCAGCCATGAGACTTGAAGCATCAACACTTAGTGTCCACAATTACTACACAAAAATGTTTTCAGTCTTGCTTTAATACACAGGTTGGGCTTCCCATGCCTTTTCCTATAGTTAAAACAAGCATTAAGCAGTTTCTTAGCAAATCCAATGCAGGTATTTCCTAAAAGGGCAACAGAAGTGAGATAAGAACTCTGGACAGAAAAATTTCAAATTATTCTCAAGAACATGTACATCTTCTCTTATTTTAATGAAATTATTTCTCATTGATGTCAGCTTGAACAAACAACCCTCGGGCTATAAATCAAAACATAACTAAAAAGGAATAATGAAACAATGGCTGTAGTTACCTTACAATGTTCAAGGGGTGCATACCTATATTCTAGTATTTTCTTAAAATACAAACTATGCCAAATCCTCATTCTTGCATCCATGTTGCTAGCAAAGATCAAAGTTTGTCCTGAAAGTTCTAAGTCACTGGTTATAAAAGTCAATCCTTTGAAAACTAGGTCCTTTTATAGTAAGGACAATTTAAAGGATGAACAATTATCTTCATATGTTTAAAGTACATTGAAAAGTTTAAAAAAATCTTCTTGGGGAAAATGGATTGAAAGGGGTATTTTGTTATACTACACATCTTCTGAGACTAGCATCTACAGTACACTTTATTTTCTTTTACATTTTATTTTCTTTTACATTTTATTTTCTTTTGTTTGATGCAAAGAAAATTACAGATACACACTGTCATATAATTTCAGGGAATTAATGGTCTACTAGAGTAGATTGTAAAAAAACCCCACCATAATCACTGATCAGTGCTAATCCCAAGCAAACCTCATTATCTGGTTGATGATATTTAATCTCACTGCAGAGGCAGTGAATTCTCCTGGTTCTAGATTTCTGACCTTCTCCATATGAACCATGTTAAATATCATCAGGGCCAGAAGTAATACAGTGGCACACTTCAAACCCACATAGCGCTTTTTAAGTATTGAGGAGTTTCAAGTTATAGAATTGAATTCATATTGTACTGCATTAATTCATATTCTACTAATATCCTCTCCTGGAACATGAAGATTCACTGTTCCAATTTATGAAATCCTGTGATTCTGTACTCACACAGAATGAGAGAAAAAGGCTGGTAAGCAAATATGTCTACAAAATTTCATGTTTATAATTTACTCATTACATTTTTAGATGAGCCCAATATATGTTGTATATGCTCATTTTAATAATATAGGTAAATGGATTTATGGAAGATTTATGGTTTTCTATACCTAGAAACCATACTAGCTTAGGAGGTCTCCAAATACAAAGTGTTTGGGAGAGTTTCAAAATCATGTATTACATCTGCTTGCCTCCATACTTTTGTAGGCATCTGTTTACGGCCACTGGAGGCAGATTACTGGGTCCAACAAATTTTTTATATGACTCCCTGTATTCCTCACACTTTATATTCTTGACATATTCAGCTCAGTTAAAAAATAAATCTCCTCCAATTTTAATCTTATCCACAAGCATTAGAATTAGAAAATACTTTTATTTCTATATATCTCAAGAGTAGGTGGATTCTTTTCAAATTTGTATTTCTAACCCATATAACTAAACAGAAATCTGTTAAACAATGATGTAAACATATGCATTCTCAACATTTCAACATATTTTGCATCAAACAAAACTGATGGAAAAGCAATATCAAAAATTATATTGAGTAATACTTTGCCAGTGGGATTATGGTCTGTGATATTTACCATGAACAGAAAGTTGCAATATTCAAAACGTAGTACTTAGCAAAAAATAATAAACCATAAAACAGGGAATATAAAGAAAATTTACCTGAGTATCTGTTTTTCTCCCTTGCCAGTCAAAGCATCTGGTTTTTGCCTTGAAACAAGTTTAAGTTTAGCTGTGGTCTGCAACAGCAAAATTTGTACAAAGCAAGTTAAATCCTAACCACAATCACAGTTACAGAAGTAAATAGGATTTGCACAGATTTACTTTCTTGAAGGCAAGAAATTTTTGTATTCGACAAATTCCAGTATTGAAGATGATGGATAGTATAATTATCATCTTATCATATCTGAGCAGATGTGATTCTGCAACACAAGAGGCAAGAGCAATGCCAAGACTGCCTTCACTGTTTTTGCATTTATATGAATATACAGTGCTGGTATACATGATTATTATCCACAGCACTGTTTTTGCTGGTACATACTCCAGGGCTATCCCAACTAAAATCAGCTATTGTTGCACAAGCAACTTTCCAGCTGTAGGAATCTATAACCCTAGGTCTTTTCTGCAAAGAAATCCCAGTCACAAGTCAGATTCCACTATGCTAGCAACAGTTTATGGCAAAAATCTGGCCTGAAGAATGGTCATTTTGAAGAACAGCTATAGTTCTTCTTTGCTTGCCTCTCAAACTGATTTCTGACTACCACCAGAGAGTGCCTTTAAGATTTGTGGAGTCCAAATCCCAAGCCAATGCTTTGTCAAATTGAGAACAAAACAGAAAAAGCAAACAAGAATACACCATAAACCGTTGGTGCCTCCAGCATGTGTTCTCAAGATGGTGAATTTTTAAATTTATTTTAAAACAATCATTTATGACTGAATATATCCTTATGGACCAGACAGGATAAACAGCAAAAGTACTCAGAAGATAAATATATTTTGTAAATATAAAAATAGCAGAAAAGTACACACAGATTAAAAAAATGGCTGATCAGAAGCATCTCTCTTCTACTTCTGCCACAGGCTTCAGGAGGGATCCAAAACAAAGCAGGAAAAACCCAAGACACCTAGGATTTTTTAATACCTACCAGTAAAAACTTCCATTCTATGATTTTTTAGTGTTTTTTTATTACTGTGATCTATAGAAAATTAGAAACATAATGAGGGAAAACAAAGGCTTAAAAGAACACTATATCCATTCTCTGTAAAGCAGAGTGTCACTAGAATACATATATTGTTGTCACAGGATAGCAATACCCTGTGGCATATTTACTTTGCAAGGAATGGAAAATGTTAGCCTATGGGTACATCCTTCTAACTCAACAGCAGCCAATATTATTAGTGTACAGACCCTAAAACACTGATATTTTAATAAAGTTGAAATTCTGGACTGAATGTACATTTACTTCTGCCTCTATTGTTGAAATGAACTGCTAAAAGAGAGGGCATACATATACAGATTTCAAAATAATATAAAAGTTAAATCAAAGTCATATCAGAAGACCTGAAGGGAACAGATAAACCACTGATTCTTTTGAAACCCACAGTAAACTACAGAATCACAGAATATCTCAAGTTGGAAGGGACCCATAAGGATCAAGTCCAACTCCCTGCTCCTTGCAGAACTACCCAAAACTAAAGAGTGTCATCCAGTTGCTCGTTGAAGTTTGACAGGCTTGGTGCCATGACCAATTCCTTAGGGATCGTGATCCTGAGATTGACCACCCTTTCAATGAAAACCCTTTTCCTAATGTTCAGTCTGCACTTCCCCGGACGCAGCTTCATTCCCTTTCCTCAGGTCCTATCGCTGGTCACCATAGAGATGAGATCAGCACCTTTCCCTCTGCTGCCCCCCTGGAGGAAAGCGTAGCCTGTGGTGAGGTCACTGTTCGGCAAGGAGGTCACCCCTCAACCTTCTCTCGTCCAAGCTGAACCAGCTAAGTGACTTCAGCTGCTCCTCATAAATCTTGCCCTTGAGGCCTTTCACCACCTTGTTCACCTCCCTGGGACACACTTGAGTAGTTTGATGCCCTTCTTACACTGAGGTGCTCAAAACTGCACACAGTAGCTGAGGTGTGGAGGCTGTCCCAGTGCAGTTACAGTGAGTGCCATGCTCAGATTAGCAATGTACATGGTAGATGTTTAATCTAAACTGCTCAATTAGCCTCTGCTTACAGCTCAGGAGGAGGGACAGACAAGTCCCCGGGAAATTAATTTCATCTAACCTAATACAGATGTGGTGCTTTGCACCTTAGACACTATCCTCTCTCCACAGATTAACAGAGGATTCCTCTACAACTATTTTAGAATGGCTATTTAACATTTAGAGACTAACTAAAGATAGAAATATTAATCTGAAGATTACTATTTTGCTCTCATAAGATACTGAAATCATGTGAGTAAATAATTAATTGCTGAAAATACTATGCACTGACTACCTTGAGTGTTGATGGAAAAATCCTAGTCCCCAGTGCCCCATGATTCAACATGACAGTGCATAGACCTCACTTCAAATGATGCTTTATGTACATTTAAGTATTTTTATAGGGAGCTGAATATAGACACTCCTCTTGCTAGCGTGTTCAGTAATAAAAGCTGCTTTTATTTCCTACCTTCTTCCTCCCCAAGTTCTCAGTTTCACTGTTAAAGCAAACACATTACAGTTACCATGGGCATTTCCTGGGCTTTTTCTTGGTTTCATGCTGGAAAGTTCATTTAAGCAATTCTTTCAGATTTCCCAAAGTAGCAATGAACCATATAAGGGAATCAGTTGCCCACTGTGCAAACACATGGAAACACTGCTAATTACAGGCTTTTACCCCAGTTAGCTATGACAGGGATTCAGTGACAGTCATTCTTGAATATCATGCTAAGCTATTACTTTTACTCTCAGGAATTACGAGATTTTCCAGAATAAGAAGTACTGTAAATCTTTACAGATTCCTTTACAGGTTCCTCCAGTTTGTAGTATCAAATTTTATGTATTACATAATTTAAAATTTAACCTGTGATTTCACCAAAACAAGGTGTCTTATCCCTATTTTATAAAGTTAATGGAAATATGTGTTGTATTACATTCTGAACTGGTTGGATAGTTTGTTTTTAAAAGAAAAAAAGACATATGAAAATGAGGAATTACTACTTAAGATGGATGTCACTACTGCTAATAATTTGCTTCTGTTCAACTGCGCAGCAGTCTTGTGACTAATGGATGGCCATGCATTGGAAAATTGCTTCAGCTTTCTCAGTTAAGGGTACTCTGACTATGCTAGGGAACACAGAAACTCCAAATGACACAAAAGCAAAAAAAGTATTTAAAATAAATAAACTGTAGCAATCTTTCAATTTATGGCTCTTAAAATTTTTAAAAAGCAGCTTTTGTAACTTGTTTGGTATACAAATGAAGTGATAAAACATCCTGATTTGATGGCATTAATAGATGCTGTTGTTGTATTAAGAAAGCACTAAAAGTTAGAGTCCCACATTTTTCTTACCTGTAAGATCTCTGAGAGGTACATGCGCCGCTCATCATTGGCTTTGTGGTAAGCCTATAGTAAAAACAAGATATAGGGCATCATTAAGCACAAATTTTAAAAGTTGAATACAGAAGATTCAAATATACAGCAGAACCTTTTTCCAGTGACACGTTTTGTGGAACTATTCAATTGTGCATTCCACACACACTGTCTGTTCGTTGTACAACATAACAGCTTTTACAGATTAGAAGGATAGCATGATTACAAACCTTTGATTCTTGTTCCAGTCTAAGCTCATAGTCCTTTAGCTGACTCTGGAGACTTTTCTTCTCTTCTTCTAGCTGTTTAAGAACCTCCTTTAAGGAATCCTGTGGTTATGGTAAATAAAAAAATGTTTTACAACTATTTCCATTCTGTATAAAGATGTCATCACCATAGTCCTTATTTTTCAAGCATAATGATGTTTGTCATTCTCTTTAGTTCCTGTGCATTTTTTGTTTTCATGGTTCTGGCTGGCACACTACAGAGACAAAAGGAATTAACCATATGCTACAATTTTCAGCTACGCACTACACATTTCCACTGTGTTAAAATGACGCAGGTACCATTTTCCACACTGCTGCTCCTTGGCAGATTAGCAAAGTCACCTTGTAGTTACCAGTCAGAATTGCTCCTTTGCTCTAAACAAAATTCCCACTGATGGCTCCTTTTCAGTAGGAAGAAGTTTTCACATCTTACCAGCACATCCATTTTCAAATCATTTGCTAAGAGAGCTGCTGGCCTGGTTGAAGAGGCACATGGGATGTCAAAGGTAATTCACATCAACTTGGCTAGAAAGCAGAACTTTGTGGGGAGACTGTCTTAGGTGTGCAGACATCTACCTTATCTATACCTGGAATGAGTAACAGCAGTAAAGTCCATTTTTGGTTACTGGCACTGGCCAAATCTTTGATTGCTGTATAACGGAAGTAAAACACACACCCAAGCAGATCCTCCTCTATTTCTAACACAGGAAATTGCTTTTCATAAACCCATTCATAATTTGATCCATTCCATCCAGCAGAGACATTCTTATAGAAGGCTCTAATGTAGGGTTTCCCCCGCCAAGCTGAGGAACAGTACATTACTACAAAGAGGAATTTCTGTAAACATGCCATGAGGCCTGCATGGATGAACAAGGAGCTCCTGAACAAACTCACACAAAAAAGGAAGCCTAGAGAGGGTAGAAATATAGACTGATAGCCTGGGAGGAATACAAGGGATTGTTTGAACAGTCAGGGATCAGCTTAGGGAAAGCTACAGCCCTGACAGAATTAAACCTGGCCAGGGATGTCAAAAGCAACTAGAAAAGCTTCTACAGGTACATTAGTGATAATCGGAAGTCTAGAGAGAATGTGTACCCTTTCCAGAAAATGGATTGAGAGCAGTCTTGAGAAGGACTTGGGGGTGTTGGTAGATGAAAACCTTGGCATGATCTGGCAATATGGCTTGCAGTCCAGAAAGCAAACCATGTCCTGGGCTGCATCAGAAGAAGTATGGCCAAGAGGTTGAGGGAGGTGATTGCCCTCCTCTGCTCTTCTCTTTTGACACCCCACCTGGAGTACTGCATTCAGCTCTGGGGCTCCCAAGATAAGGATGTGGACATGTTGCAGCAAAGAAGGACCAGAGAAGGGCCACAAAAATCACAGGGCTAGAGCACCTCTCCTCTGAAGACAGGCTGAGACAGTTGGGATTGTTCAGGCTGGGCAAGAGAAGATTCTGGGGAGACCTTACAGCACCTTCCAGTACCTGAAGGGGACCTACAAGAGAGCTGGAGATGGACTTTTTACAAAGGTATGTAGTGACAGGACAAGAGGGAATTGCTTTAAACTGAAAGAGGACAGGTTTAGATTAGATATTAGGAAGAAATTATTTACTGTGGTGGTGGTGGTGGGGCACAGACCCAGGTTGTCCAAAGAAGTTGTGTATGCCCCATCCCTGGCAGTGTTCAAGGTTAGCTGGGACCCTGAGCAAGTCAATCTAGTGTAAGGTGTCCCTGCCCATGGCAGGGGGGTTGAAATTAAATGATCTTTAAGGTCCCTTCCAAGCCAAACCATTCTATGATTACTCAAGGTCAGTTTATACCTGTTTGTTCTTGTTCTTAAATGTGTTTTAAGATAATTATTCTTCTTCCTCCCTGCTGTTTGTCCCCAGCAAGTATAGACTGAAGACATGAGCATCTTTTTTCCACATTCATTTTCCTAGAATGATTAAGCTGAACTTGCAAAAATTATCTTTCACACAGCAGGCTGTCCTTTCATCTAATCATCCTAATGACCTCTTAGTACACCACGCTGGAGCTCAACCTTCTTACGGCTGGAGAACAGAACTGGCCTACAGTACGCAGTACTCCAAAAGCCTTCTCACTGCTTTGAACAATGTCAGTGATGCTTCTTTACCTGTATAAATTTAGGATTGCATTTTCCTTTTGCACAGCTGCACAATGATGGCTCACAGTCAACAAGGCATGGGGTAGAAGACCCAGATGCTCCTCTGCAGTTGTATCCTATATCCGTAACATAATTTCTTTACTATTTTATAAATCCTTTGGTCTACATTATTAAATTTTACACCCATTTTTAATAATCTACCTAGACTTCACAGTCTCTCTTTTTCTAAACCACATCCAGATCCCAATTATATTATATAATTGGTTTCAGGAGAGAGGTATCATAATCTAATTCTACTTTGTGTATCAAGGTCATGCATTAAATATTAAGATTCATCCAAAACCTGGTCCTGGAAGACCTCTGCTTGTACTCTCCCAGCAGACTCCTTCACTAATCACCGCTATCATGTTCCATTTGCCAGCTCTTTACTCCTTTAACAAATCTACTCATTTTCATTTTCTCCAATTAATCAGTCACCTCCCATGTGATATAATATCTTTATCAGAGGTCACAGTGAGCAAGATTACTATATTTACTGTGACAACAAATCTATTGCTTTATCACTGAATGTCAACAGGTTTGCCCACCATGAGCCCCTTTTAATATATCCATATTTCAGTTTCATTTTGCAACAACTATTCCTGTCTTTATCTTAAAACTAAAAAAAAGAAGTGCTTTTCTCCAGTGCACACAATGCGCACATGTTTATTAGAACCACTTGCTATCAGATCAGTGATGTGACAAGCCAGTTCTTTCAGAATCCTAAGACATGGATTACCCATTTCCCTCATTTTAAGCATATCCAGCTCTTTGAGTTTTCCTTAGGACTTGTAATTTCTTCTTCCAAGTACTTGCTGACATTAGCTATTTATTCCTTTGTTTCTGCCTTTACTTAAAACTTAGGCAATATATACATGTTTAATTTAAAGAGAATGAATTCACGAACACTTGATCTGACAAGTTTTTTGACTGGCTTTTTTGCAATATTCTTGTAGATTTTAAAATATCATTGTCTCCTTTTTATCTAGTATCTTCTATTAAAATGTGTTAATTACCCACTGAGTTTTGTGCTTCATCATTATTAGCACTTGGTTTTTATTCTTTATTTACAAGTATAACATATGATACAATTTCTGGCAGTAATTTAATAATATTATATCCAAATTCATCCATCCAAGTATTATATTTATATGTATATTTGACTGGATGGATGGGATTCAGTCTGAGATGAGGGTATCTACATTTGAGTATCCAAATGTGAACTGAACTCCTACCAAGAGTCAAAGTGAAGACAATCAATTATGTGCAGCTAAGCAGCTAAAGAGCTTAACTCAGTTCCATCTGAGATGTTTTAGAGTCCAAGACATTCATGTGTGGCAGATATGACACATGGGTTACACAAGACACATGTCCTTCTGGAGCAGTACTGGGCTACTGTGCACTGAAACATCTGCAAGACTCTGTTTACACAACCATTCCACTGACGATGCCAGCCTAGATAAACCTAGATACAAATCTCTCTACTCAGCTGAGTTATTAATACAACTGTATTAATAAGACCTGTACTGCCCGTAGGAATTAAAAGACCTAGTCAAGAGGTAGACATGTATATATACAAAAGTAAATATTTTTGTCCTAATATTTAAGAGAGTCGTATTGTTTCAATGTACATTTCAGTATTATTTCCCAATATTATTGTGACTAAACTTTGTTTTCCAATCCATCCTCAAAACGAATTCATCCAAACAGCTGATGAAGAAAGAATCAACAACATTATTGTCAAAATCTCTCACATCTGCTACATACCACATCTATCTCTGTTTTGTTCTTTCCTGGCAAGTGTGTACCTTTAATACTTGTTATCCCTTCATGTTTTTGCTATCAATGCTATTACATTCCTGGTTAGTCAGGTTCTTCCATTTGTTTGCTTAGGTCCCCTGTGTAAAATAAGTATCTGTTTCAGAATTTTTGTTTCTTTTTATTTCTAACACAAGCACCTCTTTAGTCTGAATAGATGAAACCTCTCCTTTCTATACTAGTTACTTGACCATTCCCTTAATAATAAGTTATTTCTTCTCATGGCCTTAATGCTTTGCTAGGCCTTTGTTTACCAGATTTTCCTGGTAAACACTGAAAGGAAGATAACCATTGTCCAAATATTTTCCCCTTCTTTTTCCATGGGAATTTTTAATGTTTTCCCCATTCATCATGCTAATCTCAGATCCAGAAGGCCAGTATCCATATATGGTTTCTTTCTCAGAGAGTTTATGAATGCTTGGTACTGGTAAAAACATTACATCTGACTGAAGTCTCAGCTTCTCTTTTCAAGCATCTGCAGATCATTGAAACTTTTGTTCTTTTACATAATTTTCTGCTGACATGTTACTTATTTGGCTCCAAATTTTATTTTTCAAAGTTCTGGGTTTTATGAAGATTTCCCTAGTTACATTTTCCGTTAAAATCAAGATTTTGCAGGAGCATGGCAAAAGGCACAGTACTTTTAAAACATGTTGCAAGGAAGAATAACCTCTCCCACTGTTCAAAAGAAAAAAGAGATACAGAAGAGCTGTATCTTTGAAGAATATTTTGCACGTGACTGAACTGTTATTAACTTTAATCTGTTACAACAGGCATACTGGAGACATGAAAAGAATTGAGGGGCTGTTACAGGGTTTTTTTCCTAATTAAAGCAGAAGTACCTTGGATGCAGATGAAATCTTTGTCCAAATACAGAAGGCTCCTACAGTCAATTCAGGCAATGTTGGCCAATTCAAGGAGAAAAAGTAAGCTGCAGATTAAAGAGAAGATTTGGCTTAATTCCACTAGGGTCATGTGCTATTTCATTTCAACCTCAGTGTCTCTACAGAATTAAACAAGACAGATAGAGAAGACCTTAGCACTGTCAAACTAGGAAACTAAATTTTTTTGCCTTCTTGACCTCACTGCACATTAAAGATTATAACCATACGACAGTGTATTTTGTACAACGTATTTTGTACCACTTACTACATATTTGTATCACCACAGTTAACTCAAACACAATAAATACAGAATTTCATGCTGCTTTCCAGATTTGTTCTATGCAAATCCACAGCATACTATTTATTTCCTTACTAGATTGTCCATCAGTGTTATGTAAGACAGCAAGACTTGGTGTTGCAGCTGTTGCTTACAACAGAGCAATTTGGTATCTCCTCAGTGATGGTACTCATCTAATTTCTTTTAGTTCTTTCACTTACAAAGTAAACTACTTTTAGATCTTTTTTTCATTAGTCCTTTCAGAATCACTGTCTATTTTTTGCTGCCAGTGCAGCTGGTCCACTGCAGATGCCTGGGCATTCATTCAACTCTGGAGCAAGGATGCTATCCAAATGCAAGCAAACAAACGGTGCACTACACTGCTTCTGATGAGCAAGCAGATGAAAATAAGCTGATAATGTGACTAAAAGTATACAGTTATCACCCCTACCTTATAAACTGTAATAAACCCATGCTTAAAAATCTCTTGGGAAATAAGAAAGCTATAAAATATTCCAAATTTACAGATTGGGAAGTGAAGCCCAAAATCAAAGTAGGACTGGAGTTGAAATTGCACTTCAGGCAGAATTTAACATCCTAGTGCTAATACAGCAGTCTATGCAATGTCTTATATTCTTCACATCTGCTTTTGTAAAATAACAGGGAGGCATCTGAGCTGTTGCTGCTGCAGTTGCCCATAAGCACAAGCTGAATCGAGCTGCTTGGTTTGCTGCTGAAAGCCTTCATGTAGTCTCAAAGCGAAGCATCCTGGTGGTCATCCCTCTAACAGAGCACACTCTGCCAAGGATGCTCTACACACGTCACCTGAGGAAGAAAGCCTCTTCTATCTAACAGCCTAAAATTTAACCCAAAAGTAAACTAGTTGATTTACGTTTTAGTCCTCTGCTTCCCCAAGACCTTGCATTCCCATATCTCCTATCCTGATAATGCCCTTGCCACCATCATACTTAACTAGTGCTGAAATAATTTTTAAAGCCAGGCTGTCAATGAGTCAGAAATGCAAATATTTGCATGGAGGGAGATGGAAAAAGTGAGAAAGGCTGAAAGGTCATGTCTATTTCTGGAAAGGAGGCAGGATTTCAGGCACAATTCTTGGGTTTGTTTTTTTTACCAGCTTCCCATTGGTTTTCCATCTCTAATATGCAATCTGTTGTGAATGCCAATCTAGCTGCCTTTCTCACAGCTAATACTTAGGAAACTTACTCAGCGAATGCAGCCTGAGAATGTCTATTTCTGCATCCATGAACCTAATTGATAACACAGGGCTCAGTACGGCAGTACTGAAGGTCTTGTGGAAATCTTGTGACACAAATGTTCCTACTCAACCAAAAGACCTCTCCAAGTCCCCACAAATGATAAAATGTAATTTCAAAATCAGATACTAAGAAATTTTAAAAGGCAAAACTTCGAAGAGATTCTAGAGGTCTACTTTAGCCAGGACTGGTTGTAAGTTATCTCCCACCCCTATTTTAAAGACAGTAATTGGAGAAATAGCAGAATCTTTATACATCTGAAGCTTTTAGCTGCTGTACATCAATACAAATCAAGAAGTGAGAAACATCAGTATATAAACTCAGCCTAATCATAAGAACTAGATTTGCCTCTTCTGAATTCTGTGGGAAGCATGCAGAAAGAAGCCCCACGGAAAGATTCAATTCTCTATTATCACAGTTGTATAATCAGCTTAGTGCTTAATACTGTAAAACAACACAAAATTTCACAGCAAACAGAACTTAAAGCATACAGTAACACTGACTTGTAGCAGAGTTCTTACATCACAAAAAAGCCTCAAAAAGCAAGGACCAGTGAGAGCTCAGAAGAACCAGAAGGAGGTTCCCAGCTAAGCAGATTTACCCCAGAATGAGAAATTCCCAACAAAACTCCAGGATGAATCAGAATGATAAGTTCTGGAAAAGTTTTTTAGAAGTAGTTTAACTGAAGAAGTAGGTTTGTTTTTTTTTTACAGATAGATTCATTACAGGTTCTTCTGCTAAGCCTTGAATAGCTGGACATCATATGCCTGAAAAGAAGGCATAAGCTGACTAAGGCATTTAACCTGAATTTAAGATTCTAAGTTTTCAATACATCATCCATGTCAAACCACCCTGAGCAAGCTGGTAAAAAGCTAAGAGACATGCTGAGATTCTAAATGAATACTTCCTTTATGTAACAGAAGTTTGCAGTGCTTAGCATGATTCACTCTCAGAGCAAAGACATTAATCTTGTGTCCAGCAGTGACGAAGCCCAGAGTTTCACGAAGGGAACACCAATTCTTCAGTTCTTTCTTTCACACCATTTCCTTTTCACTCAACAGAAGTTACACATTTGGCTTAACATTGCAAGAAAATAAAATTATATGGAAACATACTGCAACTGAATTTTAAGGCCACCCACATAAGTTGCTCTCATTCTGGATTTTTCCTTGCCCTGCTCTCAGCGGCAACACAGGTGACAATTTCTAACAATCATTTCACAACAGAACAGGTGACAAATCCATGACATCATCAAGCAGCTCAAACTTGTTTTCATCAGAGCCCTGCCCTTGCAGATTATTACAGCAATTTAGCTTCCTCTTTAATTTTTCTCCATGAGTTAGAACCGAAGCAATATATCTGTCAGCTGTGTTGAAAAAAAAAAGCAACACAATATTCTACTTGACATTTTTAATTAAATTAAGTTTTGTTTAGAAAATAAGCTCCCTTCCCTCCAACATGAAGAGTTGACAATCACCAGCTGATTTAACTGAATCCTTTAACATATCATTTTAAACTCATTAGGAGCAAAAACTAATAATACATTGTTAGCTTTACTGAAATGGAAATTGATTTTAGATTGATATCAATAAATTCACGAGTCATATATTACAGAAAAAAATTACACTTAAAAATTATTTAGCATAGCGTATTTCTCCATGAAACCTGCACTTAAATATCCACCAGATCCTGCAGAAGCGTCAGGGCAGGAGAGGAAAGGCTCCGTGTACTTGCCTAAATGCCAAGTGCCCCCTTGTGGTCGGCATCATCCTTAGATTCCAAACGACACGCAGTGGAACTGCTTCAGTGCACTGTAAGGCACTAAAGGGGTGGGATGCTCACTCCCTCAATCCTTATTCCAGTGGTCTCCACACATTGCTCACAGGGGTTATCTGCAGCGGAAGTTATAACGGAGACTTCCAGGGCGGTGGTTCAGATTGACAGAACAAGGCACTGCTGACTCTGAAATGTCTCACTTAGCATCTTTCCTGGTAGGCCTGGAAAAGGCTGGATGTCACTTCCTTACATATTTTCTCCAGAAGATATCCCAGAATCCCCATCAGTTGATAAGGAACTCTTGAGAGCACACAGACAGGAATGTCACTTGACTCCAAGATTTTTCTCTGATTCTTTTCTTTGAAACACAAAGTATATTCTGCCTCTGGGCACACCACAAAATGATTTGAGTAAAACAGTCTCCTGGTTTGCACAAGGCCACCAGGAGGAATAACTAATGCCAATACGACAAGGAAAAGTAAATCCGAATGAAAAAGGTCTCTTGGATGCATTCAAAGTATTTATTTGAGGTCAAATGAAAGGAGTAGGAAGGGGAAGTCTGTGAGGAGGCATGATAACATCTTAGGGGAGTCGGACCAGAGACAGAACTTTCTCCAAAATACTTCCAAGTTTCATGAAAAGCTAGGATACCCGATTTTTTCTTTCCATACAGCCACTGATGATTTAATCCAGGAAGAGCAAAAAAGGTTCATTTAATAATCACTTGCTAGGAGAACTGTCAACATTTCCTATGCCATTATAAGTGCTGATGTTCCCTATAGGCAGTTATCAACGCCTACTGAAATACAAAGTCTTCACTGCATGTTTCCACAAACCCAACATTCCCTTCCTGTCATACTGAAATCACATATGTCTCCGGTGTGACACTGCCACACATTCCACTTATAGTTTAAAACTGACAGAAAAATTCCAGAGATGGTTGGTTGAGGCAATCAGTTCTGTGGTCACTGACCTTCCAGAAAGGCAGCTTTGCAAAGCAAGTATCTGGCCCTTAATGTCAGAATTTTCTTATCTATGGTGCTGGACATTATGAAAAAAATGGCGATTTATCACAGAAGCCCTGGTTCCTGGGCTAATCTTAACTGGAGCGTTGCTAAGGCAATGCTATCAGGAGTGTGCTCTTCTGAACTGATTTTGCAGTATGCTTTTCAGTATTTGCATATTAAAGCTGCTATCTAGGGATTCGTTCTTGCAGAAATGGTGAGACAGAAAGGAATAGTTTTCTTTCTGCTTATATGGGAAATTATGCTTAGCAGAGAACACGTATTTTAGCAAAACTCATTTTATGAAAAAATGCAAACAAATGAAAGCAGCATGTTTAAAAGAAGCAAGTAAAATTCACATCATGTTATACTTTAGAGAGAATGCATTCCTTCTGTAATTATTTCTGAAGTACTGTATGACATTTATATTATTCACTGGGACATAAAGGAAATTACTGACTAAACAGTTTTCACTATTGGAACTCCCTTGTGCTTGTCTGTTATTTTTAATCTGCCCTCAGTACACAAAAATTATTTTCTAAACGATGGCAGCAAGAATTTCTGTGTTCAATGTATTGGTTCTGCCAATGCAATTTACTGCCATGTGACACCTACATGATTTTTCTGAATCAAAAAAAAAAAAGTATTATATCAGTATAAGGACTTAAGAATGATAACTGTATATTTAAATGGTGTAGGGGTGTTTTTAATAGCAAGAAATTATTCATCAGTACAATTCTAATTTTAAAGCAAAAATAGTGCAAGCCATCTGCAACAATTATTGCAATTTATCAACACAGAAAATCCTCTGTGCTTCCTTGTTCATCACTCCAGAATTTGCATTTGTATTCTTCTCTTTCATTCAGGTTTTTATAGTTTGCTGACAGCCAGGGTCCCTGATGATTAATCTTTTTTTATTTTTTCCCTGTAGTGCTTGATATCAAGAAAATACTTTATGCTACCATGTCTAAACGGGTTGAATTACTCTACAGACATGTTTTTCTCCCTCTATTTACTATAGTAGGGCTTTAAATACCTACCTGAGTGAAATATCTTCAGTATCTTTGAGATAACTCCTCTGTTAAATACAGCTAAAATTGTTTAGTAAATTAAGAATTATTAGAGGTCCTTCTAATAACCCTAACTATAATCCTAAATTTCTTGGGAACACATGGTATAAATACTTGAAAATAATATTTCATTTTCTAAATATGTTGCTCAAAACAACACCTACTGTCTACTGCTGCCACATTCTTGAAACTGTATCATCTTGCTGAAAGAACCACTTTTCAGTCTTTCCACGGACCTTCACACAATCACAGAATCAACCTTTTTGTGAACATCAAGTCCAGCCATTAACCCAGCAGTGCTAAGTCCACCACTAATGCATGTCCCAAGGAGACACAGTATGTGTCTTTGAAATACCTGCAGGGATGGTGATTCAACCACTTCCCTGGGCACTCTGTTCCAGCTCTTGACAAGCCTTTCAGTGAAGAAATTTTTCCTATGCAATACACATAGGAAGTATATTTTCATATAGGAATATATTTCCTATTCATATGCAACTGCAAGTTGAAAGCTGAATATCATAGTGTACTTCTGATTTTACAGACACACACATGATGCTTTTTATACCCACTCTCATAATTTTTGCTTTGCACAAATGTATATTGATGACTGGATGAAAACTCTTTGTTTTTCTACCCACTGACATCTGCTCTTTATTCTCATCTGTGAAGAAGCTAAATATTCTCTCCTAATCCCCTGAAAAACTCAAAGACCACAAAAGAATTTTAGCAAACCTAAGTGCTTAAACACCACAAAATTATCTGTGTATTTTTACCCAATGTTTCATGTTCTAAAATTATATCTATTTAAAGAAAAGCAGCTCTGCATTCTCCAAGAGTATCTGTAAATAAACACTGAATTTTCTGATTGTTTCAGTTACAAAAGAAAAAAAAAAAAAAAAAAAAACCACCACAAAACCAAAACCAGACACACAGCAAAGCCCACAAAATACCTCTGCATACTTCTGCTCTTTCCATCTCCCAAAAATCAAAACAAGGAAAAAATTAAACATTTCACTAAATCCCTAAAGCACTTTCCTTTCCTTTCTGGCTAGCAAACAGGAGGATTTATTAACTCTAATGAACTGGAATGAAATGGAATAATGGAGGTAGGACTTGAAACTGCATGGCACAGCACATGGGCCCTAGACTTTCCTAGGCTTCACTAAGCAAGCCTAGGACTCTTCAAGCTGTCTTCTAGACTCCTTCTGGCAGTATGAATCTTTCAGTTGTGCTGGCATTCTTCCCTTTGTCGGAACAGTAATCAAACCTCTCAGAACCATAGCTCATTGGTGAGAAGGCAATGCAGTACTTAGTAGGAATTAGAAATGTACTGGATTGGTGGGAAAGGAGATTATCTCACTGGTAATGTCTCCTGGAGTGCCTGGCAAGGTGTAATTGGATTGGTTAAGAGAGTACTAGCAATTGGATGGAAATAAATACTTGTGATACTGTAAGCATGCACGCCAGGCTGTGCTTTACAGTCTGACAGGAATAACATTATCCAAAGCAGACTCTGCTGTACATTTTCTAGATCAGTGTTCTGTCTTCAAGACTTTTCTTTGAACATAATCCCAGTTGTATTTTCAGATGAACTCAGTGAAACAGGAAAGTGGGATGGGGAAGATTTCATTCTCTTTTTAATTGGCTGTTACAGAAAAAAATCTTGCCTACCTACAAAACACCACGGTCTCTAGGACAACACTAAAACTGCCAAAATCTTGGCTGTCTGAAAGCCATGGATCAGATCAGAAAAAGCAGTTAATTATTCACACCCTGCTTACAGCAGATAATCATCCTTCCCACTAAGAGAGCATGCAGCCTTCTCTAGGGTCACTAAACTCCCATAAATCTTAAGAATCTGAAGCACACAAAAAGTTAGATGGTAACACTTCTGTAAGTATAAACAACAGGAATAAAAATCATAACAGTCCTGCTTCATAATGTTCCTTATACCGGCTTATGTTACAAGGCATTATCACATCTTTATCTACCTTCCCTATTTCTAGAAGTGGGTAAGGAAAAGAAATAATGTCTTAAGATTTCAGCAGATGGCAGGCTATGGAAAAAGCAGTTCTGAATCTAAAATGATTTTTACTTCATTTACTGCCTTAGAAGACAAAATGACCATAGTATTTGCTGGGGGATTTTTCTTGCCATTTTCTCCTCAAGATTGCAGAAAAAATATTTTCTGCTGTGTTGAAATACAGGACATGAAGTACAAGTGCATTAAGAAATGAAATTTAAAAAATGAAAACAGATACTTCCTCTAATAATGCAAAAATTTACTGTAAAATGAAGAGTTTTCCTGTGACTGCATTATGCAAAATGTTACTGCAACTATTCCTCTAGGTTATCACAGTTGGTACAAAACTATGAGTATTTACTGATACAACAGAGGATTGTGTTGCCATTCAGAGGGACCTCAAGAAGCTGCAGAAATAGGCAGAGAGGAATCACATGGAGTGGAAATGCAGAGTCCTGCCCCTGGGGGAGAAATAATCCTAGGCACTAGTATGTGCTGGGGCTGACTGGCTGGGAAGCAGCCTGGGGGACAGTGACTTTGTGGTTCTGGTGAACAAGGTGACCACAAGAAAGCAATGCACAGCCACTGCAAAGGTGGGCAGCGGCTGCCTGGGCTGCATGAGGAAGATGTTGCAAGCAGGTCAAAATGGGTAATCCAACCCTTATCCTTAGCACCTGTGAGGTGTGTCTGAAGTGCTGGGTCCAGTTCTGGACTCCTCAGTACAAGAACGATACAGAATTCCTGGAGCAAGTCCAACACCGAGCTATGAAGATGATT
This sequence comes from Acanthornis magna, assembly GCA_036785705.1. Classification (NCBI taxonomy): domain Eukaryota; kingdom Metazoa; phylum Chordata; class Aves; order Passeriformes; family Acanthizidae; genus Acanthornis; species Acanthornis magna. The sequence continues at coordinate 17,585,612 of JAWUZG010000090.1, forward strand.
AAGACACTGGAGCATCTGACAGATGAGGAAAGGCTGAGAGACCTGCAACTGTTCAGCCTGGGGGAGAGAAGGCCCAGGGGTTCTTAACAGTGTGATGTAAATATGTGATGGGAAGGAATGAAGAAGAGGGAGCCAGGCTCTTCTCAGCAGTGCCCAGTGACAGGACAAGAGGAAGACTGTAACACATGGAATTCCATTTGGTCACAACGGAGGACATTTTTTACTGTGAGAGAAGTCAAACATTAAATGATTCCATGAGGTTTAACGTTTTCCCATTTATTCAGAGGTCTAGTCCAGTCCAGCTATTCCATCTCATATGCATTACTGCAGATTCAATTATAAAACCTTCACTCAGTTAAAAATTTCACTACATAATTCTTCCCAACATTCAGGTCTTATGTACTTCCTACTGAGGGATTCTACTCTGTCTTTTATAAACAACTGCATATATGAAACAATAAAAACATAAGCAGGACTGATTGTTTTGGCTTCTAGACCACGCTGTTGCTATTTTTTGTAATGAAAAAACAAAGACTATACGTTTTCCAATTAGATGGTGATTTGTTGTTAAGCCAACTAAACATCACAGTACTTACCACAGCCATTTTATCAAAGGTGCGAACAATGGACAGTTTATCTATAAATAAGCAGAAAATGTGACCTGTTGATATAATTTCAATGTATAATCAGTAATTCTATTGAAAAAGTTATGAATATCCCTTTCTACCTGCTGGATTTCCACGAATAAGTTCCACCTTATCTCGAAGAATATTAATCTGCCTTTCCAGCTGTTTATTCAATTCCACTTGTATCTCATATCTGGTTTTCCATTCATTATCTTAAAAACAAATACAGAATTATTATATTTCCCAGATTAGTTCATGTCATTTTAAGCAAAAGCAGTTTTTAAAACTGTTCACTTTAACTAACTGGAGATTGAGAAAGACTCCACTTCGTAGTCCTCATAATGAGGATCTTTGCATATGAAAGAGATTAAAAATATAAATCAAGGAAAATTTTCACTAGGTTTACTGTGGTCAGAATATTAACCAACTCTGTGAATTTATATTATACATCATTTCATTAATAATTAACAAAAAAAGCTAGCATGGCCATATGTAGCATTCCTTAATCCTTAATGCGAAGAACCACAGCTAAAATTAAAAAAAAAAAGTTTGAAAAGTGAAGACTTAAACTTCTAAATAAAAATTTGAACCCCTGTAGATCCTTTGCAAAAGAATTATTGTTCTGTGTTTCCTAATCAATTAGGAAGACTTGTAATTCACTTACCTTCATTTTCAACACTGTTAAGACTTTTTTCCAGTTCTGTTACAGTGTTTCCCAGTTCAAATATTGAGATTTCAAGCATCTGCCTGTGGCATTAAAAGAAGTCAATAAAGATTGCAATACGCAATAAATGGCTCTTCTACTAATCATATTATTGAAATTAGAAAATAGATCAAACATATTTTCAGAAGAAGTATCTATTGGTCATTCCTATGTAGTTACATTATCTTGTCCATCTTTAAATGTGTTTTTCTCTATGGATACTACAGTGAATTTAAAACAATGAAGCGTTTCTACTTTTTGAATAAAATTACTTCCATAAAAACCCAAGATAGATATTTCCCAAAATATAATAATTTTCTAGCAGATCATCAGAATTTTAAAAATGTAGAGGGGACACTGGCCCTAATTTTTCATATAAAAGAAGATGCCCAATGAGTATGTTTTTTTAAAACATACCAGAGAGATGTGCTATTTGAAATTCTGAATTAATTCTTCATTTTGACTCACTGCTCAATGATCCATAATCATTTTCTAAATTGCACCCATATCAAAACCAATCAAAACAACTATGTTTTATGACTATCAAAAAAGAAAATGAGTAATTAAAGTAAGATGAGAGTTTAAGAAAATACAGGAGCTGAAGCACCATTTTTTCAGTACCTGAATACTGCAGGAAAAATATTTTTGCCCATTGATTACTTCTGTATACTGGTCAGCCAGAAAGCTGGAAAGTACCATGAAAACCAGACTCTTTCTACTTTGGAAGGTATGACCAGAAGCAGAAGGAGGTAGCAGGGGACTTTGATAAGAGCACAACGCATCTATGCATCAGACAATGTGCTGGGTGACTCTCATCCTTCAAAGTGGCCAGATGGTATTTTAGTTTGTTACAATGAATCCTATGATCCTGAGGTCATAGAGAGGAAATTACTCAGAAGTCATTGACCATATTCATGACAACAGCCTGGTTCTTTGAGGAGATGTCTATGGAGAAATGCTCCTGCCCGTGAGATCCTGGGAAGTCAGACCACACCAGGATAGGTGCAAGCAAAACACAATGCACCAAAATGCAGAATGAGTTTGTGTTTTTGTCCTTTAAAGTTAAGTTTGGAAGGCCAAAAATTTAAAAAAAAAAACAAACCCAGTCAATGGTTCTTGGGTACTTCAATTTTTCAGTGCCCAAATTGAGATATTCCAAAAGAACTGAGAACACAAACTCCGCAAATAAGGCCCTTTGGGAAATGCTTTACAATGCCAGTATGATGATAGATGTCTTTGAAATCTTAGCCTAGTTCATTAAAATATGTAAGAGAGAAAATTATCAGGCTGTAATATTTTGGGGGGGATCATTGGGGTTTTTTAAAGGAAGCTTCCACTGTCAACACAGACCTTCATTTTCTGAACGTGTTCAGGAGAAATGCTCAAGAAGTAGTTATCTAGCCTACAAAAAATCAAAGCTCTGATGACAGAGACTGATTACTGAGAAACTGCATCACCTCTTGCACTCCTTGTGCTCACATTCAGTTGGTGACACTTCTTTTTCATAGCTTGAAACAGACTTCAACTGCAAGCTGCAGAAGCAAACCAACAGATCAAAGGGAAATTAATAGGTAAGCTTGGAAAAAGAAGGGCTGAAAAGCTGAAATAGCAAAGAAATAAAAAGAATTTTTATTTAAGATAATTTAATTTAAGATAATTCAAGTATGTTTTCAGTGAAAGAGACATACTGGAACAGTAGGACAGACATCCTGAATGGCAAGGGAGAGCTGGGTCTTCTAAGCCCTCCTTGTTCCATTGCTCTTTTTGTCCTTACCAACATTAAATTAGACAGGGGGCACATTGGCAAAAAAAAAAATGACGGTACTGGTAACTCGATGGAGACAAAAAGGATGAGGTGAAACCCAGCCAAAAATAGCCTTGAAACATGACTAAAAAAGCTTAGATGCAGGAAAACCAAAGGAAATCTGATTGCTGCTGCCTGTTTTCTCCCACTCCAAATAAAGGAGGCAGATGGCTAGGAAGAAGAAAGGCAAAATCTTACTACATTGCTGCTATAATTTCAACACAAATAGATAAGGTTTCTGCACAGCAGATTTCCATCAAATTTTCAGAGCTTGGAAAAAAAGGAAATTATGATGACAGCGAGCGCTAAAATGGGATTTTTGAAAGGAAGTAACACTGAAAATTAGAAACAGTCAAAGCTGTAACCAGAGCTGAGCTGCATCAAAATGAAACTGTTTTCCTTTACAAAGAAATCTTAACTAAGTACTCAGAGGCAGAGGGTTAACACAGGAAGAATGAAATCTTTAAATGCAGTATTTCCAGTTTTCAACTTCTGTTACCATTTCAAGACTTTATATAAAATTTCTTTCATTAGATTTTATTATTCTTTCTGCACCATTAACAAGACTGGAAGCCAAATTCCAATTATATTTTGTTCTGATGAATATATGTACAGAAATGGTAAATTGTCAAGTGTCACATTGTAATTGCTACACTGACAGAAAGTCTTTTTTCCATGTGGCAACAGAAACCAGGTCTTTTTAAAAAATATAATTGTTAATAAACATTTAATACTTCAGTAGCATCCAGAATGCATCCAGGGTGAAACCACTCTATTTTAGTCAGTGTATATTCAGTAAAATGCAGTCCCTGCCCTGACAGAGAAAGGATGTAGAAATAAATCACTTTGAGCAGCTTAGTAAATATTTCTGGGGTTTAATGTATTGGAGTATTTTGCATTTCTGGAGTTATTTTTAATAGTGATAGGAAGTGAAGGTCATGTCATGTATCTGTTAGTGTGAATTTAATGCAGCTGTATATAGCTGCCTGCCTGCCCAGAGACCTGGTCCATACTTAGAGGAACTGCACTGTGATTTTACCTGCAACCTCACATGTGTTAAACATAATTAGACTATTCAAGGCTTATAAATCTTCTCCATGTCAATGGACAATTTACAGTCATCACAGAATAAAGCCTGTAAATCCTGAAACCTCACATTTAAGTCATCATGAGAACCTAACTGCATCCTTGCATACTAAGCATAACAAAAAAGCTCTTGTGAACAAAAGGAAAAAAAAATGTGCAGTTCAGATAAGAAGGCTCTGATTGAAATTACAAAAGAGAAATAAAAACCGCAAGATTTCTTTTTAAGGCTGTCTACAGGTGTTATTTTACTCGACAATGGCAACCACTTAGTGTGAAAACCATTTTCCTGCATGTTTGGCTACCCAGATCTGGATATCTGGAACGTGAATCAGACAAAAGGCTGCCTGAAGTGATTTTCTGTAGTGGAGAGAGAAACTCAGGAGAAAGCTCAGGAGAAGCTCAGGGCGAGTTATCAGTTCTAGGGCATCAGCTCTATAATGTGGCAGAGTTTTACTGAGTGCTGTAGAAAAGAAAATGCACAGATGCCTTCAGAATCTATGAACAAAGCAGAAACAATATTGCACAGTGCAGAGGCATCACATGGAAGAGCACACACAATATTGAAAGCTAGGGACTCCTGCAGTCAGCAGTGTGCTGAGAAAATGCTGCAGCTTTCCTGGCAAGGAAAGCCACAGGAAATGAAATCTCACAAGCTGAATTAACACACAATCCCATCAACATTACTAAGTAGCTGACATGCATAAATATATATCTTTGAGACCTCTTTGTTTAATAAGAAGTACACTGCAGTATTATACACCCTCTCTCTCTCTCCCCCAGAAACATTTGCCATGACATTTCCCAGTCAAAATGTGTACTGAATATTGATCACGACGATTCAGATTTAAGCTGACTTTCATTAGTCAGAAAAAAATTTGAAAGCTTTCACAGTACTACATTCACAATCATTGAGAATCAGTAGGTACATTAGGAACAGACCCCTTGTGGACATGGACGATTCAATTTACTCTGTGAAGTAAAGATCTCTTCTTCATGACTGCTAAACGGTAGGTGGGCTGTCAGCAAACTGCCTAAATGGCACAATAATCCAATATGGCAGTAAAAAGACGATAAGGGTGAGATGGCAGTGAAGGAATGCAGACATCTATCTGCAAGCCACTCATCCTCAGCTTGCTTTATACCCAAGGGAGAAAAACTGGCACCTCCTAGGGTGTGAGTCATCTCATGCTAGAACAGCCAGGCAAAGTAGGTCAGATGAATCACACCTTCAAAAAGCCTTTCTGTATTCATTGACTATACACGCCACTGGTTTAGATGGAGATGTCTAATAAGCCTGGTCATTGGCAATTAGGCTGAATAAATAACTCCTGGGAAATAGTAATGTTACTGTCTATTTGCACACAAACGAAATAGCTGTAAAACCCAACTGGAGCTGAAAGTCTTTTACTGTCGTGCCATCACAATAAATGTTTTTATTAAATACATATTTTGCTTTTATCAGTAAATTAATCACCACAACTTGTCCTGGACTTTGGGTACAGTCTTGCAGAAGATCCTCAGGGATATTAGCAAGAACTTAAGGCAAGTAAATAATCCAGACCTTCATTAATTAAAAAAAAAAAACAAAAAAAAACCAAAAAACTGAGCCATTTTACAATTCAACTTTTTACCTGAACACCAATAGTATCAGGATCATGTCTCAGGTAAAATAACTGGTGCATACAGAGGATAACAGATCTATTACCCTGATAGACTATTAAGTCAGGAAACTTACTAAAGGTCATTTGCTTACACATTGGTGCAAGTACGTCCAAGCTCCTTTTTGTGCCATTTTGACTCTGTTAATATTGGGTTTTCCCTTTCCATTCATGAATAAGCATTTTATAAAGTCCACAATTGTAAGACTAGTTTGAAGAGGTATGCAGCTCAGACACTGAAAGAAATATTATTCAGGTGAAAAAAGGGTTTGAATAGAATGCTTGAAAATGGTATGGAAATGTAAATATTAACGGTGTGAATTAAGGCAGCACAGGAGCTTCTGACATTTCCTTTTTCATTTATTAACACTCAAAATGCAATTATGTTGTTTAACATAGGGAAAAATGTGTAACTTCCTAAGCAATCTGTGGAAAACCCAATCCTACCTGGCATAAGCATCAGCAATCATCACAGCACTGGAAAAACTGCTGCTTAAGCAAGGGGACTGAGTGCTAACAGGAACAAGGCCTCATTCCTGCAAAATGCACTGCAGAGATGCCATACCTTCCCTGGAGGTCTGAGAGATATTTACTGACAGTAGAGAAGGGTAAAATCCAGCTTTCCAGTTTTACTCAACATTGTGGGAAGAAGTGTGCATGAAGAGTGCCTCATTATCCATTTTATTAATCTTCATGCAGTGAGCCATGCACCCATGTGAAGGTCTTCTCTGTTTTTACCCCAATGTGGCTTCCCATCCCAGTGTTCTGGGCTTGCCTTGGACACATTTAATTCTCTCCACAGGGGCTGGTATGGGACAGTTTTTGGATTCGTGACGAAAACTGTGTTGGTTAACAGGGCCGTGTTTTGGTGACTGCTGATCATTGTTTACACTGCGTCCAGGCCTTTTCTGCCTCTCACCCCACCCCACCAGAGAGTGCGCTGGGGGTGCACAAGGAGCTGGGAGGAGCCACAGCCGGGACAGCTGATCCCACTGACCAAAGGGATCCCACTGACCATACCATGTAGTGCCTTACTCAGAAATAAAAACTGCGGTGGCGGGGCTTGCTGGGGCTGCCTTGCCTCGGCAAAGGCATTAGTCTGCTGGTGGTGAGCACCCGGGGTTTGTTTTTTTTGCATAATTTGCTTTTCTTAGTTTTTTTTTTTTTTTTTTTCCTTTTTACTTATAAACTGTCTCAACCACGAATTTTCGCACTTTCACCCTTCCGCCCTTCTCTCCCCTATCCCACAGGGAGGGGAGGGAACGAGCAGCTGTGTAGTGTTGAGCTGCCTGCTGCGGTTAACCACGGCAGCCGACCCTGTCTTCAGGCTGAGATTATGCATCATGCTTCTTGGGGCTCCTGGCGCCATTGCCATGCCTTGGGCCAGCCCTTGCCAGTGCCCAGCAGTGCCAGCCACGCTCCCAGCCCAGCCGGGCCGCGCTGACCGCGCTCGGGGCAGACCCTGGGCCGGGCCCGCTCACCCCGCCCGCGGTAGCAGCCGCCATTTTGCCGCAGGGAGGCGGCGGGAGCCCCTCACGGGCGGTGCCGCGGGGCTGCTCCCGGGCCTGCCGCCGTGCGCGGCCGCGCCGCGTCCCCCGCCGGACTCACTGCTTCCGCCTCTCCCGGCCGAGCTCCAGCGCCAGGCGCTCGGGCTCTGCCGCCCGACGGCCGCCGCCTTCCCCCATTGCCGCCGGGTGCCGCCCCGTTCGCATCCCCCGCGTCGCCGGCGTTGCGCGGGACGACGGCTGCGAGCGCCCGGCGGAGCCCAAGGGAGCGGCGTGCTGAGGCCACCCCACCCCCGGCTCGGACATCCTTTTCTCCGCAGCCCCCGCGGCTCTCCCGCTGCCCGGGGAAAGCCGAGAGGGGAGACGGGTCCGGGCGCCACCGGCAGCCGCTACCGCTGGTAGCGCTGGCACCTGCCCCGGCCCCGACGGCCGCCGCCCGTCCCGGCCGCCCGCGCTTGCGGCAGCGCTCGCCCGCCGCTGCCATGACGGCCCCGCGTTCGACGGAGCCGTTCTGCCCCTCTGTCCAGCGAAATGCCCAGCGTGGGGCTCGGGCAGCACCTGAAACGGATGGGCAAAATAGGATATAGCTTTGGCCCAGTTACAGAGTTTTGACCCTGTAAATTGAACTGGGTGCTGAGCTTTTCATGGCGTGGGGAAACACAAATGTGTGCAGATTTTTTTAAACATTTCTTCTGGGTGGGAAGTAGGCTTTAAATAAACTCAATGACCCACATGTGAAGCTAGGCAGAGTGCAGTGGATCCTGGCCTTATGGGGTGCCCAGCCCATCTTTCAGCACCCTTGATAATTTTGATCTGTGCTGTGCACAAATCAGTAAGACCCTAAGTTGAGACAGAAGAGTTCATAATAATCCACCTTAATCATCATAACTGATCAAGTCAATGGTGTTAGTTAGTCAATATTTTGGAAAATATTTTAATTATCTTGCATTGGTCTGGATTCATGCCTAAAAATGTTTGATGTTGCATTTTTCAAACAACGACTTTCAGATCAGTTCCTAGGTTTCTCAAGGTAAATCATTATGGGGTGAGCTAATCAGATTAATGCTGCAAGACTGGTATCACCTCTGTCAGGCTCTCCCTGTCATCTGCTCTGGCTGCTTCAGTGCCAGCTCTTGACATTTGTGTGACTCTTCAGTGAGCCAGTACAGCTCCTGAAACATGGAAAACTTACATCAGGGAAAATGTTTAATGTTCTCGGTTTCTGCTGGTCGGTGATCCTAAGTGGCTCACCAGCTGTACAGAAATGCACCAGACAACGCAAGGGACAGGGTGAAACTGGGAATTTACAATGTTAGCTTACTGTGCTATATAATGACAGTGTTGTGTATAGATATTAAAATTAATTAATCTTACAAAAAACATTTTCAACTTTATTGACCCAGTCAGCACAAAAACAGTCATAAGAATGGATGCAATGCAGTCATTTTTGAAAAGGTTTTACAGATGGCTACCAAGGAAGTTGGAGCTTATTCATGTCAGTGTAAAAGAGAAAAGATCATCTGATGCAAGAGCTAAAAGGAATACACAGATCTGGTTAACTAATTACCCAAGCCCAGTATGTGGGTTTTCCAGCTCAGGAAGATGGAGGAGCAGCAATGTTGGGGCCTTGCCATGTTCGTCTTTGCAGGCCCTTTCCAGCACCAGTGTGCCTGGGGCTTGAGGCTTTTAGATGTCTGAACCATAACCCTAGCCCCTGACGGCAGCTTGGCACTGGGCCTAGAGGTGCTCATCACCATAGGTAGCACAGATTGAAAGGTGTGCAGTTGGCAATGGTAACACCTGGTAAGCTCCCAGGATCCCTAGATCCAGGGGCTTAACTCAGGGTTCTATTGCTCTCTCTTAGCGCGAAGGAGAATTCCCCAGCAGATATAGTGAAGAGGTAAAAATCACACTAAAGCTTCCTGCAATGACATTCAAACTAACATGCTAAAAAATCAACCACCTTTAGCAAAGGATAAAATATGACATAAAATCCAACACCATTTTCTTGTTTTCACTTCGGTGTAGAATTTACCCGCTTTTTTTCTTTTAGCCTTTTCTCCCTTTCTTCACCTGCCTTGCCTTTTCACTTTCTCTTGTGATTTCTAAAATTCAATCCCGAGAATCTGGACGACTTTTGCTCCTTTCCACTGCCCCTCATTTCATGCCAATCCATTGCCTTGTATTCGCACCCTTTCCAAATTTTGCCGTTTTTTCCGCTCGCCTTACATTTGATCATAGCTCCTGTCCCAAGTGTTTGTTACACTTCTTCTCTGAATTCGGGATTTCATTTCCTCTCAGAAATGAAATGAATAATTTCATTTCATGAAAGGAAATTAAATCTTGTGATTTCAGTGAGGATCAATTTGGCAAGCTTTGGTCCATTGCTCTGCACTTCACGTCATGGCATGCCGTTTATTTGTTTGCACTTTGGTACAGAATTTTTCCCTTTTTTTTTTTCAGCCTGTCCTTTCCCCCCTTTCTTCTCCCACCTCTCCTTTTCACTTTCTCTTCTCATTTCAAAAATTCAATCCCAAGAATTTGCGCAACTTTTGCTCCTTTCATCCCAATCCATTGCCTTGTATTTGCTCCATTTCCAAAGTTTCCGTTTTTTCTGCTCACCTTTCATTTGATCATTACTATTTACTTGGGGTATTAGTGTGCTCTTAAATCAACTCACCATTTCACAGGACCTCATGCTCACTAGCGGAGCCATGTTTTTACTTTCTCAGGGAGAAGGTGTACTCTAATTTTCATTCACTCATCTATTTTTGAAAAGTGTAGGGTTTCCTCAGTTCAGTAATTCTCTTGTATGAATAGCAAGCCAAATGCCATAGTGCTACCACGTGCTGTGTAACAGAAACTGCTTTAACTCTTTCTAACTTTGGTTATGTATTACCATTACTTGTACACATCATAAATCAGTATTGCTATCCAAAAGTCAGCCCTCAAAAGTTGTGAATTGCAATCCTAAGTGGTAGTGTGTCACACTGGAGTTGCCCAGTCTAAAACCTCACTGATAGTGCATCTGCAGGGAACTAATCCAGCAGGATCTAATGACTGGGAGTCATCAAGTGGGAAGCTTGACTCTTCGAAGAAAAAGCAATTTTAATTGCATTTATCTGATATATATTAGAGCAGGAGATGATTTTTGAGTCTCAAGTTATAACTGATGCTATAAGCTAATCAGTGAATTATCATCTTTGGTGTGGGCTGAATTCAAAATTTTATGATATCATTTAATCAAGAAACAAATTTAGAAGAGTGGTGCACTGTAGCTGCATTTAAATTTAGCTGCTCATTTTGCCTTCATATTTCACTGAATGCTGCCTTTTAAAGATTCATATTGAAAACACATTTCATAACAAACCAATAATTTAAGTAATCATTCGGTCTAAGGTGTTTATAACTTGCTGAGTGTACTGAATATTAACAGCAAATCTTCAATCAGTAACCATTCGTCTTGTTACCAGTTTTTGTGAACAACTGCTTCAAGATTAATTTAACCAACCTGATGATTTGTTCTCAATGGGTGGGCACATTAAGAAAGCTCAGAAAGAGTCCTGGAATCACAAGGAAATCTGAGAACAGAGATCACAGGGGAACTGAGGGCTGTATCCCAGCCCACAGTGTACTCTAGCTGCTCCAGGAGACTTTTATTTGACCTCTCCAGGATACTTCGAGGCCCCACCCTCACTCAGGGACTGCTAGGTGTCTTAACCAGGTAAGCTCTCAGGAACCAGGTCACCGTGCACATAAGGATGAGCCCAGACCACACTAGTTGTGTTGGCACAGCACAGCAGGTCTAACTTCACTTGATGGTTTAGAAACTGGAGTGGAAGAAAAGCAAAAGTGCCTGGTGGACTGAGGCCTTGTGTGAGTGTGTAAAACTTCAAATCATCCTTAATTTTAACAATCACAGCAGTAACATAGTGACACAACACATGAGAATTTTCCTCCATTTCTCTATTCCCAATAAATGGGTTAAAATTAGATACATGAATACCACTAAAGGCATTATCATTGTTTTAAGGCTTTTAATGGGATTGAGATCAAAAATTTTAGTAAGAACAGTTAGGAAACTTGGTCACAACATAATGTGTTTTGAAAACAGGATTTTCTACTTAAATATGTAACTTCAGATTATATGAAGGCATTAAACAGCTAGAGTTACTTAAAAACAAGGTAGACCAGTTACTGAAGGCACAAATTAATTTTTACAAAGTAGTTATTTCTGTAGCACTAGTAACTAAGGCTTGATGAATTGCTGTGAGGGCAAGGTGAAACTTGTGGATGTTGTATATTCTGATTTTACCAAGGACTTCGATGTAGTCTCCCACAGTACTTTTATAGCCAAATTGGCGAGTTCTAGATGGGATAACTGGGTCATAAGGCTGCTGGAAAACTGGCTGGGCCATCAGGCTTAAAGTGTAGTCATCAGCAGTATGACTGCTTGACTCTGGGATCAGTACCTGAGCCAATACTCTTAATTCCTAATTGAGAACCTGGAAGACTGAGCACCTGCTCAGCAAATTTGATGATGAGTTGAGAGCAGCAGTCAGTACACAAGGGGGAAAGGGCGACCATTCACAGCCGGGTGTACAGCCTGGAGAAACAGGCTGCTGCTGAGAGGAACCTAATGAAATTCAACAAAAAACAAGTGCAAAGCCCAGTACCCGGCATGGGTAAAGCCCACGGATCAATACAGGCTGGAGTAGTGTCTAGAATACAATGTTGTAGAAGACACAGGCTTCCTGGTGAAGAAGCTGCCGTGAGGTAAACACTGTGCAGCAAACAAAGCTGAAGGGCTCCTGGCTGCCATAACAAGGAAATGGCCAGGAACCTGAGCTTTTGACTCCCAAACAAGTCCCAAGGGCTGCATTATGTCAGGAACTGACCTATGCTCAGGCTAGAGAAGCGAAGGCATAAGGAGAGTTTAGTGCTGTCATCGGCTATGTAATACAAAAGTGTAAACAACATGGAGAAGCCACGGTTTCCTCCAGTGTGCGTGATGGAAGGATATGTACTGGAATGCACCTGAGCAGATATAAAAATGTTTGGCTTAGTATAAGGGAGTGACCAGAGTCAAGCTGGGCAAAGGTTGCCCAGAAGGACCATGAAGTCTCCATCCTTGGAGATAATCAAAACATGAGCAAAAATGGTGTGGAGTACTGTGCTCCAGGCTGGAGCTGTTTTGAGCAGGATGGTGGGTTACAGACCTGGGAGTCCCTTCCAAAGGTGGTCAGCATGTTTTTTGTAGTGGAAGGTACTTTTAGCAATTTTTTTAAAGGAGAACAGATTCAGTCAGAGGAAATTAATAAATGGGCTATTCCAAGTTGGTTTTAAACCAGCATTAAACAAACCAAACAACCCACCCTTGGAATCTGGAGGAATCCATTCAAATACAGGGGGGTTTAGACTTGACATAAGAACAGTAGTTTTTATCTACACAATGATGAATATGCCAGAGATGACAGTAACTTAGAATGACTTGGAGATCATTAAAAGTAATCCTCTCAAGACAAGGTTTGAGACCAATATTGTAGCAGAAAAGACTTTCAATAAATTTGGAAATAGGAATGCCTTAGGAAATCAGGTAATAGTTCATGCAGTATACAGCTTAGCAAGATTCTAGGACTGCCATATATCAAAAGATGTTCAGTGTTTAAAGAAACAAAACTAAGCTGTGAATAGAAAGCAGACCTAAGGTGGGAGGTTTGGGGGGCTTAATAGATAAAAAGGAACGCTGAGATAGGGCAGTAAATGTGAGAAGACTTGCATATGGTAGAGGAAGGAGGCAGAAACCTATGGAGTTGCTACCCTGGGCCCAATAAATGGCCGGTGAAGCAAGCTAAGTTCAACAGCATCATACTCTCAGCTGTGAAAATTAACTAAACTTTGGAACAATGTGTAAAAGGGATGATCATGGATAGATCACATTGCAAACTGTAAAATGGGGGTGGCATCATTCAAAAAATAGTTTTAATCCATTTTGAAAGATTAGGCACACATGAAGAGAACAGCAGGTTGAGCAGGACACCACTACTTGCCTGATATCGATGGCATTTAAATGCTTTTTTCCTCAGTGTGCTCCAACTTTGTCTCCTGAAGACTGTAACACCTTGATCTTAACTGTTTTTTAATACAACTTTTTGTTTTGATGGCTTACAGATGAAACTAAAAGGTATGAGCTCTATGCAAGACCCCAAAATGGGAGGGAGAAGGAAGACACAAATACATACATCCCTATTGTAAGTTCATAGCAACAAAAATGCTTTTGCTAGTATGAAGTCTTTAGCAGTCTTTAATTGGTTACACAAGCTGGCAAGTGGCAGATTATAGTAACAAATTGTTGCAGTGTTCTTGGATGGACCTTTTCAGTTTGAAATAGTTTACGCTCTAATTGATGAGCTTGTTTACACTGCAGACATACCCCAATACTGCTATTTTATTATTTCTGAAGACGTTCTAGTTTTTCCACTCAGCGATCCATATAGGAGCTTCATATCATAAAAAGGTCAAGCACAGATTAACCGATTTTATCTTTATTTCCATAAATCAAAGTTACACTTCAAGTGGTTAGATCCTTTCTTTCACATTTCTCACCTTATGCACACCCCTGCAGTAGCTACCACGAAATATGCACCTGTTACCATTCTAAGAGACTGTAGCTGTTACTGTATTCTTTCAATCTTCTACATATATCACTTTGCCAACAACAATTTGTAGTTATTTTCTCCATTTACATGAAACAGAGATAAGTTATAAGTTGTTACCATTCAGTCTATTGCAGGTCCAGCCAATATTAGAATGTGCAGCAGCTTTAAAACTCACTAGTGAAGTGTTAATAAGTAGCAGTGGCAAAGCTTCTCAAGGATTCGACATACTGAGTTATTTTACACTGTGCTACAAACAGGATGACAAATCTACACAGTAGTGTCTATTCTACACAACTCTTCATTAAAAGGGTTTGTCTTCATAGTCTTTTTAAAGACTTCACACCCTTGTGCAACTATGAATTTAATGGAATAAAGAGGATGACCATTAGAACTACTTGTTCAAACATTAGGAGTCTTCCATTAGGAGGCCATGATAAATAATCTGAATCTTTCTGGATCAGCTGAAAAGTACAGAATGGATAGATTTTCCTATAGTGCCCTCTATAGAATATTTTCACAGAAAAATAATTTATGCAAAACCATACTTATCCTCTCTGCATAAAAACCTGAATTTCAAAGAATCTTTGTATACTCCTTATGGAGTCAACTGGAAAATTCATTTTTCTAGACCTGTATGTACCCTCTTTTAGAAGAGATGCTTTGTATCTTTGGTTTACTTATATGCTGGATGAGAAAAAAAAAGTCTGAAAGGGAATGACTACCTAGTTACCTGAGGTTCATCTTTCATTTCTCTTAACATGAACTTTGGATAAGATCAGCTATTTTCTAGGTGACAAAGAAATTCTCTACAAAACGATGAAACACAATGATTATTTCAGTAGTGCATACTAAATAAGACAAGGCTGGGTTAGTAAAACTAACTCTTAAGGATAGATAGATAGATAAAGCCAAAACTGGTAACTTTACTTGTTCCAGAATTAGTAATCCTACTCTTTTTGTATCACCACCCTCTTTATAAATATAAAGTGTTACAAAAATATTCATAATATTATTTCTATATTAATCTATTATTCTATATATAATTTTGAAAAAGTGCTTAAAGAGGCAAGTATATGAACTGCAAACTCATATCCTTCCAGTTGCCTAAAGCCCTGATCCAGTTGTTTAAACCACTTGTTCAATACAGAACAAGGAGTTGACAACTTTCATTTTTCCTCCTACAAATGCTCTCCCTACTTTTACATTTTCATGTCAAATTAAGTAACAGTTGCTTGAAAAGTACAGTATGACTTATGTTCAATCTCAGATGAGCAATGTAGTTACTTCTAAGTAGGAAGTTTCACCTCTAATGTAAGGCTTTGAAAAATATTTAATTGCTTTCACTTTTTACCCTTCTTCTCATTTTCCAATACTTTATATTCATCTAGCACAGCATGGCCAGTTTCCTTTGCAGTTCTCTTTACAACAGATTTGATACCAATATTTTCAATGTTAAATGCTGCCACACCAACATTGATTGCAGAATTCATGGCATTGTCTGTAGCATGGCCAGCATCTTCTCCATACCTAAAGAAAGAGAGCAGTTTTGTAGATTTGTATCCTTAGTATTTTAATCTTCACTGGAATTCTTTTGAAAGCAAAAATTTAGGCATTACCAAAACCAAATAATAAGCACAACGCTTGAATGTCTAAAGCATAAAATTAGAATTTATGAAGCCATTTGAGTAAAGGCTGCTCCTCTATCAGATAATTGCTCTGTGAAAATATCAGTATGCTTCTACTCTTTTTCTTCAAGCACCCTACCAGTCTTTCTCCCTCTTTTCCCTCCAATTTTGAAGAGTAGAAAGCTCTTAGAACCATAAGAAAGAGGGGGAGAGAAGTTTTGTGCAATAACTAAAGATTCCTCTTCACCTAAGCTCTTAGGTAAAATTCCCATACACTCTATATAGAAAGCCAACTGCATCCTGGATTGCATCCAAAGCAGTGTGGCCAGCAGGCCAAGGGAGGGCATGCTGCCCCTCTGCTCTTCTCTTGTGAGACCCCACCTGGATTGCTGCATTATACAAAACCTCAAAAGGCTCAATAAAGTAGCTTGAGGACGCGATGAAAATTAGGAAGAGATAAAAACCACTGGTCTTTGCCATGGGCTTTGAGTCCAGCTTCTTTATGCTTTAACGGGCAAATTGGTAGTCTCATGATTCAGCTGTGTACAGAGAGCACACCGATGGAGGACAAGAATGCAGTGAGAGCAGCAACTCCAATGGGCCTGAGTAGCCAAACATTTCCCAGAGAGAACTGTACACAGACTAACCAGGCCAAAGGGAAGTGTTTCTGGCAGCATCACAATCCTAGCAGCCAGCAGAGTTACTTTTTCCCTGTATTTGTTATGACCAGAGATTCTTTGAGGACCTCAAGATAAGGCTAGAGAGAAACAAAGAATATCAAAGAATCCAAAAATCTATTATGTATCAGTACAGCAGCCAGACCATATGGCTGGAATTAACAATGAAACTGAATAAAAAGAATTTGTGGGGTTTTTGTTTAGCTTTTGATTCCCTGATAGAGCAACAGCCTTGAATCATCAACACTGGATTTGTAGGTCATGAAATAAATCTCACAGCAAAAGTATTTGTCAGTTTGATTAGTTTGTTAATTTGATTATTTTCATCTCAAGAACATCATAAGCCAGTATAGTATCAGTAAAATTAGTAACCTCATTTAAAGTAAGACTGTAGCTTATCCAATGCAGTAAGACTAATAACTTCTTAATGTCTGGTAACTAATTTTTTAGTTTGCCTGTCTCAATGGCATAATTTTTAACTTTTTTTTTTTTTATTGTGCAGATATGTACACTGCCTTTACTTAAATAGTTGTTTTAAAAGATTGTAGCATTGGACTTTGGCAGAAACATTAGTTCTGAAGCTATGTTTTCCCCTGATTCAAATCAACATGCACATGATGAGCATCTCTTTATAATTTCATCCACAAAGGCACTGCAGCTAAGTTTTAGCCTTTTTTTTTATTTAGAGACACTGATGGTGCTCCTTTAGCTTTGTTTCCAGTAAGTCGAATTTAGCTTGCTCACTGGTATATTGAGTGGCAAAAATCTTTGTCACTGAAAGAAAAAACAGCTTACAAAAGTGAGATTATATAGAATTTTAATCTAATTATAAGGCTAGATTTTAAAGATTACATATCAAATATTTTCAAGCATATTGCAGTTAGCTGCAACAGGTAGTTACTTATTGTTTTTCACTCTTAGTGTCTGTTGTCTGCTGATGTCCGTATTTCCTATATTTGTATCTAAAACAAAAGCATTAATGTGAATTTATGTGAAATGAGTACCAGCACAATTTCTTCTGATATTCCTACTGAAAACATACATTAGTAATAAAGCACAACTGACTAGAACTTCACTATTTGGCCTCCCATTTGAAATGCATCACAACACAACCCTGAATGCCAATTTGCTTAACACTGTATGCTGATGTTTATCTTGTTACCATCTGCTTGTAGCCTGTATGCACTTTCAGCAATCTTTTTAATAACTCTTTTGCTCCACTTATCACCAATTCCATCTAACCTGCTTGCTTTTGCTTACTGTTCACTTTCTATTACATCTACTGCCCTTTTTGTGAGGGGTGCCTTTCATGTTTCACAGTTATTTCAGTATATTCCGTTATCCTTCACAGCATCTTCCAGTACATGCATACACCTCTCATCTTTCCATCATCTTAGTAACATCACCTTTATCCCAAATGTTACTGTCCTCTTACCCACTATCTTTTTCTAAGAACATCTGTATTTTGTAAGTCAAGCCTGTTCTATTATTGCTATATATGCCTCAGATTTCCTTACAAAATTGTCTTTTTTTTGTACCTCCTCCCTTTAGCCAAACCTACTGATAGATGAGGTTCTTTTATTTTTCATAAATTTAGTGAAGTTTGCATAAATTCAGGATTAGACCCGAGAGGTTTAAACCAGTACTTTTTTTCTAATTATATTATGAACACAGAGCAAAGATATAAATCTGAACATTATTTGTAACAGAGCCTGAAGCTATAAAACTTCTACAAAGAACTAAAAAATACTTCCTACAATCATTTACTTGTTTCAGATTTTTGTATACAGGAGATGCTCATTACTGTGCAGTTACCACTTTATCATGTGCTACACAGTTACAGGAAAGCAGGTATTTCAGTTAACTTTCCTGCACTTTCATAAGCTTTTTTTTTGCCAGTATTCAAACACAGTTAATAGTGTGCTGTAGAAGATGAAAACAATGAAAACATAACTTACTTGTATTTGACTGTTTTTACAGTCTCAGTTGAAACACTTTTAGCAATGCACTTCGCTGCACTTTCTAAACCTTGCCACACTGTTGAAAACCCTGTAGGAAACAATCAGCTTATTTGAGTTGATGCCATTAAAAATATGCAATTTTAAAAAGTGTAAGGAATTTTTATTACCTTGAACTCCACTTGCTGCTACAACCAGAGCACCATCAAAAGTAGATTTGCCATCTTTATCTTTCTTAAGGGAATCTGGAACTAATTTGCTGCCATGCTTCTTCACGTGTGGAGCCAACTCCTTTCCAACACAGCTCGCTATAGAACACACCCCTTCAACTACCATAAAACAGTAGTACATAGATTATTTAATAAGAACATAGAATATCCTTCTTTAAAAATCTTTACTCATAATTAAAAGGAAGCTTCACTGAAGTCTTCAGTGATGCTTCTATTTAAATATGTTTATTTGAAACACAGACTTTAATCCCCATCTAAGGGCCCGACTGATACAGAGCAACTTTATTTTTCAGGTTCTACATAGCTCCAAATCCTAAGAACCAAGTAAGGTTGGCCTTGTGGCTAAAAAGTGCCTTAAAAGAAATACTTATACATCTCACACACAAATTTCAAGAAACTGTTTCCATTGCTTTGTTATCTCCATCTTGCAGATAGGGAACAAGCTGCTGCTTTTCTGACTTGTCATCTGTAGAAGTCTTTCTTACGAGCGTTCCAGCTCTTCCAACATTGGCATAATTTACTTTTAAACTTGGATGAGTCACTAGACAGTAAATATAAACATCATATGCAAATAAATAACAAAATGAAGCTACTGAGAGCCAGGCACCTCTGAACACCAGACCATTTCTATCTGGATATTTATACATAGTAAAATAGACTTGTTTCAGGTGTGTGTGTTTAAAAATATGCACACACACATTCTCCAATAGTACTAAATGTTAGTAACCAGTGAGAGGAGACCTTTTAAAATACATGGTTATCAACCTAAAATAAAAGGGACACCATTTTGAATTAACTGTCTAAAACTTTCAAGAGCATCTCAAACTTAAGACTATATGGACTATTCTTTTAGGAAAGAAAAGGATGTCTCAAGGCCAAGTAATACATACTAGTCCTAAAGCACATCTCTTGCAGGAGATAATTAGGCACAAACTACTGATCTCTTGATTTTATCAGACCAGGACCTCCTCTAGTTTACCAGCTAGAGAAAACAGCTCACATTTTACGAAGTTTTTATTGTTTAAGGCAAAAATATATTCTGTGAGATGGAAATTTTTACCTAATAATTGGCTGACTTTCACAGCTCCTCCAGTAGCCTGTTTTGCTACATGAAGACCCTTTGCTACAGCTGGGTTGACTTCCACAGGCTTTTCTTCTGGTTGAATGTGTTCTCGCAGTTTAGAAGCTCCTTTGTGAATAGCTTTACCAGTGTATTCTGCTCCTTTCATTAGGCCCCAGCTTACCCAAGATGCACCTTCAAGGCAAAATTGTTTTTCTCAGTATGTACAATTTTACAGACTATGATTCCATCAGCTACCCCTCCTCTCCCTCTGCAACACTGACTTCAGTCAGTGACTTCCTGATTACAGTCTGCAATTATATTCTCCCTTGAATTGGCCAGCATAGAAGTCCAGCAGTAATTTCTGCACCTACACCACCACTTTTTAAACTAATTTTATTTAAGTTTAATACAGCCAGCCCACATCCAAATGTCAGCCTAATACAGATACTCAGTTTTTTTAATAGATATGCAAGCACCAGCTGAGTCAGAAGTGACGGAACTGTGTATCTCAATGCTCATGAAAACACGCAACCCAACCCTTTATCCTTCCTTGCAGATTCATATTTATTCCAATCAGCTGGTAGTCAGTATATTCCAAATGTTCTCAGAGGAAAAAAAACACATTTATCTGCAGAAATCATAATAAATGCCAGCTGTAACATATGTTCATACAGGGGCAAAATTGTTCTGTCACAGTGCTTTGAGTCACAGCAGGTGATAGTCTAACAGTCAAATGAGGAGTCAAACTCATTTGTAATGAACACACTGTTGGCAATGGATTTGTATTCTGCATGGTTTTTATAAAGCTCATCAAGACATCCTTTAGATGAGCAACGCTGGGACTAGTGAATAACTACTTTTGACTACTCAGCTTCTATCAGCACACATGCATTTAGGTGAAAGCACCATTTAAATGCCACTCACATTTGTTTCTGTTTAACACAGCCCCTTATTACAACTGTACCTGACAAGATTCCATGGGCAACTTTCTCACTCCATTCTGGTAACTCTTTCTGATCTTCTGCTTCTTCAGGTTGTGGCTGTATATGTACAGTCTGAGGCAAGTGAACTGCATCACTAGAGGCTTCTGAAGGCTGACAAGTGAAAGCAAACATCTGAGCATCTACTTCGCAACATATCATCAGGATTTCTGGTTTAGATCATACACATCCATTGTCAAATAATACTAATGTTGTGCATGCCTTGGGTAAATGTACAGAAACTCAAGGGAAATTTAAGACTCAATTATTTTTCATAGAAATGCTACACATCCAAAAAAGCTTATCAGACAGGTCAGCTTTTTTGTATACCCTTTACATCCAGCCAGTGAAAAGATTTGCTTGCCAATGCAGCCATATGGCCAAACAGCTAAGCAAGGAAAATTTACACAAGAAGTTCGCTAGCAAAACAAGTAAGAGACTTGTCCATTTCTCATTTTTCTCTTCTCAGACAAAAGCCAACTCTGTTGTTATTCAGCATGGGAACTGCAGTCTTTGGTTAGAGAATCCAGATGCGCTAAAGGAATGCAGCTGTTCTGGTTGTTTTGTTCCTCATCCTTTCCTCCCAAATTCAAAAATAAAGGAGATTATTCATGCTGTGTGCTGTTGCTGCTTTTTCAGACTGGCACGGCCAAGGAAAACATCAAACTGTGCACAATAGTGACCCCTATTTAAAGCTGGGTGGACAGGTCCTGTGTGACTTCACGTCAAACTCTACAGTTTCTGGAGTAGTTGTTAATCATTCAAACACAGCAACCACCACCACCACCACTACAGGTTGCTTAGCGCTTCTAAAAAGTGTAACATCACTTTACACAATTCACAGACAATGTATAATTAAACTTTAATTACAGAAAGCTAAAAAATATCGTAACAGATTGAAGTTGTTGTTAAGAGAACTTTTCCAGTGTAAAAGTAAATAAAATCCTCAAACAGCTCAAAGATTAAAAACACTGGTTAATGATAGAAAGAAAAAAAAATTGTTTAGTCTAGAAGAGTCTAAATGAAAGCATTTATAGATTAATCCCACAGGCAAAACAGAACACAATATAGAACAGTATTTGCTATTACATGGAATTCTTAAACTCCCCTGCAATATTTACTGGACATAAAAGCAGTGTATTGCACATAGCTGAATGTTGTAGTTTAAAACCAACATTAACAGAAAAGAGTAGATTAGAAGGTAGATGGTTGCTACCCAGAAAGTTAACAATGCATCATCAATTACTGCTAGACAGCAGCCTGAAATCTCATATTCAGAAAAAGTCTTCAGCATGTGACCCATTCTCGGGGCTGGGCAGGAGAAATTACTTCAGTAAACAGCTACAGGTGAGAAACAAACGAAAAAACTATTAGAAGTCCCAAACTATGTTCCAGTTGTAATTTAGTTACACCACAGTTTGGGCCACTATATAGAATACCAGTCAACAAGACTTCTAAGAACTATACTAAGGAGCAGAACTGGATTCTCTAATAAGACAGGTGACTCAATACTATAATTATATTAAATATAGTTGTCAGTTAGATCCTTATGACTACTATGTAAAACAGACACATGAAATGGCCATCAGACTAGGCTTTGAAATATTTATGCGATATCACAGTTTCTAAAGCTTCAGAAATATGCTGATTTGAAAAATGTGGCAGGCTGCAGTAACTGAATTGGAGTTTGACAAAAACCAAACAACAACAAAACAAAAAACAAAACATCCAACAACAACAAAAAAAAATAACTACAGGACACAGCATACACAGCTGCAGTCAATCAAATCAGCAGTGCTAACATGCATTTCTGTGACAATTTTTTTTTCCATATAATTTTGGAATGTCCTGGTATTTACCTGGACTTTGTGGCCAGACCTCTGTCTAAATTTATCTTCAAAAAGTGCTCTCTCTGTTGCTGGGACCTCTGAAGATAACCCTACTCTCTCAAGAGATCCTGGCACCTGTGACATCGTATCAGGGAACATTAACAAAAACACGTAGTTTTAGGAAAATAAGGAACCCATGAGGCAACAAATTTGAACTACTTCTACAGAGGAAAAATGACAGAATTTTATCCAGGGACTCAATATCATAGAATTCTGTAGTATTTTCCCCTTTCAAGTAAAAATTAGTGGCCTGTTGTGCTAGTGAGATTCCCTGCTGAACTCACCAGGATTTATACCATAACAGAACTCTGCCCTCATGTGAAACTCCAAACTGATCCTTCATCATCACTGCATTCACACTTTGGTGATTCAACAAGATTCTTTCATGAAAAAATTTAATCCTGCTATGATCTTTTAAGTAGCTACTGATTACCACTCTTCCTGAAATGATGCTCCAGTGCTCTTACAGTAATATTTCCCACTTTGTTTCAAGTCACTGAATCTTATTGCATCTTTGTTACACTATGGGGGGTTATTTGCTATTTTCTCTACCTGTCAATTATTTACTGCAGTAAAGCACCAGATTTATCTATTGTGAGACCCATTGGAAGGTGGATTTTTGAGGTACATACTATTTTTACAGATCTCTGAGGTGGCTTAACATTTTTGAACTGTAGAACATTTGGGCACAATATTCCAAGAATGGTATCCCTAAAACTACACAGAGAGTTCTGTGCACATACATACAAGGAAAAACATGCTCTCTCCAAAACACGTAATTTCATCTTGGGTACTATGTTCTCTTTAGGAAAAGCAGAGAAAATATAAGAAATGGTCTCAAATTCCACTCTGTGTTTACAATTTAGTATTCTAAAATTTCTGTCCTCTCATCTCATAGTTTCATTACGAACCTACAGTTTCATTACAAAGCTGCTTAATCTTGGCTACTTCACCTATTTCTCACTGATGAGCTTACCAACCGAGACAAAAACTTATCATTTTACACAACTAAATGTAAATGTGAGAACATATTGATGATTGACACCTTTCCTTATTGGCTTATGACAGACAGCCCAGAAATTTACCTGGATTCGTAGGTCAGACATCTGTTTCAAGAGATCCTCAAACAGCTCTCTGTCAGCTGCAGGAAGCTCTGAAGACAGCACTACTCCTACATAGGACCCCGGTATCTGGGACATTGTGTCAGGGAACATGTAGACCCCAGTGTTGCAGCACAGAACAGGAGACTGGTTACACATTAGAGGATACAACCAGTCACAAACCTAGAAAAGACAAGCACATGAAAGAATCAAAGGAGGCTTTTAAAAAGAAAGACAGGCAGAACATAATGATAAGCACCACAAACTTTATTTTCCATAAAGTTTCTAGTGGAACCTTCTAATAAGAGGTTCTCTGCTAATGGCAGCAGGGTTGGAATTAAATGATCTTTATAGTCCCTTCCAATCCAAACCCAAACGGTTTACGATTCTATGACGAAAAATAAAAAGCCTTATGCCATATTGAAAAAATTAAAAAAGAAAAACAATCCCCAAAAAACACAACCCATGTGATTCTGGAAATATCACTCTTGACTAGTTTTGAGAGTCTAATATAGAGAAAACACTTATTTTCACAGGACTATAATTCAGGCTGGTACCCTCTTAACTCACATCTCATTTTGAGGCCCAGATAAAAAGAACTGTCAAACAAGTCAGGATTCACAGTGCCTGTACCACCATGTAGATCTCAGGACAGGTTTATTTGATAGGACAAATAGAAATGCATGGCTTTCACTGGCCTAGTGTTGAAGACTGCTAACAGGAGCGGAGCTGAATCAGCCAATCTTAGCAGTAACAAAGAGATCCAAAGTCACAATCCAAACCAGAAACACAATGCTCATTATAGAACATGCCCACATGAAGCAATTAAGGACTGAAAAAGTACAAATAATGCATTTTTTTCTGTAGTTCTGAGTCCGGATTAACATGAACCCTCGAATCTCAAATTATCAGTTTTCATAACTGTAACATCTTACCACTAATTAAGAATGAAGCGGGTAGCACCCAACCCCATTTTATACTGATTTGTTACAATAGGTGAATCAATGTGTCTTCCCTATGCGAGGAAAGAAGTAAATTTTGTGAAATGAAAAGACATGTTAAGTCAACTCCTTTATGTATTGGAATTCACCAGAACAGTCAGCACTTGAAAACTCTGGGAAGACACACAGGTGCTTTTCACAGAAAGAGTTGTAAAAGTGTGTACTTGCAAAAAACTATTTCTGCAGCACCTGTAACATCCTTCATATTACCACACAGATTATTTAGGCTCAGGCGAGCAAGAACTTGAGAAGATTGCCTGTTAGAGTTTTATGAAATTTCTTGAAATTTTAATTAAAGGAGAAAATTATTTTCCAGTTACCTGAAGAAATGCAGGTGGACGATTCCGAGCAGCTTCACTATCTGTATCCAAGAACTTCACGATGCGCAGATATCCAGGATATGAAGGAGCACTAACCTGCCCATCAGGAGTCACAAAAAATATCTGTACTCCTTGGGGAATCAAGATCAGCTCATCTGCATCTACTCCCAGGTTTTCCAGGGGAGGTGGCTGAGTACACTTGTTGCTGTAGTAGTCCTCACTCACAGAAGAGAACTCCCCAGAGTCTGTGCCATAAGACACAGTAAAGTGGCCATTGGTAGCTTGAGGAGTGTAGGCAGGAGGTGCTTCGTTTGGCAGACAAAGAGGTTGTGCAGATGATGGACTCATACCTGGAATTTGCCCCTGACTCACAGCTGCAACACCTCCATCTGCTGCAGGTGGCTGACGTGGTACAAGCAGAGAGTTAGGGGCAGGAGGTCTTTCTGGCTTTTCCTT
Organism: Acanthornis magna; assembly: GCA_036785705.1. Classification (NCBI taxonomy): domain Eukaryota; kingdom Metazoa; phylum Chordata; class Aves; order Passeriformes; family Acanthizidae; genus Acanthornis; species Acanthornis magna. Next base: position 17,610,952 of record JAWUZG010000090.1, read on the forward strand.
GGAAGGAATGGCTGGGTATAACTTGGGCACCGCCGGAGGGATACCCACTGTAGCAGGACCTGCTTGTTCCAGTGGGGTGTTTTGCTCTAGACTGCCGAGTCGAGCACGAACGTTTTGCAGGGTCTCCCTCATCTTCTGTTGCATTTGCCTGGCAGACTCCCACTGGGACCCCACACATGCAGGACCCTCTGATGGAATATTAATTCCTCGAAGCAAGTGGTCAAGCCCTTGCTTATAGTAACTTCTTGCTTCTTCCTTCTGACCCAGTTCATCCGTATTCAGTCCTTTATTGATAAAAATAAAGGCTTTCCTGTACTCTTCATTAATGGCTTTAATATTTGCATCTTCTTGCGTAACCGGATCTCGCAGTTGCTCCATCACTGCAAATTGGAATAAAAATCAATAAGAATATACAGAGAGAAAGCCACACAATGCTTACCTCAGAATAAAATGTCTTCTTAATGATGACACTACTGCATGTATTAGTAGAAATCTATCCCGTTGCTTGGAACAGTGTCTGGTATGTTATGGTTATCTCCTAATAACATTCAGATTCAGCTGACATGATTCCAAGACAGCAAGGAATCTATAACCATCAAATCTAGTTACATCACAGATATTTATTTCTTAAAAGTTAAACATCAGAAGAACATGGACATGCCTGACATTAAATTTTTCATCTTCAAGATTAGTAGCAAACAAGAGGAGTAAACAAATAACTTTAAAAAAATCTAACTTTTCCAAAAACATCTCTAAGGTATTAAAAAATTCAGTTGCTATTTTGTCTATTTAAATAAAGGCTGAACTTACAAACAGTACATTTCCATTTGAATAATTTAAGACAAAGCACTCAACACATTTAAACAAATCTTGACCAAATTCAACTAACATCAACACACAGGACTGTGAAATACTTTGCACAGTTAAAGCTGTGCTTTACAAAATGAAAACAGGGAATTACTTATTTCCTTTTCAGTGCTTACAGAGTGAGGAAAGGCAATTGGTGTTTTACACTCCTTGCTCCCCTAGTGACAAAAATTGGAAGTACCAGGTTGCAGGTTCTAGGTCTATTTTGGAATGTATTCTTTAAACTGCCTCATGTATTTCAACAACTGAAGAGCAAGAAAGAATCTAGTAGCTTTTTTCGAATTCTAAAATGTGCAAACTCATTGTTTTAACTGTATGCAGATTGTTGGTCTTGGCCAAATGCAGAAAATACAAATAATGAATTTCAATGAATTTTTTTTTTTTTTTCTTTTTTTTTTTTTTTTTTTTTTTTTTTCTGGCAGCCTTGAGAGGCGTCGTTAATACAGGAAAATCAGGAAATTGTACTAGAAGAGAATAATGATTGTGGACAATAAAAATGGGATACTATACAAACATTAAAGAGCAGATATTTTCAAGCAAAACCGTAATTCTCTGCTGTAAGACAGAAGAAAGAAAGGACACATCTGTCAATCACAATGATATTAAGCCACAGAAAACAAGGGGGTAAGTAAAATCCAAACTGCAAAAAACAAAAATACTTCCATTACAAAGGCAGAAGCATTAACCTGACTCTCATTGGTGAGAATTCACACACTGAGCTACACTTAAGGAAGTTGTGCCAGAACAGGAAGAGGTGTGCAAGTTACTGATTTTTTCCTGATGAATCAATCACTCTTCCCTAGAAAGATGTAGGTTTGGCTTACCAAGGCAATACAATGAAGGCTAAGAGATTGGATTAGTCTCTACAAATATAATGGATGAAAAGAAGAAAATAAATCAGTAAAGAAAAAAGAGTTATTGGGAAAGAATAAAGAATTAAATCCAAATTTGCAATAAAATCCTGAAATAGTACCTACATTTAAGTTTACTTAATGTCTCTTCTTGTTGTAGTCTAACAATCAACAAACTAAAGAAATAATCTGGAAAATATTCTTCCTCTACTCCAACAAAACCAGAAAACTTACGAAGTGCAGGTCATAAAAAGATTTTAAAGAGGCAAAGATGGAATGCTGCACCCTTTAGAATCAAAATGCGGACAGCACTCATGTGACTGATCCATCTACAGTCACACAACACAAGTGCCATGTAATCTGGCAGGCATCTGCTTTTACGATGCTACAGAACCCAATTTCATGTAAAAGTCAAGATGTGTGGTTTCAGTCCTCGCAATATAGCTCGCAATATGACAGGGATGGCTTGAGAAGGCAGCCCAGTGGAGTGGGTCAGCAGCAACTCAAGCCACCAGGCTCACTGCCCATCATGCAGCAGATAAACAAATCTTGGGCTGGAGGAGACTTTTCTGATTGATTGCAGTCACTTGTTGCCAAGAGGCTCAGCATCTTTAAGCTGAAGAATGACACTGGCATAACTGTATATTCACTAATCACCAAGGATATAAACTTTTGAAGTTAAAAGTATACTCCTGAGCAGCACAACAGCAAACAATTAGAATAAAGGCAATTGGAAGAGCTCCTTACAAGGCTGTGAATATAGCTGGATACTTAAAGCAAAAAACCTGATGACTGCCAAACCACATCGCTGTGTGTCAACACTTGTATTAACTACTAAAAAATCCACTTTTCCTTTTAAGATGGGTATGAAGGTGAAAACCAATTAAACAGTAACACCTCTGATTTGAGAACTGTAGGTTCTTAAAACACCGAAAATGTTTAGAAGACTGAGAAGAACAGACAAGTTTAATCTGTCATCACCGTTTAGGAGCAAAATTTACTGGTTTGAGATTTTTAGGGCCTGTATCCCCAATCCCATATAAAGTGCTTTCTTAAGGCTTCAAGTAAATGATTTATTTGTGTCAACACAAATGCAGTACAATAGTCCCCTTTGCCCCATGTTTATTGATTTGGGTGAGGCTAACACAAAGATAATTTACAGATTTCAAATAATTCTTTTGCTAGTGATTGTTAGCATATAAGTAGAGATATCAAGTAAAATCCTAAAGTCATAACTACAAATCAACTTATTATTTAATTAATTTACTGTTCACTGTATACTTGTCATACTGACAGCAGCGCTGTCTGTGCTAAAGCTCAGTCTTTACTGACATTAGAAAAAGTCTGTAATAAAATGGAGATGTCAGCACCATCAGTGTCCACACAGCATTAGTGCACAGCAGAGACAGAAAAGTTGCCTCAGCAACTCTGATTGTCTGAAACATCCCAAGTTTGCAGTATGTGTGCAGCGTATTTACCTCCAAATAACGCATTTGGTTGGCAAACCACTTGGAAATTGAGGAAGCACTTTGCAGTAGATTTCAAGCTAAACATGATAACTGAAAGTCAGCCCAAAAAAAAAGAATTTCATTAATTCTTAATAATTGATTAAAATTAAATATGAAAGAATGGATGGTATTAAGTAAGCTTATCTAATTGCTCCCTCACAACACAAGAATAAATATTCTCTGAAACAGAACATTTAAGCAGCAATCTGATCATATCCAAGGAATATCCTCGTTCCCTATTATTTTCAGTGTACGATCTTAATATAGTACTTAAGTGTCCTGCATGTTTTAATATTTATCTGTAATCCACTTCTGTACAATGCTGAATCTTATTTCCCCCATTTTAAAGCTGTAATGAACGGGAAAATGTGTATTACTGAATACTGAGAGCACTGCAAGCCAACCTTTGGTCCTATGGCCAGTTCAGAGCAGCCCAGATCTGTACCATTTAGTGTTAACTAAGATTTAGAGGAACTTGTCTCAGAGAAAGTCAGTCCAAAACTGAGATAAGCAAAGAGCTAAAGGGGACTGTAGATAATCACAATCTAGCACTTGAGCCCTTTTGTCAGTCCAGATATATGCTGTGGTTTTAAGTGACTTGATCAAGGGAGGCTACAATGCAACAATGAAACTTGAGTTTAATTTGATACTGTAAGCTAACATCCCACCCATCCTTCCTCTGAAGCAGCAAAGCCCACTTCATTAAAAACGAATGTATATTAACAAAAATACAGGTCAATGGTGGATCTCACTGCTAGACAGTAAACACGAAGCCTAAGGCTTATTAAGAGGATTAAACATCCTGACTGACAGAGGTAGGATACACTTTCCAACTCGCTACTCTTAAAGCAGGAGTAGGGGAGGAAAACGCAAAACAAATTTAAAAAAACAAAACAAAACAAAATATCCTTAATCGAGGAGTTCTTCCTATCTGTCAACTATTTTCCTCTCAGCCACCAGCTAGAAAGTACCATACAGACAGAATTGTTCAAGCCTTAGTTCTGTAAGGAAAGAGAAATTAAGAAAGTATCAGTAACTTTCAAGAATTTAAAAGAACACACTGAATTAAATGTTGTCAAGAATATAAACTAATACAAGACAGCTAGTAGCTGAAAAATTTACCTTTTACACTTTTAGCTTATTTAAACTGTTTAAAGAAGTCCTTACATTTTTCATGAGTGGTAGCCTACTCCTAGTTTTGAAGCAAAGAAAAAAAGTTTATAAGGCTAGATAATATCCCAGACTACACAACAGAGCGAGTTGGTGACATTAAAGTAATTCTTACTCTCAAAATTACCAAAATACTTCAGTAAACCCCCATCCTCTGCCATTTCAACCTACACCTGCTTCTCAGGCTGCTATCCCAGCATCCGGCCAGCATGTCTATTTTCCTTCTCTACTGCTGTTTTAAGATTATTTCCGTCCAAACAAAAGAACTTCCTTCTTGACTCCTTGGTCTGCACCTCCATCACATGCTCTCACCACAGAGCTTTCAAGCGCCGGGTGCCTACTTGTCACTTCTCCAAAACGGAAAGTGGAAAAGCAGTAGGGCAGGTAATTCCCTTCATCTCGCAGCTGCACCGCCCAGCACTGACACTTTTCGCAGCACCGAAGTACAAAGACATTGTACTGCCATTCCGTGGCTAAGGATTCCAAGATCATCATGGAAAATTTAGTGTTATGTAAGACTGCTATTTAATACTATTTCATTAGCTGTGTGCCTGCCGGTTTCTGATCGCTACCAACGTCTTTCCAGATCCGAGAAACTCAAAACTGTCTGACGCTAATCCTTAAGAAACAAAACAAGACAGAATAAAAGGAGTAGTTTTCCGTAGTATTCTGACAAATAACCCTTTAAGACACTCTTTACATTATTTATCATCAGGGTTACTTCAGCCTGCCCCCATGACGCCGCTCCCTCCCAGCACCTGCCTGCGGGGGCTCCGGGCTCTCCGGCCGCACCGCCGCCCGGCCCGGGCCCGCTCCGCTGCCTCCCGCGGCCTGCCCTGCCCTGCCCTGCCCTGCCCTGCCCTGCCCGCCCCGCTCCAACCAGCGCCCCTCGGCTCCGCAGGGACCCCCGGCCCCCCAGCAGGCCCGACCCCGCGGCCGCCTCACCGAGCCGGGCGCCTCCGCCGCCCCGAGCCGAGCCGAGCCGAGCCAAGCCGAGCCGAGCCCAGCCCCGCCTCCGCCACCGCCTCCGCCCCCGCCCGGGTCAGGCGGCAGCGGGCGGGGCCCAAGGGTCGCGGCTGTGGCGTCACCGAGCGCGGGGCGGCCGGAGCGGGTGGGTGTTCGTGCGGTGAATAAATGACGCTGAATTGTGCCCCTTGTCCTGCGTTTTGCTGTTGTAGTTTTTCGTTTCGGTCTTTTCTTAATGCTCTTGATGTTTGGGAGAAACGCAGCTTTGCATGTTCGCTTCGCTTCACCATAAATTAATTTCGCTGGGAGCACGGAAGATCGCTTCATTTTTGTCTTCTGTTTTCTGTGGCTCACACGTCAAACTGAAAAATAATGTACAGCCCCAGTGATACCAAGTTAGGGTTTTCCTATTGTTTTTCAGTAGCCGAGTAGCTTTGCCTGTGTGATGAGTTAGTAATTTGATTGCATATAGTCTCTTCATCTTTTAAGAAAAAGCTGCATGCGTATGAGAGTCTGTGTACAAAAGCACATATACCCAAATTCTAGTTAAGGTGCTGGTATGAATATCCAAAAATGGAAAAATAAGCACTAAAAGCTATCATTCTGAAGTCTCCCCTTTCATGTCATGTTTTCACATCTCATTTTGAATATCACTTTAATCGTGACGAAATGGCAGGCTGCACTGCTCAGGGAGATGCTGTGTTTCCAGAGGTGGCTGTCTCCTGGGGAGACTTATTTGCCAGCCTGGGCAAGCTGGAGCTGGCTGCTGCCCTGAGTGCTGCGCCGTGGGAGAGGGGAGCTGCTTTTTTGCACTGGTGCTGTGAAAAAAACAAAAGAAAAATTATCTCAATAAACATCCAGCACTTACTTAGAACATGAACACATGCTCGCAGTCAAACTTCAAACTTCTCAGTGAAACAGGTGCTCAAATTTCTGGATATAATCTGGTGGTATGTTATTGATTTGCAACTTTCATAATAAATGCTAAAAATCTTTTGCAGTTTGACTTCCACGTGAAAAATTTCTAGCTAGGTTAAATCTAGCAAAGGTTCATTCCATGGTGCATGGCTTTACCTGTGCTAGCTCTTCCAGAACTTGCTGGGTTCCAGCCCTGTTAAGGCTCATTAACTTGTATTCTCAGGTACTGTTTGTGTATACTGACCATGAATCAACCTTTAACACACTCAGGACCACAGACCATAAGAAATTAATAGTAAATATTAAATTTAAGTAGTGGCAGCCCTGTCCAGCACTGCCCTTGGCACTACCTCTTAGCTTCATTTAGCTCTCAAGTATTTCTGGAAATTCATCACACATTGTGGTTTCTCCCACAACATTTATCTGGGAATTTTGTGCTCCAAACTTTTCACATGCCCACTCTTCAGTCCTTTTTCTGCTGACAAGAAACAGAGAGCAACCTGGAGGAGAGACAAGCTGCCCACGAATCAGGGAGAGTTCCTTTTTCTGAACAGCAGCTATGATGAGAGACAAGCTGTCCACAAATCAGGGGAGTTCCTCTTTCTGAACAGCAGTGAGGGTGATGTTTGTAATATGCAGCAGTATACAGACAAATGAGCGTTTGGAGTGGTGGAGAGGGCCCTAAACATTTGTTTAAACAGATCGTAGATTACGCTCAGGTAGCTAGATGTCACTGAATTATGCTATGTGCATATATGCAAAGCTTATAAGGAAATAAAAAAAAATTGTATGGCAAAAAGCAGCACTCTCTTTTTAAGCTGGGATGCATGACAATAGAAGGATTTTTTAATTTCTTTTAACCAAGCAGGGGGTACCTTTGCCAACGTTGTTTTGTGGGAGCAAGGTCCAGACCCTGCAAGGTCCAGAAGTCGATGAGGGGCAGAGCAGTGTCACAAATGAGGGAGGGATGAGCTGGACAGGTGAGCACCAAGGCCACCTGGCTGTGCTCAGAGCTATTTTAGGAACACATGGGCACACATGCCCTGACAATCTTTCATTCCACCAGATGCTGCTCTGCTGTATCACCCCCACCTCACAGGCACCTTGTATCTGCTGTGAATTCATATAAGCCCTAGTATTTTTGCTTTAAATCAGAATTAGACTGAGGGCTGAATCACTATCATGACATGTTCCCTCCTACAGCTATAGAAATAAACTGCTTCTGCCTCACCTGAATCTGCAAATTTGAAACGACATGTTTTTTCTGCAAGTCTTCAACCTCATTTGTAAATGCTAATTCTGTTTATGGTAAACTATATCTTTAGTGATTTCAATCTTAATAACTACTGTGGGCTTGCTTAATTTTTGTCTGCACTTTCATAAAGATAATTTTCCCCAAATATCTCCTTTTTGTGCTTTAATAACATAAAGTTCTACACAAACTAGGCAATATCTGTGAATATATCTGTATTAAAGTATATAGGCACGTATATATATCTCCAAGTTGTTTAAACATCACAAACTCTAAAATCAATGAGAGATCTCAAACTGCTCTGTAAATGCTAACAAACATGGGGGGTGAGGTTGTGAGTAAAAGGTATGTGAGAATTCTCCCAAACCGCTTACTCGTATGCAAATGAATTTCATTGACTCACACCAAATGCCAGTACGACTGTAACCTGGTTACACATCCAGTGGGAATCATGCTGCATAGACAGAGTGCTTTTAGTCAGCAGCCCCCGAAAGCACTGATGGAAGCACAATAAATCACTGCCGTGTGGGTACAACTGAATATATAATTATTCCACAGGTCCTATCAATAGTAAAAGCTTTTGTGGTAGATAAATAGATTATCTCACTGTGATTATTACCTTTTTTCTGACTTCAAACTCCATAATCATTTGCAGATAAATTGTCCTGAGGCCAAGCGAAGAAACAGCAATAACAGCTATTTGACAGAAGTAATATCGCACCTTTTAAAAATTATGCCAGCCACTGACCTCAGACTGAACTGGCACTTTGTTAAGGTGCAAGAACACATCTTCAGCATCTCTGTGCAGTGTTGACAGCCTTGAACTACAAGCAGGGATAATGTACTTAGAGCAGATAAGTATGAAATATCTGGAAAGGCACCTACTTCCTGAGAAGATCCCATCTGGGATGTCCAGAAGGGACAGGTGGAATAACCTGGCTATTGCCGGTACAGCACTGGGAAGGAGGAGGCTCTAATTCAAAGAAACAGAGCTGGGTCCTGACAGCATCTGTGCACTGCATTTGGCTTTGTGCCAGGCTGCTGCCATCTTGTGCAAGGTTTTTCCCTGCCCTTTGCTGTGAGCAATTATTTGCATTTGTGTAATCACCAAATGCTGTCTCCCCAGTCTGCTGTATTCTTGTGTTGTACCTACAGAGTAAGCACCGAAAACCTAGACAATTTTGCGGGACCCCAGATTCAGCATTTCCTGCATTCAGAGATACTGTAAGCATGGTTCTCAAGTCCAGCTTAAGGAAAATTTTTCTGGAAAGGGATCAAAGTGCTCTTGGAGGGTCTGCTAATGGAGATAGGAATGGGAGAACTAGAGAGACAGATGATGGATCAGCTTAAGCTGAGTGGGAGTTCAGTTTATTTATTCAGTAGTACATGAAGTAAGTTGACAAAAATGGTCAGAAGAGGGAATACCAGGGAAAATTCTGTCTCTAAAGACTAGTGGTAGCAAAGCTCTTCCGTTGGATGGTTTATAGCTATCCGCATCCTTGCTGGGACAGAACACAGTAAAATGGGGCACCACAAAGCTCAAGTTATTCACACATCTTGATTACAATATAGAGATATTGGTTGTTCAGTTCAGAGGAAGGATAAATTCAAATGCTGCTGCAGTGAGTATTCCATCATGCCTCCTTTGTGGCACTTGGAATAGTGGCTACTTTATTAGATAGCAGCTCTGTGTTTTCCAGAATGATATGACATACTGTCAGACTGCAGAAAGCAGCAGAGGTGCTGAAATATATTTCTTTCAGCACCAAAGTTGGAAAAGTATGCTGCTGTCAAAAAAAGAGAGACTATTGAGGGGCACTTTGCATTTCATAAGTGTGGGATTTAAATTTTATACAACTAATAAATAATACTGAATTATGCAATTTATCCTGTGTTTCTTGGTTGCTGTTTTATGAGTTTTTGTGGGGGGTGTGGGGGGCGTGGAAGGCTACACAGAAGATTAAAAAGACAAAATTGAAAGTACAGAGTTAGAAAGCAGTGCATCTCATACTGAATCCATAATTAACTATATTTTTTAATACTCTTGATGTTTGGGAGTAACAGAGGTCTGCACATTGATATCACATCACCATAAATTAATTTGTCTGGGAACATGAAAGGTAACTTTTTTGTCTTCTAGTTTTTGTGGCTTACACCACCATCTAGCACTAATGCGTAAAAGTGAAAACTAATGTATAACACCAGTAAAACCAAGTGTTGTTTTTTCCATGTTTTTCAGTATCCAAGTGGCTTTGCCTTTGTGATAAATTGAGTTAGTAATTTGATTGCATGTACTCTGTTTGTCTCTTAATAAGAAGCTGTAACTCTAATTACCTGCATATGTGTGTGTGTGTGTGTGTGTGTGTGTGTGTGTACAAAAGCACATAAATCCAACTTTACAGCATGCTATTCCAAAATTATATTGGCAGAATTAGGGCCTTGTGATATACTGTATGTAAGAATAACTTGCATCATGATTTTACTAAGATGATGTGGGAGAACATCTGTTTACCTAATGATTTAGATGAGGCAATCTGCAACCCTGCCTATGGACATTCTGGCTCATCTTCTTGTAGTCTCAGCTCTTCACAATTTGAAATTCAGACTAATCTCCAGTTGCTTAAATTAGGGCAGTTATTTTGTAAATAACAATGTGTTTTCATGTATCTTCCTGTGATGAATCTGGTATTGGCTAGTCTTTGGACTAGAGAATTCTATGAGCTGGTCCTGTGCAGGGATATCTATCATTTTTGTATCCTGTTTGGTACAGAGATATGAAATACTAGATTAAATACCTCTGCTAATGTAGATTTCATCTCCTTTTATATGTAAGGTATGTCTGTCTTTGGATAGGTTTCAGAATCTATTTGGAGTCCCACTCTATGTGTGGTAGATGACGTAGACTTTTTTCCCCTCAGGTGGGAAATGGATAGCTTTCCCAGCAGCTTTGTACTGTGTGTTTGTTTAACTAAGTGGCATGTCTGTCCTGTAATTACATCAGTTTTCCCCTCCTAGGAAAGAAAGTTGAAGGAGTCATATATCTCTATTTGTTTTGAAATACAAGCTCCTCAAATTGAGGGGCAGGAGCTCAACCAGAGTGATTGCGGTTATCCACTGGGCAAACACAAACAGCAGTCTGTCTCTGCCCAACTCTGTACATAATGTTCTGGATGAGATGTGAAAATCAGTTCCAGTTCCCAAGTCAAGGTGCTGAGATCACCCGTGGCCCTCTCAGTGTCAGGACAAGTCCTGTGCATGTGTCTTTGGTCTCTTGGTCCTTTGGTTACCCAAGGAGCTGTTTAGTAGGAAGCTTGGTGGATCAACATCTTGAGCATGCAATGACATTATTCTCAAAGTGCCTCCATACGGCCATGGCAGAACTCAAACAATACTATGAGAATACTGAGGGTTCAGCTGACACTACATAAAGACTTCCAAACAGTTTATGGATCAAACATGACAATAAGGATATTTGTTAAACAAAGCGTTTTGTAGAAATGCTGATCTTTGGTGAATGAATCTTGAACTGGAAAGTGGATCTAGACTTCAGTTTACACATGTGTGGTTTTAACTTTATTATTAGGTCCATTCAACTGAAGGCATGTATAAATCTTTGAAAAATAAGATCCTGCATTTGTAAACTGTGTCATTTGGAAGAAATAGCTTGTTCACCATCAGATGCAATAATTTTAATGTTGTTCTTATCCTTTCAGTTTTGCAGTCAATATAATATTTTATACTATAATTTTTTTTAAAATAATGAATGCTCCAGTCACATTTTTTAATTGACAGAAGAGCAATTGGAATTTTTGTATCTCTATTCTGCTCTGTTTCAAACTGAAACTGAAAAGGTTTGTGTCTAGCAGAACTGGACTAAAGAGATGCTGTTATGCTGTAGCTAGATGGCAGCATTCACATTGCTTTGAGAAGAGCTATGGTTATTTGAACAATTTGGCTGCTCAGTTACAGTATGGTCCTATTCTGAAATGTGCTTCCTAAGAATGTCTGAATAACTAACACATCTGAAAATCTGACCATTTCATTTAGGTGTCTAAATCGGGGATTTATAAAATTTGGCCCTACAGATAATGAGTGTGAAATGTAGTACTTATCCATTTATCTAGAAAGATAAAAACCTGATTATGTGCATACATCTTTTAAAACAGGCTAATGTTGAGCCTGAAATCAGACTTTTCTTCATCTTATGTAAGACTCCATATATTTGAGAGTTTTGTAACATGAAATAACCTACAAGCTTGTTTGGGTGATACACAATATTACTTCCCTTCTGTTACAGAACAAAATATGTATTCAACAACACATAGTCTTTCTGAATGTCCAGCAAGCTCCTCCTATCTATCCCAAGCCTTACCAATCTCAAGTATAACCCCACCACCTCTTTCCTTGCCCTGTAAGGGAACAAGGACACCTTTCTGAACATTAGCCCTTTTTTCTCCCTACTCACTGGAGATGTTTATTTGTCTAGTGCAGGCTACCACACACAAGCCTACCTGTCCCTAGCATGTCAGCCCACATGAAGGTGAGCCTGGGCAGACCCAGGACAGGGAGCTTGGGGCCTGCTAGTGCACACAGCCTGAGACATACACAGAACACTCTACTGTGAGCAAAGTTTTGGCTGTCTCCGCCTTGTCCTCTCAGCTCTCTGCAGGATGGCCTGAGCCCTGAGGCTCATTTGCTAAAAGCCTGCTTTGCAATTATATGCAGCTTTGGATGCCCAGTGATCTATGAGAAATAGATTTTGATTGCACTCAGATGAAGACCAGAGTGAGCTGCAAAGGGCTGAGTGGACAAAAAACACAGAGGAGTGAGAGCAGGGAGGTGAGGGTATTATGGGTACGGGTAAGGAGAGAAATAGGCATGGGCAAAGGTTCTGTGCAGCACAGCCAATACTTTGTAAATCAAAGCAAAGCCTTTGACACCATTTCCCACAGCATTGGGAAATCCCTCCACACACATCCCTCCTCTCCTGGAGGAACTGACTTCTCATGTCTTGGACAGCTGCACTCTTCAGTGGGTAGAAAACCAGCTGGCTTTTGGACCCAGAAGGTGATGGTGAATGGAGTTACATCCAGCTGGCAGCCGGTCACTGGTGGTGTTCCCCAGGGCTCAATATTTTATCAGTGATCTGGACAAGGGGATCAGGTGCCCCCTCAGTCAGTTTGTAGATGACACCAAGTCAGGCAGGGGCATGGACCTTCTGGAGGGAAGGAAGGCTCTGCAGAGGGGTCTGGATAGGCTAGATCGAAGGGCTGAGGTCAGTTGTGTGAGGTTCAACAAGGCAAAGTGCTGGGTGCTGTACTTGGGTCACAACTCTGTGTAAGAGGGAACCTTTGGGATTGTGCTGACCTGAACTGGAGGAATAAAGAGATCCTGGCATTGTCTTTTCTGGTAAGCTGTTGCTGTGGCCTCAGCAGTGGAAACAGGGCTGAGTTTATCTCTGCTGCTACAGTTCAATTATTTATGTATTTCAGCTAACTGTCCTTGGAAGTGCCTTCGGAAGATTAGAAGAACCTTTTCTGCTGCTCTCTGTACTTTTTTATCTCTAGTTTGTGTACTAAACTGCAGAAAAGAAAGTGGAACAGCTGTGTAGTGTGGAGAGGTGTCAGCCTGAAATCAAATAATATTGCAGTGAAAATCTGGATTTGCTCAGCATCTGTCTATACTGCAGACTAGAGGATAGTGGAGAGATGTTTACACCTATTCTCAGTGTTTCTGCATAACACTGAAGGTTGTACTGTGGGCATATCTACTTGAAGTCATAATGTAAAATGTAAGCATGATTTTATTAGCAAAAATGCACCATTAGATTTCAATTCAGTAATTCTGAATAATTTTACAGCCTTGTTTTGACTGCATTACTTGCTAACCCATAGACTAAGTTTCCTGAATTTTCTTGATTTCTGTAAATCCAATGCTTGTGCTTTTTATTTTATAATAAAACTTTTATATTTACCAGTTCAATAGATGAAAACTGCCATTAGAAACTGACATAAAGCTCCAAAGTTTCTTCAGATGGGTGATATCAAGCAAAGGTCAGTAAACCTCATAATAAAAAGCTGTATAATATGTAACAACAGTCAATATTTCATTAAATCTCATCATCAGAAGCTGTAAAAATTGACTGAAAAAGCCACCTGAAAGTTCACAGCTCTGTTATCAATACTTGCATAGGGAGCTCAGTGGGAAGCCTTAACCTTGAATATACAGGTAAACATGCCAGCTAATACATTAGTTTACAGTATGATTGAATTTATTTTTAAATTTGCCAAAACACAGAGAAAAATGAGACCATGATGACACAGGCAGCTAAGTACTTCTTTAATGTAATGGTCTGACCTACTGTAAATGGACCTCCATCTGTAGGATTTTGTCCAAGTGTCTAGAGAATTTGTGACCTGTTAACCACTCTGTTTATGCTAATTCCTCTTTCCCAGGTTAGGAGGCTGCATCCTTTACCCAGACATACTTCATGGTTATTCCAGCTTGGAAATCACAATATTTAAAAACCTAAAGCATATATAAAAGTTGAACTTTAAACAAAAGCTTCTTTGTTACTGTCTTTATGTACTTCCTTAGGTAAACTGCCTAGTACAAATGTTGGCGTTTTGTTCCAACACTGTATAAATAAATTACAGTGAAATTACTCTTTTCTTCATTCAATCTTGTTGAATGAAGGAGAAATATGTATTAAATGTAGTGGAAGTGAAACTTCCCTGAAATGAAATTGGTATTTTTCTTTTTTTTTTTTAATTTTTATTAAACTTCAGAATTATTTTAATTTAAATATTCAATATAATCTTTTTTATAGAGTGATTACAAGGAAAACCTTTCTGAGACTCATTTAAAACAAACAAGTCCCAGTAACTATCACTGAGAACTCTTTAACCTACAAGATAAAGTATGTGCATGATATTGAAATGCAAGTAACAAGGTAATACCTCAATGATTACATTTTAATGAGTTTCATAATTTTTATTCCCTCAGTACCTGAGACATTATTATATTCCAGTATGATTATTTTATTACCTCAAATATTATTTATTTAATAAAATATTTAAGAAAACATAATATGCAGCTTAATTAAACCTAGGTTGTTTTAATGTGCATCATCTCAATAAATGTTATTAGGGAATTAACCTGGCTTGACGTCTGTACTTGTAGGACCAAAACACCCTGTCACTTTCCCTCTTGCAGATAAAATGAATAGTAATAATATTTACTTCACCCTTCAAATACTCAGGAATTCATGCTGTTTCCATACTAGTGAAATGCAGGAAGGCCAAGGGCATTTGACCTTAACAGTCAAATCATCCTGGTTTAAAAACCAACCAATCAACCAAAAATAACATATGAAGAACTGTTTCTTTTTCTTTGATTTTACACGTGGCTTAATGTCATTTATGCCATTGAAGGGAGCTCCCCATCCTCTGCAGACCTGATGGGATAATGAACTGCAGCATGGAGGTGAGAAACTTGTTGAAGTAGCCCTGCTGCCAAAGAAAATGCAGCACCACCAGCACCCTAAGGATCTAAAATACAGCAAGGCTATTTCTGGGGGGCCCAGTAATTAGATCATTTGTTTTGTTTGCATAAGCTGACAACAAGCAATAGGGCATGGGTCTCTCTGCAAAACTAAGGTGCTGTGAGAAAGGCACAGCTCTGTGCATAAGGAGGCACAAGCATCTGGAAGATAGTGGCTTGCACCAGCCAGGAAAAGAACACTTCTACATGGTACCAGTACAGTACCTTGTGATGAAAGGTAAATTAGCTTTCCTCACAATGTGCCATGTTCCTTGGATTGTTCAAAAGCTTACTTTGTTCTAAGTTAAAGAAAACATACATTTGAGGATACTCATTCTCTCTGACTTGTTTTTACTTGTAGAGTCCTTTAAATTCAATACATATTTACTCAAGTGGAACTTGTTCTACTGTTCTTGTCAACTGCATATATTTTGTAAGTACTGCCTGAGGAAAAATATAGATATGCAAGAGCAGAACATTATTCTCCTGACTTCAAGGATGGGTAATTAAGTTGTTTATACAGTTTTCTTGTTTTGTTTGAAGCCTTTAAAAAAGGATTAGCTCCTGTAAACATTTGTTTCTGGTAGGCATGAGAAAGTAAGTGTATTAAAAATACTTTTGGATTGAAATTTAGGAACCAAATGCAATCTAAGTTTGAGTGCGTCCTTATTGAACTGAATTCTGTCTTAACAGGATTATACACATCAGAGGTGAGACAGCTTCTAGTCCTTCGGTCTAGTTTGAAATACTTAAAGAGATCTTATAACCCCTCTGAAACACAGTTCTCTCATTTTATTATACTAGATCGTTCTGCCTCAGCTTTTGCACTTACAGTAAAAGCAGCATCTTCTACAAAACAACTGTTGCCCCGCCGTTAATTTTCCCCTTCTGCAAAAGATTATAGACAAAAGTATCTCAGAGATTAAAAATTAGTAATAACAAAAAGAAACCTCATGTAAGGCAATAAGTATGGCAGATACCACATTTCCCTAAATACATGCAGGGAATGCTCCCTCCTAAAAAATATACTTGCCTCTTGTAACCTTACTGAAAGTAATTTTACTTGTTTGTTAGCCAGCACTGACTATGCTACCCTGTTTAGTAGCACCTGACATCAAGATCAGTGCATGATCCCAGGTGTTAGTCTACATTAAATTAACTCAAATTGAGACATAGTAAAACTCCAACACTAACATAAGAAATCACAAACCAAATTTTGAGAGACTGATGGACCAAAAGAAGTTAACATGAACCTGCAAGTGGGCTGGTATCACATATGAGGAAACAAAAGACAATGCCTGATTGAATTAATACCATACATATATGGAAAACTGAAGTTTTACTAACAGTTCAGTGGTAGCCAGGACATTGTACTACCTGTGCTAATGTAAGGGCACTGAAGCTGGAAGTGGAAAAGGACATATGTTCAAGGCCTTTTTCATGTTTCATGACTCACTTTCTATACAGCTCAGGAAGTGTCTCCCTGTGAGAGAGGTATCATATGCAGTTTGCTGTGAAGCACTTGAAAACCAAAGTGTTTTCAGTCTCCAGAAAGAAGGTGTGCAGGGCCACCAAATTGTATTCTCACACTGACTCCTGACAAAGTCCAGCAGTGGTGGGGAGGTTCAGGTAGGCACTGCAGCACTGCTCTCTCTTTGTCAAAGTACCTGCATTTTTTGCACAAGTGACAGTAAGAATCGATAAATTTGGAAAACTGCAGGAAGGTCTCTCTGCTGTAACAGTTGTCAGTCTGCAGGAATGAGGCCCAGGTGATGTGGGGTGCTGGCTGTGCTGGGAGGGTCAGGCAGTGGCACTGGCAGCTGTGAGAGTGCTGGCTAGCATTGAGGGGCAATGGAGGAGCCCCAGACAGGCAGCCAAGAACAGGGACAGGGACAGGGGCAGGGGCAGGGGCAGGGGCAGGGACAGGTATGGTCCAGCCCAGCTGGGTGTGTAAGGGCACACGAGGCTGTGTGTCTGAGATCTGGGGCAGTCCTGTGCTGTGGGAGCTCCTGCAGCAGCAGTTGTGTGAAAACTGACACACTGCATCTTGCTTCACCCCTGCCAAGACCCACCTAAAAAGTTCTTGCATTTCCCAGCCTCTCCCCATGGTACATCCCACTGCCCTGGTGGGCAGCTACCTACACCGACCCTGCAGCTTTTATGTAAACTACAAATCCTGTGTATCAGCTGGAGAAGCTGATTTTCACAGCTCATCTTTTATCTGTAGAATCGCTTGGGCTCTTCCTCAGAAATGGCCAAGTTTCTGTCATTCCTTTGTCTGGTGTATGCAGTTAATTAAAATCTCTGGGTGCAAAGCTCTTTTGAATGAAGTGTCCTAAATAAGTATGCTATTATCATTGCCAAAATGATTTTGAAACCTTGCTTATCTCCATATCATTTTTCCTAGTTTGGTTCCTTTGGGAAAAGGCATAAAAATAATGAATAATGTGATGATACCATCTTTTCTATTTCTTTAGTTTTCTAGATGTGCCAGTATTATCTGTTTCAGCAGTCATCATTGCACAGAGAAGATATAAACTTTATTAGGAGACTGCATTACAGCGTAAATTACACTTAGCCATCACCTTGAATTTCCTTGTCTGTCCTTCAGGCAAATTCTAAGCCAGAAAATCATTAGTAATACTTTAGTACTCCTGGTGTACATCACCTTTACAAACAACTTAAGTGTTAATAAATTAACTTTGTTCTAAGAAATAATGTCCCTTGTTCTTAGGAATGAAACAAATCCTATCACTTTACTGTTTTCTAGTTAAAGCTGGAAAAACACTTGGTTTATGACTCAGAAACAGCAAGAAAAGAAAAAATATGCATCACTTATTCATTCTTTTCTTCTGAGACTAGTATCAGCTGGAAGCTGCATATAAATATTCTTTATTGATCAATACAAAAATGTCAATAGGCAAATAGAGAAGGCATTTTTGGAAGTCTTAGAGAAGCTGTTACCAGCGAAGAGAGTGGCCTCCTGTGTATTCGGTTTTGGTATGAGTTTCTACAAGTTGTAGACTAGTTGATGTGTATGCTGGTCCTAATTAGTATGAGTGCACTTCAGCTGGAAGTGTTCTCAGCAGCTAAAATCAGCAGGGCTACAACTCGCTGTGGAACTGCAGAAATGTGTGACTGTCACTGTTGTACTCTGGTCTTGGATTACAAAGGTGCTGCAGTCTATTAGTAAAAGACACTGCAGGTTAAAAGGCCAGGTGTTTTGGATCTTAAAGCAGTAGGGCTAAAATCTACACAGAGTTTCAGGAGCAGTAACAATTTCTTTGAAATAGACTGAGCAAACCCTTTTTTTTTTTTTTTTATAATAACAACAACAACAAAAAAAAAAAAAACAAACCCAAACTATAGATATTTTTAAAAAATCTAGATACAGATCTGAGCACCACAGAAAGTGCCAACAAAGACCAAAGGGCACTTTTTGCTATTTTCCTCTCACATTACCTTCATCTGTTAGGCCCAGAGGGGTGTTTTTGTTTTTAGTTAAATTTCTCTGTTTTCTTTGAGTTTCTAAGTCCTGTGGTTTATCTTTTATTGCTCACCAGAGGGAGAATAAACCCCATTGCTCCAACAGTGATAAAAGCACAAGAGGGAAAGATGGCATCCTTCATTTTCCTTCAAATCAGCAAAAAATGGTCTGAGAGAATGCCGATGTGTGAGGTTGTAGATTAAGGAGCTGTATCGAACCGACATGAGGCCAGGGTGGTTTGCTTCATCCTCCTGGCAATCTAGCAGCAAAAGATTCGCAGGAGAAAAGTATTGCAACAAAAATTGTCTGCAACAATTCTTAAACATGTCTATCCAAAACATCTGTCTCTTAGAGGGAAGAAAAGCAGTAACAAATTGTTCAAGAACATGGGTAGCCAAAAGATCCTGACCCTGCAAGCTGCATGTCAGAATCTCCTGTAAGCTTTGGGACTGGTTTGTAGATAACAGCTCTCCCAGTGTTCTAACACTGCATTTTGCAGGGTAAAATTACACTGGGCAAATTGGTGATGGCAGTCTTAGCAGGACATGGTGGTTTGCTTTTTCCCAACATGGAAAGTTCAATCTCCTTAGCACTCTGTGCCCCATGGGGGCCTGAGGACTGTTCTAGGCCACTGAGATAATGCAGATCAAGAATTAAAGGGTGACCACACCTGGTCTAGACAGCATTCTGAGCAAAAAAATCTCAACTTCTGCTAAATATAGCTTTTTCACAAAGAGATGTTTAGCATACAGAAATGAAAATGGGCACAGAGCCCTTGGTGGCCCAGGTCATTAGACTAAAGTTCCCTCTCCTACTTATTAGCTCAGCATTGTCACCACCAGTACTAATAATTTTATGAAGTTAAGCTGTTGTTTCTCACACTTCTCAATGGTCTTAAAACAAGTCCTCAGAAAAAAACCCTCTTTTGTTACAGAATAAAATAAATGCAACCCCCTGAAAATACTTGTTTTATCTTGGAATCCCTTTTTGGCTTTTTGGTGGATTTTTTTGTTTAAGCCAGAAAAGAAGAAAGGATAACTCTATAATCTTGATCTAAACTACCAGGCAACAGATTCAAACCTTGGGTGTTTATCGGTGTGAGAGTGGAGAAATTGATCTCATTGGTAACCCTGCTCCAGGTAGCAGGGCTCCCCTCAGTGAGATGCTCTGGCAATGCATTCAGCGGAATGCCAGGCATATCAGTTAATAAGGATCTTGCTACAAAGCCTGATTTTTGTGTGCTGGAAAATGTCATGCGTGTTCCTTACTAAGAGGCTATGCACACTCTTTTCAAAACCATTGTCAAAAGCATAAAGAAACAAAATGTTTTTTTCTTAAATATAGCATATCTTATTTTTCTTATGTTCTTACTTTGTGGTGGGTTTTTACAGATAATGCTGTACATGGTACAATATATATTGGCAGTATTATTGAAAAGCCAAGCGCAAGGGAAGAAGAAATATGAAGTTTATCTCATTATCTTTAGGAGTCTCCAGATAAAATTGCAAATGAGTATTTTCATAAAGCTTTCCAGTTCTCACCACCTAGTACTAATTAAAGCTTTGTATAAATTCACACGTCTTGTCACAAGCACAGAGAAAGCATGGGGAAATTAAAAATGCAAGACATTCACACAGTCTTTTAATTTTGCTCATTTTTCTCTCTTTGTTTTGAACTTTTGCAGGGGAAGTTAATGCTGTCCTATTAAGAGAGCTCTTTTTTATGTGTGTGTTGTAGCCATAGCAGTACCTGCATGTGGAACACAAAATTCACACATGAAGATGAGCTAATACAGGCACAAAGAGACATTTGCCCTCTTCCCAAGAACCTTGCAATACAAGTTAAAGTAAGTTGCTAGCAAAATGAATAGTCATTGGGAAGAATGTGGGGAGAGGACAAGATATCTCAGATAACACTGATACAGAAGCCACTGTAGATTTAGCTGTAAGTCCTTCTTTTAATTTCCTGTGTAGTGAGCATTTGGCTGGGTGGGAATTTCTGACTGCCTCTGATATCAGAGAAAAGCCTGCTCTGCTGGGAGGTGCATAGACAGATTTGCTCAGTAGGACATTCCTCCCCCCTCAAGGCCACACGATATTTCCAGAGTGCCTCCAAAACAGCTTGTGTTCCTGAGAGCCAGGTTGCCTTTTTAACTCAGGGCAGTGCCAGGGTGTAATTGTTTCCTCATTATTTGAGGTCTCTCGCTGCTGTCAGTCAGCACTGCCCCCGAGTCAGGAAGCTGATGCACCTTGCATGGAAAAACCTTGTAAGAGGCAAGGTGATGTTCTCATTAAAGTAACTGTGAATCCCTCAGGAGCATCCTGACCTTCAAGAAACTCAATTTGTTTTTTGACCTGTTTTCTTCAGAGAGGCCACTGGAGAACACAGAGGAATGGTCTGACATACAATGCACACACTGATACATCAGGCAGAATCACAGGAATTGATGAATCATTCTCTATTAACTCACCTACAGCTCTACACAGAATACAACTTGTAAAAAAATCGTAAAATGTTACCTGAGGTACTGCCTAGCAAATAAATTAATAATTAGTAATCCACTAATAACAATTAATTTCTAAAGTTTAACAGAGTTTTGTGATAAGAAGTTGTTCCAGATAGTTGCAGGGACTAAAGATTTTAGAGACTATTGATTTTATATCCATATATCTGTGTTTGATTTCTTACTGCCTTGGATTTTGTATGCATATGGAAAAAATGCTATAAAGCTCCATCAAGTCAGACAGATAGCAACATAGTTTGGACATTTGCAGGTAACCAGATGGGTGGAGAATCACATCTATGAAGTCAGCAGTGAAAGATCAGGCTCCAAAGCCTAACTTGGACAGTGAGAGATAGGAATGTTTTTAGCAATTAATTAAGTAGAAGTGCATTTATACTACATAGCACTTGTTATAGTGGCTTCTGAATATGTTGTTTTAGCAGTCTTCTTTATTAGCAAGTCTCAACAAATCATGCAAAAAACTAAATTGTGTTTTAGCAGTCATAACATTAATCTGCTACAAATTTAGAAAGACTGTGGAAAGAGAATTTTTTAACAGCTAAAGTCCAAGCATCGGGCAAACAGAATGTTTTGCAAGGAGATTGGTTTATTTCACTTGACAGTTTTATTAAATTTTAATCACCTTTTCAATGAGTTCATTGTTTAGTACCCGCTGTTCCTATGGTCTGAATTGGGGAGTTTTTAAAGGATGAATACTTATTTTTCTGATTCTCAAGAAAAGTGCAGTTCTGCTGTCTTTCATTATTAACTGTATAACAGAGATAGAAATTCTGTAGATAAAAGAAGGCAATAAAACAAAATTAATATGCTGTCAACACTATATTTGTCAGAAATTTAATGAGCTTTGCCATAATGGGTGCTGATTATAGGTAATATTTCACAATGCCATTCATCACTCAACAAAATAATATACTTTTAGAAGGCAGCTGTAACTTTGTTCTGCAATGATGGAAGTACTTATAGACGAGATTGACGTGTGCTGTGAGCAGGTGCCATTGCTACCGTGCTCCAATTAAAAGCTATGTGCATCATATGATGTTGTAGTTGTCTATTTCCCAGTATTTGCTTCACTGAAAGCCTAAATAACAGTAACTGAACACCCAGCTTGGCTAGAACTATCTCCTGACAGCCATTCATATGGTTTTATGCAGATCTGATGTTTCCCCCACCTCCCTCTGATCTCCACATCTTCTCCATGCTGCAGCAATGCCTGTGGCACGTGGAGGTGAAGCATGCTGTGAGTCAGTAGCCAAAGGTGCACGGTAAGGCTACTGCCCTGTCTGGAGACTGTGGATCCCCCAGCCCTATGAGCAAACACCCCTTAGAAGTCAGGCCTCATGGGGACAGCCTTTACGGCAAGCACAACGCAGTGTTAAAATTTCTGCCAAAGGGAGCACCGAGAGATATTTTAATTGCTCTATCATTGCCCCTGGCACTTCGGAACCTTGCCTCTAGTTATTTTCTAGGGAAGTAAAAAGCCTGAAGAGTTAAGTAATGGATTTACAGGCAGATTTTCCATCTGGGTCAGATCTTTCATTTGCCTTCAATGCTTTTTTTTCACAACTATAGATATAGTTGTTTCCATTGGTTACTTTCCACTTGTGTGGATGAGAAAATTAGGTCAGTCCCATCTACTGGGGGTCATCCTCTACTCATTTGCATTGGTGTAAGCAGGTAGTTGCTAAACCTGTAAAAACAAGAGAGGGACAAATAGCTCTCAGCACAATGACTCACACCTGGTGGGTGTTCACACATACTCTCAGAAGTGTCTTTCATGGTGGGAAATCGGCTTGGAAACGGATCTTTTGTGTCCACAAAGACACTTCAGTGTGGACACGGGTACTTAGACAACCAAAAGCTGGAAAGCATTTCAATTCCACATTCACCTTTATATTACTTGTTACTTTGGCTGCCATCACACAAAAAATGTTGCCTGGATTTCTTGATAGTGGACTTCGAGAAGATTACATCAAAGCTAATCAAAAAGGCAGTTTTAGAGGAGAGCTGTGATATGTCACTCCAAGCCCTTAAAATCCTTGTTGATCTTGCTAATCTTACTCATATAACCACCTCCTCCTTATCAGAGCCCTCTTTATCTGAAGAAGGAGTACCAAAGAATCTGAAATCTGATCACATATTTCCTGGAGCTGTCTGTAAAGTTCAATACAATAATATTTCTGAAGCTAAGAAAGAAATTGTTTATATGCACTAAGATTTTAATTGGTACCCCAACCAACAATATTCCATATTCTTCAAAAATGTAGCCATGGATTTATTTTAACTTTTGTCACTGATCCATGAGATATCAAGACATCAGGACATCAAGAATGTAGGACTGATCCTATGGACAGTCATGGGAGGCTACGGCAGATGTTCTGGGTAATCTAATATGGACAGGGGAAGAAAAAAGCAAACTCATATTTAGGTGCCCGCTATCAATGGCTCTCACCATACAATGCACAAAGGACTGGACTCAACATTGACATTGAATTACTTAACACTGAGAGGCTCAGGGCAAGCCAGGCAAGCTCTAAATCTGGGGCATTTTCTGGTATACTTCTAAATATCAGCCGAGGCATAGATGGCAAAGTTTTGCTTTTTTGAGGCGTGCCCAATCACTTTTGGATTGAGATTTGTGAAAGTGATTTTCATTCCTTTCTGGGGCACTCTGAAAGATGCTGTCAAGGTTGTGAAAAAGGCCCACTAGCTCTTTAATGAAGTCCTAACTCAATAAATAACGAATAAATAAATAAATAAATAAATAAACGAAATTACTGGAAAACCTCATTTTGTCTCCATTTATGGTTAGATGAAGATACAAATCTCCTGAGAGTCACTTCAAAATCCAAAATGGTGCAGCCAAGTTCAACACCTTGTGGCCTGAAAGTTGACTCGGATCAATACCTGAGGAGTTTTTAGACCATCATCTCCCTTTGGATATTCATAGTGTGTGGACGTGTTCAGTTTAGTGCTTCTCTTATTTCACAGGGCTGAGGTCCAAGCTCAGTGCCCATCACTGCCCATACAACACAGCACACCCTCAGCCCAGTGCCTGCATCAGCCCAAGCTCCTCAGGACTGAGGAAGAACCATCTGGCAGGAGCCATGCTCCTTGGTAACTCCATTCTCAGACCAAAGTTATTCCAGGCGTCATGTCATTTGTCTCAGCCTGTTTTTATTGACTGAGTAAACAACTCCCTTGATTACAGCAGTTACAGTTTTCCCTGGGGTTACATTTGGCAACAAGCTGCTCACCCTTCTTTAACTGCACTGTTAATTAGGAGGCCTGTGTTTTCTTTCTTGTCAAAAGCAACTAAGCTCCCTGCCACTGGAATTCTTTCTTCTCCCTTCTCCTAGGGTGAGAGAACAGTGATTGTTTGCTTGGTTACACTTCAAGTCTTTTGTATGCTTTTAATAAATTCTGTAATTAATACTTTGAGAGGGTGTTTTTTCCCTTCTGTCTGAGCATATCTTGAGCACAACTTTTCAATGGCAACAAACAGAAATAAAGAATAGTTAATTGCACTCCCAGCATGACTCTGGCATTACTTGGGGTGTTGCAATAGCCTTGGATGGCTAAATGTGAATGTCTGAAAGAAGTCAGTGTGGCATTTGTAACAAGCAACCTGGTTCCATCAAATGTTAGAGGGAGAAGTTTGGTCAAACACTGTCAAATCTTTCTCAGTGTTAAAATCGAGGGACACTGGACTTTCTGGGTACACAGGGCAAGCTATTGGTGCCCCTTTCCTATTTTAGAAGAAAGCAGCAGTCATCTTTGACCTGTTAAAATGCATAAAGAGCATAAAAAGCTTACATGGACTCCAGCTGAAGCCAAAGACAAAACTAGACATGTCAATACAAGCAGAAATAACATTCCCACATGGGAAAATAATAAGAGTATAATTTCTAACTACTCAATAGGTATTACTTTTTGCCATCAGATATCACAGACTGAGAGTTTAGTTTGAGACTTTGAAAAAATTAGGCTTTCATATGCTTCTAGATACAAAATAATCACAAGAGATTGTATTCATCTCACATAACTTGCTGAGAGTCTTTATAGCTGAAGGAGGGAGAAAGGCACCTCCTGAGCATCACTCAGGTTTTCAGTCTTTAGGCTCCAAGTTTAAAATGTGATGTTCCCTTTGCTTCCAAGAAAATATAAATTTTGAATATGTCATTAATAGAAGATAATTTTTCAGATAAGACATACTATACTTTTCATATCTGCACTTCAAGAACATTTTTTCTGATTTATATACTACTGATCACTGTCATGACCAGAAATTTGGAATATAATGAGGATGCAGCAATTTCTGTATTCACACAATGTGCACTTGAAAGGAACTTCATATTTTTCTGAAGTGTTGGTCCTTGCCTGAGGTAGGGTGTTCAACTAGATGAACCACTGATCTGCTAGGAAGACTGTCATGTACTTATTAATATGTTCTTATTCTTGCCAATTTTCATATTCTTGTAAGAGCTTTATATTACATTTTAAAACCTTGACCTGACTTTCTGAAGAAAAGTCATATTTATGCAGATGCTGAATGAAAAATGTATTTATTGGCTCTGAAGAATCATACTATTCCCTACTATGAAGTACCCTGCTCAATTCTTACAAACCCCTTAGCATTTTGTACTGTAACATTTTTATATCATTTGATTTGAAGGCTTTCAGCTTCAAGTGATTCTGAGAATCACTTTAATACCCAAAAACTGAACAGGTAAGTTTATTACAATGCCTTAGGACAGAAATCACAGGTGTATTTAAAAGTGTGAGCCTGGGAGAGGGTGATCTCATGTGCTATATCCATGCAGCCTTCAGGACTGATTGTGGAGATATAAGAAATGGCAACTCTATCCCATGTAAAGGGTGTTTTAGGTAAAGTGACAAGGAAGTGGACTGAAAACTGGCTGAAATGGCAGGTTGAAAGGACTGTAGTCAGTGTCACAAAGTCCAGATGGAGGGAAGTCACTACCAGAGGTCAGTACTGAGGCCAACCCTGTTTTAACATCCTCATTAATAACCTGATGATGGGAAAGAGTGCACCCTGAGCAAGTTTGCAAATAGAGACTAGGAAGGAGTGACTGATACAGAGAATTGGTGTGCTGCCCTTCAGAGGGACCTCAGCAAGCTGGAGAAATGGGCTGACAGAAGCCTTGTGAAACTTCAGTATAGGAAAATGCCAAATCCTGCACATGGAGTGGAACAAGCTCAGCCACCAGCACATGCTGGGATCTGACTAACTGGGAAGCAGCTTGACAGAGAACAATCTTGGGGTCCTGGTAGACAACAAGGTGACCACAAGCCAGCAATGTGCTCTTGCTGCCAGGGTGGCCAGTGCCTGCCTGGGCTGCATTAGATAGAACATTGCCTGCAGGTTGAGGGAGGTGATCTGACCTCTTCACTCAGCATTGGTGATGCCGTACTTGGACCAGTCCTTGGATCCTCAGTACAAGGTACAGATTTCTGGAATGAGTCCAGCACAGGGCTACAAAGATGGTTAAGGGACTGGAGCATCTGACAGATGAAGAAAGGCTGAGAGAGTTGCAACTGTTCAGCCTTGGGAAGAGAAACCTTGGGGGAACCTCACCTATGAGTATAAAAATGTGATGGGAGGGAATGAAGTAGAGTGAGCCAGACTCTTCTCCATGCTACCCAGTGACAGGACTAGAGGCAGCAGGCATAAATTAAAACACATGAAATTACACATGATCACAAGGAAGGACTTTCTTTTTACTGTGAAAATGGTCAAACATTGCAACACATTGCTAAGGGAAGCTGTGGAGTCTCTGTCTGCAGAGATAATTCAAACCCAGCCGGGCAGAATGCAGGCAACCTAGTGTAGCTGACCCTGCTTGAGCAAGGAGGATGAACTAGATGATCTCAAGAGCTCCCTCCGAACCTAAGTGATTTTGTGACTCTGTGATTCACGACCTTTGAAAGCCCTGGTATTGCTAATAGCTTACTGTAACCATAGCTGCCTGCAAATGCAAACTGAATGGCTGTTTGCTCTGTCTTTCTATATAAAGATTCCAGAAGCTTGGTTAAAACTAGTCCAAACACATTTGTTGGGTCTTTATTCCCTCACAAAATCATATAATTTCAATCAAAACTCCTATATGTGTTTCTCCATATATTTAATTCTAGAATATTTTCATTTCATAAAATTTTGAAACTCCTTCATTTTCCACTTTATGCATTTTTATTACTTTTATGTGTTTCATAACAGATAAGAAACAGTAGTGCTGCAAAATAGATGGAATACTTAATTTTTAAAATCAGTAAAAGAGTTAATACATTTAACTGATTGAAATAGTTTTTTTTTTAAATATTGTATCTCAGGTTGATTAATTTCAGTGCACAGAGAATCTAGAAAAGGTATTCTGTGCAACTGCAAAGTAGTAACTTACCTTCATGATTCTAGAGTAAAAGCAGCATCCAGGACTGTGCCCAGATGGTCTCTGGTGGAAGAACACATTCAGGGACTGCCAAATAACCACACTGGCGCCGTGTAGCTGGGGAGGGAACCTGGAGAAGGGGAACATCCACATAGTGCTTGAGTGTGAGTGCTGTGCAGAGGAGCTGTCCCTGCCAACTGGGGCTGACCTGCCATGACACACACTGGGCCATTCAAAATTAATATGGTCCAAAAGGAATACTGAGATTAAATGAATTGATGTATCTGGCTCCAAAGACTTCCTCATTCATGCTAAAACAGCGGGATCCCATGTCTCCATCACCCTGGTGCTGAGATCATTGCAAGAATCGGATATAAAGCTCTCTGCAGTGCACAAACACAAATGCTGGAAGAGGGCCACCATGCATTGCTGTCAAAAAATAAGATCTGACACCCTGAAAAGTTGATAAAAAAAAAAAGCTCTCTAGTCTCTTGGCACTAAGCAAGTATAAAAAAATTTTAAAAGCAATCTGAACACTAGATATTAAAAGGGAACCTAAATTCAGTAGATGAAAGAGGGCTTTGTAAGTACTGTCTCTGATAATATATTCTTTTTCAAGAAAGGCATTTATTTCTCACTATCTTATCAGTACCCCAGTGGTAGTCTGTGAGCTAGAGATAAACCGAATTTCTTTTTTTCTGGCCAACAAATGAATCCTTACAGTCCTGGGCTGTCTAACAGACAAGGACTTTTCTAAAATGGCTACAGTTTGCTCACCTCTCAGATTTCTTTTCAAGAGGGTATCAGAAGCAAAGTTTTCGAAGGCTTTAGAGATAAGCAATAGATGCCTATTAACTACCTGAGAACAGGACATGGTTGGTTTCTGGGGTGGAAAGTAGGGAAGGATGAAAATGGAGAAGGCAGCAACTAGAGGACAGAAGAACAGACACCTCTCTTGACTGTCCAGAGTAAGAACAGAGGAAAGAGTTTGCAGTTCTTTTACTCTGTGTTATTTTACTTTCCTTTTCTGAGAAAAGAGTTGCTTCCAGTGTAAGGAAGTAGGTAAATAAAAACATTCAGTTGAAAGCTTATGGGGTCATCTAGTCAGTGATGCTATAGCCCAAACACATTTCTACTGGAACCAATTTTCAGAGAAAACTTGCTTTGATCTTAGAGGCTAAAAGTCTGTTAGATTATCTCATCGAGCTTCCTATTAGCATATCAAAATCTTTTATTCTCCAGTCACTCCAGTATAGAGTCCAGTAGCAGGTATGTTTTTGGCTAATGTATATCTTAAGTAAAGGCACACTGAAGACCTTGAAAGACATCCTGCTTCCCCCTGGGGGCTTGCTGTAATGGGTCACGTTACAAACATTTGCTTTATGTCTAATTGGAATCTGACTGTTTTCAGGTACCTGTCACTGAATCTTATTATCTCAGTGTCTGCTAGAATAAATGGGCTTTTCAGGCTTGGTTTCTTCTTCCCAGGGGAATCCTAATGCAATCCTGTCATCTTTCTGTCTTCTGCTTAGTAAGATGTTAAGATATTTAAATCTCTTCCTGTAAGGCCCTTTTAAATTTTGAATATAAAAACCTCCACATTTTTTTCCTAGCATTTATTCTGTTCTGCATCCCTTCCTACATTTTTAACCCTTTTTTTACATGCAAACACTGTTTTTTCCCTAATAAAATCATTATGTTTTCTACATTATGGAGTTATTCTCCACTGGATTGAATTTGGAAATTCAAACTCTGTGATCTCAGAGCTTCTCAGTTTTCCAAGATGTAGCCAAGATTAACATTACCAAACCAAAGAGCAAAGATGACTACCTGAATAGGCTATTTAAATTTTAAACAATGTAAAATAGATGTACTGAATTTTCCAGTCCTCTATTTCCCCCATACTAATTACCATCTGCACTGTTTAGATACAGATTTGCTCTATATTTAGTAATTGGATTATCCTATTGTTTGGATTTCTTTATTCACACTAGACTTTTAATATCTCTCCCTCCTACAAGGTCATTTTTTTGAGCTCTGCATTGCATTTTTGTGAGAGGCATACACTTGCAATTACAGGTGTTCTATAAATCATCATCACTGTGAATCACAGACATAAATAAACAAGGTTGATGAAAGACCTTTTACTGCTATCAGTTATAACATAAAATGGGTTACACAGACAAGCTGTGACCTGTGAAATCGGATTGGTATCTAGAGTTTTAATCTCTGTTCTTGCTGTGGTAGAGAAAAATGGCTATCGTTTATCACAAGCAAAGCATGCAGCAAGCAATAAGAACATGGGAGCACAACTACATTAAATAGCAGCTGCTATGTATGTTCATAAGCAGTGCTGTGCCATACATCCACTACAAACAACACACTCTAATTATGAACACAGACACATAATAGGTGACTTGAAACAGCAGAGTTCAGATAATTGCAATGGCAAAGTGTAATTGCAGTAAGCTAACTAATTTGCTCAGATAATCAAGAGCCAACTAATATTTATCCACTACACTGTGGAGAAACCACACGGTATTCCAATTAAACCAAAGAAAAAAGGCAGGGGAGCCCTCCAAGCAATGGAAGAGTTTGGCTTCTTCTGTTTCCTCTTTCAACACACTGTCCTGGCTATAGGGCTAATAATCCTGTTATATAGTTTGTGACAAACAGTGCACTATTCTTTTTCTTTAATTTGAAAGCAGCAAGACTGCAGTGCTCCAGGTCTGATCAGTACAGTACAGCGTATTTTCTCCACAGGCTATGGAATCCACATGGATGGCCTGATGTCTAAGGGAGCTCATCTAACAGTTTTAATGAGTCTTATCACTGACTTCTAGGGGAAGCAGGGAAAAGAGTGCCAGGGACATGAATCCACCAGGCAATGGCTCTGTTAAGCCATCCTCTGTCTAATCTCTCCTTTCCCCCATGCATGGTGGCAGTAGTCATGTACTTAATATGTAAGGCACAGAATTCAGAGGACAACTGCTCTTCCAATTTAGTTAAAACACTGCCAGATTCCAGCAATGCCAAACCTTGAATGCAAAGCAGCTAGTCATGATTCATTTGATAATTTCCTCCAAAACCAAAACATGCATTGTTTTTGTTCAGAGATTTTGTTGTACTGAGCTGAAGCCTTTATGAATAACCTTTGCTTTCACAATACTATAGAAGTTCATCATTGCACCTAGTTTTCCAAACAAGAAGGATAAAAAACTATTTTCCAAGATTACTGTTGCTATTACTATAAATATTGTTTTATTACTATAAATTTTTGTTACAGACAGTTGATCTTCAACTAGTGATGCACACAAAACTCATATACTTTATATATACATGCCACTACATTTGAATTACTAATACAAACAAGTAGAACTGATAGCAACAAATGAGTGGTTCTTCTAATCTTAGAGTGGTTTGAGTGGGAAGGGGACCTTGAAGATCATCTGGTTCCAATCCCCCTGCCATGGGCAGGGATGCTTTCCACCAGACCAGGCTGCCCAGAGCCCCATCCAACCTGGCCTTGAACACTTCCAGGGATGGCGCATTCACAACTTCTCTGGGCAACCTGTGCCAGTGCCTCCCTACCCTCACAGTGGAGATATTTTTCCTAACATTTAATCTAAACCTAACCTCTTTCAGTTTAAACCCATTCCCCTCTCTCCTGTCACTTCATGCTCTTGTAAATAATGTCTCTCCATCTTTCCTGTAAGTTCCCTTCAGGTACTGGATGGCTGCAATTAGATCACCCCAAAGCCTTCTCTTTTCCAGGCTGAACAATTCCAGTTCTCTCAGTCTTTCTTCACAGGGGAGCTGCTTCATCCCTCTGATCAACTTGGTGGCCTCCTCTCACTTGCTCCAACAGGTCAATGTCCTTCCTGTGTTAAGGACCCCAGAGCTGATGCAGCACTGCAGGTGGGGTCTCACCAGAGCAGAGCAGAGGGGCAGAGTTCCTCCCTCGCCCTGCTGGGCACGCTGCTTTGGATGCAGCCAAGGATATGATTGGCTCTTTGTCCCAATGCTGCACTCTGAAAACTTGTTTGTAATTTGTAACCTGAGAAACAGTGCCCAAGCGTCAGCTTCCACAGGATTACCAAGTCAGAACATGAGTTTCTTTTGAAACTTTTCAACTGTCAGCCTCGGAGTAGAAATTATCAGTACCTGTCAATAACAGCTGAGTAACAAATGCCATGAGTACAGGGACCATAAATTAGGGGTCTGACTGAGAAAAGACCTATTATACAGCAAGGGCGTTTCAGCATGCACTTCAGCAATACCTGGCAGAAGAACCTGGCAGTGGAACTAGATGGTTATTAAAGAGAGTGATTTGAAGAATTCAGAAATGGCTGTTTCTGAATTATGCAGTACCATTTCAAGGTTCTGTCAAAGTTATGGGTGTTTTCCTGTGTTGTTCTGAAATGAAAAGCAGAGTTGAGATACTAATGTTCTGTGAAGGACATTAATTTAAAACATGCACAGTGTTAAAGCTTGCTATCAGCTGCTTTATGATACAGAGAAGCTTGTAAGGGAATAAAATACAGACAGCAGAAATGTTTCATTTTAAGCTTGATGTTTTCTCTTCACATGCAGCACTAAAGGGTATAGTTTATGTTCTATTATTGTTTTGATACTGAAAAAGCTCATTTTCTTGTACTTCTGGGTACAAGGGTGAAATGGGAGTAACTGCAGTAGTGCTGGGCATCCTACATAGTCACAAAGCTAGCAGGAGCACACTGCTGTGGAGAAGCAACCACAAAGCTGAAACTCTCTGGAGCTTTATTTGTTACCTTTCACACCACTTGATTTCAGAAACATCTCTGGGGTCAGCTTCAGGCTATTCTGCTGATACCCTGTAGTGCAAGGCACTGAGGCTACATCAGTGTACCTTATAATCCAGGAAGAAAGGCACTCACACTCCATAAGTTATTGCTAAAAAAATCATTTTCTGGAGCTAACAAGAGAAAGAATACACATAATCTTATGTCCCTTCAGATACTGGGAGCCCTGAGCTGTCTCACAGACCTCTACTCAGGGCATATGGTACAGACCCCATCCGTAGAAAGGTTCCCTGACATTTTGGTTTTTAGACCTCTTATGGAATTTTCTTAGACAAAAAATATTGTATTCGTCATATTTTTTGTCAAGCAACCGTATATTCACATGAGATTTTGCCTCTCCTCTTTAAGATAAAGCCAAGGCCACATAGGTGGTGTAATTGGAAACATGGAATGGGAGCTGCCTGTGGGCTCTTCTGTTACCATCACCCTGTTAAGTTTATCCTGAAGGACAAGCTGTACATGCAGCACAGTGCAGCACAGCCTGCTCAGGTTCACACTCCTCATGGCTCACTAACTCTCTGGTGCACAGGATTCTTCTGGTTAGGATTGTTGCAACCCCAAAGGGGAAAACCTTGCAGCTGTTCAAGATTTTAAGCTTTGCTTCCCTGCTGGGGGCATCAGCTGGTGCTCCGTGACACAATGGTCGGTTCCACTGCTCCTTGAGGTGAGCTCTGCCTCTTATCAGACATGAGACAGAGTGGCAAAGGATTGTTTCTGAAGGGTCCCTGTATTATTTAGCATGAGGGCAATGGGATTTGCAGGCAGGCTGTGCTCTAAGGTTAGGCAACCAACAGGGTAATAAAGATGCAGAGTGCATCAGCCTTCTCCCAGCATCAACCACACCATGCACAGCACAGCTGCAAGCACAAAAGCAAGTGTCCTGATGTAGAGGAACAAGATGCTTATAGGTCTGTAGGATATGTTGCTACCACCCTTCCTTACACAGACACCCTGTGACTTTAACAGATTATTTCTGTTTTCTATAGGAAATGGAGGATGAGTATGTGCACAATACAAGTAAATATCACATCTTACCTTGCACTGCATCTGCCAAGAATGCAGACTGTGTACCGCAACTCTGAAGACATTCAGCATCTGGGAAACAGGAATCTGCTTTTGAGAGCTGCTCTGGGATCATCATAGGTCTTCTTACACCAACTTCACATGGTTGTCTCTGGGCTCTTCTGCAGAATGGATTTTGAATAACATTCTACTTAACAAGGTCCTACATTTATTGTCTTCCCTCATGCCGACTTTACATTTAATATATGTGTTATAATGGTATGCAGTGTAGCAAGAATCAGGGATTCTCTCATAGCACTCTGTGTAACAAAATAGGCTGCTTGATTGATCCGGCAAGCCAAGCAATATGAACCTTTCCCATTGATTGATGATTTGTCTTCAGGAATATCAGTCAGTCCCCTTTCCACATAAATTTAAGATCTCATATTTGATAATCTGCTATCACACACATAATGAATAGGAGTTATTAATTTAGGACTGTTTAGGAAGGAAGCTTAAACTCTAAGCCTTGGAGTTAATTGATCTTATAAATCCAGTATACTTAAAAATACATAAAAATTGTATGACAGCACAGCCTAATACACACAGAGAAATCATAACTTTGCCCAATATATAATTATTTGTGTATGGTATTTTGTTTTCTTTTTTATAATTGCAAGGTTTAGTGCATGAAACCTAGTGGAACTTGCTTAATGGAGAACGCTAGTAAATTTACAAGAGCAAATTTGATCACTAAATGATTTTTAAAGACAAATATAAAGTATTTGTCTAAAGAAGCGTAAGGAATAGTGATGCATTATAAATTAAAGTTACGTAGATATCATTCACAGAGGCATCATAGAGGAGAAGCATAAATGTTAAAGTATAGCAGGTGTGCATAAACAACAGTTTAAAGAAATACATCCAATGGAAGAAATTACTTCCTTTTACATCTTGTAAATTACAGGTAAATATTACACACAGCCTCAGCTGACAAGTATGCATACAGCCTATTTAAATTATACTAATTAACACTAGATAATCTCTTCAACCTGCACTATGCAGGTTAAAATAAGGGTTAAAAAAAAAAATTACAAACATCCCAATATACTTTCTATCTTCTAGGACTCAGTTATCTTTTTAAAACTTTCCTTAAATGTTTAAGAAAAGCAATTTAGTGGTTTGAAACTCCGATTTAAACACAGTATCCTTTTTGTTTCTGCCCTCATTTTGCCTGTGAAAGCAACAGAATAAATTATTTTTCATTCAGGCAAGTGTAACTTTGCAAGAGCTAAGGGCATTTGAAACAGTTAAGGAACGCCAAAAAGAGAAACACAAGAAGATTAGAGGAAACCAGATGGCAGATTACTAATTTGATTGAATCCTGACCACCTTTTCAGTTATGGTCTTTTCTGAGTTTCTGGAAGGTATTGAACAGATGCAGTTCTTACTCTCAGGCCACTTCTTCCACTCTTAAGAATTCAGGCATGGAAAAACTTTTGGATTATGCCTACAAACAGTTGAAAAGCACAATCTGCTGCAGCAGGGCCATGTCAGAGCTGTACCAACAGCTGTACAGGACAGCTGACTGAACTGCATGGCAGTGTACATTTTCTGGCCCTTTATAATGCAGTCTCATATGCCATGCAACACAGACTCTGTCTGTGACTGCCCACTCCCAGTGATATGTGATCCTATTTGTTGGGTGGTTGGGGGCACAGAACTTTTTCATGTTGGGCTGAAGAGTTGTCCAAACTCCCTGCTGACTCTGTGGGCTTTCTTGCAGAAGAATACAAGGTAAGCTTGGACTTGCGTGCTGGTTTGGGCCTATGCTACATGCCCAGTAGAGACAGTGCAAAGTGATCTATCACTCTGTATGGGGAGAGTTGGTGGCTCAACCAACATTGTGTCTTGGTCTTGTCTGTATGCCTTGGCCAACAACTCCTGAGCCCTGGACTTATTTCTTGCTTCTGGACCGTTTTTCTGATTTTGGTGGTTCAGAAAAACACTGAAACTCAAGATAAACTCTATATATTCTTAAGTAATGTGAAATTAATTTACTGGTATGATAATTAGAGCACACTGCAGCCAGGGGAATATTCACAACCCATGGAATCATAGCCATGTGAAAGAAGTCATGTTCTCCACTGCTTTGCTGCTTTAAGACCATACAACAAGGTCCTGATGGGACCTTGCAGGTCACTGAGTCCAGGCACTGTTCTCAATGTCAAGGAGACTTCATAATCCATTTTAAAAACTTTCTGAACTCTAAGACTGCTCCCACAGTACATTTTTCAGGGTGTTATGCAGCTGTGCATTAAATTTGCTATTCAGGAAGATTGCCATTGTTGCTCTGCCATAAAGCTGGCCGCAGAAGAGTCAGTGGCACACATGGACGTGCTGTGTGATTGTTCAATGCATTGATCTGGAAAGATTTGCCAAATATTGAATGTGACCTGGCCAAGGGGCATTGTAACTGTGTCTAATCTGCCTGAATGGGTTTTCCTATAGGAGTATCATATTGAAATTCAATGTGAGACTTAGAGGAGCAAGGCTGGGAATTTGAAAAAGTCTTCCATGAACTGCTTCTCATCTTATACTTGCACTTATTTGTAAGATTATGGCTGTTTTATTGCCAGTGAAGGTACTACTTCCAGGCTGCAGGCCAAAGAGCTATTTAGCTCTGAAAGCCTAGGGATTAAAGCACGCCAGGGACCCAAAGATACTTCAAAGGGTGAAGAGAGAAGGGGACAGCTGACAGTGATCTGACTTGTGGGCAGAGGGATCCATGCCCCAGATTGTGAACTGAAGCCTGTGCAGAGCTTGCTGTGTAAAAGCTGGGAATAAACAGCAGTTCTCCGAGAAAAAGCAAGAGCCAGTGCCATGCCTGCTCCCACAGCACGGGAGAAAGGGAGATCCTTTAGCTGAAAAAGGCACCAAAGCTGGAAATGTCAACATTTGAAGCAGCCTGCAAAAAGGAGAAAGAACTAAGGAGCTAGAAAAGACTGACAAGACAAGAGACAGTGCTTTAACGCTACCTTTTCCAGAGTCACAGAGGAAGGAAGAATCCTCGCCCAGTCAGGAATTGCTCTGACTTCTCTGTCTTCCTAGAAATCATCAGTGAGACAGTGATTACTGCACAAAGCCCTAAGAGTCCACTCAGGAAGGCTTCAGCTTCCTCTCAAGCACACAGGAAAGCTCAGAAGTAAATGATTAATGGCCCAAAGCTTTATTTGATCTGCTGCTACAATTAAGTAGTGGCTGGCAAAGCTCACTGGCCTCCCTCAGGTACTAATCCATATTGGGCTGTTTCAAAGAGTTCCTGAGAAACTGGAGCTTAGATAACCTCATTAAAAGCTATTTGAGAGGCATTTCAGTTACATTAATGTACTATATGATTACTGAGGATAGCCATATGCTGCTCATATATAAAAATATTAATAAGTCATCTGTTGGATAGCCGAGGTTCTTAAGTTATGTCTAAATGGAACACAGATATGATGAGCATTTGGATATAAAGGATCTTCACTGAGTGAAGATGAATTTAGTAATCCCATGTAAACAATGGGATAAAGAGAGTTTAAAGTTCCACTTAGGCTAATATTTCATTTCAAAGGCTGGTAACTAGACAAATTCTTTTCAGAAATTAAAATTTGGCATGAAAATGTTTAAGCGACTGTCCCCAAGTGAAGTGTTTCTTGGGCAAACCTCAGGCTTAGAAATTAAAGAGATGATCATGGACATACAGCATAATTTTCTGTTCCCCTAACCCACCTTTGCCCACACCTGTAGCTGTGACAGACCCACTGTAGTAACTACTTGCTTACCACCCTGTTGCTGCAAGGACATGGAGCTCCTCCAATACAAAAGGAAAATAGTGTGCCATGACCAATGGATCAAACACAGGTAACATTTTTCACCTTCAGATATACCATGTAGCTCCTATGGTAGACTCCCTTTGGGGGTTAAGAGAGAGACAATTAAAAAATAAATGTAAGAAAAGTGTGAAGAAAAAATATAGCCCTTTAATGTAGGCTGGATCACAAGTACTGCAAAAACCAATTCTGGCATAAGACCCTGCTTGATACATCCAACTTTTGGATCATAGCTTCTACATTTCAATCACTGGAGAGCATCTCAAGAAGCATCATCACTGCCAAGGCACAGACAGTTTTGACAGAATTCTCTTTAATTTGCTCTTATAAATCTGCAACAAGGGAAATTCACAAATTTCCCGTGCTGTCTCTTCTGGGGCGTCACAGTTCTGATATCTAACCTAAATCTCATGCTGAGGTTTCAGCTTCTAGCTGTAGTTCTTGCTCTTTTGTCTTCTATGGAGTTTCAGAGGGCTCACAGGTTCCATTCCTGTTTGTTCATGCTCAGACAGTCCTGACCCTGGTGAATCATGCTCAGACTGAGATTCACTGTAATCTCCTGATTCTTCTCCGTGGAGTTGCTACCTACCTGCCTGTTCCCCACCCTGCATTTCTGCAGCCACTGGCTCTGACCTTGCCCTTGTGCTTCAGGAGCATCCTGATTTTCCAGAACATTTTTCCAGTTTGCCAAGATCATTTCTGAAATCTAATCTCGTTCCCAGCATAGCCACACCCTTCCCACAAAGTGAGCACGCGGGTTGCCTGTATCACTATGTACATCGCCGGTGACCGACTTTGATGGTTTGATTGGGTTGAACCGCTGCATTTCCTGTGTCGGCAGCCGAGAGGTGCTCAG
This sequence comes from Acanthornis magna, assembly GCA_036785705.1. Taxonomy (NCBI): domain Eukaryota; kingdom Metazoa; phylum Chordata; class Aves; order Passeriformes; family Acanthizidae; genus Acanthornis; species Acanthornis magna. The sequence goes on from JAWUZG010000090.1 coordinate 17,649,015, forward strand.
CCACGAAACCGCACAGCCAGGTCGGCACCTAGCTGACCCTTAGCTTGGATTTATCACGAGAGTCAAACGAACTAAAAGCTCCTTTATCAAGGAGAGACGCCCGAGCTCAGCTGCTCCCACAAAGCCGCCTCTGTCGCTCGCACATCCTTTCCTGGCGCTCCGCGCGTTCGGAGCGCAGCTGGTGCGCGGCCGCAGCGGCTGCCGGGCCGGGCGGCCCTCGCACCCCGGGGCGGCCCTCGCACCCCGGGCGGCCCTCGCACCCCGGGCGGCCCTCGCACCCCGGGCGGCCCTCGCACCCCGGGCTCCGCGGGCGCTGCGCGGGGCGGGCCGTGGCTGCGCGGGGCCGGGCGGCGCGGCCGGGCCCCGCCGGGTCTCCATGGCGACCCGCGGCCGGCGGGGCCGGGGGGCGGTGCGGCGCGCCGGGGGTTGAGCCGCCGGGCTCCCAACCGGCCGCGGCCAACAGCCGCCACCTGCAGCGGCCGCGCCTACATAGGCATAGAGCCGGCGGGCGGCCCCGGGGCGCTGAGCGGTGGAGCGCCTCCGTGGGCCGGTGGCGAGCGGAGCCAGGCAGCGCGGTGGGCTCACCCGTCTACCTGCGGGGCGGGCGGGAGGAAGGGGTTGCCCGAGGCGTATTTGTGGTCGTTCGGAAAACTTTCTTTCTTTTTTCCCTTTTTTTTTTCTTCCCCCCCCCCCCCCCCCCTTTTTCTTTTTTCCCCCCACGACTTCGTTTTATTTCTGTGGGTTTTATTCTCTCCTCCGAAAGGTAGCGACGTCGAGGCGATGCGTCGCACCGGAGAGAAGAGCCGTGCGGGGCGGCGGGAGTCGTGCCCCGCTGTCCTCCGCAGCAGCGGCGGCCGGGCCGTGCTGGGGGTGCTGACGGAGAACGGGCAGCAGCAGCGGCCCGGCGGCCAGGTGAGCCCCGCTGCCGCCGGCACAGCCTCCCGTGCCCGCAGAGCCCGGGCTGAGCTCCCCGGCCCGGGCCGGCCCTGGGCTGGCAGCCGCGGGCATGAGCGGTGCGCGCACCTGCTCTCGAGGCTGCCGGCAAAGGCCTGCGGGTGGCGGGGTGAGGAGGTGACTCGGGCTCCAGCTCATAAGCGTGAGTTTCCCGAGAAACTCAGTTTCTGCAGTCCTAACCTGCAGGTGCTTCCCCGTGGAGATACTCCGCGTAAGCAATTCCTGCTGGAAGGAAGGGAGAGTCGCGCACTTACCCCCTGCGGTGTAGGGGGTGGTTTAAGGAAGGGCTGTTCACTGACCCAAAGGTGTCACTGCTGTGTGGCTGGCCATGCTCAGTTTAGGGTGCCAGAGCCTTCAAAAAGCTCAAGTTAATGACACGTTGTCTTTCTGTCCCTTGGCCCCTCCTGCAGTCTGCTGGCGGGCAGGGAAAATGTGCTGATTTAAAATAGCAGCTGGTATGTGTATACAAACTCTTCTGGGTTGTGGCTGTGTAAAGCCCCTAACTCAGTTTATGGCTTACTGGCAGTAGATAGTGGGAAGGATTGTAACCTGGTTACATGTAGTCCTAGCGGTTGTGATGCTTAAGCTTAAAAGTTCAAACTTCAGTTGTTAACTCTGCTTGAAGTCCCTTCCTGCTGGTGAAGTCCTTCATAAGTCGGTGACAGTGCTTGAGCACTTTCGTTAATTTACTGTGCTTGCAACTGCTCCTTGCCAGAACTGCACTTGGAGCAGACTGCACTTCCCGGTCCCGTTATGACTGAGCAGCACCCTCATTCTCCTTGGTGAGAGGCGCTGAATATGATGATGCTCCCCTGGTTCCTGACTTTCACTACACTTCATTCCTTCTGTGAGGAGTCTGTCACAGCAAGACAGCAACAAGCGGTACTTCAGAGGCACCAAATGTAGTTGGTGGCTTTTCCCACAAACTTTTGTTATTGGTGTCTGTTACGCAAGGAGAGTGGTTTTTTAAAACAAGTGGCACTTTCTGTTTTCCTTCTAAGTTGCCCTCCCACAGCATTATTGTGCTCTGCTTCAGGGTGCTGTTATCAAGCGCTTCTCTGGCTCTGAAAACACCATCCCTTCATCTAGAAAAGATGAAGTACCCAACTGCATGGTCAGTGCTGCATCAAAGCAAGGCTTTGCTATCTACGTAGATGACACAGAAGATAAGGAAAACTACAGCTGCCACGTGTCTGAAGATCTGGAATTAAGCCACTGTGAACTGGATACTAGTGCAATGACATCCAGTATTCACCTACTGCTGGATCTGAGTTCAGGTAACTCTTGTTACTACTCAGATGGCATCTGTAGCACAAGCACATGTAGGGTGGTTATGAATTGTGAATTGTAAGCTAGTGAGGAGCTTATGTTACAATAAATAACACTACAAGCTAGCTTGGATTGTGTCTACATGAGGGGAATGCTTCTGAGCTAAAAATAGCAAGAGAAGGCCAAGAGATTAATTATACAAATGTCTTGCTGCTTCCTACTACCTGTTAGGCTCTCCTATGGTAGTGGACACATCCTTCCAATCCCAGCCTGAGGATCACATGGAAGATGTTGTAACTCTGACTGTGGGAGAGTATGCAGAAGACATTCATCAGTACCTCCGAGAGGCTGAAGTAAGTTGCTGTAAGAAGCTTGTAGATACCTGTGGCCTCTGTGGTGGGCTGCAATATTGCAGAGATCCAAGGCTGCCACTGAACTACAAAGGAGAGAAAGCAAATAGTAAAAGTTATCTCTTAAGGTAGCATGTAGTCAGTGATAAGTTCTTTCAGGATTACTGCATCCCTGATATTTCCTATGATGGGAGCATCTCTTGACTATATGGTATGAAGAATTCTTGCAGATGGGAGTAGAATGCTGAAAAAAATGCTAAAACAGTTTGATGTGATCTCACTGACAGCTCTCTGGCTATAGGAGCAGTTTTTCCTACCTTTTTGCGTCAGAGCAGTGAAGGGCAGTCTCCTGATAGGAAGAAGGAAAATATGATTTGTTCATTTTCAGGTCCTTCTGAATGGATCAGTTGTTTGATGGCAAAGGCTGTCCATAGTCCAGGAAGTCTTTTACTGTTCTCCTGCTGACACAGTAGCTTCAATCTGTCTCTTCAGTGTAGAAATACTACTTTCTAGAGATGCCACTAGCTGGGAATAATTACCACTAGTGCTATAATTTTAGTTAGTACTTAAAGGTATTAAAAATGGAACAAGTCCTGCTCCTTTTAGTGTAAGTATAAAGAATGTTAATCAGCTTAGCTATCCATGGTTCTCTTCAGGGTGAGTATTCTGATTTTTCAGCTCTTTCCAAACAGGTAAGATTCAGGCCCAAGCCCTACTACATGAAGAAGCAGCCAGATATCACAACAGGAATGCGTGCCATCCTGGTAGACTGGTTGGTGGAAGTCGGGGAAGAATATAAACTTCGGACAGAGACTTTATACTTGGCGGTGAATTTTCTGGACAGGTTTCTTTCCTGCATGTCTGTTCTCCGAGGGAAGTTACAGCTTGTAGGAACAGCAGCAATTCTTCTGGCTGCGTAAGTGTTTCATCTCTGGAAATCTTGGTGATCTGAAACTTATTTTTGGGCTTAATCTTGTAGTGTAATTTGAAGGAAGGAAAGTTGCAGTAGTAGGTAGCTTTTCATGAGGTCTCAAGATTAGCAACTTGCCTGTTTTGGCAGTATTAAAATTAAGCATTTAATATTTGATGTGAAGAACTGTAGTGGGGAAACCTTGTAACCATAAACACAGGAGCAGAAACATTACTGTGTTAAACTGCTAGCCTGTAAAACTGTAATAGACTTGGTTGGAATCTACAGTTAGCCTTTAACTGCTTGAAGTACACAGGGTAAGCAACATAGCTTAGGAGTGCATGGGTGTTTGGAGTGTGTTGTATTACTGAGACTTTCCCACTGAAAGCTTGCTATTACTCAAGAGCTAACAATGTGAGTGTGTGTCTGTCTAGACAGATAACTCTGAGATCCTCTAAGCATATTTGCCCAAACTTGAAACTAAACTGTTGGCCTGGAGGAACAAGTAAAATTAGAGCTTTACCCGAGTTTTAGTAATGTCATGTGCTCATCCTGATGTGGGTCCAGCACAAAGCTTTCTTTTACTGTAACTTTGAAGCTGACAAGTGTGGCTTCTATATCCCTTTTTCAGGAAGTATGAAGAGATCTACCCACCAGATGTGGATGAATTTGTCTATATAACAGATGATACCTACACAAAGCAGCAACTGCTAAGAATGGAACACTTGCTTCTCAAAGTGCTGGGTTTTGACCTAACAGCCCCAACCATCAACCAATTCCTCCTTCAGTATATTCAGAGGCATGCAATCTGTATGAGGACAGAGAACTTTGCAAGGGTATGAGCTATCTGCTTTCTGGGACTGAGGGGGAAGAAGTGATCCTTAAAGGAGAACTATTTACATTTCATGAAGCTATCTCTACAACAGGCCTAAAACTGCATGTTTCATAGTGGTGGCTTCTGTGCCACCACTTGTGATAAATGCCTCATGGAAATCCTAGGTTTGGTCTGTCTTGTATGGTCAGGGATAATTCTCTTACTAAGCAGTTAGGTGGTAAAAATCTGGTGGTTTTTTCAACACTGCCTGTGTAGCAAGTCTGTCCAGGATTTGGTGCTACTGCATATTGCTCCACAATGACACAGAATATACCTGCATAGCTGCATAGGAGTTGCCTGGTGTAGGAAACTGTTCTTAGAAACAGCAAACTTACAGTAAAATATCAGATCACCTGCTTCTCTGCAAAGGTTATAGGATTATACAATGACTCTACTCCAGCAGAGCCCAAATTGTGCTTCTTAGAGCAGTCCATTTATCCCTGACCTCCAAGTGGGGTCCACTTATGTAAAACAAGGGCCTTAGAGGATGGGACGAGCATGTGTATTATTTTTATGAAACTTGAATGTTCTAACTCTCTATCTGTAAAATCATGACAGAACTGATGATGGGACCAGACCTTCAGATTGCAGTGTAGATTGTTTAGGCTTTGGCAAGATATGGTTGCTCTGACCCCCCTGAAACATATAAAGGATCTTCTGTAAGGTAAACAGGACTAGAATGGTAGTTCTCCTCGCTAGATATGTAGTTTGTGCTTTTGTGCATGATACTGAGACCAGTGCTGAACTTCAATATTTGCTGTATTAGACTGATTGTACCAACTAGGTTCATTCTATTTCAAAAACTTGGGCTTTCTTGTTCAGTATCTTGCAGAGCTGAGTCTCCTTCAAGCTGATCCTCTTCTGAAGTACCTTCCTTCACAAATTGCTGCAGCAGCCTACTGTTTAGCAAACTATACAGTGAACAGATCTTTCTGGGTAAGAACAACTGTATGTTAATGAATAGCTCAAGCATTTTGTTATTGTTAGAACTGAGCTGAGAAGCAGGAGGAGTAGCTACAAAGTATGTTGTTCTAAAGGCTGAAATCCTATGATGAGTAGCTGTTCTGGAGTTAATGAGACTACCTGATAAATTAATGTTAAGTAAACCTGAAATATTATGCCTCTTCTCTGAAGTGGGAGCGATTTTACTGTCTTGCTCACATCAAGTCTGTACCAAACACCTCACAAATCTCCAAAACTACACCCCCAGATACAATTTAGGGTCTTTCTGGGAGAAAGGAGAGAACTGAATGTGTTTACTTGAGTTATTATGAGTGGCTGCTTTACCACAAGCCTTGGTGTAGAGCTTCAGCTGTGTGTTGGAGGACTAGCTTTAGTACAGAGCATGATCCAGAAGAGTTGTAATGGATGCCACATGCATAGAGCAGAAGGAGCTTGTCAGATCTCATGGCACCAAGGAAGACCTAGGGTGAAACTGATGGCACAGTACAACTGGATCTTTTTAATGCTTAAAGAATCTAGAGTGAGCTCTGATGTAGTGAAAAGAGTTTCTGTTTCCATTGTAAACCATCTTCTAGACTACTGCTGACTACAATAGAGTAACACTGTTTTTTCTCATCTGACCAGCCAGAAACACTTGCTGCATTTACTGGATATTCATTAAGTGAGATAGTGCCTTGCCTGACTGACCTGCACAAAGCATGCCTTGATGCTCCCCATTGCCAGCTCCAAGCTATTAAGCAGAAGTATAAGCACCCAAAGTAAGTGACCAGTAAACCAGTGTTCTGTAACTTGGAAGGCTGTAAGCATGGGATGACTTTGGTTTTGCATCTTGGGCTGTGGCTCTCTCAGCTTCTAGTTCTGAAACAGAAGCCTCCATCAACCTCGTGAGGGGAAAGCTTTTCTGACCAGAAAAGTGGTTAATCCATAAGTATGCAAATGCATTAGATAACAACTTTGTCTGCAGTGTTGCAGGATGATGCTTCTCCAATGTATTGCACAATCACATGATATCTTAGGTGACAAGTCTTAAGCTAATAACTGTAGTCACTGCATTTCTATTCCAGGTACCTGCAGGTGTCTCTTCTGGAGCTCCCAGTAGTTCTTCCTCTACACTAGAGACTCTGGATCCTGGACTTGAAGATTACTTTGTCCCAATCAACTAAACTGGTCTAACATTTCATAGAGCACTGCAGGTCATGTGTCTGTAACCATAGTGATCAGAATGGTTTTTAAGTAAATATTTTTTAATGAGATGCCTTTTTTAAAATAGATATTAGACTATAGCTCTTAACATAACTGACAGCACTTTTAATAAATGTCTTATTACACTCTACTTCTGAATCTTCTGACTCCACTTAATACCTGTAGTAACAGTGAATGGCACAAATTTTGGAGATTTTTTTAAAATTTGGTGTGATTTATTTTGTTTTTTTAAATTTCTGTAAGGAGCACTTACAAGCTGGCTGGAGTGGATAAAGCACAGCTTGAACCACCGCAACCTGACATCCCCATGGGCACAGGTGATTTGCTGTAGTCCTATTTATTCCTTCCTCTTCAGTGAGACAAGATCATGTTGCCATGAACAGAAGCTATTTTCTGCAATTTGTTTACCTTATCAGACTAAGAACATTCACATGCAGTTGGTCTATGAACTCTGAATAGGTTTGTAGAAGTTCATAAATGTTGAGGTGAAAATCAGACTTCCGTTTATGGATACAAAAGAGGGGATTTCTCTGCAGGGATTTTGGAGGAAGGGGAGATTGTGGCTGGCAGAGTTTTAGTAACATTTCATGTACTGGTGAACAGGCTGCAGTGGAGAGCAATGCTAAAAACTATGAGGTACTGGAACAGTGGAGTTGCTCTAGATGGCTCTTGAGTCATACTTGTGCTGTGGAGTGGTGTTATAGGTGTCTGAGACGACCTCTCATGTCACTAGAGCACTGCTGAACACGTGTGAAGGGAGGGTGATGGGACAGAACTATTATTTATCTTAGGCTGAGCTGCTACATGGTCTTGTGTCCCATTGTCAGTTATTGTTAGGTAGTGCTTTTTAAAAAACCCAAACACCCAAACAGGACACTACCTTGTGTACTCTCAAACACAACCCCTGTCCAAAGCAGCTTAAAAATCAGTTGGTCATATTGGTCATGTAGAGAACATGTGGAGAACTACAATCCACTCATCTAAATGGCAAAGTAAGTCTGAGGTGTGCTCCTACTGCGAGAGTTTAAAATTTCCTGGGCTTGCTGCTTCCTAAGAGAGCAATCTGTACAGTGCGTTATGTGTTTCCAAGCAAGAATAGGTTTAACACTTGACACCAGCATGCAATTCAGCAGACTTAAGTACCAGCTAACAAGCTTCTTAATTTTAAAACATGATTATGCCAATGTGTGTGTGTTATGAGGCTCTTAGCTTTGGGCATTCCCCCAGTATATATAAGACTTCCTTTCCCTTATTTCCTCCCTGTGCAGCCTGGTGGATCTTTCTAGTAATGCAAACTCTTATATTTCTCCAAAGTGGAGGTAGTGATCATGAATGCTTCACTTGTCTCAAAGTGAACATCTTTTAAGGGAGGGGAGTATATAATTTCAGTCTAGCACAGTCTTATGCTGCAGTTTCAGTTTAGTTCTTGGTCTCTTGCTTCCAACATTTTCTAATCAGTTAAGTGAATTTGTCTTGATATTTACTGATAATGATACACGTGACCAGATACCCCATGCTCATGTCTGTGGTATTCACTTTTTGTGGTGGGGGCCTAGATCCATGGATTTTGTTCATGCAATGAATTTCATGGCTTGTGGATGTATGTCTTAAAGGTGGGCTATGAATTTCACTCATGCCTGCAGTTATCTTCTTTCAAGAAACTGTCTCAGTACAAAACTGTGCCGGTGGTGCCTGGTTACAAGAGACAGTGAATTTCATGGTTGCTTGTTTCACAAGGAAATGGTGAGTACACTGAGCAAGTCTTGCTAAGTCTTCCCAGCTTATCCCTACCAGCTTGCTTGTGGTGTTTCAGGCTGAACATAAGATATTCTGAAACCCCATGTTAATAAGACTCTACTTGCAAATAATAGTGCTCACTGAGCTGCAGCTAACTGTGGTATTGAGCATTTTCAAAGCAATAATGATTGTCTCAAGTGCAGCAACGTTTTCCTTGTGTTACAGCAGATTAAAAATATTTGCATGCTACAATAGTAATGGGGAAGAGATGAGTTTTTTCTTATGAATAGTCTATAACCAGAGTCATGTCTCATGTTCCTGGGCCAACAGATTCGGTGCATCTAACAAACCAGGAGTCTGAATTTACTTAAGTGTTTTAACATCTGGAGGCTTTCTAGAAGCCATACTTTTTTGCTGTTTAAGTTTCTTTGATTTTACTTATAACTGCAAGGCAATTACAACAATTTCATTTCACATTCTCAGAGCTTCAGTTTCTTGGTATATAAATGTACCTGGGGCTTTTTGGTTGGTTTTTTTAAAGATATAGTATGTGAAGACTGTGCGTCATCTACTTTCTTGTTTTGTAATTATTTTTCAACTCAACTTTTGACTCAAATATTGTTTTAGTCCAAGGCTAAAAAGGGTAAAAAAAAAAAGAAAACTAAGTAGTTAAGGCAAAGAATGCTGCAGTGTGAATGCTGATGAGTTTGGGCGAGATTGATTAAATTTTAATTTGTGAGGCACAAACTCATCTTGAAGTGGTCTCATCTGAGATCTGTGATAATGTCATTTTGAATGTTCCTGCTCAATTCTCACTTCCTTTTGTTGGATTTGTCTTAGAGCAAGGAAAAAGCGTTACGGCTCTTATAGGAGTGAGCCTTGGCTCTTTCAAGGTGAAAACTGAGTGCTGTCTCCTTCAGTGTTGTGTCATCACACTTAACTCTGACCTACCCCTGGTGTGCTGTTCTCTGCAGATGATATTTGAGATAAAGGGATAAAAGATGCTGCAGTTGGGCATAAAGTGGTAATGAAAGTGAAATAATGCTGTTTTGATAAGGTGAAGTGCTTTAATGCAGATGCGAAATGCTTAGGAGTACTAACAGTTGTACTGAAAGTCAGGTGTACAGGAAGATGTATTTATAAAGAGGGAGATGAAAGCAACCCAATAGGAAGCTTTAAATTTTCATTGATGTACTGCCTATGCTATATGGAAAAACTAAGAGGTATAAAGCTCACAGCCTTGTGTGATTGAAACAGAACCAGGCTTTTTGAAGAAAGTCATATCCTGGAAAAGATGATAAAGAGTAATCATCATTAAAGCCTAAACTGACACAGTTGCAATTCTTGACCATCATTGGTAGTGGCTTGGCCATGGCCACAAATAAAACTTTTTTGTTTGTATTTATTTTTTTGTGCAGGAAATTTAAACTGTGGCAGTTTCACAAATATCAAGGCTGATCATGCTTAGTTAGCTCTGCTGTGAAAATCAGTCTGTTGAATGTCAGCATGTGTATTTCAAAGGCTGAATATTGACTTCCATGCAGGTCAGTATCTTCCCCCAGTTAAAATGTACTGGGACAAAACCTACTGGTGAAACAGCAGGCTGAGCATATCCAAGTAGCTTTGAGGGATCACTCAGTACTCCTAGTGGAGTAGGTTGGAACTGAGAGGTGTTGAGGATTTTGTTGACCCATGATGTTCAAATCGAGATGTCTTTAATTACTGGTATTAAGAACAAACAAAAACATCCCTAATCTTATTCTAGCAATTTCCATATTATCATGGTGTGACTTTCAAGACACTTGGCTGTATTATCCTGTTTTTTCTGTTAACATTTTTAACCAATGATTTCTAACATTAAATATTGTAGCTATCTCTGGTGTCCTGAGAAAGCTGTTCTTTATAGCTGGAGATGTATTGTGGATCCGTGGTTCCCTTAAGATTAAAAGGGATAAGCACAACTTGATATTCATGGTAAGGTACTGATTTAAGAGCTATGGTCTACCTTTGTTTTCCACTTCTCTGGGGTGAGTTAAGGATGTCTGAGAGGTAGTTAGGTAGTTAAAGAGAATGCTTTAACTCTGTTCAGATCAGTGAAGCTGTTAGTTCACGGCTGAAGGTTGTCTGCCTCGCTGGGAAATTAGCTGTATGATCTGTCTGTCTGCATACCTGCTTGTTGTCAGTTCTACAAATGACTCAATTTGGCACTGATCGCTGAGCTGGGTACTTCTGCTGCAGTGACCTTGAAGCAGCTTGTGGGGCTGCTCTTGAGCATGAGAAACAAGCCAACAACATTAGTGATTGCTTCCTGGGGCTATGCTTTTTTTCTTGCAATTCTCCTCAGCACCAGCAAGATCATCTTCCTTTACTGAAGAGCTGGGCAGTCTGTGCTAGGCAGATGTGCACTGGAGGCAGTAGAGACCCATCCCCTACTACTCAGATGTTCTAGAGCCCTGTCAAGTTGAATCTTAAAAAGTTTGTTGGGTTCCCTAGTATTTGTAGTGGATGTATGTTTTTTCCCTTTTCAACAGACAAGAGTTACACTGAATATTTATTTTTAGCTGTTACTTGTTTCATAGTTCTCTTGTATGGTAAGCTCTGACTTTCTCTTGAATGTGTGTTTACGTTGCATCTACTTAATAGCAAAAAAGGCAAAGCTTTGCACAATGAGATGCCCATAATTAACATCCCTGACAACACATTTATGGAAGATGTGCACTGCAGAGATGCAGTGGTTTAGGCAGCCTGTGTGATCTAATCCAGCCAGTCACAGCTCTTCTGTGCACCCCCTTGTCGTTTGTCACTGTAGATGGCAGCCCTGCAAACATTGAAGAGAATTAGCACAGACAAACTTAGAGGACAGCCTACAGAAGGATACTGACCATATGATAGGGTTAATCCCAAAGTACATGCCTACCTGCATCAAATTAACTTGTGTCTGGGCCGAGAAAGACCAGGCAGTCCTGGCCCTAATCCTCCTGAAGATGCTAAAATTGTGGCTCTGTCTTGGATTTTTTTACAATGCTTGCCTAGTTAGGCTGTGCTGGTACTGAAAAATAATTGTGGACTGAGCAAGGGCTGGTTCCTGGCCAAATGTCTGTCTCCATTTGGCTTGCTTGCATGATGCTTAGGGCTGGCTTATTTTTTAAGTAGATTTGTCTTGGAGAGAGCTTTTGGAGCAGGACAAACTACTCAGTGTGAGCTAACAGGCTGTGTGGGTGTCTGTGCTCAGAGCTCATGCTTGCTGTCTGCCTCTCTTTTGTCTTAGCAATGTGTCTAGAATGACCAAGTGTCCCTGCCATTAATACCAGTAAATACCTAGTTAAACCATAAGAGAGTCCTCAGTCCTTGTTTTTCAGATCTTCTTTATTTGAACACAGAAGAGCCTTACTGGAGCCAAGTGCTGAAAGAACAAGCTTATGATGAAGTGTTTAGTTCTGGCAAGAAATAGTCTCTTCCCTTCACCATCTGCAGCCAAGCTGCCTTTGCTGCTTGTTTACTGTTGTTTGTGTTTTGATGTGTAAATAACTTGAAAAAGTAAGAGAGGGCGCTAGACCCCACAGTATTCAACAGATGATGTGAGCTGCTTACAGTAGAATAATGTAAACTCTATGCCTGTTTAGGTAGACACCAAAGTGACATGTATCTCAAAACAGAATAATACATTTGGTTATTTTTTTCCCCTCATAAAGAGGATAGAAATATCTGAGAAATAACAAAATGGGTGGCAAAACAGAGTGCAGATGAGCAGGACAGCAGCGCTATTCTTCCGTGTGATAATGGAGTGAGATACTGAGGTGGCAGAAGCAAGTTCACTCTGAATCACATTTGCACAGCACATGCTTTCAAACTGCGCACCTGTCCCAGCGCCCTCATGCACTGTCACCTCTGTTTGCTGAACAGGCGCAGCTGGGTTCAGCCGTGCAGGAAAACACCTTGAGCTTCTTGTTTTATTAAACCAGAAAGACGCTGTATCCTGATGGTCTCCGAAGGACAAAACCAGAAGAGGGCACCAGATCCTTGGTCCGGGGCCTGCAGGGGAAGCCAACCTCTGTGCTCCCCAAAAGCTCGGAGCCCAAGAAGGTGTTTGGTCTTGGATTCCTTTTTGCATGTCTGTGGGTAGACCAGCAACGTGTGCGATCACCGCAGAAACACAGCTTTGCTCCATTAACTTTGCATGAAATGTAACCAGGATTTAGCAAGGTTGCAGTGTAAGGTTGTCAGCTGTGCTGCCTAGCTCTTGTACCTGGTCATCCAGGGATACTTACAGAAAATAAATGATTATTTCAGAATATCTCTAGCCTTGTACTGTGAAGTTTGACTCTTTGCGCTAGTTTATCAAACACTTCCAATAAGATTGTTTTTTCCCTTGGTTATGAAAATCAGGCTAACTTAACTGATGTTGACTTAAAGCTTGATTCACACAGGATAAAAATATGATGGAAGCTGCTCTGCTAATATTCATGACATAAGTGTTTGGTTGAAGCAGGTCTGATGGAGGAGCATCTCCTTATATTGTAGGTTGGGCAGATGAAGCTCTTCTAATATTACAGATCTTGTATGGTTTGTGCAAGAAAGGCGAAAATCAGTTATGATTTTTATGTTAGAATGTGTTTCTCTTGCTCATTGAAAACTTCAGTGCTAATTTTTGTTTCAAGGTGATCTAGATATATGGAGGATGTTTATGTATGACGTTTGTTGCCCAGTTCATGGTATTTAAGTGTCAATTTTTTTATCTTAGTTGTGTTGTCCCTATCCTGTCCCAACATGAACTTTTACTTTCACAAGCTGATCACCCATTAAAATTTATACTTTTCTTTTTCTACAGCTATTTTAAAAATGTATTTGCTCTCATTTTTAACCTGTTAAATAGGAGGCAGAAACTGCACTGTTAGAGTTGGTGGAAAGCTTCTATCCCGAGCAGTCATCTGAGTGCTACAGCGATGTGTATCTGTTCAATAAAAGACTTGTCAGTGAAGCTTTTTGAGTCAAAGGGAAGTGTTTTCTCTTTGGACAGCTATGTTGCTGAGCTGTGACTGAGCCTGTGTTCCTTACTCTTTCTGAGCTTTTGCAGATATTTATACAGATTTATTTTAAGACAGTTGCTGAACTACTTGCCATGTGCACAGAGATGTGGGCTGCCTGAGGCGCTCCATGGATAACAAATGTTTTGTTCTGGCTAACAGTAGCAGCTTTCAGAAGGTGGTCTAGTCTCTGAATAAAAGAGGTACCAGGGAGAGCAGAGTGTGTTCCCAGCATACCAACATGTCTCCAGTAGGCACTTGAGCACCCGTGAACAAATGCAATTTTCCGCATATGCCTGTGCATCTGCTAGCTGGACATTGTACTCCTTCCTCTGTCTCTTTCCTTGTCATTTGGTGACTGCTCACAACTTTCAAATGAAGTGGAAAGATGATGTGGCCCTGCAGAGGCTCCTTTGCCAGCAGGATGACACTGCGCAGGGCTCTGGGCCTAGAGGCAGCAAGTAATAAATACCCCTTGGGGCAGGACTGACACACTAGTGCTGAACAGAGCGCACCCGGTTTTAAAAGTGTCTCCCTGCACTGAGTCTTAAACATGAAGTTGGCTCCTAATCTTTTCTTAGCTACTTGTCCTGTATCACTTGATGAAAATACAAGCCCAACGGAGTAAACAGGCTCTGCTGGGCCCTATTTTCTCTGCAAGTAATCAGTGCAGAAAGCTCTGCTGCAGTTTGCCAGATTTTGCATCACAAACCTGTAAATTGCTTCTTGCTTTAGTGCATGGGCTTTAGGCCATCATGCCACACACAGCACAACCACTGTTTGTGTTCCCAGATCATGGAGTTGGGCAGTGAGTGAGTGATGTATGAGTGTGTTCTGCTGTCGAGTATCATTCTCCAGGGCAGTTCAGAGCTTACTGTATGGGAACTGCTGATCTCTGTAACTCCCACTTTGGTTAAAGCAAATGCTGACTGCACTTAGCTGGGGAAAAATCCTTTATTGTACTGTCGGATGAAACCTCCAGAACCTTTCATAGCTTTATTGTATAAAGGAAAGCAATTTTTTTTTTAAAGCTAAACAAACACACAAAAAAAAAATACAGAAAACCCACCAAACCTAGGTTCAGTAATCAAAGTCTCATGAAGACTACACTGTCAATATTGTATCAATATTGTACTGAATTGTCTCTAGCACAACACAACATTAATCAAAATTTGCTCTTTCCTCCATCTGGAAAAACTTGTGGATGCTTTGGGGTGGGAAAATCATCTGCAAGGTTTGTTGGTAAGTGTCTGAAAACATAATAGAACATTTGCTGGTTTTCCTTGTATGGTGTGACAGGAGTGATCATTCTAAGGATGCTCAAGGTGCTTCTGGGAATTTCTTTGTGGTAACTCATCTTAAAGGTACTGAAAAATTCACGAGTGACATTAAGTGTAACGGTATAAAATTCAATGTAACATTAAAGCTAAAGAAAAAAGCTCATTATGGTATTGAATGTAATGAATTCATCTGCCCTTGATCTATAAACGAGTAAAGGATTAAAGGCTATCACTAGATTTTTGTTTTCTAACCTTATTGACTGCCACTATCTGCAACTATTGAAATCTTCACGGAATCTCCCATAGTTATCAAATGAGGCTTGCATTTCACGATCAGAGTTTAGGATAGGAACCTATTTTACAAATATTTTTGCTACACTCTGCATTTAGCAATGATGATGACAATTTCTGGTGATCTAGAACCCTGCATTGTTTGATAAAGAGGTTGGCTCCCCCTATTTTCATGCAAATGCATGAAGCCTCCATTGCTCACCACTAAGCACTTGGACTGAAATGATTGGGTAGTCTTATTGTGGCTGATCCCATTGTGCAGGGGCTGAACAGGATCATGGCTTCTTGTTCAGAGAACATGATCGTTCTTTTGCTTAATTCATTAAGTCTCATTGTTATTTGTTCTGTATTTAATAAATGCTTTGTAGGATCCTGCTGAGCAGACTGCTTTTCATTTGTTTCACCCATGGACCTTTTAAGTTACTGTGTGTGCACATTCTCAAATTGTGCTTCAATCATAGAAGAAACCTTTGTATATAATTTGAAATAAGTGGTATGTTAGGATAGTTGTGGGTGGTGGTTAATTAGAAGGCCTGTTGCAGCTCGGGCTTTGGCAACAAAAAGTGATGTGGTTTTTTTTTGCTGAATATAGAGTCAAAGCGTACAGAGGCCTTAGCTGATGTTGTCTGTATAGATGCATTGATTTTTAAGGTCAAAAGCAATTATCAGACTTTCTAATGCCTTTAATGTTTGGGTGCTGCTAAATACCTCTTGATACTAGAAACCTTCTATTTTTAACTTCTTTATATCTGACTCTAATTTCAATTCCTTTAGTTTTTCCTTTCACCAGCTAGGCTAAAGTGCCCTTCACTAACTGCATTCTCTTCTCATGTGAGAATTTAACCACAGCAATTAAGTTACCCCATGGTTTTTCCTCTTGTAAACAAAATGCACTGAGTTTTCTGGGCTTGGGTTTGTTTGGGATTTTTTTTAATGGTAATAATTATTTTCTAGCTCTTGTGCTTTTGCAGCAGTCCTCTCCAGTGACTGAACATCCTCTTAAAACACAGGCACTGGAGGATGGGATGCAGCTCTCATCACAGTCTCATGAAGGTGGTAGGTGTAAGCTGCAGGTCTGCAAGGTCCACAGTCCCTGGGAAAGCAATTTCCTAATGAGTACTGAGAGTAACTGCTGGCAGCTTCATGCAGCTGAAGATATGGCTCTTGCTGAAGCCTGCTTGTAATGAAAGCTGATTCACCCATTTTTTTTCCCAGTGTGTACAAATCAGAGGCAATCTCTGCCTCCTGGCAAGATACCCAAGCCATCACTTCGGCAGGATTTGGCCAGATGTTTTCTAATCTGAGAAGCACTGCTAATATATACTAACTGTAATTATTACGCTAGTATTAAATATCACCTTCTATTTTTTTTTTTATCTGGAATCAATGTCACTAAAAGACTTCAAGTTCTTCCAGTATTTCTTTAAATTTCAGAGGTAATAGCATGGATTTTGATCCCTATTTTGTTTTTAGTAATGCTCACCTCAGTGGTGTTTGGATGGTTGGACATAGCTGGAACTTCTTAACACTTGTCTTTTTTCAAAGTATACTGGAAGCTGGTAATTAAGGCAAAGGAGGATAAACAGTTTACGTAGGTAAAACTCTGAAAGGAGCAGGCAACTTAGCGGTGAAGGACACAACAAAGCCTGAGGCATGCAATGGTGTCTTAATCTTTCCTGGCAGCATCATGCTGACGCCTTCCATCTGCAGTGGAAGAGGATTGAGTTAGGGATCATCTAATTACATGGCTCTCCTGGGTGTCTGTGGTGAGGTGCTGCCAGTGGGGACTGCCCTGTGCAGGACACACGGTTCCAGCTGCCTCCAACCCACCCATGGCAGGGCACGGCTGAGCCCTGCAGCCAACACATTGTTCCTCAGGAACAGTGTGTTTCAGAAAGGTGGAAAATACCTGACAGGAGGAAACCTGAGGGAAGACCAAGGCTGGAAGCAAAGGATTCCTCTGCCGCAGTGGGGAAGGGTCCCACAGCAGAGCAGGGGGAAGGGTGAGGGAGGTGGAGTGTCAAAGATGAGCCATTACGGACTGACTGCATCCCTGGGCACTGCAGTCTGGAGGAAGGCCAGCCTTGGGAACAAGGGAAGGAAAGCTGCTTCAAAGTTTCTCCCTTTCTTTACCACTAATCAATTCAGTAGTTAAATATTTATTTTAATTGGCAATAGATTAAGTTAATTTTCTCCAACTCAAGTCTGTTTTGCCCACACCTGAGGAAGCAGGGTTTGTTTAGCTTAGGAAAGTATGGCTTAGGAAAATTGCTTTCAACTGTTTAAAAGAAGGTTGTTAGAAGGCAAGCATGGGATTTCTCTGAACGTATAGCTGAGGCTGGGATGCAGCAGCTGCAACAGCAGCAAGGAAAACTCTATCTACACTTGAGAAAAAAAACTTCATTATGAGACTGGTCTTAGCAGTGATGCAGATTGCCCAAAAATATGGTGGAATCTCCTTCCTTGGAGGTGTCCAAAAGTCACCGGAACAAGGCTGGATCACCTACTGTGGCCATGAATTTAGCTCTGCTCTAGGCTGGGGGCTTCCAGAGCAGAAGTGTAACCTGGATTCTCCTGTCATCCCACAGGATGCACAGATGGAATGGCCAAAGGTAAGTGTACAGGGGCTGGTTTTGCCCTGTGTTCAGCAGCTGTCCTGAGCAGCTGAATGTTAATTAAAATGACAAAAAATGACTGTGAAGGATGACAAGAGCAACATTCTGTAAGAACTGTGGAGTAGTCTCCTGAGCTACTGAGCAACACAGCTTCTGCCTTTTAGTATGCTCTGTGTGAATTTGGGGGTTTTTATATATATATTTACATATATACATACACATTGAGGAAAAATGGTGAGGAGTTGTATGTGGTTGGTGCCTGACCTGTACTTGTGATCTCTAAGGCTGAGAAAATGCTGACAGTTTTGGTCACCCATTTCTGACACCTGGAAAATCAGGAGTTATGGTCACTGAGAAACAGTCCAAGGGCAAGTTAATCCTCAACAGTAAGCAATCTTCACAGTGTTGAACCTTTGGATGCATGGGAGGTGTTCTGCAGAGCCCAGGTTGGTAGAGCAGCTGTCTTGCTGTAGCTTGGAATCACAGGTATGTTGCTTTGCTGCCATACGTGCCGAAAGTATATAGTTCTCTTAACTGTGAGTCATATATGCCAGTAATATTTTTGTTTCGTCAATGCTAATCAAAGCCATGAAAGGAAAGAAAACCCAAAAGGATAAGCAGATTCTTCTTAAAGAAGGCAATATCTTTATTTGACATGCAATCTGGTACCTTCTCCGATTTGGTGGCTTGATCCTCAGAAGTTTAAAGTGGGAGGTAGGAAAATTAATGGTAAAATTCTCTACAGATGTGGTGTGTAGAGGGGTTTTTGTACCTTTTGTATGTACCTGTGCACACAGCCTTTAACTGGTTTGAACTTGTTCATCTGAGTGCCAGCACCCTCCATTAATTTTGAGACGCTGCATAGAACTTTAGTGTTTGACCTGTGACCCGTGGCCTCAGTTCTGTCACAGCCATCTCTGTCATAACTGATGGCAAAAATGTTGCCATAGCAGTTTTCATAACTGTTTTCATGCCCACTTGATCCTTTGTGCCATCTGCTTCTATGATGAGCAAAAAAGTTATTTGGTAGCTTTGACCTTGGTAACCGAGAAGATTAAATGAAACCAACTCACTCCATGGCATCCTGCAACTTTGTGAGAAACAATCATTGGCTAAAGCTGAACTTGATGTTGGGTGTGACAGGTTTCAGCTGACTGACCCAGAACCTGGAGAAATTTTTTAGGAGTGTCCAAATGACCAAGAAGCCTAGGGCTTCTGCAATTTTAGAGACTTACACTCCTCAATTATTTAGGTACTTAAAAACTGTCAGAATCAGTGGTAATGCTTGTCCAAGGTTCACTGAGCAGCTTGTTCTCATTTTGAAGTGCAGCAAGAAGATGATTAACTAATTCACTCATCTCTAATTTAACTGATTGCACTGCTAATAGAGTGATGGGTTGTTGTAAACCATGGCAACGTTTCTTTGACATTATTTAGGGAAAATCTCATTAGTTTGCAGAAACTGAAGTGTTATAAGGTACCAAGAGCAGAGATTGGGCTGTCTGGAACCTCAGTCAAGTTTATGGATTTTCAAAGTAGTGCCAGGCTCCACTGCTAACATAGAAGGGGGACACATACTGCAATTTTTTTTTTGTAATCTGACACTTCACTAAACATTATACCATTGATCTTGATTATGGCAGTAACTTAAAATAGTTCTTGCATTTTGAAATTACTGTGCACATAATAACATAGTAATATATGTACATAATATATGTGCATAGTACGTATGTACTATGTATACATTTACTCAAACTTCCACAGTGCTGTAAAAATGTCTCAGCAGTAACCTAACAAGAAGCATATATTCTGCTCACTCCAGGGCTGGCAGTTCTGCATATTTACATACTGCCTCTGCATTAATAATTCTAGGCATAATTGATTTCCACTTCTGGAAAAGACTGAATATTGCATTAGATGTGTTGAACAGATCAGCAGCTGCAGTGTTTATAATCTTTTGCCCTTTCATGTACTTTATGGGAAGTGGTTTAAAGTCCACATTGGTATTGCCTAAGTGCAGTAGCTTCATGCATTTTTATATGGGTTTTTATTTTTCCAGAGGTTTTGCACAGTTGTTTTGCAAAACGCTGTGTTTATAACTTCCTAGAAACAGATGCAGTGTTTACTGACTAAAAGGAGCTTGGGAGTTAGGTTTTGAGCTGCTTTGAGGCAGAAATGTGGGGTAGGGTTTTCAAAGGCACTCGGTCTTGAGCTAATCTCTATTCCCATTGAAGTAGGTGGGAGTGTCAGAACTCCTAGGCCTGCTTGAAGGAATGATGTGAAGCATCATTTTCTTAGCTTCTCTGCCTGAAAAAAATGAAGGCAATAATAATCCCTCACAGCCGTGTCAATTGATGTCTAGTAAGAGGAACAAAAAAGCCTGTTAAAGTGTCATATAGCAGGAAAAGTTGAGTATTTGTAACTCAGATTTTTCTGCTTTGTTGTTTGAATGAGCTAAGTTTGCCTCCCTTCTTTTGCGAAAAACAGAAACAGGGAATAGAGTAACTGAGCAGGCATCTGGGACTGGTGACATCTGGTCAGAGCAGGGATCTGGTCAAGAACAAAGACAAGTAGTACATGCAATAGATTAGGTGCAGGGGTAGGTTGTTGTTTGGAGCTTGCCAAGAACGAAGGATTGCAAAGCTAGAAGGAGTGAATATGGGGAGGATGAGTCTGACTCTCATTAAATAATCTGTGTAATCTTCCCTTCTCCAGAAGCCTTTACTCACATGAGTTAGAGCATTCAAAACTGCTTACACAACCAGAAGAAGAATAAAGGGTGGGACGGAGGAAAGAAGAAAAAACCCACAAAAATAAAGTAAAACCTTCTAAGTTTTTTGGGCTTGATTCCAGCCCTACCAGGAGTAAGGCTCCTCCTGAGGAAAAGAGGAGGCTTAAAAGACTTTGTTTCCAGCCTGTGCTACAGCACTATTTTGCCCTGGGGCATCTTTGGTTGAAAGTTGTGGGTCAGAGACACCTGCTGTTGATGGTTTACATGATCAGGAACTCCTGGATTCAATTCTGTTCCTACTAGGGCAGGTTAAGCCTCTTCAGTTTTTCATGGTAATTGTGACAAATGGGAATCCAGGGGCTCAGCTCTTTTCCTCTGAAAATCAAGCTTTCTGCGTGGGTGGTTGATAAATGGAAGTCTTGAAGCTTAAAATGTTGCCTTCTGCTCTTTCTGTGCCTTTTATTTTTTTTAACCTGTAAACGTAAACCTATTTCAACATAGCTTTCTGAAGATATTCTGAGGGTTTTTCCTAAACAATTAGCAGATGTAAAAATGTATATGGTATAAGAAAACAATGTTATTTATAAGAGTATGAACCTGAAAATATTTCTATATTTCAAAAGAAAGAAAAACCAATGTAGCCACTGCTGGGGCTGGGAAGGTAGAAGTGTTAAGTGCCTTTTCCACTTTAACCTTCACCCTTTGGTGGTTGTAGTTGGACTGTTAACTATTGTTAGTAACAACAAAATGAGAAGTAGGGCTGTGATAGATATAGTGTTGAAAGATATAACGTTAAAAGGCCGAGTAATTAGCAATGTCCTCCCAGAAATGGAGGGGAAATATGTTTAAGAAAACTGTAAAATGAAAATTTAGGTTTCTGTGTTTGGGTTTTTTTAATATGTAATTTTTTTTTTTTTTTGGTAAGGCTTTTGTTTATGATGACACCTAAGTAAGATAAATGTGGCTAAGTATTGATAGAGTAATACAGGTATGGATGCTGCTGCCTCAGGAATGGGAAGGGCAGATAAATGTGTGAGAAGATGCAATAGTATGATTTTTATGAAACACTGTAGAACTGGTAGGACAGAATTCATATGACACTGTTCTCTTCACATTTTCCCAGGATATGAGTAAAAATATGGCTCTTTACCTACCACTTCTGCCTAATCAGGATATAGCTGGAGGGCTTGCTGACTGTCCAATCGATTGTTTTTGCTCATGCTGGCACTCATTAAAACATGGTTTGGAAATGCTGCTGATGCAAGAGAAGAAAATAAAAGCCAGCTCATGCTCTCATGGCTCTGTGGACTCAGCACTGTTCTGTGTATTCATACTGTCTTTGATGCAACTGCAGATAGCCCTCAGCAACATAATAGCCATATAGCTAAAATTAATACAGCCATGGAGACTTGTCCTCCTTGTACTTGTACATCAGATGCTCCATATTAAATAAAATTATATTAATAAGGAAATTGTGGTGGGTAAACATGGGCATCTGACAAAGGTTATGCCTTAATGCTTATGGAGATCAGTATAAAGTGGAAACTAAAATACTGATATGAAATCACTGTTTAAAAGGGCAAGTGGTTTGTCTTTGTACTTTTTGAGGGAAGAATGTGATCTGTCCTTCAATAAACCTGTGTACCACCTGGTGCCTTGCTTTTCTGTGCTGACAGCAGTGATAACTTCTATCTCGCAGACTTTTGACACATCAAATGTCCAAAGACAGATCTAACATGTGCTTTCTTGGAAGAATCAATAGAGCACAACATTTAAAATTATGTATCCCCTTCACATTTTTTCCCTTACAGTTGAACTTAATGGCCTTAAAAGTCTTTTCCACCCAGAATGATTCCATGTTTCTAAATTTGCTTGCTTTTTTGTTGTTGTTGTTTTGGGGTTTTTTGTTTTTTTTGGTGGTTTTTTTTGGTGGGTTGGTTTTGGTTTGTTTTTTTTTTTTTTTTGGGAGGGGGGGTTTTGTTTGATTTTGGGGGGGGCTTCTGTTTTCTTTTTTGTTTTTTGTTTTTTTGTTGAAAAAGAAACTGCAGAAACGGAGAAGGTAACCCTAGGACTTTTGATTTTCAAACTTCTCAGCTGAAGCCTTTCTCATGTGGAAAAAGAATGCAGAATTTCTACTATAGAAACTCTGAATTTCTGTAGTAGAATAAAGATGATGGACTTCTCTGTCAGGGTAACTCAGGAGGGGTCTAGTCCAGCCTGTAGCATGCAGAGGTCAGTCATGAGGGCCCAGCTGTCTGCTCAGAATTTTATTCCACCTGTTCTGAAAACCATTAAGGGCAGAGATGGCACGATCTCTCTGGGCAACCTCTTCCCCTGTTCACTGTCCTCATGCTGCAAAAGTTTACACAGCCAACCTGAGCATCTTTTTTTGTGATTGTAACTCATCCTCCCAACATGCAGCACTGTGAAAAGCCCAGCTCTGTTCTCTTTGATGGGCTCCTCATAGATATTGCACAGCCCTTTTTCTCCTTCACTTCTGTTAGTAATTTTTTTCTTTTCAGTTTTATCTCTAATACATCTGTCCTTGAGTGTCAGGAAATCAATAATACCTCCATTTTCATAGGTAAACAACTCATCTCAGCTAAGTAAAGTTGCTAGCTTATTTATATGTCCTGTTGATCTGGCAGTAAGGTCTAACTCATCTCCAGATTTAGACCTATAAATTTAGGTTTCCACATTGTGGATGTTTTCACTAGAAGTGTCTAAGCTCCCATTGTATTCAGTGGAGGTGAAGTCAAAGCTGCCATCTGAGTAAAGAGGTAATTCTTCTCATACCTCTGTCTGCTTCACTGTCCTGTTCTTGGGATTCTACTGGCTCTAGTGACCCTGGCTCACACACAGCCTCTTGCACTGCAGAAACCTGAATTCCCCCTGAAGAAACTGGTCCAAGTTGATACAGGAAACAAGCAGCAGAGCATCATTTGAACTCACATCTCAAGTGCATGCTGGATGTCCTACACACTGGAAGAGAAGAATTCTGTTTCAGAAGAACTGCATGACTTTGTTCTGTGAATATCAGAGGATAGGGAGGCACAGTTTTCTGAAAGCAGCTTAGAGAATGGTGAGCATGTTTTTTTTATGTACAGAGCTTTGTTTGACAGTTCTGCAACACATTCTCTGTGGTTTCCAGTTCAGTGGCATTGGGACTAAAACACTGTGATTTATTATCTCAAGTAATTGGGATAACTTTGAATAAGTTTGAATAACTTTGACAGCCTTCTTTTGGACTGAGATGTGAAAATGACAGTGAATTCAATATTGAGTAAAATTAATGCCTGTTACAGAGGTGAGTTCAATGCACATGAAAGTAGAGTGACAGTCGTAATAATTTAACACTTCTAAGGAAAGAATCTGATCATGAAAAGCCTTAGAAATTATAATTCCTTTTGTGGTTACTGAGATGAGAGTGCACTATTAAATACATTAAATGAAAAAATACTGACAGAGGTGCAAATATCTTTGCTGTTCAGAGGATTTTGCTTTGTGGCATTTAGCTGTACATTCATGTCTCCCTATTCTCTAGCTCCTCAGGCTCTATCAGGTTCCATTCCCCAGCACTTGTCTGACACTGATGGTTTGGTAATACGCCAAGGAGACTCTGTCTTTCACAATGAGGATTTGTGTTTAACCAGGCCAGGAAAATGACAAATAATCAACTGGAAATGAACACAGGATGACACTGGACTTTGCTAGTGGTCAGTGTGATGTTTGCTGTTTGGCAAACGTCTGGTTTTGGAGTTTAGATGGTTCTTATTTACTTTTAAAAGAAAGCTATAAGGAGTCAATGAGTCTTCTGTAAGTGTGAAGAGAGAAGACAAAGTTTCTTTCTACTTATTTAGTGCCCCGGGAAGACAAAGTTGGCAGAATTTTGAAAAATGAGAATACTTAAAAATGTAAAATTTTAATACAAAAACCTAGTAATTTCTTCATTACTTCTGAAAGACTCATGCCTCCCATTTTGTTTTCATTTTCACTTCTTGTCCTTTATGACAAATATTCTGAAATGGAAAAGCCAAAAAATATTAAAATCTTAATATGTATAAGGCTAAATATCTGTAATGTGCTTAATGCTGCAGTGATTTCATCTGTGTACAGTTCTGGTTGCTCACATTCAACAATCTGCTTGACTGAAATCTTCTCAGCAAGAAAGGGTTGGTAGGATGGTTGATCCTTTCTGATGAATCTATATTCCAAAAGGAAAGCAAACCCAAGTTTTCTAGTTTATCCCAGACTGATATTCAACTCTACAGATAAAATATTTATTCCTGTTTGATTATTAGGAGCCAAACAATCTCTTCATGCTAAGAAGCATGAAAAGATGAAACTTAGTGAGTTTATCCTGGTTCTAGACAATATGGACATGAAATTCTGGGCCTGTCTTCCAGCAGGAAAAGGTCTGCATTCATGGGGTGTACTTGTTAAGAGTTCAACCTGTCTGACAACAGAAAGAGTATATTACATGAAGGGCTTGTATTTTATTCCATTTCAGAAAATTGTATTTCTTTTACCCTTATTAACTCTAGCTGGCAATGATTTTCCTACCCTTGCATGTAAACTCTTCTGAAGTGTAACAAGCCACTGGACTCCTCTGTGGCTCAGGCAAAGAGAGAGCTGGAGGGCTAGTGGCCAGCTCACGGCTAGTAGATGAGAACTGGTGGAGAAGGAACTACGGGAAAGCAACTTGAAGCCTTGAGTTTTCTCTTTCTTCCTCCTTCTTCATTAGCGCTAGCCATAGCCCATGGTGATGAATCACACTCATGGGCCTGTGTGGAAGCCCAGGGGCACTCTGCTCGGAGAGAAGGAAATCCTTGCAGGGTTTCCCATTAACATTGGCAGGAGAACAATTGTAAGGCCTTCCTATGGGAAAGGGCTCCATTAACCTCTGCATTTGGGAAGGGCATGGACTCACACTTCATTTATTGTCTGCCTGAATTAAAACAACAGTGTGGCTTGAGTTGGAATTTTTTCAGAGCTTCTGGCTCTGAAACATAAACCAGTGAATCTCTGAAATTCTTCCACTGTTACCTTTCAGGATTGATTGTTACCATAGGCATGTGCAGCTGAGGAAGATGTGCTACTGAATTTCATTTTTGAGCAGCTTATGTGCCACTAAGATTTATATAAGTTTGTGACATTTATAGCTTTCTTTTTCAAAGGCTGAAGCTTTTTCCAGAATATTTTCCAAGTTTTTCTTCCTTTTTAAACTATACTAAACCCAGTATTTTATATATACTAATTTTATCAAGCTCAGTTTTTGACTGAGTAAAACAGAAACAAAAATAAAATAAACTATCTTCTGTCCTCTTTTCTTTAAACAAACTAATAACTTCTGTAGTTTAACTAGCCCAGGCATCAGGTACCTGAAATGGAATGTTTTTAGTGATGTCAGGTAAAGTCAGGAAATAAGCTTATTAAGGAAACTATGAGTAATGAACTATTCTTTTCTATATGTATATTGCTTTATATACGTTGCAGATGGAGAGTGGCCTTCTTGTGGGTGGTACCTGCTTTGGGATTGAAATAATGGCTGGATCATCTGATTTTCTGGAGGGAGAATGTGTTTTTCTTGTGATTTGTGTTTAATACAGATCTTGAAATAGATTGGGTTAGTTTTAACTATAAGATTTTAATGCTCTCTTTATATCCAGTCCTGATTTCTTATGTATGTGTTTGAAATCTAAAGGTTTACAACTCACAGGCCTTCTAAAGTCCTATATTCTTCCCTTCTCCTGTTTTACATGAGGAAATTTTCCTTATCAAATGATTACAGATGCTTCTATCTAGGTAAAAATTGCTGCAGTAGATAAAAGTATTTTAAATTAATGTATTTGTGTCTGAAATTCTATTTTCATTTATTTTAAAGTTGTAAGGATTTTAAGGAGGTTAGGGAGGAAGTAGGGTGTTTTCAAGCAAAAATAAAACAAAAGCCATATTTTCCCTTTGTATGCTAAAGGTCTTCCATCAGTCAGGATAGAGTCACTGCGCAATCAATTTTTATAACAAGATCCTTCAGAATTATTTTGCATTTACTTCAGGTAAAAGTATGTATTCACAGATAAAAGAGCACCAGCATGCTTTCTTTTTTGATAGTCAAAAATTCGGAGAACTTTGTAATTTTTCACTCGTCTTTGGGACCCTTTGTCTATTTGTCC
Organism: Acanthornis magna; assembly: GCA_036785705.1. Taxonomy (NCBI): domain Eukaryota; kingdom Metazoa; phylum Chordata; class Aves; order Passeriformes; family Acanthizidae; genus Acanthornis; species Acanthornis magna. Next base: position 17,675,389 of record JAWUZG010000090.1, read on the forward strand.
AAGTAATTGACCTAATGTACACAGGCCACTGATTAATTTATTGACTTGGGATTTTACAGAAAACATCTTCTTGGATTTTAATCCTACTTAAAATGACAAGAAATATGTTCTTATCTCTACTCCCAGAAGGAGTGTGGTAGCTAAGTCCCCTGCCTTGCCTTTTGAGTACATTTAAACTCACTACTCATGTTTTAATTTTTTTTTTGGTCAGATGACTTGGAGATTCCACACAAATAAATAGAGTTTAAAATTTGTGATTTTTTTTATCTGCTAATATGAAAATCATACAATTATCAATTTGTCTTACAGTTCTTAGGCCAATACTGTTGTAATTTTTGTCAACAGGGGCAAGCAGTCCTTATGAGGACCAAATTTCAAGACCCTAGAGGCTAATTTGCAGTGTCTGGTAGCCACACAAGCATGCAGGCTTAATCCTACCCTCATGGTTAAGAAGAATTTAGGTCTTGGAAAATCCACTGGAGAAACAGATCCTCTGTGGCAAACCAGGTCTCTGTGAGAGGAAATGAATACAAGCGGCATCGTATGATAAACCAAACCATGCCTCTGCAGTAATACTCCACACATCACGGACCCCTTCAGCAAGAACTTGACAAGCCAGTTTCCCAAGGGTAACTGGCAGTTGTAAATGTTTTTCTCAACCATGTTCAATGATTTTTCTTCCCAGACCGTGCATATTTTTTCCCTACCGCATGTGTCGATGGGGCTTTGGCCCTCCTGAGATTTTTATATGGACCAAAGATCACCCAAAATCTAAGCTTCTGTACAAAAATGCCTCTAATGCGTAGCAAATCTGTATATAAGCACAATATATAGACCTTTTTATAAATTTTTCATTAGTCAGTAAAGCTTTTGGAGTATCAAGATGAAATTCATTCATTTTAAAACTCAAATGTCTTGTCAAAACCAGCGGCCTGAGCTTGGACTCCCCAGAGTCCTTGGGGGGAGAAAGGTACCTTCAAAAAGTGTCATCCCCTGTGCCTCACACCTGCCTTAAGAGGAGATAAATGACTCCCTCAAGGTCCCAATTCCTTTCTGTTGATGCTACAGGAAGTTTAACTTCCACATCTAATCTTAAACATCCACAGTGATCCCAGAAATTTTTCCTTCACTTTCATTATCATCCTAAATAGTATTGATGATGCAATTGCTGCAGAAAAAGTATGCAGAATTGGGAAATGAGAAAAAGGGCATGGGGAAAAGAAAGCATGTAACAATTTTTCTACAGACAACAAACAAAATGGTAAAGTGAAACAGAGGATACAAACAGCAGTGGTCCTAAAGGGCATTAATTTTTTCTGCTGAATGATGTGGCAAGGCACAGAATAAATAGCAGCATTTAGTCTTTATTTCAGAGTACTTTCTATCCTTCAGCTCTACTCATGTTTCCCATTGATATCCTTAGGATATATTGTGGTTTGGTCTTGAGATTGAAGAGCTCCATACTCCTAAGAATCTTTCCTCTTTGGAAACTTGGATGGCTCTTTTCTCTCTTCCCTAGCATGATCTTTTATCTCCCTGCTGTCATCTCCAAAGACTGGATGTGACTTCCCAGTTTCTGTCTCTGATATTATTTTTGTGACTGCACCTTCTGAAAGTATTAAAAGCCACCTGCCACTGATTAAAGTGACCCATTACTCTCATAGTTCATCCTTGCTCATAGTTTCTGAGAAGTTAAATTTAATTATTCTGCTAGAAAGGAAATCTCTGGAGTGCTCTAAGAGCTCTGTGAGGCATCAGGGTACCTCAGCTTCATACAGCCCTTTACAATTGATCATCCAGTGTACTGCACCTGGGAAGTGGCATAGTCTGACTCCAAGCAGGCTTTCACAGAGCCAGGCTTCTGTGTTCATGTCACAGAGGTGAGAGCATGTGGTTTACTGTGTACTGTGTGTCTCTGATGGAGGTGAGGAAAAGTGAAAAGAATATTTCTTCCCCTAATTACCCAGTAGATTTCTAACCCCTAGTAGAGGTGAAGGGGGTTTGGCATTTTTAGACCCCAGATTCTCATTAGCTTGGAAAATTCTCTTTGGGCATGTTGTCCCGAGTCAGTGATGTTGTAAGGAGGAGAAAGCTTTTGTTCACAGGCTGTGGCAGCACTTCAGCCATCTCCTGTGGTGTGTGGCAGAGCTGTGCCCACGCCTCCCACCACACTCATCAGCGCTGCTGCCTGCCTCAGTGGAACCAGCGCTGCTCCTCCTACCTGCCAGAGACACTGATTTTTGCACTTCCTCGCACTTCAAAAAAATACTGTGCTGTCTCGGGGAAAGCTTTAATTACAGGTTTGAGCTGTTTGGGTTTTTTTATCTTTGTATTTTTAGGATCATTAATACTCTTTAGTCCCTGAAGTCTTTGTTCTTTAGAAATGCTGGGCAGAAACAGCTTCTCTGCCTTCCTCATCTATTCAGAAAAGAAAGAAATGTCCTCTTTTCCATTATGCCACAGTGGGTTCCAGTAGGTAACCTCTCCTCACCTGACTTTGCAAGCTGATTTTCTGGGCCTACTTAGTATCATAAGATGCTGTTCAGAGATCTGGAAATGGTGACTATTATTTTGCCAGTGATAAGAGTTGCTCTTCCTTCTGACTCTCTGAATCCAGGAGGGTTCATGGAAACCACACCTCACATCCAGAATGTGAGCAAACGATGTTGTTTATTGGTACAAAAGAAGCAATTAAAAGATGTTAACAAATTAGTTATATTGCATTTTATGCTGCTTCTGATGCTGAGAGCACCAAAGTGATGTAATTTTATGGAAGTTATTTTCTCCCATAAACATCTCTAAGTCTGGATTTTTCTTCTGCAGATTTTCCCTTGGCACCTTTTTGAATATTAGTCTTAATTCAGAAGCTCAGAACACCCACAGTTACTAAACTAAAGGTAACCTTTTTTTGCACTTTTACACTAGTTCTGACTCTAGATAATTTTGGGTGTGTGAGGGAGACAGAACAAAACTCAGGCTCACTGGTATTTTAATACTGTGACCGTCCTGAGGGGACACATCGTTGCAGTTACAGCTTTCTCATGAGAGGAAGAGGAGGGGCAGACACTGATCTCTTTTCTGTGATGACCAGTGACAGGACCTGAGGGGAACGGCCTGAGGTTGTATCCTGGGAGGTTTAGGTTGGATATTAGAAAAAGGTTCTTCCCCCAGAGCGTGGTTGGGCACTGGAAGAGCTCCCCAGGGGAGTGGTCACAGCACCAAGCCTGTTCAAGAAGTGTTTGAACAATGCTCTTGGGGACATAGTGTGACTCTTGAGGCTGTGCTGTGCAGGGACAGGAGCTGGATTTGATAGTCCTTGAGTCTCCCTTCCAACTCAGGATATGCTACAGTTCTATGACCTTGGAATTGCCTAGGCTGTATTTTTGTATTTCATAAAGTGAAAGGCTTTCAAATTTAAACCTTAATGCCCAAGAAAATGATCTCTAGGTAAAAAATGAATTAGAATTAAGCAGTAAGATGATTTCTTGAAATTGCATGTTATGCCGAGATAACCCAGACCTCAAAGGTGGTTCATGAACCAATTGTCAGTGACCTGACAGAAGCGTTATCTCACATGAACACAGTCCTTGGGGTGTGCTGTTGCAAAAGTTAACTGACAACTAGAAAAAAAACAAAACCAAAACTGTGCACAGAACGACCTGCAGTTAATATTTAAATAGCATAATTTAATTTTCTATTAAAATTGGTTTTACTGGAACTTTTAAATTTTGCTTAAGGGAAAAAATGTTCATATTTTAGACCAGAACTTAGAAGTAGTCAGTTGCTGGAATGACAACAAAAGTCTGGCTCTCATTCCATGTTTTTCTGTGAAATGCAAAATGTAGAAGTTATGTTCTGTTCATATCTGCATAATTACATCTACCCCCAAGGAATGAGCTTTGGTAAGTTCCAATTTTGCATATTAATTTCTTAGATAAAACATTTAATTATGAAGTTGAGAAAAGAGTAACCTTTAATCACCATTAAAGAAGTAGGAGTTTTAGAAAGGGGGCAGCAAGGTGTAGGGACACTGATCATCTGTAGAGCCATTCACCTTTGGGTCACTCTTTCCTGTCGAAGTCTCCTTGGGAATAACCAAGAGTAGTTCCTGTCTCACAGCATTTCCTTGTGTTCTTGAAATGTACTTGTATCTCAGGCCATCACCTTTTCTTCAGCTGTAACCTGGCAGCTCCAGAAGACGGTCAAAAACCTGGCTGGCTACAGAAATACCAGGGCTAGCTAGAGGAGCTGGTATTCCCACCGGGGAGGGAAGCTTCACCTGTGTGAGGGTGACTTACCCCATTAAACTGTCCTTCCTCTGAACAGCGAGAGGGCTCCAGTTCCCACCTCACACCACTGGTCCTGCCGTGTCAGCTCTTGGTTGGGATTTATTTTGTCTAAGATGTCGTGCTTACGGTCATGGATGTATAAGAACGTCTGACAGCCACACCATTATTTTTGCCCATGGCTGGTGGTATTGGCAGGTAAATGCTGTTTCCTCTGGTCTATGTCTGCAAAACAACAAATGGCCTGCCCCACGGCTGTACTTGCTCAGAAACTGAAGGCTTGTTAGTCACCCCTGGTTTCCCACAGCAATGAGGCTCTGGACAGTTTGTGTGTGGAGTGGCAGCCTCTGTCTCTGGCCAAGTCTGACCCTCACAGTTGAAGGCAGCTCTATCCCACACAGAGCCCTCTAACAGGGCTTGCTAAAATAGTTGGCTGGGTGGAGGAGAGAAACTGTTTGTGCCCTGACTGTGAGAAAGGCTGCCATCAGCCCTCTGGTGAAATTGCTTCAGTGATGAGCCAGAGACACTGTTTGATATGTCTGTGCATATTATACAAGTCACACTCAGAGCTAGTTAGGACATAAGACCTTGGCTCGGTATTTTATGAATCATGCTACTTAAATGTATTAAGCGCTATCAAACATTTTCTGTCATCAAAGAAACACAGCATTGCCTTTTGATCTTCAGAAATAACAGATTCAACGGTAAGTAAAACAAATGTATTTTCTTAATTACTGAGCCATGTAAAGCACACTTTAAAGGCTTTAGAGCTGCAAGTGATAGTTGTACAAAGTAGAAGAATTTTTGTTCTATCATCTTCCTTCTATATCACAAAAACTCAGATGAGGTCAGTGAAGTCAAGACACAGCTAATGAATATGAGACAAATATCACAGAATCACTTACACTGGAAAAGATCCTTAATATCATCAACGTCATGCCGCAGGTTCTCCAGTCCTCAGAGTTATATTTGACGCCTTTGCCTCAAAGGAGGAAAAGTCAAAGTTTGAAAAATTAAATTTATCTGAAGTATAAAAGTACTTTTTAACCTGTGCCCTTTCTGCCGTACAACTGAAATGAGGTGGCATTCATGTAATTTTAAAATCATTGCATTTTGATATGTGGGTGAAATGAGCTGAAACATGGAAGTACATTTTCTTCTGTAGCACTCTGGAAAATAAGCTATTGCTGTCAGTCATTTTCTGGAGGAAAGAAGTCTTATTATGTTGAGTTACTTGAGTCTGAATTAGTCTGCCTGGCAGAAATAATCAAACATTGATTCTTGGACTAATTTTCACTTTAATATGTGAATATGCGATAGCAGAGAGAATAGTCTGTACTGATGAGGTATGCACATTGGCTTTGCAAAGCTTGGAAAAGCTTTGAACTGAAGCCGCAAGGGAGCTAGAAGGAATTAAGAGGTAAGTCCCATGACCAGAGGCAGCAGACAGAAGTTACGTGCAGTCCAGACATTTGTCATGTGAGTATTAAGTCTGAGAAAAAGTCTTGAGCCTTGTGTTCCTTTGCGATGTGGAAGCCCTTTGGGGAGCTCTGCATGGTTAGCAGCCACAGCTTTTCCTCTTTACAGGAAGGAGGATAATTCTTGCTAAGAAACACAAATTCTTGAGATGGGGTTGTTGCAATGGCACTCTGAGATGTGGACACTGCTCTTGGACTAAAATTGTCAGTATTTCACCAAGTCAGGTACACATGGAGTCATTCAGGGCTCAAGTCATTGCTTGTTTCCTTTGGGAATCTGATCTGGAATACTCAGTGTCTGGAACTTTGCAGTGGGTGTGCAGCATGGGCAAAACACTGCTCTTTGTCACATATTTGCTTGCATTGGGTGATGCCACTTTTCTTTTACACAGCTATCTAAACTCCTTCTATGCTAAATCATTATCCTTCCCTCCATCTCTTATTCCCAGGGTTCTTATTACAAAGCTGCATGCAAAGAATTCCTTGCAGTCGAAGAAAATTTATTGTGTTTTTCAATATTCCCATGTCAGGTTATGTCATCTATGTTTGTCTTCTCTCTCTTCCTCTCTCTAGGTTCATTCTTAACTTTACACTAGCTTCTTTCCTGTCCCACCAAATAAGCTCACAATTGTCAAGGCAAAAGCTTTCTTCTTCACGGCTTCTGCCTTTTGGAACACCTTTCTTGTAACTCTCTGCCCTGTTTCTTTTCCTTTTTTGTTGTTTGAAAATGAATCCCTTCTCTCATTTCTTTCCCTTGGCTCATATAGCCCTCCCAGACACTGTAGATTTTCATGATTTAACTATTTTTCCACTTTGTATCTTACGCCTGAAGCTTAAGTCTGATATTTCAAAGATTGGGATTCTGTCATTCCTCAGTATATTTTGGAATTGGAAGACATTAAAACTGAACAGGGTTCAATTCAGGGTTAGGCAACTTCTAAGACTAGGTTAAAAGAGATAAAGTCACAAATGCTTTAATAAGATGTAAGACTAGTTGAAATGTTCCCAAGTGTTTGTTGTACGGTTCATGAATGAGTTCGTTTTAGAAGAAATATTTTCTCCTTCAATGAAGACAATATTTTCAGAACTCCTTGAAAATTAACTAGTAATAAATGTTATCATGACTGGACATTGTCCAAGGGGAGGTGAATTGCAGAAATTAATAATTAGACAAAAAGCAAAGATGAAATTTCTTTTCATTAAAAAAAAAGTTGTGACTTCTGAGATAAAAAGAGGTCTCTTCTCCACCTGTCAAAGCTTTTGGAGGTACAAAGACTGAAATTAAGGGTTCACTCATGTTCCTTCATTGTAAGAAAGATATGAATATAGTGCCTAGTACTCTCTTTCAGTGCCTGTGTTTCTGTAACGCCAATAATGGTAGGAATGTTCTTCCATTAGGGCATGAGGGATTTAAATCCATAAATAACTTGAGTGAATAGAAATTACTTCCATCCCTCAAGTGATCAAATTGATTTTTTACAATGTACAAAGAGGGAAGGTGCCATTAATATTGAAGGGTAATATGTCTAAATGGTTCTCCTGTGATTTCTTCAAGAAAAGGCAGCCCCTCTCTGAAGCCTGAGAGGGGCTTCACTTTACAGCCTTTATGTGCTAAGGTTAGTGGTAAGGGCAAAAGCAACAGAGTCAGTACACTTGGTATGTTATATAAAATGCATTTATTTTTGTAAGAAAGAGCCTGCCAATATTTTAATGAGATATTACAGACACTTGAACAAAAACCCCAGTGATCTGTTCTGTAATATGAAACTAGAAACTGATGAAATTAAGAATGAGGTAAAATGTTTTAATGAAAAAACTGTGTTTTCATGCATTTAAATGTAAACCAGTGTGGCTTATTCATCCATTTCTCTGCCTGTTTATGAGCGTGACCAAAGAGCAGTACCCCAGGGAGCTGGATTCCGTGCCCCCTGTTCTGTTCCATATACACAGGCTGGCTGTAACCTTGAGCTGTAGCTTTTGGAGGACAGTTTCAAGATCAATTTTTCCAATTCAGCTTCTCTGACTGGAGCCTTAGCTGATATTACTTGACTGTCAAGGTTTGTTATATGAGGTCTTGCCAGCCACTGCATTGGTATGAAAGGAGCTTTAAATGAAAGCCGAGCACTGTATTTTTATTCTGAAGCCATCTGTGTGGAAGGACAGGTAATTAATCCTGCATGCAAATTAAAAGGGATAACTGGAATCTGTCGGACAAGTAAACAGCCTTGCTCTCCGGCTGCAGCCGGGCTCCTGTCTCCGTGACCACCGCTGGCACCGAGCCCTTCTGCTCCCAGCTCCAGGGACACCAGAGCTCCCTGCAGCCTCCAGGCCTTCCATCGCCGGGACTGGGCAGGACCAGTTCCTCCCCAGCGCTTATCAGCCTTCCCACGCAGCACAGCAGCCTCTGCTCCGAAATCAAGTATTTTGTTTCCATGAAGACAAAGTCGCAGTGTCTAATAAGCAGCTGAGTGAATGCAGCGCAACAACACTGACTCACCTGCATGTGCAGGCTGCCGCTCGCTAGTTTGTTTTTGTTGCTTATTTGAACTCCTGTCATTCCCTCTCCACAAGCTGGCAAATTCCACACCCCCCTACTCCTGGTAATGAAGTGCACAACCAGACTAGGTGACAAAGGTATTTTTTAAATGAAAGGCATTTGTGCTCAGGAATTTCTTTCACATGGACTTGCACAGAGGGTGGCACAGAGACCCAGTTATGAGTTTACTACTATTTAATCACTGAAATGCCATATGAAATGTCAGTGGAGATCTTGAAGTAATCATACCCACTAAACCCCTCCAATTAAGATATTACTTTCCACCAGGGACAACAGGCCAGATTCTGTATCCAAGGTAACTCCACAAAGCACGTTAGAGACAGATTGATTTACACTCCAGCAAGAGGTAGCAGAATTGATACTATTAATTTCCTTTTATGGTAGTAGCTCACCAGAAACCTGGAAGATACTTGTCAAAATTATTTATATGGTAAACTGAGGTACGATAAATAAAAATTTATTTTACAGGCCAAAACCTCTCAAGGAGCATTCACCAACAACCTAGGTTTCATATCCTGGACAGAGGCATTGCTGCTGCAGCACATTTGTTGGATTCTGTCTATCACTTTCCTTGCTGAAACTGAAAACATTACAGTTAGACATTTAAAAATCTGGGCCATGACCTTCTTTAACTTACTGTCACAAGGAAGATGCAAAAGCATAAAAGCTTCAGCCTTCACCTTTAGAGCATGTTCAGGATAGCAGCACACAGTGCAGATCCATTGCATTTTGTGCATTTGCAGCGCCATTCTTTAATTCCTGACCTCTCATTATACCAAATACAATAAATAAAACATACATATAACCAGATGAGAAATATGGAGGAAAACCGAGAAGAATAGCAAATTTAAACCCATACAAAAATTATACAAGCTTAATAAAATGTACATACCCATTAAATACAAGTCTACACAATGGAAGACCTTGCCAAGTCCCTAGAGAATAGGGCATTTCACAGTCTTGCTAAAGTGGTTCCTATTTACAAATAATTTTTTCAGACAGGGAAGCTGAAAGTTCACGAGGATGACGGTATTGGATGATTACAATAAATCCATGAACACTGGCTCTTCTACTGGCAGTTTAAAACTCGTCTTAGCTATATGCAAAATTTACATCCTTTTATCCCACTGAGATTTATGGAGATCAATTTTTTTTATTCCCTCTCTGGTGGTCTTTTAATGTCCTTAAATCTATCTTTAGAGTTCTAATGCTATGGCCACATGTACCAGAGAGATTCTATTGTGTTTTTCATTATAAAAAATATTAAGTGCATAATAAAATTAAATATGTAATAACACTTTAATGAAACAGAAATAAATAAACTGGAAGTAAAAGAAAAGAAGCCCCATATATTGTACCATCTTTTTATTTGATGTTTGAGGCCAGATGCGAAGACTGAAGTGCTGGAGGGTCTAGAGGCACAGCTGGAATCGTTTTCATTGCATTGTGTTGCCACAGCCCACAGAGCTGCAGGTGCACATCTTCAGGACACCCTTTTAACCTGACAGTAGTCAAAAGCTTCTCACAATGCTGCATTGCCCCGTTTAAAAAAAAAAAAAAAAAGTTTCCATGCTGGCTACGTAATCGATTCATCAGCCCAAATACCTATTTTTTTTTACTAAACAGTTCCACATTGCTGTTGTGTTTACATACCTAGTAGTGATATGAAGGGTTTTGTGGATACTACTAATGTAAGGGATCAGCTCAGAGTTTATCTGTAAGGTCTCCAGGAATTTTTTTATCCAGGAGTGCTGCTGCATCAGCCCTAGTGACTTATCCTGCTCCTTGGCTCTGGAGCCTGCCATGCTCCCTCTCAGTTACCTTCAGTAGCAGCACTGGTGGTCTGTGTCCCTTCTTCAGCTGCCAGCAGAGTGTTCACAGTGCTCTGGTGTCTCAGTGGAAGGAGCCCAAGTTTCTATCAGTGTGACATTTATGTTTTACATTAACAACTATGAATTTGGTTCAAGGTTCTTTTTCACATGAGGAATCAATAACATTAATTGACAGAATTATATTTCCCCCCCTTTAAAAGATTATAGCTGTTTTGGAGTAATTTCAGGTGTTTGGGCAAACTCCTTTTGTTGACATTAGCACTTACCACTTTATGTCTTTTTCTCCCCACACTCTTCCTATCACAGGAAACCTGCAAGATGACATATGCAGAAGACTTTATTAAAATTCCAAAATGCTCTTTTTGTCTTACAGAAAATCAGATGAGAAGATGAGAACTTAAATACTTTTCTTGCTTTCTCTCCAGATGCACCTGCTGTCAGAATCAGTGCACCTGACACAATCACAGCACACTCAACCATGTCAAAAATATTAAATGATCTTCACATGGTGGGGTGAGGCAGTGGCTGATCTCCAGGGCTGTTTATACTGAGAAGCCTTCAAGGCCTGGCAAAGGGATTTAACCTAGTATGAGACCTATGTTCAAATGCCAGGTACAGTGATAAAATGAAAATGTTTAACATGCTGGCTTATAAACCAGTGCTTTCCTCCTCTATCTTTTGACAATAATTTTAATCAGAGTGACATTTGATCCTATGAAACTGATTGTCTGCTGTTCTAGAAGTGAGTACTTAATTCTTTCTGTTCTGTCTTTCGCCATATGTGTACTTTCCATTAGAAGAATGATGTGATCTCATGATTTTAGTCCATGCAGCCATGTGCTTCAAATTACTTCCTCACCTTTGAATTAGATAATTGCAAACCCTGATCCTTGATATCTACTAATCACCTACTTGAAGTATCGATCTGAAGCCCTCAAGTCTCCTGAGGATGAGAAATGCCCACATAATGATGTTTTTTTTACAGAGAGGAACAACTGGAAAACATGCCATACTGACAGCTTTGTACAGGAAATGGGATCACCAGTGGCTTCACCTGCCTCCCAACTGTGTCTGGAAAAAAACAAAACATCCTCCAAACTCCCATTATATACCCTTTTCCAATGGCTGTTGGCTTTGGCTTTTGGATCAGATCCCATTTAACAATTAGCAGCACTACCTTTTCTGCTTCACAGCTTTCAGAAAATTACATGTGAGTAATCAGAACAAAACCTTTGGTGTTTTTCCTTCCTTTTTATGTTTTCAGAAGAGTTTCATTAACAGGTTGGAATCACAATCTGCTTTTCTCCATTCATATATGCACCCATGTAAATAAATCAGAGAGAGATAGAAGTTCAACACATGGGCTGCCTCCCACAGAGATCCAATTAAACCTTGCTGGGTTAGGTTTCATCCTGGGAAAAAAGAAACCAGCCCCAGGTTTTCACAGATGAATCACAAGCATGTACTTTTCATAAAACATATGTGTATACTCTGTGCTTTACAACATAATTGTGGTCTTGGGATTAAATGATTCACATGTTGCACTGAAGTCTGCATTTTTAAAGGCATTTTGAACAAAAGAAAAAAAAGACAAAAAAATATTCAGGACAGGCTGCAGAATTAGAAAGATTATCAAAAACAAACTAGCACCAAAATTCTTTTGCATTGTGCCATGCATTACTGAACAGTAATAAAAGCTTTGGAATGTCTCACTGCTTAATTATCTGTTTTGAAAATTAATTATTAGTGAAACAGACATTGTTAGCTTGGAGACCTTGTGTTGTGACGACCTCTATGATAAGTCACCCAAGAGAGTGTTTTTGTGTGCAGTTCGAATGTAAGTACCTGCCTTTCCAATTATCTAATAATTTGTTTCTGCCGTATAGTCACCCTGGGTGCAGGCATTATCACATGGTAGAGACAGTAAAAGGGAGTGAGAATGCATCAGTGAAAGGAGAAAAACACAATATAGATAAGAAAAATACAGGGGCAAGCAAATCCTTAGTTACTGTATGGTAACATTACCCAGTGATTCCAAGTCGCTGTCTGCAGGAAACAATAATGCCGTGTCAACAGCCTCACCACATCCTCCAGAGGCTCACAGGCCAAGGTGTAAATAATTTCCTACTGGGAATGATTCCCCATTTTGCCTTTGGGGAAAGTACTGAGCAAATGGTAGCAAAGGATCCCAACCAAACCACTCTAGGGAGATATTATAGCAGCTTTCTGGTGTCTAAAGGAGGCAACAATAAGAACTGGAGTGGGACTTTTCAGGAGGGCATGTAGTGATTGGACAAGGGGAAGTGGCTTTAGATTAGATATTAGCAAGAAATTCTTTATGTGAGGGTGGTGAGTCACTGGAACAGGTTGCCCAGAGAGGTTGTGTACTCCCCATCTCTGGAAGTGTTCAAGGCCAGGCCGGATGGGACCCTGAGCAACCTGGTTTAGTGGATGATTCCCTAACCATGGCAAGGTTCCATGTTGGAACTAGATGGTCCCTTCCAACCCAAATTCTTCTGTGATTCTATGATACTGTTGTGGAAAAATCAAATTAGATGTTAGGACCGTGTAAGAAAAGGAAACACACAAAATAGGAGAAAACAGATTTTAGTATATTGATGGAAAACAAGAAAAGAGACTGTTTTCAAGTGAATCACTTTAATTAGGTTGAAAATATAAAGTCTTTCCAACATAACAACCTCTGTATGTGAGTATCTGCGGCAAGGGAGCTGTGTGATAGCCTGTACCATACTTCTGTCTGCAGAGGATATTGTACTCTGACAAGAAGTTGTAATGACAGTTACTGATCCTCTAACAATTATGAAGGGAAACATCTAAATATTATCTCAGGTTCTGCAATGTGAGGCTCCAGCCTTTCTGCTCTCATCACACCTTGAGGTAGCCAGTGTTGTAAACCTGCACCCTCTTCCTCTCCCGTAATAAGCCTTTAAGTAGTGGCATTTGTTATTAATAACATGTAAATTTGCTAGACCAGCGCTGCTTGTACCACAGTAGCTGAGTACCCACTAAAGGATTTATTATCCACTAACCATGCCATGGCTTATAGCTTGTCGTCATATATTTTGCTGAGCTGAAACACAGCATACAGAAAAAAAAAAAGACAAAAAAACCCCAAACAAAAAAAAAACCAAACAAACGCCCCAAAAACCCTAAAACCAAAACACAAACCAGAACAGAAAACAAACAAACAAACAAAAAAAAAAAAACAAAAGAAAAAAAGAGGAAAGGGTTCTCATTCTGACTTACGCAAATGTATCTAATTATATTGTGCCATTAGCATTAAATGAATTGCTGTTTCTGCTGGGAGTTGAGAGCTAGCAAGGTTCAGAGCTGTAGCTGTGCCTACTCCATCCGGCAGTGAAAATTTGTGTGGAAAACAGCAGCTGTCTTTGATGATGTTCATAACATGTTTATTGGCAAAACAGCCCCTTATGATGGAGGTCCTGCTATGTCTTTTAATGTAGGCAAATCCTTCAGCCACCTTCATCATCAGCTGAAGGAACTCACAAGGGCTTCTGAGATCATCATATTAGTGACGTGCCCCTTTGCTTCAGATTGGTATCCACATTACTCATTAAATCTGCAACTTCTTGAGCACTTGGCTCTTAGTACAGAATTAATGTAGATAAGAAGGATTTAATTTAGGCTGAAATTTTTCAACTATCTGAGGTGTTTTGTTCTTGGTCAGCATTATTTAACTTTATATTCCAAAACCTGTGGTTACTTGGTGTTTATAAAGCCCCTAGAACTTGAATTTAGGTAGAAATATTAAAGTCTCTCCAGTTATTTTAAAAATACGAAGATTTTGTATAATCTTATATGGCAGAAATGGGAACATTTCAGATGTTGGCAGTATACTCATCTATTTATTTGTATGTCTATGAGTTTCCTTGTTCCAGTCTTCTCACAAAAAATCAAATCTGCTTAAGCTTTTAGTCAACTTCTTATGTTATATAAGAAGTACAATAAAAGCTAAAACATTAGTACATTGTTACAGTGACCAAATGCCTGGCATTGACAGGGATCCTGTTTATTTTCTCACAGGATCATTCTTGGGCACATTTTTAGGTCACCCCTTAGTCTTTGCTCCCAGGGAACAGAGGAAATGTGACTGAGTGCAAGCATCCCCTCTTCGGCTTTCGTCTACTGACCATCATCTGGTGGCACAGGCAAAATCTGATACCACAGGGAAAACTCCCAGCTGCTACCAAACCCTACATGAACTGTGGAAGTAGAGCACTTGCAGTACCAGGCCATTTGGCACCTTTCTTGCTGAGCGTGTCCTCTTCTGTAGCTTGCAGATGCCTGAATCCCTCCTCAGCTCGTGGAGGGGAGCAGACACAGCATCACCAACCAAAAGACTGATAGCTGTGATTCATGCTGAAGTGTTTCCTGCTGGGGCAGATGTAAGCACTGTAAGCACAGAAAAAATGCAGGTGGCCTCTTCAGACAAAAAGGCTCTTTTTCCCCCTTTTTTTCTCTCTCTTTTTCTTTTTCCCCAGTTCTGGTATGTCCTTCCTTTGTTGGCACAGTTAGTCTTATCTCTCCTTTTTCATTAGGCTTGCTGGAGATTTACCTCTAATTTGAGATGAAAATTCTTATAATAAGGGTGAGTGCTCCAAATAAGGTATATTACCTACATTGCTGTTACTAGGGAGCAGAAAGACCATGAAGGTAAGAAATTCTGGCTTTCTGGAAGAGTACTGTGCAGAACACAAAGCCAGGAGCACACAAAGGAAAACTGGGCACTGGGGTCTGGTGTAATCCTTCTGAAAAGCACCTGTGTTTCTAGGTAGGATTTAAGTCACCTGTATCAGGGATTTCCAATCCATTCCCCACCCTGTTGCAAGTGACAGCTCATCTCTGTATTTATTGGACCAGAAAGTGAGATAATGATACCTGACTTTCTTCTAGGGCTAGGAGATAGCATCTTCATAAAAAGTTCTGCAAAGTACTTTTCAATAACTAATAGGCAGCAAGGGGACAGAAATTCTGAAGTTACCAATCAGCCTGGTCTTAGACAAATACATTTTCCTGGAACAGAAAGGAAAGAAATCACTGTGTCTAACTTACCCAGACTGAATGGGATTCCAGAGGCTATGCAAGGTGAAGGTTCACCTTCCTGTGCAGTGATAATGCACTTCAACTTTGCACAAATTAGTAACTTCTTACACACTCTACATGTAAGAGCAAGGAGTTTTGCATCATCAGGTCTCACCACTTTCACAAGCCATCGCATTTCATGCAGTCATCCATGTATGAAGGCAACATGTTTGACTAAAGCATAGCTTTCAAAAGTATTAATAAGGCTGAGATTGAAAACCCCAAGTGGTAGAGACTCTTACTCCTCTCTTGGTTATCCATTGTAATGGGAAATTGCCTTACATTTAAACATGTGTGCATAATTTCTCATTGTAATGTGTATAGCTTCAGCTACCAAATGTGTCTATATATATATATAGACAAAAATACTCTTCCAAATATGACTTTCTTCAAAGATTTAAAAATTCTTATGTATCCAGATTTTATTACCTGTAAAGGTTCCTAGGCACAGGCATCAAGCCAGTCACGCTACTTGTGATACATTAAACAATCTGATCCTGTCAAGTTTCTCACTATAAAACATTTTCTCTGATCCTCACAGGTCTTACAAAACAGCCTACATTTAGTGTGTATATATATATATATATATATGTATGTATGTATGCATATATATACACACACATATAATTAGCTCTATCAGCCTGATTTCTCAGCCAATCCCTATTCATGTTTCAAGGAGGTTGCAAGACATTTTCTCTAAATCCATGCTGAAAAGTGAGAGACAGAGAACAGAGATTTTTTTTGATACTTGTTAATGGACAAGGAAAAAAATGCTCTGGGCTTCTTGCAAACTCCCAACAACAAAGAGTTCCAAAAAGCAAGAAAAGTTTCTGTTGAATTTTTTTTAATAATGGGTCTCCTTTGCTTTTAATCATGCACATGAAAATAGTGGTTTAGTGTATATTTTTTAGCATTTTGGTAGTGATCTGCTGTTGCCCATTCCAGGAAAAGAAGGAAGAAGGGATAACCGATTCCTTAACACAAAATGGAGTCTGAACAGGAAAATCTCCCACTCTGAATGGCTGTGGGTGCTATTTGCAGATAGTGAAAAAATATTTTAAAAGAAAAGAAGTTTCAAGAATTGGCATTATCTAATTCATGAATTGTAATGGTGTATTTTTTTAAACATTTAGAGCTGAATCCTTCCTTAGAGAGAACAGATTGTAGTTTGGTAACTGTCCTTAGAATGCCAAAAGGAGAATATTCCCTTTTGGTGATTAAAGAAAATGGTTATAACATTACCAAAACTTTAAATATTGCATCGTGGGGAAAAAAAATCTTAGTTACAGTTAAACATATGCTCTCCCAAGGTATACCAGACAAATAATACAACATTTTCCTTTGATTAAGTTTTCTTAAGACAGGAACAAGGGACTTCCTGGCTAGTTAAACATCTACTGTGTAGTCATCTACACCTGAATTTGGCAGCTTTTGTTACCCTTGGGGCAGCAGGGAAAAAGGCACTTACAGGACATGTGTCATGTAGTCTGGTTTAGATAGCTCCTTTAGGATAAATTAATCCAACTCTAGATGTACCTAGATGACAAGTTCAGACACAGAGATCCACGTTTTCACATGTATAGGTTTAGCCCCACCAATCCTATCCTGGTCTCCTCCACAATATTCACAGCTTGAACCACATAATTCCCTTCCCCGTCCTCCAGATCCTCACTAACGTGATCTTGCACACAATTTGTCCCTGCATGACAGTAGTTCTGATTTCTGTCTTGTTGATCTCTGTGCCCTTGCATGTATTACTAATGTGCATTCAGTGATTTGGCAAGAACAGAGAAAGCTTCTTTCCTAAGCTGCAGCACTGCTTTGGGTCCTAGGGAGTGAACTGCATTACCACTGTAAAAATTCTTTTTGCTTTAGTTTTCAGTCCAAATTCTTTGAATTTTGCCCAGTGGATTCACATCACAAAGATCATCTTCAACTTTTTGCATGATAGCTTACATGCAATACTTGTCAGAAGAGATAATTTTTGATGGTATCTGGCTTGAGTATCTTTCACCTTTTAGCATTAAAAAAATGGATTGCAAAGGCTATGCTTCAAGTATGGCACTTCATGTCCTTTTAGGGACTTGCAAAGAACATGTGAATTTCTGTGGTTTCAGAAAGTGGTCTTGCAAAAGCTCCCATGGATGTCCAATTTGCAAAGATTCTCTTCTGTGAAAGAAAGGTTTCCTTTCCCCAAGCTTTTGCTTACCTGCAAAGGCACTAACCTTGGAAAGGAGTGGAAGTTGATTAGTATCAACTTCTTGTCCCAATCACCATGGCCACGTTACCTTATCAGTCCTGCAGAACCTGTTACCTCTGCTAATCACAGGAGTACCTGCTAATTGTGTTTTTTCCTGCAGGTAGCAGTGCCCATGCAAATAATATCTGCCTTCCTTTGAGATGACTGCTGAAGCTTGATTTTCTCACAGTGATTTTTACTAGCTTGAAGCACAGAACAGAAGCTGGTACAGTGATCTTTAAGGCAGGTTGGGGAGAAAGCCCTGACTCATCCACAGCTGGTTCATCATCTAGCACCTGACAGGGACAAGGTTCTTAATGCCCATCTTCTTTGCACATGTGTGTGTCTGTACATCCATCACTTCACCACTTCTTGTCCTTGGAGATACTTTTTATTTTTGTCTGAAAATGTGTTCTGCTGTACATGATTTACACTTCTCAGACATCTCCTGGAAGCTTCTTCTCTGCCAGAGTAATTGCTGCGTTGCTTTCTTGACGAAGTATTGATCACAAGTTATTTCACTCTAAAGCTGTTGTGACATTTTGATGATCAGTAAGTGCTGTATCAGCTTCATTCGAATTTCTGGAAATGCCAAGAACTGGAACAAGCTGGCAAATCCAGGCAGCTCTCAGAATACTATGCCTTTAATAACCATCCTAGAGGGACAGCTGTGTAGCACTGGATTTCCTGAAGCTGGTGAAATACATATGTTTCCTTTCCCTCTTCGAAAAAGTTTCCACTGGCTTGTCATTCTTTAGGCCCTTATATTTACAATGAGAGTTGCCTGTTTATAATGAACTGCTCTTTGTTCCTCCCCTAGATTCTCATCAGCATCTAAATAAAATGAAAAACAAATAGCAAAACCAAACGTACAAACAGAACGAAAAATTGTCTCAAAATGGTAGCATTCCTACTAACATAGAAAAATCAACGCTAGAAGAAGGACTCTATCAACTGACAGAGAGAGATAGCCCTCTAAGATTTCACCAGATATCAATTCTCCTTTGGTCCAGGAATGGTATATTATCTTATTAACCAGCTTCTGAGAACGAGACCATAATTAGGATAATCTTTACACACCCCATGTCTATAAAATACAGAGTAGCACTTCAGCCACACTGTATTTGTTTTGGGGGAAAAAAAAGAAGGCATTTTCTCATTGCTGGCGCCACAACGAATATACACTTAGCAATTTTTTTTGCATGCTAATGAAGCAACCATTCTATTTTGCAGTACTAAACTTAATAGTGGTCATACATCTTCTGACTAGCCTTGCAAAGTGTCAGAGAATGAGTGTTTTATTTGGTCTTCTGTCTCTGGAATAGCAATAATTTTGATCTTCCAGCGGTGTGTAAGCCTATGTATCATTTCTTAATGAGGGAATATGAGAGGGCCATACTGTGATCAAATCATTCATGTCTCCTACTCTCCGGGTCAGGAAATTAATAATTCCTGATGACTTTCCTCTTCAGTCATTGCACCACAACTGAGCCTTAGTTTGCATCTGACTGAAGCCTCTCAGGGAATCCTTTCATGGCCATTTTCTTTTCCTGAGGAATTGCCAGGCTTCTCCGAAGTGCCCCCACAAACACAAAGCAGAATGAGCTCACTGAGCATCTGCTTTACCCAAGTGACTGTCCTGGCAAACCTTTGTGCCTGCAGCTGCTCAGCACCAGGACTTCCCATCCTCCCACCTCACCTGCCTCTGCCAATTTTTTTTTAAACTGGAGTTTGTAAATTTAATCTAATTAAATATTTTTTTTTAATTAATCTCCAAAAGAGAGGGTTTTAGCCTAGATCATTGCTCCTGTGATTTTGCATTCACACATATGTAGGAGGCTTGATTTGTGTTAGGTTGGAAACAATAGAGATGGAGAGATGGGAAAAAGATATTGCTTAAGTTCACCCTCCCCTGCCAAGACTACTGATGGGTGAAACCAGATGCTCTGTAGTGAGCTACCTATTTCCATTTAATCTTTCTGGTTTTCTCTTCTTGTACTTTTGTTGCCAAGTCTTTTGCCCCATGTGTTTATGAGATGATCCAAGTTAGTCAGAATTTCACTGCACCAAAAAATAATTGAAACTTTATTGCCCCGAAGAAATGTTTTGATTTCAAAGCATCTTCTATTGACTTCAGTTCAGTGAAAAAAAAAATCCAATAAAATAACTTCTGCAACTGAAAACTTCTTGTTTCTTGAAGACCTCTCAAATTCTTACAGAGGAAATTGTGAAAAATAATAAACAAATCCTTGGGTTAAATGCAGAAAATTACCTGATGATTAAAGATAAATTGCCCAAAGATTAAGCAAATTAATCAAGTATACTCTGTTCAAGATCTGTCTTTGAAAGAGTTATTTTGATCAGATTCACAAACAAAATGAGTGAGTTTATTCTTTCGGCTTTCTAGAAACAGAACCTTTCAAATTGTATTTATTCACTGAGGCAAAACAAAATCTATACTTACATTGCATCATCCTGTGTTAGTTATATGTACATTATGTAACACACGTGTGTGTAAAATATGCTTCTGTTTGTACTAATTATGAATAAGATTAATAAAACTCAGATTATGTTTTCAAAATAATTTAATTTTGCTTATTTGGTAAGTCTTGATTTTATTTAATTTCACTTGTTTTTATTGGGGAAGGGTAAACAATTTCTAACAAGGAACTAATGAATATTCTTTCTGTTCAGGAGTTCTGTGTGAACAAAGCCTAATTCTTCCCAGTTTAATTGCCATTCATAATTATTTCCTCAATAATTCATGCAAATAATTTGCAGCCTGATTCATTCTTAAGCAAGTTCATCGAGCCCATTTGAATTCTGAGCTATAGTGGTTAGAATGATCATTCTGTGTTTCTATCCTTGATGGCAGAGGCAATTGAATCAAACTTTTCATTCAGTGTAAGTGCTTTTCTAAATTGGGATGGATTTGTGTGTGTGATTTAGTGCTGTTCAGTGATGGAAGCAAATTGACTGCAACTCCTTTGATCAATTATCTGGTGCAGCCCCAAACTTTTGATGACTAAGTTCTTGAATTCAATAGTCAGTCTGAAACAAGTTGTGCCGTTACTCATCCAGACTGTAAGTGTGCTGAAAGATTGCTAAAAGGCAAACCAATGTTTTAAAAATCAAAGGAATCTTTTGAAAGGTTGTTAGTCTGCTCTTGATAACATTGTGAGAGGGGGGAGGGAGAGAGAGATAAAGCACCCTTCCTCTGTTGATTTCAATCTCCAGAATTTCAGTGATGAAACTGCTTAAATACGACAGAAGAAAGGAGAAATTTTAATTAATTTCTACCTGAGACAACAATTTAGGTACATTCTTTCAGAACACGGAGTTTTGTATTAGTGGGTGGTTTTGTAAAACCACGGGTGGTTTTGTATTAGTTTTCTTGAGTTTGGTTTTTCTCCTTAATGCTTTCTATTTGCCAAGCTCCAGTTTCTTACTAATACCCTTACTGCAAATCTCTCTCAGTTTATTGGCAGATAAGATAATAAATAAGCTGCTTTGACTCTGACATTGCTCAGCTGAGGTTTGACCAAGTTAGAAATGGTGTAACATGAAGGAACGATTCCCAGTGGAAAGATGCATCTGCTTCTCACAGTGGGGGCACTGGTAGCAACATCTGGACATAGAGACACATTAGGATGACCCAACACCTACAGCTGCTGCAGAAGAGCACTCAGTGATGGATGATACTTGTGACAGCTTCCTACCCACCCCCAAAAGGCAAGGGAATTCTTTTGGTTTTGCAGTCTAACACATGAGACAAAAACTCTTGTTCACTATTGTGCTGTTTTGAGCAGTTTGGGAGCCAGATTGGCACTTCAGAGGTTGAGGCCTCTTTTAAATTGCCGGAGTCCCCTTCTTGGAACGGGGCTCTGAAAACCTGCCCTGCAACACAGGGAGAAGAGCAGCATCTGCATGGCTGACAAAGGAGAGCACCAAAACCTTGCCTGCCAGGTTACTGCAGTCCTGCCTGGCAGACTGAGGAGACACTGTGTTAGTCACAGCCATGATCCTTCTTCTAGTGCCCAAAAGAGACACAATCAAGAAATCCTTCATGCTCATTTTAAAATCAGACAGAAATTGTTGAATCAGTTAGGCTGCTGAAGCACTACATCCCCAGCTCCTGCTGCCAGCAAGGCTGAGCATGTGTTCCCTGTCAGCACACACACAAAAGGCACACAGACACCTTGGTACGACCTGCTGGTGAAGGCGAGGGTAACCCAGGTTCTGGTCAATAGATTCCTTGGGGAGGATTAGACTGAAATGACACAGAATGATCAATGCTTGTTAAAAAAATAAATAAAATATATATATATATTTTTTTATATATTTATATATTTATATACTTATATATTTTTATATATATGGATGGATGTGTATAGATGTATAGATGTTTATAGATATATATAAATGTATATGCATATAGATATGTATATGTGTCTATGTATATATATGTATGTATGTATATATGTGTGTATATATATATACGGTTTATTTTAGAACAATTTGGTTGCAATGGAAAGCATATATGCAGCCATTTTGGTTATTATTATCTATACCAATATGGCAATATTGAAGCACAAGAATACCACTCACTTAAGAAAATGTACAAGGGAAAAGGAAGGAAGGAAGGAAGGAAGGAAGGAAGGATAAGAGTAAGAGAACATATCACCCATGGATCTGCGACAAGTCTTGGCTGTTGCAGTTTAGATGTCCCATGGTCACCATCTTGATGCATCAGGAATTGCTGGGGAAAAGAGTCATGTCCCTGTTTGTTTCATTTTCATGTTCCAGTTTATATGATTTTTTCAGTAAACTTTTTTGAACTGTTGCCCATTTGGAATAAATGTGCTAAATTTGACATTTTCTCTCATCAATAGCGGCCTGAGTGCTTCTGTGGTCAGAGTTGTCCCACACTGACAGGGCAGTGCTGATGGAATTTAAATCCACAGCTAGCAATTATTTTCTTGTTCTGGTTCTTTGATTACTATTTTTAATCTTGTCAACAGTATAAATCCTTGCTCAGAGGATACTTGCTGTGAGAATAAATGCAGAGAAAAGGTTTAGATAATCATCCTTAAAAAATGAAGAGGAAACTATGGCAAGGACCACAAGCAGAGAAGAGCACATGTAGCAGATATCTGTAGCATTTAATTCTCATTTTAGTAAAAGCTGATGTCTGGAAAATTCAGAGGAAGTGGAAGGATTCCAGCTGAGGTCTTTACCAAGCGGAGGTTGATCTTGAACACCTATAATTCATCTGACACTGAAAACATGTTCTCCAGGGTTGGATTCAGAAACCACACTCTTGGCTGCCTGGTAGCACCTGTGTGTGGCTCTGGGATCAAACTGGGTACATGGAGTTTCTATTCTTTTCCTTAGCCATCTGCCTGCAAAATGTATGCTCCCAATCAATGCTGTATTGCCCCACTCCATTCTTACAGATCTGTCTGCTATTAGAACTTCTGTTTCTGGCTGATGCAATTCAACAAAATCCCACTCCAAAGGGCTAATCAAGCTGCATAAAAAAGAATCTATTCAACAGTGTCAGATACCCCAAGTGAGCCTTTTCTGTAGATTTCTGTTTGCAATTCTAACAGCAGCATCTTTAACAGAGGGCTGGGTACTGCCTTTCATGTTGTCATTCAAAGAACGTTTCCAGGAAAAGCAGAGATGAGCTAAACAAATAGTGTGTCAAGGGAAACAAAAACCCCACAACAATATTGTTTAAGTATTTACTGCTTGGTAAGCTAGAGCCCCGTGTTTTAAAACAAACTGATCTTCAGTGTCCTTTGACTGTTGCAATGCAAATTTGCAGATGAGTTTAGTGGGTTTGAGAACACCATGTGTAAATTATGAGGTCTGAGGATTCATTATTCTGGTCAATTGCTCCAGTGAAGGCACATCTCCACTTGGGAATTGCCTGAGCTCAACAAACTCTCCAGTAAACCTTTGTTTTCCTGTTATGCATGTGCAGCAGATGGCCAGGCTTACAGAATATGGGAAGGGAAGGTCTTGAAATCTTCACTGCTGTACTGCAAAAGAGCTGAGGAAGGACTTCGTGCCTTGTCCACTGATAGGGATCCCAGGTGCTTGGTGACCACCAGCTGCCTGATTTTCTCCGATTTTGGAAGCAAAAACAGAGCCTTCTGTATTGTCCAGAGTCTTACTGATGTCCAGATGGAGATCAGTTATGAGTGGTGTCCCTCAGGGGTCAGCACTGGGACCAGTACTGTTTAATACCTTCATAGATGACATAGAGATTGGAATCAAGTTCACCCTCATCAAATTTGCAGATGGTACCAAGCTGAGTGGTGCAGTTGACACACCCGAAGGATGGGATGCCATCCAGAGGGACCTGGGCAAGCTTGGGAAGCGGCCCCATGGGAACCTCCTGAGGTTCAACAAGGCCAAGCGCAAGGTGCTGCACCTGGGTCAGGGCAGCCCTCAATATCAGTACAGGCTGGGGGGTGAGGGCTTGAGAAAGACCCTGCCAAGAAGGACCTGGGGCTGCTGGTGGATGAAAAACTAGACATGACCTGACAGGGTGCACCCCCAGCCCATAATGCCCATCATATCCAGGGCTACATCAAAAGTGGCATGACCAGCAGGTCAAGGAAGGTGATTTTCCCCTTCCACGGAGTCTCCCCCTCTACACTGCTCTCATGAGACCCCACATGAATTACTGCATCCAACTGTAGAGACCTCAGCATAGGAAAGACATGGACATGTTGGGGGGGATCCAGAGGAGGGACACAAAAATGCACAACTCCTCTGAAGCCAGGCTGAGAGAGTTGGGGCTGTTCAGCTTGGAGAACAAACTCTGGGGTGAACTTTTGCAGCCTTCCAATACCTAAAGAGGCTGTGAGAAAGATGGGGACAGATATTTTAGCAGGGCCTGTTGCAACTGTACAAGGGGTGAAGGTTTTAAGCCAGAAGAGATTAGATTTAAACTAGGTATAAGGAATAAATTTTTCTCAAGAAAGGTGGTGGAACACTGGAACAAGTTGCACACAAAGTTGGGGAATGCTCCACCCCTGGAAACACTCAAGGCCAGGCTGGATGAAGCTCTGAAAAACCTGATCTAGTTGAAGATGTCACTGCTCATTGCAAGGGGTTTGGAATTATATTACCTTTAAAGGTCCCTTACAACCCAAACTATTCTATGATTTTACAACTGGCTCTGGCTACACAAGCACCAGCTGTGGTAGTCACCTTTCTCATGGATCCAAGGGAAGGAAGCAAACCAAAGACCAAATTAACAGAGGTGGTCACATGTTTAATGTGGTAAATGCCACATGGCTATTTTTAAAGGTGTTTAAATACCTAATACTGCTGAAACACTGAAAACCCTTTTGAGGGCTCACAGGACTCTGCCTTGGGCATTGCATTATTTGCAGCTGTGCAGCTGCACTATGACAATTTGGTGGATTCTAGTCACAAAGCATAAAGGCATCCTCAAGCCAAGGCAAATGTCTGCCAGTAGGCACCCTGGGAATGCCATCAATGCCCACTTGAAGTATCTGCATTTTGGCAGACTATCAGATGGTCAATGCCTGGTAGGAGAACCTTGAACCTTTCCGTTTGGGATGAATTTCAACTTGCCATCTCCAGGCATCTCACAGATCTTACTCTCTCTTCTGGCCATTTGCTTTCTTCTCTTCCTCTATGCTATTAAGACACAGAATGAAATTAATGTTTTCTGGCAATGTATTGAACCAGAGGGAACATTTTCATTAAACCCAGAATTGAAAACTGTATTATAAGCACTGAAATACTGAAAAGTCAGGTTTTCAAGTCCAGGAGATTTATAAGGTTTTAAGAGTCTTTCACTGACTCTTCATGCTCCTGGAGAAAAGCTTTTAAAATCAAGCAGAGAAATATAATTTCTGTGTATATTTATGCACATATATATGTGTGGTTTTGAGTTCTGCCCACGTCTCTAGTTATTCTCAGGAATGCTGGGTATAATCCAGCTGGGTTTTCTTTTTCAGCACTTCCAATCAAAGAGAATACAGAATAGATGTGGCCTTAAGCTATTGTCGATTAGAACACTTGCCAAACTAGTACAAGACTTAAGCAAAATCTGTGTCTGATGGATTTCTCACTGTGCTCTGAAGTGTTTCTGTATCTCTTTCCCCCCCCTCTTTTTAGGAATTACAGAGTCACAGTCCATCCCTAACTGCTAAAAATTCTTCTTCCTTGTCCCCGCTTCTCTTGGTTCTGTGAGCTATCAATCAACAAAGAGGAAACACAGTCATAAACATTAGAGCTGACAAAAACCAGGTGATTATTGCTGCTCAGAAACCAAAATTTGCTTTCCTGTAGAGAGACGTTTTGGATACTGTTTAATTGCTTCTGAAAAATAGATTGCTGTTGGTACTGAATGCTTTGATAAAGAGAAAATTACTCCGCTGAGTGCGCTACTGGTCTGGTTCACTGGCCCTATTGAAATGTTGTTCTTCACTTGTCCTGAAACTCTGCTTTCTAATTTTCTGTGTTAATAATCCTTTGAACATTCTGACATACAGCCCTAAGTACTTAACAGAAAAACAGTCATTCACTGGGAACTGTTTTTCTTTTTTCTTTGGCATCTGGGGGACACTAAACCTCAAATGAAGGAATACTTCCTACTAAAAAGCAAAAGACCTTGTGCTTGCAAAGGAAAATATGCCACTCAAGATCTTTGTTTTATCCTTTACTTTGTCCATGAAGTGAACATCTGGGCATCTTTCTGAGTCACATGCAGCTGTCTGTGGGAGGCCTAAAATGACAACATAAAATACCTCACTCAAAACAGATTCTTCAGCTATACTTTCTTGGTTTCTCATTCACTTTCATTTCAGAAAAAAAAAAAAAAAAACCAAAACCTTTGAACTGAAAACTTAGTTTCTCATATCTGTGTTCCATAGAAGATGAATATCTTATGTGAAATGACAGAAAGAACCAGGGCACTAAATTATTCAGAGGCTTGCTGAGAAGATATGGGACTTATAATGAAGGTGAAATCCCCGTCCAGGTTGGTATTTGCTGAAAATTGTTTCTGTCTCTTTCAGCAGCTGAGGTGAGATGTGCTGGTACTCTCAGTGCAGAGCCTTTGTCTCCAGCTCTCAATCACATATGTCTGCTCTGTGCAGTGTATACAGAGTCTTGTGGTACCTGCTGCAGCATGAAATGAAGATGTCTGAGCATCAGCAAGTGTTGGGCACAGGGATGGGCTCTTCCCAGGGCTTGCCGGCACATCAAGACTCCTCCAGCACCTGAGCTACCTTCAAGGGAGGTGGCTGCTCAGCATAGGAGCATTTCAGTGTGATGTCCACGCCTGTGGCTGGAAGAACAGAGGGCAGTGGTCCGCTGGAGTTTGCACAGGGAGCTTGCACGAGTGCCCGGAGGTGATTCCAGCAGAGCTGTTTCAGTAGCGAGGCAGGTCTGCATTGCAGCTCCCCACGTTGTGTCTGCCCCCCATGCAGTGAGTGTCTTTCCCATGAAGTTGGCAAAATGTGTTTACAAATAACACACCGAGCTAAAAGAGCAAAAATTTAAATTCTTGAGAAACAGAGAAGAAATTCTACCCTCTGTGGTTTTGCTTTACTTTACTGGCGAAGTATGGATAAAAATTACATAGACTGCTTTCCGGGAATGAGGTTCAGTGATCTCCTGGAGGAAAGAGAGTGCAAATGGAGGATTTGTAAGGACCGTGGTGTCTTCTCCATAGGAACACTACTCCCTCACCATCACCGCAACTGAACCTTTGAGGAGAAGTAGTGAACCTCAGTGTAATATTTGCTCCACAATTTCTGCCTGTAACTCTATTGTATTCTAACCCTGCTGACATAATGTCGGTGCGGTTTTACCCATTTTAATTTTGTTATGGTTATCTAAGAACCTCTCGTTCAACAGAATTCTGCACTGGCATTTACTACAGAATGCCATTTTGGTGTCATAGGAAAAGGAGTCTGCAAGTGTGGACTCTGGCTCACAAAGCTTCTTGGTTTCACGTGGGAGGGCAATGGCTGGTGTCATTTGCTACCTCTTCCAGCTTGTGAATTTAACTAGGGAAAGCTCTTATTTGTTCCATGTAGGCCCACAAATAGGAAAGTAGGGCAATCCCTGCTGTTTTTAAGCGCCGAGTCTTGTGGAAAGCATGGCCAGTGGGTGGAGCTGGCAGGATGGCTCCTTTGTGGGGCTTCTAGGACTCACCATCTATGTCTACACTACCAAGTGGAAGAGAGCCAGGGAGGTCTTGAGGCCAAGGAGCATCAGCTGGGTCATGCCTATGTGGCTTAGAGCTCACCACAGTGCAGAGCAGAGCAGAACAGAGCTGGTTGTATCTACAAGCATTTGGCTTGAAGCATCTCCTAGGTCCTATGCAATGTCTTGTGGCTTTAATACATGACTATACTCTTCTGCACACTTTTTTTCAGTTCAAAGTACATTATCTTGGTGTTGTAGGTCACCAGAATACTGTTTCTATAGCCTGAGACTGAGGACATATGTTGCATGCCTTTGCACGGGGCAGAAGGACAAACAAGAGTGCTTGAGTGAGTATAGACAGCTGGGATGGCAGCAGAGGAATATGTGGGGCACAAAGAGCCAAACCTTCTGCAGTCCCATCCATAATGTCTTTGGGCTCTTGCTGGAGTGAAGTATACCCCTATTTTACCCAGGAGACAGTGGAGTGGCCCAAAGCCCAGCAGAAAATGAACTATTACTTAAACACTGTGGCCAGCTGAGGTGTGCTGTTTGAGCTTTGCTCCTGGTTTGTTCTCATTAACAGTGTTAATGTAATTATTGCCTCTCTCGATTTTCAGGTCTCCTGTGGTCTCCCAGTGATCCAAAGAATTTATGGGATTATCTGTCGCTCATCCTGCAAGGAGGCAACTAGCATCACACAGGGAATGACAGCAGGAAATTTCCTTTTGCCCTCTTCCTTCTGTGAGATTTACGTCAGGAGATGCAAGACCCCGTGACCAGGCAGGAGCCTTTTGGCTCCCAAATGTCTTTTTTTCTTGGTATTTAAGAATGTGATATGTGATGTCTCTCAACACAACAACTTCTTCCACTTCCAGTGACACCCTTTCAGAGGTCCAGCCGATCATGGGGAGGATCAGCCTCCAAACATTTGATGAGAAAAGAAAGTCAGCATTTGTTTTAGTTCTGCCCGATTTGCTTGTAGGAGAATCAAAGCCTTAAGCCTAAAGCAGATTTTTAAACCAAGTCTGAGACACTAAAATAAAGGGTACCAGATCTGCAGATGTCCAGGGCATGGGAAGCAGAAGAAGATGTACTTCAGCAGCAGTGCTGAAAATAAGGCCATGTTATTGCAATAACTCTTCCTCTGGGCTTGTAACATTTGGAAAATCAAGCTGTAGCATTAAACTTCCTTCTGCACTTCGTTTTACAGTAATACTTGCTAATACTGAATTGGGATTCAGAATCCCAGTGAAAAATGCCTGAGAGATGCTGTGTTCACTAATGGCTTCTTACACATTTACACTGAAAGGCCTTTAAGATTTCCCTAGAACCACTTTTCAGATGCTTTCATCTTACAATCCACAACAAACTTTTATAAATCCAACTTTCTTGAACTATAGATGCTCTAAGATGTCAGATATTTTTCTCCTGTGAGAGGAGATATGTGGCTTCTTCTCCGTCATGGCAGACTCCTACCTACAGCGAGCTCCGCACAGCCAAAAGTGTTTAAAAGCACCTCAGATAGTTACTTTTCTTTTAACATCTTAGTCCAGTTTATTAACTTATTTTCTTATTTTCCTGTCACAAACTATTTTAAAATGAAATACAGTGAAGGGAAGGTAAGCAGGATGTGTGACCAAAATTTCAACTCTGCTGGTATTGGGTGAGGTTGTCAGTCTTCCAGTAAGTGCTGCCATTATGAGTAAGGATAGCAAAACTGGGATGAAATTTGGAGGCATTTTAATCAAATGGCTCCCTGCAGGCACAAACTTTGAAGAACAAATCTAGTCTTTTTATCACAGCTCTTGCCACAGTTTCTGACTAAGCTTTTGTTCTTAGTTCTCTATTATTATACCAGAATTCACCTTCTACTGGGTTCCCAGAGTGAGGTTCAAGTAGTTGCTATGGCACATACTTTTAAAAGTGCTTCTTTCTGAAGACCTCTCTAGGGAGAGAAAGTTCACTTTTAGGGAACAAACTGTGAGATGAGAATGTCAGTTTTAACCTTCAGAAATATTTGGTATTTTGTATTCAGACCATCACAGCAATAGTCACTGCAGTTCAGTGGTAGAACAGGAAACCGAGAACCTGAAGACCTCAACTCTTCAGGGTGAAAGCCATTGTAGTACAGGTATTGATTCTGGGTTACTTCCCCTCAGCAGGAATTCAACGAGAATGTAAACACCATTTCCAAACAATGGATTTAAGGTGGAACGGAATTCTGATGAAAGTACATCTTCTTTAGTTATTGCTGATGAGTATGCTAGGAGAACTTGTAAAAGAATTTAATAAAGGGAAGGCAAAAAGAGTTGTGAGTGAGTATCTTGAAGAGCTTCTTTCACCTCATGTTTGTTGAGGTGAATCATTATCCTTAAACTCACTTTGAATCTGAGCTTCACACATTTTATTATTCTTCAATTTACTGCATTGGGTTTTTTTGCAGAAGGATTATTTTTGTAAGTATCTTGACTCAAGCTGTAAAAGTCAATATGACTTCATGACAAGCCTATATTTTGCAGGTAAAACTCCAGTAGCAAAAGATCAGGTCTGGTAAACTCCTCCAGAGTAGGTGTTACAATCTGGTTATTAAAATTGTTAAGAGGTACATTTGCCCGAATTAAGGTGCAGAAGAGACCATACGCCAAAGTCAATAGTATGGATTTTATTTAATAGTAAATGTGAGGGAGAGAGAGGAGAAAGAAACAGAAAAAGGGTGGGGAGAAAAAGTGAATGACAGAAGACAGATCAAGTAGAAAATATCACCACTCTATGGATCCCAACAGCATCCCATTGTTGCTGTCCATCAGGTCTTCTTGGCAGTGAGAGTCCTGCAAAACATAGAGTTCAGTGGATTAATGAATGTTCAGTCCAGGTGGGAATGCCCAGGTATCTCCCCTGGGGGTGGGGGCAGGTTTGACACAGCCTCTTGCAGCAGACTCTGGATCCATTGCATCACTTGGATCATGTGCACTCCTGGGCTGCAAGGCCTCAGGAGTCAGTCTGGGGGGCACTTCGGGGGTCTTTGACGGATTATGACACCCCCTCAGCTGCCCCTCGTGAATGTCCTCTGGACGTGGCCTTCCCAGGGCGGGAGGTTTTACAACTGAGCCAGTTTGTGCGAGGGAGGATGGGTGCTCAATGCCACTGACCAGAGGTCACTGCACACACCCAAAAACTCTCCTACTCCCCCCAGACTGAGGGGCAGTGTGTGCAAAGCTGGCCCCAGCAGACAAGCCTGTGGGCTGTGGCCTCCCCCACCCCAAATCCAACCAGAGATGGTTTTCAAGACAGCTGCTGGGTTTGGCTTTCTTGTGGATACATTCCTCTCTCTCAACCTTGTTTACTTCTTTCTAGGCCCAAGATAATTGGACAATAGTGTCACTTTCATCTCAAATTCCCTTAGGTGGCTTAACTCAGTCCTAAATTCCACTCAGGAGCCATATTTAGGGAGGGGTGGGCTTCGGTGGTCACAGCTTCTTTATACAGTTTTGCCAAAATGGGCAAAAGGTCCTTCATAACAATGCTTAAGCCACAAACCATAACATTTCAGTCTCTCACAGTAGGTTGGGAAAACGAAGACTGAGTCTGTTATTCCTTCAATTCTCAGCTGGAATACAAGGCAGAATTAATAGAGGTGCTACATGAATAAGGAAGAATTTTGTGTATCCTGTTTGCAATCTTAACATACTGGGTGCAATTCTACTTTGGTAAATGTAGTGCTATTATAAAATGCTATACTTATAAATGTGCTATCTTATTACTGACAATGTAAATTAATTTTGTTAGTAGTAATTTGATGAATATCAGTTAGAAGACAACCCAGGTTTCTAAACTAAAGTACCTATTGTAACCTTACTGGGTCAATAGCAAACATCTCACTGAATAATTCAAGTTTGAAAGGATTTGAGTTCTCCTGAAGGCAAGAGAAACAGTAGGAGCTCAGAGGCTTGCAATGCAGACTGCCTGTTCAGGGATCTAACTCCTGACATCCATTTTTAAAGATCATTGGCTTATACAATGGATGCTTTGCAAAGTTGCCTCTCTTCTAGGGAAGGCACAGAGGATGAAAGTGAAAATATCACAACATTGGAAGAACAGCTTCTTATATCTCTGGGTTTGTCTGCAGGAGGAGGGAGAGGGAGTAGAATAGTCTCCTTTCACATCACTGTGGCATAAATCTGCCTAACCCTCATCTTTGCTAACAGCCACAGCAGCAAGGAGAAGCTGCAGGTATTTCATGTGCACTTGCAAAGGGATTTCAGCTGGGCTTAGTCTTGTAAACTGAACATTCCCCCGAGCACCCCATTTAACCCAGCAGCTGCTCTCTTGCAGAGCTGGGTAGCTTCAGAGACTGGTGCCACAGCTGGGATTTCTTCTACCTTGTGGGAGCTTCTCCCTGATATCTGTCAATCAGTTACTGAATTATAGAAAATATGAGTGAGGATTAACTTTGGGGATGACAGTATTTTTAACTACAGATGTTCTTCTAGTCCACATAGATGAGACCTTGGCCTCTCTTAGACCTTGGCCTCTCTTGTCTTCTGTTTCAATGAATTTCACATGTTAATTATTCAGTGTTCCTAAGTTGGAAATACAAAAAAATTATGTTGCATTTTCTTGGAAAACGTTCTTCAAAGGCCTTTACTCCATTCTTCAAAGGCCTTTACTCAGCTCTTCAGGCATACTCTGAAAAATGCATACCAGTGTGAAAGGTCATGTCTTTTGAACTATCTCTTGGAAGTGAAAAAAAACCAAACCAAAAACAACAGAAAAACCTGACGAAATACACAACCCAAACCCACCACAACAAAAATATAGCTCCCATTTGCGTATGGGTTTGAATCCAAGCTGCAAAGCTGAATCCTGCAAACTGTGTGAGACAGGCTGGAACCTAAATGCTAATCCTAGTTTGGCTTCTGGGTCAGGTGCACCAAGTCAGAAATACAGATCCATGCTTGTCAAGGAAAGGCTGATGGAGCCAGAAGGGAGCGGTGAACCTCGTGAGGGAGGGTTTGCAAGCTGAACAGAGGGGATGGGCACACTGGGGGGCTCAGCCCAGAATCCAGCTCTCTTCCAGAATTTCTGAATCCTTGAAACCAAGCTTGCAAGTGTTCAGTCTTTTTGAGATCCAAACTTGGAAGCTCCTAATATGGTGATTCATTTCACAAAATTCTGCTCCTGGAGCTTTGATACCACTGCTTTCATTTCTGGTGTGGAGGATTTCACATAGCAAAACCAGGGATTTTGCTAATGAAATTGATTGCATTTTTCTTCACTGAAGTTTAGCAAAAAAAGGATTTGATAAACTTGTAAACTTTGTACAGAGAAATATTAAGAAACAGAGTTTTTTTTCTCCTACTGTTATGCTTCCTTTTTTTCCCACACATTTTTATGCTGTTAAATATTTTGTTTCATTTTCTTTCTCTACACAGGCATTAACTATATGATCATTAACTATGCCTTTGCAATGCATACATATCACAATTCTAGATCTAGTAAAATCCCCAAAACCAGAAAAGGAAAAAAACAAAACATAAAAACCCCCACTCATCCGTTAAAGCAAAGGAAAAATTCTGATTTACAGTCTGCTTCTACAGACGGCCTCGCTCCTCCTATATGTGCAACCAATTATTCAAATAACTTGCTGACAATTGATAAAATTATTTCCAATAATTCTTGATTAGAGTCCTGGAATTATGTGATTACATCTAAATGTATGCATCGTAAATGTAGGAGGTACAGCATAGAGAAGGAAAAAATCATAATTTTATTTTTCAATTTATTCATTTTTACTAGCTAAAAGGACTCAGAAAGTTTCGTTTTCTTGATGCTAAACAGAGGCTCATTGAACTCATCTTTATTACGTTTCTTTTGGTAAGTTAAATAGTAGAACCTCTTCAGTTACAGAGGCAAAACTCACTGTGTTTTTCAATATTTAGGAAGGCTAAAAAACACCTTAGAGTTGTGTGATTGACATGCAAGTAACGTCAGTGTGTACATATTCTTTCAACAAAATCAAGTCTGTAGTGCTAAGATAAGCAGGCTGTTCCTAGGAGACTACAACCATTGGAGAAGCAGCAGTTACTTCAAATTAATTCATTAATTTGTCTCATGATACAAATTTAAACTTCATGTTTCCTTCTTCTGCAAAATCATTGGTGTTCTTGTGATTGTTTAGCATTTTACAAATACACTGTTGCTTTGAAGGTTTTAATATGTATCAGGTAAGCATCTGAACTTGATTTATTTTCAGTTTTACATCTTTATTAGAAGCCATGACAAAGCTACTGGGTCAGATTCTGCTACAGCAGAGTGGTGTAGGCTAGGATTAATTGCTGAAGGCAAATCATTCTGCAACCAAAGTACAAAATTTATTGTAAAGGTCTTCGGTTAAGACCATTTTTATTAAAAATGTGCATTGAATTTAAGGGTGTTGTGTCTAAGATTGTATCCTCTTCCGTGAGGGAATGTTACATTTAAACAGATCTAAACATCTACATGTTTACACTATTGGATAAATTTCCATGAAAGCAAGCAGAAGCTCACTGCCAATTTAAGTCAAGACTGGAAGTATCTCACAACAAATTACTGTTGCAGAAAAATTCTACTGGCTAGATGAGCTCTAATTAATACTTAAATGACAAATATAATTTTTTAATTTATTATGACTTAACAAAAGAAATCGCTGTGTGCTTTTACAAACATGTAATCACATTTTAATTTACATCCACTTTTATTGTGAGCATGTCAGGCTGCACTAGGGAAGCCCTTCAGGAAAGAGGTGAAAATAAGGTGAGACCTTCTGAAACTCCTCTTGCATTCTTTTTCCTCCAGAAGCCTTTCCAATGTATACAACTGCCCCATTACAAAAGCTCATCTGTCTAAACAGAATCCATTAAGTCAAACCATAATGCTTGTTTGGAGATGGACAGCAGCACTACACAAGCTCTGATGCAAGAGGATCAGCAAATGAACAGCAAAGGAGATTTCAACAAACTAGAAAATAGTGGCATGACCTCTGCTGGCAGAGGAAAGTTCTCAATAGATTTTAATGCTCAGGGTAATGAAACCTCGGCTGAAAAACACCCTCTGCAAAGAGGCTCCTCACTAACTCATGTAAACCAAGCAGACAAAGCATCTGTTTCTGAAATCTCTGATCCTCTTGAAGTTGCTGAAGAACCTCAGGCACTGATTTTAAAACCTGATCTGAGGGACAGACTGGTTGCTGTCATGCCAAAGGCATCACCTAAGGTCCATGCTCTTCTTCTCTGTCTCTGAAATGGCTTGTACCTCATGTCTACCAGGTTGGATTGCAGAGACTGAAGCTGTACCTGGTCCCTTTCAGCAGACATGAAAACAGGACCTTGCTCTCCTCTTCCTCCTCGACAGCTGCACCCTGCACCTCGTGGTAAACAGCCAGAGGAGCGCACTCCTCTGCAAGGGCGTGAAGGAACCCAAAGGTGCTTGTGCACACCTTCCCACACACATTTCCAAGTCGTGAGACAGCTCGAGGGATTCAATAACCCTGCCACACAAACTGCAAAGAAGAGGCCCTGTCTGTATCATCTGTGCAGACAAGCCAGGACTGTCTGTGACCTTGCTCTTGGTACATTAAACAAACACTTCCATCACAGTCATTCTGCTGCTTCCAATTCAATTCATTGCTTGAGCATAAATTTTTCAGGACTAATTACATCTAATCATGTGTGACTTAGACACGTGAGCAAAATAAAAGTTCAGCAGCAAGGCATGAGATGAATGAGAATTTGGTTGGCAAGGTGTCATGACTTAACCCTGGCAGGCAGCTAAATATTGCACAGCCACTCACTCTCTCCCACCTTCATTGGGATGGGGGAGAGAGTTAGGAGGGTAAGAGTGAACAATCGCAGCTCAAGATAAAGGTGGTTTAATAGTTAAAAATCTAACAAACCAGCAAACCAGCCAACCAACCAAAGCTACAAAAAAACTAAAACATCCCCCCCCAAAATAAGTCCCAACAACCAAACAAAAAAAGGTGGGGAAAACAAAACTAAACCAAGAAAATAAAATGATGCAAAAAAAAAAAAAAAAATCCCAGTTGCTCACCACCAACCAACTGCTGCTCAGCTAGATCCCAAGAAATGGAGAAATGGCAGCCCTGAACAACCTCCCTCATGCCCAGTTTTACTGCTGAGCACGACACCATATGGTTTAGAATATCCCTTTGGCCAGTTGGGGTCAGCTGTCCCAGCTGTTTCCCCTCTCAGCTCTTGTGCACCCCCAGCCCACTCACTGGCAGGGCAGTGGGGGAAGCAGAAAAGACCTTTACATTGTGTAAGCACTGCCCAGCAATAACTAAAGCATCGGCATGTCATCAACCCTGTTTGCACCACAAATTCAAAACACAGTATTTACAAATTAAAATAACTCTATCCCAGCTAAAACCAGTACACAAGGACAAAGTGTGTCACACCATGAGCTGTGAGCTAAGAAAAAAATAAAATGTAAGCAATCCCAAAGAGACTGAGTAAAGCACAGACCGTCAGCACAAAAGAAGAATAGCATGCAGAACTTAGTTTTAATACAAAAGGTAGTTGTGAGAGATGAGATTTTCTTCATCTTTGTTTCCAGCCAAGGAGAGGACAGGATGGAAGGGACCATGGCAGGATGGAACTGCCTCGCTTCATGAGGGAGAGCAGCAAGATAAGATGGCCTTTGAGGAAGCAGATTTTGATAGACTCAGGCAACTGGTAGTAAGATCTCATGGGAGGCAATTAAACTGAGAATTGAATAGATGGCTTTTTCTTTAAGGAAATGCTCTCAAAAACAAAACTGCCAACTGTCCCAGAGAGTAGGAGGCATGAGAAGTTTGGGAAGAGGTGCCTGTGGCTGATTACTGAGTTCTTTATTGACCCCAGCTCAGGGGGTACATAGAAAAATAAGAGAGAAAAGACTGCTGGGTGCAACTCTAAACCAGGGAAAAGAAGGGCATGAAATGAGATCCCTGTGTCTCTGGTCATAGCAGGATTTCTTGTTAGCTTCTGTAGGACCACCGATCATATGGAGACAGAGAGAAAATGTGTAATCCCTTATCAGTAGAAGGGGAAAGCTATTAATAGACTGTACTTAATGCCTTTTGCTTGGAACTGTTAAATCATTTTTTTGCTTCCCTTAGTAAAAAGGTTAACTGCAATCAATTGACTGATCATTTCATACCCATGACAAAGGGACAAGATGCACCTCAGGGTGTACCAGGTGTACACCAGGGTGTATCACAGCTGCAGCAAAGGCAGAGCTCTGTGAAGCTGTGAAATATAGGAGCTCCTGGGAGGCTGGGAAAGGCAGGAATGCTGCTGAGCCTGTGTGAGACGTCAGGGGAGATCCAGGCAAATCCCAGCCTTCAGGTTTCAGAAAAATCCTGCAAGAAGAAAAGCTTTCTGGAAGCGCTTAGAAGAAAGCCAGGTGTATCAAATGCCATGGGTTTACTGAGATTACTTAGGAATAAATGTCCCAAGACAGTTTGGTAGAAGACAAGTTGAGCTACAGTCACCCCTTAATACGAGGCAGGAATTACATGGTTTTGAAAAGTAAAGCAGACACACACCAGCCCTCAATATAAAAATAACCTACCAACAAGGAGAAGAGCTGTCTGCTTCTCTCAGCTATGGAGTGATCAGTTCTGGATTTCTGTGACTAATTTTTGGTGCTGAAAAGACCAAATAAAATGATTGGAGAAAGGGAGAAAATATGGTTTATGAGAAAAGATGAAATGAATTGAGGCTGTTTAGTCTGCAGACAGGAGACTTGTGTGGGTATGAGACCAAAGGTAGGTGATTGCAGAAGAAGCTGATCTCTGCCTGGTGTGGGCTTGTGGGAAGTCATGGGCCTGCCCTGCTGCTGGGAAGCTGAGACCTGTCAGGAGGTTTACAGGCTGGAGGACCTTGTCCACTGTCCTGTCCATCTTTCAGCTCTATGTCCTCCAATTCTCTGAAAGAACTGCATTCTGAAGGACTTGGTAGCCAAATAGCCCCATGGAAAGAGTACGGGTGGGTTTGGGTGGGCTGGACAAGACAAAATAGTGTTTCGCTTGAGGATGAGCTGTGTTCAGTGACTTGGTGACAAGCTGAAAAGTCTTGCAGGGTTTTTTGTACAGCTCCTTAGAAACATTAGCAGACACCAATGTCACTGAGGCAATGCAACACAAGCAACCAGCAGCCCACCTCTAGCCAAGGACCCTGCCCCCACAGCTCCTCTGCCTGGCACAGGGGGATGGAGCTGAGATGCTACTGAAGTCCCCGGAGCTTTGCGGATTTTGTCCCAATTGCAGCAGTGACTCCGAGCAGCTTCCAAATAAAAAACACACTTGCATAAATCTCTCTAAAGACCTTGCCACTGCTTTTCTTGTTTGTCATGAATATGGTGCTGATGCTGAGACAGGAGATGGGAAAAGCAAATGGACATTTGCAGTTTGTCAGAAATATCTATGCAGTCAAATCAACAGCTACACAAGAGTCCCTATGGAAATAGGCCCTTGTCATGGTGTGCTAGTGCCAAATTTTAGCTCTGATTATTGAATTTCAGCCTTGTCAAATCATCTCATGAAGCCACATATTTAGCAGACAGCAAGATCAGTTCCCTGCATGAAAGGTTGGATCTCTGCACTGTGGATGGATGGAGCAGCCACAGAATGAGACTCCTTCTGCAGAAGAGACAGTGCATAGAAACTGATGTCCAGCTGCCCTTCAAGTGGCTAGAGCCTCTGAAATGTTGAAATAAATAAAATGGGGAAGGTTTGTTGGGCCAGCCCAAGATAGCTCTGAGGAGCTGTGGCTCACTGAAAGCCTGCAGCAGCCATACAGGATGAATCCAGCTCAGGAGATACGCATGAAATAGATCTAAATTGAAAAGATAGCTCAGGTCCTGGTAAAAGGCCAAGTGTATCATCCTAGCTCCAGTGTGGCTGGTTTCCAAAAACCCTATGTGCATTTTAGAGGATTCATTGGCTTCTCTACTGTCCCTCTTTTAGCAAGCTCTGAAAGGATTTTACTTACATAAAATGCAGTTTCAACACAGGTATGCTGTGAAGATAAGACCAGAATGCAGAGCAGGGTAATTGCAAATCAGGCATCATCTTTCCATGTGCCTTTGACACATTGCAGCACCTTTCTATTTCAACATGCAAAGCTGGCCTTGGTCAAGCTGCTGAGCTGAATAAAACACATATGCCACCCACAAAGCCCAGAAGAAACATTGCCAATTTTACAAGTGGTTAAACTAAGCCTGGAGGACTCTTGCTTTCAGAGACAGGGTTTAACCATCTTTAATAGGTCCTTTCCATCTCTGGGTTTTCCGAAGCTATGAGTCTTTGAAGACTGTGACTGACAGGCTCATTAACACTGAACAGCCTCAAATGCACACTGAATAACTCAGAGAGCTAATTAGAGGAACGCTGGGATAAAGAGAGCATGACAATAAAGTATTTTTGACGTTAATTAGTGGAAGGAAAAATGAGAGGCTGAACTTCCCAAAAGAAATGTGAATTGAGAATGAGTAATCCTGCAGGATGCCAAGCACTTGGGGTGGCTTCAAGGCACACCCCCAAGGACCCATTGCAGCAGGGCACCAAATGGGCACGGTGGGGTCTGCACAAGGCAGAGGGATGTGTTCCAAGCAGATTTGTGGTGAAAGAATGGGAGGGGGAAATAGCCTGTGGAAAAGACCTGTCTGAAATGAGTGGTTCTTTTCCACCTGTCTCCAGCCACTCATGCAGGCTTATGTGAAAAGCAAAACAGTGGGGAAGGGAGTGACTTTAGCCCCAAAATAAGCAAAACTCAGGCTAAGAATAAGGACTGGAAAAAGCAAGCAGCTGTGGGGCTGAAGTGGTATTAACATCTTGCTGCGCATCTTGACTGTTTCCACAGTGTTAAAAATGCAGTTTTTTTCCTGTCTCTGTCCTGTCTCTCTCTATTTGATTCCAGCTGGATATCTCCAGGACACACTTTTTCCCTGGTGTGTTCCTACAGCTTCACACACTCGTCTTCCTTCCTGTGAGTCTTGGTGGCAGTGGCTCTGGCCCCTGCAGGGTTCAGGGTCATGTGTAGCCTCCCAGGGGAAAAGCAGCGGTGTCTGGCTCCACTCTGACCTCTTCCAGTCCAGATTGTCTGTGCCAATCCTACTGCTCTGTCCACACACAGAGACAACCATTTCAAATAGGAAAAGTGTTATCCAAAGCTGCTGGCATCAGTTTGGGACAAAGCAGCATGGGGTGATTGCTGCTGCAAGGGTGTCCAAGGATCTCAGTGTGGTGAGAGCATAATCCCAACACCCAGAGTGTGGAGATTCTCCAAAGAGAAATGCAAACATAGCTGCATGGGTCTTTCTTTTTTTAAATAAAAGAGCAGGAAAGGTGCTAGTCAGATTCAGAGACTAACCGCACGGATGCAAAGAGATGTTCAGTAGCAGATGCAATTACCATAGAAAGGTGGTACAGTTTCACCTCCCACACCTAACACAAAAGGGAAATTATGTGTTTTCACAACTGCTGCTTTCTTCCTCATATCCACTATCTCATTTGACCTCAGCATGATGTTTTCCTATTTTGGGCTTACACTTAAGAATTTTCTTTCTTCATGTAAAATTAATGTATGTATTTTTACTTATGGTGGCATTAATATATTTTTTGTGGTGTGCTCGTATTTTTTCAAAGGGCAAAGAGTTGAATATCACTCTTCTTTAGTGTGTAAAACATTCAATTTTTCTTAAAATTCACAAAATTGTTATTCCCCATAACAACTGACAGCAGAATTTGTCATAATTTTTAATGCTTATTTCTGATGAAATAGCTTGGAAGAAGCCAGCTAGAATGATTTGGATAGGGATTAGAGCAGTATAACTAACAGAAAAATCATCCCAAGATGTCACCAGGGAGAATGTGGTGTTTTTTTCTGAAGGCTTTTATCACCATCACATCCGAACAGTGTTTTTATATTTAATGACCAAAGGAAAAGAGTTTTCTCCTGCAAGGCACACTATCTGTGTTGCATAAGACTTTCTGGAAGCACAGGAGATGGTCAGTCAGCCATCAAGGTTATATTAGGAAACCCTGTCCAAAGAAATATGGTCTGCATAAAGCTTAAAAGCTGGGGATGTGACAGCCTTCTGATGAGGGTGAATTTCAGCAGGAAAAAATCTGTCACCTCCCAGCAGCTGCAATGTGGTTCTTCCTGGCTGGGGTAGCCAGACCCCTCTTGGCAGCTCCAGTCACTGCCATGGAACATGACAGCTCTTCCTTTCAGAGATATAAGAAGTGACTGAAACTTTGCATTTTTGCTTCTGAAAACTAGAAAAAAATCAAGAGCTCAGACGGTAATAAAGGCTTGGGGAACCAGAAGAAGAGATTATAGTATTTTCACTCCTTTTTCTGTATTACTTACCTGTTTTGCTTGCAAAGAAATGAGTTCTTGCTTTTAATCAGAAGTGTCAAAGTTTCAGCACACTCCCTCCTGGGGTAGGCACTATTCTGAAATAATAATAAAGAGATTGTTGATTTTAACAGCAGACGAGGATAAAATTCAGGAAAGGATCACCTGCAAGTGTAATTTGTGCCTATGAAAAATCCTTTTGCTTCTCTGTGTTCATGGCTCCGCTGTGGGCAGCGCACGTGGATGAAGAGCTGCATAGCCTCCAGCGCCGTGTGCTGCAGAAACCAAGCAGTTTTGTTTCCCTTAAAGCTGGAAAACAGCACCAGCAGGGCAGCGCAGCTGGCAAATGGCAAACAAGTTCAGTGTTCAACTGAGGAGGAACAAAAAGGGAAAAGTGATAAAAAGGGCTTGTTAAGAGAAAACTTAGTGAAAGAACACTCCAGGATCTGCAAGCACAAACATCTCCTGACTCCAGCCCAGCTCCAGAAAAAGGGACACTTTGAAGAAGATAAACATTCTCAGGGAAGGCAGGCACACCAATTACTCATTTCTCAGGTACCAGGAGGGCAGCAGCCTCACCACTGTGCACTCTGCAAAGACTCATTCCTGGGTCTGTCCATAGAGAATCAGCACCTTCCTGCAGCAAAACACTGTTAGTACTGAGCACCCCAATTATTTACCTACCTTGGCTTCCTCAGCTCCTCTTATTCCTTTTCTCACAGAGTGGTTCATACTTTCTTTATTTTCCTTCATTTTGTAGAAAGTCTCCTATCTGGTTTTATAACTACACTGCAATTTTTCAACATAAGGAGCTGTAAATTCATGCTCTATTGCAATATCATAGAAAAAACTATCTTCAAATAGTCCTAGAAGCAAATATTGAAACATGAAATGCAGAAATAAAAACACGTCTCCCTCCAAATATGAAAACAGTGTAAAAAAGAGACACTGAAAGCTTTGATGTGGAAACTTTGAAACCCTTACCTGGTAATTGTGGAATTTCATTTATTTAGGGAAAACTAACAAACAAAAAAGGTAACAGTATGATTTAAGTGCTTAAGCGCATAAACTATTGACTGCAATTATTTGGGGTCACTAACATTTTTTCTGAAAGTGTCTACAAATCATTACTTTCTTTTTGCTGTAGAGGACTACTCCTCTGTTTCTGGAAACCAGGAGAGCAGGACAGGAAAACAAAGGAAGCTATTTCAAGGGATTTGACAAACGACCTGGAGAAATTTTTTTATAAATGTGTTTCCAGAGACTTTCTGCAAACAAGAGGCAAAATGCTTTCAGGATAAAATACACACAGAAAAATGTATGAGAAAATGTATTGGAAAATGACCGTCCTTCTACACCTTTTTACGTAGCTTAAATACCTGTATGAGTCGTGTCTTGTTCAAGCCTATAAATTCTGCTAGAGCATGAAATGAACACTTAGGAAAGAAGATAAATCCCCTGTGCATGTTACTTAAAAAACATCAATGCATGGATATTAAATATTGATTAAACATTATAATAATCTAATGTTATAATAACCTCAGTCAATATCTACTGACTTCTCCAGGCTTTTAGGATCATTTCCATAGTCTTTCTAAAATGTGTTAAAATTCTGACATTTGTTTCACTGAGATTTTTCCACATAAGAAACAATCTAGATAGGTACATATTTAAGGTTTTCACTTTTTTTTTCCTGTTATTCTTCCCAGTTATGGTAAGGACATTGGAGTTCATCCAATGTCCTTACCATAGGAAGGATGGACACTAGGAAGGAAGATCTAAAGCTTTTTGGCTGTGTTAATTCAGCTGTCAGCAGGCTCAACATTGACTGAATAATGCTTAATGGCTTTCTAGCTATGTATGTATAGGAGCAAAATTCTAGTTTTCAGCTTTCAGTTTGTATGTCAGACATATATAGATAAAGATAAGGACAGTAGCAAATAGTTACACAAGCCTCAAGAAAAGAAAGCAAGCTATAGACATACGTATAAAATGGGATTTCTCTCAGCCACCTTGAGTTGCCAAAGGGTATTAGCAGCCTTCTTTCACATTTAAGTGAGCTTTCTAAAACGTTTCTAAAACTGTCTGGGCTTTCTCAAGTCAGAGGGGACACTGAAGTGCCTCCAAAACTTGGTTTATCTGTTTATCCAAGGGTGGCATGACCTGCAGTGCCTTTTTCCAGCAGTGCCACTGAGGCAGCTCTACGGTCTTCAGATGACTAAAGGCAAGAGAGATCTCACTCACAGTGCTACACCAGCTCCTTTCTG
Source organism: Acanthornis magna (assembly GCA_036785705.1). Classification (NCBI taxonomy): domain Eukaryota; kingdom Metazoa; phylum Chordata; class Aves; order Passeriformes; family Acanthizidae; genus Acanthornis; species Acanthornis magna. The sequence goes on from JAWUZG010000090.1 coordinate 17,718,778, forward strand.
TCCACCTTTGCCCTTCTCTTCTCTGAAATGAATAATTTAATCTCAGAGTGCAAAAGGACATTAATTGTGGAAAGAAACAGGAGCAACTTGACCTTCTTCTGCAAATAAATGCTGGTAGGTGAATGGCAACCGCCCCTACATTCTCTAAATCTCTCCACCCATTTTTATATTTGCTAATTGGATAATTGGCAGCTGATTAAGTGCATTTATTGTACCACGCTCTTCCCGCACAGCATCCTTTGTCTTGCGCTAGACATTAAGAACTGTGTGATTCCTACAAAAATAACCATGATCTCTATTCATACTCAGGGACTTTTACAGGTATTTTATCTAAGAAAAAACCTGTGAAAAAGGGAGTAAAAAAAAGAAAAATTTTAGGATTTAAGCTAAAGCTGAGATCACTTTGCCTGTCTCCCTCAGGCTGGACTGAGATTATGGAAGCCAGTTATCACTTTTGTTTTGCAAGGCTTCAAGTTTTGGCCATTAACTCTGAACTTACCACAAAACCCCAGGAGGTAAAAGTAGCACTCTTGATCACTAATCTCTGAAACAATACTTTTATGAAGCAAACCTTAGGCAGCAGCTTGTCATCCCTTCCCAATCTGCAACTTCGTTGACCTAGAAAGGTAATATATCTGTCATGTTTTAAAGGTATCACCTTTGGGAAAATGCCAAAGAATCACTCCAGGCATTTATTCTTTTACAACATAGATGATGTAACTTGAATATATATTTCTCTGCTGTCATATATTCAACAGTGCATTTGGTGAACCTCATTTCTCTGATTAAACATAGATTTATTCATATTTTGGTGTTTCTCCAGTAAAAAAATGATTGAGGTCCTGGTGAACTCACAAGTATGTAATGCACCACCGCAGCTCCCAAATGGTTTATCAGACCACATCGTTCAAGCTAAGCACATCCTGTCCTAACAGTTATGATTTTAGCACTCTCTCCCCTGAGTAGCAGAGACAATGCAAGCAAAGGGAACAGAATTCTTCTCTGTTAAAAAAAGCCTTTCTCCCAATTCTGTTATGCAGCATATTCCTAACCCACCCAGTGTCAGGGATCTGGGTCCTTTCCTCACACACTTTTCCAGCTACCAAGCAGCTGCCTAGGGCCAGCATGTCTTTGCTCTAAGACATATCACTATGCAGGGCTGATTTATTCTTTGCTCTTCATTAACAAACAAAAATAAGATTGTTCCTGATAATTAGGTGGTAGGTGAAATAAATAAATGGCACCTGGAAAAACAACTTTTGGTGACAATTTCTTTTTCCAGTACAACTCAAATAAAAAGACTATGTCCCAACTGATAAAAATTTAAAGCAGGTATAAAGTAGTTGTGATTTTATACTTACATCTCAAGGAAGGAGCTGCTTCTTTGTTAGCACAATAACTTTTATCACTGAATCAGAAATCAAATAATATATACCACAATCTTCTTGGCTGCAGTGTATCACATATCAATCCATGAGTTATTTAATTTGTGTAGCAGTTAACACCTCTTGTGAGTCCTGTAGTACACATCAGGATACCCTGCTCTGTTAGCTAACCACTGTTTGGTTTACATTTACATCGTATTGCCATTATGGGCCATAATGTCACCTCTCCTCACCTTTCAACAAATGACAGGAGAAACAACTAAACTCTTCTAAATATCTTACCAGTTGCCACCAATTAAGTTGTTGTATCACCTTAGTCTAAATATGCTCTGGCTTTAACACATCAGCACATCAGAGGGCTTGTTACTCTATTATCTAGTGAACAGAAAGAAGCTTCTTTTGTTTTTATCCTGAAGGAAGGTAGAATTATTCATGTTCCTGTCTCTTCTATTACAACTATCAAAATCCCATTTCAGAAATTAATTCCCTATTAACTTGCAATACTAAAATCACTGGAATCTAAATGGAGAGGAAATAGATCCTGTATCTTAATGGATAATAGGGAAAGACAAGGCAATTCATTCAGCTTATAAGTTTTTCTCCTCTTGTTAAAAATGGCAATAATACACAGAAACATTGTTTTTCAGGAGTGATGACAGATTCATTTAAATGCAGGTTTTGGTGTTTATTTCAGGACTTAGGATTTTAGTAGAATTATAGAAATGTCAAGCAGAAGGGCTATCATCCCACCATACTGAGGATCAGGCATCCTTGGACCGTACTGGAGAAATGTTTGTTTAAATTTTTTTAAAATGTGTCAAATAAGAAAGATTTCCATCCATTCCTAGGCCGTGGAAAGCATGCCAAGAGCAAGATTTGTATAAATATTACTAGGTAGAGCCCATCTGACTTTAGGGATAGGTTTTCATATTGGACTGGATGATCTTACAGGTCTTTTCCAGCCTAAATGATTCTAAGCATGGGCCAAATTTCATTTTTCAGTCATCTCGTACAAAACACGTACAGACTGTACAGTACAGGGGGTGAGTTACCTAACCATGAACCTCCTCTCAGAGTCATTTGTATTCACACTAGGCTGTGGTGGGGAGAGCAGCTAGCAGCTGACTCCGCTAATTTCTGGGTTTGCATGTGATCAGGTACGAGACACATGTTCTGCTGTGGCTGATGAAGCACAGCAGAGCTGCACCTATGCAAGGTACAGTCAGCACGATGGTCTTTGAAAGCTTGTCAGCAACTGACTTAAAAACATCAAGTCAAGGCAGGCGTGGGAGAGATCTGCAGCAGTGAAATTAAATGTTTCAAGTGCCATAAACAAATCGCATATAAATAGGAGCAATTCTTTTGGAAAAAGTGAGGACGTGAGTGCTGCAAGCACAATTCCCTTTAGGTAATGTATGGAGATTTAATGTTGATGTTGAATATTAATGAATAATAATTGATTTGACTTAGTTATTTGATATATAAACGCACTCATTTTTGAGCTACAGGAGTTGGTAAACCAGCTAATACGATTATCACATTTGAGAGCTGTCACTAGCTCCTATCTACCCAACTGCATAACAGGGATTGCAGCCTATTCCTAAAAGGTAACGAGAGGACTCCTGCTGCAAGCCGACCTATATCACACACATAACCTCATCTTGCTGCCATGGACATCAAACAGCTAAGGAAAAATTATTAGCCAGAACAAAATGTTTTGATGAGTAATTGGCACAGACTTAACATAGTTCTGTGCTAACGTGTTAGTAAAATGCCCTCCAAGAGCCAAGCTACAGGAAAACAGAGGGTGGAGATGCGCTGGCTCTTCATGATCTAATGCGGCCACGGGACACCAACAGGCAGAAGTGGGCACAGTTAGCAGAAATAAGCCCTTGAAACCCATTTGGTCTTACCAAACACTTTGTGAAGCACACTGAAAGAGAACAGAAGAGAGAACAGAAAAGAAGGTGGTGCGTGGCTCAGGTGTGTCTCTTGTGGCTCTCAGTATCCAAAGAACACAAATGAAGAGCAGGGACAGTGAAGTGGCATGAAAGCCTAAATGAAGAGAATAGGCAAACAGTGAAAAAAAGTAATGAGCAGTAAGTGTAGCTCAGGTCAATACAGACCTTTGCACAAATGTTGAAAATAATGAAAGAAGAAAGGAAGAGGAATTTTCTCAGGTTATATGAACTAGGATGAAGGCAAAAACCATAAAAGCAGGACAAAGCAAACAAGGAGCACCTGATTTGTGTGTAAATAAAACTGAGTATGCAGAGTGAATACTCTCTCAGGCTAATCAAAGCAGGACAGGGCAAGAGAGCTTCTTGGAAATAGAAGGCTTTTATTCAAATTTGGATGGGAAAAACACTGTGAAAATAATGGAATGTATGCACTAATTAATCCTACAAACAGGTAGGACAGTGCTCTTTTTTTGCACTTCATCAAATAACAGAACGCAGTCTACTCTGCCCGTTGGCTTAAGAGGACCTCAAATCATTTGCAACCAAGCTTAGTTCTGGTTAAAGAAAATCTCTCATATGAGAAAGCACACTCATAATTATTTGGACAAATTAAAGCAGTATTTAATTTAGGCAAATGCACAGAATTTCAAAATACTTATAATCCAAACTAAAGTTTTGGAATAAATTTTAGCAGTCTTATAGGATTCATCTGCACCTCATGGTTAACCACTGGGACTGACAGAGCTAACCTGAGTGGTAATAAGCTAAAATATGCCACATGTAATACCTCCTTGCTGAAGTGTGAGAAAAGTATGGACACAGAAGACCTTACCTTCTGCAGTCAGGCCTGATTTTCCCAGAAATCTAAGCCAGCATTGTAGGTATTGGTTGAAGTAGACTCATTTTTCCATGCAAAAATAAGTTGCCACACATTTTTCATGTATTGGTAAAATAGGTCCAGAGGAGTTGATCTGGCAAAGTGAAACTGAACCAGAGAACACATTTGACAGAAAAACTGAAAACAGTTAATCCATGAAATAGAATATGTTTTCCTTTTCTGTCCTCAATCATTACAGCAAGTAGAAAGTCTGATCTGCACCATCAGTTTTTTGTTGCAAAGATTTCTGATTATGGATGTGAAGGACTGGAAATGCGCAAGTCCCTGAAGCCTTCTGAGAATCAGAGCCAGTGACTGTGACAAATAACACTTCCATCAAAGTGATAAGAGGATGAAGAAACAAAAATGCTATATCTCCGGGGGGAGGAAACCACATGCTAAAGAGACATTTGTGGAGGTTTTAATACAAAAAAAAAAGTATGTGCTTCTATTTTGTGCAGAATAATTTGAAATAGGAGATCAACTCTTTGCTGGTGCTCTGCATTGCAAAGATAATTTCTGTAATAGAAAGGCTGAATCCCCATTTTCTATTTTAGGCAAATTATGCTTTTTTTTTTTTTTTTTTTTTTTTCCCCCAGAAATGAGGGACTCAAATGTAATAGTAACATTTAAAGAAATGGAGAAGTATTTTTGTAATGTGAGACTGGAACAGGTTTCTCTGTTGAAGCTGGGGATGCCACATCCCTGGAAATGTTCCAGGGCAGGTTGGAAGGGGCTTTAAGTAACCTGGTCTAGTGGAAGGTATCCCTGTGCATGGCAGGGGAGTTGGAACTAGGTGATCTTTACAGTCCCTTCCAACCCAAGCCAATCTGTGATTCTGTGGCTGAAGCCATGGGCTGTTCGTTGTCAAATGGAACCATCAGCAAATACCTGATCAGGACATCTTCTTCATACAGCACTTCCTGCAACTAGTTATTTGGGAACAGGATTTTTGATAATGGAAAGGTGGATGCAAGTTTCCCTAAGCAGGAGTACATATTGGGATATGCATCTATGAAGTTGACTAAATTAGCTCTAGAAGATATAGGGACTTGCAACACAAAAATCTGTTTGGTGGTAGAGAGAAAAAGAAAACTGTGGTAGTAGCAAATAAATAACACATAACTGACAGGGGACTCTAATTGTCTCGAATTTATTCTTCAGCCCTGCAAGAATTAGTGTTTTACTAAAGGAAAGAAAGAATAATACTACTTAGTATCTGTTATTTTATAAGATATGAATCTTCTTTGTTATAATCTCCTCACTCCAGATTTGATTTTCACTCTCTATATATGAGACAGCATGGGATGAACTATAATTATGCCTTTTCCAATCTCTGAAGTACACCCATTATCCAAAGAGAACGCCACTGTGAGAATGAAGTTGATATATGGTATATAAATAAGCTTTTGACATAATATATGAACCTACTATCCTTAAAATTTATAGTATTATTTTATTACAATGATGGTAAAATAAGAAATGCAAAAAGGAGAAAAAAAAATCCTCAAAACTATATTGTATGTGATGCTGACTTAGAAACAAATCTCTAATTGCACAAAACTTAACTGTCGTGTTCTTCACACACCGTAGTACTCTGCACACCAAAACACTGACGCTGCAACACCTCTTAGACTAGTGAAAGTCTGTGTTTCTGCACCATGGAGTCAGGGCAAGAATGTGTTATCCACATATACAACTCAGGGTTTCAATTTGAAGTCCTGAGGTGCTAGAGTAAATTTTAAAAGAACAAGAAATTCAAATTATGATATGCACAATTTATTGTGATAACACCAACAGATGGAGCAGCAGAATGGCAGAATTTTTTATTTCTAGTGAATAAAAACACTGAGACATTGTATTTAGTCCTTAAATAATGACATTCTACTTCTAATATATATAGCATTTATTTACTTGTATTTCTGCAATTTAATCCCAGGTAAGATACTACATAAACTACAAATGCAAAACCACAGCTGTGCTTCATTGATTCCTGGCTTTTATGCTAAGCATTACTATTGACATTAATTAATAATTTAACTTTGTGATCTCAGTTCTTTGCATGCAGAGGTCCAGCAGACATAAGATGCAGCTGCCTGTGAAGCCTTGGGAGGTAGTTAGCGCAAGGGCCTTTGAAAGTTTGCTAAAATCTGAGGTGTTAGGAACAAATAAAGATGACAAAAAGGAGGGTGAGATTTGTGAGACTGTGAAAAATATTTGATAAAAACAAATAAACAAAACATATAGTTTAGGAAGTGAATTAATTCATAATGATGTGTAAATTATTTCTACTGTTGGTAATATAGAGACTATTTTGCTGCTGCTGAAAACCATTAAATGACAGTGACATCAGTTTTCTGAATTATCAAACCCTTTTTGTTGCTTAACTGGAAATTCTTTGCATCTGACAATTCTTACCTATATGTAGTTATAATCCTATAAGAAGTCTGCCCCGTTATTTGACAGGGATATAGTCCTGTTCTAGCCAAAAAATGGTTCTTTCATATTTACATTAGGAGTTACAGCAGTGTTCTTACATTATAATAAGGCAAATTTTACAGATTACATGCCTGATTTCCTATGGAAGTAGAACTGACACAATCTCATCTGTCTCATCTGTGCATAATTTCCTGCCTCTTTATATCTTTTCAATGTTGGCCAATTTCAGTGAAAAAAATCTCGAAGTTACTAAACCCCACTACTTTAATGCAAATTGGCAATGTGGGGGAGGAAAGACATTTGAATCGGTCAATGGATGGAGGGAAAGCCTGCTGGGTGAAGCCAGTCACATTATCAAACACCGGAGAATCCACAGAGCAAAAAAGCCATGGAAGGGAAAGCAAATGTTCAGTTTTCTGATTCAGACCTGAACCAAAGCTTTAGGAAAGAGGCAGCCACTGCTTCAGTATCTGTCCTGTTGGGGCACGAAATTACTGACACTTTAGACCTCAGACTGGCAAATAACTAATACAATGTTCTTACATATTTAATGTAAGCTATTCCTTTGTAACAAATGCATACCAGGATCTTGCACTTACCCATGTTGAGTCTAGTCTTTTTATCATCGGTTATAATGATCTGTAAAATTAAAGAATCCAAGCCATGCTGTTGATAAGAATTAAAAGAAGGGGGAAAGTGTCTGAAGATAAAATAATCTGAAATTGTTATTTTCAAGAGAAGGGAGAACATTATAGAAAGGTTCTGCTTAGAAGAGAGTTTCAGATTAGAAGATTTGCCAGAGCATACACAAAAAAGCAAGAGGAACACTTGCCTGCTACTCTGCACTGGTGTTACAGGGAATTCAGAGAAAAAAAATTGCTGAAGGTCTGGAGAAAATCTTACACTAGTTGATAGACACTTACACTAGTTGATATTTTTGGCACAATTTCCTCTATCACCATTAAGGAGATGTACAAAATGCATTATGGAAATTTTCTGGATTTCAGCAAATGTAACATCACTTTTCCATATTCAGTTGAATGAAAACATGAGCAGACGGTCCATCTTTAGATTAAAATGCAACAAAAAACCCTGATAGCAGAAAATATGAAAGAATACAATTTTTTACAAATGAATAAAGGTAAAAATTAATCTGTTTCACATAATTCAATGTTAATACTTTAGCACTTCACAAATCTTAATTTGCTTTGTGTATGCATGTACATACAAATGTAGCCATGAAAAATAATCAGTGGCAAATAATTAATTTCTTGACTAAAAGAAATACAGTACTACAATATGTTAGTGCAGACTGGAATGGTATATTCACATATGCATAAAAATTCTTAATTCTCTATATTATACTCTTTAAGCACTACACGTGCAAACATGAATGCACCTGTGATGTATGTACACTGAAATCCAGAAATGCAAGCATTCGTAAATCAGATGTTATTACACTAGCATGGATTTTCTTTTTTTGTGAAGAGGAAACACACTGGTGGTCCAAATGCAAGCCATGCTGGAAAGCAGCAAAGATGAAACAGCTTTAAGCTCTTCTGAAGGCCTGGTTAATATTTGTCACATTTTTGACACCTTTGCAGGGCTTAGTTACCACATACCTTTGACACACTATCACCTGCTGCCTTGGATTTATTTCTGGAGGGTGCTGCTGGGGGGTAGACAATGTTACCTGCAAGAGATGTGGACTATGTAGTGCCCACAAAAAGGTGATGAGGCCATTAAGACTGTGGAAGCAGTCAATACTGGCTTAGCTGGCATCTGCATCATTGCAGGATGAGCACAGACATGTCACTCCCCCTTTGCTAACTCCCTTTTCAGATCTGTGTTTATCAGATTTTTCAAGGGAAAAAATGGCCCGTGCACAATACTATTGCTTTTGCTGCAGTTGTTCAAATGGACCTGAAAACAGTGAAAACTGAGGTACCATGTAAAAACCTCAGCCTGATTCCCAAGACTAGATGCTGAAAGGGAAAAAGTTGAAGTGCAGATCAGTCAGTGAGCTATATAGCAGCAAGAATAGGAGCTAATGTATATCTCAGTGTGTTAATTAGTGGAACACTGATTGCAAGCCCTGGGAAATGACAGAAGAAACAGTTTCTCTTTGAATTTAAAAACACTGTAAACTTGTGCCTGAGGATTATTTGACAACAGATTTCCTTCCATCAGATAAGTAATAATCACTTTTAAAAGCGAGAAAAATTCAAAATTTTAAGCATTGGTATCTGATTCAACTAGGTTACTCTCAATGTCCCCACGTACCCTCAAATGAAAATACTTTGGTCGTCACAGCAGAAAAAAGAATACCATTGGGAAGAAAGAGAAATGTTCACTTTGGAATAAAAGGATCACCCTCTAGAAGGATTTAAAATTCCGTTCAACCACATTAGGTCCCAAACAATTGAAAGAAACATTTTCATATTTCTCCTCAATAGATTTTAGCTTGACTCTTAGCTGCCTGCAACCTGCGGTGGCCAGCAATTGACTGACCTCAAATGTGAAGCATAATGTTAATTGCCTGAGAGGTGCCCTCTGGTTTCCGTGGGAATTTCCTCGTGTCTTGATGCCTCTCCAAGAACAATTTACCCAGAACGGCAACCCTCTGGCAGTGTTCCCTCTGCTCCAGTGGTGAAAGCTGCTCCCCTCCTCCTGACCAGCATGTATTTCTTCCTGGATGCCAAATACACCTCCACCCATCCATATTGCCAGTTTATGTTAGGACGACACCAGCCTCTCCCTACTCCTACAGAATGTCACTTAGGGCCACATTCACAGCAGTTTCCAAGCACGGCCATGGCCCAGGGAAGCTGCTGGCCTCCATCACAGCAGCACAGAGCACCAGGAATGCTGCCCAACAACCCACTGCAGCCTTGGGCACAGGCTGGTGAGCAGTCATACGCATCAAAGAATTCCCTCTCTCTGCAGCCTTGTGCTGGGACACAGCACTGCAAAAGTAGGCAACAGCAGCAGCAGCAGCAGCAGCAGCAGCAACTATGATGCAAAAGGTGGAAAAAGCCATTCATCAGCCCAAAAGGGTGTTTCAGATGAGCTGCCAACTCCCAAGTCCAAGACAGACAGACTGATGCCTAAACTGAAATAGCAGCGGCAGCTCACTCCTCAGCCAGGGTTATTGCAGTTGGTAAGTTGGAGAGTGTGCTCCTGGTTAAGGAGGGCAAGGCAGGTCTTTGTGGCTTTATCAGAAGTAAAATTAATCTTTGGGAAATGTGACTCCCTGGTTAGAGGATACAGAGCAAAGCTCAGCGGGGCTTTGTAAACAGCCTCGGATTACAGGAGAGCAGCTTCACTCCCCAGCCATGCAAACAGGCTGCTGACTACAGAGAAAGAAGAGTAAGGACTAACTTCATACCAGATTAACTTCCTGATGAAAGAGCAAAAGCAAAAAAACAATTTTTTAAAAAAATAGTTTCACTAATCAGTGACTGAAAAGAAGGATACTGTTTAAAAAGTTTTGAAATTTTCCCAGCTGATTTAACGGGGGAAGAGTTGGTTCCTTTGTAAAAATAAATTCCTAAAGAACTTTGCAGTACAAAAATTATTGTTTCCACTCAGGTTTGACTGTATATTGAATGGGAATCTCAGACTCCTAAATCATGTCGGCCCCACCTCTTCCTACCAATGCATCTTGAAGGGATTTAGGGGAAACTCCTACCTGCCCACCCCTGGCACCTTGCCCACCCTTTCTCTCCTCCTGAAACAATTCCACCGATGGCGTATCATGCTGCATCAATGTTTTGTGTTTCCTTCTCCAGTGCATGCACCAAACTGCACAGGGAAAACCCTAAAAATGAAAGCAAAGAGCTGACACCTTCATCTTTGACTAATCAAATATTCATAGTGGTGGTTCTCCTCAGCCTCTTTTTTCAGCTCTTCCCTCTCTCCCTTCCCCCTGCTCTAATCTATCTCACTCAGGCCTACAAAGAGCCACACATGTCTTGGGATAAAGAAGTAATAAATTAAGGAACAAATAGCACTATCCAAAGAAGCAAAAGCTCCCAGGAACAGATATCCATTATTTATTTCATGCCATCAAACTAATAAGTGCTCCTAGTCTTTCATGATATTGTTTTAAAACAGTCTGCTACATGTCTTTTATGAAAAAAATTAAGACATACATTACACTAACTGCCCTTAGTACTTTCATATTCTGTTTTCAAAATACTTTGTAAGGATTATATTATATTAATTAGATGGTACACATTAAACTCCTTGCAACAAACAGATAAAATTACTGTTTTCTTTCAGCTGGAATATGGCATATAGAATAGGGATAATATGAAGATGAGGACCCACAAAGGAGTGGCTGCAAGGAAGACCACAAAGATGATCAGAGGGCTGGAGCACCTCTTCTGTGAAGACAGGCTGAGAGAACTGGGGCTTTTCAGCCTGGAGAAGAGAAGGCTCCAGGAAGACTTTATAGCACCTTCCAGTACCTAAAGGGGGTTTTCAAGAAAGTTGAAGAGGGACTTTTTACAGGGATGTGTGATAGGACACGTGATAGGACAAGGGGGAATGGCTTTAAAGTGGAAGAGGTTGGGTTTAGTTTAGATAATTTGGAAGAAAGTGTTTAGTCTGATGCTTGTGAGGAACTGGCCCAGGTTGCTCGGAGAAGTTGTGGATGCCCCATCCCTGGAAATGTTCCAGTCCAGGTGGATGGGGCTTTGAGCAACCTGACCTAGTGGAAGGTGTTCCCTGTCCATGGCAGGGGCGTTGGAACTAGGTGATTTTTCATGTCACTTCCAATCCAAACCATTCTGTGACTCTATGGGTCTGACTATCGCAGCATCTCTTTTATTTTTATTGTCTATTCTGAGCAAAGTCCCTCTAGAGCCAACCTCAACTGTCGCCTTTTTGGCTCACCTCTTTCTCTCAGAAGTAGAATTAATTTGTGTGAGGCATCTGGGCTCAGACATTACTGCTCCTGAAAAGTGCAGATCCATAAGGCATCCTGGCTTCACTTCCACATCCTTGGATTCCACTGCCAACCTCCCAGCCCCTCCTCCTGGATGCCACTGTGGTGTTCACTTGGAAGAGGGGCCACAAATCCCAACCAGGGCTGCTGCTTCTGTGTGTAGCAGATACCCGGATCTTACACAGAGCGCTTTGATCTACCAAGCTATTAAATTATATTTTCCTGTACTTATGCATGCAAAACACTGGGTGCAATTTAGCTTGAAGAATATATTAATGCTAATTAGACATCATATAACAAGAGATGAAATTCTGTCACCAGTTCATGTTTAACCACTGCTGCTCTCATTGTAGTTGCTGATGACTCTTCCATTATTGGCATTTCTGAGGATCAAAAGTGGCAATACCTCTGGCCCAAAAACCCTGAAGAAGGCCAAATATCCAGTATGCTTTTGCATGAAATTTTTCACTGAAATATAGAACCTGGGCCATTTGAGTAGAATTGAGTATCTTTCCTTTGTTTTGCTTTGTATGGATGGGGATATATCCATTCAACTCCCTTTAAATTCATGGGCCAGTGACTGCCAGATAACCAGCAATTTTACCATCAGTTACCATTCTGCTTAATTTTTAAGTAAAATAAGTTTGAATGACCCTACAATCAGGCTTTATATTGTCTCCAAACTTGGAAATACTGGCAAAAGCCTACAGCCAATATAAGGTTTATTACTTTTTTGCATCCCGTGTCCCTTTCTGCCTACAGAGTGACTCCTGAGCATAAAAAAATGCTATTAATTATTATTCTCTGTATAGCTTTCAGAGACTACTCTAACTAAAAGGAGACAAAATGTAGCTCAGAGGGGAACAACATTCAATATTATAGTGAAACTATCTGATTAAGAGAAGAGGACCATATGATACTGCTTTGATAGCTCTTTCAATTTCAGACACAGCCTTGTTTTCCTGACACACCCAGAGCTCCGCAGTACTCTGTGTGTCACCTCATTTGTTCTTCCTTGCACTAAGCTTGATCTCCAAGACTGGCTATAATTTCAGTTACTACAATGATGAGTTTATAAAGAGTCTACAGTCTTTATAGCTGGTATCAGAGCATTTCCCTCCTCTGACTCGCATCTAGTAATTTAATTTTTCTGCTTAGGTGTGCATGGCTATGCTTTTGTTTTCAGAAAAGCTAATGAAATTAAGCGCCCTCTCAGAAATGCTTCAGTGCCTTCCAGAATAAGATTAAACGAATGAAAGAATATTTTTAACGTATAAAATAACACAGATAGGAGGGATAAATGAAGAGGTGAGGCATTTTCACATACGACTGTTGACATCCTACAGAAGCAAACACACGTGGATTCAAGGTTGGTTATGGTCTTAGATGAAGATGGGAGTTTTAAGTACTATAATTATTTCCCAAATTCAGAATCATGATATACTATAGAAACTCGTATACCCTGGCAAGGTTTAAGGGATAAATTCTGGCCTTATCATCCTACCATGGGATATAATGTGGGGGAAAAAAAACAGAGTAAGGAAGAAGTTCTTGTGCCTCTTAAGACCTCTGGCAATGTGCAGACTTTCTCTGTTGCAGTCACTATATGTCCATCTGTATCTTTCCAGCCCACAGAAGGGTAAGAAATCGAGGAAAATAAGACTCTTCCATAAGGCAATGATAGAATTTATTTGAAATGTGTGTACCACTAGCACAGCTAATTTTTTTGTACCTGCACTATAGATCACTCGTCCTGGTTTTAGACTTCTATCCCTTCATCAAGCACAAAGGCATCATTTCAGAGACATATCAACATACAGAATTAGTGAGAACATTATTAAAGAAAAAAATATTACCTTGTATCAACCTATAATTTAGTACTCTTCAATGAATAGGAAGGCAGGAGTCATAATGTCACAACTTGCATGATAGAAAACATGAACAATAGTTTGATAAGAATTTATTTTGGGGAAAAGTATGATGTCTTTGTTTTAATTCAAGTGATAACTGAATTTTTCTCTGATACTTGTACAAAGAATATGTCAAAGCAATAAAACAAGATCATAAGGTCCAAGTCTCCATGGGGTTATTGCTAAAGCCTACTGAAAATACACTGGTACAATTTGGAGCTACAACACACATTCAGTACTGTTCCCTTTGTGAAATGATTTGACATGAAAAGAGCTGTGTTAATCCATTCAGCTTGGCATGGGTGATGGATTGAAACAACCAGTTTTCTTTTAGAGAGACTAGCAAATTACTAGAAAGGGGTAAAACTGAAGACTTTGGTCATTACTGACCTGGGCCATAAAGGAAATAAATTACCCTGGGAGAAAGGCCTGAATATATGCCTCACATTGAAAACTGGTGAATTTTTAAAACTAATTCTGATACTTTTCTATTTATTGTGTGAAAAAAGGTAATAAACTCTTGCACTCAACGTATTTTCTGGGAATTTATTACCGCTGCATAGTAATAACTCATTTATTATTGTTAACTATTTTATACATATTAAAAACAATTACTTGAGTTTAAAGGCAACAGAAATACAAAATCAAATCTTTCCTTCATCTGTGATGTTATTTGCTTAGGACTTTGCATCCATTGCACTACAGCTTGTCCAAAACTTAAAAGGTTGACAAAATAGAACTCTTTGGTGGTTTTGTGCTTCCAGCTCTCAAGTACTTCACAGTTCATGTGACCATTACCAGGGACGAGTTTACCTTTTTCTGATCATCAGGACTACAGACCAAGAAATCCAGCAATTTACTAAAATGCATGCACATACCTATGTGTAAATTATGAGAAAGCAACAACGAGTCATATCTTAAAAAGCTGGTGGATTTTTTCCATTTCATTTCATGAAAAATCAGATTTTAAGCAGGGATGAATTTGTTGCAATGGCAGAGGGTGAAAAACTGGCACCAGCTGATCTCCTTTAATTACTTATGAAGGACAATTTGGAACAGAGATTATAAATAAACCAAATCACAAATTCATTTTCCATAGCTCTTCTGCTAACAATCAGAAAAAGCTGCCAAACAGAATACTTTCATGGATTTCAATATTAGAAACCTGGCTCAAGAAAGTTATCTTCCAGACTGAGCGATGGGAATAAATCAATCAGTTTGTGGCACACTTCTCCTTATAGGACTTTCTTCTGACACTCTTGTGAATCACTGGTGCCCATGGAACTGCACATGCATCAAATTATATGAGAGGTGCATCATCCCCAGCATGCAGCTGTTAGCCCACCATCCTGAGCCTGCTAAACTATCTTTCTCAGGCATCCCCTGAGCCTTTGCAACAGTGATGTGTTTAGCCTTGCCCCATTTCATTGAGTAATAACAAATCATTAGGAAATAAAACCTTTTTATAGCATCTTTCGTTGAAAGAGCTCTCACATAGCCTGCCACAGAAGAAAGAACATCGGGAAATGCCATGAGGAAGGCTCATCAGACACACTAAGTCAGGTCCTGTTCTTCACATGCTGCCTGTCTCTCCCACCACAGACTTGGCCCTCCAAATCACGCACCCGCCTCCTTGGGTGATTTTTGAAAAGAAGAGTATGGTTTTTTGAGGTAGCAAAACCTGAAAATCAGGAAAGGGGGGAAATTAATATTAGAATTGAGCAGATTGACAAAATACAGGACATTGTATTCATGACACAACTGACATATGTCCAAGCGTTGCATTACTCTCTCTGTGTTGGCTGGTCCTAATAGTCTTGTTTGTAGTTGGTGTGAGCCTGGGCTGGAGAGCACAACACAAAAATCTAAGGTGACCTTGCTGATCTGCCTTTCACAAACAAACCCATCACTCCAAATGGCTGGGTCGGGCATCTTCCCTTACTGCTCTGGTTTACACTTTAGCAGAGCTTTGAGCTTCCAAGCCTCAAAGGTGCAACACAGGAAGAGCTTGTCTGTTAGGTTTCCTATGTTCTGAAATACAATCAAAAAGGAATAGGAAAAAATAATGACATTTTGAGAGGTACACATGAAATTGGATGTGAAAGTATAATTATTCCAGTCCTAAGTTTTCTGTTTAAAATTTGAGGAGAGACTATAAAAGGGAAAACCTAAGCAGGCAGGAATAAAAGAATTGTAGTTCATAAGTGGTATGAGCACGGCTGCATAACATAGCATAGATTATATGTTTGCTTTAGGGTAAGAGCATAGAAAACTGCAAAGCTCCACTTTCAACAAAGAGATAAGCACGTCCAGAGAAGATTTATTTGCCTCTCTATCAGTGTCATGCTTTAGCATCCTTGACTGCACCCAAGAGATTCCAAAGGCAAAGGATCTGATGTCAGTGCCAACAAAGGACTCTCCTCATATATTGCTAAGCGCATGTTTAGTACTCTTCAGAATGAGATCCGACTCACTGAAACACTGTCTCAATTGAAAAGCCTATGAAAATTGCACTTGCCATTAACATAGCTGAGTTTTGAGAAGAAAAAGAACTGACATCCCTTTTGTGTATCTTTGGTGTTTCTGTCCACAGATAACCTATGATTATTTGCCTTTGATATTATCAGATCAGCAGGGAATCCACTTCTTTTTCACTAGTGCTTCAAATGTGAATAGATCACAGAAAGAGGCAGGAACAGCTGCTATTTCTTCACTCTTGGTTGGTGACAGAACTCACATTTTATTATAGGGTTGAGATGAAAAGCTGATCTTCTGAGAGTACATGTTCCTAGGCTGGTATGTGCAGATGCACTCAGGAGCTGATACATTATCAAAATTACTCTATCTCAATGTTGATGTCACAGCACTTTATGCTGCCGCTCCAAATAATTACCTAAGGTTATCACACAGTTCACAGATTCCCTCTGATTTTGATGAAACAGAGACTCTACAGAAAAAGGCAATGTTACCCCAGGAACAAAGAGAAGCAGCAACCACTGACTTTTGAGATGCTAAAATTATCAAAAAACTCCAATTTCTCAGAATAATAATGAACTTCCTCTCCTTACACTGCTTTAAGTTTTTCTCAGCTCAGAATTTATAAAATTAAAAAAAAAAAAAAAAAAGTGCCTTCTAAAGAAAGAGAGAACTCATTTGGGAATATTTCATCTGACATAAATAGATGGGCTGCAGTAGCTGTGCTTCATCCCCTGGGTAAAAGGCAGCCCTGTGTGAGATCCGTCTTGTGCTTTAGGTTTGTTTTCCCTTCTCACTGCGGGCTCTGCAATTGGCTCTGTATGCTTCAAACAGAAGGCCCTTGTAGAGATTCATCTCTACTATTGTAGCTTCTGCCGTTTTGTGGAGATGAGATTGTTCTTTTGGCAGGATCATTTATCTTTGGGATGGAGGTCCTGATTTTCAATTATACTTAGGCCACTTTGGAGTACTCTCGCAGTGTAATGGGTCTTTAGAATCATCTCAGATCACATTTGCACCCCCTTTAAAGCACTTCTGCTCTGACAGAAGGGTATTAGATGATTGTAGAGTACATGGGCATCAGATTTGTAATGTTTTGATTAACTGACAGCTATGCAACTGCCTTTTGAAAATGACATGAACATTAAGTCATCACAGGTAAGCATACCAGGGTAGCTCTGCCTTGGATATATCCGGTATTCATAAGTGGATCATCTGATACAGGTGCAATAGCAGCTAAGAGTGTGTCTGTGAACAGACTAAACACAAAATTATGCCTCAAATGGCACTTTGAATGTGTATTAAAACGGGAGAAACTCTGATTTGGGAACTTATCAGTAACTGTGAGATACATGAATATAACAATGAAAGCGAGGGAATGCACTATATATGCAGACCACAGTTTGGAAGCCATGCTGAGGCTGGCTTCCTAGAAAAATGCACACACATATAATCTGAGGAAAACAATGAATTGGTTATGTCAGCAAAGGGCATGGATTATAAGTTATGTGTGAATTTCACTGCCTCTAAAATTAAGTGCAATTTTCTCATTTGGCTCTGTACAGGATTTGCTGCTGGCTAATAATGAACCCTGATTCCCAGAAGAAGCAGCAGTCCTTGGACATGAGAAGACATTGCCGCTTGACTTTGAACATTATCTGTATATTTAATGTACCTCACTGCAGATATGTCCTAAACAAAGAGCCAACTTATAAACATTAAAAAGATTCTATGAAAATTGTTGACTACTAACAGACAGAGATGATCCATGCCAAGGTTTTATGTCATGGATAAGAGTGTATGAGGCACTTGTCCTCATATTAGCAGTTGAATCTATTAATACGATAAAAATGACATTTAGGGAAATGAATAGCCCATTATTCCATAGGGCTCTCATTAAAGATAGCCTCTCCTGAGGTAGCTTGATGGCAAAATTTGTAAGTGGATTAGTAGGAAGCATGGAGGGAATGAATGAACTTCAGTGACTGCTCTTTATAATGACTCCAGGTAATTAAAAAGACCAGAGGTATCTGGAGAATTCTAGGTCTAATAGTGTCCTAACAGTATTTTAAAAACATCTAATGATGGAGTTAATTGAGCTTTAGAATTCATTTAGCTGGTCCTTGCATTAACAAGTAGTTTTTATGTGATGGAGGAATTAGAAGTTAAATATTACCTCAATAAATCTTTGAAGACTTTTCCTGTTTGCATTGTCGGCCATTATTAAATAGCATTGTTTATGCAAATTGTAGTGCTGAAGCCTTTTCAGTATCAGAAAATGTTACCCTGAAAATTCATTCACTTTCAGCCACCATGTTCAGGCAAAAGTACAAGACAAAACAGGTGCTGAAGGCAGTGCTACAAGCTGAGTACAAATCCAGGCACTAGGAGGACATGGTCAGGTTCAGGAAGGCATTACAACTCGCTGCCTTCTCCTGGGAGCTTGGTGAAGAACAAGGGGAGAGCCAGCATTCTGGGGGAAGGACTGGCTGTCCAAATAACAGAGGGATTTATTTTTATCCTGGCTCTCAGCAGAACTGCATTCTCTATATGTAAATGTTTAAAGTGGAGAGCTCAGCTGAACAGATGAGGATTTGATTTTCTTGGGTGGGATTTAGCTCATTTAACAGCTATGTTCCTATATCTTAGGAGTGTAATGAAGCAGACCTTTCTGAGGAAGTCCCTAAATTTCTTTAGGCAGTCAAAAGGAGAAAGATAAATGGCTTTAAGGACACGAGAAAAGGTCAGGTACACCTGACTCCTGTTCTCAAACTTGGATAAGTAAGAACTCCCTCTGCAAGTTTTCATGGTCATCTAATGCTTTCCATTGACAGCAAAGTGAATTTAGGCATTCCAGAAAGCCTTATCTTCAGAGTCTTAAAATATGGCTCTGTTAGATGCTTAATTTCACTGATTTGCATCCAACCATGTACTTCAATAAATTGATTACGACGTCTTGATGAAGACAAAAAAGTGCCAGGTGCAGATTCTAGCCACAAAGATGAAGGGAGAAATTTGGATAAAACATTTATTTGGTGACAGATCTCACAACAACACAAAATGTTCCACCTTTCACATTGTAGAAGCCTAGAAGGCTGGAATCCTATCAACTTCTTCAAAGTTCCCCAAGCTGTGATGTTCCAGTTAGGAATACTAAAGCACAAAAGACATAGTGAAGCCAAACTGACAGCATGGATATAGGAACTCTGTTGGCACACATTCCAGCAGAGTGGGGGAATCAAAAAACTGTTTGCTTACTCTACCACCTAATGAGTCTCAGCAGGCACAGGAAATCATATCAAGAACCATCAAAGTAGTAGTAATAATAATAATAATAATAAAAATAATAAAAAATTTTTCTGTATTCTAAGAAAAGCTACTAAAAGCTATCCTCTGCAGCCATGCTGTCTCATAGACAGCCTAGTAGCAGCAGGAATGACACTGAGCTCTGGACACCCAATCACACTAAGCATAAGTCAAGACACACCTCCTTGGTCTGCTCCTTCCAGGGCAGAACCTCAGAGGCCACCAGACCCATCCAGATCCCCACCCTGTTGCTCTGACACCAAGACAAAGTCAGTAATTATCTGACTGCAACTGCATTACAAAAAAAAAAAAAAAAAGTGGCTTTATTTGTATTTGTTACTTTTTTAAAATTTTATCCTCACCATCTCAAAACACCATGCATCTTTTTGTCTGCTTTGCTGTACTGTCATCTTTATTTCAAACTTTCTCTGAAAAGATCTGTCTTCCCATTTCTCTGTTTAATGTTCTTGCTATATATTATCATTGCAAAACATTTTGCAACACATTTTGCATGAAAGATGCTGTCCTGAGGAAGGGCCAACTCACACTGTGCTGTTTGCATAGAGAGCATGAAGGAGGAAGAGCAATAAAAGACTGACTTAATTACTTTGAAGCTGCAGTGCTTCCCGCTGCCTCAGCCTCTGCATGAGGTCCTGACTCAGCCACCAGAGTTGGTGAGAGGGGCCTGATCTTGCTGACAACTCCTCTGGTGTAGCTTTACCCACTGTCACCAAGCAGCTCACAGCAAATGAACAAGCCACAAAGAGCGGCAGGACATCAGTGATGTAGCCCAGGCTAAAAAACTTTTAGAAACAGCAGTGACCTCCAAGAAGCAAAAAAGCCTTTCTGCCCTGTTCTCTCTCCTCTGCTGAACAATTCATAATCTCTTCTAGAAGTGCTGTTCACCTCCCCTTGAGAGGTGCTTTATCCAGGAAAATAATGAAAAATCAGAGCACAGCTGCAAAAACAGATTCTCATTCATTGCCTAAGTACTTGTATTTTTTGTACTTGAACAAGCTACAGTGATATGACCTAACCTACATTGCATATGTCGAGACTGTGAGACATACTGGATAGATCTGGATCTGACTTCTCAGTTTCTTCTGGAGCCAAGGATTACTAGTGACTATGCCTGATGCTATGGGGTAAGCCCATTCATCAGTAGGAAGCACTTAGGAATTTCTTCATTCCTCAGTTGATTAGGTTTTGAGCTAAAATCCACAAAAGTAATACAAGCCCAAGGGATCACAGTTTGTTTCCTTTAGAAAGAACTGTTTTTTTTCTGGCCAGTGCTAGCAACAGCGTGCCTGGCTTAGCAGCCACTTCAATTCTGTTGCATTTGTTGCATTTGTCTTTCCTTCTGTTCTTCTCGCTGCCCGACCTTGGGAAAATTCTTGTTGTCTGTCCCAGGTTGCAATTCCATTGTCGGAATAATTGAGCTATAACAGAAACATTTCCATTGACTTCTTTCTTCTTTTCAAGATTCAAACATTTTGCTTGAACACTTTTGCTTCTCTTATCTCCTTAGAGTTTTGTCCCTGGGTCCTTATCTATATGCAAAATCAATGTTGAGAACTTCAATGCACCATCTGTCTCTGTTTACATCCAGTGACATCCCAGACACAGGGCTTGTACCTGAAAGTCTCTACCTCTAATCTGAGTATATAAACAAGAAAGGATATAGCAAATTCTCAGTATTTTTAAAAATTATTCCAGTAGGACTATTCACCGCTAATACAACCACAGCCAGCAGTGTAGTAGGTGTCTACAATATTTCTTTCCCCTCAGTTTCAACAGGCTTTGTGTGCCATTTCCACAGAAGCTAATGTAATCAGCAAGTTCACTGTCAAATTTGCCCTTTTCTGCAGTGGCTGCAAGTTGAAATGAGCCAGTGTTCTGCTTCCAGGTTAGGAATATCACAGCACTACCTCTATTCTTTTTTTGTTCATGCACCATGCATATGACTTTCCACTCTGAAAAACCAAACCTAAACAAGAAAATACCCCAAACCCACAAAAACATTGATTTCCTTTTTCATAGGTGAAATACGGAGCATTTTTGCCACTTGAAAGTCAAATCCATCTCTTTTGTCCATCACTGCACTCACTGGTTATTATGAAGGAGAAATATGGTTCATTCTAGGAAATTATTTTTCCTTTAAGCTCTGTCTTCTATCTACTTACTCAGATGTCTTGTTCCCCCAAAACTGGCTGTTTCATGACATTCCAAGTCACTCTTCTACTGAAACTGCGTAGACTGTATCAAAGAAAGCACATCTCACAGAAGTGCCTCCGCAGCACTTTATGGACTGCACAGCTCCCCAAGAGTAATTAAAAATGAAGAACAACCTTTTCCAACATCCTTTCAGAACTGCACATGGACATTAGCCAGACACAAGACTGAGCTGCAGAGGGTGCATTAAACTCCCCATCTGCTCTTCACAGTGCTCATCACTGATCTCTAACCCACAGTAGAGTCATTTGGCCAAAAAAAGCCATAGTGGATGACACATGCATACCAGAAGCCAGCTGAACCTTTCCTTCCACAGTATCCACGGAAGGAAATGCATCTGATCCAGTCAACATTTTCTCAATATGTCATTCCAGAGCATGTGATATCTGTAAGTAAGTCATTCTCCAAACAAACCAGGGAAGCCAGGTTTTGTTTTAATTTACACTACCTTATTATCTCAGTTGGTCTTAGCACAACTACTAACTCACTCCAGCGTACATGATGTCAGAGTATCCCTGAGGGTCTCAGCAGCCATCTCAAAACTTGGAAGAGTTTTCGAACGGCACCTGCAAGTTTCCACTTTCCAGGAAAGCGCTTTTCTAACCCACTCCCTCACTACGTCCAGTTCCCATTATGGTGCCAGGATCTGACCCCTCTGCAGATGCTCTGCTCCGAAGGAGCCCCCATTTCCCACGGGCTGCTCTGCCCGGTGAGATACGGACTAAACATGTTTGTTTTTTTTAAAGGACCAGCCCCGGCGACTCGTTTCAGGGGTGTATGCTGTGCGACAGCTGTGGGACGGTAAGAGCCAGGTGCTGATGCGGGTTTGTGCGATGCCCGGTGACTTCCATCCCCTAATGCTAGTGACCTGGGGGTGGTCGCGCACCGCCTGGCCCGGGCTCGTACCCAGAGGGTGCGCTGGGCAGCCCCCAGCCCCTGCCCCTGCCCAGCCCACTCCGTCCAGGGCGCTGGGGCATCGGCCGCCCCCGTCCGGCGCGGCCCCGAGCCCTGCCCGGCACTGGGGCGGCGGGCGGCGGGGACGGGAGAGGGGCGGGCCGGGGGCGGTGCTGGCTCCGCGGCCGTGCGGGACGGCAGCGAGAGCCGGGGCTGGGGCCGGAGCCGCGCAGGGGGAGCGGAGAGCGGAGAGCGGAGAGCGGAGAGCGGAGAGCGGAGCTGCCCCAGCGGGGCGGCTGCGGGCAGGAAGGTTCCGCGCAGCTGTTTGCGCCTGAGCCAGCGCATCCCGAGCCGGAGCATCCCGAGCCGGAGCATCCCGGCGCCGTCAGCCGCCTCCCTTTGCAGGAGAGGTCGACGCTCCGGGTTTGGGGTGTTTTTTTCTCCCCCCGCCTATCAGCCGGTGCGCGTTGTTCGTGCCCTCGGTGCGAGCGGAGCCTCGGCGGGCACGGCTGCCTGGCGGCCGAGCGCTGCTGCTCGCACGCTCCGCAGCGCCGGGGCCGCTCCTCCGCTGTCCGGCGCCGAGCGGAGCCGCGCCGGCTGAGGCGGGTCCCGGCGGGTTTGGGAAGCTGCTGCGCGCCCTGGAACAGCGCTCGCCGTGCCTCGCCGGTGCTGCTGCTCCGAGGGAGCATCCTCAGCGGTTTGCCTGTCCTGTGCTGTAACCAAGGGCTTTCGATTTTCACAAGCCTTTAACCGAGGTACGTGTTTTGTGGCCTGTGTTTGATCCTTCACAAAGGTCTTTTGGAAAGAGCTTGGTTTTAGTCTAACTTCGCGGGTTGGCAGAGTGCTTGAATTGAACGAACGCTTTTTCGGTTTGGAGAAATGGGTTATGGTGGTGGCAAAAAGGGGAACGCTCTGGGAAAGCGTGGGGACAGCACGGGGCCGCTCAGCTTCTGGAAGGAGAGATGCGGAAAGAAGGGAGGCACGGGCTGGTTTCTTTTGCTGAAAGGTGCTGCAGCCCAGGGGTGTGATAGCGCAGACCATTGGGTCATCACTGTGCAAGCAAATTCTTGGCTCAGCGGGCATGAGCGTAGACTGCCACCCGTGTGCCCTTTCACATTATTTGCGGAAAGATGACGGGGAAAGAATTGCTCCCTCTGCAAATACATTGCAACATGCCTATCCAATGTACTGGCAGAAGAGCTGAGCTTAGACAGCACAGTGTGTTAAAAAAAAAAAAAAAAAGCCAGGATGTATGCACAAAAATGTGCCGTTTCCAAACACTTTATGTCTGCCTAAAAGCTTCAGGCTGTTTCAACATCATCTCGCTAGACGTAATAAAGTTTGGAACAGAAAGCAAGTGAAGCAAACTCTTCCTACCCTTGCAAATGCTAAACAGCTAGAGGAAAATTGTGAAAATTGTGATAAAGGGCTGAGAATTTGCCACTCTGATTAACATTTATATATGCAAAGACAATTAGGAATGCATACTAGCTATTATTAAATTTAATTCTTAGTTAATTATAGCAGAATGGG
Source organism: Acanthornis magna (assembly GCA_036785705.1). NCBI lineage: Eukaryota > Metazoa > Chordata > Aves > Passeriformes > Acanthizidae > Acanthornis > Acanthornis magna. Next base: position 17,742,741 of record JAWUZG010000090.1, read on the forward strand.
AGAAAGATGAAGGGGAGAAATGTGTAAAATCTGGACCATATAGGATGCATATTGTGCTGGCAGTTTTATTATGATAAGGGATCCAGCTGGAGTGTCGATGTCTGTTTCCTTGTGATTTTGCTTTTTACAGTCATTTTGAGCCCACTCTAACTTTTCTGTGCCTTAACAGACCGCAACAAAAGGCCACCTGAAACCACCAGCTTCTTTCTCTCTGCTGTTATGCCTAGAAAGGTTTGCTCCTCTCAGGGATGGTTGCTGGTTATAGCTGTGTACTGGCTGCCTTCTTTCCCCACTTCTTCTCAGACTTCCCTATCACCCAAGCTGGGGGAAGGAGAGGCAGGCATGTCACCCCTGCCTCCCTCATGTTATCCCAGCTTTCCTATGCTCTGGCACACAGGCTTGCCTGCCTGCAGACTGCTACTTGTTATATCCAGTACGTGTGCTTTGCACTCAGCAGTATTCATGCTGTAGGATTTGGAACTGCTGGGGAAGGGGTCTGGGGTTGTTTCAGCATCCAGGTCTAATCTAGTACTATCACCATGTAGATGACTGTATGTGTATGAATATGTTTGGCTTAGGAAGTTATTGCCTTGTGCATTTTGTTAACCTTTTCAAATGTAAAAGGCTGAACTGGGATAGCTCGCGTCTACCAAGTGTCCTTGTTCATAATTGGGTCTTAGTGGTGCAGAGCAAATTATAAGTTGTATTCTGTCAATTCCCCATCAGAGGCAGGGAGCAATGGAGTTTTTCCTCCTTGCACCCCATCTACACGGAAGCAGAAGAGGAATTATCTCAACAGCAGAGTACATTCAGAAGTTGCTGAAAAATCTGATGTTTCTAATAGGTCTGGGACTTGGAATCTAAATACTAAAAAGTCAGTATATTTTCACCTCTACCTCCTGCACTCTTTTGCAAGCACTCCTCCCCCCGTGTCTTCATGACTGCAGTTGCCTCCTTTTCCTGGCTTGCGCAGAGGAAATCCTGTTACGACATGGTCGATCCATGGCGCTGCTGCAAAACCCACCTCTTAGCCTGCCACTTCGTCTGCATCTTTGTCAGTCCTTCTGCTGCTCCCTCTTCCCCCCTGCATCAGACATGCCAGTCGCAGGCTTTGTCAAGGGACAGTCTCCCCATACATGATGTACCAACTCTCCTGCTTTCCCAAGACATATCCCCCAGACTTTGATCAGCCTGTGCTCTCAGCATCTTTCTCCCTCAAGCCATCATCTTTCTATTTCTCCAAGCTCCACCTTGTGCTTACTTGTAGCTTCATATAGGCACCTTGTCCATCATTCCTTTCCTTTCCTTCAAATGTCCCAGCACATTCGCTTTGGTTTGATGCCTTCAGCAGCTGTCTGGTGAAATGCTAAAACAAGCCCTCACCCATGCTGCCACCATCCCTGCCACTGGAATTACTCTTGCTCTGGATCTGAGCACAACAGTGTCCTCTAAAGCCAGGACATCTGAGAGGCGGCTGTTCAACAGATCACTCTATCTAGAGCCAGCAGAAACTCTCCTTCCATAGCCTACATTATCCTCACTTGCTCTTTTTTGGCATTTCAGGTGCAACCCTGCCCCCTTATGCTTGCAAGGCACAGTGTGGCTCGCTGCAACTCCCTTTGCAATCGTGTTGTCTCTCTGCCTAAGTTGTTGCAGGCTGTTTCGCAAACAGGGATCCTATGTGAATATTAGGCACACAAATATGCCATGGTTTCTTTGTCAAGGGAGGGTGTGCATGCAGCCTGTGTCAGTAAAATAAGGAATAGCGTAAGGATGGAGATATTCTCTGTTATACCAGCAAGTGGAAACAGAGAATCAAAGGAGAAAGCTGTTTTCTTACTTTTCTTGGTAGAGCATGCTGACATACCCGAGTCAGGAAGCAGAGTTACAGTGAGTTGTGTTACTGTGATAGCACATCTGTGCCTAAAATTCCCTTGACATTTAAGTGTACAGTATGTAGTTGGTACTGAATCTGCTTTTTTTTTTTGAGAGAAAAAAAATTGAAACAAAATTATGCATTAACAGAAACTTCTGTTGAAGCAAGTGTACAAAGCTGTGTCCTAGCTTTATATTGTGACAAGATTCCTAAGAAGGTTAAAATGAAATCTGCTTGACATTTTTGGGTGTGATACGGATTTATAAAACGTGTGATTTATACCTGTTGTTTTTATGAAATATATTGAAAGCAGTGTATCAGTTGAATTTTGCAATAGAAAAGTGTTTTCTTATTCAGGACTCCTTGGGTCACAGCTTTGTTAGTTAAGGACCAATAACCCCACTGACTAGCAAAGTCAAAGGGCATTTACTGTTCAGCAGAGCTCCTTGCTGAAGTCTGCCCGGAGGTGTCCTGAGAGGGGAGTGGATGTGGCCGCATGGAGTGTGGGAAACGCAGGCTCTCAGGTGCGCTCGTGTGTGCAGCCACGGCATCGGCATCGGGCAAGATGCTCTGCTGCAGCACTGGGAGAGACAATGGAGACCTTAAATCCATTCACTTCCAGATTTAGCCACACTTTGTCCTAAAACTGTACTCCTTGTAGATGAAGGGGACTATGTCTGATATTTTGGAGAGGTATTTCCTCCTCTCCCTGGAGCTGAACCTAGGGTCTAAGCACTGCAAGTTTACAGCTTCACACATGAGTGTAATTGAAAATGAAAGCAAGCTCTGATAACAAGGATTGCTTGCCCTGGGGCTTGATATTTTATCTGGTAGGTTTTGGTCTGTGTAAAAGAATGTGCAGCAGCTGAAGCACTCCCCCATGAAAAGTGTGGTGGCTTCAGGAAGGGTGAACACAGTACACAGCCATCCTCAGCACTGGCCATTTGGCCCCAGCTGTGGAGTCCACTGCTGGTCTACCTGAGTCAAATACAAAAGGTGTTTATCAGGAGCCCATGTGAAGAGTCAGGCATGAGGTAGCAAACCTTAATTGTTTGTTTGTTCTGAGATAACTTACATCACCACTACGCCACACACAGACATGCTGGATGGCATCTGCCGAGAGGCTTAGCAGGAGTGTCAGTGGGATGCTCCACACAGCCATTTGCAGCCTCAGAAAGAAGGGGTAGCAGGAGTGGGATGACTCAACCATGAAAGGAGGCAACAAGGCAGGAGCAGTTGAAATACTTTCATTTACCTGTTCCAGTGAGAAAATTGGGTTTTAACTCAATTTTCGTTTCTCATTAAGCAGCCATTCCACAGTACACTAAATTTTCTGTCCAAACGAAACTTCCAAATCTGATGTTGCAAGAAATCAAACAAGAACTCAGTACAGAAAATGCAGAAATTAAGGATTCCTGATACCTGCTGGTTTCTCCTCTTCCCTGGCTAACCTTTCCCTTGACCTTTCCAGTTGGGCACGCAGGGTCTGTTACTTTGACAGTGACACCTTAGTGGCTGTTTTTGACTGTAAAAATCAAGACAATTACCAAGACTTAAAGCTATTATGGGCAACCAAATGGCCGTGTGAACCTTCATGTCTTCTCTGCCTGATCACCCACTGTTATTAAACATTAGGAGCTCAGATCAGTTCAAGGTTTCTGCCTGGGTTGAATTTGGCTGAGAGCAGCAACAAAAGTTATTCAGCGTGGCAATAAGGAGAATAAATTTGGGACTGGACACCAAGAAATCAAATATGACCTGTCACTATGGTCAGCAAAGAGTAGGCTGTTGAGTTTTGGGTGGGATTTTTTCAGCAACCTGTAATTTTTCACAGGTAATTTGAAAAAAGAAAGGGGAAAAAATATTTCAGCAAACCAGCACAGGAAGGAGATTGATTTCCTTGGTGACTGTGTGTCCTTTGGGTGAGAGTGAAATTGGGGCTGCTGTAGGAGGCAGGACCAGGAGGGCCACATTTTCCCATCTGAGGTCCCAGATGTACAGCAGTGAGACTCCTTACCCCTCTCCACATCCTGAGAGATACAGGGAACAGATAGATGCCCACTCCTTGCATATCTTACTGTCACTGAGAATGAATACACTGTTTACGCCAAATCCTTCTGTGGGCTACTGCTGCAGCTGAAACAGTGAAAATAGCTGTGAAGGGCATTACAGTGGTGCAAGAGGATGGAGGACTGTGGGATACAACTGTGTATGCCAGGGGATCTTCTGAAGATAAGCTTGTTGATGTTCTAGTCCAAGTATTCTCTGTTCTTCAAAGATGATTAAAAGCTCAGCCCTCCCTGTCTCACTGTCTACACTTGCCATTTGAATATGAATGCCTGCACATAGGAAGCCTCGAGGATGCCTTGTGTTTTTCACTGTGCATTTAATCAGCCCGAGATTTGGTAGGCTCTGTTTCCCTTGCCTTGCTGGGGATTGTGGCACTGTTGTGTTGAGTGGAAGGCTAAATGGGCAAAAGCAGTGCTCTGTGTATCTGGGGGGAGATAGACTAACAAAGATTCTGCCAAGACAAAGGAGCAAAATCATTTATATTTGCCTTGGTTGAAGATACAGCCCTGTTGCAGAGATCTATGCCTCTTTCTCCCAGGAAAGATATAAAAGGAAGGGAAAAGATCTCTGCTACGAGGAGACAAAACTGAGGGGCATAGAGTAGAGCTCTTGGCTACATGAGACATATTTGCCAGAGAAAAAGTATGCAGGGGCTGCTGTACCCTGCTCCATTCTGTACCACAGCTGCCTCAGAAGCAGTGCTGGGCAAGGTGACAGGGTGCATGTCCTCACATCCTGAGCATGTGCTGGGTCCATCTCTGGGGCAGCTGACCTTGGGGTTCACCTGCAGCCTCCTATCTCTCCTCACAAAGAGATGGTCAGGAAGCTGTCTGACTCCCTTTGGGTGGAGCATTACTATAATCAGTGTTATCAAAACATTTGGATTTCAGCAATACTCTCTTTTAACAGCTGCACTAGATAATTTTCTTTATCGAACTTGGAGAGGCTTAAACCATAAGTGATTCAGTGACTGAAAGGATGAAAGCAGCACAACAATGCATTAGCATCCATCCCCAGAGATCTGCTTCTCTAACACAATCAAACAAAATGTGCTGAAGGGGCAGAGCTCCAAGATATACAATGATTGCGAAAGTGTCTTTTCTCCCTCAGAGGGGATGATCTTTTTGAAAGTGTACCCTCTTTTGCTTTAATTTGCATCATCTGGGAGTGTTTCTTCATATACAAGAAATTTAATTTAGTTTATTAAAAACAACTCAGGGGCTATGTTTTAATTTTAGGCATTGAATGCATGTAGCACACAAAATTATTCTAGCTATTTTTGTGCATATAACATATCCAGATTGGATATTTCAGGTACATGAAAATTGAAACTGCAGATAGTCTGAAATAAAGAGAATTAATAAATAATAGTGTGTAATCCAAAAGACCTGATTCTTGGCAGGAGTCTTTAGGGTATAATGTGAAATGAATTAGAGAGCAGATACAGTGCTCTAGTGCTTAAAAAGGTGCCAGGGGACAGATGTCTGTCTTGGTCCTGGAGCACGCTGCAGAAGAGGAAAAAGGTGTTATCAAAGCCTGTCTGTAAAGCGGAGTCCAGGATCACGGTTTTGATACTGTACATGCAGTTCTGTAACTGGGCAGCAGAAGGATGTTGCTAGCAGGAATAAAACACAAGCCAGGATTCCAGTTGGTTTGGTTTTTTCTGAAATTTCTGGCAGTAAAAGCAGTCAAAATTCAGTGCTTGTCCTCCCTTTATTTTAATATTATTGTAGCTATTACTAAACTCTTCAGCTTTTATTTGCTTTTTTATAGGGACTTTTCTCAGCATGCAGTCCCTTTAGATTTGAGCGTGATCACCAACCACATCCTGCGCATTGGACATTCGGCTTCTATTGCCATATCTTCTTCCTGCTTGTAAGTATTTTATTCTTTTTCCTTGCTCATTTTCCTTTTACTTTTAAAGACCAGATTCAACTCACAGATTCTGGGTCTGATCCCAGGTCATGATGTCTTTGATTTACAGTGATATAAGTGACTCTGTAAACCACAGATCCATGGGAAATGTAAATTAGAGAATCACTGGAACCTATCTGAATTAATCTAAGTATCCTTATGGCTCTGAGATTTTCCTTTTTCCAGCCCCACACAAACCCCCAGACAAAATATAACTTGATTTTAACCTACAACCAAGCCATCTGGGCCCTTGTCTTCTTAGATTTTCAAAGACAGAAATTTAAATCATATTAAATCATAATAAAAAAATGAAATCAGATCATAAATTAAAAGGAAAACTTTGCTTGTGGCAGGAAATAGTTTTTCTTTTCCTTCTCTGCTCTTTTTTATTGAGTCAGTTGGCAATTGATCCTGTTTCCCAGGCAGAGTGGAAAGGGATTCTCTTCTCCTGGAGGGTCCATCTGTAATGGGAAAAAGAAACATCCTATTTACTTGTGGTCTTTAAATTGCCAAAGGCATGTATCCAAGAGGGAGAAGTATTAAGGATTATATTCTCAATAAACTCCAAGCTAGAAGTAATTTTTTGCCTTTCCTACCTACCTTTTCAATGGAATAAAATGTTGCTCACATATTTTTTTCTGTCTAGACCTACTGTCTTATTTAGTTGTATGATGTTAAACTGCTGCATTTTTCCAGTCTAGAGCATATTGCTTTTCAAAGCTGAAGTCTTCCTGGTATGTAAAATTTGCTCAGCCCTTTAGTATGAGCTTGCAAATGTATTTTTACTGGCATTAAATGCTTTGTGTTACATGTTTGCTGGAAGGGCAATATTGGTAATATAGGAAAGAAATAAATGAAATAAAGGTGGTGAGGGGGAAGATGAAAGAATTAAACCAGGAGCTCCCTGGCCTTCAACCAATCACTATGATAGTAGAACTTGGGGAGAGGCAACATATCTTTAGGGATGAGTAGGTCTTACCTTAGAACTGGCATCACCATATCACCTGGGAACCTGCACAATCTTCCTCCTGCTCTTCCTGCCCTGTTGACAGCACACTGAAGTTTGGCCAGATGAGAGACCTTTCCATTGTAACTAAAGGCAAATTAAGATCTCATATGTTAGGAGATGTTTACAATAAGGGCTTTCCAGGATACCTTCTACCTGTAAAGAAACAGTTCACAGGAGATTATGCAAAAATGTTAGTTTATGAAGTATAAAATACAATGCTTTTCTTTGATGTCACTTTGTCTCTCTGCTTAAACAACTTGAAGCTTCTGAAACAGCTGAGGTATTTCTCAGCTTGTAGTCACAAAAATACGGGAACAACCAAGAAAATAAAGTGCTTTTCTATGGCTGATAAACTCACAAGTAATCAAGTCTACCAGACTTATCTTTGCTTCCTGTTCCTCAATTTTTAGGGTTTCAGTGGTGTGAGTATGCTCCATTAAACTATATCTGAGTGTGCCTGGAGAAGTAGAGTTGTTGCATCAGGATATGTGGAGAAATAAAATATAGATGGTAGGATGGTAAAGCATTAATGACATTGGCACTATGAAAAGCTCTGTTCATGCCATCCTGGAGACAGTTGCAGTCTCATTTAATATTCACTTTAGTCTGAACTGGGAAATGGCTACTGTTCTAGCATTGCTAAAGATTAAATTACATATGTTACATATAATTTGGCCCTCAGGGCATATGCTAATTGTGAGGCCTCTGCTCCTGACCACATTTGCATTTTCTTACAAGATGGATTTTCTGGCAGGTAGGATCAGATATGCAAACAGTGGATAGCTCTGGCATGGCTACCCAGGCCTGGTACTGCCTGCTACCTGGGGCTGGCCTCTTGCATAGTGATGCCTTGCCTGATTCTTCACCTGCTCGATTTTCCCTGCTTCTGGTGAATGTCACCTTGCCTATCTCCCACTTACCACAGGATAAAAAAAAATATTAAAAACTCCAAATGAGCCTGCCTACAGCATCTGCCAGGTTGGCTTACCCTTGAAATAAGTGTGGTTGTCCTCACCTGTGAAAGGTGATTTATACCAAGGACATGAATGGAGAAACAATACACAGGAAGAAAATACCTAAATAGCAGCTCTGGTTGGAAAGCCAGGATGTACAAATGACACCGTGTGTCTAGGAGAGCCTTTTCTTTTGTGACAACCCTCATATTTGGGGACCGGAATGGCAGAAACATACATTTTTTGTACATCTAAAACCAGGAGAGTGTGGAGGTAGAGTCTGTGCCTTCATGGAACAGTGAATCGTGTGAATCTTCTAGGCAGTTTGTCCATCAGAGCAGCAAGGCCGTGTAACAACGGAGCAATAGCAGCAGGAAAACTCAGCCATTATCAGAAAGGCAGAGTATGACCTGGGGCTTTCAGCAGTGAGGCTGCACTCCATGACTCGGAAAGCCTCCTCAAGTCACACATCCCTGTCCTGGCATTGCTCAGGTGCCTCTGACAAAGTAATCCAGATCCAGCTACTCCACAGAATCTAAGTCCCCCAGCAGACAGGTGCCAGTTCTCCTGTCCCAGGAGTTTCCAAGAGTGGTTCGTTGGAAAGCCTTCTCCTGTCAGACAGTCAGAGTTCCTCTCCATCTGCAGTCATTCAGGAACAACTCTTTCAATTCATTCTTTGCCTTAAACCAACTCAGCTTTTCAACAGCAGATAAGGGAAAGGCAAGGACCACTAGAGAATGTGAAAACTTTGCCTCTTTAGCTCATTTCCTCGATCAGTTTATGGCTCTCAGTTTATGGCTCAATAAACAATGGGTTTATTGCAGTTAGCCAGCTTTGCCATTATACTTTGAAGTCACTGGAAAAACTCCCAGTCATTTTTTAGGACTAGGTTTGAGCAAAATGTTAGATGCATTTAGCTTTCAGAAATGCAAAAAAACCCAAAACCAAAAGCACAATTACCAAACAAGAAGGTGAAGCTGACATCTGACTCTCTGGGGATTATTCCTTTGGGAGGATCAAAGTAAGAGAAACAAACAGTTCATGGCACTTACCTTCTTCTCCCAGCAGAAGCAGGAACCTGAACCAAAGTTGTAGCTGTGGTGCATGGAATAAAACTACTTGTGGCTTCATTTGGAATCAGTTTACCATGTCTCTGATCTCACTACAAAATATTCATTGAAAAATAGCTGGGGTGACATTGTAGGACCTGTAAGAGCTCTGATTTAGCAAAACACTCAGAGCTCTGCTTAACGGAGGTTCTGATTAGTCCTATTTAATACTATAAATTTTCCACCAACTTCAAGAAAAATCTCAAAAAGTGCCAAAGTTATTCTTTGTTCCAGGGGTAAAAGTGCTAATGGTAAAAGTAGAATGTAGTAGATTTCGAGTTTGTGAAAAATGTAAAGGTTTTCAACTTCTGCCATGTTAAAAAATTCATGTGAATGAATTCCTTAAGTTATTACAGAGCAATTCAATTAATAATGGATCTCATTTTCATTATGACAAGTAATTAAGAATAAACATCTCCTATATCAAAGCCTATCTTTTAAAAAGGATAAATTAGCTATAACACACTTAACTACTTCCAGAACATGAAATGAACACATATTCTTTCATTAGTTAATTTTATATCACTAAATTGAAGACAGTTCAAAAGGAGTATAATCTCATAAGGATCTCTCTTTGTTCAGTCTGTTGTGACTTATTTCACAAGGTACAATAAATACTGTTTCCTGTGGGGCTAAATACTATTAGGATTATAAAATGGTTCTAGTTTAGTATATTTTATGCATCACTATGACTTATATACCCTACCAAAAGTAGGAATATTTTTATCTGGTGTTTGCAGATACAGTTTTGTACTCCTGCATATCTTGTAGGCTATTGGGATGCTTGATTAAGACTACCAAAAGCTCCACTATAAAACAACAAACACAATAAATAAACAGTAAAACAACATTGGGAATGTAACCTTTTGTCCATAGCCCTCAGATAGTCCTCTCATGCTTTCTGGGCTGGCAGGGCTGCCCATTCCTTGGAATTTTGCTTGTAGGTGTCAAAAGGTTCATCACTTCACTGAAACATGCCTGCCATTGAGACCCCCATGGCAGAATTACAATGAGGTGTGATTTGATATTTGAAACCATTCAAAACATTTTATAAATATACAGTAAGAAAGCAGATCTGGCAGATTTTCTCATTCTGGGTACCTCTGGCGAGACACTACAGAGTAAGTGGCTAATGGATTCATCATCAACTGTGATGCTGACTGGTTTTGCTGATCTAGGTTGAGAAGCTGAAGTCTTAAGAGGGGGTTTCATTCCTTGAATAGATTTTTTTTTCACAAGATAAATTTGGATTCCAATATTTCTGTCCCACATGAAGTACATTTTTGATTGTGCCATCCTGCAGTTAAACAACTCATGGTTGGGAAGGGTCCATTTTAATTCATTAGGATTCAGTAGGATTTCTTCTAATCCCTGCATTTTAGAAAATTGAGATATAAAGATAATTGCTAGCTAATTCTGTAAGAATTACAGCTTTGTGCTAAAAAATCTAACTCTTAAGATCTAACTTATATCAGGTGCACATTATCTGCTAGTAAATTAATCTTGCCTTTTTTTTTTTTTTTTTTCCATGCAGTTCTGAAGGATATAATCTTAAATTGTCCTGGACTTCAGCAGTAAAGGATAAATTCATCCACTGGCTGACTTGTCATCTCACCGTTGTGATGGAAAAATGTTTGCTTAAAACAAACTCTTTTTGTGCTACTAAAACTGCCTTTGAATACAAGATCTGTTGTGATTTTTAAAACACAAACCCAATAATGTCAGAACCCGACCCTTCATCTGGATTTGTAGGAAACATGGAAAATGGGACATTTCTGGAGCTGTATCCCACATCCCTTTCAACTTCAGTGGATTCATCGCCTGGCCGTTTATCCAACGTCTATGTCTATGTTTCTATATTCCTCAGTCTCTTAGCTTTTCTCCTTTTGCTATTGATCATTGCACTTCAGAGGCTGAAAAACATAATTTCTTCCAGTTCCTCCTACCCAGAATACAATAGTGATGCTGGAAGTTCATTCACTAATTTAGAGGTTTGCAGCATTTCTTCCCAGCGCTCTGCTCTCTCAAACCTTTCTTCATGAAAATAAATGAAGGGAAACACATGGGGAATGAAAGAGCTTTGTTTAGTTTCTTGGGGAGGTAGTGCATGTAACATTTGCCTTAGAAGACTATTATCAAGAGGTGTTTTTAAAAGTTCCCTTATTCTTTTCCTCCTTTCCTTTTCTAGTCTCCATTTGCCCTTTAACTAATTTTTATTTTGGACAATGGATAATGACACCTGATCATCATTTCTTGCCTGTGAAAGTGATGCTGTCTCTTTCTCACATGTATACAGTGTTCATTAAGAGTATTCCTGCCAAATTGTAATACTGTTCTAACTGGCTGTATCATTTTTCTGCTCTAGTTGTGAGCCCTTCCCTGGTCATGTGTCAGCAATATGCTGACTACTTTTCCTTTTTTGATTATATAAGGACTTTTGGATGAAATCCCTATTGCTAAAGCATAAAAAAATCTGCTTAAATTATAAATATTGGGACAATTTAAAGTTGTTGGTATTGTTTCCTTTTTGCTTTTTAATTTTCACATCTTTTTCAGTATTTATTGATGTTTATAAGACACAGTTAATTCTTGAAGAATGTTGCTTTTGTTTATTTGTACTCCCAACTCGTTCTGTATAAAGTCTGTATTTCAGTTTTTGAGTCTCTTTGGTTAACTTAGTAAAGCGACTACAATAACCATGCTCACTGTTGAATGTGTGGAGGTATTTTTGGAGCCCATTGCACCTCATTATCTCATTTGCCTAATGACTTGTTCCTCCAGGGGGCAGCTTTTGCTGCTGAATCATAAATACCACACAACTCCTTTGCATGCTTCACTGATACTGCAGGTTCTTCTTACTGGATACCAGGACAAACCAGTGGTTTCTTGTAAAAGACTTGCATTCAATAAATACAGGTAGCAAGTGAATCACTCTTAAATTGTCCTTTTAGGCACATGATGTTTGTACTCACATGAGCAGGGCCAGCAGGGACAGAAATTGCTTGTACTGGTGAGGAATTTCTGGGCCAGGCTTTGTCCCGTGATTTCGGAAATGTGCAGTGGGGTGGAGTGGGGGGACACAGGGATCTGCACAAGGGCCAGGCAGAGCTGTGCTCTGACCCGCAGGCAGTGCAAGGTGTACCTGCAGAGGGCAGGAAGGGATGGGCAGGAAAATGGCAGTAGCTCTGCCCTTTTCTTTTCCCCATCAGCATAATGAAAAGCTAGAGATGGGAAGAGAAATGGATGATGTTTCACAATCTCACTTGTTTTTCTGGGTTATGATTTCCCCTGCCCAAAACGTAACACGTCACTCAGTTTCTGCAGTAAAGTAATGACCAGCTTTGTGAATTGGATCCTGTGGTCAGCTGGGAAACAAAGCCAAACATTCAAAACAGGGATTCAAAGTGCCAAGTGTGACTTGATAGGACTGCAGCCCCAGACTGTGGTGCAATGCCTTGTTGTCCTTACCACACTGTGTGAGCACAGCTCCATCCTGCCATTCAAGCTCATGCAAATTTTGCTCTCAAGGCTGAATCCAAGTCACTGGAGAGGCCTGAGGAAGGGTACGGCAATGTCCCTGCCATTTCTGTTACTGACATAATGCAGGTGTAGCTCTGTGAGATGGGATGGTCTCAGCAGGAGCAGCTGCCCTCCCTTCACCTGGCACTACTCCCCAGCAGGCAGAGGGCTTAGGGAAGACTTCCCAAAAACACTTGTACCTCTTGTCGAGCTGTCAAGAGGTATAAATGTGTTCCTGAACAAGACAGACTCTGCCATTAACTACACAGGTTTTAAAATACAAATTTGGAAAGGCTGGTATAAATATAATCATTAGAAATGCAGCTGCTGTTGCCAAACAACACAGATGATGCTGGAGTTGGTGTTTTCAATTTTTAAAAGTGGACACGCAGTATGGTAAGTGGTAATGACTTCTGGTGGTGATTAGCTCCTTACAAAGGTCAAAGAACTTGCTGACTAATAAAGAATATAAGCCTGCAGATTTCCTGAACAAACTGGTTTGATGAATATATTTACTGCTTGGAATATTTCATTAATCTAGACAAAAGTTTCTTGTATATCACTTTTCACTGTAATTGAAATTTGACCTTGAAAAAAGAGGTAGCTGTTTAAAAGGGATCAGGAAGCATCCTTTCCCTTCTGAAAGCTTTTTGAAGTCCCAAACCTGTAACAGAATGTATTTGTATGTTGAATGGTAGATAAAATATAAATGAACTGTAAATCAAGAGAGAGCAACTCTTCAACTGTCTCGCCTTACTGACAAAGTTGCAAATTTGTTGCTTCCTTTGCTGCAAACGGAGGAATTTAATCAAAACCAGAGATGAGACCACAGGTTGAGATGGGTATTTGTTCCCAGCAATGTGTCTATACTTGCAGATATAGAGACATTTAATATTAAAATACAAACTGTTGAAAACCCATTGGCTGTGTTCAGTGAGCTGTTGTCAAACTTCACAAGAACAAAAGTATTTTTCAGACTGCAGAAAATAGCAAACTGAAACCACACATTTGATTTTGCTTTGTAGTTTGCTAGATGCTATTAATTTTTTCCCACTCTGCAGTGACATACGGGATTGCACGGTCATCACGATTTCAGCTGAGTTGCATCTGTTCTCTTCACGACAGACTTGAATAGAAACAAGTAGGTTCCAACAAAATAGCATCAGGAGAAGCCACAGGCGAAAAGCACAATGGCATTTTTTATGATTGCGAGGTACCACTTCTTCAAGGAAAAGAAAAAAGAGGAAGAAAAAAGAAACCTGCCTGAGAACCTGAGCCTGAGTTAACTTGAGAACACTGGAACAGGCTTCCTAGAGCGCTGGTGGATGATCCCCAGCCTGTCAATGTTTAAAAGCCACTTGGACAATGCACCTAGCCACATGCTTTAGCTTTTGGTCAGCCCTGGAGTTGTCAGACAGTTGGACTAGATGATCCCTGTAGGTACCTTCCAGCTGAAAATACTGTACTATTCTATTCAAACTAGAGTTACAGGGATTTTTTTTTTATTTTTTTTTTTAATTTTTAATTTTTTTTTTCCCTGTGTCCAATCCCAAGTTCCCCATCAGAAGAGAGAGAGACGTGTGGAGATACTGCACTGAGCCCAGATCAGGGCTGCTAAGATGATTAAGGGACTGGAGCATCTCTCTTATGAGGAGAAGCTGAGAGAGCTGGGACTGTTTAGACTATAGAAGGCTCAGAAGAATCTCATCAATGTATATAAATACCTCATGGGAAGGAGGAAGTAGAGGGAGCCAGGGCCTTCCCTGTGGTGCCTACGGCAGGACAAGAGGCCACTGGCACAAAATGAAACATGGGAATTCCACAAGAAAATATATTACTGAGAGGGTAGCCAAACACTGGCATAGGTTGCCCAGAGAGGCTGTGACATTTCCATGTGTTGATCTGACCCTGCTTTGGGCGAGGGGACTGGACCAGATGATCCTCAGACATCCTCCTTCATGTCAGTGCAAAAACTCAGAGGCTTCTGGCTCGCTGCCTCCTCCTGATGTGTTTTCTCATCCCTGGAGCTGAGTAAGCAACATCATTACTATGAGGTGATTAGTTCAACAATTTGTTGCTGAAGAGCTGCTCTGCTCCCCCTCCTCCCTGCAGCCACATACTTTTCCAGCTTTTCCACTGCCTTTTTGTGCTGTGGGTTCACATTTCACAGTCAGCTTTTGCCCTGAGCCAGTTTTGGTTGTTACTAACCCCTCTAATTCAAACACTGTTGTTAACTTTGATAAGATATGACTCCAAGTTTGCATGCCATCAGGTAGTTGCAAAGTATACCTCAAAATCTATAGGAAAAAAAAGAATAAAACATGGGTGAGGAAAGAACAGAAGGAGTTTCTGGAACACACAGAAAAATTATTTTGCATTAGTTCAACAAATATGGTCCATTCAAGCATATTTAATCAAAGAGAACCTGCTGAAGACTGTAGCAGCCTCTGTATCTAAGATTCTCTGGCACTGCTGGCCACCTTGGCCCTACTGTCAAGTTAACCCATCATATTTATCTGCCCTCAACATTACCACATTATTCCTGAAACAGTTTTCAGGAAAACTTAGCAACTAAGAAAATTTTCACTTAGCAACTCTTCAACTTTGTGGAGAGTTCCATTTCATTCCATTGAAATTATTTCCTGCATTCAGTCCTTCTCTGTCTGCCAGGTCATGTGTAAGGTTAGTCTCTGTAAGCTGAAAACCTTGTCTGGATTTCCTACAAACTCCTTTTAACTTGGGAGCAAGTCTTACTCCTCTTCTGTGCAGCTTGTTTGCCCTCCCTTCACTGTCTAACCCCACAGTACTCTGACAAGACTCAATCCCCAAGGAGCATGATGTTCCACTTTACTTGATCTTTTTTGTTTCAGCATTTCTTTTTTTTCAGTGAGAGCCCTGGCAAAGACATCTGCGTGGGAAGGTTATTTACGAGGTCCATATACCTCCCATTCTTCTAGATAGGGCTGTTTTCACTACATGTGTTATGGCTGTCCAAGGAGACTTAGTGAATTCCAGCCCAGCTGCTCCCTGGCTCAGTGACCTTTCCACATCCATTTCCCTCTGCAGGCTCCCAAAGACAAGGGCCCCTCTCTGTGGCTACAGTGGGGGATTACATGCCCCAAATGCAGGGTGCAAAAGTAGCCTGAAGGAGCTCTTTCTTTTCTCTCCAGGAAAAGTGGGCTTGCTCTTGCCCATGTCATTGCATAACCCAGAGCAGCCCTGATGCCAGGCACTTGGATGTGCCAGCAGGAGCCACCTGCAGCCACAGCCCCGCGCTCACACCACAGCTCCACAAAGCTCCTGCCTCACTCACACAGCCCAAACAAGCAGCCCAAAGCGGCCAAGATGCTGCCCCAGGCTGGGGCTTGGCCAAGGTCACTTTCCTGATGCCAGATGAAGGTGTTTTCACAGCTACTCCCAGCACTGTGCTTTGGAGATAAAAGCAACATCAACCTCCTGTGTATCCACTTCCAGGGCCAGGTTAGCACATCAGTGTAATCACAGCAATTGCCATGCAGGTGATAACTACTGTTTAAGGGGACAAAAAATTACTCTATCCAATTATTTCTCTCCTCAATAAATGTGTGTAGGTGTCTGTCAGAGCATTTTTTGCCACACATATTTACTTATGAAGCTGCACTTCTAACACTGAATGCTGATTTGGCCATATAGACCAGGTTCCAGAATATAGGTACATCTCTTTTTTTGTTTGTCTGTCATACAGTATCATTGGTTAAATATAAGATGGAGACTAAGCAGTTAGTTAGCAAGTTTTACACTCATTGCCCCTTCAGCACAGGGATCAGTTTGTTGTTTGTTTCAGAACATTATATCAGTTACAGCCCATAAATCATTTGCATGGCTTTTTCTTGAGCCTGGGCTCAGCAGTTGCTTACAAATGAGAAATAACTGTAAAGGACATATTTATGTTGGAGATTCCCTGTGTTGTTTGCTCAGGGCAAATCCTGCTCCAGCTCCCTGGATGCTGCTACAGAGCTGAGAGCTGTGTGCCAGGGGATTTCTGCCAAGGTACCCTCCCTTTTTCCAAACAGCTTCATCAGGATGCAGAAGATGAAACTTATTAAATTAGGACAAGCTGAAACACCTGCCAGGAAAAAGGAATGATGATACAAAGGCACCCAGCAAGAACAGAAGCATAGCAGGGAGCAAAAGGAGATGCAGCCTGGAAAACATGTAAATGGATGTGTGTGGGGCAGGAGCAAACTGAGAAAGGACTACTGCTGGCTGGAGAAAAAAGTGGCAGTAGTGACAGAAGAGCATCTTTTCATGAGAGGGGGTGATGAATTAGACACAAATAGGCAATATTGCAGCAGAAAGGTAAATAAGGCTACCATCCCTCACAAGACACAAGGTCTCTTTTTCTCCTGTCCTCAGTGCCAGTGTCAGGGACCACACAGGGACAGCTGATGGGCAGGGGGAGAAGGAGGTTCATGGCTGGGCAAGTAACTTCACTGGCCCACACATGGGAAGTTCCCCCCAGCCCCCACTCCTGCTGCAGCTCTGGCTGTTGCTGCTCTGCTCTGGCAAAGCATTTTCTGCCCAGGGCATTTTTTTCTGCCCAGTCCTATTTTTCCCCATACTCTCCTGCTTTTCTTGCTCTCTCTTTGCATCTGAAGGCTCCAAAGAATTGTCCAATAAATTGTACTTCCTCTGGGATATCCCACAAAGGCTCTCCCAGGCTGTCATGATGCCTCTCTGCACACCCTGGGCTGCTGGGCAGGGTTTGGACAGGTACATCCTCATCTGGAGACACTGAGTTAGTGTTTCCCATCCTGCCACCTGTCAGTGCCCCAGTTCTCCTGCTACATAGCACACTTCAGCACACGTGGAACTAACTGCTCCTCAAAAACTTCAAAAACTGTTCTTTACACATCCAGAGAGGGCTTTTCAATGAGAAATGCCTCTGTGCTCCCAGTAATCTTGCATGGTATTGTAAAATGGCTGGAAAACCCATAGGCCTGTGCCTAATTTCCCTAGTATGAAGTCTGAAGAACGACTAACACACATTTTCAGTAGTTCCTTTAAAACAGAAGCTGCTTCATGGTTTTCAGTTTCCATTCATGCTTTAAGAGGTTGGTTTTATTCAGAAATTAACTCCTGGGTGAACATGCTGTTGTATCTCTACAAGAATAATTTTTCTTCACTAACTTTTCTATATTTTAGAATCTCGTAAAAACACTATTTCAGATTACAGTCCTATGTTATATTCCTGAAGAAATGTCTATATTTGTCATTTCAGCCATCACTATGAAAAGGTGGGGGAAAAGGGTAACCCTAATATCTGCTCCTAACAGTGAGTTAAAGGCTGGGTTAGATTTGCCAGGCAATTTTGTTAGACCCAGGTGGTCCAGATTTCATGGTGTTTGTTGTAAGACATTGTCAGTCCTGCTGACATCAACTGAGGGGGAAGTCTGTGCTTCAAAGTGGGTGAGGTCAGATCCTGTGGTCCCATCCTGTCCCAGAAAGGGTCTCGAGTACAGAGATTCCCTCCCACACTGGCACACTGTCCCTCATCATCTGCTCCTGCATGGGCCAGTGGCCCAGGAATGACATGGAAGGATTATGCCCAGCTACATGTGTGCATTGAATAGGGACCCTGCAGCTCTATGCTACACAAAAAACTTCCAGAAAGAAAAAACTGGTAAAAATTTTTGAAATGTATTAGAAAACATTATAGCTCGTTTTGAAGGTAAAGAAGATTGTACTGACAGATTTATAATTGCTTAGATCTACTGAGAATTCAGAACAAGGCAAGTTGTTTGACCAAAGGCACTTTGGAGTGTCTAACTCATCAGTGTTCATTAAATGGAAATAGGGGCTGCTGTGATGAAGAAAAATATCAGATACTGTAACGTGAACCTTGGCAAGATCAAAAGCAATTAGTTCGGTACTAGAATCAGAGTGCTTCAGCAGAAGTGGAAGAGAAGGCAGAAAAAAAAACTTTGCATGATTCTGCATTACAGAAAATGATTATAATTTTGTAATAAAAGGGTTGTTGCAGAGAGAAAAAGAAAGTGGAATTATCAGCAAGACAGACAGACTGACCTTTGCTCAGCTTGGGTGCTCCTATCCTTTGTCATCTGGAGTTGTTCAAAGTGGTTATCAAAAAGGCAGAACTCTGCTGTTGCTGCCTCCTGTGCTCTAGTCCATCTGAGTAGCTGTCCTCTTAAAGTAATCCTGCTGGGATGGTCTTCTGGGATGGTCTTTGGTTTTCTTCCCCAAAGATGGATCCTAGCAGAGGGAAAAGTGAAAAGCAAAAACAAAGGAGGTTTTAATGAAAATAAAATTGGATCTATAAATAAATAGGTATACAAATAAATAAACAGAGAATAAGCAAAAGGAGTTGAAAATTACAGGTAAATAGAGAGACAGAAGAAGTGCAAATTCAGTTCAATTCTATCTTAAAAAAAAAAAGAAAATGCTTGCAGAAAAACAGGAGGAAAAAAAATTAATTATGCTTTGAGGCAAACCACCCACCAATTGCTTCCTATTTACAACTAGAAACCTGCCAAGCAAAATAGATAAGTGGAAGGGTAATTAGAAAAGCGGATATGATTAAATGTTTGGGGAGCATGTGTGTTCCCATCTCTGCCCATGTGTGTTTAGCTGCTGCAGGAAATGCGCCAGAGGGGAAGGAGAAACAGAACCATCTCTGCAGACAAGGAATAATGTGCAGGTGGATTCTTCCTTCAGTAACACTGGGACCCATCAGCTCTGAGGGGGATTTGAGCAATCAGGATCTGCTCCTCATCCATTTCCACCTACACCCCCTCAGACAGCCTCAGGGACTGTCCTGGCATTGCTCAGGTGCCCAGGGTCAGTAGGTGCTGTCCACTGCCTTCTCTCTCCCCGGCAGTCAGGGTGCTGCAGGAGCTGCTGGGAGCCAGTGTGGCTCCTGTGAACATCTGCATAGTGACCAGCTATAAATGCCTTAGAACAGCTTCGTGGTCACCTGGAGTAGTTATGTAGCCTCTCTTGTCTGGGAAAAAAAAAGAGGTTTGTATCAATCACTTGTATCTGAAGATGCTGACTTGTGTTCGACCGCAAATGTCTGTGCTACGAGGACTGTGATAAGAGAATAAAGAAATAAAAGGAGAATGAGAGCAAGGCAGAGTACAGAAGCAAGGGACTGACTTTGCTGCACATCATCCTCAAGGATCAAAGGATTTACAGTGAAGCAACCCAGTTGTTCCCTCCCACCCCTTTTACTACTCCATTAAAGCTGAAAATAACTTAAAATTTCTAGGCTTAAAACAATGCAGCAGCTGGAAAAGCAGGTAGGAGGCACTGTTTTCAGCAGAAAAACAAGATTAGATACCTGTCCCATTTCTGAAGCAAATAATGTGCAGGCACTGGGCTATGCTTCTACTGGAATTAGCCTCCAAGTAGCCAAATCTGCAGCAGAGTCCTGTGCAGATATGTCTTGTCTTCTCTGTTCACTGGAAAACACAGGTCACAGTTTACTATCATGAGTTTGATGCATTTCTGTCAAAATTATTTGAATTAAATAAGCACCATTATTAGTTGAAATGCTTTATTACAACATTTTTGATACAAACTGTTCTCAGATTGTTTTGAACTATATTTAAAAGTGATCCAGATATATCTATTTTTAAATGAAGTATGCAAAGCATGTCTATACAGATTAAATGAAACAGTCTTGTTTAACCTAAAAGCAGATTCAATTTTTTTTTTTTTTAGAAACAGAATAATTTTTTTGTGAAGAAAATTCACTTCAGATAGAGCTGGGTGAATTTTTTTTCAATTATTTAAGTAATCAAGAAAAAAAGTCAGTTATTTATAAAACCTTAACCTCATTTTCTTTTATGACTTGCTCCTAATGCATGTTTGCACATAGACCTCCTGTTGACCTCCATGGAAGTTACGCATCTAAAGGGAATGCAGAACCAGACTCAGCAGACAAAATTAGTGATTTTCTAATTGCTCTAATTGGTGTTTAATTTTTCCGCTGTTTAGAGACCAAGTTACTGACTTTTAATGGGAAAAAGAAATATATGCTGGAATGAGAATGTAATCAGATAAGAAAAATAGTTAACATTATATTAGAGCTGCAGAAACAGAGTAATTGGTAAATGTGAATGTTTTCATTTTCAGTTACAAATACCACCGATTGCCATTTCCGCTGCCACTTCTACTAATTTGTATTCAGAAAACCACATCCCTGAAAACGTGTAAAGCATCTGCTTTGAGAAACTGAGTGTCAATAGCTGAACTGTGTGCATTGCCCTACAGAGACCTTTGGAGTGGTAAAGAGGAAGAGTAGGTCATTGCTATTATGGATAGGGATTTGTGGGCTGTCCACAGGATGGATCTAATCACATTATCCATTAATTCAGCCTACATGAGGGGAAAGAAGTGACTCAAAGACATCAACATTCACACAAAGTAAGTATGTTGAGTTTTATTCAGATGAAACATGACAGTGACTTCAGCTGGCTCCCCTTGTATGGAGCTACTTCAGGAACCCCTCATTTTCCTATTTTTCTTTGAGTTTTCCTAGTTTGTTTTTCCTGAAATTACCACCTGTCCTATGTACATGACACTTTATGCTAAGCAATCCGAAACCCTCTGGTGCAGTAACTAGGTGTGACTTGACCTCCCACTGATTTACTGAGCCTAGAAAACCTCTGCAATAAAAACTGCAGTGGAACAGTTGGGTAATTTGACATCAGTAATTCATGGCCTATCCCCCTCTCACGCTACCTTTACCAATACCCTTTACTGAGCAGCACTGACTTGGTTTAGCATGCAACACAGGCCTTCTGCTAATAATCGGTAACATCTGCTTTAGATCAAAAGGGTAGGGAAAAATATTCCTTGCAAGCAGACTCTGCTCATCTTGGTTGTCTGTAGTAAATTTTAAGTGGAGCTGGCATATAACAAAAATTACAGTTGACAAGGGGTATTTTTAACTACATACCTCTCATCTGGATATCATACAGCAGCTCATTTGGATTTTGAATTTCTATAAGTAATGATTCTCCAAGCATCTCCTGAGTCCTGGTAAATTCAGTGAGCCTACCTGATGAGCACGCAATGGGAAAAGTCTCTACAGTTAAATAGGGAAATGGTGTAAATACCATTTTGGGCAGTATGTTTGCTAGGATAGATACAGATCCATTAGCTACAACTTTAAAAGGTGGTGCTGCCACAATTCTGAGCCCTTTTCTGAAAATGCCCTTACCACTACTACGTACTCTATTGCCATTCATTGAGACTATTTAATTTCTTCAGTTCTATATCAATTTTTGTTAAAGAGATAGATAGATAGATAGATAGATAGATAGATAGATAGATAGATAGATAGGTAGACAGATAGATAGATAGATAGATATCCCAGGGTGGGTGCTGCAAATAAAATTTGCAGTGCTGAGTATATACAGTGAAGGAATTGTTAAGTGGATTTCTAGAAACCAGGCTTTATGGGATGGGATTGCCTCTGAGAGAATTCTTTCTTTCTCTTTCTTGCTCGTGTTCTCCTAAAATATGCACTCTGAAAACACTATTTTCTAAGTTATTTCAGATATGTTTTCTTTTGTTTTCATAAAACACCGCCCCCATATCTGAATAGTTAGACCTGTTTCCCACTGCATCCTGGTTTCCTGGAAGTCCACAAAGATTTTTGGGTTTACAGGGTTGAATTACAGAATTTTAATTAACAAGTCATCCTTATAATTTAGGGATTATTTTGCTCCCCTGCAAAGTCCAGCAGTAATGTCTGGATTAAAAAGATTACAGAAACACTTTCAGTGCAGGTTTTTGAGTTTGCCAAGGCTATTTCATAAAGCTATGGACCAAAACAAGTTTCCCAGTGGTGGTTTTCTGTACATATGAATGAAGCACAAATTTGTCTGACATCCTGCAAATGTTTGTTGACAGTGTAAAATTGGTTCATTTTACTTTCTCTCACTCTCACATACACATCTATTTTTGTGTGCTTATGTGCTCCTCAATCCTCCCAGTCACCTCTGTCATTCTTCTCTGAATTCTCTAATCACTTCTAGGAAGATGATCAGCATCCCACTCAGTGCTGCAGCTCCTGTCACCCCAGAGGCATGGAGAGCATTTCCAGGATTCCTGCATTGCAAGGGGATGTTTCTGCATAAAGGGGCACAGATTAGCCATATATTGTAGCAACCTCACATTTCATCTTTTTTTTTAGCTCCAAATCATCTGTGTGAGTCTGAAATCAATTAGCACCATCGAAAACCTGGCCAGAGGAATGTTGTGCATGGTATAGTCAGAAAACTGGACCCTGGTCCACTCCATTAATCCCAAACCATCTTTTCACTTAAGATCCTTCCATCAGTTCTTTGCCTCCACTGTGCTCACCTTGTCCCAGTTCAGCTTGCCCTTGGGATTTCTTTTAATTCTCTGTTTAAGCCTTCATTCAGGTCATTAAACAAGCCTGGATGTCATACCAGTCTCAGCAATACGTCACTGAGCACCAACATGACACGTTAATGTTTATTGTTGCCCTTTGTTTACAGTTCGGGGAGTTTTTATCCCAGTCAAAGTACCTATCAAGTCAATTATCTGAGTAATATTTCACAAATTACTCTGTCTAGTGCATTACTGACATGTAATTATATTGGTGTAAATTGTCAGAGCTATCAACAGAATTAGGCAGGTTACATTTGTATAAAACCTGCAGCTGTCACTTCCTCTGCTTTTCTTCTCCCTAATTTGTTTGTTTGAGGCAGAGCCAGGGACTAGGAGCAAGACGGGTGCTTGGGCAGCACATGCATGGAGCCATGAGATACTGTGGAGCAGACAGAGCTGGGAGAGTTTCAGACTGCTGCACTGGGCAGGAAATGTCTACAATACTGTCCTCAGTGGCTCCTGCTTTCCTTTCACAGATGTCTGGGGTTTTCTTTCCTCAGAATTCCCTCCATTGCATTAAGTGAGATGGGAACTTATCCTCATACAAATGCAACTGCCAGGATTGTTTCTCCCTTCCAGAGAAACCAAACTACGTCTGATTTTCTCATCTTGTTCACATACAATTTAGAGCATAAGGTGCCTTACTGGGAAGTTTCCTGCACCCTGAGGTCGACACCACCAGCTCTTTGTTGCTCTTCATCCACTTCTTCCTGGTCCAACCCTTAAATCACTGTTGGAAGTCTCCTGCAAACTGTTCCTTTTCTGCTGTGTCTCAGCAGACAGTCTTTGTCTGGGAAGCACATCCAAGTCTGGGAGGGAGTGTTATTGAAGCTACTCGGGATTGATGGCTTCTCCCAGACACCATCTCAGCTGGCTCAGGCTCTGCAGGAACTGGCAATGTGGCTGCTCCCAATTAAACCTTACATTTGCTGCATAAATACCACAGTCCCCATATGACCTGAACCGACTGTCTTTTTCATGTTTATATTTTCCGGGAGTCCATGTCTGGTTTAGCAATTAACAGGTCTTTTATTAGATCTCCTTTACTTCCTAAATGCTCCCATTTTCCTTTCTCATTATGACATAACCTTTTTAGAGTCAGATAAAACTCTTCTTGTGAGAATTTAGTCCCCTCACCAATTCCTGGATGTTTTCCTTTGTGACAGCCTTTTTTCAGGCAGGAAGTGGCCTTCATTTAAATGTGTTGCATTTCTCATTTGTCCTTTGACCATTTCCAACTACATTTCTACTGGTTTTGTCTACTTAGACTTTTTCCTTAAAAACCTTAGCCAATTCTTTTTCTCTTGCTCTATTGCTGTAGGTTTTCTTTAATCTCAGTTCTTTTGTTTAGCTCATTAGTCTAGACCTGAAGATGACAAGGGGAAAGAAGCAAAATAGAAAACATTTCTGAGATCTCAACCTAAATCACAAAAAATAAACACTTGATAAAAGCATGAACACCTTCTGGTACTGGTTGCTTGGCCATGCTAAGACAAAACATCACTCCTGGCCACTGAAGGCACTTGGCTTCCCAGCTAGTGGCATGCAACATCTTAAGCACACACCTCCTCTTTTATTCAGAGAGACTACTTGCAGAAATTGCTATTAAGCAGCTGGAAAAATGTGAAAATCACAGAAGGGCTTTGTTTTCTGCAGAATCACAAACTCAACTAATCTCAGCCCTTCCACGGTGTTAGAATTATTTGCTACACTAAATTCTGTCTTACCTAAGTCAGCAGTGACAATAAATACTTCAAGGTATTTTGTCATCTCAGAGGCATTTGTCTTACCACAAGGTGTCATGCCCTCTGAGGTAGCCAGAGTACAGCAGTATTGTGTTCTGCTTTCCTTTGTTTCAAACACAAAGATTTTGACAGTCCACCTAAAATAGGAATTGTCTGTGCCTCTCTAAAGGAAAAGTTAATAGGGCTTCAGGTATCACATTTCAAGCCTGACTGTACTACTCAAGGTGGGGGAAAAAAGCTTTAGTTTTATTTAAACAAGTCAAAGTGTTGTTTTCAAATATGTGGCTTGTCTCAGTTATCAACTACAGTATCTTCTGCAATGACTTGTAAAGCTACCTCTTAAAGAAATAGATCATTTTTATTTGAAGCTAATTCTATGAAAAAGTAATAAAAGCAAAATCTCCTTGAAAGGATTTTTGGAATATTTTGAAATCCAGTCGGGGTCTCAGTGTGGATCTGAGGCATGAATATATCTGCATAAATGGAAAAGAAATGTGGGAAGGTCATTGAATTTAGAGAAGTGTTGGGCATACTGCACAAATCGAAAGCCTTTGTCAAAGTATTATTTTTGCACTCTCCCTGCTCATCCATTTCAGAAAGCAACAGTTTTTCATAGGTGTTGAAGGTCCTTCCTGCTGCAATAAGGCTGTGCAGCCATCACATACTGCCTGCTGAGTCCTTGTGTTAGACAATGGAAATCACTGACTTTCTGGGAGTCACAGACCCCACCATAAGATGTACCAGATCAGGATGCCTTTGCAATGTGTTTCAGTGGAGACATCCTCACTTCAGCTTTTGTTCACCAGCACTACTCCTGAAACAGACTTTTGGACTTGTTTTGTCATACTTGCAGCCCCAAATGAAATTGCAAAAGCACACAGGGCAATCCCTGCCCCAAAGTATGCCCAATATAAACACAATGAGGGGGGAAAAAAGTTCCTTGGCTATTGTTTAATCCACTGATGGTCTCTCTTCCTCTTTAACACCATCAGTGTGTGGCTGATGGTCACCTTCACCTTTAATATGATCAGTTAACATGGACACATGTCCTCCAGCCGATTTTGTGTATTCAATACACACACACATTTTTCCTCACACTGTTGAGTTACCAGGTGTTGTTATTCAGGCCATTTGCCAAGTGTGGGCTGTGCAAGCACCTACACAGTTTTAAAAGTTCTGTGAATATTAATCTCTTCTCCAGTAATTTTGTATTGTTTAATGTCATTTACAGTTTAGTTTGGTATCTTGGGGGATGAAACTCTGCACTCACCTGCACATTTGTTTCTCATTTAAGTAAAATTAATGGCAGCCACTGAATTAAAAGTTGCTGTTGTCACTTCTGCTAATTATACAAAGATAAACACCTGTGGCCAAGCCTAGCACATTGAGTCGCTAAACTATTGGTAAGACATAAGGCACAGATGACTATTACCATCCATCAGCTTGGCTGCATCCTAGTGGACTGCACAAAGAGCGGGAAGCTGAGGAATCCTTTGCTTCCATGCTTGCCCTTGTTTTCAAGGTACCATGGTACATTAAGCACAGAGCCAGGGCAGACTGTCAGACCCTACTGAAACCTCTTCAGCAGTTTGAAAAGTCATTTATAGCAGTGGAGAGATGTGTTCCAACTTAAGGGAAACGGCAGCTGCACCTCACCTTAATAAACCTGTATCTCACGCTTCTTATTAAAAACCTGGGACTCCAGAACTAGCCCATATCATGCGAGTGTTATACTCTGCTAGCTCATGATCTCCTGCTCTCCTAAGCTGGGCTTTGAGCTCCTTTTTACCACTACAGGAACTAAGAGAATTTCAAGGACGTTTTACTTTATGCTGGCTGGTTTCTGAACCATGCCAGCTGTGCAGATTTTGTCTCCTGGTCCTGTCCTGTTTGGTTCATGGCCCATGCTGGGAAACCAGCAGAGACTACTCAAGCCACCTGAAGTTCATTTGCAGGGCTCCATTTTGGGACAGGTCTGAGCCCAAGGAGAGTGCACAGGTGATATTATGAATATTTTCCTAGGTACTTAGAAAGTACAGCTATGGCATGGTGGAGCTTGCTTTGGTAACAGGCCATTACAGGTAGAAAGGGCAGGAGTCTGGAAAAAGAAACTGAGATAAAACATCTAGTTGTATTCTGCACAATGGGAATATCAAAGCTCCAAACCAAGTTAAACAGTGGTGTAACCAAGACTGAAAGCTTGTTCTCCAAGGGTACTAAAGAGTTATACAGTCTCATGAAGAAATCAAAAGAGGTGACTTGCCAGCAACTGCTTGCAGGAAGACCAGCAGAGACACTGACAAAATAAGTTATGGATGACTTGCTCAGGTAAGTCTTGAAGGAACCTAAATTTTAAAATAAAATAACTGAGTTGGCAAGGAAGGAAAAGAATAAAGGCTCTGCTTGTTTCAAACTTGCTCTCTCTGCTTGTTCCATTTCTACGAATAAAGAAATCACAGTAGTCTGGGAAGCAGTTGTGTTGGATTATCTTGATACCAAAAAACTGGAGGGTGACAAATCAGTGTGATGCCAATTTTGAAAACGATTTTGGAGGAGCTTTGAGGAACTCTAGGTCTGTAATTCGGATGCTTCTACCAGGCAAATTAAATGAAAGTATAATGAAGATTAGAATTAGTGGACACTTGAATAAAAAAGGCCTAACTGAGCAGAATAATCAGGGTTTTTATGAGGAGAAATACTGCCTTATGAACAAGTTCTTCAGTGATTGAACAAGAATATGGATGGAGATGATCAAGGGCATTCTAACTACTTTTCCAAAAGACTTTTGACTAAGCCTATTGCCAAAGATCATTTAGGGAACTAAGCAACCATGGAGCAAGCAGGACAGTCCTTTTATAGAAGAAAACAAAACAGAAGCAATTGTTTGCTTTTCAGACTGGAGGGAGCTATGGGGGATCTTTTCGGTATTTGACATAAAATGTGAAAGAGATGGAAGAGGAGGTGGGTAACAGGCTGTTGTGATATTTCTGAAATCATGTTTCATGCCTGAAACTCAGGGTTGTAAGGATGAAGTCAACGGTGAACAAAGATGGACATCTTAGTGTTATGTGAATTAAAAAAGATATAAAGCAACATGATTAAGAGAGTAGCCTCACTGAAACAAGGTTCTTGCACAATAAAATGTAACACTGGACAATTACAGCTTAGTTTTACAGAGTTATTTGAAAATGGAAATAATGTAAAATGACATTCTGGGGTTCCGTATTTGTTATAGCTTAATTACTTTCAGATCAAACACATTGCCTCTATCAAAAAGAGATGTGCTCTGCTAGCCCTGGAAATTCTGCCTGCCTTCTAAAACTCAGCCTATATTCTCTTCTCATTATGTCTGCTTTGATACCTATGGAAAATCAAGCTGTGATTTGACTCAAGATTCATCAGCTCTAAGATCTTACAGCTGTGCCTTTCTAAAATTTGTGCACAATTCCATGACCCCAGGTTTGGTGATCACCATGATGACAATGCCCTTGAGGGATTCAACACATTCAGTTTTACTGATATTATGTAAACAAGGTACTTGGAGAACTGAAACACATAAAAGAGTATTTCTGTCACAAAATAGGCAGATCTGACTGTATGCTCACAGGGGAATGATCTGTGTAAGAAGATGGCATTTTTACATATCTGCTTTCCAGAGTATGACTACAGAATAATTACTTTTGACAATACGTCAGACTAATGCACTCTGATATATTCTGTAAAATTAATGAAGCTGTAGCAATGACAGGTAGAGCAACAGCATTTGCTGTTAAATCCTCAGTGATTAGTTAATTATAGAATTAAGATTAAGAATTATAGAATAAAGGAATTTGTCCATTCGCCTGCTAGTACAGGTAAACTCTCAAGGGCTTTAGAAAAAAAAAATTATTTGGGACCTAATGAATTATAAATTTAAAAAATAGAATAAAATTAACTACTAGAGTTCCTTTGTAATAAAAGATGGCAGATCTTTTATAGAAAGAGACAAATTATTCTGTTTAAAGAATCAATATGTGTACACCTCCTAAACTGATTTGTTTACTGTGAACAGTTTCCTTAAATGCCAGCTACTGTGTTCTGTGTGGTGCTAGTCACAAAGGATGTACAGTCATTTTAGCTCCATCACAGAGCCTTAAGAACATTTATTCTAGCTGGGTTTTTAACCCAAGAATGAGTTTTCTGCTGAGAAAGCATGTCTTGCTCATGTTAGTCACTTTAAGTGTGGGAATAAACCGAATTGTATATTCCTTTTTGTTGGATGCCTTTAATTCAAGACACAATGTTGATTTTGTCTTTCTGAGTCAATAAATTTCTTTCTAAATGGAGAAGCACCTAATTTTTGCCTTTTAAATCCCTTGGGGTTTTGTTAAAGGATAATAATTTCTGAAACCACAGGAAGGTAAATCCTGTATTGTGTTACTGAGAACTAAAACTGAGATCTCTCCAGAATGCTGGACAATTGAAACACTAAGTGGATGTCTCAGCAGCTTGGCAGACTGTAGGTTGATACTCTGACAGTCTACCTTCGTAAGCTTTTTAACCCTATGCTAGTTCACATCAAAAGACGTAAAAAAGACATAGAATGCTAACATATCATCAATGTATTCTAGTAGTAGTACCACTTTGAATTTGGTATTTCACACTAACAGAAGATAAATCATTCTAATACCTTCAGGGTAGGCTGGTATTCTCTAGCAAGAACCTTCCCTCTCCTTTCTTTTCAGTTACATGCAGAAAAAAACATTTGCCGTTTTCTCTGCTGTGGTTGGTTGTATTGCTGACTCAGCTTTGATAGTAAAAAAAGGGTAACCTAGAGAAGTATGGCTATCTCTCCCCACCAAAGGGCCTCAAAGAAGCAGCAGTTGCTTATAATATATTTGTCCCTTCATCAGCTAGAGCACTAACTGGAGCCCGACCAGCAAGCAGTGATGTTGAGAGTAGCATAAAAGCGAATATGGGAAAAGAAAGACTAGATGCCTAGGCAAGCTGTAACGACAGAAATTGTGAGAGGGTTTAGAGACAACAAAACCACTGTTGGAAGACACAAAAAGGTACTAGTCCCTGTAATTCAAAGTTGTGGAGTTGGTCTTGTCTTACCTTAAATAGTAGGTGCCCACTTCAGAGAAGCCAGGGCTGCCTTTGCTGTCAGGGATGAAACACAGGCACTGGCAGGGCATGCATGATAGACAGATGTTCCAACATACCTATTTTACAGTTAATACACTTATTCATTTCACTGACAAAAAGGGAAGCCTAAAGTGGCAGGTACAAATATCCCAATCATAATCTCTTGCATTTTCACAGATACCCTTCAAACACCTCTAGTCTGAACACAGGATACTGCTTGCTGCAACAAATGCTAAGAAGAAAAACAAAAAAGAAAAAGAGGTTCACTGAGAGCAGAGAACTAGAAAGGAACTAGAAAGGTCCCCTCTTGTGTAGGGTCTTCTGTATAGCATTCACTTCTCTTTCACAATAAGTTGATGTTTTTCAGAGAAAGATGAAACCCAGTTGAAGGATGTCTCAGTCCTTATATAGATAATTATTGAGAATGAAACCAATTTGTCTAGTCAAAATGCAGTTTTTGTTCATTACAGAGATTACAGACAAAAAGTGCATCCATTTCAGGTTTTAAATTAATCTTCTCACTGATTTACCAATGTTAAATGATCTGAGGTATCCATGGTGTGAACGTGCCCAGAATAAAAATAAGGTCAGATTTTTCAGAGTAGGTTTGCATCCAGTTCAGGAGCTGTAAGTTAGTTTAGTAATCAAAATCCAAAATAAGTGTCACGGAGAGCTTCATTCCTCACTGACTGCTGAGCAAACGTGGCATATACCCCTTCTTGGGCAAACAGATGAACAAACATTTGAATGTGACAATCAGTAGCTGGCAATTTTAATGAATTTTAAATGAGATGGTTTCAAAGTGACAGCCATCAGAGGAAAGAAATGCTTCTTATCTCTATAAAACATCATAGCGTGGTCTCCCAACATAGAGCTATCACACTGAGGAAAAAAAAAACAAACCCAAACCATAAAAACATCTACTTCAAATCTAGGCAGATCTATACTACATTGTGGTCACTGCAGTAATTGTGGTTTATTCCCAAAAACACTACAGGCTGCACAGACAAAAAAGATAACAAGGACATTATTGCCTCCTGCTATTGTTGCTCAATTGAGGAAATGAAGGATTAATCCTAGACCACCAAAGCTGATTAATCATTAATTCAGTGGAAGTGTGGGACTAATTATCTCTGAGGATTGGAGCCAAAGCTGTTTGCTAAAGGTCACCAGGAAGTATTTGACCAATCTGTACAGAAAAGAAACTTGGAATATGATAAATATGCATCCAAAACTACAACCAAACACTGTCTCTTGACTCCTGTTTACAGCATTTAGGTATCCTGAGAAGATCATTTCGATGATAACCTCCCTGATACTTTGAATGCAGCAACACAGTCAACTAACAGGCAATGGAAGTTGTGACCTTACAAAGTATTAGTCACACTGCAGTGACTGTTCTTTAAATTGTGGTTAATGTCAAGTGGTTTTGTACCTTGATGAGTACAGGCTAAGCTACCTCACGTTTGTTGTGGGTTGGAAACATTCTGACAGGCTGTCACAGCAGAATAGCTGCTGTGGGATAAACTTGCCCTGTGGTAACTTGCTCATGAAGCCAGTCATTCCTTCTGCTAACTCCCAGGGATTAGCAGAAGACATGCCCCACGGGTGAAAAGCGCCCACCTCTTTTTATTTTATCCCATTTTTTGTGATAAAGCATAGTAAAATATTTTTATGGGGTTTTTTTTTTTTTTTTTTGCTTGTCTAGTTTTGAATATAAAATAGGCTTAGTGCAATTCTCTGACAGGAGTTCTGTCATTGCTAAGCTGATTAGAAATTCAGGAGCAGCACAGCTGAGCTCTAGTATAAGCTATCAGTAACAATCACCGCTGGGAATTACTGCGTACTTCTGAAGAACAAAATCCATTTTCAATCAGAATGAGAGATGCAGGACAGTCAAGGAAGCTTGGAAGGTGACTGGGTAGTGTTATCAGTTAAATGGATTTTATAAAACATCAATTTTTCAAAGCTTTACTCACTAACATGATACAAGACCAGGCCCTCAGGGATTCTGCATCTCATCAGGAGCAAAACAAGGCAGCAAAGAGAGAGCTGGGCTATAAATTGTTCCTGAAGGCTTGGTTCCTTGAAAGCCTGCAGCAGAGTAATCACCGAACTTTTCAGAGTACTTGATCACACAGCTGGCATGTCCTAAAAAGGGTTCCAATAAAATGCCTCCAACATGCATTATCAAGCAGCACAGAAAACTGCTGAACATGCAGAACCCTTGGCATGAATCAAAGCTTTGACAGTTGCATTCAGATGATGAGGAACTTTATGAAATTTTTTCTCTCTCTTCACTGTTGCCTGACATCATTGTCATGATTCGGGTCTGGATGCAGGCCAGCTTTGTGCTGCTCCATGAGTGTGACCTGCCAGGGAACACACCAGCAGCTCTGTCACAGGAGCAGCCCTGATGGCTCCATTTATTGCACAGCACTGGGTGACCCTGTGACAGCATGTAGTGGTGTGGCAATGGCAGACAAGCCGAAAGGTGAGTGCAAACTGTCTGCACCCATCTGTTTGTTGTAGAGCAGTGAGCCCAGTAACTGTTGCTTTCTCCTTATCTGCATTAGCCTCTGAAACGGACTGCTGTTGTTACCTTGCTACTATTTAATCCTTACCATGATCTCGGCCATCTCCCTGAGCCATCATTCTGCCTCTTAATGAGAAAGCGTGGTCTTACATAAGTAGTTAGGTTATCAGGCATTAATGATACACTAAAATGATTGCCAGTTTACTCAGACTTCTTTTTTGGGCTACTTCCTTCCTAATTTGGAAGAACTAGCTATGTTTGCAAGAGAGAATGAGAGACTCCTAACAAATTCAGTATTTTCTTTGTTCAAATAGCTAATACACACAGCAAGACAAGAGGTCTAGGACTCAGGCAATTCTGCCTCCACACAGACCACAGCACTAATCAACTTCAGTCCAGACTCCCTGTCTGTTAAGACTCCTAATTTCCAGAAATATAAATATAAGACAGATACATAACTGCTACTAGGACCTGTATCACAGGGTCCTTCAAAATCCCTGTTCCCCAGCTTTTAAATACATTACCGGCACTATGATCCCATGATGAGATTCTTACTTTCTTACCCTCAGTCAGCTCTCCTGGGGTTGGTGCCAGCTGCATCTGCAAGAGAATTATGAGTCAATCATGAGTCATGACAAACCAAATGCTGTGCACAATTAATTGCCAACTTACAGTTTTAGAGATGCTGATCCTGTTAGGATTGCAGTGGCTTATGAATAATTACAATTCCTGGGATATATTTCATGTTTTCTGAATTGACACAGTCAGATCACAAAATCATGGAATGACAGAACTGTCAATCATCTGAGTCCAACAGTCAACCTAACACCACCATAATCACCCCTAAACCAGATTCCCAGTTGCCCCATCCAGATACATTTGCAGTACTTCCACAAATGGTGACACCACCACCTCCCTGGGCAACTTATTCCAATGCCTAACAACTCTTTCAGTGGAAAAAAATAATTCTAATATCTAATAGGAACCTTCTCTGATGCAACTTAAGGCCATTTTCTCTCATCCTTTCACTTGATGGCACAGTCTTATCAGCACAGGCTATTCACAAATTTGTACATCCTCATGCAGGAAAATCAGCTGCTATAAGCCAAACATGAATCTGCAGTTTATAGCACACACTTGTAATTCTAATGTCAGTACTTGAACACAGAATGGTTATTCTGGAGTTTTCATATGTTCTGCTCTTTCTTACAAATAGCTCTTGGAGACTCAAGGCTCACTTACAATTTAGACACTGTTAATATCGACTGTAACTGATAATAGCAGGTCAATGATATAGGACAGTGTTTACATAGAAATGCTCTTTTGGATGCCAGTATTATTTGCCATGTAGTTTCAGAGAAACATAGAATGGTTTGTGTTGGAAGGGACTTTAAAGATCCCCTAGTTCCACCCCTCTCCCCATGGGCACTCACTAGATCAGGCTGCTCAAGGCCCCATCTGGCCAGGTCTTGAACACTTCCAGGGTTGAGCCATCCACAACCTCTCTGAGCAACCTGTTCTTGTGCCTCACCAGCCTCACAGTAAAGAATTTCTTCTGAACATCTAATGTAAATGTCAATGTAAATGTCTCTTCTTTTACTTTGAAAATGTTCCCCCTTCTCCTATCAGTCTGCCTCTTTAAAAAGTTATGTTTTCTCTTCTTTATAAGCCCCCATTAGGTACCAGAAGGCTGCGATAAGGTCTCCCTAGAGCTTTCTTCAGGCTAAACAGGCACAACTCTTTCAGCCTGTTATGTTTTAAGTTTTTCAGGTGAAACACTGCTGACCGTAATTGAAAATCTTTTTACTTACTGTGGACACAGTTGGACCTGACTTCACTCAAGACCCTCAGGTCTTGACATTTGGGGAGAGGGGGTGTCCCACCTCAGGTTCTGCTTATGTCCTTGCTTTGAAGCTCTCTGTAGACTTTCCTGTAACAATGATAACCTCTTCTTCAAATTGTTTTAGTAGAAGAAAATCTACTCATACTACAGTTGACAAACACAATAGACATCAAGACCAAAAGACAACAGAGGACCCATTTTCCTCTTTTAAAATCTTTATATTAGATATGGCATCAAAAACTAAGAACCTCATCAGGTCCACTTGTCCATCTTTTATTTCAAAACATTTCATGGACTGATAGACAGAGATAAATGTGTTCCTGATGGCAAGAACAGCAATCTGCAAAAAGGGATGCCCAAGTAACAAAATTCTATGACAATGCATCCAGCAGCTGCTATGGACATTACGCCATGCATTCCTTATTGCATATAGAAATAGGCATGGCCTACTGCTTCAGTACTCGGTGTTTGGTTCTTGAAGGTCTTTGCCTCAGAAATCTGTTGCAAACAGTACCCCGGGGTCTTTTATATAATTCTATGAACTATGAGGAAAGAGAGTCATGTACTGCTATTTCATTTTTCTCTTGTTTTTCCACTGAATTTTTCCAAATCAATTCTTCGTGGGAAGATCAAGTCCAAGACTTATGTGGAGTTATGCCAACAGAGAATTTGGCCCCAGGTTTCTTTTTGTGTATGATGAATTGACAGTCTTGTACCTGTAGCCAAAGGGAGCAGATGGAAGGAATTATAGTGACAATTTCGTTCTAGTTGTATGCTTCAAAAAACTGCAAAATATTGCAAGGAAGTTTTTCTCTCCTATGATTTTATATACCAAATGCAGGTATTAGGAAGCCAGGAGTGCCTATTTTAGCACAATTTCCTGGTACCACTTTCATAACAGCCCGTGCATTAACAGTTTTGTTGTTCTTATTTCTCTCCAGTTTCTGGGAAAAAAAAAAAAAAAAAAAAAAAAAGGTATAGATTCTGACATTCTGTTGTATTTTTTTTTAGTTACAGTGAACGCCACTGATTACTCTGATTGTGGCTAACACAGGACCCTTGGGATTCAATCAAGTCTCCTGCTGTGGATCTGGAGCTGTGGACTCAAGCCTAGTTTACCAACAAGTCTGGAGCCTACTCCATGTTGATTCAGCTGTAAATGGATATGGAACCATGGCCAGACAGGCTTGCAAGCTGCTGTCTACAAGAACCACAATGCCCTTTCCAAACCAACACAACAGCCTCTTTGAGATATTTGTCTCACAAACCTCATATTCACTAGGATATTTGGCTATTAGTCTGAACGAAATACCCTACAAATGTTACAATGAAGGAGTCAGCTTAAGAAGAAACTGAGGTGTGATCAGGAAAAACATTTTCCTCATGTTTTTTAAGAATATGAAATTGGCTGCAAGAGTCAGAAGAAGGATCCAACTAGTCCAGGATTCAGCCTTCAAAAGGTGTTACTGTATGGCTTGTCAGAGGTAGCACTTGATATGTGGCACATTCGGCCTCAGTGTAGCTATGTTCCTCTTGGCAATGACTGTCCTTTTCCCAGAAGCATGTATCATATGTAATTGCCAGTATCCAACAACTGGTAATCATGGGGAATCACCACCGCCAACACAGGATCAAGCCAGGAGACACGGGGCCTCCCAACTCCCACCCGTGGCGGCACGGGGGGAGGAATCCAAGCTGCGCTGGCCCCAGGGGCCCCTCCCGTGGCTTCGGCCCGGCGTTTCTGCTCCAAGTGTTCAGCCAAGAGGCTGAACACTTGGAGCCTCTTGGAGGTTGGTGTTGGATAGGTGTGTGGCTTGTAATTCAGCGGGGATATATATTTTTGATCAGTGTTTCCACGTTTTTCAGGGGAAAGGCAGAGCTGGCCGGGCCAATGCACACGGGGCGGAGCCTGCGATTCCAAATATGAACAAGAGTCCCTTTTACCAAAATCCGAGCCTTCCTCCCGTAATAAATCAAGGATTTGTCGCCAAGTATAACACAGGCATATCATTTTAAAGTTCCCAAAGGAAATCTCAAACCACAATTCGTCCCTGAGACAAAGCCATGCCTCAAAGGTCGGAACTGTTCGTTAAACATCGGGGTATCCTTTTCACTCAAACAATATTAATAAATCTCCGAGCAGTGTGTCAGAGACTTTAGCTCGGATGGGGGCCATCGTGTCTTGGTGGGATGGGGAGGGCGCCCCAGAGTTCTCAGCTGCGTTCCCCATTATGTCCCCACGACCCCGGGAGGGTGGGAGGGGAAGAGGGCAGGTAAGGAGGGTTTCTCCTACTTTCAAAGGACACGTCGGGTTCACCAATTGTTGGCTCTAATTTTTTGATATTCGTGGAGATTTGCGGAAGCTCGCAGGGAAGTCAGGCAGGAGCACGACAAAATGGCAAAAGAGCAACTTTATTTACAAAACCTTCTTTATATATTCATTAATAATCTAATAATTATTGGTCGACAGTTTTTCCACCCCCCAAGATGATTGGCTGGAACCCTAGAGCATCCAGTACCAAAACAAAGAGATTAAAAAAGCACAAGAATGCAACTTATTTCTATTCTCCATGAGAAAGAAGAGAAAGATTTTTAAAACAGTGCAACTACAGGTAATGGGACTGGTGCTTCTGGAAATCACAGAATCTGAATACAAGGGCAATGATAGAGAAGATCCTAGGAAACCACAGCACCTCCCTTTTTTATTCCCTTTTCTCCAATTCGCTGACAAAAGCACCATCCAGCCGAGTGGAGCAATGTTTTAGTCAATCCTGTACCTGTAACAGCAGCCAAGCTTCAAAGGTGCCAGGAACAGATGGTAATATCCCCTAGTTAAGGAATGTTTGGTGAAACACTTTATAGAGCAGATTGTGGCACTGAATTCAGTAAGGCTAGTTTTCTCTTGAGAAGAAAAAAAAAAAAGGAAGAAAAGGAAGAAAACAACAACAAACCCCAGGAGAACAGCGGTTAGCATATTTGATGAAAGCAAGTAAGAACAGTACACTCACAGTAGTGCTTCCTCCAAATGCTCTCATGGCAACCACCCAGCAAATAATAATTTGAGGACTTCCTGAGCCAGAGATATTGTCGCTATGTATATCAGAACTGTATTATGCAATTGTTTAACACAACAGTGGTGTACACAAGGGATATTTTAAACATATGTTGTATACTGTTATGTATAGTACCACTGCACAAAACACAATACATTCACATTTTATTTTTGGTGACGTTTTCTTTCATGAATTTGTCCAGTCACTCTTTGAATTAGGTGAACTTGTAGCAACCATAACTCTCTGCAGGGCAACTTTTCACAGCTTGATTGCATATTGTATGAAAATTCACCTCTTGTCTGCTTTTATCTAGTCAT
This sequence comes from Acanthornis magna, assembly GCA_036785705.1. Taxonomy (NCBI): domain Eukaryota; kingdom Metazoa; phylum Chordata; class Aves; order Passeriformes; family Acanthizidae; genus Acanthornis; species Acanthornis magna. The sequence goes on from JAWUZG010000090.1 coordinate 17,780,237, forward strand.
CTGCTTGTTTAATTTGAAGGTCTCTTGCTTTTGTACTGGATGAAAAAGTTTATAATAAAAAAATTAAATTGTCTTTTCAAGCCACTCATTTTTACAGACCTTTCTCCCCTCTCACTTATCTCTCTGCCAGTCTATTCAACTGTATTTATGTATATTTATATAAACAATATTTATTATTTACCAGCTACATACCTTTGATTGTCCTTATCCCTTATCTCTGTACCTCTTCCAGTTTTATCACCCTTGAGATAGAACCAGAACTGTACTGAGCACCTCCAAGAGGCACACCGTACATATTATTTTCTGTTTTGTTTGCCATTGCTTTCCTAATAAATTTGAATACACTAGCTGCTTTTTGCTTGCAAACAGAAAAAGTAATAGAAAAATATTAGAAAAATAATAATAAAATAGCCTGGATTATTCCTTAGCACCAATGAGGTATGAAGTGATGCTGGAATACCAAATGCAAGAGCAGCAAAGATGCTAGAGGTGCAAGGAAGTCATACATATGCTCAAAACTCACAGAAAGACCACTGCCTCCTACTGACCCCTGAGGAACTCTCTTAAATGACAGATTTTATTTTAAAAAAATGTTTTGATTAACCTCATGATTTCCTTGACAGCATTTATTGCTCTCTAGAAGGGCTATGACATTTCCAAGGGGGCAATGTTTGAGCAGTATTTCAAGACTCACTGGACTAGAAGGAGATTTAGATTAAGACTCTACAGTTCTCAGAGAGGACAGTCTCCTAAGGAGCTTTAATTATCTGCCTTGTGCGGCTACTGCTCCCTGACACTGTTAACTACCACCCCAGAAGGAGGTGCCTCCAGCAATTCCAAGTTCTTTATTTGGGAGGAAATGCTTCTACATTTTATAATTACAATCATCAAGATTGATTGAATTTTGATTCAGCAAAAGGTTTTGAATACTAAAGTAATTATTTTAGTTCAGTGTTTTCCATGCAGAAATGGTTGGAGTCAACACAAACACAAGGCATTATTTGGAGAACATGTACTGTGAGGAGGCTTCTTCTCAGAATTTTCATGGCTTTGACAAGTAATCACGGTTTGAAATTTGAGTCATGACAGGCAGAATTTTAATCAGGAAAACAAGAAAATGAATATGTAAAGAGCAGAGACAGATTAACATCAACTGAATGATAGCAAAAACAGAAGTGCCCTGGTCATGCTATCAGAGATTTGGAGAGACTCTTATGGCATACATAAGAAAACTGGGAAAAGAGACAGTTGAAAGAAATGGGTCTTTTGAGAATGACCAGAAAAGGAAAAAGAAGCTGGAGAGGACTAATTAAAAGCTAGGTATGGGTGATCCATAACATTTTCATTACCAGGTTCAGCTTGATTTACTGAAGCCATTCAGAGATGCTGATGCTGAAGGAACACTTCCAGGTTTTGGGCCTCATCTGTGGAACAGATCTGTTGTGAAGAAAATGGAAAAAAAAATTTAAGTTTTAAAAGTACACTTTTTGGCATATCATTCTACATTTAGACTCACAAAACTAACCTATCGCAGCTCCTCCAGAATCGTGTGGCACTCACAATGTCAGGCACCCCTTTCTGAGGAAATTTGGAACATTTTAATTCACTGGAGAATCCCATTAAGTCGTCTGAAGGCAAATCTAAATCCCTTATCTTTGAATCAAAAAGATAACTTACTTTCAAATGAAGACTAGAGTTTTCTCTTTCAGTAACAGCTCTCTCGACTTTGCAAGAATGAGGGAGGAAAGAAAGAAAACTAATCCTATTGGATAAAATTATCATTGGTGGAGTTTCTGGTCATATAGGGGTTGTAAACAGCCCTCCTTCCTTACTGCACTGTAGTCCTCCTCCTGTCCCCACAATCTCTGAGAGAAGCATACTCCACTCAGCAGGAGAGTAATGGTCCCTTCTTATTACCACAGTTTCTTTTATCTAATTGATTCTTTTATTATTGTGTCTTGAAAGCAGTCAGAAAGGTTTATTTATGAGACTTTCTTTTTCATTCAGGCATTTAACAAAGAGGTTTTCAGCTCTATGTCTTTGGCTTTAACTTATTTAGCCTGTTTAACATCTTCTAGCTTATTTAGATAATTATAGCTTATGCCAGTTTCTTATGATGATTCTTGGCAATGTCAGTTGATGATTCTGGGACTTTTGGTAGGCGCAGCACAGCAAGTGGCAGAGACAGTCTCTGTGTCACAAGAATTTCTGGGTAAGTACCAGACAGAACACGAACCAGTTGGTAAGACATACCTCACTCAAATGAGAATAGGAACCTAACACATTTTCTTTTCAAGAATTTTTTCTTGATGGATCATACCTCATCCCTCTCCTCTCCCCCCTCTCTCTTCTCTCTGAAGTACAGGTGTCTTTTCTCTAAATAACCTCAAACATTCACAGCTAGAGCTGCAAAAACAGTTTTCCTCAAGCTGGAAGGTTTTAATCCTTATTTTTGGAACATATTCATTTCTTTAGATGGATATCGGTATGGACTATTATCAGAAAATAATTTATTAAAAATAATATAGGCTAGAAAATAATTAGATTTCATATAAAACCTTTAATGGAAAAACCCAGATCAAAAATATTCAGAATTAGAATTCTGTCCAATTTCTTTCCTCTGGGCCAGAAGTCACAGGATGGCTCTGAAAAGCAGAAGTGACACTCTGCATAGTACAGAGAATTGTGTCAATGTACATTACCCTTCCTGGTTTCTGCCAGCTATAAACCCCTCAGCCAAGCCTTTCTGCCGGGAAGCCTTTCTATTGGCATACACACAGAAAGAGCAAGATGAAATGCTACTTTAGGAGAGAATGGAACTTAAAGTATAAAAAGCTTCAGAAAGTGACCTTTGCTGTGAGATTGCTTTGTCCCTTCATGGAGAGGGCTGCCAGAACTAGCAGCATCATGGGGTTGCCTTGCTCTTAGGAAAGAGAGAGATAGAAAATGTTGCCTGTTTCTTCTATTGCTCCCACATAATCTGCAAAACCTGTCCCTGACCCTGACCGTACTGCTGTGGTCTCAGCCTACTGGACAGTCACTACAGCGGCAACTTCTCTGTAAGAAAATGCTCCTCTTCATAAGGTCATTCAACTCGGACTGTTTCAAATATCTAGTATATCTTCGGTTATACACAAAGCTACCAGGTCTTTCTTTGCTGGGCCTCTTTTGAAACATGAAGTAGCACCATTATGTGAATTGTAGTTTTGCATGAGCCATGTTTTGCTCCATCTAATTCATACAAGAGCAGATACAAATTCCCAAACTGCTGTCCAATGTGAAGAAATTTAAAAACCTTGTGGAAAGCCCCAGTAGTTGCACAGAAAAGCATTACTGCTACAAAACCATTGAGCCTGTCTCCACAGCTAAGGAAATAGCCAGTTGTCAACATCCCATCTCTGCTGGCCATTGTCCTGCTAAAGGGAATTCCTGTGAGTGAGTATAGGGAACAACTCAGAGGTAATATAAGGAAAGAGGTGGAAAAGAAGACAAGTTTCTCCTTTGCTACAGTAAGGAAAACACGACCATACATAAGAGAGGATTGTTTCTTTCCAAGAATGGAGCAAAAGGAAATCTCTGCAGAACATCTTTCCACTAGATTTAGTTTGCCCAGTATATTTAAATAGCAGTTTTACAACCTGTTCGAGCTAGTATGACTGAGCTCTATGGTCTTTTGATATTAATAACCTGAGTACTATCAAAAGTAAAATTTATGGTACCTATAGTTGACTCAAGGAGTTTACCATGAGAAGTGGGTATTAGACCATCTGATTTGAATAACCAGTATTTCACAGACCATTTCACAGATGTATCACACAGCTCCCCTTTTATTGTGCTATCTTGTGTTTGGCTAAACACATTTTCCAGCAATTTAGCTAGGCTTGAATCCAAAAAACAGAAAGCTGGAGAATCTGCCACTGTTTTATTAGCTTAATCCAGCTGTTAATCAGCTTCACTGTTACAAATTTGTGCCTAATGTCCCATTCGAATATGTATAACTTTTATTTCCAGAAAATGGCGGGGTGGGGGGGTGTTGGTTGTTTGGTTTTTGGTTTTTTCTCCTGAGGTTTTCACTATTTAATTCAACTTTATTTAATTCACTTACTATTATCTTATTATTAAAACCTACTTATTGATGCTGTATCATGTGTCAGGTATTTTTCTTTTTTTTTGGGGAACATATATCTTACTCTAAAGCCATTCTTGCACTTAAACCTCTGCTGTTAGGGGTGGATGACAGTTTAGGTTTCATTTGGTTGATTGTGTTCTTCCATATATTCAATTTCTATAAATTAGTTTTAAAACAGAAAAGCTCATGTGATTTATTAGTCTTATTTTGCAATGAAGTTTCACCAGGGTTCTAAAGAAAAATGAACTTGCCTCCCTACATGTGAGTACTGAAAGTGACATTTTTACCTGAACATCACAGAGTTTTTGGTGAGATGTTTGCATATTGTGACCTTTAAATTATTTTCAGAACCACATTCTTGCAGTAAAAGTTCACCGTTCTGTACGCGTGGCCTGAATTTCATGTTCTTAGTTTTTAATGTGGTAAAGTACATTTTTTGAGGTTGGCAAGGACATAGCCACAGCCCCAATGTGATTTAGCATACCATGTGTCTTCACACAGTCCGAAATATACCCCTGAGCTGCTAGTAAACTGGGAAATACTTTTAATTTCCTCTTATGATGGAAAAAGCATGGTATATTTTTCAAGGAATTAACAGAAATATTTATTAAGCCTCTTTTTTTTTTTCCTTCATAATAACTTCATCATCTCCATTTAACAGCAGGCTTAGAAAGAATACATTTTCTAAAAATCTTCAGGTTCTCATTCCTTCTATGTAATGCTAACATTTTTCTATATTTCATGATCATATATGCCTGCTTACCTATTTTTCATTACATCTAATTTAATATTCACAAGGCCTGCCCTGGCTTCATTACTGGGCCAAGATCGGCTCTAAGCCAAAGTTATTCCTTCCGATTGACTGGAACTGTCTTTTTTAGCCATTTAATAAAATCATATTTTAAATCAACTTTTTTCTATTTTTTTTTCCTAAACTATTTTGCTCCTGGCTTTTTTCATGGTTTAAAGTTAACTCCTATACACATGATGTGCATCCTTATGTGTAGCATATATTTTTATAATTACTGTTCAGGGTAATTTTTTTTCCCACAGTTACTGCAATTAGTCTTGGTTACTGATTCCCCAATCTTCTACTTAGTGATTAATTCTTCTTTATCATAATCTGGCACTTAATTGGGCAGTATCCCTCATGTAAGTAAATTACTATCTCAATTTTTTTTAGTTTAGACTGCACTGGCAGTCTAAACCCTCCCTTGGTATTCTATGCTTTTATTGTAATAGGATGATGTATTTCTTATAAACTGTTAAAAGATCAAAAGTTTTGTTAATTTTGCTAAGCATATCCTGACTAGGATATGCTTGAAAAACCATTACTTTAAGCACAATCACTTTATTATGTGGACAAAAAGAAGCAGATAAGACCAACAAGACTAGACAGGGGTTAAAGAGCAATTCTCACGGATTACATTAATACACAAAGCAGTGCTGGTTGTCTTGCCTGTCAGCAAGCTACCAAGAAATTAAGGATACTATATAGAACCTGAAGTCTGATGCCATTTGAAAGAGGCCAAACACAGCTGCAATTGGCCATGTCATTGCAAACATCTGACACACTTACCCTTGTAACAAGAGATCCAGGTCATGGGGAAACTAGGAGGACTAAACACTGTGAAATAAGTTATTAGCCTTCAGGGATCCCACTGCAGTCAAGAGAGGTGACTTATTTTTGTATTAATGTTTCTTTTTCTTTTCTTCCACAAGAATGATGGATCTTCCAGACATTGCCCGAGTAAGCAAAGGCATTGTGATTTCCTTGACAGTAAGGCTTGAGTCGTAGAAGAGAGTGTCAACAAATAAAGGCCTTGTAGGTCCAGATTCAGCTTTGAGTGGTATTTGTGCAGCTCTGTGGAAATTGGCAGGGTTGCCTTTGTTCTTACTGATTTCAGTGTGGCTGTTAAGGCTTTAAATCGGAGCTGAATTTTGCAATTAGCCATCCTCAATATAGACTGTGAGCAAATATATGTATATATGTATATATAGACATATACTCACTTTATTCATACTGTTTTGAAAACAATCAAATCAATAGTACCTATTTAAAATAGTTGAGAGGGCAGACAATAACATCTAGATTCTCTACATTCAAAAATATTTTGTAATACAGGCAGTTTCAGGGGAGCACAATGACTTAAACTTCCAACTTGTGTTTATTATATAAAACACAGCATTTGCATTTTTCATCACCACTAATCAAGTTCAAAATCTGCATCTGTGTACTCCTTATGCTGCAGAATCTCAATTAGTTTTATCCTCAAAGCACTGGTCCAAAGCTACTGGTCCTCCTCATTTCAGTATAAACAAGAGAGGAAACTCTTGGTCTAGTGACAGTGCCAAAGAGAAGCAAATAGGAATGAATCTACAGTTTTCAGGTTTTTACATGCTTCTAAACATGTAAAATAATTCTTCATTGAGAAAAAGCAGCTGAGCAAGAATTACCTTGTCCTTGATCAACTTTTACAAATTACTTGGAATAAGACTGTCTTCACTAAAACTCTTGTGTGAAGAATAATTTATAAGAAAATAATAGCATGGAAACCATTTTCTTTATTACCAAGCACCGTACAACAGTTGCAATATAACGATCATACAACAGTTGCAATATACAGAGGAACATTTAGAAGTGGTGAGAATTTTTTATGTAAAATATTCTGCTGAAAAGAGCATAAGTCATAATTATCCTTATGCCAATATATGGGGAGCTAAACAAAATGCCTCAATGGTTTGAGGATATTCAAATGGCATTTTATGCTTCCTACTCTGCTTTCAATAATTTAAATGCCTAGCTCTATATAGGATGCGCAAGTCTGGGAAACTGAGAGTGGAGGACAGAAAATTCTAGGTTGCACATTTTCCCTTCCAAACGCTATCCAGCAGATCGTGTGGCACAGACCACCATGAGACTGTTCACAAAACAGAAAAAATTATGTTGAATGCTAACAATTCAGTAAGCCTACAAGTTGCCATCTATTTAGAACACAAAGCTAACTTCACAGTTACACATACAAAGTCCTCATGGACTTGTCCTTACTTCTCTCAGCATTTAATACGCCAAGAACCCTCAGCAGTTTTCCCATGTTTCCTATACAGTTATCCATGAATCACTCTACTTTCTAAGGTAGACTTGCAGACTCAACAACTCATTTTCTCTTCTAGGACATTACTAGTGGCCCTTGAGAAGTGAGGAATCCTACTTTTCTGCAAGTTACTCTGTACCATTCATAATGTTTATTACCTACTGTCAACTCATAAAAAACATTACACAGCACTCCATCACTGCAGTCCAAACAATTTGATTTTCCTGTACTGAACAGAATTACAGAAAATCTGCAGCAGTTGGGGTGGCATAGTTCAAAGGGGAAAATTATGCCCTGCTTCTTTAAGGAGATTGTCTCCTATGAGTGCTGTAACACAGTAACTCCTTCACAAAGCTCCACCAGTATCTGCCTCCTCTTGGAAAAAATCTGTATCTGAAGTTGACCATCTCCAATGTACAAAGGGACATAATCTTCAGTAATATTCCTGTGCCAGAATATGCAACCAGTCGCATTTCTCAGTATAACTATTAAGTCTGCAGTGACCAAACTGACTTCTATTTTTCTGTATGCCAATAGCTACTTCTAAAACAAAAACCAGAATCTGGACAAGGTCTGAGTTTCTCCCGAATAATAAGTCATTCATCCCAAGTGGGAGAAGTTCAGCCTGTTCAGAACATTTATCCTTCTGGCTGGAATGGATAAAGAATTATGCAGAAACAGACGTGCCTCAGCCAAATGGTGACCCCAGAGACTACTGGGTTCACAAAAACCTTCTGTAAAAATACGTGGAAGAGCTCTTTTGCCTAGAAATTTTGATGCTGAAGTACAACAAAGTGTGTGACATGCCTCCAGAAATACGTGCATCAGGTATATGTAGCTGCAATGCCAGAATGGTAAGTGACTATGGATCAAAATGAATGCTTGAGGTGATGTTGCATGACAGGACCAAGAAACTCAATGTTTGAGAAAAATGTTTCATGTGAAGTAGCAGTCCCAGGACATGTGGTAACTAACCAAGGAGCTGTCCCTAGATCTCTGAAAGAGAAGGATAAAGGCAATTGTAATTAGAAGATATAAACGAATGACTAAGCTGTGCACTTATGGCCCATTAATGACTCCCTTTTGAGCTCCCTGACAGCTGGTTTCAGGTTCCTGTATTTGGAACCAACTTGATGTAGTTGGAAGTCTGGGCCCTGACTCCTTCAAAATTAAACTGTTTAAACATCCAGCTTTAATAGAATGGCTTTGAAAACAGCTGGGTCCCCAAGGACGTTCCATTCCAACAGGCTGTTAATCATGGATGCTTCAGTGCCAGCACTCAGGTCCAAATTAGACATGCTCTTGGTTGCCAAGATGATAGGCAGAATAGCTGTATGCACACAGTACAAAGACAGCATACTTGTCTAGAAAATGTTATTCCTGCACCTAAATGCCAGTCTGAGAAAGGAGAGAATAAATAGCTTCTTAGGCAGAGATATGTGATTTGCTGAGGATCAAGCCATGTGTTGGTCCTGCACAGTGATAACTCCTCCTCTATCCTGCAAAAATGAATTCCTTTCAATCTCTGATAGTCTGAATCTGATCATAATAAAGTCCCTACATACGAACTACCTTTGTACCTGTATTTGCCAAGCATTTCAAAGAGAACAGGAATAAGTTATTGAGCAGAATATAACAAAAGATTTGACAAGTCATGAATTCAACTCCTTTCTCCCTGACTTTCTGTAAAGGGAGAGTAGGCTAGCAAAGCATATAAATGAGGAGGAAACAAATCTTATTTACTGACATCTCTTAACATGCAATTTCATAAACCAGGGCATCTTTACTTTCCTGTGTCAGGAACATTCCATACCTCTGCCCCTCCCTTTCTGGGTGTCCCCTACATTGTTGCAGCACAAAGAAGACAAAGGGATCGTGATTCCCTTACTCTTTAAAGAATGGTGGTTTAAACAGATCAAAACAACCCCCCCCAACTTGATATTGATAAACGAAACAGAAAAGCCTCTGTGACTGGGTAGATGAAGTGACAAAGTTGCTATTTCACAGCTTCAACAAAATGCTAGAAAAGTGTGCAAAAATAGCTCCAGTTCAAGAAAGAAATTCCTGTTAATAGGTTAGAGCCACCCTTTCCACTAATGGGATTCCCAAGTGTGAAATACATCTTTCATAAAAACTAGACACCTTTGATAACACTTATGAGAAATGTGTGGCATTAAGTCAGAAATAGAAAATATAAATTCTGCTGTCCACATAACTATGCCAGAAGTAAATCTTCCAACTTTTGCTTGAAATGACATGCAAAACACACTTATGACAACTATACAGAAGACACTTCACTGCTTGATTAAAGTGACAAAAGATTACTCAGAATACAACCTGTGAATAAGCTGGTGAGTGACTCCAAGGCATGACTCCCTTAGATCATGAAAGGCAGTCGCTGGTGAGAAGCTCAACAGGACCTGGCAGTGCTTGCTTGCAGCCCGGAAAGTCAATTGTATCCTGGGCCGCACCAAAAGGGAGGTAGCCAGCAGGTCAAGGGAGGGGATTCTGCCCCTTTACTCCACTCTTGTGGGACCCCACCTGGAGTGCTGCATCCAGCTGTGGTGCTCCCAACATAAAGGTGGTGAGATACTGGCACAGGTTGCCCAGAGAAGTTGTGGATGCCCCATTCCTGGAAGGCCAAGACTGGATGTGGTTTTGAGCAACCTGTTCTAGTGGAAGATGTCCCTGCCCAAGACAGGGGAGTTAGAACTAGATGATTTGTAAGGTCCCTTCCACCCCAAAATGTTCTATGATACTATGAACATCAGCATGAAAGCCAAAACACATGATCAGTGTTAACAATTGATATAAGATAGGAAGGAAAAGATGCTGACGTTCAGACACAGGTATGAGTTGCTTGTATTTGGCAGCCACAACTGCTGGCAAAGGACAGAGCAGCTAATCTGACATTATTTCCCTGCCAAGAGAGGATTGCTTCCCTTATCTAGGGCTTTGCTTCCATCTAGTTTTAACTTTCTTAACAAGCAAGGCTCTCCCTACTTCTACTGAAAGAGAATGTTTCATAGGTTAAAACTGAGCTCACTGGGGTTTTTTCATTTTTGCAAATTTATCCTATTTTTTATATTTGCAGCTTCATTAAGCACAATGACTATACCTGGTTTTTCTACAGTAAGCAATTTTCTTTTCTATTATTCACGGTTTCTTGGCTATAATGTGAGAGATATTTTAAAGTAGGCCTGAATTCAATGATTTATATTGAAAGGGAATCAATCTGTGAAACAGTAATAACTAGAATTAGCAATACTGACCTCTGCCAAGGTGCTAATTGTTCCATACCACAAAGGCATATATCACAACTCACACAGACTAGGAGAGAGCTCAGGACATATCCAAAGATGCTGGCTCTGTGTGGAGGGACAACATCCAGAATGACACTGATCCTACTCAGACGCTAAAAGCAATAAACACGATCCATTCACCATGAATGGAAATCACATAGACTAACAAAATGGGCTGCAGGTAAGTTTGACTTCAGAAATTTAAAAGAACATCAAAGAAACTCTATTTTGAAATTTAGTAGTGTGTTTAGTAGTGTAACTAAAGCTGTGGAGAGAACAGGGGCTAATAATTGCCCAGTGTAAGGTTCAAGGCATATTCTAACTCCTGTCCTGCACACTTTCATTCAGGTCTATTTTTGATTGGTTTTATTATACAGTGAATGGTAATTTTATTTAAAAAGCTGATTTATTTACGTCTAATTACATGTAAATATATTAAAGGGGAGATTTACTTTCAGCATACCTATTTAATTTATTTGTTGTCAGGGGACAAAAGTAACCGTGTAAAATGAGAGGGGCCTGGGGAAAGAAACCTATTTCTAATGGCCATTTTTGTCACATGGATACTAAAATCAGAATACATATCATAACGCAAACCAAACTTGTTATTTTATTTCTGTGATTTGCAAAAATAAATTTTTCTGTGATTCATAAAGCTTAATGAGTTTCTGAACATACTCATTTCATATACTTGAACTGTGAAGAGAGAGATGTTTATAAGATTTGGTGAAATTAGCATCAAATTTTTGGACACTTACCTGAAAAGCAAGCTTTAACAGACTGATTACAGTAGCTTAAACTCTGTTGCCTTGCTATCTGTGGTAAGACTTCAGCACTCACTGGCACCTGGATATTTGTAACAGTGACAACATTGATCACTCTGTGTTTTGCCTTCCTTTAAAGGGCAGGTTTGTTTTGAGACTGCTGAGCTTTTGAAACTTTCCATGATTCCTGTGCAATTCCCTGTGCAATTTGACTTGAACATCAAGAGCAAATAGGAAGAATGAATGGGGAGTTCGCTAAGCAGTCCAAGGTACAACAAAGCAGAAGAATCTCTCTTGACTATATACTTGCATTTTGATTCCCTCATCAAACGATGTTTTTCAAGACATCATGTGTTTTTTGAGTTTAAAAACTATCAGTTCTCACTTTCCTCCAGCAGTCTTCATTCCTGTGTATCTTTCAAATACTGATTTCTGTTTCAAAAACCCAAATGCTCTCCTTGACTTCACCTGTTAATTTTATAACAAATAACCATCAGCAATAAGGTAACAAAGTAATTTGCATTTAGATTATGTTCTCTTTGTAGGGATATCACAACACTGAATATGAATTTCAGAGTCCCATGTCTCACAGAAGTTCTTAGTATGGCCTGTGCTCTTACAGCACATGATAAAGGCAAATGCACTTCTGTGTAAAAGATAGATGGAGAGACAGACAGACACACAGATAAATATTAAATGAACAAAATTCCTATCATCCCTCATAGAAAAGTGCTAAATTAACGATTTGAAAATATTACTTCACCTATAATCATCAGTACTATCTTTTGTAAGTTTGTAAGTAGGACAAATCAGCTTCTTCAATGATGATTACCGTCCTGAATCATAACCTGTATATGTTTTTTTAAAACATGTTGTTTCCCAAGACAATTAAGAACTGGATATTAAGAACTAGCACAGAAATCTAGAACATTAAAATGAGCTATTTCACAAACACAAATAAAAGAGACAGCAGAAAATTAGAGAATCTATTTAAATATCTATTTAGAGATGACAGCCTAAGGACAAATGAACTTATTACACTTCAATAATTGTATTTGTCATCTCCTTTTAATTGCACCTGGGAAGACAAAACATGATGCAACTGCACCTGGCTGGATAGCAATGATGGACAGACTGGTAATAAAATTCTAAAACATTACCTTCCTTCTCCAACAGCCAGATTTACAGAAGTGCAGGCCAAGGAAACTACTTTTTTTGATTTCTTTTACATCAGAGTGTTTCGCTTTTCTGGATAAACCAGGCAGAAAAAAAAAAGATAACAGCAATGACAGCTTTTTAAGATGGGCTTGATTTGTTAGCTGCCACTAATTTACTTCCTGTGTATATTTCTATGCTCTCAGGCAAGCTGATTACAAGGTTTTGGGGTAAAAAAATTGGATAATACTTCATATTCCAATACTTAATATACTTCAGGCTCATTAAATATCAAATTGATTTGCTGATTAATTAACCCCTTCAATATCTTTGTAAGGTACTGTTAGTTTTCTGGGGCTTTTTGTTGCTCTGTGTTATTCAGATGAGGAAAATGAGAACCCTGGAGTTGAAGTATCCTTCCAGGCACAGTTTCCAATGAAATCCCCATGTGTTACCAGAGTAATTCTAAGGTAGAATTCAACTTATTCTAAAAGAGAGGGAGTTTTTAGCAAAGCATTTAATTGGAAACCTTAAATCTATACATAATTTTCTCAAGTAGCCTTTAACTGCTTCAGTCTGCTGGTCAGACAGGCCCATTCCAAACCCTGCTGTCTCAGTGGGACTCCAGAGGAGCGGCAATGAAGCACCCAAACAACTCCTCGTCCTGGGATTTAAAAGTTACCAGTTTCCTGTCTCTTTTAATTAGTTATCGTGTGTATATGTGCAGGGAGTGTGGCTGGAGAAAAATGCAATTGATTTTGATTCATTATTGCTTTGGATTTTTATTTTAGTTAATGTCAGGAGCACTTAGAATTTTAGGAAGACATTCTTTCAAGATGCATTTAAAGCAAAAGAAATAAACTAATAGTATTTCACTGGACCTATAATGTGAAAAAAAAGACCCCAAATATTTTGTGACAACATCAAAAGAGATGACGCAGTAGAAAAACAAGGCTACGTGTGATTTTTACATGTGTCAGTACAGGCACAGATGCAAGGCTGAGTCCTAAAGAAAGCTTCTGGCAAGTTGTCCCAGCATGGCTGTAACAGAGAGGAAAAAGACACTAAGGCAGGTGTGGGGAAAGTAAGTTTCCACTGACCAAAAAAGAAATAGTCTGTAATTCCAGTTTAAACCCTGGAGCTGGGAGTCATCTTTCCCATGTTAAAGATGACTGTTTGGTCAAAGGCAATGAGGACAGTGCTAGTCAATTCACTGTGATTTTTCTAGGACTATATCCATCATTAACTATTTTGACGAATGAGGGAGAAGTGTATCATTACAAGATCGAGGGTGAAACAGAATGGCTACAACTGCAAACAGCATAATCATTTATCTTACTGAGAAGAAAAGGGAGCTGTGGTAATTGCCAGGGAAAAAACTGAGTCAGAAGTATTTTTTTTATTTTTTAACATGGCAGGAACTGCTATGTGCAATGAGAAAGATAAGAGCCCACGGAGAGTAAGGAGGTAAGACACATAAACAGCAAGTGACCAAAGAGATGGAAATCAGTGGGACTTCTCTGCAGCCATGCAGAAGTAAACCAAGGAGAGAATTGATACCCCAAGGAAGTAAGGGCAAGGAGCAGTATGCTAACATCTACATGGGCAACAGCAAGCTAGAGGCCACAGAAAAGCTAAGTGGGAGAAGCCAAACTGCATCCTTGCATCTGCACTCTCAAGTGACAGTAGCTGAAGAGCAAGGACACAAGCACAGCCTAGAAACAGCACTTTCCTGTACTGATGATCAGTGCTGGAAAGTTTGGGTCTGGACAGCCATCACAAGACCACAGCAGGACAGGAGGCTGAGCAGGCCCACAGGGCACAGAATCCCAGAAGACAAAGGGATAATGTATATGTCTTAAAAACTGATAGCTGGACAGCCATGGAGCCAACCAAGGATTGTTTGCACTAACAGCCAAGGATTGTCGGCCCTAGCACGCCGTGAGAAAGAACAAGATGTGGCTGGAGACAGAGGCCATGCGGAGGCAGGGCAGCACTCTTGCACGACAAACACCCTTGTTGTACTTCCTAGAGATAAGCACAACACAACAACACACAAGAACAGCGATGAAGGCAAGATGGGGGCACGGACTGTAGGAGGAGACCAAGACCACCCAAGCCCCGCCAAACCCTCTGACCCATTTCCAAAAAGATCTGAAAGGACAGCCTGCGCATGATAATTAATTTGCATAAAAAGCGAGAAACTTGTCCATGAAAAGCTACTGGCCACAGCAAGGGCCCATAGCCGCAAACGCCTCACGGCAGCACCGCCGCGCGCCCTCAGGGGCGGTGCCATGCCCGCGGCCCCTCCCCTGAGCACGGCCGGGGCGCATGCGCTGTGCGCGCGGCGCGGGCACGGGAGCGGCGCGCTGAGGCACCGGCCGGGCCGGGCACCGCCGCCCTGCGGGGCAGCCCCGCCACCGCTCCCGCCTCCTCCGCTTCTTCCTCCTCCTCCTCGTCGCCGCCGCAGCAGCAGCAGCTGGCGCTGCTCGTAATGCAGCCGAGCGGCGGTGAGGAGGCGGCGGCCGGGGCGGCGGGGGTGGTGCTGCAGCCGAGCGCCGACCCGCAGCTGCCGCCCTCCGCTAGCGGCGGCCTCATGGTGTTCTACGAGCTGGGGCCCGCCGCCGACGTCGAGGCGGGGGAGGAGGAGGTGGAGGTCGAAGCCGAGGCGGCGGGCGGCGAGAGCACGGCGAGTCTGGAGGAGCTGGAGGAGGAGGAGGTCGCGGCGGCGGCGGCGGCTGCGAGCGGCGAAGCGGCGGCGGGCGGCGAGTGCAAGAGCTGCACGTACCAGGGCTGCAGCGAGACCACCACGCAGGTGGTGAAGCAGCGCAAGCCCTGGATGTGCAAGCGGCACCGCAACAAGATCTACAAGGACAAGTACAAGCGCAAGAAGAGCGACCAGGCCCTGGGGGGCGGCGGGGCGGCGGCCGCGGGGGGCGGCCCGCGGGCCGAGGTGAGGCGGGGGCCGGTGAGGCCTCGGCCGGGCCACCCTCGGGGGGCAGCCTGGCAGCCGCGTGGTTCTCGGGAGCTGGGGCTTGCCTGGAAAGCCGAGTTCTGTCAGACGGAATGGGACCTTTCCAGAGGAAAGGGAAGAAGTCTAGGGCCGTCCTACAGCTCGCTCGTCCTCCGGTTTGCCAGAGCAAGCCCCGTTTGGTTTTGGCTCTCTGACATAAATTGTAGAAGCTTACAGCTATACTAGAAGATTCCAGGAAAAGAGTTATTGTTAGAACAGGCATCACTGTGCAGCGTGGCTTTTTTTTCCCTCGGGAGAAAAATATAGATTTAAGAGAGATGTCAGAAGTCTTGCTCAGGTGGTGCTGAAGTGTGGGGTTTTAAAGTCACAGAGGCTGTTGGGTATCAAGTATATAAAAATCAGTTGTGTACGTTCTTAAAGTTGTTTTTTGGTTACTACCTTTTATATTAAATGGCAGGTAAATATCTGGACCACTGTTAGTTCATACTTAACTTCCAGAAGCTTATGTGTATTGTTTAGATGGGAAATACTATCAGTGGGAGAACTGATGGTAACATTCAACTTTTTAAATATTTTTTTGCTATAGTTTGGGACTCAGGGTCACACACTTCTTTGATGGTGGCTTGTACAGAGTTAGTGCTTCAGATCTTGTATTTAGGTGAGGTACAAAAAGGGAAATAGTTTACACTGGAAGGTGCTGACTAGTTTGTGCTCAAAGGGAAATAGTGGTTGCCAGAAGAAAAAAAAATCTTACCTGGCGCTCCTACTAAAAGCAACCCTTTTATGTCAGTACAGCTCTCTCTGGAAGTCGTGTGACTGGGAATGATCTAACTGCAAACTGACCATCAAAAATGTTTTCCTGTTTCTGTTTTTCTTCATGTAAATATAATAGTAACCATACTGGGTGTCACGCCAAAGAATCTTCTTTTGTCTGTCTGTAAAAGCTATGAGGCAGGTGCTTTAAAAAAAAAGGAAGTGTACATGATGCTGCTAGGGAATATTCTCTCGTCTTTTTCAGTTCAAAGGACTTGCTGAGGTTTTCTGATGTATTCTGTAACTATAAGCGATATGTGATCCGTATAGAATTTTTGTTGAACCTTTGTGAGCTCTAAGCATTTGTTACAGTCTGGTAGTTTCTTCAGGTCTGCTACCTGGTGTGAATACTCTCCTTGTTTTTTATTCTTGTTGGTGCCAACCTAATTTGCCAGGTAGTGTTTACGTTAGAGCAATTACTTCCTCTTCAATTTGTGATACTTTTGTTGGTAGGCTTGCCTCTTAAGTTTTTTCCTTCTTGCATTGAAAAGGAAACCTGCTTGTTTCCAAGGAAAAAGTTATGCACTTTTATCATCCTTGCTGTTCTGTTTTCTAATTTAAGTAGCTACTTTTAGATCAGGGAGGAGAAGCTGCACACCTGATTCAAGATGAGAATGAATTCTGGATTTATAGACCAGCATGACTTTTCCCTGTTCTCTCTTCCTTTCCTGATAGTTCATCCTGCTCGGTTCCTGATGTATCTTCACAAATACATGTGCTAGTTCATAAAAGGGGACGGTATGGGAGAAGGGTAAAAATGCTGCATTTCATGTAGTGATGGGTTAAAGCTTTTTGATCTGTAACATGAAATGGTGATTATTGCATGTTGGAAAAGGGTGGGTTTTCTTTTCCCAGTTTCTGCGAGTGCAGGTTGCTTTGAACAGGAATTAGGAAATCAGGGCCTGAACTTGCAGAAGAAAGCAGGATATTTAGTGTTAAACTTACTATGTTTTTTTGCAGTGGTCTCTCTTAAGGCCATTTTCAGTAGAAGTTCCTAGTAGAAGTTTCATTTTTCATTGCTGTAGACAAGATTGAAGTGAAAGACACTGGGATGCTTTTTTGTTGTTCTTCCTTTTAAACCCTTTCAGGTAAATGGAAGCGTCAGTAAGTTTTGAATGTAATACACATAGGATTCCACATTGATTGAAATTTTCCAAACCATTCATACTTTCTTTAGAGCAGATTGTAGAGCCCTGTTGTATTCATATGTCTAGTTCAGTTGACTGGTGATTGTATAAGAAACAGAATGAACTTGCCAAAAAAAAAAAAAAAGCCTGTGGCAAGTTCATGATAGTGTTCTGAAGTTTGTTTTGTTTTGGTACTACAAGTATTATTGTCATTCCTGCCCAATTGCAAATGGTAAAAACCATTCATTTTCACAAGCTGGAGACTGAGCTGTTGTGAATGACTTCGTTTTTAAGAAATGCAATCAAATAAATTGAAGCCATTAACTAGCCTTCGTAACCTGTTCAGTTTTGCAGTGCAGAGGACTAACTCACCTGCATTGCTTCACTCTTACTGGTGAAATAGTGAAAGGAGATGGAAAGAAGAAGAGGCCAAATCTTGAATAGATAGATTTCCATTCCTGTGCTGTTACTTTTTTCTGCAGATTAAGAACGCTAGTGTTCTTTGCTCTTGGGATTTTCTGTGTATTACTGTATCAGAGTTTCTAGTCTGACTTCCCTGTATTTTGTATTCTGTCATGTGCAGGATAGTGTTGAAGGTTCAGTGTCTGTTACAAAGCAGAGAACAGGATCCATTGGAGATCGTCCAGCAAGACCTACTCTTCTAGAACAAGTATTGAATAAAAAGAGGCTGGTAAGTCTTGTTTTCAAGAGGTTTTGAACTCAAAGGCAGTGTAACAATGTTTACCTATCACCATTGTGAAAAAAGAAAATCAATTTAATAAGCATGCACTGCATGTGCCTATATTCAAATTTTAAATATGCTTCAGAGATGTGTGCCTCAACCTCTCTGTGGGGAATAGTAAGATGACTGAATTTAATGATGACATTAACTGAAGTTTTGTATTTTGGTAGTAACAGATGTGGTGGTTTTAGGGTAAATAATGCCTATAGTATAACTGAGATGGTTTTAGCTTGTCAAACCAAAGCATTAGGTAGAACAGTGTATGGACTTTAGATCTGATGTAAGCTTTATTTACATCAGATACGGTGTGGTTTAGAAGCTGTAGATGTATCATATCACATTTAAAGTTGTGTGTTGATAAAGCAAACTCTAACAGTGTGATTTATAATATTTGCAGACTGCATGAATGGCATATGTCATAAGTTTTTTAAACACTGGTTTCTCCTTTAACAAGTTAAGCCCTGTGCTGGGAAATTATTCAGTACCTACACTTTTTTGGCTTCTTCATTACAGCTTCCTTTGTTGCATGTTTTTGCAGTCCCTATTCTTCAAAAGCTATTAGGACTGTTTGTCTTCTCTCTGTTACCTGTGCAAAGCAATTTAATAATCCTCATTAAAGCGCTGTAGTGCTTCTTCAGAAATTTGGAAAGTCTTTAAAGACCCGTCATGTCAGTCTTAGGTATGCCACTACCTAGATGTATTTCTCAATAATTCTTTATCAATGATAGGCACCTTTTTAATGATTATTTCTAAAACTCAGAGTAGTATTCATAGCTTTTCAGTTTTTAAGAGGGAAATAAGTAATGAACTATGGAGGAGTTTTCATATTATCTCTTATTCTTCATGCCCCACTTAACTGGCTTGCTGTCCCTTATCCTGGCTTTTTCTATTGA
Source organism: Acanthornis magna (assembly GCA_036785705.1). Classification (NCBI taxonomy): domain Eukaryota; kingdom Metazoa; phylum Chordata; class Aves; order Passeriformes; family Acanthizidae; genus Acanthornis; species Acanthornis magna. Next base: position 17,799,231 of record JAWUZG010000090.1, read on the forward strand.
TGTGGCTTTTAATTAAATTAGATACCTTACTAATGAAACATTATTTTTTATAGAAATACAGCAACCAGAAGTTCTTTTAATAGATGTTGAGAGCTTTTGCACAAAGTTATGTCAAGGCTCTTTAAGAGCTCAGGTTTCCTTGCAATATTCTTAAAATTCAGATTCATCTTGATCTGGTTCTTGATTCTCTCTTTCTCCTCTGACTTGCAGTTGCAGTATCTCTTTGGTTATATTACTGAAGTGACCATGGATAATGAACATGGGGAATTCATTCAGCTGAAAAATAACCCTTTTCCTGCATTAATTTTTGGAAGGATCAATTCCCAGCCTGATTTGCCATTTGACCTTACAATCACTTGTGCTGCCACTGTGCAAGAATGAGAGTGAGCAGCCAGAGTTGGATTACAGACTGCAACTGTTCAGGCCGGGAGCCAGATGCAAATACTTTTAGATACTTATGTCTTTTGATTGAAGGCAGAGGAGTTTTTTAACTCATTCTGTGTGGACGGGCTGCTGTTTTGAAATGCTGGGAAATTCTGAGCACTCATTGAATATCATAGAGTATCTTGAATTGAAAGGGACTTATAAGGATCGTTGAGTCCAACTCCCTACTCCTTACAGGATTGCCTAAAGCTAACACGTGCTAGAGGTATAGTCCTGATGCTTGAACTCTGACAGGCACATGAGCTTTGCTGCAGAATTACAATATTTTATTCATTTATTAAAGTATATCTATAAGTATATTCATATATTAAAGTATATCAAATATTAAAGTATATTATATAAAGTATATAAAGAGCTATCTGCAGTGGGAAATGCAGAAATTAGCTCAGAACTGAAGCACAATTGAAAGATGCTTTGGTTTTAGTATGTCAGTAGATTACTCCTGTTTGCTATACTTACCGGGTTTTTGTGATACTGTATATTCTTTACATTCTGAATATGCTTTCAGGATGTGTATTAATGCTGTTTTTGGCTACCTGCTGATGCCCTGAGACAGTTCTAGATGTCTTTTTTGATCATGTTTTGTATTTAACTGCAGTATTTAACTGAACTCTCATTTGTATAAATGTACTGGTTTTGGCTGGAATACAGTTAATTTTCTTCACACTAGCTTGTATGGGGTTGTTGTGCTTTGGGTTTGTGATGAAACAGTGTTGATAATGCAGTGCAGTGCTTCATCCCACAGCAGGGAGGGAGGGAGGAAGAGGCCGATGCTTATTTGTCTGCTGGGGTTACTACAGCAGTGGGTAATGTGCAAATTCATGTAATGGAAAAATATTACTATGATTGCTATTTAACGTATGTGAGTTTTGTAAAGAAAAGTTCACTTTCTCTCTCTTTCAGTCCCTACTCAGAAGTCCAGAAGTAGTGCAGTTTTTACAGAAACAACAGCAACTGTTAAGTCAACAAGCTTTGGAACAAAGACAGCAACAGTTTCAAGGAGCACCTGGGTAATGAGAAAAAATCAATGATCTGCAGATGAGTCTGGTGCCGAAGGAGGGATAGGATCTGTATTTTGTATAAATACAAAGAATCTCAACGTTTAAATGAAAATGGAAATTGCTGTTGTTATCTGTTTGTTTCTTGTTTGCACTTTTGAGGTTTTGAGCTGCTTGGGTGTCTGCAGACTTGTGAGCAAATCATACAGTGGCTTGGGTTGTGTTATGGAAACTTCCCAGTCGGACCATTCACAAGACTCTCTGGCAGTCACTCTCCCAGTGCCAGAGACTTTAATTTCTGAGACCAAAGCTCCTTCACCGTGGGCGGCTCCAGTGATCTGACAGGTGCCCCACTTCACTCCTTGCACACCCAGCTCAGTCAGACCAAGTTTCCTTACTGGTTTGACCCCTGGTCTCAGATACCTTGTTCTATAAAGCAGTTTATTCACAGTGCAGTAACACAGAAGCAGCCTGGGTTGGTGCCTCTAAGGAGGGGTCTCAAACAAAGGAACTCTCCTCGGCTTTTTATACTTTACAGTCTAAGGCAAGTCTCACTCCTCCTGGGTCTTCCCTTCTGAGTCTTCCATTCCTGCTTTGTCTCTGTGTCCATTCACTTGGCTAGCCATTCATCTTCATGCCTTTTGTTATGCAAAGAGTTGGCCCTTCACAGCCTCCTGTCTGTGGGCTCCCACCTAGAGCTCAATTTGCATCTCTTACTGTAGCTTATAAACTGGCTACCTGCATCAGATACATTCCTTAACAGTTGGAAGGGACCTTTAAAATTCCAAGCTGCTGTGAACAGAGACACTTTTCATAAGACCACAGTTACTCAGAGCTCCATCCACCCTGGCCTTGGACACTTCCCAAGGAGGGGGCATCCATATCCGTCTTTTCTGAGCAACTGATCCCAGCCTTACCACCCTCACAGTAAAGAATTTCTTCCTAATATCTAATCTAAACCTACTCTCTTTCAGTGTGAACCCATTCGCCCTTATCCTGTCCTTACATGCCCTTGTAAAAACTCTCTCTCCCATCTTTTCCTGTAAGTTCCCATCAGGTATTGGAAGGCTGCAATTAGGTCACCCCAAAACCACCTCTTTTCCAGGCTGAACAATCCCAATTCTCTCAGCCTTTCCTCATAGGAGAGGTCTTCCATCATTCTAATTGACTTGTGACCCTTCTCTGAACTTACTCCAACAGGTGGATGTCCTTCCTATGTCAGAAGTCCCAGAGCTGGATGCAGTCCTCCAGATGGGGTCTTACCAGAGCAAAGTAGAGGGGCTGTGATGGGTTGACCTTGGCTGGACAATACAGTTTTATAATTGTCATTAAGTGCTATCCCCTGTCCTTTCAGAGAGAGGTATTATTTTGCCATTTCAAGAGCATCCTCTGCTGCTCCAGATGTCCAGAACCAGGCCATGACTTGGGCTCCATTCCATCAGGATGGGTGCTCAGGACAGGAGAAGCAGCACACTTGGATTACTGGGCACCAGCACTGGCCCTGTGCGTCGCGCTCTCCTTGTTCCTTGCAAAATTCACTCTTCATCAGTTTATGTCATTTTTGCTGCTTCTGCAACATAGATCTTATACCACAAATTATTTTTCCCCCAAGGTTAAATCTCCTTGGAGCACACATTGGGTCTCCCCATCCTTTCTCATTGACCACCAAGTGCACCCAGGTACTTGAGCAAAGACAATCCCATGAATGGGTTTGCCTTTTTCCATGAGAGGAGAAGTCCACCCTGATTTTCCCAGCCACTTCCCATGTGTAATGCAGAGACCTTATCTTCTCCCACAGTGTGTAGGGGTTTTGTTTGGGCAGGACCAGGGAGGTTAGCAGATCCTCTAGTGTTAACCAGCCAAGTGGCTTCTGCTAGATTTGCATCCCAATGCTTCTATGCCCCATTACTTAACACTCTTAATATTGTCTTCAGCGGTTCATTATGTCTCAATCTTTCCAGAGGCTTATGGGTGATAAGATATGGGATATACCCACTCAATGGTGTGTTTCTTTGCCCAAGAGTTTATGAGGATGTCTTGAGTTTACATTGTAAGGTGTAACCAAAACATGTATTCTACCACCACCTGCCTCACCTTCTGACAAAAGGTTAACGGTGGGTCATTTGTAACAGCTGCATACTCCACCTATGAGCTAAGTGCAGTGTTCTCTTTGTCTTCCATGATACCTATGCCCAGCCTAAGGGGGGTCATCTCTGCCAGTGGGCCATCAAGAATTCCCCAAAATATCCTGTGACTCGTAGGGTTACATCACTCCATTGTGAAACTCCCTGCCCTGGGGGAGGTACTGAACATTCCTGCCTGGATTTGAGAGTGTATGATATCAAGGTCTGGGGACGAGGACACAACCATCACCACTGGACTGATCCAGAGGAGGGCCAGGACTTTCTGCAAGGACCACTGCTTCCAACCACCACTTCAATAGCGCTGCTATCACTGCTTAATCACACTGAGACTACGACCCTGACCAGGGTATCAGGTTGTACTCTGACAGTTTAAGCCAGTGTTGCTGTACTATTGCCTTTATTTTCCTGTTAAATTTTAACTCCGTCTTGAAATCTGTTGCAAGGTATTTGTGAGTGATTGATTCCTCTTGTTGGTTTATCTTCAAACCAGCACAGAGGCTATTTTGAGAATTAATCCTATTGTCTGATTCGGTTCTCTGTGGAGTACCCTGTTGACACAAAATGTGGCCTGAGATCGTGTCTTGAGCAGTGGCAATAGTTTACAGGGTATGTTTCCAGCCAGACAGTTGTTGCCTCTACCATGGTGAGTATATAGCTCTTGCCTTGGCATGTTCATGGCACTGGTCCAGTGTAGTCAATTTGCCAGGCCTCACCATACCAGAAGCTCAGCCACCACCCTTTATTTCGGGGAAACTTTACTTGTGTGGCTTGGTTGATTGCAGAACATGTTTCTCATTCATGGATGATCTGTGTGATGGCCTCCACAACCAGGTCCACCTGTCAGTCATGAGCCCATCAGTTGTATGTTGCATGATGTTTCATTGACTCCATCGAGCTATAAAGAGCTCACCCTTCCACTCCCAGTCCAAGTCTACCTGAGTTAATTCAGTTTTGGCAGCCTTATCTACCTGTTCATTGTTCTGATGTTCGTCAGTGGCACAGCTTTTGGGCATGTGAACGTCTACCTGATGTACCTTTCCAGTCATGTTTTTGACCTGTGCACCAATGTCCTACCCCGGTGCAGGTGCAGTCCAGCCCAGATTGGTTTATCCCTGCATTGCCAATTGGTCTTCCATTGCTGCAGCCACCTCCATAGGGCATTAGCCACCGTCCAGGAGTCAGTATAGAGGAAGAGTAGTGGCCACTTTTCCTCATTCAGCAATCTCTAGGACTAGTTGAATGGCTTTCACCTCTGCAAATTGATTTGACTCATCTTCTCCTTCAGCAGTCTCAATGACTTGTTCACCTCTGATGGTTTCCTGCCACACAGCAGGATCTGTCAGTTAACAGAGCATATTCTCTTTCATCTGCTGGTACCTTTTTATGTGGTGGTGCTTCTTGGGCTCAAGTCACCTTCTCAGGCAATGCTCCAAAATCTCTGTCTTCTGGCCAGTCCATGATCTCTTCAGAAGTCCTAATCGAGCTCGTTTAATCAATATTACCCACGTACTCCATGTTGTGCTGGTTGCGTGATGTGTCGAGGGCATGTTTCTTTTGGACATCCAGTGTAGCGCAGGCAGTCATGAAGCCAAGTGGAGATGTACTTCTGTCCCAACAACTACTGAGGCAGCCCGGACCCCCTCATAGGCTGCTGTGCAGAAAACCATGCTGCCAAAGGCCAGTGTCCGCAAAGGAGATGGAGTCCTCAACAGAACTCAACTTTATTGGAATAAAAGGAGAGTCCACTGGGGCATACCTCTTTGGGGTGGGGTCTCTTGAGGTTTTTGGAGAGTGCAGCCTCCTTTTATCCTGGACTCCCAACCACATGTTGCCCTCCCCCTTTTCCCATTGGCAGAGATACTAGGAAGGTACTGTTGAGGTGGTCTCAACCATCTTGAGAGTACGGGGAGCCAAAAGGTCCCAAGACAGCAGAAATACACCTGGGTGCTAAATGGTTTCTCTCTAAGGTTATGTTAATCTTCCTATGTTGATTGGTTGTTATTGTGTTTCTCCGCCTTCTCCCCAACCCTATTGGCCCTTGACCCATATAAGAATGGCCACTCACAGCCGTTCTCCCTCTTTGGCCCTTGGGTCCCTCTGAGGAATAAATGGTCTGGAACATACCCAGATGACTGAGCCCTCTGAGTTCCTTGTTCCTGCTAGTGCTTGAGCTTATTAGAAGCTCTGGGGTGTGTGTTCGTCTGTGCTATCCATCAGCACAGGTGATAGAAGAGGTCTTACCTGCATGTTGCCCAGTGCAGCAACCGGGAGGGTCTGTCTGGGAATCGGTACACGCAGGAGACCACATCTCACTTCACCACCACCCTGCATTAAGGTACAGCCTTCCCAATCTGCCTACTACGTATCCCCCCTCCAACTTGTGCTCCCACACCCATTCTTCTAGAATCTGGTTCTTTCAGGGTATTCGGTATTTGTAAAAACATAGTCACCCATTTCTCCTATCACTGCTGATACCTCTTTTTCAGTTCAGTAGTGGGTCTCTAATTCTTGATAATCCCAGCACCAAAACTTTAATGGTCGACCTCAGGTTTCTCCTGATGTTCTTTTCCAGAGACTCCAGGTAAGACCATGCTTCTCAGCTGCAATGTAGAGTATATTTTGCACTGCTGGTCCTGTCCAAATAGGTCCAAGAGCTGCCACGGAAGCTGTTTTCTGTTTGATTTGCTCAAAGGCCTGTTGCTCAAGGCCCTGCTCAAAACATTTCTCCTTCCGGGTCACTTGGTAGAGGGTGGGGCACACAAGATCACTGTAGCCTGGAATAGGCATTCTCCAGAATCCCAGGAGGCCTAGGACAGCTTGTGTTTCCCTCTGAGCTGGTGGAGACATAGTTGCTAATTTGTCAGCCACACCCATGATCCATCCATCCTGCCATTTTGCTCTCAAGAACTGACTCTCCTGTGCAGGTCCCTTGACCTTGCTTTTCTCTATGCCAAACCCAGCTATCAGAAGAATTTGAATGAATCTTCTTTTTCACTTCTCAAACACTTCTTCCTTATTGCCCCACACAGTGAGGCCTTCTCGCAGGGCATCCTCTCCTTCAGATGTGTCAGCTGCACCACTCAGCTTGTTGGTGTATGCAAATCTGAAGGAGTCTATTTTCCAATTACTTTTAAACCTTCATTTTAATATTTAATTTGTTAATAAAAATTTGTTTATGGTAGCAATGTTTAGCTGTACGCCCTTTTCCTGCCAAAGTCGTCATAAAATTAACATTTTTCCATATAAAGACTGACAGTTAAACAAGTCTGTCTTTGATGACAATCATTGAAGGGAGTCAGTTACTTTCTGTGAACATTGTGAAATAAAAGTTCCGAAGCTGAGCCAGTCCAGTGGCGTTACCTAACAGCAATTGCTCAGGGATATGAGAAATACATGTCCAGTAGAATCTTGCACTAAAGGCAAAGACAACATGCCATCAAGAAGTAGATCCAGTGGCTCAAAAAAGTACATGTAGGTGATTTGTTCATTACCTGCAAGTTGAGTAGGTTTGAAATACTTCATTTTGTGCATAGCATGTAAAAGAATTTGCATTTAAAAGTTCCAAAAGAGATAAATGGCAAAAAGCTTTAAAAAAATATTAGGTGGAACATATGAAAGTGGGGGTTGGACCTTGTTAGATGGAGTTACTTGAAATTACCAAATTCTTATATGTGAAATGTAACTTAATTACAAATTAGAATACCACACACTTTTAAGTAACTAAATTAAATTTTAAAGATTTTAACTCATAATAGCAAATTCATCCAAAAACTAGTCTTTTTCTTCTAAAAAAATATAGTTAAAATTCTTCTATTAAGACAGCTAATCAGCTGCAGTGCTAGACTTCACAGGTTTTCAGCCAATTAAAATGAACTTGAAACTGATTAAGAATCCAAACACTATTATGTAAGTGTTAAATCCCATGCTTTGTTTAAAAAAAGTTGTATGAAGTCATATTTCTGAATAGTGGTTATCCAGATGGGTAGGTGCTTTTTATCAAGTGCTACTTTTATATTGCAGCAGTTCGATCCACTAAATCATATCTTTTCAGATGGGTATTTGTTAATCTTACGGATTTTTACAAGCTGTGCTTTTTGTATGTACAAAACTTGTTCTATAGGGATTTATTGTATTTAACATTGTGCAAGTTGTTCTTTAAAAAAGAACTTGAAAAACTTTGTATGAACAATTCTGGACCAATAAGTGAGTAAAATCTTTGGGTTTTCTTTAAAAAAGTCTGGTCTTTTTTTTGTTTTGTTAAATTTGTATGGGTTTTTCTTCCTGTGCTAAAACAACCACTTCTGACTAGATGGCATTTTGTGTTCCAAGGTCTTGTTATAGAAAGTTATTTTAGCTTTAAGTAAAATCAGGTTATTTTTCAGTTTGTAAGAATATATGTGAAAACATACTTGGCTAAAATTGTAGAATAATGTATTTGATTTTGTTTTAAATGGTCAACTTATGCAAGGTGAACAGCTCGTTTGGACAGATCTGATTAAACTTTTAAAAACCCCAAACCCTCAGGACAGAAAATTGTCACAGGAAGTGTTTTTTAAGACAGTGCTGAGGAAGTTGTTTATGTCAAAACAAATGGAAGCTGCTGAAGTTGTGCACAAAGATATTCAGTAGAGTGCACCTCACCAATTCTGTGTTTTTGGTGGTGTGTGATAGCAGCACCATCAGGCTGGTGCAGACACTGGGAGATGTGCTGGTAGCAGCACTCTCCTGTTCAGGCAGATTGGATGCCAACAATGGCTGCGTTAAGCTGTCTACTCCCTTCTGTTATTGCAGAACAAAATCTGAATTTTAGGAAGATGAAAACACGACACTTCTTTAAGTGTATGTATATGTATAGACATTGTATGTATATGTATAGACATATGTATAGACATATGTATGTAATGTATAGACATTCTTACTATATCTCTTTTTGTCCTTGAGCAGTTTGAGAGCCACACAGCTGCAAGTCTGTCTTTCCACTAATGTCAGTCTGGTCCAGAGGGATGGCTTCTGTCATAGGGCAGCATGGCTGCTCATTGACTGCCTGTCAGATCAGAGATGTCCCTATCAAAAGAAAGCTGAACTTATCCTCTTGAATCATCAGATCTACCACAGGATAGTGAAGGATTCATAGACTGTCCATGGAGATTCTATGCCATATTAATTTTCAATACATTTTCTTGTGTTGAGCATTCCATTACTCAGTGCAGTCACTGATTCCTCTTGCCTAAGACTGATTTATGAATAAAGGCTCTAAATGCTCCAGTTCCCAAAGTCACTTGTGGTCAGACTGGGACCTACAGCTTTATAGTCTCTTTCAGGGAGAAGAATGGGACACAACAAGGGAAAGAGCTCTTAAAACAGAAATATCTTTATTAACAGTAAAACACAAGACGTGAATAATCCCTTTTACAATAGAATAATTCCAGCCAAAGAAAGTGGAGTGCATTAAAAAGTGTATTGTTCAGACTAAATGTGTTGTCTTCAGAATGCCTCAAATCAAATGCAGGAGGAGGAATGCTTGTGAAAATGTCCCCTTGGTTAGCAGTCATTACATCCTTCTTGTTATGACACAGCATGGAATAGAGTACTCTGGGGCTGCTTGGAGGATCTGTTTCCTGAAGCTGCATCTGAGATTTTTCATTCTCAAGGGGCAAGAGCCCAAGTATTGTTCTTTATACAGCGATCTACGCTGGTTTACAGAATATCACAAACTGTGAGTAATACTTGTGGATGGTGCAGATGTTTTGCTTTGCTTCTGACAGAAAATGGAGGGCAGAATTATTCATAGACATAAGTGACTCTGTTAATTCTGTGGATGACTCACAGTGCTTTTCTGCACCAGACTGATAGCTCACAGTTAACCCCATAGTTAACACCTTGTTCAAATCCACCATTTTTGCCCCTTGACTAAATTCACCATTTTAGCCCCTTTTGTAGAGCTTTGCAACTTGATGGTTTCATTGATCCACACAGAAAGGCCTGTTTCTTCACTTTCTTGTCTCACTTCTCAGCCCCATCTATATCACAGAGGTGATATGAAATGAGGGTTTAAATTGCTAACACTGACTTATCTGCAGAAAGTAGGCTGTGGTACATTTAACTTGTACTTTAAAAGTGTTATAAATAATTAAAAACTCCAATTGCTTGAGTAAGTGAAGGAAATCTATCTGAATGCACATTATCTCTGCTCATCATTATGTTTGTTCCCTTGCTCTTGTTTGCAAAGCTTGTCATGGACATAACTGAATTAATAAGACAACACACACTTTAGCATCAAATAAACCACTTTGAAATATGATGTGCTCACTCAATACTGTGAAAGTGCGAGGGGTCAGATTTTACCAAGTTTTTTCTAGCTTTTCTTTGCTGATGAGGTCTGTATTTAAAATTATTAACTGGTTGGTCTATTTCACCCTATGCTATTCATATGCAATATTATTTGAATACTAACACAGAATATAAAATAGCAGCATCCATGGATAATAAAAACACTATGACTGAAGATCTAAAATGTGTTCACAATTAGCTGCAAATGTTCACATTGACTGTAATGGAAGAGTAGCTGACTCCGGAGGACGTAGTGGTTATGTCTACCTTGTGTAAGACACATGGCCTGCAAATTAGATTTGTTATCTGTACAGGCACCAAGTTTGCAAGCATGGCCCAGGTGCAAGTGGAGGTGTCCTCTTGCTAGGATTCTCTTGTGCCTCACCTCCCTGGCAGTGAAGCATGGCATCAGTATGGCAATGTAATGTAAGGCACGCCTGGGCAAGGTGTCTGGAAAGCCCTGGGGTGAACGGATCACAGGATTGTGGCTGTTCCTGGTTGTTCTGGAGCTTCCTATGGGTACATGGTGGGTATAAACCAAGTGCTGTGTTCTGTGCTGGTCCCCTACATGCAGAAGTGTCTGTCTGCACCAAAGATACAAAGAGATATTTCTCAGCTGAACGAAGACTTAATGCCCACTCAGACTTTCTGTATCTTGCAGAAAGGTACTCCTGGAGCTGCCATGAGGAACAAGCCCTGTTTCAGTGGCTGCAATGAAGCCTCCAGGTTGAGAATTTTTTTATTCACAGATCTAAAGTCTGATAGAATCTCTCTCCCCACTGCAACATGGGACAAACCTGTCAAGCTCCTTTTTCATGGTGACTTGACCTCTTAGTTACTCCTAGGAAAGCACATTTGTCCATTCTTACGTACTGTTAAAAACGTGATTTTATAGTCAGTAGTCCTCATGAAGGTTCCTGCTGACTGTGTTTTCCTTTGGGTGCTGCAATTTCCCACCTATACATGAAATTAGCTGGTTTATCGCAATTCCCAGGTAGATGCTCTCTCTATATATGGTCCGTGTCTTTCAGTCAAGTAATTTTTGTGCAGACTGCATCTTTCTTTGAGGAGCACACACTGGATGTGCTTCAAGTGTCCTTGAACAGTTGCCCCAAAGCTGAACTCCTCATTAATCTTGCACGAGGCAGAGGACACTTACAAGTGCAGTTCCCAGGTGCAGCCAGAGCCTATTCTCTGGATCACATGGGACTCCATTTTCCCCAGTATACTGAATGGCTTAATCAGGAAGCTGGCACACTCTTTCTCCCAGCCTGGGTGTATAGGAAGAACCTGAGCATGGATTGTGGTACTTCAAGCTGCTCCTAAAACAGGTCTTGATGATTAGTTCAGATGTGAATGCAAAAAGCTCTAGTGAACACAGTGGCTGCCCAAGCTCTTACTGTCTTGATACCTCCAGCGATGACCACTGAGCTTATCGGCTTGTATGCTCCCTCCTCCTCAGTCTCTTCATCATCTCAGTGCATTTCTGGCTGCTGAACACCCATGAACGGTAAATCCTCTATAAAAATTTTCTCAGCCCCTTCAGTGGGGTCTCCACTGACTCAGAAAGGTTTGGGTTCAGATGTTCATGTAACAGCCTGCTCTCCAGGTTTCTCCAGCACAAGGAACACTTGCCTTTGGCTTGGTAAGCACCTGGGACATCATCATCAAATAGTCTGGGTTGGAAGTGACCTTTAAAGATCATCAAGTCCCAACCCCCTGACATGGGCAGGAGCACCCTCCTCTGGACGAGATTACTCAAAGCCTCATCCAACCTGGCCTTGAACACTTTCAGGGATGGGGCATCCACAACTTCCTTGGGATGGCTTTCCCTGTGCCAGTGTCTCCCCACCCTCACAGTAAAGCATTTCTTCCTAATATCTTAACTAAAACGACAATCTTTCAGTTAAAGCCATTACCCCCTCACTCTGTCACATGGCCTTCTGGTGATATAAATCTACATTTTTGGCAGCACTTCTCAACTTTGAAAAATGGTATTTAATTACTCTGCCTTATGACTCATTAATCTTTTCTTGTTGTGTTTGATTTTGGGGAGCCAGGGGAAAAGGTGAATAGTACAGAGGATGTAATGTTTCTTTCCTTTGCTGAGCACCAGGTAGTGCTAAAGTATTCCTAAAAGTTATAGTTGCACCAGAGAAGTCTTGATCCTAGAAAATTAGCTTTATACTTGAGACCCCGTCAAAGTTCCTAAATTTGATCAGACTTCTTATAAATTGTTTCCATCCAGTCAAGAAGCAAACAGTCTCTGCCTGAGCTGCCTCTGGAAATCCAGCTGTTTGTGCAACTCCTTAGCCACCGCTGAGATTGATTCGTAGAGCTGATAGACAAAGGTGGGTGTTGTGAACCAGGAAGAACAAGGGCAGATTAGATAAGGTTGCAGTCACAAATGCCTTGCTTTCTGAGAGGGGTGTGGTGAAGACGATGTTTACAGTGAGAGATAGTTGGAGTGTTGATTTTATGCTGAGGGAAATTAATATGAAATACCCGAGGAGAAACATGTTTCATCCTGAAACTTGCTGCTATCAGAGAGCTCCTTCCTGTGGCAGCCACTTATCACTGAATCTCGAGAGACCAAGAGGATAATGTATGGGAAGGGATCTCAGCATGGCATCAAGTCTGACACCCTGCTCAAGATAGAGATGACTTGAAGAAGGCTGCTCAGGGTGGTGAAAATCTGACACAGTATCTGCTGGAGACAGGGAAGGGATTTCCTCAACTTCAGCTGATGGTACTTTGTGCCACAGTTCCCCTCTGAGTTTCTGATACTTTATCCTTCAGACTGAGCTTGGCAAAGCATTCTGATGAGGAGTAAAGACATTGGTGTCATAGCTGCTGATGGGGAGGGGAAACATGTGCTGCACCTCTGAATGCTACGGCCACTGCTGTGCTGTCCCTAGGAAGCTTTTCCAGGGCAAAGGGATGGAACTGAGCCACCCAAGTAGCAGTGCCACGGAATGGCTCCAGGCAGTCGGGATGCAAGATTTGCTTCTGTCACATCTGGATGCAAACGGCACATTAATACTGGTGCCGCTGAAGAACTGGCAGCAACTAAAGTCATCTTCTCTTGACTGTTTAATAGGAAAACAAGTGATCTATGTACTATGCTGAATGTGCTTTATGCCTCTGCCTCGTTAGACTCCCACTGGTGCCTGCTCATGCATGGTACTCCTCCACAGAAACTTTCAAGAGGTTATGAACTGTTGATGACTCAAAAAAAACCATTTAAAAAACTTGCCTTCAACTAAGTAGTCTCCCTGTGAGTGGTTTTAAATCTCCCAGGAAGACTATCTCCAAAGCTTGAGTATTAATGAGTAGTACATTAAAGACCTTAAATTGACTACAGGTTTAAAGGTTCACGAAGATCTTTCAGCAGAAATTATCTCCTTCCAAAATGGGAAGACATTAAAGATACAAGGTTATATTGCTGTAAATTGTAAGAAACCTGATCTTTTAACCAATTTCAATTCACATATACCAGAGAAGCCTGTAAAAGAAACTGTTCAAAAAGAGAGGGCAATAAGTGGTTTATTAGCCTTACTTTTTATCTCTGCATTTGGGCAGGGGTCATCTTCTTTACTTGTTTGCCTCATCCTCTGTAAGCACTTCTCCCACGTGCTGTGAGCTTTGAGGAGGAGCTGTCAGCTTCTGTGTTTTAGCGCAGTGGACTAAGCCCCCAGAACCCACCAAAACAGGAAACAGCTGACACAGTGTCAGCAGCCTTCCCAAAGGCTAACAGCTCTGAGGTGGTTGTTGGCAGGATTGTCTAGAATTGAGTGCTTTGATCCAACTTTCAGCAAAGAGTTAGATTTGCTGGAATTCATCTCCTAATACAGGTGCTTTAAATGTGCCAGAGGAATCATGCTCCAGAAATGCCTCTTTTCTTACCTAGTGAGGCAGTATTAAGGTGACTACCTTAAATGAGATGCATGTATGGACTGCATGGAAGCCAAATCCTATTTGTAAAATGATTACTATAAAGGTAGACATAAAGGAAAGGAAAAACTGCTCTGAATTTTCCACCTTCCATTTAAACAAAACACATACTGAGCAAGCATCATAACTAGGCTGGGAAAATCGCCACATCCTCCTTAGGGTTCACCTCATCTTCTTTGGGATACATCCAGTGTAGCAGTCAGCATTCGAGCTAGTGCCCCCAAGTTCCCATTATACTCAGTGAGAAGACATAAGCATGCTCAGAGCAAAGTCTATTTCACCTACTTGAAATACCTTGTGATGAAACAAATAATGCCCCAGAAGAACCTGCTTTTCTTCACTGGCCATACAATTTTCCTCTGCAGCATTGACAGAAAACTGAGTTCTGGAGCTGCCCAAGAGCAGATGCACCTCAGAACATCTCCTTTTGCTCCTTGTGAGGAAGATGACAATGCTGGGAACGTCTAAAAGAAACTCCCAGGCTTCTCTCTGTTTTAGAAGGGAAGGAGGTTTCAGCCTGAAAGGCAAGGAAGAATCTAGGATAAGGGACAGAGCTAGATGCTGGACAGGAGACGTGATTTCCTCTGTCCTTAGTTGCTAAGAAAAAAAAGGAATGAGCAAAATCAGAAGGTGCTCATCCTGGAGCAAAGGTGCTACAGAAGAGGGGCAATAAACATGCTTAAAAAACATGTTACCAGTACCTGACCACTGATGAGAGAGGGAGCTGAGGAAAATGCTTTTCCAAACTGATGTCTCTAAGGTCTGCTAAATAGTAAATGGCACACCTGGAACTTCTGTATATTATTATTAGTATTATTGGATTTCATTGCTGCAAGAGTCTGTAAAGTTCTCCCTATCTCACAGAGACACTGCTGACGTGAAACAGTGACGGAACAGGGCTCTTTGCACTTACAGATTTCCTGTACAACTTGCTATTACTGCTCAAACTTAACAATAATTTATCTTTCTGTGCCCTGCTAATTCTGCAGGCAGCTGAAGATGCATTCAAGTGAAGTAACACTGTTCATTTACTCACTGTCTTTCCAGTGAATGTTATTTCCTTTTGCATATGTGATACAGCTGAAGATTTCAGACATCCTCTTCTAATTATGGAGCAAAATGTGTAGCACCAGATATTGTGTGAGAAGAAAAAAATATTCTGAATAACTTCCCCCCCCCCCCCCCGATACTTCTACTGCATTCTATGGAGGAATGAGATTGGAGAAGTTATCACTCTTTCTAACCCTTAAATAAAAACAGTTTTCAGTGGACTGTTATGCCTGGAAAGAAATAATACGTGACTCTTTCAGCAAAAGGAAAGACCATCAAAATGTAGTAAGAGTTTCACCTGTCTCCTCAGAAAAGGTTTCCAAGTGAACAGCATTTTGCAAGGATGGGATTAGGGTGCAGGCAATAGGTTTCCCTGCTTACGGAAGGAACACAGACAAGGTTCTGCACATAGATTCATTCTTCACTTTTTTGTGGCTTACACTGCCTCACCATCCTCTACAGGCAAGGCAAAAGCTCAGCAAATGAAGAAGCCTGTATCTAAGATGAGAAACCATCCACGGGGATGTATGGAGTGACTGGCAGGGAAGCCCTCTCAGTCAGATCCAAGCGATGCAGTGAGATCCCAAGGGCTGGCCCAGTACAGGGGATGGGCACGGCTGACTCCCATCTCCTTCTCATTGCATCCTTTGAGGGTGGGGCTTTCTGTTCCCAAGATGAATGATAAAATAATTATTTGCTTCTTCAATGCACAGAATTAATTCCCTTAATTTCCCTTTTCTGAATCACAGTTCAAGTCCCTTTTAGGTGCACCCTTGATATCAGCACAGCAGTCTAACTACAGACAGTCCTAACTTTAGAACCAAACTACATCAATACTGGAGAATGGATAGGATTCAGTTTACATGCCAGACACATATGTATGGATGTATGTAATTTGCAAAAAAGCACTGGAAGTTAATCAGTTCTTTTAACTCATAGGCATATATTTCAATTATTATTTTTTTTCTTAGGAGCTTGTTGCTTTTCAGTGCAGCAGTACCGTACCCTACTGTGTTTACAGTATCAGACTACATAGATTGTCCAGAATGCTGATAAGGCTCCTGTGCTGAACTCGTCCTGAGGGCTCTCCTCCTGCCAAATCTCAGGAGAGATGGGTGTGCCCCAGGGGATTTGTTGTCCCGTCATGCTTTGAAGTAGGGAGACAGACTGGAATTGCAGTTTAGTCCTTCAGTTCACTAGATAAAAGTCATCTCTATGCGCAAGTCCTGTGCACCATCTAAGGTCCTCTTCTCGACTTGAAATTAGGATGTAAGATGAGTATAAATAGCACAGAGATCTGACTTTGGTTGCCTGCAGAGGGGTGAATTTCACCTACTAGGAACAGCTACAGCCAGGTTTCTGAACTCACATGAAAGTGCTGGGAATTCACACTGTTTACTGGCTTGGCTGGGGAATGAAGATGCTCACAGGAAATGTTTGACACTTGCAGGAATTTGGCTTATTTTGTACTAGAGAACAGATATGCTATACCTGAATTTCTAAACTTATTGTACTGGCATCAGGGTAACTAGAAACCACAAAATGAAAAAAAAAGAGAGTAGACTATGTATAGATATATTTACATCTACATACATCTACTTATAGAAGCTTCTGTCCATGGGAATTCTATAAGCCACTGCCTGCAATAGCATCCATCCTAAGGGAATTCTAGAGATGATTTTTAAGAGACTGAGGAGATGGGGTTGTGAGGTGAGCCCATCTGTGTCAGCACCTTATCCAGCCATTGCAATGGTCCATGCAGATGGATCTCAATCCAGCAGGGCGTGCTTGTAACATCTTGACGATGATACTCTGCTCCCCAGCCCTATAAAAGGACCAAAAAGTGAGGTTTGTTTTTTTTTTCAAAATACCCAAAACATTAAATAACAACTCCAGTGCTGATAGTCTAACACAACTACAGATAGTCCGCCACCCAAGTTACCAAGATTTTATCCTAGGGATAATTTTCTCTAGAAACTTTGCTCCTTTTTAAGGTCATTGTTATCACAATTACCAGGACTCTGCTATTAAATTAAAAATCTCAGTCACACTTCCAGGTGCTGAGAACAACTGGCATGGAAAGGCCTGTTTCCAAGCTTGGCTGCCTGCAAACAATCTATGGGGAATGGTCCCTGTTGTTTGCACCCCAGAGACATGCCCAGGAAAGTCTGGCAGACAGCTGTCTGGCACAGAGAAAAAGCAGGCCAGCCTCTTTCATTAACAGGAACTGGGAATGATCCTGGGCACTGCTTCATGTGTTGGTAGAGATTCATCCTGTGAGTCTGAGATCCTAGAATTTCTAGGTATTTTTCTAAACCTCTGGAAACTTCCAGCAGTTCCCATGTACCATACTTAGCCTATGTATAAATATTTTCCGTAGGTTTTCTATCCTTGAAGATGTCCTCTTTCCCAATGAGAGTTCCCGGCCATCTCCTGTGGGAAGCCCTGCAGTAATTTCTCCAGTTCTCTTGGGGAAGATAAGGGGTATGAAGCATCTGAGAGATGATGGAGATGGGGTGCTGGCATGGAGGCAACAAAACCTGAAGTCCCCATGACTCAATAGGCAGGTTTAAGTTAGGTATCAGGAAAAGGCTTTTCTCCCAGAGGGTGGTTGGGCACTGAAACAGGCTCCCCAGGCTTGGTCACAGTACCAAGCCTGACAGAGTTCAAGAAGCATTTGGGCAATGCTCTCAGGCACATGGTGTGACTCCTGGGGATGGTGCTGTGCAGGGCCAGGAGCTGGAGTCGATGATCCTGATGGGTCCCTTCCAACTCAGGATATTCTATGATTCAAGCAGGCACAGTGCTCACTAAGCAGGCATCCTGATGTCACAGCAACACAAGGCATGTGAGTCACAGCCAAAGTCTCGCAGCTCACCAGCTGTCTCACTGGCAGAACTGAACTCAGGTTTCCACAGGACAATGTGCAAAACATGGTCCCACTACTGGATGAGGATCTTCATTTGTGGGCTGCTGATCAGACACTGACTCATACCTGTCATTATGATAGGCAGGTTGGTGTTCTTGTCATGAAAAGAGGACATGGAGGTATATTAAGACTGATGGCTCCCAAAGTCACCAAAATCTTAGTGCAGAGAAACTGAGATAACTAAGGCTGCCAGAGCCCACTTCTTTAGATGATGACTGCAAAACTAGGATCAACACCAAAACTAGGTGTCGACATGAGTGATCTGGTTAAAATCCATTGCTAATTAATGAAGAAAAAGGGAAAGAAACCAGAAGAGTAAGATATGGACCCACCAAAGCCCAAAGAGTACTTCTAAACAGGCAGAATTTTTCTGAACTGCAGAGTATTTGTTATACTAGAAAGGGCCTGTGTTCACAGAATCTCAAACTGATGTTCTGGAAATGTTGATATAAAATGCCAGCACAGTCAGACTTCTGAGATGGTGAAGTCACAAGTACTCAGCTGCAGTGAAGATACACTGCCAGAAGGGCAAGCGTCAGAGGAGCTGGCACACCTTGCTGACAGGCAGGACAGAAAATCCAGAGGAATAGGAATTACAGGATTCAAGCACAACCTGCCAGATTTTGGGGATCCTGGCAGGCGGCTGTCCATCTCCCTCTGCTGGTAACTCCCAAACAATCGCAGTGTTGCTTTTTCTGGCTGGAGCACCCCCAGGGGAAATGCCAGGAGGGCAAAGGACCCCAGTGCTCCCTGTACATCACTCTTGGGTTGCAGGTACGCTCCTTCATCCCAGGGCTGAAAGGAGCCCGGAGCTGGAGCTCTCTTAACGAGGGAATAAAGTGAGTACAACTTGCAAAGCTGCAGTGGTGTTTTGCTCAAATGGTGCAAAGAAGATACTGGTACCCCCACAGGGTCCTGCTGCTCCTGCCAACACTTCCCACCTCTGTGGGCAACAGCTCTCTCCAGCCTAGGCTCCAGCCATGTCCCAGAGTGCTGAACTTTCAAGTTTGCTGGGTGTTCTCCTTAGCTCCAAGACCTGGGGAAATGTGGGAGGGATTGTGCTGGGTTCAGACCTCGGCTGGGGAAACTCTCCATCTCTTCCCTTTGTGCTTCAGCTGCCTCAGCTATGGAGAGGTGACAAGAGGCATCCTTCTTTGGCTATCACCAGTGCTCAGTGGATGACAGCTGCTGTCACAGATGATACGCCCACATTTGAGCTCCTCCTAGCTGCTCTGTGGGCACACGAAGGGCACCAGAGGGGACAAGACCTTCACCTCCCTCTCTCCCATGCTCTGCCTCCAGAAGATGGCACAGTCCTGGCAAGTTTCTCGTGTCTTGGTCCCTACCCATCCCTGCCTCCCAGCTGGTAGCTCAGGCATCGGTGGGGTCAGAGGCAGCGTCTCCAGCCCTTTGGCTCTGCTCACCCTGTGGGCTGTAGGTGACCAGCAGTACCTGGACACAAGTCAGAGGAGAAGCCACAGCCCCCGGGGGTTCTCTTGGACTGTGGCTCTGACAGACAACACGCCCCTCTGGACACTGCCTCCCCAACACCCACGGACACTCCTGACCCCAGACTGAACACAGCAGGGCTCACAGCTTGGGAGGGAAATATTTTGAGAAGACTGAGTACAGGAAAGGGTATTTGCAGGCCAGGAAGAAAGAGCCTTGATGAGATTTGCATAGCAATTTTCCAAACGTCATGGGAAAGAGTTCAAAATAGCTCCTTGCACTGGTCCTCTGGTGCCTGAGGCACTATAATAGCTGCTATTATTTCAACAAAGCAAGGTGATAATATGGCAGCAACATTATATAGTGCATCAACACCACCATTTCTGCTGCCATGCTGGGCATGGAGGCAGATAACACATCAAAGAGCTTGCCCCCGAGTTGCTGAGATAATGAAATTATTGCATAACTGGCTACACTGCCTTTACAAACATCGTGCCCATTCATGTCTTCCATTAAGAAAATGCTGTTTGTTTGGTTTCTTGCTTTCTTTTTTTTTGCCCTAATGCTTGCATGTGAGCAAGATGTCAGTTCCTTCCCAAGAACAAAGCAACAGCATGGCCATGGGCATGGAGATTTTGGCTTGGACTCTTCTCTTGGGAGAAGTTGCAGGACACTCTTAATGCTCTCAGAGACTTAAGGACATGGGTCCCCAAGGATAGCTAGAAAAAGTCAGACCAGAAAGGTATATGGGACTCAACTCATTGGCTCTGCAGAACATAAGGAATCTGGGCTCAAGCCTCAAGTGATTTTTTTAGTATCTTAGATGTGAATTAAATCATCTCAATTCAGTCATTTGTACAGAAACAAATCTGCACGACAGAGGAACATACTCAAGCCATTTTTCATGGTACCTGACAGGACCACTGCTCCTAATTGTGCAACTCCTCTAGCCTGCAGGCTGAACATTGCTGCCAGCTCTCCCCAGCAGCACTATAGCAAGCTGGTCTAGCATCATCTGTAAACTATCACGAAATACTCACCATTCTTTGGGGTTTAGATGCTACAACAGGCACATAAGTAAATTCTAAGTGCTAAAAGGTGTCAAGAGATCTCATTCTAGTGAGAACGGCATTCAGAAGATTTGAGAAAAGCCCACAAAGACTGATAGTTTTCTCACAGAGCAGTCAGACTGTGAAGTTCGGATATGAAGGACTTCAGAACAGTAATGGCTTTGGTAGCCTCCTGTCTGTTCCAAATAACAGGGGGAGGGTCAGATGTTCTTTTGGGTTTTCTATTCTGCTTGCAAGAAGCCCTTCTGGTTGTGTGGCTGGCCAGAGTGAATATCATCAGAAAGTAAGACAATCTTTTGCCAGAGATCCGGCAGATGGCAAACAACAATTTCCTGCAAGCTGAGTAAGGAATGAGAAAGGACCCAGTGTTTCTTGAATGAGACCGTATACACCAGTCTGTGATTTACTGGTGAGACTGTATATTAGCCTAGAGGCATAAGGACATGCTTTTCAGATCTATGGCTCTATCGAGCTCTATTGCAAACCAGTAACAATAGGAGAGATCACAACTGCCTCTGTGCTACAACATTTTTATGTTGCTAAGCCATTCTGAGCAGAGCTTTTTGAACAATCGGTGGGGGGACACCACCACGCATTCTTTGCCTATTTTCCACAGAGAGCCTATGGAATACCTAAATTTTGTCATCTACGAGATTTTCAGGTGGAGCATGACAGCTCCTATAAGTTTAAGGCCATACTGGAAAACAAGCAGTCTGAATTGCTATTTGAAATTTGGGTATCTAAATCCCCGCTTGGAACGGTTTTCATGGGATCTAATTTTACACCAAAGCTAGCAAGAAGGAAAGAGAAAGCAAAGAATCCTTACTTTCACAAAGCTCATTCGAATAGTACACATCTTGGTCAGCTCATACACCACTTCAAAACCATGATTGACTGACTGGGCAAGCAGCTGGGCAAAGAGCTGGTTGTTGAAGATCTTGAGGCTGCAGCCACTGGGGATCTTGCAGACCGTGGCTGGGTGGAAGCCATGCTGGTAGTTACAGTTGCGGCTTTGCACAAAAATGCTGCTGTCACTGACACATTCAGCATAAACTTCCCCACCGACATAGTACAGATGAACACCTTGAAAAATAAAATACAACATGCATTATTTCTCCATTGTTCACAACACATTTTATGCCAGTAATTCTTTATTTTACTGGTTTGGTGTAGAAGCCCAGGATCCTTCCATGATCTTTTCTCAGTGCAAGTTGGTTTACCTTTTACCCAACAGCATAGTACTTTATGATAAGATACACATACATGAACATCAAACACATCAACCATATACTAAGTACTATTCAAAACTATGCAAGAACTGAAAAATCACTAATGAATTACACAGCTAAATGTGTTTTCGCTGTTAAGCAAATGCACACTGGCCAAGACCCACTTCACTGCACACTGTTGTTTTACTACAGGATCTTAGTGTCATACAGTTAAAACACAGCATGATGTGTACTTAAAATAGCTTTTCTGTATTTTGTTTTATCTGCCACATTAGAACCTTGTAGTTGCATTTGCATGATGTGACTTACTCATCAGATCCTGTTCCAAGTGGCCTTTAGCAAGAAAATGATTGATTTTCTTTTGAACTGTTCAGTGCCCAAATGACTTACCAATACTAACTCAAATTTTGACTATGACTTGGAGAAATTAGGGTGGAAGAATTTCTACCCCTTCAAAGACTGATCCACAAAGGATACCTGCTTGCATGAAAACATATCTAAATTGGTGGGAGAATTTACCTTAGCCTAACTCAGCAAACTTGAAGTTAGGGATTATCTGTAAGATGCTAACTGTAGATGCCTTCTTTAGCTGATAGATGGAGAGAGGCACTGGGACCAGATGATTCCCTCCATCTGCTACAGAGTGCAGGCTCAGAGCCAGCTTAAACCCATGGAAGTCTGTGCAGATGCCGAAAAGGCTCTGCCATTCCCTGCCCCTGCTGGCACACCTGCCTTCATGCTGGCAGCAACAGCTGAGGATTGGGCAGCTGTCCAGGCTGAGGATCTGAACCAGCTAATAAACTTAAAAACAAACAAAACAAAATTTATTTGCCGTGAGATCTTCATTAGTGCAAGTGTGGCAATGGGGACCCTCACTGCTTAAACATGAGCATGAAGCCACAACCTGAAAAGGACCAAGTCATCCTGTAAAAATGCCAAGTCACACTTCCCATGGCTAGATTAGGGGAAGTGAAACCCTCCCATGGTCAAGAGAGGTGAAAAAACTCAATTCTTTGTTCCTGTAAAAACCAACACTAAATAAAAATAAAATCCTCCTCTCTAATGCCAGGTATGCCAATCAAACATTTACACACAAATGTTCACAGAGCCTTGGTGGGCTGCCTGCAAAACTAGTGGTAACTGTGCTTTAATAATAGCTGTAATTAGTTTTATTCCTGATATCTTTCGTACAAACAAAGACTGGTTACATATTCCCAGTCTGTTCATCATTCTGCAGTCATAACAACAAAGGGCAACAGCACATCCTTAGGACAAAACCAGTCTCTAACCAGAAGTGGGAAAGGCATGGGGGAAAGCAGGGCGAGTGGGAAAAGAATCTGGGAAAAATACACTCTCACATAGTCTTCCAGGGTGACTCAGATGGGAACCTTAAAGTCTGTCTTCAAGCCATCACTTGACCTCTATGCACCCCCAAGATCTCAAAGGAGCTGCGAGTGGCAGGGGTGTGGCTCGGAGCACACTCTGGTGCTGCTCTGGGAACAGGAGTGACAGGAAAGCATCGGCTCCAGCTGCACCAGGCACTGTGGGGTGCTGCACACTGAGACTGCTACTACTGGGCCTTCCTTCCCATGGAAATGGACAAAAGGAAAGGACTGAAAGGACCTCAGTGGAGTCCATACAGCTTTCTGAAATAATCAGATGAAGTGAGAACAGAGGGTAGGGAGAGAAGAATAAGGACATAAATGTGCAACACATTTCAAATCTTCAGGTGTGGCTATTGATTTAGGGTCAACACAGGGGACACTAAGGTGGAAAATATTACAGTCTGGGTTTTCTAAGTATATTAAGTAACCCATTTTCTGGAAAAAAAAAAGAATGCTTTCAAAGGTATTGCCCAAACATTGTGCTATAATAACAAAAATATCAATGTCACTTCTGAATGCAGAGGTTACAAATTGTTTTTTCCTTATGAACTTTTTAAAAGCAATAAATACAGCACTATTCAGTGTGTGTTTCTATTATTCTAGTATTCATTCACCGCAGAAAAGCACCCTCGAGGAAACCAAGCAGCTAAATACGTAATTGTAGAAGACCAAATCAAAGGTCCATATCTTTTAGTGTTATTTCATTGCTCCCTGAAGAAACTGAAAGTTCAGCAGTCTCCAAGCATCCACATCTTTGTGACACTGATCAGAAGTTCCTTTTTTGTCCTTGAAGTCTGACTTCTGAAACAGGTCCAATTGCTCGTAGATGTTGCATTGTGTTCTGGATTGTTTTTAGCTTTGATGTGGTATTTCCAGGAAACGGTTTCACGCTGATACACTAGATGACAATTCAATCACATATCCTTATCCTACTGAGCTAATCTTGTTTACTCACTCTTTTTTCTCCCGTGTTAACATGTGACAATTGTATCCATTTCAGCAGCTTTCATCTGTCCACCATGCCTTTGAACTACACGCTTCTGGAGCTGCTCTGTGCTCTTCTGCAAGCCTGCACTGGTGCCACTTCACTCCACTTGTATATAGTTTTTTAGGATTTGCATAAGCACGGAAGAGCAGTAAAATTAAGGATCTCTGATATATTAAGCTTTTCTCTGGGCAACCTGCTCCCTTCCCTTGGGCACATTCCTACTGTAGGACTTTAAAGGACTTTTAATCAATTAAGACAGATCTTCACATTTAAATGGATGAAGACCATTAGCATCTACCTAATTTTATTTCTGCTCTGTCTCTTCCTCTTTTGGGGCAGAAAGTCACAGGCTGTAACATCCCCAAATGACAGCTGGGATCTTTTGCCATTCTTTTAGGGCCAGGCTCAGCTTTGATCTACATCCCTCTGCCAGCTTTCGATTTGTTTTCTAAATTAGGTGTACTAGGTGTATGACACATTTGCGCTCCTCACAATGAACCACCATGGCCGACACTTGTAGTATCTGCAATGTAAGTGTTTTCCATTCTGGGGAAAAGTGCAAGAGTTTAGCACAACATTCCCTGCACCAGCCTTCAGGTTCACTGCTGTTTGCAAAACCTGTACCACATTTGTCTCAGAACTTCCTCGTATTCAGTCATTCAACACTAGACTATCAAGAGCCAATTAAAATATTGCTCTAGGCCTGGGAAATGAGGTGAGGTTGACAAGATAATAGGAGTGGAACAATTAGAGTTAATTAGCCCAGTGGGAAATGCATTCCCAGGCAGCTACTGGTGAGAGGCTGGGTTGGCAAGATAATGAGTCTAGACTGGATATACCGGAACAGGCAAAGATTCACCTGCACAGAGAAGTGGCCAGCACAGGGCTTCTGACTCACCACCACTAACAGCAGTAAGTTCTGGGAGAATTTCGGGCCCTCCACAGCCCTAGGGAGCTGGGACGGAGTGTGTGTGGCCATGCATGTCCAGGTGTGGTCTCCTCATACTTGGCACCAGCAGCACATGATCCTGCATGCTGAGGGTATATGGACACCAGAGGTGGAGCATACAGAGCTGCACCAGCCACCCCTGGTGGGAGAATCCAAACCTTAGTTTTACTAGCAAAAAGCTGACAAAGCAGGGAATTGGACTGGCAGGGGGAAAAAGCTACAGAGACAACTATGGTGGAGTTCTTCAGCTAAGTAACTCAACTACTAAGTGTTTCATCCATCTCCCTTTGTTATTTGGTGGGAGGAGAACCAGCCCTGAGGCACCAGCAATTATCCTTTCAGTGGCATTTCAATGGCAATATTCCCAGTTGCCAGACGCTCTAATAAATAAAATGAAAATACATACTGCTAAATTAGAACACACAACTATAAACAACATTTTTCTCTTTGCTGGCCAAGTAAATAGCTTGTGTAGGGAGTTACTCTGCTGATGGTTATCCAGTCAGAAAAGAATCAACTGCATTTCTTCTATTTCAGAAGTAATCTCAGAGCTTTGATTTTAAGGCAAGTACATCTGAGGAATCAGCTAGGTTTGTTAATGCAATGCATGGATTTTTGAACTCTGAATATTATTCCTAAGGAGAAGGGATTTCTCTTACCTTTTCCTATGTGTCTCCTGGTGTTTTCTATAGTAGAATTGCGGTTTACATTTGAGAGCAGACCCAGGCAGAACCTGTTTTTGTTATTTGAAGGATCTGTAAATCCATCTATAAGAATACTTCGAGAGGAAGCCTGGAAAGTCTCCCCTACCCGGTTGTTGAGTTCATAGTAGGCAACTGAGCACCAGTGTTGGGGTTCCTCATAACAAACAGGCCGAAAGTCTGTAGGAAATAAAGTTAAGCATCTGCTCAGGTTTCAGCAATATTTTTTAAACAATCTTTCACCGTTTTCTTTCATTCCCTCCCACTCTCAGCCCCCCATCTCTTCATCTAAACAGTCACTTATGTCATGCTTTATCCCAGCAGAAGCTTCCATTGCTTCTTGATTTTATGACTGAAATCCCAAACATGCAAAAGGTTGGTGCACCAGCTTAACTTTAAGCCTCTGGGGAGCCCCACTTCTTCTTAAAAGTGGTAACTCCACTGCATTAAATCAAGCATGCTGACATTCCTTGCTGAACTGGGGCCTAAACTATACACTGAAAATAGTAAGGGATACATCTGCTCTGCACACCAGCAGGAGATAGGGATGACAGATGGGCTCAAAGCAAGTCAAAACTGAGCCAAGTTTTTGGTATTAGGCCTTCAGCCTAATACCAAACTTTGTAGTTCAGAAGTAATAAATCACTCCAATTTTTGCATGCTTTCAGGCTTTCCGCTTCCATGTGGGACTGTAAGTGGAAACATCAGCAAGGTAATTTCTTTTGGATCTACCCCTGCCCAGGTTTTCTACATCAGAGACAGAAAGACTCAAAAATGTAACAGAATCTCTGAGCCTCATTTGTCCTACAGGAATTAGTAGGAAACTTTATCCTGCCTGCTCACCACAGGCATGTGAGCCCGCCTGCCCCCAGAGCACCTCTGCGCATAACCTCTAATAAACTTCCAACTAATATTCACTAGGATAGTGATCAGGGATGGTAAACTATGATAAAGAGATTAAACTAGCTTGACAATTTATTTTAAAGGATTGGTGTCTGATAACTTGTTATTATCTAACCATTCTGTGTACCCATCCATAATTAGCACTATCCCCCTCACATTCCCTCTGCTCCAGTTCCATGCTGCATACACATTTGTCACTGTTTCAGAAGGCTGGCAATATTTTTTTGATGTGCATGTGTGTGCAGTGTTCAGTCCTCATTCTAGAAATGACATTTCTTTAGGAACACAGTATGGTGGACTAAAAGGACAACGGTGATTTTTCCTTTGCAGTAACAGGAAGCCAAAGCAAAAGCCAGCAGAGGAACTCTGTTTCCCCTTCCTACTCTGCAGCAATGGGCTGTGAATGGTGAAGGCATCACCTGCCAGTACCAGCCCAAAGGTAGCAGAGGCTGTGCTGGAGAGGTGTGTTGTGCTATGCTTTGAGGGGTGTGAGGAAGATCCTAGACCCTTCTTTGATCATTCATGCCTCTCCCAGTAAAGAATTCTTATAAGACAACAAAGAGTTTGGTCTTCTGTCAAAATCTCTTTGTACTCCTCTAGAACACGTCCTTTTCTAGCCGGCCAGTAATGTAACATTAATACAAAGATGGCAGTAAAAAGGTCCCTACCATAAGGCTTTAAAGTACTTGAAACCCAGAGCTGAAGGTGATAAAGAAATGAGTTCTAATATTGATAATGCTTTTGTGTGTTATATTGCCCCACCAGCCTTGATTTGATGTGTTTATCTTTACAATGTAGATAATAGTGTTTGCCTTCATTAACAGCTTCCTAACTCTAATAGTCCATGGATGCAAATAAGGTCTAAACTCTGTAACTTAGCACATAATTCACGGAAATCTTACATCAACCAATCCTGCTAGCTAATGGATGGGTCTTGCACACAGCCTTACTGCAAAACTGCCTGAAACTTATTATTACAGATCACTAAATCTTCTTGTACAAATAACAATCTTTTTTCTTAGCAGTTTTTATTTAAAGAATAGTACAAATGGTTATTTACTTTCAGCTTCTCCATCGGCAGATTTACCTCCATTGGGCAAAGACAGTACAAGTTGACTTTCAGCTATTGCATCCATTGACCGTCCATTGTGGATTCCTGGAGGTTCCCTTGCATGGTAGGGTGGAGGTGGAGTTTCCACTACAGAAAAAAAAAAAAAAGAAGAAGAAAGAAAGAAAGAAAGAAAGAAAGAAAGAAAGAAAGAAAGAAAGAAAGAAAGAAAGAAAGAAAGAAAGAAAGAAAGAAAGAAAGAAAGAAAGAAAGAAAGAAAGAAAGAAAGAAAGAAAGAAAGAAAGAAAGAAAGAAAGAAAGAAAGAAAGAAAGAAAGAAAGAAAGAAAGAAAGAAAGACACCTTAGTCAGTATGTTGGTAAATTCCTCCTGTTTTTTCTTGGTGAATATTTTACTACTTTGGCATTGTTTGGCTAGAGAAGCACTGGAAACAGCACAAACCTGAATCTGACCTCTCTTCAGTCTCTAGTTTAAGACCATTGCATGTTCAGGAAAGATGGGAAGGAAGGGTGGTCATGTTGGACATGCAGCTCTTGGAAGAGAGAGGGATGGTCACAACTGTGCCTCAGGCCTAGACCTGTGCCCAATCAAGTTCTCTGTTAACACCACTTGTTACCATAAGAAAGTAATGCAGTTAGTTTAGTTTCAGACTTCTCTCTTTAAAACTTAAGTAGAATGATTTAAGAGCAGGAGCTAACTTCATTTGATCCTCTGGGAGAAAGCTCTCTTTCTTCACAGTCTATTAAAAAAAAAACTATGGGAAGCTATAGAAATCAGACTTGGCAAAACTCCCTCCAGACTTCCTCTTTTTTCCTCTGTCCTACAAGGGAAGTCTGTCCCTCTCCTGGTTTGTTCAAGTCTCCCACCAAAGAGCAATGGATGTCACGAAAACATTGACTTCCATGGGAGGAAAAGCATCAACACACAACTTCCCAGCTCCTGATTTGTTTCATTTACAGCAACATGAGCTAGAAAACAGAAGATGACACTGTAGTGGGGATTCTCCATAAAGGCAGGAAGCTTTAGAAAGCCAAAGAAAAAAGGACTTCCTTTTCATATCATAAAATGTCAACATTCACTGCATAAGCACTAAAAGTGTGTACTTTTGTTCATTTGAACAGAAACTCAGTGGGCTTAGGTGCAAATTATTGCCATATACAATCTTGCAGGACCAAGGGCCTGTTTAAGAAGGGTTTAACTTGGTTCCAGGTTTAAATTCCCTCTTGTATTTGGGGACTCTTGGCTGGCCCTCGAAACAGAACAACTTCACCCAGAGTGGATAACTGTGAACTATCTCAAGAGACAACCACTGAATATTCTGATTAAGTACTGCACAGGAATGCTATTCTATTTAAGCACTGTTCAGGATTTAGGAATTTCATATACTATATGATATTTCTAACATTTAGAAGACATAACCCTCCAATAAAAAATAGTAAAACAAAATCAAGAAATAGTGGGAAAGTTACAGAAAGGAATATAATCACAGAATCACATAGTTATATGGATATTTTTGATATCTATGCCTAAGCTAGACACCTTTAGGTCTCCTTATACCCACTAAAGAAAAACAGGAACCTGCAGACACAGTGCATTAGACATATACAAGAAGATGCAATGAATCTTGCTCTAGGAGTGCCTGTTTTCCTCCACTGATTACAGGGAGAGTATAGACAATTCCATGAGGTGCAGAAATTTGCATTGTTGACATCTGTATTTGGTCACAGCAATCCCTCTCAAGGTCCTTGATGTAACTCCAGTTTGCTTCAGATAGCCTTCCATCCCTGATTGTTACACAGGCAAATTATGCTTATCAGTATGCCGTGTGCTGTGATACACTGAAGCTCAGGATGAGCCACTTCCATTATTAAGTAGCTTTGCAAGGTCCCAAGTTCAGTTAAATGCACGAGTCAGAGTCATTACACAGCTGGAATGGGCCTGATTTACCTGTCAGGACCAGATCCACTGAATCCAGCTTGGTTACACAGAGGTGAAAGAAAAAATATTGGAGAAGACAAACAAGTCTTACTACTTGATGAAATGTTTCAGTGTTGCTAAATATGATTTAATCAGAACTACAGATCTAGAGAAGAAATTAATGAAGGCACATTCAATGAATGAAGAGGGAAGGAAAAACATCACACTGTGTTGAAAGTATTCAGCCTAAAAGGAAGTTCAAATACTACAAACACCTTATAAAATAAGCATCATTCTTGCACTTAAGATGAAAATAGGCATATCATTAAGGACCTGAAATTAAATGCTTCATAGTTAAGACACTAAAATCTTAAATTACAAGATTTTGACCTGAATTAATCTTTGTGAAAAAGCTGACATAATTGAAACTATTTGAAAGTTAAAGTGCTGAAGTGAATCTGAACCACATTTTGATATTAAAACTAGCTCTCAGCTGTGTTGCATTAACAGCAAATGTACAGTAAAATTTTTAGGTAATTAGAGCTGTACTAAGTCAGGAGTTCATAACACAAAAAATCCGAGTGACATAACTCTGCTAATCTCAGAACTGTGGAACATGTTCCAAAGTCATAGGAATTTGCCTGGTGACTTCTCCAAGTGTTGGGCCAGATTGTTAAACACCTTAATTTTGGAAATATATACAGTCAGTGGGATCACCACACACATAAAAAAATTCTGCACGCCAATTCCACATTTTATCCTGCCTCTTGATGGAGTTTCTAAAGGCTCCTACCCTGACCATCTTAGGTCCCTAACTTAGGTCTTCCAAGTACTCTTTTCCATGAATTGTACCAGAAGCTTGGACAAGCTGCTTTAGACAAAAGGTGGCCTGTCACAGCTGCTTCTGTCCTCAACTTTCCCCCCACGCTAATCATGAAATCTCACCCAGGCACTGTTAGGAATGGGATGAGTACAGTTCTTAATCCCTTGAGCATCTGTCAGAAGGACTGAGACACAATACACGAGAGACAGCCACAAGAAATCACATTCCAAGTCCCTTCTGTCCAACAGTTCAATCTGTAGCTACAGCCTGGGGGGAGCACAGAATTGTCACCTGACCCCAGGCCCTGGCAAGAACCTCAAATGCCTCAGTCAGGGTGTCTAAAAGCTCATTCTTACCTGTGAGCTGATAAGGACTCCCTGGTCCCGAAGAGCTCTCTGGTGAGTTGGGGTAGCTGATGCTGTTAGGCGACTGGGAGAACATGTGGCTGGGGGATGATGGAAAAGGGGTGCATGGAGGATGCTGGAAAGAATCCGGATAGGTGGCATTGTGTGGCATCAGTGGCTCGCTGTGCAGAGAAGTGTTTCGAAACTTGGCAAGGAGGCTGAGGTGAGGGTTAAACTCACTGTGTCTTGGAACAAGTACAGGAGGTAGGACTGAAAAAAAAAACCCAATTAAAAAAAGGTTAAACTTGTATTCTTGAAAGCATATCTTGTTTTAAGTTAAAAAGAGGCATATTCCATGCTGCTGAAATATTGCTGTCTACATACAAGTCAGTGAAGAACAACAAACCTGTTCAAACCCAAGAATCAAAAGCTGATTCTTGGGCATCTTTCTGCAGATCTGCAGCCACTTACCGCAGTTCCACATGCAAAATATGGAATCTTGACTTGAGCAAGGCACCATAAAATTCACAGGTATGGCATGTGCACACAGCCGTCTTACAGATATTCAAGTGGTACATGTCTCTCTCTGCCTTTCAAAATTACCTATTCCTTCCTTCTTTAAAGACTGCACATGTCAGGAGTTCTCTAAATATTATCACCAGGATGTGCCAAATTCACAGCCAAGTTTAATAACAATTAATAGCGCTTTGCAACACACTGCATTTTTTACTACCAGGGTGTTACAGACGGGCAAAAGGAAGTACAGACCTGAAGCCAGACACCAAATCTAAAATGTTGTCAGGAACTTGAAAATGCTGCCAGACAGACAGTGGGATCTTTAAAAAGAAATGTAAATGGCAATTCAAATATTGCAGTAATATCAATTTAGCTCTTGCAATATAGTTAGAAAAGATCTAGCATAAGAAAACATATGTCAGTGGTTGGTATTTAAGACCTGAAAAATGCAAGTCAGAAAACTGAGATCCAAATTAACCCATGTAAAAATTAGTCTAATAGAAGATACTGCCTTTCTTCACTTTCATCTCACACAGTCATTGTTTTTAGCAGCATTACTCCTTTGAGAAACCCAAAGTTGATCCAAATTACTTTGGATTCTGACATATGAGGAGCAAGAGCAGAATTCGGAGCCAAAACACTTTAAAAATCCTGACTAGTGAGATACCTATGAAGATGCAGACCCTAGGCTGGAACACAAAGCGGCTGCTGAATAGTTCTGCATATGAGAGTTCAAACCTGAAGCTTTAACAATGTCCTCCATAGTCCTTGGTGGGGATAACAGCACCTACAATGGGTGATTCATGTACTCCGAGATTTCTCTATTAGTTGCTAGCTCACACAGTGCCTAATTATCTTAGTTAAAGCTTTCAACACAGGTAGGGAGAATGAATCCCCAGTTGGTGTCCTGCAGATTTAAAGCCACCAAAGAAGATGAGGCAATCTGAGTTATTGTGAGAAGGATGAATTGTCCCAGCACTGGGGACAACTCAGCAGGCTTGTATTGACTGACCTAGTGTCCAGAGTTTCTCTGGCCTAAAACCCAGCTGCATGTCATCTTCCAGTCTATCCTTATTAGATTATGGAAACAAGTAACAATGTGTGCTCTTGGTTTTAAACATTGATGGGAATATACAGTTTGAACGTGTTTTAACATATTGCTTGTGCCCAAAAGCTCTGTCTAGGTAAGGCTAATTCTGTTTAGGTAGCTGAACTAACGACTTTTAATTATAGCAAACTCATTTATCCAGCTTAATGAAAGAGTGGAATAATTGCTATAAAGCAAATAATGTATAGATAATGCAAAACATGTGCATGAGAAGAGGTGCAGGAATGCATATCAGCTGCTCAGAGAGCTGGGGCATTTAGAGTGCCTGGTTCCAAACAAGGGGTTTACAGCTTCTTGCTCAATGCAGCACTGCGCTGCAGTTGGGGCAGGGTCAAACCACATGTCTGCCTACCCACTGGAATATACTATTTGGGAATTTGCTAGTCACACATGACCTGAAGAGCTGAGCCCTGAAACTATAGAAAAGATTGAACTGATGGCAGGGAGTTCACTGCAAAGTTATCTTCTACCTGCCTGGAAACACAGGCACGGGGATACCTGTTAAGAGACCACACGTAGACACTTCTCTAGCCCAAATCATTGCTAATTAGCCTCTGGCCAGGACAAGGATGGTGCTCTGGAAACAACTTTCTTTCTTTCTGCCTCTCATATGACCCTATTTGTGGCATGAAGATTCTGCTGCCACTTTCTTAAGTCCTTTGGTAGAGAAAGGTATTTCTGCTTTTTTGTGCTTTTTTTAGTTTTAGACTTTCCAGGAAGGATTCATACAGGCAATACAAGAATTCACATCTGACATGCATTGCCCAGTTCCCTGTCGATCTCTTCACAGCCACTGGAGAGAAATAAACTCTTTTACTGCTATATATTGGGACAAGACCTATCTGGGATGGGATTTCGGTGAGCTGTATTCCTCCCATCCCATGCTCTTGTAAACAGCTACAGGCTGTGAGCTGTTCCTGCTTTTGGAGTTTTCCTTCATTGCTTCTGGAGTTTTCCTCAGCTGCTCCATGAAACTAGTATGATGTTTGTCAGGTCTGCTGCTAATCAGCCAACCCTGACCAGCAGACTTAGACAATGAGGGGCTGGTGTCCCTTTGCACCCAGCAGAGGTGCTGAGCAGGGACAGCTGTGTGCGACAGCGCTGTGCGGTGTTGAGAGGCTGACGTCTCGCTGTGGGTACCACCAAGGGAGCTGCTTCCTTCAGCCCTGTGAGAATTCAACTCCTTCTCTAAATGAAAGATGAGAATCTGGATGTGTGAACAGCGCTTGCCAGGGAAAACCTTTGATTTGCCTTGAGTGAGTCAGCAGGAAGAATTTTCAAGCCTTGAACTCCTTCCCAACTCTGACCATGGCACTCTTAATTTCTGCTCTGCTGTACTGTTTTTGCCACCTCACTCACTCTTTCCACTGACTGTTCTGTGACTGCCTAGAGGGCTAAAGCCTCTGTGGTGGTGAGGCATTCAGAGATTTTTTTTGTTTGTGGCTAAGAGTGCTCCTGAGGGCCTCGTTCTCCTTGTTCTTTTGGTAAAATGACATTCTCCAGGGCTCAAACACTCTGAAGGAAGTGTGACCAGAGGCATAAAACTGAGTAACTGAGTGCATTGGGACCTGTCTGTCCTCATAAATTACCTGCATTTTCTCCACTCATTTGGGTCCTTTTCTTCTACCTGCTATCATCTGCCAAGAGCCAGAGGTGGATCCTTCCTTCTATGCATGCTCAAGTGTTGATGATCTTTGTTAAACTGAAGACAAATATGGTCATGTCCTGAGTCCTGCCACTGCCTTTGATGCACAAGGTTTTCTACTGTTCCATTTTGCTTCAATAGTTCTTGCTGGGAACCTGGCTGTGCCCAGAGCCTGTGGCTTCAGATGCTAGCAAGAAAACTTAATCTGCCTCAGTTTAATTTCTGGTACAACATCCACACTGCAATTTCTCACACATCAATCCGTCTCTGCAGAGTTTTCTACTTTTGGAGACCTACCAGCTGGTGAGATCCATCTATTTCCTGTGCCCATGACCATTCCCAAACACATGGCCAACAGTGAGGCCATCAGCTGATCTTCAGCCTGGGAGGCTATCACATCTTAGTATCACTCAGGCTTGATGAAAGCAGTCGGTCTGAATCAAAAATCCTCCTGTCTACAGCAATGGTGCACCCCCAGATTTGCAATATCTACACATGAATGATCTCATTAAAAAAATAGGGTACATGTTTATGCAGCTTCTCTGGTTTTCTGAAGCTGCAGCTTCTTCTGACAACAAACCATTCAGGCTTCTGAGAAGCTCTTCGAAGGCAAAAATGAAGGGGGAAGCAGAGCATAACCACTGCACCTATCTCCTTCAAGCTAGGTGGCCAAACTCGTCTCTGCAGTGGGATGTTGCACACAGAGAGGAAATATTTTTGGCTTTTTTCTAAGTGGCACCTGCTACTCAGCAGATCTGAGAAGATATCTGCTGGGGATACTTGTAGCAGCAATAAAAGCTATACATAATCTGTGCAGTATCAGTCAGCAGAGACTAAAATGGGACTGGGCAGCCTGAGGACATAGCAGAGGCAATAAAATCCATGAATCTCTGATCAGAGTTCAAAGCTGCTCACTGTTAACAGAGGTCTAGGGATTTGTCAGGCTGTCAAAGAAAGCGTGAGGTACTACCATCTTTGACACAACTCATTCATTCTGGGTTAAAGTTAATGGATCTGGCCATAAAATTGTTGACTCAGCAAGAAAGACTGCAGTGATGGAAAATGATCTCCAAAAGGATGGAAATTTGTAGGAAAATAATACTGGCATGTGGATTATAAAAAAATACAGTGTTTGACTTATTCTGTGGGTAGATTCTTTAACTCCAGAGGATGAGACTCAGAGCATCTCATGTAAGTCTAAGATCAGCAACAGCCAAGGTGCATAAAATTTTCTGCAGTTAAAAGAGGACTGCTGTTCAAACAGATCGGTACCTAAATCAACCACTCCCAGCCTTTTCTGTGGTGTTCTCACTGCTACCACTTTGTCATGTAGCTCATTTATTGTCCTGCCTCACCAACACCTCCTTGCAGCACTGCTTCCTAACTGGAGCTGCACTGCACCACTTGCAGTGCTGCAAGTTCTCTCTCCTGCTGCTGCCCCAGCACATCTGAGTGGGTTCCACTCTTTGCTACCCTATACAAATAGATACTACAGCTGTGATCTTCAGCTTCTGAGTTGTCCCTGTAAAGAGAGTTGTAGGGTGAATATAACAGCCTGACAACAATTCTCGGGTCATGTAGAGAACTAGCACAGCACAGCTTTCATCCTCACAGCTGCACTCGCTTTCACCTGCAGAACAAGGTGGGCAAGTTCAAAGTGCCCTCCTGTGAGCTAACCCCTGCCCTCTGAGTGCTGCTAGTCCACACAAGTCCACATGGGCCAAAGCTGTTCCTGGGATCAGGCTACCAATTTAGCAGTACCCAGACCTGCACCTTGTCCCCTTCTCATTTGTTAGTAGAGATACTGCCAGTCTGCTGCCCAGACCAACAATAGAGACGTGTTCACAGCTGAAACCTTCAGAGTTTAAGAATCAGAACAAGCTTTGGCAGCCATTTAGCAGCTGCTGGACTATTCCAGTGGTAGTGTTTGTTAGCTGGCACTGAACAGATGAGAAAACCAGAGCTGAAATCAGCACTGTGCAGTGCTGTCAGCTGCTGCACTGAGGAGACTCCATTAACTACACCCAAGTTACACCAGAAGAATTGAGAAGACACTAAAGACCACAGCCTGCAAATAAAGATACACAAAATGAGATATTTTATGAGCATCTTTTCTTAAATTATTGAAGAGTTTACTTTAGCAAGGGAGATCAGCTCTTTCCACTGAAAACTGTTGAGAACAAGAACCACTTAGTGTAGCTGTAAAATTTAAAAGTTGTGACAATGTTTATAGCAGTTTGCATACAACTTCACGGTGACAGCTCTGCTGCACTGGAAGGATTATCAGAAGAGGAAGCAGCCCCTGGTGTTTAACAAATGTTAACAAATGTCTTTCCCTTATTTCATCTGTGTGGAAAAAATCATCCCACAGTTCACTTATCCGATCCTAATGTCACTTCAGAGCAAAGTTCATGCCAGACAAGGAGAAATCTCAGAATAATAAGTATACACTTAACAAATGTATCCATTAGTAAATTAAATTACTGCGATTTTTGGCAGCAAGGGAGAGCTAGGTTAGACATTAGAAATCATTTTGAACTGTAAAGATAGCAAAGCAATAGATTCACTTGCCTGGGGAGGTTGTAGAACCTTTAGCACATGGGATTTTTGCAGCTCATTAGGAAAAGATCTGTCAGGAATGTACCTGGTAATTTGGTTTGGTTTGGGAGTCTGGGCAGAGGAAAACAGGATGACTGCTCAAGACCTTTGCCAGCTTTGCTTTCTAAGACCCCTACAGAAGTCAACACCGAACACTACAATTTTTTAACAGCTCTTTCATTGACATAGAGCCCAATTAAATGACCTTTCAGTGAGGTCGTAAGTTTTTAGTGCAGTACAAAGAGGATTATCAGTGGAAAATTTCGAGGTTTTATGGAAACTTGGTGGATTTATTTCACATAAACTTTCCATTTAGGTAAGTAAATCCCACTTAAGGCAGGTCACCAGGCATTTTAGGAAGGATCAACTCCCCTGGTTTCATATTCACTGCAAAATATGCCATCTTACTGAAACTCTTATCTTTAAAGAGAGAGATAGCATCAATGAGTCAATAATTGGTTTTCGATGAGACATAAATCTCACCATGGTGGTAAGGCCAGGCTGGTGCCCAGACTTCATGCAAATGGCCACCAGCTCATCATGTGGGGAGGATTCAGCACCCACGTCCGTGGAGAGGAAGCTGCTTTCAGCACCTTGGACAAGATCCGGGTGCCCTCAGGGGTCTGGTGGGACGCAGACCCCAGCGGGAGAGGGGCTCCTTATTCCCCCCTTAGTGCTGGCTGCCAGAGCTATGAGACCACCAGGCAGGGTAAGATCCACGATCCTTCCATCAGATGGAGCCTCCCTGTTCACATTTCAGAGCACAGCTCTGTAGGATGCACCAAGACTAGACCTGCCAGAGCAAGAGCTAACACAGAGATGCGAGTCATTTGCAGATGGCATAATTACCTGGGGTTTCCACCCGCCGGTAATGGTAGGGGTTGATGCACACTTCTTTCTGTTTTGAGCCAAAAGGGAACTCGCAGCATTCCAGTGGTTTCAGCTCATGGTGAGATTGCAAATCAGGCCAGCGCCACACTCGGCAGTAGATGACGTGGGGAAGGCCCTTGCGGTGAGACACCTGCAGCCGCCCGTCCAGGGAACGTGGGATCGTCACGCATTTACTGGGCTGGCCCGGGCAGCTCAGAGCCCTCTCCAGCTCTTCCATGGCTCCTTTTTTCTTCTTTAACTTCTTCACCAAGGAATCAACAGCTTTTTCTGCCCACTTTTCTTCTTCATCTCCTTGTTTCCAGCCCAGCAGCCTCTTCACTGCAGGGCTGGTGAAGGAGAACAGGGAACTGATAGGGGTGCTGGAGTGCATAAGAAGCAGAGATTACGCACGAGCGTCAATGGAATCGCAAGCTGCTCTCCTGCCTTGCAAGGCCTGCACGGAGTTTCCACAGAGCTGCGACGGACACTTCCTTCAAGGAAAGGCTCTTCCACACGTACCTTTTTGTAGTCTTAGGCACTGGTTACAAGCAGTCCAACAGGGTGGGTCTCAGAACTCTCCAAACATCAAGAAACTGCTGATGAAGCCTGGAACAGCAACACAATACAGAGTTAGGCTTCACACACTATTTCCATTGTTCCCTCAATAAAATATTTTGAAAGAGAAATTATTCAAAATGTGTAGTTAATTTTCAGTGGTTTTCTGTTTGGTTTTTGATGTTTATTTTGGGCCCGAGCCTCTCCTCCCCACTATCCTCCCTACTCATGTTAGAGTTGGACCATGGAAATTGTTAAGCATCCAGTCACTTTAATTTATGTTTAGAGTTTAATGCACCAGGCAAATGGTTGCAGGACTAAGATTATTTTTAGTACAAAAGAAAATTTACCCTCTTTTTTATATCCTGGTAGCTTTAAGTTCAGCTTAAGCATCTTCTATGAAAATAAATATGTAATATCAAATTTTATGGAAGCAATGAGTTGAATACTGTTCTGACTTCAACTCCCTCTCTGGCATTCCAGTCTCACTGTACAATATTAACTGCAACATTAATTTAAAATAAAACTACTCCCAGATTGCATTTAAGGCCTTTGAAAGATCAATTAGTATTCTCTAAACTTATTTATATTTTCTCACAAGGAAGAGATAAACCTTTTTTGCCTACACAGTCTGTTTCTCTCTCTTCAACAGTTCACATCTTTCTGGATCCAAATCACAGACTTTTGGACACAGTTTGTGCTAGATGACTCCTGAGTTATTTTTTCTAGGAGCTGCTACATCTGACAGTGTCCCACAGAAAGAGTTTAGTTCTTGAGGGCTTTTCCTTTTTTTTTCTTCATATAGCTGGAGCCAGTCTAATTTTAGCTGAAAATTACATATTTCCACTGACTGGAGCTCTGAGGAGAAATGTCCTTGTACGTCAACTATTTACTGCTTTAAATATACTTCATGGACCCCCAGTGCATAGCAAGTGCAAAGGTCTGAAACTACACAGAGGGCACTTAAAACAGGAGATGGGAGCAGCTTCCAAGTGAATGCCTCTAGAAAAGCAGTTCCATGACTGCCCAGTCCACCCTTGTGGACCTTTTTGCCCCCACCAATAAAGGCTTGTTCATAGTCCTCAGCACCACTTACGTGCAGGCACTGGGGAGACAGATGGTGCCCAGCACTGGGAGTGGCAGAGCTTCACAAACCATATTTTTGTGCAATTTCCTTAAATGTACAGATCTTGTAGGAGTTCAAAGGGCTCCTGGGGACACCGTGTGCAGCCACAGGTACAACACACCGAGACAGGAAGCCAATCCCAAAGATGGGTTTCTTGGCAGAGTGAGCACGCATGGCCCAGGGCAGCACAGCCTCTTGGACAGGCTGTGATGTTTACTGAGGACGAAAGACTGCCTAGAGCTGTTTTTCCCCCAGCTCTTCTGCTTTGTTCTCATGCCCATCCCTGTGCCCCACTGCATTACCCTTTGAGACGCCCATCACCCTGAGAAATGCAGATCCATGGAAACATAACAAGCTTTTTCCCTTCTTCCACAGCAGCAGCAACGATGGGGGAAAGGGCTCCAAGTTCCAAAAGCCTTCCACTGCACTAGGAAGATGGAAGCACTTGGCACCACAGAAGAGAAAGCATGAAAGCACCTCTTCGGCAGCAGCAGCTGCTATTCCCCAAGACTTTCATATTCCAAGCACCATGAAAATATACACAGAGGAACTGCAAAACTGGAAGGCAGAACAAGCACACCTTGCTTCAGGCACCCACCACAGCACGGAGCTCTAGTGTATGCAATTTCTGTTATCAGTCTGTGTGTGTGTCCATTTGTCCTTGACTGTTGAGAGGCTCTTGACTGACACGGCAGAAACCCCCGTGCTAGTGCCATTAATCAGTCAAAGATCAATTCCATGGAACTGCCCAAACCTTTCCCACCACTCAAAGAGAAACTTCAGATGCCAGATTTTTTCGCTACTCTGTAGTAGTAAAATTTCAATGACCTGGAGTATTTAACTGGATAGTTACTAATGCCTCTGGACAAAACCAGTCTATTCCAAACACTTAGAGGGTACATGTGAGAATTAAGTAAAACCAGACTGACTTATCACAGGAAAAAATAATAAAGCCCTCAAGCTGTTTGTAAAACAAAATGTGGATAAAATTTAGGCAGGCAGGCTCCAGCCTTTGCAGGAGCAGGCTCAGCCTACAGAGCTCAGCACCAGCCCCATCCAGACATCCTGTGCAATGGAGGTGTCTGTCCCTCACTGCCCTGGTGAGAACCTGTGGAGGATCCACCACCACACTGCTGCCATTGCCCAGTGGCACCAAACCCCACCCTCACAAGAGAAAACAAAACAATGCTGGGATCACTGTGGATCAACCCTGAAAGCAGAAACAGGAAGCAAGGAAAGCCTGGGATGAAAGCCCACTGGACAAGTAGCAGTGTAGAAGTCTCTCATTTAAGCTGAGGGGGAAAATGGCTCACACTTCTTATCTGAGAGGGTCTCTTGGGCATTGGCAAGTGTAAACAACTGCTCTTGATAAGTTAATGCAACATTACAATCATCCGATGTGAAAACATACATGTTCACGTAAAAGTATTGTCCCGAGATTTTCTTTTCCATTTCGACCAAGGTTTTAAACAAACACATTAATCTCGTTCAGTCAAATTAAATAACTCAACAGTGACATCAGTATGAGTCTGAGCACTATTGTTGCTAGTGGGAGAGTCGCCAAGAGTATGTGTATAAAAGCAAAAGCTGTGCTTTGCCGACCATGTGATGTAGTCTCAGATAAGTACATTGCACAATTTCCTACCGCACTGCCCTCAGTTTCTTCTAAAATCTTCTTTACCCCAAATTCAACTGACATATAAAATATAAATGATATTAAATAAACTAAGAAGCTTTCAAATAATATTATCAGAAGATCCTAGTTTAATGTTATTAAATTACATAATACTGCACACAATTCAGCAGACTAAGCCCTGTGTTGCTACAGTTCAATTCTCCATTGTGAAATAGCAAGGCAACCACTCTGCTGCAGGGCTGCAATGACAGAGATGTCAATTCACAATTTAATTTCAACAGTCTTTCAGAACAGCAGTTGCTTAAGCTGTAAGCCTTTGGTAATGGGCAACTTGCCTACCCTACTGGAAACTTCCAACATTGAAATGTTTCAAACCCACGCTTGATGCATTTTCTGTGCTGATGAGCCATCGTATTTTCTCAATGCTCATCAGTTTACAGTGGCAGTGGGGAGGGAAGTGTTACAGTTTTGATCCATATCCCCAACACATGTCCATCACGTGATGATGGAAGCTCTGGTCTGGTCACCTCTATCTCCCTCAGTGACAATATGGTGTGCTATCGTGAGGATGAGTCAGGCATCATTTGGGGTACATTCTTAACGTGATTCCCTCCTCTGGGATTACAAGGAGAGCTTTGTCTCTCTGTCAGCTGAGTGACTGGTCAACACTAAACACGGTTAGTCTTCCATATGCTGTAAATTTTTATTCCATCACTGAGTTTAGCCAAAGGTCTGAAGCTTGATTTAGGGGAGAGGCAGAAGATGTATGGTAAACGAGCATGGACTCACCCTTTTGTTTCTGTGGCCTTCAGGAGAAGGTGGGACTGGAAACACATCAGCCCAGTTCGCTGGCTCCAATCTCCCTAAACATAGGGTTGTCTACTATTGCTATGGCACAACAGTGGTGGGAAACATCTCTGGGCACAGGAACTTGATTACCTATAGCATGTTATTACTGCAGCATCTGGAATGGCCTTGGTCCGTGCCAGCAGCACTCCCAAACCATTCTTGTGCATAGTTCAAGAGTTAGGAGGTAACAGGGGTCACTCCTAAAACAATAAGTCAGCATAGAGCCACCATGTTTTGGAGGGTGAGACAGCCACTGCACAGAGGTAAGCCTCAAGGCCGAGAACAGTATAAAGCATGTTTAATTTATTAGTATAGAAGCAGTCTTTCAGTAGAATTTACTTGGCCACATAAGCACGTCCACATTTTGACATCCATATCTGACATATTCATCCTCAAGTCCCTAAATATATATTTGAGAAAAATATATGTGTACATGGCATGGACCATTCCACCTAAAAGTAAACATCTAGGAAAAAAAAAAAAAAAAGCAAAATCAGGCACTACATACAGCTAATGCTGTGTGAGATGAGGCACCTCAAGTCTGAATGACTGCAAGGCTAAGAGCCAGCAACATGGACATGAAGCGGAAGGGACTAGGATATTTTCTCCTACTCCTATGCCCATTTTTCACATTCCAGTGTAGAAATAGCCTATAGGTCCTCAGGCCAACAGGAAAAATGTGTTGCTCCAGGAGCTTCACTTCAGTAACTTCTACAGCGCTACCAAAGAGCCTGACACACCAAGAGCAGAGAAAAGCCCACCATAATTGTGGGCTTACCATTTCCTAACTGGAGCCAGGTCCTGCTGAATTCAATAAGAAGGGTCCCAGAGCTCATGGAAATTAAACGTGCCCTCCTCTGTGTCTCATGTGGCAACATGCTGACATGTCCACTATGGAAAGGTTTTGTGAAGTTTAGATTTCACCTGATGTAAAAAGGATCCACTGTGTCAGGGAAGGCTAGCATCACACCTCAGCAGAATGCTTGTGCAGTCCAACATGCTGATGAAGTTCCCTCTAATTCAGTTGCCATAGAATCACAGAATCATAGAATATCCTGAGCTGAAAGGGGCCCACCAGGTTCATCAAAGTCAACTCCTGGCCCTGCAGAGGACAGCCCCAAGAATCACACCCTGTGCCTCAGAGCATTGTCCAAATGCTTCTTGAGCTCTGTCAGGCTGGTGCTGTGAGCCAGCATTTCCCTGGGGAGCCTGTTCCAGTGCCCAGCCATCCTCTGGGTGAAGAACCTTTTTCTAATGTCTAAACTAAACCTTCCCAGACACAGCTTCATAGCATTCCCTCAGGCTGGGGGAATTTCACAGCCACAGCAGGGAAATTGTACCAGTCTTTGTTAAATTTCTCTCTAAGTTTTTTGCAGAAGACAAAAAGGAAAACTGCATGGATGCTAACAAAAACAGAGTTAAAACACCACTGTGTAAAAGCAAAGTGTCCGACCTCCCTCAAAAGTGTATCCGTGCATGTGTGTGTAAGCACAGGTGTGTGCAGATGTGTGTGTGCTTCTGGGCTCAGCATAAATCTGCAAGGTGCTGCCTCCACTCAAGCACTTGCCCGGGCAAACAGGCGTGGCTATCTGTCTCGAGAATGCCTGACATCATCAGTCTCGGTGTCACTGCAACAGCTAAGTAAGGCCACAGAGGGAGATTTCTCAGAGGGTCGTCTAGACATAAGCTGTGCAGTTCTTGGAGATGCATGCGGCTGGAAAACAGAGCAGTGAGACAATTATAGCTGGAAGTCTGCCCCTCGGCAACTAAATCACAACAGAACTGGAAGGGAGAACATTGTTTCAGTCGATCAATGTGAAGAGGAACGCTGTGAACATCTTGGTTAGTTATTTTTACCTAGCACTGACTCAGTTACTTCGACCTACTACGAAAGAGAGAAGCATGCATGTTTTCTTAAATTAACTGATTCTTGGTGTATTTTCAAATGTGCCCAGATGGCAGCAGCCAGCGCACGCCCAGGGCTGGCAAAGAACCTTCCAGATCACATCATCACTGTCACTTGCTTCCACGTATCAGCAGGGAAAAGGGTTTTCAAACAAACAAACAAACAAACAAACAAACAAACAAACAAAAGTTTGTTCAAATACTGGGGCCTCAAATGAGTGAGGAACCTCACCAACCTTGCCTTGGGCCTCATGCACCAATCCTTTTTGGGTTTTTTTTTGCCTGCACAGCGACTTGGAGCTGGGCAGGTTTCACATGTGGACTCAGTCCAGAAGGGAGTGTGAAAGCACACACCTGAGCTGCACAGTCCAGTCATCAGCTCATGGCTCAGGAACAATGGCCATATGTTACTCCTGAAGCACGTAAATCACTTGTTCCACTCATGGCACCCTCAACATCATTTGGGATCCCCCAAGGCTTCTTGTTGTGCTTGGGACCTGCCAGACAAGGGTGCTGTTATGAATCTATCTGAAACCACTGTCTTTCACACCCAAGAAAATATAGTGAATGAATTATTCATTACAATGTTACCGACTTCTTCCACAATCACAGAACCTAACATCTAGAGTTTTAATTTAAGAAGATGTAAAGAAGGTTGTTGTTTTTTTGTTTTGTTGGGGGTTTTTTTGTTTTGTTTTTTTGGGGTTTTTTTACATTAAGAAATTAAATTTCTTCCTAGTTTGAGGCTGGACTGCTCCAAATAAAAACAGATGCAATGACAGGAGGTAGAGTGCTTGAAGCTCGAATTTATCTATGTTTCACACAGCCCTGGCAGCCTCTCATTGTTTATTCCTATAAGCTTAAATGAATAATGCAAGCTTCTGAAACTAATTTTCTTGAGTCTTTTTCAAGTTTGTTCTGAAAACCCTACTACAAGGAGCTTTACGTGAAGGCATCAATATCAAAGGGCAAATCTCAGGGCATCTCATGCCTCTCCCACCATTCCTTCACCCTGTGGAGCCTTCACCTGAACTCACTGCCTCCCAAATAAAATAAGAACAAAATTTGATGCTAGTGCCTTAAACTTTGTGACATCTAAATAATTTTTCCGAGCTTGTGTAACTGCTCAAGTATTGCCTTATCTACTCAGCATCTTTTATCTTCTCTTGACAGGAATAACACATTCTTGTTGCTATAAAGAAGGAAAGATTCAAGTATATAAGCTGCACACCTTAACATAGCTACATGCACTTCCATAGGCCAAACACTTGTGGAAGTGTTTCAGACGCATAAATTCCGTCAAAAAAAGAAAATTAAGTACCCAGGTCATGTTTGGTATGCCC
This sequence comes from Acanthornis magna, assembly GCA_036785705.1. Taxonomy (NCBI): domain Eukaryota; kingdom Metazoa; phylum Chordata; class Aves; order Passeriformes; family Acanthizidae; genus Acanthornis; species Acanthornis magna. The sequence continues at coordinate 17,844,056 of JAWUZG010000090.1, forward strand.
ATGATGGCTGACTAGGAAGGGATGCACCAATTTCTGCTGTGGGACTGCTCTGGATGAGCACATTGACAGATGCTCCAACAAAGCTTCATTTGTGTGTCATAAGATGTGGAGAGCAGAGGTGCGTGGACATGGTCACAGTGCAAAGGCTGTTGCAGACGGGATAGGGGCAATCCGTCTTCCATGGCCACTTGAAGAATCAGGGAGAGCATATGAACAGGATAGACACGTGTTGGGATAGCTGCTGCTGGAAGTCTGTGAATGTATTTTACAAAGCTTGCTTCAAGAATAACTGCGCTGGCCTTGGGGATGAAGAAGGGACTGGAAAACCCCTTGAGATGAGCTCTTATGACCCTACAAACCCTACTAGGACCAAGGAAAAGAGCCCCTCTCTTCAGGAGCAACACTGGGCTAGCATGGCTACCCTGGCTTTGGCCCCTGGGGTACTTCCATCCAGCTGCTGAGGATGGCAACCCAAACTGAGGGCTGGATGTTCACAACAATTTTTACCTTTGAAAATGTCCCACAGGATCTGAAAGCACCCCACAAAATTGCGACAACAAAAGTCTATGTAAAAATATTAAACTGGACAGATTTATCACTGTGATCTCTCTCTGACTGCGCTTCCTTCCTCGGTATTAATTTTTAAAGGAAACCAGTGACTGTGATGTTTATAAGGAGTGAACCACGCAGTGCTCCCTGTCTGGGCCACACCGAAGTTTATAAGATGCAATCCCACAGGGACACATCCTCTTCTCTGCCTCACACCCTGCTCCCTGCAGGCAGGAAGAAGACCCATTCACCCAGTCCCTGCCTTACCACTTCCTGTGGCTGCCTCACACAGACTCAGACCGGCACCTCTGAGGAAGAGCCCCTCTCTCTGCTGTTTTCCTCCAGCAGAGCTGAAGGCTAAGGAGCACTCATGCCATTCAGGAGCTCTGAGGATGTACTTGTGGGAGAAGACAGGAGGCAGAGGGGTGATGGGGAAGTGCATCAACCTGCCCTGGGAAGCCAAAATGTCTTCTCATGGCTCTGGCTATCCCCATATTGTAGCCAGTTGGTCCTGCATTCCTCACATACCCACCATTCCCAGAGAAACTGTAGCAAAGCCCATTGGTGTTTCTAAAAATGGAACGGTTAGAAATACGCAAAAAATAGAATTCCTGCTTTTAAAAGAAAAGCTGACTCGTCTCTAATACAAAGCATGCAGCCAAGTGCCTCCAGAACAAACAATTCACAAAGCAAGAAGGGGACTTGAAAAGAATTTCAGCTTCAGTGCTGGTCTAAAGTTTATACCCACACTAATCAGATCCTGTAATCCTTGTTATCAATCACTGGCATTCTTGGAGTCATTCCCAAATACCCATTTTAGGAAAAGGATTTGCCTAGATTTAGATGTTAAGAAAGTTGTGAATAAAGATACATCTAAAGAACAATTACTTCACCAAGGATATGGCACTCTAGTCTGATGGGAACCTATTCTGGAAGTTTAGTGTCTTAAGTTGCTAGAAGAGAATATGTTTTGGAGATCTGGTTGTGCCTTTACAGTGCCCACAGGGAAAAAGGATAAAGCAGATGTTCTCTTCATATTGCACAGTAGCACATCCCACCTCAGGGAGGTCTTCCTGAAGGGTTACTCAGCTCTGGCATTAAGACAGCAGACATCTTTTGCAGACAATTTAGCATCTCACAGCTTGGAAAGTGAAATACAGATCAGTCGATCATATGGATCATCAATAAAATACTCAAAAGGAAGAACTTCTAGAAGTGCTTCCCCTCTGATGGGCAGCAGGCCTGGAGAGGGAGCAACAGTACTGCTAGCCACCTCTCCTTCTCTCCAGGTGAGACAGCCTGGCTAACTGCATATGGGGGTATAAGTTTCACACACAAAACACTCCTTATACATCACGTTAGCAGTTTTCCATGGAATTGCATTAGCATTTCATTGTGTTCAAACCATATCACATTCAAATCTGTTTTTCCTAAAAGGCTTTCATTGTGCATCACTGTGGGAAATTGCTAATGCAATAAGATTGATATATAGGTTCTCCTGCATGAACATCCGCAGTAATCTGTGCTAATTGAGCCTTCGGTGGCTTGTGAAACCCTGCAGGGGGAAGGAAGGGTGGAGCATCCACAGGGCCTACATCTTGGAGAACTGCAGCAAATAACGATGTAGAAGACAGGTAAGCACTAGTATCAGTGTGCTCTATCTAAAGATCTGTTTCAGTGGCAGGGATTGCCTTGGTCAAGGAACCAAGATATTTTCTATGAAAAATATCTGGATATGCTTGGACTGTCCGTGGAAGTTATTTCATAACAACAGGCTAAGAAAAAAAGGAGCAAGAACTTGTCTATCTAGTTCCCTCCAGTGGGGGAAAGGAGATGGCTGGCCATTCCCAGTGACTTCAGCTGAAGATGTGGGTACTCAGATTCTCTGTAAACCAGAACACTTGCTTATGGGATTAAACAGGCTTCATAGGCCTACATTTGAGCCTGGGAGTACAAAACAAGGGCTGGATTCTCTTTAGCATGTAAGATGACATGCCATGTTAAGTACCAGCTTCAGAAAATGCTGAGCAGAAGGCACAAATCAGGCCCCGAGTCTTTAGAAGAAATATTTCACTCTTCTGCAAATCCATCTCAAGATTCCAAGGAATATCTCATCTCTCCAGGGCTGTTTCTGCCCTTCCTCTCCCCTTCTAACACCAGCTCTTGCCCATGCAGCCCCGACAACCCAAGGCTCCCAAGGGGGCCACCACCAAGGAGCTTGAGCGGTCCTGTAGGACCATGCAGCAGGACAGGCACAGGAGCCTCAGGCTGCAGCCTCCCACAGGAATGGATTTTGGTTTCTCTACTCCAGATGTCTCTGTGAAGGCCCCATGCCCTGTGTGAAGTAATTCAAGACCTGTTGAGGAGAGGGAGATAAACCAGCTACCTCATGCACGCTGCAGGGTAAGAAACTGCACGTTGGCAGCTGGGCCAGAGTAATTTGACAGAGACCAGCAGGTTCGGATAGGCAAGACCGGCAAGTAACCATCAGAGAGTCTTGAAAAGCCACATGAACTGCTTTGTGCCTCCAGTCAGTTCTGTTCCTACTGGGTAGTGTGTGGGATCACCTCCTGCCACAGGCCTCAGAGTAAATGGCTTTCCCTCAGGTGCCTTAATTTCTGCATCTGTCACATAGGTACCCTGACAGTGATGGCTTTGTAAAGCATGATCAACTCTTCTGACGAGGAACACTGCAAAGGAATGCTTACAAAAGAAAGGACTTCTTTTTGTTAAGGAAAGGAACAGCAAGAAAACACACACATGAAAAGATTAAGTATTGTTGAAATGTATTGACCTCAGCCTCAGGGTTACCCACGTTATAAAGGATTCTTCATTAGGCGGAGCTTTGCTGCCTGCAGACAAGGCGTTCTGGAAAGGGCAGCTCCATGGCCAGCTCCTGCCTGCTGCTCGGCACAGCACGGCTGCGTGACCCAGCACACCACCAGCCCGAGCAAACACACAGCCAGCGTTATCAAGAAATGGCCAATCTGCCTCCCATTGTAGCCAGGTAATGAGGGTGAAAGGAAGCTTGAAGCAGAACAAACTCTAATGACCCACGGGTCTGCTAATTTTCTTTCCTCCTCATTTCTCTCTTTTAATGGACGGTGAGTTTGAGGCCAACAGTTCTGGGGAACTCGGTATGTGGGGAATATTTTCAAAGCCTATACAAAGGCCAGGCATACAGAGAGACTCCAGAACGGGAGATGTTTCAGAAATAAAAGCAAAAGATGCAGGATTTTGGCAGGGGTTATGCTGACTGGGAGCAGAACGTAGGTGGGAGAAGAGAGCTCGTTGGGAAATGGGAGGTTGCAGTATCAAGCTGGAAGGTTGCCACAGTGTGGACTAATGCTTTGGCAGCTGCAAACAAAGGGAAGGAGGAATGTAAGAAGTAACAAGAAGAAAAAGTGTCAAAAGATATCTGGAAGTATCAAGATCTGTGAGGAAACAGAAGAGGCAAAGATGATGCTAAGTTTGGCAGAGGGAGGATGGTGATGCTACTGACAAGGAAAAAAGAGTGGGAAGGAAACAAGTTCTGCACAGAAGGATGTAGGAAAGATAAGGCTTTGCTTCTCCCAAGCAGAAATGCACCTCAATCTTAAAGCTGTTTCGGAAAAACAGAGATCAATTATCCCATTTTCTTCTGTTTTTTCTGGGGTTTTTATGTAGGGGTGGCTGCATAAATTGGGAAGTCTCCTTCACTCCACGTCCACCTCCACCATGTCCTTGCCGTGCCCTTGCCCAGAGAAGATGAACCTCAAAGCGAGCTGCTCAACCTTACATCTGTCTAAGGTGCAGAAACCTGCACGTGGTCCTGTAGAACAATCTATCTAAAAATCACAGGTATCTGCACCAAATTTGGGCAAATAATGTTTCACCTGCTTTAATTAAAACACAAACATGTATTAGTCAGGATCTCTGTCTGTGCTCTGATCCTGCAATCTCTTAGATCCACTCATCTGCAAAAACACAGCCAGATTTTTAGCTGCTATAAAAAATACACAGGGCCCAATGCTCTTTAAGTCACCTCTCCACCTGTAAAATTCCCACAGTATTAACAATTCAAGCACTGTAGACAAAATATAAGATGAGAAATAATTTGGGATATTTTTGAAAAATTAATTTTATTGTACTGTATTCAAAGTCCAATGCTTCCGTACAACTGTTCTCAAAGACTGTAATAGGACTGCAATGATTATCTCAAATTGCCATTGTTATTACTATCCTTTTTTGTTCATGTACAGTAACACTAATGATTCTTTATACCTGCCTGTGTCAGGAAACCAGATAGTTTAACAGAGCAACCCTTCCTATGTGTAGTTTTGCTGTGTTGTTTTCAGTTAAAATATTTTTGATGCGTTGTTTGCTTTTTTTCTTCGTCAACCCTGTAATTATTATCTGTAAAGGGCATATATTGCACAGCAAATGGAATCTCTGTACACTATCACTGTATTTTTTGCAGCAGACAAATTACCTAGAGCATTTATATATATATATATATATATATATATATATATATATATATCTGTCTTCTGTCTCCCCTTATTCTTTTAAGTTTCTTTGAAACAGGGTGCCCAGTTCTGCTGATGCTGGAATTACTGTTAGTCAGTATCAGCACTGGTGATAAACTCTAGCTAGTGTTTTGGTTAGAGGTCACTTGTAATTAGTAGTCATTGTCCTTTGAATTTAACAATGGAAAAATAAAACTTTATAGCGACAGATTAGCCTGGCCGTCAAAATCACAGCACTTTAGCATTCAGGAGAGAGGATTGCATGACACACTATCTCCCTGGCTGATAACAGCAGATAGCTAAGGATTCAAATGCGAGATGCAGAAAGTCTGTAAAAGAATAAAAGGAGAGAAAGGAGGATTAACTGCCCAAATGTTACATGATACACTATATTGACACTTCTACACTCCTGTTTTAGTGACCTGGGCCTTCTCTTGTACCCACTGAAGGTAAAATGGGGCACTACTTCCAGTTTCTGTGAGAGTAGCTTTCAAACCCGAGGTGCTACCCAGTTCCTCCATGCATGTCCCCACCTTCTGCGGATACTTGGCACTTGTGTGCATGACTCTTAGTGAAAAACTAAAACTCAGCTTCACAAAGTTGTGCAGTTGACAGCTTTGTGCATACTCGTTTCAGTTGCTGCAGGTAAATAAAAGCTATCTGCACCTTGTATCAGTTTACAAATACTGACACGGATTCGATGCACACATGGGAAAATCTCCCAATTTGCATATATCATATGGATATGATAAGGATCCGTGATAAAATACACTTGACCCCTATTCCAGTAATTTTTGCAGAATTACTGTTTATCAGCTTATGTGTCAGTTAACAAAGTGAAGAAGAAAATGTTTCTAATTCCACCGCAAAGGACAGACGGGAATGGGAAATACTGCCAAATCCAGTAAATACAAGATATCCTTCTTGATACAACTGACTTCAAATGTATTTTTGGGCATGTTTATTTTAGCTACTAAGTCAAATTAACTCAATATTTAAAAAACCAACAAACAAACCACAAACATCCCCAGCCTCTGCTTTAAAATCTAACAGGAAGCAAAGATGAACTTGCCAGACACTGGTACTTATCAAATCTGAAAGAAGGGAGTTGTCTGGCTGGATTAAAACAGATGAGGTTTGTTTGAGTGATGACATTTGTCCTACCATTGCTGAGAGGAAGAATTTTGCAGCACTTTCTTCCTCTTATACTCCTGAAGATGGGAAGATTAGTCCTACCACAAATACTTTCACATACAGAAAGGCACATTTCCACACATCGGCGATACTGAAGAGCACTGAAACTTGCGTTATCTGCAGTGTCCTTCCCAAACCACTGCAAACTTGAATACGTTCCCAAGCTGTGCACATCATTTCCCACTTCTGCCAAGGGAGAGCTTCTTCACTGAATAGTTAACCATTCTGGGCTGAAATATTTTTTTTCGCTAATTTATAAAATGCAAGTAATTAACAGTGCGCATGCATGTCTGTGCATGCGCACACATCCATGTGTGTGTCATTTATTTTTATTCCCACTAATGCCTCTTTTAAAGCAGACCTGGCTAGCATCAAATAAATTTACTCATAAAATCAAAGTAGGAAAACACAAAGTTGCCACACAATATCCGAATTGTTACCAATGAGCCGAACTCTGAATTCCCCCCACTTAGAGCTGCCTGGGCACGGAGATAAAATTACAGTGATTTATAATTTGCCATATCGAGGGCTATTGTTTTTGGAAATGCTGGTTACTTGCTAACATGTAACGTACTAACTTCGGAGCCAAAAGACAAAAAGCCAATCAGAGTCACCGCTCGTAGCTGGAATAAAAACACCGAATCCCAGCAATTCTGCTCCGTTTTGCCCGGGAGCGTGTCCAGGAGCGGGATTTCTTGAAAAGAAAATAACCTCTGAAAGGAAAAGTATTTCCAAACGTGTCATGTGGGGCTCTGTTGTTTCTTTTCTTTCTTTCTCTTTTTTTTTTTTCCCTCCCCACTCCTACTTAAACGAGAAGCAAAGAAATCCTGACAGCGGGAAGACTTGTCAGCGTTTAGCCATCCATAAAAATGTTTTTTCCCCGCGCTCCTCCTTTCGCTCGCCGTCCTGGCGTCGGTCTGTCTCATCTCGCTGCTCCGCGGCCCCAGCCCCCGCCCGCACACCGCCCCAGCCCAGCGGGGCCGGGGCCGCCAGCCGGGGACACACCGGCCCGGGGCGCCGCCGCGGCTGCCCCGCCGGGCGCACGGGGGGATGCTCCGGGGGATGCCGCCCCGCCGCCCGCCACCGCTCGGGGAAGGATGCGGGACAGCCCCGGCGCGAAGTTTGGGGCGACGGCAGCGGCACCGTCCCCCGTCCCTTGTGCTCGCCCCTCCGCCCTTCCCGGGACGCTGCCGGGAGCGCCGGCTCTTACCTGCCACGGGCGCGGGCTGGGGTCTCGGCGCGCCGCGGGCGGGAGCGGGGCTGCAGCTGCGCGGCGGCGGCGGGGCCAGGGCGCAGCGGCAGCGGCAGCAGCAGCCCCGGCCGGCGTCAGTCAGGCGGGAGCCGCCAGGCTGTATTAGTGCGCCGGGCTGGAGCGCGGCCAGCAGCGCCGCGGCCGCTGGCCCGCCCCGCGGCCCCCCGCCCCCGCAGCCCCCCGGCCGCGCCGCCCCCGCCGCGCTCACACAGCAGCGCACACACACGCTCGTACACACGCGGGATGGCACACACGCACAGGGCACATCCACACACGCTCACACTCGCGCACAGATGCGCGCACACGCTTAGACACTTGCACACACTGCCGCGCTCACAAACACACGCCCACGGCGAGTTACACACGCAGAGGCACACGCAGACTCGCACACTCACACGCACACCCCCGGGCACCTCCCAGCACTCGCGCCCCCCGCACGCCGCCCCTCGCCGGGCTCACCCCTCCGCAGACGCCGAGCTCTGCCCCTCCGGCACACGGGCTCCCCGTGACAGAGCTCACCCCAGGCACAGGCACACACGACCCACCCCGCGGAACCCGCCCTTCGCACACCCCCTGCTCCCGCTCCCGCTCGCCCCCAGCCCCGCGCCCCGCGGGAGCGCAGCCGTCTCGGGAGTCGCCGTTCCGCCTCGGGGGTGCCCCGATTCCTGCCCTGTCCGGGGCCGTGCGGAGGCGCTTGTGTGCGACCGCCGGGCCGCCCCGGGACAGGTCCTCCGCCCGGTGCCCCCGCAGCTGGCCCTTCCCCGGGATCTTCTCGCCAGCCTCCGAGCCCCCGAGAATGGACACAGTGGCCCACCGGGGAGTGGGACATCTTCAACCCCGTCCTGCGCCGCTACGGGTGCTGCTGACCCGGCTTTTGGGCACAGGGGACAAACCTCAGCTTCAGACAAAGGCTGGGACAATGTCGTCCCTCTGGGACGGCTGGACAGCACAGCTGCGGCGGCTTTTGGGGATCAGAGTGTGCCTTCCCACGCCAGGCTGTGCGGCGGTCTCATAATTTCTTGGACTGGTCAGAGAACAGCAAACTGCAGCTGGCACTGACGAGCAGATGCATTTCCTGCTCCAGAGATTACCTATTAAACCCTCATATTCCCTAGAAGTAACCTCCCTAGAAGAAATCTCTGGGTATGTAGCCTGTTGCATTAGCTGTAATAAGGAAGGGCTGAAAGAAGAGAAGTCAAGTGGCTTCAAGGACACTAGACATAAAAGCTACCCATGAAATTGGGGCTCCCGGCAGTGCTAGGAACAGGCACCGTCTGAACCTGACCCTGGCTGCATTGAGGGGTTCCAGTTAAATTGCGCTGTGCCTTTCGAGGTCAATCAATAAATATGATTTAAGATACCATCCTGCTGACATTTTCACCAAAATTTTTTACATTGTAAAACATGACAGCAAAGCTAATGTTGTTTGAGTAGACATCAAAAAGCCACAATGCAATTACAGCTCCGCAGCACAGTTTTATGGAAGCATGCCTGCATGAGGGCTGTGGTGCAATAGGAAGATACAATGTAATGCCCCAAAATATCTCTGTTTCCTGCTTTGGCCTAAATCATCTTAAAATACCAGTGGCTTCCCCACCACTGTCTGGATTCTCTTACAGGAGACTTCTTGATAGATGAGTGGCAGAAGAGAGGCTGTTATTTATAAATCATTGTAAACACTAATAAACTGCCAATCACACGTTCTAACTCGGCATGCTTTCACATTTTATGCCCATAATGTTGTTTATTTCTAACTGGAGACAGCACACTGCAAATGTACACACGGACGGTTGAGGAGGGTGGGTCAGCAGAGGTGTGGTGTGTAACTTATGGAGACACAATCAAATTCTTCTGGGTCTCACTGCATCTCTTTCAGGTGTTGAAACCTCTGGTTCCTCATGCCTCTGCTCACAGTTTCTCCTACTAAAAAAGGGATGGCAGGACAAGGTGGGTCTTTACTCTTGCCACTCTGGTGCACAACCTGCTGTATTATCTCCAGTCCATCTTCTCTGGCAGGATACATTAAAACGCCAGTACTGGAGTGATCCCAGCCAGCAGGGGATAGCAGCAGAGCTGCTGCCTAGATTGATCTGTCAGTTCCTAAAACTTTACTTTGACTGAAACTTCCAGTTAAATAGGCATAAACTATTTTTGAAATTACTTAATTGCATTCCTGTTTGTGTCGTGGCAATTTTAATTGTGCCATATTGAAAAAAAAAGCCTAGCTAACAGAGGTCACATGGGTATATATATATTGCTAGAGTTTGATACACTATAAATTATATAGCAGGCAACAATTTCTGTGCATGCAATTGTATTTCAGGCCATGTGACATGCATACATGTTTTATTACAAGAGCTGAATATATGCTGGTGTTACCTGTGTTCTGCTAAATCTTTGGAATGATGGATCTTCTCAGAAGCAGTGCTCATATATCCCACCTGTCCTTTCCACTGTCTCCACACACACTTTCAGAGCCCAAATCCCTGAGCCCAAATCTTCTTCTGCATGGCTTTCAAAGCCTGTGTCCTCTTTGTAAGGCTCTGCTCCTCTTGCCAGGGTGACTCATCACCTGTCACTCCTCTGCACTGCCTGGGCTCTGCTAATTCCATTTCTCATTTGCCATTATCTCTCTCGAGTGCCTCATTTCCCATCCTGCCCTTTGTAAAATCCCTCCCTTAGCCTGCACATGATGTAACTTTCCCTCTCAAATCCTCTCCTGTAAAACATGGACCAAACTTCTTTACTCATAAACCAAAACCTGATCTGAGTATTCTCCTTATTTTGGTCTGTATTTTGTCTTTTTGTACTGGATAACTCTGTATAAGATTATATAGAAAATAGTAAAGACTGCATGTAGCTGTAAAAGGGATAGAAAGGTACTAATGTCTTTTAGCATTACACTGATACAGTGTAAAACATAGAATAACAATGAATTTTCCACTTGGAGGGAACTGCAAGCTCTTCAGAACTGTAAGTATATTGACTCTGTATGTACTGCTCTAGGGCTGCAGTAAAGCACTGGCACTGTCCAGGACTGAACAAGGAGCAGCTGTTACAACAGCAGTGTCATGTGCCACACGATGGAGGTGCCTCAAACAGCTCCAAGTGTGCTGCTGCAGGCACTAGAACACTCCTAGCCACAGTATCTTGGGTTTACTCTGTGAGTTACATTTTCCTCAAGGGCTTTCTCCAGGCAAAGACAAAGCAGGCACTTGCCTCCGGCAGCAGATTTTTGGGAACAGCAACATAGTTGTGGTTCTGTTGCCCGCTTTGCCTGTGCCAGAGCCCTGGAAAGTGAGGGCTGTTCTGTATTGCAGGGTGGAGTCAGACATGCAGGGCAGCATTGCCAAGGAGCAGCTGACTATTCAAGCAGCAGCAGTCACCGTCTCACTCTCTCCGTGGGTGCCTGAACAATGAGCCCAAATGCTGCCAGGATGCCTAGATCCACACCTTTTACTCCCCTTCCCAGGATAGGGCTGGACCAGCCCCAATCCCTTACCTTCGGGTTTGGCTGTTTGATATTTCTTGCACTGTCTAGAAGGTTGGAACTTACCCTGCTTCTTATTCACAGGCAGTTTGGATACATCTTAGGACATCTCAGTATCCTAAGGTCCCAACAGTTTGAACACATCTGTATCAGGTTTAAAAATAAACACTTGAACCATCAGGGAGTCTTCCTTCACACATCTTTTCCAGCACAAGCAGGATGAAACATTCGCTTGTACAAACATGTTTCATGCTACTCACATCAATTTCCTGCATGTTTATGATTTAAGATGCTGATTTTCAGAAGAAAAACAGGTGGAAAAAGCAGCTGCAGTATTGTGCAACCCATTGGTGAATGTGACATTGCAGAGACTGGGCTGGGCAGCTGGGTTCTCTGTTCGGTCACAGAAAAGGCATTACAATTGCTCATCTTGCTGCTCTTTGCTTTAGACTCTGGAAGTGAAGCTATAAATCCAGAGAGGCAGAAGGAGGAGGTAGGCAGGCAGGTTTGGAGATGCATGTCTAAAGGGAGGGAAGGAAAAAAGGGAATCAGCAGTAGAGTGGATGGAGTAAAAAGGACCACCTGAGAAGATGGAAAACAATAGCTCAGAAATACTGGGAGACACAGAGGTGAGCAGGCTGAGTAGCTTCATGTAGCACCACCAGGGCATGGATTCTGTCCCTTTTGGGTCAGGTGACTAGTAAGATATAAAATTTGTCATTTAGCTTCAAGACATTTTTCATCCAGAGTTGAAAGAGTTGTCAAGAACTGAATGAGCATACAGTGATATGGACAAGTGAACTTATTCTTGGTACCTTTGAATTAATTAGACGAAAAAGACTCTGGAGAATATTGGGACTGGCCGGGTTACTACAGTTTTCAGAAGTGGAAAGGATAATATCCTACCCAGCACCGTAACAAGATTTTTGTTAGTGTGTGTATGTAAGTACTGGCTAAAGCAACTGCACAAGAATGAAATCATATTATTTGTGGTCAAAGATTTTGGGGGCAATTTGTGCTCTGAGCTAAAACCCCATACATTTTAAGGAATTCTGGCGAACTTTGTCATCATCTTATAATACCAAAGCTCCACAGGGTCCCTTGATTTTTCCCTTCTCTTTGATCCACACACTATAGCTTGGCTTTAATTCTCCTTAGTTTTTAACGAATTGAGATCCGGCTACCTCTCTTGTTATTTGTGCTGAGTTTGTTCTCTGCTGCAGAGAATAAGACTTGAGATGCTCAGAACAATATGATTGTTGAGACATTTTTTTATTCCAAGAGCTGTGGATTGACCCCAGACTAGCTGAGATTAGTTGGAAGAACAAGATCTTCCAGCTGACAGAGTCTGTTACTTTCTCCTCAAAACTATGAGACCATGTGGAAGAAGAGGACAGAGACAACCTATGTTTGCACTTCTTGCTCCTTTAGTGTAGCAACATTGATGGCTTAGTAAACATTAGAAGGCAAACTCTGGAAGGATTCTGTTTCCACCCTTTTTAGCCGGCGCTGGCTGAAATGTGTGATAAATCACTTCCCTGATATTTGCTTGACCTGGATGAAATATTTATGTGCCTCTGGCTCAGCTGGCATGGGTTCAAGAACCACTGTAATCCCCTGCCTTCACTTCACCTTCTGAACTTCACACCTAATGTTGGGAAGAATCAGATGAACTCTCAGCCATTTTATCTAAGTGCATTCTTTATCTTACTAACCTGAACAGCTGAGGATTTGCTTGGATGAAAAGAAGGAATATGGAAAAGAAACAATACGCAAAGATTCACTGGCACTAAGAATGAACCACTGTCCTTTGACTTCACATATATACAGAAGTCCCAGAATTTCCCTGCACTTTGGCATCAGAGCCAACAGCTATGGCTGAGCTAAAACGAATCTTCTGGAAAAAGAGATTTTGAAATCTTTAGTGATGGAAAATCCATTACAAGCCTTGCTAAGTTGTTCCGTGGTCAGGATTATCCTTGGCTGTAAAGAAAAATGGCTTTCTCTGCCCTGAATTTTTCTAGCTTCAGCTACTAACAGTTTGATCTTGAGTCTTTACATGTGGGACTAAAAGTTCATTATTTCTTCATGTCTGTTCCTTTACAGCCCATGCTTATCCTACCTTTTCCTTCATACACTCGGCAATGGCCCTTAAATATCAGGTAATTAAATAATCTTAAGAGCTGCTGGGCTCTCCTTTGAGCCCTTTCCAAATTCTCAACATCTCTTTGAATGGTGGACACCAAGAACCCAGGCTTTTCCAGCTCTACTAGACACCAGGGGACATACACAGAGAACAGTATGTCTCTATTTCATCCTACAGAGATCACTCCCGTATTTAAAAATTTTGGCTCTTGCTGACATGAAGCCCGACATTTATTTATATTCCAGGTTAGATTCCCCATCCTCTCATACCTCGACATGCAAACATTCTTCACTCCAGCATGTCACCTTACAGACGTGAAGAGAGTGTGCAGAAATGTGTGCTGTTTTCTTGAGCCAGGCTTACAAGCAAGTCCAGGAATAACTTCCCCATTGATGAGGAAGAAACACTACCTCTGAAGAACGGATTAGGCAAAAATCTGTCAGAACAGCTGGATCTTTCTTGGAAATGGGGAGGGATGGAGTGACTTTGAGGTCCTCACCTGCCCTACTGACAATCTAACTACGTATTCTCTTTAATATTTTTTTTCTCTTCCTTTTTCAACAATGCCATAATTTGTCTCATTGGCAAAGTTCTCAGTTAACAACTTCATAGATTATTCTGTGTCATTATTAAAAACATAGTTAAATACTGTTAGGTCAAGAAATTGTCTCTTTGAGACCTCATTAAAAATCCATCAAGCTGATAAAATTTTCCCCATTTACGTGACGTTTTCAGACCTAGGAACTAGTCAGTTTTTAATCAATTTAGAATAATACGAATTCAATAGAGCTTACATTAATTTCTTAATTAAAATGTCAGGTAGCGTAAATCTGAATACCTCTGAAAATCTGTAATATCAAACTCATTTCCTTTACCAGCTAATCTTTTAATTCAATTTTAAGTTCACCAGATATATTTATTGAGAGGTGCTCATAGCATTGTCCTCCCTTAATCCTTTAGTGACCATGACCTGTGTTAACTGTTCCTTTATTTTACCTGGAATTGTTTTTAGCTCTGAAAGACCTCTAATCACACCACCTATTCCTATTCTATCAGTATCTCAAAATGCTGACATAATATTAACTGTCTTCTGCTTTAATGTTCCTAACCTTTCAAAGTCTGTTGAAGTAGCATGGGTTGGCCACAGAGCTCCTTAGCACTCATATTCAAATCCTTGAGAACAAGGTGTTAGATGCTAAAATTTTAAGACCAGGGAAGCCAGTAAGCAGAACTTTTCACAAGAAACTATTGACCTGATGATTTCAAAATGTCTTAAGCTAGGATTTGCTTTTTAACATCATCTTCAGTTATTGTTAAAATAGAAAATAGGCTCTTACATTGCTGTATAAGTAATTTATAATTTAACTTTTTTCCAGATAGTTTTTGAAATCTTTAATTTATTATTCCCAGTTCTATCATTTCTACCTAGCACTGAACAAATAATTGTTTTAATTACTTGAACTTCTGGAATGCTTAACTTCTTTCTTACTGTTACTTTTGCTATCCATGGATTTATCCTCCTTTTTTTTTTTTTAATTATGATTTTCTTTTTTCTAAAATCTCTATTTCTTTTTTGTCTCCTGTGCTTTATAGAATATATTTGCATTCATACTCATTCTGAGTCTGTCTGTTCTCTGTTAACCAGAATAGCCTCCATTCTCAGTTGGACTGTGGTTTTGAAAACATCTCCTAGAATGTTTTAAGCAGTTCCTTATTATTATTCCCTTTCTATTTATTTTCACTTCAGCTGATTTAGCTTCAAACTGCTTTCAGCTTTGTGAGACTAGATTTCTGGGTTTTTTTCTTTTTTTGTGGAAGTTGTTTTTATTTTTAATTTTATTTCCAAGAACATGCATAGCTGTTTGAACAATTTTCTGATCACACATCACAAATGAAAGTAAGTCATGATACCTTGCACTTAAGCAACCTCTGTAATTTAGTGATAGGCTTCTCTACCAGTCAAGACTTAGTCTAACACATATTCCTTGCATGTTGGATGCTAAATTTTTCAGACCGTGGAAGCCATCCTTAGTGAGCAGAACTTTTCACAAGAAGCTATGGACCTGACAGGATATCCCTCCTGACCCTTGCTGGAAGCAGATTTAAAATGAGTCCATAGAGATTTGGGTTTTTTTGCTTGGCCGTATTATCAATGAAGAAGAGGTATGAAGAAGATTCTGGAAATATTGAGTGGAGTCATCTTGACATGTTAATTTCAGTTCTGATGTGCCTCCTTCTATTAGAAACTCAGCTGAACACCTCCATTGCTCACTGCAAGTCCCTGAAAGGAGGTTGTAGCAAGGTGGGGGTTGGCCTCTTCTCCCAGGCAAAACTAGTGACAGAGTGGCAAAGTATTGGAACAGGCTCCCCAGGAAGTGGTGGAGTCACCATCCCTGGAAGTGTTCAAAACCTGAGAAAACGTGGCGCATTTTGATATGGTCTAGAGGGTAGGGTGGTATTCAGTTGGAGGTTGGATTAGGTGATCTTGGATGTCTTTTCCAATCTCATTGGAAACTTCATTTTACCTGTCATAGTGCAGCAGTTATCCCTAAAATACCCTCATGTGTTGTGTTTACTGAGAAGGCATGGTTATTTGGATTTTCACATGCTTATATGGGTTCTTCATAATCTTGCTCTAAGAAGGAAAAAGAATGGTCAGAGCAACAACAACAGGCCAGTAATTCCCCCCTCCCCCACCCCTTTCTTTTTTTTAATGGACTTAAAAGCTCATCAACAAATTTCTCAAAACAGGGACTGCAAAGATGTGTTTCACTTTCTCCGAAAGCCCATCTTGGAATGTCATTGAAACTCTTATCACTAAATAGTGTCCTCGGCCTTCCCTCTCCAGCTGAAAACATGAAAAGATGTTCAAAATTAATATTAATGGCAAGAATCTCCTTAATAATATTTTATTTTAAAACACTCCCATGGTTTAAAGAAAGACAGTATACGTGCCTCCCAGGGGAGAAAAAAGGACATCTTTATAAACTGGACTATTTAAAACTCAAAATATAAAAAGAGGAAAAAACTCTCAGTGATATCTGACAGACAAGAAAATTGTACTAATAAACACATTTATTTATGTGTTCAGTGTTGGCATTAAAGCAGGATGCAGTGGGTAGAAAGGAAAATGCTATCTGTATTAGAAAACTCAATGTATTTTAATTAAAAACTTGATTTATATGGATCAGATTCATCTGTATTTTTATTATCTGGCAGAAGTAAAAAGAACCTCACAAACTTTAAGTTGCTTCAAGCCATAGGGGTCAAGCAGTGCACCATTTCACCCATTTCAGTATTTGCTTTAAAACAAGGTGGGTGCCGCCTGAATATTTTGCTTAGGGGTTCCAAGAAGGAGACCATTGCACTCCAATCCACTCCTTGCAAATATGTTAACAGCAGTTATCCTGGAGATCATGAAGGTATTGCCACACCACAGGAGCAGTAGCAGCACTCTGTTTGGAGGTCTGTGCCTTTCAAAGGGAAGCGCGTTTGGTAATTTATGCCTTGATTTAAGGTTGCATGCTGCTCATAGGAGCTACCACCACCACTTTCATTAAGTTATAGATCAAGTAGTTATTAAATAAGGATTGCAAGACTAAGCATGTGATAAATTCACTCCCCTGGGAATCACCTGGCACCAAATACCAGGCCTCACATTTAATCAAGTTATCAGAGAAGCTGAGATACATAAAGATCTGTTTTACGCAGTATCTGTTCAGTGACTATTAGACATCTGAAGTGCACAAATCCTAAAGAATATTTTTATACCTACAAACATTTTTAACCCACTCAATGCCTAGGATGGAATACTTTGAGATAGTTCATTACTTACATTTTCCTCTCTTACTGTTAAAAAAAAACTCAAGCAAACCAAAAGAAAAATGGGGAGAGAAGCAGCAATTTCTTATGGAGGAATGTAGATCAACATTTAAAGATTTGCCACTAAAGCATACCTGCAGGTACATCACTCTATGAACTTCAGGCAGAAAAGTATTTATTCCTTAAGTCATAAAGCAGCTACTTATTTTCTAGAGTCTTACCACATTTTAATTACAGAGATGATGTACAGTACATGATGCATATACTGTTGCCTTTTCATGATGTCTCTTCATCTTTTTCCATGCTCCAGACCATATTCCAGAAAAATTTTGTCATTCCTTTCACAGAAACATCTGTCTAACTGTAAAATGGACCTTTTTTTTTTTTGTTGTTGTTTGGAGGCTTTCATCACAAGACTTAAAGGCACCATATTTTACAATCTAACACATTTAGATTCAGTGAAACTCTATGTTACTGCACACTAATGTAATAATAAGAAATGTAATTAAAGTCACTGCTATAATAACATCTTATCGGAATGCACAATGAAGATAAACTTGCTTATTCCAGAGACAGAAGGCTTATTGCATAGGAAGCAGTTTGTTCTGATGGATTCTTTGATCTACAACTGGTATCTCTGTTAACTGGAGCAGTGGGAAAGAGCTTGGTGTATATTGCCACATTTTCCTTTGGCTGCCAAAGGGAGGATAATTAAAAATAAAGGGGGCTTCATGATCAAAGAAATGGAAAAAGTTACGCTGCCTAGTGAACAGGCTGAGGGAAAATGTTTTTAAAAAGATCTTCATTAGTAAATATTTAGAAGGCACAGATGCTGAATAAACACCTCATTTAGCTACAGACTTCAGCAGAACAATTACTGTATGAAAAAAATCAAAAGATTTAAAAGAAAAATAAAACTAGGTTGGTGGCTAGTATGTAAACTGTGTATAGAAATACCACAACTATGCACAAGGTATCAGGTTTTCTTCATAAAGGGCGAGAAATTACTCTGACTCATCCCTCCATATTTTGTACACAAATGAGACTGGATGGCAACTGAAAGCCTCAGAGAAGTCTCAGAAGTCAGTCCCTGGGAACTGGGTGAGATAATTTCAGCAAACTGGCCCTTGGCACTGTGTTTCTCAAACTGGGGTGCCCAACTAGCTCCAGTCTCTTCCAAAGGAGGCACTAGCAAGAACAAGGAAACAGAGAAGGAAAGGAGTGATTTCTTTTTTCTGCTTAAGGCTTGCGAAAGCTGGAGCACAATATTAATTGTTTATTCCAAATACTTAAACACTCAGTGCAAGGGTCCATGTTTGCAGAGTCCAAGTGGAAATGACTCAGCATGCTAAAAAGAAAAAGAGCAGGCTGTCCTGTTGTAATTCACATAATTAAAATATTCTGCCTAAATGCATTACATCTCCCCACACACATGAAAGGCTTGTGTTTCCTCAAACTCTGCATTTACATTTAGGGAAGCTAGAGTTCTTAAGCTCTTATTGAGAGAGAAAATATGATGTGGTCTGGGCATCTCTGCCTTGGTGTGCGTAACAAATCACAACACTGGGTAAAATACCAGATCCCAGACAAAGATGCCTTATTTTTAATGCATACTGCAGCACCACCACTGCTCTGTTACCCTTTGCTGTATTAAGGGCTGTGTGCCTAATACAGTTTGCACATCAGCCTGTATCGACATGTGCCTGCATCAGGGTTTTTATACCCTTTAATGGCTCCCCAGCATCGCAGCTGTGCAGGAAAACTAGGCTGCAGGTCTTAAGGAATCGGCAGGAATTTATATCCTAGCTGGCACATTCTTACAGGTTTTTGGTTTACGTGCTTCTTGAAGGCTATGTGGGGAAGTCCTGGGAAATAGAGGTCTGCCTAGAAGAGTGGAACTTGTGACATGAATGGGCAAGGGCCTGCTGTACCCCTGTTGGCATTGGGATGGGGCTGCCTTTTTCCTCTGCGGCTTTGAATAACATTGATGAAGACTTTCTTCATCAGCATGTGTGAGGGATTTGCTCTCTTGCCTGGCAGCCTCCAGGTGGTGGAGAATGCAGGTGGAGAGGCAGCAGTTTAGGGAAATAAGGACTCAGGGATCCCGATGTGGAAAGAGCAGCTACTGTGGGCTTTGAGCCAGCAACAAAAGTGACAGTCATTGCAGAAGTCTCCCGAAAGCCAGGAGGAGCCAGCAGTAATGCTTGTCTGGGCTGCTTGCACTGGGACTAACTGTGCACTGTGGTGCAGCCTTGTGGGGCTTTGCAGGGAAGATGAGGGGCAGGCACTCAGTGCTTGTTGTACCCTCTGTATCATGACATGAGACAAGTGATGCAAGCAAGGTGAATGATCAAGAGCTTTAGAGGAAAAGGTGATGCTATTTTCCCTTTATAGCCAAGTGGGCTGACAGTTGGGATGGGTCCAGGTCAAGGATGATAACAACGTGCAGACAGTGAGAGTAGGGACTGGAGGGTTACCCTTCCATCTCTAGAGGTCAGGCCACATTTTTGCCTTGGCTTAGGGGGTTGTGCTCTGGCTGACTGCGATGGACAGTGTCAGGACCCTTCTGGTGGGGGCAGCCACTCCAAAAGCTGCAGTCTCCCACCTCGCCTGCATTCTTCTTGGCTGAAGTATCATCTCCCTTCAGGTTTTGTTAAGGTAATTTGGTATTTCCAGTGAGTTGGTGCCATTTACTGAGGTACTGTACTGTGTATCTTGTGAAGAAAAGACCTAGGACTGACCACTATAAATAACTACCACATAGTTCAGGGGATGAAGAAATGAGACCTTGGACTGAGCATATTCTAGAAAAATTTCCTTGTTCAGTATTTTCCCATGATACTCCCAATCTAGTTTTCTCTAGCAGTACTTTGGTACTTTGGCTGCTTGGTACTTGCTTGTAGGAGAGTGAGCACCAGACCATCATCTGGGGAAGGTAGGAAGAAGAAGCTGTGTCACCACAGCAGCATAATGGTTACAAAAAAGCAGAGCAGAGAGATTTGGATCCTGCTTAGCTTAAAGAATTTAATCTGTGGTACCTCCTTTCTGAAGCAGCCATTGAGCTATGGAAAGGTCTAGCATGAGGCCTCTGAACTCTATTGGGCAACTGTTCAGCAAGGAGTGCAAGACCCTTGAGGACAAAGTGGAGAGGTACACAACCTCCCTTTAACTCAAAAATGTGTCTTAGAATGGGAAGTCTTGGTTCTTGTCCATGTGCTGGAAACTGCTTCACAACACTTGCCTGAGAAGCAATTGAATAAAATGCCTCTGCAGCACTGGAAACAAGACAGAGGACTCCTTTCCCAAGGGGATATTTAAACTTTTCATTGGAAAAGATTTAAATTTGTCATTCGACATATTTTGTCAGCAATGATTTTATTACTCAGTGGCTATTAATCATGGGCCTTACTGTGGCATTCGTATTTCAAGTCATTAGCCTTTTATTTTCTGGCAAAAATGTAGTAGATCTCTAAGAGTGACTGTTCCCATCTATGGAGAAAGCCATGGCATCATAAAACTTGAGAAGCCTTGCACTAATGTAATCAATCTACTAAGTGACAACTATATTTGAAATACTGTGTGCATGTATAATGCCTCATAATGGAAAGCAAAATACTGGTAGCACTGCCGTGTTGTGGATCTTTCTCTGCTGCAAACCCTTCTTCCTCTTGAAGGCCTGTTCCCTCAGACGTGGTGCTCATCCAACACCAGATGGTGTGCTGGCCACGTAACGTTTTGATGTCAGGTTTACATCCTAGCACAATGACAATCACATCTTTTTTTAATTTTTTTTTTTTTATTATTACATTATCTCTCAGATATGAAAGATAATGTTTGCCACTGACTTTACATCCAGTGAATGTCTCCTGTAAGTATCTTTTGCTGTGTTAAGCAAAGACCTGGGAAACGTGAGTCAATTTATTTTGAAGTTCTTTACAGTGATACTGACTGTAAAGGCAACAGCCATCTTAGGAGCATTATTTATTTTGGTCTGTCCTCTTCTTTGAAAATGAAGAATTAATCTCTACAGGACACAGTCCCGTCTAGTATGGGATTCAACCCTAAGTGACTATAAATGCAGATTAAATTGGGGAGGAAATATTGACAATTCTGTAGCAGCAATAAGGAAAGAACAAACTTTTTGTAGAGCTAGGAATTTCCTAAGAAACTTTTAGGGTCCTTGTAAATTGTTATCTAGGCACAGATGAGAACAGCAGCCTACATTCCTGCTGAATTTTCCTAACTCTTTAATTATTTGACTGAGTGCAGCAGTGGCTTTATGAATGACCATTCTGCAAATGTTTTCCCCAAACATCTTGCTTGATGGAAAAATAAAAGCTCTTGCGCATTGCTCAAACTCTGTGCAGTGATATTATGCATTAGATTTGCACTTAGTAGCAAAGACAGTATTCTCCCCAAAGTGATCACAGTGCGTAATAAAGCTTCTTTAAAGCAGGGAACGTAATTGTCTGGTGTTGACTGCACACCTACAGAACTATAAGCCTAATGCTGGCATTAATAGAGAACATCTCAGGAGGAGAGGAACTAAAACCCCAGGATTTTTAGTGCAGCCTGCAGGCAGGGTAATTGGGGTCCCAGGTAATCAACAAAATGACTTCATATCCCCTGTGAATGTTTGCTGTTCACAGCGAGGAGCTTCCATCCTAACAGAGCAGAATCTTTTGTCCTACCACTGGAAAATTCAGAAGGGGTTTTTTGAGGGTAATTAAATTATCATGCCCATCTTCCATATTAGGGCTAGACTGATTTACTGTATACTTTTGAGTAAATCAGGAGTAGCCAGGAATAGAAAGAATGCTTCATTATTTTACAACCCAGAGAAATCATTACATGTGAAATTAGATTCCTGTAACCATGCATGTCTGTTCAAGGCACTCCTGAAATTCCTTTGTGATGGGCAAGGGTGCACACAGCAAGATCACTCTTCCCTCATTACTTTCTCCAAAACCTTTTAGCATTCGAGGCAGAGCATCCATGGTTTCAGGGAATGGAGTGGGCCTTACACTGATTTTTTTCTTCCTTCAGTCTTCTCAGTGTATTATAAAACTGCATTGTCTCCCCTTTGAATGATTGTTCAGGGGTACGTGAGCAGTGACCCTGCATTTGGGAATTTACCATGACTCTTCTAGCTTCTGGAAAAGGTAATGTCCAGGATATAAAGTTAGCTCTTCCTTGGTTCTCATGAGGCTTTGGAAGGCACTGGCAAGTATGTGAAAGACAAACATCACATATGTAGACAAAATAGTGAGTAACATCTCCCCTCTGCTGTATTTCTTTAGGATCTGACAAATCGCAGCATTCCTTATTCTTTGTTTAATACTTAAAGATGAATGGCTCTATTAAGTTGTCTAGCTCTATTTATTCATTTTGGTAAACAGACTTTTTCAGTAATTAATTAATTTGATAAGTGAGTTGAAAAGGTCCAGATTTCTTCTGCCATGGGATCACTACATGCAGATATGAGTGTGGGTGCAAGAATTTCAGAGGTATCATGGAAATTGAGGCAATACATGAAAACATGAGAAGTGCATGCAGAAGTTGCTTAAATCTAATATATTTTTGTGCAGTCAACCATTCTTTTTTCTAGCTTTCTAGCAAATACTGGAATGAAATTTCTTGCTGTCTCCTTTATGAGAATAATTGTTTCATTTCGTAGTCCCCTTGCAGTACTCCTGCAGAAAACTGGTTATTTTTCATTCTGTTTCTGTTCTTATGAAGCATTTTATTGAGAAAATAAATTGTCAAGAATAGTAAAATTAGACATAACATCAGGAAACATTTGTTGTGAGACTAGAATTTTACTGTTTGATTGAAAACCAGTTAAGGTTATTCTAACCTCATCTATGTTTCATCTTTCATTATCACAAAACCTTCTACCAGGCAGAACCTAGCCAGACTTGTAAAACAACCAAAGGGAGAGCTGACACCAGTTGATAACTACTTCCAAAACGTATGACTTGGCTTAAAAACTGGAAGATGGCCATGGATATGGTTTTGGTTTGTTTTTTTGGCAACAAGATATGGAAGTTATCAGCAGTTCTGTTGTTGAGACCTTAAATGGCAGACCTAGCTAGCCAAAAAAGAGTTAGAAATTCCTTGTGGTTTTGACCTTTTTCCTAGTTTGACAGCAGATGACTGAGAGTATGCAGCGGGTAGTTTATGACAGCCTGTGCAACTGAGGTTGTAGTGTGGCTCCAGGGTGAAGCCTGTCCTTGACATAATTAGCTAAACCTTTGCCTACTCTACAAAGATACGAAGATAAGGATTAGTCCCACATGTGGAAGGCTGCTTTCCAGAGACTAGGCAAAGTGAATTTGCCAAAACTGTTTGCAATTCTTCATCATCCTGTGGTCCAAGTACCTCTTCTGATCTCCAGTCCAAAAGCTGACACTCAATATTTCCCTTTGTTTTGTAACGGGATCTTTATACAGTTCCAGAATAACCCCAAATGAAACATCAAAACATGGCAAAAGCCAGATGGGAATGTAAGAGTTCATGTCACCTCATCCTTCAGGAATATTGCATAGAATGTGCCAGCAACAAAGGCTTGGATTCAGTCTAGATATTGAAGTTTGTTCTGCTAAAACAACAAACTGATGAAAATCCAGTGGAGGAAAGCGATCTTGACAGCGGCACATGAAGACCCAAGGAAGGCAGAGCCTGACCGATGCAAAGGGATGGACCTGAGGGGGAGTTAAGATCATGCAGGTAAGAAGGATCACCTGTGGCTAAGCCATTTTGGGAGGATGTTTGTTTGGTCTACAGCTGTTTCTCAAATACTGAAGAGTGTACTGGTACTTTTAAGACTAAGCCCAGCAAGCGGGACTGGAAAAGTTTCATTTGTTTCTTTTTTACACCAGGGAAATATCTAATTATGCAGCCAGGGCAGTTGAACAGATCCATGAACGAAAAGTTAAGTAGATTAAAAAACATCGAGGGAAATGGAGGCTAGTTAGCCCTTTGTTTTCTGATGGATCTATTAAATGAAATCATATTCTAGCACACCCCTCTCAGCTATGACCTCACAATTATTACTTAAGCTTGGTCATATGAAAATATAATTTCTTTTCCCAGTAAGAAACAAAGGTTTGTCTGTAGCTTCTCCCCTGAGCCTCGATGACCCCTTGGGTGTGTGTGCTCAAGACTCTCTCATGTGCTGTCGGATAATGCAATGGGGACGACAAGGCAGCATCCCATTCTTAACCTCTGAATCCCTGTCCTAAAGAGGTAGATAACTTATGGTCCAGCTGGCAGGGTGCAGCCTCCAACTGTGCTGGAACACTACTTTAATTCATGCCCCTTGAGCTATTACAGACATGCCACTGCATCCCTAAGAAACACACACAGATCATAAATAAGGTTAGATGTTATTTTAAGTAATAAACACTAAGATACAGAAATTTCATTGCAGCCTTCTGTCTTTGTCTGTCTCTTAATTTCAACTATTTTTAGTTTGCAGTCAGCATTATGACTGTGAACTCAAGGAACACTTGGACAATAGGTACATAAATAATTATGAATAAGTCTCCAGAGCCTTAAACATTAGCAGAAAATTCAAGTTAAGTACTGGCTGGGACTATTCCATGGCTTGGAAATACAAGCTGTACTTACACATATTGCTATAATTTTATTTCCCATGGTGAAAAGCTAACCTGGATATTAGTGGTGGTGGAAGGGTCTGCACAGAAGCTTTGAGAATTGCAAATTGAAGTATTACGGAACACAATTCAGCAGAACAAACTGGAGCCATCTTCTATGTTTGTCTGCTCATACTTCACAGCAGTGAACTCTGAGTACTTTACATAGATTAAAACTGATTAGAAATGTAAATGTAAACTCGTTTAAGAGTTACCCGGCCTTGTGATTGTGCTACAGCGTTGCTGAAACCTGTTAGACACACTAACTGCTAGAGCTGTCACAGAAAACATTCTGCACATCTGCAGACATGCCTGAGAGTAAAAAGAGATTTTTATTCTTCTTCCAACTGATATTTAAAACTTGAGTTAAAAAAATAGCTTAAGCATAAAAGCTAAGTGTGCATCAAGGGATACTGCATTGCTATTGCTTTGGGTTGTGATAAAAATAGTAACAGTAAAGAGAACTTGTGTAAATGGCTAAACCTTTTTTACTAACTTGTTTTTTTTTTTGCATATGTTTTCCAAAGGGAACTCTTTGCTATTAAGTTGCTTTTTGAAAAAATCTTTTACGAAGTAATAGTGAAGTGGTGCAGAAAAGTAAGGTTTTTATGCTGAGATACAATTTTTTTTAAAAAAATGAAATCAGTATTTATGAAAGCACAACTGATGAAGACATTGATGTCAGTAATCATCAAAAACATTAATGTTGCAGAATAACCATGCAGATTTTCTCTATTTGTTTTTATTTCCTTTTCACAGTCTGTGAGAATACTTTTTGTTTTGATGTGTCTTTGGAGAGCTGGGTCATGCAGGACAGTGGGTAATACAGAAGACTTTCACCTCCTGCAGGTCACCCCTGCAAATGCAAGGCTAGGAAGAAATAATAAAAGTTAAGACTCCACTGAAAGACAAATAAAGGTATCTCTGCAGTTTTACACAAAGAAGCATGAGGACAAGTCAGGCAGAGCACTGACTTGAATGTCAGCCTCGGTGATCAGGGAGGTTGTTTGTTTATATCCAAGGCACTTGGTTCTCTACACAATCTCTGCAATTAAGTAGGCCTGCATCAAATGTGAATCAATCAGCTTTTTTCCTACTAGGAATGACTGAAACATTCTACCGAAACCTCCCATTTCATGACCTATCACTTCGTAAAATCAAGTGGGGTGCCTGGAAGACATGAAGAGACAGAGCCAGATCTTTCTTGATGGAGCTCAGTAATTAAAGGTCTCATTTTGAGAGGACAAGACCTCAGATCTTGTACAGGCTTAAAAAAGAGGAATTTAAATTTGTGTTTCCCGCCCTTGGAAAGTGTACTAGCCTCCAGGTGACAAGTTGGTCTACAAACTTGTGGTGAGTTCACAGCTGTGAAAAGGGGAAGCCCTCCTTTTGCTGCTGCACCCTGTGCCTGCTGGACCACCCAGGGAGTAATTTTAGATCATTGAAATGGTAGAAAACTATCTCAGACAAAAGGAAAAATTAAAGCAAACATGTAGAAGATGGCATCCTGCTGTTCTAGTGAGCTGAATATCCTGAGGGAGACTCTACGTAGTCTCAGAACAGGTGTAGAGGGAGCAGGAATACTCCTCTTTATGGCTCTGTGCAATTAAACCAGTACATCTGCTTCTGAAATGTTACCTAGGAGAACCTTTCCCCAATTCTGGGATCGCTGTGCAACAGTTCAGATGTGCTGGGCCTGAAGGAACACAGAGAGCAGAGCAAAAATCTAAGTCCAAGTGTGAGTGTAAATCATGCTTCTGTTAAGAACGCTTGTGTGGTGAGTCCTGGTCTGCTGCTACAGCCTGTGTGTGCTTCCTGATCTGCAAATACTGCAGAGGAGCCGAGTCTGCTACCCAGAAGACTTGTGATAGCTATATGAGTGACAGAAGGCAAAGCCAACTGTCCTTCTCAGCTACTGTAAGTCTTCTGTTTCACTCTGGCTTTCAACTTCAACCCCAGATCATTCTCCTTTTCTATTTTTCCCCATTTTCCTTCTTAGCTTACTCCTTTTTTTTATTCTGGTTCAGCTTTTATCCTCATCACAATGCGTTAGGCTATGCCTATAGAAGGAACCCTCAGAATATGCCTTCCAACTCAGAATATTCTGTGATTCTGTGAATCCACACTGTAGCAGGTGTCCCACAGCTGGCTATCTCTGCTCTCAAAATACTTTTGGGCACAGTGTGGATGCTGGCGCAGGTCAAGGATTATTTCAAACAGGCAATTTAGATGAAGCAAGCCTGTTTTGAAAGGCAGCTGAGCAGGGACACATAGGCAAATGGATGTGACCAGTGCCATATCAACCTCAGAACCAGAGAGCAGACTCTAGACTTTGGAGACACATAGAAACCTTTATCTATGGCTCAAATCCACTGAAAGAGTAAGAGAATTCCGTGACAAGTTCTAGCACCTAGCTCTACAAAGCTCCAAGTCTGTAAACGTAGCCTTATTTCTTCATCTCTAAGGCTGACGGTATCAATTATGTTGGTGGACTGACATATGCACAGTTGCTAAAGGAGACTGCTAAATAAGGAGCGTTATTGGAGAGTTTATCTGCAAGGTTTTGAAAAACGTTTGTAGAGTATGTGCAAATGGGCATAAAATAAAGGTAAGTTCCACCATAACATGAGGAAGAACTTCCTTATGTTGTGGGTGGCAGGGCACTGGAATAGGCTGCCCTGGGAGCTGTGGAGTCCATCTGTCTGGGGACATTCAAAACCCACCTGGACACATTCCTGTGTCACCTGCTCTAGGTGATTCTGTCTTGGCAGGGGGCTTGGAGTAGGTGATCTCCAAAGGCCACCCCTAACTATTGTGTGATTCTGTGAAATTAACTTAAAATATATAATAAATTTAGCATCCTCCTTCCAAGCTTTGGCATACAATTCAAACGAATTTTTTAAAATAAGATATCACCAGATGTTTACTTATCATGCAGAAAATAATGCTTGACTTAAGCCTCATAATTTGAAAGAGGTGAGCTACTTTCATTAAAATTTCAAACATGCTCAATTTTAAGATGTGAGGAAAATTTTAGGAATCTGCTTTGGAGAACTGGCTGGCAACTTCAGTTATGGGTAAAGCTATCACTGTTAAGGTTTGATCACAGAAAATCGCTTTACAAAAACTGAGAAGCTGGTATTCTATTCTAATAATTGCAATGAGGAGTCATGATTGATTCTGCAGAAGTGACAGAGATGTGTCTGAACAAGGTAAGAGAATAAAGCCTGAGAAGTCAAACTGAATATATATTTTGAGAATTTATTCCAGCACTTTATAGAAAACTGAGGTAACTCCAACAGAAGCAAAAATTCGTCATTATTACAGAAAATTAAGAAAAATCACCAGTGAATTCACATGTGAAAGTACAACCATACACCGTTC
Source organism: Acanthornis magna (assembly GCA_036785705.1). Lineage (NCBI taxonomy): Eukaryota > Metazoa > Chordata > Aves > Passeriformes > Acanthizidae > Acanthornis > Acanthornis magna. Next base: position 17,872,059 of record JAWUZG010000090.1, read on the forward strand.
ATTCTTTAAATCTCTTCAAATTTGTGCAAGTTTCAGAAAGACAGATTGGCTTAGTTTGTTGGCAATTCACAACTACTTTGAAAGCACAAACGAAACTGTTACTGTACTGTAACACAGTGTGACATTATTATGAAAGAGCCAAGACCCCTCCCTCAGTCTCTGATCTCATTTGAAGCGTGACAACACCAGACTGGCATTACTAATGCACAGCCCCCCAGTGTACACTGGGTCTCACTTCTGCATGCTCTGAGCTTTCCATACCCTTTTCACTACAGATCTGTAGATGTCAAGGACTCCTAGCCTTGAGCATACAGCAGTAAGCATGTACGAGCAAAACACATTTATAAAAGACCTTTTGTAATTAAATGTGCTTTCTCTTGGACCTCCTACAGTCTGGAAAAGAGCTGCAGTTTGATTTCAGGAAAACTATTTCAGCTTCAGACAAAAACATTTGGAATGTCAAGGGACCACTGAAAGTCCTGAGAACAACTTTATGAACATTACTGTTATAACTCAGTAAAATCCATTAATGTTTCCCATAACACTGCATCTAAACATGCATCAGCCTGAACCATGAATGATAATTCCAAGTTGCAATAAGGCCTAAAATTTCCAGATATAACAGATACAAATGTTTGTGGTCATTCAGAACAGAACATTGCACAATGTAGTACAGAGTGCCTCTTTTTAGTATGTATAAGGAGATTCCAGATGTATGATGAGACAAAAGCAGATATATTTATTTGAGTGAATTTATAAGACACATTAAAGCTACTATTTATTAAAATAAAAATCCAATTACCACGTAAGAAAATCTTTTTGGAAATGCTTTCTTTTTTCAAAATGTACAAATTCTCTGCTGACAGTCTTATAAAACACATACATGCTGCAAAAAGGAAACATACAAGAGGAGCAATGAAGAATTACCTCAGCTTTCACCACCACTTCACTTGATTGAAACTGTTCTCGTGTTCCATTAAGCATAATAATATATTTGGAAAATGTAAATAACCTAATTACATTTTTTTGCTTCAAGCTTCCAGGCACCAGTCATATATCGCAGTCGTATAAAAAGAAGATCCCTGCCCATCTGCAGCCAGCTCCAAAAGGGAACCAACTTGGAACCTGTGATTAATGAAAAAGAAAACCAGGAGGACACTGTTAGAAAAAAATTGAGCACTGGCAAGATGCACATTTAAGCAGTCATGAACCTCTGCATTCTCAGCACACTCAGATCCACAACCTCGATCTTAACATTAATAAAAAAATTGTATTTTGAAAGCTATTGCTTTATAATAATTACATTATGACACAGGTGGGAGACTCTAGTTTGCAAACAGCACAGTAAGTCCATGTATGTGACAAGATGTACAGTCTTCTCTGTGACAAGGTTTTGTTCAAGTAAATAGGAACCTGACCACCAAGAATTAGGCAAATGATTTATCTAGCAACTTTGGAGAAAAGGACCACCACCTTGTCTTACAACAACAATATGAGGGTGCCAATGCTCAGGCAAGGCAAGGAACCCACACGACAAAACCAAGCCTTCTACCATCTCTGTTAACATTTGTTTTAGATGTAATGTACACATGAACTGCACTGAAAGGAAACATTTCTAATAAAGTTGGCTCTGGACATTCTTTACTTGAACCTTTCATCATCACTGCAGTTCATTATAATTTCTGTTGTTCAGGGGTTGTATTGAGGAGAGATTCAGATTTTAAAAAAGATAAAAAACATGAAAAGGGGAAAAAAATGGAGGAACTGCATTTGATGGGGGGGATGTGAGCTGAAGCAAGCAGAACCTCTTAAGCTGGCTCTGCACTGAAGAAATACAGATGGAGCTATGCTTCCCAGTAACTCAGTGGCAGAGACCTCCCTACAGGTCTGAAAGAATATCGCATCTTAAGAAGAGATGGTGCTACAGAGGAAGCCTTAATAGCTGAGAATTTTGGAAGGCAAGACACAGTGAAATGGAATTGAATCAATATGCAATGATGGTCAGACTCCCTGCGCAGTGTTTTACAATTGCACTAATTTATTAACACATTACAGCTAGAGGACATGCCAAAGTAGTGTTTTGCCCTAGCAGTGTGATTCCCTACTTTTGTCTCCAGTGGGAGTGTAGAGTTTCTCCCCTGTGCTACCCCTTCACCTACTCTTTCTGTACCATGCCATGGCAGAAGGCTGGCAAGGACATGAAATTCAGAATTTATATAGTAAGAAGGCTGTGTGCTACCAAAACTAGGTATATATGGCAAGATCCTTGGTCTGTTATTCTGGATTGACATGTAAGGAATCTTACAAGAACATGAACAATTTCCCTACCTTCTATTTCAGTCCAGTTGACAGCAACTTCTGCTATAGGTATTTTCAAGCGCTGGGCTATATAAAGAAGCTCCACATCAAATGCCCTGAAGAACAGGAAATAGCAAATTTAGTCACACATACTCCCAGAAGAAAGGCAGTGGCAATATTAATTAAGTGACTGTTTGGTTATGCAGTTGATAGCAATGATCTATGGGTCAGATACACATGGAAGGGAAATTAATTTTCCTGACTAAACATCTCAGAACACAGGCAACATACAGACAACAATAAGAATACTTCACTGTGTTCTGTTTTTCAAGGTATAGATCACTCTGTGTTCAGTCCACTGCTTACTTTTCATTCTGCCACAATCACAATTTAAACATTTTTGAAGACCATAAAGACCAAACAGTCAAATGTACCATGTCACTCCACATCTCTAGTAGTTTCATCAAAGGGGACAACTACCTGCTGTGGCTTTATGCTGATCTGATGGTTTCTCCTTTCACTAAGTCAAGAAACTCAAGGCAGCAGCACTGCAGTGAGAACTTATTTATGTTACCGTGCATAACAGAACCCAAATAACATTTATACTTTAGTGACCACTTTATGCACAACACAAAAACCCTCTTGAGAGACTTGTCTTTTTTGTTGCCACAATTTTTTGCAGGTTGTACAGAAAAACGAACTGGGGCACTGATCCTACTCTGTCAGGTGCTCCTTCCTTCTCAGTTTGTCCAAAATACACCTTAAACCTCTCAGGTCTCTGCACAGGGAATTGTCTGTGTTTCATTCCTGCAAATGCATTCTCAAGTGGGCCTTATGGCTCTGAAACACCAGACATTTGATATTCAGCAACTAGTTTGGCAGCTTTTAATGCTTGTTTAGAAATCAGCACTTGGAACTGCCAGTAGCTACTACTGACAAGGTTGAATACAAATCACAATTATGAAGATTCTGGTGATTTGCCTTAAATTCTCATTGCTAAGTCCAAGACAGTTTTCTTTTGAAATGAAAAAAATCTTTGGCCACCGGAGAAAACATATGTAATAAAAAAAATATTCATAATCTTTCCCACTGGAGGAAACATAAGTAATTAAAAAAAAAATTCATTCATGCTTTAAGGGTTGCTTAAATTAATGTCTTTGGTAATTCCATTTAACACTGAAGAAAAGGTGGCAAGGGACAGAAAAAGTCATCAAGAGCAGGCAGAAGACATATTTTAGCAGGTTTCTAGCCAGGTTCAGATGTTATTTCCTTCTACTTCAAGCTACCTTCTCCTTCAAAGCAGTGCATTTCTGCACGACTATTAATGAAGGCAAGAGCAGTCCACTTTGGAATGTGCACGTAGGTCTGACACACAGGTAGGCTCCCACTGAAGTACAGAGCACAGCACGCTGGCTTGGCTGCTGGAATCACAGGCACACATGCACCGACCTGAACTCGCCTTCTCTGGGTACGTGACAGGAGAGCCACTGATACCACACAGGACAGCAATAATACAAAGGTAGCACAGATGTTATCTACAGAGACTACAGCTATTGTGTATAGAGAATTTAGAGCTACTTTGTAAATCTGATTTAGATTAGGACATGTTTCTCATTGTGACCAAAAAAGTTACAAGAACAACTTATTTTTTGACCTCAGTGAACTGAATTTGCTCCAAGCATCCTTGCCATTTCACTGCTTTCTTTAAATGACAGTTGAATATTATTTTATTAATCACTCCATGGCTTCTTCTACTGAAGCTGTATTATTTAATTTTTTTGCTGACATTTTACATTTGCAAGTCAAAACCCCAATGTATTCACCTTTGAATGTTTATGAATCATGTGTATTAAGACTAAATCTAATTTTGTAATACTCACTACTTAAATGACTAAAAATCTTAAGAGATGCAGAATAATTGTCTGATGAATTAAACTATATGAGCTGCTCTAAAAGTATTACATAAACTATTAGCCTAGTGAACTAATAGTTATTTGCAGTAATTCCTGTGGACAACTGATCACTGGAATGTCAGCACATACATCACAGAACAACAACATTAAATAGTTCTGTGAACTACAGGGCTCAAAGTAAAAGATTAAAAGCACAGGAATTAATTGGGTTGAACACTAATATTGTAACATATGGTTACCATTTGGGTAACAGTGAACACATTCTGAAATTAAAAATACCAAACCTATTCAAAGCTGAAAGGAGAACCACTTCAGCAGAGTACCACTGGGTTATCTTTTTCTTCCCTTTCCCTCACCACCTTTCAGTACACTAGAATAGTCAGGGAATATGGACTGCAGTGTGCTCAATGCAGTGACAGCATAACACAACACCCATCCTGCAGTCCACCAGATCCAGATGGTACAGGAGAACTACACAGAAACTTCCACAGACAGGATTTAAGTGTGGATATGTTAGATGGAGCCTACCCTAGAGGAGATCAAAGCCACACCAGTGGATGAGCTGGAAAGTGCAATTCATGCAATTTGCCACACAGCCATTTGTGAGCAGTTAACATGTGACAGAACCACTCCCAGAAACACCAAAGTATTATTCACACCATGAACTTCATTCTGCTGCAGACAGTGAAAGCAGCTCCCTCCTGGGAGGGGGACACACTGCTTGGAACACCCAAGTTTGGCTCCAGCCTGAATGAATTCAGCTCCAATCTAAGTACCCAGAGTTGGATCCTCAAAAATATATAGTGTGAACAATTTTGTCATCTATTTCTAATAGTGGCTCCATGATGTGTTAATTGCCACAAACATGTAATGTAAAGTAAAGAAAAAATTATCTATGTGGTTGTGTTTTGGTTAAGTTACAGTTTAAGACAATGTTGGTTAAAATTCATTTTAACACCAAGTTGGTAGGTGTTTAATTGAATTCAGTCCTTTTAAACTGAATCCTCAGGATGCTTGAGCTTATAAAATATCTATCCTGAAAAATTATTCTGTATTTTAAAATTGCACTACGGCTCTTTTTTTTCCTGATCCATTATGTGTTTCAAAACCCAAAATCAGGCCTTCACTTCTAATTTTTTATCTGGTATTTATGACTTTTGTACATCCAAGATATGTTTTTCCAGTAAACTCTTAAAGGCAAAGAAAACTGCCAATGGTCAAAGAGATCTAACAAAGAAACAGGATGCCAAGTGGGCTAGACTGCCAGTGCTGCTCTAGCTAAACTGGGGCTTTTGAAAGTCCACATATGTCAGCCAGGGGTACGACTTTTTACAAGACAAAACAGACACAGCAAAAATATTATTGCATTGACTAGACACTTATAAACAATTCTACTTGCCATGCAAAAAAACAGGAAAAAACCAATTCATTCCACTGTTTGCATCGGTCTACAAAGGCACAGAAGTGAGAAAATAACATCCCTGTAGCAGTATGAATGCTTATTTTTCTGTAATTTTTATATAGCAACTTATATTTAGAGATTAGTGACAAACTGGAGAAACAAACATTAATTTTTTATATTGATCTTTCCAGTTTTAAATGTGAAACAGCATGGCTTGTTCAGTGCACAAGGCAATTTTTATAGATAAAAGTAATAGCAACAATTTGATCTGTTCAGTGATCTGCTGGCCTGTACAATGCCATTATAAATTGCCACTTCACAAAAATAGATCAATCAAACCACGACTAGAACTACATTTTGAATTTCCCCTCCTTGAATTTCCCCTCCTACCATTAAGGTAGGACAGTAATTACTATGTCTAGTTCTCCTACGGATAGCATTTTCTCGCTGCAAGAAAATTTATCAGGTTTTTTGTTGTCAGAAGAAATCAATGATCAAATTTAGAATAGGAAAGCTTAGCCCGTGAGACCATTTAATTTTCCAGTATTTCTCCTGTGCATCAAAATTTAACACGAACAGTAACATTTCTCAGGTCAAGACTGTAGATGCAGAACTAGTCCTTCTTTTGTAGCCTGAAGTGAGTAATTCCAGCTGTCTCTGTTATGTTTTTATAATATGTCTTTTAATTTTCTTTTAAGTTTTAAATTAAAAAACATACTCCATCCATTTCTGAAAAACAGATTAGTTGTGTAATCAGATTCAAAATCTAAAACACAAAGCATATGCTCTCTGTTCAAAAGGTTGCTCTCATTTCAAACTAATGTCAAAACTTTGCTATTTAGAAAGTAAATTTCAAGAATGTTTCGTTTATATTCATATATACACAGCCAAAGGATGGTTAAACAAAGAGACAATGAGAACACTCACAAAAAAAAAAACAAGCTAGTTTAGGATGTAAGCATTATTTCTTAGTATTGACTATATACAGTTTGCAGAATCTATTAATTTTCAAATGCTTTTTAAAATTTAGAGTTAGATTAAAAAATATTCTAGGAAATATTTTGGTCTCTTTTTAAAAAGTGTCACATGATCATGCCATAATGATAAAACTATTTTTCCTTGTATGCTTCAGTTTGCTTTCAGGATTCCCTAAAATCATAAATCCATCTATAAATCAAATTCAGCATAGTAAGTAGAAAAATCTGGTCTGTTTTCTAGTATTTTTTAATATTAAAGAGGTGATATTGATATCAGTGTCCACTGGAATGGAAAAAAGCATGGAGAAAGCATAAAGAAGTGAGGTCTAAGCAGGTGGGAATTATTAGATAGCTGATTTTATAGTAATTTTATATTGACTTCATGAGTAAACATATTATGCATCAATTTTAGTCTCACTATTTTTTATAAGCATTCACCTAGCACTGTAGCACCCCCACAAATGCAAGTCTGACTAAGCTTGAGCAGACAGGAGAGATGGTCTGGTTTTTGCAGAAGCCTGGTGCTCACTCTGTTCTGCAGCTCACCACACGCTCCAGTGCCACAGCTGGGGAGCCATCGGCAGACTCAAGGAGCAGGGTGCTTAACAGGGCTTTGATCCTATTAATTATGATCCTATTAAATGCTGCTTGTTCCTTGAATATTCTCCACCACTCTGCTCCATTATTCCCAGAACATCTGAGCACTGACCATACCGACCTGAACAATTCTTCAAATACGTAAAAGAGCTGCACTCCACTTGTGGGATTTTAATATACAAAGAGAATCAAATAATTTCCTCAGATGTCAAATAGCCCCAATGCAGTGATGCAGAAGTAAACCCAGATTTCAGAGCTCCTTATCCAGTACCAAGAGTGTTTTCTCTGCAACCCCTTGCTGATAGTCTCAGAATGAACAAGTTGCTTTGTCACCCAGCTGGGGACAGCACATTGTTCCAGGTCAGCAGAAATACAGTACCTATTACTATTTCTTACTCTTCTGTCTCCATACTCATGGCATGTACAGAACTTCTATGGCACAATGTCTAACCAATTTTTATTTTCCTTTTCACACTTATTATGCAATGGAAAGATATCAGGGGCCAGATTTGTTTAAAATAAGAAGTTTCCAGTATTGAGCTATTTCAGGTTCTTACATAATTATATACAAAGAAATCTAATGGGAGGTCTATGGGATGAATGTTTGATGTCCCTATATAATTTCCAACTGCAATTATCCCAGCTGTTTGTACAACACTGACATTTCACTTTGGACTATCATTTCACTGAATAAACGCACTCTCCCCACATACTTATACCTCCCCATCTCCCAGTTTATTTCCAGATCTTATAAATATTAACTGGGAAAGGGACAGTACTTTGTTTTGTGCACTGACATGCCATCTTCAAGTTACATATGCTCAATGACTAGCTGTGGAGTTGATAAGTAACTTTTGAGACCTTATTATAGGTTTTTTTTCTTCAGCAGTGGCAATAATCTGAGTTTCCCTCCTCTAAGTGGGTTTCATTTGCCACAAACCTTGCCAAAGCTTTTGATCTTGAAATCTCTACTGTTCTGTCAGATTTGGTTTAAATTAGACAATAAATATGGAAATTAAGGTGGGTAAACCGAGAGACTGTTGATTGACAGATGAGCATAAAACCAGACAATATATTACCAGTTTGAGCAGAATAAAACCAAATTAAAAAAACCCTAAAAAACGTATAGCTGTTTTAGGCAAATTTATGACTTGGAATTATCTGAAGAGCTTCTTTCTTGGAAGAATTTGAGTTATTCTTTTCTTGACCCACAAAACAAGCATTCTTCATCACTAACCAGTACACTTCAGATAAATAAGAAAACACGCAGGGGATTAGTTTATGGGTTACTGTAAATAAAAGTGCAAGAATAGAAGGCTCATTTCCTAGCAGCACACACAAGGCACAATGAACTAAGACATGAAGACCCGGTATGTTCCACACCAATGACATAATTACTATAAAATGCTAGCAATATCCCTTTTTCATTGCTTCTGTTCCTGGATAATGGGGTACAGCACAATTGTTTTTACTCTTTCATTCCTTTGATACTAAATAATTGTGGTGGCAGAAGAAAGCTTGTTAAGATTTAAACTGTAGGAAACACTTTATATAAACATTAAGTGCAATTACAAAAAACCCCTTCAGTTTAAAAAAGAAAAATTTAAAAAATTAAGATTGGATTTTTATAGCTGAAACTGATTATCCTCATTTATTTCTTTCAGTTTTCTTCTTGAAGTACTTAATTTATAAAGTGAAATTAAATAAGGCTATTTTGAGATGCGCACTTCTGGGCCTCGCATGTATGTTTAACCGTATATTTGGAAAATCCCTGCATGCGAAATTTACAGAACTTCATAGATCAAGACTGGGTTTGGAGGTAGCAGCACAAATCATACTTCTGGGTCAGCTATAGTTTCCTTTAGAGCAATAAGCAAACCACTCAGGTGGGAGAGTGATTTTCTGACTGTTGACTGCTCACAGGTACAGATTTGATGCAACAGAAGCTCTACATTCCACACCAGATTCGTGTGCCCAAACACAACCTTTGCAACTGCAGTCCAGAGGAGCAGTACAGCTGTCAAAGCTCAACCTAAAACTGTACATATTGGAACTGACTAGGACTGTAGGGTTGCATGTCTGTGTATGGCAACATTGCTCAGCAGTTCTGCTCCCTGTCAGCAAGCACTAGCCCATGAGAGATTTTCTTGAATGAAGACAATGGTTTGAAAAGGTTTGATTATATCTAATTAAACTATTTTTTTTAGCAACAATTGTGGCATAGAAAATTTACAGAAATTATGGTATTTGTGTGAAAACAGTGTTTCAGTCCCACAACAGTAGCCATGGCTGTAACATTCTCATATGGGAACTGTTCTAGCTAAATTACAGCTAAAGTAGCTCTAAAGCAATTAAATACGACACATAATTTTCTATTGTCTTAATGACACCTATCAGCAGTCCTCTCATAAAATACTTTAGCAAGAAAGTAAGTAAAGAATAGGCACTTGCTTTCACTTTAGAGTCCTCAGCAATTACAAACATCAGATATTTATGTTACTTAAAATATTTTGGTTAAGCTGAATTGTACTGAATTGTAATGTATAAAAAATAAGACTGATAAAAGTTTTGAATAGGATTAATAACTCTTAAATTTCCTTATCATAATAACAGCTTCTCTCCATTTCTTACTCTGCTTGCATGGCATGGCTCCTATCTGTAAAAGGAGAGGACTCTCAGCAATAGGGAGTGGATTACAGCACAATGAAAAATTGTTTGCTTGAAATTTCTTCCGGAGGTGAAGAAAGAAGAGTTATTGGGATTTTCTGTTGTTTGGGGCCTTTTTCCTCTCCTCTTTCCTAATCAATCACCATTTCTTCTGACAAGGTAAAACCAAAATATCCTACCTAGGATTACATAACTCTTTGGAGAAAAGAGAATAAAATTAAATAAAGATCAAAATTAGACACCCAACTATTCTCCTACAATGTATCTTAATAAGAACATAGAATTTCTAGCAATTACCAGGATACTTTAACGTAACAAGAAGTCAAAGTTGCCATGCAAGCAGTACAGTAATCGGCTAAACTGAACAGCTGGGATTTATACACAGACATCACACGCTTCATTGTAGCTGCAATACTGAAATTACTTCTTCAAACCCATGTTCAATTATTAAAAAAACCCCAACAACAAAAAAAGGAACAATTTACCAGCGTTCTATATGAAGATTTGAGAAAGTCTGCAAGGCAGCTTCTCTGGTTAGAAGTTTAAATCCGCACTGTGTGTCCCGGATCTCTTTGACACAGAGAAACCACACAAGGAAGTGGAACCCATACATGAGGAGAGTTCGAAAGTAAGAGCGCTGTGGACAAAAGGCAAGAAGTTAGATGGTTTTGAGTGATAAGCGAAGTGCTTGAAGAGAGCTGTCTTACAGGACAATAACCCTGTTCTGTGATAGCTTTCAAAATTTGTAAACTGGTTGTGTTTTGCATTGGAATTAAAACAGAACTTACCAATTGTTACAGTGAAACTAAATTTTGGCTGAAAGGGAAAGATTTTGATCTAGGGAAAGACTTGCCAGTCATGTGCATGGTCTAGGACAGAAGAAATCCAAGTTCTTTTTTCTGCTCTCCCTAGTTCAGGGCAGTTTTTCACTCTGAATAATGCCCTATTAAGTATAGCAGGAACCTGCACCTGGACTTCAAATAATTACTGGAACCGCCATAGTATCTTCTGCATGATCCTTTGGGAGTATATGATGGACCAAGTAAAAACCAGGTCTAAAGGTTTCTGTGCAAGATAATATTTCATTTTATATTTCCAGCAATGTTACAGTCATCTCTTTTGTTCTTTTGCTTTCACAGATATACGTTATATTCCTGATAAATGCTCCCAGCCTACTCTTTGGTTACACTTGCGTTCTTGACACAATAATCATACAGATAAGTTTGTCCATAGACTCCTGAGGCTAGAGTTTGGATTTGCAGAGGTCCCTCTTAGCCTTTTATTCAAGACAGTTCATAAACAACTAGAAGTCTGATCCACAAATTGCTTCTGAACTCACTGCTGTTCTCAAGCTCAATTTAAGAGATTGTATCTATGACTGCAAGCCATATATCACATAAAATCTTTAGGAGCCAATGATTCAACTGTTAAGCACCTCTGGGTGATAGAACCACTTAGAATCTCACTTGAAAAATGAGATGATGTTTGGCTTGTTCTGTAATAGCCTTTGGCTTAAGGAAATTCCAATTCATAGCTTGTGCCTTTTTAAAAGTGCTCTTGCCCCAGGTTAATAGTGCATCTGGTGTGGCTTCTCAGGCTCGTTTGGCTTTGTGACCAAGAACACAAGACTCCCATTAGTGCCAGAAGGGAAGTGCTAGGAGGTTGTTTGATTGTCAGACAGTGAAATTGTGCACTTACTTCACAAAGAGGATTTTGGGTTATATCTCTCCTAAGACTATTTATGCAAGTCATATTATAGATTCACTAAAGAACATTAAGAATTCTGGAGGCAGACCAGAATTCTTGATATATTGACACTGAACACAAGGATGGAATTCTGGTCTCAATAAATTCAATACAGCTGCTTATCACAGCTTCATTCTACTGTTTTAGGTGCCACTAAGTCCAGGGAGAAATCCCAACATTTAAAAGATTACGCTGCAAGGTTTTTATACCTATTGCACTACACAACAATCTCTTCCCTCTAGTCACTGGAGTAAAAGTAGCCTTTCCATTCCAGTCTAGGGACAGCTGGGCTACACTTTTCAAACAAATCAACAGTACCTAACCAGTTTGTGCTTCCTCTATTAAAAATTCAGAAATATCACGAGAAACAGGAAGCAAAGGATGAACATGTCCTAAAAATTGTAATTTTATATTAAAAGATGAAAGTCCTGCTCCAACTCCTCTTCCTTATGTAGTAAGGGCTCCAAAGATGAAAAGAAATATAAATGCACTGGAAAAAGTCTGTCTGCATTTAGTACCTGACCACACAATGAAGCATTTTTTCGGGGCTTCACTTTATCAGCTACATAATCTCCCTGCAGTAGTTCCTAGTTTCTGATAATGATGAAGGGTTTGGGGGTTTGGGTTCTTTTTTGGTTTGTGTGGGTTTTTTTTCTTGTAAGGATACTAACATACATGCAGCAGTATTTGCAAGAGCTCTCCAGTGAACTACTCCAATATTATGTGATAAACCAGAAGAAAAAAAACTACAGATCTACCAGAGGTTGAACATTACCAGTGTAACTTCCTTTGAACTTCTGTAACTATTTTAGTAGTTGTGCATATATTTTAGAATAATTTCAAGTAGTAAACATCAGTATAAACAAAGCTTACACTTGAGAACATTCACCATGATGAGAACATCCAATGACACTGAAAAAATGAGCTCAGCAATGTGTCTGTTGCAATACAACTTCCATGCCTGTGCTTTGTCAATTACTGTCTGCCAAGACATCAGAAAATCAGATGCAAGGTAAGGCCCTGTGCCTATGCATCACTGTTTATTCCACTAGAAACACACACAGAACAGAACTCTCTGCGTGTTCAAAACTCAGCAGTTTTATTATGAGTAACACAGAAAAATTTGAACACTTTCTCATGAATTGATGTATTCTTCAAACAACTGACTGCTAATTATCCCTAACTCATTTTAAACAGGTTCCAAGATCCGCAGGCCAAGTTCTTGCACTGGAAGGAAATCAATAATAATGAACTCATCAGCTGCCTTCCATTCCAGCCCCAGTACTGGCTACCAGCTACCAATTCTGTCAGGGTTTAGAAGCTCTGCTTATGAGATGTTCTCAACTATAAAAACTAAATCCATACATTGGAACACTAACTGAAATGAGTTTGAAGTGCCTGAAATCTAGAACACATCCTTTGTATATGATGGGGCACATCCTGCACTTATGACAAGCTTTTTCTTATTTTTAGTTTCCATTCTTTTACAAATATTGATTATCTAATTGCAAAATCTGTAGAGCAGAAACAAATAATGGAAATATTTGGGTATTAGTATACAGCAGGAAATGGAAACAAACCTTTGCTATTGAGTCCTTCTCCAGATGAGCTCTAGAACCGCAGGAAATGGCCATCTCCTTCTGTACAGGAATACAAATTAAAGAGTTATTACTTAAATGAGTATTTTTTTAATCAGTGGAATCCTGTGTTGAGAAACATAAAATACAAAAGCTTCAAAGCAGTACACTTTTTTGCTTCCTGTAGCTGCACGTCTTCTACTGCTAGGTTTTGAGCTTAAATCTACAATTAAGAGACAACCTAAAGTTTATTACAATTTGCATATGGTGCATACAAACTGCTTCAATTTATTCATGTGTGGTTTAGCTCACAATGTTACTGTGTGTATATAGCAAATGTGTTTGGCAGAACAGATAAGCACGCAGCATTCCTGGGAACTCAATGTTAAAACGTACATTTTCCTTAAATATTGCACAATGGAAGGGGTAACAGAATAAAGTATTTGTTGCATTGATGTATCTTCAAACAAATAAAATGCCATGGTATCAGCCAAAAATATAACCTCAAATTAAATCAACATGATCAAAACAAAAGGTTTAATATTATTCTCACACTACTATTTCTCACATGAAAGCTCTCACATCTACTCTATTCAAGAGTGTGGGGCCAATGTCGGAGAACCAGCAGCTGCTGCCACCCTGGTGGGGAAGCGTCACCCAGGTAGGGTCACACGCTGTCCACTGGGTCCTGCACTTGTGTCCCTGCACTCACTGACTGTGACCCCTTCCACAGGTACATCACCCACAGCTCTGGGTGGAAGGCTGCACATCCCTTCTGGCACTCTGGGAAACCAGCTATAAGTACCTCACTCATCTGCATTGAAGGAGAAAATAAGCCTCAGTTCTTTCAAGTCAAGCTCCCGAAAGAGAATGACTATGTAGGGAGGTGTTCTTGTTCCACAGGTTTTCGAATTTTTATTTACAATAAAAGTTCTTCCAAATACTGTCATTAAACTAAGGACCCTGAGAAAAGAAAACCAGTATACAACATGGTGGAATTAAGATGCACCCTTAAAGGTATATAGGATGACATCAGATAAAATGAAAAAACAATACAATTAACAAAGAACACTAAGTAGGCATCACATGGTATTTATAATAGAACAGAACAACTTCAAACAAATAGAACATTCTGTACTGCCTTGAAGTAGGCACAGTGGATGCAAAGGAGGTTAAAACTCTGTGAGAGGTGCTTCTGACAGCCCATTCTTGAGGCTTCTAACCTCACAGTTAGGTCTTCAGACTTACATCTTCAACTGGATCTCAGGATAGTTGAAGAGAATTACAAAGGTCAATCTGTATGCATATGTATTAAAATAACAGCATGAGAATTTATACTCACAGGCCAGGGCTGAAGATTCTTTAGACCTTCTTCTACTTTTTCAATATCTGCAAATTTTGTAGCTCCATCTGCATCAGCCATAAGAATCGTTTTTCCCCGAGAACTGAAGACACCCTGCAATGAAAACAGTCAATAAAAAAATCAACACTCTGAAATCATTATTTGTTGTAAGCTAGGTGCAAGACACTCCAAAAACCTAATGTAGTAACAAGACAGTCATATCTCACAATTCCACACAACAGGTGAGTCTTTATATTCTGCTTCTAACAATAATTTACCTAGAGACTTTGCACTCTGAGTGTCCACAGTGACAGAAAATGCACAAACATGAAAGGCTAACAATCCCTCTCAGGAAAAGCTTGCAAACTAAGAGCTTTACAAATCTAAATCTAAAAGTCAACAAGTAGCTACAGTCAGGTCCAGAGGGGAGCACGAAGAAGCAGTGATGAGCAGCTGTCACTGCACGGGATGGCTTTTCTTTGTCACGTGAACTACGGAAAGGAGGATGCAGAACGAGGTTTTCCTCACAGTTTCAAGAGAATTCAAGAGCTGTTTCTCAAAACTAAATTAAGATTGAGTCTCAAGTCAAAGTATCACTGCAAAACATTTGCTGTGCACACGTCTCACAGTTTGTTTTGCCATATTCTTGGTCTGATAAATTTCATGATTTTTGAAGGGGTCCAGAGTGGAAAAAAATTAGCAGTTGGTTTGACAGAAGTACTGTCACAACCAAGCACGTGTGAGTTTGGAAAAGCCTGTCAAGGAAGTAGCTGTACACACATCCACTCTACACTATGCACTGCAAAAGTATATCACACAGAAAATTGTTCTTCTCTTGGAATACCTTCAAAATTGTATCTCTTACAACAGTTCCATATGTTCTAATACAAGGTTCCCTCCATTTCCTATAGTTACCCATTTTTCTTAAAAAATGAATTGACATATTAAAGATAGAGCTGAAAATACAGATAAAGACATGTCACTGACAATCCATAGATGATACCACCCTTTTTCAGAAAAGCATTCATCATAGGAATAAAATGTTCCTTCTAAATGTGTAACAACTATTTTATTTTTAGAACATGTTCATTTTATGATAATGTCTACGTGAAATCATAAATTGTGCTGTTTTGACTATTGAGTGTGGGTGATAGCAGTGGGCTTCAGTAAACAAAAACTTTGCTTGTTTATCAGCCATCTTAAAAACCACAGCTATGCCCTGGAAAGCAAAGTTTGCAAGTTTGGCTCTATTTTGTCTACAAAACCTTAACTTTAATCTGTAATCATTTGGGCTGGGTTTTTTTTTTTTTTTGGCTTTTATAAATGCAAGCCTATTTCTAGGTACAACTAACATGAATATGAAATTCAAGCACTTTTTGCACTTTGAATTCCATATTTAAAAAATCTGCTTGTTATTGGAACTTTCTGGAAAGACAACACTGCTACCAAGATTGAAAATAAATTTATTTTGAAAAAGCTGCTGCTTTAATTTATAGTATCTGTACTCAATTTTCTCATAATCATTTTCTGAATGCATTGGATTCAAAATGTAAATCAGCACAGCTCTATCTTCTGCAGATTTGGGCACAGGTAGTTCAAACAGAGAAGGAGATGAAAGTATTAATTACCGTCCTGACTGCTCCCCCTTTCCCTCGATTTTTTTCCAAAGAAATCACTCGCACTTTGTCACTTCCATATTTCTTGCAGTACTCCTTTGCAACCTGACAGATACACAAAAAACCAGCATAAAACAAAACCAGGAACCAAGGGGGAAGTTTACATTTGCTCACCCTTTAAAAGAAAACAAATTAATGGCACAGAGCTATAATCACTTCAGTCGGCACAAATACATTGCCAGTGTTCGCTGGAGTCTGTTTGGGAAAATAAAAAACAGTTCACAGTCAAAACAAGAGGACTGAAGAAACTAAGGAATGTTCAATAAGAACAGGATATTTCCCTAAGCAATTTCAACCCCCATCCTCCCACCTCCAAAAAACTCAATTGCAATTTAATTTATATCATACTATTACAGACCTTTTCTATTAACACCAACAGTTAATAAAAGAAATATCATTTTCTATGACAGCTATCTATTTCTCACTTGCCTTGCTGCTATTTGTGGTTTTGAACAAAAATTCACATTGATCTAAAATACGATTCACACTGCAAGGATCTGCACATTTTGGTACATGTTGTTGGGAAGAGAAAGTTTGAGTTTTCTCCTCCTAATTTATTCTAAAGGTTGTCCTGAGTCCTTTTATGTCCAGAGGCCTGCAGCCATTGTATGCTCAGTTGAAAGAGATGGTAGAAGGAATGCACAGCAGTCAAAAATTTATACGAGCAATCCTTAATGGACAAACTTGAAGAAATCAAATAAAAAAGCAATATGCATCTTAATAGATACCTCAAACATCTTCCAAGCAGTAGGAAAAAACCCCTCAAGTTGTCCTTTCCAATGACATACATCAAAGAACTATTTTGAAAATATTACTACTGGCATGGGGATTTTTAAATGAACAATTCCATGAAGGGTGTGGGAAAGAACTATGTCAGGTGTTCTGTCAATCACAGTATAATTGGGATATTTTAAAAGACTTTTTAACTTCCTCAAATTCATATTCACATCATCACCATGCACATGTGGAGTACTTACTGTGAAATTGCTTGAAGTTAGGATTAGAATTCTCAGAAACTCAGCTATGGGTAAATGGTTGTCACAGTTGCCAATCAAGAAAACAAGAATGTGCAAAAGAATTATGTGTATTCATGTGCATATGTGACATCCATGATGCATACAGGACAATGATAGAAAGCATTCAGAAATGCGAACTTCAACTGTCAACTGCTTCAAGTACCAAATATAAATGCAAAACATTCGTACATTCCACAAATAAACAAAAATCCAAACAAAAATAGTACAAAAATCCACACCTCTGATTGCTTGGGGAGACACTTCTTTTTCTTACCTTTGCAGTTTGATCTTTACTACCATCATTAACCACTATCACTTCATACGTGAATGAAGGATCTCGTTTCTTGAAAATAAAAGCAGAAATAATGCATTTCAACCAATTTCTTAAGTAGGCAGTAGGTCTTTCATACATCATTATTCTTTTCTCCCTAGTAGTCATTCATGGTTGCCAACAGACACTAACATGTTGCAATAAATTTGCAAAGATGGCATAATTAAAGTATTTTGCCATATTTTATTAGTGTACCATTACATTGGCTTGTCACACTACCATCTAGAACTGAAAAATCAATTAAGTTGCAGAAGATGAAAGCTCAGAAAAACATCAATGTTAAGAAAATCCAAACAAAACAAAATCCACAAACTTTCACAATGGGCATCTTACCCAGAGAACAAATCCTAATGAAGAACAGATGCTTAAGAAACTTGTAGGAAAAAAATAAGATTTAGTTTAACAAGTTAAATGTATGGTTAATCCTAAGCTTTGTCTTGGACAGATTTCATGCATATGAAGATTTTTTTCATCCTATAGCAGTATATTAAATTTATACTTAATTTAAAAATACTTTCTGGCACTAGTTCTAAAAATAACTGATAAGAGACAGAAGCATTACTTCTAAGTGGCCAAGTATTACTGTTTTAATGTACACTAACATAACAAAGTGACCAGATCACTGACTTATTATACATAATACACCGAAAAATAATAAATTTTGAAAGCAAAAAGAAAATACCTGTCTTTTTTCTAGATAATCCAAAGCTTCGTCCATCATAAGAGGTACTAGACAAAAGGTGGAGGAGGTCAGGTTACTAGATTATAACAGGAAAAGCACCAAAAGTATCTGTACAAGCAAGCTGAAAACAGCCATAAGGCAAAGCTGAGCAAATCAAGTCTTTCATACAACACTACCTTCAGTAAACAACCTTAGCAACTGCAACTCTAAGTGCTATCCTTTCTAAATGCAGAAAAAACACTGAAGAAAATCACACACATGATAAAAAGACAGGATAAACCCATTTTTTCTGAGGAAACAGCTTTTCATTTTGACGTATGAAATTCTCTACACATTAAGGGGGGAAAAAAATCATTGTTCATGACTGACCCAGCATTGACTTTATCTATTTAAGTAAGCTGACAGGTTCTGTACTGCCACATCAGCTTTGGAGCTTGACTATTTCTATCCCATCTAAAAGCCTTCACTCAGCAGCAGGTACTCCTATCTATGGCCAAGTCAAACACAAACCCATGTGATCATTCCTTTTTCTGCTTGTCTGAAGCTGCGGCCGTTGTTTAAAGAATGGGAAGCTCTCAAATAAATTTTAAAGTGTTTTTCTACCTCTTGCCTTGCAGCATTTACAGGGGCAATGAACAACCATTCTTCTAGGGTTTGCTGAAATAAAAATGATTCTTACAAGTGTCCCATGCTATTTTTAGCAGTAGAAATCAAGTTACGCAATTCCTTAATTTTGACATTCAATGTACTTGGACATTGTTTTCTGGAAACTGTGTCCAAAATCTGATACATAATCTGGCCTTCCAGAACCTACTGCTAACATAACTGACCTCTCCATTATTACAGTAACAACAGATAGATTTTCTTCTTTTCCTCAAAACAAGAAAAATCTTACACCGGTCTTCCTCATTGTATGAAGGCACAACAACAGAGAGTTCTCTTGTAGCAGGATCATGTATATTTGGTGCAGATCCTTTCCTGCATTCAGTGTCTTCTTGTGGCATTGTTTTGGCAGTTACATGAGCAATTGCACAAACCTGTGATCAAAAAGAAATGAGAGAAGTTGTTGAGCATTTTATTAGAAGTTTACCTAGCTGTTAAATGTGCTACCAGGGGCAACCAAGTATATTTCAGTAATGAGGTGGGTCAATGGTGTGGAATTTTGTCCACTGACTAAATCACACAGGACCAAAATTCTCTCATGCCATTTGGTTACTCCCACTCTGATCACTGTCAGCATCATTGGCTTGTTGCTGTTTTTGACTGCAAAGTGTGCAGATGCCTGCAAAGTTGTGATACAAGCCCCTTCCTCAAGCAATCCGAAGCACACAAGCAGGTATCACCTCTGATCCCTCACGGAGCCACTGAAATCAATGGCACCACAAAGCCAGGCAAATGTCCTTGCAAAACTGGGCCTCTCACTGCTTTATGCATAGCTAAAATAAAGTGGTAGAACTCGGGTTCTGGAGCACTTCTCCTTGGTGACACCCCACACAGTATCACACTGAAACAATTAGGTTGGAAAAGACCTGAGATCACCGAGTCCAATCTATGCGCCACCAGCACCATGTAAATTAGCCCACTGCACCGAGTGCCACGTCCAGCCTTTCCTTAAACACCTGCGGGGACGGTGCCTCCACCACCTCCCTGCAGGGCAGGATGCATACGTGGCACTGTGGGCTGGCAGCAGAATTTCACTTTACAGGGGGTCGAACTTCTCAAATCTCGCATGGCATTTCAGACACGCAGGAACACAGCAACTTCCCAAATGCTTAAGGCGGAGGCGCGTTACCGGGACATTTCCCAAGACGTAGTGCAAGGCTGCAATGCTCCGTCTTGCTCCCTTTCGCCAGGCACGGCACCCCGCGCCTTGCCGAAACACGTTCCCCGCACAACGCCCCGCACTAGCGCAGCCCTGCCGCCCGCGGGGGGTGGGACGGCGGGACCCCTCGGCAGGGCCGGGACCCCGGGCAGCGCCCCTGCCCCGCACCGGGGGCGGGCACGGCGCGGCCTCACGCACCGCCCCCGCCGCGGAGCCCCCCGCGCCAGCCGTGCCCGCGGTGCGCCGCTCTCACCAGGACGAGGAGGAAGGCGGCGAGGGCCGCCAGCGCCAGCGCGGCCGCGGGCAGGGAGAGGGGCACGGACGGGAGCGGCGGCAGCGCCATCGCCCGCGGCAGCCGCGGGGCCCCAGCGCGCCCCGACAGCGACGCGGAAGCGGCCGCGCCGCCCGCCGGTGCCGCCGGGAGCCGCGGGCGCCCCCCGGCGGTCAGGGCCCGGCAGCGCCGCCGCTCCGATGGCCGCCTCCGCCGCCGGTCCGCCCGCGGAGGCCGCCGGGCGGGCGGGCCGCCAGGGGGCGCCGCATCCGGGGCGGTGACGGCGCCGCGATGGCGGCGGCTTTCAAGTAAGTGCTGGGCCCGGCGGCCGCGGTCCCGCCGGAGCCGCGCCGCGGGTCCCGCCCGCGCCCCCGCCGCCCCTGCCCGCGCCCGGGGCTCGCGGCAACACCGCCCCGGCTCCGCGGGGGCCCTCGAGGGCTTTATCCCGGTACCGCCGTGGCGGCGTGCGCGGGGAGCGGGCTCGGCGCGTCTCGTCGGGATGGGGTCGGTGCTGGGGGGGCTGTGCACCTCCGGCGTGTGCGGGAAAGGCTGAGCGAGCGGGGTCGGGCAGCCGGGAAAAGACCCGGTAAAAAGCGGAGCTCAGTGAGGCCCGGAGCTACCTGGTATCACAGAATCGCTCAGTATCCCGAGTTGGGTCCTTAAAGATGGTTGAGTCCAACTCCTGGCCCTGCGCAGGACGCGCCTGGAGTCACACCATGTGCCTGGGAGCGTTGTCCAGTCTCTTCTTGGACTCTGTCAGGCTTGGTGCTGTGACCTGTGCCCTGGGGAAGTTCCAGTTCCAGTGCCCAATCACCCTCTAGCTGTCGAACCTTTTCCTACTATCCAACCTAAAGCTCCCCTGACACAGTTGATAGCGTTATAAGGAGGTTAAAACTGCAGGGCATTCGGTGGCTTCCTATTTATAACTACTCATTTTAGAATAGTAAAATGGTTTGGGTCAGAGGGGATCTTCAAAGATCATCCAGTTCCAACCCCTCTGCCCGTGGGCAGGGACACCTTCCACTAAATCACATTGCTCAGGTCCCCATCCAGCCTGACCATGAACACTTCCAGGGATGGGCATCCACGGCTTCTCTGGGTAGCTTGTTCCAGTGTTCTTGCTTCTTCTTACGTCTTAAATGCATCCAACAAGCTTTAGCAAACGCTGTTACATGAATTGGAAGAGAATGGGGCTTGTGTTGGGCTTAAGAAACCAGTAATATAGAACCTACCTATGTGGAGCCAACAGGAGCCCGTTCATGCTTGCCATTATGTTTGTGATGCCTCTATATGTCAGTGTTAATTTGGAAAACTTGGCAATTCCATTTGCCCTTCCCCCCTGAAATGCTGTTTTAACAAAACTCTGAATGTTTTGTTTAAATATTAGCAACAATATTATAGACTTCTTATACTTGGGTTTTTTTTTTACTTTGATGATCCCTGCTTAAAATGCTAATACACTAACACTGTTAGTAGTGTATAATTAATAAGAATTAATTATTTCTCAACTGAAGCACTGCATGAAGCATATTTTGTAATTTTATATTCTCTCAAACATTCTGAGAAAAACTGAATAATTTAAAATTTTTATACCATTTTTTACATCTGAATTCAGTCCTTGAACTAGCAGATATTTCACACACTGTTGTAAAATTTTCATTTCTGCATTCCTTGAGAGACATTCTATACCCTTCTGTCACTAAACACTTATTTTGATTTAAAACTAATACGAGTATTTCATGAAGTGAAAGCTAGGAGGTTTTATGAGGTGTATATGCAGGCAGGTTCCTTGTACGGAAGAAGCATTTTGGAACTGAATGTAGGAAAACATCTTTTTTTAGATCAGTTTAGAGTTTCCTCATTGTTCTGTAGCTATATCGCTAAGCAGCTTTATCAGGCATCTTGATTCCCAAATTATTTCTTGTTGTAGGTTTGTGCTTGCTGATCTTTTTTTTTAACTGTCTCTTGCCTACTCATGAGCTTGCATTTGAACTTCTATTTGTTCTAGAACTGTGGAACCATTGGAGTATTACAGGAGGTTTTTGGTGAGTGAAACACGAGTTGCCTGTATAAATTGCTCGTAGTGATTTTTTTTCTTGCTTGCTTCTGATCTTCCAGCTTGTGTGTATGGAAATGGAAACTGAAAAAAATACCCAAAAACTCTCTGAGGAGAGGTAAAACGATTGTGCTCTTCAGACCATGTTTTTCTTTCCATCTGTGGTGTTGAAGCTGTTCTTCTTGATGGGTAAATGCTTCTGTTGGTATAGGCTAAGTGTGACCAAGATGCAGGTGATGCAGGTTTTCGTCTAGTACAAAATTATGTCAAACCAGGCTTTAGATGCTACCAAAATTCATAATAGGGACTGTTGCTACTAATCATGCATGCTGTAACTGTGGAGGAAAAACACTGACTTTTTGTTACCTTAAATGAGTTCATCTATTACTGAAGTTATATTGACTTAGAAATGGGTTCAGTATTATTACATCTAGTTTTGGTTCTCATAATTGAACCAAAAGTCTTTGCTTTTGAAAAGCTCGAAACTGTGATGAGTAACAATTCAGATCTAATATGATGGAATATTGTTTCAGTTTCTAACATAAGGGTTATGTATTGTACAGCTTCTGACTGATGGTATTTGAACGTTGGGTTTTCTTTGAGGGCAGGGTTTTTCTCTTGTTTTCCTTTAGTTCATTCTAAAATTAATTTTAAGTACTCCACCAGATTGAGATGGAGGAGGGGAATTGCCTATGAAACCTAAACAATGCAGACAGGTAGAAGCTCCCATTTTAAGTTATCAGTGAGCATTCTTGGATAATACTCTGAATCTAGCCTGTAGTACTTACCTTTGAGACAATCAGTGTATTGTTATATTGTCTAAATAAATTAAAATTAATATTAAAAATCAGGTTGTTTTTTTTTTTTTGCAAGCCTGCAGCCACAAACTATGTATCAGCTGATGAAAAACCAGCTAGAATGTGACTGAGTTTTCCCTAGCATTTTTGAGGCTGTATATTTTTGCTAAAAAAGAAGAGAACATTATTTTTTATGAACTCCTGTAGCATAATTATTATTGTGTTATTTGATAAAATATGTCTTCTAACTTCTAATATGTCTTCTAACAAAGGAACTTTGTAATTTTTCTTTAGAAAGAGAACTGTCGGCCTGATGGAAGAGAGTTGGGTGAATTCCGGACAACCACTGTCAACATAGGCAAGTGCTTAAGTGGAATAATAATAATGGGGGAAGTATTATTAGTGTCAAGTTATAGTAGTGACCTTAATGACTTGCTAATTGGTTTTCTTGGTTCTTGCATTTGGAAACCAGGAAGAGGAAGGACTTCTCTTTACAGTTTCAACAAGCATGAAAGAGAATGCGTGGTACACAAATATCCTTGAGCATTGTTTTCAGTCCTGTTCTGGGCTAATGTGCACAGTGTAATTACTCAGTTCTGCTCCTGTATGTGCAGCACAGTTTCGGTGCCCTCACAGCTTTGCAGATGGCACTGAGCTGGGAGGAGTGGCTGATACACCAGAGGGTTGTGCTGCCATCCAGAGGGGTCTCAGCAGGCAGGAGAACCTCAGCCATTCTGAGTGACTGTTTAATACAGAGATTTTATCCCACTCTGGGTTTGAGATTTTGCTTAGTCTGTTTAGTATAAAATGATGGAAAGTAAATGTTTTGTGAAGGTGGATGTTATTTAATGCCCTTTGAATGGAAAATATATTTTATTGACCAGTACTTTTTCTCCTCAGGTTCAATTACAACTGCAGATGGTTCTGCCCTGGTGAAGTTAGGAAATACCACGGTGATTTGTGGAGTAAAAGCGGTATGGTTGTTTTTTATCTTTATTTATCTGTTAGCTGACCTTGTGCATTTGTGTTTAGAATTAATCACCCTGCAGTTACAATAATGTGCCAGTCAGATGCAATTACAGACTTTCACCTGAGTTACTTCCAGACCTGAAAGTTAATATATAATGTAATTGCATAATCCTACCTGTATAGTCTGACAACATGTATTTTTGCGACGCCCATCATGTATGGGGAAGGATGTGTAAAAAACTAAAGCCCTTGTTATTTCTAGATAAAAGCTATATAATTGAAAAGTTACTGATCAATATTGGTCAGTAAGTGCACTGGGAATGAGCTGGCTGGACTGTTAAATGCCTTATAGCCTCAACTCTACTGCTGGCCTGCTATGAACTACAACACAACTGACTGCACATCCCTATACTGAGTTTTTTCCATGGGAATTTACAGACAAGGACTGATTAAAAATGACTTTTGTAAATCTCATTGTAATGATAACTGGCAAGAAAACAACCTTTCTTATATAGAACAGCTGGAAAATATTTTGTACAAAATTCAGGTCTTCATTTTTCTCTTTTCTGTTTCTCCAGGAACTTGCTGCACCTGCAGTGGATTCTGCTAATAAGGGATATATTGGTAAGTATTTCAGTATGGACCTTACTCAGGTTTTGTGTTGATTCAGCTTAAAGGTTGTGAAGATTGTGAAGATTGTGAAGATTTCTTAAAACAATTAATTTGGGTCAAATTGTATTGCATCCCTTGAAATTAATTTCAAAATTGACATCTAGGCATCTAGAATTCCCTCTGCTCTGCTTGTGAGTTTTCCATGTACCTTTAAAAGCTGCCTTTTTATTGCTGATTCTAAGGCGGGCTTGTAAAGAAGCCTGCAGCAGTGTGTATATTAAGATGGAGAAGGTAGTTAATCTATAAAAGATAGTGGCATGCAAGGTTGTGCAAAGCCATGTTAACTTCTGTTTCAAAGTCCCAGTAGGCAAAAAATGTAACTCTTAGAAACAGTGAAATAAAAACTCTTTATTTCTCACAGAACTGTAGAAGTCCCAGGGGTACCTCCTCACTCCTGTATGGAGTTTCTTTGGAAATAAAGTAATTCTATGGAATGGAGAGCTTAGACAAAGTCCCCTTTTTGTAAGGCATCTCCCAAATACGTTGTTTTCCGTGAGCTTGACTATGCTTAGGGCTTTTTCATGAATGTTTATGCATGTTTTTGCTTCAAGTCTAAAGCCTCGGGTTTTAATGGTTGATGAAAAGCAGATAGCATACCAGTAAAGTCAGGCAGTGGGATGGAAATGCTGCTGTTTCTTGATCTGCTGAAGAGTGCTTAACACTTTAAGAAGAGTTTGTGTGGGGTCACGATAGTCAGAGAAGGATTATAAACAGAAGGTGGTAGTTAGGAGTATGTGCTTTTCCATGGAATATATAATTTCTCGGTAGAGTACTACAAGTTCTTTAATACAAACTCGTGCATAACTTTATTTTTGAGGGGAGACGTAGGAAGGCTCGATTGAAAAATTCTTGGTCTTACTTTTCATTTGAAGTACATGAAATGGTATTAAGAGCATCTGTTGTTTATTTATTTATGTATTTCTGATAACTTATTGCCTGCTTTCTTTAGTTTATGACTAATGATTCTTGCTACCTAGTTCCAAATGTAGAGCTGCCATCCCTCTGTGCAGAGAGGTTTCGCTCTGGACCACCTGGTGAAGAGGCTCAGGCAGCAAGCCAGTTCATTGCAGATGTGATTGAAAAGTAAGAACCATCTTAGTGCTTTTAAAATATGAGCAACTCTGAAAGACAGTTTTCTATTTCCTTGCTTACTCTCATTTTATTTTAGTTCGCAGATGATAGTGAAAGAAGATCTGTGTATTGCCAATGGCAAGGTAAGTAGTATCTCAGAGTGAAGGGGGAAATAGTAATGAGATCACAATACTTGTACACAAGTACTAATACAGAAGGTATTTGGGGTTATAGGGGGTCCTATTGTTTTTTTGGCTTTTCAGTCTTCATCGCTTGGTTTACATCTTAAGTGCAAAAATCAAATGATAGAAATAAGTACTGTATTTAATGTGGCCAGAATTTTCTTATCTATTGCACCATTTGCTTAGCTGAGGTAATATCTCACATGTGCAAACCTTTTTTGATAGCTTGCTTGGGTGTTATACTGTGATATCATATGTCTGGACTATGATGGAAACCTTCTGGATGCCAGTGTCTTTGCTTTGTTGGCAGCATTAAAAAATGGTAAGTGTTCCATCTGATTAGTGTTGCTTTGAGAAATGCATTTGTTTTGAACCCTGATAAGTAGGTAACTGGTTTATGGGACTGCTTGTTTCCTGTCATTTGAATGCTAAATTACTAAAACACAAATACAAGGTGGAAATGATGGTAGGGGCACCAAAGGTGTGTAACACCTCGAAAATAGATCTTTTTGTATGATAATTATTGCTTTCTTAAAAGACTAATAGCTATTTTGCCATGTGTTCTGTGGTGTCAGATACCTGAGTCTTTCAGCAGTGGTCATGAACAAGTTTAATGTCTAAATCAGTGTATTATTTTGATATTTTGTATGCAGAATGAGCTGTTGGAGGTTTTGCTTACACAAATTGTCACAACAGAATATCCTTTCCTAGCTTAATGCACTATAGTTTGTAAAAAAATTTATGGACTGACTGTTCGCAGGCGTGTGGCTTGTAAACACATGCAGGCAGCAGCTTAAAGGGAAGCTTACGGCAATGCCTCCCTGTCTGTGAATTGCCAGCCGTGGAATTTCCTTAGCTGCTTTGCTCTAGTCTTCCCTGTCACTAACAATGTTGTCACAGCAAGAGTAGGCTGAAGGTCAGATTGCACTGTTTCTACAGATACATAAAATTCATGACATGAGACTATATTCCTGTTCTTTATATGTCCAGTAGGCTTACTGGGGAAAAAAACCTTTTTGTTAACTGTGACTCTGAAGTATTTTAATTGTGTGGCATTTTGGAAGTAGAAAATACTTCTGTGTAAGGAGAAATGCTTCAGTTACCTTGAGTAGAAAAATCAAGTACTTCCGTGAATGGGTAGTTCTAAGCCAAATACTTTTCCTCGAATTCAAGAATTTTTTTTGTAGAGGGTACCATTAATGTAAGCAAAACTCTATTCTGATTGATTTTCAGTGAGTTAAAAGAACAGCTTAAATATTTCAGTAGTTGTAAACATCTCTAGGCCTGCTAAACCCAGCAATGTTTAATATTAGACGGTTGTAATTTTTTCGTCTCTTCAGTACAATTGCCGTTGGTTACAATAAATGAAGAAACTGGTTTATCGGAAGTTAATTTAAAACAGAAGAATCCTTTGATTATCAGAAAGCATCCCGTTGCCACATCGTTCGCTATATTTGATGAGTAAGTTCCAAACTCTTTTGTACTTTATGGAAACAACGGTGTCTGTAAAGGAAGTGAAAGAGGATGCCACCAGTGATGTTTCTGCACTTCTGCCAGTGACCAGTGTGGCATCTCATGCAGTGCTGCTTTGCCCATCTTAAATCCACGGTCTCTCTTGTTGAATGGGCCTCTAGTTCTGTGATGTAGAGTATGCAGAACAAAGTGCAGTCTGTACAGCTTCTTCCTATGACTTAAAGCAGAACTGGTTCCCAACCTAAAAGATATGCTTCCAAGTACAGGGATAGGTACTGTTTTAGGTTTTTTAAGTATCTTTGAGATGAAAGAATGTTACCAATGCAATTATTGATTTAGAAGCCTGTGAAAGTAACTGATGTAAAAGATGGTAGTTTTTGAACAGCTTATTCCAAGGATGTAGTCAACAGAGGAGGTGAGAAGTAACAGTCCAGTTAGAACAATAGAACCCCTGATATCTGAAAACATAATTACCCAAGGTGAAGTGTAACCACACTTAAGTCATTCATGTAGGAAAAGAATCTGATTATGAGAATTCAGAGTAATCACATCTGATAACTTGACTCCTCATCTGAAGTTTTTTACTGTTTACATTAAGACAAGAATGTGTTCTACTGCTGTTTATAAGAAATGCAGTAATTTCTGGTGACATCCATTTGCAAAGTAGAAAGTGACAAGAGAGTGCTCACTGTGCTATTCAAGATTTAGGTCTGTTTGGATTCATTGGGGTGTTATGGCACATTAATCTGTAGTCACAGAAATTATTAATAGAAATTATTTATTATTAATAAATTGGTTAATTTATTTCATTCAAGTAACAAATGAGGTGGGAAGGTTAATAGTGTTGACCAAGTGATTACCAAAATGCATCAGAGCAGGACATTATTGGTACTTTAGAGTGCCTTTCTTAATTGCTTTAATACCATTGCTGCTGGGTCTGAAGTTTGATGGAGACCAAGAGTTTGGATAACATACTAGACAGACAGCTGGCAGTAGGGTATTACTTACACACAAATCACACATACTTACACACAGACCAAAAATGTGCCTGTGGAAGAAGTCTTTTCATGAATGTCTATTGGGGTTTGTTTCCTTTCCTGAAACCAACTGTTGCATGAAACAAGTTATTTAAGTCTCCCTTTAGCTCCTTAAACTCAGTATCGAGGGTGTGTGCCTGTGTTTTTGAGTTGCCTTTTGTTTTGTTTTAAAAGAAAAATTCTGGTTTATTAGTTTTTTTTAATTAGTTCTTTTGTTGACACAGCCCTTTAAATAAAATGCTTTACATAGTCTGGCTTCCAGCGGTGTTTTCCTTCTGCATAAAAGCCCCCCTTGAATAAATGAAACTTGGAGGGTGTGAATTAGCATGGCCGTGGCTGAGGAGTGCTGGTGCAGAGCTGCTCCTGTGGCGGTGACCTGTACATCAACAACAGCCATGCACTGAACTGCTCATGTGATGGATGACAGCCAAAATAAGCTATCTTAAGCAACCTAGTAAATCCATTTTTTAACTATTCCCAGTCTGAGTGATGTTACGAGTTCTCTGACAAGAAACTGAGAACTACTTAAGTGAACTTACCCTTGGAAATGAGTTTTGCTTTAAGGTGTCTGGTAGAAATTAGTGCAGCCTACACCTAAAACCAATGCTAGTCTTTTGCATAACTACAAAGTAATGATTGCAACATTTCATACTGCATACTGCAAATGGCAATTAGTGGCATTTTCCTGCATTTACGAAATTTACGAAACTTACAGCTTTTATGCCTATTTTCCACAGTCATAAACACTTGATTTCGTGGAATCTCCCATATTTTTTGGCTTTTTCTTCTTTTTTAAATTGGTGCATTGTGGTAGGAAAACAGATAAGCTTGAGCAGTAAATCAATCTACAAGTATTTTGTAAGACTACAGTAAAAATTGTATTTTTCAATAACATTAACGGAGCAATGTGTACCAACATATCTGCATGCATTTTTCTTTCACAAGCACATTACTCATTGTTGATCCAACTGCTGAAGAAGAAGATTTAGCAACTGGAACAGTAACCATTGTAACTGATGAAGAAGGCAGACTGTGTTCTGTCCATAAACCAGGTACTTCTACATTTACTACCAAGAAACCTATGGAGATGATAACGTTAGGTCAAGAAAAGATTGTACACCTGCTTTGCTTTGTGAGATGCAGGTGCTTTATGGCAACAGAGTGTCTGCTTGAATCATCATTAATTTACTTGCTCTTGAAATGAGTTTTAAGATGGTGACATGACTAAAGTTCAAAAAGCAGTCACAACTTGACCTACATACAGCAGAGGGTAAATTTTGGGCTTGTCTCCTGTTACCACTCTAGTTTGTTTCCATTATCTTTGCCTGAAAGTAGAGCTGGAAAAGCTTTGTGCTCCCCAGGTGAAAGGTGCTGGTCTTGACAATTACTATATTAATACTTGTATCTGGAAATCACAGTTAGATATATGTAACTGAAGTATAAATAGGAAATCAAATTGTTCCCTGTAATTTTTAGGTGGAAGTCCTCTTACAGGAGCCAAGCTTCAGGACTGTATCACCAGAGCAATTACAAGACACAAAGAACTAAAGAAGCTGATAGACAAAGTAATAAAAAGTATAACACCCAAGTGAACAAAAGGAGAGCTCTTTTCAAAAATGGATTTGTAAAAATTGTATTTGTTACAGTGTTCACAAACCTTTTATACTAAATAAACAAATACCAATACTACATTTACAAAGTTCATTTTTTCTAAATGTTTTTCACCCTTACTCTATGTACAATGCTGTTGAGTGGTAAAAAATACAAGATAAAACATTCTGTTAAAAAATTAAGTGACTTGAGGAAACCAGATCCTAGCCACTTTATAGATGAAATTTCTAAGTTCTGTAAGGCTGGCTTCCAAAATCAGTTCATTTCTTCTAGTGTAATGTCAAAAGTTCATTTTCCCACCAGTAATATAAAACACTAACTTAATTTTAACCTTTCTTAATAATCTGAAAAAAATCCCCTTTGAATCAAGTTTTTGGGGGGAGGCAAGTCTCATGATTTTGGAGGGGCTGGTGTGCCTCTTTTCCTTTTACTTTTTGAGTGGCTGCCTGAATGCTGTTGATGATGCAGGTGAGCTGCTTGTGCTGCTGCCGCTGCCATAGCCATTTGATGCTGCAAGAATCGCAACTGCTGCCATGAAGGAGAAGGGAGAAAAAGCTTGTTAGTGTTGACTATAAAGCTTTCACATCAGGAAGAATGGGGACGGGGGCGGGGGGAAGGAAGAAAAAATGAGGAAGCACCAGGTTGACAAAAGGAACACACCATGTACTGGGGCAATGGGTACAATCAAGCAGCACCAGTGGCACAGAAGCCTGCTGAGGGCACCAGATAACATTTTACATGTGTATGTGTACAGCTTTGTTTCTTTGCCCTTTCTCTCCATTGCAGTAACTGCAGTAACTCAGCAACTTCACTGAGTGTTTGGGTTACACAGTACATTTTTAACATCATAACTTCTCAGTGTATGCGTCATATGAATTTTCTGTATGTATTAGAGGAGACTGTGTGCTAAAAAAATAATAAAATATTTTCATGAAGCATCTGAATGCTGAAGAATGCTTTTTAGAGCTGTTGCTTCCATGTTCTGACTGTAGCAGTGCTACATTAGAATTTCCAGGTGCTTACATCATGCCATTTTGAAATCTCTTGGCACCTGGCATACTATTTAGATATGTGCCACAAGCACCCCTTGAATGTTTGCAAATCAGGAAGGTGGAGGGCTTAAACAAATAAAAATAAATTCAGTGCTCCAAGCTGAGAGAACCACAGATTTCAGGTCTTGCACGGTAATTTACCAAACATGTTAGTTTTGTTGTTGCTTTTTTCTTTTTTTTTTTCCAGTTTGCGAGACCATAACTGCATTGGTTAAAAAGAGAGCCCAAAGGGCAGTATTTTTGATTTTGGAGCCAAGAATTGTATTTTTAATTTTCTTTTTTTTTTAAACACAGTCAGAGTGAAGTTGCTGGATTACTTGTATCTGTTGCTGCTGCTGCTGCAAGGCTTGTTGTTGTTGCTGTTGCAGGGCAGAGGAGAGCTGGAGTCTCTGCTGAGGAAGGCTTTGCCCAGGTCTGTTCACGGCAGAGCCAAGCTGAGACAACACTGAGAAAGGAGAAGGGGAAAGCAGGCAGGTCAAAGAGGTCAGGTTGAGTTGGTCAGGGAGGGAAGACAAAGGAATATAGTGTAACAGGAAAGGGGGATCAATAGAATTAGTTTCAGAGTCAAATTGGAAACAGTGCAGAATAAAGTATACATGATATACATACTCAGTTAGAACATAATTAGATTATGAAGTGCTTGTGGAGACACAAAGGTTTCTCACACTGGATGTTAAGCACACAGTTAAAGAAACATTCCTTAATGAAGTCTGGCATGAAGTTCCCTGCATTTTCATTTTGTCTTAAGTGTAACATTTTTGTGTGATACTATCAATTGATGGCACTTAACTGCCAAATAAAGCAGAGAAGTGCATGCTTTAGAAGTCGAGTATTTCTCATATAATTCATGTGCTTATAATAAACAGTAAATCATTCTGATCTAACATAAGACTTCCTTAAGACCAAACTTCATTTCAGTGTGAATTTATTAACATAAACACTCAACTACAAAAGGAGGCTCAGCAAGCACATACCTGTAGCTTGAGGTTGCATAAAATTCCCTACTCCAGTCAGGTTAATAACAGCAGCTTGTTGGGCAGATAATGCCTGATCTTGATTGGATGGACCTTGGTCAGACCCCTAGCAAAAATGAAAAGCTTGATCCTTATTACCAAACTTTCGTACCAACGAATAAGCAAATAAAGCCAGTGTGAAGGCAAACTTCTGAAGTGCCATTTAGAAACATTTAATGCTATGTCACCCAGTGCGTGTAGACACAGGCTATAATGTAGTCACTAACAGGAGAACAAACAGATATTGAATATCCCAAAACGGCTTTGTTTTGGCAGAAATGGTATTGCTTCTGTTACCCAGCAGAAGTCCCACACAGCTGTCAATTTCTCGGCAGTCTAGCAGAGACTACACTTTATGGTTGTAATCTTACGACAATTTCATGTCCCACTCCCAGCCGCAAAGTCTTCAGGGGACCCTGAAATCATCCATGTGCAAAGGCCCTAACCAAACAAAGTGTCCAAAGTCTGACACACTCCCACGTTCATACTGTGCCACACACTCCTAATTTTATAAAAATACAAACCCTGTTTTTTAAATTGTATTTTCAGAAGAGTAGTTTTTACAGTAATAATTTAAAACGAATTAGTGGAGTCTGACCTAGTGTCTCCTGAAGTCTAAAGGTGCGGAATTATGACCTCTTCTACAATTTCAATTATGCATTGATTTGTTACACAGGGAAGTGAAGCATTATATGCACAATTCAAGAAAACTGCATGGCTTATCAGTCAGAAAATGCTAGTGCAGTCCAGCAGTTGCAATGCTTCTTTAGCATAACTGTATAATATAGTGCCACTAAGCTCTAGGAAAACCAGACCAAAGAATTGCACGTTTAGACATCATCACCTCCATGATGACCAAGACTTAGTCACAGAACCACCATGTGGGGAAAACCCCTAAGTCTGAGATGAGAATTCATCTTTATATTATGTTGGTAGCACAGAATGTTGTTGTTCTTTTTGGGCCTAGGTTTTTTCCACTAAGCACTGTGAGCACATGCATTCTTGTCCTTATGAAAGCTAAGGAATCTAGTGTTCATAATAGCTCATTTTAGCCAATGACTGCCTAGTCTTACTCTATAATGCAAGATATGAGATTGGTTCCTTAGGGCAATTTAACCAATGCAGAGATTGATTTTCTCCAGAAAAACTTTCTGCCACAAGAGGGACTATCTTACATCAGCCTTTTTGTAAATGCCCTCGATGGTCAGTATCTAGAAAATAAAACTCAACAGTATGAAGTCACATGATTTTTTTTAAAGTAATTAACTACTAACTGACATTTGGAGAATTGGATGCTGTGAACAAATCTGAAAGCTTCCCATTAAACTATCCCACAATCCAGAACAAGGCCTGTGGCACAGAAGGCTATATACCATAAAACATTTGAAAGAGGCATCTTATTTATGAACAATTTACAGTAGCACAAGTGAAATTACGACAAACTTGAGTATCCAGTAGAGAGTATTTGGTAAGTAGAAGACTTGCATGTGTGGGAAGATGAACACAAAAGCAGAGCAGCTAGTTTTCCCAAACTGCTGCATCAATGTTGGTTGGGATTTTTAAGTATTGACCTGGAACATGCACCTTAGGATTTTTAAGGTGCAACTGACCACTGAAAATTTGTCATTTTGAGGACAGATTGGTCTCTATCAAGACTTTAGACTTCCTCAGTGATTAAAGCCTTTAACACTAATTACAGGCAACAGCAGAGTGAATGTCTTAAGATTACAGCTTTAAACACAACTGATATTTCCTTTGGTGCAAAGGAAATTCTGTTGAACTACAGCAGTGAGGGTTGTAAGCCAACTCACAGCAGTGTCAGTAACAAGTTTTAGTTACTCTAATAATCCTGACTGCATTTCTTCTCTGTTCATGGGATGTATCTGTTAGTTATGAAACACAGCGCTAAGCTGATTTTACACCACTCATACAGTGGGGCTGGCTCTCTTCATGATAGTTAGACAATGCTCAGCCAGTTGTTTGGTTACAGCTTTTCTATAAAGGATATAAATAAAGGAGTATAACCCAGCTCCAGCCATAGCAACAGAGCCATTGCAGTCTTTGCTGCCTGAGAAGGTTTAGGAGCTAGACTTTACTCCCCCTTTGCTTCAGATCTATTGTGTAATGGCTCATTTACTTGGGGAGATGGGGAGAATAGGAGAAACTGTTTCATCCATGCACCCCAGAATGAGGGCTGTTAGCACACACCTGTTCTCCCTGTTGCTGAGGGCTACAGGTTGTAGACTGCTGAGATTGTTGCTGTGGAGAAAACTGTGACAACTGCTGCTGGAGTGGGTTAAAAATAAGAGAACCACCTGGAAGCTGTTGAAGATTAAAAACAAAAGGCATAATTCAATCAAACTGCTGAGTTTCCTACTGTTCTCGGATGAACATAGTATTGACAGTGACGTACTTCCTAGTGGCTTGGTTTTTGTTTTGTAATTCCTTTACAATCAATCAGTTTACAATTGTTCTGTTTGTGAAAATGTCTTATGCTCTGAAAACAAACTTGCATGAACTTACAGCAAGATATTTCCACAGGAAAATACATTTTAATTATTCTAATTAAAATGGCAGATGCTGTACTGATACTGGAAACTGGAAAGTTTAACTGCACTTATTTCAGCCAAATTGTTCTTGGTTTATATGAGTGGCAGAGCTAGCTTGAAAGGATGTCTTTCAATGTGGAATCAGTCCAATACAAGCATTTAATTCTATACAAGAGCTCTACTCTAGCAGAACTGCCTCCTGCGCCTGCTCTTTTCCATGTTTCTGGAGTAGGTACAGGAGTGGGAAGAGGAAGTAGCAAAGCTGGTAATAATTTTTTGAAGCATGGTGCAACATAAGCGGAACACTGAAGCTGCAATTCTGCACCTGCATCTGGCAGCTGACTTCACGGTCCAGGAACTTCACCCGGTTCCACAAACAGTCCCACAAACAACAGAGTTGCTTTTAACTGCAACTCTGACATAATATACAGCATCTACTCGTGTTTCTATTTGTATGTATGCTTAGTGCAAAGAAAGCATTTACAGGCCTTCTAAACTCCCTATCTTATATGAACTTCTATTTCCAGAAGCTCTTTAAACCTATTACTGCACCTACCTGTGCATGTTGAGCTTGGCTTTCAGGCATTCTATGCCTATGACCTCTGAGTGATTCTACTGCACTGTTTTGTACAGTATAATTGTAACTTTAGTATAAAGAATGATCTGCGGTGAAAGCTTAGGCAAATCCTGAAAAATTAATTTTAGGATTAATCTTTTGAATCCAAATGTCAGAATCTTTAGATTGTAACTGAGAATTGTCTGCTTTTGTTCTGAGCTAGGAATATAATTTCCACCTCGTATCTCTATGGAAGTAGCCTTTTCTCTTATTCTAAGCCTTTTAGATAAGCAATTAAAACTTGCAGTAAATGGTCTGACCAACTGGCTCCATAGATCTGTGGGGGGCAGTGCAGTAAGCAGGACTAAGCAGGTCTCTAGAGAAAGATAAATTATCATTATTATTGTGTCCAAGTATATCAATTACCTGTAGAAGATTTAAGGGCCGAAGATTTGATGTATTTTTCAAACCAAATGGGCTGCCTGTTAAAGAAAACATCTTTTTATTAGTAGTGAGTCTTTACTCAGCTGTATTTGTGTTTTGCAGCACAGCTTTCCAGTGGGACTATTTCTAAACATCTGGAAGTTGGAAAACTTGACAAGTGCAAATTTTATACTTAATACAATGCTGCATTTTCCATAATGCAGTTCATAGTTACTCAGACTCAAAGTGCAAAAGAGCTGAATAAATGGAAAGAAATCTGTATCACTACTAAACACTGTACCCTGTGACCTATTATCTGTTAAAGCATTTACACAAAGGTGATTATGGAGAACACCACACCAGTCATTTTTCAGTGATCCTTCTTCTGCCTTTAAAAAGCTTTACTGTTTGTACAGTAAATCAAAAAATCTCCAAAGGCTCAATGAAGTAATACACAATCCCACCCCAAATAAATCTGAGCAACACTCCAGTAAGAGAGCAGCTATCAAACAGAAGCCCTGGAGGTCTTGCACAGACCCAGCTCAGCTCACTACTCGCATCTGTTGTGTGGGTGACAGCACAGCACGTAAAACCTTTGACACCAGACCGGTAGAGGCTGATAGTGTTTGAAAGGGCAGAATCAGACTAAAAGTGATCCTTGTGAATTGAAGAAATGGTTCAAAACTCAGTAACATTAAATTAAAAAAAGACAAATGACCAAGTACAAAATTGTAACTATCTTTGTGTCTATACAGCAAGAAAGGACATGAGAAGTTACAGTAAGTCACAAATATATCCAAATCATCCGTATCACAAACTACAGAGCACACAAGAAAAGAACTTCTTCATGCAGTTTACATTTATAGAATTCACTGTCACAAGATGCTGTAGAGATTCCAAAAATATAAATGGGTTCAAAAACCAATTAGATAAATCCACAGACTAGAAATCTAGCACAGGATATTAAACACAAAGATCCATGTGGATATTCTTCAGCTGAGAAAGTCTCAAAGCTGTAGATTGCCAGAAGAGGTACAGTTGTAGACAAGGGATGTTTCACTTCACACTTTTGCCTCATCTTAAACTCTCTCCTCAGTATCCTCTAATGGCAACGGTCAGAGACAGAATATAGACTGCATGGATTTTTGGCCTAAACCAGTAAAGCCATTCTTATGTTAAGGTAATGCTGTTGCAAAAAATACAGATAAAAAATAGGCAGACCTCATTTGGGGAAATGTTAACAGGAATGTTGTGAAAGAGATGAGATGCATTTATTCTGCTGTGCTCCACAGTGGTAAATCAGCCAAGCTCAGGCTTGTTTCCAGTTTTGGTTATCACATTTTAAGAAGGATGTAAGCAAATTGGACAGTCTAGAAAAGAGTGACAGGATTATGAAAAGTTTGAAAAATACGACCTATCAGAAAGAGAAGACAAATGTGGAACAAGACAGCATGTTTGATACTTAGAAGGTAAAGAGAAAGGGTGAACAACTATATTTCATGTCTGAAAGGTATAGGAGAAAAAAAACCTGCAATTCAGGAGATGCACTGTAATTAGAAGGAAACATTTTGCATGGATAATGAACTACGCTAAACAGCTACTGAGGAAGATTGGAATCTTCATTAGTGAAGGTATTTAAAGACAGTTTAGATAAACACTGGTGCAGTATGGTTTAGACAGATTTGACTGTCTTAGCATAAGGGACAGCTATCTTGAAGTCTTCTACTGTTCTCATTCTATAATCATATATTACATATTTTTTCTTTATTATATGCTCAGAAAAAATAAACTGATAATTTAAATCATGCTTTTAAGATTTATATAGATGCATTTGAAGGCAATAAGGACTACTTAATTGTTGTACAAGAATAAAGTAGTACCAGGGCTACAATCAAATGCTGCACACATTTAAAAAGTGAGGACTCTAAGTTCAATCATGTAGTTTTTTTGGCAGTCATCATTATCAAGATTGCATCTGAATTTGGATCTTATCTCAAACTTCTTACTGAGCACACCAAACAATCGAGGTTTTGACTGTGTATCCCTGCCTAGCTCACCAAAAACCAACTTCAAACAATCTCCAACACAGCCTACACTTTGAATGCTAAAACATGTATGTTGTTCCTGAGCTCCAGCCATCAAATACACAACCTATTCACACAATGGCCACTTCAGTCCATTTTTCTCACAAAATGTTTTCACACTGTCCCTGTCTGAAGGGTGGCTTTTCCACTCAGTCACACTGACCTGCTTGAGAGGCAGACTGCATTGCAGCGGGCAGCGCACTTGGTACCAGACCTCCTGGGGGTAAAATGCCACTCAGATTTATACCTGCAGGGGCTATGGCACCAGTGTTGCACCCCAACATAGGGTTTGAACCACTCATCAGTGACTGTGCTCCACTGTAGAAGAGGAAAGACAACATATCAAACCCAAGTGACAGAAGTAAATCTGAGTAACTAAGTTTTTGCCCTCTGTCTCATGGTAAATAAATCAGTTGCTTGCTGCAAATTATGCGATTATGGATAAAGCATCAATGCAGCTTAAAAAAAATTGTTTTGCCAAGAGCACAACAAATACATTCCATATTATTGGCATATACAGGTTTTTTCTTCTTTGCTATCAACTGAGGAAAATAAACCACAAGTGGTTCTTTTATTCTAGAAATATTAAAACATCAACAGTCTTCAAAATGGTTGTACTATCATAAAAGGAACAGGTTTGCAGTTTTTCCCCTATAAAAAGTACCAATTTATCAACAGTGACCAACTGCTGCACACCTTAGCTGAGTAATTTAAATGGATGATACCAGCATTGAAGCACGCTGTGTCTCACACTGACCATCTTAATCACAGAATTTTCCCTAGTCTAAAAAGCAGTTCATGTTATACCATACATTCTATTATTGACAGCATTTTATTTTCTTCAAAACACTAAATGGGTTTTAAGGATCAAAGAATATTTAGCCTCAATGTTTGTTCAAATTGATAGAAACAAATCTGTTCCCATTTTTCATTTAGATAGAATATCATATGCAGACCAATCTCCTCTCTGATTAATAAAAGTTTTCAAATTCATAGAACGAAACATCAGAAAGCACTTAAATTTAGATAAAGCCTTAGGAAATGAACCTATATGACTCCAAAAAGATGAAAGCAATAAAGGTCTTTCTTAATAGATCTTTTCAATATTCTAATAGTAGGTGACTTGTATTTGGGAAATACAAATAGTTTCTAGTGGCTCTTCACTTTGTTATTACAAAGTGAGTGACCTTTTTTGTATTGCAGATGCTGAAAAATATCTACTCTAAGGGATGGTGGACAGTCCTGGACCACTGCCCCCTCCCACCAACCAACCAACCCACCCATGGCAAATTAAGAAACCATCTTAACAAAAGACTTACCACACAGAGCCCACTACATTGATGAAGTTAAGTCCTGCAGGGTTTGCCATGACCTGGGTGGAGGTTGTTCCTGTAGTAATGGATGTTACCATGGTGGAAAGAGGAATGGTCATTACAGGCAGTGCCTGGCTCAGAGACATTTGCTGCTGAGCAAACGGGGTTAACAAAGTGGGCTGAGGGGTGAAGCCTGAATCTTGGGGAGTAGGGGTGGCAGAAGGGGTAATAGGAGTTGAGCTCTGAGCATCAGGAGGGTGTGGGGTCGATGAAGGGGTGTTGGTTGGAGTAGGAGTAGATGGTTTAGGAGTTCCAGACCCTGCTCATTGAGAAAAATAAAAAGTGCTAGTTTGTTACAAAAGGCCTTTTTGTATAATAAGGTTAATGGAATCTTACTTAGCACTGACAATTTCTTCCGTTTTTTAGACTGCAGGTGTTAATTTCTACACAACACAAGTGTTGCAGCATACACTCATTGTTAAGGATGCAGTATAATCACAAAGAAAACCCATTCTCCATGCTTCATTCCTTGTGGCATACACCAATTTGTATCCTGCATTAAGGCTTCCATAATTTATCATACATTAGGTTGTAATTCCTTTCAAGAATACTTAAAACAATTTCTTAGAGACCTTTTTAACCTAATTATCGTTTTTATCCTAAACTGTTAAACAAATAGTATCTATGTATGGCCTGCACAATTGTATTGTGTTAAAAACGTATCATGGAAAACAAGAGAGTCAAAAAAGAACCTGTACTATTTCAATAATCATGGGGCTGATCTAAATTTCATCAGACAGTTAAATTGCCATTTGCCAAATATTGATAAAATAAAAATAAATTATTTAATATTTAAGAACCAGAGGATAATACTGCATCTTTATAAGCTACTGTGTAATTCCTTCTGCTTAAATGTAGCACATACAGCTGTATTTGTTGTGGATGCAGTAGGCAAAGTTTATCAATAGAAAAACAAAACAAAACCTTGAGCGGTTTTTTTGGTTTTGGTTTTTTGTTTTTTTTTTTTTTTAGCTTTCATGTCCTGCAGAAAGAAAGGAAATAAATACGAATGGTGACCAGAGCCTTTAAGTAACAACTGTGTGCAGCAGATTTATACAATTCATAATATTAACATAAAACCAGACTCAATATGTTAGGAGAAAACTTTTCTAAATTTTCTTTTTTTCCTTGTGCAAAACAAGAAGGCAGAAAAGTTACACCTTTTGAGCTACCCAGATTTAAAATTATTTAATGCAAAAAGCATATTGTAATACCATGCAGGATACTGGAATGTGCAGTATACAATTATTCATAAGAAAACTGAGAAGCTGCAGCTATGGTTTCCTGCTTGTACAGATCTGTTCACAAAATGGCTCAAGACGCATACATGTTTTAGAAAATGTTTATGATCTACAGCTATGATTACAATGATCCTGTCAATGTTACTGAAAATACTTGAACTAGGATGTCATTTCTGATTGAAATTTGCATTTTAACACCTGAGAATATGGTGCTATCAGCAGCAGCATCACCACCACACTTGCAATCAGCAATGATTTGTAAAACAGTGTAGGAGTGTTTTTAAAAAATCATCTTAGCGTTTATTGTATCATCACCTTGGGACTGATCAGATTATATACATACATAGATACACAACTGCACCAGCTCCTACAACATTTAAAAAACCAGATGCTTAAATTATGTAAAGGCAAATTGATCTAACATACTGTTTTTACACTGGAGGAAAAAAATCTACACTTTGGAATTTCATCTCATCACATCATCTACCAGCCTTTCATATATGAGGAGATCATGCTAATTGCATAAAATGTATTAAAACGTATACACAGAGGGTGCATACATATATATACAGAAAACGAACACAGTTACAATAAACATAAAATACATACAGTGAACAAGAGACCTGCCTAAAGCTGCACAACTTATACAATTTAGGGTACACTGTACACTTAAGCTTCATCATTCCACAGGTTAAGAAGTTTATCTCAGGAAGCATTTATGCAAAAGCCTAAGATTTAATGGAGAATTTAGGTCGTGACTCACTTTGTGAAGAGCTCGCAGGAGACATGGCAGCTGGAGAGAGCAAGCTAACTTGATTAAGATCCATAGATTGTTTCCGAGAAAGACCAGGAGGCTTAGAAGGAGGAGGTGGAGTTGGGGATTTTAGATGGCCACTTGACTGTTGTGAACTAAAAATATTACCTGAAAAGCATAATTAAAATACATTACTGTTCTGTGAGTACATGTTAATTTGAATATTAAGATACAATTTTGTGAACAATATAATCAGAAATTAAAAAGCAAAACAAAATGAAAACATGCTCATCTCACAGATACTTGTATTTTTTTATTAAATCTTTACTAAAGTGATATCCTGTCATTTTACAACAGTCAGAACATGTCAAAATGAGATGCTTGAGTCAAAAGATAATTACCTGAAGAGCTACTTCCTGAACTTGAAGGTAATTTGATAGGAGGAGGTCGGTGTTTTACACCTTTCCCCAATACTGAAGATTGAACAGAGCCTGATACACTTTCTGGCTGCTGGGAGGAAAGAGAAATTAACACTACCACAGCAATGATGAGAGCTTCCACATAGTTGACAGAAAAGACAATTCAATTAATTTGTATTAAGACTCCTCAAAACTACAATAAAATTCCTTTTCAGACATTTCAGATGCTTATGTATTTCTTTAAAAAAAAAACAACCTATGATGAACTCTCTTTAGATGAAGTGTTTACCATCAAGAAGCAGCATGGAAGTGGTGGTAAAAATTTAAACTGAACAAAGAAATAATTAAAATAATTAAGGAGTTTCACTTATCTCCGTAACTCTGAAATCATTCTTAGAAACTGTTTCACAAATGTGAGAGTGAAAAATACACTTGAGATAAAAGAACATTTAGGTTTTACTTGAAAAGTTACATAATTTCGTCATTCACTATGTATATACCTGCCATTTTCTAGCAAGACAGACTTAAAGAACAGGATCAGCATTCTTCATTCTGGGAGCACGATTTCAAATAAATTCAGGAAAATACTGAATGCAGAGAAATCAAGACACATTTCCCCACTGGCTTCAGTAGGACCAGAACTTCATGTTTTTAGAGGGAAGATGCGGCCTTTTTGTTTGTTCTTGTGACCTAATTATCAGGTCGTCTGAACATAAGTCTACTTCAGCTACTTGAGTCTGTAATTCTCAGTCACTCACAACAGACCCTAAATCTGTAGTTCCAATAGCTGACACTGTCAAGACTCAACAGTGGAACACATTCACAGTTACAGTCTATGTTTTCACCTATAAAGCAGGTATCCACAAATGCAAGTAATGTCTAAAGAAACATACAGTTCCACAAACTGCTGAAACTAGGAAATGAGGCTGGCAATATAGTGAATGGAATATTTCAATACTGGAGCCCAAATTAGATGTGCAAGGGCTAAGAAATCAGAGCATTATACATTGTGCAGAATCACCCTTTTCGTGAGCTTAGCTTCCACTGATTCTCAGTAATAAGAGACTCTATGTGCCTGTAATTGCTTGCTTATAAGAGAGAATCTTTGAGGAAAATCCTGAGGATTACTGTTTTCTTCTTTTATTAAATTCTGCTTTCTTGATTTTGAAAATAAAGACCAATGCACCATTCCAGTGGTGACTAGATCATTAAATACAGTAACCGGAGTAACTTTGGTGCAGCTTGTGGTGGTGGCTTGGTCAAACAAGTTCACTTCCACAAGCACCCTTCCACCCCAATTATTATATATTATATATTATATATTATATATTATATATTATATATATATTTTAATGTATAT
This sequence comes from Acanthornis magna, assembly GCA_036785705.1. NCBI lineage: Eukaryota > Metazoa > Chordata > Aves > Passeriformes > Acanthizidae > Acanthornis > Acanthornis magna. Next base: position 17,915,068 of record JAWUZG010000090.1, read on the forward strand.
ATACACACACACATGCATGTACATGCCTGTATATGTACACACATATACAGAAACATTCATATCCCTTTCTGCAACTGCTCGCCTTCGAATGCTGATGGCCTGGCTGACACCAGGAACTACATCTTTCAGGGAAACGTTGTTGGAGTTTAAAAGTAGGTGTTTAGCGGAAAGATGCCACAAAGGAAATATCCCAGTGGATACAAATCCTGTTTACTAGCTGGGGCATAACATACAGCTACTGCTAAAGTACTGACTGACCAAAAAAAGCCAGAAGCAGTAAGTAAAACACAAGGCAACACCAACAGGCATGAAAATTTGGGAAAAAATTTGTCGAGTTTTTTGTTTTGGGTTTTTTTTGGTGCTTTGCTTGTTTGGATTTTTTTAAGTTTTCCTCTTCAAATTGAAGAGAAAATAATTTGAATTTCTAAAGGTAAAAGAAGTTCAGCTACTCCATCTGCTTCTGTGTTTACTGACCTGCAAAACAAGACACACAGCTGCATTTTACTATACTGCTCTATGAAGGTTCATCTGAACAGGGGAAAATGCTAAAACGAAACCTTGGAGCTAACTACATGATACACAGCCAACTCCCCACACCCCAAAACCGCTAAAAGACAACATTTGAACATTGAAAACATAAATGCTTTCCCCTAACTTTTCCAATATACTCACACTGAATGATCATGACCATAATGCATTTAAAAATTTATTCAGGATGACATTTTTAGGTTATTTTACTGTTAAATGTGGATAGGAAAAATTATTCTAATAATTCAATAATCAAGGGCAAATAAAAGAAATGTGTATCTTGATAAACTCACTTCCATTTCCTTCCCTGGAGAAAGATGACTGACTGATCCGCTTGAATTATGGAACATTTTCACAGTACATTTAGCTTCATTTTGCACTAACTCCTGGTACTGGTTTACCACCCTGAAACAAACAATGAGGACATAAAAAGATTAATAACTTTGAACTTCTGAAGTAGACACATATAGATAAACAGATAATTGTATATGCTATAGTCATAGACTTTTATATATTATGTAAGCGTATCTCTACATAACATCAAGATGCACACATATAAAACATATTTATACCTCTGTATATTGCTAATTATGTTCCTGGGCTCTTAGATTTATTCCATTTTAACTTTTAATCTCTCTTATTCCTAATGCAAAATACAGCGTGAGAAACACACTCCTGGAGTAATATGGAAAACAATAGGCAGAACAGCTCCATTCCCAAAAGCCACTGCAGATCTTTGGGATGTCAGTCAATGGGGATCCCATTCCCCCTTTATTACTTGGTCCAGAATCTTTTATAAAAAGTCTCTCTTGTGCTTATGCTGCCTGTGGAACAGGTGACCCTCTTTTAGCTTGAGGTCTATGTCATATGAGGAGTCTAAACGCAAGGGCTGAACAATCACTCCTCTTCAAGCATTATGACAGACATTTGGTAAAGCATCAGGAAAACAAGTTTAAAATACTCTTCTATCAAACTGAATCAAATACTAATCAAATTGAATCATCTCTACTAATCTAAGACAACCAAGCTGAGGGAATACTGTTTCACAAACATGAGCACAATATACAAAGTGACCTTGAAATATCAAGCTAAAGTGCTGTAGTCACTTGCACTCTGGAAGGCTGGACCTCAGTGAAAACCTCTGGAATATTTCCATTACCTCACACCGAAATGCAATGAAATGCACTGTATTTTGATATAGCCCTGCTTCTGTAATATGCTGTTACCTGACTAATGCAGTCATAAGCAAGGGCCCTGACACACACCACAGAGGAAAGGGGGCAGTGTACTTTTTTTAGCAATTAGATTTTAGACTGATTTAAAATTACAGTAGAATCAGGGTAGTAAAATGCCATGTACTTGAAAAGGTGGTCCTGCCCTCCCTTACTGTTTCTTCTTGTCCTTGTCCCTGAAACCCTGTTGCTTATTCTGATGAAAGGACTTGTGCAACCCAGTGACAAACATGATCAGGAAATCAATCCCAGTTAACACTAGCCTCTTGTAATATTGTTGTTTCACTTTTCAGCCAACCAATCCCCCCCAGTTCAGCTCACAGAACAAGTGGCAAAAGTATCAGCACAAAGGAGGCAGGAGAGAATATAAGCAAAGAGTTTCTTGATCAAAATTACCTATTTAAAAAAAGAACATTATTACTGATTTTTGATCAAATCGAAGACTCATTTCCCTGGCAGGCGCACAAGGGTGTATGGGAATAAGAGCTATGGCACCTACATGAGCTGGAGGTATCCTACGGAGGCACAAAACACAACTGGCTCTGACAGACGCTGCTTTTTAAAGGTTCTGTGCTCATGTGAACAGGCAATCTAATGTGATGCACACTGACAAACACTGAAAAAACACTTATTTTTCTGCTTCAGTTATCCCTGAATTGCTACTCCTACTCATTCCACAACTAAAATATACTGAAAAACTGTTTTATTACTTGCTTCTCTAGGAAAGCTGAACCAAGACATGCACAACACAAAAAACTAAGATGTATACATCTTAAATCCTGGATTACATTTCAAATGACAAGTTCAAATGAACCATTTCCATGACTGCTAATTTACCATCCCAAATGTCAGGATGAAATTACTGCTAAGTGCTCTTGGAGTTCAGGTAGTATAACAAGCTGTACTCACGTATTTGATGTCTTCTATTTTTCCTTGCTTGTTAAATACAGAAACTACACACTATCCTACTTCTTGATATGATGACTAATTCCTCCTATTTTTCCTCATTTGTTCTGCATCTGTTTCTATAACCATAACACTGGCAGTCATAACTGCCAAAAAGAAACAGAATTTATTATTTGTCATCAAGCCAAATAGCAGTACAAGCAATATTAATTTACCTTTCAGCATCAGTCTTCGAACCAATAAGGAACCTAAAATGTAAAATACATTTTCAGTCATGAATTGGACTAAAAACCCATATTTTAATAATCACAAGGCTTCAAACAAATGGCAGAGCTGTGTTCTTTTCATACCTGCTCTAAATACAAATGATAATGTATCCATTCAATGGACTGGGTATCATTCAGCACTTGAAATACACACTTGACTTGCTAACTATACATACACATTATACACACATGACCTAATACAGACTCCTTTAACAGTAAATTACCTACAAAGCAAAAGGCAGAATATGGAAGTTTTGGATTTTATATTCAAAAAAAAGGAAGTGAGTAACTGCTACAGAATTATTAGTGTAAAAAGTACAAAGGAAAACTTATGTACAAATCAGCAACATAACAATACACTCAGACTGAAATACATGTGACCTGAGAGGATGTCAAAAACAGCCCTATGCATAATATTTTAACAAGCATTCAGTTTCCACTTTTGATTTCACTTATGCCAATTCCAATTCCTGTGATTTTCCAGACCTCCTAAGTAAGTATCTCTTGTGCATAACACTTATGGCTTGCAAACTTACTACTATTTTTTTAACTTTACAGAACTTTCTCTTCCTTCAGCTCTAAAAATAAAAAAAATACACAAAAAAATTATTTTATTGAACAACCAAAATGTTTACTTCACCTTTCATTTCATATGGCAGTTTGCTAATGAGGAGTTATCCAAGTTTTGATAAACTTTAATTGTCAATGTCTTAGGGTATTTCCAAAACCCTCCAGGCATTTAATACCTCTAAATTAATATAATTCCTAGCCTTATTACACAACTCTAAGCTAGCACTCTTGTTCCAGGAAAATGAGTACTAAGTATGTGTGCTAGTTTTGGCTGGGGTAGAGGTAATTTTCTCCATGGTAGCTGATACAGAGCTGTTTTGGATTTGTGATGAAAAGAGTGTTAGTCACACATGGGTGTTTTAGCTATTCCTGAGCAGTACCTACAAAGGTGTTTTCTGCCTCTCACGAGCAAAAGGGCTGGAGGTGCAAAAGAATCTGGGAAGTGATACTGCAAGGACAGCTGACCCCAAGTGACCAAAGGAGGGGATATTCCATACCATATGGCATCGTGCTCAGCATGTAAGGCCAGAGCAAAAAGGAAGAGACGGCTGGGAGGAGCATTTAGAGTAAATGAGTTTGTCTTTCCAAGTAACCTTTAGCTGTGATGGGGCCCTGCCTTCCTGGAGACAGCCAAACACCTGCCTGCCCCATGGGAAGCGGTGAATGAATTCCTTGTTTTGCTTTGCTTGCATGTGTGGGTTTTCCTTTAGCTATTTAACTGTCTTTATCTCAACCCACATGGTTCCTCACTTTTACCCTCGTGATTCTTACCCCCATCTCACCAGGGAGGCTGGGGGAGGAGGAGAGTGAGTGGTGCTTAGTTGCCAGCTGGGATTACAACCACAACAGAATGGAAACAGTAAATAGCTCAAGTATAGGGATAAAATATTCTTTATACTCAGGATGTTCTACAATGCTCATAAAAAAATAAGAGAATGATTACATATTAGAAGATAAAAATAACTTTAATTAGCAGAACTAAAAAGTTTACTCAGCCTCACTGATCCTTGCCTTACTGAAATTTATAGGCTCTACACTGCTGCAGATTCCTCCACACAAATAATCTGGTACACACAAAAAAAGAGCCGAGAACAGAGAATCTTTGTAGTACCGCAGCCTAAACCACTATATTCCAAACAATTCAAAATTATGAAGCTTCTTAGAAGTTCATGTTTTTCTTTCATAGCATCAGGCAAGCATGTTTGCTTTCATAGCATCAGGCAAATTTTGAGAACAATCAAAATTCTGAGTATCACCAAAAACAAGTGCGACACTGTCTCATGGTTTCTCTACAATTTGCATGATTGGATTTGCTGGTGGTCTTATTTTCCCCCTCAATGCATCTTTAATGTAAAAGTATGTACAAATTTAACATAAAAGTACATTTGAGATCTGATGGCTGCTTGTACACGTTTTGTTTTTTGTTAAAAAATCTTCAATCAGATTTCTAGCTCTGGAATACTTTTATGCCTGAAAATATAAGTAATGTTTGTTTTCCTTTACCTATTGTATCATATCATAGTTAAGAAAGAAAATGTAACTTACTGTGATGGAGTTAATAGGTTGTCATTTTCCTCATCACCTTTGAGTGTCTGAATTTTACCATAGTACAAGGGATTGCCAAGCGACTGAAAAATGGTCAGTTTTGTTTTTTGAAGCTGATTACCAACTTCACATTCAAACACATAATCATCCTTCATTTCCTAAAAAGACAAAAGAAAATAGCCTAGTAAGTCTTGAACAAGAATTAGCTGAAACAGTGAGTAAAACAGACCAGCTCTATGTACAATATAAAGTAAGAAACATTCTATAAGTAACTCTAAAATTAAGTAACACTGTATAGGAAGGGGTGCATCATCTAAAATGAAAGTGATTTCCAGAAGGATTTCCAGAAGAAGTTATCTAACAGGATGAGGATAAAAAAAAAAAGTTTATCATCTCTCAAAAATACAAAGCTATTGCAAACCTCAAACAATCATGTTACACATGGAAAGGCAGACTGGGTAACATATATAGAAACAGTTTGATATGAATTATGACAATGCAAAGAACATTCAGAGTAAAATGTTGGAGCTGAAGATTAAATTCTATGGAAAGTATCACTTTTTTCCAATATAAAACTACAGAGACTGCTATTAATAAAGATTTTACCTTTCCTCTGAATTTATAAAAAATGAATCACTATTTATGTCTGATTATATTAAACTACTACTTCTTATCAAATCACATAGTTTGTGCCAAAAATCTTAAGGTTCAACTTAAAGATTGCAGAAAGAACTTTTTGAAAAAGGCATTTAATATTAGCCTCTTTCAAAATTTAACATTCTGATTTCAATAAAGCTCTTTTTCATCAGCCTTTGCGTGTCTGAATAAAGAAGGCAATTTGTTGTGCAGAGTACTGCTCCATGCAAATTACTATCTGTTCTCCTTGTATTTCTGGAAAATCTGAGGAAATCAGACTGATCACATGCTTGCTTTACTGTATAAAATTACAAGTGTCTCTGTTAATCTTCCCATGTCTCTGTAACACATGGAAGATTAATTAAATGGGGGGGGGGGGAAGATTATTCCACATTACATTGATTTCATTGAAATAAGAGGCATTTTAACTAGAGACAGCGAAGTTTGGCCAAATGTCTAAACTACTCACGTGTGCTGGCCAGACAGTTGGTTGTGAGTCATCAGACTTGATAGACTTTTCCACTTTGGCATATTTTTCCACCTTAAAGAAAATAGAAAAGAAAGCATCCCCTGTGTTATGCATTCACAGAAACTTAATTGAAGAACCTTCAAAACTTTACATTTATAGTGTTACACCATATTTGCTATGCTAAACTTAGTAAAAGAGTGAAACATGGTTTCAGATTACAGATTGAAATCATTGCCTGCAATGTGGAATGGGTAAGTAATTGCACAATACCAGTAACTCCTAAAGCCTCTGATTAAGTCAGGTACAACACAGTTGGAAGTGAAAAGAGAGGAGGTTCGTTTTGTAGAAATTTACACCATCATTTCATGTGCAATTCGCATTCTTGCCAGCCCTATGATGTCCGAAGCTACAGTCTTGTCCAGTCTAGTCTTTTAGAAGACTCAGTATATTAGAGTAGACTTATGGAAAGGGACCTGGGGATCCTGGTTGATGGCAAACCAAATATGAGTCAGCAGAGCCCTGGCAGCCAGGAGGGCCAACCCTCTCCTGGGGGGCAGCAGGCACAGCATCCCCAGACAGGCAAAGGAGGGCATTGTCCCACTCGGCTCTGCACTGGGGCAGCCTCACCTCAAGTGCTGTGTGCTTTTTTGGGTGCCAAAATGTAAGAAAGGTATAAAGCTACTAGAGAGTGGTCAAAAAAGGGCAATGAGGATGGCGAAGGTCCTTAAGTATGAGGAGTGGCTGAGGTCACTTGGTCTCTTCAGGAGACTGAAGGGAGACCTCACTGAAGTTACAACTTCCTTGTGAGGGGAAGAGAGGGGGCAGACACTGATCTCTTTTCTGTGGTGACCAGTGACAGAACCTGAGGGAATGGCCTGAAGCTGTGTCAGAGGAGGTTTACGTTGGATATTGGAAAAAGGTTCTTCACCCAGAGGATGGCTGGGCACTGTAACAGGCTCCCCAAGGAAGTGGTCAAAGCACCAAACCTGACGAAGTGCAAGAAGCATTTGGACAAGACATATGGTGTGATTTTTGGGGCTGCTCTGCCCTGCAGGACTAGGAGTTGGACCTGATGATCCTCGTAGGTCCCTCCCAACTCAGGATATTCTGTAAGTTCCTTGTGTACACTAGTAGAGTGTGTTTTGGCAGTGCCAGCAACTAAGAACATGAAAGTCACTGAGAGAAGAATGCACACAGAGTGAAGGAAAGAACTCTCAACTGGAATTCTCTGTATAAAATCAAAAACTTTTCAAAATATTAATGTCCCATAGTATAACATATCAAAACAGAGGAACTCCTACCAAGATGAAAAGTGATTAATTTTTAAATAATCTACAAACCTAACTTGTTTTTCTGGTTTTCATACAATCAGACAATTTCAAATAGACATGTGCTCATTGAGCCCACAGAAGAACAATACTAACAATTTGTACTGATTACTTCATCCAAACAATTCTGTTACAATTGCAATACATTACAGTGTGGTTTAACTTCTGTTTATAGGTTATGGTACGGTACAGAAAAGTCATTGTAAATGTTGAAGTCACTCCCATTTTTAAAAGGTCATTCTTTGATACTGGTTACTTCTTAGACACTTCTTCATATAATACAATTTCTTATAATTGCTAATTATACATAGCAATTGAGGGTCTTACATCTACTTCAGAAGGAGCAGTCAAGTAGCAAGGGTTCTGTTTCCACATATCTACGCACTGGAAGATAAAAAAGCAGGATTAATAGATTAAATACCTTAATTAAATAGTTAGAAGTATATTAAATTACTTTTCAGAACACTTACATTTCCAGCTTTTGAAATTTTGAGGTCATACTGCTGGGGTACTTTCCTCTCCTTCCTTTTCTGTAAGTAGTCAAGCAGTCTGAGCTGAGGTGGAGTTGAATAGTGAGCTACTTCCTGCTGTCTGTTCAGAGAGGACCTTGAGTACCTTTTGAAGCACCTACGGCAAAATGACATAAGCTTGTAAAATCATCAACATTAAATTCTCCACTGCCTGTGTACAAACCCAAAAGTATTCAGGGAACTGCTACTTACATTGAGACTAATAGGTTTTTAAATACTAATTTAAAATTGCTTTTCCGGATTACACTGAAGAACTCCAAATCTTGCTTTCACATTTATAAAATATACTAGTATTCTGTTCCTGTGTTTCAGCACTAAGAATGGGGATATTTTTTAAATGTATAATTTAAGTACATAATCAAAATGAGTAATTAAGAAGTTGCCAAGCTTAAAACAATTGTATATTATCACAGATTTCAGTTCCATCAAAAGATCTTTGTTCTACTTATGTAACTATAAAGTTAGAAAGACAGTAACTAACTTCTAGTCTTTGTTTCATGACAAACTTGTGGGTACAGTAATGCTATTCTGGACATTCATTTAAACCTCTGCCTATTTTTCTAGCGGAATATTTGTTGACCATCAAGCTTTAATTTCAAGGACAGCTTGATCAAGTTCACTACTTATATTATTTTAGAAATTACCACTAGCTTGGCACTAGCATAGTACTTCAATGCAAATCTAGTTTTAAATATTTCAATAATTGTGACAGACCATTAGTGCATTTCCCTCCTACAGAGTGAATACAGCTCCTGTAGCAGAACTGACAAGAAACACCTTAAACTTTTGTGGAAATAATGCACCCAACCATGCACAAAAGTGAAACAATTTCAACTTTTTGTACATAGTGCATTCTGTGTACTAAGATTCTAAAATGCTTACATGTTTGTTTAGCCTGAATGTCAAACATACAAATAATTCCCTTTATTTCCTCATTCAGGATTGAACTTTCACATAGCCTTTAGCAAATCAGAGACCAATATGCACCATATCCATTTTTACATTTTACATTACTGAGCTGCCACATGACTCAGTTTACATATAAATTAAGCAAACCCCCCCCAAAAATCCAAACTCTAATATAACAGATTATGTTATGAAAATATATATATATACACACTTTCCTTTGATATACAAAAATAAGCATACTACAGTATCTCCTAGTAACTGAAATATAGTACAATATTGAGCACTTAAAAATACGATATAATTTTTTGACTGTTCCTCACACATTTCTATTTAAGTAAGTATTACATACGAGGAGCTAAATCTTCACGTAAAGCATTACTTATATTTTTCTTCGAACACATGTTTCATACTGAAAACTACCGTTTCATGGGACGAGTGTTCATCTTCTGCTTGTTGTACAGGAGTCTGTTTGTAGTACAGGTTACTGCTATTGAAGGATCAAGACACAAAGGCTCTGCTGTAGCCAAAATAAGTTGGCTCTCAAGTAGGAGTTTGTCCTCCTGTAATATACATAGCTATTAATAAATAAAAAAATACGAAAACTTTTACACTAGTTAAGTTCCTATATAACTATGCATGTGGACATTATCTTAGAAAAAACTGAAAAAAATTATTAAACAAAAAATTTTAATAAATCTGCATTTTGTTGTGTATTTAGGACATCACTGTAAAGTTTTTAAATAACCTCTAACCCACCTGTGTCCATTTGTGGTTGTCACTTGTTATAGAATGCACATCACAAATTAAAGTCTGAGGAAAAAGATATAATGGTAATTAGCTTTCAAGTGAATAATATGATTTCTTAATATAAGTTCAGTAACAGTGCATATCCAGTCTAGGAATTACAGTAACACTGAGAAATTACTTAAGCCTCTTCTTTACCTGCATTGTAGGTCGCAAAAGAATGTGCTTGCTTTGGTATGTTGGAGATTTCATGTTACCAGACTGCCTATAGTCACGTATTTCTGCTATGACACATCCACAATGGAAAATATTAACCTGGTTGAGAGAAAAACACCAACTTTTGAATAAACAAGTATTTACCAATTTTTCCCTGTCCCTAAAAAGAAGTTTGTTATATAACATATAAAATTCAGTGAAACTATGAATAAAACCAATGACTAAGTTTTTCAGACCAGTAAAAAGTGCCTAGACATACCTAAAATACAAGCTTCAAATGCAGTGTTTTCATATGCTAGCAATGGAGTTGTAAGAAATTCTCATGCCAAACATTCCATAATGACAAAGAAGAAAGGACATTTTGCTACAGCAGAGCTGAAGATGTTTCACAGCCTTAATCACAGTGATATCTCATCTCTTTCTCCTCAGTATTTACTAATTTTTTCCCATATATTGGTAAAATATTTACTTGGGGCATTAAATACTATAGTTTCATATGCACAAGTGTTTTATGTCTCGTGCTTAGAATCACCTAAGTGAAGCACTCAAAAAAAATCAAGGTCTATCTAGGTATAAAACGCAAGTTCTTTTAGAAAACAAAACTTCCAAACCTGAGATTTTTCCAAAAGATCAACCAAAATAGGTGGTAGTTCCTCTGCATCCAAATATTCAAGCAGCTCTCCTTCCTCATAAGGCAGACGAATGGTCTCAGAATCTAAATTTAAACAAAACACATTTGCATACAAATTTGCATTGAACACACAAGTTCAAACATTAGCCACGAGAAATCTAAAATAAACTTGCTACAGGAAAAAGCAGGGTCAGCAAAAACCTATCCAGAGAGATGATTTTTTTTGCATAGTATTAATTTTTACATCCATCTGTGTTCCCAGAGTTTTATTTTGCTCTTAGTGTGCTTTTAGTGCTCTTAGTGTAGCTTTTGCTCCCAGGTGACATGCTCTTACTGCACATGACAGTACAAATGGCATGAAGATGCCTCCAAGCTGGAACACAAATGCCTTCAGACAGACCTAGACATGGGAAGCAGTGAAAGAAACAATTTGACAGAAGGAACCTGAAGTGAGAGAAACTTGGATATGCAGCTCCAGAAACAAAGGGAAAATAAGAAAATGGAAGGCTATCAAAAAGACTCCTATCTAAATATTTATGCTGTAGATAAACAGCTCAGAGCTTTATATGAATTTTTAGTTCAAGTACAGTTGGTTGTTCTCCCTCCCCCCAGCCACCCCCAGAATTATGTTGGAACTGAAACAGTTACATGTAAGCAACAACACACTCTAACAATTTATACAGCATTTCGAGTATTTTTTAAAATTCAAGAGAAAAATATTACCTGAACCATTTTTTCCCCTGAGCATCAGTGAATAACCCTCATTTCCTGGATAGAGGTTCACCACCAGACATGACAATGTCTCCTGCATAACCAGCTTCTCAAGTAAATTCACATTTCGCCTCAGCTTCTGCTTTAAAAGTAAACATTGCTCATGAACATAATACTATGAAATAATTAGTAGAAATAAAAACAATTGCTAGAATGTGATTTAAATTAGTGACAAATTATACAACTAAACAAGCCCAGTCACATTTATTTGTACTGTATTCAGCAGAGTAAAAATATTATGTATTATCACACATTCTTATATACACAGATTTTTGTAAAAATATCCCACTTATTTAAATTACAAACCCTAGAACTGGAAGTCCATGGACAAGAGAGTTAATAAAAATAACCCTATGTGACAATGTTGTAAATGTACAGTGCACCATTATTTGTATCGTTTCTATGAACATCATCAATCCAGTACATCTTGTTCAGTAACGACAACAAAACATTTAGTACTTTCAGATATTCCTAATGGAAGAAGATATTTCTCTCCAGGATTAAAATAATGAATTGGGGCATTTGGAAGCTTTCTTAATTGCATTTTCTTGTCTGTATTTGATGAAATCCGACCCAGCAGCCACAGACACTATTCCCTTATTTACCTGTAAGAACTGTCTTCTCAATGTATAACAGACTTTTATCATTATTCATTTATTTATTTATTCATTATTCATTATTTATTTATCATTATTATATATCATTTTCATCACCATTAATTGGGAGTTAACCTGAATGCTCATTTGGCCTCTCATTCATTTTTCCTTCCTTGAAATTAACAATACAGCAGATTCCACAGCTTGTTCTTCTTGTTCCATTTGACATTCAGAGTTTAGGAAAGTAATTTGGGCCTTTTACACCTTATATTTAGCACTGATAAGCCTGTTGGAACCGCTTTGGTAATGTTATGAAAAAATTTCACAAAACTTCTTAGTTTACCAGCAGTTGGAGAAACAAATCTGAAATTACAACAAAATTACAGGGTCTAAAATATTATCCACATTTTTTCCATGGCAGTCATGCCAAGCAACTGACTGTGAAACAGTGATAGTGACAACAATGCACATCGCATTGACACTGGCCCTGAGCTTGAACACAAGTGCCTTCAGTGACAAAGGATTAAGACAGAATGAACAGGTCACTCAAGCCAATCTAGGTCTTACTATTAATATTATGCACTCTTGTCTTTAGGTACTTACTATAGCGATGAGAGTTTATACTTCTTTTAACAAAGCACTAAGTAAAATTTAAAGTATTCTCAACTTGCCTGTTCAGACAGAAATGAAAAGATTCTCAGCAGTTTCCACTTACCTTTATCTCAGGCTCTTTTTCACATTCTTCTATATATAAATCATAGAGTTTTTGAAATACAGATTTTCTGAAATTAAAAAAGCTCAACATGTAACCAAAATTAAATCAAAGAATTCTGTTTAAAAACTAAATACTGAAACTCTTAGTACCTTCCACTGGATAAATATTTTCTTTTGGGAGGTCTCTGACGAGCACTTTCAATGATATACTAAAAGAAAAAAGTAAACAAAAAATCCAGCATATATTAAAAAGAAATTTAATTCTAGTTACCACACAACTTTAGATCATTACCAGACAGCATTCCATGTATACAGAAAGTACTTAACAGTTATGGCAAATGACTGTTCCAAAAGTGTACTAAACACAGTGTGGTTTATCTTACAGTCATCAACAAGAGCACAGCTCAATTTAGCTGTCAAACACAGCATTGCATGGCTATGTCATCGGTTACACGAGAGGTCCTGATTCTGCATTTATGTCTTATAATTACAGTAGCAACTAACACTACTACACTACTGTACTTTGTTAACACTACTGAAATTAGTAGTACTAAGGTACAACCAAATTTATGCACACTGTTTCGACAACATTCACAAATCAAGTACTCTTCAACAAGATAATTTCAGGAAGTTAGGTTCTCACTTTGTCATTTGCATTTACATTCGCTTTCTCTGTAGAGCTGGGCACTATAAATACAATTTACATACATTAAACATTCAAATTAAAAAAGAACAAGAAAGATATCCTCCATGAAACGTGATTTATATTCTAACAAGGTTTTTCCTTGTCTCTATTGTTTGAAGTATTTTGATTAACAGCTTAGTTCAGAATTTCCACGAAGAGAGGTTCTCCTGCAGGAACATGTACTTCCCACAACAGGGTTCAAGGTAACTGTTATATCAGATGCCAGCATGAAAGAACATGAATGTGAAGGCACTTGCCTCTTCATTCTCACAGGTCTATCCCTAAAAACATAAACAGGATTTTACCATCTATTTCTGCCAGGTGTCTCTGTAGAGCTCTGCTTATTTCACAGCACACAGATTTGCTGGTTTAAAAGGGGAAAGCTCAAGTCTTGCATAGACTATCATCATCACACTTGATGATGTTCTCAGTACAATGGGTACGAAGAGACTAATACATGACAGCAATTTCAGTGACAATTTTGCAAACTCAGTGCTCCATGTGTAGGTGATTACACACATATGTATTTACATAATGCGGTTTTCCACTGCTTTTCAGAAGAAATAAAAACCAGCTGTTGTATTTTTGTAACTGTGAGACCAATATATTACCTGCAAAGAAGTAATTTAGCTGCATCTTACCTCGGCACGATCCAATGCCAGTTCTAAAGCTTGTTGCTGCAAGAATCACAAAGGGATTTTTTAGAAACTACATGACTTTTTTAAACAACGTCCTTGTACATTAAAAACACCCCAAAAACTCTGCTACTACTGACATGAATTTATAATTAGAAGATGGGGTCAAAAATTCTTTGGCACATATTAAACTTAGCAGTTAAAACCTCATGTAACTGCCTCGCAAGGTTTGGCTAAATTGTGAAGCCTTAGAACAATGAAAGGCAATTAGAATTAAAAGGAAGAATGGGAATCATACCCAATAAAAGCAGTAACAAATACTAACCAGAACAATTAGAGATGACATCTAGAAAATCTGATCTCCTTTTTTAAGCTGATCACTAACTCAACAGAAAGGATAGGCCAAAATATCCCTGGAACAGATGTCCAGGAAGAAAACATTTAACTTCTAGATAGTGGTGCCCAAGTACTAGTACAGTTATTTTTTCACAAAATGTAAACAAAGATCTTGTGCTCAGAACACTACTTCTGCGCATAATACAATTTGAGAAGTGTTCCTTATGACATACTGTTAGGTGCTTAGGAAACAAAACCAGCTTCCACTCCAGATTTCTTCCAAGGCAGGCTAAAAAGTCTGCCCAAGCCTAAAAAACACAGCAGAATCTTCAAAAGCGTCTCAATATCCCATAGCATAGTATACTCAATACCATTTATTTTAATGAATTTAGCTTCTTTGGAATGTCTTTTACTTCAGTACACCTGCAGTTGATATACCTTTATTTCAAAAAGAGCAAACAGCTACATAGATCAGAATTATGAGTTCTTGGACTAAAATTTGACACATATTTCAAAGGAGGATAAACAAGAAGCAGTGTCAAAAACCCCCAAGAAAGTCTTCCTTGGCTCCTAATGCTCCTTCTCTGGCACTCACTTAAGCTCTGACACCACCTTTCCACGGCAATAACATGCAGCTGCTAATGAACAAGACAGTGAAACTGATTCGGGGCAGGGAGGAAAGGGAGAACAATATTAAGAACCAAAGTGTTGTAGGAGAATGCCATGGGCTTGGTTCAACTCCAGGGAAGTCCAGAGAAGCAATGCATTCACTTCAGTGGCAGGTGGACAAAGTCCTTAGGAATATACGTGTGACAAGCTCTAATATTCAGTAAGACTTAGAAACATTTGGAATAGGTACCCCTTCCCACATATATATTTGTCCTGTCTCCTCAGTTTAAACCATCCCTATCAGCTGGTCCTGAAAGCAAATACCTTTACTTGAGCCTCAAGGAACAGAAGACACATGAGCCATGTTCAATCCAAGGTAGCAACAGTTATTACACAGATAATACATGTCTTATTGGAACTCAGTGAGGAAAAACATACTACACAACAAAGGAACAACAAAGAAATATACAACAAAAACACTCCTAATAATGTATCTAAAACAAAATTTCTTACCTGTACATGAAAAAAAAGACCTACTTACTGTGCTATTGCATGGTAGAACCTGCCACAACAGAACATTTAAGTTTTCAAGTGTCTAGGTATTTTTATGAAAATGTCAAATACTCATGCTTTCTATATAAGTGGATATATCTAGTAGATGTATCTACAGTACCTATATCTAGTGGATTACAGCATTATTTCAGATATTCAGTTCATGACTGCTTAACATTAGGTAAAAATCCATGACAATATTAGCACCTGCGAATACAAGAATGTAATATAGAAGCAGGATTTATATGCATCTGAGTTCCTGCCACCATTCCTGACTGAAAACACACCGCTAGCTTGATATGGCAATTCCTGTGATGCACTGGCCAGTGAGTAAGTGTTTAGAAGTATTCACAATCTATGAAGGAAGACACCTCTAAAAAAGGAAACATCAGAATTCAGCAGTGACAGGCAAATTTTTTTTAAAAGAAAATTCAAATATTAATGGCATCCTCCTCCATCAGCCAGTCAGCTAGCAGACTAGAGCAAAGAGATCTGAAAATATGTGTGAGTTCTAACTTACCATTGTAGTTGAAGCCATGTGGCCAAATGGCAAAAGAAGTACTTAAGGGGTTTCGTGCAGCAGGCAAAGAATCATATTTGATGGTCAGACGTGGAGTACTGAAAACAAAAGATTCAAGTAAACATCAGAAAGAAACTAAATGAATATTTTAATTAAATACAACATTTTTGGTGGTTAATTGTACTTAAATCTCATTTGCATAGTTTCCTTTCCTCCAAAAGCAGGAACAAGAGTTCCATTTGCTGCTAGCGCAGAGGTTCTCACTCCAAAGACTACTACTACTTTTCAATCATTTTACATTCGTTTTATTAAATAGTAAAGCACAAAGCATGTAAGTGTACATATCTTCTTCTCTATTGCAACAGTCTACCTAGACTATCCCAAATGTCACATCTTCAGATGCACAGGAGAATAAGTCACTTAATGACAAGCAGAGCGTTTAGCATGCTCCATCAGTTCTTTTGTTTTGCTTTTAAGGTGTTATCCCATAGCCAACACCTCCACTAGCGGTGAATTCTAGCATTGTTTGCTTTCATACTGACTCACAGCAAGCTGTCAATCAAGAAATGAAAAAAAATTAGCAGTCGCCGCCTTCGCGGACCCGCCGGGGCGGAGAGCGAGCGGCGCAGGCACCGACGGCAAAGCCGGCCGGGAAGGGCCGGGCCGGGCCAAGCCAAGGGCGCAGGCCGGGCTCCCTCCTCCTCCCCGGCCCGGCCCCGGCCCCGGCCCCGGCCCCGGCCCCATCCCGCCGCCCCCTCCCCGGCTGGTGCGGGCCCCCCGTGCCCGCCGAGCGCCGGTACCTGGCGGCCTCTCCCGCGGAGCCCCCGGCGCAGCGGCCCCGGCGCCCGCCCGCGCATCGGCCCCGCCGCGGCGCCACGGCCGCTTCCGCCCCGCCGCTTCCGAGCCGCGCCGGAAGGGGCGGTGCGTCGCCATGGAGACCGCGCGGGGCGGGGGCGGCGCCGCCGTGGAGACGGGAGCGTGGGGCCTGAGGGACGCGGCTCGGGGCCGAGCAGTCCGGGGGCTTTAGTGGTAGTAAAGGGCCTGGACAGCGCTGAAAGCCAAAGGTTTAATGGTGTTGTGGAGGTCAGAATAGGCTTCCGTGTGTTCCAGGGGTGCTGTGAGGATGTTTGAAGGGTTTTGGTGTGTCCGACTCCTGGCCCTGCGTAGCAGCATCCCCAAGAGTGCCACCCCGCGCCTCAGGGCGTTGCCCAAACACTTCTGGAGTTCTGTCAGGCTTCTGTGACCACTCCCCTGGGGAGCCCATGGGCCTATAGAGCCTATGGGCATCCATTCTCTTAAGTATTTCCAAGCTCTGCCAGACACATTACATACTGCACATACTGTCCCTGGGCACAACACTTACATGACTTGTAGCATGTTTTTCCCAGACCTTTCTAGCACTTCTGGCTGAGTCGTAATTTATTTTTTCATGGCAATGAGCAAACGTGTTACTTTGTGATCCAGCAGCCAGTCCTATAGGAAAAACCACACCAAACACCACCCTTCAATGCCTGTGTTAACCTGTGGTTCTGACGCGACCTAGCAAGGGGTGACTTGAAAACTCAAGAAAATTTAGACACTGGGAGCTCCACGTAGCTCTGGATAGAGTGAAGTGCCTCCTGTAGGGCTACCCAGATACACTGTCTTGGTGCTGACACTTCTTGGATTTCAGCACTGGATTCTTAGTAGCCCTTCTGTGTCTCACAGCGTAGCCAAAATGTTGGGAATCATAGTTACTCGTGGTGCCTAGAATCTCTCAGAGGTTCTCAGTGCATAGAATAAAAACATCTGATGAGATCAGTATTCTTCAGCTGTGGGCACATATATGCTGGACACTTAATTTCAGCAATTGGAAGGCTGCTTTATTGATTTGTTGGGAGCCCACATTGTTCCTGAGCTCCAGAGAGGATGACCAGAATCCCCTCCTGGTCCAGGAGCAGGTGGCAGTTCTTCCTTGACTCATCCAGGCACGAAATAGGTGCATGGTCCAACAGTTCCGCAGCTGCATTTGATCCAGCTTTGAAGCTCCTTTGAGGATGCAGCGTGCCATCCTTTAACCTAAATTTTTCTAAGCTTCTGTGCTGTATGCCTTGGAGTACCAGATATCTGTAGCCATACTGATATACTTATCGCAGTACAAAATTGCAAAACTGTTTTCCATTTTCCTGTGGTGTTTCAAAATTAAATGGCTTGCAGGCCTATGAATCTGAGTCAGATTTATATGCTCAGGCTGAGACAGTGATTCAAGTATGGTCCCTCTCATTTGAGTACAAACATTAAAAAGAAATGACAGCGTGCTATGAGTAGAAAGTGCTTCATTCAAATGAGACAGACAGTGGGCATGTGGATGAAACTTAGGGCAAAGAGGCATGATCTCCTGAATTCTAAGTCAGTTATGCCGTTGGATGTGGGCAGTTATAAATCCCTGTGGTAACATTTCCTACCTCGGTTATGTATGTCTGTATTTAGGACTTAAATGATTTGCAGACATGCAGAAGCCCCACAGCTTCCATTTATTTTTAAGATTTTTTACACCTTGTCAGGTACAGCCACCCATTCCTTTGTAGGCAAGGCATATATTTCTAATTTGACTGTTTAAATAGAAGTTTAGAGGACTAGCAAATGTAGCACAAAACCTGATGGAGATCCATGTTCTTCAGCTGGAGATGTTACCCTTGTCTTAGCCTGCTGCTGGTCCACCGAGTCACTCCCTTGGGTGCATTGAAGAGTTCCTCTGACTATGGGAGCATTAACACACACGAGATGCCTGGAATTATCTGTTTCCATCTCAAATGAAGCCTTTCCACAAGAGTTGTTTTGAGATGCTTAGCAGAGACACTTTAAAAACAGCCTTGATTTTCAGGATTTTTTGACTTACATTTAATGACTTAAGCATCTTTTTTGGGTGCCAGAACTGATTACTAAAGAAGTTGATTTATGATTGCAAATTACCTATGGTTTCTGTGAGACAACTGTAACACTTGAAGCTAGTCAGTTCCAAACATGTATTATTTTGAATTTTTTCTTCTGATGGAAGTTGCAGTGAAGGTACCTGTCATTGTAGAGACGGGCACGACACATAAAGACTCACCACAACAGCTTCTGGTCAAATAAAGGAACAACTCTTTATTTTCCAAGGCCTCTTTTATACTATCTCTAACATTCATGTCACATATCCATTGGCTCCTAATTCACCACCCCACAATGTCATTGGCTACCTATAGTAGAACAACATCTTGCAATAACAATGGCTGCGAGTCTCTTATTATTTTTGTTTATGCTTCTTGCTTGTTTTGAGCTAGATTCAATGCCTGTGAACCGAGGCAAACTAACAGGTCCCACTGCAAGTTCGTTCTCTCTACAGGCCAGCAGTTCCCACAGGTACCTAAAGCTGGACTATCCTACAGACATTGCAGGATATTGTGAAACCTTAGGAGGATGATCAGGGAACTCGCACTACAGATGCATGGAACATCTGGAGATAATCTCTATTCCACAACTTCTTCAACATCTCAGTTTTGCTTTACCCTGAAGTTATTTGCACCTCTAACACTTTACTTTGAGTCCTACGTAAAAGACTGTCTCACTCCTACCAGCAGGTAGGAGGCATGAAGGAGGAGCAGGATGGGCAACATGGCCTGGAATATTTAATTCCCATCCCTTCTTCTTCCCGTCCCCACTGGTTTGAAATTGAGAGTTCCTGATGGGCACTGCAAAAACTGTTCAATAGGAGATGAAGTGGGTAAAGACTTGCTTGTATTTCTGTCCACAGAAATGTGGATATCAGAAAATGAATTTAGGAGCTAACAATCCTTTCAGGATAGCAACTAAAGAAAGAAGATTTAATAGCAGATGGTAAATTTGAAATGCCATCAGCCACAGAGAGTAGGCCAGAGGTTGGGATTACTAGGACTGATTTTTAGATGCAGTTTTTCTGTTTTCTTGAGAAAGGCAGGAAGAAGGAAATAAGAACTGAGAGGATGGACAGTGGTCAGAGTAAAACAACTCCCTCATAGTCTGGAGGCAGGCAAGGCAGTGTTAACTTGGGCCTGAGGGGGTTTTGCAATCCAGGTTGTACTTTATGTGGGAGGGCCACTCTGGCTGGTCCTTTTCTTGCTCTGGACTTACATAGAAACCATTATGAGAATGCCAAAGCGTGCTTCTAATAATTAATGTCTCATGATGCTAGGTCAATCTGTTTGCATTTGGAATTGGGATAGGTGTCATATTCTTTCCAAGAGCCAGGGAACCTGTGGTTGGAGGAGTTTGACACGGAAGGCATTTTAAGGAGAACTTAGGGCAATACAGATACAGCCAAAAAAATTAAGTGTGAGTCTATGATGCCAAACTTACCTAGCTTGCTAGCATATGAAGGGAGGCTTACAATGAAACCATTATATTTAGAGTATTTCAGGGAAGAGAATTTTGTCCAGTACCAGTTGATCCAACATGACCAATCAAAGCAGTCGACTAAACAGTGAGGTTGCCATGGCAAACTGTAGTGGAACAATAAAACAAGGCCCTCTAACTAAGACAATGATGACTGAATGCAAGAATCTCAATGTAACAAAGTTTAGGGCAGCCTCAGGATCCCTAGAAATTTTTGTCAAATTATTCTTATTTGGCAAAATATGATGTATGTGCTTTGATTATGAACAAAATTAGTGTAGTTACTGAATTAATTTATCTGTAATAAGAATGGAAATAGGATGTTTCCTTCTCCTTAAAAGATTAAAAAGCATGTCTTTTATTGAACTGCTTCTGTAATGAATAAACAAAGAAATGTACTATTTCTAAATAATTAATTTTTGGATGGGCTGCTCGGACTGAGTATTCCAGACTTCATAAGTAACAGATTTGTTGGCCTTCTCTTGCAGTACTCAGAATGTGGAAAACATATCTGCATATTTCCATTTTGAACTTTTACAGATGATGTGAAAGTGCAGTTTATTTGTCACTCTTCGGAAGAGGTAACTTTGTTCAATTAAAAAAACTACCTACTATTATTATTATTATTATTATTATTATTATTACTATTATTATTGTTAATTCCAGTAATGACATCCTTGTTATGTTCTGCCCATCTAGTTTGGTCTGATTCCCATTTGCTTAGTTCACAGCAAATCAGAACAACATTATGTACATTAATGTAGGTACATAGTGTGACTAAGAGAATCAACTGTATGAGTGCTTTCATGAGGACTTCTGTGCTGGAGACTGTAGGACACGTAGGAAGGAGCATGGCAGAGTGTCTGTGGCTGTCCTGTTAAGGCTGTCTATGCTTCATTTACCCTGTGTCAGGAATTTGAAAGAGGCAGCCCACATTCCCATTACTTTGTGTCTTTCTTTGACCTTCTAGATGAAGACAACTGAATTTAATGTTGTCTCTTGCTTATTTTCTACAGTCTTTATGTGGAAGCCTCCCATACTTAATTGGAAAATCATTGCAGTAATCTTTTCAGAGCTCTGGATTTAATTTTCACTGGTGTTGGGGAGGATGAAATAGGAAAGCCTTATAAATATTATTACCTGGCAAAAGATGCTGAGAAGATGGAACCTATAAGCGAGATTGAAATGAAGACAAGCTTTGAGATACCAAACTCGAGTTACTAAATAACTGAAAAACAATGGTATGGCCACTGAAGGTAATCTCCCTCCTTTATTAGACAATACCCTCCGCTTGCAGGCAGGTCCAAGGGTCAGAGCAGACCCTACCAACTTAGCAGAGGGTCCAAAAAGCAGTTTTTAGGGTTTAAAATATAATGCCATATGGTAATGCAATGACTCTCATAGGCTATATGTAAATGTTTTAGGATTTGTAGCTTGTTCTAGATTGGTTAGTGAAAATTAGAATATTCAGCACAGAAGATGATTTATTGTATTGTTAACTGCAACCACGGGACTTCTATTCCGTATTCCGTATTCTGTACTTGTCTCTCTCTGTCTCTCTTACTTCTCTGACCTGCTCTGAGCTGCGTCTGGCAGCTCTTAGCAGGTCTCCTGCACTCACGCCTTTTCACAATAAACTTCATGCTCTAAGACCAAACTCCAGAGGTCTCTCGTCTCCGTCCCGACCGTCTGAAGCAAACCACACCAACACCTCAGACGGCAATCCTACACACTGGGACAAAAATAGCAGGAAACCTAAGATCCTCCTGAGTAACTGGAGTGTATCATGCAAGTGTTAAATTTTTATTGAATGTAATAGAGGTTCATAAACCTTTGCAGCAATCAGGTCTTAATCTAATTCTTAGATTATAGAAAAATTGGAATGTACTTATCCCTAACCTGTCTTACTTGTTTTTCTGAATCCAGTAATAGGTGTCTCTTGGTCTGAAGGTAAGTTAAGAAAAAAAAGATAAGTCAAGCAAACTGTGCAGATAGCTAAGAGACTAATAATGGGGTTTACTTAGTACAGAGCTCCCAATGGGAATGAGCAGTCATCTGCTGAGAATCGAAACACCTCATCAATCAGATGGATGTTGGCATAAGGCAAACACTGTACTGCTGTTAGCCTGTGATTAATTTCCATCTGTTTAATAAAACAGCTATTCCTTGCCTGATTGCATGGCTTTGCTGGAACTTCTATATTTTCCAGGTTTAAATGATATTGTTATGAAACAAAGTTAGCATGTTATCCTGCCTGCTAATAGTATTTCACTGAACCCACTAGAGGTCAGGGCTGTACTGCTAAGGTAAATGGTTGAAGTCAGCTAGGAAGAAATCTCTTAAAATGTTGCCAGAAATGGAAATTATATCAGAGACTTCTGAATTATGGAAGTTTAGAATATGTTACATAATTCAGCTAATATTAAATAATATACTATATTTACTACTGCTGAAGTAGGTCAGTTTGGTGGGTCCATGGTTATTATAAAATTATAGAGCAGTGACCAAAAATATCTAATCTGTTTTTTTTTTAAATTCATATATCTCTAAATTTCTATTAAATTGCAGTTTTAGTTCCAGCTTTGTGATTGCATTTTTACACTGGTTATCTAAGTGTCCACTTAGAGAAGATCAGAGAGAGGTATAAAGAATTTTTCTTAGTTCCATAGAACAAGGGTTAGTTAGAGTCCTGTAACCTTCTCAGCAACATTTTTAAGGAGTGGGTTACAGTATTAATGGTTTGTAATCCAAAGCATGGGCAAGGTCTTTGACACAGCATTTCACACACAGTCCTGGGAATTTTGCACTTTACTTGCTGGTAACAAGAACTAATTTCATCTTGCTATGAATTACTAAAATACAGCACATGATCAGGACTTTGTTCATATTTTATTCTACTCAGTGTTGTCCCTTTTGTAAAATCCATGCAAGCTAAAGCAAAGAGAGCCACAAGACTCATGGCACACCTATATAAAGGCTTAACACACTGACTACATCAGTGTGTGTCAAAGCCAAGGCAAGGCAGACAGGGAGCTTCATATTGTTTCTGGTGTAAGAAAGGAAACATTCTTTTTTCTCCTATATTGACTGTTAGTCTGAGGTGGCCAGCTCCACGTTGTGACAAGAACATGAAACCTGAAGAGATGAGAAATTAGTATTCATCCAGACTGGCAGTGATGCTCATTCCTTTGCCATTGTTTGTTATGAGATCAGTGTCTGAAATATCTGGGACATCTCTCTCAAGTGACCAGACTTTAAACACAGAGCACTCATTTGTCAGTTTGATGTCTACGTGTATTATGGATGTGTCCCTGCAAGGAGGGGTGAGCAACAGCAGCAGCAGCTCCTTGCTGTGCCTGTGAAATTGCAGGAGGGATGCACGCCTGCGGATGGAGTAGATGCACTCCAAGTGAGGGCTGGGGGTGCTGCAGGGAAGGGCTGTCGCTGCTATAGAGGCACATGCAGTGGCATTGTGCTCCTGGCTTTGCTGGCATTCTTCCAGCCCAGTAGCCATATTGCCTGACCAGTAGTCAACAAATCTCAGATCAGGTTGACATGTGACATCTGGTATGTGTGGCTCTGGAGTAGTGAAGCTGCAAAACTACAGATTGAAGGGACTATGGGTCAGAAGGGTCGGAAGACTGAACATTAAAGTGAGAGCAAGATGTTTGAAAGGTCTGATAGGGTTTATTTTTGTCATTTTTCAGAGGGTGAGACCTCCCTCATTCCCTAAATTTTTGAAAAAGTCAATAATTTAAAATTTCACATATGCAGTTGTGTCTTTATCCAGAATGGCTAAGATTCTTTCCATGATAACTGGCTTAATAATTATTTTGAAATCTCACTCTTACAGAATTTGATTGAATTTGAACAGAAGTTGTTGCTACGTTTCTGAGCAGGTCTGATACAATATTTGCAGGAGAATGCAATGTGATGAGTTTGTACATTTTTTATTACTCCCTAGCAAAGGAAATCCTCTTGACTATGTACTGGGACTTGTTTTCAACTTGTCTTAGTGAACCAAAATTAGGAAAAGCAATGTTGACTCTTCTAAATTTTTCATAATATTGTAAGATGGTGCAAAACAAACTTACTTAACTCTGTCAGCAGGATGGGTGGTATATATTGTGAATATTTGTTACTGTAGACTTTATTGAACTTTTGCTGTAGCACATTGAGAGTCCAGGATAATTGAATTTTTTTTTTTTTTAAACCAGACCTGGCTGAGCCATCCCATGTCTCAGTATGAACAAACTGTGGTTTTGAAGCCTCAGTTGACAAAGCCTTTTGACTCCCACATTTTACTTTTTCCATGATACTGTCTTTCAGGACACCCAATCTAAGAAGAGTTACTTAAGTAGTTATCCCACTACTTATGTCAAAAATAGTATCAAGCGTTGCTGCTATGTGCTAGTCATGTGTAGATGGTATAGCTGGTAGCCTCACCAATCTCAAACACCTTCCTGCATGTCAGTAGCTTTCTGAAGCTATTTTGGTTACCCAGTATTTGGCAAAAGTTGGGATAACAACATCAGGAGTGAAGAATGACAATCTTTTTCTCCATTAGGATGGGCTGGTGGCTTGTGATGGTCTCAGGCTGGATATCCAGAGCCAATTCTCCACAGAGAGCTTCAAAGGTGGCCCTCTGTATGGGGAAATTCTTCATCCACTGTTGGTCATCCCACTTGTAGCACGGTGTAGTCTTGCCACAGAGTGTTAGTCTTTCAGGCCTTAGATCTTTCTTCTCTTAAAGGCAATGCATAGCAGGTTTGGACCCTCCTTATTGCAATTGGCCTTGGCAAGGAATTCTGGGCCTCAGTAACACTTTTGCTACATTGCTGAGCCCCAGGACAATGTGTGGGATATGTGTGTCATAGATCCTTTGCTGACTAACGGTTTTGTTGTCTCCAACCAAGAAGGCAAGCCTGAGAAAGCACGGAAAGCTGTCTGATATGGACAAAAGCAATAAAAATCAAAGCAGTTGGAGCTTTGGGAGCATGAGCATCTAGAGGCAGCATGTCAAGATACAGTGTGTTCAGCAACTGCCCATGTGAGAGCATCTGTGGGTCTGAAGTTGTTCACTGCAGGTGGCCTATAGGACATGCAGAGAGGTGTATGGGCCACTTCAGAGCTCTGGGAGATGGATCCTGTTCACAAGTCTCTCATCTAACTGGCGTCTGGGCAAGGTCACTCTGTTTGGGAAGGTGGTGAGTTTAGCAGCCTGCATGCACACCATGCTATGTCACCTTCTGAAGGGGCGGAGCAACTGCTTTGGCATGCTCGTTTTTCAGTGGAAACACATTGTAGTTATGTTAGGCAGAGCTAAGTACCTATGGATGTTTCATGAGTACCAACATGCTGATTGGGAAATAATATACACTGCGCTGTTGAAGTTGTTGTAAACAGCAGTGTTGTTAATCATAACATTTCCAAGCTTTCTCTGCAGCAGGATCATTGCACAGGAATTCCTTTGAAGGTAAAGCCATGGTAACAAAACTACGGCAACATCAGTCCTTGCTCTCAAAAGATCATCAAAGATTAGATCCATATTTTTCAGTCCTTTCTCTGGAGCTTTTCCTCACTGTCTTCCATGTTCTTTTTGCCTATCTGGTTTGAAGAAGCTTTTCTTAATAATGAAAAATGGCTCAATTTGAATGGAACTAACAAAAATAACTCCCATTTTCTCCATTCATTCCTCATGCTGTCTTATGCTAGAAACATACATTTTTCTGAACATCTTGGAGCTGTGGGGAGGGGATTCCTCTGGACACCAGGAACAGTATCTTTAATCACTCAAGAAAGGAATGTGCTTAAGTGGCCATCATATAGAACTTTGCTAATCACACTAATCATTGTGCAATGATGAAAAGAGGGATACTTCAATGTCCCTTATGGAGAAATTGGTACGTGGCATGTGCTCTGAACAATTCTCAAGAATTGAGCTCTTAAGGCAACGGGAGTGGGCCTGGAGGAACACTTTACCTGGTTTATTATGCATGAAACAGGTGCTGAGTTTTCAGAGCTGTCAGGAGTGCATTTCTTTTGACAAGTCCCAGGAGCAGCATTCTAGGCATCAGGGGAACTCTGGCATCAGAAACTTAGCCAGCTGCAGAGTTTCTGTACAGATTGAACAGATACCAAATGGTGATTTTGCTGAGCTACTCTTCCAGTTAACATGCCTGAAATGGTAGTGGGGTCTTCTCTGCAGTGAGACTCTTAAAGGAACTCTGAATTCAGTTATTTAATACTAGTTTTAACTGTAGTAAAATTAATAACTGATGAATGAAATAGCTGAAAGCAGGGCCCTTAATTTTTTCCCTCAAGTCCAGAAAGAATACCATTGTATTATGATTATCTTTGTGTGCCTCAAAATTTAAAGTTTTTCAATATACCTCTGTTTTTAGTCAGTTTAGTGTTCAGTATAAATAATAGTCTTTTTTATGAATAAGTAGTTCTGAAAAGAAGTCAGATTAAATATTGCTAAACTGACAGCATGGAAAAAATCACATGATGAGAAGGCCAAGTATCCTTATGATGTAACTTTGTCTTATATATCAGGTCATAATTTTCTTTGAGAATATATGTTTCTTTCCAGCTGTTGGCAACCTCTGCTTTTCAGCTTTATGAGCCTTGAGTGTATCTGTTAAGAAGAACATTGACTCAAAGCCATTTTCTTTTTGTTGCTTTCCAGATAGAGTCACTGTATCTCCTTTTTGTGTAGAGAATCCAGAAAGCTCTCCAATGAGAATTTGCTTCCTTTTTGTTTTGGCTTTTTGTTTTCTTTCTTTCATTATTATTACTTGTTTACATATGATGGAAATGATAAATAAATCCCAAACTTTGAATTGATGCTGAAATCTAAAGTATTTGGGTTTTTCTTACATGAATTTATTCCATATGTTACTGAAAACTTGGCTTGTAATTTCTGTTTATGTGCTAAAGTAAATGTCATATCAAAACTAACAGCTACTCCTCATGATTTTAAGGACTTTTTGCCTATGGATTTCATTTCAGTCCTGGAAGAAAGTGTAGGAAGGTAGGCTTACTGAAGAGACTGGCCAGCCCAAAACCTGTAGCTTTAAAAGAAGCATAGTGCACCTTTCACTAACCTGGGTCACTCCACAGTCTGAGATCTCCTTTGTTTTGTCTTTGGTTTGTTTTGCTAAAAGTGTTATTATTATGCCCAGGACAAACTGCTGCCTCAGAAATAACATACTTTTTGACTTTGCAGGTCACAAGTATTTGCATATTCTCAAGTCAATGGTGCTTTTAGTTATTGTCTAAACTCTTGGTGTGTCAAGGGCTATTTTTTGGTGCTTCTGTTTTTTTGTATTAATACCATGTTTGATATGGGAAATAAAGTGTGTCATGGCTTCTGGTGTGTGTGAGGGCAAGGAAAGGACGTTTCTTACTTTGGACTTGTCATTCTACAGCTGTGGAAAAGTGGACTTGATACTTGAGGACATCCCATTTGTTTCTATTTGTTTCTATACATTTGTAATCTCTAAAGAACTCCAGACAGTCTATGTTATTTCTGGTTTAAATTCCTGTATGTATTTGCAGGTGTCATTCAAGTATGTCTGTCTTTGAGAATCCAAGATGCAGTCACTTAAGCTTCTGCATCTCAAAAAGAAGTTTCCACATTCCCATGAGGTGCCTCAGATGCTGATATAGTAAAGAGATCAATACAGGGAACAGAGTGAGATTCAGTTGCATTAATTCAACCCAACACTCTTAAGAGATTATTCAGCTGATCACCTGTGGGTGTCTCTTTTAGGATAAACTGAATCACTGCATGAGCTCAATTGATTGTATAGGTGGGAAGAAGATTTTGTTTCTTATGCATGTGGCTTTTTGGTGGTAGGGGTACATTCCTGGAATTCAGTTGCTCCACATTTTTCCCCACAAGTCCTGTGACATAGCTGTCAGCTCTGTGCAGGTTTTTTGGATAGTCCATGACACTAGAAATCTCTGGGGTCACTGAATTCCACTCTCGGTCTGGTGACATCAAAATGTCATCTTCAAAGTCTGGCAGTGATTCAAGCCTTTGTCCTTTACTGTTCTGCTAATCATGTCTCTGTTAATCTACCTTGGATTTTTGTCTCATGCCCAAGTGTTGGACACTAGTCCTGCATTTATGTTTTAAACTTTATGTCATATAAGCAATCCAATCCTGGTTTTAAGTTCACAGTGCTACTCAGACAGTTAAAACATACTGATAACATTTTTAATTAGAAATTTGAATCAGAAATTGTATAACTGTATGTTGTCTTTACACAAGCCCTTCTGAATAGGATAACATAATTTTTCAAGTATTGCTGTATTTCCGTTATATGTGAAGTAAATTCTTAATTGCAATTTTGGGATCCTTCAGAATTAATGTAATTGGTGTGATTGTTATTTGATTTAAATAATAGTTTTACCACAAATTTAATGATGTGGGTTATAAATACTGGATGTTCTTTCTCTTGACTTCATAACCTTGTCTTTTAAGCAGCTCAAGTATTATTCTGATGTAGACGGCAAGTCTCCAGTTCTGCAGATGCTATGAACATGCTTAATTAAAAAACCTTTCTCTTCTATTCTGAATGGCTAGACAAAAAATCAGATTTTGAAGTTGATCCAGCTGTAAGCTGGAGAAGTCTCTGGCATTGCCTTTTGCTATTTCTGTCTGAAATGAATGCCTTCTACAGTAACTAACTTGTATATCATTTCAGACAGCTACCTCTTTCCAATGCAGCATTTACCATACCATATATCAAAAAGTAGATAACATTTCATGACAATAAATGAGTAAGAATTCATAGTAAGGAATAAATAGAAATGTCTCAAATGGATTTTTTCCAGGTATTAGAGCTGCCTTCCTGAACTTCAGAGACTTACAAAGAGTGGTCATAATATGTGTGGCTTATGTTTGTGTATCTCTGTAAAGAAGGGACAGCTTTAGATTCAGATTTTAAGGTTTTGCTGAAGATTTAGTTCAATACTGATTGACTCATATCAGATAACACTCAAATAATGCCACCATCTAAGATGTAGGAAGACTCCTGACACAGCAGGAAGACTGAAGAGACACTGCTTTTGTGGCCACAAGAAGTAAAGGTTTATTCACTATCTGTGAGAGTTTACATGCTGTATACCCCTCACCTTCCAGTGCTTTCCTGTCCTGCTGGGCCATGAGGTGCCCAGCAAGTTGCTCTATCACTCCCTCTCCATCAAGAGGACAGCGGACGAAGATGCAACAAAAAGCTTGTAGATGGGCTTAAGACAGGAAGATCACTTTTCAACTTCACGGGCAAAACAGACTCAACTTTCAAAATTAATTTTTTATTAATTAATTTATTATTTGCCAATAATGAGAAATAGGAACTAATATTAAAATACCTTTCCCCCCACCCCGCCTTTCTACCTGGGCTCAGCTTCACTACCAACTTCTTCATCTCCTCCTACCCTCATCAGCACAGGGGTATGGGGAATGGGGGTTGTGATCACTTTATCACATGCTGGCTCTGCCCCTCCTCCCTCCCCATGCTCTTCCAGTGTCTGTTCCAGTGTGGGATCCTTACCCATAGGCTACAGTCCTTCATGACCTTCTCCAATGCGAGTCCTTCCCATGGGCTGCAATTCTTCATGAACTTGCTCCACCAAAGGTTCCTTGCACAGGGTGGAAGAGCCCTTCAGGAGTGGACTGCTTCAGTGTGGGTCCCTCATGGGCTCCCAACCCCAACCAGAAACTTGCATCAGTGTGGGCTCTTCTCCACAGACTGCATCTCCTGCCAGGAGCCTGTGGCTGTGTGGGATGTCCATGGGCACACCCATCTGCTCCAGCACAGGGCCTGCTGCAGGCTGCAGGTGGATATCTGATCCACTGTGATCCTCAGGGCTTCAAAGGCACAGCACATGGTCTGCATCACAGGCTGCAGGGGAATCTCTGCTCTGGAACCTGGAGCACCTCCTCCCTCTGCTTCTCCAGTGTCCTTGGTGTCTGCACACTTGTTTGTCACATTTTCTCACTCCTCTCTCCCAGATGCTGCTGTGCAGCATTTTTTACCCTTTCTTAAATTTATCACAGAGACATTATGTGTGTCTGTGATGGGCTCAGCTTTGGCCAGTGGTACATTCATCATGAAGCTGGGTGGAACTGGCCCAGTCCAATGTGGCGGCAGCTTCTGTTGTCTTCTCACACGAGACAGAACTCTGCTCTTCAGATATCAGCAAGACAGCATCACTTAGGCATCAGGTTTCTCTTGTGTAACCAAGGCACTTTTTCACACAGACGCTTTTCCACAGATTTTTTTTTTCATGTGTTTTCCTTTTCTGTTATATCCCATTTTATTTCCAGATTTCCTCATATTTTCATTAATTTGGTACTCTATTAGTTATATCATTATTAACTATTACAATCAGGAAAAATTGCCCATATGACTATATGAGACAAATTTTAGCTAACATTAATACTTCTTTCACAGTTTGGGGTTCCTCAGCTTAATTTTTCCTTCTGCCCTTCTTGATCAGTGTCACACATTGCTCCTCACATACATTGTCCACCTAGTTCTGACATAGCTAAACCTGTGTAACAAACGTGTTGCATAAAGAGGGGCTATTTTTATAACCCAAAAGTGTTCTATTTTTACAGCTGAGCAGTACTGAAATGAATTCACTAAAAGACAAGGTAAAAGAAATATGATTGCTGCAAAAAATTGATGGCACATAAAATAAATAATTGAATTGACCAGTGAGCTCCAGCTCTTAATTTCATTGCTTCAGAGTTGTTCTAATTATCCAAAGAAAAAGCAGTTGAAAATGTATCAGGTAAGACATAATTGTTTCATATTTCCTGTTATGATCTTAGAAAAAATTCCACTCTTTTCAATCTGTCCCACTTTAAGGAAAAGAGCAACCTCTGTAAACGTGGAGAAAGTTACCCAAGCACTTAAGTGGAAATCTCAAAATTGCATGAAAAGGTGTGAGAAGTTTCAGTTAAAAATGGATTATGTAATTCCCTCATTATGTGTCTGATTTGTCACTGATAGATTTTCCTTTCCTGCAGCCACCCCACACCCCCAGCACACTGCAAATAACACGTGGCTTGCATAGCAGATATAATAGATATTCTTTGGACAGATAAATGTTAAAACCACATAGCTTGGAATATAGTCTAGCAAGGGTTTCCAGCTGGAGCTTTCTTGCAAAACCATCAAGAGCTGGACATGCTTTAGGGTTCTTTTTTCACAACTACTCTTTCCTTGTTCCTTTTCCTCTTAGAATGAAATAGCATAACATTTAAGATTTGTGCTATATTGTTTATTTTTTCCCCTCTTCTCTGTTAGTTTATAGCCTCTTCATTGGAAAAAAATGGTAAAATGGCAAAAAAGAAAAAAAATATGTCCACATATGGGGGAAGCTTCTGAACTTTACCAACTCATTAGTATTCACTGATATAAAGAGGAAAAGGCATTTCCAGTCATTAATTTTCATACTTTCAGAGTACCTTCTGGTCGAGAGGTTGAGCAAGAGAGTGACTTTATACAATCTTTCATCATACAAATAGAGAAAAAAGGATATTACTGGTTAATCAAAGGGGTGAAAGAAATTCTGCATATCTAAATACAAACTCTGGCTCTGGAGATTGTGAGAAATGAAGAAACTTATATTTTTCTTCTCTTTTTCTTTAATCAAGTGTTGGTGGGCACTGTTCAATCAAATGAACCTCTTTTTGTAGCTGGAAAGGCAGTTCTTATGTTCTTAAGTTTCAACATTGTCCTTACTTTTTGAGTATTTTATATGTTAACACTTACACTTTTCAAATCCATACAGATGGCCATATGAATAAAGGGTTGTTTTTCATTTTAGATTTTCCGCTTTGAGAATCAGGTTTTTCAGAGGCCTTCGTTTGACTCTCTCTTCTGGAGAGATGCGTAGGAGTCAATAAACTCTGTGACTCTAACTCTTATTCAGTCTATGTCATACCTGTTTCCTGCTGAGTCACTGTATGACTTTCTCACTGACTTTTAGTGTTTTCATTTTTGAGTGGGAAATTATTTTGGCTGAAGGCCATTCTTTTCTCTATTTCTATGTATTACGTACAATGAAGAAACATGATGTGAAAAGCTAGGAAAAACAGCCATGGGGTATAAGAAAGTGTTTTTGAACGAAACAGGCCATTCATTCAAAAATGAAGAGAAAACTGTAAATTAGTCTTCTTCCCATTGACTAGCCACATGTTGTAGCTGCTAGAAGCAAGTGATCAGGGAAATCAATCTGCAAATTTTCCTTTGGACAGAAGAGATCTCCATGCTTTACAGAGAAGAAATTGAGGTGTTAGTCTGTAGTTGTAATTCTATTGCACCCATATCGCCAAGACTACCTGCAAGAAATCTGAAAACCTGGACAGTGAACCAGGTGTAGTTGAGATGATGGATTACATTTAGAAAAAAAATGTTTCTCTTGGTGGTTTTCCTCTGCTTCCACCTTCTTCACAGTTGGGTATCTAAAATAATCTGCTGGCATAACTCAGCTAAATTAAATGGGGCAATTAAATCAGTCCAGATAAAATTATAAGAATAGTTTTAAGCTTACAAATAACTTATAACAGTTATAAACTTATAAGACCATTTTAATGTTCATGTGGATGACTCAGCATATGTTTGCACCTCTAGAATAATAGTTAGAGGCTAATAATTAATAAAAAATAAATAGGTTTAAAACTGGGGCCTAATTTTCTATTGGTCTCCTGTGGCAGGAGAAGTATTATAGAGTTACAGAACAACACATCATTCCCTCTTCCTTTCCCTTCCAGGCTTTCCACCTCATTACCTGGTTTCTTCCACTCTTTTTTGCATTTTTTTTAATTCAAGGCAAAGTTTTAGCAAATGAAAAGGCTTTGTATTCTTAGTAAAGCATTTGAAAATTGTGGCTTAATACGTGTTAGCCCATTACTGCAAATCCTCCATCCTGCAGTCTTCCTGCAGGCCTTTTTCTGTATGTACTACTTCAGATTATCTAGGTAACTGCTGAACTGTCTGAGTATCTCAGTTCCCAGCATTTTAAGGGCCTTAAATTAGCATTACTACGAGGCAGAAGAAAACAGAGAGGTAGGGAAGCTGTCTGGATGGAGGTGCTGGAGCAATGTTTGTTTTGCCATTAAGCTGGAGGCACCAAAGTCCATAGTTGAAAGGTTGAGAACAAAACCAAATATTGTAATGAATCCGTGATTTCAGAGTTCAAAAGGTTACTGTATAACTCCTGCAGCTTTCTTCACTTATGTGAATGCAAGTGTTTATTTTTCTGGCAGATGAGTGTTAACATTTCTGGTAGGATTGTTTCAAGCTCACTTTTTGCCTGGTCTTTGAACAAGAATGAAGTTTGGATGGAAAGTTTTTGAAAGCTGGTGATGCTTAGTCTTCCATGTCCCCTGGATTAGACTGTGTATCTGCAACAGATTTGCACATGTGCTTCTGGTACTTCTCAAGGATTTCTGGACATGCAACAGTCAGTAGGTGATTGCTTGGAGCAGTAGGATGGCAGGGTATCGCTGTGTAATGCTTCAGGCAAAGCCTGAGAAGTGGCCTGCACAGCCACAAACAGTCTGTTTCTCCTTTGAGTCATAGCCCCAGAGGTTCCAGCATCAGCTATGTTGCTTTAATCCAGTTTGTGAATCAAGGCAGCTGTTTCTCGTGACTGATTCCTAGTACTTCTTTTATAGTATTTTATTTTTTGTGCCACAGTGATTTCAGTTATGGGAGAAGCTTAGCAAGATTCATTGGCAACCTCATCCCTTTTCTGTGTTTACTAGAATGAAGTAATTGACATATGGGAGTATTCATAGGATTGTGTCAGACAAGCTAGACTGAAAGTAACAGACAGATGTCCAGTGAGTTAAATATGCAAATCTTGAATATAAATGATGAATTAGATTAATGAACAGATGAAAAATGACCATATTAAAAATTACTGGAATCTCATCTCATTCCTTTTGGGAGAGTTTTTGTGAATCACATTATGATCACAAAGACAGCATGTTTCTGTTTTAGTGTTATTCTGGATAATTGCACATTCTTTTCTATTATCATGCTATGTTTGAATGTGGCTTTCTGTACCTAAGTGGAACTTCTAAGTATGTACTTTCTGGTCTTTTGTCATTCACATTCACTTTTTTCTGGACGTAGAACTAGGTAGTAACAGGAGTCTTGATTCATACTCTCAGTAAGTTTAAAATTCTAACAATTGGTGTAAAGGTGTCTGATCAAAGTAACAAAAATAAAATCCTACCTTTCTTTTCTTGCATGTATTTTCATTACTGGGAGCTGCGTGAATATACACAAGACTTGATTTTGAACCACTGAAGATTGTAGGGTTTTGCTGGGACACAGCTGAACTGATCAGGTTTAATATGAAATGCATTTAATTAGAGGAGAGGAGATTAATTTCTTTCTAGCAGACAGCCTAGTATGAGCTATTTTTTTAAAACTCCTCTAAGCCGGTGGAGAAAAGTAGACTGAGGTCATGGCCAGAGGCCCACTCTAAGTCAGCATGTCTCTGGCTCCATTCATGCCATTGCTCCTTCTGTGTCTCTTTTAACAGCTGCTGGAATGAGCAGGGTCAGGTTCCAGTGTACTGTCTGTTTCCCTGGAGGGATGCAGGAGCATGGGGAATGTGAAAACCTCCCTTTTGGTGGCAGTGCAGGTTTCTGTTGCATAGAAATGCCCATTTAACTACAGTTAACAATGCTTGCAGCAGGAGCCCAGACAAGCAAGCTCCTTAGTTACTTAGGTAAACAGAGTTAAGTAAGATAAATCCTGGTCTTAGTCTACTAAACATTTACAGTCAACAAAAATGAAGTGTCTACATGACAGGCTGTGTGAGGGTGTGGTGTGATTAGAATCTTCGGCATTTCATTCTTTACAAGTATTCTATAAAATGTGAAATAAGGAAAGAAAGAAAAGATGGAATAAGTTAACAATGAGCATGCACTTGTAAATATTGATATAACTGCTTATTTTCCCAGAGACACGGAATGATTGATTGGAAGTGACCTCTGGAAGTTGTCTGGGCCAATACCCGTGCTTAAGCAGGGGAACCTAAAGCCAGTTGCTCAGGACTGTGCCCGGTTGGGTTTTGAGTATCTCCAAGGATGGGGGCTTCACAAGCCCCCTGGGCCAGGCATGCCAGTGGTTGGTCATCCTCAGCAAAAAAAGATGTTTCTTGATGTTCAGATGTCACCTCATATGTTTGAGTTTGTGCCCATTTTCTCATGTCCTTTCATTGGGCACCACTGAAGAGCCCAGCCCCTCTTGGAACCCTGCCTTCAGGTGTTTATATACATGGATAAGATCCACCTGAGCCTCCTTTTCTGGAGTCTGAACAGTCCCAGCTCTCTCAACCTCTCTTCGTAGGAGAGATGCTCCAGTCCCTGTGTCATTTCGTGGCTGTTGCACTCATACCAGTATGTCCATGTCTCTGTTGTGCTAACAAGCCCAGCACTTACACAACTCCCCAGGTGTAGCCTCCCCAGTGTCAAATAGAGGGGAAGGATCGCCTCTCTTGACCTGCTGGTAATGCTGTGCCTAATGCAGCCCAGAATAACATTGGCTTCTTGGCAGCAAGGGCATATTGCTGGCTCATGTTCAACTTGGCATTCACCAGAACCCCCAGGTCATTTTTTGTCAAGCTGCTTTTCACCTGGTATATGTGTGTGCTTTTCACATATACATCTGCCTGATATTGTTCAGCCCCAGATGTAGGACTTTGCACTTCATTTTGTTGAACAAAGAAATTATTGAAGTGATTTAGAAAAAAAATTCTCTTAAACTATTGTAACCACAGGGATGCTCCTTCTTGAGATAGAGGGCTTTTTTTACGCAGCCTGATTTTCTCCTACTAGTCTTGTTTAGTTTTTTGGTGGTGTTTTGTACAGTTTTTCGAGGAAAAGGCAATATAGCATTGAGTTGAAGAGTGTCGCTAAAGTATTTTGTGGTCAACCCTGAGGTGTCAATCTAAAAATCTGGGTTCAGAATATTGTTTCCAATCATTGTGGGTCTGCAGGAAAACCACTTTCCCTTACATTCCCATCAGTGTATTTTGCCTTAAGCCTCAATTCATGTGAAAAAGAGGAGAAAGTGAGGTTAATGCCTTCCCTCTCCTTTCACTCCTCTCATGTGAGGGCAGCTGAACTTGCTATTTATCAACTATTGAAGTGGCAAATTACAGTGTCATGATTTAAAGTAAAGTGTCACTAGCTTTCATCTCCTTACATTCCACAGTCTTTACTGGAGCAGTTCAGAGGGTGATTTGTAAGTGGTTAATGCCTTTTATTTCCTTCCACTGGAGACCAGGTAGACTTCTGGGGTGGAAGTTTGATCAACAGCCCTGTTTTCTTGTGTCTTCATTCAGGAATCAGAGCACTTTAATCCTAAATTAGCTCTTCAGAGCAGGGGTTTTGGCTCAGTACATTTTAGTGTGTCATTTACTGTAAGAGTGAGTCCCTCCATGTCACCTGAGACTTCTAGTCACTATGACAACACAAATCATAACAAACCAGTGAACATCTGAAAGAGATTATGAAAAGGCATTATGTAGCTTGGTAGTTTTTAAGAGATTTCATTAGCCTATTTTCAGAACAAGCAGAAGTGCAGGGCTTGGGAGTGTTCTTGCTCTGTGAAACTGAGTCATATGTGAGTACTTTTACTGTGAAAATTTGAGTTGGGTTTATGCCCCAATGGTGGGATGTCTTCCAAGTCCTCAACTTACACTAATGGATGAAGTGGAACTATGTGGTTTTGGATATGGCCCATTGTAGACAATGTCACCTGGTTTCGACCCTTCCCAGAAGATCCTTTAGAAGGTGCTGATCTACTTTTATGGGAAAAGTGTTGCTAAAGGGGCAGAGCATATGTATGCATTGAGCAGTGGGAGCTATATACCAGGCGTAGGCATCAATATGAACAGGTGCTTTGATTTACCCACTTCCTTTTGCAGCTTGCTTCCATCGTGCGAGCAAAGGTTGTATACATGCTGTGGTCTGCTTTTCTACCAGTATATACTCCTGTTTGAAGTGTTTATTTTCTCAGCAGAGAAGAAAATATTAGTTTTGTATAAATTTAACAGACATTTGTAGCAAGTAGTTCTTCTCAAATTCTGAGTATTTCCAGGTTAAATATATTGTAACTAAGAAATACTTGCGGGTCATGGGGATAATACTTTGACTTTATTATGACAGACAAGTGTGAAGTATACTACAAAATATTTCTGTGGAAGGAACTGTAAGGTTTGATGACTTCCTAGACATTTCCAAATTAATGTGAGTCATCATTATGTGTTTATTTTCTTGCATGAGGAAACATAATCACCACCTCTCATTCAATTGTTCTTTTTTACAGTGAAAAAAGCTTTGCTTGCTTGTGGTGGTAAGATATCAGTCTGACTACATGACTAATTCAGGAAATAGAGAAGGTCTTGTGGGCAGGGAAGGTGGGAGTGAACTGCTTACATGAGAATTGGTCATTGTTTGTTAGATGTCAGAATCAATCCAGATTCCAATTCTTACGAATAGAAGCCCACATTTTCCAGTAAAATATGAAGCTCTGACTAAGAAGTTTGATTCCTAATTGTGAAGTTATTGTCTGTCTCTTTTGGTATTACAGAAGCTTGCTTGGGCCTACCCAGACAATGGCAGACAATGGCAATGAATCCAAAAGCAGTTAACCTTTTACTAAGGTGAACTGGACTACCACTGCTTAAGACATTTAAAACATCATTAAGATAGTCTATTAGAAAGCCTTAGAAAATATACAGAGAGAATCTGTAATAGTAAAATTTTATATTCCTTTAAAATCCTTTACTAACTCATTTAGTTACGTTTTTAACATTATTTTATTGTGTGAGCAAATAAAATAGGGGGAAACATAGAACCTGTTTTGTGCAAGAATTTGAGTAAGTCTTTAAGTGAGTGGCCACATTTCACCTTCCTTGGAAGTGCAGGCATGTATGTGAGTTTCAGTGAATGGACTTAAGTACCTTGTCTTGAGGTCAAAGATAGTCAGAAGCAGAAGCTTTGATGTCCTGTCCCACACTTCAAGCATAGGCATCACTATGAACTTTGATTTATGGGCTTCCTTTACTGGTTTGCTTTCATTGTGTGAGCAAAGGCTGTGATCTGCTTTTTCTGACAGTCTGCTAGTATGTGCTTCTGTTTGAAGGATTTATGTTTATTTTCTCAACAGAGAAGAAAATAATAGTTTCATATAAATTTAGGGGAATTTGTAGCCAGTAATTTGTCTCTTTTTTCTCTACTATATTCTGTGTACTTCTATGTAAAGTTTTAGCTTTATTAAAAAGAACTTACTTCCCTGTTGTTTTGCATATCCATGTTCATTCTGTATATGGGTGTTCATGTGATGAATAGAGCCTGTATTGCTGTATTCACCTTATATCACTATAACAGCTATTTCCAGCTCAGCATACTCTGTCTCATTTGCACGCAAAATTACTTCTGGGTTCTTTTTTCCTTGTTTTTCCACTCTGGACTCATGAATGTTACAATAAATAAGTTCTGTTAATGACCAATTTTCCAACAGAAAATCTCCAATCCCAAATTTAGACAACCTTTCTGTTATTTCAGATATCCAGGAGCTGCGCATACCCCGCTAAGTCTAACCTGAATAGTTAAGTCTGTAGCTTCTTAAATTATACCTGGTTCAGAATTAAGGCAAGAATTCATGGAGAAAGATTGCAGTTTCCACAAGAATAAAGAATTCATAAAGGGAGGAGCAGGGTAAAAAGCAGACAAGCAATAAAAGTCAATTTACTAAAAAATGACAAATTACAAAAAAAGTCAAATTACAAATATCTTTAGCATAAAATACTAAAGATATTTGCAAACCTGACTTGTGTCTACAGTGATTGTCTTGGAATGATCATGATTTGTGCCAGGGACAAATATAAAACAAGTTCATTGCTTGCATATGAATCTTTAAAGGCCATGTGTTAAGTTAATGTGCTACTGATAACTTATCACATTTTATGTCTAGACATTCAAGCTAATGTGAATGGGAATACTTTCATGTGATTTTTCCCTCTGGTGTTTTCGCCCCACAACAGTGCTCTTTTTCTGCTTCTGTGCTGCTAAGAATAATAATGGAAACTTTCTGTCAAAAACGACAGGCAGACAGAGACACACACTCCCACACACAACCTCTTACCTTTTCATGATATAATGTGGAGTATGGAGTTTTGGGCCTTGCAATGATGTGTTTCAATTTGAATGTGGTCATTTCTTCCTTAGAATAGGTGATAAACTGTTTATATCTGGACTGATCCTTGAGGGGCTTAGAATATTTAGGTCTTGTTTTGCAGCCACTGTAGTATGCCTGGATTACAGGTGGGTTACCAGACAAGAAAGACAATTTTCCTGGTCATACACTAGATTTTTAAACTATTGTAGAACTACTCACTTAGACAAGGTTCTATATCAGGAGGAAGGTTCTTGAATTCATGGTGGTTTAGCTACTCTGGCAAGTGGTTTTCCTTTAGCTTTGTACAAAAACTCCTTTGAAAGCTCTTCAATTAGTAAGGTTCCTCTGTCAAAAGATTAAAAAGTGACAAGACTGACACTCATCTTAAAAACGCTATGGAAACATCTCTAAATGATATAATTTCTGCTAAAGAACCTGTTGATGCACTTGGCAGGCTGAAGTTGAAGAGAAATAAGTCTAACTAGGGGAATTTGATAACAATCTGCAAAAGATTGTTAAAGAGAAAGTGAACAAAGAATGATTCTTAAAAGCTTGCAGCAATTAATTTCTATAATGGGCTCTTCTTTGTTTTTCTTTTAAAGGGATAGTTGCTCATAAGCTGAAGATAAAATAAACAAAAGGAAGTATCGTCTACATAATGATTTGCTGTATCATTAAACACTCGTGGCAGCAGAAATCTAATTGAGAAACAGGCAAACATACTTCAACTTCTTTGTGGAATATAAATCCCCAGATGACAAGTAAACTTCATAATCTGGATGTGACTTTTGGTTCAGGGACATTGTAAACCGCTAGCTGTCAGCTGTTGGGAAGATGTGCCAGGGAAAAAATATCTGCATCAGGCATATTTGTTACATAAAGTAATTATGCTGAGATTGTTAATCATGCCTTCATAATATTTGCATTCACTATGATAATGTAACTTAGTTGGACATGAGCTCTTTAACTCTCAGGATATTTGAAATAATTAAGTTTACTACTGCATGTCTTGTCAGTTTTACAGGTGCTAATATCAAACTTGTCCTTCAGACAAGCTCTGGCTTCCTATGGCTGTTTTAATTAGTTTCAAGAGCTCATCAAAATAATCAGTGTCTCAGGCCAAGGGTATCTAAAAGCTGTCCTAAATCTCTTGGTTGATGATTTTCATCTCTGCACAGTGCAATACTCATGAAGTTTTCCTGGCAAAGTCTGAAGATTTGGAAAGAAGTCACTGGGGAGCTAAGGATCATTAAAAATGTCAGCATATTTTTTTTCTTTCAATCTGCCTTTTTCTAAGAAAAAATATCTGTGTCTCTATATTTTAAACAATAACCTAATACAATGTGGAAATATACAACTCCTTCTGAAAACCCAAACCTCAACCCAAATAAAACCTAACTTGCAACAGAGCTAAGCTGTCCTATTTCTGTCTCTTTTGCTTTCCTCTTCTCCTGGGGAGCTGATGGGAAAAATACACAGCATTGCATAGTCTTACGTTCCCTTTTCTGTCCAAATGAAAGTAGCTCAGATTGTACAGTAATAATCATAGAGGAGAATAAATATAAAACAGGACAGATGTCCGAGTTTATGCCCAAACTAGTCATGTTACACCATGTTCAAACAGTGAAACAAATAGCTTTTTCTTCCTTTCCTTTCACGCTGGAATATGCAGAGAGATTTGGAAGTCCACTGTAGACTCAAAATGCAAATAGGTATTTCTTTATGACATTTAACTTTTATTTAATGGTAACTCATAAGCTGTCTTTGCATTCTTACGTTTTTCATGAGTATAGGATTTCCTATATATGACCCAATCTGGGGATATGAGATGTGGACATTCACATCACATCTCTTTACTACTTGGTGGGTTAATTAAATAAGGTAGAGGATTTGGGTCTTCAGATGCTTATATATGAATCTGCTGATGCTGGTGAGCCAATTTTGATATGAGTCTAATACCGAGCATTCTTGTTGTAAGATATTTGGATTTGGGTTGAACCCTATGCTCTATACTGATACTTAGATCACATTCTATTGATACCATTTACTCTTTGGCTTTAATTTTCTCATCTTTAAGTAGTCAATAAAAATTTTGTTGTTGGGCATGAATGAGATGCAATTTTAAAACATTGGTTTTACTTGGAGTGTTCTGCTGTTTACTTTGTATATATTTCAGGTAGAAAGAACTTCTAATAAAAATTGTCATTAATAAGAAAAAGCATGTGTTTTATAAGCTTTTGAAATCCTCTTTTAAGCTGAAAAAATCTGAGACAGATCATTAAACTTAAAATAAACATTACCCTGCTTTAAATATCTGCAGTGTAACCTTAGGTGGGGATTCCGGCTTTTAACGTTTTGGTTAAAAGGTATAGCTATTTTGCTAAGGCATTATATACTTCCAAGGCATAAATGATCAACAGCAAGGACTAACTGAAGACCTCATGCTCTGACTGTACAAAAGAAGATCAGATGCCTGGATCAGGCAGGAGACTCATGGCGCACATTGTGCCAAACCCCAGCATGGTCTGATTAGTAACATTTGATTGATACCTAGTGCAGGTAATTGACAGCTAAGACAGTTTCTGATCTCTTTAGGTCAGAGGAGTAGCAGAATGAACCTGGGCTTGATTTTTGAAGCTAGCTCTGTCAATGCACAAAACTGAAAAGTGGGAAGGCTCTCTTGCTGCAAAATTTGAATTTTACTCATTGTAGATGCTGTGCTTTGCCTATCGCTTACCATGTTTAAGCTGGGCAGTGACACTCAGTCATTTTGACTGGAAGCAAGTAAATGTGATGCTGGATGCTTTGCTCTTCTTGCGTGTGGAGCTGAATATGAAGAACTGATGTGCCTTAACTTTGCTGTTTTACAGAGACACTGAGAGATTAGGAGATATTTATGAACTTACTGAATGAAAGGAAAAAAGTGTATGTGTTACATGTTATGTACACATTAGTTGTGGTAAAGTGCAGGAAAAATTTTACTGATGAATTTGAGTTATGGTCATTGGTGGAACCAAGAATAAGCTGTGGAAGACAATCAAACTAGAAGAGACAAACTAATTCTTCACTTATTGTCTAGTTTGCAAATATTTTAGCTAGCCTTTAAAAAACTCAAAGATGGCATTTCACCTTCCTCCATTTATATAACTCTGAGGGACTTGTTTAGGGTTTCTGGTAATGTGTTGGAGGTCTTAACATAGGCTCTTTGGGCTCCAGCTGCCTTTCTTTAGGCACATGGTTCATCCACAACTTTCGTCATACCTGCCAGCTCTGTGTCCTCA
The DNA here is from genome assembly GCA_036785705.1 of Acanthornis magna. Lineage (NCBI taxonomy): Eukaryota > Metazoa > Chordata > Aves > Passeriformes > Acanthizidae > Acanthornis > Acanthornis magna. The sequence goes on from JAWUZG010000090.1 coordinate 17,957,898, forward strand.
ATACTGTAAGTAGCTGAAAAATTACTGTAGATACCAGTATCCAGACAACTGAATCAGCCTGGCTTGTTTTTCCCCTGCATCTCAGAAATGTTTTTTTTTAACCTGGACCCTGGCTGTACAGCTGTCCTCAAAGTCCTGTCCTCTCAGTCCTGCATCTTCAGCAGCTGGTGGAGGCTGCATGGAACAAGTCCAGGGTAGATGTGTGGGTTTCCTCTGCAAGAAAAAAAAAGAACTTGTGGGAGGATGAGGTGTGCCGGCAGGAAACACACCCACTAGGACGAGAAGCTGGGATATGGACATCTGTGCCGGAGAACTGGGATGTGTACCTGTCTGGAGGGACTGGATATGGTCTAGACTGTGTCTAGACATGATCTAACAAAAAGTACTAGGTTTTTGGCTACGGGAAGCTTGAAAAGTTCCCAGGTTGAATGGGAGGGATGCTGAATCCCTCATCCAGCTGTTCAGGACAAATTAATAAAGGAAAATTCTCAAGTATGGTAGTTTTCACAGCTCTGCTGGTGATCTGGCGCTGTTGCCACTGCTGGAGGTAGGTAACTTTGAATTGGATTTGTGGACATGAAATGAACTCTTATTATTTGTCATATAATATTTAATTGCTGAATTTGGTAAGAAAACTATAGTTCTAAAAATTTTGAAAAAAAATTAAGTGATTTATGCATTTAGCAAAAGAATATGTTCATGCATATATATGAACATTTATATTCTGAAACACATTTTTCAAAATAAGAATAAAATATTCCTCCTCACACTTCCCAACACACCATTTCCAGTTTATGTTCAAGTTTCAGATGATGTAACTCAACTTCTTTGGGAGCAAAAGCTGGGCTGAAAAAGAGGCAACTCTTTTTTTCAATTCAACAATTTTTTTTTCATCCTGGGACTCCTACAGACTCCTACAGACTCTCCATTTGGTTATACTGATATAAATCATAGAACTGTTAGAGAATATGATGATAGATGGAACTCTTCTTCAGAAAACCAGGGGAAAAGTGCCAGACTTTACTGGAATACCAGAAGATTGTCATGTATGTCCTTAAATTTTAGGAAATCTTATCTATGCCATTAAGTATTGTATTCAGTGAAGTCCTTGGTGACTCTTCAGTCTGCAGCATTGATAAATAGGTCTGGGTGTGCAGTGGGAAAATCACTGTAAGTTAAATCTGCTGGGAATCACTTCTCTGAAAGTACATGCATCTTCAATCAAACATTAAAGCAGAATGTCTCGTGTCAATAGAAAGAATTTTGAAACTCTGTATCAACAAGGTACTTGATGGCTTCCAAGAAGAAGATGTTACCCATGAGAGATCTATTCAATGTATGGAGAGAAACCTGTGATTTAAAAGATAAAGAACAGGGGGAACCTAATTCAAAGTTCTTTTGCTGACCCAAAGAAAGGTGTTCCATACTTATTATGTCCCAGCCAAGTGTCCTTATTGCTAGCCTCTAATCAAAGTTCCCTGTAACTGCTCTCCTTCTGGTCTTATGACTCTTGCCTGCCTGACCACACAGCACCTCTTCTGAGTGACCTGCCATCCTGGATCCCAGAGCTGCCTTGTGGAAGATGTGGGCTTGAACCTGTTCTGACTGAAGGAAGCCAGTTCATTGCAAGTGCTCTTGTGCTTTGCAGAAGGTAGATGTGGCCAGCAAGTCCCTAGTCCTTCAGGGAAGAAGGGGCTGATCCAAAATGGATCTAGGTATCAGTTTATCTGACTACAGAACAAGGAAACAGGGTCTCCCTCCACAGGTCTTCAGAAGCTGTTGCACCTCTTCCTGATGTTCCAGCATAACTGGATGCTAGTTTTAGGAGGTCTAATTCATATCCCTGAGGCCACCACTGAACATAAGCAAGCTGAAAGCACAAGATGGGCGATGAAGATGTCCATTGTGAATTATATCAAAGATTAATAGAGACCTTTAAAATAAACTCTTTCCAAATAGTTGTCTTTAATGGGGTACATGCAGCCCAGAATTAGTAAATTTGCACAATTCGTCCCTATGTCACTTGGACTGAGAAATATCTCATATTTCAGCTTCCCTTGTCTCTTTGCACTTGCAATGGCTTATTGAACCCTTTCATTCTGTTTCCTTTTATTTGGCTATCATTTTGCATAGGCTGTTGTCAGAGCATGATAGATTTTGCAGGACCAGATTTAGTTGATAGTGGTACCAAAGGAAATATTTCCTTTAATAATTTTTGATCACAAACCCATTTCCTTTGCTGTGGTATCTAGACTTCATTAGATATATATTGTTGGAGAGAATACTTGCTGTAACAATGTTTCCCTATTAAATTTATCAGGTTCAAACCCTCCAGATAATGTCAGCTATTTGACTGAAGACACCAAAGGTGTGATAATGAGTGATAGATCTGCAGTACTATCTTTATTAATGGCTTGTGATTATAGTTCAATTTGTTCATGATAGTGAACCTCTTCATGCTTCCAGTCCACTCTGGACTGTTCAGTATAATGAAGCCGAGTATTCATTTTTCCCTTTAAAAAGCATCCTGAACAATACTCCAGAAGTATTTTTGCAGCTTCATATGTATATGTTTTCACACACAATGATAGAAGAAGGAGTAATGGCTTTAAACTGAAAGAGGGTAGGCTTAGATTAGATGTTACGAAGAAATTATCTGCTGTGAGAGTGATGAGACTCGGGTTGCCCAAAGAAATTCTGGATGCCTCATCCCTGGAAGTGTTGAGGTCAGGTTGGATGGGACTTTGAGCAATCTGGCCTAGTGGAAGGTGTCCCTGCCCATGGCAGGGGGTTTGGAACTCTATCAGAGCTCCATCCAACCTGGCCTAATGCAGCTTCTCTCAGGGGAATTTTTAATTACACTTTCCCTTCTTCCATAAACCTTGCCAGTTCCAAGAATGAATTTTCTCTCTGAGGCAGACTGTGATGCAAAATCCCTGACCATCTCGTCCAGGCAGCAAGCAGAGAAGCTGCCAAAGGCCTCAGCTGTTGGCCCATAATTAGCATCTGTTTAACCTACAGACTTGTTATGGACAGTTTATCCAGGAAAGCAGTCCTTTGACCTTCCCAGCTGGGACTGGAAGCAGGGAGTTCAATGTCAAGGCTGATGCAGGGTGGGAGCTCCCTGCAGAGGTGGGGCTTGCCTTGTGCAGACTTTCTGCAGAAAAATGAGGGAAAAGTCTGCTTTTTTTGCTGTGTTTCACAACTACTCACAGACTTTGGAAGGGCTGTATTAGAAAATCCAAGCTCCGAGGTATCAATTGATTCTTGGAGATCACTGAAATACTTTATTTCTGGTTTTTACGTTTTGGGGGTTTTTTCATCAGGGAGAGAAGAGTTTTTGGCAAACTGTGAAAATTTTCTTTGTGGAACCTCAGCTGTTCTTATAGCATCTAATCCAAGAACCACAGAAAGCAATTGGAAAATGCTACTACAGTTTTGTCAGGCTTCAGACTGGGCCCTTTACCCTGAGCTGGGAGTGTCTATGCACAACATCAATAACCGGGCTTGGTACTGGCAGCACATCTAGAAGGGGTCACAGAAATGAAATCTAGTCCCAGTCTGGGTCTGAAAACCCTGTGCCCCAACTTTGGACAGGGGGTAAAGCAAAGGACCCCCTTCAGGGTAGGGAGAGATAGTGGCACTTTCCTGCTCCGAAGAGGTGCTGTGAGGATGAACAGATACACAGGTCTGTCTGTGAGCAGGGCTATGAACATCATTGTCAGCCCTGAAAGGCTGAGGTACAGGGACCAGGACTCCATAACCCCATCCATGGACACAGGGAGATCAGCCCTCTTGAATTAAATTTGTGGCACGCAGATTTCAAAATCATATTTTTCCCTCTCGTATTTTTCCAAAAGTCGTTGGTTTAAGTAAACTTATATTTTCCACACTGATAAAATAGTTTTGCTAGTTACGTGTGGTGAAGCTTTATTCTAGAGGCAGCTTTGCAAGACTGTCGTACAGTAAATATAATAATTTGCTTGCTTTGTTACCATGTAAGAATTAAGTACAAACTTTAAGAAATTCCTCTTATTTATTATCAAATGCACTCTTGCTTATACAGGTTCAGAGATTTTTGTTTGTTTGGTTTAATGGTTGTTCTAACTTTAAACAGCATAATAATTATGAAGGACAATTTCTGATCTTATTAATTATATTCTGAAATTGCTGTTGTGATTAAAAAAACTCTACCTAACAAACCCATACTAATCTCTCAAGTGTTTTACTCAGTGCCTTAAGCACTGGGTTTTCAAGACTGAATGTGTTTCTCTCCCTTGACTGCGTTCCTTTGAAAAAGACAAGTCAGCACAAGGTGGTGCTAAATAGCACATCATTAATCTTTTTCTAATATACAACCCTGAAGGGAGCTTTGGGAAAAGGCAGCTAAAGGATCCTTTTTTAACTGCCTGATAAAAGATTTTTTTTTTTTTAATTTATTTACTTCTGTCTGTCATGTCTGGGAGACCTTCCTAGTAAAGCCTGCCCACTTTGGCTATTAAAGAAGTCTCCTCTGAGAGGTGTGGGCCCCCAGTCTTAGGAGAAATGCAGTAACCCATTTTAGGATTTCCTTACAGGAAAGTGTAGACATTATCTACTTATTTTTAAGTGGATGGTGGTATTTTTCACCTCTGTTCCACAGCTCTTTGGGTTTTGTGAGTTGTTTCGGAGAAAATCTGTACAGCATGTGTGCTCTGGGCTTAAGTTACAGGGTTCTGTATTTCATTTGGACAAATTGCTAAGGAGAGGTTGAAAATGCAAAATGGGTGGAGAAAACTTGAACGCCTGAGCAGATTCAGGACTGGCAGCTCCAGGGAGGGTGGGTGCCCCTTCACCCAAGAACTGCTCTGTTCTGTGTGCTGCTGCTCTGCCGGAAGCAGGGAGAGATGCAGTGTTTGATGGGCTGCTGACCTCTTTGCTTTGCCTGCAAGCAGAAGCACCAACTAAGTATTTCCTTTTCTTGGCATCAAATAGCCTCTTCTGAGAAAATGCTCCTGAGATGCAAACTGAAAGGGATGGACATCTTCAAAAAACTCTATATTTTAGGGGAAGGCAAACTGATCTCTCTAAAAAAAATCCCAAAAACCAAATTATGTTTATGCTAGTAAACACAAAGCTGACCAGCTGGAATCATCTAGCCAAAGTGCTGTACTTGCTTTCTTGTGTTTCTTAAAGAATCTTGACTCCACAAATATTTGGAAGCACTTTGACATTGTATCTGCACCTCAGAGACTTTCTTTCATGTCTTTTGCCCTTTAAAACATGTTTTATAGATAGGAAAGGTCTCTAGGAAAGCCTGGAACATTATTTCTTTTGCAAAACAACAGAAGTTTTGGAGGGGTCCTATTTCTTTCCCATCATTTAAATCCCATTGTCAGAGAGAGCTTCCTAAGGAACCTAGGGGAGCAGTTATTATTCTGCACTGGCATCTCTTCACTCTTGCTATGTGAATGATTTTAAGGACCCTCTTGCTTATCACAGAACTGACAGAGAGCACCAAGTCCAACGTGGTGTGAAAACTTGTCTTTTGTGGAGATATCTGAGATGTCTGATCATGCGTGACATAGAATATAGACTTGACATTAGGATAAGATTGGACATTAGGAAGCATGGTTTTACAGGGAGGGTGGTCAGATGCTGGAACAGACTTCCTAGAGAGGTGGTCAATGCCCCAAGCCTGTCAATGATTAAGAGGATTTTGGACAATGTCCTTAACAACATGCTTTAACCTGTGGTCAGGCAGTTGGAGAGGATGATTGTTGTAGGTCCCTCTCAACTGAAATATTCCATTCCATTCCATTCCATTCCATTCCATTCCATTCCATTCCATATAATGAATAGCCAACTTTCTCTCTTAATTTGTTTGTACAGGAGTTGAACTAATGAGTCAAGAGGAGGTTGGCTCTATTGTCTTTTATATTGACATATATTTGTTAATATATACTAAAATAATAATATTCCCAGAACTGAGGTTTGAAGTCCAGGCTGAGTAGCTCCTTAGTTCTTATAACCTAATTTTTTACCAGTAACACCAGGTCTCTAAAACACATTTGTAATTGCAGTAACAGATTTTCTGTTGGAAGTGCTAATCAAGACTTGTTCTTCCTGCATGCCATTGACACTCAATTTCATTAAGAGACATGAATCTGATCAAGAGTTAATGCTTTATCTATTGACTCTTTACCAGGCTTGCAAATGCTGTTGTATGTTAGTATTCTAAATCATCTTTTGTAACTATTCATAGGCATTTTCACCAGAAGATGAGTCTGGACAGCTCATCAGGATCTGAAACATCCAAATTTATGGTGAAGTTCTTTAGGTGATTGTGGTATGAGCTGTTGGAAAAAAATTTGGCAGACTTCAAGAGATTAGACATGTTTATGTAGTGGGAACATAGTTTTGGATAAGTACCTAGACTTCAGAATATACTTCAACAACTGTCTGGAGTGAGCAAGACATTCCTTCTCCAGATAGGTTATCCCACAAGTTTTTACTGGATAGATGGATCAGAAGTCTGCTCTGATATGGCAATTGCTTATTTTGTATGTTTTAAGCATCAAGTGCAGAACAGACCTGGAAGCACAAAGTGGCATTTCCAAGGGTGAGCTCTGACACTCTTCATCTGTGTTTTTAGTTTCAGCCAGGAGTCTGGCAGCATACATGGCAGCCAAGAGTGACTTTTTCATTACCAAAGGAAGTGATTAGAAAATAAAGTGGGTTTTTGGGTTTTCTTGGTTGGCTTGGTTTTTTTCTTAAATTTTATTTTGTTTGTTGGTTTGTTTGTTTGTTTGTTTTCTGAAGAACATGACTTCATATACCAATAATCTTTCTTTTTCTTATGAACTGTCCAGTTTTTCAGATGTGAGTCTGTGGATTCTGCAGATGCGCAAATCTTGGACTGGTGACTTTTTCTTTGTACTCCATCCCCGATCTCAGTTTATTTATCACCCATTTGGACCATTAGCAGTAAATTGCTTTCTTGTTCACCTAAGTCTCAGGTAGGCAAGAAGATGTGCTTTGAGTCCATTCAGCACCAAGTAATTAACTTCATGTAGAAAGTAGGTACATTTCGATTCAGGATGGCAAGAGGGAACATGTGAGGGACCAGCCCAGTTCCTTGGTTAGAGGGCATGTTTCTAGGAGCTATTTCATAAGGCAGCTTTGCAGTTACTGAATTGTCACTGGAAACAACTGAAAAGATGAAACAAATCAAAACCTCCGAAAACTAACAGCTTTATAGATAACGATTCTCTAGCTATCAGGAGAGGCTCAACAGAGAAAAAGCAGATGGTGAAGTAGAAGTCAACGTATTTGCTGATCTCATTGCTGCTGTCTATACTATTGCGCTGCTACTTGTTTGTGCCAGTGGGAGACAGAAATTTGTATTGCTGAACACCACAGCAGGGTGAAAATCTTCAAAAGTGCTCTGTATAAATTGAGAACGAGTTTGCTTTGTTCCCTAACCTGGTTCTTCAAAATGACTAGTGAGAGATTTTGTTTGATGTTGTAGCTATTTGCATTCCGCAAAGCTGAGTTGTTAGTCTCTTTTCTCTGCTTTATGTCTTGTGGTTGTAGGTCTGCATACAAAGGTGTGAGGCTTTGGCATCTATATTGCCCCAAGTGATTAAAGTGCTGAAAGGGGAGACATTTTCCTCATTTTGTAATAACACTGCCTTCAATGAGTGCTATAAATCACTTGGTCATTATGCTGATTTTCCTTTGGCCTTCCGGTGGTGTCCCTCCTGCAGTCTGGAATGAATGCTGCTATGAAGAACAGTTTGTTTCTGGGAAAATCATGTTGGCATTTGCAGCTTGAGCTCCTCTGGAGGATACAGCCTATTCATGTGTAGAGAGGCCTAGTCCTTCCCTTGCTGGAAAACTGTCAGTACTCTCTGGAGTGTTAGTAGCTTAAGTTACAAGTGACTGCATTTTTCAGGCTTCCAGCCTCTTATTCCACTAGGATATAAGAATTTGACATTTTGATTGTTTGTTTAATGAAGGCATTCTCTTACCTATAGCTCAGTTGTTCTGATATTAAAAAGAACAAAAAAAGGAAAAGAAAATATCTATTTTGGAAGCCAGAGATCTTGACTATATAAGAACATTGTTTTCCATCCAGCAGTGTGACGCCAAGCAATTAGAAAGAAGAGTAGCATTGGCATTCCCACTGCATTACAGCAAGCAAAATATGACCAAATATTAAACATAAATCCTGGCCTTAATCTTTGATTCAGATCCCAGTTTGAACAACTTGCACTATTAGAGGTGCCTACAGCTGAGTCTAGGGTAAAGGGATGGGCCATTTGCCTGCCTGGTTTGCAAATGGGCTTTGGTTTGGGCCCATTTCCTCCAGATGGACATGGCCCTTTGCATACAATTGTATATTCTGGCATACTGCTGCTCTGCAGTGTGCTCTGGTGTCCATGGGATCTTGGGAAGCTCTTCTGGGTGGCTGCATGGCTCAGCTCTGACTGAGCAGGGCTGCAGACACTGCTCTGCTGAGTGCCCCCCTCCGAGATCTCAGGGGAGAAATGGACTGAGCTCTTGCAGACTGAACTCACAACCACTGGTGCAGCTCTGTGTTGTGGACCCCTCACTGGAGTCTCCAGGGTAAGCTGAGAGCAAGAGGAACCCTTGGAAGCACGAGGTCTTCAGCAGGCACGGGGACGGGTGTGGTGCAATGAGCAACGGTATGTAATGCATGTGCAAGGGGCCTCTGGAAAATACCTGCGAGCACCAGAGATAACAGCAACTCTGTATTTTATCTCTGAGCTGGAAAGAATTGCTCATTCAGTTCAGTATCCAGTCCTAGCAGAGCCAACATCTGAGAAAGATATATGCAAGGTCAGACAGATAACAAACCTGCCTTTCAGAAGGTTCTTCCTCCTCCTGGCTGTTTTCATTAGTTTGTGAGCTAAGGTAAGAATAATATATCTCTTTAACCTTTTCAAAAAGAGCTTTGGATGTTCTTATTATCTGTATGAATGTCTAATTCTACTTTTATTGTTGGCCAATGCTTGAATGCATCACATAGCAATGACTCACACAGCGTAATGCTATGTCATGTAAAAGGCACCACTGTAAAATGTATTTCTTTTCAGTTTCACTGCTTGTGGCTTTTCTTAAGTTTATGGAAGACTTGTTTGCATGAGACTTCTTTCAAAACTTATCTCTCAGAAAGAGAATAGTTTCACACAAAGGTCCAGATTCTCATTCTACAACTATGCAGTTTAGAAGCACTAACATTATATGAGAAATGGCACATAGTCTACAAAAATGTGCATTATGGATTTCTGTTACAGCTACAGGAAGAAGAAAAAAATACAGGGAGTTGCAACAAGTCCCTTTAACTAATACACATTCTGTTGATTTGGGAAGATCTTTGCTTTTTTTTTTTTTTCATTTTCACTGAGTTTGTTTTTGCTTACCAGAACAATTTAGGCTAAGAGAAAGTTTTTAAATTTTTACTATAGACAAAGCTGTTACAGATTTTGAGCCTGCCAGAGTTTTTTAAAGTAGTTGGGAAGCTGACACTCCTTTTTTGTAACTGTTGGCATTGCTTATGTGCTCAGGTATGCCATGCTGTTGGTCCTGCCTCTGCCTTCTTGGTCTCCATGGTGGTGTGTGTGAGTGTGTTAACCAGGAAGACTCACAAGAACCATTTAGCAAGGCAGTGGTTTCTATTTTTCCTCAGAGGAACGGCTTTTCTCTGGTATCTTTTAATAGAAAATATTTCTCTCATTCTTTGAGGAAGATTGCATTCTTCAAATTCCTCAAGAATCCCTTGAAATTACCTGGCTTCTGCCTGGTAGCAGTCATCTTCACAGGAGCTTCAGCAGTTGGTTGGAAAAGAGGCTGGTACACACAGAGAAGTCTACTCAAGTTTTCTGAATGTAATAAAAGGTTTCTTCATTGACAATAGGAGATTCTGGATGTGATTTGTCTAGTCTGATGCACTTTTCAGGATGGAAGAAAATCCATTCATAAGTTTATCAAGAGTTTTTTGAAAGGTCATATTAAGACTAATTTCGTTGGTAGCAGGGTGTATCAAAAAGTGAAAGTGTCCCTGAGGTAAGGTCTCAAAAGGGCTCACAAGTCTAGCAAAGTAGATTGGAGTAGCAGGGTATGTTGACAGATAGTTTCTAGCTGATTAAATACTGTGGAAAACTGGGAAAGTGCTTCCAAAAATGTATGTGCTATTTTGAACTTCTGTGGTTAATTTATTATAGAATTAATATACTTCAATGAAACTCATCTGATTTAGACCAGCTGGAGATGGGGTCCACCATATGCTGTTGGGAAAATCAGAAATGTATTTGAGGGAATCTGGCAAAAGTTTTCAGGTTATTTTTGTTGCAAGCATGAGTGAATGTCTGTGCCTGAAGAAAGTAAGCAAGTTACCTTCATCTATGGCACATGTGTATTTAATAACTATGTATTTAATGCATGGCATTCACCATGTACAAACCCAAAAACAATCTGAAGGATTTCTGTTGAACTTAAAAGCAACCTGCAGGTTTTTGTGCTAAAAGTACCTTTGAATCATTTTGAACTGTTTTCTGTCAGTACAAGTGCAATTAACTGAAGGATTTGCTGGAACACTGTGAAATGAGGGGGAAAAAAGGCATACCAATACTGTCAAAACTCAGAAGTTTTCTGTAGCAGTTGAATGAGTGTGAATTTAGTTCACTGAGTTTAAACTAAAGGCTGGGTGGGTTTTCTGCTGACAGGGGTTTGAAGGGCAGATTGGCATTGTGGTACATTTCCACTTCATGCTTTACTAATGGAAACCATTATGAATTCATAAGGAACCGTAATGGAAACCATATGATTTCAAATCACTGTAATACTTGAATTTTGTATTCGTGAAGTGTATAATCTATTTTTTCTTCTCTCAGTATTACACTGTATGAGTAATAATACTTGGTCCAATATTATGAAAATGCAGACAAGTCCATGTATGTATGGCCTATTTCTTTTCTATCCTCCAACAGCCTTCTTTTTCCAGCCTCAGGAACCCCACCTTTGAAATTTTCTTTTTGTACATTTTCATCTGTTCCGGTGAGCATTGATTCATAACACAATGTCGCCCCAGATTTATTTTCATCACAATAACCTTCCAAATTCTTTCACTTTATAGTATGGTCTTCACTGCTGAATGCTGCTACTGCATCTCAGCTATTCAGCAAGGTGCCATGTCAGGTGAATAGAAGAAGGAGTTGCTAGGAAAGGGATAAGTTTGTGCTATAAGCTGAATATAGGACTGCAATAATCTGTTGACTCAGATGGGGCCAGAGAACATCCTTTCTGTGCATCACACAAACCCCCCATTTTTTACTGTGCCATGACAAACTCAAGACTGCCAAATAAAAACCAAGAAGTCATAAAAATGGCTCGAATGGGGCTCAAGGACACAACAGTCAAAGGCATTTAAAAATGTAAGTATTTATAGACAATTGAATTTAATGTGTGAATGAATGAGTTGACCAATAATGTGTTTTACGTAAATATCAAAACTCTTAAGAGAAACTAAATGGCTTTAATTGCAAATCCTTGCTTCTTTTTTTGTTTAAAATTATAATAATACTCCTGATAGCGGTGAAAGGATTCTTTAAATCATTTAACTCCACCATATGAAATGTAATGTGGTTTATGATTTATTCTTCTGGCTGACTTCTATAGACAGCTTTGCCTAAATTCTGTAGAGCTGAAGGCAGTGGATACTGGCATGAGGCCATGGAACATTAGTTAATGTAGCAAAACAGAAATGCAGGAGTTATTGTAAGTCCTGGAGATCTTGGAGAAAAAGGAAAGTAGCTGAAGAGAAAAGCTGAAATAGCCACTGTAATAACTTGATAAGCCTAATGCGAAATTAATGTGTGGATTGGCCTGACCAACAGCAGGAAGGGGAGCTCTGTAAGTCCAGCCGCACATACCACTGTGATTATGTGCTATGTGATTATGTGTACATGAAGGGATTTTCATGAAGAATTAGTAAGTTGAGACTAATTGTGTGAGTCTTCCTGGCAGAGACCACCTGATCAGCCATGAAAATGCCAAGGAAAGACCTCCTATATTTTCCCTAGTCTCGCATCTTTTTTTGGTATTTCAGAGTCAATCTATAATAAAGGTCTCTCATCATCTTTCCTTGATATTTCCCAGAATGTCCCTCCCTCTTTTAGACTTCAGCTCCTGTCAAAACTACTACCATCTCTTTTCTCCCACCACAGGAAGAAGTGTGGTTCCTCCACCTTTATCCCCTGAAATTATTTAAAAACAAGCTGCCTCTGAAAACATCTGGCTGTGTTTTAGCATTCTGTTTATCAAACTTGCATACTATTAGGCAAATACAGAATTATGAGCAAGCCATACCAAAAAATGATCAAAATAATCATGCACATAGAGTGAAAAAAGAAACAAGTGAAAATGTATTTCACTGGAAACTCACAATTTTTCCATGAAAAGTCATTATGTACAAGTATGTTTGGCTTTATATGCATGCCCTTGTGCTCAGTATAGGTTTGATTTAGGGAAAGAAGAGAGGGAGAATGGACAACACAGGCCCTCTTTCACCTCTGCTGCTCTAATGATCTCAGTTACAGTGATTGAGTAATTCCTCATTTGTAGAGACAGCAGATGTAGGCTCTGCGGTTCTCTGGTTTATCAGTTTCCAAGAACTGGCTTAAGAAACCTTTTTTAAAAGTTCAAAGAACAATGTTTTTAAACTATCTCTGGGGTACATTGTGTTCTAAAGGAAATAATTTCAATGTCCCTTGAGGTTTGGTGCTCAGTTCTGCTTCGCTTTGGATGAATTACAGTGTAGAAAAGCGAAAAAGGGAGGTGTTAGAATTTAATCCTACTCCTATATAAAGAAGAGGTTTCCAAGGGATCAAAGTTTCTTTTCATGCTCTATTGCAGACTAGTTAAAAGATAGTCCTCCCTTGTTGTTGACTCTGTCTATGATTATGGATACATTATGGACACTCATAATGCAAATGCTGCTGTCACTGAAAGTTCTTCTGTGAACACAGTATGGGCTCATAGGTGTTTACATACTTTCAGAGCAGTACAGGATCTATCCTGCTTCTTGGTTATGGCAGCTGTTCCAATTTTTGCAGTGTGTTCACTGCTTTTAATGAACAGCTCTTCGCCTTAACAAGGTACATCATGTCTCCAGATTGCTGAGGACCTGCCAAACTGTGTGAGATACATACACTGGTCAGGCTTCCTATTGTGAGTAGTCATTTTGCATCAGTTGCTCTGAAATTTAGTGACAATACATCAAGATATAGCCATAGGTGAATTTTGGTAATTTTTGAGTTGACTTTGCTTTTAATTGACTTTTTCTTTTTACATTGCAAATTTTATTAAATGAAGGCATGATGAATGCACAGATTATAAAATGTTATAAAACACTGGTAGCAAAAAATCTATCCAGTCTTCACTTTAAGTGTTTTTTTTTTTTTTTGGTTTGGTTTGTTTGGTTTAGTTTCTTTCTCTGTCATGTATATTCATATCTGTTATGTTAAAGAATATTCCTGCTGTCCATTGAACCATGTCAGACCTCTAATTAAAGTATGCTCTCTTTGGCTGAAATCAAACCTAGAGCTAGATGCAACTTCTGTGTAGCATCCTTCCAGTCAGAGAACAAACAGCACACATCATTCCTGGACACCGAGCAGAGGCGAACAGAGCATAGTTCACACCCACACTCATCTCTTGGATGACCTTGCAGCTCTTATTGGGCGAATGTATCCAAATTTCTTATCACCACATGGAGAGCTGGAGGGAGAAGAGGAAGAGAAGCATCTGTTTCTGTTAGCATCTGTTAGGGCACTGGCTCTAGGGTTAGACATAGCTAGGGAGCTTGAGAGCTTAATAGCACTTCCAAATGTTTAATTTCCAAGTCTTACAGCTAATGGTCCGTGCATGTCCCATCCTTTGCTGCTTATGGAAGAAGACAGGCTTGAATAAATGCTCTGTAATATTTTGGGAAATGGGAAGAGGGGAAAGAAGTATCTAGAGAAAAGAGCCAACTTGTTATCCCAATAAGTGTGTCATTAGACTGCTAGCCTTAATATTGCCCTAGTAATGTTTGGGATGATAATTTATTATTTCCTCAGGTCATACCGTAATTTACTGATGACATCCAAGAGCCTGTTAGCACAGGCCTCCTCACCTGGGGAAGCAATAGCTCTATCTTTACTGTTTTCCTTGAATTCCAGAAGGTGGAAAGTGCAAATATCACCATGCATAGTGGTTAATTTAGCCTTCAGTTTTATAACAATTTTATAATCACAGGACACTGAGGAAAGCTGTTTTAATCCCTCCTAAGTGTGCAACTCTGGCATAGGGCATGTCCTGTCTTGGCTCCTTAATGTGAGCTTTCAACAGCTTTTGCATTCAAATTTGTTTACTTTACAAGTTTTATGGTCCTCTCAAGTTGTCCCCTTTTCAGTCAAGGACTCAGGCAGAATGACACTGTTCCTGTTTCTTTATAAGCATCTAAAGAAAACACAAATTTTATTTTAAAATTTGAGTGCTTCTCATACAGTCTTATTTTTCTCTACTTTGCTACATTGAAATACTCTAGAGATGTGTTAACTGACATATTTTCTAATGAGAAACAGCCTAACTTTTCTTAAAATAATTTTGCCAACCGTCTTGTACAATATACTGGCTTTAATTAATGAGATCAGCTGAAAAATAGAAGGTATTTTTAATGATAATTTATTAGATGTATCAGTTTCCACTTTACGTTTTTGCACAGTGAGATTATGTATGCTTTTGATGCATTTATTTCACAGACCACTCACATCACCCTCCTATCTTTCACTTCAGATCCTCATCTGAGCAATGCTGCTCTCAAGCAATGGTTTCCAATCCACAGAATGTGGGCAATGAGCCCAACATTACTCATGGTACATTTATTCCTATAGATTTTTATTTCTTTAACATGACGTGAGATCAGAGGGGCATGTGTCCTCTGAAAGCAGCACAGAGACTCTTAGTCATACTTTTATATACTTCTCATAGTTTACATATACTTTCCTATCTACTCTGGAATATTGATTATATTTTCCAAGGAAATTTTTTAACTGCTCAGATACAATCTAAAGAAAGACTGTACCTTAAAGGGTATTCTGCCCAAGAAGATCACTGTGTTTTTATGGGGACCTCCTATCACCTCTTTGATTCATCAAGCATGAAAAAATTTCCTATCAATAAAAACATAGAAATCCAAATATTAAAACAGTCATTGCTTCAGCTGAAAACACTTTGAAAAAAAAAATACATATATACACACACACACACACACATATATATATAGGTTTATGGTCTATACTATCTGATAGATTTTATAAATTTATTTCTTACAGTGATCATGGGTGAATACAGACCCTATGGTGTCATTTGCTTGGCTGTGATTTCTGGAGAAATTATCTTATGTAACTCTTCTTTTAGTCCTTTCTTTTCCTCTTGTCATTACCTGGGGCTAATGGACTGGCCTGGCATGGCCTAGCCTAGCCTAGCTAGCCTATCTGCTGTTGAGAGCTTCCAAATGCTGAAGTGGGGTCAAGCTTCTTACTTAAATACGTTGGCTTCAGCCCTTGTGCTGCCTTTGGACAACAACAAAAGCCAAACATGTTTTTAGCAGTTTAGTAATAATGTTAGACATTTCGTTTATTCTAGTTTGGTATTTGCTCCTTCATATAACTCCTGTATTTCTTTGGCAAGGCAAGATGGCAATTTTAAGTCCCAAGTTTTACTTCTCTGCCTTCTGCTTTTGTCCTGGCTCCTATATATCTATCAGCTGTGATTTTTTTTTTTTTTTGGAACTAGGAAAGATTTTCCATTTTTTTCTTGTGTTTCTGTTGTCATCTTTGTCCATGTTGCTTTCATCATGATGACATGGTCAAGTTCTTGCAAACAGTGTAAACAGTTGTTATTATTCCTTCTGTTTTCACAGAGGCTGGTTTCTGCTATTTGTCACAGCATATGGGGTTTTTTTAACTCTGCTGTTTTTTCCTGGACTCTAATTTTGAGCTCTGTGTATTTTTCTGACTCAAGTTTCTTTCCTTTTAGCATGCTGGATCATTTTTCATGTATCCATAAAGCTGTCCACCATAAACCACCTTTCATTATGGAGGAGTTGAGAGGGGACCTCATCAATGTCTATCAGTATCTGAAGGGAGGTGTTAGAGGATGGAGCCAGGCTCTGCTCAGTGCTGCCCAGCAACAGGACTAGAGCCAACAGGCAGAAACTGATGCTCAGGAAGTTCCACCTGAACATGGGGAAAAACTTCTTTACTGTGTAGGTGACCATGCACTGGCACAGATTGCCTGGAGAGGTTGTGGAGTCTCTCTCACTGGACATAGCCAAGAACTGGACGCAGTTTTGTGCAATGTACTCTGGGATGACCCTGACTGAGCAGGGAGGTTGGACCAGATGCCCCACTATAGTCCCTTCCAACCTTACCCAATCTCTGATTCTGTGATTCTGTGATTCTGTGACTCTGTGATTGATACAGTGATTCTGTGTCTCCCTTAGGTTAGCATCTCTAATTTTCTGCCTAGTTGTCAGTGGGAGGCTTTCCTTTCCCAGTTATTATTTGCATAGCTGGCAAGTGTCCAGACTGGGCAGTAAGACATGTTCAGCATTCATTTTTATTGTAGAGCTGCAGGCCATTTCCAAATCCCAGGGAGCCTGGCAGAAGCTGGATAAACTCAGGTCTGCCTTTTGACTGACTCTCTGACCCCATGACACAGAAACATCTAAGTGCCATAGCAGTGCAGGGTGGCTGGCTTTAGCAGGACAACCTTACAGGTACAGTTTCCCTAGATACACCAGGAAAGCAGCAAACACAGCATGTTTCTGGTTGTTTTACTGTTTACAAATTCTTTCCAGAGTCAGGTTTAGGCTTTTTTTACTGTTTCAGGTATTTGCTAGCAACTATGTGAAGTCTTTCTGCAATGGACTCTGATGAAGCTTGACTCTTCCTTCCTCCTGACCTCCTTTTGACTTTTTCAGCCATGATGAATGAGTCAAAGTCTGAAGGTAGTGATCCAGGCACAGACTTTTCTTGCATTGCTGCCAGAGGATGTTTTCAAAAGGAGAACCAAACACAGCATCCTTTAGGAGTTTTCTTCTTGCTCTCCATTTCTTTATTTTGTTCAAATATAACAGCATAAAAGATTGCCATATGTCAGAGCTTGCCTTGTTGCTTGCCAGCATTCAGGCAACAGATTATGATAAATTATAGAGAAATAAGCCTCTTTCTTAGAGAGCTGGTATAAATCTGCCCTGTGCAATTGTGGCCTGATGTGTGTAACCTGTCTGTTACGCACCTCTTAAAGGGTTCAGGAGATTAATGCTCTAAAATATTTCTATCCAGAAATAAAATTGTCATTATATCCTGTTGGCTACAAAGTGTGACTAAAATTCCCTCAGCTGATGGAAATAAAGTGTTACCAAAAACAGACAGAGAAAAAATGTTTCTTTGGGTCATGTGCTCACCGTCAAAAGGGGAAGGAGACAGGGACTCCAAAGAAAGCCTTGCAGGTTTTGCAATCATCTTCCTGACCCTTCAACTAGAGGCACTTAACATCTGCTGGGATGGGTGGCTATAAAATCAGGAAGAAATTAGTGGAAAAAAAATAAAATGTCCTACCTTATTCCCAGGAGGACTTTCTGATGTTTTGGAGTGCTCTGTACAACCTCCAGTAGCACTTGAAAATATGTCAGAACCAATAAAGTCTTATGGTTTCAGCTAAAACTCAGATTTTTGTATGAAATACAGAATTCAGCAATTATTTCTGTCTGCACCTGCTGCAGCTTCTGGTATGATGCTGTGGTGGGCAGAAAGAGGCATCATTTTCTTGAACTGCCCCGACCTAAACCTGTTCAGCTGAGCTGCTTGAGCCCTTAAGCTCCTCTGTCTTCTCTGCATTCATAGTTCATGAGGTAGTTACATCTGTACTTCAGCCCTACTTCTCCCCGCTCCTCCTTTCCCATAGGACAGTGGAACAGAGCCAGAAGTGATGCTGAAATGATGTGAGAGTTTTCCCTACATGTATGAGGACAAATGAACTAGAAAAATAATCTTCTTCCTTAAGTATTGAAGATAAGAGTCTTTCAAGATGTGGCCATGGGAAAAGTCAAGGCAGTCTAAGAGAATGTTAATTTGTGGGTGGTAAGAAAAGATATTATGATACATCCTCACTAACTAGAGTTACAAGGTTGTGCTCACATTTTAGCACATGACAAAGCAGTCAGAAGTGCCTACACTGGGTATGTATTGATGTAGAGAGGCAGATAATGTTGAAAACCTCCAGAAGATCTCATCCCTCTGTTAGCTGCCTTAAATGATGTGTCCCTGAAAGCCTGTAAGAACATCTATCTATCTATCTATCTATCTATCTATCTATCTATCTATCTATCTATCTATCTATCTATCTATCTATCTCTGTGCACCCTAAGGACCCTGTAGTGCTTTGCCCTATTTGGCTTCTAAAAGGTGTTGAGTATTGGGTGGTTTTGGTAGTACTGATGGGAAGAGCACTGCAGTGGGTACCTGTGTAGGTGCAGGACTGTGCTGTGCTGCCAATGCAGTGCTGTCTTCATGCTTATGCCATGCTCTGCATCCCCCTTGGCACTGGGTAATGGTGATGGAAGAACCTGCGAGGCAGCTCCCACTCAGCACCAGCATGTCATGGCCTTTATTTAAAACTGTATCAGCAACTTCTCTGCAGATGTTTCTGTTTTACAGCAGAAATGATGAGTATGGTTGTATTCTTATGAGGAAACTCTGCAATAGCTTGAGTGACCCAAATGGAGCAAATTCTCCACAGATGGGGTCTGCATGGCATGCTGCATGCAGGTTGGAACCTGTTTGATCCTGCACAACTCTGGGTTCCCAGTGTCTACAGGCACTTGAGATTATCTGTACTATACTTAGTTTCTTTATAGTTTGCTCTAATAAAAAAACCAGAAGACTATTAAAATGGTACTTTACAGCATCTGAGTGACTTTCTTACCAGTGTAATAGTGGACTAGCACCTCCTGGTGCAGGAAGGGTGCCCCTCAGGAGCAAAAAAATGACAGGTGCTTAAAACAATAGATTGTGTCTGAGGAATAAAGATTTAGCCAAATTTTATCATCCCTTTCATTTTGTTCTGATTCACACAGAGCGCTGAAACACAGAGTCTTTAATCTGTTGTAATCATCAATGTTAAAAATGTTTGAACAATGGACTCACTTTTACTATAAAATTCAGATAAGGTGGATCAGCTCCTGATCAGGAAAAAAACAGTCTGAACATTGTTTGCCTGTCTCATTTCTGTGCCTCCTCTATTAGTTTCAAGACAACATAGCTGTAAGTCACAGTTCCTTTCCCAATGGCATCCTCTGCTCACAAAGGGCACTCAGCTGTTTGCTGTTAATGCTGACTTCCAGAGCATTTATACTTAAATAATAAAATTACTGGGAGAGTTAGGGGAGGAAATTCAGCAGCTTGTTTCCACAGCTGTGGTTCAAAACCTCAAAGACATTCATACCCCATGAGTGGAGCTGCCACAGACCAACACTTTGTTCGTATCCTCTCTGCTTTCTATCACCTCATAGTTTTGTTGGTTTTTCAGTCAGAGGTCAGCTGCATCCCTCTCCCATTTGTACACCTATGGAGGGAAACACTTGGCGAATTTTCCCAGCAGTATGAGATTTTTTCTTGTGTTATGCAAGTTGTATAACTCTTTTGAAAGTCTCACTTAGTTTTATTATGCTCATTTTATTTCTCATATTTCCTCTTTGTCAGAACTATTTCTCTGTGGGCAGCTACTGGATATTTTTCTGATCCCATGGAATAGATGGGTTTTTTTTCTCTTTTAAAGTATCCACAACTGGTATATTGCTGCTCTATATGGCTGTGTTATGCTGTTTTTCAGCAAGCTAGGGAAATAGGCCTGAAAAAATGTGCTCTTATCTGTAAATAGTACCTAGGGATATGTTTGTCTTAAGCACATGACTATTCCCATCAAAGTAGTGTATGTGTGTAAGTGCTTTATTAGGTCCTTGTAGCAATAGTACAATTTCTTTTATATCATGGCAGACGAATCCTAATGAAAAATTGTGCTGAATTCTTAATATCTACCATCCCCTAAAGGATGGAAATAAATTTCTCATTTTTGGAAACGCATTTTGAAGAAGATGCATAAATTAGGTAAATTATTAATATTTTTGGAAGCTGGAAGTCAGTTTTAAAATATTGGTGACAAGTGGGAGTGAAACCTTTAATAGTTCTTCCAGATTTGTCATGCTATGAGTAATCTCCGCTTTCATGGAGTAAGAGAGATTTCCTTAGAAATTACAGTTCCTTGGAGGATGTTTTCTTTTGACCTATTGTAATTAGCTGTGTGGAAACAGCATTTTGTGTCTGTTCACTTGGAAAGTTTAATGACAGGGAGCACTCAGCAGCAGACATCTGCTTACTGCTCCTTGTTTAGTGGTAGTGTGTATAAACCCACAAGGAAAGAAAATGCCCTTGCCATGCACTATGAGAAAAGGCAGCAGTTTGTGACAGAATGTATTTTAATATTTAGGAATGTCAGCAATAGTAGAAAGGATCAATTGTGAGATATCTCTTACATATCTTGAGGCATGCGAACCCACTTTTTCATAGCCTGCTCTGAATTTTGCCCCATAACATCTCACAAGAGGGCTGGCAATTATAAGCAGAGACTTCTGCGAATGCTGTTTATGCCCTCTTGTTTTCAGCTATGAAATGCAGAAAGCAGGTGATGTCTCAGCATGCTGTGGGAAAGCAGGCTGGAAGTGAGTGGGGCAGGGTTATCCTCCTGACTAAGGCCAGCAGATGTTTCAGGGTCAAGTTGTGCAACCATGGGATGCTGAATGGAAGGTTCACACTGCCAGGGGTCAGCCAGGAAAGACGCGTTGGAGCAGAATGCTTTCTGTTCCTGGACTCTGTTCTGGGATGAGGAGGGAAGATAAGATGAGGTACCACTAGCTTCTGGGTACCAGTGTGAAACCATGTTCAGGAACGCTGGTGAGGAGCTACACCTACAGTGTATGGCTCTATTGAATCATAGCTGCATCAATAAGGAGAGTATTTTGAAAAAATATGGATAACTTGTAATTGTGTTATATAAAACCTTAATTTTTGCATGTAACTAATTTGAACCACTTCTGAACAAAATATGCCATAAACAGTTTACAAATAGTAGTGAAAACATGCTTGAGACAAATAAGGTCTCCTGAACTTTTGAGTTAAAAAATCAAATAATTTAAAAGGAAAAAAAGCCCAAGGGGAAAATATTAAATTCAACTTTTATTCCAAATGTCTATGTTAAACTTTTGAAACTGTAAACAGAGACAGTAAGAAGAATGTATGAAGACACAGCATGTGTATGGTCAGCGTACTGGCATCTCTCTTCCTGTCCTGTGTGAAAGATCCCAGTGGAAATAGATATTAATAATACTACATTATAATATTTTAGTAGTTATAATATATGATCATATTATACCATATTACATATAATATAATAATAGTCATAGAAAATCATTGCTTCATTGAGGGAGAAAATTTCTTATGGCAGTTGTTAAATTGAAATTATTTGATGGGGATTGTCTCTTGGTGATATTTCTGAGGATGAAAAAGACTCTTTCTTATTGAGGGTTTTGATAACGCTCTATTGTCAAGTGGTGTCGGGGCCAGTGTAAGACAAACAAGTGATATTTTTCCTTTGCGAAGGATTTCTATTTCTTTACAGGATTAATATTTTTCCAATTCCTAATGGTTATATTGTGGAGGTTGTGAGTAGAACGTAAATTTATTCCCCCACTTCGCTACCAAGAAACAAAATAAGAAAATATGGGAAAACCCATCTCAAGTGTGTTGCTTGGCGTTTTCATGGTTTTGTTTCTCCTGTTGGCTTGAACATTATTAATTTTGTTGTTTTCGGTGTTTTTTGTGCCTACAGGGGTTCAAGGCCATAAATCACAAGAGAGCATAAGTAGTATCTTTTGGCTCACCAGCCAGATGCGTAATGAAAGGCTGATTCATGGTTGTGGTATGGAGTAGGTCAGGTCTTTCCTAACACAGCATAAACTGCCTATTACTGGAAACCTTAAATATTATAAAGTTCTTGGATACCTCAGGTGGGGCCCTGTACTGTAGCTGTCTAATGACTGGCATGCAACAAATACCACCCTTTAAAAAGTTTTTTCTCGTGGGAGTGGGATCTTAAAATTTGGGATGTATAGCATTCATATAATAGTAATAAGTGCTAATTATTTGTTCTGATGGTGAGAGTACTCTTGTGAGGGCTTCCATTTCCCAGAAGTATTAGTTCTTTGTGTTGCTGGAGCTGAGGAGGTTGGATGGTTTCCTTGTGCCACACCTGCTGACCTTTTCCTCAGTTTGCATCCCAGACACCTCTGGGTCCCTCTCACTGTACTGAAACCAAGGAGGAGCTTGGACACAGATGTTTTTAAGCTGTCCGATACAATTTGGAGTAGAGAATGTGAAGGGTAAGTGATAATCCATGAGTGCTGGAAGAAGTGTCTCTAACCACTTTCTATAAGGTATAGAGAAGGGAATGGGCTGTTCTCAGCATGACCTTGTTTTACTCATCTCTGGATAATGGATCATGGCTATTCCAGAGAGATCAAAAAAAGGTACATGGTGCTTCTTCCAAGAACTACTAGACCCTGGGGCCAAAGGCTGAATCACATCAACTTTTTTGTCATGTTCATTTTTATTCTCTAAGAAGGTCATGTGGTCCTATGGCCCAACACCACCACTAGCCACATTGCTGGGTGGATGAAGTCAGTATCTATCCTACCATCTTACTGTACATTCTTATTTCCACTATTTGTTTTTTCCCTGTCTCTTCAGCTTGGCTTCTAATTCAAGCCCAGCCCTGCCTCAGGCCTTTCTCTGATGAGGCCCAGCGACAAACCCAACAAGTGCCTTGCTCTGGGAAAGATGTTATGCTTGTGGCATTGCCTGATGTCTGACATGCTTGTGCCTGGCAGGGCCATGTCTGACAAACTGATAGGCTTCATAGCAATTTTTTATTCCTCTAACTTTACAAAAAATAAAGTATTTTCTCTGTAAAATTTCCCAGATCACCTGTCAGTGTAACTCCAAATGAGTTTCAAAAGAAGTTGTGTATTATATTTCTGGTATTTGTACATAAAAAATTTGTTCATAAAAATAACCAATATAATTATTTAGGAGTGCTGAGAAAGGTTATGGATAACTCAACAAAATTTAGTTCTTAGCCACTTTGTGGCAGAGGAAATAGCCTAAATAATGCGACTTCATTGCCTTGCTGGCTTCTAATAGGAAAAAGCTTTTCCTGGGTTCACTAACAGTATTTCACTTGCCAACATTCATCTGTGGAAGAATTTCTTATGGTGAGACAAGAACTCAGGCCCTGTGATATATCAGACACCACGCAGCAGAGAAAGACACAGATATGCCTAAGTTCACCTTGCTGGGGCTTTCTCCCTATCTGGTGGCAGGTCCACTGGGCCAGTGCCATGTTGCAGCTAAGATGAGAAAGGTTTGTGAAAGACCTCATTAGCTCATGTGCGAAACTGTGTCAGTGCTGCTGTGCTGCTTTGGGATACAGGAGATTATCTCTATGATGTCCTAGTAGTGTTTCATGGTTATTTCTACTCTTTCAGTGCTAGTTTCAGCAAAAGTCTTGTGTGATATGAGGACACGTACTGAGATAAGAGATGCTCCAAAGAGAGTACAAATACCACAGGTCTGTCTAGCGGAGTTGGGCAGCAAGGCAACAGAGGCGACTCCCCACTGCCACCTGCCTGGGCAATACCATAGCCTGACCCGTTAAAGGGAAAAGAACATCTCCATTTAAATATAACAGCAAGCTAATTCTTGCAAACCATTCCTGTGCTGAGATGTAGTCTCTGGTAGAGCGAACGATTGAATTCTGCGATGTTCCATTTTTCCGTGCCTAACATATACAACACTTGGCACTCTTTGCTCAATAGCTCTGTGTTAGAAAATACCATCCGTGTCTGTTTCCTCACTACTCTTGTGTTCTGCCTGAAGACTGCAGAGTTTGCATCCAGCAGGCGTTTCTTGATGGCCAGACACAAAGACTCCAAAAATCAGTTAATATTTGGGTCAGATTCTGATCTTTGGTCTGCTGATGTGAACTTGGAATAACTCTCTGGGTTTCAGTGATAGCTCCAGACTTGCACTTTCAGTGATAGAAAGTTTCTTGGGCTGGATTTCTGGCTGAGACAAATGGGTGTGTCTTTCTTGGACATAAGTAGCTACAGAATTTGATGTAAATGAAGTTATGATTTTTCTGAAATTATGCTGCTTTTACATTAATGTGTCTAAAAAAAATGAAGTCGTGTGTTTGTTATTTCTTAATTTGATTTGAAAGTCATGGCTCTGGAGTAGATTTCCATTGTGGTTACAGCCACTGAGCAGCTTTTAATTCACTGTCTGTAATGTGGCTGACTGAGTAGCCAAGAAAACATGAAGCTCCAGATGGGATGAAAGATTCCCTTGAGAAAACAGGAAAGGAACCTGCTCTGAGACCTGTACTTCTTCAGGAAATGTCAGATATTCCTGAGCTACAGGCATTTTGCCGCTGTCCCAGACTGCAATGAAAGAGTGTAGGATTTTTATTTCTTTTCTCCATCTCCTGTTCTTATGAACAAGCAGTGCTTTCCCAGTGTACATGTACATTTTTGAATAACAAGAAAAAGATCCCAGTCTGTACTTTTCATTGCTGAAGGTATTTCTGTTATCTTTACCACATACAAAAGGGAAAGTGTTTTTCATCTTTCTCTACATGTAAGACATGTTAGCCCAAGGAGAAAGATCTGTGCACTTGGATGGCTTTTTTTTCTGACTCTGACATTAGGCAAGTCAATCAGAGCTTGATTTTCAAACAATTTATACTTCTTGTGGTTACTAAGGTCAACAGGTACAAGTAGTTCGGTGATCCTTGCTATCCATCAAGGACAAAGATGCAGTGGACTGTGATGGAGGGCTGGGAATAAGGAGTGACAATTCCTTAAGGCAGCAGTATCATTGAGTAAAATACACAGGGAATCATACCTCCAGTGACACAGCACCTGTTTAAAAGGGTTGATCTGCAGGTCTGAGTGAGGTCAGAGGTTAACATAAAACCCTCCTGGGTTTGGCAGATAACATGTGGCAGAGCATACACACACTGTGACAGTTGATTCAGCATAAGTTGTGATGCTGTGAAAATACCTCCAGGAGCAGCTGATCAACCTCTTTGTCTCCTCTTGAATGAGTGCTGGTAGATAGAATAAAACAAGTGTGATGATTTGGACCTCTAATATTTTTTAGCTTTATCTGAAATTCTTTCTATACAGCTGCTTTTAGAGGCATTTTTCAATTATGACAAGAAATCTCTTAACAAGGTTGGATGCAGGTGCTCCATTGAGCAGAGCTGATCTGTAAGATGGTTACTCTTGTTCTGTGTGGCACTTCACCCCCGAATGAAAGAGCTGCCTGCTCCTTCCTGTGTAAATCCTTAACTGGTCACTTGTGTGTATCTCTAGAGAATTATTGCTTTTTATGTGATTTTTTCCCTGGTTTTCATTCAGAGTGTGGCAACACCTGTGCTCGTTTAACTACTTTCATCCATTTTTGTTACTCTATATACATATAACACATTCAATCCAGTAAGGAGGTATAGTTCAGTGATCACTGATCATTAGTTTTCTCCCAGCATCCTAGTTATTGATATTCTCCCCATTCACAGTAATAATGCTTAAAATTTTGCAAATGTAGCTTTTGTGTGTGTGTGTGTATGTATCTTAGAAGAACAGCCATCCCAGGTCTCACTAACTGTTGAGATCTTTAGTGGCCTTTCTCTCAACAACTTAAGTCTTGTAACATTTATCAACGAAATATTTTAGTTAATGTGTTTGATCATATACATTAGAAATTGTTGATTTCACTAATGACTCTTTCCCTCCTTGATACAAGAATTTCCATTTTATTTAGCACTTTTTCAATGGGACTTAGTAGATAGAAATCAGACTATTACCTTTTTTTTTCAGTGGAGGTATTTTCCCTTTGTTATGACTTTCAATGGCTCAATATAAAGGTAGATTTCATAGTCATGCATTCAGCAGTGGTTTCTGTGGAGCTTTAGTAAAGTTTGTAACAGTGGGAAGGCAGTTGCTACCTCCCGCAGTGGAACAAAGAGAAAACAAGGAAAGAAAGAAAATTTTGCAGTACATTTGCTATTCAATTGCTATTGAAGTGGGTATCAACTTCTCAGCTTCTTGCGGAGATATGTGCTAATTGAGTTTTCATCTGCTTTACTGTAGCAGTGACTTCTTCCAGGCTTTTATGATTTATTTATTGAAATCTTATTGTTTTGGAAAAAGAATTTTAGGAACCCACTCAGATAGAAAAAAGTCTGTTGAAAGAAGTAAAAACATTTTGAGAAATAGTCTTTTCAGGAGCAAAGGGAGGAGCAGCTCAATGCAAGGCACAATCTTTTGCTTTTATGAAAAACACACTTGTTTTTCACAGTCCAAACCCACCAATTTGTTTTTAAACCTGCATGTGAAAGATGCATTTTTGTGTCATTTATACATTGTATGAAGTTGTTTTCTGGGGTCATATTCATTATGGCTGGAGTAAGCTCACTCATAGTTGACCTACATGAATTAAAAAAAAAATTAAAAATTGCTGTGTTTCTGAGCAGTCCAGCAGCACTCTACTCTGCAGCTACATCACGCTGAAGTCAGGGGTTCAATTGGCAGAGCTCAGTTGCAGGGACTGATATTTCCATCTCATCATCACCACATTAATTTTTTTCACTGTGAGTAGCAGTGCATAGAAGCCAAGCTAAGTAATGAGGATCAGGGGATTAAAAGGAAAACTGAGGTTAAGAATGGAGAAGTACTTTTAAAATGCTTTAGATTAGATTGATTAATCCTGGTTGCCTACAACTCATTCTCAACTGATCATTTAAATAGACCTCAAAGATTTATTAACCCCTTTTCAAGTTATTCTGGTTTCCGTCCAGCTTCAAACTGAGAGGACAAGGAAAGAATGTCTTCCCTGTCTCAAAGAGGCAACATACCAGTAATTTTTTTCTTCCTTATCTTTCAATGCAAAATACATTCTGTATAGGCTGAAAGTTTAATAACTGCATGGGAACTTTGCTTGGCTTTTGGATTATAAAATCATAGAGCAGTTTGGAGGGACCTTTAAAAGCCATCTAGTCCAACGTCCCTCAAATGAGCACGGACAGCTTCAACTATATCAGGTTGCTCAGACTCCCATCCAACCTGGCCTTGAACATTTCCTGTGCCTGGCATAACTGAGTTTCTAGTTACTTTGAAGGGCTGATGCTACTTTTTCATATCCAACACTAAACCTGGGTGGTGCTACTACTGTGCTTCAGCCCAGAATGAATGAGGGATAAGGGAAACTGATAATAAAAATATTTTATTGTTGTAATAAAAAAGAAATTTCTTTAGGTTAGCTTGTGACTGAAGCGCATTGACTAGTAAATAATTCTTGAGTCTAAAAGTTTGTAAGGCATGCTGATACAACACATTAATTTTTTT
Organism: Acanthornis magna; assembly: GCA_036785705.1. Taxonomy (NCBI): domain Eukaryota; kingdom Metazoa; phylum Chordata; class Aves; order Passeriformes; family Acanthizidae; genus Acanthornis; species Acanthornis magna. The sequence goes on from JAWUZG010000090.1 coordinate 17,985,529, forward strand.
TCTCATGATACTGAAAAAAGTAGATATACACAAATATATGAAGATATATAAAGATACAAATCTCTTACAATGATACAAATAGCATATAAAGATACAAATCCAATTACTTTTAAAGCATGAGCAGGTGCTAATATTTTGGATCATCAGATGCAAAGTTATTTTTTCAAACTCTCTCTCATGAGTGAAAATAACACAGCAGGTGTTGATACCAATCTACCAGCTGAGGCACAAAGTAGGCCATAGTCAATTGCTATAAGGATAAAAGTTGGCCAAAGAAACACTGCTCGAGGTAAAATGTATAGTCACCATCACAGCGAAATCTTATTATCTTCACTAAAGTAGGCAAGAGAATTATAAACCATGTCTCTCCCAGGTGAAACTTAGCCACATATGGAAAAACCCAGTGAGCTCAAGGTGAGGAGAGTCTGCAAGCAGGCATTCAGTCAGGGAATGTATCAATGAACAGACATCTGCAATGATCAGTGAAGTGGAAGAAAAACCCTTCCATCAATCAAGCTGAGAAGAGGTACCTCAGAGAGATATCCAGACATTGGGGTTTTTTTATCTTTATTTTAAAAAAATACTTTGGAAATATCTACTTAAGCCAGGCCAATCAAGTATTACTGCACTGAGATTTCACTGGAAAATGAAATGGAATCAGTGCCTCAGGGTGCTTGCCAAGTGAAGAATGGAAATTGTGGAGTATAGGTCTGACAAGGAGCAGAGGCACTGGAGGAAACCAGAGGGTTGTGTCTGGAAGCTTTGCACAATGACATCTGACATCTGTGGCTTAAACTGCAGCAGGGTGTGCCAACTGCTGCTGGAAGCTGGGAAGGAGAAATAATGAGACACCTCATGTCTGGCATGCTCTAACGCTGCTGGAGATGAGGTTTGCACATGAACTGTTAGGAGGGGTGACCAGGCTGCTGGAACTGCAGCTGGAACAGCTCAGTAGCTTGGTTCATTTGTGGGGGTAAATGCAGACATGTGCAAAGCAAGAGGATGGGCTGGGAACAAGCGCCCTGCCTCTGAGGAAAGGAACATCAAGGTACATCAGGTAAAGATTAGAACAAATATGGGTGGAAGTTTGACATTTGCAATGTCCCTGCATTGTGACTATAACTCCTGGAAAGTTAGTGGCAACATGACAGCCACACTGTATATGTAATTATTTATCCTGGGTCCCCCTAGGCCCTGTCTGGCGAGCCTAAGAGCATGTGTTGGACTTCTGTTCATGGTATCTAAAACAGCACAGGTGCTGTCTTGCAGCCTGAAAATTTGTGCATTCGTAACCTGAAAATTAGGTTGTGTGTTGTGTTGCAAGTTCTGGAGAGGGGGAGCTAGGAATCAGTGTGTGGTATGTTTCAGAGTGCAAAATCTGAGAACATTGAAGGACAGGTACAAAATCTGATGTAATGCAGTCTGCATTGACTTTTGGAGGGTCACTGGAGTAAAGCACCTGCAGAGACATACTCAGAGGTTGTCTGAGAGAGACCTAGGTGGAGCGCACCAAGACTGAACCATGGAGCAAGCTAAAATGACAGCAGAGTGGACAGACTGCTTGGAGTGGCTGAGCTGGCTTCCTGGCATCTTCTCGTTTAGCAGGGCAGGTATCAGTCATTCCCTGTCTAATTCATTCATTCATTCATTGCCCATCCCATTCAGCCTCTAATTCCCACAGACGGCATGTGGGGAAGGTACAGGAGAGACAGTGAGGCCCTCAGGAATTGCAGCACTGATGCTGAATTCGCATGTAAATGGCTTTGAAAACTGCAATATGAAATATCATCAAAAAGAGTTACGCTGGATAGAAGTCTGGAATGAAATAAAACTTCAGAGCAAGGAGGAAATGTGTTAGCTAGTGGTAAGATGTCAGTGAGAAGAAGCAGAATGAGGCAGAACTGAGGAAATGAAGGGCTTTAAAAAGCCTGCATGGTATTTGGCCTATCTTTACAGGTATATCTGTCTGTCTTTACTGTTTTATTGTTGGAAGGGATGAACAAAGAGATTTGCTACATTTGAATCTAGTATCCAAAAAAATAATTTCTGTTTTCATTATCTGTTTGAGAATGTGGAAATTGCCCTGGGCTTGATGAAGTGTACCTTAGAATTTTCAATTTTTTTTCTTGAATTCTAGAAATTCCATAATGGGGTTTCCCATTTTCAAAATCCCTCAGGGAAAATTACTGATGTACAGTGATACATCTGGCTGCTGCCTACCCAGGGACTGCCTGTGCAGGACAGCAGACATCTGCCAGGGAAAAGCAAGACATGCCTGACAGGTCTTATTGAAACGGGACCATTTCCATCAAATTGTGATAAACAAGCAAACTCCACTAAAAAAATGTTCTCTTGGAAACCTCCCAAGGGGAAACACCCATTAGTGACACCACATCAAAAGCATCCAGATCCCACTCAATCATCAGCAATAAGTTCAGTTTGCTGAAGCACAGAAAACATAAAGTTGTTAAAGGATATTTATGAGATAGAGTCTATGGAAAATGCTTTGCAAAGCAAGAGTGTGTGCCTGTAAAAGGCCTCAGTTCTCATAAGATGTTTCCTTTTGCCAAAACACATCAATGGATGCATGTATTCATGTAATCCTCTCATTTACCTGAAGAATATGGCTGCTTACTGCTAATTAAATCAGTCAGGGCTTTTGTGGAACTCACTGATACAGGCTCTGAGGTCAAGATAGACCTAGCATTAGTCATGATCAATCTTTAAAGCATCTCTTTGATAAAGTGGAGTTATGCTATGCCATCTTTTGGATATTGAACAAGCTACAGAAATGCCTGTCCTTCCCTGAGAAAGAAATACTTATTGCTACAGTACTCTTGACAGGCATAGCAAAATGAAAAAGGAGTGACTGTATGTGAAAGATATCAATGAATATGTATGAAAAATCTATCTACCTATCTACCTATCTATCTATCTATCTAAGCAAAAGGAAATGCAAGACCGGCACCATCAAAGAAAAGCCAGGACTGAATTATGGTCAAAGAAATGCATGGAAGAGGGAGATATTTTGCTTGGTGTAGGTATCTCAGATAGATCGTTGAATCTTAGGATCATTTAGGTTGGAAAAGACCTGTAAGATCATCATCAGTTCCAATCATTAACCCAGAACTGTTACACATTTACCGCTAAACCATGTCCCCAAGTACCACATCCACACATTTTTTAAACTCAACCACTTCTCTGGGCAGCCTGTTCCAATGTCTGACCACCCTTTCAGTTAAGAAATTCTTCAATCTAAAACCTCTCCGACACAACTTGAGGCCATTTCCTCTCATTCTATCACTTGTTACTTGGGAGAAGAGACTGAACCCACCTCACTACAACCTCCTGTCAGGCAGATGCTTCTGTGGTTTCTATCACATCAATAGCCCTTGTGTCTTTGCTGCCACAAAGATCTCCATTCCCTACCTCCACAGACCGAAGGACCTGGCTACACACCATCCCAGAGATATTGGTGTGCTGCCCATAGGCTTATCTCTGGCAAGGTTTGCTTTATCCTTTTGTCCCTTCGAATCTAGTTTAAAGCTCTTTCAATGAGCTCCTTATTCCCTTCTCACTGCCAGAATGACTTTCCTCTCTTCTGAATTCTCCTGACAACATCAGGTCTTAACTTTTATTCTCCATTTGCACTTAAGTATTTAAAGCCACGTATACTAGTTAAGTAGCACATTTCCCACAGCTTCCATCCTGTCTTTATTTCTGAATAGTCCAGGGGTTGTGGAGAGTTAGAACCTGAAAAAAAACCTCAGAGAAGAAATCTGTAAATCTGCAAGAAGTGAGAAAATTCCTGTAATCAGAGCCTAATAGTGAAGGGTCCGAAGACCTCGAATCTTCCAACACCTTACAACATCGAAAAAGTATTGCAAGAATGAAGGGTATACAGGTGTACTGCAGAATTTTCTAATGATCACAATCCTTACTGAAAAAGTAGAGGAAAGCTTTAGAAGTTTATACTGAGTCTTTCAAAGCAAAGGGGAAACATATAATGCTACAAACAGTTAAGGTCATAGTATCATAATCTGAGAACACAACCACTGCTGGCAGTTAAGCTGTAAGAGGGTGCCAGCACAAGTCCTGATTCCTCTGTGATGAACGATTTGGAGCTGTCTCACAGCCGTGACTCATCGTGCTAGGAGCTGCACAAGCATGGCTGACCCGGCATGTGGTGGGTGAGCAGGTCCTGGAGGGAGGGAGGGAACTGAGCACTCAGTCCTGCACGCAGCACTGCAGGCAGCACAGGTGGTGCAGAGGGAGCAGGAACTGCCTGAATCCTTGCAGGTGTTATTGAGAGATAGCTGCTACCCCAAAGCACTGGTAGCGTGTGCCTGGATCTGTCCCTCCAAAATGCTTCATCTGTCTTTTCATCGCACCCTAGTGAACTTCACATGTGCAAAATTCAGATCCTAAAGAGTTCTGTTGGCTAAAGGTCTCACAATCATATTAATGTGATTGTTATAATGAAAGAAGCATCTATCTCATTCTCTGTTTTTTTCTAGAGACAGACTGGCCTATCAGCCGAGATATAATGGAAAGGCTATGGGGGTACTATAGTATTTATTACTAATAGTTTTTCAGTTTTCTGTGTGATAGCCTGGTTGTTATTGTTGTTGTGGGAGTGGCCAGAGTTAATTTTCTTCATGGTTTTAAGAAAAAAATATTAACCATAGTCAAATTAGTAAATGTGAGGTCATTTGGCTTCATGCATGGTATGAAGGTGGCTGTAAATTGTGACTCCCTTGCTAGAGATTTACAAACATCTCTTCTTAATTATGTATTATGTATTATGCAGTAGTGTTTCCCCTCCCTTAGCACTTACTGATCTCTGCATTATCTCTGTTTTTGTTCATCTCTGCCCCATCTGAACCATAACCTCATCCCAATCCTCCGTGCTGTTGTGGGGATTTTCTATCTTTTTCCATGTCTGTCTCTCCTTGAGCTCCTACTAGAAACTGACCATTATGTCCATTGCCTTTTTACCAATGCTTGTCCCAGCATCACCAGGAAATATAAACAGTGCCAAATGTGATTTCTAATGTCACTAGGGCATGCTTCACACCGAGATGCATGCACACATACATGCTCTGTCTGATAGAGGTACATTCTCTGCCTCTGGTTGCAGTGGTGCAGGTGGACTCCCACAGCTTTAGGACAGTGGCACAGCAAGCCCAGTTTTTACAAAGTTCTTAGGAAATTAAGGAGAGCAATGCTGTTAGCTAACATTGGCCTCAATCCAGAAGAAATGAAATTATGTGCTGAAATAAGGTAATGAGAACTTACTGTTCAGCCTGCACATAGTCACATTGCTCCACATGTTTTTGTTTAGCACCAACGTGTCACTGGAAACATGGAGAAAGCTACATGACCTTGCTTTTGAAAGAACTGGTGCGTGACAAGATTAAACTGAGAAATTATAACAAATGCAATAGAACAACCCTTTATGCTGCTCAAACAGAGTTTGTGTCTGCCTCTGTCTTCATCTGTATCTTTGCTGCTTCAGCAATTGTCTTAGAGTAAGAAAAATTGTTAGGAAAAATGTTACTGCTCACAAACAGTTTGGTCTTACTCACTGAGCAGGAACAGCTTGTGCATCATTTTCAGATTCTGCCTGTTAAATTTCCAGGTGTCTTCAGCTGGTGTTCAATGTTTCTTCCTAGGATTCTACTTTCTTTTGGGTTCCTCAGGTATAAACAAATGGAAAATTTTTAACTGAAGAAAGTTTTGACTGACCAATGCCAATCCCCCAAATTCCCTGTTAGTTCTAGGTGTATAGTGATGAAAGCCACCTTATTTTTTTCTTGTAAAAGTTTGGATTTCTGGTCATTTTCTTGCAATGCCACCTTTTAAGACAACCTTTATTGTGTGCCCTGTTTCTTATAGTCAAATATTTGTGCACCTTTGTGTTGCAAAATACTTCGTTTAATGATCTAGTGACAAGACTCAGCGGTGCTATGTTGGCTTTTTAGAGTTTTCTTACTATATTGCTTGGTCTGAAATTTTTTTTCACTATGTGCACAACACCTTCAACCAAAAGACAACATAGACAGACTGGATGTTTTATCTGATGTAGCTTTGAGTCTTCTATACATGTACTTGTAATTGGCCATTTTTCAGTATTGAGTGACCTTCCTCAGTAATTGTACAAGGATAATTTTACTAAGAGCCAGGTTAATCTGAGTTGGGAGGGAAGGGAGAGGGAAGGGAGGGAAGATTTCATGAGGAGGGAATAGTTTCACTCAAACTGACATTTCAGCTGGGAATGCTAAGAATATCTGTTTAGGACAACTCCTTTTATTTTGCCTACTGTTGCTCATCTGCCTGTTTTGAATAGTATTCCTGTGCAGGGATACACTCTCTGCTTGAGCCTTCTGCTGGAAGAGAGATAATGAAAGCACAGCCTTGTGATAAACTGTGCATGCATGAAGCCTTTTGATACATTGGGGGAGGCAACAGGCTCCCCTTTTTTGCTAGGATGAGCTAGGTCTAATAAAGCCTGTCCCCCTGTGTGTCTCTGCTGCCCAGTGTTGTTAGTGAGGCAATGGAATAAATCTGCTCTTTGCATTTCAGCTGTGGATTGGTGGTCACCCTGGCTACCTGTACATGTTGGGTCACACAATCTGTCGGCTAAAGAGCCTTTTCATATCTCATGTTTACAGAATTTATTTTGTAGATGCAGACCTCTGAGAAACTTCTATTTTATTTATCCCTTCTCCTTTACTTTTACCCCTAGCACCTATTAAAAAAAGACAGTAAGATGTCTAGGTATTATCGTTAAAGCTTTTCATCAATTCCTCTAGGTTTTCCCCTTCTAGTGCACCTCTATCCTCATGCAGTGCACTTAACACTGTGAGTTTCTCTGCCTGCCACTGCTGACTGCGGGTGAAATGTCTTCTTGGATCTGTAGTTCATCTGTCTGGGTTTCATTTAATGTTCGTGTTGCTGTTTGAGTTCCTTCCAGGCATGCACTGTGCTTTCCTGGGCCATCAGGGTTCATGAAGTTGGAGTGAATGGCCTCGGTAGTAGCCATCTGAAATGCATGGGGCCCTCTGGCACTCTGTGTCTTCTACGTCTGGAATCCCTTAAAATTTTGTTTAAAAACATAACTAGTTTCAAAGCAAAGCTGTCCTTAGGACATGGAACTACATGCAGGAATGCGGTAACACAATGTCCTGCTGTTCACTCGTGGTAACTGGAGAGAGCTGTTGTGATCATAGATTTCACTGTGGTTCCTCACAGAAAATAAGGAGTGAGATGGACTCAGGGTTCAAAAGTGCGCAGGCCCTGGGGTGTCTTGGTGAACACAGCTCAGCTTGGGGATTAAAGATGAGGTAAACTTGCTGGTTAGATTCATTTTCACATCTTGAAACTGTGGCCTCAAAGTCTCAGGATGTGGCCTTCATATCAGTAAGTGATTTACTGACAGCCTAGTTTGTCACAGTGATGGAAATAGTAGCCCATGATAAATCATGACAGTGAGATTGAACTTTGAATCTACCTTAATGCAAACAGGACATGTTCAGCAATGGCAACACCATTTATCCTAGGCAGCCTCTCCAGCCCTTTTGTGTCTGGCCTTGTTTCCATTCTATATGCAAGAGAATGTGATTTTGGAGGTGCATAACTCCCTATCCCTCTTGCTTCTTCTCTTTAGCTTAATAATAAAAAGAGAATAAAATTACTACAATCCAAAGCAATGGTTTCTGAAAACATGGAAAATATGAACTTAAAAGTGTGTTTCGTTTTTTTTAAAACGAAAAAGGGAAGAGACGATGAAAATAATGGTTATTTGGAAATATAAGAGTAGCAATATGAATGGCATGGTTGAGAGCCATGAAACAAAATGAAAAACAAACTCTAATATTAAATAGTTGCCACTTCCATAGCAGATGACTTAAGGAGAAGCAGTTGTGAGGAGCAATTCAGCGGCTTGTGGAGTCTGGTTTGCGTTAGTGAGCACCAGGTCACTCCAGTCCACCATGTTGTCTTGACATATTGCACAACTGTATATTTATTTCTTGTGGAGTAAATCATATTTCTGAGGAAAGAGAATCAGGCATCCTTCCACGCTAATGCCCCCAATTCACACAGATGTATCTAAATGATGATAGCATCATATGAGATATATAAATGTATCATGTCCCTCGAGAAAATAAATTCACTGACTTGACCCAGCTGTATCTGCTCTGATCTGCTCAGAGCAGCATTGACCCAAAAGAGCTTCTTTTGCATATTGCTTCCGCCTCAGGGAGAGTTTCACTGTGGTGCAGCTGGGGACAGGTGGCTTTTGGGCCTGGTGACCTCTGACAGAAGAGGCAGTGTTGAGCAGCAGACAACCCAAGAAGACCTGTAAGCACATCCTAATCCAGCCTGATCCCTAGGCAAGCTGCAATCCCACAACAAGTTAGAGCAAGTCATTGTCATCTGTGCTCTGTATTGGTGTTAGGATAGGGACATTCCCTGAGCTTCTTGCAAGGTTCTGTATAAGATGAGTCAGATAGCTTGCAGGAAGAGATGTCCCAGAAAAATCCATCAGGTATTTTGTAAGCAGGAAAAAAAAGACAGCAATTTCTTTTTACAATAACATTAAAAAAGAAATGTAAAAAAATTGATTGCAGTGGGTAGAAAACTGTGATAAAAACCATATCAGAAATATGGAAGAGAAACGAGCATTCTCACTTGTTGAGAAATCTGTGATTTGTATTATGCTTTGTATAACATATGATTTATCTGAGGATAGGTCACAGGGTCTCATGCAGCAACACTTTTAAGCTCTGGATTCTTTTCACTGATTCTAGACATGCTGGGTCAAAGAGAAGCTTTTTGTCTTGCCCTGGATTTCATATAGATACAGGTGTTTGCTTCCATTCAAGAATCCAACAGATTCACATCAGTTTTGTCAAAATAAATTATTGTGTCCAAATGCTGAACTTTCAAAGGACATGGAAGCAGGAGCTGCCTGGTTCTGCAGTTTTGGAATTACTATAATTGTAATGGATTTTTTTTAACCAAAGAAAATGAAAAATGTCTGTTTAAAGAAGAAACAAAATTGCAGAAGACTTTATTTATTTTTTTCCTCAAAAAACAAAAGCAACATTTATCTAACCTTGAATTCTTCTCTCACTTCTTTCTGTGCTTTTTGTAGGTCTACTTTCAGAAGACATGAAAAATCTGAGTAACTTGGTTGCTTCTCAGCACACTATGGATATTCATCATCTGCACCAATTTTGTAGCTTATCTTTTTTTCTTAAGACCATCTCTTGACTTGAGTAGCAGAGGAAGTGCTGGTGTTTCTCTAAGCTGAAGTGATGAAGAACATCATCCTCTGTTTTTAATAACTGTGCACTATTTTTCCTTCTCTGTCTGCAGGTTCATCCCCTAAGTAATATGCAAACAGAAATAGGAACATAAAACTTAAAACCTGGATTTCTTGGAACTATGAGCCCACAAATCCAAGGTTTTTCATTGTCTTTTTCCTCTCCTAGAGAATTTCTCAACTTAGGGACCTGAAATGACAAAGAAAATCAGTTGAGTTTTGATATGTCAAAAATACTGAATCAAAAGTATAAGCAAAATACATTATTGTGATTCATGGCAACTATATTTATGATAGTTATCTTTATTGTTATTATTTAATTATAATAATCCCTAGCTATTTTAGAGTTCTCCATTATCCCAGAAATAAGGATTATATTACCTTCCTTAAGGAAAATAATTATTTGGACCCAAGTCAATAGCCTCCCTCCTTTTGCAGTTCCTGCCTGAATATGTTACAAGTGTTTGAGCCCTGAGCTTGGTTGCTAGGTGGTTGGATCTGTGTGCTTTGGAGATAGCCCGAGGGCACAAGGTGCAGTGATGGAGCAACCCTGTGGAACTGATGCCAGACCAGAAGTGTGGGTTGCTCTGAGCGCTGTCATTCCCATGTTCATCTGTCATGAAACAGGGCCACTGGGTTTGGCCACTCAGCTTTGCTCTTCTTAGAAAAATCTGGTTAGGATGGGTTGCCTGACCAAGCCACTGGGCTCCAGCCAGCAGAAGAAAAATGGCAATAAAGAAATAAGCATATGGTGAAGAAAACTTCCCTAAGAGCTCACAATCTTTGTACAAAACATGAGAAAATAGTGGTCTAAAGGGAAATACAGAAAAAATGAGCCGTGGTGGACAGAAATTGTGTGAATTTATGTGGACTGCCACACTGTTCTCTTCTTGCTGTGCCCTGTGCAGGAGTGTGTCTCACCCACCCCGCACACCTCACCCTGGGTCAGTGCCACCACAGCTTTGGAGTAAGACTTGTGCACGTTGCAGGGTGGGTACTTCTGTGCTGCTCCTCAAGAGCTGCACTGCTGGAAACCATCTGATATGTTTCTCTTCGTGTTTTACTTGCAATCACTAACTGTAAGACCCTCCAGTCTTGTAAGGAAGTCCGGGATGGAGAAGGTCCCTGCAGGTGCTCTGAGCAGCTCTTGCCAGTGCATGGGCCAGCCATCAACTTGCCAGCAGCACCAAGCTCCAGCCTCCTCCCCAGCCCAGCAGCACCTTCTGCAGCGAGCCCTGCCCAGGCATCTGTGGGGTGGGGATGGGAGTTGAGGGCCTCTCCCAGAGCACATCTGCACAGAGCTGCCAGCAGTGGCAGCCTGGAGGAAAATGTCACTCAGCATATTGGAGAAGTGCCCTTGCCTCATGAAGGAGCTTTCATCTTGGGGGCATAACACTGTCGACAAAGCATGTGGTGCATGGCCTGCATCCCAGCTGCTGCCAATGTTCACCTTCTCTCCCTGTGCAGACTTTTATAGCATTATGACACTATTTTTAAGGCCTGGTTCAGTCAGGAATAGCCCTGGTGTTTCCTTGCTCCTCAGTAACCTCATAAGCTTCGCTGCACTCTCAGCCTGTAACTTGTTCTCAGACCTCCAGATTCTTCCCCTGGGTCTTTTCTACTGCCCTCACTCATGGAAGGACAAAACATTTATTCCTTAAATGTAATCAGCAGAAATTCTCCTAATAATTCAAGGTAAATACATTCTTTCCCACATATTTCTTTTTCCTTTGCTTCAGTTAGGTTTCCCACTTCTGACTAAATCATGGCAATTCTAAGAGACTGCAGCCTCCCACAGAGGAGCAGATGTAGCCATTGGGCACTTTGTAGGGTCAACAAATGGTCGCAAAAAGCAGAGGTGTGGTGACCTTGTAAGGACTGCAGCTATTTGCACAGCACGGAACCTAATAAAACAGGACCTAATAAGTTCTGTCATCACCAAAGTCTGCCTCTGTGACATGTCTTGACTGCAAACCAGATAATCCGTCTGCTGACACCAGAGAAGTGTTTTTAATTCTTTCTCCCAGCAGCATCTGGGACATTTTTGATGCTATTGTAATTCAAGACTTAAGTTAGATCTCACACTATGTTATCATAACATGTTAGACTCAGGCTGTTTTCTGTATTTCTTTGCCAGCTTAGGTGAAGGAAACTTAGTTGGTTAAGAAACTTCAACTCTTATTTCTGTATATTTATTTCCACTATCAGTTCTAGGACAAAATGCAGTAATTCCTATGATTTTATTTATGGAGCAAAAGGCCTGGATGTAATAAAGGTCTTTGAGGAGTGATTGTTATCTTACCTCAGAAAGGAACAGTACAATTTAGTGAGAAGAAATGTCATAATTACTTAGCTCTCAGGTCTAGTTTTTTAAGAACAAGATGAAGTGTTATCCGACTGTTTATGTCGGAAAGCATAGCTTTCCTGAGGCAATATTTAAGTGCAGTAAATAACAGAGGTAATCACAGAGGTAATTCATGCACCATTTAAAAATAGCTAATGACATTTCTGTGAAATAAACAATTATTCATTAATGCAATGAAAATTGTAAAATGTCATGCAGAATTCAAATTAATAAATTTTCCTAGAGGAAAGTCATGTTGCAGTTTAGTCCCGTTGCAGAGGGGAATTAATTTCTGGTCCTTCTTCTCAGATGGACAACTAATTTTCTTCCCCTTTTTCAGTTTGGCTACATCCCATTATAACACTATCTGGGAGATTAAACAGTTTTCTGCAGTGCAAGATTTATAGGGTGCCTTCCACTCCTTTCTGACGACATGTTGGATGCCTTATTATGTGATAGACATCTAAAATGCCCACAAACCAGAAACATTCGAAGCCCTGTTACCAAGATTATTTGTCAAAATTTGTCAGTTGAGTATTTTAATATATTTTTAACAAGTCCTGGAAGGCTGCCTATAGTATATGTACTTTATGTATAAAACATAACATTATTGAAATAAGTGAAACATGATTAGCATCACAGGCCTGTGGAGATACATTGACTTTAATACGTCTTTATATGTATGTTCTTACCTTCATGGGCTTGTATGGACGTTGCAGACCATGTCCAGAATCTGCTTTTCCAGAAATAAATGTTCAATAGTTTTTGCAAACCATTAAGTATCTTTCAGATTCACACATTGTTTACCTGCAAATCCAGCTTTCGTAGGACAACTATAGACATAGGAGCCAAAATTGTTTGTGGTTTTAAACAATCTTGATGTAATTCTTTTTGGCATGCTGTCCTTTTGGCATATTCCATATGGAGAACAAGAATACACACAGCTTTCCCTCATTACCACAAGTTATTTATAAGCACCCTCATCTATTGCTTTACTTAGTCCCCTGTGGATAAGCATTTTTTTGTTTATTCTAGTAGTCCGCATAAAATTTCAGCAGAAGTTAATGTTTGATGATTTTCCTTCTGGCAATAAACAACCACAATTTCAACACTTCCCCCCCCCCCCCAATTATTTATGAAACTTTAGTTTTATTTTGGAAATATTTATGCTACAAGTCATATAGTAATTAGTCGTCTCGTTCAAGGGTTGTTTTCAGAAAATGAGCAAAGCTTGTCTGGTGAGTGCCCGTGTACGGATGTGAGGCTGGTCCAAATTAAAAGCCTTTCAGATCAAATGGTCTCTTCCACTGTTCACAGCCTGGCATGAGCTCCACAGCACCAGCCTTCTCCAACAGGCTCTTATCTCTGCAGGTAAGTGAGCCATGCCAGGTGACTCAGCTCTCAAGTTTTAAAAATTAAATAAACCTTCTTCCTAAACTGAGGATAATAAGAAGAGAGAAGCTGAAAGAGGAAAAGAACTAATTTGTTTATGGCACTGGACAACAGATTGATACTTCCTTAGCTCTGTGCGTTCAGATGATTTTTTTTAGGAACCTTTTCACAAGTAGCACAAAACCATTCGGCAGACACAGCAAGAAATAGACTTAATTAAAGGGAAACAAAACATGAAGTTATTTTGGCTCTGTAGTTACACAGGCCAGAAATGAAAACAATCATCTGAGACAGCTGAATGGAAACTTTCTATGTGTTTTTGATTACCTTGTGTTAACAGCTCTCCAGATTATCCTACTTCCTATGCCAATTTGCATTGAATTTGCAGAAAGAATTTATGAGGTACTGTCTCATCTCTAGGCTGGGCGTTTCATCCATTTTCATTAGGCACACTACATTTTGACTGGTACATTGTTTCTTGGAGAAACAGTTTCCGAAATAATGCCTCTGATAGCAAGTACAGCTCACACAACTTTTAGATGCAGCTGTAAATCAACATCATGTTGCTTGTTGTTTCACTGTAAGATAAAAATGTTGTTAATTTTAATTTTATTATTTTCAACAATTATTTTGCATCCTTTTGCCTCATTTTGTGTCCTCCTGGCACACTCCTAATTAGCTGATTCTACCTGTGACCATCTTCCCCCTAGCCCATGCAGTTTTTTCTTTGGGTCTCCTCACTTGTCCATGTTGTGATTCCTTCCTCTACCATGCTGTCCAGGGACACGTGTGTTTTACTTCTAGACTTTGCTGTTATGCTTTCTTTTCTAAGCTGTAATCTGTAGTTAACACTCCATTTTGGGGTGGAGGTCATATTTTTTTTCCCAGAGAGATAAATTAAAAAATCACTGAGAAATCATGAATTTGGAAAAGCTGTAGAAGAGTAGTTTTCCTTTGTGGAACTGTGTGAGAAGGAGATACAAGTTGCTGCCGTACAGAGTAGGGTACATTTTGTGTTTTGTCTCATTTGTGTTGTGGTCCTGGCCAGTGATGGTATCTCCTTAGCCACCACATCAGAGTGCTTTTATCATTATTATGAATGCCTTAGGTCGATTTGGGTTTTGGTGAAGCTGTCTGAGAGAGTAACTCAGGAAATCAAAAGAAGTCCAAACTTGCAAGTGCCATTTAAAACATTGCACTTAAAGCAAATGCTTTAGTTTGTGTGTTTGCAGTGAAACAAAGTTATGGTCTTTGAAACCTCCAGAGGCAGGACCTCCTGCACTCGATATGCTTAAGACAACACCAGATTTCTCTAGAGCTCTTCAACAGCACCTGCATCTCCACCAAGTAAAGTATTTAGGTTCATACCTGGAAGACTGCTCCATCATGCCTGAACAATCAGATTTGCAAGCCAGGAAGCTGTCAGAGTGGTTTCATATGAGCTGGGTTTGCAGATGTGTTTCATACTGTGCTGGTTATGAGCATACTCTGAAAGACTCTCAACACAGGGTAAAGGCCCCCAGCTTATAAGCAGCTTCTCTTTATCAGTTCAAAATTCCAAGAGAGCTAAACTCTTCTGCTTTAACGCCCATTAAAGTTACTTTCCTGCTTACTAACATATTAATGCATATTAATTTTATGTTCAGCTTGGACCCTTTGGTTATCATCGATACCTTCCAGATATTCATTTAATTCTAATCATGTTCTTCTCCCCCTGACCTCTTCCATCTCAGCTCAGAGTTTCACAGTTGGAACCTCTTGTAGGTTTGTACATGGTGAAGTAATTCCCATGTACTTTATGGATAAGCCATGAATTCTTGTAACCAAGGTTTTTCGGAAAGCTTGCAAATCAAACAGGAAATTTGTCAGCTTGATTTGCATTTTATATTGAATCAACATAATCCAAGCTAAAGTAAAATCAATTTAGTAAGATTTTTAATACTTGTGGAGCTTAAAACATTTTAATACTATTTCTGGTTGATTGACTCATGTCAATAGAAATTTTAAGTCTGTTTAGAATACATTAAACTTGCATGCATCCCAAATAAAGCCTAAAATTATATGGCTTAAATCCAGCTGGTTTTATATGTAAAATAATGCAATAAATGAAACAGCCTGTAAGCTCAAAGGGAGCTATGAAAAAGAAAAAAAAAAAAAGAAAAAAAAGAAAAAAAGAAAAAAAAAAGAAAAAAAGACCAAAAAAAAGACTTATTCAACTTCAGAAATGAAGTTACTGAGACCCTCCTGAGAAAGATATACAGAATATATAGATATAGCTTTAATGTTTAGATGTCCAGAGAAGTTACCTGAAAAGTTACCAAAGAAGATTTAAGGTATCTAGTTTTAATTTGCTGTGTGATAAATCCTGTTTCTCTCACAGCAGTTTCCCGTAGAAACTACTTTGTCTTAGATAGATACACTATTAGCAGGTTTCACTTGTTCAGGTGATGCGAAGATTCTCCCCCTGCTCGGTTTTTTCAGTGACACAGCTCTTAAAATTCCAAGTGAATAAAAGTAGTGTCCTTTCAGTATCTTGTGTCATATAAAAACTAAAGGAAAGAAAAAGGAATAAGAAAAAAAGAGACAGAGAAATCAATTTAAATGTATTAGAAAAATGTGAAACATGAAATCAGAATTTTACATTTACACACATGAGCATGAAAATCTGGATTGGATGAAAAAGAATTGCTTCACATCTAAGTGTTTCTGTAAAAAGAGAGTTAGTCTGAGAACTGGTGTGGAAGTGAAGCTTTTCTTGAAACAATTGTTATGAAAGGCACAAGCAATTTGGGGAGCCCATCTCTGGGAAATTCTCACTGACACAAAAGCCAAACTGATGGGGAGAGCAGCAACCTGACTGACAAAAACCAGAAGGTGTCCTGTGAAATTCAGAATTCCAAAGAGATATTGGTCAATTTCAATCTTATTTGAATCTGATATATCAACTATGAGAAATCAAGTAGCTGAGGTGACAGGAGAAGCTCCAATGAATTTATTCTATACTATATTTCATGAAAATAGGTTATCCAAAGCTTTGGGATAAAATAATAAATACAGAGAACAGCAGACCTGTGAAAGCTTGGGGATCCTGGCATTTGACTGGTTTCCATGTCTCTTCTGTATCTCTTGTGGAAACCTTTATTTCAGTCCTTTCCAGGGCTTGAGCTGTCTGGTTTGTACCAGTTATGTATCAGAGGCCAACCTACTACAAATACCTTTGACTGGTTTTACCACCAAAAGTTGGAAGGAGCACACAGTGGAAATGTAAAGTGCATCTGGGCAGTACTTGTGTCTGGCTCTCAGGCAGTGATCCATAAAGATTTCTTGTGTAGATTGTCTGACTTGGACTATTTGGCCTTAAAGTCCTAGACTTTGGACCCTTGAGATTTTTGGTGTATGTCCATAAAGAGACATTTTAATAGGAGATCATTAAATCTGATTTCACACCTCAGAAGAAGGAAAGAGTTTTGCTGCGGATAAACTTAGGTTTGTCTTATTCTGGGGTGATCTAAATGCTTGAAATAGGAGATGAGTACTTTTGTATACTTGGATGAAAACCTAATTAGTCATAAAAGCCAGTGAGGAAAGGAAGGCCAAGGTTTTGGTAATTTTTTTTTTTTCACCCACATAGCTGAGAGCATTATCTGTGGAAACATTCTGGAAGAGTGAAATTTTCCAACAGAGCAAAAGAGACAGAATCTTCCCCAGTGAGCAGATTTGCTCAGGAACACAAGGTATTACTCAGGAGTCCCCACTGAATATAAACTTGGCATAGAAAGAAAAGCTCTTGAGATTGTTTAAATGGCACTACCATGTAACAGAAAGTTATCACTTATCCAAAGTTACTCAAAAGGAAAAACATTATGAGAATAACTAAGAATGCATGATCTGAGATTCACACTAGACTAGTGCTGGCAAAGACTTTCTGAGTCATGAAGTCCATGTTCTAGTTACTGCAAAATGCTCCACCACTTTATACAATGTAATTAAATTATAAACTCCAATGTAAAACAAATCCACTTTTTTCCCAAGTCTACTCATTATGAGTGACTGTTTCAAAACCTGCCATAATGAGTAAAAGCCTTTTGTTTTGCAAGCTGAATCTATCACTGGCCTTCTCATATTCATTTGTTCCTAGTCAATATTATCTTCCAGCTTAAATATACCCCTCCTGCACCATGTTAACTCTCACAGTAAAACTTCATAGATAATAACAGATAATTCTTCCTGCCTTTGTCCTGGTTGGATAAAAGGGCATTTCCTGGTGTAAGGTAGGCTCTCCCTTATCTCAACAATTCTGTGGCCTTTCTTTTTATGTGCTGTTAATTGAAGTTCTACATGTCTTCAGTGGCTAATAATAATTTTAAATTTTTCTAAATACATGCTCTTATGCCATGTATTCTTTTATTTTATCTCCTTTCATCCTTTTTTCGCACTGTTTATTTATTTTTTTTCTCTGTTGGAGTGGAGCTTTTTCCTCAATGGAGTCAGGACTTCTACAGGTTACAGGAAGGTGGTAAATGGGCATCAGGAGCAGTTGCTTCTATGAGATGGTTGTTGTTTTATTCAGCTGTAAAAACACTGTGGAACTGCTTTATGTGCTAGCAAAGTACGTGTGTAATGTGCTTATGAATGGCAAAGTGTTTGCTGGCTTAGTTTCTGAGGCATAGCCTAACGGATAAAGAAACTAAGAAATAAAGAGAAAATAATAATCACAAATGAGTGACACAGAAAAGCTTGGTAAGGAGATTTCAGGTTTCAAATGCCAGGTGAAAGGTGTTTGAAGCTATGTGCAAATAACTGTTTTAGATTCCTGCAGGATGGGAGTAATTTGGGCTTCACTTTGCTTTAATTCTATTGCAAAGAAATAACTGCAACTAAGACCCTTGACTCAATTTTCAGTTTTTCTTAGTGAAAAGTCCTTTGGAGACCTTGAACCTTGGCTAACCACTTGTAGACATACCATAATTTAGTGTGTGTGCCTTTGCCTGCTTCTAGAAAAGGTGATAACTGAAGAGACATGGAAGAAAAACAAAACTGATAAAACTTGGAAGCTGGATTCAGCAGAATTCTTTGCAGTATGTTTGATGGCTGTGAGGACAGCCATCTCTGAAGGTGGTGGCACATGCCATGGTAGGGGGTCAGTAGATCCAGCTGGGAACAGCGGTGCTGGCACAAGTCACGGATTGAAGGCAAACCTTGACTGCAGTGTTAAGTACAAGAGTGGCACTTAGACAGTGAGAAATGAATAAGCTTTCTGTTGCCAGAGTGGGGACTGCCAGAGGGCAGGTTCTCTTTGTCTGCACTCATCCCCAGATCTGCTACTTTATGCTGCCAGAATGGGACAAGGGCTTGGCCCCTGGAAAGAGATGACACATTGTTGGATTCTCTCTACTCCATGTGTTTAAGGGTCTTAGTGTTACATATGATATAACAACTTCAGCTGTAGTTCTTTGGGTAGCTCTGTGCACTGATAGCCCTAAAATGATTTTATCCACTCATTTGAAATCCAGAAAGGAATTTAATGATAAACTATATAAGCAAAAAGAGTGAGCCTGAGAGGGAAACAAAGAAAAGTGGACTATGCTATCAAACTTCTTACTGTGAAAGGGAAAATTATAAGAGAATAATTAACACACAATAAATTAGATCAAATTGTATTGAAGGTAATATTTTGGGATTAAAATAGTGTAATTGTTTCAAGATGAATGCTTGCATTACATTGGTGAAATGCAACTGCTGGACTTTGGCAGTTGTACATCTCTGTTTGACTTGTGTTTAGTTTTGATTCCCCCTGAGCTAGTAAATACATTGTGGGCTTTCTTTCTTGTGAAAAAAAATTCTGGATTCAAGTAAAAGATATCTGATAACGTATCCCAGAACATATCACAGAATCATGGTGTTGAAGAGATCCAGAGAAGAGTCATTAGGAAAATCTGTTTGAGTCAAATTAAATCCTTGCCTCTTGGAAGTTGGCAGGAAACGCTCTTGACTTCTGTGAGGACAGAATTTCTCTTTAACAATTAAAATATAATTCCCCTCAAAAAAACTTCCCTCAAAAACATGCTCTTAAAATATGCCTTGGTATTTTCCCCCTCTGTACATTTGCATACCTTCTGCATATTTCCTATATTCACTCTACAGTAATGACATGAGGTCAAATGAAGGCTTTAGGAGGCCCAAAAGACAAAGGGCAGTTAGTCAAAAAAGTTTTGATCACATTGAAATGGGAGTCAGGAGTGTTTCCATTGACAACCCTCAATGAGTTAAAACTGTCTTCACACTGATAGAGAAAATTCCTTAAACAACAAGTGTTAATTACATATGTGATTAATCACCAGCCCTACTTCACCAGGGTCTTTACTGAGGTTTGGCAAAATCAGAGTTAAAAAATCTGGTTTCAGTGTGTACTTCAGTAAAGACATTTCTGTTACTCTATCAAAAAGGCATATTTTGGTATACTGGGCCTCAGATCTTCTTACAAATTAAGCAATGCTTGGAAGAGGTTATTTTTCACCTCAGGTACAGTTTTAATTCAATTATTATGGAATCTGAAATTAATTTGAAAATTTTCATAATTTTTATTCAACGAGGTTAAAAGTGTGCTTTTCAAAAGGAATACAAACAGAATTTGGCTTAAAGTGTAGCTTATAACATTCCTCAGGTATTATTTCATCTAACATTTGGAAACTAATAAAAGATTTTTTAACTGAAAAGTTGGGGTTTATTTCCAGAAATCAGGAAGAGATCTGAGAAAAAGGGCACTTCCAAACACATTGATTTAACTGCTGGAGAGTCTCTTTATTGGCTTATTGCTGCCAGGAACAAGATGCTATTGTGTTGACTTGGAGTCATGGCAGGAGAACACAACAAAGAAGATGAAACATTGTGTCACCCATGTTGTCTGCAAAAGTTTTAGAAGTTTAGGAAGGGGGGTCTTTTCTCTTCCGATTTTTACATAGCTTCTTGTCAACCTCCTTCTGAATTTATTTGGTAAATGAATTTAAAATTATTTTGCCTCTTTGAAAAAAATTCTTTATTCACACATAGGCTTAGAAATGGAATTTAAACTAACTTCTGGACTAGTTCTATAAATTGTAAAGCTGAAAGAAATATCTATAAGTACCTGATGTTTTTATGGCAATAAGAATTGTATGACTATTTTTAAAATCCAGCTGCTTTTTCAGTATCTCAGACTAGACGTGTGATTCTTGGCTTTACTTGAAAAAAATTATGACTCCAAATCTCTCAATTTCCAGACAATAATAGATATAATAATGGACACCTCCCTACTGTAATTGGTAAAACTTCCTAAGATACTCCTACTGTGTAACATCCAGGTGGTCTGCTCTTAAAAGTCCCCATGCTGCAGCTCTTTTGTGCTGCAGCCCAGCAGACACACCTGCCTGTGGAAAAAGTCACTCTCCCTCTTTTTTTATATGCCTCCTCTAAGTACAGGAAGATCAGGAAGGCATAAAGGCCATTTTAATAATGAGAAAAATGTTAAAATATATGTGGCCTTCTGAACAGAGAGTTCAATAATATTTTTTTCTTAAACATAATCATATAAATGCAAACATATTTTCTGTTAATTTCTCAGTATTTTTCCTAAACTCCTGGTCAGGTAAAAGAAGAAGCTTTCCCACACTCATTATATTTTTGGAAACCAATTCTAAGATTTAGTTAAAAACAGAACTGAAAAGATTTTTAAAAATTAAGAGAAGTACTGAATGGAAAAAGTGAAATGTTTTATTTTGAAACAATATGTACTTAAGAAAAGTTAGTTTTTTAATAGCCAGACAAATACACAAAAAGTTTTCAAGCTGCTGAATTTGTATCTTTTTTTTCTGAAAAATAAGTGTTTGAAAAAAAATTAGCCTTATTTCTGACACACTTTTAGAGTAACAATACCATGTGCCCTGGCTCTTGCTTTTCCTCTTTTAGAATAAGAGGGCACAGTAGCACTTTTAACTTTCAGTCCTTAATATAGGATCATAAACTGGTGGGAGTTGTAGTCTGTTTCTATTTTTATTAGCTGACATAAAAATCAGTATAATCCACTGAAGAAATTGGTCTTGGGTAGAAAGAGTCTCTACTGTCCTGTGGAGCTGTTTATAAATCCACAGTAACTGTATAATTCTTTTTTTTCACAGTCAGAAAGCAAAGCATTGGGGAAAACGGAGGGCACAGAATTGTAAGTTTTACTGGCTCTTTTAAACACACAAGCTGTATTCCACTATGTTTTGTAATTTGTGTAAATGCTTACTATAGAAAGCTTTCTGAAGATTCAGATTCACTCCTAGTGTGCATGGAAAACTGCCTGAAAACTGTTGTTCTGCTCCTGGAGCCATAAGTTCCATGGGAAGGTATCAGTCAGTAATTAATGCAATTTATTTCAAACTAATGTAATAGACATTATTTTTATTATAGGGATTACAGAAATAAAAAAATATTAAGCAATTTCACTTTCAGCGTAACACATATGTAACAAAAACTTTTTTAAGGCTCCCCAACAGCTTTCTTATAATTTCTTACAGTATACCTTGAGGTAAGTTCTGAAGGTGCTGCAGATTTCTAAAATTTCATACTTTCAGACATTCTTGGGCAGCTGTTTTCTGTTTTTTTCCCCCCAAACGCAATAAGAGCAGCCACATCCAGTCACCTATTCTTGATGGCTGGAATCACAGCTGACAATTACACATGCTCTGGTGCTGGGCAAGACAGCTCCAGCTTAGTTTCAACATTTTGAGGAGTCTGGGAGATGAAGTAATGACAGGAAAAGAATTAAAGATCTGCCAAAATACTTGAAACAGCTGATATTTTAAAAACTGCCTTAGGCAGATGATGTAGTAAGGAGCACACTGGAAGTGCTCTAATAATCAGAAGGAAGCATGCAGTATTTTCATTGAAGAAAAATTCTCAGCATCAAAATCAATGTGTACAGTCAATATCTGATTCAAGTTTCTTAAATTATCTGCTGCTAGATTTAAAAAAAATGGATCTATGCTTCTATCTGAAATAAAGTCTAATGGTTATACTAACCAGGAACACATTCTCAGTATCTAGTACTTCTGAGCTTGCTATTCCGCACTGAGAAACAACACAGTTAATAGAACTATCTGGGGATTTTAAATTTCCTTGCAACCTCCAGCAAGTTCTTTTAGAAATTGCCTTGAAGTGCATAAGTATTTTAAGTTCACAATACTGGTTAGAGAATGAAACCAAGGAGAGCATTCACATTGAAACAAATAAAGCCCCCCTCTTTTTATGTCTTAAGAAAATATTTATGCTAATATCTTCTTTTCAGTGTTTAAAATAAACAGCAAAAATAAAGAGTATTTTTTTCATAATACATAA
This sequence comes from Acanthornis magna, assembly GCA_036785705.1. Classification (NCBI taxonomy): domain Eukaryota; kingdom Metazoa; phylum Chordata; class Aves; order Passeriformes; family Acanthizidae; genus Acanthornis; species Acanthornis magna. Next base: position 18,007,953 of record JAWUZG010000090.1, read on the forward strand.
GTCAAGTGGTGGATCCACACAGCAAAGTGCAGAACTTTGTAGAAATGTTCTCATGGCTCCTGGGTGCATGAAGAATATTGCTGAAATATCTGGCTGAATAGTGAATTCTTTGTAAGTGTCCCCTGGTCAAACTTAGCCACTCTAAAATGGTTTTCAAAGGGTTCTTAAAACCATCAAGCATTCAGATACAACTTGATTTTACTAGTCACACATACATTAGCAAAGCTGGTAGAGATTTACGTAAAAATGAGGGCAAGCCAGTTATATAGGTTACAGATTATAAAGACATAAGTAATAATATAGGCAAAAATAAAATAAAGTTTTCTTACCAAAATCACTTGGAGAGAGTAGAACTTAATAACACATAGAAGTATTTTATGTTTATAACTCATATTTGTGACTCCAATGGAAAATACTCATAGACTAAAGGTACAGGCTAATGATGTCATATTTTGAGCTCTGGGACTGAAAAACTTGTAGTTTCTTTAGGAAATAGGAGAAAGAACTGTTTTTATTGACTTGATTTAATTTATATTCATGTGTATGAGAAGAAGTTGTGAAAAATGTTCTAACTTAATCAGGTGATGATCAGCCACAGACAAGGCTATCAAAAGCAGAACTCAAGTACACTAGGAATGGAAATCCTAAATGATCAAAGAAAAGTTTGCCCTGGATCTCAGAATGCATGGATGCACAGCGTGAGGTTATGAAAAGGGAGGATGAGATGAATTATGAGACAGAAATCGGTGATTCCTGGTAATTGGATGTTTGTGTTCCTATATGGGAAAAGAACTGTGAGTGTCAAGGCAGAAGTATGACCCTCATTGTGGTGTTGAGTATGGCAGCCATCCATGCTCAAGGAAGATGAATTCAAACCAGGTGAACTGGGACGATGCTGCAGGAGATTGATTGTTGGGACCTACAGGTAGGTGTCTCACCATGGTCCGTCCAGATGTGAGCTCCCTGGCATGGAGGAGAAGCAGCTGCAGGGGACTTAGTGCTGCCTTGAGCCTTGGGGTCTGTGAGTGCTGGGTGTGCTGGCAGTCCCATGGTGACACACAGCTTTCTCTGGGGGCTGCCCTGCTTGAAGCCACATGTGCAAGCTCACTGCTCGCAGACAGCAGACTCCTATCTCTGTAAAACTATTTGGGTTTTAAAAGGAAAAATGCGCCGTGTCCCAGGGAGGTGTGGCTTCACTGTGTGTACCTAATTTTTTTGCAAAATATTTTCCTTTTAGCATATCAAATCCAAATGGTGAAGATTTCTGAGGAACTTGCAGTATAAACAAACTAATTAATTTGTTGTTGAAAATTTCCTTGCAGATTACAATTCGATTAAAAATGTTAACGGATGTCATTTGAGATAATTTTCTGGTAATGACAAACAGAATGAGTATTTGGAGTGCCTTTATTTGCTTGTGCAACAGCCTTTATATCCAGGATTATTATTATATTGAGATAAATAAAATGAGTCTCATTACAGGAATAAGAACTAGAGCTTTAATTAGCTCTGCTTAAACAAATTTTTATTTTTTTAATGTAAGCTTATCATACCATACAGTTAGATCACTCAGTGAAGCACACTGAGGAAAACCGCAAAGACAACTGGAATAATCACTGCTGGACAGTCAGGAGCCAAGTGTAAAGAAGAACTGTGATTTCATTTGGCTCTTGCCATCCCCTCCTGTATCTCTCTTTTTCTCTAGACAAATCAAAAAACCATCGAAGTCTTAAAGTCTTTGTTCTGGTTCCACTGCTGCTGGTCTCTGGAGCTGGGGTTTTGCATAAAGGCTTTGAGTTTGTTCTCAGCACTTATTCCAATAACTGGGGACGTGTAAAACCTGCTTTCCAAAGGTTGGATTACATGAACACACATTTGACCAGAGAAAGGCAGTAGAACATAGTACACAGACAGGGACAGTTTCACTGACTCCTCCACCGGTAAGGCCTCATCACCTCTAATTTCATTAGGGCTTATATACATTAGCAAAAATACTCACATTTTTCAATGAAACCAAAGAAGTTAAATTGTTTAGGGACTGGTAAACATTTTATTTGAGCACGTAGGCTTTTTTCCTTCTTGGACCATTAAAATTATACTCAATATGTATTCACTTATGTATATATATGTGATACATGACTTTACAATGGATGAGGGATTTGTAGTAGCAAAATTTATATGATCCTTCTGATTCACTTTGGTTAGTTTAATGCCTCTAATTTCCTACGAAACGTGTTTCAGCTGGCTTCACCTTTTTGGTTTTCATATATTTTTACCTCAGGAGTAGTTCTAAAAATATTCTAGACACTTCTGCCATACAGTATGTCTGGAAGGACAGATTCACCTATTTGCCTTCCTGAATCAGACTTTCCTGAAACAAACTTTCCTGCAGAAAAGCCAGAAGAAACTGTAGAATACAATTAAAAAACCAAAAATGAGAAATGCAGAGACACTGCATTTCACTTGAAATGTCTCTTGCAGTCCTGTCAGACTGTGTTACAGCCTCTGGAAAGGGAAAACAAGAATGGTGTATAACAGATTTACCATCCCAAGGGCTCCATGATCTCAACTGTACCTGCTGCTTTGGAGAACTCTTTACATTATTACCTAATACTGCATCATTCGTTACAGCAGTTGAATCCAATGAAGACATTCAAGCTGCTGTGCTGCTGTGTCCTCTGACCCAGCTGCTACCTTAGTGCACCCTGGCTTCCATCCCTGAGTGGGAAAATAATACACAGTTACCAATCCAAATAAACCAGTGGGAATGGACGTGGCGTGACACGAATTTACTGGGAAAGAAGGAGAAGCAGGAGGATTTTGTTCCTCACCATCCCCATGAGCTGATGTGGCACAAGAATCTGGCACATGTGGTGGCAGTTGTGCAGTTGGTGTGTCCCCGTCCTCATCCTTATTCAGCTTAACATTCCTCTTTGTATCCATTGTGCCCTGGGCATGACATTAACATTTCATGCTGAACTATCACCTTTCCATGCAGGAGAAGAGTACCAGGAAAGTGTTTCTTACTCCAGCACCAGAGCAAAAAAAGCCAATTTATGAGAATTTTTTTTTCCATCTGAGAATGTAGTGTTACATACCAATATCTGTCAGATGCACAGACGAGTTAATAAGGGAACTCCATGGAAAAAGCCATATTTCAAAATGTAGTTTGAGCTTTAAGAAAATTCTCATTTTGATTTTGCCTGAAAAATAAAATTCTAATAAACTTCTCCCAGTTATTAGAAAAAAAATTTGTGAAATTTATGTACTAATTTAATATATTTCAGCATGTTAAAAATACAACCATGATGGAAGAAATATTTAAAGGAATGTTTCAGGCATTCTGTTATAGCATTGCTGTTCTTATAATGACAGATTTTAATTTGTTAATTACACGTGAAACTGACAGACCAGCAGAAAACTCTGTTTTATGTTGAACCAACATTTTCCCATGAAAACTTGTTTCAAAACTAATGACAGCTGTGATCCCCATAGGTTTAAATATTACGTGCCCTTCTCTGGGAGCAAGGTGCATAATGTTTAGTAAGGTACCACAGCCCCAGCAACTGAAAATAACATTAGGCCTTCCTTTGATAAGGAAAAAAAAATTAGTGGAGACAAATATAATACCTTCTGTGTATATATAGGATAGATTACTTTGCTAAGTCTTCACTGTAGCCAGGCATCTATCTATCTATATCTTCTCCAAGTACTTTGCCTTTGAATCCTATAGAGTTGACATAATTCCCCAGTGGGGTCTAGTTGCAGTTTGTTGCTGGAATGACATACCATTCCTGTAAATGTTTGTGCCTTATCCAATTAAACTTGGCTACTGTATAAATTAAGCTGTGTAATTCAGTCCCCCCCCCACCCCCCCATTTTTTTCCTCAAAATGTTTTTGCTAATTGGCCAGAGACTAAAGAGTAATTACAGTAAATCCAAATCTTTATTACTGCAGGCACAGATGTTTGCATGAAATGAACTGTTTGTTCAGAGTGGCTATAATATGTGTAGGACTCATACTCATATAGTTTTTAAAACTGAAAAAATAGTGCAGCAGCTATTTGCTCACTCAATTACAAGGAAAAATCCTAAAGAAATCCACAGCAGTCAGGGCTCAGCATCAGAAAAGAGACCCAAGAACCTGGTCTTTACTGTCTCTGAAGGTTTTCAGATTCATTTGAAGCCAAAAATCAAAACTGAACTATAGGAATGTAGATCAAGTTAATAAAAGAGAAAACAACTCTCCTTTCTAATTTTGGCCTAAATTTCTGGGTAGACTAAAGCACTCTTTAAAAGTTGTACAGAACCTTTCTCAGCCTGTCTTCAAGTTGTCTTCATCTGTCACCAACTTATTTGATCTCCAGATAGTTCTAGTTTCTGTTAGTCTAATCTATCTGAATAGTCATATTTGTCACAAAATTTCAAAATGCTTTTCATATTTCTTCTGTTTCCAAAGACACCAATGATCACAAATACTGTAATAGTACTTAATATCAGTTTTTGTACTGGAAACTATTCCAGATAACAGAATCCTGAGTCAAATCTACCAGCCCAGTTGTCTGTGGCTCTAATTTGTATTACAAATAGAGGATGCAAACAAAGAATTAACCAAAATCAGTCAAATCTACTATGACAATAAAGTTTTTAACATCTGTTTGTAAGAACATTTCTGGGAGGGAAAAAGCACAGAAAAATAGAGTTCTGTATCAGATATTTTGTTAATTACATATGTCAGTTCTACAATAGCAAGTATTTAAAAGATTAACAATACCACATTCATGTTTACAAATCTCTTTTACTGCTTATTTTGGCACTGATGGGGTTTGAACTAATTCTTGTGCATGCAAAGCTATTACTTTATACACAGTTCTGCCTGGATTCTCCAGTTATAACTCATAGATAGTGTCATACTCTTGGTGGATAAACATGAAATTCCAACATTTTGGGTTTGGATTATTAAAATCTGTGCACATTTTGGCTGATCTTGCCTATTTGACTTCTTCATTGCTAAACACCCTCCAATTCTACTGCAAGATTGGCCAGTTCCTATCAGAGCAGAATCTGATTGCTTCTTGATTGCTCGGCGCTACAGGGAAAAAAGCTGCTTTAAAAAAGAAGCTGTAAATTGACATCTGTCTTCACCTGTCATTTTTGTCTTTTTCTAAATAATGGTTGCAATGTTGGTGGCTTTTTGTTCCAAGGGAGAGTGTGGTAATCACGGGTCTGCAGTTGCTGTTCCCAGCACCATAGTCCTTGGAGCAGCTCTCCTTGGCCACCCATTGCAGGAAGAGGAATCTAACTTTCATGTGTACTGAAAAAAAGGGAACTTCTCAGATACTTACATGTAATAAAAGTATATAATCCAAAAAGACCTCTCCCAAGTATTTTGTCCCCTAAGGTTTTATGGGATATGTTCCCTTATATATGTAGAAATACATATCATCTCTAGCAGCCTTTCCCCTATCCAATATGATTTCTTCATTCTGTTTCTCCTTGATCGCTTTTATTTTTATCTGAAATTGTCATCCTCAAATGACATTCTACCATTGCTACAGTATTCTGGAACTTAAGGGAAAGTACCAGAAAAATACCTTCAACAAAGGACCAAGTAACAACAAAAATGGGTACCTATTACATTTAATTCATATCTGGAAGCAAAATCAGAGTTTTGAGAAACATATGAGAAGCCCTGGAACTAGATCACATGGAGAACAGAAAGCCATTCACTTCTGGAAATAATGCTTTCACAGCTGATTTATTTGAGCCAGATCTTGAGGGATTCTTGGTTAAGACCATTTCAAGTATCTGGAAGATGCCCAAGATCTGATTTCAGACATATATACATAGAAAGTCTTCTAAAGTTCAAAATAGACTCCCAGCTATCAAAAATGGTATCAGGCCGTAGACTTTCTGTCACTTTTTAGCTTGGGTTTCTGGAACATTATAGATTTGGATTTAAAAGAAAAATTGTATCTAAGTGTGAATAAGTGTGATGTGCATGTATCCACACATTAAAAAAGAAAAATAAAGAGCAGCCGAATTCGCAGATGTATGTACACACGATAAATATGTATGCTGCCAGGAGGCAGAACACTCCCGTAATTAAATGGAAACTTTTTCATTTCCTGAAGGCCAGGCTTGGTCCAAATACCTCGGGATGTATACGAACTGCAGTTCCATTTTTCACTCGGGACACAATGTCCAGCACTATTCCACTATATTATTTCCCATGAATATACCATCTGGAATGTAGTTACAATATGGAGTAGATAAAGCAAAGCAAGATTAATCTTATCAAAGCATCCAACAGCAACATAGCTTCTGATTTTATGCAGAAAGTTCTGTATTAACACTCTCCTTTTCTTCCTAAATAGAACAACCCAAATTCAGCAGTGGTGACACTTCTGCTTCCCAAAAGCTTCTCTGAGTTCATGGTCCCAGATACTCCCCAGAAAAGACACTTCTGTGAGTTTCAGTGGTCTCTCTATTCATCATAATGTTTTCAACATGTCACAATATTGTATCTATCATAAATTAAAAGGTGTGTTTGCTGTGAAGCCCTGTCAAGCACACAGCCTCCAGGTTGCTTCTGACTCCCCAGAAATTACACTCCAGCAATGCAGGTGAACAGTCTGGCATTTGGGGTGCCTTCCCTAAACAGCTTCCTCTCTGCTCTTTGTCAGTTTTGTGTTATGAGTAGGGAAGAATTGATAAATACTAGAAATATCTCTTTTCTTAAATGGAAAGGTGGAGTGGTCAGAAGGGGCAGAAAAGGCAAAACTGATCCCTGTAATAGCCACTCAGACTTATTTCTTCCCAAATTTCTCCTAAAAACTTTGGAGCTTTTACACCAGTTCTTCCCTCACAAAATGTTGTGAAAAGAAGCAGGCTCTCTCTAGCAAGGAATCTGTCATAAACAGAAGATAATTATTTAACCCACCCTTCTCTGCTTAAATATTTAGATTACAATACCTGAAATGATCAAATAAAGCACAAAGTTAATCCAATTTTTAAAAATTTAATGACCAGTTAGTCCTTTAAGAAATTATAATTTCATTTGAAAGTCAACCAACAGAGAAAAGTCAACAATATCTTGAAAGACTTAACAAAAATGAATGTTCCGTCCACCATCTGACTCTGATTAAATCACCCAGAGAACTGTCATATCAAATAAAACCTTCAACTCTCAAATAATAGGAATCACTGGTTAAACTAGCCAACAGCTTCTTTGTCTTGGAAAATATGTTATCTATGGTTCTCTGACAAAGATAAACAGAAATAAATAAATTAATTGAATCATGCCTTGAAACAAGAAGGAAATGTTAGATAGTCTAGTTTCATTTTCTGTGTGAAATGGGTCAAAACACATTCATTTCTCTTCTACTCTCCTAATATGTTTGGCTGAAGCTTATCTTTCCAAAGCACATCTAATCTTGATTTGAAGACACAAGAGATGGGGAATCTGTGATTTTCTTTGATAATCTGTTGAGAAGATTGATTGTCATCATCACTGCAAATCTGTGTTGAATTGCCAGTGGTGTGGCCTCAGCATTCAGCTTTGGGCTATGGTCACATCTTTCTTTCCTCTATAAAAGAAGTCTTCAGCACCACATCATTTTTCTACAAAAGAAAAATGGAAACAAACAGAAATCTTTCTTCTTATGAGTGGGCAAGTCACCTAAAAAATGTCATCTACAGGTTAGTCACACAGCCCAAACTAATCTTCAGCCTGCTGGTGGAGAACTGTAGTCCATGGGAAGCAGGAAGAGATTCAGCCACAGGTCTTCCACTCCTGCCTCTTAGTTCACAGAGTGGAAATGACGGGGGGAAGGAAAAAAAAGGGAGGAAGGGCTGTTGTGGCTGTGGTGTGTGCCTGTCAGGTCACTGCTCGGTACAGAGCATGCCCTGTGCAACCCTGGGAGAAAGTGTGTGCTTCCCTCCCCTTCAGCCCTATCCTTCTTCCATTCCTTCTGTCACCCCTTTTGGGATATCATCTAAGAGCTATAAAAATATTCTAACTGTAAGAAAAGTATAAATCTATTAAATGAGTTTTTCTAGATGGGAAAACATGTTTTTGTCATTAGACAAGGGAGAAGACAGAAGGGACAGCAGTTTGCCTCAAATTGCCAGAATTTAAACTCTCCAATGCATGAATATTAGTTCTTGTATTTTTAGGGATGTGAAGTGATATTTATTCCATTTTCAAGATGTGAAGTTGTGTAGTTGATGAAGCAATACTCTGTTACTATATTTGAATTTTTTTTCTACCTCTGATTTGGGAGATCTATAAAAAAGAAAACAATGTTTTCAGAGTATGTTTACTTCCTTGGTCTTTGGAGCATTATTTCTCATTAATCCTGAGACTAAAACACTGATTTTCCACACATTTGAAACTTGCCAATCTATTTTGGTGGCCTTGTTTATTTGGCAATAAACAAACACTGTAAGAGCTGAAAGGCAGCTTACAGACTGCACTGCGAGTGGCAGATAGGTAGGTACCTGACAAGGTTGTTGGAAGAGATCTTAATGAAACACAGGTAGAAGCAGATGGGACAAAAACCATCAGGTTCCTAATCTAGGCTAACTTGCAATTGCCTGTTTCAAATAATATTGTTTTAAGCAGCAGTAATATTCTGTAGCAAAGATCCCCAGAAAGTATTGCCTCCTAGGCTGAGCTGAATCAAAATATATATACACCACTGAGGGAACAAGGAATGTTTTTAATTGTGATTAATTAATAAGCTGTAAAGAACCCACACGACTTATTTCTGAAGTCTCAAACCCACTGTGTTTCGTGTGCTCAGCAAAACAAAGACAACATCTATCCCTGATGGGATACTAATGCAAGGCAATTGTTCAGCAATTAAGGAAAAATATCAACATGGAGAGAACAGAGACAAATCCTTGTGACACCAAAAACATACTTCCATGTCTTTTTTTCTTTTTCTTGTTAAAAAGGGAAAAAAATTCTACAGCAGTAGAACCTGGATATTGAACTGCGTACTTTCTTTTCCAGCATCATATAAACAGTTCAGACACTTCAGACTACACTGATTGCTCTAGTGCTTGCTCCCGAATCTTTCAAGTACCATGAATACAGCATCGAGAGCTCAGAATTTGTGCTGAATTGATATGTGTTCAAAGTATACGCTAGAGGCTTTGTTTGGGACATTAAAATTCACGAAGTCCACAAGTCACGTTAAAGCCAGGGAGGGGGGGTTCTATCCTGGCTTGAAAGGTCCTGGGGAATAAAGAACAAAGGAAGGAGATTCTTAGTGCAGAGTAGGGAAGCTCGAGTTCTTGACAAACATTTTGGTGTAGAGGGAGTTCAGAAAGCAATGTGGTGATGACAGGAGATAGATTCATAGAGAAAAGCACACAGTGAAAAGAAACAAGAGATACTGATGAGAAAGAATGTTGGATTGACTGCACCCAGATGGTTTTTGTTTGGCTGGATTATTTACTCAGCTTTGAATGTTTCATTCTGGTTTCACCACACATCCACATTTTATATCCTTGCACTAGGGAACCCTTTTGAGGCTTCTGACTGCTTATAGATTACTTGGGTGAACAAGACCACTGAGGACAAGTAAAAAAATCTTTTATGGCCCACAGCTTTGCAGTGTCTGTGGAAGAACATTTCTACTGAGAAAATGTCAGCATTTAGCTCTTCTTGCTGTACCTACATCCTTAACCCTAGGATGGAATTTGCTTACTTCATTAGTTCTTGTCATTGTTTAGCAGTGCAGTGCCTTCACAGTTTCCATAGCTTTGTTCAGTGTTTTCCCTTGTGTGACGTAGTTTTCAAAAAACCTCCTGTTATTACCAGCCTGAATTTAACTTTGAGAATACTTAAACTTTGGATGAAATCAGAGGTTCACATTAATTTAAGCATGCTCTTTTGGTTTATTTCATGTTTGCTGTGAATACAGAACCCTGTTTCTTTTGCTTCTTTCACAATTCAATTGCACTCTCTGCAGTTTTTCTATATTATTATTGGCTCCCATTATTAAGGAACTTTATTTAATCTGCTATTATTTGGCAGTTATGTAGACTTTTGTATTTCTGCCCACTTGATCTAACAATTTTTTTATGAAGTTGTTTGTTCATGCACTCACAAATCTTCATCTACTGTCTGAAAAACTGACAAAAATGGTCCACAAACAACACTGAACATGCAGATCAAAACCTCCCTTGCAACTTGATATCTCAGAGTTGCTTCACAAGCAGATCTTTTCCTCCCTTCTTTAAACGACAAAGTTATTTGCTATCCAAAAAGAAGGCTGTTTTCTTCTCTCTCACAGGGAGAGAAGGTATTAAGTATGCCTTAAGATCATATTAGGACCATTTGTTTTAGTAAGAAACCACTGTTTTTCTATGTAGCCAAACTGAAAAGTCAGGTGACTTTGCAGGATTACATGGTGATTGTTCACCCATGAAGTCAGTGTTCTCTGGAAACCTTGACACTGCTTCAATTTAATGAAGAAATTACACATAAATTCTTAGAGAAATGGAATTATACCAGAACTTAGAAATTTCCTTGGGTTTTAAAATTAAACCAAAGACTTTTGATTTTTTTTTTTTCTGTGTCAAGAGTTAAAGAGATAAGAAATGGGAAATAGGTTCCTATCCTGTCCTATCCTTGCCCTTGTTCTTGCTTTCAATTTCTGAGTCCTATTGATGGTATGTGGTGTGATATGGCATGAGATGTTAGCAAATGTGTGATTTAAAATTTATTTTATAGATGCAAAATGCTTGTAGTGTTTCTGGCACACTTTTAAAGCAGGTGCATCAGTGATATAGTTACACTGTACCTGAAAATAATTTTAGACAAATTGTTTTGAAGTGTAGGGCTGAAGGCTTCTGTATGACTCACATGAATTAGGGGCTGATATCTGTCAAAGATATGAAAATATAATTTTATTTATATGCAAACAACTGTGAAAATATATATGCCTTCAGTATTCCTAACTTTTTCCATAAAGAAGTTACTCTGTATGACTCAAAAAACCCAAATGAAATTGCCAGAAAGAGCACTGCAGGCAAGTAAAAGCCTGTGCAGCATGGAAAGGTGAAAAATGCCATTATGAAGGAAAAAGCCTGAAGCAAATATTTATGCTTATTTCCAGGCATCCATTGCTTTATTCTGTTTCCAACTTCTGCATTAAGAGTAAAATGAAATGCATACAATGCGCTTTGGGCTGTAAAATCTGAGAAAAATTAAAAAGCTTATATTTGAAATATTGGAACTAGCTTACCATTTATTTAATAGGATTTTAGATTAGGTTCTTTGTCCTACCATTAAACCTAGCTACAGTTTGGTCTCTTGGAGGGCAGGAATTGTATGGCATTGTCCATTCAAGCACTAATGAGGGCAGAGGCCAGCTAAGCCTATCTTGATTTGTGACATTTGGGTGGGATTTATTCTAGAAATCAGAAGACATGCAAGTCTTCCATTATCTCAAATGTGACTTTTATAAATGGCTATTTAATTATTAAATAATTGTTTCTCTTGTTTCCAGTTTATGATTTTGGATTTTATCTCTCTTGGGCTTATGCCAGCAACTTAACTTCTGTCTTCCACAACAGAGCTAATGTTGCTTACTCTCTCTCCAAGTTTCAGTTCTTAGAATTACCCTGCTTTATAGAAATAAATTTGCATGGGGCTTGGAAACGGAACAAATATGTCTCACAAATAATGTGTTTGCCTCATCTGCTAGATTTTGAGTTCAATCTCTTGACAGTTTCTTGCTTTCTTTTGTTTGCTTGGGGGTTTTTTTCTGCTGGTTTTCACCAGCAGAATCTTAAAAAACTGTTTGGTTTTCTAGGAACATTTATTGACTCTTCTAAAGTTTTGTGAGTTGAGAAAATACTTTCCAGGCAAATCCTTTAGGAGTGTACAGGCATCCTGTTGCACAAATTAGAAGCGCTTTTCAGCAATAGTTCAATTGCAGGTGTTGCCAACTGCAATTTTTAGAAACACACCTAAGATTTTCAGGTCAGGAAGTACAAGCTGTTTCAAAGGACGCTCTGTGCTGAAGTTGGAAAACCTCTGGGAATCCTGGGAGCCAAGCTGCGTCAGTGAAATGCCCACTTAGAGAAACTGCAAACCTGTCTGTGCATCCATGTTGATTAACCATGTACGTGTCTCCTCACTCAGTATTGACAGATGTCACCATAAGGTTGTAATTCCCAGTTTTCCTTCTATGCCCAGGTGAACATGTTGTGTTTTACTGCCCTGGCTGCAATCTGTCTGCAAAGCAGTCTTTACAGCTGCAGCCTGCACTTGGCAAAGATAATGGCTAGGGAGAAAAGGAGGGTGTGTGCTGTAGAAGTCTACATGGGAAGAATCCTCTTGGTCAAGTGGTAACAAGCAAATGTCATCCCTGATATTGATACCATCTTTGACAAAATCTGCATCTGTGGAGAATTAAAAGGGACTAAGAGCAGGATCTGGTTCACCCTAAAGTAGACACTGATGGCTTGAATCTGTTGACTAAACATCTGATTGCTAAAGCCAGATGTGGTCAATGATTAATTTTCTTTGGAAATAGGCAGCAGTAAGATGTGATACTGGCATTCTAAGTACTCTTGACACATGATACTAATGCAGATACACAAATCCTTCTCAAATGAATAAACAATTTAAAAGGCCAGCTGGGAAGAAGCTAGGACATAAGTAACCACAACCGGGAGTTGTGGTCATATCCCTCACTGGGCTACTGGAGCTGCTGGGATTTAGTCACAAGACAAATATGACAGTCTACAGAAAACAGACCAAGTGAAAAAATAAAATAAAAGGATTTATGACTCAGCAGAGTGGGATACACCCAATTCTGTGAAATGACTAGTCAAAAATTTTGCCTCCTATGTTTCCAACGTGCAGACTCTAGAATGGGATTGGAGTTAATTGAATTTGTCAGATGAAAGTTTTATTAGTGTCTGGAGTACTTCTTGCTGTGAAAAGGTAAAAATCCTGTATCAGTCATTCTGTGACAGGTGGAAAAAATAGATTTTTGTTCAGTTCCAACCTGCTATGAAGCTTCATTCAAAACTTCCTATACCAAAATGTTCCATTTGAATGTGGAAAGGTAGTCACTGACTCAGAAACCAGGAGAAAAGTTGAATTCATAGAGAACAAATCAAACCCTAATACTGTTTTCTCTAATTAGGTCACCCTGGGAAAGTTTTATGTCTCTCTGTTATTGTACCGTCCGTTAATGTCAGAAGCACTCCTCCAAGGTGAGTGAATCAGTAAGTGGAAGAAACCTGGGACTGAACAGGGGGATTTTCCCTCAGTTTCTGAATCCTTTTCTTAGCCTTTTTGACTTGATTGTGTACCAGGGTCCGCAGGTGCCAGCAGGATTTGTTCTCTTCTACTTGCTCCACATCTGCCATGAGGATAAGTGGGAACAGGAGATGATGGCTGGTCTCTCATGATGTCTTCCCTGGACCTTATTCAGGAGTTGTGAATGCAGTTCACCAAGTTCAAGGTTCCATCAATATAAGTAGTAACTTCTGGTGTCAGGTTTTTCAAGGTGAGGCACAGCTGATTCTTTTGGTAAAATGTAAATGATGTGCTGGTATACTTTGGGACATTTGTAAAAGTTATAAGAATTTATTAAACATATACGTAATTTTTAAAGTCTTAAACAGAAATGGAAAACACCTTTAGGTTGCCTAGTCCCTATCTTTGCCAAAGGGGAATTGTCCCCTCAAATACAATTTCTATGATTTGGAATAGATTTTCTAGGTTTCCTCCTGGTATCTTCCTTTGGAAGGTAGCCCAGGACCATAGCCCTTATATATCAGACTGTAAACTAAAGCTGGACATTTTCAAGCTATTCAGACTCCTGATCCTTCTGGAAATTTTAGAATATTCTATTTTGGACCTTGTTTCTGTGGTAACTGGAAGAGATAATTGTTCATTAATATATATTGAAAAGTATTGTGTGTCTTTAAAAATGTAAACTGTTTACTTCCGCAGTATTTGTTAATGCTGTGAAATGAATGCTGCTCTGCATTCTGTCACCTTTCAATGCAGCCTTTCTGATCTGGGCTGAAAAAAGCACATCTGAAGCAGATCAGTGGTTCAAAGAAGTGTTGCTCTTTAGTGCAGACCCCCTTAACTTGCTCAGCTCCTCCAGTATAGACCTCTTTCACTTCCTCACCTCCTCTTTTTCCATCAACCCTAAAAGAAATGAGAAGCAAGAGACTCATCCAAGTGGAAACCTAATTGAAAATGTGATTTTGATTTTTTTAAGCTTGATTTATATTTTTTTAAATTTCTTTTCGCTGAAGCCATAGTCAATGAGCTGTTGACTTGCATTGGACTTATTTAAAGAAAAACATCAATAGTAGAGTGAAACATCAATTCAATGTAATACAAAATACTTCATGTTGATACATCCATTTATAGTTTCTTTGGTCACTTACAGTGACTCAAGTAAAAGCAAGTGTTAACTCCAGCGGTGTTCACCTCTGAAGGAGTGAAGTTGGAATCATGAAGTTATAGAGAGGTTGAAATAAATGAATTAAAACACTGCCATAACTTCAGTTTGTGCTGGTGTAATACAATTACTTACAGAAACTTAACTGCCTTGAGAAATGGCTGCAGTCTCTCCATGACAAGAGTGACATGCAATGGTACAAAGGTTTTAGCTGTGCCCCAACAAACATTCTGCTGATGCTAATGGTGTTGAATTAATTGATAAAATGGGAGTAAGGGCTGAAAAAAGGGTACAGGATGAGAAGACGTAACATGGAAAACTGGTTTTACCTAAGTAATTTGGAACACAGATTTCTCTTGCAAAATGAGCAGCCCACATTTCTTCTGATCCTCCCCTCTTCTCTTGGGAATATTTTTCTTTCAAACTCTTCCTTGAATTTTTTTATATTTGGAAGCTTGGCTGCCTCTACTAATTTATAGAGGATTTATCTAAACATAAAGGAATGTTTAATCTTCTTTGGGAGTATCTGTATATTCATCTGGAAACAAAGCTTTCTTTGTACTATAATTCTTATTGTATATTGACTCTTTTCGTTATTTTTATATTGCCAATTTAAAAATAATCTCTTACCTACTAAAGATGAGTTTCCAGTTTATTCTATAGTACAATTTAACTCCAGCTGTCCTTATTACCCATTTATTCATTTTGTGTCACACCAGTTTGTCTATAAAATTACCACGGACCTTATTGAAGACCATGCTAAAATCAAGATATACAACATCCGCTGCTGTCTCCATTGTCTGTGGAGCTAGATAATGAATCACAGAAAGCAATTAGGTTGGGTCAAATATCACTTACTGCCTGTTCCCAGTCACCTTCTTAGTCATGTGTCTGAAAATGAGTATTTGCCCCACAATTTTCCCAGGACCCTGAAACAATGAAGCCTGTAGTTTCCCAGATTCTCCTCCCGTTCTTCAACAGTAGTGTCATGCTTTCCTTTTTCCACTAATGTGAAAACTCCCCTGATCAATATGACCTTTCATAAATCTTTGTAGTGACATTGGCCAGCTGCTGCAACATCCTTGAGTGTGTCTTCCTCTCATGTGGGCACTACTTCTAGCAGATTCTGAAAGAGTGGCCTTGGGGAACTGGGATGCCAGAGGACAAGTCAACCAGTGAAAACAGACTTTTTCAATGCTTCTGGCCATTAGGTCCTGTGTCCTAATGATCAAATATTCCCTAACCTTCCTTCTACTGCCAGTGCACCTACAGAATTGCTTCCTTGTCCTTCACCTCCCTGGCTAGTTTTAACTCCAACTTAATTATGACTTTCCTAATTCCTCCCTTGCTCACTTGAGCAATGCTTCTACATTTCTTCTGGGTATGACAAGCTCCTGTGGTTTTTCCTTTTGAGTATGAGCTCCATCAGGAATTGCCCGTTCATCCAGACTGGACTTCTCCCATCCTTGCTCAAGTTTCTCCATTTTGGAATGAGCACTCCACTGGTAGCTATCCTCTCTTTCTTGAAGCAGGACAAGTATCACTGGTCTGGGTCACCATTGATTACATTATTTTTTTAACGTTGTGGGTTATGAAAACACAGTTTTTAGAGGAAGAAACCTTATTTTAAATGACAAAGTCATGAAACTTGGGCCATGTTCAAACCATGCAAATACAAAAACAAGGTGGATTTCAGAAAACTGTAGTGAAATAGCAATTAAAAAAACCCCCGTCTGCTGTGTAAGAAGCAGAGCAAACAATGTTCTATGGTTATTGCATTAACTTTTGTCTAGAAATAAATCTGAATCACAAAGTTCAGTGTAAGGCAGACTGTGAACTGACTTTCAGTTATTTTAACAATAGAAGTAATTTGCCAGCATTAGATCGGTGTTTTATGGACAGCATTTGCTGGTGTTAAGATGGCTGGCACTGATCAGCATAATATAAGTGTGCAGAAATGGAGCCACCAGGTAAAATATGACTGTTTCAGATGCTTGTTCCAACAATCGTCAGCTCAGATGAAAAAGTAATAGAAATGAGAGACTCAGAAGACTGAGGATTCAGTCAGGCTGTATCTATTTCCTTGGCAGTACAAGTTTGCCTGCTGGAGTTCTTGCTAGTGTCTACTTCAATTCCACATTTACAGCAAGCTATATATAGAACAAATAGCTAAGAAATCAAAGGCTCTTTTCTAAATATTATCTGATGACACTTCATCTGGAACTTAAAAACCCTACAGTTATGAAGAGAAAGAAAATAGAACAGAGATAACTCTAATGAAATAAATATGCACAGAGGGAAAAAGAGAGAAAATAATCAAATCAAACAGCCCCAAGTGTTGGACTCTTTTCATGACACATATCTGAAACTCACATGATTTGGATGTGTCTAATATTTCATTATACTGGGTAGCAGTTGATGGAGCCAGATGGTCCCTCAAACAAAGAGAACCACAAAGAATTCTGCCAAGCTGCTGATGTATTAAACACTCACTCTGTAAGTAGTGTTATAACCAGAGGCCCTTACTCTTGCTGTCACAAAATGGAGGGTGTTAAAAAGCAAGCTTTGAAAATTTTTATATTTGTGGGTATTTTCATTGTTTTTTTTTTTTTTTTTACAGTAGCAGTAAGGTCCTGGTTCCATAGGCTCCCCTCTTAGCAGCAAAACTGGTCTAAGCTGTTCCTAACTCCCCTTCCCCCAAGCTTATTCCTGTCTCTATATCATCTCCTCATTTGTGCCACCAGAGATATTTATGGTCTCACATGGCAAACATGATTTGCTGACTGATCACGCACGTATTGGTCAACTCATTCTGAGCAAAACAAACTTAAACTCCCCTCCCCAAGGCTATTTTTACTCTGGAGTCATTTAATCAGTTCCTTGGTTTGGTTCATCTCACAGTTCCTTGGTTTGGTTCATCTCACAGTTCCTTGGTTTGGTTCATCTCGCAGTTCCTTGGTTTGGTTCATCTCACAGTTCCTTGGTTTGGTTCATCTCGCAGTTCCTTGGTTTGGTTCATCTCACAGTTCCTTGGTTTGGTTCATCTCGCAGTCCTGCAAGCAGCTGTACAGTAAAACCGAAGGGGATGGCATGGAAGCGAGCAGGAATGCCTCCGGGCAAGGGCAGGGAGAACTGTTTAACATCAGAAGAGCTGCCAAGGGGAACATCCGATGAACCACGGCATGAGCCACGTGGTTTTCCATTAGAGCTGAATCTGGTCGTTTGCCATATACAAAGTAAGAAGTAGTTCCTACAAAGTAAAGCTTATAAGGTAAGAAGTCAAGACAGAGAAAAGGCTCAAGTGTGCCACTTTGCCAGTGAGGGCTGAGAGGTGAATCCCAAATGCTGAGAGCTGCTGTAGCTACCATGGTGTTAAACATCACAGCCCTTTGTTTTGTAGCTTTTGTAAATGCAACACAGATTTCTGGGTTAGAATTACACTCCTGCAGCATGCATCTTATTCAGCACAGTGAGAAAGAAACTTTTTTGAGCTAATTAAAATAAGAAAATAAACTGTTCTTGGAAGGATTTAACTACATATTCTTCTTATTATAGTTACCACTTTATTCAACAGCATATTCAGGAAATTGCAGCTGTTATGCTCTCAGTCAGAAATGTCAGAGGAGGCTACACTCCTGATCATAAAACACCCAGACATGTTTATAACAAATAATAAATGCAGTTTATATAAATCCTAAAGCTCATGTTTTCATAGTCTTCTCTGACAGTGTATTTCGGAAAACATATACAGCCTTTGCTAGTGAGAGGCACACATTGTAGAAAATATTTCCTAGAAGTATCTGTTGTTATAATACAGAAGGTATTTGTAAAAATTTTGTCCTTCTTATTCCCCCAGCAGAGATTGTGAAATTAACTGTACAAGACCTGCTTGGACCTGAACTTCTTTAACATGAACACACAAAGGTGTACGGAATTACAGAAGGAACAGGAACAATCCTCAGATGAACTGCAGGAATACAAAGGAAACCACACAGGCTTCCAACAAATAGACAGCCAAAATGCTGATATTAAACATGCCACAAAAGATGTCTCGGGGGATGGGTGTTGCAAGAACATATAACCAGTGTGAGTCAAAGTAGTCATGGTACAAATGACAGGAAATTGGGGTGATTGGTGTGGTGGGAATATCCACAAAAATAGAACAGATTTAATCTGCTTGTTGCCTGAGAAATGAGACTTGACAGAACTAGACTCTTTCTGTGCTTGCGTTCACACATAGTGTGAAAAAAAAATAAAAAAAGGTTTCCCTGTAACCTGTAAGTTCCTGTGTTCCAGATGGCCATATTCAGGATTTACAGATAAGCCACTTTGACTGTTCTCCTTAGCCCAAATAATAGATTTATTTCTCAGTAAAAATGTCAATGTTTTTACTATGCTTGCTTTTGCTACAACTTTTCACACCTGTAGTACTCAGAAAGTTTTAAGAGAATTTGATTTGTGCTTCTAGAAAACAACAGAAATCTTTTTTTTTTTATTCCCTAAAGACTGTAAATTTGCTGTCTGAACAAAAAAAAAATTAAGGGGAAGTTGAAATTAGTTTCAGATCAGCTGGAAATACAACCCCCTCTCACCCTAATACAGAGAAAAGCATATTAAAAATCCTTCCTTTTTATGATAAAAGAAAATAAAATTGTTTGGGTTAAAAAAATTATTTTGTTTGACCAATGCTAACTGCTTTAATATGATCTGATTTGGGTTTTCCTCTGAACAAAAGGATTGGCAATTTTTATCACAAGAATGGCATCATCCATAAGACAAACAGAGGAGTGGCCATTGCTCAGATATGAAGTAGAGCAGACCTGCAGCTCAGAGTCCTGAATTGACACAGTAGCTGTTGACGTGGGACACAAGCACAGGTGGGTTTAAGGTGTCTTTTCCAGATGTGATCAAGACCATTTCTTAACTTCTGCCATTTTGTTGTTCTCTTCTGCACAGGCAGTGTTAATATCCACACTGTGTATTTTTTGCACTCTGGAGACATTTGTTCAGATAAGCATGTGCTGTTGTTGGGACACATAAGGGTGCCTTGAACTTCCTCTTTCCCTGTCCTTTGTAGCTTAATGGAGCAGATTCTTCAGCTGCCAGTGTCTCTTGAGGAGTGGTGGAGCTCCCTTTAACTGTTCACACCACGTACTAATCTCAGCTTGGGATACTGGAAGGTCTGGAGCCACTGCATGAAACAACAGTGACCTGTAGCGGCATTTATTTGTTAATTTTTTTATGCTTGAAAATGGGAGAGTTTGTGACTCAATGATCTCTTAGAGTAACCACTCCTGGGAATGCTCTCTTTTTTGAGAAGCTTCTGCAGGGAACACTGGATCTTCTAATGGAAATATAGTAATTTAAGAGCTATGTTAGTCTTTTCCTCATCCAGTTTACTTGCAAGCAATCTTGCCACTGAAACAAAATATGTAAAATCATGAAACAGAAGAGCTTTGGGGTTTAGCAGCTGCTCTGGAATAGACATCATCACTACTTAAAAGCTTTTTCTTCAAAGACAAAGTTATACTCGAGCTGCTAAAAGGGTGTCTCTGATATCAGTTTGAGTACGTACAATTTGATTTACTCAAAGTTGTTTAAAGTCTTGTTCTTTTGACTATAAACATGGTATTTATGGAGATTTTATAAGAAAAGCAAATGATAATTTGGAAAAAGCATTTGAAATAAAAACACTGAGTATTGGCATTAGAAGATGGACCATATTTCACATTAAATAGCCTGCCAAATTCAGCAAGCTCCCTGCCTCTATAGAAAGCCAACCAAAAGAAAATAGACCCTCTTAATTAAAAGGCAGTTTATATTTGTTCTCCTCTGTTTAAAAGTAAGTATGCATATATACATATGCATGTATGTACACACATACACACACCCACATGCCAGTATGTATATCTTAAAAAAATCCACCAAAAAATTCTGACTCAGATACTGTAAAATGATTTTTCAGATGTTATCTATTAGACTTGCATTCTCTGGAACCCCTTATAGCCAGAGAATTGATATTTATCTTTTCCTCCATAACAATCTATTTGCAGAAGCTTTGTAATTTCAGTGGACAGCCTATGAAGTGCAAAAAATAAATCACTCTTTAGCTTCTTTTACAGCAGGATTAAGACTTGTGTCTCAGAGGAAGTTAGGAAAGGAAAGCTATGGAATAAATGGTGATATGGAAATGAGTAGCACAGGGACAGACAGGCATACTTGCTTTATTAGCTACAATAGATATTATTAGCAACCCTGAGCTGCTTACTGCCAGCTCCTCCTTTAGGCTGGTATTGTTGAACAAAAAACAGTACACACGGATGCACTCTCCTGTCTCCACTGGGTAGAAAGGCTGACTTTTGGTCATTTTCTGCCCAAAGTTTGTCACCATCTCCTGAGAACTTCTCTGGTTATCTATGAATTTTGTTGTAGCAATTTATCACAGAATCATAGAATAGTTTAGGTTGGAAGGGATCTTTAAAAGTCGTCTGCTCTGACCTCCCTGCAATGAGCAGGGACATCTTCAGCTGGATGAGGTTATTCAGGGCCTTGTCCAACTTGACCTTGAGAGTTTCCAGGGATGGGGCATCTACCACCTCTCTGGACAACTTCTTGAGTGTTTTACCACCCTCATTGTATAAAAATTCCTCCTTACATCTAGTCTGAATATACCTTCTTTTGGTTTATAACCACTAATCCTTGTTGCAACAAAAATTTTGTACCCATCTTTCTCATAAACCCCCTTTAAGTACTGGAATACAATAAGGTGTCTGAATAAGGTCTCCCTGGAGCCTTTTCTTCTCCAAGGTAAGTGACCCCAATGGTGTCAGCCTGTCTTCATAGGAGATGTGTTCCCTGCCCCGATCATTTTTGCGATCCTCCTCTGGACCAGGCTCCTGTCTTTCCTGGACTGAGGAATCCTGATCTGGACACAGTAGTACAGGTGGGCTCTCACCAGAGGGGGGTGGAGAATCATCAAATGTGTGGTTTGCTTAGACCATCCTCTTCAGAAGCACTCTGATCCTCCCTCCCTGTACACCCCCAACTCTTCCAATTCTTCCAAACATGTCATGTTGAATCACATTTCTGTGGGTAGATACTTCCCATGTCCCACAAAACTGAGATTAGGTGGAACATGCAAAGCCTGGACCCTTTAACATTCATAAGCAGCATGAAGCTATTATTGAATTTAACTCCTAAAAAGTGTGTGCCAATACTGTGTTCACTGATGTACTTTGATGCATTTACATGATCCCCCCATCAGCCTTCTTTCCAGAAGCCTGAACTGTCCTATCTCTCTCAGCCTTTCCTCACCCAAGAGGTGCCATGAGTCTCTGCATCATCTTCATGGCCCTTCATTGGGGTCTCTCCCCTGTGTCCATATCTCTTGGACTAAGAATCCCAGCACTGGACAGAGCAGTGTGGCTTCCCCAGTGTCAAAGAGAGGGCCAGGATCTCCTCCCTCCATCTGCTGCCAGTGCTGTGCCTAATGCAGCCCAGGACAGTGTCTGCCTTTTTTGCTGGCTCTTGTTCAACAATTACCATAAGAAATGAAGCAGTAATTTACAGTAATCACTAGCATTTTTAACTGCAGCTGTTATGAATTTTTTTGAATCTCTGATGTTTTCAATGGATAGAAAGTTCAAATAGACAATTCATTAGAATCTGTGTAAAAGTAAACTGTCCTCCCTAGTGTGTATTTTTTTTCTTCATTCAATTTTTTACTATTTGCTCTGATGGTTTAGCAATTGCAGCTGCCAAAGATGAAAGTGGAAAATGGGTCAATGGAAGTCACGCAGAAATTCCTTAGAAAAGACGTGTTGCTGCTACTCTTGAAATAACTGATTGCTGGGGGATCTAACATCAGATTGTCTGTTGAATTGTCACATTTTTCTCTCCCTCAAACATAGTTTTGAAAGGTAAATGACATTTTCTGCTTTGCAATAATACAGTAACTCGCAGCATTTGGAGCATGAGTGCCAACTAATTAGATTAAAATCTTTGGAACCAATTCACTTTTTGGCGGAACACAAAGGCTGCAGTGCCATTGAAGGCAGAGTACTTAATGTCTTAAAGTTGTCATATATTAGGGAGTAGGAGATGAAAATAAATCTCATTAGAAAATTAAACTCCCATCAGTGGTGCATACTTGCATATGGGGTTCTGTTTGCATATATTCATATGGTATAAATTCACAAATGTAACTCAAGAGACTTGCATTTTTTACAGGTATGTCATTAAAACCATCTGACTGTTCCCAAACCCTCATTTTGTCAAAGGTTGGAAGGACTACTTGTAAAAGGTAATAACTGATGTGGACTTTTCAGAGAAGTCACAAGATCCCCTCCCAAGGACTCATTCTACACCAAAGCAAATACAGAAACAGTGAGTGGAAATTGATGGTCTGTAAAACTGCATTCTCTGGCAGCTCAGTGGCACAAGAGGAATTTTTTGCCATATAGAGTTTACTGTTTCATACTATGCAAAAGGGAGAAAATATTGTTACTGCCACACTATGGATATTTTTTGTTTTTTGGGGTTTTTCTGTTGTTTTTCTGAAATGGGGAGAGTGGGGTTGAGGAACAAACTTGAGGGAATGAAAATGTCTGTTACTAGCTGTGGACTAAGGCTGACTATTTTATCTTTTCAATCGTCTGAAAATCAGCACTGGGAAACAGTTATGAAATGGTCGTTTCTTGTTTACTGTTCTTTGACTTGACTATATTTTTACTTAGCTATTTATGTTCCCTCAAATTTTCCTTTATTATATCAGGTTGCAAAGCATAATAAGAAAAACTGAAAGTAAATAACAAGTGCTTTTACTCAAAGGACTAGTGATTTTTCTTTAGATGTTTGTGTTTGGAAGACAGTGAATTAGATCCTAACCAAGGAATAGATTTTAGTAACATGAAAAAGATAAAAAGAGTAGGGTTTCTTCCTGTTTACCTGGAACCTTTTGATGTATTTATCCCGTGTGAGAATAAGATGGTATTATGTGTAGATACTTAGCTCTGTTTACTTACAGTGGCTTCTCTTGAGCCCTTCTTTGGTGCTCAGAGGATAAATTTTGGTCATGGGAAATTCCAAAAGGCAAGAACTGGATGTGAGGAATCAACTGAGCAGAGCAACTGTGGCTCATTTAGTTTCCCTTCCTACACTGGGGATGAAACATTGTAGGTTACATTGCATCAGCCAAATCTGAGTTCAAGACCTCATCCAGAGTGTTGAAACTCCTTGGCAAAGTAAAGTAACATCTGCAAATACTTGGGTGGATGTTATGTATGGCTACAATACACTCAACACACATTGCAAACTGTGCTCAAAACGATAAATTTGTAAATATTTCATGCGAACATAGTGCATCTATTAAGGAGAAATTGGTAATACTTGTGAAAATTTGCTGGGTTATATACTCGCATACATACATATATATTTCTATTACATGTATGTGTGTGTGTGTGTGTGTGTGTGTGTGTGTGTGTGTGTGTGTGTGTGTATAAACTGTTTTATTTTATTCTCAAAACACCATCTTAGCTCTCAGTCATGATCTTGCTACACTCAGTAAGAATTATACCAAGTGAATAATAAAGACATAGTAAAACAATTACAAAAAAACACCATCGGGTTTTACTTTTAATACCACATGGTTCTAAAGCTAAGTTTGTTAAAAGATTTAGCAGAATCAAAACACATCCGTAGTTAGTTTAGTTTGCCATTACATATTTATATTAAAGACATATGTAAAAAATATGAAGAAACAAAGCAGAAAACTCACCACAAAAATCTTTGGTTTACAAAGCTATTTTTCATAGGGTTTAAAGTGGATTCTCCTAATCTCCCACAAAACTGTCAGGTTAAGACAACTCTTATCTGTC
This sequence comes from Acanthornis magna, assembly GCA_036785705.1. Taxonomy (NCBI): domain Eukaryota; kingdom Metazoa; phylum Chordata; class Aves; order Passeriformes; family Acanthizidae; genus Acanthornis; species Acanthornis magna. Next base: position 18,032,281 of record JAWUZG010000090.1, read on the forward strand.
TTTTAAAATTTTCTTTATTAAATAAAAAGTCAAAAAACACTTTCCTTTGGAAAGTGTGTACATACAATTGTCAGTTCTAGTATTGCCCTAAAGGGTGCAGTGCTTTGCTATACAAAGAAGTCCTTCCCCTAGGAAGTTTACAAATGGTTCAGCTCTCTTCAGTCTAACAGATCTGAGCTATAAAGCAATAAGTTATGGACATATAGTTTTAAATGTTTGACTTCCCTTACTGAGATTTCAGTAGACTAGGAGTTATCTACATCTTATCAGATCCAACCCCGTGTGCTCAACACAGGTACTTGTGAGAGGTGAGATCAGGGAGCAACAGTTTTGGGAAGGGAATGGGACATCATTAGTAATTTTATGTAGTTTCAAGAAATTATTGGAACCTGAAATTGCTCAGCCTTGAGAAATTTTGATATTTCAACATTAATATTTACAGACAGCTGAGGAAAACAAGACAGCTATCAAAATGATTTATTAAACAGGAATTTTCAAAAGATTTCTGACACTTTACTTGAAAAGTTTTGCTTGAAACAAACAATTTTCTTAATTGGTACATGTTATTGGAGATTATCTTAACACTGAATGTTATCAGCTTGAATTAGCATGTTGTTCTAGGAGAATTAAAATTTATGTTTCTTATTTTTTAGAGTCCTCTTTGACAAACTCCTTGGATAGAAAACATCATAATATGCTGCAGTCATGCTTTTTTTTCAGTCTGTTATGCAGGAGGGTCACAGTAAGTAATGAAAGATGTATTATGAATATTTGAGTCTTGCCTTGGGGTGGAAAAGAAATGATCCACCAATATATCTTCTTGAAATTTATATCTGTCATAAATAAATGTTACATTGTTCCAAAGGTAGAACAAAAAAAAAAAGAAAAAAGGGAAAAATAATTTGAGTCAATACTACTCCTAAAATCTTTCCCATTTTATATATTTCTCCCCCACATCATGGGGGTGGAAAATCATTTGGTTTTCTAATCAGTCTGGTTGAGTAGTTTTACTAATGAAAATTCTGTGCAAAACCTGAGAGTGCTGAGTAGCAAACTGAATTGTGAGATTAAGAGAGTTGTCTAGTTTTTGTGTGTGTATTGCAGCAGATACATTCCTTAATGCTGCTTTCAAGTGTGGGATTACATCCCACCTGAAGAAGGCCCATTACATGCATGATATGGAAAGAAAATGAGTGAATACTTGTGAGGGGGAAATTATTGGAGGAATAGAATGCATGCACTGGGACACTGAAAGAAATACATACTGATGTTTACATTTGCAAAGAATGTTCTCCAAGAATTTTTTTTTAAACCCTATGTGAGAGGATAGAATTTATCAGTCTGTGTAAAGCATTATCACAGTTTGTGGTTTTTTTGGCACTGAGGGCAGCTAAATATGCACAACTGACTATTAGTATACACTCGTGTGTGTGTGTGTGTGTGTGTGTGTGTGTATACATATATGTATATGCACAAAACTGCATAGATTGCTAAAACAGATCTAGTTCTTTGCATCACTCATTTCTTTTTAAAATCCAAGTATAACTGTTCCCAAACTACAAATGATTGGGACTTCTACAATCATTCATCTTTTTAATAAAAATCACTTAGAAACAAAATATGTCGTATGAATATACCAGATTGGTGAGACTGTCAACAGAAGAGTTCTTCAGCTGTCCTTTAGATTTTCTGCTTAATATGATAGTCTCTAGGAATGGAACTGGGGAGCAAAAATGTCTTTGAAGACAGAAAAAGAAATTTCCATCTCCATCTGGACTTGATTGATTTATCTGTGTGCGACAGTACAGAAGCCCCTGCTTTCTTAGGGAAACAGGACTTATACAGATTCCTCTTTCCTTTTTCTTTGCCTGTCCTCATCTAACAACTTTTGAGTCCACAGCCAGAGAAGTAGAGCTATCAGAGATATTAAGTTCTGCCAAGAGAGCTTTTCCCAGCTACCCCAATGGCAGAAGTGAGTTTCATGTGTCCAAGACACCTGGGAATGTACATTCATCTCCAAAACAGGACTTCCTAGGAAACTGGGACTCACTGCTCCCAGGGGTCTCGGAGGTATTAGCTATTTGTAAACATATTAACATTTAGTTTGGATGACGGGAATCTGCAGGATAAACTCTTTTGCCCACAAAGGTTTCTTTGTTGCTTTGGTTTTTGTTTTTTTAAAAAAGAAATACATGCACATCACCACACAAATCTGCACAGAAGCATGCTCCAAGGGACCAAACCCTGCCATTAGGTAAAATCAACCAAAGGAGGCCAGGAGGCCAGTAAGGAAGTGTCTTTGCCTGTCTTTGGAGGATAAATATGCTGAGCCTGGGGACTCTCCAGAGAGCTGCTCCTCTCTGTGAACAGTATTGGAACTGTCATCTACAGAAATGGATCCTCAATGTGTGCAGATATCTCATCTCTAGAGCACAAACTGACCTAATGGCACCCGCCCTAACCCCTACCCTTCACCCCCATAGCTTTAAATTTCACATGCTTTTGGCTGATGTGGACTCACAGTAATAAAATGGTTTGTGTGTGTCCAGCTTGGGCCCCTTTTGAAACTCCAGGGTGTCAGAAGCTGAGTGAACCCACCATGAGGCTGGGATACATGAAAGCATCAAAGTCAGGAGTCCTGTGGCTCCTCAAGGGCTGTGCATTCTCAGCCAAAGGCAGCAATCAAAGGAGGGAGGCATGAAGCTTCTCTTTGACTGCACAGAAAAGCACCATACGAAGAAAGGTGTGCAGTCATCCTCTGCTCAAAAAAATTAGCTGACATTGAGAGGAATTGTGCTCTGCTACACCTCGCACCTGACCATGTGGTGACTCACAAAGTCCATTGCATATGTCCACAGGAGATGGAAAACTTCCCACATGCCATTCATTCATCTTACACAGTGAAGCAACATCACAGTAATTCATACCCTGGATCATTCCCAGAGTAAAACTGAACAGAAGTAAAAAAATTCATCTTGCTTGAAATGTTTTACTCAGTATTTTCTTTGTAGGTTCTGCTTTTGAAATAATTTCAGTTATGGGTAGGCTTACTTTGATTTGAACGATGGCTTGATAACTGTTTTCAAAATTTTATTGGAATGTTTTATATGAAACATTCACAGGCCAGAAATATAGGCCTATCTCTTATCAATCAGCTTATAGCGTCATTTTATTTCACCTTAATTTGTCCATCCCTCAGGTCCAGAAGATTTTTAACTAATCACACACAGTGTTATGCATTCAATGGGACTTCTCTCTGTTCTGCCCCACAGCTCCTGGTTTTCGGCACCCTTAAGAGAAGGAGGTTTGTTTGTCTGAAAGAAGAATTTAATCCCCTGTTTCCAGCTCCCTGGTGCCTTTCCCGACCAGCAAGCTGCAGGCTGTTTAGGGGTTTAATGGCTGCCACCACCACCAGTTTGAAACTGGGGCTTATGTCAAACTCTCTTGACTGCAACATTGGTTGAAGGGCAGTGTTTAAGGGCTGACATCCACTGGTGAGTGCTTACAGCTGATAAGCAATGGCAGGGGGGATGTGCTTTGGTAATATATCTCTTTCATCTCGCAACTGTGAGGCAAAGTGAGAAAAAAATCCTTTTTTGTTGAAATTTAAATGTTACGTCTCCCGTTTGCCACAGAGACTGCCAGGTGCAGCATAACTGCTCAAGTGAAGTTGTGCTAAGTTGCTTGACTGTCCCACCTTTAGCTTCCTTTGGATAGTAAGCTTGAGGTCCCATATTACTTACTAATGGACACTTCAAACTTCTCACCATTCCAAGTTCTTAACTTCAGAACGACAGCTCCCTGGTCAGCGCTGAAGATACATTTAGACTGAAATGTACCTAATAGTTAGGTGCTCTTGTGGATATATTCTTCAGTTTAAGAATTTACGCTCTTATTTATCTGACATGATCCAGGAAAATGGCCTAGAAAAAGGTGACAACTCTAACTAATTTAATTAATCTCCTTCACAATCTTGAGAAACTGATCACTGTCACAGTCTGTGCAATTCTGCTTTCTTGTAGCTAAGGACTTAAAATATTTAATGTTTGCTGAGTATTTCTGCATATGAAGAAGACAGTGTGAAGAGGAGAGTGAATTTGTTAGATTCAAAATAATGCAAACATTAATTTGTAAACCTTGTGCTAAGCAAGGCAGTGAATATATTTCCATACAGTTTCCTGACATACAAATGATGTTGGTTTTGATACAGTGCTCAGCATCAGCAGTTTCTGGACTAATTATGCAGATGCTGATGGCTATTGATTTCCACAAAACCTCTAAATAAAGGACTTTCTGTAGGGCAATAATGAATCCTGCATCTATAATTAGCTAAATTAAAGCAATGATTTTTTCATTCATATTTCAGCTGAATATTTTTCAGCTCAGGTAAACAAAATGTCTTAAAGGTGAGAAAATGAGCATAATTTAAGTCTGAAAGAAAGAAAAAAACATCTCCCTTAATGTTGGGTGGCCTTATGCAAAGCACTCTGCCACATCCTTCCTTTGCTCATGAATCTATCACCACGAAAGACATGGTCTTTCATCATACTCATGCAAGTATGGCAATGGGGATAATCAGTTTTTCAGCATTTCTGTGGAATGATGGGGCAAAGCTGATGCCTGAAGTAGTCCCTTTTAACCTTTAAAGAGCCAATGCAGATCCAAGGCTGCTTATTCTCTGCACTATTTGAAAGAGGTGCCATGTAGTGGATGACCTCCTGCACTAGGCAAATATGCCTACAGTTTGGCTGTGCCAGAATTGCTGTTCTAGTAGTCTAAGTTAGAGATCACCATGGCATGAATGGCAGAAATTGTAATATCTACTCATTAAAGAAAATTAGTTTAACCGTTGGAATGTGTGAAAATATGGAAAAAACTGAAACAGATAAGGCCATAGCTGTATTTTCCTTTCCAAACAGCATTTGTGGGTACAGCACAATGTCAAAGACCTGTTCCCATGCTTCTCTCTAAAGTGACCAATCAGTTTTGCCTATCTTTATTAGCTACTTTTCTTAGCAAATTGCATCCACTTACTTTTCCAGATTGAGTAACAGCCAGCTAAGTTTTATGTTTACTCTTCTCTCTATCTAACATTCTTGTGTCTACAGAAGATGGCTAGATCAGATACTACAGAGCAGCTGTTTTCATCAGGGATTTTTTTGTTTGTCAGCAGAGCTTAAATCTTTTTCCAGTGAAGCTGTAGATAGTTGCATATAAAATTTCTGTTTCTTGAGAATTGCCCTGCTAATTTTGCCTTTCGGTAAAACATCCATGGACTTGTGGTCCTTTATTGATCAAAGATTGAAAGCTGCTGTTTTAGAAATGCTGTCTTAGTTTTCAAGGTCGCTGAATGACCCACAGACATAGGTCTCACTGGAATTATCTTCAGACCCTTTCTCAAGTTGCTGATGATCAGTGTCTCCTTTCTTGGAGCCATTCATGAAACTGCTCCTTGTTACTCTTTTTACACTCCACCTGGAAGAAAAAAAATCCCTATGAATTGAATGCAAAGATCTGTTTTGTCTGGACATTTATTTCCTTAGGTCTTAAGCTAAGTTTGTTAGCTATGTGTAGACAGGAGTGGGTCTGGGAATATGCTGCAATGACTGAAGAAAATTTTCTACTTGGTGTTTAGCTTGGCCAAAGGCCTGCTGCACACTGCCAGTCCCATGAGTCGGTTCTTACAATCGCTCATCCCTAAATATTCCCGCTGCTGTTATAAGATAATTCCAGATTTTCAGCTGCAGACTTGGCATGCTGCTTGCTTGGCTCATATTTACTGTAAGTGGACTGATTTTCCCTTCTGAGGAAGAGCTTAACAGAGGATGGCATTTGTTCTGGCAAAATAAAAAGTCCAAAATGTCTAATCTTTTAAATGAAATTAATAGACACCTGTGTATTTCAGTTAGCTGGTCAGCCAGTCAGAGGGTGCTCCTGGATTTTAGCACAGGAAGTAATCTCAGATGATGCACACCTCTAACATTTGCCTGTTTTTTGGCATTCCCTATTAGAAATATGCACAAATACAGACTAAATCAGGCTCTACAACAAAGTTGGCACCTGCTTATTAAAACACAGGGTACTGGTTGCTACATTTCATATTAGAAAGAGAATATGAATATTCCTAAGATAAAATCACTTATTTCAGTGTTGTTACAAAACAGTAGGTTAGCTTATGACCAACATCTTTGATAATTATACACATAAGGATAGATGAATAACCCGTAGGCATTCTCCATCAACAAATCTAACTTTTCATTCTTTTGATTTTGTTCTGTGCTCACAATAAATTCAGTTGTTGAACGGCCTTTTCTGCACAAACCATTTCTTTCTACTTTAGCTTTCAGATCATCACTAGGTACAATAGAAATGTGCTGTTCAAATGATGGCTTTACAGTTCTAACATCATATTTCCCCTGGAGACTCAGACCTAACTCCCTCAGATGTTTTGTGATACTTGAAGGTCTTGTATTACAAATATGTTTGGATGTAAAAATATTATTAGTAAAGGAAAAAGTATTACTGCAATCAAGTGATGAAAGGATGCTTTAAATATACCCACAGCACTCATCTATTACTCAGACCTCCATTGTCCAAAAGCAGGCACCTCTTATTTCCTTATAAGACCAAGAATGGGACACTGTGTGCTACATAAAATGGTGTTGCAAGTAGGAGTCCTGAGGAGTTTATGGCATAAAGAAGATAGACTCCACAATTCAAACACAGATCTCCATGTTTTAAAACTTACAAAGTAATTATTTCAGTGTTTATTACCTGATGCAATGTTGTGTGATCTGTGTGCTTATAGGGCACAATGCAGTCCTAGACAGAAAAAACGTTTATCCCAGAAGCAGCAGAGTTGATAATTTGATCTACTCCTCAGATATCTGAAGTTTCCCTGTCTGACCTATTTTGGCTGAAATATGTATGTGTATGCCATGCAGTACATGCCAAGTGGCTGAGACTTCTAGATCTATGTTTCCTACTGCACACTGATGATTTGTGCTGGTTTATTTAGTTCTGACTTGTCCTGAGCAAGACAGATGTGCGATGTGAGGATAAATCGGCTTTGAAGCAGGAACAATGAGTTCATGGCAACACACCATACATGCACATGTCATAAAATGAAGTGCAGCATGCAAAATTAATCTGGAGCCTGTTGGAATGACTGCAAGGGCACAGGTTTTGAGCACAGCCTGTAGGAATATGGAAAGGAGACCAAATGCATCCTACATGTGTGGAAATCACAGCCTATGAGTTGTAGTACTTGTCTTAGGTTATTCATTGACTGTTTGGTTTGGATTTTTTGGCTGCTGAATTAAATAAAATAGTAAGCAGAGAATCCAGACTTTTTCTAGTCCCAAGTTACACATCCATTCTGCCTTTGTGTCACAAAAATAGATCATTTGAAGATTGCTCTATAATTTGTGCCTGGTATTATCTACCTCTTACAAACATAATTGTGCCTTAGGACTAACTTCACAACACCGAGCCTGAAAGAGTTCAAGAGCATTTGGACAGTGCTGTCAGGCACATGGTGTGACTCTTGGGGATGGTCCTGTGTAGGGCCAGGAGCTGGACTCGATGTTCCTTGTGGGTCCCTTCCAACTCAGCTTATTCTGTGATTCTTTAAGAAGGGAGAGTAGCTGCAATCTTACCTTATTAGGCAGTGTGATGTTTTGCACAGCTGGCTGGCTTTCCTGGCTCTCTTAGGGGATGAAAAGAACCTAATGGTTCATTTTGTTCCAGCTCTTAGGAAACGTTTCATGCTCTTTTTATCTGTCTTATGGCTATCTGATTACAGAAAGGAGGATTAGTAGTCTGTTTCCCACACATATCTTGGGATTTTTACTCCATGAACTACCCATGGAGCGTTACCATGTCTCCTGCGTATTCTCACACTCCAGTTTTAAACCTGTGAATCTTTGAACCTGAATACTTCCAGCTCAGGTGACCTCTTGAAGTGCTGGGAAAATGTACAGCCAAATTGCTCTCTCAGTTCACTCCCTCTGTATTGCATAGCCATTAACAAGGCTGACAGTGTCTAGGGCTGTAGGTCTGACAGTGCTAGATGGCAATCCCATAAATCCCTTCCAGTCCTCTGAGCTGGCATTTTCATTGTCCTACTTGGCCTTTAGCTGTCTCTCACTGGTTAAATAGTTGTGGTGAGTTGCAACCAGCTGCCAGCCCAGCACCCAGCCAGTAGTTTGTTTGTTTGGATAGGGGAGAGGATTGGAAGGACAGGAGCTATAAAGCTTGTGAACGGAGATGAAGACAGGAAAACAAATTACCAATTACTGTCATGGGCAAGAGAGACTCATCTTGGGGAAATGAACTTAATTTATTGCCAATTAATATAAATATTTAGTTGCAGATTTGGGTACAGGAAACAAATAATAAAAGACACAAACTTTAGAACTTAGGCAAAACACACTCCTCCTTTCCCAGGCTTAGCTTCCCTTCAGACACCACTCCTCCCTGCCTTGTTGCATTAAACAGTGCCTTCAGCCAGACAAAAAGTGATGCAGGATGCAAGTTGCAGTCTGGATGTGGAGGTTTCTCTTCGATGCTCCTTCCTTCTATCTCATTTTCTATGGGTCTCTTATGGGCTGCTATCCTTCAGGAACATCCACTCTGCCATGGAACATATCCTCCTGCTGTATCTGTTGTATCACTCCGATTCTGTTCTTGTCTCCCTCTTTACTTCTTCTCTTCATCTTCCCACATCCTCTCTTTCTCATATTTTGCCCTTTCTTAAGTGTGTTTTCCCTGGGGCACCCCAAGCTTGTCTGATGGGCTGTGTTTTGTGCTGTGGTGGGTCTCTTAGAGCTGCCTAAGTACAGCAGGGGCATCCCCTGGTCTGTTTTCACAAAGGCAACCCTGCAGGCCCTCCTCTACAGAAACCATGATACTGGCCCCCAGCACACAAGCCACAAGATGCCTTCTAGACACCCAGATAACTATAGAACCATTCAAGCTGCTTCATGTGAAAGTACGCAAGGAATATTCTGGCAGAGAGGGTTTTAGTCATAGCATGAGGAAGGTGGACTGGTTTAACACTTTCATGCCCAGATGTGGTGCTGGAAAGGGATCAAGCATATTCAGCATCTTGTCCTTCTTAGGACAGTCTGGTCAGCCTGTCCTGTGGAAGTGGAGGCAGTCCTGCTGTTTTCCACAGCCCCTCCGTGAAGGTTTTGTCCTCTGCGATATCCCAGAAACCAGAATGGTCTCTGCAGCTCTCAAAGTGTCCCACAGTATGTATTTGTTAAATTGCTCAGAGGAAAATGAAATACAAGTATGTGTAAAATACAGATATATACATATTTTCATGTAAAGGTAACATTTAATGCAAAAACTGAAAAACTGTGCCATAGTGACCCAGGGCATAGTCACAAACTGGGACATTGGGAAGAGATATGAGATAAAGCTATTGTACCTTTTGCATTGTTTTTCATATTTAATGGTTAGATAAACATTTTAGAATAAATATTCAATACAAACCAAACTCAGTAACAGCACAATCTCATTTTAAAGATGTAATGAATTTCTGACATTCGGAGTAAACATCACAGAATTCAAAGACAGACTTGATGACTCCATTTAAAGAATTGCTCCTCCAAGCCAATTTGTTTTTAATCATCCCACACTGAAATTTGCAATTAATAAAAGAGATGATTTTTTTTAATACTTGGTTTTATAGGCAATATTGCTTTTATTTCCTGGAGCCTTGTGCACTGATTTGTTAAGTGCATTGTGTAATACATGATTTGCCAGTTTTTTGTCAAGGACAGATGATTTGTTAATGATAATTTATTTTTTGAAATAAAACAGTTTGCTGCAGTTGTGTCAAACTGTAAAAATGTCTATGTTTTGTTTGTTTGAGAATGAAGTTTTAACAACCTATTTGATTTATTCACTAAGTGAAATCCAGTCTACAATTTGTTGTCAACTTTTGCATTATTCTATTTTCAATACCAAATATTTATTTTCTTCCTGAGAGAAGTTCTAGCCTTACCCTTTCCATCTGGACAACTAGCAGAAGTGTAAGCTACATGTGGAATGGTATGAGAAAGAAGGAGTGTCTCTGCTTCAGCCCATGCAAATCACCACTGGCCAGAAGATGGCTGAAGGAGCTTTACAATCTTGGTAAAGTCTGCAGTTAAACAAAGTCTTATCTCAGTTTCTAATGAGGCTTTCAATCCTATAAAGAATTAGGATGAATCCTCATGTATTTATGTTTCATATCTCTGAATGAATGAACGAGAACCCTCAGGGACCATTATTACAACCTTCACTAACTTTTGGAAAATATGTCCATCAACCAAGACCCTGGGAACCCAGAGTTGGAATCAATTCAATCTGGAAGACAAGTTAATATATTAAAATACTCATCTTCTTGGTATGGTTTTGCAAAACCTAGGGTTAAATCACAAATGAAGACAGATTTTTTTTTTATTCATTATTTGTTACCACCAACTATAGGCATTTTGTTAGGGTCAGTGGGAAGCAGAGGAGTAGAAACCTAAATGAGGCTTGTGTACTTAAGTGTAGTGAGTGACTGACACACTTATGGGATTTCAGACTGGGCAGAGCTGAGCATAATCAGGCTTGACAGAAATGCATCTCCACAGGGACAGATATCTTGGATCATCCCTGTATAATTTGAAGCTGATGAACAGCCAGTTGGTCTTTATGTCACAAAAGGCACGTACACACTTTCAACTTTTTTTTGCTCTCTGCTCCTTCATTTTTGCATGGTTCACATTGTAGAGATGTGAATTTATGCTGAGGATTACCTCTGCAATGGATCAGGTGGAACGGATCCTGACAAAACTACTCATGGCCAAACTAGGCAATAGTCTCCAGGGAAAGCCAAGAGTGTCCAGTTGGGATGTGAACTGGTTTACTCAGGAATAACAGGTTGCTGGTGCTATGGTTACAGATAGGAGAGGCAGTTTCCTATCTTCAAAGGTAAGTTCAGCAATAAATCTTAGAATTTTAGCTCATCATTAGCAGATGTCTTTAATAGCGATCTTTGTCTAGATTTATGTAGGAACAAGATGTGTTGCAAAAACACTTATTGAAGGTATAACTTTGCTTCTGCTATTATCTTCAATTTCTGATTTCTTTTTAACTTGGCCCATTGTCTTGTTACAAACTGCTTTGATTTGTTTGGAAAAAAGTGTTTAATTCATAGAGTGCATTGTGGGTAGTTCATCTACGGTTAATATAGGACTGCTAGTATTTAATTTGTGTGCATGGAAACCGTATAATTGTGGAAAGTTAAAATACAAACACAGACAATGGTGTCACACAAACATTTTAACTGCAGGAAACTATTTTAACAGAACACAGATCCTACATGCTGTTAAAACAAATCCAGCAGCCTTAGAATCAGTAGAAAATACGATCATCAAGGAGCACATTTCTGGCAGAATAATTCAGTCAAGCAGTTGATTAAATGCAGTATTCATGGGATAATATTCCTTCACTGCTAAACTGAGCAACTCACCATAAATCGCAGGACCGTAAAACAATTTTATGATTTTATGAATGTTTTATTTGTCATAAGCTTTATTGTCATAAGAAGAAAAAACATTTTCAGACAATGATGATTATTCATCTACTTGTCTCTGCTCTAGTCAGATCATGTGTAGAAAAGTCAATTATTTACTAAAATCTTACAGATTGTTAGAAAAAAAAAAGGGCTGTGTGATGTGGTTACAGCTGGTTGCCAAGTCCTCAGCACCTTTTTTAAAGCCCCAAGAATTACCTGAGAGTGCTCACAATCTCAAGCAAATGTGTTCAGAGAAATTTAACTGCTGATGAAAGAGGATTAGCCCAGTCCTGTTAGTTTGTTTTTGAAACAGGCCAAGAACTCATAACTGGGCAGACACTATGGTTGTGATAAAGCATGTTGATTAGACTCCATCTAAGAGAATATTAGTGTATTTTTCATAATCAGGATAAATCTATTAAAAAGAAGAGTGAAATTAAGAGGTAATGCCAAGAGTACAGCAAAAGAACTTACTAAAAGCAGGTACTATTACAAATGAGAACAGGAAAAGAGCAATAGTTAGGGACAATGTAGTGCTCCCACTGGAAGTATCAGATTTTTAGCAAAAGTTCTGTAACAGAAACAGAAAACAAGGCAGACTAAATAACACATGAGCTAAATAGCACATGAAGGAAAATAATGTCATTATGCTGCCAGTCAAGGGGAAAGTATTTTAGAAAAGTCTCTTATAACAAAGAGAAAGATGTCCCTCTGAGGTGCAGTAAAACTAAGTGTGCAGCACTTTGTAAGAGACCAAAAGACTAAAGAACTTTGCAAGAAGAAAAAAAGAATAGGAAAGTGAAATGACTGAAAAAAAAGAAAAGAAACATGAAGCTACAGCCGGCAATGCCATCTATAAAAAGAGATGAAAATCTGGAGATGACACCAGAAGTAATATTTCTAGGAACTATATCCTTATCTGAAAGGCTGGATGAACCATACTTTAGGACACAAACGGGAGGTTAAATAATCAGAATTTAAATTGCTTCAGCTCTGGTGAAGGATTACAGTGTTTCTCTTAAATGAAGAAATATATGTTAACTCAAAGTGCCAAGCACCTCTAATATGATGGGCCTGGCTACCACTTGCACCCCTCCCCCCCATATTTAGGGCTTAATTGCATCATGTGATATTATTTCATCACGTATATACAGGGGAAGGATTTGTCTTTGGATTTGCATTTTTCAGGTGTTGGTTGCTCCCCTTCTGTAATGCCATAACAGATAAGGAAATGGACATAAACTTTTCCCCAGGGTAACAAGTTCCTTATATAGCGTTCTTACTTCTGCCTTGCACATACTTATTTTATTCTCTGCTGTAGCTCAAAATAATACAGACCTGATTGAGAAGTTTCTGCAGAAAGTAAGATTAAAATATTTTCAACTGAGCTTTTTGTTTTACAGTCTACAAAAATGGCCAGTTACTGTGTGAAGTTGGGCGTCTTTCTATCTTTGTATCATTTTAATGTTGGTGTATTTTGCTTTATTGTAGGCATCCTTGATCATGACTAAATTTTCAGTTTCAGGAAAATCTGAGAGGTAGGGTTCCATATGAATAACATCTGAGGTAAAATTGGAAAATTAATTCAAGATCTCATTCTCTCAGATGAATGTTTGGATCTTTACTTCCAATATGCTAAATAGCTGAAGGATATATTTAATTCTGAACATATTTAAGAAATCATTCTATTTTAATTTCTTTTGCTAACAAAATAAACAAATGCAGCCCTCCATCTGCATGCAATGTCTAAGGGATTTACCATAGCAGAAAGCTTTTAATGGAGCTCCATCTTGAGAACATTATATAGAAAAGAATGTCTAGATCAGACCAGCAGTGCTCATCAAGAAGCAAGCAGAGTTTTGCTGAACCTTTGTTGTCCCTGTTCCCTGAATGTTCCCATGCCTGCCTGCACATGTGTGTCCTCTGACAGATGCCCCAGACACCGACAGGTCATTCTCTGAGGCTGCAGCAGATTCCGTGCTGGACAACATTCATCTGGGCACACCCAGTAATCTTCAGTGCATATCCCTCCAGACAATACGTGTCATTAACTGTCTTCCCAGCTAAATGAGTTATTCTGTCCTTCACTCAGGCTTTTATTTTTCTACTCAGTGCTGCTTGTATAATGAGGATCACAGTGAACCACAACTCCTGTCTTCATTGATCTCAGTTTGGGGGGGGGCTTAAGTGAAATGAAAGAAGCCCACAGACAACAATGTGAATTTTCCTGTACATTTAAAACTATCCTTTGATTTATCTTAAAAAAACCCAAAATTAGTACACAATAAAATGGCCTAAAAAGAGGAAGTTTCTTCTCTATAAACACTGCTGCTCAATTCTAGTTATGAATTTCATAGTAAGCACACATCTTGTCTTTGCTCTCACATTCAGCCTCAAAATTCAGACCTATGTATAAACTTTCTTGTACTCTCTCTAGTTGCACTTTTGCTGTTATATTTGGGGACATTACATTGTTTCTTGAAGCCATCATTCAGGTTCTCTAGCCACCTTTGTAAGCTGAAAAGTGATTGCGCCACAGCTGAGAAACCAGTGAGAAACAAACTCGTAAAGTCACTCAATCCACTGTTCTATCTTTTCAGAACTAAAATAAAACATATGTGGAGGTGCTGATCTCCTCTCTGTGGCAATCAGGAACAGGTCAGAAGAAAATAGAATGAAACTGTGTTTGGGGAAGTTCAGATTAAAAATAAGGAAAAGGTTCTTCACTGAGAGGGTGGTCAGTCACTGAAACAGCCTCCCCAAGGAAGTGGTTATAGTCTCAATCCTGTCGGAGTTCAGGGTGTATCTGGGTGATGCTCTTAGTCACATGGTTTACTTCTAGGTAGTCCCAGGAGTAGCAGGAACTTGAGGATTCCTATGGGTCCCTTCCAGCTCGGGGTATTCTATTATTCTATGATTCCTGTATTTTCTAGATTTCTGAAGTTTATTGGCCAACAGACGGAATATAGACATCAGCATGCCCAATGGGGAAGAAAAAGCCAGACCAAATTATATCGTTCCTTCTCACCATGATGATTTCATGGATCCTGTTCTTTGATACCTAGCACTCTTCAAGTACTGTGAAAAACTGGGGTTTGAGAAAAGTTCAGTGCTTTTGCAGCAAAGTTACCCGCAAAGCAAACACCAGCTTCGGAGCAGCATACAGAAATGGCATGTGTGAACTTATAAGTTTGATTTCTATAAAAGTCAATGGTTACTGGTAAATTTAATCACAAGTACATTTCCTTGGTCACTCCAGCTGACTTTACTTCTGGACATGAAGAAACTTCAGGCACCAGGGCCAGAAGAATCTCATGTTCCTGCCAGATGGGCAGGGACTTTTGGATTGGCTTCCAGAGTTCATGTGCCCAGCCTCTGCCTAAACTGCACTTCAGGAATTTCATTCTGGTTTTGTCTGCATTGTTATCGTTTCAAGACAAAGAGACAAAAGATGTCTTTTGGCTCTGACCCTGCAAGTCACACAGGTAGATTTTGGCAGATGTGAGAAAACCTCTCTTACTCATGTCTGAAACACTGAATCACCTAAGGTAAGTGGTTTGTTCCAGTGCTAACACTTAACAAAATCTATTTGGAGAAAAAACAGGATAAACCTGCTGATTTGCCATGGAGTGATCCTCTTTCTTCTTGAGAAAATGAGTAAAACACTATCACTTCTTGAGAAAATGAGTAAAACACAGAGAGGTAAAAACAGTTGTTTCATTCTCTGCTTTAGAGCCTTTGAAGACAACGAGGGAAGGATTGAAAATAATTGAATATGATGCAACATTCCCTGAACTTGTCCTAACAAATTAGCTCCAAACCCTAAAAGAGTAGCCAATTACTCTGTTTGTTTGCTGCCACGCTGAACCATGTTGAAAAGCCGTTGATTTTTGTTGTGTTCTTCATTGTTCTGGGACAGCATGGACAATATTTCCCTATCATCAAGTGTTTTTCTTGAAATATTTTCTTCTTCTTCTTGAAATTATTTTCCTTTGGTGTTATGGATTTTTCTTCCACAAAACTAACCTGACCCAGGAAGCAATCTGTCTGCAGTGCTGTTTGCCACTGGTTAAAAACTGATAGTCATACAGCAAATGAAATTTGACTGTTATGTTCTCCCCATGAGAATGCCCTTTCTTCACTTTCTCAGGAAGAAACTGGATCAACCAACAAAATGCATCTGAAAAGGACAAACATAAATGGGAGAAAGTATGTACCTGGTATGTTTTTCACTCAAGATCTAACATTAAAATACAAGTTATTCCATTTTCAAGTTGTAGAGGCACATTTCTATATCATTCTAGCCATAATGAAAGTGGAATCTTGCTTAGGTAAGCAGGAACATACACATATACACATCCACAGAGACTGGTGGTTATTTTGTTTATAAGAGATAATCTCCCTAAATCTCCCTCTTCTTCAAATTCTGGTCTTTCTCTTTTTCCCCTTGTGTAAAGCATTTTATTCCTGCCAGAAATAAATCTGACTATGTCCAAATTTATGTGAGTCAGAGCTTGGAAAATACACTAGTACTTTTGCTGTGCCTCTTGAACAGTATCCATGTGTTAGGAAGTGTTTCATAGGGTACTGTAGCTTGTTTAATTTCACTTTTATTCCAGTTAAAAAACCACCACAAGAACCATTTTATGCACAGAGAGAAGTTCATTTTTCCATCAGCCCAAAGCTAAACAGTTTTTTCGTAAAAATTCTAAAAGTAATTCCTCTCTTCTACTGACAAACAATGGCATCTTCCCTTTGCCAAATCATGCCATACAGACTTCCAGTATTTTGTGTAGCATAGAAAATAAACATGTTCACATATGAAAGTACTGTTTCTCTTATTTGATTGTTGGTTTTGTAAATAATTACAGTAAAATGGTGCTGATACGTGAGCTTGGCAAATTAAATTGACAATACAGATTAATGTCTCCTTCTAGTCATTTTATCACATATATTGCAGTTCTGGCATATTAGTATGTCTTAAAACATCCCTTTTGATGGAAATATCAAGACTTTTCTAGGAGAAAGATGAACAGTACATCATTTATTTTACATCCTTTCCGTTTTTTATGGCCACAAGCAGTACACAAAGTTTATATACTTCACATGAAACTTTGATTTGTGCTTTATGGACCTATTCTATTACTTACAGTGTCGACTTTCATTTCTAATGTCAATCTGTGAGTTTTGATTTTTATTAATTTCTGCCGTAGTTCAGAGACAGCATTTAAATAAAGAAGATTTCTTTCCAAATTTCTCCAATTAAAAATAAGACAACTCTGTCCCTATAAAGTTAATTATAACATTCACATTGATTTTGTCCTCTTGTTGCCCCAAAAACACATAACCCATAACAAGTAGTTATGCCCACATAGATCATCATCCTTAAAACTGGAAGGAGTCTACATAAATACAAGCTACCACATCAAGGAGAAGGTATTACTTTGTGACTTTCATCATAGAATATTGGGCCAGAAAATAGTGGAAAAATATCAATGCCTCAAATAAAACTACAAAGTGCCATATCACTTCAAAGAATCATTGATAAATGTTTAAAAAGGGATGAAAAGGAGGAGCTGAACAAATAAAGTTTCATTTCTCTGTAATGCAAGATTTTGAATAATTAACATCAAAGTGAGATGAATGGGACTAATTTTTCCCAAAGAAGAAACGTGCTTGATTATGCTGCTGATTTTCTTTGACAGCTTGATTTTTGCTGCAATAGAAACCAACAAGAAAATCAGGCTGGAAAGGATTGGGAAAGATGAACAAATCATTTGATTATGATCACTTCTATAACCACAGACAGAGGAAAAATATTCCTTCACATATGTATTTAGTTTTATATTGAAACTATTTAGATTTCTTGTCCCTTGTACTAAAAAGGTGTTGCCGTACCTGTTCATTAGGAAACTTTTTACTCAGTTCTTCCATGAAAGAAGAAGGGCTACTTAAATGAAACTTACAGGTTCCTAATCACCAGCCAAAATAGGCGGCCAGTCCATACCCATGTGATGGTATGTTAATGTTGCCCAGTAGCTCCAACACTGCCTCTCCATTTTGGTGTTTATTCCCCAGTGAGTCTGCAAGAAGTGCCCATTGTCTTTTCTGATTTATCTAAGAAAACCAGGCCAAGCTCATTTAATCTCTTTACCCAAAAGAGGAAAGAAACGAGGCATGAGTGATCATCACAAAGTTCTTCTCCTGTTCTGATTTGAATTAATTCTGTCTGAACAGAGTCTGCTGACTGGTCTCAAAGTGCACCTTTCAGTGCACTTCATAGCAGCAAGAATATTTCCTTCCTCCATTAGAGGCACAGAAGCTCATGCACATCCCAGTCAGAATCAAAGAATATCAGGAAAAAGAAATCATCATAGGAAATCCAGTTATTATGATATTAAAAGGGAGATGAGTCCACAATGCAAATTAAAGTGGTCTCTCTGGTCTGTTGATGAACCATTTAATTATTTAAAATAGCAAACATCAGAAAAAAATCTTCATTGCCAAACACAGGATTTGTGAAAAACATGACTTCTAAATTTAAACAGAAATTGGACTGTTGAAACTCAACATCTGTTTAACTTTGGCAAAATAAAATATTGGACTGATGCATTTTACATTTTATTCTTGTAGTTTTGAAAGAATTAGAAATACTTTTGAGACTTCACAATCAAGACTATTTTCATAGCCCAAGTTTCCAGTTAGGTGGACACATATCTTTTGAAAGCTAGGTTCACATATTCTGAAAAATGAGAATGACCTTCACAAAATCTAAAACTGAAAACAGCAAGCTACTGTTAAACCTAAGTACTACAAAATTCTGCTAAATTCCTTACTAATCAACTGGCATGATCAAGCTCTTTCCCAAGAAGTGTCATTCTTCACCAAACAGATTCTATACATATCTTTCTTACCAGGCATTATTCTAAAGAGATTAAATAATTTTCTTCAGATCAAGGGAGAGCACAGTAATGCCTCTTAAAGTCAGTTTACTGGGGGACTTTCCAAAGCCACTCAGATTCATTCCAATGGTACAAGCCTCAGGGTGGGCCATTAATTCATGTAAACACCCACTATATTAAAGTTTCTGTTTCTCTGCTAACTCTAACAAGCAGGTTCAATCAAACAAAAAGACAGACATTTCTTTATAGAAAAAGGATTCCTGGGGAAAACATGTAAATTATGCTTGCACAATAAGCATCGGTCTGTAAGCAGCATGTGTCAATTAGATTTGGGTTAAAAATATAGAGAAGAAAAATCATTATGTGCACAACTGTCAGAAATCACAGTTCTGACTGCTTTGTTTTGAAGTGGGTCATTATCCTCACAAATACATACATCCCCTTTGCATAATTAAAAATTGCATGCAATTTCTTTCTATGATACTTAAAAATATCTCTTGGCGTTATATTGTTCCGATCTCCTCTGTTTCATGGAGGGAAGAAAATAAGTAGAAGTTTTTATCAAACTGGAGCCTCTGTGAAAGGTATTCATGCCATTGGCATCTGTAATTTTCACTTCCTAGTGAAAAGCCAGTCCTGAACTTATAATACTAAAGATCAAGTGTGAACAACTCAAATCAATGGATAGACTACTATGTGAAAGAAATGGGATGGTGAAAATTGGCAAGAAATCAGAAATTTTTCAAGTTCATAGTATTCTTTTTCCTTCCTCTTCTTCCTCCTGCCCAAAAACCAACTAATATAACAAAATTTTTAATGGGAGAATTGTTATCTGTTATACCAGTGGAAATGTGGAGGGTCAATGCTGTCATAGCTTCATTTGCTTCAGTCTTCCTAGAGCCACTCACAACTGACTGGCAGAAAAAGGCTGCTACTGAAAGATCTGGGATGCCCTCCCAGCATATTTGAACTGATGACACCTTCATGATCCAGAACTGAAACCATAACCAAAATATAGATTTCACAATATATTTTTCATTCCATCTCCAAAGTTGCTCAGAAAAAACGGATGACTTCTACAAATACTTAAAGCATGATTGAGAGATGAAATTATCCCCAGTATAAAATTCAGTTGTTCTTTGAAGTATGTTTATAGACCTCACATGCCAAGACACAAGATATTTTCCAACATTCATGTCTGATCAAGTCAGAGCTGTTCATCTAATGAACTATTTATTTTTACTTGATTTACTTTTATTCTAATGTGCCAAATTGTCTCCACCTAGATAGCAGAAATCTTTGTGTCACAAAATATTGAAATTCAAAGACGTGCGTAAGAAATTTTTTATCCACAACTGCCACTTAAAAAAATGCCTAGTGATTATTTGGTCTTAAGTGAAAGCACGATCACCTGTCTATGCTTAAAAACTCTAACTTAAGCTTAGAAACTCTAACAATTCCTAGGCACAATGACAAAGAGAAGAATCATTTTATTAGTGCAAAATATTGCAGACCATAATGAAAATAATGGACAGAAGCAGATATTCACTTAATTATTTCTTCTTGAAATTATATTCATCACATTAATTGTTAACACACCCTTGAGCTCCATTAGTTGTATCAACAAAATAATGTCTTAATGAGAATGACAATTTTTGCTAACAAATATACTGTTTATATTCCAAACAAAAATTTAACAGCTGGCACTCCAGAATATTGAGCTTTTAAATGCAGGCAACAGGGCTCACAGTTTCATCCACTACTTTCCTCAAAGCCTACTTTTCTCTTTTTTTTTCTTCTCCTTCCATGGATTTTAGTATTCTTAGGGAATTGGTTAAGAGATGTAGACTGTGGAGAAGCCAATAGCATGTGTTTTTTGTTGCTTTCCTATGCATAATTCCTTGGCGCTTTGTCTGTGGCTGACCAAAAGTGATGGTAAACATGGTAGGAGAATTTTATGACATGCAGAAGATATTCTGCTGGGGAAAGGCCAACAACAGCAAATTTGTTTCCTTTAAGGTCTCCAGAACTTAAAAATGTGAAGTGTCAATTTGCCAGCCTCAAGCTGGAATCAAAAACATTCAACAGGTGCTAACCACATTGAAGGACTGCAGGTCAGTGATTTACTCTACCCCCCTTATGCAAATAAAAATGTTTACAGTTGGCAGACTTCATTAATCTGGGTAGTGAATGAATAGTAAAATTCAACACTGAGGTCCCAAGATTACTTTCAATGATCAGACTGATATAAACAAGCTAATGAATTTGGCTTACACGATTTGGTGAAAAGTGTGTTTATTTCTGCTATTCTGTGAACAGGTATTGCTACAGCTTAACTCTCTTGCTTTAATAGCTTCTGCCTTTAGAGAAAAGGGGAGCAGCAAAATTTCAGAGCCTAGAACTGTTGTTCCCACATTTCATCCCCATTTCTCCTGGCAGGCAGCATCAGCGATGTCGAGTTGTCAAATGGTGATAAATGCTGTGGGGTTCCCAGACGGATATTTCCAGTCTCCAGATTTTGGATTATTCTGCTGAAGTTGTTCACTTCAAAGAAGAAATAGCAAATTGAGACTGTTTCTTCTACACCTCACTGTTTGAAGACCACATTTTAAGGATTTGAACAATAGATTCAGCTACTTGTGTAAAGTAAGGGTTGGAAGGGGATTTACATGGTTCTGTCATCTATTCCCCGTGGTGCCACACATATTCAGAGGGCCAGATTGGGCCTTCTGTTATTTCTGACGCATGTCTGGAAAATGCCACAATGTCACTTGAATAATCTGCTCTAGTTCATCCATCCATTCATTCATTCATTCATTCTTTCATTCATTCATTCTCTAATTTTTGGATGACTCCTACTAATGTTCATTCCAAATTCCTTTGCCTATTTTTTTCCAACTTTTTGCATTTTTAAATATATTTCTTTATTTTGAGTCTCATTTCTGTGTCCCCTCTGATTATTTTAAAATTGAATTTAATTGAATTTATCCTCATTACTTTTTCAGATCTTATCTCAAAGGTTATATTTTCTAGATTACTGATGATTTGTGTGTGTTCTTTTAAGAATTTTTGTGACTCAAGCAAAAAAAATGTACACCATTTGAGACCTTAACATCACTGGCTCACGTGGAAAGACATTTCAAACATGTGAAGCAGTTGCTCCTTTGCATACTCAGAGGATTGTCTATAATTGTGCAACTGATTATCCCATCCATTGTAGGACTTCGCTCTTGGTTTTTTGGAGTTAAATATTAGCTTTTTCACAACACGTATTTCAGTTGACAAGATAGTTTTGAATTTTGTCTCTCAGTGTGCTTGAATGTGTGAAGATGTGATTCCAATGTGCATGAAGGCTTTGGGGTGACCTAATTGCAGCTTTCCAATACCTGAAGGGAGACTACAGGAAAGATGGGAGAGAGACTTTTTCCAAGGGCAGGTAGTGACAGGACAAGGGGGAATGGGTTCTAACTGAAAGAGGGTAGATTTGGATTAGATATTAGGAAGAAATTATTTACTGTGAGGGTAGTGAGGCACTGGCACAGGTTGCCCAGAGAAGCTGTGGATTCCCCATCCCTGGAAGTGTTCAAGGCCAGGTTTGATGGGGCTCTGAGCAACCTGGTCTAGTGGAAGATGCCCCTGCCCAGGTCAGGGAGGTTGAAACTGGATAATCTTTAATGTCCTTTCCAGCCCAAACCATTCTATGATAATTCACAAATGTACTGTGAATACTCCAGCATCGTTAATGAAAATATTAGTACTACCAAAGTTTGGAACAGACGTTTGTTCTTGCCTTATCCACTTTTGGGGATGTCAGCTGAGACAGCTGTCCCCTTTTGCATATTACTTACTAACAAAGTTTGTTAAATTTTTGTAAAAAAAATAAGTTATTCTTGACAAGGTGATCTTGGTGACTATATAATTCTTTGTTCTCTTTTACCATTTTTCTGAAATTTGGTGTTAAAGCAGCTGGCCTGTAAGTCCTTTATTCCTTCATTTCTCACATTCTAAAGAAAAGTGTTGTCATCCTCCTTGGTCTCAAAGATAAATGCTAGTAGCTTGGGGTTTATGTGAGCCTTTTTTTAAAAAGTCTGCTTTTATGAACTATATTGGGCTCAGCCAACTCTGAACTTTCTTAAATACGCCTTGACATTTCTTCTCCCTGGTTTAGTTCCCTGTTTGCCAGTGCTGCTAAAGGTGTTTGCTGCCTGACAGGTCCCTACACAATGACTTAGTGAGGGCTGACAGGTGAAGGCATAAAACACTCGACCAGTCTTAGCATCACCTGAAATTCCTATTGAGCAGGCTGACTCTTTTCTCTTCAGCTGTTTTACTGCATAGGGCAGTATTACCTTTTGTGCCCTTCCTTGATCACATCCCATTTCTTGCCCTATCTATCTGACCAAGTCCAAGTTCTTATATTACACCAATATTTTGTGGCACCAGCTACCCATCCTGTTCACACTTCCACCATTTCCCCTTTCCTTCTTACCTTGAGATAAGTTATCTGAATGAGGATGAATTTCTACATACCACGTGGATGTTACACAGATGTTTCAAATTCATGGTCTTGGAGACAGTGTCTGTGTTATCGTAACAAATCTTACTCAGAGCACTTTCAGACTATAAATTATACATATCTTTGATCAGCAAAAATTTACTGTAGAGCTTGTTAGAGATTACTGGTGTCTTGTACAGTAAGACATGCCCTTGAAAAGTTGGGAAATAGATTTGGCATGAAAAGAAACTGATTAAATGGGGAGGATTTTGTTGATTTGTTTGCCAAGCATCTCAATTTAAGTAGAGAGGATTATGTGAATCTGTTAAATGTTAAGTACATATTTGATTGCACACACAGATATTGTGTGTAATAGTCTAATTTAATAGTGTTTGATTTCCTAAATCGTCTACACCCACTTTCAAAGGTGCCAATTTGCAGTCTTTAGGAAGTCCTTTTTTAAAGTACAAAATATTTGCTAAGTCTTTTGACTAATGATTTTTGATTCCTACAAAATTCCTTTTTCCTTTATAAACAGTTTTTTCCCCCACAAAATCATTGACATCTGCAGAATATTTATTATGCATTTTCATTAATTTTATTTACTTTTGTAGTTTTTACATTGTTAGTTTCAATTCCATAGAGCTTGAATAAGGAAAAAAAATTACTTCATTTATCATATGCTATTATGTTTCTTTTAAATTATTTCTCTTTTCATCTAGTGACTCAGTAACATGTTTGCTATGTAATTAAGCAGTAAAAGTTTGAAATTATTCTCAGTTCATTCTGTGTGAGCTAGTGAGGCCTTTAAGCTTCAGCCATCGAAATCTCAAATCGATTTGGCCATTCCTGGGCCTTTATTCTTAATGTCATGTGCTCAACAAGATTTTTAGTCTCATCAAGTTGTCATCCCCCCTCAATCACAGTCAGATGCCAGTGTGGAGCATGATTTGTTGAAGGAAATGAATTTGGCACAGTGTGAACACATTCAACAGTGTGGCAAGAAAGGGCAGTGATGGATAGGTCCATCAGTCTGAGGGCAAAAGTCATTATAACACGAGGAAACATCGAAGGAATTTGACGTGTGTGCTGTAGCAGGCAGAACACTAGGAGGACAAGCATGATAACAGATTTTCAGCAGACAAAAATTTCTAGTTTTTATAAACTTATACCCCTGGAAAACTACTGCACTTTAGCCTGAGTTAGCAGGACCTCATGTTCATTTATTTATAGGAGTATTTAGACCTCATTCATTCTATCTTGTTATTCATTCAGAGAACTTACAGGTTCGTTTTGTGTTTTGCCAGCTACTTGAACAAACATAACCACAAACTCTTCAGACACAGGCTGCTTTGAACACCAGCCTCCTTTTCTACAGCTCCAGCCTTAATGATAACGCTGCTAAACATAAACATGAAAATGACCACAGCTGGTAGCAGGATCGTTTTCTTGGCTGCTAGTTAAAGCTGGACATGTTTATCTCATACCTTGAAATGTCTTGCCTTTCCAAAACATTCATCTTTGTTGGACCTGTCAACATGTTTAACAGGGAGATCTTCTAAAATTGTGATCTAGAAATAGGTCACACTAAGAGACAGAATCAGGTCTGGAAGGGGAAGGAGAATCACATTTGGGAGGGGGTGACAAAGCATAGCTCTTGTGGCACTGTCAGTGCTGTGTAGAGCTGTATGTAGAGGGAGAACAGGGGCTGAGGGAAGAGAGGGAGGAAGGGAAATGTGGACAAAGTGAAAAAGGAGCAGAGGGGAGAAAGGTACAAATGAATTATTCCATGAACTTCAACTGAATTACATCAGGGTTGGATTAGACTGATCCTGTGGTGAGCTCATCAAGTAATGGAAATGCTTTTTTAAAATCAAAGCTCTCCAAAGGTTACTACAGACATCAGTTTTCAATGTCACAGTTCTGGAGGTTTGAAACTTCTCTTTACTTTCAGAAACAAAACAAAGAGTCTCCATCACTTAAAGTCTATTTCCATTGCCTTTACTCCTTATAAAGTGTCATTTGCATTGTTTTTTCTCTCTGGACTCTTGCTTGCATCATGCATTCTTTACTCTTTGGTGTGTTTAGGAATAACAGAAAGATGAGATGCAGATTTCTTTCTTTGGATTAATTCTGGGGCCTTTCAACTTATTTTACAGCACTTTTTATAAAGCTTTCACTTCAACAAAACCTCTTATTTTTAGACTAAAATATGCCATAGAGACCTTTTCTGTAAATGGAACTGAATTGGGGTCCTGAACACTGCCAATTTTCCAAAATCTAAAGAAAAGTCAGGTACATTACTTGTTGGCTTATCCAGCTAACATAATTCTTCTCAGAACACTTTTGAAGAATTTTCCTAGGAATATGTTCTACTGTACTATAAATCTTTAAGGTTATACAAAGCCATGTATTGATCATGGAAGTAAGATCGTGCAAGCTATGGAGCACAAATTTGTATAGGCAGGCCAGAGAACTGAACAGGGTATAAGTAATTTTCCAGATTTTACATTTTCGTTATTCTACATACTACTGAAGGATGTATAACAATGTCCTGGAACGTGCACTAGTTTCCAGAAATGCCTTTATGCAATGAAATTATGCAGCAGGATATATGACCATTTCTTATCTTTCCTCAGGTTCTCTTTCCTGAATGCTGCTCTTTTTCACTGTGAATTTATTTCATAGCTCTGCTGTAATGCTGTATTTCTGTGGAAAATCTGTATGTTGAACATTATTAATCTCATGGTTATACATTTCCCACAGGAGCCATTAAATGTATTAAGAAGACACATTGGAGACTACAGTCTGATGTTTGACCTGCGTAATATTGCTTAAGCAAAGATATGGCAGCAATGGATTACTTGATTACTTTAAACTTTAGGAAACCAGATGAAGTCACTTTGAAGTATTCTTGCTTAAAAGCAAAAAAAAAAAAACATGATGAAAGGACCATCAATTTTTAATGGAAACTGATAGTGGGTATTGGCAAGTGGAACTCAAAGGATTGGACAAATCTATTCTTGCCACAAGATTTGGTCTCTGGCCACTTAAAGCAATGTTATTATTTGATTAAAAATCCCAATGGTCTCTGATGGACTGCTATGCTGAAACTGAATAGTCAAAAAGTCACTTTTTTAATCCTAAACCAGGCAACTTAACTTATTAAGCATAGGATCAGAATTTTTTCCGACAAAGGTGACGAAACCAGATGTGTTCCCTTGCATTTGCAGACACCTGAAGGCTCTCATACTGTTACAGAAAAGCTCCTATCAAAAAGCAATGCTTGCATAGGGAATTAGAGCTCTTGAACAAAATGATTCATCATTGTTTGGTGTCAAAAACAGTCTCAGTTGTAAACATCCTTGCAACGATGTCTTCAGCTTGATGAGGTAAGTTTCAGCAAATCACTGTTCTGTTCATTTGCCATAACCCAGATAGTCATGGTCCTAGATTACCAGTCCAGGTCATGCATAATTACTTCTTGTGAATTATCTAAACTACATTAAAACATCTCCTAAATATCCTAACTACCCCAAAAATTGTCATTCTTCTTTTGACTGTTTATAAGTAACTGTCTATGTACTATTTGATCAATTATTGCCTGGGAGCCTTTGTGAGGTTACAACCAAGGGGTTTATCAGTACATTAAGTTGCACCTAAAGAAAAACCTTTAATTTCATACTTATAAATCACTGGTAAGTTCAGCTCCATACCTTTGACATTTGCACAAAGTGGGAAATTAATGTTGTGAAGGCTGAACTAAATGTAGTCTTATGGTTGTGCTTGTGAGGAAGCTGTGGGGTAAAAGAAACAACAGCAGGTATCAGAATATTTATATTGGGGGATGGGGTCCTTGCAACCCTAAAATAAATCAGTAAGTGCTGACAGGTTTAAAGGCATGGGCTTGACTAGGGAGTAATTCAGAAGAAGCCCAGAGGAGCCTGGGGACTTAGTGGATCTGGTGACTCTAGTGGGTTATGTTTAAGACCTGATAATTACCAGGTTTAACTGAGGTAAGAAACAGAGAACAGGATACTTTGCATCAGCAGCAAAACTTGTGATCTCAAGCTGTCTGATTCAAAGCCAGGGGAAAACTCCCATAGAGTCAGTGACTTTTTAGGCGTTCTTGTTTTATTATATAAACAACAAGAGCCTGGTGCTGAGTCCTCACACACTGCACTGCTGAAAATATTGAGTGAAGTCCAGCAGTCTGCTTCCATTCCAGTTATAGAAAATTACCCTAATGTTCTTCCTTTGGTGCTGTTCCCATTAAACTCCTTCTACCTTTAGCTGAAGTGTTAAGGAGAAGCATCTAAACTTGTTAGTGCGGTCTAGAAGGAACAGAAAGTGAGAAAAGATGGGTTGGTATCCTGCCCACCAGTACAAATGGGAAAGGGCTCTTGGTACTTCATGACTGGGCTCAAAGATATTAAAACAAAACTTGGCCTTGTTAGAAAATTCTGGTGAATACATGACAACACTTTTAAGATGATACAGTACTTCAAGAGACTAAACCTGTTTGTAGTCACAGGTAGGCTTCTGTCAGGCTTCCCGGTGCTCCAAACTCAGCAGCTTGACAAATATAAATGATATTCACGTGGGGTAGAGAGTCCTCTGAGTCACAGGCGTGTGCATGAACCATGTGCTTTTGGTTATTGATTTCTGCTATCCAGTTGGCCCATTTCCATTAAAAAAAGTTGAAGCCTGAATCCTCTGCCATAGGGGACCAAACATCTACATATGTTCCAGCTTCTCATGGAGAGCAAAAGAAGAAAAAAATGCAGTGAAAAATCCTGTCCAGCAAACCTTATTCAAACAGGCCTTCTGGCTTCCAGATTCATATGCTATGCTTTCCCTACATCAGAAGTTGAACTGCTTTTAGCATTTTTTGGCAGCATGTTTGTACAATCAGGGGCAAGATTTTTGGCCCATTGTATTACTTTAACAATGACTATAAGCAGAAAAAAATAATGCTGTAATTCGTGTTTGTCTGCATCAGGAGTTCAAACTGGAGTCACAGTCAATCAACACAGAAACAGCCATTACAGACTTAGAGAGACTCCCTTCCAGTGTGAGGTTTAGGAGTTCTGTTTCTAGCACTTAACTGTGATTTAATATGCCTTGAAGTTCTGCTCCAGCACAAGAGGTGCTTGCTTGAAGGTCTGTGACAAATACTGCACCCAACTGGACCCCAAGCATCTATGTCATTGTAGCACTGAACGTCCCTGGTCCTTGTGCTGACGCTGTGCAAGGGGCATGAATTTTGGAACGAATGAAAACATGAACAAAAAGTGGATGAAAACTGGAGGAACATGCTGCCTGTTAAAAAACAGCTCTGCAATTTCTTCCTTTTTTTTTTTTTTTTTTTGAAAAAAGCAAGATTTTCAAGCTGAGAACCAAAACAACATCTCTTTCCTAATTTCATATTGATATCCACTCAATTTCATATTGATATCCACTCCAGATATCATATTGATATCTGCAGGTAGTTTATCTGTAATTGAAACACTGAAAGACCTCTTCCTTTCAAGAATCTTCACTAGACTTATGAACTCAGTAATTATGTTTAATACTTTCCTTTAGAAAACCCCATTTCTTTCTTGACAGGCCTGGCAGCTTATTCCACTTTTTGAGTCTAATCAGTGCTCCAGAAGGCCTTGATTTGTGTGAGTGGAGTTAGAAAAAATTCATTAACTCATTTTAAAAGAACTCTAAGGAATACTTGCAAACTTTGAAGGGGTCACCTGTTAATTTTTGGCTTTCTTTTTTCACCCATTTAATTTCCTGCTTAGTTCCAAGAGGTGACACTCATTTCAGATAATTTAAATATTCATATTTATTTTTTTAAATAATGAAAACCGGGGACTCAAATAAATGTACACAATACTTCATATATGAAAAGCTTTAAAGCAAGACTGGAAATTTTATCGATTTTCAGATCCCATGTCACAAGATGAAGATTGTTCTGAAGACATTTTTTTTTACACACATAGACAAAGGGATCAAATAAAATATTTTTTATCCTTTCTAAGAATATTCAGGGAATAAAACTTCTGGTGTTTAGGTCCAAGCTATGCTCATTGACTTTTTTGGAGTCCACCACACACCGGTGGTGTTCAGTAGCTATACTGTATTTGAGAGTCCTTTGTGCTGTCTCCATATTAGATATTTAATGCTTATATGAAACTGGATCCCAACTAAAACTGCATACTGAAAGATCCCTTGCCGTATCAACTGCTCCTTTTGCCAGTGGGAGCTGAGGTTCCATATATACTATTTTAGCTGTCTGTATATTATCCAGGTCTGTTTCATGTGTTCTTACACCATGAACGCTGCTCCTGATACTGAGAGTAAGCTGTACCTTACTAAGCTACAGCACTGAATAAAGGCACCCTAACATTAAGGTTCACTTACAAAATAAGTCTTGTGACCCTTACTCTGTCTCACATCCTAATGCAGAGGTTAGCAGGGCATAAAGAGAGGGGAGTGAGGTGAGGTTGGTTTACCTTGAGCTATTGAGGTGACTGAGGGTTAGAAGAGGTCAGATCATTGTAGTAGGTGTCAGCATCTATTAGAAGAGGGACTATTGCTGAAAGCCCTGTGAGGTGCCTCATTTCTTTGTGTCCTGTTTATCAGCTTCCCCCCTCTGACCCGCAACTAGATCTACATGACTAATGGAAGTGGGAAAAGGAGGCATGAGCAAATAAAATGAGTAAATATTTCCTAAGGCAAAGAGCAGAGGTTTTCTTCTTTAGCCTCAGGGCTGAAGTAGTATAATCTACAAAAATGCCCCCAGAAGATCTGTGAAGTGGCTTTCTAGTCATAACTGCCAGTGTCAATGAGCTGCTGTGGATGCAAAGCAGCTCCTGAGTGCTGTCAGGATTCATCTCTGGGTAAGCAGAAATGTTACTTAGAAGTTAAGAGAGATGTTGTTCTCTTTGGCTTGAAATTTCCCTTTTTTTTTTCCTTCCCCCAGTGTTTTTACCATGTGTTTCAGAGTGATGAGGAGCAAAGAGGTCTACATTTTCAGCCTGTGACATTTCCTAGCTTGGGTTAGGAAATATGTGGGAGGGAGCTAAGATAGACAAGAACAGGGGACCATTGCTTATGCATTCGACATGAAGTCTTCTAGCTCAACAAAGACTGAAATTCAAATGCTGGATGGGTAACTCAGTAACTTCATATTTTACACACACAAAATGTTTTTAAAGATATAATAAAAATGTTAGAGATTCTGTAAAAATATCACATATTTCAATAAAAAGCAGAATCAGGGAGAAAAAAAGTTGTGTGGGAAAACAGGGGCAAAACCTTTTCCAACTTTTCCAGCTATGTGGTATCTGCTCTGTGAACTGACCTGCTGAGGTAAGATGCTGGGATGAAAGAGAATGCCACATCTCTGAGGTGCTGCATGGGATCCTGTGGCCAGGGGTTCAAGTTGTTTTGTTGCGCTTTTCTCCAGGTCCCACAGTAAGCTGTGATTCAGTGCTCTGAGTACAACGTGGGCAGACAGGACAGTTCAGCGGTTAAGAGTTAGGTCTGTTAATTTCACCAAGATCCCAGGATACACTGGAGATTGTGTCTTTTAGAGGTGTCCAAATAAAATCCAAGGATGTTGAGTTAGGAAAAGGGTCAAATTTTGTATCTGAATTTGTAGATCATAATTCTCTAAAAGGAAAGAAACTCAGTTCTTCTGGTTTTAACAAAGCTGTCTATGGAAAAGACCAATTCTTGACTCTGATAGTTCAAATCACCCTCCCTATAATACAGGACTATGAAATTTATATTCATGGGCGTGGTTTGTGTCTCTTCTTTATAGATTTTTAGAATTAATCCTTATTTTTTTAATTTTGCATCTGCCTTCTCATAATGCAGCCTTTTTTGGCACTCTGGAATAGAATGGAGTACACTGCCTTCTGTATTTGTGTGTGTTGGCTGAGAAGTGTCAATGTCATTTTTCTTATCCCATTGAGACAGGATTAGTTGAACCAGAACTTCCTCAGCATTTACTGATATCATTGTTCATGTAGGATGGCTGATAATAGAAGTTCCTTTCCAGAAAGGCCAAACAGGAAAAGAAACCTCTTTGCAATTATGCAATGCTCACATGGGAAAACCAAAGCCCCTCTATTTGTGTTGTTTCTCAAAGCAATGAAAGATCCATCCACTAAGGGGGGATAGAAGTCTCTGAAATTAGCATTAGTAAAGTGGATATTGTTTAAATTTTAAAAAAGAATTATAGAATTATCAGTAAAAATGAAATAATTTTAAGAGAATTGTACATGCTTTTAGAGAAAACTATTATTTTGTCAAAATAAAAAAGCCCCAAATTACCCCACCTAATGACTGCTCCCTTTTGTCTTACCATCTTCCTAACTGAGAGCAAGGCATTTAAAAAGCACAGCATGAAACCTGTTTTCTTGCAGATATCAGTAGGCACTGACAAGGTAGACGGTTGTCTGCTGGCAGCAAAGTGTCAATGAAAACAAAAAATCCAGTTATTCTATTCACCCTATAGGACCTGGGAAGCTTTGCTGGGTGCTGCAGCTGCTGAAGGACTGGAAGGAGTCCATGGGAATAGACAAAAAATTTCATTATCAACTGTATTTCTTCTGCTTCTCACAAGATGCCTTTTCCTTAGAGCAGACAAAACTGGCCCGTCCTTTTGGGGTGAAATTCCCTTTTTTTCCTTTTTTTTTTAAAAGTTCTGAGGTGCTTAAATCAACTTTATGTGTTCATTCAGATCTCTCACAGCCATAGCATAATGATCAGGAGGATCTCAGTATCTTATATCTTTCCCATAGAATCAGAAAATGCTAATCTAAGCAAAATTGTGACCCACCACTTGTTGAGAACACCTGTGAAATTAAGATAGTAAGTAAAAATTCTGGAAGGAGACTGAGATGCAAGAGCACCAAAAGGGTTTGCAAGAGGATTAGAAGCAGATACCACAATTTTCCCCTTCTCTATAGTGGAACTATTGCTTGAATAGATTGAATTTAATCATTAAACCTGGCTTTCATGCAAACATTTCAGCGTATTTCCAAAGGCCTGTTCTCTGAAAGCATTGAAGTATAAATAGAGCATTCAGACCAGATGTGTAACAGTATTTTTAAATGTGGACATTTGTGACAAGCAAAAAATGGGGGAACTCTATCCATCACTGAATAGAAGTTATTTATCCGTCTTATTATTGCTATTATCTTGTTATTTATCCAACTGATGGATGTTATTTATCTGCTTTTAGCTTTGACAGCACACAGGTGGCAGAGACAGCCTGATCCTGTCTGCTGTTGAAGTCTCAGTCACCTACTGAAGTCAACAGTAGTTAAAGTCAAGATCTGTTTGAGAAAAATATTAAAGATTACATATTAAAATGCATATTTATTAAAAATATTTATTAAATATTTATTAAATAAAAAATTATTAAATTATTAAAGATTAAATATTAAAGTCTGCAGGACTGAATGAAAGGGATTGTTATAGGTGTCTATTTCCCAGGAAAGTTAATGGGAATTAAGGTGCTGAGTGGTTTCTAGACATTTGTGTGCTAAGGTTCATGTTGTGCTCTCTGCCCCTCCACGTCCACTGATCTTAGCAGAACAGAAATTCAGTATTTCCTGGAGTAAGGATGTTTTATTACCCCATATTAATATATGTCTTTAAAAATGGTGGGAAAGCTGAAACAATTTTCAGCTGTGACAAATCTGAGTAATATCTCATTGCTATGTAGACTATAGGGGAGTTGAACTTGAGCCTGCTGGAGTCAGTGGACAGGCTCCAGCTGAATTAAATGGGCTTTGGGTCAGATCCAGAAAGGCAGTAGGGAATTGCAATCAGACAGCTTAAATTTATCATAAGTTTGTCTTGGAAATTCTACTTAGAAAAGGCTGTCTCATCTGGATGCAGAAAGACTCCTGAACTGCTGTCTAGTAATAGATGCTCTCATTTTCAAAAATGTGAGTAGCTTTTGCACTCAGTGTGATCTAGGACCTGCACAAATCCTAAATGTATGGAATTTGACTAATAACAACAGCATCTTTAGTGGTGTAACGTTGCAGACTTTAAACAGCACTTTGACACACACTATAAATTTGGACTGTTGAGAGTTTCAATTAAATGATAATATAACAGACTTAATTTCATGCATGTTTACAAAGAATGAGAACACAGCAGGAGCTCTGAGAAAGATAATTACTAAACACTTTGAATATTTTCAGTCTATCTCTACTGATGCTATTGGTTTCATCAAACATGTTTTGAGAACACTTTGGCTTTCGTCATGATGTGGAAGTGTAAAAAAATCTAGTGCTTTAAAAAATATTATTCTAGGTTAATAGCTAATTTTACTGTCATGTTTAACTTAGACATTATAATACATTGCAAAACAAACGTAGAGAAGATATTGCCAGGTTTCTTTGTAATTTTACTCAGTGTTTTTCTGAAGAAGGCATGCACTAAAGGTGAATTATTTCTCTCAGTTCTTATCAGACTGCCTTTTAAAAGACATTAATTACAATAGAATCTTTCATAAATATGAAAAGTCAGTTTACTTACTAAGGGAGTAAAGTTTTGGCACAATAATAATATAAAAAATGCAATCTTACCTCAATTAAATTTTGAATATATGTAAGCCAAAGGGAAGGAAGAAAAACCAACATGCATTAAAGATGTTTTATCATAGTTCAAGACACTAATTTTTTCCCTATTTAACTTCATCAAAAAAAGAAAAGATGTTCTGTCTGGTTTCAATACTTATTGTGACTCATAAAATAACATAATATTAGGTAACATTTTCCTTAGACTGTGTAATATGAAAATAAGAATGGGAAAAGAGTAGGATGGAATAAAGACAGGAACACCAAGTCTAGGTTTAACAGGGTAATGTGTATGGACATTATAAAAATACACCAACGATTTATTTTGCCCCAGAATATCTTACATTTATATAATGTTTATTAAGCATAAAGGTATTTTATACCATTTCACATCACATATAACATTTAAAAATAGTTCTCCAGGAGTTCATATTGTGATACACTATATAGCACACAGATGGAAGGGTGCTTTAAATATTTCTTGACAGGTGTGTGATATATGTGGCTGTGGAGCCAGGAACTGCGTTGCTGGTGATGCAGATGAAGCTGATGACCTGTGATGCTGGAATTTCCTGTGAAAGCAGTTGGAGCTTTTGGCTCCTGCACCTTGCTCCGTGGCAACAATGCTGGCTTTGGAGACACGGCAAGTTTCATGTGGTTGGTCTGCAGGATTTGTGGTGACACCACAAAAGATGGGAAATGGTATTTCTGCTTACACTCACTGAAGCACAGCTTTCAGTTGGCAATGCTTCTGAAGGCTTGATAGCTCAATTCTGGTGTCCCTGGCAGGACAGAGTTTAGCTCACAGATGCAGTACAGGAGCTTTGGTGTTCAGCTGGTGGGATGCTTTCAGATGTAGGTCATGGATTTATTCTATGTCTCACCTTTTCACAATGAAACTATTTAAATCTGTTTCCTTATAGATTTTTTTCCTTTTTTTATGGTGTGTTCAACCTTTTTATATTCTTGTGTCCAGTAAAGCTTTTCCTGCAGTTAAGGCATTTGTACCATCTCATCCCTCTTAGACTTTATTGTCCAATAAATGGTGAGTCCATGCTGCAGTGTTCACTATGGGTGTTTATATTCTCCTTAAGGTATACCAGGCTGTCTATGCATAAACTATACTTTTTAGATCTTTATCTCTGTCAAATCTGTTTGAACTGGGCCACTGTATTCCAAAATTATTTGTGAGGTTCATAGATATAGAGATTATGTATCCCACATTTTTTTATTAAAGAAAACGGGTTCAAGAAGTTATTTTCTAACCATTTTCAACATGGTGAAAGAGCAGGTAAGATTTTGAGACAGTTATAGCAAAGTTTACATTTCTTTCTTTGTGTGGTTTATAAGAGGCACCCATAGGTGCATACAGGTCATCTTGGAGACGTTTATGACAGATGAAAGAGATTCAAAACATTACAACCACATGTCATTATGAGTTTTTTTGTTTCCTTCCTGTGTTTGTTTCCTCCAAATTATGTGCATTTTAAAATCAACGAATAAAACCACTGTGTCCTGAGGGAATATTAGTTTTTACTTTGGATGCTTTTCCATTCACAGCATGGGAACACAAATATATGTGGGGACCATGAAACAAACTAACAGATTTTTAACTTCACCCTTTGCTTCTTTGTGCCCTGCTTTTGATCAGATGTAACAGACTGGAAAGCTGTTTTGTACTGTGGATTTTTTTCCCCAAGGTAAGTTTAGGAAGACATTCCATGTAATTTCCTTGGGTGCTGCCACTTATGAATATGCCTGCTTTGAAGTGCCATCACTCCTAAATTCAGCAGCTGCAGCTTTCCTTTTCCTTTTGAATACAAAAACTAATTTCGCTTCCTAAAGAACTTTTATGAATTCCTCTGTTTTACACAAGAACAAAATGATTTCTCAGATCTCTTCCGTTTTCACCACCTATGACATTTTCAGCCTTGGGGCTATGTCAGGGATATTATTTTTCTCTCTGTTGAAGACACTGTGGGGCCTTCTTTCTAAGAGCTGCCTGAGTCCTACTAGAGGGGCAAACCTTTACTGCTTGTCCCTCAAAGCCAATAAGACCAAAAGGGAAGCTATGCAGAGATTTTAACTGCAGACCTATTCAATGGATCCAAATGAAGGCCAGCTAACGAAAAGGGCTCCTGTTCTTTGATAGTCCCAAGTATTTTGCCTTGTGACTGCCCCCTCCCCTCTTTCTAAACAATACTGTGTCAGATTTGCTAATCCTGAGTCTTTACCACAAAGTGTCTCAGACGATTGATTGCAAGGTGTTTCCTTGTGAGCCAGAGGTAAACCTAAATTTTGGAAAGTTGACTGTTATTTCAGGAACACACTAGAATACACAGTCTTAAGTATAAAACAATGTGCCATCACATCTCTGAATTGTGAAGACTTGTGCACCAATTCATCCACAGTTTAGATGTAAATCCTTGATCCAGGTGGCTGCAGGGTATGCATACACCATGGTGAGAGCTTACTGTGACTGTGACAATGGCCAGCACATTTTGAAAAACTACAGTAACCCTTATCCACATGCTTAAGTAAGGTCTTCAATCCTTTTTAACCTCCCCAAGATGTAGGCTGACAGCATCTTAGCTCCTTGTTTATTTACAAAATGTGCAGATCACAGTCAGTGCTAATTACAGGCTTTGCAAAACTTAGGGAAAGCATGGAGGAAAGGCCTTTAACTCTTTATTCTAGCAGGTCTTCTTGTCAATTTAGGTGTATTCTGCAGAATTTTCATGTCCAAACAAACATGCTGAAGTATGGACTTTGCCACTTTTCTTTTGGAGTATCTCAGTACCTCAAATCTCCTTTCAAGGAAGTCGTTCCTGGTATTGCAATGAATATAAATATTTATCTCGCTTTCATACCAGCACTTCTGATTCAATTGTTTATTTTGGCAGCCTCAGAGATGACTTTGTATTCGAGGAGCTAGTGATCTTGAGCAGGCTTTTTCTGCTCGCTGCTTTGGGCATTGCGCTCAGAGTCGGGGCAGCCACTGCATGTGAAACTGCAGGTGTGCTCCGTGGAGCCCCAGGCACTGACAGGGAAACAGTCTGATCTGTCAGGGGAAAATACAGGGTCCTGCTTGTTGCGAACAAGAGCACTGTGGCATGGGAGGGAAGACGAACCTTTCAGCGGAGGGGATCTGTGCAGCCTGCTGTTGGAAAAACCTCCCCAGAGTCTGTGTGATGCTGCACAAATGGGGTGCTCCCAGCATGAGGAGAGATGGAGGATTTACTCACTCTCTATAGTACTCTTGTTACCCATCTTATGAAAACTGCTATTTCATTAAGCCATTTGATGTTGGGCCTTTCTTGTTGAGATCCAGAAAGGATGCTGCACTGTCTCTCACTTCCTCCTCATTCCCCTACCAAACTGAGGACTTCTTCGTTTCTTGTATTTTGGCCATTTTTTAATTTGCAGACTCTCATTCGGAACTGGTTAGTTTTCCTAGAAAACCTTCTTTCCCTTTGTGGGGAACAGATTTGATAATTCAATGCAGTCTGATTTTTTGTTTTCTGTCTCACTGGATCATGTTCCAGCAGTGTCTGTTCTCCAAGTTTTCCTTTCATTAGTTGAATTATATGGCTATAGTATACCCAGCAAAAACTTCCTGAACTGTTTGACTTTAATCCAGCAATGTGCTTAATGTGAAGAATGTACCTAATCCCAGCAAAATGAATGGAGCTATTAATGAATTTAATCATATTTCCAGGTGAAAGCTGGTGTGAATTATCCTACTGCTGTTGTCCCAGGCTACTTGATTGTGCAAGCAAAGCAGTATTAATGAGCCAGCCTTCAATGTAAAATTTTATTCACAAAATATTCTAAGCATAAGCTAAAAGGGGTGCCAAAAAAGGCTTTTAAAAAGAAATAACATGAAAGAATTACCCAGGAGGAATGCTGGGGCACAGTTCTGATATCCATACAACTGAGAAGCTTAAGCTATTAATGAAATGATCTGAAAAGGCATCTATATCCAATAACAGCTTTTTACATAAACCCCACCATGTTCCAGATAAAATATTTCTATTTATCTAGCTATATAAGACATTTACCACAAAATATACTGTTTTAGGGTGCATGCAGATAAAGATTTAACAGAGAATCACAGAATGGCTTGGTTGGAAGATGGCTTGGATTAAAGATCATCTAGTTCCAAACACCCTGCCATGAGCAGGGGCACCTTTCACTAGACCAGCTTGCTTAAAGTGCCATCAGCCTGGCCTTGAACACATCCAGGGATGAAACATCCCCAAATTCTCTGGGCAACCTGCTCCAATGCCTCACCATG
Organism: Acanthornis magna; assembly: GCA_036785705.1. Taxonomy (NCBI): domain Eukaryota; kingdom Metazoa; phylum Chordata; class Aves; order Passeriformes; family Acanthizidae; genus Acanthornis; species Acanthornis magna. The sequence continues at coordinate 18,070,133 of JAWUZG010000090.1, forward strand.
CTCACAGTAAAGAATTTCTTCCTAATACCTAATCTAAACCTACCCTCTGTCACGTTAAAGCCATTCTCCTCTTGTCCTGTCACTACACGGCCTTGGAGAAAGCCCCTCTCTGGTTTTATGGTGGGTTCATGATGTGATGGCTGAAGAAATGGATGAAGGGCAGGCAGGGCTCAGAGGGCTGTAGTGAATGGGGCACATCTGTCTGGTGACTGGCCACCAGCAGCATTTCTCCAGGGGTCAATTCTAGGGTCAGTTTTGTTCCATTTTTTAGCAACAATCTGGAGGCAGGAGTTGAATACGGCATTAACAAGTTTGCTGGTGAGCCAAACTGGGAGGTGTTGTTGACTCTCTAGAGAGACAAGAGACTTTGCAGAGGGATCTAGACAGTTGGGAGCATTGGGAAAGCATTAATGGGATGAAATTTAACAAGAACAAATTCTGGATTCTGCACCTGGGATGGAACAATGCCAGGCAGAAGTATAAATTGGAAGAGGAATGGCTGGAGAGCAGCCCTGAAGGCAGAGATCTGGGGGTGCTGGTGGATAACAGGCTCAATATGAGTCAGTTGTGAATTTTATTGCATGCTATTACTAGTTATTATCTAGTGCAAGCTGCCATCTGGGGTCTTTACATGAAGAACTTGTGAATTTGAAAACCAATCTTTTATCCCCATAACACAAGAATTGGGTTAATGAAAACAGAGCTTTTAGAAATCTCTCCTACAGACCGTGTCTTGTGTATATGATTAGCTTGCCACAGCTACACAAAATTCCTTATCAATTTTGTTGAGTGGTGTTTTTATTAATGATTGTGACCAATGCCTCTGACTAAAATGGCAAATTTAGAAATATGAACTGCTACATTAATCACTTTTCAGTCAAAATGCCTAGAATGAAAATGTTTTTAGTAATAGTAAAGAATAAGTAGGCATTATCTCCTTTGTCTCTTGTATCTAAAGATATTTTGCAGGTCTTACAAACATCTTAAGAAAATTCTTGCTAATACAAACATTTTTATTCTATGAGGTAGTTTTGTTCGGCAGAATTTTTCTGACTGAGGCTGATTCTAATAAACTTCATGGTTCATTTTTTTGAGAAACAGACAGTGTCAGGCAGCAGTAAAAATAAATAATGTACTGCTTGATTCAAATTCTATCTGGATGAACACTGTTCCCAAATTCTTGTCATAAGTAACGCCATCCAAAAGTACTGGACCTTGCTAGTAGTCATATTCCAAGTGCTTTGGATGGTGTTTCAGTGAACAGTGGTGACTCATTTCAACATAGAGTCATCAGCTGGACCTCCAATTTCGACTTCAGGAAAGCATTGCACAGATGCCAAAGCCACATGTTTATTTGATTTATTCATGTTTGAGGAGAGTAGACTTCTTTGGAGCCCCTGAGGGATTGTCTTCTCTGTTTTCTCCCCTGCATCCTTGCGGCCCTTGTGGTCCTTTTGGCCAAGAGGAATGGGACACACCTTTTTGAGCTGCCAAACACTTATTAGCCTGGACCTGGACTCCCTACTGTTCACAGTTTATCATGAGAAATATGGAAATATGACCCAAGAGATCAAAGTACCTTAGTGAAATCTCTATAAAAATGCAGAAAAATGCCTTTCACAAATGGAAAGGATTTTTCTTTTTTAGCTTATGAACTGTATTTAGTGCATGAGCCTGTAGTGTGTTCCTTTCTGAAGGGTACTGGTGGCATCTTTTTAATTACTGCAAGGATCATATATAAGTGTACACCTGGATTGGGGGGATGGTGATGTTGGAGATCTGCATATTTTCTGTATGCCTCCACACACAAGGTTGATGAGATAAGATTATCCCATCTCCAGTTTCTTCATAGTTTTGTTTATGAATGCTATTGCATTCTGACAATCTATCCTTGAAGGGATGAGATTCCATATCCAGCATTACAAGCCACCTAGGCTCTCTCAATTTTATGTAAAATTGCTGTGAATTATGACTTTGTATGTATGACAGCCACTTAGCACCCACACAGACTCAGCTACTCTGGCCTGAAAGTAATTTTCAGTAGAATTAATACTTCTAATGAGAAGAGATATGAGGCCTGTAAAGAGCAGCAGATTCATTGCTAACTAAGTATATTTTGGGATCAGTTTAGAGTGAGAAGGATACTGGTATAGGCTTTGATCTTGGCTGCATGTGCCATCAGGCAGGCACATTTTCCTCTTGCCCACTGAGAGCCTGACAGATTTGTAAAAGTTCTCACTTCTGATCATGTATACAGGAACTGTAACCTTGGTAAGGCAATGAACTATCTCCTCTGACTGTGTTGTCCTCAGCATAGTGCAAAAAAATGTAAATAACAGTTTTTCACTGAGGCAAGGGGCAGCGGACTTGCAGTCTCTTCAAAGTGTTAATTTTTTGAATTGTTCTTTTTAGGACAGAGCCAAAAACTTACATGATACACTGCAAAAAATGACAGATGGCCCCACACAATTTTGCAAGTGCAAAAACAGTACATGACACAGTGCCTAACTCAAAAATTGCTTCTTAATTATGACATGCAGTAAGATTACTGTTTAGTTAAATTCCAGGTGTCCTAGCAAGCTGTGTCTGTTAGACATGTGTCTCATATCTAAATTGACTTGAATGCAGATGGAAATTTGGGAATACGGAATTTCTTAGAATACTGTTTGTCAGTTCAAATTATTATACTGATCTCATTCAGGGCAGACTCAAATACAGAGTATTAAAGTCTCGAAGGAATAAAAGTCCGGCATTTTCTAGCTAAGACAGTTCTAATCATACCTTCCTCAAGCATCTAAAATTTATTTCTAATGAGACTTTTGAAAATGAAATAAAAAATATTTCAGCATACTTAAAAATTATTTAATAATTAATGGAGACATTAAGAGATTGAGCACAGAAGAGCTTGAGCACAAAATAATGACCATGTGGGCTGAGGAAAGAAAAAAACAACAGGGATGTGACAGGGAAGTGTGCACAGCAGGAAGGTTTGCAGGCTTATGGTTGGGTTGCAATTTACTTTTCACATCATTTTGAGAGAAGCTAATCTGTAGCAATCTCTTCACTGGGTGCTGGTTCCAGCCATGTCTGGAAATAAAGACAACATTTTTATTTCAACATGTAACAATATTGTTAGGAGCAGGCAATGAAAAACTTTACATGCTAATGGAGCAACAAGAAGTTTCGTATGCTGAAAAGTAAACTAGAAACACTTTATGACTCTCATGGGTTTTAAGGACTTTTTTTTGACATTTCCCCTCTTACAAACATTTACACACTATCTATTCTCATAGCTGCTCTTCTACTTACTTTATCATGGCTGCTGTGGTTAAGGTATAGTATTTAAACCTTAACATTTCAGCAAAGATTTTACTAATGATCACCCCTTAATTACTTTAGTTACAGTGAAAAAATAAATGCTTCTTCTCCTTTAGGCTCACCAGGAAATATGAAAGTTTTAATACAGTATTTTTGTTTTGTCTTGAGTTTGAGAGTTTTTGGAAGATGGCAACAAACAAATCTTGTCTTCTCTTCTGTGCCAAATTAATGCAAATTGCCTCCAGTAGCAAAAAGAAGATAACAAATAATTTTTACTAATCAAAAAATTTGTTTTAGCTAGCTCATGTCTGTGCTGTGACACATTGTGACATTTACTGATTGCTTACCTTGTTGCACATTTCTCCTTTCTTCTATTCATTACTACTTACTAGATATTTGTTTCTATCATTGGTGCAAGTGCCACTTTAAATGTAACTCTACAAGTGAGTGTAAATGTTCTTATTGTTAGTAATCAATCTGTTTCCATTTAAGTCTTTCTTTTCTTGTGGATTTTTTTTACCTTTTAACCTTTTTTCCTTTTCTTTTACTCTCCTCCTGTAAATTTGGATCGTATATAAACATATAGGCTTAAAAGACAGTATTTTGTTTATTAAGAAGAGAAAGAAAATATTGGTGTCTTTATAAATTTTCGCAATTGCTTTGTTGAATTTCTAGGAATTCCTCTGCCCTCACTGTGTTTGTAGAGAAGCAGAAATAAAAACAGATGTTGTTGCTCTAAGTGTAACAATTACTGTAGATGTGTAAACTGCTTTCCAACAACTGATCTTTTTAAGCCCTCTATAACAGTGAATCTTTTTTAAAGTTATGTGACAAAGACATTCCCTGGATGTTTGCAGGGTGTCTGTGTCACCATAAGGGTACAAAACAAACTAAGAAGTGCAGAAACTTACAGACAACACAGTCTGTTGTGTGATCTGCTGGAACTGGAATAGGCTTAAAGTTTGCTATTCTTGTGTACCACTCAAACAAATAACAATATTCCAGAATTGGTAACTTCTTAAATCTGAGCAAATAAAGCTGATAAGCTCCAGCCATGTCTAAACTAAATACTTTTATTGAATCTTGCAAGGCCCCTGTGGGAAATCTGGCATCATTTCTAAGGTCTGAGAGAAAATAAGCAGGGAATAATTTAAACATTAGCCTGATTAAAAGATGTTCTGGAAATTTTCCAGGAAGTAAAAAATAGTAAAAAATTAAAATATTTATGCATAACATTTCCTAAATTATTTACTGATAGATGAAATTCTCTAGATGTGTCTTTGATGAAATAAAGCTGTTGTGAGGGCTTGTTCACTTCAACTTAAGTGAGGCAGGTGGGTGACTGCTTACAGCTCTGTGAGAGGTGTAAAGAAATGTAACTGAATGCCCAAATACAAAAAGACAAAGCACAGAGCACAAAATTCTAATGTTCAGCTTATAGCTGTGGGTCACATAATTGTGCCTATTGAAGTACAACTCCAGTCGCTTATCATAAAGAGCTCTGGTTAATAAGTTTTATATCTTTCGGGTCCTTGTGTCATACTCTGATATTTAAAAACCCCTTAAAATTTCAGAAAAAAATTAAAACCACATCTGTATGTCCTTCAAGGTTCAGAATAGCTTTTCTTTTTCAGTGTGAATATCTTATGCTTTCTATGTAAAAGGTTCTTTTTGTCAGCAGTATCTCTTTCATTTGCATCTACTTTTTTTTTTTGTCTCTGTTTGATGGGGTACTGGATTCTACACTTAAGAATGGAATAGTGAAGTGGTGTCACTCTAACCATATAAACTTCTGCAGCTGGGAGGAAACTTTCTGGTTTGTTCTGTTGAACAAGGACAACTTTCATTTTATGTTTTATTTAATCGTTTTCAGTCAATTTGTAATTACAGTAGTTTCGTTATTATTGACAAGGCATATTTCTCAGTCTGGTCCTGTTGACTTTTCTGAAGTGGTGTTTTCCATACAGTTCATTTTTTAGCCCGTTAGCCTGCAAAATTCTCCAGAAGGGGTAAATATGATTCTGTTTTGGAGAAGATTGTTCTTACTGAATACACAAAGTTAGGACCTCACTGCAGGGTAAAAATTTTGCTCTGTGCTTAATTATGCCAAATGGTTTGCCTTCTGGGAGATACAATGAATGTGAGGTGTCACCCATTTCCTCCATGGAAACAGATTATTACTGTCTTATTTTAATACTCAAAAATCTTAATAGGTTAATTACTTTCCTCAATACTGAGGAGAGTAATTCTACAGGAAGTGAGAGAAAAATCATACTATATAATTTTCTTGATAGTGAGTACGTAAGTGTTGCTAAAGTTGATCAGACTAACTGTTCAAGTAATCTTCTAATTTGCTTGAGGGAGTGGCCAAGACAAGGTGTTTCAGATGCTGGGTGGTTTTACTGTGCAATTAAGGAAAAACATTTTTTGCTATCTCTAGTCACAGTAGAGATAACCTCATACAGTGTATCCTAAAATCTACTCTAAATGTTAAGTCCCAATCTAAGGTAAATATTTATGGTCTTGCATTAGTCAGTAGAAAAAAGAAAAAGATCCAGGATGTTTTTATTTCAATATGCTATGCATTCTTGCTTCAGAGTGACGCAGTCATATTCTGGAAAATTTATCTTAGTTGCTTACGGAGTGATCCTAAATCATTAGTTAGTCCATATACTTTAAGATAGCTAGAGTTAAGTGAAATTAACTTTAAGTGAGATAATCCTTAGTTAATTATTATAATCTAGTAATTGGATTATCACTGGAATTCTGAGTCAATTAAAACTAGAAGGGTTTAATAAAGCAGCAGATTACAGAACAAACAAGGAAAGCTTGCTAAGAGGTATTCACAGGCCTATTAAAATTTATAGTATTGCTGAGTTGATAAATCCAGCCAAGTTTCTTATATGGCATGGAAAAACCAAAAAAATTAAAAGAAAAAACCACCAAAATGAAGGAAATATAATGTTATTGAGCAATATATTACAACAAAGAAAGAGTCTTCTTTCAATGTTTTATAGTGAAAAGAAAATTAAAATATTTTTCTCACCCAGTTTCATCAGAGTTCCTAGTTAGATCCAAACACAAGAATAGATTCCTGACTTGTAAATATATTCTTTCTTAATTTCTGCCTGTATTCCTTAGGAACTTCTACTGCTTGACAGTATGCTTTAGCTCAATTTCCATGAATGAATATATGCTAAAAAACTGTTTGTGTCTTTCAGAACAGGAAAAGCAGGTTAGGTGTAGACATAGATTTTAAATTCACAGGTAATTTGACTTTTCAGCCAAACAGAGTAGTGGCAGCGATGGGAATTCTCACAAGTAACGAGATATATCTCTGTAGCTCTTGTCCTGAAATTGAAAGGACAATATGGAGACAATTACTTCTTCTCAGACTAGTTCAGACTTCTGTCTCGAAGCTGAATACGCATTAGGTAGACTATAACAAATTATGCAAATATAGACTCATCAAATTGTTTCAGTAGTTTGAAAGGAAATTTTAAAGATCACCTAGTCCAAGCCATAGGACTTGGGCAAGGACACCTTTCACTAGATCAGGTTGCTCAAATCTCCACTGGAACTTGGACTGTTCCAGGGATGGGGCACCACAACTTCTCCAACGAGGCCTCAAAACCTGTAAGCCATGCAAAGATACCAAGAGAACTTCATGGATGCATGAGGAGGGGTGTTTCAGTTGGATATTTCTCTATCTGATAAATATTTAAATAAAAAGTTTCCCCTGCTCTTTTGACCTTATCTCCTATGTTCTTCTTTATCTAATGCTGTAGCTTTCCAAATATATGTCAGTTTCAAGGAAAGGGTATAAAGAGATTTCTAATTCATGTCTTCATTCTTACTACATCAAAGACTAGGAAAAGGTGGACTTCATCACCATGAATAAGTAGAGTGAAAAAAACAAATGTGTCCAGCCTGACAGCTCTGGAAAACTTGCAAATATCATACTACAGAAAAACCTCGAGACGACTTTTTAATTATATTCTTATGCCCAGACTGCAAAGCTAGATATTGAACTGAAAAATTGACCCCTGTTGTTGAGTCTTGTGTGTCTTTCTGTAGGTTGGTTCATCTTTAAGAGACACAGAGAAGAGAGGACTTTACTCACAGCACCTCTCTCTAAATTAGCATTTATGTCCCTGAAGAGGTCTGGAAACACAGGGTGTTCTAGGCTGTCAGTAACTGCCAGCTTGGCAAGATGAGATTTTTTTGTCCATTTGTATGTGCCTGTTATAGTGGGTTAAATTCCTCATTTCTGCCACATCCACAAGTCACCGTATGGTCAGCATATGGAGTCTTCTCTACGGGAAACTCTGGATTGTTTTGTACCAGTTGTAGCTCTTCTTGGAGGACGAAGAGAGAAGACTCACAATATAATAATATCTTTTATCCCTCTGTACTTTCCAAGAGGTCATAAGATGAGTTTGGAACTGCGAGCTCCTAGTCTGAGTGACAGTTCAAAAGAAAAATAATAGGAAAAAAACTAAACTGTATTCCAACGTGAACAGACACACACCCTCCTACTGATTTACCAATCTCACTGCCATGTGCAAGTTGGGATTTTATGAGGTATTAAATTATGAAAAATAAAAAGGTAGGAAATATATCTAACACAAACACACTCTTCCAGAAGTGAGGGGCAAACTTTTGATAAAGAAAAATAGACTTTCAATATTGACACTTAGACAAAAGCAGTTTGGAGAAAATGTATTTATGTCTTAGCTTATTTTAAAAATGAACATTTTTATGTCTTCACTGTTACTGCTCTCAAGAAAGAAAAAAAAGAGAAGAGGCTTATCAGATTATGGGTCTTTTGGGACAAAAAAAAAAAAAGAAAGAAATCAGACTTGGCTTGAACATCATGTTTTCCAAACTTGAAATGATACATTAGCTGTCTTTTCAGAAAGACACATATTACTAGCAAAGCAAAATCTGACTCATAAGTGGGTCTCTTGCATAAGCAATGCTGATTGCAGTTTATATCAAGGATAACTTTTACACCTCTCCAGCTGGGTTATCTAACAACACAAACTCATGATGGCTCACCTGGGAAAGTTCCTAGTTTCATAAATACCTGCCCACACAGTTGTAGATATTTTGGGGGTACACTTGGACTGTGCTTTACAGAGGTGTAAAATCGTGAGGAATAGAAAACTGTCCACTGCTTGAATAAACTAGATGGGAGTGAAACGCTTTCCTGTCTCATTTTTACCCTTAAATGACAGCATGAAATGCAGAGAGAATGGATTTTACTGTCTCCACATGTATTGTGAGAATTCTGTTTCCTTCAGGACGTTGAGTACTGCTTTGGTGTGTCTGAAAATCCTAGGAAACAAGCTAGTCCTACACTCAGGAGGGAAACATGATCTTGGGGGCCATGCCTTCTGTGTTCATTCATGGTCCCCTGGCTGCTAGCCCGGCTCCAGAGCATGCTGGAAAGAAGAATATTTTGTGGTATATTGCAGTATTTTCTAAATTTCAGGAAGGTGACATCCTCGCTTTAGCTACTCCTGTGTCAGGTCCTCACACTCTCTGTGAATGCCAATCTGCAGGGGCTGAGAGGAGCTGACTTCAGTCATGGGATGGATTGCGGTGGTGCAACCCCTCCTTGCCCAGTTAAACCTGAGCTCAAGGGACAAGGATGTCACTGCTGTTGTGTGGATGATGACAATGATGATATTATTACTATTATTATTAGTAGTAGTATTATTATCATCATCATCACCATCTACAGCAAATTTAATCTTCTTATTTACTTACCTGATTAATTTCATTTATACTATAAATTTTGAGTTATCAATGGGTGGGTTTCCATGAAAGGCAGAGGAAAGCTTTCTCAGCTACTATATAGAGACATTAAGGAGAAACAAAGTACAGTAGAGGTTAAGTCAATATTCTCATATTAAATGCCTCCTCAGGTTTAAATTAACTGCACACTGTGAAGGAGGGCATTTTACTGTTGGAGTCACTCTATCATGAATATTCTTTGGATTAGAGGAACTATTTAGAGATGCTATAACTTTGTATTAGTCTTCCCAAATATTTGGTGACTGGCATGATCACTGAGATCCTACCTGGTTTTAGGTTGTGCTCTACATGTACAATTTTAAGGGTTTTGGTTGTTCTGTGGTACGGAATGAAACTATGCTATCAAACTGAAAACATTCCTACCTAATCTGACAAAAACCAAGGCATTTTCTTATTTTGGTGCAAGTGTTCCTCGCTTGTCCCCATGTGACTAGGACCAAGATCTAGCTCTAGAATGGAAATAACAGATGTCTAGAAGATCTGAATACACCCCTTCCTATGGAGATCACCCATCTCCAGTGGATGAGTGGAAATCTCACAGGCATTTATCGACTGAGCTTGGTCCAAGTTCTCATGCTTTATATTTCATGTAAAAAAACAACCCTTCTCTGAAACGATGCAATGCGGAAAATATGCATTATTTAGGTATATCCTGACATGTGTGATTCATTATGGTTATTAGCATATGCACATATTTGCAAAGGAAATGGAACTGGTCTTCAATGGTACATGTTTCTGATTTATTTTGTAGGTGTACGTTGATTTTTTTTAAAACAAATATTTATAAAACCAGTGATGATGAATATCACTTCACCAGTTTAAACATTAATCCCAACATGACACAGAAAAGCTGATGATGCATTTTTTAAGAGAGAATTTTTAATGGAAATGAGATTAGGATAAGATTCTCCCAGCACTACATGTATTTATTAACGTAGTTAATGTTTTCACAATCAACATATTCTTTCATCAGTAATGAACAGAAACAAAAGCTTTGTCACAAGCTTTTAAATAAGTTTCAAATTCATTACAAAATTAGAGTCAGGCTGATACTTTTGAAGGTTTATGGCTTAACTAACCTTTTCAGTCTTTCCTCAGGAGTAACTAGCAGTTATAGGCTAATTGTTGCTTTTACTATTCATCATTAATGACAGATAGAGCAGACCAGACTGACAAAAATCAAATGAGAAAGGTCTGTTTACATCTTCTATTACTACAGCTATCTGTGTTCAGGGAAGTGCTCCAGGCAATTTGTCTGCTTTCCCTTCATTTTTCCAACAGTTAGAAAAGACAACTCTAAGCTAATTATTTTGTCTGCTGGTGAATGGAGAAGGACACACTTCCTCCAGTGCAAACTATTTCAGACAGATGAGAGGAGGTGAATCATTCCACTGACTACTGAGAAAGCCTGAAAAATGAGACTGGGCAAGACATTTTAACTTTTGCTAAATAAATCAATTTGAATTCTACTTTAGAGAGGAAAGGCAATACGTGTTATTAGTCTAGTATGTCTAAAGCCTTGAACACAGGACGGAGGTGTTCATGTGCAAAACAAAAACTGGATATACGAAACTCAGGGTTACTCCACAGTAACTTGCTCCAAAAGAAATAAACCCAAACCCCATCCTTGGGAGTGTAGCCAGAAGTAACCTTTTTATATTTGCACTTACTGAAATGGTAGTTTCAGGAGGTGATGTTTCTGCCACACATTTTCCCTTTTGGAGAATAAGGGTTTTTTTCCTTCACTAACGTCCTTGTGTGCTCATGGTTACAGACACTGCACAGGTGCCTGCCTAGATGTGTGACACCGAGGTTATGTGTGGTAGCAAGTTTTTTGTTGATGCCATGGAATTCTTTTTACGTCACTAACTTTTATTTTTACTTTAGTGTATCAGTTACTGAAATCGTGAGAGAATGTTTTAGTCTGTCTTCTGTGCAGTTTCTTCTTTATTTTTTTTCAGGGTTTGAGGACCCTAGGTTTAAGCAAATACTGGGTCTATAGAAAAAAGTCACACCTCTGTTTGTCTTATGAAGTCAAACACTTGGAAACACTTTTCATCGGACCCTGAAAAACAGAAGGCAGACCAAGGCGACATGCTAGTTCACAGACAGGTAAGAAACAAGACACTGTTCTTTATCTCCCCACAGATCTCTGCTTTTTGGTCTCTGTGATGTCCCCAGGGTAATTTGCTTGCAAAAGACCTGCACACACTGAGGGGTAGGTTTACGGGAAGAAGAGCAAAGAGATCTTTGATCTTACTCTGTGCTAGCATGAGCAGAGGTAACACAAGCCTACCTCACCACTTGACTCAAAGGCTGACGGAAATGGGAGAGTCCTTCAGCCACTCCGTCCCATCATGCACACACGCTTTTCTTTGGAATTGTTTTCTTGTGCTTATGGCTGGATGGTTGTACTGAAGCCACTTCTCAGATTTTACATTTCTCTCTTTGCTGTTCAGAGTGCATGCTCTTGAGCTATTTTTGCACAAGTGTGCTCCCAATGCAATGTTGATCTGCTATTATAGTGTATTTAAAATGTAACTGAAACAGCTGCATGTCTGAGAAAAACATAGTTCATAAACTTACTCAAAAAATAGGGCCAAACCAGATATTTCCTTCAGTCCCTGAAAAATTTTATTTTTGATCAGTCAGTTATTACATTGTGATAATACCAGTTAGCAAGAATTAGACCTTGTATGCAGTTTTGTTTTTCATGTTTCTGACGGAAATTAGTAAGGATGATGAAATGAAATGCAAGTTCCCAAGTCTAGATAGAACAAACTGTTTGGATTAAGTTCTTCATGCTGTAATTTATAACTCCTATACTGGCTGTTCTGTGGGTAAGTTCTAAAGGTACAACTCTGTGAAAAAATAGCAAAAAATCAATTGCCTGTGACCCTATGGGTTCAGTGCACTGAGAGGTCATATGTTTCAGAGCTGTTTCCTCTCAGAGTTTGCCTACGCTGCGTGCTGTGTGATGAGACCTGTGTTTCTGCCAGAGGAAAATTCCTTTGTCTGAAGGTAGTGCTGGAATTGGAGGTCCAGCCCTAAGCCATCTGCTCATGAATCAGCTTCTCATACTGCTCCACTGTTCTTTTTCCTCGAGCATTAATTAGAGCCTAACACATGCTAAATGGTGATTGAGAGGATTGTTTTAATCCTGAGTTAATTAAGCCCCCTCCACTTCTGCTGCACAAACTTGTTTGTTGTAAATGTATTATTTGTCTGCTGGCTAAAGGAGTGCTGCTGCTCGGTCCCCTCACTGCCTCAATGAGGTAAGGACTTGAGTGCGCTTAAACTCAAGGCAGGCATGAAGATGCTGATGGAAAAATAAGTCAGATTTGTTCTTTCTAAGAAGGATTTCTTGTTCTTCAGAATTTTCTTGTGCCCAGAATTTCAACTATATTATGTTTCCATGTCTAGGATTAAAGTTTATCTTATATTCTCCGTTACTTCTCCACTTGAATTCTATCATCTATGCATCTAATTATAATACAAATGTGAAAGTAACTTTCAGCAGTAAAATGAATCGTGTCATAATAGTTCTTCATTGAAATTTTTCAGTGCACATCCCTATGAAGCAGAAAATATCTAATGATCAAATTAAAGTTTCCACTTACCAGTTATAATTGTTAATATAAAAAAAAGAAGGTGAATGTTATGAAGCCATAGAATTTTTCTTTTTCAAGTGAGTACTTCTACCGAGTTCTCATAAAATGTGCCAATATAGAGAGGAAAGGTACATGCACATGCCTACAAACCAGAATTTTGGAAAAAAAATCTATTCTAGGTAGCCTGTTGATTAAATAAAATTGTTTTTTATTTTGAATGATAACTTTTGCTCCTTTTTTCTATTACAATGACGTGAACAGTTTTTAATGTAAAAAGAAAAGCATGGTTTATATATATCCCTTGGATTCATACATGCAAGGAGACATGAAGCAAAACCCTCCTATAATGACATAAGAATCACTCAAGTCAAATTCAAAGACAGTTCAGACAATTAGCAAAGAATTTAATGCAAGGACAAAAACTCAATATATTAAGAAACAGTAATAAAAACGCTCTAAAACTTTGATAATAGCTCCATAAAATAACATTTTTCTTTCCATATTGTAATTTTTGCTACAGTAGGTACTAAAAAATTTACATCATGTAAATGAATGGTCGAAAAAGAAATAAGCCAACCTCAATTACACTTAAAACTGTTTTTTTACCATTTTAATCAGTAGCCTGAGATGACTGTTATGTTGTATATCAGCTTTTCTACATCACACAAGCCATAATTATAGTTTTCAGTTGCAGTGAAATATGTGGTGAAGTTTTATGCTTTTATAATTTATTTCTCCCCCACTCCCAAAGCACACACCTCTAATTATATCTGCCAATACACGGACCATAATTGTAAGAACATCAAAATTCCTGAATGATGCAAAAATTTTTGTGACAGCATATGAATAGATGTCGCACAACAATACCATAAGGGAAAAAAATGCATTGGTAAAATCTCTAGCTGTGCAGTTTGACATTTTCTTTAAAATCAGAGACTGCTGGGTTTTGTTTTTAACTTGATAATTTAATTATAAAAAAGGAAATTCCAGATTCAGAAAATGCTGAATGTGATGCAAGAGTTTAATGAACTTTGGTTTTGTCCCAGAGAAAGCAATAGTCTGTAATTAAATTTACAGATTGGTTACTTCAGTCAAAACTAGCCACAGCTAACCAAATCCCCTGCAGTGAGTCAGGCTTTTGTAGTTTACCCACGTGTCTGCAACCTATTGGTACACGTGGGATAAATCCTTTGGTTCCCGCCTGAAGCAGGCGGCAGTGATGGTTTATTACTATAAAAATGGAATTAATCTGTAGAGCATTGTCATCTGCAACAACCTGAAACTTACAGAATGACAGAATAATGGAATGGTTGAGGCTGGAAGACAGCTCTGGAGATCATCAAGCCTAATCCCTCTGCTCAGGGTAGGGTGGCCTGCAGAAGATTCCTCATGTCTTTTTGCAGCTGTGTTGTGAATATCTCTGTGTGCAGAGACTCCACGACGTCTGTGGGCAAGCTACTCCAGTGTTCCACCAAACTCACACTGAAATATTTTTTCTTTTGTTTAAATGGTCTTTATTGATCCATGCTGACCTTCTTGGCCTTCCTATATTCATAAATGGCTTCTGAAGGGAACGGATAATTATGCAACGTGGATGACGATGGAAGGAAAACTAAATTAATGACCTCTGTTAAATTGTGTTCTTGATGTAATTCATGTCTTTAGTGCGATTTCAGCAGGACTTCTAAGAAATGTGGGTGTAAAGGCTGTCTAATTTCTGTGTCATAAATGAGGCACGGAGATAGATTCCTGTGATTATTCCATGTAAAATAGCCAAGCTTCTGGATTCAACTTTCAGCAAGAAAACTATTGTTTGTAAGAAATTCTAGATGTACTTCAGGCACCTATGGAATTGGGCAGGTTTTTTACTTCCTTTTTCTTTACTTCATGGCAGAGGTTTGCTTAATTGGAATCTTTTGAAATGCTCATTTGAAGCACAAGTTGAAGGCTTATCCTTGGATCTGTGAAATGGCTTGTCAGAGGGATGGAATTTCTGTTGCAACATTGAATGTTAGGGACATTTGTGACAGGTATGGACTGTCATAAAAATATTTTTTCTGTGGACTGGATGGATCATATATTTTCCTTCTTGGGGATTTGCCTGTTAAAATAGAAATGGTTTGCAAAGCACAAAATTTAAATCTACTCTCCTCCCACCAGCAGAATTAGAAACATTCTTTGCTAAATCCCTAAGTAATTTAATGACACTTAAAAAGCAGTTTTACAGGGCAGTAAAATGTTTAAAAAGTAAAATACGGATAAAATAACCGTTTAATTTGATAGATAACCAACACAAACAATAGCTAATTTTCAGCAGGTTATTCTAATTAGATACAGGCTTTCAAAAACATGGAAAGAACAAGTAACAATACTAATCTACGGTAACACTCTTTTTCAATTATTGAAGAAAATGCATTTCATTAGGATAAAAAGGGAGATATTAATTAACATTTTTTCCCCATAACTACTCTAATTTGCCTTTGGTGTTATTTTTTCCATTTATTTTTAGAGGCATTAGAATTCACGCTTTTTATTGACATCTAAAATGAAAGAAAAATTACATTATCACCTAATTTTCAGGTAAACCTTCATCTGTTTTTACCCTACCAGCCACATTTACAAGTTGTGAGCCCCAGGCATCTGCAGACTGAGCAGTCAAAGGCTCAGGTTGTGATGTTTGGAAAAAAAAAGGAACAGTTTGTTCTTCCATAGGACACAGACACATGAGTCATATTTTTGTGCTGCATTTCAGGTGTGTCAATTTCTTACAGCTTTGTAGGCTGCATTTAGCATCTCCCAGGCTGTACCAAAGATGGTTATTTCTAAGTGTCTAATTTTCTTTAGCTTACCATGTCTTTGATGGTGCTGGAGAGACTTAGAGAGTGATTTGGTATTGTCAAATGACCCAAGTATATGTTAAATATGAAGGAATGTCTTAGACTAGCAAAATTAAAGAAAGCAGTTATGAAACTGAGCAGTCACGGATCTGGGAAACTCAGAGATCTAAAAACCAGGAAAGATAAGGAAAAAATTTCTCTAGGAAATACTCAGGAAATAAAATAAGATCAAAAGTATGTAATGCAAAGAAAACTAGAAAAAGAAGTAAATAACACATGAAAACTACAGGATTTATTTGGACTGCTAAGAAAATAACGGGAATACATTTAAAATGGATTTCAATGTAAAGCTCCAACACACTGAAAAAATGTGGTCAATATATCTCTTGATAAAAATGAGACAATCAATACCTTTGGATTAAAATGTCAAGTAATATATATATTTCACCCTCTGAAATTGTAAGAATATACATAAATGGGTGCAGAAACCCCAGCTGATAATTTGATGAAGAGAGTAGAGCTGGATTCAGATGGGTCATCTTTAATGCTCTTTAGTTTTAGTAGAATAAGGTGTTTTGGGGAAGAAATAAACACTTCATAAAGTTATATCAGTTTCAGTGGAGTCCCCATGTAGATGGTTCCCCTGAGATCCAAAGGGAAAAGAAAGAGGTAAGAAACCAATGAATCATCTTCTAAATTTATTTTTATAAAGTTCTTTAAAGAATCAAAACTGCAAATGTTTGCTTTCATGCTTAACTTCTATTACATTTCACCTAGGATATTGAAGTCATATGTCTCAAAACACAAAATTTAACTGCCTCAATATGGTGTTGGAAGGAATAATTTAAAAACGGCACAGAACTCCAATTAACCATTCCTGTTAATTTTCAGAAGTGTTTGTAAACAATATTTGCATTCTCATTTTTTGAGAGGATGTGAAATGATCCTTAAACATGAAAAGCGTGAAGAAGTACCACAGTTTGTATACCAACATAGTAAAAATATCCTGGAAATGATCCCCCACCCCTCACAAAAATGCTTCATGGAAACCAAAACACCAAGAGAGGACATTTCCCCAAACCAGGAGAATATTTGTAATTTCATTTACTCCTCTATTTCTGATTATGTGATAGCCTGGAGAAATAAGCAACTCTTCCAGAATAAAACTGTTTTTTTCATTCTGCTATTAATTGCTAAAGCTTGTATGAATTCACTAACAATATAATAAGAAAAGATCTTATAGCATATTCATTTCTCTTTTATAGAGATTTGAAGCAACATTTCAAGAAAACATGCTTCTGGTGACCTTGCATTGGTTTAAAGAAAACACCACAGTTCTTTTTCCAAAAATCCTTTGAAGCACAGTATTTAAAGAGAGAGAATATTTTGAGAAAATACTTAAAAAAAATTAGAATTCAGTTATCATTTTACAAGATATGGTATACAATTTTCTTACTTTTCAAAGTCTAAATATGATCTTCATTTTTTCTCAAACTTTGTTTCCGTTTAGGAAATAAAGACCAAATTATTTCTTGAGAAACAGAGATTTTGAATTAAGTGATGCTTTAGTCATCTTAAAAGTGTTTCAAACCATGAATTTGGTTTGGTAGTTTATCGTTCCCTTTTCTTCCTCAGCAATCAAGGGATATATATAAGGACTGTCCATTTTACATGAGAAGATGAATGCCTTGTGAGTTGCTTCCAGCAGAGATAGAAGAAGCACAGAGATAGAAGAAGCTTGCGATACTAACTTAAACTATTCTTTTATTTACTAAAAGCTTTTAGTCAGATAATTCACACTGGCAATGTGGGAGAACTGTGTGTGTCTTTGTGTGTGCGTCTGTTAGAACACAATGGCAACAGGAAATTCTTAATTTTCATCAATGTCAAACACCAAAAATTAAGTGACTTTGTTGGATTAGAAGGAAAAGGAACTTAAACCATATTTTTAAGCTAGGATGGTCTAGGTCTTTCCTGATGGTGAAAGAGAAAAATTATGGCTTTTATTTCTTGTGATAAAACGACTGAAATGTACAGGCCCTAAAGCAATGGACTCTGTACACTGGGGACAAATGAGCTCATACAAGTCAAAGTTTTCTGAACTTCTAAGTCTAATGGGAATCTATAAGGAAATTAAGGTTTTTTAATCTCTTTGAAGCCAAGTTATACCAGTTACAATTGCAATAATGGGAGTACAAGGCTATCACAAGATATAATATGAAATACTGAAAAATCAGTTATTTGGAAAGGAATGAAAACCTTCTTGCCTAGTTTTTAATCCAATTCTTGAAAGTTGAGAACGTGATGGCATTGTCATCTATATTGTACTACCTGGAAAATAGAGTGCAGTAGAAGTCACTCACTGCTTAGTTAGAATAATGGAAGGCATGAAAACAATTCATGTTCTTAAACCCTCTGGAAAAAAAGTCTAAGTCTTTCTGCAGCTTGAAGTAATTTTCAAACATGAATTGTTAAAAACAAACCTTGGATAATCCTGAATTTTTGGAAAAGTACAACTCTGAAGCTGGTTTTTCAGGCTAAGTGTTAGCTTTTTATTATGATCCATCCTCTGAAAGCCTGAGATGCACTGCAATAAAGTGGTGTCTTTTTCACTTGGATGGTGGAGTACCAAAAGTCAAAGTATTGCACTGGAATGCTCTTGTTATTCTCCAGTTAAGTCCTTCATGGGTGTTTGTTGCAGATATTTGTATTGGATACTACAGGCAACGTTCTCTGTTCTTCTGTCTGAGTGTTGCAAATGTTGCCTATTTTGCTTTTCAATGTACCATTCTGCTTTTGGGAAAAAAGAAAAACAGAGCATTTCTGGCTTTATTAGAGAGAACAGAGTTTTCCAGTAAAGGAATAGCACATTGGAAAAAAATCGTATTTCACTTTCTCAATGGATAAGCAGCAAGCTCTTTCCAAAATTATAGCTTAAATTCACAGAATGTCTGTAAGTTTGCAGAGTGGCTGCTTGCCCAAAGCCATGTTGAGGTAATGCCAAATGCCAGAGTACTTATATACTTTGAAATAAAGTCCATGTTCAACAGAGTGCTGCTCTTTCTTTTCCATATTTACTTCCAGTTTAAGCTAACAGAAAGATGGTCTGAAACAGGTTTGGGACCTTGACGATTTGAACCTGTCTGAAAAATTGCATTGATCATATGTAATGGATTTGCTCACACGTTCTCACAGCTGTAGAAATGTATTTTGGATATCACCTCTTGGTTAGGTGGAAAACTTGAACATAAATGTTTTATTTTGGGAAGAACATATTGTAGTTGAAGGTACTATTTAATAGCATTGTTAAAAGTCCCTGATGTATATCTCCTGCCAGACTGGCCTAGACAGCTGTCAAAGGATTTTCCCAATGCCTATGGAAATGTGTGTAAATAATCTCATTGATTTCAGTAGGTTTTGCTGGCTGGCTTCACCACCATATTATTCAGTACATGCTCACTTCTGCTTCAGGTGCTTCCTCTCCTTGCCACACGCTTTAACTTTTCTCTGTCACTCCTATACTAGAGGGAAACAAGAAAGGAGTGTTAAAACAGGGTGGTATTCAGCTGTGGAAATGCATTGTGTTTGAGCAGAGTGGAAAATTTTGAGTAAGTGGCTGTGCCTATGGAAAAGCAATACAGTGGGCCTTTTTTACCACTTAGGAAAGGGGTGTAAAAGAAACTACTCTAATTTTTGGCAGTTTGTTAGGATTTTGCCATAAACTTTATTCACAGTTTCCTCTGCAGTGAATGGAGAGCTTGGAAATAACCTTTCATATTGCCAAAAGTGAAATATGTGGGTATTTGTGTGTAGATGTTGTAGAGTGAACAACATGTACATTAAAGATTAAATTTAATTCCCGATGAAAACCTAGCTGTATTTGCCTGTGATCACTTGGCCTTTACTCAGTGAGAATTGTTAATGATTTCCATACTAATCACACTTCCACTGGTCCAGCATCGTAAAAGTGAGGGATTGCACAATACTCTACCACAAACAAGGCTTTAGCACAGGTTGTGAAAAAGCAGCTGAGATTTTTTTGTTTTTGATTAGACAATCTTGAGAAGAACCTGACTGGAAAAGAGAAGGAAAATGTTCTGAAGGAGCAGAAAGGGTCATAGAATAGTTTGAGTTGGAAGGGACCTTTAAAGGTCATCTTGTCCAAGCCCTCTGCAATGCGCAGAGATGACAACAAGCAGGGACATCCAAGGCCCATCAGAGCCCCATCAGCCTGATCTTGCCTGTTTCCAGGGATGGACCATCGGCTGCTGTGTTGGGCAACCTCTTCCAGTGTTTCAC
The DNA here is from genome assembly GCA_036785705.1 of Acanthornis magna. Lineage (NCBI taxonomy): Eukaryota > Metazoa > Chordata > Aves > Passeriformes > Acanthizidae > Acanthornis > Acanthornis magna. Next base: position 18,090,021 of record JAWUZG010000090.1, read on the forward strand.
CACCTTCATAGTAAAAAACCTAACTTATATATAACCTAAATAGATCCTCTTTCAGTTTAAAACCATTACCCCTTTTCCTATCACTATATGCCCTTCTCAAAAGACCCTCTCCAGCTCTTTCTTAGGCCCACTTAAGGTACTGGAAGGCTAATGTATGGGTTTTATACATCAGAGGGCAGTTACTCCATGCTTTATAATTGTAGATTTGGCCAAGGAAGGGAACAAGATAAAAATGGTAAAAATGATAATTTCACTATGGTAAAAATTATAATTTCACTAGAATCATAAAATAATTTTGAAAAAAGTTTGCCTAAAACTCAGCTGAATAATAAAGCCTTTTCCATATGGGTGCTGGAAAAGGGTTTGACAATGGCTGGCACAAGGGGACAACCACCAAAGGAAGTGTAATCTTAATTGAAGGGAATTTGCTTAAAAATCACTGATTATTAACCTATCTATGGAGTGTGAACTGTGTGGGCCTAATTCCAACATTTTCCAACTTTAAAGCAAACTTCAAAGAATTTCTTGTGTGGAGTTAATAAAAAAGTTTGAGATTTTTATACAGAATACAATGGGTGATTATATTTTGCATAATTACTCTACTGGAAAAATAGCTGGTTTTGGTTTGGTGCTCCCTGAGATAAAAGCTCCTTTGTTAGGGCTGGACCTGCTTCTTAGTCACTTCTACAGAAATGAGATTTCTTTTCAAGTGTGATTAATACGCAGTCCTTGACATAATGATTAATTAAACATCTCATCCAGACCCTCTTAGAGGTAAAACTGAGCACACCTTCGGTTAATGCCAGGATGTTGGAGAATTTCTATGAAACTACTGGGATTATATATTTTCTTTGTGCATAAACCATCAGGCAGAATTACAGTGCTGAGGATATTAGGTAATTTTTTTCTGTATAAATAGATCAGTAACATTTCTCTATAGCTATTGGTGATATAGGACAAAAACTCAGCTTTCTCTGAATTCCTTTTTTATGCATGCAAAACACAATAAATAAAAACTCTTTTGAATTGAACAAGAAAAAATCACACTTCCTGTTTCTTAATTCCAGAAATGTCCCATTTTGTTCTGTAAACCAGATATTTTCAATCTTAAAGTGAAAGAGTCCAGAGCACGGTGTTGGTACCTGGCTGTAGCAACTGCTTTTTCCTTTATTGTACCTAAAGACATAAAATAACAAATAGTTAAGGATAAAACGTTGTTATGGTCTGTGTTAGGGCCAGTTCCATGGGGAAATTACATCTGAAAACAAAAGGGAAAACCTCTACCGTGAAAGATATATCAGTCCTATCCCTTCCTCACGTTTGAAAAACAGGATGTGACAGTATCTAGAAATCATCTGTTTCCACCTTTTTCCTGCCTGCTTTTCGGTGTGATGCAGCAATATACTTCAGAGTAGGATTATGTGTCTATCAAAGATCGCCCAAAAGAATTCTGTAAACCAGGTGACTGTTATAAGGACTGAAGCGAAAGGACTGTACGAGAATTCTTCACCACCTGTAGAGGGATTTAAAGTTCCTTATAAAGGTTACTAATTTAGCTGTCTGTGCTTTGGTGACATTGGTACACTTGAAGTGCCATCCCACTAAGTGCTATACTTTTGGCCAAGTGTAAAGAATGTGGTTACTTCAGTCATCTCAGTTTCATGTTTTGAAGGTTGTGCTGGTTTTGTCCGGGACAGAGCTAATTTTTTTACAGTAGCTGGGATGGGATTGTGCTTTGGATTTGTTCTGGAAATAGTGTTGATAACATCAGGATGTTTTAGTTATAACTGAGCAGGATTTATGCTGTGTCATGGCCTTTTCTGCCTCTCACCCCACTCCATCAGTGAGTGGGCTGTGGTGCACAAAGAGTTGGGAGGGGACACAGCTTGGACAGCTGATCTCAACTGACTAAAGATATCCCATACCATGTGGCATCATGCTCAGTGTATAAAGCTGTGGAAAGAAGCAGGGGATGTTTGGAGAGATGGAATTTGTCTTCCTGAGTGACTGTTAGACGCAGTGGGGCCTTGGTCTCCTGGAGATGGCTGAACACCTGCCTGCCCATGGGAAGTGATGAATTAATTCCTTGTTTCGCTTTGCTTGTGTGCACAGCTTTTGCTTTGCCTACTAAACTGTCTTCATCCCAACCCACGGATTCTCTTACCTTTCTGTTTCTCTCCCCTGTTCTGCTGTGGGCAGGAGTGAGTGGAAGTTAGTGCACAGCTGGGGTTAAACCACAACAAAGATCCACTCAGGCCATGGGTACTATGGCTGACTGGAGTAACAACTAACCACAGTTTTGCTTTCCTAATCTTTCCAAATACTTTCACATTTTCCCTTCCAACATACTATATGCATTATAACTCTAAATATGGTTCTTATGTGACTGACTGTCTTTCTTGTTTATGTATTTCTGTATATCTTCTCATCTGGGCTTGCACAGACCTTTAATGAATTTTTCCCTTCCTCCATGACACAAAGCCTAAACATATGTTTGAAGTGGATAAATAATATTAGCATATTTCTTTAGAAAAAAACAAAGTTCATTTTACTAGCTTTGACATGGTCATTGTTTAAGGGGCATGTTATTTTTATTTCTTCCCAGACTCATGGGCCCTGATTTATTTTCCGGTTTACTGGAATGCACCCTTGGACATAAACTATAGCAGTACGTGGAAAACCTGATCTTTTCTGAAAAGGATACATGGCAGATTTGTCTCTGGTTAATGCAATTTTCCATCAAAACTTGAAGTATATAAAAATATGAAGTTTCTTAATGACAGAGGATGGATTTTTCTGACCTGCTCAAGTGTCTGAGGTATACCGTCCACTAAAAATAAAATAAAAACCCAAGCCTGTTAATGAAAATTAAAGCACGGTAATGATGCATTTTTACTCATGTTAATGTTTATTCTGTTCATTTATCTCATAGTTTTTTTATTATTTTAAGGTGAAGTTTATCCTTCTTTATATCAGCAGTTGATAAGAGTGATCATGTTAAAGGAATGTACAGGTAAGAGCATCTATTGCTTAAAGACACAGTCTGTCAATAGCAAGGCAAGTTAAGTATCAGATGGGAGAGCGAAGATGGAAAATTGCTGAAGAGAAAGCCTCTATCAAATGGCAGTTGTATACTTCATCTCATATCAATTATTCTGTGTTTTACTCATGATTTTTAATAATCAATTTCTTTATGATACTGACAGGAAATCTTTACTACATAAATCATCGAGAAATCAGGTAGGGAGAGGTAATTTCAGCATTACTCACTCTTGATATACTTGGATGAGGGGGAAAGGCAGGATCTGTGCAGAAGGCAAATCCTTCTTGGTGTCAGGTGCAGCATTGTAAAACAATTTAGGTTGGAAGGGTCTGCCACAGATCATCCCTGCTCAGAAGCCTGTGGCTCTGTGGGTGTCTGGCACACAGCTGGCAGGAGAAAGAAGAACCTCACCTCAGCTCCCATCCCCTTCTCTCCAGCCCCTGGAGCTCTGTAGCCACTCTTGGTATAATGAAACTCACTCTGGCCATGTCACTAGTACTCATGCTGGTGGGCAGAGGAGAATGACCACCCAAAGGCCTCTGCACTCTTTCTCTACCACCCCACATCTGAGTTCCTGGTAAGAAACATATCTGCAGGACCACAGGTCTAGAACATTGCTTCCATTCGCTGTAGCAGGAGTCTGAAGCCACACCAAATAAAGCAATCTGCAGTAGCTAGCACAGGCTTATTTCTTAAGAGCAGCTCCAGATCATAGGTTGATTTAATCTAGGATGAGATTTTCTTCAGTATTTGTTCACCTTCTCTCCTGTTTCCTGTATGCCCAATATCTGGTATGCTGCAAAAGAGGTGTTGGACAAATGTACCCTTTCCGTCAGGGGAATATGTCCTTCCCAAGTAAGTCCATACCCTTAACAGCCTTTGAAGATGCATTCTGGGTACAACTGCTTACTCTGTATACAAGAGTCTTTGTGTGAGCTGCTCAGTTAAGGGAGTTGTGAAAGCTATTGGATTTACAAGGGAAAGAACTGAGACATGCCCACGTGGCATTTGACACATTTATATTGAAGAAAAACATCTGTACCTTCGACTTACTTTCAACATGCCAAGAACTTTGATATCTTCATGCAAAATAACAAGAAAGAAATAAGATATAAATTAGTGCAGGAGAATCAATGTATCTGTTTGCACTCCTTTTGGCCCAGAAGTTGACTTAAGTCATCTTTTCCCATTCTTTTTCCATTAAAGAAGTTCTACGTGTACACACGTCTCCAAATTTGTTATTGACATTCATGATACTCACATATGGCAGTCATTAACTGCTGCAAAAATGTACCACAGTTGATTTAATTATTTTTCTAGAACATTATTGAGGAATTCAGGTACAAGGACACGTTCTTAGAGATACACTCTATACTTTGTATCACCTTCTACTGAGGATAATACATACTGAATTTTGGAAATAACATTATATACTTTTCATGACTGCCTAAAATATATCTGATTTCTTTTCTCAATGGAAAAATTAAAGACAGACTCAGTATTATGCAGACAGATTAAGCTGTAGTCTTGCAAAGAAAAATAGTGAAATATCTCAAGCTCAGAAAAATGGAGGGATCTTTATATTTCCTGATTTCAAAACCAGTTCAGATGGTGCACTATGCCATCAAGAAATGTTCTTCCTTTGTGTCTTTTGACATCAACCATTACTGCATGGAGGTTAAAATGTGGCTTTCCTGACCCACCTCTCTGGATTGTCACCCACAAGATTCTACTGTTCTATCACCAGTTTAAACATCTTGGTCCACCTTTATGGGTAAAGGTCACTTCATTTTCACACAGTTTTTGAACCAGACCAATTTTCATGACTTCTACTTTTATTCCCTTCTAATGACATCTCCCTTCCTCAGCAAGATCCTCAGGACAATGGGAACTATCTAGCATGATCAACCCTTTGGCTGAATAATATAGTGGTTTTCTGGGTAAAGGTTGATTGATACAGAGCAGCAGAATCCAGTGTTATATTTTTGTCAAGTTGGATATGGACAAATGTGAAGTCCAAAAGTGCCTGTACTGATATGGTGTCTCCTTATCAAGAATTTCCTTGGTCAAATTTTTGCAAAAGTTGGAGATATAAGGTCCATATTACTGAAGTGAGGTAAGAAAACTTTTAATCTTCAATGCACCTGCCTCTATCAATCTAAACATTAGCTTTCTAGTGCAGTCTTGTTGTTTGGGCTCTCTGTGTAGTTGTCAAAGAGAGAAATAACGCCATGTTTAATGAGAGATAGCACAATTTGCTCTTCTTTTGCACTTCCTTGCCATAAAGGAAGTGTCCATACTGACCTGAACAAAACTTGAACCAGAAGGGGGAATTACCTCATCACCTGTGCTTCTAGTTGGGAATTCTTGTCAAATATGCTAATTTGACAAACTTATAAAACTGTATTCACCCCATGCAGGGTGGGGGAAGCTTGTGAGGATATTTTTCCTTATCTGCCCCTTGGAGGCCTCCAATAAAGACCAGCTTTTATATTACCTCCTATACTAATACTGTATCTGAAAATGTGTTCATTTCTAGGGTCTTTAAGCCATCACCATCAGAAGGGAAATTTATGCATACCTTTGGACACATGCATTTATTACTGTTAAATTTTCAAAATTACATCTTTCACTGCTTTTTTCCCCACAGTTTTTTTTTTTCTCTATTTCAGTTAGTTCTAACAATGTATGAAAAAATACAGACAATTCTAGAGAACAAATAATTTAACTTTCCAGTTACCATCATTAGTATGCATAATATGCTACAGATCTATCTATCTATCTATCTATCTATCTATCTATCTATCTATCTATCTATCTATCTATCCATCTATCTATCTATCCATCCATCCATCCATCCATCCATCCATCTATCTATCTATCTATCTATCCTTGAAAATTTTTCACCAAAACTAGTTTTTATGATTATCTAAGTGAAAACAAATGTTAATAATGTCCCCGAAAATTCCTGGAAACTGGAAGAATTTTTTTTATCCCCTTTAGGGATGATGATATAGTTCTATGAGTTTATAAAATACTTTGTTAGGCCAGTTTACATTTTGAAACTCCCACTTTGTTGCCAAAAGTTATAAAAATAGTTCCCAGTGTAACGTCAATGATTTCATTCATAGCAGCAGTGCAAGAGAACACCCACAGCTCAGGAGGGCCACTTCAGGCAAAATGAAGTCTTCGAAGAAAGTACACAGACTGACCGAGGAGTTGTGTGCTTGGACAGGTGTGTGCTGGGTTGAGGAAAAGCTGCTCCACCCTGAATGTCAGCTGTGGTGAATATTTTATCCAAAGCTGCTTTTGCCAGAGGAAAAAATCAGACAACTAGCTTGTTATGCTAGAAAAGAATCTGCACTTCATATACAAGTAGGGTCCTGTGTGCATAAGAAATATTTTTCCACTCATAGATAATTAATAGGGCATAAGGTAGCATAGAATGCACACATATGTCTGTGCATATATATATATATATATGTATAAAATACTTTTATTATATATATTTATATATTTTTTTTTTACCATACAGTGTATCAACTAGTAGATTGTGCCAACTATTACAGAAGATATAACCATATGTGGAAAGCTGAATTACCTAAATGGGAATTTCTCCAAGCTTGTAAAAGCCCATGGAGTATTAATAACAAAAAAAGAAATTCTGAATTCACCCTGATTGTGGTTTCGCTAGTATGTCACTATCAATCATGTCATGAAGCATGTTTATGCAGAGAAGGCATGACTTGTCTGTGTCTCTTCAGTTGCTTTGTCTATTTACTTGGTGTATCACTAATGTTATGACATGAAATATGCTTAAAACAACAGAAATCCCAAATCAGCAACTTTCTAGCTTCTTTTCACAAGCTGTTGCATGTTACCTCAGTTTTTCACTGAAATGTGCGTGCTTTGGGATAGCTTAAAAAAAAAAAAAAATCATTACTCTTCCTGTGGGTCAGCCAAGAAGCAGAAGTTTGTGTCCAGCTTTCCTGAGGGTACTGCTATTTGTCTTAGAGTTTTGCAAATGTGTCCAAAAAAACTCCCTTCTTTACAGCACTCCTCAAAACATGCCTGTCAAAACTTTGATTTAGATTTCAATTTCAAAGTTAGTCTGAAAGCAAACTTAACGCTGGCAGAAAAGTGCAACCACAGGTTTTCCACTGCTCATGAAAAACAGATTTTGTTTTCCTTAAAAGGCTGCACATGTACGTATGGAAAAGAATTCAGGACTTTCACAGGCAACAAGAACATAACCAAAACTGCAAAGGGGGTAGGACGCCGTGTGTCCTTGTGAGGCGTTTGTGCTCTGCCTTTGGTGGCACAGTCCTTTCCGGAGGGGAACTGGGTGTTGCTTTCAAGGCTGCAGCATCCATGCTTGCATGGACATAGTCACAGTACCTCATGGAACAATATGGCATGCTGGAATAGGATTTATGGAGCAGCTCAGCTTGTATTTTATCCTTGCTGCTTCCTAACATATTCAAACTTTTTTTTTCCTGCAAGCACACAGAGCTTTGTCAGTCATTCAGGACAGTAAATCTTTGGCTTTTTTAAGGAATGCCCTGCCCTCACTTCCACACCTGTCTCCTCTGAAGCCTCAGTGGACTCATGAAGGGATTTAATTGCATATGCTGCAGGTTGTACTTAGCATAGATTGTAAAACCAGATGCTATAGAAATACATATTAGGGGACATATTTCCTAAATAAGCAGGACCTCTGGTTACCTTACACTTTTGCCTTAGACAGTAGGACTAATGCAGATTTACCCATGCACTTTAGAATGAAGCATTTTGATACTTGTCCCAAAGAAGAGTAGGAACAGTGTGAAGTAAGCATAGGTAATATCTGTAATTTTCTTTCTTATGTTATGTGCTCACAGGCAATGCAGGGCAACTGAAACAGAAGGAAAAGAAATATCCAAAAGTAGGATGTGGTTGAACATTAGTCATATGCAGCAATTCTCTCATACTCAGGAAGTTATTTTGCAGATTGCAACGGTCACATTCTCAAGGGCTGATGATAAAAAAGAAGCAATTTCATAAGGTGTTTGTAAAGCTTTGTGTGCTATTTGTGTTGTATGTTAAATGTAGTGGTGATCGTTGAATTTTGGTTTCCTTTTTGAAAAATTGACTTTTACAGAGGCTGTGTTTCCATATGTTTTCTTTTGGTGACCGTACCTTATTAAGCAGTATCTTCCATCCCTGCACCATACCTTGCACAACCTCAGAATAAAGTGTTTGTAGAGCCCTTTTCTAAAGTGGATTGGGAAGATGACCCAGTTGAAGACAAAACAATTTTTCTTCCCATCTGGATACAGTCTTCATTCCAATTCAAATTCCAGTTCATTACCCAGCTCTGCTCATATAGCCCTGAGTGACGGACAAAGAAATGTACTGCACAAGCAAAAGCAGCTCAAGGTTTCTAAGGCCATAAAGGCATAACATAGGCACAAGATGGTTTCACCTCTTTTCCCTTGCCCATAGCCATTTATTCCTTACTCCTCCTGTGCACTGGCAGTGCAGTTAGGCAGATTGGGTGACAGGAAGGCTCAGGAAGCTGGAGATCAGCTATAAAAGTAAGGGACTGCTCCTGATTCAGCTTTGCTGAACTGTTATGTATGTGCAAGTGTAGTTTCCTTGTAGGACAGGTGACATTTGACTTAATGTTAGACTTTGACATCTATGGATTTTCATCTCAAAACTGATACATCCAGCACCTTCTCTGTCTCTTCCTTGTCTGAATAATGTTATAAAATATTAATCCCCAAGTTGCAGGATTTATGCAGTTTTGAACCTGTCCTAAATTATGCATAATATATCCTGAAAGTCCCTGTAGAATAGAAATTTTGCTTTATATGTCAAATGAAGTAATCTTGCTTTCAGAAAAAAATAAAAGGATATTAGAGATGATAGAGTTATACAAATATTGTCCATAGCTTCTTCCACACAGAAATGCAGAAATACTGAAAAAAATTCTGACTGGACTTGCACAAGTTCTTTAGTGAAGAAACCAGGAAACTGTGGGTTATGATGTCAGAAACAAGATATTGATGGTGAAGAACCAATAATAACCTACCTCATGGACATGGATAATTTTCTTAGTATTATAAAAAATAAATTTAAAAAGGGAAACCTGTGTGGTTTCTTTTTCTAAGGAAAATCAATTCCCTGCACTTCCAGTATTTCCTAGTTCAGCCTGTCTCATGATTTAAAGCCATTAAATGTTGCATTTGTTACAGTAATGTTAAAATATTTTATTCTTTCTCTCTTCAAATAAACCATGTATGTATTTCAGCAATTTTCTGTCTCCTCTCAAAAATGTAGTCCTTCAGTATTTCCATACAGGTCATTTTCTTCAGATCAGTTACTCTGCTTTCTTTTAAACTTTCTGCAATTACCTTCTGCAATAAATTTACACATTTTATCCAGTCTTCCACTCCCAATTGTGTTTTATCTCAAGCTTAACATCCTTTCTGCCACGAATAGAAAGATTCCTCAACACATCTTTTTCAGACAGTACCTCTGTGTATATACACATGAAATTTTCTTGTAACAACATGGGTGCTCAGCTTTGGTAGCTGGATCATATCTCTCCTTATGCTTCTTTGAAGAATCTATATGACCATATTTTTTTCACAATATATATTTCATGTGTCTGAGTCTTCTTTCCCAAAGAGCCTTTATCCCAAAGTGCATTTATTGAATTTCGGTTTAAATTTTCTGAGTGTGCCGCCAATTTGTGAACAACATTTCAAATTCTGTCTCTCTTCTCTGGAATACTGGTAGTATTGCCTGTGTGTAGTTAGTTTCATGTTCCGGAATTCAGCAAACACTTTCCCCATTTTACAATCCCTGCAAATAACAAAAAAAATATTAATAGTGTCATAAGAAGACAGAATGGTGGTCTGCATTTAATGATTCACCACTTAGACTGTGTTATTCCACTTATAAAAAATGATTAATTAGTCTGGAGACTTGTATTTTCATGAGGACTGATGCATAAATGGGAAACATAATCACACTCTTCTCATGTATTATCTTAATACTGACTTAGAAAAACGCTCTCTAAGGCCTGGTGGGACAACACATTCATCTTCTGGACATTCATGTCCAGTGACTTGTCAGCAGCGATCTCCCACATACAGTAGGAGTGGCTTTAAGCCATTCATTTTATTTGTTTGTTTTGGCCATTAAAATGCCATCTGCACATCAAAGACACTTTATCATTGTTTGAATTTTCCAAACTGTGATATGTGGGCAGATATTTAGAGCCAAACTGAAAGTGCTCCTGCTTTTAAAGACTGCGTAATACGAAGTCTATTCCAGTAAATTATTCTTTGGAATAATGTGGTTTTAAGTTGTGTTTACTTTCAAGAATCTGATCTGCAGGAATGTGGTTTTCCCATATACCTCAAGACAGTTCAGCTTTAACACATGATAGGATGTTAATCTCTATCAAAATGTATGCCCAAAGCTCTTAATCAGTCGACAAAAAGCATGTGTCATGGTTTTGCCAGCACAACAGCAAGTACCAAAAAAGTGTTCTCATGGCCTCAGGAGAAACTTGCCACAGGGGTAAGGATGAATGTAAGTTGTAAAAACTGACAACTTGAGGGGAAGAATTGTCTTCCTGCATGAGTTACAGATGGTTCTAAGATGCTACAGGAATGGGTGCCTGGACTTGCCTGGATTCTCCATGCCTTCCCCAGAAGACGGTGAATCTGATTCTCAGGTCGAGGTGCTGCTCTCCCTCTTGTCTCCCTTTCCTTATTCCACTGATATTTTCAGAAGCAGCTAAGAACCATGTGTGACTTCCAATGGCATTTCAAACTGTCATCACCTTCCCATTACAGGGACCTTTCTCCAGCTAAAATTTGAGCTGTTGCTGGAAGTGGGGCCATTTCTCAGAATTTCTTAGCTCAATGTACTACAAGATGTGTGTAACAGCTTCTTACCATCACCCTGCAAGCACAGACAGGACCGATCTGCTCGGATTTCAGAAAGTCTGATCCATATTCCTGGAGATTTTTGGTCCCAAGTCTTACTCTCATAAATCCAGGAAATTAAATTATTTTAAACATATTATTTTTGTGTTATTAAATAAATGAAAAAAAGACACATCTGTTCCTCAAATTGATTTTAGAGAAGAAAGCTGAAGGGGAAAAAACAAACCTTCACTTTTTCAGACTGTTCTCATATATTTTCTTCTAATCCAAATGAAAAACAATTGCACATAAAAAGTCAAATACCACTTTGATTAGAGAAAGAGACATGACTGGAAATTTTCTTTCCTTTTTGGAAATGTGAGGAAAAATTAAACAGTTCATGAAAAAACACAATTAAGAAGTTGCCTTAATTAGACAAATAACACTAACTATTTTCGGTGGTATTTTTTTTTAAAATGGCCCTGTTAAAAAATCTTTGCTCTCTGTTAAATTCATTACAATGAAACAACTGTGATTCTTAAAACAGCATTTTATTTATCTTTTATTTGGACGTGGATGCACAGTACCATTGTTCGTTTCTGCACTAAAATGTTTTCTCAGGTGCGTTGTTCAAGCAACAGTGAAGAAAGCCATCATGTGGCGAAAAATTAGGGTGGGCATGTGTCCTGACATTTTTTAAAACTCAAAATTCCCTTTAAAGGAAATACAGGCATAGATGGCAATGGGCATCCTAAAAGAATGAAATAATGTTGGTGAAACATAAGTAATTGTCTTAAAATAAAAAGCTACTGGTTACATTTTTCTTTTTTTCAGTTTTTTCAGTTGAAGCCAATTTTTACCACAACATTATTATTTGTCTAAAGTAGAAAGAAATAAAGGTCTGTATCATGTCTGAAATGGACTTAAATTTGCTTATGTGTCTGAAAAAGTTTGTGCATTAAGTATTTCTTAATAAAGAAATATTTCTTAAATAAAGAAAAGGAAATCCATTAACTGAAGACACATTTCACTAGAACTGCATTTAACTTGAAATCTAGCTCATAACTGAGTGAAGGAAATAGTTTTTCCTCTGCTATTCAAACTTTTCCCTGAAGATGTGGCCAGGATATTCGCTCTCAGGAGAAAGCAACGTCAGTTCAGCTGCAGCCTGTGACTTCTTAAACTGTGTGCTGGTGACTTGTGACAAATGTAGAGTAGCAAGCAAGTCACGGCTGAAAGCCAGGAGGCTGACCTCATCAATGGATAGTTACCCACACCTTCTGACAACAAGGATTCGGGCTAAAACTGAAGACAGGAAATCCCCAGGGATTTAGGATTTGCCAAATGGCAGGTGGCTGAATTTAGAAAGCTCTAGATTTTAAAGCTTGAACTTATTGGTTGTTAGCTTCAGTTTCCTAATGCCAGCATTCCTTGACAAACCACCCAGGGTAGTACTGAACTAAGGTATGTAGCTATAATACAGTTTTGATTAGGTTTTGGTAGTTATGCAAGATTGCTTAAAGAAAAAAAACAGTTGTATCAGGTAGTTTTGAGTTTATCCAACTTCAGCTGAGCATAAGGTTTAATTCAGTGAAGAATTAGCTCAATAACGTACTAAGGCTCTGTATTTTAAAACAGCAGACCTAGAAGAATGGTGCCACCTGAACTGATAAAGCTAATGTTCTCAATTTTAGAAGAGCACTGAGCAAGGAGGAAATGCAACAAGAAAATCTAACTGGACAGGTAAACTTGCCAAGAAGTGTATCAGGAAAAAGGGGAGGATATACAAGAAATAAAAGTATGAGTCTTTGAAGTCAGGATGTCATAACATAAACTGAGATGTGCAAAAAGAAAATTGCCAATGAAACTTTACAAAACTGTTAAAATACAGTTCTGTGATTGACCACTTCCCCTGACATAAAAGTGATTGACCACTTCCCCTGACACAGTGAAGGCGACTGGTAGTAAATTAGTAACAACCCCCGGATTAGATGAACATTTGACTCAGTTTTCCAGAGTATAGCATTGACTGGGAGGATAATATCGGTGAGAGAGGAAAGAAAGCATGATAGATGTGGCAAGTGATGGGAAAAAGAGCATGGAAACAGACAGTACTGAAACCCATGCCATTCATCTCCCCGGGGAATGTCAGCTCCAGCATTCACAGTGAAGATTCATATCAAATTTCAGTCTGGCTGCAGGTACGCATAGCAGATACAGGGAGAGAGAGCACCATACTAGATTTAAAAGCAGTAGTAATGTTTATACATGGAACAGGTAAGGAAGTGATCCAGGCAGTTGCATTTGCTCTCATGGATTGTTTTATTCTGAGCAGCATGAAAAGATTTAGGAAACATCTGGAAAGGGAGAGTAATTAAAACATGAATGTTAAAAAAAGGGAGTGTTGTGAAGAGCAATGCAGATTTAGCAGAGTTGTATGTGCCAGACTAATCTGATAACTTTCTCTGACATGAGAGCTTATTTTCTGGGTACAAAAATGTAATAGATTTGGTCTGTCTGGATTTCTTCAACACATTAGATAGCGTGTTTCTTGAAAAATTGCTACTTAGGTGGAAACGATGTGTATAAGCACAAGAATTTTGAGGTAGGTGATGAGCTGGCTGAAGGGGAAATAACCACATAACATTTTGAGATTTCAAGACCACTTTCTTACAGCTCACCTTTCAGTGTTTCCGTTGGCAAACAAATGTTCAAACACTTATATGCAGGAGACATATTCTTTGTAAAATAATTCATTGGGAAGATGTCGAAACTGTAACATCTGGAAAGAAGCTGTGGCTAAAATGAAAGTTCACATGCACAGAAACCAGTAACAAGAATTTCTCTTGTGGGAGTTTAACAGTTATCAGAGTACAGCAAAGGGTTCAAATGTGCAATGGTCGGCCAGCAACACGCAGCTTCTGACTTAGTCATGTGTCACATAGGAGTTGTGAAGCACAGCATTAATGTCATGCACTAAGAAGGTCACATTTCATGCCCTGTGCTCAGGCCTGGTTAATGTCTTTTGAAGTAAATGAGGTCAAATTATAGTAGCTTAGCAAAGAGCTGCTGGTGTTTCTGGAGGCATGGACAGCCTGTGCAGGGAGCAGGAAAAAGGAGCTTGGCTTACATGGGAGAATGAAGTCAGGAATGGGACAGGATTGCTCTTCCTACTAACTAAGGTGGGGTAGAGCTACACGAGTCAAATGAAACACATCACTGTAAGTGAGGATGGTCTGGCTATGAATTAAGACAGGCTGGGTAACAGAACAGTTTCTGCCTCCAGAAGGAGGAGGTTCTGTGGCAGCCTTCTAACACAAATAAAAGGAGAATTGCTGTATGGTTGCAAGGTGACACTGTACAGATTTCTGAGAGGTCCTGAGGAACACCACTGCGTGGTGAATTCAGCCTCAATTTAGAGTGTTTCCCCGTGCCTTCTGACTACGAAACTTCTTCAGATTTTGGTGCAGATTTACATTAGTCTGCTGTATCAAAGTTTAAAAACCATTTCCATAAACTGGAGTCATCCACTAGTGAGAAAATGGAATTTGTATAATCCTTTCCAGCATTTTGCTAAATCTTTTCCTGAGTAATCATTTTCAGATTTTTTCCTAAGGATCTCAAAAAAGCCAGTACTGGAACAGGCCTGATAATAATTAGGGAATTAGCAGAGTGCTGTCTGAGGACCTGCAGGCTTGCACAAAACTATGAAAGTATTTATAAGTTAATTTGGGTTTGGGAAGACATATTTTTGAATTTTGAATTAAAAAAAAGAAATGTGAGGAAGATGGTGTTTTTTTAAAATACTTAGAAGACACAGCTTCTGAACACACAAGGAGGCTAAAAATACTCAGTTATTAGAGTGAACTGGAGCTGCTTCAATATTTTCTTTCTAAAACACTGTTTAAATAATCTTTGAAGTAACAATATAAGGCATTGATCTATTTTAATTTCTTGTAGGAAAGATAGAAACATAATACTGCTGTTGAAATCTCACATTTAACTGACACAGACAGTCCTGCAAATACTGAATGCCAATCCATGTTCACTTTCTATCTTCAAAATCCTTTTTTTCTTCTTCATTGGAACGAAATGATAAATTTTTAAACCTTTCCCTCAAC
The DNA here is from genome assembly GCA_036785705.1 of Acanthornis magna. Classification (NCBI taxonomy): domain Eukaryota; kingdom Metazoa; phylum Chordata; class Aves; order Passeriformes; family Acanthizidae; genus Acanthornis; species Acanthornis magna. Next base: position 18,105,110 of record JAWUZG010000090.1, read on the forward strand.
ATTTGCAGAACCAAAACTTTGCAGATCCATTATGGGCATGTCCTGTGCAAAATAATATGTCTCTGAACTTTCAGTCTATGAGGTGCTATGAATATTGCTTTCCTCAATGCTAAAAAGAACATCATAGAAGTAAAGGAATTTTGACTTCAGTCCATGGAAAAATGTTTGGTCTTGACATTTCAACAACATTCACTAAAACACAAAACCCTCTAAACCCTAGTTTTCTAAAAAGATCCACTGATTTTATCAAAATCTGTTGAATAAGCACTGGAGATCTGTAATCTGACAAATAAACACTACTGAGGCATGTGGAACACACGTGCTTGTCACACTCTGCTATTACAGTGCTTCCTGTAGGGCTTTTGGCTTAGGTCAGCCCAAGTCTCACAGGTAATCCAAAATTTGTGGTTTGAGAAACAGCATGGGTCTAGTGACTTTTCCTCTTTTGGGCAACCTTAACAATCTGTTCAGTTGTGGTTCCATAACACTGCAGTAGTATCAATGCCAGGCTTTGCTGATTATGCTCCATTTACTGCTATGGAAGTAGCAATTTTAATTTTTTATTGCTCTGTCAGCTGAAAGGCCATTATGCTTGGAATGGAATAAAGTTCCAATTCCTGTTTTCTGTAAGCAGGCAGAGTAACTTTTCCTCTGAATTCTGAGAAAACAAAGAATAAAATAAATTATTTAAATAGGCACCCAAGTACACAGCTAGAATCCTAAACTGCATAAAATTGCTGCAAATTAGAGGATGCCCACTAAGTAACTGTAAATTGCACTGTCCTGCTGACAGCAATGAAGGCTTTCCTACTAACATTAGCCCAGGATCTGCATAACACAAAACATGACATACATACACCTTTATGAAATTAATGCAGGTAGTAAATATTTAATTCTAAGTTTGAAAAAGACTTTTTTTGGTTTTTTGGCAGTGAAAGAGACGTAGATACAAGTAGTTGACTGATGGGTGCCTGTAGGATGCTTTATGTCTCTGCAAAACTGATATGATCAGTTGTTGGTTTTAAATAATCACTGTAGATTACCCTTTTCTAGTTTTGCTTACTTTCCTTTTGTGTATACTTTCTTGATTCATTGCAGTGTGAGGGCACATGCAGGCATGGACTAAAATGAATCAATTTACTCTTTCAAGAGCTTTTAAACTCATATCAGGACTGAAATACCTTAGGTATTCTGCTTTGCTGGAAACTGTTCCGATAGCTCAGATGTGGCATGGGAACCACCCTCTTTTAGGGTCTAAAGGTACAAACTGGTAAACACTTAACATTTGTTTCTCCTATGTTTGACACATACAGGAAAACAAAGTTATTTAAGTCTTTTCTTCTTTTTGGATCAGACTTTTAATGCTTCTTGAAGTAACATTTATAAAGAAGATTTTAAGACATTTTGAAGTGCAAAAATCTATTTGGGAGCTATGGCAAGCTAATCTCAAATGTTTTCCAGGGTGTCTGTGTGAAAATCTCTGTCATCTGGTGTTTTGTCAGTTGCTTCAATGGGCCCAGAATCAACTTTTACCTTACAGTTCACAGAACTGGGAAGACCTGAAGTCCTTGTATGGCGAGCAAGCTGATAGAAATCTTAATTTAAACAGCAATTTCAATTCCTTTAACATGTAATGAAAAAGGTCAAAGACTTTTACTTTCATTTTTGTCCATTTTTAGTACTAAACTGGGTGTAAATTTGCTGTGGGAGTCAAATTCTCAAAGCTGGGTGCTGCATTCACTGTCTGCTCTTTTTCTCAGGAAATTGTCTCAGATGCTTTGAGGTTTTATGAGGCAGTTACAGCTCAGACTAATGAGTGTTTGTGAGAAGTCAGCCAGGAGATTCGAGTGACAAAGTAGTTGTTGACAGTCGCGGTGCTGTTTGTGAGAAGAAAGGGAATAAATCCATATAGTTTCAAGATGGCATTTGCTGATGGCAGTTTTGTGAAGCAGCAACGTTTTGCTGCATCTGTAACCTGCATCTAAAGGTGAAACCTCCTTTGACTTGCGGCCCTTCATTCTTGCTAGTATTAGTCTTAAATATGGTGTGGCAGGGATTAGTAAAGCAGTAAAGAAGGCTTTAGATATATAAATTTTCTAAACCTGGCCCCAGTTTCTTGATATATTGTGTGGGTGCTGGAAAAGTGTCCACCATTTGTACTTTGCTGCCATGAAGAAGAAAAGCATGAAACATCTAACAAGAAGGGCAGGGGCATTCACACACAGAGTCATCTCTGTACAGAATATCTCAAAATTGAAGGAACCCATAAGGATCGTTAAGTCAGCTATTTCATCTTTGAATTTCAGCTCTCATCTTTAGAAATTTTGATATTCTCCAGTGAGATTTGGAATACATTCCAGCAGAAATCCAGTTTCAAGAAAAGATGATGTTTTGCCTCAGTGGAGGAATTAGGCTCCATATGCAGAGAGGAGGCTGTGAAGCTTTATTTGTGATATTTATGGTAGTGTCACTTCATTTATTATCTTGAGTAGGGGACAACAGTGACTAGTTGCAGCACATGAAATTCAGCTTGAACATAGTGAAAAGTTTTCATTTCAGGAGGGATGTAGCATGTCTATTGTTGAAGATTTTCAAGAATTTATACAAAACCCTGACTGACTTGGCGTGGTGTTAGCTATAATCTCACTTCAAGCAGGAGATTGCATTGTGCCATGTATAGAGATCTTTTCCAGGCAAAATTTCCATGGTCCTACACTATATTACTTCACTTCTGTTTGCCTGATTTTTCTGACAGTATCTGAATGTCTTTATCAGTACCTGTCATAATAAATGGTCTTAATATTTTTGGAGGTCTTGATGTTACTGTAGTCCATATGAATAAATAAGACATTTGGGAAAACTTCCTGTAAATTCTACCATATTGAACAGTTATCTAGAAGTTTTTGATCTACCCATGAGCTTTTGAAACACATTTTGTACATTAAAATTTGTGTCCTGCCTTATTGCTAGCATACTGTGTATCTGAAATCCACGAGGTCTTCATCATGTTGAAGAATTGTAGTCCGTGAAAACAAAAATGAGAGTTTTAAAAAAAATTATGTCTTTAAAACCTTGCACCTTGAATGCTTCAATGGTGTTTTTCTTTACCCATGAGCTTTCAAAATACTTTTTGAAATACGATTTGCAGGTTAAAATATTTGTACTTTGAAATATACTATGCAAATAGTCCCTTTCATAAAATCAAGAAAATAGAATGTTAAATATGTACAGGAACAGCTGCCAGATGGCTGGAGCAACAGTCTGGAGCTACTAAATGGAAAACATTCTTCTTTATTAATTCAAGGCAAAAACATATGTTTTAGGCACAACCCTAAGTCAGGTATTTAGCCATAAAACACCTCCAAGTCCCCCACGAGACAGTCAGGAAATATTCTTTAATCCTATTGAGCTGAGACACGCCTGTGGTAAAGTTGAGAGAGAGATGTACCTTCCTCTCTTTCCTATTTCTGCAATCTAAAGTACAGCACAGTTCCAGAGGGTGGGGAGGTAATATCTCTGTATATTTAGACTCAGATTCTCTGGCTTTCTCTTCTAATTTATGGCGTCCATACATAAGGACAAGTTAACAAAATTTTTCGTTTATCCCTCTTTCTTCTTTCTTAATTATTTTGCTCTAATTTTCAATTGGCTACCTTGAAGCTTTATCAAGAGAAAGGAATGATATAGAAATAATCATGGCATTATTGAATTAATGTACATTTTTTTTAGATAAATGTACAATTTATTTTCATTAACTTGTTGTCAGCCATGCCAAGTACTTATAAAATGTTCAAAAGAGATCATGTGCCTTAGTAAAAAATGAAACATTTGGGTATTTTTTTCAACCTCTTTAGATGGAGAAAATTTAAAATATTTTTCAAAACCACAGGTTTTTTTTAATGGTGAACGATATATTAACGCAGATTTATTACAACATGAGTCACTAAAGAAAAATAAGCAAAAACTGCCCTGCCCCACTTGTGAGCTACTGAGGACTGTCCATGCAGTGCGTAATGCTTTGTTGAAGAGAATGCCACAAGTAACAAAGACAGCACAAGTTTAACTGATTATTCATATATGGTTACTTTTCAGTGATACAGTACAGTAAAAATATTACTGCACAAATTAATTTTATGTTGTAATATTCCTTTGAACAAATCAGCATGGCAGATGATTCAGTTGTCTTTTGAAATCAGCAGTTCATAAACATCCCCAAAGTATCTCTTTCGAAACTGGTGATTAGCCTGCCTTCTTTAAAGGTTCACATAATTTCTTTTTCTTGAGAAAAGTGTTATTACTTTCCCCTCTCTTTTTTTTCAGAGCTGCCTCCCCACCATTTGGATCCTGCCTGAAGTTATTGTGCTTTTGTTAAGTTATTGTGCCTTTGTTAAACTTCAGTAGGTTTTATCATACCAAAAACAACCCTAGACATAGAGTTATTTTATGGTAGCTATGTATTTATTGGAAGAATGAAATTAGACCAAAAAAATCTCCTCTGAAGGCCATGTCTACACAGCAAACGAAGATGTGGTTGCAACCTGCGCTAGCTTTAATCAAATAATCCCAGGCAGAATGTGGCAGTTCAGGTTTCAGCATAGATTAACATCCTGATGGGCTTGGAATGACTCTGCAAAAATCCTTGGCTACAGCCTATATTCATGCATGCCTATAGAAACCAGGGCAGTATGGAGTTAATGCATTGCTGTGCCTCAGACACCAATGGCCACGCAAATGGGCAGGTTAGATCAGGATGTGGCTGGAAAGGGGGGCTGTACAGGGGTATGGCAGCACGTTTTTGGGGCCAGCTTCCCCCTTCTGGTTCATGGTGACGGCACAACACAAAGGACAGTGCAAGTGCCGAAGTGGGGTCAAGCAGTGGGCATGAACTGAAAGTCAATCCAGCAGAAGGAGATCAACACCACCAAAAGACCTTCAAAGGCTCACGGCCCAGGTACAGAAAGGTCCAGAAGAACAGACTGCTCATGTGTGAGTGATCATTTACATGAAGAGCAAGAAGCCTAACCCCAGGAGAAGGAAAACTTGCCCCCAAAAACCTGACACCCATCAGCTGGATCGATGCTGCACCCCAGACTGGTGATCTTCTTTCCTCTCCTATCTGATCTCTCTTTCACACTCCTTCTTGCCTCTATCCTTTTATTCTTTTATTTCTCTTACTATTAGAAGATAGGGGCAAAACATACCAGTTTCCATGACAAGCATGTGGTTTGTTAGTAAAACAAACTTTTAAACTGTGGTTTTTAATAAAACTTAATTAACTAGCGTTAATAAAACCACTTGGTTTTTCTGAACTGTTTTGGAACCCTTTTGCCATTCTTTTTTGACCATGGGTATCTATGAATCTTGGATGTTCCATTCCATGTAGGAGTGAGATGTGACATTTTACTGGTTTCAGACAGGCTGTCATATCATCATTTTCTTGCACAGTGTAGGGGCGTCTTAACCTTAGTGTAGTACTGCTTAAATAAATTAAGCTTGTGGGGAGATGTATTTATATATTTCATCTTTATGTGTGTGTGTGTGTGTGTGTGTATATAAATATAAATATTTTATGTTTCCATATATGTAACATTTCTGCCAGCTCATATCCTTAGGAACTTCTCACAGTGTCACAGTACTGGATGAGCCCAGTGATAGGAACACAGGTTAAAGAGAGAAAGAAAACACTTCTATAAATTCCTTTATTGCTACTTTGTGATAGGCCACTTAAATAAACTGATGAATACAAATTGGCATATGAAAATTTGTTTTTCAATTATCATTGATAAGCACTTTACCTGCTAATTGCCATTTTTGAGGGTCACTTTGCTGATTTACTTTCCTCCTTTTGTGCTTCCACCCAAATGAACCTTCTTCACACACCTCAGGTGGAGGTTTCTGCCCCAACTCTTAGAGACATAAACAGCTCATTTACAGGCATGGTCTGAGAGAGGATAGGCAGGAATGGATGCAAATGAAAACCTCCTTCAGGCACTTCTAAAAAGGGAATTCTCTTCAGCAGGAGAAGGATATCTCTTTTCCTTTTTGGCAGTTCATTTCCACTCTCCAGATGTTTATGTCCCTTGGGCTGAATACTGAATCTACAGTTTATGTGACTGCACTCAGAGTGAGCAGAAAAAAAAAAACCCAACAAAATTCATTGAGAGAAAGAAAAATCAATCTTTGGTTGGTCTCACGATGTAAAATAAATAGCCATCCACTGAAATGTGGAGTCTGAAATGTGGGGACTGAGTATTCTTTCCAGTGGTTGTTTTCCAGAGTTCAGTACCTTTGTACATTTGTTTAATTACAGTACCAAATTCTTCTAATTTCTGATCCTGGATAAAATTAAGTTTTTAATTATCAGCTTAGACATCAGAGATCTGCATCTTCTGAGATTGGCTATACTATGACAGTAGTACTAGAAAAAACCCCAAACTTTTGCATTTAAAATTCAATTTAAGCAGTAGTTTAATAATTATTTTTTGTGTAAGGCTGCTAAGTAGAAAACACTAAGGACATGCATTTAGAGTACACCTCTAGTTAATGTCATATTCATTACTTTCACGATTCAAGTTTACTTACTGGGATTACTGATTCAATATGCTACACACAAAAATCCTCATAAAATTTCAACACAGGCAGTAGTCAACACTTACACTAAAAAAGATTTTCTGTTGGCTTTTCTAGATATTCAAACAAGAGGAAAAGCCATTGAGGACAAATAAATGAAAGAAGACAAACTAGAACACTGGCATCACAAGAAAGGCCATTAGCAGCCCCAGATGGTATGAGGTGAAAAAGGCTGGTGCAGAATTGCAGTATCACTTCTGCATAAACTGAGTCCCAGACCTGAGTGATCTGCTCTGTGCTTACACTCCAGAGGAACAGGATGTCAGAAAGTGTTTTTCAGTGCATCTTAAGCTGCATTCCCTAACACTGACTTCATCTTGTACGACAGGCTGTTGTGGTCCCTGTGGCTTTACTCTAGTTCTTGGCTGTTTTGTCATGCTCTGATGCTTTTGTCAGAGCAAAAGCAAGTCTGGCACTTGAGAATGTACCAAGAGAAAGGGTATCGAAGAGGAAGAGTATGAGAAGCAGCAGTTTGTGTGTTACTGGTGTGGCTGACACAGTAGCACAGTTCCCAGCCTTTTAAAAGTCTGTTACAATAACCACATAAATTCCAGGGGTTGCAGAACAATGGCAAATTCAAATAAATTAAAGAATCCCCTAGGCTTATCCTGGCATAAACTCTCGTTATCATATTTATCTCATAAATTTTGCTTTGAGGGCACAAGGTTCAAAAAAATAAAAGAAAAAAACAAATCTGAAAATAGTTTCTCTCTGGTCTGCCTGTCATGCTAGAGAAGGACCAAGCAGGTCTTTGCTACCTCCCGGAATGAAATGGATTCCATGATCTCTGCAGATAGCCTGTTACAGGCATTTGCTGCCCTGAGAATTATGAAGTAATTTCCTAAATCCATTCCGTGGCCCTGATTGCCAGTTGAACTGGTTGTCATCCTTACAGTACCAGTACTGTGTCTTCTCCCTTCCCTTCCAGCTGCCCCTTAGTTTCTCCTTCTTTCCATAAAGAAAAAACCTAGTTCCTTCTCAGTTTTCTCATACTTTCTTTGCTTTTTTGAAAGTAGTTAACCAATAATTTTCCTTCATGTCTTATGAATCTTTAGTAAATCACAGAATCTGTGGTTTTTTGGTTTTGGTTTTTTTTTTTTTTTTTTTTTTTTTTTGGGGGGGGGGTTTTTTGTTTTTTTTGGGTTTTTTTTTTTTTTTTTTTGATAGGAGAATCATATTTGTTACTGACTTTTTTAATCATTAGTGATGTTCTGGACTTTCTGCATCCTAATCTGCCACTGTTCTGCCTAACCATGTATCTAATTCCTGCAATGTGTTTTCCAGCCTCTCAGTTTGGTGTAACCCACTAACTTTATAGAAATATTCTATTCTTTTCCTAGTATTCCAGGAAGTTAGTAACCAAAGCCAGTATATGTATTTATGGGATCCTAATAGGAATGTATCAAACACTTCAGGAAAAATAATTTCTAATGTCTTTGAGAATCACTTTTAACAAAAGCATGCACCTTGTGCTGATTTCCACCATCCTCTTCCTTGGCTTGCATGTTGAAATTTCACCACAACGTCAAAACGCTTAAAGAGACTTAAAGCCAAACAATACTGTATGTTGGCTTTCCTTTACCATCAACTGTGAGAGAGAGGAGATTTCAGTGGCTGAAAAGCATAATGGCAAATATGGGGGCACAATGTAATAATATATATGACACTCTTCATGTTCTGTTTTGCCCTGTCATTAGGGGATGGACGTTGTCCACATTTCTTAGATATATGGTTTTATTTAACTATGGTAAACTAATAATTTCAACTGGAGGACATATCTTCCTAATCAGATATTAACCAACATGGAGCAGTCTAATGCTATTGCCTAGGCTGCAGGAGAAGCCTTTATCCAGATAATCCTTGTCATGAATGGGAGGCTGCATATGGCATTATGTAATTTCATCCAACAAACTTTCTGCAAATGAAATAATAAAAGGGTTTCCAGGCCACAAGTGCAGATCCAGACAAAAATTCAGCATGCAGATTACAATAAGGAGAAAGTAGACTGAGAGCTGTATGAGAGGATGGGAAGGTAGCATTGTTTCACAGTTGCAGATGACAGCTAAGAAAAAGAGAGCCTCTGAAACATTTGAAGCTGCGGAAATTTGTCTACCTAAAAGTTAACTAAAAAAGCCTTGTCATTAGCATAGATTATTTTCTGTTTTCTCAGTGTCTACATTATCATCTCATGGAAGAAATCAGGATTTGCTGAAAGTGTTTCACACCAAAACTGGAACTTTGGGACAGCAATTTTTATTATTTTACATAAAATCTTCACTGAAATAATTGTATTGTGAAAATTTCTGTTGTTGCATTGTTCATGAGCCAAACATTTTTAATTTTACTATGTGTCTTCCTGCTAGCTCATCTGTCTCCCAAAGTGTTACAGCCTCTCTACTATTCTCTTCAAGAAAAAGTTACCCACTGCTTGCAGGGCCATTTCTGGATATGTTATATATTGAAGGGCTGCTGGCTTTTCCCCATTTAAATAGTTGTTCATTCAAAACAGAAAAAAGCCAATTCCTAGGCGGCCAATAACATCTTTGAATATAAGTTCATATTTTCCCATAAGGTTGAAACTGTATCAAGGGATGATCCATCTTCCAGAAGAAAAAAACCCCTAGCAAGTCAAAAATGTGTTTTTATTGGTTTTGCCATGGAAGGAGGTATATTAGCAGAAAAAATCTATTGACTGAGTTGATTAATCAAGGTCTTGTGAGGTTAGATCGCTTGTACCTCTCAAGAACTCTCATTAGGGGTGTCTGTCTTGTCTGTTTGTTGACCTCAGTGATATTCCTGATCTAAAAAAGGGTTACCTGTGTGATGAAGGGTTACAGAACCCTTGCTGACAAGCTAAACCCTATAACTTTACCATTTTTCTTAGGCTTGGCAAATATTTCTGTTGTTAAGGGCCAATTTTAATTTTCATGACCACAAATTAGTTGTTTTATGTTTTAACTTCCTGACTATAAATAACACTGAATCTCTACATCCCCTACTAAAAGTTTCACAGGGTTAGGCTCTAGCGAAAAGGTAAAATTTCAGAACATTTCAAGATATTTCAAAAAAGAGCTGGAAAATTCCTACATCAGAAGTCCAAGTGTATCTTGTACAATAAACTCCAGCATGTAGAATGGTAGAACATTATTTATGCTGCCCTAAGGACAAAAAATATGGTGGTCATTTGAAACAACAAAAAAATTGAATGTAAGTCAGCAGTTAGTTCACAACCATGCCTAAAAATAGCAGGACAGCCCCCTTTCTGAAAATTTTCTCAGATTTGCAATGCACTATGTAAACAACTGAAGAAGGAAACATTCACAAATTGAGGTTCTGAACAGCCATCCGCCAAAGCTCATAAATTATCCCCAGCAAAATAAAAGGCAAGACAGGTAATAAGCCCAAAGCCGGAAAAAAGGAGGTCACAAACCTTAAAATATTTTAAAATTAAGCTAAATAGGATCAAACTAATGTGTGCACATCTGCTACTAGTTCCAGATGTACACTCATACTTAGTGGTGTATGACAAGTGGAAAATTTGAAGAAATTTTTATCCTATAAATCATAATAATTCCAGAAAATTATGTTCTTTAGTGGTTATGACTCCAAAGACAATACAAATAAAATGTCATATATCATTATCATTATGGAAAGCAGCACCATGTTTTACAGCAGCTTGGAAAGGAGCATGAAATGGAAACCAGGTACAGAGCAAATGCTGCCAGCTTTCAATCCTCTTCTCCTGCTACATCCCTTATCGGAGAGCAGGGAAGCACCTTCCCAGGGGTATGTCTTGAAGTGACAGCCTCTTAACCATTTTTTGAAGGGCAAGCAAGCCAACCCTTCTGAATACACTGCAAAGACTCCAAAGGTTGCTATGAGTTTTGGACGCTCAAACTTGCAGATATCATGTTGTGTCATTTCCCAGAGTGCTTTTCACCCAACCCCCGTCCACCAGCAGCAGGGTGTCTTGGCACACTCCAAATCCTCGTGCATGCTTGGCTGCATCTCTGGGTGCTTTGGACACACCTGCATGGTGTGCAAGGCTGTGGCTGGGCAAACATAACCTGTCTCTGATCAGAGGGGTACCTCAGCCTGACAGGCCAGCGGGGTTGCAGTGAGACACTGGCACAGTTCAATTTAATGCACACTGAACCTGGCCTGCATCCAATTATCCACAATTGGGGAACCAATAGGTCATTTCTTAACCCCACTAGGCACAGTTTGAAACACCTCTATAAATAGGATTTGGGTAGCAAACACGCTGCTGTTAGACGTAAGACTGATTGAATCATAACACTTGAATATCATTCAGTGTCCAAGGCCACGAGCCCTTCCATGTTTCTGCTTAATGTAAGATGTCTGTCTGTGGGTTCCACCCACTTGCTGCAGTCACAGTGAGATCATTCTTCATTTACTCTTAATTACCTTGTTGAGAATATTCTTCTGGAATGTAATTCCTCAAACATGCACTGTGTAAGTCTTCTATAACTCTATCTTTCGTAAGGTGGTATGTTTTTAATTTTAAAAATATTACTGCTGTAAGAATACTAGGAACATCTTTATAGTGAAAATTAAGTTGAACATTTCTTAGCCTTCCTCTACTATGTATAACTTTAAATTCCAGACTCCTGATTTCTTTCTTGTATATTGTCCCCAAAGTAATGCAAGTCTTCTAACAGAAAACAAATAAATACACAGCTTATCAAGTACTTATCAAGTACAGCCTGCAATCTGGTTTTGCTTTGCCCAGCAAATATTGTGTTTCATTTAATTTTTCTGTCCTTTATATATTCTGGTATTTTATTTGCCTTTAACTGCAACCACATTTTAGACTGATGTTTCATATATATATATTTTAGAGAAAATTACTGTCAACAAAGACGTCATTAAATCTCCAGAGCTTCTTTGTTTCTTTCTGCAACTGTTTTTGACTTTGGATTCAAATTCTGCAAGACCCATTAGAAATGTTGCATATTGTTTCTATACCCTACTTTTCCTTATATACTACACAGTTACCAGGTACCAAGCTTGCTGTTGCAGTTGATTTTACTAGATCAGATGCAGTCTTCTTTCTGCTCCATGAGACCTATAATGTTGATCTTTCTGATTCTAAAACCATCTGTATGCAGAGATGGACCTTTTATTGGATGCACTCATTCAAGTAATAATTTCAAACCTCTATATGTCCAGGTACTGTCCAGAAGGGAATAGTCACTCTATAAATGTTTGACATAATTTGAATTTTGTGTCAGGGTTCTGCTTATCTCCCATTCTGCTCTAGTGTTGCTGCAGTTAAGCAATGGCAGCAGTTTGTGGCATGTAATTACCTAATTTTATTATTTATTAAATATTGTTAAAATTCAGAGATCACATTTGCTTACAAATTATGATGAACATCTAAAGAAGTGGAGTGTGTTTCCTGGAAATTTTATTTTCTGGAAATCATCAAAGCTTGCATAAATTTGTAAAACAGGTAACATTCTGGGGTGTTGTGAGGTGAACTGACCTGACACCTCCTAGAGGCTGGATAACATAGTGAAAGAAGCAAAGTGACGAAATGTTGGTAGGGAAACTGAGGATGCTTGGCCCTGGCATCTCTGCCTTACAAAATTCTGAACAACATTGGTCATAAAGCCAGGAAAATCATTTACACTGAACAGAGCAACTGCTTTTGAGGGCGGGGTATAGGGGATGGAAGATAACATATCTCTCTGTTTTGATGTACATGGAAGAGTTGCTGCTTGGCTTCTTGGATATCTAAGCACTTCTTTTCCAGTGGAGCCAGGTAGGCTGCCAAGGAATGGGAAAGCAGCAAGGGCACATTCTTACCACTGTATTCAATAGTATTCAGCAATTTTCCCAATAAAAGGGGAATCCCTGTGGCTGGGTATGAGAAAACTGTGTGGGATTAATGAAATTAGCATGCTATCTGAATTTTATATATCAAAGAAACTGGGTCTAATGCACTTAATTTTAGAAGTTTGTTATGTGTGTGACTTGTACATATGAATATCTATGACTAGCTTGGGATTTATGGAGTGGATTCGCAGACCCTTTTCAGTTCATAAACTAACACACTGGACCGAGTCCAGGCAAGTGCTCTGTCTGAGTTGAAGCCCAGTGCCTCAGAGAGCACTCGTCAGCTTTCTGGCAGCGCAGCCCTGCCCTTGCACTGCAGTGCTTCCAGGGGTCACTGCTGCAGGGCAGATCACACAAATACACAAACCCATGCTTGCTTCTCTAAACAGAGGTCTTAAGCACCAGGGTACAGAGTATTCTGTGTAATGAGGCATGATTCATTCCCCCCCCCTCCCCCAGTTTTTGAAAACTTAGTATTTTGCAGCAAAGGCATGAGGAACTGCTGTGCTTGACAAGTATCAGGAAGAGCTGTGTAAATCAGCACTGCATTCAGCTGGGAAGGGAAGACTTTCTACAATATTTATTTTGTCCAGGCTATGCTGAATATGTGTCACATATGTAAAAAGTGAGCTTGACAGCAGGGACCTGTGCACAGGACCTAGCCCAGTGGGGTGTTACACCCATTGACTGGCCCAAAGTATTTTCTTTTGCTTGCTCTCTTTCCAGCACCCTGCTTACTTTACTCTAAAGTGGTAAACTTCAAAAGGACACATGCAGAGTACTTCACTCCAGCAGAGAAAGTCTCACAGTAGCTGCTGATGTAAACCTCTGCAGACTGAGGTGAAATCCACGTCTTTTCTTTCCTCAATGAGGACAGTGACTAGGTAAGAGATGGCTGCCACCATCAGAGTTTTCCTTGCCTCCTTCTACAGTTTTTAGAAGAAGAAATGTCACTATTCCACCTTAACATCTTTTAGCCAAAGCACATTCATAATTATCACACCTAACAGATCAGATCTGTCAGTCACTTTAGGCAGATGGACATGTGGATTTCAAACGAGTGATAGGAAAGGTATCAGTTTACTGAGCTGTGAAGTGTTTCTGTGACTATGAACCCAGATACTCAGAGATCTTCAAAGTAAAAGAATAAATAACCCACAGACCTACATACTTTTAGCTTTAGGTGATCTGACCATTGTAATGGTGTTTCCTTGATCACAGCTTAGGATTTATGAAGCTAAATTCCATTTAATTTTTTATTAGATGCATAAGCCTCTTCCTGGATTTTATCCAGCCTCCAGGCTAGGAAGCTATTTGGCCAAGTGGTTTAATGGGCGTCTTACTGTGTGAAAGTTATCAGCAAGCTGTAAAGCAAAATAAGTTAGCCAAGTTCTCTCAGTTTCACAGAGAGCTTCCCTTAACCTCCTGAAGCCCCATAACATTTACACTGATGCAACTTGGATCTTCCCCCTGGGAGTTAATTTCCTTTTGCAGGCTAATTTATAGCATTTCCTTGATAAATGGCAAGAAAAGAGCTAATTACTGTATGCTAAGGATGTATATTCATGCTCAAAGAAAATGTTAATAGAGCATGGTTAGAGACTGTGAGAAGGTTATAATGAGGAGGGAAGAGGTAGCTCGTTAATATCCAAAGGCAGTGCCATCATGCTGTGTTTGCATGGCTCTGATGAATGCACACGTCAGTGATGTGCTGGGTACAAACCTTTGCCTCTCAGAGTTTGCTCTCAGTGATGCACTCTGAGGAATGGGAGTCCTGAGCACAGCTGTGTAAAGAAACGGCATTGAAGGTATTTGATTTCTGAGAAAGCACAGATCTCTCTTCTATGCAATGGGCTGTCTAGAGGTTTATCTGAAGAGAATGTCAGCAGAAAAAGCTTCTGACCTCATTCTGATATGGAGTTACAATTAGAGCATCTGAAGCATACTATAGTGCAGGTGAAAGAGACCAAAGTTGGAGGAGGAGATTCCCAATTGGTGAACTTGTTAAATATGAGACAGAGTGATAAAAGGAAGGGGACAAAAAAGTAAAAAACTAGTTTTTTCACTAACCTGCTGCTTTTCTAGACCTACCTAAAGATTAGCAGTGCCTTTGTCTGAAGGAAATACTTAATGAATGCCTTTATAATCTATAAAGTTGTGCAGCAGTTGGCAGTGGATTGGCAATCCTGGTAAGCTCACACATGTGTGACACCTCGAGACACCTGAGCTCTCTCCAAATGTACGTTTTTATTTTCTGAACTTGTCAGTTGAAGACTCTCAGTCTAAACAGAAGAAACCTTCCTTCACAGTAGGAAATATTCTCTTCTCCAGGCTGAATAGTCTGAACTCTCTCAGCCTTTCTTCAGAGGAGAGATGTTTCAGTCCCTTCATAATCTTCATGGCTCTTTGCTGAACTGTCTCCAGTACATCCATGTCTCTTTTATACTGAGGAACCTAGCACTGAACCCTGTTTTTCAGATTTGTCTTTCTTGTTCCAAGGAGAGAAGGTTCACCTCCCCTGACCTGCTGGTAATGCCAATTGTTAAGTAAAAGCTGCAGTTCCCAGGGTGTTTTGGAAGGAATTCAGTGTGATGTGTCACATTGACTCAGATGTGTTGGGTCTTTTGGGTGTTTGGAAGGAACGTGTCATCCCTGTATCACAGCAGAGTCAGCTCTGGGACAATTACCTTGCCAAGACTGAGGCATCTTTTGATTGACTCAGAATTTCACATGCTGGGGGAATAGTCAATTTCTAAGGTAATATATTCCTGTGCCCTTTAGCAGCACCCAGTACTTAGCAGCAACTTAAGGTGGAGATAGGAACTCTGACTCAGGATAAAGGGGCCTAGTTCCTGTTCCAGTACCATTTTCCACAAAAATTTTACTTAGACCTTGTTGTTGATCAGGAGTTCAGTGATACTGGTGAAGTGTGAGCCAGCATAGACATTTCTGAGTTATATTGCTAATGTTTTAGAAAAGGCAATGCCAGTAATGTAAATGTTGTTCATTGCACTGTCATTAGTTCATTCTCTTTTGCTGGTGTTTGGAAAAGGGTAAATGCTATTCTTATCACTCTTTAAATGAGAAAGGAAATGATTTCTTTGCTATTAATACATGGGAAATGTGATAATATTTGTAAAAATATTACCTTATGAAAGGTTAGAATATTTTTTAAGTTTGTACCTTTGAATTTTTCAAATTAGACATAAATGTTGAATTAGAAATCTCGATTTAAAAAACCTTCTAGAAAACTCAACCATGTGATTTTATGAATTACTAGTTAAATATTTTTTGTAGATAATTTCTAATAATGTGTCCTTTTTTAGTGAAATGACAATGAAATATCATTGCCTTTGCCACTCTGTAAAGGATCTCTGAAACCTTTGATGCTGAGCTGAGGTCAATGTACTTAAAATGTGTTTACACAGCTTGGTGTCCAGAAATTTTCTCATTCTGTAGGTGAAGAGTCAATTAGACTATGATGGGACCACCAAAGAATTCTTGTGTGAGTGGCTGAGTGACTAAAGTACATAAAACTGTACTTGCAGTCATAAGGTAACATAACTTGACTTTTTCCCCTAATAAGCAGTGGATAAACAATTTTATAGCAGTCATATCTTCTATCAGTTTGTGCAATTGGGTGTCTTCTCCCCTGGTACTATGAAAATGCAGTTATGGCTATTTTAATGATTAACTTCTGGCTAATGAGCTGTGCTGAAAATGTTTTAAGGAATGAAACAATATAAAATACATATCTTCTTGTTTTCTTTGTTAAATGAAAAATTAGAAATTGCAAGTCAAGGTTTATAAAAAAAATTATAAGAAAACACTTCATTATTTTTACTTGTAATTTAATCACATTTAATCACATTTCATCAATTTTGTTCTGAAATTTCATTTTAAAACACCAAGTGAAAGATCCAAAAATGCTGAGATAGATGTGCCCTCCATTTTTAATCAAAATTATCCTGTAAGCTTTATGCGGATTACCATACATGATTAATCAAAATTAAAAAAAAGTTTTGGTATAATATATTTGTTATTCTGAATATATCTTCCCTCTTCCATTAAACACCATTTTATCTTTGTTAATTTTGGTCCTTTGAAGTCTTAAGATCAAATCAGCAATGCACAGATTAGCTGCTCTAACTACAAAAACATGCAGGTAAGAGATCACAATGTTCGTGAAGAATCCCAAGCAACAGTAGGACAGATGACTCATGGAGCTTTTTATATCAGCACACTCTTGTATGGAATTAATGAGACAGAACTGTTTGTCTGAGCATTACAGTGGAGATCACCTGAGATTTTTGCTTCTTTTTTTCAGAAGGCGACCAGTTTTTCTCAAAATAGTTTTTGAATCCTTATTGCACTCTGTAATTTTTATAATCACTACAGTTTCAGTTAAGAAAATTTAGCTTGATGGGCCTCACATGATCTAGAATCCAAACCAATAGTGAAAAAAATCAGGTTACAAATTTATCTCTTTTCTTTCTTTCATTTTCTTCAACAGCTTGAGCTGGGAGTATTTCACTTAATTTTTATTTTGTAAGCTGGATGATGGCTTTTAAAACATTTCCCTTCTCTTCAGCTGACAAATTGCCAAGTGATTTAAAAAATACGTGGGAACCCAAAACTGGACAAATTTCCGTGGTACTCAGTGCTTCAATGCCTAGAAGTCTGGTTCCAGGCACTGGGATGAGAAGTTCCCCTGCAGGGGAAGAGGGCATCTGTCTGGACCAGGAGTTCTCAGCCCGGTTTTCTGTTTACCCCACTGAGAGACACGACATGGAACCTTTGTTTTAAAGTGGACACAGGTGTGCTGGGTGAGCAAGCTACTCACTCTGGAAGATATTGTTAATCCCTCCTGTGGTACTTCCAAAATTATATGTCCCCGTGGGAGAAGGCAGCTGCCCACCAGAGGATGGAGAGAGGGCTCTGCTGAAGTTCCCACCTGCTGTTTTACTCACCAGGTCCTCTGGCTCTGCAAGTGCTGCAGCTGAAATATCTTCCTTGAATTTGAGAAACTCCAGGCTCTTTGAATGATTTATGGCATTATGTGAAGCAATAAATCTTCTGCTACAGCTAAATGCAACAATGATAGTGTTTGTATAACAGTTTGCGTCAGCTTTGCTTGACCACATCTGTGTCAGTGCTGAATTGCTGAAGGACTGAGTAATGGCTGTACACAGAGCACGACTGAAATAACACCAGGCTCCCTGGCCACCAAAGGGAACTGCCCCAGCTTCCCCTGCTTCCCAGGGAATTACCAGAATTAGTATAAACAAATCCACGAGAGCTTCAGTTAACCTCAAATGAAGTGACATCCTTTGAAAAAATTAAAATGAAGCCCTTGAGGTTTAGTTGGCGGAAGTGTCCACCAGCAATGTCCAGCTGACCTTTCTGTATGGAAGAACACTTCTCTTCACCAGGTGGAATATACCTGTCACCATCAGTGTCTGGACCAGGATGCTGAGTCAACATCAAGAACTCATTCTCTTTCTCCAGTAGCAAAATTAAACTGAAAATTCTTCAGCACTTTTAAGACTTGAATTTTACTTCCTCACTTCTGACTTTTGGATTGGTGCCAAAAGAGGAAATACTTGACTGCTGTAAGGTGCTCTATTTAGCTTTCTCACAGCTGGGAATAAAAGTGCCAGAAAACGTGTAAGAAATATTATACTTTGTGAAATTTGCAACTCACTTCTGTAAACTAATAGACATTTGGATAAATACAACATTTGGAAGAGCTTTAGTTTTAGAATAAAATGTTTGGCCTGTACAAGGGATGTGCAAGATCTAATGGGTGCATGCTAAGACTAGCCTTTGACACAATCACCATATTTTCACATGGTCGACAAGCTGCCCATATAATACCTCATTGCAAAAGCAAAACACTAGGTCTGAGGCTGAATCCGTACAGATTATTTCAAAGGCATGTCAATAAAAACTTTTCCTACATACCACACTGTCCTAGGGGGTTTTTGTACACTAGATATGTAACATAGGTAAATTGGAATATTTAGAAAACTTACAAGAGATGAGTGGCAATGTGTGGGTTTTTTTATGTTTCACTCTCCCTGTAACCAGAAAATCTGTTACCTAACAGAAAACCACACATTTTTAACCTCAATTCTAATTGACCATGCTCCAAGTTATGGTTTTCTTTGTTATTTATGTGTGCTAAAATATTTCTTCCTCCAGAACTTTTCCAGGATTGTAGTCCTTTTCTGAGATCGTACTGAATTCTACACAATGAATAGGACTCAAAATTCATGTTTTCTGTTTTCTCCCTTTTTAGAAATACTTCTTCAAATGTTCCTGTACTTCCTTTCTCCAAAAATTCTTTGAGGTCATCTCTTTTTATTCTGAGGTTAGGTCAGTTTCTTTTATCTCCTAGAATGGAATTCATCAGATCCAATCAATTAAAAGCCATTCAATTCTCCAAGTATGGTGTTTTTTATTCTACTCTAGGGAAAGACCTTTGCTCCTTGTCACTGGAGTTAATTTTGTTACTAACTGGTCTGACTTACCTGGGGAGCACTATTGCAAGGGATTACAAGAAACATCCAGTTGGTTGGCAGGTTTCCTTTTCAGTGTTCCTGCTGAACAGCAATTCCACTGCTCTTTTTGCTGCTTAAAAACTCAGCAATTGCATCCTGGTACTCTCATGGTGTTTGTTGCATTTAGGTTTTTGCCTTGATTTTTTCAGATACTCACTCTGCATGGCTGGCTTGGTTTTTAGTACTTGTCAGCAACTTCTTCTTGTTTCCACTCTGTGTCTTTGCTTTTTGTGTTAATGAAGAGTTTATATCCAAATCAAATTATTTTTTACTTAATTTCCTATTTTTTCAAGTTTAGGCATAATTTGTACTTGTGTTGACCGCTTTATTTTCCTCTATGGAAGTGCCAGCTCTTCTAGGTAATGTTTCGCATTTTTATATTTCATTTCACTATGCTGCAACTTTTTGCTATCCAAATTATGGGAGCAAAGACATTATTCTGCAGTTATTAGACTCAGATCTTCAGACCTTCAGCTTCAGCCCATATGTTCTATTGTGGGTTTTTGACATAAAGTGGGTTTTGTCATTGTTTACTTTGAGAAAAAGATAGACACCCAAGAAGTAAACAAAATTATTGATAAGCACTTCAAGAGTTAAAATGAAAATCCTAAACAGTGAAGGATTTATTGGCATGAAATAACACATAGCAACAAACAGAGACAATGCTATTAAATGAAAATATTGGGTATAAAACCAAAATAACATGTCTCAGTAAGCAAATTTTATGACTTAGGGAGCCATGAAACCCAAAACAGGCAGAACAAATGCAACAGAGCATTAAATTACGCTGTTATTATCTATCATAACGTATTTGTGTTGTATCTTTAAGCCAGCAAATACACATACACAGAGGAAAACAGAAACTCCTGAAAACTGCCAGATTAGGCTTTTCAAGAAGCTGAAAGATGATGATGAAAGCATATGAAGTAATGGGAGCTTTTTAAAGGACCCAGATGGTGTTTCAAGAGCAGCTGAAGGTACCGATCACATTGAACAGCAGAAGAATGTACTTCTGACAAAGATGTGTGCAGATGTGGTATGTTACATATCCTAGGAGCTAGAAATGTAGAGGCATGGAAAATGTACTGTGAATGTATGACTCATGAGTCCTGGTGCCTGTGGCTTTCTCCCATGTTTTTTTACTCTGAATAATTATAGAATCATAGAATCATAGAATGGCCTGGGTTTGAAGAGACCTTTAAGATCATCTAGTAGCAAGCCCTCTGCTGTGGACAGAGACAGAGCTCAGAGCTCCATCCAGCTCCTGATAACTAATCTAAATCTACTCTCTTCTAGTTTGAGAATAATGAATTGTTTGAATTCATAACAGAAGAATCACATTGGTTTAGGCCTGCCTGGAGAAGCAAACTGCATGCTTTTATTCAAATCCTTTATCGTTAAAATAATTAAGACATGTTCTGTCTCTTTGATCTGTGATAGGAAGACTTAATGATTGATTTAAGTAGAAGTCCTACATAAGAAGGAATGAAGGAAAAGTTTGGAGCATGAAGAATTTTTAGGGCACAGACAGATTTTTGTCAATTTCCTGGAACTGCATAATTGAATTTCAGATGCTAAAATGCATGCAAATTCTTGTTAATAATTAAAAAAAACTAAAAACAAAAACACAAAAAACACCAGAACAAATATACAGCTCATAATGGCCCCACAAATCCCAACTTTTAAGCAGATAAATACTTAATTAGAAACCTTTTGGTCCTATTGTGTCCTCTGACAGTGCATACATAATTCCAGAGAACACTTCCATGCAGTTCAATGCAGTGTTTTATAAGACACAATCCTGATTTCAAGTGTTAAACTATAATAATTTGAAACCAAGTCATTGCTTTCAAATCACTTTTGTGGCATGTAAGATCAGAAGACTGGGTTGTTATCCATTTCCCAAAAGTCTCTAAAGACGGAAAGGCATTCATTAAACAGAATAATGTAAGAGTAAAATTGTCCCACATGTGGTGACAACTTAATTGTCTAAAATGTAGGGTAAAAATAAAGCTGCAAAAATATATTTTCTCATAAGAAAGTTTTAATTTCTTTGAGGGGAAAAAATTTATGAATTCTGCACACACCCAAATTAGGTTGACTTAAAAAGTCCCATGGCAATCTCTCCTGGAAACTGAGCATGGGTATCTCACCTGACTGTCCTCTTGAGCCAAGGTCAGGAACATAGACTCACACAACCCACAAAACATTGAAACAAAATCCATTTCCATCATCAATTTTTGACTCCTTTTTGGTGTTTCGTTTGCTGTACATTTCATTGCTATGGAGACACTGTGTGTAGTCATTTGTAATTAATGATCCTACCTGCTGTAGAGTTTTCTATCTTCTGCACTGACAAAGGAAATGAACCCTGAGGGACACAATTTTCTGCCCATCTTAGGGACAAGATATTGGACAGTTGTGGGAAAGTTTGGAAATGAGACACTTCAAGCTCCTCAATGGTCACAAAGCTCCAGGGATCCCAGCTACCAGTCCTTGTTTTTTAACAGTTTGGATTTTTTTTATTAGTAGTAGCATTATTATTATTATTATTATTATTATTATTATTATTATTATTGGTAGTAGTAGTAATCTTGTGATTTTGTAAAGAAATATTAATTTTGTTGCTAAATATTTATAACTTATGAAAAGGAAAAAATGTAATACAAAAGAACTGATCATCTTCATCATAAAAAAACCCCTTTTACGTTTAAGATATGATTGTACAAAAGAGGAAAAGTAGCTTGTTTTTTTATATAAACATGATAAAAATTTTCTTGGATGGGGGTAAACACAGGTCTTTTCCTCTTATATGTGGCATATAGTCTCATAGTATGAAGACTTCACATATTTTAAATGGTTCATAATTTCCTTTAAATAAGAAGGCAAGCAGTGTCTTTTACACTTGTCCTCTTTAATGATTTAGGACAATGAATGAATCAGACAGAGTTATTAATTTTTCCACATGCAATGTGTATACAGAGTAGTTGTATCAATGACCTCTAAGTATTTTTTGAGGCTTTGTAAATTTATTATTATTTTTACGCTGAAGGTTATACTCTTTACCAGAAACAACAGAAACAGTACTTCTTTATTACTATTTAATTATGTGTACAGGCTTTATTATGTGTTAGCAATCTTTCTTCATATAATTTGAAATTACAAGCACTCCCTCAAACATTTTTTCATTTTTACAGCTAGTTAAAAATTGAGACTGCCTAAATGTTTTGACAATGAAGTCTAAATACCAAAGATTAATTCTAACACTGGATGCCTTAAAAGACTTTAATGAAGATCGCCCAATACTGTGCACGCTATGCATCAGGCTTACGTACATTACAATGACTCTTCCTTTTTTGGGTGAAGAACATTCACTCAGGCTGAGTGAAACAAAGCAAATTCCCAATTTAGAAACATGAAATATCCCCTGGATAACTCAAGTGTGTCCGGACTTACTGAAAAGGAGATTGAATTCACCACAGAGAGCTTCACTCTTGCGTAGATTTACACAGGGCACACGGAAAGTCTTATTGTCAGAATTTATAGTGCCAGTGACTTTCTTGTGGTCCAGGGTCTCTGTGTATGTCAGCAGAGGATACACAGGGTGATGGCACCAGCAGCTGCATTTCCACCAGCTTGTGGAAATAGAACACTTTGGGGAATGGTTATGTGAACCAATCTGCAAATTGCTCAGAACTGACATAACAGCCAGCACCACATACACTGCATTTTCAGCTGAGACAGCTTGTGCATTGAGTCTCAACTAACTACTAACAAAAACCATAATGATAAGAGCAATCTAACAACACTGAGATTGAGCTGGATAGGGGGAACAGAAATATTTCCCAAGTGATGTTTGGGGAAGGAGATGCAGCTTTAGCGATGGGACTTATATCCCACAATATAACTTGCCATGGAGAATGGGGTCAGAGCCATAGTTTCTACCTCCTTTGCTTTTGTTGCGGTATTAAAAATCTATCCTGGCAAAAAAACCAAAACCAAACCAAATAACCAAAAGGCGATCTAGGGTAAAATATTATACCAGTGTGTTCTGTTATTATGTATATGAAAACTGTAGTGGATGATCTGTTTGGTCTCTTTACTAAGTGTCTGGCTGACTGCATTATGGGGTGCCTGAAAGTATCCCTGCAATCAAGTGAACATCATGTCTTCATCTCTCCTGCTGAGCTTCACCTAACTTTTCATAAGATTCACCTAACTTTGGATCAGCCTCTGGTTACCTAACTACTTCAGCTGTGTTTTGCCTTTCCTGATTTTGTGGGTAGAGATGAATTTTTACTGTGTGTGTGTGTAGTTTTTGGTCTTAAAGGCTTCTTTCCTTGCTTGTCCATGCTAGCTTACCAAATTCAGCACATCACTGCTCTTTTGCACATGTACTTGGGTGTTCTTCTGTTGGAAAACCTGAGCTGGTGAGATGATGGTTTCAGTAGCTGTCACAAATGTGTCCCCAGGTCTGAAAAGAGAAAGCTCTCCCACGTTCTCCAGTTCAGGCTTATATAGGATGTTCTCCAAAGCAAAGCATTTCTTATTTTATTAGTAGAAATAAGGTCTGGTATAAGAAAAGTGTTAAAATCAGTAAACCAGATTTCCCAGTTACACTTCTGTTTCAATAAGTCATTCCCTTGAAAAAAACACTAAATATGAGTAATTTACATCAAGCTGTGTTTTAACTAACAGCTTCTTAGACCATAACCCAGGTGATCCATTTTGCACACTGGTATTTGGATGCCAGTAACTTCCGCAGCTTCACCTAGGTGGTAGACAAAACTGCAGACTTTCCTTTCCCCTGGATACTGAAATACCGAGAACCAGAATCTGTCTGTTTACTGTAGAGCAGATGACAGACTTACGTATCTACCTTAGTTTCAAAGTCCAAGAGGAAAGTGATGTAGATCCAAACCTCCCACACTTCAGGACCTCCCACTCACAGCTCATTTTGTAGTACTTAGCAAGTGCTGGAAGCAAGACCTTCTCCTGTACCAACTCACAGACACCATGTGTTTAAAATTTTTATTCAGATTCAGAGTCACAACTCCTCCTCATTAGGTAATTTAATAAATTATGGGTGGAGAGACAGTACTGAAAGAAAGGAAAAAGATTATGATGTAATCCTGCCTCCACTAAAATTGATAAAACTCCCACTGGTGTCTGCAGGGGTAGGATGTCTCCCCCCTAATTATATCCACCTACTGTCTCTAATGAAACAGCTGTTAAAATCTGTGTCCCAGTGATACATTTTGCATACGCCAAATTAATCTTACAAAGTGACTTCTACATGCGGTATCGGACCAGTTAATGAATACTTCGATTTCAGACTTGATGCAAGGCTTGTGTAGCTGAAAGATTATTGCAGGTATAGCCATTGCCCCAAAAAAACCTCTTATTTTTGTGTAGATTTTTGAAATGGCAAGGAGAGTAAAAAGCAATAGTGGTATCATAAAAGGAAAACTAAATAATTAGATTGCAGAAGTAAAAGTTTACCAAATTGAATAGTGCAGAGAAATGAACATAAGGATATGTCTGACTAGGGAGGAAGTTTGTTAACTTGGTCATGATGTTCTTGTGTGATCTGAGAATGCTTCTAATGTGCAGGGTTTGTGCATGACCTGCCATCAGCCTCATGCTCAGGTGAGCCAGGGTCACACAAGGATTTTCTCTACACCCTGTGGTTTCCCCCATGGTGACCATGGAGGGCGAAGCCAGACTGGCTTCTGATAGTGCCTCATCACCCATGAATGAATAAAAGAGAGTCCAGGAATGGACATACAAAAAGTCTGGTTTGTATCTTCCACATTCATTACTATTTATGTGGTAATTTTTCACTGCAAAAATATTTTTAATAGCTTTCACACAGAAACCACAAAGAGTTAGATCATAACCTCACAATCTGATTATATGGCAGTGTGGAATTTTGGAGAAAGAGAAAACAAAATATCCAAAAGAGCTATTTAGCGCTTGGTCTAGGATCTTAGTGCTGAAGGTGTCAGTGTAGGGCATTTTAATGATTAAAATGATTTAATGATTAAAACAGAATTTAGTGTTGACCTACCCTTTGAACAGGAGGAGACCAGTCCATGATTAATGGTGTGGTTATGTACTTTAGTATTTCTAAGCCACAGGCTCATAGGTAGCATCTGACTCTGGTTGCTTATATTCAATTTAGGGGAGGTTTTTTTTTTCATATGGCAGTTCAGAGTGGCTGGTTGCTGTACTAAGCTAATTTGAATTGTATTATGTAACTGGGCTACAAATTTTGACATTTCCAGCTACACTGAGTACCCAGTTATAAACTGTGCAAAACTATACACATGGTAAATTCACAGTGACTGTGTGCATGGCTTATAAGGGCAGATGAGGCAGGCATACACCAAAGATTCCCACTGGACAAACTGAAGATTCACATATATCTTATTGTCTCTCTATGATCAGCTAATACAGCCTGATTTTCTCTTGTTAGTTATCTCTGCTCCTACTCACAGACAATTATGGCTGTGGAACCGTAAGCCTGGGGGCTTTCTGAACTTTGGAATCCAGGGTCTGGATGCCAAGAGCCAAACGAATTGAAAAGGCTGCCTGATTCATGGGCACAGTCCTGCTGTCATGGCTGCCAATGGATGAAGACTTTCAGTCCAGTAAGATTTTCAATGATGAAACTGAAAACAATGGTACATTTTATAATCATCTCCTGACACACTCCTACTGACATAACTTTATTTGATTCATGAGGAGTGTCAACAATTACATGAAATAGTTTCTCATTTCATGGTGTTGAATAAATAATTTGATTTTGGGACAAGGAGGAATATACATAAGAGCATTTCCAGTTCATAAGAAATTATTCACAAATGCAACCAAGTCTCTAAGTAATTTTTAGAGCTCTAATTGGCCTTACTGGAGTAGTGGGTTTGGACCAGATGACCTCCAGAGGTCTGTTCCAACCTTAAACATTCTGTGGTTCTGTGATTTCACGAACCACATGTTCTGAACTTATACGGCATCATATGATGGCCAAACTAAACCAAAACAAACCAAAACAACAAAAACAAAACAAGCAAACCAACCAACCACAAAAATACCCAAACCAAACCAAACAAAAAATAAGTGGCAGACTTATGAGACCATCCACAAACTAAATCAAAGTCAGTAATGTGTTCAAAACCACAATATTTTTTCAGTTGTACAGATGTGTTAGGAAAGTATGAGCAAGTTCATTACTGTCACATTTAACAGGGATGTTCATCCTCTGTATAGTTAAAAAAGTTGTCATTTCTGCTGAAGGACTACTTGGTAGAATACATCTGCCTAGTTTGACGGCAGGTAAGCCAGCAAGGGGAGCAAAATATAGGAAAGTGTCTCTGAGTATGAGACAATGACTGTGGGAAGGTACCACTCATCTGGGTAAAGCATTATGGACTGTAATAGTGGGGAACAATCCAGGTTTGGCAAGTAGACTGATAACATGATCTCATAAGACTTTTCCGTCTGTAATGCTTCTGATCTCTAGCTGGAGAAATAATGAATACACGTTTGATATGCAGCTGCTTTGTTCCAAACTCGCTTCTGTTTGGATTGTGGCATGACATATCCCTGGCTCATGTTTTCAGAGTCCTTTCTGAGGTTGGAGGTGGAGGAGAGTACACATTCAGGTATTGTCCTAAAGGAGTTGGGGCATTTTTTTTACACACATGAAGATCTATTATCTTGGCAATGTTCCTGGGGCTTCTACAGGCTTGTACAGGAGGTGAGGGTCTTGCAGTGGTCACATGCAATATTGCTGAAGTCTTGGCACTATGGGACAAGCCTTTCCAAAGACAACCTCATTCATATTCAATTTCATATGAAAATTCAAAATAAAAAACCCAAAACAACAGCAATATACTTTTTATTTTAAAAAAAGTTCTCTACCGAGATTCCTCTTTAAAATTTGTACTTACTGTATTTCCTGTCTCTGGCCAGCTGGGATCCAGAAATGAGTTATCCTTCTGCCCTCCCTGGAAAGAACAGACTTTCCCAGTTATGTCTCAACTGCTTTTTTTTCTAGAGATGAACAAGAGGGCTCAGCACTCTTCTCACCACTCCATCTGTATCTTCAACCTCCATAAGGGCACCTTGTAATCATGGTGCTTGTAGAAGACAGAAATAAGTCTTACTAGGTCTTCCAGAGAAATGGCTCTAGACGTCTGTAGACAGATGGGTTTGTATTTGCCATTGAGAACTGTGGGATCTGGATTTACTATGGACCATGGTGACAGAGTGACAGTGACAGGCAGGCACAATCTGGGGGGTTGCAGGGACACTGATGACATTAAGATGTCATTTTCTCTACAGTCAACAAGCTGAAGAAGCCTGGGTAAATGTCTGCAAATCATACCTCAAGTCACTCCAATCCGTGCCCCTGTCTCTTACCAGTACTTTTTGCACTGATACGTTTTTCTCAATTAACAAACGTGCTGTTTTAATTCTGTTTAGCATTACATTCACATCACATAGCTTCAATGTGCTTCTGACTCAGGCCACATGTTCCATTGGCGAGAAATACAGCTGTTGGAAAAACTGTTAAATATTTCACTAAGAAAAATATTAAAACACAATTGGACTAGCAATTAGAGGGATAAATACCTCAGATCAGAAAGTGAAGCAAGAATGCAGTTTAACACATGAGGACTGACAAACATTGTGATCCCAAGTGTAAATGCTGATGCCATTCCTCTGACTTGCACATTCTATCATAGAGGTTACTTTTGTTTAGCAAGGAAGAAATCCATAAAAGAAAGCTCGATCTCTGTGTTATTTAAAAGATGCTAGTTAAAACGGCAAGAAAAGAAGGACTGTAATCTACTGTGATGGTAGGAATAAATTAGGATGGCTGTAAATGAGACTGAAATGTCTCCTCAGTAGAAACTGCTTCTACCTTTCAGTCAATAACATGCTGGGCTCCTAATGATATAGCATCATCTTGATCCTAATTACTTGAACCACATGGAATTATTCTCCTGCCCATATAGAATTTGTAGCTAATTTTCCTCTTTTGTGTCAACTGTTAAACACAAATCCCGTCTATCACTGAATATTTTAACAAGTCTTAGTTTAAAAAAAAAATATACTGAAGCAAATTTTTTTCCATGTATTAAAAAAAAGATTAATGCTGTACTGAGAAACATCCTTGGCAAATATTGACAAGCTTGCATTTTCTTGAGATGCTATAAAAAACATACCTTTGGAGGAAGGGGACACAAAGGGGAAAGTGAACCTATGAAATCATCACACTTGGGGTTTATGCAGAAGGGAAGTGGAGGCAAAGCTTCCTTTAATTGAACACGAAGCCCTGTGCCACTATGAATCTCAAAAAGATCCCACATGGTCCAATCAGACATCTCCTGCTATCACTGGGAATCCTGCAGCTCAGTACTCAAAGGAATCAGTTCTTCTTTCATTTGATTTGTGGGATTGGAGTTTAGGAGTTCTGGGCTACAGACAGGAAAAGAATTAATCACAGTACAACTGATCTCCCAGCACTACTGCCTCCACCCACTGTTTATTAGAATACTTTGTGGACAAAAAGTGGAATTCTTTAATTTAGAATTGCTCTTCTAGGTCTTTTGAGGGATGAATGACATGAAAGCACATACTAAGTTTACATTTAAGATAGTCACTTCCAAGGCACATTTTCAGTTGTCAAAACAGAAATGGTAAGAAAAATCAGATTTCACATTTCCAAATTTCACACCATTGTCTTTATAAAGGAATCAAATTATTGATTTTATTTTACTTAAATCATCTAGTCCTAACCACATATTTAGTGATTTTGTAAATTATTCATGTGCACTTACTGCCAACAAAACAGATAGATTCGGGAACACTGGCAGTTAAAAATTCTTATGCATTAGTTTTCATAGAGGATATCAAAGGAAGCAGAAGAAGTTCTTTGAGAATTCCATCACCAGCTGAACTGGACACTCCTGTTTATAAATACCTGAGAGATTACAAGGAAACACAAAATAAATGAGTGAGTGCTCTGTCGCTAATGAGAATTCTGGCTTGGTTGTATGCTGAACCATTGTTTAATGACATTATATTAATTTAAATCACTCTGAGGTGAGAGTAAATAAATAGCAGGGCAGGAGAAGTTGTAAGTGCTCCAAATTTGCTCTTTGGTAAAAGACTGTGTTGACACAGAAATGGTTAAGCATATGAAAAGCAAATAAAAGAACATATTGATTTTCTTTCTATATTGGGTTGTGGAAAGATTTTTGTTCAGATATCTAGAAAAAGATGCTCTGCCAAAATAAATGCCACTGTTCATTGAAGCTGGGCAGACATCCTCTGTGGTCTAGGAAGGACTGAGAGTGACGAAGTATCAGGGAAAAAGTTTTCACATAAAGTGCCCTTTATAACTGATTTATTTAACTTGGATTGCATTATATATTATTACTATATTATATGTTGCATATTATTAATAGATTATATTGAAAGGTGAAGTACAGAAGTGTGTTTTAGTGAATACCAGATGCTTTAAAATGTTATCAAAGCAGAAAACATAGCCAAATTATGATATGTCACAAATTTGTTCCTAACAGAAAAGTGAAATTGTCCTACCATGGGATAGGTTTTAGTCAATTTTCTTGCTACCTTCTACTTTCTTCCCATTTTCTGTCCATACTTTATCTGTCATTACCATTCCATTTTCTTCCTTATTTCCTGCTCTTTTTTGAGGAGAGCACACTGACACATTCTTCCCTGGATATAGTTTCTGTCCTTGAAAACCTTACTTGACTGATAGCTCATGGTAGTGAAGAAAGAAGTTTAAACCCAATGATTTAATGACAATCAAATGTCCCAGGGAAAGGTGACAGCTTCACCACACCTTCTAGACAGTCCTAAGAGCTCTCACGCTGACCTAAAAGCCATCTAGCCCTTGCCAGGGTTAAAATCTGTACCTTAGTGGCAAGTCTGACGGCCCAGTGAGGCTGCACAATTTATTTGTGCTCAGTACTCAGACAGCTGTACTCTTCTAGGAGCAGTGTTATAGATACATAATTGTGGAATTAGGGAAGGTTTTTAATTGTTTAAGGAGAGTGATGAAGTTTAAGTCCATCAGCATGTGCTAAGTAAGAAAGAGAAGCACCTGTTTGCTTCTGTGAAAGCATGTTTTGTAATTATTAGTTAGACTAAAAATATTAAGAATATTTAGAATTTGCTTTACAGTTAAAAAATATTTACAAATGAAAACAAGCACAGTTCAGCCAAATTCTTTATTGAGTATTTGTTTCAAAACAGAAGTAGAAAATCATGTTAGACAACCTCCGAAACTTTGGTCTGCAAAATTAAGGTACTTTGAACATGTTTTTTCTACCCCATGAATAATTGCCTTTCACCTTTTGTTAATAAAGGCAGACAACTTCTATGAGTACAAAACTAGAGTTATAAAACTGACGTAATTTACAGAAAACTCCACATTATTACCAGACATTAGCAAAGCATGTTTTGATACAAAAGCTTTCAGACCTAGCCTCATTTTTGTAAGACCTTTTTCCATGCTGAGTTAACTGTTTGCATGCATTTTGTTTATCCCTTTTATAATCCACTTTAATAATCAAAAGACATATTTAGGGAAAAGTGGGAAAACACTAAAGAATCTCAGTATATGAATTGGTATAGGATTCCTTTAATGGGAATCATTTTTCTTATAAATAAAAGGTCAACATGATCTGAAATACATTACAAGAAGCTCATAACATTTGCTTTTTTTTCTTTTTTCAAGAGCTTCCATTAGCCAAGTTACTGGAAGGTATTTGGATATGCAATGTAGGACAAAAAAAAGGATACATTTAATATAAGGCATATTTGTTTGCTTAGAAAAGGTAACATTACGACTTTAAAGACGATGAATTTTGATGTATAAAAACCACAAAATACTACTGAACCAAAAGTGCTATGTTAACATCTCATATTTCCTTAGATTACTATAAAAGTCACCTGAGGTGATTCTTTTTTCCTAGAAATCATCTAATTTCATTTATATTCCTTATTTAGTGGAAATAACAAAAATAAAAAAATACACTCTGTATTGTTCCCTGCTCATTTTTAATCCAATCCTGCAAACACTTACTAGCGAACAAAAGAAGGAATCCTGGTTCTACAGGAGTTTTTGGGCTTCCAGGATCCCACCCTGCATAGTGCTTACTATGAAGAGCGGTAAAAGCACCTCCAATGGACCACTCCTAGTGAGCACTGTGCTGGCAGTGAGTACCTGCAGCTTCACATCTTTTTGTGAATTCATGGTTCAGTTTACATTATGTCATAAAAACAATGTCATTTTCTAATGTTCTCATTTAAAAATAACCCAGTTCCTCTTCCTCTCAAAGACCATGTTGTTAATCTGTAATTCTGCAAACTCTGTCTTGGTAAGCTTTTAAGAACGATCTAGTCTTGTCCTCCTTCTTGCTGCTCCTCCTGCAAAACATGGAAAAAGGACTTTAAATATTACCTATAGTTATATATAACATAGTAACTCTCTATATTGTATTTACTTATGAAACAGACATGTAAGAAGGAAAGATGAAGCCTGGTGATGAACATTTCTCTCCTGCACTGGCAGCTGTGAGATTAAATTGATCTCTCAGCTTCTTCATTAATCAAAATAACATAGAATCTGAAAGTTGCAAATCCTATGGTGGAGAATCCCAGAGTGCCGTTTTCCCATTGTTAAGACTCCAGAGTGAAATTTCACTTTGATTGCTTTATTCTCATCTAAACCACTCCTCGACTAAAGCACAAAATCAAAGTTGTTTTCATATCTACAAGAAAAATATAATTAGCAGTTCCAGATTTTGTTAGATTTTTTTTTAAAGCAGAAATACAACTTCTTCCTTTTGAAATCTGTATTTTAAGAGATTTTTTTTTCCACCTGAATTTTGACATAACTGAGAATAATATTTGTTACATGCTGTAATATTTAAATGTATGTTTGGCTTTTACCTTGTGCCCTCTTGGCTGGTTGTGCTTTCCGTACAGGTGCTTCTAGAAAACAGAAATATTGCAGTCAGAAGTTATTTGCTGAAGGCTTTGAACAAAAAGTCATTGGAAATATTGGAAGCTCATTGCTGACTTTTGAAGTTTGTTCTTTAAATTTTTCAGTAAATTAAGAATTTTGTTCCAGTAGTGTGTTAGCTTGGTCACCTGAAATATGGTTGCTTATAATGCAATTCCCACACTTCTCTCATGTGCTGTCATCCATTAAATCTTAGAAACATTTCAAAAGTATTTTTATATTTTAACCATATGAATTAATCCATTATCTGCCCTGGCCTTCTACAGATGATGTAGACAGGTGTCAGGACATTTTGTCTGTGCTCTTCATTTATCAAACGCCATGTGACACTGTCAGTGAGGTACAAGCTCAGGTTAAGGCACAGGACTCAGTCTCAGCTTTTGGAGGAGGATGTCCAGGTCTGTTGCATTGACATTACTTCACAAATTATTTATGAGCAATATGCTTGAAACCATACAACACGCTGGCCACATTTCCAGCTGTGCTTGGGGCTTGATCTGTGCAGTGAGTCCACAGCATGATTCCACATTTAGAGTTCAGTTAATTTTCTCAGGCTTCTGCTCTAAAAGGTGGAGCAGAGTAAGGGCTACTGCATAGCTACCACCCTCATTAGCAGATACATCCATTTTTTTTTTTTCACTTAGTGAAGCTATGGACACATTTTCCTTTTTGTCATCAAAACCTGAGACATTTTTTTAACCAGATGCCTCCTCACTGGGAGGAAAAACACTTCACAAACATAAGAAATATTTTTTCTGTTAACATCACAGAAATGTTATTGCGGTAATTTTTCCCTCTTTACAGCCATGAAGTACTTGTGTATTCCCTTAACAAGCTGCAGCCAGTTCTCTTTTCATCCTGAGGTACAGGGTACGTAAATGCATAGCCCTGAGACACAGGCTTGATCTCATTCCAGCTGAGACTGAGCATTGGGTTTCTGCACCACCAAGGCAGAAAATTTCAGGCTCTGCACTGCCCTGACAAGGACAGAATATGGTCCATCTAAATGGTGCTTTCCAAACTTAGGTGCTGTCAGCACAATTATTCTTTCAGATAAGCCTCATGTTTGAAGATCACACCCGTCTGTCATTTTCAGGCAATAGGAGACTCCCTAGCATGCCTTGTACTACTCAGCACTGATGCTGTGCAAACACTCTGTACAAACCTTAAGTATTTGGCATAGATTTCAAAGTTATAAAGGTAGAAACACATTTATTTAATTTCATTCTCCAAAAGCCATAATATTTTTTCCTATGCATTTAGTTCAAAGGCTGACCCAATAACTTACTCTGTATTATTAGAATTAGAATTGTAATTAGAAAAAGACATAAATACAAAGGAAACCCTAAGCAAGTTACTTCTTAACTTTAAATGAAGATCATTAAACAATGATTGTTAAACTTGAATAACAAATTCCTGGTATAAAGGCAGGTTGAATTCTATTTGGCTCCTTTCAGACACTGATTCCATTCTGGTTCCCTCTTTTAACAAAAGGACAAAGGTAGAGAAATTCCAAGACCCTGTGAAATATTTACTCAACCCCAGAGGTTATATTCCCTGCATGCCACCC
Source organism: Acanthornis magna (assembly GCA_036785705.1). Lineage (NCBI taxonomy): Eukaryota > Metazoa > Chordata > Aves > Passeriformes > Acanthizidae > Acanthornis > Acanthornis magna. The sequence continues at coordinate 18,138,807 of JAWUZG010000090.1, forward strand.
CCTCCTCACAACGCTGAGAAACCCTCACAGCAACAGATCACATTTACACTGACAAGAAATAACTCAAGTTAAAAGCAACTCACGTGGTCTTCTTCTGTATGTGCTGCTTAAAAAAAATTAAAGTCTTTATAGTGCATATTCCTTCAGATGTTTTACCTAAGCATTGTGGTTAGGTATTTCCTCTTGTCTACTGTGCTTGCCAAATCTTTTAGTTACTTTCAGCCACAAGACAAACCTCAACATTTTTCTCTGTAGTGCCAGTGAAAGAATTCTTTCCCAAAACAATTAGAAAACTCTTCTTGCAAAAGTGCTGACTTCAGACCTAGTAATTTTTATGAATAGATACTATAAAATCTCACCTGGAATGATCACTTTAGACAAAGCAGGTCTTAGTGATACTGGATTTTTAGATAAACTAACCTTCCAGATGAACTTTCTTGAATTCTCTCTCGATAATCTGTGGCTCTCCCTCAATTACTTTAGTAACCTTGGTGTACTCAGTTCCGGCTACGATAAGCATCAAAAACAAATGAGTTAAATCTGGCATAGTATTTTTCCATGTGCAAGGAGCCTTCAGTGGAAACGTCATTTTTGGTTGTAGGTGTTGCAGGCTACCATGCTATTCATGCCTTAAGGCTTGTTATTTGTAGGGATGAGTCATTCACTGCAATCTTGGTTTAAAGTTTTGTTTCAGCAACAAGTGCTAATTGTTTTAAGCATTGCTGGAGATTTCATGAGCAGAATTAAAGCCCATATGAAATAATTCCTCTGTTTAGACTTTGAGAATACATTAGTTTGTGACTGTATTCAAATTTAAATTATTAGGAAGTTTTCAGTAAAACATAATTTTATATAGACAAGAGGGCCATTAGGCAATATCACCATTGTCACCAATAACCCCAAAGCAGCATGTGTATCTGCTTTTATTGTCTAAATTTTTTAACAAGGTATTATCACGGCAGCCAAGGGTAGCTGTCTGGATAAATAATGGAAAACATAGAGAAAAATCAAATTAAAGCAAAAGACAAATCTGCCTGTTTGTTCCATTCTGTAAAGCGGGATGCTTATGCAAACTAACATATAATAGCAAGGAAAAATAGCAAGAATTCAAGAGATGACACTGTCTTTTTCAAATTTTCTACAGAGAGACAATTTATCTCTTTTCCACACATCTATATGCTCACTATAAAATGCATCTCTACAGATTAGGCCTTTTTAATGGTACACCTGTATAACTGAGGATGATTACAAGTACAGCTATAATTGTTAGATTTTGGCACCAGACCTGCCAATTTTGAATAGTTCTACAGATAAAATTTGATTGTGCTCTTTGTTGCCTGATTTAAACTAGTAGAACATAGGGCAGTATATGGAGGAATTTTCTTTCTGCAATTTTTTAATTTCCAGATTTTCTTTTAAATATTTAATCCAGAAATAGGCGTCTCCAGAGAACAAATCCTTTCACATGGCTGGGACACTTAGGATGAAATGAAAAACCCTCTGGAAGTTTCTACTTCTCTCCAAAATGATAGGTGAATTCTGTCCTAGGTCTGTAAAACTAAGATTTAGATATTTAAAACAGAACAAAGAATTACAGTCAACAGGAGTCATAGCCATATCTTGTCTTTTCTCCAAGACTAGCTGTGTTATCAGCTAGATTGTTTAAGTTTGGTGGAAAGATGTTCAGCTGTTCAGCCATCATGAATTTTTTAACTTAAGTCACATCCACAGAACAGTGCTTTTGAAAAACTACAAGGTTTAGTTCAGTGGACTAAATGTGGCTGTGAGCTACTTTACTGGTATACAACTTTGTAACTTCCAAAAAAGTGAACATAAAATGAAATGGATTCAGTTGATTTATGTCAAAAGAAACATCCATCCATATTTTTGAGCTTCTGACTCAGGTTTAAACTAACATTTACAATACCCACATCACTTAAATTCTTTTTTTATTCCCCATTGCTATTATAGATAGTTTTGCTAATCTACATTAAGCAGAGAACATTCCAAATTCATAGATAAAGATTAATTTCATAAGCAGAAGTTCTTCTACTGCTTTTCTACATCTACTGGTTATATACTGCCAAGACTGTTAGAATTAAGAGAGCAAGAAGGAAAGAAAACCATTCCTTGGAATGCTGTATTTGAAGAGAATTAAAGTTAATGTCTTCATATCCATCACCTGTAAGCATTTAAAGAAGGATGTTAAACATGCCTTTAATTATTAACTTGAGGGCAATGAACATTCATTTCTGAAGAACTGATAAGTAAGATGAATTTGGCCTGATAAAATATGTTCTGTTTCATAAGAGTTTTTCACAGATTTGAATTTGCTGGGGAAAAAAAAGTGGAATAAATCTTCATTGCTCCCCTGAGTTTTAATTAGGTAACTTTTTAAAGACTGAATAAACACAAATAATTTTTTTCTGTGATTAATGGCATTAAAAAATTGATTACTCAGGCTTTGATACTTATTCCCATTTCACAGATATCTGGCACTTAATATACTGGTTTTTACTTTTTTTTCCATTAAAATTCCATTTCTACTATGTCAGTCTTTAAAATGTTGAGTTCAACATGTCTGAGAGGGGTTTCAGTTATCATAACCTGTTGCAAAAAGGTTAGTTATAATACACTGAATTACCTCCCTGCAGAAGTCTTTTGATTTCTTCATCTTCCAGTAAATGACCATCACCTTCAATAAATTTGGTCACCTTGGTAACCTCTGATAGGATACAGGTTATGGCAAAAAAATCGATTTACAGAAAACATTTGGCAATCCCACAAGAGCATATTACAGAATTAATCCTGTCATATCACTGTTCTGAATTAAAAAATTCATCTGTTATGTTACCAAATTCCACATGAACACTGGAAACACTGTATTTAATGACAAACATAGCATACTATGTATTAGACCCAGGCAGCCTCAACTCCAGAGCTGACTGAAATGTGAAGATCAAGGACACAAACCAGAATGTTACATTTGGGCGGTTCTGAGGTTTCATCTCTGGGTAAGATTTTGCAGTATGAGAACCATTTTTTTAAAACATGGAGTATCCATTCAGTTATTACTTAAGTTTTATATATATGTATATGTATAAGAAAGGAAAGAAAACCAGGATACTAACCTTCTTCGAGGATTTTCTTTAACTTCTCTTCATTGTCTGAACCCCCTGCAGTAATTCTGGTATATTTTATTTCAGGACCTGGAAAAAATTTGTAAGATACTGTCTTTTATCATATATAACAGGTTTGTCCTTTAAATTATTTTTTCCTATTTAGTACGCATGGTGATTCTGTGATTATCATCTTATAATCTGCTTATATGATAACTTTATTTTTTACCATTTCCCAAATTAAACAGAAAGATATTTAAAAATGGTAGTTACAACTCTTTGTGAAAGTGATTAGGCAAATTCAACATAATTAGAGTAACTACGTGCTTACGTTCTTAGAGTAAGACACAATTTTAAACACTTTATTGCATTAGGTCATAGATATTTCTGAAGTCCATGGTTAGTCTGAGCTGACTGTTGCAAATAGACATTGGTGTTTTTCTTACTGCTACAAATCATTAGAAAACGTAACATTTGAGATTCCTTATCGGTTTCTACAGATTGAAAATATGGAGATATCAGGTCTGAAATGCTGGCATTTTACATTATGTTCACCATTTCGTGAGGGGCATTAGTGAAACTTGAATTCGAGAACTGACACAATTATATTTTAGCCCTCTCCCCTGAAATTTTTTGTCAGAAAATAGTCACAGGTATATTCAGAAACCACTAATGCCTTTCATTCAGTTATTTTAATTGTAGTAAAAAGTTGTATGATAATAACTTAGCATGGTTCTTTATTTCTGTCTTGCTCAAATGACTTCACCTAATTTTAATATTTTCTAAATAAAATTAATATTAAGACTTAAAGCTATGTTAATATGTCGTTGTAACAGTGTCTTATCCTTACAAACTCTCTAGTAGAAAGAATTTTAATGGCAACATTCGAACTGATATTTAAGCAAGGTGCTCAAAAAGTGTCAATACAAAGTTACATGTATCGCATACTATACTAAAATATGCCTCAATCCACTCATCGATTTTAGAATGTTCAAAGAAATATCCCTGTAATAGGTCAAATACAGTTGAAATTGCCTAAAAAATTTCGGAGTTATTATGTGAGAAAATCAAGGGATGCACATTAATTTAATCTCACGTTAGCTGTATCCAAGTGTCTAACTTGTGGGTGTCCCCACCTTACAGAGAAATAGAGATCTTTTTCTGAAATGGTTGTCAAGAGAGCCTGGGGTGACATGAAAAAGTAGGCATCCACACATTAAATAGCCAAATTTGGTAAAATGAAACCTTCCTGGAGATTTATAATCCAAAAGTTCGGGGGAAAAAAAAGTTTTCCTTCTAAATCAAAATGCAATAAAAGCAATCTCATTGTGAAATGGTAGGAGAAACTTGCAAGAGCAGACATTTAGTAAATATATGAAAACAAAAACCAAAAAAAGAAGAGAAATTTTCATAGTTTAACATGCTGTTAAAATATTGTTGCCCTTTCAGTGTATGTGTGTGTAGCACACATGAACAGTTTTTCAGCCACACAGAGACTGGGAAGCATTAGGGAAAATTCATCTGTCAAGGAAATGCAGTTTAGGCGCTAGGACAGAACTTAAGATGTGTTATTTTTTATGTAAAGGTGGATTTTACTGAGAATGAATATCTCAGCTTAATTTACCTTGAATAATTCTTTCTTCTGTTACTTTTTTCTCTGTCACTTCCACAGGTCGTCCGTCAATTATTTTGGTGTATGTTTTAATAATTGGTTCTACAAAGATTTTTAAATTGAAGACATTAATCAAGTGATGAACTTTCAAGTGCTCTTTTTGAGATGTAGAAGCTGACTGAAGCACACAAGGAAATACCATAGCATATTTTAAGAAAAATAAAAATGTTAAGAGACCGGGAACTAATTCTACTCAAAATCTAGGATGATCACATGTGATTTTTCCTTTAAAACCATTCTAGATGTGAATATCTCAATGCTCTTAGCAAAGAGAAGGCAAAGTTTACCTCTCTTTCTGAAAAAATTGCCTTTTAATCACAGAATGACACATTACGTTTTTGATTGCAGAACAATAATGAGCAAATAGTTCTTAACTGAGACATATGTCAGCATGCAAAGTATTTCTAAAACTGTCTTGAATGTAGCTATGGAACACAGCTAGGCAAAAACCCCCAATTTTTTGAAATGCATGAGAATTAGAAATTATGCAATAAAGTTACAGCACTTCACAAGGGCCTTGTTAAAAACAGAACAGCTGTCTAACAAACATATCACATGAATCACCTAGGTAAAGTAGAAACTGATGGGGAATAGTGAATGCTTCAGATCATAACTAATACAAATTGAGTTGCTGAAAGCATACCAACCTCCATGAATCACTTTAGTTATTGTCTCCCCTTCCCTGACTATTTTGAACTCAGGTTCCCCTTCAATTATTTTAGTGAGCTGTGTGATAGATGGGTCTGTGACATGGGAAAAAACAACACGTTACAAATAGTAATAGTCATAAAATATTCATAGTATTCCATGGGGGTGAGATGAAGATTGCATTTTCTCCCCCAACCCTAAACAAACCAGGTGATTGTAATAGAGGGCTGTTTAAATTTGAGAGGCCATTTGTGCCAACATGGTACAATCTTGTATTTCCTCACACGTGATCTTAAATATCGATCCTATTGTACACTTACTCTTTTAATTTATTTATTTTTAAAAAATTTTGTGTGTATGGTATTTTTAACATTTGTTTTCAAGTTTCAGGCAACAAACCAGATCCTCAACAGTGGAGAGGAAGTCTTTTTCTATATATTTTGGTAAGAAGGATACTCTGCAGGTTTACTGGTATCCTATTGCTATTGCTCTGCTAGTGATCAACATGAAATCAACATAGTGAGAGTTTTTCTTTTTTAAAAATTATTTTCGTTACTTATTGTTTGGTCCTTCTTTTATTTGTTGTTTTGGAGTTTCTTTTATTTTTTGCTTTGGGGTTTTTTATGCAGCTTTTTTTTTCCTTTGTATCTAAGGCTTGGCCAGTGGTTACGCAGCTTAAAAAAACCCAAAAAGCAAAGTCTGAGATCAGCTGGAACAGCTGTAAGGATATTTATCAGCATTGATGGCTATCATTATCATGAGTGAGGTTATCTTGATTACACTGATCCAAATGTATCTCTACAGGCTAAAGCAGCAGATACTAGATAAATTAAGAACATATCATCAATTAGCGGTAACAATATGGTGCTTCTATACAGAGTGCTATGAGTACTCCTTCTACTTAAGAAGCTGCTGTAAAACAAACTTCATTTATTCCTTATTTAGAGATGAAAACTTGGCATAGTCCATCTTTTTTACTTTCCGTTTAAAAATCCCTTAAATATCTTCATATGAATTTCTGTTGAAGTTGATTTTGCATGGATTGTTTTTGTTTTCAAAATTACTGATTGGGGTTTAACAACAGCTTTTAAATATGGGTGTGTCATGTCAATTGTTGAAAACAGTCAACTTAATATAACTTCAATAGTAAAAACCAAAAATGCACTTTTTCCCTTCTTTTGCAGTAGCATATGATTGCATAAATTAGAATTTAGAGGTGAATAATGTATTTGTTTGCTGCAGATGAGATGACATGATGGGATCATAAAGATCCCCTGTTATTGTAGACCGCTATTCATCTACTCGGAGTTCTAAACAGCTGAACAAGCAATCACTTCCTTTAGTTTTTAACACATCTGGATGAAAAATATTCATAAATATTTTAAAGAAACAGTCTTAGAAGACTCATTCCCTTGCTTCTGTTTTAAACTTAGAGAAATTTTTCCATGTTGAGAATCCATTAAATGCCAATTAACATTGACAGAAGTGATGAATATAAGTGAAATAAAGGTGCATTTATGAATGGTTATAATTTATTTTTGATTTTACATTTCTAAAACCTGTACCTTTTCATGAAATTGATATCGTAGATGTATGAAAACCAAAAGGTGAAGACATAGCCAGCTATTATGCCTAGTCTAGGATCAATCCTTTGAATATCTAGTCCATTAAGATTTGGGTTTCAGTCAGATTTAACTCTTTACATCTATTTAATCTTTTAGATCCCATACATGGCTATGTATGAGCAATGAAAACACAGCATGAGTAGAAAACACTCAGACAGGAAAAGGCACACATTGCCTTCTGAACTTGGTTGAGGAGAGATGTAGGTTTTTTTAATGCAAATCTCCTTTCCATCATGATCTGGTAAAACTTCCTGACAAAAATGAACTTCTAATTTGCCAGCTTTTACCTACAGACTGTTGTGGATTTATGTGATTCTGAAGGGATCTGCCACTCACTAATGTTACTGAGAAAGCTCAAAAGGGACAGAATTGGCATTATTTGGTCTGTATCTGAATCAATCATCAGCAGAAAGGCTGCACTGGCCAGAGATCACTCCCTGGAGTGTGTCCCAAAGCAGAAGTACTGTACTGGAAATGGAAAAGAGTAGCCTTTCAATACTCAGTAACTTCCAAGAGTTTGTTTTTTTCTTTAGTTTGGTGAATAAAATTTAGTTTGACAATTGACTACACAAGTATTCAGACATTTCATTCTTTTTTAAAAGACAATTTTGTTTCAGGTTATCTTCAACTTCTAAGCATCTTATAAATGACCTAAACTATATACTCTGTCTCTGGGTGTAACGGAGAAGAACAGATACTTTCAGAAAGTGATTCACCCTCACCATAGAAAGATTTCTAAAAACCTCAGATGAATTACCATATGAAATAATCTATCCATTTATATTGCACAGTGGATCTGATTTAATGATGGAGAGTAGGGAACAAAGATCAGCATATATGTTAAATGGCCTCTAATCCTAAATACAATGAAGCACAGACAAGCTCCTGAAAAAATAAGCATTTGTCACTTCTTCTGGAAACATGTCCTCCCAGAAACACTGATTAAGCAGTCTGGATAAAATTCTTTGCATAACATTTTTAAGTGCCTTTTTCAGTTGAGCTCAAAGAAATTCGCTTTCAGCATTTTTATTTCAACGGGAAACTGGATCTCATCAGCTTTAGTTAAGTTATAAATCACAAGTGATTTTAGCAGTCCCAGCTCCACATTTTGTTCTCTTCAGTCCCACCACTAATCTTTAAGTCATGCTTCTGTCTTGAGAAATAAAAAAGACAAAGATTGGCTAGATATCATTTTCAGGCATCCAACAGATATTGGTAGTTAGAACTGATTGAAAATTATAGAAAAATGAACCAATATATTTTCTTCAAAGTGTAAGAAACATATCTACTTCAGTTTTTAAAAAAGCTGTTTTAATTAAAAAAAAAAAAAAGGAAATGCCTTAATTGAAAAAAAAGTAATAAAATAAATGGATTGAAAATCAATTATTTAAAATATTTTTAAATGCCTTTAGAAGAAGGAGAAAAACTCACTTGGGGGGAACATCTGTGGGTAATAATTTCATACAAAATATTTCATTCAGTTCTAATTGCAATATTTGTATCTTTGCTTTTCCAGCAAAGTACTTAGCATCCTGGAGTTGCTAGGTACAAAATGCATCCCATTAAAGAAATATATTCAATATATATTCTGAATATGCATATGAACATATACAGAAATATATATACCACAGGCCTCATTTACCTTCCTTTGTGATGATAGGCTGGACGTTGCTTTCAATTATGTTAATTTCTGAAAATACAGTACATTCCATTCTTACAATTTCTTTGTGGAAATGATCAGTTAGATTTGGTCTGCTCATAAGGATGTGGATAAAATCATAGATATTAAAGGGTGGAAAAACAACTCAAAAGGATCTAGAGTAAGAATCTTGGTTCTGGTTATGAAGTGGTGATGCACTCAGGTCACCTGCAGACAGAATTAACCATTTTGCTTTGTGCCTTATGAAACCCATTGGTCACAGGACCCGCCATGACATATGGTACATGATAGTGATGGCTTGTACAATTACCCACACAAAGATTTGCACAATTCCCTGACATACCTTATATCTGACTATTGCCCTTTTTCAGGGATCTGATCTGCCAAACACAGGAAGCCTGGTATTCAGAACTATAGATAGAGCATCACAGATGATATGCTCCCAGGAGATGAAGTGGTCTCTCCACACCTAGGACAGACTCAAGTATTCACTGAACACCTCTGACAGTTATTTGGCTCATATCCATTCACTGGTAGAGAAGCCCTCACTGGCAGAGGTTCCAGGCTTCCCAATCCTGCATTCAACTGAATCTACAGCTACAGCTTTCTTGATGTCCACATTGATCTCTCTTTCTTCATTTTCACAGGCATTGTTTCTTGTGCTACTCTCACTGGCCATGGCAGGTAGAATCATAGAATGTCTTGACTTGGACAAGACACGCAGTGATCATCAAGCCCAACTTCCTTCTCAAAGGAATACCTAAGACTAAGCCATATGACCAAGAGTGTTGTCCAGAAGCTCCTTGAGCTCTGTCAGGCTTGGTGCTGTGACCATTTTCCTGAGGAGCTTGTTCCAGGGACCAACGACCCCCTGGGTGAAGAACGTTTTTCTAATGTCTGGTCTGAACTTTTCCTAAAGCAGCTTCATTTCATTTCCTCGTGTCCTGTCATTGGTCACCATTAAGGAGACCAGCACAACCCCCTCCCCTGCCCTCCTTGGGGAAGGTATGGACTGCGATGGGGTCACTGCTCAGCACTGAGGTCACCCCTCAGCCTTCTCTTATCCAATATGAGCAAGCCAAGTGACCTCATCAGCTCCTCCTAAGTCTCTATGTCAGGACCTTTCACCATCTTGGTCACCCTCTTCTGGACACTGGGCCCAAAAATGGTGCCTAAAAATGGTGCCCAAAACTGCCCCCAGCACTCGAGGTGAGGCTGCCCCAGTGCAGAGCAGAGCAGAGCAGAGCAGAGCAGAGCAGAGCAGAGCAGGACAATCCCCTCCCTTGCCTGGCTGGCGATGCTGTGCCTGGTGGCCCCCAGGACACTCTTGGTCCTCCTGGCTGTCAGGGCACTCCTGGCTCATATTCAATGTGTTATCAAGGTGGATTTTACTCCTGTGTTTCAAGGGTTTTTGAACTTCAGTATGTCCATTCCCAATTTTCAAAAGCCTGATATGACAGTTTCCATTTCTACTGTGAAATGTGGCTAGAACTTTTTAGGAACTTAATAATTTGTCTAAATTCATATTGTCTCACAAAGTTAAAGAAGGATCTTTGTCTTTTAGCAGCTTTTTTAAACACATACTTTGAATGCAGAAACTAAACGCAAACCCTGAGAAAGGCTGCAAGAGAGCTAAACGGGGTCTTTTTTAGAGTTTACTCCCTAAAGAGAAAACAGTATGAACAACTGTCTCCTATACAAGCCTTATATTTACACGTATGGGAAAGAGGCGGAAGAGGTACAATCTGTCCCTCTGGAAATAGTTGTGAAAAAGAAAGTATCTCAGTGCACAGTCAATCCTGTATCTTGGGGAGTGAGTACAGTACAAGGCTAGGTCTTTGAGAGAGAGGCAGTACAGCTCTGCTGTGCATCAAGCACTGACCCTTGGCTAAAAACTGAAAAACAATATTTTCCATATGTATCTTGCCTACCCCAAGAGTTTGAATAGCTTACTTCAGGGTTACTTTCCAGTCACACATCTGGAAAGGGAAAAATACAGTAGCGCAGCAGCCAGAAACATTCTACTTTGAATCTTTCTCTTCCTTTTCTTCATTGGCACATCTTACTTTCCCAGAAGTTGCTTTCTTTTTTATTGAGAAAGAGATCTACAATTCCAAATTGGAACTGGCAACACTTAAAAAGCAATCTCAAACCCGTCTGGAAGTATTTAAAATGAACTTACTGTAAAATGTCAGTGGAATCTCTTTGAAGGTACTGTCACGAACAAACTATAAAAACACAAAAGCAATTTATTTAAAATTTAAAAGAAGCAGCACTTGCCTTATAGTTTCCTAGTGAGTGTGGGTAGGATTCACTGCTTCATTGACCTAAAAGTTAGGTGATGCTGTTTGTCTAGGTTGTCTCATTCATTGTTGAGGGAGAATGTAATCTCGAGAGGATAGCTGAGATAAAGATGCTTACTTTTCTTCACAGTCTTTTGATGCTGATGGCTTTAATGACATATTATTTAGTCACTTAATATTTTTCTCAAATAAATGATTTGTTTTCCAAGAGTGATAAAGTGAATCGAAGAACAGATTTGTGCCAGTTCACAGTGAAATTATCCAAATGCAAATATTCTACAATTATTTGACATTGAAAAACATAAATTCTAACTCTTGAGTGCAAGATATCATTCATGATTGTATTTAGGTAACCGGAAGCTATTGAATGTGTTGCCTGCTGAAGAAAGAAAGGACCAGAGAATCACTTATGACTTACAATGTACTCAGTTTCACAGATCCTGCCAGAAAGACAGAGGGATAATTACTGAAAGAGTACCTTAATTTGAATGTACTTAATCAACTTCTTCAGTATTGTGAGCAGCTGATCATTTCCAACAGGCAGTTCTGACAAAAGAAACAGGCATGTAAGAGGAAATATCCAACTGTGTGCATTTTACTTCCATTAACAGTGATCAGGAGATGCAATCACTCTCAAACCCTCACACAAACATGTACTTGGTATATATTATTCCATATCAGCAGAAAAGATAGTTTATGGCTAGTCTTGTGTTTCATATACTTTCACAAAATTTCAAAATACTGCCAAGGTATCAAGCAAAGCTCTTCCACAAAATGAGCAGCGAGGTAAATTTTCTGTTTCAAATTCCACATGGGAATTTTATCTTTAAATTAATTAACTTTTTAAAGTTATTACAATTGCGTATCGTGTAAAGAGATTTAAAAGACTGTGTATACATTTCATGAAACAGTACTCACCTGCTGGATATAGGAGTTTGTCAATGACATGAATGACACCATTTGTTGCCATGAGATCAGATTCCCTTGATTTCAGTTCATTAACCAGAAGAGTATCATTCACCTGGTAAAGGACCAAAAGAGAACCCAAGTTATCAGGGACATTATAAAACAACCCCAAACACTATCATAACATTTGGAGAAATGCATGCCATTCTGTGATGTGGATAGACGTGGCCTATCAAATCTCTGTTACGAGGCTGTAGTAGGGAGACTTTTTCTATACTTAACTGTTTTCAAGTAGAGTTTCCCTCCTTGGATGGTTTTAAGAATATTTGTTACACCCGGCTCAAAGCCACTACCAATGAAAACTCCTTGTGTCAAGTGGTAAAGAAGAATATTCCTGAGTGCATTTTTGTCTCCTATGTAAAAAGAAAAAAAAATAGGAATAAAAATTAAATGGTAGAGGCTAGTTCTTTGTCGGAACTCTAAGGATTCACATAGACTTGAACTAGAATGAAACATAATATGCATGAAAATACCATGAACACAGACAATTTGAATTTTTTAAAATGATGACAAAGGGAAAAGGACCAACTGCATGACGAAAAGGTACTCAGAACATAATCACAAAGAACCTATGAGAAATCTTATACAAAAGAACATAAAAGGGGTGAATGGAGAAATTAGAGGTGCTGGGTTTGTTTGCTCTTACAGAGGACAGATGCAGCTTGAAGAAGTCAGGACAGGGGAAAACCACCCTATTTCAGGGAGGATTTCCATATTTCAAAGTTTGACATTCCTATCTGGGACGAAAAAATAATTCCAACATTTTCAAGACTGTTAAAAATGTATCCTCTAGCCCTAGTTAATATCCTGAAACGTTGTCTGGCTCTCTGGGTCCATGGATTTTGAGTGTCATAGAAAAACCCATAATATCCCCAGGAGACAGCATACCAAGAAGTGCAGCTTTAAAACACATCTGTTTGCCATTACATGGAATATTGACCATTCTGAGTTTAATAGTAGCATTCCACACTGATATTGGTTGTTATTAGGAGTTCCAGCCTTGATGAAACTGCAGTGGGAATCCTGTCTGGTCATATTTTTTTCCTGGTGTCTCTTTCAGTGAATATTTTCCTTTCTTTTTTTCTGTGTTTTGTTCTGATCACTGATCCTACTGCAATTTATTTTACCACTGAAATGTAATTAAAAGATCTTTTTCTTCCTAGTAAAATTAGCACTGATATTTTTCACAGATAGTGTGAAGTTACATACAAAACCTAAACAACGGCCACACCAAAGATTTTTTCACTAACTGTCAGATGAATTTTGTTCTATGCTGCTATAGTTATTAGTTAAAATAATCTTTGGTTTGTAAGTTTCTTACAGATAAAGTATTTCTTTATATTTGTTTAAAATATATATATATATTAATCTTTATGGAGAAAGCAACATAATATCATAAAAGAAATCCAAGATATAATTCTAGAAATTTTTCTGGCACAAAAAAAATAGACATTCTGCTGCAAAAAAAATTATGAGGGCCAAGGAAAGCATTTAGTAACTGAATCACATTGATAAGAAAAATGATTCATAAAGCCCCTTGAAAAGCAGAAGGGCAAATAAAATTATATTGACAGCTGCAGAAATAATCCAAAATGGCATTGACCTTGGACAACTTCAAGTTGTGAACCGAAGAAAAAATAATAGAAGGTAGTAAGATATGGTATAAGATTTTAAGAAGTGAAATTTAAATTTAAAAATCAGGTTGGATCCTTTTTTCTGAAAAGCTGTTTTGTTTATCCCCAAAAAGCAAATAATTTAGGGAATTCCTATGACCTGTTCTATGCAAAATGTAAATTTTTTGTGTAAGAAGTGCATTTGCCTCCTTTCCAATCAATTTTACCCTTGCTTATAATTCCGGTTTTCTTATGTTACTTACTTATCAGTATGTCCTTGTCATCATCAGTCAAACCTTTAAAGGCATCGTTAGTTGGGACAAACAGAGTCCACTGTCCAGGCCGTGACAGAACATCATCCAAATCTGCAGCTTTCACCAGACTGAGGAAAATGCTGTTTACAACAAGCAGACAAACCACAAATAACATTTTGTTGAAATGTGGTAACTACAATTGGATACAGGTACTTAGTTCCCTCATTTTTTTTTTTTCTCATAGTGCCTCACTTTTCAAACACTTTCACTCTTTCCCAGAAATAATGATAGTGGAGGAAGAAAATGAGAAAAAAAAAAAGGAAAAGACAGTCTTAACAGAGTCAGAGGAAAAACTATTTGAAAAAATAAATATATTGGCAGCCTGGATCAGAGTAGGATTCATCAAATAAAACCCCTGCAGATCAAACAGATGAAGAGAGGATGCAAAAGATAGTTCTTGCTCTAGGAGTATTGAGACTCTTGCAGGAAAGGGACAGAAATAAGTGCTGGAAAGGTATGCAATCCCAGAGCACCCATATGGAATTCTACCGCTCCTTAATTATAACTGCGGAGTCCACTGCATTTATAGCTCTGGATGTATCATCTAATTCCTTTTGTTCTCTTACTGCTCTAATTCTAGTGTCTTACTGACTCCTTTGTGCCATAAACAACCATTCTAGCAAAGAGTGTAGAAGACTCTTTCACATACAGCTGGAGAACATCTTTTCTTCCCCCACATTTTTTTCCTTTTTTTCTTTAACTTGTGTAGGTAACAGAGTCTGCCATGCCCTCCCTGCTCTCCAAACCCCAACAACTCACATACTCACAATGCAAAACTTTTTCTCAGTCCGACTGTGCTGTATATGCACTTACCCTCTGCAGGAAAATCTCAGTGCTGTCAAAACTGCTACTCACCTAAAACGCTTATCATTTCTCAGCATTTCATGTAATGTCTTTTCTGCTGGATTGATGATCTGTCTGAAGATGTGAATAAAGCCATTTCTTCCTTCTTTGCTTCCTCTGACCATGCATGAATTTTCGACGCATACAGCCTTATTGAAAGAGAAACAAGTGTAGCTATTTACACAAAGTTAAAAATAACAACCATATATATTTCCTACAATCAAATTGTGGTTTCTTGCCAGGAAATTTGGCATTGCTTGAGAAAGCAAAAGTAGCAAGATCTAGAGTTAAATAACATGGTACAAATATTTCCAAACTTGATTTTTTTTTTTTTTATTTCCCCTGAGAATGTTCTTAATTAGCTCTAAAAATGAACTTAAAAAATTTGTAATACATTGAGTGTTTAATTTGAAATCCCATTCCGTTTTCCCAAATGGTTTTCTACGCTAACAATGTTTGAATTGATAAAGATCAGATTTTAGTTTTTTGCCATCTTAAAATCTTAAGAAATTTTCTAGATAGTTATAATGGTAAATGTTGGGGTTTTCATTCTGCTTTGCCTTTTATTGACTCTCCATTTTCATAGGTGAATGCATATTGTTAGAAAACCTTGTTCACTTACTGTGCGGTACACGAAGACTCGAAGTAGTTTTCCTCCAATTGTTTCCAGCTCTTGTCCATTGTACAACTCATTGAGCCCAACTTTCACTTTTATAATGTGATTCTGCAGGATTGTTTTAAGAAGACGTTGATCCAGCCTTAAGGTGTCATCTACAAAGCCATTTAGATATTAATATATAGTAATCTATGTAGTGAATCTCCATTCAAAAGAAGGTTAAAAGTCTTTGGAAATTAGAATCTTTCTTTGAAATGCTTGAGTTCAAGGGTGGACAGGTCTATGCAAACAGAAATTGAATTGTTACATAGTTCCTGCATATGACCATTCCTCAAATTCAGTCAAGGACTTTTGACATAGCCATGATTAATTACTGTAACTAATATGTCTGATGATTGATATGTGGGCTTGCTCCATCTTCTGAATTACTGCTATATTTCCTATTCCTTTCTGCATGTGCACCTTAAAACCCATCCAAATCTGTTTCTGTGTTAGTGAGACAACATTCTATTTCTTTGGGGAGAAGCAAGATATCCATGAGGTCACCTCTACAAATACACAAACGCCTGTTTTATGGTATATTGGTATCAGTTTCTCTCTGCATTAATGTACTGGAAAATACTGACTTTCTTATATTTCCTGGGTTTGGCTGGGATAGAGTCAATTTCCTTCCTAGTAGGTCCTACAGTGCTGAGTTTTGGGTTTAGTATGAGAATGTTGTTGGCTGATGTACAGGCTGCTGCTGAGCAGTGCTCGCCCTAAGCCGAGGACATCTCAGTGTCTCAGGCTCTGCCAGTGGCAGCTGCACGAGAGGCTGGGAGGGAGCATGGCCAGGACAGGTGACCCAAAATGGCCAAAGGGATATTCCATATCATAGAATATCATGCCCAGCATGTAAACTGGGGGAAACTGGCCAACACATGCCAGTCAGTGGCTGGGCATCGGTCAGTGAATGGTGGGCAGTTGTATCATGCATCACCTGTTTGTCTTAGGTTTTAGTTATCTATTATTATTATTATTATTACTGCTATTAGTAAAGTATTATTAATACTATTATTTTACTTTGTTACACTTATCAAATTGTTCTTATCTAAACTTATGAAGTTTTCTTACTTTTTTTCCCCCTCTTATTCTCCTCCCCATCCCAGCATGGGGGAAAGAGGGGAGTGATCAAGTGGATGTGCGGTACTTAGCTGTTGGCTGGAATCAAATCACTGCATGGATTTTTGGAGAATAAATAAGTGTTGTATCTAATGGAAGTAATGTAATGATTAAGGAAATTGTCAGTTTATCTTTCCATTCCCACAATCTTTCTGTGCATATTTTGTATCTTACTTTAGTGATACTATTTCCATCAGCAAATGATATAAGTGAAAACAAGCTGAGCAGTCTGGTGGTCAGGCTTGTTTTGTCTTTCTACATGGTATGTAATTTGAAAGGATGAACTATTTCTATTTGTCTATGGTGCTCTTTCAGTGAGACTTAGAACAGGTACTCGGGGTTATTTGGAAGACTGTCAGGGTAGCATATATTCCTATTTATTTTGAAAATCTTTTAGGGCTACTAACCTGAGAAAGCACCATTCAGAGGTGCCAGGAGAGTGTATTGGCCTTCTGGCCTTAGAGAAGATGCCAGACCTAGCTGTGCCACCAGGTCTGTAAAAGTAGTCTGCTGGGCACCACCAAGTTCAATGACTTGTTTGGCTGCAAATAAAGAAATAAGAAAAGGTATTTTAACACACAACGTCTTCCTAATCCTGATTTGGATTCTCCATGCTTATTCAGAAATATGTATTTGAGGGAATCTGGGTAAGATTATAAAAAAAATATCTTCAGGGCAACAAATTTTTCATATACATCACTGACCAGAATCAGGAATTAGCACTTGATCAATGAGGTGGATAACGCCATTGCTCGTCACAATATCTTTGCGTTTCACCATTTTCACTCCATTCACAGTCAGACTTTCACCATCACAACCAACTTCAACAGTGTTTCCCTCCAAGGTTTCATAGACAGCTCCACCTGTGATGGCTTCAGAGCACTGGAGAGTATTTAATATATGGAACTTCACGAGAGCTGCAGAGAAAAGAGCAGGAATTTCATAGATGTGTTTGGACATATATTCAGATACATATAATTCATGTAAGTGTGGGATTAATTATTACAGCTACTCTATTTTTAATAGTATTCTAGCTTATCTAGCATATTTTCACTCATAGATACTTTATTTAAATTTAGTGATACTGTAGGCCTCTAAATGACATTTATGGTCAAAAATATTTGGCATTCCTTATATTATGAAAACTATATTGGTTATGCTTCAATGTGCTGATGACTGCATATGATATTCTCTAAAAGAACCTACACGTGCAAAACTCCATAGGCTGTGCAAAGGTATCAGAGAATCTCATATTCAGAGAGCCCTGAATTTCTAGAGGCAGAAATGTCTATCAGACCTATGCAACTGAACTATTAGAAAGTCCATTTGCCTATATTTCCATAGTTTCCTTTAAACTGTTTTTGAGACTATATTTTCAGTGACTTTCTGTCCTTAGGCAAGTGGAAAACTTAGAGACAGAAGAAATAACTCCTCCTATACACATGAAAGTAGAATGCTTAATTCCAGAGCTATAAGGGTAGTGTAGTTTGTGCCTCCTGATCCACTCATCCATATATCTCATTTGCAAAAATGTTTAAATACCTTCAGAAGCCACCTTGTCGCCCATGATTCTTTCTAAAACTCCCCTTGGAAGTCTCTCAAAAGCTTCATTAGTAGGAGCAAAGAGTGTGTAATGACCAGGTCTTCCAAGAATATCCATGACGTCTGATGTAATGGCAGCAGCCTAAAAAATAATTGTTTCTTTTAATGCTGATTGTTTGAAATATTACCAAAATACATTATCTGTCTAGTTTCATCTCATGCCCACAGGTACTTTAATGCTGCACTGAAATCATAGTGTTATAAAATGATAGATCATGAATGTTAGAGAAAGATGAAAAAATTAGTTAACAGAAGAAGTTTATTTTTCAGCTGAAGACTGGAAAGGATTAATTTTTGTATAAAGTTTTTTAAAGGGATTAAACGTTGTCATTGTCTGTAACCATCATGAACTGGATTTGAGGGATTCAGAGGATCTTCTCCACCTTTACGCCTCTGTATTTAAAATACCTTTTTGCATTTATTGAGGAGATGGAGGATGGAAAAGGACAACAGTTACTTGCAAACCAATGGCATATTTTTTAAAATACACAGCATCAAATTGCATTACACGATGCAGACATATTTTTCAGAAAATGGATAAACTAGAAACTTGGACAGTTTCTAATCGCACTTCCTCTGTGCAAGAAAAATCCTCCTTATATGCATCTACTGATGCTTTAAAACTTGCTATGAGTCAGGTTTTGAAATTTATTTGGTTTCTTTACCATTTTCTATCATCCATGTTGAAATTGTTCTTATTTTTCTAGCACCAGACACTGTAACTTTATGCTCATGTTTCATTGGCTCTGTGCTTGAAGAGAAGACACATTTCATGTACAGGGACACATTCTATCCTATTGATGTGGTCTATTTGATCGACAGAAACCCAGAAGCAAACTCCTTATATAAAATATACTTGGCCTTTTTATATAGCTAGATTTGCAATATTAACTGGAGCTCTTAATTTAATTTATTTCACTCTCTTACTGAGCTAACTCTTCTTATTTCCAGATGTCATGTTCCAGAAACAAATAGAAAAGGAATAAAAAAACCCTCCTTAAATAAAGAGAGAAGAGTTTTTATTTTTGTCCGCTTACTCTAAGCGACGAAAGATCATCCTCGCCTTCAATGAAATCTTGAATGGTATTTCCAACAGCAGTCAGGACACGATCAACAACATGGACAACACCATTGGTAGCAATCTGGTTGCCATGGATGACCCTGGCACAGTTAACTGTGACAACCTATATTTGAAGAATCAAGTAGTAGAAAAATAAGCATTAATTTGGTCATAAACTTGGAGCCTGATTCTTACAGACTGGCAGTGTAAGTACTGTACATTGTGTGTTGACTGTTGCTATTTCAGTAGGTTTTTTTAAATTCAAAGTAAAGCCTTGTAAGATTTGAAAGTTTGACTAAACTGCTGGAAAGATGGCAGCTGATTTACTCAAGTTACATTGATTTCATATTCATACTTAATTTCTTATTGTGATTATTTGCTGACAAATTTATTATGATCATGTATTTTGACCATAAAAGGCTTTTTCTTTTATGAAGAAAGTTCATTTTTGTTTGAACTTTGTTTTCTAAACAACAAGCAGCATGTTTACTCATTCTTTCTTAGTGATTAGTTTACACAGCAGTCAAAAGATCTTTAAGAGAATATTTATTTTTGTCAGTGGTAACTGATTTGGTAGATGTTAAACTTCTGATAATGTTTTCTTAGTTATTTAAGGAAACAAAGTAAATAAAGGCTATAACTCAATAAATATATTAGGGGGGAAGAGAGAATAGACTTACCCCATTAGAATAATGGTTGATAAGCAATTTCTGGCCGTTGTACATAGACACGAGGGTCATGCCATTCTTCAGATCTTTTGTCAACATGCGCTTGTTTAACATGTGGTGGTGGAGAGCATTATATAGTTCAATATTTACATTGTCAACCAAATTCCTGTGAATTTCCTGAAGAAGAAAGGAATTTAATTAATTAGAAGCTTCAAAACATTCTTCCACTCAGAAAGACCTACATATTGTTTCACCTTAATATATGCTTTCAACATATTCAACGTTTGTTAGGGAAGATGACTTTGATGCCTATAAATCTGGCTCTACTTAAATGATCCTTAAGTCTGAGTCGCTCAGAAATGGAAGACAAGGCTTCATCACAGGCAAGTAACTGATGAAGCTCTAATTCAATGTTTATTTAACAAAAATCATTACTAAAAGAAGGACGTCTGCATCACTGACAATGTACAGCTGCATGTCATGCAGCTGCTGGAATTCCTAGAAGTTTTCCCAAAACTATGTTAATAAAATTAACAGTATTAATATGTTCCATTCAAGTGCTTAAATAAGAAACAATTACAGTTGCTTAGTACTCTAGAAAGAAAACTCAGCTTCTTTAGCTTCAGAAATGTATGTTAAACATGCAGATTATTTCATTATAACTTGTGTTATGTCCTTTTATGTTTAAAATGTCAACATTGTTTCAAATCCAATTTATCCCACACTAGCTGCTTCAGCTAAAATGTTTAATTAATGAAAATGCACACACACACACACACACACACACACTCTTACTGGATCTAATTGGTCCCAGGCTTCATTGCTTGGTGCAAAGAAAGTGAATGATCCTCGTCCCTCAATCTCTTCTCTCAGCTTTGATATGTCAGAGTAGCGCTGTGTGGAGGTAGCTCCCACAATACCAAGTGTGCCGTACACATGATCAATAGGAGCAACTAAAATAAACATGAGATAAGAACACTGTAAACTCTTCAGTCCTCCAGTTTATCACAAATTAACTTTGTGTCTTTTGGTTGCATAATAGCTCTGAAACTGTTTAAGTCAGTATTAAACAACATGTTTAGATTAAAAATTCCATTGTCAACATACTCAAAAATCATCCAAACATATCTGCTTGCTATTGATTTTCATGTTTTTCTTAATGAAAAATCAGATCAAACAATACTGAATATTGTAGTTTCCTCTAAGAAGAGCTGTTGTATTTTGTAATTAGACAAGAAATAGGGGGCTATCCGTGTATAATCACAAAGACTTCTATGGAAATTGGGTCTCATTCTCTCACAATGGACCAGAATACTTTTTGTGAGGTCTCTTGCTCTTCTTCCAGCGTCTGGTTTGTGCCATACACTGATTCATCCAGAGAGTAAGAATGGCCATAGTCTCAAAGTTAAAATACGACTACATGGTAACAGCATCCATCTCTCCTAATTTTAGGCATCTAGAAGTGAGACATTTGCATGCAATCTAATGGTTCTTGGCTCTTTTTATGGTTATGGAGAGGAACAGGCCATTCTAGAGCGCAACTGATCTCATCCTAAGGTAAACATCTGAAGGGAGATTAATTAATCTAAACAAATGGAACTTTGCATTATTGAGCGTAACAGGATTATTTCAGATACAGGGATCAAAAACTGTGAAATGTATTCTTGTTCCTACTACTCTTTCCTGCTGCAATTAATTTTATTTATGCAAAGCAGAAGAGCGTAAATAGGAGAGATGAAGAATTCCTGTCTTCATTTTCACCCCTTTGATAAAAGCTATAAGACTCTTTAAGTAAATTAGATTCAAGTTTTTTCAGAAAAAAGAAAATACAGAATTTAGATATGGTCCACCTCATGACCTGATTTTCTGACCTCACTGGTATGCTTTAGACTAGTCTTGGATTTGATGGGAATAGGAATTAGAGTTCTTTGGCAGCTTTGGAAATTGAAGACACCATCAATTCTCACCAATCCAGCACCTGGAAAGAGCTGGGAAATTGGGCTTAAACTCTATGATCAAATTCAGTGCTGGCTGATTTTAGCTGTGTTTGCTGTATGCAAATGAAGCTGTACATTCTTTGGCAGTACTTCTTAAAAAGAGGCCATTGTTTCTCATGATCACCACTTTTGAAACTCTGCTGTAAATACAATTATTTCCATATGCGATTTATCCATAAGAAAATAATCTTGTACCTGCAGGACATCCTCTCGTACCATCCATCTTCATATAGCCAGGACAGCACTCATACAAGACAGTTCTGTGGGATACAGACAAAAGCACAGTTAAATAATACACAGGAGAAAGGTATACTAATTTTAGCTCTGTCTAATTTAATTTTTATTATCAATTTTTCATTGCTAAGTACGTACTGTCCAGATACTCATCCTTTTTTGGTCATTCAAACTTTTTTGTATTGATTACTAATTGGTCATACTTTGCTTGAATGTAAAGCTCTCAAATTTACAGAATGACTGCCATCATGGAATTTAAGTGTTAGGCAGGAACATGGGTGGGCATATGGTGCTCATGTAGAGTTACTAAAAGATGATGTGACTAGAACAGCAGTTGAAGAACATTAATTTATCTATTCTGTGTTGAAAAGATTGTATGACATTGAAGATTGAGAAAAAAAAGGGACAACATTAAAATAAAATCCTGAGAGAAGAGTTGTAAAGCAAAAAAGACAAATTTAAATGAACTGAATAAAAATTAAAGTGACAGAACTGCATGAGGTCACCAACATACTGGTTATGGGAAATTACAGGTATTTAGGAGAAGGTCCTGTGCATTGTATGGTGATAAAAAATGGGATAAGAGACCCTCTGTTTTTCAAGGAAGAATTTGAAGAAGCTCGGGAATGAGGGAGATAACTAAGAACAGCCATAAAACTGGTTATAGAGAAGTCACTAAAGACAGGATGGATGGACACAACGGGAAGTTCACTGGTAAATGTAGTGAGGATGAAAACCAGAATACAAGAAATCAAACCCAGAGTTTAAAAAGCATGTCATCACAACATACAGAAACTTTAGCATTACCAGGGGCCAGGAAATGTTATATAATTATGCCGATAAAACACTCTCATTCTCCAGTACACATAAGTTGCACATAATAGCAAACCAGGGCTGAATAATAATGTAATGCTCATCTTAACAATGTGTTTCTTACAACGTACAATGTCCTCTTAATTAATAGAAATGAAAGTTCTTCCATAGACCTGTTTGAAAATTTCTCCTCTTCTACAGGAAAATGTAAATTCAGTAAAGTTATCACAGAGGTAATTTTGGCTACTTGGAAGAAATTTAATACGTTAGACTTCAGATATTATTTTTCAAATTATGGTACACTGTACAGTATATGGTACACTATAATGACATCACTGTTTTACATAATAGATTTATTTTTATAGGTGTGGCTGATGTTGGCAGTTCAAAAGTTCTGAGTGCTAATTCCTTGGAGGTTTTTACTGGGTCTTCAACCACTACAGTCCAGCTTTTAGTTTGCAGAATCTTTGGTGGCAGCTGAGTACACTTCTCTCATTTATCATAATCTAAAGCTGACAAAAAGTTAACCACAACCACATTAAAATGAACAGCTTATTCAAATGAAAAGTTGGACTTAATATCTTCAACGTCCAAACTACTTCAAAATATTTTAAAATAGACTGGAAGAAAAATAAGAATAAAAAGCATGTTTATAAATAGGGGATTATCATTCCATAAAAGAGAGCAATCTGGTAGAGGTGGTGAATATTAAAGACTTTTTTTAACACAGTTTTTTATTTCTCTGTGCTATGAAAGTATTTTTTTCTCCATTCCCTCAAATGCATATGACACCCATGACATATTCATCCTTCTTCCATGTGCATATTTTCAACTGAGAGGCCATATATTGAAAGTATTCCTATAGTTCTTTTTAGTACATCTCTTTCTTTAAAGCAATTCACTGAATAGCTATTTCTTGGGAATGTATAAACACCATACAATTTAGGCTACAGATTTTTAAACTAATAATAAACCTTATACTCTTAGTCCTTCTTACATTCTTCCCAGAAGCTAATAATAAAAACATAACAATCTGATTATCTGATTTAAAAAAAAAAAATGTGTAGCAGAATAAGAATCAAAATGCTCTCCTAACTGTGTGAACTGCTTTGTCATGAGAAAATACTTTTCCCTTCCCTGGAATAGAAAGTCTTTCCCCCTCATCCCATGGGAAGCTATGAAAGATTGCAGTTGAATTAGCTTTTGGAAAAAGGAAAGAGGGAGCTGAGTTACAAGGATAGAGTAAGACATGGCAAGTTTAATCCTCATACTATATCCAACAATGATACAATTAATGAAAGACAGAAAACTGGCTGAAGAACATAGTTAAGAAGAAAATGCTTCTTCAGCCAAGCATTACAAGATCAGTGCCTTTTTTACCACGTATCTTGTTATGCACAGCCCAGGCTTCTTTTCAGTAATCAAGTTCCTACTTACAGTATTCATGCTCCCTTACATTTTTCTGCAGTTAGAAGGTTCTTTAGCTGTGCTCAAAATGTAAGAAAGATGGGATGGGAGAAAAGAGGTTTGTATGGAGCATTGCACAATAAGGTTAGAACAAGACAAAACTCAGTGCAAGGTGCGGTTCCTCAGTACCACCCCTGTGCAGGCACAGCACACAGGGGAAGTACAATCTCAGACCAGACAAGAAATTATCCTCATATGTATCCCTACTAGTTCAATATAAACCTGTGGCCAAAAGAAGAAAGCAAGCAATTACTCAGAAAGAATAAGAATGCTGCATTCTTGAGGGTTTGGTGGGGTTTGTTTCTTTGTTTTTCTCAAGGTTTTTTTTGTTGTTATTGTTTTTCTTTTTTTTTCCCTTCTTTTTTTTTGGTACAAAGTTGTCTTGACTTCATCCAAAGGAGTATATTCCAAAGGAGAAAGAGAGAACAACGCTACCTTAATCCTTGTTATTCTTGGCTAATAGAGCCAGTTTTAAGTTTATTCAAATCAGCTCTGTGACTCATCTGTTTCTACTCCTTGCTGACATGGAGATAAAATACTGCTGAGAAACAGTGGAAAGACTTTTGGTCCAACAAATGCTGATTTGAGGAATTTTGTAAGTTACATCCCCATTATAAACTTATAGCAGTGGATGGGAATTGTACTTAATAAAAACTTTAAACATTTTATAGATATAAGTTAGAGAATCTTTGTTAACATGGAAATACTGACATGAGAAGAGCTGTTGCCCTTTGGATTAACATTGTTACTAGTCACCTCTTTAGTCTTGTCTGTATTTCTGTTTTTAGTATGCAGACTATAAAATTCATTAACAGCTAAGACTAAGTTATAACAGATGCTCTATTATAACCACAAAAAGCCCTCAAACAACCCTCAGGAGTCCTATGACTTAACTTATTCTCATACACATTCTTTTCCTCCTCTAGCCTTGCTCTGTGAATGCTTGTACAATGGTAGGTGGGTTAAAATGGAAGGGAAAGGGCAGTTGATAATTTTTTGTAGACTCCTATGACCAAATCCACCCAGCCCTACTGCTCTATGTCTTCCTCTGGCTGGCTGTATTCGACTTCTCTGGGCCTTGCACAGGCTTTGTAAAATGTTTTACAAACTACATTCCTCTACATTCTAGTCAAGAAGAGAACAAAGTCTTCACTTGACTTCAATGAGTCTAAACTGCTTCAAACTATTTTTCCTATCACACAAAGGTATCTATCACTGCATAATGCGTCTTGCTGCTGGAGCCTGGCAAAGTAATGAATTCCCTGTCAGATTCATTCTGAGAGAGACTTTCTTTCATGGGAAGACCTGACGTCTATCTAGGAATAAAACCACAGGAGTAGGTTGTTTTCCAAAACTGCTTGTGAGAATGTCCAAGTTCCAGTCTCAACATTTTCAGGAAATACCCTTCTTCCCAATGTGTCTGCGGTAGAATAAAATTTAGTGCCAAAGCTGTCAGTGGTATGGCAGACTTTACTGAAAAGGTGAAGTATTTTGGATGACTTGCAGCGTGTCCAGAGAAGAAAAGGGGAAGTCAGTATAGCAATGCCACCTGGAGGAAAGTAAAGATTCTAATATAAACTATAAACAGTTAGTCTGTCTGTGAGTAAAGGGGTTTTTTAATAGTACATTGTATTATCTCAATCAATGGAGAATACTTTGGAAGCAGAGCACACTTACGCTTTCTTTCCACAGATGGCTTGCTGGTACCAGTTTCTGCAAGTGCTGAAGTATTTCTTTTTTGTTCCCATAACTTGCTGAAGAGCACAGACGTTTGGGCTATGGGGGGAGTGAGAAACATTTTAAAAAGAAGTTTTTGTACATCTTTGGAAAAAATCTAAAAAATTAAATAGTGGCAAATGCTCTTCCTGTTGAGTAAGAAATTAACATCTGGCTTCAGTTCCCAGAACAGGTGTGTTTTGAAGCAGCCACAGTGCAAACTCTGGGACTGCCCAGCTGGATTCCTTGGCAAGCCCATCCTCCCTGCAGTGACAGGAGCTTCCCCTTCATTCTGGTTTGACCCTGTGTCTCTGATGGGCAGTGATCACCAGCTGCGCCTAGGCAAGTCTCGATATCCATTTCTCCCTTCCCCCTGCGAAGCGAATTACCAGCCACCAGGGACCAGTGAATACCATCAGGCTCTTTTCATTAAAGTTTTTGTCTTTTACACATCTGTGCAGCTGAAGGTCGTGGGGAGATGGGGAAGAAAAGTGCCTTGTTCTTTATGTAGAAGGGAGCCCTGTAAATCAATCAGCTATTTTGATTACCAACCATTTGGAGTACCGCAGGCACCTAAATAAACATTCTGGGAATTACTGGGGTCCAAAGGGTAAATTGGCATGTAAATAAAAGGAGTCACAGACTTCAGACGAGGAATATGTGTTCCTTAGCATGGTGGTGTACAGAAGTGGAATTTCTTATGGTCAAATTCCATGGAGCAAGGGCATTTCATCCCTAATTTTTATATTTCTGCAATTAAAAAAATCCATCAGTTCAGAAGTTAGAACATATACTTTACAATACTGAGAAGCCAGTGAGCTTTTTTATTTGAAAAGCTAAAAAAATTTGAAAAGCATGTGTGTGTAGCAGGCAGTAGGAAGACAGGGTAATAAACAATTCTTATTTACAGGATGTTTTTTGCTCAAGTGGACTAGAGGAAAATATCTTTAGGCACATGTGTTTCCCTGACACCAGCTGTTCAATTTATTTCCATGTCTCCAAGCAGCCTGGCTTGTAAGCATTGTCTTTTGGGAGCCCTGCTGAGCAGCTTGCTGAATTGCTCTAGTGGGAACAGAAGTTTTACAAAGGGCTCCCAGTATATATTCCCATGTTCAAAAATATTTAAACGGAGTTCATGATTTTCATCAGGATGGAACAAAAGGAGCAAATACTGTGGGATAGCTATCAACTCTGCAAATGTTTGAAAACATACATTAAACATTTCTGATATCCCTTTACAATATTTATGAATTGCAATTAATTTTGGTGATTCTGAATCACATTTTATCCATTGGGAAGTGGTGATTTTAGATTTCTTTCCATTTTATGAAGTTTAACAGTATTATGTCTCCTTTAAAAACTACCTGAAAAGCTTTTTATTCAGGAACAATTCTTGTAAAATTTGTTTTAAAAGAAAATTCTACTTGAATGACAGTAAAAATTCATAGCGAAAAATTACATGTAATATAATGCTAGAAGAAAGGGGGGAATAAAGATTAACAAGCTTCCTTTCAACTTAGAAATAAAAGCCAGTTACTTACCCCTGGTCGCGTGCCCTTATTCGACTATGAGTTAAAATCTTGTCATAGTGAGCAAAAGCAGCTGCTTGTTCAAAAGCAGACAACAAAAAAGTCGAAAAGGTGAATAAGAAAATGATCTTCATCTTTAGTCCTCTGTTGCTTCTGGCAAGTCTAGAAGAGGGAACTGGCAAGGGGTCTGGAGAGCTGACAATTTATATACATATTAGAAGGTGGTGGGAGGGAACCACAGCATCAACCTGAAACTTCGCACCACCCCCTTAGAACAGCAGCTTTTGCTGCCAGCTTCATTAACCTAAATCAGTACCATGCATTAACCATATAAACCATTTCTTTTAATCCCCAATTGACTAATTTCTTTCTTATTACAGAAGGCTTAACATTTTATTCTGCTGACACGACAACAGAGAGAGTTTGAGAAGCTTAGGCTTTGACTTATGGTTTAGTATTTATAGCACTGAGGCATCCAGAGGTCACGATCATTGTGTGTGGTTTGATTCAAACCCAGAGAAAGATGTTGTCTGTTCCCATAAGAACTGCATGGCTTTTCTTTGTTTTCCACATCCTCACAACTACCAGCTATGAGCTGTTTAACTAGTGAAGTTGATGAAAGTTTCAAATACAGCTGTCAATAACCTGGAATAGCATTTTTGTCTTGAGAAGAAAAGTGCTGTATTAACACACATTCTGATTATGAAGTAGTTGCTCAATCAAATGCTGTATTAGTTTAAATATTAATTTTATTTCTAATGATAACAAGTGCTATTACATAATGCTTCTATTCAGAGCTTTTTGTAATATATGATGGCATATTATATCAAAATCACAGAGTGTCTGAAAATTTGTATGTGTACTTTTCTGTACTTATTACTCAGTCCTTCAAAGCCTCCTGTGAAGTAAATGGAAAATGTAATTCTGAACTTTAACTGAGGAAACTGAGACAAAAGTGACAGGCTCAAGCCTCCTATGAATTGATAGTCTTAAGGTAGTTGGTGTTTGGACTGCAATCCAGGAGTTTGAAATGTTCATGTCAAGGAAAAAATTCTGCCATTTATGTAGATATGTTTACATACGAATACAGTTTCCAAGGGAAGTTGATAGACTATTTCAGATCTTTATGAAAATAAGGTGAG
This sequence comes from Acanthornis magna, assembly GCA_036785705.1. Lineage (NCBI taxonomy): Eukaryota > Metazoa > Chordata > Aves > Passeriformes > Acanthizidae > Acanthornis > Acanthornis magna. The sequence continues at coordinate 18,167,575 of JAWUZG010000090.1, forward strand.
TTCTCACGGCAGTAACCCACTGAGTTTCTGTCTTGAACCAGAGCAAGGTGAGATGAATAGCTAGGAATGGATGTAGAACTGGACTGACACACCTGGGACCAACCTACCCCTACAGAGCAGACACAAATGGGGCAAAGAGCAGCAGAGATAGTGACAGTTTCCTACATATTATTGCAGGCAAAGGTTATAAGTAGGCATAAATGACTAGACATTTTAAGGATAAGGTCTTGTCTTAGGTATCTGTAACACTTCATGGTTTCTAAGATTAAGAGCAGAGACATTTGCTTTCATATTATCAGCTTTAGGAGAGTGTCAGTGCTGTGCTCTTATTCCTCTCAGAGCTTTTTATCTCTTTCTGGCCCCTGCAGCAATAAATACTCTGCAAAATATCACCTCTGAAATGCCCAGCTGTGATATTTCATGCTGCTAATTGCCCTTTGTTGAGTAGTTCTCGATCTAAAGATGAAAAAATCAGAAGATACACAGTAAAATTAACTTGGAATAGTTCAGAAAGTCCCAGAACTGTCCCAGTAACCTCTCTTCTCAGGAGTCCCAGCCTCACATACGAGCTCTCAGCATAGCCTAGGTTCTTCTCTTCCACACTTACCATATAGCTTCAAAAAATAAGTAGCAATTAATGCTGCTCCATGCACTGAGGTCTTATTTACAGAGCTATCCACCACAGTTAAAGGTGGAGCAATCTGTGAAGGGCAACCATTTTTCTTTCCAGATTGTTCCGGCTTTCTGTTCCATTTTTCTGTCCGGATTAGTGACCCTACCTCAAATTGCAGATGATCCCATTTGTTCTCTGCATTGAGTACAGTAGGCTATAATTCAACACTTAATTGCAGGCCTGGTGACATCATTGTATCATATTTAATGAGGCAAGTGTTAGGAAAAAATAGTAAATACAGAAATAAAATTCACTGAAAAAAAATAGTATAAGGAAATATATTAACAAACATAAGCTTGATTTTCTGGGGAAAAAAATCTAAATTCCTGAATGAGTTATTCTGGTGAGTGGTGTAAAAATGCACAGATCCTAAAATGCATAAAGCTTATTGTTTGGTGGAAATTACTTTCTTGAAAATATCAACCCAAGGGAAATGGCACACTTTTTATTTAAAAACTTTCATTAATGACAAAACAAAACAAAAAGCATGAAGAAGAAAGAACAGCCCAACTCCATGAATCTTATTCCTCATTTATTTTTATGTTAGGCTAGATACAAAAAAATGTTGGAGCCGAGATTTATTTTACCTGTGATATAACAGCATGCTGGACAGCATACCAGACTAACAATTTTTAAATTTGCTTCTTTATTTGTTTTAATTTGTTGTATATTTAGCAGGGTGACTCCCCCACCAAGCTGCCACCTTAGTTTTTTTCTTCCTTCATCTAAATGATTTATACTACTATATTTCCTAGGTGATGTGATGTTGAGGTTCTAATTATAAATGTTAAAAATCTAATTATAAAATGGATTAAAGCACCTCATGTAGTAGTAACAGAAATCTTTATTATCCAGAACAGAAGGAGCATATCCAAAGAAATACCTGGAATAAGAATAGAACAAGCACTGGTTTTATCTTCTGTAAAATGTAAATAATGTCAAGAAACGCAGTCTAAGGTATTCTAAACAGTGTATTGTATTTCTCTAGAGACCTCTAGCGGAGAGAAATCTGTAAAGTCGTTTTCTGAAAACTGTGTTTATTGTTTACACTGAAAATTTATTGTATGATAAAACAATTCATTTTATTATTCCTAAAAAGTATTAGTTTAACTCTATGATACAAATTCCTTGCATTTAAATACTCAGGGTTGTGAATAACTGCTTTTATATCCAATTGAAGCAATAGAAGCGTCTATCTATTAGTCATTTGTGGCCACTCCATAAAAGCGAATTCTCAACATGACAGCAATACAATATGGTTCAAAAGAAGCCAGTACTAATTCTGGTTTTAATTCTCTCTGGTCATTTTCTGCAGGACTTAGGAAAAAGGATTCTTCTTCTGAATAGAAATTATTTTTGTTTTAAAGTTTGAATTTCATTTGGCACGCATTGTCACATATTTTTTCTCTTCATATTTCTACTTTTTTTTCAATAGCTATACTTGTTCTATACATTACTTTGTCTTTTCAAGGTTTATTAACATTAAGAGATTTAGCAAAATAATTTCATATTATTTTCCCTATGACATCCCCCAGCGACTGTGTGTCAAAGCGTGTGTATATACATACATACATACATACATACATACATACATACATACACACACATATAGGAATTGAATCACAGAGAGCATTAATAGATGGAGAAACAAAGATAGCTCAAAGCCATCTGAATTTGGAAGAGAAGAAAGAGAGAAAGGAAGAAAGGAAGACTCAAAGTTTTCATTCTGGTGGCTCAGCCGTAGATACTAATCAATACTTTGGCTTCTTTAATTTTGTAAGGAAACACACATCTTTGGATATCCTTGGAAACTATAGGTGTCTGGTTTTAAGCAAGTCAAGAGGAGCAGTAAAATCAACCTGACCCCTTAGAAAATGTTATTTTATGATCATATTCAAGTGGAAGATAAAACATTGCTAAATTTTAAAACATTATGTATATACTCCAGATTTTGTTTATTGCAAAATTATTCTAGAATTTTTATGCATAATGATTAACTTTAAAGTGTAATGCTTCTATATGTGATATGCCAATTTATAGCTTTGTTTTTCTTTAGGAAACCATCTTTAATGTTGATTTATAAACCCAGAGAAGGATTGCTTCTTATTCATCTCTCAAAAGTTTTTCATTCTATGGACTGATCCTTATTTTCCTGTGTTTTGGGAAAAATCTACAGCCCCAAACATCAAAGTATTCTGCTTTCTCTAGACACTAGAAATTACAACGTATTAATTGTAATGTGCACATGGCAACATTTCATAAAATATTACAGTAAAGCATAAGTTATCTGAGCTGATTCTTCAATCCTGATCGACATAATCGTCTCAGTTACCCTGAAAAATTAAGTAAGGATTAGCCTAACTCCTCAGGAAAAGGGAATGTTGATTTCTCATCTAACAGCAGGTGATGCTGTTGCCATAGGCTAACAGTTGTTTTCTTAGAGAATGAGCACAGTTTTCTGTCAAGGCAGCCTGAGATAAGACCCATTGCATTCTCAACTTCTTGTGCTTGTACAGAACATGGCAAGTGTCAGTGCAGCACTGAGACAAGAGCTGAGGGAACCAGTCCATAGGAGGTAAGAAGTGATTCAGGCAGCAGGAGAATGCGGCACAAGGTCCCAAAGACAGTAGAAGCCTACAAGGAAGCTTGTGCTGGGCACCACTAATTTTTCAAAGTTTTCCTGGAATTAGAGAATCAGGATAATGACCTGCACTGTGTGTCCTCACTCTCTATTCTCTACTGCTTAAAAAAAAAACCACAAACAAGTAAACAGACAAAAATCCTGAGTCTGCCAGTTCTGTCCATTTTGTTTAGTTAGTGAACATGCCTCGCAAACAATATTTTTTTTCATTAAGGTTGAAGTGACAGCAAATTGTCAGTAATATGTATCTTAAATGGCTCAATTAAATGCTTATTTACTCTGCTGGAAAGCTTTTAGAGATTTCAAAGGTCATATAAACTAGTACAGGTAAAGTTTACCACACTTTTAGTTAATGAAAAGGTTATTTATTGCAGTGTCTGTATCATCATGAACACTAAGGAATGGTTCCCAGGATATATATACTACACAAATGGCAGCTGTTTCATCTGGTTTGAATTTTGTGATGGCTACTGTCAATTTTGGGGCAAAATTCTAAGCTTCTTGATATTTATAAGCCAGAATGTCATGAATCCTTCCTGTAACAGCCGGATTTTGAAACCTAGAACATATAAGAGCATGAATCAAAACTATAAGAAAGATTAAATTTATGCGTGTGGTGGTGTGGTGAGTGTATGGTGCGAAAAATATTGGAATAATCACTATTTATGATGAAAGAGAACTTTTAAGTTAGGCCTTTGATCAAGAAGAGTATAATAATACAAGCTACTATTGCTTTCCATTAAGTATAATATAAAAAACTTAGCTGTGTCTCCAAGAGAAAAAAGTACTTACAGGTTTTTTAAGGTAGTGATGTTAAACATAAGAAAGGCGACATTCTGAAAAATGTGAAAATAAGATTTACCAGAATTGAGGTGGAGTGAAACTTTAAAGCTTAACTTGCTCAGGTTGAGCTTGTGTATGTATGTATGGAAGGGAAATGGATTTGACATTAAAATTATTGTTCATTACTGATTTTTTCCTGAAGTTTCAAGTGCACATGCCAGAGCAAAATAGAGCTTTTGTTAAATAAAGAATTCAGTAGTGTCAGCTGAATGAGGGAAAAAAACCAGTGGTCTAGGCAATTACGTGCAGTTTTTTGAGAATTATCTGTCAGATTCTCAGAGATTTCAGAAAACAGAATCACTAATATCGTTAGCAAAATCTAAAATTACTTCTTGTTTAGATAATATTTTAAGTGGACACAATGTGATTTGGTTTCAGAAGTCATTATATAAACTGAATGCAAGATTGATCATGGATGAGGTAGCGATAAATATTAAAATAGATAAAAGTATTAATACTTGAAAAATATATCTAAAAAGTTAATATAATTCTATTTACAGGGGTGACTATAAAACACAGATTAAAATCTTGAGTTTCAAGTGCTACTGGATAGCCACAGCTTCCACTCAAACTGAGCAGGAAGGGATTTGACTCTGGATTCCCACATGGTGTAAAATCTCAGGCATCTCCATTTGTCTGACATTCAAGTTTGTGTACACTGCCCAGAGCCAAAATGAAAATCAGGGAACCAATTCCAGACATGACAAGACAGATTGCTTTCCTTCTTGCCATTTACATTCCTATGTATCTTCTCTGGAGACAGGGAAATTGTCTGGTGTGTCCTAAAACCAGCTACAGTATATGGCACAAATTTTGGGGCTTTTTTAGTATGTGATTAGGCTACAGTATTGTTGATATAGAAAAAAACCGAACCAGTATGGGTTCTAAATCAAGGATCCTCCTTATAAATATTCACTACAAAAAAACAAGTAGTTTCTTTGAGCCCTGGAGAAATTTAAGACATATAAACTTTTCTAGGAAACTAAGTACCTCCTCTAGGGAATTGAAGTGTTTAGGGTTTAACTTTTAAAAAATTATCAACTCACTTAATAAGTCCAATAAATAGTTCTGCTATTAAGAACTCAGTTCTGAGGTATTCTTATATTAGTGAGACCCTACACTGTGCACAAAACAAAGGACAATGAATAAGACCTCAAATGTTGCCAGCCTTTAGTTTTCATATACAATGTGATAAGGTGAAAACTAAAATGTTTCTAAGACAAAAAACATGAGACAGTCTTCACCATGAATATTTGTAAATACACAGGTTGTTTTCTGAAGAGCTAAGATGGTATGAAAATATGAGCAATGTCACCTTTCTAAAGCACATCATACAAACCATCTTGAAGAAAACTGAACTTCTTTTAACTGAATTTCATAGAGATTCACACTTCCAGAAAAAGAGTGTTGTCCTAGTAAATGGATATGACTTTCAGATTTAGATTTCAATTCATCAAGTCATGTGAGCATATTTATTGCATTTTAGACTTTTCAAAGCATGCACAGTCAGATTTGATCTGTACTTTGTGTGTCCAGATACACTTTTTGCATATTTGCACACCAGTTTTATTTTCAGACCTTTCTAGAATATGTGACTTTTCATAAGAAGAGACACCCACTGTAGCTTCTATTATTAAACTGAAATGTTGCTCTGTTTAAAGATCATGACTTGCAAGGCAAAACTACACAAACAAAATCATGCAGAATATAATCTACCTTGATAAATCAGTAGTCTTCATGCTGCAAAGTTAGAGAAAATTGATTTTCTCCTTGACATGGCTAGAGGTTTGAGGAAAAGATTAAGGATATCAGTATTGTATTTTGGAGGGAAAATTAAACCTTTATGTGTAATGTCAGGCACACAGTTATTATTTCACTAGTTCAGTGAGTTACCATAGCAATACAATCCAGTGGCTTTTGAAACACCTTATTTATCTTAATCACTTGGTGGGGGGAACGGGACGGTTATTGCATTCAGAGTAAAGCTGAATCAAAGTGAGCGAATGACTTTTTTTAACCACAATTACAGTGAACAGCCTGTAGCTTCACAAAATATGCTTATTGCTTACAGATCCATCATTTGAAATCAACTTCACTTCTACTACTTAATGCATGAATGTATTGTGAAGAACCAAGAGTAAATCACTTGAGTGGTCACTTTTCATGTTGGAAGGACATTGACTTTGATTGATTCTCACCTATTTCGTTGTGTTTGTAGAACACTAAAAATTGTAGCTAAATGACACAGCTCACTGGTGTGGGCTGGCATCGGCACTGGTGTCAAACAGCAACTTTGTCAGAGAAAAGTGCCATAGGTAAATTCAGAGCTTGCCTGATACATCTTCCAGTAACAGCTTACTTGTTTAGCAGGCAGCACTTACTACAAGCAAGCATTTCACTGTCAGATAGGCTCTTGCTGCATTAAAGATGAATTAACAGAAACCGTACTGTAATGCTGGCTTTTAGAAGTAAAAAACATGGAGAAAAACAAGCACCCGTGTTCGCAGGTGATCAGAGATGTGGAAAAATAAAAAGCAGGTTAATTAAAGCTCATGGAAAGATCTGTGTATAAAATGACTGGATTTGTTATGCTGATGAACAGAATTTCTGTTTGATTATACTGTATCTGAAAAAAAGATAAGTTTTATGATTTCTTATATCACCTAAAATAGTAAAGTATAAGCCCAAATACTATACTATAAATCTTGGATGCCATAACTTCCTTGAAGATAATTATTGCAAAATGAGGAATTGATTTTTCTTTTTATTGATACATAAAAATTTATTCAGATTGTTTGAGTGATTGGTTAAATCTATACATTTTGCAGTAGACTACACAGATAAATTACATACTACAGATGGTACCAATCTGTCAGATCATTAAATAAATTTTAACTTCATTGAATATGCTGACTTTTAATGAAATTATATCTAATAAACTATTAGACACATGGCAGCCACCTCCTTAAATACCTATACTATGATTTTTCTCACTTCAATGCTACTGAGTGTTGTGGAGTGTCGAGATCAGAAAATTTAAATATTATGTGTCTGACTGATGCTGAGGGTCTCCAAGCAAATAATCAGTGTGCACAGTTCTTATAAAACTCAGATTGTTAACATTGTTTATGATGTGGAAAAGATTAGGTTCTTAGACTCTATTAATACAAAGAGAAATCAGTTTATTAATCTGGTTATAACGGGTAAGGGACAAAATAAAAATGAACATATTCTACTAACTTTCAATGGACACCACATTTGTAAGTCACTGAGTCCCAAATTTCATAAAGTTCTTTAGCAACTTAGAAGATGTGCTCTCACACATGGGGAGAATTCCACCTGCAATTCCATGCGTCTTTAAATTATTTTGAAAGCCTGTCCACAGGACACCTCTGAAAAGGTGACATATTTCAAGGTAAGGACTAGGGCACCCGACAGTATGTATGGGCAAAGTTTCACTTTGAGAAACTGGAAGAGAACTTATGGAATATAGGATGCCACAATATGGGGTCAAACCTTTCTCCCAGTGGTATAAGAGTAGCCAAGTATACAGTGCAGAAAAAAAGTCTAATTTCAGTCTAATTTTTAGACTGAATTTCTGTCTTTTATTTTCTTTTTATATTTTCTTTTTTTTATTTTAGTTTTTTATTTTTTTTTTTTTTGAGGGAAACTTCTCTACTGAGCTATATGCTCTCGATAAAGCCTGAGAAATGTAAGGATTACTTTGGTCCGAGAGAAGATGTGACAGGTACCATACGCACCCCTGTCCCTGGGAATGAGTTTTGTTTGTTTTTTTCAGACCTCTATGTTTGACGCAGTCATTCCTTGATATGAACATGGCATCAAAGATGTATGGAGCAATATTTCGTCAATATTATGTCTTACTTATCATGTTACTTCAAACTGAATAATTATCTCCAGTTCTAGCTTGTGTAGTACTAGGTAATTCTAGCATGAGCAATCATCAGTTCCAAGGTTTCTTTTTTAATACAAGGTTGTGAATACATTAATTTATAGTTTCTTCCTATGTTCTTCTCACACAGGCCTTAATTTGGATATGTTAATTCTCCCATCTGTAATTAAACCCTGGAGTTAAAGAGCATAGTGAGTGAAAAATGGGAGAACAGCAGCCCTGGGGATATTAGGATTGATCTTTGTTTCTAACAGATGGTGTAGCCATAGAGTTTAATACTGAAAAACATAATGCTTTACTCTGTCATTTTTAGCAGTGCTTTCAAATGCTTTGCCCTTTGTCACACCATTGCTTAAAGATGCTTAAGTCCTCCTTCTGTCTCACATAGCTCCCTCTGGCAGAATAAGGATGACTCAAGTGGCAAGGAAATAAACCCACACGCACTTTAAGGAAGCCCATAAGAATTTCAGGGCAAAGTAAAAAGAAAGACATACAAATGAGAATGAGGCTGTCAAAATAAATTATAAACAGTCCATGCTGTATTTAAGGTTGATACCAGACATTTACACATACTGCTAATATTTAATCAGAGCTGTGACTCCATGTGGGGGTTTTCACCATTGCAGAGCAACCGCACATTCATGTTGATGCCTCACCCAGACTTGCCTTAAAGCTCTGGCTGTTACCATCAAGGCTGGAGAAGAAAACCCCTTGAAGCCTTGAAGTGAGTATAGACATAAGATATATGACAGAGCCAGGCGAATACTGAGTTTAAGAAACACAGCATTGCTGAAGGTGTCATCAGCAATAGCGCCTGACTTTGGTCTGATTCTCAGAAATTCAGACAGAACAGCCCTTCCAATGTCCAATTTCTGTCTGCGGAACCCTCCTCCACAGCCAATGGTCCAGACTGAGGTTTGAGAGAACTGAGTGTTGGAGAACGAAGCTTGTATGCAGCACATGGCTCCCCTTCACCTCCAGAAGGAGCATCCATAAGTCATTAAATAACAGAGTAATAATAATAATATTATAATAATTATTATAATTATTATAATAATATTATAATAATTGTTATTATAATAGTAATAATATCTGACTCAGGGGCTGCAGGGTGGGCAGTGCCAGAGAAGCCTGGAGCTGCCCTCTGCCAACAGCAGCTGCTTCCAGCTGGCTCCAAACCGCCTGGTAGCAGACAAAACCCAGTTCTTAAATACCTGTTCAGCAAGGTGAAGTTTGGGATGTGTCGCACATCCTTTTGTCTTCTTGAATATTCATGGTGAACTGTCAAATGTTGTATAGCATTACATGTCTGAAAAAGTTATGTTTAACACCGCAAGAAAAATCTGATTCTCCTGATAAAAGTTTTAGTGTTTCTTTTAATTATTTGTATTTGAAAGCAAGAATGGTGTTGTTTGGATAAATTGCAAGATGTCTTACGGGTTTTTCTTCTCCATAAGACTTTGATTAATTTGACTTTCTCAGCTCAGAGGTTCCTGTGAGGTATCTTTTCAGCAGCTGCCCTGGAGCCTTATGGTTTATGAAATGAAAAATTAAACATGTGCATGTATTTCAGTAAATAAATCAATCAAGTTATGGTGCATATTTAGTTCCCAAACATTGTTTTATTTATTTTCCTATTAAACTGAGGGCAAACAGTTGCCAATCTTTATGTCTTGAATATCTGAAGACATCAGATTTATGTTGCAGCTGTGATTATTTCTGCAGGCAAGGTTTCTTTTCAGATACAACTTCTGGAAACAGCAAATATTTATTTGTGCATTTCAGGGAATGATTATGAAAATTAAATTTGTTAATATGCATTCCATAAACACAGCTGAGCCAAGGAAGTTTGCACTCCTAAGTTGTCATTGTACTGTTGGCACCTGTTGCAGAGGCAGGATGTATGGAATAGCATCTGTTGTATGTACTTCTGTCAGGGTGCAGACTACAGAGAAGCTTGCTCAGGAACCTGTATTCCAAGGTCAAAAAATATGTCATGCTTGAAAATCCTTAGGAGGCTGCCGAAATCCCGTTGGAAAAGGATTAGCCTATTAGAAAACCTACTTGGTAAGTAAATAACCCCTATTCTAATATAATGACCCCTAAAATACAAAGATGTTTGACAGCAAAATAAAGTAAATAAAAAATGGAAGGTTATTTGTGGTATTCTTATTATTCAAGAGTAACCACATTCAGGGTAGCACTAAAAGAAAACATGAAATAAAGCTAATGAGTTCTGTTTGATAAGAAGTGTTAATATGATTACAACGACATGTTCATCTTCCTGTGTGACTAAAACATTTTTCTCTTACACTAAACATGTAATGGGAGGTGCTAAATGGAGCTCAGTGTCTGAGTCTGAAGTTAGTTCTTCCAGGGAAGGAGCATAATTCTCATCCCAGGAAGCATCAAGGTACTGCAAAGAACAGCAACCAGACAGCTCTGCTGCCGTTATTCTCGATGCTCTCCGAGTAAAAGCTGTGTCCGAGGAGCTGTGTCCATGGAAGGCTGTACTCAGATTGTGTTGCTTAGTCTCTTGGGACTACTGAGAACTGACAAAACTGCCCTTCCTTGAGACTGGGCCAGTGCTTGGCTTGGGATCAGGAAATTATAAATGGAAACTGAATGCAACAGTTCATTTCAATCAGATGTCTTGCATTTACCCTTTATCTGACTGTTGTGGTCCATAAGTGTTCATAAGTGACATGGGAAGGAGGATAAAAATCTGTAGATTAATCTAATATACAAACCAGAGTGAGAAGAGTTCCTTTTGTCATCATCATAAAGTAAAGTCCAGCGGCCCTTCGCTATGAGCTGAATGTGAAAGAAAAGGAAGTCTCAAGGTTAAATATTTTATATTTGCGTATTTTACAATTACTTTCAGATAAACACCCCTAAATTTAGCTGAATTTTTTTTAAAAAATAAACGAACTTATTTTGCTCTTCAGCTTTATAGCTGAGTCGTGGTTCGTTTAGATTAAAAATAAGTGACCGCACATAAATATTAAAACGGAATTTGAAAGGCACCCACACTACTAAAGAATGTTATGTTCCAGAACAGAGTTTTCCTTCATTTGTTTTATGCATTATAGCCTTATCGAGTTACTGATTGGTGAAGTAAACATTCCTCTTAGGACTGCAGATGCTGCAATGAGAGTAATGACTCAAAGAAAAGATACACTTAGTTGCGGCAGGGGTCCTCTAGGAAGTGAGTAAGTATACTCTGACATAATAAATAGCAAGACTTTTAAATGAGCCATTGCAGTTCATAAAGTAAATAGCAATTGCTTGAAAAAATGAAACAGGATTGTCCCTGACAATGATTACATGTTAGCTGGAAAATACCATCTGCTGCAGTAGAAATGCCATGGACTTTTGAACATTTGTATGCATCTTAACCTCAAATGCATAAAGCTCTTTCTATGCCCACCCTCCTTAAAAGAAAAAGCACATGACAGCCTAAAAGAGAGCCCCACAGACCAGAAAAATCAAAGGAATCGAATCTTTTTCTACCACCTCTCCCATCTCCAGTTTTGAGGACTCATTCTCAGAGAGGGAGAGCACATTGGATACTGACTTCTCAGGGGTGGATGGATTTCTGCATTTGGAAAAGCTTAGGACTTGTCATGTGGCTTCCCTGAGGTCAGAGGTACCATCTGTGTACTCTGTCTAGTACCCAAAGCACGACAGACACACTGCAGGCATTACCCCCTGGCGACAGCTTACTATGAAGTAGCCTGCAGCACCAGGCTCCATACAGTTTTCATTGTAGGGGGACAAAAGGGGTGAGAACTTAACTCCTGAGCAGTCTACAGGCATCACAATTTTCAATTTTTAAAGTTTTCCTTCTTGAAGGCTTCCAGAAACACATTGTGTTGCAAACCTTAAAAAATAGTAAATAAATTCCAGTGGAGAGGATATGTATATATGGAAGTTCTTCCAGATGAATTTTGAAATGTCAAGCTCTTCAATTTTAAAATAATAGAGCTAGAAAAGAATGAGGAAACAATTCAGCTCTAGGGATTGCCTTGTCCAGGCCCTTTGCAGAGCAGAGTCAGAGTAGGTTGCTCAGAGCTGTTTCCACTCAGGTTTTGAATATCTTCAGGGATGGAGAAGATCCCACAGCCTCTCTGTTCAAGTGGTTGATCACCCTCAAAATAAAATACTTTTTCGCATGTTTGAGAGAAACTATTTCAGTTTTTGTTTATTTCTTCTTTTCCTTTCACTAGACACCACTGGGTATCTGTTGTGTTTACACCCTCCCATTAGATATACGGCTTTTTAAAAAATAGTTATCTAAGTTCTTTCCAAAAATATCTAGAGACTCAGTTTACTCTTGTGTAGAACAGTATGTGACTTTTTATGTTTCTGTAAACTGATGTACCAAGAATATAAAAGTAGAGTGATCATTTTATTATTAAACAAACTGCAACAGATATAAAAGATTTGAACATTAAAACTTATCTGCATGAAAGCTTTTCATCCATTATTCTTGATGCTAGGCATCTTTAATCTCACTGTCATTTTTCTATAAGGTCTGTAATGGACCATTTATTCCCCCTTAGAGATGTAGCACAGGGTATTTCACATTACACTCCCTTTGAACTCTGAACATAAAACCATAACCCTTCAGCTAGGATAATCGCTTCTTTAATGGTTCCGTTTCAATTGTTTTAAATTAGTCTTTCATTATTGCAGATTTCAGCATCTTGGTTATAGAGTCAATAAAAATAAAAGTGAGTTTTAAGCAAGTTTAATCTGCCATGGCTTATTTTCCTGCTACTTCCACATAATTGATTTCTAAACCCAAGGAACAGGCACTGATCTCAAACTAAGCCAAAATAAATTCCAGTAAATAAGTACTAGAATTATCTGAATAATTGTGCTGCCTTTGGCTGGGGTGGAGTAAATTTTCTCCCCAGTGGTTAGTGCAGGGCCATGTTTGGCGTTTGTGCTGGAAGACAATTGACAATAAAGAGATTTTTCTGCTATTGCTGAGCTGCGTTTGCTCAGCACCAAGGCCTTTTCTGCTTCTCACCCCTCCCATCCACTGCGTGGGCTGGGAGTGCACAAGGAGTTGAGAGGTGGCACAGTCAGAGCACCTGAACCCAGCTGATCAAAGGGATATTCCATATTATATGGTGTCATGCCAGCATATAAAGCTGAGGCAAGAAGGAGGAAGGGGTCACATTTGGAGCGATGGCATTTGTCTTCATAAGTGACCATTACATATAATGGAGCCCTGCTTTCCTGGAGATGGAAAATGGGGAATTAATTACTTGTTTTACTCATTTTATTTCACAGGATATTATACATCAATCTTTAATTTTTTCAAGGCAGAAACAAGGACAAAGGAAAGATAATCTTAAGCCATCTCGTAGCCTTTTTGCTATGAAATTAAAATGAATGCTCAGTGACTGATAAATTTGTGTTCCCAGGGATTTAGTGGGTGGGGCTGGGTTGCTTCCAGGAATTCTTCTGGTTCGTTGTGGAAGAGCTACTGCTGAAGTTACAGCAGTACTCAGGGGCTGCCTTTTTTTGCAAATGAAGAACCCCCTGCAGCCTGGGCTGAGGAGCACCTTAGGGTGCAGCAGTCCGATGTGCCAGAGGGACACAAGCTGTTGCCGAGCCAAGCATTTTTCCGGCTAGGTCTAGGTTATGCTTAGCCTTTCATACCAAAGTAGGATAATGCTGAGAAAATCCAACATTACCTAGGTCTAGGGCAGACTTAGCTGCTTGCTGATACAATGATCAAGTTCCATCAGCGACAAGGTGCTGTAGCTGGGACAAATGCCAAAATCACTGGACTATTTTATACTAATAAGCATCTTTCCTAGGTTCCCCTGTTAGACTGGTTCCACTCTATAAATACCGGTTTTTGATGAGAAGAAATGCAGAAACTGCTCAGGGTTCTTAGCTGGGGTTTGGGACATCTAAGTTTCTTTTACTGTATATATTTCACCTAAGACAGAGAAGCTTCCTCCAGGACACCTAAAATCCTTGAGATATAGACAGGTTTTTCCATGTGCACCTCAAAGAGAGTGAGAATTGCAACCTGTTCTTCTAAGCTGAGTGTACTTTAAAATAGATCTACCAATATTTTGGAAAGAGGGCCAGTCCTCTTCTTATACTCCTTCTAAGTCAAAGGGAAACACTTTCTTGCCCTTTACCTCTTCAGTTTTCCTCAGAGTAGCTGAAATTATTTGATACTTGGAGGTTTTCCTTCTAATCCTCAAAAATTGTGAATGAAGTTTGGGTGTTAAACATGGAGATGGTGAAGAATCTACTTTTTTAAAAATAAATAGAAATGTGTAAGTTTGCTTCCACATATAGAAGTGAAGTATTTAATTTTAAATATTTTGTTAACAAAGCCATTGTGCAATAGAACAAATGCTAACTTCTTCTCTGTTGTGATTATTTCAAGAACCTCTGTGAAAAGACATGGTCTAAGCAACAGCAAGCATGCTTAAATATTAAAAATATATGCTCCTTCACTTCTTTGATGTCAAATCAAAAGAACAATCTAGATGTGTCCAAGTCATTTACTGGAAAAATACAAGGATCATGAGGTCACGATTGACAAACAAAACATGATTAAGAAAGGAAAATAAGCTACTAAAACACGAGATATTCTTAGGGAGTGGAAGGCTAGACTATTTCTGGTAAAGAGCTGAGAAGTTAAGTGTTTTTTCATAGCCATTGAACAAATTAAGAAACTAAAAGAAAAAAAAGGTTATTTCAATTAATTTTTAAAAATTAACTTGTATGTAAAAAGGTTAAAAAAGAAACAAAGATCAGTTAGCAGATTTTCCTCCAAATTGTCAGAATTCTTCAGTCATCTTCATGTTCACTTCTTCTTTCTATGTATTGAAATGGTTAAGTCTGAAAAAATCAGTATGAACCTCAGATATGAAGGAATAAAGAACAAAATAGGCTCTGAGCTGGAAATTACAATGTTGAAATATAATTCTAAATCCTCATTGCTTGCCATCACTAAAAATCAGATGTTCCCTATTGTGTGAGTAGGTGTATGAGAAAAAATGTCTTAACCAAAGTGTTGTGGAGGCAAATTCCAGATGCAGTTTCCACTGCCTATGGAAATGCAGTTTAAGCTTTTAGACCACTCTTCAATATCTGTAGGGTTTGTTAAATGCATCATACCCAAAGTCAGCCGTAAAAACAGGTTAAAGGATGGTGGAACAGGAAGAGATACTGAAGGAATTTTGAAGGATGTTGAGTCAATAGTAATTAGTTACAGAAACAGAAGTGAAGAGAATTTGGAATAACAGAAATAGACGCTTGAAAAAAAAAGTGAACATAGAAGTTTCTTTATTGTTCATCTATGTCGTTTACTGACAGAATAAATTTTGAAGAACCATTGACTGAATGATTTTGTGTGATTCCTGAAGCATGTCCTGAGTACAGGACTTAGAACGCTGGTTTTTACCTCATAAATTCAATTCACTATGGATATTCCATAGTGATGGAATCTCAGATGGCATGGGAACTGAAGCATAACCCTCCTGTTGATACCACACAGCTCAGTTTTATGTCAAACTGCAGCAGCTGCAGGTATAAATATTTCCAATAGTCAACAGTATTGGCCTGTAGATGCAGCAATAATGCATAGTGATATTGTTGTAATTTGGTTCTAAAGTTTCCAGCACATCTATTATTTGGAACAGATGTAGTGCTAGAAATTTTCAATCTTGTTTTGCAATGTTCCTATCTCTGGGATGAATCATTATCTCTATTTAATGAGATAGTTAATCTTGTCTGAAATATAGGAATGTGAACTAAATGAAGCCTTTCTTCAAATTGTATCCCTTCCCTCTTTTGTAAACTGAGAAAGAAACAGACCAGAGAGGGGGAAAAAAAAAAAAGAAGCCAAAATAAAGCTTGAAATGTTTCGCTAAGCTTGAAAAGTGGCTTTGACACAAACACAGATAAGTCAATATTGCTATGCTCCCTTGGCACTGGTGACCGTGTCACTGAAGATCAATAGGAAAATCCCAGGTGAGATTGCAGAAGGTGACTAATGAAAATACTTTAAATGATATTTTAATACTGTCCTTATGAAGCAAAGAGATTTCCCAGGGAAACTGGGGTTTTCCTAGTTTATTATAAAAATTTTGTCTTTTGCAGTCCTAGCAGATTGTTTCAGGTTTATAATTACTTTTATTTGGTCTTTCATCACTTGCTTCTCTTGACCATGCTGGGTAAATCTTGGCTTAGTACCATACATCTGGTTCTCTCTTCATCAGCTCCAGGGTGTGAGTGTGTGGGAATATTTAAGATTTCAGAGGTTATTCATGTTCTGCAGAAATAGAAAACAAACAAACAAGCAAAGAAAGAAGTAGCTTCTAAAATGAAGTGCTCTCTCCCCACCATACATGGTCCTTAATGAATAAACTTTCTCAGTATTCATTTCTCTGGGGAAATGTGAGCCAGATTTGGGTTAGAGTTAGACTTCCTAAAACTCTGGGTGTTCAGACTGATATGTTCGGTTGGCCTGTTTTAGACAGGCTTAAATACTGAAATACTCCCTCACATACATTGTGCTTTTATATTTTTTGTATTATTATTACTATTGTTTAGACATGACTATCAAATGGCTCTAAAACATACCCTATGATTTCGTAAATAAATTATTATTATAGACTCTTAAAATGAGAAGAGCTCCTTTCTCAGTGGTTGAAATTCTTACATTTCCTCCATGTGGATCCGATTTCAGATCAGAGCCACGTAATTCAAGGACAATAAATTCATTTGGGAAATGGTCAGGGAGCTTTAGATCTTGGGAAGTTACAATCTTGTAAAAATAAAATCAGTAGAACCAGTCCGCAGATGAGGTCTCTCATAATTTCTCCTGATTTGCAATCTCTCAGTTAATGAAATTCTTATTAATTATTAAATAAACTTCTGGGTGTCTTGCAAAGAAACCCAAGGAAGCAACTGTATCATTTAAAAAAAAAATGCTGAAAAAAAACCCCTCTAATTTTGCTTAATAAAACCAAAGGGAACTAAGAATGCCAATATTCACTACTCGAATTTCATAAAACCAGATCTCTTTCAATTTTCTTTTCTTTGCTTCTTTTACTTGATGTAGAGCGGGTATACAGAGGCATGGCACAGCTCTGAGGGCGTGATGCGGCAGTTTGCACAGGCAGGACAAGCAGGCAGGGCTGTAGGTTTACTGCTAGTGGGTTTTTTACTTGTTAATTTTTGTTGTGCTTTGGTGGTAATGGTCTTTACACGATCAAAACCTGGAATTTCTACTAGTGTATGTAGCCAAATAGAGCCCTCCAAAAAGGATGTGTCTGTCCAGACTCATTCCTGTGCGGAGTGTTTGAGCTTATCAGCGGTACCAGGGGGTGTTGCAGAAGAAGCATGCTTGCCGTGCGACCAGGTGAACAACCTGTTCTCACTGGTGGCTGAGCTTAGGGAGGAAGTAGAAAGACTAAGGAGCATTAGAGAAAGTGAAAGGGAAATAGACTGGTGGAGCTCTACCCTTCCATCCTTGAGGGAAGCTCACCAGGAGTCAGAGGACTCCTATGCCTCCCACTGTCAGGCAATAGGAGGACACCTGGGGGATGAAGGGGAGTGGAAATGGGTCCCCACTCGAGGAGGTAATAGAAATTCCTCCCTACCCCCCTCACCTACCCAAGTGCCACTTCAGAATAGGTATGAGGCCCTGGATCTAGAAGATCAGCTAGAGGACATAGAGGAGAACGATCTGTCCAGTGAGCCTCCCACTGGTGATTCACCTGCCAGGTGGATCACCACCTCTAACATTAAAAAGAAAAGAAGGGTAGTGGTAGTGGGTGACTCCCTTCTTAGGGGAACAGAGGGCCCCATATGTCGACCGGACCCATCCCACAGGGAGGTCTGCTGCCTCCCTCAGGCCCGGGTACGGGATATCGCCGAAAGACTACCTGGGCTGATTTGGCCCTCTGATTATTACCCACTGCTGATACTCCAGGCTGGCAATGATGGGATTGAGAGGAGGAGCATCAAGGCAATTAAAAGGGACTTTAGGGCACTGGGTCAAATGGTTAACAGGGCAGGAGCTCAGGTAGTGTTTTGCTCAGTCCTCTTGGTGGCAGAGAAAAATGATGAAAGGAATAGGAGAGCCCACATTATCAACAAGTGGCTCAAGGGCTGGTGCCATCAGCAGAATTTTGGGTTCTTTGATCATGGGGAAACTTTTTCGGCTCCTGGTCTGCTAGAACCAGATGGGCTCCATCTCTCTGTTAAGGGCAGAAGGTTTTTAGCTCATGAACTGGCTGAACTCATTGAAAGGGCTTTAAACTAGATTCGAAGGGGGAAGGGGATACAGCTGGGCTCACTAGAAACAGGCCCAAGGATGGTAAGCCTGAGTTAAGGGTGAAATCAGCAGCCCAGCTGAAGTGCATGTATACTAATGCACACAGCCTGGGTAACAAGCAAGAGGAGCTGGAAGCCATGGTACAACAGCAAAACTATGACGTAGTTGCCATCATGGAAACATGGTGGGATGACTCGCACAGCTGAAGCACTGCACTGGATGGCTACAAGCTCTTCAGAAGAGACAGGAAAGGGAGAAGAGGTGGAGGGGTGGCCCTTTACATTAGGGAGGCTTTTGATGCCATGGGCATTGAAATTAATGATGATAAAGTTGAATGTCTATGGGTAAGGATTAAGGGGAAGGCCAACAAGGCTGACATCCTACTGGGCATCTGTTATAGACCACCCAACCAGGATGAAGAAGTGGATAACTTATTCTATAAGCAGCTAGAGAATGTTTCAGGGTCACCAGCCCTTGTTCTTGTAGGTGACTTTAACCTACCAGACATCTGCTGGGAACTTAATACAGCAGAAAAGAGGCAGTCCAGGAAGTTCTTGGAGAGGGTGGAGGACAATTTTTTGTTGTAGCTGGTGAGTGAGCCCACCAGGGGAGGGGCTATACTAGATTTGTTGTTTACAAATAGAGACGGGCTGGTGGGAGATGTGGTGGTTGGAGGACGACTGGGGTATAGTGACCATGGAATTATAGAGTTTTCAATAACTGGTGAAATGAGGGTGAACATCAACAAGACTCTTACATTGGACTTCAGGAGGGCAGACTTTAACTTATTTAGGAGACTTATTCAGAGAGTTCCTTGGGAAGCAGCCCTTAAAAACAAAGGAGTACAAGAAGGCTGGGCATACTTCAAAAAAGAGATCTTGAAGGCACAGGAACAGACTGTTCCAGTGCGACGAAAGATGAGTCGACGAGGCAAACGTCCATCCTGGATGGACAACGAGGTTTTGAAGGAACTCAGGAATAAAAAGAGGGTATATCATCTTTGGAAGGAGGGTCAGGTCTCTCAGGGAGCATTGAAGGAGGCTGCTAGGGCATATAGGAAAAGAATTAGGGAGGCCAAAGCTCAGTTTGAACTCAATTTGGCAACCTTTGTAAAGGATAACAAAAAAAGTTTTTACAAATATATTAATGACAAAAGGAAGGGCAAGACTGACCTTTGTTGTCTACTGGATGCGGAAGGGAATTTAGTAACTGTAGATGAAGAGAAGGCGGAAGTGCTTAATGACTTCTTTGCCTCGGTCTTTATTGGAAAGACACATGGTCCTCAGGACAACTGTCCTCCTGGGTTGGTAGATAGTGTCAGGAAGAAGGATGCTCCCCCTGTTATCCAAGAGGAGGCATTCAGGGAACTGCTGAGCTACTTGGATATTTATAAATCTATGGGACCAGATGGGATTCATCCCAGGGTGATGAGGGAGCTGGCAGATGAGCTTGCAAAGCCACTCTCCATCGTTTACCAGCAGTCCTGGCTCACTGGTGAGGTTCCAGATGACTGGAAGCTGGCCAATGTGACACCCATTTATAAAAAGGGTAAGAAGGAGGATCCTGGTAACTACAGGCCAGTTAGCCTGACCTCAGTACCAGGTAAGGTTATGGAACGGTTTATATTGAGTGCTATTACACAGCACCTGCAGGATGGACAGGGGATCAGACCCAGCCAGCATGAGTTTAGGAAGGGTAGGTCATGTTTGACCAACCTGGTCTCCTTTTATGACCAGGTAACCCGCCTGGTGGATGCAGGAAAGGCTGTAGATGTTGTCTATTTAGACCTCAGCAAAGCCTTTGACACTGTTTCCCACAACATACTCCTGGAATAGCTGGCAGCTCACGGCCTGGACAGGAGCACTCTTTGCTGGGTTAAGAACTGGCTGGATGGACGGGCCCAGAGAGTGGTGGTGAACGGTGCTGCATCCAGCTGGCGGTCAGTCGCTAGTGGTGTCCCTCAGGGATCTGTGCTGGGACCAGTTCTGTTTAATATTTTTATTGATGACATGGATGAGGGTATTGAATCTATCATTAGTAAGTTTGCAGACGACACGAAGCTGGAAGCATGTGTTGATCTGTTGGAAGGTAGGAGGGCTCTGCAGAGAGACCTGGAACGGTTGGATGGATGGGCAGAGTCCAATAAGTTGAAGTTCAATAAGTCCAAGTGCTGAGTCCTGCATTTTGGCCACAATAACCCTCTGCAACGCTATAGGCTGGGGACAGAGTGGCTGGACAGTGCCCAGGCAGAAAGGGACCTGGGAGTGCTGATCGACAGTCGACTCAACATGAGCCAGCAGTGTGCCCAGGTGGCCAAAAAGGCCAATGGCATCCTGGCCTGTATCAGAAATAGTGTGGCCAGCAGGTCCAGGGAAGTCATTCTTCCCCTATACTCGGCACTGGTGAGGCCGCACCTTGAGTACTGTGTCCAGTTCTGGGCCCCTCAGTTTAGGAAGGATGTGGAGACACTTGAACGTGTCCAAAGGAGGGTGACAAGGCTGGTGAGGGGCTTGGAACACAAGCCCTATGAGGAACGTCTGAGGGAACTGTGGTTGTTTAGCCTGGAGAAAAGGAGACTCAGAGGCGACCTTATCACTCTCTACAACTTCTTGAAAGGTAGTTGTAGTGAGGTGGGGGTTGGTCTCTTTATCCAGGCAACAACTGACAGAACAAGAGGACACAGTCTTAAGTTGCACCAAGGAAAATATAAGTTGGATATTAGAAAAAAGTTTTTTACAGAAAGAGTGATAAAATATTGGAATGGTCTACCCGGGGAGGTGGTAGAATCACCATCCCTGGACGTGTTTAAAAGGAGATTGGATGTGGCACTGGGTGCCATGGTTTAGTTTAGTTGAGGGTTGGGACATGGGTTGGACTCGATGATCTTGAAGGTCTCTTCCAACCTGGTGATTCTGTGATTCTGTGATTCTGTGAACTAGATTCTGTTAAATTACTCATAGAGAAGGATTATTTCCATGCTTTGCTAGCTGCATTCATGTTTGTGACATGGCTGAACAATATATCTCTGTACCATATGTAATTAATCCAAATAAAACTAATTCTTGTTTTCCCTAGTAAACTATCCTGTAATCTTATGGACACAAGGTCAAAGGTTATACTGCAGATGATGTAACATAGAATGCTGCATTTTTTGATCTTACTGTCACTTTTAGAAACAGGTAGCAGAAAAATGTAAGATATTTATCTTTATTAGAGGAGTTACACATTCTCTGTAAAAACAAAACATCAGATAGGGAAGATAAACACAGGAAAAAGGAATGAAAATTATTGCACAAATGAACATCTCTGTAGGACTTTCTGAGTTTCTCCAAATTTGTTTGGGTGCCTACTGTATTTGAGACACGTTGACACTTTCAGAAAATGATGATGTATGCATCACCCACCTTGTAAACTCCACTTTGTATTCCAAAAGCCTAAATCATTAACCAAAATGACTTATTTTGCAGTTTACATTCTCAGTTGGCCACATTTAAAGAGCAGTCTATGCTGTCCATTGAATTTATGAAAGGTTAGCTCAATGCTTTCAGATTTTCTTAGGGCAGTAATTATACCACAAAACCTCATGGATCTCTGAAAACTGAAAAATCTCTGGTTTCATTTGTTTGTTTGTTTGTTTGTTTGTGGTAGTAGGGTTGTTTTGTTTTGTTCTTTTTAAAATGGGGTCTGTAGTTCAGGAACACAGGATTTTGATCCACAAAGATTTGCTATTACAGGAGAAAAAAGTCTTTTTGCCATCTTGCTAAATTGAAACACATGGATTCCTAGAACATTATTTTATCCTGCTCACTAGCCATGGACTTTTATTGCCTATTTAAACATTTATGGGATAATTTTATTGTGAATACCTTGGGTTTTTTTAAAAAACTGAGCATATGAAACAAATATAGATGGGGCTATTCCTTCTTTTTTAGTTCCATTAAGTAAAGTATGCCAGTTCTTATGAATTAACACTTGACTCCATGCAGTGGAAGAATTTCCCATCACTTCTGCATGTGTGCGGTTCTCTTAGTAATTTTCAGACTAGAAAGCATTACTAATGCTAATTAGGAAAAAGAAAGTATTAACACAGTTAGAGGCTCAGCTTTCCTAGAAACTTCTGTTTTACATCTTGAACGCTTGCTCTGTCTCCACTGCCAGCACAGCTCTCATACTCATACTCTTAAAATGCAACAGAGAGTATGGTGCCATAAAGAGACTTCTTTTTTAACCAGGACATCATCAACTGCATTGCCAAAGAAAAAAGTGAGAGAAAAGATACTGAAGAAGCACCACGTGGAACTGGTATTCATTTAAACTATCAGCTATTGGAAACAGGTTTCTAATCACAGATAACTAAACTCCCACTTAAATGTACAAAAGAGGCAAGGATCTCTGTCAAAGACAATTATTCTGTTGTTATGTGTTTGAAGTTGAAAGTTGCATTGGCCCTTGAGTGTACCAATGTGGTTCCATGGTAGAGAGGTACAAGGTTACAGAGAAATAAAGGCCAGGGTGAAAAGGCCACAGCAGTAATGAGCAGTGCAACACCTACAGCAGCATAGCCCTTGGATGTAACTGTGATAGTCAACTTAAGAGAGCAGCAAATTAAATTGAAATGAAAATAGCATAATTGGTTTAGACTACACCCAAAGAAACCGAAGGCTGAAGGTGGATGAGTACAGTCAGAACAAACAGTAGTCAGAAAAAAATTTTATAGTTAAAAGATAGTGGCTGCCCAAAAGTACAAATATAAACAGTTCAAATTATTCATGTGTATGAATTTCATAGCTATATTTAGCATCAGAAAAAGGTTTGATTAATTTAGGAAGGGAATTATGTGTTGGAGGGACCTGTGGTAAAACTGAAGTATATTGTATGACTAAGTTCTCTTAGAGTCCTATATTCGTGAAGGTTGAAGATTGCAACTTTTTTTTGTTATTTTGATATTAATGAGGAACGACATCTGCTTCATTCTTTACACTTATACAAATAATGCAACTTCTCAAGTATTAAAGCAGTGGCTACGGATCTTGATTTGATGTAGTTCAATGAGTTCAACTCCTTTTCATATCTGGAGGATTGAAATTAATTCTTAACTGCAGCAATTTATTTTGGAATATGTCCAACTATGTAACCATAGACTGTCTCAAAGGATCTCTAATCTGCTCATGCTACAGTGAATGTAGGGTCCATAACTAAAACTTCAGCTAGTGAAAGCATTTAAGCACAGAGAAGTAAGATTTTCTCAACAGAGATCAGAGCGCTGATGTCGGAAGACAGGTGTGCCCAAGGACTGCTTACTGGTGTTATGGAATGGCTGCTTGACATGGAAAACAGGAAAATTTTGTTCAGGGATTAGAACTGGGGATCTCCCCTTTCCCAGGGGTAAATGCATAATATTGCTATTGTTACAATTAGTACTAGTACTGCAATCACTACCACTATCATTACCAGTACTATTATTTACTATTACTATTTACCAGTACTATTATTTTTGTGAGGTTACCCTACTCACTGAAGCTCTTGGTATCTCTTAAGAGACTTTAAAATGAAGATGGATTATGTTGCTGTCCAACTTGTACCTCTATATTCCCAGAAGAAAACTTGATACCAAATGATTTGAACTGTATTCAAAAGCTCATTGCCTCTTCACAATATTTAAGCATGATTTGCCTCTTTTCTCTTTCATGCTACTTTTCATAATCTGAGTAAATATTCATCTGAGGTTTTGAGAGTAAATGGAGTGTTATAGCCTGCAATACACATATAGAATTTAAGATGAACATATAATAATTTCTTTGTATTTTTTCTATGCTTTATTCCTGTGAGGAAGCTAAGCAAAATTTTTCCTCCTCAAAAATCAGTCAAAGGATGCCATTAAGGAAGACATGCTAGTATCAAATATTCTGTTCAACAATTCTGAGTGCCCAAATACCAGAAATTTCACCTTTTACAGTTCCCAACAGCTATAGCTATGTTGAAGATATGCATTCTCCTGGAACCAGGCATAACTTATTTACACAAAAAACCTCATATTGGGATAGTCACAGAATTTCTCTTTAAATCCTTACCTACCAAAAAGAAGAGTGCAGTGTGAGGTGCTTAGGTCATGCCAGTCAATGTAATGATCTCAATCTATGAACCAAGAAAACAAGATTAAAACCAGCTGCAGTGCTGCGGTTCCCCCCTCCCCCCGCAGAGGCATCTACCTGGCTTGCTCTCTGGTGATATTGTACCCCATACAAATAGAGCTGTGGCCTGCAGCTGGCTCACGGGACCCCACAGTGTGAATCCTCCGATGTTCTCACCTCTGCAGTGCTCTTAAGGGCCACTGAAGCACGCAGACTCAGAAGGAGCTTTTGTAGTTTTGAAGGTAAGCATGCAGTACTTGCATCCCAGACCTCTGACTCTGGATCATTGCGAAGCCTGTGGAGAGTGCAAGCACCCACTCCCCATTCTGCTTTGGCTCACACCTACTGTGCTTGGGAGCACAGGCTTGAACAAATTACAGCTATGCCAGGGTAGCAAAGTCCTGCTGGGCTGTCTGCACTCCATTTCTCCAGGAGCTGAAGAAAATACAGAGGGCAGTCAGGCTTTGTCCTTACAAAAATAAAAAATATATAAATCTTTAAAAAAGTTTTCTCAACATTCTAAGCAACCTAATATTGGTATTAAACCATTTTGTATTTAGTCAATTTTCTAGCTCCATGAAACAGTTCACTATTTTAAGCTCTGCTTCAAAGGAATGTCTTTTATAGGGGCTCATATCCTGGTTCTTTTGTATTCCTCCTATATTGACACTAATGGAAGATGCAGGAAGGGACAGGTAGGTTTGAACATTTTATTTCTTTTGAGCAGAAAGTATGCTCAGCTTTGCAAAACTTACTAATGCCTCTGCTGGGCATTACAAACCTTGCTCTGTGCATCTCTAGATCTTTCTTGGAACAGGTGTCCTCTTAGAGGCATCCAATGAGAA
Organism: Acanthornis magna; assembly: GCA_036785705.1. Classification (NCBI taxonomy): domain Eukaryota; kingdom Metazoa; phylum Chordata; class Aves; order Passeriformes; family Acanthizidae; genus Acanthornis; species Acanthornis magna. The sequence goes on from JAWUZG010000090.1 coordinate 18,192,948, forward strand.
AGGGGTTTTTTTTTTGGTTGCCTGCAAAGCAATAAAGGTCCACCACCATTTCAATTCTGGATATATTTTGGGCTCACCTGTTTTCACAGAATGAGGTGCTTATTTGGCATTACATTTAAACAGAATGGCATTGGGTCCTTTTGGTGACGAGCTTTGATGCCTAAGAATAACATAGAAAGAGAGCAAATGATGTTAAGTACGCTTTATTTAACAGACCTGTTTCAGTATTTCGATGTAAAAAAAATAGGAAAAAGCAGCAAATTCTGACCCCCTATTGCTATTCAATACATTATATCCCTATGATTCAGTATCCTGCCCACCTGCACTGTCTTTGCTGTTCTGTCTTGTATCCACTCTGTGACTTAGACTGACACCTAGCACAGTGGGGTCAGGATGTGATGATGAGGTTGATATTTCACATTAACTGTACTGCATGGGGAACTTCATGCACGGGAGGAACAGGCTCTTAAGATGCCAGAATAATACGCAGAACTCTTAGACCTGTGGGAGTTGTTCTGATCCTGGTGATACTTGAAATACAAATACCCTGCTCAGGCACTTTTGCTGGAGTGAAACCATGTGGCTGGAATGTACTGAAAGCTGTTTTGAGCAAACACGGTCGGTTTTGAATTTAGCTAGTGTAAAGGTAGTAAGTTTAAGACCTGAAGATGTTAAAACCCTGATGAAGAATGAGAAACTGAAAGCAGTGGTGGAGAAGGACTGTTAACTGGAACATAGAAAACTTTGTGACAACACATGACACATTTGCTTTATGGCATTTTTAGCAAAAATGTTACAGTACAAAAAAGAACTCTCTAAAAGAGTTGACCTAATACAAATGATATGAGGGTATTCCACCATTATTATTATTATTTATTTCTTTTTATACTTGTAATAATTCAGGTGCTTTCCAAACAGAAAAGCTGCAGGCCCTGCTCCACGGAGCTTACAATCTAAAGGTGGACAAGGAGAGAGATGTGAAGGAGAGAGGGTCTACAGAGCAGTCAAGAGGCCAAGATGGAAACCAACCAATCAAATATGATTTGAACACATTGTTGCAAAGCTATACAAACTATTTTCCAACTATGACTCATATTTTCTGTTTTGGTTTAACTATACCTGCCATGACACAAAGAGGTGTGGAGGAAGGAAGCTTTCAATAAATGAGATCAGAGAAAGCAGCACATGTGTAAAGCAGAGCTGGAAAACTCACCTAAGGGTACAGAGATGAGAGGGGTTTGCCTGGATTTCCAAAACACAGTTCAGTACCAGGACAGTTTAGATCCAGAATGATATGGCTTTAGGTCAGGTCCTACAGGTTTCGATGTGACAGAGTCCATCTGAAATGTAAATGTACTCTATGCATCTGGAGGTTCCTTAATACAGGCTAATACGAACTACAAAATCTATCATGACAGGACTAGGGAAGTTAAGAATGAAATAACCACACTTATGTGGTATCTTCAGAGGGGAAAAGAATAATGCTGAGAGTTCAAGGGTGGCCATTCTTATGCCAGTTGTAAAACTACATTTTTAATAATGTAGGACACCAGCCAACGATTAAAAAACCCCCGACTGTTTAATTTTAAAAATACTGGTTTTACCTAAGACAGTAAGTCACTCAACAGTTATGAAAAATACTATTAGGTTTTCTTTAAACATTTAGGTATCTTTATAAAACATCCAATCAGATTCCCCTAAACTGTGAAATTGTCAAAGAAACTCTCTTAAGGCTTGCCTCTTAAAACTTCTCAACAAATTACCATACTTATTCAAGTACTCAGGGCATCATTGTATGCTTCTTTATTCCTGAAGTATCATTCCTTTAGCAAATGCAGGTGTACTGTGAAGGCAAAAGCTATCAAGCAGCGGAATATTAAAGTGCATAGGTTGACCACATTAAGAAAAACAAATGGTTGAAGAAGCGGTAGTTGTGATTGAGGATTCTTGGGGAGTAATCCATCATCAATTTTTAGTAAGCCACAGATATTTTTCCTATTAAAAACATTTTTACGGTCTTCAAATCTTGCAAATGCATTTCTAACAATGGTATCAGGACAGTCATACTCCTCTTGCTGTGAAGGAAAAGCTGTAATTAAATAATCAAATAGACTGATCTTTCATAATTTACAGGTATTCATATTCCTTCAATAAATAAAAGAATATAATTTATCATCTGATTCTGTATAGATTTTGAAACAAATAAATTTCTAGCTATTTAAATAAATGATTCTAATAGCTTGACATGAATTATGCTGACAGGAGCCACGTATGATTATTATGGTGCCCAGAATCTTTTAATAACCTACAAAGTTAAATAAAAGCTTACAAGTCTCTTAAGCTACTTTTTATTTGCATAGAAAAATATTTATCATAGGAGTCAACTATCATATGAGAGAAATTCCATTTGTTGTAATTGAAAAAGATAGCTAAAAAGTTTCTGTGGGTTATTGCAACAGTACAAGAATACAAGATGCTTCCATTTATTAAAAAATGTAAAACAAATTGTGAAAGCTAAAGCAGGCTACAAAACAGAAGGTCCTCATATTTTCTTTCTCTTGACTACTATGTTACAAGATCATGTGCCACAGTTGAGTACTATAAAGTGTAATTCTGCATTAGCTAATATAATTCTTAAAACATTCCCCCCCCAAAGCACTATGCAAAATATATATATTTGTAAATGCTTCCTCCTGTAAGCATCACAACCTTGTTATCACATAGTCACCCTGAACTATTGTTTCCTGTTTCCCATCAGAGTCAATGCTAATGTCCAGTGCTTTGTCCAGCTGATCCTGAGGAGTGCCAGGTTCTGAGTTCTGCAACTCCATTTTCTTTGTTTCTGACGCACAAATGCTTGCCTCCTCCTGTGAATCCAAAGACTTCCTGTTATTTTGTGACTCAGCTAACACGCATTTTTTGCCAGGACTTTGGATGTTTAATGCACAGTTCATGGTCAATTCTCCCTCTTCCAGTTCATTAGTTTTCTCACATTGTTCTTCTGCCTGTTGACGGGAAACTTCTTCAGAAACGGTGTATATTTTGTTTGTACTCTGCTCCACAGAGTTTGTTTTTGATCGTCTGTGAAACAACCCAAAATTTTTTATGTCTGTTACAAAATTCACACGCTTTTGTTTCTCCTGAGTGGACTCTGTCACCATCATTGCTGAGCCATTGCTTACATTATGTCTTTCAGAAGCAATATTGGCTGATCGTGGGTGAATCATCGTTGTTATGTCAAAAAGGCTGAAGGGTTTCTTCTTTCCTTTCTTACTTTCTTCGCTCTCACTATTTTCTTCGTTTTCTGATAGAGAGGCAGTGTCTTTGCTCATCTTTGCAGTCTGCAAATTAGACAGCTTGCTTCCTTTTAACAAACCCAGGACTTCAAAGCGAAAGCTGGAAATATCTTGTTTTAACTCCTAAAAATTAGGAAGAAAGATGAAACGTTGGAGCATGAAAGCTAATTTGACTTTTTTTTTTAAATTAAAAAAACAAAAAGAGGCTTGTGCTAGGGATCAGTAATAAACTTTTCTGTCTGGAAGTTGGCATACCTGTCATCTTCATGGTTGAAGAACTTGCTCTAGGAGGCAAGTTATACGGTATCTGAACAACTGAGTGTGAGAAATATGCTTCACAGTCTTAAAATATCTTACTTAAACACCTATAAACATAAAAATAAAATCATACCTTAAAATTTTCTTCTGTCAATCCTTCCTCAGTTTTGGCATCTCTTATCATTGCTGCAACATACCTCTTAACCAGATTTCTCATAACTTCCTAAAAATATAAAGTATTGTGTTAGCTTTCTTGGCATCAGTTACTAAACCTACACTCACAGGCTCTGCTTGGACTTTTCCATGCTTTAGGAACATTACAAAACCTGTACAAATATTAAATCTGTTTGAAATTTTTTCTGGCTTTTGATGGAAACTACTAATGTTTTATTAGCCTGGGAAGGGCTGTGCTGGGTTTGACCAAAGGTATGTCTCCTGCCAGTAATATGCAGCCTGGCAGTGAGCAGTTGCTGATGCCTCATGAGGAGAGCAAGTCTGGTGTGGTTGTATAATGTTATTTCCAGCTATTCTCTTGCAAGCCTCCCATGCTGTGAGATGCAGTGACTTTCTGAACAAAAATACCAGATCTAGGTTTAATTGGCTGTGACAGGTCTCCTAATGCATTTTGAACTAATGTAAACTTTCAGCATTCAGAAATCCTCTGCCAATGAATTCCGCAGTTAAGATTCTATGTGGGGTTTTGTTTATTTTTAACCTGCGGTCTGGTAGTTTCCATTGCTGTCTTCTAAGAATCCTAGAAATTATTTAGGTTGAAAGAGATGCCTGGAGGCTGTCTGAGTCATCTCAGGGTCATGTCCAGTCAAGTGCTAAATATCTCCACGGGTGAAGATGCTGCAGCCTCCTGGAGCAGTGTTTTCCAGTTCTTTACTACCTTCACTGTAAAGACAATTCTCCTTACATTACAGAATTTCCCTTCCTGCAACTTGTGTCCATTGACTCCTGATCTTTTGGTCACCTTGAAAAAAACCTGTCTCCTTCTCCCTAACCAGTCACTATGTTGTTTAAGAGAGCAGCCATATTCCCCCTAACCTACTCCAGGCTGAAATCTGAGCTTCTTCTATGACAGTCCTCTAACCATCTAGGTGTGGCTCTTTGCTGGATCCCTTCCAGTTTGTTAACATCTCTCTTGTAGTGTGGGGCCCAGACCTGAGACACTGCTCCAGATACAGTTCCACAAGTGAGGGCTGCAGGAGAATAATCACTTCTCTCCAAGGGCTGCCTGCAGCCTCAGTAAGGCAGTGTAGTATGTGTGTGACATTCAGTTTGCAGATAAATGGCAAACAGCTGCTCTGTGTTCACCTTCCCCACACTGTTATAGATCCTTGTTGTACTTCCCACAACCGCCTCATCTTCAGGCTGGAAAAGTCCCAGTTTACCTAGTATATGTCCCATATGGGATTCATTAATTACCAAGCCTACAGCTCGCATCTTGTTTAACTTGCAGCCCCTTTAACACAACAAATATTCAAAATAAAGCTGAAAATCATTCATTGTGCAATAGTAATCTAAAAAAAATTAGAAGCTGGAGAAGGAAGGATGAAAAAGAATTGCTTATGGGGATCTAAGCAGAGGGGCTGTTAAGGAAGCTGTCTGTGAGAGACTCAGGCTGGAGAGATGAAGAGCAGGCTCTGGTGGACAATGTCAGTGAACTGCACATATGATCCTGATGAACCCTGGCAGGGAGGTGGGCATTTGCTTTCTTAAAGGCAATCCATGTTACAATGGGCAAAATACTGGATAGCATGTTATTGCTCTAGAAAATATCCTTTTGCTTCTAAAAGAAAATTACACTTCTCAAATGCTTTTTTTTGAACACCAAAAACATTAATCTTGTTTGCTGAAGCTTATATAAGTATGGATTTTGTGGGTTTTTTCCTTTTATTTTCCTTTGCTGCTTTCTCATTAAATTCTTCCATTTTTTTTCCTGTGAAGATATTCTGGAAGCATAGAAAAACAATTGGTCAAAAAATAAACATAGGCTTGTACCTGGTATTGATGATGTCTCCTCAAATTGTCAGCCGCACGTCTCTGAAAAATAAAAAAGAACAAAAAAAACTATTAATCCCTGTTTGGAAGTAAAATACTTAACCATAGAAAACAGCGGGTCTGGGCATTATATGATATGTAGCAAGCTGAGAGAAATGGCTCAAAATCTGTCGAAAAATGACAGTGTTGGAAAAAAGCCTATCATTTGCTTTACAGAAAGGAGAAGGCTACTACTGGGAAGACAAAGTGGATTTTCTACATTTTCATCAAAATGCTTTTATTCCAGTATCAGCATGGATGTGGTGGGGCAGCCAGGTCATGGCTTGCAGGGCCCCAAGGTCAGTGATCTGAGATGGAAGCGGAACAATGGATCATGTCACTCACTTGCCCAGACTGAAGCATATTTTACTGAATTGAGAAAAGCTTGACTCGTGTCAAGTTAGATTTTTCTTGCAGGTACACAGCAAAAGAACAGGAGTCAATGAGTTACAGGAAGGGAAATTCTGTATGGAAAATCATCAGCACAGTGGGGTTCGTAAAACTGTGGTGTTAGCAAGACACTTGCTATGGCTCCTAATGTCTCATTTAAGATAAAGCTAACCAAAACCTGCACTATAAAACTATATTAATGAGAAAGTTCCTGCTTAGTTCTCTGTTAAAAACACTTAGTCACAGAGAGGTGTATGGAAGAAAGGAACTTATCTTTCAACACAGTTTGGTGTTGATAAGGAGGGAGGGTGAAATGGACAGTAACTCTGAAGAGCAGCAGAAAAAAAGAAGTGTGGTAGGATGAAATAATGGCCTAGGTTTCAAGCAGGTGTTGCATTAGATTCTGCTGCCATATCTAAGGGCTGCCCAGAAGAAGATGGCAGGGAAACAGGCCTGAATTTTTTTTTTTCCTTGAATTGCTTCTGTCCCCAATTGCATAATGAGTAACATATTCCTATCCTCTACCTTAATCATCTCTGACTGTTGAAAGGAAGACTTACAGCTTCAACTTAGGTTCTTATATCTGCTGCTGACAAGAAAATAATGTGTCTGACCACTGATTGTATTCTTACAAAACAGAACACTTACAGCAACTTAAGGGTGAAAGGACATCCACCTGATTTGCATAATAAGGCAGAAACAGCAAGTTATTTTGTAATTTTTTTTTTACTTGAAAGAAGTGATTAACAATTCCCCTGTACTTGGAGTCAGCTTACACTTCACGGTTGATTCCTTGTTTGCAATTCATTTCAGGGATTGCTTTGTGGTTGGGCTTGGCAAAAAATAATAGAAAGAGGGAAAATCGTTATTTCCTAATCAGTCTGAACAGCCACTGTGGGGTAGGGCTTTGTACATAAGAATGTTTTCTTCAGTATTTTTGCAGATTGTGTTTCTGTATCTCTCATCCAAAGAGAAGATGGAAATTTCTTGTGTTTAAGGGTGGAGGGATGGGGGAGCCTGCCCATCACCAGGACAGGAGGGGACAGTGCATCCCTGGGAAGGCTGGTACCCCCACAACACCCGAATTTAGCCATTTTTAGAAAAAAAATCCCAGATTTTTTGCAGTTGACCACACGGTGGAGATGTTTCATTCCTGCTGAGAGAGCACTAAGGAAGTCCATGGCTAAACGAGCTCTCAACAGCAGATCTGACTCACAGGTGAAGGGAAAAACAATTTAGGGTGTAATTGAAACACACTTCAGGTAAAATTAATAACTCCTATAAATAAAAAAGATGCCGATTCTTGTCTTGCACAATACTTCCTCCAGCTTCTGTCTGCTCTGCTTTATTTTACAGTGAAATGTGAAATAAATGCATAGGTTTAATTCTGTATGTGTAACAAGAACTACCTACATAATGTTCGGAAATTCCCAGAAACAGAGGCTGTGGCTTTTCCTCTCAATGCAGTTTGGGATAACTGTGTGAAAAGATTTATTCATGCAATAATGTGTCAGAACAGTGCTACTGCACTTAACAATTGTTTTCAATACCACCAAAAAGCTGAAAGTAAATTAATTTAATTGTATGTTTTCATACACAGCCACATACATACTGCACAGGGAATTACACATACATGTAACCTATCAAATTTATTAGCCCCAACAGTTCCCTATGTCCTGTTTAAATACTTAGATTCTGTCTCTAGTTTCTAGTCATCTTTTGATTCCTTTTAAAAATAGAATGAATCTTTGCCGAAACACATCTGAAAATCATGCTATTCACTAGAAATAAAATGTCATTAACCGTCATATTGTCCTTATTTAGTTCTCAGCTGGCCTGCTTTTCTCTACTCAGTTATAGTATAATTTATGGTTCAAAATTTGCTTCAAGTAACCATTGTGCTGTGTGCGTGAAGAAGTTGAAAATTATGGCTAGCAAAGGGATGAAATTTAAATTTGACTAAAAATAGCAACAGGGGGAGAAACAGTCTTCTGAGGACAATGTTGAATGCAATGACGACATTGAAGGGGATGTTGTTGTCACTTACCAAAAGGGGGCACTAATATCCTTTGGGAAGCTTTAATAGCAGTGCCTCTAGTAGTGATAATTATTTTGGTCTTCCTTTTTGTGCCACTCCTAGTAATTTGCAATGTTTGGAAAAAAAAATCTCTTTGGCAGACAAAAATTCAATAATATTGAACTACTTTATTTGAAGTGTTTTATCAAAATTGTAACTTTTATAATGCAGGAATTCAAATTTAATGTCTGCATTTGACCTGAAACTGCTCAGTGATTAAGGTCCAGAAAATGGAACTATTGTCTGAAGTTGTGGGATATATTCCTCATCTTGAATTGAAGCATCACCTTTAAAGGATTAGAACTTATCTGTGTTGCCAGAGAGGTTTCTCCATGAAATGGTCCTTGACTATAGAGAACCACTCCAGATTATTGATTTTCATGCCAGAGGGAAGATGTTATTTCTTTCCTCAACTTTCAATAACGTACATTACAGAGAAAATACTGACTTAGAAGTTGCATAATTTTCCACTGGGTGAACAAAGAATAGGAAAAGTGAAAAGGAGATTTTCTGTGACACATGATAATAAAATCACACAGGTTGCTCAGAATATGGCATAAAAATCTGGATAGCTAGAAAAGAGGTAACTGTTTATCTAAACATCAAATAAAAAATCAAAAATTACTGAAGCTATCCCTGGAAAGCCTTTCAATTTTCTCTTCTAAAATACTTAAAATTATAGGTAAAACACTTTTTGGTGACTGATTAGATGCAAAGTAGAATGCAATTTGGGAAAAACAGTACAATTTGTTCTCTTGGGACTAGGGTTTCTTTTCCCATATATCTTCTTTTTCTGAAATAGCAAAGGATTTCAGATGGTCAACACGATTAGCCTTGACACACCCATAAGCCTTGTGCAGTCAGGAAAATGTCAGCCTAATCCACAGAATTCTATAACTAATCTGGCTCTTGCAAAGGTGAGCTAAAAAAAATAATGGAACTGAGATATATATAGATGCATATAATATATGTGTAAAGAGCAGCACACACTTATTTCAGAGTTTTAAATGCAGGAGAAAACTGTGATAATAGCCAAAGAGAATGCTGCATACCTGGGATACATCAAAATGACAGAATATAAAAATGTGCTGAACTCTGAATGGTAGAAGGGCTCTGTCTGATTCATGGCAATGCTGAAATATTAGTAAACCCCATGTAACATCCTGGTCTTCCTTCAGCTGAAGCTGTGGCTAGGGAAGCTGCCGTCAGCATGGCTGGGCACTGTGTTGCTTTGAGAAAAAAGCCTCTCCCTTGTAAAACCTCCCCTCGACTTTACCACCCACTGCTTCAGCTCTCCCACTACAACAAAGGTCAGAAGAACCACAGCACTGACATCCAAGGAGAAGCAAATTAATTGGCTTTTTCTCAGAGGCACCTCACATTGCTACAGACCCTGTTCTTGCCCATGACAGTTTTTTTTAAAACAACAATGTAGATGATTCTCCCAAGCAACCATGTCATGCTTATTTTTAGTGACATTTCTCCTCTTCCTATGGGCCAGATAAATAATTTCACTAGAATGTGCGCTGTAAACTATTCTGACCCTGAGCCCTTTCTTTACACATTCTGCCTGCATATACTGAACTCTCAAGTGTACACATATCTAAATTTTACAGTGGATTGTTGACACATTTGATTTGATCTTTGATTCAGTCCTAGTTCATGATTCCTGGCTTTTTGGTACTGAGGTTTTTTTTGCAGAGATCATGAATAATCCTTGCCAGCTCCATTCTGTCTACCATCTATTTTGTATCCTTTAGCATTGACTCACTCTTTGGATGCACACTATTGCTTTTTCTGCTGGAAAACACCATAGTACGTCACTGCTGATTAGTGCTTCCTCACAGGAAAGTTAACATTTACAGATTTCAGAACAAAATGTTTTGAAATCTGAGTTCTGCCTCACAGACGTGGCATCCATACATCCATATAGTCAATATATGAAAATCAGTTTATAGCATTTTTTTTCTCCCAGTTCAGGTTATAGGGAAGGAGACAGAGTTTATAATGCAGGACTCAGTGAATAAGAGTAGATCCCAACAAAGCTTATCTTGTAGCTCAGAGGCCAAAGTTATTACAGGGGAGATACAAGTGAGCTAGAGTCATCTGTGAACATAAGGCAGCAAAAACTTCATTTTTTTTTGGTTGAAAGGGCATAGAGGTTCTAAATTTAATTTGTGAGGTAGCTTGTTGGGACAATTGAAAAAGTTCTAGGAAATCAAGGCTGATCTGCGGGTGATGCGAATAAGTTTGTCAAAATCAGAAAGAAGTGCATTGCCCCAGGACGAACTATGAGATCAGTGTGGTGTGCCCATTTGTTGACTGGCGATTTAACCTCTTGGAGAATGTCCAGTTAACAGCACCTATCTGGTGGTTTGCATCCATCCAGTATGGAAATCAGAGCACAGAACGCATATCCACATCTTACTCCATTTTGGAGCTTGGCTGAATAACTGGGCCTGGAAATTGCAAAATGTTCCAGATTCATGTAACCCTAATGGGGCTTGTGTTATGCTGAGGAGTTAGCTGTAGAACTTTGTGGTTCTATGAGATGCCCATATGGTGGGCTGAATCTGTCTGGTCTGTCACAGCCACTCACTTCTTTCAGGCAGCTGGAAGTGTGGCTGCATAGATGGCTCTGCTGGTAAGCTCTCTGCTTCAGAGGGGTTTTAGCTCTAATTCCAACTAAGAATCTATTTTGTAGGGGAAACCAGTGATGGATATGGCCCTACTGTCTCATGTGCTCTGGAGATTCCACTTTCAAATAATTTTTAAAAAACTTTACAGAAATCAACCAAAAATGTCCCACATCTCTCCCTCACTGACACCCTCCACTCCCAAACAGTTCAGTAATTAGTGGTTTACATTCAAATCATAAGGAACCCAGGTTCAGCTCCTTCTCTTCTGTTCTCCCAAGAGAACTGCAGTACCTTAAAGATCTTGTCATGGGAATTTCTGCTGTCATAGCTTTTATGATTGGGGTAAATAATTAAATACCCACTGAAAAACAGAAGGAAACCTGGGTCTCCTCAGCCCAAAATATCTGCTTTACATAGCACCTTATTCTTCTTCTTTCTTCAAACAGAAATTTCACCCTGAAACTGAAAAGTCTTTCCTGACAAAGGCTTATTTGAAACTGAAATATATTAATTTAAAAGTTTGGAATTTACAGATTTTGGGGTTTTTTGGTTTTTTTTGTTTTGGTTTTTTTTATTTAAAAATTTTAAAATAATTATAAAGAATCTTTAAAAATAAAGATCTGTTTGGAAAAATGCTCAAGCAGCTTGGTGCATGGACTCCCTACCCTTTGACCCTTTGCTGCACCCGTTTCCCATAATCTAAGCTGTGGGTTTCTAGAAGGTGGTATTTATGTACCCTAGCAGGAGGGAGGTGCAGGAAGTGGGGATGATCTTTCTAAATCCCCTTCCTCACCATGCCATTCAGCGTAGGGCTGGGAGCACCCTGTATCTTTCTTCATTATTCCACAGATCCAGGAATGAGTTTACTCCCAGATCTGCAGTTTGAGAGGGCAAGAAAAAGGGAAAAAATATTTCCTTATCCCAGACAGATGGAGAGCCTGACAAGAAATACTGTCCTGAAGGTTCATCTGGGATGTATAAGGGTGTTCTGGATCTGTCTCAGTCAAACAGGGATATTGTGTTAATCAACCCTCTGCAATACACTGGCATCATACCATTAATTTTAATATCATTCTCTCAGTTTACACTAGCTAATCATCCCTACCAAATGTTTAACAAATGTCTAGAAGCATTGCCCACTCTCCCACACACACAAGTATATCACTGTCTCTTGACTTTTTCTTTCTAACAACATCTCACAGTTTTTCCTTCTGTTGGTCTCTGCATTTACTTTCTTCACTTCCTATATTACACAGAGATGTTTTAGTATTAAAATTATTCACCATTTATGCTAGTTCATGTTATTTTTTAAATTTCTGTATGAATCACTGTTAGTCTTTCTTAACTTAAGGTTTTTTTCCAGTGTGTGTTTTTTGTAGTCCATTATTGGTTTGCTTCAATATCACCCTCATGCTTATTAGCTTCTTTTTCTGGCTGTTTCTTTCCTATGTACAAATAGGACAGCTGAGTGAAACAATTGTTTTGAAACAATTGCTTTCACAATGTAGATACTGGCCCCCAAATCAGGATATTGCAATAAGCCTGATTTGAAGTTTTCTACAAAGAGGACAGTATCCATTTATCAGCATAGGAATTGTGAATTAGTTTTGTATGTCACTCATCTTCATCATATATCAGTACACTCATGTGAACTTGTTCCTCCAAGTATATATAGAGATTAAACTGCATTCCAGGATATGACAGAAGAATAGGTAGGAAAAACCTATCCTTATTACTCACTTTTCAAGAAATAGGAAAGAAATACAAAGAAAAGGTTGATATAGCAATTATCCATCAAAGAATTGTATCATATCCCCTGACTTCTTTGAAATGGATGGATTTTTTTAATAAGAATCAATAGCAAAAGGACTATACCCCTTTATTTTTCCCCTTACTCACACTTGACTCTCATACTTTCACTTAATGCTTGGCTATCTGAGTTCCTAACAGACTTGAAACATTTATATTCATCAAATCCCTATGGTATAGAGAAAGTGCCATTATCCACACCTTACCCAAAATAGTCTTATTCATGCTGGAGCTGGCTAAAGGTTGTCTAGTTACTGAGGTACTGACTTGTCATGGGAAATGAAGAAAACACAGCTAGAGAGAACTAGCTGTTGGTGGGTTAGGATGTTGCCTGAATATTTGCACTGACAGTATAGAAAAACTGTTTTGTTGACTGTCTCAAGCAGATGAAGTTAGGAGGAAAAAATTCAAATCTGCTTAACCCACTGCAGCTACAAGAGAAAGCAAGTGGCTGAGATATCACACAGGCATCTGCTCACTCCAGTTCTTGGTCACCTTGTGTGTCTTTTCCCCTCTTTTTTTTTGCTAGAAATGTCACTGCTAATCAGCACTATCACAACATTGTATGATTTCAGAAAGCGATTCTGAAATAACTCTACCTGTAAATTCAAGGAAGCAAGTCCAAGTAAATGGTGTTACCTTTCAAAACGTTTTTTTTAATGGGAACAGCTTTTGGTAAGAATGCTTTTATGGCAAGCCCATCTCATGACATGCAGAGTGACAGAGACACAGAGAACATCCCATTACAAATACTTCATACATAAGTCTGTGGTTCATGGTATTTTGTTATACCTGAACTGTGACACTTGAGCTAGGGATTAACGACCAACAATTCTGAGACTGGCAGACAAGGATACACATTTGATCTCTTCTATTTTGTATTGCTCTTAATCTTTCTTGCACTATCTGTAGATGAAGAACAGTCATGGTTCACACTGTCATTGTACAGGGATATGACGATGCTTTCTCTTCAAATACATTGACAAGAATGTAAAAAGTAAATATTCTCTGCTGGAATTATTCTCTAACTTATATCCACACTATTTGACAGTTCAGATGCTCTGCAAGGCTGAGAAAAACTCATTTATATAGCAAAGATGAGAACTACAGGCAGAGTAAACCATAAAACTTACCCCTATTGTTCCAAAACTTTCAGGCTTTCTTCTAATTTTTTTCTTGCAAAGGTGTCTCCACAACCATTTGATCAGATACCACAAAGATTTTGGGCTTGGTATGACATTAAAAGGAGTGGGCAGAGTTCCTCCTTCTTCAAAGTAACTCATCCAGAGTTTTGTTCGGGCAAACTTCCATTCAATGTCTGCATGATCCTGTACGCAAGAAACAGAGTAACAGCACAGATGTTGCTGTAATTAAGGAGGTGAAACAAACCTCTACAGAAATTTGAAAGAACTAAAATTAGAACAACCTTGAAATACTAATGAATTGTCTTTCTAAAATATTGCCATCTTCTTTTGACAGAAGGTCTTTACCACAAGGCAAAGCTAAGATGCTTTACTTCAATAAATATGTTAAGCATATATCTACTTGTACGCACTGTTTTCACTGTTACAAGCTGTTAATTTATTGAAAGTCTCTCAAAAAACAGGAAGGGTAACTAAAAGCAGAGAAATGCTACATTTCTGGAAGAAATGTTTTGTTATAATAGCAGCTTACCATTTTTCTGCATAGATCAGTCTAGTTATGCTGCTCTGCAGCAGCTTCAAGAAACCAGTAAGGCTCATACATTTTCTTAGAAATTACCAGTCCTCAAAATTCAGAAATAGGTTATCCAAAAAATCAGGAGGTTACTAAACTGGAGTCAAGTATCTTTTTTTTCTCTCCTACTTCAGAATTCTGTATTTGGAATAGGTTGTGGGATGGGTTTCTTACTGTTATTTGAGATTTTATTTCTTTTGGATTCTATATAGTATTGTAGAATTCTGAAAATTTTGGGAAAATGAAAGCTAAAGTCCATAGAAAGACTTCTAAATCCTAGCAGCTGAACAAGAAGTTTAAATCACTAATATTAGATTTGGATAGCCAAGAACTTAAAATACACGTCTAGCCCTAGCCATACAGTAACAAAATTTAGCAATTTAGAAGTTGTAGCAGGAAAAGTATACTACCCACAGCCCAAGTTTTGGTGAGTTGTACTATTCACCAAACTTTGCCAACTAGAGCTATACAAACACAGGTAGTCAGTTTTTCTTTTGTGGAAACACATGTAATTCCCAGATTGGAAAAAAACTGCACATTTTAAAATCTAAAGATTGTGAATCTTTCTTTTATTTGCTTTCTGAATTATCATATGATGAATCAGTGTTTCTTTTCCTTATTCTCCTTAATAGAAATTGAGAAATAAAAACAAGCCAATAGCTCTGGTAAGGATAAAGACAGTTTTCATTAAAGGAGGAAATAAGACACTGTTGAATTAGAAGACATAACCTCTTGTCTTAATGGCTAATGGGTCCAAAACTGCCCTTGGAACATGGGTATCCAATTTCTGTAAATTGTACATCCATGCCAGATAAAAATTTAAAAAAAATAGCAGCCTTTCAAATGCTAATAGATAAAACATATTAAAAATTAAGCAGAGACAGAACAATCCTGGGCAGTTTTTTTCTAAGAAGAGGTCCTGCACAGTGCAGGTTGGGCAGGGCTGTAGCCCGTGTCACTTGACAGAAGTATCAGGACACCCTTCTCAACCCAAGAGCTGGCTTCCTCACCAGGGTCACCTCTCCCCCTTTTGGTGTTGTAGGGAAATTTCCCTCTACCCAGTCCAGCTTGGGTCTGGTTTCTCTGTCTTTCCAGAACAGTGCAAAAGAGTTAGAACAAATCATGTTATTTGTCCCAGTGTCTTGTCTGTAAAATGTTTCACTTCTAGAAAAGAGGGATGTAGAACAGAGCAAGGGTATATATTATAAATGATCTAAGAACAGGGAACAACTTACAGCAATAAGTTGGTAAGAGTTATTCATCATGGCTATTAGCATGTTGAGTAGAACAACCAGAGATATTACATTATAAGTACCAAACATGGTGGCCCCAACAAATTCAGTGAATTCATGCCTCGCTTTCACATTGGTCACATAGAGATTGATGAGTCCAAATATAGACCAGAATAACGACTGCAGCGTTTCAAATAACCTGAAAAACAAAACCCAGAAGGAACAGGTGTATAATAACGACACATTTAGTTTTCAGATTGTTCAGTTTCTCCCAAAACACAAAACTAAAGTTCTTGACTTGACTGAGATGAATGACACTTATCACAACATTGCCAACATAGAGGGAATATCTTTCTAGTGGAATAATGGCCTAATGTTTCAAATCTGAGCCTCTAGATATATAATACAGAATCTATAAATAAGCCTGCAAGCAAAAGGCTGATTTTGTTCAAACTTCAGAGTTATAGATATAGTTTCAGAGATCTTATGTGGGACACCTTCTTTTGAAGTATTTTGACCCTTTGCTTTAACTATTGGGAGTAGAATAAGGATCCAAAAGTAACTCAATGATTGTGTTTCACCAGGATGTTGAAATAAGTATGGTATCCTCATATTATGCAATTCTGGTTTGTTGAGAGCCACTGAGCTAAAAGGAGTTGAATAATTAGAAAGACATTTTAATCACTGGCATATGTTTTGTTTTACAAAGAAGGGAGACATGAAAAAGATAAACATGCTTCTCTCGAAAGAAACTTGTGCTTTTATACCTAAAGCATATGCTATTCCCTTAGAGAAGTTTGTACAACAGCTAGGAAGCTAGTAACAAGGATGAACATTAAAAAATAATCCTCTGGAGCTAGATAGGTTGAAAAACTTTCACTTTTGTTCCATGTTCAGCTACACTATAGTGTCATAAGCATGGTCCTGGTTAGACTCTGCTCCTCAAAAGTTTGGAGCACATAAAGCATCACAGTTTCCCAGACGAATATTGCTTCCCTCAATGCTGAGCTCTGGAAAATTTCCATGTGCTTTTCTATTCAGATCACATAAAGTTTAGACCTGCATAGGCATTATTAATATACAGCATAAATATGCTATGCCTGAGAAAAGTTACTTGATTAAGATGATATAAAGGCTCCTATTTTTATAAAATGATTTCCTGTAAGAAGGAATAAATTGGTAATAAAATTTTAAAAACAGCCTAGATACACAAAAGTTTATAGGGAATGAACATTTATAGCAGGAGTTTGATTCAGATTGGAAGGCAAAAGACAAGATAGAGAATTAGTGTGCACTTGGTCATGTTTTGATACTATACATGACCTATAAACCAGAATCAAGTAAAATTGATTTTAAAGTGAAAGAAAAATAAATATTTTATAACAGAAATTAGAATAGAAATTTGATTGTGTGGTCAGTGGAAGCTTGGACTGCATGGTTTTTTTCCCAGCCTATCACATTTGCAAGGAATCTTCATGTTTTAGAACACCAGACTTGTTTAATGCCCACAGGTAGACATGGAAGAGATACAGAGTGACAGCTGCCTGGATAAGCAAGGTCTGAGCTGGTGACCTTATGTACCTTCTAATCTCATTTATCTTCCTCTTATCTATTTTACTTTTTATCTTTTGAGATATCTTGAATTGTACAGACTTCACTGTGGTATGGGGTGAACATTATTAGAATGATGTAATGTTAATTTTTTTTTTTTAGGGTAATATTAGATGTGTTTGTCAGGACAACACTGTAATACCAACAGAAAATGGAGGTCCTTTTCTGCAAAAAGTATCTAAGTGATTAAAATATTTGGGGAGAGGGGGAGGATAGAAATCAATAGCTACTTACGTTGAAAATGCATTATTCTGCTTTTCACATCGTATTCCTTTGCAGTTGCCAGGTTCATTTGTCTCATAGTAGAAGTACAGCTGGTTCAATCCATTTGCAAAAGCAAGCAGCACAAGGCAGTATATGAAGAGAAACTTCAAAATGTCCAGCAACATTCTTCCTAGAGATATCTGCAGAGGTCCCAGGTGAGAATTTGCAGTGAATAATGAGATCAAGCGCAGGGAGCTAAAGATGTTTGCGATTGCAAACAGGGCCTCAGCCACCAGGGTTGGATGCCACATGTCCCAGCTCTCCCGTGGAACTAACCCACTATACTGAAAATAAGCAGAAGGCAAGAAATTACTCCTCTATATGCGTAAACAAGCATGTCAGTTTCTTTATAAGCTGCTCAATTAATTTGCAGATACCACAATAAATTTTCACAGTAGCAAAAGCAAGTTTAAAAATTCTGACACTGCAAAAGGAAGAGTTTTGAGCACCTTGCTTTTTAGAATTACAGAAATTTCCAGCTGTACAAGCAGGTAAATTGTTTCTTTGGAGAACAGTGCAGGGCTGACAGTGATGAATAGAAACCCACAAGAACTCTGGCAAGTAGGAAGAAAACATTCTATCACTGAGTAAGTATATCACTTAATCACTAACACTGTAGCAATGATGAAAAAGATGTTTATTAATGAACCATGGCAAACTGCTTATGTGTCTCATTATCAAAGAATCTGACCCCTGAAATCGTGACTTCTGTTCCAGCTCTACCAAAAAAAAAAATTCTTGAGGATGAAAGATACTTGAACTGAGGCTTAACTACTGTGGCAGACGCATTATTATTTATTCGGTCACATTAATCTGTTTTATAGAACATACCAGAGGAGAGAATCTATGCTAGGAAGCCCTCTAAAATGGGATAATATAAAGCAGATTTCAAAGAGGGACTATGGTGTTCTGTGTAGTTACCTGCTCTAGGCCACACAGAAGCACCTTCAGACCTGCTGGGTATGCCCTCAGCAGTTAGGAAAGGGATTCTAGGTGGCACTGGGGAAAGATGAGACAACATAAAACAGGCATCACAGCATTTTACCACGCTCGCCCTCCAAAGAAGGTGATCACTCTCAGAGTGGCTCAGGAGCACCTGAGGAACATATGCAAGTCTGTGGGACCTGATGAGATGCATCCCAGAATCCTAAAGAAACTGGTTGATGTAGTTTCCAAGTCACTCTCCATCATATTCGAAAAGTCCTTTCAGTCAGGTGAAGTCCCTGGTGACTGGAAAGAGGGAAATATTGCACCCATTTTTAAAAATGGGAGAAAGGAAAACCTTGGGAACAATTAACCTGCCAGCCTTCTCTCTGTGCCTGGGAAGGCCATGGAAGATATCCTCCTGTAAGCTGTGCTAAGCACATGGAGGACAGGGAGGTGATTTGAGGCATCAGCACGGTTTCACCAAGGGAAGGTTCTTCCTGACCAGCCCCGTGGCCTTCTATGATGGAGAGGTAGTCGATGCCCCATTCCTGGACACATTCAAAGTCAGGCTGGATGGGGCTCTGAGCAGCCTGCTCTAGTTGAAGATGTCCCTGCATATTGCAGAGGTGCTGGACTATATGACCTTTAAAGGTCCTTTCCAACCCATACCATTCTATGATTCTGTGATTCTATGATCCAAACTGTCAATGGGAACTGGGCAATTTTTTTGGGCACTAATAGCTGGCACAGGTCCCACCACACCAGGGTTTCTCTAACATGTGAAACTGTCCGAGTGCCTGACAGCAATCCCTGGCACAATGTCATTTACTCACATACAAGCAGCCATAGCAGCTGACAGGCTTGGGGATTTGGGGATGAGAACTGGAAAACTGAATTGTCCATTAAAGGGATAAGAATTACTCAGACTTACATTTCATTCATCTGTGATATTTGTTCTCTACAGAGAAGTGAATTAAATCTAGACCTACTGGAGTCATAGATCAGTACTCTCTTTGTTAGACTGTCCTCTCCCTAATGATTATGCTCATCTGCCTCATCTACTATTGTTATTTAGTCCACCTCTGATTGATTCAAGATCAGTGAAGAAAAACAGGGAGTCAAAACCAGAACTTAGTTGCCAGAGACAGCAGTTAAGAGATAAAACAAGACGAAAAAGCAGAAGAAAATTTTTTCAGTGTTTTTTGAGAAGAGCTGAAAACTCCTCAGCATGATTTCTATAATGTCTTTCTTTGAATAATATTTTACAGCACATTACTGCAAGTTGTCATCCCACTTTACAACCCTCACAGCTGAAAACTTACATGTTTTAAATAACTAGGAAAAATTGTCAGTACAAGCAAATATTAGGTACTGAACAGGGCAGTAGACACTCAGATTAGGGAAAAGTACACAAGGTGTGTTGGGGCAATAAAGTAAAATATAATAATGAAGAAAGGTAAAGAGCATATATGAAACTGGGAAGAGATGGAGTTTTTGGTAGAGAATCAAAAGCATCAAACTGCAAACATATTTGAGGTGAAGGCAAGAAGCGGCAGATTCCAGGGAAGTTATAAACGTGGGAGAGATGGGGGAAATCTGAGGAAATACCCTTCTGAGAAATGCATGGAACTACAGGACACAGAATAAGTATAGCACATGATATATCAGGAGAGCAAGGATCAAGTTCAACAAATCAGGTGTGGACAGCCATATCTGCACTCTGTTGCCTACTTTTACAGTCAGCAAAGAGAAATGAGAATTTCTGGAGCAGTGGGAAAGCAAAAATCTCAAGCAGGTGAGTTGCTCTTTCCCATTTTCTCCTCATCAGTTGTCAGGGAAGGTGATAGACTGTCTTACAGCTGTAATCTGGCAAGATGTATCTAATGCCACATTTTCTAGAAGAAATTATGTTAAGCAGAAAGTTGAGGAAAAAAGGACTTTGTCTATGATGTCCCGGATCAAGACACAAACCTCATTTGCTAAAATATTCAGAAAAGATCAAATGACCTTCTGTTTGTAAAAGGGAAATCAAAGGCACAACTGTGATATTTCAGCAAAACAGGCCCTTTTTTGGGCCCAAGTGCTTCCTGCACATTTGGATGCAATTCAAAAGGTGTCACGGTTGTAAGCAGAGTGATGGCTGTTATTTTAGTATTAAAGAAACACAACTTAAGAGACTGGAAAGACTTGGCAGAAAACAAGTGAGAAAGGTGAACACCTGAGTGACAAGTTGGGAAATTTTCTGCAAAATATAACTAAATGTAAGAAGACAGCAAATAATATAAATAAAATAATGAGTATAAGAAGTCTCTAACAATAAACCCCTATTGAGTCCACGAACTAGAGCAGAGGATGCTGAAAAGGAATCTAGAAATATTAAAGAAAAACCGAGAGAGCAAAGCAGATTTCGTGTGAAAAGGAAAATACAGAAGAGTAGTGAAAAGACTAGGTATACTAAAACCAGGATCAGTGAAAATACATATTTAAAAAAAGAATAAAAACTGTATCTTAGAGACAAACCAGCCAAACCATGCAGAGCTGAAGTATTTGTTCTCTCACTCACGTTTGTTGAAGTGCTTCTGTTCTACATAGGACAAATAAATGATTATTGTTCTAGGGAATGGAAATTAGTAAGAGAAAATACAGCAACACTGAGTTTGCTGCAAATCATGATGTTGATACTCTGCAGTCTTCTATTTGGTGACCCTGATGAATTTCTGTCCCCACTTGAAATGCAAACACAACCTTCTGACATGTAACAAAGCCAACTATCACTTAATTTGATTAAATAATACCTATTATTGGCTCAGTGGTTGAAGGAAATTTACATGGCACATCAGTGGAAAATTAAAAAGAGTAAAAAACAAATTGAGCAGCATATAAACAGTAGAGTTTCAAGGTAAATATATGATGCTTTTGTGATGTCAGCCATGGAATAAAAGATAATAATTATTGATCCTTACTCAAAGGAATTCAAATGCAAATCTAATATCTGAACCATTTGTGAGAAAAAAAGCTGAGTGATCACTGCTTTCCCATTAAAACAAAAGACATGAACTCTAGATGTCCTAGAAGCACTAAGAGAGATCAAATAGATGTGTATATCAGGCTGCCTGAATGTTTAATGGGCTGTTGGACCTCAGTATAAGGTGACCCCCTTGTATCTGGTCACAAAGAGACAAATTAAATAATTCCCATTTCAGGAAAAGTACTTTAAATCCTTTCCTGAAAGGTCATATGTAAATGCGAACTCTTCCTATTTTAAAATGTATGTATCAATCTTTGCATTCATTATGTGGAATTTCAGAGCAGCAGTAGGAAGGGGGCAGAGGGATGGCCTAGCAGAGAGCTTTAAAATGGTAATTACGCTGAGGAATCGAGTCCATAATTTCTCAGGGGTGGAGAGGTGTTAATTCTCCTATGTAAATTGACATTTAGTCTGTGAATCTCGTAAAATACCAGTCAAAACCATTTTTCAATGCAAACATATAAGAAGACGTCAGTTGCTGCAGAACTGGTGGCAGAAGAGATACACAATGTTATTTACCACTGAACAAAGTAGACCTGACACAGTGATCATTAAGACATTAAATATTGAGACAAATAATGTACTTTAGCTACTTTTCAGAGTTCTTGCCCTGAACAGAAATCTGTTTACTGACTAGATATTCATGTCAGTGGCTGACACATATTATCAGCAATGTGAAATTTACGCAGTTTCTAGAAGAATTGGAAACAACTGGAAAAAACTGGAAACTAGGTCCCATGCTCAGGTTTAACAAGTATTTGACAAAAAGCAAGCAGGTTCTGCACACAAGTTGGCACTGCACTTAACTTTACATATCAGCACAAAATAAATTATATTCAAAAAAACATGAAAGGAACCATTTTTTAAGACACAATGATTTCTACCTATACCCCTCCATCAAAACAAATGTGTTGCTTAAAATCTGTCACTTTGTCCTTTCAAAGAATGTGTGACAATCCACTATTTATTACGACATTTTCATGTAGGAGAGGGCATTTTCAGTGGATATACTGGGTAATTTATGAAGACCTGACATGTTGATACAGAGACAAAAACATAGCCCCTCAAAAATTATAAGATGTCCTTATTTTATTTGAATATTGGCAATGAAACCGATATCCTTGAGTTATCTTAGAAGTTTTCTCATCCTGAAATTACACACTGGTGTATTTTACACTACCGCATCAGCTGCTCTAGATAATATCATTCTACTTAACTACTGCATCAGTCAGAGAGCCTCACATGTGATAAACACTATATTTTACTCTGGGAATTACACAGCAGAGTAGCATGGCGGCAGTCATAATTTTATTCTAGGGCATTGGTTAAAATGTTTTCTTAGGTGGCTTGAACCCATCCATAGACGGTGGAATAAATCTAAGAACTGGTCTTATAGATGTTGTTCAGTAAATATAGAATGGCAGTAACTTGGAAAAATTTGTCTTGCAATGCTTAGGAAAAGAAAATTAAAGCTTTACATCAAAACATACTGGGTACATTTGGCATCCTCTCAGTCTCATCTGGCATAGTGTTAAGAATGCTGCTGTAGGCATTTGAAGGAAATGTGGCTAGGTATTAAATCACACTTGTATTCCTCTGTTCGTTACATCATCACGTGTTTCAGTTTACCACAACTGAGGCTTTTTTAAGCACTGTGTTCATTATGATTGACATGCAAGAACTAATTTGGAGAGTAATGGATGCACATTATCCCAGATACTGTCACCTTGGAATCCAATTATAGTAAGCAAAATGTGTTTGGGAGATGAAAGGATTATAATGTCTTCTAATTAATGTTATTCTAAAGTGAGAAATTTGCCATCTCCAATGCTTTGGAAACACCCATTTTCAATGAACTGTTTGCTTTGTTATGTGGGACAATGCAATGACTATTTATTTTCTAGCCACTTTATGATACGGCAACTTTTTTTGTGAAAAGGCATTTCATTAGCTTTTAAATGACAGTTCTCTACACTTTGGAGCACCTTCCTCTTTCAGGCTCCAAATTTCTTTGAGTGAGAAGACTTACAAAGGTTTGCAGCCAGAGACGCAGCGCATCAGAAACCTTTTGTCAAAGGAGACAGCTGGTGTGTCAACACATCCTAGGTCTTTGATCATCCCTGCTCCTCACTGGCTGATCTTTGTGGATCTTTGTGAACAAGAGGATAGAGAGTTCCTAAGTTCCTCTACACCTGTGGCAGGGCTGCTGCAAGAACTGCTGCTGCTTGAGCAGAGAAAGCTGTAACTGGATACTTTCGGCCCTCTTCTTGTCCCGGTCAGAGGTATCTTGGCGGAGGAGAGACTCTCCTTCCATGCATACAGGGTAGTATTATTATAGCTATACATTATCGCTGGTGGCAGGGAATTTGAAAAAGCTGAAGTACAACGCTGATCCCAGTGGCCTGTAAAAATGGGCTTATCCTCTACTTGGATGTGATGACATCCTCTATGACAAATGCTAAAAAATGCTTTAAGTTCCTTTCATATGTAGTTTCCTTGAACTTGAGACCATTTATCTCATTTAATGAGGAATTTCTATTGCATTAGGGATTCACACTGAATACATACAAAATACTCATATATGTTCTATGCCTTTGGAAAGAAGGGTTGTTCTACTGAAAGATACTTAAAACAGTGGAAATATAAGACTCTTCACAACAAGTCCATGAAAAGAATGAAAAAATGAACATACCCAACCTCAAGTGAATATTTTATCCCCTTCAGTTTTACTTTTTAATGTTGCATTTATAACAAATTTTCAAAAGAAATTAAACTCCTGCTGTTTAGTTCCCTCCATGAATTTTGACTAAGTATTTTGCCAGTAGACCTGTCTGAAAGTTGTGTAAAATTGTCTTATGGTCAATAATTTCTCACTGAGAAAAGTAAAAGATTAACATAAAATGTAATTTTAAGCAAACATTATAAAATACTACAGGTCATTTTCATTTTTCATTAAATTGACAGTATGACAGTTCAGGACAGTTCAGGACAGTTCAAAATAAGAAAAGATTGCATGGGCCAAGAAAAAAAAAGCATAAAACACAATGTTTTGTTTGCTCATATACTCGTCTAGCTTCCTGTCATTGCTGCAGAAGATTCACAGAGCACATCATAAATCTCTTGTACTGCTAAGCCCGAGGACCTCCAAACACGGAAGAAAGACTGAAGAAGCCTGAATTAATTTTACTTAAAATTTTTGCTGATTTTTTTAAAGTTTACCTTTGAGAATGCAACAATTTTCAAAGAGATTGTTGCCAAGTACAAGGAGTTCATTACAAAATCCATGAGGTTCCACCAATCGTGAATGTAGTCCTGTAGTCCACCATCCCACATCTGTTTAATTTCACCCCAAATAAAACCTGTAAAAAGAACATAATTCATTAGGCATGAATATTAAGTAAAAAAGGGTGTGTCTATCCTAGACATTTATCTCATGATAGACTGATTTTCCTTATATCAAGTGTAAAGGGAAGGTGGATAAGTGCTCTAAATTACACATCTAGTTAGGTGAAATTTCATCTTTCCGCTAATGTTTCCGGAATTAATTTGTCACACAAAACCCATTAAAAAAATCATCTGCTTGTACAAGGACAATTTCTTTGGTTTTGTTCAATCTCCTTCTCATTGTATCCTAAAAAGTATAAAAAGCATCTTAAAATCAGTCACTAGTGTCAACTTGGTCCTTGGCAACTGATGAAATACATTCAAACTGGAAAATTTATGACTGCAGAAGTCAATCCAACACAATAAGGAAGAGAACTTTTATTGTTACAGTCAATGCTGAACTAAAGTCTCCCTTTTCCATATGAAAGAGTAGTGTCTCCAGATAAAATTTTTTTGTTGATTGTCCTTTGGGACATGAAGGAACTGAAACTGTTTCCAGGTGTGCAGAGCACCCACTGTGCTAGACACAGTGGAACAGAAATATTCAGTCCCAGTGGGAAATCTTGCAAATTGTCTGACATGAGCTTGGTTTAACAGTTTCAGAGACAACTGTGTGGAGACTCTTTAATGCTATTAACATTAAAACCATTCTGAAGAAGATACTCCACATTATTGCATAATATGTTAATAAGACAACACAGAACATTTAGATGCATATTTATCATTATTATCTACAGAGATGTTTCGGTAACAATACTATTACAGCTTTTAATTTTTCACAGTTAGTTATTATAAGAATTTCCTACTTTGTGCTCATTAGAGGGACAAAATTCACCACAAATAAGGGCAATCTCTCACATACTGGTGGTGAGATATCATTAATTCAACACAGCTTTTCTTCACCTGCTTTTTTAGGAAATGAGGAACAGATTTCATGCAGGGGTCTATGAAATTTTGCATTTCCTTACTATGAGTTTAATTCTCCTTAAACTCAAGCATTTTGTCTCAATGGTCTTCTGGTTGACTAGATGGAAAACTTGTGATTTTTCTCAAACATGATCCCTACGAAGTAATTTCTGGTCTACTCTTGTTTGTGCCAGGTAGGTTTTTGAGTCGTTATAATTTAATTTTGTAGTGTATTGACTTGTTCTTTCTGTCTCCCGATTGCTCTCAAGAGGAAAAGTTCCCTTCCTCACTAATTTCACCCTCAAACCTCAAGACACATCATCCCATATTGTTTCTGTGTGTCATCACCGATAATGACAAGCCTCAGGAATATATGAATCATCTGATTGATCCAGCAAATTTTATTTTCATAGGATTAATTTTCAGCAATGTCATCGTCACCATTTTGGCATTCTGCAAACTTGGGGCAACACATTCTGAGGAAGGACGATGCTGGGAACACGTAGACAGGAAAGTGGGATAAGCTCATTTTGCTGCCCACAACAGCCTAGACAGGCTGATTGGAACTCTATCTATAGTGTATCAGATAAAGCTAATACAGAAAATACACACACACACTGCAACCCTGCTGTCAGCTGCCCAAGTGCCATCACAGAGGGGACACACCTTCACAAGGCTGCTAGGGCAGACTCCTACATGCCTGCCCATGTCAGCCTGTGAAATGACTTAACCACTTCCTCTTCAAAGACCTGGTCGCTCGTGACACACAGAATGAACACGGTGCCAGCAGATCTGGCACTGCCTTCTCTCCACAGTCCTCTCCAACCTCCATCACACAGTCCATGAACTTGCAAATGTCTGCTTGCTCTTCCACCACCTTCCAGGCATAACATGTTAAGACCTAGCCATCATTAGGTCATAAAAGCAGCTGTTTTGTGTGCTGCTCTATCCTGTTCACATTTCAGACGCTGCTCTGAATCACCCCTGGCTCCAGGCTCAGAGCTAAAGTCTGTGTAACACAGATATGACCCTTAAGTCTCAGTGTCACAGAACAGTGCCTTGCTCTTTTTCATTTAATAAATTTTCCCATAATAGTCACAGGATCTTGACACTGGCAAGACTTGCTATGGCACAGAAAGCAAACAGTTGCATTGACAGAAGATCCCCAAATAAAAAGGCTTTGCAGAAATCAATACACTAATTCATAGAATTAAATAAACTTTTTTTGTAACTCATCAGAGTTGAGGATTCTCTTTAAAATATGCTTTGAAAAGAGAGCAGTAATAGGTTGGGATGAAAAATAAGATGAATGCTTAAACAAGAGGCTTTCAGTTAATTAAAGTCTTCAGCCAAGATATTCTATGGTTCACAACCAGATAAAGATGTGAGCTGACATAGACTGTAATGGGGCTGTTCTCTGTAAGACTGTTGCTCAGCATCATATGCTTTGACAGCACCGCCTAAAATATAATAGGATTATGTACAGATTGAAAAAGAAATGCTGACTAATGCTGCTGCATTTGATCTGTTTTGTGAGTGAAAAGCCAGACTGTTTTCGCAAGCACTTCCTGGGCTTCAGAAAATGAAATGTAATTTTAAAGCTGACATTAACAGAGAAATACTGACCTATTATAGAATAGTGGAAGAGTGTATATGGCTGTAGTAGATTTGATAATTTTGAATTAGTAACACAATTAATCCAAGCTACCAGCAACTTGGAAGTAATTTGGCAGCTGAAAGTTCTGAGTATACTCTGAGATCATAAAGGTGGTGGTTCTACTTATTTTCTTGGTTCAAGACAACTATTATGTTTGTCCTGATGCATGTTCTTTTCAAACAAATAGTAATGGACAAGTGAAAATCCCACATTTTTGCTGGCTGTAATGGAGATGTGATAGTTTACTCTTCTTGCCAGCCAAAGCATCTAAGTGCAAACTCAATTTATAAATACAGTTACTGAGATCCTACATGACTCCAGAGAACTTGAAGCTATGCTGATGGATGGATACTATGTCTGTGAAAGACACACAGTCCATGTATGCACAGGAGAGCTTCCCACACATGTATTTTTGAAAGCAAATCTTGGTACAAAGTCCTAAGGTTGATTGCCCAAATTCACAACTCAGGAAAGCTGTGATCAGAGTCTTTGCAGCTACCAGGTTCCCATGGCTAGGGATCTTTGGGGAGGCTCAGCTGGAGCAACGAATGCTGGAAGCACTGTGCTCTCTGGAGTTCTGTAAATCCTCCCAAGTGTGTCTGTAGGGCTATCCTAGAAAAGTGTGCTCTGAAATCCCAGAGCCTTTATGGAAGGCTGAAGGTGTCTCTAAGGCCTGGTGAGCTTACAAGATGAAGGTATTCCGAGCAGCAAACCTCATGGATGCCCAGCTGTGCTGTTTAGGTTTAGTTTACGGTCATGCAGCCACAGGCCTTGAAATCTTGTTGTAGATCAGAACTGTCTCTTTTTACAAGAAGGAAGTGTCTGGGGGGAAGAAGTCAAACCACTCTTACCTCCACAGGCTCTGACACAACATGCCAACCTTGTTCTGTTACATTCATTGGCAGAATCAGGAAAAGACTTGTTTTTTTTCTTTAAAGAAAAGTACACCCAGAGATCAGAGCATCATTATCTCTGTGACCTTGTACACTTTTCTACTTAGAAGATTTATGGATAGCTGGATACTACCTGATTTTATTATGCAAGGAGGCTTTAGGGCATTTCCAAACACGACCTGACACGACAGAAGAGAAGACATGCAGTGACAAGACTGTCTAATAGAGGCACTTTTACAGGTAGGAAAGAGATCCAGAGCCCAGACACTGCCTGATTATTAATATGCCAAAGCAGCAACATTACCACAAACTGACAGAGCTCATGTCAGAGCTACATACTCAGCAGCAAAAAAGGTGACACCTCAACAAAACAGAGGGGACACTGCCAGCCTGCACACAGGCATTGGGGGAAAACTGCTAAGAGAAACCAGACAAACACAGGGTGTAGATCTAAAAGCAAGAGCCTTTTAGACAGTCAGGCTGGGAACAAGTTGCTTGCCCAAAGCCCTCTTTACCTCCCTGGGAGGAAACAAGCATCTCCCAGGCAATAATCCTGTCATATGCAGGTGAGTTAATCTTCCCACTGGCTGAAAAGGGAGCCATGGAGGATCAGGCTTAATTAAAACAGATGTCTAACTTCCAGATGCCTGTATTTAGCTGAAATAATTCCACTCAGAGCAGATTTCACTACTTTAGCTGGATATTCTGTTTGTCTCTTTGCTCCAACTGTGTCTTTCCTATCTCTTCACACCAGCCAGATTTAACACCTGCCTCTTAGACCCTCACCTATCCATTCCATGCTGTTATCATTTATTGCCACTTACAAGGAAATTATCAACATTATGCAGCTCTTCCACCTCATTAATCAAGGACTTAAATTGAAAAGTTGAGGGTGAGACTTTCAAATACTTGCTGCATTGTTTATAGCCACATACTGGAGCAGTAAAAGAGAAATAATAGCATGGATATTTTGAAACAAACTGAGATGACAGAAACAAATTTCATTAAATGCCCATGGTTTTAATGGGATGAAATAAATTCAGGGCAGGAATCCCACAGACCACATGGGGCCCAGGGAATGACAGACACCATGGAGAGGTTTTGTAAAGCATTGTGAATTATTATATGTGCAAGCTGATCAATTGCAACCATTTGACTGAAGTCCAGTTTGACTGAAGCAAGAAAGGAACTAAAATTGTTCAGATAACAGGAATTTGGAGAAAATAATTGAATTTGTGAGCTAAATTTTTTTTTGCAGCAAATTTTTCTGAACATTAATGAAAAAAGTTGTTTCTTCTAAAATAAATCCTACATGCTGTAAAATTAAATTTTATTCAAAGCAACAAAGTGGAGAGAAGTTAAAATACATCTTACTGAAGAACAAGAAGCACTGAAATAAGAAAGTTCTTAGAAAAATAATATCTTTCATTAAAATTCTCATAGCACTTTAAAAAAAAGTCCTTAAGAATTTAGCAATAGATATCACATACTGCATACGATTAATGTACCAATGCATCAATAAATATACACTGATAAGACTAGCTTTTATTTTAGATATTTATCTAAAGATTTTGATTTTGAAGCTGTATTGCCAGTCTTGAAATCTTTGGATATTAGATACTGAAATGTTTTTTCAGAAAGGTGGACCCGCTTGTCTTTTCATAAATTAAGACTCTGGTGGCAAACCTTGCAACTTTGAGCACGGCAGCAGTTCAACACTCTTGCAAATGTTCTCTGTCCCTTTGGATAAAGCCTTGGGTTGAACACTATCTTTTAGTGCTGGCAGACACCTTTCAGCCAGAAAACATTTTGGATCTATCCTGTTTGACCCTTTATAGCTACCTAGACCTGTAATTTTACTCTTAAGGAACTCATCTCTTACTCTCATGCAAAAGAAACAAACAACAAAAAAATAACTTCCCTCTGAAATCCATTCAAATGTGTTTTAGGTTCTAAGACAAAAAAACTTAGACACAGTCTGTCTAAATTCCTATGTTGTACTGAAACTTGAGCAACTGCAAAACCAATTTTCCAGCGACTGTGGAAATACACAAAGATTTATGCCATCTCTACAACACTGCCCTTTATTTTTTATAATTATGGTTGACGTCTCACTGTGAAAAATGACATCAAAATTTGTCAGAGAAAGATATGAAAGGCAATATCCTGAACTACACTGGGTTTCAAAAAGTTTTGTGGATCCCTTGCTGATTTTGGCCTTACCTTTCCCACAAAAGGTTGGTTGCTCTGTGCTATTTTTGTTCCTTACCATTAAGTGATGGGAAGCAAGAGGTTCCTCAGGGTCAATCTCTGCATGCCAAGATCAACAACAACCTTTCAGTATGTTTCTTGGAGAACATATTTTTGCTGGGCTGTGAAACCATTTAACTGACAAACTCAACTTTGCTCTGCTATGTGATGTAGAGTTCCTCACAGACCCAAGAAGTGAGACAAGCTGCTAATGATCTAAAGCTCATTGAAACAAAGGAAAGTCATTCCAGGGAATTCAACAAGAATTGATAAGGCTTGAAAAAGCTCTTCTGTTTTACCCCTGGGCTGATGAACTGATATCTGCTGAAGGTATATGAAGATAAGAAGAGGAATAGAGAGGCATCCTGGCATAATTCAGGAGCTCCCACTCTCTGGGGCGTATTTTGTTAACCAAGTACAACTATTTCAAGACAACATGCACAAAATCAAACACACACCTCTGGCTTTCCCATGGGTAAATGGCTGCTTGTGAGAGGAACAACTGTGCGGTCCTTTGTCAGGTCAGGCAAAGAGGTGGGAATGACAAGGCTAGAGGCACCATTAAAAGTACTTCCCAAGGAAAAAATCTCCTGGCTCTTTTTTTCTATTATAATCGAAAAAAAGTTTTTCTTTGGCCTCTGTTTTAGAAATAACAAGACCATTCTAGATCAAATCTCTAAGTACGAAAAACCACATATCAGCCAACATCATCAACAGCCAAAGAATAAAATAAAACAATCCATATAGAAAATGTTTATCTTAAATACTTAAAACTTTAGTAAAAGTAATTGAGTAATTGAGTCCCATTATGGCAAGATCCAGGCAGTCTGGAGAAGTGGCTCTCCTGATGTTTAAATAAATACTTTCATTATTGAGTCAAGTTTTGGAATCCTGAGCAAATAATGAGATAATAATTGGCTGAAGTGAACCTAGGTGAAAGGCATCAAGCTGAATGGGGGCTGAACTAAATGATGCCCAAGAAGATGTTGAGGGAACTGATTTTGTTCAGGCTAGAGAAGAGAACACTAATGGGAGGTTAATAGTCTCAAAGCTCAGTTGGTTACAGCATGGTACTAATACAGCCAAGGTTGTAGGTTTGATCCCTGTATGGGCCATTCAGTCAGTAAATGGTCCTTGTGGGTCCCTTCCAACTCAGAATATTCTGTGATTCTGTATTGCTATTGTCATCCACTAATGAAATTTCTGGTTTTGAAGAGCTGGAGCCAGACTTGTCCTGGAAGTGCACAAAGTAGGACAGGAGATAATGGTTGCGTATTGTGGTGTAGGATATTACAACTAGTATCAGGAAAAACTTTTACCAGTTGCTAGACACAGGTACTGTGAGAGAGAGGCTGTGAAATATACGTCCCTGGCGAAATGAAAGATCTGACTGCACAAGAACCTGAACATTGTGACCTGTCTTTGCAGTTAGCCTGTGATGAGCAGTAGTTTGGACTAAACGGCCTTGTGTGGTCATTATGTGCATTATCCTTCCTTAAACAAAGTTGTGTTCCGGCTTTGTCTGAGGTTGTTTTCCTCTTCCGTGCTATATTTGTCACCACTGGTCATGTACTGTTCCATGTTGCTGGCCATATTACTCTCTATATCTGCTCCCTGGAACATGTCAGTTCGTACTAACTGTTTAATTTCTTAAACCACACTTTCTTGACCTAATTTAGAAGATGATGCACACTGTACTTTCCACCTCTGTGATCAGTTATTCTTGTGTCTTGCTGTGCCAGCAATTTGGATGTACATTGTGCTAAGGACTGACAGGACTGTACATTCCCATATATCCCACCAGCAGTTTGCTAACCACAAATGTTTGCAATTTTGCACAGTTCCCAAACATCCATGTTCTCTATAGATTCATGTACTC
Organism: Acanthornis magna; assembly: GCA_036785705.1. NCBI lineage: Eukaryota > Metazoa > Chordata > Aves > Passeriformes > Acanthizidae > Acanthornis > Acanthornis magna. Next base: position 18,225,210 of record JAWUZG010000090.1, read on the forward strand.
CAACAGCATAAACCATTCTGACAGAAAGGATGGGGAACATATTGTTCAAGAGATCCACTAAGGCTGCATTCCTGCTCCAGGCAGTCTTCTGAACAATGCAATTAAAATGAACATTTAAATATGACCATAAAAGAGCAAAAAACTCATCAAAAGAAATTGCCTAAAAATGTCCTTTTCTGCAGCCACCCTGAAGAACTGGCAGGAAGCTTTTTAACCACAACTACTGAACACTAAATTTTCTGGTCAACGCCTTTCTCCTCTGAATTTTGTAGCATTAGCTGGTGAACCAAGTGCCCACTGTGAGGACACTTAGTACAGTCACTGCTAGATTTGAGGCCGTGGTTTAGGGCAGAAGAACAGCTATGATAAGTGGACAGGGATCAACATGATCTTTACAAGAGCTGCAGTCAAGGCACACAGAGGGTGAAGTTGGGTCTTATTTGATTTCCCCTTTGAATCACTGCTATCATGCTCAGAGGACTCTCAGCAACTGGATGGGGAATATGATGATGGAAAAAGCCGTTCTTCCTTGTTTTATTCCCAAGATGCCATTCTTGATTTTCCTGTTCATTTTTCAATGGCAATGGATTCTCAAGTATAGTAAACAGGCTCATGTTTCTGTAGTGCGAAGTAACAGCTAATAATAAGAAGACAATTAATTTTCCTTATGAGCCAAAGCTTGTTTCTTATTTAAGTGCAAGGACAGGGAATTCTGACTCTTCTTACTGAGGAAATTTTTCCATAACTACTTCTTAAGGTTATGACAGCCTTGTAACACTGACTTACTGTTCCACAGATAATCACTGCATACTGGAGCACCACTTGTGTAATCATCTAATCATGTAAAAGACAAAATTAATGCAGAAGTTTCCTCAAGAGACTTTTAAAATGTAAAGTTGATAGTCTCCATGGAAATGTAGCCCAATACAAGTTTTTCCTCTGAGCCTCCTACTCTAGTGACACTTTTAATATGTGTTAATTATGCACATTCAGCCTTCTATTGCATAGTAGTTGGCAAATCATAATTACTGTTTGCTCACTGGAGAGCTTAGGTCATTATGGACACCCTTGAAACTTCTTAAGTTGCATGAAATGTTTGTGTCCTGAAGTTCATGTTGACAAGAAACCTGAAATAGTGAGCTCCTCTTCCTCTCTTAATTTTAAAAGAGATAGCATTAAAATGCAAACTACATCCAGAGCTATTTGAATTAAGAGAGAACAAAAAAATTCTATTGTTTAAAATATTAATAGTTTTGATATGTAGCTGTTGCTCCAGGATAACCTTTGTCAAGTATTTACTTGGTCGTGTTTCAGGTTTCAGAGAAGAACTATAACCCTAGAGCCACACTAGTTTTGACTGATGTGACAAAATTTTTTGTTTACATTCAGAAAATGTAAAAATATCTCTCTGTACCTCAGGTAGAGTCTCCCTTGAAAAGTGCTTTCATTTACTCTAAGGATGCTGCATAATTTTATGGTTTTAACAGATGAGACAACAAACTAAACTGCAGCCTGGAAACAAATCTTAGCTTATTGATAAAGACTTAAGAAAAATATTAAGTTTATTAAAAGAGGACTAGACTAGAGTTTGCATGTATATGAATAGGAAAAGAGCAGCATTTGGCTGAGATTCATTTCTTTAGAAAAAAGACCACCACCAAAAAACACTGAAAAAAACAACCAAACAAAAATCCACCAAAACAAAACAAACAAAACCAATCTCCTCAACAAAAACCAACCAAACAAAAAAAAAACCAACATGAAAAAGATCCAAATATACAAACAAAAAAAGGCAGAATAGACATGTTCATACATGCTGTGAGCTGAAATGTCCTGTGGAGATGTGTGTCTGTCTCCTTAAATGGTAGGAGGGAATTAAGTACCTAATGAATTGCCTGAGACTGTGATGGGTGAACCTGAGGCCTCATTATTTGGGTGGGCTGAGGCACTACAACAATGAAAACCTGAAAGCTGAACACAGAAAATGTGAAACTGGAACACGAAACACTAGAGATCAGTGTCTAAAATGCATCATTTTGGATGCAAGAGATTTTGGAAGGCATGGTTTTTCTGAACAGTGAAGTCTAGATTAATTACAAGCTATTTAACCACATAGTATCTGAATATTGATCTTCACCCATGCTCATGAATTTTTGTTTATGGAAGTGGTTTCCTTCACTTGACCTGTACTGCTTGCAGATGAAGGGTTTGTTCAGCACAGGCAGTACTACCATAATCTGGCCATATGAGTCTATACTGAAAATATTAATGTTGCATTTAGAAATGATAGTCATCTTGATTGCCATAATCCTCAGGGTTAATGGCTTTTTCAAACAAGTTCTTTGGGATGCTGAGTTACTTAACCTCTTCCTAAGTAAACAACCATGTCAGAGGTCGAGGGCAATGGAGGTTCTTCCTCTTCCCACTGCATGTTTTCTGGAGAGGAGCTAGTCACTAAAATTTTTGAATTTCCTTTACCAGAAACTAGCTCTTGCCCTTCTCAAATTGTGCCTCTGTCCCTCGGCTCTATTAAAAGACAGGTTAATGACAAAATCCACTTTGGCATGTCAAGCTCCATGTGTCAGCTATGCATTTTTTCTTATTATTCTTTAGCCTCAGGATACTGTGAAAGCTGAATAGATACTGTCCACCTGCTCTTGTGGAAATCCAGACAGAAAAGCTACTAATATCTCCTCTGGGCACGGCACAGCACAGAAGAGTCTCCTGCTCTTCCTCAGCATTTTAGCATTTTTTTCCAAGGAAGTAATTCATTAAGCTAATGTCTTTTATATTGTTTTCTCATTTCTTGATGGTAAAAAACTGGGAAAATTAACTGGAGGAAATAAAAAAAAAAAAAGTAAATCCAAAACTCACTTATAGAAGTTAGTCTGACTTGTCTTTAAGAAACATCAGTGTAGACAGCCTCCCAGATTGAATAATTTCTTTGCAATAATCCTGGACGTTGGCTTTTTTAACATTTTAGTGTTTTTTAATGTTTTAATATTTACCCAGAGAAGGACAGCACACCTCACAGAGAAGGCTGGTGTTGAGGACTGCTGTGCTACCATGGGAGAAATCCCAAAAAGCAGTTCACCTGTGGAAGGCAGGTCCTTCTGACAAGTGCCTGATAAGTAAGTGTACACAGGATTTTCCGTCATGCACACTTGTTTTTCTAAGTCAAAGACAGATGCACACCTGCCTCCTGCTTCCCACAGTCCTCTATCAAGGTACACGTAGAGTAAAAGCCACTGAATCATTGTTCTCTGGAATATCAGGCACAGCCAACTAGTGCATTATAACATCAACACTGTGTTGTAAATTATATGGGATCAATGGGGCCAAAAGCCTTGACAGTTTCATTGCTCTAAAGAAACCCACCTTTGGGATAAAGGGAAGATATACAGTATTTTAATGGGGAGCTCTGGAGAGGTAACAGTATCAAAAGCCCACCAAAATTTCAGAAAACTTTGTGCAGGAACCTGTCTATGTGACACCAACTTTAATGAATATATCAAACTTAAATTCTTGATGTCAAGAGTGCTAAGCACCGCCTTCTATCATTTTATTTTAGACAAATATGTTGCCCTGACCTGGTCAAACTTGTGTTGATTCTTAAAATAAGAAACAGGAAAGGGACTACAGCACACTGAGAGAAATTACCATCTGGCTGGGTAGACAGGCAAAGTTAGGAAGCACTGAGGATAATCCTAGGATCGCAGGAAGGAAGAATCACATTTAAGGATGACATGGCCCACACTAAGTAGGCTTTCAATAATCCCAGCCAGAAATTTTTATTTTAAATTATGAGGATGGAGTGGTATTTTTTTTTACCATTTTAAAAATACTAGGGAATTTTCTCATTCTTTCTGACATAGAATATTTGGTTTTAATTCAGTGACAAGTTCTCATCACTGGTCTTGCACCGAAAAAATACTTTGTGTGCATATTTCAATGAAAATACTCACTTGAAAATGCTGATCATCACTATCTGCAATAGGTGGGTCTGTCATTTAGAAAGAAGCATACTGTAGGTAACTAAGGCTAGTAATAACACTTCAGGAATTACATTATGTTTCATTTTCATACATGAAAAATAATTATTGTAGCAAAGGGATCCTTTTTTAAAAGTAGACTAAAATTAAAATTTAAAAAATTACGAAAATTTAAGAAAAATGAAGACAATTTAAAAAAAATTGACATTTACAAGGACCAGAAAAATTTCTGGTCTGGAGAAAATACATATTAAAAATAATAACAATATGTATGTTTCAAGGCACTGCTTAATCATAGGAAAAAACCCTTAATATCTTTTGTTTCTCCTCACTGTAATCTATCAGATGATGACACTTTAGATTTTCAAACTCTGCTGTTTGTCTACATTGTCAACTACTCTTGTTAAACATTGGAGGAGGTGGCAGGTCAATAATTCATGACAGAACTCTGCTGTATCCTGCCTCAGGAACGCTTGGCAAAACTGCAGTGGTCAAAATACGTTTCACTGTATTTTCTTTAGTAATACATTTACCCAGGACCCACGGTAATATCATCCACTCGACGATGGTTGGTGGGGGTCCCTGCATGCTGAGGTCTGACCTGTCGATGTGCTGGGAGGCAAGCAACAGCAGGAACAGAAAAGTCAAGTACGATGCAGTATGGCAGATAAATTTGATAAATGGCTTTCTGATGAACAGCCCCAATGGGCTTTTGGGAGCTATCAGGTAGCACACAGAGAAGACTGGGAAAAGGAGTCCTATCACAACACATGTCAACATCTTCACTGCCCAGTGTCGCCTCCGCCATCCGGGGAACTCGTCGTACCAGCGGGACGCGAGCAGCTGCTGGCAGTTGGGCTGAGCAACAAACTACAGAGAGAAGAAAGGGAGAGAGTTAGTTTCCTGTTACCTCTGTAAAGCTTTTTCGTTCTATGTATGTTTAGTAGATAGAGGTTTTTTTTAAAAAAAGAATAAAAGAACAGTCTGTGCAAGTCCACTCATATTGATAATGCCAGTAAGACAGGGCTGGGTCAGCCTGCCTCTCCTTCAATGTCAAAAGCATAGTGCAAAGACATAAACATTTACTTTTCACAATAAAGCTTCATTTTCCCATTGGTTGAGTACACAAGGAGCCAACAGACTGTGAAACACATGGACCTCAAAACCTGACTTGAAACTGAAAAGCAAGTTTACAAATAGTTCTATTATTTAATCAGCAACGTTTGTGGAGAATTCGCAGAACATGAGGTAGAAGTTGATATGAAACCAAAGAGCCCAACTGAAATCTGCAAATGATGAAACTGAATTCCACAGCCATGAACAAACTGTTCTCAGTATGTTCCCTGCTAATTCTCTAAAAAATCAGGCTTACATGCTTTAATACTGAGAAAACTCTTACAGATGCATTACAAAATGCTTACACAATGCAAACTAAGCACTAACATTCCCCAGGATTTCACTAACCCTCATCAGGATACACTCCTATTCTGTGTGATAATTTATGTCTGTCTATTTCTGTGATGGAATTTCATTTTTTAAAATATGATCCTTAAAACTAATTTTCACCAAAACCCCCCAAAAACCAAGTAAATATTTAATATTTTTCACAGCTTTTCAAAGAAGTATATATCAAGGTTTCATGTCATACTTTTCTTTGATCAGAGGTTCCTATTTTCCCATTGTTTTCTTTTATAAAGCTGACATAGACTAGCAGCATGCAAGAGTTGACACAAAAGGCATAGGAGAGAAGCAATAGATGTATCAAAGAGGGCCAAGGGCCAGAGTTGCATAAAAAAAAAAAAGAAAAAAAAAAAGGAAAAAAATAAGCATTTTCCTATGGTGGGTTAACCCTGCTGGGTGCCAGGTGCCCAACAAAGCTGCTCTATCACTCCACTCCTCAGCTGGGGAGGGCAGAGAGAGAAGATACAAGAAAAGGTGCATGGGTCAAGACGCACAAGGAGAGGACAGGGAGAGACCACTCACTAGCTACCATCATGGGCAAAACAGATTCACCTTGGGCAAATTAGTTTATTACCCATACAACCAGAGTAGAATAATCAGAAATAAAATCAAATCTTAAAAACAGCTTCCTCCCACCCCTCCCTTTTTCCCAGGCTCAACTTCACTCCTGAATTCTCTATCTCTACCCCAACATGGTGCAGGGGGACAAGGGAACTGGGGCTGCCATCAGGCATGTTGTCTCTGCCACTCTTTTCTCCTCAGGGGGAGGACTCCTCACACTCTTCCACTGCTCCAGCATGGGGTTCCTCCCACGAGAGACAGTCCTCCACAATTGCCTACAACATGAGTCCTTCCCATGGGCTGCAGTTCTTCATGAGCTGCTCCAGCACGGGTCCCTTCCATGGGGTGTAGTTTCCCAGGAAGAGACTGCTCCAGCATGGGACCTCCACGGAGCCACAAGTCCTGCCAACAAATCTGCTCCAGCTTGGGCTCCTCTCTCCATAGGACCACAGGTCTTTCCAGGAGCCTGGTCCAGTGCAAGTTTCCCAGCAGGTCACAGCCTTCTTCATGCATCCACCTGTTACAGTGTGGAGTTAACCCACAGGGGCAGGTGGATCTCTGCTCCACCATGGACCTCCATGGGCTCTGCTTCAGCACCTGGAACACTTCTTCCCCCTCCTTCTCCACTGACCTTAGCGCAGAATTGTGTTGCTCACATACTCTCACTCCCCTGTACACTGTCTGAAATAGTTCTTGTGCAGTAACTTCCTTTTCTTAAATTTGCTATCCCAGAGTTACTACCAGTGATGGGCTCAGCCTTGGCCAGAAACATGTCCATCTTGGAGTCTTCTGGCATTGAACATGGGAGAAAGGGAGCATATTCTGGCAGCCCCTCCCTGAAGCCACCCTGCTACCAAAATCTTGTCACACAAACCCAATACGCTCACACACATGTAAGTGTATTACATGCACACACTGGATTAAATAATTAGCTGAATACTTAGTAAAGCTATGCAGAAACTTTTCCCTCTTACAACAAAATTGTTTATTTTCACTAAGTAATTTCAGATTTGAACTCTAATAAAACACACCTAGTTTGGGATTTTGCATTATTTTGATAATACTTATAACCACAGGAGCCAAGTTTCTTTGGGGTTGAATAATAGGTAACTTCTCAAACTGTTTCTAAAATCACTGGGATTACTACTGGTAAAAAATGCTCTTTAGATTGGAATGAAATGAGAGTCAGCATGCATCTTTCTATATATGTCTGGATCTTGTCAGAATTGATTACCTGAGCCAGATTCAAACCTTGTGTAAGTTAATGAAATGCCAGAGTCTTTAGTAGAGACAAATTTCCGTACCAGACACCAGCAGTGAAGCTGCCTCTTACTATTGAGAAAGGTGAGAAAATTTACTCCTACTGTAAGAATCTTGAAAACAGCCTTAAAGAAAAAGAACAGAGTGTACTCTTCCATTAGGAAAAATGCATTCTCAAGGTTTCAGGGTGTTTCTTTCAAGGTACAAATGTCTGGAATAATATTGTATGCAGTCGAGCAGATGGTTTCAAAGTTATGTTTTTGTCAAGTTAATTTTCTCTAAAAAGTTTTCAACTCTATTAGCTTGAGTAGGTACAGATTAGTGCTTTGACCAGCAAAAAATTATGACTCATGGAAAATTCCTCAATAAAATATTTTCCCCCCAGAGTGTGCCATGTTTGCTTCCTCCTCTTCATAATATCTTCCCATTACGTAACCTCTCACCTAAAAGTAATCAGTTCCTAAGTTTTGCCTGTGCCCCTTTTCTGAACACCTTTGGCCACCCTCACAGTGTTGGAACAGCTGCCAGTGCCAAGCAAAGGCTGGTGACAGACGTAGGGGACCTACTCCATGCCAAACATGGCTGAAAGGGAATTAATTTTCCTGTCTGGAATTAAAATTAAGTAAAAGGCAGGAGTTTTTCCAATGTCCCAACACTGGGCTGCTGTAGGACTGGGCAGAGCAGAACTGATGCAGAGGTACCTCATTCCATGAGGAGATCCTTGCTGAATGTACCCTCTGGAGGATGCTCCACGACAGGGTGGGCACTGCATTGCTTAGTTCTAATCTTTAAACAGATTAATAAGCAAAACTGTCAGTGTTAACAGAGAAAGCATTTCAGAGCAGGCTTAAAAAAATGCTTCCTGTCTTCTAATACCCATATTAGATTTTATGGTGTTGGGACTGTGTTGCTAAGGTACGATGCGCTGAAGACAACAATGTGTTGGTGTTCAGAGGCACAGGTAGTTTTTCAATAAATGCAGAAAATTTTGAAATTCCACACAATGAAGAGCCATTTTTTAAAGTAATAATTTAATAAGAAATTAGCTTTCACTTTTCTTCAAAATATGACTGTGACAAGAGAGTTGTAGCACTGGTTAGATCCTCTAATTACAGGAGAAAACTTACATAGGCTGTACATTTCATATGGCTGCAGTCAGAGGGAGCAGCCTTGGTAATGTGCTTTAAATTACTTGCTTGACATAAAATACGTAAGAAAAAATGGTATGGTATAGAGCAAGCATATAAAGTACTGTGTCAGCATTTTAAGAGCTGCATGCATAGGGAAGCAATTCTAATGCTGCAGGCAAAAGTCTGTAACAGAAAACACAACACAGTGTGTACATCTACACATGAGATAATGCATTTCTGAGAGGCCCAAATATCCAGTTCTATGCTGTTGTTTTTTTATGCAACACATTGGCAAGGTTGGTTAGCAATGTTCTGAAGCAAAAAAATATCTGGCTCCTCACTGAAGACTTTTCTTTATGGTTCTGAGCTTCATTCGTCATACAACATTAACTATGAACCAATCCAAAGCATTCTTTGGACAACTGGAAAATTATCCTAAATCTCTTACTGACACTTCTTTTAAAGTTATGCTTTTCTGCTTAATTTATCAATGAACTATAAGACATTATTAAAAATGTCCAAACTAATTCTCACAAATTTGACTACTTTCATTTTTGTGGTCAAGATATTGTCAGCATATGCTGTGAAATACGGTCGGTAGTTACACCTACATTTATTACATTAGCTGAATAATGAAGGAAGGTTTTCAATAGGGAAGATACCCTGATGGAAGTACACAGCGGTAAGACCTACAGTCTTATTCATCAGCTGCACAGAAAAGGGGAGCTTGTCCCTTCTGGTCCTTGTGGACCTGCTACCTCCAGAGGAAATGAGGGGAAAATGTTGTTTTCATGCATCGTGAGTATTTGAGCCCATACAGGAACTGGGGAGAGGGAAGCCTTCCTGGAACTCAATGTAAATGCTGCCCATGCAGCCTGTCTCAGAGACATTACCCAAAGGTAACAAACAGTTAAACAGATCAAGGAAGCTGATTAATATATTTTATTACTGATTCCAAATTCTTATTACACTTGAATTTTTGATTTATCCACTGAAAAGCCCTTCTCTACAGAAAAAATATGGAAAAAAAGTTCTTCATGACAAAATTCTCTGGTCAATTGACATTTATACTATAACTATTAGAAACCTTTCTATTAGAAAGGAAGAGTAAAACTGGACAGAAGAAAAACATGCTCCAGCAAAGGGCAATTACTGTATAAATGGATTGCATCATGTCAGGATGATCACGTATTAAAGTTAAGTAGGCATATAAGTCCCCTGATGAACCTGGAGCTAAAAAAAAATTTAAAAAATATTTTACACAAATACTTTGTGAGTAGCAGAAATAGAAATATTCTCTGACATTAATTTGCCAGTTCTGCATTGCCTATGCCAAAATATTTTCACTGTACTATAATTTTTCTTCCTTAATTGGAGATATAACATTCTGAGGTATTATTTTACTATTCTTGAGTATCTTTTGTACTGTCAGTATTATGTTGACTTTGACATTGTCTACACATGATTAGCAATCAGCAAGTTTATATTTTCACATTATGATGGCTTCCAATAGCTTCCAGCAGTTTGTAATTACACAAGGGATTTTGTTATATGATTATTCCTGATTTCACATCTTTAGCCTCTGCATGGAGTCTGCCCATCAGAAAATGCTCTGGTATTCATTCTCTTAGTTGTCATGCTGGGAATTGGCTCTTCCCTGAGACCACTGAGAAACAGAAATTATTCACAGTGCCAGCAAAAATAATCTGGTATAAATAATAACAGAGCCTGATTCTTGTGATATCCAGTCATATACATAACACAGAATTTAATTTTCACTGCTCATTGAATCTGATCTTTGGGTTTGCTATAATACATATCTCTCAGTCAATGAAATGATGAAGAACTAATACAACTGATACTATTAACTATATAAGTTCTCTATAGAAAGAACACTTTCATAAATAATGTATCATCAGAATAAGTTGTCAGCTCTTTAGGGTACCACAATGTTACCTTCAAGTATTTATTTCACTGTATTATCAAATACACAAAGACACAAAAAACCTCCACTAGTAACAAGTTGCTCATTTTTACATTTACAAAGCAGTCTAACAAAATCTGAGGAGAAAATTAAATTCTCATTCTGACATCAATAGTTGGTTGAGTACGTTCATCAATATCTGGTTAAGTATGTTATATATAAAAAAGGATGTAATTTGTCATCTAAACATGAAAGCTCTCAAAGAAAAGTTATTTCCTTTTTATACAAGTGAGTTATTCTGTAGCACAAAGAACTATCTCGGATAGCATTCTCTAGCAGATGAATGTTAAAGACTTTTTTTCAAGGAGGAAACAGATGAAAACATTCATCATAAACTTTCTTATCGATACTGTTTTGGAGTCATGGCCAGATTCTCTGCTGTGCTGTGTTGTACTGCCATTACAGTCACAATGGTAGGAAAGGTTTGCTCTGAGGTCTGCTGCTTTATCTCACACACTTCCCAATAATTGTACTCCCATTAGAAAAGAATTAAGCTCAATTTCTTTTTCTTTCTCTAGAACATTTTAATTTTCATATTTAATGAAAATTTAACGAAAACCCAAACTCTTCTATTTAGTTTAACTTCAAATTCACGTCAGTATTTTCTATCAATTGGTTGTGAAAAGCAATGGCAGATTGAAGTTCCAACCTAATTAAGAAGACTCCTAAATATGGTAGATTGCTTCTCCCTCTGGAGATGTCACTGTATGTTCTTTTCTGTATCTTTCCTCAAAGGCTGCATTCGTGAATTTCATCACTTGCTCTGTAAGGACTGCTTCATTAAGACAAATAACATTTAATTGCAATTTAAATGCTTTAATGTTATTGACTAGATCAGCTCTACACTTTTCTTTCCAAAAGCTAGGGACTGTGTTCTGGCTCCTTTGGGTATAGTTACACTGCCTGTTTTCTGCCTCAGGCCAGAAACCTTATCTCCTGTGCCAAACACTATGAATCTTCTCAGGTCCGTGCCTTCTAAATCCCGAGCCAACTGGAGCAGACCATCACAGTGATCACAATTCTTGCTGCATGCAAAGCACTGGTCAACTTTCACTCAGCTCTATGTGCAGCTTTGTCATTAAGGGAACCAGTGAGCTCACTCGGTGTCTTGCTTTAATCCCAGCTCGGAACAAAGTGCCACAAAGGCACACACTCATCACCCCGTTCCTGTCAGTGGGATGCGGAGGAGAATTGGAAAACTGTAGAAAATGTGGGTTGAAATAAGAACAGTTCAGCAATTAAATTAAAGTAACATAAAACAACAACAACCATAATAATGATAAAGAAAAAGAGAGCGTGGAATAAAACCCTGGGGGATTCACAATGTGGCTGCCCACCCACAGCTGACCGATTCCCAGCTCATCTCTAAGCACCGTTCAGCCCCACCTCACCAGCTGCCCCCAGTTTCTATACTGGGCATGACATTGACATTCCAAGGTATGGAAAATCCCTTTGGCCAGTTCCGGTCGCCTGTCCTGGCCATGCTCCCTCCCAGCCTCTCGTGCAGCTGCCACTGCAGAGCCTGAGACACTGAGATGTCCTCGGCTTAGGGTGAACACTGCTCAGCCACAACCAAAACATCAGTGTGCTACCAACATTATTCTCACACTAAACCCAAAACTCAGCACTGTACCACATACTAAGAAGAAAATTAACTCCATCCCAGACAAAAAGAGCACGCTTGGGATCAGAGCACCAGATCACACCAGCTTGTAAACAATCAGGGCAACTTGAGTCACATCAGATCCCTACAGCAGAAGAAATGCATAGCACAGACGCCTTCATCATAAAATAAAGAGTTTTCATTCCTCTCACCAAGAATAGAATACAAATCCAGGGGTTTTTACCATAATTATTCTATTGTGTAACTTCAAATATGAGGAGGAAGGAAACAAAAGCAAAGGAAAATATAAAGAGTGAAATGCTTTGTTAAAAGGATTAATGACATTGCAGTTTTGAACATTTTAAGTTTCTCAATTGTTACATCAACACAAGCAGAAGCTCTAACTTTGATTCATTACTCCTTCTCAGTAAAATGAGTCAGCACAGAAAAAAAAATTAAATATCTATTAAATAAGTCAAGACTTATCTATAATTGCAGTGATTCTGATTAATTGCTTAGAAAAGGCAACGGCAACTGAAGCTACAGTGCAATTGTTAGGAACCCGCTGTGCACGAATAGCTTTGTTAGACTTCCCAGTGGTAAAGGAAAATGAATCAGTTATTGGGCTTTGGGATGATTGTGTAAAATAGCTCAAAACTTCAGAACTGTGATGTTGGCAGAATACTTCTAGCTGCCATTCTAGGCGAGCATTAGAACCACCACAATTCAAAACATTTTTGCAGGGAAGAACAATTACAGAATCCCTGTGAGTATCTGCAGAGAAAATACAATATGAACTTTCTTCTGTTATACTGGATCCCTGTTTTTGCACACCTAGCTGGAGTATTTTCATGCATAGCAAACAAAAAATAAAACTGATATTTTTATGTAAAGTGCTGGATTTGAGACAGAATAACCCTGTGCAACAGTACAGGCTGGAATTCATGGTCCAGGGAGTAACTCTGCAGAAAACACCTGGGGACACCAGTAAGCAAGAAGATAAATATGACTGTGTACATATTTGCTTAAGTCTCTGTCATTTCAATCCTATTATTCCCAAGGCACTCTTCAAATACCTCTGACACCACGTTTGCTGTCTATACCAATGGTTTCTACAAAATACAGTAACTCGTAAGTGAAACAGCGGCTGATCATTTTGTCAGTATTCATTCTAACACTGAATAAATTGAGACTATAAACATGTTTTATTTATAATTTCAGAAGTTCAAGTTCATTTTAGGAGACTAAAATCAATATATATTCTAAGCAACTTCACATATCAACACAGGGGCTATAAAAAGGGGTAAAAAATGACAACTCTGGACAAGTGAGCAATTAAAGCTCCTTTCCAGGCCAAATGATTCTATGTTTCTTACATCCAAGTTGGTTTTGTGTCTTGTATTGGTAAGGCTTCTAAGCATTAGCTGGCCAGCCAGAAGGGGTTAGGATCTAAGTTAGTTACAGTCCCACTATAGGACAGAACCAATGAGTTCCCTCACATCCGGAACGTTCTGCCACTTTGTCTACTTCTGTACCTTCTGGGTCCCCGGAAGAAAAAGTTACAAATTAGTAAACCAGCCTTTCAAAATTCGTGAGGGAGCTGCAAATTCGTTGAAAGCAACTAAAGCACAGAACACACTGAGTTTAATTGGAGAAAAATTAGCTGAGCGAAGCTTTGAGTGAAGGATGTGTAGGAAAGCGAACAGAACACCTAGATTCTTGCTCTGGGCATTGCCTGCTCATGTGGCAATTTCTATTGGCATCACTGGACACCACCCTGTTCCTCATTTGTTCCCCTTGCTGAAGAGGCCAAAACAAGGTAAAGAGACAGTCTTAGTTCCATTTTCCTTTTATGACCGTCCTTCCAGATTTGATCAGGGTATTGAGGCATTTGGAAGAAACCTGAACACAAAAATTTTAATTTTAATTCCTTCTTGTCTTTGTTTTCAGAGTCTTTGACTGTTTCTGTGAAGAGAAACCTTGGATCAGTGATATTTTGCTGCACTATTTAATCTTTTCTGTAATAACAATGGTAGTCACCTTCCATTACCACCAGGCAAATTTAGATTTCACTCTGTTAGCTTAGGTTTATGAGGTGCCATTCTGCATCCTTATGTGAAAAATGGATATAAGCAAAACTGTTCTTGACTCTTGCTTATGCTGTTCTAGCCAAGCGATAAGAGAGTTGAACTCCAAGGTTTCCCAGTTTCTTTAGAAGTGATTGTTTACGATGCGAAGCTTGTGTGGAACTGAAAGTTCCCCAAAATCAGTGGGAATCCAGTTCCTGGAAAGCATAACACTCATTTGAAGGCTGACTGAAGACAAAATTAGAGGGATGAGGGAAAAATAAAAACACAGACTGCTTTCAAAGGCATTCAAACTAAATAAAGCAATAAACAGCATACTTTTCTGTTGAAAGTTCTCTATTAATGTGTAGATCTGGCTTTGCAGCTTCATAAATACTTACGAACAGAATGTATATAGTCATTTAATCTGCTTTTCTTTCTCTTCAAATACTTTAATGCTTTTTATCTTTAGGTTCCTCTTGTTTAACTTGGCTGTGTTTTTATCTAAGAATGTTGAGGGCTAAGAAATCAGATTAATCACTCAGTTCCTGTACAAAGACTAAACTGAAATGATGGGTCTTTGGCAAGGATGCTCAGTGAGAATTATTCTGAGACCATTTGCAGGAGAAATGCATGTGAGCCTGCAGCAGATGCATCAGTTTTATCAGTTAAGTGCAGCCATGGGCAGCTTCTGCAGTTTAAACACAAAATATTAATCTTGGAAAGTATGTCAAGGGAGTATAATTTCTTGTTTGAAGGTCTTGCTCTCCAAAAGCTCTTTTACACCTAGGAACAGGTTGTGGTTGAAGAAAATTGCCTTCTCTTGTGAAAAGACCTAAGAAATACTGTGCTTTCATGTAATGGGAAGATACCCACTACAGCTGTTAATGAAATTCTGTGTACCCAGCATCTGCCAGCCTGGATAAATAATTACCATTCTTGGACAGTTCTTTACTCTTATGAAGCTCTGCAATTTGTGGCAAAACATTAGAGTTTGGTATCTCAAATAAAAACCTGGAGTTACTGTGCTAAAGATGTCTGAACACTGCTGCTTTTTTCATGGTGAAGAACCAGAGTGATGAAGGAATCAATAATGAGATCATTTTACTTGAGAATTACATAAGCATCACTTTTAGCGATGTTCAGACCTCACCTACACTGCAGAAATCAGTAACTGAGTCTGAGCATTCGATCCCAGTTATCCCACTACCTATTGCCTCTTGCCTGGTTCCATTTTTACTTCTCCAGCCAGGTCTGTGCAAGGCAAATCTGCAATCTTCTGCAGTCTGTTTGCATATAAATCCCTTAGCATCCTTCAGTTCTTGGGTCAGGCCATGGTCTGCTTTCATTTAGCAGTACAGATGACCTTTCAAAGACCAGTTCCTTGCTCAATATTTTATTGATTTACATAATACATTTCTGTGTTAGACTGGTGCTTCTAAAATTTATTGCATGCTTCCAGAAACTGGATAACTCAGGGGATGGTTTTGTTTGGCCAAATTCCGTAGCGTTTTCTTATGGAGATGGAGTTTGTACTACCAGGTAAAGGAATACATTTTATTTTAAAGTTTGGAAGAAAATGACCATTTGTAAAAACATAGAGGTGGAAGAAGCATGTTTGAAAGAATATGAACAAAAGTTGTTTTAGTTCCTGAAGGTTTGAGACTACATTCTTCCTCGACAAATCAAAGGCAATTTGTTCACTGTCAGAAGAATACAGTCCATAGGCTGCTGTCAGTGCCTGTAAAACATACATGCCTTGGCCTCTGCTCCAGCAAGTCAGAAAGGGTACATTTCTAAGAAAAAGCTGCTCCTTAATCCTTGTGAAAGATAGTAGTACTCTGAAGGAACATTTTCTTCTGCCTTTTTTTTCACTCTTCTGTGATGTTTCCTGATCATATGCAGGAAATCATGATTCTTTAAACTGAAATTAATTTGAGAATCAGTGATACATTAAAATTAAGAATAGAGAAAACTTGTTGTATAGCAAGACATAAGTGAGTAGAGAGAGGAAAAAATCCCAAGCAAACATACAAAAACCCCTGAAGCTCCTATGTGACATGCAATTTAAATTTAGATCACATGTGTACATTTACCATCCTCTGCACTTATATATAACATATAGGCTTTAACAAAATCCGCTGGGTCAAAGACTTCAGCCATGGTCCACAGAGGCCATCCTGGTGATGCCCCCTGAGATAAAGCCATCTTCAGTCATCTTTTTCTCCACAAAATCCAGCCTGCATCTGTAAAGGTCTCATACTAATACCATCAAATACTGCAGTCAGGGAAGTAAGACCACTTCTTTACCACACAGCCCTCTTTAAATTTCACCCAACACATCTCCTTGCTGAGGTTGTGGTGGTGAGACCTGAGTTTCTCTTTATTACTTACTGCTGCCCACTCTGTGCCAGTCAGTACCAACCCATAGAGAATCCATAGCACTCCCAAATCCAGCTTCTGTCAGCACAACAAAATGCTGATTTCTTCAGCATCCAATTGCTTCAATGAGAGCTTGAGAGGAATGGCAGTCAAAAAACACCGTACTTCACAACTAAACTATAGTGTCAACTAAATTACATTGTAATCGTGCAGGGAAACACCTGCAGCACTCTCTAAGTTTTAACTGTGAGTTCCTTTAGTGCTTCATAGTAGAACTTCAAAGACCATCCAACATCAGTGGTTTTTTGGCAGGGAATTAGAAACTCCGACAAGGGATCTGACACAAAAACCCCTTAATTCTCTAATCTTGACAGCTCACAAAGGTAAAAACTCACCTTCTGTTTGGAAAAGAAGACTCAACGACAGATATATTATGGCTACTGCTTTGGGAAAATACTTTTCTTTCTCTGAAGTACTGAACTTACTAAACTTGTTACAGACCCCAGCTTTTCCATGGAAATTGAGGGAGGATAGAAACCAAAGGACCCAAGGCTGAGAGAATAATATTTATATTTGTATTGGCAGAGCATTTATATTGCCAGTGTTATGATGAGTCAATTTACATTAAGTGCATTTGCGAAGGAAGGAAAGCAGTAAGGAAGGGAATTTCTTTCATTTTCTTTTTGAAAATTATAGGATAATAATTCTCACATTAATGTTTTGAAGTGAATCATCATATCTGTTGAAAAGTTGGTATAGGAAGAATAATACAAATTTGCTAAATAGTTCATATTTAATTGTTTTCTTGGGTAGACTACTTTCATTTTTAAGTATTTGTATATTAATAATTTTAATTTGTATATTAATAATTTTAATTATTTACCCTGTGAAAATAGTATCTGTAAACTGAACACTTTGACGTTCTATCTTCTGATGTAAAAAATAATTTTTCAGTGATCCACCCTTTTCCTTCCTCAATAATTTGAAAATTCATATTGATTGGTTATTTCAAACTCATTGAGCTACTCGGGAAGTTAAATATCCCTGCTACAATATTAATAAGAACAGTAATACTTTTTCTGTACTCTTAAATTTGTTTAGGGCCTTTCTTTATGCTTTCAGCTGAGAAGTCAGGTCACATACCCACAAACTCATATGAGAAAGACTAAGGTGGCCAGATTCCTCAGTAGCACAGGGGAAGAGAGGCAAGGGTGTGTCATGCTCTGTACGCCTGATGACAGAGCCTTCCAAGCACGCTGGCTACAGTGCATATGCCTCCTCAGTTCCTGTCATCAGATCACAGAAAATCCAGCCTAGAAGGGACCTCAGCGGGGAGCGAGTTCCTTCTTTTGCTTTGCTTGCATGGGTGGCTTCTGCTTTATTTATTAAACTGCCTTTGTTTTAACCCATGAGTTTTCTCAATTCTACCCTTCTGAATCTCTCCCCCATGCCACCGGGGGAGCGTGAGCAAGCAACGGTGTGGTGCTCACTCGTCACATGGGGTGAAACCACAGCGGGTGTGTTTGCCCCAGCTGAAAGTTGCAACAGGAAAGCAAGACAAGCTCAAAACAATACATCCTTACATACTGACAAGGTCTGGTTTAACCATCACTCACACACAGTAATTTGCAGATCATACCTGGAGAGATCAGTCTGAAAAGAAAAAGTGCTCCTATTGCCACACGACTTCTGCTAAGGTTTAGTACAGAACAAAGGGCTGTTTTCATAGCCAGATAAGGAAGACACAAGCTTAATTTAGTATGAATATTATTATTTCTCTTCATTTAAGTGTTATTATGCTACTTACCTTTAATATGATTTGACTAATACATTTTTATTGAGAACAGGGCCACATCTAGTGAAAGAAAATATTTTTTTCAGTGTATATAAAAGCGTTATCCTTTATTTCAGGATTTGGACTGGTTTTGAATAAATTCGCTAGAGGTTTCATCTTTGGAAATAAAGATGAAAAACTGTCTCAACACAAGTGGAATCTTGCAGGCTGTCATAGCTGTAATGGTTCTCCTGCAAAACTTTCCATCTGATCTTCAGGATCTTTATGTAAAACTGAGGTTTCTTCCCTCAGACCAAAACTGAAATGCAGCTTTGCATTATGCTTACTTCTCCAGGATGACCCTTAGATCACACAATGCACTAGAAGGGATTTTATAAACAGGTTCATCATTTTGGCTTAAGGGGCTTTTCTGTGCCTCAGAGAAACAGAATATCAAGACTTTAAAAAAATAGTTTTTGCACACTGTTAGCTACCTTCCAGAAATTTTATGCTATTCTTTTTAGCCTGTATAACACATCTAGTTGTCCCTTGTCACCTCTGCAATAAGCATAAGCAACATAGGTAGTGACAAAAACTATTTTGTTCTTGGATGGCCTGAGTTGTCTGGAAATGTCTGTCTCTTTTCATCAATGATGAAAGAACCCAAGGCTGGGCTGCTGACAGAGGTACCTTAGCCAAACACCTGAGGTTATGTGGAATGATTCAGGGACTCACAGTGCAAGCACACTACAGGAATGGCTATTTCTAGTTTCTTTCTGAGTGCCACTAAGAAGGCAGAAAAAAATAGCTGAACTACTAATTTTATTAATAATGAGTCAAATCTTTTTTACATGATGTAACACTTTCCGCTTGTCTTAATGTCAAATGGCACGTAGCCGAGTCATGTCTTTTTGTGAACCATAACAGGGTTGCTAATAAAGCCCTTAAGGTCAGCTATTTAGAACAACCTTTAATTTAAACAACTGCATTACTCTGTTAATTAAACATTATTATCTTTGATGCACAGCAGGCATAGTAAAATATTTCCTTTTCCTCTACATCCACACAAAAAATCCTAATGAGCCAGACCTTGTACTTGACCAACACAGCATAGGCATGTTGAACTTTGTAGACCTTCAGCAATTTCTACTTTCTGATGATCTGCATTGGTCATTCTCTCCCACAAATGTTAGAGCGTCACATTTATCCAATACTACTCAGGAATGAAATACATTCAAAGAATAAAAGCCATGATTTGATGTAATAAAGAACATGGCAGAGGATGTTTAACTCTGGAATTTTTTTTCTCCTATTCATATGTATTCACCTTTGGCTTCTCCCTGGTCTTCAAAACATTCTGCATGATCCTTCCTTATCAAGTCCTTGCTAGTTTGCAAGTGCTCACCAACAATTGAGACTATACTTTCCATAACAAAAGAGTTTTCAATTTCTTGAAATCTTTCCTCAAAATGTCTTATTTTTGTAAAATATCTCAAGAACCAACATACTTCAACATTGAAGACTATCATCCTGTTATTTACAGAAGAAAGCCAAGTGTCTCTGCAAGGAGGATTTGTCGATAGTTTTATGCAAGCATTTTCTGTTCTCTATGAAAAACACCCCAAAAGCTCAAATGCCAACAGACAAAACTGAGCCCTGTGTGACATTTAAAATGCAAGTTCCTCTTTGTCAAACCACTGCCATATTCAACATCTCTCCTAATTTTTCTACTTTAATTCCTGGAGTTGGAAAGTTTAGAAAATAATATTCTCTGTTCAAGTGAATATATATCTGACCTCTTTGGAGGCACAAGAATGAGTTCAACTAACAAGCATTTGTTTTTCTCGTAAATCTTTTGTTTGACAATGGGTGCACATATTGATGGAGGCAATGGATGAAGACACCCTTTGCTCTCTTAATCTTCATAGCTAAGGCTTACACTAAATCAAGGAAGGGGTAAGTAAGGAAGAAAAGAATTCTCGGTGGACATCTGGTGGAACAAAGGTAGATTAAAATAACGAGCAGATGGGCCTAAAGTTTGCTTTGGCTGTCCTGTTTTATTGTTTAATAAACACTCAATGGAGAGAGGCAGTGGAAAAATTTGCACTGCAATAGCACACAGAAATTTCAGTCAGCATGTTTAAATGCATCTCAGTTAAAAAGCCACTCTTATTTTAGGCCAGTTACACCTAACATAGGCATGAATTAGTTAGTTTTTGGACAGAAGGCCAGAATGCTTTGTTGGCATGGTGCTAAATCTACCCCAGGTTTGTAGGACAGCTTGTAGGTGCATTAGCAGGGATTCCTTCAAACCAAAAACCAACTTCTGCTGCTGCCAGTCTCACCTTACCAGAAGGGTTGTGCACTGCGGGTTAGGGGTTTGCACTACTGGCTTTCCCTGTTTGAGGCAGATATCCCAGCAATGCTTCATATAAGGAAGATGCAGAAAAGGAACTGAAGTGAGAGATTCCCACTGTACTTCATTAACAGCAAGTCTTCTCTTTAATTACTTCTATCAGATGTTCAAAATTAAAAGACACTGATGTTTGTTCATGAATAGTTTAACTAGAACTGTGATGCCAGGGTTGCAACTTGTGTGTAGCATATAGCATTTAAAGGTTATTGATGTCTTCTGAGACATCATTAATTACTAATTGCTCAAATTCACTTCCCCTTATGTCAGCTCTGAGCTTCCAGAATTTGAAATATCTGTTACCACAGGGCAGAAATTGCAGTTGATGCAGTAAATTGTCCAACCTGCTTCTACATTTTCAATGCCTAGTGAAGTAATTCTTCTAATTGAAGCATACTGTTTCCTCATCCAGCCACAGGAGCAGAGAGAGATATCTCTGGAATTAACTGAGATGTCTTATCTTGAATAGGCAGGATCTCCCTACAGAGTGCATACCTCTGTCTTTTGACTGTATAAGGATTTGCTCACATATTCTAGGAAAATTGCTTCACCACAACTAAATGTTGTATTAAGCAGATGTGCCCTGTGATTTAAGAACATTCTTTCCTAGCAGCAATAAGTACAGCTTCCACAGGGATACCTACACCTCATTTAGTCCTGCTTGACTAACCTGATTTCCTTCTATAACAATGTGACCTGGATGAGGGAAGGCTGTGAATATTGGCCACGTGGACTTTAGCAAAGCCTTTGTGACCATTTCCCACAGCATTCTCCTGGAGAAACTGGAAGGTCATGGCCTGGATGGGAGTACCCTTCATGGCTTAAAAAACCATCTGGATGACCAGGTCCAGAGAATGGTGGTGAATGGAGTCCCATCCAGTTGGCAGCCTGTCACTAGGGGTGACCCCAGGGCTCAATGTTTGGGGCAGTCCTGTTTAATATGTTTATCAATTATCTGGATGACGGATCCTCAGTCAGTTTGCAGGGGACACCAAGTTGGGTAAAAGAGTTGGTCTGCTAGAGAATAGGAAGGCTCTACAGAGGGATCTGTAAAGGAAGGATCGATGTGTTGTTTAGCTTGAAGAGCAGGAGGTTATGGTGAGGCCAGGCTCAGTCTCTTCTTCCAAGTAATGAGTGATAGAATGGAGAGGAAATAACCTCACATTGCATTGGGGAGGTTTAGAATGGATGTTGGGAAAAAATTTCTTCACCGAAAGGGTAGTCAAGAACTGGAACAGGATGCCCAGGGAAATGGTTGAGTCACTGTCCCTGGAAGTACTTAAAAGACGCGTAGATGTGGCACTGAAGGACATGGTTTACTGGTGGACCCAGCAGTGCTGGATTAATGGTTGGATGATATTAAAGTTTTTCTCCAACTGAAAGGATTCCATAACCAGTTAGAGGAAGATTTTGTATGTATAGTGGATAATCTACTCACCTAATTCATACTATTTAAGCATCTGTGGACTTATCTATAAACATGGAGACTTTCACATGATTTACAAAGCAAACATATGACCTGGTTTAGAGTACCTGACTCTTGCATGAAAAAATGTTTATCAAACTTTTTGAGCACTGTAGCTGAGAGTCTGCAGAAATGAGTCTTCTGGAGACATGGACCCAAATGTGCATATATCACTCCTCTCAGTTATGCAATTCATAGACTAAACATATCTTCCTTTGGTGTCAAAAATGTCCAAATATTATCAGAGTCTGGTTTTTGTGAGGTTTTGTTATTTTTTACATGGAGACTTCTGAGTGTACCTTTGCAGTCTTCTGACAAATATTCATATACACAGTGACTTGTTACACATGGCTGCCGTGTTTCTGCTTATGTTTCAGGTGTGGGTTAATTTAAAACACAGAACCATTCTTAAGATGTTGTTTTTCCAAAGTCATTCCTGCTTACAGAGTCAGTAATTCAGGTTTTTGCGTCCAAAAGACTTTTAATGAGAAATTCATTACAATTAAACATTGAAAATATTACTAAGAACATGGCAACTTTTCATTTCAGTACTTTAAAATTATTTTCTCTAGGAAACACTGAGATAGTTGTGAAAATCAATAATTCTCGCTTTCTATCATGTCTAGACTGGTTTCTATAATAACATGATATGGATGATATTAGCTATAAGAATTTCATTGGCAAAAATGTTAAAGTCCAAGTGGATTAAGAAGAAACTGCAGACAAACAAAACCCTTTATTTCATTGAAATGAAGTGTTTTGACACTGATATGAAATGACAGATTTGAAATAATTTGGCATGTTTTCATTGAAAATTTAACTGAATTTTTGACATTATTGTGAAACATTTCTATTTCACTGAGGCAGTATTTTGCATAGAAAACTAGGAAGAACTGATGATTCCTTTTTAAAAAGTCCTCTTTTGAGCAGAAGCAAACAGATGGTTTTATTATGAAAAGCAAACAATTTTTTTTATCCTGAAGCATCTCTTTCCCAGAAAACTGAATTGATCTATGAAATCTGAATATAATATTATTTTATTTAATATTTAATTTAGTCTGAAGCTGATTTCCCTGAAATATTTCCCCTGAAATTCTTTCTAATAAAGCCTGTACTCTTGTTAATTCTACATGTCTTTAAATATTATTAAATTATCCAATCATTAAATCCACTCCCTCTTTCATGCTGCCCCTTTGCCAGTCCTGGTTCTGCAGCTGCTCACAACTCAGAAAAACAGGTCCTGCCCCCGGGAAGAGGGAGCACTCAGAAGACCAGCTAGAGGTATTTGGGAGAGATTCAGTAGTTAATCAGCTGCATGTCAGGTAAACATGGAGAGAAATTAAAATTTAGGAATTTTCTAATCAAACCATTAAAAATGTTATTTCAGGACCAGGAAAACTTCAGAAAACTTAGTTCTGGCATCTTTAGATAGGTCTCAACATGATACATAACATTGCATGAAGGCTAGATAAACTACGCATTTACTTAAGGTTTTTAAAGATAAAAGCAGAAAAAAGCTTTTTAAAATGTTTCCAGAGTGCTAATTTGAAATGTGCAGAATTTAACCTATTTACATCCAGACAATATAAGGTATTCCAAATTTACCAGTGATCCTGTATTTGCTGAGGAATAGAATGATCAGCATAAACTAAGAATGAAAGAATAAAAAAAAGGAAAAAAGTAAACCAAACCCAACCCAAACCAGCTAGTGTTTATACACTTGAAAAGTGAAAAAAAAAAGGTTAACCGTTACATGATTAAAAATTCCTGTTTCTTCTGGGCTCATATGGGAATGTTTAATAACAAAATAAAATGAGACAGTACTGCCAATAATTATAACCTCATTCTGTTACAATATTTGAGCTTATACAGCTATAACTTAAATGAAATGGGACATTTAGCATGAGGCAAAATGAAACTGAGATATAAATTACTAGTATAAGTAGTTAAATTGCACTAATTAAATTTATTGTAAAACCAGATGATATTGAGTCAGCATATTAATCTCTCCCTTCTTTACTTCACATGTAAAGGAAAATTAGTGAGCACTGTAACAAGCACTTTTTCACATTTTTGCAGTTCTATGCTTAATACCTAAATAGAGTAAAAGCTAAAACAAAGTTGACTGAACAGTGAGAGACACTGGGTTTTTGCTGTCATATCTCTATTAAGAACTCTCAATATATACGACAGAGAAAACATGCATTTTGGAATGAGTGGAAAAGATGACTATCCACTAATCACTAAAGACAGCTACTATTCTCTTCTACTTAATTGCATTGCTGCACCAGAGGTTTGCAATTAATTTGAATTCAGATTTGCTTGTGAACCACATACAGGTTTTGGGATTCCCCTTCTACGTCCTTATGTGGAGCTGCAGTTAAATCAGATAACATTTTTGTTTGGTTCAGAAACAAGGGAAACTTATTTCTCTTTGCTCACTGTATGGTTAGAACATAGCACAATGAAATTGTGGCAGCCTTCATGAAACCAAACTCTCCCTTAATTGAGATAATATTACACAGTAGGTAATTGGACAACAAAATGGCTGTGCCCAGTGCAGGGTGGCTGTGTGACTTCAGGAAACTTTTCTTGTTTGCTGCCGGTTGTAGCCCAGGCAACAGTAGGTGTCAGAAACAGGCACCACAAACTTAGCAATGTGTCCTTGCTTACAATCAAACAGTGCCAGTGCTGCAAAATTATCAGAAAAAAATGGCAGCTTGGACATTCTGTCCCATGTGCTGTGCTAAAAAAGAATTGTGGGTAAGCACTGAAAACATACGTTCTGGCAGATACTCTCTGGTTCTGCCCCATAACTCTGAACAGATATTATTCACCGTTTTGCTAGACATTTTCCTGCACTGTAAACTTGAGAGTATAAATCTTTCAACCTCATTAGTTAATAATCAAGAAGATAGATGATTTTATCAGGTAAGTTCCTTTGTTGATAACACACCGTAGTTTACCTCTGAGCTGACTCCGTGGACTGGGAATCAATAGCACTGAGATGCCTTTTGACAGCACAAGAAGGAGAATCACAGTATTACGGCAAAGTGCAAAAGGAATGGAAATGACTGAACAGTTACAGAGGCTATTGTTTGCTCCAGCAACCAGTATGGAACACATTTTGGAACACAGCTAAAGAATCTAGTAAAACTTGATTTTACTTCACTGAGAATCAAAAGGTAGGGATAGTGGGAAATATTTATAGAAATGAAAAATGTGTGTAAAATATAAAAGATCCCCTGATTTGGAATTGTTTCACTAAATCAGTATGGCCTAATGTTTTCTGTTATGAAGAATCAATGATGTAAACAGCTGTATTACTGTAACTTAATTAGGCACAGCAATCAAATACAATTATAAAAAACATTTCACCCTACCACTGCCTATCATTGTCTCTATCTCAAATTAAGAAAATTCAAGCTTTTTGTTAAGGTTAAAAAAAAAATCATGAGAGGTCAGAATTTTATTTCAATGCATGAGCTCTTGAGAAAACAGAAGTCCAAGCTTCAACTTCCTAAAAGACTGTAAGACAGAATTGGCATTTCAAGAAATAGAAACAGTGGTTGTTAAGTCTGGCAGAGCACGATCTGAAAATAATTCATGAAGGCAGTGAATATGTTGCCTGAAACATTACACTATAAAATATAAAATTATGTAATACATTTCCTGAAGGAACAAATGCTTATCAGAAGACTTATTAAGTCAGAGACCAATTGAGGTATTTTCCCATCAGTACTTCAGTAGCTCCCTACCTCCATGGTAGCTTCTTAGGATTATTACATTGCATTTCAAATGAATAAAAGAATCCTTACATGTTTCATTATTATTTCTGCAAACCTTTTTAACATACTTCATATATTAACATATTTGCTATTATATTTTGCAGAACAGAGATTTAGCAGTGATAGACAGACTAGCTCAATTTAACACAGAAATTTCTTATGCATTTGCTGTAATTAATATAAACAAGTACTATATAGTTACATTTGTTTTGCCCCTAGACTTCCATAGTTCAGCTAACTTTGTATGTACAGGTTCCTAATAAGATGATACAACATATTCTGATGTGATGATGTACAGGGATTAAGTGAAATTTTGGTAGTAACATGGGAACTGCCTTCCTAACTCACTTTTGTGTCTTGTATCTTTTGCTTTTGCATACACAAAAGAACCGGAGTACTTTAAAAAAAATATGCAGACATCCCCTGATTCCAACTGTATGTATACTTTGGTGAAGCAAATGTATTAATTTTTAACTGTCATGGACACCAATACCCAGGTATTTCCATTTTGAATTCCTTATGAAAGAGAATCTGAATGTCAACATTTTTGGGTGTCATGCATTGCTATTAAACTTCTGTTTCAGTATCTATAATAGCCACTTTTTGAAGAAACCTCTCTATACAGGTACCTGTAGTATGTGTTTAAACACATGGCTGCCTTTCTCTGTCAGACATGGTTAAAGT
Source organism: Acanthornis magna (assembly GCA_036785705.1). Classification (NCBI taxonomy): domain Eukaryota; kingdom Metazoa; phylum Chordata; class Aves; order Passeriformes; family Acanthizidae; genus Acanthornis; species Acanthornis magna. Next base: position 18,251,773 of record JAWUZG010000090.1, read on the forward strand.
TAATTTAAAGCATGCTTTATATAGTTCTCATCCTATCACTAAAGAGCACTTCAGAGCACAACTACTGAAGACTATGTCTATTCAGGTGTAAAAGCAAAAAAGTTTCACACAATCTGTGCTATAAGAGAACATTTTAAATTCTGATACTATCAAACTGTAACAACTATTCAAATTCATCTAATTAAAACTATAAAAAGAGCAGAAACAAAAAGAGCAGTTGAACAAAAAAAGATAAGCAGCAACTTGTCTCAGTTAAAAGGATGTATTTTAGGCTCTTATCTAGCACATTACTACTACGGAATATGCTCAAATATTCTCCAGCACACTCACCTCTTTCTGACGGTACTTAATTGCCAGTTTCAATCTTGCAAGATCATTACCACTTTGTTCTTCTATCAAGCTATTATCATCTCTGTAATTAAGAATAATTTCCAATTCCCTGGAACTCCGTGTCTGATCCAGGAGATCTTTTGCAAATTGCTTGCATTGCCGTGACAGTTCCTCATACTCTGACTTAAACTCATTTTCAACTTTACTCAGTTCCTGCAGCTCCCAGCTCAGTTGAAAAGCAGTAAGGAAAGGATCCTCACTGGACAAAGCAATCAGTGATGGGCTCGCCAGAGCCTTGTAGATATTGAGTCTGGACCGAGAGTGGCGGAGGCTGTCCACATCTGAGCTTGAGACACATTCGACGCAGTTACAGCGGACCTCGTGTGGCCTGGGCACAGACACTCCTTTCTGCACGAGGAGCTTTATGATTTCGTAGTTGTTGGTGTGGGCAGCCAGAATAATAGGTGTGATATCCGGCGTAAATTCTGAAAACTGCTTGTCCAGAAGCACTGGTGGCACCTGTGAAAGAAGGCAAAACCGCTCATAGGCCTCCTCATTGAACAAGAGTTATAGAAAATTAATCTACAAATGGCTTACCATCCACTTACTGATGGATCTTTATTTCTGGCCAGAGTTGAAGGAAACACTTTAAACATAACAATTCAATTAGCTAAGATAGTGTCTTTCCAGTTAATAAATTGCTATAATCAGAGTGTGATTTTTCATAGAACCTGTTTATATGTAAACAACCCAAGTGCAGTGATTCATTAGAGCATATTATTAGATAAACAAGGACAAGTTAGGAACAAACGCTCGAAGTGAGCAAGATAGAAATGTTTTCTCCTCTCTTTCTGGTTTATCTCAGTGTGAAGAAGATTCAAGAAAGAATCATGGGAGCATAACTGTGAATCTCTGAAGGACATTTATTTTACACTACCAGGCTCTAAAGTCTTTCCCAGATCAAGACAATTCATTTGATTAGTATGATTAAGAATATAAGTGTAATTAGCAAATGTCAATCAAAAAGATAGTATTGGCATCATCACTTACAGACTGCCTGTAGTTCACAGCTCAATAATCAAGTACAAAACTCAATGCACAGTGCACCACACGGAGGTGCTCTGAGTGGCGCTCTCTCAGGAGGAAGAAAAAAGGAAAACATTTGACTCAAAGTTATCTGAACAGCTAGGGAAATAGATGGCCACTGTAGGGAGGAAAAAATGTTTGATGCAAGTCTCATGACAGCACCATGACCTCATTCCCAGATGGAAAAAACACAAGTGGAGTGGGAGTGGCAAAATGGGATGGAAAGCTAAGACAGGAGACCAGGCATTCAGGTCAGTAGTCACATAACCCTAGGGAGGCAAACCCTGCCTGGCCATAGAGTATTGCTGACCTTGAGCAGCTGTGCCAGATTCTGAGAAGGTATGTGGATTCAACAGGCAGACATCTCTTTCTCCCTTCCCGTGCACTCAGACATGCATGCTTGGCTTGGCACTGAGTCAGGCTGGCACTGAGTTTGTTTCAGCACAGGACTGTGGGATGACTGAGCTGGCACACCCACCCTCACAATCCCATGCAGAGGGAGCAGCTATCCTCACAGGTAGGTGTTCACAACCAGTGGTTCTGAGCCAAGCAGCTCCTGTGCAACTTCCATTCTGCTTCCTTTATGCTGAAGTTCAAACAAAATAATGCGATGTGTGCAGACATACAGAGAAACATGGGTTAAACGTTACTCCCGAAGTAAAGCCAGCTGAGAATATACTGAAGGTATGTATGGGTGGAGGGAACACTTGGGCACAAGAACAAGCAGAAGGTCTGGGTGCTGTGCCTGGTCTCAGCTGTAGTCAGGACAAAAACCACAACCTGTACATTTGTCCTCCCAGAGGACTCTGTGGCTCTGTTGCCCCTGTTCTGTCAGGTGTCCTCCAGGGTACCTCTGGGACATCTGCAGCCTCCTGGCTGGACACTGCACAGAGCCCACATGGGGATGCCCACGTGCCCAGATCACTTCATTACTCCTGTCGAGCGTGAACTGGGGCTTGAAATCCATGTCTGTTTTCTCACCTGTCTTTAGTGTCAGTGGGGAAAGTGAGACATGTTTCCAACCCCAATTCTCACAGGTTACTGTGGTCTCAGATTTATCTTCTCTTTTACCTACATATTATGTAGGAAAAAAGAGAACACTGCATGCATATACACACTTTTCCTGCTTTCTAAATTGCAACAGTGGCCCCTGCTTTTGAAGCTAGAAAGAGATGAAAATGGCAGTAGAGATTCAAACTTTTCATGAGTAGAAATATGATTCTGGGCTATCACAGAACTGAAAAATGTTTACAGAGAGTCATGTGTTGTGTTCTAACAGTGTCTGCTACAAGCAGTGAGACTCCCCCTTGGCCTCAGGTTCAGGGTACCAGGGAGTGAAAGAGAGACCTGCAAGGGCAGAAAACTCAAGGACAGAAAGCTGTAACTTCAGACTCACTGACTGCTCAGAGTATAACTCTGTCACTTCACATGTCGCCAGCTTTGTACTTTCTGACAGTACTAAACTAACATTTGCTTCAAGCCCTGCCAGAACTGAAGGCTATCTTAAACATATCATCAGCTGCAAGCTCTGAAAAATTAAGACAGAGCTTCAAACAACATGGCATTACAGTGACTGACTTGTACATGGGGTCCTTTTCCTTAAAAGCTGCTTGCTTTTTCTCATAGCTTATCACAACCTTTCATCTTAAGCTAACTCAGATACAAGGCTAATGCACACATTTTGGAATTCACAGCATCAGAATTTACCCAAATATAGAAGTGTTTATTAAATCTTTTCAGCCTTAACTTACAGAAACATTTAAACTTAAAGGGCAAACCCTGACTTCAACTTTAATTACATCATGAGTTTAACCCCTGACCCTTTACCTCCTATTTTAAGATTTTGTACTAATTTAAACCTAAGGGAGAATATCAAAGTAATAAGGTCAAAATATTCCCTCATCTGAAGCAAAATGAAATACTTATCTTTGAAGTACTGAGCGCTCTCATAGCATTCAGAAAATTTCAACATTTAACTGTTGACCCAGAGTACTTGCTCTTAAGTTGTCAGACTTACAATGAATTTTACTTTCAAACTACTGAAAATAATTCTCTTTAAAGAGAAACAAATCAAATAACCAGCACACGCTGAAATTAGCCACACAAATTCTGAAGCCTTGACAGAACACTCACAGAAAACATATGAATCTTCCTTAAATCCTGGAGCATGGAAAGCTACTAAGTTTTACAGTCACTGACTGTGACTGTGACTTCCCGAGGCTCAGCAAGGGTTTAACTACATAATATATTTTGGAGTTAGTGTGCTAAGTTTGAGGCTGCTTAAACTTGGCAGAGTCAAACAATTTTTGCCTTCTTACATTTTGTTGAGGATTTTCTACTTCAACACTATTTATAGGGCTGAACGAAGTGGTTTGGTGACTGTGTATACTTGTTATGAATGTCTTATGGTGATTAGTAGACAAAAAGAAAACAAAACAGAAAATAAGAATGGATAGTTCAAAGTCTGAACACTTCACTGCATAAGGGCACGAGATTTTTTTGTCACATTTCTTTTCCCTGCTCTCAGTGTAAACAGGAATGAGTCAGTCTCATTTGGATATCTAACAATTCTTTTAGATACCAAGTCAAATGGTCCTCTTCAATGTGTTTATATTCTGAGTATGGTCTGTGTGAAGAGAAACTCCTTTTCTACAACAGGAAGAAAAATCTAGGCTAGATTAATGCCAGTTAGGTCTGAGACATTTTCCTGTCCCCATGACATCAAAGAAGACTGACTGCTGATGATCTCTTAGACATCCAGGAAACAGGAAAAATAAAACAGACAGTTTGGAAAAGGAAGAATGTAAACTCCATGTGTGTCCCTTTCTCCAGCTAGATTTCTCATAATAACTCTCATTACTGCAATATCTCAATAGACTGAAAACTGCAGTGTCCATTTTCCTACTGTTTAAGTGCAAGATCTCAGAATCTATGGAAATCTATTTCCTTGGGGAAACAGATAGCTTCCCTGGTCCTTGTCTTTGTTTCTTTATTTACAATTATTTTGTCTTTTTTTTTGTAAAAGAAAACCCTCATGGTTTCAGGTAGTTAGGGGAATAAATTTCTGAGTCATGTCCATCATGATAGCATGATGGAGGAAAAACCTAAAGGCAAGAAAAAAAGAATGTATGACAGATAAGATGAATACTTATGTCATGCAGTACCATGTTATATAAGGAAAATAATATTGTAAAAGTGTGTCATCAAGGTCTCTGCTTTCACACTATTACTCTACAGCCATCATCAGCCAAACACTTTGAAAATGCTTAACTCTACATTTCTGTACAGCCCACAGCACACAAGTTATCCCTACACATACACAGTTCCATGCTTTATGTTCTGGCTTGTTGAGTTCTTGGTTTGCTATTATTGTGTCATTATTGTATCACCTGAAATTTATCCTGATTATGAAAATGGAAGTAGTTCCCCCAGGAAGGGTTAAAAAAATTCCTCCTACCGCAACTCCTTTAACATGGACTAAGTCACTGATAAACCTCCAGATAAATTGAGTAAATTGAAGATATAATGTCAAGATAACTTAAAATCAGTTATCACAGCACTGGGGGGGTTCCTGAGAGTCATGTTGAAACTATCCTCACATGGCCACACAAGCAGCAGGACTGCAGCGGTGGCCCCTGACTGCCTGAAAGTCCTTGCCCCCACCTCAGGGAGCTCACTGTGCTTCGCACAGCTGCCACGCTGTGTGGCCATGCAGCGTGTAAGGCAGGCAAGGGTGGAAGTGGCCAAGCTGAGCTCAGGGACAGCATCATTTCACAGCAGTGTGTGTGACACCGCCCATGCAACACCCATCTGCTGCACGGTCACTGCTCTCCAGAGGCAACTTCTCTGGCCTCCCTGCAAAGGGCTCTGCTTGTTCATTGTCCTTGAGCTCAGTAATCTGCTGCTGAAGTATTATCTTTCATTTTATAATATTCTCTTCCATGTCTATTTTTTTGTTCCTTTTTGAACCAAACAGATGTATGCACAAAACCAATGTAGGAAACAGACGTAACAGATGCAGAAAACAGATGTATCCAGGGTCTTAGGCACTGTAAGTTGACTAACAACAGTCTGAGGAATAAATGTAAATGTTTTAGTAATATTGTAACTTCATAAGAGTGTACACTTACATAAGATTCAATTACAACTTGTGTCCTCTAATATTTTCATACCGCCATTTCACCTCAGTGTTGGCAAGGTGTTTAATACTTGTCTTCCAGATTTCTTATTGCTGGAGTCTAATGTAATTCCAGTTATGAATTAAAGTCAGGTAGATATAGCAAAAAATAAGAATTAAAAATCAGATATTTTTGTGTGGACATTTTTTTACAAAATATTCTGGATTATTATTTTTATTTATTTTTAAAAATTCCCTTATTCCAAAATTTGCCTATAATCAAACAATAGGAAGGGCCAACCCCACAACTTTTTTTTTTTAGATTAAATTATTGTGATTATACTATATGATTATGACAATTCTATTAATTTTATAAAAAGTTCCTAATATTTTCTTATTAAAATATTAGACTTCATATTAGTCCTATGAAAATATTAGACTTCATTTCAGCCAAGAAAGATGTCTAGCAGAGAGGAGCACTAATAAGCAACCCAAAATATATATCTAATTTTACATAGCTGAAATTGGGTAAGGCAAACACTCCCCATAGCATAGAGCTCAACACAATTTATACTTCAGAGACAAGCCATGTGCTAATTAGCTCAAAGCTTGATTACTGTGCTACCTCATGCTGATACTGACCCCCAGCTGACCATGGCTCGTGTCCCCTAACCTGCACCGCTGGGATATGAGACCGGCATCTTTCAAAAGTGTTGCATTCATCATTTTGACCAGTTCTCCAGGATTTGTGAAAAGAGGGTGTGAACAGTTAATGCTGAATGTGTTCCCTTAGGAGTTTGCATTTAGTCTACCTCCCATTGGTACGGGGGGAAGGTGCCATTTTTTGTCTCTGTGTAAGCCCTTCTCGTATATCACATCATAATGTATTTCTGAGGCTCAGGCCTAAATGCCCTCATTTGGTGCTAATGTGAATGCATCACTGTTAGAAAGGGATGTCTTCCCCCATTTAGAACAGTGGTTTATGTAATATCATGTCCATTTATTTTGCTGAAAAATTACTTTCAGTTTTGCCAGGACAAGACAGAGATGTTCATAGTAATATAAAATCCCTGTCATATTTAAGGAGGCTTCAGTGCTTGCCTTTTTACGAGTCTGTGAATTTTGAAAAGTTAAATCTACAAGTTTGAGTTATTTTCATCCCATTTTTTCCAAGCACAAGCTGAGTTTTCAAAACCTTGGAGGTGGGTTGTTTTTTTTATCAGCTACACTTAACCTACCCTAAAATGTGAGCTTTCTAATGCTTGATCATGCTCATATTACAGCTGAACCAATTTGTGTGTCACAAAAGTTACAGCATGGACTGATCACTTCCAGTCTCTGTGACAGCCACCTTGCACAGAAAGCATTGATGTAACACATCAAGACGAAGAATTTGACCAATCTGTTCCTAAAGCTCTGCAGTGGTGGGTGGATATGTCACACCATTTCCACACAATGTTTCCCATACTTCATATGCTTTACCTTTGTGCAGTTTAAGCCCATAAATTCTTGTTCTGTGAAATGTGGATACAGACACTACTTTATTTCTTTGATTAGTTTCTGTTTTCTAATTTTTCATTCAGATTTTCCTTATGAGGGTTGGAACAAGATAGTCTTTAAGTTTCCTTCCAGCCCAAGCCATTCTGTGATTATACAATTCTATGATCTGTGCTCATTCTGATGTGATTAGATGTGATATTGACTTTTGAACAGTAATATGGTACTGTCCAGTCTTTTTATGTTAGTCTTGTTTTAATATTCCCTGCAGAGCTGTAACCTTAATTGTTTTCAATTCCAATACATACTTGGTTGATTATTTCTGCTCTACTTAGAACCTTACATTTTTTTCTCACGGAATTAATTTTTTACAGAAATAATTTCTTGCTTGCCAAAACCTGAATTCCAGTTGTATTCTTGCTACAGCCTTGAGATCCTCCCACATTGCCTATTGTCTACAGAATTAACAGACCCTCTATTTAATCTAAAATGTCATGAATAATTGTATTGATAGGCATAGACCCCTGCAGGACTGCTCATTTCATTCTTTTGTTGAATTAATATATCCTGTTTCACCAAGTACTGTTGGCAACCACTGTGAGTGTGGTTTCCTTAGACTGTTTTTTGAGTGACAGTTTATGAAATATTACAAATCTCGAGCTATATGATATGTACTGCTTTCTCAACATACAGAGCCTGCTATCTGGTGATGAATGATAATTATATTGTTATGACAAGATTTGTTCCTGACAAACCTTGGTAGACTGCTATTCATGTCTATATTTTCTTCCAGGTGCTTACAAGCAGAATGTTTGACTATTTTCTTCAGGATAGTCCCTGCTGTAAAGAACTCTAGATTTCTTCTATTTTGAAAAGGAGAATGAATAGAAAATGGAAAGGAAATGTTGTAAAATGAATTGATAACAGTTTCCAGATAGAAACAGAGGAAAATATATTGGATTTGATAGATTCAGGACACAAAGTTGTTGGGTGGGACTGAAGTCAAAGGACTTCAGCACTTTTTTTTTTTTTTTTTTAAATTTCTCCTCCGTCTGTCTCTGAAAGAATTCTGACCCAAAATACTGTCTGTACACAAAACTGGTCATTTCCAATTACTGTTTCCCTGTGAGCACTATTAGTGAATGGATGTGCTGTTTCATCAGTCAATGCCAGTACCTCAAGCAAGGGTGTGAAATTGCACAAAAGTAGACACTCAATACTGCCAGGATATTTAGAATTTGTTTTCATCTACAGAACTTACACTTGCTCTCCCACCACACATCATTTTTAAACAGGTAAAGGAGTGTTTCTAGTAAGATTTCTGGGCATTGCTTGACTGCTCATGAGGAGTGACAAGCAAATGTTGTTTTCACTCAAGGGACACTGAAGAAGAAAAGTAAAATGGTTTGGAAAAACATGAGAGCTGAGAAAGAAGAAAAACCTTATTATGGAAAGGATTAAAGGAGAATTATTTATTTCCATCATAATAAAGCTCATATACACCTCTCTCAAAGTTTGCATGATGAGGAAAGTTAATACTGAAACATCCTGAATGTTCAAAGTAGATCTAGTTTGGTCCTTCCCATCTGAATGTTTTTTTAAATGGGTGCATAGATACTTTTCTCAAACACAGAATGGTTCACAAAGCCAAAATCATTTTTGTGAAGCTTAGGTGTGATATTCCATTTTCTGAGAAACCATGTCTCTGGTCTGATTAGAAAAACGTGGAAAAGCTTTTTCTTTTCCCTGTTTATTTTTCTTGTCCCAAAATGGCTCCAATAGTCAGCTAGAGAGGTGTAAAGAAATTGGCTTGCTTCGACAGTGAGGTCTTCAGAGAAATGTCAGAGAAAAATGAATTCTTAGAATCTAAGCAGGATCCTTTGTTTATCCCTGAGCTCCTTAGATCTAGAAGCAAGAAAAGGCATCCCACTGGCTACCGAATTATAAAGATGGTTTCTGAAAAGGAGCTTTTGCAGAAAAGACAGTAACAGATTGGTGGCCTCCCTTGGTATCAACAAACTGTTTAGGAGATACAAGTGTCTCAGTGGGTGGGAATTAGCTAAACTTCTTTGCAGCTGATTGCAATTATTTAACATTGCAAAGTAATTTGAGGTATCTTCATGGCTGGGAAGTAAATTTCATGTTTGAGAAAATTAAAAGGGTTATATTCACAAAGAACAAAGTGGGAATCAGGCAAATTTGCAAAACACTTAAAGAAAAATGTCTTCTCTATTTTAAAAATATTAAGATAAAGGAATACAAAAGATTATGGCAGGGACAAAGGAACCTGTATCTTCAAAGGATGCAGAGGAATTTCATAGTAAACTGTTTCATAAGTACATTATTCCCAGTATGTTATTCAGTGGTTTGTTATTTAGCAGCAGCTCTAACCATACTGTAAGTTTCCCATATTTCACAGATGCAAAACAGAACATTTTTTTTTAAGTATACAGAGGAGACCAAGGCTCACACAACTATGCTAGGATATGCTGGGACTGAAGTATGTACTTGAGAAGCAAAGGATTGAAAACTGAGTTTTATTACAGGTTGATGATATTCTCAGCTGGGTTCAATTCCTTAACAATAGACACTTTAAGATCCTCCTTGCATACAAGAATCAGTTGAACAACCCCCCTGCTTATGAGGTTTTGGGAGCATGTAAGTAAACAAGAGAAGATTGCTAGAAATAAGAACATTCCCTTTGAATTCCCACTGCAAAGAGATCAAAGGAGAAATGGGAGAGATGTGCCCTACACAGTGAGAGACCAGGGGCAGAATAGTTACTCACAGGTATTTAAGGGTACACTGCTAGAAAGAAGCCTTTCAAACTGATGCCAAGGAGAATGGATTGGTTCAAACCCCTCAGTACTGTCAGCTCTCTTGTTTCAAGTTAGTCTTATCCTAGCATTGTATTTCTCTTGGGTTAACCAACTGACTGAACCTTGATCTGTACAGACATTACACACGGTGCATCCTAGTAATGAATGTGAAAAGAGGTATTCCTAATGGGCTTTAGGATATGGAAAGGCTTTTTATTTGAGCCTGTGTAAGTATATTTTTACTAAATTCAGTGCATGGTAGCAAGCAGAGACTTAATAAGCAAAGGTCTAAATGACCAGGGAGCAGGGAAGAGAAATTTAAGCCTATCAGCCAGATTGCTAGTACTTACAGTAAATGTCATAAAAAAAGTTGGTAGCAAATAAAATGGTGGCACACTTTTTTGTGTTTTCTGCAAATATTCAGTTGTATCTCAGCAGTACATAATATGAAATGTTAGGCTTTGAGGGTAGATATTGCAGATTTCTTTTTTTTCATTTTTTCCTGCCAGAAGACCTCACACACTTTGACAAGCCTGCAAACTTAGATAATATTTTATTACCAACCCTCAGCAGTGTTTTAGTAGCTGAGTTGAAAGGGGATCTAATTTTGCCTCCTGCCAATCTGGGGCGAAGATATGGAAGATATGGATCCTGGCATGGGCACAAAGTACAATTAAAACACTTCTGTCAGCACAGTATGTGACACATGTATCCTCTATCCAGAAAACAGTTGGTAAATTGAAGGGCTAAATTGGTAGTCTCCCAAGACAAGTAAGCCCCTGTTTTCACATTAATGGACTTTGTCAGTCAGTCCATTGTGACTTTTGAATTTGTTGGATTGCTTCAGTTGGATGTTAACATGAAAGAATATTAGAAATACTAAATTCCTGCAAGTTTCCCAAAAGAGATGGATGTTTGAGATCTGAAGAAAATTCTGGAGTGTGAGTGCAGCTATGTTACTGACCCCAGAGAATTCATACAAAACCAGGATACTATGAGTGCATCAGCCTCTTCAAAAGCTTTGATGAATGTTCGTAACATCAAAAAGAGGAAATTCAATCACGATGCATACAGCTATGTGGAAATCAGATTTCATAAATTTCACTGCTCACAGAGCAATTTGACAAGGGATGCCCTGTAACAAGCAAAGATAACAGTGGGGTGTAGTAAGCTACATATGAGCAAGCTTCTTGACAGTGGTGTGTTTCTGTTTTTTACATTTTCCTAGGGTTTTCCCATGGCTGAAGTTTTGGAAAATAATTTGTTTTATAGATTATTATTTATGATTGCATGTTTGACTCTCAAAGACTAATGGTCACTTTGAAAAAGTCTTTCAAATTCTACTCTTGCATAGAACTTATTTAAGAAGTATGTCCACAGACAAGTTCAAGTTAACTGCATTTGAGCACAGTGGTTCCTCATAGACAAAGAAGCTCTAGAATGGTGGCTCTTTGAAAATATATTTCAGTGGACCACTGTTCTGCATTGGATTGCCTGGAGGTTTGTGTCCATTAGAAACTGCTGTGCTTTGAGTTTCTGTCAACAGTAGGTGGTCCTGTTCCTATAATCTTTCCTGGATTTTGGCAATGGGCACTGTCAGCAAGAGGACATGCTGCAGAAGAACCTACGGGATGGTATTTATCTTCAGATTTAAACACCTGATTATAGGCTCTGTATGCGAATTAGGTTTTTAAGCTCCTGTTACAACCAGGAAAATCTAGGGCTCAGCTGCCCACAGGTTCTGTGACATAACTGCCAGGCCACAACACGTCTCACAGGTATTCTGGGATGCCTCCTCATATTTCATATTTCACTTACGCACTACATGGGAGCTTCTGAGCTGGTTGTCTTCAACCTGGCTGATGTAGTGAGTGGAGCCCAGACAAGACTGATTCAAACAGCATTTTACTGTTTAAGTCACCCTAGAGAATCTCCACAGATATGGCCCAAGAAGTACTGGAGGGTCTCCCTCCTCTGCAGCGCAGGCAGAGGGCAGGGATGACACATCTTTGAACATCTCTGCACAGTCTGAGCTCCACTGCTGCCTTGCATTCCGCTTCAGGCATCTGCTCTAGGCAGAGGAGATACTGCTTTGTTTGTATTGCTCCTTTAATGCTTATAAATGCATTGATTTCCTAAGTTAAATTGCATAGCCAAATACACAAACAATTGGCAATGGGGATTTCTAGATCGCAGAAGACAAGACTACCTCAATTAAAACAGGGCTCTGTTAGTTAAACCTCTCGGTTTTAACAAATTTATACTACTGGCCTCAGAGCTGATCCTTAACCTGCTTTCAGGCACTGAAAGACTGTTATAATCTTTAGATGAAACTATCTTTGCAGTTGCTGAGTTGTCAAGAAGTGAAAGCAGGTAGGTTTGGCAAAAAGGATGCCAGGCATGGAGGCTTGTGAAGATGACAGTACAGAACTACTAACTGTAGAAGGCAGGGATTTTGGACATTTCATATTTTAATTTGTATCCTGTCCCTATTCTGATGGTAAATTTGGGTGAGTGCTGTAAAGTGGGGCTCAAAAAACATAAAAAGAAGGGAAAAGAAATCAGTGCAGAAAATGTGACTTCTTGACAAGAAATTTGACTTTTCCACAGACCTTATTTTTTAATTAACTTTCTAAAGATTTTGAGTGGTTTTTTTTCGAAAGGGTTTGATTTATTCCAGATTTTTAAATATTTTTCCTATCTGAATTTGTCTCCTCATGGTAGGAAAGTACTTTCTAGCATGATCTTAAAACAAGAAATATGAAAAAAACCAAAAAATAATGACAGAAAAGTATTTAATCTTTCTGAATCTGTAACACTTTAAGTTTAGGCAGAAGTTTGGTTTACCAGTTGTCTTTAAAATAAATCTGTATTTGTCATCAATATCTTCTGGACTTCTGGAAACTAAACCAGAGGATTAGATTCATGGCTGGTGAAAGTCATCCTCAATTACACTACCTTCTAGGAATCTATCTGAGAGGATCCTGCTACTCAGAATTTTTTTATGTTGCCAACGAAAAATGGCTCATCGTTTAGTACAGGTCAAGGAACTATCATGTTTCCCCATATTTTGGCATGTGTCTTTTGCTATTGCTTCAACTTTGGAATATTATGATTTAGCATTTGTTCCAAGGTGATGCGTGCATATTGTAGAACACATTGCCTACCTCAATATTGAAATTGCTAGCAGCTCTGCTTGATGGCACAGCCGTACCAGCTCTGGAGCATTTCTTTAGTAATTGTCACAGGTTTTTCTACTCATCCACCCACCTTAGCTCTGATGCATATAAACACAGACAGTTTGGGTGTATTGCCAAGACTTAATGACATTTACGTGCAGCTTTTTTTGAACTTGAAAACAGCCAGCAACCATTTAAAAATCCAAGAACAATACTTCTGTAAATTCTTATCTCCATCTCATATGGATTAGTCAGCTCCACTTTTCTGGTGTCCACCTGTCCTTAAAAGCTACATGTTGTTTTCATGCGCCCAAATGGTTCTATGAAAGACTGAATATGTGTATAGGCAACTATATCTATTTCATCCATAAAATGAAATATGTTCTACGCAGCCTCTCCCATTCATCTATCTTATCAATATGTCAGAAAATTCTAACTAATCAGAGGCCACTGGGAAAAAATACTCAGCTACCCACTCAGGCAGCTAGGAGTGGGAAGAAACAACTTTTTGCCTTCACATTCCACTTCAAGAATACGTACTTTAAGCTGTACAAAGTATCTCTGCAATGCCTCCTCCATACTCATTACTAGCTAGACTGTCATTAATCAGAACATTCAAAAAAGACATTTAGTTCATAAACTTCTGTGGGAGACATTTTCAAAACAAAAATGATGCTTGAGTCTCAAAAGGCAGAGTATCCCCACAAGGGATTGTGAGTGGTATTTTGCAAAGTTACTGGAAAAAGAGTTTTAGGTAAGAAACTTACTGCATCATGCAGTGCTCATAAAATGTTTCTTTCTGCCCCTGCTTGATCAATACAACTCCCAGTTCAGCAACTATGGGAAAATATGAAAGAGCCACAAAAAAAACCAGGTTAAACATTTATGTAAAGTCTATTGCAGGTGTGCAGGGCCTATAACCTGTACACATTCCCTGGTCTTTCCCATGATACCCCACTGTTACCAAGGAGGAAATACAACCCTGACATGGGAGCTTTCCCACATACACCATTGGGCAGTGTGGCAATGCACAGCTGGGAAAATGATATCCCATGAGGTTTGGAAAGAAATAATGGACTGAAGCTGCCTAAATGCTCTGCAGACACTAAGAGAGACTGAGACTGAAGCTGGGCTACGAGGGCAGCTCCGAAGAAGAACACTGGCTTCATCTCAGGACCGCCTCGAAGGGCAACTTCAAGAAGTCCAAAGATACTAAGAGACATGAAAAGAACAGAGTGGGTGATGTGGCCACATGTAGGGAATTTCCTAGGAGATAGGAGCTCTGCCAGGCCTGATAGAAGCTCTGTCAGAAGAGCAGAATCTATACTGCCAGTATTTCAGGAATGGAAAATGACTCTTCAGGCTCTGTGCTGCTTTCATGCTGTTTCCCGACTTTTCACTTTTAGACTTTTTATCTGTTTCTGGGAATGTTGCCAGACTGAAGGCACTTTGCCTGCAAAGCTGTCTAGCCTTGCTGTCTGTACCCCTTCCCAGATAGCTTAGGTGAGTGCCTGAAGATCCACGTAGAAGCCTGCTCCACTGGCCCAGAAACCACACTGTACAACATCCTTTTCACACTTTCTCACACAGGACCATTCCCTCATCCCGGCTGTTCTCTTACATTCTTTCATTCTCTCCAAAACTACATAGCAACACTGATTAAAAAAAAAAATAATTCAGATGTTGAGACACATTTTGGCATAAGATCAGTCACTGCTTTTACAGATGAGAATTGCATCAGTAGAATCAAGTGAAAGACAACTTGTATGGATGTCTTCTTCTTTTCTACCTTCCCACACTCGGAATAATCATCAATCAGATACATGCATCAAGATTTATAAATATAACTTCAGCCTTTGACAGCAAAACAAAGCCCTTTCTCTCCCTACCTCCCAAAAAGTCCCACGACAGCAAGCTTTTCTTACCAATCCACCTGATGAACTCTTCCTGTCCAAGGGCTCACAATGGCTGCTAGCACACTGAATAGCACATAAATAAATGCCAGAACCTTCCTGAATTCACATCTGGTTTGCAAGATGTCAGAGCTGTCATCTTCTTACACATGACTTCTCACCTCACCCATCTCTTCCAGATGCCATTCCCTATAATATAAAAGCACAAAACCACAGCTTGCTGTGGTTACCCCCTACACAAAACTTTTGTCTCCTTCCTTTCAGTTCCTTCTCTCACAGATAAAGGCTAGAACATACCATACCTAAAGTCTACCATGAGCAGAGAGAATGCTAAAAAGGCCCTACATATTGATGAAGAAGGGTTGCTCAGAGTCTGTCTGAAGAGAAAATGGTAACTATCCTTATCTCTTCCTGAGAGAGTCTCATAACCTGTAGTGAAATCAGAGACTTGAATCCATAGCTGTGAATGCAACCCAAATGGCATCTAACCCGGTTTGCAGAAAGCATGGGAACTATGGGGAGACCTGGGATGGTGGAAGAGGATTTTTCAAAGCGAGTGTAACTTTAGGGTAGGTGGACATTTCCAGATCCAATGTAACTACACATCAATGACAATTCCTGCTGTGATCATCTCTGTTTTAACCAATTTCTAGCCTTGAAAAGGCAGTAAAAACTCATGAAGGTACTGAAATGCTAATTAAGACATAAGTATCTTCCACCAGTTCCTAAACACATGCCGACTCTCACACCCTGTCTCTGATACCTATATGCTGAATCTTTTGGTCCTTCAGAAGTACCAGTATATTTAAAGTTTCAGAGGTTTGGGATTTTGTCTCTTCCAATAAATACGTTTTCCCAAATATTCAGACAACAGATTGAACTTATCCTTTCTTGAACCTTTGAGAAATGGTCAGGAAAATCCAAGAAACTCAACAAAGAAAAGGTAGTATATGCCATGGGCTTGCATTTTTAGAGACCAACACATAGACAGGCTGAATTCAGGTTTCCCGGCCTGACTTTGACTGGCAGCATAAGTAGAAGGCAGGGGTTTTACATAAAGTAGTTTATGATGTGACTTTACTGGTTGCCCCAGGAAAGGAAAAAAGACTGAGAGTTGCAGCATGTGGATCTAGTTTATTTTCAGCCTCCCACTTGCAGCACTATGCCAGTGATTTCTCCATTTCTCTGCGTGTGGTAAGGACACCAGCACCCCAGGGGAAGACAGCATAAGGGGGAATTTGATCTGTGCATCCAAAGCACCCACAGACTTTGTAATCTGCTACACAGGAGATTCACATCCCAAACTATCTTGATGGCTACTAACTTTTGAGTTCCAAACTGACTAGATGAAAACTGCAGAGGCTGGAGTCTGTCAGCTTCCACCTTCACAGAATCAGAGAACCACAGAATCATTTAGGTCAGAAAGGACCTCTAAGATCACCAACCTTAGACTGAGTCCAGCCTTCCCATAATCCCCACTCTGTGCCCAGCAAAGTTTTCACATTAATTGACTGCCACACCACAAAAGGAGTGAGCCAGGCACATATCATAGTGATCACATCCCTCCCTCTCCCAAAGTTCTCCTTCCTCTAGCAATTCCTTGTATTTGCAAATGCCAGTCTGGCATCAGCTCAGTATTTTTTTCAGACATCTACGGAAATCTATCCCTAGAGTGTCCACCCATTAAAAATACCCTCAAGTATCACAAGACTGACATCTAATAGTGAACAGGAAGGCACAAAAGCACTGCCATGTGCTTTTTGTTGCCAGTCAGGCAATGCTGTGAACACTGCAGTCACGTTTCCAAGCCCTAAAGCAAGTCTGTCAGCTAATACAATGCCACATGGATCCAAGTCTAGTAACTGAGACTTCAGCTTCCCTTATGCGATTTGCAGCATCCTTAGAAGGCAGCTACACCTCTGCTTCACTCTCCCCTGAATATGCATGAATATCTAGATGGTCAACCACCCAGCTAGTGATCAGTGTCTGGGTTCCTTAAGCAGTAGAGCACACTATGATTTAGACAAAGGTATTCATTTTTTTATGCTGCCTAACCCCCTGCCCATCTGTGGATGCTGCATACAATTTAAGAAGACAAAAATGTTTTCTGCAGATACTAAATTTAAAAGAACAACTTTTTTTCCCCTCTTAATTTGGCATTCAGCTATCTATCAGGGTAAGCAACAAGTGACTTGGCAGATAATTCAGGACATATGGCTTTGAAGAATGGTAATTTAAAAGTACTTGGACAAGTTTCCTCAACTCATTCACATTAATTTGTGCTATTCTCTTTTACTTGTGCTCTAGCAGCTGGTAGAGCTAAAAAAGTATAGAAAAAATAATGACTATAATGCAAGTGACAAACCCCCCCCTTTCCTGAGTTGTATTAATGTATACTGCAAAAATGTCACTCAAAAACTGAGTAACAGAAGGAGTTCAAAAACAATTAAAAACTGTTAAACCTACATGCCTCATCTGTAGTCACCAGGTGGCACCAGCTGTATCCACATATTGATAATCAGCTCAAAACCATTGTAACACATGAGGTCTTCAAAATGCACAGCACATCATGTATGCCTGTAGAGCCCTGCAGCCGAGTGGTCAATAGACAAGAGAGTTTAGACCTAACTTTAATAAGATCTGACCGTTGTTTTATAGTTTGGGGTTTGCCGTGGCTTTTTTAATTGTTGTTGTTTGTTTGCTTTATTGGGGTTTTGTTAGGGTTTTTTGCTGTTGGGTTTTTTTGTTTGTTTGTTTTGTTTTGGTGGGGTTTTTTGTTTGCTTTTTCTTTTGGTGTTTTTGTTTCCTTTAGGAGAATGTGTAAATTAAGATTCAGTGGCATCTCCTAATTTGGAGATGTTAGTTATAAAACTTTTCCAAAAATGCAAAGATTTATTACTTCAACTATATGCACTGATTCTTGGTCAGAATTAAAAGATTGTTACATTTTTTCCCCTTTTCTTTTTCAACACTTAAATATTTAAATATTAAATCTTGAAGGATAACCAGTTCTTTTAAAAGACACATTTCAGCAGTCCTGAAGAATTGTAGCTGTATGTTGATATACGAGGACATTTTCTTCTAGCTTTCTGACACTGACAATGAGCACTTGAATTATATAAGAAATCCTATGCTTAAAAATTATTTCATTTTACAAATATAGCTACATTATTGTATGAGGTGAAGCTGAAATTAGCTATGCATCATACATAGGATATTATCTCACGATTATAAAAAAATAGTGAGAGATAATACATTTACTTGTGAATCACATCAGGTTTTTTCCAGAATTTAAATGTTCGTAACTTTTATCACTAATGAAATAGTTGGGAAACTGTTGCTTGTGCTTGGCAGTATTTAGCAAGGTAGTTTTCTTTTTCTTATTGTCTGTCTTCTCTAGGAATAAAACTTTTCATCAGGGACCCAAAAAACCCCAAAAAAACAAACAACAAAAACAACAGCAATAAGGGTGAAATCTTAACCTCACTGAAACGATGGCAAAACTTCCACTGACTTCAAGAGGCCAGGATTTTACCACACATGACCAGATTTATACAAAGAAGGAAAACCAAACACCCAAAAATATTGTGTTATTAAAAACACAGTCTGAAAATGAATCACTGTCTAAACAATATATCAAATATTTACAAATACCAGTAATCAAAAAAGTAAAGCTGTAGTTTGAAATAGTTTCAAAGGAAACTTGAAGGGAGGGAAAAAACTTGAAGGAGAAAAAAGAGTTTATGATAAAAGTACATAAAAAGCATATAATTCTGAGTATCCAGACTTTATCTCTTTAGCTCATTTGAATGATTTTTCTGCCAGCAGGTACTTTTTATTATAGTATGCTGTCTTAAAACAAGTAATTGAGAGAGTAGGAGGTGCTCTCCAGGGATCTCCATTTTTCCCCAGTGCTAAGGGAGCCCAGGGAGGCTGACCAGAGACAAGACACACCTTGGAATGGCCACCATCAAGTGGCATGAACTCTGCCCTGCAAATGGCAACCTCCACTATAGAGGCTGCATAATGGAGACACAGGTGCTTTAACTGGTTTGGGATGGGGCTGTGCACTGTTCCTTCAGAGTTCTGCAGTGAGAAATTCCTATACGCTGTAATCTCATCTTCGCTATCAGTTAAGGAATAATGAAATGAGACAAACATAACATGAATCTAGTTTTCTTCCCCTTCTCTGACATAAATCTGTTGTCATTTCACAGGAGCTCTGCTTTTACTGTCTAGAAGAGAAGGCAGGCACATACATATGCAGAAAGACCTAGTACATTTCTTTCTTTCCATAACAAAGAAGCATAGAATTCATGTTATTTTATTAGCAAAAATTATACTTCTTATCTATTATCTGCAATTCTATCCATGGCAAGTACATTATACTGTAATTAAAGTATATTGTATGCATTATCTGTAGAAGGGCTGTAATCATTTCAACACACTCTATTCATTGAAATACATTAATAGAGGACCTATAACACTTAAAATTTGAAATTGATGAAAATAGAATACAATATTATAACTATTTTCAAGGTTTTTCTTCCTAGAAGAGTCCTAGGAATATGAGAATTTATGGGCTATATTATCCTGTCTCCACTATTTTCTTAAAATGAGGAAGATTTGCAAGAGGCTAGATACTCCCTAGATATGTCTCAAGGCAGTTCAAGGGGAAGTAGAGTAGGTATCAGATCATGAATGAGACTCTATGTAACTATTTTTTTCCTTTGAGAGAAGACAGGGAGAAAGGGAGAGGAGTTTGCACCTTTTTAATTGTACTTGATTGGATGGATGAGTACTTCAGACAGGATTGAAGTTCTGACCAACTGAGCCATGTCTACCAGTTCTGCCGTGCTGAGTTGGGATATAATAACCTCCACAAGGATGGGTTGAAGCATTCATTGACTTTTATGGGAGTTTCATAATTAATTCAAATGGACTACATATTAACACTACTATCCTCTTTCGAATTACTTGCTTCTTTGAATGATTGACGATTTCCCAGTAATATCTGCAGGAATACTGTTATTATAAAGAGGGTGCTTATGGGAAAGACAAAGAGTGACTTTTAACCAAGGCCTGTAGTGATAGGAAAAGTGGCAACAGTTTTAAACTGAAAGAAGGTATGTTTAGAATGGGCAGAAGGAAGATATTTTTTACAATTAGGGTGGTGAGACACACAACCAGGTTGCCCAGAGAAGTTCTGGGTGTCCTATCCCTGGAAGTGTTCAGGTTGGATGGGGCTTTGAGCAACCTCGTTTGAGGCAAGATATCCCATGCCATCATCCCACGGCATGATATTGGAACAAGATGGTATTTGAAGGTCTTTCTGACTCAAAACAACTTGTGTCTCTATGATGAGTAAACATAGACAAATACAATGCATACAGCATTAATGTAACTGATTTTCTTAAGTACTGTGGGCAAGGATGATGGTTGGTTTTCTTTTTCTTACTCCCTTTGCACAATTCTCTTTACATTAGACCAGACTACAAACTCAGAGAAAAGCCTGCACGTACCTGCTTCTCTCCACTGGGCTTCTTGTGATTTAACAGCAGCTCCACGGCCCCAACCACCTCCTTCCGTATGGCGTGCAACAGAGCATCTCCCACATACACATTAAAGCTCAAGAGCAGCTCAATGAGCTCAAGGTTCTCATTCTCAATTGCAATAAGGAGTGCAGTTCTTCCCAGAGGATCAATGCAATTAATATTGATCTTGAAATAAATTTCTGCTTCCTCCAGAGCTTTCTTTACACTGGCGTAATCTCCTTTCTCCACGGCGTTCAGATAAGCTTTCTCAGAATGAGACAGTTCAGATTCTGCCCGTACAATGCGAAGAGGGATACGATCTCTGTAGGGAGCATTGACGCTTCTTTTGTAGTAGAACTGGGCCATATTTTATGCCATTCTAATACTTTGTCTCTGCAACATGAAAATAAAGATCAAATCAATAACCTATTTTGGGGGTACAGTGCACCAAATTATTATTTGCAATACATAACTATTTAAACCCACATTAAAAAGCAATGTTGAAACATGTACAGAATGTTGTTTATCAATAGAACTTGTTAGCAAAAGTGGAAGACAAAACAATGCTTGTTTGTAACCTACCAAGTCAAAGCATATCTGGCAGAATACCATTTGCTTATATGTTTTTTTAAAATCTGCGACAAACATGAAATGATAGGATACAACATAGTTTGCACCAGAAGTGTAGCCTCGCTTCATCTTTAATTTCTTCATCCATTTCTGCAAGGACTTAAGAGCACAGTTGCCTGTCTCAAACACTGTAAAGGCCACAGAAGGACTTTGCCATGGGATAAGCACACAAGGGAGTGACAGGATGGTGACAACTCCAGGTCTGATGGAGGTAAGACCTGGCTAGCACATCCTGGTGAATACATCTGGACAAAATTCCCACTGCAGATAACTTGCAAAGAAGCTACTGCTCATATACATATCACTGGTCAAACAAGGATCACCCCAAGCTATGTGACAGACAGAATCTGCAACCACCTATGGCCACCAAAGCCTCCCTCTACCCCCCCAAATATGCCTCTGTGGATATCTTGAACTTGGACTGTAAGATAAACCACTACAGCAGGGACTTGAGATAAGTTAAAGGTGGTTCTATTGTCCAAGTGTTGTCTCAGATCTAGGGGGAGGTTAACAAAGCCTGGGGAGAAGAATGGATCACTGATCGTGGACACAAAGAATGTAGAATTTATGGGTCACAAGGACAGCCAACCCCAAAACTGTGCTGAAATCAGCTCCAGCTAGTTAATTCTGATGGACAGATCATTTCTGGCATCCTACAACAACTGATGCATCACTCGAGGGCTGTATGTAGACAACTAAATACAGGTTTTACATCTTCCTAGTGTAGCTCAAATACCCAGACTTATCTGTGGCAGGCACAGATTGCACAGTTCAGTGGTGAGCTTCCCTACTACGATTTTGATTCAATCACATATGCTATTAGAATAACATTCACATAAAATGTTTTTCCAACCAGAACGCAGTAACTTATAAATTTAAATTCACTACCTAAAAGGAAAAACAAAATCCATAGGAGATAAATTCTCAAGGACTGGTAAATAACAATCATAGTTTTGATTCTGAGCTACTCAGTTCTAAAATAGAATTAATACTGAAACATAGCAGCCATACAACAACTCTAAAGTCTTACATATAGTAAAGCATATAACGTCTGTGTTTTTATTCTGTATACTTTATTCAAGGACTTTGCAAAAAAGTTCTAATAGAATGATTTTCTCCCAGTTCTATCTTCTACCTGGGGAAAAAAAGAAGGAAAAGAGGAAAGATAAAAAAGTTATCTCTAAGAACAAGGTAGACAAAAATATTTCCCTCTGCTGTTCAATTAGAGGCTGAACAGCTTATTAGATGAAGAACTGCAGTTTTTTGTTATTTTCCCAGCTGATAATGTAAGTTGCATTAATCCACTACCTTTTCCTCCACCTTCTTCAGTCATTAAAACAAAATCTCTATTGAGACATATTTTTATTATTGAGGTTTTGATTCATAAAAAAAAGTCACTAAACACTGTGAGGAGCATAGTAATTAATCTGCTCCACTCTTCTTATGCAGTGCAATGAGAGATATGTACAAAGAATGTTACTGAGTTGTTTTCTTTGCTTCCCAGAGCAGATCAGCAAGGCTTGAGGGCAGGAAGGAAAAACTAAAGAAGACACTTTAGAAAGAACTCTCCTCCAGATCCATATAGAGGAGCTGAGGAATTTCAATCCTTTGCAAGATATTTCCCAATTCTCCCTACACGACGGTATCAGTCTACAGTCTGGGCTACTAGAGGTTGCGCAGTCTGTGGATTACGTTCTGTTACTCTCACTCTAAGTATAATAAGGTGCATATCTGTTGCACAGCTTTATACCCCCAGAACAGATATCACATTCTTAATGCTCCGTATTTTAGCAGTTTGCTTTTCATTCTTTCGTTTCAAAACTGCAAGTGCAAGAAGGAAAAAAGTGTTATGTTCGGATCCAAATTAACAGACAAAAATGTAGAGGTTCACAAGGAGGTACCTACAAGAAAGGTGACTGCCATATTCCATGGACAGCCACGGACACTCAAGAGTTTCATTGCCCTGTTCCCAAATGGAGCAGATTGGGTGCTGGATGTGGAAGGGCATCCTGCCTGACTCCAGCTGCCACCTGGCAATGACTTAGGTCTCAACACAAGCACTATTTCATGTCTGTTGGGCAGATGTCGAGTTAACCCACAGCAATTGACATATATTATTCAGTTTCTTACTATCTAGAGATTTTCCTGAGACCCCTGGAGAAAAGTGAGGGACTGCAACTGGGAGGTCAATGCTAAAAGCTCCTCTCTCTTGAAAGCACAGGAATGGATAAACAGATCATTGTCTCCCCGTTTATTGTGAGACAAATCAGGAATTAACTGGTATCAATGAAATTGGGCATCATAGAGATGTTTATTGTAGAAGAGTACAGTGACCTACAGATGGGATCTATCATGAATTCATGAGGATGATTTGGGGGTTTCTTGTTTCTTTGTTTTTATGTTATGTCTGATGAAGATTTTTTAATTGCTTTACTATAAGCCATAAGGAAAATAATTATTTGGACCTTTTTTGTCAACCTTTTCATGATTCTTGAAAAGTATATCTAAGTTTAGTTTGTCACTGTCAGAAGAGACATATTAAACATGCATTTTCATTCTTCTCAATAGCTGTCCTCTGTTAATCTCTATTTCTTGCCTGCACCAATTCCTGGAAATAATCATCCATAAATAAAGTTTTTCATAACCAAAAGTCTATGTTTACATGCAATTAGAAACTAGAGATTGATTGCTGATACAGTACACTCCTGGAAGGTGATATAAACGTCAAAGACAATGGTTCATGGGTGTTTACAAAAATAAATTTTTTTTTTTAAATCTACAGGTAGATAGTGTTGTATAACAACAGTTACTGTGCTGTCACATGTTACTGTGCTGTACATGTTGTATGCATGTGACAGGTTTACATGGAGCTGCAAGAGCTAGAAACAGCCAGTACCAGTCCAAAAGCCTCCAATTGCTCTGAGTTTCTCTGCAGGAACAAAAGTCTAAAGAAACAAGAGATCCAATACATTGAGCCATGTGAGGGCACTGAAAGAAAAAAAATTGTGGTGCAAACTTATAAAAAGTGTAACTATAGTTTCTACAGAGTCCATATACCTGACACATAATATAAATACTTCTGAAGAGAAATAGAGACAAGATAACTCTATATAGTGCTTCCTGCCATGTCATGGAAATATCTGGAAGTATCTCCAGCACCTGAGCTGGAGAAATATATAAAAAAATGAAATCATAATACTTTGTAAGAAAAGTGATTCTCATGAGACAGTATTTCTTTCTTAACAGGCAGTTTTGTTTACACCTTCTACAGATCACTATTTCAAATTATATGGGACTGTTTTTGTCATATGTTGTTTTTCAGGGAGGAATGGTAACATTCCACCTTATTTGCAAGCCTTTAGTATTTTCACTCTATCATTATTTAATAATTTGATATTTCTTAAGAAAAGCTGATGCTATTAATTTTAATAATCCTAAATAAATAATTGTAAATTTTTTTCTTCTGCTGTGTCATTGTGTCTATGTACCTATACATGCACATTATAATCACAGGCACACAGATGTTTCCCCATCAAAGACAAAGCTCAAGCAAAACTGCAATCAGATTTCCTTGTCAGTTATTCAACCGTATTTCCTTCCTCCACATATTGTGATCACATCCTCCCCATTTTTCCAGGGGACCCTGACTTGCATTTCCCTTGCATGCTGCCCCCCTACCCCAAAAGAGTCGCAGTCAGGTGTGAGAGGAGTATTGGAGTGAGCCAGCAGCAGGCACCAAGGGCCTCTGTGATGAGCCTCCTGTGTTAGCAGTCACAGCAACTGTGCTGACATACTGCAAACCTTTCAGAGACAGAGAGAGACCCCAGTGACAACACATCTCCTTCAGCCGATGGCAGTGGGAGGGAGAGGGAAATGCTCCATAGTATCCACACCTGCAATTTCTGAAATCCTCACTGATGCCACCCTTCCAAAGATACTTTATTTCCAATGCTGACCACTCTTACGCTTAGTATAGCATTATGCTATATATATATAAATAGAGCGTTATACTATATAGCTTCTTCCATGGTATCATCAAAAGCCCCCTTCTGATTTTGCTCTTGAGTTTGTTTTTCAGACTATTTGCATGGGGGAAAAAAAAGTGAAACTTCACAAGTAACTATGGCATCACCCTGCTCAGGAAACCAGAACATTTATGACAAGTGAATAACGTGCTGATTTCTCTGTGATCTTCTGGAACTATTTTATATGCACTTTTCATGGCAAAGGAAAGTTTCTGACATTTGCTAGGTTCATGAAAGTATGAAATTTTCTTTCTAAAATAGATCTGTGATATACCAGCTTTAATCTGACACAGAACCCTATTTGATACACAGTAAAAATGATGTTCAAAGAGAATTTTGGAAAGCAAGAGTCTAACTCTGATAAATCCCAGTCCAAATGAAGCATGAAGTTCCTTCACTGTCAGTCACCAGAACAGACTGTTTCATTTCAACAAGAACAAAAGAAATGCAGATAAGCCTTTGATTTCTCGACCCAGCATCAGTCCAGATACTGGCTTATAACCAAATGTCTAGACAGCAACTTTAACATGCTCTGCCACTGAGGTCAACTGGATAGGCTGTGCCCATACTGTTAAACATACCTTGCCCAAAAATAGGACATCTGAATGAGAACTAACTTCTGGGAATAATTTGGGGTTCATGCTAACTCCTACACTGCCCCTGGAAAGTGCGTAGGAAGATGTTAATTGTATTGAGCCAGCAACTGGGTTGATTCCAGGGACTGCTCAAACAACTTTGGCTGCAGGTGATGGAGTTTCACTGACCATGCCTGCCTTGTAGCACTGTTTATTTTACAGTTGTTACAGCTGGAAATACTTTATGTGGGATCCTCATCTGAAAGTAATTTTTCATTGTTAGAACTACAATCGGTTTCAGATTTGAAAGCTAACAATGGCAAAAGTAGCAATTTGGACTTTAACACTGCATCCAGGCGATAAGCTGAATAACTCAGTATGGTGTACATTCCCTATAAGGCTGTTAATTTGGGAAAAGAGATAAACCTCTTGTTTTTGCTCTGGTTTAAAATACCCTATAATCAGAGTTTCAGTAAAGCAAAGAACATGACCTAGTATATAGCTGTAGGGGATGATGGGAAGCAGGCTATCATGTTGTCTGCTTACACGTGTTCTGGCTTCACAATCGGCACAGGACATCAGCTAGAAAGGAGAACTTTCAGGGTCCAAAGTACAATGGTTATAGGGTGGACTAAACTCCTTCAGCATTTTATATCAGCATCTTAAGAGATCAAGACCTAGGAGAGTCTGACTCTGAGACATTGAATGTGGTAAACCTTTGATGAGCTGACACAGATTACTTGCTTTGATGTTTTTTTGTAAAAGACAGGATGTAATTTCATAGCATTTTTGGGTAGTTTAAAGCATGGTGCTTTCATCTATAGCATAAAAATGGACTGTAAGTTTACTAAATGCCAAATGGGAGAAAACTTTTACCCTCTAGGGCTGATGTTACATCAAATCTTAGTTGTGAATGACAGGTTCTTACAGCAGTGACCTTTAAAGTCTACAAGAGTACTATCAGACTGAGGTTTGAGAAATATTAAAATATAAATAAAAAAATGTTAAGAGACATTAGAAATTATTAACAGACCTTAAACTGGTAGGATGATTTGGGGTCAAGCATACAGTATTTCAAATATGCGTATTTTTTAAAATAAGAGATATTCAAGAACTTGCTTCTTCAAATACACCTAAAACTGACCCTATTTCATTTATCTTATGGGCAAAAAATCCGATAGCTCGCCCATGAGAAAAAAAGAGCATCACTAGGTCATAGATGACAACATTAAATTAGTTCATCTTCCCAGTTTTATTTAAACTAGAAAGAGGCACTCTTCAGAAAGACAGAAGATGCATGGTTACCTGTTGCCAATGGGCAGCAGAATGCAAATGTCCTCAGGAATCTGTAGGAACGACCCTGAAGCCCAAGCTATTTGTGTTGCTCAGAGGGAAATAGTGACGTGTTTACACCTGCTGCCACAGCAAAGTAGAGAAAGACTGCTTTCCACTGACTGACATGAACGTGTTCTTTGAAGCGATGGAGCACAAATGATATGGGTCCAGCCTACGGGCAGTAGGCAGCCAGTTCAGGGTGGGAAGGACAGGGAAGGCAATAACACAGATAATGATCTTAATGAGTGACTGCAACATCCAGCTGAGACGACCTTCCTGTCTCCTTGGCTGGTGCTATTCTCCTGGGTAAATTCAAGGAGCTCTCTAAAATAGTTTTCAAGATAAAAGTACTTCAGTGTCATCTGGCTACGCAGAAGGCTGTCATCCAGCATTTCCAACAGTAGCACTGACCTAATGCTCTGCGGACGTGATCCTGCAGCAGTCACACAGCATGGCAACATTTCTCAGGGGACGCGGGGAGTGGGCTGGCCCTGCTCGTGGAGAGGGTGGGTGGTCTTTCTCCAAATGAGGAAAGCATGGGAGAAGAAACCAGTACACAATTTCTCTTGAGAAAAGGGTTGGGCAGAAGGGGTCTGACTGTGCAAGTTCACTTGAGGAGGAAAGGAGAGAGGATGCAGATTAGGATGGGAAATATGGGACAGGAGCATTACTTGTGGGAATTATGCTGCAAGCAGCAGTGACTTTTCTAAGTTTCGGGGTATGTTTTCACACAGAACCACGTCTTCCCATGCTTCCTATGATGAAGTACAAGGCAGTATGCAGTTTGGCCAGAAAATGAAGAGTTTGGGCAGACTGCCCAAATACTTTTAGTAAAGACTTGCTAATAAAAACACTCCATTGTGGGTCCATTTTCAGATGTACAAGCTAAGCCAGCCCGAGGACAAGTTAAAACACTTTTCAAGTATTTAGGGCCAATAGAGAGCCAGCTGTGAAGAGATTTGTGTACATACATATATCCTCACATAAGCATTTTAGTACTGGCTGCTGCCCTCAGAGTGGTATGTGTATTTTGTGGGGAGCCTCGAAAGAGGCTGAACTAAAAAAAACAAAACCAAAAGCTGGCAATAAATAAAGGCCAGTTAGGGAAAACTGTTCAGGCTTTGGAATTTATTGGCCTGTTTCAACCCACATCCTTAGTGCTTCTGCCCTCACACTGCTTAAAGACACTTGAATTGGTGCATTTAGTATATTTTACTAAAAGATTTTATAAAAATAAAATCAGGAACATTTATTATCTAAGCTCACCTACGAGTAATAATCCACAAACTCAATTAAAAAGAATTATAATGATCAATCAAATAAAAATCAAATTGATATCAAAGCAAACCATTTAGACTCTATAGCCAAGAATGTTCCCCAATATAATTAGCTGGATAACACAAAATGTAGTTATTCAAGTCTAGAAGAAGATGATCACCTATTAGTGATAAACCCCAACAAATGAATTTGATTGAAATCAGTCAAATGTATAATTTGGTTGGTTAACTTGTGTAACAGCAAAACCTATTTACTATCTGGACCAAAGCCTGACAAAAATAATGGGGTTTTTTTCTCAGGAAATTGTATACTTATGTGATGATGAAACCCTTCCTGCCCTTGTAGCAATAAAGACTTCAAAGAACAAAACAGAAAACCAGAAGTGTGAGAAGCCCTATTTGCCAGAAGTCAAAAAATGACAGTTTCATGTCACTCAGAACCTTTCAATGTATAGCACAGAACATGCCCTAATGAATAGCTTGATGAGGTATTATATAAGGCCTCTTAAATCCAGGGGAACAGTTCTTTCCAGAAATTTGCCTGTGTGGCCAAATTGTCATTTATACAAGTGCCCAAATAACAATTCAAAAATTAAGATTAAAAGTCTCCTGATAAATTACAACAGGAGTGAAAAATATAAATAATAACAATAAGAGAATTCTCATTGGTAAGGAATTATGGCACCAGAAAGTTGTCATGTGGATTGCCTGGCTGACAAAGGCATGTCTATTATAGTGCTCTATGGATCCATGACCCAACAGCAATTATATGAGGTTGGTAATAGCTCAATACCTCAAGCACCCTTCAGGAAGTTTGTATTTTCTTGTGTGGGAAAATGTCAGAAGAAGGTACATCACTGTACTACAACACAAAAAATGTAAAAATAGACCATCTGAAAATCTGAACAACAAATCTATCTCCTCAACACTTCCTTATGAACTGCTTTCTGAAGTGTTATATAAAGTCTCTTCTCCTAAATAATGAATCCTCTCCCAAACATATAATTATTTCAGCATGTTATTCACAGCAAAAATGTATTTGACAGATAAGAAAATAGGAAATAATTGATACAGAAAACTTTCACTGTGGAAAATGCATTTTGTCAATATTTCCAACTGTCAGAAGATTAATTCTGCACTCTTTCAGCCCAGGTTTTTACTCACCTAGTTTAAAAAGTAATCATCCAGATTTATTTCTGGAAATAGAGAATAAACAACTTTATTTTCAAGCACCTGTGTTATGCTTTCTTCATCTTAAGCCAGAGGGTATAAGTTCATCTAAACACAAGCCAGCCTAACTCAGATTCTCAGTGTAGGAATACCTCCTTGGCAAGGGAAGCAAATAAAAGCTGAAGATACAGCAAGTAACATTAACATTTCAGGAAAATGACAGTTGATTATCAGAAACTCTTTGGAATAATATTTTAACCATCAAGAAGTTTAGATGTTATCAGAGATTCACAGACTTAAGGGTTACTATAAATACCTAATCCAAACTCTGACATAAGGCAGGTTGAGAGAAAACCATCATGGCTTCCTGGTCCTGAAAAATCTGAACTGGAAAAGGCTTCCTGAGCCACCAAACCCAGCCTCTCACACAGGCAACTTCCTCCAGCAATCTGACCTGAAAAAAATCAGATTCCCTGTCAGAAGTAGCTGGGACCCCCCTGCTTGACCCACTGCTCTGTGAGCGGTGGTGGACAGAGACTCATTCCTCCAGCACAACAATCTCCTCAGCCCTCAATTATGTTCAGTTGTTGAGGACTACCGAAAGGATTATCCTTCCTCCAGCATAGCTGGAGGAAAAGCTATCCTTGCTTTAGACTTCATTTTGCCAAGCTGTACAAATATGTCTCCTTTACAGCCCCAGCCTATTCCTTGCACATTGGTGCCACCTGAAGCACCCCAGGATGCTCCACCTGTCCCCAGCTGCTGTCCTGAAAAGGCACAGGTCCCCTCTAGCTCTTATGTCACACTCGAAACCCCTGGTACCCCCAGGCATTCAACTGGTCATGATATCTACAAGTGGTCAGCTGAACTGAACCTGCAGACTCCTTCCATGTTTGCACTATTCCTTATTCCTATTCACACTTTTTCTGTGCACTTTGTTCCCACTGTGTACTTTGGTCATGTTCAGACGACCAAAGTGTACATGTTACTCCAAGACATGCTTTCCTGCCTTATATGATTTCAATAATTCTCTGTCTTATGCCTGGATATTTTACTTAAATTCTAGACCTACAATCACCTCATTCAACACTGCATCATAATCATCAACCTTTAATCTGCTGATAACCCATTTTCTTTTCCTCCTCAGCTGTTTTCTGTCAATAAACTTCCAGTAAAAGGAAAAAAAAACCCTTTATTTAATTATTCTGTAAATGTTCATGTAATTTGCACTTTTAGACAGATTAGACTAACCTTTTGTACTTTGCTTCCCGCAATAGTGGAATAACTGGTCTCAAGGGTAAAGCAAAAGAAACCTCATAATTCACGTACCTAATTATGCAATGATGCATATATATAAGAACTTCTTCCAGTAATCACCTTCCCCGCCAGACCTTTAGTTTTAGTTATTTTTCTCTTTACTTAGATATATCACACAGGTCTCTGCCTCCGTTAGTAGTCAGTAAGTCTTTGACTCCGTGACCTCTTGTAGTTAAGAATGTCAAATGTTCCCTGTGAACATCCTGAACTTTATATTTGAAGACTTTGTTCTAAATATACCCACCACCATTTTATTTTATCGAGTAAGATAGGTGGAATATAAATATGAGCCATTATTTTGTTCTCTTTCTTTCTTCCTGCAAATAAGAAACTGCATTTGGTCAAAACAAAAGGAATGCAAACGTACAAATGAAGACATGCCCTTCCTTCATTAGAAATATCAGGAATATCTCCGGATATGTAGATGCCTGTCACTATTGTAAACCAGACAAAGCAATAACCTACCTGCAGGTTATGAGCCAAATTTATTTTGGAAAGATTTCCCTTTGCAGGAAATTTATTTCTTACTCTAATTCTCTTCTAAGTATGAATATATATAATGGTACATAATGGACTACCCATGAGTTGTGGCACATGTTCCTTTTCAGTTGCTGTGCTAAACCAACATATCAAACTACTGCTGGCCACTAGAAATCTCATTAAATGTCCTGAGATATTAAAAAACATCACTGATATTCAGGAGGTATATATGTACAATTCACTGTAACTGGAAAGGGACGTAATACCTACTTTTTCTTGAAAAAAGAGATGAAAGTGATCCTAAGCTAAATCAAGAAGTTGACCTTCAAATAGATATGTGGAAGCTGTTAACATTATTCATCATTGTGCTGGTGTTTCCTACACTCTCTGCAGTCCCCAGCATGCTGATGTTGCATTTCATACTCACTGTAGGAATTTCTTTCAAACTCAGTTGCTAGTGATGGAGTTTCCTTTTGCAACTTTGTGTTTTCTTCTAAAGATGAGAGC
The DNA here is from genome assembly GCA_036785705.1 of Acanthornis magna. Lineage (NCBI taxonomy): Eukaryota > Metazoa > Chordata > Aves > Passeriformes > Acanthizidae > Acanthornis > Acanthornis magna. The sequence goes on from JAWUZG010000090.1 coordinate 18,283,564, forward strand.
ATATATGAAGCTGAGCACAATCCCCATAATCTGAAGGTAAAACCAGCTGTTAGTAACAAGGCTATGTACTGCTACTAACTAATTTTCATGCTCTGTCTTGAAACTGGTTAGTTTATTGACTCAATGCAGCTACCAGAGTATCATTGCAAAACACGCTATTTAAAATACTCATTTTCAGTTTAAAATTACTCCTGGTAGAGATTCTAGCAGATGCATGGAATCAAGAAAAAAGGTGGAAATCTAACTTTGACTCTGTTAGTAATTCCATGCACTGGAGATGCATTAACTAAATAAGCAACAGGTTATTCTGGCCTGAGAGTAAAACCTTCCTTGAAAGCACAGCATAGGTCACCTCCTTACAGCAGTGTCCCCTCCAGCCACTGCTTCCCTGCCACTGAAGTGGTGTCCTCAGCAGGGACCTCCACTGGTCCCTGTGGTCTGTGCTGCCTCCCAGGGCTCCCATTACCTGCCATCCATGGCCAGCTGTGCTGGACACTGCTCACTGCTGAAGTGGGTTAGTGCCCTGATGTTCTGGGCACTACAAATACCCATGGTTTCTATTCAAGGAAATCTAAAATTATGGCATTCTTTCCATTGAGAGCTACAGCTCCAGACATGAAATAACCCTTAACAAATAATCAGGAACTGTTAATACTGTCCATCATAAAAAGAGTTGATACTGTTTTACCAGAGCTCTAAGGAGAAAATAAAGACATACAAATGAAAACAATCCCATTTAAAATTAATGTTTGTGAATGGAAGGACTCTATTTAGGAATGATTAAGAATCAAAATATTCAAAGTGATTTTTTTTTTTTTTTTACAGCAGCAAAAACTTCAGACTGTCAGATATCAGGGATAGCATGGATCCCTCAGTTCTCCATACTCAATGCTTGGAACAAGGGGGAAAATTAAATTGCCATTGGCACATGCTGTGCTTGAGTGCTCACTTATCACAGGTTTTGTAAGGAGATGCTGATAGAGGTTTTAATATTGTTCACAGTAACCATTCTCGTGGTAAAATGAGCAATTTGTTTTCCAGAGGTAGAGCTGTTTCTAGACTAATCACACTCATTTGCTTAAATAGTAAGACAAATGGGACTAATTCAAGGGTAGTATAATTTAGACATTGCCTTTACAGAGCACTTTCAAAGCTCATTGCACAGTGGCATGTCAGTGAGAACTTAATCAAGCTAATTGTCTCAAAATATAAGGTCAACCTCAAGGTAGAAATACCAGCTGTTAACAAAACACTCTTCTTCTCAGAAACAATTACTCAGTTTGACTGAACGAAAATATCTTGATCCTGCATTTTAGATACCAGTAAGAGTAAAAAATGTCCACCACTTTTAGCTGTGCCTAGCAACTGACAGGACCAGGCCAGAAAAGAAATTGTAGCAACATAAAAACCACAAGAAATGGGCAGTGGATCATGCAACAGAATGTGTCCATTGGAATATGGTAAATAACACAGAATTGAGAATTACACCCAGTGGCAGCGGACCCTAAAAGTATATTCTCATTTATTTCTGAAAAGGAACCAACTGCTTGGATGAGAGCTGTGTCAAAGTGCTGCATACATTTGACAATCATTTACTGGCAAGTTTTTGGCATTTGCTTCAGGCAATCTCATGTCCTTAGACTACTTCTTTTGGGAGAATAAAACTGTGGGTGGGATTCAGTTCAGGGTTAAGACACCTACGTTAAATGTCTAAATGTAGACATCGACATTTCAGATAAATCTCCAAACTCCCTCTGTTGTCAGTGGGTAAACAAGATGGGATTAGATTTTCTAAACAGAGAATGACCTTTAAGATATCCTATGTGTTTGAGACATCCTTGTGAACTGGCCAAATAGAACATATCCTTCTTTGTCCACAGGTAGAATCCAAGAAGAATGCCATTTCAGATGTCTCTAGGCACATACGTTTTAGCCAACTTTATCACAGCTTGAGTCAGTAAAACTAGCAGCACTTGTAAAGTGATTCACTTGCCTTAGGGATCGATGTGCCAGTCAGCTCCAACAGGTCATAAACTGTGTTCTCACCCAGCACACTTATGGACACCTGCACGAACACCCTGTGTGGCTCCAGATGCAAATCCCACACGCTGAGCTGAATATTGGAGTGGAGGGCCAGAAGATGAAGAGCTGAGGTTTCAGATCTGAACTGGGTCAGGTGAAAGTCATCACAAGTAGGCTGCCTCTAGGGCAGGTATCATCTGCCAGGTTACTCACTAGGAAGAGCCCAGGAGAACACTGAATTTAGATGTCTGCTGGGGAAGGAAGAATGCAGACAATCTGCATCGAGGCAGCTGCAACACCACAGGTGTTACTGTCAAACTGCTCCCTGGCTGTGCAGTCTATAGAAAAGCCATACACTAGGGCAGAGAGATGGAAAGGAGCACATCTCTTCTCCCTGGGGTGTCAGTGGTTCAAAAAAACCTGAGACTGCAGGGCTGCTGGCAACATACTGCAATGCACCCATTGCCTGTGCAGTTTCACCTCATTGCACTGCTAGAGTTTGCCATGCACATGTTGCTACTAATAGTAAAATCACGAACGTCTCCCATTAAATCAGAATCTGGTGAAAAAATGAAGATTTAGCAGCCATCGTTTGGCACAGAGGAGGCTGTTGCAGGCACTGCTCCACTTTTGGGACAATCAAAGTTTTGCCTTGACACAAAGTGCTAACAGGCAACCAGGTGTTATCATCCCACAGCTTGGTACCCTGTTACTCCACATTTGAGCAAACGTCAGAGCCCTTCTGGGCTGCCATCTGGTTATTTCTGATCTATGATATTTGGCTCACTACTTGCCCCACTAGAGATATATATTGCTAGGATTAAATCAGAGTTGCCAAGATTTCCCAATAATTTTCATAGATACATGATTATCATATCACATTAGAAAGGCAAAACAGCACAGAATATAAATGATGAACACATATGCATGTGTTTCAACACTAGGAGAGAATGTTTCACAGTCCAACACACTTCACTATTCAAAACGCTTTCCAGATATTTCGCTGATACTTCACTTTGCTATCTTACACCCCATTACTTCTAATTATACTCAACCCTGAGTTATTTAAGAATATTTTGCCACCAGCCTGCTTATTGACAACCACTCATCCAAGTTGTTTTCATCTATGACATCTATCAACTAGAAAGATTTGGGGTGAACTGGCTATATGTTTGCCTTTTGCTAGGGGACAACGGGCAAAGCTTTCTACTGCAGTCACAATTTCTTGCTGTCACATTTTCGGGAGTGACAGCGTAAGATGGCTTCATTATCATGTGTCACCTCTGAAACAGGCCTTTATTCTTACCTTTTCCTTCACATTCTTCAATCAACTTATTTTACCCACACCTCTCCTCCAAAAAAACCCCAAAAAACCAAACACCCCTTTCCACCCCCCAAAAAAAACCCAAACCAGACTAAACCAAAAATAGGAAGTATAAAGGAAATGAAGCCAGCTTTCTTGAGAACACTGTTAGCAGCCTATCTGCAAAACTTCAGTTTGTGTCAGGTCAGAAGGTAGAAGCGAAGAACTGAATTGGCTGGTGACCAGCCCTACTTCTACAAGTCCAGTCTGGTTTGATGAGAGCAGATGCATGACTGCTAAAATAGCTAATCTCTGCCACATTGCTTTTAACCGTGCAAAGTAAGGCTGATCAAGAGCAACCACCAAAGAGGAAGCAGGAGCAGGTGTACCTGTGCCTGTGTGACACGAGCCCTGCTGTCTCAGCTATATTCAGAAAACCACCTGCTACCACACAGATCGGCATGTGACAGAACCAAGGCATACGGAAGGCACCAGTCTGCTCATTAAGACTTGCTTTGTGCTCCTCAAAAGCATGTGCAAATCTGCAGTGGGTCGTAACAGTACACTGGAGCTTGAGCATTATTTTTTTTTTTTTGTGTTGCCATTCCTGGAGAAATAGACACTCTAAGATTGAATCTGCCTCAGCAAATATCACAGCGCAGTAGGAGCAGACCCCGTTGCTGAGAGCCCTGTATTTCAGGTGATTTACCTCAGATGAGCTCTATCCTGGTCCTGCAAGCTGAGCATTAGCAGCTGGAGTGTGGCAGGAACACACCCAGAGAGTCAGTGATCTGTATTTGGATCCTGTGGAGGAGTCCAGGCTCCAGGCTGCTCTGCAGCGCCAAACAAACCATGGTAGGAGGGGGGAAAATCACTTAAAAGGATACTTTGATGTTACGATACTACTAATATGGATGAATCTACAATAATTCAATCCCTTGTTTTCAGACTGGAAACTCTAGTGTTGATGTAAATTGCTCTGATCATTAAATACCTAAGGAAGTTCCCCCAGTCCATTGGTACTTGACAGCACTGCAGTTATTCCCTTGAGTTCTGGTGGCCGATACATAAAGTTGTTCAATTTTTTTTAAGAAACACCTGGCTTAATCAAGGGAAGGGCTCAGTTACCTCCATGACAGCATGATCTTTAACACATGAGTAAGTTCTTACTCTGTGCGGGGTCCCTCCCAACCCAAAATGTTCTATGAGTCTGTGATTTAAACCCCACTTCTTTGTGAAAATACAGTTCCCCCCAACCCCACCCCCTTCTACACAGATCAAGAGGAAACTGTTCCTCTTCAAGTAAGATACTCAATCTTTCTCTTGAAAGTAAAAATACTACAATCTGTTTCTCAGGAAAATTAGCTTGGATCACTGCTTTCAGACCAGAAAGACATGTTATCCTTGATGTTCACAAAATGCTTCAGTGTTCAGAGCACTTGGTCAAATCTTGAATGAAGCATTCTGAGATGGTTTATACACATATATTGTAATCACAATGTTGTTCTGAAACATTATATTTTTCAATATTCCTTCCGAATTTTGCCATTGAAAAAGAAATTCAAAATTGACTACAACAGGGAGAAGGGACAAGAGCTTGATGCCAAATACCGGTGTTTATAGCACTTGCCTGAGCGAGACAGTGCTCAGTTCTGCATTCAGGACTGGCTAGAACTAAAGGTTCCAGAGATAAAACAGAAACCTTCATGTAGGCCTTTTACCAAATACAACATTAGAATCATAACAGGACTATAATAAGAGTATACTCAAATTTATTATATGGTCTACAAACTGAGAATATGAACTGAAAATTGTAATGTAATTTCTACCCTATAGACCTTTTGGTAATCATTTGCCATAGCAAAATGTTTTTCTGCCAGGGGTAATGTTAATTTTGAACATGCATTGAAAAGAATTTGGATTTACGCTTTCTATGCATTCTATAGTACAGATCAAGTAAGCAGAATATAATAATAAAAAGAAGTAAAGTAATTCTATTTTGGATGCCACCATAGATTTTGAAAATTGTAGGTCTTAAACTCTATCCAAGATTTGCATTGACCTCAACAAGTCAAGAATGATTTGTCTCCAGCTACTTCTAGCTTTTTTTTTTTTCCTTCTTGATTGAAAATAAACCTCCGAGGCTGTTTTTCTAATTTTGTAACAGTTATATATAAGGGGCCAGCAAGAGTAGAATACTATGAAAGATTCTTTGGCTTTTTCACTATTCTTCAGAAATTCTGCAAGTCAACCCTGGTTGTGAAATATTGGTATTAGATGATAGGACAAGACAAAACTATTTTATGCTTACAAATATATCTGGAGAAGACTCCTAGGAACAATAATTGAGCCGTTTCCAATTGCTTATGTTCATTTGCAAGTCAGAAGCACCTCTGTCATCTAGGAAATTGTGAGCGTTTCTGAATTAATTACCATGTGGTCTTCTTAGAAGCAAATCTGCTTAACTGTTACCACTATGCTGAGTGTGAATAAAGATGCTTTGTATATTCTTTTTCTTAAGACAAGGTTCTCCACACACCATCCACAAATGCCTAAACAGAGTTACATTGTATTTTGATACTATTTCTGATTATTACTAAAAGAAATCTACAAAAAGGTCCTCACATGAGAAAGAACTTTGTTTTTAAATCTGTGCTTCAGGAGACATGGCAATATTCTAAATTACAGGGATTATTTGGAGCAAATACATCTTCATCATGGATGTTTTCTCTGAAAATATATTCATACGACCTGAATCTTCTATTTGCGTATTTTGCAAACTGCAGGTGGAGGACAGAGAGAGAGACATCAGGTAAAGGGGATCTGAGATATTTCCTGCTGTTTAAATAACCTGTAAAGTGAATCCAGTTATGACTTTTTTTTTTTTTTAAATAGCTGGACTTTTGCAGAATAATGACACTCCAAGGAATATTTCATCAAACTTGCAGCATAGAGTTAAAGGGTTGTTGAGTTGCATCAAGTTAATGCACTACAAATAATTACCACTCCTATAACACCACCATTCTCCACCTCATACAGATCAGTTGCCAAGTGCAAAGTTCTAAGCTTTTGTCAGCCAACTGGTAAATATTTCTAACTCCTCCACCCCAAGTTTATAAATCAAGAAAAAATGTAGCTAAAATAAGATGTTCTGAATTACAACTTCCACCATGGTCTAGCCAACAAATAAAACATACCTCCTTACTTATATAATAGATTTTACTGGAATACCTAGAAGATAATGCCTGAAACACAAAGCAACCATGGTGGCTGTTGTACAAGTTACTTTGGAATGTAACAGAAGATGTATGGAAAAGCAAACAGAACCACAAATGTCCTGTGTCACATGCTATGCCAGAAACACACTCAGAAAAAAGAACTGAAATTTTTTTCTATACTTTTCCTGCTCTCTGGCCATTAATTCACATTCCAAGTGTACCCAGCGCTGCCCATTAAGAGCATAACCATTTCAAACTGAGTGAGAGGACACAGGCAAAGAAAACAATCAACCATGAAAAGATGACATTCTAATGAATATCAATAAGTTTGAAAGTGAACTGCACAAGGAACATATTGGAGTGACTAATGCTTGTCTCCAGTAGCTTCTCAAGACAGACACAAAATGAGGCAATTGTGAAAGCTTCCCATGTCCTGATACTATGTCTTCACTCTCACCAAGACAAACAGTCAGTTCATCTTTGCCCACGACAGTGAGATCATCATTTCTAACTGGCATGTAAACTGTTGTGGAGGAATTCCTCCCACCTAAGTTTAGTAGTCTAAATTTAGTTGTCTACAGTAGTCTTAGTTAAATTTAGTTGATTAACCAAGGGGAGTCCTCCTTTACAGTCAGTGTCGTGAAACAGGCTGCTAGAGATTCCTCATATATATCTTAGATACTTTCTTTAGGATCAGATTAATTCCTACTGGAGACCTTGTGGGCTGCAATGGAGGCTGACGCTGATTTGTTTGGATTTAGACATGCCTCAATGAAATAGAAAGACTTTTAGTATGTCATCCAGAAAATGGATTTAGCCTACAAATTCTTTCCATGTGGGACACATGAGTTATGAAAGGCAGCAGGAGACAGTTTAATCATGTATTAAACTGTGTTTGGATAGATGGTAATTTAGATCTGAAGTACACATATTTATAGATTTAGAGTTGTTTTGCACAGTGGAATTGATATTAACCTTTATAACAACTTCAACAATTATATTTGTAAAATAAAAAGTATGACATGCCCAGTTTTTACAGTTGATAAATTATTTGTAACTTACACCTTAATTAAAATAGGCCTTAGATAATTCGTCTTTTAAAGTAGCTACTCTGAAGTTTGACACATTTTATCAGTTTTGTGAGACTGTAATACAGTTTCTTTATAGAAACTTTATTTTCATCTATTATAAAATGAATTTATGTTAACAACTGTGACTGAAAACCCTGTAGCCATTTACATACTCTTTATACAAAAGGAATTATGACCTTCTGGAAAACTTTTTTTTCCCACTCTTGTTAGGTGAACGTAATGTCCCTGGTACAACATGTTATTTAAAATTACAGCATCATCATATGACAATGCCAGACACGTTGGAGAACTCAGATCTAAAACGGTACAATTCTTGGATTTTAAATCTTTCATTCATGCCACTGTGAAGGTCAGATGTTGATGTTTTGAGTTGGTTCAGGACTGTGGAATGTTTTGCTTCTCAGCTTAGAATATTCTTCCCAAGCAGCCGCAGGGTTTGTTCCTGAGCCTAAATCAAGACTCAAAACATTCCACGACCCTTTGCCTTGTAAACTGAAACATCAACATCTGCCCCACATGCCACCCCTCCAGAAAGAGGGCACATGGGATGAAACACCATCACAAGTTTTCTTACACATCATTTAGGAAGAGCCACCTTCAACCACCACAGGACTTGTAAATAATTAATTCGATTTTAATCCCCCATACTTTTATTAATAGGGTTTTCAGCTGGTGTAGCTTTGAAATAGCATATTCCAGATGTCATGTTCTGCAGGTTTTGCTTTTATTTTTGCAAATAATTTGGCCATGAGAGCAACCAGAAAGCAGGATTCTCCAGGTTTTCTGCTGCAATGGAGTGTGCACTACAGCTTTTAAAACCTGTTAGTGAGAAACTTTAATTTACAACCTTTAATTTCACATTATTTCATACAGTTTCTCCCAAACACTTATCTTACTGGAGACAGAAGAAGTAAGTTGTTACTAGAAACCAATACTTCAGTAGTATTTCTACCATCATTTCCTATTTTTAACAATTATATTTATCATTAGGCTTTGTACTTCAGATAGTTGCTTATGTTCAGAACTATTTCTTTTCTATTTTTGGATCTGATCCTTCAGCACTAAACATTTCATTCCCACACAACTGCCTTAAAGAGACAGTAGGAACACATAGGAAACTACAAAAACAAATGTTTAGAAACAGCTAACCTTGCAGCATGTACACAAAGCATAGCTGCCACGTCACAGAACCTCAACACCTCTAATATATCATAGTTTCTTCCTTGTGGTTCCAAAAAAAGATCATGGTCAACCACATGACATGTACCCTGACAATAAGCTGTGAAAACAGTTGCTTAGCACTCGATCCACTGCGTATTTCCTGTTTGGTTTTAAGCACAGAAAGCTCTTGCACAGACAGACACTTCATTGTGAGAAGCATCTACCTCTATTAAAGCAGGAGGCAACACCACCACTGATTTTGTGATGAAATTCTACTGAACAGCTAGTTTAAATTACAGTATAGTCAGTAATGGACTGAGATCACTGATCAATGATCAGGATGACTCCAGGCTGAGGCAAAGGAAATGTGCTCATATGGGAAGCTGTCACTGAGGAACGTAACAGGTCAGAGAGTGATCCAGGTGACCTTCAGAGTGGGGAATCATGATCCAGTACAGTGGCTTGGGAAGTTCACATGCCAGCGCCCAGGAAAACCAGCTGCAGAAAGCTGGCAAAAAAAGGGTGCAATCCACTGCAGACTGGAGAAAGTGTGGAGAAAGAAAACCTTCACTATCACGAAGGAAGAAGACAATGGTTTAGGAGGACGGCACCAGAGCCGTCGCTATTTTCCTCCAGAAGATTGCACCCTGGACAACACATGCTTCATAAAGAATGGGATGTGGGATAAATCTCATGTGTCAGGGTAATCTTCATCCAAAATAATTCCAGTACACACTCCTCCCCCCAGTGATGTAATCTATGCCAACAAAAGCACTTGTCTGTTGCCACAGCATTTATACAAGCATACTGTGTTTTCTGGTGAGTATGGCCTTTCTCATCTAGCTAAATGACATAAGTATGCGAGGAAAATATTTGAAAGACATTTCTCCAAAGTTAAGCAAGAAGTTTGTGGAATGACTGAAGGCTTCTAATTAATTAAAGATTTTCTTTCCTGTATCTGGATCATGTCAAAATTCTTAACTTCTCATCTTTATTTGAGACTGTTGTGGGGCTTTTTTAATGAATCAGTGACATTTACTCACTGACTGGGTACATTGTCTCCTAATGCTCCAGTTCTTACTACCACCTCTACTTCAACAGAAGACCAACAGAGGTTGGTAAAGTTACTGGGAAAACAATAACCTGAAAGCTAGAGGGTGTGGAAATACCTAATTAAAGCTGGAGCAATACTCTCTGCTTTGCTGATTTCCTTTGTATGGAAGAAGAGAAACCCAGCAATTATAATCTAGAATAAATACTACTCCCTGTAGCCTTTCTGAATGAAAACACTGAAGCTGTGCAGGTAGGCCAAGAGTGGATTCAGGTCTTCATCAATGCCAGGAAGCACCCACTGCCCCTGAGCTGGGTGGTGGGAATGCCAGCACATGGCTGTACAGCTCTTCCCCAGGGATCCTGCCAGTGCCTATGTAGTATATACAGATGTCACGTGAACTGTGTGGAGACACACATCTTCTTCTCTCCTCTGTATTTTGGTCAGGTCTATGTTTGCTGCTGGGTTTATTTGCTGTCATTGAATTAAAGATGACCGCCAGCCTGTGATATGAATATGTAGCTCCTCATGGTGTGGTGCAGGAACAGCTGAGCTTGAACAGAAATGCTGGAAATAAAGGCTGGTTATCAACACAATTCCAGCTTGTGGAGACCATAGCTGAGCCATGGTGTTGTCAGATCTGCCAATAAAATTAAACTGCTTTCTCGTTTTTTCTTTTTTATTTTTCTCTTTCTCCTTCTTGAGCTTTGAAGATGGTAAAGGGCCTTGAGGGGAAGCTCTGTGAGGAGTGGCTGAGGTCACTTGGGCTGTTCAGCCTGGAGGAGACTGAGGGGAGACCTCATCACAGTCTACAACTTCCCCATGAGAGGAAGAGGAGGAGCAGACAATGATCTCTTCTCTGTGGTGGCAGGACTTGAGAGAATGGCCTGAAGTTGTGTCAGGAGAGGTTTAGGTCGAATATTAGAAAAAGGTTTTTCACCCAGAGGGTGGTTGAGCACTGGCACAGGCTGCCCAGGAGAGCAGTCACAGCACCAAGCCTGACAGAGTTCAAAAAGTGTTTAGACAAATCTCTTGGGCATATGAGGGTACAGGACTCTTGGGGATGGTCCTGTGCAGGGCCAGGATTAGGACTTCAATTATCCTAGTGGGACCCTTCCAACTCAGAATATTCTGTCATTCTGTGATTCTTTGTATTATTTCAAAGTTAAATTTTCATTAGATAATTTGTTCTTACATTTCCCAGTGTAGTTACTTGTTCCACCTTGGTGTAGCTCCAGGCAGGGAATATTGCTGCAGACAGAGCTCCAGGAATCATTTAAGTTAACCTCTCTCAGAGAAGGGAGAGCATATAACAGATAAATTGTACTAACTAATCTCTGCTATCTTACTCAGCACAGAAACAACCCAAGGAAATGTTCAGGAAAATAAAGCTAATGTGAACAGACTGCTGCCTGTGTACTTACTTTCTCTCCTCTCGGTACAGAAAACTTTCAGCTCAGAGGCACAGAGCCCTGGGTATTCCATTTCTTTGTAAACTCATGCAAATTTAGAGAAATTTGCATTCAGTTTGACTCTCACTATTCTGTTTATCTTTTCTATTACTTATCACAAAGTAATTTTGCAGGAAAATTTAATAACATGGAAGAACTGTGCCAAAGGTGGCAACTGTGCTCCAGCTGCCCAGAAAGCCAGCCTGAAATGCACAATACTTGTAATAGCTGGTTAGTCTGAATGCATTATTTGGTTCTTCTCTTCTTTGAAGGCTTCCATACTTAACATGTTTTATGTCAATAATTCATAACTCAAATTGCATTAAAAATTTGTCATCATATGAACAGTTCAAACAGCTAATGAATGTGCTAATTATCTCTTATTAGATAAAGACTATTCCACAACGTGTTGCTGAAAAAAAAAAAGGAATCAGAATGCTGAAATACTAACAAAGTCTTTTAGTTTGGGGTCATTATTTAACGACAGACTGAGGCTTTGCAGAGGATCTAAATGCCATTTTACAATGGATTTCGAAGTTTCAAAATTGAACTGTGTTCCAAATGAGATTATTTCAATATTACTCAAGAAGGTGAAATGCTAAGAGATACAAGTGTGGGAAGAGAATACACTAACGAATCAAAAATTTAAAAAATAGTTACAATTTTGACATTAAGAGTGCATTTAAGTAATTTTAAAATGAAACAAAAAATCAAGTAACTAAAACTTTCTGAGACATTGTTCCAAATATATCTAAACTGATTATTTCAACATTCTGAAATAATAATCTTCCCCTGCAGCCTTCATCCAAAATAAAATCCTGATATCAATTTTTCTGCTAAACACTGGATGCAATTTTAATTTGTCTTATTTTTACTATCTCTTGGTTTTACTGACTTTGATTTACACTGAATGACAACTTATGAATCTCATTAGCAGAATGGATTATGCTCATTATTTTTTACTTCAGATTTCAGATGCAGTGAGGTAAACATTTTTAACTCCTCATTTCTAAGCACACAATACCAAATCTGTGGATGCAGAACAAACTGTAATATGAACTACCCGAAAAAATATGATTACTGAAGATGTTCCTACCATGTAACAAGTCTTCATTCCTACTGAAATGTTTGTATTTTTTAAATTTATGTTTGAATACTTATGTATTTATATATACATAATGCAAAGTGATGAAATTTCTGTTAGAGATTACATATTTAAGGACAAAAATCAATTTTAATTATGTTATGAAAGATTGGAATAGAGACACTAACCAGATTTTTGGATCAGAATGTAAGGTTACAAATATAGTGTATGTTATTTCATTAAAAGCACTCACATAGTCATTAAGCCCCATAGATACCAAAGTATATTAAAATAAATTTCTGTCTCTCATATATTTCCCACTAGCTCTTACAAGGAGGAACTTCATATTTGTTTGATGAAGTCAGAGAAATGCCACATAGAGATTCAGGGTTCTTCATATGAAATATGCAAATAGCAGCTATAAAAGATTCAGGTGATTTGCATAAAGCACCCTCAGGCAAAGTTCATTACACCTTAATGGAACCAGAATTTTTTTTTAAGTCCCATGTGCCCTTGTTTAACTGCCTGAAATACACCAAGACCCGAACCATGCAACGCTGATTCATTTCCTCAGTAGCTGCTTTGCCCATGTAAAGACCCTCACACAGAAGACAGAACCAGCAAGAACCCAGATGCACTGCAAAAGGCACCACAGCAGCATCACTAAGCATCACTAAATGATCTCCACAGCACAAGAAATGTTGGTTCAGGCCTTATTTAGGAGTCTACTGATTCTCACTAAGCCCTTACTGTGCAGGTCTGCCACCATCCATGCTGCCTGTCAACATCTGCCAACCATCTCCTGTTGCTTACTGCAAAATGCTTTCACAGGTGATGCTGCACCCTCTTCTGGGAAGTGAGAGCCTCTGACCCAGTGAGGCCAGAGGATGCCCCTAGGCTTTGAGAGAATTTAGCCAGTGCTGGACTGTCCCACTCACAGATGCTGAGAGGCTGGAGTGAAACCATTTCCAACCTCCTCCTGAGTCCTGGGCTCCAGGCATGGAGACAAAAACAGAATGAGGGACCACACTGCCCAACTTTGGCCAGACATGGCTTGTGTCCACTTGCATTTCTGCTTGCTCTGTAGATCTATACAGAGGAATTGCATTGACTTGTCCTCCCTGGGTATCTTGGCTTCTACAATACAAATGAGGCTTTGGTCTTCCTTGGTGTCTTGTTTCTTGTCTACAGAGGTAGGTAAAAAAATATGATTCAGCTGTATTCAACCTTTTACTGAGGGAGGACAGCCAGAAGATTTATATATTATTTTCTCTATCTTTGCTTTCGGGCAAAGAGCTGCAACCACTAGGACAGGTCTAGAATAGAGTAGAGTAGAGTCGAGTCAAGTCGAGTCGAGTCGAGTCAAGTAGAGTAGAGTAGAATAGAATAGAATAGAACAGAATAGAAGTATTTCAGTTGAAAGAGGCCTACCGCAATCATCTAGTCCGACTATCTTACGACTCCAGGGCTGACAAAAGTTAAACTATGTTATTAAGGGCATTGTGCAAACGCCTCTAAACATTTCCCACCAGCAGGAATGCACACCCAGCTGCTCCAGGATAGATTTCTCCCATCAGGCAACGGAGTGTTCAGGTGCCACATGCCCAATACTGAATTACAAATAAGTTTTTATATCCGCAAATTGCCAAGCAAATTGAGTGGAGAACAGAATTTTCACAGTTTTTGCTGACAGTTGGGTGTAAAAATTACTTTTTGTTTGGTTGTGTGGTTTTGGTTTGCTTGGTAAAAATTTACCTCAGTTGTACTTTGGTTTTCATTGCCTGAAGGATACAGGAGGCTGCAGGATGATGGGGATTGCAAATCAAAAAGTTAAATGAAAGCAGGAATCATAAACAGTCTCAGTAAATTCAAAAGTCTTTTCACAGGGAACATGTCAGCAAAAGACGGAAGTTTTCTCTCACAGTTATTGTGAACAACACAACAGTTAAACATTATTTACCGTAAAAGTTAATTACGAATGACACAGTTTTATATTACATATTGAGGATTAATCACAGAGAAGAGCAAATCAAGAAATATTGAATGAAACCTGCTACATTTTCCTTATTTGCTCCAATATTGCAGCTCAAATAAAGGTAAGATTCTAATACTATGAAATTCATTATACACTTATTGGAACACTTTGCTCTACTTAGTAGTATCAGGAGAGGCACAAGCTAGATGCTTGAAAGGGAAAACCATTATATTTCATTTTAATTACATTCCTATTCTTTTGATTGTTTTTAAAGGAAATTATTTTCCTGTTTGTGATATATGGCACTGACACTCATATATAGCACACTGAAGTAATGTGACAGTAATGATTTCAAAGTACAGTCACTGCAAGATATACATTCAGGGAGGTTCTACAGTCTGCTGTTACTACTCATGAAAACATGATAAATAATGGAAGAATTATAGTACTTTGTTTTCTAGCAGGTACAATTCTGGACTTCACAGCCCCTGTGATAAGCCTTAACAGTTGTAAATAGAAACAACAAACGTGCTTATTTTCAGGTCTGTCTTCAAATGTATGGCACTGTGTCTCTGCTACAGCAGTGCCAAAGGGACATCACACCCTCCCCAGAGAGGCATAGCGCTGACAGCAAACCTCAGCTGAAATGGTTCCCTGAATGAGAGATTATCTCTCTTTTACAGATGGGTTTGAAGCTGAATTTGTATTGACTTGCACAGTGGCACCAAGGCAACTGATGGGTCAGGGAGAAGTCCTGTCTCTGCTCTCTTAGTTCAAATGTGAAAGAGGAGATTCACTTTCATTTGACTGAAAGTGTTGGTCGCCATTCAGATAAGGAGTCACTCATGGATTTGTTGTGTGGAGAAGGGTAGGACAAGGAAAGCTGTCAGAATCATGGAACTGCCCATCAACAGCACCCTCTGAGAGCCCATGCTTCTTGTTTCACCATGAATGGGGTCATGTCCTTCTCTTCCTCCCTCACCCATCTGGAGTCTCACAAATCACATCCCCACAAGGAATAACAGCCCTTTTGACTCCCTTCACCCTCGAAGCCTACAAGATATTGATGAGGCTATTTTGCTGTATTTGGTTGCATTTAAGATCTATAGACAGCCTTGGGCATGCAGTGACAGGAAAAACAATTTAGTAGTATGAGCAACAGCAAAGGAAAACAACTATTACCTGAGAAGATCTGTTTCTCCAATTGTAAAGAAGACCAAATTGTATTTTATTATAAGACTGCACCAGCCACACTAGATGAAATTTGCCAAACACACCATCATCATCTTACAAAAGGCAGCAGTTCTAGGGCTCTCACTAAATAAGGTGAAGCAGTGCAGAAGACAGTGCTAAAGCAGCTTCAAAAAGAGAACATAAAAGCAGAATTCTCCAGACCTACCAGTTTATGAAAGAATTTAAAATTGCGTATTTAAGACCTGTGCTTAGAATAAAAGTCCAGCTCACTGGTATTTTAGATGGAACACGATTTTATGAATTTTCATTATGTCTGTGCTGACGTGTCAGAATGGCTTGGGAACCATCCCAGGCCGGCTCTGAGGGGACACACTGTCTGTGATGGATAGGGGACAATGGTTCTCATGGCTGTATGCGCCGCAGAGAGGAGCAGATCTGCTGGGGAGACAGTGTCAGTGTGGGACACCAAGCATGATAGACCAGCATATATTTTTTTCCTGATAAAGGAACATGGATGACTACCAACTCAGACGATAAAAGCTTTTACTCATCGTACTCAGTCAGGTTCTCATCTCTTCAAGTTTCCATGACCACAGTGCCCAGGACAATTTAGAAAACAGCCACAGCACCGCCCAGAGACAAACTCTGCCAATGATCTGTAGTGAAGGAGCTGGGTTTCAGACAGCTGGATCACGATGCAGGGAACCAGAGAAAGACTGAACAAGTCATGAAAAGCTCTCCAACTATGGACTTCCCTAATACTCCTCAAAAGTAATTGTGGTGCTATGCCAAAAGCATTCGATCCTACCCGAACTAGAATTTCATCCATAAAAGCCAAATGGCACCCTAGGAGATTATCCTACCAAGCATGATTTCCTCAGCTGCTAGGATCACTGACTGGAGAAAGCAACAAAAGGAAATCCCCTCCCAGCAGGGAAACATTCCTTCCTCCACTACTCTCTCAAAAAAAAAAAAAAAAAAAGGTCCTTTTTTGGGCCAGTAAGCCTAATGTTTGCCTGAGCATTTCCATGTTTCCTATTTTATCTAAACTATGTCTGTCAAAGTGAAGGACAGGTTTTGAATGGGAGTATGGCACAAACAGCCAGAGCCTTCTACTGCCTGTATCCTTGAGGTAAGGCTGGCACACAAGTGCCAGTTGCTTTTCTGAGATTTCCACACAAGCAGGATATCTTTGGCCTGAGCGAGTTACCTCAGTGCAGTCTTGTGGGGCAGCGTATGAGACTTTGGGGAGAAATGCCAAGGGACAGTGGAGCTAAAGCATTGCTGCTGACACTCTGCAGAAAACATACACTCTAACTTTGCTCTTCTCTGCCATCTCTTCATTTGCTCACACATGGCTGCTATGAGTAGGGCCACAGTGATTTTTTTTTTCTAAAATGGCACCTGTGATGAATTAAATTTAGAGGAGGGACATCAGTATGACTATAAATAGTAAATGTATTTTCACAGAAACAGTTTCACGGACAGAGCTAGAAGGCTATCCTTGATTCAGCAAGCACTCTAGCACTTACTTAAATCTCAGTGGGGTTTAACGGGGTTTAACAGTACTCTGAAGGCTTTGCCCTATACAGCATTCTAAGTGATGTTGTGAATGCACAGGGCATATAAAAGATTGAATGTATTCAGCTAATGAAAGGCTTACTATCTTTCCTGAAGTGGTACCATTTTACATGAGGAGAACCTCTAAGGAAACCATTATTTCAGGTCATTTTGTTGGCTACATTTACTTACAAACTTCCTGTTTCACTTCTGCATCACTCCCTGTCTGCCACATCCTGAAATGCAAAAATCCAAGACAGAAAGAAAACTACACAAAGATCTCAGGCTGAATAATACATTCCAGAATTTAGCTACAAAATTATGTATAAGATGTCAAGAAAAGTGCCACTTTTTCAGATCCTTGAATGCTAAGTGATATAAAGTATTCAGAGGAGAATTCCTTCCTGCACGTGTGGAGATTTCTGATTTTTGTATGCCCCCATACAAAAGCAGATTTTGATATAAATAAAAAGCTAATTCCATTTGAAATGCAAGCAATGAGGGCAATTAAAAGGAAATAAATGCATAGTCAGTGAATCTAACTTTGGCCTCTAAAAAAAATTTTTGTGGAATTGTTGAACTTACAGATCACATTACAACATCGAATTTTTTTCCTCCTCCTTAAGACATTCATCCTGAACTATTAAAAGTAAAGGTGCCTCTGAGTTCAGTGTGTACATAAGCTAACTCCTAAGCACCTGTTTAGGAATGACAAATATGTTTTATTTCCAGAAGAATGGCTCATACCCCCTTCACCTCCATTCAAAGGGCCAAAAAGCCATAGCTATCGAAAAACTGAGTAAGAGAACTCCTGCAAGTAGCTCCACATTGCAGAACTATATATACACTCATATATAGTCACAGCTGTCCTTGTGCTGGTGAGAAGCCTGATCATGCTTATGTAACATGCTTAGGAGAGACTCTCAGGAAGGGGAACAAAAGACTTCAGAATAGCTGTTCTTCTCTCCAGTTACCCGGTGAGCAAAGCATTGGGCTGGAACTCAAGATACCATTGGGTGATATTGGGTGAGTCACGTTGCCCAGTGACTCACAGAATTAGGATTGTGAAACTGATTTTAGCTGGGACAAGACCTGCATACAGAAGAGATGTTACTCTCATTCTGGCTGGGGGAAAAATGCCCAATACTGCCCTTGCTGAACTTAGTGAAGAAACTGCAGACTGACCTGATTCAAAACTCAAATGGAAGTTAACATTCACAAATTAGAAAGCTTTCAGGATGAAGCCATTGGATCTACTCACACATACATCCAAAATGCACACAGACATACCGGTCTGGATCAAAAATACTCGTACTACCTATTAAAAAAAGAAATTAAGAGCTGTATAAATCATATCTAGTGTTAGTTATCAAAGTCTGAAGTTTCTGTTCAACTATGAATATTTGTGCTCATAGAGACCAACCACTGTGGCCACTTCATAAGGAAGAACTTTGTTTTGAAACACTGCATACATTGTGTGATACTTTTACATGCCTCACTATTTTGGGATAATCCTGGACTTTATCAAAAGAGGCATGGCCAGCAGGATGAGGAAGGTGGTTCTGCCCCCCTTCTGCTCTCCTGAAACCCCACCTGGAGTGCTGCATCCAGCTGTGGGGTCCCCAGCAAAGGAAAGGCATGGATCTGCTAGAGCAGGTCCAGGGGAAGGCCATCAAGGTTGACCAGAGGGGTGGAGCACCTCTTCTATGAAGAGAGACTGAGAGAGCTGGGGTTGTTCAGCCTGGAGAAAAGGAGCCTTAGAGGAGACCTCACTGCAGGCTTCCAGTACTGAAAGGGAGCTTATAAAAAAGCTTGAGAGCAATTTTTTACATGGGCAGATAGACAAGGACAAGATGTAATGGCTTTAAACAGCAGGAGGGTAGGTTTGGATTAGATATCAGGAAGAAATTATTCACTATGAGGTTGTGAGGCACTGGAACAGGTTGCTCAGAGAAGCTGTGGATACCCCAGCCCTGGATGTGTTCAAGGCCAGGCTTTGAGCAACCTGATCTATTGGAAGGTTTTCTGCCCATGGCAGGGGTTGGAAGTAGATGATCTTGAAGGTCCTTTCCAACCCAAACCATTCTATGAGTCCATCATTATATGAATTAAAAGAAAAAACACATAGAGATTTTTCAAAATTACAGAACAGATGCTCTTACGAAATGTTTGAAACAATTTTGAATATTAAGATAAAACATTCAGAGACAAAGAGAGTTATTGAGAGGTAACTATGCAAGAAAAATGCTAGCCTTATGTAACAATTGTTAAGAAAGGAAGCTCTACACAAAACTAATCTCTTCTCCCACACCATTTAGATGGTATCAATTTCACAAGCCAGCACTTCCCTTAGGAAAAGAATTTCAATATGAAAAAAATTCTTTTTTTTTTTTTTTTTTTTTAAGGAAAAATTAGGAGGTGTGTTCTGGTACTTTGTATCACCTGTGTGAACAGCACAGATGTGACTACTTTCCAATAAATCTTTATATATTTTTAAACTTTTTCTCATTGCAAATAATCTTTTTTTCTGCATATTTAAATATGCCTTGGGCTGAAAGATCTAGAAATTTTGTCCATAAAAAGTAATTGTTTAATGTTAGATTCTTTAGCTATAAACAACAAGCAATGTAGTACAATTTCTAAAAGTTGGCTTCTTGGTTACAGTGCGACAACTATTTTGCAATTTTAAGTATTCTTTCTTAAGCAAAAGTGAATAGTATTTATTGCCTATAAATGGCAGAAGTAGCACCACCCACATACTACAGTGCTTATTATACATTTCACTGCTATAAGTATGCTACAGTCTCTCTTTTGGAAGTAACTGTTGGCAGTATTTTTTATATATATTGTCTTTCAGTTCTTAACTTTTCCTGCCACATACTAAAAGTACTGTGAAAAAATCCACATTATGGAAGATGAGATCACTGAGTCCTACCATTAACTCAGCATGGGTTATGACTCTTCCTTTTGGTATTTTTTCTTGTTACAGCCAGCTACATGAAATGTGCAGTCCAACCATACTCATCTGCAGTTTTTCTGTCCCTTTATAAAGTATGTTTTTTTTTTTCCAAGGCAGTAGTTATTATTCACACCTTGCAAATACATAGTCTGATGATGAGAATGAGATACAGGCTCATCTCCAGTAACATAAACAGTCCACTTCAGGAGAAATTACTTACTCCATGTTCTGCCACTGTTATGACTCCTGCTGGCTCTCCCGCCCGGTTCTTCCTTCTTCTTCTCTAGTCATACCATTAACATTTATGATGAGTATAAACAGCCCATACTTGGAAATTGCAAGATCTAAATGCCTTGCTTGGGGATATATTTCCAATGTCTGCCTTTGAGGTTTGTTCCTTCATTAGATACACTTCTAGCAGTGCTCGTGGAGCAGAGAGGTCTATCTTGTCTGGCTGACAGAAATTCTCTCTTCCCCTGTTTCTTTATGACTCACTCTTGATTCTCACACACAAGCTAATAATTTTTATTGATAATCCAAAATACATGTGTAAATACTTTTTCATCCCAAGCAGCCTTAAAATGGAAAAAATGCTTATTTTCAGTTTTATACCAATGAGTAACTAAAATTTTGGATGTCTATTTCTTTCTTCATGTTCATAAAACTAGATAAGATGCAACTAATCACTGACTGATCCCTCTGTTATAATGTGCTTTTATTAATAATAACTATGCCATTAGAAAGTGTGACTCCTCATGGTAAACAACGTCCACTTTGGACCATTGCAGGTAAGTACAATGACATCAAGAAAAAAAGGAAGAAAATGCTTAATCAGAAGTGAGACCTTTTAATTGAAGAGACATTAAGATGCAATGTGAGAAGTACTGGTTTTGAACCAGCATAATGAGTTTAGAGGAGCTAAACCTTGGGCTGTAGCGGGTTTGCATGGCAAGGTTTTTTTGGGGATGGGGGGAAAATGCAGGGCTGGCTTCTGTGAGAAGCTGCCAGAAGCTTCCCCCACGTGCAACAGAGCCAATGCCAGACAGTCCCAAGATGGACCCACTGCTGGCCAAGACTCAGCCCATCAATGACAGTGACAGCACCTCCATGAGGACATACTCAGGAAGGGGAAGAATTGCTGCACCACAGCAGCTGGAGAGAGAACATGTGAGAGGAACAGCCCTGCAGACACCAAGGTTAGTGGAGAGGAGGAGCAGGAGGTGCTCCTGGTGCTGGATCAGAGATTCCTCTGTGGCCCGTGATGAAGACCATGGTGAAGCAGCTGTGCTCCACAGCCTTGGCACCCACGAGGGTGCAAGAGACCCTCCTGCAGTCCGTGGAGGAGAACCACGGGGCTGGGGAAGGTGCATGTGCCCAAAGGAGGCTGCGACCCTGGGGGAAGCCTGCACTGGAGCAGGCTCCTGGAAGGACCTGTGGTCCCACAAAGAGAGAAGCCCACAGTGGAGCACCTTTCCTGGCAGGCCTCGTGACCCTGTGAGGGTCCCACACTGGAGCAGCCTTTTCCTATAGGACTGCAGCCCATGGAAGGAACCCACTCTGGAGTAGTACATGAAGGACTGCAGCCTGTGGTAAAGACCCAAATGGACCAACGCAGGCTGAGTCTTTTTCTCTCTGAAAGAGTAATGCAAATGTGTGGCATCCCAAGGGATAGTTTGATAGTTAGCAAAGGGTGGGATCAGTGTCAGTAAGATCAAGATGCTGAGCACTGCTGGAATCAAGAGAATATTTCAATCCCATATCAAAACATATCAAAAGCAGAATGAGCTTTGCAGTGCAGTTGCTGAGCAAAGAACCCAGCAATATGACAAAATGAAAAACACAAGGCGGTGTGGTATTCAGATTATACAGTGACATGCGTTAATAGATTTTGTAGCATTTCTGAACTACCAGATTATCATCTCTAATGTTCTGTCACAGAGAACCATGACAGAATCAAGTAATTTTTGTATTGTTCGTAATTAAAAATTCATTATAATACAGTGAAACACCTTCAGGTTTAATCATTCCTCAAAGTTTGGAAATGTATCGATCATAGGCTTTTTGCCTACTCATGCATCCCTCAACTCTGGCTTTTCATTACAGTAACAAAGACAACACCTTTCAGTGCTAAGGAATTGACATCACTCAAGCTTGTGTGCAGCTTTCAAACATTACTCTGGTGAAAATCAGAATTGTTCTAGCCCATGGCTGGGTTATGTTCCTGTCACTGCCAACTGAGGGGAACTTGATTATGAATGCATCTCAACAGTCCTATAATGTAAATTGTAAATTTTTCAGGTAGATGTGAGAGAAATGTGATTGAATGGCGATTCCTTTTCCCAACAGACAAACTGGAAAAACAACTGAACTGTTAACTTTTTGTTAAAGGATCTCTGATTTATTTTCTTTGGATGTCTTGAAGATAAACACATACACTTAAATTATAAACCTCAAGTCTGAAGCAAAAGAGGGATTTTAACTTTGTGATATGTGTAATTAGAGTGCAAAAGACAGAAAAGAACAGTGGATTCTGCATGGCTCAGTGAGTAGTCTCCCAACTCTTATTTGCAGTATTATATGACTCAGTAAATTCCTATTCTCTTAAATTCTACAGTTCCACAGCCTGCTGGGATACATTTTTAGCAAACTCAGAATGACAAGTTCAGCTGGGCAGAGATTGTAAAAATTCAAGTGAATAACAAAAGTTCTTCTACAATTTCCATTAGATCCATATGCTACAGTGAGTAATAAGCAGAATTTTAACACATGTACAGGAACTAAAAGGACTGATTACTAGCATTAGGAAGTATTTCTGCAAGATAAGGATTCAGGTTCTGCAGCACTGTTTGATCTTTATTCCAACTAGTAGAAAAAAAGTTATGCTCCCACCATTGAAACAGACTGACATAAACAAAACACAAGATATTTTATAAGCCTTCCTTTCTTGTCTATGTGTAAGTAAGTTATGACCAGTTATATTCCTACATGCCTCACCTACCTGTGCCAAACTGGCTTCAGGAGAAGAAAAGAAGCATTCTGTAGCTCTTCTTTTATGAAAAGGGACAAGGCAAACAACTTGGAGTCATGGTTCCCAAAAGCTGAGATTAATTTTCTCGAATTACTATGCCTATTTCCTGTCAAACAGAATTTGCTTCACTCATACTAATGCAAATGTGTATGTGTCTGTAGTTTCAGAGCGGCACACAGGATTGAACATGCATTTTTAGGCTCCTTATCTCAAAAAAATTCAGCCAGTAGCACCAGAAAGCCTTCAGACAAGGGTGGCAGAATGATTAAATGTACAGGAGACCTTCCAGAAGCAGAATGACTAAATAAGGTACAGATCTTCACTCTGTGAAAGAAGGACAGATGGAAGGTGTAATGCAGGTCTGTGTAATTATGGGTGTCAAGAAAAGGACAGAGATGGATTAATTGTTCATTGGCTTTTCAGGTATGAGATCCAGAGGCAAGCAAACAGGCAGTAAGGGTCAGGTTCAAGAACAAGAAAGAGCTGATGAGTCTTCAAGCAGTTACTTGAGGAATTCATTGCTGAAGCATCGTGAAGATGCTAAAATTTTCTGTGGGCTACATAGAAGATTGGATGACTTTATGAAACAGAAACCCACCGTGGATTACAAAACAGAGAAACTGCATCTGGCAAAGGAAGACCATGCAGAGTACTACAGCAAGGGAAGGTACTCTATTACTGTACTCCTGTCTATAAATACACTTTTTTTTGACACTGTTAAACACATGCTACTAGGCTTAAAAAAAAATCTAGATGCAGGCAGTAAGATTGTGACTGTATCCAAATCAGTTGAAAAATTTCCAATAACATCAACACCACTTATTTTCTTCACTTAAGTTATTATCCTCCAGATTGCAATCCACTACAGTTTAAAGTTCATTGTGTTACCGCACACAAGTAATGAGATTTACATAACCTATACTCAGGAAATCAACACTTAGTTCTAGAGAAAGTACCAACGCAATTTTTACAGACGAAGACATAAATTATCACTTGACACTTCAAATGGTAGTCTTTCACTTTCAATTGATTTTATCTGGGAAGAAAAAAAAAAAAAAAAGAAAAAAGATTGTTTTCATTGCCCAGCTTCATCTATCTGTTCCAGTACAGTACATTCATTTTCAGGGATCTGTTCCAACTCTTTCTTTGTTTGGAGTCTCTCCTAGTTGACTGCCAAGACACCGTGCAGCTCTTGGTCTGTGTTGCCTCTTATTCAACAGCTAGAGAATATTAAATATGCTCAAGAATTTTATACCACCCAAATACATGATTCATTTAATTCCCAAATGCTGCCAGGACTGCTACAGTTCAGCAATTACATCCACGATACTACATAGCTGACTTTTAGTGTCACTCAGATAGTGTTATTTAAGGCTCCAGTGGTATTATCATATTTTGTTTTCTCCGTGCTTTCCCAGGAAATTTTAAGCACATTCTCATGTCCCCTTTGATTTCTTTCATGTGAAGTCTCCAAAATGGTATATGGCAAAATGTTCCATCCTCCACTGCCAACACTCCAGTAAGACAGTTTGTCCCACCACTCACAATGTCTCTCAATCTTGACTGCTGCTACAATATCAAAGGCATTACAACTACTCAGTAGTTTAAGTAAAATCACAGCTCAAGTCAGTGGAAAAGCAAATTTTGACTTAGTTAGGTAGTCTGGGATTAAGGAAATGATAAATAAGTTAATTACTATATGATTTCTGTTTAAATGTGCCAGATACTATAGGTCAGAAAGCAATGAAGAGTTAACCTGTGTATAAGTACAAAAGCTCTGCTAGACTACAAGGGCAGCTCAATAGCTCTACTTATTGCATAGCCTAAAAACTACTGTCTCTCAAATTGTTAGTACTTTTTTCACTCATTGGCACTGGCACTAGGAAATGACAGAGAAAGTGATTTTTGTAACTTTTTGACTCACTATGATATAGCTTTACTGTACTATTCAATCTTAAATCTTCTACTTGTAGTGATCCCTTTCCCCTTCAGTAAACAATGGTTTTATCTACTCCTAAAACCTCTTGGAAATCTTTTCAGCATTTGCCGATTCCCTGGTGTGCTTCCTCCTAGTCTGTGTGTTTTACTTGAACAGTTTCTTAATTTTTTGGAATTAAACAGCTGTTAAACCTTCTTTACAACAGGTGTTAATTAGTATTGCTTTCTGATCTCATCTCAAATCCAGTTTATACCTCTAATCCTGTAGCAACTTCTTTCCTTGGTTTTTTTTTTAAATAAAACTTGAAATAGACATTTTGGATATGTCCTCTCCTTGGTTTTAGCATTATAGGAAACTCACAGTCATGTTTCTGACCACTACTGAAACCCCACAAGGCAGCAGAGGAAAATGGGAGAGATGAGGGTTTCAGTTGTTACACTTTTTGAAACTTCAGGCCTCTGATTAGGAACAGATTCATTGTCAGCAGTCTAGAGATAATAAGCTACAATGATTTAGGCTCTTTCACTTAATAAAGGACTTTCAGAGGTTGTTACAAGCTCTTGTACACTTGAATAAAGTTATTTACCTGAAGAGGACTATTCAGTTTCCTCTGTATTGGCATTCAAGGCTTAGACATCTGGAGAAGGAACCCCAATACCCTGAGGTTTGTCTATCATCCAGCACTGGGACAGACCTTGCACAGTTTGGGGGGGTTTGTATGACACAGTAATATGATTATGATTATTAAAAATGGAATATATGATTATAACACAACAAGGAGATTAGCAGCAGGCTATTAAAGGAAAGAACTGAGAAAATCTATCAACCAATCAACGAAGAAAAGAGCCTGCTTTATGGACCTCAGCAAATGTGAGTCTGGACTTTAACTGTTCTTCAGAATAGCTGCTACTGACTTCACTTAAGCTGGCAAATCTATTTTGTGTGCAGCTTTTGGCCATCTTAATTTCTGACCTGGCAACACAAGTCAAATCCTTGCATTTTGTTAATTTTGTCTTGGTAGCACTTATCCTTGTTTGATCGAGGAATTTATTGGTTCCATTGCATAAGTTACCAGCTAGCACTGAAAGAACTGGATAAATTATCTGCAGATGATAGCTATTAATAATCAAAGACTCAGAAGAAATTTCACTTTTTTTTGCGTGACACTCCTGGAAACTTTGGTTTTTTGAACATGGGAGATCAAGAACTGAGAAGTAATTTCTATAGACCACTTTGTGACTAACTCAAACATGGTTATCTAGAGAAGTCAAATGGATTGGCTGGCTTTGATCCCTCCAGGTCTTTTACACTCAGCCACCCTATGCAGCTACTTTGCATGTCCAGGCAGAAAAAAAAGGAGCAACTTAGTGTTTTGTAGACAGGTGAGTGCAGAGATTATCAAGAGGTTTAAGACAAAAAGATGGAATCTTGGTTATGTGTTTCCTGTTTTTACCAACAAAGGAGATTTATCAGGGATTTCAAGTTACTGTTTTTCTGAACCAACCCACAAGGACTGCATCCAGGTGGATGTCCCAGAGCAACTGAAACTGTCAGACCAGGGTGACATTTTCTACCTTGGCTTAGATATATACACCGCTTACTCTGAAACCCCTTTCACATTGTGCCGGTATCCTCTTCCTCTATTCTCACAACAATTCTTACACTCAGGTGCAGGAGACCACAAAACACAATCCGCTCCCAGGCTTGTGCTGCTGCAACGACTCCTCGTGAAACATCCAGCAGGATCCTGAGGCATTATATCACATCATCAGACAAAGGTTTGGGTTGGAAGGGACATCAAAGATCATCTAGTTCCAACCCCTCTGCCACGGACAGAGGATGACTCTGTCATCAGTGTCAGGCTGCTCAAAGCCCCATCCAACCTGGCCTTGAACACTTCCAGGGATGGGGCATGCACAGCTTCTCTGGACTACATTTTCATTTTATATTATGTACACTTTGGTCTTTACACTCAACAGCACGTTTCTAAGGAGGTTTTGAAACAGTGTAGCACAAGAATGTCCTTCCTCCTTTCAGAGGCTTTCCCTGGCAGCTGCTGTGTGTGGCTCACCTAAGGATCAAACAGTTAAAAATGTTATTGATAGACTCACAGGAATCTGTTTAATAGACTGTTGTGCTTTTAATTGCATGAATTACAATTTCTACACAAAAATCTACAAAAAATTCTTTCTGGAAAATAAACAAAGTGAAAGATAATAAATTAGTCCTAGTCAAGCTGTATTTGCTACTAAGCTTGAGAAAAAAATTCCTTTGTAGGATCTGTGTCTAAGTTTGCACAGTGTCAGGGCTGTCAGCTCCATGGACAAGAGTTGCTGGCTTTTAAGAAGCCTTCACCTCCTGGGAGTCTCTAAATTCACGAGAAAAGTAACAGCCTCTAAATCTTCCATGTCCTGGTAGGATGACATTAAGTTAAGTTCACAGCTCATCTCTGTTTGGGGTGGCAAAGAAACCGTACTCGGCCAAGAGCTGGACTCAGTCACTTAGTTTTTAAATCTTATAAACAAGTGCAGAGAGATAAATATTCCCAGCCAAGGAGATCCTGATGTAACTCTGTGTGTACACACACAAGATAGACATTTTAATAGGCTGTATTCCTGAACTCTGGGTAGCTCTTCTCTTTCACTCACCAGAGCAAATATTAACCTTTCACAGATGTCAGTCACACAGTGCACATAAATATTTCTCTCTACATGTAAATACACGTGTTATTCTCTTATGTGTGTGTATAAAGCTCTATATGTATATACACACAGAACTGTAAGGGTCTATAAGGACAAATATTTTGGCACAAAACACAATTGGGGCATCCATAAATCTGGAAATCATTACATCATAGCACAGTGCCTAGTTTCACAGTTGCCATAAGTAGATAAAATGTTAAACCCATGTTTCCTTATGTTCAGTGAAGTTTATGTGATTTACTGGAAGTATTAACAACAGCTTGAACATAAAAAATATGTAACAGAACACTAGAGTTCTGCTTATGGTAGAGACTTCCAAGACTGATTTTTTTTTTAATTTGATGTACTATAACGTTGAAATGAAAATCAGTTTCTTGGCACTTCTATATAAACCTGTTCACAATGGTTCCTGAATGTTTTACAAACTATTAAAAAAGAGGTTTGGTTTTAAAATTGTGTGTGTCATTCTGTATTTGTTTTTCATTCTTAAAGTAAAATTCCCAGCAATGGAAAGAAGCAGGAATTCTTATAATCAGCTGCAGTGAGATTTTAGAGCTTGTCAACTAACGCAGTATATTTAAAACAAAGATTCACTGCATCCCTCCATGATGATTCAATATATATGAGTCTGGAAGCTGCAACAGAAAAAGTATTTAGACAGAGAATGGAGAAAATTTTGTATCACACAGGACAGATGCAGGCAGCAACCATGGCAATAAGGGCAAACAGATGAATGTTTCAGGACTACATATTTTTCTAAAATACTCAACAGTGAAATGATTTTGGATTAGATTCTCCACAACTTGTAATTGCACTGACTGCATCAGAGTGGAAAAGTAAACACAATATATTTTTCATAAACTGCTAAATTATTGAGAAGAAACAAGAAGCTGCCAAAGCACTGTAATTCTCTTGAAACAAAGGGGACAAATTTTCTAAAATTACATCACCCATACGTATGTATGATTGATGAGAAGGCACAATTGTTTCATTTTGTATTTTGTAAAATTTCACATAAGGATGGTGTAATTTCAAATTACTTTGAGCATCATCATTCTAAATTCAGTTGTGATCTTAGTATTTCCCTAAAACCAAAGAGCACACATAGTTGCACTCTACGACAAATAAATGAAAAAGCAGAAAGCATGTGGGATTTTAGGAACCTTTATGACATGCAAAAGTTGCTGAAAGGGTTTTTGAATATGACATCTTTGGCTACAAAATGGCCTTCTTAAATGACAGGTACTTACAGAACAAAAGCATGTAATAGGAGTTTTTTCAGACAGCTATGGTAAAGGAATTGGAGGAATTTCAAACAATGAGTTCAATATGTGAACCAAAGTCATACTTCCAAAGGAGAATGCAAACATGCATAGCACAAACATCTTCAGTATATTTCTAACACCTGAGAAAGAGATGTTGGTTTGTGCATTATTGTTATTTTTCTTAGTTGTCATACATAAAAGGTTCACCTGAACTTTCAAATTATCCTCCTTAAACCTGGATTAAGGTAAATGTGAAAACGTCTCATACTGAGAAGAGGAACGAAGCCAATGCTTAACAGGAAGCACCTTCTGAAGCTGCTTTCAGTAGAACACTGAAACTTCTTCATGTTGGAATACTTTCTTGAATTAAGGTTAAATTAGAAGGAAGCATCTTATTTTTTAAAACCAATTCCATCACATGCTGGCCATAACGCTTTGCTATCATGAGTTGTTGATTAGTTTAGGCAATTTTTATTGTAGGCTTTGTTTTTCAGCCACAGGTTTAAGTAAAGAGCATTAAAATAAGAGTAAGTAGGCAATTAGGCAAGAAAACAGTAATGGAGTAAGATGAGTAAAGTGTCATTTTGCCCCAGTATACATGTCATCCAACCCAGAAGAAAATCAAGCCCTTAAATATGTCTATTATCTAACTGTAACTGGGGGTATCATGGGGAATAATAGCATGAGCTGAATTACTTGAGTGTGCTAATGTTTCTCAAGAGTCATGGTCTTCATTGTCCTTTTTTTCCTTGATTGCTCTGAAATGAGTGTTTTGTCTATTTTTGTTTTGAAATATCAACTTATTTCTATCCTCCTTGAAGTCCCACTCATGCCCTTGCTATCTTGCCCAAATTCAGCAAACCTTGGTTTTAAGAGAAGCCTGATTGCAGATTATCAGTGAGAACAATCACTAATCAGCAATGATTCTTTCTGAAAATAAGTACCCTGACATGTGGGGTTGGGGTAGTGCAAGACACAATGTGCTAAATTTCTTGTTTCTTGGGTACTAGTAGCAATGCCCCAAAGAACTAGAAAGGCTTTGAGGACTAACCAGATGATGAGTTCCTGCAGACCCACACAGGTACTGCTGGCCCAAACCTCTCCTCAGGGATAGCTGATTGCTTCTTTCCCACAGACCTTGGTGCCACTAAAGCCAAATGAAATCCTCTTCAGTCTCAAGAAGAGTTCTCCTACAACTTCTGGACTTAATGTACTGAGCAAGCGAGTGGAAAACCCGACATTAATAAGGGACATGGGCGAATGCACAGAAGCACATGAGTTAAGGAGACATTGGTAGAACCCTTCACTAAGGGCTGCTAAGCAAGGAAACACCCTGCTATGAGAGTAATGTTTCTTTAATAAAATAAAATGACAGAACAGATTGAAAATATAAATCCAGATCCTATGCACTGGAGAATCTTTTTAATTATAAAAACCTATACAGCTAGATCCTGTCTGCAGTTAACCCAAAGGAATTCTTCAGAGGGAAGAAAGTTCCTGGCTGGCTTAAAGCCAGCAAAAGCAGTAGCAAAAGGAGGGTGGTTTCTAGGGAAGTGAGTGCACAGGAAGACTCTGGGGATGAATGAGAAATCCTTCTTTGATCCTAGCCCATCCCTATAAAATCCAGCTTGTGCAGTCAAGCTAGTTCAGTCAGTCATTGCAGTTCTGAGGATGGACTAGTGCCCAAGAACTGAAATGCAACCCAGTTCACTGAGCAACCCCTGCTTCCCTCCCCTGTGGGCAAAATCACACTGAGAAGAAGGGACTTTCAAACCCCTGTTCAGCCTGCTTTGTTTAAGTACTGTGAAAAAAGCAAATTCTAAATTACAAAAAAAAAAAGAAAAAGAGAGACGTGGAGGTTTAAAGATGTAAAGACACTGCAGCAAAATAAATGTAATCATCTCAAATCGCATCACTATTTGGTAAAACTGTCCTCAGTGCATAAACAAATATGCTCAAAGTTAATATCACTAAGTTAAACAATCATGAATAAAATATATTTATGTAAGTGGACAGACCAAAATATGATTTTGCAATTGCTCTGTATGAAGCATGATGGCTTTTATGAGGAAAAGTAAGAGTAGTTACAGAACAGGAGTTAGTGAAAATACCTACCAACGTCATCAATTTGAAATATGTGATCTCTGTGCCATAGGTACAAGGTTCCTTAAAAGTTTAAAAAAATTAGTAGAGCACATTGTTCATATTAGACTTATGAAGCCTTATTAATCATTATGTGACACAATAAAGTACTTCAACTTTAAACATGTGAAAAATAAAGGTGAGACACATATTCACTAAGCCAGGAATCCAAAACACTGACATCAAAGGCTGGTTTGTCATCCCAATTTTCCTTTATTACAAATGGGAAGAAATGCACTCCCTGCAGAGGGTAATTAATTTCCTTCAAGATAGGTCATATGAATCACCCTATGAAGTTACCAAGTTCTTTCTAAAGGCTATACAGACTCGGAGATCTGATGTTACAGTGTCTAGATTAATTGAAAGACAAACAGTTAGTTTCTGCCTTTGGAATGACAGTTTTGTAGCTAAGAGGCTTAAGGCAAATTAGACAACTGCTCTGTAGGCAACTTGGATTTGGTTTTATTTGTGGCCAAAATTCCTGTTCTAGGATATCTGCTGGTTAGTTAAAGCCACTATAGGGAAATTACATGTGGTGTTGCAGGTATAAATATACTATGGAACACACCAAATTTGAAAAACAAATGCTCTGTGCCAGCATAAACAAGTCCAAGAGATTGACTGCAGCTCTCATAACTTTAAGTCATTACCATCAGAAATGCATGGCCATTACCTCTCCCAATCTAAAAAAAAAAATGTTGTCAGTATAAGCAAAACACAAATGGGATATTTTAGCTATTTTTCAGTCGGAGATAGGCAGGATCCCTTCAGCAGTCAGTGCTGAAGTGCAGCAGAAGGATTGCTTTTGAAGTGTTTAATAATAATAAGCATTTCCACATGAGCATCAGTTAAAACCTTTTCATCACTGAGAGATGGTTTCTGTATTCTGTGGACTAAGGTACACTGTGGCACTGGCAATACTGAGAACATGTGAAGAGAGAATCTGTGCTTGCTTTCCCTCGCTCTGCAGAAACAACGTGTTCTCTCTGGAAAGAAGACACCTTGCACTTGGAGGAGGCAGGATGTGAGCACCCAGAACAGTGTGTTCTTCTTTTGCAAGGGTCCAGCTGACACTCCCATTTCCCTTGGCACAGCTAGGAGATGTGTTTTAGCTACCCAATCCATTCACAAACTCCTAAAAATTTTGAGAACAGACAATGGGATATTAAAACCATGTTGCAGCCATCTGTTATTGTTATGATGTCTGCATCAGTATCAGGAAAGTCAACAGGACCTTAAGACACTTTAGAAGAAAACCAAAGTCTATTTATTGTCTCCTCTGAAAATGTTTTTGTTTGTTTGTCTGGGTTTTAGGTTCTTTTTTAATACCACTAGGGTAAGGTTCATCTTGCCTTAGTTCAGCCACGTGAAATCAAACAACAACCAGCAACAGTAACTACCTGATCTTTCCACTCGATGTCAGGTATAAAGTGGATGGATTTGTTTGTTCACTGGAGGTTTCTGTCTCTCTCCAGTGACTATACAAGGAATGTAGGTGGTTGGTGTTTACAGCTACAATCAAATTTGTGGGTGCTAGCTGAAAAAAAAAACAGGCCTTTGCTGCAAAAATCCCCTTTTTAGAGCTTTTCAAAATTTGTCATTAAAAATGGTTTTTATATAAATTAGTATATAGAAATGTACTAGGGGTAATCTTAAATCAGACACAATATGATCCTCTATCTACTGCTATAATCCTAGTGTTCATTCCTTCATTCAAAAGAAATAAATTGGTCTGGTTTACTTTTTATAATGGAAATGACAGTAGCAAGTCAATGCTCAGAATCCAGTATTTATTGGCAGAGACAAACTAAAGTATATCAATTACTAGAAGAAAAAAGTAGAAAATATTATTTTCACTGGATGTAAATTTGGTGCTATATCTTCTTAGTCCAGTACTCTCAGGTCTGACACCAAACTGTTAAAAATATCTGTATACTAGGGAATAGAACAGATTTCATCTTCAAAATAGTAGCCTTTAGTATTCTTCCCCTGATTTAGGGCACCACAGAAGGAACACAGGTAAAAGTTTATCCATTAATTTAATGAACAGAAGACAGTATTGATTCTACTAGAACTGCTAACCTAGTACCCTGATTTGAGTGGGTACTTTAATTAAATGATGGTTAGAGGGAGAAATTTGAATTCTCCGTGAATCTCACAGAGATTCTACTGCAGGAGGGTCCTTACTGGCAGAATACATTTACCCCTCTAGGAGATGTCAGATGTAAGGAGTTGAGAGGCTCTCAGGCCAGGCCAACTTCTCACCATACATTTTGGACTGGATACAGAGCTGTATTAATGCTCCTCTCATGCTTTATGACCTCAGTTAATAATCATCCCCACTACTTAACCATCACTGAGAAAATTGCTGGGTTCTTTGGCAGCAGCTGCCTCTCTCTGACAGACATGAGAACCAGATACCTGAGCTGAAAAGTGACAAAACTTTCAAGTAGTTATTGATAGTTTGCATAAGACTCTATGTTTTGAAGAATTCTCTGAAAGCAAACTGGAGGTGTCAGCTGGAAAACTCCCAGAAGTGCACTTCCAACAGACAGCTCTGAATTCATGCCACTTACAGTTATTTTAAAAGCACAGTAGCTTGGAGCATGTGCAAGTGTATGCATCTTTTGAGTCTTTTTCAAACGTACATTTTAGGCTGATTATAGTAACCATTTTTCCTGTATCTACTGACCTCTGTGCTTATTCAGCCTTTATGATGTACTACCACAGCCTGCTCTGCACAGCTGGGATTCAGCTAATCTGATTTCAGAAGGAAAGTTCCTTTTCTTGGTTTTCGCTACATGGTTAACAAAGCGAGACAGTCACCTGTGGAGGATGCTTGTTCTGTTATAAAGGAGATGGCAAAATACAGAGAATGGTTTATTCTCTGCTTCAGCCCTTCTCTTTCCAGGAAAGGAAGAGACACAACAGGTTTGCCTCGATAGCTGGCAAACAGGTTTTTCATGCCAGTTCAGGGTTACCAAATGTAGCCACAAAAGGTTAGCCTGCGTGCTACAAGATCTACATGAGGCTGGTGCCCTCCTAGGTGCCAGCTCTAAATCAACTGATCCATACTTTGCCTGACCAGCTGGCACAAGGACATGAGGAGCCCAGGACCTCTTTGCAGTAGTGTCTTGGTGTGAATGCAGGTAGCAAAAGGTTCTGATTCTCTGAGCCAAGGAAGGATGTATTTGTGGTCCTTCACACTGGTATCAGAATCACTCCCAAAAAAACAGAACAAAACAAAACAAAAAGATCTTGTGTATCCTGGAAAAGGAGCATGTGCTGAGCTAGGACTGGAACTGCTTAAAGGCACCACCACATGGCTTGGCTGCTCAGTGGCTGTCCATGCACCAGTGGTGGGATGGGGGCCTTTGCCTCCTGGGGAAAGGCTGCTTGCTCCTCAGAAGTTTTCAAGGATAGGTGGAAAGCATTCCCAGAAGAATCCCATAATCTCTTTCTCTGAAAAGCCCAATGAAAAACCTTTCTCCATTTTCTACTCCTCTTTCTACCCACTGCATAATATACCAGATAACATTATTATAACATATCAATGGCTCATCTGACATGCACAAGTACGTCAGAAGCCGTTGAGATGAATGTATTGAGCACAGACTCAGTGACCAAGAAATTGCAGAAACTGTCATAGACTTCAGAGATTAAGTTTGACTAGTTTATAATCTTAGGCAAACATAAAATTTACTCAAATTTAAGGAATTTTTCCTGTTCCGCTTCAGCCCACATTTGCTGAGAAATAGCTTGACTGTAAAAAAAAGTAATTTTTATCCAAGGTTCTTTCCAGTTTTTGTCTCACACCAGTCAATACCTAAACTAGAAATGTGGCTGTTAAAGAGTGAAAGAAGTACTTTGAGAATTTAAACCAAAGCAGAAGTTTGAAGGAAGAAGAAAAACCTCAAATGAAACCAAAACAGCCCACAACTCCAAGAAGAACATGATATAATAGCAAAGTCATTTATGTGCTGCGTTAGTCTTTGTGGCACACTAAAAACCTTTTAATTCATTTGAAAACTTCACTGTGCCAAGAAATTGTCTTATTTTCAGTCGCTCCTCTTTTGACAGTCTCAAATTCCATTTGACTGAAAGGTAATGCCCCTTTGAAGGACTTCTGCATGCATATCTGTTAGAGAAAGATTT
This sequence comes from Acanthornis magna, assembly GCA_036785705.1. Lineage (NCBI taxonomy): Eukaryota > Metazoa > Chordata > Aves > Passeriformes > Acanthizidae > Acanthornis > Acanthornis magna. The sequence continues at coordinate 18,318,864 of JAWUZG010000090.1, forward strand.
AATTTCTCAGCCTTCCCCTGTGCTCACTACATAAAACTATATTAATTAATATGTATTTAGTCAGGAGACTTTTTTTTCCCCAGCAACAAATCGCAGTGGACATGAGGATCCTGGCACCATTGCTGCTGGTGTTAGTACCAACACTTTTCTACACTAGTTAGTGTCAGTGTAGTAAAGCAAAGGCACGTTTGGCTTACCTTTCTCAATGATTCAGGACTTCTAAAACACATAGTTTCTGGAATTTTGTTTTGTCACAAAACATGGTGATAGAAGATTGATTTACACACAAAGTTTTACCTTCAGCCTTCTTTCAGTAATTAAGAATATTTTATTTGAGAAAGTAACAAAAATATGACCCAACACAACTTAAAACTGAACAGAAAGAGCACTGATAAATCTGACACTCATAAAGCCATTAAGTGTCTGAATAGAACAAAGCTTCATCTATTTTTATCTGCTTTCTCTTTAAACAGGTTATAACTGCTTCTATGCCGCTTTTCTGTAAGATAAGTTATGGTGACTTAGTCATCATTTTCAAAATTAATTCAGTCCCTTTTAATGCTGACTACCAGCACCACCAGAGGCAAGCAGAGATGCCACACAGGATTTTCCCTGTTGATTTTGCCACCTCACTCCAGTGAATCAAATCCCAGAAAAATCTGACAGATTAAACAGTGTACTGGCATGAAGACAGGTCTCAGGTCTTGGGAGGAGCAGTCACAATATTTTTCCTTGTCATTTAAGTCAGGCAATAAACACACACACACACACAAAGGTGAAAGCTAGCCCCTTAACAGTTTTCTCTTTGTGTGTCCTTCAATATATGCTTGGTGATCTCTCCACACTGAAGAAATGCAAACCCACTGTGACCAAGAGCAGAGCCACATTGCTCAGGACCCAACACTTTCAGCAGATATGCAAAGATATCTCAAAAATATCATCAAAATCATACCAGATCTGTAGTGACCTCAATTCCACTTAAATTTCAGCTAGCAGTATTTGGCTCTAAATAGCATGAGATAAGAAGAAATGGATTTTCTTTCTGGAGCTATTTTAAGGGCAATGACTACTATACATAGAGTCAGAATAAATGGCTGAAGTTAAATATAAAAGACAGACATATTTTTGTTTTCCTGTTTCCAAATAGAGTCTCATCTGTTCCTAAGTCTGAACAACAGAAGAAAAAAGAGAAAGAAACACAGTGAAGAACCCCATCCTTCTGCAAACAAAACCAAGGCCTTTCAGTATAGAAGGCAACACCAAAGGAAAACCAAACTATGGTTTCAGCTATTTTGATATTGAAGGACAAAGCTTATTTCTTAGTCTTACCTAAAAAAATGGATGTAAATTCAGGTCTTCCAGAATTTCTGCTGTTCTAAAACAGGTCTAAAGCACTCTCACTGGTGCCTGGCTTCTCTCACTGTACACAAAACTATTGCTTAAGTGAATGAGGTTAATTTATGGAAAATTCAGTATGTTTGCACAGAAAACCTTGCTAAGCTATCCAGGTGAGGTCTTTGGAGCAATTAACATAAGCACTGAAACATTCTAAGTAACTGCAAAACAATTAAATTTGAAATTTCAAGCGAATGGGACTTAAAGGTGCTGTAATACTGGTATTTAGTTTAGCGTGTAGAACTTATGTCCCGTTATGTCTATTCTGCATTCTGTATAAAACCTCTATGTGCACTGTTTCTTAGAAATATTAATTTCTTAGATGAAACCGACATGCCTCTGTTGCCATTTTTTTTTCCTTCTTTTGTTTGTGGAGTATCCATTCTCTGTAGCAAAAACACAGGCTAGAAGGTGTTTTTATTTACTCCCACCTAAAAGGTGTTGCAGTGTTGGAAGAGTCATCTCACAAGTCATGCGTAGAGAAATATAAAATTCGGTTGCCATGCTAACAGGAAGTCACTCAACTAAGTCCAGTAAAACAAAAGTGCATAAATGACATTTTCTGGCAAAAACAGGGAAATATTAGATTAACAAGTCTGTAGGTTTTGACAACTGCAGCCACAATTACAGTTGTGTCCCTGGGTAGAGTGGTGAATTTGTCAGCATTTAAACCTCCAGAGCATCAGCTACTTCTTCCCAACAGGGCAAGCTTCTGTCCCACCACCTCAGGAGTCAGGGCCTTGCCCATGTAAACCCCACGGGGGGGAGAACCCACCAGCCCCTTCCGATGCTCCAGGAGCCGTCCCACGGCCCACTTCACCCTGCTCTGCTCCTGCCACCTGCATCTGTCCGTCCTCCAGCTCCCTCCTCGGGGCTTCCTGACAGCATCCCCGCCTTCCCTGGAGGGTCCCTGCGGACTGCGCCGGCGGGGAGCGCAGTCCCCTCGGGGAGAGACGCCGGGGACCCCGCAGCTGCGGCCGTCACTACCGTGGGGACCAGGGGGGCCCCGCGGCGCGGCTCCCGCACCCCACCCGTGTGCGCGACGTGCGAACTCCCGCCCTGGCGCTGCGGGGCCGCGGTGCTCTCAGCGCCGGCGGGAGCCGCGGGGGCGAGGGCGGCCGGGGGCTCCCACCTGCGCGGGTGACAGATGCGGAGCCTCCTCCTGCCCCGCGGAGCGGCCCACGCCCGCTCCCTCCGGCCCCCTGCGCGCTCCGCTGTGCTGCAGGTGTCACCCAGCGACGGAAGGATGCCGCTTCCCACGGCAGCGGCTGCCAGGGAAAAATACGTTTATTACACGCGAGAGGAAGGAAGAGATCGCAATACTCCTCTGGACTATCACCAAGGGCCAAGGGCGTGCACGATGTCGCTTTATGCTGCGTGCGTCGGGGCAAAAAGTTACCTAGGGGCTTTTTTTTTTTTTTTTTCTTTTCCCCAGAGGGTCAAAAAAGTAACCAAAGGCTCAGAAAGAGAACAGATCAAAGTTGATGAGAACTTACTTGGTTTAGGTGCTTGCGTTGACAGCCGGCATCTTCCGAGAGCAGTTTTAACAGGTCACATTTTCCCATGGAAGTGGCACCCTTTTCAATCCCGTTTGTAAATTAAATCCCTTTAGAAGATGTTTGTTTTATTTCACTCGCTGCCGTCCATCTCAGGCACTATCCACATTTTTTACTTTATTTTCTCCATGTTTGCCACACATGCCGGCACTCTCGGACGCACGCCCACGACTCAGCGGGTGCCCATCAGCTCCGGCCGGGGGGACCGCGCCTGCCGCCGGGCTCCGCTGCAACAGATGAGAGGCAGGTTCTTCCCCGGTTGCTTAGAGCGGCGTCTCCTCGTTCCCTCGGGAAGCCTCATGCCGGCTGCAAAAAGTAACAGCTCCTCCCGACGCGGCGGTCCCCTCCGGAGCGCGGACTGCGCGGCGCGGGGAGGGACGAAAGACACCCCAATACCGGCACAAGGAGCGCGGACGGGCACACGCCGGGGCTTCTCCGTGCTCGCCGCCGCGCTCTCTCCTGGGCCGGCCGCGGGCTCTGTCTCGGCGGGCGCCGTCCCGCCGCCCCCCGCCCGCCCGCCTGCCTGCCCGGCCGCCGCCCCCGCCGCGCTGCCCCCGCCGCGCACCGCGCACCGCGCACCGCGCCCGCCGCCGCTCGCCCGCGCCGCCCTGCGGCTGCGCCGCGCACCGCGCCGGGCTCCGCGGGCCGCCCCGGGGCTCTCCGCGGGGCTCAGCGCCTGCCGCCCCGGGGCCGGGGAGGAGCGAGAAGGCGCCCGCCGAGCTAAGGAGCGGGGCGAGCCGGCGAGCCGAGACCGCGCACCGCACGGGACCGCTCGGAGGCAGACGCACCAAGGAGCAGCCTCGACTCCGGAGAAAGTTCGCTGTTACATCCCTCCGCATCTGGGGAAGCCCTGACCCGCTCCATGCAGCCGCGGCGGGGCTCTGTGAGTCCGCCTCCGCGGGGGCCGAGCCCGGCGCGCTCCGAGCCCGCAGCCGAGCTTTGCTCCAGGTGTCTCGCCCGACGCTCCTTCCCGAGAGCAGCAAAGCTCTGCCCCGGGAGCGCCACTCGGCGCAGCCTCCAGCCGGGTGGTCCCTGCCCCTGCGCCGCCCCAGCCTCGCCCGGTGCCCCTGGGTCAGCCCGGCCTGGACGTTAACGGGACCGTGCCGCAGCCAAGATTAGTAATAGAGGAGCAGTGGGAATGAGGCTTTTAGACATCTTCTTTTCCCTAAAAAATTATGGCAGAACTTAAATGCACGAGCTTAGAAATGGTAGGAAAAAGATGCAACGTGCAGAGACAGAGATGCATAACAGAACATCCAGGTCTTTGCTGAGTTTTGGTTGGTTGCTTGGAGGGTACTCATTATTTATTACTATTATTATTATTATTATCATTATTATTGTTTGAGGTCTGTTTGGACTCAGCACTGCGTTGGGGTCTGGACACGATGCCGGCAGAGTGCCACCTGCCACCATGTGCAGAGCCTGCCGTGCCCGGGCGAGCATCCCTCAACTCCGGCCCATTCCTGCCTTCCCTCTCCCCGGGGAGGCTGGCTCCCGCCTGGCACCGTCAGGCAGCATGCTCCTGCTTTCTCACTTTGCCCGTCTCTTTGGATGAATAACTTCCACTTGGGGGTTCGAGAGGAGAAGCGGGGTGAAATTAAGCGCAGGGCAGTTTCACCGGGAAGGGCCGAGTCTCAGCGGGGTGAGACTGAGCAGTGTCGCACAGGCAGCCTAGCCACCAGCAGCCCCTCTGCTTCCCGCACCGCCAGGGCGGGGGTGTCCCTCCAGCTGGGTTCCTCCTGCCTCCCTGGAGCACACCGAGGAGTGAAGCGCTTGCCAAAGCAGGCGAGCCTGAAAATGTCATTACAGCAAACGTGAAGGCACCGCCAGCCGCAGCACAGTGGAAGGCAGCTGTGAGAACAGGCACCAGACCACCAGACCTCCGCGGGCAGCAGAGGTGATGCAATTCATCTGCATTAAGCTGTGCAGTGAAAATGCCAGATGGATTCTGCTCTGGGACTTCCACGGTTGCAGCATCAGGTCTCTGCCTCAGACTGCTGTGTGAACCACTGGCAAACGTATTTTAGATGTGCCCCAAATTAGGCACTGCTGAGATTTCAGCAGAAACACACTCCCTTTGGGGACCTGCTCAGGAAGCAGCCCCGTGGCACTGAGCGGTGTGCAGTACACGCAGGCTGTAACAGGTCTCTGCGTGCCTCTTCTGAGAGATGCCAATTGAACACGTGAGATCAATTCGTGTCAGTTCAAATAGAGATCAAATGCCAAAAGCGGCTGCTTGGACAGCTGAGCCAGTCATTCTAGCAGGCACATACACGTGTACGCAAATGTTAGTGCGTACACATGCAGACTGACACATACATATCCACACAAAGGCAAGGAGAGGGATTTGGGTAAGTAGAGGCACACGAGAGGGCCAGAGAGCCTGCAGTGAAGGCTGTGGGTGCTCCGTCAGATTGCATTGGAATTGGCAATGTGAGCACATCAGACTATTATTGGAGCATTTGTACCTCTTGTGCAGGCTACCAGCAGCACTGTGTCGCTACAGATTGGAAGTGTAATCACAGCTTGCTTTCAGAGGCACTTCCCAGAGCAGAGACTGATTTCCCCCCCCGATATATTTCCTTATTTGATCATGAGAAGCCAAATTCTGTTTTGAGTGTAATATTTAATTTTTCACAAGCAAATACCTCTATAATTAACAGTATTTGCTATGTTTTTTATGCATATTGTGACATTTGTGCTCTGCAGGGGTGAACGCAACATGGCACTATCAATGTGTTTTACGTTTTCTGGCATTTTACGTGTGATAACCCATTAGCAGTCTCCCATGAGTCTTCCGAGCGCTTATAATTCCTTACTAAACTAATGTTCAGATAAAATCTCTGTGGTATTACTCAGATGAGAATTAAGTAAATGGAGTTTTATCTCTGGTTCAGGACGGTGGAGTCAGGATCCTTGCAACATTCTGAGTGTATGTTAATATGTTTTATTCCCAACATGTAGGTGGGTGCCAAATATTTCTCAGCAGTAAGTACTGTGGTCAGGAGAGAGAGGTAAAGGGGAAAAATTAGACATTCTCTGAAACCCATATCACATATTGAGGCTTTAGGGGTGGTAAAGAGCATGACTGGGCCTTCCCTTAATCTGCTCATAGTGTCACACCAAAACAAGTTCCTCTTAGGACCTTCTCCATGTCTTCCCCTCCTCCTCTTCAAAACATGTACTGACACATGCCCAGGTGCTGATCATTTGCAATTCAGCCAAAACTTATGTATCAAAAAAACCAAGCAGACTGGGATTTTTCCTTTTCTCTGCAGTTTGTGCAAATATCACTAGGATATATATCTTGGTTTTATTTCATAAACAGAAAACACAGGATTAAAGACAGCTTGAAAGATAAGATAGAGTTGGAGCATTTATGAAGTACTGATTGATTTCACCTTCTAATATTAATGGGTACAGGTAAGAACAGCTGCAGCAGCTGTGATTCTATATATAACTTAACCCAAATCAGGTAAGCTGAATTGACTCATTATCTTTAAAGAAGAAAGGAAAAAGCAATGTAGAAATTTTAGTACCAGGTAAAAGGTGCCATAGTATTTTTATATCTCAGCTCCTTTTCTTCATATGTTAATGACAGCTTTTCTTACTAGCATGAACGTTTAAGATCTTATGAAATTTTCCCCAAGATGGACATTTATATGCATAAGAAAGAAATTTTTACTAATTATTTAAAATTATTTTATTCAATTTGTTAAAACATTATTTTTATTAGTTTTTATTTGTTTGGGATAACAGAGGAAGATTTTTCTCAGATTTTTTATCATTCTCATGTAATTTTAAATATGCTTCTACCAATCTACTGCTCATTAGCAGTGATGTGAAATCACACAGTATAATAGTATCTCTTGTTGCAGTTTAGATTTTTTTCTATGTTTGTTTTGGAGACTACACTTGTACACAGAATAGGGCTTCTAATTTTTTTTCTCTGTATTAATCTAATTCATGAAATCTGTAACAAGTTAATGTCATTAATTCTATTGTTACAGGCTGTGCAGTTCTCCCAGACTGAGCTCTGCAAGCAGCAAATGGTTCTTGCCAGCCCACACCAAGCATTCCATACTATTAAGTCTTTCCTTCTTCCTAACTCAGTGTATTGCCATTTATGTACTTGAATACCATTAGACAAAACTCAAGTATCTGAGACTAGAGCAAAAAAAGATTCCTTTTACTGGCTGATTGAAGAATGTGGATTCTGTGAAAGAAGGTGGGGAACCCCAGCAGAAATCTTCCATTTTCTGTGAAACATTTATTGACAGACATACCATTCTTGTGAAAGTTTAGTGGGGCAAAAGGGTTGTGAGGGAAGAGAGAGACAGGAACATGCAAGGGAAAGGAGAAACAGAGGAAAAGATTGATCCAGGAATGTCAATAAATGGTAACACTTACTTTAAAATGAACAAGTACTGACCTCAGCTGTAGGACTCTCTCACTCAGGTGGTTTTTCTACACCAGACTGGAATGTTGAATTATGTTTCTTTGGGATTTTGTTTTGTTTTGTTGTTTCTTTCATTAAAAGGTAAACAACAATAAACAAACAAAAACAAAACCACCCCCCCCCAAAAAAAAAACCAAACAAAAAACCCGCAAACAAACCACCAAAAAAAAACAACAAAAAACCCCAAACCAGAATGGGCCAAACATAAGTGAACTACTAGAAAAAAATTACAATACCAATATTTGGTATTTGCTCAACCCTAATTTCAGGTCACGAGAAGCTGGTTCTTGTCTGACTTTTTCTCAAGACTTCCAAGTTATTCAGGCAAGAAGATATTTGGGGTTTGTATTTTAATAGACATAAGAAAGTCTCTTAGCTTTATTGACAGTTAAATTGCTGTTTAATTTTATTATTGCAGTTTACATTAGAACTATGCAGAATTCTATGTAGATTCCCATTTTATTACTACTTAAATCCCAACAATTCATATTTTTGGTGGACAGCAAGCAATTACACTTCTTTTATCTGCCTACATTTGTCAGTTCCGCAGAATTTACATCTGTTATTTTTACTGACATGCTAAGAGCTCTTTCTCCTTTCTTCTCCTAGCCAGAGTTTTTGAATGATTTAAGCTTGTTTTTCTTACATCAGGGGAAGGAACTTGATGCAGTAAGGTTCACTGCTTTCTTTTGCAATTTTTTAATGAATAGGAGAATAACAGCACTAAAGTTTTTAGTGTTTTGTAAGGCCATTTAGTTTTTGTCCTCCATGATTATTTTCATATGTCTGTGCTTCCCAGTAAGCACTTACATTATCAGCTGTTACATTTTGAGGTTTTTCTGGCAGTCTTTCAGTGTAGGGGTTTTAGGAAGGCAAGGTCTAATGAATCAAACCCCATGCTGGAGTGGGATGTGGCTCCAGACTAGAGACATCTAATTTAGGTGGACACATTTGAACTCTAAGGGTCCTAAGCTCCCTGTAGATCCAATGGAAATCTGTTCAATACAGCGGTGGAGTCTTAGAGGAAAGTTCAGCTTTGGAGGTGGCTTTTGACTTCTGGGTGAGCTACATGGTGTCTAAGCACCCTGCTGAAGGTGTGCCAAAGCAGATGTGCCTTGTGCTGCTTGAGGTTCCTAAGACTATATGAGATGCCTACAAAAGGTGAACAGATGGTTTTGTATCACCCTGCTATAGGTGACCTGTACATTTCTGTATGTTAGACCAAATATTCTGTGAAATTTTTCAGGCTTTGGACACCTATGCACAGACAGCTGAATCCACACTGCATCCCTTTCAGCTCTAATAGGAGATCAAATTTCCCGTGCAAACACCAGCATTATAGACACACGGAATCAGATGTTTGAATCTTCATGCTTAGAATAACACGGCAAAATCCTTAAGATGGCAAAGTCTGTTGAAGAAGAGTAGAAAGTAAACCTAAGGAATCTTCCCTTTCTCATTTTTCTGAAAGAGCTGAAGCCTTTACTTATGTTTATAAGGGTAGTAACCTGGTAAAGGACCCAAAATCTTGGAAACACATGGGATATTTTAATCAGGAGATAAAAGAAAACAAGAGGCAGGATTCCAGGGAAACTAGCCAGGCCTTTTAGGTATCTTTAAGTATGTGGAATAAACAGAAAGAACGAGATGTCTTGCTACACAAACAAAGTTATAACTTAATCAGCAAGACAGAGACTTTGTAGGATAAATCAAAGGATTGGAGTGTTGATAGAGGAGGGTACAGGCTGTTCAGGAAAGAAAGGCTGGGAAAAGGGGAAGGCAACATTGTGTTACCAAGAATGTGTTTATGATTTTCTAAAAGAGAAGGCAGATACATCAAAAGTCTCTAAGAGAACTAAAAACAAGATTTCAAAAGATTGGTCTCAAATCAATGTGGGAGAAGAGGTGACTGAACATCTTACACACATGAAAAAAGGAGACTTTTCTTGGAGTTGTGGAGCTGTTGTTTTACATCCTCAAGAGGTAGAGTGTACACCTAGATTTTTTTCTCTCTTAATGGTGTGAAACAGATGAGAAATGTAAAGATAGAAGCCTCTAAGGTCTGATAAAAGTGAGTTTGAAATAATAGGATTGACAGCACTTCAAAGAAAGAAGGTGGTGACACACTTAGATGACTGGTTGGAAAAGCCTGAAGATTTTAATGGAACATACGCTGAGTGAGAGTCAGCCACGAGAAGCTGTTACCCAAAAAAAAAAAAAAAAGGCAATATTGGGGGAAAGCTAGTAGACATTCAGAATGTATTACCAGGAATGTAACATGTGAGAAACTGTAGTTTTGCTCTAGGTAAGCAGAAGTTTACATCAATTTCAAACCTCATGTTTGACAGTGGTGTAAAAAGAACCTCCTGCAGCAAGCCTAGAGGTCAGCATCATGGATAATGAGGTAATGTGATCTTTCAGGAATATTTCAGCTGGGCTTGTTCTGCCTGAAAAAAGATACCTTTAAGTTATGTCATATAGTTTGTAGTTGTGGAAAAGACAGTACTGAAGAGACAGCTAACTTATTTACCAGAAGTAGAAGTAGTAATCAATTTTTCCTGTTAGCAAGGAAGGCCTAAACTATACATAAGTAGGATGTTCCTAACTATAAAAAGAGTTAAATACCGGAAGATTTCACATGAGAAATTTGTGGAATCCGTATCTTTGAAACATATGAACTTTTTTTCTGAGAGTAGGGTTTTTTCCTGCTTTAGGATTCTCTAAGTGTCTGTAATGAGACATTTTTTCTCCAAAACTTAGTGCACCCCTTTTTATCAATGATATTTTGGGAAACTAAGTTTTCATGCTGTTAAGAAAGACATGCAGCCAATCTGTTTGCACTCTCAGATGCCATTTGAACAGCGTGATTCGACTTAGGAAGCATATGTAGCTTAAGAGACCAAATACAGTTTCTGTCCTGGCCTTTACATCTGAAAAGGGTGAATTCTTCCTTTTGGACAGAGTCCTATAAAGGCCGGGAGGACACCAGTGCGTTCAAGTACAGGAATTTGGCTTCTGTCCACTGTGGTTCAAGGCAATGAGGCTGTAAATGAGGAATTCAACTGCCTAACCATAGACACCCTTTTAGATTCCTTAGGGTCCCCCAAGCGTCCATGTAGGGCTGGGAGGTGTGACCCCAGCCTGACAGCAGGTCCACAGCCACCCAAAGAGCAGGTGGGATATTCCACTGTCCAAGAGCTCCACAGAGCCAAAAATGGCACCAGGCAACCGAATCCTGTCCTGAAGGTGGTTTTTGGTAGTTTTTTTGCTTCCATATTTTTTTTTTCAGCTAGCACTGTGATAAAGCATACAGATTTTTTCCTTAACCTCTATTTGGAACTCTTTTTAAAATTCAAATCACAGACTAATTACCCAATCTTTTAAAAAAACATAATTCTTCTCTCTCCACCAGACAAATACATCAGTAATGCTTTTAACATCTGAGAAAAGGAGAAGTTTTATAAATTGTGTGGCTTTTACAGTTTATTAATGGTCTGGCTCCTAAAACTGCAGAATGACAGCAGTTCAGCTTGGTGGTGGGTTGTGTTGTGAAAGTGTGTAGAACCTGAGAGCATATAAAATTCCTTTATTTTGCAGACAGACACTAGAACAAGTAGGGGATGGCAGATATTCAGGCTTGAGTCATCACTTCTCTTCCTATCTTGTAAATACTTCTTTTGTGCTGTTCCTGAGACTCAGTTTTCTTACTTATGATATGCCAATTCTCTTTCTTTATCACTCCATTGTGGCTGTATGCTCAGTATCAAGGAAGAAATCATAAATACCTGTAAAACCATTGAAGACCCTATAAGGAGGAACAACAGTTACCATAAGAGGTTTGCCTAGAACGGATGCTGCACTGATACTGAATTTTGGATAAAAATGGTTTATCTCTTTTTAAAAATTGTTTTCATGAATGTGGATTATTTCTATATATAAAAGATAGCTTGTAATAAGTGTTGCTGTGTGTATTGGGACTTGCTAATAGTTAAGAATAATAGTCGTGTATATTTGTTATGGCAGGACATATTGATGACATTGAGAGAGGCAGAGGGTATCAAGAAGATATCCAAGGATATTTGAAGATTGAAATTGCTTTCCTTTAACAGGAGAATACAATTTCTTCTGTCATGCCTTTTATGTTTTTATATAACTGGGCAAAAATAAAGAGAATTGACTCATGTTTTTATTGTTAGCGTTTTAGAGTACTCTGGTAGCTTTCTGGGTTTTTTTCTTTTGTCTGTGTGACAGCACAGTAGGAAATTGGCTTCCTGGATTTCAAAGTGCTTAATGCAGTCTTTAGCTACATTTTTGTTATTACATTCTCCAAGTGATGTTAAACTCTGACAGAAACTTACTTCACGTTTGATTATGCGTAACAGAAATGCAAGATAATTTGTTGTGTAGATCTCCAGAACATTGCTTATTGATTAATTCTGAGGGACTGAGCTTTTATTTATCCTAAAATAATTAGATACCATTATATTCCCTCGTTATTGCAGTGTGTTGTGCCTATAGTTACTGTGTGAAGAGAAGCGGCAGAAGCTGGGCAGGGCAGAGGGAAGGGAGAGCACTCCGAGGATATGGCTGTGCTGCTGTACACTTCAGCCCTGAGGTGTGGAGGTTTTCTGCGCTGTTTTCCAGCCGAGGAAGGGCCGCTGGATGGTGCTGTGGAGACAATTTGCGGTCGTGGCACAGCCCTGCAGGGTGCTCAGCTTACAGGCTTCTGCTTGAGGCGCAGAGAGGCTCACACAAAGAATTAAATTTACCTTTCTCTTTCTTTTATTTCTCTTCTCACACTCTTTATAGAATTCCATGGTAAATTCTAAGTCAACAAATAAAAATCAGCTGCAGTCTTATTACAAAACATGAATCCTGGGGGGGTTTTTTTTGTGTGTGTATGAAATTTTGATTGAAGGAAACTGGTCAAGACTTTATGTCGGTTCAGTATCTTTTTCTGACATTTACAGTAACATGGCCATAAAGCTCTTGGATTGGTGGAAGTTTAGTACAGCATGCCATCTCTCTCAGCATTTCATGCAGGTGTGTATTTGTGCAGAGAGCTTTAGGCTCTTACGCTGACTCCATGGGAGTGGGGGAAAAGCTTTGCTCTGTCGGTGCCCTGCCTCTGCTCCCTGCTGCCCTTGCTGTGGGCACGCTGATTGAGCTACACAGAGCTCCCTTTCCATCAGTGCTGTGCTGGGACTGCTATGGGGATCAAGGAAGTAGAGATCTGTTACAGTCAGACCCCAAAGCCTCTGTATCTCAGGATAATTCAGCACTTCGTCCTCAGATCCTGAGCCTTCTATGCAGATCCTAAGAACTCCAGTGAGATCCCTGTCAGCAGGGGTGAAACATTGCAGTGCTAGGGTTTGTATGAGATAATTTCTTGCACACGAGCCACGCTGCAACTGATGTGGACAAAATGCTTAGGCAAAATGTTTTCCTAGATGGGATGCATCTCGCCATAGCAATGCCATTTTTTCCTCAATTGGTACCAAGACCAAACACGGCACCTTGCCTTCTGTAAACACCTGCAGAGGATCTCATCCTCACAGCCCACAGTGAGCACAACTGGCTGTGGCCTCCAGGGAAAGAACATGTAAGCAATATTGCAGTTTGGAAGGAGGAATTTACAAACATCATGTCCATAAATGTATGAAACAGAGTTCTCTCATCTCAGCTGCATCCTTGAGTTGAAGTTTGCTCGATAAGCTGATTTCTTTCATTTTCTAAGTGTCACAATCACTTTTGCTCAGATATCAGAGGCAGAAATGAGAAAAATATTGAAATAGCTATTTAATTTCTTTGAAATTAATTGTTTCAAGATAAGTTCCTCAATGTTTCTGTACAATAACTCCAGTTCATTCCAGATCACTCTTGAGTATTTGGATTTTGGAAATACTCTGTTGTATTCTCTTAAATTCACTAAATCTCTTAAATTTATGACTATGAATACAATAACTGGAATGATCATGCAGATAAACACACAAAAGGAGAATACGTTTTTATTATCAGAAGAGAGATAATGACGATATATTTCTAGTAGTCATTCAACTTTTCTCATGATGCTTCTCTAGGGGAGAGAATATTTGAAATAGCTGGTCAGATAATATAAAGTAGAGCTTAAAGACAATTAGCAATGCTACAGAAGTTATTCATGTTGCTGTAAAAGAATGGTAATAAGTAAGTGCATTTAGTGATATTAGGATATTTAGTGCAATAGAATAGTGTGTTTGTGTAAACAAGCACAACACTATTGATAATAATGACTTTTAAAAGCTAACACTGATTTTGTCCAGTAGAACTTAATAGAAAAAAACTTATAGACATGGGTAAGTATGAATATGAAAATCCAAAAGCTTTATCAGTAACTCCCTTCTGCAGTTTGGTTGACACCGTATTAATTTTAAAATATAGTCAAATGCTGTCATTTTCACTGAGATTATACACTTTTCACTACTGCAACTCAATGACTTTGCCTAAGTACAAAATGTAGTATTTAATGACTTACTAGAAATCTTTTTTTCCCCCCACTGTCTTAGATAATTTTGTGGGCGGAAATACTTCTCTGTGTAATTGTATTATTTGTGCAAGTGACTGTCAAGATTTTCCGGAATTTTTAGGTCTATTATACATGTTAAAATTTATGAATAGTTTTTCAAAACTAATGAGATTTCTTGAAAAAAGCAAATTTTCTAATCACTGAGATCCTGTGACTGTTAGATCATTTTCTTCTATGGAGTGACTTTTGTAATAATTTTATGTCTATAGAGACCTTTCTCTCTGCTAAAATATTTGTATTTGTCATCATTTAATTTTAATGTTAAATAACTTTATAATTTAAGGACCATTTCATCTGTCACTCCTATGCTTTCTTACTTCACACATGAATAAAGAACATTTTTCATGCTTTGTCTCCTAAACAATGGTTGCCAAACTAGTCAATATCAACAGTCTAAAATGTTAAATTTGAAAGTAATTTTAAAAAAATACTGATGCTTTAACATCTTGTTTCTCTCTGGAAAAACTGCCAAGATCTAATGGCTCATGAAATTAATATATTTAATTTAGAGGAAGTAAATCTTCAGAAAGTAGCCTTCTGCATGATTAGTCTTAATAAATTACTGTTAGTGAAATGAAATAACCTGTGTAGAGTAAAAGGTAAGACGTAACACCATTATCTTTAAATAAACAAAATAGATTTTGTGAAGACTATATGGTTAGATTATTCTTTGGCTTTGGTTTTGGAGAAATCCTACAGGAGAGGACTGGTGTAGAAATTCTCTTCATGGAGCACAGCCTTACGTCTCCCGCTTCTTTATTGTTTCAATATCTCTGTCCCATGAGAAGACAGCACTGGTGCCAGGTTGCACTGATTTTGATCTGTGGTATTAGGCAGGAAACAAGACCACATTGATGATGAGAAAGTGTCCTTAATCATTTTCCTGATGTGGGAGACATCACTGGCTTCATTCCTGTTCTTCAGCCACGAGCAAGGGCTGCTGGAGCCAGGAGGTGTGCGACAGCCCCAAGCAGCACAGCGATGCTGGAGAAGCTGACCCATGCACTCTGATTTCTTTCAGCTTCATCAGGCAGGGTCTTCAAAAGAGAAAAGCAGCTACTGGAAAATTATGCTAACAGACTGTAAAAAAGGCAGGATGCTTAGTCTCGGACTCTGTGTTAGGATCTCTGAAAGTCCTGAAGCACATGTCCAGGTTGGTGACTGCAGTGCTTCACCGGAGGGGAGAATTCTGGAGCTGTGTTGGGGAACCTTGTGCACCCGAAAGCAGAACTGGCTACCCCTGAGCCACAGCTTGTGCAGCTCCACACTGTTTTTAAGTTGGAAGTATCATAGTCATGCTACCTGTGTCAGTTTAGTTCTTAATTCCCAGTGTTGGTAGAAAGCTTCTCCTCAAGTCTAGGCCAACACATCCTCTTGTAATCAAAGAAAATATTGTATGAACTTAATTTGCCTGTAAATAAACTGATTATTTGGGGGAGTCATGACCCTAAAGAGAAAGAAAGGAAGGAGAGCCCATGTGGGTGACAAAATCCTGAGGAGAGGTTAGGAGTAGTAGGCAAGGGCTAAAAGAGACTCAGTATCATAATGTCACCTTGCCCAAACCTAACCACTTACTAGCCTTACTGAGGTGGATGGAATACTTAATGCCAAAAGGAATGTATACATTATATTGGTTCAATAAATAAACCATGTCATCTGCATCCTGCAGAAAAAGCTTAATCAATTCCCTTTTTCAGCCCTCATGTACATAAAGACTGCTTCAATATTTCTTTTACTTTCATTTTCTCTAAAATGCCCCAGACAAATGCTGTGAGTCATTTATCTATATTGCTGACCACTTCTATACAAATAAATGCTCTTCATTGTTATCTGACCAAGTTATACACTTCCATTAATGAATACCAGTTAAAGTATTGACTTATATCTTCTTAAGGGCAGGATTTTTTTTTTTTTTTTTTTTTTTTTTTGTTGTTGTTGTTGTTGTTGTTGTTGTTGTTGTTTAACAAATGTTTCTTCCATTGATATGCAGGAAGCCTGAGATATTCCAGAGAATTCTCCTTTGGCTCCTTTTTATCTCATGTTCAGACAGACTTTACATCAGCTTAATGGCACCGATACTTGTAGCTCTGCTCTCTTGAATATTCTAAAACATTTCCAGTCATCATTCAAGCTACAGGAAATTACAGTCAACCAGCTGAATGGGTCTGAAATATATTCTGGATCCATCAGGATTCCTGTATGGCAGCACATAGCCACAGAGGCCATTCCAGCTCAGCAGGGCAGGCTTCTCCATCCACAGCCACCAGCCCAGGTGGCAGCAGGTGTCTGTCACTTTGGGGGCCCTGGGGTCAGGCATGGGCACAGGGTCTGCTGCTTGGGGTGCTCCCTCCCTCTCCAGCATTCCCACACAGCTGTCAGCTGCCTGCTCACCGTGGGGCTCCCACACACACCACCAGCCCAGCTACACCCTCCTACCAACTATACCAAAGAAAATATCTTCTATGTATAGAATTCATCCAAATTTCCCTCTTTTTCTCTCTTCTAGCTCTAAAAAAAACCAAAAAACCCAAGCACAGTGGGCAGTGCATCCTCTACTGCAGTTGTTTCTCCATCCAAAGAAGATGGAAAGAAACTGTTTTAGAAGCTCAAAATGTTTTATTAGTAACCCTGTTAGGAGCACTAAATCATACTCACGTCCCTGAACTTCCCTGGCTTTTTAATTCTGGATTCAAACATTATATGGAGAACTATTTTTTTTAAGGAATTAGTTATTTTTTTCTTTGCAGTCATATCCTCTCTCACAATTTATCTTGCTTGTACTAAAAGTTTAAAAGCTGTTTAGATGAGGAAATTTTTCAGCAGGAGCAGAACCAGTAATTCGGAAAGTCAAATTCAGCTGACCTTCCTAGGTATGCTCCAAAAATGCTCTTTATTTTTGCTTTGTTTGACATGTTGCTTTGAAGTATTTTTTTTTTCAGATGTTTTAGAAGAACAAAAATGTTTTTCAAAGCTACTAAAGCTCACATGAAGGTTTGGAGGAAGTCAGCTTAACGCAGAATTTCCTCACATGGCAAGTTAACCCTATATCGTGCATGGATTTTAAAAATTTTTTATTTTTTGGCAAAAAATGGTCTCAGTTGCCATTCTGCTGCACCTTGCCAGTTTCATCTGAGAAATAAATCTTCTGTGATAGCAGGACATGATTGGCAATTTTCTGTCTATTGCCTGTAAAATCATGTGGCTAATAAAATATAAATCCATCACGGAAAATGACAGAAGCTGAAGAAAAAATATATAGTCTTCCTTCCTGTGATTAATGACTCAACATAATAAAGAGACAGTAGCACTTGTAGCAATCGTAGCATTTTTTCTAATGTCTTGCTGTCTCATATGAAATATTCCAGTTAAAGCTATAAATGAATATGCTTGTTTTTCTACTTTCTTTCTTTTTCTCATTAATCTTCATTAGGGAACCTCCAACCCATGATTTAGAAAGACCCAGACACTAACAAATGTGTTTCCCAGGCTAGTATCCAATCTGCTTGAAGACATGTGTGACATCAAACTATTTGTAATGGTCTTGTTCACAAATAGCCTTGTCTTAAAAATGGAGTTTGGTGAGGTTTCATCTTATGTTGTTGAGGATACACAGAGTGCATCTGCATTTTTAAATAGAGGACACAACCACGGAATCTGTGCATATACTGGCAAACCTAAACTATGGTGATTGGGTTTTTACTTGTTTGGGGTTTGGTTTTGTTCTGCAAATTTGGATTTTTTTTTGTCTTATTTGTCATCCTCCACCGCCATCATCCATACAAAGCATCCAAAATATTCTGAGGACTGTGCCCCAGTACTATTTTTTTATGGCAAGAAACAGAGGTGTAAGGTGAATAGCCAGGGGTGTGACATGAAGTCATGGGTGGGTGTTTGGAGCCCAATTTCCCAGACCCTGCTGGGACAGTGTCCGTGAGGGGGCAAGGCAGCCAGGACAGGTGTCACCACACCTCCCCTGCCACGCTGAGATTTGCTGTGGAAGGAACACGCAAGAAAGAAACTCCAGCATAAGATAACTTTAATGCTTTATGTAAAATATGTGGAGAAAGACCCAGGAATGCAATGAAAAGCTAAATTTTTTGAGTGTGCAAAAATAGGCAGAGCTTCACAGGTAAAAGCTGTCTTTTCCTTCTATTGTTTTTAAAACCATATAACCATGGTGCAAAATATACTAAATAAAGAAAGTGAGGGAATGATCTTGAGCACTGGACATCAACTGTTCACCCAGTTTAGGGCTTTTTTTCCAGACCCCTCTAGTTAGCTGTGAAACAAACAGCCCCAAACGCCCCTGAATGTTCACTGGCCTTTTCACTTGCAGATTTAATTTTGTATCCTCTGCAGGGAAGTGCCTGTTGTAAGGAGGCTATATACATGTTGATCTCTTACATCAATATGAGGTGAATAAATAAATTTTCTTGGCATGAATGAGCATAGTTTTGCTGTAATAACAATGTTTATGTGCTCTACAGTGTATATTTACTGATATTCATTTTCTCACAATCATTTGCTCTTGTTCTTTTTTTGGACTTGATTATTGCTGAAATTTCTTGATTCAGAGTATATTTTAGTTGTCTATTGTGCTCATTTATTGAAATTCAGAACATCTATAGCGGTTGTTTATTTCTTAATAGATTTTTTTTTTTTTTAATTTCCGGGGGGATAATTCTACTAGTCACTTGACAAATATACTCAAATATAGTGTAATGGAAATGCCTCATTTTCCTGAAAATAGATGTTATAATGCTTTAGAGAGCCGATAGTAAACTTTATTTATTTCATGTTGGAGCCAACAATATCCACTGCACTATATTTGTATAGATCTATTTTTGCATAAGTAATCCTTAGCCACACAAAAGTAATTACAAACATTTTAAAGCCGATTTTGATCTATGATTAACTGTGTTTTTATATCCTACTTGTGTAGCTTAATGTTCAAATTTTATACATTTAAAATCTTTGATTTATTTTTTAATTATTTTAACATTGAAGTAATTCAGAACAGACTTTATGTGTCATGTTCATACATTATTAAGCGGAGATTGTAAGTATTTACACAGATTCGTATTAAATTATTAATTATTTATCAAGCTATCAATCATATTCATTATAGCTTTGTAAGAGAGGCCTAGGGCCACCACAGAGGCGCTTTGCACTCCTGCAGACCCTCTGGTCTCCTCATCTGTGAATTTGGGGATTATTGCCAGTTTAAAAATACCAAATGAAAGACAGGAGGACAAAATAAGCTGGGAAGACTGTGCAGCAGTCAGCATGTCAGCAATTGGGTGAAATAAGAGCCTTGCTGAGCACAGTGAGAAGATTGATGCAATATCTCCTAACTACAAATACTATTATTTGCTCTACGTAGAGGTAAGTGAGGCCCTTCACTCAAATGTTGTAGAGAACGTAATCCAGTAACTCTTAATAATTTATTTAGCTCAGCACAATCAGAGGACAAACATTATGACAGAAAATTGGAAAGAATAAGTGATCATCATCTAGCCCCAGGCAAATTGTATGGAACACAACAGGGCTGTCTGGCAGACAATATCAGCCCCAGGGCTGTTTCAGGGAAACAGTGAAAACTACAGCAAATAACATATTGAAAAAGAGAAAAAGAAAAAAAACAACAAATTATACAAACCCAAGAATAGACAAAAACTTTAATGTTTCTGGTCAATGTTTGATTAAACAGGACTACATACCAAAATAATGAAACTTTTAAAAGGTACTTCTTAAAAGATGATTTCTGATGAAATGGAAATAAGTTCTCTTTCAGATGGACAGGCAGGCAGCTTGCTCGAGGATGAAACTGTAATCAGCACAGTGAGAAAGACTAAATATTATAGGTTTTTTTTGTAAGAAACTCATTCACAGAAAGGAATCTTCTTGTTCAAAGGTTTTTACATAGAAATGGTCATCACCCATGAACTTAAGCCTGTGTGTAGTTGTGAGACATATCATGGTTAACTCTATACATATTTAGAATGAAATTTTTGGTGGCGATCAACCAAACTGGAAGGGAACATCACAGGGAACATGGTTTCTCTCTAGGTAACACATGCCCAGAGTTTTAGTGTTCTTCCACAGTCCCTTGTGCAATACTGGACACATGGGACTGGCCTGCCCTTTGTGGATCAGGTTGTTTCCTAATGGATCTATTTTTGCAGCTGAGCCAAGTGTGGGTTACACCAGTGTGTTGATTCTGTCTCTAGGCTGCTGAGTGGTGAAACACAGTGCTTCTCATTCTGACACAGGCACGGTGCTGTCATGAACTACAGCCCTGAAGACTTCTGGTAAAGATCATATTTAAATAGTCTCCATGGCCATTTTACTAAAGATTTCTGGAAATGCATTGTATCTTTCAAAATATTGGGGCTACATGGTTTGCTATTGCCAAGGGCAAGGATCTCTGCTGAAACCAATTTCTAGTTCAGTACCTCTTTGAAGAGAAAAAAAGTGAAAGATCTTAACACATCTATGACTGTAGCTGTTTTTTTTTTTTTCCTTCTGCCCTTTTATGTCTAAAAGAAATATGGAAATAATGAATGAAGGAAAACACATGTATTTCTTAAGTATGATTTGCATTTTTCCTTTTGAAAGCATTTATCACCTCTCTATTTGTTTAAATTAGACACATTACCGAACACTGGGGGGTTTTTTTATTATTTTTATTTTATATTTGGTGAAAAATTCCAGAACAAAATATAACAATGTTAGTTGAAGAAAAAGAAATCCTTCATTTATCAGGGAAAAAAAAACAAAACAAAACAAAGCAACCCAATACTCTGTTTTATCTTTAATAAAAAAATATACTGCTAACACATGTTAATGAAATTCATGCTTTTGGGCAAGAATTCACCGAGAAAAAGCATTTCTTACCAATAAAATACAGATGTCTGTCTTAAAAACAGGAGCTAGAAGTAGTCATTAAAGAAAATATAACAGTAATATGGAACAGAATAAG
Organism: Acanthornis magna; assembly: GCA_036785705.1. Lineage (NCBI taxonomy): Eukaryota > Metazoa > Chordata > Aves > Passeriformes > Acanthizidae > Acanthornis > Acanthornis magna. The sequence continues at coordinate 18,339,821 of JAWUZG010000090.1, forward strand.
GCAAGAAGAATCTCACACACAGCTGAATCTCAGAGGTATTTGTGATATGCAAAATGCAGTTATCCAACACAATTTCCCAAGAATTGGGTCTCTCATCTCACTGCTCTGAGCAATTCCACTGATGGAAGTTTTAATAACAATGTTATATAACTGCATCTGGGTTTTCCTTGAACAATGGTGCTTCCTTTCCATAAAATGGCAGGAATCAGTCTTCACATTTGCATGATGTGAGGGTCCTTTTTGTATCTCTGATACTCCAAAGCATTCAATGAGCTGTGGAGTGGCCTCTTGCAAGATGAAATAAATTGCGTGGCCATGGTAGAAAAACCTAAATCTGTTCTTGTGAAGTCATCCCCAAAAAAATTGCAACAATCCAGGAATCACCAATGGTGGTCCTTATCCAAGAAAATGGTGAAGGCAAAGGCTCCTTCATTCACCCCACTGTAAGGTTTTCCTGAATTTCAGTAGAGTAACACAGTTCCAAAGACAGAGAGAATTCATATGATGGTCAGAAATTAGGGTATTCACATTTTCACAAAATAGGTTCTTTGCTTGTGAGGGAAGACACAGAAGCCAATGAATTAAGATTCCCCTGCAACAAAAATCATCTCCAAATTTACTCATCTGAGTTACTCAAGGAAAAGTATGACTTTATCCAAGGGAAAAAAGACAGATCCCACGTGCAGCCTCAAATACTGGAGTAACTGGGACTCCATGCTCCTCTTTCCAGAACGAATGAAACCAATGGAAAATACATGTGAACTGGCAAAAATTGATTCTGATCCAAGGTTTTGAAAACTTCAGTAGTTGATAACAGAGTTGTGTGACAATCATCAAGAGCCTTGCCAAACTTCATGTAAGATTTTTCTTTTGTTCCTCAGACTCACTCTGGGAGTTTTAGCTTCATAAAACTGTTAGCACTCAAAGGAAAACATAGAGGTAATATTTTATGTTCCCCTGTAAAACTATAGAGCTTTGTAAGGTTTCCAGTGGAAACCACAATGCCTCCCCAGCATATCCTCCCCTGGTATCAGCAGGTGTCATGTTTTGTGGATTATTTAAATCACATTGGAGGGTTATAGTTAGGAGCCAGCATTGAATACCGAGAAAAGGAACAAAAGAATTTCAATAACTTATCAAAACTGTTATTTCAACAACTTATCAACAGTGCTATTTCAACTTACACACAGAAAAGAAAAAAAACCCAAAACACCTGAAGCCTCTCAGTAGCTATTGGCAATGAACTTTAATAGAGATCAACAAAGCACACCTTGTTATATCCTGTCACTTACTAACAGGGAAGTTCTTACTATGCTGGTAAATAATTATTATAACTTCATCTTACTGATTGTGGTGGATAATGTTAAGTATTCTATTCCTAAATTTGCAGTCAAATGACAGGAGCACACATTTGAATTGGTGATAAAAGTATATCACAATGTCACAGAGAGTGATTTAGGAATCTAGTTCTTTCCTAACAGTCATTATTTAAAAAGAAAAAAAAAATCATTCAGGACTTCTCTGTCATTGAGTCTTGATTTTGTTTGGTCTGTGAAAGGCTGAAGAGTCAAATTCTTCCCTGCTCCTGTGTTCCTGTCTGCTGTTGAGAAAACAGCAGGGGAGGAAAAGACTAATGAAAGAACAAATCCTAAATCAATGCAATGGTTATTTTATTTCTTATTATGAAATTAGGTGTGGTCCTCATTTCATTCTGAGTACTGTGAATAAGGAATAAAAATGCTCCTCAGATCTCCAAGATGAGTGTTTACCTGCTAGGAGACAGAATAAATAATCATAATACTGGGAAGTGTATATCTTTTGCATGTAATTATTATCAAGCCCAAGTCAAAATTAAGTTCCTTTTCCTGCCTATGTTATATCTTATCAGGAACAACACCTTGCTGATTACATTAGCATGAATCAACGTAAGTAATTTAACATTTAGGTCAGTATTTTGTAGCTGAGAAAAACAGATTGATGTTGAAGCTCAATATGGCAATAAAAATAGAGGACCAGGGAGATCTGCAAGAGGCACTGCAATTCATCTTAAATTGAAAGAGAAAATTACGTATGTACTACACATGATGGCCTTCAAAATATTTGCTTAATTAGTTCTTGAACATCCTGTTTTATTTGAATTTGCTGACTTTGTGATGCAGTTTGCTAAACTGCTTTAGCTAGCCTCAAGTCAGAAAGATTTTTTACTAATTTTAATAATATTTCTTCTAAATCAGATTTTCTGCGAAATAAGTTGATATAGTTCATCCCAGCCATAAGGAACACAACAGATGGAATAATCTATCGACATTTTCTCTTCAAAGATATGTTCATGTCTTCTGGTTGTTTTTCCAAGTCACACAAAATTACAACCCATCTATGCTTTGTTCAGGTATCTCGCTTTCGTGCTAGACCGATACCTTTCCTAATGTATTTTTGTGCAGAATTTTATATGATTCTTTGTATATTTTATTATGTACTTCATTTTTCCTTGATTGTCTCACAACAGGCTTTTCTGTACAACCTTAGTTGAACCTAATTACCTAAAAATGGACTAAAGCAGGCAGTTCCAGATGTTTGCCTCTTGATTTTTCCAGAAAAGTTTTGAAATCTATAGGCTTCACAAGGATTACAGAAGGCACTTGAAAACATATGTTTAAAAAGCCCTTTTGAGACATTATTAAACTATGATAGAGATGCCCAATAAAGAATGGGTAGGAGAGATCTAGTGGTTATCCAAGAGTAGAAAGTTTTGAAAATTATTTTTATTTTAAATACACCTAAAGAACTAAAAAGCTTACAGGGAAGACAGTGTCTATGTGGGGAATTGCTTTGAAATCTTTGTGTTCCTAATTGAAATCTTTGTGTTCTTAATCTATAAAAGAAAGTACTTTCGAAAGATTTTTCACTTTCAGATACAATCAACAACCATCTTATCCTGAAATAAAAAGAATGTATTTACAAAGCTTTTGAGAACAAGAATTTCATTGAAATAAGCTCTTTTTTTTTTATCTATTACTTTCATGCTAGGAAAATCTACAATACCATATTCCTGTAGAGTCTGATACAAAGACCACAGAGATTAACAGACTTTTTTACTGACACAAGTGTTCTTGAAGTAGATCCTGGATTACATCACAGACTAGCTTTTGCACTAGTCTATAAAAATGCTTGTATTGTACTAATAGTGAATTTTTGAACTCGGTGTTCTAACGGAGGAATAAGCAACAAAGTGGTAAGAGCTGCAATTAGAAAACAGAGGAATAATTTTTTTTAACTAATTACTTGAATAAGTGTGAATTCCATCATATTTTCTTAAAATTAATGACCTGATGTTTTCAAATTAATGACAAAACAGTGTGAAAATGCCTTCTTAATTGTTTTCTTAAATCAATGGAACAATGAAAATCATATGATTTAAGTCTAAAAATACCTTTCTTAAATTAAATTGTTTCAAAGTTCATTTTATAAGGCGTTTTTGTTTTGGTTTCTTTTTTTGTGGAAGTAGAAAGCATTGATATGGAACATCTCTTGCAGGTCTTTTAAAATAAGTCTTGAGGTTTTTTTTTAAATTCCAATTACTTTAAAGTTATGACCATAAAACTTGCAAGGTCCTATCTCACAGAACAGTGAAGAAGCTAAAGAAGAGATTTCATGTCCTGTAGGATTTGTGGGAGCACAGCTGAGGATGGAGAAAGTATTGGAAATAAGTTGCCATGGAAAGGGGATTCAGGTAAGTGTGAAAAAGAATGGTTTACGCTTGTTCTGCCTCTGCAAAAGTACTCTATAGAGTTCAACAGTTTTCAAAGTAATTCTGCCCTGTTTTCTCTTTGAATTCTTTGTCTACATTTTGTAGTAGAAAAACAAACCAGAACAACCAAACCCCACATTTTCCTAGTGCAAATGGAGCTTTGATAAAATGTATTTTTCTTAACACTGGACACATTTCCATGAAAAGTTTTAATTAAAAATTGGATAGCTACACATCAGAATCTCATGGAAACTCACTGAAAACATAAATTTCCCTTTAGGAATGTTTCCATCCTAGAAGTTATGGTGTGATTTCCTGCTATCACTACTTTCTCCTTCTGGTTGCATTCCCCAGTCAGACTCAGCTTTCAATGATTCACTAAAGATAGAAGTCCCAGGAGCAGGAGGCAATAGTGCATTACAGAAAAATGTATTCTAGCCAGGGAATCTGTCATATGGAGGAGGGCAATAACAGAAAGCATGTGAACTGCTTTTACTATCAGTCTGGGGTAAAAGCTGTCACAGTCTTTCTGTAAAAAAAAAGTCTGTTTTCAAATTTTTAAGTATTTTCATCACTTGATTTTCCAATTAAGCATAAACAGTTTATATGAGGGGGAACAAAAGCTGTCATCAATATCTGCTGAAACAAAATATCTATGTTTGAATGAATGAAGCCCAAATATATAGCAGCCTATTGCAAGCCAGCTCTAATGATACTTTTTAGAAGGCATGAGAATAATTTTTAGATAGCATGTCATTGTCATCCAAGTTGAAATCCAGGCATTACAAAGTAGAATGTGGAAGCAGACATTTCTGTAGGTAGCAGAGAGGTGATTTTTCCATTTGAATTAGTTCTTCACATTGATAGCCATGAGGTTTAGAAATCAGGAGAAGAATAATGTTTAACTTTCCAAACTGTGCAACAGCTCCCATAAACCAAAATTACAGCCAAAGAGCCAATGCCAAGAGCTTCTGAAACACTTTATGAAGCCAGTATGTTTGCCTTTTTATAAATAACACTGTGAAATATGCACGTAAATTGTGTCTGATTAAATTGTGTTGAAAAAACATGGTAAAACTCCATTACAGTTAGAGGGGACCTGTGAATATTCTCTGAGGAGCTGTCTCTAAGCCTGATTTTAGAAGCCTTATAAAAATCAGGCCATAGCAAAATTATTCGTGGAAAAGGATTGGTGGAAAACGATAGTCAAGACGAAAAGTCCCTCTTGGACTCAGAATGTGAAATAGGAATGCCATGGTCTAGCTTTCTCTACTTTGATGGGGAATGCTCTTAAGTTTCTAGTACATTAAGTATCACTTCAGCACTTCAGTTATAAACCAAATATCTGTTTTATTTGTTGACCTCCTCAAAAGCGAGTAATAATGATGAAGAACAGATCCCAGCAAAGAAAGAGCCTTATAATTTAAAATTGGTGGCACAGGATCATTAATTATATGTCTGCAAAATATGTCAGCAAGGAAGCAGAAAAAGGACAGATATGTCTATATCTGCTTTGCTTTTTTATGTCTGAAAAGTGTGTAATTTGCATGTTATGAGGCCATTGTTAAAATAGCAGAAAAACAAATAACATATTTTATTCCAATACTGCTTAAACAGATGCCATCCAGAAACTTCCCCATCAGAGACAGCTCCAGGGGTTTCTGAAACTACTGTCAGGAGACCAAAATAAAATTAAAAGCTGCACTGATCATTTCCCTCCAGTCTGATAGTACTACCCTGGTGCCCTTGGAGTGGATTTGCATTATTACTTTTCTTGATTCCTCGTTAGATTGTGGGTTTGAGACCTTAAACATCTTCATGCGCTTATTAGTAGGAGTAGTGATGCTGGTAGCAGTATTATTGTGATTCCTGGAGGTCAAAATTAGATTCTGTACTGATGTCTAAGGAATTGATTATCTCTGTCTTGGAGACTGGCTCAGAGATTTTATTCACAGTGGGTCAAAATATATAATTGCGTTTCATTTTGTCATAGCAGTGTCCACCTAAATACAACTAGCACTCAAAACAATAGTAATAATGATGTTCAATATTGATTTCTAGCACACACTAGCAGTGTAGGCATGTATCCAGCATGTATCCAGGATCCTTGCAGTGCTCCTAGAGATTTCACTGAAGTCTGTGCCATCATGCCTGTATTAAAGTTTACTGTAGTATGGCTTCCTGAACACAGGTAGATAAGTCAAATGAATATGGAGAATGCAAGAATGAAAAATATTAATTCATCAGCATGATGAAAGTTATTATAGAAAACTCGCTAACTAGATTTTCTTATTTTGGCAGACATTGGCAGAGAGTATTTCAGGGAGGGATCTAGGATTGGTTATAAAGCAGTGTGATTTCATGCAGCTGGATTTGTCATTCAGACAGTCTTTTTTTGGACTGTGACACTCTGTAGGAGCCCCGTATACAACAATATGTAAAAAAAAATAAATGACAGAAAAGCTTAAATAATTGAGTCTGGAAAAATCTTTTTTTTAATAGTGACATTTCAAATTATATCTAAAGCAAAATACTTTTTTTTTTGCCTATTACTGATACAAGGAGTCAGTCCTCTCAATGTGACATTTGCATGGAGAAAAACAGGAAAACGTACACAATGGTTTAAAATTTTATTCTGGGCATACAATAGAAGTAAATGTACATTCATGAGCAGAAGAGAAATGTAATGATTCACTATCCCTTGTCATTTCTGAGAAGTACAAATAAAACTCTGATCTCATCAGCTATGTCTCTGAATCAAACATGTTATAGCCTCTTGATTTTTTCTTTCTCTATATTCAGTTTCTTCTGAAGCAGATTTATGCTCTTTACTTCTACAATTTAATCAGGCTGTGTAAAAAGAAATTCCTTCTCAAAATGCTTACAAATTTAGACTGACCTTCAGCAATAATCCATTGGAAGAATTACTCTTTCCATATTATGAAACTGTGTTCTCCTAGTATTGTTGCTTATCTGCGTTTTCCCCTAGAAACTGTCGAGCAGCCTATTGGAGATTTATCACAGCTCCCATATGCAATGAAAAATAAATTTGGAGCATGAAGTTGAGCCTATCTTTTATTTGTAGAAGGTGTTGGCTCACTAGCACTTTTAAATTTAGTCCCTCCTGGCTATGAGAACAAAATGTTTCAAACTGGCCTGGTTCTGACTTTAAAAGCACTGTTTACATCTGAGTTGAGAGATAAAACCAAGGGGTTTTACAACTTTAAAATTAAATGAATGGCCTTAGAAGGTTTCAGGAAGATGTCTTCTAAGACAATACTCATATGTCAATGGCCCTGTGCTGGGCAAATTATTGAACACAGGGAGTTGTATTTCTTAGGCCATTAAAACTTTCAAGGCTTCAAAAACATTCCCATTTCTCATGCAGTTAAAAAAAAAAAAAAAAAAAAAAAATTGATCTACAAGTTTTCCACAAAGTAGATACAAACTGAGTCCTAAGTGGTCAAATCTCTGTGGTCGTGGAATTCTGCATCCAAGATAATTGCCTTTATCATTAGATTTGTTGATGTTCAGGACTTGGTTTTCCTGCCTTCCTTCCTTCCTTTCTTCTGTCTATTCCTCCTCTGCAGCTCTAAACTTTCACCCCAAACCTGATGGACACAGTTTTTGTTCAATCACTCTTTTATCACCAGAAAACCTAGAACAGAAAACACTGAAAGAAATTCCTGAGAGAGTGTACATGGTAACGCAAGCAGGGCTGGAGTGTGGGTTTGCACATTGGCTGTGGGTCACCTTCCTGGGGCAAGAGTTCAGCCTGTTCCCTGCTGTGACCACATCCCACACCAACTGGCACTGTCAGTGTCACATATTTTTCCTGGCAATCCTGGACAGTAAAGATTTAGTCAGGACAGTCTCCTGCTGACAGGGTTCATGCAGGACCTAGCCAATTAGTAGAGCTGAAAGTCTTAGCAAAATAGGTAGGAGGCAAATGTTGTAAGGAAATGTACTGTAAAAGTAGGACAGCTGCTCCACATGGATGCACTTGAACATCAACAGACATGAACTTAGGCCACACAGCTTGTCATAATTTTTTCACCACATGCAGGCTCATGTTTTTCAGTTTCAATCCAATTAAAAAGGTAATCAACCACGTCACATGAAGTTTAGTTCAGTGGCTTGGTTTCCTGCCTATCTGTTAACAGCCTCTGCTTTGGGGAAGGAAGATTTAGTGATGAACTCACCCAGAACATGTGTATTGGTATCCATCTGTTTCAAGGAGAAGCCATTGAGAGAAATTCCTCTCAGAGGAGAGGGCTGAGAGTGCGGTAGCAATGTGATGTCTCATTCCAGACTCTGGTTGGAACACTTTCTAAAAAAGTGGACTTAATGAAGAAAATCTGCTGAAAGAAGCACTTGGAGGATGAAATGGGTGCAGTACCAGGTATAAGTACTACTAATAATTACCAGGAATGGGTCAAATTTGGGCCTTCCTCTCTCTGCCTCTGAATATCCCCACTTTTTATTTCTGCCACCGTCTGGTAAAGAAGGGCAGTCACTCTCCTACAAATGAGGAGAAATGTTTTACTTAAATCTCAGAAGGGCAAAAGCTCAACAGCTGGTGTGTAGGCTGGAATGGTGCCTGTAAGAGACAAGCTGTGATGTGGGCAAAACACTTCTAGTCTTTTCTTCATTCTTCAGAATTTTTTTTCCAGAGCTTTAAAGAAATTTAGAAGTCTTGTTTAGATCCGTTCTGCAAACAGTGTACTGTGTTGTCATAGTGCAATATACTATTACTATGATGCTGTTTTATACTGTGAACTACAGTATATACCATGATAGCTCTGGATTCAGTGCATTTGGTAGTCTTAATTCTGATTTTCACTGATTCATATGCTTTCCTATCTGTGGGAAGTTGATGTCATCTAGATTCAACACTGAATTAGTCTTGAAAACTTGTTTTATGTTAGAACATGAAGTTCTGCCACAAGGAAATTCAGTATCTCCTGCTAGTCACATCGATTGCTCTTGTACTTACTGACTGATACAGATGGAAACACACCCTGGAATTATGGTCTGGGACTACAGTAGAGAATGGGTTGGCTCCTCCTCAGGGACCGAGATGTGAGATGTTATCAGAGCATGCATCAAAACTGGGAAAGGCTCTCTCTTCTTTTACACAGCCATGATTTAAAATCCCCAGTATTTTCAATCTCTTGCATAGCTTGAGCATAGCCTCCAGCTGGATTTATCTATTGTTTCCATTTGCACTTAATTTACTTTTCAGGTAGCTATTATACTCTCATTTTAAATTTTAATACAAGGCATCAAAGTGATGACTAAAAATATAACACAGGGTACAAAATGTGGAAAACAAATATATGGATGGAAAAATACATTGTTTTCATATTAAACAGAAATACAGACAAACACACAATTAGATAATAATGCTATGCAAAATGTAGGCGAATGTTTTTAGCCATGCTGAAAGGTTCAATCTTGGAAGAGTCCCTTATAATAAATAGACTAACATGAGAAAGGTTAGCAGAATGGAGCCCTTAATCAAATTAGGCAACGCTAGACATAATAATGTTTAAAAAACCTTTTGAACACACGTGCTTTCTTCTCCATTATGGAAATTGAAGGAAGTCAGTATTTTAACACTACAATTACAACATGTAACTATTTTGCTTCCAAATATAATTATTGACCCCTCAAACTCATTTTAATGCATCTTTAACTTCATACAACCTGATTTCAGAGGTTGACTTGTTTTATACCACAGTTACATTTAAGTCTGGTAAAAACATGATGACTTCCTATGTTTTACAACATAGTAACTTTGGAAATACTTTTTCTTTCAAAATGAGTCTTTTGGATAACCTTTTAGTGCTGATTTTAATGGCAAACTCTTATGTTCTGGAAGAGAAATGGTCCATGCTTCTAAAAGGAATGCAATTATTTCCCTTCCACTGTGCAAATAAATCAATTTCCCTAAGTTTAATAGTTTTCCAAATATACAAATAATTCAAGTTATTCATGGTTATATCAGATTTATTTTCTCACTTTCTGGCAGGACAGACTAAGAAGCAGAACATTTATTTATCATTGTGAATAAATTTAACATCAGAAGATTATTTATCAGGTTTTTTGATCTTCAATTATACATGGAGGATTAAAAAAGACTGATTCAGAAGACAGTTTGTTCTTAAACAGTGTAAAATCAAAGATTGTTACTTAGACATATGTCAGATTGTCTTCATGTCTGAAAATGAGTAATCAGGGAACAATTATTTTCTGGAAAATTATAATTCATATCAGATTTAGTTAGTAATTAACATTTTTTAATGCATTGTAGCACTGAATACTTAAAATCAGGGTAAAAGTGATAAATAGTACTATATCAGCTTAGCTCAGCCAGTGTATTTATTAGTTATTGAGTTGTATAAATGTAGTATTGTTGCATTTATCAGTAACTTTCAGTATTTATATCCATCAAAATAAGATTTTCACAGGAGAGGTTTTTTTATTAGGCTAACTGATGCAGTTGGAAAAACAAACAAGATTTTTTGGCACAAAGCCCCATCTTAGAGTTTGAAATGAAAAAAACCCAAAACTAAACCAAAACAAATGAACAGCAACAACAAAAAACAGCAAACAAAGCCAATAAAAGAACCAAACAGAAAAAAACCCCCAAAACTCCTTAAATAAATGAAATACTGTCTCTTCTTTAGAACAGATGTGCTGCAACCAGAAAGCCTTCATGTCTATTACAGTTTTCTACAATGTACAAAGTCTTTGAGGTTAGGCAAGGTGTTCTGCGAGCTTTATTCACAGGTAATGTTCATAACATGACATGATTTCCTACCACATTTATCAAAAGCAGAAACATTTCTACCAATATGATGCTGCTGTACTTCGCCTCCCAGTTTCCTTTTACTGTATAGTAGTATTCCTGAAAAAGAAAAGGGGAAAAGCAGAGGTTATTCCCTTTCACCGTAAAAAAACCCTGTTTCCTGCTGGCTCTACAGCAGCTAATATGCATTTAATCTTTGATTTTCATCTCCTTCCAACAAATTCAACTACCTGAGAGAATAGATTTGGAGCAAAGCTAATTCATTATATTTGGGAAAAGAAATCCCTTTCAGACTGAAAATAAATTGTTTCTCACATTATGGTGAATTTATTTGACTCCTGGAGAGGTCTTGTGAAGATGAGTTATGGGGAATGAAAGGAAGATGACCACGTCCTATAAAATAAGCCAAGTTAGAGCCATAATAGGCCTTGAAATAGTCATGTATAGTAATGCCCACTCATCATCTTAGCCAAACTGCGAGCCTATGAGCAAAACATTGTGGCAACAGTGGTAAATGTTCAAAAAGCAGGTCACCTATTTAAGCAAAACAGAATGAACTCCTTGTAAGTTTTATTTGAAAGGCCCAGAGGTTGAGGTTTATTTTGAGAAATACCAGTTGTAACATTCCCCTCAGTGCAAAAAAAAAGTGATGGTTCCCTGCCAGCACCAGTCTCTGAGTGGACAGCTCCTCATGTTTGCATTCTGAAGGCTTTTCCTCCCCCAGCTCAAGGAATGTCACAGAGGAAACAAATTATTGCCTTTACTTGCATGTCCTCACATAACTTGTATTCTAACAAAATGCCTAAAATTCCCCCTACATTTATTGAAATGAGTAATATCTATTTCAAAATCAAAGACTTGATCTAGTTTGTATGTTTCTGTGAGAATAGAAGAGTTGCAATTACTCATAGGAACTTGTAAAATTTAGGAATACTGATTTGAGTCTGATGTAAAAATCATATCTTCTGAGACTGCATTTGTTTTTTCTCTTTGAAAACGTGCCTGTCCTTTACACCTGCAAGATTTCAGTTTAACCAGAGGCAAGGTAGACAAAAGGGAATGGAGGTAAGAAAATTAGCCTTGTAAAGAACATTTAAAAGAGGGAGCATAATGAAGATCACTTGATCACTTCTGCAGCATGAATTTTCAGTGTCATAATAGCATCTAAAGTTCTGCAGAAATCCAGACTGAAAACACACAGGCACAAAGAATCCACAAATGTAACTCATTTGCAACTGGACCAGTTTTCCCTATTCTCTGGTGGTGTTTTATCTCATAGGCCTATAGAATAAATGCTGCACTCGACATTTGGCATCCACTGCTGTGCTGTCTCCCTTGCAGTTCCACAATAACCTTCTGCAGCCTTTTTGTTTCTCCTTCGATTGTGACCAAGGAAAGAAACATTGGCTTTTTTCCTGTCTTTACTATTGTTTGCTGCTTAGGGCAGTGTGATCACTTTTACATCGAGTGTAATTCCTGGGCAGAATTTATCCTCACACAAGGAATGCCAGGTTTTTTCTGACACAAATTGCCATTGGCTATAGTAGATGACAACTCTAAGGGGTAATGTATTATAGCCTGCAAACTTAATTCTGTTGATATATTTAGCCATTTTATTTGAGTCTACACATACTCAAGTAATTTAAGCTAGCGCTTTAAGTTATAGCTTTGCAGTTAACCTTAAACAATGAATATTTTAACAAAACTCAAAATATAGGTTCTGAATGTCTTCTCAATGAAAATAACAAACACGCCAGCCAGATAAGCATGGAAATCCAGGGATGAGCTGAACCCACTGTGCAATATCTTGCAGATCTTCAAACTAAGGGAGATTCTTTGATTTTTAATGTCACCTGAGACTGTTTCATCAGAAGGCAAAACAACAGATAGCTTCACACACAGCTCTATATAACCATATGTTTTGCTCATTTTTTCCAGTTCTATCATTTTGTGGCAGGTCATATTCAGGAACAAGGTCAAAGGAAAATTTTTAGGGATTCATGTAGTAGCCTGCCCCTGTATGAATATTACAAACACTGTTTGCTATTCTGGCAACCACCATGTCTTTTTGTGATAATGGTGTCAATGGCATGAAGCTGGGTCAGGGGAGGTTTGGGTTGCATATCTGGAAAAGGTTCTTTATCCAGAGGGTGGTTGGGCACTGGAACAGGCTCCCCAAGGAAGTGGTCCCAGAACCAAATCTGACAGAGTTCAAGAAGTGTTTGGATAATGCCCTCAGGCACACAGTGTGACTCCTGGGGTGTCCTGTGCAGGGCCAGGAGCTGGACTCAATGATCATGATGGTTGCCTTCCAAGTCAGAATATTCTATGATTCTGTAATTCTACTTTTGTCACTTTATTGGGATATGGACCCAGAATTACACTCAAATTTATTTTTTGCTTGGGAAAAGAGGAAATATATCTTATATACAAAGTCAGAAGTTAATTGTTAGTATATTTGAAATTATTACAGTCTAATTCAGGAATTATTCCTAATCCAGGAGTAATTGTTGCAGAAAGAAAAAGAATGCACCTATGCAGAAAGAGTTCCAGTAATTATAATAATTCAGTTAAACTCATTGTGAAAACGCTTCTTATTTTCTATGCCTTTTCCTGATTTTCTGCTCACTCTTCCTTTGCTCCTCAGGGTCATAAAGTCACTGATGATTGGGGAGGAGGGGGACTGCGATGGGGAGGAGGGGGACTGTCTTCAGAAATCAGAATTACAGGCAGCAGCCCGTGCCTCCTCTTTGACTGGTGCTACAAGTGAGGTGATGACCATGTCGGCAGAGTGTGGAGCTGAGGGAGGAAGATGGCACAGAAACAGCAGGATGCTTTGGGCTTAAATGTTGCTGTTCCAACAGCGTGGAAGTCAGCAGAAATTACTCCTTGGAGATTAAAGAATAGGCAGAGATACTAAAGGCTCTCTGTTTTTTTGTGCCTTTATACCTTGGAGAGGACAGGAGACATGAAAGAAGACATCACGGAGTGCTGAGAAATGAAAAAGCAAAAACCTTCTTTTTCTGGAAAATATTACAGAGCCAGTTATTGTGAACAGAGGACACAATATGCTGTGAGCTACTGACAAGCTTGTGAGCCTGATTCTTGTCATCAAGCACTTGTATTTCAAAGAATAAAAATCAGAGCACAGCAAGCACACAAATATCCAGAGTACTTCAGTGAAGAAACAGTTTGATAAGATTTATTGCAGGCAGTTATGTAGGGGTGACAGATTACTAGGAAAAGCACTAAATTCATGTTGAGGGTGCTTGGGAGCTTTATATAAACTGAAAATTTGAAAACACTTTTTTCTTCATTTCAGATAATTTTGTGCAAAGCAAAGCAGCTTTGAGAAGGCTGAAAAATTTTAGTTTGTTCCACCAGGTTCCAGCAAAAATAAAGACTCTGTTATCTTCTGGAAAGTGTTGCTGGAAAATTCTATTTATTTTATGTCCTTCCCGTTGATCTTCTTTTCTCTGTCTTCTTTCTATCCTTGTTACCAGAGGATCTTTTTTGACAGCAATTTGAAGAAGGCAACATTCATCTGGAATCACTGGATGGGGGGAGCTGAGCATTATGAAAGATTCAGACTGGTAGAGTGTTTTTTAAAAAATGAATTTGAAGTGAGCAAGTTTAAAGGGGGGGGGGGGGGGGGGGAAGACTGCTATCAGCCCAAAGTGGGGACTTCTCTTTTTTACAACAAAATTTTGTTTCATAAGGCGTGATGCTTTCTTTGGTCTTGTTCTAATGTAGAGAATGTAAAAAAATAAATCCAACTGATAATTTCCCATGAGCCAGGAATACAGTTCTCTCACTTTTCTTCCTTAAATTCAAATTATACCAGCCTAAGAACCAGCAAAACCAGTCTGAAAACCAGCAAAACCTTGAAAGAAATAGCATTTTTTATGCAAGAAGTCTTTATATTTTTCAACACACTCAGAAATATGGTAGTTAATTTGTTTCTGACATTCTCACTCTTCTGGTTTCATTATTTATATTGTGTTTTATTTCTGAGGGGTTTTCTTATTTAATTAAATTTCTAGAACCATCCGAGCAAAACCAAAGAGATTGTGTTGCAGCCTAAAGAGATTTTTGACTCCTCAGGGATGCCATTTAAAAAAATAATTTTATTTGAAATTCCATTATAAATGCTTGCATGATTCCTAAACATACTCAAACTTGTTGCTTTTCAAAGTTTGCACTCTTTAATTTAAAACTGATATCTTAGATGTTACAACCCAGGCTGTTTCTAGAGACTACAGGAAAGCTTTGCACAACATATGCTTTTTATTTTCAGGAATTCAAAATCCTCTTTTTCTCTCTCTGTTTAAGTTGTCTGGTATGGAGAAACTCTAATGACAGTATCTTTTGCATCACAATCTAGATGAACACTAAGACAGCATAAAATTGGGGGAGAGGGTTTCAACATTATCTATCAAAAATTTCAAATTTGAATGGCATTTAAACTATAAATATGTTTTGCATTTTAATTTTTTAACAAAAATAAATGCTTAATTTTTATATTCAAAGAGTTTCAAAGTCTTATTTCAAAATGGAACATTATTTTAGAAAATAACTTTTATGTAGCTAGAAAATGCAATGGAAAATACCCTAAACCACACTTGGATGTGAAGTTTTGGGATATGGTTTTTTTCCTGGAAAAAACACTTTATTGGTGAGGGATACTGAAAATACAGCCTGTTGGTGTTTGTCTGTGCATTACACTCTGCTGGTGGAGAGACTCCATAAGGTTTGTCTCCTCGAGCAGCCTCTGCAGCTGTTCCAGCAGGAAGAAAATCTTGAAAACCCTTCTCCATATTTGATCATCACTATGTGTGCATTACCCTGCCCAGAAGGTCCCTCTTCATGGGCTTGACAAATTTTGGAAAGCTGATGTCTGCTTTATGGGGCGCTGAGCTGCCAAACTGTGGTGACACAGTTCTGGCATGGCCCACCATGCAGAATAGCTGTCACATGGAAGAGGGATGTCCCAGAGAAAACCTGCTCTGAAGACCACGGATCAGGCTGGTGTCTGGAGCACAGGACCTGTCCAGGCTGGTGCTTGGCTGCCTGCTGTAACCACAACGTGGGCAGCCAAATAAGCTAGAGTTTTCTGAAGGAAAAAAACACATTAAAAAAAAGTTCATTAAGGAAGTTTATGTCCCTTTGTACTGGAAAATATCTTTGTGGCAGTCCTTGGCATGGCCTGTCAGAAATGGAAGCTTTCTTTGAAATGTTTGTTTCCATTTGCATTTATTTTAGATTTGCTAGCAGAGTTCAGCTGTCATCCAGTGCAACAGGAACAGCAGAGTTCAAACTTAAAAATCCTCCTTGACTCAATTTTAAACAATCAGGACTTATTAACTTTTGGTTAGCTGATACTTTAATTATAAGTCAATGCTTCTTAAAGGACATAAAATATCAAGATCTAGAAAATTGCTTTTTGTGTGTAGCAAAAATTAAAAAAGAATTGAAGTCCTGAGGGAGTACAAGTCTGGGGATGCAAACATCAGAAAAACATGTTTTCTATATTACATATCTTCATTTTTCCTGGTATTCCAGCCAACATGACCTGTTGTGAAAGCCAGTAATAAAGATCAGCATACTGAAGCATGTAAAAAGTAACCAGGAAAAGAAAAACTTGCAAATGTTGAGCCTTGGTTTTAAGGTAGAGTTCACCATCATCCACATTGCCTGCTAGACTTTTCTTGTCCAAGTGCTCAAATTTGTAACACCTTTCATCCCCTTGTACTCAGAGGAAACTTTTTTAATACTCTCAGGTACAAAAACTTTCCCAAATTTTTTTTTCAAGAAGTGATTTATTTTGTACCTGAGAACAATATGCAATAATAAAGCAGCTTAAGGTTACTTTGATAATTTGAGGCTGTTCTGACACATGAATGTGTAAATTTTTGGCTTCTAAAAAATCTAGAGATTCCACCTTTCCTCGTTAATTTCTTAAGCTGTTGTATTTTCACAAGAAATTGACTTAACCATTTAGGCAGACCATCAGGTGGGCCAGCTAAAAATTGTAGCCAATAAATCTCTGCTGGATATGCCATTTCCAGACCAAATAAAAGGTATCAAGTGATGACATAAGAATGGTCACTGAAACATAGGAGGATGTAAGTTCGTGGAAAGGAGACCTTTTTCTGGCACAACCTTCTTCAGCTTAAAATAAAAAGAAAAGCCAAGTCCTGATTTCATTACTTCGCAATAGGTGATTGTACTAAGGCAAATGGCACTTTCAGGGTACTGTAGCTGTTAAGATAATCTGGGAATAAAAAACCTGGTCTGTAACAACATAAAGACGGGGAAAAGATTCAATGAGAATATGGAATCTAAATATGCCAGTACAGAAGTGCAGTGATCTTGCTGAGACCACTACAGGTCTGCCTTTTGAAGAGGGGGAGCTGCTGGCAGAGGGGCAGCTGAACAGCTTTGTTTCTCAGGTCCCCTTGCTGCCTTAACTATGCGTGCCAGCTCTTGTGAAATGACTCTTTAAATGCCACAGTTTGGAAGGTTTAGTTTCAAAATGTATTGTAAAATTCCATGTGAGAGGAACAGTTTCAGTAACAATTCATCTGTCTTCTCTGGGGTAGCAGAAAGGTCAGGTTACAAATGCAGAGTAAGTCATCCTTGCTGCTGTGTCAGAGCTGTTCACGTGTACCTTGTAAGTTAGGGACTCGGCATTTTGCACTGCTATTTTTATACACAGTGCATGATATGCCTGACTCTTTCTAATCTTCTGAAAGTGCATGTAGGGCTTTGGATCATGTGCAGTATACAGTAACATGAATATTGTCTTCATTAGGAGATTTGGCACACAGGGAGGTTGCTTTGAAGTCTAATTCTATAACAAATCTTGAACGAATTCTGTTGTTCAGATGTTGAATACTTATTCGTGATCCTTTCCCTGCAATAGAGATGCATTTTATTCCAGTTGGGACTATGTATTACTGTAAGGAAGATATTTAAACCACAAATACTGTTAGCTGCATGTCACAGACTTCTCAGACATAGCTGAAAAGAAACCCAAAACAAAACAAACAAAACAAAACAAAAACAAAAAAACCAAACAAAACAAAAACAACCAACCAAACAATCAAAAAAAACCCCCCAAAAAACAAACAAACAAAAAAACCCAACAAAAAACCCCAACAAACCCACAACATTTCAAGGGAAACAGATGCAATTGACAAAAATATAGGAGTCAAAACAACTGCAAGAGATTTATTGCTTCAGCTATTCAAATCTTATTCCAAATATCTGCTTACAAGTTATATGTTGTCCACTGAAGCAGATATCCCCAGAAATTGATTGTCCTGCAGAAACGCTCCTGGCTGACATATCAGTGTTGTGAATTTATTAAATGTTTATGACTTAAAAAGTTAGAGGCAGTAGGAAAAAAATGAACTAAGTCTGTTTTGACAGAAAATTCTAGTTCTTTGAGCCTGAAATGTTTACTTTCTAGCATGTCAGGTTGGATGTATTTTTATCTGGATGCTTAATGAACTGCCCTACAAAAAAGTTTGTATTTCCAGTGTTTCTAGATCTGTGTTAAGCAATTTGGCACGTTTGCTTTGGAAATGAAAATTAATTTAAAATTCTGGAATCAGTATGTTCCTAAACCTGTAATAGTCTGACAGAATGATAAGGTTTTGACACTGGGATAGCTACAGATTATTCCAGGGCTGGCAGCTTTAAAATACTGAGACATTAAGAAAAACATGTCTGAGTGAAGGACTTAGTCCCAGCCTCACCTAACATCAGAGCCTCCAAGTCCGAGGGGTCCTGGAACTGTTTCAAACTTGGTTTCCCAGAGAAAATTACACTCTTTTTCCCCCCCTTCTCTTGGTGCTGCTGTTCTCAGCTGTTAAAGGTGTACAGTGGATGTGGGCCCTGCAAGTATCTGTGAGTTAGGAGCGGATGCAAAAGCACACACTATACCGTACTTGAGTTATTCTCTTTCTCACCTGGTGAAATAAGACAACACCAAAAAAACCCCAAAAGCATCTTCCATGACAACAATATTCAGTCTCCTTACCCAGTGCTACTAGTCAAGTAGTCTGTGAAAGGACAAAATAGCTGCTATTGACCAGAGCATGCTGTGCCTCCCAAGATGTGGTCATAAAGAGGACCTCTTGGACCAACGAGGGGCTGACACACTCTGCAGGTAACACAGCTCACAGAATGTTAAAGGTGACGCTCCTGGATGCAAAGTCTCGGCCCCTGGTTGAACTGAGTATTTCTGGAACATTTGAAAGCATTCCTTTGACTAATACACTTAAGAAACATCCCTGACAAGCAGCATGGACTGATATGAACTCTGCAATGAGATATTCACAATCTGTCTCCTGCGCTGTAAATAATGCTCCTGGATCCCAAAGTGTTTTGTATCTCTGTAATAATTTGCAATGTAATAGCTTAGATTGAAGATAAAATAAATGAAGCCAGTAGGTTTTGATTATGCTGTGCTAGATTGAAATACCAAAAAACAAGCCCTACATTATGAAAGCCCTCCTGACCAAAATAAAAAATTGCTCAGTGGATTGGGTCTGGGATAGAGAAAAATAAGGACCTTTTTTTTGCATATTACCCAGCCTGATGAGTCAGATTTGTTTTTCAGACTGGATGACACGTGAATTCTCATGTCTCCAGCTTCCTTGTGAGGAAGCCTGTGGATGAACAGTTTTGATTTGAACCTGCTTTTATGGGGAAGGAAACACACACACTAACAAGTATTTGGGAAGTTTTGAGGCAATGTTTTAAAGTGCTGAGCACTTACATTGACACCACACGAAGAAGGACACTGAGTAACCCTTTCTTGCTAGGTTGCTGCAGACCTAACAGATTTCAGCCACCTACTCTTCTTCCAATGCACCAGATGAGAATTTTTAATATGCCTGTAAAACCTGTTGCTGTCCCACTTTTCTCTTTTACCACTGTCTTTTCTTTCTTAACTACCACTTGTTAGGAAGTTAGAAAAACATCCTTAACACCTAGAATAGATGACTTTACTTTCTAGTTTTTGTTTAGGTTAAGTGAGGAAAAATGGCTCATTTTTTTATTAAACAAATGAAAAGACTAAAGCTGAGGTAAAAAAAAAAAAAGACAGAGAGATCCTGTGAAATGCATGATTGTATCTGGGCAGATAATTAGGTTGTATGAGACCTTATTTTTTGAGCATCTGAAGTGTAGGTGGACTTGAGGAAACAAAGCATTAAAGCTCAATTTTATGTTTATTTTATTGTCTTTGCACACTTTTCTGCATTTCCTGTGGAGCCAGCCATCTGTCCAAGCCCATGTGTTTGATAGGGCATGTCATGGTGTACCACAAGGATCTTGGGTACCATCCTGTTTAGCCCAAATCTCAAACTCTGGCTTCTACATGCAACTCTTTTTTTTTATATTTGTCATGCCTGGGTGTGAGTTCATGTCAAATATAAAACATGAAGGCATGCTGTCCTTTAAGGAATGACAATCCTTTATATTTAAAATTAAAAGATGGTGCCAAGAACACAGCTAAAAAAAGTATATATAAAAGATAGAGAGTTCTTCTCAGTGAGGTTTCATGGGTCATTTTGGAGCCTGAGGTGTTGGCTGTTGCTGTAGCAGGGAAATTTTTGCACAAGATTTTGCACAGCAGGTAGACTCTGTACTGCACAAAATAAGATAGCCTCCATGGCAAGATATCTTAACAAGCCTATAACAAAAATTAGAGCTATAACCCATGCAAACAAAGGGTTTTGAAGTTAGATGTAATGAAGTAATTTTCAAGAAATGACTTCCACACCCCAACCTCAATGTAATTAACCATAGCTTCCAATGTGGATCGAATTCTCTTTTATCAGCTTAAAAGTGATTTGAAAATGAATCAGAAACAAAAGATTTTTCAACAGCATTTGCATTTCTGTTGCTTCTATTCACTTGCAGAATAGGGACACTGCTGGTTTAGAATGATCCCCAAATGGTGAGAAAGAAGAACTTATTGAGAACACTGGAGATCATGTAATAGTCTCTGATTCTGTTCACACATTCTGTATGACCTTGGGTAAGTGATTGAACATTGGAGCCAAGAGCTTCTTTTAAACAGTTTCAAAAATAAATGTGTCTGCATCAATTGGCCAGCTTTATTGATTCACTGCTGTTTAAAAAACTCAACTAAAAGTTCCTAGAATAAAACAATCTGGCTGTGTATAAAATCATCCAGGACATTTAACAAGATTTTTAGTTGACTTTCACTTTTAAAAAATGAGTATCACATTCTAGTTTAAAGCGTTCAGCGAAGCTATTGTAAATTCTCCTCAGTGAGTAACTAGGCAGAAAGGTGTAAAGCTACACCTTTATTTTAGCCTTCACTTGTCTAATCCAATTTTCAGGTCAGATTGGATGTTGTTCTAACTATGGCAACTGGATTGAAGTACCCATTATCCATGTTTCAGTATAGGTACTTAAGGGAAGTCTTTATCACTTTAGAGTTTTTGATATTCTAAATAGCTTCAGCTTCCAGGATGCCATTACAAGGCATGACTTTTGGTTTCTCAGTTTCCAGATTGCCAAAGAGCCCTCATAAATTGTAACCAGCATATGTGGATATGGTGACAGTCGCAGCTCTGCCAGTACAAAGGAAATGTAGCCACACAAATCCTACTTGGTGCTGAATAATGGTCTTACAGGTCTCCTCTAAGAGGTTCAGCTGTTGCTCCTCCATCTCTCCAGAGTCCTCTCAAGGGACAACAGTCCTCTCCATTGCCAACCAGCAGAATTTCTCCTGCTCTCTCAATAACACCTATTTTCCAGATAACTTCCACTGACGGAATAAAAAAGCTTGTTGTCTGCTTCCATTCAGCAGATGTAGCAATTCTTTTTTTATAGGGAACTTATCCTCTTCTTTGTACTTATTTTTTCAAAAATATCTACCATCAGCAAACTTTATCAGTTTGCTTCATTTGGCTTTATTTTAAGTTGTTGAAAAGAGTTGCATGTTTCATAAAGCTAAGAATCAACTCCTGCGGATCCTTGTGGTCCCTTAGAAGCACACTGGATGATTCTTTCATTAGCTTTGAGATATGCCATGGTTATTTTTAATACATTCTTGGTGCATCATATTAGTATAATACCAGTTTAGTTCTTAATCAAAATGTCAAGTAATATTGAGTCATGATCACTAGAGAAGTGGCAGTGTGTTACACCACCATCCATTACATTTAGTAACCAAACCAGGATCATTAAAAGAACAAACTGCTTGGAAAAGATCTAATGGGTTTTCCTGAAGCATTAATCATTCCCTTAATTCTTCATTAACAGACTGTCAGCCATTCCCATATTTACTGATGCTGGTCAGATTGGTCTATTTTTAATTTCTTTGCTTGAGCAACACTGTGAGGGCATCATTACCCCTTTTCAGTCTTTAGGTACTTTGCTGATATTGTGAGAATTATTAAAAAGTAGTATTCATTAACTAGAGAACTCCTCGGTCAACACTCTTAAAATTTATAGGTGGACATTTAAAATGTTTTTACTAGTTGCTGTCTTATATTGTATTGAGCTACAGTTGGTATTTTTAGAAAATTTCTAATAATGTAGAATTTACTTTTTTTTAAAGATTACTGGAAAGATTAGTTCTCCTTTATCATCTTAAAGAAAGACCAGAGAGAATAAAAAAAGTGGAAACAAATTGTCCTCTGGACAGCAGAGCATAATGAATTGCACTGTCTTATATGAACAATATATCTGATGTCAGTGGAACTGCCCTTAAGTAAAAATGTACGTAATCAAAGTGTATTAAGAAATTGCAGTGGATTAAAGTTAAAATTGCACCATTGTGGTGGGTTGGCACTGGCTGGGTGCAGGTGCCAACCAAAGCTGCTCTGTCACTCTCCTCCTCCACTGGGCAGCAGAGAGAAAATATACCAAAAAGCTCACAGACCAAGACAAAAGCAGGGAGAGATCACTCACCAGTTACTGTCCGAGGCAAAACACGCTCAACTTGGGGAAAAATAAGTGAATTTATTGACTATCAAATCAGAGTAGGGCAATGAGAAGTAAAAGCAAATCTTAAAAACACCTTATCCCCACCCCTCCTTTCTTCCTGGGCTCAGCTTCGTTTCCCATTTTATCTGCCTGCTTACCCCAAGCAGTGCAGGGAGATGGGGAATGGGACTTTTGGTCAGTTCATCACAATTAGTCTCTGCCACTGCTTTGTCCTCAAGAGGAGGACTCCTCCCACTCTTCCCTTGCTCCAGTCCCTTCCACAGAAAAGAGTCTCCCATGAACTTCTCCAGTGTCAGTCATTCCCTTGGGCTGCAGTTCTCCACAAGCTGCTCCAGGGTGGGTCTGCTCCACGGGGAACAGAGTGGATCACAAGTCCTGTCAGCAAACCTGCTCCAGCAAATCTGCCCTCTCTCCTCTCCAGCTGAAGTTTAAGGTATTTATCCCCTCTCCAGTTATTTATAAGTGAACACCACTGTCTCTGATGGACTGATTGGCAGCATCAGGTCTGTCCTGCACACCTCTGTCACTGGCTCTGTGGACATGAAGGAAGCTTCTGACAGCTTCTCTCAGAAGCTACCCCTGTGATGCCCCACACTGCCAAAATCTTGTCAGGCAAACCCAATACAAAAGTGAATACAATTATGAAATTGCAGTACTGCAAAGAACTGAGTCAGGTTGTGACACACACTGGTGTTCATGGAGCATAAGTTCAGTTACAAAAAATTTAAACATATCTTCTAAAATAGCCATTTATGCCTTGTTTGTAATTACTCGCAAGACATGATTGGAGTACAATTCATCCCACAGATGCTGAACAGTTGAGGCTGGCTCAGATGTCTTTTGTGGATGCCCATCTGTCTGCAAGCAATGCAAGGAAATAAGGTTAAACTATGTGACTTAACGCTTGTCTAGCTAAAGACAGTTGAAATAGATTCTATCCAACATGGTTGATCCAAGGAAATGTGCATTACAAAAAAAAATTTACAACATTCCTCACATCCTGTAGAAAGATGTAATCTTTACCCAATTCTTTTCAATTGAGATAAGAGTTTACTGAAATAAAATAAGTGTCAGTTTAAATGTAACCTGCATTCCACATTTAGGTTTTTTTAATTGTCTTTTCATAGAAAGCAGCCCTTAGAGAAATGCCAATTATTGTACAGTGCTTCTTTCTAATAAGAACAAATCATCCCTCCCAAATAAAATTGGGATATATTCATAATCATTGTATGGCTATTTGATTGCATGACTGTGTGTCAGGGTTTTTTATTAAAAGGAAGGTAGTATCCAATTGAAATTATTAACTGAACATATTAGATAGTTTACATTTAAGTCTGTATGTGCTTAGTCAGAGATTGTCCCTCAGGAAAAAGGCCCCCATCCTTCAAAAGTAGAGTCTTGACTGTTTCTCCTTATTCTATGAAAGTGCAGGCCTGCTTCCCAAAAGAAAGCAAGTTCCCTTGCTTTTTTAATTCCTCTCTCTCATCAAACCAAGCACGCTGTCTAGCACTTTGAGACAGGAGAAAACAGCGAGGCTGAGCCCAATCACTGCCAGTGGAGAGGAGAAGGGAGCCGACATACTTGATTAATCATTGCCATCTCCCTGCTGCTATCAACACAATGCAGCACCTGTGGCAAGGAGCCGAGCACCCCTTTGTGCTTCTCACTCGATGCACACATTCATTGCATTCACACATTCAGAATGTAATCTTTGATGAGTAAGGACTTATCTTCAGTAATGAGACGTGTCCAGTGATGAGGAGAGGATTTTTCCTCAGCCAAATCTTGTCTGTTGGACAAAAAAAAAGAAAAAAATGAATCTTTCTGGCAGAGAAGAAATTGCAGATCTTTAAATACTCCAGTGCTATTACAAATCTTAGACCTTAGGAAATGATTGACAATATTTCAACAACAGGGAAATAGTGACTGGGAACTTGTCTGTGGAAACAGATGGTGCTTGACACTTCTCTGGAAAAACCTGAGAACCTGTCAACCCCTTTAGAAGACCAGGTCATCTAGACTGAAGTATAAAAAGAGAATATTCTTGTCCTAAAATGCTTACTATGTCACTTCACAAAAGTATTTCTGTATTAATTGCCTAGGGAACACTCCAGCCTGTGTGAGTGGTGCAGCAGTCTGGAGAAAACCTTGTTCTGGACTCAGCTGGCACTTTGCTGGATGGAGGGGATTGATGTATTTGTGTAAAGGAGGCTGTGCACACATACAGCTACACATGCACAAATACAGGTGCTTGTCTCCTTTGACTGTGGGTGACAGACAGGCACGAGTGCATATTTGTGTGCACGTATGCGCAGAGAAACACCAACACATGTGCTTCAGCAAAGAAGGTAAGGACCAGCCTGACTTGTCCTATAGGCATTTGGTGCTGGTTGGGATGTCCTGTTTGATTGAAGGCACCTTGAAGATGACAGGTATTTACAGGCAGCTTACAACTTTCTCCAGCTTCAGGTGGAAGTTGTCAGGCTCCCCCCACAGTGCCTAGTGATGACAGACACTGCTAGAAATGATAGACATTTCAAGAAATGACAGTAAACACATGTCTTTGTGTGTCTGAATCCCACCCCATATATGTAATGTGGAACGTAAACTGTTATCTTCTGCTGTATGTATTCACCTTGTGACACGTCATGATGACCAAAAATGAGAAAATTGGGTGTTTTATCCATTTGGAATGATTTTACTTCATTACTGAGAAGAGTTTCTCTCTCATTAATTTCATCTGGTCAAAGCGTGCTTCAGTGTGCTGCTTTCTCTGGTGACTCACCCTGTTTCCACTGTGCCTTGCTCACTCACTGAAGTGTGGGAAGAGATGTGCTACATGCAGTAAATTCAGCTGGCTTCATACACCACCTTTGGTCTCCAAGGCTGTGAATGAAAGAACCTCAAGTTCATTTTTGCTTTTGCTTTGCACTTTTACAAAGGGAAGTGGCTGACAATGGGAAGCGACTAACAAGTTCTTAACTGAAAACCACTGTAAAAATCAGACTTGACAACCCTAAGAGAAAAAAATCCTTAATCTATATAGGAAATGTATACACCTAACTAAAGAAACCCAAAAACTAACTGCACAGTGGCTGATTTTCTCCAACAATTCACTTCAAAGTATCCTTGTAAGCATGTTCTTTATGCTTTGAAAACAAGTTGTTTTTATATGATGATCCGTGTTACCACTTTGATTTGCAGAGGCGAGTATGCATTGTGTCCCTATCTGCTACTCTTTTTTCTATTTTTCTATTTTTATTTATTTTCTTTTTTTCCATTTTTTCCTTTTTTCTTTTTTTCCCCTCTAAAATAGCATTGTTGACAACCTTGCCACGGGATTTTTTTATAGGTTCATATTGATAGTCCACATTTTTGAGTGACTCTTAGGGAGTATCCCTGCCAGTCTACAGCTAAGCAATGAAAGAGTGGAATATGGGAATGTTCCTAGAATTCAGGCATAGGCTTGATCCATTTTGTGGCTTAAAATTTTGGATGAGAACCAGGCATGTATTGTATGTTTCTTATGCCTTGCTTTCAGTAAGTTCTCAATTCTGACCATATTATTTGAAATTTCATTTGACCCACTTCAACAGTAGATCTAATTTATGTCTTGATTGTATCTTGAAAAAAGCATTTGCACATTTGTCCCCGTCTGAGTTCAACACTGTCTGACCAGAAGGAGGGTTTAGTGTTTATTATCAAATATACTAATTTGGTGTATTTGAGATTTTGATTTAACAGAGTGCTGCAGCAATGCACTGGAATCACAATAGAAAAATAATGTAGCACTTGCATGCTGGCTGAATCACAGAACAAACACATTTCTCATTACTGGTCTGCGTGTGCTCACTGTCAGGATGCTGAGCATCCCCCGTCCCTGGGAAAGCGTGCATGGATTAAAGCCAGATCAAGCTGTCTTCCAATTTTGTTCTATTAGTTGATCAGATTTTATATTTTATGTTGGACTGAGGCATGTTTGTGTCTTCCCAGCCCTGGCACACAGGTCTGGGTACCACAGGAAGACATAATTGTCTGTTAATTATCTCAGGGAACCTGATGATCCAATAGTGGAGCTGTCTTATCTAAAAACATTAACCTTCCTTTTCCTTGGTGTTGAGATAAGCTTAGCTTTCTTTATGATGCGTTTTTTCCTGAGCTCATTGGGGTCTTTGCTTCATCTCTGGACATCTCCACTGTGGAGGTGTGCTGGTCAGTCACAGCCACACAATAGCTGCTTTCTCCCATGAATAAATTTGCAATACATTTTCCAAAAAAATGCATTGCATACAGTAGAAATATTACACCTCAGGTTTTTCTTCTGAAATAACACCATGCAAACTACAGAACACAGCAGCAACTTTTACCTGCTGACCCTTTTTAGTTATGACTATAGCAAATTGTTAGTCTTCTGCAAATCTTCAAAAAAGCTATTTTTAAAGATCTTTTGGGGATTATATTCTGATTTAAAACAAAATTCTAATTACTGTGAAAAGATAGATACCTGAGAATGCATTATTAGTAGTGAAGGAAGACAGGGAGTCGATACACAGAGTTGACTTGGAAATCTCCTGCAAGAACTGGTGCTTTTCTACAGCTGAATCACATGGTACAGAAAATCATGTAGAGAGGTCATTGCTTATGTGAATCAAATGAATCAGACCATGAAAATTACAACTCCTCTCTTTTACCCCTCAGATCAGAATTTTTACTCTTTTTAAGCAGTAGGTGTAGAGTATACAGGTGTAGGAAGTGTTATTTTTCTAGTCCTTTTTTCCCCAGAAAATCCTTTCCAAAGAAAACATGCAATATGATTATGCACTGTAAAGCACCGACATACAAAAGATGAAGTATAGAGAATTAAGGGACTTAACCAAACACAGTCACAGGTTATATACACGCAAATAAATTAAATATGCTTGAGAATATTTCAATGCAAACATTTATTAAAGTTGATTCAGTCACAGATTGTACAGCAGAGTTAGATGATAACAGAATTTTCTTTAGATGTTGGGTTTTGTTCTGGAACTGTACATCATATTGCTGAACCTCTGTTTTGACTCTAGGTCTAAACTCCTTGGCTGTCCACCTTGTCCAGTTCTTGGACTGCCTTTACAAAAGTCCCTTCACAGATAAATAAGGCAGTATCCTGCATCTATCCTCTCTAATCTCTTTCCAAACACTTCCACAGGCAGTTTTCAGGCAGTACAGAGGAAATTAGAGATCACTTTATAGGACCTGAATTTGAACCATAAAATCATCTTCCACCTGCTTACTGTCTGCTGAGTGACTGTCTGCTAATGGTGCCATGCTGATTTTTGTTCTGCGTCATTACTGTGACTGTTTCAAAGCCATGAAACTGACCTGTTGCCACCAGAAAGGCAGGCAAAATTGGACTGATAATAGCAATAAAGAGCATTTGTGCAGACTTTCCTTTTCTTAACTGGAGAAATGGGGTTAGTCATCGCACTGGTTTAATTTATTCAAAATTCATGTTTCTATATTCATTTTCTTAATTTGCAGCCTAAAAAGGGAGGCAGTGTTATGCTTGTATGTGAGAAATGACAATGATTGATATGTCTTGGAGAGAGCTGTAACTTTCCGATGATTCTCTGGTCTTCCTTTAATTTCCATAATTTACAAAACTGTAAGGAAAATCGGGTTTATTCTAGTGGGCTGGTCTGATTATGGTTTATTTGTACCTTTTAAGTTGCAGATAATGTTGACCTACTTCTTTGGTTAGATAACCTAAGTTCTTTGCCTCTCCTTTAATTTTGGGATAACTAGTGAATCCCTTAGATTTATTTTTCAATAAATTAAACCAGGGAGGTAGAGTCTTCTATGCACCTGAACTGCTGATGACAGTGGAGATGTCTCCAGTTAGTATTTTATAGCTATATTATATATAACATGTCAGCTTGGATTGTTAGGCTTCAGAGAAATAGCTGTAGTACCTATATCATCCTGTGAGTATGATATACAATAATGTGAGAAAACTGTGATATATTTCTCCTATTTTAGTTGCAGAGATCTACACATGGGACAATCCTCATCAATATCCCACACTCGAGAAAAATAGGCACTTAAAAGTGTTTCACCTACCTATTTTAAATGTCTGCTTTAGGAAGAGGCTAACAGTGCCCGGCTAGGGCTTATTTCTCTCTACTGGCAATGTGACTGTATTACTTCAGAGGCAGACCCCTGCATGGTAAACATCAGCATTATACGATATATTTATATATCCTACCTCATATTATTTCTTATCTGGAGCTGTAGTGTCCATATGTGTTGTATAAACTTGGGGTACCTTTTGTCTCCAACCTGGTGCTGGGCTTGGGACTTTGTGCCATGGCTGTGCCAGCAAAGAAGAACAAGAATATGAGCAACTGAAAATAGTCACAATCCCCAGATTGAATGTGGGCCTTGTGACTGCCTTGTGTCTATTTTGCTGTCTTTTGTCTGTCTGTGTTGCTACGGGCTCTCTTAAATACCATCTAAACTTGAATGTTTCTTAACTCCATATCCTCAATTTCAAAGGGTCTAATTTATGAGCCTGGTGCTCTTGTGTGCAAAGTTGGACTACATGTTCTGCAAGAAAGATAAAAGCTTAGTTGTAATTTTTCAATTCAGCTTATAAACTATACCTCAAAGACAGAATAGCACAAGGTGGAGAATTATTACATTAAACAACATTTTATTTAGACATTTTTTGATCAATGAATAAATAGTCTGAGATGGGCTTTTATTTTATGAACAGTTTGTCACATTCTCGTATGCTGTGAACTGAAGGCTATATTATCTTGGTTAAGTGTATAACCACATAATTAACTCCTTCATTATCTAGACTATTTTTTTAATCCAGATTTTTTTTTTTAGGATATACTCAAGACAGTGTAAATGCAAATTACAATAAAAGAGAGTTCCCCCTTTCTTTCAACTGCCCCAAGAATTGTAAGTTCTTTGCTATGAAAGGTTATAGCTCAGGGGTCTAATACTTAAAGACAACTTCATCATGTCAAGACTTTCTAAATATGGATTTGATGAAGCAAATAAAATACGACAATCTTTTTAGAAATAAAAGAAACAGAAGAACAAAATCAAATGTTTCGTTCCATGAACAGTCACTTGAAAGTGTTGGGTTAACAGTTGGACTTGATCTTAAAAGTTTTTTCCAACATAAAGGATTCTGTGATGCTATATTTAATGTTCAGCACATCATCTTCCTTTTCATTCCTTTTTTCTATTTTAATGAGCATTTCTGTTTGAAACCTTCTGTGTTCCAAAGTCTTCTAATTATTCTCATTCACAGTTTCAGCAAAATTAGCTTCTATCAAAAGTAGTAAGATTAAACAGTTTATCAGAGAAGATCCTTTGGACCCTGGTATATTTCTTAGTGTCCAAATTACTTGAGTTTATACAATCTATTTTTATTCTGAGGAAAAAGCAAGGCATTGTTTGTGTGGAAAACAGTAAGAGAGGCCAGAGTCATAAGAGAGGGCCATACCATGAACTTGTCCTCTTCTGGCGAATGGGATCATTCTTAGAAAATTAGAGAAGTGAACATGGCTCATGACCCAAAAGAAAAACTTACAACTATAACTAAATTTCAGCATCATCTTTGTTAATATGATGGATTAGTGAAAAAGGAATAAACAGCATCCTGACAGCTCAAATACATCATGGAAGAAATTCCTTCCTCTCCAGCACTACAGGCAAGTGCATACTTGGAAAATTCATGTTCTTTTTGTTAGGAACCGTTTAAGTTTCCACACATCTTTAAACAGTGAAGGTGACTGGATGATGGACAGCAACTTCTTTCTTTTGTACACCAGGCTCCCTTGTGAGCACTGATATCATGTGGGTGCTGAAATTTAATTAAAATGCCTATTAAGAAAGTATCTCCAGAAATATCTTGTCTTCAGTGGGTAGATATTTAATTTCTTTTTAAAATGTTGGTTTAGCTATGCAAAGTAGAGGTTTCTTCTTTAGAAAGATGAATATGAATGAAATCCTCTCCTTTTGTTTTCTAGTGAAAGCATACTGCTGATAATGCTTTCAACTCAGATTTTATCATTAATCTATTGCCATTGGCAGATATAAAAGCAGAGAAATTTCACAGCAACTTCTGAGTCACCAAGTTCAACCCTGTGTCATAGACAAACTGAGCAAACCACCATATATGTGTGACGTTCTGTTTAAAACAAGCTGCATTAAGTGCTTTACATTACACTTGAGGAAAAGAAGGTCTAGAGCCTCACTTTTGGACTACTAAAAGACTCCTTCTCCTAAATTCATATGTGAGCTTACTGATGGTCCCCTGACGTGTTACATATCTTAGAGCTGCTCCTTACCTTGGTTTACCTTGCCCCTGGATTTGCAGCAAGCGCTGATGTGACTGAGCTGCACTGACGTGGCAAGGTTTTGGTGGGTGGTGCTGCAGGGGTGGCTGCTGAGAGATGGCACCAGAGGCTCCAAGGCAGACCCGCTGCTGGCCAGGGCTGAGTCCGTCAGCAATGCTGGCAGAACCTTGTATGTGGTAATGTGTTTAAGGACGAAAATCTCTGGGAGAGAGAAAATGTGGAAAAAAACAACTGTACAGAGAAGGAGGACGTGCACCAGGTGCCAGAGCAGAAATTCCTCTGCAGACTGTGGTGAAGACCACGGTGAGGCAGCTGTGCCTCTGCTGTCCATGGAAGATCCCTCACCAGAGCAGGTGCATGTGTACTGAAAACTGCAGCTTCTGAGAGCCTGCACTAGAGAAGGTTCCTGGCAGGATCTGTTGACCAACAGAGAGGGGAGGCCTTTCTGGAGCAGCTGTTCCTAAAGGACTGCACCCTGCGGAAGGGACCCATGAAGAACTGGAACCATGTGAGAAGGATTCACGCTGGATGAGTTCATAGGATTGTGTCCCGTGAAATCAGGGGAAGAGTGTGAGGAGGAAGAAGCAGCAGACACAAAATGATACAAACTGACCACAATCCCCATTCTCTGTCCCCCTGCATGTCTCACATGGATAAGGTAGAAGAATTGGGAATGAAGTTGAACCTGGGACTAAGGGACGGGAGGAGGGAAGATGTTTTATAGTTATTCTTGTTTCTCATTATCCTGTTCGGTTTGATTGGCAAGCAGCTAAATTAATTTCTCCAAGCTGAGTCTGTTTTGCCCATGATGGTGATTGTTGAGTGACCTTCCCATCCCTATCTTGACCCATGAGTTTTTGCATCTTATTTTGTCCCCCAAGCTTTGATGGAAAGGGAGTGACAGAGCTTGATGAGCTCTTGCCAAGGTCAACAGTTCTTTGTGCTGCACAATAGGGAACTCTTTGGAATTGAATATAAGAATAGTAATTGGAAAAAGGTAATGGGCAAAACATGGGCTGAACAATGCTAGAGGGCAAAACCATTGTAGGGAACTTTATTTGCAGCTGTGGTGAAGGGATGAGGGGTGGAGTGTGTCTAAATTGTCTGTATTTGTCAGTGTTGAAATGATGCTTTAATTTTTTGTATGTTTGTAAGAAACGGAGATCTTTAAAGAATGTGTGATTTCATCTAAATTTAATTAATTGTTAGCAGTGGATGGCCAGCAGGCAACAGGTGCTGAAACACCTTTGCCAGTTCACAAAGAAAGTTAAACTCTTCTAAAGTGTCCTCCTGGTTTAGGCCTTTTTTAGGCACCTCGCCTAGTGTAATTTTCTTTGCAGGCCTTTTGTTCCAATTATTTTAGGCTTTTATTTACCATTATGGCTCTTTTTGAGATACTGCCTTCTACAAGATTTGCTCTGCAATATATATATATATATATATACATATTTTCCCTTAATATCTCAGGATCTATCTCAGCTGGATGCAGCATTATAAAAGCCATATCGTTGTATGCAAATTATCTCTTTGTTATAAATAAAAACTTGATTTTACACCTTAAAAAAAAGTCTAGATCCACAGGTAACCAAAACGCTGATCTTTATTATTGAAAATTTACGGGTTTTTTTTCCTTGAGCCAGTTTTGGGTTTCTGATTCAGAAAAGAGATTTTCTTTTTTTACTGAGTCTAATTAATTTAAATGTCAGAAGGTATTTCCATCAGCTTCTGATCAGACCTAATTAATGATGACTTCAAAATATAGCTCAAAATGTAGGATCAAATCATAGTTTAAAATGTAGTGTCCTCTTCTTTGAAAAATCTTTTTCTTTCTTAAGGTGTGCCTGCATCCTGGGGGGTTTTTTATCACTGTCATGAATGACTGTAGATTTATCAGCACCACAGTTTGTTTAACACTGTAAGCATTTTTTCAGAAAAAGCTGAAATTTTGCACTACTAACTGCATTTTAAAGTAGATTCGTTATTTCTCCAGCACATTTTTTCATCCCACACATTAGTGTTTAATTGAAGAGATGACTGAAAAACAGAGTATGTTAAGAAAATTTAACCTCTAGGTCCCAATACATTAAAGTTCAAGACAAGTTCTCTGCAACAATGTATACATACTGCAGAACAATAAAAAAATTAAAAAGCCCGCAAAGTATTTTTCTATGATCAAATTAAAAGCCTGTATGTGATTTTGTACTTGCTATTTCCTTAAAAAAAAAAAAAAAAAAAGATTACCACAGTAACAGATTCTGATTGGAATTTTGGCCACACCGAAAGTCCTCCTGGAACCATTTTTTTATAGGTGTCTTTTTTTTAATTTTATTTTTTTTTTAATTTTATTTTATTTATTTTTCTTTTCTTCTGTGGCAATAGCTATCTATAATCTTTTTTCATCTCTCACTGCGCTGAAGCAAAGATCCATTCTTATGAAGCCCTCTCAGCTCTCTCTGACAATACTTGGGAATAGCCAGGAGGGAGAGCAGATGAGGGACAATTTCTAAGAGGCAGGTAACTACTTTTTTTTGGTCCTGGAATCTGTTTTGACGATGTTTAATTCTCCACTTGTGAATTACCTAAAAGTTCTGTGCTGCCTTGGAACCAGCAGCAATCCAGGGGCTTCAGGAGTGGTGTGACACCAATGTCATGCTTGCATTAGCACTGAGCAAGAGTGTGGGTGGGATTTGTGCTACCTGGGTGCTCCTGTCTCGTCTTGGCTGCTTGCTCTCTGCCATGTATCAGCACTGATAGCTGCAGCTGACTTATCTTACAGAAACATTCACATCACAGCACTCAAGATATGGAGAAAAAGTTCAGTGCTTCTGGCTCTTTAGGTAATGAGGTAAGCAAAAAGGAGGTGATGTCTTCTTACTGCATAAGCAGCAGCAACAATAAAGAAAACCTTTTGCATTCTTTTCATGAAGGTGTGAACCCAGTAATGTGAAGAAAACCTTTCACCTGAGGTCAAATCTGCTTATTTATCCATGCACCAGGTCATGTCAATCATCCTTGCTTTTTATTCTGTGCATCTCCTAACAGCATCACCTACCATTTAATCATCTCCTGCAATCACTCATTCCTGATCCCTTTTCTAATTGTCCTGGGCAGAGGACCTCCCAACAGCTATCCTCTGCCTTGATTTCCCTGTAACACGATGTGGCAACTCCACCAGAAGGAAAATATGGATTGTTTCAACCAGCCTGTAAAGACTGTCTTAGATGATGAAAAAGTGCATTGGGAAGCTGGAAAAATCTTCATGAGGATAACCTCATACGTTAAGTGAGGTGAACAGGAATGTGAGAATATGAAAAACAGGACTATAACTTACTGTGCTGTATTTGCAAAAGCATTTTACTCACTGTGAGTGCAGAAATGCTTTACTCCTTAATATATCTAGAGAAACTGCACTGTGATGATGAAAATCTAAACAAAGATAGAGATGTTTTATATCAACTTCTGTTTCAATGGTAATACTAGCCTGGCTATTACTGGAATTGTAATAATTCCAAGGACACTGATTTTTCAGCATGGCATATTTTAGTGGATATGCTGCATTAGAAATAGAAAGGAAAATCTGTAAAAGCATATTTTTAGCATCTAGCTGCACCAATTAGGAAAAGTATTTTGTTCTGCAACTAGGACTTTGACTTTACAGGTGAGATTAACTGCTTCTGCGTATTCACTTCCAACATAAATGCTGACAGACTGCATATGCGTGTCATTTCTCTGACTAGTTAATTCTTCACTGAAAGTTTCTTCCTAAGTTTTGTGTAAAGATGAACTGACATTCAATGAAAAACAAGTTTCAGAAATTATTTTAAACAAAGAATTCAAAACAAAACTACTTAACTAAATCTTACATTTTGAATGAGGCCATTGTGTGAAATCTTGTTTTATTCACAACAAGACAAAAACATTTAGGATTTTATCATCTTTTGTCATTTGACTTTAAAAAGTACTGAGCTTCTGCATGCTGAATTGTTTAGGTACCTAAAGCAACTCAATCATTTTTACTTTTCACAATCCGAACTATGTATTTGGGAAGTTTTTAAAAAGAAGAAAAGCTGAAAAAGAAATGAAGGTTGACCCTATTCCTTAACCTGCAGTTTTTTCCAATAAGCGCATGCAATTATTTTTCAACATTCTTGCTTTTTTAAAAAAGAATTTGTGGAGAGCTGTGAGTCTTTGACTCACCCCTCTGCACGGCTTTGGCTTGAGGGCAAAAGAACTCAGAGATAGGGAACCCATCTCTAGGTCAGGGTGACCACGCAGTGTACTACCCAGTGTACCCTGCTTCTCTATGGTAATATTTTGTACCCAATTGGCCAACCAACTCCTGTCCCACCCCTGCCTTCCCCATAAAAGAGCCCATGCCTCGGCCTTCAGGCAGGGTGCAAGTGCCGTCTCTGGCCTTTCACTTCGCAAGAGCTGCTGACAATAAATGTTATCTTGTGGAGTTGCCATACGGCACCTGCCCCTCCTCTCTCGGTCCCCGAGTCGGCCCTCGGGTGATTCTGCAAGAGCTGATTTCACGAGGAGCTGAAATCTCTTGCTGAAATCACCCTGTTGCTTTGGGGAGTTGCTGAAGCCTCTGGAGAAGCTGTTCTTGAGGGGACGCTTCCTCCAAGGAAGCTGCAGCACACTGGGACACCCCGGCTCCCCCCATCCTTGAAAGCAACATATTTGAATTTTTAGAGTTTCTAAAAGATAAGCACAGTGACAAGAAATTTTGATTAAATGTTAAGTGAGGTAGATCAAATGGGAAAAAAAGGCAGGTGGCATGCAAAAGGTGTTTGTTTTGAGAGGAGTACAGAGCAGGACATGATCCTTGAGTTCAGGAGAAGAGGGAGAAAGAGGTTCAGGGTGCTTCATGGGAGGATGGAGGAAAATCTTGGGATTCTCTCTTACTGCAATATTTCTGGTTTGTCCAGTGAATAAGGCATGCCTATCTTCTTTTGCCATTCTTGTAAGGTGTTGGTGGCAAGGCTTTGGTAGCAGGTGGGGAAAATGCACATGCAAGGAGTGGCCAGGGACTCCTACTTGAGGGATATGGCCAAGTGCAGACATCTCCTAAAAAGACCCACTTCAGGACACAGCCGAGTCTGTCAGCCACGCCAGCGGTGTCTCTGGAAAACCATATTTTACAAAGGGCAAAATGCCAGACAGCACTTACTTTGTAACAATGTTTCTGTTTTATTTTATCTCATAGATTATCCTACGTAACAGTTTACTGATGTGCTTTGCAATGCAAATCTTTCTAAAAGACTATAAAAATATATATATTTAAAAAAAAAAAAAAAGGCATGACATTATATCCTAGGAGTGCTCTGGGAAGTAGAAGTATGAACTGGGCAGAGAGGTGTCTTTCTTCCTTCTCATCCTCTCTTCCTTCCAAGGCAGTAGCAAGTTCCTTATTTAAAATCAGGCCTGGCAGAAGACTGTGTTCATAGGTATGGAGAAAGGTCAGACTAAAACACACCATTGTCAAAAAGGCTGCCACTGTCCCAGTATGAAAAAGGCTTTGAGGTAAACTGAGGTGTGAAAAGTGAAAACATTTTCCCTTTGGCCGCTGTGACTACACCTCACTTGTTGTATGGGATGTCATTGGGGTCTGTACCTCCTGTTCCAGTTCAGTTCACTTCCTATGCTGCACACCTGGATGTAGTTTCTTGTAGGCACCATACAGGTTTTATTTGTGTCACATTTGCAAGTGATGCTGTGAGACTCAGATCCAAAGAAGCCCAAATTCCAAAGAATTTCATATAAATTTGTTACACAGAGATGAGCTTTTCTGCCTGCGTGACCCCTGATGCCAGGCTTGCGCAACTCTTCCATAACGGGACATCAGCAGAAACTCCCTTCTTTCGCCAGTCTGTTCCCACAAGACTGATATTCTTGAGAACTTTTTCTGTCATGCTTGATGGAAACATCTTTCTCATGAATTTAAATTTAGATAACCTTTGAGTATAAAGGGTCTGCTTTCTGGAATAAAGAAGAATATGAAACTTAGAATCACAGAACTCAGATTACAGAGAAAAGCAGCTAGCTCTATAGCCACTGGACCTATCAGAGCTGGGGCTCTGGCAGGTTTGTAACTTCAAGTTAAAATACCTCATGTCTGCTAAGGTGTGAACTAGATCAAAGCCTTCCACGCAGCAAGAGTCATCATGACTTTTCTGTTTCAAGAATAACGTTGGGTTTTTCATCCTGCTTCTTTTACAGTCCTACAGATAGCATGAAAAAGAAAAGAATAAACCCTTCCTTCTGGTTCTGAGTCTTTCAAATTGAGGGTTTTTTAATTTATTTCATAACTTCATGTCACTTGCCAATCTTCCATCACCTGCCTTCTTATCCAAACTGTGGATGATAAACAGGCAAAATTCTCACATTGTGACAGGCATGGATTTTGATTCTCCTCTGTCAGCCAAGCTTCTCATATCAAGTATAACATTTTTCTTTGCTGAAACTGAGAACATTTCATAAATATCGATGATGCAAGCAGTTCATGAAAAGTTGCTGGACCAGTTCCTGAAATTATAGGTAACAATCTAAAAGAATTTCATAAAGGTATTAATAAAATTATTCTGTGTGCTAGATATGCTTCACTGTAGTGCAGAAGCTTCCAGTGGGATGTTTTTGACTCTGTGCATTCCCATATTTGTAAAAACAGGGTGAGAAGGGAGGGCTTGTCAGGTGACATGAAGAGTGAACATATCTGGAATAGCAGAGAGACTGTCACAGAGCATTTGGCTTATGCAGTGAGGTGTTGGCAGCTGGGAGACTGCAGGGATGGCCCCAGTGGGAACTGACCAGGGCCCCTGTTGGTCTCAGCCGGTGCCAGCCCACTCCATCTGACCCTACCCAGGACACAGATGAGCCCATCAGTGAGGTGGGTGGCACTGCTGAAAGAATATGTTTAAGCAAGGTTGAAAATACTGCACAGCAGCTGTGAGAGCGCAGAGAGAAAAATATGAGAGAAAGAACCCTGCAGATGCCAAGGTCAGAGAAGCAGAAGGAGGAGGTACTCCAGGCACCAGAGCAGAGATTATCCAGCAACCTTTGGAGGACAATATTGGAGGAGATGTGGACACTGCAGTCCATGGAGGACCCCATGCTGCAGTAGGTGGATGTGACCTGACAAATGGTGCATCCCATGAAGAGAGAGTGCAGGAACAGTCTCCTGGCAGGAGCTCCAGCCCATGGAGAGGAGCCCACACAGAAACAGATTTCTCTCAGAGTCTGTGGCCCTTGGGGAACCGACATGAGAGCAATATATGAAGGACTGTCTCCTGTGGGAAGGACCTCACACTGGAGAAGAGGAAAAATGAGAGAACAGCAGAGAGATGGTGGGACCACAATCCCCCTTCCCCATCCCACTGGGCTAATCTGTATAGTAGGTGGAAGAGTTAAGAAATAAAGGAGTGAAGTTGAGCCTTGGAAAAAGTGAGGGTTAGGGGGGAGCTTTATTAGTTTTGTCTTTGCTTTTCACTATCCCACACTGTTTTTAATTGGCAAAAAATTAAATTAGTCTTCCCCAAGTTGACTCTGTTTTGCCCATTATGGTAATTATTAAGTGTTCTCTCTGTCTTTACCTCAATCCATGAGTTTTTCTAGCTTATTTTTCCCCTCCATCCTGTTGAACAGGGAGAGGGATAAAGTAACTGGATGGGTGTGTGGCAGCAAGTCAAGGTCAAATCCAGCCAACAGAAACAAGTATGACTTAGTGAAATAAGTAAGCTTTGATCACTTCCTGCTCCTCAGGAAATGTTGCCATAATTTGGTTGTCATCTCACTGTTCAGACCTGTGCATCTAGAGAGACAGAGTGTAGCATATTTAGGAAATGCTGAGGTTTTCCAAAAGGATAATATTTCCCGAGACACGCGTTTTCTCTTGAAAACAGGTGTCTAAACAGTGACCTCTGTCAAGGATGCTTGGATTACTACTTAAGGACAACTTAGACTAGTACAGAAAATAGAGTAGCAGCGTAGCCATTATATCTGAATTAGTGGTTATACGCCAGTGGGAGGGAAGTCAAATCCTCCGAGTAGAACCAGCTGGGTGCAGTTTTGAAATGTGTTCTCAAACAGAAGTGCTGACATAAGGCAAATTTCACAAGTAGAACTGTAGGACTAACTCTCACTCATGGTAAACGTACTCTCAAAGAAAAAGAAAAAATTAAAGAAATAGAAATGGAGATAAAAGTCAAGACAATAAATTACCTTTTCTTCTGTAGCTCTTATCATTATTGTCCCTGAGGAGATATGAGAAACTTGATATCTTACACGTACAAATACTGATGCACTTTCAGGAATCTTGACAGGAAGATATGTCTGCCCTTTTCTAAACATAACTAAAGCTGGTATTCTTAGCTTTTTCCTTCTTATCACTAATTCCCACTTGGTTTTATCTCCTGCCTGCTCTGGCTGCTGCAATCCTTACAGTTTCAGCACAAGAACAGTCGTACTTCCCTCTACTTTATAAGGGTGGACAAAAGCTTGTCAACAGCCCATAAAAACTAAATAAAAATGAATCAAAGTTTTAAACTAACATTTCCACAGATTTTGTACACATTTAAATGTTTCCAAATGCAATACTATTTGAGAATGAAAAAAATCTGACAGAAATATGCCTCTCCGTTTCTTGTTTCTGTTGATTTGCAGTGAAAATGAGTCCTTGCAGGAGCAAGGATACAGTTATTTTGACTCAAGTGCCTGCAAGTATCCCCAGGTCTTTCTCTGCAAAGTTGCTTCTCATCAGATGGACCCCGTTCTGCTTTGTTGCATGGACTTACTATAAGATGTGCTTAAGTAACAAAGCTCTGCCTGTTATGTTTTTATTGTGAGGTTGATCAGACACTGGCACAGGTTGCCCAGAGATGTTTTGGAGCCTCCCTTCTTGGAGGTATTTAGAAGCCATCTGGCCATCAGTCTTGGGCCAAGTGGCCCTGTCTGAGCAGGTGGGTTGCACCAGATGACTTCCAGAAGCTCCTTCCAATCTCAGCCATTCTGTGATTTTGTGAATTGCTCAGAGCTGGAGAGATTTGATCTGCTGGATAGGCACTATTTCTGAATCAGTGATATGTGATTTCTGAAAAAAAATGTAAGTAACCTCATATTTGTGTGGCAAGATTATTCTTTGTTAAGAGAGGGATCCTTGATCACCGAGCTCTGACCCTTGTGCTTCTGTCCACAGCTTTCACTCTGCTAGTGTGTGTTTCATCTATGGTTTCAG
Organism: Acanthornis magna; assembly: GCA_036785705.1. NCBI lineage: Eukaryota > Metazoa > Chordata > Aves > Passeriformes > Acanthizidae > Acanthornis > Acanthornis magna. The sequence goes on from JAWUZG010000090.1 coordinate 18,379,975, forward strand.
GACATTTTTCAAGATGAGTAAATTGATTTTTTTATAAAAGCAACTTCACATTTACCAGTGCTTCAATGTGAATACTCTTTAGGTCCCTGAAAATTCAGATCTTAGATGAATTGAAAATCATGTGAAGAAAATCATCATGAGCTAGTCAAACATTTTTTCTCACTTTTGTTTCTATTTCAACCACAGTAATTCTTTTTTTCCCAGTCAGAATTGTAGTCTGGCGTTGTTAGAGAAAAAGACTTCCCCATCGCCATCACAGGATCTGTTCTTACTGCTTGCTAATCATGTTCTAACATAAACTATGCATAACTAATCATATTTGTAGCCATTGCTATCATTTACCTCTAACCAGGAGAGTTCTTAAACACCTGTTTTAATATTCCCAAGTAATAATTTTGTTTTTCTCTTCAGCTGTTGAAGCAACTCATGCCAGTTTTATAATTTTGTGGAAATGAAGTTTTATTTTGAATGTGTGCATGAAAACTTAAAATCAGTTTTTACAGATGAGTAGAATGACCATTTCTGTAAACTCATAAAACCAAGAAATTTTGTGATAAACCACTAAAGAAATACAGGGAAATTTATCCATGTGTTAGAAATTATTGGAAAAAAGAGGATTTAAATTTCATTGTTTATAATTTCCAGTCAGATTCCAAACCTTTGAATTCACAACTGTGGGAAACTGCATTTTTGGGATCTCTCAGGTCACCAGGGGTTAGAAAGAGTGGCATTGCTGTGATTTCACAGTGCTGACTAATTAGAAATCAACGACTAACTGAATAAAAGGCTCCCCCCATCAGACTCAGACTGAGTCAGCTTAGTTGGCCAAGTGATTTTTGAAGGCGGAGATGACAACAGCTTTCCCAGGAATCTTCCTGGCCTTTATGGTAGGTGTGTGGCCCCTAAACCTGGCTGACCATTGCTTGCTATGCTGTCGCTTCTCCACAGGCTTGCTCTGAGTACACTGGTCATACACGATATCTTTTTCTGGAAAGCATCCTTCAGCAGGATTGGTTACTTTCTTTAAAAAAGGGGTTCTTTTTACAGACAGCATGGGATTTAACACAGAATTCAGTGGGGGAGGTTTGAAATAATAGACAACAACAATAAAAATATTTAAGCAGAACTGAAATTTTTTCATTACAATTTGTTTTCAAGGTATTCAGGTATTTAACCTTTGGTCAATCTGATGAGTCTTATTTGGTCCCTGTATCCATCATACTGTCAGACAGGGAACACCAGCAGGAGCATAATGAAGTTCCTGGTGCCATCCAAAATCTCAATATTCCCTATCTTTATATTGCGTTAATCACATGATTCATCATTTAGTATTGCACATCTAACTGTATGGACTGAGAGTTACACTTGATTTAAAGCTAAGTGGAAATGCAAATACAGGGGGAAAACACAGATGCCTCAGCTCTTATTTGAACTGCATTGAACTTTCTCTCCTAAAGGTAACATCTCACTGCAATGCAATTTGGGTCAGGATTCTCTACCTACAAATGTCCAGGGAAGCTGGGCTTTGCTTTTGACAAACCTTTTTTTTCTTTCTTGGAATTTTTTTGATTGTTCCGGTTCCTCCTGATGTCTTATTGTGAGAACTTTATAGTTTAGGGTGGTATAACAGAAAAGTGAGTCAGATCCTGCCCTGTGATTAGTTCATGTGTGCAGGTTAGGGAAGAGGAAGACTTCTGGGCAGGAAGAGAGATGCTGAACGTGTGGATGAACTTAATTATTTTCATCATGATGTGGCCAGTATTTGGGTATCTAGAAATGTACTAAAGAATAACAACATTCTACTAGTGCAACCTTGAATACATTTTTAATAAGAGAGGTAAAATCTGGGATTTCAGTTCATTTCCAGCTGCTGCTTCCTATTTTACTATCAGTATAATCCCATAGATCATAAAACTCTCCTTATGAATCATTAGCTTATGTGTCTGCCTTTTATCTGGCCAGACCCACAAGATGTGGAGCACAGTGTCTTGTGTCCCTGTTTGTGTTTTTACTGAGGGCCTCAAATACTGAGGCAGTGAGGGAGCTACAACAGTGTATTCACACAGAGTTCATTTATTTCAAATACTGTACAGGAATGACTTAAGAATCTGGGTGCCTGTAACATTCAACATTGTACTGAACACACTGGATTGACATGTATAATTTTTTCTGTGTCACATGATATTGTTGATTGCCTTCCGTGTTCAATTTATTTCTGATAAATAATTCACTTGAGCAATTAGTTTTGAATATTTACTCTCTTGGTATGAGAACATTTACTAAGTTACAAGGCAAACAATTTGTGTGGAATGTAAGCTGAAATGAGTAAGAGAAGTAGTAAAATATCTGAATGCTGTGGGGGACTGGAAGGATTGCTGGTTCAAAACATTTTGGGTGCGTGTGTGGGGAAAAGGAGCAGGTTGGCCTTCCCTGTGTCCCAGCCCCACAGTGGCCACCAGTCCCTGGCACACCAGAGGCAATGCTCTACACCGGCCTCTGGAACCCCAGAGTGGCCAGATGGCTGGAAGTCCCACCTGGGAAGGGCCCAGGAAAGATAAAAAGTATTTAACCCAGGACATGTGGCAAGCACACATCTTGACCCTACCTCCTCTTGGAATTTCTATCAGCTGAACACCACTGGAGCCAGGAGTGGTAGCTATACTTGTCTTTCTCTCTTTCTTCTTCTAATTCCCACTTCTTGGAGTTTTGAGTAACTTAAAATTGGATGAGCTTGGAGTCTACTAAGTTGAATGGGCATAGTTATTGCTTTGAGAAGTGTTCTTCGTGTTTTAAACTTTTGCCAAAGTCCTCTGATTTTCTGAAGTTGCCAGTAAAGTCTTTTGTTGTTTCGACCTCTTGAGAATATCTTGTCAGTATTTCTCCCTTGCATCTCACTCAGAGTACATGAACAACCGCAAGCCTTTTTTAAGAGTCTCATTGAGCAAGTTTTCTGGGACCTTACAAAGGCACCCATGCATATCTGATGAGAAGCCCATGAAGGTCAAATAAGGAACAGATAAGTGTCAGTCCTTGTGGGAGACTGGAAATGTCATCAGATTAGTTATGTGATTGTGCATATATAAGCTCAGCTCAAAATAGACACATTTGAAATATCACTGGGACTCTTGAGAATTATTCTAATATCCTTCCAGCATGTGTTTTTTTAACAATACATATAATTTTCACTGTTCTTAGGAAGTTTTTGTATACTAGCTAGGCAGATCTGTGAAAAACTTTTGAAGAGTCATTATTTGCATTTCCGAACAGATTGTATCTCTCTGGGTTTCCTTACTATCTGTCTCTTCAGAATACCTGAGCATGAGAGTGATGGGAATCGGATATGGCACTTACAGGAGTTAATTGGTTGCTTGTTTTGTGCACAAACGATTACAGGCACAGGCAGGCAGCAGTGCTAATGGAATATAGGAGGTACTCTCCATGATTTTGAGATTTTGGAAAATCAGTCTCAGACACTAAATGCTTAGCACCTTCATGATGTCAAACTAAATGAAAAGCAGAGATTCTGATTTCTCCCTCATCATTTTATCCATGTGTATCTCGGCCCTGCAAGTGTACACTTGCACTTAAGAGTACTGCAGAGGTCTGCAGGCATCATCAGGCATTTCCTTAGCAACAGGAGCCATGTGCAGGCTATCCAAACTGCTCTTCCTGCACCAGGTTTCCTTGGCAGCAAGGATAACGTTTAGAAAAGAAGAAAAAGGCAGACCAATTCCAATACAGGAGTGAATTTCAGCAGTTCACCTGTGCAGCCCAGGCTGCGAAAAGAAATGCTTTGCTCATTCAAATAATTTTTTTCTAAACATTTGCATGGACCTGAGCTTTCCTCTGCTAAGACTGACAGAGAAGGTGCAGGGATGGCAGTGTGTGCCTGGCCCAGAAGATGTCACAGTGTCACTGCTGGCTGTGCAGCATGGTGTGGTCCCAAGAGATTTGCACACCTACAACAGCAGCGTCTTCCCCTGCAGGTCCAGTGGACACGGTGGCCCTGGGGAAGCAGCTTGCACAAGGACTGGGGAGTTGTGTACCAACAGTGAGCTCAGAAGGAGAGTCCAGCAGTCTGGGAAAGGTAGTGCTTAACTCAGTGAGGTTTCTCTGAGGAGCAGAGGTTGACCTTCGCCACCAATGTCACAAATCATTTTGTCACAAACCAAGCGGTGAGCAGTGCTCACGACTGCTTGTGAGATTAGACAGGAAACAGTACAGGGCTTCTGTTGCTGTCACTGGCTGTAAACTTATCTCCAGTGAAGGCTGCTAGGGTATATCCATCCATCATGTAAATAAAAAGGTATGTCCAGCTTCTTGACAAGGCAGATTAACCCCTGGATTGTTGTACAGTACAGAGAATCAGGAAAAAATGTACCAAGCCAACTAGCATAAAACATTTGGATATTTCTCCAGAAAACTTCATCTGAGTTGTAAACTGTTTCAGAGGTATTTGAATTTAATTGAAATCTAAAATACGCACATTACTTCATCTAGCGATCAGATAATGAAATTTTATAATTTATTTCTCAAGTAAAACACAAAAGAGAAAATGTATCCTTTGTATTATGACTTGGGTCAGCAACACTGTGAAATGTCAAGCAATGAGACACCCTAGAAGAAAGAATAATGGAAGAAAGCTTAATGACTAAGGGTATAAAATTTTCTGGAAGCAGTTTCTTGCATTTATACAGAAGCTCAATGGCTTAAGGGGCAGATTTTCATTTTTATGAATGAAAGAAAATGAATTAGATATATAATGTATATCTTTATACGTATATATATAAACTCAATAGAGACAATATTAATGTGAAAACAAAGTAAGATCAGAAAATTATATAAACCAATTAATATATTCCAAAAGACGAGATCATTCTTACTGTTTATTTAAGAAATCGCGAAAGTTTATTAGGACATCTTACCAATGGTTTTTTTTAATGAACTTGGGTCTGTTCCCACTGAATTCACTGGACATAGATGAGATCATTAATTTCTTAAGACTTACACAAAGACTTTTTTGATAGCCATTCTAGCTTTTCCGTTTGCCCCTTAACAATGCATTTCGGTCCCTCACTGTTGTTACACTCTTCCTAATCACTAAAGCTTGCTCAAACTTCCAGGAACACTTCCAATGTTTGAACAGGTGCCTGAATTGAGCAGCTGCTGAGCCTCATTGCTCACCAGAGATGACAGTACATGTCTGCTACAACTGAGGCCCTACTTCAGTCAATCAGTACAGCTACCTGAACCAGCTGGGTACCACAGTCCCAAAAAACCTTGTAGTCTTCTTTAGATCCACTCAATAATCTGCTCTTCAAAACCATTTCTTGTAAGTGCATGTACTGCTTCTTGAGACACACCTTTTTGTCTCGATTTTGGTTGGTCTAAATGGTTGAACAATATCAGTCATGGCTTCTGTATGCATCTGTGGGAGTTGATGCATTTTGGGGTCCTGTCAAAGTCCTGGGTCTATCAGACAGGTATATTGGGAGGCCTATTGAAAGCAAAGCTTTTAAAATCCTTTCACAGTGTCTCATAAAAATGTACGAAGGAGAAAAGTGAATACATTTACTTACTATACTAAATATCTCCTGCTTAGCTGTCTCTAGCATAATTTGTTTTAATGTTTTGTCTTTTTGAAAAGTAATAGGAAGGCAGCATAAGCTACTTGTAGAGCTATTTGTCTTCAGGGCTCTATGATCCCAAGAACATATTTTATATGCACCCTGATGTGTAAGGATTATTTAAATCACCAGGAGAACTAATGAGTGAGTCTTTGAATGTCCTGTCAGGCTGAATTATAAAATTGGAAATTAATGACATAAGTTTTGTGGCACGTAAAAGTGGTAAGGAGGAACTAAAGAGCAAGACTTCTCTTACTTCTAACTGCAGTAGAGTTATGATTCCTGAAACTATCCCTTTAGTCCAGAACATCCTTTATTACCATGTAGAGTCAGCAATTTACCTCTTTTGGGCTATTTTACAGTGCTGCAAAAACTACTTGTACAGCCTTGGACTAATTTTGGAAGAAGTATGTGATAATGCTGAAGCCCACAGAGTGCAATTTGTTAATATATGGTAATGTTCCAAAGTGTGAAAATGGTATTCTGGAGATAAGTATGAATAATGAACAAAATCCTTTAGACATAGCCTATTGTTAGTATAGGCATTCAGACATACACAGTCAGCAGTCAAAATCTAACCATATTGTGAATATAAAAATCTTATCACAGTGCTGTACTTTGTTATTTGATTGTTTCAATTCACAAGGTTTGGGGTGAGACCAAGAGTCCCACCACAAGGGACAACTGGGAGACATGACCAGTCATACTCATTTGGAATCCAAGTGTTACAGAGCTGATTCTGATCACAGACCATTTCATCTTTCTAGGACATCAAATTAATGATTGTTTCCTTATCTAGAAGCTGAAGCTTGTTGAACAAGCTTCCTTTCCTAGTGTGGTAAGGTTTTCCCAGGAAACCCCAAAGCTTTTAATGATAGTTTTGTTGAAATTTTCTCCTCCCTGTATTACAACGTTTCATACTGGTTAGCAGCTTTGCAATATGGTTTGATTCCAGACAGTAACAGTAAATAAACAGAGATTTACTGAAGAACTGAGGTAATAATCTATGACACTTCAATTTAAGTTTGATCACTACTCCCATAGTCCTACTCAAATGCCTTGCCTGGGACTTCTGGACAGTATACTGCTACACAAACAGAACCACATTACTGCACAGAGTACTGTGCCTCTTGAGAAGTCTTGAGGTTTTCTTGTGTTATCAACATCCCACTAGCAGGACAGATTTTTAGAGACAAGGTTTTCTCTATGAACTTATCACTGAAAGCGATATTCAAGGAATTAGGAAACCTAGTTCATATTTTCTCCTTCTGTATCTGTCTGCGTCAGCAGTGGAAAATCTATCTGATTTACTATGGGTCAGGTATCTCTGAATACCTTTGTTACATGCAGACACTCAGGGGTTTTTTATCTATTTATCTGTTCTTAACATTGACTATCCTGCAATTCTCAATACTGAATGCAGTCCTTATACATATAAATAAGGCACCTGCTGTGGCACACTTACTGTCCTGAGATGCTTCATCAAACTCAAGCTGGGCCGGCACATTCTTAATCAGGCAGAGAACAGCCATTGGCCTCTGGCCTTCTGTGCGGATCAGGATGTCTCCCTGGCAGCAACCAGCCACTCTCAAAATTGCTGCTTCCCTTTTCTATCAGCTCAATTTCTTGGTCTTCACTATTATGGTAATAGGTTTTTCTTGTTCTGCAGAGACACAGAAGTTTCTACTTGTCTTCTGTGTTTTATGACTGATGAATACATGCTTCTTCCCTTAACAGATGCTACTTCTGAAGGTTATCAGTGAGACAATAAAGGCAGCTTTAAGCAAGCTGGCAAGGGTGGGTCATAACAAGGCTGTTTGGGCACTGCAACAGGCTATCCAGGGAAGTGGACACCTCACCAAGCCTGACAGAGTTCAAGATGTTTTTGGAGAATGCTTTCAGGCTTGTGGTGTGAGTTTTGGGGCTGTCCTGTGCAGGGCCAGGAGCTGGGCTTCGGTGATCCTTGTGAGTCTCTTCCAGCTCAGAATATTCAATAATTCTATTTCAAGTATGTTGAAGTCTCAAAAATATTAAACAAAACATTGTAATTGTTTACAGGCATAATGGGAATGAAAAGCAGCGTTTATTGCCTAAACCACACCTAACAATAACAGTTCCAGCTGTCCTAAAATATCTTATTGCGAGCCCACAGTCTGGCAGGTTTGTGGGACCTGGGTAGTTTGTAGAGAAGTTATCTTGATGGGGGTGGGAAGACATAGCAAGCATCTCAGTGGATGCATGGTATGTTGCTGTTAGATTGCTATTTGTTTTCAAGCAAACAGATGACTGACAGGAAAAATATGATCTTATCACTCTGCTCATTTCTGGTAGCTCTGTTGCTGTATTTTAGCTTACTTCAGGTTGCCTCCAGAGAGGCTGCTACTTTCTTTAGTCTGTCCCCGTGGTGAAGTGCTGGGTTCTGCTGCGCCAGGTGGGCAGAACAAAGAACGTGACTGTGAGAGGCTGCAGCTCTGACCCTTGGCTAGGAGTGCTGGTGTCTGGCAGCAGAGGAGGGCTCGACAGGGAGCAGCCCTCAGTGACAGCCTCTACCATGTCCAGAGCAATGCTATACGATCTAAAAGCAACAAAAACACGATATACATTCCATGGCCCAGCTCTGGCATGAGGACCTTTCCAGGGCAGTAAAGAAGGGATGTTTTAGTAAGACCGAAAGGCATCCCAGTGTCTATTGTGTGCTTCAAAGGGAATAATTGGTATATGTATATCTGCTTTTCAGGGCTCACAATGGTGGAAATACAGAGAGAGAAGGTGAAGCATAAAATGAGATAAAGGATCTTTTAAAAGCTTTGAGGACAATAAAGGCCCTGCACAGACCCACAAGAACGAATGTGTAACAAAGCAGTTCAATATTTCTTGTGCTGACTAAATCAAAGCCCTAATCAAAGATAAAAAAGCAGAAAACTCAGTTTTCAGTACTCAAAGTCTTTCTAGGTGATGCAGGAGGATGACAGGAGAGTGACAGGAGAGCAACAAAGACTGCAGGAGAAGTGGTGAATATTTGTATTTAAAATATTTGTTCTAATTATAGCATGAAATAAGGAATGTGGGAGGCATTCACAGCTCCTGGTAGAAGCAGGTGGGCAGAGAAGGAGGATTTTTCATTTTCATAAGTCTGTGAAATGGTGACTTAAGACAGGAATTGGGGTGGGCAAGCACTGCTGGAGAGGGAAAAAAGAGCAGTTTACTGAAGGGCAGCTTTAAAATATGATCACCATCTCCAAGGTATGCTGGAGTAGGGAACTCATTAAAATAGAAGAAATTACTTAACCAAACTCCCTGCTTTATTTTAAATGCAAAATTCATTTCAAGGTAAAGTAACAGGTTAGTGAAGCTGCCTCAGACTGCTGAGCACTCCCTATTAATTTTACTAATTAAGTACGCTCGTAACTGTTATGTGATAGAGTAGACACTGCAGAGAAGGAGTCATTTTCTAAAGTTTCTTGAGCATTATCATAGAATACGATTTATAGAATTTATCTAACAGAAACAGATCCTTTGGGGCTTGTGCTATATCCAGGGGCCACCAAAAAAATTCTAACTGACAACAAACATTTACAAAATATCTTCCTGGATAATTTTGCTGCTTTTTTAATGGGTTTAGTTTTGTTACTGAGGGTTTTTTGGTCTTTCCAGATTCTCCATCTATTGATTTTAGTAAGAATCCTCATGCAGTAAGAGCATATTGTATAAAGAAATATGGAACAAAGAGGTATGAGAATTTTCAAAAGAGGTTTCTCATAGAATCCTTAAGAAAAAGGTTTCTGGATAGTTAAATAAGGCTCTTTCTCACAGTGAGCCTTTCACTGCATTTTCTCTTGGTAAGTGGTGACTTGTGAGTGTGTGGAAGGAGGAATTGAATGTTGTCAGGCTGAGCCATGAAGGAAGAATTGGGGAAAACAACCAGTGCAAATGCTGGTTAGAGTTATGATTCTCTCTGTAGCGCTCCTAATCAGCTTTCTTCATAAAGATGTGCTCAGATTTATTGTCTTGGGTCTATCTGTACTTCTTGAAAGTCAGTATGTGGCATAACCAAAGAAACCCAAAACATGGGAAAACAGAGTACTGGGAAATACTTCATTTATTTCCAAAAAAATTGTGACATCAGGGAAGACAGGTACAATATAAAGACTCATTAAGTCTGATATGTTAGATTTCTATGTGGCTAATTAGTTGATATTGATTCCAAATTAATCAATTTTAATATAATTTCTCCTGCAGTGTGATCAGGCTAAAAATTGAAATGTTTTTGTATTCCACCTTAGATATCTGGGTATCTTTTCTTGCTGGTATAAGGTTAGCTCCAAGAAGAAAAATGGTATGTAAAATTCTGCATGGAAAATTTTAATGAAGGGAATCTGTCCAAAGAAATAGGAACTACTTCCCAGCAGAATGTTTCTCTTCATAGAACAGCCAGTATTTTTATAACATATCATCAATAACTTTTTCTGAGTGTTTAGATTTGACAGGCTCACTGACAAAGGATTGATTTTCCTCTGATGAAGCATATATTCACAATGAATGATGATAAAATCCAAGGAAGATGGCTCACTTAATTTGTTTAATCAGCTGGCTTGATACAGTGCAGTTCACAGATACTGAACTCATTCATTCACATACATTTTGTGTTTCCTTTTGTTCTGATTCTATATGCTAAAATAAAGAGAAGTTTTATTCACCTTGATAGTTTCCATCCAGATTTTATTTTTCATGCTTCAGCAGATCCATTAAGAAGCTACGTGCTGTACAAGGAAATTTTTCATAGATGCTGAAAAATTTCTCAGGCCTGAATCCTTGGTAGCACTTAGATCTGTCAGAGCTCAGCATGAGTTAGGTACTTAGTGCCTTAGACAGTCTGGGTCTCAGCCCTTTCTGTGATAAAATTTTCCAGTGCTGTGGAAAATCATAATAATAATCCCTCACCAAAAAAATGATAGTGGTGGCAGATCAGAGGGAAAAGTAAACTAGTCAGTAGGCAGGTGTTGGTCTTAGCTGTAATGGTTGCTACTTTCATGTGTTTTCATGTGTATTTAATATAGCCAGTGGTGTGTGCTTGATTTTCATCTATTTTTACAAAGGCATAAATGAAAATATTGTGAGGACAAGTATTTCTAGGCCACTTTCACTTCTGTGTTATGAAGTATTGGCACAACACTTACATGTTTCAGAGAAACTTCAGTTTCTCCTCCAGACAGTGTCTTTCAGAAGAACAAATTCCAGCAGATGCAAACCTGGAACATCCATTTGGAAGATGCATATATATTTTTGTCAGGTGTACAAACAAAGAAATGTTCAGCTTAGCAAATTCTGTGAAATTAAATTTATCCTCTCTGAATGCTCAAGAAGTATCTCATAATTCTGCGAAACTGTAAGGCTGAAAATCTTTTCATATCTGGAGTTAATTAAAGGAACCTAGCTTTGAAGTTACAGAAACCAATACTCTACAAATATTTCTTACAGTATTTTCAATTACACCCAGTTATGCCGTGATTTCAGTTTGCCATGAATGTGAAATCTAAGTCAAAATGGTTAAAAAAAAGAAACTAAGAATTTGTATATAATTTTTGGATGTCCACAGTTGAAATATTGTAGTAAATGAATGTACCACTAATGTCCTTATGAAAAGCTTGAATTGTCTCTACGTCCTTTCCTCTCAAACAGTGCTCGAATGTTCAAAGCACTCTTTTTTCTCCAAATATATCATCATCATCATCATCATCATCATCTTTATCATCATCATCATCATCATCATCATTACTTAAATTAATGACAATGAACAAAGGTGTTTTGACCTAGCTTTTATTGGGTGTCTCCAGTTGGAAATTAGCAAATGTAACAGCCATCTACAAGAAGGGTCAGAAGAATGATTAGGGGAAATACAAGCCTGTCAGCCTGACCTCAGTACCAGGGAAAGGTCATGGAGCAGATCATTCTAAGTGCCATCACATGGCACGCGCAGGACCATCAGGGGATCAGGCCCAGCCAGCACAGGACTGTAAAAGGCAAGCCTTGCTTGAGCAACCTGATCTCCTTCTATGACAGAGTGATCCACTTAGTGGATGATGGCGAGGTTGTGGTTGGTGTCTACCTGGACATCAGTAAAGCCTTTGACATTGTCACTCACATCATTGTCCTGGAGAAGCTGTCAGCCCGTGGCTTAGAAAGGTGTACTTTTCACTGGTGTGCTAGTTTGAAAGAAAACCAGTGGAGGAATTTACTCCACATAAATATCTTGCAAGCAATTCCAAGTCAGAACTACAGTTTAATAGGAAAATAAAAATAAAGGCAATAGTACAGAAACACTGGCTTAAACTGACAAAGTCAGAATATGGCCTGCCAGCCTGTTAGTCAGGGAGGTGGTAGCAGTCTGATTAAATGGTGGCTACAGTCCCATTGGAGTGATGGATGTTGTTTTGTCAAAGCAGGGATCCTGTAGAAAGATCTGGTCCTTCTCTGGAGATCCAGTAGTGCTTATTGTGCTCTTATTTTCTGGAAATCCAGTGGTAGTGCTCCCATGGTGTTCCAAGCCTCAGACTGTATACAGGTAGGAATGTTTGGTTCCTCCCCTCTGGGCAGGTCATCTCAGAATGGGATGATGTAATTTTGTGAGTCCTTCCAGGAGACTTTGATGGCCCATGAGCGCAGATGGCCCTCAACAGAGTGGCTGCTGCTTCCCCAGAGGAAGTTAGCAGAGCTGAGTCAGGGAGAGGATAAAGAACACTGCCCCACGGTATTTTAACAGCTTATGGAGATGGTAATAGAATATTTGCTTTTGGTTACATCTTACATTGTAACCCAAGACAACTGCATAAAAGCCAGTCTGGATGGCCAGGCCCAGAAAGTGATGGTGTGTGGAGTTACACCTAGCTGGCAGCTGGCGACTCCAGAGCTCAGTATTAGGGCCAGTCCAGTTTAACATCTTTATCAATGATTTGAATGAAGGGATCGAACTCACCCTCAGACATTTTGTAGAGGAAACCAAGTTGGTTGGGAGTGTTGATCTGCTGGAAGGCAGGCTCTACCAAGAGGTCTTGGCAGACTGTATCACTGGGCTGAGGCCAATTGTTTGAGGTTCAACAAGGCCAAGCTCCAGGTCCTGCACTTGAGTCACAACAACCCCAGGCTGTGCTGCAGGCTCAGGGAGGAGTGTCTGGAAAGCCTTGCAGTGGAAAAGAACCTGGGGGTGCTGGACAGCAGCTGAACATGAGCCAGAGTGTGCCCCCATGGCCAAGAAGGCCAATGGCATCCTGGCCTGGATCAGCAATAGTGTGGCCTGCAGGACCAGGGCAGGGAATGTCCCCTTGTACTTGGCACTGGTGAGGCCACACCTCGAGTGCTGTGTCCAGTTCTGGGCCCCTCACTAGAGGAAAGACATTGAGGAGCTGGAGCATTTCCAGAGAAGGGCAACAGAGCTGGGGAAGGGTCTTGAGCACAAGTCCTACGAGGAGAGGCTGAGGGAGCTGGGAGTGTTTAGCTTGGAGAAAAGGAGGCTCAGGAGGGACCTTATCACTCTCTACCTGAAAGGAAGAGAATATCAATGTATTAACAAGGTTATATTAGAAGTACAAACAGGTGAAATGACTGCCAGATATTGGCAGTTCTTTGCTCTTGCTGAATTCCAGAGTTTGAACAGCTTTCTAATTCTCTCTAATGTGGTATTCAAGTATTGAGAGCTGCTGACTCGAAAACCTGCATTAAATTGGTTTAAGCATCTGACTGTTAAGCGTATTCCTTAATGTTGCTGTCATGGAACCTGAAGTCTTACAGAGTTAGGACAAGTCCTATAGACTTCCTATGACTCCTTTTTTTCATGAAATTGCATGAAAATAGCTCAACAGCAAGACAATATTCTTTACTGCCTGGTGTCTATCCACATTTAACATCTAGAGTTGTGTTTTTTGATTGGAAATTCTCTACTATCCCAAATTATCCAGAATTCTCTGCTCTCTGAATATTGTTTCTTTTTCCTCCATATAAACAGGAACTGGGTTTTGTGGGATGGTGCAAAACCTACACCAGATTTCAGAGAGATTATGTAAAAGCTTATTCTTTCACTGCAGATTGTATGTGCTATAACATCTCTTTGCCCTATGCAGACTCATACTACTTTAAAGTTGAGGTTAGTTTGAAACTCCTGCAGAGGGCTTACCTAAGTATAAATAGGATGAAGAAAAATCTCTCTGAAGGCACATTTTCAGTATGATAGTAAAGGTAATCGTTCTGATCCTATTAACATCTAACAGGATTGTTTATAAAACCATTCCCTTACCTACCACCTGCTTTATAACTTCCTAGAGGACTGCCCTTAAATACCGGGAGACTTAATCCTACTCCCAGACAAAAGAAGCAGGATCTTAGCTACAGTCTGTAAGCAGAACTAAGTGCAGCTCATGGAGGTGAGATAACTGCAAACATGGGGAAATATTTGGCTGTCTTTTAAAAATAAATCTAAATGTGGAAATCCTTAATTTTCCTATCTCCTGGACACACATGTTCAACTTTGTACCTGATAAGGACAACCAGCTAGTGGGGTTTCATCATGACTAAACTTAGAGATTGATTTTATTTTAGGATTAGTAAATACATTTTTTTTTTACGTTGTCTATATGTTAAGGGCAGGATATAGCTACTAAGCTGGGGTGTCACAGTTGAGCTCAAGATAAAATTTCAGCCAATAGATGTTTAGACAGTTTTGAAACACAGTAAAACAAGACTCATTTGCCCTCTTCTGTTGCATACTACACCAGTATATTGCATTTAACCTTTCAAAGCAATTATTTTGGAGAGAAGATTTTAGGATTCTTTTTTATGTGGTATGGTGAGTTGACCCTCGCTGGATAGAAAGTTCCCACCAAAGTCACTGAATTGCTTCTTCTCCTCAGATATGCAGAAGAGAGAAAATATAGGAAAAGGCCCTTGGGTCGAGATAAGGGCAGGGAGAGATCACTCACAGATTACTGTCATGGAAAAAATAAAATTGACTTGGGGAAATAAGTTTAATTTATTGCCAATCAGATCAGAGTAGGGTAATAAGAAATAACACAAAACCTTAAAAAAACCCTTCCCCACTACCTCTCCCTTCTTCACACGCTCACCTTTACTCCTGAACTCTCCACCACCCAACAGTGTCTCAGGAAAACAGGGATTGGGGGCTGCAGTCTGTTCACACATTTTCTTTGCAGCTCCTTCCTCCTCAGGGAACGACTCCCCACACTCTTCAACGACTCCCCACACTCTTCCCCTGCTCTAGGGTGTAGTCCTTCCCATGAGAAACAGTGCCCCATGAACTTCCCCAGTGTGAGCCCTTCCCATGGGCTGCAGTTTTTCATTAACTGCTCTGGCTTAGATTCCCCGTGGAGACACAAGTCCTGCCAGCAAACCTGCTCCAGTGTGATTTTCCCATGGGGTCACAGCCTCCTTCAGGCATCCACATGCTCCAGAGTGGGGTCCCTGCCATCAGCTGTGGGCGCATATCTGGTCCACCATGGATCTCCAAGGTGATAATCATGCCTTCATTGGCATTGACTACAGCTACACTCCTAATTATACAACGTTTTGGAAAAGGGCACAGCATTTCTGACATTCATTCTGTAACTGTTCTTTGAATGAGTCACGAGGTTTTGTCATTCTTGACTCCCTACAGTTAGAAAGCATAAGAAGCTGCTAGGCACCTTCAAAGTGGTTCTAACATAAATTTGTCTTCCTTTGATAAGCTCAAGGATTGCATGAACTCCTTGGTTTGTATAGGAGGAACCTTTTTCCAGCTTGTCACTCAAGGCTGCATGACATGAGGAAAGATTCTATAATTCTTATGCTGAGTTTTAGTGATTTAGATGGAACCAGTCTAGTGAGTAGTCCCAAATAGTTAAACAAATATATGTGTTTGAGTAAATGGTGAAAGAATTAAATAATCTGGATGAAAATATCTCTTTTTACAAATATATGTTTGAAAGTTATTTAAAAATAACATATTCTCTGAAAAGCTTATACTCAACTTTTATTCTCTATTCAACAATTCAACTCTGAAAGTTTACAGAGTATTTTTCATTTCACTCTGAGATTAGCAGGTCGCTTTTTAAATCATGACCTAAGTATTTCCTCCATATCTAAAGACCATATCCCCTCTGACACTTCTGTGATGGGAGCTGCTTAGGCATGAGAGCAACTTCTTCCTCCAGCTCCAGCTAGAGGTTTGAGTTCAGGCTACTCAACACTGCTCAGAATTGAGACTGCACATAAATTACATTACTAATTCTTTTGGTTCAGTGGCAAACACCTTCAAGACATTTTAAAAATAAGATGATGAAAATAAGAAAATCTGTTGCTCACAAATTTAGATCACTTGGAGTGTTCACAAGTACCCAGAATCCTGTTCAAAGCCTCAAAACACTTTTTCCTTTCTAATACACATAGTCCTTAAGAAATACTGACATCTGCTGTTGATATGGGACTGGAATCAGCCTGGTAGAAGGTTTTGTCTAGCTTGCTACATTCTGCACCTCAGATGACCCCGAGTTTCTCTGTGCTTCAGAGTATATTTTATCTCCTGAAATAAAACATACCAGCTGTTAGTAGAAATAAGTATAACTTGGGGAATAATTTGAAAACAATTTGGTACCATTTCCTTTGTTGTCATTGGCCTAGAACTACCTGAGAATTGGTAATGATCAGATGGAGTTTTCTGTTGATTTCTAGTTAATGGCTCATATAAAGAGTCATTTGGATTTTGCAGTCTCTTTTTAGACTAAAGTAAGTGTTCACCCCATCACATCAATAACAGGAAGTTGTCACTAACAAACAAGAAGAGAATCAACATGCAGATTTCTCTAGTTTTTTAGAAGTTAAAGTAAATGAATGGATGAATGACTAAACACAAAAGAAATAAAGACAATAAATAAAATAAAAATTCTGGATATTGTCAGGACTCTGTTTTGAAAGTCTCCATTTCTGCTAAATATAAATATATACTTTAAATTACTCACATATGAGTAAGAATCTTCTTGTGTAGCGTCACTCTTCTGATTTGCCCGCTAAGCATTTTGTGGGACTTCTCGTTGGGCAGGTTGGTTAAGCATCTAACTTAACTGGTCTTCTGGGATTTCCTGACAGTGAAGTAAGATATACTGCAACCAGTTCAAGATGTCTACTAAAGAGTTGAGAATCTCTTGCTGGATATGCCCAGGGTTTTTTCATTTGCTCTCTGCTGTAATGCCTAAAACTAAGGGAAATTAGTTTTTACTGAAAGCTGTCATTGTGGCTTGGCAGCCTGAACATATAACACTATCCAGAGGCTGGAACAGGCTTGCTCTTTAGGTCTTGAAGGCTAAGTGTGCCATAAAGAGAAATAACTGTGTTTGGTTACTGGTTTTCTTATCATTAAGATATTATATATTGCTTGTACTAAAAAATATTCATGAGAAGGTTTATTTTTCTAAACCACAAATATTTCCAAGTTATTTTTTCAAATGTTCATACACTCCTTGTCACGTGCCTTGACACATGTCCTAAGTGCAACATATTTCATTTTAGAAGACAATCTTGTAAGAGCAGATTTGGGTGCATCAGCACTAGGAAGGCCAGTAATTCCTCTTATCTTTTAAATATTCAAAATAACTTTGCTAAGGTCACAGAAAGGCAGCACAGATTTCAAATACATGCAATAGTTGTTTGGGTTTTTAAGGATCATGAAATTATGAATATCTATCTGATTTGCTTTCATTTTTCCCATTTTTTAAAATATTCCATACTTTTTAAATTTATCATGGCTTTGAGTTATAGGAGGTCCAGGTTCATCCTACATTTAAAAAAAAACAAAAATAAACAAAAAGCAAGAATAATGCAAGCTTTGAAGGTACAGAACAAAAATAGGCAGCTACTGAGTTTTATAATCCCCCAGTTCATACTTCAAATAATAATTACAATAAATCTTCTTTTAAATTTTATTTGTAGTTTATGTTACATTATTTTCCATGACAGAAGAACTAACTATACTGAAAAATCAGTAAATCAGTAAATCAGAGGTGATTGAAGCCTTTTTGACGTGTAGAATGGAGTGAAAAAAAAGTCACACATTCATTTTTAGTTTAAAAAGCCAGGCTGTGATCTACCTTTATTATTCTTGAAATACCACAAAATACTGCGTCTCCAATGAAACTTTGATTTGTGTTGGCAATGGAAAATCTCCTCTTTCTGATATCCTGTGTCTCCCATTCTCTGCTTACTGCATGCCTCTGTGTATAACGTTTAGTTCTGGCCCATTAGGTTCCACCTGAAGATAGAGGTGTCCATGTGTGCTCCCAGCCCAGGCAGCCAAACTCATCCTGGGCTGCATCCAAAGCAGCATGGGCAGCAGGGCAAGGGAGGGGATTCTGCCCCTCTGCTCCACTGTGGTGACACCATACCTGCAGTACTCTGTCCACATATGGGTTTCCCAGCGTATGAAAGACATGGAGCTGTTGAAATGGGTCCAGAGGAGGGACACAAAAGTATTCAGAAGGCTGAAACACCTCTCCTATGACGAAAGTTTGGGAGAGTTGGGGTTGTTCAGCCTGCAAGAGTGAAGGCTCTGCAGATACCATATGGCAGCCTTCCAGTACCTGAAGGGGACCTGTAAGATGGATGGGGACAGACTTTTTAGAAGGCCTGCAAGTGACAGGAAAAAGGGCAATGGTTTTAAACTGGAAGAGGGTAGGTTTAGATTGGACACAAGGAAGAAATTTTTACAGAGAGGATAGTGTGACGCAGAAACAGGTTGCCTGGAAAAGCTGTGGCTGCCCCATGCCTGAAAGTTTTAAGAGCGAGGTTGGATGGGGCTTTGGTGCAACCTGGTCTAGTGAAAGATGTCTGTATCCATGGCAGGGGCTTGGGCCAGGTGGTCCTTAAAGATCCCTTATAACTCAAACCATTCTGTGGTTCCATGGATATCTTAATGTGAAAATGAAGGAAAAATAGGCTGGGGAGATAATTTTGCCATCCTGAAAAGAGCCACAACAATGTTACCTAGAGTGGTGGGCAGAACTCAACACTGCTGTAGAATGTTTGGTGTTAGCTCAGTGAAGAAAGGTAATAATGTTACATAAGAGACCTGTTTCATTGTCCCTGAAAGGTGTTTTCCATTAGATTTTTCTCCATTCCTTGCGAAGCCTTCATCTTCTATGATGGAGGCAGCTAGGGTAATTTTATAATAACACATTTATTCATTTTCTCAATTGTGCACCTCAGACGCTGAGCACTGAGATAAAGAAATGGCCAGCAATATCAAAGACAAATATTGAAAGGATGAAAATGGAAGAACAACCTCTTCTTTGCAGGCTGAGGAAAAAATATGATAGAAGTGAGGAAAAGGATCATATGTATGTGGGAGTACAGTAACAGTTGCATATGGCTGAAAAGAGTGGACTGACAAGAAAGTGAAGAAACAAAATTATACTAAGAGCATGGCAGGGGAAAGAAAAGATTAGTATTAGGGAGTAGAGGAGTCAAATCATTGAGCGTTTGTGGGAGAACAGGAAGAAATAGATTGATGTTTAAATATAAAAGTTGAGGATAAAAGAGGAAAATACAGGTTGTAAATGGGTGGTTGTCACAGTTAGACAATCCACAGGTCTTCTATGGTTGCACTTCTAGTAGCAAATTAAACAGTGTCTAGAGAATTTCCTGAGTGATAGCAATACTACTACATACTTTAAAATTATTTGAATGATCCTTGAAATGGCTTTCATTCATTTGCAAGTTCAGTAGCTTACCATGTTTCAAGCACCATCCTCAGTAGGCTGTCTTCATGCACACAGCCTGTTTTGGAGATAAAAATATTTCATCAGGTCTGTATGAAGTGCTTTGTCCCAGATTGTAGTCCTGAGCACACTTTTTTACCAGTGTAGATATAACCAATCCAGCTTGTTCTGAAAAGTAGCAGTGGCTAAAAGTCATTGTTCTTTCTTCCAAAACCCTGAAACATTCAGATTTAGCCACAGGTAGACACATAGGAAATGGTCCAGGAGAGAAGTTCCCTGAGAAAAACCCAAATAGTCACAGCATATACACAGCTATCTACTTTGCCAAATGGCATAAAAAAGAGTTACATTTTCCCACATGTCAGCGGGAAATGATGCAAGTGTTCTGGTGTAAAGGCTATGCTGCTGTTTAGGCATTTGGACTAGATGATTTCTGTAGGTCCCTTCCAGGTGAAGTACTCTATTGTAATGGACACTGAAGAGGCAGCCATAGAGTCATGCAAAGATTTTCTTCCACCCTAAGCAAATAAAATGTGGTTATTTTCCCTCCTTATCATTCCAGAACTTAATTTCTTTCAAACCCTTCAATTTTATCACTGTAGGTAATCTCACATGCTGTGTGTACGCTTGCAAGGACCCTAGGAATAGAGGAATGTGCTTGAAACAGCTTTTTGCTTTATTCTTTCCTACATGACTTCACCTGCAGTTTTCAGCGGCTCTTTCACATAGGCATAAAGGAAGGCTGATTCAAAGAATTAAGTGAATTTTATTCTTCACAGCATGTAAAGCATGTGATTAGAAAGAAAAGGGCCTATTTGAGGTCACAGATTACAGAGGAAAACAGCATTTACTCTCAGCCCACAAAAGGTCTTGATTTTGATTGACTTAATTTGAACCCCTAAGGTTCTGGGGGAGAAGGACAGTTCAGTTTCCTTTGTTTTGTTTTGGGGGTTTTTAAAGACCTAATTCCCACAGAGACATTTTGAATATTACAGAGAAAGGTAAAAAGCCTTTTTCAAAGACTCTATTTGTTCCATAATGAAAACATTTGAGCATTCAAAGCGCAATTAGCTCTACACTTCCAAAGTATTTTCAAAAAGGGCTATTAACAAGAGCTAAAGAAGCACACCTCTCCTCCTTTTCACCAGGATTGTCCTATTCACTTCAAGGAATTTATGGATTAGGTATGTAGAAATATTTATGACAGGAGAATTTTAATTTAGCTGTTTACCCTAGATTACAAAATCCTGTGTTGCACAGATTTCTAGATCTCCCCATTTCTACAAGACAAGTAGGCATATCCTTAAAATGTTCCACAGTGTTCAAAAAAAGTTTGGCAAGGATCCCCATATACTTAGAGTAATAAAAATGTTAAGGTTGCAAAAGACCTTCTAGGACATCAAATCCAGCTCTTACCCATCACTGCCAAGTCCACCACTAAACTGTGTCCATAAATGCCACATCAACATGTCTTTTAAATACCTCCAGGGATGGTGACTCTACCCTGGAGAGCCCTTTCCAATGCTTGATAACCCTCTCCATGAAGAAACCTCTCCTGATAAAGTCTAAACATTCCCTGTTGAAACTTGAGGCCATTTTTTCATGTCCTATGACTTAATATTTGGGAGAAGAGACAAACAACCACTTTGCTACTTTTCAAGTAGTTGTAGAAAGCATTAAGGTCTCCTCTGCAATTCCTTTTCTCCAGACTAAACACTCCCAGATCATTCAGCCACTCCTCGTAGGACTTGTGCTCCAGACCTTTCACCAAACCTTTGTCTGGTCATGCTCCAGTACCTCAATGTCCTTCATGTAGTGAGGGGCTCAAAACTGGACACAGGATTTGAGCTGTGACCTCACCAGTATCGAGTAGAGGGGGACAATCCCTGCCCTGGTCCTGCTGGGCACACTGTTGCCGATACAGGCCAGGATGACATTGGCCTTCTTGGCCACCTGGGCACTGCTGGCTCATGTTCAGACAGCTGTTGACCCACAGATCTGAGTCCTTTTCTGCTGGGCAGCTTCCCAGCCCCTCTTGCCCCAGCCTGTAGAGCTGCATGGGGTTGTTATGACCAATATACTTGTTACCCTGTACGTGCAGAATTAAACTCATCAACTCAGAATGTTTAACATAAATGTTGGACAAGGCTGATAGGGAGCAAGTGAAGAAAAAAGAGCTTTGCTCACGAACCTCAAGACTTTTGAGTCATCCTCTCCCTACGGGTCATATTTCCCATCATTCCGCAACACAGGCTCTTAGGACATCGATTTATCAGTTAAATTAACTTATTTAGGCAATATATTGATAACTAAATGCTGGAAGATTTGCAGATCAGGTATAATGTACTGGAGCATAGCCTGCCCTCAGGGTCCCATTCCCTTTTAATACACAATCATCCTGCACAAACAGCACCACACTCTGCCTTCCACAGTTTTGTTTATTCCTCTGCTCACTGAAACCTCTCTCAGGGGTTAGTTTACAAATTGGGGTTACATGATCAGATTGTGCATCTTCCTCTCTCAAGATTTCCCTAACCAGCCTCGGACCTTCAGTCTGCTGGGTTGAGGCATACACCTCACAAGGTGAGACACTTCATTGCAAATGTTTCTCTTCAATCTGTGAGACTCATACTAAGCTCTGTATTGAGATGCCTTTTACTACTTATTTATTATGCCCCCAAAATATATTAAATTTTGTAATGAAACAGAGGAGGTGAGGTCTCTTGAAAATATAATTTTAGAAAAAGAGTAAAAAAAAACCCAAAAAAACCTAGGAGATTGAATTTTTGTATCTTTTTTAGTACGCCATTGGAAGTTTTCTCAGTAAAGCCCATTTATCTGAATCTGAGAATAGACATTTTAGGCAGATTTATCTCATTTTGAACTATTGCATTTGTGGAAATCATCTTCTGTTGTTCATGACTTCAGTTTCTGGAACAGCTAAGGATATATTGTAATAAAAGATTTCATGCTACACACTTCTCAACAGGTGTCAGTGGGGTAGTTTACAAAGTAAGGAAAGCATAAACATGGCAAGGGCTTTTAGGCCATGACTAAATGAATTTCTACACAAAGTGTTTTAAAAGCATGAGGGAAGCTGAGTGCTGAGTAAATTTGCATTTGAAAATGTACCCATTTATTCTCTTCCTTCAGTTCCTCAGATACAATGAGTCAGGCCAAGTGCTGACGTAAATGAAATTCAGGCTACTCAATTCAGAACATCCCACAGGTGATGGCTACTCTAAGCCAATAGTGCTGGGAAATTAATTAGGAGCTGGCTCCAACAAATACTTAGTCATAATTTCTCCTGGAAAATCGTGGATTGGAGGACTCAAAATAGCATGGGCAGATGCTGTCTTCTGGATCAAACACTGTGATTTTTGCCTATTCCAACTGCTTCTTATTTATCACCTTTTGGAGATTTCCTGTTCTGTAGCTTTTCTGATATCAAGGGCTTCATGGAAGTGGTTTTTAATGTGCACCAGGCATGCCCAAAACAGGAAAGGAAACACTGAAACAGCACTGAAGTCAAGAGTTTGTTTTCTCTCCCTAGGTCTGCCAGGTTTATATTTCATGTATTTTTTTAAAAGGCATATGTATATTTATATAGAGTGAATGGTTTTCAATCTTGTGAAGGAACAGAATGATGTGGGTACTCCTGAGGTAGTTTGGAATCACGACCTTGAAAATATAACTTTCTCATACATGTATTCTCATTTGAAAAATACTGAGAAGGGACTAAGAAAAAAACCCCATCAAACGAGTATCTCAACATGATTATTGTCACTGAGAGAACAAACGGTTTGACACTAAAGCACACCATAATGATTAA
This sequence comes from Acanthornis magna, assembly GCA_036785705.1. Taxonomy (NCBI): domain Eukaryota; kingdom Metazoa; phylum Chordata; class Aves; order Passeriformes; family Acanthizidae; genus Acanthornis; species Acanthornis magna. The sequence goes on from JAWUZG010000090.1 coordinate 18,403,185, forward strand.
TTGTTTTCATTTTAAAACCTTCCTTTTGGGAAAGAAAGAAAAAATAATCACTTCATTCACCTGAAAGAAATTTCCTTTTAAAAAAAAATTAAATAACAAAAGCATAACCATAACTATACATCCTGAAAACAAAAGCAGAGATTTAAGGCAGCTTCTTTCTCACTGGAAATGCAACATCACTTATATGTAAAGTTGATAATTAAAAAAGATTCTTTTGAAAAGGCTGGAGTTCAGAAGATTGTCTAGTGATGCCCTAAAGTCAAAATATTGCTAATATGTTTTACTGAAAATCAATTTTCATCATATTGTCTCCATATTGCTTTAAAATTCAGACATTAGTCTTGGTGTAAAACAGTATGGAAATTGTGGTGATGCAGCTATGTCATCTCTTTGAAAGAAAGATTATTCTTATTTGGACTGCAAAATGCCTATTTAGTAGACACTGCTTATTGGGATAGCTGGAACATGGAGAGAGAAACATTAAATTTCTTTACAAAAGGACCTCTTTAATAGACCTTGTACACAATTTTTTGTATAAATTCAATATTCTTATATCTTTTGGGGTAGAAGGAGGAGAAAGAAATGAAAGGTTATCACAGAGGGTTTTAAAGCATAAAACTTTTAGGATATCTACTAATGATCTGACTAATAGGAAACAATATCTACGATAATGACTTGCCAATCCATTTACAAATAAACATAGAATAATTATTTCAATTTTAGATCAAGGCTTGAAAGGGTACTTGGGTTTTAACCTAACACTTCATTTGGATAAAAATGCTGGTTTTTTCAACTTACACTGCTCAAAAGTAGTTTCAGGACTCACACAATCACAGACCTAAACAGTCATTGCAGCTAACATTGACATGAATTGCCAATACCTTACTGAGAGAGAGGGAGCAACCCCTTACTGAGCCCCCTGTGCTGGGCATTGGCAACTCCTGGGGTAGGGAAGGCTTTCATGAACTTTACAGCTCTGAAGATTGGGGGGAAAAACCAACTTAAATCCTTGTTTCTTAATGGTATGCTGTAATGCAGAAGTCAGAACAGAAAAGGAATGATAGAAACATTTTCCACATGCTTGGGATAGAATCTCTTAGTTTTGTTTCCACATGTGTAATGAAGGACTTTCTAAAATTTATACATGGCCTTAAGTTTTGAAAGATGATTCTGCATACAAATTAGGTGCTGTAGTAATCAACAAGATCTGCTAGGCAATCTGAATGGAAACACAGAATGAATTAAGACAGAGTATCAGAATTGAGGCAAGTTATTCTCAGTCAAAAAAAACCTTTTCTGACAGTGTACATGCCAAAAAGTTAGTGTTATAATAACAAGAATTACTTAACACTGGAGTGTATTTAAATTATTCAAACTATGCTAATCTAGATTCTCAATACTCAACATTCCCACAAAAAGGGTTGGGCAATACCTATATCAGATGCCCAAGTTATTATCAACTTTTTCACTATCCAGTAACATCTCAGGAGTAAAAAAGGCAGCATTAATAAGATATGTACCTCCGTGAATGCTTCCAAAACTGCATGTGTACAATTAGAGATATCTTTCAATATTCCACTACCTCACTAGAGGTGACTTACTTTTAGAAATGTGAAGTGATTTGTTACTAGTAATTAAATGAAATCCAAACTACTTATTGGTTATTACAGAGCGGTAGTGAAATCTGTGTCAGTTTTGAACACGGGATGGATTTATTTTAAGCGATGCTCAGCATCTGATGTTCTTTGGTGCCTACAAGAAGAACTACATTAATGATAGCTGCCTACTCAAACAAATGTTGGAGGACTGTGAACCATTACTTATATTTAGGTTTTAACTTTCAGCAGAAATATGTGGGTGATACAAAGGAAAAGATGTTCTAAAGATATCATAGAACAAGTATACATTGGTGAGCTTGCAGAGTCTAGATCGCTTTGTTTTAGATGGATTTCTATCAGAAATGGTTTAGGTATATCCTAATGGGTTGGATGGGATTACCTATAGTACTTGTATACCCAGCAACTTTATAATTCTACAGATAAGAGAATAAATATTTGGGGTTGGGATAAGAGTAGAATTGTCCAGCTTCCTCAGCAAGATCAAATTAAGTACCACAATTAGAATAGTTTCCTAACATTTAATGGTTTCATTTGGAAATAATCACATTTCTGCCCAGTGTACTGAAAGATCTGGCTGATGTTATTGAGAGACCTCTCTCAGTTATTTATCAATGGTTTTGGGAATATGCAGAGGTTCCAGATGGCTGGAAGCTAGCAAATGCTACTCCAATCTTCAAGAAGGCAAGAAAGAAGACTCTGGTGATTATAAGCTTGTCAGTCTCATTTTGGTGCCTGGTAAAATTGTGGAGAAGATTATTGGGAGAGTTTTTAAAAAACACTTAAAAGTCATCACTTTTAAATGCAGCCATCACTCAAAGCTAACACAAGTTCATAAAAGCAAAATCATGTTTCACTAACTTAATTTCCTTTTATGACAGGGTTACCTGACTAATGGATGGAGAGAAGGCACCAGACATGGGGTTTTTATTTATTTTAGAAAGGCTTTTGGTACTCTCTTACAGTATCATTCTATGCAACTTGTCCAGCACATATCTATCATGTGTACAATGGAATGGGTGACCAATTGGCTGAAGAGTTAGACCCAAAAGATGTTGAGAGACACCGATTAAAAAGCAGAGGTTGTATATTGCTCAAGTGACCTTGAAACTGGGAATAACTCTTGATAAGCCTGTGTGAACAGCAGGCCAGGGATCTTCTAGCATGGACCACATCTAACAGTCCCTGTGTCTCTGCTTGCAAGCCTCTGCCCAGGTGTTGCTTCACCTGGTGAGTGAGATAATGAAAATAGCTCTTTCCGTTCTAGCCACAAGTTTGTGGCTGTCCCAACTGCCTGCCTGTCTTGACTCACACAAAGTGTTGCAGTAAGTGGGGCAATTTTGGTTGGTGGCCAGTCACTAGGGGTGTTCTCCAGGGCTCAATTTTATGGCATGTTCTCATCAATGTTTTTATCAGAGCTGGATGCTGGAATTTAATGCACGCTAAGCTTGTCAACTAAGCTAAATTAGGAGGACTTGTTGACTTCCTGAAGAATGCAGAGGCCCTTACAGAGAGACCTTCATGGATTAAAGGTCTGGGCAGTCACCAACCGCATGAATTTTAACAAAGGCAAATGCCGGATCCTGCATGTGGGATGGTGTCATCCTGGATGTAGGTACACACTGTGAGCAAAAGAGTGGAGTACAGCTCTGCAGAAAGAGAGATTTTGGTTGATGGCAAGATCAGTAGGAGTCAACAATGTGTCCTGATGGCCGAAAGGGTCAACTCTATCCTGGGGTGCATTAGGCCCAGTATAGTTAACCAGCTGGAAGAAGTGATTTTCACACTGTAATCAGCATTGTTGCAGCCTCACCTCGAGAACTGTGTACATTTTTATTTCCAAAATATAGAATGGATATAAAAATATTAGAATGTACCAAATTTTTCAAGTTGCCCTGTGAGGAGTCAATTATCCTTGTGGGTCCTTTCAAACTCAGGATACTCTATGATTCTAGGAATCCTGGAAATTGGGGTAGGAGAGAAAGCATTTGTCAAGGAAACATAAAAAAAGAATTAATTCTTTTAAATGACAATATGTAATTCAATTTTGAAACAAATGACATGGTTTATTGCCTGACTTTTTCACTATGCATTTTTAAGAATTTCAAACACATGTATCTTCAGAAAAATGCATTTATCAAATGCTTAAATATACTAATCAGGCATGTCTTCCAGCCTGATGTTTTGAGAATGATATTAACTACTTCTATACATCTGGAATCTGATCAAAATTAAAAGGAAAAAAATCCACTAAATAGAGCCACACCCAACTTGGTTTCTATGAATATAGTAAGTTAAATATGTATCTCTGTCTTAGAACAGATTTCGCTTTATTCTTTACTGCTCGAATTTCTTATACAAAGACTTAAAGCAGATCTTATTCTTCATTTATTTACTTATTACATTTATTCTCAGAATTCTTTTTATTGTATTCACCTAGATACAATTTATTTTTGTGATTTACTGTCAAATTCATTATTTAGTATCTTGTGCTTTGTAGTGTACTGGTGTAGAGTTTATATCAAAACATTTATTGTGTTGACTGCACTGTATTTTCCTCAGCAGTATGTATTTCAATCTGTTTTTAAGTATGCGTGAATATATGTAAAACTTTTAGAAATATTCTTTTGTACTTTCATATTTGACAAGTGTTTCTTATGAAATATTCCATTTAGGTGACTGAAAGTGATTTTATGGAAGACGTGATTTATTTATACTCATAAAAAATAACATTTTTTTCATTAGTTACATTTTTTAGTCCACCCACTTTGGGAATAAGAAAAAATAGCCTTTCTTATTTATTTTTGTTTTTTCTTATTTAATTTTACTTTTGGGCTATCTTACTGGGTTCTGGTTATAGTGTAGCAAGTATTGTTTAAAGCGTGAATAAATTATACATCAAACTAAAATGTCATAATTGATTAAAAATAAGTTATTAGATTTGTATACCTTAGTGTGCAAGTCAAGTTTGGAACCACCATTGTGTTTGCTTTTAACTAAATATGCAGAATATTTTTTTTAATTAAAGTCTGTTAAGTTAGGTTTAGAATTAACTGTTAAGACAGTTACCCAGTGATATATCACAGAAGTGAGCAAAGATACTACCTCACATGAAAGAAGAGGTTCTAGAGAACATTGCAGTGGGAAAGCTTGATGATTAATGCCTACCATTAATACATAACCATCATCTGTATACAGTCCATCTTTACAGTAGACGTTGAAGGCCTTTTCAACCCACCTGAGCAGATTCTGTAACAAATCTATTTGTAACGTGAAGATAATACTTTTCCAGACACAGAACAGATTGCCTAGCAGAGACTAGGAGATAATTCAGCAGCCTCTTCTTTAGACAAATGAACCAACTTGCTAGTTTAGAAATGTTTTTCTGCTTTATCTCATTTGCAGTTTTCTGTTTGTGCCACAGAGTTTATTTGCCCACACACCCCTCAGATCTGGCTAGGCTAGTGAAAACCCCAAACCCCTTAAAATATACAAAGCCCTGACATTATGTACCAAATGACTTTACAATGAAAAAAAAACAATAAAACCAGAAGCATGGATACTTGGATACACAGCAGTTCTATTAGTGAAAATCCCACTTCTATCTCATCTTTTCCCCAGCTAATATTAAAGAAGCATGGAATGGTTTGGGCTGGAAGGGACCTGAAACATCATCTTGTTCCAGTCCACCTGCTATGGGCTGGGATACTTTCCACTCGACCAGATTGCTCAAAACCCCATCCAGCCTGACCTTGAACACTGCCAGGGATGAGATATCCACACCTTCTCTGGTCAACATGTTCCAGTGGAACATTATGATTCTCAGAAAATGTGGGATTGAAAGAAAATAATTCTTTCCCTTCCATTGAAAAATCACTGCATTACTGCATTCAAGGAATTCTGAAAAACTGGCCTGTGTGGAGCACACTCCAGAGGAACAAGTGCCTAAGTATTGACGACTACTTTAGTCATTTTATCTCTGCCTTGCCTTGTATTCTGGAAGGTAAAAGGTGAACGAAACTGAAGCCAAGGAGAGCACAAGACTCAGTAAGGATATGGAAACTCTCTTTATGTTAATTATACAGGTACAACAGAGGCCTGCAGGAAGACATGTGGGAATTACAGCTTGCTGATGACCAGCTATTAGACACTGAAAAAGTACAACCATGTGATATGGGGGTAAAAATGCATCTGCTTTTTTAAAAATAAAGTAGTAACAGTAGTAACAAAGCAATGGAAATACTAGACATGAAAAATCATTAAGAATGATGAAATAAATAAAAATTAAAAATATTATATAATTAATATGTAATTAAACTCTATAATATATAATTAATACATTGCATCATTATATAATTAGAATATAATGGTATGTTGTCATAGTATACATTATATTGTATTATGTATTATATGTAATTATATATATAAAGTAGTGTAATTCAAATTATAAATAAACCTGTCCACATCAGAATGGTGCATCTATTGTGACCTGGGAGAATTACTCCCTCTCCTCCTGCACTAGGTATTGTTCCTCACATACTCCTGGGTGGAAGCCAAAGGCTGGGAACACTCCAGAAAGTCAAACACAAAGGAACAATGTCCCAAATTTAAGGGGGTGAGTGGAACTGAGCAGCTGCCTATGCATTTAATTACTTTAATTTTGTCTGCTCTCATTGATATGCTTGTGAACCTGATCACCTTGACCTCAGGAACAAAGGGCTATAGCATCAGTACTAACAAAATGGGATTAGCCCCAAGGCATTTCAGGATTTGGTTGGTAAGGGCTGACTGCTTTGTTTTCACAGCAATAATGAGTGAAAAATTAATAAGAACCATTACCATAGAGTGAGTTGTTAAGGAATTTCAGTCTTGCAAATATTTATTTCAGCTTGGCTCAGACATTCCCATGTGTGGCAAACAGGGATTTAGAATCACTAGGAATTGCTGAGGTTGGAAATTACCTTTAAGATCATCAAGTCCAACCATCAACCTAGTACCACCATCATGTTCACCAGTAAGCAACGTCCTCAAGTGCCATATCCACACATTTTGAGCACTTCCAGGAATGGTGACTCCACCACTTCACTGGATAGCCTGTTCCAATGCTTTACAACACTTCCCATGAAAAGAATTTTCAAATGTAGGATCTAAACTTCCCGTGGAGTAACTTGAGGCCATTTCTTCTCATCCTATTACTTGTTACCTGGGAGAAGAGACAGGCCCCTGCCTCACTACACCCTCCTTTTAGGTAGTTATAGAGAACGATAAAGTCTCCCCTCCTTTTCATCCAGGCATGGGAAAATGTAATGGGAAACTGCCTAATAAACTCTTTTTCTGTTACTTGAGTGTATTTTCATTTTATCTGTAAAGGGATCTTCATTCTCTATTTGTGAACTAGTACTCTGAATTAATCAATTTCTTTTGTATGAAAAATAAATGATTGCTTTAGAGAAAATGCATTATAATTTTGTCCTTTTTCATAAATTTTCATGGCATGCTCATATAGAAACTTTATGTTTTGTATTATGGGACGTTCTGTAAAGATTTTATTTAATAGTGCTTAGATTTGCAGCAAAACCTTATTAGCAGTCAGAAATACATTCATCTCCTTGACTTCCCTGCATACCAGCCCACCATCAGGAAAAGGCAACTACACTTTAGTGGTAATTCAAATATTAGAATTACATTCTTCATGCTTATCTGTCATCATCCATTTTCACCTCTACATCTGTAGTGCTTTGTGAAATGCTCTTTGCCATCCAGATGTTTTCTAGACTGAATGTTTAAATAATGACCTGCCTTAAAAATACTTTTGGAATTGATTTATTGCAATATTCACATAAAGTGGCAACAGAAGAGAGGAAGAAAGGAAATGAAGTGATTAATTATACACACTTCAGAGGTGAAAGCTGTTATTTTTTGCATCTAATTGTTGCTTCCACGAAGTTCAAAAAAGTCTCTTAAACTGGGTTAACACAAAGACACATTTCTGACTAAATAAAGCTTTGGTCTTTCACGCACTCTATAGTTTTCTCTCATGGTAAGCAGTCCAGTGTTCATGGGTGTGCCATGCCCAGGCTGGGATTTGGGCATCTCTCTTGTATGAGTGCAGAGCTGTTTTTTTAAAATATCTGTGATGAAGATATTGAAATCTTGGATAGGCTTTCTATATTTGACTGAATTCCCTGCATACCAAGGGAAAGCAATTTCATTCTAAATTAAGACTTTAAAATGGGTCTTCATGAGACTGTTCCTGTATTGGAAGCATTATGTTGATTAAATTGGGTAACTATGCTGCAAGTGATTTCTTCCAAATGTAGGTGAATTGTAGAAGCTGGGGAGAGCTCCATTAATGCAGGGACACAGGAGAGCACAAAAAACACTTTGAAATCAGGTTGTTTTGTTCCTGATGTATCTTTTGTTGTGACAAGGGATCATTTCGAAGTTATCTGGCAGGCAGTTTTGATTGTCAAGGACTAAAGAACCGAAGTTCAATGAAAATATAATAAAAAGATTCATTTCTGCATATTTCTGCCTGTGTGTGTATTTCCTCAGGAAATGGTACAGCCATCTTGTACACATTCACTGATACCACTGAAGATTGTTAGGCACTGGAGGAATTGGCAGTCTGAACAAAAGTCATCAAAAAACAGCGCCTCTGATTCAGGTGCTTCCCATGAGAGACAGTCACAGTTCTTTTCCTATCTTGAAGGGTTCAAAGATTTTATGATCAGATATCACGTACTAAGCATGAGTTAAGCACTCAAAGGCACAATCAGTGTGTCAAATTGGGGCAGATTTGGGCACATGCAGAACCAGGCCATGGCATCTGCTGGCATGCACTGTTCAAAAATAGACAATAATATAGTTTTTTAACCATCTCTGGAGTTAAGCAGATGCAGCTTAGTTCTCAGGATCACTAGGGCACTAAATTCTTCCAAGTCTTTCTTAAGGCACATAAGTCCTTTTTTGGATCTGGCCCTTAGCTTCATCCAGATTTCTTTCAAAATCCATTTATTTATAGCTGCCCATTATGGTGTATGACATGGTGCATAAACATCAATTCGCTCAGACAGACATATGCTGCATATTTTCCCACTTTGACTTGGGGAGGAGAGAGCAATACAAAGTATACTAGAAGTTTATAAAAGTTGCAAAGTAATATGTATGTGACGTGCAGGCAAAACTCCTGGTGGTTTGTTCCTTCCATACACTTCAAAAGGCTAATTTGAGATGATTAATCTATTGCCTGTTACTTGGAAATTCTTATGACCTAATTTTTGAATGTTAAAGAAACTGGTTTATATAAATTTGAAGAATAGTGAGCTTAAAAGTAGTCACAGTTATATATCAAGGTCTGTAATGTGGAACAATAGGTTACTGTTGCTTTCTTACCATTTATTATAAAAAAGTGTTTTATTTTGCAGCTTCAAATATCCCCTGCACTATTTGTATTGAGAAAGGTGCAATAATATAATGGTTCACGGTAGAGATAATGCTCATAATTGAAAGGGAGTAGTCTCTTTTCAGAACCAATACTTTAAAAATGCAAATGTATAGATATTATAAATAATTATCATTATATGTGTTTAATATTTTTAGTTTTAAAACATTTTTCTTCCTTATAATAAATCCAGATAAATATTATGCCTACTCAATTTTTCATGAGACAAGAGGGATCTTATCTGTAATAAAAATCTCTTCCTCACTGCCCCCCAAAACCCTGATGGAGTGCATCCTATAAGTAAACAAATTTTCAACCTCAGATTTATTATATGCACTGCTAATCAAGATTCAAAATCACAAATTCATTTCATGCTTTTCTTAAGGAGATGCTTATTTTAAAATAATTGCCAGACCACATCTAAGACTGCCTTTACATGTGGTATATGCTCTTTCTCTTGCATAGTCTGGACACAGAACCCCTCATTTTCCAGAACATTCAAACAAAGCACGTTCTGAAGTGATCATAGACTCAGAGGTGATCAGGATAATGTGACTACAAAGTTGGAATGCCATTAAGCTACACAGAGAAGTTAATTAGACAATGGAATGTATGGAAGGCCCAGATAAATTATTTGTATAACAGAAACTACTGAAAATATCACCATGCGCTTGAATAAATATCAGATATTTGCCATCTAATTTTCTGCCTTATGTGTTGTTTGTTTGAGCCTCACAATTACACAATGATCTCTTTCAACTTCATTGCAGTTCATATACTTTTCTTCCAGTGATCATTCTTATGGCACAATAGGTTTTTTCAACCTCACAGACATTCTGTTCTGTGCTGGTTTTCCACCCACCCTTTCCTGGTAACTAACTGCACAGCAGCCCACTCTCGGCAGCTCTTTTCACAGATGAAATATAGATCTTGTAATTGCAATACAGCTTCACTTTCCTCGGGCTTCTCATATATTCATCTGGAAATTTCGCTGCAGTAGTTATCAGAATCTTTAGTTCTATGCTGAAGAAATAAAATACCCATATTTAGATCCCCATAGAATCATAGAATGGTTTGGGTTGGAAGGGACCTTCAAGATCATAATTTAGTTCCAACCCCCTTACATGGGCAGGGACCCCTTCTACCACACATCAATCTTCTCATCCACCAGCACCCCAAGATGGTCAGTTTCTCTTGATTTCACTGTCCTATGCCTTTCCTAGATGGACCACACTATTTTGGGAGTTTTCTATCCTCTAAGTTACTTCTAGCACATAACAACTCAATACTGTTCACTTCTTGAATTATCTAAAAACCAATATTCAAAAACACACATTTTATTTGATTAAGCACTCTTTCAGATCAGTGCTAAAATGCTTATTTTAGAACACAGAGGGGGAAAATAGACCAAAAAAAAGCCACTTGTGAAAATTTTAACTTCAGAGTTGTTTTTTTGTAATGCACTGTCCTGAAAATAGAGAAATTACAGAGAAAATAGAGAAATTTTATTTCTAAAAACTTATTTCTCCTCCCCGCTCCTTCAAACCTCACCCCTCTAACCCCAAAATCGGGACGACAACTGCATCCAGACAATTTCTGAAGCTCCATGGAATCTTCCATGAGGTACTTTATGATAGAGATACTTCTTTGTAGTCTCAGTGCATCCCCACAGGCTGTTTCACATCCTTCATTTATAAGTCTGAATCAAAACACGCAGCAACAAGAAGACCTACCGCAATCTAAAATTATTATCTTTCATGGATGTTTGGATTAGATGTCAAAAATGGTTTATCATATTGTATATCCAGAATAAACAATGGATTGTACTTTCAAGATATAAGATAGAGGAGATGAAAAGTCCACTGAAACCAAAAGCACAGAGTTTAACAACAGCCAATCAGTAAATCACGAACTACAAATGTTCATGAGTTAGTCAGTACAATTACTTTTCAAAGAAATGTTTGTTTAAACTACTACATAATACTTCTATTTATATACATTGATTTCATTTCTACAGGCTATTTACAGATTTTTTTCCTCATGCTGGGGTGTGTTTGCTTAAGCACCCATTTCTCACTAAGATGTTTTAAATCAAAGTTTGTGTCAAAGAAGAATTCAGATGTTACTGTACAGCGCATGTGTTACTGCATGCTACACTCACTTCTATTTCAGTCAGATTAAGGAAGCCCAAGCACTTTGCTGTTTATATGGGACATAAGTTCAAGAATCAAAAGACCATACTTAACTTACTCATGGCAGTTAATTTCTGTGACTTCTGTGGTGTCTAAATTCAGAATTGTGATTCAAACCAAATATTGCCAAGTGGTACATTTTCCTGGTTTCATATACATACAATATATATTTAATAACATTAATCAGATTTGGGTCACAATAGCTACTGATATGTTAACAATTCAGTATTTTTTAAAAAGGAACCATTCTTCTATTGGTGAGTCAAAATATGGGATAAGGGAGGGAGTTATAATTTGCAAAATCACTTTGCTTATCTTGTTCTTGGTCAGATGGTCAGCTGCGGAAAAAGAAACTCCAGGACACATTCCACATAATTTATGACACAAACCTCTGTTCTGTAATTCCTATTTCTTGCACAGTTGGGCAGAACACTTGCTCCCATGTGCCTGTAAATAGATTGTACCACTACCTAAATCTCAGGATTTTCTTTTATATTCATAACAAAATGGGAAAAAAAATTAAGAAGTCAAGATATTTTGGGTTTATATTAGAGATTTGCTTAATATTTACATAATATTTATATGAACTTCTAAATATTTTTAACTTCTGCATCTTAAAAAATACAGCAAAAATATAGGGTCAATATTAAAAAACCAAAAGCTATTAAAAAAAAAAAGTTAAGTCAAGAATCACAAAAAGTTTGAACAAGATATTCTGACATTTTTTTCTTTTTCAATTTTTCTCCCAAAATGTTTAATCTTCCTCACTGAAATGAAAGGACCTGAGTACACATTAGATCTTATATCCCCAGGCCATGCCCAGGCAGCCATGTGTGTAGAAAGTGTCATACAGAACGAAAGCTGCCCACCACTGTCACTTGACTTCGAGAGCATCACACCAGAAATCAAATAGAAAAGGAAGCAGAATTCATTTAGTGGCTACATTGTGTGTGCTCCTGGGTGCAGAGATATGCACTGAAAGACCAGACTCTTGGATTAGACTCAAGCCTATAATAAACCAAAATCTAAAAGATTTTTCACTGTTTTTTGTACTGTTTTGGGGGGGGGTTGGGTTTTTTTGGGGTGGGGGGTTTGTTGGGTTGTTGTTGTCGTTTTTGTTTGTTTGGGTTTTTTTTTTTAATATCTATTCTCACTTCTTATAAATTCATTATCTTTACATGTCAGAATTTCTTCTTTCTAGTTTTTGTCATCATTCTGACCAAGAGTCTTATAGTCTTTGTCAGACAAAAGCAGCAAGGGTGTGTTAAACAACCAGGGTGAAATAAAAACAGGCATACAGAGATGATCAAGTCAAAAAGTTGAGGATGAAAATCTTGGATATAATGCAAAAAATTAATGATTCATTAAGGCTCTTGAGCTTATGCTGGTAGCAGATGCTTGACTAGACAAGAAGGAACAGAAGCACTGAGAGGCCAATGATGAGCAACGAAGGACTTTGAAAATCCAGCCTGGTTCATGTTTTGCTTTGGCGCATATCAGGGACATATCACTGCAGGTGATGGGGCAGTCTCACTGAAATCTGCGTGAGATCAGTTTGTTCTGTTCTGTGTAATCTTCTGGGCTCGTAAAACACATGTAAACAAGACGAACTGAAAAAAAACCCCACCATAATTACTTTAAAAATTATTTTCTCAGAGAAATAAATTAATTTCTCAGTTACTGAAAATCTAACTAATCTGACATGATTAGTGAAAGTTCTGTTTCTGTTTAATTAGAGTTCATATTCCACTAGAAACTTATATATTGATTTAAAAATGCAAATTTTGCCTTAAAGGATTGAAAATCCTTGTCTGGAATGATGATTGATCAAAACCCTGGACTTGAAACACTCATTTTGGCAGGACTAAAAAACCAAGTTTTATAGATTCTCTTTCTTCAGAGCTAAATGGCTTTGATAATTTAAAAATAATTACATAATTTTATTTTACTTTTTGCAAAATATATGATTGTCTTAAGGAAAGACTATTTGTGACAGTCAGAATGATTACACTTTGGTATATTTACCAAATTATTGATTTTTTCTGAAATAATTTTTACTTTTTGAGAAACAGAGTTCTACAGTAAGGATTTAATAATTTTTATCAATTGTGGATGTCATTCTTATGGACTCAAGGCCTGTTGAAGTTGAGGACATCATTGTAGAACTGCTGGTTTTTTCCCAAACACGGAGAAGTAAATAAATGAGAAAACACGGAAATCTGAAATTTTTATGGTCAAATATTCTCACTGAAACTGTGCAGGTTTTTGTTCATTTTCAGACTTCAATCTGACTGCATTTCAGCTGATCTGGTCAGTGGATTTGTTCCCTAGTGAAAGGATAACACAAGGTAATGGATGTGTCTTAGGATATGAAACCATTTCTGTAGTAGATGCAAAGTCAATTTCACTTGGAAAAAAAAGATTATATTTGCCTTTGACTTCAACAGATGCTGTCTAGCTCTAAAAATTCTCATGTGGATACACACCCAGCAATCTAATAAACCACAGAAATGCATTACAATCCTCAACTATTTGATGTCTTCCTACTTCAGATCAGATCTATAATTTATAAAGGACTTCAGTTAATTCCAGACAGTAGGCTCATGTTTCACATGTCAAATACCTCATAATTTAATTTAGAAGAAATCAGCTGCTCTGACAACTGAGCAGTCAGGAAAAGGAACTGGAGTGTGTGGCATGGAATGGCAGGATCTAGCACAAGTCCCATCATTTTTTACTTGTTATGTGTTGATTTTTTTGTTAACTTTGCATGTCAGATCAGTAATGATGTGTTAGAAAGGAACATAAGACCATTCATCCAGAGTAAGCATGATGGCCAATGACAACATGTCAGGGAGACAGAATGTGTTGACAGTGACATATCCCCGGAAGTCTACTTTTCAGTCACGATTCATTAAATCACATTCAACAGTACATTAAATAGAGGCAAACTTAAAGCTGTTAATAGGAGAGCATGTGTCTCTGTGTGTACAGAGGCATACTTTTAAAGCACAAATGGAACCTCAGGAAAAAGAGGCATGATTTTTGTTGTTGTGTCATACAATCATTATTTTGAGCTAATTCATTTAAGCATGAAAACAATTATGAATGGAATTGTTGGAGGGAGTCCAGATGACAGCTGTTAAGACGAAAAGAGTGCTGGACCACCTGTGCAATGTAGATATCTGGGAAACTTGGGGCTTTTCAGCCAGGAGAAGAAAAGGCTCTGGGGAGAGCTTGTAGTATTTTCCAGTTCCTAAAGGGAGCCTGTATAACAGAGCACGTCAGGGACTTTTTACGACAGCATGCAGTAACAGGACAAGGAGAAAGAGGGTAAGTTTAGATTAGATATGAAGAAGAAATTCTTTATTGTGAGGAAGGTGAGGCACTGGAACAGGCTGCCCAAAGAAGTTGTGGATCCCTGGAAATGTTCCAGCTCAGTTGGATGAGTCCTTGAGCAACCTGGCCTAGGGGAAGGTGTCCCTGCCCCTGGTAGGGGGGTTGGAACTAGATGGTCTTTAAGGTCCCATCCAACCCAAATCATTCCATAATTCTATGGATGTTTCATTAAGTAAAGATATAACAGCAAAATTAGCATTCACAGTGCAAATATTTACAGTATGATGTAGTGCGATATAATGTGTTTCATTTCAATTCTACTTTAAACAGGTTTCCTTCAAATTAATGTCATGCTATTACCAGAGAACCCTTCAGACATTCTTTATAAACATTTTTATGCAAATATTCATTATGTGGCAAAAAAATCACATGATGCGATATTATTGTTTGTGCA
The DNA here is from genome assembly GCA_036785705.1 of Acanthornis magna. Classification (NCBI taxonomy): domain Eukaryota; kingdom Metazoa; phylum Chordata; class Aves; order Passeriformes; family Acanthizidae; genus Acanthornis; species Acanthornis magna. Next base: position 18,418,230 of record JAWUZG010000090.1, read on the forward strand.
AGTGACAGCATACTAAGCAAAAATGCAATGAAGGAAAAGTTTGAGAAACAGTATCTCAATGCAGCATGCAATGGAACGGTCATTTGTACGTATTTGCATTATCCAAATTGTTTGCGTGTAGAATGACGTAAAGCTAAGCTTAATGAAATGAGTTACCCTTTAATTTCACAGGCAGCTCACTGGACACCTAATTTAGCTTTCTGTAGCACTGCTTCTTGCTTCCGATTCTCCATATGGTTCAACTCTCCAAACCAAATATATCAAAATGGGTTCATCTCACATTTATCTCTGGAAGAAGCATAATTCCACTTGGAATTTGTTGTGATGTATATTCCTGAGCTACTCGACCTGACTGAAATGCAGCCCTTCAGCCAGCATGAATTGCAGCACTTATGATCACTTCAAAGAAACAAAGCACAGCTCTAGTCTGGAGATCTCTGTGCTGCCTAGCACTGCAAAGACTGTTTGCTTGTTAGCTCTACTCTCTTGCTAACTTTGTAGGAGGGGTAGGAGGATATATGGAGAGCAAGGAAAAGTCTTCATTCTTTTCCAGTGTTTGAAGCTGTGCTCCTTGCACAGCCTTCTCTGCAGATTAAAGCCTGGATGGTGTGTAAGAATGTCATTACCAGTCTTACTGGTCTTACCAGTGAGTATTTACTTTGTTAGGAGATACAAAGTGAGCACACCTGCTTTTACTCTGGTGTATTGATTTTGCTTAGGACTTTTGCTTGGAAACTTGGTTACATCAGCAGAAGAAGCTCAAAATATTATCCAAGACAATTGAACAAAACTGTGTCTTCTCGCCAGGGCTGCCAAAGAGAACTGCATTCCTTTTGCATCTCTCCAGTCATCCTCTGGTTTGATGTGAAAGAATAGTATAGCGAGGGCTTGATTTGACATTGAAACCATGAATGACACAGAACACATATTTCTTTCTTACTTGTTCATAATGTTGCAGCCACTTCATGTTTGTGTTCCAGGCTGCACACCTGTGCTGACTGGAAAACAGTGTATTGGGGGGGAAAAATGCTTAAAATGTCATACCTATTAACTGAAGTGGAAGCCAAACCAAATAAATGCCATAGAAGGGTGGTTGTTGAAATCTCCATTTATAATCCTAATCATTAAAGCTTGATATGAAAAGTCTAAACATTGTCATCCCTTCCTATGCTGGTTTTCCCTCAGGAGGGGAAGAGACGAGGAACCTTTCATTTCTAACAGAGGCCCCTGAGAGAGAGCCAGCTAACAAAGTGCTGGCCCTACAAGCACAGACAGTAGCACACCGGAAAAACCCAGCAACGGTCTTTGATGGCCATCCTCCTCAACTTAAGCAACTAAATTCTGTCTCTGAAACACTTAGGATTGCAGCCTGTCTGGAGAACACTTACTGTGAACTCAAGCACACATAAACCTCTCAGTGTCATTGGTTGTTCAACATCTGAGACAACACTGTTTCACTGAGTGGGGTGATAGTGTTGACTGCTTTTGAAGTCTGATTCTTCTTTTGGACTCTTAGGAGACTAAGCAAAGTATTTAAGTCTGATGTGTTCGTCTGTTTGGTTTCAGCTTGTGTTCACACTTCATCCTTTTCATGTCTCTAAGGTGACCTGCAAAGTAATCATCATGTCTTATTTCCAGGTATTGCTTTCTCTATATGTCTCACTTATATTTAGGTCTTCTGGAACAGCATTGATTCACTGTGTTTCAGATTCCACTATAGATCAATATGACAGACCATGTCTCCTTGAAAAATTTTCTGCTAGTGGAGAGAAGGGAAAAAGGTGCGATGTTGAAAGAGCTACTGACATTTAAGACAGGAAACAGATGCATGTGTAATTGTGTAGTTAGCATATCATTACCTAGTCTAAAAATATCTTTCTAAAAGTTCATTTGTACCAAAGAATAAATATTTTTATTAGCATACACTTAGCCAAGCCATCAGACTGAAGCACACACTAGTGCCAACAAATCACTTTGTTATAGTTACTAAACATACCACAGAGATTCAATTTAAATTTAAAATACCTAATTCCTAAGCCAGAGTAAATATTTTACTAAGAAAGAGTAGGTTCCTTTCAAAATGTTCAGAAAATTTCTTACCTGAACATCCTTCAATCTTATTAACATTCGGTAAGTGCAATATCTTTCTCTTCCCTAAAATAATTGCTTTGTTTCAAAAGTCTGTTCTGAAACTCATCCCCATAGGTGTTTGACTGTGGTTTGCTGGGGAGTCTCTTCTGCATCCTCTGTGCTGCTTGTGTTTGGTGATGGGATTCAAAATAATTCTGATTCTGGAAAAAGTGAAGTAGTTCTGGTGCCTTCACACTCTGCTGTGACAACCATCAGGTCACCAGTGTTGCAAGATTGGAGGGTGCTTTTTTGTTCACTAAATCTTAACCCTAAAACATCAAATTACCTTCTTAAAAGCAAAATAAAAAATTTCATGCATTGCACAAACTATTGAGTTAACAGCCTTTGGCAAACCTAATTTAGAAAGAATACAGATTTTAGGAACTAATTAACGTGCCCATGGAATGTTTTTTATCAAGAAGCCTACATGTATATGTATACGTGAAAAATGCATCACTAACATAAAGGTGGGACTTATAAAGTTTTTGTGTGGATTATGTTTATATACAATGGTATATTTTGTGAGAACCAGACTCCGAAAGACCCTCTATACTCAACTATAAGAAAATTAAAATAACATACAAATATACTGTATTTTGATATATTCCTTGAATGTTGTGCTTTAGTTTGTAATATCCATTTCCAGTGTTGAAAATTAATTAGTCACAGCTTTTAACTAAATAAATTAGCTGCTAGTCATTATTTGCAAAAGTCTGGGCCACCTAAAACGCTTATTCATTAAAATTAGAGATAAAAGAACCATGTTAAAGAATTCCTTTGTTTAAATTAATTATAATGTTCATTTAAATTCATCTTCACATAGGAAAAATACCATGCATAAATGGAAGCAGTCTCAGGAAAAAACCAAAAGGTTTGTAGGAACCTCAGAAAATAATACTGATAATAGGAACTCTTTGTAACTGGCTTCCCAGCACCCTTACCTGTGCTGATATAAGTACAGAACAGAAGGGGTCCTGGATAAAAGTGTGTCACCAAATCCACTCGAGGACCTGCCTCATGGCACTGCGTGTCAATTACTCCACAGTCCACTGAGTCCTATCTGCAAATACACACTATGGCTATAAATGAATAATTACAGCTACACTGAGGCTGAAATATTAATTCAAGTCAGCTTACGTACAAACTAATAGATTCTAAAAACTGACAGTTCCTTCATGATCACAGAGCTTTTCGTGTCATCACACTTTTCTATGCTTTCAACTACTCCCAATAACACTAACTATTCTTTTCCTATAGAAAATTTAATCGTATTATTTATTAAATAGGTCTAAAGCAGTACAAAGCGGTGATTCACAGTACTCCTCTCATTTTTCTCCTTGTTCTACCCTGACACCCTCCTCAATACAGCGATTAATAAACATAGGGCTTCTCTATTTCTATCTATATTGCTTTGATTTATGACTTATTAGCCCATTATTGGGCTTAAGAGAAACCCTCAGGAAGCATAAGGGCACTGTTAAATCATGATTGGTTCCTCCCTAATCCAGCTGCCTACTGTCTATGAAGACCTGTTCTTGGAATCAGACTTCAGACAAGTCAAGGTGCAGGACTGCTTGATTTCCTACAAGGGGGCAGAACTGTAAATGCAGATACCTTGAAATGATGATCAAGAATACTGTCTTGGAGATGATTTTCAATAAAGCCATGAAAGGTAGAATATATATTTAACAAGTCCTAGAATCCAGGGTCAGATCATTGACTTTTAATGTACTTTAATCATTAACAAAATCTCAGGACACAATCTCTGCGTAGGACAAAGAAACCATCAGATAGAACAGCAATTATCAACAGTGGTTAATGCAGGTGTTGAAGAGAACTGGGCTGAGGGTGGAGCCCTGTGGAACCTCACTAGTGACAGGTCATCAGTCTGATGTCACCCCTTTCACTATAACCCTTTGTGCCCAAACCATGAACCAGTTGCTCACCCATCTCATGATGTGTTTATCCACCTGTGGGCTGGACATTCTGTCCAGAACCATCCTGTGAGAGACGTTATCAAAAGCTTTGCTGAAGTCCAAAAGGGTTGCATCAACTGGATTTGCAAGACCAAGTGGGTGGGTTGCCCTGTTGCAGAAGGAAATCAGGTTCAACAAGCAGTACTTCCCCCTCACAAAGGTTTGCTGGCTGTGACTGATGACTGCCTTTTTCTCCAGGTGTTTTTCAGTACTTGCCAGAACAATCTTTCCCAGGATTTTACTGGGCACTGAAGTGAGATGGACAGGCCTGTAGTTTCTGGGGTACTCTTTCTTGCCCTTTTTGAAAAAAAAAAAAATTTTGCTTTTGAACCTGAAATTACAAGTGGTTGGCAGTTGGAAAGAACCTCACAGTTTTGTCCAGTTTACAACAGTCTGGCCCAGAGAAAACTCTTTCATATTGACAAGACCCCATTTTACAAGATAGACTGCATTAAAATATGTTTGACAAACTCCGTAAACAGAAGAAAAGACTCTTGCCAGAGACAAGAGGAAGAAAATCCATCATTAAAAGGAAAAAGGATACATATCCAGGGTCAGGGAAACATGCATATACTACATACGATAGATGATAAAATTAAGCTGGCAGTGTAGTTATCTACAACAGAAAGAAAGATGCCCTTAAAAGGAGTGAATCATTTCTTCCTAAAATGGACAGTGAAAGCAGCCAGAATAATATCCTTACTTCTGCTTCCCATACACAGTAAAAGCAGTCTAAACAAGACGGCCAAATGCAGATATTTAAATTTTCAGCTATGCATGTGTACAGTCAAACAAGAGGAATCCCACCCATGGGATCACATGAATTTTCACACTTTTTACCTACAGATCCATTTAACTGAACACCAAAGATGAACAAAATTGTCAAAAGTAGAAAAGTATGTATGTTATAAGAGGAAAGACATAAGGCAGATGGGATACACACCATGTTTATTGCTTTATAAAAAAACACAAGTAAAAATTAGTGACTTGAATAATGGAGGCTGGGATTTTCACAGGAGATTCAAGGCTTCTTGTAGATTGCTAGTTTTTATGGCTGTGTTACAGCAAGGCATCTCATCCTACCTTACCAGTATGAGAAATTGGTACCCTGAGTTCCCTAAAATAACATTTTCAAAGGAGATTAAATCAGTACAGTAGCACAGAGCAGCAGAAGACATATCTAGTCAACATTCTACAATTGTTTCTTTAAGAGATATTTCCTAGAAAGGTTGCCTTTGCACAAAGCCTGAACTGAAGCCTACTCCAATCAGTCAAGCAGAGGTACTCATATTTAGGAGTTTCAGTTTCAGGAAAGTGAAAGGCTTGAGTATCTCTAAGTGTATTTCTTCATATAAATGAAATACTTCTTTTCAGCCAACACAAAATATATTTAGGCACAGATTTAACTTTACTCTTAACATTGCTATCATGACTTTCAGTGCCTAAAATACATCCGTATGGAAAATCTCAAAGTGTTTAGGACTGTAAACACTCTGTTGGCCTCTGTTTCTCATATGTTTCACTACATATGCAATATTTAAAATTAAATACATGCACCCTAAAGGTCAACCTGCCTGAAAGGGAAGCAAGACTGCAAATTCTGCTGATTCTACTTCAGTAAGGGCCAGCTTCCTCAAAGCCTTCATACCTCTAAAAAAAACCTGGTGCAACTGGACTGGTGCAATCCTGTACTCAATAAAAGAAAAATATTTACTCTTCCAAAGTGGCTCTTAAGTCCAAGTTGCTGCTGCCAGATTTTCACAATATTTAGAAAGAGTTTAATTCAAAGACAGTACTTTTAATGTGATTTTCTACCAATGTGAGAAAACTCAACTGAGGAAGGAAGACAACACCTCTGGGAATCTGATTTCTTAAAAAGAAGAATGAGTTGGGGTAAGGTTAGTCAAACCAAGAGCTGCATTAGAAATCTTAAAACTTGAGGCATCTGAGTCCTCCTTTCCTTCTACCCTTCTCTCAGCTTTCCACTGGCTCATGCTACAGATATTTAGCTTGCATCTTAGAGTTAATATTCAGGGGGTGGAGAGAAGGAAATCCATTCACGAGGCTACAGCAAAGCCTGAAATTTCATGACATACAGTCATCTTATCAGAGACTGCTGACTCAATTTTGAAAGCATGCAGACAGGCCGTGGGCTTTCTGGCTCTCACTTATATCTGTATTTCTAAGTGAGTGAAGTCAGTCCTTAGAGATTTCTCATGAGTCATTCCCCATTAAAAAGTCTTTGGTACTAGGCTGATTCATAAGCAGGGACTCAGGACTTAAGTTTCTTAAAGTTGATCTGTGTGCCTTTTAGCTTTAAAAGGTTGATTTAAGTACAAAAAAGGAAGGCCGGAGAGGGACTCTCTGCAAGGGCATTTAGTGATAGGACAAGGAACAAGGGCTTGAAGCTGGAAGAGGGTAGATTTGAGTTAGATAGTTGGAAGAGATTCTTTATTGTGAGGGTGGTGAGGCACTGGCAAAGGTTGCCCAGAGAAGTTGTGGATGCCCCATCCCTGGAAATGTTCCAGTCCAGGTGGATGGGTCCTTGAGCAACCTGGTCTAGTGGAAGTGGTCCTTGCCCCTGGCAGGGGGGCTGGAACTAGATGAGCTTTAAGGTCTCTTCCAACTAAAACCATTCTGGAATTCGGATTTTATGCATAGAAGCCCTACTAAATAGCTAGAAACTGTTTTGCCTCACGTCTGTAACTGTTGGCAAACCTAAACCATAAATTACTCAAAACACCTTTGAATCACCACCTGCTTAGTTCTGTTTTGTATGATTTTAAAACTACTTTTTAAGAGCAGATCTGCATAGACATACATAACTGCTAAGAAACAAAAATAGAACATTACTAAGGGACTAATACTGCATCTCATGTTTAAGGACTTTTCTGAATTTATAACCATCAGAAACCTTTAGCATTGAGATACTCCTTTAGCATGTTCTTGCTCCCACTATGACAACATGTAAAGTTACATGATCTTTTCAAACCTGTTCTTCAGCTTTCAGGAGAAATTTCCCATGCTGGATGGAATTGCCTGCAGACATGTATTTTTATAATAGATATGCACAGTAATACACAAGCCTCAGTTAAATGAAATTTTCCTTGTAGATTTTTCCGGGGCTCTTTCAGATGTTCTGTGGATTGGATATGCAAATGTATGATTTGAAAGACCATCCTACACTTATGGCTTCTCCTACCATTGCTTTTTTGTCCTTCTGAATTTAGAAAAAGTATTTCTGACATTCCATCAAACAGCAGGACACTTGACATTGTTGTGGTGCATTTTATTCCCAGGGTTATTAGTATGGAAATAGGGCTTATTTTCTCTATGCTTCATAATGTCAGGCAGCATTCAGGCGTCCCTGGAGGTTGCAGACTATTTCTAAAAGGTCACTTAAAGGCAGGCTCAGCGTCAGTATGTTCACCTAAACAGGATGAAGGAGGAAAGTGGGGTCTATAAATTCAATGCAGCTAAAACCCAATCAAAATTTCTAAGTCCACATGCTGTGAATATGCACAGACATACATATTGCTAGTTTTAATGATGTGTCAATGGGTGGTAACTGAGGAGGCCACCAAAGACCTGTGGCTAGATCCAGGAAAGGACAGATGCAAGGACAGTGTATCTAAGCCATGTCCCTCTGTGCAGGAAGAAATACTTATCTGGCAGGGAATTTACCCCATGCAGAACGAAGGGCTACAGTTGCTAGAGTTCTTATTCATGAACTATGTTGCACTGTGCTATGCACTACAGACATGACTTAAATCTGTACCACCTGTCTGATGGAAAAGACACCTCAGTTAGCAGCAAGATTTCCTATATGCATACAGTGCTATCTTTCTGTTTGTTCAGTCTTATTCTTTTCTAGGAAGAGAAATAATATAAGCCCAGGATCTTTTTAAACAAACAAACAAACAAACAAAAAAAAAAAAAAAAAAAGCACCCCCAAAATAACTTGCAAAGTTTCCCACAAAGCTTCAAGAGATATTTAATGCTGCTATAAACAGTCAGATTTTCTTCGCTTGAAAAACACTTTTGGAAAGCAGCAACTCTCTTGTTCTTTTTTTTTTTTTTCTTTTGAGTTCTTCTCATCTATATATCTCAATTCCAGCTTAGTCCAACAAAGTCAAAGATTTCAGAGAAGATAGCAATGCACTCTGCAGGTTCTATTTACTAAATAAGGAACATAAGGCAGAGCAAGTTTTGCCAGAGCTGGTTCTGTCTGGCTTATGAACCTAACTGAATTCAATAAATTTAAGCAAACTCCTTCACATCTGGAGGCAAAATCATGAAGCATCAATATGAAATAGTGCTTCTGATCTCAAAAGAAATATATGCTCACCATAGAATATTATGGTTACTGAGTTAAGAATTAACAAGTCTATAAAGCAATTTTTGGAAAACTGTACAATGGCTGTTTTGAACTCCAGCCTAAAGCATTCACCCAGAATTGAAGGTAAGGTACAACATTTATTATTTCACAGTTTTTGCAGGATTTTAATTGGCTACAAGAAGGTGTTGATTCTGCAAGACAAAGTGTTGTCTTCATAAAATAAATGATTTCTGATATCTCTAAAGAGTGTCACTGTGCTGATGACACAATATATAAGTTACTATATATAACATGTTCTTCTTGTTAGCAACATGGCTTAAATTTCCAAGTTTAGGAGACATTTCTGAGGTAGCTGCATATAGGACTATTTTGGATTTTAAAAATAGGAAAAAAGCAAAAAAACCAACGTACGTTTTTTGATTCACCATACTGCCTTAACTGAGGCTGAACTGAAATTAAAAGTGTTCTCTAACACCACAGATACTATTTTTAACCCAGTTAAATTCACTAAAGTTCTTCCCTAAAAGCTCTCCCAGGCAGTTCAGCCACTGTCATGCTCAAGCCCTCCCTGGGTGTGCTATTTAGGATCTCTTTAATTTATGACCCCTGACAGGTTCAAATCATTAAGCAAAATTAGAACTTAGCCCCACCTTATTATAAACACCCAATCTGCAAAACCACATTGTTTAAGTTTAGCAAAATTCTAGTGCTGCTCCTGTACAATTTCCCAGTCATTACAGTAACTCTCTTCAGACACAGAAAACTCAGATTTAATAACCTCCTCTGCTTGTGGGAGCATCAGTTACGTTTCATAGAATCATAGAATTATTTAGATTGGGAAAGAACATTTATTTCATCAAGTCCAGCCATGAACCCAATGCTGCCAAGTCCCCCACTAAAACATGTCCCTCAGTGCCACTTCTACACATCATTTAAACACCTCCAGGGATGGTGACTCTACTGCTTCCCACGGCAGCCAATTCCATTGTCTAACCACCCTTTTGGTGAAGCAATTGCTCCTAATATCCAATTTAAACCTCCCCTGGGACAACTTGAGGCAATTTCCTCTTGTCCCATTGCTTCTGACTTCGGAGAAGAGACTGAACCCTCTAGACACACCCTCCTTTCAGGCAGTTGTAGAGAGTGATAAAGTCTCCTCTGAGTCTTCTCCTCTCCAGGCTGAACAGCCCCAGCTGCCTCAGCCACTCCTCATAAGACTTGTGCTCCAGACCTTCCACTGGCTTTATTGCCCTTCTTTGGACTCCATTGCTGTTCTTTCCCACTTCCTGGAAACTGAAAATACCAGAAAGGCATTCTAATGTGGAAGCTTCCTTCCCTTTCCTACTGAACGCCTTACCCTGTGAGTAGCAGAAGTAAAGATTCATTGAGTCATTTGGCTTTTTAGCAAGGAGAGCAGAACACTACTGCATTAGCAAGGGGAAATATTAGTGTTGTCCCTGCCATCCCTGTCATCCCCTCATTGAGTATTTTTGTGTCCTTCATATTTGCCAAAACCAGGATAAGGTTCATAGGTCTTTTCCTAGTGACAAGCAAGCCTGCGGCCTTCATCCAATTGTAAAATGCATAGCATTTCTTCTCATGAGATTCAAAGCCTCTCAGACCCTGCAGTTCCACTCATTCTATATAGAAGCAAAGCAGAGGTATTTCTTGAGAGACATTTGTGCTCATTTTAGAAAAGAACAGTTATGCCAACCACTTATTACTTTGTTTGACTTGAGAATTCCTTTTGTCCATTGGGGGTAAAGCAGATGGCAATCTGAACAATATCTGGAACACCTCATCAAAAAAGCACATGCAGATCCATATCAGCAACAAATACAGCAAATGTTTGGGCCATCCAACTTATCTGCTCTGTTTGCTGCTGCCTGCTCACTCACCCATCCTTCTGGATATGTGAAAAGGCTCATTTTTCTTTTTTTATGCTCCCCTGCTTCATGGGCTGAAGTATGACTGACAGTCCCCAGGGGATGGTTCTGTGTGTTACATCGCCTTTCTGATTCTTGCTATTGTTTATAACTATACGAAACCAAAGAACATAAAACACTGAGTCATAAGGACCAGATTCTGTCAGCCACTTCTGAGCAGTAGTTTGTGTGTGTGTGTTGAACCATTCCTTACAAAAGAAATATTCAGGGTGCCTACTGCTTATGGGAGAGGTTGTTTCCAGATAACACACAGCACTGAGGGACATGGTTTAGTGTTGGACTTGGAAGTGCTGGGCTAACAGTTGGACTTTATGATCATAAAGGTCTTTTCCTACCTAAACAATTCTGTGATTCATTTTAGGCTGCTTTACACAAGAAAAGTTCAGGCCATCATCCTTTTCTTAATATGTGTGTGTGCCTGTGTGCCTACACTGCCTGCTTCTGCCCACCTTTGGCCAATTCTGACACTGTGGGAAAGGTCTCACAGCTCCTGCAAGTTTCATGAGTACAGACAACTGCACAGAAAAGAACTATGTGTTTCTTGGCAGAAGGAAAGGTCCAGCTCTAGGAAGTCTCTCCTTGTCTTACATTGATCACAAGGATCCCAAGCCCTCCAAACAGGTAATTTTTGAGTGGTGATAGCATGAGACAACCCCAAAGCCAACTGCTACGCATAAATACATAACAAACAAACTCCAGATATTTTAGCACTCATGTTAATATTCTTGTGAATATTGTTATTTTCCAAAGCCCTGTCCAAACTGAGGAAATTAAATTCTACCTAAATATTATTTATATAATCCTTGGCTAACATTGGCTCTGACACTATTTAAGAAAATAAGTGCAGCAACAAACATTGGCTAATATTTTTTAAATATGTCTTATTTTCTTAGTCCAGAAAACACATAAATATAGTCTATTCTATACTATACACAGGCCTGTACAATGCCTTCAGTTTTATAGCCGTTCTAAAATTCATCATTTTCAGCAAAACTGAAGCAAGTAGTGTAGAGAGACAGATTTCTCCAAGTGTTTGGGCTTCTTGAGGATATTAATAACTTGGATGACAATACAATCTATTTCTACATTAGCAGATATAAGTATTTTGCACCAAAAATATGCTGTTTGGCAGATCTTTTAACTATGAGTCAGACAGACAATTGTAACCCTCCATCAACAATGTCTGTCAGGGCTGTCTGTTTGGAAAGATAGTCTTTTTGAGAAGTGTAATGCAAGTTTCTCAGATGGTGAAAATCAACAGAGTCCCACAAGCTGTCAGAGACCGATAAACAATTCAAGTTGCAGCTCAGGTCCTTAGCAAAGCTCAAATCACCTCCTTTAACTCATGTGCCAGAGCTTAAGGCCCCACAAATCAAATCAGTAGTGTTACATAAAATTTTGGAGCTCAGAGCAGTTGGCCTGGTTAAGGATATCACAACAGCAACTACATATTCTGTCAGCTAATCCACAATTAGCCAAGAACATCAGTAGGTGAAATAAAATGAGCATCCATCTTGCTGGTGGACTACTCAAATCTGCATAAAGTAGACTATTTTTTTCCACTCCCGTTGAATCCCATTTAGTTGCCTATTGAGATTGCAAGACTATTCATTCCTATTTCTGCTCCATCAATAAAGTCAGCAGAGGCTGACCAGGCTTTCATTGTGTCTGTGGTAGGTATGGGTAGGCAATTGCAAGAAAAGATTCAAATGCTTGCTAGGGCAAGGGTGACCATGAGAGAACAGCCAGACTAAAGTTAACAGCCACAGTGCCCTCTGAAAACCTTTGAGGAAATATGAAATGCTGGAGGTGTGTGCAGAACATGGACAAGAGCTGCCATTTTACGGAATATCAATGGAGTTCTGTCACGGGCAAGCAGGAGAAGTCAAGGCAGCACTGGCTGAAGGTGATTACACTGTCACCAGCAGTTAATTAGGACATAAGGTCAGAGACAGCATGAATGTGTTTTATGGAGTAGTAATTAAGACAGAACAAAGAGAATTAAGTTATGCACAAGCTAAAGTAACAAGGGATTATGCCAAGGATCTTCCTGAAGTCTGTCATTTCTGGATGTGGTGCTGGAAGGATCCAGAATCCTGTGGTGGCGGTCTGGCTGTAGGCAGCCTGTGCAAGCAGGAGAAAAAATTAATCCCACAGCCAGAACTCCTTACATAGCAAGATGGGATTCCATGTTAGCACCAACATTCATGCACTATTGTAAGACCACACAGTCCTTTCCAAAGTTCTGTGACCTATCACAGATGCAAATTTACAACCCAGCACAAAGATGGAACAACCAGCTGGGATGTGCTGTGTATAATCCATTGCTGAGCTAAATTCTGGAAAGAAATGGGTTTAAAGGAAGAATATGTGAAAGAGGTGAGGGAGTTTTGCTGGTCAGAACTGTGACGTGATTAAGTTATTGTGACTGACTGTACAGGCACTAAAAGAAGTGATTGCAGCAAAATCTCTGTTAAGGAGAGGAATTAATAACAGAGAGGAAAAGGAACAAAGATATAAGACCAAGCTCATCAATTCAGATATCTATTGGTTAGTGCATGTAAATTAGGTAGGACAGGATACGGATTGCATGATTTGGATTTTTCCCTCCTAGATGGAGAAGAAAGACAGGTGAGTTTTAAGGAAGGGATTTTAATTAGAAGTTCTTCCGTGAAAGCCACATCTACCTTCCTGGCAAGTGATCAGCCAGTGGTCAAGGATATTGAAATATCTCTACTTCCGTCTAACATAAGCTGGCCTTAAACTGCAAGTAACATGTTAGAAAATGAACCTGTGTGACCATCACTATGCTTATATCTCACACCATGTTCTTGAAAGGTTGTTCTACAAGATTTAAGTGTACTCTTACTTGACCATTCCGTCAAAGTGTGGTTTCAATAATACAGTTATCTTTGTTTTAACAACTTTGTTATATGCTAAATATAATTTGCTAAATAAAACCCTTTTGCTAATGCACAGATCCTTCACAACTCAGAGTACCTGACTGCCACTGGATCAATCATGTTAACGTATGTGTGATCTTTTTTTTTTCCAAGCATTATTCATTTACCATGAACTTCCCTGTCAAGGTATTTTGATAAGGTAAAAAAATATTGCCATTTTTCAGGTGTGTCCTGGTTTTTGTAGATCAATTTGAATTCTGAGCAAGTGTCAGATGAAAACTCATGCACTTCTATTCAAAAAAGCCCTAACTTGTTTGAATGCTAAACAGGCTTAAGCTTTTCTGATAGCAGTATTTTGATCATTGTTTCCCATAGCAGATGCTAGAACATAAGTCATGAAAACTTTACAGTCTAAACAGTCAGGTTGTTTTTCTAAATTGTGTGTATGAGTTTGGAAGTGGGATGAAAATGAGTATTTTAAGGGCAAAAAGCAGGAATGATGAAAATAATACGCTTCACTGGAAAGGAAAAAAATATTTGCTTATAAAGAGAGGCAACTAGCTGTGGAAAATGGACAGCTGACCTAACTCTTTCAAAACTGTAAGTTCTTCAACTGAATACTTGATATCAGAATGAGAATTAACAGGATAGATATTATTATGCCAGAAAATCAAAATAAAGGGGAAAGAGTTATTTTGTGTGGACTGAGGCAACAGCCAGCCATCGTGTCCAGTGCTGTCTAACTCAAGCATATTTGATCCAATAGTTGCCAACTGGGAACCGAAAAGAAAAGTGGCAAGATCCTGTTTTAACAGGGTAACTCTAGAATACAAGCAAATAGCACAGGTTATAAAAAAAAAAAAAAATTAAAAATCCAGCTACCACATTGTGCATCATTAAAATTCGTCCCCCCTCTAGCTGCTCCCCCCAGCTGGAATAATTCTGACATGGGCAGTTTTGAGGCCACATATGGAGCTCTGAAGAACCATCCCCAGATCCATTTTCTGCGCCATGAGCAAGGACAGTTTATCTTCAAGCAGCTGTAATGGATTGTGCCCTGAGCCGTCTGCTGATGTTCTGTTCATCAGCAGCTCATTTACAGAATTGCTGTCAAAGAAATCTGCAATTGGTGACCATTTAATACACCATGTTGAAAACTGTGGTAGGTCAGCTCTTGCTTCAGAACAGGTTTATCCAACCCTGTGTGAAAAGGTTTAAGACAGCAGAACACAAACTCTGCAAGTCACCCTCACCTGTGAATACAGAAACAGCAGCTCTTGCAATCTCACCAATTCAAAGAGTACAGTTCATACTCTTTAAGGTCTGCATACAACTGTCAAAAATAATGTCCTTGTAACACCTGAATTTAGCAACAATTGTAACCCGTGTGAAGAAATCCTGGCCTACCTTACAATAGAAGTAGAAAAAACAGATGAACAGAGTTACTTGGAACTAAGAGAAAAAATATTTTTTTTAAATCAAGAGCCAAACTAAACATCAAACTTTTGTTTTTTTGAATCCCAGAGGTATTTCTGCCCCTGGTATGTGTCTCTGTACCATTCTCCTGCTATGGCCACCTACACAATTCTGTAATCCTCATTTTTACATCTCTTTATGTTCCCCCTCTGAGGGAGGCTCTGCAAGGCATTAGCCAGCAGCTCAGCTCAAACTTGCAAATGTTAGACACGCTGAGAGGACACGGGTAGGAGGAAGGAAGACAGAAGGAAAACAGTCCCATGAGAGATGCTTCATTACAACAATACCTGACAGCCTTTCTCCTAAGAAACACGCTGTTTCTTTCCTACTCCATGCAGCGTGCCAGCAGCTCAAATGCCCCTGCATGCTCCTGGAGACCAACCAAACTGCTGGACATTAAAGAGGATGCTGCATTCATTATTGCTGTCTGTTTACTGGGATCTGTGCCACCCAGCTGGCCCCTGACACTGCAGGAGAGACTGGGTTTGGTTTTTTTTACCACCCTGGTGGTGCCTTCCTGACAAGCATCATCCACTCAGCAGTGGCAACATTCCAACTCTTTAGCTGGCCCTGTACAGACTGCAGTGATTCTTTGTTAGGACCATGGCTCTTATTTTCTTAGGCTTTTTCTGGGGACTGCAATCACGTAGCACAGCTGAGACAGCCTTGCTGGCACTCAGGCAATGTCAAAAACAAAGAACTGTATGGAAAACAGGCAGCCTGGGTCAGGATCAGGCCCACGGACAGCAATCGAGGTTATGCACTGAGTGGTGCTGCCCCACCGACCCTGCAGCGCTGAGGGAGGCCTTGGGGAGCCAAGCCAGCAGGTGGGGGTCAGCATCAGGGATGCAGGAGGCTGAGTGCAGCACAGCTGCTGCACAGCTGCTCCCTGCCCATGCTGCATCCCTTCAGCTTGAGAGCAGCTCCCCAGGGAGAGGAGAGCACACCTGCCCCATAATGGCTCATGGCTGGGAGGAGCTGACCCTGGACTCAACTGTGCTCAACTCCCGAATGCTCCCAGAGATACTCCTAGGAGAAGGATGAACTCTGTGTCCTGACAATGACTGCCTGGGGATATAAATCCCCTTTCTTTTTGGCTAGCTAACGGTGTAACACAGGGCAAAACATCTGTCTATAACAGCAGTATGTGCTGTTGCTGATCTCACTACGGAGGGATGGTGGGAGGTAGTGACAAAGATCATCACAACACTAAAAAAAAAAAAATGTAGCTTTTTTCTTCTGTACTTGTCCTTAACTCTTCCATATTCTGAGGGGGAATATGCATGTGAATTTGCATAAAACCATAGCATCTGCTTTCACTCTTGATAGGAGGGAACAAAACAGATATTGCAGGACATCCTCAGCTATATATCCTTCTGCTGAGAAGGGATTAGGATGATTTTTTAAATTAAAAAGGAATTGATTAAAAGCCTGGCAGTGTTTAAAAGTCATCTGTTAAAATAAACAGAAGTCCTGCCATTTGCCACCCTAAGACTGGAATTTCACCCTGCGCAATATAATTTTCCTTCTGGTTAAACAGGGTGCTTAAGAAATAATTTAATAAAGATTAAAGAGAAAAGCAAGCTTTGTCCTACCTTCCCTGCAATAAAAAAATCATAGAATCATAGAATCGTATAGGTTAGAAAACACCTCAAAAATGATTGCATCAATTTGTTAATGCTGCACTGCTGTGTTCACCATTAAACCATGTCCCCAGTAGGCCACATCTTCACAGTTTTTGAACATGTTCAGGTGATTCTACTATTTCCCTGGGGAGCTTGTTCCAAAGCCTGATCACCTTTTACCCTTTTCTTGTCTAAAATAGATAAGACTTCTTGAGAAGTCCTATTGGATGGGGGATTTAGGGAAAGTTACATGAAAAATCCCAGGGTTACTGATCACTGTAATCCTAAAAAACAATGAGAAGAAGAAAATGGTTTTTATTTAAATTCATCCTAGACTAAAAGCAATAACTCCCCTGGGAAGGAAGGAAGGAAGGAAGGAAGGAAGGAAGGAAGGAAGGAAGGAAGGAAGGAAGGAAGAAAGAAAGAAAGAAAGAAAGAAAGAAAGAAAGAAAGAAAGAAAGAAAGAAAGAAAGAAAGAAAGAAAGAAAAGAAGGAAAAATTTCTCTGACACTTATTTTCTTATTTTCCTTTCTTTTGCTTCTGGTCAGACAAGACAATATGGACATCAACATCATTCATGATTAATAAAAATTCAAACCATTGAATTTACTGAATGTGACTTAATATTTAAACACAGAAAATATCCCCATTAAGATGATGTTTCCTCAAATATTTTCTTGCTTTTTACAGGACATTGAACTGAGTCAACTATCTTTATTTTATCCTTAGGTTTCACAGATAAAACATTCACCTGCCTTTCTGTGTTCTCCTAATGACCAACTTTGCTTTAACATTTAATTCCACTTGTCAGCAGTATCCTGTATGGGAAAAATTGTCTGGAACACTAATGGAAGATGATGGAACCCCAAAAATAATTATACTTAATTATATGTTCTTATTCATCTTAAAGAACTTAAAGCACTTATATCTGTTAAAATATGGTGGCAAAAACTCTGAATATACAGGCCTGCTAAACTCTGCTTCCCTGTCCTGAAATATCTTTGAATTGAAAGCAGCATTATCTCAGTGAGAGACAGCACTCAGCAAAGTACTTGTTACCTCCAGACTACAGCCTGAGAAGAACCCCTGGTCTCACAACCATTGCACAATCCAAAAGAATGAGCATATTCCTTCTCTCCTAGGCTGGGGAAATGGAATTTTCACTTAGTAGAAGTTTTTGTTTCACATCTTCTTGCTTTGGGAAGAATTGCATAGGAGTATAACTATCCCAAAATGTTCCTCCTTCTCATTGGAGAATACACAGAATGAGAAGAAAGGAATACAGCTTTATAGTGAATTGGTTCCTGTCACTCTGAGAGGCTGCATAGGTTGTTTCTTTTTAACATTAACACTATCAAGGTCATCAGAGTGGTGAGAGGAAAGGCAGTTTGTAATTTCCTGCTGCAATCCAAGCTTTAATTTGCAATCAGATCTTCTTAATAGAAATAAAAATGAGACTGGATTAGGTCACAGTGACCAGGTTTCCTGGCTTCTTTTCGTCCTTTTTGACTTTGAGCAAGTTACTTACTCTCTCACTATTCACCCAGCACTTTGACCATTCATGATGTGCCTTATAACTGCAGCTAAGAAAAAGCAATTCCAGCAATCACTTGTCATTTATTTGGTTTTTATTTTTTAAAATGTGTACACCAGCCCTTGAGAATCCTGCCAGCAAACAGATTAATAACTTCATAATCCCAGAGTATTACAAAAAATGCATTATTTTGTTCAACTAATTTCTGTAGAAGCAAGAAAGCACAGTGATGATTTTTTGACTGAGAAAAAACACATGCCCTCAATTTTCCTTATAAGCCTTACCAAAGGGGGTTTGTTTTCTCATAGCAAGTCCTGGAGTTCCACATATATGGGCTATTTCTGGGCAACAGTAGAGAGATCTTCACAAATAAACATCATTATCCTTAGAAAGGAATTATTTAGGGGAAAATGTGCTACACACTGGAGACAGCCCTTCTGCTGGCCATTTTTCATTGTGGAAGCGTGGTTTTGAAGGCTCCTGCTCTGCTTAGGGCAGCCATATAGATTCCTTCAGAGAGTGACTGATGCTCAGTTAAACATTCCTCAGGCACTCCCGCTCTCCTGGAAGGGACAAGCCTCCTCTGGCAGCCAGCAGCACAGCTGCTCCCACTCGGCTGAGCCAAGCTGCTGCCAGCTGAGCATCTCGTAAGGCAAGATGGGTGTCTGTGAAATCTTCTCCTCTTGTCTGTGAAATCTTCTCCTCTGGAACCACCACGCATTTCTAGTGTGCTTTTCCCTTCAAACTGCATCTCTCAAAGCAATCAGTGAAGCTAAAATCCAGACAGGACATGACAGGAGCTGGACAGAAAAACACCTTTTTTGGGAGCATACATGCCATATGATTATCTTCCATCTCTGTTTGCTTTCCTTCTATTGAAATTTTATCCCTTAGTGCTCTGTAGGACTGGGCTGGCTGTTGTTTGACCCCAATGGCTCTTTGGAGGCAATCATTTTTGTTTCTGTCAGCATCCCTCACCAGGCATTAGGAAAAAAATGTATAAGGATGGCTGATCTAAACTTGTGCGTCCTGCACTTATACCATGGCATTTCATGACATAGCTCCTAAAAGATTTCTTCATTCTGTTTAGAATACAAATATATGTATAATTATGCATCACAAGCGTCAGATGAATTAAAAAAAAAAAATCAGTCCTGTTCTGAAACAAGCAGTTTGTCTGTATGCTGCTGTGGTCTCTGGCAGCCAGGATGGAGGAGGGCCTGCAAAATGAAATGAATCATCACAACTCTTATATTAAGCGTGAGTTCCTATGAGCGAAATATCTTGCTTTAGATGACAGCAGTAAGAAAACAACCCACTTCTCCTCCCCTCTTCATCCCCTCCAGAATGTGTGCCTGTTTCCTTTACCACAGACAGAAAGCTATTCTTCACACAAAGACACAGAAATATAAAACGTTTTTCCTTTTATAGGCATTTTACAATTGCAGAGGTCAGCTAAACACTGTTTCTCCCCGATGAAAAGTCCATTCTTTGCCAGTACTGGCGAGTTTGGGCAGAGGGTTGCATCTTCATCCAGCTTGGAGAGCAACTGTTTACTGTGGGGTGTGTCTTGCCTAATTGGTACATTAACTAACAAGCCTCTTCCCTCTCCTGCCAAACACGGCTGAGACCTAGAATTGATGAATATATACAGTTTCTCTCTTTTCCTCTGCCTGCTTTCTGTTTGGCATGCAGAAAGCAGACCATGCTGACATGCTCAAAATCTTGCAGTTTTAGGAGCTCCTACAGTTTGAGGAGCAGAAGCTTTTCTCAAGCTATTAATATGGAGAGGGAATTATCGTGCATACAGAGAAGAGCTGCCAGCAGAGCAAAGGCAGACAGGGGTGTTAGCTGTAGGTCTGATTTACTAGGCACAAATACAGGTATGCTCTTTGTTCTGCACAAACAAATCAGGACTGACTGCATGTGCCTAAAAAATTGTTAATTTTCTCAAAAAGCCATGTCCTAGTGGGGATACAGAAAGATGTGTGGCAGATACACACACAGGACTGTGCTTGTGGAAACACCGCTTTCTTTTCAACCTGCAAAAGAAAACAATTGTTGAAAAGACTTGCAGTTTTTCTCTCTTAGATGCCCAGTTCCTAAAAGTAATATTTCTAATAGGTTACTCAGTTTATATAAGCACAGTGCATTTGAAACAAAAGAAGAGGCCTTGAATGATAGAAAACATGTTTCTCTGTTCATGACAATCATGGACCTCAGAGCAAAAAATGTAACCAAATGATTCGTCTTCACTGAGGACGACAAGTGCTGAAACTTCTACTTTCTGCACAGCCATCTTCTGTATTATTCATTAATGTTTTTAAAGTTTTTCAGCTCAGCACTGTCACTTCAGCCCATCCAAAAAAAAGAAAAAATCCAGTGTCAGATATGCCTCTGGGATGACATCAGCCACAGAATTGATTGTCCAGGTTCAAACCAGTTAAGAATGTACCACTGATTTGGATACTTTCAGTTTGTTCTTAGATCCTAGGATTCCATTGAATTTTGGCAATGTCAGTGAAATCTCTGAACTGTGAGGTATATCTACAACTGCAAACCGCTCTTTCCTCAGATTTCCTAAGTACAGAAAATTTGATAGTAGCAGTGAGCTTCCCTTTGCCAATAATTAGCATGTTCCTGTTAACTGTGTTCATCATGAATATCCATGCTCAGTGAAGTTCTGGACTGTCTCCTGAAAACACTCAGGTCTGAAACAGACAAGAACTTTGCTGGCATCAGATGGTTTGGCAGCAATTATTCTGTGAGAAATGTTCTGTGAAATTATTGTTTCTGAGGTTATATCCAGTTTGTTTTCCTTATAAAAGACTTCCACCTGAGTTGAGTATTTCACCCTTTTATTTATCTTGTGTCTCTTACCGTACATTGAATACAGATGTATAGCTAGGATTTTTTAGTCTTTTGAAGAACAAGACACAAAATCTGATGTTACTTTCAGTAGCTATTGTAGACATGCAGATATCTTATGTCATAATACTAAAAAAAAGGAACAAAAAGGATGTGCTGAAGTAAGCAGGCATAATCTGTCACCTTGCCTATCAAATCAAGTAAAGTCAATAATACGTAATGAAAATCCAGCCTTCTGTTATGAAAATCGATTAAAATCAAGCACACACACTGCAAAAAACAGACACACAAATAGGTGTAGAAATTTACACTTTCTAGGGAAAACTTTGTCCAAAATTAACATTGAAATAAATGACTATGTAAACCCATTACCAAAATATATAATTTTGGGACTTTAAAGAGTTTAATCTGTTTAACATGCAAACCATATGATCAATATTGGGGTTTGATTAAGCACTTGCATATTTTTCTACCTCAGAAACTAAAATATAATTTAATAGTTGTATTAACATCTTTCTCACAATATTTCTAGTTCTTTCTTCCCTATGAGAAAAGCAATTATTTTATTTTTCAATAATCACAGCTGCAAATATAATTCAATCAATTGCAGGACTTCACCAAAGCAGAAAAGTTCAAAAGCATAAAGCATGAATATGTTTACAGATACAGATGAACCCACACATTACCTGCTTGTATACATACAACTTATTTCTGGATAAATGATCATTTTAAGCAAAATGCGGGTTAGCTCGCTAGGGTACTGGCAAGTTATGTAAATGAGAGTTGAAGTGAAATGTAGCAAATAGGAAAGTAATACATCTTTACATCTCACTGGATTTAAAAGTGTGAAATATTTTCAATCTTTTTTTCCAAGTCAGTTGTTGATAAATTCAGTTCACACAGTCTTTTTCCATCTCTATATATGGACAAATAATGACAGTCAGAAATGCCACAAACCCATAATAAAATGTGCCCAAATGTCCCTGCACTATATATTTTGACATAATTTCTCATATGATTGCTGTTCCCACCATCCAAATAGTGATGTTTTTTCTCAGCTCAGCAAAGTGACATCCAACAGAGTAATGCCTGGGATGTGGAAGGCCAAGAATCAGACTGATCCTTTCTTGGGAAAGGTTTGAACCCATCTTTTTGGAGAAGACCAGCACTCTAATGAGCAGACACTGGATGCTCTTTTCTCCTTTTCCAATTGTAGTTTGAAATAAAGGGCCTTGGCTGCACCAAATTTAAAAAAAAAAAAAAAAAAAAAAAGGCATGACTTACAGGTTAAAGGGGGTGATTCTTCACCTCAGGTCCACTTTAAAACACTTAAACAGTCCAGCTCTGGGGCCCCCAACATAAGGACGTAGACTTGTTGGAGCAGGTCCGGAGGAGGGTCACAAGTATGATCAGATGGCTGAAACATGTCTCCTAATAAAACAGACTGAGAGAGGTGGGATGGTTCATCCTGGAAAAGGCTCCAGAGAGACCTTATAGGATCCCTCCAGTATTTAAAGGGTGCCTACAAGAGAGAGAGAGCGGGGCTTTTTACAAGGCCATGTAGTGATAGGACAAGGGGGAATGGCTTTAAACTGGGAGATGGTAGGTTTAGATTAGATATTAGGAAGAAATTCTTGATTTTGAGGCTGGTGAGATAGTGGCACAGGTTGCCCAGAGAAGCTGTGGATGCCCCAGTCCTGGAAGTGTTAAAGGCCAGGCTGGATGGGACTTTGAGTAACCTGGTCTAGCGGGAGGTGTCCCTGCCCATGGCAGGGAGGTTGGAACTAAACCATCTTGAAGTTCCCTTTTCACCCAAACCATTATATGATTCTTTATTTCCAGCAGAAAAAAGGTGAATTTTCCACTCCAATAAAGTGACTCCCTGCAGCTTACAGTTAGGGACTCATATCCTTGAAAACGCCAGTTTTTAAGATGATGCATCACAGTGACACATCTTACTGAGGGTGGTGATCCTCGGTATATTGAACAGGGTTTTTGGGGACCTCAACCTCAAAGCTTGGAACAGACAACTATGGAGGGATCCCCTGAGCTTGCTAAGACAAGCACCGCAGAAGTCAACCAGCAATGCAGCTCTAAACTGGATTTTTATGCCTGAGGCCTGTTCAGTGTCCAGGACTGTACCATTTTAAATGTATCTCTAAACAAAATAACCATCTGAACAAAACTGATACAAAATTTGTGTGCCCATTAATTCTCAGAGGCAAAAATAATTGGGAATATCCTGCATGAACACTCATTTATGAAAGTTAATTTCCCATAAGACCTGATGTAAGTTTTCAAAAATGCTGGTTTTAATTTTAGCACAGAATAATTCAGAAACAATTACCAAGAACACAAAAAATTTCTTAATTCACTGCTTGCTTATGTATAACATTGGTCTTACAGGGTTTCTTACAGTATGAGAAATACGTGGTATAGTTAATTTAAAGAAAAATCCTTCTCTTTATTCTGTAATCAGACATGGTGAAATCCAAAAGTCAGCAGTGTGGGGTGAGCTGATCAAATGCTGGTGTTTTCCTTGTTGTTTCCAACTTCTTATTATTAAAAGCTGAAATTTATTAAATGCACTGCACAAGTATTCTCTGTGGATAAGAATGCATGAAAATATCTGCCTTAAGATATCTGCCTGGTCCAAATTATGAATAATTTGGAAATCCACTTCTTTCATATGAAGTGTCTTTCTGTGACTGATTTTCATCCAGATCATAGATTTTAAAGCCAGAAGGCCCAATATAATAGTTTAAACTGATTTTCTGTCATAAAATCATAAAATACAAACTTTTCTCTCAGTGAATACAGGGAGCTTTGATTGAATGAAAACTCACATTTTTAAAAACCTTAACCATGTTAGTCTAGTGGTTTCTTGTGCTAATGCACTGCAACTCTCAATAAATGTTTCCAGGGTCTAATTTTTCATGCAGATGTTCTTTCCAGTTTGAACCTACTGCAGTTTTATTTCCAGCCATTGGGCCTAGACTTTGTTGAGATCTTCAAGATCAAGACTTAGGTTTCAGTATATTTTTCCTAAAGGTTTTGCAGTTGAAAACTTCTGAGCAAACATCACCAAAGACACCTTCCTCAAATTTATTCAAAACATCAAAGTAGGTTATTGTCAGATAAAACTCTCCTACCAATGTTATCTTATTAATCTAATTTTTCCACCTGTTTATACACCAATGTGCAATTCTTATTATTTCTTTTGTCTTTCTTCTTCTTCAACATTGCTCTGTTTTGAAACAGTTTATATACTTCAAAATAAAGTTCTGGCATTGGATGTATTTTTCATTTTTGTTGTAGAGGAGCTAATACAAAATGTAATCTTCTGCTAACACTTATCTAAGGAACCAGCTGCTTTATTAGACAATGCAAATCCTAAAATGGAGCTTACACTTTTCCCATTCTAACTAGTTAAATATGTAAATATAGAAACTCCTAGAAGCACAGACCTGAAACACAATATTATTGCCATCCTGAGAATAATTTAACTTAAAATTGTCTCCTGCCTCCTTTGTTTTGCAGTTATGCCAATTATAATATTTTTGCAATTTTTACATTACAGAGTCATCCTCCTTTTCCATATCAGACTATTTCAAAATTATGCAAAAAATGGTTTAACAAGATCTAGTCATGAATTAAAAAAAAGAGGGGGGTGGATTCAAACTTTTTGTCAGCTCAGTTTCTCTTTGTATTAGCCTATATTTATTATGGGGATTAATTTTTAGTTCTTTATAACCAGCTTATTGATTTTCTCATTCAGTCCTGTTTACGTATCTTGCACAACCACTTTAAAAATTTCAGTAGCCCTTTATTCATTCAGGAGAAATATTTACTCCCTTAAAAGAAAAATTCTCTTATCCTGTATGCACTGCGTCAGAGCCTCTTTGGTTCTGCTCATTTTTAAGAGATGACATTTCTTGATAATCTTTACATTAAACTAGTTTGTGGTGACATTTTGAAGTACTCATTATCCTGTCGGAAGTCTTGTCAGCATTAGCCTTTAAATTGGCTTCAACTTTGGTATAAAATGGAAGCTAAATATTCAAGTGGGTAACTTTGGTACATACTGAAAGTATAATAGATGTACATAGTCAATTCATTAGAATTCCGTGCATATGAAGGACAGCTCTTCATCCAGAGCTTTTTTCCCATTTTCAAATATCAACCATTGAAATTAAGTTAGGATCTTATCCATTTCAAACACATACTTACTGTGGAAAACTCAATTTGTGTTCTGTCCTTCAACATAGATTTTTGTGTACGACTTGCACATAATTCTCATTACATTAACATATTAAACTGTGAGGATTGTATTCACTTATTTAACAATCTATCAGTAAAACTACTACTATAACTTCTATAACTCACTAGAATGAGATAAAAATATCAAAATTCCTAGATGATAAAACCCCATAAACCTGGATATTAAAGGCAGATGGACACTCAAAAGGGCTGGCTCTCACTTGTATAAATTACACCAATTGTGTTGAAGTGAAAGGACACTAAAAGTTGTCACAGGTACACTCATTTTCTCAGCTATTTTATACTCTCAGAACTGTGTCAGAAGCATAAATCTCTGGCCCAAAAGTAACAGCCACTCTCCATCAGACTTTCTTCTGGTCTTGGTGGAATTTAGCCACACCAAGAGCCAGTCCACAGCTGGTCACTCTCCTTTCTTTTGCTGTTATCATCCATTCTGCTCCCATGAACAGCAGATGAAGAAACAGAGGATACTGGGAGTTATTCTTCCACCTCCACACTGGGCACACATACTCTGACCTTTTCCTAGAGGAAACAAAAAGATATCCTGGTTTCACAGATGGAGAAAACAAACAAGTGAATACATGTTCTTGATGGACTAGTCTTCAGTAAGACATGAGGTCTACTTTAAGCTTCATATTAGAAAATAAGACTGCAATGAATTCATAATTCTCAAGATGATAACTTATGAGAATGACCATATTTGACAATAAAGAATACAAAATCTATGAATAAAGTACCTTTGGCAGGGAAAAATAATAATTCCAGAGTAGAAAATATCTTTTCGTCTAGTGTTTGTTTAATCACAGATTTTGGCTGCAGCAGAAGAAAGCACTGCTGATATAATTTGACACTTCTCTAAGCTTGTCTCTGTTGAAATACAGATGATTTGATATTTGGATTTTGACTGCAATGTCTCAAACACAGGACATTTTTTACCTGTGCGTTTTCATTAACTTTGATGGCATTGTTCTCAATTTATGGAGGCACAAGCTAAACCCAAACCTCTTCTAACTTACATGAATGATGGTAAAAACTTTGAAAACTGCAAATGTCATGATATTCCTTCAGAATATACATAATTTATTCTGACCCCTAAAAAACTCCTCCTTTATAATTCTCTGTCATTGGAACAGAACTTGATGTTTCCATCCCTCCCTTTTTCTGTCTTTTCATTTTTTCTTTCCATTTAGGGCTTGTTCTTTGCCCAGAGGGTGCCTGGGCACTGGCACAGGCTCTTCAGAGAAGTGGTGACAGCACCAAGCCTGACAGAGCTCAAGAAGAGTTTGGACAATGTTCTCGGGCACAGGGTGTGACTCTTGGGGTGTCCTGTGCAGGACCGGGAGTTGGACTCGATGATCCTTGTGGGTCTCTTCCAACTCAGCATATTCTGTAATTCTGTGAACTTAGAATCCCCTAAATGATATTGTCTGTAATTTTACCTTTCTTCCTCCCAGAGACTCTCACTGCCCATTCTGAGCCATAGGGCTCAAACTTTTGCATTCTGCCATATCACAGCTGGACTTTGTTTCCTTGCTGCAGTGTAAGCCTTCATCAGTCTACCCACTCTTTTTCTGCCAAATCTTGGATTTCTGTGTATATATTTATGCAGACTGGAAGAAGCCTGATAGAGTTGGAGCATCTTCTTTGCTTTAATTACAGCAAGGAACAATATAGTACCACTAAAGAAAGCATATTTCTTATCATTCAAAACTAAAATTATATTCTGAATATTTTCACAAAAAATCTGAAACCTAAATTTTGGTTATATTTCCATTACATTTCTGTGTATTTATATTCTTTTTCCTCTTACATTAAGTTCCAACCAAGGAAGAAACTCTGGACAAGGAATTTTCTTCTAGAGAACATAAATTTTGCTGACAACTGATTATTCAGTTTCCCCCATTTCCTTATCTTTTCACATCATGATATTTCTAGCACTATCTTCAACACATTCCTCTCACAAGTACTGTCAGTTTGATTTAAGAAAAGAAGTCTCTGTTCAACTCCATTGCCCAGAATTATACCAAGCTCTTTTACGCCACAAAATACCATCTGTGGGATTCATAAACTCACAGTACGATTTGGCTTGGAAAGGACATTAAAGATCATCTGGTTCCAGGCCTCTGCCATGGGCAGGGACACCTTCCACTAAATCAGGTTGCTCAAAGACCCGTCTAGCCTGGCCTTGAACATTTCCAGGGCTGGGTCACCCACAACTTCTCTGAGCAACCTGTGCCAGTGCCTCATCACCCTCACAGTAAAAGTGTTCCTCCTAATATCTAATCTAAACCTACCCTCTGATTGCAGCTGTTTTATCTCGTAGCAGAGAGAAAGTGTTCAGCTGCAAATTTGCAACCAATACAGCTTAATATTATGATCCAAGATACCTGCATGTGTACCCTGTGTTTATGTGATTTTGTGTGAAAGTTTACCTAATAAGGGAGAATGGGCAAATAAATAACAGCTTCTAAAAAATGCCCATGTTGAAAAGACCTTTCTGCAGTGTTATCTTTCCAATCCCCAAGGCAGGGCAGGAATTTTTTAACAGACAAGGGGAAAGGGAAATAAGGCATAACTTATAGATTACTGTGCTTTTTTTCCTCTAAGAGTTTAAAAAACCTAATTTGGGACTGTCACGGAACATGCTGTTATAATACTGAATCTCTTGCAAAGTTTTAATTCTTTAGTAGGTATAAGAATAGAAATAAGGAAAATGTAAATCAAGACAATTCAATAAAGGAAGACAAAGGGAGACCAAAGAGGTAAAATGTCTTGGACTGTTCTCATCAGGTCCCACAGTGTTTCTGCTAGCAGAATAGTTCTATTTAAAACCACAAATAATTCACCTTGTCAACAAAGATGTATTTTTCTCCTTTAGACCTAGAAAGAAACAAAAAAGGTAAATCAAAGAGCAGTCTGAAATTACCTTATTTTTGAATATTACACATATTATTATATATTTCTTACTGCGCATATAAAACAATGCCTTGCTCCTATTTAAGCTATTAGATCACCCTTTTAAATCACAACCCCTTCCATTTCAGGCACTCATTCCTTTAGTGAGACCAGTGACTTTCCTTTCATAGAATCATGCCTTGCATTTGACTAATGCGAACCTTTCGGAGAGACATCTAGCTTTGATTTAAAAATAGCAGGAGATATGCCACGTCCCTTTCAGAAACTCCTCGAGCTTAATCACTGTCATTGTTTGAAATTCTGTCTCTTGCTTTCAGCTGTCAGCTGCTAAATTAGGGAGGCATTCAGGATGGTAGTCAGTGTACCCCAGGGAGGTAGTCTCTCTCTGGGCTCTGTCTCTGGGGAGAGGACCCTTATGGGAATAATTCAGAGCACCAGAAGTTTGCCTTCTGCTGTGATTGTCCCCATGACCACACTATCTTTCTATACAGATGGGAGAAAAAACCCTTTAGAAGAAAGGTCAAGGGCTGAGAATTAACCTGTGCAAATTTCACACCCATACATTTCTCCACGGAGGTACATGTGCTGTGTAGTCAGGCTGTCTTTAAGTTCTCTTTTTAATGAGACAAACAGCTGAATTTCTTAAGCACAACTTCTCTCTCACCAGTCCAGGAACTATTTATTTGGACTTTCACTGGAATTTTTAGTTTAGTTGTTACAGGAAATATGTACCCATCTTATTGGGTTATCTGATTATTTAATTTAAATTCGGACTCAGCACATTTGCAAAAATAGGCAACTCTATTCTTCTTATTGGATTCCTATTTAAAATCTCCTTATCTAAACATTCCAGAGACCCAAAGGCCAAATTGCTTGTTTAGGTGTTGTTTTTTTTTCCCCAGCAGTTCAGTGAGGTCAAAATTACTTTCTTCCTCTGGGGGCACTGAATTTCCTTCAGAGAGGGAAGGCACAGTCAGAGGTGACCTCATGAAGTCACTTACTTTGAGGCTGAAGGGATTGTTTGAGCCTAGATTGTACCACACAAATCTATGTTTTAAAAAATACTCCTTATTCTTATATCTCCTGCTTGCCTGCTGTAATGTCTAACTTGTCTCCCAGTTAAGATTTTCCCCATATCTAATCTGCACATTCACTGAGGTAAATTCTAACAACTATTTCTTGTTTCACACTTGTACATTGAGGACAATGCAACATCTTCTCCTTTTTATCCTCCATTAGATTTATCTTTTCCAAACTAAACTGTTTTCCTTTCTTTTTTTTTCCTTTCCTAGCTTCCACTCTTTGGATAGCTGTCTAACCTGATTTCGCTCTTGTTTTTGCCCTTCTCCAACATGTGAACCATCTGCCAGAGCAGAATGCCCAGAGATGGACACAGTGCTCTGCATAAATCCTCTCTGCTGCCAGGTACACATGAATGGAAAAGACTCCTTCATGCAGTTTATGTTGCTGTTAATATATCCTGGACTGACATATGACTTCTTTTGGTGGCTTTTGTTTTTACTTTTTACAGCAGCATTATATTTCTGACTCTTACTCAATTTGTGGCAATTATTATTCCTAGACCTTCACTGCAGTAATGCTGCTGAGACAAGTCCCAATTTTGCCTTTACGCATTCCATTTCTCAGTTCTTACATGAAGCACTTTGACATCATCTGCACTACTTTATTCTTGTTATCAAACCATCTGTCTAATTTAGCACAGACTTTTGAATTTTCATCCTGTCTTTCAATACTTGTGAGGCAAGAAGCCATCCATAAATTTTACAAATCAGTTCTAATGAGAGGTCAAAGTCATTAACAAAACTATTCAATAATACCACACCAAGACAGACCTCCCTGGTACTTACTGGAAATGTCCTTTTTCTCTGACAGTGAACAGCTGGTAAACAGCCTTTTAGTATGGTGCAAAATGTCTTGTTTCTTATGTGCTTTTCAGGCAATCACCCATTTACATTTAATACAGATTTCATCATACAGATCTAGATAACAAACAGAAATGAATAAGGTACCATAAATAGTACAGCAAGATAAGAGCAGAATATTTACAATATGTAGCAGCTCACGGTTGGTTTTATTTTATCACATAAGTGCAGTTTCTGTAATAAAAGCAATGAAAATGTATGAAAGCAATTATAGAAGGAGCAAGCTTGTTTTCCACTTGCTACGATATGGTGGGGAAAACAGCACTGCTGTAGACGAAAAATGAAAAGGTTATTAAAAGTCCCCATAATGTAGCAGTACAGGAATTATCTTCAATTTCCATTTTTTTATCAAATGTTTAGAATATAATCTGTTCCAGTCTCATCTTGTTCTTGTTTGCTTTATGGGCTGTCAGAGCACCAAGAATTTAAAAAACTAGTTTTTCCAAAGCGTATACATATCTCTGGAGAGAATGGAAATGGCATTACAGCTAACATTATTTCTTTCTGGCTAACACTATTCTTCTGCCTCATTGTGCAAAATCAGTAAAAATAAATGTAACATTGCAGCAATAATGGAACCTGTTTTCCTAAACAGAAAAAAAATATGGTTAGTTTAGCTTTCTTCTGAAAAGATCCAGAGTTTTATTATAAACAAAAGTCTAAAGCATTGCTGTAATGGACTTTATAGTTGATTTGAGGAAATCATAATGGTCATAATGAAGTCATAACCCAGGCCTTGGTTTGTTTAAACATATTTTTGTGTATCTCTTGTTTGGAAACGAAGAGCCATTCCAGTAGTAATTTCATTTTTCAGTTTCTCTGGAAGAGTAGTGAGTGAAAAACACATTATAAGTTCTGAAATATGATTTAACAAAACATGACTTGCACAGCTTTCCATTGGCATTGGCTTTTCCTGTCAGTGTGTGCAGTCATGTTTTGGGAAAGAGGTATCTGATGAAAACCCTGAGCAAACCTGCTTGAAACACTGTTCTGGTCTGCCAAATTGTCCAAATCACTATCTTTCCTGATTTTTCTTTTAATTGAAAAGAATATTGCTCTTTATAAATGTATGTCTTTAGTTTACATTTGATAAATAAATGTCTTAGCATCACCAAATATTATCCATGTCATCCCCAGTTTGTTCTGTGTATATGCACACATACTTCTAAATAATTGCCTAAATGAAACTATGTATGCTGGTATGATATAAATGGTTTTATATTTGTGCATATATAAAGCATAATAATATAATTAACAGAGTGTGTGTGTGTTTGGAAATAGTGACTTAGACTAAGGGCAAGGCCAGAACTACAAGGCTGGCCTTTTTGTTTTTCAGTAAGAACAAGGAGCAGCATTCAGAATTGCTGAAAGGGTAAAGAATTTGGAGACAGAAATTAGGCCTATGAGCAGCTTTGTGAATTCAAAGGTATCAACTGAAACTGTGTGCAATCAATGCAGGACAAGATCCTGAGGAACAGATAAAGTCCATTACACCTGCTTTGGAGCAGGCTTTGGAAAAAAATAGAATCAATGAAACAAAGAATATTTTTGTCTGAAGACATGCTTAGTTTTGGTTTTAGAAAATGAAACAAAAACATCTTAGGCCTATGCTATCAATGTGGAGATGAGATATCATAAATCTGCTATCCGAAAAACAAGCCTAATTATGGTTGCTGCTTTATATATTGCTGCTATGTATTAATATCTCAGCAGGTTTTAAAAATACACATAGTAGTCAACTAGAGATTATCTTCTTTGATTGATATTCTAATTGGAAAAACACAGGCAAACCACTCTGACATCAGTATGGTCTTAAGAACATTTAATGTGAAAGTGAGATGAGTATTTTCTCCCAGAAAAAGATGGTTTTTTGAAGAATTTGAGATCCATGTAATAACAAAAATAATCATTATAATTATTATAACAATCATAGCCTGCTTAGCCTTAATGAAACATATTATATTAATTCATTTCAGTTAGTTGTTCAGATCAGCTTCAATATCAAAGTGTAATTATAGTATATGCCAGGTGAATGCCATTCTCTGAAATTAATTACCATGGAGATGGCCTCATTATAATCTATGATAAAGAGTTCATTTATTTTTTAAGAGCTATGTATTTCCATTAAATGTGAATCAAGAAGACCTTAAAGTAAATAATTAAAAGGTGAGTTGTCCTTTCACAGGGACCTTTAAGCAAAATAGAAGAATAAAAGTCTACCTAAAGTGACTCTAAGAATCAAATCCCAATTTTGATATTTGGATTATGCCACCCTCCCCATGCAGAGAAATAATTTTATTGGCTTCTGTCATTTCCCTACTAAGGGCTGATCAGTACAGACTCCTTTCTCAGTGTCCCTTTTGTAAAAAGTTGATGATCAGATCCTTAACAATTGCCTGCCAGGATTTCTCTAAAGTGCAGGTTAGATTTGATGAAAATGCAGAGAAGAAAAATCCTGGTTAAAACACTTTTTGCCTCTACTAACAAAAATAACAGAAAAGGTCTCTATGACTGAATATCAGTTTTTGTTAGTTGTCATCTCAATTTAATAAGAGCTATAGCTCAAATATACTCTGTCTCATGTAGGCATCCAGTCAATGCTTAAATATTAGTTCCTTAGAAAAACAATATATGTGAAGGCAATTTAGTGCAGCCAGTGAAGGAGTAATGCTTTAAGAGGCCTTCAGAAGAGCATCTTTACCTACTTCTAAAAGCACAGGACCTCCCTTAGGAAGTTCACAGGTATAGTTTCCGTCTCCATTGTCAGTATAGGAATGTGTGCGCTTGCACCAGAAGAATTGTTTTATTAGGCACTAGCCGTGTAGACACATGCCAGTGGTGTCACCGGGGCAGGAAGTGCCATCATCGAGAGACTTCATGGCAAGTGGCTGCTGGAGTGGCACTGCATTGGCCTGGTAAAGAGTTGAGGTGGAGAAAAGAGCCACACATCTCAAAACATTTCCACAGAACTCTAGTGCAGCAATGAAATCAGTCCCTAATCACATTCAGACCATTCTGTTATATTAGCTAGCACTCCAGAGTCCAGGGGAAAATAGAAATATCAAATCACATGGCAGTTAATTTCTTAAGCAACATGTGACTTCCAGACTCTGAGGTCTAATTTCTGGGCTTTATTTTTTAGGAAAGTAAGGCACCTAGAAATGCACATAGAAAGATTTCAGAAGGATCCACTATTACAGACATTTCTGAAATCTGTATTTACATACCTGAGCACGTGGCTTGATTTTCAGTCCACGTGAAATCTGTTTGCTTAATAAAGAGAACTGGTGAGAGAAATTAGGTGCCTATCCACTGACTGTAGGATTATAGAATCCTGGAATAACTCAGGCTGGAAGGGACCTTAGGAGGTCACTGATACAACCTTCAGCTGTGACCAGACTGAGCTGCTCAGTGTTTTTATATAACTGAGTCCTGGGCATCTCTGGAGACTGCACAACCTCTCCGGCTGACCGTCTCCATGAGGCAGAAAAAGCTTCTCGGCTTAATTTAGTGTATTCTGAACATTAACTCAGTGAGTTTGTGCCCACTGCCTCTTGTCATCCCTTACTCCAGAGTGCCTGCCTTCATCCTCCCAGTTAGGTCCTTCATCCCCTCGTTGTAGAACAAATTCTCCAGCCCTCAACCATACTGGTGGTCCCTTGTCGAGCTACCTTGAGCTTTGGTCTTTCTTATATTGGGGTCCCAAAAATGGGTGGATTATTAAGGTGCATAATTTCAAATACTCCTGTTTGACGTCAACTTTTTCTGCCACAAAGCAATCCAGTACTTCCCAGCCTACATAACACAAATAAGTCTGTGCTTAAAATGCCACTATATCTATTTCTAATTAAATCAGTATTGTACAAGTCAGTTTGTGGGAAAAGACACTGTGTGCCCCAGCCACAGGTGAATTCCAGCTGACTTCAGAGCACTATCTATGACTTAAAATCAATCAATACAGAAATGTTCACAACAAAGCCAGGCATTGAGAGAAACAACTAAACATAATCCAGAGTAAGAGTGGCAAGCCAATCTCATTCAAAAGCCTGTTTCCTCTCAACCAGAAGTAGAGTGGCAAAAAAAAGAAGGCTGAGCACCTGGGAAGTGCTGCCTGTGGCTGAATTGCACTCTGCATGTGAGTGGTGATTTGGGCAAACATTCAGTCAGAAGTAACTCAGATGAATCCGTGTTTTAAAGGTGTCTAAAATCTCTGGAGCACATCCAAATTATAAAGGACAAAGCTAGAACACAAAACTACTTGCATTTACAAGTGGCACACTGTATTCTATTCTCCGAATGAAAAATTCTCAGTACTTGGGATTCTGAGCAAGCTGTTAACTTATTTTTCACCCTAATTAAGCGCAGACCATACCTCACTTTTTCTCAGTCCAGCATGGATTGACAGAACTTCTGTAGACAGATTGCTACACCTACTGTGCAGCATGAGCACACTCACTTTTTTGACTGCCAAGAAAAAATAATAATTAAAACAGGACAACATAAAAAAGAAACAAACTTAGATATAGGCTAAACAGGATTAATAATGCCCTAAATATAAATTGCTATTCTGGAGTGATCAGATAGGCTCTGCTCGATTCTTGGGGCTCCCTAGGTAGACAAGACTCTCCCTTTTGTGCCCCAGATTTTGTAAATAGTAGAGCTGTGGTCTCTGTTCCTCTCTGAGCACTCTGAAATACATCCTTGGACTAAGGAGAATGAAGAAGACTGTACAAAGACAGTGGCCAGCCACTCTGATGCTAAAAAAGAAGAAGAGAAAAAAAGGTTGGAAACATCTTAGCTCCTCAACAACTTAAAAAATTTATCACTTTATTACCATACATTTAGGTCTGAGATTTTTCAGGAAGGCTATTTTATTCTTTCAAAAAAACAAAGAGATAGTAAAATTATTGGCAAAGCATGAACAAGATTCAATTTAAGGCTGAGTACGAACATTATAAGTGTTTTATCAACATTTTTCATGTATTTCTTTCTCTAAGAAACTGCGTAGATTCTATGCCTGGAAGAAAACAAAGGGAAACCTATGCAGAAATCAGAATTGTTACATGTTGAATATGTGTTGGGTAACTGCTTTTTTGAGAGTAGAATTCAGGCATTTAAGAGTATATTTTAAAAAGATATTACAGGCTTGAGAGAAGCACAGCAATACACATCCATTTTAGAGGTCCTAGGAACATATCTACTACCTCCGAATTTTGAGCACTGTAATCAAATGTTACTATTATTTAGACATGATCAACTGTTCTGTTAGTGGTGCGCACTGTTATTTGCTCAGTAAAAAGAATGATCTCATGATCCTTCTAATTTGCTAAAAGGCCTGAAAAAGTATCTGCTGCAGCTCACCAAGGAGTCATGAGGTATTATTTCAGGAGAAACATGGAGGAACTGCTGCTGAGATAAAAAAGGAATATATTATCCGCTACTAAGGCATTTGTAGTGATTTCATAGACAAAAGAGATAATCAAAAGTTCATTCAGATGTGCAACATCTAAAAATCATAGTATAATTAGCCACAATCAATTGGGTTTTTTTGTTTAAAACATTGTCTGTAAATTCTCTTTCTTTAACCAGTCATCTCTGTGATAACAGACCATTCACTCATAAAAACAGTTTCTGCTGAAATTTTTCATATCAGATGACCTGAAAGAAGAAAAAAAATCTTCCCTTGTATCATTTTCTGTAAGGAGATGGATCCTATTTCAGTTTGTAGCTTTGGAACTATACTATACAGAGAAAATAAGTGTTTGGGGTTTTTTTTTACTAATTTATTCTCATTTTGAGGACTAAAAGCAACATTTCCCTGATTTTCATTTGAAAAACTATGATAAACAGCCCCTTTTGATTGTGAATAGATCGGAAATTGAAGCAGTTTTAAGAGGAAAGAGAGTGCACAAAATTAATAAATCAACTGTATCAATGAGTTTGCTGGTAATGTAAAACCACGAGATAGAAACGCTCTCAAATAGCTGTTGAGTACCCACAGGAGAAATAAAGTTCCTGTATTTGAAGCAAACTGGCACTGAATCTCTGGGAAAATGTGCACTAGAAAAAGCAAAAGGAACTCTTAGGTGATGAAAAAAGTAACATTGAGAGGTGAAAAAACACATGGGATTGGAACTTTTGCCTTTTACCAGCCCTTGAACACAAATCTACTATGCATGAGTAATGCGTATATATGTGGCTGTGTGCAAAAGTATGCACACATACATAGGTGAAGGGGACACACTTAACTTTGGTGTTGTAAATGAAGTCAAAGGTCCTAGATGAAGTGAGGGGGGGAAAGTATATTTTTTGCTTAATTGAATTAAAGCACACTACTACAACATTGCGAAACAACCATTTGTACCAGAAGCAGTGGCTTTGTGTATTTGGTGTAGCTTCCTTTACAAAATGAGTTTATTTACAATTATATCTGTCTTTGACAATTTTAGAGGGCCAGTCTCCAATTTGTCTTCATTGTACAATTAACTTTTCATAAAGGGTAGTTGAATAAATATCATGCTGTTTCCTGCATTCATTTACCTTGTAAACATTTCATGCAGGCACTTCTGGAATACTCATATGTAAAAAATGCATATTTCTAACCACTGAGTTTTGAAAAATCATGTAACAGGACCCTGCAGCATTCCATGAAAACACAAAGATTATGCTCTATAAGGCATCTGGCCCATGCTAGCTAAGAACTGCCAGGTGACACTACAAGAAAACTTTTACTCCCTTCGGTTCCACCGAGGTTTGAACTCTGTTTGAGCACAGGGAAACCGTTCTCTTGCAAATTTACAGTTCCAAGGGTCTTCTGACATCACAGCTGTAGAACTGATAATGTGTACAGAGCTCATTGAAATAGTTTGGGTGAAGTGAAGCACAGTCCTTTTTTAATTTAAAACTTGAAAAATTTTGGCTTACCACCTGGATATACTTGGAAGGGACAAATCTATTTTCCTGTTATTCTGATAAAAAGTTGCCAAGTTACCTACAAAATTCCCATCCTTGTGTTCTGATCTCTTGGGCTCATCATTTATTGTACCCCAGCTTCAACAATGTGGCTTTGCTGATTTTGTTAGCTGTACAAAGTGCAGCCTTTCATCATTGCTTATGTGAGACAATGAAGTCAAGGATTCATCTTTTCTTAATTTTAGTGAGGTCATGACTAGAATAAAGCAAGCAATCTATCTATTTTTGTAAAACATCTCCCTACCCTTCTACCCCCAGGATTAAAGAGTTGTAGGTTATAGTGACTGCTCCCCTTGCTGAAAGTTCTGATGCACAGAGTCTGTGCTCAGCCAAGGTGAGCCCTGCTCCATGTCTTCACTCAGCTGATGGACACTGACAATAGAAGTACTTTTGATCCCCTATCAAGTGAACAGGAATGAGAGAAACATTTCTCAACCCTCAGGTGGGTGAGAAATGGATTTTGGGCTCTACTTTGGCGATTGTTCTGTTTAAGAGAAAAATGTGGAATGATGCAGAGGTCACAGTGTTTTTTGTCATCACAACACAGTATCTGAACATCTAGAAAACATACTTAAATAAAATTATTTTGACACAGAATGTGCAGAACTTTGTTAAATATTTGCGTGTTTTCAGTTTCTAGAGGTCATAGAAAATAAGGCTGGAATGGGACCTTGGAGGAATTGCCTGGACCAGCTCATCATTACAGCCCAGTTAACTGCAATTAAAACATTTTGGACATCTGTTCAAAGGTGGTTGATCACGCTGATAAATTCTTTGTTTTGTTGTATTGTCTCTAGCTTAAATCTGATCCTGCTGAGAAAAATCAGTTGTTTTGTTAGCCTGAGAGCATTTTGTTTCTTTTGTTGTTGCTGTTGTTGTCTGCATTAAGCTTTTATTTCTAAGTTATTTTTATGCTTCCAAGACAAACCATAAAAACTAAAAAACAATAACAAAGAGCACATAAAGTCCTGTTAGATTTTTGCCCTTTATTTTTCATTTTGTTTTGAAACCTTTTTAGTGCAATTATCAAAAACCATTAGATGGGTTCAGTTTAGTAAATGCATTGCAGAAGGAAAAAATCATTTCTGTGGGGAACTGGTGTTCCATCTCTGGAAAAGGGCTTGCTTCCTATCCATCTTGGAGAGAGATAGGGTGCTCATGTAATTAACACTGCAAATGAACTATAAAGCAATCAGTCAGTAATATCTCTCCAAAACATGCAATATTCACTGAGGACACCTCTGCAGAGAAAAATCATTGAGCCATGTAGCTTGGTCAGGAAATGCATTAATTTATGTAAATATGAACTTTGTCTCTGTGTGCATGGCGTTTTAGCAGTAGCAGTATCACACACCCCATTCTCCCAGACTTGGTATGTTGAGCCAGATGGTACATGCACAATCCAACACGATTAATGAGTTCCTATAAAATGATCAAACCATATATTTTCCACATAACTTATTGAGGTATCACTGCTATTCCCCTGTGAAATTGTTCTTACCAGCTTCTGCAGTTCCCAGTGAAATATTAGGAATAAAAAAGGAAAAAAAATTCTGTTAGCTATAGATACCTTTTTCAAGCCTTTAAATCCTTGAACCAAAAGAGAAGCTGCTATCAAACCAACAGCAGTTGGTGACAATGGAAAGACTCCACCAAACAGAGAACTTCTGAGCATTGTTCTCTGCTGGAATTTATCCACACATATCTCTATATATCTCTATTTCCGTTCTTGGAAAAAGGAAAAAAAATTCAAGTCAGCCTCAAACCTTCCAAATCAGAATATTCCGTGATTCTGTGGCAACAAAACAAACAGAAAAATAAAACACTTAAGATCAAATAAACTTTTGTGCATAGTCTGTGTTTTAATCTTTTTAGACATTTTCAATAAAGAATTGCACTCACAGAGAGCTGATAACATAAAATACTTTCAAACTTCCTTCACAAGAAGAGAAAAAGCTGGAAACGGGCCTCCTGTCTCAGCAAAAAGGATAATATACTGTGCTACTAGTGAAAGACAGCAAGATCCCTTGAATTTTTGAGAATTGCATCCTTATTCCTGAATATATATATTTTGTGATATTTATTCTTCATCCTGAGTTAATGTGTGTTTTGGACCTGAAAAAGAAAAAAAAAAAGTTTATTAGATAAAATTTGTTTATCCTATTTAGGGCTTGTGGATGCACTATTCTAAGATTTCTCTCTTCTTTCTCATGAATCGTATGGGAAACAAAGATAAGCTGAATTCTTCTTGTTCTTTTAATCTATGTTTTGGAACTGGGTGCTGTAAGGGTTCAGCCAATCCCCCAGGGGGTGGATTGGCTATAAACCAATCACTGCTAGACTCTTAATATCTATATAAGAACAGAACTTTGTAATAAACTTCCTCTTTTGCATTTCCACAGTCTCTCTGC
The DNA here is from genome assembly GCA_036785705.1 of Acanthornis magna. Lineage (NCBI taxonomy): Eukaryota > Metazoa > Chordata > Aves > Passeriformes > Acanthizidae > Acanthornis > Acanthornis magna. The sequence continues at coordinate 18,457,550 of JAWUZG010000090.1, forward strand.
CTGTTTCCTTGCTATATCCGCGAGCAGCAGCAATATAGGGCTCATTCTTCTAATTTAATAAGATAAAAATTACTTTCAAAATTGTGTTCAGGGCACAATTTTTGTTGAAAGACAGCTTTATTAATGATTTTAAAGACTATTTTAAGGGAGACAATCAAACACATCCAATTTCAGATGGTAGAGTCTTGGATTTCTGCATCATGTGCTCCCATGTTTTGATTTAGGCTGGCACTCACCCAACTTAAAACAAGTAAGGCATGAAGAATGCATTTTATCTATTGATTTTGTGCTTTTCATCTTTACAGTTCTTGAGGCCTTCAAGAAGTTTCCACTATTTCATTTCAGAATTTCAATTTCAAACAGCATTTTTTGCTGTTAGTAATTAATGCTAAGTTATCATTTGCTTGGATACATAAATTCCCATTTTTTGCTTTATTAAAAGGAGATAGTACCTCTGGTCAAAGTGGAATTTCCCAGCACCCTCTGGTCTTTGCCACCCCCTTCACACCTCACACATAACCTGGAACCACCTACACTTCTTTTCACAGATGCACCACCCCCTGAAGTGACCATAACTCCAGCTTTCTCCTGCTGGGGAGGTGAGAATTCCCAGAACATTGCTGTACAGCATCTCTTTCTCCTCTCCTCTCCTCTCCTCTCCTCTCCTCTCCTCTCCTCTCCTCTCCTCTCCTCTCCTCTCCTCTCCTCTCCTCTCCTCTCCTCTCCTCTCCTCTCCTCTCCTCTCCTCTCCTCTCCTCTCCTCTCCTCTCCTCGCTGTCCACTGTCACAAGTGAGCCATCTATTTAGAAAAAAACAGTTCTTAACAAAGTAACCAATACTTCATTAAAAAATGCAATTTAAAATCTTCAAGTAGGTCCACCCCAGGAGCTTTCTTTGGTGGAGGTGCTGTCCTTTGCCAGGTTCCCCTCCCTTGCACATGGGGCATGCCTTGGCTGAGTCCTCTCCCAGTAAGAGCTGCAGGGTATCTTTTTTATCATCTTGTTCCAGGCCAGCAGAACAGCTGAGTCCTGTGGCTTGGCCACGTGCCATTGTCCTGCAATTGCCTCCCTGAAGTTTGCTGTGTGGTTTCTTATCTACACTGCTTTCAGGTTTGTTTTTCCCATTGCAGCCTATTAAGTCAGACCGCATTCACTCCAAAAAGTTTATCATGCAATACCCTGTTCACTTCTCTGAAAAGGTCAAGTGCAGACTCTGCATTCTAAGGTGCTGGCATATTTGAGTTTGTCACACAGAGACAAACAACTACTTCAGCAACTTTAGTACTTAATACCTTAATACTTAATGGTTGCTTGAAATAATCATTCATTTAGAAAATTTAAACTGATTTACACTATTATTTTGTATAAGCATTAAAAAAAAATGTTAGACATTGAGACATCTTTTTGTTTATGGAGACACGAGCACAGTGATGAAACCATCTCTTGACCAGCAAAATGTTGCCAAATTAACAGAAGAGCTTGTTTTCATCTTTGAAAGTTAGAAATAAATAACAAAAAAAATTTCATAAAATGAGCTGGTACTTTTTTAGATGAAGATATCTTCTGTGGTGGACAAAATAAAAGGCAGATGCCTTTAAAATTCTTTTGATAATGATCAAATTTTGTCAATGTGCCATTGGAAATATAAAACTGCTGTCAGAAATAAAGCCAAGTGTCTTCACCTCTTACAGATCTAATCACTTCACAATTAAAACTGTTGATATGCTAAGCTTTGTTTCTTCTTTTGCTTTTACACCTTTATTTTCAGGAAGCTCCTTCATTCTAATATAATTTCACGCAGTCTTAGGGTTCAGTGAACATGTTATTTTTGCACAGATTTGTGCAGCAATGCCTTTCTTTCATAAATGATGCGACTAGGTTTCCCAGATCATGGTGAAAACTCTTATGACTCTTTATGAAAACTGTTTGTCTTCTGGTATAATTTTATTTTTTTTTAATTCAAATTGCTTCTGCATGCTTTGTAATTTCTCTTTTTTCTTAAGAAAGGATCAATAATTTTTTCTTAAGAAAGGATCAATAGCACAGTAATCTGAGGCAGATGACTTTGTGGCTTCTCAAGGCATATCCCCTCTTCGAACCAAAAAGAGGCAGGGAAAGACCCAAACCCCATGTCTCTGATCCCTCTAACTCTTAGCTTGCTCCCCTGGACCTTGCTTTGGTATGGTTCAGAGGATGGTTCACTTGCTCTTAGGTTGAGAAGATGAATAAGCAGTTCCCCCAAGTCTGGCCGTGTTTTCAGTCTCTCCGTCTTACACAGCCTATTACAAGTAATCAAAATATTGCAAATTCTACTCAAATTCTAATGAAAACTATCCTGTGAGGACATTTCGAAGTAGTAAAATTTAAATAAATTTTTATAATAAATTGATATAAAGCCTTAGCTGAAACTCACATCAAAAACTGAGCAAAACTTTCTACTTTTTAAAGCAAATGTCTCCAGGTTACATGATTTATTCACCTAGTCATAGGACAAAATCCATTCTACAAAACAGTGAGTGCAGATTTTGTCTGCTAAAACATTGGTGGTTGCCACAGTAATAAGTCAAAAGGTGACTAATGACTTCTTCTTTCCTATGAATTTAATATTTTCTGTGCTCTTTGTTCAAAAAGAAACAAATGCAAGAGTTTATATCTGTGTTTTTGGCAAACTCATAGCGTATAGATGCCAACAAAAGACATTTCCTCTTTCTTAATCACTTTCAGCACTGTCACTGAGAGATAGTCTGATGAAATTCTGAATCATTGCTATAAATTAATGTCAAGATTTTTCTCTCCATGCACTGTATAAACTTATTGATTTTCAAAAATATTTCCCTTATAATATCTTGAATATTTAGAGAAAAACATGTTATTATTTGTTTTGGTCAGTTGCCTTAATTTTGGAAAAATCTCTATGTTTCCTAATTTATTCCAAATACTGAATGTGCAGGATAAATCTTTTCCCATCAGTGCAGCCTTCGCATTTCAAGATTGCAAGTAGATACATTCCCTTGATTGTGGGTAGACATTCCATGGGTCACAGAAGTCTTCAATTTTCCTCCTCTGAGGAAAATGCCGAAAATTCTGACTATGGGTGCTGCAGTGGCACAGTTGTGAGGAATAGGGCATAATTATGGAATAGTGAAAAACATTATTATTTACAGAGAGAAGTTTTTCAAAAGGTAGATTCTTCATTTAGCATTCTGAATAGGGAGATGGATTTTATGTGAAGCAGTGACAAAAGTAAAAATAAAAATAGCTCCCAACAACTGTGAGACAAAAGTTAGAACTAGTTTAAACATGAGCAGCCAACAAAACTTGCCCGCTTGGTACCTATGTATCACTTCACTGCATTGTCTTTTACACACTTCATTATATAGAAAGCATTTCTATTTCTACTCAGCCCAGCTTTTCCACCAGAGCAGGAGTTTAAATACAACAAGAGGACAGAAACGTTAATGATCACAGAATATTCTGAATTGGAAGGGACCCACAAGGATCCAGCTGTTAAGTAAACAGCTCATAAGGGGACAGAACCCCCAGCCTTGGCATTATTAGCACCATGCTCTGACCAACTGAGCTCATCTCAGGTTTTGTAGAGCCTCCATGTAGATTAGGTGTCTGAGATGTACTGTAACATTCTGTACTGAGAAAACTTTTTGCATTTTTAAGTGGTCCTGCTAGCAAGAAATAACATGGCATAATCAACTGGCATATTTTAACACTGATGTACTGTGACTTGCTATGATATATTAGTCTGCCTTTTAAAAATATTTTTATTATATCTTTTAGTATTTTAGGCATTTTAATATTTTTAATATGCCACTTATACAAAGGTAACTGAACTGAAGGTTTCTTTAAACTAAGCAGAGACAGAGCTTTACACATGCCTGAGTTGTAGCCTCTGAAGTATGACTTATGTTCTGAAAACCTTTATTCATGCAGAAACTACTAAGTGGTTTCATTTCCATTTTTTTTCTTTAAAATGCAGCAGGGAGCCAGCCTGATTAGATGACCATAACAGTTTAATAGGCACTTAAAACAGCCTTTTAAACATTATCTCTTCTTATTCCGTGAACTATGAGAGTTAGGACAAAAATTACTCATTGAGATTTCCTTTATTTAATGTTAGCATTTTTAGGAGGCTTCATCTACTGTAACCAGTTGCCATGTTTGTAAGACACAATGCTGAGTTATAACAAGATAAAAAGATAATGACTCCACCCTGCTGAGGGCAAGGCTGGCAGCTGAGCTGTCTGCCTGGGAAGGGTGGATCTGAACAACCTCAGGAACGGTAAAGTGGATGCCGCCTCAAGTCAGTGATCCGAACATCGCACCGAAGAACTGATGGTAAAGCAAACGAGACAGCAGTCACACCAGCACACAGATCCTATTCAAACTCCTGTTTTGTTTTTGAGAGGCAAACAGGGCCTGTGTTGTGTTTGGGCAGTGGCTGAGGCTGTTCAGAGTCTTTGCACGATCTTTTCAATAAGGAAAGGCAGAAAACTACCCGGGCTGTAGACTGTGCCATGCACAAGAGTAGAACTGCTAAGGGGCATGGAAAGTAAGGAGGTGAATTGTGACACTAACGTGGCTTCACAAAGGGCAAATTGTGCTTGAAGAATTTGATGACTGCCTAAAACTGGATTATGGGGTTGATGGATAAGGGAAGAACACCTCTTCTATGGAGACAAACTGAAAGACTTGAGGTTTTTCTGCCTAGAGAAGAGAAGGCTCTGGGGACACCTTCTTTTGGCCTTCCAGTACCTAAAAGGGGCCTATAAAAGAGCCAGAGAGGGACTTTTGGTAAGGGAGCGTAGTGGTGGGATGGGGAGGGTAGGTTTGAACTAAAAGATAGTGTGGCTTTGTTTCCCCGAGGCTGCAGGAGCTGGCTGAGAGAAGTCAAGCAGGCGATGTCAAGATGGCGAAAGAGAGAGACTTTATTTACAAGAAAGGTTTTTTATACCATTAATATTCTAGCAGCTATTGGTCAGCAAAGAATCCACCTCCTAAAACCATTGGTCACAACCAAATAACACCTAATACGAAACACAGAGATTAAGAAAGTAAAGAATGCAGCTTATCTATGTCCTCTCTGAGAAAGAGCAGAAAGACTTCCAAAACAGTGCAATCACAAGATAGTAGGTTTAGGTTAGACATTCTTCACTATGAGGTGGTGAGGCACTGGCACAGGTTTCCCAGAGGAGCTGTGGATGGCCCATCCCTGGAAGTTTTCAAGACTGGGCTGGATGGGGCTTTGAGCAACCTGGTCTATCGGAAGCTATCCCTGCCCATGGCAGGAGTTTGGAGTAAGACGATCTTTAAAGCTCCTTCCAACCCAAATCATTCCATGAATCTGCAACTCTGTGAATTTATTTTGGAGGAATTTCATACAATATAAGGATATCTATACTTATATACAGTGTTGAAGTCCAAATTTTGGGTGTACATGTTTTTGTCCTCCTTTGATCTCACAGATGTGTCCAAATGTTTGGTTTTTCCAGCATTCCAGTAACTAGAAAAATAATGCAGCTCAGTAAGGTGCTAATAAAAAAATAATGTGCATCACTTTAATATTTAGACTTTACTCACTGACTACTATTCATGGAAAGTGAATCTGCTTTTTTATTTCAAAGCACAGGCTGCACATTACTTTTAAAACAGCAATCCACTAATACATGTCTTATTTGAAGGAGAGTTTAGTAAAAGGTAATTGACAAAGGTGAAGGCACACGAGTTGCCATCAGTTAAAAAAGATTGAATGCATAATCAGCTGTCATTGAAGCAAGTATACTGAAGTGCCTTGTTGAGAGGTGCTCCAGCTTTTCCTCTCTGGGATAATACTCTCCCACCAAGTGTTAACGTCCCTCTAGGTGTAGGACTCAGATGTGCACTATGCACCGACTTCTCTGGTTTCTTTATGAAGGAAGACAAGGTATGAGCCTCAAGAGAGGACCAGAGAGAAGTCACTTTGAAGAAGTGAAAGTTTGGACAGAGAAGAGGCAAGAGCCCCAGACCTACATAGCCTTCACCAAAAAAAAAATCTTGGTCCAGTTTTAAATTCTGAGCTGAAGTTTACCCAGTAGTAAAGATGAATTAATAACTATTTAATCTAAACAAGGTACAGAGAAACCAAAATATTGACGCTAAAACATATTCTTTAAAATTTAATGTTTTCAGCTTTCAGGAGAAACCAGTAGGGATATACTGTAGTAAAGGCAAATTTTAGAAGAATTTGCCCACATAATTTCAACCAAGTGTTTCTGTTGAATTCAACAGAATTCAACAGAAGGTAGATTGGCAACTGCCTCCAAAACACATAACCTGAACCAAGTAACATTGGTTAAGGACCCACTTTGTCCTTAACCTGGGTAATTTAATCTTCTAATTGTAAGTTACCCAGCATTTTTGCGTACATTCAAGGAGGCTTAATTTAGAAATAGCCTATTTTTTTCCTGGATGCCACTTCCTAAGTACTGGGAGTTAGCTGTCCTTTAGATTATTTATAATGCATATAGAGAAAAAGTTTGTTCTTATTTGTGGTGGTTAGCATATGTTGTGGTTTCCCTAAAAATGACTTTCCTTTAAAGGAAATATTAAAATTAATCCATAATTTAAATTTTATAACTTATAAATTAATTTGTACTTAAGTAGTATTTATATATCAGATCACTGTGTGGTATTTGAAAATAAAAAATGCAATCAGTCATATTCCAGACTTAAATAGAAATCATGTGAATTATCTTATTATTGAGTCAATAATCCATAAGACACCTCAGGACATTGCTTCTCTCTCTTAACCCATGGCTCTTCCAGTTAAAGATGGCTTCAATGGAATTAAGAAATAGAAATTTAACACGGTCAATGTGCACTTTGTTTCCCGAGTCTTTTTCCATCCAGATTTTATATTTGCTCATCAGTGCTTCACTGTGAAATGAAGAGCAGACTCCCAAAGGACAGTGGGAGACAGCTCTCAGTATAAGACACATAATGAGTGAAGATGTGCATTACGTATGTGCCCTTGATGAAAACCCAAGTAATTTGTGTTTTCTCCTGACCTTGGGCAATATGATATTCTACAGTGATTTCTCTGGGGTCCCAAGTTATCAGGCACTGGTGACCCTGTTAATGTTTTTGGCTGCTCTGTGACTTAGTTCTGTAGTTGCTGCATTTTTACTAAATAAGCAGAGTATAAGCTGTACCCAGAGAGAGGAAAAAATACCTGCAGTAAATTAGATTAGTTAGGAAGTTGTGGCTGATCTGACATAAGTCATCACACAGAAGAGTTTACTTAGCGTGATTCACAATGCCAGAATTACAACACCAAAATGTGACTTCTGCCATTCAGGGTAAGAAAGCACAAGAGGGAATTTTTTAATGGACACACATAGCAAGGTTTGTTAGAGCCATGAAATCCTGGCCTAAGTTCTCAAGGACTTTTGAAAAAGATACTGTAACAAAACTTCTATATTTTATTTTTTGTGTCATCTCAAGGATTTTCAATATTAAATAGAATTGGAAAAGAATAGGAAAGTGAATTTAAAAAAAAACACAATGCAAGAAGAAACCTGGGAAATCTTTTATAAACCACTATACATTTTCAGAGATTAGTATCAAGGGAAGAGAACATAATGTAACCAAGTTTCACAACAATAGCAAATTCAATTGCTGACCTAACAAAAAGACATGTCCTGTAAAGTCTGATGACATCTGAAGGCGACCATATTAAGAAATGTCTCAAAAACTATTTTGAATGCAGTCAGTGTGCACTAGAAAAATTTTCTTACTCCAGGTCAGGAAAGTGACAGCAACTGATAGATGGGTTTTTTTATTAAGGGATTTTCAGACTTTCTATAAGAATGTCTCTAAGACAAACTTTTTGTTTCGCCTTAGGAGTTAAAAACTGAAGAAGAATGTTAGTGAGCCTGGTACAGTCCAGTGTCTGGAATAGTTAACATACTAAGTGGAAGATGAGACAATACAGACAAAATTTTTAATACCATTTAACATTTTTCAGCTGAGCCATTCAGTCACATTTCCTATTTTGCATTAGAACCAGAGACCGTAATGGCTTTGTCTGTATTAATTTATTAAATGGTGCCCAGGAATGTTCCCAGACACTGGTAGATGTTCATCTATACTGCCAAGTGCCTGAAATGCTCCCTGGGGTGATTTTGGCACATGTGCCACTCTTCCTAATAATTCCCAGGCATGACACCCAAGTAGAGGGTGTTGCAGGGGCCCTTCCCAGGGGGACTTTTGCATGTGGTCACTCTGTTTTTGGAGACTAGGAAAATCAACAAAAACTCTACCAACTGGCTGTGGTGCTTGGGATGCACATGTATCTTGCTGGTACAACACAGTCGTGTGTCACCCACTGAAAAGGTAATGGGACTGGTTGCCTTGCAATATCAGTGGTGCAAAACAGAAAAATCCCACCTGAAGAGATATTTATATTTAAACTGTTGAAAGTAAGAAGGAAGTGAAGTCTGAAATTCAAATTGTGATATCCAACAATGTTTCAAACTAACTTTCTTTTCCAGCAATTACACATGGTATGTCTGATATTTGACAGCATCAGGGGAAGGAGTAGTGAGCAAAGAAACCAAGTATGCAGATAGTTGGTTTTCATTAATGCTCTTAACGGGGGAAGAACACAAAATTACATATATAATATATATTATTGTTGCTGTTATTGCATATACCACAGACACATTCACATATAATAGTCTGTCTCAGAAGCAACACCTCACCTTTGTCATTTGAGGAATTCTTGATAGGAAGCTGAAATAATTTAGAGACAAATTATCCCTACAAGTTAATTTAAGTACTGCTTAGAAACAGAAAACAAACCAAATATTAAATAAAGAGAACATACAGAAAAATACTGATGGTTCAGCAAAGAAGCCATGAGAAGAAGGCAGATAACCTTGGCATGGCCTTATTGTTGTCTTACACAAAATCTTAAGCCAATGCAGCCTCTGAAACTGTTATTCTCTGTCTGCATGATCCACTGCAGGAAGCAGTATTTAGCCCGGCAACAAACTTGCTGCATGCTTCCTATGGACTGTGTATGTGAGCTTTATATAGCCATGACCCACAAATCTTGCTTGGCAAAGCATTGGACACAGCTTTCTTGCAAGCATATGGAATTTTATTTTGGAAGACTGTTTTTATCCAAAGTATTTCTGCTAAAGTTGAGATCCAGCTTCTTACTGAGTTGGTATTCTGGAAAGATAGGCTGTGTGCACACACTAAACAAGTGTCTCTTGGACTGGTTCCCATTCTCTGCCCTCAGGAAAAGTGGTCTGGCATGGCTCACGTCCATATGGCTCAACTACCCGCCTCAAAATTTGATGCCCACATCCATCCTGCTTATCAAGAAGAGTCTGTGGCCCATGCTGTCTCCAGAACTGCAAGCAAATGTGGGACTGAAGCCTGGGATTTGCCTGGGAGAGGGCTCATTTGCTGTACAATTACAGCAAGGATTATACTAATAACTTGTGAGTGACCCAAGGACGGTGTGTGAGCCTGAACCCCACACCAGTTTAGTTTCCCAGCGCAGGGACACTCCTGCTGTCCTCATGACTTTTGAAACATTTAGGTCCTGCTGCCTTGCTCCTGCCTGCCTTCTTGGACATTAAGAAGTGCTTCGCCAGCAGACAGGATTTCAATTAGCATGAGAAATTTGGTTTTGCTTGGTCTAGAAAAGTAGGCATATAAAGACAGAACATCATGGCCTTGACAGAAGTTAAAAAAAATGTTGGAGTAAACAAGGTTCTTAATAGAAAGAGATATCAAAAGTACAAATCTCAAAGCAATCAAGTGAATAAGGAAAAATAATTCAGCCTTTCAAAATAACTGCATCTATTTAAGCCTTTTACCTTGATAACAGCAAAGAAAGTATCAAGCAATTTGCCAGTTCTTGGTGCAGAAAACTATAGGAAAGATGAAACTCAGAGTAACTATAGAGCTGCTTTTGGAGAAACAGAATAATTTGGAAATGCCTAGAAACATCAGAGACCTTTCATAAGAATTTTTGCATATTCAGAGTCAAATCAGTGATCTTGATTGCTGCACAAAAATGGATCTCTGTTTGAGCTCAAATCATATCAAAACTCTTTGAACAGCAACAAAATTATGATCCCAAAGGAAAGAAGTTCAGAGATAGTTACTGTTTCATTTTCTTTTCTCTTTTTTCACTATTGATTCTATAAAAACAAATACTTGGATGATTTAACCTGCTTCTGCTTACATATATATAAAACTATGCATTTATACACACATGTAAACATCTGAAATTCAGTAGCTATTTATACAAACATAAATCTCTATGTGGTTTCCTGCTGTTGATAGCACCCGAGAAACCAGAGCAACATAAACTATTTCTGTTGCGTTGATGCCATGATGAGGAGATAACAGAAGAACAGAAGACTTTTGAAATTTCATCATGAGACATTTCTGACTGTAGATAAATCTCTATCATTTACTTGGATAACATCGGAAGTCTAACTTTTACAACAAAATTCAACATTATGGTGTTCTGATGATTAGATTCAAACACATAGGCGATATATTTTTATAATGTTTACTTGAAATAGTACAAAAATTATCTGCTGTAACACAAGGAACACCAGTTCTGTAGGACAGCCATAAGGAAAAACCTTTGGCAGAAAGCCATTCTGTAAAATTTTTTAGAAATCTGAAGAACCCATTTCCCTCCCTATTTTTTAGTAAATGTTTATTTTTCAACTATAAATGAAAAAATGAAAATATAGAAGATATTTCTAATTCGAATAGACTTTTGAATATTTTCTCAACTATTAGAACCATTAAATGACCATTATTTTGCCTTCAATCATCAAGCAACAAGAGCAACAGAGCTAAAATTATGATATTAAGGAGACATATGCTGTACAAACAATTCTAGTGAAGACAATATTTTTGGCAGTTGGTCTGAGGTTTTATAAAAGCTATCATTTGTGCAATCTGAGTAACTTCCTTAATGAGCCATTAGAAATTGTTTTTCATAATTGCCCATTTTTGAAGGTTCAAGTAACCTCTTGATTTCAGACTCTTCCATACAAGGGTGAATGCTCTTAGAAATTATGTGGTTTAATACCTTTCACCCTCCTAATCATGAAATAAGTATTAGTTCACCAGCACATGTCTTAATACAGCTATTATATGGATCACAGGCTAGAGATCTCAGCTGAGCTATTTAATGGAGGAAATGAGACATTTTCAGACACTAAACCAAATACTAGTGAAGACATATGTTGTAATAAACACATATGCATACACAGTAGCTAGGTGTGAAGAAACTGAAATCTTCCTCCAGATTGCCTCTACTTGAAAATTACTTTAAACATTTAGGTGAAACATTTTTTAGGTATAAGTCTTTTCATGGAACTGGTTTTGACACCTAACCTAAAATTCAGAATCATGATGACCTTGCTTTGCTGTGGTTTACCAAAATTGACATAGTAGATCAGAATTTCAGGATCAACATAATATATCAGATTTTCATCAGAGTCCATTTTGCTGTAATGAATATGTAGTTCCTTTCATACAAGTTCACTTTATTTCTGCAATAATATAACTTCTATCTAATTGCAATCAAGTCTCAGACAGTTAAAACCCTGAGGAGTTGCTGTGCAGTCATAACTATAAAGCTTATGGCAATTGCTTACAATGTTTGAATGCTATGTTAAAATTTTCTTTGTATCCTGATATAGTCTAGTTAACAAAGAGTAACGGGAGAAATTAATGTCTTTCTTGTTGCTCAAATATGTGACCACTTACTTGTCATATTTGATCTCTCTACCCGGCAGGAGCTAACAGGAATGGCCAGAAGACCTTTACATGTGAAGTAAAAGATACAGTGAACAGTGCCACTAGTGCTGCTTTGGGAATAAGGTTCTTGAGAAAAAGTTACTGGGATCCATACAACTGTCCTCTCCAGCTCCAAAGGTCACTCACTATTTCCTTTTATTGTCTCATGGTCAGAAAACTGAAGAAAATAAAGAATTTATCCCTGGAGAAGGAGAAAAACTTTTTGAACTCATAGTGAGAACACAAATATTCATCGTAGTGATAATGACAGTCACAAAAAAAGCTCAACATTATCTCCAGCAAACTGCGGCATTTGATTGCTCTCTTTGAAATCGCATAAAAAGTTACTATCCCTTTTTTCCACCTAAAGAAAATGGTTGATGAGTATGAGTGTGACTGGGTGGTCATGGGATCCAACTTTCTTTGGCATGCAAATCTTTACTTACGTAGTTAGTTTTGCTTGTTTTTCTTGATTTTGTTTTTCTTGGCAGAACTGCAGATTGGGCATGGAAAGAATGACATCTATGACATGAAAGCTGTCCACTCAGCTGGTGCTGCTTCTGGCCCCTGTCAGGACAGGCTCAGACCTTCTCAACAATAAACTGAAATTTGTTTAAGCAACAAAAGTGCTGCTGTCTTTGAATTTGTATTAAGAGAAGAACTAGAATTTATTGCAGCCTTTTTGTTTATATTTCTATTGTGAATCATAAATGGCAATTAGTTTTACCATATTGTTAAGTTTCAATTTCTGTTTAATTATTGATTTAATTTTTACATTTTGTTACATATGATTTAGATGCTTATTTTTTTATCTGACTTTTTCAGGGTGAATAAAGAGGGCGGACTTAATAAGTATTTAATCCATCTTAAGAACTACACTGATCTGACTTTTAACAAACCAATATACCAAAACAAGTGGCGCACAGTTAATAATAGTCATTGCACAGCAAAAGAAATTAAGTTCAGCTATCACAAATGAGATGAATGTGGCTCCACGATTCCCTGTTGATACATTGCAGACCGGATTAAAACACTCTTGCTGCCAAAGGAATTCTCTGCTACAGCCATGTGTGACCCATACGTCAGAGTGCTTTATTTAGGTAACACTTGGTTGAGATTAAAAATGCCTTCTTTTTCATGATTTTTTTTTAATAAAAGGGCTTGAAGAAGCTGTCTCTTGATAAACCTGCCAGGGCTATTAAGAAACAGAGCCACATGAAATAAAGCCCTTGTTTCTTGTCCTGTTGCTGGCCCTGTTTCTGTGTGTGGCCCCAGGGAACCACAAGATAAATGTCTTCAGCCAAGCTGCTTCTGCTTCAGCCTTTCTGTTTGGCTTTATTGCTCACACCCTTTTTCTACAGACCACAGATTCACAACTCCAGCCACGGGGATGGCGAGTCGCCCTAAATCATGTGCTTGGTGTCTGGATTTGTTGCTTGGCCAAGGACTAAGGGAAGTCAAACCCCCTCAGGACCCCGAGGAGGACAGAAAACAAAGGTGTTCCTCTTCCTTCTGTTTGCCTTGGTGGAAATCCTGGGGTAAGCTTCATGTGACATGAGTGCTTCAGCATGACAGACACCTTATATAAACTGTGATAAGTTTGAATTCAAATCCTAGACCCAAAGTCCCTCCAAATACTGAAGGATTTTAAAACCAAAGGGAAAAAAATTTATGCAATTATGTAAGTGTAAACACTCATTGAATGAAAGGTGCAGCATGACAACCAAATAAATATCAGTGTTAGCAGAAAGATCTGATCAAATTAAGTTAGCAGAAAAATCTGATTAAATTAAATCTTCAAATGAAAAGGTCAGTTCTGTCTTAATAATCTTTGGGAGCTGAGTTCGCCCAAGAGCACATGCTCTCTTCTTGTCTTTCAGATACAAAATTTGGTTTGTAGTGTAATTATATCAATTGCTTACTCTGTCACAAATCCATATTATGCTCTCCCCTCCTTGTATCTTATCATTTTCTACTGCTCATTCAAACCTCTAATGCTTTCTAATATTAATACAAAAGCCAATATAATACCACTTTTCATAGTCACAATGGTCACCTTTTTTTGCAGCTGAATACAGTGGCCGTTCAGACAAAATTTCCTGTCAGTCTTGGTAGAATTGCAAATTTCCAACAAAACAGAGCACTTAGTCAGAAGTGCTAAAAATCCCACAGTGGATCAAAAGAATTCTACTTCCAAAAATCATGTTTTCTCATTAGTTCCTTCTGTCCTTTGGCTTACCATCGGAAAATTAAAACCTTCCAGAAGACGTTTTGACTGCAAAGTAGCCAAACCAATGATAATTTTGTTTCCTCATAATGTGTTTTAGAATATAATTAGAATTTCCTCTCTCTTGAAATCCATTCCTCCTGCAAGGCAAATTAATAACAATGTTTAGACTTGAACTGGCACATTTTTGTTGTTAAAGGATATTATGAAAAGTTTCTCAAACTCTTATATTTATTCCTATAATAGTCTTAACTGTTCTAGGCATTATATCCTCATGTGATGCACTTCCCATAAGGTTTGTTCTACAATATTTTCTGTAGTGTTTGGAGATAAACACAACTGACAAAAAATATATTTACAATGAACCAGTGTTGAAGTTAGTGCCCTTGAGACTGTTTTGATCTAGAACAATCAAGCCATTTTACAGCAAAGTCCTGAACAAACTGCAGCCCACTGTAGGCAGTGCTTTGTGCACAAGTGAACACCATTCATTTCATAAACAACTAAGCAGGAACACTCCATCACATCCCCTCAGCCCCAAAAGGGATATTTGGATCTGAATCAGTGACTGTGCCTTGAAATATCTTCAAACTGCCTGCAGCCTGAGGATGTTTGATTCAGGGAATCAAACTGCACCTGTCAGATGTAAACACCTTGCTCTACCAACCTGCTCCCATGGTGCTAAATTATTTGCTAAGTTAGATATAGCTGACCTACAGACATGGAGGAACTCAGCCCATATTTAAAAGTAAGATTTCTTAGAAACTACAGGGAAACAGTAATTTTAACTGATAAATCCACTATGCGCATATGTCCTTGAATGGCAGCTCAGTATCTTTTGAAAAGGTGTCCTCAGGCAGTTTGGTTTGGTGATCTTTTTTAAGGACTTTAAATATTTAAAAATAAAAAAAAACAAAACCTAAGTCCTTTCTCTGCAGAAGAAATGTCTGACTGATTTTGGAGAAAAAAAAAAAAAAGTAGATTAAATGCTCCTAGACAGCTCTAAGTAAGACTGTAGGTAACAGAACATACCGAAAACATTAAGGGACACGTCCAAGTGCACTTTGGATGAGCAATTTTTAAATCTTCATAAGAGACCAGGTTTCAAAATGTAGTCCTCTGCTAATTACAACTTGACCATATTTGGCTGCACTCCTTCCAGCTTTGTTTTTTGGCTCTCTTTTTAGCTCAGGAAATTTTTTAATGCTACTTGTTGGTTTTGCTGTAATATTTAAGTAGAGGCTGGTGCTTTTCAGAAAACAGAGAAAATCACACGCTAACCTGTGCCCTGGTCAGACTGGGGAGCAGCTCACTCAGGGCAGCTCTCAAAGGGTACCATACCACCTGTTTTGAGAGGTGTGCAGGGAATGCTGCATGGCCAAGGCTCCATGGGTGCTCTCATCTCATCTCATCTCATCTCATCTCATCTCATCTCGTCTCGTCTCGTCTCGTCTCGTCTCGTCTCATCTCATCTCATCTCATCTCATCTCATCTCCAGCTGCATCTCAAGGCCCACAGCCGTGAGTAGAAGGGAATGCAAGGCAGAGACAACCTGTGCTGAACCTCCAGAAAATGCTGCTCCATCCTGGAGACATCCAGTTGTGCTTCTCAACAGCCCTCTCACATCTGCTGCTCTGAGACAAAGCATCATTTCTTTACCATCCATAAATATGATATACACTATGAATTATATTCACCATGCAATGTATATATTTTATCTGAATATAATATTTATTTTTAAGTACAGGTGGACTTAGAGACCATTGCGTAGCTCCCCAAACAAAACAGCTCTATGCTGCTGTGGTCACTGTGGTGTTTGCTCACTAGCAGGTCAGTCCTGACGTGCTCTTTGCCCTTTTCCCTTCTGCTCGTAAAGTTTTTATCCATAGCATCTAAGAGCTCTATTTCCCACATATATACCAGAAATTTTATGATGACTTTACATGGTTCCAATGGTTTTATGCAGATCACAGTTATCAGAACTTGAAAGGAAATTAACAAAAAAATTTATTGACTTGAACCATTGGAACAAGGGAAATATTGGAGGGACAGGAAGGAGCAGAGACAAAGAGTTTGTATGATGTTTTGTGCTGTTTCTCTGACAATAGTTGTAAGATAAAATGATTATACTAACCCTTACTCTATTATGTTGAAGCACATTTTCAGAAAATGAAAAAACCCTGCAACCTTATACGAGTTCTTTTGATGCATTTTCACAGTAATAAGGTGAAGTCCGATAATATGGATAACAACAACAATAACAAAATACAGGAGCAAAATCAGCTGAAGCAATGAAAGACTAAACTATACAAGTGACTGTGCAAAGGCCAAGGAAACTTTTTATGTGCCTGGGATGCAGGGTACACTAAGAGACATACATAAGGTCAGAGAGGTAAGTACAGGAAAGGTTTTGTGTGAATTAATTGGAATTGTCTCCATCCACTTTTCTATCCTTTTCTTTGTCAACATGGCATTATCAGTGATTCCATCCATGAAATCACAGCTAGGAAAGAAAAACCCAGCATAATCAGTAGCAAATTTCTTTTTTGTCCATTTGGTAATTAATAGAAGGTAAAAATAATAATAATGCCTCTGCTTTTCTCCACATAAAGCCTAATCTACTGGGCTTTGTTCTCTAATTTAGAAGCCCTGCCTAAAAAGAATACTGCTAAAAGAAGTTTTAATTCTATCCATCTTTTTGGAGATTGCAAATCTAGAATCACTTCAAAAAAGGTAAAAGAAAAAAACTGCTTTGGAACAGGCTATTATGGATTATAAAAGATAAAGAGCATAAAATCTAATCCACCATCTAATCCACTAGTTTTGCTGTTTTGCTTGTCCTTATACAGGTTGTGAGTTTTACCAATTTATTTAGTACTGAAAATTCATTAAGTCAGAAAATGAAGTTCTGGCTTATCAACACCCTGCAAGCAGCCTACCATAAACACTGTACCAAGTTTGAGAGAGTCACTATTCAGTGTTCAGGCTGTACAGATGGCCAGCTAAATCTCACAGCACTGGTTGCAATCTCCAGTCAAAAAATGTAATCATAAAAAGATGCTTCCAGCCAAACTGAATTTTTGGTACTAAAAAGAGACATTTTATTTTCATGAAGCTCATATGGTCAAATATTTGCTTGACATTACCAAATATATGAACAAAGTCTCCATCCTTTCTAAAGCAGTGGTTGAATTTTAGAAAATTTAGTATGAAAAACAGACATAGTCCAGAGCAAAGGTATTCAGATCTGGATGCATTTTGTATGATTTTTCAGAGAAATTCTTTCCAGACTTATTAGGACTGGATCTCTTCTTTGCTTTTTTCACCTCTATGTACTTTATTAGAATTTTTGTGTATGTAAGTGTGAGTTTCTAGAATGTTATTATGTTTTAGTGTGAGTCATCTGAGAAATAACAATATTTACATGTTTTTGAGATTTTACAGTGTCAGGCATTTGAAAAATAGCTAGCCAGTGTTCTCAAATTCATGTAATTAGATTACTGCCAGATGTAGATTGTTCATATTTGCATGTTTAGATTACCATGCATTTTTGTGAAAGATGTAAAAGAAAATTTAACTGTTTGTCCAGGCACAAAATTTCATAGTTCTAAAACTAGAAATACAAGTAGTTCAGGGACATCTTGTAAATCACTTTTTTTTTTTTGTAACATTTCTATATTACCATACATTTTTCTGTGGGTTTGTCCAGTTTATTTTCACAATTTTCAAGTGTCGAAGATTCTCCTCTACAGAGAAACAAGGTGAATCCAAGTCCAGTGAGAGCTGGTCATTACATTTTTCTTTTCCTTCAGGTTGTAATTCCATAATTTTATCAATTGTTCTACTTGCATTTCCCCTCATCTCTCTGAAGCAAATAGGAAACTCAGAATCAAAAACTTTTTCAAAAAACTAAAAGGACTTCCTACTCTTCATATGAGACAGGAATCCCATCCCAGGGAAGGACTTCTCAGAGCAGGAAACAAAAACAGAGGGACAGCAACAGTGACCTCTCTCCTCCTTTCTTTAGTGGTAATCTTGTTTTCCTACAAACCCTTCGGAAAGCTTCTCCTCACTCCACTAAACCAACATCCATGTCCATCACACCAGCTCTGTGACCTGAAAAATTGTCCTCCTCTCCTCCTTCTCCCTGGGCTCTCAAACATTTGAAAGACATGAACGGAACCGATCAAGCAACTATTGTGAGTTTTTAGAGAAACCAGTCAAAGATCAAAGGTTAAAAAAGAGTTGAACTTGCAACTGTAAGAGTGGGTGAAAGACGAATACAGAGCCAATTCAAGCCTGAACAGAACAGATAAGAACATCGTAAAGCATCTTTCTCCTCAAACTAGCACTTGATGCAATGATGCTTATTTTCAAAGCAGTACACAAGCATCAATTATTTCATACAATACACAGTGAGATTTTTTTAAAAAGTCACTTAATGCTAGCCAATAAAGTAATAAGGAAGAGAAAGATTTTTCTCTTTCAAATGTGTTAGGACAAAAGGTCACAGTGAGGGAATGTGCTGGAATAAAAGCTGTTTATGAACACATAAAGGCAACAGTTAAACCAGTGATAATTGTTCAGCAACAAGACGCTGAATTCTAGTCACTGATGACTGCTTCTCTAATCAGAGCCAGTCTATCCAGTCTCCCCTAGAAGAGAGGAAAAAAATAATGACTTGG
Organism: Acanthornis magna; assembly: GCA_036785705.1. Classification (NCBI taxonomy): domain Eukaryota; kingdom Metazoa; phylum Chordata; class Aves; order Passeriformes; family Acanthizidae; genus Acanthornis; species Acanthornis magna. The sequence continues at coordinate 18,476,296 of JAWUZG010000090.1, forward strand.
AAAAAAATAGTGACTTGGGAAAAAATAGTGACTTCTAAGTGCAGTTCACCCCACTTGGATTTCTGGCTTTGAGCAGTTCTGAAGGGGCCTAGAACTCCTTTTGGCTATAAGAAGGGTCCAGCTGAGATTAGGGATTTTGTCCTGATTACTGCATTATTAAATGAGGAGACACAACTCGATTGCTTTGTATGTATTTGCTGCCTTTCTCCTTTAACGTTGGGAGCTCTCTGGAAAAGGCTGTGTTTTATTATGTGTTTATTCACTCCATGTAGTTCAGTGTAGCTTTTACCTCTGCCTAGGGCTCCCCAGAGTTACCACAGGGCAAACATATTTTTTAAAAAGAATTTCCTCCAGAGAATGATAATTACAAATCAGCTTCCCAATACATCTGAAATGACAAGTACCTTGAGGAAAATGGGGAAAGAAAGGTGAATGTGGCCATAATACAGTCATGTGATAGCACAATGGACTGTAAGCAATAAACTGCATAGTTTGGGTTCTTTTGATGCAACTACCAAATGGTTTTGCCTTTTAAATGGAATAAAAATCCTTTTTTATAATGACTAAAGGCACTATTACTTCCACAAAAACATAAAACATAATGAAATCATTCAAACCACCTAAATCGTGGTATTAATCCAGATTAAATATTATTATGATTGTGATTTCTAATAATTCATATTGATATAAACAACTTTTGCTGAAGGAGAGCATTTTACAACAAGCTGAGTATTAAAGTCATGGAGTTACTATACTGTATGCCCAGAATTTTCCAGAAAAATTCAGATTCAGTCTCTTACTTTTTTCCCCAGTTAGACTATTTTTCCCAGTTCGTCCAGTTACATGTTGAATACCTCTGTTCAGTAGTTAATATACATAGTTTAATTCTTTTGGATTTAGCTAAAATGGGGCATAATAGTAGCCTAGAGTTTGATTGTCCAACAGCAGCATTCCTCATGCCTGTAGATTCTATACAGAATTGCTGGATGTGATTGTAGTGGAGTTGAAGTGCACAGTACAAAAACCCCTAGTTAATTTGACACATTTATGCCTTTCAAAAAGGAGTAAACCAAGGTCTAGATAAAACATCTAATGAACCAAAGTGAGCATTGAAACCCAGAGTTTTTACTTTGCATTTCAAGACGGGGTTTTTTTTTACTTATTTATTGCAAACCTCTCCTGAACTCCCATCACTGAGGTGTCTGAATCATCAGCTTACAGGTTGAGTCATTCCATTAATTTGGGCTTAATAATGTTTAGCTAAATCTAAGAGCAATAAAACATATTTGCAGGCAAATTACCAGGAATGGAATAAACAAGGAGCTGGTAGACAAGCCCTATTCCTAATAACTATAATTAGGAACCCTGTGGTTATCTGAACATTCTGTATTTTGATCCCAGTACAGTTTTTGTTAGTGAAAGAATTGGTGTTACACCATTAGGATACTGATCATTTTCTGACTGACTTCTTTGCTTTGAAACAAATCTTGTTAAATCCTGCCTTTTTCAGGAGAGTTTTCCCACAATGTATTGAGATTCAGTGTGACAATGGAAGTGTAAAGGAGGGTGGAAAACTTGCCTCTCCAAGAAACGTGTCACTGCAATTCACCTCATGCGGACCATGCGAGAAGCTGAAGCTTTTGCCTCCAGATTCATATCTTAGGAGGTGTGATCCAGAAGTGACTTTGAACCTTTGTATGAGCTGGAATCTACTGAGGCCCTGCCTCAGAACAGTCTCTCCCTGTGACAGCCCATCAAATTCTGTCTGGGTGTGATTTTAAATGTATGTGCCAGAGGCTACTGAGCTGCACCCTAACAGTGTCTCTCTGAGAATGGTGTGGCTGCACACATAGCTGAGTAGAAAAACACCTGAGAGCTCCAAAGACTCAGGAAAGTCTTCTTACAGGGTAGAAAGAAGGCATGCACTTTTGGCATTTACTTGAAAATGTCCAGAATCTGCTCAATTTCAGGGTTTATCTAAAAAAATATTAACAAAATGAGGGAAAATATGGGCTAAAATATGTATTGTATATACTATATATTATCTTTTCTCTATATATGAACATTCCCACTTGGTAAACTGGTCCACAGCATTACCCTCATATATGCAATTAATACTTATAAGTTGGAGAGGGCAATGTTCACTGAAATCTCTGTCTTGAAACAGAGCATCTTTGGGCAAAGAAGACTTTCGCAGACATTCTTTGAAACCAGACTGATTCACAAAGTGTCAGTGAAATCATCACTATAATGTAGAAACATTTTGTGATACTGACTGGAATAAAGCACTTGTTCCCAGAGAAAGGCAGTGGTATCACTAAGCAGTTACAAGTAAGATTTTAGCTGTTTCTGTTCCTGATCCTAAATCTGGAAGGAGTAAGTTGGTCTACATATTTGTAAGCATCACCATTTTACATCATTCTCACCAAATTAATTTTTCTCTTGGGGGCAGGTTAGCTTGCCAAATTGAATTTCGGAAGCAAATGCAGTACAGACTGCTTACAAAAATGCATAAAAATTATCTTTCCTTAACCTCATCTGCAATGAGAAACTGCAGTTTCCTCTTGCTGACGATTTACTGGTGCGTATGTTTTTTGAGGTATCAGTTTATGAATGCTGGATTCATAATCAAATTAGGATTAGATAATGTCAGCATGGGTTACACTACGATGCTACTTATATTACTGCTAAATACAATGGAGTATGACCTAGAAAGTTCCACTCACATATGCACATTGAGTGTGAACGAATTCCTTCAGAGCATAAGATTGCTAAGGCCTCTCTGCTGTACAACTTGGCTTTTGATGACTTTTTATCCTTCACAGGCATCAGGACAAGTCTTATAATAAAAGAAGTGTTTAAAGAGCTATTTGTGGCTGTTGAGATACATAAAATGACAACACTTTCTGGGCTCCAATGAATTCCATCTGTCCTCCCATGTTCACAGGGCATACCAGGAAAATTTATCAAGAATAATTGTCACTACAATCCATTTTAGTCTCACTATGCTTCATTTTTAAGATTATTTTCAAATATGATCAGATACATTTATCAGGATGCTGCAAGTGACAGGAAAGATACAAGAATGCTTTTCTCATAACTGGAGTTTTGTAACTAACTTTAATTGAATGACCTGAACTACATGTCTTAAACTTTATCACATTGCATTACTTTTAGAAAGATAAGACATGTCAGAAAGAGAACTATTATAAACTGAATACATGCCATTATTAAGAAGTGATAAAAATGAAACAGCAATATGCTAATAATAAACCTACAAATGAGAAGTCATCATAGAACTTACAATTCTTTTTAAAAAATATTTTCTATATGCTATCTTTAATATCTTTACTTCAGAAACTGAAATCACCAAGAAAACTGCTCCATCAGATCTGAAGGATTAAGCTTGTAAAAGCAAACAACAATTGCTGTCATAACTGCAGATTGTCTCTGCAGCTATATAGTTGTGAAGCTTCCTCCCAAAATGAAACATTTCTTTTGATTCCTACATCTTAGACAATCATATAACAAATATTTCTGATTATTGGTCTCCTTCCTCACAGCTTCCTTAGGACCTATGATCCAAGTTACAGTGCAGGTAATTTTTTTCCAATTTATTGCTTTAATGAAACTCTCTTTCAAAGTAATGTTTCCTAAATTACTTCAAGCCTCATTATAAATGCAATACAATTTCATTTTGGTGCACCTTAAAGCACAACATTTTCCTAATAAAAATTTCACTCCAGGATATATAAAGTAGCAGGCTATTGTCTCAAATTAGTCTTATTATCTTGTTTGTCTGATAAAGAAATTACGCTGAAGAGAAGCAAACAAAGCATGAAAAAGCTAACAAATCAATCCCATCACTACAAAAAAAAAAAGGTAAAGAGAAAGAAAAAGCCGCTATTTCTCATCAACACACAGAAAACTAAATTGGACAAAATGAGACATATGTCAAATATTTTAGGAATCAGTTTTCTTCACGGCATTTGGCATCTACAGCATAATTACTAAAACATTTTCCCAGAGCAAACACAGCAAATTTAGCATGAGATATTATTTTACATGCTAATTACACTTTTTGTACATCATTAAAATAGCTCTGAAGTCTATCTGTTTGAACAATTATATGCCTTAATAATGAAAAAGAAAGTAATTATGATGAAAATTTCTTCTTCAGACCTCGGAAGGGAGCAGATATTTCAGGTCAATATCTGGTAGCATATTCCTCAGTCATGCATAGTCATGGCTATCAGCAGCACTGGCACAGTCTTGCATAATGTCTTTTTCCTGTCTTCTCATGGCACTCATTGTAACCTCATCCCACATTTTTAAACAGCCTCTGCAAATTGTCAGTCAAACCCACTGAGAGAGTAATTTAGCCAGAGTCCTTGTAGTCATACTCATTAATAACATAAAGAAATCTCACACCTATTATCACTAACAGAGTCCAGGACACTTAATCAAGGATGGATTTTCTTGAAAGACAAATGAAGTTCATAATCTTCATGTCCTATGGCCGTGGAGAGGCAGTGGTGTCCTGTGTGCCCTCTGCAGCCGAGCTGTGCTCAGAGGTGACCAAAGAGTGGAGGCAATAGCACACCCGCACTTAGCTTTAGTGTTATGGAGATGTCCCCAGAGCCACCCCAGGAGGTCACCCACCAGTGTATAACCCAAGTTTCCACCCTACTCTGGCCCCCAGCCAAGTGTCCATCTGAAGCGGCCATGGTGAAGCCTGGGACAGCTCAGCATCAGTGCCACCAGCCACAAAGGACAGCTCTGAGGCTGCACTCCACACTAAGGGCAGTCAGTCCTGCCCACCACTCCCACACAGCTCTCGTTTCCCAGGGCAGACAGGTGAAGGCTCTCTGGAGCTGTTCCTCTGCCTTTGCTGCTCTTGGCTCACTGCTTCAAACCTGGGTGGTGAAAAGGAAGAGAATTTCCCCATTTTGGTTGGGAGCCAGGTGGGTGCAGGACCTCGTACCCAAAAGTGCACATACCCAAGGTCCCCTTGGAAATACGTCTCCATCTCCCACACACACACACACACACACACAACATTTAGCAAGTCCATCCCATACATACATAGATATTCACATATAACAAATTCCTAAGCCAAATTTCAAACCACATGTACACACACACATGAACACTTGCAGCAGATGATCTTCCCTAAACATGAGAGGCCAGAGTGAGTTGAGGTTGCTAAACCTGCTTAAAGAAAGGATGTCAGGATTGGCATTCCGTAGCCCCTAGTGGACTTCTGTCCTGCTGCTCTAGGCTTCAGTGAATACCGTTCTGCCACACTGCAGTTACAGGTCAGGTCTGGACAGAAATTCTCCACTTTCAGCTATTAGGTATTTTTTAATGGAATAACACTTTGTGGATCACAGAATCATAGAAAATGAGAGTTGGAAGGGACCCACAAGGATCATGGAGTCCAACTCCTGCCACTGCATGGCACCATCCCCAAGAGTCACACCATGTGCCTGAGAGCTTTGTCCAAATGCTTCTCAAGCTCTGTCAGGCTTGGTGCTGTGACCACTTCCCTGGGGAGTTGTTCCAGCGCCCAACCACCCTCTGGGGGAAGTATCTGTAACTGGGCTTTGGTGTTGCCATAATTTACTTTGAAGCTGAGGAATGAGGGAAGTCTGGACTGCAAGGGCAATGCATTCCACTGAGTGAAACAAGTATAGAAAAGCTGGGAGCCTGGGCACTTTCAAGACTACTCTGAACTCCTCATGCATTTATCTCAGCTGCTCATACTGACTCCTTGTGATAAAACTGCATAGGGAGATGCATTTTGTGCTTCATGAGAAATGTGGCTTTTGCCACGGGACAGGAAATTAATTTTGAAATCCCCTTAATTATTATTGTGGTCAGTCTGTGATGTTGTTACCTCAGCTGAGGTAAAAACTACTGCAGAGCATGTGTTTGTTCCGGCAGTTATGTGATTTTAACATACTTGTATGCCAGACTTGGAACAGAGGTAGTCCCAAGCAACATAAATTTCTCAGGAGAAGCTGTGCATGTAATGACCCCACTCTCACTTCACACAATGGCAGTATCTTGCCTGAAAACATTTGCTTATCTAACCAGGAAGGAACCATGACAGGTGCCATGCCAAACACTTAAACATGCCATCAGTAAATACGAAAGTGAAGGAGTACGGTTCAAATTAAATTTTCTTGTGACCAAAGAGAATTTCTGCAACCTCAGGTGTGAGAGATTTGACTTCAAGGCCACAGGTACTTACCTCAATATCTAAATCATCCTTTAATCACAGAAAACTCAACCACTAGTGATTCTTGTGCCCATGTAGTGCCAGATGTAGTAGCCAAGAGAAGGTAATGGGTGATGTGTAAAGCAAGATGACACAGAAACATGTGCTGCAAAGACCAAGCATGGTGGATGAGGAAGTATTTAAGCAGACTCGTTTGCCCCATTTTTTGACTTTCTCTCTTGATATGGCTGCCTTCTGGCAGAGAACAACTTCTGCAAAACAAAACGTGAGGCCCTGCTGTGCACAAGCTGCAAGACACAGAAGATCCCTGCACAAGAAGCTGCCTCACATGGGGCAAGTTGAAGATGTCCATTCTGCTGAGTGTTGTGGTGCAGTAGAGCCCAGCAACATCTGCAAAAATGAGCACAAATGTAACCTGTACAAGGGGAGTTCTACTCTCCAGGCACTTCATGGCTTGCACATTAAAAATCCTAGAGCCTCTCAAGAGCCAGGCAGGCACCCCACTGCCCAACCTGCAGAGCTGTGCTCTCACTCTGATACCAGAAATCTTTCACTCCCATCCCTGCTGCCTCAGCTGGTGCAAAAGCAGGAACAGCATTTGCATTCCCCATTGGCCTTTGCCAATGGCTAATATACTGCAGAGCACATATCCAGCGCTGCTTGCAGAGTGGAAGCAGCCATCAGGTGCCTAGCAGTTGTGCTAAGGGAGGGATTAAACTGTAGGGATTAAAGGGATTAACGCACAGGAATGCTTATCTAGTGCGGTCCAAGTGGATTTTGGGTTGTAGGAGGAATGCAGACACTGAGATGGATAAAACTTATGGCAGCTGCAAACTGCAAACTTCCTGTACCACTGTACTTCGGTACTGAGTAGAGTGCCAACATGGCTCCCATCATCCACACCAGGGATTGATCCTGCAGAGCAGCTTGGGTGCTGTGGAGTGGCTCTTGCCCATAATGCAGCAACCTAGCCTCTCCAAAATGGATGCTTTTTCACTATTCAAGATCACTGTTCATTTGAGAAGTGTCAGAAAAAAAAACACATAGGTAAATGCAGCCTTAATGATGGAGAAAAGCCCCCGAAGTGAGAGTGCATGGCAAGTTCATTCAGAGTTAAAATAGGTTCTCTTTATCTTTACAGCCCTGCATTTTTCAATCAGCTTTCATAGCACAAATGCATGCACCTGTATGGACCTAAGCACACTAACTAGCCGTAATATAATTTTTTATTAGAATTTGAAAAGAAAAATGTCATCATGTCTGTACATTGGGAGGAAAAATTCTGATGATTACTTAGCAAAATTAAATTCATAAAGTCCATCTTAATCTAGCTGAGGATGTTCAGTGACCCAGTGAGGAGTCCTCAGCTGGCTCACCTGTGGTCCCAGGTCAGGAGAGTCTTTGTTCTGGAGAGGGACCCAATGCTGTTTAAGTGTTTTTAATAAGAAGAAGTTATAAATAGATGATCCAGATGAAGTCATGGCACTTAGTTGACGTTTGATCAGGATTTACACTGGAGTACCATGTGCTGAGATGAAAGAAGTGCATTTCTGTAGGTGGGACAGTGGCTCCTGTGCCAGCAGGGCTGCTTACTGCTGTCACGGGAGAGCAAGCCTGGTGGTGGGACTGTGATGAATACCTGAATACCTGCTCTTTTTAATGGGAGGGTTTCTAAATTAGAATCAATTTGTTGTTTGGAACAAGCATCTGTGGAACAGCACTCTCAACCTCACATTCACACACACTCAAAGAGAAGGAAATGTTACCCTGGAGCCTGAATACGTGATGATAAACCTACCCTGAGGAGATGGGACATGGCATTCCGCTGGGAGATGGCAATCACTGACCCCAGCCTCTCACGAACTCTGTTGTGTTGCTGAGTCATGCCAGGCAATAAATGAATCATTCGTTTATTTGCTGGTTTCAATCAAGTTTCATAAACTAGAAGGAGCTGTATTTTGATTTTGCCTCCAAGCAATGCTAGAGAAAAGAAGATACTTAACTGTAGTATTCCAAAGTGGCTTTTATCAAAACGTTTCATATACAAGCTTGAAAAAACTGACCGTATCATTTCTACCTCTACAAGATTTCCTCTCTACTCCTTTTAAAATGAGATTTCTTTTTAATCTACCTTTTATTTTTAGTCTACACTAGGGATAAATTACTGTCTTTAAAAGCAGTGTTGGGTCATTTTTCTATTTATTCACTGTCTGACATAATCATTGTTTTTAATCAATTATTTTTAACATATATTCCCACTGGTTTTCCCTTGAAAAGTACTTCAGCAGTTAATAGCCCTAAGACAGCCTTGGGACTTCTGACAGAGCAGTCTGAATGAAATTCACCTCTCTGATTCTGGCAATGTCAAAACAGGAACTGAATTTTCCAGCAATAATCTTATTTTATTTATTGAACATGATGGCAGCTTTGAAATTCTCAGCTTTACATGTATCAGAACACTTTTGACTTCTAGCTGCTCCTTTGCAAAGCAATTCACTGCCATTAAAACAGACATTTTCAGAAATAACTCTTTTAATTCTTTGTATTGAAGTAAATATATTAAAGTTCTTTCATATTGCTTTATCTTGAGGGCAAGTTATCTTTTATTTTTCTGCAAATAAACTGGGAAACAAGAATGACCTTTAAATAGACAGTCTGTTATTATGTTAATAAATCACCGTATCTTATAGTAGACACACTCCAGAACTGCAATTACAATTCACCATATTAATTGCCATCAATGGATTCTTATATTGCTACAGAAAGACAGAAATATGAAAACAAATAGAAAACAAATATGCTTCTTGCTGGCAAAACAAATATTCTAGAAGGAAAACAATGGTTGAAGATCTGCAGAAAAACTTGGACAGATTTAAGTGTCTGAGCACAATTTTCATACTATGCAAAATGTATATTCCAAAACCACTGAGATGATCATTTTCTTTTCAAGACTCACTATGTGGTTAATGATAAAGTTTATCTATTTCTTTAAAATTAGGTACCTTTTAAATGACTCACTTTCTTCCTCTGACATTATTTATTTGTCTGACCTATGGTTACAGATTTATTTTCATATTAGTTGTCAAACAAAATGAAAAGAAGGAGGAGAAGAAATGAAAGCCTGATCTACTGAAATAAATGCCATTTGCACTGACTTCAACGAGGCCAGGTTTCTAATAATTTTGAAATCTAGATTATATAATAACCACAGGTTATCTTTCCAGGCACAGGTTGCTTCTGTCTGGACAGAACAAATCTATGTCTGAGCCTGTTAGCAGCAGGCTAATAGAGAATTTTGCCAGCAGTTATGATGTTGATTTTCTGCAAAAGCGCTTTTGTTTGTTTGCTTTACTGATATCTGGTGATATATTGGCATAAGAATAGTCTGATTCTAAAACAGGAAAAAGAATGGGTATATGAGGAAAAATCATCTCAAAAGTTTATAGAATTGTCCCTTCCTTGATAATTTCCAAAGTGTCTGGCAGATATCTCTGGTTCTAAGAAGAATCAAAGACAGGCAAAATATCCAAAATACAAAAAGGCAGGAATGTAGCTTCCATTCAAACCTACTACACATTGTCTGTCTTTATCTAGATTATCAGTCCTTGATTGAGATTATCAAATTTACTTTGGACTCAACTGCAATATGGGAGGAACATGTTAGGTGCCATAACTGCTCCCCATGAAATGCATTAAAGCATGAGATAAAAGGCTGGGCTGGCACCGAACTTCCCACTATCCTCCCATTTTCCTTGGTGAATCTGAAAAGGCAGGATGCTGTACTGTATACAAACACAGAAGAAGTTCTACAGTTATTTTCTGGAGGTTCTGCATCGGTTTTGGCTTGCTTTTTCTTCTGTTTTTGCTTTCACTTTTGTTGTTGTTGCTGACATTTTAATAGATAGTTCAATATGCTTTTAAAGGATTAGACCAAAATACTCCATCATTCTTTACTGCCCTGTATTTATCAATTCTCTTAAAGGGAGTTTCTTAACTCTACTCTTCCCCAATCTTTAATCCTTGATCATTTCTCTGAATCCTTTAATATGTTGAGTAAGTCCTTCATTGCCTCATCAATTTTTATAGCATATTACAAATTTGAAAGTGCTCTAAATGTCAGCAAACTGCTTTATTTTTTGTCCTGGAAATCTGCTGGAAAATAAATGCCTGACATTTTTCTTCTTAAAGCCAGCTAGAGGGCTGAATACACACCAAGGCAGAAAGGACGAGGGAAAGGAAAAATCAGAACATTTGACTCAACCATCCATGCATAGACATTTACACCAATCTTCAGTGCATGGCTCAAGAGTTATCTTGCTGCCAACAAAGGCCTCCAAAAAACATGAGAATTGGCAGCTGGCTGCTATGAAGCAATTAGAGGCATGCTGCCCATAGCACATTGCTTCCACAGTATGGAACCCATGGGCAAGCAAGGACCTTCTAGTCCAGAGCACATATGGATGCGGTTTGAGAGGTTACATAAACCTCATGCTGTACCCTTGTCACTCAGCCAAGGAAAGCAGGAGCCATAACACTTCCGGTTTGAACTGTTTGAACGGAACGAGTGGACTTAAACTAAAAACACATAGCTTCAATAAGACAAAGTCTAAATCAGGCAAATTCCTAAGCTGCTTTAGGCTCTCATTAGATGTCTGACATTTGCTGTCTACCCATATTCCCTTACCCACTATATTCTTAGTGCCACTTCTAAAAAGGAAAGATGGTCTTGAAAAGTTTCTCAATGGACTGGATACGAGTCACTTTTTTTGCTTCTAGTTTATTCCTGTGGATAATATAAAGAAAAGATAATTCCCTTCAGCCCCACCCCTGTTATTCCAAGAGCCAGCTGTGACTTTCTAAAACATTTTCCTTTTACACTTTTGAGTACATTTCCAGCCATTGGATATCAAAAATGACATATGAGATTGCACAAAGATTGCCTGACTGTATAGAGCTTCTTGACCACAATCAAATTAATGTTTAATCAGTTTCCAAAAAGCTAAATAGACCATGAAAAGTGTGCTGACTTCACATTACTACTTAATTCTTAGAAGTCCCAAAGGTCAAAATAAGTTCCCTGATTTTCTATAAAATGCCTGGTAGGTTTTCCCCCTCAATTTATTATATTTTTTTAAAACCCATCGATTTGAACAGAAATGCTTACAAGCGCTTAGAAAACTTCTCTTCCTCCATTAAACAGACATATTCTCAGAGCCATTTTTTAAAAAATTTTTACCTATTTTTCAGAAATTAGTCTTATATAAGATCAGATCTTCCAAAGAGAAGAGAATGTGGCAAGATTTTACATTGTATTTTCTCTTCAGTTTTTGCAGCTGTCTGCTTTGCACTGAAATATTCATATATTCATGTGCTTGATATTCTTTGTCCAAGTGACACTTTTCTGGAACCAGCAACCAAATATTTCCTGTTAAGCTAAGGACCCCAAGTCTGTCTAACCATATCTAATGGGTGTACTTTTTGTAACAACATTTGGCTGCAATACTTAATTGGGGACAAAAAGTTCTTCTCTTCTTAATTTAATTTACATGCTGGAATGAATCTCAGAGGTGCTTCTTAAAATCCATCATTTCTCAGAGACAACTGTACACTGGGTGGAGGAACTGCTCTTGAACTGAAGGTTCACTGCACATGGATTGTCCAGATTAATAAAGAGAAAATGTAACATAAAAGCTGAAGAGTAATAAAATTATAAAGCTCATAACTTCAGAGAAATACCCTCAAAGAAATAAATGAAAGCTAAATACTCTGTGTAAGCCATCAGCAAACTGTTGTTTCTCCTATCTGACTAGGTGAACCATTCTTTCTGGTAGTAATGATGGTCAAAATTTAAATTTTAGACTGTATTATCATATATTATCATATATTATTATAATATATAATGTAATCAAAAGGGAAATTTAATGTAGAAAATAATTTCTTTCTTTTCTTTTATTCTGTTAACCTCTCCCTAGGAAATTACCTGAATACATGAAAACAGATCAACAAGTTTAGACCCAACAAATGGATAACTGTTTTCAGTGATAAGGGAATCAAAATCAACAGAAACCTGGTGAGAAATGTAGAATATGGCAACTCCTGACAAGGATCTAGCTATAGAATTTAGTTCCCAATAAAGAAATTAGCATTCTATACAGTGAGGGAGCTTAAGCACATGTGAAAATACAGATACATTGATTCAACCCAACAATTTTCCTGGATTTGTTCCCTACTTCAATATCCTAAAAAATACACTTCAAAGAAGAGATAACTGCACAGGAAGAAGGAGTCATCCCTTAAAATAGGTAATTTCTAGATTCTGAATATAATAATTAATTATAGTAATGCTTTAAAACCTTGTTGGTTCAGGCAAGGAAAAGCAGTCTCAGCACCTCTAAAAACTATGAAATCAGGTCCAATATTGTCTAAAGTATTAATTAAAGAAACTGTTAAAAAATGCTTTTTGTTCAACTCACATGAAAGGAAGCTTTATTCCTGCAGAGTTTTTTTTTGATGAACACCTCTCACTCTAATTTGTTAAGGATAATAGACTAATTGCATTTATGTAATTGATAGGGTAACATAACATCCACTCTGATTCTTATCAAAAATGGAGGTGAAAAACACTTCAGATGCTACCTAAAGGGATTTTTATGGGATATCTCATAGGATGAAAATGATGATAAGGACATGTTGGTGAGTGTCCAGGGGACGGTCATGATGATGATCAGAGGGCTGGAGCACCTCTCCTATGAAGACACACTGAGAGAGGTGGGGTTGTTCATCCTGAAGAAGAAAAGGCTCTGGGGAGATTTTAGAGCACCTTCCAGTGCCAGAAGGGGCTACAAAAGAGCTGGAGAGGGACTTTTGACGAAGGCATGGAGTGATAGGAGACAGGGTAATGACTTTAAACTGAAAGACAATTTACTTAGACTAGATATTAAGAAGAAATTCTGGTGACACACTGGCACAGGATGTCCCAAGAAGTTCTGGAGATCCCATCCCTGAAAGTGTTCAAGGTTTAATATAAATGAATGCTAAAAAAACCCCAACAAAACAGCTGGAGACAAGGGTTGTTTTAGCTGTACTGTTGTACGAACAGTAGAATTTCCCAGTAATTCATTCTTGTCCTTTAAAGGCTGAAGAAATACTTGTAATTCATTTGGTATCAGGTTACTAAAATACGGAAAATTAATATTTATTGATTTTTTATTTTTTTTCCCATCTGTCTGGTTAGAACAATAAAAAGCTAACCATCCAAGTATTTTTGTGAGGAGCATTTGTGAAGAGGAAATAAGTTCTAAAGCACCAAATTACATGTCTTAATTCAATTTCCAATGAATTATTAAAGAGAAAATAAGCAGTAATGCATCAAATAGCATCTTTTATTTAATTTCTTAGTTTTTCATTTGTAAGTTTCAATTTTATTCACTTGGTTCAAATTTTTCCTGACATCATAGAAAAAATATTTCAACTGTCTGTTGAAGCCCTTACAGAATCTTTACTGACAAACACCAAATACCAGTTTTTGGAAAGTATTAAAAGATGCATAGTTCATCACTTTCACATAGATTTTTTTTATCCTGAAGCATAGTTACGGATTTGTTGTTCTATTTATAATCCAAATTAATTTATATTCATTCAAATTCTATCTAGGCCTTAATTGTAGGATTATTGTTAACACATTAGTTAATAGTGTTTTTCTCAGTGAAATTTCTTGTCCCTGCATTTAGGTTAATTTTATTTGTTTTCTTTAATAATTTAACAGATTAAAGTCTGATAAGAGTTTATTTGCTTTCACTGATTCATTTCCTTGGGTAACTTCTTTTTTATGGATATCCTTGTAAACATGTGTAAGAGAACTAAATACAGATTATTAGTATTTAACTTAAAAATGCAGCATATACTTCCTCTCACCTACTCTTTGCTCTTTATTAATTTCCCTGATGGTTTTTTTCCCCCCACATTAGTCTGCTAATTCAGATCAGGAGTGTATCTTGAAAGTGAATCTCCTGTTTTTCCCCTATGGACTACACTTCAATTTCCACCACAGAGTGGCCATGGAGTGCCTAACAGTAACTCCTTTTCAATGAAACCCGACTGGAAGGTGGAAGCATTTGGAAGCAACTGCAAGCAATTCTAGGTGTACATCTAATGCATTCCAGGCACAAATGGACACAGTCCGTAATGGCAGGGAAAAAACCCAAACCAAACCAGAAAGATCTAAACATATCCAGTGTGGATGTTGGAGCCTCAGAATCGGCTCTATCATTTTATAGATCAAGTTCTATTGGTCCACTCAATTTCCTAGACACATCTATAAGCCTAAGGTCTTTCTTAGAGCCCCTACAGTTCAGTGCAGAGCAACTCTTCCAACATTATGAGTTGTAGACCACATTTTAATGCCCAAATCCATTTAGGAACAACACATTTTGTGGAAAATATCCTAAAGTAGCAAGTGACTCCAGACAGATGCTTTCTGTTCTCTTCAGTACTTCCCACGCAGAGATGATATCACCCTTATTCATGAAGAAATCTACCTTAGCTAACTTAAAGAGAGAAACTGTGTACTTTAGGGGTTGCATCCATTTAGACCTCCTGTAAAAAAATATTTCAAACAGAATCCATGGATTGTTATCAGCCATATATCTCTGATGATTACTGACAGGAATAGCCATTATTAGAAAATGAAGGATAAGGTACAAAGCAGTGGTCAGCCAGTTCAGGGAAGATGGCCCATAAATAAGGGTAGAGTTCAAAGGCATGACTGTGACCTTTGGAAGTACCATCAAGCTGACACTGTTGCAGGGCAATGCGGAAGGGAAATTTATCATCACATTATTTATGTCAACAAAAGAAAAAAATCTCATTTTCTACATTTATTCTACAGTTGCCACAGTACATATCTAAAGAACAGTAATTAACAAGGATTAAACACAGCAGGTCAACCTTACTATTATTAAATTATTTGCTGTGACAAATTCACTGTTTGTGGCATTAAAGACTTAATTGCAAATAGACTAAAATCAGGGTTACTTACTGAGCTGTATAAAATATTTTTAATTAAAATTTAAATTGTTAGAAACATATTCAAGTTTTTTTATTCTCACATTCACCTAATTAGACATACACAGTATTATCAGATGCTGGTGGTGCTTGTTCACTGTTCCTGCAATGTATAGTAACTTTTGCTTGCATGTTGTGGTGTGCTTTTTTGGAAAACACATGGTAGATAATCCCAGACTAACATCTATATAACACCTTTTTGCAGCTGTAGGTTTGTACAATCTGCTCTTCCCCATCTAGTCCTATTTTCTTATATAATATTCATGGCATTCTGACAAAGAACAGAACTTCTGTGTCCTTTTTAGAGTACATAAGAATTTAAGAATAACTAAACTGAGTCACACATAGGTCCTCTTTTCTAAATAACCTTTATTCAAGGGTGACCAAAAATGCATAAAGTATAAAACAAGAGTAAATTTTTATAACGTCTAAGATAACTCATGAGTTTTCACACTGAAGTTATTATATTAGTTTGAGCATTATCAAAATGTTGTATTATAATTGCTAGTTTTCTAGTCTTCTTCTCTAGTCCCCATAGATAGAAATGAATGTTCCCTCTATATCCCTCTAAGGTTCCCCTCGATAAAAAGGATTACAAGTATTTCCTCTGTCTTTAAAAAAAACAAATGAATTCTTGGGCAATTGTATTGTTCCTAGAACAGCAGATCAAAACATGCAAGAAAGAATGAAAATATTCAACCCAGAGAAATAAAAAGACAAGAAAAGCCTGCAGTTGATGGGATGTTTAGGAAAACATTGTTAGCATAGCTACAGAAGTAGGAACTGTTTTCTTGGGCAAGAGAGTGGTCTGTAGATGGAGAGATGGAGAGATAAATGTGCAATCAACCAGTCAATATAACTCCCTAAAGGAAAGTATTTCTTAACTGCCATTAACAGCAACTCAAAACTACTCTAGCAGATCAACACTCACTCCAAATTTGCTAATGGTGGGCTCAATCCCCTCATCTAGATCATCCCTAAAGATATTAAACAGGACTGGGCCCAACACTGATCCCTGGGAATAACTGCTAGTGACTGGCCACCAACTGGATGCAGCAGCACTTCCCATCTCTCTTTGGGCCTGACTATCCAGCCAGTTCTTAATCCAGCAAAGAGAGCACCTGTCCAAGCCGTGGGCTGCCAGCTTTTCCAGGAATATGGTGTGGGAGGTGTCAAAAGCTTTGCTGAAGTCCAGGTAGACAACATCCACAGCCTTTTCTCACTCTACCAGGAGGGTCACCTGGTCATAAAAGGAGGGGCCAATACCCACTGAGCTCTGCAATGCATCGCCAGGGACTCTGTACAGAAGACACTGAAGTTACCCTTCGCATTATCACTGCTGAAGTTTGTAATGAGCACCCAGACACAGACCTCTCACCTGATTAAACATTTGCATTCTGTTAAAAGACAAGGCAAGTCTTCCGGAAATTATTTTTCATTAATAATTGTTTCTTTAAACCAAACAGATTCTATACTAATTATTAAGTGAAAGAAATTAGCTTCATTTCAAGCATACTCAAAATCCTTGCTAATGTATTGCTCAGAAGTATCTATGTACCCCTAACTTAACAGTTCCTTTTATTCTTATGCAGCTCTATTTCATTCTTGAAACACCTTTTTCTCTGCAAATATAAATCCTATTAGTTATACTAGACTGCAAAATTCTCTTTATAATTCAAATTTCAAACTTGCATCTGGGTTTAGGGCATCAGGTGAATCAATCTTTCTAATTTATATTCCCAAGTGTGTATGTAATCAATGAATGGTGTCTCTGAGGACTTGTAGGAGCGGGACTACTCTAGCTGAATTTAACTGCCTAATTAATCCAACACCATGTTGCTCTGCTTCAAACAGTTTTCATCAAATTAAATCTTTATATGGCACTGTGGAAATACCAACGGGAAGTGGGGGACGCACAAATAGAAATGGAAGATAACCCGAAAAAAAAAATGTAGAAATAAAGAACAGAGCGATGAACAGGGGAGAGACTTTGGCTCAGCAGGACAGAAAACTGCCATAGACCATGTTCGTAGGAACATCTCCCCTTTTGGTAAAGTAAAAATGTAAGGAAACAACTGTTTGTCCCAGTTCAGCTGCATTTATTTAGGCAGAGAGAAAAACGGATGTTTTCTGCTGCTTCACCATTTTTGCAGGTATACATTTCAAAGCACAACTAAGCCTTTAAAACACAGCACAAGAATAACCTCTCAATACTGATGATGAAGAATATTTATAGCTGACCTGGAAAAGAAAGCTTTAGGGAGAAAAAAGCACTGAGTTCTGTAGCACCTTTCACCTTAAGAAGATGACAGGTACAATTTGCCAAGCAATTGCTAGGCTTCATTTTTTGGTTTTGAAACTGTTGTGCAGCAATTTCAATACAAGTTCAAGTTACCTCTGGCAAATCTTAAAGGGACAGTTTTAATATGACACCAAAGGTTCTTTCTGGAATTAATTGAGAGGAGAAAGAATACCACGTGATGGGAAGTATTCCTGGAAATCATGGACTGAGGTGCATTTTAGGAGCAGAGGAACTATGATAACAACAGATGAAAGTAAAACTTTTATAGATGGATACAGATTCAGCCACAGAAAACTCCACCCACTGATAACCTTATACTGAGAAACCTCACGTGAGGAAGTGGTTTTGACAAATTTCAACCAGGTCTGGGAACTGGTCCTGCAGTTAAGAAATTCCTTGAGCAAGAAAGATTCTAAGCTGTCTTCTTGGATGTGAACTTCCAGTCTCCCTAAACGCCCTCCTGAAAAATTTCATTTGGAGGCCTTTTTTCAAATGAGCCCAGCTGCTTCAGCTGTCTCTGGCATTGTTTCCCCTTTGCAATTGAGGTATTCTGAGAGACAGGATTCAAAGGAGACCGAATCCAGAGGACATTAAATGGCCAAGGGACTTCAATATCCTGTCACAGAACTTCCAGCAATGACACAGTGTTGGATGAAATACAATCCCAAAACCAGACATTGTGGTTTTGGATGAGTTTTTAAAAAATTAATTTTGTCATTACCAAATGGATCTACCAGGACTATTTGCCTCTAGTTGGTTTCTTATGCAGAGGACAATATATTTCAAAAACAGAGAAAGAAAAATGTTTGAAATATGTTCTTATTGATGTCACTAAGACAGCAATAGCACTGGAAATAGCACTTCAGTATTCTTGAACAAGAAAACAAAAAAATGGACAAAGAAAAAAAAGATAAAACCATATTATGGGAATAATATGCAATTACATGATTGAAAACTTACATTTGAAAATTATTTTTTCCAACATTTGCTAAATACATTAGCCAGAATCACTCTTCACAATTCAATATACACAAGGATTGCTCATTGATGTCAAATTATGAAGTAATTTTATGCAATTTTCTTTTCTTTTATGGATGAATGGAGTTATATGAACAATTACTCCTTAGCAAAAGTACCGATTTTGTCTTCCCCATGCTCTTTCTTTTCCTATCAAAGTTATTAGAACTGTCAAAAAATACTTTGTTTCTTCTTTTTGATTGTATTCACCAAAGTGGTCAAGACTTAAAATTTAATTTAAAACGTGTTAAGGGAAATAATCAAGACCAGTTGTTCTCCAAGGAAATCTTGAACGCAGCAGAACCATAGATAAAAGTGTTTAAAAAAATTTAGAAAAGATACCCCTGCAATATGAAGCTCTGTGCAATTTGAAATGATCATTCCAGACAAAGAAGCAGATCTCTTTATGGAAAAACAATTTCTATTATTTCCTTTGTTAAGTGAATGGGGTTTATGTCTTTAAAAAATGCAGTCTAGATTCTTCCTAATTTTCTTCTGTATTTCAGAATAAATGGAATTTTCTCATTATATCCCCCCACTTCTTCTTGGCTCTCTACACAGACAAATCTAATTGCTGATATAAGTCTGGTTCTGGAGATACCTCCAGAATACATTTTTACTATGGCACTTTTGACTAACATTGGAGCCAAGTGTGAATCTACTCCTACTCTAATCATTTAAATTAGGAGTTAAGTGGGTTGATTATACATCAAAACTCTTCCTTATTTTTCTTTCTGTTATTACACCCATGTCACCTAGCAGATAGTTAAAGTGTTGAGTCTTGCAGCTTGTGTTTTGTAGGAATTATCTGGTGATAGGTTAGGTATGTGTTTGGCACAGTTCTGTTTGCTCATAAATATTGCTCGAAGCTGCATTTTCCAGACATTTTTGGTGAGAAAAAGCAAGAGTAGATAGTTCCTTCACCCACAAGTCTCAGATTCTTTCAGCAGGATTACACCAAAATACACGGACAGGTTTAGTTTTTTCATGTCACCCTACAAGCGTTATTCTAGTCATCATCATTGCTGTTGTCACCATCATCATCATCACCACCATCATCATCATCATCCTTTTGGAAGGAAAATTTTGCCTCCCTAATGCCAGATAACTGTTGTTACCAGGGCTTTTGTTCAACTTCTAAATTCGATCTGGAATCCAGGCAGGCAGCATTGGACATGAGGCCTCTTGAGACTTTTGCTTAACCTGTGAACTGCCGCTGACATTCACCTATCTAATATTCAATATTACTGAAATCTAAATTATTTTAATTCTAAGCATAAGCATCTCTTTCAGAACATTGAGTGTCACAGAAGTTCTTAATATACTTTCCATTAACCTTTTCTCCATTAGCTTCCTTTCTGATTTAATTCGTTCTGGGAAAATTGATTGAGGAAATAGCGTTTTAAAATGTTATTAATACAACATCGTCGACTTGGAGTTAAAAGGTGAACATATTCACCAAACACTTCCCTAAGGTTTAGTATTCAATTTAGGGTTCCCTATTTCTTTCCTTTGGCCTTAGAAAGTTGTGTTCAGTTTGAAACCAGACCACCCAGACATTCTTTCTATTTATGTCTATTTATCTCTATTTATTACTCTCTCTCTATTTATTTCCAAATCTTGCACAGAGAAATTCCAGGGAGAGAGGAATGGTTCCCCATGATGTTACTGGAAAAAGAGATAACTACCTCTCAAAATATATTTTATGAACACGAGGTCTCTCCGTTACAGAATACACTACTGAAAAATTATATGTATATTTTATAAAAGAAAACAAAATCCTTGGGGTCCATCAATTAAGAAATGTTTGACTGTTTTTCATCAAACTTAGAAGTTAACTGTGTTATAACTGAAAGCTATACAGCATCACTTCTGAAAGACCAATTGTGTTCCCCAGCTGAAAAATTCCAGTCTAAAACAGTCCAGACAGGATACCTGCAGAATCATTGCCAGTATGTGAGAATGGCTGCCAGCCTGGATTTTTTTTTGTAGTAAGAGTTGTAACAATGTCTGATTGTAGTAGTGAATGGCATTTTGTGGTTCAAAGTAAACTGGGTGTAATTAATTTATCTCCTTTGAAAAGTGACTCATAAAAAGTGTCATACACTTAAGAGCTACAGTTTTCTGCATCATCTACACAGCTGGACTGGTTACTTCTAATGTGCACTTTCCTCATCCAGTGAATTCTGGAATGTGATAGGTATGTCTTAAAGTTTAATGATTTCAGTCACTTCAGCAGTGGTTTAATCTAATCTGTTCTGAAAATACCTCAAAAAAGTGGAAGAATTTTATAAAAAATAATGCTCTAAAATCATAGCCCATGTCTTTATACTTGTTGCATGTTTTTAAGTCTCATATCTCTGAGATACAAGGACTGTGTGTGAGAAATAAACTGTGGTGAACTGAAGAATCGGGGAGATAAAGGTCCTCACAGCATATAAATTTTAAAGAATCTCCCATAAGACTTAAAATTCTAGCTAGAGATAATGCAATAACTTTTAAAAAGGAAAGGTCCAGAAAAAATGGTTCCATGAAGAATTACATATGAAAAGAAATATTTGAAGTCTGTGTATCCTTGGCCTTCCAGGCAGCCTCCACTTGAACTCAAAGTGACCTTGGGGCCTAATTTGGTTGTCCCGGTAATGATGTGGATTAACAGGGTTGAGCTCTTCATTTGTTTATTCATTGCAAGCCTTGATGAGCTCTTGATTTCAAATGCTGCTTTGAGATACTGTCATTAATTCAATGATTAACAAACAAATGGGTCAGTATAACTGGAAGCACATTGAGTAGAAACATGTAGTAATAGAGAGAATTTGCTTTTTCTTAATGGTATGCAATTTTTAATAAGAAATTGTTTTGCTTTATAGCCAGGCAAAACAAAATACATTGTAGAAAACTGTTATCATCAAAGATGTTCAAAGGTATAGCACAATAAAGCATGAAAACAACTTTGCCTGAGGGAAATTAAGCTCACAATGGAATACAGGGAACAGGCCTACCATAAAATGCCTTCATGAGCTGTCATGCTGTGCCTATCATTATCTGAACATTGCCATGAGACATATCCAGCTGCTTCATCTGCCCTTCCTCTTCCCAGGGCAAGGCCCACACATCACACATCTTTGGAACTGTGTAATCACCTTGCTTCCATTTGGTTGAGCTACTTTGCTCAGTATTTGTTTTCCAAGGTGACATGTCAAAAGACTAGAAGAGACTGCTTATAATTAAAATTTTCTTTCCCATTATTGCAGCCTTCTATGTGTTAAAGAAATAACACTTTGTTAGAGGAAGGCTGCCATAGATTCCCCAAAAAGTAAAGGATTGGTAGTGAGGTTCCAGTGTTACTGCTGTGCTGCAATTCCACTCTCATGCAGGTCAGGGCAGACTTCACAATCGCAGAGGTGATGGCCTCAACAAAGAAAGGAAGTCCAACTCAACAAGCACCTTCCCTGAATAAAAGATAACTCCACCATATCTTCCACAGTTTTTGGGTTGGTAATTTGATCACCCAAATAAATGAATCCTTTCAAGTGGCATGGACTGATCTTGCTGCCTCTGGGTTGCCTGTTGTAACTTTCTTCTCCTCTGCCATCTTCCTGTTTCTTCTACCATGTGCCTTTTAAATCTTTTAAGCACTTCAGGGTAGAAACTGATGCTGCTGTGAGACCCCAGGTCTACTTAGCTGACCTACTTAGTACAATCACTGTTAGCAACTGAGTGTTGGTCCCCTGAAAAATTCAGCATTGAACAATGCTGAAAAGCATCAAAGCAGATTTACTTATTTTCCTATAGTAAATCCACATTTTTCTATAGCATGCCTGGTATCTCACAGATGGTACATGTGCCATTTTTTATGTATTTTAAAAGGCTTTTTCTGTGCAAGCCTTAGGGTGCAATTAAATAAAGCCAATACAACCAAGACTAGTATATGAAGGCAATGCATTAAGCACTTTGTATCCCAGGGCTGTATTACAGATGGATACTTCTTTTCAAAATTCCCATATTTGTCATAAATATAACTGGTTTTGACAGGAGGTAAATGCTTAAGCCTGTCCTTTTTTTGACCTGGGCATCTATTTTAGGGTTCTATATTATTGCTGTACATAAATAAAGGTAACTAATGATGCACAGGAGAAATGAGGAGTTCTAGAAACTATTTTGTATACAGCTTAAAGGGGAAAAGGACCCTCCTGGCTCACACCTCACCTGTAAACTCCAGGTACAACAGGAACAGGCAAGAACTGGCATGGCCAAGGTTTTGTTCCAGATAGCTATGGAAAGCACAAGAAACATAATTTACTCCTTCAGAGGGCAGGGTGAGAAAGGCACTAAAAGACTACAGGGACTGAGTGTGTTTCCTAGTGTCCTCTCCCTGGAGGAGGCCCAGCTTGAAGAGTGTTTGCCTTAGCAACTAGGATTAAGGATTTCTGAAATTCTTGTCATCTTTTCTCCTGTATGAAAGACAGAGGAAGAACAGTATTGGGCAAAGCCTAAGTAAAAATTGGAGTAGAATGCACAATGCCTATATAATACTAAACTGATTTACTTCAGTAAGGAACAAAATGGTTCCAGCTCAACAGGCTGCTTCACTTTTAAAACTGGAAGTCCATGACTAGTCCAATTAAGCCCCAAATAAATACTTCTCCAGCTGACTTGATTCACTTTAATGGAGGAGAGAAATGCTGTCAGGTGTGAAAATAGTCCTGTCCTGCTTTGTATGACTTTGGTGAAAAAAATAGTCAATTCTAGTTGAGCCAATTGCATGAGCTAACTTATGATATTTCATTAGAACACAAAGCAAGGGCTGACCTAAATTTTTCTGAAATTTTCTGGTAAGTCAGTTTTGGTTTTGAATATATATATATATATATATATATATATATATATGAGATACTATATATATAAATTCATCTTCATCTAAAATTTTGTGGAAGAAAAGGAATGTATTCAGTCAAAGAGCAAGTAGTTTCACCCTTGACATGTTTTTACTTGGAGGTAAGGCAGAGACCATTTTTAGTATCGATACCTTTTCGCTGGTCCTAAAATCACAAGCCAAACACAGTTAGTTGACAAAAAGGGGTCACCTTTATAAGAATCCTTAGGTGCACAGCACACTAGATGCAAAGCAGTGAAGATGCACATGTAACATAAAACTGACACAATTTTTATATGTTTAGCAAATTAGCATAGCTGACAAGAATCCCCAGTTAGAAACATAAATGATGAGGTAATTCATCCCTGGTTCTACCCTTTTCTGAATTTCCTTCCCCCCCAAGATATTTTTATAAACTTTGTTTATAAAAATATATCTCAGCTGGATTCAACCTTGGCTCCGAGAGAGCCTTGGACCCCCAGGGCTTGGAGACGCTGAGCAATTATTTTGTCTTTCTGTCTAACAGAGTAGATGAAATGCTAGCTACAAATACTATAATAGGCTACAGAGCTGCAATTGTATATGTAAAGAATATAGAGAATACATAAAGGCAAAAAGGCAAAAATCAATTCAGCATCAGTATAAATCTGAGACTATGCCTTGTAGCTACCAGAAGATCAGATGAGTTATTAAGACCACATGGTGAAAACAGAGTGACTATGAAAAAGATGACTGTGTTATTGCTAAGGAAATGTGCAACTTTGCATTATAACCTTCAAAGCACAAAGCTGCTCCCAGCACCCCTTCCTCCGAGTTCACCTGCTCTCCATTTGTTGTGCCATAGTTCTGTGTTTTACACTGCATTCATTGGCTTTGAATTTTCTGGTAGAGAAATAAATCTGCTGTATCGATTCACCACATAAACATATTTTCTTTGTGGGAAATCACTCTATTTGCAGAGGAAAAATGAGGATGATTTTTTCTTTCTTTCCTGCTTCTTTTTCTGTTCAATAGTTCATTAATTTTCAGGAAAGATCAAAAGTTTCCACAGCATTCTGAAAAAAACTGATGGGCACTGTCAAAACATCCATGAAATTACATTTTTTTCACATGGGTATAAAAAGAGCTCATCATGTTAAATTATGAAGAAATCCAGATCTGCCACTTACTCTGAGGCAATGCATCTTGCAATTGCCTGCTTTTAAAAGAGGAAGGACACAAGATGCTTCTCTACAGGTGCAATATTATGAACAACAGAACTGGCAGTAGAGTGTACAAGACTTCTGACACAAATCTGTCAGGTCAGACATGACTTCAGGAATTTTTGAATAACTGCATGACTAAACTTTTAAAGGAATGAGAAATGAAGGTTACCACATTCATCTTGTGTTTTTGTTAAAAATAGTTGAACTTCTTTAACTCTCTTGTTGATTGCCATAATTCTAGAGAACACATCACATGAGCTAGCCTTTGCCTTTGGGGACACTTTGTCCCTTTTTAGGCTGTCATGAAAGAAAGTCAGGAAGTGACATAATCACACTTTATCTGGGTGTTATTTACCTCATTCAGTTTTAAATATTGCTAATGTATATGTTTAAAGAAAGCTGTTAAGGTTCTGTTCATTTGTGTTGCCCATCTGTGCCCTTCAGCTCTGTTCTGTGCCAGTGGACAGCACTGAGGACTGGTCGCCATGCAGACAGCCCTCCCAAAAGCAGTAAAAGTAGGGCATGGGCAGCTAGCAAACCTCCTAGAGAGTCTTTGAGAGTAGTCAGGTGAATAATAATTCTCATCATCTGTTTCACAGCCATGGGTAACCATGTGATCACTAAGATTCAGCTACTTGCTAACACTTTAAATAAAACTCAGTGGAGACGCTTTTAAACAGTGTATGTGTTGAAGGGAAAAATATTGTCTTTTATTACACTGAGTTATATCAGCAGATAAACTGACTAGTTTTCAGATAAACAAGCATTTTCCTCAGGCTTCATGCACAAAAAAGCCAAGTCCAAGCAAAACTTAAGAGAAAAAGAATTGCTCTAAGTTGAACTTAATTATGGCAAATTTGTATTCATTTTAGCATGAGCATCTGACAGCTTGTGAGGTGGTAGGTGAGTGCCAAGGAGGCTGAGAAACAGGAATTGCCTTTACACATGTTAGCAGGAGCGCTGAGAAAATTCACAGTCACGTCAGCCTCAAGGGTCCCAAAACATGGGTGTGTGAGGTAAAGTAGCCTCTGGTTACCACTCTGTAGTTTGCTTTACATGTCAAGCCCAGGTAGACTCAGCTGCCAAGCTCAGCTCACAGCAGGATTTACAGGTTTTAAACTCTGAGGGTGAATCTGACCCTGGGTTTGGGTTTTGAACTGTGCCAGTAGTGAGTGCATGAAGGCTCCAGACGTCCAGACATCTTCTTCTTCATCATCGAGTCACCAAACACTGCACTTGCCTCCCAGCAAAGACTGAGTGTACACAACAGACAGCAAAAAAAGATAGGAGTTGCACCTTTAAGAACAGCAGTGTGTTTAAAGAAATTAGATCAGTCAGAACTGTGATCCATTTTACATTTGGCATTTCAATCAGACATGGGTAATTTACTTCCCCAAATAAATAAGTACTTTCATGTATCTTACTCTAGAGTGTTTGAAGCATACAGTTATATCAGTGAAATGTAGTAGTTATTTATTCTGAACTGGCATAACATAAATAGATAATGACTAGTGACCTACTTAAATATATGGGTGAAAACTAATAAAGAAATAATATTTTACTCCAAAAAGACAACACTGCTCTGATAAATCACTGCTAATTTCAAGTATAATGTTCTATGACCCATAGAGGTGCTTGCGTACATATTTGTGTTTCGTACACTATGAAAGATTTCCTTTCTACGGCAATTTATATGGCAGGCAATTCAGTCTTCTCTGTTGACAACAATAGCTCATTCTGGAAATACATCTAGCTGCATAGTGGTCATTTGTTTATTTAGGAAAAAATGAATTTTACAAAGTTCACATATTACACATTTAACCTTTGAAAATTGCAAGTGTCAAGATGAGAGCTACAATGGAGCACAGCATCTGTGCTTCAATATATTACCATGTTTGTTTTCAAGGAGTCAAGGGAGTCCAGATAATTCTTAGAATTTAATCACTCAGGTTTGTAATCATAAATACACAACTCTACAGCAGAAAGCATTAAAAAGACAAACCATCTTCTGGGTAAGTGTTATGAGATAGTGGAACAAAGCCACAATGTTCCTAATTGATACTGGAATGGAAAAGCTTTTAAGAAGTGTAATTACCCCTGTACTGATTCAATCTTTCTCGTCATGACAGAATTTCTAAAACATGTTTTTCAAGACTATTTGTCTTTATAGAAAGACAGTAATCATCATTTGAAATGGACTGCACAGAAAACTAATAGCTTAGTTTTAATACACTAAATCAAGAAAATACTACGACATTTGGGATGTTCAGCTCTAATGAATATTTGCCACAACTGAGGTTATTGTTAAGCATATAAATAAATATATATCTGGCATATGTAGAGCAATTATCACTGAGAAATAAACCATACCTATGCTTTTACAATTGATTTATTTTCAAGGCTTTCAGCTGAAGAGTAGAATTCTGACTTGAGCTGTCCAGGAAGAGACTGCAGACTCTTCAAAAGCTTACATTGTCCTAGACAATATCTCATTAATGGAGTAAGGACATTTTTATGGCTTGTCTGAATTTAGGAATTCCTGGAAGAAGCAATTTTAGGGAGTCAAGACTCACAGGGTATATATAAGGCAAAGTAAAGATGTAGTAAAAGAATGAGGCAAACACTCCAGAAAACAGAATTTCAATGAGACTAAGGTCAAGATGCCTGTCTCACTATATAGCATGGATAGCATAAGAAGAATTCATCTCATCTGCATCTGGACATCTGGAATGCAGGTCTGCCTTCAGAGCTGAACTACTTAGCTATGTGGAGAGCTAACTTAGCGATGTGGAATAACTGAACTGCTTTTCTATGTGGAGAAATACAGGCATCTCTGAGGAATTTGTCTCATCCTAAGGTTAAAATGTAACTAGATCTGAGGAATCATTTCCTGAAAATGCCTGTTTTTCCTCCTCTGGCAATAAGAATGCCTGGTTTGGATGCAGCATCTCCATTTAGGCAAACCAAAACCCACTGAAGCTGTTGAGCCTCAGAGCACTGATATGCAGGAGATCTCTCCCCCAGGGACAGTCCAGGAGAGTAGAAACTGCAGAACTTCTGATGGAGCATCTGCTGTCAGGCTTTTGCAGCGCAGTGTTGAGATCTCACTTTGGCCCATAAATAAATAAATTATGAACTCTTCAGGTATAAAAGTCAGGTAAGTCAAAGGTCTGCAATTCCTAAAAACTTTGCCCAATTCTCTTTCTTTAAACAGTTAGGGCATAGCTGTAGGCTAATAACACAATGGATCTATCCTGTAGACTTCTACATCTGAGGTATCATCAATAATCCCTCTGACAGACAAGAGAGAGAAATAAGCTTTTTTATGCTTATTATTTAATATTCATACCCTATTTCTTTCTAATATGACCTTCTGAAACAGGCCAGATTTGGCTTAGAAAATTGTTGCTATTGTCCCTTGACAACACTTGGAGTTTGAGGTAGTAGCTCAGATGTTTGCCTCTAGTCCATGGACTTGATTGGATGAGATGGATGCCAATCCAAGTCTGAGTGAAAAAAGTCACTTAAGTCAAAGGAGGAGAGAACTCAGCTTTTATAAAAAGGATTTAAAAGGGCTCAGATACAGATATGTTGAAGAGACAATTTGAATCCTTTATTCTGAGAATCTCCTTTTTCTAATATAGACATTTTCCTCTGGAAAAAATGTACAGAATGATGTGACAAGTTACTTCCACTGACCATCATATACAAGGATAAGAAAAATAAAATTGGGTATATCACCAAGAGGCAAAAATGTGTAATTACTGAAACAGAAAATTTCTATGTTATTGATTTTGTAGTACTGGTTGGAAAAAAGAAAGCTATATCTCTAGTAATCCCCATTGCCAGTCCACCAAAATAAGGTTTGGCTCAATATATCAATTTTACAGCCTCTGCCATTACGAACACACTGACCTTTATTAAAAACTCAATAACTGTACTCAATAAATGTATGACTGGGAACTACTAGAAACTACTCAATCAATATCAAAGAAAGAACAACCAGCTTCAGATCCTGATAGCAAGGCAGGCATTTTATTATTTTGATATAATTTCCTTGTCTGAGTGACCAGGGACATGAATTCTTAAATCCAAAAATGTGATATAACCCAATAACTTTTTTCTAAAACCCCATTTTAATTTTAGACTAAGTTAAATTCCAGCAAATGTTTTCAGGGTGACACAGTAAGAATCACAGAAGATATGGATGGGCCTCACAAAGTGGTCTCCATCCCAGCATCCTGGTATAAAAGCAGAAAATAAAAATCAAATACAGATATAGCAAATGCAGTAAAAGGAAGAGTCATAGAATTCCTATTGCAGCACCTTGCTGAAGCCTGATAAAATGTGAAAGAAAGGTGAATGTATTTTGAGAGGAACCACAGAAGAAAGACACTAGCAATGTGACAGAAATTTACAGCTTGTTTAAAACTATGCTATATGTCAACAGAAGGCTATCTTATTAAGAACAAATATTCTATCTCTGCCTTTTTCACATCAAGAAAGACAAATCTGATTTGGGAGGCATTCCTGCAGGTGTGCCTTAATGACATTTAAAATCAATTACAAAGGTACGAATAGGACTAACACAACTGAAAGGCTGAGACAAACAAAATTGATTTTACTAAAACCTCACTTTTCTACTTATGTTTTGGAGGGTTAGCAGTAATGTAATTCTCTGACATCACTAACATTATCTATATGCACTGTTTGAGGATGTGACATTTCAGTCTGTTGATATGCCTCTTCAAAGCAGAAAAAACAAGTCAGCTTGTTTAATGAATAAACTCAGGGGAGTATGTCAACAACATTTGTTTTGCTTTGGGGCCATGTTCATAGGAATAACGAAGTGCAAAGTAGTCAGCTTGTTTACATTCTTATTATACATCCTCTGAATAACAACTGCTATTAAGAATTAAAATTTTTTCCACAGAGACAGAAAATTCAGAAATGTTTTAGTCATTTAAGTGTTTGTCACCTACATTTTATTCAGCACACTTTACTTCTATTTAATTATAAATGCTCAGTTAAACTGCAATGCTGGATTTCATTTCCAGCATGTAAATGGATAATATTGTCTCAAATATTTTGATATTACCATAAGACTATTATACGATTTTCAGGGACTTACATTAACTAGACTTCTACACTTTTGTGTTTAGTAGCTTAATTCTAGTTGAAATTAGTTTGGAATAATCATTAAGTGAATGGGAATCCTTCATATATTGTAAAGCAGTGTTGATAAAGTTACAAAACCTGTCATGCGGCAACTCGAGAATATCACATGGTTAGCTTATTTACTTAACTACTGATAATTGCAATTTTTCAGAAAGCTAGCAAGATCCTTTGCACACTAGACAATCCTTCTGGGGCTGCAATAGCTTGGAATTGTTTTAGCAACAGAAAGAGGAAAATAACTCTCCCTTTGATTCAAGGAAAGTATGAAGTCATTGCAGTGAAAATATTCCAAGGAGGCACATGCAGCTTCTGGCATAGCGTGGAGAAAGAGTTTTAAAAACATCCAATCCATGCACTGCTGTATCTCACACCTCTGCTGCCCCAGCTTCAGACTGCTGTGCACGGGGAAAGTGAGGAAATAAGGGGTTAAAACCACAACTCCTGATAGTTCTTACTTCACTTTTTTTTAAGTTGCAAACCTCTCCAGACAGCTAGTGAATGAGCTGGCTCCTCAAAATAAAAATCAAATGGAGTCCTCTGCCAGTAGAAAAAAATCCAGTACCTCTTCACCTCCAGTAGTGCAAGTGTGCACATGGCAGTGGTTGAAGCAGCAGCTGTTTCAGAAGAAAAAATCAACTGATGCTCAAATTCTGTGCCACAGCTCAAGGAGCAGTTTTAGCAGAAAATGGCAAGCATCAGTCATCGCTGGCATAAAATCATAAATCCTTCTGCCACCAGTGCTGCTAACTGCCCTTCAGCTGTCCATGTGATATGCCTGGGTAAGGAGGCAAGTGTCTCCAGATGAGTAATGCCAGCAGATCAACAGCTGCACTGTGCACAAGACTATCCCCCTGTCACTGGGTGTAGAACTCTGTGCATGATGCCTGGGCTCATTAGAGTTGTTAATTGATTGTTTATCCCTCTATCATCTCCTGTCTTCTCTTCTTCACTGCCTGAAAAGTGTTTCCTAAAAGGATGGCATATGGGAACTTTGAATGTTATTTATTTCTGTACAGAAACATAGGGAAAAATACAACAGCAAACTTGGAAAGTCCTTTCTTTCAGGGCCTTAAGAGCAAAGACACCTCTGTGACCTTCTGAGAGCTTTAGTTGAAAAAGGAGTAATTTCAGTGATAATCAGTTCTAGAGATGATAAATCTCAGACCAAGGATCATGTTCAATAATTCACTATTGACATTCTCCCGGCTTAAGAATACTAAGGGTTTCAGACACAATGCTAGTTAGCCCTGTTACTTATGATAGCAACTCTGAATTTAGGATTTGGTCATCAAAGACATGTCGGGTTTTTTTCCTTCTTTCTCATCTCTTGTACATATTTCTCTAATTAATATATGGCATAAATATGATATAGATGTCCCCTAATAACTTTGCTCTTCCACGAACCACGGGAAAATAACCTTTCTGAGGAATAAAATTTAAAAGACAAGATTTTTCAGGGAATTTCAGGGAACATTTCATAGCAGATGGCAATAATATGTCTTTGATATGGACTTGAGAACATTGCTACATACTGCTATATTGTGTTTCACATTTGTAGAAAGAGACAGAGACCCACTGCAAAGTGATCGCAAAATCAGATGCCTTGTATACAGTGTTTGCAGTCTGGTTAAAATGCCATTTTCTTTCTTGGTAGGATTTGTCTGGGCCAACAGTTTACTGTTGACTGCATAGATCAGTGCCTGTTTTTGGTGCTAAAAGTCTGTTTTGCTCAAAATCTGTTACAAGCACAGAGCTTCTCAAATTTATTGTCCACTCAGTATCTAACTGAGATGGAAAAAATACTATGGTATCAACTTTTTGGTGGTAGAACAGCTTTTTTTTTTTCTTTTACTGTAATGCTAGAAAATTTAGAGTACATGGAGATCTTCAGCACCAGAAGAAACCACTCATTAGTTTAACACTGGTAGATAAGCAATATCTTGACTAGCTTCTGCTTGGCTGGCAACTTGGATAAGAACTATTTCTTTGAGTAGGAAGTTCTCTAGCACAGACACTGCACAGTATCTCACAAATTAAATGACTGTATTAAGAGTTTTTAATAACTAAAGGCTCATTTAAAAAATTATTTACCTACAGTAAAGAAACATATTGATACTGATGTTTGTCTTTCATAAAATGAAAGCATGAACAAATCATAATGAATCATGAATAAATAATTTCCCCTAAGTTAATTCCTGGACAGTTCCATGGGATCTCATTATGTGAATCAGTTTTTAATCTCATTTCATGATACAAGTAACTGTGACATGCCTAGGTTAGATTTTATTTTGATAAATTATTCTACAATAGTAGTCAACTGCATATTTCAAGTAGTGATAGAGCAGCACTTGTTATGCTTTATTTAAATAGCCATTTACAGTACACTCTGTACTAGGAACGTATTCCTTCTTCACTGACTATGCACAAGCATTTGACATTTACCAGGTGTACATTAACTGAATTCTAATAATTAAAATACAGCCAGACTGATTCTTACGTGCCACCTTGTGGAAAATCAATGAAATTTTCTTACCCAGCAGCTGATACTAAAAATTCTGAACTGAGAAAGAGCTGTTGGAAATTATAAAAATAGCTATTAGAAAGAAGGATATAATATTGCTGCAACAAGATACATGTTCTGATAATTCATTTGCATAGCATCTCTCAGCTACAACAAATAACTGAATCAAAACGATGGGGCATATTTTCGTCTGAGGCTATTTTCACCATGGATTTCTCTAAATGTGGCCAAAACACAGTTCAGAGCTGAAACAGTTAAAAGGTGTCATTCTTAACCAATGACCATAAAACAAAATATGTTAATTTAGTTAATAAGATGTCAATGTAAAGCAAAAAGAAAGCTTTGATGTACCATAATTATGGTACCAGTGCTCTAATGTCTTTCAGATATCTTTTACTATATTTTTATAGCACCTCGGCAATGGCTCAAACATAATCTGGTGGTAAAACATTGAACATCCATAGTTTACATGTTAAAAAATGCAAGCTCTCAGTATTAAATTTAGAAAATTCAGTTTCCACAAGAGAAATCAGAGTTATTTCAGGAGATATAAAATCTCACCTATTACATGTAAAATTGAAAGTGTTTCCAGTTTTACTTTCTCCACAAATTTGCAGCATCTTTTCCAAGTCAAATGTATGGCCTTCAAAGAGGTATCTGGAAGGAAGCATTTTGTTAAAAAAAAATAATTTGCCCTTGCTTAAATTAATGCACAGGAATGGGAATAGAGATAATTAATATAATTTCTTAAAGGGTCTGTGGGATAATGATGACATATTAAGAAGTCTAGCAAAAATGCAGGGAATATTATTATCCACTTTTCAGAAGTTTTTTTTGGAGACTTTAAAACTTTGTATTTCAAAAACTGTTGAAAAAACTGCCGAGTACAACATGGATGGTATTGTTTGTCACACAGTTAATCACAATCACCTTTGGTGCCACCCCTGACAATAGTTAAGAAGATGGTAGCTTAGGTAATTAAATGGGCATTTGTAAAATGGAAAACATTTAGAAAACATTAAGGTAAATGATGTAAAGCATCATAGCAGGGACTCAGGCTGAACCTGGAAAACAATGAGCTACCATGTAAACTAGAAAGACCAGAAAGTTCTTGTTTTACACAGTGGTTGCCTGGAATGAAACTAAGGGACTAGTTCTGTGGTAATCAGAAGAACTTTCAATTTCAAAGAGTGTTTAATCCTGCCTGTTTTTTGAACTGCCTTCCAAACTAAAAATGCATTATTTCTCCCAGCCTGCAAGTATTTTTTCCTAATGACACATATTTAAAAGACTGTGTGCCTTATGTACTGAGTACTAAGTAAGTAGACAAATTATGGCAAATTATGGGGGATTCTTTTATTTTTCACAAAAATCATGCAAACACGGAATGAAACATATCTGATGTTCACGCAATTTCACACTCTTCTTGGTATGCTCAGAGAAAAGATTTAAATTTCGCTATGACTGCTCCAGTTTCTGGGAAGGGGGCAGTTATGTGGGTTTTTAACTTGCATTTTTCATAACAGTACATTGCCAAAAATATTCCAGTCTCCCAAGGGCTCTAATGAAAGGCTATGAGTAGGTTAATGGATTATAATGAAAATCCAGTGTGTTCATATGTGAAAGAAGGGGGGGGTGGTTTTTCTCTTTTATTTCTTCACATCTTTTATTTTCTCTGAACCAAATGGCTTGCTAATGCATTTAGAGCTCTCTCCTGTTGAAAAAAGCTGTGGCTCTAGCTGTGAAACAGCCCAGCCTACTCAACAGCACGTTTGCCCTTCTCCCACCTCCTACACCTACCACTCTTTTCTTCCCGGAGCCTGTACCACCCAGCTGGCTGAACACAGAAGCATAGGAGAGTTTGGGTCCCTTTTTTATTGGCCTTTCTGGATAGAGAGGTTTATCATAATCTACAGCCTCCCCTCTCCTGAAAACGCAGAGCAACAAATCTTCCTTGCTTCAGTTTGCTCATATTTCTTAGCACAGATGAAGGAAAAAGCCAAACAAGTCAGGAGGATTTCTGAGGAAGCCTAGAAGGGAACAGACAGTATTTAAAAGTCAGGAAAATACAGAGAAAGACACAGAAATCCTTCTCTGGAAGACTAACACACCAGTCCAAATGCATACAGCCTCCCCAGGTAAATTCCTGGACCTATCATAAAGGGAAATAATTTTTTCCAGAGCAGCTACACATTAGTGTGCAATTTTTTCTAGGTAAGTTCAGCCCCAGTGCAACTGAAGGGTCTTTCTTGAGGAGGTAGCTGAAAATATAAACTACAAAGTACCAAATTTTAAAAGGTTGCCTAAAAAATTTGGAAATCCTTTTTCAATACTTTATCCTCACTACACTCTGAGATGGCCAGTAGGATGTGTCTGGAGGAAAGCAGAAAGAGTAACATTTGACAGACACTTTCACTGCTCATACATATCAATGACAGAGGCAGCAACTCCAGGGTAAAACAATCTTTGTGTATCTTCAGTAATATGCCCATTACATAAAATTATTATTTTCTAGGTGATGTGGCAACTTCAACCCCATAACTTGAGGTATAATATACCTATTTATTTCTCATTTTCTGTGGCTTTGTGTCCATGATTTACAGTGTTTACTTGTGAAAACAGAAACTCAATTCCCACAAACGCATTAAACTTCTCACTGGGAAGCTCTTTAAACAGATTGACAAACACTGTCTTTGTCTTCCAAAGCAGAGTTGAAACCGATTATCACTAAAATGCTTCGCAGTGAGTCTCTGCCTTCTTCGGTAACTTATCTTTCTCAGAGAGCCCCCCAGTGATGCAACAACCTGACTGTGTCCTGGACAAACTCCTTTACAAATGCAAGCTTTTTCAGTGGGCTGTTACATACTGGGAACTTGTGATCAGATCTGAAAAAGGGCAAAACAGTTTCAACAGAAAACCATCTAAAATATAATGTTAACAGGCACTGACCTCCTTCCCGAGCTCGGACAGTTTATTTGCCCTGAAGTGTTTTCCCCTTGCAATATCACAGAGTTGGAAGAGCCACACTAGCAAACAAAGATACATTTCATTATGAAAGGTTTGCGAACAATAGCACATCACAATGGTTTCAACAAATCCCCTGACAATCCTGGAATCTGGGAGATGGGAATTTTCAAAAGATTGGCAACAGTATCTTTATGAGGTTCAAGAAAGAAAACCACGGACAGATATGGAATGGTAGATGATAACTTATTCAGCTGCCCTCTCCTCCCCACAATCGCTTGCAAAGAAATAAAATGTGATTGAAAAGTTTTCAACCCAGGTATCTGTATATAGGGTAGGTATTGAACTGACCACTAAAAATAGCTTACTAAATCACACTCTACTTGTACACAATTTAAATGCTGCTATTTGAAATTTCACTATCGTGTTTAACAGCAGCAGGATATCTGGACACAAAATCACTTAAGTGAAGACACTGTCCCTGATTCCATTCAAGACTGTAAAAAATAGATAACAATTAAATTGGGGGGGGGAATGAATTAGCAAAATTATTTTCATGGCTTGACCACAGGAAGAATTCTGTATTCTCTGATGAAATTCTGTAACTTTGCTTACTGTACCATGATGACCTATATATGTGAGTGTGTGTGTTTGTGTGT
This sequence comes from Acanthornis magna, assembly GCA_036785705.1. Taxonomy (NCBI): domain Eukaryota; kingdom Metazoa; phylum Chordata; class Aves; order Passeriformes; family Acanthizidae; genus Acanthornis; species Acanthornis magna. The sequence continues at coordinate 18,512,325 of JAWUZG010000090.1, forward strand.
GTGTTTGTAGATAGATATATATAAATATGTGATCTGATTATGATCTGTAGTACTACAGGTAACCTACCAGGATTTTTCAATATGATGAGGTGTTACAGAGAAGTCTGATGAAATTCCAGCTTTCATTTGAACATTGTCTACTTTCCCCTCACTGATTACAATTGATAATTCCCCAGATCATTTTTTTCCACTTAAAATACTTTTAATGTAATGATCTTCACAGAAATAAAACCAAGCCATTTTCCTTATATAAAATGATCACATTTATATACAATCTTTATTGCATTACAAACAGAAATTGTAAAACAATCATTCTAGGTGTTGCTATTCCTGTTCATAAACTGACCTGTCTCACAAATTTTCATTTGTACTGGGATAAACAACTCTAATGTCTGTTACTTAAGCAATATTCCCTATAAAATATATTCAGAGTGACTAAGTGCCTTCCCAGGTGTTAGCAACACACAGCAAGACTAACAGGCAAGTGAGGAAATTTGTTGTCCCTTGAAATATGACTTTGGCAGTGTTCCCTCAGTTGTTAATAGGTTTGCCCATCCTACTTTCAGCAGCTTATTTAGGAAGATGGCATTTTTAACAAAATACTCTTCTTTTTATTGATTCAGTCATTCACAAACTTTTCCACTATGGTCTGACTTTTTTTTAAACAAGTGATTTAAATCTTGTGTCCAAAAAAAACCTAGTCATTTAAGTACTCAAAACTCACTGCACCTTTGATCCAGTTTAATGGTTTTTTCCTTAAAAATCATGATTGCTAAGATATGTCTGTCTGAAACAGACACACTCAAGCTGCTCTCCCTTAATCTGCATTCTTTACTGGAATTCCTGGTTTCCAGGAAGCCAGACAGAATCTGAAGAACTCATTTTGCTGCACAGGCAATTTTATTTTCTTCCTTATTAACTCTAATTCCCAAGTATTTTATTCCCTTCTGCCTCTCAGCTGTACTCCAGCCTGCAAAATATGTACAGTGGTATTTTTATTTCATATGTAACATTATGAATCTATCACAATGAATCTAACTTTTTGCTAAGATCTGCTAAATTTACTTGATTTTTAGAAAAAGTTGCCTGCAGCTCAGTGATATATACAGTGATATTCATAGAGAAAATACTCTTATAGTGTTATTACCGGTGGCAAAAACAGGCTCTGTGAGTCTCTATTGCTATTTCTTCATGTTGACTGGTTCAATTGCACTAAAACAAAATCATTCCACTCGTACTTGGAAGTTTTGACCCCATGCAAATTTTTTCAAAGAGTTCAGTTCATTAGATCACAGGCTTTTTCTGAAATAAAAGAAATAACTCTTGGTCTCTTTGAACAGGGAGATTTTAATTGTTTCAGTTGCACTTTATGTGGGATAAATCTAGTGGATTAGGTCAAGGAGAACTGGAACGCATTAATTCCTGACAGAGATGATGATATAAACAGGATAATACCTTGGAGATGTTTAACAATGGAGACAAGAAGCTTGAATTTAAGGCTGGAAAAAAGCCCAAGAGTTATGTACAAATTTTAGGTATCTTATTTTGACTAGACTGTAAAAGCAAAAAGAACAAGATAAAAAGAGCAGATAACTAGGTAAGGAAAAGCTTACAGGTTTAAATTAGCCTTGGCTCCCCAGAATCCCAGCACAACTGAAGCTGGACAGGATGGTGCAGGTCATCTGCTGCAAAGCCCAACCAGAGCAGGGTCAATCAGCTCAGCAAGCACAGGCCTTGTCTCATTGTGTTCCAAGCACCTCCAGCAAAGATTCTCAGCCTCTCTTGATAATCTGTGCCAATGTCCAATCACCCTCAGAGAATTCTTTTTTTTCTGAAATCTGGTCAAAGTTTCCCTCATTGTAACTTGTGGCTGCTGCCCCCTGTCCTGTGGCCATGCTCTCTGAGAAGCCTGGGGCACGTCCTCTACACACCACCAGAAGAAGCAACAAGCTCTGCAGAGAATGATGCACCCCTCAGCCAGAATGCTCCTTCAAACAATTTATGCTTAAAGCATCTAGGTCAAGATAAGGCAGCAGGACAGATGTTGGGAAAGTCTTTCCTTTGAACACATTACTATTTATTAGTATTAGTAGTTCTTTTGTCTTCACATGACAAATTCCCAGCCAAGGGCAGGGTAGTTGATGTCTGGTCTCATGCTTTCCTTGTCAAACTGGACTAACAAGTTGAATTCAAAGGTGTCTGAAATTTATCTGCCATTACAAGAGAAATATTTCTTAAAAGACCATACAAAACTGCTACTTTCAGGATTGCCAATCTCACTTTTTAAACAAATCTGTCTTGGCTCAGAATAATTTTCTGATTCATAATGAGCATCTTTTGTGTTTGTGTCAATTTTATTCTTTAGGTGACTTTGCTTAGAATGACTGCAGATATAAAATAGTAAATGAATTTCAGTAAAACTAAGCCCTTCCTGTGGATTTGCTATGCTCCACTGACACATCTCAGTTTCTGTCCTCCACCTTCATTCTGTATTAGTATTCTCCAGCTCAGGGAAATATCACAAAAAGGATTATTGAATTTTGTTGTACTAAAATGTCATATCTTGCTCTCTGTTTTGACATTTTCTTGATCAATAAATTGTCAATGCAAAAAAGACACAGCTATTTAACTTTCTGTGTGCAAAGAAAGAATAGGAGTTGTTATTGGATTTCTCAAGGACATGAAGAAAGCTGCCCATTAGAGTGGGGAACCTTAGTGAGAGGAGATGGGACAGACAAGGCAGAGATATCACACACTTGTAAATGAAGCAAAAAAACAAGGTTGAGGAAAATGTTCTTGTCTTCTAAGGGCTTCTATGGATACACAAAATGTTTTTCTCTCTTACAACAAGAAATGCATTGAAAGAGGATGCAGGTCTGGTCATACAACCATAACAAACAAGATATGATGCTTTCTTTCTTCTTACCTGGGTCATCTGTACACAAATTTCCAAAAACTTCTGACACAGGCAAAACCATCTGCTTATTATCTACAGTATGTACACTATAGAGTTATCTGGCAATTCGAAGAAACATATAGTTCCTATCTGTGGTCCAAACATCCACTTGGGTTTCTTTGCAGGCAGCATAATCAAGCAAAAGTCACAGCCAGAGAACATGCTTTTCCCATCTGTGCTGAGTCTGCCTTTGCTGGTGCAACAAAATGGAATTTTCATCTCTGATGCTTCCAGTTGTGTTACCATTGCAGCAGCCAGTTTCTCTGTGAAGACCACTTCATCACTCCTGACAGAATCAATTAACGCTGCTGCTTTTCAGACAGACTGAAATGCAGAATGAAATTCAGAAATGAAACATGCATTAAAGTGTTTTGCATGTATGCCTTTCAATCTTTCATTGCAAATCAGAATTTTAAGTTTGATCTTTAGAGTCTTAGTTACTTTAGATGTCAACAGTAAAATAAACCACACGTGTGTGGCTCCGACAAACTGATGTCCCATTCCTTTGCAGTTACAGAAATACTGCATCTCATTCTTGCCAAGGTCAGCGAGTCCTTGGAAAGCAGCCTGAGAAACAGAATCTTTGGACAGGGAGAGACTTTTCCAACTCCATCTAAAGAATAAAAAGGTAACAGCAGAGCTCCTTTGTTACATGTTCACCACTGTAGTTTACAACAAAAAGTCTGATTACACTTTAAAAATACTTGTTCTGGTGTTTTGCTTATATTCTTAAAGAATAATTGCACTGCATAATTTCGTTCTCCTATACAAGATTCTGCATGAGACTTTTCCAGTTCCAAAGCAGATTTAGGGCATTATGCATGATAAGCCCTTTTTTTCTAATTTTATTTAGATAAGGTAGTGCTTTGCATCTGAAATTTTAATTAAAAAAAACAGACAGTTCTTAAACAGAATTATGCCAAAAACTTCCTATGTTAACTGATTTAAATAGTCTGAGAATTTAAAAATGCATTGGTTAATCAACCCTTAGCACTAAGGTAAGCAGGGAAGGACTGATTTTAGAAATGGATTAGGGAAATGAAGTAGGCCCAAACACAAATCTGTGGTTTTTGTCCTCACTTGTTTACCATTTCTAACGGAGTAGGATGTGTTTCTTCATACAGTGTTTTCTTCTTCAGCTTTCTACTGATGTTCTGATCCTTTGACTACTCGCAAAGCTGCTAAATCAAAATCTGTGAATAAACCTCCCATCATAAGGTACATACTTAATTACTTTTAGACATGCTGAGAATATCTGCAAGGTGATTAATATAACTTAGCTTAATATAAAATCAAGCTAATGACAAATAATATCTTCCTTGGGTTTTTCACACTGAGAATGTAAATCCTTACTAATGAAAGAAAAAGCTTTTATATCAGAGTAGGATTACTATACTGAACAAAAACTTCAGCAGTTATATATACATATGTATCTCAGAAACTATTTGCACATTAAGAAATTGACAAATCCTAAACAAAACTACTGCACATAGTTACATCTACGTATTTTATATATATATATACACACACACATAATAAAGAACAAGAGAAGTGAGGAAATTTACTCCTCACACTCTATATTATTACAGTGGGTTTAATTTTTGAATGCAAGTATATGACATCCACTTCTCCTGAGCTAAAAATTTAACAAGTTCTTAATGTTTGATATTTGAGCAATGAGTTTTCAATTTCTACTCTTCTTTACTTCTTTTCCAGTCCTCCTTAGCTAGAGGGAAGGGCTAATTCACTGAAACATCCATATTTACTTAATCACTATGCTGCACAATATCAATGTTACCCAGGGAAGAATAATACATGCTAAATATGAGAGACAGAAATTGGAAAAGCAATGTAAGTAGCCATAATTAAGGTGTGATAAGTAATAATAGCAAAACATCACCAAATATAATTTGGATGCTTTTTAATCTACAAAGCATGCAGGGAGGTTATGACAGACTCTTTTTTACTCATTATTTGGAAGACAATTAATTTGATGTATCATGCATCTTGGTGACAAGAAGATTCAATGTTTTCTGTGTCAAAACCAATCTGCATTGTTAAACAGCACCACTGAGCCACCAAACACAAACGGGGTGGAATACACAAAAATCAGACACATGTATGTGGTATCCCTCAATAATGACTAACAAGAAACAGGATGTTTAAGGATGCAAAATATCTGAAGGCAAACGTGTCAAATACAGCAGGTGAATCTCACTTTAGAAGCGTTGTCTTTAATGGGAGTCAAGGCAACCAGAGTGGGATTCAGTCAGAGGTTATGACCACCAAAATCTAGATGGTTAAGCTGCTTTACTCTGCACAGATGCAGACACTATCCCTGCGACTAAAGAGTGATTCAGATGTCCAACCACTCGATACAGGATTTTGATGTGCAATGCAGGAAGGTTGGGCCATTTTACCTGCCACTGGCTACCCTGGGTTTCACACTGAGAAGCAAGAAGGGTGTAAATCTCTCTGAAGTGCATCATCTTTTCCAGTCCCATGTAGTGGGCTTAGATCAACAGAGTGTTTCAAATGGCACCAGCAAAATTACTTTTAGGTAACTGAATCCTGTCCTACCCGAACACCACTACCCTGCAATGATCTAATTGCATGAACAGATGAGAGCATAGCAAAATCAGATGTTTCAGTGGTTTCCACACCTGTTTTTACAGTGGGAAAGAAATGCATATGCTAGACCATTCCAACGAATTCTCTGAGACTCCAGAAAAGGTCTGGAGACACACCATCACAAGACACACCATCACAAAGAAATTCACCTTTCCAGCAAGATCTTCAGCATGGGTTTCAGACTGACTCATTGGAAATGCTCAAGATCCTCAAGAAGGAAGTCTATGTGATAGGTATGGCATGAAGATAGCACGTGCCACACTAGTCCATGATAAAAGGCTCTTTGTCTCACTCTCCTTGCCTAATTCCTCCATGCCAGGTAATAAAACAAGACCTATTGCTTCCTAAGGAAAAGCTGATCAGAAAGTCACACCATCACTATTAGTTTTTATATTGAGGTACAGGGTGAAAAAAAAATTCTCTGAGTTGATCAGACAAGGCTAAATATGAGGTAAAATAAGCATTATTTGAACAAGCGAAGCAAATGTTAACACACAGGTTCTAAATATGTGTTGCAGAACTGAAGTTTTAAAAAAAACATATCCTAACTAAACTGTTGCCAACGGCAAAATAACTCTCCCCAACCAAGCAATTTGCAAATACTAAAACTAGGATGTGTTCTTTTTCAGTTTCTATTAAACAGACTGGATTAAGAGCCCAGTTGCTCTAGCATAATCATTTCTATGTCTTTTCTGCTGAATTTACGATTTCACAGGGATCAAAACTAATCCTTTCCTTTTTCTAAGGGTCTGTGGAAGCATGTCTTACAGTTCACTAAATGTGACTAGTGGAGTATATATTTAGGAAACATTTTCTTTCCTTTTGAGTTCTTAGCCATATCTAGCTTGAGTATTAACCAAAGTTGTATGAACAGAGTCACATGAATGGGTTAACATTAACCCACTATAAAGATCTGCTGTCAATCAAAAAATTGAAATGAATTTTCATATAGGTTACACCCCATTTTTAATAGAATTAGACAAGAGTTTACAGACAAAAAAAGAACAAAACTGTGAATGCTCCCATTTTTCAGTTATTTTATTTTTTCCAGTTCAAATTATTTTTCTCTCTAAACTTTTAGAACAAGAGTCAAAGAAATTTCTACACTTGATTCAAAGGCAGCTTAAGTTCCAAATTTTACAGTCATATATACATGCGAGTGATTTTTTTGATCCATTTAAGTAAATTGCAAAACTCCCTTTGACTTCAGAAAGGTCAGGAATCTAAGCTGTGCTCTCTTCTAAAATTTTCTTGAAGATATATTTTTTTTTTATCACTTGCTTGGAATTTCTCTACATTAACCTGTACATTTCTCTCTTTCTTGATGCGTTTGCGTACCAGGAGAAAGAGAGAAGCAGAACTAGGTATGCTAAAGCACAGCATCTAAGATGAAGGGTTTTTTCAGTAAACAAGGTAATGCTGAGGGAACAGGCCAGTGTCATTGCAAAGCCACACTGCAGGACCTTAGAAAGGTTGTGGCAATCATGGCAGGTTCCTGGTGACTGGTAAAATACAAACATCAGACCCTGGAAGTGTAAGAAGAACTGAGGAACTACAAAACAGATGTTCCAATGTCAGTGAGGAGTTTATGGCGCAAATCCTCCTGGATTCATTATCTGGGGCATATGGTGGACTCAAGGTGACTGGGTACTGATTTAATCAGACCAATTAAAAAAGGGCAGACTCTGCTAGAGCAACTTAATAGCTTTCTGTGATGAGATGATCAGCTATGTAGCTGATGGGAAAGCACTGGATGTCATTTACCCTGTCTTTGCTACAGTTTTCAGGGTGGTCTCCTATTGTATCCTTTAAGCAAAGTGGCGATATGGTTTCAGTAGGTGGACTATAATGCTGGTGGAAAACTAGCTGGACTGCTGCACTTAAAGGATTGTGGTCAATGGCATGAAGTCCAGCTGGTAGTGGTGTTCCTTGGGGATCACTACAATGAAGGATATTTTTATTGAAAACCTGAACAAAGAGACAGAATGCACCATGATGAAACCTGTGGAAAATCACAAAACCAGGATGCTCGAAGGAAGGACTGATGTTCAGGGAGACAACAAGAGAACATGGAGTATCTCTTTCTGTCAAGAGACCTGGGGGAATGGGCTGACCAGAAACTCAGGAAGTTCAACAAAGGTAAATGCAAGTTGTGTGTCTGGGACGGAATATCACTGGGTAACAACATTGGTTGAGGAAGATCAGTTGAGCAGAAAAGTGAGCAATGAAGGTCAAGTGCATTACTGGGCTACATTAGAAAGAGTGAGGTCAGCAGATTAAGGGAAGTGATTCTCCTGTACACAGCACCTGAGACTGCATGTGGAGTATTCTGTGCAGTTTTGGGATCTCTAACACAAGGAAGATTTTGATAAATTGGACAAGTCAGGCACACAACATACAAAGAAAGGTCAGGCAAAGTGGGCTTATTCAGGGGTAAGCAGAGAATAGTAAGGGAGTGGATTTACCTCTGTCTTCAGCAAAATATTCTCAAGAGTATTTTGTCCCTCCAGATGTCACATGATTGAATGTTTAATCCACTTTTCTTCACATCGTTCCAGGGCATAAACACTGATACTGCTAATTCCTGCACCAGTACAGGCCTGGTCTGGTTGGCTTGAAATCAATTTTACAGAAAATGCTCAGGGAGCTGATGGATGACAAGCTGACCATGAGCCATCAATGTGCCCAGTGGCAAAGGAGACCAACTGCCTCCTGGGCTGCATTAAGGGCATCACCAGCATGCCAAAGGAGGGGATCCTTTTCCTGTGAGGGGAGTCAAACACTGCCATAGGCTGCCCAGACAGGCGGTGTAGTCTTCATCCTTGGAGATATTCTAAACCTAACCAGAAAAGGACCTGGGTGACCAGCTCTAGGAGATACTGCCTTGAGGAGAGGTGAAGTAGAACATCTCCACAGGCACCTTACAGCCTCAAACACTCTGCAATTCTGAAAAGAATAATGGAGGTAACGACATAAAAACCTTCAGCTTTCCAGAAAATAGCAAGATTACCTCTTTCCTGTAACGTTCATGTTCTGAAAACCATACAAGCAGCTTTAACAGAATAATTGACTCAAGAAGTCAATAGGGCTTCTTAGAAAATCTGCTTCCACCATACCGATAAAGCCTTTGATAAAACATGCCTTTATGGGCTTTGAAAGAGAGTTAATAAGAATCTCTTTGAAGTGAAAGAGACTAGTTGAGTCTGACAAAATAACAATAGGAAGCAGGACCACTTCACATGTGGCACCAAGTCACTCAACAAACACAATCATTCTACTTCCATTAGTTCCTACAATCATCTTTCTGTCTAGGGAGTCAATAGGAACTCTACCTGGAATGGACATGTTCTACCTCATGCATTATTTCAGCACAGACTGTGCAAGAAAACAACAGGCAAAACAGAGCAAATGCACTCTTATCTGATCTTGAGGTTTTTGGATAATCTGAATCTGTAGAAGAGACCACAAACTTCACCTATTATCTACAAACTCCTCAAAAACCTAAACTTAACTAATACTTCTCTGACACTCTCCCTTTCAAAATAAACACTTCTAATTAGAAGTCAAACTAAACTAAACTAAACTAAACTGAGATAAAAACTTCCCAAATCCCCTACACCATCTAATTAATTTCCTATAAATATGACAAGCTGGAGGAACTTTTGAGTGGACAGGACTTCCTTGAACTAACAACACTTTTTCCTTTACAGAAGTTTTTCCACAGTAACTTTATTGAAGGTCATCAGTTTATTTGTGATATAGGTAGGAAAAATGTGGATTAAAAACTATGCTACAGGTCTATTAGAAGCAGTAAGCCTAACAAACGAGTTAAAATTATTTCTGAGGGTATTTGTTTTTAGTCGTTAATTTGCTAGTTAGGATTTTGGAACCTACTAAATTTTGAAAGCTCAGTTCTGTAAGAATATGATTCCTGCTACAACTTGTGTATTAAGAGCAATTATTATGTCATAATGAATGTCACATTACCATTTAGTTTCTGAACTTCCTGCCAAAACATGTTTCATTGTGAATCATAAAAAACCAAGGAAAATTGTTAATATGACACATTTTACGTTTTAATACAGATGTTAATGTGATACACTTTGTTAAGTAACATATAGCTTTTCCATGTGGTATTTTTTAATTTTTAGAGTAAGTCTTCTGTGTTTTGAAATCTGCTGTTTTTACAGTAGGTATAATGTGATCTATTGCTGAGGAAAGACACTAATTCTCTTTCTAGCAACACTTACATTTGCTTCTCCATACAGGTGATTCATTTGGGATACATTGTCTGAGTCTGCATCACTGATTACTCTTTATGGCAAAACAAACCAGATCCAGGAGTTTATTAGCCACATCAGACAGCATATTTTAATGTAACAGATAATACTAAGAATTTAAGGTTAGGTAACAGTCTTGCAGCAGGCATCTCTTGGCTTATATATTAAGGAAAAACAGATGGAAGGTGAGAGATGGTGAAGAACTGGTAATTTGGGCAATACAAACATGACTGAGTACAGACAGTACAGAACAGGGATGGCAGAGAGATATGCAGAAAAATATGCCTAGTGTGAAATGAAGTAGGGATCAGCAAAAGAAAGCAGAAAACAAAGAGAAAGTGCAAATAATGCTGGAATTATTGAGGATAAAAAATTAATTTTATATAGAAGAAGAAATGCAGACATGTTAGCAGAAGATTGTGCCAGACTACCATAAAAAAAGTGTCCAAATGGAGACAGTACAAATGTAACCAATATCAAAACAATGGGAAAAAAAAAAAAGTAAAATTCAGAGAATTTTTTTTCCTCTGTCCTTTCAGTTTTGGGTAGATTTGCAAGTTAACAAATTGCTTGATGTTATCTCATACTCGCTCAATTCATTTCCCCATTTTATGAAGTTTCAGTGACCTCACTACTTCATTAACAATCCTTGTGGATTTACCATTTTGGTTCCACTCTTCTGAACAATAGACAGGTGATACCCTCAAATTTTCTCCATTCTTTTCCAATCTAATTTGTATTTCTTTTTTCTGCCATCACTCTCCTGTACAGCTCATTTCCTTTGAATTGGTGTACTGAACCAGAGGTAATGGGCACAAACTGAAACACAAGAGGTTCTTTCTGAACAGCAGGAAACACTTTTTCACTGTGAAGGTGACCGAGCACTAGCACAGGTTGTCCAGGGAGATGATGGAGTCTTCATCCTTGAAGACACTCAGAAGACAAGTACACATCATCCTCTGCCACCTGCTCTAGGTGGCCCTGCTTGAGCAGTGATTGGACCACATAACCTCCAGAGGTTCCTTTCCACCTCAGCCATTCTGAGATTCTGTGATATCTTTTTTCTAATGAATTTATTCAATCTTCCTTTTTCATTTTTTTCCATTGAACTTCTTTTATTTGGTTCTCTGCCACCATTTCTGTATATGAAGTATACAGTTTGAAGTTTATTGAATCTGAAGTTCATTGAAGGTAATGAAGTAATGAAGAAGAAACACCACTCTGTATACTACTCGGCCCTTCTAACAACAATAATCCTGATTTATCTTTGGGAGTGTTCCTCCCAAGGAACTCTGCTGAAGGAAATAGGTGCAACGAAGCTTTCAGAAAAAGAGAATTATCTGCTAAAGTTAGAAATATACTAGCCCAAACTGACTATATGTGGTGGGACAACTGATCCCAGTACAAATAAAGTCTTCAGGATAGAAGGCATGAAGGTAAGACATCTAGCTGAACATTTAAATCATCATTAAAAGACTGTTCTTTCTCTTTTCATAGGAGGCAGACTTAAAGAGCTTAATTCTGCAAATGAAAGATGTACTCTTCTGTGAAGGCATCACATTGGCCTTAACTGAAGTTGCCCCTGAAATGTGAAATGTGGTTATTATTTTGCTCTTGCAAAAATGGTAACCATTACTGTATTTATCCACTGAAATCCTATTTGCACTATCTTCTTCCAGATCTTAAAGTGATTTTACTTTCATGCCAAAGAATGATGGTTAACTGGTATTTTGCTGGGTTTTTTTAAAGACTGATATAGTATTTTATGCTTTGTTTCCTCATATTCTAATGAGAGAACCATACAAAATCAAGTTGAATTCAACTGGGTACCTGAAGTTATACAACAGGAATAGTGGAACAGGGGCCTGAATAATGAAGCTCCAGAACAACCTGGGGCATGAAAGTGGTGTAGGATTCATGTCACCACACCCTGTTGTTTGCACAAAGATGTCAATGTAAGATCTAGCCAGTCTAACCTCTCCCTGGGGTCACTTTGAGAAGAAAATGGCACTTTGAGGAAAAAGCCCATCTTTTCAGATGTCTAATTCAAAATGATACAATTGTGCACTAGAAGTACCTTCTTCTCGCATTGAATAAAAAGGGAACACAAGGGAACTAGCTTAGGTATAGATATTTACAAAGTTGGACCAAGATTTGGTCAGCTGAACTCTACAAATTTTGTTGTAGTTCTGGATTTGCAGTTAAAATTTATTGCAGTCAGAGGATTTAAAGGTGTTAATATATTTCCTAAGCCTTGCTAAACAGTAGCATTTAGGAGATGGCACAAAGATATTTTAACAAGATAATAAAAAAACCCTGCAATAGTGGGGCACAAAGTTACTGAAATGAGTTATACATTCCTCAGAAACTCATTTGGCATAAGAAGTTGCGACTCTGGTCTTCATTTGCTAGTTAAGGGTCATTTTCTGTTCTCTGCATGTTTCTTGATTATTTCTAACCAGTGTTACGCTTCAAAGCTTAAAAATCCCTTATGCCAATGCAATTTTGCTCTTACTAGAATTGATTTTTTTTTATGGGTAATGGTCCAGAAAAAAGAAGTTTCTTACCACATCTAACACGAAAGCATCTTAAATATTCAGACAAATCTTCAGCACTGTGCTGCAGCAAGCACGGCACAAGGAAGCATATTTCCCAGGTCAGAACATTCCAGCTAAACCTCGGATCAATTAAGAAGCCCACAGGAAGACGACACGCAGAGAAATACTTGGCTTTGTACAAAAAGAAATTAGAATGAAAATCCTGATAAACAGAGACACGATTTGAAGGCTGGTGTCCTGAATCACAGCAGGTTAGAAAGGCCTGTTCTAGACGAAGAAAATTAAAGGTCAAGTTTATCTTTTCGCCAAAAGAAAGCTTTAGCAATTTAAAAGTCCAGACTTTGCAAACACAATGTAGGTTTTCACTTCTCTTTCATTTTCACAGAGATGCACCACTTTCTGTAAATCTCTCTTGTAGTCCCTTCAAACACTAAACTAGTGATCTGTGTAACTTCAGCTGCATGACAGAGAAAACTGTCCTCTTGCAATAATACTTGCAGATTATATAAACTCTCTTCTGGGCTTGCCATCAAAGAGAACAAAATGGAGAAGAAAAATACAAGACATATCTTCATAACAAATTACTGAATAAAGAGAATATATACAAGGTCACCTTGTTTAAAGAACTGTGAGGGATATCACAATTGAAATCTTGTACTAAGCCTCTTGGAATCACAACATCCTGGATCTGAAATTAATTTCTTCTTTAGTCTCCTTCTCTTCACCAGTCTTTACATTCAAAAAAGGAAACATAATTTGGCCTAATTTCTTGCTTCACTTCAGCAAAGATCTGTGTAGGTCTTTTCAGTTAAATGTTAACTGTGAAGTCACTAGAATAACCTGATTTATTTAAAGTTTATTTTAAAAAAGTATTCCTCATTAAAAAAATCTAACAGGCTAGGCACTTTATCAATAATTAAATTGCTGTAGGAGCTGAATCAGGACTCTTACTGGTGGTTTGGTTTTTTTTTTAATAATGGCTGCACATAAAGGATGAAATTTTGGTGAATTTTTCATGACACTTGTAACAATTTAAATCTCCATGTAAAGCCCAACCTGCTTAAGAAATGAAACAGCGTAATAAGAAAACTACCCTGGTAGTGCAAAACCACATTGGTTGGATTTGTATTTATTCTCTAATGGAAAAAAAAGGAATACTACAATAAAAACAGTCTTAGCCTGAATTTATGCCTCAGTGTACTCTTGTGTTTCACTATCAGAGTCTGCAATACATTTGCGTATATTGTACAACTCTCTGAATCGTCTTGTAAATAAGGTGGTTTTATTTCAGTAGCAAGACAACACCGTGTAACACATAATAGCAGTAAAACTAAATGACAGAACTACACAGCCTGATGATGGGCACAAGAACACCAACACACAAAGCAGTTTACTGGAGAAAAGAATCTGCATAATTAGGTGAAATAAATACTGGGCCATTTCAGAGCAGCATGCTCAGATCACAGAATTTGCTGCTTGCAGCAGACAGGTGAAAAAGGTGCATGTATTTTCTGAGACTGGTGACTAGCTGACAAAACACTATCTTCTCACAATTCTTCAAAGCACAGTTAAGAAAATATAAAGCCCAAAGATAACTGTGTTCATTGCATAATCAAGCAAAAAGAATTTTGATGAAGTTAACAATTGTAGCAACAAGGTTAAATATTTAGATCTGGACATGCTTTCTTTATATCCATATCTTCCACAAAAATGTCTTTCTTTCCTCACCAGAGGGATGGGTGACCTCCCCCCAGATTTGAGTAACTACAGTTTATGAAACACTCTCAAATGAAAAGATGGAATTTTATTTCTCAGTGTCTAATAAGAATATGGATATGATTCTTATGGAAAGCATTTTAACAGCATTTCCTGCATATAAAACAGAAGTATCACAAAAGCATTGCCTTCACTAAAAGAAAATCCATAATTTTCATCATGACAAATGAGATATAAATCAAAATACTTTTAAGATGACTGGGATACCCTAAGAATTAGTCATTCAGAACTAAAATGATTTCAAATAAATTCTAGATAATAGGACACACTGCACATATGTAATGATGTCATGCCCCTACTACATAAATCAAACTCCATGACAAAAAAATGCCAGATACTAGAAAGAGTACAGAGTTTTGGTCCTTCCAGACACTTTTACCCTAATAAATGCTTATTATCATAAAATCATGGAATCATTTAGGTTGGAAAAGACCTTTAAGATCATCAAGTCCAACCATTAACCTAATCCTGCCAAGTTCACCACTTAACCATGTCCCTCAGTGCCACATCTACATGTTTTTTAAATATCTCTAGGGATGGTGACTCAACCACTTCCCTGAACAGCCTGTTCCTGTGTTTCACAACCCTTTTGGCGAAGAAGTTTTTCCTACTGTCCAATCTAAACCTCCCCTGGCACAACTTGGGGCTATTTTCCCTTGTCTTATGCTTGATTCTTGGAATATAATTTTGATTTAAGGATTTCTTAATATTTACTTTTTCAAAGCAACCGGAAAAAAAAAATCAGTGCTAGCACTTCAGAGGATTAATCCTTAGTTTGATATGTGGTTATCTGTACTATTTAAGCACACAAATGCATAAAATTAAGTTTCCGGAGTCTAGAGACTTAGCATTATGATGTCTATATGACTAATATGACATTTGTATGTGATCATCTCATTTTGAATTATTTTAGTAAAATGTTTGCAACACAAGAGAACTGTAATAGGTTTTAATTATTATTTTGTTAAAGGAAGATCATGAAGATGAGTCAAACTGTCTAATGATTAACTTTACATGGCATTTCTCAAGTGTTATAATCTTCTTCTCTCTTTGGTTTAACAGTGCTTTTTAAAAACCCTATGTATGCCTATATTTTACAGAGAAACCCAGTGACACATCTAGGGACAAAAGTCACATATGGGCTGCAGGCTCATGAAAGTAGAAACTCCCTGTTCAAAGGAGGTTAAAGTTTTCTCACTGGGGTGTAACAACAGGCTAGTTTAAACAGGCTACATTTATGTCTTATGTTACACCACTAATTGTTAAAAAAAAAATAAAAAATAAAAAATAAAGAGGAGAAAACATACAATCTGTAATCATTGGGGAGTAACATACTCCAACAAAAAACTTAAAATCATGCAGTGCTATTGCTTTCTTTCTGGAGGGCTGAACTTCCTACAGAAGGATCCTCCCAGACTGCTTGAGAAAGGCAGCTGACTCCTGCTGACATAGGAGGATTCTACAATCAAGCAGGTGCCTCTGCACACTGGGTGGGTCACAGAGCTACCACTGATGAGCTTGGGAAAAGCAGGGGAGTGCCAAGAGACACCAACACCCTGAGCCAAAAGAGAGTTAAGGGGATGTACCAGCCAAAGGAGCACTCCAGCATCCTGACTATAGGAAATGGTATCAAGAGGACACCTTATCCCCAAGACCTTTAAGACCATCAAGTCTAAACATGTTAATGCTTGACTCAATGACCTTGAAGGTCTTTTCCAACCTAAAGAATTCTATGATTCTGTGATTTCCTACTGACAAAACAGGAAGATCTCCTTGCCTCTTCTGCTGCATCAGCTCAGACCTTCCCCTGAGTGGATTCAATGCTCTGAGACAGCAGGGAAACATCCATGTCTTCTGCTGATTTGAACTGACTCACAGCTGGCTCCCCAAAGTACAAAGACAGATCAAGAAGTAGCCAGGAGGCTAGGAACAGATTGTGAGGCAAAAGGGGGGGGCAAAAAGCAGGACCTCTCCTTTTTCAAGGGAGTTAGCACTACTCAATCCACCTGGTGAAATCACAGCCTCACTAAGTGCTGAAGAGATCAGACTATGATCCAGGTTCTTGGTATGGAAGGAGTTGGTTGGAGAAATACTCTTTCTTTTGCCTCTCCCTCATGTGACACATTGCTTGGCAATGCTCATTGTTTAATTGATTGTGAGCATGGAAGAAAAGTATGTTGGTGCCAAGACTTAATTTTCTGGCTACCTGCTAAAAGGCTTAATTCAGTTTTTTTTTTCCACCAAAGATTCCTGGAAGTCACACATTCATTATTCAGTCCAAAACTGACAAGCTAAGAGCATATTTTGCAGGTGGAAGGTGTTTTACTAAATTCCTTAAAATTTCAAATTTGATACTTCCATAGAGTTCTTAGCATAAACGCTTGTGTAATAAGATCTTCCTCCACATGGCCGCATCTTAGGTAGCACAAAAACTGGCATTCTTTAAATGGCACATGCACTCACGAACATAGAAATGCAGCAAAGGATAGAAGATATAAGTTACACTGCGTGCTTCAGAAGCAAAAGAGGAGTCTTTCAAAAATACAAACACTTAAGCTTAATTTTATGGCTAGACTCCAAACTGGTCATGTTGACTTGCTGTTGAATGAGCAGGAAATTGTGAGTCCCAGTTCTGCATCATGAGGCAGCTCTAACTGAATGCTCAGCAATAAATTGTAGCTAACAGAGACTACAGTAAGGGAGAATAGGAAACAAAGCAGGAAGAATAAAAGCAGGCTAAATAACATTGCACAGCTCTCCAGCACTTTCTACTTTATGTTGTGGCTATTTTTCTGTTTATTTTCCCTCTAAACTCAATTACACTAGGTCGAGCCAGGTGGAATATAGGTACGTGGAATGAATAGCTTCTATGCACTGCAGTTCTTTTCTCTCTTGCAATGCTATTGACAACTAGAAGATCTCACCCAAGAGTTGTCAGAGGTATTCTAGTTCACCTCAGTAACATCCACAGCATCTAGGCAGTTATATTGCTATTTTCTGGTTTGTACCTTTTTTTTTTTTTTCATTTTCCTGACCTAAAAGCTTTCTGATGAACAACTGTATTTACATATTGCCAGAGATCCCAACTGTTTTAATTAATTGCTGAAATTGTCATTCCTTTTGTCACTTACACAGCTAGAAAAGTCAAAGTTAGGTCTCATTGCTATCACACAACATATTTGAGTCTGGGTAATTAAGAGCTGTAGCTCTTTTCATAAAGAAAAAAAATCAACCCTGCCAGCTTTTTAAACAGGTTGATATAGCACAGGAAAATTCTGAATTTGCAACACTGGGGAGGTCTTACTTTTGTGAAATCACTTGGATTCCTGAATCTACAACAGAAGATCCTGACCCTGTGTGTTGGGGTTGCATGGCAAGGTTTTGGTAGCAGCAGGGGCTACAGGGGTGGCTGTGAGATGCTGCCAGAGGCCTCCCCATGTCCAACAAAGCCAATGCCAGATGGCTCCAAGACGAACCTGCTGCTGGTGAAGACAACTCATCAGCAACAGTGGTAGCATCTCTAGGATAACAGAGGAGAAAAAAAAAACCAAAACCTACGTAACAGCAGAGACAGGACTCAGAATATGTGAAAAAAACCACTCTGCAAACACCAAGGTCAGTGGAGGAGGAGGAGGAGGAGGTGTTCCAGGAGCCAGAGCAGGTTTGCTGGCAGGAGCCATGCTGGAGTAGTTTGCGGGAGGGACCTCACAGAGGTGAGAGGTAGAGAATTCTGAAGTGAAGTTTAGTCCAGAAAGAAGGCTGGGGGGAGGGGAGGGCAGAGGGCATTTTTAAGATTTCATTTTATTTCTCATTATCCTGCTCTGCTTTGATCAATAATTTCCCCAAGGCACATCTGTTTTGCCCCTGGCAGTAATTGGTGACTGAACTCTTCCTGCCCTTAACCAAGGAGCCTTTCATTATGTTTTCACTCCCCTGCCCAGCTGAGCAGCTTCCATGGGCACCTGGCATCCAGCCAGGGTCAGCCCACCACACCCTGATATTACCATGAAACTCTTGATGCCTGCTCAGAATACAGCTCCACAACACCTTAAGCTGACAGCTGACCTAAGGTGCAGTACAGTATCACTGCCAACTAAATGTGCTTCCTCATGTCATTTTTGTTGGTGGTTTGTGAAGATAACCACATCAAACTATCTAAAAGGAAAATTTTGGGGTTTTTGCCAAATCAGTTTCCTGAACAGATTCTCTACCTGGTCACAAGTGTTGGTTCCTTTGCTTGACAAAGGACAAGACCACATAGCCAGAACACAGGACTACCCAGGCCCGGATTTAGGCTGTTCTCAGCACTACAGCACGTATGCTCAAACTGGATTTAACCAAGTAAATCTGGGCACTAAACACAGTCCAACTCCAACACCATTAAGATCTGAATCTGCTTATTTCCTCAGAGGGGAAGTAGTCTCTGAGAGGCCAGAAATGAAGTGCTGAAAGGATGAGTCTTTTCTTTCACGTCGGCATTCATGACCTTGGAACAGGAGACAGTAATGCATTAATGAAAGCTGCAGAGGACAGAGCTACATAAATCAAAGACATAGTGTCATACAGACATACAAAACAAACTGATTTTGAAAAGGGCAAGAATAAGTATGGCATGACATTTAGCTACACTAAATGCGAGGTTAGATATTAAGAGGTGACTATTAATTAGCTCTAATTTCAGGTGTGATCTCCTAAAAGCAGGGGGATGAAAAAGCCATGAGATCACTAATGGATCAAAAAATGTGCATGAGCCATAAATTCAGTATAGCTATGAAAAGAGACATAGTAACACAAATGCAGGAGATACTGCGAAATATGAACGGCATTGGACAAGCTGATAGTGAATTTCTTGGCTTTTTACATTTTTTATCCATTT
This sequence comes from Acanthornis magna, assembly GCA_036785705.1. Classification (NCBI taxonomy): domain Eukaryota; kingdom Metazoa; phylum Chordata; class Aves; order Passeriformes; family Acanthizidae; genus Acanthornis; species Acanthornis magna. The sequence goes on from JAWUZG010000090.1 coordinate 18,531,402, forward strand.
GGTCTATGTTCATATAATAACAGCACAATGGTGAAAAGCTGAATTTCATGCCTGGGCTGCAAGCCAGTCCTTATGAAAATATATCAACTGCCTTTTGTACAGCATCTCATCTATCTTAACCTTAATGAACTAAGATGAACACAACAGAGTACTTTGCCATGACCAGCCTGGCAAGCAGAGTGTCACAACAAGCACTTCACCTGCAGTGAAAGCTGTCCTTCCTGCAGACAGCAGACTGGAGAAAATATGAGGGGAATTTGGCAAAATATCTTCTATAAGGGTAATACTGACATATTAGAGTTGGAAATGCAGTCATCACCTATAATAGCAGATAAATGAGCATTTAAGACAAAAATTACTTTGCAGTTCCATGCCACCCTATTGAAATCGGTTTGTCAAAAGTCACGAACAAAACTGGAACCTGCTATTTTTCTGCTGTAAAGGCATCCATCACTATCCAAACAAAACTCCAGTTCAAGCTCCCTCATCGCAAGGAAGATGAACACTTTTAAACATTAAGGAGGTGGGAATCAGTGTTTGCATCCACCTTTCCCTGTGTAACTTCAACAAGCATCTGCAGAACATCTTGATTTGAGAGTGACACAGAATCAGGGAATGATTAGGGCTGGAAAGGACCTCTGGAGATCACCTAGTCCAATACCCTGCCAAGGCAGGGTCACCTAGAGCAGGTAATAGAGGAACGTGTCCCAGGAGGATTTTGAATGTCTTCAGACAGGAAGACTCCACCACTTCCCTGCTCCAGTGCTCTGCCACCCTCACGTAAAGAAGCTGTTCCTCACGTCGAGGTGGAATTTCTCGTGTTTTAGTACCTGACCACTGCTCCTCGCCCTGACGCTGGGCACCACCGAAAAGTGTGGCAACATCCTCTTGGCACCCGCCTTTGGGGTATTTATATGCATTAATGAGATCCCCTCTCAGCCTTCTTTTCTCCAGACTAACCAGGTCCAGCTCTCCTCTCCCTCTCGTAAAAGAGCTGCTCCAGACCCCTCATCTTTGTGGCCCTGTGCAAGACCCTCTCCAGGAGCTCCTCGCCTCTTGTAGTGAGGAGCCCAGAACAGGACACAGCACTCCAGATGTGGCCTACACACACACACACCACACACAAGCTGTAAGACCGTGCCCGCCGATCCCACGGTCCCGCCCGTCCCAGCGCCGCTCCCTCCCGGTCCCGCCCGCCCCTCCGTGCAGCGCCCACGGAAGGGCCGGGTCCCAGTGGCGGGGTCCTACCTGAGCGGCGGAATAGTCTGTACCACCGCCTCATTAGATATCCTCCCCACCGTTCCCCGCTGCGCCTCTCCCTCCCCTCAGCCTCTCTCTTCCCCGGGTGCAGTGAGGTGCAGAAGAAGAACGCGGCCGCTTCCTGCCCCACAGAGGGTCGACAGGGCATGTTATCTTCCCTTTGTGGTCAGGCGCGCCTCAGGCAGCTCAGGGCCGGAAGGGCCCCTGTGCGGCGGGCGGCGCTGACGTGTCGGTGGGAGCGGCGGCGGCCCCGGCAGCACCATGTGAGTGAGGGAGGGAGGGAGGGAGGGATGGAGCGGGGGGTCTCACAGCCTCCCTCGCTCCCTCACCAGCCCTAACCCCCTGCTCTCTCCGCAGGTCGAAGGTCACCTTTAAAGTGACGCTCACTTCGGACCCCCGGTTGCCTTACAAAGTGTGAGTGCTGGGCCGGCGCTGCGTGGGGCGGCGGGGAAGTGCAAACGGGTCACATCGCGAATGGCTTCTAATGGCCATCCCGGCGGGGCATTCCGCCAGCGGGAACGGCGTTTGTCTCCCTCCGTGTGGAATGACAGGCGATGTCCGTGGCTAGCCGTGCTCTCGGGGCTTTCCCGCTTTGCCCCACTGCCGTGCGCGTCTTCCACAGAGTCACAGAATCATTCAGGTTGGAAAAGACCTTTGAGATCATTGAGTCCAACCTTTGACCGATCACCAGCTTGTCAACCAGACCATGGCACTCAGTGCCACGTCCAGGCCTTTCTTGAACACCTCCATGGACGGTGACTCCACCACCTTCCTGGCCAACCTATTCCAATGTTTGACAACCCTTTCAGTTGAAAATTCCTCCTGATGTTTAACCTGAACCATCCCTGCCACAGCCTGAGGCCAGGTCCTCTTCTCCTGGAGAGGACATTGCTACGGAGCTTAGTCCCACTCCTGAGATTTGCCTCATCTGGTGAAACTAAGAGGTGTTCCCATTTCCGGCTAAAATTGCTTTTTTTGAAGCATCTTGCACCCACTAGGGACTTAGTCTCCCCTTGAACAGTGCTTGCACACCTTTGGCAAAAGTACTGCCATTGGTAAACGTGAAGTTTCAATGAGTAGTTTAATAGGAGATAAAGTTGATTTTCAGTTTGTTTTCACAACCACATATTTACTTGCGTTGTGCTTTTAGGTTAAGCGTGCCTGAGAGCACACCTTTCACAGCTGTCCTCAAGTTTGCTGCAGAAGAAGTAAGTAGAAAGTGATAATGCTGATTTTTAACATTTTGAATGTTCTTGAATGCAAAAGCCTTTTTATTGGTGAAAATACAGGGGTTAATTTAGCACAAGGAACTGCTTTTGGTTACAGATGGACACAAGTTTTACTGGCCTCGGGACCCAGCAGAACTTTCAGAATCCTAAACTTAGCAATCCTTGCACAATTTATGCATCAGCAGCTGGCATTGAGGTGCTTTCTGTTCATTTTTGTAATTAAGCTATTTTATATCAGTGATGTAAAAATTTGTGACAGTGAAGAGAATCAAAAGATACTGCTGTTGGATGCTTAATATTAAAATTACTAATGTGGAATATCGAGAAAATTCTTCAGAATTATTCAGGAAACTCTTAAACTCTTTCATATTCAGTTCCAGTAATCTCTGACTTTGGAAGACACATGGTTTTTGATTGTGGAAGGTATTGAGATCAACTATATGGGCTAGATTCAAAAAACTGACTTAAGGGAAGAGGATGTGGGTAGTGTGTTCTTTGGCTTCTGGGTGTCAGTCTTTCACATGAAATCCTATGCCATTAGGTGTCTAAATTGCCCTCATAATGTATTTGAAGAGATGTATTGTGTTGTTTCAGATTAAGCATGCAAAGATTAAGAGACATTCACTGTGTGTAAACAGTAAAATCAAATGCTCAGAATCATGATGGCTCTCTTCTAATTAGCAAAAAATTTCAGCTGAGACTCTGCTCTTGCAATTCACCCTCTGTCTTTTTAGGAAAACGTGGTAAATTTGGGGGTATTGAAAATTCGTTTGTTTGAGCATTGTAATTGTAATAAAATAATTAGGAAAGATAATGGACTCCATGTCTTGAATCTCCTTATGTTGCTATTATTACACCAAGATGTGGCAGAAGTTCTTAGAGGAAACACAGCTTGTGGGAGGAGGTTGTGGATTGTTTTTGTTATAAATTTACTTGAAAAGAATACTATACAGAATATTACATGCTATTAAAGATATTTGATTATTTAATTGGGGTTTTTTTAATTATATTTTATTTTCCCCAGTTATTTTATTCTGAACTGATGCCCACAAAACCCACACATAGAGACCTAGACTGAAAAGTTTAATAAACAAGTATGAGGTACTAGAAACAATTGAAGTGCAACTGAGTAGTTGGAGGTACTGAGAGGGCGGGGCCACTTCTGGTGAGAGGATTCCCATTGAACCTGTTAGCTTTACCTACTCCTGGAACCACAATGTTAGTTAGTTACAGGGTCATCTGAGAAATGGATTTAGAGAATAATTACTGACATATGTTCACATATGTCATAAATGTTCATAAATGTTCACATCTCACAAAGTTATTTTAATTGATGTGAGTATTTTGAGTATCCGTAGGAGTTTTACTGTTTGACTTCAGACTGCTCTGGATCAGCACTGAAGCTTTCTGCATCTCTTTGAGACCAGGCAGAATGAAGTGTGTTGTAAACAAAGAGCAAAAAAAGTCTGTTAAACTCTTCCCCAGGAATGAAGTCCCTTTGTGAGCTGGCATTGAAAAGAATGAGAGATAATTTTTGTGTTATATGACTTTTTTTTGTTCCTTGAATTGCATAGCTTAACATTAATTTATGCGGTGCGTTGTGATTCAAGAGCAAATTTCACAGTACCTGAATGAAACAGAAATGGGAAAGATCAACATTTGGACAAAGTTGTGAGTTGTTCTCCAGGGGAAGTGCACTAAAGCTCTTGGGGCAGAGGAGGATTTAAGTTCTGGCCATTTAGCCTTTTCAAGTTTCTACTGAGACATGTCTCAGAGACCTAAAATTTGCCACATCGTAACCAGACTTCCCTAGTAAGAAAAAACTTCATTTACAGATTGTGGTATCTACTTGGGTTTTTGCCCTTTTAGAGCTACCTGGTACATGTGTCAGGTGTACATTTGCACAACAGTTAGGAAAAAACCTCCAATACATTTGTGGAATTACTACTAAAATAGTCATCCATTTCCATTAAATAAAGTTAGCTATATCTATAAATCTGAAAGAACTCTTTCTCATTTTTTTGTACCTGAACAAGCTAAAATTATAATTTCATATTCCCCATGTATTTTCTGCTTTAACTGCGTCTCTTATGCTTTTGTCCTACTCTTATTTCCTTTAGTTCAAAGTTCCTGCAGCAACAAGTGCTATTATAACAAACGGTAAGAATATAGTTTATATATATATATTAATAGTTTTTGTATTGAAGTTTCAGTGAAAACCAATACTATCTCATATTACACAAACTCCACATACTGCAAATTAAATTTAATAATATTGCGGCATTATTTTAATTTTTTATGCATGGGGTGAAGGTATTAAGCCACTAATCTAGTTTTGTCCAAATATATAGCTTGGACTTTTCCATGCTGAAGGTTTCTTGTCAGTTTCCATGCTAACACTGTTTTTGGCTATAGGAAATAGCTGCATAATGACCTGATGTAATAGTTGTATCTTGTTGGTATGTTTTTTGAGCTGCAAGTTTAATGTGAATAGTAATATGTTTGTTTTGTTTTCTTTTTTCTCTTTTTTTTCTACTTCCTAGATGGTATAGGAATAAACCCTGCACAGACAGCAGGTAAGTTACTGTGTATGAATCCCTGTGTATAAAACCTGTTGTTTTTCTTTCAGGCTAGTGTATAGCACTTGGGATTGTATTACATTTTAAGTTTTCACTTCTTAAACAGGAGGAGAATTACTCAGTAGTTGAAAACTACAGTCATTATAGTGTGTAAAGGTTAAATCCAAAGAACAGTGTTTGGGTTTTTCATTCAGTGTTTGTTAATTTAGCTCTGTGAAAAAGTGAGGCACTTCTGATCCTCAGATCTTTGCTCTTTAATATGGAGTTTAAAAGCAATAGTTACATGGTACTGCAGTAACAAGTAACAGCTATATTTTTTCCTCTGCTATATCTAATTCAGTAGTATTTGCTGTTTTAGCAGTACTTCTCGTGAGGTATGTTAAAAAAAATACTCAGCTTTGGAGCCAGAACTCCAGGGGCTTTGGAAAGCATATTTTCAGAAGAGGTGGGTTGGAACTGGGTGATCATAAAGGCCTTTTCCAAATCAAACCATTCTTTGATTCTTTCTGGTAGCTTTCTTGTTCTCACCAAGGGATTGCGTGTCAGAAATCTCTGATTTCAGATGTGGAGGCTGGCTATGAGAGAAGAGTTTATCTCTGTCACAGAAAAGTGTAAAGCTCTTCCCCATCACCTCCTGAAATTCATGGAAACATAGTTGAATTGTACCAATAATGGTCTGCTGTCTGGAAGCAGATTCTGTGGACTTGAAAAGCTATACTTTTAAACTCATTGGGAAATAATTACAGGAGTCTAATCTTAAACCATTTGAGAAGGGAGTGGAACAGAGTATTTTGATAGAAAGTTACGAACATTTCTTGCCTACTTAGTACTAAAACAAATGGCTTTGGTGCTTATGGAATCCAGTAATCCAGTGAAAAAGGGATAGTTTTACTCCTGCTTGAAAACATGATGAATGGTTAATGGAGACCTGCTGCTGTGCTGGTTTTTGCGTGAAATCCATGCATCCATCCATCTGTCTCAATTATGCCTTCTGACTGTTAGTCATTATTGATGTACCACAGGGGCAAAAAATCAGAAAACAAGGTATTATCAGCAGGCTTAGATGTGTAAACTAAATAGTATAAAGTAAACCCTTGCAGAGCACAGAACAGTGTGCGATGGTTAGAGGAGCAGTTGCTTGACATTAATTGGGGGAATTTCTTGAAATTGTAGAATAAACCATTTAAGTACAGAGACCCATTTCTGAGGTCTGTGATTGCATCAACAATTGAAAATGAGATCAAAAAAGTATTTAGCTTTCTGCTCCACTGGAGACTTTGGTCCTGCCTTAGGACACCTGGATTATGATTTCACAGGTGTACTGCCTCAGGCAGACTCCTCAGCTGATGCTGTCCTCATCATGATCCCATGACCAAGTGTATTAAAAGCATAATAAATCTAATAATTCAGTTTCATTACTAAATCATCACCCACATGAAAAGCCACATTTTCACATGACTACTGAAAAATACTTAGGCAAAATGGGTGAAGTTGCTTAAGGTATACTTAGGCTGTTTCTCTTCCTCAGAAGAATGCTTTCATTGTGTATGATGTAGCTCAAATTAGTTGTAGCTTAATCCTGCAAAGTAAATGCATTTAGAAATACTTGACTGCTGAGTGAAAGCATCCACACAGTAGTTCATGATAATTGCAGCTGTGCATATGGAAGTCACATCCCCAGTTGATTTGCTTTACCTCTCCTAACCTCATATAAATATTGAAGAATTATTCAGTAGCGTAAGACAGCATCTCATAATCGTGGAACAGGTAAATCAAAAGCCTCTAGATGCAAAATGTCGTCATTGCTATCTTAATCTGCAGATATAAAATTAGGTATATGGGTTATGGTTTTTTAACACAGATGTTCTGACAGTGCTGTGCGATGTTGCCCTTAACTGGGAAAAACCAAAACAAACCAGTCCATAACAAAACAAACCTCCCAAATAAACCCAGACAAAAACAGCAAAATACAACCTATACCAAACCCAGGACTCAGACCAAAATCCTTCCTCAGTTTACAAGTAAACGTATATAATTTAGGTATAATCTTATGTTCAGCCTCGTTATTTGGTATCTCAAAATAAAATGTACTTTTTTTCCTTCTTTTTTTTTTTTTTTCCTGTATCAGAATTCCTAGAGATTGAACAGTTATTTTAGTCTTCAGAAACTTCCAGAATAAGATATATGGGAATAAAATCTTAGTAGTCCTTGGGGATTTCAGAGGTTTTGTAGTGTTCCATGATTTCCATTCTTTTCTGAATAAAAGCACTCAAGTATGACTTTCATTTTCCTTACATAATTTCATGGAGCAGGGGAAATGAAAGCTGGAAGAGCTAGACTTAGCACTTAATCCCTGTATTGATTTCAATTTTAAAACCTTGATAGTTCAGGGAATAGTATGCCATAACTTTAATAAAACCAGTGTGATGTTAATGATGGAAATAGACTGAGGTGAGGTGAACTTCTGTCTACAATAGAATATTTCCATCTAGAATAGTAAGGTTAATAAGCAGTTCTCTGGTTTACTGCATTCAGTGGATTTTGTAGATCTCTTCAATGCACAGTCTTGGCAGATCTCTAAGATCAGAGTGTCTTCTGATAACACATTCTTTGAATTGATTTTCTAATAGTCATTATGTTGTCTGTGTACAATGGTTTGGATCCTGATCCACATGCTGGGGAAGTGCAGTTCAAAAAAGGGTAGCTTTGTTCTAATATGCAAACAAACAGATGTCAGTGTCTTAATCTTATTTGTGAGAGCACTCCACATCTCTGGAATGGGCTGCTTGGGAGACAAACACAATTACTCTGTTTTAGAAGTTAATACAAGGTTGGATAAGGAATCACATGTAGTCTATTTTGTGCAGTAGCAGTATGAAGGAAAAAGTAAGTGTTCCATATATTGATTAAATAATACATCATTTAGTGATGTGGTTTCACTTTCAGATGTTGCATTTAATAGAAGAAAATAGCAACCTGAATGACAGTCCTGAATACATGAAAAAAGTATTCAAGGCATCTAAGTATTAGAAACTTCTAATTTTTTTTATTATTTCTTCTTGAGAAGACTACAGTGATTAAGGTAATACAGTGATAAATAAGAAGTTGAAGGGGATTTTTATGCTAAAATGGGACTAACTTAAGCTTAGATATTTGGAGAATCTTCCTAAAATAAAAGAACAATTGAGGTTCTGAAGTTAGAAGCTGATAAGTACTGAACCAAGGAGAGAACTAAAAATGAATGCACAAATGACCTCAAGATAACAATTATTGAGGAGTAAAACTTCATTTTCTGTTCTTGAAATTATTATGGCTTATAAGTGAAATCAGGCATTCAAGTGTGGAGCTGCAAAGCTTGAAAGGCTATACTTTGCAAGGTTAAAGAGTTCTTTGGAGAAAGAGGGACAAGATAAAATTCTATGGACACATGAAAAAATTTTTTCTGGTATGTCAGGGGAATAGCTATGAAGATGTTAAACACTGACCTAACATTGTTATCCTTTAAATGTGTGTGTTTATTGAGGTAACATTGTATTTTCTTGGTTGGTGACACCTCCTGTTTTCTTGCTTTGTTTAGGAAATGTATTTCTAAAGCATGGTTCAGATCTGCGGCTCATACCCAGAGATCGAGTTGGGAGCTCATAACATCTTCTGCAAGCTGGGGAATAAGTGACATTGCTGTGCATCAGAGGCCTATTTATTTTGGAACTCCAAAATGCAACTAATGAATTGGACTTTTTTAAAGCAAGCAAAAATTACTTCCCAGGATTTTTTTTTTTATTTTTTTTTTAACTGAGCTAAAGTTTCATTTTCCTGTTAAAGTACATCCATGTACTGATTCTTCCCTGACTAGTAGAAGAATGGGCTGGTTGCATGTTATGTTGCTGTAAGAAAGACAGACTTACCTGTAGGTGTTACTGACACCGCAAGGGTAAACACACAGCCACCATCAATAGATATTTAAAATATTGAATATTGTTGAGCCTACTTCGTGAAAGGGGGAATTGTGTTATGATTTTGCTACAAAGAAATTATTCCTACTGTGTGCTAAAGGTTGGGTTTTCCCTGTATTTTTTTTTCTAAAGTTATTTTCCATGTTTAGGGGAGCAGCTTTCACCTGGCTCAAGTATTAACCACAAGTAGAAGGGAAATTTCAGGAGTTTATTCCTCAAATAAGCAAACAGCTGCCAAATGTTTCAAAGTAATTCTAAGATTTAATTGCTGCAAGTATTTGAAATAAAGGAGGAAACAGGGTTTTTGTGTTTTAAAACTTCATTCGGACATATTGTGAAGTTAAATTAAATTCTGTTTCAGAGAATTTGTGAGAGCTAGTCTCCTCACTTGAAGTGCCATCAGCTGAGAAGGATTGCAGTGTAATTTGGAAATGTCTAGGTACTGGTCAAATACGTCATTCCTTTTCCAGTAAACTAATACTGGTTCTTTCCAGAAGTCTTTGCTTTATTACTGCCTGTTACATAGAAAACAGCATAGAATTCACTGAAATATTTGTGTTCAGATTATAAATTGCCAGGTGTACACTGTCAGTTGTGTATTTTAAGTAGAAAAATTTCTGCTTTTTTTAAACTGGTTATCTACGCTGTGATTTCATGTATTTGGCAAAATCTTACCATATTGCATTTTTTTCTGTTCTACTGAGTTGAACAGAAAAAACAATGGGTATTGCAGTGCTTGGTTAAATGAGTATTGTCACAAATACAACTGTCCTGTGCAATCATCATGCTTTAGAAAGATGTTCAGATAACGTGTCAGATAATTCAGAAGTACAAAATTACCTTCTGAATGGGTGTAAGCTGAGTAAATAGAGAAAAACTTCAGAAATCAATATTTGCCTATGCACATCTTCCAAATTTAAGATAAATTGTAAAATTCTGTATTTTTCCTTAATAAACAATTATATGAAAATAGTACATTGTTCCTCTTATATTCTTAGAGTTTGACTGTAATTAAAACCTCTTGCCATTATCCTTCTATTCAGCATGCTTTGAGATTCATTTTAAGCCAAAAGATTGTTATTATGCAGAATTCTACAGAACACTGCCCCAATGGGCTAAGTGCATAGTTTTTGTTAATCTAATGCCACAATATAATTACGATGAGCGAAATTAATTGCTTGTAATTTTTAGCTGCAAATCTCTTGACTGAATGCTTGAAAAAGCACCTGATATTGGAGTATACCAAACAGGAATTTTTTCTTTCCTGTCTAAAGGTACACTGTTTTTGAAAGGCCATCATGGTTAATTGCATTTTGAAACTAGGATGCTCTGATGTTTAAATAATTGAGGGTTATGTAAAAATTATTTCATGTGGTGGCTAACATTTTTCACACTGTTACTTAGCTTATAACAGCATAAAGTATTTGTTTGACATACCGCATTGCAGGTAGTTTATGTAACATGCTAAGAATTTGTTCATTTGGAAAAATAACTGATATTTTTAGTACTCTGTTCATTACACCTTTGTCTCAATATGGTCTGTAAAATCTGAACGTGGCTTTTCTGTTTGGTAAAGACTTCTTTCTGTGCTAAAACATATTTAACAATCTTCGCAAGTTGACTTAACCTTTGCAAGTTCATTTTGTTAAGTCATGTTTGACATGGTTGTATAGGAAGCTCTAAGTTTAGAACCAGACTTTCTAGGGCTTAGGAATTGTTAGAAGAGTGTGGAAATGCAGTTCTCTCAGATTTGTACTGGTTTGTCTGTCCATTCTTTATGGTGTACTTTGGAAATCAACTCTACCTGGCATTTGTGTTGTCTTCGGGTCCAGTTATAACCTGACTGGTGTTAAACAAAAGATTTGTTTGTGATTCACTCTGTTGCGCCTTTGCTGAAGTCAATTTGAATGGTCTTTTTTCTGTATTCTGCATTTATAAAAGGATGCCTGATCTATGTTACAAAGATATTCTGTTAAAAACAAAATTTGGCAGAAGCAGAAATGTGAAAAGTCCCACCGAAACTTTCAAATATCTGTATTTTTCTTTTGGTTTATACAGAATCATAGCTGTTTTATTTTGATAGAATTTGAAGATATCATGGACATTTTTCAGGGAGGAAAGCACAACAATCTGATGAAGTATAGTAGAATGGGAGAAGTTAGAAAATACCGTGATAATAAATTCTGTCAGCAGTATGGTTTTCTTCCTGTGTTCTTATCACAAAATCCAACTTTATTCTGTGTTTGAGATGAAAAGGCCCTTTTCCTTTCTTGTTCTTCGTAAGTAATAATCATAAAAATTATTGACAGCAGGTCTCAAAAGTAGAGAATTTTTATTCTTTTTGTTTAGCCTGATGGTAAAAGCCCAGCTCCCACTGCTGCTCCAGTGGTACAAGGAGCAGTCAGAGTGAGAGAAGGAGCTGTGCCGGCACGGCTGCATAATGGGTGCATTCTGAAGGTGCTGGGGCACAGCAGTCCTTTGTGTGGCAGCATGCAGGTGGCCTTCAAACAGGGCACTTTAATGGGGCAGTGGGAGAAGCTCAATCCTGCAGTCATCCTAGCAGTGCTGTGGATATTGTTCAGTGATTCTAGCAGGAGTGCTAAGCTCCAGCCGGGTAAAATTCAGTCCATGTGCAGTGCACAGTGTTCAGAGTTAAATACAGTATACCCAACAGAAAGTCTCAGTAGTGAATTTCAGCCATTGATGGAAGGTAAATACTGGGGAGTGTTCACAAAAGCAAGTGTGATCTTTTTTCAGGCTAATCTCTGCAGGCTGCTTCTGAAGTTAACAAGTTAAAGTCCTTCAGAGATTCAGAGTAGCTAAACGAATCTTCAGTTCTGAATGGCTCTCTGAGAAGCCTTTATCTCTTTACTGGCTAGAGAAAGCAATTGAGGCATTAACCTTCAGGGGCTGATGTTAACCCTTACGAATATCTTCCCCAGCTGGTACTTCCCCCTCCCTTCAATATTAGATGTTATATACCTGTCCACTCAGTCTTGTTTGATCGTGGTTGACACATGATACAAAGTTCCCAGGGACTTGTTCAAAATTACAAGAACCTTTTTGCATGAAATGAAAACTGCTTTTTGATGTAATATAATTAGTTGAATGCAATCTTTTTTCTTTTTGCAGCAGGTTCAGGACTCTTGGTGGTAGTGTGAGGAAGGCTTGTCGTTCTTTACAGAAAGCTTTGCCAAGTTAAAATTATGTTCTGTTTACAAATAAAAAAGAAAATGTATGTACTGATGAAGAAAACAAAAGATCCTACTACTGCATCTTTTCAGAGTATGGATTTGGTCTCCTTTATCTCTCTAAAGTAGTTAAATGTTCCTGGCAAGCACATTTTTAAGGGTTTTGAATGCATACAAATAGCCACTAATAAAAAGACCAGGTGCAGGTGAAGAAAATGAAGAAAATCCTGAGGCTACGAGTGGGACCTGTCTGTGTCTCACTGCTGAGAAATACCAGATGTGGTGTGTAAGAACTATACCAACCCTAGAGGCTTTTAATTGTTTTAATGGAGAGAATTGCTCTTTGATTTTGAACAAGAGATAAATTTGTTTACAGGCCTTGAAAGTAGTCTTCATCTGGTGGGAGTGAGATCACTGTCCACAATCCCTTTCACTGCTCATGATACTTCACAAGAAATAAGTCTGGAACAGTCTGGCCGTTAAATAACTGGACATGTCCCCATGGAATTCTGTCTCAAGGGTGAAGTGTGAACTGAGAAGTGCAGCATGTTTATCTTCAGAAGACTTGGCTGTGATAAAAATCCATTGCTGTCTGATGAAAAGTTTAAAATGAAAAGGATATGAGGAATATTCTTTGTCTTACCTATTGAGTCACAAGGTCATTTTGCAATTCCAGGGTCACACTGTATGTTTCTCATAGGAAAAGTCACAAGATTTTAGTAAATGTTTGCTATCAAACATCTTGAAAATTCGACTGAAGAGTTGTGGACTATTTGTAAGACAGTAAATGTGAAACAAGTATACGTATGAAGCATATCTACATCTAGGGAACACTTGCTAGGGATGATCATAAGTAGCTTGGTATTAATACTGATGTGTGCTTCTGATGCTTTAGAAGCATCAGGCATTATTTAGAACTGCTTTTCACGTCTGCTTTTGCAAAGTAATTTATAATACTTTTGATTGCAAGCTAGCTTTTCCAAAGTGCTGTTAATTTTCACTATGGGCCAAATGTAGTGCTATGATTTTTCTAGAGTTTAGAAATAGAAATGCTGCTTCAGCCCCAAGGTGGGTTTATGCAGACGTTGAATAAATATCCATGTGTAAGTGCCTGACCTAAGCAGCGCTCACAACTCCTCCCCTGAGGAAGAGATTATCTAATTTCAACCTCCCTGCCATGGCCAGGGATACTTTCCATTAGGCCAGGCTGCTCTCAGCCATTTTGTAAATTAAATTTTTTATGTTTAAATTGAAAAAAAAAGGCAATACTGCATGTAGCTAATCAGCTGATGTTTATTGCAGTAGCTTTTTAAACTGTGGGCGGGGGAGGGAGTAAATAATGCTGCTGTAATAAAGTGTTGTCAGGCAATTCATGTTGCTTGAAAAATTAACATCTTTAAATTCATTTTTGCATTGACATTTCCAGTTAGTAGAGACCCATTAATTTGTGACAGGGTTCTGGTCTATTGCTATGGTCTCTTGAATAGTAGACAAATAATACTGGCTAAGAATGAGAGCAGCCAGGCATGCTTCCCAGCAGCACGAATGGTGAAGGTTTGTGCAAGCGCTCAATGTCAGCAAAGCACCACCCGTGCAGAGCAGCTTATTTGTACATGAACAAGGGCACAGTACATCTTTCCAGCTGTTTCGTAGTTGATGTGATCCATTATGGGTGACAATGATAATCAAATGGTCCTATTATTTATGTCAGGTTCATTTAATTCCCACTTCTTGACTAAATGTTGTTCCAGATGTTTGTAGCACAAAGTAAGAGTGTCCACAGGTCAGGTACTTGTTCTTATTTCATGACTGTTTTGGACAGCTCCAACTCTCTCCGAGAGAGATCTGTTCCAAAGTGGGATTGCAGGACAGTCAGTTCCATGGGGCTTCACGTCCAAGAATCTGTCATTTAAAAGTTGGTCTGAAGTTTTTGCATTTCATTTATATTTGTCATCCTGTGGCCATGGAAATTTAGGGTGGAGATCTTCCATTGATTTTCGGCCTTTAGGGTCAGGGATTGCTGAAGATTTAAGTGCCATATCTAAACATCTGCAAATGACAGGAAAGCAATTTTAACTGTGTGCTTCTGTGAATTAGACTTAAATTTCTTTTGCCCTATTGACATGCCAGGGGAACTTAATAATATCAGAAAATTCTGCAGCCATGAAAAATATTAAGGGGGAAGTAAAAGAAAAATAAAGAGGATCTAAAAATGAGAGCACGTGGGTACTACAGAGCCTGATGAAACCTGACATCCTATTTCAGTGTTGCGGTTCTCTCAAAGTTTTCACTGGTGACCACTGCCCTGTCATTATTCCATTGCCCTGATCCCAGACACTTCCAGTTACGAACTGAAGAGACAGCTTGTCTCTGTGCGTCTCTAAAGAAACATCCTGCTTTCAGTTCCGATCATTTAGGGCAATCATCTGTCAGATATTAATTATACTTCACTTGGAGATATCATGTCTTTTGTCATTGCAGTAGTGTAAACAATTGGATCTCTAAATGATTAAAGTAATTCAGTTTTCACTGTGAAGGTCCTTGCACCTAAGGAAGCATAGCCAATACATAAAGTGTCCCCTGTTCTAAAAACAGTTGAAGTTATTAGGTATTTTTAGTTCTCTAAAATGAAGTTTTATGAAAATGAAAGAAAACCTGTAACTTTACCGCTTTATCCTGAAAGTGACAGCTATCAAAGTAAAGTATGCATTCTCCTTCATATTGGGCCTTAAATGCTAATTTCACTTCTAGTTTGAAAGTGAGATCCCCTGGAAAATTAAACCTATTAAATTGCTGCTGTGATATGCAGCAATTTAATTGCATTGATTGATGACCTCAAATTAGAATGGCAAGGAAAGGCTGTAACAGCCTGTAGTGTTCATCACAAAATTAAGATATGCATTTGGCTGGTTAGTGGAAATTATTTTAATGAAAGCATTGACAGCTTTTTTCTGAATATTTGACAATTGATGATGCTTAATGCAAAACAAATTCCTTCTTATTAGTTCTCAAATACTAGTTTTAGTAATGCTCCCCTGGTATGAATGAGGGATATCACTGCACACCAAATCTTGTGCACTGTACTGCAATTCATGTTCCAACATAAAAGCTAAAGTAGGACAAATAATTATTTCCCTTATTTGGTGATGGTGGACTGAAACAATTCTGACCAAAAAAAAAAGAAAGAACCATGAACTGTGAGGCAGCAAATAAGTAGTTATGATATCAGTAATATGTATGATCATCTTCATGGGAACTTTTTAGTATTAAAAAATGAAAGACTCTTATGGATGGGGAAGATCTGCAACTGAAATGCACTGACTGTTCTTCATTTTGGTTTGCCAGAAGTGTCAGCACCATTCCATTTGATTTAATGTAGAAGACTATGTAAAAAGAATTTAAATTTCTTTAATACAGTAATTCTTCAGCTGTTTTTGTTGTTAACTTGCATGAATTATGTGCATTCTACATATGTAGAATTTCCAAAGGGATCTAAAACTGTTCTGGAAATTTTTTAGGGGTCCAAAGTTGAAAAAGGCTGAATAAAATTGATCTGGTTTAACCATTGGTCCTGCAGTATTTAAAGAATAATGCCAGAATAAGTCTAACTGTGCTGGAAAGTGTTTCTGCAAATGTGGCTCTTTAAAAAGTACTGCCAGTCTCTGGAAGTTTTGTAGAGCAGTGTTCTACTACACTTGCATTTAGAAAGTTTTAAACTAACTCCATTTTAGTTTGCAACAATTAAACCGGCTTCTTCTTCCTCCTTTCCCAGCATGTGTCTAGGACAACTGATGGGACCAATGCCAATAGGAGAATCCTAGTTGATAAGTTTACCCTGAGTGAACTGCAAGCTCAGCTAAGATGGGTTCCAGTCTGGGAGGCTTTCACAAAAAACAAGCATGAACCAGCACAGATGGGGACATGATGCTTCCTGTTCCCTGCAGATTATTGATTTCATGAGCTTCCTAGCTACCCAAAGTACTGCTGGTCATAAGCATAGGCAGCCTAAGAATCTGTTCGAAACTAAGCTAAAAAACTCTGTAGATGGTGCTTTAATGAAACTCCTGTCAGGGGTATTCAGGCAATAAATGAATTTAAAATCTTATAAATAACTCTGTCAATTCAATTAATTTCTTGTGTTGTACATTTAAAGATGTTAATCTTTCTTCTCTAAGGTGATTTTTTCACTTACGTGATGCTGCCATTTTCACAATTTATCATAGAATATGCTGACTTGGAAGGGACCCACAAGGATCATCAAGTCCAATTCTTAGTCCAAACACTCCTTGAACTCTGTTAGGCTTGGTGTGGTGAGCACTTCCCCGTTTGATGCTTTTTTTTTCCTTAGAATTTTCTTCCTATCTGCTTTTTAATAACTTTCTTCTTCCTATGTTTTAATTCAATTCAGATTGTCTGTCTTTAGCCTTGTTCCATCAGTCTGTGTGTCTGGCTTGTACTGAATGGCTGAACAACTCTCCTGCCTGTTTTGCTTTCTTAATCTCCAGTCTGGCTAATACCCTGACTATTTTTTTTTCTCTTTCTGGCCCCAGGGTTAATTTGGTGTGTGAGGACATGCTAGAATACTAATATAGGTAGCTGAAAAAGTCTCCTCTAGACCAAATACAGCTTCACCAAGAAAGAAAAAAAATAAAAATCTGGCATGCAGGACACAGGCTCCAGTATTCTGGAAGCATAATATATCAGTCTAGACAACTCATACATGAAATTAGTTTTGTCTGGTTTTTCATATTCTCCACATGGCTCCAGTAGAACCAAGTTTGTGCTACTCAAAAGATTGGGAGCTGGAAGGCCTGGGAAACCCAATGCTGTTGTGCCTTATTTTTATCTGTAGTTTTCTCTTTCTTTTTAACTTTTTTGTCTATCTTCTCTTTTTCCTTTTTTTTCTTTTTTTTTTTTCCTTCTGGAATAGTTCTTAAAGCATACTTTAATCCCATTATCCTATTTAATGGGATTAAAAGCTGCTAACTACAGCAGCTGATAGTACAGCCAGCTCTCATGCAGAGTGGTGACAAAGACAATAAACAGAGCATAAAAATCTGTTTCAGGCATTTTAAAGTAATCCTAACTGCAGCAAGAGACTACAAAAATTGTGGTTTACTCAATTAAGGAGCATAGGATTTTTGTGTTAATGGAGGCTGTGGACAAAAACCCTTCTCAAGCAGTGAGGGGCTTCTTTTGGGCAGATGCACAGACCTGTCCTCTCCTGAGGAAGGAGGGAAATTCTCATGAATGTTTTTAAGTGGGAGATGGGCTGGGTGACATGACTTGATCTAGGAAAAAAAAGGAGGTACAGGTACAGCAGGAGGCTCATCATCCAGGTGTCTGCATATATTGAAGTAGGATACAGATATCTCTGAACGTGTGTGTGTGTCAGCTCCTGACAATTTTGGTACTGTACCCCCACCCCCATGCAGTGCCTTTTCTCCTGCTAAACAGCATCTCCATCCACTCAATGCTGAGCAAAGGTTGGCTTATCTTGAGCAAGGGAAGCAGAATCTGACAGATTGGCACCATCCCACCCCAAACACAGTGCAAATCTGCCTTCCCTTCAGCAGTGTGGAAGCTAATGCAAGGTTTGTGTCGTTGGAGGGTACAGCCCATGCGTTTCGTCCCCCGTGAGCCTTGCAGGGGTGCACAAATTGCTGGATTCTCACTGTGTTGGATCTTGCCACTTATTCTATTGTTAAACAAAGCACTTCTCAAAGCTCTGTGCCTTGTTCGATAGCGGTGGTCCTGTTATTAGTAGATTGTGGAAAGCAACCTGTATTAACCTTCAGCTTTGTGCCTGACTAGCTCAAACTGAGAGCAACTGATTTGTTGCAGAAAACTCTGCAGCAATTAAGCTGTGTGCCACTAAGAAATGCAAACTTAATGTTTTAATCCAATTTACAGGCAAGTGAATTGATACACAAGTCTTCTCTTTAGTTATGGCTGCTTTCCATCTGCTGCACTTGGAATACCTGCCCTTGTCTCGTGCATAAACCAATGTGGGAGATGAGGGAGAAGGAAGACATTAGATCCAGTCCTTTTCCAACTCTGTTCCTTTCATCTCTAATATTGCCAATGCAGGTCCCTTCTGTACATCACAAAGGAAAGACTCTAAACTGCAAAACTTCCTCCCCACCCCCAAGAGAACATGTGTTTTCCACCAGAAAAGCAGGTAAATGTATTATAATGTCTCTCTGACTCCAAAGGTGTGATAACACTTTTGGGAAAAGCTTTGCTTTTCTCTCTTGACCTGTTTCCTTCAAGGCCTGAACTGAGCTACAGGCAGACACTTTTGTTCTAGAAATTAGAGCTAGATTATTTTTGGAAAATATCTCTATTGCCAGTAGTGGAAGCCCCAGGAAGTTTTATCTCAGGAGATATTGTTCCAGAAAGGAGGTAATAATATCAAGCAGGAGAGCCTGCAGCGCTGGAACCATCAATGTAGGTTGTATAGAGGTGAAAAACCAAGCAGAACAGTGAACCCAATATATGAACCTAATATAAGTTGCTTTTCTGGTGCAGGATATACATCAGTGAATGAGACGACAGGAATTTTTGGTTTCTAATTCCTCACTGGGCAGTTCCTGTTGGCTCATACGTTTTTAGGGTAAGATCTGTGAGCAGTCTTGGTTTTGATCATGAGTTTTTTTTAATCAGGAAAAGAACAAAGTTGATGCAATTAAAAGACTTTTTTCTTAAAATCTCAGGTGTGTGTGGGAGGGGATAAAGTCACCCCACAGAAGGAAAAGCCTCAAGTGACAGAAACTGGTGTGTCTGCGCTCCTGTGTACGGAAGGGACAAGGTGTCATTGCAAGATGGAAAGTAGTTGAGGAAGAACTTATTTCATTCCTCTGAAAATATTAGGATTTATTTATACAGATCTATGTCCCCAGAAGGGGATAAAAGTGCATTTGCTATGTTCTTAAGAGAAGGCAAGGCAGAAGAATTTAATTAATCAAATTTTATTGCTTTATTAAGGCTGATTTCAGAACACAGTTTTTCATGTAGCAGAGGGCAGGTGAGAGTTTAAATGAATGCTTCATGATGTAGCTTTCTCTGAAGAAAAGTGCCTTACACAGTTATAAATTCAGTACACATCTGCTTCATTTGTCTCCTAAAAACTTAAATTGTACATTTTGGCACTGTGTAAAATAACAATTCTAAGCAAGACAGCCATAGCAAGAAGAACAAAATGTGTCTATTTAAGGACCAGGAAAGCTTTCTGGTACAGTATTATTAGTTAGAGCTGCCTGGGAAATTTGATTTCTATTTAAAAATCCAGAATAAATTATTGTTTATAGAAATTAATGCCTTAAGTTGTTAAAAGGGCAGGGTTCACTACAGACTCTTGCTAGCAGAAGCATTCAACATTGAAAAGAATTTTCTGAAAACTGTGGAGGGAACTCTGACAGTACCCATGGCAACGAGGTGACATCATTATGTGACCAAGGCCTCATCTTGCGTGTCTGCTTTGTGAGATTTTGGGGAATGTGAAACACACCCTTTTTGACTTTTTTTTTTTTTTTTTTTTTTAATATTGAAAATACAAAGACACTAAGTTAATTAATGAAAAAGAAAATAGGCTTTTTCCATTATAGACTTGACCATCTGCTGTACCTAATGGAGCAGGTCATTCGTCCCAGACAGCTCAATGGTATTCTGAGTTGGAGAATTCTCTGCTCCATCCCTCTGCTCTCAGAGAAGCTTTTTACCTCTTTTGGGAGCAGGTATTTTCCTCACTGCAGTTTCCCAACTTTTGCTTCTCCCACCCTGGAGCACCTCCTTTGATCCAAGCAGTAGGTGTCCTGGGAAGGTGCAAGGTTCCCCTCCTAGGTTACAGTTTTCCAGACAGTGTTTAAAGGAACATGATATTCATCTGGAAAGACATAACTGTGATGGATACCATCAACTATACCACTGAAAGAAGTGACAACAAAGTACCTTTGCAGTTTAGTGTCAGATCATTTATGGTGTGGAAAATTTGAAAACAGCTGTCTGTGAAATTGGACATGCTGGTGCTGGAGGTGTCTGTCCACTGCAGTGCAGAATGTGGCAATAAAAGGGGAAGCTGATTCTTTCCCACATTTCTGAATAAGCACTTAACCCAACACACAACTGCTGAAGATGTAGAAGGTACCTATTGACATCTGTACTCAGACCTGACCCTTATTTGCAACTGCTGTAAATGCTGGGCTTGTTAATTTTAAATGCATACAGAGTGGGTATGTTTCTGTCTGAATTCCAATTCAATTTAAAGATGACTAAGTAATCTGAATTCCTTCCCCATGCATTAAATGAGATAGACATATGTGAGGGAAATGATTTCTATCTTCAAGACTGTCTCCTGCAAGCAGAAATGGGTTGCATAAGCAGTCCTAGTTCTGGCATTCCCTACTTTGATTTTGCTATGTTAATCTCAGCTATATATATACCTATACATGTATTTTGACTAACTTTATGCAGATGAAATTTCCTGTGTGAATGCAGCTTTGATATTCCAGACAGGAAATATTTTTTTGAAAATAAACTCTTGGAGACGAAAGCTTAAAATCTTCATCCGGTCCTTAAAGTTTCACAGGTTTGCTTGAGGCCCAGTTTTCTCCAGTACAGTTTTGTCTTCCCTGTGTTCTGTGCAGTCTGATGCACATCTGCTCTTGTCCATCATTAAAGAAGTTCTTTTGTCCCTGTAGTGTGCATGGAAGGATGTGCCTTGTATGTTCTTGGGGAGCTGGTATTTCTGGACTGTTGCTTTTAAAGTCCAGCTCCTACCCCATAAACTTTTATGCTTTACTCAGGCAATCAATCCCTTCACAAAATGGAATTTTATTTGTGATTTAGGGTTGCATGCATCATAAAATTTATTGGGTCCTGAGGCACCACCAGCCCTGATCACAGCCCAGGACGCCCTGCCAGCCCCTGGGGCCATCAGTCCCTGCCCTGTGACGCCAGAGCAAGGCTGGTCTCCAGCTCCCCACAGCCTTGCCCAGCCACGGCCATCACTGCTCTCTGACAAAATCTGCTCAGCTTTGAGTCTGCTCCACAGGCTGACACCTCTGTAAAATACTATGGAAAAAAAATTCGTACTTGAATTAGTTTACGCTGGTACAGAATTCTATTGACTTGACATGTTTCTTAGGTCTGGCTGCAGGTTTTTAATTTATCCTATTACCTCTAAGACTTGTAAGTTAATACACCTTTCTAATTTCTACTGTAGTGCTCCAGTAATTCCAAATGTTACACAGTGATTGTTTCATTTTAAATATTAGTTCAATTAATTTCATTATGGATTTTTAGTCTGTGCAGAAAGTACGACAATTAATTATGAATCCACATTCAAGTAAATTTTTTATGCTGGGCCTAATTTTTTAATTAGCATTTAAATAATTTACAGATCTTTCTTTCAAAGTGATCCAGCATCCAGATCTGTCCCAAACCAGCTGCTCTACCTTTACACATGGCTGGCACAAGGGCTGTAATGTCAGGAACACAGAGCTGATTGTGCACAGCTCTGTGTAATTCCTGTAGTGACCTATTGTATGATTCGGAGGAAAACAAAGAATCATTCTCACGTTTTGATTCTTCTATGCCTCCTGTTACAGCCTGGAGCAAGGAAATCATTACTAGTTAGTGCCTGTGTAGTAATCACGCAAGAGGGAGCAGACCCTGCCCCTTTCTGCAGTCTGTTTTGATGCACTGCTTCTAAGATGGAAGATGTTTCTTGATCATCATAGCTAAATATGATTCATCACAAAATTGGGTTTTATACGGCACTGAATCTGCTTGGTAATAAACTAGAAAAATAACATCATACTGGTTTCATTTTCTTTGGGAAGAAAGTCTATTCAATCACAGCACAATTCAGCCACATTCCTACATTCCTTTTTGTACTGTGATATTTGTAGGAGCAGCACGCTGACCACCTGCTATATTTCTACACTCAAGAAGGAAAAAGGAATGCAAATCTCATTAGAGGGAAATGCAGGTTAGAGGTCAAAACATATTCAGAGAAATTTTCTCTTCCTTTTAGTAGCTCTAAAGCTTCAAATCAACAACTGCAATTCCCCAGTGCTGCCCAAGCAATTTCTTGCTCTCTGCTGCAGTCTGAGGTCCTGGGAAACATCATGGTTTATTTCTATGTCACTCCTGTAAGTTTTTATTCTTTTGGGCTACATATGTGTCTTCACACACTCTTTTTATCCATTGCTATGCCTGAACTGGACAATCTTCAATGTAACAACCAAGACATGCACTATTATTAAACTATTTACCTAAAATTTTACTATCATACTAGGTTTTAGTCCCTCAAACAACTCATGTCAATGGTGTCCATTTTCTTTTCTCTTCTTGTTTCTTAGGAATTTTGTTCCTAGAATTAATAAAGTATTTTTGGACAGGAATATCATCACATCTTCCTATCTATGGTTACTATTTCTTCCCTCCTTACAAGTGATCTCAAAAGGGAGGAATCAAATTTCTGATTTTCTATCCAGTATACCAAACACCAGTGCTGATCCTATGGTGCTATGACATCTGGTATTCTATGTTTGGAGTTTATCAGTCTGCAGAATGGCATACATGCAGGTAAGATCTCATTTATGCCATGTTTCCAGCAATGTCTCTTTCCACGCCACACCTCCTCACACATCCCTTCCATTTCTGTGCCTACCAGAGCCCAGTGCCTTTTCTTCATCACCAAGTGCTCCTCTCTGCAACTCCAAGTGCAGTTTTGGGTCAGGACAGGTTTCTCACAGCGGTTTCGGAGCTGCCTACAAGTGGCTGTGACCAGCCCAGGGCTCTTCTTGGCCATTTCCTACAAAGGCAGCCTCCTGCTGCCAAAACCTTCCCAGCTATGCCCACACACCACCTTTTCAGGCATTAATTGTTTAAATCAAAAATCTACACTGCTTCAGCTATTGGCCAGTATAGAACTCCCATGGTCTTCAGCATCGTGGGAGGTTTTGTGTTTTAAGTGGCACCCCGGAAAGGGAAGATATCTGCAGATGGGGAAAACAGAATCTGTGGTGTAAATAGGCACTTGGCCTCCATTGTACACAGTATCTGTGTATTCCCATCCATTCCCATCCAAAACAGGAAGGTTTTCTTGATCCAAGGTCCTGTGTTCATTTATATAGGTATTTATAAATGTCATATTTTACACCCATGGGCTTTTGCTAAGTAGTTTTTGTGTTTGTGCCTTGGCTTGACATGTCTTGTCACGAAGTACAGGTTGGAGAGCACTGAAGTTGTTCCCAAATACTCTACAGATAACCTTAGACACTCCAAGTTGCTAAAACCTATCTTCTTTTACCAGCTCACATTTTTACACTTGGGAAGTGCAAGCTCTTTGAAGATGCTTCTGAGAAGTGCTTGTGTATAGACTTTAAAGGCTATACAAAATATGGTCTTCTTGGATTTTTCTTTTTTGAGGGGTTCTATTTATATTTGGGGGTGCTTTGTTTTTTTTTTCCTATACTGAGAGAGAAGTAAGAGATGAATGAATGAAAGAGAAACATTTTGCACTATTATTGAAAGAATATGATCAGAAGAATATAAATTCCGTGTTATTGAAAAAGAGCTGTAGGGAGGATTGATACGCAGGTAGTTTATATTCACATATAATATTAGAAAATCACAAAAATGATAAAAATGTCATTGCTAGGCTTTACCACAGAAATTAAAAACAAGATAGATCAGCTGAATCTCCCAGAAGGAGGCCAAAGGAATAAGAAAAAATTCCTTGAAGGGAGCAATTCATATTGTACTTATTGGGGAACAGATGAAGAGGGGAGTTAGTTACTTGGTGGGCTGATCCTGTAAAATCATTCACAGCTCTTCATAGCTCCTCTGTCAACAGGTCTTCTTCCTCCTCATTTCTCTGTTGGTCCTGATCCTGCATCCCACGCCCTCACTAACCTACCCTGGCCATCCTGCCCACCTTGCTGTGCCTTCCCTCTGCTCCATCATCTCTCCCTCCTTTCCTTTACTGAGATACCAGGCACAGGGGTGGAACAGCTGAGAGAGCTGCTCTAGGAGGAGTCTGAGGTCGAGAGTGTTTTCCTGTGTCTTCAGGGAATGTGGGGTAGCTCTGGATCATAACCTGTGAATAGACCCCTATAAGAAAACCCTGAAGGTGTTGCTAGCTGAGTAGGTTCTATGATGTATCTGTGCTGAGGACAGGAAAAGCAATGTTTTAGAGACATCTGGGGAAACTGCTGCATCCTGAGCAATGGCCTCCTTTGCAACAGAACACCTTTGCAGTGATGGATGTTAATATGAGTATTTCCAAAAATATCTGGAAGGCAAAAAATATCTGTGCCCATTAAAAAAAAAAAAGTTCCTTAACTATGAATCAGAGGAAATCTGGAGGTCAGAAATGGAAAAAACTATTTGCTTAAAGAAGAAAAATTACATTAAATGTACGAGAAAAAATAAGTGGGTACTTTAAAACACAGTAGGGAAAGTGCTTTGAAATCAATAGGTAATAACTGGGTACATAACCACTGTCTTATATTCAGCCATAAAACCCACCTTTTGGAACAAGCTGTCAGAGCTGCTGTCATGTTACCAATAATTGTTCTTGCATTACTTACTCCTGAGAGGATAAAATAGTCAGAGCTTAGTTCCCCTTAATATTAATTGTCAAAAACCTTAAAATAAGAAGTCAGAGTCTGTTTATGACACCACTTACTATTCAGAGTGGAAACTGAGGTTCAAGCAGTTACAAATGAGAACTGCAAAATGCTTTGGATATTGGAGGAAAAAAGTGAATGGTGATCAACACGGCCTGGCCTTAAAACAATCAGCCATAAGTAAAACAAAATTAGCATATAAGTGAATGGAATAAAATTCAAGTACTAAAAGAAGCACTCAGTATTGAAGGGTCAGACTTAGGGTCACATTTGCTTGTTCAGGGCAGTTGTCTTGTATAGACTTGACAAATTTCCAGTTCCATTCTCCTGCAAGTGTTGTATTGGTGTTACAGGACTTTGTGTTTTCACCTAACCTGATATTAGATACCTCAAGAGAGAGGACTTACATCATCTATTTCAGGAGATATCCATAGAATTATAAACTTTTATAAACAAATATTATTTCAACTTCTTTTCTGCAGTCACCTCTAGCAATTCAGAATTACTGTCATCAGTATTTCTTCTTCAATTCTTTATTTGTTTTTTTTGTGACACTGATCTGTAAGGTTCAGATCTCAGACATGGATAGCTAGATCTCTCTTAAATAGAGAATGATTTTGTTGTATAATACAAGAATTGCAACCAAACTAATGTCATTTTTTATCATTTTGCTTTATTCTCCGAAGCATTTCCACACCTACATCTTACCACCTACCTTTTGTTCTATGCCAACACATGAAGAATGGAATTTTAAAACTAATTTTCTTTATTTATATTATGCCATAAAATTGTAGTTACTAGGGAAAAAAAAAAAGAATCTTCATAGCTATTGGTCCAAAAATGCATAGAAGTTAATAAATCTTTTCTTTTCATACAATCATCTTGATATATCAAATGTAGTTATCTTACAAGATGTTTTCTTTGCAGCTAATAGAATATTTCTGTCAATACTTTAGCCTGCTTCCTTTTATCATTTGTTTTATAATTTTATTGATAAGCAGAGCACCGTGGATTTTTCTGAGGGATCTGAAAGCTGAAAACCTTTCCCCTGTTCAAAGATCCTGACTCTGACAGCAGAAATGGTATGGATAGCCAACATCCGGCTGCCAAAGGCAGCAGGTGCTTTGACTCATTCATCTGTCCTGGCTCAAATCATGAGCCTTCACACTGCACATTTCACACTGGGAGCTGAACCCAGCCCTAAGTGAATCATCTGCTGAGTTCACTTAGATACCAATGAAGGACTGCTAATATGAGAGCCTGGAATTTAGTTTTACAAAGCCTGGAACGAGGCTTTATATCTAAGTGCCTACAGTAGGGAGTCATACCAGTGAAGGATGGTGTACCTCACCCCCCTCTTACCCAGATTTGCCTTAGCTTCCTGACAAGTGTTTGTGCTGTAGCAGCCTGTGGATTGTGTCTACTGACTGAATGTAGGTCACTTTAAGATGAGTTTTGCCTCTTTCTGAGTTCTATTGACTGTATGAGTTCTATATCTGGGAGCATGGGAGACCTTTTGCACCTGGAAGCTTGATGAAATACCTGATAACATCCCAAATGATGCCAGATACCTATGCTTAAGCAATTAAATCCTGCCCTAGATCGTCACTGATGATAGTATGTGCTCACACATAGACACTATCCTTACTCTGTGGGTATCCACATTTAGTTATCCCAAGGCACCAGAAGAAGGTGCTGAGGAAGATGGTACATGAAAACTCAGTGTATCTTCACTCAGAGCTCAGGGCTATACGAATGTAGATCTTATTTTTAGAAAAATTCTCTCAATATTCAGTATATTCAAACCCAAATGACCAAAAATGAGAGATATTCTGAGAAAATGAAGACAGACATCACTAATTTCAAGACTGTATTTGTGTCCAAGTGCTGTCCAGGTAGATGCCATTTGCAAGATTATGTAGCTGTAGGAGGAATCAGCTTAATGAAATGCTATTATCTCTTTTATTTATAATAAAGCAAGTCAAATTAATATTTATTCTCCAAAAACACATTTCAAGCACAAGATCATGATTGAAAAGCTCAATAAATTCCACCATTATTTTTTTCTATATACATGTGTAGGAAAATAACAGAAAGGTGTACACTCATGAAATCTACAGCTGCCTTTAGTGGTGCTTTTTCTCACCTTGGATAACTTTACTAACTGAGTAAATTATTTCCTTTGCATTTTATTACAATGGTATTTGGAATAAAAATTTTTTTTTCAGATATGAATAATTTACAGTGTCTCATCACTGAGGGCAGGATTCCTCTTGCCTAACTTTAGCCATCTACGACACTGTCTCGGGTTAGAGACAATTTTCCTGGGTGGAAAGTGCTCTGAACAGAACACCTCCCACCACAGCAAAGGCCTCCTGCACCCCCTCCCCCACAACAGCAGAGGCTCAGGAATGAAAGTGGAAAAAACTGTTTATTCAGCACACCCCTGCCACAGGCACAGGGGAAGGGGAAGGGGAAAAAAGGAATCACCAGAACCGAATGAACAGTTGATGAACTTTAGTGTCCTGTTCCTCAGGCGTAGCTACCCCTTTCTGGGGGTTTTCCCCCAAGGATTTCCTGTCCACCGTCCTCCGGGGCTCCCAGGGTGCTCCGACAAAAAAGTCGAGGAAAAAAGGGTCCAAAAAAAGACGATGAAGAAACAATCCCAGGGGAGGAGGAAAAAAAGCAGCAGTCACAGCAGCAGCAGCAGCCCGACTAAACAATGTCCCTTCCTCCCGGAACAGCTGAGGGGGGAGAGTTTCAGAACATCCCGCGTTGGCAGAGTTTATCCTGGCTGCTGAGCACAGCTAAAGCTACAGGACATTTTAGGCAGGCATGCAAACAATATGGGATACAGGATTATTGTTACATCACCCCAGGACAGACACATAATATCTGAATTATTTTCCCTAGATCACCTTTGTCAGTGGAGAAAAGATCAACATTTATGGCAGTGCATTTTCATTTTCCGTAACTATAGAAGAATTTTGTAGTGATTTGTTCAGACAGGGTCTTCTATGTGATAAACATCTAAGATCTTTGTTGCCGGCAAATCACGTTCCCACCAGGACTAGGATGAGATGCATTTAAGGAAATCTCATCAAGTTGGAAGAAAATGTGGTCTGTCAGCAAATCCGTCAACATGCACATGGTTTTCTGGTGCTGTTTCAGGACCAAGGTGCTTTTCTGTCAAGCCAAAAGGTCATTTTTTTTAGCTATGATACACAGCAGGTGCTCTTGCATTGCCATCAGTCTGTAGATGTAACTTGCGCACTGGATGGTTCTGCTGGATGGTGAAAGAGCTTTGGGAATATGTCAGGGAAGAGACTGAGCTTTACCATATTTATTGACATGGAGGTAAATTAGATTTTCTTTTGCCTCGAGTACAGATTTCTATAGTGATGGCTAACCCAAATTAGCTGTTTCAAAAGCACTGTGTGTTTTTTGTCTACAAATGGCACATATTAAATATATGGTAACAGCTATTATGTACTCAGGCAAGTTGTATGCATTAATAATGTGCTTACCATTACCAGATAGCACATGCACTCTCTCAGGCCTGCATGAGTGATCTGACTACACTAATAACTGTTTCGTTGTGACAAAAAAACCTCATGATTTTTAAATTATTGAATATTTTTCAGTAAAATTACTTTTGCAGTTAATGTGCTTTTGATGTTGGCATCCATTATTTTCTGGCAGCACAGAATGAAGCAATGAAGGAGAATCCCAGTTCTCCTTTTACTTTCATATATGTCAACACAAAATAGCTGAAATAGTGTAAAATGGGAACAACATAAAGAGGCCAGAAGCATCCAGCTTAATACGAACTTGCTTTCTATATGTCTCTTATGTGGGTCTCTGCCGTGAAGAAATTAAATGTAACATAGCCATTCCTCACTTGAAAAAAACCCAGCCTATTTCTCCTTTGTGAAACAAACAGCATAATGTTAAAGGTTACTTTCAATATTAGAAATCTAATGGGAAATGTCTCTTCTAAGAAAAAAAAATATTTAGACAATCTTTTCTGTTGGATGCAGATTTCTCTCTGTATAATTAGCAAAAATTCACACACTACACCTAAGAAATGAAAGTGTTATCAGAAAACTTCAATATATATAATTCATAAAAATTATTGTTTTCCTGGTTCATTGTTTGACTCAAGCTGACTATGTATTTAAAACAAAACCTTTCAGCAATGTTGAGGGACAAAGCTGAAGGATACCCATTAACAATATGGTGAGAACTTCTCCAGCCACCACAAGCTTTGCAGCAATGGCAGATGAGATGTTCTGGGGGATTTTTATGGTAAGGATATGTTTTAGGTTATATTATGATAATTGCAGTTCACATGTGACCAAGAGGAATCAATTATAGTAGTTAAATCTCTAAGGTACCCATCCTGTAGCTTAATCACTCCCAGCATTGACCAGGCCTTCCTGGTGTTACCCTTGAAATATGATATCATCCTTGGCTTTTCCACAATGTGCATGAGACATTCTGGGCAAGTAATTTCACCTAAACTTTTCATGGAAAACTAAAAACTGTGTGTTTCTCATTTTCTCTGTATTCTAATGTGAGATACTAAGGTCTGATTCTCAGAGAGATTAAGCCAATCACAATTGCAAATGAAGTTATGTCACATGTATAATATGTTGCACAAGCTCATGAGCTCTGACAAATGAGCTTCTAACTATTTTCAAATTGTCATTCAAAACTAGTGAAAACATTGCATCTCGTCTTAGTTCCAGAGCCATAAAACTGAGGTTAATATCACCTCCTACTGCTCTGAAGTTTCAAAATGTATTGTATTAGGGCATGGAGCTATCTATACAACAAGAAGAAGAAAATAAGCGTAACTACTCATCAATTTGAAAATAGTAACTATTCATTGTTGTACAAGAAACAAAGGATGGTGACCTTTCAATTACATGCAGTCATATACTTACAGACAAAATTGCTAAAAAGACAATTCTGGCTGTCTTAATTCTGCCACTCCCGTGCTTTTGAACACTCGGCTTTGTGATTCTAATCTTGTTCTTTTGAAGTGGGGGTTGAGGTTTTTTTTGTTCTGCAGTTTCAGCTGCTAAGACAATAGGCTCTACTTAGTATGAAGCCTCTGTTTTCCTGTGATGACATGCTGGAATTTTATGTCCTCTTAGGACACTGTTTTAGTAAGAGCCAGAGAAGAAGACATCCTTACTTTAGCACCCATGCAGAATGGATCACCTCCTCTTTCTTCTCCAAATAAGTGGGCAGCTCTTTGGAGGAAGATGGTTCTGGCCTCACAGACCTCACCTCATGGAAGCTCAAGAGCACTGCTGGCTGTATTGGTTTTGGGTTTTGATTGGTTTCTATTTTCTTTCTTCTCTTAGTTCAAGCACATGCACAAACTTGTGAGCATGAAACTCATCACTCATTCTCTGTTTTAATAATGTGGTTGTGCTATAATTTGTAATGTATAATATGATTATTAAAACAAAATTCAGTGCTTTTCTCTCCCAGGTGAATGCTCAAACCATTAGGATGCAACTCAAGCTACCTTTAATTTATTTTGAAGTTCAAAAGGACAGTTTTGAATTTATTAACGAAATTATGATTTCAAATCATGTCTCCCAGTGCTTGGGTCAGGGCTGTCATATAAATGATGAGGTTTATATCTTCTATCAGTTTTAACAGAAGTGAGAATCCATTGTCATTTTCTCTGCAGACCTTGATTCTGCCCATTCATGCAAAAATGTCTTTGGAAAGCATCTTGTGGATAAGACATTACAAAACCAAAGAGGATTTTCTTTGAAAGTGAGCTAGGGCTGAGTTGCCAAGATAAGACAGTTCAGAACAGACTTGCATCCTCACAGGCACATTGAGGCAGAGCACAGATGCCTCTAGCCTTCAGGTGTGACACATATTTAAGATACAGATAAGGTATTAGTTGGGCCTGAGTATTTAAATTCATCTCCAAGTGTTCTCTGTCCATCTCTTTTTGTTTATTGTCCTCTAATCTGTGCCAGGAATTTTCAGCACTGCAGGTGGGTAAAATTTCCTAGGCTTGCCTGCTGCAGATCAACTTGGCGGGAGACAAACCGTGAGATCTTCAAGCAACTTTGCTGATTCTGTTGGGTCCACTAACGCAGGCAAGCTGGAGAGTGCACTGTGAACCAGGAGTGTTTGGAGAGGGGACATGGAATCCAGGAGCCAGGGGTGATTGTCACAGCCTGGAAGCAAAGCATGCCATCTCTGTGTCAACAAAATTCTTAGTGCTTAGTCTCATCTACTCTAAGTCACTGTAGTTTACAAAGGAAGGTACAGCTGTCAGTCCAACAGTGTAGTAATTTAGGCTACTGGCTCTTGAAAGCATTTCTCTCCACTGCTTTACAGTGATCTTTAGCAAACAGCACACATTAGCAAGATAGGTACATCTTTGAATCTTACCTGGTCTGTTAGGACTGCTCGCAGCTCTGAGCAAACACATTATTTTGCATGTGAGAGTAATGGTTTTGGCCCATCCTTCATGCATGTCGTGTAAAATACTACACTTGCAGGCTGGATTTAGAAGAGTCCAGTGTAGCTACCTGGAATTAATGTGTATACCCACACAAATTATTAACTGAATTTCGTTCAGGAGAATGAGTACTTTCAATCAAAAACATGCAGGACGTACTGGTATCCTAGATACAAAAGGGGCTTAATGATGCCAATCACAGTTCATATTGAATCCTTCTATATAAAACCCACACAAATAGGAAATAAAAATCCTATGTTTTTCAGGCCCATTTCTGATGGAAAATAGTGATATAATCACACTCTGATAACATGTTCCAGAAAAAACAGCCAAAGGCATAATTTCTTCAAATTAGCGGCATTCAACTTTGTTCCTTGTGGGGAGCTTTAGATTTTACTCTTAGATAAGTCATTGTACTAAAATTTCAGGTCATTGAGAAACCTTTGCTTTTATAGGTGTTAGCTGCAGTCCCACACATGAACCCCATCAGTCTGAGTTGTTTTTTAGGTATAATTAATTTTGAAAATGTACCGTGCTGAATAAATCGTATGACGCATTACTTTGCAGTTATTTGTATCCATCTTCCATTTACTCCTTTTTATTGAATAGCAATATGGTAATCCATCCTGAGGAAAGAAGAAAAGGTCAAAAAACCCCCCATGAGTGACTGCAAAATAAAATTACTTTGTTAAAATATAAGTGAGCCACAAGCTTCCGGCAGGAATCTGAGATATTTGATAGTGGAGCCTGAAAGGCAGAGGTCCAGGCATTTGGGAATAGGCCAGGGAATAGAGAAGGAGTGAAAAAAGGGAATCTTGAAGCAAGCTATTACTGATTATACACTGAGAGAGGTCGCCCCTAAAAAGTCAGTATCCTGCTTTTGTTAGACAGGGTGAGCTTGCTGAACAGTCCCTGATTAATTTTAAAAACACTATTTTAAGGACTTTTAATCTTATTGCCTTAAAACCCTTTGACAAATTTGTCTCATAACCCAAATGGCATCAAATGTAGACCCTCACAAAAATCGAAAGGTCCACAGTTAACATTCCAGCTCACATTCAGATCAAATTTGTCTTCAACCAATAGAAATACCTTTTGGGCATTTCTCTCAAAAGAGCACCATATGAAAAGCTGCACTTCCATATGATTCTGGGTCAAG
The DNA here is from genome assembly GCA_036785705.1 of Acanthornis magna. Classification (NCBI taxonomy): domain Eukaryota; kingdom Metazoa; phylum Chordata; class Aves; order Passeriformes; family Acanthizidae; genus Acanthornis; species Acanthornis magna. The sequence continues at coordinate 18,563,913 of JAWUZG010000090.1, forward strand.
AAACAAATTATTTGCGATCACCCACACGGGGTTGCCAGGTCAGCAAGCTATGAAAAGCATGTGACAGATCTATAATGTTCCAGCTGCTCTGCCATTACATGACCAGACCCTGCAGCAAGTGATGTTAGCAGGGGTAAGGGAAATAAAACCCCTTATATCCCAGAGAGAATTGAACTTGACTCTATGACTCTACAAGTATATTGGTGGTAACACTTCTACCTGCTCTTTACAGCTCCCCCCTCAACAAAATTGTTCCTTTATCTATAAAGAGCTTGAAAAAGTTTGTGACTCTTAGGAGTTATCTAGTTTACAGCCTTCTCACAAAGCTGAGGTTTAAACAAGACTCAAGAAGCAGATTTATGTGTATCTTGATAATCCGTTGTGTATTCCACTGAAACTGAGATTAAATGTTGTACAAATAGTTAATCACGTGTAAAGTCTTTGTTATGTAAAAATCTTGTTTATTTTCTCAGAATACTCTCTTTTCAAAGAAGTAAGAGGTGGAGATTTAAACAAAGGTTTTAAATGGGTTTGAAAGTCATACATGATACTGAGTTTTATTTTGAAATTTTGAAGGTTGTAAGATTCCTGTATACATGACCATACAGTTGGAAATATAAGGAAGTTTTCTTCTAAATCTATCCTGTACATAGAAACTTCAGAGATTTGCAGATCTTGGGTGCAGTCTCTATTCCCTATTTTAAGTAGGGTAAAGTTGATCCTTTCACTATTTCAATATAAAAGTATTAAAGAAGTGATATCTATTTGTGGTATCTATTTAGTTGGGGACAAGGACTGCTAGACGTTATAGGAAATACCTGTAAGAGAGCCCTTCAAATCTCTTATACTCATATGCGGCTTACAAGGTGCCCTGGAGACACAGACTGGATGAGGAAAAAGGCACTTTGGAGAGAAAATCCCAGGCCACGCATGAAGGAAACTGCTATCATTTCTAGATTACATAAATACAGGTTGTCTGACCTACTGTCAGACTTCACATTCTTCCTTGAAATGTCATATGCTCACAGGCAAAGGTCTCTAGCTGGCCTGCAAATCATTTGCCAAGTTTGATTTCCAGCCTCTAGGCAGCAATCACTGCGGCAGTGGAATTGGCTCTGTGCAGTGCTGCTCCAATCCTGGCTGCTCAGCACTGGGCTGGTCAGGGCTGGAGCTGGTTTTCCCAACTCCCCTTATCCCAGGTTTCTCAGTGCAGAGCTTCAGGCATGGCCAAGCAGTCAGTGCCGACCCATGGCGCTACTCTCCCCAGGTCCTCCTGAGCTTCCTGCCACGCAGGTCTCCTTCTGCTTGTGCGGGATGAGAATTCCTGCAAATAGCATGGCTTCACAGGGGTGAATCACTGCTCTGCCAGAATGTTACAAGCTCTTTAATGCCTGGGTTTTTCCCCTTTTGTGAATCTGTTTTCTCATAGTGTGTGATATGTATTTCCACAAAGTTAACCCCTCTGTGTTTCCTCATAATGAGCAATCTTTATTTGTTCATATTTAAACTCTCTTCTGCAGAGGAGATCTGCTGGCAGGTAGAGGAGGGAAGAGAACTGTCAATACCAAAAAGTCCTCCTGCACTTGGAAAGGGGCTCACTCACAGTAAAAATGTCTGGATGCTTGTAGAAAAATGTGAAGCTTAATTGATTAATGTAGAATTGGTGTGGATAGGGCATTATACAGAACATTACCACTGGCAAAACAGAATCAGGAGAAGCAAGATTGAGGGTCAAAGATTGCCCCAGGACATTTAACAGCTGAGGTTTAATAGGATGTGACTTAGAAGCTACACTGACACCCCCTCCACAGTGGCACTTTGCTACAAGTCGAAATGTGGCTCATATTCCAAGGCCTCTACTCTGTCATGTTCTGATATCTGTGTGTTTTTCCATTTGTTTCCTTCTTTTAAAGCTCAAAGGTATTTGCTTTCACTTCTCAGTGAAGAGGTGAATGGCTGAAAAAAACAGGCAAGAACATTGACTGAAATTACTTTCCTTTATGATATCAAAAAACATCCAAAAAGATCTGCTCTAGAAAAGGAACAACTTTCTTCACATAAATGTTGGAATCATTTAATACATTTTCAGGATCATGCTGCATTTTGTTAATGTCCCTTTTGAACACAAGAATGTCTGCAAAGCAAGCTGTACATAAGAGCTGACCACAAGGTGCCTAAAATGCATTGGAAAATAATAAAATTATTGAAGTTGCTGTTCCTAGTTTGGGCAGTATTTTGGGGGGTGATTCTATTCTCAGGACAAGCAATTTAAATTATTTGAAGAAGGTTTTATGTTCCCACATAAGGATACAACTTTAAAGACAGAGAAAAAAGAATGGCACCTTCGAAGTATATTCTGGATGCAGGAGTAACAGAGGAAAAGAACAGGTCTGACGAGATTTCCGTTGTCAGTAAAATGCTGCACAGATAATAAAATTCAAAAAATTGACAGCTGTGTTGAGGCAGTATCTCTGCTTGCATAAAAGTTTTGTCATGGAAGGAAAAAAAAGCATCTGCTTGTCTTATTAATCTGAATTAATTGTTGTGTTAAGAGGAAAATATGCAGTCTCTTCAGCCACTGCTGGTGTGAGTCAGCCACTGCCTCTAGAGACTCCTTCTGCCGCATAATCCCGCTGCAGCCCTGCTCAGAAACAGAGATCTTTTCATAAGAGATGCAGCACAGTTATTCTTTTATATGTTTTGATGACTTCTGGAAAATAAATGAAATATGGCCTTTATAGTTCCTGTATGATCCATCCTGTTTTACCCCAGCACAAAATCATATCTGGTTTCCTTACATTTAAGGGAACTCTTTCTCAGAAGTAGTTATGGATACCTGACCTGAGATGGAATTCCAGACTGTTCTTGTATCTGGTGTTCCTCACATGAAGCTGAATACATTTGTATGAAATAAGTGGATAGAGTTTAATAATAAATTATAATTTTCTCTTACAGGGAAATGTATGGCATCCTGTTCCTGACATTGCATAAAAAAATCATGGAAGTTACACAAATCTGAGCTTAAAGGTAGTTTGCTCCTTTGTGTTATAAAGAGGCCTTTTTGCAATTGATCCTCAAAGTATGAGTTCTCTGTAAAGAGATCTTGTTCCCTATTTTTTTTTTATTTGTTTGCTTTGTTATTCATACCAAGAGCTCTTACACATTTCCACATACCCCCCATTCAATATTCTGTAATCAGCTATGGCCTGTGCTGCACAATTGACAGGTCTGTCCCTGTCATGTCATCTACCCACCAGGAAATTAGGTTTGCATAACTGTTAGCAGCACTCATTCTTTGGACACTACGCAAAGTCCTCTACAGGTCTCCCATCCTCATCCCCCAAAATACCATCCATTCAACAGATTGCATCGCTTGTCCCTCAACTTTGAAGATGTCCATCTGTCTTTCTTCTTTTGTCACAAATGTTTGGGTCTCAGACTTATGCTTCAGCAGAGTCAGACCCAGGCTTCATCATTCAGAAGCTGAATTTTGAGGTATGGTGGGCGTCATGCAGAACAAAAGGTGATTCAGCCTCGCTGAGGGCATTCACAATCTCCAAGCATGTTTGTTGCTTTATTGGTCTCAGTGAAAGCACAGCAGCCAAGTGCAGTGCTGAATCAGAGCCACAGACAGTGAGTCAACTAAATGAAAACTTAAATGCTTTAAAAAAAAGTATTTTATTCACATATTGCCCAAGGGATGTACATCTCTGCCCGTCCACTCTTTCTTCTCACTGTTTGCCTGCTGTCCTATTCAAAGTTCACTCTTCTATCAGCTGGAGCTAGGGAAAGTGTGAGGAAAACCTAACTCAAAGCAGTAGCCATAACCACAACATAATAGCTGTTTCTAATATGCTATATGAAATTGTAACCCTAATTCTGGTATTGATTTCTGAGCTAATTCTAGTTTCTCTTTCTCTTTTCCTGTAAAGAAGCATGGTATGGAGAGAGACATGACTTCGAACGATTAAGATTAAGACGATTTCTGAGGTTTGAAAAAACAAATTATTCTGAACATTTGATTTTTTTCCCCTGGAAAATGAGTGTTTTAAAAGTTTGATTTGTCAAAAAAACTTGTCACCTAGAACAGAAAATTCACTAATCCAATCCATATTAATAAATCATAACAATTGCATCAGCTAAAGATTCAGAAAGACCATGCATCTTCTCAGCTGTTCTCAGAATTTGCATTTCTGTGACTGGAATATTGTGCATGATGCTTCTTTCAGTTCACCTTTAGCTCTGATGTGTCTGCTTTTCACCTTGCATCCTTGGTTCCTTGAGGAGTGTTGGAGTGGGCTAGGGGACCATGACAATGCCCAGGGCTGTAGTTCCCATGGCCCTTGTAAAGAGCAGACAGCAAAGCAACAGGTGATGGAGGTGTAAATGAGGGGCGCAAGGAGAATTAACAACAGAAACCTAATTTAGAACAAAACAATTGAAGAACTGATGTTTGAAAAAGGAGTAAGAGCTGTAGCAATAAACCGGAAATGGGATAAGATGGAAGGATAGGAGGTGGTTGAGCTGGCTGCTGAGCTGCTGCTTGGAGGTTGGAGTCACATAACTTTTTATTCAGCTTCAAATCCTAATATTGATCCAAAGTCAAATGTCCATATCCACTGTGTTTATCAATGCGTAAAGGCTTTAGACACTATATCAGCAGGCTTCCAAGAAATCCTTAATAGAGAATGACAGCCTGGCTCAATTCTGCTCTCACTTTTGCTGAAGACTGTTCAAGTATCCAGAGAGAAAATGTAATACCTATTTTGATATTATCTCTTCCCATACATAACATAAGTGCATAAAATACACTTAAGCACCAAGACAAAATGCTCTAAAATATAAGAGCTACAGATACATGAAAAAAAAAGGCTGAATTGCATTCTAGTTTAAATTTAAATGACCATGTTTTTATTGGACATATATGGAGTACTGAAGAAGTATCCCAAACCAGTGATATATTACTTTATTTCTTAGTTGCTATATTCTCCCCCTCTAATTGAAAAAATCATTTGAAAACAGATACTTGTCTTGAAATGTCAAATTTAAATGTTAAGGATGAATTTATGTCTACAATACATGAAATATATTTGGGAATTCAGCTGAAATGCTCTTACAGTGCCATCTGCTGAAAAGCTGCTGAGGCTACAAAGTATTTGGCAATTAATTCTTGCTAGGATGTCTGCAAATTCTTAGTGAATCCTGGGTACTTTTCAGTTGTTTATGCCCTACAATATCAAAGCACGAAATCTGTAGACCTGGTACAGGGGAAACTGAGAATGCTGCATTTGCCCATATCAGTAAGTGTATGGAAGCACTGGACGGTAAGTAGGTACACAACTGCCTCAAACAAGAGGATGCCAGCATGCTTAGGGTTTAAATTGTTTTATGTACATGCACAGCTCAAGGGCTGGATGTCACCATCAATTTTTTTACCCTCTGTCAGGCTGCCTCTCATAAAGCAGCCTAAATTTAATAAGCTCTAATAAGTTCAAGGAAAAGAAAAGCTGGTATGCATTGGTTAATAAATTTTTAAACTGACTTCAATTCCCATCTAGAAATGCTTGTCAAGCATGTGACTAATTCTTTTCAAATGAAGAAGACAGACTGCATGGATTAATGTAAGCTTTTGTCAGGGCCTGAACATGGGCCGTGTGATAACAGCCCACTTGTCTGAACTCAAAGATGATTTTTTTTTTCTCTTTTAATCAGCAACTGATCTGAGTTTCAAATTGGTTCTTAATTAGAGCTGAATATTTTTGTCCTGCTTGCTGTGTTAAGCATACTCATCCTTAATTATTTTTACATCACCTTATAAATTCTTCTGACTTCTCAGTCCACAGTGAATCAAATTTCCAACAGGTCTCACCTAAGATCTAGTCAATAAGCTCAAAGCAGTTTATATGTATCTCCACAGGAAATACAGAGAGTTTTTGGTGTATATGCAGATGTAAGGCATCTTGTCAGTAAAAATCAGATTATTTCTTCCCTCCAACAGCCTAAAGTGAAGCTTGAAAATGCAGTTTGAAATGCAGGTTATTTGGCATTGCTCTCCTTCTTGAAAAGTTTGGGATGGTAATTTCAAGAAGTAACAAAAGGTATTTCAGCAATTAATCAATCACAAGCTGCACCCTGCCAGAGTGGACATTTCATAAATAACCAAGAGGATGCAGTTCTTTTTCATACGTTCTGTCATGAATAATTTAGACTTGTAAAAGCAGATTCAATCAGTAACTCAGTGAAAAAGACTGAATTTCAATTAGCTCTGTCAACCAGCATGACTAATTCTACCCACGGTTCAATGGATGTAGGACCGGCACAAGTTTGCTCATGAGCACTGAGCCCCATATCAGTGCCTGTTAGGTGACAATGTTCAAAGGTGTTCATATGATTTATTGCTGCTAAGTGATATTGGTGTGAACTGCCCAAGCTAAGCAAAAAGGTGTTTAAGCCTTAAAAGTCTTACATATTTGTATTTTGGAGGTTTGAATTCATGTGTAACTGATTCAGAGACCTGAGTTAATATCCCTAAATTCTTCCTATGATTACCGGAGTAAGAAGTTCTTACTCCTGAGAGTAAATCTTAACAACTGAATTTCAACTCCATTTCTGACCTGTGCTCTGGCAATCCTATTTCCCTCTTCTCTCTTGCCTGCTTCTTCAGTTTTGAAGAAATGCAGGTAGATTAGCTTCTGGAGTCTCTGTTAATGCATATTCAAGCTCCTCCTTTCCTTCCCTTTGCCTTTCTGTGGTAAAAGCTCTGGTAAACAGCATGATGATAAACCAGTATTTTAAAAAAGTACAAAGAAGGTCTGGGGCAAATGATTCTGATTTATCTCAGTACAGACTGCCTCTGTAGTTAAGAATTTCTATATTGGAAAAAAAAAAAATCACAAAACCCCCCAAATCTTGGGGCAAGATATTCAAAATATGGGCACTATCTGAAAGGTTTTGTAAAATTTGACAAATGCCTGTGTCTGTAGGTGCCTTACTAGTCAGATATTTTAATTTAATTTTCATAAGATTGTGTTTCAATCAAGACAAAATACTGTGCAATTTGCTAAACATAGCAGTGTCTTGGGTGAAATTCACCTGTTTGCTGGAGATGGTGGGTATACCAAGAGTTCTAGTTGTTAATTTAAAAGTTTTTAATCAGTTCAGTTTATTAACTGTACCCTAAAAGAAGACTGACTTCTATGAAAGAAGTCAAGTGATAACTGCTGCATATTCTTGGAACATTCTAAGGGCTGTGCAGCCAGCCTGATCCTGTTATCTTTTTCTGCTTGCAAAAATGGATTATTTCCAATGGACTTTGTTTTGAAAAAAGCCCTAATTTTTGTATTGTTGTTACAATAATAGTAACAAGAGTAATCTTAGCTGCTTATTTTGGCTCACAGAAGCAACAGAATCATAAATGCAACTGATGGAGGAAATTGTGAAATCTCCCAGAACGCTGCAGTATTTAAAGAACAAAATAAATAACGAATGTAGATACTTCCCAAGTGTAACCATTGCTTGGTGACAGAGCCTCACCATTTGTTTTCATTTAAATTCAGTAACTTTCACATAATTTTAGGGCAAGATCTAAAGACCACTAAAATCTGTGGACCAGGTGATCAATACTCTACAATGATTAAAGAGATCAGTACTTGGCTACGGCCTGCAACTACAAAACAATTGGAAATTTTTATTTTGGCCCCCTTAGGTACTGGAAGGCCACAATAAGATCTACTTGGAGCCTTCTTTTCTCCATGATGAGCAAACCCAACTCACTCAGCCTGTCTTCACCGGCGAGGTGCTCCAGCCCTCTGATCACCTTTGTGCTCCTCCTCTGAGCTTGCTTTAGCAGGTCTGCGTCTTTTTTATGCTGAGGACCCCGGAGCTGGACGCAGCTCTTAGGTGGGGTCTCAGAGTGGAACAGAGGGGCAGAATCGCCTCCCTCACCCTGCTGGCCACGCTGCTTTGGATGCAGCCCAAGATATGTTGGCTTTCTGGGCAGCAAGCGCACATTGCCCGATCATGTTGAGCTCTTCATCCCTCAGCAGCCACAAGCCCTTCTTGGCAGGGCTGCTCTCAATCCTGTCATTCCCCACTCTGTACTGCTACTAGGGCTTGCCCCAACCCAGGTGCAGGACCTTATGCTTGGGAACATGTTCATGGGTTCCCATATACGTGGGAACCTCACGAGGATCCCATTGGGCCCTCTTAGGGCATCGTTTGGCATCACTGGGATCCCCAGGCATCGCTGGCCTCAGATGTTCTTTAACAGACAACAGCTATGCAGCTGTACTTCTACATAATGACACAACCTAATCTGCAAAAAAAGCCTTTCATTTTAAGTCTCATTAGAATTTACTGCTTTATAAATAAGCCATTATAGAAGCATTCTTTTAAAATATGCCACGGAAATACTCTGTCTGCATTTTACAGTCCCTGACATATTTTATTCTGTAGAGTATAGGTTTTCTGAATAAACAAGTGATTTCTTCATTATTTTTGGAAGTTTACACAGTGCTGCTGTGCACTGCACAAGAGCCGAAGCATTGTTTATGTGCACTGTGCCAGCTATCTTCAAGATGCGTAATGTTCTTATGCTCTTCTGCCAACTCCAGTCCTAAATTACATATTTACAACATTAATGGCTTCAGGGAAATGAAAACGCAGGGTTGAAACCTCCCCTGCCACTTTTCAAAGAGGCTGCTTTAATCCCCACCTTGGAATTTCAGACACTTGCAGTCCATCCAGCAGTTTTAGAAAAAACACTCAGCACATGTTCAACAAAACATCATCTTCTTCTCAGTGTTTTGGATTACAGGTTACTAGAAGTCGGGGAAACACAGTGCCTGAAAATAAAAAATCACTTGATCATTCCCCAGATTACACCACCTGAGAAATTAGAACCCCATTACTCTTCAAAATATCACAGCCACTGAGATTTCCTAGGGCTGTGTAGAAGAATGGGATTTAAAAGGAAGTAGAAGATTGTCCTGCATATCAGGGTTTGCCAGGACTTTGCCTGCTGTGCCACAGGCTATGCAGCAGTCTGGACAGAAGAGAAAAGCAGAGACAAAATGCACTTGTAATTTCTGCTTGAAGGTACGGTGTATCCTCTTTTGGTTAAAAATACCCTATTTTGAATAAAACATATTCAGAATAATGCTAGCTAAAGCAAGGACATTGAGTATGTGTAATTGAACATCTGAAATCTCTACAACCATCCTTGCAAAGCATTGTTGCACCATCCTTTCCATTCCTTGCTCTTACCTGTCTTGCTAGAGAGCCTTTACTACTCTTTGCCCTGGGTGAGGTGTAGCAGGAGCTGCAATTTCTTTTTAAACCTTAACACAAAAGGAAGAAAAGACAAACTCTCAGGAACCCTTCCTTGAGTATGTGCCCAAAAATCTGTGTTTCCTTCTGCTAACTGGGGGGTTTGTTTAAAGATATGTTTCTCCAGCTTGTTAGGGGAAAGATGTGAATGCAGAAGCAGATGAAATGGGGATGTTTTTCAACCTGGTTTAGGGATCATTTGCATTCTTTTTTGTTAATATGGATAATATTTGTTAAAATTCTTAGTCAATAGGGATTTATATCAAGCTGCTAAATAGGAGGCATCTTAGAACCTCAGCCTTCACTCTGGCATTTTTCTGGGGATATCACTGGCCTGTAATTCAGCTGAGCTTTGGGAAGTTCATGGCTCCTCATCACACAAAGTGTGACTATACTACAGACCCATGATTGGAAAGGCTAAGAGGAGCACTAAGTCTATGGTTTTGCTATGAATTTTTATAAACCTAAATCACCCCCCTTACTGACAAGTCCCAACTCCTCCTGTTCTAGTACAATTTGGTGGTATTCCATTGCTGACCAAACACTTAAGTATTCCACAGAAGCAAGATCTCAATTTCTGAATCTGCAGTTAGTGACAACAAAGGCAGAATCCATCCTAAGTTACAGGACATGTAGGCTCAATTTAGCTGTGCAGTTTTAGCAGTAAAAAGGGGGGTTGAGGAGTGGAGGGGAATGTGCTTGTTAAAATAGCACAGATATGGTCTGCCTAATTCCAGTCCCGAAACAGGCAACATGTATTTGCACAATGAATTTCAAGGTAAAACACATTCAGCAAAATCAGTGTCTCCCAGCCTTCATGGGCATATGAGGAAAGCTCTGACTTTTCACTGTGCTTTCCTTTCTATTGACCTGAAGAGATGGAAATTCACAGAAAGAAAAAGGTCATTATTAGCCCATGAGGTGGAATTGGAATGATGGGTCTATATAGCAAGCTTTAATGACTTGTTGCCAAATATCTGTTTCAATGAAATTAATAGAAAAAACCCTCTAATGTATGTTTCTAAAGCTTTTGAAATTTGTGACTTTTCCAGTTTGTTCTTCAGAATTCTATTTCAGTGTACTGTCCAGATCCTCATACATTTTCAAAATAGCAATACTTAACACTGCCATAACAGCTTATATGTTCCTGGCTGCATGCAAACAATTACTGATGTACATCCATATTGGCACAAATTAAGCCCACATGTAGCTTTGTCACGTACATACAATTTCTCCATCATTTAATCTCAGTTGTAAATGACAAATTTGGAATTCTCTGCCTCTCTAAATCTGCATTTCTCATTGAATCTAAATGGATCTCCAATATAAAAATAACTGCACCAACCCTGAATATTGCTTTCAATTACTTTGAGTGTGCTGCTGTTCACATGGCATTTATGCTGGTCTTTCATGCTGTTTGCATTAGGAAACCTCTTCTTTCTAAAATAACCTCCTGCATTCACAATTAATAACTCAATCCAAGGTTGAATTTTTTAAGCTTTTTCTATGGCTTTTTAAAAATGTACAACTGGTGGCTACAGCTTACCCACTGTTCTTTTAAACAAGACTTCATTTGGAGTCACAAAGGTTAGAACTGGTTCTGAACAAAGGTAGTGGGTCTGTTTCACAGAATGCAAACCGAAATGCAGTGCAGAATTAGCGTGACAATAATAACATCTTATTACAAACAGTCCATGCATTTCATAGGTGCCAGGTAAGAAAGGGTCAGGCTGTGAAAGGATCATTTCAGACTCCTGCTGTTCCCCATGGGTAGCAAAACCAGATTCACTGATTTTACCTACAATGCTATTACAGTGGCCCTGTCCAGGGACCAGGGACCAGGGACCAGGGACCAGGGATGAATTTTCATTTTTATTTCTGCTTGTAGCAGCAGCCTTAGGGTTGTCTCTGGGCAAACTGCAAGGAAACCAATGGTGATTGTGGCACAGTGCACAAGGAAAGAGGCATCTCACCGCCACGGGCTACACGTTACATCCTGCTGCTGGGCAAGGAGCCTCTGCCTACCCCCTCTGGGATAAAAAAATGTTCTGGGCAGTTAACAGCCATGATTAAAGGGGCACAGTGCTGCCTAACAGCTCCTCACTGTTAATTGATGCCACAGCAGATGAGGTTCAGGCTTGTAATGAGTTCAGCCTGCTCATGGGGCAGTATAAATGTGCAGACCCTAGTCTTCCCTGTGGCCTGCATTTCAGGCCAGAAGGGTCAGCCTGAGCATCCTTCTTGGGCAAAAAATGAAGTGCACTTTAATATGAATATTAAATTCACAATTCAGATCTCAATAGGTAGTGGAGGAAGATAAGATCACATGAGCATTGGCAGTTCTACTAATGAGCATAGACCTGCTGGAAAGGACTGTGAAGACCTGTCTAGATGTCTAGATAACTGTCTATTGTCTGATAAAGTCTTGCAAAATTCATTTAGAGCTGACCAACTCTACAGAATAAGAGCTTCTGTACAGTATGGGAATTAACAGTAAGTGGCTTGCCCATACACTCAACATATTGCAATGGCTACCTGCAAAGAAAATGGGTATTTTACTTCAAAAGCAGGGAATTATTTCAAAATCATATTGAAATTGGGAAAGAAGGAGATCCTTGCACTCACTGGAAGGCATTACAGAAAGCAAAGGTGCAGCTAGAGTGAAACACACAGTTCTCCAAGGTTTCTTTGCTTTATTTTACTCACTCATGCCTCATTTGCACACAGATTTTCTTCTTTTCAGAGGTCTACATGTCCATGGTGGTCCATGGTGGTTAAGGCAAACAAAGACACTTCTACTTCAGGGTAGAAAAATAATAAATAAGACCCTATTGTTGCTGAAAGACAGCGCAAAAGAAACCTTTGAGCCCTGCTCACTTTTCAGTTCTGGTTTATCTGGGTAAGGATTTTACATTTGTTGCTAAAAGGCATCCCTTGTCTTATCGATGGGGAGAGATATGCACAGAGTCATGTACTACCCATGTTCCACTTCAGGTATTTTCCAACAGCATCAGTGGATCCCAGACCTGCCCCTGGCCCTCCTTCATTTCAGAGGAATTCTGTGTGAAGATGGGGTGGCATGACCCAATGCAAAAAATTTCCTTTTACTCTAAACCGAAAACAAAAACAAATAAATGTGCTATGAGGAGAATGCTTCTCAAGGCGCCGTTTCCATAATAATTTATAAACAACTGTCCAATTTAAGCCAAGTGTGCTAGTCTACCAAAAATATTTAAAAGATATCCTTGCTGTTATGGTAATTAAACAAGCATGAGATGGAAAGTAACAAACACACAAAGATAGCCATGTTTGCCCAAGATTACTTATAAGTACAAAAACAGAAGAGTTAAATTTAATAAATAAAGCAGAAGAGTGTGGTGACAGTGAGGCAAGAACATAAAACCCACAGAAAATAATGTACTGTGCTAAAGAGTAACAAAAAAACCTTGTCTGTAGGGCAGAAAATAATGATGAATGATATACTGAAGGAGAAAATAAAATATTGGCAAGCAAGAGACTTCAAATGCTCAAGGCTGCATGAAGAGTGTGATTATTCACAGTGATTACTGAATGTCCCTATGAGTCTTCTCAATGCCAGCAGCATTTCATTTCTTCCTAAGACCAGCAGAGCATTGTGCAGGAAGTGAAATCAGCCAACTCTTTAGCTAGACTAAAGGGAAGCAAGGTTCTCTACCACTTTCAGACACTTTTCCTGGAGGAATTGCATCATACACATAATTAAGCTGAACAGGATTTGTCTCCAGTACTGTCTTTAAGAAATAATAGGAAGTAATTCTAAGAGACTCAAAAATGTCTTTCCCACAATATCAGAATTTACTTTTCTTAAAAAGCATAGTTTTCTTTATTAATGGACTCTCTCATGAAGTTCAATATCTTTTCCTGCTAAATGTGACTTTTTTACACGAGAAAACAAGACCACTCCTTATTCCTGAATACAATGTCATTCTTTCCTTCCTCTTTGCAAGCAGTACTGAAAAATAGGGAATTTTTAAAACACAGATTAATTTGGTGTCACCCGTGGATCAGCAGAACAAACTTTTAATGACTAATATACCCTTAGATACTGAGTAAAAGCAAACTTGATAAGGCCTCATAGAGTTTTCCATTACACCATGTTGTTGTAAATATTATTACATATTCTTCTCGTACTGATAGTAGAGTTCTTGACTTGCCCAATCAAAACCTTTAAATTTACCTGGGCAGGAGACATTTATACTTCACAATGTTTTCCAGGTGCTTTGTTTTCTTTTTGTAGCTCTCCCTTTAACAAATGTAGGTAAGAATATTTAGTTCAGAGAATTAACATCAGAGGAGAGATAAACAAGTGATTCTCATATTGTCTCACCTTTCCACCTTGAACTTTGTGAGTATTCTTACTGACACACTATTTGATTGCTATTTTGGAGAAAGTTCTACCTAGATCAAAGGTAATCTGCTGTAACATTCTGGATATGACTAGACAATGTCCTTTTATATCATGTGAGAATTTGTTTTCCCATATTTAAAGCCTTCAGTTCCTTATTTTCACCAATTCTTGTCTGAATAGATGAATTAGGACCAGGATCCATTCAGCTTTCAAGTTGGAAGCATGAAAAAATTCTGAATTTTCTTGGCCTCCAGACTCATATTAGCCTTGGTTTTTGTTTGGGTTTTTTTGTTTGTTTTTGTTTTTTGCTTTTTGGGTGGGTTTTTTTTTTTTTTTTTTTTGCCTTGTGTGTGTGATTAATAGTAGCACTGTGTTTTTGTTTATCAAAAGTGAATACCTGTCCAGATGCCCTTCTAAATATTACACAGAAGACAGTTTATGTGGAGGCTTTGGTTCTGCAGAGACTGATGCCACTGATTGTCTGGAATTAGATGTGTCAGATCTGTATTTCACTGTCAGTTGAAATGAACTGAGAATTAAATGGAGCTCAGTCCTCTCATCTTCCTCCTGACATCACTTCAAACAGCTTTGGAATTTGCTTGCACTTCAAATAGAGAGAAAAAATACTTCTGATGTTCTGCTGGTTACAACACTGTTTTCTAATGTGGGTCACGCTCTGCTAAGGAGTCACACTAAGGCTGAGTTTGTAACCAGTGCTTCGAAGAGGGAAAAACAGGAATCAAGGGGAAATTTCACTCTACTTTTCACAATATGAAAGACAAGTACTGAGCTGGAAAAAGAAAATTAATCCGTTCATAAACCTGGAGGGAAAAGGAGATATATTGAGATACGTTAGAGGTCACTGTATCTCAGCACTCACGAAATATATCTGCTCTGCAATACACAGGCTGTAGTGCAAACCCTCTTATCCTTGAGAAAATAGTAATAGATGCAAGTATTACTTTTGAAAAGTCTTGCATTTTCTGTGATGTCAGCAAAGGTCTGCCACTGGAAAATTTGCAGGATCATTTTCAAAGGTGAGAGAAATTATGTCACTTTAGCTCAAGACTTCTCTATTGACATCTATTCTATTTATGCTGGTGCATTTTAGGTCCAGTCCTGTATCTGGTATTTACTTACAGCTCAGGCTGTGAGTTCATCTGAGTAATTCACTTTTTCTGCCCATATGATTACTGCTTGTGATTTAAGCAAAAATAGTAGATCATGAGAATAATTTCTACAATGTATCTAATAGTTCTCATGTCTACTAGTCTTGAGGTCTGTACTCCCTGTTAAGAGCTGATTCTGGAAAAAAAAGTAACTTTTCTCATTTCTTGGGTAATATAAAATCTCCTTTTTTCTTTCTCTCTTTGCTTGGATTTTATAGATATATGTACCTATTAGGTTAGGCATGATATGAATTGCAAAGTATTTCAGATTTCTCACTGAGCAAAAAACAGAAAACTATTAACTTCCATAAATAATTTTTTAATGTTTTTAAATTTAAAATTCTGCAGAGTAAACATTACAGAAAGAAGGAAAAATTGTTCATTTATATCAAGTAAAAGTTCTGACTAACTACAGGTGTCAATCAATTGTAGTAAAAAAATTAGCTCTGACAGAGGAGTTCTTCAAAGCAGCTCTGGCTGAGGACAAAACAAGACTCAAATTTGCACATGAAGTATTTGGAGCCTCACACAACAAGTTTCAATAAATTATTTTATTCTCCATGTTGTAATTTTCCCCTGATTTATAAGCAGGTTACATTCTTACTCTTGGTTTATTGCTCAGCTGGCTTCAGCCCAGCTTGATATTTTGCTGCCCTTATCATCTTTTGTTTGCAACTTCTGCTTGACTGTAATTCTTTTCTTCTTCCTGTCTTGCTTGCACCATCCTTTCCTGTTTCCACTGTAGGGCATTTATTATTGCCCTTTCTCTTCGAAGCAATCACTGCTGAATACATATTAGATGTTTTTTGATTCTCACATTGTCTTTTTGCTGAGAAATGGCTGTCTCTTCTGTCACTTGCCACTGTCAGACAGATCCTTAGCAACATAAATCTGCAGAACTCCACTGCCTTCACTGGAATAACTCTGCTTTGTATCAGCAGAGGATCTGGCTTAAAATCCAAGGGTGCTGTAACACTTCAAGTGCAGCATCATTACTCTCTCTCTTCTCCGGTATTTAAAGAGAAGGATGCATTTCCCTCTTGTAGTACTATAGTATCTTTTGATAAGGTTTACATACTTTTAAAATGTAAAATGGATTTTACAATTTTTTTTTTGTTCTTCTCTTTTAGGTGGTCACATTTACTTTGAGGAAGATCTGTAGAGACTTTTGTTAGGAGACAACGTGATACTGTTACTGAAATAGTCCTTATGGCTGTGAAATCAACAGATTGAAAGATCTGTCAGATCACAGGAATAGAGCTCAGGAGACAGACAGGTTTCTGCTGCTCAGTACCTTGTTACTGTTTAAATTACTGTAGGAATATAAAGCTCAGCCTACAACCAGCAGCAAAGGCTATCACAAGTGAGGTGGAATGTACTTTCGAACCTTGTTGAAAGGGTGACATTTGAGACTCTTCCTGTAATATAGACCAGGGTTTCAACGACTGCAACTAGCACTCCCTAACTGATATTTGGGGTGGAAAAGCAATTACCAAACAGCATTCACTGTTGTTTCCAGCACAAATGCCTCTTTAGTGAGCATCATAACTCTCTCCAAAGCACAGAGAGATCTGAGTAGCTTTGTACCATGGCACTACTGAACTAAGGATCTCATTTGCCATCAATCAGCAGACATAAACATTAATTGGATTTAAAAAAAAAAAAAAATCGGTGAAAATGTGTCTAACCTTTCCCAATTAAAAGAGAAAGGACAGAAAATGTTGAATCAGTTCCAAACTAGCATGCCAGAGAAAGGAGAAGAAAAAACTGCAGTTTTCTGCTGATTAAGTAGGAGGATGGTGCACCATGACAGCAGTCTCTCCTTCCTGTCATCCCTGTTGAGGAAGGCACCTGTGCCTGCCCTTCTCCAAGAGGATGTGAAGCTTTGCCATCTCTCATTTCAGGGCCCCAAGAGAGGACCAGGGCTATGTTCCTTTCTGGGCCTTGACCCATTAATATTCCCATTGATCAAATTAGCTGTAGGAAAACCCTTAGCCGCTATTGTTGGAAGTGACGCTGCCCCAGGGTGCTCCTCTGTGTACCACTGCTTGTGTTTCTAGAGCAGTGCAATGCGAATTGCCCTGGCCAGTCTGGTAACATTCCTGTGGAAACCACAGAGGATTCCATCACTCTTCATGATGCCATCAAGTTTTGAATAATCCATATTTATAAATTTCTTTTGATGAGGGAATATTACATAATTCTAAATTAATACTTTTTCTGCAAATCTGATTTTTTCCCTTTCTGTCCTGCAGCCATGAAAACCCCATTAAATAGCACAGGATCCCTGCTATTTCCCACAAAACTGAGATAAGGGGTATTATTGCTCCCCTTCTGTCTATTTTGAGTGTCTTGATCTGTCACCTGTGCAAAACTCTGTTTGCCTGTGTTCTTTCATCAGCCCAGCATAACTGCAAAGGACACCTCAAAAGTTCTGTGGTACCACAACTCAAGTGTTAATTGCGCACAAGATCCTTTTTTTTAGCTTTTGCCTGTGCTACTAAGGCTACTCTTTGGCCCTTCAGGAGAGTAATGTGGCACACCTATGACCATAAGAAGAAACTGTTTTCCAAAAGCAGGCTAGTTGTTACATTTGTGCAGAATAGCATTTTAAATTGTAACATCTAAGATCCTAGTAACAAATTTAATACTCTCCTAAGTTAGGTGATCTGCTGACAATTCCGTGTTTTCTGTTGCTCTCATTGAATTCTGCTGGGATTGATTTCCCAATTCAAGGTTGAAACTGTCTTCATCTTGACAACCTCATTTTTTTTTAACATTTATTTGTAGTACTTCTTTTAATAATAGGTTTATACTTTGTACAGTGGTAGAGCAGCGCTCTTGGAAAGTATGTGAGGCACACTTCTTATGCCCCAGATAAGAAAATGGAGGAGATAATCAGGTCAGCAGTGTCACCCCAGACAACAGTAAAAAAGTGGGTGAGTGTTGTGAAATGGATTTAATTTATCCTGAATGGGCTGCAGACAAAGACAGACTTTCACGTCCATCTGGCATTCTCAGTCGTTTCCATCAGGGTTCAAAAACCCTTTTATTACTTAAGTCAAACAACTATAGGTTTTTGCCCAAACTGAAATCCATCATGACAGGTCTGTGGATGTAGGTTTGAGCATATGTTATGCATTACATAATCTTACACCAATAAAACTTCTTTCATGCTAAAGTGCTTTAATAACCGCTAGCCATAATTGGTTTTGGCCTATCTGGGTGGTATTTGCTGTGAATGAGCTCTTCCCAGATTTCGCAGCTGTACTCCTCTGGTGCCAGATTGGAGACTGGCTGGCTAGTAATTAGAGAAGTGCTTCATCAGCAAAAGGACCCTGGCCAGATAAACTCAAGAAAGGCAAAGCCTTACCTGCCATCACCTCATGTTATGCAAGCACTGTCAGGTCTGATGCTTGCTTTTTCACCTTGGAAGCAAAAGTATTGCACTATCTTTCAGTCCTGTATACGCAAATTTGTCTGTGTCTTGGCCCTTCCTTCCTTCCTTCCTTCCTTCCTTCCTTCCTTCCTTCCTTCCTTCCTTCCTTCCTTCCTTCCCTCCTTCCCTCCTTCCCTCCTTCCCTCCTTCCTTCCTTCCTTCCTTCCTTCCTTCCTTCCTTCCTTCCTTCCTTCCTTCCCTCCTCCCTTCCTCCCTTCCTTCCTCCCTTCCTTCCCTCCCTCGCTTCCTCCTCTGTGAATATCAGGATTAATCAAAGGGATACCAAAGGGCGTGCTTCAGAAATTCCTGGTCTCCAGGAGCAACAAAATATTCAGTGTGTTCTCTGCTGTTCTGTTTAGCTGGGAGGACCACAGCAAATTAACCTACCCTAACCTTTTCTGTAGCTCTGAGGAAAACCAGCAAAATTTACTGTGTCATAGAGACCATGAAAGATGAAGTTAAAATATGGGACTTTGTCCTTTTGGGGAGAAGATGAGAGCCCATACACTCCAGGATAATGCTGGGAAAAAGATGCCTATTCTCAGAAAGAAAGGTATGAGGTGAGTGTCTATCCATCTTCTGTCACCCACACCTTGGGGATGGCACAGTGACCCTTCTCCCACTGTTTAACAGTGCTGAGGTTGTTGCATCCCAGCTCAACCACTATCCCATCACCAGGTGCCTGCCTGGCCCCAAGATGGCTGACACAAAAGCAAAATACTCTGGAATTCAAGAAGCAGTCTGGGCTTTATCACACAAAATGTTATGCCAGTGCTGTCCATGAACAAAGTGATTTTTTTACCATTTTCTCTCCAAATCAGTGGAGAACCACAACAATCTATATGGAATATGGATCTATATGCATTTGACAAAGCCAGTCACATTTAGTTGAAATCTATTTCTAGATAATAGTCTTCAATATTGGCCCATATAGGCTCAATCACCTAGAAATACATCTGCTAATGTAGATGAAGCTTTTGAAATTAATGAAGCTTTTGAAAAAAAAAAAAAAAAGGTGTTATAAGCATGTTTACATGTAGAAGAGCATTTAAATAAAACATGAGGCTTCGATCAGGAGAGTCAGTTTTCATAAATACAAAGGGATTTAGATACTTGTTAAAAAGTTAGATATCATCTTAAAAGGTTTCAGAAGCAGGGTTTTTTTCCTAACAGCTCTGCAGATGAGTGGTTTAAACCCTAGGAATGTGGGGTGTGTTCTTGCCCTCAGTAGGCAGTTTGCTCTTGACTTCAAAGGAGATGGAACATCCTTCACAGAGTTGGGAAGAGCAGGGAATCTCTGAAGTCAAAAAGTGTGCCTTATAGCCCCAACATTTTCTTAAAAGTACACTTTCTAATATCACTATTTATCAATTTATATTTAAAACCATGAGGTGAAAAGATAGCTATTGGCTCTTTTCTATATCCTTCAAGATTTGACAGGTTATTTTCCCTACTTTTTTTAACTGCATTTTCTGAATTTTTCTTTTTGCTCTTCATTTCAGCACTGTGTGAAGAAGATACTTCCTTTCATTTTCATGGCTGCACTTCAAATATTGATCCTGTAGTTACTGTTTATCCTAGCTACCTGTACCTGGTACTTTATTTTCCCCTTCACTGTCTGAAATCCCAGTTCCTTGTCAATGCTAAGAATGAAAAAGCAGTGCAGAACATCAGCTGACATTAATTAACCTTGATTGCAGGAAAACTGGTTTTTTATGCTGGTGAATCATAATGCCTCAGTTTTCACCAATGATCAAAATTACATCCTAACGGGGATGTGATAAATCAGGGACAAAAATCTTGCACTTTTCACTTAAAATTACGTTGGGGAATAGGATAATCTTTGAAGAGAAACCTTATACAGAAATTCAAAGTGTTAACTGACAAAATATTTGGAAATATCCATCAGTTGTGATTGTATTACATCTACAGTCATGCCTGATCTGCTGGGCTTCCTGATCCTGTCTCTAATTACAGATATTTTCATCACGCTTTGTGTTTTTTTTGTTGTAATAAAGTGATGTCTTGTTTAATTTAAAACAGCAAGTACAGGAGAATTGTACTATTTTATTTACAAAATACTGCACATTTAGAAAATCAGCTATCCAGTCTCTCTGGCTAATATTTGATATCTTCTGGTTGAAATTAGACATTACATATGATTCCAGTGAAAATCACCATGGGAACGTTTCATTATTTAAGTCTGTGAGAGGCTGGAGGGGAAGGGGCTTAGCCATTAAAGTTTAACAATGTAATACTAAATTTAAGCACTTTAAAATTCTCTTTTATTATGTTAGAGTATAAAGGTCAAATCTGACTTTAAAATAAATGGTAAATTTAATCTCTGTTATAACTCTATGGACCTGAATGAGAAAAAGAAGAAATGTGGTGTGGCAAAGACAAGAGAATAAAAGCTGAACCAAACTGAAGCAAAACAAAATACTTCTAACGTATAAAAACTACTGGAGCATATTTTATAAAATTTCCACATGTGGATTAAATTTTTATTATCCTCTTTAAATTGTTACACTCCTTTTCTGGCAACATGCTGAAAATCTCTGACATCTAAAGATATGAAATACAGTCTAATATTTATACATCCCGTATATAGTATATATATGGCATCTATGTATACATATAGTCATATATAGTCCATTAAATTGTTGTATACAAGTGATAATATTGCAAGCTGTTATGATGATACCAAAAGTAAATGCATTATTTCTGCCAGATACCTTCTGATAGATGTACCATCTATCACACATATGGAGACAATTTCTTCTTCAAAAGGTTAAAAAGAGCCCCATAGCTACAGTGAAGTTACAGGAATGTAAACATCAATCTGACACATTAGATACTTTATTTATAAAATAGAATTTGGGCCTGTTTCTTTTTTAAATTGCAGCTTGAATACTCATTTATATGCATTTGAAGTGGCTGTAAAATATTAAAATTGAGATCATTGTTTCCAGTTCCTTATGCTGGACTGAATGGCTTACATGTAGGTAAGAGACAGGCTGTGTTAGTGGACAGTGATGAAGCTGGCACACCTACGAGCAGATGCCTTCTAGCAGGTATTGTTTCCTAATGCTAACAAGAATCTTTAAACAGCCTGGTTCAGCATTACATTTCCTGGATCTCTGAAAATTTATTTATATTTCTTTACTGCATATTTTATATAACCGTGGTTGGAAGCATTTAGAAAAATGTCTTTACAGTATTCATGTTCTCAATGGATGGTAACAGATTATATCTGAAAAACAATTGCTGACTACAGTTCACACTTGCATCACTCAAAGTTATCTATCTGTCCTCATATCTGTCTAACTACTAGAATTTGTTCATGGCAATGGTATGTAACTGACAGTTCTTTACATAAAATATTTATATATTCTTACTACAAACATTACAGTGAAAACTCTAAGGTCTCCCAAACATGTCAGAAATGTCTTTCTGAGTCATTTGCCTGTCTGATAACACCCCAGTGGAACCCATTCTGGCCCTTCATTACAAATACTGTTAAACACAAATGTTGTTAGGGGTTTTCACCTGCAGAGAATGCAGTCTAAGCAGACTGCTGTGTAACCGTAGAATCCCTGAGTCACAGAAGAGTTTGGGCTGGAAAGGTCATCTACTACAACCACCCCTGCAAGAAACAGAGACATCTTCTACTGAGTCAGGTTGCTCAGAGCCCCATCCAGCCTGACCTGAAATGTTTCCAGGAACGGGGCATCTGCCACCTCCCTCTCCAGGCAATCTGTGCCAGTGTTTCACCACCCTCATTGTGAAAAATGTCTTCATTCAATCCAGTCTAAATCAAACCTCTGCTAGTTTGTAGCAGAACCTACTAAATTTTTTTTCTCTATCTTTCCTAAAAGTCCCCATTAAGTATTGAAAGGCCACAATAGCCTCTCCTTGGACCCTTCTCTTCTCTAGGCAGCACAGCCTCAGCTCTCTCCAGTTTTCATCACAGGAGAGGTGTTCCATCCCTCTGATTATTTTCATGGCCCTGCTCTGGACCCACTCCAACAAGTCCATGTTTTTCCTATGTTGAGTACTCCATAGCAGTACTCCACATGAGGTCCCACCAGACCAGAACCACCTCCCTTGACATGCTGGTCGAACTTTTGATGCAGCCCAGGACACGATTGGCTTCCTGGCTTGTGAGAGAGCACTGCTGGCTCACATTGAGCTTTTCAACCACCACCACCCCGAGTCCCTCTCAGCAGGACTGCTCTCAGTCCATTCATCGCCCAGGCTGTGTAGAAGCTGGAGGTTGCCCCAATCCACGTTCAGCACCTTTCACTTGGCCTTGTTGAACCTCGTGAGGCTCCCATGGGGCCACTTCTTGAGCTTGTCCAGGTCCCTCTGGATGACATCCTGTCCTTCAGTGTGTCAGCTGCACCACTCAGCTTGGTGTCACTGGCAAATGTGCTGAGGGTGCACTTGATTCCACTATGTCATTGTCTAAGACATTAAACAGTCCTGGTCCCAGTATGGACCCCTGAGGGACTGGTGTATTCTAATTCCTCAAAAAACAGTGAATTTAACCCTCCCAAATTGTGCATCCTTCTGTAGGATGGCAAAGAGCCTAATTCTGAGTGGGAGTTTTGGATGTCAGAATAACACAAAGACAAAGCTGCACAAAGTGCAGTTTTACTTTTTTTAAAATGTCATTGGTTGGTTGTTTGGTTAGTTTCTTGTTGAATTTTTCATATAATTACCTTTCCCCCCCATTTCTCTGAAATAACTACTTTTAAATTAGACTCATATAACCCCATTTATTTCGATATTCATCACCAAAATGCTCACCTGTTTTATACCATGCACGTAGGAACATGTTCCTCCCATAAGTTAATTGGTTTCTCTGATCTTGTATTATGTTTTTCTAAACGCTTTATAACGTAAACCAGCCTTGGTCTTGACTGCCTATACTTCATCTGTACCCTGTGTCAGTAATGATTTACAGTCTCAGGAAACAGAGCTCTGCCTACATATGGACAAAAAAGCTCTTTTTTTTCTCATGAAAGAATAGTATTAGTGTAAAATGTATATTCTGTAAAGAGATAAGGTTTGAGCACAGGAAAGGCTATTTTATGGATTAAAAAAAACAACAGTGGGCTCTATTATCTAATAGTGTTAAATGATTGGAGTGCTCATCTGCTGCCTGTTAGACCCATCAGTTTTCCAGAGTGTCCAGCTGTGCATATAAATGGTCTTTAATGTTGTTATTGATGAGACTGTGGGCAGAGCAGTGCTGCTAAACAAAAGGAGAGCCTTGAATGCAGTGCTGGCGTTCAGAGTTTCTTTGCAGAGAGCAGCAGGATTTAATGTGATTAGAGAGTTGTGGCTGGCATTGAGCCTGAACAGAAAACCAGAGGCATTTGCTCTGCCCCAGCAAACGCTGGTTCAGAGGTCAGAAACCATTAGCACCTGGGAGGATAGAAAATAGATACAAGACCTGGGCTGCAGAGTCAGATAAAGGCAGAGCAAAGCAGCACAGCTGCTTTGGACCACTGCTTATGCACTGCTCAGGCAGAGCTCATTAGTGACCAGCTGAAGAATTGTGCCTGTCTGCCCAATGCAGAGCAGAGTTCCTAAGAAATATTTAAATCCGAGTTGTGCTATTTTTCTTTGTCTGACACAGCACAGCTCGGGCCATGTATATCCATCTCACGTGTTCCCTTCTGCTGCTGGGAGGGAGGTTCTTGCAGGCCCTGCAGAGGAAGGAGCAGCTGCAATTTGACTTCCTCTTGTCAAATATTTGCAGTGGCCAGGGACAAGCATCTCAGGGTGTCTGACTGGCTTATCCACATATGTTTGGGATATGAAAAAACTTCACTCACCACTTACTCTGGACCAAACCAGCATTCATGTCCAACGGACCCATGGAACATTTATCACACGGGGGCCATCAGGATCCCGGGGTCCTACAGGCTGGGCTATCTCACAGGACTCCTCGATTGTTCTCCTGTTCCTTCTAGTTCCTGACTGGGATTTATTCTGCCTATTTTTATGAACTTCTGCTGAAATATGCTTATGCTGTTGAAATTGTTGCTTTGCTGTTGGCCAGGCTGTTTTTGCTCACAGTGTTCAGAGAGACCTGCTGGCTGTACTGGCAGGAGTTGTGTTCTTGGGTCTCACTGGGGTTTTGTACTTCTTGTGAGCCTTCAGAGGCACTTGCCAGCCAAGACTGGGAGACAAGGTCTAACCCAAGGTACAGCAGTGTCATATGACACTGAGTGAGTGGGAGCAAAGGATGGCATCTATCCAAGACCCTAATGCTGATTTTTTTTTTTGAGGGTTAGCCATGAAAAGACGTACCATATCCGGTGTGGGCATTTTTTCAGTATGCTGTGAAACTAGTGTACGTTTCTGTATTTATCATCACAAATAAATACATGTCTCAGTAACCCTGCTGGGTGTCCCAACACTGAAAGAAAGTTTGGTCCAGGATTCTGGCATGACTGGTTAGCTCCTCAGACACTTAACTCTGCAGACAGAGATATTAATGAGGACAGCAGCACTAGCTTGTGGTATTTATGAATTCTGAGCCATAGATATTGAAAAAGTGTGAAATAAGAGGCTATTTTTCCACTTCCTCTCTCTTCTATTTATATGGACCCACATGTGCATAATTCAGTTACAGGAAAGATATGAGCAACTACACTGGGAAAGACTGTCATACATCTGCTCCTTCCAAGGTGCTTACCCATTCTGAACATGCAGGATCTTCTGTAACTTAGGGAATTAACATTTTTTCCCCCCCTATAGAAATAAGAAATATTTAAAACCAGCTGGGGAAACAGCTGGCACAAAGATCCTTTCCACAGGAGATGGAAGAGCCTGGAACAAACTGCCCACCAATGACTGAGCACTAGTGAGAAGAGCTTTTTGGCAACCAGCGTTTGCAAAAGCAAATTGAAATTAAAAAGCTTTTCGGTTTATGTCATTTTAAGTAGAAATTTTTTGTACAACTTGTGACGATGAGTAGATCTGCAGTGTTCACAGAATTGGATATAATGATTCTTAGTATAATTAGATAAAAGAAGACACTGTACATTTTATGTTTTTGAAAGTCTCTTTGATCAGTAAGACTGAGATTCTTACTCAATAACTACAACCAGTTCAGGCTGTCCATCTCTCTCAGGGAGTCACTGTTGCCCTGTGATATGTTTTGCATTATATTACAGTCACAAAGTTATATCCTAAGTGTTTGCCAGTCTCTCTGCAGACCTCATTTCTCTTAGTCCTGTTCAGTTTTATTTGACCTGCAATGAAAAACAGAAGTTCATCTCGCATTTTTTTATATCCTGTAGCTTTGAAAAACCTATTGCTTTTGGCTCCAATGTCTTGTAATAATTTTCAGCTTCATGTCATATATTTCTTTAAATTTGCCTTAAAATTAATTCTAAACTTGTTTTTGGCAGTAATAATCTTGGAACGTTTTAGTGAAACTGAATTTTCTCACCATTTAAACTAAGAATATCAGAAATTCTGCCAGTATTGAATTAAATATTGAAGAACGAGCTGATTTTAGACAAACAAGTGCTATTTTGAGTCTCTTAATTTTGGAAACAATTGCCCCAGATGTCTAAATATGAGCTGTCATTTGTGAGAGCAATGAAAGCAAATTATCTCTACTTTCCTCACATCATTGTCATTTCTGGTGAGAAGCTGGAGAGTTTCATAATTCATTGTGGGTCTAAAGTCCATAACCTATTTTTTTTTTTTTTCACAGTATGGCCAGACTAATGTGTCTGACAGGATCTTCTCCTGAAGATAGCAGCTGCTTCATAAATCAGACAGGTTTGCAGTCTGCATTGCAAATTGGTCCTTAAGACATAACCTGTTGCAGCAGAAACTGTCCCAGCTATTTTTTGGTGCCAGTGACAACAATGTTAACACACCAACTCCCTCCCTGTCTGATTATAGAAGTAGAGATGCTTCCAGGTAAAAAGAGCTTATGACTTACTGAATGTTACTGTTACAGAGTCTTTTTCATTTGTTGAATCTGCACAAAGAAGAAAAAGGACAGCAGGGGAAATAAAAGATCAGACTGCATGAATGTGACATTTGCTGAGCTCCTGTTTTAAGGGAAGCCAAACAGTAATGCACAATTAAAATGTGAACCCCAGAAATCTGTGCTTCACGGGATTTGATTATTTTTGTTTCATCCCTAAACATGTGCATGGGTATAGGAGACTGTTAATTCTGCTATCAAATCAGCTGCCATACAGTTTTGAAACCTTAGTTCAAAATGTGAATTTCCTTATCACAGAGAATGAGATTCAAATGAAATTCAACAGTGAAAACATTACATCCTCAAATGTTGTGTGCCTCTTGCAATGTATTTTCGTTTTTTGAGCTGTTTTTCCCAAGGGAGGCAATACACAGTTTCTAAGTCGCCTGCTTTTTGAAAACATCTTAAACTAGGCAAAATCCAAGACATATAAAATCACTGTTCATTTTAAGAATGTAAACGGAATTGGAAGATGTGCTGATGAAGAATTAAAGACTAATAAACTTAGGAGTGCATCTTATCCACTACATTCTTATAATCATACTTATGGGAATGATGGAGAATTTTCAAATAAAGTTTGATGAAATCTCCCCAGTGATCACAGACTTCAGGGATGTTTTTTTTCAAATATGCTAGTACTGTACAAGACATGTCTTCTCTGATTTAGAGCAAGGAATACCTAACAGTATATGATTATAATTGATGCATAGTGGCAACATCTTTAACAGGGATATATTCTTAATGCTGATGGATTCAAAAATTAACCACATCAGGTAGCAAGATCTCACAAAGTTCTTGCTCTAGAAGACCTTTCTAAACTCTTGAGTATCATATTAAATTGTTACAAATTTTCAGTTTTACCAAAAGGAAATGAAGTAAAGTGGCCTAAAGCAAGGAAGAAAGGCTGTGACTGTGGAAGAGAAAGGCAAAGCAGGTTAATCCTCAGAGTTGAATCTTACATGGTATGTGAATGAGAGAGGTCCCAGAATGCTGCAAACATTTTTCCAGAGAGAAAAACCTCACCTGTAGGGAGGGATCACAGTGTAATTACATTGCAAGGGAGCATCCGTGGGGGCTTAGCACACAGAATGCTTTTGCAGGAACACATAGATTTAGGTCTTTGGGGATTCTTCAAGTGAAACAGAATGTGTCTGTCTATGCTTTAGGCGGAACCATGCAGCTGCAGCTGTGGAGATTTTGGGATTACCTTTTCAGATCAAGGTATCCAGTTCCTCTCAAATGCGATTTTATTAATGAGTATTGCTGTGGTACTATGAAGGAGATAGCAATAAGCTACATAACTGGGTATCATTACAATATTAATGATGGCAATGACATGACTGCTAATTTTAATCAGTAATGAACTTTATCTATTGACGACCTTTCAGAGTAAGAGCAATATTATTTGAGTTTGGGTTTTGAGGTACAGCAAAAATTACTTCCCTGAGGAAGTAACTGTGCAGCAGTCCTTCACAAAATCAGCTTTCTCAGCTGTTTCATGCACTTCAGATTTCTCTAAGCCTCTTGAATTTGCTGTGGGCTAAGGAATCAGACTATGAAAATGTACATTAACTTGCCATCCAGCAGCAAGCTGTTTGTTGGTCTGAGCTATAATTTCACAGCTGAAAACTGACAACTGAGGTAGCAAATAAAGCCCAAATTTTGTGACTTTAGCCATACAGTGTCTCTCTTCCCTGCTGTGTAGTACTGACTTTCAAATTCTTGTGTCTGCCTTTTTCAAAATATTCAGCCCTTGTGGATCCAAATGTGTGCTGGATTGAATCAAACATGCCCTATTCCTGCCCATATTGAGCAGATCTTAATTTTATTATTTTTATTCAGAGAACAGATTTCAGTATCAAGGTTTTGCAGTATTTTTATAAACAGGATGGGAAACTACTCCAACTTTGTCATAAGATACATTACAAGGAAGGCTTTGCATTTACGTTTAGTTCTTGTGCTGTCTCCAATGCTGACTATTGACTGTGGTCTTTAGGGATCCATCCCACACAAATATAGTTTTTATTGGCAAAAAATGATCTGGGTTACAAAAACTTCTACATATCTTCATAATACAACATATATCCTGACAGAACCTTTTGCAAGCATGCCCTGGCAGAAGAATCCATTTCTGCTCTGCCATTCCCCAAGACTCCAGTCTCAGTCTCAATTCCTCCAGCCTCATGGCAGATTGCTTCTCTGAAAGAGCAGTGCCATGCACAAGCTGGTTGTGGGGTTAATCACCAGGGCACAGCTCAATACTTTCACTGACACACAAAAAGCTTGGTGGATCCCTGTGCTATTGCTGTTAAACACTGACTTTCTGTAGAAAAGTTTTACTCCCACTATTCTCATCTAGAATTCCCTCTCTTCCTCCATTTAATTATGTAAGATGATGCTTGTTTCTTCTGGAGATGTTATATGTCATTGAAAAACTTGACAGGGAATGCAGCTTTTACAGTTAATTATTTTTAAAGGGGAAGAACAAGAGACAGGAAAACATCTTTTAACTATAAGCAGCTTCAGCTCTCACAGTGCATGAGCACACTCTATTGGAGTTTTCTGATAATGACTGTGCAGAGGAAATCATCATTTTGTTTGAAAGACTTGAAACTTCTGTTTACAAAAAGAATAAAACAATCTTCTTAATACCAGTCTAATACTCCAATTAAATATATTCCAAATTATAATCTTCTGAATCCAAACCCTGAAAACATTAAATGCAGAGCTGTTATGTTGATTACTTGCAGTGAATACATAAAAAAGGCACATTTTTAACTCTAGCCAAAAGCCATGCTGTCATATTTTTTTTTTTAAAAAAAGGTGAGCAAACAGCATGGATGAGTTGTTTCGTTTCATACTCTCTGTTAGATTCTATATAACGACAAAGGTTGGCACAATGGGTGCTCTAAACTGATGGAAAAGATGGTTTGCTGCAACAAACATTTCTTTTCTCTGGACATACAAGACCCGTGAAAATATGTATGTTACAGAGACAGGTCACTGATCTAATTCATCCTATTACCTTCTCTACCTCCCCGTAGTAGAGGGATTTGGTATATTGAGATACAAAAAGCCAGATTATGAAATTGTCCTGCTACGTTTGTAAGCGGACCCAGTGAGATCATGCCCAGCTATCTGGTTTTACACAATTCATATAACCATAAAAAGGTTTGGGTTGGAAGGGGCCTTAAGTCATCTGGTTCCACACCCCAAGCCATGGGCAGAGTTGTCACTCATTAGACCAGGTGGGTGCATTCCTTTGAATGCATTTCAAGACTAATTCTGGGGAGCCATTCAGGCATCAGAGAATTGCCCCTCTTAGTTAGAGAACACTGCCCATGCAAAAGTTTTGCTGTATAATGATAAGGTTAATGTTCATCATGAGCTTACACACGGGGTCTTGAAACAGTGGAATGACAGAATTGTACCCCATTAGACATTGTTATTGCAATACATGTAGTTTGAATGTGCTTTGCACACTCTAATTGCAGTGCCTTTGATGATCACTGTGATTACTTGGATCAAGTGTAATTCAGTTTGGGAAAGAGAACACATTTTTTTAAAACACTTTTGCCCCAGTAATGAAGTTAGGAAAAGGTAATGAGTACAGATCCCTAGTTTTTCTTTTATTTCTTATCAAATATTTAAATTAGGACTGTATAATTAATTCAAAATAAAATCCAATTTATCCCCTCAGATTTGAATGCTGTATTGCATATGATATACTATTGTTACAGCCAGGACTGTAACCAACATGACCCAGTGTAGTCTTGCTGCAATACAGCTGTGCTCATTTTGATCTCTGCCATGATAATTCAAAAATATTTTCTGTGTTAGTGGTTAGCTTATATATTTTCGTGGACCTGGAGTGAGAGAATCACATCCTGTCTGTGTGGGACAGACAATACCTGAGTATCACCCAGCTACTTCCTGGTCTTATTACAACTGATAAGAATAAATGTTTACTGGCAGTTCATTTCAAACTTTATTTATTCTCTCCTGTTCTATTTGAATTCTTAAACAGTATTTTATTCCACACACTTGGCTGGTCTACTCCCTATAAAAAAGGAAGGGTTTCACCAGCTTCAAGTTCCCTGCCTCTGTCCAGCCTTCAGAGGACAAACAGTTAATGGAGTACACAAAGACAAAGCGCACTGTGAGACTTGACCCGTGATGAGGGATGGCGTGAGACCCAGCATCTCAGGCCAGCGCATACTCGGGCTCAGGTCAGGGCGCTAGGGAGGAGCCAGGCCCCCTTCAGGCATCCGAACCTCTTTGTTTTCCAGGAAAGGCAAAAACCTCAACTCAGACTACTGAGGGGAAGTACAGAAACCAAATTCAAAAGGCTATTTTTATCTTTTGATGCTGTAGATACCGAGGTAAACATGCTTCTCAGCAGAGATGGTACATAGCAGGGGAACTCTCCTTTTCTCCCCACGGCTTAGGCATGACTGCCTTTACAGAAGACAGCTTGTAGCTTCAAAACAGTTTAAAGCAGAGACATAAAAAGATGAGGCAGAACACTGTGCAAGATGTGATGGCTGATTAGAGTGTTATGCACTTCTAGGCTGGAAAAAAATTGAAGACAAACCAAAGAAACCAGTGCTTGGTAACATTTATTTTCATTTAGTCTAGAGGTTCTTATTCCTTTTCTGTCAGATGTTTAATGGGATTGTTACTATGGTCACCACTGCACATTTAAGAGCATAAGACTTCTTATATGTTTGACACCAGTAATGAATGTAATTTAAAACTAGCTTGTCCTCTGTCACATATGAAGCCCCAACTCTTTTACAATCTTCTCCCTCAGACAGACAGACTAAAGCTGTCTCTCTGTGAACTAGAACTGTGCCTTGACAGAGACTAACTATTTCATTTCTACAAACAGGGATCTTTACAAGTGGGAAATTAGTCTTGCATTTGGTTCTTCCTGCTTTTTCTGAGGTTGAGACTTGTTACATGGAGGGGCTGGTCAAGTTTTGTTATAGACTCTCTTCATTTTAAAATGTTTGCAGAGTCTGACTCCCTGCGATTTTGAGTCAGAATCAATAAGATGGGATATGCTGCTCTCAATTCTATATTCCTTAATCTACAAATCCAGTAGTCTTTCCCACAATAAACAGTTTTAGGGAGACAACACAGCCTCCTCTGCAGTTCTCTGGTGACTGATGTTCTCTAATCTCCACAGGAAGTTTGCATAGTGCTTCATTGTGGTATTCTTTTGGATGGCATAACCTGAGCCTTTCTTACAGCACCTGAAGGTCATGGCTCTGTTTTATCTGCCACAGGTGAAGGAAACCTTATTTTCATCTATTTCAAAGCATGTCTGATCACTAAATCCAAAACTGATAAATATTCCCCTTCCTCATCTCATTAGTCACGGAAAACAACAAGACTATCTCAAAAAACTATAGCCTGATCCAAATCAGTCTTGTGTCCGGGCATTTTGAAGCTAAGAGGTGAAATTTGAAGTTCATAATTATAAGCATTATAATTAATGCTCTCATTTATAAGCATTTTCTGAGTGTTCTGTATTCATCCATTCAATCTTTCAAGATTAAAAATGGTGTTTTTATTGAAATATAATTAGAAAAAGCTATTAAACTTACATATTTCAGAAATTATACAGATTCATATATACATAGAGTTTTCTTATTTGCGTATTGGCTTATACTGTTACATATCTCCATGAAAACTCACTAAATAAGTAAAACAATTAGAGACATTTACATAGTTTAAAAGGCTTTCATTTCTCTTCAGTGCCAAGATTCTCATTGTAAAATCCTCTAAGTTTGCAAAAATTATTGAATGCTGAAGTAAAATAAAAGTTATCTAAGACATCTTGTTCTGATGATCTGGAGTAAGATGATAAAAGACCATCAAACAAAGAAGACATGATACAGAAAAGTTGAAAGCTGACATAACTTACAGCAGTGTGCTAAAAAAAGGTCTAATATTCAAATGCAGCACAATCCAGAGTTTCAGTATTTTGTGGATGAGAGATTGAAGTCATAGGGATATATGCAGAGAGCAAACAGTAATAAGGTCTTGAGTAGAAGAATATACAGGATAATCCTGGGAGACATTTTAAAAGTCAGAGAAAAACTGGATTGCAGAAGAGGCTGAGTATGCCTGAGTATTAATGAAACTGATAGAAGTAGAAAGCACAGCTGGGATCCACAAAAGATTATGTGGGAAAATAAATTACTGTGCAGCAGTAAATAAAGCTGAAAGTCCTGAATTCTCTGGGCCTAGTGTTTAAAGGTATATTGTTAATCTGGAAGGTTCACAGATTTGTTGACGGTCCATTTTCATGCTGTTACCTTTCAGGATTTCTCAAACTATGTTTAAATGGAAATGAATTCTTTTACTATTATATGCAAAAAACTGTTTTAGAAACATGTGCTTACAGCAACATACATCTAATGGTAAACATATGATTCTGTTAAAATTTAGAGTCATTTTATGTGGCTCTGGTTTAAATTTACTATGCCAGGAGAAGCAGTTGTAAGGAAGAATAAAGGTATTGACTGCTAATGGATTTCTCTATGAAGTTTTAACATCTT
The DNA here is from genome assembly GCA_036785705.1 of Acanthornis magna. NCBI lineage: Eukaryota > Metazoa > Chordata > Aves > Passeriformes > Acanthizidae > Acanthornis > Acanthornis magna. The sequence goes on from JAWUZG010000090.1 coordinate 18,596,827, forward strand.
CCCTTTTACTTCTTGCATTTACAAGTCTGTCTTCAAAGACTTCTTTCAAGAGTACTTAGTCAGTCTTCTTTACTCCCCTTTAGAAAACAAGGCCTTTTGTATAAACCTCCTAAAAAGCACCTAAAGGTAGACCACAAAATTATGGTTCATGCACAAAAATTTTGGCCCTTATAATTATTTCCTTAATGAAACTGTTTCCATATCTTACTATGGCAAAATGTCATCGCTCAGCCTATATCCACAGATTAGGATTCTGCATCTGCAAATAACACAAAATTGAACCCAAGCACAAATTTTAATATAAGAAAAGCTGCTACTGGAATGAAAACAAAGTTGCTATCATTGCCCAAAGCATTATTGCACATTTACATGCCATGAGAACACATGTACTCAATCAGTAAAGCTGTGGAATTGTCACTGCATGGGGAACATCTATCCCCAGATACAATCACCAAGATCTGCAAACACCATAAAGTCTCAGAAGATCAAACATTTCAATTCTCAAAGATATTGCCTATAGATAATAAAGGTTCAGGGATTCATGTTTGCCTTTATTAATATTTGAAAAATTATGTTGATACTCAACATGAAGATATTTCCCGAAATCAAATGGTCTTAAATGAGGGGAAGATAGAGATTTATCATCCAAATACTATTACCATTTAATTCTAATTTTCTATGAACTCATACACTGGAAGATGAATCCACAAAGGTGATTTTGACTCAGCTTTGTAACACCTATTTTTGGTAGAAGAGTTGAGGTGAACTGAGGTGAACTGAGGTGAACTGAACAGATGAACTGAGGAACATCTCTTCCAGCCTTTGATGCTGAACATCTCTTGCATGAATTGATGCCAAGTCACATACAATTCAGCCACCACAGGCCAATTTACTGCTCTTATAGTCCATATTTTACTCTGTTCTCAGGAGAGCCAATCATAGGAGTCACAAAAATATTTTTGTTCAAGGAGATACCTTAACTGGCCAATTAAAACATGGAAAGGGATCCTTTATCTTTAGAATGAGGAAGACACTGGCTTTCTCTTGAAGATTCTCAACAATGTACCCTCACCCAGATAGGTGACAGATTTGGCCAGATCAGTCTCTTCCAAAAAAACAAGATGGGCATGCCCAGTCTCATCTCCTGGTTTGTGACAAGGACTTACTACTTTAATGCACCACAAGAAAATATATGCTGATAATAGAGTTCTCTTTAGGTGAGAATGTTACTTCATCACTGTTATGGAAGTTGTATTAAAGCTCTACCAGCCTGGATTCAGAGTTCCTTGTATTCCTTCTGTTTTGAAAAGCATGAGCTAGGAATGTCCTACTGAAATGGATCTTGATTCTGTTCTATGAAAGGAGATTGAGTTCCTCTTCTAAATATTTCAAAGGTTACCTGTCCTGCCTGGATATAGGACTAAGTAGTACAGGAGATCCCCTCTGCTCCTTTTTACAGACATTTCAGAGGTTCCCCACAAGCTCTTAAGCCACTTAGTGCAGCTTAGAGCTCTGCAAGGCCCCTAAGTGCATCAGCAGGCTCTGCAGCCTCTTCCTACTTCCAACATGTTGGCTCTGGCACGGTGTGACTGTATCAGGTGCAGCTGCTGCGAAAGATCTGTGTGAGAAAGAGCAGGAGAAGCCTCACTGAAGCCTTCCCTGGGCTCCTGAGCTGTGTTTGGGCTCCCTCCAGGACTATGGACCTGTCTGAGCTGTGTTGAAGGGATTCCTGTGCCCAGCCTCATGCCATGCTGACCTGTGCCTTGCCTTCCTGGCTTGGCCTTGGATCTCTCTCATCACCTTGAACTCGTCCGGCAATCAGGAGCACTGGACGTTCCTGGCTGCAATCCCCTGACCTACTCTGCTCCATTGCTTGAGCACCATGGGGAAGAACCCTTGTCCAAGGGTCTTTGCCCTCTCTATTTCCTTGCCCCTTGGCTCCAGGCTCAGCTTCCCTCGCAGAGCATCCTCTCAGCTGAAGCTCTCTGGCAAGATCTGTGGAGAATTTAGGACTGCTTCTTTACCACAGAGAAATAAAATTGTTTAAAAGCTGTCATCATTCATGCACAAATGTTACTCAGTAGTATTTTAGAAGTATGGAATTCCAAGTTAATAACAATATAGACATGCTTTAATAATTTGAATATTCAAAACCAATGTAGTTACTGTCAGCACTTAAACCAGGAGAAAGGCAAATAAAATTTGGTTTTCATTTGAACTAGTTTAAAGGCACTTTAACCTCTATGATATTATCATAGCTCAAGTGTTTCTGTTACAAAAGAGAATCCATGTGGAAATGTGCAAATGCTAATCAGTTCTAACATGAAGAGTGATAATTAAATCTGATCTCCACTTTCTTTTTATATTCTTCCAAAGACATAAAAAGAACACAGGCAGAGTGTGGTCTTGATATGCTTTAGTGAAGTGTCACAGAATGTGCTAATTACCTTGCAAATTCAGTTTCCAGAATTGTTCTTGTCATGTACAATCTTTATTTGAATACTGCCTTGACTTGTTCTGTGATGCCTTTTGTTTTCATTAACCTAAAAAGATCCTGAAACTTAAATTTTAATGATTTTCTTTTTTTTTAAGTATGAGCGTACAAATTTCCATATTGTGTATTTTAAAGAAATACAAGTAAAGCTACATTCTAGTAATTTTGAGACTTGGACCTTTTTCCAAAAGATTACAAATAACATGTAAAGCAGGAACCCAAGCCTCAACAGTAAAATTTTATTCTGTATGTTAGGAATTGACATATCCTTTAATAACAGGTAGCCAATTACTTCCATATTCATTCTGCTGACAAATATTTCTACTGAGATCAAATCAGTCTTCTCAGGTTGAATCAAGTGTCATTTTTAAAAGTTAAACAATTTATTATTCAGTGTGTAAAACAAAAGCAATCAATAGATCTCAGTCTGCTGGAGTATTATGTTTGTTTTCAGGCAAACAAAAAAGTATTTTTCTTTTCCTGTATCAAAGTTGGAGGTTTTTTCAGCCCAACAAAATATCTCAGAATGATTGACTTAATAGTAATAGGAAAGAATCAAGATAATTTAGCCACAAGCTTGCTGAATCTGGCAACTACATTGGTAAATGTCCAAATCTCCACAGTTAATACTGACAGAATTGCATTAATTTCAGTTGTGACACACTACAGGACTTCCTTTAGGTTTATGTTCTTGGTTTTCTATATCAGTCAACAAGATGACACTCTATCACACAGTTCCATAAATCTCAGCCTTTTGAAAGAGCTCTAAATTATTTTGAGACTTAAAAGTGTCTCCAGAGAGCACCACAAGGCAGACAGCTTGGTATTAAAGTGATGTTGACACTTGCCTGTCTGTCTTTAGTACCCCTTGCATGAGGAGGATTATATCTCTGTGTGAACGCGTTTGGGATTTGTAGGGGATCTGAAGTCCCTCCCAAATCCTGCACACTGCTGTCACCAGTAAGAGGAGGCTGAACCGGAAGGTGTGGAAAGTTTTCCAGCTGCCATATTTGCAAAATGGTCTAATCTTGTCAAGGTGTGTTAGGCAGGTTTCGGCTGCATGCGGTGGGTTAGGTCAGCTCTTTGGTGCTATCCTGAGCCTGGGTAGACTGGATCAACAGTCTTCAAGTTCAGAGCTAGGGTTTTGCGCCAGGAAACAGAATTTTATTGGGTATTAATGTGTTTAAATCAAAAATCTTTCCTGCTTTTTCCCATGCAGGACTTCAGAACCTGGAAATCTGTAATTTATACCTTTATTTATATTAAAAATAAGTTTCCCTTTCTTGAATAGTGATAGGTTTGTATAAATACTCTAGTTCTGTTATTCATTAGACAATAAACATTAGTCTGTCTGAGATGAGCTAATGTTGCTGAACCAGCAACAAATCTGAATAAGCCTGTCTATCTGTGTTGCAACCATCCAATTTCAACTATATACACGCCTCACCTTAAAGATATTACTACATGTACTGTTTCAGTGCCTTTCTGGTTATTTAATTTAGATGGAGTTTATGATGTTATTTTTTTTAAAGTCTGTTCTAGTGTTTAGCATGTTTACCACTGTGAAACTGGTTTGTACCTTTGGAGAGGACAAGAATGTGCACTGAGTGTTGACGCGAGACACACGAGACAGCCCTGTGAAGGAACTGAAATCTGCTTAACGCAGCACTCCACATTGCAAGGCAGGGTGCTGCCATCTGAATTCTACTCCTGTGTGATTACAGTATGCAAGGAGTACAACCAAAACTTTGCCTTCCTAGGAAAGATCTGCCAGACTCGGAGTTAATCAGGGAAATAAAACAAAGGAATTTTATCATGTTACCAATAAATTAATTTGAAAAACTTCACAGATATGAACCTTCTACAAGTCTTGCAGTTTTTGTACAGAGTTCTAAAGCATTCATTTAATTAATTGTTTATGTAAACCGTTTTGAACTTATCTTTTTTCTATTAAGGTCTTGCTCTGTATTTTATAGAATGACATAGAATATACTTGAAATCTCAGGACTAATTCAGGTCGTTCTTTTCACTGTTTTGTATTTATTCTTGGGTACTTAAATTGCACTTTACCTAAATAATTATGGTTTTGAATAGTTTAGAAATTGAAGGTAAGGAGTTTAACTAATCTGATTTGCTAAACTTGTCAGAGAAAAAGTGATTATTGCTGCTTGGCAAGAGAGAGAATCTGCCTCTTTTGCAATGTATGATGGTAGGTAGTTTCTGATCTGTAGTTGCTGAAGTTCAGAACTACTGCTGAAATGAAAAGTACAATACTTTGGGGTGCCATTCAGTAAAGTTTCACATTTTGTCATTTTATCTGTTGCAGGGTGCTTAGTCTCAATATAGCACACTAAAAGAGAATATCTTTAAAAAGTTTATGATGAGATTCTATTAAGTTCAAGGATATTGGGAAGAAGAGGAGCATTTAAAAGAGGATGTTTTCCTGTGTTTGTTTCCAGGATGCTGAGAAGAGTCTATTCAGAATTAAATTTCCCCACCGTGACTCACTTGAAAATAGTGAGAGCTGAGAAGTGGAAGATTGAAACTGTGTGAAATTACATTAAAAACACAAGGCAAACTGTTTCTATAATTAATGCATAATCCAATGTTTCTTGCTAAAAAAAGTCAAAGGATGTGATAGAGTATTGCAAATAACAAGTCAAGCATTAGCAGGTGGATTTTATTTTATTCCAGTGTTCGGTTGCATATAGTGCTGTATTCTTCCAGCCAGGTAACCTCTTACAAAGATGACAGGACTTAAATGCTTAGCTGGAGCCATGGGGACTCCTAAGAGATTGGTTAGGTACAAAGTGAGAGAGAATTAATAGCAACTTGTACTTACGATTCCTTGTCTGCAGCAGTTTTTCTTCTGAAGCTAAAATTACCCCACAAGACTCTTTCACTTGTGGAGATACTTTGTGAGTACAAATCTCCTGCTCTACACAATCATGTGCTCAGGGAATACCCTTTTCTGCAATAGTTAAGGTAGCATAAATCCTAACTCTTCTGATATTCACAGAGCTTACGTCAAGACCATACAAGAGCTACTGGGCAAGCCAACCTGACTGTGAGCATAATTGCTCACTCTACTTAAGTGGCACTTCTGGCCATCTTGTTGCTATCTGATGTTATTATACAAGAAGTACATGAGGAAATGAAAACTATTAATAGTCTATAAATTGAGACAAATTTATAAATTTGTCTCAATTTGACTGTGATTACAGAAAGTCAAAGGTGAGAAACCCTACTGTTCTCAATAAACAGGCACAAATGGACCAGATCCATATATTAAGTCAAGATAAAGAGAGAACCTGATTTTTAATGTGATAATGTTAAATAATTGTGGTTCATGGACTGAAGCAATCTCTGGGGAAGGAAACCAACAACAATCCAATCCAGCAGAACTGCAGCTCAATATTTTTGGGAAAGTAGGAACTTGAGGGTGATATTGAAATGACAAATAGCTTCCTAAAAACAGTGGGGATAATGTTTTTTCTGGGTATAGCTTAATGAAACAAAGCCTGAACTGCAGGTGTAGCACAATAAAACAGAAGAACATTTTTCCTTGACAGATGATATTGTAATAAAGGCAAAACTAATAGAGGTGATAAAAATCTATGCTGTTTTAAGACAGTGCTTTAATTTGTGAAGCAATGATCATAAATTAATCTACCTGGATTGCAGAACATTTTTGGGACATAGAACCGGCTGAATAATCAACATAAAATGGAGAGTCTGATTCCTTTCTATTGCCTGCATATATCTTCCATCTGTGGACCATAATATAAATTGCTGAAGCATACTCAACTTCTCTACAAAATGTTCAGCAATAAAAGTTCTTGAGCACTCATAAAAATGTAAATCCTTATACTGTATCAAAATCCCCAGTCAGTCTGGAAAATATGACCTTTATGAAATAAACTGACAACAGGAAGAAAACCAAAACATTCATTGAATATGGAGAGATACATTGAATCCCAGCTGCTAAATTGCTATGTTATCTAAACTCTTCTTACATGAACAGCAATGTAAATTATTCTGTTGAAAAAATATGCCAAAATTATCCAGTAGTCTGAAAATCCTTTCAGTCTTTTACCAGTTGTTTGTTTACAAACACTTTTTGACTCCTTTAACTGTTTTTCTTCAGCACAAGAATAACTGCCATTCAAGAAAATATCCATATCTAACATCTGACTAAAATGCTGAACTACCCCATGATACATATGAATCAATTGCTTACTAAATAAACTGGAGGTTCAGAGAGAACAGTTTGCCGTAGTTTCCAAGCAGTGAGTCGCAAGTAGTCCAAAATCCAACCTTGTAACACTTCTTCCTCATAGCCTGTGACATGTCCTACAAATCATGGCCAAGTTTCCCAGTATTCCCTTCATATGGTAATCTTGAGCACAGAGGTTTATATTTCTGAGACAAACTCAGTGTCCACCCTACATTTGCAAATAATCACGTAAACCAGTCAATTTATATGGGCTTGAAATATCTGATGGTGCTGACCTCCAGCTAAAGTGCTTGGGAGCAGTAGGATTGTGCTTGCACTACCTGCATGAGGAATCCAAGTACAATTGATAATGTTAGTGAGCTTGACTCCTTATCCAGCCAATGGAGAAAGGCAGGTGCCCCCGGAGGCATGTGGGAACCCGGACCTTGCGGGGTCAAACACAGAAGGAGACCACTTGTTTATTTTTCAACATCTATTTTACTGAAGAGGGCACCAGTTTATAAACACGCCCAGCAGAGGGAAGTATCTCTCTGTGTTTTGAACTCCTGGCTTCTGACCAAACAGGGACAGCCCGGACGGACACCCCTGAGCTGAAATCCAGAGCAGGGGTAGCCCTTGAAATGATGAAAATAGATTCTGCACCACTGAAGTGAAATTATTTTAAGAAAACAAGCTGGAAGAGCTTCTATGGTGTTTCCCGTGCTCTGCAATGGGGCACTGTGGAGACAGGACATTGGTTGTATTATTTTAGGTTCACATGTGCCATCTTCAAAATGCCACAAAATAGCACAATGAAAATACTTTCTAGAGGGGAAAAAAAAGATTATAAATTGAATAATAAATCTGATGGCTACATCATGTTTTAAGCAGCTAACCCAAAGAGCTGCATAAGAGGATGAGAAACAAAACTAAAATGCATCTGGCTTATTGTCCCAGACAACTTTTTCTCTTGGGTATGAGAGGGAGACAGCTCCTTGATAGGAAGATGGGGGCCTACAAACCTGTGCTGATGACAGGAGGTGAGGAAGGCAATCCCTCAGCCTGCTCTCAACATGTCCAGGAGGATCAGAGCAATGACAAATTTCAGCAACTGAGATAAAGGAGGGCACTGAAACAGTACTGAAGATACAAGAAGCACATCACACTGCAAATTTGTCATGCCAGCCTTCGCAGGGCCTTAAGAAAGAGGTATGTTTATTTCAATTGAAGCTTTTCTCTACCTTCTCTCCTAGATCACTTCCCCTCCCCCCCCTCAAAAAAGCCCCACCCAAAACTGACAAAACCCAACAACCCCAACATCAAACACACCAAAAAACCCACGAGAAAACCCTCCCAGTTTAGATTTAATAGTAACTCAGAGGGGAAGGTACTGCTTATTGGGCAGTCAAGTTTTGTTCCTGTTGCAGCTTAGCAGGAAACTTGCTGTGAAGGTTGAACTGTGCTTCCTCTGGTTTAGTTCTAGCCCCACATGCGATTTTAGACTAGTAAAAATTTGAATGGCTGGAGTTTACAGAGAAATACTCCTTACCCCCGTACATATAGCAATATCCTATCACTGGAAGTGCACTGCCCAAAGCAGACCCTAATCACTGGGAGGGAATGGCAGAGAATTACAGGTTCTTCCTGCATTTTGACTGACCATAAGTGAATCCTTTTTCTGATCTTGGGGACAAAAAAAAAGGGCAGTATTATAGTGCCACATTTGCTACCCATAGTCAACCATTTCTTCAAGATCAAAATGCTTATTTCTCATAAAAATTTATACACATTATATGGATTCTGCACTGGTGACCTTTTCTTATCACCATGTAATAGCAGTATTATCTTTCCCTGTTTGTCACACATTTCCTTCCATCAAAGGAATGGAGACATTTTTTGCACTTAACTTGAAAGGGTGTGGTATTTTAAAATCCCATGCCTGTATGAACAATTAATTAACAGCTCTAAGGATATGGTCAAGTTATGAACTATGTTTTTGGAGCCTCAGTTCTTCAAAAGAGACCAGGAACAAACTGAGGTTTAAATTGTCACTCATCAAATAGATAATGACACTTTTCCTAGACTCTGTCATTTGATCACTAGTCCTTGTGTTAGTCCTGTTAAGTACTTCTTTGGCCAAGTGTCAGGTTTAGCAAACCCTGTGTAATTTGAATCTTCCAAGTAGATTGTACAGGAATGCACACCAACTTATCAGTGCTGGGGAGAAACAAGGCGAAAAAACCTTGACAGTGTTGGATTTCAGGCACGTATTCCTATCACTAACAGTGTCTTTGTTCTGTGGATGAGGGGTATTTACACAGACTGTGTCTGAAAACCAGGTTTTGATGGTTTATCACAGCTAGATCTCACTGTTCCATTTCTTTTGGTTGAATGTGTTCTTTTACGTCTGAAGAGCTGGACTCCAGAAATTTCAAATGTTTTGCTGCATCTCTGATTTATGGAGATGTCATGGGGGGTCATGTCTCAGGGAAAAGGACCATCAGAGAAGACGAGATCTAAAGATAGGAGATTAATAGAAAAGAGCTTCTAAAGTGCTCCTATCTGTGTTTCAGAGAGAAATCAGAGTATCTACCTTGGCATAACTCTCCTCTTCTGTTTGTGATTTAAACAAAGCCTTTTCACAAAACTACACCTAATGTGGCATAAACAGACTGGACCTACAGGATCTGGCAAAATTAGTGTGTGTATCTGCACAAGAGGAATGCATTGAAGAGCCATTATTCAGGATATTACAGGAAAACATAGACCATTTAAGTAGTTAGGAACAATTGGCAGCAAAGGCCTCTGATACTTGTTTGCCACTGTACAGTCACGGTCCAAAATTTTACTGCCAGTGCAAACTAGAGCATTACATGAAATGATCCCTCCTTCCTGTGTGAGATTGATTTTAATCATCTTACCAGAGACTTGGAACAGCCTGCAGGTGTTCTTGCCCTTAAGAGATCTCCCTCCCAGGAAGGGACAGCCATCACCTCTGGGTGGTTTCAATATTTTTCCCTACCAAATTCATATAGCAATATTCATAAAGCAGATTTCTCCAATGAGTTTAACAAAAAAAAATATTTTACAAATGAAAAATTTTATTTTTAAACTTGCCAAATCTCTCATGGAAGATGTGAAACCTTCATTCATATTTCAGACTCAACACAATATATTCTCTCTTTTCTGGAATGTTTTCAGTAAAGCAAAATACAGAGTGCAGACAAAAGCTCTTGGCTTTTTTCAGTTCATGCCAAACACAAAGCCATAAGTCTGCAGCTGGCTGGTGAAGAGGTGAAATGTCAGAAATTTTCTTCATGACAAGCTCTGTGACAGAGTGCAGCTGGTGTGTGCGATCATCAGGAAGCCTAATTTCACACAAGTGGCCTTGTCAGAACATAAGAGAAAAAGCTTTCACGTGAAGCAAATCTTACGCTTGGAAAAAGATTATTGATTCTGAAGACACAGTATCAAACACAGTATTACTTTGTCTTGAATTGTTCTTTAAAAATTTCCATGCTGACAGACTCTATGATTAAATATATCCCCAAAAGGTTGTTCCTCTCTATCTGAAGTGCTATTACTGCTCCTGAGGTTCATAGCTTGTCTCCCAGTGAGTTAGTTTGGAGAAGCATATTGTCCCAGAGTTGCATTTCAATTTGAATTGGAAGCAGTGAAGCTTCTCTTCTGGGAGAGAAGTGGGTCATTTATGTACAGGAAGAAAGAGGAGGCTTAGTTGTTCCGCAGCCCTCAGCACTGTGTTATCCAGGACTCAGAGATTTCCACAGCAAAGGAAGAGAGCAGCTTAATCAGCTCCTGACACCAATATCATCAGGGGAAAGCACTGTGTCACATTCCTTGCTGCAGGAGTTAGAAACTGCTGCAAGGTGGAATAACTTGGTGTTTTCTGCATCTTATATATTCTGGGCAGAAAGAGTTTAACAGGAGAGTGCAGAAAGCCATATTTCAGAGCTCTTCCAGGGTCTGGGAATCAGTCCAGGTACAAAAGCCTTGAAATGTGCCCTTTCACATTATATAAGAAGGTGAGAGATTTTTTTCCTGCTAGACTTTCATTCAGTAATCCAGAAGTTTTCAACTATGTGCTACAAATAACTGCTCATCTATGAAACAAAAGATAAACTCTGCTTTGCTTTTGTTATAAGGTCTCTCCATGCAACTTCCTTTCACCCACATGTGTATCAGAAGGGGACAAAGGGTTTTGCAGACTTGTATTTAGTTCTACCTTTGCAAACAGTGTCCTGGAGATGAGATCATAGGGTTTGGCTAGGCCTTTGGGAGCAGATACAGTAATTTTCTGTCTCAGTTACCCCAGAATATTTGTGCTAGTGACAGGCATTGAAAACCAGCAGCATGGAGGAAGTTCATCCTAAGCTGGAGTTTATGCCATTTCTCTGCCATGTAGCACTCCTCTCTTTTGTACATGCATATTCATTGCTACCCAATTCTCCAGTGCTTTTCTAATTCTAGACCTTAAGAATAAAGCCCTGGTAATTTGGAAATGTCAGACTGCATTAGTTCCTTTTTCTGTCTGAAGACGGAAACCACGTTGTTGCTGCAAGAAGCTGTCCACACATCCCTGTTGACTTCTTTCTGTTAAAATTAATGATAATATTGCCATGCAGTGAACTGGACCAGGTAAATGATCAGGTTAAAAAAGAGCCAGAGAGGAAAGCGAACACTAAGACACCCAGGGACTAAGCCCAAATGTGACATGGGGTTAGAAGTGAGGTCACAATTTTGTCACCAAGATTAGCAAGTTATTGCTGAATATCTGGGTACAACAATGCCTCTTAATGATGTGTGGGTCCCCTATAGTCTTTTACCATCAGGTCTTGTAGCAAAGCATGGCCTTTATCAAAAGCACCTTGTTTAATTAAGTATGGCAGTAACAGCTTCCTGGAAGTGTTGAGGTGAGACCCATTTGTACCACTGCAAGGCACAGTTAGCCTTGAATCAGTTCAGCATAAAAAAGTGTATTGAATTGCTACTAAAAGCCACCTACAGAGTTTAACACTTTTCCTTTCATCTAAATTCACTTTTTTTTAAGGTATAATTTTATAAATATGGGCACAGCAAAGACTTCATTGTGAAATGAACTAAACTGTAAAATAAATGCTTTACAGGTCTTTATATGTCACTTAAATTAATGTCTTGCCAAGGTGCCAAACTTGTATTTTGGTTTCAGCCTACATTTATTTTAAGATATATGTTGTATTACACTAGATATATGCCTTTGTTGTAATTATTCATACTTAGCGTACACAGTAGTGTCCAAGCTATTTATTGTTTTAGAGGTATTGTCAAAATGAGTTACTCTTTGATTATTGATGTTTCTAGTGGAATTATTCAGTCATTGCATTAAATTGACAAGAATGTTCATTATTTGACAGAAAATAGGTGAGATGTTATATCACTGTTGTAGCTGCCGAGCACTGCTATAACCTTTCATGTAACCCATTCTATATTTGGACAACTCTTCATGTAATCTATTCTATTTTGGGGCAAAAATTGCCAGGAGAAAATGGCACTAGTTGCAAGCTTTCCCAGTTTTTTATAATCCATATTCTATATGTTTAAATTCCTTTTCCTGTCAAAGCATGTATCTTTTTTTTTTTAAGTTATTGCTTCCTTCAAAAGAAGACTACAACTTCTGAGACATCATCCTGCATTCCTCAGATTTATTGGATGCAGAGGAATAGGGAAAGGCTTATTTCCTTTATGACCATGGGATTTGTACACTGAAACAGGCCTTGGCATGATTCATACTTACACCCTTAATGCCATATTCAAGTGCAATGTAAAGCCTCTTTGATCCGTGGTTAAACCCAGTTTTGAAAGGTTTGTTCCTCTGTAATCAAGACTTGTTTCATTTGTTGTTACTTTCCACTTGATGCTTTATGTTTTGGAAATGTGAGAGCACTTTAGATTGGGATCTGAGGCAGGGTTTGGGCTTTTGTGATGGAAGTGACCTGTTCCATCTGACTTGTTTAACTAACAATTGCTCTTGAGATGCTGCCCTACCCTGTGCTACCAATACCCACCCTTAGGGTGTTATTTTCTCACTAGTCTGTAAGTATAAGCAATATTTTTTTCATAGCTTTCAAGGCATGTTCTCACCCATTTGCAAAGCCATAATGTCTAAAGATGTGCCAAATCAGACTGTGAACCTTGGATTATAGCAAAATAGCACATTTAGCAAGTAAGATCAGATGCAGAGATATTTAGGTACCTGAATTTACATTGACCTCGTGGGAATTCAGTTGTATAAAGCCTAAATATGCTAGCTAATTAGGTTTAAAAAAATCTGAATTTGATCATGGTACTGATCAATTTACATATCAAAACTCATCCATCCAACATGGAGTACAGGTGGTAGAGTTCCTGTCTGCCCCCACCCCAGCATCCAAACTCAACAGCTAAACCTGAGAGCAGTCAGATCTGAAAGTTGTAACATAGCAGCAGAAGTAGAAAAGTGTTGGAGTTTCATCTTACAAACACATTTTAAAAATGCAAGGCAAACTGCAGTTTATGTGCCATAGTAATAGGAGAGCACTTAGACCCTGCTCAAGTTGGGTTTTCCGTAATCTGGCACAAACTCTGTGCCGAGACACGATTCTGCAGCAGAGCTGCTGTAGCTACAGCAGGCAATTAAACCAATGCTGGCACCATCATATGCTCTCTTTTGGCATTGCTGTTCCTTTAACAAACCCAACATATTGCCCCACCTGCCTAGAGGAAAGATTCCCAGTTGATGCTGGTGTAAGCTGGCTCAACCACATTGGTTCCAGGGTTATTTCTGACCCTTCAGTAACACAGAAATTAAGTCATGAAAGTCGTGTTCAAATTTTGGCTTATAGATTTGTATCACAGTATCACTGCTCTCACTAAATCCTAAAGGAAGTTGGTATATGTAGTGCAGGTGTTTTTAAGGTAAGGAAGAGATACTATATAAATAATTTTAAAAACAGACACCTTTTGCAGCAGTTTCACTGAAGGAAAGTATATATTTCATGGTAATCCTGATGATTAAAAAAATTGGAAAAAAATTTAAACAATAAATTTCATTTAATGACACTGCTATGAGGTAAAATAAAATAACTTTTTTACGTGAGTTACTGTTTTTTTGAAGTAATATGCTAAGTCCCTCCATTAACTGTGAGATTTTTTGATCTCCATTGCATTTGGTTAAACAAAAGTATGCTATCTTTTATCTCTAGATTTTAAAACCCCAAAGCTCTGTTGGTGAGAAGCAATGAAAAACTCATACTAACAAATTACATTTCTGTTATCCCAGTCTGATCTCTCTTCAGCCACATTCAGCAAAAAATTCAGCCTCCAGGAAGCACTCCCACAGCATGCCTGGGGAAATCAAAGGGACTGAGAGCCAGTAAGTGAAACATTTGGCAATTTGATGTGTAACTGGTGACTCCCATAACACCACAGTTTCTTTGATATTTTGTTATTAAGCAGGTGTTTCTGGAGAAGGACTTTGGACCAGCACTTTATTTTTCTTACAGTTCATCCTGCTTCTGTGTCAGATGCTCAGGAATGCCAGAAAATATATTCTCAGGCATGCACCTTTGTGGAATGTTATAGCATCCAAAACCAGAAAAAGCTTCACAGGAAAAAAATGTCATATTAGTCTGCACGCTTCTGTATGATGTGTAACACTAAACACTTTGCACATTTCATTATATAGATGTCAGCAGTGCACCTCTGCGTGTGTGCTTTTGAAGAAAACCTTTCCAGAAGCCCCTTCTCTGGTCACCTGGGTCTTCTATTTGTTTTCTAAAAGATTACTTGCATTTGAATAGCCTTTTATACTCACTCTTCAGGGATGGCTTCACAAGGGGAAAAACCCACTGGAATTACACCCTTAAGAATATATATTTTCCAAGAAGTATGTAGCATTGCTTTATTCCTTTTGAACAAGTTAGAAACTGATGCAGTTAGGGATATCGTGGAGGGATGGATATGCAATTAGTTTAAATTGGGATAATGACTTAATTATAAAGTAGGAGCCAAAATTATGGTTAAAAGTTTTCTTTTCAAATTGAGCAATGTTTTTACAGCTTTCACTTCAACTTTATAATCCTCAAATAATGGATATATACTTGTGCCTTGCAAACAAAAATACTAATATTAGCAAAGAATTTCAATGTTTTTAGGCCACATTCCACTCCTGGTGTGGCAAGACTGCAAAATCTCTATGCACCCTTCCTTTCCCTCAGCCATAAGCATGTTCACTTACTCATTCCATCCAAAAGACTGACATGGAGGCTTATCTGGCCCCCAAAGCAGAAGTTTAAAAACCTGTAGTAGAGACACTGTTCTACACCCAAACCGGATTTTCAGCCTCTGTCTGTATTAATAAAACTGCTCCACCTGTGGAAATTCTCCAGCTGGGACCTACCTTTTGTGGGTTTTACTTCTGTCCCAAGAACTTGATTGAATGGTGGATATGGCTAGTGAAATAATGAGCCATCTATCTCCTACCTACCAAGCCCATTTCTGACCTGCTTTGCTTTCCCCATTCGTGTCCTGACCCCAGAACTAGTAAGCTTTTTATTCACTCTTCCTGTAGGTAGAGAGGCTCATATGGGCATTCATGGCCACTCACAACGAATTCCTTCCAGCTCAGTGTGTTCAGACATTAAGTTCCCAGACAAGAATTTCCTGAGACGCTGCTGTCTGGATTTTCATCTCTTGTTTCTCATGAGGGTATCGGCATCATCGTTCGTAACCGCAGTCATCTAACAATAGCACATATATAATGTATTATACTGCAAGATAGCACTGTGGGGTTGTTTTTGACCCATGTTTTTAGGAAAAAGAGCAGGCTGTAATAGAGAAAGGTCAGCATAAGCCCTAGACAGCTCTCAGAGCCCTTTCCTCTCAAGGGTTCAGCTGTGGTGTACAAAAAAGGGAAACTCAGTTTGACAGTTCTGGAAGTATGCAGAAACAAACGCAAGGAGGCCTATGCTACTCAGAGATTCTTTGTAACCTAAGAGGTAATATTAATGTGACACCACTCAACGTAAGGACTGGCAATTGAAACACATTTGCTTTACATATTTCCCTGATAGTTTTGGAAAGTTACAAATGGTTACTTTTTTTCTGAAACAGAAGTATCTCCTTAGCTGCAGAGAGTGAACCAAATGAACTACAGTTTACCAACATTTGAGTTTTGGAAAGTTATGGGATAAAAAGAACTTCATTATTTGCAGACGTTTTATAACAATTTCATTCCCTTATCTAGTCCTGCATTTTAATGAAAACTACAAACCAAGCGCTATTTTTAAGACTCAGCCTTGCTGTCATTTCAGTTCAGACTGCTCAGTCAGTCAGCTTGAGGCTCTGGACACATCCACCATTCACACTCCTATTAGCTCCACGGGTCTTGTACAGCAGGAGCTAAACTTTCTGGAAGCAGCACAGGGATGCCCTGCCCACAAGGAGAATCAGCTGAGATAAACCCAAGGGTGTTATGAAGAGCCTTCATCCAACGGCTTGGTAAACGCAACTTAGCACATCCCAACAACATCAACTTTGGAGGTGCTGCTCGTACAGGACACAGGAGATCACAGTGACATTTTGGAGATAGGGGATGTTGGATAGAAATAGAGGAATATCACTAATGTAGGAAGGGAAAAAACCCTCCTATAGTCCTGGAGTCAAAAGCAGAGGCCCTCATACTACCTTACAGTAATACTTGGTAATGAAGCTATGGATGTGTTCTTACCTTTTCTGTGACTGCCTCTCTCCATACTTGTGACTGATGCGCTGTATCTGAGCACAGCTTCTAAAATGAAACTAAGAGAGGAAATAAATGTCATTAATTCATTAATTTTCTTTTCTCAATTATGAACGCAAAGTTCCATATAGGAACAGAACAGTATAAAATGTCTGATCTAATCCTCATGGTATTAGGAAGGAAGCTGTCTATCTTTGCATAGAGGTCTCTATAGGTAAGGCACAGATCTGTGAAAGCACGAAGGATAAAGTAGGGGAAGACAAACATCGGATGGGTCTAGGACTATGGCTTTATTTGGAATCTACATACGCACATTCTTTTACCATGTATAAGGAAACTTAAAGTGCAAAAAAGTACACTAACCTGTAGCAACAATATTATGCATAATCCTGATACAGAATATGACATGCATTCTCCATTAAAAAAATTAACCTTGTATAGTTTAAGGGCCCAAATAAAGCAATCTTCATTTATAAAGAAACATCGGTCCTTAAGTAAAAAATACAATAATTTTCAGCCTAAGTCCTGTATCCTCCTCCTCTGTCCATATGAAATCTAGGGGACTACTGAAGGTTCACTATACAGGCTTTTGCACTATATTATTGATATAAACATGCAGGATACCTTGATCTCTGAACATGTATTTTAGGATGAAGTTAACTGCCCTCTGGAGATCTTTAGTTCAGTCACAATGAACTAAAGAAGAGGTATTCAACTTTGACCAGATACCTAACTTTAAGATGTTTGGGGTTAGATGAGATAAACACCACTCTAAGTGCACACAAATTCTAACAAAGTACAAGAATTTTAAAACACTTATCTACCTTCGTTTATAGTTCTGTACTATGTCCCTTGAACCCCACACTCTTATCTCTAAGAGATCATTATTTTCACTCATACTTACTGAGACATGGAGAATTTGTTTACCATGCATAAGAGGTAATTCTCTAAAAGCAGAAAAAAATTAAACCATTTTTAACATAATTTGTTGTAACATTATGACACTGGAGACTCCACATTATTTCTAAGAATTGAAAAGTATTAGCTGCATTTTTAGGATAAGGCACAGGTGGACAAGACAAGCAACTTTATTGCCTGTCTGGTGAATTTTATAGTAACTCTTCTCTGGATTGTGTAAGCACTCCAGTGAATATCTGGCAGAACAGGAATAATCAACAGCAATGCACCATTTGGTAGTGAAGTCTGAGGTGGCTGGGGAGCTCAATCACGACTGTACTGAGTTTTCTCTTCAATAGAAAAACAGGTTAGCAATTGATAGATTTGACATAACTCCACATACACACAGGGCAGAGCAGGAGATAGAATTCTGCTTCTAGTCCTCCAGATGCAAGGCATAAGGTAGAGCATCAGGACCAGGAGTCCAGGCTCCAAGTGCTTTGGGTATGTACTGCTGCTCAGATCAGAGCCTTCATACTGATCTGCGGTAGAGGTGATTGCCTCTGGCAGTTACATTTGATTAAATACAACATTTTTTGCTTATCTGCTGAAATATTATCTTCAAAATAAACTCCATATTAAGAAAACCTTGTTTACCTACAGACATGCAAAAATAACGTAATTATTTGCTTCTAATACATGTAAATGCTTGTCGGCAAGAACAACCACAGGTTTTTGTCATGCAGATGCATTTCGGAGCTTTGTTAGTAAAGTTTAAACTCTTCATATATTCTGTTTTGAGCTGACTGCTAAGATTTTAAGTAATGGATTTTTTTCTCTCTGGTCGTCTCTGTTTGCTCTGTGAAAAGGACACTTTCCACCCTGGGGACAAGGGATGACTAAAGCAAAACTTACTGCTGCATTGTATGCAAAACAAACAGGGATTTGGTAAGATTTGTATATATGTCAGCTTGACAGAACAGTACGTGGCTCAGCTGTTGTGGAGCTACACATATTTACTAAAACCAGAAGGTGGCATCAAAGACTGTCTGACATCTGCAATAGAAAGGCCTGAAAACACACAGTTGAAAACCTTTTTTTTTGCTAACAGACATCAAAGTAATGTAAGTATGGGAAGTCAGTTCCCCTCTATTAGTCTCAGGAATTTGGGGTAGGCAGATTTCTGGCAATGTCCAGAGATAGGATCTAAAGTGTCATGACTCCCTCAACCCAGATAAATTATTTTTTATGAATCATTGCAAATAAATCAATTTGTCTGAGATTAGTAAATACATAATACTGTCCTAATACCAATAAATGTATTTGTTATCCATAAGAGTTTACGTAGTCATCTTGACAAATATATACATTATCTAAGCACATGGTTTAACTGCTGCTGTTCATCTTGGCTATCAGTCACCTGATCTAGGTTTTATCCCTCCTTACCTAGATTCTCTTCTCTGTCTGACTCCGGGACAGAACAGAAGGGCGAAGTGCATTCTCTGTAGTAGTAGCCAGTCAAAATAACATTGATTATGACAGGCTGCACTAGAAGTAAACTGAATGGGGTGATAACCTAATTCATCTATGATCACCCCAAAGTATCATCCATCACATTACACCTGCTTAAATCTGCCCTCAGTTCTATCACATATCTCCATGCTGTGTTCATCTGCAGCCTCATTTGCTATCTCTAATTTTTCAAATTTTACTTACATCACTTCATAAATTTAAATAAAAAACTCTGTGGGGTATAAGGTGTATGATACATATTTTTTTACAATTTCCAAATTTATTTTATTTTTATTTTTAGGAAATATTACTAACCAAAGAATTTATAAACTAAATACAGTTTCCAGGCTCTGCTTTTCCCTCTATTTTTGTGGCTTTTGAAGACTGAGGAAAACCTGAGTAAAACTTATTGACAAGAGTTCTGAAGCTGGTTGCCTACATGATTCTTTATATGTATTTATCCCTTTACTTTCAGTTATCCTCTATACCACTACACTAATCCTTCTACATATAATATCAACAACATTTAGATATTTTGAGTCAATTATAATGTCTTACTCTTAGTCGTTCCTTAGCCAAACTGTTCAAATTTCCCCTGGTGTTCCACCATAAACTGATTCTCTCTTTTCATAATTTTTATATTACTCTTCTGACCAATCTTCAGCTGCTCAATATCTTTCTAGCAATGTGGTGTTTAGAAACTGAGCCTCCTAGTTCCAGGATTTTGTGGTATTAACTGCATAGTTACTTAGGGCAGTGTGCTTTCCCTGCTCTGTCTTGTGTGCATCCATGTAAAGAGCTGAAATACAAGGATTAGAGAGCTGCAGCCTGTCGAGGAGGAAGCAAAGAACCATCTACATTCCATTCTTCAGCAAGCACATGGAAAAATCTCGTTTGGGCAAGTACCTGCTCACTGTGCATTAGGCACCACACTTGCATGTCAGTTATTAAGTATATCATCAGATAATATATATGGTAAAGTGTGTTTTTTGCAATTATTTCAGAACAAGCATGAAATGATGAGGTAGTGAAACATAATATTGGCTATGAAGTAATTATTTGGAAACTTTTCAAGAAAAAATGAAGGAGGGGTATTGTCAGTTTTGCTGATAAAAGTCTGAGTTTGGTGACATGATCTAAAAAAAATATTCAGTTCAGCTCTTTTATAACAGATCCCCTTCGGATTAACAACTTTCTCCAACTGTACTGTAGTTTTCTGAAATCACTTGTCAACAAAAATGCAGCCCACTGACCTTACTGGATGCTTTTCAAATTCTCCTTAGATTTCAGTAAGAAACAAGAGATGACTTACTAAAAGCATAGGAGAAGCATCAGCAAGGAATAAAATATTTTCCTCATCTGCAGAACTAAACTAGAGTATCTGAAAGAACATTTATTCTCTGCATACATCCATGAGAGCAGCTACCAGTGTGTGACTACCAAAGATTAATGCTGGCTTAAATGCTGGTTCATTTACGATGGCCACTATCAGAGGAAAAATATCAACTGAGATAATGCAGAGTGTTGATCTTGGCTGGCTGCCAGGCGCCCACCAAGCTGCTCTATCAGTTCCTCTCCATCAATAGAATGGAGTAGAAAATACGATTAAAAAGTAGTAGGTTGAGATAAGGACAGGAAGGTTAGAGAGCAATTACTGTCACAGGCAAAACAGACTCGATTCAGGAAAATAATTCAATTTAATAACAATTAATGACAAGCTGGATAGTGAAAAAAATTAACAAACCTAGAAAATATCTTCCCGCACTCCTCCCTCCTTCCAGGCTCAGCTTCACTCCCAACTTGTTTGCCTCTCCACCCCAGCAGCACAGAAGGGTAGGGAATGGAGGCTGCAGTCAGTTCATCATACATTGTCTCTGATGCTCCTTCCTCCTCACACTCTCCCCTGCTCCAGCAGGAGGTCCCACACACTGCAAATATCCCTTCATGACCTCCAGTGTGGGTCCCTCCCGTGGGCTACAGTTCTTCCCAAACTGCTCCAGCATGGGTTCCTTCCGTGGAGTAGAAGAGTCCTTCAGGAACAGGCTGCTCCAGTTTGGGTTCTCCATGGGGTCATAAGTCCTGTCAGCAAATCTGCTCCAGCATCAGCTCCTCTCTCCACAGGGCCACAGGTCCTGCCAGGAGCCTGCTCCAACACAGCCTTCCCAGTGGGTCACAGCCTCCTTTAGGACATCCACCTGCTCTGGTGAGGGGTTCTCCATGGGCTGCAGGTGGATCTCTGCTCCATCATGGACCCATGGGCTGCAGGGGCACAGCTGCCTCACCATGGGCTGCACCATGACCTGCTCCAGCACTGGGAGCACCTCCTGGCCCTCCTTCTGCACTGAGCTTGGTGTCTGCAGGGCTGTTTCTCTCCCATTCTCACTCCTCTCTACAGCTGCTGTTTTGCAGGAGTTCTTTCCCCTTCTTAAATATATTCTCACAGAAGTGTTAACCCTGTCACTGATGAGCTGGGCTTTGGCCAGTGGTGGGTCTGCCCTGGAGCTTGTTGGATCTGGCTCCGTCTGACATGGGGGAGCTGCTGGAGTCTTCTCACAGCAGCCACACCTGCAGCCCCCTTCCCACTGCCGAAATGTTGTCACGTGAACCCAATACAGTTTCTGGAATTTTTTTCTCTGAAAATGCCATGATGGATTTTAGTAATGCGGTCAAGTGTGCAAGAGGCGGGAGACAGAGACACACAGGGAGATATTCTGTTATTTCTCTGAACTTCATCAACTGTAATAGGCATCTAGTCTAAACTACTTGGTAAGTTGACCTCTGCAGTTAGCAGAGATTTATATGTCTATAGAGCCATTTATCCTCTCTTAAGGTAAACATCTTGGATCAGTAGGATGACTCTTTGCCGCTGGTCTATCTCTCTGTTGACTTTTGGACAATTGGTTTAGACTAAGAACTTGACCTCTACACAAACAAACTTAAGCCATTTGAATGCCACCTGTACATATTTGAGTATTTTTATTTTTAATGGCACACAGGTAGAAAATGTCCTTATTTCTACCATAAAGAACAGAAACAGAGCAAAGCTGGAGGCCCTCAACTTGTTGAATAGGGCATTATATCACCACTTACATAATTTTTCAGAAAGGTAGAATTTCCTTTTTGGGGTTGATTAACCCATTTAAGTGGATTAACTTAATTAGTATTGTTGAAACAAGTAGGACCTACAGTTGTGTGCTAGAAGTTTGTACTGCTGGGACACATGCAACAAAAAATCTGAGATCAGTCCAAGCAGAGTGCTATAGGAAATAAGGCAAGGGAGTGACAAATCAGCAGGGCAAAAAAGAAAGAAAAACAAGAAGATGACTAAGAAATTAATGTTGCCTTCTGAGAATGATGTTATAAATCCCTGTATATCAGGTGCAGAAACATGCCCACCTTTTGTTTTCAGTAGTTATGCTTTGAAACAACTGCTTCAGACAGTATAGGAACCTTTTGTTAGATGGTTCATTTCTGCCTGTTGCTTCCTGATGTGATTATTACCTCTACAGAGCAAAGTGATAGCACCCCATTACAAAAAAGAACTGAGGCAAGAGCCATGGACAGATGAGAAAGTTTGAAACACGGACCAAACAGCACATAAATTACTAGGGGTGAAAGAATCTGATAGAGCCTGATGTGCAAATAATTGATTACAACAAAGCTGTTAACATACAACCACTGGCATTTTTTTTTCCAGGCCTTGAAATTCCTCTCCATCAAATTTGAGCACACAGAGGGAAAAGAACATTCTTATGCTTTCAGCAGTTTCAGGGATGCTGAGATGAACTGTCATTGCCTCAGCAAGCCATGTTGGTATTTTCCTGGGTTGTACATAAATGTTGGGGTCTAATTCTGTCTGACTGAACAATGATGAATGGCTGATACCATCTGGCAGTTTTAGGGCTGTTATGTCAGCAACTATGCCTGCTGAGATGTACAAAATAATCCCTTATTTTTGGAAAGGCTTTTAAATAAAGTCCTAAAATCTATAGTAACATCCAATTAACCTCTGCACTGGGTTGAAAAATTCACTGGAATTTGGTGTGATTATGCCCATTGATCATTATCCTGAACACTTTAATCCTGCAGTAAATATTACAATTCTGCCTTCATCTGCCCTTTGTGAAAGTAGATTTGAGCAGAGTCAACCATACACCAGTCACCTGGCAATCATGCAGGATATAACTACTGAAGTACGGAGTGTATACAAATTATTTATATTATTTATATAATACATTAAAATTATTTATATTATTTATAAAAATACAAAGATATTTTTCTAACACTGGTAATTTTAGAAAAGATTCTTTTAAACAGGATTTTATAGTTGTTAGAAAGATCTAAGTTCATATCATTTTTTCCCCTCTGGCAATCTACCATGACAAGCATTCTCTTGGTTAAATAATGTCATTCACATATCACCTTAGTGACTGCAAAATTTGGCTAGCAAACATTCAGTAATTCATTTAAGTTCACATAACAGGAAACTGCATACTTGTACACTCTGAGATTGCTTATCTGGAGTTCAGGTAAGGTCAAAATGAATGCAGGTTCCATGGGATATTTTCCCCCAACCAAAAGAAGGAAGGTGTCTCATTTGCCATGGTCTCCAGAGATTAATTTTGTGATTGAAACACCATCATGTTTTTTGAGCTAAGTGAGTAAAAAACCATCAAACATTTTGAAGTGTTTATGAAAGATTTTATAGCCATAACAGAGGCAACATAAGTCTCCTATTTTTTCTTATACAAGGTTGAAGAAAATGCTTCTTTGGAAGTCAGGGTATCCTTTTGTCTGACCACAATCCAGGGGTATTTAGGGATTTGAAAGAAGCACGGCTAACCATGGTGGTGTCTGCATTTGTGTGTGAGCTGAAGAGAGTCCAGCCATGCATTATCACAGCCCTTGTCCAGATCAGAGACCTGGACAAAACATGTTGTCATCTGCCCAGTTTTGTTAGGATTTCTTCTGGGCTTTGTGTTTATGCATAGATTTACTCGTATCTGGATGCTATTCAAATGCAGTTGAGTTACATGGTCAAATAAATAAATAAAAACAAAAGCATTAAAGAATTTATATAGTCGACTCTAGTATTCAAAAATAATTTACTCTGCAGTGTTTACAAAATGGAAAAAAATTGTAAACAGTCTGGAAAAATCCTAAACTACCAAGGATTAAATCTAGTTTCCCTTAAAATGTTGACAAGATATAAAAAAATACAAAATTGTGATAACATTACATTCCAGAAATTATTATTAAAGTGTAAATTGACCAATTTTAACTGGAAAATAAAATCAATTATGTCAAGTTTTGAACTGGTACATTGGTGTAATAAATGTGCCCTAGGTTGCACATTAATGATTTTAATTTCTTCTCAGCAGCTTCCTTCTCCAGTCATCCCAGCAAATGTTGGTTGATGCTGTGTTTTACAGGTATTATTTGTACTGTTATTGCATAAAAATCTCTGGCTACAAAGCTCATCTGTCACCCATCTTTTTAGTGGCCACAGGCTTTTCCCCAGAACAGTGGAATTCTCTGTTGCTTGAATGTTTGAGACACTGGGACACAGGAGACTCTGCTCCTTCCTGTCTGCATGCATGGCGCAAGAGGAGAGCAATATGGACACACTGGGAATATGCTTTCTTAGAAGACTGAACATTTGGTACCTGATGAAAGAGATCATGTGAATTGGATTCTGTTATTTTATTCTGTTGATCTACCAGAATTAAAAACTGCAGATTGAGGGTAGCTAAAATGGGGTAGATCACGAAAGAAATTCTATATAATTCTGGTTTTCTCCTTCTCGCTGTGTGTTAATTGTAATTAGCTCAGATCACGGCTCTTAGTTTGAAAGAATAATCCTGCTGTACATTCATGTTCTATTCATTTTTTTTTATTAGCTTCCACTGTTAGCAGGTAGTAGCTGTCACTGAGTGTCACCAGTAAGGTTGGGTGAGCCTTTCAGCCAATGGGGACAGAAGCTTTCATGCCACCTGAAATGTCATCACGTGTGCCAGATCTGACATATATGCCACCACTGTGCCTTCCCTTTGCTCTCTGTGCTCTAAAACTGTGACAGGTTTAAATTAACTAGAAGACAAGAACAAGGAAAGCTGAATTAGCTGATGAATGGAGGCAAGGTTTATATATCAATTAAGAATATTACACATATATTTATATAGAGTGGTTCCTGCTTCTCTGAATTTCTCTAACTATGTAACACAAGCCAATGATTTTATTGTTTCAGAAATTTCATTTTACAATTCAACAGCCAAGTTAAAAAAAAAAGGTGATAAATTTCAACTGTGTGAGAGAGAATACCCTAAAGGCCTCATAAACTGTAAAAAGATAATACAAATTTTAAATGTTTTAATAAAAAGCTGTTGAGTATTAACTGTGTTTTTCATTTGAGGGCCTCCTTGAAGTATTTTTTACTGCTTAGAGTTGCCAGTACTGGGTACGGTTGCTCTCAGCCTGTTAATTAACTGCACAGCCACTACAAAATGGCTGAGGTCAGAATCCAATTTAGTGTTGCAAAAGCATCTGGATTGGCACAAGTTCCACTACCATCAATGTTATGAATTTGTCTCTCTGTCTGATTCACATGTAATTTGGGCAACCTAAGGCATTGTTTTGCTTTGGTTTCTAGAAGTTCCATGCACATAGGAGGCTGGGCCCTGAGTTTTATGTCATGCCAAAAACCGTGGAATTAGGGAACAGACCTTGGACCCCAGAACAGACCCTGTCAGCATTTGGAAACTGATAATATTTCTAACTTTAAAATATGGACACTCTTGGTCAACTCTAGAATGGAAAGGTGAAAAGGAAGAAAAGAGAAGGGAGTGCAAAGGTTGAATAGCTGAAGAATACAATCATGCTGGCCTAATTGTCAGATTTGAGAGAAAGCAGGGTGTTTGCCCCACCCTCAAACCCTGCCTGTGGAAGTATGGCATACAAATTGAATGTTCTCTCTCTTCACACCACATCACCAATGAGGCCTTAAGCTGAGGTCCATAAACCTACAATTGCCTTAAGCCAACATGTTTTCCATGAATTCCCAGGAATCTGTATTTTGACCTCTGTCTCAGTTTCTGCTTTCCACTGTGTCTGCTTGAGGGAGGTGGAAGAGGATGTGGGCAGGGCCTGTGTGAAAATACAGTGGTTTTCATGGTTCTCTGGGAGTTTTTACCTTTTATATAAGACTATTAAATTTATTTTGCTCAAACCCCACTAGCAATGGCCAGCCAGAATGTAAGACATATAGTTAGCACCTCATATATACATATATATATAGCTCTTGACTGCTGTCCCTACAAGCATGGTCCCATAACCCATCCCACAGTGCACAGCCTATGTAGTTAGGGGCTACCTTTTTTTTTGTTTGTTTGTTTTTGCCCCAAATAGTAAATATTTAACGCCGTTCAGAGAGCTCTGTTCAAAACCTATCCTGATAAATAGCAGTTTGGGGAGCAGAAATACCATTTTTCTAAAATTTAATCTTCACATTAAGTGTCTGAAATAGAACTAATCAAGAGTGCTTGCTACCTTCTTCACTTCTGTTTCTATGTGAAGTCATAAACAAATACAAAATTTTACCAAAAGCAACACCTGGATGGACAAAGGAAAAATTGTGCAAATGGATTTCTGGAGCCAGGGAGATTTTTCTTGTTTTCTCTGTGGGTGCTGGAAAAGTAATATTTCTTAATTGTCCTTTTTTTCCCTGAAACACTTCATTCTATGAAACACCTTCTGAAATATTTTATTTGAGAAAAAATCATGCAAAAATGTGGCAATAAAGAAATTAATGAGAGAGCCTGCTTCAACACATGTCTTCTCATTTATTGTCTCCCCTTTAAACATGCTCTTTTCTTGCATAAGAATTTTTTCAGGAGATTTATCTGTAAAGCCTGGATACATGAATTATGTGATAAAAACTAGTGATAGGTTTTGTTTGTGACTTGTCTGTGATTCTGTGGAATGTAGGTATTTTATTGAATAAGGCTAATTATTACGTTTCGGTGCCAGCTCTCCGTAATGAATGCAATGCAAAGCTTTTCAATGGCAAACTGTAACTGAGTTGTCAGATGACAATAAAAACATTAAAGTATATTGAAAACTGGGGAGGAAAAGTCTTCTCTTTCTCACTTGGCAAGTTCTGAAGTGCAGTTGTGGAAGTCATTCAGGTCTGAGCATTCATGCATGCACACTGAGCTCGAGATTCACAATTAATTCCCGTTTCCACCTCCCCCACAGCCTGGCCATCCCTTCTGTTTGTGCCTTGGCTGGAAGCCCCCACCGTGCCTCTGCCCCAGGCTGCAGTGGCGGTTCTGTGGCGGTCACCTGGCTCACCCACAGCCCTGTGTGACAGGCTGAGCACGGAGAAGGGGAACGGCTGTCCTGTGCTGTCCTGAAGCCAGCAGCTCCGAGGCATTGCTTAGCCCTGTGTCCAAAGGATGCCTTTAGTTAAGGGCCTCCAGCTCTTCCAAAACAGAGCCCAGCCACAGCCCCCAAGGGCGACCACGTGTGCAGAATGAATCTGACTGGAAGGCTTTTGTGAGAGATCTGAGCCTTCCTCTGGTCACATCTTGTGTCACAGCCACTCTAACTGACCTATTTTATCTTTATTTGTTGCTGTGTCTGCTCAGACGAAGAAATGTGCCTGAAGTGCCCTGTGTTTTCTGACCCACAGCCGTGCTTTCCTTCTCACTGGGAAGAAGGAGCTCTGTCTCATCCACATGTTCGGACTGCTCAGATCTTTGGGAACCCATAAATGTATGGAAACACATTAATGCAATCCAGACAATGCTAAAGATAATGCAACTTTGGCAAACATCCTAAATCAGTTTAGAGACATAAAATACACAATTATTTTAGCTTCTAGCAATTTTAGGGAGTTTACATTGACTTCAAGTGATAACTTTTTTCCCAGTAAGATGATATCTTCTCTTATGGTATTACAGCTTTCCTTAGGAAACAAATCATGCAGCAGTAGAGTGTGTGATTTGAAAAGAAGATATAAAGCAATTTTATTTCCTCTCTGAGCCAAGGAAAGTGTTGAGAATTATGCTATACAGGCAGAGAGTCAAATGCCCAAAGACAGAGCTGAAAATAATATAGTTACACCCATATCCTACACTTCTGAGTTTTTCCTTCAAACTATTCACAGAAATATCAGTAAAAATATCCCCACAGATAAACCCTGAGCTTTGTAGAAGATTGGAAACTGGCTAATCATGATAATTACAGACCACACAGCTTGTCTTAGCTCCCATTCAAAGGAGAGATTTATTAACGAAGCCATCACGTTTCAATAAAGACAGAAACAAATCCACTTCCAGTTTAATGTCCTTGTTGTTTTATGGCCAAAGGTCCTGTGGGGCAGGAATTTTTCATCCGGAAAAGTAAAGCTGACGCAAGATAATTTGTCCTTCAGACAGACACACTCCTTCAGTCCTCTCTTAGAAACTTATCTGAGTTGCTGAGGCAACAAAAACTTTGGTTTGCCATAGGTCACACATACAAACTGGGAATCTCATCCACAGTTGCTTGAAAGTTAATAGGATTTCTTCTCTGCTGGTTGTTTACTCAGGCCATGTTATAGAAGACACAGAGTCTCCATGAGGGAAATTTATTAGATATCGGGGGAACTTGATTGGCCTTGCCATTTCTCATTCTGAGAGGTAAGGACACCATCCGGTGACCAGAGAAGCGTCCCTCACTCCCAAACACATAGTGACTACACAACTTAATAATTCATGGATTCCACTCGAGTGAATCAGAGTAACCTCACTCAAGTCAATGAACTCGCACAAGGAGATAGAAACTCTGTATTTTTCTTCATATGATTTTATTAGTGCCATACAAGTGTCTGAGATGGGATTTGTGCAACATTACTTTGGCCATATGAAAGTTAGAACCTCTATGGTGGTAAAGAGCTGGTGGAATAGGCTATGCTGAGTGTTTGCAGAGGTTAATGTTTCCACACTCCCCTTACAGGTACAGGAGACATAGTTTTTATCATCAGTGCAGCATGGACAGTGATTCAGCTGAGCAGTCACTACTCCAGGGTGAATTTATGTGCTCTCCTTGGCTTTTCATTTAGTAAATACAGAAGTCCTTTTGAAAGAATTTCATTTTTTTCTTAAAAGCAGGTCATTTAAAAACCAAACCAAATCAAACTAAACCAAACCAGGTGTACTCTATACACTGCACTTTATAATCAGTGTAACTAATGGCTTAAAAGGAAACTTAAGCATAGTTTAGCCAAGACAACTGATTTCTTAAAAGCTACAGCTGGTTGAACTGACTCCTAAGCCCAAATATTTGTGGAACTTCTGAAAACTGGATGTTGGGAAGCATGTAGAATTAAGAAAATTATATCCGAATGACAGCAGCCCAGTAACTCAAAGGGGCTTAATTTCCATGGTCAGCTGTCAACTTATCTGCTCATGTGAAGCCAAGTTTAGTATGGCTCTGTCCCCTACAGTCAGTGAAGGCACAGGGCCGTACCAAATGCTCTGGCATGAGTCCAGCCGTTATGCAGGACATCTGCTGAATTGCCCCACCCAGAGCCCAGCATAGCACTTCTCATATTTTCTCACTTTGAAAGAGCCTGGTGGCCATTGCCTCCCTCTTGTACCCTGCCAGGCTTTTTCTTCCACACAGCTTTCAGCTGAGATTAGTGCTGTCAGCCAAATAGAGCACACACGAGCAGGGATCACCCAGGAAAAGCTGGCAGCCCTTGGGCATCCAGAAGCCCAGTTACTGGCACACATTTTGTGTCACTGATTTATTTGTGGGATTTATCTGGACTCTTTATCATGTAAAACAGAAAAAAAAATCCATGTACTATACAAGTGGAGCTTTCTTCTCCTCTGCTGCATACTGTAAAATAATACAACTGATTCACTACATTGTTATGCTGTGCTATTTCTGCCACTTTAGACTAATTTTGGAGATGTAATCTACAAGCAATAAATGTAAAAAATATCATCTGGGTTATGTTTGACTTCATCAGTAAATAATGTAGCAAAGAGTTTATGTGATAGATAAACAACCTGCTAATATTTCTGATAGCAAAGAATTGCCTGGGATGTAACTCACTGCCAGCAGTACAGAAATACCCAGCAGGTGAATGTTAGGCGTGAGTGTTATGCTCGATCTCAAGGTCATTTTGAGGATTTTTTAAAACAGTGACTTTTAAAGCAAGTACAAAAGCCAATCCTTATATTCATCTGCCTGATATCCCTGTCATGCCAATGTTGTTTAAAACCATGGTGCTCAAACTCTTTCTGTCAGAGTGGGGAAGCTACTCTTGGAAAAGCAAACAGGACTTTGGCTTGCTAAATTTTACACATATTGGAGAGGTTCTCAGTCTCTCTTATGCTAATAAAAAAATCTGTTGATTTCCTTTTATAATTAATATCAAAGGATGTCTGACACAAAAAAAATCAAGGAAAGATATTTTCATAACATAATGGGGCCTTAGTAAACTTCCTTTTCATAATTGCCTGTGAAAAGGCTGACAATACACCAATGACAACGAAAAATAAGGGCAAAGGAATTAAGACATTCAAATGCCTTAAAATTCCTTGAGGAAGCATTCATCTGTATAAGTCAGTCGTTTTCATGAAATGTACAAATATTTCTTTTTGTCCTCTGAGTCATCCGTAAGTTTTTTAAGTTATCCATAGTTCTTTTATATGGATGTTGTCAGAGACAGCTTCACTAAATGTTAATAATGGGACAACT
Source organism: Acanthornis magna (assembly GCA_036785705.1). Taxonomy (NCBI): domain Eukaryota; kingdom Metazoa; phylum Chordata; class Aves; order Passeriformes; family Acanthizidae; genus Acanthornis; species Acanthornis magna. Next base: position 18,627,472 of record JAWUZG010000090.1, read on the forward strand.
TAAACCAAGAAGCTAAAATCATCACATTTGTACTGTATACAGCCAGGTTTCACTTGGATACCTCTGTCAGTTTTGCACTTCTGCTTTTATGCCTTTTCTTCTGTAGTTGATAGTCATAGAAGGAGAACAGTCACCGGCTGGGAGCCCTCAGAGAAGTGCTATGAGACAGAGCTTGGCATAATGAGCTCCGATGCTTTGTCTGGGGACATCATTTTACAGTTGCTGCCATCAGTGGAGCATGAAATGCCCTCTTGGGGCATCAGTCCTTATACCAAAACACAGAGTTAGCTGGATATGGAAGACTGGGTGCCTAGCAGGAGTGAGGATGGTTACCACCCACTGCCGTGAACATTGCCCTCCAACACACCAATACTTACCATGGCACACAGAAGGGCAGACAAATCATACACTGAACTGCTTGTGAAATGGTGGTTTGCAGGAGTCCAGCTTGTCCCTTTCCCCAGAACAGGTTTAGTGTTATACTTCTGCACTGCCTCTCTGGGCAGAGGATAGGTGTCCAGATTCACCTGTATTTCTTCTGCCCTTCCTATGATTTGCCATTTCTGCTTCTGTCTCAGTTATAGGAATAAAAAGTCCCATTAAAGTGCCTTTTGTGATGTATGGCCAGGTCATGCCCAAGGGCCCCCACCCTCTCTAGCCTGAATATATCCTTTCTCTCCTGGTACTTCCAAGAGCACAAGTACGATCTAGCCCATTTTACCCTGAGTACAGAAAAGCCTGTGGAACACTACTTGGTGTTGTATTCCGGTCAGATACACTTCAGATGTGAATGAATGTACACTTCCCTCTGTGGTGTGAAAAGTGTTCTTCAGGGGCTTGCCAGGAATTGGCCTTTTACTGCCAAGTTTTCGTTTACACTTTTCAGGGGCAATGTGCATAAATGCTACTGCCCTTCACTAGGCAACTTGCAGCTGCTAGAAGGAAGAAAACTTCAGCGAAAGCCTGTCTTTTTCTTCAGCATTTTCAAGGGGGATGAAGGGCAGGAGCAGAGGGAAAAGCAGTTTCCTGTTGCCGATGGTAATGATAAGCCATTACTGCTGATGAGCTCAGTGTGGAGCTGGAGCAAAAGGGTCTGGCTGCTCATCAGACTGAAGGTGCAAGGCATTAAAGAGGATTAAACCAGCACAGCCTCTGCCAGCCTAATCCACTTGGCACCAATGAACTGTAGGGAGGCCTGGATGTTTTGTGCTTATGGCATGTACAAGGAGGCTTAAAAAGAAAAGAAGTAGTAATTTCAGTTGCCATGGAGGCTTTTGCTGGTAATTGACTTTTGTGATCCTTTCTCTTCTCCCTTCCCTTTTCTGTAATTGTTGATTAGAAACCATGCACCGCTCCATTTTAATGCCCATGAAACATAGGAAGCCTTTATTTCACAGTGAAAGATCAGAACTTTAGGGCAGTACAAGGGCTTGTGAATATGCCACATATGGTCAGAGCATTGCTGCGGCACTACCCTTGCTCTGACTCTGTTAAGGCAGGCACAACTTCATTTGAGGCAATGAAAACACTCCACAAACTAATCTGAGACTGAGATTGGATCCTTATACCCTTTTTAAGTGTTCAGAACACGGTATACTATCAACCCAGTAGGGCAGCTTCCAGTACATGTCCTAGAAGGAGGAGAGAGCAGCAAGAGAAAATCAGATCTTCTACAGCATTTGATACTGATGGAGGCAATTTCTGTTCTGAATGTGGCTGATCCACTTCAGGTGTCTCCTAATCCTAGACACACACTGGAGACAGTAATGAAAGGATGTTTATGTCTGAAAAGAAAAAGAAAATACTATTCTTTATAATCTAAGGACAGAGATAATCTCATCTCTGAAAATGTCAGAGGAGGAGCATGATGCTAGGTATTTGTACTTACCCAGGGAAGAAGTATCCCTGTTCTTTGACTCTGAAATGAGTGGGGAGAGTTTATGTTCCAGCCACCAGTAAAGATTAACCTAGCAGCATTTCCAGAGAGAAATCTAAAAGCGGGTTTCTCCATCTGCAATCAGCAGTGATTAATTATGATTTAACAACATAATGTTATAGATATCTGCAAAGAAAAGGATTTTTTCTTTTTTGAGCACTGGGTGTTTGGTTGTCATTTTGCTCTCTCTTTAATATTTCAATGCATAAATTCAAAGGGTAACATAGTTCAGACTGACTCTAGCAGGTACATGTGTGTTATTCCCTTAATTAAGCTGTTGGGAAGAGCTGAAATTGCAGTGTCAGTAGGGACAGGCCTGGAGTAGTGCAGTATTTGCTAAAAGGTAATTTTTAGGGATTAATGTAACAATGGTTCTGAAGACCTTTCCTCTTTTCACTTTTACTTCTGACCTTTTCTGTCTAACAGAGTTTTCTGATTAAGTTTTTGAAGGGTGTAATATAAAACCAGTGAATTACTCCTTTGGAACAAGAAACCTGTTAAAATAAAGCACTGGATATATTTATTTGTAAGCTGAAGAGAAAGACAACATAAAAAAATCCACTAAACACACAAAACCCCAGGGGCAGGAGTTTTTTAGAAGAAAAGCTATTTGAAAGGCTTTCATTTTCTTTGCTTTTCGAGTAACCACTATGGATGTGAAGATAAGAGATCATTAGACCTACATGAGTATGTGGCATAAGGGCTACTCTTCTGTAGCCCATCAAGCATGCAATAACCCAACAGAAATTCCCACAGAGGTTAAACAATAGCCTCCTGTTTGTAGCTGCCTCTGGTTCATTTAGTAGAAAATGTATAACCCAAGTTTTATCAGATTCAGCTATAAAGACGAGGTGCTCAATATTTCCTGTGCTAAGTGGAGTTCTTTGATCCATTGTCCTGCTAATTACCAACGGGGTTGACCTCTTCCTGGATTTAACCGCTCTTGCCCATTTTTTTCTGGCTCCCTGTATTTGCTTAATTAGACACAGCCATGAATGCTCCCACAGTTCAAGCCAACCTGAAGCACTTTGACTTGTCTGTGTGGATCCGGCACCTCATGAATTAAGAGTCAGACTTGCTCAAGGACTTGATGCAAAGGCCAGGGAAGTCAAGGGGAGACTCTAAGTCAAATGGCTAGACACTGGTGTGGTAAATAAAACACAGCATGAGTCCATCAGGGTAACTGGAGCCAGGCCAATTTGTACAAGCAGATAATTTGGTCCAAAAGTTTACTTCCTAATCTGAAATTCAGAGTAACATTGTTTACACAATGGACATAAGAAAGACTGAATTAGGCACTGTGGGAGCACTCTACGCACAAAGCACTCAGGAAGAAAATGTTTCACTGTCTTTAAAAATGTTCAATTGTCTTTGAGTGATTCGGGTGTGAAACATGGTAAGAGAGCTTATTTTCCAGACTATTTATTGATGATTCTTAGTTATTTGTGGACTTGTAGACAGCTGATCTGGAAGACATGCTGAAAGGCATTGCAGTCTGAGCCCCAAAAAACATGTCTGTGTCATTTCTGGCATATATTTATCTGCTGTACTTTTAAAACCATGATAGGAACGCCTTTCTCCTTTACTAATCTATTTTTGTGCTTCTCTGTGCTAGCAATTAGATTTTTTCCCTTTATATCTATATCTCCACAGCTACAGTATAGGTCCTTTAGGTGTTAGCTTCCCATTGGATAGAGAAAATTATTTACTCCTTTATTTTTTTGTGATATCCTGTTATATATTTGAAAATGGTCCTGATATTCTTCTCTTCCCAGACTAAACAAACTTCTCTAAGTCATCTTTGTTTCTATCCATGCTAGCAGTGTGGAGGACAAATTTATAGGATCTTGGTGGAGCAGAGTTTGGGTTAGACCTCAATTTAATGTGAAGGGCCCATCCTCTGTGGGAAGCAGAAGGAGCTGCTTCTCTTCCTAAGTGTTGAATGTCTGCTAGAACCTGAAGCCAACCTTAACAGAATGCCTGGACAGATGATTAGTTCATGGGGGAGCTGTATGGCTTTCTCCTCCTACTTTCATTAGGGGCCTGGGCACCTCCAGGGATGAAGGAAGGCAGAATCCCTTGTAGAAATTATATCAGTTTGAACACTCTATGACAAGATGCATTAATGGGGAAAAACCATACAGACAGTGCCCATTTTAGTAATAACTCCTGCTGATGGACCAGACAGAGCCAGAATCAGGGTCTTTCTTCCATGAGGGATGAACCCATGAAGGTCACGTCTGTGAACAGAAATTGGATGGAGTGTCATGTTTCACTTTAAAGATAGATCATGAGAAATTCTTCTCAAATTACATTCTTGAAATAAAGATCTGAGATAGAATTGTTTTGGCTAAATCTAAATTTTACATGTATAGATAGTAGGGAAGCAGAGGCAGGGAATGGAAAAGGAGGGTAGGAAAAAGAAGGCCTCTTACAAAATTTAGGTTTTTGTGTGGTTGTGTGCTAGAGACATTTTAATGAAGTTGAACATTTTTCTTTTAGAAAATAATCTTTGAGGCACAGATTACATATCATAGAAGAACATCTGGTCTTCCTTTCATTAAAGATGTTATTTTTTTCATTATCAGACTTTTTGGTGCCTACAAAATTAGGTGTGAGCATTCAGTTCACCTATAGTTTTGTGCAGGAATTTATGCTAGAGAAGAACTTTTCTCAAAACTTAAGATATATCAAAGGCATTGCTTGAGATAAACACATTGAGGAAGGTTAAAAATGAAGTGTTTTAACAGTTTCAAAGAACTCCACTGGTTAATTCTGTCTCAGCAATATCTCAGACAGGAAGCACAGAAAGTTAATAGTCAGTCTCAATCAGGATTTGGAGTTTTTTTCTCTGACTACAGTGCACAGATTATTTCAAATGTGTTATTAGTTTATTTATATTTAAGGGAATCCACACGGTTTCTTATATCACGTGTAGCTATTTCTTTAGAAAACCACACTGCCTTTTATAAGCTTTCCAAAAACTCTAAAGAATTCCTGGAAAACAAAAAGCGTGTGTACGATTTCTCGGTGTGACAATCAAATGCCTCAAAACATTTGTTAAGATTTGGGATTCAGTGGATGAGTCACTTCTACAAGCAATTCCTACACACACATCTCTTTTCATTCCTAGATCCCAGTGCTTATAAATACAAGATATTCCTTATAGTTCTTCCTGTTAATTTTTTTTTCTTAATTTCCACTTCAGAAATGGACTGTGTGTCATCACCCCTATATTACCAACACACAGCCAAATGCTGGGCAAATTCCAAAGCTACACGGCACAAATGTAGGTATGACCTCTCTGTTCTCCTGTCTCCAGAAATATTCCTGTTCTAGAGAGTTTTGAATCTTAGACACTGACAACCTTCAGAAGATTTCAAACAGTGTAGCATATGCTTATCATCAAACTCCTAATTAAAGTGTGCTATAGCTCATGGAACTGCTACAGACATCCTCTGTGGGTCACAGGCACCCCATGAAAACACTGAGCCAGATGACATTTTCCTCTGCTACTCATGAGTTGATGAAAGCTAGTTGCCTTTACTTCTTTTTCTTTTTTTTTTCGTTTTTCTTCCCCCCCTACAAAAAAACTCTATTTTGCACTTTCAAAGCACAGTTCAGCTGAGTGTGTCATTAACGCTACAGCCAGCTTGGGGAAGAGGTGAATTTCTTACATACTCATGGTTAAGGAAAACAAAATGGAGAATTGAAAGGGATGGTAACTGGATTATTTACTGTTACTGTGGGCAAAGTACACAAAAAACATGCTGCAATTAACTTCTGCTCCTCCTAGAAGCATTATGAAAGTGTTAAAGCACATCAAACTCTAGATCAACAGTTTCCAGTGAGAGATAAAGACATTACCTGACTGTAAAATTTATTTTCCATGTCTTTTGTCCAGCACACTTGTTTAAGTGATGTCTAAATGTTTAAATGTTTATCTGATGAGTCTTTCTTTAACAGAGGACCTCCACAGTTTGCACATTAAATGCTCACACTCTCAGCATCAGGAGGAACAGGCAGCATACCTCTCCCTTCCCTTCCCTTCCCTTCCCTTCCCTTCCCTTCCCTTCCCTTCCCTTCCCTTCCCTTCCCTTCCCTTCCCTTCCCTTCCCTTCCCTTCCCTTCCCTTCCCTTCCCTTCCCTTCCCTTCCCTTCCCTTCCCTTCCCTTCCCTTCCCTTCCCTTCCTTTCCCTTCCGTGAGATCCTGTGTGCTTTGCAGACAGCCATACTGGTCCTAATCAGGGAAAATCAAAAATTTCAACTGACCACTCTTGAAGTGCTTATCCTCTCAGATTAAGCTTTTGATAAGTTTTGGCTGAAGGATCTTAACATCTCTATCACTAAAACAAAAGTAATGTTAGTGACTGGCAAATATCTGAACAGGGTTTTTTTCCCAGTTTATAGAAATTTCTCTTGAAAATGGTGAATTATAGTTTTACTGCTACTGAATTTCACAGAGATTGATAACAATAATGACAGACCTTAGGGACACATCTCATCGGGAGTGACATTCCTGGCAGCACTGTCACACTCCTTGTATTTATCTTTTCATTTACTCTAAATTGTAATTCTCAAAATAGCATATGACAGAAAACACTCATCGACTTCTCCATTTAGCTGAGAACATTTGGGCAGCTGGCTCACTCTGCCTTTCCCAGACAGCACCTTCACTCTTCTGCAGAGTTCAGTGGGGGCGCGGCGTGAAAATATATCCATGGTGTGAGTTGGCATTCAGAGGGAGAATTTAAATTTAGGTCTAACTATTCTTGCCCTAAGCAAACAAATGCCTAGAAACGAACTATATTCAGATGCTACAAAGAGCTGTACTTGCACTTGTACTTGTATTTGCTACCATTGCTTCGCTGAAGGTATATAAGCAAAAAGGTGATTAGGTGTGCTGACAGGTCTCACTGGGAAGGGGTGGCATAGGCAGCTGTCACTGTGCTCTTGTGACAGCAGGGACCACAAAATCTTGCCGAGATTCAGAAGGCAGCTATTTTTTTTTCTCAGAAGTTATAATGATAGTTTCTAATGCTGGAAGGATTATTAAGATAAAACAAAAGTAAATAAAAATAGTAATAATTAATTTTTTTTAAAAGGGATTCCCTTTTCCTGCTTGCTAGGGAATCTAGTGATGAAAAACAAAAACTGAAGCAGCCAAATTTTGAAAAAAAAACCAATCTTGTTTGTAATACTAGAACATGATGAGCCTTTCTGTTTAAAAGAAAGTTACAGTCAGTTTCCAGAATCTTTTTAGGAAAAGATCCAGCGATTAAAATGGTGGAACACAGGTAACACATAGTGAAAAAAGTAGAATCAACTTTCCTGAGGTAAAGATAACTGAGAACAAAGATACACCACATCTTTACAGACCAAATTTCTAACAAATGCACAAAAGTGTATTTCCATCGGTATGGCAAGCAAGCCATACAGAACATTCCAACTAATTTTTTTTTTTTTGTTTGCTTCTTTTGTTGGGGAGTTTAGCATCTATCTATCACGGCATTGTGAGGGACTTCAAACTGAAATAAAATGTTTGAAGGTCCTTATGCTGCTAACATTAAATGAGTCTTGGAATTCTCAAACTGTAGAGACAAGAGTCTTCTAATTCCAAAGTCCTACACCTGAGAAGGGCAAACATTGAATGAGAGCTCTTCAAAAATGATAAGGGGTCACTGAGCTAACAGTCAGACAGTGAGAGTGAGCATTGCTGGATTATTTTCAGCTCTGAAAACAAAAAAGTCACAATGATTAATATTACTCACAAAGCTAAGAATGATTGCGAAGTGAATGAATGAGGGGTACAGACATGGGAAAAAATACTGCTTGGAAAAAAGGCTTACTTTTTACTATTTATTTGATATTCTCAAAATAAGATTTGGAAAAACAAGAAAAACACAATATTATTCTTAAACAGAAGATAAAAAACCCCTCACACAACAAAAAAACCCCCACACAACTGCCGTCCTCAGGGAGAAAATGGAACACAGTTAAGAAAACAAAATGTAAAATGTAGAATGAGGAGGAAAGAAAGCTGATAGGCATGAACATAAATTAGAATCTGGTCATTGTGTAACTGTGCCAATAGAAGTGTAAATAAGTGAGTGTAGTTAGTCAGCGTACTTATGAACAACAAGAAGGTTTTGAATTATTTCTAATTTCTTCTAGAATACAAGGAGCCCCTGTAGTAGGGAGGGGAGTTTTCTGCAGTGAAAAGGGTGGTTTTATCAGTAGGAGAGAAACAGCAGTTGTGCTCAGAATGCGTATGTTTATGTCATCTAAATAGATGCATTCCTGGACAGGATTCCTTAGAGCTTCCCTTGGCCCTGAGACCAAAGTGTATTAATACTGAGAGTCTTTAATTCATCTAGCTGCTGTGAATTGCATTAGTGTATGAATTTTAATATCTGAAAAGTGGTGTTTCAGACAGATAAATTATTCTACAAGATAAACCAGACTATCTGCATTTGCATGGTCCAACTATTTAAGGATGTCAACATTATTGCAAATAAAATAGAGGTCTATACTTAACACAAAAATAGTTTAAGCGAAATAAAGGCTGCAAATGAGGTAAGGTTTCTTTTATTTCTTTACCAAAATTATACTTTTCCATTTCATTCTAAGACTTGCATAAATCAATGTAATTTTTCTTGATTTGTACAGTCAGTTGAAAAGATCTTTCTAGCTTTGAAGACTAACAACTGCGCATTTAGGAGAGAGGATATAAAAGCGGCAATGTAATGCTACAATTCCACACTGCTAAAAATGAAGGAAAACCTTCATTCTCTACATTCTTTCTGCAAGACTGCAGAGCTCTTTTATTGATTCTATTATGCAAAAATAAGAAGAGAAAGCCCTGGGATCCCACTGCTTTTGTAGGACCATGATTTAAAGGCAGCATGAACGGGACCCATTTAACTGATTATTGGTATCTGTATCTGATACATTTAAGTTTCTAACACAATCAGTGGAGGTCTGACCAATGAAATGAGGTTCATTTCACCAAATGTAGGCTTCTGCTTTAAGGTGAGATAAATCTCATGCTCAGCTTCACAAACTGGCTTAACGTCTGGCCATCAAAGGAACTTGCGTAACTGGTTTAGATGTGGCTATTTGCATTGTGGAAATCCACATTTGAACAAGGCAAATCAAACACTTCATGTGTTAATGCTTTCTCTTTCACTATTTATGAGAATGTCCACCATTGAGAACAGCATTTGCTATATCATAAAAACTTTTCTAAGTACCGATTACCTTTCTTCAGATTCCCATGTAATTTAATAATATGTTGGTGAGAACAGGGAAAAAAAACATCTAGGAGCAAGTAGTTTCGTTTTGGGATTAAAATAAGGAAATCCACAAAATAGTCAGTAAAAATAATTTATACCTTTATTGAATAATAAAGATACAATCCCTCAAGTGTTAATTCCCACTTCTGAGGGGCTGTCACTTCCCACTCTCTTCAGGGAGGATTGCACGTGCTGAGTCTTTCCCAGAAGACGTTCAACTTAAATGCTTGTAGTCTAGACTGAATGTACCAAGCTGCCCACAGAGCAGTTATACCAAACTGCTAAATCAAATGTGCTTCAATGATTTGGAAACTTTAGATAGGAGCAATGTCCTTCTGCCCAGGAAATAGGGCCCCACAATTTATGTCTTTGTTAAATATTTAGTCATGAATTAACAACACGTAGTGCCACACTAAAACATTCCATTTGAGATCAGAGACCAGAAAGTTTATTTGAGCTTGCAGTCCTGCTTGACAAGATTTGTAGCATACACTTATAAATCCAGTTGGTATATTCACAAAGGTACAGAAATGTTCCCCCTCACACATAGTTGTGAATGCCATCCATCTTTTGATGCATTTTAACTCTGCTCTTTTCAGAAATACATAACCTGATGCCAAAACATGCTTAACATAATCTACTAGAAAGCAGACATGAAGAAATTAAAAGAGAAGTTTTGTTTGCCATCCCTTCCAGAAAGTGACTTGAGAGAGTTTGATCAGTATATTTTAAGGATTGAAGCACATCTATCAGAGAGCATGGCAGTAGCCTTTGGAGTTACTGGATTCATCCAAGGATAATTCTGAGGTAAACAGAAGGAAAAAAGAAAAAGAGCTGAAGCTGAGAAATCAATTGAGCTGTAAATATTTTATTTATTTCCTCTTGTTTTCTCAAATTAATTCATGATTGACCTGTACACAAGGATTTTCTCTGTTAGTAAGGGCAGATGTTCCATAAAGATCACACAGGGCTGGTCACAGCACTTTTCCAATGGCTAAGGGAAAAAAATAAACTGTGTGTCTTTGAGTACATGGGCAGGTGGAAACACCAGCAGAGGTTTCTTCTCCTGCAAAAGTAGCATTCATCTTGGCATTTACATATTTGTGAATGTTTGACTTTGCAGATTTATTCATCTATTAATCTAGCAGGAGAAGGAGTAGTGGGAGGAGAGAGGGAATGTTAATGGAAAATCTTGGGTTTTTAAAAAAAGAAACTGACCTCCTCAGAAAATCCATTATGTAGCATTACAGTGACCCATAAGGTTCATTGTCAGAATTTTGCTCTTTGGATCCTTTTTGTTTAATAGTAGCACATTTGTCAACTTCTGCATAAATCAAGGAGAAAAGACACATTTTTTCCAGTGGTTTTTAAAGCTGAAAATAGAGGAGACTCAGGAATCCTGAATCAGTTCCAGGCTCCATTTGCTGGAGACCCTTCTGATCATGTCCAAATTTTGCTCCAATTTCTCTCTTGTTCAGAGAGGAGGAAATATCTGCTCTTTCTACATTACCATTTTATTCCATCACTTTCAGGCAATACTGGCTCACTTCTCATCCTTGCTGCTTTCTACTTTAGTCACTTTGCTGTTTCTTTTTCAGCTAAGAACAAAGCAGAGACAATCTCCTCATGTCTCTGGTGCCACAGGGGCCCTTAGCAGCCAGGGGATGATTTGTAGAGCAAGCCTGGCTCAGCTGATGGCCTTCCAGACAAATTCCTCCACCTCTTACCATCACGCCTCATGTTGGACAGCACAAATTCAATGCTTCTTCAGGCAAACTTCAGAAAAGTTCTCCCTCAGCTTCCGTCAGTGGCTTGAGGGCCCCAAAAGGTCAGACTTGCTGTGTCCAGCCTCACGTGGGACCTGCCTCCCTGAGCCTGCTGTTGCAGGAGCTCCACAGCTTGTTGGTGTAGGCACCAACTCTAGTGTCTTCTCTCACAGGTGTACCTTGTGCCTGCCTCCTGAATGGACCCATCATAAGTGTGTCTCGTTAAATGAAATGCACACAAATCACATTGCTCCAGGGTTAATACTTCTGAGTCCTATAACTAACATGCAAAGAAGTTACAAACACTTTACCAACATGAAAAGACTTGGAAGTTACAAAAGGCAAATACGTTTATCTAAAATAATAAACTTCTCAAGCACTGAAGCTGTATTTCCTGAGATTAATAATTGAAGTATTTTAGAGTTTATAAAAAGGCTGTAATGCCTACCAGGATCACTGTTAAGACGGCTTTCTGAAGGTCATCCCCTCTCCAAACGGAAAAACTCTGAAAGTCTATCTTGGTTCACTGCTGTTACTGTCACTGGATACTTATGTGCATGCACATGAAAACATCAATATATTTAGGGCTGGCTGCTGGGTGTGTGCATATGAGAAAGAACAGAGCTTCACTCTACTGTAAAGGCACTGCTGAGGTTATCAGTCCTACCACTTGCTCTTGTACCTATAAATAGACCATAAATTTTAGTTACTGTACATTCCCGACAATTAAAGAATTTCTGAGAAGAAAAGCCTGGAATAGCTGTGGGCAGAAACAGCCAAACCATTTTGCTGAATTGGTGTAAAGCACTAAACCATGCTACTAATGCTCACTCTGTCAAATTACCTGTCAGAGTTAAGCTCTGTTATCTTTGCTTGGCCTGCACATAATAAAAGCAAGCAAAAGCTTTCAGCTTTAATAACAAACTAGACCAGCTGTAGTAGTCCTTACATTTAAAACCACAAATAAAAAATCCCACTCAAAAGAGGTGCAATGTAATTTTTTATTGCAACTGCTATTTTTGAGACCACTAGCAAAATAGACATTTTTAACTTAACACAAAAGAATGTGGTAGAAACAGTAAGAGTATACAAATGGTCACTAATGATTGAAATTGCTATCTCATACTGCCTAATCTGTAAGTTTCCTTGCCCATCCCTACTGCATAGCCTCTCCCCACCTCACACTTGCCTTGTTGCAGCTCTGAAGAGATTACTTTGCTCAGGCAATGCTCAGATCTGTTTTACAGTCCTTGTTTGTCAGCCTACATAAGCCCCATACATCTCCACTGATCATGCATCTGTGTGATTTATCAAGAGATCATGATCCAGTCAAATTTAAATGAGTTATTTCCACTCTCTACAGCTATTCCTAATAAAGTGTCAGGCATAGTTAGTCATTCCTGGTATTACCAAATCATAGATTCTACTGAAATCACCTACACTATTTCTCTATTCTCTGATTTTCATCAGGTACAAGCAGCCTTGTCGTAAAAATGCAAAATTAACCCCATGTGATATCCTTAGGACTGCTTCCCACGTGAGAAGAACTCCTCTGTGTCCTAGTATAAGCTCAGGCGTCGGATCCCAAGGAACATGCTTGAGCTGGACCAAGGGTGGGAATGTCTGTGCTGCTCCCATCTCTGCTTCTCTCAGTTGGCAATGCCTACAGCTCTAATTTCCCTGGGCCAGAGGCACAGCAGAATAGCTGCAGCCCTTCATGGTGTTAGAGTGAAGGACTGACAGAAGGTTAAGACTGAGAGCAGCAAGTACTTGTAGCCAGATAGCAGGGAAAGGAGAAGGAGATGCAAGGCAAGGTGGCAACTGAGCTGCTTTTTGCTTTAGCAGCGAAGAGGGGGATCCACAGAGGTTTTTTTAATAAACTGAGGCAGGAGTGATGTTGCCATCTCCTGAACCTGACAGCAGTGAAGAAGTGGAGTCCCTGGCCTGAGCTTTGCTAATGTCTGTTCACCACCTGGGAATTCCAGGCTGTGAGTGTTTAGGAGGGAGCTGCTAACAGATACTTGACACAGGAAAGGAGGATCTGAGGCACATGAAGGGTGGGATTCAGGTCCCTAAGCACACCCAGAAGCAGTTTTTTAGATGCCTTTGTTGTTGTTTTCTTGCCTCTCTGTTTCATCATGCAATAGCTGATCTTCTATAGGTCCTGTAAGGTATTTACTAGCCCAGTTTGAAGTTTCAAGTATTGTGTGGCATCTGAGAGAATACTAGACACCAATGCTTAGGCATTTGAATACCTCTCAAGGTATCTAACCAAAATATCTGGTGGAGAGGGGACAAGGAGTAAAGACATGAAGACCTAAGTAGCTAAATTTCCCATCATTATTACATTTCTTATTACTTTTTTTTTTTTTAAAGCAGACTACATTTTATATCAACATTTACTGAGAGCTTATATACTACCAGCATGACATACAACACAACTACTGTGAACATCTAACAGACCACTCCCTGGGAGATACCTGAGGGTGGTCTGATCAGCCCTGGATATCACCAATTCTCTCTGCCTGACTGCTTGTCAGGGCAGAATTGTTTTGAATGAAAGTAGATCAAATTGGTGGAGTGGGGGGTGTTTCTATGTGTGTGCCTTTGGGTGAAAGGGAGTTTAATCAGCTCTTTCCTCAGCCCTGTTTTCTACTGATCATTCTGGCTCTGGCTTTTGAGAATCTTCTAGGAACATACATGGCCTTTTGGGCACTTATTTGTCACATTTCAGATGCTGTAAAGGAAATGCAGACAGTACAGCCCTAGAAGGACTACAGGACAAGTCTATGACCTCTCCAACAAAAAAAATAGGGTGTCATTATTTAGGAGGACTGTAATGAAAGAGTTTAGCATGAATGCTAAGATATGCATCTAGGAGCCTTAGACAGCACTTCTGAACAACCACACAGCTTGAACATATTTGCACTGAATCTTAGCAAGATTAGGAAATTTTTGTTTACTCTTCCATCTCTAGTGTGTTTTCAGTGGGAGACACTGATGCAGATAAATGCATTTAGAATTTGAAGGAAAGAATACAAAAACTCTGCCTGCTAATGAATCTAACTCCATGTGTGTAGTGGATCCTGCATCTCTACTGCTTATATAAGTAATGTTTCATATAAAACAGGCTTCATTCTTGTGCGTTCTGTTTCTTTTACATTTTAGATCTTGTATTTTACCATTGGCTTGTTTTGGTTTTTTTCTTGTGTAAAAGTCCTTTTATTTATTGGTACAAGAGACCTGCTTAGAACCACCCAAGGAGCACATTTCTGAACAGGAACACAGATTCTTGTTCGTCCTGTTTGGAAAGCAATGGGAGTGGGTGTGAAATGTAGCAACTGGGAAAATGTACCAATGACTTGAAACAGATATTAAATAAAGACAGCAAAAAAGATCAGCTAGTGGTAACACAAAGGTGTTCTCATTCCTCCAATTAGAGCCCCTTGAGCACTGATGCCTAAATATTTAAAACAGAGGCAAACTAAGACACCTTCGAGCAGAGTGTTGTCATTTCTGCAAAATACAATAAGAAAATTGCCTTCTCTTTAAACAAGTCATAACAGAGCTACTAACACACAGTGTTAGAGAGCAACACTGATCCTTCATGGACACATCCAAATCCAGAATGTCATAGAAGAAACCACTCCCAAAGCAGCACACGTTCTATAAACACTCTTCAGACGGATTGACTATTTTAAAAGTGAGTGATTGAAAAGAACATAACTTTTATTCTTGGTTTTGTTTCTGTTATGCAGAGAAATGTTTTTCAAGACTGCATGGTTGAAATACATGTTTTGGCACAGGCAGCCTTCTGAATTGCTGCAGCCTCTCCTATGCCAGGTCAGGTGGATCTGTTCCCATTAAAGAGTATAACTGACATCTCAGCCTTTAGACTGTATCATAAGAGATCTTCTGGGATTTAGCTTGTCCTTCCTGGAGTGCTCCATGTGTGCATGGTTGCTCCAAGGCAGAATAAGAGGTTTTGATCTGCACTGTCTCTATTTATGATTGACTAGCAGAGATTGCATGGCCTCCCCAGGCAATCTGCTTTGTTGGATTAGACAAATAGGTATTTGGTCTAGGTTGAGTTAATCCCACCCTAGGGCAGGAAGGTGGACTACTTGACCACCTGACATCCTTTTTAGTCCTTTTTTTCCTACAGTTTTCTGATTCTTTCCTGATAAGTAGTCTGCTGGACTCTTCACAAGGTTAGGCATTGGAAAAATATGCGGACCAAAGGCTGAACCCATGAAAGCATATAAAAGCTTAAACTTCATTTATTTCTACAGAAATTGAGATCCTAAATACTTCTGAAGATCCCAGACCAAGCCCAAAACTATCACTGCATCCTAAATGAAATAATAATAATAAAAGAGATGTTGTAACTTGCAAAAAGTGCAGAAAACTCAATTATCTGAGGTAAGGCTGGATCATAAAGTGTGCACAGGTAGACAGTCTTTCCTGAATAGCACTTGCAGGCTTCAAACACTGAATATTACAGCTTCAGTTTCAGGTGTACATTATAATCTACCCAGCAGGGTTATGTCTGGCAGTAAGCTACCTGTTTGATGATATTTCTACAGAATACTATTAAAAGTCGCTGAGTTTCCTTTGCTGTTGATTCAGAAATAGGGAAAGTTTCCTGAAGGACTGATGTCAGATTGAACACCATTATAGCAATGAATTAGGGATACTTCGGACCGCTGCCAGACCTTGAACTGGGTGTTCCCATGGTCACCTCACATCCACAGTCACTTGGCATGGGAAGAGACCTACATCACAGAATCTAAGATTCAAAGCTTTGTAAATCAAATCTTCACCAAAGAAGTGATAACATCTAAAATTTTAAAAAAAGAAAAAAAAAAGAAAAGGAATTTTTTTACTAAAATGATCTGACCCTTAGAGGAATTCATGTAAATGTTCTATGCAACATTTAAACTATTGAAATTCACCAAGTTGGAAAATGTATTTCAAATATTCAGAAAAGGCACAGTGCAGTTATGCAGTTTGATTTATTTACAAATAAATCAAACACTTTAAGTGTCCATGGCTGTCTAATGTTAATGACACTGAGCATTTTATCCTGTGAAATATTCATGCAAAATTTAACAAAATAGCAAAACATATATACACATAATATCCATATGTATAAATGTCTTGGAAAAGTATTTATTACAAGATCCGTGTTGGTACAGTAGATTATCCCACTCTGTATCAAATATAGTTTATAGGTGGTTATGCTGTTGTTGTGCATAATGAGCAAACATTCAGATATGGTGTAGCAGCTAATCATGAGTGCTGCAAAAAAACCCCAAAATTAGGAACAATGATATGAAATACACTGTCTTTGTTGTATTTCACCATTTGCTCTCAAAAAAAAGAAAAGAAAAGAAAAGAAAAGAAAAGAAAAGAAAAGAAAAGAAAAGAAAAGAAAAGAAAAGAAAAGAAAAGAAAAGAAGAAAAGAAAAGAAAAGAAAAGAAAAGAAAAGAAAAGAAAAGAAAAGAAAAGAAAAGAAAAGAAAAGAAAAGAAAAGAAAAGAAAAGAAAAGAAAAGAAAAGAAAAGAAAAGAAATATGCATTCTGACTACTGTAACTTCAGGGCATCTCAGACTTTCTAACATATTGTCCTCTTCAAAGATTAAGTGCTATTATTGGCACTTTGTAACACATAGGAGAAAATACTAATAACCACAGACATGTACACATTAAGCCTCTGATACAAGTGATGTTTTCAGGTTCCTTGCTGTATATTGCTCAGCACTGATAAAGGGCAATTCAGTCTCATGTCTCCAATATTCCCATTTTCAGGATGAAAAGGATGCTCTTTTAGAAGTGTCTGTCTGTTTTCATCCCTGTGCTGCATCTGACCTACTCACCCAGGCTTTTCTTGTAGTAAATGGAGACAGAGATGCTTTCAGAGCATTATTCATCCTGTTCTAAAGTAGATACCCAAGGTAGGTCAGATGAATTGCAAATTAAAGCAGCTTTTCTTTCCACTGATAACAAAAGGAGCCTGGAGTGATGTACACAGAAGTACCTTCACTGTAGGCATCGGCAGGCGGTAGAATGAGATGTTTCCATTCATCCAGATTCCAGGGTATCCTGTGGGAGTGCATTCACTTGAAGGGGATTGATGGCTTTTGTGAAGTACACAGCAAGGAAAGCTCCAAAGAATATTTCTTCTTTCTTTCCTGTGTCTTGTCTAATTTTCAGGGCTGAGGTGAAGGGAGTGGAGTCTCCAGTCATTAGATTGGACAGCAACTGTCTCTTCCTTTCTCCTCTCTGCTAGTCTAGCTTTACTGGGAAGGACAGAAGGCATCTCAAACCTCTTCTGTAGGTGGCAGTTCAGATAGGTAAGTGGAAGGGACATTTTAAGTCCTTTTCGATTGTCAAAAGTCTAAAATTCACCTCTAGCACTTCCTGAGAAGGTGCTCTAATCACTAGTTTATTTGTGCATACCAACAAGTTTACCTCTTCCTTAAAACAGACCATAAAGACTCAAAATCTTCATGGCAAATCACTCACTATCTTATTCGGACATTTTATTTAAACCCAGTAACAACAATGAAATCACAGGGGATGATCTATGATCACTGGCAAATTATTTTGTAGAGAAATCTGTAGGGATTCAGTTGTTTGTGTACATGTTTTGGGACTTCTTTCAGCAGATATCATACACATATGCTTTTTCTTTTTTTGCTTTCAGACCATTTATTTTAGTTATTCGTTCTGTTGCTTTACAGTATTCTGGACTGCCTGATTTCAGATCTGAGAAAGAAACATTTGCTTCTCAGCTGAAAACTTCATCACTGAGAAGTCTTGGTGTAGTCACAGGAAAACAGATATATAAGAAAATTCTCAGAGAGTTACAGAGTTGAGAAATTTAAGTGAAAGTGATGGAAGAAATTTAACTTCCACAAGTCCAAAATATTTTATTAGACAAAACAATGCAAACTTTCTGGGGCACTTAAATGGGTTCTGAACTAGGAATGACTGCTCAGGGCAACATTGTGTTGTATTCGTTACTGAACTCTTACCAGTCTACAGTAAGGGGCAGAAAAGCAAATCTAAACCTAGACATACTATGTAAGGTGCAACATCACAGTGATTAAGTTTTGTATATAAATGAATGGCCTGGAATACTGTACAGAGAAATGGAGACTTGCTTTGTAAGAATTTTATTTAATTCAAATATTTTCATACATGAGAAACCTCCAGGAGGGAGAAATCTCCTGTGGGTATATATGATCTGTTTAGTGTTGATTTGGACCTTCGGTGTGGGATTTAATCCATAAAGGTCACAGAAAAGATGGTTTAAAAAAGTTTTAAAAAGGAAAAAAAAAGTACTTTCTTAAAGCCTATGTGCACAACACTGAAGACCAAGGGATTAAATAGTAATGCAGAAAACTGCCATGTCTGGAAACGGTGTAAAGATACAAAGGCGCTTGTTTGGGTAATCACGGGCTGTATGTCAAGCACACATCTCCCATAAAGTCCCAGCACTGTTTATAGAGATACAGTGAACATAGAAGACCTGATGTGACAGGTCAAAAAATTCTGTGAAGAATGAACCTAGCCTGTGTACTAACCACATACACCTCACCTTCTGGCTGAGAGTCTTTCAAACAAAGCTGCCAGTTTTACTTCCCTGAATATAGTTGGAAATAGCCTAAACTTTGCAAATACTAAGGTTATCTGACTGCAAATGCTTATTTAGCTATCTAAGGCAATTGGCAATGCTGTTGCGTAGCCCCTGATGGAGATCTTGGATTACCTGCTTAGCTGCAGATTTACATGCTACAGCAAGAGTAAAGTTTATGGTGGGTCAGACACTGGTGGCCTCTGACCCTCATTATTTGGTGAGTGTATGTTTGTTAATCGAGGTTTTTTTTAAAGAAAAGAAGTTTTATAGCTAACTGCTTTTAAAACTGTTGAAGGTACCTGTACATGTTGTGCGTTCAGTCATTAAGCAGGTCCAGAAACTCTTACTGCAAAACACCACTTGCTCTATTTTGTGCCATTTGGCTAAATATGTTCCTATTGGACTTGTCAGGGATTAATTTGGTTTACCTAGCTGTGTTATACAGAGACATCAGAATGATGGGCAATGTTTTGAAACTGGTAGTTAACTATTGTTGCTTTCTTGTAAACAAACCACTCCAAAATCTCCAAGGTCACAGCGCCTTTGAACATGCTAAAACACCTGGGCTTTGGGTTCTGTTCCGTATCAGAGCACTAAAGAGAGCTGCAGCACAAGCAAGCCTGAGGATACTTAAGATTTGGCTTCTCCAGGCATATGAGTATATATGAAGTGGTAGAACTTCTGGAATTGCATCCAAAAATATTTTTTTAAATAATTTAAAAACGGAAGTCCTGAAGGCAACAGGCTTAGAGCTTTTGAATCTCTCATAATGTGGAATCGCATTTATCACACTTAATTTTGCAAGTTTGGGATTTAAGCACCTAGTCCGAGAGAGGAATGTAAGCTTTTTCATAGCAGGGATGGAAAGATATGAACACTTTTTAAACTTTCACAGGATGAGATGCCTCTAACCCCCACCTCCCTTCACTTATCATAGGAGGAGCGGTCTCTGTCTGACAGCTGTCAAAATTTCTTAATTTCTAATATCAAGGCAGCAATAAGTGATTAAAATCTCTTCCTGTTGGGCCTGATAGATCCTGATTTAACATACTATCAATGGAGGAATTAAGGTGCAAGGTCTAAGTCAGATACCAAAAGTGGCCTGAATGAAGTCTTTTTATGTCCAAAAGGGTGAGGAAAGACACATCTCATACATGGTTATTGAATGTATATTTGAAAGATTGTCTTTTGACTTAGATGCTATAAACTCATTTAACTACAAAATTTAATTTTAAAAAGGGGAATGTGCCAAAGGATGATTCAGCTCAGGCAGCCATATTCTGCCTCTCATACTCAACACATACATAATTAACATGGGAAATCTGAAGCTGTCTTGCCCAAGTTTTTTGGGTTTTGGGGTTCTGCTTAAGTGCAGCCAGTTGCATGTTCCCAACTCTCTGATGAGCACATGTTGCCCCCTTTCTCTGAGAGACGTACCTTGGTGGTGCTGCAAATATCTTTCTACAAACACAAACCCCAGCCGTTCTTTGGCTTCCAGTTAATGCCTGTGTCGCTTGAAAGATGAAGTTAGGCACTAAGCACTTATCCATGCCTTCAAAAGTCTTTCCTCTAAAATGCAATGTAACCTGAAATTGGGATTCTTACTTGCTAACCACCATGTTTTGTCTGTGATGAACACCTGCAATCCTAGCAAGGCAAAATCAGTTTGGTCTAGTGGTTCAATAGCTGTTGCTCCAGAATAACTCCTATTTCATAGTATATGTTGACACCAATTGATGGCTCTCTTGAAAGTTCTGGAGAACTGGTTTGAAACAATTTTACAGAAAAGTCTGGAAATCAACTTGCAACATTACAAAAATGCCTGATTTTAATAGGTATCAGGTGAACAGACACCTCTATCCATATGACTTACACATTAATAAAATCCTCATCTATCATATTTTAAACTGACTGTGATTCTTACCTTGACAAAACTCACTGAAGACAATATGAGGTTTATTTGAATGGAAGTCACAGTATGAGACCCAAAGGTTGATATGTCTGCGTATTTATTCCAGTTGTGTGTAAAATGAGGATGAGGCTAACTTAGGGAAGCCTCTATGGAGAAAGGAAACACAGTAAGTGGTTGACATCACTACCTGGACATGAAGAGGAAGGGGGGATGCTGGTTCTTGTCCTCTTCACAATCTTAAGGCTTAGTTCTCATTTACTTTACAGCCTGTGGCTGTCTAACATGAAGGCCAGTAGTTTACAGTTACAGGAAAATGTATATTTGGCAGTGATACTGTTTGAATTATAATAGGATGAAACTGCCTGTGTGGGGTGGTTTTGTTATGACAACCAAAGCTACAAAGATTAGGTAAAATTTCTTTTATACAGCAGGACAGAAAAACTAACAGTGAAGGAAATCTTAAGTGATTAAACTGCAATTTCTTCAGCCTTTGATATGCAATTTTAATAGTTATCCAAGGTCAACGCAGAGATGGCAGGATCATTCTTCAAAAGAGTTTTGTTTCACTTTGTAACACATAACGTACCATCCTGAATTATTAAAAGCATTCAGTTTGGGGATACATGACAGCTTGTTTGACTGAAGTTCTGGACCTAGTTTAACAGTCTTCGTCATGGAACATGACTGCATACTATATAAAGTGTGCAGTATGTCATGTTTATAGTATAGGTGTGTATAAAAAATATAATATTTAGCTGATAGAAAAGAGTTTTATTAATAGCAAAAATCAACATCTTGGCTCAGATAAATTAAAATAATTCTAAGTACTTTTACTAAATATAATCCTCTGTCAGCTGCAGAATTACTGCACTATTTTCATCAATTAACTCACTCACAAATATACCTCCTTCCATAAAAACAGCAGACATCCAAAATATATGTGAAAGATAGTAACATTCAAATAGATACTGCTGCAATTGTTTTGATAACATATCATGCTTATGTTACAAAAGCCTCACAACCACTGAGACCACTCCTCTAGAGAAAAATGGATTGACTCTTCAAATGAACCACCATGAAGCGAGTACTTGGCACAATACAGTCTCTCTTCACTACTGATCTTTCAGGTAAATATGAAACATACAGAAAATGATTAACCAGAGTAAACCACGATGGAGGAAAATCATCTTCTGAATAAAATTTCAGCATGCATAGCTTCATTCTACAGGAACTGCCAAACTTCTCTCTCAAGCTACTCCATAACCTTACCATAAGAAAGTTAATTTGGGCAAATATTATTATGGCTCTGTTTCTAAGGCAGGCCAGAAGGTAAAACAGGTTTATGTGGTGAAAATCTTTTCTATTTTTTGCATAGCAACTTTTGTTAAATCTATTAAAAGGTATAACTTTTACGTACAAGTCTTCCCTTGCTTATTATAAGGGGGTAACCCTAAAATCATAAACCAAACACTGAACAGAATATTGCCACTAACAGTCAAAGATATCAAACTGTGGTCAGTTTGTACTCCAAAAAGTTTCACCTCAACTTCCTTTAATATCTGTGCTACAATGAAATGTCTTACAAATAGTTCCTTGTTGATACACAATTTCAGTTATAATTTACAGAAATACATCCAACACTATACACAACCACAAAAAAGTACTTATTATGGATTGTACATTGAGATCAAATTGTCATTGTCACTGGTGGCAGTATTTGGTCACTTCCTGTCACCGTTTCCAACCCCTCACCAATTTTATCCAAGAGGAATCTGAGAGAGACTCTAGGTCTTAAGGTCTTTAAATATTTTTCAAAAATACCTATGTTGTTTATAGTGTTGCCCTCATTACACATCAAAGAACACGCACGTGTGTGTCACGCATGTGTGTAAGTTCCATAATCACAGTAAAAAAACTTCAGAATCCAAACAGAAGACATAAACCATAGGTAAAGAAGCTTGATGAAACAACTTACTGAGTCTAGTAAATTACGAAGTGTTCTCCCTTTGTTAATAGATCAAGAAGCTGTGTTTTGGCTTTGAAACAAAGAATGAGAGTGATCAAAAGGCAGAGGAAAAAAATGTAAAGGAAAACACATTGCTTCTGGTGAGATCTACACTGGGAAGGAGCTTGAAGAAGGTTGACTTGAAAAATAGGTTTTCAAAGAGCCAAGGTTGAAATAAAAACAGCACTAGAGACATGGAGGGTGGGCAGAGCACCAGTGCCAGACAGATCAAAACAATTACTGGGACAGAAGCAGAAGAAACATCATAAGGTATTACAACAGAAAACTAAGAAGAATTTTAGAAAGATGGAGGGTGATTTTGGATTGGGGTTTGGAGTGAATGTTGGTTAGGTCATGTGGTCACATTTACTGTAGATACATGAAATGTACAAACCAGCACTATACTCATCCCAGCACCAACCCCAAACAATTTTGAGAACAGAGTGTGAGTTTAACTACTCAAGGAATGCAACATCATTCTGACAGAAACTAGTTACATTTCTTCATATTAAGAGGCAATGGGAAACAAACTATGGGCGCCAGATTTAGTGGTGTTGGACTTTTCAGAAACATCTCTGCCTGTAGGGCAACAGATATTTGGACTGAAACAGAAGTCATGAAAGAAATGGAAAACAGGTTCAAGAGAATGACCCATTTACAGAGTATGATGGCAAAGAAGACATTTCAGGGACAACTCTCAAGGCAGCTATCTGCCTCTAGAGATGACCAGCGTGAATAGGATAACTGAAAGGTACAACTTAGCAAGACTCTTGCATATACCCAGGCAAAAACCTGTGCCCAAAAATTTATACACAGCCACTTTTGTAATAATTCATTAATGAAATAAGAGGACGAAAAGAGTATGGAAGCAACAGAAAGGTTGTCGGTTAAGTACAGTAACACAGAGGCAACTGAAATACTCTCTCATTTCGTTGATTTGAAATTGTCAATTTCTTGCTTTATTTCAGCAGACTATTTATATAAGATGGTTCTTTGGTGGTTGAACATCAAATTACTTGATATACCGTGAATGATGTATGTTTTCTCTGAGGCACAGTAGATACTGTACGTCTTGCTTCTACATGGCCTTCAGAGTTGAATTGTAATAGTGAAATTACTTATACAACCAATTAAGTATCCAAATACTCCCATGAATCCCACTTGCTGTTTTCATCCTCTTCCCCTGCTCTCCTAATTTCCTTGACAAGATAGTAAATACACATTGGAAAGAGATGGCAAATCTCTTTGTATTCATAAGTTATGAAATACTCACACATCTGGAAAATGTTAAAAACCCCTGATATTTGTATGTCATATTTAACCTCCTTTGTCAGTAGTTAACAACCAAAATTATTTAATTTTTCTAACTTATGTGAAGAGCACACCTGGAATTATTTACATCATTTTGTACAAAACAGCCATGAAAAGTAATGTAATAACAAAAACCAGGCATCACTACTGTTAAGAAGTTAAGATTATGCCATATCAACAGAGGGCAGTCTTTGATAACTGTGCATTCAAATGAAGACTTGGAGAGGAGTATACTTCTGTTTGTTTTACACAGCACTGTGAGTTGTGTAGGTTTCAATAAGTAATATACATCCATGATCCATCATCAACAGCAGAAGCCAGATGCCTCCAGGAAGGGTTGTATTTAAAGTAAGAATATGTTTTTCACTCTTTCTCAAATAAAAAAACTTTCTTAAAATATAGATTTACCCTGCTGAACCTCATAGATAATTTATTTCACAGGAAATATTCATCTCTACATTTCCAGATCACTCATTTATTAATGCTCTGTTAAACAAGGACATCTTCTTTGTCTTAAATGTGTTTCTATTTAGACTTGGAAATAAACTTTAGTAGTATAGCAAGACTGCAAACTTTCATGCAAAGACATGTAGATTGGTCTTTTTCCTGGTCAAATACCAGTTCCTTTATTCATTAAAAATTTATTTTAAAAGATCAATGGACTTGTTATTGGGCCCAATTCTGATTTGCCACACTAAGTTCAGGTACAATTGGTAGGAAAACATTTTGGATTTGCATTTATATCATTAGATAAGAACTTAGCCAAGATGAATTTTCTTCAAGCACAACTTGAATACAAGTGTTGGCACAAGCCAAGGAAAATACTTTCAAAATTCTCATCAATTCTATAATCTGGAGCATTTTTGTTTATGTTGTGCTGTGAAAAGAAGAAGAAATAAAGCAAGCCTTGCACTTTGTACTTGGACTGTGGCACAAGAGCTCACTGACTTGTTTGACAAGACAGCAACTCTTAAAATAAAGAGGACTTCTGCTGTTTGTACATGGAGATTTACTACTGGGTGATGGAGATAACAGAGGTCAAAGAACCTGACCCTGTATCCATTGAAAATAAGAAATTCCTGTATTAGACATAGGGCAATGCCACCCCTTTACTACTTTTTCATTTTTTTTCCAGAAGCAACTAATATCTCCAAAAAGTTAATAGTTGAAATGCCTTGGTCCATGGACTCAAATGAAATATCTGCCTTTGAATCTTACAAATAAGATATTAATTTGCTGAAATCCAGGGTGAATGCCTCATAAGGGTAGAGAAATGGTATTGGCGTTGCTTAACTTGCTAGATATTTAACTGCTAGAATTACCACTCCCTGCAGCAGCATTCAAGTCCATAAGTCGATTGTACAGACTTATTTGATAAAATAGCTTTCAGCAGTATTCCACAGGTATGTGAGTAACACAACATAAAAATATCTCACAAATTACAGTAATCCAGTGCTGTAGAACTGGATGTAGATGCCTACTGATGCCCCCCTACCCCAAAGCAAGCTGAATTATTTATTAGAAAGAATACTTCAGTGTGAATGTAGCTGCCTGTGCACACACTTGCAAAATTCAAATTCCAAACTCAGGTTTTTCCATACAGAAAACAAGATCACGTGCCATAATGTCGCTCCACCACTGAAGGGTAGAGTAAAAGATAATTTTAAAAGAAGGAATCAAAACATTACACAAATGTCGAAACAGCCTGTGCTGTCTTTGAATCTGTCCTTTCATCATATTTTTCGCTTTGTTAGAAACCTTTCTTAAACCAGACTGTAGATCGCATTTCATGAACGAGAAATAATGTTAGCAACTGCGGGAGACGATGAATCAAAACTCAGAGCCTGCTATCAGGAATTTTAAAAGGCAAGGAACTGCAGGTTCGGGCTCTCATTAATGTGCTTTCACCTGCAGGCACAAGGTGGCGGAAACACCGTGAGGCTTTCATTCATCTTCTGCTGTGACTCGTCGCCAACGAGGAGTGACACTGGCCAAAACCTAGTGCCAGCCGATGTGTTTTGCGCCGGAGACACCGCTCCGCTCTTCGCGGCGCACAGAGCCGCGGTACCGGCAGCAGCTCCGCCGCACCCCGGGGCGCGTTCCCTAGCGTGACCCGTCCCGTTTTCCTTTGGGCACTTTTGTCGCCCCCCGTTCCCCGTCATCGGGACTCGGGCAGCCCCGCTCCTGCCGCGCTCAGCTGGCGCCCCGCACCCCCAGGGGAAGGGAAACCCCGAGCGGTGTCCGGCGGCGAGCCGGGAACAGCCCAGCTTTGGTTCTGCCCCCGGGAGCCAGGCGGGAGCGGGGAAGGTCGGGGCAGGGGGCGGCGGTGCGCTCCCGCTGCTCCCGGGCTTGGCAGAGGTGCGCTCCTCCGCTGCGGGAAAGCGGCGCTGCCCTCCCCGACACGAGGGCTCCCTTCCCGCGGTGGCCGCCGCCAGCAGAGCGATCCGTGCCCACCACCTCCCCGTTCCCACAAAGCCAAGGCTGGTCCCGCCGCTCTCCCGACGCCTTCTCGCAGCTCCACAACCTGTTGGGCGGCCGCGGGAAGGAGGCACGGACAGGGACCCGCCCCCCTCGTAACTTGCATGATTGGCACACGGCTCTGTCCAATCGCGCGTGGCGGCTTCGCCCCCCGCGGGTGCCCATTGGCCTCTCGGGGGCGCGGGGCGGGGCTTGCCGGGCCGCGGGGCTCCCCTCCGGAGCGGAGCGCGCCACGCTCAGAGCGCAGCGTGTGCGCGGGGCGAGCGGCGCCGCGCCGGCGGCAGGAGTGGGGCCGCGATTCGGCCGCTGCCGGAGGCTCCCGACGCTTCGCTCCGCCGGCAAGGACCATGCAGGCTCTCCCCGCCGGGACGCTGCGGCTGCTGGCCGGCTTGCTGCTCCTGCTGGCCGGCTGCGCCTGGGCTGGGGCGGCGGAGCCGCCGCCAAGCAGCAGCGCCGCGGTCTCCTCGCCGTGGTCGCCGGAGGCGGCCCCCGTGGTGGTGGCCAACCGCGGGCTGCGGGTGCCCCTGGGCCGCTCCGCCTGGCTGGACCCCGCGCGGGACCTGGTGCTGCAGGTGCAGCCGGGTGACCGCTGCCACCTCACCGTGCTGGACGAGGACCCGCTGTGGCAGCGCCCGGGCCGCCTGAGCCCCCGGCGCTTCCCCTGCGACTTCGGAGCCCGCGAGGTGCAGTACTCGCACCTGGGCGGCCGCAGCCCCGCCCGGGACCGCGTCCGCCTGCAGCTGCGCTACGACTCGCCGAGCCGCGCCCTGGTGCTGCCCCTGGTGCTGGAGGTGGAGGTGCTCTTCACCCAGCTGGAGATCGTCACCCGCAACCTGCCCCTCACCGTGGAGCGCCTGCGGGGCACCAGCAACCCGCTGGACGCCCGCAGCCTGGAGTTCGCCTTCGAGCCGGGCCGGCAGCGCTGCCGGGTGGGGCTGCTGCCGCTGCTGGCCGGGCTGCCCCGCTACGGAGAGATCCTCAACTACCCGGCGGCGGCGGGCGGGGGCGCGGAAGCGACGGGGGGCGGCCCGGTGCCTTCCTCGATGTGGGACTGCGAGGAGTTCCTCCGCCTGGGGCTGCGCTACCGGCACACGGCCGCCGGCGGCTCCCCGAACCGCGACCTGGTGCCGCTGGTGGCCGAGCTGCGGGAGGCGGCGGGCGGCGGGGCGCTGCTCAAGCGCGAGTACTTCCAGGTGCTGGTGCGGATCCGCGCCGGGACTGAGAACGTGGCCCCCAAACCCAGCTTCTTGGCCATGCTAATGATGGAGGTGGACCAGTTTGTGCTTACCGCCCTGACGCCTGACATGCTGTCGGCTGAGGATGCCGAGTCACCACCCGATCTGCTGCTCTTCAACATCACCTCTCCCTTTGGCCCTGGCCAAGGCCACATGGTCAGCACAGACGACCGGAGCTTGCCCGTCACCTCTTTCAGCCAGCGGGATGTGCGGGAGCTGCGCATTGCCTATCAGCCACCTGTGGAGGACTCAGATCGGGAGCGGCTCTTTGAGCTTGAGCTGGAGGTGTTGGACCCAGAGGGCGCTGCCTCCGAGCCCTTTGCCTTCGTGATTGTGGTGAAGCCCATGAACACCCTGGCACCTGTGGTGACCCGCAACACTGGCCTCGTGCTCTACGAGGGGCAGTCACGGCCTCTCTCAGGCCCAGGGCCCAGCCCCAACCTGGTGGTCAGTGATGAGGATGACCTTGAGCAGGTGCGGGTGAGTGTGGTGGCAGGGCTGAGGCATGGCCACCTCACTCTCCTGGAGGACACCCCAGGACCTGCTGCCCCTCGTAAACACTTCACAGTGGCTGAGCTGGCAGCAGGTAGGGTCATTTATCAGCATGATGGCAGTGAGTCTCCACTCAGTGACAACCTGGTGCTGCGTCTGGAAGATGGTGGCTCTCGCCACCGTGTTGAGTTCCTTTTCCCCATTACCCTGGTGCCCACTGATGACCAGCCACCCCTACTTAATGCTAACACGGGGCTTGCCATGGCTGAGGGTGAAACAGTGCCCATCAGCACCCGTGCTCTTAGTGCCACTGACATTGACTCACAGGATGCCATCCTGCTCTTCACAGTGGAGTCTGGCCCCACGGCTGGGCAGCTCCTGCTCCGTCAAGCACAGCCACCTCCTGGCTGGGAAGAGGATGAAGAAGAGGAGGGCTTTTCTTGGAGGAGGGTGCCAGGTGTAGCAGGGAGCTCCCTCATCTATGAAAAGCCAGTGAGAGAGTGGTTGCAACAGGACATTGTAGAAGGGCGTCTCTATTACCACCACTTTGGGGCTCACAGCCCTGGCCCTGGGGTTGTTTTGGATCAGTTCATCTTTAGAGTCCAGGATGATAATGACCCACCCAACCGCTCTGGACCACAGACTTTTGTGATCAGGGTACATCCTGTAGACAGATTAGCCCCAGAGCTGCATAGTAGCAGCAGCCTGCACTTAATAGTTGCGGAGCAGCAGGTGACACCCCTGCGGAGGAAGCACTTGTGTTACACAGATCAGGACTCAGGGGACCGTGAACTTCGCTACACAGTAATCCAGCCCCCCACAGACACCGACTCCAACCACCCTCCCGATGTCTACGGAGCACGCCTTGGATCCCTCGTGCTGACTGAGGATCACTCTGTGGAAGTTACGCACTTCACCCAAGCCCAGATCAACCATCACAAGATCTCGTACCGCCCCCCACAGGAGGAGCTGGGGGTGGCCCCTCATTTAATTCAGTTTCAGTATCAAGTGCAAGATGCAGCTGGCAATGCAGCCAAAGGGACTTTCACCATCTACCTGCAGCCTGTGGATAACCAGCCTCCCGAAATCACTAATACTGGCTTCACTTTGCCTGAGGGAGGCAGCCATGTCCTTAGTCCAGCTGAGCTGGATGCCAGTGACACGGACACTGAACTCACCCGTCTCAGATTTATCCTGACCCAGGCTCCTCGGTATGGCCAGTTGCAGCTCTCTGGGTACAGTCTGGTTCCAGGAGGTATCTTCGGCCTGGAGGATATCAGGCAAGGTAGAGTGGTGTATGTGCACAGTGGAGCTGAGACCAGCAGTGATACCTGCAGGCTTGATGTGAGTGATGGGGTTCATTTTGTGCCCATCACACTGAAAATGAGTGTGCACCCAGTTGATGATGAGGTTCCTACACTACGGTTGCCCCCAGGCACTCTTGGTTCCTACCTAGATGTGCTGGAGAATGGTGCTGCTGAAATCACTGCTAATGTCATTCAGGGCACGGATGAGGATACAGATGACTTAATGTTGACCTTCATTGTAGAGGATCCTCCTCAGCATGGGACCATCCTGGTTCAAGGGGTGCCTGCAGAGAGATTTTCCCAGAGAGATCTGTTGGATGGTGCTGTGGTATATGCTCACACTGGTGGTGAAATAGGCCTTCTGCCCAAGGAGGATGCCTTCAACCTTACCTTGTCTGACCTCTCTGACAAGTGGCGTGTCAGGGGCAATGTTGTTCAAGGAGTTTCAGTCTTGGTGACCATTCTTCCTGTTGACAGTCAAGCTCCAGAGATTTTTGTGGAGGAGCAGTTCATGGTGACAGAAGGTGACAAACGTGTCATTACTCTTGCTCACCTCAGGGCTGAAGATGTGGATACTCCTAGTGATGATATACTATGCACAATTGTTGCTCAGCCCTCATCTGGTTATGTAGAGAACATCTCTCCTGCCCCAGGATCTGAAAAATCCAGGGCAGGTGTAGCTATAAGTGCTTTTACCTTGAAGGACCTCCGTCAAGGGCATATTTTTTATGTCCAAAGTATACATAAGGGTGTAGAACCTGTTGAAGACAGATTTGCTTTGCGCTGTTCTGATGGCATTAACTTTTCCCAGCGGCACTTCTTCCCCATTGTTATTGTGCCGATCAATGACGAAGAGCCTGAAATCTTTATGCGACAGTTTGTTGTGATGGAAGGCATGAGCCTGGTTGTTGATACCCCTATCCTCAACGCAGTTGATGCAGATGTCCCTGCTGATGAGTTAACATTCACAATCACCAGGCTTCCCAGGCACGGCCACATTGTGAACCAGCTGGTCAATGGAACTGTCCTAGTGGAGAGCTTCACCTTGGATCAGATAACGGAGAGCTCCAACATTCTCTATGAACATGATGACTCTGAGACGAGGGCGGACAGTTTTGAGGTGCAACTCACAGACGGTAAACACACTGTTAGGAAAATGGTACCTATCATGGTTATTCCTGTCGATGATGAGACGCCCAGAATGGCCATCAATGATGGCTTGGAGATTGAAATAGGGGAAACTAGAACTATTAATAACAGGATACTGAAGGCTACTGATCTTGACTCTGAAGACAAAACCTTGACATACATTATAAGTTACGGGCCAGG
Organism: Acanthornis magna; assembly: GCA_036785705.1. Classification (NCBI taxonomy): domain Eukaryota; kingdom Metazoa; phylum Chordata; class Aves; order Passeriformes; family Acanthizidae; genus Acanthornis; species Acanthornis magna. Next base: position 18,658,183 of record JAWUZG010000090.1, read on the forward strand.
ACAAGGCCTCGTGCAGAGAATCAAACCTTCAGGTGGAGTTGAAAATATCACCCTGGGAATGAACTTCACTCAAGATGAAGTAGATAGAAATTTGATTCGCTATGTGCATTTTGGCCAGCAAGGAGTTCGTGATCTTATCAAGTTTGATGTGACAGATGGAATAAATCCCCTCATTGACCGCTACTTTTATGTGACAATAGGCAGCATTGATATTGTCTTCCCAGACGTCATCAGCAAAGGTGTTTCTCTGAAGGAAGGAGGGAAGGTAACCCTTACTACTGATTTGCTCAGTACCAGTGACCTGAATAGTCCAGATGAGAACTTAGTTTTCACTATTACTAGACCGCCCGTTCGTGGTCATCTTGAATGCACAGATCAGCCTGGGGTGCCCATCTCTACTTTCACTCAACTCCTGTTAGCAGGCAATAAAGTCTATTACATTCATACTTCAGAAGATGAGGTGAAAATGGACAGCTTTGAGTTTGAGGTCACTGATGGCTATAACCCTGTGTTTCGTACTTTCAGAATTTCTATCAGTGATGTGGACAATAAGAAACCTGTTGTCACAATCCATAACCTGGTGGTGAGTGAAAATGAATATAAACTGATAACCCCATTTGAACTGACTGCAGAAGACAGAGATACACCTGATGCACTGCTAAAATTTATCATCACTCAAATACCAGTTCATGGTCAGATCATGTTCAATAACTCCAAACCAGTAACTACCTTCACTAAACAAGATCTGAATGAAAATCTAATCAGCTACAAACATGATGGCACAGAATCAGTGGAAGATAGTTTCTCTTTCACTGTTACAGATGGCACTCATACTGATTTCTATGTCTTCCCCAACACTGTGTTTGAAACAAGGAAACCTCAGACTATGAAGATTCGAATAATGGCTGTGGACAACAGTGTACCTCAAGTTGTAGTAAATAAGGGTGCTCAGACTCTCCGTGTTCTGGCCACAGGTCACATCGGGTTTCTGATTACCAACAAAGTCCTCAAAGTAGAAGACAGGGACAGTTTACATGTTACTCTTAAGATCAGAATCACAGAGGGTCCACGCCATGGCTTCCTGATCCACCTGGGGAAAGGCAACCATAGCATCAGCCAGTTCACCCAAGGTACTACAATACTTATGCTTTCTTTAGATCACTGGAAACATTCTTTTTCATGCTAAACTCTGTAATAATTGATAGGAGAAACTGTCCAACTATGAGCTTATTTATAATGGCTTCATAATTTTTTACATCTCTTTATTTTTTATTGCATCCATGGCAGCTTTAAACAGGAAAGATGGTCTGCAGGATAAACACTGAATAAAGGAGCTTTTTTTCTTTGGAGAGCTTAGTCCAAATAACTGTGATTTGCACTTTCTATCAGTGATAGTGATAAAAGTTTGGATAATAGAATTGGGCTGTACATCTTTAGAGACAGTGCTTTCTTTAACCAGTTTTATTTAGAAAATGCCGTGGGAGTGGCCAAGCTAGTATTAATTAATGGTCATACCATGGCTAGTATATCAGTTGCTGTCCAGTCTGAGCACACCTAACTGTAAAAGCAAAATAATTTCCAAACCAGTGGGAAATAATATGAGTGCATTTGTTGCCTTAATTACACAAATCTGTACCACAAAGTGTTTGTGGTAAATTAAAAGGTAATGTAAACATTTTAAAATTATGTCAGTGGTACTTATTTTTACATAGAACTAAAATATTAGGTGGTATAAATAGGGCAAAAACCACATGTGTCATATACTCTGAAATAAAACCTCAACTCAAGGCTGTGAAGTAACTTTAATTGAAATGGAAGCATTAGCTATTCTCTGGAGAATTTTCCATGTTACTTTGCAGTGACTTAATGGCTAGTTAATTAACATTGAAATTAGGTTTTTTTGCAGCCTTCTGCAGCTGTGGAATGAGTGGACAGCACCAATCACATGGAGACTCAAAGTTAAAGGGGTCCAGGTGGGCTGGGCTGTGTAGGTGGAAAGGCTCAAGGTGAACACTTGCAGTTTGCTGTATTTCATTTCACAGAGCCCAGACTGGTACATACCCATGTTACAGTCTTGTCTGTAGCAATGTTCTTGTCAGATGTACCGAATCATTCAAACAGGCCTGGTGAACTTTCCAATGGCTGGAGTGTCTTAAGTTTTGCAATGCTAGTGCAAAATAGAAGTTGAGAAGAGACAAAGCTGTGTCTGAACTTTGGGAACCACCACAGCTCTTAAAATGTAAGGCTTCAGTAGTGAACTGTGAGTAATATTGAGAGTGTTGTGAGAGCAAGTGAGAAACAAAAGAGAAAGGGAGCGAGTAAATAAACAGGTTATCACTTATTTTAGAGGGTTTTCTCATACATTGAAGAATGTAGAACTATTGAACAGGTATTCCTTGAAAGCAGACTATTGCATAGCACAGTGATATCCCATTTTTTTTGAGGATGGTGAGCACTTGGGAGAGGTACATATTCCATTCTCTCTTGTGCCATGTGGCCAGGCATACATTTGTCTGATGACCAAAATAAAGTTGTTACTTGGCTTTGATTTGGCAGTCCAGCCATGTGGCATGCTCACTGCTGCCCAAGCTGGGTAACATGCAACCCTTGAGAAAAATTGATTTTAAAGCTAGTGAGGATCCCCAGAAAGTGATGTTACTTCCCAGGTTCCCTGACAGTGGTAGCACAAGCACTCTTAATTTGTGTTGGATTGAAGAGTGTTTTTAAGAAATATATATTTCTTCAATAATATTAGCCTTTGAGAAGGTCATGCTTATGCTACATTGAGACAAATAATTGTCTAATGTTCAGGGCAGAAATAAACAAGACCCTCTTTTGTCATATTCATTATGATCCCAGTGTAAGTGCAGATTTTGCAATGGATTTTCGGAAGCCTCTGTATTGACTATTGGACTTGCTGTTACACACTTTCTTTTTATGCTTTGATCTTCCCCTCTTTTTAGGCCTCTTATCCTGCCATGTGCCCCCTCTTCCCAAATGCTGAATAGTTCCAGTTTCATCAACGTGTGGGTCCTTATGGGGCTTGTAAAACTCGGTTAACGTCTTCCAGTTTATGTTGGAAGGGACCTCTAGAGGACATTTGGTCCTGTCCCTACTCAAAACTGGGACGACTTTGAAGTTAAGTGTGGGTCTTCAGGGTCTCATGCAAAAAGATTTTGAGAGCTGCTTGCTAATTTGTGAAGTCCATCCTCAGACTCCCATTTCTTGGATTTATGCCTGTGGTTGTATGAACAGGCAGCCTGACCACTTTGAGTAACGTAATAAAATTAGTTATGTGCAGGCAACGTTAATAGTCTGGTTCTTCAGATTGCCTGTTACTGAAAGAGAGGGCAGAGGAATTGTTTAGAACACAGCTTTCTGCCTTATGCTAGTGGAGATAATTATATTTTTTTAAATAGAAAATTATGTTGGATGTATTCCAAAATTAGTTGGAGAATTCCAATGTAAAATTAATTTTAGCAGGCACTCTGGTTACACTTGTGCTTACAACTAGGCAAGTTTTGATATAACTAGCACAACCTAATCAGCTGTGGAAGGAAAGCATAGACTTGCTCAAGTGACTTTGAACATGTTCTTAAGGAAGAGAAACAGGTCATTCTTTGCAATTATTTGGACAAAATTAAGGTGTTTAAATGACAAGTGGCCTTTTTTCTTATGAGGTGGTCCTGGTCCTGCAAACACTGGCTTATCTTTATGTATGCTGGAACCATGGATTTTGATAAGGCTATCCACATGAGCAGAGCTGAGTACTTGTGTGTTTGCAGGATGAATGATTTATTTGCTCCACTGACATGAAGAAGTGTTTGTTTGCATCCTCTTTACAGCCCCATGAATTTTTGATCTTTAACTTTCAAACATTTATGGAAGAGATTCTTCAGTTACATATATTTGCCAATAACGCTCTTAACTTGTTTGCCCTTGAAGATGTCTGGTTAGTTTTGGAACTGAAGATTCTGTGAAGCTCTAACAAAAGTGCTTTTAGCTTCTTTTTACTCATGCATTCACTCTAACAAGAGAGGAGAACTTGGGTGGTACTTAAGCTCCACTTTAATGCTATGAATTTCTAACACTTTTTCTTGAAATAGGTGTCAGACCTGGGTTTTTACCAGCAGCAGTCCTTCAAAGAAAGTGACAAAAATTAGTTTCTTTGTATCACATGTTTCTCATCAGTACTCAAGGAAAACAGCAAAAACAATATTAACAAGTATTTGTTTACCTTTTACTTACTTTATTGCAATTGATGGTTCAAAATCGTTCATAATTTTTTTTTGTTTTTTTCTTACTGAAGTCTTGTCTGTTTACTTTAATTGCCTCTATTTGGGCTCTTAAAACAGTCAATCACTGTAAATATCCTCTACAGTATTTTGCAGATTGAAGAATGACAGAATCAATATCAAAATCCTTGTGGAGATACACCTCTATTTAAGAAAATGGACCACTAAAAATATGAAGTAGTTCTGACTGTCAAGCCCCTGTTTTTAAATTTCATTTCAGTTCTTGTTGTAAATAAAGCTTAAAAGAAAGACAGCACTGGAGAGGGGGAAGTAAAGGGAGGGAGAATGAATTATATTTGTAAAACTTCAACACTGTTAATACTGAAATTCCTCAATTCTACTGTGGAACCTTGACCTCTCTCTTGTTGAAGCTAAACTATTTAATGCACATCAAGTTTTTCTATAAAACCAGTTTCTTACCTTCATCATTTAAAATAAAATCTATTTTTCCTGACTCTTTCCAGCTGATATTGATGATATGAAGATATGCTATGTTTTACGAGGGGGTGACAATGCCACCAGTGACATTTTTCATTTCTTGGTTGAAGATGGTGGTAAGTACTCCAAAAACCTCAGTTTTTCTTGTTATTTAAAGACAAAGAATTTAAGTATGCTTTAGGAGTTGAAGAACATTGAATGTAATTGAGGGAAGTCTGTGTTATCTCCTGGGATGTGATTTTTTTATGGCTTTCCTAAATTCTGAGCTATTTCTGATGATTACGAAGAGTGGTGTTGATGAAACGGTAATTATGCCTAATGAGAAACCCCAGCCTACTCTAGCAAGAAAGTGAAATTCTGTAAGTCTACTCAGATACCTGGACTTTCTTTAGTTTTAACTTTGTATTCCCTGTCCAGGCTCTTAACACATAAATTTTCCTAAGTCTTTGTCTTGAGAAGCTTTTGATTTATGGTTATTGTTGTCTACCTTTTTAAAGGTTTGAATTCTAAGACTATTCACATCAAAACATTATCTCTGATGTACCTGTTGTGTAAAGTTCAGGTTTTGATTCTACCTACTTAACATAACAGAATCCTCAATGGCTTGTCAAAGATCTTTGTCAGGTGACTGATGGGAATTCTCCTGGCTAATATTATTTGTGGGATTGTAGTGGATGCAAAAGGAAACGATAAGAAGAAATTGAGAATACTGGCATGTACTCATTTGAGGAAGAAATATGCAGAGGGTTTTGTTTGTTTTAAAAGCACAAAGAAAGAACAGTTTAAAGGGTAAACAAAATGCATCAACAGGCTTTTTTTTCCATCCAATGTCTAACTTAATGTGGGTATTCCTAAATGTAGGTATTCCTCTGTGTGGTAACAGGTGGCTAGATTATATTACTTTAATACCTGTTTAAATATGTAATACATAGCTCTATGAGTAATTGGCAATGAATTTTATTAGTTGATTTAATAATATACTTAGATAAAATGCTTCAAGTTAGCTGATTGTCAGCTCTTGTACTCAGCTTGTGTTACTGATTCACAAGAAGCACAGCCAATTAAGGATATTAAGATCAGTGAACAGGGATTTTTCCTGTCTGTCACAGATTGGACAGTTTTGTCACCATCTACCATTGCTGGAGAGATATTAAAGCATGTTCTCCTGTTGATTGTGCTGGACAAGCACAGAGGAGACTCTACATCTCAAGAATTTTGGAAATGTCTTTGCAAATCTTTGTGACATTAGAGACCAGGTAGTGAGATAAGAGTTTGCAACACTTGACTTATTTTCCATCAGTGTTTTCTTTTCACTGAGATGTAGATTAGAGAAGCTTAAAGCTAAGTAAAATGGAACATGGGATGCTGTATTTTCATAGTGATACTATCACTTTCTTGTGACACATGTCACCACAAGGTGACATTGTTTGTGATTTTCAAGTTGTTCTTCTAGTAGGTGAACAAATATTCAGTCTTGATATCATTTTAAGGTATTGTGTGATCGGAATAACTAAAGCTGATGGAAGTTTGCTCTCAGTGAGCTGTTTAACATGAGTTCTTAAAACTGAGTTGCCCCTTGAGAGCCCAGCACTTGGGGACCTTGTCTCCATGCTGTTCAGCAATTCCTAGTGGCAAATGTGTAGTTAAAGCAAATTGCACTTAATATGTTATGACTCTATACCAATAATTTTTCTTTCATTGGAAAGCTTACCTGTCACATCTGCTCTATTTGGCAGAGTTGTAACAGCCTGTCAATTGTAATAGCATGCTATTTTTCATAATACGAAGAATCATTATGATAACAGGATGCTTGCTGATTTTTTACAACCTTTGGAACTTGTGACATTATTTTCTTAGAGACTACTTAGCTAGATGGTAAGATGGTCTTTACTTTGCTGAGGCTATTTGTTGACAGGAATACAGAGCTGTGTTGCATTTCAGAGTATTTCTGATTTTCTGTTTGACTGAAGATGGTAAAAATACATTTGAAATTTATGAAGTTGTAATCAAAACATTAGTAGTTGTCTGGCCAAAATATCTCAAATTTATTAGCAATGTCCTTCGGATCAGTAATGGATGAAAAATTCAGCAATTTAATCTACTTCCATTTCCACCCTCCTCAGAAAGACTTCAAAGCCAGTGTTTTGCAACTCAGATAGATTTTGGCAGACTTTCAGTGGTACCAAGACTATTGTTTAGGTTTTTTTGATTTTAAGCCAAATCATATTAAGAGACTACACATAAGAGCTGAATGAAAGATGGAGCACAGGTGATCAACATCCATCATAGAAAGGCACACTTCAGACTTCCATCTCCTGTATCAGGATTTTTGCAGTACTAACAGGTTTATGCTACCCTACTTAATGCTATTAATTAAATAAGTGGGACTTCACTTAAACTGGATTGTGTGATAGTCCATAAGTGGTCTGGTTCAAATCAAGAAGCATTTCAAAATGTGATTCAATGAATGAATATGTGTTCATATAATTCAGCTAACGTTATTTCAAATAACTTAAAAACCCTAAAATAAGTCACATCTTGCAACTCAAGTATTTTATATCTTCTAGTGCTTTCATGCCTCAGCAAAGGGGAACATAAAACACCAGTTCCTGCTCTTTTCACATGAATTAGAAAGTAATTTTTGCCCCAGACCTGTAGTGTTGCCTGCAAAATACTTTTCTACATGTCTTGTGATATTTATTCATGGTCTGTGAACTGCAAATAGGAGAAGAGCAGGACTTCCTCGAGGTCTGTCTTTTGGTGGCTGCTCTGCCCTACTCATTATACCATGACTTATGAGAACAAATGCAGCAACTCTTTTATCACCCTCTTAAATGATGATACTCTGACTGGGCCCCGGGGCTGTTATTTCATGCAATTGCCTGGAGACCAAGTACAAGGAGTCATCCAACTGCTCTGGTGCGAACTTTGTTGTGGGTATGGAATTTTGTTTATCTCCTCACGTGCGGTAGTATTTATGGTAAGCAAGTTAAGGCAACAGCAGACTAGGGGTGGGGTGGGTGAGGGGAAAAGAGCCGAGGCAGCTCTTGGCCCCTTCCTGCTCCACTTCCCGCAGTGGGAGCGAGGTGAGTGCCGTGCTGTGTACCAAATCATGGCCTGGGATCTGAAAGCATGAAATGTGGCACTGCAGCAAGGTTGTTTGCTTAGAGGCCAGGGGAGAAAACTGGAGTATAGACAAATGGAGAGTAGCTTGGGGATTCTGGCTATCTCATAATAAACTTTGTGATTATAACTAAAGAGAACAGAAATGGGCTCAATATGAAGAGAAAGGAAGGCCATTTAAAAGGGAAGAAAGCCCTTAGGATTATAATTAGTAAGCAAGAGCATAGGCCTGCTGTATTCAAACCAAAATTAGGGGTTTCACCAGGAAGAACTGGTTCAGATTTAAAGCTCTGAAAGAATCTTATTGTCAGCATCAATTACCTCCAAATGTATGGCTGTAGAGATTTTCTGGCTTTAAATGGCATTTTTAATAAGAGTAATTAAAAGGTAAGATAAATTGAACACAATTCACCTATTTATCAACACTAATGTTTTTTAAAGGTAGAAAGTAGGTTTTTTTCTGCCTATATAGGGGATTAGCCTCAAGATGATCTGCTGTACAGTGGGTGAGCCCATGCATTTCTGTTGTACTTAGAATAAGAAGACTGTGCAGTGAATCAGGTGCTGCTGAGTTATCTTTGTGACATTTTGAAACAATCTACTGTGGTTCATATTAGGAATTTACTTTCCATTTTGTTTTGAATTCCAATCTTAAAATAATCCTGAGGAGATCTATTGATACTGAGAAAGTGTTATGAGTCCATTTTTGCAAAACATTAAAGAAAGTGTGGAATTTTCTTTCTCACAAAGGTTGCAAAATAGTCTCAGTTGAATCACATTCCTTAAGAGTGGCCTCTACATTCCATTAAGAAGGTGGAGAAAAAACTCTTCTTAGCAAGTGCAAGCATGTGACAGTGGTGAATCCTGATGTTTACATTATTAAATTCTTAATTTAATGATTAATAAAGGAATGAATGCTACCAGAAGGCAGGAAAAGCAGGATTTTTTTTCTCATGGGGAGGTAAAATGCAAATCTATACTGATAGTTGAACTCCTGCATGTATTTCTGGTATGTAAGTTTGCACACTATTGAAAGACTCACTGGACTGAAAAAAAAGATCCAGTTGAAAATGCTTGAGCCTTTTAATTAGTGAAAAACACACTTGTAGAGTAACTCATATCTGATAATTTTAAACAGAAACTGCAGTTTCTGCAACAAGTTCATATTACTGGAAGCTTGGAAAAATTATGTATGTATGGCACTACATAGAGTTGGTGCTTCAGCTGTGCAAAATGGTACTAATCTGTATGGAATGAAAGTTGACACAGAAATTATCTCCAGTGCGTTGACCTCTTGTGCCTGTTCCAGAAAACTGCACACTACAATTTTACACTACTTCCCTTATGAGTTGTGTGAGGCATTTTTACTACTTACATGAACTGAGCATGGAAAATGCAGTTAAAATCGAAGTCTGTTGTTTACCTTCTTTTTAATCTCTGATTGTCTGAGATTCCTTAATGCCACTGCAGTAAGTCATAATAATTTGGATTTCAGACTAAGAATATGGATTTAATGCTCACCTATCCATTCTGTAGAAGGTATTTTCTCATGAAATGTGCTGTTTCAAATAATCTGAAACTGGTTGAACTGGTTTAAGGCAATTTTTTCACCAGATTCTGCTGATTGTGTAGAGTAAAACAAACATACCCCAAAGCTGGCACTAAATTCAAACCCCAGCACAACTTCCATGCCTCCAGAGGCAGTATCAGTGAAATACATTCCCTTGCCCAGCAGTGGGTGTCTGGGGCAGCAGTACTACTGCAGCAGCATGTGGAATGCCTGTTGGAGAGCAGAGCTTCCCTGTGAGGGACTATTGTATTCTTTTTTGATTCCCATATGAAAAATTCTTTATTATATTTAGGTTTTATAGAAAACTCCAAAATGTTCAAGATCAGGTCGTGTAAAGTCAGTGAAGGAATGTTCCTCTCTTCTAAACAGTGGTGTGCTCCCAGGTATTTTTAAAAGAAGACTTTGTTCTTGGCCTGCTTGTTACTTGACTGGTGCTCTCATTGCAGGGGTTTGCCTTGTTTGTTCTCGCTTCTCCCCTGTCTGTCTTCTGAAGCTTGGGAAACTGTCAACCAGGATTGCAGCATCCGTGGAAGAAATTCCTGTGTTGAGCCTTAGTATTTTTTGTTGCAAGAGGCTAGTGCCACACTAATAATATTTTGCATTGCAGTCAGTTCCATTACGTTTTCCTGTTTTGAGTAAAAAAAGTGAGATAACCCTGATGTGGGCCTTTTGGGTCTGAAGCACTCTGAAAAAAAACCCCAGATCATGTGGGGGGAAAACCCATTTCCTGTTCAGCTTTCATTTGAATCATTATCTGCCCCTCCCTTACTTAACTTCTTTCTCTGCTCTATGTTTAAGTGGAGTTGTCCAAACTGCTTCTTTAGCACTGCTATGCTATCTTGAAACACCTTGCCTCAAGGGTAGAATGGTTCCAAAGGGGAAGTAATGACAGATTCTCATAGCTGTTTTAGGAATGTGAGGATCACTAGGGAAACAAGAATTGTTTTATTTCAGGCTCCTTGGGCAGCTTTTCTGACTTAAAGCCAAAGCATCGCAAAGCCAAGGCTCACTAAAACTGGTGATTTACATCATTAGCTAAATCTTACTTAAACTTTTCATTACAGATCCCTAAATGCCTTAACACAGCACTGCATTTTGCTGTACTAACGTTTGGCTAAATCCCCACTGAAGCGAGAATCTTTCAAAAACAATTCCCTTTAAGCTCAATTTATGGGAAAACCTTGCAGACTTTTCCTGAATATGTTTATGCAAGAAATTCCACTAAAGAATCACCGTTCCACTGCCTAGAGAAAACTCTCTTAAGTTTGTGAAATACAATTATTTAATCTGTCATCCTCCATTTTGCTAAACAAACTATTTTTTTAGCAACTTCACCATTCTGGTATGCTTTATTAATTTGTGAGAGAATAATACTACACCCCATCTTTAATTATAGAACTATAACAGTTGTCAGTCCTCTTTTTCAAAGTCAAAACACTGATAGGTTTTCCTGGGTGAGCTATAATAGTAGTGTCAGATCAGACCTTTTGGACTGAATATCTGGTAGTTCTTATAGTAGCAAACTGGTAAAATATGATTGGGAATTATTTGCAGCATCCTTGCTTGGCCTCACTTTTGGCATTTGGGCACACCACTCTTAGAAAGACACATCAACTACATTAATCTTTGGCTTAAAAATGAGGGCATCACATGTTGGCAGTTCATTTGCCATCACTTGCCAAGTACTGTATTGGATTCTGGTCCATTGCCAGGCTTGTTGCTGCTGTTTTAATATACTCGAGGATGGTGCCCAAACAATTTTCCACACGTCACACTACTTACTGTAAGAAATACCAGGGGATTTAAATAGTTAGCTTGACACTACAGTTTATTTTTTTTTAAAAATCAAAATAAACTTTACTGTAAATAAAAAATTAGTTCATGGGCACGTTGTGAATGTGGCTGCAAGGTCTCAGCAAAGTTGATATCTGTGAAAGCATATGGGAGTAAAAGTGCTTTATATGGGGCATATAGAAAGTCTAATACAAGCCTTACTAATCTCAGTGGGAAGATTTTCGTTGTCTTCTGTACTAGTTATTATATTGGTCTCCTTGTCCAGGCATTTTAGTTTGAATCATAGAAGTTATTGAATTTTCCATTTCTAACTTGAATATCACCTTATCCTCCAAATACAAACCTAGAAAAGGTCTGCTTAGTCTAGTTGAAATAAGATGTTTTGTTGAGAGGAATAAAGGTAGCTCTGTGATTTGGCAAGAGAATTTTTGTTTGTTTTTAATTATTTGGGTTCAAATGGTGATTTTGTCCAAAAACAAAGCTTTCCCCCCTGGAATTGTAATAATTTTTTTTAAAAAGTGAAGCAGTGTAATTGAAGGGGTGGGTTTAGATGCTGCTTTGGATTATAAAAGGAGAGTCAATTGTGATTTTAATTGCCTTTTTACAGAATTTAGGGCACTTTGTCCAAACATGGAAATCTCAGATTCAATTCCATCCTTCATTTGAGAGGCTTTTTAACCCATACTCCTACTAATGTGCCTTCACTTACATTCTGGCCTGTTTTGTATTAATTTTGTGTTTGCTGACCAAGTATATGGATTCTTAATTGCTCTTTGGAACATTGCCTGCACTTGGATGTTCCACTTTCAACTAAGTACTGTGACTATGGGGCCAACAAATTCTGTCTCATTTTTTTGGTGTTTTTTCCTCTTCTCTTTTTTCCCCTATATTTCTCCTTTGCTGGTAATACCTGCTATATTCCACAGAATAAAGTAGCTTAAACAAGCCACTTAGGAGCAGTGCCTTCCAGAATAACCACTTAGGCTGGAGGTTTAGATCAGGGGTTAGAGCAGGCAGGTATTGATTCCATTCCAGTTCTCCTTGAGTCAGGGCCAATGGTCTTGTCTTCCATATAGAATGAGCACCTGGGCTTTTGAGCTCCTTGAATAGAAAGGAAATGTCTCAAACACCAATACCTGTTGATATTTCTCTAGCTTCCAGCTTGCTGAGTAATCACACTTTTAAAGAACAGATACAGTTGCAACAAAGTTTACCAGTTTAGCACCCAGAGGTCAATCATGCTTGTTTTCCTGAGCTGAATAGTGCCATTGATTCATTTGACCAGGTCAGATGAGAGACAAGGAGGGTATAAGGTAGCCCTGTAAGTACTTAACAGGCTTTTTACTTAAAAATAATCCACAATTTAGCTTTTATATTCTTGTGATATAGAATAAGGCCCAGATAGCAGCAAAAGAAGCATGACAATGAGCAGTAAAATTAGGTCAAAATGCAAGAATTAAAGGGATTAAGGAGACACACTAGGCTTAAGTAGAAGAATTGAGAACTCTCAGCAGTAACACTGATTGCCAGTGACATGAGAACCTGCAGAAAGACGCTAATTCCTAAAGTGAACTATAATAAGCTTGTGAAATTATCTTGGTAGTCAGTTGGAAACATTTTTGATTTGGATATTCTGAAGAGCTCTAGAGAAGGGACATTGGCTGCTGTCAAGAAACCCTGCTCACAGCAGCACAGCTTTTTTAATTTCCCAACTTGTCTTAATCAAGGGATTCTAAATAGCCCTTAGGATAAGTTTAGCCTTTATCACTTCACTGGCCAGTTAACTGTGTAGAGTCTCCTAAATTTCCTGTAGAGGTTCATTTGTGCAGTAAAAATATGTATGCAGGAAGTTTCTGGATTTCTTTAAAAATTAGGTTGATATTTATACAAAGAGGGATAAATATCTCTGAAACAAACGTTATTGTAAGTTTCTGTTTGCCTTGCTAGATATTATAACGACAATTTTTTCCTCTTCAACCTCTGTTTTTTTTCTGGAAAAATGAAGACATTATTTTTGTTTCATAAGCCCAACTATTGCTTGGATACTGTTCAAAATTTCCCTGAAATTATGTTACCTGTTCTTTATACTTGGCATTGGAGTATGTTAGGGAGTGTTTTAATTGACTAGAGAGTAGCAATGGTGACAGTGAGGTAGAATGTTTATGGGTAGGAATTGGGGAAAGGCCAACAAGATCAATATCCTAGTGAGAGTCTGTTACAGAGCACCCAACCAGGATGAAAAGGCAGGTAGAATATTCTTTAAGTAGCTGGGAGAAATCTCACATTCACTAGCCCTTGTTTCCCTGGGGGACTTCAGCTGGCAGCATGTCTGCTGTCGATCCCGTGCAGCAGAGAGGAGGCAGTCCAGGAGGTTCCTGGGATGTGTGGAAGAAAACTTCCTGACACAGCTGCTCACAGCCAGAGGGACCTGCTGTGTGGGAACAGTGGAGAGCTGGTGGAAGATGTGGTGGCTGGGGGCTGTTTGGGCACAGCGATCACAAAATGAATGAGTTTTAGATTCTCAGAGCAGCAAGGAACAGGATCAGCAGGACTGCTTCCTTGGGCTTCTGAGGGACCTGTGTCAGCAGCAGTGTGGCCAGCAGGGCCAGGGCAGTGATTGTCACTGTGTGCTCAGCACTGGTGAGGCATCACCGCAAATGCTGTGTTCAGCTCTGGGCCTCTCACTACAAGGAGGACATTGAGGTGCTGGAGTGTGTCCAGAGAAGGGCACCAGAGCTGGGAAGGGTCTGGAGCACAAGTCTTGTGAGGAGCAGCTGAAGGAGCTGGAGTTTTTTACCCTGGGGAAAGGGAGAATCAGGGGAGACCCCACTGCTCTCTACAACTGGCTGAAATATCAGCTGCTTCTCCCAGGTGACAAGTGACAGGACAAGGCGAAATGGACTCATGTTGCGCTGGGGAAGGTTTAGATTGGATATTAGAAAAAAATTTCTTCATGGAAAATCTCATCAGGCGTTGGAACAGGCTGCCTAGGGAAATGGTTGAATCCCCATCCCTGGAGGTATTTAAAAGACATGTACATGTCATGATTTAGTGGTGGACTTGGCAGTGCTGGGTCAGTGGTTGGACACAATGATCTTAAAGGTCTTTGCCACCCCAAATGATTCTATGAAATTAAGAACCAGGAATGATGCAAGCAGAGTGAAAATCCTGTTGGAGTAAATTAATTAATTAGAACTTGTGTTGATTATTGTTTGGATTTGGTCTAGATCAGAATATCTTAGATTGGTATATAGATGGCTTGTTTTTTCTAGAGTTTCCTTCAGTTAATCTTTCTTTTACAGATTTAACTAATTAGTTTATGGCTTTATTACTAGAAAGGATTTCATTTAGCAGTAGGCCCTTAGGAAGCTCTTTGAAAAGACAAAAAGATTTTTTTCCCTTCCTGAAGAAGGATTTTAGCTTGTTTAAGTTCAAGTCATTAGTAAAACATTAATTCATTCAGCTTGATACACCATTGCCCTGAATGTTTGCCAGGATTCCAATCTCAGTAACTCTTAACTCAAGTGCCAGCGTAGCACTTCTGTCACTGCTGTGTAATGCACATTTTCTTCAAGACTGTAGGAATGCTGTTACCACACACCTTGCTGCCTCTCTAAAGCTTTGTAGTTAGGGAGTAACATAATGATTAGGGAGGGAACTGTAAGGATACCTTTAAAAGAACATTCGAAGGCTGATTCAAAGCCCAGTGCCTCCAGTGAGGCTCTTTGTGCCTTGAGGTTTGTGGTTTGATCCTCCATTACTGAAATCTGTGAGAATATTTTTTTTACTCACTACTGTGGTGTCCAAGAGCACGTTGTGCAAGATAAGATTCTCATAACTGAAAGCATGCTGTTATTCAGTGTCCCTAAAACTATTTTGCCCTTGAAGTTTTTATTTTAAGGCCTTCCAAGTATTTGATTTCTTATTCTGCTGTCTGCTTTTTAGCCAGAACTGGTGAGCTCAAGAGCCTGAGACACTGCAGCCAGTTAAAAAAAAAAACACTGAAGTACTCTATGTTATTTCAAGACTTTCCTGGGCTTTGTGTTGAATTCAGTCAATGGCTGTGCTGTTTAATCTCAGTAATGCCCTTCAAACTGGCTCATCATGACCACAGAGGATTTGTAATAGCATGTGCTCAAATACATCCCTGCTGAGAGAATTGCACTGAGAGTGTTGTACATAGAGATAGAAGATCCTAGTGAAAAGGAAACTAGTGGATAGCTCTTTTCTTTTTTTCCTGAAAGATGCACAAGTGCATCACACTCAGCTTCTTCTTTAGGGTAGATGATGCAGTATTGCACATTTAAGATCCAAATGACAGAACTTCTCTAGGGCATTTTGGGTGTGATTTTGTCCTGGATTCATCCTAATCAAATGGAGGTCTTTAAAGGGCTGAAATATTAACCATAATAAATTTTAGGTTCTGTTCATAACCTTGAGGGTGAGTAGATTTAGATGTGGCATAGTAACAATTGCTCGGAAATCTAACCCAAATTTGCCCATATTTTCCTTTTCATGTGTACTTTGAATTGCATAAATTATGTAAGTGTTTAACAGAGCAGCCTTCTGCACTGGCAAGGTTTACATATTAGTTGGTGAAGTGGACATTTTCAAGCTTGTTGGCTGATTTGGGCATTACACTAAATGTAGGAAAGGACATCAGATTGCCACTGTCTCACTTTCACTTATTTAGTAATTGTATTTGTTGCAGATATTTGAGACCTGTGCTCCATTTTCTGTGCTGCCTGAGGAATCTTAAATAGGTATTTCCTACAAAACTGTTGTTACCTTTAGGCTATAGGAAATGTGAGTTAGCCTGTCCTCCTGCAGAATCCTGTTGTTTGTACACCAGTGGCAAGTTGGAATGTGACAAAGCAAAGCATTGCTTTTGCAACTGTTTTGCCACCAGTAAAAAAACACAGGCAAGGAGAGGAAGGAAAGAGTAGCTGGAAGAGAAAGACTTTATGCATTAAATTGAAGTTTTATGACTGTAGTGGTTGAAGGGGCCTAAAAATAAGGGATTGTAATCTTGGCATTGGGATCTATCAGCCAGTCCATGAGCTCAAGTATTTTTATATGGCTCTCATTTTTTCCCTCCACTTAAAAAACAGGCATAAAGTAGTATGTCCTGTATTGTATAGTATTGTAGCAATAGTGTAGAAGAGTCCTGTGTGTCATTTTAAGCAGCATAGTTGCTATATGCTTGGTTCTTATTTTAAAATATACTACTTCAGACCTGTTGAAGGATCACAACTGAGCTAGATTCAAATAAGCAGGACAATTTTCACCAGCAGTCATTCTGCCCTGGATCATATAATGCATAATTCTTGGGTGTCAGATTATGAAGAATGGAGGAACAGATCACAACAGAAAAATGGTTTATTCGCTCATTTATTTATTTAATAAATAAAATAAATAACTTTTAAATAACTCTTTAAAAAAGGTACTAATGCACTTCCAACATGTAAAGTATGTTATTTTATGTATACATGCTCCCCATTCAGCACGCACTCACCAACCCACATCTCTACATCAATAATACCATGCAAATAAATAGAAGATGATATGATTTATTTTGATCAGCTCATGAAAATATGTTTGCACCATATTCCAGTTAATGACCTGCAAATGGTTACTAAAACTGTAGGAAAGAGGATGAGAAAGAGAAAAATATTTTTATGAAGTCAGTATCTTTTTATTGAGTCTCCTCACTACATCCCCCAAAATAGCCTTGATTTAACTAATCCCCTTTTTCTCTCATCCAAGAGAGCTGTTTCTGAGAAAATGCTCTTTGCTATTCTTAGTGTGGTTGAAAATTGAAAGAAGCCTCAAAAGAATCTACAGTTGAGAAATACAATCCCATTTAATGAAATGTTAGTCTTAAAGTTGTAATAATTTCAAGATACTGAGTAATAAGCAAATGTGGTTTTAGACTATTAGTCTCAGTGTAGTTACTGCTGTTATTTAAAGTAGTTCGATAATTATCAGTCATAGGAACTCTGCTTGAAATCATATGATAAAATTATTTCCTTCCCTTGATTGCTACTGTTACCACCTATTAACTAGCAAATAACTCTAAGTACACAACTTCTGATTTTTCACAGTTCTTTACCCTTCCCTTAATTAAATGTCAGCCAGGCCTTATTCATTATTTTGAGGTCCCAGATTCATCTAAACCTCTGAGGAGGAGCCAGCCCTGGATCAATATCTGGTTACTGAATTATTGAGATCTCAAGTGAGTGCCTTACCTTCTGACGCTCTCTGTTTATAGGGAAACTTCACTCAGCTGGGGCCCCTCAGAGATTGTTCTTATGTGTGATCAATCTGTTCGTTGTTGCACAGCCTTCCCTTTGTTTCCACAACTGAAAGAGAATAAATCTAGATCTTCTGTGGACTTGACTTACATTTTTAGTAAGACTGTCTGCAAAGTCTTTAGGATGGAGCTGCTTTTCCTAGCAGGGACATAGTTTTGCAAATACAGATGTACCCTGATTTGACTATGCATGGGTTTGCTTGATTAGCCCTTCATCAATAGGCAATGTATTATTTAGGTAAAAAAAATGGCTGCTATACTGTTTCTTCCTGCAGTTCCCTAATTTTGTTATTTTCATGGAATATATGCATATTGGTGAAAAAATATGTTGTAAAACTTCTATATATTCTTTGTTTAAATCTCATGTGTTCATACCTTTTGAGTACTTTTGAAACATAGTAATTTTAGAGTAGTTTTTTCTTCAAAATATTAATTTTGATTTATGAATAATTAAAATATTAATTATGATTTTTTACATTATGCTGTCCATGTATCTGAGTTCTTCAGGAACTAAGTTGCAAATACTTCCAGTTTAATTCCACTTCTTTTTTTTTTTTTTTTTTTTTTGGTCATGTTTGATGACTACAGAAAACATATAGATATGTTAGGATTGACTATTAGGTACGAAGATGACTCTGAAGAGTTAAATAGCCTAAAAATAGGGGTTTTTTCCCACAGCATTTGACATAGCAATGCATTACAAAATGATATTAAACATTTAGCAAAACCTGAGTTTCATAAATTTGACAGTTTGGACAGTTTATAATGTTTTGTTTGAAGGATTGTGGAAGTTGTCAAGTTTCACAAAAGCTGGGAAGTATAATTTCCTGGGAGGCCTTGTTTCATGAAACTTAACAGTAATGGTAATTTTGCTAAACAAAGAGTCTAAGCTGCTTCAGGTCTGCTGGCAATTTTTGTATGCTTGAGTTCTATATTATGTTAGGAAGTGGCATCACAAGGGTCAGTGGTTGGAATTTGAATGTACAACAATTCAGCTTAGAGATGGCAATGTAGTTCTAAAGAGTGAATGGTCTTAACTGGGAACAGATTTTTGAGGCAAGTGCTGAATTCTGGTGTCTTCAAGAGCAGATACCTTACAGAAAAAACCCCAAAACCCTGTAAAACTACATTCAACACAAAGTTACTGAATGGAATCCTGTGTTCTCTTAATACAGAAGGCCAAGCTAAATCATTACAAATGCCTCTTTTGGCCTTGAAATCTGTGGAACAGGAATTTGTAGAAACTCTCAACTATTACTGATTTTGCATGAGACTAGATTCACCAGCAAAGCTTTCCTGGAACTTTAGTGAGAAAACACTGAAAAGAGAATATATCATTTGCAGAAAATGCTTATCAGTGCTATTCTTCCAAATTGTATATTTAAGAAACAATCCTTACTCCTCCCTGACCCTCCTCCAAGATCCTTAAGAAAATTCAGAAGTGCGATTGTGAAAATCATAGAAGGACCTTTAAGTCACATAACTGAGAAAGAATTCCAGAATTCAAAGAAGATAAAATGAAAGCTGAATGGTACAGAACTGAAAATCTGTGGATTGTTACAGCTTTTCATATAGTCACTAGTTATTATTTGTTTAGTATTTCAACATACAATCTTATGCCTCTCCCACCTACACACATTCTTGTAAAGTATATCTTTCTAATCTTAATGTTATCTTAACATTTTTCATCTCAGGGAAGTTTTTACAAAGAATTCTATAAGTAAGCAGCACTTGAAAAAACCCAGCCAAGAAGAACACTGAAACCTAAATTGAATTTTAAATCCTTTTGCATTTAACAAGTAAAAAATCTTAAATTTGCCAAATTTTATTTTTTTATGTTAAAAATCTCATAATGTACCAGTTACTCCTAAAATAATCTTTTATATAAATGCAGGTGACAATATTTTTTGTATCATTCCATCTTTTATCCTGTTTTAGCTAGATCGGGGTTATAATCAAGTGAAATAACTCCATCCTTATGTAAATGAAAACAGAACCAGACTAGCCAGATTTCTACCCCCTTCTCAGCAAAATTATTCCCACAGAGGTTATCCAACATATGCCCTGCCTGATTAGTGTGTTCCTTGGAAGAGTTCAGCAGATCAGAGAGATGTTCATCACACTGCTGGCTTCTCTGTGGATGTACTGTTACGTGATACCAAATGTGGGGATATGGATGACTTTCTGCTATGATTTCTGCTATTATATCTTTTCTTTCTGCTTTACTCCTATTTTTTTTCCCCATATTACGCTGAGCTTGCTTTGGTGAGTAGTATGGCTCACGGTTAAGTCTTGACTTTTGGATTCTTGACATGCCTGAACTGGCTTTCCACCTGAAGAAAAGCAGGTATTCCTCCTTTAGTGCTTAGCTTTGCATAAACAGTTCTTTACCCTGACCATTACTTACAGACACTCTTATCCAGTCAGCTACACTCAGGGGAGACAGAGCATATTGCTTCAAGCAGCAGTCAGTTTTAAAACCTAAAGACACATTTCTTCTGCATCAGAAAGGCTCTAATTTTTGATGAAAAATAATTATTTGGAAGGGAAAGATGGTCAAGAGATATTTCCATGCTTCTACAGAATGCTTTTTAGGTCAACTTTTAGTTCTCACTGCTCACAATGTCTGAAACTACAGCTCTTGGGTCCAACCCACCTTTCCAGTGTAGAACTGATAAGAGTTTGTCAAGAAGGTGATAAACGCAAGTTTAGGATTAAGAGTAAAATGAAGTATATGGGGTGGGGTCTCAGTGCAAAGTGGTGTCCATGGGTAAATGCAGATTTTTCCCTTTTTTTTTTTTTTAATAGTATCTCTTTCTCTGGGCTTCTTTTAAAATCCTTCACTTACTTATGCAGTTTACTAGTCCTTGCCTTATTTCTTGCTAAGTTAAAAAAAACAATAATTTTTTTTGCCCTCCATAAATACATTACCTCCGAGAATTCCCCTTGGGGCAGTGTTGTTCAGCTTCATTCCGAAATACAAGGCTGTGTGCTAAATGGCATGGAATAGGATACACAGGAGGAACAAAGGCATGATTAATTGCATGCGCTAGCAATATTTGTTTTACTTCAAGCTAGCTGCATATCTTAGAGTAGCAGAAGCCACGGCATGAATTCTAACATTTGTTAATCCAGGTACAAACTTTCTGAGCATTCTGGTTATACCTACTAAATTAATAGCAAGCATTGCTAAAACCCACATTTCAGTCCCTTAATTGCTCATGTTTGGGTGCTAGCTAGATCAAGCTAGCACAGGCACACTGTCCTGTATTCTTACGAGTTTCTTAATTTTTCTCAAGATTTAACCAAGTTTGGAGGGAGCCTGTAGCATGCTTCCCTGGGCAGTTTTAGTTTTGGGGGTTTTTAAATGCTAGGTCTAAAGAGCAGTATGTTTTTGTAGTCTGCTCACTTATTACATTTTAACAAAAATAAGAAAAAATTCAAATATTGCTCTTTCAAAATATAAAAGATGGGAGTCATTTGTTTTAATGAAGATGTCCAAATGTATGGTTGCAAATGTAATGGTAATGTAATGGATCCCTTCATAGTTAATGGAGTTTTTAAGCTGCTTAAATAAGAGTGATTCATCTCAGTCTAAGAAATAACAGATTAGTTGAATTGGTCTCCCAAGGTGCTCATTTCTCTATTTATGTCATGGTACATTTTGGCTATTAGTGGAAATTAGAAAAAAATATTGCATCTACGTACATAGTTCTGTAACTCCCACATATAGTTTTATTTACTGAAGTTAATGTTGTGGAAAAATGTAGTTGTGAGTCATATTTAAAAATGTTTATGTAGTAATTTCAGTGCATTTGTTTAATGTTTACCTATGTACTGCTCAGAAAACCAAAATTCAAGTTTTGTATTTTCCCTTTCCTGAAGTTTGGAAATGGTTCATGATTTTATTTTATTTCTGTATAAACTTAATTTCTGCAATATATGCAGTAGATACTGAGAACAGTTTTAATGAATTGGGGAAATTAATAAGATTGTGTTATCTTTTTCTTCACTGTAAATTTGGCAAGCCCCTTTCATTTGCAGTGGCCATTCCTTTTATCTAAATAGTTGGGAAAGAATACAGAGATAATTTTTTATGAAATGAAATACCAAGAAGTTGTGATTCAGATTAAAAAAATGCTTAGAAGTGCAAGGAAAATTTTTACCTAATGTATATACTCCTTTAATGTACCAACTGATTAGAAAAAATAGGGAGTTGAGCACTGGACTACAAATTGAAAGCAAAATACTGCAAATACTTCTTTATAAATGTTTATCTACATTTTTCTAATGACTTGTGTGAGTATAGAGTGTCCTGATCATGTATGTTTATATGCATGTGCATACAAAAAATGCAATGAAGGTATTGGCTGTGAAGTTAAAAAAAGTCATATTGAATATTCTGAATATTCTCAGCTTTTAGGAGCATAATAAATAACATGAATAGAAAATAATCTGGTACTTTCCAATTGTGTTTGTGTCTCTAAGTGGAGAAAGAATGGCTTTGAAATTAAATTGTTAAAATAGATTTTATTCCTAATTTTTCACACTTGGTATGTGACTTCATGCAAGCCATAGAACCACGGAATAACAAAGTTTTGGACCCATCTCAGGAGATTGTATAGTCTGATACCCCTGTGCAGAGCAGCATCAATTACAGCAGATTGTCCAGGAATAAGTCCAGTTAAGTTGTAAGTATCTCCAGGGCTGGAGACTTCCACACCCTCTGTTAACAGTCTGATACAAAGCTTGGACACCCATAAAATAAAGAAGTGTTATTATCATGTTTGAATGCACCTTGAAATTCAGTTTGTCCACATTGTTTCTTGTCCTGTCTCTGGTCTCCTCTGCGGAGAGCCTGACTCCCTCTCGTAACACCTTCCATCAGGTCCTTAGATGCATTGTTTCCTACCTTAGCCTTCTCTACCCCAGGCTGAACAATAACAATTCTCTCAATCTCTCCTCAAAAGTTAGGTGCTCCAGTTCCTTAATCACCTTTGTGGCCTTTTGCTGGCCTTGCTCCAGTATGTCCATGTTCCTCTGGTATTGATCTCAGAACTGGGCCCACACAGCATTCCATGTGTGTCTCTTCATGACTAGAAAGGAAGGATCACATCCTTGAGCCTTCTGGCAAGTCACCCTAAGGCAGCCCAGAGTGCTGTTTATGTTCATACTATTATGTATCAATCTAGATAAATCCAGGGCTTGTGTTGTGGCAGTAAGAAAAATAATCAATTCCTTGTTATTTCATTCCTCTGTGGAGGAGCAAAACTCTAGTATTCAAGTGTACAAACTACCATGAATGTGAGTGGCTTACAAATTTTATATTCAAGGAACATGTGCAAATTACTGTGAATCACTGATAGCTGAGATAGTGCTAGAAAGCATTTTCCATGTTCCATATGGAAGTGGAGCATGGTTAGAAACCACCAACTCTAAGTAGGAAGTCCATCCATAGGATTCTGGGGAAATCACATAAAAGGCTGTGTCAGTAGCTCACAAGATTTATTACCATTTTTTACTTTGGCTCATGGTGAAACAGCAGAAAGCTGTTGTTTTCTCCTTTCTCTGTTATGAGCATTATGGGCTGGAACATAAACATTCATAACCACAATGGCTGGTAAAATTAGAGGAATCAGAGTTGGGAGGCAAACTCAAAAGTGTTAATTTTTCTTTCAATTTAACTATCTAAAATTGGAGGACTTGAAAAAAAAATCATATAAGAAAGAGGTATGAAAGGATATTCTGAAAGTGCGTGAACTATGATAAAAGTGTACTGCTTCATAGGTGGAATTAATCCCATCCCTAATTTTTAATTAGGATTAATGAATGAGATTCTGCTTGAGTGAGAGGAGTAGGAGGGGAAGAGGGAATCCATAATCCATGCCACCTGGTTCTTAACAATAAACATGATGCGTCCAGATCTTTATTTAGGAAATGTAGATACCTCTAGAGGACATTTTAGGTCTTACACAGGCCAAGTAGCCCTCTGGAGTTAATTCTCACCATCATCTATTTACAAAGTTTACACTGGTTGGGTTCCTCCCTTAAAATGTGGTCCAATGACAGTCAAATTTGGCTTGATGACTTGCTGCTGCCAAGCAAGAGAGATCCCTCTCCCTCCCTCATCCTCTTGTATCTCGCCTTACACCAGTTTATAGCATGCTAGGCTGATTCAACTAACTGCTCTGGCAGAAAGCCAGGGGGTTTGAGGCTAAGGGAGTGGTAGGGTGCTGGATTGGTTTGCCAGGCAGGCAGGGATGAGCAGCAGGGAGACCGCACATGGGGAGGAGGTGAGAGGGAAGTGGAGTCTGCCCAGTTGAGGAGCTGTCCAGTTGTCCAGCTATGCTGCTTCCCAGTCAGTTCCCATGGGAATTGCTTGTTCTTAGGCTGCTTGGGGCAACATGAAGCTGTGCTGCCTACCACAGTCCCACCTCCTCATTTTATCTGTATCTCTCTGTGCAAGCAGAAGTGACAGCGCAGCCACATGCGAAAGCTTGATTTCCCCCATCTGCAGCATCCCATAATTAATCACCCTAAAACCATCTTAGGGTACCCTAAAACATTCTTGGGCTCCTCAGGCTAAGAAGATTTAATCATTAAATGAACAAACAGCTCTCTAGCTACTGTTTTAAAAATCGTAATGCGTGTTTTGCTGACTAGGGCTTAACAAGAGAGAAAGGACAGTTAATAAAGTGAGTCCATTTAATTTGTACAATGATATTCCAGGGTGACATCTGCATTAGCACTTAGACAATTTTTTCTTGGAGGGTTGAATGTGCTGAAAGAGACTGTATATTTTGTAATATTCATTTAAACATTGAAAAGAAGAAAATAATTAATAAAAAAATAAGGTGAAAAATTATGTACATATTTGTGCTGTTTAGGAGAAAAAAATCTAAATCTGTACATAAAAAACAAACATACGTGTGGCATTACACACATAAAATGGAGAAATTTTTATGTTTTCTAATTCATTATTACTCTAATAATTTTTATTAAATGTTTAAATAATTTTAATTGTTGAAAAAAGGAAGCTCTCCTATTTCATTTAGAATGTTGCACCAATGTTGGTGATGGATTTAGCTTGGAATTGAGGTAAGTGATAAAAATGTGCCTTAATTGATCTTGTAGATGGAACATTGTGCTGCAAGTTGATTATCACTAGATCAAAAGTGGGTTAAAAATTTTAAGTATATTACATAAGATGGTGGTTTGTGTGTTGCAGGAGACCTGCAGATCATTGATAGATCATTGAAATCATGGGTTGTGCACCTACATGTATTGGGATTATAATCTGATAAAACTTGTGCAGTAGAGAGACCCAACTGGCTCCATCTCGTGTTCTACCATAATAAATGGCATTCTTTACATCAAATATTTGCTTAACAAGTAGAATGTGGCACTCATGCAATGAATGTATCATCAAAACAATCTTCTTTTGAGATGGAAAAGCATGCAAGGAGTGGTGAATCAAATCATTAGGCAAATGCTTTAGTGTGTCATAGAATCATAGAATCACCAAGGTTGGAAGAGACTTTTAAGATCATTAGTCCACCCGTCAACCCAGCAGTACCGCTGAAACCCCTAAACCACTAAACCCTACCATCCAGAATTTTGTAAAGGCTAGTGGAGAACCATGGCATCACAGGATTCTTCAAAAGTAAGTTCATTGGTTTTGTTTCTTTTGAAAAATAAAGAAACAAAAAACCCACAAAATGCATCCTCTTAATTTTAAGGGAAAAAGCCATGTGATTTCCAGAATTCATACATGTTCTCTATTGCTTTAGGTAAGTAGTTATTGATGGTGTGCTTGCCAAGACAAGGGAATCTCCCCCCTTGTACTGAGTCAGTGGCTTTCTGGCACTGGGGATGAAGGCAGGAGCCCATGCTTGTGGACCTATGCCCAGGAAAGAAGGCTTTCTTCAGAAATCAGCTGAGAGGACTCAGCTTCTGCATTGTGTTTGCACTGAAGAGGCCTTTCTCTCCTTGCAAGAACTTCAGGGGGAGTTAGGGAGGCAGGTCCAGACAATAGCCAGAGATATTGCTATAATAAAACAAGAAATTGTAGCATGTTTGTTCAGACATGCAGTGTCTGTAGAGATGCCAGCAATCCCCTTTGCGTAACAAAGGAAATGTTGCCTCCGGAGATTTCTCTCTGAAGACATCTCTGTTTAGAGACAGTGCATGCACGTGCATGCCAAGTTTCCTTTTTGCGTTTGCACTTGGTGTTGCATTTTTTTACATCTAACATAATCTCATACTGTACAGCAAAACACTGTACTTTATCTTTTCATATACAACCATGATGAGGTGTTTCAAATTTTCCATACCATGTAATAATAAGCTATTTTACAGCTTAATAGGGGTGATTTTGTTAAACAGAATATCTGCAAATATTACCGTAGTGTTGCAGTTAACCAGGTTGGTTTTGCATGAAAATAAGATGTAATCTTTTTGTACTTCTAGAGAAGGTGCTATGGTAAGCTGACTTCTAAAACTATTTTGAATATTCATAATGATTCTGCTGTGCATCAAAGCACACCAAAATCCTCTGTTCTTGATGGATGCTGTGTGTAAATCACAGCAGGTTAATTCTAACATGGAATAATGACTGTAGGGAGGTACCTGAGCTGCCTTTACCATCTGGACCAGATACCAATAGCACTGTAGCTGTAACAGCCTGGGATTCAACTTGATCTGCCAAAGCACTCTGCAGTCCTAGGAGCAGCTGTTCATGCTGAGTTCTGCATTGCCACTGCCAGATAAGTTTTTTGACTAATTAGTTTCAAGCTAGGTGCCTTGTATCTGTATATGCTGCAATTGGTTATTTGGATGCACATTGCCAATGTGTGGCACCAAAAACTGGGAACTGTTGGTGGTTAGAGCTCCCCTCCCTTTCTCTGTGCTGAGGGTAGGGCATGATGTAGAAACTGCCATTCCTCCACAGCATGAGAGCGTTCTGCTCCAGTGTACTGACTGGGATGTTGGCAGGGCAAAGGAGCTTGTGTGAGGGCAAGGGTCTGAACCTCTTTTCTGGTGAAATTTTATGAACCTCTTTTCTGGTGAAAAAGCATGACATTTTCTCCTTTAAACAAACATATCTAAGCTTACTGACTGTGCTTGTCACAAGTTTTGTCCCTAAGCTCTTCTTGAAGATAATAGTAATGTAGTAATGACCACATTTGAAAAAATAAGTTCTGACTGTCATTTACTGAGGAAACAGGTGTGGTGGTTTAATGTGTTACTAAATCCCCTTTTGCCAGAGGTAGCTGCCTTTTTACAGAGTCAGCAGAGTGGTATGCATATGTTAGTAACTCTAGAGTTAGTCCAGCTCTGTAGCAGTGCAAGATTAAGATGCTGAGCTATGGGTATTTTAGGGCAGGGACAGAGGTGAACAGCTGTGGAGGGTAATGTCTGAGAGATGCTCTGGCAAAATTTGCCAGGGCTTTCCTGTCAGATATTGTCACAGGATCAAGATTTACATCAGAATGTATAGTATCATGCAATTCATTAATAGCTTTTTTTCACCACTCATTTGAAGTATATGTTAGTTTGTCTGGCCTGTCCAAGTTAGTAGAAGCTGCCTGTAAAACTATCCTGACTGCACACAGGTTTAAAACACCACAGTCTTTAATTATCACTGAATCCACCACCCTCATAATTATACTGTTTCTGTAGTTTTCATTGCAGTTTTGAACATTTGCATGTTGGTATGCTATAGGACATTAATAACGTGTTATGAAAGCAATCCTGTCTTTTAATGATCATAGACAGACAAATTCAATTTTTAAATTTGTTTTAAAAGTAGGTAGTTTTAACAATGTAAAATAACTTCAGGTTCACCTATGAAGGGATTGTTTCCAAGTCAGCCTTCTTTGTCCTCTGGGCTTGACATAGATGCAGTCAGACTTTCACACTTTAAAGAACTAGTGCTTTAAAGGAAAATATCATGAGCATTACAGTGCCAGCAATTCTTTTTACTAGAGAAATATTTGTATTACCTGTATCTGTCATATCAAATGAAGGATATATTAAAATGTATTTATATCTTATATGCTAATGTACTTGGTGGTGGACTGCTTTGTTGAGAGGAAATTGAAGTTTGGACATAGTGATTACCAAGTAGAATTGTGAATACGGAAGGGCAAGTGCAAAAGGGAGTAACATGCAGCATAAAATAAGAAAAATAAGAATAAAAGTAAGAAAACTGTGTTTTGGAGAAAATGGGCAGATGTGTTGGTGTAGATGGAACTGCATGAGGAAAAGCTTGACTTTAAGATTTGAACAGTTGTAGGGAAAGAACAAAGACAGAGAAGGATATTAGCAGAGAAACAAAGAGAGACTGAAAGCAAGTGCTGTACATCCAGAAACAACTTAGAAAAAAATGGGGTTTTAATTTGTTGCAAAATTAATTTAAGTAATAGAAGCAATTTTCCCTTGAGTAATATGAAATTGTAGTGCTTTCTGTGGTACTGCAGGAGAAAAAGGTAGTGATTTATGAAGCCTACAGAATTACAGTAATCAAAATGTGATTTCTATGTAATTTTGCTTTTTGTGCTGCCCTTTCTTTATCAGTTGCAGTTTTAAGCTATACATCCACGTATGTCTTCCATAACTTATCATGTAAGCTAAACTGGGCATTCTCTTTTTTTAAAAAATATGAGATTGGTTTGGAATATCAAGGTTAAATGTGACTCTTTACAATTCAGTTATTTTTATTATGTCTTTTGTTTCTCCTTATGTGTTTTAATGAAAGACCTATCATCCCAGACAGAAATGCGTTCCTGAGGGTTTTACTTTAAAAGGAAAAAGGTCTTTCTGTAGGGTCTTTGGAGCAGCTCTATCTAATGTGTGACTGAGAATGTTCTTTGCCTTCTACTTTCATCATCAGAAATATGTCACACTTTGTAAGACATATTACAAGAATCTAGGCTTATGTATCATCAAGTCCTTTATTAGATGAAACTAGTGGGGTTTCCATAAAGTCAATTGGAAGATTTACCTGAGTACAGGGATACAGGAGCCTCAGAAGGTGGAATAAGTTTTAGCAAGATGATCACATGGTTTGGGTGCAGATGCAGCAAAGGAGACAGACACTGGATGAAGCAATGGCTGCAGGTTCTCTACATTGAGGCTGAGCTTCTAGTGCCAATTGCAATATTAGTATTCTGGCCAGCCTCATTCTGACCAAGCTCACACTGCCTCCATTCATGACTGTTCTTGTTCAGTCACATGCCTCTTTTTGAAGAGATTTAAACTTTGTAAGTAATCAGATGGATGACTACTTAACCAGAGCAATTCCCCTAGACTGTCCTTTTGTTTGTGTTCTACCCAGTGATTACAGTTTTAGGCATCCCCGGAACAAGTGAAGCATGATAATTAGAAATTGTACATATGGACGTAGAGCTCACTGAAGCTTTTTGAGAATCTGCCATGAATGCTAATTTGCATTAGGCTGCCAAGAGCTGTGTCTGAGGCTGATCAGATGGTTATCATCAAGAAAACAGAGATGTTCTGTATGGAGTTGGAGGCTTGGGAGGTGTTTTGTCTTTTGGCTGCCATATTCTTTGGCTTGTGCTGCAGGCACTGAGCATGAGGCCCAGAGCTTTTGTTAGGCAATTGCAAGGCAATTTCGTACAGTTTTCTATGGCCATTACAGAGGCTTAGGAAAGTACTGTTGTCATCACATAGGCTGCTTCCAAGCAAGCAACCAAAATAAGGAATGCTTTGTGCTTTTACATCCCTGCATGGCAGGAGGAAGAGAAGTTGTTGCAATGGAGATGTGTGATGCCATTAAACACTTGGCCATTTAGGTGCTTTTGGTTTTATGAGAAAAATTATGATAATTCTTAAAAATTTAGAATGAAATCCTCTTGTTTCCTTTCCCATGTTCGTGTGGAGAACAGTTCAAGGATAAAAGTCACTTAAAAGGTTTTGCTAGCAAATAAAGTGTTAAAATTAGAAATTATTAAATCAAGCAGGGGGGAAGTTAAAGGAACCAAAAAAAAAGAAAAAGTGAAAGTAGACCTAAAGGCTGGGAATAGTGCAACCCCTTGCATGACAGGTAGAGTTCTTCAATATCCTAGAGAGATAAATTATTTTATTTCTTCATGCCACTTCAGTTCTGCAACTGAAGCAGTCAAATCTGTGGGGCTTGTTACCTCTGAGCCTCGTGAAGTGGAATTGACACCTTGCTGTATACTGGAGATCTCAGTACTGTTTTACTAGTCCCTTTGTACTGGAGAGAAATGTGAAGTTTCACCAAAAGCTAGTGGCTCCTGAGTCACTCAGATGTTTTTGAATATTTTGTCTGGTAAAGAAGAACTTCAGAGAGGAATTCAGGATTAATTATATAAGCAAACTCACAGTTATTTGTGAGCTCAACTAATTGCTTCCACCCTGGGCTAAACTTGACCTGATGCCCTACAGAGTTGCTTGTCTATCTGCACATCATCCTCCCCAGCATGGCTCATAATTCCCTTCTTATTATTTTTTCCATTTTCTGGGTTTTCCCAGGCCCCTTAACCTTAACCTTGAATAATACAGAGTTAAGTGTAATTCTGTATTACTGGAACAGCACTTTAAAATTTACGAGAAAGAATAGAATGTTGGTTATACCCAGTCCTAAGACTTAAAACTTTCTGCCATCTGATTTTGCGTGTGGTGAGAGAAATGTCAGCAGACTGGTCTTTTGTCACAAGTGTGTATACAGTTACATGTGTCCATTGTGTGATGGGATTTTTTCTGTGACCTGTTTAAGAAGGCTTTTAAAAATGCATTTTTCATTTTAATAGAAAACTGATCCTACTTTAAATAATTGAAATAAAAATAATTCAAACTGAGTCCCTTCAGTGTGATCACAGAGACATATACAAATATTTTTTTCTAAACCTATCTTCTCATCTCCCTCTGTCTTCACTTCAGAAGATCTTTATCTATTGTGCTTGAGGAGAAAATAGGGGGTTGGAGAAAGGCCCCAGACCAGGCTGAGATTGAAATCTCTATTCAGTTTTTCAGTCATGTTTCACCTGGCTGGTAATCTTGGCTAGAACCCTTAGTCCCTCTGTTGCAGTTCTCATTGGTAGGAAATCTCCTTTTCATTGTCCTTATTTAGCCTACAGCAACTTTGAATTGTCTTTCAAGGAGGGGATTTATTTATCTAACTTAGATTTAGTTTAGATATATGTTTTGAGATCAGATGAAATGAGATGAACCCCACCTTTTCTCTCTGTTGACAAAAGACACACCTCGAAGGATGTGAAGTTTATACTGCCTGGACGCTGTACTACGTCTTCAGTGTCATGGAATTTTATTAAAAATCTGTATACATAAAAAACATGGAGTTGGAAATACGAATATAGAAATAAAACCAGATGAGATCTGTCACGATGGGCTGCAGGCTGCAGAGCTTCGATTTGTTAACTAGCAGCAGAAACAGCAGTGGCCGCTACAAAGAGATGAACTACACAGAGGGGTTCAGAGAAGATGGCTGAGATGGGGTGAGCAGAGTGTAGGAAATCTGCAGAGCAGTGGTTTCACTGGAGCACACGTGGTAGGGAGCCAGGGAAGCCTCACCTTTGTACTCCTGCACAGGACTGCCCCGAGGAAATGTGTCGGAAATACGCGTTTGATGTGTGTAGTGGAGCTCTTAAGGGCTGTGATGAACACGTTTGTGCTGTTTATTACTGGCAGGCCTCGCAAAGGAATTCTCATTTTATTTGGAATCCAGGAGTGGTTTGGGGAACTGGCAGAGGGTTAGTAACTGCAAAGCTCCAAGGTATGTGAAGTGCTCAAGGTGCCTGCACACAGCCTGACACACTGTTTGCAAATGGCTGTGTCATGTCGCTTGATGGGACATGCCAAGCCCTACGATAAAAGCCGGGCTGTGACACTGAGCTGTTTCTGGAGAACATGCATTTTAGCAGGACTCTGTTGATCATGGATCAATTGTATGCTTGTGGCTATGTAACATAACCAGCTTTCTCTCTCTGACAAAATAAACCAGATTCTGGGACATGGGTGTTGTGAAGCAGAAAAAGAGCCAGTGTATGTTTCTGCAGGTGTTCAAGGTTCAGGCTCAGCCATGGGCATCATGGAGTGGGATGTATCTGTATTTTACTTCCTGCTCACTTGATGAGTTCTGTGCTCACAATTAACAGGCCCCTCTGTAAATACCTAGGAAGCTCCTAGCAGCCTCCTGAGGTGAGGCATTATAAGATGTTGCACTCGTTTTGCCCCAGATCTGGCACATTAACAATACACTTTTTTATTGTCTCTCCCTCTTCCCATAATTTATTTTGTTTGATCTGTTTATCTGTGGCCACAAGAAAAGGGAACTTTCGCTTACTGCACTGTACTGTATTCAGAATCAAGTATGGGATGTTTACTATATTTGGGGTAGATTTTTAGGCAACTGTGTAAAATGAAGGAGATAATAACCTGATGTTAAAAAACCTGAGCATTACCACCATTTTTATTTCTCAGAGTTAGAAATGTGGAATAAATCTTGTGAAATATTGAAACAGAAATTACATGAAAACTTTTGCCTTTTCAGAAAAAGTTATGCTCAAATCCTCTTAGGAGCTACATTAACATTAATACCTTTTTTTCCCTAAGCGATGGCATTAGCATGCACATTGAAAATATTTGTTAGCAAACTGACAGATATTTTGTGATTACTGCCATTTTATTTCACACACATAGGTTAAACACACAACAAGCAGGGGATTCAATTCACTCTTCTTTTTTTCCCCCTGCCCTTTCTAGCATAAAGTACATAAACCTTGAAAGATAATTTTTAACCTAGGAGTTACCCATTCATTAGCAGAGTTGAAAGCAGGATACATTAAGTAGTTGTTTCCTGACCTTGGAGAGAGCTGCCTGTGTGCTCTCAGATCTGTGTCCAATAATTGGTCCTACCTAGGGGGAAGAAAAGAAAAAAAAACAAACTACACAAATTGACTGAATGACCACTGAAGGGTGCTTCCAGAGTAATAGCTGGCTTCTGGCAATGCTCCTGTTCATGTGACATAGTTTGAAATACCTTTCATGTTACCCAGGGATATCTTCTACCTTAAGCTTTTAAAAAGTCATTGTTGAAAAGCAGGAATATTGATTAGTTAGTGGGCTGAATTTTTAATCTTTTTAAGTGTTTATGTTGTGATGAAAAAATGTTAAACGACTTTCAATAAATGAAAATGTGTGTGTGTAAGATTTAGTTTTCTGAACTTTATTATCCTCAGGTATACATGAGTGCTGATAGCAAACTTTTCTCTTTAGTTACTTAAATACTTCTTCTGTAAGTCAGAATTTTAGAGTTATCTTTAGACAGAGTCATCCCTATGTTCAAAATCTGCTGAATTTGTCAGGTTAATACTTTTGCCTTGAGCTGGCTGCCATGGCCAGAGAGTCCATTCTAACTCCCTTCAGTGTAGCTCCTCAGCTACTTGCACAGTGCCTTTGTCCTGGAGAATCAGTCTGGAGTACCTTCAGTTTTGTCCATTTTCACTTAGCCTAAACTGACTTGAATAGAGTGAATACAATTATTATGTGAGTGCTATGTCAAAGGAGAAAATAATCTTAAAACTGTAAGGAATTACGCTTTTTGGAAGGTTTAGTATGTGTATTTTAAAAAGGAAATTTGATTGATTCTTTGACTTTTTCTTGTACTCTTCTGAAGTTAGTAAACTCCAGGATAAGTAGAAATGAGAGCATTTAAAACATCTAGCTTTTTTTCTTTATGTAATTTGTTTGCATTTTGTGCTTCACATAATTCGATTGATGTGCTGGTTTTGGCTGGGGTGGACTTAATTTTCTTCATAGTGGCTGGTATGGGACCATGTTTTGTATTTGTGCTGAACACAGGGTTGATAATATAGAGTTGTTTCCATTATTGCTGAGCAGGGCTTGCACAGAGCCAAGGCCTTTTCTGCTTTTTGGACTGCCAGGCTGGCAAGGAAGGTGGGGGTTGGGAGGAGACATAGCCAAGACAGGTGACCCAAACTGACCAAAGAGATATTCCAGACGGCGTGACATCATGCTCAGTATATGAAGTGGGGAAAGAAGGAGGAAGGGGAGGTCATTTGGAATTACAGTATTTGTCTTCCCAAGTCACTGTAATGTGGGCCCTGCTCCCCTGGAGATGGCTGAACACCTGCCTGCCCATGGGAAGCAGTCAATGAATTCCTTGTTGTGCTTTCCTTGTGTGTTTGGCTTTTGCTTTCCCTATTAAATTGTCTTTATCTCAACCATGAGTTCTCCAGATTTTACCTTTCTGATTTTCTCCCTTATCCCACTGGTGGGGGAGGGAGGGAGCAGCTGTGTGGGGCTTGGCTGCTGGCTGGGGTTATACCACGACAGTCATTTTGGCCCTAAAAAAGAGGAAAACTGTAGACAATTCAAAAAGTTCATGCTTGTGGAAGGGAAAGAGGTAGGACAGAAAAAAAGCAAAGCTGAAAAACTGCTACAGTAGGGGAAAATTTGTACCCACAAAACATTCCAAATACATATCATCACATATCTATTTTGCATTTCTCTTCTATGGGCAAAGGCAAAATAGTCAGGATAGGTGTCAACAGCAGAGATAGAGTTTCTTGATAGGCGCTTATTTTCTTTTTGGTAATTTCCTTTTTCCTTAGGGTTCCTGCCCTTTCTCAGATTAGATCATGTACCTAAAATGTTCAGGAACGGAAGATGTTGGAATAAGCTTCCCTTCAGGTGGGTTAGCCAGTAGATGTCATTGCAAGCCTGAACCTCTTTGTCCAGGAGCTGTGCAGAACCCTTCCCTAATCCTGCAGACACTTGCCAGCTCATGACTGGCAGAAACCTCACTGCAGCACTTGAGCGTGTGTATTCTGGCTGGCAGCACGTGTTGGGTAACAAAGTGGTTCAAAGTCATCTACAGAGGAAGTGCCACTTGCTGAGACACCTTTCCAACAAACTGGTTCTCCTTGAGCTCTCCTGCTAGTGTGTAAGGAGTTTAAAAGACTTTTTTCAGCAGAGGAAGGTAACGCTGATGCCTGTGGGAATTGGGAAATAGCAATGACAATAAACTCAGTAACAGAAGGGCTTCACTAGTGTCTTATAGATAAGACCATAGACATATTTCTACCTAAAGCTGCAGACTCTCACCTGTATGCTGTGTTCCAGAGTGGAAGGGTATGATCTGAAAAAGTGTCCAGTGTTAATCTTATTCTGTCCTTGCTGGATAATAATAGGAAATATACCTTTGATTTTATGGGAGAAAAAGAAGGATTTAAAAAAAGAAAAATCCTTTCCTGAATTTTAATTTTAAAAATGCATTCCCAGTGCTTATAATCAAGCAAATTGTTTTAAGAATGAATTGCCTAAATATCCATGTCTTGCAGTTATCCATGTAGAGTAGAACCAAGAGGTAGCCTTCTGGTCTCTAGCTGTCCCTTCACAAAAATCCATGTTTTCCATAGATCCCAAAGCCAGCCTGCATTGATGTCTGGCTTCCCTAACCATATTAAATTGCACTAGTTGTCAGCGCTTTGGCATCTAAATCACATCAATACAATATTCTTTTTCTTCTGAGATCTGTAAGCATACTGTAGCAGTTAGCATATGCATGACCTGCCCTGTGCATGCATCTCAGTAAGT
Organism: Acanthornis magna; assembly: GCA_036785705.1. Classification (NCBI taxonomy): domain Eukaryota; kingdom Metazoa; phylum Chordata; class Aves; order Passeriformes; family Acanthizidae; genus Acanthornis; species Acanthornis magna. The sequence continues at coordinate 18,693,341 of JAWUZG010000090.1, forward strand.
TAACACTGAGGCCTCTCAGACAATCATCACAGGAGCAGCTGTGGTGGTTTAAGATGTCCTTGTCCTTCAGCTGTTCAGTACTAAACCTCTGCTAAAGGCTGCATCCTCAAAGAGAAGGCAACAGAACTCTTCCTCTAGTTCAGCAATAATGTTTACCTGAGTTACCTTAACTTGTTGATGTAGAGGCTTTAAGTTAAGTTTTAAGTTATCTACTCATTTGTGCTGGGGTAGATGAGAGAGGCTCACAAGATCTGTTCATTTGCATTGCTGTAGGAATGGCAGCCTCCAGCAAAGGTGCAGAAACAAGCAGACAAGGTATATCAGCTTCTAATACCATCTCATTCATTTCTTTAATGAATGTCTGGCTGCAGCCTAAAACTAAATATAACAATTTAAACAGCTGCAATGATATAGCTAATCTTCTTCATATGCTCACTCACTCTGATGTTTTACAGTACTGCCCCTATCCAAGACTAATTGGACACCTAAATCTCTGGCTTGCCGTTTGCTCACCTCTCAGGATTCCCAGCTGGCCCTGTCCAATAAATACATGTGTACTGGGGTGTGACTTTAGTGCCCTGAAACCAGAAATGAAGATGCAACATTAAATGCTTTGCATTTTGCATCATGGCCTTATAAAACAGGAATTGTATTGATTCTCATGAGAGTTTACTTGAACTCAAGAATCGTCTTTAGACACGTAGCTGCATCTGCTACGGTGGAATTTCCACCTGTCTGTAGTAATTCATGATCTGCCTATAGCATCTAAGCTCAGTTTTCCTTGGAGTGTGCAGCATTTTGTTTACTGCAATTTGTCCATGACATAATTGTCCAAGTGCCATAGAAAGCATCAGGGCCCATGGAGAGCTGCCAGGGAGATTCTGGCTTAGAGAAAGAGAGAAGCCCCTGTGAGAGTTGTCTGGCATGAATGCTTGTCGGGCCAGCTTTGCCAGAACTGGGGAGAGCAGGTGGGAAGCACCTTCTCTCCATCTCCATTTTGTATTCCTCTATTCCTTAGTGCCAGTGCTTCCCTTCACGAGAGGACAAGGTCTTTAAGGGTATCCAGTCCACAGTGGTGAGATGGCTGCTTGTGCACCACTTCTGTTGTCTGAGGCAATCTGAGAACAGACTAAGACTAGTGTTGCACTAAGGACAACTTAGCAAAAGGAAGTAAGTAGCCTTGTAGGAGGAAAGTATCACCTCCAAAGGGGAACCTGTTATAGTAATAGGGTGTACTCGTTGTACAAATGCTGCAATAAAACAAACTTACTGGTTACTTGCCATAAATTGCTTTCATGGTGTTCTTTTTTCCAAATCTTTTAGGCTGCCTGATAATAACCTACTTGTGATAATTCTTGTATAAAATGAAATGTCTTGTGTTGTAGTCTCTCCATTATTTTTTGTAGGAACTTCATTTTTATTACTAGAGACCAATTTTGACATTTTGAAGTTTTGCAAATTTCATATTTATTTTGGTGCCTGAATTGACTGGTAAAGACTTTAGTCCTAAATGTACAAGTAACACAAACAAATCTCTGTAAAATGCAGGTTATTGCTATTGAAACTGTCACTTCGAGAAATATGATAAGATTACAAGGTCAGTCATGACAGAGGCTTTGTTAAATGAAAACATATGACACAATAAAGCATCCAGCACAAAGTTTTATTGTCAATTTGTTCAATTTGTAAAGCTGCTTCATGACCATATTGCAAGACAGGCAGTATTTGCATGCTGTCTTTAGTTTCGCTTCTCAATTAAATAAAGTCAGCTGGCCTCTTTCCTTCCCCTATGTTATGCCTGCAGCTGGATAAGGAGTACACAGATGTTGCTAGTGGTAAAATCATGCGATTGTCAGCACAAGGCAAGTTAGAGTGGAGAATGGAGACTGCATTTTAGGAGCAGTTTTCTGGCAGAGGATTAATAACCTACTATTAAATAGAAATGGGTAACTGAAAGTTTTACAAATTACATGGTTTTGAAAACCCATGGAGAGCATGAAAGGATTTACATCTGAACAGATGTCCGATATGGTATTCAGCTGTCTTGAAATAAGAATGGGTAAACTAAAAAACTTCAGAAATGTTTTGGGGACTGGAAAACAGAGCTTGAAAACCACATTTGCTTAATAGCATATGCAGTAATTTGTGGAACTCCATGTTAGTGACTGACTTTATTGATAGCTCTCTGTACTGTCAGTATTACTTTGCATGCTAATTTTTCATTTCATGATAATCATAGTTAACATTTATGGGATTTATTGTAATGTTTTTAGGTTTAGGAATCTGGCTTGATGGATAAACTGTCAGCTTCATTTGAGATGTGAGCTTGCGGAGATGGCAAAGCGAATGTGTTCCTGCTAAGGCACAGAGCTTGGCGCTGGGATGGGGAGGCAGCCCTACAGAACGTGCTGGGACATGACTGATAGTGTGGCTATTCCCTCTTGTGTTGGCTCCTACTGCACTCCCCCCGCCCCCTTCCTGTAGTATCCAAACACCTTTCGGTAGTACATGAGCAAACACGATTAGCATCTGTCACAAAATGTTCTTTCTTTCATCCTTTCCTTGGGGCGGAATTGTGTGTGCAGTGTAACCTAGCACCTTTTTTTTTTTTTTTTTAAATTTGTTACATTATTGTATGTTTGTTAAGGAGAAATCAAAGGTGCATACTCTGACTCAAATTAGAAGATTTGTGATGGGTCTTTATTCTTGGGGGAGTTCATTTCACAAACTCAGACCGGCTCCCAAGCAAGCTGTGTTTCCTACACAGAATGGCTTTACCTTCAGGAGAAAAAAAAAATGTATTATGCCTGAGGAATATTGACTAGCCAGTTGAACTGGAGCTTTAAGCAATGTTTTAAATATGCTCAGCCCAGAATAATGAGTGTTGTGAAAGAATGTTTTTTTGGTTTAGACATAAGTCAAAGTTCACTGTGAAGTCATCAAAAACTGTTTTAACAAAAAGACTGGACACACCCTTTAAAGTCTCTGTTGGTCAGATGAATGGGAGTGTTTGGTTATCATTTAGCATTCTCTGTTGACTGAAGGACACATGTTAAAGATACATCACATCACTGTGACCATGAGAAGAGTGATGAAAACAAATACAGCCTTTTTTTTCTGTAATTAATGATAAAAGCAAAACCTTACCCAGTGACATAATCCTTTTTGCCTTCAAACATAAAAACTATCCAAGTTGTTTCTGAAGAAACCTATTCTTGACACATTCTTATAACCAAAATTAAACTAAGTTACCATCATCAAAATGCACATTCAATTTTTCAAAGCTAGTATCTTGGACATGATGAAATTTTGTTTCAGTCCTGGCCTACTACAAAATGTGATTTAAAGCTTACAGGCACAATACAGCTCTGTGGTTAAAACACTTGCTCTCAAACGTTCAATCCGATATGTGCTTCCTTACACTTTCTTTAGAAAAAGGAACACTTCTCATACAGTGGTGTCTATAAACGATGTGTCCTGACATCTGTTTGCTCATAAGTTTTTCCTCTTCCATTCCTTCAGCATGATGAACGATCATGCAATTAAGAGGAAAGTTTAAGACTAATATGCTGTATCACATACTAGATATACCTGTCTCCAGAGGGAAGTTGGTTAGTGTAAAGGTTTTTTACCTCTGAATGAGGTGACAAGATTCCTATTTATGGTTTCACCTTTATAAGATCAGCTTTCATTTATCATTGTGAAGGACCAAATTTTCAGGCTTGACTGTTAATGAAAAAGATATGATATTTCCTTCTACTCACTGATCATGCAAGGATAACTATCTTGCACATGTAATCTCTTCTTAAAAAGCACACATACAGGAACATAAACCAGATTTCACAGGGTCACAGAATATTCTGAGTTGGAAGGGACCACAAGGATCATCAAGCCCAGTTTATAAATAAATGCCCCATACAGCAATTGAACTCACAATTTTGGTATCGTTAACACCATGCTCTGACCAACTGAGCTCATCTCAGTTTTATTTGAAAGTATACTCAAGATCATTTCAGCTACAAAGCTCTTCATTTGTGTAGCTTATTGCAGTTTTGAGAGAAGTCTATTGGATTGTGCAGAGACAGTGTCTGCTTTAGTGGTAGCAATCTCTGCAGAAAAAAAAAAAATTCTTTTGTTCTCTGTTGGTATCTGGTGGCTGTGGAGATGTTGCTGGAGAGAAAATGTTGTATCTCCAAAGTGTGAAAGCATAAAAGTGTGGGCTAGCTGCACATTTATCCCAAAACTGACACATCATCTACAATGCTTTTACATCTTTAGTCAGTTAATGGCTAAAAAAAAAAAAACCGAGCTGTTTTGTAGTTACTTATTTGACTGAATTATTAGAGCCGCAGTTAACCTTTCTCCCATTTTTCAAGAGAACACATGCTACCAGTATTTATTTGGGAGTATAAAATCGTTGTTAATACTTTGCTCCCCGTAGGGTCAGAAAATGTTTTTCATCCTCTAAGTATTTAGAACAGTAGCTGAAAAGACTGAAATAAAGACAGGACATTCATTTTCTTAAAGAAAACTGAAATCCTTATATGTGTTTTCAAACTCTACTGTAGGAATAACCTGCAATCAATTTCTTTCTGATTAATTTATTCTTAGTACAAATATATAGATCAAAAACTTAGTGACTGATTGACCTTACACTTAAAATTCTACTTGCAGGAAAAGGAAACAATTTGTTTTGCATTTTAATGGTATTATGCTTCCATGGGGGAAAAAAAGAGTTCATGGGAAATTGTAAAGTTTGCAAGTCTGGCTTTATACTCTAGTGAGTGGCATCCCTGCCCATGGCAACAGGGTTGAAACCAGATGATTTTTGTGGTCCTTTCCAACCCAGCCCAAACCATTCTGTGAAAAAGCTCTCACAACTTCTTTGTACCACTAGGTTAGCACTCATGTTATTGCTGCATCATTTTGAAGCTGTATTTTGTATACAGTTTTATATTGAAATCCTACCCACTTGATAGATACTAAGTTAATTACATGGGACTTCAGCACTTGGGCTTCTGGAGGTAAGTTTTTCCCTTCTTCTCTCCATCGGTGTTCGGGGGACATCTGAGATTCCTGCAGCTATACTCCCACCACAATGCAACAAGGTCTTATGTGTTCCAATGTTTGCCAAACAAAGCTAGAAAATTCTCCATTTTAAATGGAGAGGCAACATGAAGAAGCCTTTTTTTCTGTGTGTTTGGCCTTGTTAGCTAGTTGTATTTTGTGTTTAATATTTGGATTTTTCAGTATAAACCAGAAAACATTTCACAGGGTTTCTTGTATTTAAAAATACAAAGTAGTTATGTATGAAAGAAAGCAAAAGCAAAAAATGATGCTGAAAGCTACTCTGCAGGTTTGTAAGATTTATCTGTAATTAGCAAATAGAGAAACTGATTAACATCTGATAAAGTTTTTTCACCTAAACAGCCAGTGAGATAATAATATAATAAAGCCAGTTAGTCTTGGTGTTGATCATTATGTTTCTTATAATGAGGTACTGAAATGCCATGCTGGTGCCCATTATCCTTCAGATTTTATTGGGGTTTTTTTTTCATTCATGGACCTATTTTCTATGTGTCTGGAATGATTGCAATCCCCTTTTGTGTGTGGATTGTACATGTTTTAAAGATGGATTCTTGCTCCTAATGTTACTGTATAAGCAGGAAGCAAGCCTTGCTTTGTTGTAGGCTCAGATTAATCTAAAAAACAGTGAAATTGAATCAGATATGAGATTCTTTCCATACTCCCTATGATCTTTTTTCTAGAGAGTATGATGATTCTCTTGCATATGCTGTCAGATACTGTTTAAACATCTCTGCATTTAAAACTAACTTGAACAAACATGAAATTATGAGAGAGCTTAATTGGTGCCAGAGGTTAATGTGAAATTTATTTTGCGTGTGTGTGTCTTAGTTACATTGACTGTAACACGATCAAGAGGAACAAAGAAAACTAAAGACCACATTGTTCAGGTTCATCCTACTCTCTGTGCATTTTCTTCCCTGTGTTTGCCCTGGTGTCTGTCACAGTCAGGCAGATCTGTTTATTCTCTAATATAAAAGTAACTAATGAAAAAAGGATTTTCCAGCAAATATCTGTTTCTTGGTCAATCATTCACATATCTTATCTATATGAGTAATATGCATAAGAGTACTATACTGGAAAAAAGTCACTCGTGTTTGCAGGGTTAGCATCATAACAGAATTATAGAATGGTTTGGGTTGAGAGGGACCTTAAAGATTACCTAGTTCCAACCCCACCTGCCATGGCAGAGACACCTTCCATTAGACCAGGTTGCTAAGAGTTCCATGCAATCTGTCCTTGAGCACTTCCAGGGATGGGGCATCCACAGCTTCTCTGGGCAACCTGTGCCAGTCTCACCACCCTCACAGTAAAGAATTTCTTCCTGATGTCAAATCTAAACCCACTGTTTTACAGTTTAAAGCCATTCCCCCGGTCTATCGCTAAATGCCCTTGTAAAAACTCCCACTCCAGTTTTCATGTATGTATATTCCATAGTATGTAGGGAAGGGGCACTCAAATGAAGCATTGCTGAAAGGAAAAACTAATACACAGATCTTGATTTTCAGATGCGACCCTTATTCCTCATCTTTAATTCTTTTGTGAGCTCAAGATACTGAATGGTTTAGTAAATAGGATACAATTATGGATATATTCAGAAGTGACTCCCTTAACACATTTCCCAAGATAAGGAAGTCTGTAAAAACAAAGTATGTTTATAATTGCCCAATACTTACCCAGATTTTTCATATTTATCATGTTGCTACAAGTGAAATAAAACAAACGAGGCTTCTGTCCATTTAGTTTCTTTTTTAAATTATACATTCACTTTAGAATTCATTCTTGGGAGTGCTTTATAAGGTACATGTTTGTGTGTTTTTAAGTAGTTGTCTGTAAGTGTGTCTATCAAGCACAGGTCTAAGGGAATTAATTTTTATAGAGGGTTAGATTTTTTTATGTGTGCTTTTCCTGTTAGGACATCAAATCTTCATTTTGTGGAGTGACTGCTTACCTTTGAAAGGGGTGGCTGGTGGGCAGTTAGATGCAAGGTAGTGCCTCAAAAATGGTCAAAAGGAGCAAGTTGAAATATTCCAGAAAGCTCTGTCCTTCAGTCACTTTAGTGTCCTGGCCCTTGGGTCTGGAAAGGGGCCTTAACAGAAAGCCTGGTTATCTGTAGGCTTTTGCTTTTCTTGGGAAGCACTGTAAGGCACGAACCTTTATGACCTCTTTAAATGGTTACCACAACTCCTGCCTTCTATCAGGAATCATTTTCATGTTGTTAAAAGTGATGTGATTTGTGATCACCATCAAAGCGTCTGTTCCTTGGTTTCACTCTGAATTAGGTATCAGACATAGTGACAAAGTTGTTTCTTAGTGGAAACAAGATGGAAAACCCGCTTTTCAGGTTAAGGGCCAGATTTACATTCTAACACATTGATTTATACCAGCAAGGAATGTCAGCATGAGGGCTTGCTTTAAGCATCAAGAGAAAGCATTGCTGCCAAGCACAGCAGTCCCACTTTCTCTCCGCCCCTGGTATTTATCACCGTGCTGATTCCTCCCTTACACTGGCACAAGCACTCCTACTGCTGTGCCATGAACTCTGGGTCAGGGAAAACACCCAGATTAAAATTAAACTGTTTCTTTCCGCATTTAGTTCTACTAGAGATCAGTTCCCTAGAGCGGTTCCTTGAAAGGCCGTGCAACCATTTGTGCCATCTCCAGGGAGGGGACAGAGCAGAAGCTGGGACTGGGAGCCTGTGGGGGAACAAGGAGTCCTTGATCCCTCAGGCAGGGCTTAGTCTGTATTTGCTGGATGCACACAGGAAGCTGTGGATCAGGGATGCATTTTCAGTCAGTTTAATCCAATCTGAGACCACCACTTAAATGGATTCTGCCTCCTTCAGAGCATGTGCTGCTCTGAGATGTGTTCCTGTCCCACCCTGTTTGCTATTGCTTCAGGCTGCCTGTTTGATGCAGGCAAACATCCACACATTCTTCTCAAAGTGCCAAAAGGTAGGGCTTTCAAATTTCCCTTTTGGCTGTAGAGTCAGATGCCATGTAACATTCGTTTTTCAATCTGCATACTCCCCTCCCTGAGGAAAGTTTTACATGTAGTTCATGCTAGATTTAAGACAAAGTTAGATGACTAAAGGCAGGTTTCTGAATGTGTCTAGTAGTCAGATGTGTAAATGGTACAGTTTGGCATTACAAAACTATTCAGCCAATGCAAGTGTCTTATGGTAAGCTGAAGAGTTCTCCAGACACTGTTGGGCATGTTTCAGTTCCCTCAGCACAGGGCAAAGTGTACTGTGAGAGGCTCCAGCCAACCTGCCTGAAATCTGTCCAACCCTTTCAAAGGGCATGGGTTTCCTGTTAATCGTGTTATATTCGCCAGCTGTCTGCAGATGTCTCAGATACCTTAAAGCATCTCAAATGACCCTGAATACCTATCTTTAGACAGTAGGATCCAAATCCACCGACTAGTCTTCCCTGGGTATAATGGATGCTTAGGATAACTTTCTTAGGATGCAGACATCTACCTCATCCAAAGTTAGATGAAAAGAATCTCAATAAATGCTTTTCAAAAAAAACCTGTCTTACATAGCATGAGTGTAATTCAATGCAGTAATGTCTCCCCACACAGAAAGTTCTGGAGGAAAAGTGGTAGAAGGCTCCCAGCTGCTGCTGGCAAGAACAGTGAAGGAACTGAAGTTACTAGAACCAGCAGGTCTACAGCCTGGATCACGCCTAAAAGGACAAGGATTTGGGTTGTGATTATAACTATGAGCTACACACAGTGAGGTGGAAGTGCTGTTATTCCAGTAAAGGGTTGCATGGGTGTAGAAGTTCAGTGGAGAGAATAGATAGAGGAATTCCATAGACATCAAGAAGAGTTTTCTGCTTGGGATAGTCATCACATTTTTTTTGCCAGAGCACTGCTCTCCACAGTCTCTTTACTTACTGGGATGTTTCTAGTGAGTCAGGCTGTGTGGAACCTGCAGTGTCTGCATCCAGTGTAGTGTCCAGGCCAAAGGCTCGATGGACTGCATGTAAAAGTCTGACTAATGGGAGAAGAAAGGCCAGTGCGTTATACCAACTTAAACTGCAGTATTGAGAATAGGAGAGAATGCTTTACCTTACTGTGTTGTGTTCACAGAATGTATTTTTCACTCCAGAACAGGATGCTTTGTCTTGGTTTACCGACAGAATGCGAAGTTTTAATTGTGTGTCTTGGGAAAATGTATGAACTGTTTTCTCTTGTGTGTGCTGTGGGAGCCTCTCCAGTCCTGAACAAGGTTCATGGAGAATTGTGCTTGGAATTGCTTCTCACAGGGTTTGGAGTGTGAGTCAGGTAGAATGGAACCATTAATACATAAAAAATTACTATGGAGATCTGCAGTTTATTTCATTTTGCTTCATCCAACGAAATACTGTTACTATCCAGAATTGTAACATTATTATTATTCATGTTACTGATTTATTTTAAACAGCCAAAGAGAATTAATCCTCAGCCCATTACATGGGTTCTTCCAGCCCTGAATGAAGACTTGAATTCTCTGTAAGATGAAAAATACATATATAATTCTTTTGTTTAAAATATATACAAAGAGAAGGAGACAGACTTGCAGTGTAGGAACATATTAAAGAGTATTCCATGGAAGTAGCACATCTCAATTTTCTTTATTAATCTAACCATGTACAAGGAAAGCTGGCTTAAGTTCATCAGGTGAAATGCACATGGCTTCTGGGAAGATACATAGCTGCGGGGAAGAAATTCAGATTCTTCCCAAAACTTGTATGAAAAGAGTAAATCTGCATGGCCAAAAAATGTGGTGTCAATCATTTAAGCATATTAGGTGTAAAATTCTTTAGCATTAATTATATTCTCCATGTTCCGCACAAATTACCCTTAATACATTGGTGTTAACTCATACTGTTAACTCATTTTAACTCATAAATCTATATTCATACTGCATTGTTTGCTGATGATTGCACTTCCCACTGCAGATTGGGGCAGATTCAAATGATAGAAATGAATGTTGGCCTTGAGTTCACTGTTGGTGTTTGCAGTATAGTGATGAAATGCTAGGAATGGCGGGAATTGTAGAAATAATATTCTCTAAAACCTACATGTTTATAATTTTTCTTCTCGTGTATTAATAATAGTATTCTGGCATAGGTTAGAACATATAAATGTTATACTTACGACAGTCAAGAGACTTATACCTTGTTGAGTATGTCTCTGAAAGAACTCTAAACACTGTAAGCTGTTTGCTTCACACACCATTTAGTTTTCACAGGAAAATAATGGAAGTTTTCACTGGTCTATTATTGACCCAAATAATGCAGACTTCTTGACTATTAATTGTCAGAACATTCTGTGTATGGACTCAAATACAGAATTGTAAAATCATAGAATCATTAAGTTTGGAAAAAACCTCTAAGATTATAAAATCCAAATTTCGACTGAACATCGCCATGTCAACTAAGTGCCCCATCCAATCATTTCTTGAAGACTTCCAGGGATGGTGACTCTACCAGCACCTCAGGCGACCTATACCTGATCACGCTTTCATGGAAAAACTTTTTTCCTGATGTCGTACCTGAACCTCCCCTGGTACAGTTCGAGGCCATTTCCTCTTGTCCTGTCACTAATGCTTGAAAGAATAGGCCAACCCCCACCTTGCTACAACTTCCTTTCAAGCAGTTGCTCAGAGTGATAATATCACCCCTGAGCCTTCTCTTTTTCAGCCTAAACACCCCCAGCTCCCTCAGCCCCTCCTTATATGATTTATTCTCCAGACCCTTGCCCTTCTCTGGAAATGCTCCAGCACCACAATGTCTTTCCTGCAGTGAGGGGCCCAAAACTGAGCACAGCACTTGTGGTGTGGCCTCATCAGTGCCAAGTACAAGGGGACATTCCCTGTCCTGGGAATGTCCAGCTCCTGCAGGCCACACTGTTGCTGATCCGGGCCAGGGTGCCATTGGCCTTCTTGGCCACCTGAGCACAGCTGGCTCATGTTCAGCTGCTGTCACCAGCACCCCCATGTTCTTTTCTGCTGGGCATCTTTCCAGCCACTCTGCCTGCAGGCTGTAACACTGCAGGGGTTGTTGTGACCCAAGGGCAAGACCTGGAACTTGGCCTTGCTGAACCTCACACAACTGGCCTCAGCCCATCGATTCAGCCTGTCCAAATCCCTCTGCAGAGCCTTCCTGCTTCAAGGAGATCTGCAGCAATCTGCTGCATCATGTCAGACTTGGTTCTCTTTCCATCATGTGGCATTTTACAAAATTCCACAGAACACTTGGATACTGCTGACTTTATATGTATTTATAGGGGTTCACTTGTGTGTCAGCCATAGACAAAAAATTGTACAAAATTTTAAATCATAGATTGCAGAGAGCATTCACAGGAATAATTCACAGTAAGTCTTGGACTATTTATATTAATATGGATTTGCGTGGTTTTTTGGTTTTTTTTTTTTTTAAATTTTGCAACCAGTGGGTGTGCAAGAACATTATGTGACAAGGCATATTTTGTAATCAAATTTGATTGGTGGAAGCAGAAATTTAGATGGTATAAATCCAGCTTCAGTCAGCACTATAGGATATAAGAAGAGACCACGTGTTTACTTTAAAGTTGAAATATAGTATAGCCATAATGGGATATGCTCAAATTTCAACTGTTACTCTGGAATATTTTCATCATTATTTGTATATGTGAGTAATTATACTTAGTGTAGTACAAGTTAATATGCTTTTATGTTGAACTTCCATGCACTTCTGCATAACATTTTTTTTATTCAGATCTCATTGCATACTTGGTAAGGTAGCAAAGAAATAACCTAAAAGGTTATAGCTTTCCTATAGGGTGTACTGTCCAAATCTCATTCTCCTGCAATTTTTGTGTGGCTCTGCTCCAACATCTCTTAGGAAGAAAAAGTTTCACTTAATAATCCGAATGAAAGTCCAGGCCCACTTTCATGCCATGAGTTTTGCCAGCCTGTTCTCTGGTAGATTAAAATAACTGTTCTTCTTCTCCCTGTCAAAATGTGACTCAGAGAAAGCAGTGCCCTTTGGGGACACTGGTGGGAAAACTGGCTGTGCAATTTGTCTGACACCTAAGGGTGGCACGTCTCTAGTTGTTGAATAATGTTAAAGGAAACCATAAAAAAAAGGGGTGGAAGACTTGGCCTGTATTACATGTCTGTGTAAGCAGCTACTGTATTTACCCTGAGAAGGGCATGTGATGACAGACTGGGGAGAAAATGGTTTCTGTGGCCACACATGAGTAGGAAAGAGAATGACAAGTGTGTCCAGCAACCTGTAGAGTGCACTGTCAAAAAACACTGAGAGAACCCAAGATCAAATCTACCCTGATTTATTTCCCTCTAGCCAAAACTAAACCTTTTCTGTCTATGAAGAAACATAGTCCCTTACTAAGCTACGCAAGACAGGGCTTAATGAACTATCTCAGGAATCAGCAGATAGTTCAGGAGGCTCAGCAGAGCATCAAACTGGTAAAGCTTTGCCTCTGGCAGGGCTGTCATGTGGCATTATCCTTTGTGCCATGAAGAGGTACCTGCTCAACTGGAGATTGTTTGTGTGGCTCTAACAGGATGCATATACTGTGTCTTGCCCCCATGTTCATGTGCAAAAGCACATTAAGGTATCTTGGTGACTGTAGATTGAAGTACCTCTTCCATAAAAGAGCTACAACCTAGGCCTCTTTAATGTAAGCACATATTAGAGCAAATGTTTCTCCATTGAAAAAGTAGTTTTTGAGACAGTGCACACAGATTTCATCTCACTTTTCCCTCCAATGTTCTTTAACATAAGGATCTTTATCAAATTTATCCTGAAAGTTGCTCGTTAACTACAAAGGGAAAAGAAAGTACTTTCCCGTGGTTATGTTAGACTGTATGAGTCTCATTATCCTCTCAAGAACTTACTCAGTGAGTATGTGAAGAGGTGAAGAACAGAGGTATTGCTTATATCTCAGCAGTTAAGAAATCTAAAAGATATATTAATTTATTAACATGAGGTAAGAGTCATGTCAAAAGGGTTAGAAATATGTTTGGACAAAGACGTTTCAAGGTCACAATGTGTTCTCTTGAGATGTTTGCATTAAAGTGTGTGAAAAAACAACTTATTGTAAGACCTCCTTTGGACTACAGCAACCAGTTTTGGAATCATAGAATGGTTTTGGGTTGGAAAGGACCTTAAATTTCATCTAGTTTCAAGCATTTCGTTCCATTTAGCCAAAAACCATCTAGTTTCTTCTGTTCAACAATTTTTGAAGTGCTCCACTGTAGGAGGTAGAGACAACAGCAAAAAGGCCCTGACTTTGTAGGTAGAGATCAGTGGAAATATCCCTTTGGTCAGTTTGGATTAGCTGTCCTATTTGTGTCCCCTCCCAAGATCTCCCAGCCTGCTGAAGGGTAGCTGAACATTGGAGAGACAGTGCTGGTGCTGTGCCAGTGCTGCTCAGCAGGTGCCAAAACACTGCTGTGTTATCAACACCAGTGCAAAGCTGCACTGTGAGGGCTGCTGCGCAGAAAATGAGCTCCAACTCAGCCAGACCCAATGCAACCTTACAAATAACGTTAGTAATATTTTCCCTCTTTGAAAAGGCAGGAGACAGACAAGACGTTTTCTTAAATAGACAATGTAGTAAGCACTACTTTGGAAAGCTTAAGGCTAGAGTCCACCCTTCCAAGTGACAAGATAGGACTGAGCAATAGAGTTAAAGCAGGAAAGTTTCTCTGGCACAGAGGAACCTGTAGCAGACAGGTATCAAGGATCTGTTTTAGCAAGGGCATGGGCATTTGTATGACTACAGTTGCATGCGCAAATGTTTGAATGATCGAAACTTTTTTATGGATCACATAACTTTTTGGATCTATCTCTAAACAGATAAGGAGTCACTGCCATGTTTTTCTTTAGAATAATTCTTTAGAATTCTTTGTGGCATAGATTGTTTTGCACAGGAGGATCAGCAGTGTATTGCTTTCAAACTGAACAAGCGGTCGCTCAACTTTCATAGATGGGCTGAAATGTACATCTTTCCAGAGGTGTCAAACAGAGGCCCAGCAATCAGTGACATTTTATATATTGCACAGTTGAGTGTATGAAGATTAATACTTTTGCCTTTCCATCTTCTGATGTTAATTCATATCCACACCTGTTTGATCCTACAGAACAGAGAAAGAAATCTTGTGAGTGTAATTTATGTATCTCTTATGCCCCTCTCATTAACCAATCCTGCTAATTAAGACATTAATTTTCTTCTAGAATTCAGGTAAGAGAAAGAAGTATTCTGAAAAGCTCTATGACAATCAGTAACTAGAAGGGTTTCTCTAACCATCTATACTTACATAGCCAGAGGGCTGCTCAGGCTGATTCCATCTGAGATGTGCTGTTAATCTCACTGAGCAACCAGTGAGCTTTGTCACCTCTGCCCTGCCTTCCAACTCTGCTGTATCCTCTATTCTTCATGGCCCTACAGTCCTTGGGGCTTCTGTGGCATTCCTGGAATGGGCTTCCTGAGCCCATGGGCCTCAGTCTCCAGCATGTTGTTGCATCCTATAAGAAGCAGAAATCCTAACAGGTAGCAAAGGCACTGTCATATTCCATGGGGGAAAGAAAATAAATATTTCAAACAGCCATGAAATCAGTTTAAAATAACAAGTTTAACACCCCCAGCCAAAAGGAGGAGATAGGTGATGACAGCTCAGCACTGTGTCATCAACACTGTTCAGATTGCTGCAGGCCAGAGTTTTCTCAGCAACTTCCCAAGTGCCCCCCATGGCGCTGCAGCCTGGGGAACTGCCCTGGTTTGTGTCTCAGAAACCTCAGCATCTACAGTGGGTGACATGTGGGAGGCTGAGGTCATGTCCCAACAGGTGAGTGCTATGCAGCTCCCTTTCAAGAAAGGGTGGGAGACAGCTTTCTTTAAAGCTGATAAACATTTGTGCTGGCTGGCAAGTTCAAACTGCTGCGGTCGCACCTCTGCACGTTTCTGTACGAATGCTAAGGCAAAAAAAAAAAAAAAGTAAACTTGAGACCAGAGATACCCAGGCCTTCACCTGCCTGTATGTGATAGCCTGCAGATTTCGTGGGAGCTGGACTTGACTTGAGAAAAACATTGCCTCCCTGGCCTTGGAAAAAAGGTGAAGGATTTTAATTTCTCAATACATGTGGGAGAGCAGTGGTGGAAATCTTAATCAAGGATTTTTCAGAAGTTTGAGTGATGCCAAATCAACTTAAATAGCTAAAACAGTAATAGCTTTTCAAGCTGAGTAAAATGTGAACCGTACATAAATAAGTTGTTAAAATCTGGTGTATAATAAAAACAAATTTCATTTTAAAGATGCAATTTTTCTGCTGCTGATTTTAATTTAATTGCTACTTATCTCAAAGCATAAGTGAAGATTTCATGCAGATGCAGATAGGAAGAGGGAGAAAGAAATTATGTGTTAGAAGCAACATACTGTCAAGGCTGAGTTGCCATAATTTCAAAGTCACTTCTGTCCCCTGTCCCTCTGCTTTATGTCTGCTGAGCTTCTCTCTTGGAAAACTCACAGTGGTCATATTATTCTGAACTCTCAACTCTGCTCTTCATTTCTGAAGTACTTTTGTGCACTTAATATCCAAAAAGATTTCTGACATCTTGGCTTGAATCTTTTAAGGAATCTTTGGCTTCTTCCAGTTTGGTTTTTTTTCCCCTCTTACAGTATATATTGTGACTGTAACATAAGCATTTCAGATAAAATAATACAGGAATATATTATAATTACTGCCTTAGGAATATGCAGTTCTGTTCCTTAGGATAGACCTCAAGTAACACTAAAAAATTTATCATGATATGAAAAAATAACACTATTGCAAAAATATTTCTTTCCTCAGCAGAACTAATATCTTTGACTACTTTGCAAGGCTTAAGTCAGTGACTTCAAAAGGAATCCTTTTTTGTTCTTATTTATATCAACAATTTTTTATGTTTTCAGTTTTTTAATCTGCCCTTTCTGAACAGGACTAAATCACCTGCAAAAGGTTATAGGTTTGACATAGCTTAAAAAAGATGAAAGGCACCACAAAGGAGTTTCTCTGGTCAAATAATATTAGAAAATAAGTATTTGAGATTACCTGGTACAATTACTCTGAAGTGAATTAAAAATAAATGTTAAATGAAGCTGCTTGACATTTGTTCTCCTTCATCAGTCAGGCATTTTATTTGTTGTGTTGCCAGAACAGAAAAGGAACCAAAATTCAGGTAGAAGTAAATTCTTAATAATGAAAAACAGTTCAATCACTTTAACACAGAGTTAAAAGAATACTTTTTGTATCAGTGCTGAGTGAGTTATAACAAGTCCAGTTGATAAAATGGAAACACTATTCCAACTTGTTTACAGTAGGTTTTGCAAATAACAACTTCTTTAATCCCTCTTGCATACATTTTCCTCTTAAGTCTATAAAATTTAAGATTTATGTGTTTGGATTGTGATCTGAAATGGAGGGGAGTTTTCTGCACGACAGTGTTCAACAACTAGAGTTGAAAAGTTCAATTAATTCTTCATAGGAAATTTGCCAATTTTACACAAAAAAAGCAATTTAAAATTCATTGTGAAAAATCAGAGGCCTCAGTTTCAGATGATACTCACTCATGCACCCTGGTTTTAAACGTGAGAGTGATTTGGCAAGCATTGAAATATTAGGCACATATGTAGGAGTTTGCACTTGTGGGTTCTAAAGGAAAACGTCATTTAATGAAAGGGAACTTGGTCTATTCTTTTCCCAGAATAGAGGAATTTCTTAAAACAATACAATATGAAGTGCGATAATATTTTGGTTGTAGTTACATTTCTACTGGCTGCTGTTCTATTGTAATGTCTTTCATTTGAGAGGTTGCAGTATGCTTTTCTGTTCTTACTCCTAGGTTGAGGGTCATGGCTTAGGATGTGCCATGACCCTCAAATTTAACACTTTGTCTGAAAAGGTTTTAAATGAGAGTAGTTTTCCTACAGGCTAATACATATGTAGCACTACTATAGAGGTATAAACCAGAAAAAAGTCCCCTATGTGATAGTAACTAAGCTGGTGGAGCTAAACCCGTTATTCTGTGAGCCAAGGAAATGAACCTTGCTTCAATTCAGCTGGAGCCTCTTGGGAGAAGTTGTCTGGCGCCACAAAACAAATTAGTAAGCAGAGACCTGAAGACTATTAAGTTTATTTTAAGAATGTGTTGTCAGAGATCTAATAAATTTACTTGTTGCTGCAGGCCATGCATGTAAGAAGCCCTAACTAATCCAGATGGTGCAGGAGGTGGAGGGAGGTGCAGGGTGTGGATCTTTAGGAAAAAGATATTGTGCTTTAGGTAAGATGGGCATTGTTTAATGATAGATGTGATAGCTTGAGTGGTATGTTTGGGTTTTCTCTGTTAATATTCACAAGGCAATTTAAATTAATTTTCTCATGCAAATTTAGTTAGTGACTACACAAAGTGCTAAGTAGTTTAATGACAGCATGGAAATAACCTTATAGTAACAGAATAGTTCTTCTAAACTAGATAGATTTCTTTTGTTGCTATGTTTAAACATTCCAAAGAGTACTTTAAAAGTGTTTAAATTTACAAGTTTACCATGTTACAGTTTGTAGTTGCACTGTTTTAGAAATCCTTCTCTTCTTGCTCAGGGAGAGTAGAGATAAGCTGCATTCTTGTACTTTTTTAATCTCTGTGTTTGATATTAGGTGTTGTATAGCTGTGACCAATGGTTTTAGGAGGTGGATTCCCTGCTGACCAGTAGTTGCTAGATTATTAATGGATATATGAAGAGGTTTTTGTAAATAAAGTTCTCCTTTTCGCCATCTTGGGTTCATCTGCCTGTTTTCTCTGCCAGCTCCTGCGAATCTCAGGAAATCTCTAACCGCAACAGTTCAGGAGCAGTTGTCTCTTTGAGTTTTCTCAGGACCCTCCTTTGTCAAACTGGCTTGACTGGGTTTTAGTTAGCCCTCTAGACTGGCAGGCTGAACACACTCCTGTTGCACTCAATGGAGGGGGTCAAATCTTTCTAGAGGGTGATCTAGCTGTTCATGTCAGATGTTCCTGCAGTTCCTGAAGGTGTAGTTCTTTCCATTCATTGTGCCTAGACAGCTAGCTTAAGTTAAACGTCTTTTATATGATAACATTAGATTATATGAATCCTACCTTTAAGGAGGATCTATTGAAGGACCCCTAAGGCGCATCTCTTGTCTTCACCTTTTGTGAAAGAGGAGCCTGTTGATTATGTTCCTGTGCCCTGGGACCAGAGCAAAAACATACTGTGTTTTGCCGGGGGTGGTTATTCACTGGAACTATTGACTTTGTCTGCTCTGAGTTTTTTCTGCTCAGAAGCAGTGGTCATCCTGCAGAGCTAGTCCTTTGCCTACAGCACAGGATCCAAAACCAGCAAGTGGATCTTTTGGATTCCTTTTGCAAATCAGTTACAAAGTGCTTAATATCCATAAAGGCTTCCAAACACACACAGTGCTCCAGCATCTTTTTTGATGATTCAAATTGGGTTTCTCTTTATCCACTTTGCTCTTTCCTTTGACAACTCATAGTCTCTTGGTGCAGCCAATAGAGTGACAGGATCCAGTCTCTTGGTGAGCTAATTTGTACTGAGCTGATTTAAACTGAAATTAATTTAAAGTTATGAAATGAAGTGGCTGAAGGGCCAGTGCATATTTGCTTCCACAGTTTCTGTTAATGAAAATCAGGTTAGTCTCTTAATCAGAATCCAGTTAATCTCCTGCAGAAGAACTGGACATAGACTTGAATTGGGAATTCCTTAAATTAACCCAGCGTGAATCCCCAGACTGCACTTGGAGACATCCTTAGTGACGCTTAGTTGAATTTCACGAGGATCCAAATTTAATACGCACTAGCTAACCTTGACACTCGTGTCTTGTCTCTCACTTCCCCTTCCTTTTTGTAACAAAGCAGCTCCATGGTATTCTTCAGATATTTCTTCTGCTACGTGACTTCAGGCATTTGCTTATTCTGAGCCCTGGCAAATGTGGCCTTTCCAACTCATTTATCAGGGGTAGACATAAAACTGAAGAAAAAAGAAGAGTTACAGGAACTACTGAAAGATGGAAACCGTCTGCAGTTCATTGGATACCAGCAATTATACTGTGGGCAAGCTAAGTCCATAATGTTGGGAAGTGTGTGTTTTCTCATGAGAAGTCAGAGAAAGCATTGTTTTAGTCCCTAATCACTAGGGGCTAGTTTAGGGGCTTGGTTTTGGCTGTTCTGCAAATATATTGAGTTACAGTGGCAGACAGAGTGCAGGAGGGTGCAGAGTTCAGCAAGTTGTTTTTGTGATTGGGGTCTATTTTAGTGTACTTGAAAGACACTTTTAAAGGTGAAGCATTTTGAAGATTTTCTCATTGGGTAAAATCATTAGGTTATCTTATGCACTGTTAAAGTCAATTCAGAACTTTCTAGTGGCATATGCTATGTGTTTAGGCTTACTTAGGCATTTCACTTCTGCAATTTCCATATGAAATTAAGGCAGTTTTACAGGATATTCCTTTTCTGATGGTCATAGCAGAGGGAATAGCACATGATCATAGAATCATAGATTAATTTGGATTGGAAGGAATATTTTAAAGTCATCTAGTCCAATAGTGTGCTTCCCCAATGCATTGAGAGCAGAACATTTATTGTCTGGGGGTTTTTTAATAGTTTGTTAAAAAAAAAGATTTACTTGAGATTTTTGCCTTTTTAACCTGGAGCTAAAATGTACTGGGACCATGACACAGTACAGCAAATCAGAGTTGTTGAAACTATGTGTCTTGAACTGGGCATAAAACATCTATATGTTTATTCTGACTAACAGAATCACCTAGGATTTATATGTTTCTCCTGTAGTCTGGTAAAAATAGGTTTATACTTTCTATGAATGACTATGAAAATAGTGAGGAGATGTGGAAAATGCTGAGGTTGACAGGTAGCTTCATGGCTAAATGGGAAATTGTGATGCTGGGGACTAAGATTTCTGCTTTTCCCTTCAGGTTTTGCTTCTAACAAAACCATTGATGTCACTTTGTCCTGATGTATATTAACTGAGTTGACTCATCGCAAAAGAGGCTAATCAAAGAATAAAAAAATGGAACAGATGTCTAAAAATGGCCATTTCCCTGCTCTTCCCTCTCTCTGTGTCTCTGAATTCAAGTTCAGAAGAGGGTTCCCTTTTTGGATGGTTCATGTCCCTACTGCAGTGAGGAGAGCCTTAGCAAAGAGAAGGGTAGGGCAGTGCCAGCTTAAGTAACCCTGTCTGAGTGAGGCACTAGATGGAGTCAAATATTTCGAACCAAGGACGAAAGAGCACAGCTCTTGCAGACGTGCAAACAAGTCAGCAAGTATTGCATTGTTGTACAGTGTTTCCTGAACTGTAGGCAGACTGTTATTATGCCACAGTTGCTCTCATTCTCCTTATTAGCATCTTTTTGCAGTCTGTTTAGAAGGCAGAATAAGAAGAGGAAGGAGAAAAGACCAGTAGTAAAAATTCTGAGGAAACTCTTTTTTCTTAGTTCTTTACTTACTGGTTGTTATTTTCCCTCTGTCTTGTTTCTGATATATGTTCTTTGTTCTGGAAGAATTTATAGGTTGGGTTTGTCTTTTTTTCCCATCAAACTACCTCACCTAATGACTAAAAAGAGCAGATATGTTGTACCTTGAAGCTCTACAGATCCCAGATAGCTGTGTTTTTACAGACATACGGTGTGTCTTGTACAGACACAATGAGTCTGTGTGGCTGTGGTTATACAGGGTAGGCACTGTGTTGCTGATTCATCTCTGATTTATGCCATGGATACTGTGCAGGGAAGTCAATATCTACACCAAGATGTATCAATTTCTATCATGTCAATAGGTGAATACTGTGCTGCAGTTATATGTTTTTATTTCTAAAATAGGGTCTGGGGTAACTCCTAGGGACAGCACAGCTACCATCAGACATTCCTTATGGAATGGCCATTCTTTATGGTCCCTCAGGTTGACAGTGCTCAAGTTACACGATTTAATGGTAGAATTATTTTATATGCTGTCTTTGCATATCTCTGTGATCTATGGACCTGATTCTTTCTTTCTCTGAGCTCTTTCCATCTTGGTAGAAAATTCTGACAATCCAATCTGTATTTTTTCATAGAGGATTTATAACTTTAAGATATCTGAGCATCATGGCTGGAAAGATGACTGCTTAAATGGGAATATTAATTTAAATGTTTTTCCCATCAAGCAGTTGACTGACCAAGTCCTCTTCCCCCTTCTCTTTTATTCATGTTGGCTAAGTGAAACTGGTTTTTCCAGATGACTTGATCTTTTTAGGAATTTCTTGTTTGGTGACCTATGCAAAAATAATATATCACTGTTTTCTGACAGGCAAACAATTTGCTGACAGGACTTCTATAAATACCAGTTCCAGGTTACATCTATCTTTAACTTGTCATATGCAGGCAAACCTTTTCAGAGGGTTTTGTCCTCAAAAGCCTCAGTCAGTCTTGAAGTCACTTTGTGACTCACTCTAAATCCTTACCTTCAGCGCTTTATAATGTTTTTAACCGTGTCTCACAACTCTTGCCAGCTCATTTCTTGTGAATATCTCACTGCACCATATCCTGTCTAGCATCTTCTGATTTAGCACTGCTGCACTCTGATCTCTGGCAAAATTCAGTAAACAAGTTTTCACACCTCACTATAGCAGCATCTTGCCAGCCACATCTCATTGATGCAAAGTTACTTTGGATTTACCTTGTTCTAACATTGCCCTCCTTCCTTTTGTGTAGTTTTAAAAGTAATGGCTTCCCTCTCTGGACTTCTGCTGTATTTGTGTTGCCAGCACTTGTTTGGGAGAGGAACAAAAGCAAAACTGTCACTGGGGCATAGTAGCTTAATGATTTGCTCAGCAGCCAAATGCCTGACTGTGCCCAAGGGAAGTGCTTTGGAGCAGTGCACATTTCATCTGCTGAGAGAAGTATTATTGTAGGGAAGATACTTAAATTTAATAGTGAACCAAATTAAAGCAACGTGTGCAATTTTATTTCTGACATTTTGTAATTTCTAAAAGCTATACCTTAATATTCTTTACAGACATTGTGTTTGTGTGGTGCTTGGCTCTACGATGTTGTAGGAGTTTCACCCAGATCAGGCAGGGGGGAATTCATCTTACCCAGCATTAGACGGCTGTAATAAAAGTGTCTACAACATAAAGGGTCACAACTGGGGTTTCTAAAATCTGATGAGGAAAAATGAATGTATTTTTAAATAATTCAAAGCAAAGCTAATCTCATTCAAAAACAATTGCCTAAATTAAGTCCTAGCCTTACAAAATGCCTCTTTCCTGGGTTTGGCTATAGAGATAGTTTAGGATTTCTAGCCCAAAAATAAATACCTGAAATTAGGTACAGTGTGTCATATGCTTCCTGGTCTGTTTTGTCAGAAGTCTGTACTATAATAATAATAATAATAATAATAATAACAGTTAATAATAAGAAGAACAGCAGTTTTGGGACAGTGGACTGTGAAACAGCTTGTATTAATTAGAAAACATGTCTCTGAATATGAAAATAAAGCACAAAGTGAAGAAAGAAAAGTCTAAAATATCTATATTGTTTTCCTAAAATTTTAAATCTGATAGGTTTAGTATTGCACATTCTAAAAGGTGATTATATATTTCAGGAACAAAATAGTCTGTAAAATGGAGGCTTGCTATAAACCCCTTAGCAATGCAGTTTTTTGTTTTGTTTTGTCTTTAAATTCTGAAAAAAAAAAAAAAAGAAAGAAACAGCTGGAAGCAAAAAATAGGTGGAATGAAGACAATACTAAATCTTTTTTATTGGCTTTCTTTGTGCTTTTTTTCTTCCTAAATTTCATTTGTAAGAGACTTGTACGTAAGTTGTAGATTGTGTGCCTTTGTCCACAGCACATTTAACCCTGAGTTCTTTGGATATGAGAACCAATTATGCCAAATTTTCTTTTGTTTTCTATCCTTTAGTTAGAATATCTTTCGTCTAAAAGGATGAAAAATCTGCTAGAAAATTTTCCTTTACCTGGGCAATTTCCAATATCTGACATTCTCCTTTGTAGTAAGCTCATGCAGCAGTATTTCTTCTCACTGGTGGTACTAATAAGTCTCTCTTCTCTAATAGACAGTAAAGTTCATTCTTTTTATATCTCAGAAACTTTTATCCTTCTGTTAAATTATGGTCAAGTTGGGCAGTGTGTTCAAGGGTGGCACACAAATGGCTCTTCTCACTGGATTAGAGAACAAGACATATTCTGTTACATTTGTCCCCAGAAACTATGGCAAGACATAACAAATGGCTAAGCTAATGTAAGTGCTGCTGCAGTTACTGCTGTAACACTATCGCTGCTGGTTCTCTGTGGCGCTCACTAGTTTTTGGTGGGTGTGTGTTTGTAGCTTTCCCCTTTGTCAGTGGCGATAGAGATCAAAAGAGCAGAAAGAAGCAGGTGAGGAGTGCAGGGAGATACTCCAGAAACCATTTCCCCCCTCTCATTCGCACAGCGCCTTCGCCTCAGTGTGAGATTGCACAACTGTAGTTCCTGGGTTTTATAGTGGCCAGGTCAATAAAGAAACGTAGAGGCTTATCTTTGGAGCAGACTGAAAGCATATGGAGTGGCTGACTAATTTTTTAAGAATGGAAGAAACTGGAGGGAGTAAACCAACCTTCATTTGTCTCTTCCTCCAGTAGTTAAGCCATGAATTAATTTAAATACTTAGGTATGTCTCTCTGCTGTTCAGAGGAATTACTTTTTTCACTGGCTTGGGTAGAGAAGTGTTAATTTCTAAAGGAAATTTCTTGCACATTTAAGATGGTTGTTACCTGAGCAAACCTTGTTCTGTAGCAGCACCTTGTGGGAAGGAAATCAGACTACAGTCTCCCGCACAGGCCAGCATTCCCAGAAAAGAGTTGCTGAGTGAGCATCTCCCATCAATGAGCTGAACCGCTTATTTTATTATTGCTGTAGAACTTAGAGGATTCTAGAGTAATAAAAAACATATCCGTTAGGATGATATGCAGAAGGTATCCCAAATATGTTTTTATTAGTTCTTGATCTTTTTCTCTTGAGAAACAAGAAAATTAGGGTACTATGTTTGTATAAGATAAAATTTACTCCTGTGTGTAGCAAATATGTTATGGTTGAGTTCTTTGCTTGTTATTTCTTAGTTTTAAATCTTTAAAACCTTTGAATTGTCATGTCCAGATAGATCCACATCTTACCCAGGATACAAGGTTGGATTAACCTCAAAAGACAAAGTAGTTTTTAACAAAAAAGAAAAGTTATATCTTTATAATTTTGTTTTGCAGGAGGCAATAAGCTGAAGAATCAACATTTTCGCCTAAACTGGGCATGGATCTCCTTAGAAAAGGAATATTACTTAGTAAATGAAGACTCCAAGTATCTTGATGTTGTTCTTAAACGGAGAGGTTACCTGGGAGAAACCTCTTTCATAAGTAAGTTCAATTCTAACCTTATCAGTTACTTCTATAAGTCGCTGGCCACCAAGTTGATAAAATGTATCAATGTAAATATGTCACATTACTGCTCCTTCATGCTAAACAAACTATATTCAACAGTATATGTTTATTTATTTAAGAGTGTATCTTTCATTATGCTATGTATAGGATTTCTTTAGTTATATAATGAAATCTTCCCTTTTGTTGCTTTGCCTTCTGCAATTAATTTTTAACTAAACAAGCCAAGACACGGTTCTTCTTTCTTTGATTTAATTAATACCACTCTTTCTTTGTTTCACAGAATTCAGTTCCCATCCAGATCTTCTTCTCCCTGTAGTGAAAAAATACGTTTGTAGCAACTGGAAAGACAACAATAAACATATATCATTTTCCAGGAAGGCTATTGTGAGCTGGCCTGACCAGCAGCTACGAGCATTAGGCTCGTTTTCTTTACTCAGTGTTGGCAGCCAACTGAGGCTGATACAGGAGGTGTTGAAAACTGTTTGCAGTGTCTGGGGAGCAAAAAGGTGAAAAAAAGGTTGTGTTATCACATCCTGCAACCTCACACCTGTTTGTAGCTTCTGGATCTGTTCCCATTCTCTGATGCATTTGCGCCAGGGAGCATTATCCTTGTACAATTTCACACTGAAACCTATGGTGAGCTTACACTGCTTAGAAAAAACACTCAATTTAAAGTTGTTTTTGCAGAGATATATAAGCATTTGCCTGGCAAGTTTCTGTTTAGGACTTTTACTGATCAAAAATCTTGAGTTTCAGGTAATGAGATGCAGTTGGGACACCTATTTTGGCATGAGATTTGAGGGATATAGATCTTAACTAATAGGATCTAACTTTAAAGACTGTTTTGAGCAGTGAACTAACTTTGATAATATATTTCTTTTAAAGAAAGAAAAAGAATGGAAGAGAGAAATTAAATGCATAGTTAAGGATGTGTGGTTTAATTACTGGTACAGAATAACAGATACTGATGTGATCTCTGATCCTTCAGACAGAGTGTTTACAAAATTTTCTACCTGTGGATTCAAGGTCAGTTTCAGAATTGAGCTGACGGAAAATTCAGCAAAACTAGAATAACTTGCCTCTGACTACCTTAACCGTGCAAATAAAATTACAGAATTTGAAAGGGCTTAAAACATACTGGTCAAGATGCTTGCTGCCCTTTCTGGTCCATGTGCAGTGCCAACACAGGTGAAGGTTTATAGGTTATGTAAAATTGGCTATGACTTAGAACAAGGCACAAGCCTGAAGAGAGAAAGGCAAGGTTTGTAGGGAAAGGTCATGTGTTTCAATACAGTAATGCACTTGGAAGAAACCATCAGATAAGGGAGAAGTTTCAAGGTTTTTATTCTGAAAACCCAAGAAAAGCCTTTAAGATTTCAGTGGTACTGTGGGATTTAAACAAGGCCAAACGCATGAATTAGAGACAATTCTGAAATTACTAATTTCCATGAGGGTCTGTCAGACAGCCTTAAACTGGGAGTGAAATACCTATGAAAATCTGTTTTACAGCAGTCTGAATCTGAGGCTGGAACCTCTGTGGACTGAGTTGTTTGAATTTTATCCCATGGACTTGCAGCTTCAACTTCACTTGAACTTAATGATTATCATTGTGCAAACACTGAAATAAGAGCATAATAATTTTAAAAAATGCTTATTACAATGGCAGTGAGAGCAGTGGTTCAGATTTTGCATCTTCTTTCATTCGTATTCACTATAGACTCCTTTGTGTCTTTGTGTTTTCCTTAGTTTTCACTTTAAAGACTGAACTTTCCAGGGGTGTTTTTATTTTTTCCTAAGAGAAATAAATATTTTCTAGCATTTCAGGCAGGATGTTATTTAGATGTTCTGGAAAAGAAGAGAACCCAGGGGGCTAAAAGGGGAGAGAAAACTCTGTTGTCCCTTTGGACATCCATGGTTGATTTATGGGGAAATGAAAACCAGACTGTAACCTCAAAGAATGTAGTTTTTTACGTCTATGTCTGACACCCAATATAAAATTAAACAAGAGTAATGGATTTAGCTCAGATGTTCTCAGGTTGTGAAAAGTGTATTTTTTTACATGTTTTCAATGGGAGAAAAATTACCAGTGATGTTTTTAATAACTTGAATTTCTTATTTTAACAGGTATTAGCACCAAAGATGGTACTGCCAAGAAAGATAAAGATTTCAGAGGAAAAGCCCAGAAGCAAGTGCAGTTTAATCCTGGTCAAACCTTGGCCACATGGCGAGTACGGATTTTGAGTGATGGTGAACATGAACATTCTGAGTCCTTTCAAATTGTTCTTTCTGAGCCTGTCATGGCAATTCTGGAATTTCCTGCTGCATCCACAGTGGAAATTATTGACCCAGGAGATGGTAAGAACCTTTCCAGAACTGTACTGCCAATATGTGTACATACCAAAAGATAGACTAGGGGACAAATGCTGTGAGTAACAGTGGATACTAAAGGTTACCTTTCCTCAGAATATTTCTGAAGATAGATTTTCACATCAGGTAGCCATTTTTCATCTATCACATCAAGTGCTTGATGAATAGCTAACTCAGGCAGCACGTTTTTATGAAATACCTGCATTTTTTAATGAAATGTTATTTCTAGGGGGTTCGTTTGCTTGCTTGTTTTCACTTTAGATATAACAGGTTTTCCATTAAATGTGTTTGCAAACAGAATGTGTCTGCAGAGTTGTCTGGAGGCTGACTTGATTTTCTCTTCCAAGGTAATTCATGTGGGAGAGGATGGTACAGGAAAGTCTCGGCTGTTTGGCCCCAACAAGTTTGAGTCTTGGAGCAAACTATTTGCATCAGTTAGGCCTTCTCTTAGCTGAGAAGTTCAGTAAGTGTAATGTTCAGTAGACCAAGTGAAGCACATGCTGTGTCAAGAATAAATGAAATTATGGCTAAATATGAAGAAATAAGCTGAGTTAAAAAGAAAAAGAAAAAGAAGTAGAGCATGCTCTGGTTGCTTTGCATCTTTTCAGCTGCATCCAGAAGCTTGAACCCATGGGCTGTGGTCACACAGAACTGTCCTTAAGAAATCTTTTTTGGATGACCATAACAGCTTGAATTATACAGTCTTCCCTAGTTAACATTTGAAGAGTGTTGGGCATGGAAATTGTCAGAGGTGTCTTAGTTCCTAGTTACAAATGCAAGTTATACCAGAGTATATCACACATCCATATTAAGTCACTGTGAAAAATAGTGCTCAACTTGAAAAGCAGCACATATGAAACACAGACATAACTTCAAAATGTGTTAAATCTCTTTATCTTTTCTTTGATCAGTGAGATAGCACAACGCAAGGTAATCATCTGAGTCTCCTTAATGCCAACAGCAGTTTTTTATATTTCTTACATTAGGATAAAAATTTTACAGTCCCAGAGAATTTGTATTAATTATACACAAAGTGCAGTTGCATAGCAGAAAATCAAATGCACAGCTGCAAATCAAGGAGTATCTACAGGAAAACTGGAGAGAGAACTTTGAGGGGAAGGGCTGTGTTTTCTAACAGTCTTTTGAAGCTCAGGGTTGACCATGCTCTCTGAATAGGAATCATCAAAAGTTTTATTCTGCTTCCAGTGAAAAAAATCACTGATTTGAATGGAGTAGTTTTAAGATCAAAATGATGAGCTTGTTTGGAGCCTGTACCAGCCTCTTGGTGTATGGGACATTAGTTAATGTTTTATTCCAAATACAGATTGCATGTGGATGTGTTTTCTTAAACTAGCTGAGATGGTGTAGCTTATTCTCCTCCGAGCTTTTATGTTGTTCATAAGGTCTGTTAGACTTTTATAGTGCCATTTTACTCCAAGTTGAATAATTATGAAAGAGAGAGAAGAAACTGAATAAATCAGATTCCTGCATGTTTTGGAAGGTTAGAGTTTTTCATTTTGCCAACTAATTTCTAAAGGGAGAAATAGATGGAATTAAATAGGATTTTTTTAGTGCTGCCTTTTGCTTTACTTTAAAACAAAAAGGTAGGAATTTGGTGGTTTTTACATTGAATTTTTTACTTGCTTGAATAGTGAATAGTCTAGATCTTATCAAACCTGAATAACAGCATTTTTAAGGAAGGCTTTTGACTTTAAGTCATGCTAGTAGTGGTTGGAGAAATAAAACCTGGAACATGTTTTCAAAGAAGTCACCTGACAATTTTCACAACACTGTTTGCCAAAGTACTCTGAAATAATGAAAAATTGTCTTTGTACAGTCAGCTGATACCACTTAATTTGATATTATACAGAATTATATTCTGCGTGGGTTGCAGTCACACTAATGAAGCTGTAAGTGCTTTATAATTATATGCATAGCCACCTTTTGTTCTTGAGTTTTTGATAGAACAAGAACAAAATTGATCCTGAATCCCAGTAACAGCATAAAACCCAGCAATCTGATTATATGCGTATAAAATAATGAAGGAATACAGAATGGATCTTGGTGAGTTTTTTCCCTGAAAAACAATCTGATATTCTTTGGTATGATACATTTTAGGGTGAGATTACTCCTCAGACTTAACTGGCTGTATTGGCTGGGTCTTCTCCAAGTAAAACAGGAGTGTATACATGTAATCAATTAAAATCAAATGTCCAAGTCTGAGTAAGATGTCAAGAGCTCATCCTTGCTCCTCAGTGCCAAATGATTTTCATGGATATCTTGATGCAGTAAATTAAAGAATGGCCTTGGTGAACCACAGCCTGTGTGTGAGTTATGCTATTTATACTTTGGTAGTTAACAGTTAATAATGAAACACCATAGAAATAATAAAAAATAGATTTGTGGATGAATTCTCCAAACACTGTCTTGCACCATTAACCCTAGATAAACAAATCAGTCACGTTAGAGACCACTTAACAAGGACTTGTGAATTCAGACCTAATGATCTGATTTTCTTGCCCATTTCTGAAACACTAAGAAACTGTATTTCTCTCGCCCTCCAAGTTTTACTTACTGTTTAGTGGCATTGCCAATAAATGCGTGCTATTTTTTTGCACTTTAGAATATTCAAAAATGCTCTTACCTAATGTACAGGTTTATGTACAGACTTTATGAGGTTCTTTTCTTTGCAGAATCCACAGTCTTTATTCCTCAGTCCACCTATACTATTGAAGAAGATGTTGGTGAGTTATTTATTCCAGTTAGGAG
The DNA here is from genome assembly GCA_036785705.1 of Acanthornis magna. Classification (NCBI taxonomy): domain Eukaryota; kingdom Metazoa; phylum Chordata; class Aves; order Passeriformes; family Acanthizidae; genus Acanthornis; species Acanthornis magna. The sequence goes on from JAWUZG010000090.1 coordinate 18,723,050, forward strand.
AAGTGGAGATGTGAGTCAGGAGCTGATGGTCATCTGCTACACACAACAAGGTAATAGAATCTACTACAGAATTTTAAAAATGTCAAAAGTGGTAAGAGACAGAAATTTAAAAATATTTATTCTGTCTATTATTTTATAATAAAATTGTTTATTACTCTGTTAATTACTTTTTCATCTAAATATCTTCAGTCTCAACTGGAAATGTATTCATCTCTGCAATCTGTCTAAGTGTATTACTGAACACAGTTTAAAAATCATCATGGAGAGGTGAAGAGGATCTGTGTTCTTTATGTTTTTGCAAGATTTTTGTATGCAGCCAGATATATCTGAAAGTGATGAGAACTGAAAGCACTGCAGACTGCCCAGGCTATCCTTATTTGTATCTTGAAAAAATTATATTAAATAATATTGCTTAATTGCCACACTTCTCCTTCCTGTGACTTTCAGTCTCTTAATAATTATATGTTTGCAGGGCATGGGGTTTCTACACCTGTGGTTTTATTATTATTTTCCATCTGCAGAGCTGAAGCAATATTTTGTGTACAGTGATCTGGAATCCAAGTAATTTGTTTTAATCAAATTCTATGTGTTCTACTCCACTGCTATCTTCAATATGGGTAAAATATACTGCGGAAGTTAAGTGGTAATCCTCACAGGGCCTTCTTTGTCAGTCTGTGTCTCTTGTGATCAGCTATACTTCTGACTGAAAGGTGCAAACGATTTGAAGAACCATGCTGTTCAATTGTGTTATATGCAGAAGTAGTTTGTTCATGGTCCTCAGAAGCATAGCCTCATCAGAGGTTTCAGCCTACTTTATCACTAAAAAGTAAACAGAAATTAAAAGATAATGAAAATAAAATTCCACCTCTGTGAGATCATCATAACCATGGTATGTATAGTGACTGTTTCCCTTTTATGCCACAGGAACAGCATCTGGCACAGCCCCAACCTCTGTACTGTCCTACTCTGACTACATATCCAGGCCCGAGGATCACAACAGCATTCTACGTTTTGACAAAGATGAACGAGAAAAAATGTGTCGGATCGTCATCATAGATGATTCCTTGTATGAAGAGGCTGAGACCTTTGATGTTTTGCTGAGCATGCCCATGGGTGGAAGAATTGGTGCAGAATTCCCAAGCACTCGCATTACCATTGTACCTGACAAGGATGATGGTAAGATATCATATAATTGAAGTGATATTCCCAGTCCAGGAAAGAAACTACAAACAACATCACATTCAAATCAGCATGTAGAAAATGGGGCTTGTTTTTCTTCCTGCTGGTTAAAACACATGCTGCTTCCATCTTGTGATCAGAAAATACAATTGGAAAGCTGTACAGGTTTTTGAAAGTATTTAGTCTTGCTATTTTGTTGTTTGAGAAAATCAAATAAGCAGTGATTCAGAGCAAGGAGGTGCACGTTTCCATTCTGTCACATTAACAGACATAATCCAAGATGTCACTTTGCATGGGCAGCCTTGTTCCTGTGATTCTGAGGCTGTGTCCATAGAGCTTTTGGGCCCGTTCAGTTATGCTGCAGAGGGCCCTATTGGAGGCCCTAAAGGGACAGAAGCCATCTAGCAGTTCCTAAGAGGCAAGCTGTATTTCTTCTGATATGATGCTGCATTTGAATTTCTGCCTATAAGTGTCCATGTATGCTTCGTCTTTTTAATAAAGCAAGTATTCAAATAAGAGTAGCGTTGCTTTAGAAATCACCTCAGTCAGGAAATGCTGACAGAATTATGTCATTTGCTCAACTGGTTAATAGCTTATTAATAGAGATATTGCTTCGAAAGGGACACTTCGCTGGTGATTAGAAAAAGGTGTGTGACTAAGGCAGAGTAGAATCAGCACACTATATCACCAGCTGCTTTCAAAAATCCATGCAAGTATTATTGCTGCCTCAAGCCTCTCCTTTAATGCCTCAGCATTGGTGTAACAGCTCTTTTTCTAGAAGTAGCATAAAACCTTGCTGGCACAATTGCCCTCATTTATGCATGGAGTTAGGAGACTGACATCTCAGCTGTAAATTCTGTGATAGGACTACTGACAAGCTATTTTAGTCCACTCTGTGAGGCCATAAACCATCTCTTGTGACAGGATCACATTTCCTAAAGACTAATTGGAGGAATTACATAGTACAGTACTCTTTGAAATTCTGATGCCAAAACAGACCATTATTATCAGCACAGTGATTTCTCTCTAGGTAAGGATACAAAAGGCAGCTCTTTAAGGCAGGAAGTCCACACCCATCTAATTGCCTCATGAATACTCAGTCTGCCTGAAATTTCTCACCTGTAATCCTGTGACAGAGGTGACTTTGTTTTCGCTGTGGAGGATTTGGGTAATCATATAGTATTAATGACAACAACAGTTTGAAAAAACGTGTCTTGTAAAGTAAAAGATCATACATCGAATGCAAGCCGAAATAGAAAACTTTATCTGACTTTGTTATTATAGCAAATATAAATTTATTCATTTAGGGGTTTTTACAACAGTTTGATTTTTATGAATAATTGTGATGAACTTTACAGTTTCTACATAGCAGAATATAGAATATTTGGAGACTAGCTATTAAAAATATATAGTCATGAAGAAGCTGATTACCCAAATTTTGAAGGTGATCTTACTGCTTAAAATGTATATGGAGAGTTTGGAGTGGGGAAAATGGTTCTCCAAGACATTAGTTAATATCAGCGATGAGCTGAAATTAGACCATCTAACTTCAGTAGGAATCTCCCAGTCCAAATATAGTATAAAACTTAACATTTTATGAAACTTTCACAAAATATTAGGGAAGTTAATGAGAAATCTTTGAAACTGCCATTAGAAAACAGGAGAAGTAATTTAGTTTGTGTACTGCTGTTCAGTTTTAAGTTTCTGCATTTATGAACACAAATTGCCTCAGCACAATGAATTTTTATACACAAATTAATTTAACAAAGAATAATCTTATGGGATTTATTTAAAAAGCTGAAAATAGAATATTTTCATTATGTAACAACTGAAATACCAATGTTTGTTGGTAGGCATAAACAATATTTGGGATATTGTAAGATAGGGGTCTTTAAAGGATAGATTTGGAACACTTTTTTTGCAGACATTCACTTGTGTTTTTACACCCAAAATGTTACATATGTGATAGTTGAAATGTGACAGAACTCCTTTTTAGCTTTCTGTATCAGGAAAAGAACTCCCCCAAGAATTCCAGAACATTAAAAACTTACTGACAATTCACTTACCAGTAAAATGTCCTACCACATTCTTTTTAGTTTGCATAAAAACATAAAGCATGGCAACAGAAAAGTCTATGTGTTTTGTTTCATCTGAGATCTGTTGTACTGCCTGTTCTGTAAAAAGCACGGTACAGACTACAGAGAAGATAAATTCTTAGTTACACCTTGCGTATTTATTTCTGCATTCCCACACACATACAAATATATATATATATATATATATACACACATGCACATATTTATGTAACATATTAGCAATTTAGCACCCTGGCAGTCATGATTGAAATTCTGCATAAATAAGCAGAGAATTTTAAGCGGACTGGGTTGTTATTATAATAATAAAATTAATTTTAGTAAGTTAGAACTGTGTGGTATGTGAAAGGAAAAGAATTTTCTTTCGCTTTTAGCAGTAAAATTTATTTAATAAAATGTCTAAGATAGAGGTGGATAGAAGGTTTAGCACATAGATAATAGTCTATTATCTGTAGTAATACTATAATGCTAATTTCTGTGGTCCACTTTAGACTCTTCCTCACATCTATTGATACATTTTTCTCATTGTTTGTTTAAATTCATGTTCTGCTTAACAGAGTTTCTTTGGACAAATGTCGCAATATGTCATTAAGTGATGTCTCCAAGTCCAGTGACTGGATTAACATTATGCATTGTCTTCTTCAGGTCAAACAAAAGAAATAGCAAAGGTCAAAGTTTAATACTACTACATGAGATCTCTTATATGGAGCTCAAGTCTGCACTAGCAACATTGCCTTGTGTCCTCTGGCATTCAATGCAAGTTAATTAGAAAAAAACACCCAACTTCAGTACCTACCATCAAAGTCTTTTATTTCTAGAGAATGCCCTTGTAGTCTAACTAAGATAGCTGAGTTGCTATGTAATCATGACAATAAACAAAAAGTAAGAGGTGTGCTTAACTTTCTAGTGAACTACAGTGTATTCAACAAATTCCAGGCAACTGAAAAATTTAATTGGGGGTTATACAGTTGTGCTGTGCTGCCAAAGCAAAATCCAGCTAAAAAATCGTAGTATGTAGAACGTGCATTGATATATTTATATATTGTGAATGGTGATTTTCAAATTGGTGCTGCTACTGGAACACTTCCTAATTTAGAAGGAACTTTTCCTAAGAGGTACTGAAGTTGGAGATAGAAAAGAAGGAATAAGTTAATGAAGTAAGCAGCAGAGTAAACTCCACATGGAAATGTTAGATCACATGCCACTACAATTAAGGCACTAAAAAGTAAAAACATGGTTTTTTTGAGTCAGATGTGATAGTTACTAACCGTGGACTGTGGAAGAAAAGCATTCAGGGGAAAGACCTATGCAAATCATCCACTTCTGGGGTGGCAGTAATCTCACTTGGTATTAACCTCTATAACTTTATCTGATTCAAAGAGGCTATACCAGGATTCTTCTATAGTTAATGAAAAGAGAGATGCACTCCCAGGAAACATCCCATGCTAGGACGAGTATCTAAACTGTTGAGATCAGTCACCAGGGGTACATGGTGCATCTGAATATGTTGGTTTATGACAGTGGATATAAACCCTACCTTAGAAATTTAATTTGCCAGTCAATACAAAGTTGTAAGCACTACTAAGAAGGAAGGGTTTTTTTCAATTTTGTTTTGAAACCGTATCTACTATGAAATACTATAAAATAACAAATGGATATATAACTATCCTTCTTCATAAAATAATTACGGTCTCTACAGAAAAATCTAACAGAATCTATTTGAAATCTAAAGAAACAAATGCTGAAGAGTGTTTCAATAGGTATTTAGAAACTCAAGCATTTTCCATACTGATATGAACTTAAATTACAAAATGTGGCCAGAACTGATGGGCTGAACTACTTGTCTTCATGCATCTCAAGGATTTGGGGGATGAAGAGAAATCCCTGAAGAATCTGAGGTCAGTTGGTTGGTTCAGGACATACCTATCCTGCATGGAGAGCAGAGAGTTCAGCGTAAAGGTCATTTGAAGGAGGCACTTTATTTAATAGAAAATTATTATGCATCTAGGAGAAGGAAGATGAGGTTAATGTGCACTTTTCATTCCCCTTGGAGAGAGGAATCCTGGAATTTAGTCCCTGACTCATGAAAGCACTCAGACCCTAGTCTTCCATGGAAATGTCTTAATCCTCAGGCACTTAGAAACTAATCTAGATCAGCCTGGAAGTGCTCTCTGTTTTTCCAACTGAAGCAGTGACTCTGAAATCACTTCATAGGAGAGAAAAAATGAGATCTAAATCTTTTGTTAGTATTCGTCCTGGAATGAAGTGCCTGTAATTTGTTTCCAGCACTAACAATGTTGCTGTGTTATATGCAACAATGTGATACAAAATGCTTTAACAAGGTTTGAGTCAAAGCTCTGCTCTTTCATATTTTGGCTGCTGTGCTAATTTAGACTCTTCTTTACTTACTTGGTTTTGAGTTGTGGGCAAATTTAAAACTCTTTGTTTATAATCATATTTGGAAACCTGAAGAGAAGAGGTGTGATGACTGCAGAGCTGGAAGTTTACACCTAAGGGGGGAATACATACAATTATTTTGTTTTCTGCAAGTGTATTGTCAGTGTCTGTCTCCCCATGTGATTTTAATTCCATGCTACTGTATTTAGTGTTGCCATGAGAGCACACAGCCTTACAGCCAGGCTGACAAGCAGTCATCCTGCCTCAGTGGAATTGTTGAAGCCTCATGCTGTTCACAGCAGGAAGTACATTAAATACATTTGTTCCACTTCATTCACATTAGATGGGCAAGAAGCCTCTCAAACTTCTTCTTGGCATTTCTACATCAAGGCTGGGAAAGCAAAGGACCCAGGTTTATGTCAGAAGTTTGCTGACCATTATCCTTATACCTGCTCAGCAGAATCAATCACTCATATCATCCATGTGAGAGAGAATAGCACTATCCAGGAATATTTTAGAGATGAATAAACTGGATGATGTATCCTAATGCAGAAAGGCAATGTTAGAGGTCGAACAGAACATATTAATTATCGAGTCTTCTGGAGATTTCTTTAAAACACTTGCTGTCACTCTCCTTGCACTTAATTAAATTTTGAAAATCCTTGGACCATATTCTGGAAATTGGTAGCTACTAACACTTGTCTGACTTCCTTGGAGTAGTAAAGTACATATTAATGTTTACTGTCAAGTTTCAACTGTTTACAGCCTGAAAAGTCAGTACTGCAATGTTACATTATAAATACATGCTTTGTGTTGTCTCCTAGCTCACAGACAGTATGAACTAACTCTCAGTATGTTTACTGAGCCAAATTTACAGCATATACATATTTTATTAGTACATAATAAAAAATAAATACATATTTTATTAGTAACATGGTTTATCAGAGGAACATCCTTATCTCACAAGGCTAGTTGGAATCTCATTATTTCCACTGCTCTCCAAGGCAGGCAGTCAAATATGTCTTTTTGCCAGTAGGTATGCCAGACCTTAAACTGAAGGGGTGGTTGATTGACCTTGGTAGTTAACCAAGATCTGCTAGTCTGTTTGTCCAATTTTAATTACAACCTGAACACTACAGGCAGAGCATGCCCAATGTTATGTTACGGACTGGAGTCCTGATTTGGCCAACTATCCATCACCACTCTCTGGAGATGACTAAAATAGTGAACTAACTCTTTTTTCCTCTGTACATCCATCTCTGACTACTTTCTCCCTTTTATGTTTTTACAGTGCTTGTGAGTCTGATGCCTCTGGCACTTCTGCATAGCTTTTAACTTCTTTTGTCCTCTCATTAAGTAAAATCTCTATATGATCCCTCCCCTTTCCCCAGTCTGTGGCAGGTGGCCAGATTGGCAACTAATCAAGGTAAAAGTGGATGACAGCCAGCTTATGACACATATTATACTCCCAGTTTTCTTTACTAATAGCTTCTTGTTATCACCAGTTCAACAGAGTGAAAAATGTTCAATTTATGATGATAGCCGTAAAGATTTTGGAAAGTCCCTGTTTGCTGCCTATTGCAGAAACAAATTAACATCATACCTTGCAGCAAGACATTCTACAGAGTAACCAGGCACATTTGTGATTTGCTTTGTTATCACTATTTGTTGCTATACATTATGTGTGTTCCATTTTGTAAGTGTGTGTATATATATATGTGTGTGTGTGTGAACTACAGGTGTTGGATTAATCTCATCTTTATTTATCTGCTTAATAACTAGATACATGGTCCAACCTTACGATCTAGGTTCCTTTGGTAGGTGAGGAGGACAGAATATGACCTCCAAACAGTAGTTTGTCACATCTATTTCAGATGGCTCTTTTCCAGTAGAGGATGCGGCTGGTGGAGCACAGAGCTCTTCAGCCTTTACTGCTGCATGTGTTTTACTAGGTCACTTAGATATGCATTATTACATTCCATGTGAATTGCAGTAATATTTCAAGGAGAATGTTGAAATAGGGAAAACTTCCAGTTTTGTACTCAAAGCACACAAAATAATTGATAAGCAGAAGACATGAGATTACATGAATTCTAGAAAAAATATACCTTCTGTTAAATCTAGAAAGAGTTTAATGAAGTGGTGTTCTTATGGTTGTAAGGAGTGAATTTAATGACCTAATGAGTGCTTTGGCTGTTTAAGAGTTGGATAATCAAGCTGAGTAGGAAGTCTTGGTGCATTTAGTTTTCCTGAGGCTTCTTCAACCTTCTTTCTTCCTCTAAATCTCCTCATACTGAGACTTTGCCGTTTTGCTCATAGTCTTTGAAGACCCAAAAGATGCTGAACACTCTAACCACTGTAGCCCATTGGGCTTTAATGCCATCCATTCTCCTTTTGAGCATGTGAATCCTCAAAAGATTAACTCAGTTACTATCTCACTTCTCTGTCAGGACACTCTTTTCTCTCCCGCACTAATGGGATCAAAAGTCCAAGAGACAGAATTCAAGAAGTTTTAACGTACAGCAAAGCATATTTTCTTTGTTAGAGCTCTACATTTGTGGTCTGATCAGTGTGGCTGTTGTTCTATTTTCACTTCTGCTCTGTCTTCTTTGCCAAGTCCCATCCTCAACAGTAGCTCTGATAAAGGGATAGTAAAAGATCTCTTTCATACTTTTCTTCTACAGCCTTGGTGAGCTAAATATATTCTGATTGTATGTGGGCAGAAAAGCCTATAAGAAATTGTTTCCATTGGTAAAGAAAGCTCAACTTAACTAGCATTGTGGCTGGATAGTAAAAGTGCAAAAATCTAAAGTCAGATCAGCTTGGCTACATACTATATGCTTACACACAGTATCTTTACATAGCCTGATTTCTATAATGCTGCTGAACTGCTCATGCCATTTCTGTTTGCAGTCCTCATTTTTTATCTGATGTGTGAATCACTGACTGTAAGCTCCTTCAAGCTTGGTCTCCTTGTGAAATACCTTGTGTGTGGTACCTTTAAATGCTACTGCCAGGCCTTCCCATTTATCTGCTTCTGTTTCATCAGTTTGTTGAGAATTTGTTACCAATCCCATTTCCCAGGCCTATTACATAAAAATAATCTATTTCATTTTAAAAACAGAGCATGTAGAAGATTCTGAGTTGGTTTCATGCTCTGTGGGAGGTATAGCCAGTAGGAAAAAGGTATGTGAAATTCAGATGGTTGCTGAAGGCAATGTGATCATGTTTGGGTGTGTCCCCAGATTCCAGTGTTTGTTTCTTCATCTGTTAGTCTTTATATTTTTATTTCCATTGGTAAATGAGGCAATTATCTGCATTATGGAATGGTTTAGGCAAGTGATTGGACTTTGATGTACTTACAGCAGGAAAAATCTTTTGGCCCTGTCCTCAGACTGAACATAGGAGAAACTCCTCCAACGCCTGTAATAGTTCAGTGATATCAAGGTCTGTAGGTTATACCTGGAAGGTGTGTGGAAAAATCATAACGATACTGCTCTACTACTAAATATTTTCATGGATATGTTAGTTCACCAATATATGAATTCGGTGTTTTGGAAAGGTAGCAATGTTTCTTAGCAAACCAACAAAGATAAATTGGTTGCTTCAAGGGAAGGTCACTTATTAGATTCAATATCACACATTAGCCTTTCTCCTAACATACCACTTGTAGCTGGAAAACAATTTAAGACTGCTCATTACTATCTGGTACATAATAGTTAACTAATTGTTGAAAGATTCATTTTCACTTTAAAGGCACACATCTTCAGCAAGTTGAGCTACAGCTTGACCTCACCTGAGGGTGTCTTTATTATCCATTGTCCAGGAGTACTCTGTAGCTCATCAAGCTATTACTGAACCAGTTATGATTGGCAGCCTGACATTAAGCAAAATCAGAATAAGCTCTATTCTTCAGGCTGCAAAGAATGCTGCAGGCTGTCAAGAAGGAAAGTGCAGGTGACCAGAGATGGGGTGTCGCTGTAGCCATCTCGCTGCCATCCTCAGCCTTGCAGATAGAGCTGAAGTCTGCTTCCCTTGGTGTGCTACTTTGCTCACATTTGAGTTTTGGTTATTGATGTAGCAGAGAGTTTAGATGTGGACTCCAGTCCTGCCAGGCAGGTGCTGCTTGTGATGGTGTTGTGTGTAGAGAAACTGAAGCATGGATGCACTATAACATCAAGGGTGAGTTAAAATGTAAAGTATTATGCTAAATTAGTGTGAATCATAAACTAATTAAACGTAAATCATATATAATGTTGTTCATAGCAGTTGCTGATTCACACCATGTTACTCTACTGAAATTATAGGGTTAAGTTGCATGAAATGAGAGTAATTAAGTGATGAGCCAGTCTAATCAGTGTATGGCACTGCTGTTATAGATTAAAAAAGAAACCACAATTTCTTACAAAATCAAACTGGGTTTGGTAAAGATTGCATTAATTTGAAGCTGTCCTATTACCTGTTATAGTGTTTGCAGTATTGTTTAAAAAAATCTTTTTAAGTCAATAGACAGAAATGGGCTGTTGAGACAAATGGAAAAGCAGACATTATTTGCTTAAGATAATGTTTGTGGCAATTTGGCTGAAACTAGCAATTTTGTTTCTGAGGGAAATTCACTTTTTGATTGCTAAAGTTATGACAAGAGTGCTAAGAAGCTGTTAAGATTGCAACATATGAATTTGTAAAGTAATCTGTTTTGACCACATCAAATAAAAAGCTATTGGCATTTTCACAATAGGTACCTGCTCCAGAACTGAGCTCTGACTGTAATCTTGACCCCTGCTTCTACAGCATTCAATAAAATTAAATGACTTGGCAAATTAAATTCATTGTGCTAAATGCAAGCTGAGTTGCTTGCATAGTTTCAAGTATGTGTAAATAGCTGCAGAATGGTGCTACCTAGTTTCAGATTTTAAAGTCCTCCTTGATATAGTCTTAATATAAAGTTTTTGTAATGGATGGTTTTTCTGAGCTTTTCTTTTGCTGCTATTAACATGCATATATGAGAGATGTTTCAGAAGTTCACCTTTACTGTTATTAAACAGTAAATGCCCATGCCTTCTTACATTTAATGGAACTCTCATTCTTAACTGGTCTGTCTGCAATTCACACACTTCATGTTCGTTACTCTGGGGTCTGTTATGTTACAGACTCAGCAGATCAGTCCTTTAATGCCAGCTGTGATCCTGAAATGCAAGTAGGCATTGTGTAGGGATGTGTATGTTGCCTGAGTATGAGCCAGGTCAGCTCCAGCCAAATCTGGCCATGTTTGTCTGGTTTTATGTCCAAGTTAATTGGCTGTGCCAGCCATCAGGGCTCATTACTTCAGACTCAGCATGGCCCTAGCATGTCCGGACTGTACCAGAGCAGGCTTGTAGGCTTGCAAAGCACTGCTTTGCACCCTCTGCATTACCACAAGACTTCTGCTTGCTCTGGCAACTCATAATGTTCACATTATAGCCTCGTTTGGACTGTTCATGGAAAGAAGCAAGGCAAAAGCCTATAGGAATAAACAGTTTAACACCAGAGCCATAAGTTAATGAGCCATAAGTTCATTTGTAAAGACTGCTTCTCCTGGTTCCAGTATCTGAATATGTCAGAGTGGCATGTCTGTTTTCTTCTATTATTTTTTTCCTCCTGAGAATATATGTGTGTGTGTGTGTGTGTGTATATTTGTGTGTCTGTCCATCACTGGTAGCATATATCACTGAAATTCACTTTAGTTTTAAAAGTTATCAAGGTGTCTGCACAAAAGAGTCTGTTCTTTTGTGTTTGTCCTAAATATCCTGCCAACAGGATTTTTTATAAACAACCTACTCTTTTGCCATATCTCCCCAAAGCAGTTTATAAGGATATAATTTTAAAAGGAAAAGCTTCTTTGGAAATAAACATTTTTGTGCTATCACATTGATTTTACAATGTACCTTCAAAGTTGTATGTGTTCCTAACAATATGAGAAGTGTGTTTGTTTTCCTGCTTGATGGCTGGCTAGTGCTGTAGTTGGGATACGCCTCTGACTCTTTAAGTACAAAGACAAGGCAAAGTTTTCATTTCTGTGCCAAGAAACCTGGGACTAAAGCTCCTAACCTTTCTACTCTGATTATCGTAACTTCATGCCAGTGAAATCTGTGGGTCTGAACAAAAAAACCCTTAGAAAACTTCCTCTTATTTCTCTAAGAGGAACCATTAAATTTGCAGTAGTCTCTCTTCAGAGTGATTACTAGATTAAAGGTCTACTGTAAGTGAGCCTGCAGTCATTGAGCAGAGTGTTTTCCAGACATGACCTGAGATAGACAATGCTTTCCCTGTTCGGAGCTTGGCTTTGCTACTTCCCCTGGGGAGCTACTAACACAGCTTGCAGGAAATGAATTTGGAAAACATTTGTAAGGATTTGTTTCCTAGGATGGGTAACCATGCAGAATGTGTCTTTCATTGAACATACATACCTCAAAAAGTGTGAAAAACTCACTCTGAAGTTCAAGCCAAGCTGGGTTTAGACATTTTTATGTTTGGCTGTGACTACAGAAATGAACAGCATGTGAGAATTCTTCTTCTTCAGCAGCAGTAAAGCAAACATTGGGATAATGCTACAAGAAACAAACAATATTTTATTTTATGCCTTCCATCTAGTTTAAGGCAGATCATCTAAGTTCTCTGTGTAACCAATAAGTAGAAGGGAATGCTTCCACATCTCCTCAGATATTTCTGATTGCAGTGAGTGAGCCTTTCCACCTGTCTTCCTGTATGCTCACTGGGCTGGGAAACCTCCTGGAATGGCCTATCTTTGTCCTTGCAAACTGAGAGCAAGCAGGGTCCATGTGAGTACCTCTCACTTAAGTGCTTAAAATGCGGTGCCACCAAGTCCAGATCAAGTTCCGGAACCATTGGGACATAAGAATGAGATTAGAATCGAGAAAGTGTGCTGAACTCTAAGCATACTTGGTTAAGAAATTACATTTTTTCTTACATTGCATTAGAATTGATAATATTTTTAACTGCCTTTATCTAACTATTGGCACATTAATAACCATTTGGTCTTAGTAGGCATTCTGTATTTTTAGTGTCTGGAGGCTGGGAAAGTCCTTGTCCATCTTAAGAATTTTAGAAGAGCACTGTGTGTCAGAAATGGCACATTTCTTTGCAGATCTAATATCCAGTGCTTCAGTACCCCTGTAAGTAGAACTCTCATCAAACAGTAGTAACACAAAAGGTAGAGAGGGTGTATCCTGTTCACCTATTAAAAATGTTTCAGATAAGAGCTTTGCAGTCCCAAATATAAAAACAATTACTGACAACCCAGTCTCTGGGGGCAAATAAAGTAAGATCGATGTGTGTCTGTGCACACAAATACACACAGGTTTAAATACACACACTGTTGAATTAAAAAAAAAAATTAAATTGGAACTGACAATGTTTTCATCTATCAGAGTTAGACTTCTTCCAAGTTTGTCTTTCATCCTGCAAAGGTTGATGACCTGGATAATTCTCAAGCAGGTCTGTGAATCTGTATTATTTTTCAGTAAACCTTTACTATTTTTCAGTAAATCTGTGCAATTATTCAGTAAATACATTCAGTGCCATCAATTTCTTGCAGCCCTTGATTTTAGTTTTAGCAGATAAGTAGAGAGGCAGCTTCAATTGTTTCACTGATGAGGAATATTAAAGGAGATAATTTGTTTGCTTTTTTAAATTATTTTTCATTTTATTTTATTTTATTTTATTTTATTAGTTGTGAAATACAGGAAAATCTTGAACGCAGACGGGAGAATTCTTTTCTCCAAAACTTGCAATTTCACTCTTGAATACACTTCCAAAATGCTTATTAACTTCTGTTTTGTCAGAGGAAGTTTTGGCTTAGTAATAACTGAGTAATGATTTTATATTATTTCTGGTTAGTTTTAATTAAATTGCTATTTTACATTGTTCAGCAATCTACCACAGAGGAGATTTTTGCCATGCACTGTGGTGGTTCTTCAATTTCAAAACCTTTGTTCCATTGTAATAGAAGTCATAGCTTTTTCATCACACATATAATCTTATAAAATCTTACTTATGGAAATGATGGGCCCAACTTCCACTTATCACAAAAAAGGATTTATTCTCCTCCTTTGGGTAAGTTGTATCTTTTCTGTATGCAAATCATAGCTCTGTAGAGCCATAAACTTTTCCAGTCATTTCCTTTGAATTTTTTTGCTTTTTTTCTATGCTTGATGAAGGGGAATTGTCCATAGTGCTTCTCACAGAGCAGTGGGCAATTGACATGATCTTTGTGGACTGAATTCGAGTTGGCTGTATGCTGCATGGTATCTCAAACACATTTGTGATGCTATAGCCTCATAATTATAATAAATGCTCACAAGACAGCATAAGAAAATTGTGATGAAGGGCAAGGAGAACTTGTGTAGGTCTTTCTATGTTTGGGGGAGGTAGCTGTGATTTCTGCTGTGCAGTGGGAAAACTGAGGCGCTGGCTGTGTGTGATTATTCTTGCATGCTTGACACAGGAATGGAAAGGATAGAAAAGGGGAGATGATATACATCCAGGATGAAGCTGGGATATGTTTTTAAGGCTGTTTACTTTGTGAAATTACTGTGGGTAGGAAAACTGGAAAAGGGAGGAAAAAATGAAGCTAAACCATGGGTCTGTTAAGTGGAATAGCTTTTAACCTCCTTTGCTTTTTGCTCTTCTTTCTTATGAACTGTGGAGCTTTAGTATTAAGATAAAGACTGTTCACATTTCAGTTTGCATGAAATAAGATTGATTTTGTTTTAAATGCAAGATGTGAGGGAACTAAAATTAAGTGTTTGCCCCTTTAGTTAGCTGGGAAACGTTGCCAAGAGTAGCTCCAGCTATATGTCATGTTCCAGTGTGGTTTTAGCAACAGGAATCTGTGAGAACATTCCAGTTAAGGTTTCATTATCTGTATTCACCTTTGTGTGTTTGCACCAAAGTGAAAAATGCAAGGAATTTTCTGGCTTGCGCACAGGATTCAACTAAAACAAATTTAATGAGATACCACATTTGGTTTTGCATACAGATTCATAAATGCTGACACAAAAAGTTGAAAATGTAAGAGGCAAGAAAAAGAGCACAGTGCTGATATAACAATTGCTATCTAAAACCACACAAACTATTACTTGAAAAGAAGCCAGAAAATAGCCAAGAGAATTTTGAACCTTAAAAAAAAAAAGCTTTATTTCATTTACTGAGATGAGCAAAGTGCTCCCCATTGTTTAATGTGGATTTTATGGTCTACTGTTAACATCAGTGCAAGGTAAAGAAACGTTTATGGAAATTATTCCTCTTTCACCAGAACCAGCATTCTACTTTGGAAATGATGAATACTATGTTGATGAGAGTGCTGGCTACATTGAGGTCCGTGTCTGGAGGACTGGAACTGATCTATCCAAAGCTGCCTCTGTTACGGTGAGGTCTCGCAAATCTGAACCAGCAACTGCAGAGGGTGAGTTGTTCTCTTGCTCGAGTTTCATAGTGCTACCACACTGCCCATGCTGGTGCACACTGCTGGCACATGCTGCTACCTTTCAGTGGGTGTTGGTGCAGTTTCAACCACATAAAATGAAAATTATATGCCTCTCACTCTTAGCAGACCTTTTCTTCTTAGAACAAATTAAATAGTTATAGTATTTCAAAGAAACAGGAGTAGGAGCCACTCTGAAATACAGCACTAAGAGAAATGCATTTAAATCCTCATATAAAAGACCATGCTACAAAGGCAATGGATTGCTGCCTCAAGAACATGCTCTGGGCACAGTTATGATCACTGGCGGCATGCTCAGTTTGCTTCTCTCATTTTTACTGTAGTCAATGAGAAATTATTACCTCGTATCCTGTTCAAGAATAGGATTGCTTCAACTGTGTGATTCTTGGATGCTTTGACAGAATCTTTGCAGAATCAAGTGTTTTAGCATACTCTATTTTTTTTACAAAACATGTTTTAATGCTTAAACTAACATATTCATATAGAGGCAGCATAAAAAATATCTTCTTTATATGCTTATCCTGAGTGTAACTTTACTGTTATTTCAGGAACATCTAAACATAATATATATGTATCATGCATAACATATATGTAATTTTTCTCATGAAAAGAAAAATTATTAAGTCTGAAAAAATACATCATTACTTCATTTCTGAACTTGCTTTTATGATCTGATGTCTTTATCTAATCTTGAATATTTAACTTATTTTATTTCTGGTAAAAAATGTATTTCCTTACAGTAAGAATCTTCATTCATTGTGCCAGGACCTCTAGGATTAAAAACTGGGAATGGCTCAGCTCTTGAGCTGTCTAGTCTGTTGATCACAGCATGAAAGCTCTGACATGGCTGGCTGCCTGTAAAGCCATGAACCTGGTCCTTGGCTTTGCACAGTGCAGCAATGGATCTGCTGCTCTGGGCTCTCAGTCCTGGAATCCTGCCTTGTAGGCTTAGTTCTGGAGAAGAGCAGCACGGCCTTTAGGCAAGTGCCCATATGATGATGGCCTTTAATCTGGACAAATCTTGTCAAATTCACAGAATTTCAAACCTTATTTCAATTTCAATTGAAGTGTTTTCCCCAAAGCTTTGTTTCAACAGCTCTGCTGTTTATTCTCCCCAACATTAGAACTGAGTCCTTCCCTAAAGTCTTTGATACCTTTAAATGCCGTGGTTCCAAGACTATGTCATGTTTTATTCAGTATCTTGTTTTGTTTGCCTTCTTCTCATTGGCATGTTATGGATTGGTTTGCTTTGCTTAAAACAAAACAGACCCAGATCAATCTTCCCTTAAGGATAAGGTGCCAGACCTCAGCTGATATGGTCCAAGCAGAATTTGATTTGTTTGTTTTCCATTTATTCTGTCCTTCAACTCCTCTGAACAGCCATTCTTCCTTCAAATCAGCTCACTGGCCTTGTCTCCTTTCCTTTTTACATTAATCTCGAAACTTTCATCTTTGTTACAGAATAATACGAAATTTCTTTCCGAAACACTTTGTTTCATCTCCAGAGTCTCTCTCAAAGCTTTTTACTTACTTTTATTTCCCACTTCAAGCAATTTTCGTTAGTTTTTCTGGAATAACTGTTGGTTTACAACAGGACAGAATCAGCCTCATTTTGTGACTCAAATCATCACTAAACAAAAAATTAATTAATATTGACTTATTTTTTTGAATTGTCCAACTTAAATGACCAAAAGATAGTTTTTCTTTATGTGAATGCCAGAATTTGACAAATACTAAAGTTATTAAAAAGCTATTTACCTACAATTGCCTAATGATAGATAACTTTAATTTTAATTACATGTAATTAATTTAATTACATGTAATGCTATTCTTATCTCTTTTCCATTGGTAGCTGGAGTAGATTACGTAGGTATCAGTCGTAATTTGGATTTTTCCCCCGGAGTCAATATGCAGACATTTCGTGTGATAATTCTGGATGATCTTGGACAGCCCGTGTTAGAAGGAACTGAGACATTTGAGCTTGTGCTAAGGATGCCCATGAATGCTGTCCTTGGAGAACCCAGCAAGACCACCATCTTCATTAATGACTCAGTGTCTGATTGTGAGTAATTTTTTTTTTCCTTTTCACATTTATGCTGCATTACACAAATAGCATTTGTCCTTTTGGTGCTAGTGAGTGTACCTGTTTCAGCTGGAGGTGATGTGTTACATCATTTGCTGTCTGGCTGCTTATGTTCTATATCTGGTGCAGTGTAGCATAAATAAATGTGAAATAGTGGAGGGAAGATATGATAATTTCTGCAGTTATACTTTACATGTGCTTTCTATGTTTTCCTGCCCAGTGCCAAAGATGCAGTTTAAAGAATCTGTGTATGTAGCTAATGAGAATGATGGGCAGATTTCTGCCATGATATATAGGAGTGGGGATATCCGATACACATCCACTGTGAGATGCTATACAAGGCAAGGTTCAGCTCAGGTAATGATGGACTTCGAAGAACGTCCCAATACTGACAGTTCCATCATCACATTCCTTCCTGGTAAGTTCTTGATCTTATTTTCGAAACCTTTAGTCTACCATATTTTGTTTTGTTTTGCTTTGCTTTCTTTTGCTTTGTTTGTTTTGATTTGTTTGAATTGTGTCTTCTCATAACGTAGTGCAAAAAACACCACTCTGGAAAACAAAGGGCTTTTCTTTTTTTCATGCACAATGGGATGATGTTGCCTCTATTTGCTTCACTTCTGACTTGGAGGGATAATCAGTATGAACCAAAGGGATATATCCTCATATAGGTTCAGCCTGACTGCTAGGATCTTTTCGATAGCAAAAACACATTCAGCATAACACAGTAGAAGCACAGATGTGCTGTCAGAAAGGAAACTTCAGAAGTTCTGCTCTTTGTTAAGCAGATTTCTGGTAAATATATTTGAGTTGCACTGAAATGAGTAATAGATCTTTTAACAGGTATATGCTCTCTAATTCCTGTTTCAATCTTTTTCTCCCATCAAGGCTTTCCTAATATCCCAGATACAGATAGATATAGGCCCACCAATATCAGGTACTTCATATCTCACATCAGAGATGAAATGCTAATAAATCAAATATTGCTATGTTGAAAGAATATTGCCTAATTCCTTCCACTTGTGCAGAAGACAGTTGGTCTTCTAGTCTTTGAAGTTTACACACAAGTGATATTTTTTCAAGCCTTAAACAAGTTCTGTCATCAGCATGAAATCCTTGGTATGCCCTTATCACAGAAATTACAACCTTCATATTTCTGTAGACATGTATCATAGTTTTCTTGAAAAAGTGTGGTGTTCAGTTATTCTTTATTTAGAGCTGGCCTCAGCTTTTAGTGCTGTCATGTGCTCCACACCTTTGCCATTGCTTCTGTGCAACCAGGACAGAGTCCAGCTTGTAAGAATTAATGGATCTGGGCCACTTAAGAAGTGACTTTTCTCTTTTTTTGAGTGTTTCCCTACCATTTCTCTGCAAAGACAAGTAGCAAAGAGGTCTGCTAGAATTATATTTTGCTTTCATAAGCTTCTTAAGGATGTTTAATATTTATCTTTAGGCAGCAGTTTCATTTCAGTTTTCGCATTTCCCATATAACAATGAGCAGGATGAATATTTTGCATTTTTTTCTCCTCCTAATGGATCATTTGTTTTGTATGGCGGGGGGAAGGCAACCTCAGAAAAAGGACACCGTAAGCATCCTGGTCTGGTTCTTTATCTTGAAGAGCCTTGATCATATTTGCATGTGTAATGATGAAAAAATACAGTAAATTGATCTCATCTCTCTCCTTCTGTGCTGTTCCATTTGTCTGGGGTGTGGGAGTCATTCTCATGATGAAGAGCCCACCAAGTCATGTTGGGCTTGCACACTGCACACCAGTCAGAAGTTTTACTGCTCATGTAGAAAGCCTAAGACAAAGTGTTCAAGTTCCTGAACATCTAGTAAGTCAGGGCACATCGATTTGGGAGTGCAAAAATTAAGCATCTTAGTACTCCAAAGCATTTTTAAGGCAATATTCATTGTCACTTGGAATCGGTGGGAGTTGAAAAGACTTTAAAATCAAATGGAATACTATGACTGAAGGTCCACACAGTTGGAGAGTGTCCAATCAAAAGAGACTTGAGATATAGAACTTCAGGACAAAATTACCATTAGTATTAGTGAACGATTTTATTGCTCTGCTTCCTTGTGCAAGTATTTATTTTTTAAGTGTACTCTGTAGAAGAGATCATTGAGAAGGAGCATTTTCTTCTTAGGTAAAACAAAAGCGGACATACCAAATGTAAGGTGGGTATACCAAATAGGAACTTGTCTTACAGAAGTCCCCAAATGGGGGATTCCAGTTTAATGAGTTTCCATGGAAACGTAATGATTACTAATTCTGCTTTTGCTATTATCATTGCTCATTAACTTGTATGGTGTCAAGGTGGATGCCTTGGCCAGCAGGAGCAGCCTGTGGTGCCTTGGCCTTGGAGGGAAGGGCTGTATTAGAGCAAAGAACACCTGAGTTCTGCCTGATACTACCTTCAGAATGATTGCAGGTGAAACTGAGAAGCCCTGCACACTGGTGCTTATGGATGATACTTTCCATGAGGAGGAGGAAGAACTACGCCTGGTGCTTGGCACTCCAAGAAGTGATTCTTCCTTTGGTGCCTCTATTGGCGAGCAAAACGAGACACTGATAAGGATTCGGGATGATGCAGACAGTAAGAGAATATTTTGTTGGTTCTGGCTTTTGGAAGCCCATTTGCATGCTCTAAAATCTTTTTTTTATTATTATTATTATTATTACAGAGGCTATTATTAAGTTTGGTGAGACCAAATTTAGTGTGAGTGAACCAAAGGACACAAGGCAAGTAGCAGTTGTGAAAATCCCAGTTCTTCGTCTGGGAGACACTTCCAAAGTTTCTGTTGTGAGAGTTCATACAAAGGATGGATCTGCTACTTCTGGAGAAGACTATCACCCTATATCAGAAGGTAGGATCATACTTCTCACATCTAAATCTTTGTTTCATTCATGACTGTGACATAATATCTGAAAAATTAAATAACTTTATGATTAGAATACTAAACAACCATATCCAAACATGCCTTTTGCTATTCAAATTCAGTGTGGGCAGATCCCTTGTGGTACACAACAGCCAAATGCTCTTGGAATGCTAGTTATCAATAAAGATATTTACAAAAGAATTGTGACTTTGAAAATATCTGTAGCTCAAGTAATTGTGGAAGATGTGTGAGTTAAACTTAGTAATATTTGCAGAGTGTAATAACATTATTCTGAAGAAACATCTACCCATAGGATGTGGGTATGAGCTTTTGCTCTATGTAGTAATTAATGTATATTTCTCTTTATTTTTCTATGTGCATTATAGTAAAACTTCCCTTCTGTACTTCTGAATTCACTGCCTGCTGCTCCATGCTAGTGATGAATGAGGAGAGAAGTGCAACCGAATGAGAAATTTCCTAGCTGATAAACTTCTTTCCATTAATAGCCCACCTACCTGGCTTAGGGAATGACTAATGGAATTTGTAGCATTATGATTTTTTTTCTTCTAAAGTTTATGATAATACATGATACTACTCTGTGTTTTAAGATTAATCATTCATTGCTGGAGTGTTTTCACAGTTTTGGAGTCCAGTACAGTGGAAAGATATGACTTACATTTGAATATCCAGCAACAACATTGAGCTATCTTCAAATTTCATAGGAGAGGCATTTGCCACTAGTGATATCTGAAAAGATAGTTTGTAAGCCATAAGAAAATCATCAACCCAGTGCTTGCTAATTCCAGTCACTTCGCTTTCTACATTTTGGAGTTTTGCTCTTTTCCCCCTGAAAGCCACCAGCACTTTGAGTGTAATTTAATTCTTATCCTATATGCATTACCTGTGGGCATTGTCTTGCTTACATTCTTCCCTTCTGTGCACTGACAGCACATGGGAGCAAAGTTTTCAAGGGAGATCTGCTACTGCAGAACAGGAGGCTCTCAGCCTCTGCCCGGAAGCCTTTGAGAAAGGTCTGGGATGTGCAGGATTTCCCCACAGGTTTCAGAATACCTATGAGTTTAGGGAACCTGCTTGGGTTCAGAAGTGGGTACAAAACCCACATCCTTAATTGGGTTTTCTGGAGGAAGTGTGACAAACTGATAATCAGTAAAATTCTTAGCTATCACACAGCTAAGAGTTTATATGGTTATTACCACAAAGAGTATTTCCCTGGCTTGATAACACTTAGGATTGGAAGGATCATTAGATCACTTGATCAGACTCATTGTGGATTGCAAGATTCTCCCAGTTTTCCCAAGTTACTTCTGTATTGATCCAAATAAGTTTGGTTAAAGAAAATATGTCCTTTAGAAAGAGTGTCCAGTCCTGATTTGAAGGCATTGGAGAGGAAGATTGTTTTTTAGCATTTTGCTTTACTGATCAGTCTCTAGCACCTAACTGTGCCTTATTTCCCATATACATGTCAGCTTTAATGCTTTTTGTGCCTGTCCCTTTATAGTGCAGAGTGCTTTATCACCAAGTATATTTTGATTATGGTGGTGTTTCCATATACCAATGAAAACATCACTCTCTGCGAGTTCTTCTGGTCCTAAGTTTCTGTTGGTTATTTCTGTACCAACTTCAAGGTGAATTTGACATCCTTTAAAAATAAAAATATTAGAAATGCACCTACTATTTTAGTTATTATGACTCTCGGCCTTTCCAGACACAGAAATTGTTTCTCTACTTTTTATTTCTTTAGTAGTTAACACAGTCAAGAATCATAGTACTCTTTAACTTGGTCAGTGTCGTGGGTTGATCTTGGCTGGTGCCCACCAAAGCTGCTCTATGACTCCTCAGCTAGAGAGGAGAGAAAAGATATGACAGAAGGCTCATGGGTTGAGATAAGAACAGGGAGAGATCACTCACCAATTATCAGCATGGGGAAAACAGACTCAGCTTGGGAAAATTAGTTTCATTTATTATCAATCAAATCAGAGTACAGTGATGGCAAATAAGGCCAGATCTCAGAACACCTTCCTCCCACCCCTCCCTTCTTCCTAGGGTTAACTTCACTCCCAAATTCCTTACCTCTGAGTGGCTCAGGGGAATGGGGGCTGTGGTCAGTTTATCACACGTTATTTCTGATGATTCTTCTGGAAGACAGAGAGCGGAGCCCACAGGAAGCAGTCCTTCACAAACTCCAGTGTGGGTCCTTCCCATGCTCTGCAGTTCTTCATGAGCTGCTCCAGTGTGGGTCCCTCACGGGGTCACAAATCCTGCCTGCAAACCTGCTCCACGGTGGGCTCCTCTCTCCATGGGGTCACAGGTCCTCCAGGATCCTGCTCCAGCACCGGCTTCCCCCAGGGTCACAGCCTTTTTTGGGAATCCACCTGCTTGCTCATGGGTCCTCCACGGGCTACAGGTGGATCTCTGCTCCACCATGGGCCTCCATGGGCTGCAGGAGCACATCCTGCTCCACCACGGTCTGCACCAGGGGCTGCAGGGGAATCTCTGCTCTGGCTCCTGGAGCACCTCCTGCCCCTCCTTCTGCACTGACCTTGGTGCCTGCAGAGTGATTTCTCACATATTCTCACTCCTTTTTCCCAGCTGCTGTGGTGCAGCAGTTTTTTCCCTTCTTTAATCTGTTATCCCAGCGGCACTGCCACTGTCACTGCTGCTCTCAGCCTTGGCCAGCAGCAGGTCCATCCTGGAGCTGTCTGGCACTGGCTGTGCCAGATGTGGGGGAAGCTCTGGCAGCTGCTCACGGAATGCACCTCTGTAGCCCCCCACTACCAAAACTTTGCCACACAAGCCCCATACTGTCAGCTAAGACTGAACTTTTAATCACCATGACCTATGAAGTTTTTTTCAGAGACAGAGATTTTCAAAATACAGTGTATTTTACTGTATTTATACTCTTGTGTAACTACAGCTTTGTTACTTATTTTTTGTATATACCGGTGTATTAAAATACATTTTGATTGAGAAAGACCTGACAACATTATTTACTTAGAATTCTTCAGTCTTTTGGCCATTCACATGTTACCAACATTTATGTAATTAGTCCCAGATAATTTTCAAAACATTAAGTTCTGTTAGACTAAATCTAGATCTTTGCAAATCTCTTGATCATGTGAATGTCTCATTTTCAGTGATTTCCACACGTGTCCACTGCTATTCATTATTATTACTTGTAGCATCAAGAAGGTTAAACTAAATATACAAACATCTATAATTTGAAAAGTGAGTTTTAAGTGCAATCTGTCGTGGCTGGGCCTAGAATCATGGCTTGTTATGAACAACAGATTTATTTTTAAATGTCTTATTATGTTTTCAGAAATTGAGTTTAAGGAGGGTGAAACACAGCACTTTGTGGAGATTGAAGTTCTCTTTGATGGAGTAAGGGAGATGAGAGAGGCCTTCACTGTTCACCTGAAGCCTGATGAGAACATGGTTGCAGAAATACAGGTAACAAGCTCATACAAAGCCCTGAACAGCAAAATGTGGTAAACAGACTTCTTTGCTTTTTGGCTCATAGTTTTACTCTTCTTTTAAGGCTTATTCACACCATCTTGGCTTGTATTTTAAGGGACAAAAAGGGTCATTCCAGCTGTCACAGTAACACCTACACAAAACAGTCTGTTGCCAAGGCAGTAATGTTTATGGGACCATAGAGTCAATGAAAGACTGAATTCTTCAAGATAGTCATTCCAGACACATTCTCCTCATATAATCAATCTTAAAAACTCGTGTCCTTTTGGAAGCACTCGCCGGCAATACAATATAACCTCCATGCCGTAAAAAGAGTGATTTCAGGTGAAATATGACTTCTGCTGTCAAAACCATGCTAATATTCTTACTGTGTAAGATGAAATAGCCACACGTTCTTATTATTTAGCATTATCTCTTACATAATTTTAATTTAAACAGTGTATTCCTCTGATTTGGCATGAAATGTTCTTGAATTTCCCTGTCTGCTCCATCAGTGTCACACCACATATAGTCTGACCCCAGACAGCCAGACAGAAGAGACACAGCCTTTGCTGATGACAAACACCCCATTTCCACCAGGCATTAAAGCATGCAGTGCACATGCAGGGTTCTACCAGAGTATTGAAGTGATAACAAAAAAGCTGGGAGACAAGGATAAAGGTCTGCAATCTTCACCGTTCTGTAAATAAAAATTTCATTTTAGGTCTTCCTTTACCACTCTGAGATGTACTTTCAGTGCCTCAATTCTTTCTCAGTAGCTCATCCAGTGTTTGGGAAGCTAGACATATTCTGATTGAGGTCCAGCTTGAATCCCCTTGTTTATTTAAATTCTCACAGAGAACTGTTTCTGTCCTTTTCATTGTCAGACAGCCAAGGCCATTGTTTACATAGAAGAAATGAACAGCATGGCAGATGTCACCTTTCCCTCTGTCCCTCAAGTTGCATCTCTTTTGATATATGATGATACTTCGAAAGCCAAAGACAGAACCAGTCCCATAGCTGGCTATCCTGTCATCTGTATCACAGTGAGTATCTCTGTGGAAAAATGGAATAAAATCAGTATATGGATTTTGTTCAGTGGATTTTAGGCACGTAGTATCAATCCATATGGTGGTGAGTCACACATAGTATTCGCACATGTTAGTCACACATATTAGTTCAAGCTAAAATTATCCTT
Organism: Acanthornis magna; assembly: GCA_036785705.1. NCBI lineage: Eukaryota > Metazoa > Chordata > Aves > Passeriformes > Acanthizidae > Acanthornis > Acanthornis magna. Next base: position 18,747,860 of record JAWUZG010000090.1, read on the forward strand.
AGAGCTAATCTAATTTGTCTGGATAATGAATCCATTTTCAGGAGTACAAAAAGCATAGAAAGATATTTCACTTGTTCCTCACTAAGAACAGTCTGATATTGATACTCATGCTATGTCTGTGCATGACCTTACTATTTCCTGCATTATCCTGCCTTAATTTGCAGAGTTAAAATCACTGGAGATAACAGATGAGCCATTGTTTTCAACGAGTGCCAGAGACTGCAGAATGAGTGCTGAAGGACTACAGGCTTCTTTTATTGTAGTTTTGCAACTTAAAAATTTTGCATAAATATTCATATACCTTGAAGAATGTTTTTGTTTATCTTCAATTTGTTTTTCACACATTCTTTTTGCACAGGAATGTCACAAGTTGAATGGTACTTCTAAATAAAAAAGAATCAAAGAAAATAAATCTTGAAATGCAAAGTATATTTGCAGAATTAGATCAGAGGGTGAAGTTCAAACTAAAGTAGTAATGGGAGTGTATTTTGTGCCTTCGTAACTATGCCACATTTATTTAAACTATATTATTTAAACACATTGTTTAAACTATAAAGTTTAAAATAAAATTCTTTATTTCAATAAGCATAATTACATATGCCTTTTACTCTGCCCTAATTGCTAAACACATCACTGTCAAAATAAGGTGATTTCTTAAGAGATTTACTGGGATTGTCAGCTCCATGTTGTTGAGTTCTGTGACTCTCGATAACTTAAAATTCCTTTGGCATGAAGCAATTAAATTGTTAACACACCTTCCTTGTCCTGCAGGCTTGTAATCCTAAATATGAAGACTTTGACAAGACCGGTTCTATATGTGCCAGTGAGAACATCAATAACACCCTGACACGGTACCGGTGGCTTGTGAGTGCCCCCACTGGCCCCGATGGTGTGACCAGCCCCATGAAGGAGGTTGACTTCGACACTTTCTTCACTTCCTCTAAGATGATTACACTCGACTCCATTTACTTTCAAGCTGGTTCTCGTGTCCAGTGTGCAGCTCGTGCTGTGAATTCAGATGGGAATGAGGGTCTTGAGCTGATGAGCCCTATTGTCACTATAAGCACATCAGAAGGTAAGGCATCATCACCCATTTCAAAATTCACAGGTCTCTTTTGGATCCCAAATTCATTCCTAAAAGCTGGTTACATGATCAGGCGTTTTAATATTACAGTCTCAGCTCTTCTTCTGTTGTTCATAGAGGTGCTGCAAAAACTCTCTTAACACAGCAAAGTATTGTATAAAGAAAATGTTTTCAATCTCTCCTACTTCTTCACATCTTTTAATCCACATAGCGAACTTGTATGGTCACGAGAGCAATATATAACGTGCAATGTAATTTGTGACGCCTAGTTTCTGTTGGCTTTTGAATTCAACTGCAGTAATGATGAAGTACAGTCTCAGCTCCTATCAGATGTTGGAGAATCCACATGGGAGTGAGATATGAATGCCTAGCCAGAAGAAAAACCTCGTTTGACATTCAGGCCTCACTGGGCACCTGAGAATCAGTGTCTTCCTTGACTAAGGACTAAAGCAACTGGTGTCCAATAACAGGGCATGGACAACATTTTTCCATGGTCAAGGTTTTCACAATTATTCATCCTTTTTTTTTCTCTGATACTCTCTTTGTCTCTCTCTGGTTCTCTGACACCTGACCAATACTGAGCTGATGCTGCATTCTCTCAGCCAGCAGAGTTAGTGTAGACTACCTCCTTTGCCCAGCCAACTCATGAAACTCGTACTGAATATCATTATGAAGTGGAGCACTGACATGCACACAAGTACAGTCTGATAGCACAGGCTATTTTGTAACAGAAATACAAATAATTTTGTTTAATGTATAATATGGAGAATGAGTAATTATCAGCAAACAAGGTCAATTGCAAAACACTGTATTTTATTGCCCTTCTGCAGCCGTTTGGCTCCTTGTGCCATCTTTGCTGCTTTGGCAGCCACATTAACGCTTGAAGTTTATGTGAGATAAATGACGTGATCATTCATTTGCAATATTATTTTCACTTTCTAGGCATTTTTGAGTAAATATTTTAGTTAAAACAATATATTTTCTACTAAGGGCTTTAAAAACTTTAGTGAATGCAATTTCTCTTTACCCCTGTCCTTTATTCAACAGTTTGACTCTAGACTCAAGTCATCTTTGCACTAATCAGGAATCCTACACCTTAAAGAGGATTCTGCCCAAGGGTATTGTCTACAAGGTGCTCTGTAGTGCTTGTTAAAGATAGGCAAATTTTTACTGTGTGAGCTGGTTTTGTTATATGAAACAGACCGGCTTTGTTAGTGTTCGAATGCATTATTTGGATTGCACTTGACAAATTAGCAGAGCTAATTAGCTCAGGCTTGGTACTGAATTGTCATGCATAAATTACTTCCAGTACCTGAGCTAACTTGTGATGTGGAAGGAAAGAAGTGCAATGATCAAAGCAACCTGCCAAAATCGTGAATATTTTCCATTTTGAGGATGTCTGACCACCAGTGAATAGACCAAACTCAAAAGGAATTCAGAGAGTGCAAAAAGTTGTAGTCTCTTTAGCAATGTTACTTTTATTTGAGGGGGAAAAAAACCTAAAACCAGCAACCAACCAAATAGACAAACAAACAAAAAGTTATCACGTGCAAAAAAGAAATTCTGTTTCTTCCTAACAGAAGTTTCCAACTTGGAGATGTTGAGCAAAATGAGCTCCATCAGAACCAATAAGTTCTCCAAGAGGAGGGCCCTGCCACCTCTTTTCTTGAAATGCCTCAGAAATGGGCAAAGAGAACTGGTTTGCCTTTGCACATCTGCTTGTTTCTTGCTTAGAGTATCTTGTGATCCTTTGGCCACCACATGACAAACAGCTGTGATTCTTGTGTGGTTCTTGACAGAATGCAGACACTTCTGCATTGAACTGTGCAACTAGAAGTTGCATGTATCTCAGATCATATGATTACAAACCTAATTTTCTGGTTCTCCAGACCAGGACTAATACTGGGACACATTGAACTAACACTGAAAGGACTACCAAAATAAATTCTACATTCTCATTTCCTGGAGAAATTCAAAAATCAAATTAATAAGGCCTTAAGCAACTTGATCCAGCTTTGAAGCTGGCTGTGTTCTGAGCAGAGTAATTCTAGATATCCTTTGACACAATTTTTCTAAATACACTTTTGTAGTTAGAAAACTACAGAATCTACAGAAATGGGGTCAGGAGGCTCATAAAGTCCTGTGAGGGCATATAGGTGCATACTCCAATCCAGTGCCAAAACCAACTGAAGTCAGGTATCTTCCATTAAACTTAAAATGGTGGGGGGAATTAAAACATATGCCTCTGAAGACCTCTGTAAGAAAGTATGGCTTTGTAAGTAAGGTTGACACATGCAGCTGAAGAGGCACAGATGCAATATCATCACCTTGTTCTGAAAATGTGGTCCTGCTGATCGAGCAATGATTTCTATTTGAATCCTCTTTTGCATAAATTCCTGTCAAAACTTCTGGAAAATGCTTTTCAAAGTGCTTGCCTGTCATTCAAGAAAATTCTCGTTGTTTTGGGGACCTGTACAGTGGAAGAAAAGTGCATCTAAAATAGAGCAAGGGAAAGTATAGTTTGTTTCCTGTGGACATAAAGTGAGGTTACTTTCTCTTTTTTCCATTAGGTCTTTGTCAGCCTCGTATATCAGGAGTAGTTGGAGCAGAACCGTTCTCTGCCAAACTGCGCTACACTGGCCCAGAAGATCCTGACTATGCCAACCTCATCAAACTGACAGTCACAATGCCACATATTGATGGTACGAGAAAATCAGCTGTGGAGTTAAGAGAACTTCTACCGTATGCTGTTATTTGAGCTGTTTTATTGGTCATGATTTTTTTAATAGACAAATTAATAACATAATCTTTTAACAGTGGGATCAAATAATAATGTTATGAATGAACAAGTGTAGTTTGCCGCAAGGTGCATAAGATACTGTATTGATACATAGTCTCTGATGTGAAGAATAGTGTTTTCAGACTAACTGCATAATTTACAAAAGTTGGGCTAGACCTAAGCTTTGTAAAACTCTTTTGAAGTGCATAGAAATATCCTGTTTAATTACTAGGTGCTCCTGAAAAAAATCACACCGTCTTTTTATTTAATAATATGTTGCAATATTAATATGTTATGTGTTAATATATTGAAATATTAATATGTTTAGAAATATTTTATTTGTCTTATCATTGTATACAGACAATTATTGTGGGTAAAATTCTCATACATACTCAGCATATCAACTTTCTTTGAATTTTGAAGTACAGTAGTTGCTGTAAGTACAAAATACAGAAGCGCTGCATAACATGTTTCGTGTTTGACAAATTTTGGCTAAATTAAGAAGTTCTGACCACTGACATTTAGTGATAGTACAATAAATTAATATTTTTTAGGCATGCTGCCTGTTATTTCTACAAGAGAGCTCTCCAACTTTGAGCTGACACTTAGCCCTGATGGAACTAGAGTTGGAAACCATAAATGCTCCAACCTGTTGGATTACACAGAAGTAAAGACCCACCATGGTTTTTTAACTGACGCTACCAAGAATCCAGATGTGATTGGAGAGACCATTCCCTATCAGTACAGCCCAGCAATCAGAGGCTTCAATACCTTGCGCTTCTACCGCAACCTGAATCTGGAAGCCTGTTTGTGGGAGTTTATTAGCTACTATGACATGTCCGAGCTGCTCACAGATTGTGGAGGCACCATTGGGACAGATGGACAGGTATGGGACTGGAGTTTGATTTTGTGTTGTATTCTTGTAATAAAATATTTCCCTTATAGTGCATCTGTGCTAGTAGGAATAAGTGGTTTAGAATTAACTTAGTTGAAAAACGTTCTTATTTTTCTTAAGAAGAAATAGACTTCCCCTAAAGTTGGCTTATTTCTTAAAACTCTCAATATCCATTATATGCTAATAGGCCTTTTGTGAAATCCTTGCCCAATTAAAATTAAGAGAATAATTTGGTTTGAATGAAATTTGCTATGTTTTTCTCCCAATACAGCGCTAGAGTATTTTGGGACAAACCAATTCCACTTTTACTGTATAGTGAGCCAACTTATTCTTTTCTTATAATGAAAGCCTTCTGAAGAATTGCTTTTAGCACATCAGTAGTACTGAGCTATTTAATATTAGTTATGGTATATCTTAAGAAAAGAGTTTTAAAGCATCGTGGAGAGACTTCTTGCTGATAACAATGGACTTCAGTGTCCTACCAGCAGCCTGGCTTTGCTGGTGTCTCATTCTCTGGGTAACACGACCCATCAGTGCAGACAGCACAGTGGTCTCGCATTACCCAGCAGAAAATTACTTGTTCAGAAAGCAAAAGAAGCTGCCAATATGGAATGGCTGAAGAGCAGAGCTGTGAAAGTGTTGCTGAGTTAAAAGCAAGAGACCGGACAGAACTTCGGGTGTACTTTGGGAAATGATTTCTAGAAACCCACAATAGTGTGGAAGGAAAAGGGTGCAGGATTTCTTCTGGAACAGTGACAGTAAAATTAATCCCTGGGTCTTCCTTGTATAATTACTGTAAGCCTGTCTGATCCCACTCAAGCTCTGGAGTACAAAGGCTGTAACTATGAAGTTTATGTACTACAAAATATATTTGGACACCAATCCTACAGGCTGGAAGAAAGACTCCTATCCACAGCTAATTCACTTTCCTTGTGCACGACCATTCCTTTTTGAACCACTGTGAAAAGAATGAGGCTGCTTTGTGAAATGGCCATAATTTCTCTTCTCTTTTGACATTTTAATAGGGATCCATCTTCTATGAGACCTCAGTAAACTTATTTGGACAAATTCTTATTTCTTTAGTTCCAAATGCCATAAAGCAGATGTGGAAGGTGTGTCATTGCCCACAGAAACATGTAAGCGTGTGCAACAACAGAGCTAATTTACTACTAAAAGCATAGTCACCTATGGACAGAGATATCTAATCAGATAAACAGATTTTTTTTGTTTTGATTTTGTTATAATTATGTGTCTAAAGTGCTCCTTACTCTGTGGGTGTTCACAGGTAATCATACAGTCAGTTTGCTGGACAAGAAATTGCCAGGATCTCTTCAGCACTTGGTTAACTTCCTAACATTCTGCCCTTCTTAACTAGAGATTATATACTCTAAATCAGAAGATGAGAACAATGGAGCTTCTGCCCTTCTCAGACACAAAGACCTTGATGGATATGTCATCTCAGTGCTTTGTCATCAGTTCTGGTTCCTTGTCTCTTACAGAGACCAGTTCAAGGTCTCTGCCTTGATGTTGGAAGCTCACTGTCCATGCTCTGCTTGGGCTTGGCCTCTGCTGAAAGCAAATCCTCCTACAGGTACATTCCACTAGATCTATGAACCTGTCAGAGGGAAAGGGAAGGCATCCAAGTGTGGGATGTAAACCTTACACATTCCCACAAGATAAAAATGACAGCGGTCTTCACTGTTCTTAGAATGATTTAATTTCTTCATTTCTTCGACTCATCATCCCTTTGACTATCTCCTCATGCCCAGGCAATATGCAACCATATATTCTTATTTCCCATACCACACAACCATAAACACATAAGCACACACAGCTTAAAGCAGCTGTAACTATACAAGCCACTTCTCCCTCAGTGAAAAGGAAGGAGGACCTGGTATGAGTCCTTTCCATTTTAAATACTTCTGTGTCCTTTAGAGAAAAGGCTGAATAGCTGCTTTAGTCAAATGTGTGTCTAAATAAAACCTCTTTATGTCTACGTGCATGTAAACAGAGGTGAAAATAAGTACCATTCCAATATTTTGGTAAATTAGAAGAACCTGTATATTCAGTTTTGGAGGACATGCATAAGTGGCAATGGGGCCAAAGAAGAGAGCTGTATTTCCCTCAGGCTTCAGAAGTATTATGTACATTATGTAAGATCTCCCACTTAGAAGCAGAGAGAGATGAACATGAGCTGTGAGAGCCATGAAACTGCAGCTGAAGTCATCCTTTAGTGCCTTCTAGGTTATGGATAAAAGGTTACAGTGTGTTAAGTGAAATATCAAGCTGAATTACTTCTAACGGTGAAGCATTGCCCTGCAGCCGGTATGCGCTTCACTGCCCTCCCTGTTTTCCCCACCTCCATTTAATTCTTCTCCAGGTTTAGTCTTTATCTTCACATGACCCCCTCCAGCTGAGAGGGGAGGCAGTCAGTGCCCTATCTCTGTGGTTGTCACCATTGTTGTTTTTTTCTCCTTCAGTGAACAATTAATAATCCTCTTCTGTGAGAGGAAAGCTGGCAGCTATGGTTTTCACCATTTTTTTTAGCAGACAAAGGAAGCTTAAATTCCATTATACAGACAGAACAGATAAAAACACTCTTACCACATCCTGCTGCCACTGCAAATTTAATATCTTGAAATTACCAGATACTTTGGCTAGATCTTTAGGCTCAAAATTTTGTTTCTTGATTCTAGTTCTCCAGTACCTGTATGGTCAAACAAAGACAGCCATGTTGATTCAGACAGAGAGATTTCAAAAAAACAACTGGCAATATCTTAAATTATGTGGACCTTCATTTTATGGGAGCTCCTGCTACGGTAGGGGAAGAAGATGAACTTTAGTAAGCAAGAAGTGAGGTGGGAGACCTGCAGCTGGTGTAGTTCTTCTGGCACAGCTCCTAGTGTTTGCTGAAGGCTGCAGCTGTCTTAGCCAGTTCCCATGAACTCATGAACTGTCATAATACATACAGAGAAGGTCTTCATTTCCTTTTTTTTTTTTTCCCTTGAGGCCTTTTGATTGTGACCCACTCTCTTTCTCAATTATTCTGTGCATGAGCAAACCCTGTGTGAGCTAGATGCAGCACTCCTTTCAGTGTTCAGCTTGACCGTTTGTTCCTGGGGTCTACCCACAACTGAAAAACCAGGCATTTACGTACCTAAACATGGACTTGGATGTGCAGTTTAATGAACTTCTATTTAAAAATAAAGACCTGCTCCTCTGTAAATTGAGCTAATTAATTTGGATTATAGTTCTGTCCTTGTTAAAGTTAAGGTCAGCTTTGATAATTAGCAGTTCTCTTTAGGACAACCTGCAGTCACAGTCTGAAATTCAGAGTCTGCATTTGGATATGTATAGGCCTTAAAAAAAGGGGAACTTACCTATTTGAGGGCAGTCTTCCTGTATTTCAAGTAACTAACACAGGTTGGACTTTACTTCATCAGGACATTGCGAGAGTCAAGTACTACAGACATCTCACATTCTCAAAACACAGGTTCTAAAACAAAGACAGATATTCATGAAAGGAAGTGAAAAAAATGAGACAGTAAAAGCAAGTGACCGTACTTTAATAAAGTGTATATTGAAGTGTTGGCCTACACTTGTTTGATAGAGTGTGAGGTATCATTTGATCTCATTTCCTACTGTTACAACTGTTTGCTATAGCCAGGCAGTTTGGCATCTGAAGGCTTCCGTGTGGTTCTGGCCAAGTATTTATATATGGATGTTGCTTTCCCTAGCTCCAGTCCATTGCCAGACTTGGAAGAGGGAAGCAAGGAAATTACCATTCAAACTAATTTTATTAACAGCAGCTCGTTAATCAAGTCCATTACAGGAACAAGAAGGTGAAGAACATATATTAAAATACTTGAATGTACAGATTTATACCTTGAAACTATGGTAATTGAGTATGGCTGAGCAGTTCGCTTTTTTCTCTTCAAAAACCAGTTATTTTCTGGCCCAAACTGAAAATGTCTTTCTTCCAATATGTTCTGTTCTGTTCACATTTATGCTACACATGTTATGGCACTGAGTATTTCAAAATCCCATCTGCAAACAGATTTTAAGATCACTGATGTACTGCTGCCACTTATATGAGGTAGCTTGCAGAGGATTTTTATTACACAGAAACAGTATATTTCCAGCTTTATTGGATCTAATTTTACCAAAATCATACTTTAAGATGAAAACTCATCTATTCTGAAAATCTCACTAGATGTTGTAAAATGCAAATAGACAGAAATGTCTGTTTTCAGATTTTTATATTAGTTTTAGCCACTCCAGTCAGGTTTAAGAAAACTCCACAACTCATGTTCCCTTGACATGGAACCTCACTAAAGACAGACATTTTTTCTCTAGCTGCAAAGGTGTTCATTTAATAAACCGTGAAGAAAAAAATACTATGAAGTTAATGCACCAGCTGTGTAACAAAGTCAGAGGTTAAATTTTTTCAAGGGACTGGTGCTTCAAGGCTGTATTGCATTCTCTTTCCCATTCAGACTTCTTTAAACAAACCTGCTTTGAATTTCACCTGTGACCTACCTGTCTGGGTGTCTTCTTGGGGCCAAATCTTAGTTTTACCATACTGACATTGTGTAAACAGTTAATTGATAACATTGCTAAGCTTGTGTGACTCTAATTCACAGACATAGCAAATAAATACTGTAGAAAATTATATGAAAATGACAGGGTAATTTGGAGAATGAAAATACAATTTTCATGTAAAGTCTGTTTCATTGAGATATACAAAATAAAACATGAACTTGTGTTATTTCTAATGTCTAATTCTGATTTGATCAGTACTATCACTGTACACACACACACACTCACACACACTGTCAAGTTCTGCCCTCTGGAAATGTAAGCCAGCTAAATAAAGCACACTATTAATGTAGAACAGAGTCCATGCTCCAAACCCTTTAGTGAAAATATTTTTTATTGTTAATATTCTAAATTGTTATGTGACAGATTCTCAAATAATTGTGTATTTTACTTCATGAAGTTTGACTCTTTGCATCTGAAAGGTAAAGAAAAACATCTATAGAAACTCCCATTAATACTTTCTAAGTCTTAAAGGGGAGTTGTCAGTATTCAAAAACAGACTTTATGCTCTGTGATAATTTATCTTACAAAAAAAAATGTATGAGACTCTACTTCTTAGATCAATGTCCCGTATTAATCATGTTCTCTTACACACATGAATTTTGAAGTGCACTGTTTGATGATTTTTTTTGTCTAAATTTTTCCAGATATTATCTGTAAGAGTCTGTTGCCTGCTTGGAACAATTTTTGTCTTCTGTCTTCTCAGGTTCTCCTGGCACTGTCACAGAGTATTAGACACAATTTCCCCAGTTTATCTGAAGGTGTAGCTGTAGTCTGTGTTTCTCTCCTCGTATCAGAAGACTAAACTTCACACCCACCTATTGTTGTTTAAAATCAGTGTTACTGAAAGTAATTTTTTCAGTGCAGCTGCTCAAATCTCCTGTGCATAGCATGCATGGATACATAATGCACCTGCCCTGTCTCTCCAGAGCAGTTAAGCTGATCCTGCACTCACACAGCTCTACATTACCATCGTGGTTTCATCAGTGTCACACAGAGATATAAAATGAACAGCTGGCTACTCTCAATAGGCTTTGCATGCAGTGCTGGAAAAGAAAGATAACTCAATGGAAAGAATGTTTTCTCATGTTTGTCTAAACAGCATTATTAGGAGGGGTGGAGAAGTCAGGCTCCTCCATCTGTGTAACACATTCCGTCAATTCATTTGGGGGGTGGGACGGTGTCTGCTCACTTTGACACAGCTTTCCTCTGCATTTGACTTCCTCTTTATTTTATTTTTACTTTGTCAAAAAGATCCTTTCATATAGTAAGTCTTGAGATTTCTCTCTTCTGCCTACAGTAGATTCCCCCTTAGAGGAATGAGAGGCTCTTCAAAGTTTTCATTTACTGTCAGAGAGAACTTTTTATTCAGTAATTCTCTGAGTGTCAGTGTTGTAGATTTGCCTCCACACCTGCAAATCCATGAGTGCCTGGAGAAGGGTTTGTGTGCATAAAAACTCAATGAGCTTTCAGCAAGAATGCCTTTGTCACCCCCTGTGCCATCAGTCACACCTAAGGGCAGCAGTATTTTTTTAGCTTGAGGTGGCATAAGGTACTGAACTAGAAGGAGTTTGTGGATCATCCTATCCAGGCCACTGCCTTAAGTCTTTATAATGTTGTTCCAATGCTAGTGAACTTAATCTAAAACCTAACAGGATTTCATGGCCTCACTATTCTTGTCAAATGCCAGCACACTGAGGGCTGGAAACTTCTGATTTCTAGGCTGTGTTTGTCATGGCCATCTTATGCCTATTTGTTCTCATGTCAGCACTATCTTTCATCATCAGTGGCCCTTCTCTGCTCTTAGTCCCCTGATGTATATAGACAGCATTCTTAGTCCCTCTCGGCCTTTGTTGTACTGGGCTCAACAACAAGGTTATTTTAGACTCTTCTCATCAGATAGTTTTGCCATTCCTCTGATTATCTGGATTTCTTTTTCTACAGTCTACAATGCAAATTACACTTTTTCAAGCATGGATGATCAAAGCTGTACCAGATAAGCTCTCACTAGTGCTCTGTATAATGGCATGCATGCTTCTAATTTCCACCCCATTCCTCAGTTTATCTTAGGATCATAGCACATGGAGAGGGTAGGAAGGTCATAGTTATGATGTGATCAACAAAATTTCTTTCCCCTCTATTGTGTCTAATGAATGTCTTTCATTTCTACCAGAAATGCTGTCACTGGTTTCTATTACCTTATACTTTAAGCTATAGGATTTCATCTCACTGCTATTATTCTAATCCTCAAGGTCATTAAATTCTCACTTTGATATTCCAGTCCTCTACTTTATCATTAAGCATTATGTATGCTTCTATTTAAAAGAATAATGGACATATATTAAATCCTCTTCCACATACTTTTGTCTCTTCTTTATAAGCAAACTGAATTTCAGATCTCTGACTTCAATGTCTAATTCTTGCGGTACAGCACGCAAATGTAGAACATGATCGTAAAGAAAAAAGTCAACACCTTGTCTGGGATGACCTTAAGAATAGTAACATTCATTGTACAATCAAATGTATTCGTTCAGTTCTTCATACTGGTCAAGGAAATGACAAATTTTTGAGTTTACCCCTGAATCAAAGGCAAACCATAAGACACTCAAGAGCTGCACCATTGCTATTTTTTTATAGAAGTGAGACTATCATGTTGTTATTTGGAACAGTTCAGTAAATCTGTGACCAAAATAATTGCTCAGATACTAATGAAGGTATCCCAAATATGAAGTTGCAACTTAAATGGTACAAAACAATAATATTTTTGTCTAACTTCAATTGGTCATCCAATTTTTTTTCTGTTCTGAATAGAAGTTCTTGATTGTGTTTATGTAAAACCAACAAGGAAGCATTAATACAATCTGCAACTGGAGCATCTCATCTACCAGTCCATGTTAGTGTTTTACTTTTCAGTGGTGCCAGACTCTTTTCAGCGGTGCCCAGTGGCAGGACAAGGAGCAATGGCCATAAACTATAACACAAAGCATGTTCCACCACAACATGAGGAAGAGCATAGAGTGTGGCAGAGCGCTGGAACAGGACATCCAGGGACATCATGGAGTCTCCCTCTCTGGAGACATTCAAAGCCCACCTTGACACTTTGCTGTGTCACCTGCTCTAGGTGTCCCTGCCCTGGCTGGGGGCTGGACTGGATGATCTCCAGAGGTTCCTTCCACTTGTAACAATTCTTTGATTCTGTGATGCTGTGTGTTTCCAAATGACTACTGTCTAAATGCTAGCACATATTATGGAATGATTCAAACAACGTAAGTCAAAAGGGTTTTGGTAGCATGGTGTGTAGAACAAGGAGTGTCACACGTGGAAGTGAGTTGTGGCAGCTACGAACATGTGCCTTAATGACATCCTTAATTAGGCTCAGGGTATTTAGTCAGTGCAAGCACTAAATTTGTGGTTACATTATATCAGTACAAATTCTGTCAGGCATTTGGAAAAGTAAAGCAGCTGTAAGAGAGTGGGCATTCTGCCCCTTGACATGCTGTGGGGTGAACCCAGAAACAGTCTGATTTTTACACAGCTTGTAAACTGCTTTGAATGCTGGGGATTTTTAATAGGGCAAAACACTCTTTAGAAGTATGTAAGGTAATCACTCTGGGGAAATGTTCATGTGTGCAAACCTATATATGTACTTTCTTTTGTAACTAAATGAAAATTTAATAACTTTTATGTCTTTGAAAAGCTTCCCATGGGGAGATGATCTCAATGTCTTTCCTCCCGTGTATTTCTAAGAAAATCCAGAATGATCTAAAAGTATCTGGATTGCACATTTTTAGCCAGAGATAAGTGCGTGACAAAGTATTTGTAACCAAACATAAATGCGAAGTCTTTTCAGAGAGGTTTAGGTCTGTGTATCATGTAAGAGCTATCTTAAGAGGTGACAGTTTAATGACACTATTCTTCTTGCCGTTTTCATAAAAATATATGTAAAGAATATGTAATTCTTTGATAACTACAGCACAATTGTTTGGTACAATATATACAGACAGGCTCTATTTTTAAATCCATATCAACTTGCTTATTATTTTTAGTTCTTCCAGACAGTGAGGAGCAGTACGATTTGTGTGTTTGCATGCAGTGCGTTAATTATTATCCATGCACAAAGGAAGAAATAGTTCCAGAGATGACTAAGTAGAGTCCAAGGACTCAGTCTTGCAATGACATCTGAGCAATTTCAGCATCTTCCAGAAGAGTTTCTGTGTTGATAGTAACAAGAATTGTAAGCAAAAGAGTTGGTTAAGATACAACGATAGAGCAAATGAAAAAGGGTATTTCAAAAATTTGTAAAGCCTTCATTAGTAGCTATGTTGTATATTTACTAAAAAAACCTGAACAAAAATTATGAGTCAAAATTGAGGGGGTTATGTTTTATCAGTTTGAGGTACAAAGATGAAACTTGAAGGGATGTAAGCTCAGCTGAAAACCACTGAAATGCGGTTTTGCACTTCATCAGTAATTTGCAGAAAGAGAGAATTTGGTTCAGTCACAGTATTTATTTGAAGTTCTGTCTTCCCTTTCTCTTGAATTTGGCTTAGCTGTGCGATGCTGCCATCGATGATCACTAACCTTAATATACAATTCTTGTTTTTATAGGTTCTCAACCTAGTGCAGTCCTATGTCACGCTGAGAGTCCCTCTCTACGTCTCTTACGTTTTCCACTCTCCTGTGGGCGTCGGAGGCTGGCAGCATTTCGACCTGCAGTCAGAGCTGCGGCTGACTTTTGTGTATGACACTGCCATCCTGTGGAAGGATGGGATCGGTAGCCCACCTGAAGCAGAGCTCCAAGGTGGGTGTTGGGTTTCTTGACATAGAACTCATTCTCTGTTACTAAGAGTATAACTTGCACACAGTAGGATGATTTTTCAATCATTCCAATGCTAAAAAAAAAAAAAAAATTATCACTTACTATCAATTGCAATCTGTCTTTTCCTACCACTCACAGGTGTGTGCTGGAGTGTTTATGAAAATTATGTAGAGTTGACATCAGCTCTTTTACTGCAGCAAAAGACAATTTTATTGTTATATTTGAAGTACTCATGGAAAAATTCAAACACTTATATCCACTCAGAACTTCAGGGTACATTATGTTACCATATTCTGTTAGCACACAAGACATTTGCACTTTCATGAAAATAACTGAAGCTTTTCTGTGACACCATGTTTTTCTCACTATGAATGGCCAGTTTCAGAAACTTTTGATATTTTGAAAATGTTACGAAACATTTAAAAAAACCAGAAATGTATAATGGGGGCATGTCCTCTGTGCGAGAGTAGTAAACTGTGAGACGTTCTGTAAGTCTGCTAGATACTGTCAGTAAATGTTAATGAGTATAACTAGTCAACAAGTCAAACTCTATCACTGCAGAATTTATCTTTTAAAAAAGTTAATTTATTTTTTAAATAGTGACATACAGATGTATGTGCAGAATCAAAATATATAGTTACACCTGTGTGCCGCATCGTTTTTTTAATGCAAATTTACTTAATATTTCCCAGCGTTAAGCTTCAGGTGTTTCATAACTCTCTCAGCCTAAGGTGGAATACAGGTATCAGCTGTAATTATGTACATACATTTACACAATTTCAGGACTCCTGGGAACCTAAAATAATTTTTTGTTTCTGCTAACTGTATATGAACTACAGAAATCATTGCTATGCAATTTCTGTCCTTATGTTAAGAGCAGGAAATGAGGAGCAGCAAGGGGAATCTGCAGTGCATGAAGAATGAAGCACATGTTATGCCATGCCTTAAGAATAAGCCACATGCCACAAATCATGTGATGTGCTAGTCACCAAGTAACAGCCAGATCTGATCCTCTGTCTCAGCAGTTATGTGGTGCATCTATGCCACCATTTCCCCTCTTTGATGATTTTTTTTTTTATTTCTCTGTAAGAAGCTGATGACCACATCTTTGGAGGTGCTGAATATTGGTAGTTCCCTTTGAAAACAATGAGCACAAAACATGTGATAAGAGCAGGGAGGTAGTGGAGCTTAGACGCCCAACATATCCCAGTCTGATTTGGGTAGTATTTTTTGAGCAGCTGTTTTTCTGAGCAGGGAGGGGTTAACTGGTTTCCATTTTCTTTCCATAACTCTCAGTTCATGTAATTTTCCTACATAAATTCTAAGCAACTCTATAAAGCAGTCAAGGTCTTCTAAAGCCATAATTCATACATGAATATACAGATATTTCTATTGTACCAAGAAACGTGATTGGTACAGATGATTTTGTACAGGTGCTATACATTCACGCTGATGAGTGTGTTAGGTTTCCAGCACATTCATGGGGGAGCATTCCTGTTTCCTTCTTTTTCCTGGCAAGCAGAATGGTGGCACATCAGCTGCTGTTTGTAGAGGAGCGCTGGAGAAAACACCTGAACTCTGAAGCTTTGCAGAATTCTAGAGAAAAAGGGTCTTGGCTGCAAGCTACAGCAAAAAACCACTTCTGATGTGTAAACAAGATCTTGTATTATGAAATTAGAAGATGTAAGGCCTGTGTATTGGACCAAATTCATGCCAAAAATTGCCAGTAATGCAGAGCCTGTCAGAAGAAATTTCACAGGCTGCATCCCCCTAGAGCAGATTGCCGTGGAAGTCACAACCAGCTGCTGCTACTAATGCTGGTGACTGCTGCCTTGGCATGTGTCATGACAAAGGCAGATGTAGAGGTAGACAAAGAAAGAGTGTGTCTGGTGTTTCATAGGGGTGTGGTTTCTTTGTCACCTGCAAGTGGAACACACTCATAGATTGTGTTTTTGCTGGCAGGTTCCCTGTTCCCCACCAGCATGCGCATCAGTGAGGAGGGGCGCTTGGTTGTCAACTTCAAGACTGAAGCGCGGTTTCACGGTCTGTTTGTTATGTCCCATCCTGGTGAGTGCAACCTACCCTTTAGCAGTACTACACAAATAAAGACACCCTTCCAAGATTTGATACCATTCTTTTTTTTTTCTATTTCTGCTACTGATAGCTGATTTTTTTTAATGTACTTTGCTCTTCAGGTACAGATTTTTCCTCCGCTTTAGATTTCTTTCTTGTCATTGATGACTGTATTTAGGTTGGTGAACTTGTTGAAGTATGCATGAATCTGATGGAAGGCAAATAGATCCACTTAATCAAGTGCCTGATTTATGAAGGATGAAGATCTAGGCCATTCTTTCTATAATGGATCTATAGATATATGTTTTTAACCCCATAGTTATAATTACTCATTACTCACATTGCCCTAGGAACTTGGACAGCATTATAATTTCTTTTCTAACTTGAAGCTTTTCTAGGATATTTAGGCCTTTTTCAGAGAGCAAGAAAAAGTCTTGTATGGGCATTGTATCACTCTGTTAATATAACATTCTCACTGACATTCAATTAGTCATTGCTGAGGACCTGTTCCTGCAATTTAATCTGTTTAAACCCCACTGCCTTTATTCAGAGTAATTACAGGTGTAAGCCTCTGTCTACAGATATAAATCTGAGCATGAATGCTAGCCATGGAAAAGATTATTTAACTAAATTAAATCTGCTGAACAACAGTGACAAGAGAAAAAAAAATAGGAAATCTCTTTTAGTTTAACTCACGTGTTTTTAACCCATAAAACTCCTTCATGATGCTTCCACTTTTTCTTAGCTCTTCTCTAGTGCGTTTGGTTTTGCCTATCAGGTGGAGACATTGCTAGGAGAAATTATGTTGTGTTTCCCTGGGCTGACATTCCAAGTTTAAAACAGGAGGGATTATAGACGTCTGTCATCCACTCTTGCAGTTTTGACTGTCTCTTAAATTTATTCTTCATACAGTTCTCATTGCGTAGCCCAAAAGCAGCTGCTGAATAGACACTTGAACTAGAATCAAGGAGGCCCAGCTGACTTGACTGTGATTGATTTTAGGTTCAGTTAATAAAACCCAGTGCCCTGTGAAGGTATTAACATCAGCTATAGCATTATGGTTTATGAATTATTGGCAATGTTTTTCAGGCTCTGAGAGTTTGCAATGAAACACTAAAGGTTACTAACCTGTCTCTTGGCATGTTTCTAGCTTCATCTCTAACTTCCATGGTTATGTCAGCGGATCACCCAGGCCTCACATTCAGCCTCAGCCTCACCCGAAGTGAGCCAACCTACAACCAGCCAGTGCAGCAGTGGAGCTTTGTTTCGGACTTTGCGGTAAAACCTCAGCCGTCACTAAATCTTCTACTGCCCCAGCCTGTTAGCTGGGATGTTGGTGGTACAGCTCCCTCTCTCTCTGTGTCCAGGTTCGGGACTATTCTGGAACCTACACGGTGAAGCTGATAGCCTGTACCACTGCCCCACATCAGGAGTACCGCCTGCCAGTGATCTGCAATCCTAGAGAGCCCATCACTTTTGATCTGGACATCCGATTCCAGCAGGTACTATTCCGACGACATCTTTGTCATGTTTCCTTTCTAATTTGATTCCCATTTATTGGTTTTGTAATAATAGTACTAGCAACTGAATTTACTTGCTTATAAACAAGGCATTCCTGAATTGGTGGGACAGCACATACTCCTCTTCTGCTAAATAACCAGTTTTACCCAACTGGGAAAGGCCAAAGTAGGAGCACCCATGGTATTTTGTCCTCAATGCATGCCCAGTCTTTGATAGTCAGTAGGAAGCTCATTGACATTGGTTTGGGGGAGAATTACTGTGATGTGATAGTAACATTTGGGAATTCTTTTCTTGTCTGTTAGCTTTGGTAGTAAATAGTTTTACCAGGTAATTAGGAAAATATAAAACTATTATCAGAAGGTTTTCATCTGACACAAAATCAGGGTTGGGGGTCTAGTATTAAAAGTGGGACCTCCAGAGGAAGATTCATTCAGCCCTAAGGTGGAACTGTTTTCACTGCCTACAGAGGGAAGTGTAGACAGACAACACTGGTAAAATGCTTAGCTTTAAAACTCACAAAAGTGACAGAAACAAATTTGATCCATAGCAATATGGATCATATGGAAGCATATGGGAACTGGCAAACATCATACCTTTCACAAAGTCCAGCTGTGCAGCTCTGTAGCTGGGAACAAACTATGGAGCAATGGCTTCTGCTGTAGAAAACATTGGTTTACAAAAAAAGCAGGGGTCATGTTGGATGGTTAAGAGAACATAAACTGCCATTTTCCAAGTTGTCGAAAGGGCTAGTGTGACCTTGGGTTGTGTAACAAGGAAATTATATCATTTCCGTTATTGGGAGCCAATACAGCTAATACTGGAACAGTGTGGCTGTGGTTTCATGCTCACTAATAGTATAGATTATGCTATTAAATCATCTTACAGAATAAATCCGTATCAGTCAGGGATACACAACCACTTTTGTGTTGACTTAGCTAGAGCACACAAGGGAATGTATGAAGTCTTTATGCTTTCATTTGGCGTTATGCCACCTGTGGGAGAGCAGATGATTCCTGATAGGGCATTAAGTCCTGGCAAAGAAGAGAGATGATACATGATCTGATGTGAAACCTGCCTTCTCAGAGTTAACTACATTTCAACATTTTGTAGAAGTTTGAATGGAATGGGTGAGGGGAATTTATACTAGTTTAGCACTTCAGCCTTTGTCTCGCATTTCTAATCTACTTCTAAGGAATCTCAAGCAATTCATAGCAATGCTAAACCACAGCTTGTTCCTGATCCTACTATAAACAATAAGATGTTGCTATTTCAAAGAAAGTTCAAAAACGTGCAAAAAGCTTTCCAAAATGGGCAAAGCAGCCTAGGGAGAAACTTAACTCTTACCTGATAGTAGCCTACAATTAAGAACTATGACTAAGAATTAGAACTGCCTTGGAATAAACAAATGGATGTAGGGGTTATTAGTGCAGATAAGGCTTTAATAATACAGTATATGGAAGGCACATCACTTTAAAATAGGCATAATGTGCAAAGTTGAAACAGTGTCATAGACTGTGGCAAGCTAAACTCCCATCACTGACAATTTTCAAACCAAGACCAGCTCTTTCTCTTGAAATATTCATAGTAAAAGGGACTTAGGAAATTCTGTGGCCCATGATAATTTTTCCATCTGATCACAGACTGAAACACTACGTGGACTTTAAGCAGGTCCCAAAAAAGCAGCAGTTGGCAGCAGTACAATAGCACAAATTCAGGTGGCAGTATCTAGCACTTTAAGATTTTTTAGTCATTCTGCAAAACTGAATAAGCATTGGTATCCATTGTTTTACAAATAAGAAACAAAAGACTGAAGGATCAGCCTGAAGGATGTTAGTCCTTAGACTAACATCTAAGGTTCAGAAAACCTGAAGAAAGGTAGGTTTAGATTGGATGTAACAAAGACACTTTTTTACAATGAGGGTGGTGAGGCACTGGCACAGGCTGCCCGGAGAAGTCGTGGATGCCCCATCCCTGAAAGTGTTCAAGGCCAGGTTGGATGGGGCTCTGAGCAGCCTGGTCTAATGGAAGATGTCCATGCCCAAGGCGGAGAGGTTGGGTGAGATGATCTTTAAATGTGCCCTCCAACGCAAACCACTCTATGACTCTCTGAAAGCAGCAAATGTAGGTGTGACAACTGCACCAAAATTATTTTTGACTGTAAAGTCTAATGATAAAATGATGAGGCAGGACAAGAGTTCCCCCAGTTCTTAGTCTAATGCTCCATCTCTTGCACTGAATTACCTTCTTGGGCATTTTAATATGAGGCTTTTCATTTCCTTGGAAACCTTTTCTTTTAATTTCCTTCACAATTGTTTTCACTGTTCACAAGTGAGGAATCGTTTTAAGAATCAAGAAGAAAATGTACTTGGTGTTTCCCCACTGGAGATTTTGGTTCAACATTTCCTTTTTTAACATATACCATCTGCATATCTTCTTTTTCCTCTCTCCATGGCCCCTGAGGAGTGAAGCAGGTAGCCTGGAACACTAGTGAGGATTGTATTACCACTGTCTCACTCTGGGATTCCCTGAAGATGATCAGCATTCAACCTCCAGGCTTTGCTTGGAGTCCTTTCCTTTCCTAGGAAAGGACTCCAAGTCCTTTCAGCATCTCCCTTCTTTAAATGTGTATGACTATTTCCTGACAGAAGCCCTTCCATACTCAGCATACTTGTTGCCCTGGGATGAACCTATCTCAAGAGTGCTCTGTTACTTGAGGTACCAAGAATCACATGGGCTTTGGTCCCATGGGTGATCTGCATTGTTCCCAAATCGTCCATGCGCAGAGTTGATGGATGTGGCAAATAGGCAGAATAAATTGACACTTACTCTTCTCACCCAGCAGATCCTCACAGATTTTTTTTTTTCAAGAACTCTTATATAAAATGTCTCAAATGCCCATGAAAATAATTACACTTAAACTACTTTCATAAATAACACAGCTGGAAACCAGTTGTGCTAATCAAGTATTTGTGGAGCTACAACCCAATAGCCTGTTTCCCAGGCATTTAGAAAGAAACATTCCAAGAGAATGCAATTTTTTTATCATTATTTCTGTGCAAAGGCTATGGTGGTAAGGTTCCTTTTTCTGAAGAGTAGCACTCCATTTATAAAAAGGTCTGAGCTATACATTCTTCTTGCCAGATCCTGTTGCTTTGATAGTTTTGAGACTCTGTTGTGAAATGGACCCTTCTCCATGAGCCAGCAAGAATGTTTTCTTTGTTGTTTTCTTTCCTTCCTGTCCACACACTTATACATATATATACATAAATATACATATATATGTTAGCATTTTTTATTTGTTTAGTGGCCTCTTGTTGTTTCTTCTTTTTTTTTTTCTGGGTCTGTGTGTCTTCTGCATTGTTTCCTCAGGTACTTGCATCCTTTTGAACTATAGGATCCCCCAGTTCTTCTTTTCACTGTATTATTTCCCTTTTATTATTCCATGTCCCTTTATAGTTTGCCTTCTATCTTACGCTTTATGGTCCCATGAGAAACTGCTGCTGGGGGTATTGATTTATTTTTTACTTTTCATGTAATCAAGGAAGAACCATAGATAACTGTGTCAAATATATAAAGATCAATACTAGCATAAAATGATAAATACTAGCATAAAAAGGTGTTCAAATAGTTTGGTGCATTTTCACATGCATGATCTGATATATCCTCCAGCACATTCGAAGAACTGATACTCGCAAATAAATCCTCAGCAATGTGTGCTTTCAAATATTGACAGAGGATCAGAAGCAGAAGTGGGACTTGTGTGTAAGAATGAAAATGGGATAGAGAAAACAGGCTGTGATGAGTCAGAGACAAGTTTTTGAGGGAAATATTTCTTCATGTTAGCCCCACACATAAGTTGTCCTGGACACCTCCTTAGCTGGCATTTGGAAAAATGTGGTGGAAAGAAACTAACCTAGAATACTATCAAATATCACAGATGCAGATAATCCAAAGGTTGTGTGCATATAAAATACATAGCAATATAGAACCAAGAGATCTTTTTGTTAAACTGCATTATTGCATATAGATGTGCAGAGCTGGTGAGTAATGTACATTGGGAGAAGATCAAGCTATGTTTTTTTCATTAAAAAATACTTGTTGAAGAGCCTTATGATTTTGTGGTTTTAGGTCAGTGACCCAGTGGCTGCCGAGTTCAGCCTGAACACCCAGATGTTCCTCCTCTCCAAAAAGACACTGTGGCTATCTGATGGCTCGATGGGCTTTGGGCAAGAAAGTGACGTTGCTTTCTCAGAAGGTACAATTGTGCATAGATAATGCACGTTTAGTTTGTGTTCCACACTGTCAGGATCCTGTTGCAGTCAAAATAAGATGGGAATAAGGGTTTATGCTTGTTGCACTAAGCTTCTTGACAAGGCTTTATTAGCTTAGCTTCAGACCTGTGCTAAATGTTCCAGTCTAACGGGACGTGAACTGTGGGCACCCTTTACAGGTGATGTCATATATGGTCGGGTGATGGTGGATCCAGTGCAGAATTTGGGTGATTCCTTCTACTGTAGCATCGAGAAGGTTTTCCTGTGCACGGGAGCTGATGGATATGTACCCAAATATAATCCATCCAACACTGAATATGGGTGCCTTGCTGATTCTCCATCCCTTCTGTACAGGTTTAAGATTGTGGTAAGTGTTCTAATTCTGGGAGAAAGTATATATATATTTTAATTTTTTTCTAACTTGTCTTTTATCCAAAACCCCACTGTTCCTTAAAATGTTCTCAACAGTGCCAAATTTTTGACTGGAGCTCCAGGCTAACATGAGCTAATGAAGGCAGTATCTTTCCTTTTTCCCTCCTGTTTCTATTCTTTATCTTTCTGGGAACTGCCTTCATTAAGAGTTTGACTTAAATTAGAATCCCAAGATAGGCTTTTTCTCTGTGTTGTCTGTATCCACAGACCATAGAGAGAGTCTTAGGAGACATGTAAGTGAAGGACTGAAATTGGTTTCATATTTAGCCATCCAAAGTTTAGTGTATAGTGCAAAGCTAGTCATCCAGATTGCCTCTGTAATCCATAAGGAAAGAGAGATACCTCTAAAGTTGGCTTAGATGATCTGAGATAATTTCCTTTCTGAAAATAACTACAGAGTAATCCCATGTAACTACAGACCTGATGCCCAACTTTTAACTTTAAGACGATTATATAATTAGTGAAACAAATTTATGTGACTGTCTGTTAATGAATTGAAATGTAGCTTCTTTAGACTGGGAAATGGACTTCTTACTTTCATTTCAGACCACATTTATGAGTCTTTTTTATTTAAGGAGTGTAGCTATGGTTGCTCTGTAGTGTTTCCCCCTTTTGTTCCAGAAAGACGAGGGATTAAATAGAAGTTAGTACAAGTCACATGGGACCACAACTGCTTCTCGTGTCTTTTCTCTCGGTATTTCACTACCTTGCATAAAATAACACAAGTAAATTACACGATTTATACATTTCTAGTAAATATTAAAACTATTTTTCCTAGAAGAGATAAATCTGTTTTTTACAAACCTTTTTTTCACTCTGTGTAGGACAAAGCTCAGCCAGAGACGCAAGCCACAAGTTTTGGAAATGTGCTTTTTAATGCCAAACTTGCAATAGATGATCCTGAAGCAATTCCATTAGTTAAACAGCCAGGCTCTGATGGATTTAAAGTAGACTCAACTCCTCTGTTTCAGGTATGATTTCTGTAGCTTACTGGCAAGAGTACTGAACCAAGAACGAAACACTTGCTCAGGTACCGTTGTTAACTGTAAGTCAAATTAAAGACAATAAAAAGATTTATTTTGATTCCAGTGACAGTCAAACACAATTATAAATGCTTAGAAACTTCTAGATATAAAATCTGGAACACTTACTAAAATGTTTCTGTAGGGATACTCTTGCTTTTCTCTATATAATTGCACAGGCTAACTAGAAATTATGCAAATTGTTCTTGTACATTTGTTTTAACAAGTTAATGAGATTCTTGTTACGTGGCATTGTTTTATTGCTTCCCATCTCACTTCTCAAAGACAAAAAATTAAAAATCATACACATTTATAGTGAACATCAAAATCAAGTTGATACTCAGCATTTTCTATGCAATTCTTTCCTTGCAAACTTGCTGGAAAGCCTACAAATTGACAACTAAAGGGTGCAACTATGTCTTGATTATATTTAATGCTTCGGCTGTGTGAATTCATCCCTTTGATCTATATAACCCAGCCAAGAGTTGTCTCTTCACTATTTGTCTCTAGTATTCGTAAAACTGCATGCACAACTCAAGTGTATAAATTAGTAGAAAAATATGGAGGAGACTTTGATTCTAGTTTTATCCACTTCAATATTAAAGATTCCACTGTAAACAGTATTTAACAAAACAGCCTACTTAAAAGTATAAAAAGAGTTTCAAAATCTGCCCCAAGGAAAATTAAATCTCCTTTTTTATATGTAGAATCCATTTCCATATATTCCTATGCCATGGTTTTTGGTCCTTGTTCTGTCAAAAAAATTAGAATATGAAGAAACAAAAGTATATCCTGAAAAATATTTAGAAAAACAAGAGTAAAATAGAAAATGTTTTATTTCTCAAAAAAACAAAACTGGGCTGCACCTGTTAAAATTATCAGGCAGTAGCTTTAAGACAGTATTCAGACAAGTCTACTGAACTTTGTGGAGGCCAAATCTGGCATGTACCCAGGAAAGACAAGAGAAATTCAGGGGAGGTAGTATCATCTCACACAGACTGCATGGACTCACACAACCACAGAGTGGATGAAGTTTTCAGGCCCCTGTGGAAATGGCTGTTCTAACAGCCTGCTCAAAGCAGAGTTACCTTGAGCTCTGGACCATGTCCAGTTGTCCATCTCTGAGGAAGGAGACTCCACAGGCTCCCTGTTCCAATGTTCAGCCATCCTTGCAGTTAAAAATATCTTTGCTGTGTTTAGATTGAATTAGAGCCAGGGTCTAATCACTTGGTAGATTGGGCCTGGAAGGTCCTTTTCTGCAGCCCATCCACAGCTAAAGATACTTTGTGTGGCATTTGGTAATAATGGTTTCAAGGCCATAGCCTTCTTCATTGGCACCTGGTAGGCACAGAGTCTGACCGTGGAGAGGAGTCGAAACTAACCCCTCTTAAAATTTTGGCAGAAAACACAGCTCTTCTGGTGCCCATTGGCACAGGGGTTATCTGTGCATGATTTTGAAAGTGCTTGTGCAGGCATTCAGTTCAGAAAGGACACTGATTTCCTCTGCATTTAGCGCTGCCCAGATTGTGTCTGTGTGTGTTTAACTACAAAGAATGTTTCTTTCCAGGTGTCTTTGGGCAGGGAGTGGTATGTCCATACAATCTACACAGTGCGTTCCAAGGAGAACACGAACCGCGGAATTGGCAAGAGAAGCGTGGAGCACCAGTACCACTCGCTCCTCAGCGGTGCGAGCCCAGGAGCATCCGCACAGGGACGGCGGAAGAGGGGAGCTGAGCAGGCACCCGAGCTTGCAAGAGACATTGGAGTAGAAAACAACCGAGGAACGAACATACAGCACATTGCACTGGATCGCAGCAGCAAGAAACAGGTGCCTCCAAGGGAGGTTGCACTCAATGGTGTTCTCCCCAGGGAACTGAATAACCCGAGTGCAGGAATCAGCATAGTCACAATCATTGGCGGAGCTGCTGCCGTTTTCCTCGCCATCTGCTTAGTTGCAATTGTCGTTTTGCTGCTAAAATGGAAACAAAATTCTGACAAGAAGGAAGCCCCGAAAGAGTCGGGCAGCAACGAACCAATGATGCTACCACATAATTACAGCGACGACAGTTCAGAGGTTTGATTCCAAGACCGCAAGATTCAAGCCAGAGTCTCCAGAGTGCCTCAAAAAAACCCTTGAACTGCACATTTTTAGCAGCAGATAATGGCGACTCATGAGGAGTTCATGTGTTTCTAGGTGTACTTGAAATTTGTTATCCTGAGCTCTTACTGCCATTATCAACAACAGAAGAAGCCAAACCGAACCTCCCACTTTGCACGAAAGAAGTGCTGATGTCCCTATACCATGCACTAACCTAAAGCAGCAGTTCGAGGGACTGCATTGTAAGGGAGAGATTATTGTTTCGGTTTTGTATTTTCTGACATTTCAAAAGAGTAAAAGAAGCTATATAAAGGTGCTATATATCCTGTCTGCAATAAGAGAGGATATCTGTTTCTTCAGAAACACATAATACTTGAGAGGAGGAATCCTTCACTCTTGTGTTAAATTCTGTACTGTTTCTCAGAAAGAACTCAATGTCTACAAATAGTTTGAAAGGTGTTGGAATGCCTTAGGCGTGGATTTTCCGTCCTATAAATTTTTGACTTCACTTAATCTGTACCAGTGATTTTTTTTTTACTTATATGTAACTGAATTTTTCAAAAGACAACTAGATTATGCAGCATAGGGTTATAAACAGTTGCATGTCACAGGATCCAATACATACTCTTTCCTGAAAATTCCTGTTCATCTATTTAATCTGAGAATTTTTTTTCTTATTTATGTTTATATAAAGCCAAAGAATGCAACAAATCCAGAAAAAATTTTGGTTTTCACTGAAACTGGACACTTATGTCTTCTTAAGTTTATAATGGATCATGGAAGTGTTGTAAGGTAAATTTTATTTCTTAGTGCGTGTCCACTGCTGAGAAATGCAAGCATTAGTATGTCAGTACCTAGAGAAAACAATAGTTAGATTCAAAGTGCAGAGGACAAGGTTCTGCTGAACTGAGCCTAGGAATCATGATATTGAATCCCGCATAGTTAGTTGCCATACTAAATAGCAAAAAGTGAAGAAAAAATTAACTTTTGATTGAATCAAGTAGTATTTATTGCTGTATAATCATAGCACATTTTGACAAACATGCTGGGTCTTTGTTGAGTATTTTTTCATGAGTGACTACTTCTACAAGAGAAATTCTAATTTTCTCTTAGCATTCTTGATTTAGGTAGCATGACAAGTTTGGATCAGCAGCGTCCTGTGTCAGTTTTTATCCAGACATGACCTGTTCTGTCCCTGTCAATCCTTGGCTATGAAAGCTACCTTCAGGAAATTGTCACTTTTGTCACACTAACGTTTTGTGTAATTAAGTCCTTTAAGTCATACAATCATAGAGAGGCCAAGGTTGGAAGGGACATTCAAGATCATGTAGGTCCAACCCCACAGCCATGGGCAGGGACACCTTCCACCACACCAGGTTACTCAAAGCCCCATCCAACCTGGCCTTAAACACTTCCAGGGATGAGGTATCCAGAACTTTCCTGGGCAACCTGTGCCAGTGTCTCACCACCCTGATAGTAAATGTCTTCCTAATATGTAAACCTACCCTTTCAGAGTGAACTCATTACTCCTTGTCCTATTGTTACATCCCCTTGTAAAAAGTCCCTCCACAGCTCTTTTGTGGGTCCCATTCAGGTACTGGAAGGTGCTATAAGGTCTCCCCAGAGCTTTCTCTTGGCCAGACTGAGCAACCCCAACTCTCTCAGCGTGTCTTCATAGGGGAGGTGCCACAGCCCTCTGACCATCTTTGTGGCACTCCTTGGACTCACCCCATCAGGTCCATGTCCTTCCTGTGTTGGAGGCTCCAGAGATGGACGCAGCACTCCAGGTGGGGTCTCACCAGCGCAGGGTAGAGAGGTAGGACCATCCCCCTCACCATGCTGGCCCCACTGCTTTGCATGCAGCCCAGGACACGTCTGTCTTCCTGGGCGGCGAGTGCACATTGCTGGGTCCTGCCCAGCCTCTCACCCCCGAGTCCTTCTCCTCAGGGCTGCTCTCAATCCATTCTCTGCCCAGCCTGAACTTGTGATTGGGATTGTCCTGAGCTGGGTGCAGGACCTTGCGCTTGGCCTTGTTGAACTTCATGTGGTCTGCACGGGCTCACCTCTCAAGCCTGCCCAGGTCCCTCTGGATGGCTTCCCTTCCCTCCAGCACATCAACCACGCCACAGCTCAGTGTCATCTGCACACTTGCTGAAGGTGCACTTGATCCCACTGTCCATGAGACTGTCGAACAGCACTGGAGTCAATGGAGTTCTCAGTAGAGTTGAACTACATAAACGATATAAAATCTTAATTAGGATGTTGAGACTTTGCTAAAATGCCTCTTCCCTTCCACCACCACCATCTCGTGGTGGTGTGTACAGGCAGTCCCCAATACCCTTGGCATTTGGTGTTCTGGGGATCGTGCTGCAGAGATCTGAGTTAGCTGAGCAGGATTCAATTTGAAAGCAGCCTGTAAGCACACAATGCTGCCTCTGAATTAAAAATTTTAAAATAATTTTTAAAAAATCCATTCAGAAGGCTTCCTGGCCTGGTTGTGGGGGTCAGTCAACACAGATGGAACTGACCAAGTAATTCTGCACAATTTTCCTCTGAGCCATAAACGCTCAGGAACGTGGAGTTCTATTAGCCTGGGAATATCTGTGCTGTGATTCGTGGTACAGTGTGAATATACCCACAGAGAGACTCATGCTAATGTGTCTTGCTCGGGGTCTGTGTTGTTATGACTTCACTCATTTAATGGGATTTCATCAGTTTTTCGCAAAATGAATCAGGTCAAAATCTGTTGCACCTTTTCTAGGTTTTCTGGAGACAGTGATTAGACAGCTTAATTGAAGGATATTTGCAGCACTCGAAGGGTCAAACTCCATTACTAAACTCTTGCAGTCATCTTTTATTTTAATTAATCCGAGTTCTAGCCTGAAACAATTATCCACAAGCCATGCCCAGTGCTTTAAACCTTTCCTCTAGTCACCTGACATCAATTTGCTCTTTTAATGAAGCTCCTGGTTTTGTGATCCATGTATTATGTGTGCAAGATTGATCAAAGACTTAACCCACAGATACTTTTTATATTACTAAGTTCACCACTATTTGGAAATGTACACTAAGATCAAATTTGCCTTTGTGCCTATGTGTGACATCACTATGAGAAAAGCAGCATTTCTCTCCTAGAACCTGCATGTTTGGATAATAGCAGTCAGTGATTCTACAGTAGAATGGGACACATGTAAATAATAGTACATTTTAATATTTATGAAATGCCTGTTTTGTATAAGCAGAGAAGATCTTTTTAAAAAAATATATATAAAATACAGAAATTAGGTGTTTATCAATAGAGCTATTTTTCTGCTTTTGAATTTTACCAGACCAAAATATCATTAAAGGTTCTTGCAGGCAAAATCTTTCTTAATTATTATTTGTTTTTATAAAATCACATCAAAACCCATGTGTTCTACAAGCCAAATATTTAGCCCAGTAAACAGCTCGACCACTGCTTTGAATAGCATCTGATTACAACTTTGTAAAATATTTAGGTTGATGGGGATAATCAGACTAATGTTTTTCTAACAATATATAAAATAATAGTGCAAACTGGTGATAACAAAGAAAAGGACAAAGCAAACACTGAAAAGTTGAACAAGCATGAGTAAGATTCATGAGTCAGATACCAAAGTCCTCTTCCTGGGAAAAAAATCCCAATGTTTTCAGTAAGGCATGCTGGATTTGTCCCATTCTTAAGAAATTAGATTTTTTACAATTCAGTGAACTATAAATACACATGTAACAGCATGCCTTTTTTTTTTTTTTTTATTATGGCTTCAAGGTTTCAGATTTCAGCAAGATGTTTTGGAGGCTTATTAATATTTTTCCTTCTACTTAACAAGTGGCCTTGTCTATACTAACCTGAATAAGTGCCTCATTCTCAGTGATGTGCACAAATATTTTAATATTTATCTATCCAAGCAATAAACTGAGTATATTTTATATATATATTTAATCTATTTCCAGATTATGTATTCAATCCTCTTTTCCCTGGAGATGCTTATTCTGCTAGCAATAATACCATTTGCTAAACCATTTATACAATAATTACTGTGTTTAAATTTGTTATCAAGCTGTCATATTTATTTGGAACAATTTTTTGCTTATGTCTACGGCTGTGATATTTGGCATTTTTATCAGGAAAAAATAAAACTATTTCTGTTTGGTTACTCATCTAAAGTTTGTGTATGATTATCACACTGTGGAGAGAGGTCAGTAATGCAATGTTAAGAAAAACTTAATTTGTCACATCAATGGAAGAACATAAAGTTCCTGTGTTCACAGTAAATCTCACTGGTTTTTTCCTGCATTGACTGTTTTCTGGTCATGATGGGTTAGGCACAGGGGCTGTTTTTTAATCTTTGTGGTGCCACTCATGGCTCAGAGAGGGATTTCTCTTTCAATTCCAGAGCATCAGAAATCTCTAGGTGCCTGCAAGTCCTTTTTAGGCTGGATTACCCTGTTCCTGTGTGCCACTGGCAGGCTTTATTTTACTCATCTCACTGGCAAGGGGAAGTGGCTCTGCAGGGAGCAGATCCCTTGCTCCTGCGGGGCTGATGTTGTGGTCAGTTGCTTCTTGTGCCAGGTCATCAGCTTTTTGGATTTTTCTTCCTAGTGGGAAATGTATCAATGTATCACTGATAGATGAAGACACCTAGGAAGAAACTGTTTTTTATATATGTATATATTTTATATGTATGTATATATATACACTATGATGCAGGAAGAAAAAGCTGCTCTGAACTTTTCCTTTTTCACTCCACCCTTTGTAAACTGGCCAGCACTGACCTCTGATTTCTGTGTGAATTTAAGCCATCACCTGCCTCCTTCACTGTCAGAAAGGCCACAATTCACAGCCAGTTACACGAGTGGCACAGTGTACTTACCGACTGCAGTAAGGAGGATAAACTAGCAGGCAGTGATTCCTGATTTGCTGTGTCTATTCCCTTCTGCTGTCTAAACTTGCTCATGTGGATCATGCTCCGTTGTTTAGTCTGAGCTGAGACACCCCGTGTTGTATCTGTGAGCTCCGTGTTGTGATTTCTGCCTGGGCCAATCAGACTGAAAGAGTTTCTGTCCTGCTCCAATATTAATGGCTGTATATGATGTTAATGAATAAAAAGTCTGGTCACAGAAATATGGTATTATCAGTAAATCAAAGGGCATTAATTTCCCACTCCAAGATCATCCAGCAATCAAGTCATGTCCACACACATGCATGTCCACACTCATTTTGGCACTTAGTGGGATTTTGGTACTCCTAAGGTGTTCAAGCATGTCTCAACAGGTCCAGGATGACTTTCATTTCCAAGCCCAAGTGTAGTCCCATTTCAGCAGCTGTGAGTCAGGGCTTTTTAATGCCTCCTCACTGTCTTCTGAAAGAATGACTCAGCTCTTACCCTGAAGGAATTCAGCTCATCCCAATGAGTGCTTTAGATTTGAAAGCTTTTCAGTAAATTACTCTCAAGAGGTTGGCTGTTTGAGTTTGGGGGATTTTATTTACAGAGGCAGTGAATAAGGAACAATGGTTCACTGTTTCTTCCAATATTTTAGAGAGGTTCCACACAATAAAATTTGCTGTCTACAAGAATGAAACGAAACAATCAATACCTAACCATCCAACCTAAAGCTAGTTCAGAAGGCCTGGACTAGAAAAAAGCCAGTAGGATTCAGGAGAAGGATCAAGCTATTCATCTTCTGTTTCCTTTCTGCTCCCTACCACTCCACTCCTGGGCACTGCCCGAGGAACCGACCCTTAAGAGCCCTAACAGTTGTACAAAGAGCCACCAGCCCCAGACCCCGAACTGGCAATTTAAAGTGCAAATACCATAACGCACCTTCTTGTTTTGTTTTTTTTGGTTTTTTTGGAGTAAAAGAAGAATGAAAGTTTTCATTTTCCAGCACCCTAGGCCTCTAACAGCTGGTTTACCTGCACCTCACATCTGCCTAAACCTCCTGCTGAGGGCTACTTGAAATGGTAGCAAGATCCAATTGCCTTTTCCTGGTACATATCCTGTGAAGGATATGATCTGGGCAGAATGAGGTAAAGCATCTGGAGTGAGGAACTTGGGGGCCAAGGTAAAAGATACTGTTGATGATTTTATTTACCTTATAAACATGCTCCATTTATTCTCTGCTGTTTGTACCAAAAGGTTAAAATAATATTTCTTGGGCTCTCAAGTGTCTCTTTCACTGATGTCCTTTTTTCTTATGTTTCTAATGGCACCAAAATGATCATGGCAAGAAAGAAATGTAAACACCAATTCTTTAAAAGCAATAGCTCATGGGAATGTGACTGGGTTCCTCTTCCATTTCTTGGCAAGACACCTGGATTTCAGTACAGCAAGCTGCACTGTGCCCCACAGGGACAGGTCCCCAATATTATCAAGTGAAACCAAGGCAGGAGTACAGTCTGGCTAATGGTTCAGAATAATGAAACTGTCTTTGGGGACAAAATTATGTTGCTGTGTCAGGAGATTGGCTTCATAGGTGTCCTGCTGTGCCCACATCTCATCGCACAGCTGTGCCACAGATCACCTCATCAATTGTGTGCCTTCCATGGTCTTCTGGAGACAGGATTCCTGACCTCCTGTTGTCACGATTTTGAAACACTCAGTAGGAGGAAAGGAAAGATTTGGATTAAACCTCAAAGAGCATCAGCTGGACAGACTTGTAGTGGCTTTATGGACATCAGCAGCTGCCCATGCATCACTCACTCAGCAACTTTAATCTGCCCAGGGCTCAGCAGAGGTGCCACAGGATGCCCTTAATGTCCCAGGCAACCCTAATGCTTCAGAGTGTGCAGTACAGCTTGGGAACTCTCAGGGCTCCTTTGCACCTGGGGGGACTTCTTCCATCACAGGTTGTAATGTCAAACACAGAATTGCCATGCTGCACAAGCGATGTGCTTGTGTATGTCATGTCTTCCAGCACATCCATGGCAAAAGTCTCCACAGAGCATGTTCTCTTCACATAAACTCCTCTCAGATCCTAACTCAGGTGAACTTGAGTAGCAAGGTCCAAAAAGAGCCCT
The DNA here is from genome assembly GCA_036785705.1 of Acanthornis magna. Lineage (NCBI taxonomy): Eukaryota > Metazoa > Chordata > Aves > Passeriformes > Acanthizidae > Acanthornis > Acanthornis magna. Next base: position 18,780,492 of record JAWUZG010000090.1, read on the forward strand.
TTAATGGATAGTAACATGTTGGACTCCTAAGATTTGCTGAGCACAAGTGTGACAGAGAAGTGCAGTTCTTACTGCTGAATAAGGATCTACATGCTGTGCTTGGCTGTGGGAAAAGCTTGGTTTGTCAGCAGTGATTCTCAACACAGCAGGCTGTGCACTGAGACCTAACCCAGCTGCAAGAAGTACCCAGAGGGCTGCATGCCTGAAACTATTGTTGCTAACTTAATTGTTTTTAACCAGGCTGGCACCTCAGAAACGAGGATGAGTCTCAGAGGCAGAACCCACTTCTGCTTTTGTGTAGCCAGGGTACAACTGAGCAATTCAATATTTGCTTTCTCTTGCTGAGAGACTTTTTTCTAAACTAGTTGTGTAGTTAGACTTCCAAGAAGTTCAGATTCTGTCATCAGACATTAGACTGAAAAGGTTTGTGTGCACACCTCCTGCAACAGTTGGGGCACCCATTTTTTACTCTTTCCTCAGCTGTGGTGATTTCTCCACCCTGCAACACTGCCCTCAGAACAGGACCACCCATAAGATCTTATGTCCGAGCTATTTGACTTACTACACTGCTGCTTGGATTTGCCTTTCTGATTTGGCTCTCAAAATGAAGGTGCCAAGGAAATATTTATTCCCCAGGAAACTTCAGTTTCCTCAGGAACTGCATTTGACATCCGTAACATCAGTCTGAATGGTAAGTGAGAGGCCAACAATTCAAAAAAATTCTTGCAGCATTTTGGCATTGCCTGTAGTTCCCATCTGGGACCATCAGCTGTGGTAATATGCATTTCCCCAGTCTTCTCATGAAGTGCTGGGGAGTTCTATTCTCTAGCAAAATGTTTGTTTTCAAAGCATGATTGTAACATCTGTACATGTGCACACACACCCAGACACATAGTATGTTTTTATTAATATATAACTTTCAGATCGATTTTATCATGCATTTTAAACATACATGTACAACATAGAGTTGTATCTGTGCATTTTATATAGTATGTAATAGATATTGATGTAGGGCAAGAAAACAAAGGAGGTTTAATAAAAGGAGAACAAAGACTGCTTGGTTAAATAAAGGAAGCTTATTCTTCAGAGCTAGGGAAAAGATGTAACAAAGTTTCTAAAAAGTAACAGAACCACCAGAGTTTGCAAAGGCTATAGCAATAATGCTTGTTCTGAAAGAAATATTCCCATGCTGTAATCATCTATTCTGTTGGCTGTTTAGAGGGGTGTTGTTTTAATCTGATGGCAAAAATATTATAAAAACTCTATGCTTTTCTAATAAATGTTCTTGGCATTATCACTGTCTGGGGACTGTGTTTTTTGCGCTGATATGCCGCATATTGACATATGTAAATTGTATATATTTTATGTGTATGCCTATAATTTTGTATTATATAATACCAAAAAAATTATTTATACATAATTCCTCAGATAAGATCACAAGGATGAAGTGGTTCAAGGTGGGAAGCAGAATTCAGGGTGTATTTGCCTGGAAGGAATCACAGCAGCCACGCTCACAGTCCAAACCTAAGAACGCACTTCCCAGAGCTTTGGGGTCAGGGCGACTGATTTGATACACCCTGCTGGAGTCCCAAATAAGAAAACAGGTGGCATTCAGGACTGTGTCCCAGCTGGGGACCAGCAGTTGTAGCTGCGATCTGTAGCTCCTGTTCTGAGCTTCTTCTTTTGCTCTGCTGAAGGATGCCAAGGAGAAGCAAAGCCATTCCTTGAATATACCTCGCGTTTAGAGATCAGCAAGTAAACGCATTGGGAAAAAGAGAAGTTAAAGGACAGATGTTTTCCAGAAGTCCCTGCTTCTTGTATTTACTTTATATCAAGATGCTGCAGCACCAGGGTTTCCCTGTTCCAAGAACCTGCAGCTGGGGACTGGGATCTTACAAGCCAAGGCAGCAGCTTCTCCTTGCGCCCCTCTCCTGAGCTGCTGGGCTCTTGGCTCCCCTTCTGCAGCTGCTGGGAGCTGGTTTTGATCCCTCATTGGCAGAGTGGCCTGGAAGTGCTGCCAAAGAGGGGAAGGCAGCAGGATCCCTCAGCGAGCATGTGTCTCCAGGGGCCCGTGGCAGGGGATGCTGCCAACCTCTGGGCCACCTGAGAGCTCCCTCCCTGGTCCCCAGATATCCTAAGGGAGTCTTTTTCTTCTGGGGAAGGTATGAAGTTAAAAGCTAATCAGCTGCCCAGGGAATGAAGGCGTTTGGCTGCTAAACAAAGAAGGGCTGTCTGCTGTCAGACGCTGTCCAAGATTTCTCAAAGGGGCAACAAAAGTGCCACTTTATTCCCATGGGAAGTGAACCTCATCTCCATGCCAGCCCCTGGCACCCCTGGCTGGGGGAGGAGAGGTCGCTTTGGTCCTGCTCAGACCAGCCCTCACCACCCCTCTGGAGCAATCTGCTTCTCATTAATTGAGCTGTGGCAATTAGTCCTAGAAGAAAGAGAAAGGAGAGCTCAAGAAGAGGAGCTTCCTGCCTGGTGAGTGACCAACATCGGCTGTAAGGAGCTTTTTCTGCTGCTGTCACACAGGGTGTGGGGAGCCTGATGCTTATCATAGATTGGTGGGTTGGAAAAGAGAATTAAATGTGTGCTTTAGAGAAAGCAGACAGGCCGAGGGGGTGCCCTTGTGGACTAAAAGGCACCTGCTTGTGGTAAGAGTTACACAAAGCCTGATTAAATACTCAGAAAGGTCTTAATGACCTGAGAACAAACAGTTCTGTCATCTCTAATTTTTTTCTTTAACATTTTTGCTTCATAGTTTTTTGGCAAATGTAAATTAATTTTCCTTTTTGCCTATGGGTACTATCTCCTGTAAATCTACACTTTAAAGGGAAACTGTCAGGGCTACTTTTATCTTCCTAATATGGTTCTTGATTCACAGGTCATACTGTGTGAATTTTATCCTTAAAAAACCAAGCCAAACAAAAAACCAAACAAATAAAAGAACACCCCAGAAAAAAAAAAACCCCACACATGCATTTAAAAATTTTTATAAAAATAGTGAAGTACTGAACTGAGCAAGTCTAGTAAAACCAGCCCTTATGGCACCAGTGAATTACGCTGCAAAAATGGGGGGAGAAAATAGCCTTCAGGATAAGTATAATCATTAGCAGCAGAGATTTATCAAATTGAATGTGGGCTGGGCATAGCTATCTTCTTTCTCCTTCTGTATCCTTTTTGCCTTTTCTGTAGCTCCTTCTTGCATTTCCTTTACTGCACTTTCTTTCTGTGCAAAAATGTTGAAAACCTGCCACCTTCTGCTCTTTCCAGCTATTGCAGAGCCCAAAGAAAATTTGTAACCTCTGGAAACTTGTGTAAAATGTGTATGTGTCCGTGCACCGGTAGAGGCAGGCACATGCACACACATGTAAACCTACATATGCACACATCTCCTAAATCCCTCTGAACTATCTAAATCTCTTTACTCACAGACGTTTCTTTAGCTACAAGATTTGCATGCCAGCTGTTACAATAAACATGTTCACTAAAGGGTTTTGTAAGGAAAGCAGAAATTAGGTCAATTCTGACCCTGTCACTGGAAAGTAAAGGGGGATGAGGAAGGTGATACTTCATCCAGTCTCTCTTTAATGACTGCACTGGATGAAGATATTTTGAATTCTAAAGTTTATCTCCTTTACCTGTAGGTGTACACCCACATGTATACACTTCCCTTCAGAGCTGCTCTGGGAAAATCTCCCTCCTCTCAATTCACTGATGCAGGAATACTGAACAGCTTCTTCTAGGGCACCCTGGGTATCCTCACTTGCACACTACAACAAAAAACAGCGGTGTGGGAAGATCAAAACACAACTCAGGCCCCACTGTTCTGCTTTTCTGCTTCTTGAATTTTAACCCGAATTTTTGATTATATCTTTTCAAAAAAACCCCAAAAAACAAAGAACAAAAAACCAACCAAACAACAACAAAAACAAGAAAAAGAAAGAAAAAAAAAAAAAGCCCAGCACAAAATGCCACAAGGGAATTTCTTATGCCACTACCCTTCCACAAGTTTATCCCAGTATATTATTCCAAATACAGCTCAGCATTATGGGTATGAGCAGATTCCTCTGCATGGATTTTTCTATCTGTGTTTCCTCTGTTGCCATTTAAGGAATCTCCATAACTAAGATAAACTTTGGAGGCCAGGCTGGCTCTCCAAACTCCAAGGTATGAGAAATGCTTTATTTTCTTTTCTCTAACCACTACCAAGGAGTGTGCCTCTTTCCAAGCAGCTAGGGCTGTGCTCTGAGATCTTAGATTCTTTTTACTAAGGGCTTTGCAATGCAAAAGCAGGAGACAGTTCTGGGTTAGGTGACAGGGGTGATGAGTAGCCCCCATGGGTGAGGGCAACAGAATGTGCACAGCCACATAAACATGTTTGTGGGTCACCTTTGCAGGCAGATGAGGAGGCAGTCAGAATATCTCTCAGGGCTGCAGAAAAGGGAGGAATGTCTTTTGCTTTATCTAAATTTGCATGAGGAGTGTTTTCCCAAGTGCATAGCTGCATTCTTCTGTACCTACCTTATACATATTATCTTGTTTTTATATGCAGCTGCACTGCTCTGTGCAGTGGATCCTGCCTGTCTGACTCCTTAGAGAGGGCACTTTCAGATATCTGAGTTACAGATAGGGTTATTTATTCTCTAAGAGCATGGTAAATATGATTCACACAGTCTTTATTTCTACTGTAATTCCCACATCAGAAGGGCTATTTGCAGACTGTAAAGAGGAATAAGAAGTAAAACAAACATCCTCAGAAAGTGTATTTTTTCTGTTTTCTTAACCTCAGAGATACATGTTAAGACAGAGAAGCCAAAGATCCTCCCTGCCTATCCCTCTTTTCCAGAAAGATGTTGTCATTCCTAAACTGCTGGTCTTCTATCACAATACCTTAAGGCACCTTAATTCCTATTAGAAGTGAAGTTAGTCCTCTGCCTATTGTGAAATACAGGGAGCTTAAAGATGGTTTAAAATAATCTTTTACCTTCCCTCTAGTTATAAGTGGAATTTAGCTGGAACAGAGAATAAGGGCCCCACATTTTCGAGGCATGTGTTTTCCCAGATAAGCTCTTGACTTGCAGGGAGCGGGAAGATTGTATTGCAGTAAATCATAAAGTCCATAAGGCACGGAGTGGGATCAAACCTCTGACTGCAATAATTGCCCCAGAAAGGACTCAAATGAGATAAGCCTTGTACTTGGCAGTGAATTGTGGTGGTCAGCACAAACCTTTCCCTCTTGCCCTGCATGGTCTAATGCCACGAGGCTGATGCAAGGGCAGAGGAAGGTGTTCATGGCTGGCCCTGAACTGCACTGCCAACTGAGAGCACTGACTTTATAAAAACTTACCCTGAAAATTTGGTTTGAACAGCACAGCTTTTGCTGGTTCATTTTCTTGCAAAATGGTAGATTAGGCAAGCTGGACAAAAACCTGGTCTTGTATTTATAGCTGTTTTTGGAGACAAGTGAGTAAAGGCTGTGGTGCCAAGAGGTGGGCAGCTCTCAGTATTCCAAAGTGAATCCCACCAGAGGTGCCTCAAAAAGTAACGCTTGATCTGAACTGCCAGTGAGTTCCCTGGGACTCGTTTGAGCAGTGTTATTCTATTTTTCTCTTCTTTTCTTTTTTTTTTTTCATGTAAGTGTTTAAGCACTCCTTGGAGCAAACCAGGGTGGAGTCCTTCCTCCCAGTAACCCAAATTGTCTTTTTCAAACCTGCTTAGCTTTGTTGGCTGTTACAGAGTTCAGATCCACAGCTCATGTACGAGCATCCTGCCCTGTGTAGAACCCCCTGGGGGTGTGGGAATCTGGAGCAGTCCTTCAGGAAAGCTGCTCCCGCCGTGCAGAGCACAGCTGCCCACTGGATGGCACCAGGACTCCGTGCGTGAGTGCACCTCCCCTGCAGCCTCCCCGAGCTGTCCCATCCATCGCTGGGATAAGCCATGCTTTGCAAGCAGACACAGCAGGACTCTGGGGGCAAAATGATGGGGGAAATTACGGATGAGAAAGCTATGCAGGATGCTCTCATGGCTAATATTTTTAATGGGGTAAATTATCTTTTATGGTGTGCTACCGAGATGGGAACATTCTGCAGAGTACTTTATGTTCTTATCCGTACAAGCTGCTATTTCCAAATAGTAACATAGAGAACAATAACAGGTCTGGAATACACCTTTTCTAACAATGGGATAGAGGGAAAAGCATTTTTTTTTAACTGTGTTGTTACAAATCTTCCTTCTTGCTGCTTCAAGCTACAGTAACAGCAGTATATAATTGCTGCAGGCTGTGCAGATTGTGGCTGCAAAATTCTGTGTCCTAAAGTATATTAACATCCCACGTGTGACCCAGGTCAGAGGCATTAATGCTGACACAGCGAGTCAACACTTTTTGACACCCCACTGGAGAATGCATGCAGCAAACTTATGGCAGATATTTGTAGAATAATATACAAGTTAATACTCTTCACCACAGCCCCTGGAGCTGGGCTTGCTGCCTAAATGTGCATCTGCAGTGTACTTACTGAAGCCAAGAAGCTTTACAGAAGTCATCAAAGAAAGGGGAGCTGTTTGGAAATTTAGTGATCCATTACATTATGTTGTAATTCTTAATGATCTCTGATGACTGTGTCTTCATTTATTTATCACTGCTCAGGCAGAAGTGTAAAAGCCCATGAAATATGAGCCAGGCCCAGATTTAAAGAAACTGCTGCTGGTGGCAGCAAGGAATGAGAAAAGCCTGCAAGGCAGAACATTGCAGCACCAGGCTGAGGCGCTTGGTGAGGGTGTAACCTTGAGGAGGAGCCTGCTTCACCATTCAGATGGCAGAGGTCAGTGGGCTCCAGGTGCAGGGCTGGAGTCCATGCCTGGGAACACCATAACCAGGCAGGGAATTAGATCACAGATCTGGGCTTCTACTGAGCCCTACAGTGCCACAGGCACCTTTCAGGCTCTTTCAAGCCTGCCCTTCATTTCTTCCATGCCATTGATCCAGAGACAGAGCCCACAGACACACCCAGTGCAGGGAGAGGAGAAAAGCAAAGAGAGATGCCCAGCTATGGATGGCACCAGATGCCAAGCACCTCTGTCCCCCTGCCCTGAAGAGAAGAGAGCAGAGGTACAGCCCCAGCCTTGGCTTTTCCAGCAGGGCTGCAGGCTGGACTGCTGTCAGAGGCAGCAGCAGGATCCTGCTGGGACCACAAGCTCAACCAGAACAGTGCAGATGTGTTTTTAGACCACATCCTGATGTGGCTAAAAACTCACCTTCCTCATTCAGAAGTCAGGTCAAAATTGGGCATAAATGGCCTGGAAATTTGTCCCAGGCCATAAAAATAAATATGTTGTGTTTTAATCTCAGCCAACAACTAAGCACCAGACAGCTGCTCACTCATTCCCCCACATCAGGATAGGGAGAGAATTGGAAGAGTAAAAATGAGACAGTGGGAAGATAAAGGCCATCATTCCAAATGTCTCCAACTTCCTTCCTTCTTCCTCAGTTTTATATGCTGGGCATGATGCCATATGGTATGGTCTGGAATCACCCTTTGGTCAGTTGGGGTCAGCTGTCCTGGCTGTGTCCCCTCCCAACTCCTCGTGCACCCCCGGCCCACTGTGGGTGAGAACCAGAAGAGGCCTTGACTCTGTGTCAGCACTGCTCAGCAGTGACAAAAATGCCCATGTTAGCAGCACTGCTTTCAGCTCAAGTCTAAAACACAGCCCCACACCAGCTACTCTGAAAAATTTAACTCTACCCCAGCCAAAACCAGCACAAAGTAGCAGGACATGTAGTCAACAAATTAACAAGGGCAGATCCATGTGCTTTCCTAGATGTGCTGACTATATACATTAATATATTCTTTTCGTTCACATTTTGTTATACCTTCACCTTTTTTTGTGTAGGTGCAATGTAATGCCAACTGTATAATCTGGGCAGGGAGTGTCTGACCCAAGTACCATCAGCAGGGCTTTGGGGACATCCAGTCAGTCCCCTCCTGAAGGTATCAATATTCCCTTCTGAGCTGACTTATTTTGTATTATTTTGCTGGGGGTGGTTTTCTGTAAAACTGGGTTAGTGAGAGAAGATCCAAGCTGGGTCCTAGCTGGGTGCAGTACCTGTGCCTCACGGGACAAAGAGGCACATCGCTCATCCAAAGAGCTGCCTAAAAAGCTGAGTGTCACAAAGAGCCAGAGCTCCACGGCTAAATTTCTGCAGAAAGAAGAGATCAGCATACATGACCTGAACGACTGTCCCACTGATCTTCCACAAAAGTCACTCAGACTTTTCCCCTCTGTACCAGGAGAGCAGATGCCCTGCTGGTCACATGGGGAGTGCTGCAGCTCCTGACACTGAAATTGCTGTCACTGAACAGCTTCTCCTTTTCAAAATTCTCCTGAGCCTTATATCCTGTCTCCTTGCCTCCTTTCTCTTTGTATTTCTTCCTTGAACGATAAAACCAAGGGATCAAAAAAGTAGGACAGCTTCTGATCTGCCAGTGGAGCTGACCTAAACTTGCTTGAGTGTGATGGAGGCAGGAGCTGTACCTTTTCCCAGCCTGGAAAAGGAGATGATTTCTGGTGTCCTATATTCCTCTGAGTTACCAGGTGAAGGGAATGTTTTAGATTTAATTTGCAGATCAGAACAGGGCAGGCTGCCAGTGGCAGATAGGCACAAGGCTAGCTGTGGTTGTACATGGAATGGGATTTCTTTTCTCCTTTGGTGAGCTTGTAAAACATTTTCTTGGATAATTGTGCAATCGTCTGAAACCTGAGAGTGTCTCCATGCAGCAAGTCAGGAAATCCTGGAAATGAGGGTCTGTAATAGTTATTAATTACTTCTCTCAATTTCTCCTACGAAAGACTCTTTTTACTTGATTTCACAATATGCCTACAAATTTACAGTAACCTTTGTTCTTACTCAGCTACTTAAAATTTTAGCCTTTGCCACTGATATGTTCAAGGTACCTTTTGCTTTTTAAAACTGATTCTTACCTTTTGCTCCCATGGAAAGGAGAAGAATTCCCTAAAGAGACAACTGTGCTCATTACAGTCCAGAAGAATGAAGTTGGGAAAGATCAAATTATTTGAAACACATTAATTTTTGTAAATAATTTCTATTTCTTATGGTTGGTAACAAGTAAGAATTGGGGTTTCTTTGGGGTTTATCATGAAATTGAAAGAAAACAAAAGAGAAAACCACAAAGGAGGGATTTGAGAACAAGCCTCCAGACAGAGTATCAGAATGTTTGAGTACAAGGGCAGTACTCCAAATAGCCTGTATTATTTGGACCAAGTTGTTTTATTCCTCATTTCCAGCAGCTCTGGGGTGAGAGAGTCACTTTCCTGCTCAGATATCTCCTCTCCTTCTGGCCATGACCAGTTCAATGGTTTCTTCGAGGTGCCAAAAGCACCGAGATTCTGAAAAACATAGTTTACAAAAAAACTGGATGCATTATTGCAATATGGTGAAATATTATGTCAGTAGCGTTATGCAATTATTGCTTGACCTAAAAGAATCCCTCAGTCTTGCATAGGCCACTTTTGCAACATATGAATTTTACAGAAGCAGTGCTGGTTCTTTGTTTTTTTTTCACAAATCCTTATTTTTATTTTTATTTTTTAAACACAACACTCAGAAACTCACAGAATTCAGAGAATGAGAAGGAAAGGAGGGAGAAACTCATGAGAAAAAACTAAGACTGGTTGCTTAATCCCCCTGAAATCCAATCTCCTCAGTGAGAGCAGAAAATGTCAGGGAAATATTGGGTTTCCTCTTTTAAATAGATGATTTTTTTTCAGTAGATACACTGAGAAGCACTAAACACAGAACATTTAAGGAATTTTTATTTTTATGGCAAAAGCAGCTACAGCCTTTTCATTTCATTACCTCAGTTATGGTAAGGAAAAAAGTATAGTTTTAATTTATGATTCCAATTTATATTGACACTAAAGAGAAGGTATCCTGCTGTTAAGAGGAACTTTTCAAATTAGACCCACACTTCATGGTCTGTGGTTGAAAAAAGGATTTCAAAATCTAATTTTCTGAAATGTCAGAAGTGAAATATTGCCTTTTGTGTTTGTCACAACTCCCTGTGACTCGGCAAAGAGGATGTCACCGCAGCGCTTATTTGTAAAATGGGCTTTGTGCAGCTGTCCTTTGTACCCTTCTGCCAGGCAGAGGTGAAAGAGCGCAGGGCGAAAGAAGAGTTTGGTCTCGTTAGTATTTAGGCTGATTAAGGGGAGAAAGGCTTTGGGCAGCCCTTCAAGCCAAAGAACAAAAACTACTGCTGGTGCTCAAAACACTGTGAAATCCCACAAAGTTCAAACGAAGCTGCTGAAAGGAGAGACAGCATATACTCCAAATAAAGCAATTCTGTCTCCCCGAGTTTGGGGCTCAGCAGCTCCTCCTTACAAACATCAACCCCAGGCTGTGCTGTCCACAGGCTGAGCTGGACTGGGGGCCAGCTGAAGGATCAATAGGTGAAAAGTGGCTGATGAGTAAATAGGAAAGGACTTTGCCTTTGGGAAAAGAGCAGGCATATAAATTATTTTAGAGGGAATTTTCTGTGTTCTCTCTCTCATGCATGTGATGGAGACCTTCAACCAGGATTGTTTTATTTTATTTAGTTTCATTTTGTTATATTTTAGGGTGGCTTTAGACTGAAATGTTTTACACTGTACGACATATCATGATTTGAAGAATCTGTGATACTAAAAAACCAGTGTAATGGCTATTTTATACAAACCTAGAGACAGACCAATTAAGCAGGAGGAATTTTAATTCTCACTGTATAAGTTATATATGCATAAGCTTGATCTTTTGTGTTTGTAAGAGGCAGTGAGAAAAAAATTCTATTTAATTAAAGTCACTGGTTTATATTTGGTGTAAAAGAATAGCTTTATGAAGGGTCAGAAAACCTCAAATTCAAGTATAAAATATTTATGCAGCCTATTGCTATGGATAGCTGTTATGTATTCACATACATTTATTCATACTTCACATAAGGAAGCAAAAGTGTACAAATCCAATTAAAAACAAGAGAAAGCAAAATAATAGCTTTTCCAAGGTCCCCTTTAGAAAGTGATCTGTGAAAATGTCTGGCTGTGAGTTCATACACTGCTATTTGTATAGCTGTGCAAACAGACCTCAGTCCCTGGCAAACAAGCCAGCCTGGACAATGGAAATCCCATCTCCTCCGCGCTGAGAAAGATGGGCACAGGGCAAGATTCTGGTGTGACCTCACACTGCAAAGGTGCCTTTCCTGTGGCTTCAGGAGTAGGAAATCCCTGCTGGTTGTGTTGCAGTCTTCTGGAAATCTTTGGCTTTTCAGCTGGGAGAGCCCCCTTATGATCCTTATGTGTTTCTCAAGAAATTGGCATTGCCCTTGAAGATGTTTTTGTTTTTTTTCATGTTTTATATTTGTCTGGAGAAAAGCGAAGGGCCCGCTCACAGTTGTTTCTTGTCCTGTCTTAGTGACTAGGATTGCTCAGGGGTTTCATCAGCTCTGACCTTCAAGAGCAGCAGTGCAAGATGGAGCAGCAAAGCTGCCTCTGAAGAGTGCAGGAGCCTTAGTGTGCTCTGCAGCCACTGCTGCTCTTAATTAACTCTCCCCATTATCCCTGCAAGTGTGAGAATCCTTATTTTACCAGCTGCAGGTTTAACAAAACTCTTCTCCTCCCTAGGGAGAGCATGAGCCCTGTTCCCAAGAGGATTTTTCCTTCCCCATGTCTTTGCCCTGAACACGGACCAGCTTTGTGGTGGAAATCTCTACTCTTCCTCTTGGGTTTGAGAAGCCAGAAGCCATGAGGAAAATGATTTTGGCATGAAAATAAATCAGTTTTGTGAGTGCATAACTGTAGAGGGAATTAGCAGGTGGAGACAGAGGGCAGAGTAAAAATAACTTTGTTCTTAATGGTTCTGGAGTCTGAACTCCTGTAAACATCTCCCAAAGAGCATGGATTTTAATCCTGAGGATCCACAGGTACCTTTCCTCATGTTCCTCCTTCCTGATGGCAGAAGTGGGCATGAAAGCCAGAAGAGGTGAAGGAAACTGACTGTCTCTTGGGGGAAAAAACAAACCAAAACCAAAACAAAAACCAGCTATGCTTAGAGCAGGTAAAATGTAGCTATTTCTAACATGAGTTTGAAGCCAGCTACTGCTGCCAGCCCTTTCTGTGACCACCAATGGACAGAGAGTATTTTCTGTCTGATTTTGTCTCAGAGGGAGCTACCACACTTGTAGCACAGTCAGTGTGAAATAGTGACCTGGTTTCTAGTCAGCTTCTCCTCTTTCCCTATCTCCTTGTCTTGAAAAGCAAGGCAAGAGATGTCACTTAGCCAAGTGGCGGAGTGAAGGGAAGGTCCCTTCACCCTCACAGTGCAAAATTATTTTGGGCAGTGAGACCTTGCTGTGAGCATGGATTCATCTGGCAAATAAGGGAGTGCTGATTTAAGGCATCCATTGTTAATAATGAAAGACCCAGACTTAGCTGTGGTGTATTAAAGGGCAGTTTACCACCAGAGCCTGGGAGTTGCCATGTGATCATTTCTGGGATTTGACCTGCCTATAAATCAGATGGGCATGTTTCCATTCTCATGGGTCAACAAAATTATGTCTGAGAGACAACAATCCAGTAAAGGTTTGCAAAAATGAGCCCTGATGAGTGTTTCAGTTCTTTTATTTGCCTTTGATCAAAACTGGTTCCTGCAGAAACAACTATTCCTCAGATGTTTTGGTTTTTTTCTCCTGTTTATCAGTATCCTAGCTTTTAACACATTGTGTCTTTCATGCAGTCTGGAATGCCTTCAGCTGATGATTCACCTTACATGTTTATGTTAAGAGGAGACCAATTACCCTCTGGAAAAGCCCACTGTCTTGGGCATAAAGGAAAATTGGGCTGTGTAGCTCAGACAGAGGCATCAATTTAGTTTTCCATTAATTTAAAGCAGATGAATGTTTCCAAGCACCACAGACTGAGACTTTGCAGTGTTTGTGAAAACTTGTCTCTGCACTTGACTTTTAGTTGCTGTCATGTGAAAATATTGAAGCTGGGAAGAGAATGGATAAATAATAAAATAAAAAATTGTGACTTAGTCCAGGATGTCTCTCCCTTGGGTATTAATGTGTGCACCACCAGCATGTCCATCATTATTGGTTGCACAACTTTGCAAGTTATTAATAAATAACCAGGATAGGCAACATTATTTTCTGCAATTTGCTGTCAACCCATTTCCTTCAACCAGCACCTGCACTGATGGTGGCTCTTTGATGCTTCTGTTTTGCAGATGTTGTAAAGTTTTCCAATGGAAAGGCTGGTATTGTTGCTGAGCTTTTGTTTGCTGCTGTCCAATACACAACAAGCACCATCGTAAGTACATTTTATTATCAATTCTTTAATCCTAACAAATCCCTTGAAAGAGACAGCAGGAGATATTCTCTCTCTTGATAGAAAATCAACAAAGCCAGTTTCTGGGACCACTGAAAATTTGTGTAGCTTTAAATAGGTAAGAAGTAAAAAGCTTAAAACCTCCCTTTTAAGGGAGAAATCTCTCAGGTACCAATAATTAAAAATGTCCTACTAAAGCATGTTATTCACTCTGTTATTGCTGTTTGCTCATCTATTGTGACATTTACTGGATTGAAAAATCTTGGGGAAAAATCTTTGTAATTGGTTTATACGTTGCAGAAAGCAAAAGTTTCACTTTTGGGACACCTTCAGCATTCTTCTGTGCTTATCCTATATTTTAGTGGAGTTTTACATGTAAGTCAGGCCTTGTGTCTCCTTTTACTAGAGCCAACAGACTCTGAGTGAATGAAATTAAACGCTGGTTTTATTCCCTGATTTCTATACCTTAACTTTCATTTCACATATTTAAGAAAGAAGAAACTTCCTTTCCAAAAAGTAAAAAGAGAGTTCAACCACCTCATTCTGATAAAAGCAAAATAATTTACCTTTCATTTTAGAAGTCTTCTGCAGAATAATTGTTTTCCCAAAGCAACTTTCTCAAGCTCAGTTCTTTGTCTGTGACATCATACATGAAGGGACAGGACTTGGCTCTTCACACAGTTCTCTGATTTTTGTGTGTAAAATACACTTGAAAAAGATTAGAGAAAGGATAATGATCTACATTTTAAAGGTCATTAAATCAATTACTAAGAAGTACCAGAGCAGAGTTAAGAATGAAGGAAAGTCATAAAGAGAAAACAAAAAAAACCCCAACCAGTTTAGCCTCCAACTCAGCCCTTCCTGGGGCTGTGGTGTTAACTTCTGTGGTCTCTCATCTCCAGCATTTCACAGTGATATTGCAATGAAGATCAGCTATTTGTAACCCCATACATATGGCTATATAGGAAACAGATACTTCCTGACATATTAAAGCATAAGCTGTCATAATGTGGGTGCTAGTACATGAAGATACATAATTTTGTAGCATTAGTTGCTACATAATTTATGAATATGTATTCATTGTCTTTCAATGCATGGCCATGATATGTTTCAGAAATCTGGGTTTATATAACTTTCTCTGAGTTACACCAGGCCATAAATTGCATTGGTAGTCCCTGGGACATATTGCAGGCTTTTTCCTTTCCAATGTATGTATGTTTTGTAGGACTTAAATGGGACAGTTCAGAATTTGGAGATCAGTCTGAGAAAATTGTCTTCTTTTAACCACTGCTTGGACTAACAAGGGTGATAGAATAGGTGATCTCCATAAGTCTCAAGCTTAGCTATTCTGTTAAAGTCTGTTTTATCATTAAAATTCATAGTATTTGGACATACATTGAACATATTGGACAATCTATTTCTCTGTTGTTTCAGATTTCTTATTACTGCCCCAAATGTGGTGCATTTGGGCACACATGAGACAATAACTGTTCAAGTCCATGGGGCACAGAGCCCTGTGCAAGTTGCTGCATACTTCAAAGATGAGACGAAAAATCAGCTCCTATCAGAGAGGATCTTCTTTAACCTTAACCAAAATAATGGCTACCAAGAGATGAAAAAAATAATGGTGAGTCTGCCATCATAATGATGCAACTTTTTTTGCTTGGTTATAGAAAGCACATCATCTGTACTCGCAATAGGCTGGAACAGAGACAACACTAACCCATAGAGACACAGGACAAAGCACCAATTCCAGTGACATCAGAACCCTGGTCACCCAACCAGATAGTAAAACAATGCCTAATGTAATTTCAGTGGTGATTGTGAATATTGTTTTGTGCCCCTATAACAAGTGCATTATTCTGTCACAGGGTGATAAATAAAATTTAATTTAAACACATTTAATTGTTTTATCACTGTTTGTTTTTCTGTGTCACTTAAACTATGATTGCATTCATGCCTTCGGCTTACTAACTGGCCATTTTACAATATACGAGTAACCTTTAAAAATGTGTAGTCTCTCAGACCAAAGCTTGTGTCCTTTCTGCAGATTTTTAAGTTAATTCTTTACATCCTGCATTGCATCATTTGCTTCTGGCATGATTCTTTGAATTCTGGCAGGATTTAGTTCAGTAGCACTAGTCTGGGCTGTTTGTTTGGAAAACAGCATACAGGAAGACTCAGTTTAGACCTGGTTGGTCACTCCCAAAGCTAACAGCTGAGCTTTCAAATCAGGTTCCTCTTGAGGGTGATGTTTAAAAGTGTCATATTAAACTGCGTGAAGTAAAGCAGCAACCTCAAAGCAAGATTTTAGCATAAATAGAGATTACAGGACACATGGTGACTGGAAATCAACAGACATGTAGGCTGAAGAAAAGTCACCCACCTTGAGTTACTGACATTGGACAGAGCAAAGCATATTTCTATGGTGGAAAATGGAAGATTAGATAGCATTTCTACTTTAAAAGAAACATTCAGGTAGTAAGAAAGATATTACACCCAGTGAGAAAGATATAATTGAGAATCTTCTCTTGAACAGTGCTAATAAGATTATTTAAGCACTTCAGTGGTTGCGGGGCCTCAGCTATGTGGTCCCAAAGTTTCCAGGCTCATCTCTGACTCTCTGGGGTTTTCCCTTTTGTTCTCTTCAGGTCAAGCCAGGGGCTCTGCAGCAGAACCTGTTCAAGAAGAGTAATCTGCCACATGTTCTGCTGGTCACTGAGAGCAAGGAGCTTTATTCAGCTGCCAAGAGCACTCGCATCCTCCTGTCCTCCAAGAAAGGCTACATTTTCATCCAGACGGATAAGCCCATATACACACCAAGTTCCCAAGGTTAAAATACAAATGCTGCTCTTCAGGTGTTGGGTATGGGTGTTACAAGGGCATGGTTAGAAAAAGTAATAGTGGCCTGGTTGTTCCTGCAGCCAGGGCTTCTGCAGGGTCTGCTCTGCACATGGCAGCAACCCCTGTGGAAATGCCTCCAGAGACACTTGCAGGGGAGACAGACAGAATCTGCTCCTTTGTCTTCAAAACGCTTAACTCTCCTCTGGAAAACAAATTTCTGAGAAATCTGCCGAAAAACGGACTCCTGTCGCTTCTGCTCGCAACACCAGCAATAAATAACTTTTGCTCTTTAAGATCACTGCTGCTTTGTTACTTACCAATTTAATTAAATTACAAAGAGGGAAGTAAGAAGAGATTTTCAGTTTGGTTTCAGGTTTCCTTCTGCCTCAGCTGCAGAAGGAATACAAAAGTGAGTGAAGTTCCCTGAGTAATTTTCAGAATTTGCTTCAAAAATTTACCTAGCCATGTAACATGCAAAGCCAATGGAAGAATGCAATTATTTTTTGAAACTTCTGAGATTTCTTTTCATTAAAAGAAAGTGTTTTATGTAAAATTCAGTAACTCAGTTTACAGCTTACAATAGTTAGTATCTAGAAATGCCAGAAAGAAATATGTGAACGTATTTATTCTTCTGTTCAACAGTAAAATACAGGATCTTCATTCTGGACAATGCTATGAGGCCAACAGATGACACAGTTACAGTTGCTGTGCTGGTAAGTATGCAAAAATACTGCTGATAAGTGCTTCTTCAGCACAGGAACTATGGAAAATTTTCACAGAAGAGCAAAACGGTAGCTATGGCTCCTCTCCAGAAATCAGTATGAGTTATAATGAGAAATGTCTAGTCATTTTTGGCCAATGTAGGGAGCATGGAGGGAAACATGACATGTGACTGTGAAAGTAAGAAAGTAAGCAAAGCATTTTCTCTTCCATAGGACTAGTATATGAACTTGAGCTTTTGGGAGTAAATGTTTGACACCTGGTGCATAATCTCGATGTTTGCTTTCTCTCTCTTAACAGAACTCCAAAGGAATGGTGGTTAAAAAGTCAGACCGGAAAATAAAAGCTGTGTTTGGTGAACACTTTGATATACCTGACATTGCTGAGTATGCTCCTGCTCTGCCTTCTGCTTTAGAACCTGTAGATCAGGATTTTTAACTGCTGAATTTCTTGAATTACCTTTCAAAATTCTCTTTCTTCCACCATGGGGCAGATATTGAACCTATGATTAGTATTTTTTTGCCTTTAAGCACCTCATCTTGGAGAGATGAGTCCAGCATTTCCTGTTAATATGCTGCAATTAGCAGCACGTATCCTGGTAAAGAACAATTTAAGAAACTGCTTAAATATCTGCTCAAACATATGGCTGCATTCAAGAGAGCACTTCTAAAAAGGATAGTTTGCAAAGTGTCATTAATTATCTCTGATTTCAAACAGTCAAGTTTTTACTTAATATTCAGTGTCTTCTGGCTTGCTAGGTTGATTTTGATATCTCAGTGAAGATAAGCTATAGGAAATATTTGATGAGTTCTCTGTTTCTGAGGACTTTTCAAAGGTGGTGGTTTGAAAATATGTTATCTTGCACTTCCTCATGGCGTTATTTTGAGCGTTTTGTAGGACATTTGGAAATGTGTTTGCTTGGTCCTCCCAGCAAAGTGTAATCCATTAATTAATTCGTTTGGGATGAGATCAAAGCAAGGAAAATATTGTAATTCAGTGATAATTTATATTTTGGCATCATAAAATATCTGAGGAATTGTAATTAACTATTTTCTGCTGAATCTGGACTTTAGGCCTGGAACTTGGAAAATCAAAGCCTGGTTTCATCAACATGAAATGTCTAATGTTTCCACTGAATTTGAAGTTAAAAGATACGGTGAGATATTATTAAATCTGCATTGTAAATATAAGAAGTTAACACTGTGTGTTAAAAGAAATACTGCAGTGATTAAATCTGGCTGTAGTTAGGCACTAAGGACAACTTTCATGGTGTTTCAATGCATTATTGCTACCTCTGATGCACAGAAGAAAAGCTCTGGGCTTGTGTGGCTTCCACTTAGATTTTTTAAAAAATACACCTTTGTTTTTATACAAATTTAGTAACTTTTTTAGGACTTTTTTAGGACTTTTTAAACGTGTTTTCACAAAAGAGTGGAAGGGCTCTGCTACTGCAGAAAAAAAAAATGAGATGGGCTCCATTTTGAAGTCATTGCAATTCTGGATGAAGTTTCTACTGAAGACTGATGAAAAAAAAAAAGAAGCCCATTTTCTCTCAGTAGAATTCCAGTGGAATTCCTGATTAGAGTTATTCCTATACTCAAAGAACCATTTTTAAGGAAAATAAAGGCCCTGTGGAGAAAGTAAAAATGTAAATATTTAACAATTTGGGATGAGAAGTGGCTTGATTTTTTTACACTGAAATTATGCTTTCTTGTAAAATTTAGTGTGGGTTTGTTGTTTTGTTGCTTTTTTTTTTACCTTAACAACAAAAGAAAATCTCAGGATTGTATGAAAATCTCGTTTTAACAAAACTCATTTTGCCTTAACTAGTGGAAGTAACAGAATAGTGGTGATTACTGCATCCTCTCCAAACACCTGCAAGTAGGGACAAATCACCCTGCTATACCTCCAGGAGCAAATAGTTTGGCTTTCTAGGAGCAAATTCAGTGTGACACAGCTGATGCTGAGGAGGTCCCAACCACACTTAGCCCATTTCAGGGTGGGTTTAGCTCAGTCTGCTCCTAGTCCAGGGCACTTCATGCCTATGAGCAGTTAGAGTTTATCTTCTGGCTTATTTTCATAGTAAATAAATAAATTTTGGGTGCTTGAAGACTGCTCCAGCACGTGAAGCAAAGCAGAATAAGGGAAAATGATCAGGAGATTTGCTTCAGAAGTGCACTGCTAATTCAAACTAAAACATCCCGTCAGTGCAGCTGCATCCTTTCAGTGTGTTGCCACATGCCAGGACTTTAAGGTATGTTTGAAACTCACAAGTTGTGACTTTTTGCTTCTTTTTTTCATGCAGAGCTTCCAAGCTTTGAAGTCAAACTCATCCCTCTTCATCCATACTACCACATCTGGAATGAAACCTTTGTGTTTGATATCGAGGCAAAGTAGGTGTGCTCACAGCCAGGTTGCTTTAGGAAGCAGATAAGCAGATATTAATTTTGTGATTTCTTCCTATTTGTTGTCATTAACAGCTAACTAGCTTCTGGCTTTAGCTGGATCTGACTAATCTTATATACTCTCTTTCCACTCCTAAATTGAGACATCAGTGTCGAGTGCTACCTGGGTTCAGGTCACGGTGATCAAGCTGGAAAAAGATTTTCTGAATAGTTCAGTTTGCTAGCAAAGGGGGCTATTTAGGATTCTCCTCTGTTTTGCTAAGCAAGGTTCCAGGCAAACTGATCACCTGGTTTTCTTTATACTTTTTAGTTTAAACACTTAGAAATGTTCTAAAGCCTCCAATGTGCTATGTAACATAATTCAAGCAGAGCTGGATTCAAGTTTGGCTATGGAATTTTCTCAAAGCAGAGTGAAGCTTGTAAGTAATAACCTAGTGTTTGTTTGAGAATAATGATTTTATGCAGAAAGTCTTCCATAAATAAAATTAATCAGAGGAGTTTCCATGGCCACCACTACAGACATGTCCATCTCTGCACAGCAGTGCACTGCTCTGGATGTGCCATGGCTACAGACCTCTCACACTGGCCAGACCATGGGGCAGGGCCCAAAGGAAAAGGAATTACACCCGACCCTATACCAAATTAAAATGGCATTAAATACAGCATAACTTGGGATGGCAGACAATGAAAATTTAATGCATCAAAATATTTTTAATATAAATGTTTTTTTGCTGTTGCATTTTCAAATTTTGTAAGAGTGGAAATGCTAAGAAACTGCCTGTTAGGAGAATGACTAAATCAGAACTCGATACTTTTTTTTTTCTTTTTTTTCTTTTTCTAAAGAGAAATGAAATGAGAACAGGCAGGTGGAAGCAGCTGACCTTCTTTCACAGTTGGGAGAAATCTATTCAATTTCAAAGGACAGAGGACTGTGGATTTCTGCCTGCTGTCCTTGCCCATGCTGGTCCTTCCGTTCCCCAGCACACCTTGAGAGAGCAGACAGCACCTGCCTCCACCTCCTTTTGCTTGGCTGAACAAACTCAACTCTTCTAATCTCCTCTTGATCACCTTCAATTCTTTATTTGGTTCTATCGACTAGCTTTAGTCGTGATCACTTGATATTGTGATATGGAGTGATTTCAAATCACTGGCTTTAGTATTTTTTCTCCGTGCTATTGCAGCACTCTATTTTGAGTTTATGAACTTCACATAGATTTGACTCCTCATTAGCATCATAATTATTTAAGAAGAAGAATTGAGGTTCAGTAACTGGATACCATCCCTTTCTCTGTTGGAAAAGCTCCTAGTGGTGCTACACAGGCCTGCGTGACTTTCATCAAAATCAGCATATGGAATTCCTGATAATTGAACTTATTTCTCTGAACTGGCCATGCATGTAATGAAGTTACTTGCTGTATTGACTGTTGTTTCCCATTTATTAGCTCTGGCATTTAATGCAGTTTTCATAAGAGCTGCCTCTCTGTTGGCTTTATTGGTATAGATCAGTGCTGCTGATGAGGTCAATTTCGAAGAGGCTTTGCTGAAACAAGAAAAAGCCATTACAGGACTGAGGTGAAACAGGATTTCCACAAACAAAAGACAGCACAGTGTCCGTGACAGGTCTCCTGTAGCACCTGACACACTGTGCTGCCAGAGGATGCCATCTGCCAGGCTTCCTTGAGTGAGGAGCCAGGTGCAACAGCATGCCCTGTCCTCTCTCCCCATGGCCTTTATGGAGTGTTTAGGGGTATTCTGGCCTGATGCTGACCTGGCAAACATTTCACTCACAAGAAGACCCTGTGCTATATTGCCTTAATCTGTGGGAGTGACATGGGGCAGAGGGTGTCCGCTCTACCCAATGCAGGTGTTAGAATATCAGCAGGTAGGACCTTCCTGCTGCAGGTCATCAGGGGTACCAAATATTTCATCCCTGAAATGATTCTCTGATCCCTTATTTTTTATGCTCTGCTCATGTGGTGTCTCATACAAAGGAATTAGCTGCTCATCCAAGCAAAATTACCTGGATGCCTCCCTTGCTTCCTTTGAACAGGATGAGTTGTATAAGAACCCTCCATGCAACTGAAGTTATCATTAATTTGTTTTTTAAAGAAAATTGACTCTAGTGCAAGTTTTATCAGATGATGTCTCCCTGTGTGATTCTGCCAATGTGATTTACTCTATATATATCTTTGCATTTGAAATCACCACCCGGTACACAGATCAGTAAAAGTTTTCATGTTTGAATTACAAGTGAGTGGGACTAAGTTTTTGTTTTCAAGCTGTCAGTTACAAATGGGATACCTACAAATATTCCAAAATTTTTTCAGCAGAAAATGATTAGTCTGACTTATGCTTGCTTTTTATTAAGATAATAATCCCTCTCCTTGCTTTTCTTCCTTCCAAAGACACTCTTATGGGAAAGAGATTCAAGGTGCTGCATATGTGCGATTTGGCATAATTGATGAAAATGAGAACAAAATATTTATTCCAGGCCTGGAGCAACAGCTATCAGTAAGTATTCAGTGGAACTACTCTGATTTATCCTACCTAAGTTGAATATTGTCAGAAATTCTGGAAACTTAGAAGTCCATAATACTCTAGTTGTGATATAAGCAACACTTTATTTCTTATGGCAACAAACCAGTAAGGGCTGTCTCTTTCCTTTTTTTCCCACTTTTGTTTTAGATCCAAAATGGAAAAGGAAGAGTAACTTTGAGTACACCACTTTTGGAAGAGAAATTGAGAAAGAATATTTCCACTCTAGAAGGGTTTCATTTATATGTTGCTGTTACAACTGTGGAAACTGCAAGTGAGTTCAGTATAGCTTAGCTGATGCAGTCTATAAGATTCACATTGATATTTTTCTGGTGTAATCTGTTATGTGGGAAATCTTGTCTCACTGGATCCGTCTTTGCTGCAAAGCTCGCTCATGCTGCAGGGCATGAGAGTCTCTTTCATCTGACCCCTTCTGTACAAAACCTTCATCTCAAGTGGGATTCACTTGTCTGAACCCAAATGTCCAGCTTTTTTACTGCTTTAAATGTCCTGTGGGGCCTTCCCGTGCCATTCCATGAGCGCTCAAGCAGGCTGCCTTTGCACTGCTGTACTTGCTGGGCTTGGTACTAATTATATGCATGACAGGGCAAGGGGGGTGGGCCTTACCTCTCGACCTGGAAAACAAGTACGTTGAAATATATTTCTATGTGCATTTAATTTAAAACAAGCCATGTAATTAGCTTCTTTAGATGTAGCTGTGGGTAGTGGTGTAGCTAGATATTAACCAGAAGAATTATTATTTTAACGAGAATTATCTTAAATGGAAAGCAGTTGTTCAAGCTGCAAGTTGTAGAAGATGACGTTAGATAGCATTAACTCTTGCCAGTAGCTGAAAATGAAAACAAAATCTTTTAGAAAATTAGATATATGAGGTATGCAAGTCCATAGTTTGTGGCCCCATAGCAACACATACCTTTTGATATTAACAGGCGGTGAGATGAGGGAAGAGGAACTCAGCAGTGTGAAGTTTGTGAGATCTCCTTATGCTGTTGATCTATCTAACACCAAAAAGTATTTTGTGCCTGGAGGCCCCTTCTCTGTCATGGTATGTAGAGCTCTGACTGTATCTGTCTGCCTCCATAGCAATGCATTTATATTTTCCCTCTTTCCTTGTCTGATCCAGTGGCAGCTCTGTAGGACAGAGACCTTCAAGGACAGGTCCAACACAGAGCTACTGTTTGTGTGTCTGGTTTGTCTCATTTCTGTGTGCTCAGAGCCTGAGCAGCCAGAAAATGCTGGTTTTCTGCTCTAGAAGTTAGTGTGCCCTGTTGCCCTCCAAGGTTTTATAAAAAATAACAATCTCTTCCTCACTTCCATATAAAAAGATTGAAATTAGAATATTGTAACAAAGTAATTCCACATCAAATTAAAATCCTGAAATCTAAAACAGGGTATTGTCTTTTTTTAAAAAATGGAATTTTTTTTGTGATTTGAAACTTCACACCTTCAAGTTTTTCTAGAGTTTTCTACAAAGAGTTAAAGTCAGAAATTTACTTATATAAAATAACTTATGATAGTTAATGACAAATATCTCTGGGATCTGCTTAGATATTCACTGCTAAGTGAGAATCTGGGGCAGCTTGTAATCTATTCTCACAGGTTTTTACCTTAACTGAACTCCAGATTGAGTCAATTGCTATCCCTATTTCTCAAAGCTCAAATTTTTGAATGCTGACATGTACAGTTTTATATTTCTTCTCAGTTCATAAAAAATATAATTATAAATTATTATTGCATCTTGTTTGTGGGCATTTTTTAAACATAGGATTTCCTTTAAATAACAGAATGGTTTTTTTCCCAATAGGCATCTGGCACTTTTGTTGATGGCACTCCTGCTGCCTTTCTATTTGTCACTGCCACTGTTACTGTGCCTGGAAAACCCCCAATGAAGAAGACTGCCTTCTGTAACGCAGAGGGTCTGGTCTCCCTTACGTTTGACATCCCCAGTGATGCTCAAGTGCTTGAAATAAAGGTAAAGAAAATGCAAACATCCTTGTTTTAAAGTATCCCACTGAGAATTGCTCATAAGACAACTCTAAATTACTGTGAAGATGATCAGTTTTCCTTGAATTAGCACAGAGTGTGGAACGTGATTTCTTACACCACCTGCAGAGCTTTGTCCAGATTGTGTAAGATATGTTCGAGAGACGGGAAGAAAGTGAAGGAAAAGGTCCTGAGCAATGCAGAGAGTAAGCCATGTCTGCCCACTCAGAGGGTTTATGTGCACAATATAAAATGGGTAAAAACTTGTCTGAGTACAAAATCACTTTGTGGTTTTTGACCCATTCATTTTCATTTAGAAAGAGCCAAGGGTGAAAATTACCAAATGAAAATACAGCAAGAGGCAAAATGGGGTGAGAGAATAAAGTAATTAAAACCCTGAGGTTTGGTGCCAGGTTCTGCTAATGAGATCTCAGCAATGATTCCTCTCACTTGACAGAGTTTCCAAATAACCTGGCACAATATGAATTATTAGTGACACTATACACTGTCTCCTGTGGGACATTTTACTCACTCTGTCCTTTTCTTCCCTGACAGGTAAAGGCTGAGGAGGGTAAAGAAAGGTTAGAATCCCCTGAAGCCAGTACCAGAGCTGAAAGATACCAGTCTGCTTCCCCAAACTACCTCAGCATCAGCATCCCACACACCATTGTGGCACCTGGAGATACCTTACCCATCACCTTGAATGATATTCATCAGTCTGGCAGTGGAAACATTGGCTATTTCTATTACATGGTAAACAGAATAGTATCATATCAATAATTTCTTTTAGAATTTATACAGCCTGGAACATTTACCTGGTTATTAATACAAAGGGAAACAGAGGGTTCCACAGCAAAGGGCAAGTGGGATGATCAGTGCTCTGGCACACCTGACCCACCAAGACAGGCTGAGGGAACTGGGCTTGTTCAGTTAGGTGAAGAGCCTAAGAGGGAGTTAATAGCAACTTAAAACTACTTGAAGAGGAGTTAAAACAATGGAGACAAGATTTCCTAGGTGGTGCCACGCAATATAACGAGGGACCAAGGTTAAAAATTTCATTCTGGAAAAATCTGTTCATTAGTGATGAATGCAGTATTGGAAGAGGCTCCCCAGAAAGTTGAGGGATTTTCCAGCCTTAGAAAAATTCAGCATTTAACAAGAGAAAACCACGTCCCACCTAGGCTTACCCTGGTGATGTCTCATCTTAGAGCAAGCAGCTGGACTAGAGATTTCCATCGGTCCCATCCAGAAATTGTTTCTATGATTCTGCTATTTTTTGTAAGTCTGCAATTATATTTGGAGCATGTAAAATGCACAGTATTTATTTTGCTGAATGAGACAAATGTGTTCATGGGTACATTCCAGGAGTGAATCTGTTGAATGTAAAATGTGTTTAATCCCTGTCTCCCTCTCTTTGTCCTTATTTCCCTTGGCAGCCTAAACTTCATGGGACAATAAGTGCCAAGATATCAGTTCCCATTTACCTCTAATAGGCCTCTGATATACTGGAATAATTGTATCCCTAGTAGTTATGTTTGGGTTTGGGGGTTTATTTTCATTGGATGACTAATCCTAGGGCTGGAATTGGTGCTGCCAGGCTCTGGGAAGGCGTAGTGCTGGGCAGGCAGGATGTGTGGGAGGGATGGTGGCAGACACTGCTGGAGCTCAGCAATGAGGATCTCTCCCAAGCTTTGGTCACCTAAACAAAGGCAGTGAGGATTTCAGGCCAGGCTGCAGCCTTTGTTTCTTCCTGAAACCCATTCATTGTGTGTTTAGGAAAGCTTCATGTACTTCGTTCAGGGAAGAGCACTCTCAGTCCTGCCCCTATGTCTGTGTTTTGTTCCTCTGAAAGCCCATGAATATAGTTAACATAATGGAGGAAGGAAGGAGTTAAGCAGTGAAAGATGGGCTGAAATCAGTTAAAGACCAGTCTGTGATGTTTTATCCTGAAACCTCCTGCTCCAACCTTTTCACACCATCTGAAAGATTCCATACCAATTACAGATTAAATAATGTTGATATCCTCCTGGGTGTGGTGACCAGTCATTGCAGAAGACAAAATTTAGATTTCTGTCTGGGTACCCCTTCTCAAGCTGTAAGATTGAATGGAGGGTGCAAGATTTGTGTTCAAACCTGAACCACAAGATTGGTGTAGCAGAGATTCACCACCACAGTGTGCAGGTCTCTTCAGGGCTCCTGGTATACAGCTTGGGAATTAAAACTGTTAATGCCACTAGAAGTGAATATATTTTAAACAGAAATTGCCTCGGGGGAAAAAAAAAGAAATTATGTGCAACATAATGCCATTTCTGGGTTATAGTCACAATATTTGATTTGTGTTTGTCTCTGCCTTGCAGGTTGTGGCAAAGGGACAAGCTGAACTTTTGGGAAGGGTCCCATCCTCAAACAAAGTAATAAACCTTAAAATCACCGAGAAGATGATGCCTGCCTTTCGCTTTTTAGCCTACTACTTCATTGGGAACGAGGGCCGTCAAGAGATTGTCGCTGATTCCGTGTGGGTGGACGTCAGGGATGCCTGCGAAGGAAAGGTGCTTTCAAAGCTTGTTACTGCATTCCAAAATGAAAATAAAAACCACATGAGGTACCAGCAGAGCAAGTATAGGCCTGGGATTAAAAACTGAAAGACATGTCATTTTTACTGAAAAAGAGTCATCAGGATTCATGCCAAAAAGGAAGGCTCCCAGGTGGTGCCTCAAAGAGATGAAAAACGCAGTTTCATACAGCCCCCCCCCATGAGATATATTAGGAATCCAAAAGAAAACACTGGAAAAATTGTTGAGGGAGTAGAATCTCCTTATAACATTTTCTTTTTGTAGTGATGTATGTCACATGAAAGGAAGTGAAGCCATTTATTGGGAAAAAATATGAATTTGAAGTAATTTTTCAAGCTTTTTACTTTTTGATAAAAGTAATTTTCTGAGATTTGGTAGCACATTTAAAAAATAGTTTACATAAAAAATGAAGTCTGGGTAAAATAAGAGGCACTCTCAACCTTTCTTTCACCTTCCTCCCCCTCTTCCTCCTCCTTTTTGGGACCATAAGGTAAAATGAAAAAAACAAGACACAGGAATTTTTCTCAATAACACGAAACACAACTACTTAAAAGTGTCAGTTGTCCAAAACTATTTTTTCCACTAGAAGTGTTTGTTTTGGAAATGGAATGTGATAGGCCATGGGAAAAAAGAGATTTCAAGAAAAAAAATTATTTGTCTCCAACACACAAACTTATACAAGGACAAAATTCAGTTATGTTCATGGGCATTTCTATTTATAATTCCCTCTTATTTCATAATCACCATGGCTACTTCCTCTTAAACCACAGAGTGTCTACATCAGAACCAGATCTGTGTTTACTCAGTCATGCTAAAAAATTCAAGTATGTGATAGAAAGCAGGTTATGTTATTACAGACTTAAGCCAGTTAATTTTGTACATTAATTAGTCTTTTGCTATATTTCATGGCAGTTTTGTTTCCACTGGAAAATAATAAAATTACATTGAAAACCCCAGTTCTGCAAACCCCTTACACATACTTTAATTCCCATTAATTCCCATTACATGTCATCCAAAGTCAGCACCCAGTATTCCTCAGAACAAATCTTTAGTTGCTCATTATTTCCTTCAGTGTGAAATATCTGCACCTACATGCTCCAAAATGCAGGATCACAGCCAGAAACTCCACAAATGAGGAATATTCCCTAGCCTCTGACTGCTCACAGTCACAGCTGACAGTGTTCCTGGCCCAAAGACTCTTCACTTTTAATTAACCAATATGATATTTTTGTTTCAATCTTTTCTATTTAGATTAAAGTGGGAACAGAAAAAGAGATATATGAACCAACAGACCACGTCAATTTACAGATTGAAATGGATCATGCGGGAAAAGTTGCCTTAGCTGTGGTTGATAAAGCAGTTTTTATTCTGAATAAGAAAAATAAGCTAACAGCCAAAAAAGTAAGATATTTGTAAGAAGGAAATATCATATCTACTAGTAAAGCAAAATTTTCCATGACTAACAAGAAGATCAAAATCTAATTTATGTCTATTAATTGATTAAACATTGCTTTGTTAAACTTGAAAATGCTTTTTATTTTGCAATTTGGGATCTATTTAAGATGAATAGTATATTTAAGATGGGGATTTCCATTCTATGGCAGAGTTTAGTAAATTTTTTAAAGTTTGTAAAGTTTGTAAATTTAAAAAAGCATTGCTTGAAAGCACTCCATAACTAAAACCTCCATTAGCTTTAATCTGTTTCCAAATGCAGCTTGCACCACCAGTTTGTCTTGCTTCTGTGAGTCAAAGGCTTCAAGAATTTTTCTGATATATGGTCACACCGTTTACAAGAATATACAGCCCATATGTGCTATTTTATTTGGCAGGTATTTAATGCTATGAATTCATATGATCTTGGATGCTCAGCGGGAGGTGGCGCAAATAGCATTCAAGTTTTTACTGATGTTGGTCTGGCTTTTATATCAGACACGATTCAATCCAGCATTCGGGAAGGTAAGTGTGATCTGCCCTTTCTTTCCTTTAGAAGTTTGTGTAAGACCACTAGAGATCTGGGGAGGCTGATTGCTTTAAAATCAGAAACATTTTATTTTGACGTTGTAAAATCTCCCTTGCCTCTGTATTTTTCTTCTGTTCTTCCACTGGATGCTGGCAGCTCAGATATCCCAGGTGGGGGCTGCTGCTCCTTTGGTGACCATCTCAGCTGGGGCAAGGCAGCACTTGGCTAGGGCTGGGAGATTTATGGGTCTCTCAAATTGTGGGTCTTCTGTGAATAAAATGTGTCATAATACAGGTCTCCGTGAATGATGTGAATGATCAGGTTGTTCCTGTCATATTATCATGACCAAGCACTTCTGTTCTGCCTTCCCAGGATATAAATGTCTCCAGGGCACCAGGAGGCAGAAGAGATCTTTGGATTTTCAGAAAAAAATGACAGGAATTGGTATGTCTGATCATCTGGGTGGCCTGAAGGTCCAGGGGGAGGCAAAGGGATCTGTCTGGGATATAGGGGGCAAGAAGTGATGGCAGACTAAAGGGTACCAAGATACTCTTAGTCCCAATCCTTGCATTAAGTGACATAACCCAGGACAAGAGCATGTACTATGCTTTTTGACCTGATCATCATTCATCAAAAAAGCTCAAAAATAACCCAAACTAAAAAACCCCAAAAAATGGTTGCAAATTGAAACTAATTCACCGCTTTATAGTCCCAAACATGAAGCACTTCTACTAGATAGCATGTCATGTCATCGGTCATGGCTTTTCAAAATGACTTGTATTGTCAGAAAATGTTTTATAGATCTATTTTTTCCTTGACATTCTGCCTTGAAGTTGTGCCAACGTTGGTACTTTCTGGTGCAGTTAAGAGAAGATTTACATTAGTATTTGGTATAACTTGAGGACAAAAAAGAGTTTATGCAAATTGACATTTCCTTCCCAGAAGACAGGAAGGCTTGGAGCTGGATTCTTCCTTGCTTTTGAAATCAGGCTCTTTATTCCAGAAGGAGAACACAGCCATGGCTATTTCTATTAAGATGTCTAATTCCAGCATGCCAAGGAAGCATTTTTAATTCACAGTCTGACTCAAGAGAAATCTTAGAACAGAATATCTAAGATGCTATGGAGCCTGCACTCTCCTCCTGTTTTGGTGGAGTGTTTCCAGGATGGAGAGCAGGTCCCAGGCTGAAGCTTGACTGTTGCAATAGAAACAAATGTTAATGGCAAAGAACGACAGGAGTGAGCGCAATGAGCATCTTACACTTACTGCTGCTTACACAGCACTAATTCTGGGCTTTAATTCTATTGCAGCCAGCAGATACCAAAACACTGACGTACAAAAATGCTGCCAAGATGGAATGAAGTTAAATCCCATGAGGTTTCCTTGTGTGAAAAGGCTGGAGAAAGTGTCTGGCTCCCGCGAATGCAGGAGGGCGTTCCAGGACTGCTGTGAGAAAGCCACAGTCCTCAGGAAGCTGGCGAGGCAGAGGAGCAGAGTGGGCTTGGCACGACGTAAAGAGCAGTGGCAAACTACACGGCCACTTTTACCCTTCTTGTGGGGGCAAGGGGAAGGTCAAGGGGCATTTTGGTGCTGTGGGGATGGGGAGGAAGCTTTCACATCAGCATTTCAGAGATCCCCAGTACAGTGCAACAGCCACACAGCATTGCATCTTCACACTGCACACTGGGATGGGGGGAGTGGGGTGGGATTATTTCTTGGGGTGAGAAAAGGCAGGAATCACTCTAGCCACTGCTGGCCCCTCCAGTCTTATGGAGGAGCTGTTGGATGCTGTCCACACCCCAGAGAGGCCACAGACAGCGGAGCAGGGAAGGGTTGGTTGAAGAGCAGGCTGTCTGCATTTAGGGCTCAAAGTGGTCTCAGATTTATGACTATTTTATTCGTGGTACTACTATTATAATACCCAAGTACCTCCAAAACGCTCTGTCATGAGAAGGGGACACTTTAGACAGGAATAATTTTGTCTCTCTCTTCCTTTCTTCTCCCCAAAATCTATCTCTGGCCACACACTTTACATGTTACCTCATGTTACAAAAAAAAAAAAAAAATAATGACTTTGCATCACAAATGACCCCATTCTGATTGTAATGTCTGCTGTCATTTCTCACAGATTCCCCCTTTCATCCTCTACCTGTCACAAGTATGGGACAGTGGGAACATCTTTGCTAGCCTTACTAAAGGGCACTGATTTATCATTTGATAACATATAGTTACTGAATTTGGAAAGAGGAACTATCTTTTTGTTCAATGACAAGCTGTGGTCATTGCTTCTCTTTTTTCAACATTTTTCTTTAATGTACAAGATGAAACACAGATGAAATTTTTCATTCAGAGCAGTTTTTGTGCTCTGACAAGCTGACTCCCTGCAAGACAGTGTAAGGTCAGCAGCCAAAGCCTTCAATAAAGAAACCTCACTCCTGTTTTGCAGAATACGATGAACATGAAGAACTGTTTGATGAAATGTCTATCAGCTTGCGCAGTTATTTTCCTGAGACCTGGTGGTGGAGTTTTGAAGAAGTGGAAGGCCCTGGAAAGCATAGGTACTGTGTTGCCTGAATAGGTGAATATGTTTAAATTTGTACTGTCAAATGTATTTAAATATCAGTTTTATGTAATATCTGATGCAGAGGACTTCAGAATATTTGCAAGTACTTTGTCTCCAAAATGAAGGGAGAATGGTTTTCCTTTACAATACTCAAACATCATCAAATTACAATGTTTAAGTTTTATACATGCCTTCTAATACATTTTATTTTGTGGTTTTTAGTGTAAAAAACTTTGCTCCTGATTCTATAACGACCTGGGAAGTTCAGGCAATAAGTATATCTCCTGAAAAAGGTATAAATATTGGGGGTTTTTTTTGTTGGTTTTTTGTTTGTATGGATGAAGAGAGAATGTGTATTTTTTAAAAGAGAGATACAATATTATGTTGACAGAATATAATAGTCTGTACTGAAGAAAACATAAAGTGTTTCGATCATGATATTTACTTCTCTCTTTTATGCCATGTTAAAGCCCAACTAGAAGTTTAGGTATAGATTTATATTTATAAAAGCAACATGGAGTAACGTTTCAAGGATGATGGATCATACAATTAAAGCTGTCTTTTATTTTTCCACTCTATAAAACACCTTATTTTAGCTTCCACATGGCCAGGAAGCTACACAAAAGGTAGCAGCAGTAACACCACTTTTCTTTGAGTAATTCCAGGACCGAGTTCTGGCCATCTCAGAGCATGACAATCTGTGTCCTCTAAGGCAGAGAAGAGCAGCAGGAAAGGAGCAAATGTCCATCAAGGGCTGGACACCAGAGAGCTCAGGTTCCCAGGTGTTGCTCTCTGGGCGCTCCTAGGAGTTGATGAGGACCTTGCAGGATGGACAAAGGGTCCATCTGGTACTGCCCACTCCCTTTCAGAAGGGGAGGCTCATCCAGGGGTGCAGTGGTGGGCGCGGAGTTTATTTTCAGAAAGCAAGGAAGGGCCATTTTGTTTTAAACATGGCCTTCACAGGAAAACTGGGCCACATTTCACTCAAAATACAAAATACAATACACTCAAAAAATACAAACACTCCTGCTGAGTTTTACCTGTCGAAAACCACAGCAGCGACTCCAGAGGGAAAGCTGTCTATCCCTGAGATAAGTCTCCAGTATAGACGAGTTTAAATGAGTTCTGAGTATGCATGTTTTCCTCTTCTATTCTTGACCTCAGTGGAGCCGAGGCATTGAGTGTTGATAAGATATTTAACTTCTATCAGCTGATGCTAAGTGTGTAATTCTCAATTCTAGTTGTTTTCTTTTTTCTCCTCCCAGGGTTCTGTGTAGCTGACCCCCACACCTTTGCAGTTTTCAAAGACTTTTTTGTGTCGCTGAGATTACCATACTCTGTCAGACGACACGAGCAGCTAGAAATAAAAGCAGTGATTTACAACTACCTGCCCAACGATCTCCAGGTAGTGTCATCAACATCTGCTGCCCCTTGCATGCCCTGCTAGCTAGATCTGTAGTTTTGTAATAATTTACGGTAAATGACCTGGCCACCCTTCAGTGCCCCCCTACAGCCCAGACATAATGCTCCCATCTTGAAATCTTTCCCAAGAACAGGACCCAGCTCTATTTGTTAATCAAACTTACTGTATGAAGCAGATTTCATTCACCATGTTACATAGCCATATCCTTTAGTTTCGGGTACATCTTCCCCTCCATTTAAGCTATCAGTTATTTGTTTGCTGCCTGCTGATCTGGGCAATATCCAGCTGCTGATTCTGATACTTGCTGACACTCCATATGATACAGAGGTAAACTATGAGCACACCATCCAACATGTCATTGTGCGTACAACACAAAGCCACTTTTTGTCTTCATGTGACTCCTATGCAGTCCTGCATATGGCCGCAGATGTCACTGGGCTTAGGGCCACCATAGTCCTAAGGCTGATACACTTTTTTTTCACTTCTTCCCATCTCCCAGGCAGCTGTTTGGCCATCTGAGCTGCATTGAATCTTGTAGAGCTGGGATGTATAAAAATGTACTATCCTTTTTATTTCACTGTGGTTCAGGGATAGGCCAAAACTCTGCTGTAAGTTCAGTGTAATGAAGAAATGTTAGCTGATTTACAGCCCTAATTAATAGAGCTGAATGTTAACAGGCCATAGGGTCACGGAACAATTTCCATTGGAAGGGACATCCTGAGGTATTTTCGCAGCGCAGTGATGCGCTAGGACTGATCCTGGGCATTGCACTGTCCCCACAGGTGACAGTGAAGATGGATGCAGTGAAGGGGCTGTGCACTGCAGACACAAAGGAGAAGGCTGTGCAGCTGTCACTGCTGGCTAAGGGGAACTCTGCCACACCAGCCTTCTTCTCAGTCGTCCCTCTGACTGTGGGAGAATTTCCCATCACCATCACTGCTTTCGACCGGGACTCTGGGCACAGTGATAGCATCAGGAAGAATCTCAAAGTTGTGGTAGGTATAACAAATTGAGGGCTGGCACTTCACAATATGCGTTTGTCCTCAAATACAATGCTCACAGGCAAACAAGGTTGCTGTATTGATTATTTAATACCTTAAGTCTCTTTCAAAATTATAAGTTATAAAGGAGGAGCCTTTTAGAAAAAACTACCTTTCAAGTGCCAACACAGCCTCATTACAGTACCCAAGTCATCCACTGAGATCTTTTTTGTGTCCGCACAAAAAGTGAAAAACGTGAATTCCAGCACCCCTGATGTCAGGGAATAACCACATA
This sequence comes from Acanthornis magna, assembly GCA_036785705.1. NCBI lineage: Eukaryota > Metazoa > Chordata > Aves > Passeriformes > Acanthizidae > Acanthornis > Acanthornis magna. The sequence continues at coordinate 18,814,171 of JAWUZG010000090.1, forward strand.
GGTAAGGATAAGACACAGGATGCTTATAACAGGCCATAACTTTTGTAGATATAGACACAATCTTGGAGTTAAATGCTACACCAAAACATTAAAGTAACTGTAAAAATAGCTTTATTAAAACAGAAACTGTAGGAAGAGGGATGTGAGGAATCAGAAAGAAAAAGGTTAAAATCTTACACCCAAGATGTACTCAGAATTTAATGGATTTCATACATGAGAGGTTTGTAAATATGTGTGCCTCTCTGAACTTTACTTCATGGGTCACAGAGCTGAGAATAAATTTGAAGTTTAATTTTTGGGGGTTATTTTTGGTTAAAGGAATTCCATCCAGGAAAATGTTTAATAGTAACACAAAAACATCAGTAAAGTTTATTAGTATTTCAACTGGAAAACTGAAATTCTGATTTGAAGGCTGAGTTTTACCTAGAGAGGAACCACCCTTCAAGATCACCTATTTGTGCCACCTGCTGGCCTTGTGCTTGGGTGGAGCTCGGGGGTTTTGTGCAGCTTAATTTCAGGTGTGAGTACTTGCAAAGGTTTTGACTTTTCTTTCCTTTATTGCGCAGGCTGAAGGTGTTTTACAGAAAGAAGAAGAGAGCATTTGCATTAACAGTGGCCGTAAGTTACACGAAAGGGTTAGATCCATATGAGGTTTGGGGTAGGAATGAGGAGTGACTGATGGGTGCAGTGAAATACTTCTTAATGCACTGATGTTCCTTTGGTTAACTAGAACTTGTCAGAAATCTCTCCATCCAATGCATAGCAAAATACCCATGGAAAAAAACATTGAATTCTAAATGTTTAGAATTGATTGATTTTACTTTTCAAGGAATTGATTTTTTTTTCAAGGAATCACTCTTTAAATATTAACTGGGCATCTATTTAATTTAGTAATGGGTCTATTGAAAGATATTAAAACAAGTTTTGTTTCAAGTCTAAAATATTGCTAAAGATTAAAAATTAAATCAATTTAATAAAGATAAGTATTTTTTTCATAAATTTCTATTTAACATTTCTGATAAAATTTCTGTCATAATTTCCATCTGCTCCAAGATGTTCAAGGAAAAGTACATCCTAAAATTACATTGTATGTTTTTTATTTTTTAAAAGTCTGGATGTAGATATCTATTTATTATTTATTTACAGTGAAGTCCCACACAGTGGACCTGAACAAACCATCTAACATGGTACCGGGTTCTGATAGCCACGTATTAGTTAGCCTGAAAGGTAAATGTAATCTTTTTGTCAACATCTTCTCCATAGGTGACAAGGGACAGGCCCCTCTGTGCTGCTCATTCCTGCATGGCAAGTCTCTATTCTCTCCTAGTTTTTATGTTATGACTCAAATGGTCTGTGCTACATGACCGGGTCATAAAACAAAACATCCCCAAGGTTGATCCAGTAGCTTTTTATCTTTCTAATTACTCCTTCTTACTTGTAGTGGATGTAACAGCTTTACTAGATCCATCCTTCCTCACCGTGCTTGGACTAACATTGTGGGAAGACCAGAGGGGAAGGGAAGAGTTTACCTTCCCTTATAACCCCACATGGCATGTAGGTCTGTAGAAATCTGTTTAGATTTCAGACACGAGGATACCAGATGCTGATATATAAGTTCTGGAGAGTTCGATTTTTCTGAAGAGGAGATATGTACAATTTTATATTCATTTAATCAAATACAGCTGTATACATACAAATATATACCCATGCATACATATTATAAAAACACCTATTAGCAATTACTGTTATTAGTGATAAATACTTTTTTTCCCCCAGAAAATGTGAAATAGTGCATTTATGACACCAAGGGTATTAGTTTCCATTTCAAACCCCTGTTCTAAAGTACAGGGATCTTTGAATTTGTCAAGTTATAAAATTGCAGAGAGGGAAAAAACCCACATAAAATGTTTGGCATGATTCATGCAATCTTTTTATCCCTCTGTGGGAGGATCAGGGCTGGTTTGACAAGACTTTTCCAGCCCAAACCTGATACACCAGTTTTTCCCCCTTTCCTCGCTTCCCAACCTCCAGTAGCCTCAGGACTCTTTCTCCTTCATATTTCATCACTGTGCCAGCCTCCTTTCTCTAGCTTTCTCAGGGCCTGGCACCTCAGCCTTGCCCTTCTTCAATGGTCTTTATGAAGTCTTAGGTAGCTAAAAATATTTAATAGTGAGGAATATCAGGCCATACTGGAATGTCAGCCTGAAGTTAGGATTACCTTTCTTCATATCACACCAATCAGTCACAAATAAGATACATACTACGGCTTTGTTTTTGCAACAGGAAATATTATGGACGAGTCTGTTGAGAATTGTCTGAGTCTCAGCGGAGTCGAGAAGCTGATTCAGGTGCCCACAGGCTGTGCAGAGCAAACGATGGTGAAAATGGCCCCTGCAGTCTATGCTATTGAGTACCTGGATGCCAGCGAGCAGTGGGTGAACTTTAACCCTGAACGGAAGCTGGAAGCCATCAGTATGATTGAAAAAGGTACACAGGAAAAAACAAAATGAGAGAAACCAACCAAAAGCCAAAGGATGGGATCTTTGTTACCCATTTTGTTGCCCAATGTCTTATCACAGCCACACAGAAATGCGCCTGACACTCTGCAAGCAGACAGGTGTGAGAGACAGAACTGGTGAGGAGGGCTTAGGAGACTAATTGCCAACATCTGACACTGGATGGTATTGATATTCACGGTCCTAATTCTCTGGCCTAATTTAGAAGTAGAAAGTAAAATCTGAACCCATCAATGAAAACTCTTTTCAGAGTAAATGGATAGCAACCACCAGTGGTCAAAATCAACCAAGATAAATCACATCCTAAAAATGTTCATTTCTCCCCATGGATCACAGGCAGGGCTTAGGATGGCCAGCTGGGATGTAGGCATCACTGTCCATGGCTGTTGAGAGGAGTATGACAAAGGAAATTCCCAGTGCTAATCATGACACAGACACTTCCCTTCCACACTCCTGTATTCATCATTACGTAAGCTAGAATGACTTCAGCAGCCTTGGGCCAACCCAGGGAGGGAGGTTCCCTGGGGAGAGGACACCTGCAAATCTGCTTCTGGAAGACTCCACTCCAAGATATGATCCAAAGCTGGTATTAAACATACAACAAAGCCAGGACCATGGTATGTGGAAATGTTCCAGCTAACACAGGGAGTTGTCAGCGCTGGAGCAGGTACAGCTGCTCTTTCTAACTGTAGAGTTGTGCTTGTGACATAAAGCAATACAATGCACCTGTCATTGTGGTATTCAGACATGAGACACGTATTTCATCAGTGAAAAACAAGTGTATAAATAGAGAAAAAAACATGCTAGTAGTTGTTGTGTGAAGGTTTGACTGTTTATCCAAGATTGCCAAAAGTGATATGAGATCCTGCTAATCAGTGTTTGGTATTATCAGCATCATTTAGTCCCTATATTATGGTTTTATTGATTCTTACTAAAGTTCATCAGTGTAGAAAATGAGTTGTGTGGCTATGACACAAACTTTGTCAAGATAATAGCAGTCAAGATCAGAGGCCCTAACTCATGTTTTCAAAGAGTGTGTCTGACCCAGTAGATGATGTTCTGTATACTTTTTGATTCAATGCACCCTAAAGTGAACAGCTTGAAAATTTGTCAATAATGGGAAACAATTTCCCAATATTCACTACACATAAAATGTTTTGCAACCATAGGTATCTGCAGTTTCCAGGTTATCTTTGTGGCTCAATTAAGTCAAACAAGACAGAGGACCTTCTACCCCTAGTGACTTTTCTGTGTCAAATTCTGCTGACCCAGTCATTTCCTCCTTAATGCACCAGTGAACACCTTTATGAACTCTTCCACCAATCAATACAAAACATGTCCATGTTAATAAGAGTGATGTAGGAAAATGCACAATAAAATATAGGTGTTCTCTGAACAGTTATGTGCACTCCTCTTCATGCAGGTTATACCAGACTGCTTGAGTTTCAGAAGGAGGATGGCTCCTATGGAGCATTTAAAACAACCCCCAGTAGTGTATGGTAAGTGATTTTTTTTCCCCTGGGTTTTTATTTTTGGGTTTTTATTTTTGTTTATTTGGTTGGGGTTTTTTCTAAGTTACTTCTATTATCATTTGATAATTCAGAAGTTTTTCTTTGGTGATGGATTTGAAAATCTGGTGGACATGGTGATGCCTACGTACTTTTGTCATGAATTATCTGCCACAAAATTCTCTGAGCATGTTCAGTCCTTGGTGAAAGAGATTTATACTGAGTCATCGATTATTTTGCATTCACCACAGCATGGAAATATTCATGCTGATGTCAAATAATAACTCACTAGGTTCCAGTGGGTGCACTGTATTGAATATGAGTCTGTGCATAAAATTAGTATGTTTGTTTTCCTGTCAATATAGTCTTCCATAAATATCTGTCAGCATGAGTTTGGAAAATTTTCCTTTCTGCAGGCTAACTGCGTTCATTGTTAAAGTACTCACAAGGAGCAGAGAATACTTCAGTATCCAAGACAGCCACGTAAGCAACTCGATTTCCTACTTGGTTAATCAACAGCAGGAAGATGGTTCATTCCACGACCACCACCCCGTAATGGACAGGTCAATGCAGGTAGGTCATCCGTATTTAGAAGAATTTTTTGCCCATTTAGGGCTAATAGGGATTGAAAGTAATATTGCCAGTTGTTGAGTAACAAGAAATGTATCTAAAGAAAGTAAATCTGTAATGTAAACACTAAATCTGTAATGCCAAATTAATTTGTTAACAGGTTTGTTATGTGAGAGATGCATAGCTAGCCCTTCTTGCCAAAGGCAATGGAGTGTAGAATTGTAACTTAGTTTTGAAGGGGCATCCAGAAGTCATCTAGTCCAAATGCTGCTCAAAACAGTTCTAGTTATACCAGATTGTACGGGGCCATGTCCAGCTGAGTCTCGAGTACCTCGCAGTCTGTCTGGGTAACCTGTTTCAGTATTTCACCATTCCCATGGCGAGAAAAGAAAATGTTAACACTTAATCAGAATTTCCAATTGCTTATTTTAGTTTACACATCCTCTACAACTGTCCAGAAACACAAAATTGTTATACTGTCCATGAATTTAGACTAGGAAAATAATGTGCATCTTCCAAAACTCATTGAAAATGCAGTGTAGCAACCATTTCTGAAAAAACATACATTAGTATTATTAATGATCTGTGTCAAATACCAATCGAGGCTTTCACCCTCAAAGCCATTTTCACAGTTGATGTAACACTATTGGGGAAAAAGAAACAAATAGCTCAAGGATTGGTCCAAGGGCTTTGTTTTTTTCTGATCTGTGTTCAAGCTGTGATAATCTTCTATTTTACATATACTTCAAGAGCTTTCAGGGGAAGAAAGCTAATGAGGGCACTGTGCTTATCAAGAAGAGGGATAAGAAATGATCTAATATTGGTGTCTGAATACCTTTAGAGAAGAAAAATTCTGTGTGCAAGATAGAGCACTCTTAACTGTGTAGGAAGTAACAAAGAAATGAAAAAAACCCCATTCCACTAATGACTAGAAATTAAAGCCATGCATATTTCAATGAGAAATTGCAGATTTTTAGGTGTAAGATAAGTAACTAAATATTTGATTATCAGCTGAAGAGCATGGTGGGTTCCTGATCTCTTATATTGTTTAATGCAAACTGGCTGCCACCGTAGAAGATATCCTGCAGATGGGCACATACTATTGAGAAAAATTGAAAGTGACAGCTACATGGTACATGGTCAGATGGTTTGCGGAGAAGATCCTTGACTTCATGGAAAGTGATTTTCTAGATTTGGCCGTAAGTGCATAGATGCACTAATAACTTTTCATGTTTCATCTTTCAGGGTGGCATTAAGTCAGCAGAAGAGGATTTGGCTATGACAGCCTTTGTAACCATAGCATTGCAGCAGACCCTGCGTGTCTACCAGTCACCTAATGTGGTACGAAGCTTCACTCTTTAAGCCCGAAGGTTAAATATGCACAATTGCACATTGCACAATGGCATATCCACCCTACTATCTCTCAGAGTACTGCAAGTGTGGAGTTTAAAATCTGCTTACATCTGTGGTGGACAGGAAAAATGCCATGGCCTAATGTCCAACAAGGTGTTTCGAGCTACACGGTCCATCATCAATAGCTTTAATCACTAAGCAAATATTATTATAATTGTCTTTAAAATTACTACGGCAAAGTATTCTAATTTCCTAGTACTCTTGCTAGCAGTAAGAGTTAGTAGGTCTCAGTGATCTTTACAAATGGATCCATTCTGTTTTCACAGGCACGAGTGATTGCAGGAGCAGTGGCTTACATGAAAAGTCAATTTTCAAGAAATACTGACTGCTACTCTACAGTCATCACTGCTTATGCTCTGACACTTGTGCAGCCAGATAGGGAAGAGGCCCAGTTTGTGAAAGAAAAATTAAGGGGCTGTTCTTCTTTTGATGAAGGTATTGGTAACCATCCTTAAAAATCCCTTTAGAAGCACTTTTCCCAATTGAAACACTCTGAGCACACTTATATGGACAAAACAAATTGAAGCAAATGAAGAAAAATTTAATTTTATACAACTGTGTTTGTAGCTGTGTAATATATTTAATTATTTAAATTGCATAATTAAATAATTCAATGTTTGAAATTTTAATATGTAATTTTAGTAATTAACACCACTATAAAGTGACAGCATAGTGAAGCTTGGATCATGATCTACTTTGATATTGGAATTGGAACAAAACCACAGCAAATATCATTTATGTTTTTTGCTTCCCTTGGGAAGAAAGAAAAGTCCAAGCCAAATGAGAAAGAAGAAACCTTGTATGAGAAAATAGCAATGTATAGGAGTACTCCAGACTGGACTTGTGGTCACGAGGGAAGGTGTCTCTTCCAGACCCCCTGCTTTCAAAGCCCCCCACCCATTCTGAGTGCTTCTTTCCAGCTCCCCATGGATGTCACCTCTTTCCCCCACAATGTGTGGCTGTGGTGACTGCTGAGTTAGTTGTTCGTGTGGCTACCCCACCGTCCTATTAATTCCTCCCAGTATGTTTGGTAAATATATTACGGTTTAATAGCTCCAGTTTAAGCATAGGGAATATGGTTGCCCTTAATCAAGGCTGGATTTGTGGCTATAATTAATACTAGTATGTTTGAGGCACCACCAGACACAATGCTACCACTCCATCAGATGGACATCGCTGTACAATGGGATCATTAGACTGTGATGGCTGGAGAAGACAAAATTGAAAACTGTGGGTTTCCTTTTCCATTATCTTTGCTTCCCAGCTGATTTGCTGCTCTCATGAAAGCATCTGTGTCTTGTGGTTCTGCAACTCTATGACAGGAAATATCCACTGTGTAGAAAAATAACAATATTTGGCCAACGTCTCCACCAAGGGATTAATGATGAAATTATTCTTGCAGCAAAGCAGCAGCGCTATTGGGGAAATGGCAACAACGCAGTCTCGGTGGAAACCACTGCCTACGCCCTGCTCCAAACCCTGCTCCTGGAAGACATGGAATATGCAAGGCCGATTGCTGCGTGGCTGACAGAAAAAAGGAACTACGGTGGAGGGTACTGCTCTACACAGGTGCCTGACCACCAGCTCAGGGGGAGACTTAAGGGGAGGGAAGGAAAGAAAAGCCCCATAATGACTTTTTCATTTAGATTTGATGGCAACATAACAGTTAATTTTCAGTTTTTTTGTGTAAGAATCACTAAAGATTTTGGGTCGTTAATTAGCAATGGGACAAAATAAAATGGTTAAATGGCAGCAAAGAAGATTCTTTGTCTTCATGAAGAGGTATGATAATCAAAGGTCAGAACTCCAATGGGTTTACAATTTTAGTGCTATAAGAAGAAGTTGGGAAATTAAATGAATGGCCTGTGCAAGTAGGAATGGACAAATACAGAAGAACTTCAAAGCAGCAAAAAGCTGAATTCAAGGTGATTGATAATGTCATCATACACGTTGTTGAAATAACCTGGCACGACTGCTAGTTTTTTGCTTTTCTTTCTCACCTAGGACACAGTGGTGGCCTTAGAAGCTCTGTCAGCATACAGCATACAGACACTGAACACAGCTTCCACTGACCTGACTGTCAGGCTGGGAACACCTGGAAGGAAAAACTACTACAGCATTGTTCTGACTGATGCTCATGAAGAATTTCAGAAGCAGATAGAGGTACACAACCATTGTTTGTTTCGAAGTTTTTTTTCCCCTCAAAGAGAAGAAATTAAATCATCTGGCCTAGGTTTTCTCATGTTAAACAACCACGATGTAGCTGGTTTATAATACCTTGAAATAATTTAATCTGTAAAACAACAGAATCTTTTTAAAGTAAACAAACCCCCCCAAAAAAAAAACCCAAAAAAACCAAACAAGCAAAAAAACCCCAAAAACAAACAAACAAAAAAAAACCAAAACAAAACAAAAAACCCCCAAACAAACAAAAGAAAAACCCAAAACAAACAAAAACTAAAACAAACAACCAAACCAAAAAAAAAAAAAAAAAACCCAGCAGGTGCTTAGCAGCACACCTGAGAGGTGTTTTTCTGCCTCTTTGAGGATTTTGGTGATGTGAATCTCTCCCAGTAGTGAAGAGCAGCCAGGAGCCCAAGTCTTTCCAGGGAATGAGGAAGAAGGGGAATATTCTGATCTTCCATGCACTGTGAACTGTGAAAATGTGAAATTCAGGATAAAAAGGAGAAAGTGAAGTTGGTAAAATATGTCTGCAGAGTAAGGTGCACCAGCTCAGCACATTTGAAACCTTATGAAACCTTGAGGTCTCATAATTCCTTCCATAGCTAAAAGTTTTTTCCCTAAACAAATTTGGAGGGATAAAGGCATAAAAGACTGTGAGGATGACAGGAATACAATAGACCAAATTCTGAGCACAGACTAAATATCCTTTTTTTTCCCCCTTGGTTTGCAGTTTGAACTTGGGAGAAAACTTGAAGTATCTGTACACGGCAAAGGAAATGGGACAATGAATGTAAGCTGTAAATTCAAAATCCAGAGTTGCACTGGACTTCTTTTAATCCTTTTTTGAAAACGAGGTGAAAAATTACTTGCCATGGCCACAGCCTTTGTGTTCCTACCTCCAAAACTCTAAGATTCGTAGCCTAAAGTCTGCTCTTATGGACAGTCAATTTTTCCTGTCTTTAACTTTATTAAATCCATGAAATGTCAGTGCTGACAGAAGCAGGTGCAGTTTGAAAGACCTCTTTATGGTTGGTAATGCAGAGTTATCTCAAAGGAGTCCCACACCATTTGTGATTTGCACATGGGACCTGCATACACCCGTGACAGTCCTTTGTGACCAGACTGTGCCACTGGGGGACTGGTGTTTCTCTCCACACTCCCATGTCCCACCACCATGTGTAGAAGTCCTGGATGCATAAGTGCCTTGTCTTTGAAATTATATTTTTAGTGGCTTGCTGTTTGTGTGTTCATCTTAGATATTAAAAATGTACTGGTCACCTGAGCTGAAGAACAGCACCTGCAATGATTTGGTTTTGACAGTGGAAGTGGAAGGGAGCCTTAAGTACTCTGGTGAGTGAGTGAAAAGGGCAGGGGTTGGGTCTCAAAGGTGGAACGTTTGGCCAGCTGCTAATGTTGCTTCTTAGCTTTCCAGCCTTGGAATGTGGGAACAAATGAATGAAACAAGGCAAGAGAGAAGCCTTTGAACTCTGCCTCCCTATTGTTTCATTTAGCTTATTATTCTTATTTTTAAATAGCATAATAAATATGAGTGACTGTAGGTGCAGCAAGTACTTAACAGTTACACAGGTACAATTAGAAACTCGTCTTGAGAAACGGGAGCTGAACTCCCTTCACAGAAGGAGAAAGCCCAGCTTTGTTCCCTGGCTAATAAGGGACCTACCACATGGGCTTAAAACTCTTTGAGGCAGACCTGTCACAGGTTTTCCATATGAGCAAGAATGTCCTTTCCATACCCTGAAGTGTGCATTCATCATCATCTCTGCCTATGCCTGCTTTCTTTTTTTTTTTCCTCTTTGACTTGTTAACTTTTGGAGAGAGGGATTGTCCTTTACATATTTATGCATAGCCTAAACCCCATTCTTTGCTAGATTTGTTAGTTATTCTTACTATAGTTATTCCTAAAATTCTAACTCTGCATTGGAAACACTGAGACAGCATACAGTGAACTGTTATAAAACTCACAGTGATGACATGTCTGCCCACTGATATTTATCATTATACCAAAAGGAGCCAAATCACAGGCAAATTGTGCATGGCTGACCATGTCTCTCACCTCCAGAAGCTGAATACTCTGATGAAGAGGAAGATTATGAGGACTTGACTACTGCAGGAAACAGCACAATTGAGACGCTGTCTGAAATGGATTGGTTTGATATCCGCAGCAGAAGAAAAAGGGACGTGACCACTCCCAGCAAATCAGAACCCTTGCAATACAAAGTCTGTGTCAGGTAGGTCTGCAAGATCAGCTCTTCATTTGTTTCTAATTCTCCTTGGTGACCCTCTTCATATCCACAACCTCAGCATCCAACCTAGTGATATTCTGTGAGTCTGCATAGGCTGTGAGTGTGTGTTTCCACACAATGTATGAAGTTTATTTACATGGCTTACAGAGACTTCAAATGTCCACTGCAGATTCAGCCCCATCAGACTCTGGGGAGACTCTAAAGCTGATAAGCTATTCATTTGAAAGAAATCTTTTATTTTAAAAAGGTAAATACAGCTGATATGAAGTAATAATGCATTTACAGAGTTTCATTGCATTCTAGAGAGATTCTGTTACTTCCTTTGTGGTCACACTCTGGCCTCGGAAAAATAGAAAGGATGACTGCTGCTATCTGGGAGCGGAGACAGATGGGATATTCTGTTGTGACAAGAAGTTGGCAAGGGTAGAGGTAGTAAAAAAGAAATCCTCCCATGAAACATAACACTGAAATACCTATCTTGTCTCCCATTTACAGTCTGGCATTGGTCTCAGAAGCATAAATTTGTGGCCATCCTGTGTTCCCCTCCTAGAGAGGAGCAGGATGGCAGAAATAGGTTTTGCTCCCCAGTAGAATTTTAGTTGTCCACTGACTTTGGCAAAGCCCTGAAGACAGTGGTTTTATGTCTCCTCCCAGACATAAACAATGACAGGAGAGGACTGAAATTATCCCAATTCCCAAGTTTCACTCTCCCTCATTAAACACATATTCAGTGAATTGGGTACTAGCCAACGCATCACTTTCCCCATTAATTGCTGTGTTACATTTATCAGCTATCAGCTCCACTGTTCTGCTGAGTGTTAGAACTGAGGCTTAGGCAATAATGTGAAACTCCTTGTAGTTAAGACATGGGAGAAAAACTGAAGGCATGACTTACATCACTATTCTTCTTCCCTACACTGTGGTGCATCCCTTATGGGAAAGGGAGAGTGCCAAAATAAAAATTGCTGAAGTACCACCAGGTGCATGTAAAGCATCTCATGTCAAGACAGCCTGTCTGAGTGCAGAGCAATTTCATTTTCCAGCAATGACACAACTACCTGATTTTTGAGAAGGTGAAAGCAGAAAGATTGGAAATCCAATACATATATTTAATGGATAATTACAGTAATGAGGATTTTTGCCTCAGACAGCAAAGGCAATGTAAATTTGACTTAGTCCATGAAAAAAATTGGAAAAATTAATTTCCTATGTCCACTTTGTAGGTAATAAACAACAGAGACTTTGCCAGTGCTGTTTACTTCCCTGTCCTCAGCAATGCTTTAAGGTGGGATTAACTGTATTTTACAGGTGATTTTTTTCTGCCTATCAGCTCTAAGGAAAGTCTGTATGAAAAGCTCAGGCAAGGCACCTGGATTTTGGATGACTATTTGACTACTTTAGATGACTCATTTTACCTCGTGATTCTTAATGAATTAGGCAGCTAATTTTCAAATTAAAATCCACTTAGGAAAGTTAAATGGAGCAGAATGTTTTGCTTTACCTTTAGCAAGCCTGAAGAGCCAAACTCTTCAAAGCAACCTGGCTGTTCAGTGCAGGTGTTCGCTGCTCACCATCTCCCTTACAAAGGTCCACAGGTTCCAAAGCACCAAAGATGTCCCTGGTTGATCTCACTCTGCTGAGCGGGTTGGAGCCTGACACAAAGGAACTCGAACAGGTTAGAAACACACTTTTCTGTGCAACCCTTTTATAGACCCTTTAGAAAATCTGTCTTCCAAAGTCTTTCCAAAAATCCATAAAATAAACACATGAAAACAGATTTTGGATAGACAAACTTTCATTTTTCTCATTCTGATAAAAATATTTGCTGAATATATACAAGAGATGCAAAATTTGTGGTAAAGAGTAAACCTTCTTAGGCCCCTTGTAATAGAAATCAGGGCAAGGCTCAGGAGGGCACTAATGTGCCTCTCCTTACCACATATCACTGTCCTGTGACACGCCAGGACAGTGCATCCTGTGCTTGCAGGGCAGAAGGCAAGCAGTCTCTTAGAGGTGGCTGGTAGCAGGGCACAGTGACAAGGAGATGGGGCACAGTGCTCTGAAAATGTGTCTACGAAGTTTTGGGTTCTGGAGCCTGCTCGGCTGAGGGAGGTTTGCTCAGTTCTGTGCCCTCGGGGACTGTCTCCTTTAGGGAGGAAGAAAGAGGGCAGAATAAAGCAAGCACCTGAACAAAGAAAACTGGAATACGGAGGGTGGTAGCAAAGGTATTCCTGTTCTGCCAGGGGTTTGTTCTGATTTGTTTGTTTCTTTGTTTTCCTGCAGCTGGTGACGGCTTCAGACCGGTACATTCAGCACTATGAGTACAAGGAAGGGAGGGTTTTGCTCTACTTTGGTGAGGTAAGCAAACCCAACGATTTTCTAATCCCTGCCATTTCAGATATCATATAGACTTTTAAAAAATCTGATAATTGTATTTTTCACACTCCTTTACCTTTCTGTAATTTTTGTCATTTATTTATTATTGAACTGCTCAGTGGAAAGAGCAGAGGAAGGGAAGAAGGGAAACACACCTTCGACCTTTCTACATCCCAAGAGATGTAGTTCATATTCAAGATTTGGCCTTTGGCCTGAGAAAAAAGAGAAATCCTCTCCCTCTCTAGCCAAGAAGGGATGCTTTTCACACATGATAACAAAAGTGGTACCTGGTGGTCCTGTAAATTCCACGTGGACGTCTTGCATGTCAAGACCAAGATCAATATAGTGACAAACAAACGTAAAGATCAGAACCCCTAGTTTCTGTGTATATTTCCCAGTATTTTGGATAATGGCTCCACCCGACACCCACTTGAGTTTCTTCACCCCCACAGCAAAAACAGATACCAGTATTAACTCAGCTATGCCATCAGAAACAAGTGTTCAACAACTAGCACAGGCACAAACTTAAGGAATTGACTGAGGAGAGAGAGTTTGTTTTCTCATCAAAACTGTTCCTTTTTCCTCCAGCTCCCAAGTGGACCAGATCCAGACTGTATATCATTTGGGGCAAAGCAAATCAATCCCATGGGCTTGGTTCAGCCAGCAAATGCCATCCTTTATGATTTTTACAACCCTGGTAAGGGCACAGAAAAATGATGCACAGCTGCTTGAAAGAGAGACCCTCCAGTCTATAGAAAGTTGATTTTGATGTAGTGTGTGAAACTACTTAGTTTTGTCAAGTGATAAGATAACCTGCTTTGTATACTGTCTTCCAGTATCTAATTAGAGATCTTCTCAGGAATGGTCCAGCATTGCAAAAGGATTGAAAATACAAACTTTCGTGCTCATGGATTTTAAAATCAGATTTCCTGAGTTCCTGTTTCTCACAGTGCTTTTAAGCATATTCCACTCAAATTTAAGTTTATGAGGCTATCTTTTTATACATCTAAGACAGGCAATCTTAGAGGTTTGACTTATGTGCTGTGCTTGCTGGGGAAACCAGTCTGGCTCCCCATCCAAAGAAGGTTAAATGCAAATCATGCCCATTTGCCAAAGTTATGTAAACAATATTTGAAAATTAGGTCAAATCTGTACTTTGCCTTAACTAAGGGATCCAATACAGTTTATACTGGGTTTAAACCACGAACTATCAGTGATCTTCTTCTTCTCAAACAGTGCAGCATTCACTGTTGTTCTATGGTCTAAAGATGCTTTTAAGATGGATGCTTTCCAGAGAGAGCTAAACGAAAGGGGGTGCGGGGAGGGAAGAGTACAACTTGAAAAACCAAACCAAAGACCCCCAAAAACAACAACAACGAAATGCCTGAACAAAAATTATCCAAACTGAATGAAAATAACCCCAAACTGTTGCCCAGCTGAAAGGCAACGCTGTAGTCTAGGTGCCTAAACTGCAGGTGTTTGTGAACTGCTGCTGTGCATCTGATCCCTTAGTGCTCTGCTTTCTCTGGACCAGGGGAAAGCTGGGCTGCAAATGTAGTTTGTACTGCACAGGCTTTTCCACCTGAGCCCTCCGAGCCAAGCTGTGTTGTTCCTTGTCCACAGACAGGAAGTGCAGTGTGTTCTACAGTGCTCCCAAGCACAGTGCCATGCTCTCAAAGCTGTGCCACGCCGACGTTTGCCAGTGTGCGGAAGGTAAGGAATGACCACAGAGGCTGGTCTAAAAGAAGATAGTTACTTCTAGGAACAATTAACATGGGAATTGTTAAGCCCAAAAAGGACCATTAGAATTATCCTAATATATAATACAGTACCTATTGCATCCTCTAGGATGTTTGGTATCAAATTGATTTTTTCCTAAGATATCCAGGATCTTTTGATAGCTAAATGCAATATATATACAAATGTATATGTGTATGTAAAACCTCCCTATCACACCTCTAAGAAAGTTGTTCTGTCATTTTATTTTCTGCAAAATTGTTGTGTGAATGTGGATGTGTAAACAGTATCTCTGTCTATATATCCATTCCTACAGAAGTGTATCACTTATTTCCTTCCCTCCAGGTCCCTGCCCAAGGCAAAAATCAACTTTTAGTAAAGCGTTAACACAAGCCACACGCGTTAGTTTTGCCTGCTACCAACCCACTGCAGACTATGGTAAGGCATGAAAGACAACCCTCAATTTCAACACAGGGGTTTTTTAGAAGTATAAAGTTCTGGTTTTATATGCCCAGACCTCTACTGAATTGAGTAGGGTTTCTGTATATGGGCTAGAGGCTGAGGAGATGAAATGAAGGCATGTGTAGTAGTAGTTATCAGGGCAGTGAAGTGGGAAGTAAAGGCCTTGGAAAGATGCAGTGGGATGCTGGGGAAAGGAAGGATGGACATTATGTTGCAGGGTTTAGAAAAACCCGTGGTGCAGTACCGCAATCCCCGACATCCCTCATGTTGCAGGATGTAAATAAAGACTAGGCTTTCTATGGCATGCCAAAGTTCAGCAGCTCCTTCTGCAGATCTAGATGAATATTTTTTCCTTTGTTAATTTGCCTTTCTGGCATCTTCTTTGGATGAAAAGTTGGATAAACTACTGAAGGAAAACTGGCTGGGCATTATTGGTAAGTTACATGCTAACAGAAGGATAGGAAAAGGAGTGAAAATCTAATCAGAGAGGAGCTTCCTTGAAAAAAATACAAAAAAAGAATACAAATCTATAGGCTCTTGTTTAATAATCCCATGGTTTGTGAATAGATGGTACATTGGCCTCTGTATAGACACTTGGTAAAAGCACACCTATTATTCAGTCTTTGGATGCAATTTCACATTGCCATCTGCCATCACAGAGTTGTTGTCTCTTGCAGCATATGAGGTAGAGATTCTCAACAGTACAAAGAAAAATGTTTTTGATTACTATGAGGCCAAAATCCACAAAATCTTTAAAGCAGGTAAGTATCAAAATGTTTGACTCCTTTCATTCACCTGTAGGAAAGTTAGGCTGATTAAATGCTAGCCAGCATGAGCCATGCAGATGCCACCTTCTGCTGTGGAACAGTATGGTCAGATAAATTTCTGACCAGGCTTTCAAGAAGGCTGATTTATTGCAAGGCTTGTTCGGTGCAGCTGCCTCACTGTTCAGTTCGGCTCAGGCAGGGGTAGTTTGTTTGGTTCATATTGTGCAATCCCAGAGCACAGAAGCTTCAATCCTTTCAGATGAAACTAAACTAGAAGACACACTCCACTCCATGGGCTGCATTGAGTCCATGGCTATAAGCTGGAGCTAGTTTAAGATAAACCCTTCAAAAAATATGAATAGTGTAGAGTTTTTTTTCATCAACTTGTTCCTTTTATAGACTGTTGATAGATCCTATTATTTCTAGTGTAGACATATCCACTGACCTCTGTTCTGATACTGGATGAAGATTTGAAGTGCTTATTTCTCAATTTATTGTTAAGCAATTGCAACCCTTGCAGAACAGGTTAAGAGTTGTCCACAGTGGCTTGCCTGAAGTCAATGAAGACAGGAAAACTTCTGGGACTTCAATTTAATAGCTGTGCTAAAGAAATAGAAAGGTTTCTTTGTTGTTAGGTGCAGTGTAAAGATTTGCATGGCTCTTAGACAATGTCCTTTTGCAGGCCTGCCATCACAGCTGCCCCCATGTGAACTCAATCAGCAGCATCAGTGAGCATTGATAGCCTTCAAAGTAATTTCTGGGGAAGCTGTCAGATGACAGGTCAGACTTCAGATGCTGTGGTGTCATGTGGTCACCAGTTTTGAGTTGGGCAGCCAGAGATTGCCTCTAAAAAACAACATTAAAGGAGGCATGGAGCCACGTGAAGATGAAGAAAAAGCTTTGGTGTTGCACCCAAACCAGCCTGTGACTGAACTCTAATGTTGTTATCTTTTGTACTCTCTGGGGCTCTTTTGAGTGAGATTGGCCTCTGTTGCCATCACCAAGTGTAGGTGAGAATTAGTGGGGTAAAATGTCATTCTCTGGACCCTGTCATTCTTTCCTTAACAATCTTTGAAGTAAAGGGCTGGTTCAGAAGACAGATAGAAACACTTATTTGTGTTTGAGAGTCAGCAAAAGAGAATTTTGTGGGTATGTTCCTCTCAAATTACTTTGGTCATTGGTAGAATGTGTATGTGTTTTGGATGGCTAATATTTATGCTGTTCCATGAGTCCTTCAGGAGTTCTTTAGGCAAACAGTATAGCCCATATGAAGTAGCACAGAATCTTTTTTTTCCTCTTCTTTTTTCCCCCCTCTTTTTTTTCATTATTTCCCATTACAGATTCTAAAACTTGAAGTAATTGTTTTCCTTAAATTCTGCTCGGATACTTTGAAACATTAAATTTCAACTTTTTTTTCTCTTTTTTTTAATTGGAGAATTAAAATTGAAAATTACATAATAACCTGTTAAGAAAATAACTCAAATGCTTATGCTCCCACTGTCTGAACTGTATTAGACTATTTGTGAAGCATATGAACCAAGAAACACCTCAGTAATTTAAGCCCAATGAGGCATAACGACATCCTTTTCTCAAGTAGTTATGACCCATCTATGCATTCCATGAGCTAAATGAAAATTCAGGACACCATATAGCAGAGGAACAGCAAAAAGGACTTGGGTTACACGAGAAAACCTACAGTACTTATCACTCTCTCTAAAAATGCAGATGTATAAATACCATATGTAAAACTAATGTAAGTTTTAACTAGGTGGTAGATAAAGTTCTTAAAGCTAGGTTTTGCAGATTAGCAGTCTATGTCAAATTGTCTGAAATCTAGGTACTGTTAGAATATTCTACTTCAGGTTTTTACTTTACATTTAGGGTTTTGATTACTAGACTTTCCATACTTGTAATATAATACTCTATATTACAGCAGAAACTACACAAGTTTCTGTTAACTGATAAAAGACTGTGGTGTAATTTACCTGTCATTTAAGCTGGTTTAATATTGAATTTGTCACCACGGTTGTGCAGGAAATTTCAAATTATAAAGAGAGTAAGCAATTAGAATATTGCTGTTATTTGTTTGGTTTTGATTTTTTTTTTTAATAGATTTTAAAACCTGTTGTTCTAGTTAAACAACACAGTATCCTCATGACCTGAGGCTGGTCTGATGAATTAGCATCTTTTCAGCTCTCATGTCGGTGCAGCACCTGAGCAGCTGCCTTGTCTGCCTTGGATGCCCACTTCTGTAGTGGGCAGTGCAATTCTGAACGGATAATCTTCTGGGCCAGAACCCAGACCAGAATCTTCTAAGTTATTTTAATGTGGAGATCACTAGGACCATGTCCCGGGTATCAGATTCAGAGGGAATAGCATAAAGGCTGCATCAGTGACCTTCAGGTCAGGTGTGCTAAGGAGAGTGAGATTTTAATACTGTCTGCTGCATTGTTGGGCCTCAAAATGTTTAAATTTATTTTGCTAGTTTTTAAGACCACTCTGAACCTGAGCATTCTGAAATAGAAGATAAAAAGTTTTCTATTTTCCTTGGCTGTTCCTTCAGTATCTGAGACTTAAACAAACTCCATAAGGTCTGAAAGGCTCTAAGCTCTATAGAAAAGTAGTTCCTTGGATAGCTAGCGCAAAGGCCAAGACAACCAGCTAAGGGAAAATTGGCTTACTCTTTGTCAGGTCATGCTAAGGGAAATGTATCCTACCATAGCATAGCCATTTATTTCCATGCCAAGTCCCAAATCCCAAGTGAAATATTACCTTGGCTGAGCAGTGGGGCAAATGATCACAAGGGGTTGTGCCCTGCGGGCTAGAGTTCTATTCTTTGTTAGAAAAGTTCATGGGGTTTTCTCTTCTTGTCCCACAGCTGCTGATGAAAGCATGCAAGTGGGCGACCACCGACAGTTCCTAACACGCTCCGCGTGCAAGTTAAACATTGTTCCTGGAAAACGGTACCTCCTCATGGGGAGAGATGGGGAAACGGTTGATTGCAACAACAAGTAAGTGCAAAATGGTTTCTGAGCAGCTGCAGATGCTCTCATGGACCATAATTCCAGAGGAAACTCAATCGGTTAGGATACCTCCAGAGAGCAAAGGAAGCACCAAATTTCTCGGGGACTGGTTCTGCTGGATTTACTAAGATTCAAGGAGTTCCATTCCATAGGCATAAGGGAAGCTTTGGGGGCCACCCAAATCTATCGGCTCAGGGATCTGTGCAGAGCCCGGTTCCCAGTCTTCTCAGAATCAAATCTGGCCCTGACTCCACTAGGTTAAAAACTCGCAGCTAGAAAAGGAGAACGGGAAGACCTTCACAGTCCATCTACCACAGATGCCTTAAACAGCTCCTGTATTTGCAAAAGAAATGTGTAGGACCGTGACTAAGAGCTGCTCCCAAAGTTGTTGTTATATCATGCATGCAAATAGCATATTCTTCTCATTTTTCACTGTCACATTTTAATGAAAAAAGAAAATTTATCTGAGTAGGGATTTATTATAAGTCCATCAAATATTCAGGGAGGAAGACATCTTAAATGTTGCATCTCTCTGCACAAAACTGGACAAAGGTAGTGCCTCTGAAAGTTTCTAGGGAAGACATCTCCATCAAGTTGTGAGCACCACTTCCTAAAACCTTTAAAAGTCCCGTCTCCATCTCCATCTATGACACCAAAGTGAGTGCCTAAGTCAGTGGTCTGCTTTGAAAGAAGCCTGACAGAGTCTGGGGTCTCCCAGCAGAGGCTTAACCTCCAAAGTCTTCTCCAGTTCAGTTATGAAATACTGAAAGTTACATGGCTTTTCATCACAAAAAATTAGGAAACATTTTTGGATACACTGTTGGAACTAAACTCCCCCCCACAATGTCCCACTGGTGTGAACCAGCACCTTTTGTGCTGCTCTGCAAAACTCGGACAGAAACTTAGCCCAAGCTCACCTGACACACTCAAAACACAAGTACAGACAGGTCCGACCCAGCTTGGCACTGATGCTTCCCAAACTTTATTCAAAGCTCAGTTAACCTTCTGGTTAAACTAAGTTTCAGGCAAGTTTTTCAGTTAGCATCACTCCTGATCTCAGAGATGCCTCTGTGGAGGGATGCAGCAGCTCAGGGATTATGCTTTCCCATTGTTCCACGTCAGGAATAATCACTAACCCTCTTTACCTCTCCCATTTTCACTCAGGATGCAGTACTTACTCGATGCACAAACCTGGGTGGAGAAAATTCCAGAGGCCAGTGAGTGCCGCAGCACCCTGCGCCGGCAGAGCTGCGCTCACCTGCAGGATTTCCTGAGCACATCTGACAGCCTGTGCCACATCTGAACGATGGCTCTGACCCCACATCTCTGTGGGACTGCAACTTGTCTTCTGATGGAATTCTTCCTGCAAAGCCTGTGCATCCAAGTGGCACCTGAAACATTGCAGGGATGCTTCTGTTGCTGTTTTGCTGATTGGGGTATCCTCTTGTGTGTATGTGTGCGTGGGTAATACAACAAAAATTCGGTTACTCTACTAGTTATTGTGTTTGTTGTACCTGACACTGGGGAAGAGAGAGCAGGAATTCCTGCCTCCTTGATCCATTATACAGCAGTACAATTGCCCTGTGGAGAGTCAAAAGAAAAACACATTGTGCTTGCAGAGCTGATTAATTCCTGCACACCTGAACAAGAAGAAACACTTTTAAAAACAGGCCAAGACATTTTCATTAGTCGAAAAGAAAACTGGGCATTCATGGGCTTACCTGTGTTACACTGTTGCTGAAAGAGAAGAGATACCAACACGCATGCTTCAACATATCAGCTAGTTTCTGGATGTAATTGTGAATCCCGTTGACCCCACAGCTGGATTCCATACATTTCTGAAGCTGGAACTGGAAGTGGCACACTGGCTACGTCCTGTGCTGGACTGGGAGAGCTGCACAGGCTTGTTAGGCTGGTAGCTCACTGAAGGCACAGCATTGCTTTTAACCGCACCCTGTAGCCACGTGTCTTTCAAGTTTTCCTTTTTTTTTTAGAGTTTAAGTCAAAACTGCTCTTTTCTTAGGATAAGAAAAAGTCTGTAGAAAATGTTTTGATAACACTGATAAGCAGACAACTTTCAACTACAGGTTTTGCCTCTTTAATTTGCCAGTAATATGCCATTTGGCAGTCGAGTCTGAAGCAGAGAAGAGCTGAATGGGTCACCATCCTCAGATGCTCATACCACTCTGTGTGCCAGCAGCTTCTGAGCACAAGCATTTGCCACCTGGACTGCTTGTGCTACACTGCAGTAAAAATAAGAAGGGCCTGTTTCAATTACATGGTAATTACTAGGTCTGTGCTGGGGTGGTCAATTTGGAGTCAAATGACCCTACAGATAGGAGGGGCAGTAGTGATGGTCATGCGGACAAGACATTACACTGCAGCATCACCTAGCAGAACAGCTCCATCACAAGAAACTTCAGATTCACACAAAAGAGTTCACGGCTGTTTGCCTGCACTGTGAACTGACCAGCTATTTTTGTAGACTGCAAACCCAAATTTATTATCAGCTGAACTTGGATATCAGCAACACCTTCCCCTGTTCTATCTTCAGCTGCCAAGCATTGCATGGATGGAGGGTAAGGAAGGCTCATTTTAGGAAAACCTGTATCGCTGCTCCATGACGTATGCAAAGGAAGGTAAGAAACCTGCCAAGTTGTAAGACAGACACTTATATTAACAGAAGACCTCTAGGTTTGCCCCAGCTTTCACATTTAGGAGATGTGACTGTAATGACTGGTGATACATCCTCTTTATTTTATTACAGAGCTTATATAAATGTCAGTAATATGGCAAAATACAGCTAAGGTCAGTAAAGCAAGTACTAATTTCTATTAATATAAGATAAAGAATAGGCTGTTCCACTGACATACCAATTATCCAGTAATTCTGCTAATATTTATGAAAGAATGCCTCTGAGCTTAAGAGCTAAATCCTTCCTTTCCACTCCACAGGGCTTGAGTTAAGTACCAAGGCTGAACCTTTCCGCTGTGTGGAGCACATCAATAGCTCAGAGGTTCCAGCCTAGCAGAGAAATCATCAAATAATTGCAACACTCAAGACTCTGTAAAGTGTGGTGAAAACATCATTAAAATTTTATATTAGGTTTAACATGCATTTAACATATTTTCTTCCATTTTATTTGGAGATGAGTCTAAGCTGGAACTACTTAGTGTCTGAATTTGCAAATGCAGTCTCAGTGTGGGATTATTAAACTGATTTTATTTTGAGGACAGAGGACCCAAACATGTTTCTACTGTAACTCTGCCTAGTAGGACCCCCTTGCTACTCAGGAAAACCTTTAAATCTCTCTGGCCTAGGAGCTAGCATAGAACACTTTCTATCCCTCTCCACTTTTCTGCCCCAAACTCTCAAATATATTTATTGGGAGAGGAAAGACAATGCTGGAATTATTCTGTGTCTCCTGTGTGGCTCCTCTCCTGCCTCCTCAATTATGATCCCCATCCTTTCCTTAGGTGGGCACTTAGGACACTTCTCTGTTTTACAAAGAAATACTATAGAAACTTCCTTAAACAGCACAACACTGTAAAAGTACTTTGTGGGTGAGACACAACTCAGCCCTGCAGCGCTGGCACACTCATCTGTGCCCTGGCTCCTGGCTGCTCCTGCAATCCACACCACCATGACCCTGGCTCTGCCCATGGCCACTCCCCTGGTTGCAGAGGGTACAGTCTCTCTTTTGTTTGACTATGCCTTTTCTCTGTCTGACAATAGTAAATCAAATGTTGCACTTCTTCTCTGCTCCCTCCTTGGCTGCCAAATCAAAAAAGAAACCAGATGGCATTTTAAAGCACACAAAACTCAATTTTGTACTCTTACTTGTAATGACAGAAGATAAAAGTCTTGCCTCAGTCAGGGGTCTGCTCAAAATAAAGCTACTCGTGAGCAGCAAACCTCTTTCTCCATGTTTGCAGCTGCCTCTGTGCAAGGACTAAACTGATTTATTTAAGCCACTGGATAATTTCAGAATTTTAATTGCTTTTTGATGGAGATAACTCTGCTACAAGAACCTGGGGAAATACCTTTAGAATAACTCTTTCTGACTCTAAGCAATGAGACATATAATTGAATAAAAAACCATACACGGAGATTTTGTTACCACTGTTGAAGAAAGACAGATTATTTCTATTTTGCTACTCCTCAGAAGACATCTCTGTGCTTGTCAGTGAATTTTGAGAGCCAAATTTACCTGGATACTGTGTGTAATCTCCTCACAACTTTCCAGCTGCTGAGCCAAGCTCTGTGTGCCCAGAACATTTCTCAGGGCTGTCTGGGACAGAAGCAAAGTGGCAGAGTGGACATCAGTGGTGTTGGCAGCAGCACTGACAGCACTGTGGATCCTGTAGTGCACCACCCCATCAACCTGGACTGGGACAGCATCGCTCGTGAGACTCTGCATTCAAGAAATGCACACAGTCACAGAAAGATCCAAAAACACATCCTTTGCCTAGGAAGGGGAATTTTTTTTACCCCTTAGTGAGTAAAAGGCACTGATAAATTCAAAGAAACTAAGAATTTCTTTTGATTTCTTTGTCATTCCCCCAAGAAATAACTTCAAGAGAGGTGTCCAGCATGAACAAAGTTTAAACTGGGGAAAATGTTGCACATAGCCTCTAAATAACTGCTTCAATAGTAAGTGAATCTCATAATTTGAATTAATTTCTTCTGCAATAATAAATGATGGCTATCCTCTTCCTTTCTTGTAGAAAGGGCCACTAATGATTTTATACATTTCATGTAGCTTGGAAGATCCATGCTACTTCCCCACAACAATGTATTTGTAAGAAACACCAGCAAATTAAAACAAAAATAAAAAGTGAGAGAAATTGTGGGAAGAAACTGCAAAAATATTTAAGCACTTATAGAAGAGTTTTCATCTTTTGCCAGACAAGCTCCCTGTGCCTCGGAAGGCAGCTGGCCTCAGTGCAGAACTGATGATGCTCCACTCTCTCTTCCCTCCTCAGCATCTTTTGCCTGCAAGTGAATGCTTCACAGAAATCCTGCCAACTGCTGCAGAAGCCTGGCCAAAAGTTGCTAAGCCTTGTACAACAAAAGTCCTGCAACCATCTTCCTTCCAGCCTCATGTTTTGGGGAAGACATTTTTCATTTCACCCCACACACCCCTGCAACCTGTATTCTGAGAAAAAGCTCTTTCTGTTTATAGAACAATAATAATCAAAAAAACAGCTCCTGGGGAACACAGTATAAAATTCTGGGGACCAAAGGGGTCCTGGAGCTGCCTCTTCTCCCTCTGCTCTTTGTTTAAGGAAGGGGACAGCAGTGACAAACTCCATGAGCAGAAGAATTGTTCTGCCATGGGGCTGAGGCCACACAGAGCCAAAACTTGATCAGAACAGGATTGCTCAGCAACTGATTCTTCTGATTAAATTCTTCAGTCGATATTTTCTAACAAAATGTCTGAAGATCCATCCTGCTTGGATGTTATCTTGCTTCCTCCATCCATTCTTGCTTGGACCTGAGTTTTCTGGAAGGTTGTCTGCTAATTCCTGCTAATTTAACAAGATTTGTTACCCATGGGTAATTTGCCTTTTCAGACACATGTAAAAGGCTCTTTTGAATGGTGAGCTCCATGCCAGATCCAATTTTATTAGGACATTAATTTACAACTGGGAATTTTGTAGCCGATCCTCTCTTGTCTTCCCTGTCTCTCATTCACACTTGTAACTGCCTTCCCTTGTCTTTGACCTCACAGAACTTCGGTGAGCATCCAGAACTTCTTTGGGCAAGAAGCTGTTTTGTAAGCAGCTTGAAATCCAGAAGATACAGCAAAGAAGCTAAATTCTATACGGCAGCTCAGAGTGGCAAAATTATAGAACACATGCATTATTTTTGATTGTGCCATGAATCCGCTACATGTTTTGTTCCTGTCTTAGAGGTGCTAGAGAAGTTACCTCTTGTGGAGGAATTTTACAGATAGCTGTCCTAAGATCAACCTTGATAAATGTATCTGCACATGGAAGTACAAGGATCATTCCTGAAAAATAAAAATAATTAAATTAAACACCTCTGAAACTAAAGGCCAGATCCAGGTATCTTAGGTAAAGTAAACAGATGGAAATATCCAACAGGATGGGGAATGACACCCTACCTTGTCACTGCAGTTCTCCTTTCTGCTTACAAGACATGACAACAGTGATGTTTTGCATTTTCAGATAACAGAGGGAAGTGGAGATATCTGCAAATAACGTGAACTCATTAGAGCTTAATGACCTAGGACTCTGGTATGGGAATGGGCAGCTTGAAGCTCTGGTCCAAAGTCTGCCATGAGACTTTTGGCAAAAACTCCTTTCACGCTTTTAATTTTCCCTTTTTAAACCATTAGCCACTTCTGGCTCAGTATATGTGTCCTCAGGAAAGGCATCACCCAGGTCCAGGTTCCCGCACCATGTGAGGAACATTGTCCTAATATGTGACAAATCCTGTGACGGAGTTCCAACTCTCCTTCACTGGAGAGGGAGACTGGACACAACTTCTTATCTTCTATTCTTGCAATCTCAGCACCTTGCTTGGGTGCCCAGAGCCACACAGAAGAGCCTTGTACCAGGACTGGCTGCTCTTTAGACCACAAATCTATTATTCAAGAGGAAGGACAGTATGTGAAAAGGACTTTTCCTGTTATTTCAACTTCCAGTTTGCTCATTTCATTGCCAGAGGTGATAACTGCACCAGTGCAAACACCTCCTGTAGCTGGGTTTGGCTTGTGATTTGTAACCTGGTCCAAGGGGACTGTAACAAACTCACAGTATGGATGCTGAGCGTCCCTGCCCTGACACATTTACCATTTTCAGAGCAGAGGACAGCAAAGGAGTTGGCAGCAACAAGCAGTGTTGGAAATGAGGTACAGGGAGAGAGGCTGCAGTCACCTGAACATCACATTTAAATCCCCCTGCGGTGCCCTGACAGTGTCTGCAGCATGAGCTCATCCTTCTGCTGTCCAGCCCACTCAGCAGCAGAGCCAGAGCTGATATAAAGGCACTCAGACTTCTGTGCTGTGACAGGAGGGTGGCTGTATCTTCTCTTCAGAAAAGTAAGCAGTCTGCAGGTAAAGGAACTGCAGCAGAGGGGACGTTCTCATTAGCCTCTATTCTATGAAGAAGGATTTCATGGAGCCTCTGCAATTCTCCATGTGGTTAGAGTGCGTTTTAACAGCATAAACAAACCCAGAGGACTTTAGCAGAATAAAACTGCATGTATTCACCTGCTCCCCTTGCTTTCTTAGACAGTATATGCCCAGGCCAAAATACAGTAGAACGTTCATATTCTTTGATAACCTAGGAAAATATTTTAAATTTAGAATTTTACAGGTAATTCTATTCTCACTCCCTGATCTGATTTCTTCAGTCTTTGGCATTCATATTAAATGTGAAGAAAGTAAAAATAATATAAGAAGCAAAAAAGCTGAAAATCACATTTTTAACATCTTTTACTAGACTCATGATTTGCTGGAAACACTCAGACCCTGGCCTTGGAAACAGGTTACCAAAGAGATCACATATGAAAGGATTGGCACTGATCTCCAGAGGGTACCCCAGAGCTCTCTCAACATCAGCACTACACTCAGAGGAGCTGTAGGCAAAGGGGATCTCATCTTTACCTTAGATAATCTAAACTACTTCACTTAGTGCATCACGACTCCTGAAGGCCTGGCATTCAACTGATGTGTAAGTGGAAGTTTAGCTGATTATGGAAGTTGAGACTGGAAGAAATTAAATGAATAAGTTGTGGCGATACAGAAAATTAGTGAAAGAATATGGATCTCATTTCCAGAACACATCTTTGCTACAAGCCCTTATGATTCCCAAACATGAATGTGAAGTGCCTTGTCCTAACTAAATCAGTAAAAGAGTAACAGCAATGATAACAGAGCATTCTTCAGGTGCCACAAATCCTGCTAGCTTACCTTAATACAGGCCCAGATGGAAACTGGAAAGGTAATAAGTGCCAGGAGGAATGAAAGGAAAACCAGGATCCAGCCACAGACACCAATTCCTTCCCTCCTGTCAGCAATAAAAAATATAAGGAAGAAGAGCAATGAATGCAAAATTTGAGAAGTTATTCCAGGGATGTAGATCTAGCCCAGTGTAGTCATATGGAATCACAAAATCCACAGAGACTCACTCCCTCTTCCATCACTCAAAGAAAGCCATAAAAGACATAAGCAATCATCCAACCTTATGGCTCTTTTGCCTAAAAGGTTAAAATAGGTTCAGAAAATACATTTTGCAACAGGAAAGAAAGAGGAAAAATGAAAGATGTTACCAAAGCTGGGGGTTGTGAAGGAGAAATAAATCATTGAGTGGAATATCCATGAGTATGAATCTGTTAGTGTGCCATGGCTGGGGCAAAATTTTGGTTTGTGTGAAACAGGTAATAAAGTAAATGAAGGGAACTCCTGCTTTCTTTAGATGAACATTTTGAGGGATATTGATGCACCAGTCCATCCACTGGACCATAAACTTCAAAATTAGTACTTGTCAAGATGCATGCCCGTGCATTCTAAGCAGTTGTCTTAGTGCATTCAGCCCATCTCATCCCAAAATTTCATTCTAATAATATTTAAAAAGCAAAAAACTAATTCCATTATTTTAGTGCCTGAAGGGAAGGCAGTAGTGAGTTGATATTCAAATATTAAAAGTTTGGGAGGCTATTTGTAAGGAAAGCGTGATCAAAGCTGGTCTTTGAGGACAAGAGCAGCTGGAGTTCCTGACGTCCTCAAAGAATAGGCAAGGAGTGAAACAGGACAGTTTTGCCATCAGGACAGAATGCTGCAAGATCACCTGAATTTTGCTAAATGCAGAAATGCATCGGGAGAGTCCCAAGGAAAGCAGAAGCAGCAGGGATGCAGGCTGAGCTAGTCCCAGGGGCTGCCCAGCTGCCTTGCTTGGGCCAGAAGAGGAATTTGGCAGGCGTGAGCATCAGCAGGTGGGAAGCTGAATGCCACAGCCAACGTTTCCCAGTGCAAGAGGAAGAGGCAGGACAAAGGGACAGACTCAGAGGTCTCCTCAGAGAACCTCCCCTGTGCTGATGGAAAGGTGCAGGGTGTTTTGGGTAAGTTATTTCAAAGGCATAAGGCAGTACTGGGAATTTCTGACATGAAATAAAATTCGCCTGCAGACAGAAACGGATAAATAGGAAACAATTCAATTTATACTGTGTGAAAAAAAAAAACCTGTGAAACAGCATGAGGCTCTGCCTGATCTGTAAGGCACAAGCTGACAGACCAGCAGTGCAGGACTGACAAGTTTGTCAGAACATTCCCATCAGTCCCAGGGAAGGAGGAAATATAACACAGCCCTTCTGCAGCCCCAGCCCCTGCTGGGTCCCTGGGCATGGCTGGGCCGTGCCTGCTGGAAGTGGTGGCTCCACACCTGCGTGTTACATCCAGCCCTTTGCCCATCCTGCTTCTGAGGCCCCCAATGCAGATTTAATCACACACAAAACATGTTTGCATTCAAAAGGGCCCTGTTTCATGCCTCCCTGTGATGTGGGCACAGAATCAGTACACTGGGAGCCCAGCTCTTCTCCTCATCCTTCCCAAAAACCAGCAATTTCAAATCCCTGGATGTTTCATGGGGTATTGTGACACAATCTACAGAAAGCGAGAATAGCTGGGAACAAATTCCTGCACTCAGCAGACTGATACTCGAGCAGCTGAGAAGAGTTAGGGGTCAAGATATCACCCCTCACCACTATGAGCAAAAAGCATGCATCCAAAACCTGACAAAGTACAACTGAATCCTTCTCTGTGAGAACTGTCCTAGGGATCCTGATGCCAGCTAATAATGAAAGTTCCAATTAGAAAAGGAGGACATCAAAATATGCCTTCTAGTGAATGAAACCTCCAGCTCCCCAAAACTACCACATATCTTCTCTGATTGCCCTAAAGTTTCAAACCATTTAAGCACACAACAAAGGAAAGACTCTAGAAAAAACCAATAGCGAAGAACCAGGCACAATCTAATGTATCATTGACCTGGGTTTGCCACCCCTGCATATGGATTATAATAGCCATAACCATCAAAAACCTCACTTGGGTCTGTAGTCCAGAGCAAACCAGGAGCTGCAATGCACCACAAAATGTGAGAGCTCGAAACTCAGCAGTTGTGGAAAAGCTCCAGTACACTGGAGTAAGATTCATTTCATTTTCCCTTGATACACTCATTAGGCTAAATCACAAACACACTTGATAAACAAACTCATTATGTGGGT
Organism: Acanthornis magna; assembly: GCA_036785705.1. Lineage (NCBI taxonomy): Eukaryota > Metazoa > Chordata > Aves > Passeriformes > Acanthizidae > Acanthornis > Acanthornis magna. The sequence goes on from JAWUZG010000090.1 coordinate 18,843,242, forward strand.
TTAAAACTTGGAAAGCAAATGAAAAACTCAGTGTGGGCAAAAATCTCCCAAGTCTCCTACAACAACAAAAAGATGGAGTAGACCCAGCCTCTTTAACCATGTACCTTCCTGCTTTCTACTAGGGGCTGAGACATTCTTCTCTCTTCCCTAACTAGATCCTATTTTCTTCTTTCCAGCCCACGCCTCCATACAGAGGTTTATCAATAGCTGAATCACTCTTTTTCATCTATGGGGTCATGCTGGCAGAAGGCAGATGCTGCTGCATACTGCCAGGGCAGCATGAGGCAATTTGCTCTGTCGCTCACAGTGGCAGATTCTGACTTTTCATCTCCAGTCTGTGTCAGACATCACATGTAGATCAAATGCACTTTTTTTTTGTTTAATTTTTTTTGTTTGGTTGGTTTTGTTTTGTTTGGTTACTTCTGCTTTTTTTTATTATTGAGAAAAAACCCACTCAAACACACAAAACAAGGCTTACCAATCAGATGTTCTGTGTTCATTTCCTTGTGTCTCTCTCTCTGGGGATCCATCCCCTTAGAGGGAAGCTCAACACAGACGAGACAGCAGCATACCTTGAAACTGCAATGCTCATGCAAAATGCTGAAGAGGGAGGCAGGATGAGAGAAAGAGAAATCCCTTGTATGAGAGTCTTCTGGGAGTTAGTTACCCTGGTGAGGAAAGGATGTTTACAAATACAAAGTCTTGTAATGTAACTTGATGGTATTCTATGGCTGTCCTCTGTCTGGGGTGCACTTGGCCCCATCTGCTCTTAGACCCCACAAAATGCAAGCTGGAAATAATTTCTATGAATCCATCACCAAAGACTAAAAAAATCACAAACAAGACAGAAAAAGAAGATGAAGAAAAAACCAGTCCTGTGAGGAGCAGCAGAGGTATGGCCTGAAGAAAATGAGGCTCAGGGGAAACTTTAACATGCTCTACACCAGCCTGAAAGAAGGTTGTAGCAAAGTGAGGATTGGTCTCTTCTATCAAGAAACATGCAATAGTATAAATGGCCTCAAGCTGTGCCAGGGGAGGTTTAGATTAGATATTGGGAAAAACTTACTTCACAAAAAAGTTGTCAAACACTGGAACAGGCTACCCAGAGAAGTGGTAGGGTCCTCATCCCTGGTGGTATTTAAAAGAACATGCAGATGTGGCACTTACAGATGTGGTTTAGCGGTAGATTGGCAGTGCTGGGTTAATGGTTGGACTCCATCCTAAGAAGTCTTTTCCAAACTATGATGCTATAAAGCCAGTAGAGATTGAGAACTGCTCCTCTCCTGTTTTGGAGCTCAGCTACTGTTCAGATCTCAAACAGCAGCATAATAAATAAACCTCCAGGTGAGGTCTCCAAGCTGTGTAGAACAGCTCACCACCCCCTTCTTCATACTGTCCATCAGTACAGGCTGAGCCCTGTTGAGCTGCATAACCTAAAAATCACAGCAGAAGCATTTCAGCTCCCAAGTCTTAAAACTGTCCCCCAAATAAGAGTATTTTTCACAAAATATTTTGACAATCAAACTAAGCACACCATTTCAGACTAAGCAATTTCTGAAGGCTGTAGCAGCAGAGAGCAATGCGCTCAAAGGACAAGGCTGTTGCTTATTTGAGTAAAAAATGAGAGGTATTTTTTCATACATAATTTATGAGTTTGACATACAGCTGCATTAATTACATGGCTGTTTTCTGTGGGCATCTGTTATCTAGAGTATCTGAAGATCTGGCTCCAGATTATTTTCGTCCAAGTCTTCCTCCCTGCCAGTAATCACACTGGCCCCAGATGGGTCACCCAAAGCTGACTGTTCCCCAGGGAACCCTTTTTCAGTCTCACAGAGAGGAAACCACACTCCTGATGTTTTAAATCCCACTGAAAGCCATAAGCACAGCTTTAAAAGTCAGGATTGACATGCTTATTGCAATATGATCCCAAATGTGTGACAATATTCATATGAAGCCATTTGTACATTTTCCTCATTATTTGACTTCTAAACACTGATCAATACAACCAGTCCTCTTCAGGACAGACGCTTACTAGCAGGGTAGCAAGCATGAGCAGTGACGAGACGTGGTTTAATTACCTCAGAAGCAAAAACAAAGTATGCAAAACTATCCCAACAGATTTTTTTTTTTCATTTTAGAGCAAAAAGAAGTTACTGAAAATAGGTTAATTTTGAACCATTTGAATGCCACAATTTACACAGCTGTTTATACCATCAGATGAATGAGCAAAACATACTAAAACTCAACAGACATAATTGCTCCCTGTTTGTCAACAACTCCCTGAGGTGACTGTAAATATAGGTGAGTAAAGCAGATGGAGTTGTGTTCAGGAACATCACAGTATTAGTTTCTTCATTTTAACTTCAGCTGCTCTTTTATTTCCCCCTTTTCAAAATTTTGAAATCAAAGTTAGTGTGATCTTAAATGCTTTCTCCTTGGGGCTACACTGGGGCATGTGGATAACTCATGTCCCAGAGTACTACAAAACACTCACAGAATAAAACACATGAGAGCTCTGGGGCAAACCAGTTCACAAGCTGTAAGTTCACTGGTGCTGAACAGCCTGGTGCAGTCCTGGTGCAGACACGGAGCACAGCCACAATGACCGAGTTCAAAGCTGCTTTAGCAGAACTTACTTAGAAGCAAAATCCGATGACTGTATCTCAGGCTGGGGGCAGTTCAGATATTTCTGCAGTTTGGTATTCATGATAGAGCTAAAGCCTTCAACTTCTATTCCAAAAGCAGCGTGAGGGCTCAGGTCAGGCATGATCAGGTGCTTACCTGTAAGCACACCATTCTCCAACATATCTCTGCACCAACATTTACAAATGGCACCAATCCTTTACAGTGTCTCTACAATGCCCACTTGCTCCCGCTTACCTCATCATCGAGTTGTAGACTTAATCCACAGCCACATCTAGACAGTGCCAATCCCAAAGGTATAAAAAATAATCAACAGGCAGTCCTCACATGAGATTTGCAAAATTGTAGGTTTAAATTTGTCTTTTTCTGACCTTTTTAGGCCCATACTACTTTCCTTCCCATGCCCTGGGCTCCGATCAGTCCCTATAGATTTCTCAGCTTATCCCTTTCCTGGCCCCGTTCTGCCTATTTGCTTCAGGCTCGGCATTCCTTTTCCCCAGGTCAAAATTAAGAAGACAGAAAAGAGAGCAGAGTAACAGTACTGTCCTGTTGCTTGTAGGAACATCCCCATATTGCTGCTCTTCCTCATGAAAATGACATCAGCTTTCAATAGCTAAAGATCTGGAGAAGACAGAAAACTCCCCTGTGGCCACCAGGGCATGAGTAAATATGAGAGAGAGTCAAAGGTATTGCTCCTAGCTCAATATGAAAAGGAAAGCAATTTTCAAGAAAGTCAGAACATTCACACCATGAAAAGCTTCCTTTCAGACCCAGCCAAACTCCCAACACCCATTTGCGAATCAGAGGAAAAGGACAGAAAATTACTGTTCCTCTCCTATTTACTGCACCTGCAATTAAAGCACTTGAAAGAAACACTGAAACTTGTGTTTGCAAACACAATCCCAGTATGTTCTTAGTTGTTGCAAAAAAGATTTTATTTCAAGGAACACTTCACTATACCTTATCTTCGCAATCTGTCAATACACATGAAATAGAGCAGTCATGAGTAACTTGAATAGTGAAAAAAATCAATTAGTCCAGAATTAAAGTCATACAGCAAGAGTCCTTTCCCAGCACAGGCTCAGTTTAAGGTGGCTTGCCTCAGGAGCAGACGTTTCCTCGGCTTTATAAAAATGGTGCTCAAGTAAGCATGAAAGAGCTCAGGACAAATCACTCCCTTCTGAAATTCCAAGGCTGGGTCACAGGAGTTTTCTGCAATGCAGAACACAGACTTTATTCCTAAAGAAGAAAAAAATTAATAAAAAACAATTTTACATCAGGAGAAATATTTTAAAAATTGAATTTTAATCCTAACCACTGGAGAGTTCAATATACAAAATCCTGCTCAATATGATTCAATAAGAACCAGATGGCCCATTCTAGACATTAAGAACATTACAACTGAACACTTTTTAACCTATTCACTTGTCTAACACTGATGGGAACATCAAATACTCTTCCCTGGGTAAAGTGGCTGGACACCACCCAGTTAACTACAATACTTCAGGAGAAGAGCATTTAATATAGTGGATTTCACTACTTCTCACCTGTTTTCATTTGGAGAAACAAGGCTTGAGTCTCTTCGGTATCTCTGAGGTGTCCAATGCTCAGACAGGAACCCCCATGACCCATGGCCATTCAACAGGTATTTTTAGAAACACAGGCACAAAGTGCTTACTTTCTGACAAAACAGTGTTTCTTGCTTTTGACTACAGGGTAATGTGAATTATTCAAACTGTGATTGCTTGATGGGGAAATGGATTAAAATAGGATGTCAAACTCAGCACCACAGTAAGGTTACAAAACACTCACTGACTTTGAATTACTTTACACTCACATTTAGGGGAGAAAAGCCAATTTGCTCTTGAGAAGATACCTATACCTTCATTTTCTCCAACTGATCTACAAATCTACACAGAACAAGTTATGGAAAAAAAATGAGAAGCAGAGTAAAATGAAAGATGGCAGAGATGTCTTCCACAGATTTCTTAAATCAAGATACAAGGCACCAATTTTAAGAGCAGTTTAGAGAATCATCAGAATCATCAGAATTTAACAGGTTTCACAAAATAAAAAAATGTAAGAACACAATATTTTCTTTTAGATTTAACATAATATGTAAGTTTAATTATTAAAATGTCAAAGAACTTAAAATTTTTTATCTAAAAAATTAATAAGATATTTCTAATGTCACTCTTTAGGAAGTCAATTTTATAATTCTAGACAGAATTCTGCATCGAAAAGAAACAGCATAAGCAAGATCAAACAGTAGAAGTATCTTAGTAAAAAAAAGTTTATTCATTTGTACTTTAGGTAAATATGCAAATAGTCAGCAAAGTCTTTTTGCCATGACTGTAAACGTTTTATTTTAAAAAATTATGTTAAAAACCAATACCATAATTTCCATTAACGTTCTAAAAAAGTTTGTTCACATCTTGAAAGAAAATACATTAGCAACATCTCCCAGCAGAATCAATCTTTAAAAAAGTAAAACTCTAGGTGCAGAACATTTCTACAGTGTAGTATCCTCTACATTTTAATCACATGATTGAATATCATTCATCTACATTGTCTCTAGAACATGATCAAGAGTATCTCTTAGATGATATTCAATGATGTGTTACACATTGCCACAGGTACTAACATTATTAGAAGAGTGCACAACTCAATTTCACTAACAAAGCAAGACCTTTCTATATGCTGCATCGTAACAATTAATTTAGCTATATGCCTTTAAAATCATGTACGTTTTCCAAGGAAAAATACTAAAAAAATCCATGGTCCAAATTCTGCTCCCACTTATATTCACATGATAATATAAGCACCATCAAGTTGTAGTTTATAGCTGAAAAGCATATAGAGAACCAGTTTGTTTATGAGTATAAGGGAGAGAAGAACTTGCCCCATGTCTGTAAACATTCACATAAGTCTGCAGTCAAAAGTGCTGGATAGGCAGCCTATCCGCAGTACAATTATTTCACTCAGAGGGGTGCTGGGGGCAAGGAGAATATTGTGGAGCATTATTTTAGAGGCAAGTTAAAATGCTTTTATGTACTTTGGAAAGACATACTCTCAGCTAGCTAAACCATACTCCAGTAAAACATAACCCACTTCTACCCAAATACAGGACAGCATCATTTCCTAGCTTTCTTGTTCAGACGAAGGAGTACTCAATTCAGCAGCAAGCCCATGACAATATTTTGAAGCGTAAGAAAACCCCCACACACCTCTGACCTACCCTCCCATTAACATTCTGCTGATGCTAACAGGAGATCCTCATACATAGGAAGAAAATATCTGAAAAACAACACACTGACCTTGATTTGTGCACACACAGGAAGTGTGCTCTAGACAAAAGATCGTCTACAGCTTTAATTGTCTAGTTTCAGTCTAGATCTCCTTCTATATTAACCACATATACCATACAAAACATAACAGAAGGATAGGTGCTTATACACGCTATTAAGTATACTTGGTCTCTCTATTCAGTATGACAGTCAATTGTCCTATTTACATAAACATCTGTTTGAATATTCCTGATCCTGTAAGACACCAAACACTGAACTCTTAAAATTAAAGGAGAGTCAAGGATGCTCAGCAATTCACAGGATCAGACCCTGAATCAACTGAATGCAATCACAAATTAAGTTTGACATCTGACACAGCCTCCTGGAGACATTCTACCCTCATGTTTTCTCTTTCTTTCCCCAACTCAGACCATGCTCCCACTAGCGCAGAGACAGCCTTCAGAGTGAATAGGATCAGGCTCTGTCAAGCAAACACTGCAGTCTTTAAAAATGTCTGGTATTTACTGCCATCCACTCTGGGGCAGACTTGTTTGCAATGAAAATGGTGTTCCTGGTGTTGATGGATAGTTAGCAAAACCTTCAGGCTGAGCTGTATAGTTCTCCAGAGCAGAAGCAGAATGTGCCTTTAAGGAAGATAAGAAGTTAGGAAACAGCAATGATAAAAACAAGGAAACAAAAATCTAAATTAAGCAAAATTTCAGCCACAATACCAGTCCTACTTAAGCCAAAACAAATGGATTATAATCTGAAGTGTGCAAAGAATAGAGATGAGCAATGCATTCATACACAGATGTTAAACTGTAGTGCAACTATTGCTCTGAAATACCAGAGAATGAAGAAAGCAGTTGGATTAAGAGGGAAAACAAAGAAGTGTTAATGGCATTTGCTTTCCAGTGGAGTAAGCAGCAGCTGATTTGGAAGGCATAGCTTAATCAGAAGCTGTAATCTTTCAGTGACTTTGAACTTTCTCTTCATTGCTCAAATAAGAAAGTGCTAATTTTAGTGATTGGAATTTGTAAATACAAATTATATTCCCTCAATGCAATCTGCATACATTCCTACAGAATAAATAGATTTCTGAGCTGCAAATGCGGCATGGCCTAGATGGAGTAACTTGCTTCTTCCAATCCCCTGATATTCAAAAGACATCTGACAATATGCTGCACTCTGAACAGTACTTAGACACATGCTCCATTTCAACAACTGATGTGTCACAGAAGAGAGAAAACATTAATTCAAGACACTCAGCTATCTCTTACTATTTTGTAGAGAAGGACAAATTTCCTACAAGAATCCTTTATTTGTACAGAGGCTGTTTCTAACAAAAGACAAACTAAACATATAAACACGAAGTCTGATGATAGTTTCAGTTAACTTATCTAGATTGATGGGTGAAACTAGCTGTTTCATGGACAAGAGATGATGAAACTACACATTACCCAAAGCCACTTCAAGCTTATATTACAACTGTATTTGTGGGAACTATCCAGAGACAGGCACACCCACAACAGACACAAATTCAAGACAAACTGATTACATGCGTAGAGAGGCACACAACTCACAACAAAGGGTCTACAGAAATCTCTAAGTTATTCAAATGTCAGACTAGAATGAGCACAGATTTTGCATTGATATGGTCAGCTCATTAGCTTTAACACAAACTCAGTAAAAAAATCATTTGCATTATCTTTTCTTTTACTTCTCCCCATTTTACAAAGAACTTTGAAAAAGGTTTTAATTTCATCAAATTTATAACACAGAGAAGCATAGTACACTGGCATTGAGTAAGAAGTTAATACAAGTTGTTTTTTGTCAACATCCTTGTAATCAGTTCTCACACAGGTTAGGGGTTCTAATCATTTACTGACTTAAACTAATCCCAAGGAGCTAACAGGCAAGTACATGCTCAAGAGCTCCCTGGAAGCAGAACAGTATCAACAAATAGGCACATTACCTGTAGTAGTGCTGACTGTGCAGCTGCACTGTGCTGCAATTCCTGTAAGGAAGATTGTGCGGCACTTTGGGGAAAGCCAGGGATACCAGGGAGAGATAAAAGACCAGGAAAAACTGCATTTCCCGGTGTCTGTAGTCCAGAAGTCAAACTGAAATAATGTCAAAATGAGGATATCATTAGAAACATCTGCACCATGTTTTATTCTATGTTTCCCTCTCTATAAGCTTATATCTATATAAATTACAAAAGCATTTCTTTTTCTAAATCTCATAAAGGCCAGAATTTCTAAACAGAAGTCCAGTCTTTACCCACCTAAAAATTATTCATGCATACACAAACCAACAAGAAGGTCTGCAACACACCTAAGCGGACTCAGAGTGTTTTGTACCTCAACTGTGCCTACAGTTTGCACACAAAAAAACCCTTTACAGACAAGAATTTATGCTAAGTACTTCCTTAAAACACCTAAGATATTGTCTGCTATTACCTGTATGTGTCAATGGATGCCCACGTGGAATCCATTCTTGTAAAAGCCTAGGGGGTGCCTCAAGTACCCTCATCTAGGAAATAAGATCACTGAGCACCTCACTGGATTTGACTGTCATAACAGAGACTGTTGAGGCCAACCTATTTAATCACTACTGTCAGCTTCTAAACACAAGTGGAAATCTACTAGTGAACTAAATTTAAAAACTATCTGCAATTAGTAACTATGAGTGAAAATACTGTCTACACACCTAAAGTAAAATCAGTGCTCTGCTCATGACAAAAAGAAATAGTTCTGACCTCATTCAGAAACAGTAACATACCCAGCCTGCGCAACAAGTGCAGAGTTGAAGTTTGAGCTAAAGGCCGAGGCAAACCCTGGCAGGACTGGAGCTGGAGATGGGGCTGTGGCAGCTGCCGGCAACGGTGCAACTGCTGCTACTGCAGAAGATGCCTGGAGGCCAGGGAAAGAAGGGAGAGCAGGAGTGACAGAGGGTGTGTTAGAGACAGGAAAACCAGGGAAGGATGGGTTTGATGATCCCAGAGGTCCCTGGGCAACAGAAAAAAGGGAAGGGACAGCACTGGACAAGTTAAGCGAGAAGGGCGGAGCGGAGACTGTTGCGGAGGCGGCGAGTCCTGAGAGTACAGCGGCGGTGGAACTCACATGGGGGGCGGGCACGGCCGAAGCGGTTGTAGCCGGAGCGGCCAACAGAGACCCTGGGAGAGTGACGGGCGGGGTCAGTGCTGGGTTACCAGTAAAAGCAAAGTTACTGGTTAGAGACGTGAAAGGAGGAAGTCCATTGAACACAGGGGCAATGGGAGCAGAGGAGCCATGTGAGGCGAGGGAAATGGAAGCCAGAGAACTGGAGTTGTTCAGAGGAGCACTCAAAGAAGAGAGCCCTGACAGCGCTGGATTCAGGGAACTGGGTAAGCTGACTGGCACTGATGCTGCTGAGGTGTAGGCACGCCCGAGCGCTGACAGTCCTAGAGCGCCATGAGAAGGGCTGGCTGAATGAGAAGGACCTTTGAAGGCCGACAGGGTAGGACTCATGGGTTCTGTTTTGACCAGAACTGGGATACTTGTGGCAGCTGGGGCTGATGAGAGCTGCTGGTCAGGATTAGTAGGACTTGTGCCATGCAAGAGGGAGGCTGATGAGCCACAGTTGACTGGCATAATCGATGGTGAAGTGGTTAAAGGTGACTGTGCGGGCAATGTTGGAGGAGTGGAACTGGAATTGGCTACAGATGGGGATGGCAGACCTGGAAAAATAGCCAGCCCAGGTGTGGAGGAACGCTGTGGGTTGGGGGTGGCTGATGGAGTGTAACATTTGTTGACAGAGGAAGTGGGAGGGTCAGAGCTTTGATTAGCAAGGGCAGATAAAGAAGCAAGCTCACTTGTCACAGCAGAAGGTAAAGCAGATGAATTGATTAATGAAGTGTCATTTGATGTCAGAAATCCCTTTAAGACAGACAAAATTGGGTTAGGCAAGCTAAGCGAACCAGGAATGGTAGTGGCAGGAGAATTAGCAATTGTAGATGGAACAGGACTAGAAATCCCTTGGGCATTGGGCGGCAAGGACAAAGGGAGGCCAGCAAAAACTGATGACAATGGAGCAGGAGTATTAGCAGAAGCAACTGAAGAGGTTGCAGAAAACGGGAGGCCAGCAAATGGTGTAGTAGCAGATGCAAAAGCTTCAGTAGGTGCAGGTGTGGCACATGGAGTGGAAGAACCTTGCGGAGCGGGCATAGCAGCAGGAATAGAAGCCAGCCCAGAAAAAACTGCAGGGATAGGGGTAGAGGTTGCACTGTGAACAGATGTGACAGGAACACCAGGCAATGAAAGGGATTTGATGACAGTAGGGGTTGGGGTGGATGGCTGAGATGTATGGATGGAAGAGGAGACCTGTCCTGGGAAAACAGGAAGGACAGGGGTAGACATGTTCATCCCAGAGATGAGTGGAGTTGCAGGTGCTAATGGATGGCTTATTGCCTTGACAGGTGATGGGGTAGGGACTGGAGTAGCAGCAGGTGTTGAAGGATTAGAACCATGAGGAGTAAAGAGCTGATTCGCTTGTGCAGAAAAAGCTGCAAAGAAACAAAACCAGTAAGAATACGTGAAACTGTCAGACATGCTTGAAATCAACACAAACACATTTTATACAGCATTTCCGAATATGATACACAGGCAATAGCTAACACACAATGTCTACATATAAACAACGAACAGCGCAGCCTATGAAAACAAACCAAAAAGGTACACACGAACACATCACACAAATCATGTGGGCCAACGCTCCTTTTTAAAACACTCTGTGACATCTGCTACCTCTTCATGATCTCATGCAAAACAGTTAGAAACTCAAATATACTCTGTAAGAACATCTAAATGACACAGGAAAACACCCTCCCTCTGGTCCCTAACAGTTGGCTGTACCCAAACCAGATCTAATATTCCATCAGCATCAGATCACCTGGACTCCTCTGCATCCACTCTCACTGAAGGTCAGAATTTCCTTCAGAACCAGTTAATTCAATGTATCATGATTTCAGGGAAGTTTAGTCAACAACTGTAGAAAGCTGATTTCAGGTCCTGGTAGTTTTCTTTCCTTCAAAATCAGGTCATTCTCTTCACTGTGCTTCCTTCAGATTTTGATTCTAAGAAGGTACACTTTTAAATTCATGTATCACACTACAGTATTTAACTAACATTGGCACTTGACTTTATCAACAAATAGTTCTAGAAGTCCTTAGTCAGGTGTCTGTAGTAAAGGCAAGCACCTGCCACAGTGAGTATCAGCTTGTGTCAATCCTACAAAGTGAGAGACATCAGTCAAGCTGCAGGAAAACGGCACACTGCAGGCAGGCACACTGTGAATGGGGAAGTTACTGGAAAGGACCTGCATTTATGAACACTGGCATGTCAACAGTCTTGATACGCCTGCCTCTAGTTTCCTGTGGAACATGAATGTGTTAAAATCATTCCTCTCAAACAGCCCTTGTGCTTTATTTTACTTTTGGAATAATCTGTTCAACTGTAAGCAAGCCACTGATCCAACCAGTCAAACACATCACCCATACCCAACAGCCTAAATGTCTCTCTTGCCCAAATTCTCCATTTAATTCTACACACAAATAAAAAAAAAAATTACTCTTTAAAATCTTGGACCTAAGTTGATATGACAAACTCCCATTTTGTGTATCTTGAAACTCTAAAACTAGCAAGTCTGGAAAAAAAGTATTTCCTTTTACATATTGAAAAAAAAAACCAACCCAGACTTCCCAGCTCTGGATTCTGTTCTTTTCTCTCTCTTGTTTCCAAGCTGATGACTCTCCTAAAAATCACAGTTATTTAATCCTGATAGCCAAGATAATCACCAATAAAATACAGCTGTAATAGAACCCAGGGCTGTAACTGAGTTTGTCTTCCTAAGAGAATATTTCATTCCTTACACTGTGTTCATTTGGCTGTACTAATAAACTTTGGGAAATACATGCACATTTAATATATGCATATTAATAAAAATATTAATATAATATAATATCATATCATATATAATATTATATTAATATATATAAGGGTATATAAGAAGAAAGTGATTCTTGGAAACAACTCTGTAGAACCATCCCTGGACACAGAGAAAGAAAGACAACACACAACTTTTCTTTTGTCCCTAGAAATATTTACAGTAGCTAAACTTATCACAGTCATTTTATCTATTTGCAGTATTTGTTAATATGTCTGACTCAAGAGTCAGTAAATTCTCAAGTTTGTATTTGTCAAATCTAACTAACTATTATCAAAGCCTTTTTGTAAGTAGCTCCTAGTTGGATTTATTATTATGATTTGTACTAAGTGTACAAAGCACCACACTAATAAAAACAATAAAAAATGCACAACTGTCTTTGTAAAAAGAACAGGATCTTACAGGATAAAACAAAAGGGCAGGTAGACATAGTTGAAGCTAACAGTCTGGGATAAGACATTCAAAAATCTCTGAATCTCTCTCGCATTCCTACCTTTTTATTACAACTGATATATGAAATTAAAATGTCAATGGGTTTTCCAATAGATGTCCAGAGTTTTTAAAATTACAGATTTACTGAAGTATTTAAGCGCACTACATTACAAAGAGTACTTTGATTTAGTTTTTTACATGATTTCTCACATACTTATATAACATAGAACATAAAAAATTTTGATAAATTAACACAAAAGGATGAACTTCAATGTTTCAGTGCTTCTAAGTGACAAATGTCTGATGATTTTTTTCTCCACTCTCAAGAAATCCTATTCCAACAGTAGCTACGTACTTAGAAGCTTATGAAGATCCCACTAAACAAATAAGTTGTTAACATATTCCGAACAAATAACAAAGATACAATCAACACAAAAATCCCCCTGTGAATTTGCAGTTTACCTTGATTTTGGGAAGGTTTTGCCTGGCTGGAAAGGTCCTCATTTTCTAAACAGAGAACAAGACCTTGTTATTTAAAAGCAAATGAAACTCCAGCAGTGAATGATCCACTCACAACAATGAACCAGGAAAAATAGCATGAATATTTTTAAACATATGCATGCTTTACCTGATACCACTTGATTAGCAGTGTATGGTGGAGGAGCTGGTAAGCCTGGAGCTATGACATTGGCCATTGGAACTAAGCCAGCATTGTTGTAAGCACCTAAAAAAACAAAGGCAATACACATCTCTGTTGCCAGAAGAACCTGTATCTAGATGAGCCAATAAGCATCCTCTCCTTTAAAAGAACATTTTCCAGACTGTAAGACATTCCTTCATCAAAAAGCTAGACCAGTTCACTTTCCAGGCTGGATGTTGGCTTTTATTGGCTGAATGGCATGCACTGTGACCCAAATCTTACTAAGGGCAATTTCAAAAGAAAAAAAACCATAGGAGGAAGAGTAATACAGAGTGTCTGCAGCATCATTGGTTCCTCTCCTATTCCTAATTTAAAGGGTATTGCAACTCCTTCTTCAACATTAAAGCCTTGACAAACAAAAAAGGCAAACACAGCTCAGTAACCATGATAAGCCCTTAAACACTAGCCAGAAAATTCAGGGAAAAATGTCTCATCTCAAATACTTAATCTAATAGTCTTCATTATTTCTTTAAATGTTAAGAAATTCAAGTGGATCTTGCACCACTTAATGTATTAAAAATACCTTTTTCCTCCCTTATTTTTTGAAGCAACTCTGTTGTATTGCTGTGGTATGATGTGGTAGCTCTGATGAAACTTATCTGAATTGAAAGTACAGGAACACAAACACATTTCACAGTGGTCCTGAATTAATAGTTTAAGAGCGTAAGAATGTAGGCTTCATGGGAAAAGGTAGCACTTGAACAATACTGAAAGTGCACCAATTTGTCATATACAATTCCCTTCTGATTTCACACTTTCACAGTAATTCCACCGCATATTAAGATTTCTTGCATGACAACTCTTGCCTGAAAATCAGAAAAGCAACTAACAATCACTGCATCACCCAGGAAGGAAATGTTCAAGAGGCAGCAAACAATTCATCATTCTGACCATTGACTGAAATCAACTGCATTCAGTAATTTCAGGAGAGCATCTGCCATCTCATTAAACACACACATATATATGTATGATTTCACCAGTTATGAGTTCTCTTGTCATAAGTGCTTTCTTTAAAAATATGTTGCAGCCTAATAAGGCCCTGAAAAAATCTGTTTCATCAAAAGCCCTCAAAAACTGTTTCATATCCTAGAATTATACTACTATCCTGCCTCAGGCCAGATTTTTTAAAGATAATTTAGATAGGATTTATTTAACATAAATTTGAGATAGTCTGCAAGTTTCCTGTACAGTTTCTTGGGAGCAAGTAATTTCTTGGGCATAAATAATCAGTCTTAGTTTAGTCACTAGTAGTGTCATTTCTCTAAAATGGCTATAAAAAGATTTGCAGACATCGAATTGATTAGATGACTCGCCCGTTAGCAAGCTTGCTAGGAGTTCTGCTTCACTTTCTTATCACCTACCTGAAAAACTCCCTGAAATCCCTAACAGCAGTGAAAAACAAGTGTCCTAACCAGAGCACTCCTTGTTTTGCAGTACAGAATTTCAAGATTAGAAAAGGCTTTCAGCTGCCAGACCTGAATCTGACTACTTCAAGTACTCTAAGCTTTCTTCCAAAGAAAGGCCAATTGCCTTGCTCCCTTCCAAAAATGTCTGGCATCAAACAATTGATGCAGCAGAGCAAAGAGAGAGGAGTTTACAAATAAAGGTTCAATCTTATCTAAGGCACAAGGCTAGAAACAGACCAATGGCAGGAAAAGGCAATCACTATTTCCCTTCTGAGACTGAAACCTACTTTTCTTTTAGGAAACTGTTTACTCTTCATTATGATGGAGCGAAGGCAAAGCTGAAGGCAACCGAGAAACAGATTACAGCCCTTCAGCAAATTCTTATTCAGGGCCATGGCTGACCATAACCAAAGCTGAGCTCTACAGCAACAAGTCAGACACGTCAAGCCAAAGGCCAGACCTTGGTCAAACATTACAACAAAGTCACAGTCCTAGTCTTGTCTATATCCACAATGCCTCCCATAAATGAAATATTTTGTCATTGGAACAGGATTGTGAATTTTTCTAATGGACGTCGGAAAAAAAAGTCAATATATTCCTCTTTTTATCAATTCTGCTGTCATGACAAGGAAAGGTAGAAACCAGTACCCAGAACATGCTTAGGCAGCAGAAGCCAATTTCAGATATGACCATGGTCAGAGAAACTGACACTTGACACATTACTTAAAAGGCAAATGCATGAAACAATAGCATCGAGCTAGAACACATAGAAACCTTACTTGGTGCAATAGTTGCATGTGGCCGACATGGTGGGATGGGGTATGGAACTGGTTTGTGTGGATTGTACGTTGATGGAGCCTACATAAACAAAAAACAAATGGGAAAAGCAAGAGTGAAAGCATTACCTAATGTTTCTCAGACAAAAAACTAACATTCAGATACTACTACAGACTGCCATTCTTCACTACAATATATCTGATATGAAATTTCTTTGTCATATCCATAGTGACTGCAAGTATTTCACTCTTTCTGAAAAGAATGAAACAAACATCACTAGTATACCTTTAGATTTTAATACAAAACTGAGGTGGCAAAGGGAACTCCTTTCTGCCTTGCAGTTCTCACACTCTGCAGTTTTGGAATGACTTCTCATTTTAAAGGTTTAGCATATTTAGAAGTAGCAAATATTTCTGAAGGTACACATGCCTTTAAAATAATACAGCTTTGTGGGAAATATTTTGTAATAAAAGTGATAATAAAGCATTTGGACAATACTTCAAAGTAATAACAGGTTTGTTGAAAGTTTGTCCAACATGTTTAAAAATTTTGAAATACACATCAGCTATGTTGTTAAGAAACACGAACCTCTTTCTAACGCACTGCTGTAATTCACGTGTCAAAGACGGAGGCATTTTCTGTGTTCATGTGGGAAATCCTCAGAGAGCAGCTCATAATGGATTACTAAAAATGCTTTCAGTTTTCTCTTCTGCTACTGTAATTTAAATTCTGTCTTTAAATGCACATACATTGTATCCAGTAGAGAATCCTCCCCCTCTACAGATAAAAGCTAGCATTTTCAAGCTAAATAAAAAAATACTAGGTCATATTCACTATAGAAGTTTAGCTTCAATTAAACTGCTGTTCTACAGTCTTCTTGCACATAACAGCATTTTATAACAAAGCCTCATTGAATTGGCTGGTGGTTGTTTTGGGAATTTTTAAAGTTTCATTTATTTATTAATTTATTAGACGTACTGGTTTGGATGGTCCAAGTATACGGGCTGCTATTCCCTTTCCTTCATTCGTACATTCTTCTGTGTCCTTTTTGATAGGGGTTCCCTGAAACAAAAGAAAATTAAACCAAGCATTAATTTAGAAGCAAATCTTGCTGTACAATTTCTGCCATATTTTATTTTTTTCCTGAACTACATTTGAGTTTTTGAACATTCTGAAAGTAACCATGTTTGTCAGGAAAAAAAAAAAAAAAACAATTGTTTTAGGCTTGTAACGTAATGAGTAAGAGCACCCCAATAGCTCGGTTTATAACAATAAGCTTTTGTAATGAGAGGTATTTTAAACAGTCCACGTTGATGACGGAATTCTGCATTTTGACTTGTGGATGTGATAACTTTAATTTCACTGTCCCTTAAGTGTTCACAGGAAATGCTTAACATGCTTGTTTAAGAGCCCCACTAAGATTAGCAGTAGTCCTGAAGTGACCTTTTTAGGTCACCTTATCAATCTACTAGTAAAGCTCTTGACACCTGTCCTGATTCTGCCAAATACTGCTGGGCTCTACAATATTTTCCTGATATGAACAATGTCTTATTTATGAAGTAATCTTTACTTAAGGCAGCATAGAAAGAATGGGCAAATAAAAATAATGCAAGTTCCCTATAACTGCAGAGTGGGGTAAAAATCCCAACCAAACAAAAAAAACCAACAAACACACTTTGGTTTTGATTCCTCCCCTCCCTCCATGTATATGAATTCTGGATTTGGTTATACTACAATGAATCTTAAATCAAGGGTTCACTTGTGGAAAGCAAAAGCATAGGATCATGCTTACTGGAAAAATTCCATTTATGCGGCTTGGTTTGCCCTTGGGATAAGGATTGCCAGGAATCATGCCACAGGATGAGATCATAGCATGAGGAGCCTTACAACCTGTTTTTGATGCCTGCAAAACAAGACAAAACATTATTTGCTATCAAATTCAAGGCTTTAAAGAAACTAGTTACTATTTCATGACATTTAGACTGCATGAATCAACCTACACAGAACAACTGAAATCTGTGTCTCAGGTCTTATTCCAAATAATACAGCATAAACTTCTGCCAAAATCCACCCCTGCTTATACTGAACTTGGGCTTAAGCACCTGGTGTTCTCTAAAACAAACTGTTTCTTTCAGCATTGGTTGCAATTCTGTGTCCCTTTTTCAATAAGTTCCTAGTGCCTGACAGAAACTTCCCCTTTTGTTGCACATGTATTGCACACCTCTGTCTTTTTACAGTTGCTTGTTTCAGCTTGTCTTCTACCAGTAGTTCCCAGAAGTCCTCATGCTAAGCCTGACCCCACAATGACCATAAGGATGCAAACAGAATCCTAACAAAACCAAGGATGTCAGTTTATCTTGATTACCTGTTCGAGAATTCTTCTGCATCTTTTCTTCTCTGACATATTAATTCTGAATAGATCTTCAATAAGGCGATAATTCTGAGCATCAATAATGTTGCTATAAAGACATTAATAGACAATTGCTGCCATTCCATTTGCATAAGCTGAAAAAATGCACCACTGAAGTGACCCACACTTAGTTAGCCACTACCCAAAAGTACATTTAAAAAACATAATTAGTTCAGACCATAACATTGTTATTATTATTATTGTTATTATATTATTATTATTAAAGTAAAAACCCCAGGCTTGAATATGGACTTCATACCTGCAAGTAAAATACATAGTATCAGAAATAAATTTCAATACAGAACTACATATCTATACAGAACAATGGAGGACAATGGCTAAACTTTATTGCAAAAATAACTATGTTGAAAAAATGAATTTTGCATCACAACAGTTCATCAGAAAGCTTTAATTACTACTAACACACAATTACTAGCACAGCAAAAAACCAGCAGCTACTCAGTTTGCCACTGTTTCTTGCCAGTCTGGTAGAAAAACAAGTTTTCAGCTAGTTTATTTCAGAATGAAAAATATCAATTTCTGGTAAATCTCTCTAAGTTCTGCAGAACTAGTGAAAGCCTTCACATAGTTCCAAAAAACACTCCTCCTCTCTATTCTCCCCAAAACAGTACTAGACACACCACGGAGAACTAACTGTGTGACTATAAGGAGACCAGTGCCTGCTTCTACCTGCCTCTTTAAAAATTCTGACCAATTTTTTGACCAGCACTTTTCTGTCAAATATTACCTGTGCCATCCGAACTACTGGAAATACAATACAGTACCAAAAAGGAGGACTCCTCAAACGGGGATATTAGACAAAAATGGAATCAGTAGAATGTTGAATGAAGACATGAAAAACATCTCAAAGAACACTATTAAGATGTGAACAAGCTTTCAGCTTTGTCCACTATTTCTGATTAACAAAGTAAGCAGCAAATAGATTTGGACTAGGATTTCTAATCATGACTCCCTTACTTTGCTCTTGTACTGTAGAAATTCCAACAGCTAAGGAAGTTATTGTACTTTCCTCCCTCATCAGCTGAATTGTAGCAGCTGAAGATTCCAAAAGCTCCAGTCTCATAACAAGAAGATAACAGGTTAGTCTAATGTACCACTGGCTAACTTTCCTTAGGCTACCCTGTTTTGTTTTGGTCTGAAATAGACTAGTAGAACTCACATGGCTTCCTTAAGCTCAACTCCAAAAGCAAAATTATGTTTGTATCCTCAGCCTTAATTGTTTTATGGCTATTTATATCAAGAATTCATATGCCCCAGGAAGTTCAAGCAGGCTGTAATATACCAGCATTCATAGGGAAGACAGACACGCTTAAAGCAAAAAAAAAACCCCAGACAACCCAAAACAGAACAATATTTTATATAATAAATCCCCTGAATCAAGCAGAATAGTTCCATTTTAAATATGTATAGGTAATAGATCCTTGTGTTCACTAGGAAAACCCCTACTAGCAGCTGTGCTCACTAGGAAAACCTCCACTTTCTCCATAAATATAAATTTAGAAGACCTATACTTTTTTTATGGGCAGTAGATCTGTCAATTTAAGAGCTCCATTTACTTAACACATTTCTACATATGTAATATTTAGAGGGCTTTTCAAACGTAAAAGGGTCAATTCCCAGAGTTTCCTGATCTCAAGTCTTCCTGATTCAGTGAGCAGAGAAATAAGCTTAAGGCCCTCTTGGTTCTCTACATTTGAAGACCACAGTAAAAACTCTGGCAAAGTGGCAGTCTTCCAGCAGGCAAAGCCCACACAGTGGCATGCTCAAGACTCAAATAAACTATAGAATTTTCCACAATCATGGAATCATTGGTTGGAAGGACCATAAAGATCATCTAGCCCCAAGGCTCCTGCAGGTGAGCAGAGACACCTTCCACTAGACCAGGCTGCTCAGAGCTCCATCCAGCCTGGCCTTGAACACTTCCAGGGATGGAGCATCCACAACTTCTCCAGGCAACTTGTTCCAGTGCCTCACCATCCTCACAGCAAAGAATTTTTTCCTAATATCCAGTCCAAACCTACTCTCTTTCAGTGTGAGGACATTCCCCTTGTCCTGTCATTACACTCCAGCTCTCTTGCAGGTTCTCTTCAGGGGCTGGAAGGCTGCAATAGGTCACCCCAACTTGTTCCAAGGTGAACAAACCCGATTCCCTCAGCCTTATGTCTACTTCTAATTATTTTTTTAAACAGCCCCATAAGTAATGGATTTGTGCTTTACCTTAACCAGGCACAGTGCTTCCTTCTAGGAGCATCTGAAGTTTTATATCCTCAAACAATGAGCTTAACCAATACAAGTTAAGGAAATACAGCACAAAAGATACTTACGAAGCTAAGATTTCAAGGGCAATAAGTTTATCTTTACTGAATGTGAAGCAGTTGAGAATATTAACCATTTTTGATGCTGGAACTGCCACTATTTTCTGATAAAAGAGAAGGAAAAAAGTGCATATGAAATAAAGCAGTACAACTATTTTAAACTCAGAATACAACTCAGTAACAGCTTCATATGGTGTATTTCAGTAAACTTTTAATAGTCTCTCTCTCCCATTGGGAAGGAGACTCCATAGGGTGAATTTTGAACAATTAGCTCAAAAAAGCATTCATCCAAAGCAAAGAAATCAGGAAAGTTAACAATAGTTACAAAGGTTACATCTACTCCTGTGATACACAGGAAAGCAAAAGTCACTTTAGTCAGAAAAGATACACAATTAGAAGGATGAAGTTTCATAGCTTGATACCACTAAAGAAGGAGATGTAAAGTTTGAAGATTTATAAAGGGTAGATTGACTCATCAGTTGAAAAGTAGGTGTCACAAAATTAAAATGACATTAAGAGAGCAAATTTATTCCACAAGATTATGTCATAAGAACTTACATGTTGTAAAGCTTTTATTGCCTTTAGCTGTGGTTCAGCCCAGGAGAAGTATCTCAGTAATTCCACAACCTGCAATGGGGTAAGGCCTTCTATTAATCTTTTAGATATATTAAAAGTGTATGCTAAGAGTATCAATATGACCTTTCCACTTTAGTAGTACAGTGGTATACTGCCAAAAAACATCTGTCTGTCTGTGGTGTCTGATTGTCGGTGCCTACCAGCATCTAAGGTTCTTTTCGTTTCTAAGTAGGCACCTAAAATTTCTGTTTTATGAGATTAAGATTTTCTGTGAAAATATTTAAAATACTTACTTCTCTACACATATTTGCATCTATGCATAACAATGCCACTGTGTTAGAATAAGTAAAAAAAAAAAAATCAAGTATCTCTGAAAAATCTTATCAACAATCAGTGTCTCAAACAGCTTATTCCCAAACATACACCAAAAAAGCCAGGAGGAAAAGAAACAGGAAAAAGAAAATCTATATATTATCATACTATACATTATTACTATACATTATTACTAAAAGTCTATTTAGAAAAAAACATGCAAAATAATCCTAAATTCCATTATCACAAATTTATACCGTTTTCCCCACACAAATAATAATGAAAATATAGTGGTTTTGATGACAAAGCAACTCAGAACTATTTTTAATAGCTTAATGCTGATATAATAATAAGGAATTAAATCTCCTCAGTTAACAAATAAGAAAAGTTAATATGACCAGCCTCAGTATGACAGGAGACAATCTGTCTGTATTACTGAATACACAAAACCAATAGCTCCCATTAAACCCATGATAGTGTTGACTTTACCTGTTCACTGGAAAAGTATCCATGAACATATTCAATAGCTTTTAATTTGTACTCAGTCAATACAGCCTAAAAGATATAGGGAAAAAAAATATGCATAATCAGTGACTCAAAAATTATAATTATAGCACAACCATCTGCTAATCTATTAATCTAAAATCTGCCCCTACAAAGTGACATTTGTATCAATTACACTGCAGCACTTTGAAGTAACAGTATATTCCTCAGGTAACTGAGAACAGTGAAAATAAGGAAGACATAATTTAATTCTTCTGTTTAAAATATACTCATTTTTTAATTTACTTTATTTTGCTTTTTTTGTTGTTGCTTATAACTGTACTGAGAGAACATCATCACTCTTCTTTTTGCTCCAATGATTTACATCAACTTTATGTTAAACAAGATAATATGGTTGATTATTCAGACAATCTCTTTGTATGTCCCCTGTATACTAAGTACCAAAGTATCCTGCTTCAGTGAATTTGTGAAGAAATTGGATGAGTCTATACAGACAGTTAAATATACAACAAAGCTTGCTCCAGAGATGGATACTGTCGTATCATTATCCTTACACATCTCAAATTTTAACATGCAGTCACACAAAACAAAGCACAGTACTTTAATGCACCACTGGCCTTTTAACTTTGTGGCAAGAGCTTTGTTGATAACCATGTGAGCTGTCTAATAGCCAGGACTTCCTCCCTCTCCTATACGCAGCTCTCTGTGACAGGTACAAGATGTAAAGGAGACAGCTAACAGCTGAATTCCTGCCCCAAGCTGGTGAAAACACCTTTCTTCCACAGTTTCCAAGTCCCCCATCTAATGCTAGATCTTGTGTATTCTCAAACTACCTTTAGCTTTACCCACACACCCACTTCTATCTTCCTCCCAACAGCACTAAAATCTACCCCTACCCCTTGCTTTTTTGTTCCTGGCTGTCCACACACACAGACACAAAGGTGTCCATCCCTGCAGCCTGAGTAGCACAGGTGCACAGAAACACACTCAGATACTGTTGGAGGCAACGCTCCTCTTTTCTGTACCTCATTAGAAGACAAACACTACCAGACACAACCAAGCCACAGGGGAGAAAGAATTTCTCCATGCTCATTTTTTCTTCTGTCCCTTCCTCCTCTTCATTTGGAAAGAAAAAGGGTATGCCATATATTTTTTACCAAAACAAATATCACTTTTCCTTCTTAAATCAACAGCTGAATGACTTTATAGCAAGAGCACAAACAGAAAGCACCGCTATGCATATTTATGGAAGGAACAAACAAACAAAACCCCCAAAGTTTATTTTGCTAGTAATTGCAAATACATACAGGTAAAATAAAACTAAATTATGCATGAAGACTTCTAAGTAATTGTTCCTGCTAATTGTGGCACTGAAAATGGAACACACCAACACAACAAACTTGTAAATCACATAATAAAGAAGGTTCTGCCACAGAGCTAGAAATGAAGTTTAACAAAAACATAGCAACAAAGGCACAAAATCAGCACTTGGACAATGAATGTTACACTACAACAGCACAGCTATTATTAACACAGCACAGCACTGATCCTTAGATTAACAGCAAGCTGGAATACAGGAATACAGACAGATAGCATAGAGGAAATATAATTGCCTAAAATCACATGTCTAAACCCTTTTGTCTGAAGTTCTTTAGTAATCACAGCATATTCTGAAGGACTGCACTGCAGTAATATAATTGAAACATTACTCCCTCCCACCATCAATTATCAGAGAAAGCATTCATGTGCAAGTCGTTCCTTGATTATTTTTTCTCATTCCCAGATTTTCCACAGAAATTCGTAAGTTGGGAGGGGAGTCCATACCCTGAAGTATGTCATTTTAGCTGTTTTATAAAGGTCACTTTATGACCATGACCTCATGCAAAAATGCAGTTGGGATAACAAAGACTCATCCCTGGGGCTTCTGTTGAACAGTTTTATACTTCACTACACTGCAAAATAGCAATACTGCAATTGCAGCCATCACGGCCTCATGTGAAGAGAAATTGAACTGAAACTCAGCTCTAACACCCTGACACCAAATATTCTAATACTCAATAAAGGAAATTTTCCTCTCCTAGACAGCCCAACAAAAAACCTTCACTTATTACAAAAATGCTACAGATTGCTATTCTGCCACAAGGAAATCTCATCTGAAACAAGCCCTTCATTGTCATACCAATACAGCTTCAGCTGGATACATAAGTGTTCTCCTGTGACACCTAAATAACCTCTGCTAAACTACAACATACATCATCACAGGTTTCTGCTTCCCATGCAGCACATAAACATCCACCTCAGAGGTTCTGATTTTTTCTCTTTCCTTTTCCACTTCCAGCATTTTGGGAAGTGTGCCAACCTCTAACCTCGAGCTTTCCTGTTAAAAGCAGGCCTCTGTGCAGAGAGAAATCAGAGCCCTGTCAGACAGGAGGAAGCCCAGGTTTGTATCTCTGCTCCCCACAACCAGCAGTATTTTGCTCGGTGAGTTTTTAAGCAGGAGATGCAGAAGCACAGCTCAGAGCACGCAAAAAAATGCAGGATTTATATCCCAGAGAAAGGAGATGTGCACACACTCCTGAGCTGTGGGAGACGTGACTTCCAACAAGGACAACCGAGTGCAGTCTAGAAAACAACCTTCTCACGTCTTATTTGTGCATTGTACCTCCTAAATCAGCGCATAAAAGGTGGGTACTTTACGCTGCCTCCGGTCAGGCCAAGCACACGTAGCCCCTACCCCCAAAGAGGAGATGCTTGGCTATTTTGGTTTTTCTTCCTTGACAGTGAAAATGCTGCAGTAACCTTATCCAAAAGCTTATTTGAAATGAGGGCTCAGGATCACCCAGTCCCAACATCCCCTGCCATGGGCAGGGAACACCTCCCACTAGACCAGGTTGCCCAAGGCCTTATCCAACCTGGCCTTGAACACTGCCAGGGATGTGGTATTCCCAGCCTCCATGGGCAACCTGCTCCAGTGCCTCACCACCTTCATAGTAAAGAATTTCTTAATATTTAATCTAAATATTCCCCCCTCCCCTTTCAATTTGTAGCCATTACTCCTTGTCCTATAGTCCACCACCAAACGATTAACAAAACGAGCGGTTACCTTCCTAATTTCATCCAGCACGGTTTCAAACGATTTCTTATCCATCTTGATTATTTCATTCAATGCCAACACTTAAACGTGGAGGAAATAATACTAGCAATAAAAAAAACCCCTAAGAGTCTTTGAGCACACAGGAAAAAAGGATTGGAAAAAAAAAATTTAAAAAATGCCGGGCACGGAAGGCGGCCCGGGCTGTCCTGAGCGCCGGGGATGGAGCGCTGCCGCCCCTGGGTGCGGGACACAGAGACAAAGGCGGGCGCCGGGAGCCGCCCGGAGCGCCCGCTGCCCGCGCGTCCCGAGCCCGCTGGGCGGCAGAGGCGGGCGGGGGCGCAGGGATGCAGGAGCGGCGGGAGCGGCGGGAGCGGCAGGAATCGCGGCAGGAAGGGCGGCAGCCGCGGCCGCCCCGCTCAGCACGCGGCACCGAGGCCCGGCCGGCCCGGGGCGCCGCCGCACAGCATCGTTCGCGGCGCCGCTGCCCTGCGATCCCGGCGGGCAGAGCCGGGGCGGACACGGGCGGCCCCCGGGGCAGGCGGGGCAGGTGAGGAAAGGTGAGGAAGGCGGCCCGGGAGCGGCACGAACCCACCGACAGCGCACCCCCTCCGCCGGTCCCGCCTCCCCGCCGTCGCGCACCTATGGCATCACAGCGTGGAGCGAAGGCCCTTTTCCACGCTGGGCGCCGATAGCGATGCCTGCGCAGCAGCGGCGGCAACTCGGGGCGGACTCGCCCCTCGCCCAGCTCCCGGCACCGCGCCGAAGCGCTGAGCGCTGCCCCGGGGCCCCGCCGCGCCCGGCCCGCGCCGCCCCCGCGCCGCCGCCCCTGCTGCCGGGCCCGGCACGGCGCGGCGAGCAGCGGCCACCGCGGCGACGTGCGAGCGGCCACGGCCACGTGGCTGCCATGGCAACCGGCCCGGCCCCCGGGAGGCGGGAGCGGCCGCCGGGTCGGGGCTGCCATGGACAGGATGCTGCTGGCCCTGCTGGCCCTGCTGGGCGGCTCCAAGGTGCGCGCCGGCCGCCCGGGGCTCTGTGCCAGCGCCTCCGCTTAGGGCGGACAGCGGGGAGGGCCGGGCGGGGCCGCTGCGAGGACCGGGGCCGGGGCTGGGGATGGGGCCGGGGCCGGCGGGGCGTGGGGTGCGGGCAGCGCTCCGGCATCCGTTCGCGCTCGGTGCTTCCCCCGCTCTCGGTTCGCTCTCGGTGCTTCCCCCGCTCTCGGTTCGCTCTCGGTGCTTCGCAGCTCCGCCGAGATAATGCCTGCGCGGGGCGGCCCCGGCAAGGGCTTCCAGGCGGTGCGCTGCGCCCAAGCGAGGAGAAGAAAATCTGTGGGTGAATAACGTCCCGCTTGATACTGTCAGGTTTTCTCCTTGCTTGGTTGCTGTCGGCTTTCCTTCATGGTAGCCCAGCCTGTCTGTCCGCAGCGCGGTGTCATCAGTGTGTCTGTCCCTGCTCCAGCTGGGCGAGGAGCAGGAATGTCAGGTGGCCGTGGGCTTTCACGGTCCCCCGCGTTATTTGTCAGCCCTAGACTGAGCTCTCCGTTTCGATGCTTATCTTGCAGCAGTGCTTAGCTTCCTTTCTTGTGCTGGAAAAATAGAACAAGAAGATGGAAGATTATGGGGTTTTTTTCCATTATCGTTTAAAATGTACGCATTGACCCGAGTCTGACTGTTCCTATTTTACACTTCCTCATTTCCAAGGTGTAGTTTTCTTTCTTGACCTGTAGTTTTTTTCTTATTTTCACATCTTGAAGTGGCTACTGAATCTGGTGCATTTGGAATCTTCTCTACTATTTTCCTGATTTTGGAGATTGGCAGATGATTGGCAGATATTAACAGCAACTCTGGTGTAAGAAATTTCAGGGTGTGTGTTTTGCTTTCTAATTCCAGAGTTCCCCAGTCCGCAGTACTTGATTAGCTAGTTTTCAGATTGTTACAGTTTTCCCACTTGCAGTCCAAATCCCTAGCTGCAAGCCTGCTTTTGTTTATCCGTCTTGCTAATTTAATTTGAATAAATGAATTTTTGATGCTTCAGCACACAGTTACTTTCAACTGCTGTTCCCTTTGATCCCACCCTCGTGGAATTTGACTACTATATATTTGTTTTGTATTTTCAGGTTTTAAAAGCAGATTACTCCTCTCCTTGGAGGGGAGAGCAGCAGATGTACAAGTTGGACATAGGCTGGCCTAAAAACCCAGAATACTTCACTGGCCAAACATTTTGTGTTGCTGTTGACTCTCTCCATGGTTTGGTCTATGTAGGACAAGTGAGTGGGAATACTGTATTTCTCTCTGTGTTGTGTATTTTTGCCTTTAAAGCGTCTGGTTAAGATATATATGTGTATGTTTATTTATATATATTTATGTATTTATATAGTATGTATGAATAATTATTGTATCAAACTCAGAGAAAACATAAGCAGAGATGTCTCTGCTATATCTATTTTTAAAAGCAATTCTGGCACAACATTTTTTCGTGGGTTTTTTTTTTAAAGCATTACATTTCTGTGGTATGAATGCATGATCCAACTTAAATGTGTTACAGTATCTTCTTCCCTTAGCTGTAGGATAAAATGTTGTTCTGGGGCAACTGAATCTTCCATTCTTTGAGGTCTTCAAAACCATACAGCTCTTTCAACCAGTTAAAGTAATTGGAGTTAATATATTTCCTCTACCCAGCTCCATGTATCAGTATCTCTAGGCCATGGATAAGACATTCTCTCCATGAGACGCGGTGGGAATTTCTTGTGAAGCACAGTATGAGTGTTTGAGTGCCATGCAGCTAATAAGCACAGTTGCAGTTTTTCATACCCATTCTATTGGGCATGCTTTTCAGCAGGAACATAAAATCACAACTCAAAATGAAGACCGAGATAGCTGCAGGCACTTGGCTGCTCTGAAAGCTGGACTTTTTGTGAAGTAAGGTGAAAGTCTAGACTGACTATAAAGTTTTTCATGCTAAATTTAGACCCTTATCTCTCTTTCATTTTCTAGCTAGAAAAATAGTTCTAACAGAAAATTATATCAGGAGATTCTTACAATTCATGAAAACTTCACAAAGAGGAATTTTAAAAAATATGATTACTTACTTTAGATGTTTTCTTTAGAACTTTTTTTGCCTTTTCAGCGGGGAGACAATGTGCCAAAGGTACTTGTATTCTCAGAAGAAGGCTATTTTCTTTCCTCCTGGAATGATACAGTTGAAATGCCTCATGGTATCTTTGTATGGAACACTGCAACAGGTAGTTCAGTATGGATCACAGATGTTGGAACAGGTATGCATGGTGGTGATATGAGAAATATTTGGTGGGGAAGAAAATGTCAATACTGCAGATTTTGCTTTAAACAACTCACTTATTTAAGTCTCTCAAAGAATTCTGAGACAGATTAGTGCTTTTCTTGCTGTGAACAAACTTCTCGAGTGCTGCACAAAGTAATTTGAAGCTTCAGGAGTTGTGCTGTGTGTCTGCTTACAGCTATTGAGCTCAGTCAGCACTCCTCCCTGCTGCCCAGAAGTATCAGGGGAAAAAACCTGGCTAGACCAGTGATCCTGACACAATGGATGAATATTTTTATAGCCTTTGGATTTACTAACCCACTGTCTCACTGTAGAATTTTGTCTGTTAGATGCATTAATGCCACTTCTGAAGATCAGATCTTCTTTTTTAATCTCCGCAGTTTAATGCTTTCCTTTTGTTTTGTTAAGATGTCTTTGCACTTTTTTATTTCCTTAATTCAGGGAAATATGGACACACAGTGAAACAGTATACCCCTCTGGGTAAACTTGTGCAGGTCTTGGGCACACCAGGTAATGCTGGTTCAAGTTTGATTCCCCTGCAGTTTGATCAACCAGCAGAGATTTTTGTGGAGGAAACTGGAGAAGTCTATGTTGTTGATGGAGATGGAGGAATGAACAACAGATTGCTCAAACTATCCAATGGTATGGAAAAATGAACTGTTGCAGTAGTTGAGCACTGAAAACCAGATTTTAAATAACATGACTTGGGAATACTTCTAAGCAAATACTAGGCAGAACTATCATTTAACTTTAGTTTGAAGACCTTATTGAATCAGATCCTGATTTATTGCTTGTCTCTTCAGGAGAAATCTAATCATTCATGAGAAGAGGCTAAGAAAATTACTTTGTTCAGTCTCCAAGAAAGAAAGTTAAGGGGGGTTCTAATTGCTGTCTTCAAATCACTAAAGGGAGGCTATAGAGAAGACAGGGCCACATGTTTCTTAGATATATGCAGTGAAGAATGAGGAACACTGAGCACAACATGCAAGAGGGGTGAATTCCAGTTTGATTTTTGTTAGAAAACATTCAGGGGAAGGGTGGTCAGACAGTGAATGACAGGGGGGCCCAAGGATCATATGCACTCTCAATTCCTGTAGATGCTCAAAAGCTGATGAGTTATGGGCAGCCTGATCTAACTTCAGAGTTGGGTTTGTTATCAAGGCTAGTCTTGCTTTGAGGAGTACTTTGGACCAGACAGTGTCTGGGGGACTTTTATACTTAAATTGTTCTGTGATTCTAATTAGCTGGCTCATACTCCTCAGTTAGGGCAGTCACTGAGGAGTCTGCACATGACCACAGTTGGAATAAGTGGAGGAGCTACAGTTTCTCCATTGTGCTGTCATAAAGCGGATAGTTTCCTAATACCTAGTTTGCAAAATGGTAAATTGTTAATACTCAAAACTTCCAAGTAACAAGTGTAAAAAATCACTTTAGGAAATAAATGAATAGTGTAATCAGCCAACATATTTTTTCCTTTTTTTTTTTTTTAATTCAGTGCTTAACAGCACCTTGGACTCTGGCTACATTTCTGTAATCATTATCCTGAAACCGCTAATAACAACCCAGTAGTCTCTGTAGTAGTCATGTTATTTCTCACATTCATGTATCAGGAGTACTGTGTTTAAAAAGTTTAGAAATTTCACCTTTTACAAATTACCCAAAGTAACTTTGCAAGAGAATGACTTAAAAGCTGGTTTATTTGTTGTTTTCTCACAGTGTTTTTTTTACTTTTCATGGTGCTTACTGTTTAGACTATGAAGAGATATGGCTGACTGGAACAAATGGGAGTGGCATTGGTCAGTTCAAGATTCCTCACAGTGTCACAGTGGATGCTTTTGGACGGGTAAAGAATTAAGGATTTTTTTTTTTTTAATCTTGACAGACTTGTTTATACGTATTTGAAAAAAACAAAATGTATTTCCTTTTTATTTAAACTGTTGTGATCCTGTGTCACTTTGTGGGGTTACAGTTTTTGGTGTGACAGTCGTGAGCTGAAGTTTCATACTGCAGGCTCTGTGGAAGCAGCAGACTCCAAGATTAACACAAGGATCCTGACCACTTACACTGCCAATGTCCATGCAACAGGAGGCTGCTCCTCCTGCTGTTTGTAACAGGTTGCCACTGTGAGGGTACAGGAGAGCTGTGTTCTGTAATAAATAAATGCACTTTTGTTTCTTCAGGGGACTGTAATTTCATATTTGGAAATTCCAAATAAACTTTAGGTGATAATAAGGCTCTAGCTAGGTTGTGGACATTACTCTCTTTTACATGCAGCTCAAGGCATTCCAAGAGTCTACTTCTGCCAGATGTTAATTGTAGTCTGGCTTTTGGTCTGCCACTCCTAGAGAGGAATTATGCAGTCGCTTCATAATCTGTTTCAGGGAAAATAAGATTGCTTCACTAAAACACCACTGGTTGAAGCTAATTCTTCTGATGCTGTCTGAATCAGAAGTGTATATAAAAATCAATTCTCTGCCAAAACGGCAGGGTGGGAGGAAAAACAGGAGGAACATGGTCACTTTCTGCTGCAGGGTAACCGTGAGTGTATTCATTCAAAGCCAGCGACTGGGATGAGCTATGATTTTATTGGCGACATAGTGTTGATCATCAGTTTAGGTTGAAAAATAATTGTTAATTCATAAGAAATTTAAGATAATGCTGTACTAGTGTTTCATTTTAAAATAGTGATGAGAGATGTAAGGTCATGTTTATTGCTCCTTTTTGGTGATACCCCAGAAAAGTCATGAAGTTTACTTACCAGACTGATGAGTTTGCAACAGTTAAAACTTCAATGATTGTTGTACAAAAAAGGCCTTCAGTGGAACTGTCTAGTGGTTTTGCTAGCTTGCAGTGTGTGTGAACTCAGTTAGCACAGGGCAGGACAGAGACAAAACTGGTTAGACAAAACAAGCTAAACATGCTCTAAGTGTTTAAATTGCTCAATATTTGGAGTAGTATTAGGCATATCAAGAGTGTTTGCAGACCATGATCTTGAAATGACACTACCATTGGAAAAAAAATGCAGGTGACAGACTTTAGACAGATCTTCAGAATTTAATAGGTGGGAATATGTCTTCACTGTGGGGATAAAAATCCTGTCAAATATATCCATATATTAGCCACAAAAATGAAGAGAAGGCACTAATTTCTCTGTTAAAGTAGTATGAAATAATTTGTGTATGTTAACTGCAGGTCAGCTTTGGTTTATATCTGGAAGTCAGATCTACTGATTTAGTTTTGAATGGGGAGGTATATATTCTTCCAGGGAACATTCTTCCATTTTTACTACAGGTAGCTTTACTCTTGTAAGAAACAAATGCATTTAATTTGTTCTATTTGTTGACAACCATGATTTTTGTTTTTAACAGGTATGGGTTGCAGACAGAGGCAATAAGAGAATCCAAGTTTTTGATAAAGCCACGGGTGAATGGCTTGGATCTTGGACCAGCTGTTTTTCAGAAGATGGACCTTATTCTGTCAGGTATTGTTGAATAGTTCTAGAAGCAGGCAATTACATAAATAAGGTGTACTCTTACTGGTGAATTAGAATGTTGATATTTAATGCCTGATGACAAGGAGTTAACCAGTTTAATAAGGTGCTGGGTGTCTTAACATATGCGAAGATCTTCACAGTTACATCTTGACAGGGAAATCCTGGCTTTATAACAAGCCCTGTGGATTTGTGTGTAGGATTGGGACCTTCACTTGAAAGTTATGCTATTAACCTTACTGCTGCAGCTTTTACAGGAAGAAACATTTTCTTGAGTGAGTTTTCTGTACCATAATGTGTCTCAAGCACAGCCATATGAAGAGCAAGGCTTACAATTCTCAATGTTACATTGCATTTTGTCAGTCATAGCCTTCAAAACTGTGACTATTAAAGAGGTTTTGTTTGTGTTAAAATGAGATGTCATATGGAGTTCATAGTTCAAAAATATGTTTATTTTTCACAGGTTTACTGCCGATTACAAATACCTGATTGTTGCTCAGCTGAATATGAACCGGTTGGCAATTTTGGCAGCCCCTCCCATTGGTGCCATTGGGGACTGTGTTATGGTCCACAGTGTCCAGCTGGCTGATGAAACCAAACCACACCTTGTGGATGTAGACATGAGGAGTGGAGCAATCTATGTTGCAGAAATCGGAGCCCAGCAAGTACAAAAATATGTACCCTTAAGCTGATAGTTTCCCACAACTGCTGTGGCACAAGTTGTGTGACATGTAAGACCTATGACCACATTTCTTTGAGTTCTTTGTAGCTTGTGTTTCCTTAGACAAGCACAGAACTGCAGTGATCCCAGAACTCTAGAGCTAACACTCTATCCTAGCTGTTCTGGAGTCCTGGAGAAATACTTGGTCTTGAGCTGTTATTTATTTTAATAATGCTATGGTGGCTTTTACTTTTGTTGCAATTATAAAATGATGAGCATTTTCATTTTATTATATAAAACTTTACAAACACAACTGTTGATCTTAAATGTATGGGGTCAACTTGGGGCTCCTCTACTTAGCCTCTGTGTGTTGTTAAATAGTCAGAACTGTCTGAAAGAAGTTCTCTAAATTATTTCCTGGGAGAAGAGCACTTCATTTCAATGTGTATTCACTTTGTTTTTTGGAATGGTTGTGCTGATAACTGTCCAACATTGAATATAAGGATGTGCCACAATGTTAAATTAGATGCTGCTGGATATTGATGTCAGTACTGATACTGGCATCTGCCTTAGGTGGTTAATGACATAAGTATTGAAATCTGTCTTCAGCTCTAGCTAAAGCGATAAAGTCTGTAATAAGCTTGAGCTAAATTGATATTAGACACTTCAAACTAAATTAAAAGTATGTGCACAGCAGCCAAGTACTGATTCTTAACTAAATCAGTTCTTAACCTTATTTGATTTATATCAGCATGAGTTTTCTGTTCCATAAGATTTCATAATGGAACATATTGAAGTTCAAGTCATGTAAGTTCCTCAAGAAAAACAAATTGCAAATTGCTAGGAAAGTCTTAATCAGCAGTAGGGACTGGGAGACATATGATTTTCTTCCGATTTAATTGAAGCTCTGTCAGTTAACAGCAAAGCATCTGTTTTAATTTATTTCCAGAACTCAGATTTCACCAATTCCATTAATGTCTAGAGTTAAGTTTCTTACAGTATATTATAGCAGATGTCTCTAAGCTCTGTCTCGAAAATCCTGCCTCTCCATTCCCAGACCAGAATGATTCTGCTTTCTTTACATGTTGCAACAAGATTTTAAGTTCACTTTATAGCATAGAGGGAACTGGGTATGGGAAAACGGGAGGGGAAGATGGCATGGCAGAAATAAGACAGTGGATAACTGATTACCATGATAAAACTCTGGATCTACATTCCGTATTTTCTAGCTCTTCAAAACATTTGAGAGGATTTTTGCTGTTTCCACACTCTTATTTTACTATGTGGTTTATTTTAATGCTAATTACCAGCTAAGAGGGGTGATTTTTTTTCATACTTTTTTAGAAAGGGAATATAGGAAATAGAATTGTACTGATGGGGAAATACCCATATCAGTGAACATTATCAAAAGCAAATGCTAATTAATTTGATAGGTTTCAACCTATGATCACAAATTTGTGAGTCAGCAGATGGAAAATCTGTCCAGAAAAGTCAGATTCATACTTTCTCTAGAAGGTAGCTCAGCTGTGGAGCCTGACTGCCTGATTTCAGTACTATTTGAGATTAATGCACTAAATGTGAATGCTTTGTTGTTGGCTACATCCACAATAATAAAACCAGATCCCACCTAGGGCTGCCCTTACTCAAGCCTTAGAAGCAGAACTTCAAGGTTATACACTAGCAAATATGGTCCATCACTCATGTTGTCTTGAATGGGAGCTAGTAAGCAATATTTATTTGCTGAAAAAGTAGCAGTAGTTCCTCCAGACCTATGTGGATACGTCCACACTGTGTGTTGTGTGGCTTTTCTAACTAGTTTTTTACTAGCTCAGGGATCTCTGCTCTGTGTGCAATTTAGCTATTTCTTGTCTACGCAAAGTGGATTTATTTTATAAAATTTTACTGTAATATCATGACATTTGAGCATATTTTGGTGATGTAGGGGGTCCAGGCATACCCATCTCTTTTTTTCACCACATCCTCACTTTATTTATTTTTCCTTTGTCGTATCCATTTGAAAATAGAGCTCAAAGCTCTCTGGGAACATGTTTCTGTGTTCAGTAAAGCAGTATAGTGCACTTTTGGATGTTGACAAAAAACTTATACAGATTTCTGTTTACTGCATGGATCTGCTCTCAACTCTCTTTTTCATGAGCTTTTGCAGCCCCAAGGAATGGGGACCATTCATCCAGTTTTGTCTGGCTTTACTGAAATAGGCCAAGGTGCCAAAATGTGCCTTGCCATTAGGCATTTGGGTATCTGTGATAACAAGGGATAAGGGATGCTTAGACTTTATTTTATCTCTGTGTCTATGACCAGACGAGAAAATGATTTTGTGCACTAACTTCCTAATTCTCTGAATGTTTTCTTATGTATCATCTTGAAACTGATTTCTGAAAAAATGCATTGTAGGAGAATTTGATAAAATAAATTGAAAATTTCCTATTATAGAAGTCTTGAATACTTTATTTCTGTACTAATATAAATACATTCCATTGTAATGGATTATTCCTCTAAATACAGGGCCCTCAGCACTTACATAAGTTATGTAATAATTTCTGATACCAACATTTTAATGTAATATAAAATTCCATGTTATCTTTATACATCACTATTTCTGTGGCCAATCTCTTTTGCATTCTAATTTATGTATCAAAACAGACACGTAAATATTGCTCATATGTTTCCCTCTGAGTAATTAGTAAAATGGGGTGATTAGTTACGTAAGTCCCAACTTTAAAAAAATTACTTAAACTGTATACCCTTATGATGCTAATAGGGAAATTGAAAAGAAACTAACAAAACACATAACTCAAATCAGGTTTTATTTTCAGAACAGACTTGCTGAGCAGTCTGTCTAGTTTTTAGATCAAGAAGGATTCTCTATGGATTAGAAATACTTGCACAAGAAGAAAAGTAACATACTGCAGTGTTAACTAGGCAAGAGAGAAACCTAAGGTGATTGCTAGGACTGCCCAGAAATCTAATTTTAGGTAATAAGTGCCAGCTTTTAAGTGTGAGCAGTAATCACTGGAGTATTCAAGTAATGGAAATAGAAATACCCTCCATTTTTGAAGTCTTGAATTCCGCAGAACTTTTTTTTTTTTTTGATTGCTCCTTTGTTGATACTTAGATTGTTAACTGGATGATGTTTTCAGGAGATAAGATCAGATCACACAGCCCTCTCTCTTCATAGAATCATAGAATGGTTTGGGTTGGAAAAGACTTTCAAGATCATTTGGTTCTAAGTCCAGTGCTGTGGACAGGAAACCTTCCACTCAATCAGGTTGCTCAGATCACCCAACCTGGCCTTGAGCACTTCCAGAGATGGGGCATCCACAACTTCATTGTGGAACCTGTGCCAGTGCCTCATTAATCATGCTTTGTTTGTGATGCTCAACAGCCTCTTTGTGTGTGTGTGTGTGTGTGTGTGTGTGTGTGTGTGTGTGTGTGTTCTCATAGTCAGAAATTTATTAACAATATTTAGCCAAAACAAAAAAAAGCCTGAGTCAGGTCTGTGCTATGCAAGATCTGTGTAGTGAGGCTGAACACCTCCAAAATGGAAGGGGAAGGTACAAAAGTGTGTCTGTGGGTCTGTTCGTTACTGTACATTCATTGCCTCTGTGAGTAGGTTCGCTGCCTTACAGTGGTTATTAACCTTTTTGAAGCATTAAGTAGTCAGTTATCTTTGTTGGCACTTATTTTCTTAACAATCTGTATCCTGAGGAGCCTCCTGCAGCGATCTGTCACCCCGAAGTGTGTTTGCAATCACTCAAGTTGCCTGTATCCAACGTAAGAGGGCACCAAACCCCTGCTGATGCTTGGTGGACTCAGTGAGAAGACAGACCCAACAGCTGGTGCTGCCTGACCGTTTTCAGCAGGTCAGCAAAGATAATGAATTGCTCCAGACTTCCTTTCTCTTTTCAAAACAGACTGCTCTAAGCATAAGCTGGTCATGGAATCATAGTAATTTTGGCTTATTATTACTGGATTTATGTCCATCTTTTATTTCCATGGTTTTTCCTAGGAAAAAAAAAATCAGTAATTCAGTGTCCAGAGACAACTGGATATGGTAAATTGATTCTTGTAGTCCTTACATCCTTGGTTTCAATGGAATTACCACTGCTATGTTGCTTTGGAAACATAGTAATTTATAATAGTATAACTGTAGCAGCATAATTATACCAAGAGAGCAATGCCAGTATATTTCCCTACAGAGGTGACCCTGAGTGAGATTAGAGCTAAGCTTACTTAATCTCATTCACCAATTTTATTCTACCCTTCCTTTCTCAGCCTTTGTTTAAAAAACCTTGTTCTGGTTTTGTATTACTATTTTATTCTACTCCCTTGGGAGACTGCATCTGCAAAATATTCATTTTCCAGCAGCTGCCATATAAAGGTTAGAACACAGATTTTTCTTCAGGTAAATGACTCAAAATATTTGAGTCTTACAGTGTTCATAAATCATCAAAGTCATGTTGCTTATGTGAAATTTTAAAGGAGGAGCATATTAATTTATGCACACAGGATGATTTGTTACTGCATTAAAGCCAAAGTAACACTGATATGAATGAGATATTGAATAGACATACTTGATCATAGTATCACATGTTTTGAGTTTGAGGAAACCATATGTAATTGTGTAACTGGATTTGCAAAACAGAGGTGAAAAGTACTGCCTGGGTACAACAGGAATAAACCTGGTAATTCAGTCAGCTATGGTGGGATCTCTTACAAACAAATTAAGACTTGAGAAGTCTCTTGAATAACTGAAGTCTATATATTAAAATTCTTCCTAGTAGTCAATAAACATCATTATGAAGGCAAGGCTTTATATTTAGTCTGGATTAATTTGTCTTCAACATCCTGTTTTCAGGTAGATTAGAGATTTAATATGGCAAATTTTTTTTTCTTACCACCCATTGAATCATTTACAGATTATGACTGAGTCATCTCTTGCTCTGCTCCTTGTCTAAACTGTATAGATTGGAAAACTTGATTTGCAATGGAAAACTGGTAAGGCTTTAATTTCAAAATGTTTTCATAGCACTTTTTAATAAAAACAAACAAATCCAGAAGAATTTTTACTGTGTAACAGGAAGTCTGGATATTAGAACTGCCAGCACTAAACCTATCTGTGTGCTGTACTGTCTCCCCATGATTTGATGAGGCTGAATTTATTCCTGCTACTAGCTCTCAGTACAGTACTGTCCCTGACAGTTGTCAAAGAATTTGGGTGACTAGGTGGTCAAGGTGTAAAGGTGGAAGAACAGACCAGAATGGATACGGAGTTTTTTTTTATCTGTGTTTGCTCTTGAAGTGCTTAGCAAGCTTTCCATGCAGTTAAGTTTTTTTGATGGGGTCATAATCAGAAATCTGGCTGCATTTAAGTGCCAGTAAATGGCTTATTGAAACAATCTGATAAGTTACTAGCAGGTGGTCAGTTCATTAAGATCATTAAGTATTTTCAGGAGATTTCTGAAATAATAACTTGTGCTTAGAACTGCATTAGTATAAGAGGAGAGAAAAAAATGGCAAATATGGATCAAAGAAAAAATCCCCTACAACACACACAAACAAACAACCCCCCCCCCACACACACACACCTGTGTGTGAGATTTCTATAGAGGTTCAAAAGAATTGATGACTCTACCTTGCCAATTGACATAAACCATAATGAAAGAGTAGATGTATTGGACACACAACCATGAAATCTATTACAGGCCTTTGGAAGAATCTCTGAGCATGTATGTCAGGATGATCTGGCTAATAGAGTTTGCTTTAAAAGGGCTTTTAGCAACATCTACGCCAAGTGTCCGATTGTTTGGAATGAAAAAGAAGGGATAATTATGGAAGACTAATTAAAATATTATAAATTTGTTTAAAAACTAGTTCTGTGCTGGGCAATGTATTGATAAATGTTCTGGAAGTGAGTTTGGGAAGTCAGGGACAGAATTTACTTGCAAAACAGGTACTCAGGCTTGAAAATAAAAAACAAAAGCTGCAAAGAGTTGCAGAAAGATATAATGAGATTGAATGACTGGGCAATAAAATAGCAAAAGAAATATAACATTGATAAATATACAAACAGGTACAATTAGTAAAAAGAAGTCAAATTTTATACACTGTGATAACTTCCATAAATATTGCAATTCTGGAAGTGATTCCAGCTCATAAAAGATGATTCTGTGAAAATACCAGCTTCCAACTCAGCAGCAGTCAGGAAAGAGAGAAAATAATAGGTGATACTAGGAAGGTGCCAGCTGATCAAACAGAAAGCTTTGCAATGCAGTTATGTGAATTCCTAGTGCATGCTCACTTGGAATAATACAGGCAATTCTGCTGCTTCTTCCCCCTTCTAATCTCAGGAAGGCTACAGCAGACCTAGAAATAGTAGAGCAGGGTAAGAAAAGTCTGCTAAAAATCCTTGGCTATATCCTGATGATACCCCACTCAGGTACTGTGTGGAGTATCATCAGCACTTCACCACTCAAGCCTCTGCGTGAATATGCCTTTTTCCCTATAGCTGCTGCTGCAAACTGGTTTGGCTTCAGAACTCATTGTTCAGCCAAGGGGTCAGAGTTGCCCTCACTCCAGTCTGATCACCTCTGACTGGGTCATGCTCTGGCTGCCTGTGCCACCTGTCCATTGTCCCAAAGATGAAAAGCACTATACCCTCTGCATCAGGTACTAAAATATAAAAAAATGTTAGATTTTTTGGTAACATGTCATCACCCATGGTCTGACACAAACACAAGGTAGCACAAGCTAGTTTTTGTTCAAAGATTGGATCACTTGAAAAATGTTGGAATTCAAATGAAGGTGCTCTTTAAATGTTTTAATGCTTTCCAGCCGAGACACAATGGTGATGGTTGTGCTGGTTTATCTCGTGTGCATTGGTGTAGCTGGAACAAGCAGGCAGAAGGTATCTCCTGGCTCCCAAATGCGGCCTCCCACTGCAGTGTTCATGGCAGTGGGTGACTGGCCTGCAAGCAAATACCCATCATTGTCACCACAGGGATGCTGTAAAAGAGAAAGGAATCATATTAGAGGCATGTGCTTCAATATGTGTATAAATCTTAGAGTGGAAATATGTCTTTAATCAATTAAGGAGGAGACCTAGAGGTCAGGGGGGAGGAGAGGAGAGGGATTCTACTCAGCAGAGTCCACACTAGTTCTGTGATAAGGCTTGTCCCATCTTACCTAATGCCCAGTCCAATTTCAGAGCTTTTCGTAATGAAAATTAGAAAATCGTTAAAAGAGCAGGAGATTTTACTATAACTAAGGATTGCCATGATTTGCCTCCAAGCTGTTGCCTTAATAGGGCTTTGTGATGGATGATGCTACCTGATGAAAACAGAGGAAAAGTAAGTTTGAATCATCTATAAGACAGACAATGAGCTGGAGTAGTTAAAAATATTTGGGATAACTTTTAAGTACATTTCAATCAATTTGAAAATGCTTGCCAGTGTTCTTACAGGGAGGCATGGTGCAGCAGAGAGCTCCTGATTTTCATTTTGCCCAATCTCCTTGTCATAGCTTTCCTTCTTTCTCATAGACAGTTGAGTCAGGAGGAAAAACAGGCCACAAACAATATTTATCGAACATCTTTTATCTGATTTTATCTTTTATCAAACATCTTTTAAACTGTTAATAGAATCAAATTGCAATTTTCCTTATAGTTGCATCTGATGGT
Organism: Acanthornis magna; assembly: GCA_036785705.1. Lineage (NCBI taxonomy): Eukaryota > Metazoa > Chordata > Aves > Passeriformes > Acanthizidae > Acanthornis > Acanthornis magna. The sequence continues at coordinate 18,882,848 of JAWUZG010000090.1, forward strand.
GTTTCCCCAGCTGGCCCATGTGGATCTACCCCCAGAGCTCACCCAGGTGCAGAGGGATGCCACAGACAGCTCCCATCATATACTGACCTTCCCTCTGGCTTGCTTCTTTTCTGGTCACAATTTCTCCATCCTCACACAGGTTTTGGCAATGCATAAGTCATCATCCCTGCACACAGCTCCCCAGCAGTGCACAGGAGAGGAGGATGGACTGCACATCAGGAAGCCCTGACAGCACTGGAGGGCTTACGTTAAAAATGTCTCTTTTTTAAACTGAGCATTGCAAAGAAAGACAGCTTATCTGAAAAGGCAGATTTGCTGGCAGTCTAGGAGAGGCCACCTCTAAAGCAGAGCTGGCCACCACCAGGCAGTCCTAGAAAGGTTGCCAGGTGCTGTGAAAGCCATGCAGCTCTGCAGAGCAGTCCTGTAAGGTCTGGAGTGTCACAGCAGCTTCTCCCTGTGCCTCTCCTGTTCCATATGGAACTGGTGGGGCCTTCAGTCACAATGCTCTCTGAGCAGCACCTTCCTTCTCCAACAGAGGAAGCAATCAGACCCCTGATGTAAAACCTATAAGGATCTGCAGACACAACTTTTGCAAGGAAAAATATTATCTCTTGTTAGCCCAATTGTGGCAGTTTAAAATGGAGGACAAGTGTTTGGGTATGCAAGGCCTTATGTAACTTTTTTTTTTTTTTTTAAATCAGTTTTCTCACTAGGTGTAATAAAGGATATCACCTTCCCCAGCAAATTTCAACTTGCTCAAGATGATGTAACAAATTTCAGATAGTATGGATTGCATATTGTATATATCCTAAACACAAACACACACACTCAGGTATACAGATAATATGTCAGGAGAGGTATGCAGAAGATGCAGTTTATATAATCTAACATTCATACATATGCATGTTATTTTAATTTAATTTTTATTGATCTAGTCTGGGTCCAAGGCATGCTGGGAGAAAAGAGGGCTAGCAAATGCTTCTATAATGAAACTGCCTAAGCCACCCAGTGTCAGCAGCGTTTCCCTGCTGTGTTTGCTCTGTACAGAGACAGCGCCTGCCCTGGAGGCCTTCCCCAGGGAAATGGGCTGGTGTTAAAAAAAGCAATATATAACTCAGAAAGACAATGTGAAACCTCCATGCTTTCAAAAGGGGGTCTGGTTTGGTGTGAGGGATCCATTAGATCAGCTCAGGTGTCCCAAGGAATGCTATTGCACCAGTCTAACGCACTGCATTAATTGCTGTGTACAAGTTTTAATGGATTTTATGACATCCTCAGTTCTCACTCTTCTGCTTGGGAGAAATTTCAGCTGGGATAAGAAAGGAATAATAGCTGCTTGACCCAAAATCTTTATCAGAGAAGAAACATTTGCAGCTTGATATAAAAATCTCAAACACTGTGTTATTTCAAGAGAAAAAAAACCAGCACTTGGCACTGCACAATGCATGAGATAAAAGCCTGCACATTGCCAAGAAACCTTGACGTAAGCATATTGCAGATAATGAAACAGTGGGAAAACTAATAAAAAAGAAATTTTGAGCATCTTCTAAAAAGTTTTATTATAAACATACCTGTTAGTCCATGGAAGAATTTCTTTTTCACTGCAATGTGGTTAGAAGTGAATCCAAGTAAATAAAACACTCAAAAATTAAGTGTAATACAGTGGCATTTAATGGAAGTGCAAGTCCATGACACAGGCTGGAAATGTACCCTTTTTCTTAGACAAAGATTTGTGCAAGCCTGGTCAAACTAAATGTGGTTACTGGTGCACGTTGAAAGAGCTAGCACCAGGACTGAGCTATCCCTAGGACAGCGGCCTCCAGTCTGAAGTGTAAATTAGGCTCCAAATCAGGAATGGCAATTGGTAACATTTAAATAAACACCAGCATGCCGAGTGATTGGTAATCCCACTGCTCATCCCTCGCTAGCCTGTGCCTCCTCAGTGAGGCTGAGTGACAAAACCGGGTACATCCTGTGAAGCGTAATAATTAAATGGGCTGAATCCTGCATGGCTGGGTGTTCAAAATGCAAATACTGCTGCTTTTTTAAATTCAGCAGAGAATTTATTTGCCTTTTATACAGATAATCAGATGCAGTGAGGGAGGGATGAAAGGTAAAATTGAAGCAATACGGGCAAGCCAGAAACTGTGGGACAAATGGGATTGGGTTGTTTCATTCCTGTTCTGGGATAAGACTAGTTCAGCTGCTGCAGCTGGTTTAATTGCCTGGCCTTAGTTTTCTAAGTGAGCAAAAGCAAACCTGGAGCCTCATGTTGGTCCCTTTTTTTTTTGCTTTCTTGCTTGCACCACAAAGGAAGGGAGTGAAACAAAAGGGGAAGCTGACCACTCCTCCTCCCGCCTGAAGAGGTCTCCAGGTGCCCAAAAAGGGTGGCTTTTGCTTTGCAGCAATGCCCTTACCCACAGACCACAGCAAGGGGACAGAAGGGAAGAGAGAACAGAACCAGCCCTGGACATTTCTCCTATTTTATTTTGCAGTTGTTTAACTTGAGGCCTGGTCTTAGACCCCAAGGGTCTAAGGAACAGGGTGTCCTGCTCCTCTTCTTCAAAAAGGTTGTTGAGGAAACTCCCAGGACTACAGTGGGCTTATCAAAATGTGAGCTGAGAGATTGGTAAAGCCGGTCATGTCATCCAGCTGAAACTTTCCAACATTTGGCTTTATTAGACATTGGTTTTATTTACTTTTGACCTCTTAAGTTGAACTATTCAGGCTAAAGTCATCCATGCAATGGATTTGCTTTATCTTCTGCTTAAATCAGTGACTCCTAAGAAGGTATATTGTTTTCCACTTATTTAGAAGAATTTTAAAACAGGCCAAAGCTCTAATGCCTTCCTACTAAATATGGCTTTAAATTCAGCAAAATTCATGTCCTCTGCATGACATAATTTCCACTTGTTATTCCTGTGGAAAATATGCGGATGTTTGGCCGTGCAGTAAGCCTGGAGATGTCCAAAGAGCAGGAAGCTGAAGGAGGACCACCCAGCAGAGGACACCGAATCAGACAGGAGCTGCTGGGGAGAAAATAAATTGGTTATTATGTAATTAAAGATTGTAGCCCACATTGCATGTGGGGAAAGGACAGACTTAGAGTTACACAGACAGCATTAACTCTCACACTTCCTAGGCTTCTGCCTGTTTGGGTTAGTAGATTTAATAAGGTATTTAATGTGTATATGTGCATGTACAGTATTGTTTTCTGACAATGTCCCTTTAACCTGGTAAACCTGTTTGCAATTCACAATACCTCGATACACAATGCCACTCAATGAAAATAACTGTTGTGTAAAGTGATCCCTAAGACACAGCTGAGGAGAATGTAAAATTACAGTGCAAAATGGGCCTTCAGTTTTACTGAGAAAGGAAATAATCCATGTCATCAGAGGCTGCTTTGGATCTTATTCTCTCTTTACAGTTTTTCTCACAGCTGTGGCCAATGGTGTTTCCAGTGTACATGCCTAAGTGGAGGGGAGAAAATTCTTCACAGGAAGCCTCAAGACCTCACAACAAAAACATTCTTCTTGGTTTATCAGTTACACGTTTTTGTTACTTCTGTAATCAGCTCTGTATTTTGCTTCTTCTTAGCTTTATATTTTATTTAGCTGACCTTGCCTCTACAGAGATCCACAAATAGAACAAGCCAAGTCTCCTCTCTCACAGTGTAAGATTCAAAAATTAGTTTTTAATGAAAGATGCTTCCATTCTTTTCTAAAAGAAATAGTAATTTGAGTCACCACAAGGACTATTAATTTCCTGTACTGAGCTACAATAGGTGTTTTCATCTCTACACCTCTTCTAATTGCTCACTGTTATTCTTACTGCTCATATATCTGGATGGGTTTTAATGTGCTTAAGATGCTTCTCCAGAGTATTTTCCTAGATTGTGGTGAGCAGAGTTATTATATGGTTAGTCCTCTTGTCTTCCAAGCATCTTATTACTTTATCAATTAAGATTTTATGAGTAGTCCTATCTTGCTAAAATTTGCAAATCAAATAACTTTTAATTTAAAGGATAATGATTTGATGGTAGTGTCTACTGGGTTTAGCTAAAGTAAATCAAAACACAGTGTAGCTGAAATTGTCTTGAAAGCAGAAAGGCAGTTGCACTGTGAATCTGTGGGGGTGGAGGTGATGAATTACACTGTGAAAGAAAATGAAAACCAGATGGCACTTGCCAAACACCAACACAGTGCAGTTATGCGCAGTGGAGGCACAGCCACATAGCACTTACACAAACCTGTTACCTAGATCCTCAGCAGGCTGCTGAGCTGAGTGAAGCTTGAGTTTTGCTGAGGTGTCTGGTGACATCGGGGTTTTGTGAGAGGAAGACAAAGCAGCAGCTTGGGCTGAAGGAGCCCAGGCTGCAGATAAGGTGATGCATGGGCAGTTTGCCAGGAGCTCCTCAGCACCAGTGGCTTTGCCCAGAACTGCGTTTGGAACCCTCACCGGTACCCCCAGGGCAGAGAGCTACTGCCTGCTCTGATTATAGGGGGGGGGGTGTGTGTGGGGGGGGGGGTGTTGAAGTCTGAGCTTCAACAGCATGTTTTTTTTCCCTTTTACAAAAGCTCAGGCATTGCTTTGGTGGCCACAAAATATTTTAAACTCACAACTTCAGTGCATTATGAATCTAAGCTTGGTGTAGGAGGAATCCAGACTTCATATAGGAGGAGGTAAAACTTGTGGGAAAGGTTAAAACACTGACTGCACTGCAACCAGGAAAAAAATTGTCACTGACAGCTACAGCAAAAACTGGATTTTCCCCTATGCAAATACATCACGTATTTTGTTGTTGCTAATATGACCCCACTCACTGGGACCATAGCAAACACAAGAAGATACAACCTGGTGATGAGGGACTGACATCAGAGTTGGGTTGGTTCTGCTGCTCCAGAGCATCCACAGTTTACAAGCTGGGGAGTGCAGCTGTAAGTGAACAGAAGCTTTTTGCTCAGCAAGTTATTGCTTATTAAATGTTGTTGTTTGAATTTCTTTGCAACTTTAAAGTAGATTTTCCAATCAACAGATGAGTCATTCCCTTAATCCTCTTTATTTTGCCAACAGACAAGTAAGAAGAGTCAGCTGATACACACCTTGGCATATTGCCATTTTATGATTCAGTCTACTATCATAATTGTTTGTTGTTCTGCTTTGTTTCAGTGAAAATAATGGATTATAATAATTATTTTGCATATTGTACTTCTCTTTTAGTCCTTAGATGTAGAAAGGGATTTGGACCCATTTTCCTGCAAGTGAACCACAGCAGAGGCATGCCATTTTTATTTAGAGATACCTAGGTTAATCTTTATTATCAACATCTCTTATTAGCAACATTAAAGAGGAAAATCAATTCCCAAGAAAATCCTTCTGGGCACTTTCCCATCAGTAAAAGGTCATGGCACTGCAGAGTTAAAGCCTCATCATCTCTACATAACTATCCTTGCAATTTATAGAAGATTCCCTTTGGCTAGAAGTTTCCACCCTGCAGCTGAGATGCAGTAACTGACAGCATGCCTGGGGCAAAGGAGGGTACAAATTAAAACTGGAGATGCTAACAGCTTGTGCAGGTATGCATTTTCAGGGCTTCTGCCATGCTGTGGCACCATGCACAGTGCTCAAGGTGAAAAAGTTTCATCCACTGACATTGCAAAACTGACCCCTCCTTCAGCCTGGGTGAATGTTGCATGTTACAACACAGAAACCTTCTCTGTGGGAGAGAGATCAGATGTCTCATCATTCCAGAAGAGATGTCTCATCCACCACATTGTGAAGGCGAGGGTCTAATAGATGTGTTAGCTGTTTTCCTTGCACAACCCCCCTGCGAGTTGGTGCTGATGTAACACATGCAGCTTCTGGCCACAGCCCTGATTTACACCTGCCTAATGCTCTCCATGGGAAAAAAAGTTTGCTCTTTTCCCTGGACAGCTGGAGGAGGTTCTGAACTCCACTATCTCAGGTTGAAAGGCTGGATGGCAAAACTATGTCCATTCTATTAAAAATAACAAAACAGAGTGTTTGGTCCCTATCCCTGAGTGACATGGACTGTCTCACATCCCCACAGCCCAGGATGTGTTCCTCCTGTAGCACTCCCACCCCATCTGGATGTCCTCTGGCACCCTGTTGTTGCCCCTTCAACAACCAAATTATGATTCAGAGGGCTGGGGAACTTTATTTTCTTTTTCTGAAATAATCCAGGGTTTGCTCTGCAACTCTGAACTTCAAGAACCCGTAAGTGGATGTTTCATTCACACCAGCGTGTGGCACAAGGACATACACCAACAATGGAGGGTCAGGTTCACTCACGGTGCCTTCTGGCAGCAGCTGCTGAGAAAAGACTCTCCCTGGAAGCACTTCCAAGCTCTCTCTTGGAAAACATCCATTGGAGTGGTCAGGTCAGCCCTTGAGCAAACTGAAAATTCAGCAGAGAAGAGTTGGGGACCAGCGCTCAGCCCCACTCCTGACCCCACATTTGTTTAGCTGTACTAACATACCAGGAGTCAGCACCTTATTTTCAGAAAAAAAATATTACCAAGTGAGCAGAAAAGGAATGACATGAGTTAAATTCAACATTGCACACACTCACTGCCTGCCAGGAAGCAAATGTTCCCATCAAACGCTGATAGTTTAATCCAGATTAGAAATATATATATAAATCTGGCAGAGAAGAAATTAAGTCTCTCAAGTCAAGCTGCCTCCTGGGACTTCTCCCAGAAGAAGTCTGACTTGAAAGTCAGCTCATGCCCCACCTCCTACTCAAGGTCCCATCCAGAATTATGGTTTCATCTTATGCAAAATACCCAAAGTTTTTGGCAGAATATTTGAAAATTAATACTGCAGCACAATCATGGAAATTCCTCTCTATTCTAATGGGATTTTATGCCTGGCTAATAAACAAATTGTCTTTTAAATGAAAGCTGCCTCTGAGTTTGTTCTCCTGCTGGATTCCAGCCTAGCTGACAAAGAAGGAAACTCCCAAGAAGTTCTGTTTTCTCTGACAATTATCATACCGTTAAGCCATGTGTAATGGCTATTTATTTATTTGCTTACTTACTGACTTGCCATCATTAATCTCTGTTGTACTGCTGCCTGCTGTCTCTCCCCATAGGTTTAAAAGCAATGTTGCACCTCGCATTGTTTTTTCTCTCACAGTACTTTAGCCACCTGAATCTGTTGTTGGTGCTGTCTCCTGTTTTCTAGACCTGAGGATAGTTTTCTGTCATAATCATCCTTTATTTGTCTTAGGGTTAACTCCTGCAGTCTTTTTTTCCCTGGAGGTGAGGAAATGCATAGACAAATTGAGCCAACAATGAATGAAAGTAGCAGGGCTGTATACCCCAGCAGGGTAAAATGCTGATTTAATTGTGCTTTAGTCAATCACAGATTTTTCCCAGTTACCTTACTGGTCACAGTTTCTACAGGTCATTGCTGTGCTCTTCAGTCACAAACTTCTCAGACAAAGAGTTATACATTTTAATGTATCTGTGAGGCAACTAGCACAGCAGCAGTGCTTCTGAACGTAGATGATAATTCATTCTGGCACTGTGCTGTGCTGTGTTAATATGAAAATGCAGTGCTGATTTTGTTTATTTGTTTTGTGTAAGGAGATTGATGCTAAATTTCCCCCTGCAAATCCAACAGGATCATTGTGGTTTAAGATAATTGCATGGCTTAGCATAGTTGTAAAACTGCAGTTGATTCTGGCACTGGGAGCCTGCCTTTGATGTGTCTCAGGTTCATCTCCTGGAATGGAGTGCCAGTTTGTCCCACGATCCATCATTTATTTATTAAAATCTAAAATAATCAAGATTGGTTCCCAAGGCCCTGTGGAACTGCCATAATAAATTATGCAAAAATACTGTCAAGTTAAGCCTCGGCAGTTCAGCCAACTATCTACCTCCCCTGTCAGCTGGAATGCATGTCTCTGCCTCCTCTGAAAACCCTCTCACATAAATGCCTTTTGCAGTGTGCCTGGAAAGTCAGCAAATCCGTTATCTTTAAAAGAAACAGAGGAAAAACTTCCAGAGCCATCAAATACACTTTGCAAGTGCTGTGTTTTTCCCAGTTACTGGTGCTGGAGCTTCTGAGGAAAGGCCATTTCTTGGTGTTGCAGGCCCAGTCCACAGCGGACTTTACTGTGCACACAAAACTGAGTGTGTGGGAGGATGAGACACTCTTAATCCAAACACATAGAGTAAGGAAAACTGCAAGGGAAGACTACAGATATATCCCTTCTGCTTTCCCAGGGAAACACCATAAACTCCAAGAGGACTCTGAAGCACTGAACACAGCTCCTGAGATAGCAGTATCTCCTACTCCGAATTGGGTCTGTGTGCCAAGGTTTTGGTGGTGGGGGGTGCTACACAGGTGGCTTCTATCAGAAGCTGCCAGAACCTTCCCCATGTCCGACAGAGCCGCTGCCAGCCGGCTCCAAGATGGACCCGCTGCTGGCCAAGGCCAAGGCCATCAGATAGTGCCTCTGGAATAACAGAGTTAAGAAGGGGAAAAAAACACAGCTGGAGAGAGGAGTGAGAATATGTGAGAGAAACAGTCCTGCAGACACCAAGGCCACTGGAGAAGGAGGGGGAGGAGGTGCTCCAGCTGCCGGAGCAGAGATTCCCCTGCAGCCCGTGATGAAAACCATGGTGGGGTAGCTGTGGCCCTACAGCCCATGGAGGTCCACAGCGGAGCAGGTATCCCCCTGCAGCCCATAGAGATGTGTAATGAACTGACTACAGCCCCCATTCCCTGTCTTCCTGCACTGCTAGGGGGGAGAAGGTAGAGAATTCAGGAGGGAAATTAAACCCAGGAAGAAGGGAGGGGTGGACGACGTTGTAAGATTTGGTTCTATTTCTCATTATCCTACTCTGATTTAATTGGCAATAAACTGAACTAATTTCCCCAAGTCGGGTCTGTTTTACCCACGATGGAAATTGGTAAATCTCCCTGCCCTTATCTTGACCCATGAGTCTTTTTTTATATTTTCTCTCCCCTGCCCAGCTCAGTAGGGGAGGGACTGAGCAGTTTTGTGGGAACCTGGCACTCAGACAGGGTTAACCCACCACATACTCCCAGATATTCTGCCTGGATTTCAGTTGTTGTGCTACATGAGGCATGTTTACCAGCATGTAATCCTGAGGTAGCCATCATGTGGATCACGTTGTCAGTGTTTGTGCCCAAGAGGGAAGGCTGTGTGTGTCTCATGAGACACATGTTATGAGAACCGGCCAAGGAGAATGCTAACAAAGGAAGAAGAAAATGATAAATAAAGTAGGCTTAAAATAGTGAAATTATTTAAACTATTACTTCCACTGTAGAAGCTCTAAACTCTCACTTTTTTTCCCTAAAGCTTATGTCCCTGGTATCTCCTGTATAAATTCCCAGTATATCCTATTTCTTCCTACTCTTGTCAGTACTGTCGCAGAAAGGTCAACTGTCATAAAATACTATTAAATTCCTTTAGCCTCCAAAAAGCTTGGCTGCATCTAGTCTGCCTGTTGGCACTGCTCTAAAGTTATGTAGTAACTCCTGTGCTCATGAATTGTCTGGAAAAATGCTTATGGGCCCTATCCAAAACCACGCCAAGAACCTTTTGCAAAAATGCAGCACAATTTTGGCAATTTCAGCTGCATGAAGCACTTCTGCAACCACCAGAGATCAACAGACCGCGTCCAGCCAAGGATGCTGCCCATCCAAAATAGCTCTTGACTCAGGAGGCTCGAGATCTGCAGCTGAGTCTCAGCCTGCTGTCCATGTGTATCTTTGGTCTCCACAACGTCTGTGCCTTGGGATGGATTCAAGGAAAAGTCCAGGCTGACTACGGGCCCAGTACTAAGTGGAAATAAAGCACCTTTCTGAAATCTGGTTCCTAAACACAAAAAAAAAGGGAAGTGTAATGGAAACTTAACTGCATGGAGGCTAGATTTTAGCTAGATCACTAAGTCCCATTTTTTTAGATCTGTAGACCTTACAATACCAAATAGACTGAAATACAAACACTTTCCATTATCAAGAAGTTACACTCCCTTTGCAAATCATCCCTAGCCAAGGCCATGTCCCAAACAGTTTCAGTTTTTCAGTGTTTCAGTAAAGAAGCAGCTTCGTGGGAATGCTGAACACCCTGGGACTGAGATTAAATATTGTGTGATATTGGAAGGTCACCCTCCTCAGTATTTTCTGAATGAAAGACTCCTTAGAATGGGGAAAAGTAAAAGGCTGCAGGATCATTTGTAGACATCCTATTAACTGAGGCTGTATATTGAGATTTCTAGCATGACATTGCTAAAGTCTCTAAAGCAACTCAGCTTTCAAAACTTGCAAGACCACTAAAAGATTATTCAAAGATCAGGGAGCACAATCCAGGAACTGAGGTGGAAGAGTCTGTAACTGGTTTTGATGCAATTACCAGCATGCATAGTCAAATCATACAGGTACGTGCTGTATGTTTCACCAAAGTTGTGTTTAAGCTTCTTTTCTTACTGAAACGCAATGACTGGCCTGCCTTTTGCACAGGTGAGTGCATTTTAGAGATGTTCATAGGTAAAGCAGACACAGCAGCTGGAGGATTAATTAAACGTTTGCCTAACTACATAAACAGACAGTGATATATCTTCATAGCATCTGGCAGTTTAACCATTCACTAGTCATCCCATAATTAGCATGCTGATGAATTTAATAGAATACTGTTCCAATGTAGTACCAGATGGTCCATCTGACTTACAAGGGGAATGACAATCTCTGTCACGTTTACTTCAAGGGTAGCAGAACAGCCAAAAAGATCCTTCTTAGACTACAACACTGATGATATAGGAGGTTATGTTTGCTCTCCTCAGAAAGCAATGGCTTTAAGTGTTGCTATGTGAAGTAAGAATGATTCAGGAACTTCACATGAAAAGTCTGCTTGGCTTTCCTTGTTTATTTCTACTGTTTGGTAAAGACATTAACTTGCTTGCTGTGTTTGCAGAAGAACTTTGTGTAAGACAAGTAAGGACCAATCCCAAGGTACTGTGGAACAGGAGGGGGTGGAGGATATTGAGTAGTGCTCAGAGACATCTGCTCTGCAGCAAGGCCTGTGAGATGGCCCCTGGCCACCTCAGTGGAGCTTTAAGTTACTCCAAACATTACACAAGTGACTCTTTGCTGTCGCTCCATTCATTAGGGAAATTAACTTTTACAAAGCAACTAGTGAAATGGCAAGGACAGTAAAATGAGGAATATCCATGGAAGACTAAAATACAGAGATGGAGATATATTTGCTGTCAATAAGTAAAGAGACTTATTATGTAGCCAGCAGAGAATTTCAATAGACTTCAGTATCATTCTGACTTTAGTGGAATTAGTAGTCAGACTATAGCAATCTTATTATCAAAGGATGTCTTGTAACTAAGAAACTCTGGGAGAAGATGTTATGATCCAATTATTAAGGTTCTTTAGAAATACCTCTGCCCAAATTAAGGTGCAAACGAGACCATATCCAAGTCAATAGTACGGGTTTTATTGTATAGTAAATATGAGAGAGAGAGAGGAAAAGAGAGAAAGGGAGAAGCAGGAAAAGAGGTGGGGGGGGAAAGAAAGAGAGTGACAGATGCAGAATAAAAGAATATCACCATCCGTGGATCCCAACGATGTTGCGTTGATCCTCTCCAGCTGGTCTTCTTGGTGGTGATGGTCCCCCTGAAAAGCACAGAATCCCATAGGTTAATATACACTCAGGCCAGGTGGCAATGTCCAGGCATGTCCCCCGGGGGTGGGACAGTCTCTTGCAGTAGACTCTGCTTGCACCACGTGCAGTCCTGTGGGGCAAGGCCTAGCCCTTTGGGGGGTCTGTGATGGATTATGACACCCCCTCAGCTGCTTCTCATGTGAAAGATGTGGATGTGGCTTGTGGGGTTGGGGGTTCCACCCTGGGCCAGTTTGTCTAAGGGAGGATGGGCATTTATTGCCTCTTACCATAGGTTATGCCATGCACCCAAAACCTCCTCCTCTCCACTCAGCTGAGGGGAGTCTGTGCAAACCTGACTTTGTGAGCTGTGCTCTCCCCCCACCCCAAACTCAGCCGGGGATGCTTCTCAGTGCAGCTGGTGGCTTTGGCCTTTGTGGATGCATATCTTTCCTTCAGCCTGAAATGACTGAACAATAGGCTTCCCTTTATCTAATCTCAGCAGTTTGACTCTCAGTCCAAAGTCCCAATCAGGTATCGTTACCGAGGCTTCTTTGGTTGTAGTTTCTTTATACAGTTTTTGTTACAATGAGAAAAACTTTATATCAATGTTTGAGGCATGAACTATTTCAGTCTCTGACAGAAGACACCGTGTGACAGATAAATCTCAGTGGTTCTTTCATTTGGAAGCTGGATGCAGCCTGCTAGGCCAAAGTCTCCTTCATGGCAGCTATCGATCATGCTCCAGCTGAGCTCCTGCTAGCACTCTGAACATTAAAATTTGCTAACTGGTTTGTACTCAGTCTACCTCTGTACAATCCCTTTCTCATAAATAACACACTATACTGTCAAAATGTCAATGTAGGGACTCCATACAGACTGATTGCTACCTTATCAGCACGAGCAACACACTCCACACTAATATCCTAAATGCCCTGCTACTAGAGAACAATTGCTTTTAACTTCAGGATCTTCCAAAATGTATGTAGATTGATGGAGACCTCAAACTACTTTCAGGGGCTTCTGCAGTGATTCTGACTTAAAGACCACTGCACAGTGAGCATTAGTGATCCACGTAACAGTGAATCTGTGAAGGCACAAGTCCCTGCTGTTCTGCGCACCTACAGCATCACCTTCAGGCCTGTGCCGTGCTGTACTTCTGCCTCGGTGCAGGGCAGATTCAGTGGGGTGATGGTAATGGAGGAGCTTGTGGGCAGCTCCCACTCCATACCAGCGATTACACACCTGCGTGGCCTTGCCTTTATCTCACAGAGCACCAAGTTCTCATGTGAACATCCTCTGTGTTTGACAGCAGATATGATGAATGGAGTTGTATTCCTGTAAGAAAATCCTATAAGAGCTTGAACGACCAGAACAGACGAACCCTTCCTTCTGACGGGGTCTGCGGGGCATGCTGCTACTCTCCAGTGCTGCACAACACGGGATTCCCAGCATCTAAAGGGACGTAAGTTTAACTCTACTCTTCTCCTTCTTTATACTATTACCTTTTATAAGTCTTATTTTAAGTGATGCTTTACAAAATCGAAGTGCCTTTCTTACTGCGATCGTAACCCCCGTGCGCAAACCCCTTGTTGCAGCCGGCGGGTCCCAGTTAGAAACGCCTCTCCGGAGAAAGGATCCTGAGGGAAAGGGAGCCCGGGAGGGTGCGTGAGTGACTGGCCAGGGTGCAGCGGCGGGCGGGCTGCTAGGCGAGTCGCCCCAGTGGCTCCCGCGGTGGCCGGGGACAGCAAGGAAGGGCTGTCTGGACGCCTCGCCCGGCTGAAGCACTGGGGTGTCCCAGCAGGGATGGGGCAGGGGTACGGAAAGTTGGGGGACGCTTTGCCCTGCGTTTACTTGTGCATGAAGTGGGGGCGTCCCGCGCAGCCGGCCCGGCCCGCGTACCGCGGGGGCTCCGGGGCCGAGGAGGATGCGGAGGGCTCCAGCCGCTTGGGGACGGCCGGGGCGAGGTGCCCGCGCCCTCCGCCGCCGGGAAGATGCTCCTGCCCCTGCGCCGCCTCTGCCCCCGGCCGGGCCGGGCCGGGGCGATCCCTGCCCGCTCGGCGCAGGAGAGGGGCGCGGGAAGAGACCGGCGCTCACAGGCTCCGCTCCGCCGCGCTCGTGATACCCTGGGAATGGCAGGATATGCGATCGGTTATTGCTGTGCCAGGCAGCGGACCGGGGGAACCCCACTGCACGGAACCCCACCCCACTACCCCAAGAACGGGCGGACAGATACGAACTTGTTGGGGCTGGCAGGGTGGAAGGGTCGTAGGCAAGGATGTCATGCGGGACAGTGTCAAAAGCTTTGCATAAATCCCGGCAGACGATGTCGGCTGCTCTGCCCCACCCACCAACGTTGTAGCCCCGGCACAGAAGGTCACCAAATTTGTCAGGCATGATTTGCCCCTAGTAAAGCCACGGTGGCTGTTACCAATCACCTCTGTTTTCCATATGCCTTAGGATAATTTCCAGGACAATCTGCTCCATCATCTTGCCTGGCACGGAGGTGAGACTGACTGGTCTGTAGTTCCCCGAGTCTTCGGCTTTCCCGTTTTTAAAAATGGGGGCTATATTTCTCTTTTCCCAGTCTTTGATGTCTTGGTTTCAGACGATTTTAAAAAGAACATTCTAGAATTAGTTGTTTCCCTTTATAGGAGAATATATACGAACATATCTGAATTGCATTCACCTGTGGGAAAGGTGGGCCAGTTGTTGTCACCTTCAGGCTAGCTTGTGATGACTTCCAAGATCCCAGGGCTATTCACATTTCCTATTTGAGCTTGTTGTCTAGTGAGGGCAATCCATGTACTCCAGGTAGCATCTCTGGCATGATGTGTTGCAGGGACCTTTCCTTTAAACATCCAGCCCAGCAGTGGCAGCCAGGGTGCCAGAAGCAGCTGTGCTTCATGGCCAATCACTTCTGAGGCAGCTGAACCCCTTCATAGCATGCAAGAACCTCTTTCACAGTTGGGGTGTAGCTGGCTTCAGATCCCCTGTATACCTGACTCCAAAACCCAAGAGGTCGTCCTTGAGTCTGTCCTGGTATCTTCTGTCAGAGACTTCAGGCTGTGCTATATGTACAGCACATTATTCACATCCTGTCCTGTCCTGCCTGGCCCAAGGGCTACTGCATGAGCAATTTCTTGTTTGATCAGTTCAAATGCTTGCTGTTGCTCAGGGCCCCACTTGAAACAGTTTTTCTTCTGTGTCACAAGGTAGAGAGGGCTTACAATCTGGTTGCATTCTGGATGTGCATCCTCCAAAAACCCACAGCATCTAGGAAACCTGTGGTTTTTTTCTTGCTGGTCAGTGAGGACATGTGTCTTAGCTTACATGGAAGGTGTAACCAAAAAGTATGTCTTCTATTACCATCCTCATAATCACCTGTTAAGAACAGGTGCGGCAGTGTTCTTTATCTTCAGCATGACTCAGCCCTGATAACACCCTCTGGAGGGCCATCCCCACTAATGGACCATTAAGGTCTTCCAGCATGACTCATACAATTACATCATCCCATTGTGAGACGCCCCGCCCAGAGGGGAGAAACTGAACATTCCCACCTGTACATAAACTGAAGTTTTGGAGCACTACCACACTTCTTCCACTGGATTCCCAGAGGAGAAGAGCTTGATAATCACCACTGGACCTCCAGAGATGAACCAGATCTTTCTTCAGGATCACCACTTCAACCGGACCACATCCATCATTCCAAGGAGGCTGCAGCTACCATTTAATTGGACTGCTATCACCACCCTGACCAACAGGGTGGCAGGTTGTATTCTGACTCTGTCAGTTTAAGCTGGTGTTTCTGTATTATTGCCTTTACTTTAATTTTTCCTGTTAAATTATACTTCTGTCTTGGAGTCTCTCACAATATATTCATGTGGGGTTAATTCCTCTGCTGCTTAGTTTTCAAACTAGCACACTCAAAGGTAAAGTTGTCTCTCAGTTCTCTTTCAATGAGACTCTTTCAGAGTCAGAGTCAACTGCCTGTGCCTTCTCAGGAGCTCATCTTCTTATGCAATTTCCTTCCATCTGATTTCTTCTGCTCTTTCTGTAGCTCAATAAGATTCTCACAACATGACAGCTATCTTATTAATCACCTCTGTCGGTATCTGCTGACAGCCATTTTGCCACTCACTCCTATGAACTGAATTTCCTGGGTAGGTCCTTTGACTTTTTTGTTTAATGACAAAAACGGCTTTCAGGAGAATCTGGATTATTTTCTCCCCTTTCTCAAAAACCTCTTCTGCTGTGTTCCCCCATACAATGAGGTCACTGATAAAGTGCAAGTATTCTGGAACCTCACCCTTTTCAGTGCAGTTTGGATCAGTCCATAAAATGGTGGGACTGTGCTTCCACCCCTGAAGTAATCAATTCCAAATGTACTGCATCCCCTTCCAGACAGCAAACTGCAGTTTGCACTCTGCTGATAGAAGAATGGAGAAAAACGCATTTGTACTGTCAAGAGTGGGGTCCCATTTTTCTGCCTTGCACTCCAGTTCATACTAATGTTCCAGTATGTCTGTCACGGCAGCTCTCAGTGATAGTATGACTTAATTCAGAACCACAGAATCATCTAGGTTGGAAAACACTTCTGAGATCACCATGGTCAACCCATGATCCAACACTACCTTATCAACCAGACCATGGCATCAAGTGCCAAATCCAGTCTTTTCTTAAACACCTCCGGGGATGGTGACTCCACCATCTCACTGGGCAGCGTATTCCAATGCCCAATCCCCACTTCTGTGGAGAACTTCTTTCTAATGTCCAACCTAAACTTCCCTGGCACAGCTTAAATCTCTGTCCTCTTATCCTGTCACTAGTTGCCTGGGAGAAGAGACCAGCCCCCACCTGGCTACCCCCTCCTTCCTGGTAGTTGTACAGAGTGGTTAAGGTCTCCCCCTGAGCCTCTCCAAGCTAAACACCCCCAGCTCCCTTCGCTGCTCTTCATATGACTTGCGTTCTAGACCCTTCACCAGTTCTATTGCTGTTCTCTGGACATGCTCCAGCATCTCAACGTGCCTCCTAAATTGGGGGCCCAGAACTGGACACAGTACTCAAGGTGCGGCCTCACCAGTTACAAGCACAGGGGAAGAATCACTTCCCTAGTCCTGCCGGCCACACTTCCTGCTGACATAGACTGACTTCCCCAGTTCATTTCCATGTGTAGTACAGGGACCCTATCTCCTCCTACAGTGTGTAGGCGTTTTGTTTGGGCAAGACCATGGAGGTTAGCAAATCCCCTAGTGTTTGCCAGCCAAGTGGATTCTGCTAAATTTGTATCCCAGTGCTTCTATGCCCCATTACCTGACACTCTTAACATAGTCTTCAGCAATCCATTATCTTTCCAGATGCTGATGGGTGATAAGGGATGTAATTTATCCACTTAATACTATATTTCTTTGCCCAAGAGTATATAAGGTTGTTTCAAAAATGAGTCCCATTGTCTGATTCAATTATCTCTGGGGTACCATGTTTCCCCACAGGAACAAACAGTTTTCCCCATCTTTCTGCATTACCTACTGTCAGAGACTGAAATAGTTCATGCCTCAAACATTGATATAAAGTTTTGCTCATTGTAACAAAAACTGTGTAAAGAAACTACAACCAAAGAAGCCTCGGTGAGAATACCTGACTGGGACTTTGGACTGAAAGTCAAACTGCTAAGATTAGATAAAGGCAAACCTATTGTTCAGTCATCTCAGGCTGAAGGAAAGGTGTGCATCTGCAAAGCCCAAAGCCACCAGCTGTGCTGGCAATCATCCCCGGCTGAGTTTGGGGTGGGGAGAGCACAGCTCACAAAGTCAGGTTTGCACAGACTCCCCTCAGCTGAGTGGAGAGGAGGAGGTTTTGGGTGCAGTGGCATAACCTCTGCTGAGAGGCAATAAACACCCATCTTCTGTTACACAAACTGGCCCAGCTGTGGAACTCTCAACCCCACAGGGCACATCCATGGGACATTCATGTGAGAGGCAGCTGAGGGGGTGTCGTAATCCATCAAAGACCCCCCAAAGTGCTCAGCCTTGTAACACAGGACTGCACGTGATACAAGCAGAGTCTGCTGCAAGAGACTGTCCCCCTCCCCGGGGGGACATGCCTGGACATTGCCACGTGGCCTGAGCGTATATTAACCTATGGGATTATGTGCTTTTTGGAGGGACCATTATCACCAAGAAGACCAGCTGGAGAGGATCAACACAACATTATTGGGATCCACGGATGGTGATATTCTTTTATTCTGTCTCTGTCACTCTCTTTCTGTCATCTCCACCTCTTTTCCTTCTTCTCTCTCTCTCTATTTACGATTAAATAAAACCCATATTATTGACTTGGATATGGTCTCAAATGGATATTTGGTGCAAATGGATATTGCACCTTAATTTGAGCAGAGGTATTTCCAAAGAACCTTAATAATTGGATCAAAACACCCACCAAGTGTAATCACATCCTTGAGCAAAACCAATCCCATGGATGGGTTTGCCTTTGCCTGAGGTGCGACTAATCCAAAGTCTTTCCTAAAATACCTCTCGTGTACAACAGGGACTTTGTCTCCATCTGCTGTGTGCAAAGATGCAGACTGGGCAGGACTGGCTCAATTGACAGAGCCTCGGGTGTTGACCATCCAGCTGGCCTTTCTCCAGTGAACCAGCCATCCCCACAGAGTATTAGCTACCATCCACGAATCAGCGTAAAGATAGAGCCTTGGCCACTTCTCTCTTGCAGCAATATCCAAAGCCAGCTGGATGGCTTTAAGCTCTGCAAGCTGACTCGATCCACCTTGTCCCTTAGTAGCTTGTGCAGCTCACTGTGTAGAGCTCCATACAGCAGCTTTCCATTCCTGATTTGCCCCCTACAATTTGACAGGAGCCATCAGTGAAGAGGGCATATTGTCTTTATGCCCTCGTGCTGCACATTGAGCACCAAAATCTGTCTTGGTTTGAAAGACAGGTGTTTGCCAAGGAAGGTAGGAACCCCCCTTGGAATAGGGAATATGACCCCTTTTCCTTCCAAATTTTTATAACTTTGAAATCATGGGGCTCTCAAGCAAAAGATATGGCAAAAAGGAATAACAGTTCTTCACTAATATTTAGAGCAAGGCAATAATACAGAAACAACAGTTTAAATAGACAAAGTCAGAATACAACCTGCCACCCTGTTAGGGTGGTGCTGCAGTCCAGTTAAAATGGTGGCTGCAGTCCCATTGGAGTGATGGATGTAGTCCTGTTGAAGTGGTGATCTTGTGTAAAGGTCTCATCAGTCTCTGGAGGTCCAGTGATGGCTCTTGAGCTCTTCTCCTCTGAGAATCCAGTGGAAAAGGTAGTCCAGTGTTCCAGAGTCTCTGCTTATATGCAGGTAGGAATGTATAGTTCCTCCCCTCTGGACAGGGTATCTCACAATGGGCTGATGTAATCATATGAGTCACTCCTGGAGACCTTGATGGCCCATTAGCAGAGATAGCCCCTGATGGTGTTATCAGGGCTGAGTCATGCTGACATAAAGAACACTGCCCCACCTGTTTTTAACAGCTTATGGAGATGGTAATAGAACATATACTTTTGGTTACACCTTCCATGTAACCTAAGACACCCTGTCCCTTCGTGGTTGCCAGAAAACCGACGCCTAAAACAGGCTACCTGAAATAGAGGCCAAGACAAAGTTAGGAGAATAAAAAGCAGACAAATTTATTCAAGGCCTTCAAGGTACGTTCAGGGCAAGCAAAGCCCCTTCACGAGGCTACACCCAAAATGGACATTGGGTCATGAGCTCTTCACCTTTTGGAAGTTCTGTAGTATTAGCATATTGGCCCTGAATTCTCCAATCACATTCTTAGGCAACAATGTTAACCATCCCAGGCCCACTCCCCGCAGCTCACTGGTGTTTACATATTTTCGGGCTCTAGGGCAATGAATGTGTCCTTGGATTTCTGTTCAGAGGGAATTACATTTGCTAAAGGTGCTGGGAACAGAGGTTTTAGCATTTTGTAAGAAGCACCGAACTACACCAAGTTACAGATACATGGAGAGTAAAAACTACAAGTTCTTAGGCATCATTACCACTTCCCTGGGCAGTCCATACCAAAGCCTCATCATTCTTTCTGTGAAGAATTGTTTCCTAATGTCCAACCTAAACCTCCCCTGGTACAGCTAAAGACTGTGTCCTCTCATCCTGTCACTAGCTGCCTGAGAGAAGAGACCAGCCCCCTTGGCTACACCTTCCTTCCTGGTATTTGCAGACAGTGATAAGGTCTCCCCCTGAGTCTTCTTTTTTCCAGGCTAAACACCCCAGCTCCCTTAGTCGCTCTTCACATGACTTGTGTTCTAGATCCTTCACCAACCTTGTTGCCCTTCTCTGCCTATGCTCCAGTATCTCAACATCCTTCTTAAACTGGGGGCCCAGAACTGGGCACAGTACTCAAAGTGTGGCCTCACCAGTTACAAGTACAGGGGGAAAATTACTTTCCTTGTCCTGCTGGCCACACTAGTCCTGATACAGGCCAGCATGTCACTGGCCTTCTTGGACACTTGGACATACTGCTGGCTTATGTTCAGATGGCTGTCAACCAGTACCACCAGGTCCCTTTCTGTCTGGCCACTGCCCAGCCACTGTGCCCAGCCTGTAACACTGCAGGGGGTTGTGTGGCCAAAGTGCAGGACCCAGCACTTGGCCTCATTAAACCTCATATTGTTGGATTCTTCCCATCTATTCAGCCTGTACAGGTCCTTCTGCAAAGGACCTAACCCTAACCCTAACCCTTCTGTAAAGCCCTCCTACTGTTGCCATTCAGCTGGTAGAATTATGAGCGCAGACACAGTCAAAAGGGATAAAAGGGTTTTATCTCGGTATGTTACTGTGTGCACAGCTCTTTGCAGGCGGAACACGCCGAGATGCACACACCCAAATAACGCATATACAATTTTATGGACCATGCAAATTAGCATATCTGTCTAAAATCCCCCAATAAGAAACTTAATAAATGAAGTAACTGTCCCCCTATTCTAAACACCCCCCCCCCCCCAAATGACGCTAGAACCCAGTTTACAAAATATGTTCCAGAGAGAAGGTTTCAACTAAGGCTGAAGCCTCGAGTTTTGAGATAGTATAGAGCTCTCTGGCCTCCTGCTGTGAACGTTTGGTCTTTCTGCCTTGCAGGACCTCAAAACTAAGTGAGAATATCAGACTACAAGAATTACAGGCATGTAGGCAAAGGGTACAAGGAGTGTATAAAGGGTACAGAAAATATAAAAAGGCTATAAAAATGTATTAAAGAGAGTATACAAAGAAACAGCAAAACAATCATCAGACATCACTACCCTCCAGCAGATCAACACTCACTCCCACCTTAGTGTCATCTGCAAATTTGCTAATGGTGGACTCAATCCCCTCATCCAGATCATCCCTAAAGATATTAAACAGGACTGGGCCCAACACTGATCCCTGGGAATAACTGCTAGTGACTGGCCACCAACTGGATGCAGCAGCACTTCCCATCTCTCTTTGGGCCTGACTATCCAGCCAGTTCTTAATCCAGCAAAGAGAGCACCTGTCCAAGCCGTGGGCTGCCAGCTTTTCCAGGAATATGGTGTGGGAGGTGTCAAAAGCTTTGCTGAAGTCCAGGTAGACAACAAGTACAGCCTTCCCCGTATCCACCAGGTGGGTCACCTGATCATAAAAGGAGACTAGACAGGACCTGCCCCTCCTAAATCCATGCTGGCTGAGTCTGAGGCCTTGGCCATCCTGTAGGTGACATGTGGTCATATGGGGTGACCCGTAATCTTGCAGGGCACTGAGGTCAGTCTGACAGGCCTGTGGTTTCCCTGATCCTCCTTCCAGCCCTTCTTGTGGATGGGTGTCACACTGGCCTGTCGCCAGTAGCGAGGGCTGGACCAGCTGACCACCAGGGTTTGGTCAGCAGCCCGGCAGCGGCGTCTGCAAGTATCCCTGGATTTCAGGTTCACAGCAGTCAGGGATAGTGTCCCCTAGCTGCAGGCCATGCCTTCCTTGAGGCAGCCACGCTGTGTCCCCAAAGCCAGAGTGCTGCAAAGGGAGTGTTCCCTCGCCCGGAGCAAAGCAGACACGCAGTAACACAGTCGTCAGCTGCCTGGGCTCGGGGGCGAGAGACCCCAGCTCTCAGCAGGGCATCAGACTTTATTCTGAGGGTAACAACCAATCTCGGAACGGCACAGGACAGGAACCAGGGAGGGACAAAGGGACAGGGACCAATCGGGAAGGAGGAAGGGAGGAGAGGGAGATACGAAATACAATCATGGACTGAGGGACAGAAGGCAGAGCATATAATGAGAGGCTGACCAGCCTCCCCAGAACTCGACCCCTCCCTGGGGCAATCCACCCTCCTCCACCCCAGGCGGGTTTTAGTCCCTGGGTCCCCACAGACTTCTCAGGGGGGAAGGAACTTTCTGGGCTTGAAACACTGCTACACTGGCCAGCCTCCAGTCATCTGGAACCTCATCAGCGAGCCAGGACTAATGATAAATGATGGAGAATGGCTTGGAGAGTTCAACTTCCAGCTCCCTCATCACCCTAGGATGGATCCCCTGTAACCCCATAAACTCCTGAGCATGCAAGTGGCTTAGCAGGTCTCTTAACTGCTTCCTCCTGGACTACAGCAGGGCTATTTTGCTCACTCACCCCAACTGCTAACTCAGGAGGCCAGTTGTGTGGAGGACAACCTGTTTTACTGCTGAAAAGAGAGGCAAAGAAGGTGTTAAGTACCTCTGTATTTTCCTCATCTTTAGCTACTCTATTTCTCCCTGCATCCAGTTAAGGATGAAGTTTGTCCTTGCCCCTCATTTGCCATTAATGTATTAATAAAAATATTTCTTATTCTTCTTCACAGAAGTGGCCAGATTAAGGTCTAGCTGGGCTTTTGCCACTCCATTTTTTTTCTTACATGATCTAGCAACATCCTTAAACCTTTCCTGAACTTCCAAGAGACTCTCTAAAATAATCCAGCCCTTTCATTATTACCCAAAAAGGACTGTAGAGGTTTGACCTTGGCTGGGTGCCAGGTGCCCACTAAGCTGCTCTATCACTCTCCTTCCCAGTGGGACAGGGGAGAGAACAGGATGGAAAACAACTAGTGCGTTGAGATTAGGCAGTTTACTAAAGCAAAGGAAAAAAAAACAAGCAAAAGTTTGCACGTGCGTAAGCAAAGAGAAAAGTTAATCTCTACTTCCCATCAGCGAGTGATGTTCAGACACTTCCCAGGAAGTAGGGCCTTCAGCACATATAAGGATTCCTCCGGGAGGCAAACACCAAAGAATCACAAATGCTCCCCTTCCTCCTCTCTCCCTTAGCTTTTCCATCTGGTTTGATGCCATATTGTCACTCAAACTGCAGGAAAAACAAAAACTCTCCAACAATATTTTAGCGTTAGAGAGTCAAGGCATTACTTTGTTTTCTGGCCAGGATGTTGTTCTGGCCAAGATGTGTCACAGGAATAATTCTGTCCACACATAGCCCAGGTGTCCAGAGAGAATCATTCCATGACACGACAGTTACAAGCTTTTTCCCAAACTTTCTACAGTCAAAACCCATAGAACTTCATTGGTTTCATCTTCATTGGTCCAAAGCTTTGTATTCTTTACTATTTCTTGTTTTTTACTGGATCTGGATTTCTTTGCCTCTGATGCTAATTAGGCCCTCACTTCTTGATTTCCTTATCAGCCTTTTCCGGACCAGCTGTCTCCAACCCTGCCAGGGGCCAGCATCTGGGTAGATGTTGGTTGATGTTTTCTGATGGCCTTTCATCTTCTGCTGATGATTGTTATCTTTTGGGTATCTCTTTGGGGCTACTCCCAGTGTTGAAATGTTAAGCTTATCAGACTCCACCTGGTGGAACCATGTCCTAGAGAGAAACTTAAAATTCTTTTTCTCAGGGCAAAGGCACACAAAACCTTTGACTAAAAATTTTTTAACTGCTATATTTTCCAACAATATGATATGAAATATCCCTTTGGTTAATTTGGGTCAGCTGACCTGGATGTCTCCCCTCCCAGGATCTTTCCCACTCCCAGCTCCTTGATGGGGGCAAGGAATATTAGAGGGAGTGTGCTGCTCAGCAGTAGCCAAAACACTGGTGTGTTATCAACAGCCTTCCAGCTACCAATGCAAACCACAGCACTGTGAGGGCTGCTAAGGAAAAAAAAATTATCTCAGTCAGACCCAATTCAGTCTCCACCCCTTATTCCATATAATTTGTGTCATACTCACATCCCACACAATCTATGTATCTAGTTTAAAGCCCTCTCAATCACCCCTCCTGTCACCAAAACTGCAGGAAAAACAGAAACTCTCAAACAACATCTTTTCAGGGTTGGAGAATCAAGGTATTACTTTATTCTGCCTGGGATGCGCAACAGAAATTATTTCATCCACATATGCCTGGGTTGTGCAGTGAAGATCATTCCATGACACAATTATTTACTAGACTTTTCACATACTGATACAGACAAAACCCAAAGAAATTCTCATTCATTGGTCTCAAATTACACAATTCTTAGTATTCAATCTCCTATCGCTTATTGATCCCTTCGCCTTTACTGCTAATTTGGTCCTCATTCTTCAGTTCTTCTCAGTCTTTTCCCAGACCAGGTGTCTCCAACTGCACCATGGGGGTGATGATCGTTAATGGCCACTTATCTCCTGCCCTTCTTCTGCTCCTGGCTCCGCCGCGCCTCCCTCAGCAGCTCCTGCACCGCCTCAGCCTGCACCGAGCGGGGGTCGGGGGCAGCCCCGGCGGGAGCGGGGTCTGTGCTGCGGGTGTCACCAGCGGCGGTGGCGGGGCCCGTGCGGTCGCGGGGGCGCTCCGGGTTCCTCGAGCGGCGCGGGGGCATCACGGGGATCAGCAGCTCCCTGGGGCGGGCCGGGGCCGGCCGCGTGCTCAGCAGCTCCCGCTCCTCGACTGCTCTTAGGAAATCGGTGTCGCTCTCGGTGTCGCCGCCCGCGCCGGGCTCCACGCAGAGTGCCGCGGGCAGCAGCCGCCGCCGCTCCGCCCTGCGGCTCAACACGAAGGACACCAGCCCCGGCTCCGCCGTTGCCCCGAACGCGCCGCTCCCTGTGGCCACCGCCACATCGCTGCCGGCTGCCATCTTCCTGCGCGGGGCCCTTTGCGATAAATACACTGATACACAGAAAAC
The DNA here is from genome assembly GCA_036785705.1 of Acanthornis magna. Classification (NCBI taxonomy): domain Eukaryota; kingdom Metazoa; phylum Chordata; class Aves; order Passeriformes; family Acanthizidae; genus Acanthornis; species Acanthornis magna. The sequence continues at coordinate 18,907,679 of JAWUZG010000090.1, forward strand.
TGCTTTGAACGCGCAGAGTATACGTTGTTGGTCAAAGTGACGGTCGCAGTCTTGTTGAAAGCAGTGGTCGCAGTCGCATCTCAATTCTGCTCTCCCTCCGAATCCGTTGAGTGGTACCAGGAGTACCCAAGCCAAAGATTTATGTATGTTCAGGTTCAGGTGGGAATGCTCACTACCACCCCTAGGGCAGGAAGTTTCACAACGGATGGTGTAACACTGTGAGTCATGGGATATTTTGGGAGTCTTTGAGGGTCTTAAGTCGTTACAGCAGCCTATTCTCCTGGTGCCATCGAGTCCTTTATGGCCCATTAGCGGAGTTGACCCATCTGGCTGGGTGTGGACATGCTGGTGTCACTCAAATTTGGGAGGAAAAACCCTCTAGCACGATATTTGAAGTGACTGAGAATCAGGCATTACTTTATTCTGGCCATGGAAAATATTCCATATCACCCATGCCTTTTATCAGGCTTTCTACAGATTTATACCCGCAGAACCCAAAGCAATCCCCCTGCTTATTGGTCCCAAATTCCACATTTTTTCTAATGTTTGGTTTCTTACTGGTTATGGATCCCTTCGCCTCTGATGCTAATTCAGTCCTCCCTCCTTGGTTCTCTTACCAGGTTTTTCTGTACCAGGTGTCTCCAACCATGCCAGGGGGACATGTCTGGGGCTGATGATTGTTATCTTTGGTGTATTTTCCGTGCTACCCCCAGTCTCCTGAGATGTTAAGCTCATCCCATGTTGAGTGGTGCAACTGTCCCCTGAAAAAAACTTAAAATTCTTTTCCCCAGAGCAAACAAAGCCTGACTATAGAAATAAAGTAAAAACTTCTACAAGTTACATTATTTCTAACACTGGTGCTTCCCAGAGGGAAGTTGTCACAGTGGAGTCATTGGTGTGAAGAAAAAGAAACACTACTTGCCTTCCATGATTTGCCTCTTTTTCCTTATGTCATTTAACACCCAGCTGTGCAGCAGTTGAATTTTTATGGGAGTTAAAGAAGGATAAGGATCAGGCTGTTTCTCCAGCTCAATAGGACCAGGATCAAAAGGTTAAATATCTGCAACAGGGCACTCAGCAGGCTGCAAAGTTTTTAAAGCAGTAAAAGTATCAACGTTTCAAAACACCAACATATGCCTATGACATGAACAATATGCACATGGTATCAGTATGTGTAGCATTATTCGTTTGCTTCGTCCATCTTAGTGGGTAAGACATTTGCAGTGCCTTTAGCAGTCAGGATGGGGCAACAAATGGTCTCACACATCGTGAAGGAACCCATTTCACATGGTGACCTATGGAGACACAAGCCCATGTTAATAGATCTAAGGGTGCTTCCCATTGCCCTGTTAACAGGTCCTTTACCATCACTGGAGGTCTGGGATGAGCCTTTGTATCAAAAGAATATTGTCTTTCACATGCTATTTGGCCTGCCTCATCTCAGTTTAAAAAATTGAGAACATACAAGCCTTTGCTAATATGTCATGTGGGCACCCCAACTCTTCCTTCTTTTGTTTTTCAAGTGTGGTTTTCAATGTCCTGTAGGCACATTCAGCAATGGTCTGCCAAATGGGAGAGTAGAGAAATACATGTGATGTGGGAGACACCCCACAGTTGTAAGAATGGACAAGACCATTCTGAAGTGTAGGCAGGCCCATTGTCCTTCTTGATAGAGTCTGGAAGGCCTAAAGTGGCAAAGCAGGTTAGCCAGCGCCAAGTGACATCACAGGCTTTCTCGCTGCTGTGGGTAGTCGCCCTCAAGAAATGAGAGTAAGTGTCAACAAATACATGAACATCTTTCAAATGACCACATTCTGGAACATGAGTGACATCAGTTTGCTAAATAGTGTTAGCGGTCAGGCCTCAAGGACTAACGCCTTCTGCCAAAGGAGCAGGAGCAACTCCATGACAAGAGACACAAGACAGTAAAATGGCATGAGCCTCCAAAGAAGTTAACTGAAATTGTTTGCCTAAAGAGTGAGTGTTTTGGTGGAGGAAGTAATGAGATAGTTTGGCTTGTGCAAAAGTGTTTGGTACAATACTTGGCATAACAGTGAGTGTATATAGTTCACCTAAAGGCTGTTTTCTCTTACACTAGGATGACGACAAATTCCATGAATTCCATAGCATAACAACAATATTAGCTGATATTAATAACACTATCAAAGAGCTTATATAAGGATGACCAATGGCTCTGGAAGTCTGCAGTACAAAATCATCCACATTCAAATCCACCCTGGGCCAGGAGAAGGACTTGTATTAATTTGTTGTCATTGTTTGTCTTAATATGTTCCCAAACTCAGCAAAATAAAAAGCAGTGTGGCTGCTGAATGCCATGTGCCACACAGGAGCTTGCTACTTGAGAACTACTATTGACATACTATAGCATGCTATATCTATGTCTACATATATAAACTGCCTTCGTCTCACCCCACTTGGGTGCCAAAAAGCCTGTAGTGGCTTGGCCTTGGCTGGCCGCCAGGTGCCCACTAAACCGTGCTCTGTCACTCCCCTTCCCAATGGGACAGGGGAGAGAAGATGGAGAACAACCAGAGGGTGAGATAAGGCAGTTTATTACAGTGAAGAAAAGAAACAAGCAAAAGTTTCTGTCTGCGTAAGTAAAGGGAAAAGTTAATTTCTACCTCCCATCAGCAAGTGATGTTCGGACACTTCCCAGGAAGCAGGGCTTCAGCATATGTAGTGGTTTCTCTGGAAGGCAAACATTGAAGAATAATGCATGCCCCCCCTTCCTCCTCTCTCCCTTAGCACAAGGGTCCTCTGACAGTCCAGACAAGGTCTTCAATTGTTTAATGCCCTCTACCTCCACTAGTCCAAAAGCAGCTATCCCAAAAGCCCAGTGATGTCCTTTGGGGTCTTTGAAATAACCATTCCTGAGGTAATCTATACAAAGAATACACAGGGCCTCCGGACTGGTCACAATAGGGGGTTTCTTCCACTCCTTCCCGGCCAAGCTCACCGCAACTTCTAACAGGGTCAACTGCTGCTATCCCCCTGTCACCCCAGCAATAGAAACAGATTCTGCCCCCACGTGTCCTGATGGCATTAGGGGGCACTGCACACCAGTACCAATTAAAGCTTTATATTTCCGTGGCTCTGATATGCCAGGCCAGTGGATCCACACTGTCCAAAAGACATCACTTTCCCATGCTTCTGTCACAGAATCACAGAATCACAGAATCACAGGATCACAGAATCACAGAATCACAGAATCACAGGATCACAGAATCACAGAATCACAGAATCACAGAATCACCAGGTTGGAAAAGACCTTCAAGATCACCAAGTGCAACCCATGCCCTAATACCACCTCAACTAAACCATGGCACTGAGTGCTACATCCAGTCTTTTTCTATACACATCCAGGGATGGTCACTCTACCACCTCCCTGGGCAGATGATTCCAGAACTTTATCACTCTTTCAGTAAAAAACTTTTTCCTAACATCCAATTTAAATTTCCCTTGTCTCAACTTGAGACTGTGTCCTCTTCTTCTGTCAGCTGTTGACTGGAGAAAGAGACCAACCCCCACCTGAGCGGCGGAAACTACCTTTCAGGTAGTTGTAGAGAGTGATATGGTCATCTCTGAGTCTTCTTTTCTCCAGGCTAAACAGCCCCAGCTCCCTCAGCTGTTCCTCATAGGGCTTGTGTTCCATGCCCTTCACGGGCCTCATCGCCCTCCTTTGGACACATTCAAGGGTCTCAATGTTCTTCCCGAACTGAGGAGCCCAGAACTGGACATGGTACTCGAGGTGCAGCGTCACCAGTGCCAGGTACAGGGGGAGAATGACTTTCCTGGTCCTGCTAGCCACACTAGTTCTAATATAGGCCAGGATGCCATTGGCTTTCATGGCCATGAGGGCACACTGCTGGGTCACGGTCAGTCGGCTGTCGACCTCTACCCCCGGCTCCCTTTCTACCTGGTGCTGTCCAGCTACACTGTGCCCAGCCTACAGCATTGCAGGGGGTTATTGTGGCCACACAGTAGGTGTTAAACTTCATCTTATTGGACTCTGCCCATCTATCCAGTTGATCCAGGTCTCTTTGCAGAGCCCTCCTACCTTTTGACAGATTGACACACACTCCCGGCTTGGTGTCATCTGCAAATTTACTAATAGTCAACTCAATACTCTCATCCATGTTGTCAATAAAAATATTAAACAAAACTGGCCCCAGCACAGATCCCTGAGAGACACCACTAGTGACTGGCCGCCAGCTGGATGCAGCACCGTTCACCACCGCTCTCCGGGCCTGGCCATCTGGCCGGTTCTTAAGCCACCAAAGAGTGCACCTGTCCAAGCTGTGAGCTGCCAGCTTTTCCAGGAGTTTACTGTGGGAAACAGTGCCAAAGGCCTTGCTGAAGTCCAAATAGACAACGTCCACGGCCTTTCCCACATCTGCAGGGTGGGTCACCTGGTCATAAAAGGAGATTGGGTTGGTCAAACACAACCTACCCCTCCTAAACCTATGCTGTCTGGGTCTAATCCCCCAACCGTCCTGTAGATGCTGTGTGATGGTGTTGGAAAATATACCAGTTTAAAAATTTTGCATAACTTTAGTCAAAGACTTTGTCTTTAGCCCGGGAAAAGGAATTTCAAGTTTCTTTTCAGGACATTGTTCTGCCAGGTGAGGTCTGATGAACTCAACATATCTAGAGATTGGGAGTAGCCCAAAGATACCCAGAGAGATAAAGGTCATCAATGCAACATTAACAGAACATCGGTGGCCATCTACAAACATCCACCCCAGATGCCACCTCCTACAGAGCTGAAGACATCTCGCCCAGAAAGGACTGATAAGAAAATTGAAAAATTAAGATCTAATTTACATTGGGGGTGAGGGGGATTCGGATCCAATGGGAAACTGAACACTGGAGGTTGTTCAATTCTGGACCAATGAACTTTGAAACAATGCATCTTTATGGGTTTTGACTGTATAAAATTTGGGGGGAAATCCTGTAAATCAGTGCATCATGGAATGATTCTCCCTGCACACCTGGGCTATGTGTAGATGAGATGATTTCTGTGGTACACCCTGGCCAGAACAACATCCTGGCCAGATAATAAAGTAATGCCTTGACTCTCTAACATTAAAAATGTTGTTGGAGGGGGTTTGCTTTTCCCACAGTTTTGGTGACAATGGCACTCAAAATAAACTGTTCCGTGACCTTACTGGATACCAACTTTAGACTGTCAGGCCTATAATTTCCAGGATCCTCCTTTCTATCCTTCTTGTGAATGGGCATCACATTGGCCGTCTTCCAGTCATCTGGAACCTCACTGGTGAGCCGGGACTGTTGGTAGACGATGGAGAGCGGCTTTGCAAGCTCATCTGCCAGCCCCCTCATCACGCTGGGATGGATCCCATCTGGTCCCATAGATTTATGAACATCTGAGCAGCTCAGCAGTTCTCTGACTGCTTCCTCTTGGATAAACATCTGTTAGAGAACCAAGATTGTTCTTACCCTTCCTTTTGCCATTAACTTACTTGTAAAAACATTTTTATTGTCCTTCACAAAAGTTGCCAAATTAAGTTCTAATAGAGCTTTGGCTTCTCTGATTTTTTTTCCTACATGCTCTAACAACCTCATTAAATATTTCCTGAGATACCTGACCCTCCTTCCAAAATTGACACATCCTCTTTTTATTCCTTATTTCCTTCATAAGCTCCTTGCCCATCCAGGCTGGACATTTGTCTAGATGCAGGGCCCCTCTAGCTCTGGCTATTGTTCCTTCTCTGGAAGGTCCTTCTCTGGAAGTCACTTCAAGGGGATCAGGTATGTCATCCTCATTTCTGTTATACCTAACAGCTCAGTCACGGGAAACTGGAGTTTCATTCATTGTGGTGGAACTCCTTCTGTTAGTGGTTTCCTCTTCTAACTTATGTAGCTGTGCTGCCAGGACAGAAGTGGGTTTTCCACCCCATCTTTTCATGTCTTGCCCATGCTCACACAGGAAGAACCACAGGTCAGCTCATGGGGTGTACCCCCTCTCCCTAGCTAGAGAACATCTGATAAGATATCTGATAAGAACATCTGATAAGGGTCTGTGCTGATGAAATTTGAAGAAGGCCCTCCTTAAGACCCTTGCTGAGTTTCTGAAAGGTCTCTTCAATCCTGTCTTCCAATCTCTGCATATGCTTGGTCAAGCCCATTTCCACCGCTGAGATTTAGGCTCGTGTGGGGCATGGGTAGTGTCTTCATAGGCCTGGAGCCTCCATTTTCATAGTGCCCACTTGTCTCCAAATCTCCGAAAACTGGAATAAGACTCCTTAACACCATTTTTTTTGTGTTAAAGAGGGCATCATTTATTCAGGCCCCTGAAAGGGCATGGGGGATAACTCCTCCTAGCATGCCTCCCAATTTCTACAAGCATGTTGTTAATATATAGTCACTACATGCATATTATAATTTGGCCATTACCATAAAACTGTCCCCATGTTCCCCAAGTTCCTAAAAACAAAACACCTTGTTTTGGCTGTAGCTGCATTCCTGAGCCGGATGTCTCCTCTTTGTCTCCTGACTTCCTTTCTTGGGTAGCAATTTCCGCATGCCTTATTTCTCTGCTGATGGTCTGCAGACACAGTTAAAAGTTAAAAGTTCACCATCACAGTGTGTTTCTACTAAAAGCTCACAGTTACAGTAGAAATTAACTGGTTTAGTATCATACTGTCCCCCTCAATCCACCACAGTGTTGTTTGGGCATGACCATATGCTTGTGTCCTGAGTCATGCAAGTTTGAGCCACATCAGTGTCATACATTTTACTGTGCCTGGAAGCTTAGTGCTTCAGTCATCATTTGAAAAAAGAAGTTTGCACTAGTTTGAAAGCAAACCAGCAGGAGATTCCAAGTCAGAATTACAATTTAATAGGAAAATAAAAATAAAGGCAATAGTACAGAAACACTGGCTTAAACTGACAAAGTCAGAATATGACCTGCCACCCTGTTAGTCAGGGAGGTGGTAGCAGTCTGATTAAATGGTGGCTGTAGTCCTGTCGGAGTGATGGATGTTGTTTTGTCAAAGTGGGGATCCTGTAGAAAGATCTGGTCCTTCTCTGGAGGTCCAATAGTGGTTATTGAGCTCTTGCTCTCCGGGAATCCAGTGGTAGTGCTCCCATGGTGTTCCAAGCCTCAGATTGTATACAGGTCGGAAAGTTTGATTCCTCCCGTCGGGGCGGATCATCTCAAAATGGGATGATGTAATTCTATGAGTAATTCTATGAGATTTTGATGGCCCATTAGCGGATATGGCCCCCCAGAGGGTGTAATCAGGGCTGAGTCATGGAGAAGATAAAGAACACTGTCCCAACTATCTTAACAGCTTACACAGATAATAATAGAATGCATTTGGTTACATCTTACATTGTAACCCAAGCCATTATCCACCCTTTATGATATACCATCTGCATCATACTCAAATCAATACCCTCCTTTAACTTTACTTTTATATATATATATGCACACAGAAACACTACACACAGCTCTCACTTAAAATTAGGTCTCCTTGTGGCACACAACAGGTTTCCTTCCCCGTCTTTCTGCATGACCCACCAAGTGTAACCAGGTCCTTGAGCAAAACAATTCCACAGATGGGTTTGCCTTTGTCTGAGGTGGGACTAATCCAAACAGTCTTTCCTAAAATACCTCTCATGTGTACCATGGGGACTTTGTCTCCATCTGCTGTGTGCAAGGGTTCAGACTGGGCAGGACCAGCCCAATTGACGGAGCCTCGGGTGTTGACCATCCAGGTGGTCTTTGCTAAATGCAGTTACCAGGTTTTGAAGGTCCCCCCACCAAGTGCCTTCAAGGTGGTTTTGAGTAGTGCATTGCACTGCTCAACTTCCCTGGTAGCTGGTGCATGATAGGGAATATGATATACCCACTCGATACCGTGTTCTTTAGCCCAGGAGTTTATAAGGCTGTTCTTGAAATGAGTCCCGTTATCCGACTCAGTTCTCTCAGGGGTACCATGTCTTCACAGGACTTGCTTTTCCAGGCCCAGGATGGTGTTCTGGGCAGTAGTGTGAGGCACAGGGTAGGTCTCCAACCATCTAGTGGTTGCTTCGACCATGGTCAGCACATAGCACTTGCCTTGGCGGGTTTGCGGAAGGGTGATGTGGTCAAATTGCCATGGTTCCCCATATGTATACTTTGACCATTGTCCACTGTACCACAGAGGCTCCACCCTCTTGGCCTGCTTGATCACAGCACACATCTCACAGCTGTGGATGACCTGTGAGATACTGTCCGCAGTTAAGTCCAACCCTCAGTCATGAGCCCATTGGTATGTTGCATCTCTCCCCTGATGACCAGAGGCATCATGGGCCCAACAAGCTAAAAATAATTCTCCTTTGTGCTGCCGGTCCAGAGCCACCTGTGATACTTTAACTTTGCCAGCTCGATCCACCTGCTCATTGTTACAATGCTCTTCATTAGCCCAACTCTTCGGTATGTGGGCATCTAAGTGTTGGACCTTCACAGTCAACCTTTCCACCCAGGCAGCCATGTCCTGCTAAATCTCAGTGGCTCAGATGGGTTTTCCCTCTGCCCTGACAGCTGGCCTTTCTCCAGTGAACCAGCCATCCCCACAGAGTATTAGCTACCATCCACGAATCAGCGTAAAGATAGAGCCTTGGCCACTTCTCTCTTGCAGCAATATCCAAAGCCAGCTGGATGGCTTTAAGCTCTGCAAGCTGACTCGATCCACCTTGTCCCTTAGTAGCTTGTGCAGCTCACTGTGTAGAGCTCCATACAGCAGCTTTCCATTCCTGATTTGCCCCCTACAATTTGACAGGAGCCATCAGTGAAGAGGGCATATTGTCTTTATGCCCTTGTGCTGCACATTGAGCACCAAAATCTGTCTTGGTTTGAAAGACAGGTGTTTGCCAAGGAAGGTAGGAACCCCCCTTGGAATAGGGAATATGACCCCTTTTCCTTCCAAATTTTTATAACTTTGAAATCAAGGGGCTCTCAAGCAAAAGATATGGCAAAAAGGAATAACAGTTCTTTACTAATATTTAGAGCAAGGCAATAATACAGAAACAACAGTTTAAATAGACAAAGTCAGAATACAACCTGCCACCCTGTTAGGGTGGTGCTGCAGTCCAGTTAAAATGGTGGCTGCAGTCCCATTGGAGTGATGGATGTAGTCCTGTTGAAGTGGTGATCTTGTGTAAAGGTCTCGTCAGTCTCTGGAGGTCCAGTGATGGCTCTTGAGCTCTTCTCCTCTGAGAATCCAGTGGAAAAGGTAGTCCAGTGTTCCAGAGTCTCTGCTTATATGCAGGTAGGAATGTATAGTTCCTCCCCTCTGGACAGGGTATCTCACAATGGGCTGATGTAATCATATGAGTCACTCCTGGAGACCTTGATGGCCCATTAGCAGAGATAGCCCCTGATGGTGTTATCAGGGCTGAGTCATGCTGACATAAAGAACACTGCCCCACCTGTTTTTAACAGCTTATGGAGATGGTAATAGAACATATACTTTTGGTTACACCTTCCATGTAACCTAAGACACCCTGTCCCTTCGTGGTTGCCAGAAAACCGACGCCTAAAACAGGCTACCTGAAATAGAGGCCAAGACAAAGTTAGGAGAATAAAAAGCAGACAAATTTATTCAAGGCCTTCAAGGTACGTTCAGGGCAAGTAAAGCCCCTTCACGAGGCTACACCCAAAATGGACATTGGGTCATGAGCTCTTCACCTTTTGAAAGTTCTGTAGTATTAGCATATTGGCCCTGAATTCTCCAATCACACTCTTAGGCAACAATGTTAACCATCCCAGGCCCACTCCCCTCAACTCACTGGTGTTTACATATTTTCGGGCTCTAAGGCAATGAATGTGTCCTTGGATTTCTATTCAGAGGCAATTACATTTGCTAAAGGTGCTGGGAACAGAGGTTTTAGCATTTTGTAAGATGCACCGAACTACACCAAGTTACAGATACATGGAGAGTAAAAACTACAAGTTCTTAGGCATCATTACCACTTCCCTGGGCAGTCCATACCAAAGCCTCATCATTCTTTCTGTGAAGAATTGTTTCCTAATGTCCAACCTAAACCTCCCCTGGTACAGCTAAAGACTGTGTCCTCTCATCCTGTCACTAGCTGCCTGAGAGAAGAGACCAGCCCCCTTGGCTACACCTTCCTTCTTGGTATTTGCAGACAGTGATAAGGTCTCCCCCTGAGTCTTCTTTTTTCCAGGCTAAACACCCCAGCTGCCTTAGTCGCTCTTCACATGACTTGTGTTCTAGATCCTTCACCAACCTTGTTGCCCTTCTCTGCCTATGCTCCAGTATCTCAACATCCTTCTTAAACTGGGGGCCCAGAACTGGCACAGTACTCAAAGTGTGGCCTCACCAGTTACAAGTACAGGGGGAAAATTACTTTCCTTGTCCTGCTGGCCACACTATTCCTGATACAGGCCAGCATGTCACTGGCCTTCTTGGACACTTGGGCATACTGCTGGCTTATGTTCAGATGGCTGTCAACCAGTACCACCAGGTCCCTTTCTGTCTGGCCGCTGCCCAGCCACTGTGCCCAGCCTGTAACACTGCAGGGGGTTGTGTGGCCAAAGTGCAGGACCCAGCACTTGGCCTCGTTAAACCTCATATTGTTGGATTCTTCCCATCTATTCAGCCTGTACAGGTCCTTCTGCAAAGGACCTAACCCTAACCCTAACCCTAACCCTAACCCTTCTGTAAAGCCCTCCTACTGTTGCCATTCAGCTGGTAGAATTATGAGCGCAGACACAGTCAAAAGGGATAAAAGGGTTTTACCTCGGTATGTTACTGTGTGCACAGCTCTTTGCAGGCGGAACACGCCGAGATGCACACACCCAAATAACGCATATACAATTTTATGGACCATGCAAATTAGCATATCTGTCTAAAATCCCCCAATAAGAAACTTAATAAATGAAGTAACTGTCCCCCTATTCTAAACACCCCCCCCCCAAATGACGCTAGAACCCAGTTTACAAAATATGTTCCAGAGAGAAGGTTTCAACTAAGGCTGAAGCCTCGAGTTCTGAGATAGTATAGAGCTCTCTGGCCTCCTACTGTGAACGTTTGGTCTTTCTGCCTTGCAGGACCTCAAAACTAAGTGAGAATATGAGACAAGAATTACAGGCATGTAGGCAAAGGGTACAAGGAGTGTATAAAGGGTACAGAAAATATAAAAAGGCTATAAAAATGTATTAAAGAGTGTATACAAAGAAACAGCAAAACAATCATCCGTCATCATTACCCTCCAGCAGATCAACACTCACTCCCAGCTTAGTGTCATCTGCAAATTTGCTAATGGTGGACTCAATCCCCTCATCCAGATCATCCCTAAAGATATTAAACAGGACTGGGCCCAACACTGATCCCTGGGAATAACTGCTAGTGACTGGCCACCAACTGGATGCAGCAGCACTTCCCATCTCTCTTTGGGCCTGACTATCCAGCCAGTTCTTAATCCAGCAAAGAGAGCACCTGTCCAAGTCGTGGGCTGCCAGCTTTTCCAGGAATATGGTGTGGGAGGTGTCAAAAGCTTTGCTGAAGTCCAGGTAGACAACATGTACAGCCTTCCCTGTATCCACCAGGTGGGTCACCTGATCATAAAAGGAGACTAGACAGGACCTGCCCCTCCTAAATCCATGCTGGCTGAGTCTGAGGCCTTGGCCATCCTGTAGGTGACATGTGGTCATATGGGGTGACCCGTAATCTTGCAGGGCACTGAGGTCAGTCTGACAGGCCTGTGGTTTCCCTGATCCTCCTTCCAGCCCTTCTTGTGGATGGGTGTCACACTGGCCTGTCGCCAGTAGCGAGGGCTGGACCAGCTGACCACCAGGGTTTGGTCAGCAGCCCGGCAGCAGCGTCTGCAAGCGTCCCTGGATTTCAGGTTCACAGCAGTCAGGGATAGTGTCCCCTAGCCGCAGGCCACGCCTTCCTTGAGGCAGCCACGCTGTGTCCCCAAAGCCAGAGTGCTGCAAAGGGAGTGTTCCCTCGCCCGGAGCAAAGCAGACATGCAGTAACACAGTCGTCAGCTGCCTGGGCTCGGGGGCGAGAGACCCCAGCTCTCAGCAGGGCATCAGACTTTATTCTGAGGGTAACAACCAATCTCGGAACGGCACAGGACAGGAGCCAGGGAGGGACAAAGGGACAGGGACCAATCGGGAAGGAGGAAGGGAGGAGAGGGAGATACGAAATACAATCATGGACTGAGGGACAGAAGGCAGAGCAAATAATGAGAGGCTGACCAGCCTCCCCAGAACTCGACCCCTCCCTGGGGCAATCCACCCTCCTCCACCCCAGGGGGGTTTTAGTCCCTGCCTCTCCACAGATTTCTCAGGGGGGAAGGAACTCTCTGGGCTTGAAACACTGCTACACTGGCCAGCCTCCAGTCATCTGGAACCTCATCAGCGAGCCAGGACTAATGATAAATGATGGAGAATGGCTTGGAGAGCTCAACTTCCAGCTCCCTCATCACCCTAGGATGGATCCCCTGTAACCCCATAAACTCCTGAGCATGCAAGTGGCTTAGCAGGTCTCTTAACTGCTTCCTCCTGGACTACAGCAGGGCTATTTTGCTCACTGACCCCAACTGCTAACTCAGGAGGCCAGTTGTGTGGAGGACAACCTGTTTTACTGCTGAAAAGAGAGGCAAAGAAGGTGTTAAGTACCTCTGTATTTTCCTCATCTTTAGCTACTCTATTTCCCTCTGCATCCAGTTAAGGATGAAGTTTGTCCTTGCCCCTCATTTGCCATTAATGTATTAATAAAAATATTTCTTATTCTTCTTCACAGAAGTGGCCAGATTAAGGTCTAGTTGGGCTTTTGCCACTCCATTTTTTTTTCTTACATGATCTAGCAACATCCTTAAACCTTTCCTGAACTTCCAAGAGACTCTCTAAATTAATCCAGCCCTTTGATTATTACCCAAAAAGGACTGTAGTGGTTTGACCTTGGCTGGGTGCCAGGTGCCCACTAAGCTGCTCTATCACTCTCCTTCCCAGTGGGACAGGGGAGAGAACAGGATGGAAAACAACTAGTGCGTTGAGATTAGGCAGTTTACTAAAGCAAAGGAAAAAAAAACAAGCAAAAGTTTGCACGTGCATAAGCGAAGAGAAAATTTAATCTCTACTTCCCATCAGCGAGTCATGTTCAGACACTTCCCAGGAAGTAGGGCCTTCAGCACATATAAGGATTCCTCCGGGAGGCAAACACCAAAGAATCACAAATGCTCCCCTTCCTCCTCTCTCCCTTAGCTTTTCTATCTGGGTTGATGCCATATTGTCACTCAAACTGCAGGAAAAACAAAAACTCTCCAACAATATTTTAGCGTTAGAGAGTCAAGGCATTACTTTGTTTTCTGGCCAGGATGTTGTTCTGGCCAAGATGTGTCACAGAAATAATTCTGTCCACACATAGCCCAGGTGTCCAGAGAGAATCATTCCATGACATGACAGTTACAAGCTTTTTCCCTAACTTTATACAGTCAAAACCCATAGAACTTCATTGGTTTCATCTTCATTGGTCCAAAGCTTTGTATTCTTTACTATTTCTTGTTTTTCACTGGATCTGGATTTCTTTGCCTCTGATGCTAATTAGGCCCTCACTTCTTGATTTCCTTATCAGCCTTTTCCGGACCAGCTGTCTCCAACCCTGCTAGGGGACAGCATCTGGGTAGATGTTGGTTGATGTTTTCTGATGGCCTTTCATCTTCTGCTGCTGATTGTTATCTTTTGGGTATCTCAGCAATAGAAACAGATTCTGCCCCCACGTGTCCTGATGGCATTAGGGTAGACTGCACACCAGTACCAATTAAAGCTTTATATTTCTGAGGCTCTGATATGCCAGGCCAGTGGATCCACACTGTCCAAAAGACATCACTTTCCCATGCTTCTGTCACAGAATCACAGAATCACAGAATCACAGAATCACAGAATCACAGGATCACAGGATCACAGGATCACAGAATCACCAGGTTGGAAAAAACCTTCAAGATCACCGAGTGCAACCCATGCCCTAATACCACCTCAACTAAACCATGGCACTGAGTGCTACATCCAGTCTTTTTTTATACACATCCAGGGATGGTCACTCTACCACCTCCCTGGGCAGATGATTCCAGAACTTTATCACTCTTTCAGTAAAAAACTTTTTCCTAACATCCAATTTAAATTTCCCTTGTCTCAACTTGAGACTGTGTCCTCTTCTTCTGTCAGCTGTTGACTAGAGAAAGAGACCAACCCCCACCTGAGCGGCGGAAACTACCTTTCAGGTAGTTGTAGAGAGTGATATGGTCATCTCTGAGTCTTCTTTTCTCCAGGCTAAACAGCCCCAGCTCCCTCAGCTGTTCCTCATAGGGCTTGTGTTCCATGCCCTTCACGGGCCTCATCGCCCTCCTTTGGACACATTCAAGGGTCTCAATGTTCTTCCCGAACTGAGGAGCCCAGAACTGGACATGGTACTCGAGGTGCAGCGTCACCAGTGCCAAGTACAGGGGGAGAATGACTTTCCTGGTCCTGCTGACCACACTAGCTCTAATGTAGACCAGGATGCCATTGGCTTTCATGGCCATGAGGGCACACTGCTGGCTCGTGTTCAGTCGGCTGTCGACCTCTACCCCCGGCTCCCTTTCTACCTGGTGCTGTCCAGCTACACTGTGCCCAGCCTACAACATTGCAGGGGGTTATTGTGGCCACACAGTAGGTGTTAAACTTCATCTTATTGGACTCTGCCCATCTATCCAGTCGATCCAGGTCTCTTTGCAGAGCCCTCCTACCTTTTGACAGATTGACACACACTCCCGGCTTAGTGTCATCTGCAAATTTACTAATAGTCGACTCAATACTCTCATCCATGTTGTCAATAAAAATATTAAACAAAACTGGCCCCAGCACAGATCCCTGAGAGACACCACTAGTGACTGGCCGCCAGCTGGATGCAGCACCGTTCACCACCGCTCTCCGGGCCTGGCCATCTGGCCAGTTTTAAGCCACCGAAGAGTGCACCTGTCCAAGCTGTGAGCTGCCAGCTTTTCCAGGAGTTTACTGTGGGAAACAGTGCCAAAGGCCTTGCTGAAGTCCAAATAGACAACGTCCACGGCCTTTCCCACATCTGCAGGGTGGGTCACCTGGTCATAAAAGGAGATCGGGCTGGTCAAACACAACCTACCCCTCCTAAACCTATGCTGTCTGGGTCTAATCCCCCAACTGTCCTGTAGATGCTGTGTGATGGTGTTGGAAAATATACCAGTTTAAAAATTTTGCATAACTTTAGTCAAAGACTTTGTCTTTAGCCCGGGAAAAGGAATTTCAAGTTTCTTTTCAGGACATTGTTCTGCCAGGTGAGGTCTGATGAACTCAACATATCTAGAGATTGGGAGTAGCCCAAAGATACCCAGAGAGATAAAGGCCATCAACGCAACATCAACAGTACATCGGCGGCCATCTACAAACATCCACCCCAGATACCACCTCCTACAGAGCTGAAGACATCTCGCCCAGAAAGGACTGATAAGAAAATTGAAAAATTAAGATCTAATTTACATTGGAGGTGAGGGGGATTCGGATCCAATGGGAAACTGAACACTGGAGGTTGCTCAACTCTGGACCAATGAACTTTGAAACAATGCATCTCTATGGGTTTTGACTGTATAAAATTTGGGGGAAAATCCTGTAAATCAGTGCATCATGGAATGATTCTCCCTGCACACCTGGGCTATGTGTAGATGAGATGATTTCTGTGGTACACCCTGGCCAGAACAACATCCTGGCCAGATAATAAAGTAATGCCTTGACTCTCTAACATTAAAAATGTTGTTGGAGGGGGTTTGCTTTTCCCACAGTTTTGGTGACAATGGCACTCAAAATAAACTGTTCCGTGACCTTACTGGGTACCAACTTTAGACTGTCAGGCCTATAATTTCCAGGATCCTCCTTTCTATCCTTCTTGTGAATGGGCATCACATTGGCTGTCTTCCAGTCATCTGGAACCTCACTGGTGAGCCGGGACTGTTAGTAGACGATGGAGAGCGGCTTTACAAGCTCATCTGCCAGCCCCCTCATCACGCTGGGATGGATCCCATCTGTTCCCATAGATTTATGAACATCTGAGCAGCTCAGCAGTTCTCTGACTGCTTCCTCCTGGATAAACATCTGTTAGAGAACCAAGATTGTTCTTACCCTTCCTTTTGCCATTAACTTACTTGTAAAAACATTTTTATTGTCCTTCACAAAAGTTGCCAAATTAAGTTCTAATAGAGCTTTGGCTTCTCTGATTTTTTTTCCTACATGCTCTAACAACCTCATTAAATATTTCCTGAGATACCTGACCCTCCTTCCAAAATTGACACATCCTCTTTTTATTCCTTATTTCCTTCATAAGCTCCTTGCCCATCCGGGCTGGACATTTGTCTAGATGCAGGGCCCCTCTAGCTCTGGCTATTGTTCCTTCTCTGGAAGGTCCTTCTCTGGAAGTCACTTCAAGGGGATCAGGTATGTCATCCTCATTTCTGTTATACCTAACAGCTCAGTCACGGGAAACTGGAGTTTCATTCATTGTGGTGGAACTCCTTCTGTTAGTGGTTTCCTCTTCTAACTTATGTAGCTGTGCTGCCAGGACAGAAGTGGGTTTTCCACCCCATCTTTTCATGTCTTGCCCATACTCACACAGGAAGAACCACAGGTCAGCTCATGGGGTGTACCCCCTCTCCCTAGCTAGAGAACATCTGATAAGCTATCTGATAAGAACATCTGATAAGGGTCTGTGCTGATGAAATTTGAAGAAGGCCCTCCTTAAGACCCTTGCTGAGTTTCTGAAAGATCTCTTCAATCCTGTCTTCCAATCTCTGCATATGCTTGGTCAGGTCCATTTCCACCGCTGAGATTTAGGCTCGTGTGGGGCATGGGTAGTGTCTTCATAGGCCTGGAGCCTCCATTTTCATAGTGCCCACTTGTCTCCAAATCTCCGAAAACTGGAATAAGACTCCTTAACACCATTTTTTTTGTGTTAAAGAGGGCATCATTTATTCAGGCCCCTGAAAGGGCATGGGGGATAACTCCTCCTGGCATGCCTCCCAATTTCTACAAGCGTGTTGTTAATATATAGTCACTACATGCATATTATAATTTGGCCATTACCATAAAACTGTCCCCATGTTCCCCAAGTTCCTAAAAACAAAACACCTTGTTTTGGCTGTAGCTGCATTCCTGAGCCGGATGTCTCCTCTTTATCTCCTGACTTCCTTTCTTGGGTAGCAATTTCCGCATGCCTTATTTCTCTGCTGATGGTCTGCAGACACAGTGTCTTCTCTGTTAAAAGTTCACCATCACAGTGTGTTTCTACTAAAAGCTCACAGTTACAGTAGAAATTAACTGGTTTAGTATCATACTGTCCCCCTCAATCCACCACAGTGTTGTTTGGGCATGACCATATGCTTGTGTCCTGAGTCATGCAAGTTTGAGCCACATCAGTGTCGTACATTTTACTGTGCCTGGAAGCTTAGTGCTTCAGTCATCATTTGAGAAAAGAAGTTTGCACTAGTTTGAAAGCAAACCAGCGGGAGATTCCAAGTCAGAATTAGAATTTAATAGAAGAATAAAAATAAAGGCAATAGTACAGAAACACTGGCTTAAACTGACAAAGTCATAATATGACCTGCCAGTCTGTTAGTCAGGGAGGTGGTAGCAGTCTGATTAAATGGTGGCTGTAGTCCTGTCGGAGTGATGGATGTTGTTTTGTCAAAGTGGGGATCCTGTAGAAAGATCTGGTCCTTCTCTGGAGGTCCAATAGTGGTTATTGAGCTCTTGTTCTCCGGGAATCCAGTGGTAGTGCTCCCATGGTGTTCCAAGCCTCAGATTGTATACAGGTCGGAAAGTTTGGTTCCTCCCGTCAGGGTGGATCATCTCAAAATGGGATGATGTAATTCTACGAGTCATTCTATGAGATTTTGATGGCCCATTAGCGGATATGGCCCCCCAGAGGGTGTAATCAGGGCTGAGTCATGGAGAAGATAAAGAACATTATCCAAACTATCTTAACAGCTTACACAGATAGTAATAGAATGCATTTGGTTACATCTTACATTGTAACCCAAGCCATTATCCACCCTTTATGATATACCATCTGCATCATACTCAAATCAATACCCTCCTTTAACTCTACTTTTATATATATATATACACACAGAAACACTACACACAGCTCTCACTTAAAATTAGGTCTCCTTGTGGCACGCAACAGGTTTCTTTCCCCTCTTTCTCCAATACCCACCAAGTGTAACCAGGTCCTTGAGCAAAAACAATTCCACAGACGGGCTTGCCTTTGTCTGAGGTGGGACTAATCCAAACAGTCTTTCCTAAAATACCTCTCATTTGTACCACAGGGACTTTGTCTCCATCTGCTGTGTGCAAGGGTTCAGACTGGGCAGGACCAGCCCAATTGACGGAGCCTCGGGTGTTGACCATCCAGGTGGTCTTTGCTAAATGCAGTTACCAGGTTTTGAAGGTCCCCCCACCAAGTGCCTTCAAGGTGGTTTTGAGTAGTGCATTGCACTGCTCAACTTCCCTGGTAGCTGGTGCATGATAGGGAATATGATATACCCACTCGATACCGTGTTCTTTAGCCCAGGTGTTTATAAGGCTGTTCTTGAAATGAGTCCCGTTATCCATCTCAATTCTCTCAGGGGTACCATGTCTTCACAGGACTTGCTTTTCCAGGCCCAGGATGGTGTTCTGGGCAGTAGTGTGAGGCACAGGGTAGGTCTCCAACCATCTAGTGGTTGCTTCGACCATGGTCAGCACATAGCGCTTGCCTTGGCGGGTTTGAGGAAGGGTGATGTGGTCAAATTGCAATGGCTCCCTGCAACAGCTTGACATATGAAATAGACCTCTGCTCTCTTCTGGCAGGATCAAAAAGTTAAATATCTGCAACAGGGTGCTCAGCAGGCTGCAAAGTTTTTAAAGCAGTATACATAGTTTTGCATGTCTCTAATATATCATCTGTGGCCAGTCACCCTTGTTCTTTCTGTGCCTCTAACTCAGCTCCCACCTTTTCCCACACTTCAGTATTTTAGGAACCATGGGGGGCAATATATTAAATTGTTATTCAACCATTAATAAAGCATCTAACTTAACTGTTGGGGTTTTAAATCCCTGTTCTTTTAAAATTTTGTGTAAAATTTCTGAATAATGCTTATGCTCGTGGGACATAGCCTGTCCCGTAGTTCTGTGTTTGTGTCTTACCTGTCCAGCAAGTAGAGACGAAGGGTCAGGGATCCCCTGCACACACAGCTCAGTTCGAATGCAGCAGCTGCAGCCGGAGATTAAGTAATTGAGTCAGAAGAGGATAATGAGAAGTAAAATAAACCCTTAAAGATACCTTTCCTCCTCCCAGCCCCTTCCTCCTTCCCACCAACAGCATAGGGGGGGCAGGGTGTGGGGGTTTGGGTCAGTCCATCACCAGAATCTTCTTCCACAGCTTAGGGAGAGGAGTCCTTCCCCTGCATTGCCATGGGGTCCCTCCCACATGAGACAGCTCTCCTTGAACCTCTCTATCATGGGTCCATCTCACGAGCAGCAGCACACATGCGCTGTCACTGTTGAGACAGACACGACGTTCACATACAGACACGACTCCAAGCAAAGAAGGAACCTCTTTATTACTACAAAGTCTCTTTTATACTACTTAGCATTCGCACCGCATGTTCATTGGCTCCTAACTCACTACATTACAGTATTATTGGCTACCTATAGTTAGCACACATTCTTGCAAAAACAGCCTCCCTCTTGCAGGTGCACATTCCTCCTTCTGTTGTTTTTGCTTCTTGCTTCTGTTCACGTTAAGATTCTCACGGGTACAAGCGGATTGTATCAGGATTGATGTCTGTGAGCTGAGGCAGGACAGCTGTCAGTTTCCACAATGCACCTGCTGCAATGTGAGTTCCTCCCACAGGCAGACAGTCCTCCCAAAACTGCCACGGTGTGGGTCCCTCGTCAACAGGGTGCAGACCTCTAAGGCTAGGCTGTTCTATCTTGGGAGAAAGGCCTTTCTCTCCATGGGGTCTCCCACTGGAACACAGCCTCTTCCAGGCATCCACCTGCTCTGGCATGGGCACTTCCCCCATGGGCTGTGAGTGGATCTCTGCATCCCCCGTGCACCCCATGTCCTGCAGGAGCACAGCTGCTTCCCCATGGTCCTCACTACAACCTGAAGAGGATTCTCGGCTCCAGCGCCTGGAGCACCTCCTCCCCCACTTTCTCCACTGGTGTCGGTGTCTCTATGTTGTTCCTTCACATGTTCTCACCTGCTTCTCTTCTCTGGCTAGAAAAAACTGCATGCACGTATTGTTTTGATTTCTTCTTAAATATGTGATCACAGAGGCATTACCACCATCTCTAATTGGCCCAGCCTTGGCCAGCGGCATGTCCATCATCTTCAGAGCCATCAGGCTCTCCTGGACATGGTGGAAGCTTCCATAAGCTTCTCACAGGGGCCATCTTTTCAGCCCCCCCACTATCAAAAACTGGGCCAAGCAAAACCAACACAATCCCCCCATCATGTAATGTCTTTCCACAGACTATGGAGATGGTCAAATGCCAGGCACTCAGCCATGATCTCAGGCTCCGGCCCCTCTGCTGGTTTGGAGTGCCCTGGTACCTGTCACGAATGAGTGTGTTTGAGATCGCGTAAAGAATCACTGTCAAGGGTATGAGCAAAAGTCAGATTTGATATTAAGCAACAAAGTACAACAAGTTTGTTTGCAAGATTCACTCTACTACTTACAGCTAAGGCACAACAAGGGGAAGCAAACAACAAAGAAACCAAACAATATCCAGGCAATCAAAGCAGAAATGAACCAAGAACTACCTAGGGAGCGGTGTGTGTGTGTATGCGTGTGTGTGTGCGTGCGTGTGTGTGTGTGTGTGCAACCGTGACCAGTACCAGTGAGAAAAGGACAGTCAGGGCAAGGATAAAAAGCTGGTGTTTCTGTATTATTGCCTTTACTTTAATTTTTCCTATTAAATTGTAGTTCTGGTTTGGAATCTCTCGCAATATATATTTGTCTGGGCTAAATTTCTCCACTGGTTTGTTTTCAAACTAGAACACTGTAACTTAACCTTATTTACAGGCTTGAATGCTTGGATATCTGAGGTACTTAAATATCTAAGAAAGTAATATTTCTCTCTGATTTGCTGTAGCATATGCACTGGGGCATGCACACAGACAGAAACAGTCAGTGCAAGCAAGGTACCTGTGAAAAATTGCCCTCAGACGTCAGTGAAATACTCACTTTGGATGCCATTGCATGTCCCAACAGGTGAAGCATCAGGCCTCGAGGAGTGAGGTATCGGCCCAGGATACGTTGTGTTCCGATGATCCTCCAGGTATAGCAAACCTGAGGATTCTCTAGCTCTGGGAGGTGTCCCACTCAGAGGGGGATTGTTGGTCAAAGCCTACTGTGGTCCAGGAGAGCTCAAAGGGCCCAATTTTGGACTGCTGTTTATGGGGTCACAAGAGAGTGGGCTTTAGTCATAACAATGTTTCATCCTGGCCACAGTTTGGGTTGGCACTTTCTTTGAAAGTGTGAGAACACGAATGTTATGCCATTTAGGCAAGAGGAATATTTTCCAAGGCTGGGCATGATGCCTTAGGATTTCAGCTTCTATGTTTTTCATGTATCTGTAATCCTGTAATTCTTCAGTGTATAACTCTAGACTCCATATAGGGTGCTAACCTACTGTTCTTTCATTTTTAGACAAAACAATTCCTCCCTAAGCCCAAAACTCAAGGACACCTTACTGTCTCAGGCCCCAAGATGTGTAAACAACAGCAAATTGGGGGAGCAAACTTGGAGTAGTTGACTTCATTACCTGAAGCTGAAATTGGAGGAATAACCCCCGATATGCAAATGGACAAAACTTATAAAGTATGAAAAACCCATGACCCGTCGTCCATTTTGGGTGTAGCCCACAGGTGGGCTCTGACTGCACTCAATGTGCCTGAATGTTGCGGTGGATGAAACCATCTTGGAGAGCCCGAGAGGCTCCTAGAGCAGCAGCAAACTGGCGGGGCAGTTCTGTGTGTCGGCTAAATGGTCCCTCCCTAAGGTTATGCTAATCCTCCTATGCTGATTGGTTGTTGCTGTATCCCTGACTCCGCCCTTCCCTTCCCCTCATTGGTTCTCCTTGTACCACACACTCCACCCCTCCCTCCTTCCCACTGGTTGTCATTGTGTTTTCCCACCTTCTCCCCAACCCTATTGGCCCTTCAGCCCTATATCCGTGGCCACGCAGAGTGCCTCGGTCTCTTTTGTCCCTGGATCCCTTCAAAGAATGACTGGCTTTGAAATATATCCAGATGACTGAGCCTTCTGGGTTCTGTATTCCTGGTAACGCTGAGCCTGTCAAAGGCTCTGGGGAGTGTGGTGTGTTTGTGCTATCCCAACAGCACGAGTGATAAAATAGGTCTGCCTGTACGCTGTGGAATACAGCGGCCAGGAGGGTCTGGCTGGGAATCCGGACACTCTTGGATCACACAGGAGATGACATCTCACTCCCCCACAACCCCCACGTTACCTGAAGGCCCTTCAATAAATATAACTACCTTTTATTCTCTTAACTTTATCTAGCCTCTGTTTTAGGTAAGCC
Organism: Acanthornis magna; assembly: GCA_036785705.1. Classification (NCBI taxonomy): domain Eukaryota; kingdom Metazoa; phylum Chordata; class Aves; order Passeriformes; family Acanthizidae; genus Acanthornis; species Acanthornis magna. The sequence goes on from JAWUZG010000090.1 coordinate 18,930,333, forward strand.
CACCTAGGCATCAGACGTAAGGAAAAGTGCAGCTTGTTACCAGTTCCTGGGAGCAGACAGTATTTCTGGTAAGTTCGGAAAGAGCTGAGACCAGGTGCTGTTTTCAAGGCCAAGGCCTAACAAGCATTTCTCAGATCACACTGCGGCCTGGAAAGGATGGAGGGGGAGGAATGCACCACCACACTACCTCATCGTTGTTAACCAGACATACTGATTTGGTTTTATACTTTCTCCTTTGTAAAGGGGTGACTGCTTCTGGATGTGGCTGCCCTTGTGGTGTGGCTAGAGCCTGAACAGTTTTATCATCTGTTGGTTCCACTGCTGTGCTATCCACGTTTCCCTGTGACTGCAGGCGGTGCTGCTGGGCAGTGTCCTCAGCCCCTGCAGCAGGTTTCTGGGCAGCATCCCTAGGCTCTGGGGCAGATTTTGGGGTAGCTACCCAAGGCAACCTCACCCTGTCTCTAAATGCTGAATGGACCATATTGAATAAGCTTAGCAAAAACATCAGCAAGGTATATTTGGTATCTAGGGGAAATTTAAACCCTTCAATTGCAGTTGTGGTAGGCCTGAAGAAGAGGCTGAAGAATTGGGAGAAAATGCAACCCTGTGTTCATCCCCTACAATAAGTACCATTATTAATGAAACCTCAAGGATATGAACTTAGGCTGTGATAGTTAGGTAGCCATATGCACACATTCCAAAAGAGGTTTCCAAGCATCGACTTCCTCACTCATTCGACCTATTCTACAAACCTCATAAGTAACATGGCCCATGTTTAGATAATGACCTGCAAATGAAGAAAACATAACCACAGCCATGTGCCAACTGAACTAGGGTAAGCAGGACCACATGGCAATGCCTAATGAGGTTCCTATATCCAATACACTAATGGGTTACACAGGAACTGTTATTCTCTTTCACCCTTTTCCTCTCAAGCCTCTATTCAGGCACCAAAAATGTCTTGGTTTAAAAGACAAATATCTGTTAAGGAAGGTGGAAACCTTCCTGAAATGGAAAGAAACCCTCCCCCCTCCAATTATTAAAATTTTGAAAATCAAGGGGTTTTTGGGCAAAAATGTAGGAAAAGGAATAACAGTTCTTTACTAGAAAATATATACAGAACAGAACAAACACAATAACAGAAGTTTCTCAGCCACTAAGCACTGTTTCCTCTTTGGTGTAGTTATGACCACAGCTGGTAAGGAGTGCTGGTGGTTCTGGTAAGGCAGAGAGGCTGCAGTTACTCATGGCCAGCAGGTGCCTCCAACGAGAGGGAGGAGAGGGAGGTGATTCCCCTGAAACTCATGCAGGCAGTGAGCAGTCTCAGTATTACCAAGTAGCAGCAGGGAGAAGGAGGAAAAGCAGGGAGATTTGATCATCGCACCAAATTGCGGCATGGCAAAGTCCCAGAGCTGAATACACAAAACTTCTTGCAGCACCACGTGACTGCTCTCTTCCATCCCCAAATGGCAGGGACCTACCCCCAGCCAAGTCTTGGGTCAGCACCAGCACCTCTCCTGTCATTACACAGCAATTCCTGAAAAAACCCTGATCAGGAGAGTCCAACCCGCAGCCAACACTCTCCAACCTCAAAGTGACTCCACTGAAATGCCAGCATCATTGGCCACTTCCCTTTGTGTCGTAATCACTGACTATTCACCCAGAAAGGCTGTTGTCTTCCTTCAACAATGGGAAGAAATTCACTGAGAAACCTAAGCCACAAGGGTAGTGCAGGGACCTTATCTCCTCCCACAGTGTGTAGGGGTTTTGTTTGGGCAGGACCAGGGAGGTTAGCAGATCCTCTAGTGTTAACCAGCCAAGTGGCTTCTGCTAAATTTGCATCCCAATGCTTCCCTGCCCCATTAGCTAACACTCTTAACATAATCTGCAATCTGTTATACCTCTCAATCTTTCCAGAGGCTGGTGGGTGATAAGGGATGTAATTTATCCACTCAATACCATGTTTGTTTGCCCAAGAGTTTATAAGAGTATTTCGAAAATTACTCCCATTGTCTGACTCAGTTCTCTCTGGGGTACCATGTTGCCACAAAATGTGTCTCTCAAGACCTGAGATAGTGTCTTGAGCAGTGGCTATTTCAGTTTGCCTGTTTTAGGCATCAGTTTTGTCTTTTTCTTTTTCTTTTTCTTTTTCTTTTTCTTTTTCTTTTTCTTTTTCTTTTTCTTTTTCTTTTTCTTTTTCTTTTTCTTTTTCTTTTTCTTTTTCTTTTTCTTTTTCTTTTTCTTTTTCTCTTTTTCTCTTTTTCTCCTTTTCCTTTTCCTTTTCCTTTTCCTTTTTTTTCCTTGGATGCCACACATTTATTGTGGAAAAGCAGGTGAATAAAACCAATTTCATGAAAATTTTCTGGTGACTCTGCCAAAGCAGGGTTACCTGTAACAGAGGACAAGACAAGTTACAAGAGTAAAAAGTGGACAGATTTATTTAGGCCTTTAAGGTATATTCGGGTAAGCAAAGCCCCCTCGGTCTACACCCAAAAATGGATGCCAGATCACGAGCTCTTCACCTTTTATAAGTTCTGTCATATTAGCATAATGGCCCCTAATTCTCCAATCACACCCCTAGGCGATGATGTTAACCATCCCAAGCCCACTCCCCCCCAGCTTACTGTTGTTTACATATTTTTGGCCTCTAGGGCAACAAATGTGTCTTTGGATTTCTATTCAGAGGCAATTGTATTGGCTAACAATGCTGTGAACAGCTTTTTATAAGAAGCACAGAACTACACCAAGTTACAGATATATGAAGAATAAAAACTAGAAATTATTAAGGCATCATTACCATCCTAGCAGGACCTTGTACCTAACAACTGTAATAGCAAATATTGCTTCAAATGCCAGAGAGGTAAGTGAGAAAGAAAGAAAAGAGAGTGGTGTCCTTTTCCCTAAGGACCACTCTAGTATCACACACAAAGAAAAAAAATACGTTAATAGAGTCCAAATTTGCAAAATAGGATGTAATAGAATGTATAGATCAGACAAAACCCATTTGATCTAAAACTGGAAAGGTCTCAAACAGATGTCTGGCTACTCTAACTCAAGTTTGCCTACATGGCGCTAAAAATCCTCATCAGTATTGTTAAGGTAGTAGATAATTTAAATAAGTTTTACCAAAAAAGTTTTCTTTGTGATTGTTGCATTTTTAAAGTCTTCTGAGTTTGTTTTCACGAGTTGTTATTGCTAGTTTGATTAAAGGTTCAACGAAACTTTCTAAGGCACAGAACACAAAAGAATACCAAGTGGATGGCTCCTCCTTTTGAAGTAGATCCAAGTGGAATGCCTTCTAGAAGTGTTCCATGAGAGGATGAAGTGGCGACAGGACTGAAAAGGCGCTGTTCTTCACTGCTTTGAGTGATGACATGATTTTATATTTACATTCATATATGTCTTATATAAGTTCGTTGCCAGCAATATTTTAAGATATTTGTATTTTTTTCTCCGGTTGTCACAGTGGGTCGGAAAGATTCTCAATTTAATTTTGGGAGCTCACATGGGATTTCATGTGATTATGGAATCAAATTTGTGTACCTCTTCCTATGTCCTCAGAGCAAAGCATAAAATTATTATATTGAGGGAAGTGCATGTAGTAATGGTAAATAATATGTGAAGCATAATCATGCAAAAGAAGGGAATGTGGAACTCTTTGTGGCCCCTGGAAGGAGAAAAAGGGCTAACAGAGGAACTGAAGTGACAGCTGGAAAGTTCTCTCCATCTGTAGATGAAGAAGGTGTAAGTGGTTAAGAAAAGAAGAAAGATTTTGTGTTTGAGAACCACTGAAGGTTTGGTAAAGTTGAAAAGGTATTTGGTTTGAACCCAGGACCCTGACTGAAATGATATGCTGAAGAGGTTGGAATGACTCAAGTTTTGTTATATCTTTGACTTCCACCCCTGAGGCAATCCAGACTATTAGATAGTAGAATTTTTACAGAATGTAATTTTCCCATGTTGCCTACTGACTGTGGATGCACTCTTCTAAGGTTTTCTCTTCTTTCTCATGGGGAATAAAGATAAGTTGAATTCTTCTTGCTCTTTCTAATCTTTGTTTTGGTACTGGGTGCTGCAAAGCTTCAGCCAATCCCCTTAGGGGGTGGATGGCTGTTGACCAATGATTGCTGGACTATTAGTGCCTATATAAGAAGAGAATTTTTAAAATCAACTCTCTTGCCATTTCCGTCAGTGTGCTGTCTGCTTGATTTACCTACAAGCTTCCTGCAACATCTGGATGAGAAAGAAGAGAAAACCTTAGAATAGTGCATCTACAACTGACCTTTTTCTCTTTTCCTGGGCACAAGTTCTGGGGATCCTCCTGAAACATGTTTGGTGGGAGGGACAAGTGTGATAATCTGGGACATGAATATTTGTTTGCTTTGTGGGAATACCTGAACCTGTAAGATGATGGATGCCAAAAGGCAAGGTTGCCTAAATATTGACCCTTAGAGTTTGTCCATGGAGAACCTTAAATTGAACTTGACACGCTATTTGGGAGCACAGCTCACAAGTCTGGCAAATATCAAAAATAGTTTTATAAGATTGTCTAATGTTCAAGAATGTTGAATCTCACTGAAGAAGAGTGCTGTCTCAAGAAACACAAAGTAAATCACAGACCAATCTGCTAGACTCTCTCGTCACTACACCTGAAAGACTGGTTCATGAGCTCTCCCCTCAGACTCTGGTTTGCATTGCACCTTGACTGCAATTTTAGGGACTCATGGGGTGGGGAGCAATGACTTGCATAGAGGTAAATTTTTGTATTAACTAGATTCATGCTTTGATAATTGAAATAGAGATTGTTCTATGATTTCCTGTATACTTTCCTCTCCTTTCTGCTCTGTCTGATCACACTGCTGCTATGAGAGGAAAAGTGCCATTGCTGTGGTCCCAGTCAATGTCTCAAGCCACAGGGTGGTTATGAGAGACTGGAGGACATTGTTGGCTCAAAATATTTCATGTGTGTGTGGGGTAAGGGGCAGGTCGGGCCTTGCCCTGGTGAGGCAGTGCCCTGCCCTTTACATCCCCACCTCCCTAGAGCTTGTATCCCAGCCCAGCAGTGGTTGCCAGCCCAGCTCCTGAGTGGCCAAATGACTGGAAGCCCCACCTGAGCGAAAGGCCCAGAACCTCCTCTTGGAATTTCTATCTGAACACCCCTGAAATCCAGGAGTTGGTGACTATATGTCTGCTTTTCTGTATCTTTTCTGTCTGTCTCTCTTTCTCTTTCTTCTAATTTGCTCTTCTTGGAACTTTTGAGTCACTTAAAATTGAACAGGCTTAGAATTTGCAAAGCTGCTTTTGTTGCCTGGAATAAAGCACAAAACCTTTCCGGACAGTGTTAGGAATGATAATATAAAAGCAAGTCTTTAATGAAAGTTTTCAGGTGCACAAAACATGGGTATGTGCACATGTGCAGAATCAGATTCGTAGGATTTTTATAAGGTTAATTCATTAGTATATCTAGCAGGTACATCCAACAGAAGATTAATTTTCCCCCTTGGGTATGCCCCTTGGAATTGTTCCAGGGGCTTCTTTGCCTTATTTCTTGTTATGTATTCTCAGTTTCTGGTTGCAAAGCAAAATGTTCTTGTGAGAGGTTCTCTTCTTCAAAGTATGACTAAGCAGAATTTCAGGAATGTGTTAGAGGGTTAGCCTATTATTCTAAAATCTATGAGAAATGGTAGCAAAAATACTAGGAGCTATATAACCATCTATTAACAGTCTACAAAGCTACAAATATATGAAAAAGGTATAAAAGCAAAAATCTTTAGGCATCAATTTGGCCAAATTAATACTCTGAGAAGGGTTGTATGTTGATTGAATGCTGCTCTAAACCTTTTGTCAAAGTTCTCTGGTTTCCTAAAGTTGCCAGCAAAGTTCTTTTTTGTTATTTTGATCTCTTGAGAATATCATCCAGCATCAGAGTACATGATGCTGTACTCATGGACATCATCCATGCATCCAACTCAGAGTACATGAACAACATTAAGCCTTTTTAAAAACCTCATTGAGCGAGTTGTTTGGGGCCTTACAGATGCCATTGCCTGAATTATGGTGCAAACAAGACCATATGCCAAAGTCAATAGTACAGATTTTATTTAACAGTAAATAGGGGGGGGGGGAGTAGAGAGTGATGAGGTGGGGAGGGAGGAGAAAGAGAGTGACAGAGAAACAGACTAAGTAGAAAAAAGCTATCACCACTTAACCACTCCGTAGATTCCGATGACATCCTGTTGGTCCTTTTCTTCTGGTCTTCTTGGTGGTTGCAGACTGTATCTGTTGAGTGGTGGGGGGACAGTGTTGGAGGTTGGGAGGGGTGGAATTTTTGCCCATTCTGTTGTTGGGCAACCAACGACGCAGCATTTAAGGGCTATTTACTCTTACAAAAGAGACAAAGGATTTTGGCTGAGGTATGGCAGGGGGAGGAGAGATCAGGTCATTGATAACGGGCACTTGCTCACAGGATTTTGGAGGAGAGAGCAGTGAAAAAGCTGCTGTCTCTTTTTTTGCTGGACTGCGGAAAAAGCCCGGCTCTGCGCTGCTTTTCTCTACATGGTGGGTGAGCTTTTGTTTGGGAAAGGGGCATGGGATTCCAACCCCCTTTTCCCCTCCACGAGGGCATGCCTCCCAGCTGCAAAAGGGGACCCAGCTGCCTCTGCCCCACGCCCCGCCTGCCACAACTGCGGAGTTCCTGCCACCTTGTCTGCTGGCTGGCCAGGTGGACTGGCCCTGCTGCTCCATCTCCTTGATCTGAGCTCCGTGCTGCGCCACGTCCATCTGTGCGCTGTCTCTGCCCAGCCTGTCTGCCATTATCCTCATGAGACTGACTTCACCTCACGCCACAGCGCCCCCTGCAGCTGCGCCAGAGTCATCACACCCGCCCTGCCCGGCCGGGAGCCAACAGCGCCCCTGCTGGCTGTGACTGTGACTGCACCAAAAGGGAAAGTGCCTGGCAGCCCAGGGACATCTGCCTCGGGGTTTTTGGTTTTGTTTGTTGTTACTGTTGTTGTTATTGATTGTTTGCCTCATTATAGATACTAGTAAAGAACTGTTATTCCTTTTCCCATATCTTTGCCTGAAAACCCTTGATTCCAAAATTATGATAATTCAGAGGGAAGGGGGTTCACATAGTCTAAGGAAGGTTCCCACCTTCCTTAGAAACCTGTCTTTCAAACCAAGACAGATCTTGGCACCCAAAGTGGGGCTCAAGGGCATTGAGAGAAAAAAAGGTGCAAAAGGAATAATAGTTTCTGGGAGACCCACTTTAGTGTACTGAACACAGAAACCTCACTAAGTGGCACCATGTGGTCTAGCATACCTTGGTTCGGCTGGCACATGCTCATGGCCACACTTTTCCCATTTGCAGCTCCCTATTTAAACGGGTCCTATAACTAAGGCTTGTGTGGCTGTTATCCAGTTCACGCAATGGGTCAATAAGGTGAGGAGTTTATGGATTTTTCACGTCCTTTGGATGGTGGGCATATTAAAAGGGCTTTAACACTTTGAGTACATGTTTTTGGAGTCTGTTTGGTAATGGTACCTTTTGTGAGGAGACAAGGAAAAACAGTGTGGCACCAGTGAGAGTCACGTCCCCTAGCTAGAGAGAGAGGATACACCCCACGAGCTGAGTTGTGGTTCTTTCTGCATGACCATGGGGAAGACATGAGAAGGTGGGATGGGAAGCTCACTTCTGTCCTGGCAGCACTGGTGTGTCAGCTTAAGGAGCACAACGCTAGCCGAGGGGGCTCTGCCAAAGCGAAGGTAGCCTCAGCTTCCTGTAGCCGACCTGCTGAGTACAACAGATGGGAAGACGTTGTGTCAGATTCCCTTGACGGTGGAAGGCATGCTCAGGAAGGGAATGATAACCAGGGCTAGAGGGGCCCTGCCTCTAGCCAGGTAGAGACATGGGAAAACCATGTCTTTCGGACTGTGTGAATTCGATGGCCTGGTACATATTCAAAAATATGAAGCATTGGTTGATACAGGTGCACAGTGTACCCTAATGCCATCAGGACATGTCAGGGCAGAACCCATTTCTATTGCTGGGGTAACAGGGGGATCACAAGAGTTGACCCTGGTGGAAGCTGAGGTGAGCCTGACTGGGAAGGAGTGGCAGAAACATCCCATTGTGACTGGTCCAAAGGCCCCGTGTATTCTGGGCATAGATTTCCTCCGGAATGGCTATTTCAAAGACCCGAAAGGACTCAGATGGGCTTTTGGAATAGCTGCTATTGAGGCAGAGGGCGTTAGGCAATTGAGCACCTTGCCTGGACTATCAGAGAACCCTTCTGCAGTTGGACTTTTGAAGGTGGAGGTGCAACGGGTACCAATTGCCACCTCAACAGTGCACCGCCGGCAGCACCGGACAAATAGAGATGTTGTGACTCCCATCCACAAGGTGGTCTGTGAGCTGGAGAGCCAGGGGGTGGTCAGGAAGGCCCACTCACCCTTCAACAGCCCCATCTGGCCTGTGCACAAATCTGAAGGAGATTGGAGATTGACTGTGGACTATCGTGCCTTGAACGAGGTGACTCCACCGCTGAGCACTGCCGTGCCAGACATGTTGGAGCTCCAGTACGAGCTGGAGTCCAAAGCAGCAAAGTGGTACACCACCACTGACATTGCGAACACATTTTTCTCCATTCCTCTAGCAGCAGAGTGCAGGCCTCAGTTTGCTTTCACCTGGAGGGGCGTGCAGTACACCTGGAACCAACTGCCCCAGGGGTGGAAGCACAGTCCCACCATCTGCCATGGACTGATCCAGGCTGCACTGGAAAAGGGTGAGGCTCCGGAACATCTGCAGTACATTGATGACATCACTGTGTGGGGGGACACGGCAGAAGAAGTGTTTGAGAAAGGAGAGAAAATCATCCAGATTCTCCTGGAAGCCGGTCTCGCCATCAAAAGGAGAAAAGTCAAGGGGCCTGCCAGAGAGATCCAGTTCCTGGGGGTGAAGTGGCAAGATGGATGGCACCAGATTCCCACCGAGGTCATCAATAAGATCACAGCGATGTCCCCACCAACCAACAAGAAGGAGACGCAAGCTTTCCTAGGCACCATAAGTTTCTGGAGGATGCACATCCCTGAGTACAACCAGATTGTGAGCCTTCTCTACCTGGTGACACACAAGAAGAATGATTTCCACTGGGGCCCTGAACAACAACAAGCCTTCTCCCAGATCAAGTAAGAGATCACTCATGTAGTAGCCCTTGGCCCAGTCAGGACAGGACCAGAAGTGAAGAATGTGCTCTACTCTGCAGCCAGGGGCAATGGCCTGTCCTGGAGCCTTTGGCAGAATGGGCCTGGCGAGACTCGGGGTTGTCCACTGGGATTTTGGAGCTGAAGGTACAGAGGGTCCGAAGCCAACTACACTCCCACAGAGAAGGAAATCCTGGCAGCCTATGAATGTGTCCAAGCCACCTCAGAGGTCATTGGCACTGAAGCACAACTTCTCACACCCCGACTACCAGTGCTGGGGTGGATGTTCAAGGCAAAGATTCCCTCTACCCACCACGCCACTGATGCCACATGGAGTAAATGGATTGCCCTCATCACGCAGCGCGCCCGTATTGGAAATCTGAATCGCCCTGGGATCTTGGAAATAATTACAAATTGGCCCAAAGGGGAAATCTTTGGCCTCACTGGAACAGGTGACTCGCACAGAGGAAGCTCCACCGTACAACCAACTGCTGCAAGACGAAACACGCTACACTCTCTTCACTGATGGTTCTTGTTGTATTGTGGGGGCAAACAGAAAATGGAAAGCAGCCGTATGGAGCCCCACACAGCAGGTCGCAGAGGCTACAGAAGGAGAAGGTAGATCGAGCCAACTTGCCAAACTCAAAGCTATTCAACTGGCCCTGGACATTGCTGAAAGAGAGAAGTGGCCGAAGTTATACCTATACACCAATTCATGGATGGTAGCTAATGCTCTGTGGGGTTGGTTGGAAAGGTGGAAAAAGGCCAACTGGCAAAGTAAAGGAAGATGAATCTGGGCTGCTGATGAATGGCGAGACATTGCCATTCGGGTAGAGAAGCTACCTGTGAAAGTCCGTCATGTGGATACCCATGTTCCCAAGAGTCGAGCTAATGAGGAACACCGAAACAACGAACAGGAAGAGCTGTTCCTAGCCTGATGGGCCCATGATGTCTCAGGCCATCAGGGCAGAGATGCCACCTATAAGTGGGCACGAGACCAAGGGGTGGATCTAACCGTGGACTGTATCTCCCAGGTGATCCGTAACTGTGAGACGTGCTGAGATCAAGCAAGCCAAGCGGGTGAAACCCCTGTGGTATGGGGGAAGGTGGTCCAAATATAAGTATGGGGAGGCCTGGCAGATTGACTACATCACACTGCCTCAAACCCGCCACGGCAAGCGCTACGTACTCACAGTGGTAGAAGCCACCACTGGGTGGCTGGAGACCTACCCTGTGCCTCATGCCACTGCCCACAACACCATCTTGGGCCTTGAAAGGCAAGTCCTTTGGAGGCATGGTACCCCTGAGAGAACTGAGTCGGACAACGGAAGTCATTTCAGAAATAGCCTCATAAACACCTGAGCTAGGGAACATGGCATTGAGTGGGTGTACCACATTCCTTATCACGCACCTGCTGCTGGTAAAGTGGAGCAATGCAACGGCCTGCTAAAAACCACCTTGAAGGCTTTAGGTGGGGGGACTTTCAAAAATTGGAAACAGCATTTAGCGAAGGCCACCTGGCTAGTTAACACCTGAGGCTCCACCAGCAAAGCTGGTCCGGCCCATTCTGAACCCTTGCAAACAGCAGATGGGGATAAGGTTCCAGTGGTGCAAATGAGAGGCATGCTGGGGAAAACTGTTTGGATTAATTCTGCTTTGAGCAAAGACAAACCCATCTGTGGGGTTGTCTTCGCTCAGGGACCAGGGTGCACCTGGTGGGTGATGCAAGAGGATGGAGAGACATGATGCATACCTCAGGGGGACCTCAGTTGGGGTTGAACTGTCCATAACACTGCCTGTATCCATATCTGCATGCATATATGTATATATGTATATAATCACAGTAATGCATGTATGTATATAGTTTAAAGGTTTAAGTTCAATGTAACATGTTGGAATGGAAAAACTTCGGGGTGGATAATGTTAGAGGTTGGGAGCGGTGGAATTTTTGCCCATTCTGTTTCTGGGCAACCAACGACGCAGCATTTAAGGACTATTTACTCTTACAAAAGAGACAAAGGATTTTGGCTGAAGTATGGCAGGGGGAGGAGAGATCAGGTCATTGATAACGGGCACTTGCTCGCAGGATTTTGGAGGAGAGAGCAGTGAAAAAGCTGCTGTCTCTTTTTTTGCTGGACTGCGGAAAAAGCCCGGCTCTGCGCTGCTTTTCTCTACATGGTGGGTGAGCTTTTGTTTGGGAAAGGGGCATGGGATTCCAACCCCCTTTTCCCCTCCACGAGGGCATGCCTCCCAGCTGCAAAAGGGGACCCAGCTGCCTCTGCCCCACGCCCCGCCTGTCACAACTGCGGAGTTCCTGCCACCTTGTCTGCTGGCTGGCCCAGGTGGACTGGCCCTGCTGCTCCATCTCTTTGATCTGAGCTCTGTGCTGCGCCACGTCCATCTGTGCGCTGTCTCTGCCCAGCCTGTCTGCCATTATCCTCATGAGACTGACTTCACCTCACGTGACAGCGCCCCCTGCAGCTGCGCCAGAGTCATCACACCCGCCCTGCCTGGCCGGGAGCCAACAGCGCCCCTGCTGGCTGTGACTGTGACTGCACCGAATGGGAAAGTGCCCAGGGACAGCCCAGGGACATCTGCCTCGGGGTTTTTGGTTTTGTTTGTTGTTACTGTTGTTGTTATTGATTGTTTGCCCCATTATAGATACTAGTAAAGAACTGTTATTCCTTTTCCCATATCTTTGCCTGAAAACCCTTGATTCCAATGCTATAATAATTCAGAGGGAAGGGGATTCACATAATTTAAGGAGGTTTCCCACCTTCCTTAGCAGACACCTGTCTTTTAAACCAAGACACACAGTGTCCACAAAACTTCTGTTTCATGGGATTTATATTGTGCTCAATCTCACCTGGAACTGTTAAAACCGTGCCTGGGCTCAGGAAGCCCCAACAGATGAAGATCTTACCGTGTCTGGTTCACAGAAGGATCAGTCAAGTAGGTCAAAAGGGAAAGGTGGTAGAAGGCTGCCTCCTATAATCCATCTAGGCAATGCAGGAGAAGGATAGTGGTCCACGTGCACAACTAATGGCTGTATTAATCATTTCGTACTAGAGGAGACACAAACTCCTGAGCTGTAACCTAAACCTTTGTTTTATCTCATGCAGAACCTCTGTGTGAAGCCCTGCATTATGGCTTTCAGTCAGTATGTATCAACAGACACAAAGTGCTCAGTGCCCCTACTCTCCAGCTGCATCAAAACTCCTTGTTGACTACATCACACAAGCAACTGGATCATGTGGTGAAATTTGCACCACCATTGCCTTACAGGAGTTGGGATGAGGGGTGGAGTGCAGTGGCAAGACACCTTCAGTGGCCCTAGTCCTCATGTTGTTGCTGTTGTGTACTTACTCTTTTAACTAGTATTTGTTTTTCTTGCCATTATGCTGTATTCTTCTTCCTCACAGAATTGCTTTGTATATGAGAATCTCTAGAGTAGCCAGAAAGCTTACTAATATAATCAGCAACTCTTAATATCTGTACAAAGGTTGAACTGCGTGTGGATCAAGGGGGGGAATGTAGTGATGCTGACCGGAAGACCATTGTACATCGAGGAGTCAGTGATCCACATAGCAGTGAGCTGTGCAGGACAGACTCATCTGGGTGATAATAACAAAAGAGCCCATGGTCTGCTCCCACTCGGTACTGGCGATTACATCTTTATACTGCTAGCGCTAATAAACAGTATTTAATTGTTACTTTACAGAGTCTGCGTGCCCTTCTTACTGTGGTTGTAATGGATCACCAACTCCTGGTGCAAAGCAGTTTCACACAATTCCACTTTTTCAATAGATGATTTCATGAATTAACATTCATCCCTGAAGTCTGCACTTAAGATGCTAGCATCTGTTGTCCCCTACTTATGGTCTCTGTGGCTATTTTGGGTACCAGCTATTTTGTTTCACTAAAGATGGAAACAACACTATCTCCTGTCTTGGCAGAGACTACAAAGCTGGTAGTCACAGTTCTTTCTCAGCTGCCTTTGTGTCCATTTTTGAACAGTCACTTGTAGTGTGTAAGGCCCAATATGAAGGAATTCCTTCATATTAGCATCGTGAGAGAGCATCCCAGCACAGCTGTCCAGTTGTATTGGGTTTATGTGGCAAGGGTTTGGTAGTATGTGGGTGGGGAGGCGGGGGGTGCCATGGGGGTGACTTCTGTGAGAAGATTCCAGAAGCTTCTGCCGTGTTGGACAGAGCCAGTTCCTGCTGGCTCCAAGTTGGACACACCACTTGCCAAGGCTGAGCTCATCAGTGATGTTGGTAGCACCTTGTATGAGAGAACATATTTAATAAAGGGTAAAAAATGATGGAAGAGAGGAGTGAGAAAATGTGAGAGAAATAGCTATGCACACACACCGATGTGACAATGCTCAGTGAATGAGAGGGAGGAGGTGCTTCAGGCACCAGTCCAGAGATTTCTCTGCCTCTGGAGGATACACAAGGTGAAAGGGACCTGCATGGGAGCAGTTCATGAAGGACTGCAACCCAGGGGAGAGACCATCTCAGAGAAGTTCATGAAGGATTGTCTTCTGTGGGTGAGATCCCATGTAGGAGCTGGGCAAGAGTGTGAGGAGGAAGGAACATCAGACACAAAGTGTCATGAACTGAGCAAAACCCCCATTCGCCCCTACCTCTGCACCACTCATGAGGAGGAGATAGATGAGTTGAGGGTCTAGGATGAAGGGAGGGAAGGGGGGAAAGGTGCCTTTAGGTTTGTTCTTATTTTGCAATAAATTTATTTAATTGGCAATAAATTAATTTCCCCAATTGAGTCTGTTTTGTCCATAACCATAATCAGTTAGAGATCTCCCGTATCTCGACTCATGAGCTTTTCATTCATTGTCTTTTCCTCTCCCTGTCCAGTTGAGCAGGTGAAGTGATAGAGTGGCTTGGTGGGCACCTGGTGTCCTGCCAAGGACAATCCACCACACCTGTCCTCTGCCAGGCTGTCAGGCTATATTTTGGTCTTTTCCACTGAGAAGCAGTGCCCTCCTGGAATGCTGCAGTCGGCACCCTGTACATCATAGAGTCCTCAACTGACTGAAGAGTAACAATTGGTAACAACACTCTCCTGTCGCAAATGGATCTTAAGCAGGCAGAGGAGACTAATCAGTTTCCCCCCCTTTCCAGCTGTATCAGGGAAGAAACCTAAGTGAAGTCCATTTCAGATATGTGAAGATAGGAGGGGGTGTGTCCAACAAGAAAAGAGGTATTTGTGAGGCCTGGGTGTATTCAGCCATATCTTGATAGATTTTAACAACTAATCCTTCATGATGAATATGAAATAGATATTTCCCAAAGCAATAGATAGGTGGCAGTTTTCTATGTGTGGCCTTTCACATTAGGTGCTGAAGTCAAATGAATTACACTTTTAAAAGCTGAACTGCACCTCAACAGTCCACAATCCCCAGCCCTCCCTGACCAGAGTTGCCCAAAAGTCTGTCTCAGTGATTACCATGCATGTTGCTCTCCTGACTGAGGAGCTACAGCCTCAAAAGCTCCTTATTACTCAAGGGTAGAGGAGACTGAGGTGCAGCCTGTGAATAGCAGTGGCTTCTAGGATCTGAAGGGCTGACAACTAGCAGTAACCCCAGGGAGAAACTGCAATACTGATGATCCTGAGAGAGGAGGCAATGGTAAAAGAGAAGGAAAGGATTTTCTGGAGATGTAGAACAAGGGCAGAGCACTATATGGGCTGAATGAAAGCAATCCCTGACCCAAATCGTACAAGCAAACTTGCAGGCATGAGAGAGGTTTGAGAGAGAAAGCAGAAGAGTTAAAAAGTAAGAGCACACTGAAGGTCTGAAATAAGGTGGGGAATAGCATTGTGTTAGATGTCAATGCAGTCATTCAGAAGACTGCTTCTGATTCTGAAACCTCTTCCAGAAGGTATTCAGCTGAAAACTGACTCCTTGATTCAGCCACATCTTAAGGAAAAAGACCAAAAAGTACCTGAAAGGCAGTATCTGATCCTCTTCCATCCTCAGTCTTTCCACAGATAACAGATACTGAGTCTAGGAAGGGACAAAATCCGCATGAGCCAAACAATATTTCTTTTTGGCTCTTCATGGAAAAAGGAAAAATACTGTTGAAAATAGCTGGCTGAATGCATATACTTTCACAGGATGAGCTATTCCACGTAATAGTCACAGGTCTATGCCTCCACTAGCCCAGGTCCCAGTAAACAAGCTCTTCATCTGTTAAAAGCAGTCCTAAATTAGCTCAGGGAAGGAGCTAGAACACAAGACTAGAGCCAAGAAATGGCTGTAAAATTTTTATTTCTGGCTTTCTGCCCTTCCAGGGCTCTCTCGCAACCCCAGTTTCCTCAGGGAAGTATTTTGGCAGAGGGGATGCTTGCAGAGCCTGGGACATGATCTGTGTGGGCTGCAGCCAAGAGTCCCTCCATGTGGCATCCTGAGCCTTGCCTTGTTTTATCTCTCCCTCTGTCCCTGCCCCTGGGATGGCCTGAGGGTGCTGTTGACAGATTTTCAAATCTGACTAGTTTGCACACTCACGACACTATTCATCTGAACAGCAACAGTTATTAATAGCATCATCAGTTATCTCCTCTATCGTCGTGAAGAACACACTAAAAGAATCTGATAAGCATTTGGAATATCTCAAATTATTTCAAGTATTTTTGAAAGCACTCATAGGGAATCTGGGCCGATGCCATTGCCGTACCCCATTACTTTAAACCGATCATTCCCATGGTGTGTATCTGCTGCTTAAATTGCAAATGTCTAGTGCTGAGTCATGGAAGTTTCTGTAGATATTTAAGTTATTAAACATTGTTAGACATTAGGCATTAAGTCTCTGTGTAGTACAAAATGGCTTGTTTTTTCATTGAGATTTTAAATTTCAACTGGTACTTTTAAACATCTGTATCTTAGTCCAATTTAACTCATAATTCTATTATATGCTTTGTAAGAAGCATCTGTATAATAGACTTGATTTATTACTGGCCTTAATAGTTGGCAGAGACAATATAATTCTATTACAATGCTTCACAGAAACACTGCAAACACAACACATTCATAAATTACTTTTTATTGATATAAAAGTTCCTTCCCAGTTAAGCACACCTGTGCTGTGAGAATACAGAACGGCACATATTTTCCTGGTAGCAAACAGCAAAACTGCATAGTCTGCTGAAATACATACTGGCAATTACTCTGCTGAAGGGTCAAAATTTGCAAGTTAATGCTAATTCTCTTATGAATCAGAAAATTTCAATGTTTAGAACCAAAGAAAAGGGCATTCAGTTAAATTTATTTCCCAGTCTGTGACTATTTGTTCTTTCATTTAATTTGAGCTAGGAATAGAGAAAAAAAAATGCTCTCTCATTGTGTCACCTGCATAAGCTATACTATTTGTTGATCCCTTCCTCAGGAAGACACAAAAGAGACCACTATTCTCATCACCTCCATCGACCATAGAAGAACTCAGCTGTGTAAGCCAAAGTTAGACATATCAAAGCACCTTTGATCACTTCATTGTCTGTCAAGTTCTCTCCAAAGCCAGCACTGTCTTCTGTAATGGATTGTATTACTTTGAAATGTCATATTTAATGTGTGTTCATTCCTTCAGATCCCTGATACTGTCTGAGGTGCTGACTGCACAGCACTGCACGGAGAGCCTTGCAGGTGGGTCTATTAATTTCAGTGTGTTCCTGTTTCTCAACAGCATGTGGTTTAATTGCAGAATTGGTGGAGCAAGGGCATCACAAGAATTTATCTCCATTTTTCTGTGTGTGCACAACCACAAAGTCATCCTGCAGTGTGGGTTTGAATGAGTTATGGGACCATAAAAAAGTACTTCAATTCACAAAGCTATCAACTCTTTGTCATGAAACAAAAACACCTGCCAGAAGAGTTTTATTCTTACTTGATAATCACAGCACAACTAGGCATGGGACAAAGCTATCATTTAAAGAGATATTATTATGCAGCAGATAGGCTCTGAGGAACCATAGTCTAAATTTAGTTACTAATTAGACAAACACATTTTACAGATGTCATTAATTAGCCAACAATCTCAGAACTGTCTCTTTCAAAATGGAAATGTAATATTTATTAGTAAAGTACCCACCACAGGATTTTACTTTTCTTGTCCAATAGATCCAGCAATGGGTCATTACTCGTGCAGGTAACTTCTTGTTTTCCACTGATAAAATTAATTCTAAGCTACCTGTAGCTAATACTGTGATTTTGCCCTTGAGAAGAAACTGCAGAAATGCACAACATGCCAGCATTCTTACATCACTTTCCAGAGTTTTATGAAATTCCTCTTCTGTCTTTCAGTCTCTTAGGACACAATCAGATCATACTTTTGTCCAGTAACATGTGATTCAGACACTTCATACAGAAGAGCTAAAATGCTGAGGAATTACTGTGGTTCCAGGAATCAAGTCCCTGAAAAACCATCTGTAGCATTAGTAAAATGCCAAAGTTGACACCTAGAAATGATCAAGTAAGCTGGAATAAAGCTGCAATATGGAGAACAGGATGTAAGTTGCCAGTGGTGGGAACATACCTTTCTCTATCACGTGAAAAATCTTGAACTTTCAAAGAAAAGAATGTTTCAAATATTTCAACTGAGAGAAAAAACTGTTGTTAAATGTTACAGTGATGATTTATGTGGGCTGTGGTTCAGTGGCAATATACACTCCATTTTTTTTATTCCTTGCACTGGGTCATATTTCTTGTAGTGCCTCATTTTGGGGAGGAAAATGGCTCAAGAAACTTGTGAAGGATTGTTTGGCCACAGGCACATTTCAGGAACTGTAAAATGTACCTGGAAATGGAAAACTGTAAGGACATGGGGCATGTGTTCTGCAGCATAACTGAGGCACAGTGCTTATACATACCCTGAAGCATTGGGTACTTGGCCAACTCTTCCTTCCAAGCTTTCATTCTTAGGGTCTTAGTTTTCCCAAAAAACATATACTATGTGTGGGAAAGCCTGTCCCTTCAGGAAATTAAAAAAGTGAGTCTAATTTTGAGTTTTGACAGAATTATTTTAGCTACCCCTGGAAAACCTGAATGCTACCCTTCAGCAAAATCTGTGTCTCTTTCATTGGTTTTTGTTTGTTTCTGTTTTGTTTGGTTGTTTTTTTGGTTTTGGTTTTGGTTTTGGTTTTGGTTCGGGTTTTGGTTTGGGTTTAGGTTTGGGTTTTTCTTTCCAGTTTTAGACAAATTTCAAACAATTTTTGAGTATATTGTTGAATATATTTTTGAAGGAACTCTCCAAAACAAGGACATGTCAACACTATACAAGGCTTTAGGATTTGTTTTGTGAGTCATGGCAACGGGAAATATTTGCAGACCAAGTCAAGTGTATTTCTTAGTGAAATGAAAATGCAAGGATTTAGTTATTATTGACTTTTAAAAATTTCAGAGACTTTGGCTGGCATTGGTTTACTAAGTCACTTAGACTGATCTGGTTGTGGAAACTTCTGTAGTTAATGGAGACAGAAAGGTACCTCAAGAAGGAGATTCGTCCTCCCGTATCTCTTCTAGCTGCCTGGGTCAAAAACTGAGTTTCAAGAGCCATTCAGGGCCTTTCACTATGGAGCGAATTGGGAAACTGAACGGTTTTTGTCCCTGTTTGTGTGGGAAACACTTCTGGATTTCCTTCACTCAAAAATAATTCAGTGTTAATGTTTTACTCACAGAAAATGATGCATTTCTCTTTTGTCTCATAATCACAACTCTCGTCTGGGACATTTTGTACAAATAATTTCTGAACATGTTATCAGTCACAGCCATGTCTGTTTATTCAGATTTTCTTTCATGAGTATCCAACCTACATTTTTACCTCATCTGTATACACACAGCTATAATTTAAGTAAACATTGCAACATGTATATGCATTTTCTACTTTAAGGGATACCTATAAAAAGAGTTTTCCCTGTCAAGTTTATTTTTTGCCATTTAAAGTTAAAATTAAGCTGGTGCAAATCTTCGTATTTGTTAGTCTCAGGATCCTTTCAAATGAGTTTGCTGAAGGGACTTACACTTGAGGCATGTTGCTTCACCACAGTGGTTCACCTGGATCAGTCAGTACTGTTTCTGTTCCCTGACTTAGAAAAACATCTCAGCAAGTATCATGTGTTTTGAAAATACACTTTCTTTCAGTGTTTTCTTACATGGACAGTCACCTCAGTGAATATTCTGGCTTCTAAAGCCATTTACTAGTACACACTCTGAAAGAAAATCCAAACTCAATTAAAGAGGATTAGCCCTCTCTGTCCCATGAGGTGGTCTTTCTGCTTGCATCTCTCTTGCAGCTTTCAGTTTCTGAGATTATGGCTGTTACCCTGGGAGCCAAAGTCATATATATGTTGTGTTCAAGAAACTCAGTAAGAGAACTGAGAACGAATGGCTTGTCTGCTAACATAAGCACAGCTGTGTGTGGCAAGTGGCATATGCTTGTTTGTATCCAAATTCAGGCTATTGTCCAGCAGACAAAATAAAACTTCAAATCAAAATAAAATTAAAAATGTTGTTGTTTTTGCCACTTCCTTTTACCTAAAAGTATTTATGCAGATGCATTTTTGGGGATCAGACAAGAAGATACGGAGAAATAATTTGCACACTTTTAGAGAGTATAATTTAATGATGTTTCAAGTCCTTATGTTACTTTAATAGGCATGGGACGTATTGAAGAATTTCTGGACATTCTGTCTGCCTAAGTGATCATCTTCCACCCTATTTTTATTTCTTGGTTTTTGGTTGGTTTTTTTTCTACATGGCATGTGAGTGTGTTAGATGAGAATTTTGTGCATAGTTTTTTCTCAGAAACCTTTGCCAGCAGTTAATACTAGCTTTCTAGCTGGAATGCAGAAAAAAATGCAATAAAAATGCTTCCAGTCCTGAGAGAAAAAAGCATTTCTTGTCATTCATATTTATCAGAATAAGCACTTATTTATTGAAGTGAGATAGAAGTATTCGTTATTCAGAATAAGACATCTGCAATGCCGTATATAGTGAAATAAAATCACCAGAGTACTGGAAGCAGTAGAGCTTTTTACTACTGGGTTTTATCAGGCTCTGTCCTGGTCCAGAGTTAGCTCAGATAGCTGAAATCACTGTGGCACATGGCACCAGCCCACTGCTCATGTCCTGCGTTTGCAGGCAACAGCCTAATGCTCTTTGTTGTGGTATCAGGGAGAATAATCACCAGAAGAGGATCCCAAGCAGGTTAGTAGATCTTGAGGAAGGCTGGTGGACAAATGTTTCTGGATTTAACTAGCATATTAAAATAAAAAGTTAATCCCC
The DNA here is from genome assembly GCA_036785705.1 of Acanthornis magna. Taxonomy (NCBI): domain Eukaryota; kingdom Metazoa; phylum Chordata; class Aves; order Passeriformes; family Acanthizidae; genus Acanthornis; species Acanthornis magna. The sequence goes on from JAWUZG010000090.1 coordinate 18,950,833, forward strand.
CACTTGTCTGGATCTTCAGTTCTGCCTTCCTTGCAGAGCAGTGTGCTGCATTGATAGTGGGACTAGCAGCAGCCTGGTGGGATCCAGAGTCTCCTCAAATAGCTCTATTGGGTCTTCGCAGGGATATCCAAAGTTAGTAATGTCGTCTTGCTAATAGAGCTATGGAGAAGCTCCACTCTTTCCCTTCCCCTCACATCTCTCCCTATATGCATCCTTCCAGCTCTGCTATACTTATTTTTCTGTTAGAGGGGCTCTCACCGTCTTCTGACCCTGTACTAAATTCTTTCAACTTGAAAGTGGTCAGAAAAGTTTTTGGATGATGCTTGGATGTTTTTTTCCCTTCAAATAAGTTTTTTACTATATCAGTGTGCTGAGGTTGCTCAGCATGCAGTCAGAGGAGCCCTAGGGTCAATATAAGCAGGTTAGGCAGTCATGGTGAGGTCAAAAAGGAAGAAAGGGCAGGAGAGAGGAACGAGCTGGACTCCTCCTTTCAGGGTCAAGCAACCATCAGCTCAGCTCAGCTCAGCTCAGTTGTATAATCAGCCTAACTTCATTATTTATTAATGGATTTAATAAGCTATCTTATCAACAGCACTATTTCAACCCAAATGGCAAACTTTGTTTAGTTATTTAAGTGGAGTGATTTCATGTTCAAGAGCCTACTACTCATCAATCAGAATTTTATTTTTACTTCTATGAATAATGCTGATGGTGGGACCAAGTATTTCCATCAGGCATGCTGGGCACTGCAACACTTTATGAGAAAAAACATCCCAAAAGAACTCTCAGGCCGTACAGTTAGGATGTTGCACCTGAAATCTTCCTCTATTTTGTATCCTATTTCATCTATTAGCGAATCTTTCGTGTGCCTTTTGAAGCCATGTTAGAAAGCCAGGCTGGTCTGAGATAGTACAGAGCGATTGGTCATTCTTGGGATTCTTTCAATATAAACTGAACAACAGACTGGGTGTCATGGATTGCAGTGTAACACAGCAAAACTCTCTACTCTAAAGGGGGCCAGTTCTGACAGGCCTGTCTGGAGGTGTATTCAGCCAGAAGGCAAGCAATTGTAAAAGATGGCATTCCTAGGAGGAAAGTTAAACAGAAAACACTGAACAAGATCCATCTGCTCCAGAAGGAATCCTTGTTCTACTGTGAGAGGCGGAAATGGGGTGAACAATTAGGCAGAGATACAGCTCTGTCTAAATTTAGTTCCAGAGATTACACAGGCGTGTCTTCTGCTGCTTGTATTCCCAGTGATTTCCCTGAAGCAGTATCAGTCTGAGCAGTGGTTATCATGTTATTCATGTCTTTATGTTCTGTATAAACTATTTAAGAGATATGGGGAAGAAATCTTTTGGACATGGCCTTTAAGATTCTGGGCAAGTTACAACTGACTGTTTTATCTTTGCTTAACCCTGTTCATTAGAGAAAGAAGAACAAGAGGAGAAACCTTTCCATCGAGTCATGTGTGCCTGTCCAAAAAAACTTGGGTGAAAGTTTCAGAGAATACACTCAAGGCAGATGCTTACAGTGCCCGGTGGTCTATAAGAGGGCAGGAAACACCATGCTTTGTTTTTCAAGGAACAAAGATGTGCATCAGTTCAAATGCCACCCTGACTGTAGTGGGGAAAAAGCTGATAATGGCTGGACAACTTGAAAGGAAGCTATGGAAGGAGCACAAAAGCAGCAGAAGCCTGGAGAATACAGAGTGGCAATGGTGGCGGTTGTATTAAAAATCTGAAGGAATGGAGGATAGAATGAGCTTTAACTTCAGCCTAATGCAGACTATAGGGAGATGGAGAAGCAGATCAACAGTCACAGCTGATTTGATCTAGTGTGAGCAGCAGTCCTACTGTAAATAGGACTTTGAACTAAGTGGCTTCCAGATGTCCCTTTTAATCAACATTTCTGAGAGCTTTTGAATTCTTGCAGTGTCAGGTGAGGACATGCTGCCATTGTCTGATTTTTCTGCACTGAAAAATACTACTGCACTGCATGAGTTTTCAAAGACATCTCCTGATGGCCTCAATGTGGGGAACCTCCTCCTCACCCAGAAGGGCAGCCCACGGAGGAGCAGGTGGGATGAGCCACATGAAGGTGGGGAGGGATGCGAGACACGGGCTGGGCAGGCTGAAGGGAACAGACTGTTGGTCAGTTTTATAATGGGGTATGGAGTTGTTAATTTCTTGGAAAATGGGTAGAGAATGCTGGTAATTATTATGGGGTGGGGGCCACATGGTGCACTGCAGGTTTGTCTGCCAGTTCAGTTGTAAAAGAAAAGATTTCCAGATCAGGGACTAATGCTGATAAAGGTTAGTGTAATGTGGCAATATGCTACATGATCTTCTCAGAGAGGCCTGAGCAGCTGGGGAAAGCTCAGCTCTAGCCTTTATATTTTCCAGATGAAGGATGGTGCACATCCATGAGGTTCACTTGAAGACAGTAGGTGTCTGTTAAGCCACAGGGGCATAGTCTTCCTGAGTTCCAGAATAGCCATAGCTCTGTTTTTCTGTTTTTCTGCTGGCGCAGGACAGGAGTCACGGACTTCACCCAAGTCCTATCCAATCTCCTGTAGCTGAGGAGCTGTTCAGCAGAGCTCAGTGCCCCTCCCTAAGGCACAGAGCTTTCACCTGCTTCTGAGAGCAGCTGAGAAGCACCCTGTGTCCCCTTTCTTGTTCTCAAGAGCAGGAAAAATTGACAGAAATGAAAAAAAACCATCTGGCAGAGAGGAATGAACAAGAAGTGAAGCCTGCCCAAGGCTGGTTTTCTTCATGCATGCAGCTGTGAACAATTACCATCACACCCACACACCAGAGCACACACCTAATCATGCCTTGTAGGCACAGCCCACAGCAGCCACAGGGTGCTTTCAGCTTCTGTGGCAAAAAAGCATCCCAGTTACTATCAAATCCACTAGACCTGCCATGATGGACACTCAGTCTCCTTCCCAGCACACTCCCTGATAACCCAAATCAATCATACATCCATGATTTTGGTATCACAGCATTTCAGGCAGCCAAGGAGGCAAAGGATAATGAACAGAAAAATGCAAATACAGTATCTCCTGTAGAAATCTATGTTTTCTGCTCAGGTTTTATACAGCCCCTCAGCCTAGGACCTGGAGGCTATATCAAGACTAGCAGCTGCTGTGACCTAACTATGCACATGTGTCTGTAATTAATTCAGAGGAGTTTCCCAGAGCAGCCTCCCTTGCTATATAGGATATGAATATAAATGGGCATGATAGGGGAAGGCTTCATTTCTAGAGCAGTAGAAGAATTTCCTAACTCCCTGATTTTATTTATCCAAATCACATGCCAATACAATTTTAGAGCAAGACCTGGGAATATGCTGTCTCCCCAAAACTCCTTTCCATGCAAAGGAAACCAGGGTACAAAGAGGCGAAAGGAGCAGCACGACCCCAGGGTATGCCATGACAGGTTCACTAGGTAGCCTCTGCACAGCCTGATAAGTAGGTCATCTGTTACAGACACTTAATTTAGGCATTATAACTTCTTTCCAAATCGACTGAAAGGGGCATCATGACCTGACAATGAGTTTTCCAAGCTGCTCATTGCTCTTGTCACAGTTACTCTGAGAAGCCACTAAAATAAGTATTTAAAGATGGTGTCCTGAAAATAGCCCCAGACCTCTATAATGTCCCAAATGCAGGTTTCATCTTCCAAAGTTTCAAACATAGGTCTCTAATTTTTAAGGATAAGTGGCTTTGCATATTTTAATGCAAACTTGTGGGTGGTTTAGGTAGGAGCTAGAGTGCTTTTTAGGAGATGGTAAACCTAGGTTCAATTTTTGTTTGAGCACATTCAAATCCACAACTCCTGTCCTAGCACCAGCATGATTTATTTTACCAGGTTTTCAACTTAGCTTAGTGCCAGCGTTCCCTAAATATCTCCTTGGGTCTGAGTAACTGTGACAAGAGATATTTGTGAACCACTACACCAAGAGAGAAGGAGTACAAGAATCACCCTGTAGTTTGGGTGCTTGGATGAAAAGGAAGGTTCTGATTTCTGCTTTATGTTCTGATTACTGTTCCTTGACTTTATTCTAGAAACTGCCTCATATAAAATAAATTTGCATATCTAAACAAGGGCTTCTGTAGACCATATTACAGAAAAGAGAGCTGCAAAAGGAAGAGATAGGATTAACTTGAGGTACCCCTAGACCCCTGAATCACAAATAGATGAGAACAGACCAAATATATAGAACACGCTTGAGCATTGTGTTGTGCTGGAAAGCTCTACACATATCTACTGCTGTCTTGGGAACAGATGAATGTCCAGTAAAGAGATTCTTTAATAAAGCTTGTATTCCTGGCTTATTGGCCTTACGTCACTCAGAACTGATCAAGAAATCCAAGTGCTGTGGTGAGGTGAAATTCTGATAACAAACACAAGGTTACAGAGATTTTGTAGTGTTGAGACGCAATTTATGAGGTGGTTAGAATAGGGGAAGTGAGATGTTCTGGGACTGGCCTTTGGCAAAATTGTTTGGATACGAGACACAGTGTTGATGGTCTACAATAGCAGTGCTTCATCTAGATCTTGCCTCGGCAACAATTGTGTTCCCCAATTTTAGACTAGTGTCTTCCAAGAGGAAAACTGGGCCAACTTGATGCAATCATCACCAGCAGAGCTAGTTGTGCAGGCAGCTGGGAGTTTTGATAATCACCCATACTCCTGCCCAGCAAATCCAGCTGATGGGTTTGAAGGTGGCCAAACCAGGTTCTCACTGCCATGGATGAGCCCCCTCAGCAGAAATGGGGCATGATGGCAAACCAGTGTAGGGAGGTGCAACAAACATCATACAGCATTTCAGTACTGCTGTGGCAGGCTGGAGGGCCCTGTGTGTGTTTTCACCTGGATTTGAGCAAGATGTCTGCACTGCCAGGATCTGAAAGCAACTTGCTGGAGTTAAAGAGAAAAAGATGGAAGTAAAGGACCTCAGAGGCACTGAATGATTATGATTGTCTTGGCACTGCCAACCATGGCAGCAGACTGGGTTTCCAATGTTAATGCCAATGTTTAATGAAAATATTGCAGCCTTTAATCTGAAATAAACAGAGTTGATGTAGTTGAACAAGATGAATGGAAAATAAAAGGACAGGGTCTGACAGCTTCCATTCTGGCCAGCATTGGTATAAAATTCTCCTCCATCCTGTCCAGCTCTTTTAAAACAATCTATGATGTAGTCATGTTGCATTCAGTGCATCAGCAGTGACTGAAAATTTAATCACTGAAGGTGAAACACAACTCAACAGGCTGCAAAGAAGTTCTGTGATTTTTAAAAGGGCCACATATTTTCTGGTTTAGTGTTCCCTTTATAAAAAACCTGACTTATTCTTTCTCACACTGAGAAGTTACTTGGACTTATTGAATTCTTTGGAGGAAATATTTCCATCTAAATCTGTCTTCAGTCATCAGAGAAATTTTGAATATACACAAGGGAAGATTTTGTTCTTTGATCAACTTAAAATTTGACTGTGTTGACAGCAAGTTATGTCTGATCTCATTTACATCAGTGCATAACTCAGTTTGCTTCAGCTAGAGCTGCTCTGGATTCACACTTGGGTATGTCTAAAAGAGAGTTTGACCTTGCTTTTCAGGCTTTTGCAGATAGCTGTTCTCAAATAATCTTTCTGCAGGCTACTCAAATTTATTTCTTCCATGCTGAATGATCACTCACTGCCAGACGAGTCAGTCAGCCCCTCCCAAGCAAGAAAGGGCAAAATTCTGTCCTCTTATTTGACCTCACCCATTGCCCAGAATTGAAGCAGAGATATTTTCTCTTTTCCTTGGGTCTTCTAGTCTAAAATTGAAGCAGGATTATTTGCTTGGAGACCTCTCATACACTTGTTTTCCTCTAACTAGTGAGTCAAAAACACCATCTGACTTCAGAGCTCCTCATCTACTGCTCAGAAGTTCCAGAATCATGTCTGGAAAATGCTATATACATAGTCTAATATATAGGGAATTAAGTATTGCTATTGACGTATTAATAAATTTGTACTTATAAACACAGCCAGAGGAGTTACTGAAATGCCATCTCATTTCATAACTCCTTTCCAACAAGAGGGAGAAAAAGAATCTCACATTTTTCCTGCTAAACAAGCAGATATTTAAGTAAAGTAAACATGTAAAAAATGTAATTTTGAGACATTGAAGTAAAACAAGGCAACACCTATTCTTGTAGTTGCTTGTACACATATAAGATTCAGGAAAAAAATACCAACAAACAAAACACAAATCCAGTAAAAAATGCCTAACCTGATATATTTGTCTTTTATACAGGTAATTTTACATCTCTGACTGGACAGGGGACCCTCTTTTTTTTTTCTGTTCCTGCAAGGTTTTAATATTCTGTCAGTGATACTTGCCCTAGGTTTTTTCCCAATCGGGATAAAACTATGTTGTGATGGAATGTAAAACCATGGTTGTTCTCGTGTTGCTTCACAATGATGTCAAATTAGATACTGCTGTGGACAACAGCTTCTAAATATCTTTGAGTGTGAAGTCATGTTTATCTCTGCCTTGGTGCTTTTACCTGTCATATCATCCTGAAATTGCCTAGGGAGCAATCTTCTCCTGCTAAAGCTGTCAGTTCCTCTCACTGAGCATCCTACTGCCAGGTCCTTTCTAACCTGTCTGGATCTGTCACATGGATCAGTCTGGAGCAGATACAAGAAATATACCACTGAATCCTTAGTTTTACTGCTGCTTTCCTAAAGAGAAGAAGGAATTTCTCTAATTACCCTGTTTAGCAATTGTTTTTGACGACATTTGTTCTTATTACTTGTTCTCCCAAGTTTATTTTGTTTCAGACCCAGTAGTGTACCCCTTTTGGTGCCAGCCAGCCCACATCCTTGCCATCCTGTTGCCATGTCAGGTGAGTTCCCTCGTACTATGGGGAGATTTTGGGGGGGTGGAGACCGCAACAGGGATTTTGTGGTGCACTCTGCTTCCATGTGCCGTCAGTTAACTCCCTCCACAGCTGGCGCTGCCTGGATGCAGTGGGGAAGAACAGACAAACAAAAGTCTGCTTTTGAGACAGCAGGTTGCTTAACCCACTGTGGTGATGTGTGTCTGGGATGCTCTGACTGCCTCTGTCCAAGTCCCCTGTTGACATTAATATGAGAGAGCTGCTAAATGCCATTAATAGACCATCCCTACGTGCTTTTTCTAAAGTTGTGGCCAGAGCTTAAAAAGGCTTCCCAGAAGAGAGCATTCTCTCCCCACAGCTCAGGGCCTGGAGGTTGGTTGTGGCACACCCGAAGAGGAAGGCAAGAAGGGGAGTAGGGCAGGAGAGTGTGCAGAGAAATTGGGATTTCTGCTCCTGCAGCCAGGAGTCTGGGAGATTGGAGTGATGACCACCACTCCATTGCATCATCTGACAGTAGTAGCCACCAGCCATGCCTTCCCACAGTGAGGCTGAAGGAAGGGCAGCAGCCATTCCAGCTCTCCTGCACTCCATCAGTCACAAAGCCAGCAGCCGTCCTAAGTCTTTTGCCTCCCTTCAGCAGCAGGCTGCTCTGGGCTGCTGCCTGCTTGGTCTGTTCCCAAAGGAGCTCTGGCTTGGGTATGAGGCTAAATTGGGCCATGTTTTACTGCTGATGCATTTTTGATGTACTGGTGACCTGTAAAAATCCCTGCCCAAAGCTAGGTGAGTAAATTCTTGTGACAGGTGAAAAGAAGTTAGTCTTTCATGGCAGCTTTATATATCTAGTGCTGGAATTCATTGGAGATTCATGGAGTAATGAGCCCTTATGTGTAGTCCTTCCCCTATACCAAGGCACAGAAGGTGTGTGTGCAAATGGGAGGAGCAAATATGGCCTCATTTCATAATCTGCCTGCTGAAAAGTGTTTGTAAAATGAAATAAATAAAAAATTAAATGATTCTGTCACACTTCGCACTGAAATCTTCTTGTTCTTTACAGACAAGCTCAAGCAATTCCATTTCTAACACCACACGCCAACCTGCTCTATAAATCAGGTGAGCACCCTCAAGTCAGTGAGCCTGTGAAAGAAATACCCCCTCAAATCACAAGCTGCTGTTGCAGGGAGTGTGCACCAGACAACACTCCAGGAGCATACCCAGGTATGTATGTCACCACCCAGGAGCGTACAGGTCAAGTGTTTTGCGTAGGGGAGGTGATTGTGCTGCCCTGTTTTAAGGCCCCAGTTTAGGAGCTTATATTGAAGGATTGCTCTCCCTGAACAAGCAAAAGATAGAGAGACAGCTTCTTCATCCAACAATCCAGAGTATTTGTCTTATTCAGGTGCTGTAGATCATCTTTTGAAAGAGCTCCTTCTGTTCACTGCCTATACAGAATACTTAGATGGATGTCTAAAACACGCCAAATGAGTCCTAAAATGTTTTGGTTTTCTACCCAGGGAGCTGCAGGGAGATGAGTGCAATCTAGGCTTCTAAAATAAGCTCCTGAATCTGGTGGCTGAGGTATGGCAGTATGCCTAACACATCTTCACCTGGATGTCCCTGTTCTGAGCACCTTTTGTATCCTACTGATGACATGCAGTAATAGGGGGCCAGCTATAAGGAACGCTTGGCAGTGATGGGGTTAATTGGTCACTGCTACACCTTCACATCACCCAAAATAAAATCCTAGAAATTCTAAGGTCACTCTTGTAAAGAGCACCAAACAAGAAGCTCTTTTTCTCACTCCTCACTGCCAGCATTGTCACAGGTATGTATAGTTACCAGGCTGCTTTGTAGTGTTCCTGTAAGGCTAAAGAATTCACACATTGCCATTCTGCCTCCTCACAGCAATCCCTGCCTCAAGGAAAAGGCAGGATATTAATGCTTGATGTAGATGATGAAAGGCTATAAACTTTGTTGATTTGCTTACATATAGGGGACATTAAGTTTTGTAAACATTTTTGTCTGTTGGTAACTATAGTTCTTCTCTGGCTCTTCATTCTCTGTATGGACACAAATGGAGATGAACGAATGGAGATGATCAGTGAATCAAGTTATAAAGCCCAGAGAAGGTCAAAGCAGTAGCATTTATTGCCATCATCTCTCAGAGAATATATGAGGCATTAAAATTCTGATACTGTACCATATTCTAGTCACAAAGATTTTAACGAGCACAAGTAATGGCATCAAATGAATCTCATCTAATGACACGAGCAATAACGAGAACAAGAAAAGGTGCACACCACAACCTCTTTGAGTACGATCCTAACTAGGTGGTTTACAGTCCATCTCAGAAAGTGGGGGCTGTGACAACATTTTAAGGAATGCACAACACAGCCAAGCTCGTGACTCATTACTTATTGCGCAATAACTGCTGTTGATTGCTACTGCTAAATGTCTGATGCATTGCCATCCCAGGCTGCACCCTTTTTTTCCCCCACAATGGTAATGAAGTTTCTGTTGACAGATAGTGAAAGCTGCCACAAATAATACAAGGGAAGCTAAGTGTAAATCTCCACTGTGAATCCACAATTACTTCAGGAGAACAGAGTAAACAATGCAGCTGACAAGACTCATACCTATCAGCTCTTCTTTAATATCATCGTTTTGTATAGTACGTGGTTGCAACTTAGAAACGTGCTTGAGCCAGACATATCATCTGTTTGCAGGCGTCAAATCAAGGATGGCATAAATGCTGTTAATTTTATGGAATCTGGAGGATGCAGAGCTGAGTAATTCTATGTGGGACTGACTGGCAGGAGTTTGGAATTCCTCTTTGCAGACTCCTTTGCCTAGAACTTCTAGAAAATGTGACAGAGCTTAGTAAAGCAAAGACTGAGCTGCGGATTTAATTGCCTGGCTCTGGCAGAGGCAGCAATAATTGCAAAAGACTGTAAGAATGTGTTAAAGATTCCATCTCCTCACTAAAGATGAACCAAGTTGCATTTTCAACATGAGCAATAATCAAAGTGTAGTTTAGTTTACTATAAGCCTGCCCTGACTTGGTTGGGATATTATTTGCCTTCCTGAACACATAACTGCTTGAAGAAACTACCTGAATACAACCAAGGGTCTGCAAATCTTAATTTGCTCCTCTTAAAAATCAGACCAAACTCTCACTTACAGCCCTAGATTATTGTGTTTTAAATTGCATTGCACTAAAATTTAGCCCTAGCTGGAAAGATTTCAGATAGTGTTATTTGCTCTTCTGTCTGCTGTGCTGGCACTGGGTCCAGCTGCCAGCAGAAAAGGGCAGTAAGGTGCAGTTTGTACCTATTTGAGGTGCCTTTTTGTGGCATTCAGGTTTCAGAGCAGCAGAGAGGCCACTACACAGTGCTTAATATGGGGAAAGTGACCTTTTCAGTGCTTACACTGTGGCAGTGCTGTTGGGTTTTATTTAGTATGATCGTCCTATATGATCTACTTTGTCCACCTTCTCTGCTGAACATGAAATACTCTGACCAAACCTGGCCTGTCAGAACTTTTTGTTTGTCTACAGGCTGTCCCAACACACCACTGCATGTTTTTGGAGCTGTGTTCATCATACACGGTACTGTGCTTTTCTATAATATTTAGTATTAGTCTCTCTGCTTTTGCATAATTTATTATTATTATTTTCTCTCCACCCTGAATAATTTTCAACTTTATGTTTTCTACTCAAAAAGTGTTTTTCTTGTATTAAATTATATATTGCTCCAAGGTGAATCTCTATTTATATTTCTAATCATTACTGGCATCTTTAAGTGAAAATGTGGCAGGCAGACTCATTTATTTCACTTTCCGAGGTCAGTCTCTTATGTTCTCAGTTGTGTCATTAAGACATTCTGCCAGCTAGAAGCTCTTGAGTTATGACTCTACCTTCAGTAGTGGCATCTACTCCATATCCTTGCCTTGTACTTATAAAAAATGGAAGGCCATGTATCATGAAAGATTCAGCCAGTGGGGACCAAACCTGTGAGATTTGAGGTTTAATGCATGAGCTCTTATTATCTGCAGAACTCAAATATGTTGGTCAAAACTGATCCAAATTTTATCTTTCTTTGGCCAAAGAAATATGAGACGTACGTGTGAATCAAGGAGAAAAGATGTCGTTAAATCCTTTGAAAATCCAGTGGGGAACCTACTGGGTTATTGTCAATAAATAATTTTGAAAGTGCTATGTATAATAGCAGCCATTAGAAGTCAGGATTTACCTGCACTTGTGGAGCGTGATACACTGCGCCTCATTTCCAGAAAGGGGAATGCTGGACTATCTCCCTACTACAGGTCGACATTGATTACCTCATGTTCATGAGTAAAAAGCTAGTCCTGAAGTGCCAAATGTTCCCTAGAGTATTGACTCTCTTTCACCCAGTGGTGACAGTGGGCACTGCTATCCTGCTCCCCAAAGGCTGGTGAAATGCTGTCCAGCGATGCCACGAGCCCCTTCTGCTGTCAGTCACTGACAACTTACTATTTCCAAGATGGATGTGATGCTGCTGATGGTGAAGTGAAGGAGCCTTGTCCCCAAACACAGACGACTGTTTACATGCTCACTTTTGGAATAAAAATGATCACAGACACTATGGTTTACCATCGTATTCAGCTTGAGAAGTGGTTCATTTGCTTGTCCTATGGGTTTCAGTGCGACCTCTGGCACAGCCAAAGCCTCAGAAAAGCTCTGACTGGAAATACACAGAAGTGCAGAAAGCTGCACTGTCTGCTGATATTGCTTGTGCATGTGTATATATATATATATTTATTTTTTTGTTGTTGTTCCTTTGCATGATGCAGTACTGTGATCACCATTTTGACTCACTAATGATGAGTCTTGACTAAATAAGAGTTGTGTACATCTGCAGGACCTTTGTGCAGGGCTGTACTTGTGCTTAGCTCCTAACCACAGCCCATTCTGATGTCAGTGGGAGTTTGTTGCCTAAACCACTGGCTCTCAAACAGCTCAAACAGTTCCAACCTTCTTTTTCCCACACCATGCATGAAGCCAGAGGGAGTTCATAAGTTTAAAATATTCTACTGTGGAACATCAATTCACAGACCAACTGATAACCCCTCAGCAGAGGCCACAGGTCGAGAGCCTCTCGCCAAAGCTTTACTGAGAGTAGGCTCTGTAGTGTGACATGCCAGTAGAGGAGGAAGAGGCAAAGGAGAAGTGGCACAGTGCTCAGCCCACACCTCTGCAGTACTGATGATGCACACACATGTGCTTCTCTTACTTAACCACCCCAGACTCACAGGTATCAGTAGCGCCCTGCCTCCAACTGGGCCTCAATGGACCCTTTGAAACAATTTGGAGAGGGCTCTCTGTGACACACTAAAGATTGATGTCTATTTAAAAAAATGCAAAAGCTGTGTGGTTATTCAGCCTCTACCAGGATACAAGGAATAATGAGAATAACAGTAACCTTTCAAAGGTGAAGAATCGCTACAGGTGAGGTAGGGAGTTTAATGGGCAGAGCTGCAATGTAGCTAATTTAATAGCACTCAGGCACTGGGCATTAAAAGCCTAGTTCCCCTGGGTTGCTTTATACTAGGCTGTAGGTGTAAAGGGAGCAGAAAGCCACTGAATCATCTCCTCTTTGGAGCAGCAAATTCACCCAATATAGGAGACAGGGGTTGTCATGCGACAAGGTTGTATAATCTCATGAGCAAGGCTGAAGAAATTAGAAATATGCCAGCTATGTCAGTGTATTCCAAAGATCCTTCTTCCAATTTATGAGTACCCTGAAGATGTTCGAGTTTAGGCCAAGGTTTTCCTATTACTAGCCAGCCAGGGAATTTGAAGGTCACAAGCCCATTGTAGTGCTTCACTCTATTTTTTAATGTCTTTAATTTGACTGCAACAGAAGGTTTTGACTCAGGTGTATTTTGCTTTTCTAGCCCAGGGAGTATAGATACATTAAGGTTGGACAATATCTGATCCAAACTTCTGAGGCAATGAGAACTGCATGTAAAATTTTAAGACTGCACACAACTCTGCCTTGTGCTTTCCTGTGGCTATATTATATGCATTTATTGAAATTCAATTTGTAGTTAGGGAACAAGAGGATTTTTTCAGGCAGTTTATTGCTGCAAGTAATAGAAAAGACATAAATCTGTTAATGTTAAAGATTCTGGACAGTGATACTCTAAGCAGTTGTTATTAGGGGAGTTTTACCAGCCATGGGAAATCTCAGACAAATGCCATAAAATGTTTTGTTTCTCACATACTCTGAGTCATTGTAAAAAAAAAAAAAAAAAAAAAGAAAGAAAAGGTTAAAATGCTATACTTTTTAAATGTAATTTTGTCTTTCTCATGTCTTGGGACAGTCACAGGAGCATGTGTCAGCATACTTTAATACAAATAATAGAGGTGGGGGAGACATTTTCTAGACCTTTTACTCATAGTGGAAAGTTCCTTAGCAGATACTTTCCTGCAAATAGCCCAGAGCAGTAAATGATAGAATTTCCCTTCTGTAAAAAAACTGTCTCTGAACAGAGGATATCAGTGCTGTCGCTGTGTGCAGCTATAGTTCTTTGTAGTTAGCAGACAAAGTGTTCCTTCCAAAGCAGCCAGCAGTGGTTGTCCTTTACCCATAGGGAGATAGCAAAGGTTCAGTGCTGGTAAATGGTGATGAGACCTCCCACTTATTTTTGTCTCAGTGCATGGTCCCAAAGGATGGTCCCTGACATGTTCTAGGCATGGTAGTGCCTTGCTGGTACAGCTGCACCACTCTCTAAGGCTGAAGAAAGAGTCCTCAGCCTTTCATGGCACTTGGGATGAGGAGCAGGCATGGATTTCTATAAACAAGTACAGCATGGCTCCATCCTCAGGGGGAAATGAGTAGTAGCTTCATGCTCAATAGGTGACAATTCTGAGGTCAATACACCAAAAAGGTGACGTGAAAGGTGGGTCTTGGTTTGTGAACTTTTAGATTAAAAAAGGGCCTGGTGTAGATGGGGAAACGGAGTCTCTCTTCCTCACACCATGCAAAGTCATATAGAGGAATTAGAGTAAAAGTCTCATGGTGTTGGGGCCACTAAACCACAGACCAACTGAGAGCTTGGCACATCCATGCTGACAGACTTGGAAGCCCTTCTGTCCGTGACCACTGTGCTTCTAATGAAAGTGACAGGCCTGAGTGAACATGGAAGCAGGAGGCTGTGGCTAATGGAGGGCAATCCCAAACTTCTTGGGGCCTTAGATGCATCACTCTTGTGCCTACAAGTTGCTGCATTTCCCAGTTCATTGGCTGTTTTGGAAAGGTGCTCATGTGTAAGGAGAAATTACGCTTTATCTCTGCTTAATCCATTCTCCCGCCTTTCTCCAGCGCGATTGCTTCAGTGCTGATCTGTTTCCTGGCAGTGACTCGTGTGACATTCAGTGGGGCTCCACTACACTTCTTGTATCAATGGGGGTACAAGCCGGCCACCTTCAGCTCCCTTTTCAGTGCAACTGTACCCAGTGATCATGGAGAAGGTGACTTCTGAAGGACACAGCAGAGCCCATAGCTTGTTTGTGTACAAGTCCAAGGAGAAGGTGCTGGTGAAATATGTGGTAAATCCCTCCAGCTGTGCTCCTCGTGTTCTCACCATAGTCCCTTTCCTTATTCCTCTTCTCCATCTTGTCTTGTGTTCTTTGCTTGCTTGCTGCATCCTGTCCCTAGTTAACTTGTCAGTTCTATAAGATGAGGATAATCTTTCCTAAATATTGTACTTACTCAGCATGACAGAAGCTTGAGAACCTCTGGGCTCTCCTGTAATGAATGTAATATATAATAATAACAAGTTGTCATTGAAAAATGAGCCTGGCACTGTGCAGAATAATTGAGAGTAATGTTGGTTTTTAACAGGAACATTTTTTTTGCTTAATGATATATACATTTTGTCAGAAACAAGAATTATCAAAATGTTCATATTTGCAATTTCCCCCCTTCATTTCTGCCACTACTTCTTTTCCCCTTCATTTTATTATCTGTTAGATTTTTTTCCTGCTTTCTACTCTAATATGTGAAACTGGTAAAACTCAAATTCCAAGACAGAATTGAGGGTTTAGGCTGCATTAAAAAGAAGGTAAATATTGAAATTCCTCATTTCTACACATCTGTTTTAATACCATTTTTCAACAAAAGTGCTATAAATGAAATATTTGCACCAGTTATAACAAAATTTGTTGTGACTAAACATATCTTTTTCCCTTTCCTAGTCCCTCCCTAGTAGCCATCCATTTTCTCCCTCTCTCTTTTTCTATTTCCCTGCATCTTCTTATCTCTCTTGCTTTTACCTGTACATGCAAACACTTGCTGGCACAGATATTTTGACTGGTGCTTTGTCTCTGCACAGCAGAGAGGCTAAAGCTGAGCCTGGATTTTACATCTCTGTGTGTTCTCCAAGCTCCTGTCTTGCCTTTGAGATGCTCACAGCTACACAAAGGCCTATGGGAATATAAACATTCTTTTTCATTTCTTTGGTATCTCCTCCAATAACAACAACAACAAAAATATTTTCTCTTTTTCTGCTTTTCCAGCAGTAAGGAAGAAGCCGTTGCCTTCACCTCTAGATTGGCAAGTTCCAGAGAGGGAGAAAGATAGGGAAAATCCCTACTTACAAAAATAATTCTATAAATAATTTTCCTTATTACAGTTTGTGATACTGAGCCAGTACCTAAGAGGCCCTCCTGAGAGCTAGGGGCCCCTTTGTGCTCTGGGATGATACACAAAAGGACTGTGCTCCAAAGAGCTCCTTTTTTCTTTAAGGAATTTCTGGCACTGATTGGATGTTGATGAAAAGTGCTGGCTTGGCAGCAATAGAGAGCAAAGTCTCCTGTTCATCTGCAGACAGTGCAAGTTTCCCGTTCCCTCTGTCCTGCTGGCCATCAGTGGGGCCCTGAGAGCCAGTCACAGGTTTCCAGGTTGCTGGGTAAAACCCAGTGCACAGGTTCTGGCTGATTTGTGCATCATGGTACAAAGTTTTCTCCCCTTGGGGGGAATTAAGGTCACTTGAGCTCCTATCCCAGCCTGAGCTCCAAGCAGCCGTGGTGCTGTCAGTGAAACAGAAAGCAGACATGTGGATGTGTGGATGCCCTGTGCATATGCACGAGATGTGTTTTCTGACCCCACTGCTCTGTGGGCAGTTTTCCCATCCACTCATCTTCTTCATCCTCAGACTTCATCCTCTTCACACATACCCCATGTGTCTATAAATCTGCTTCCTTTTCAGAATATTTTTAAGGGATTTGAAATGCTCTATCCTCTGTGGTATGTTGGTTTAGTTTGTGTAACTCCAGTGAAGCCAGTGCACCCAAGCCAGTTTACACGGACTGAGAATTAGCTCTGGAGTTCCTCCTCAAGGAGACACAGCTTTGAGCCTTGAGATAGCAGAAGCCACTTTCCTGCAGGTGTGGAGGATGCAATGGGAGGGAGGCAGGAAAAGTCACTGAGGAATGGGAGAGGAGAAGACTTCTTTGCCTTTAGACACCTTGGCAGGAAAGCTGAGGTATTTCTTCCTTTCTTTTCACACCCCCATCTGAGGATTTACACTGGTAGCTGGCTTAATGAAGCTGCTTCCCACACAGTGTGGGACACAGAGTGACAACAGCTCTGTCTTGCAGAGGGACTGTACCTTAACTTCAGCATCTTACCCTTCAAACTAGAACAAAACTCGAATTTACAAGAAACGAAGAAATATCTATCAGAATTAAACTTAAAATTGTATGAGTAAGTTTGGATTTTTTTTTCAACAGCCATTCTTACTCTTTCAGCACCCAAGATTTCTTTTGTTTGCATTCCCCTGCTTTGAGTAACCCAAACTGTTTAGCTTCTGGTTATACTAAGTGGTTTTAAAATAGAAAATAGAAGCTCAAATTTAGCAGCCATTCATTAATTTCAAAGAAACGCAATGCAGTTTTTAATATACGCTGTATTTTTTATAACTGGTGCACTTTTAGGAATTGAAAGTGTTAAATAAATTAGACGGTCCAGTGAATCTTTTCCAGCCCAGTGTGTTGCTGGGATTTGGACCTGGTCCATTGCGTTTCTTTGAAGCTCTTACTGCTTCTATATTTTGTTTTCTAATAGCCTAGTTAAGACAAAGAACATTTCCTTCAGAGCTTCTAGTCAGCTCTGCATTTCACTTGGCTTCTGTTTGATTTTTGGACTGTTTCTAATTGATTTCCATTAATAAGGTAAAAACTCTGGTTGGCTTTTTTTTTCCCCTGGTGCGAAAAGAAACAAGTAATATGAAACATAAAGTTTATTTGGATTCTATCCAACCAGTTAACTCCTTTTAGTTTATCCCCAGTAGAAGTTCCTTTGGGGATGCTCTATCATTTCATCAGTAGTTTCTCTTCTGCTTCTGTGTTTCTTCAATTATAACTCGTTTTACAGAGTGAACTTTCTTGCCTATTCCTGTTAGAGTTCCACACTCCAGGGGTATGACACTCCAGGGTTCTACTATGATCAGAAATTTTGCTGCATTTTGCATTCTGAGCACATTTTCTCCTTCCTGTAAATCATGCATATTTGTATTTATTTGTAACTTAGTCCATGCTAATTTACAGCTATTTACATAGCCACAGAATCTTAATTTTATCCTTGTTACCGTATCATCCTTTTTTCTTGATTGACTAGAGGGAGAAAATTAGAAAGCAGACATGATCAAAACCGCAAAACTCAATTAGAGCAAATGATGAAACATGATGTAATAAAGAAGTGATTGCAAATATCGTGTCCTGCTACATACTATATCTATTTTTAAGTTGCTGCACACTTTCGTGCTTTAAAGGCTGTCTTAGTAAATATTTCTGACCTAGCACCTCGAGTTGCCACCTGCAATAGAGAGATTTTCTCTAGTATTATTCCTGCTTTCCTCAAGGCCCACTAGAGAAGAACCAGATTTATAAGGAGTAATATATTTAGATAGAATCAATTTTCTTTTTCATGCATGAAATTCTATCTCTGGCTCTGGTAGAATTAGGTTATACCAGTCCCCTGGATTATTCCTATCTTAACCTCTGAATTACGTGAGACATGCCTAGCGTACAGAAGAAAACGGTATTTCCATCAGCAAACAAAATATTTTCTCTGAGTGTGGGCATTTGAATGCATTCTCCCTGCAGTGGTGTACCATATATCTTTTGTTTTGCAAACTGTCCAGTCCAATTCCCCTACAGTGCTAACGCAGGCAGACTCCGTGCTGGAGCTGTGTGGAGCAGCAGAACTCCGCAGGCAAATAGGGACAGCAGGGCTCCACTGCCCCATCCCTGGGAAGTGAGCACGGCTCTGATTGCAGACACGTGGACAAATCCTTCCCCTCTGCACAGTGCAGTGTCAACCCTCAGTCTGAGAGTCCTCCTTGAGAAGCCCCAGGTCAGGGATGGTGACCACCTCTGCTTCAGGCAAATGCCTGCACTCCCTTTTATGACCTTGCTCGTGCTTGTGGAGGAAGATCATTTGGCAGCAGCACAGCACCGTCAGAAGTTCACTTGTGAGCATCCTCCGTGCCTTTCCTGGGAGCAGCAGGAGCTGGGAGAGGAACAGATTTCACCCGCGCTGGCACAGCGAGCCCAACCTGGCAGCTTGCTCTTCCCTGACCTACTTCAACAACAATGGGCACTCGCACCCTGAAGCCTGGGTGCTGCAATTCCCTGCTAGCCTAGCAGAAAAGTTTGCTTACTGGTGCCTGGAGATGTTAAGCTGAGAAATAATGTGAGCATCAGGCAACAGCTTTCCTGGTTATGCCCTTGAGGACCCTCCTGGCTGCCGCAAGACACGCACAGCTGTCACTCACAGTGACACCCACCATTTGGTGGAGGATGCCAGTAGCCGTGCCAGCCCTGGTGAGGTTGCAACATGCCTTCTCAAAGGCTGTCCCTCTCTTCAGCATCACCTGCTGCTTGCCTCCTGACCACCAAAAACCCTCCTGCACAGCCCTTTTGCTTCCTGCTGAAGTCCCTCATTTGGCAAATACTAATACCATGTGTCAGTGGAGGTTCTCACTTCTTCTCTGCTTTATTTGCTAGACGGTGTTGGTTTTTTTTTTTAATGCTACTGGTAATTTCATGTTTATAGTGTTTTTATGGCCTTTGTGATGTATCATTCACTGTGACCTCACAGTGAGACTGTGTGTTCTTTCCTCCCGTGTGATTAATTATTTTAATAGAGGCAAGAGAAAGAAATGGGGAATTTGTGGATAGTGGTTTTCCTTGCTTGGTGTAGGGAAGCATTTCATTGTGGGTCATTAAGATTCGCTGTAGCATAACTCAGTAACAATGTGGAAAAAGAAGTCATGTGCCTGTAGGTTGAGTGAACTGAAATTACAAACCATGTCCAAACCTCTGAGTCACCTCTGCTGCTTCTCAACACAGCTGAGTCCAGGCAGGAAGCACTGAATGAGCAAATACAGTGCTTAAAACCATCTATCCCAGACTGGGTGCTCCTTGTAAAACTATCCATCAGCAAATTTAAGAGGGTAGATTTAATGAGTGGGCTGCCAAAGGCACATACTACCCTCCCCAACCTACACTTCTTGACCCTGGGTGCCTGCTACGTATAACATGGCTAGGGAGTAAATAGTAACTGTAATAGTAAATAATGATATCCGTGTAGAAACTGATCTGGTCATTAGTTGCAAAATAAAATGCCACAGAATCCACACACCAGGGATCCCATCATTCATCTTCACAGTACTTCCTAAAAGAAATTGAAATATTACAGAACAAAAAAATTGGCATTTCTCTGGCAGGAAAATGAAGATGTACTTTGAAATAAGTTTAAAAAGAACCCAAACAAAAGAGCCACCAGATTTGATTCACAATGGTTTTAGGGAATTTATTATTGTCACTTTTGTTTCTGATCCACAAAGTGTGTATACTTGATATATGGCCAAACTACAGAGCTTTCCACCAGGAGTGGACTCCAGCAACCACTTTTCTGGCCACTGAACTGGCCACTTGCCTCCTGTTGGTAGCCAGGCTGGTGCCCTCCATGCCTGGACCCATGGTCACAAAACCATCCCACCGTCACTGTCATAGAGAGCAGGTCTGACTATTTGTTGTTGTAAGCAAACCTCTTCTTTCAGTTGTCTTTAGCAGACAAGTGTGAGCACCTGATTAATCAGGGGAGGGAAAAGAGATCTCTTTGCATGCTGCAGTGCACTGGGAGAGTTTACAAACTTCAGGGTTGCAATAGAAAGCAACAGCAAAATTGCAAGCCAACTGAGTAACTAAGTGGAGAAAGAATATGCTGGACCTGCAAAGTCAATGCTTTTTATGCATTCAGAGACCTATGAAGCATCAGGCACAGATCAGGATTAGGAATAAAAATGAGAGAGAGGGATGGATATGGACATCTTAGTCTGTGATAGGAAGGGATCTCTGACGTGTTGTCAGAAAACTTGGCTCAAGGGTGGTCACCGGACACCAAAGAGATACTGGCTCCTATTTTCAGCCCAGGTTTTATACAGCACTGAAGCCCAGAGAAGATCTAATTTTAGATCAGTGGAGGCAAGGCTGAATGCACAAACAAGAACATCCTCCTACCAAACAATATCTCTGTTGAGCATTGTCATGCTGGTATGAAATATAGCTCCTCTATCCATACCAGATCTGTTAAATATCTAGAAATTATCCATCTGTGATAATTAATGAGGAAAATAAGATAATTAATTTCAGTGTTTCTTGCAACAGGGAAGCTGGCAAAATATGCCAGACAAAACAGCCATACAGAATTGTGTCATTAACTTACATGTTTAGCTCATTCACATTCCTAACCATGAATAAAAAGGAGAAATTAAATGACAATCTTTAATTGTCTGTATAATTCTTCTTAATGAGTACATTCTGGAGTACCATAACGATGGTGTAGGTTTATGAAACAGAGATCTGTCTTCCCTTAATAAGAAAGAAGGAAGTGATACTGCAATACTGGTTAATTATTGGATACACTTTCACTGTGAATTAAAGGTCTATGCACATGCAAGCTTGGAGAAGCAAAAACATGTAACACTTAAAAGTACATATGTTATCAGAAAACTGAGAGGGTTAGGGGAAAAGGCCAGGAACTGACAGGAAAATAAATGAGATGAAAAGCAATAGATATGACTGTGGTAACAGTAGATTCATTAAAGAATGTATCATACAAGAGTCGTGAAGGTAACAGGATGTTTATTAGCATGTTTATTTCTAAGCATGTTCGTCTGCTTAGAAATAAACATGCAGACATGTTTTTCTGGCTCAGGGCAGAGTGCTTAGGTGTGGCAGAGCCAAATCCATGGCCAGTGGAGATGGAAGATCCCAGGGCAGTGTGACGGCTCAACTGTATATAAATAGACATGAGAATAAGTATGCTTGGAAGCTGAAAGCTAAAATGTTGTGAGATCTCAGTGAGACTTTTTCCTCCAGTTTATACAGCTGTAGGCGACTGCCTTGCCAAAGCTCTTCAGCCACAGCCTAACTTCAGGCATGAGACTTGCATCAGCTTCAGGTTTGACTGTCCACATCTGCACATTCTCATCTATTTGTGTCTTCTCAAAGAGCCCGGCCATTGGTTTTCGTGCTGCCTCTCAGCTGAGAAGGATTTCTCCCCACATATCTGCAGACTTCCATTCACTGCTCCTTCAGACTCTGCCCTGTAGTGTTTTGGAGACAGACTGGGAAACTGCTGAGGCCATTGCTCACTGGAGCCATCTCTAGGGCTCACTGCTGCTGGGTCCTCACCCCTCTGTCTCTTACGGAACCCTTAGATGCAAGCTCTTCGGAGTGACCACACAGACAGTTACAGGGGATGGGGGATTAGGGGGGAGGTATCCTTGGGAAGACCATCGTGAAGGTCAATGTGGTATGCAAAGACATCACTGCAGCTCTGTGATGACACTAAAGCTCATGGCTGGTTTCAAGCTGTGGCACTGAGCCTGGCCGAAGAGAAATTTTTTAACTCAGTGTGTTTTTCCCAGCAATGCAGTGTCCTCCTCTTGCTGGAGGCTTTGCTTGTCAAGCCACCCTTGAACAGATCAAAGCTACTGTTGGCAGGTATAATTTGTATGATTCAGAAATCTGCATCATTTGTAGAAAAAAGTTTTGGGATACTACATGGAAAAAAGAAAGGACTTTCTTTATTGTATTGAGCTGCTGGCTCAGAATTGCTTCCAGAAGGGCATGGTGATCTTCTGCGCACTTTGGTGAAGTAGCAATATATTTTGTTGAGGTCTGAGCTGACTCCCTGCAGCTTTGGGCCATTACTGAATTAGAGCCAATAAAGAGCATGCCCTCTTTTCTTTGCCTGCAAGTCAAATCCTAGTGGGGCTCAGTAGGACATTCAAGTAATCCCTGATTAAATTAGATTTCTCTGAGCAGAACATCCAGAATGTGGTGGATGACACAAACCCACCCTCTGAGCAGTCAAATCCTACTTCCTAGCGAAGTCATAGGCAGGAAAAAATGTATTGTCATAGAGCGTTGAGGAGCAAAAGGCACTATTGCCATCAATTTTGTTTGCAAATGCTTCACCCACGCTAATAACTAGGGGAATGGCTACCAGGAGGCAAGGAGTGCAGTCTAACCAGCATGTGACAAAGGCACCCCAACAAGCCCTGCTTTCTCGCCAGCCTCCCTGTGTTCCCTGTACCACAGCAGAACCCAGCCTGCTTGCTGAAGCTTGCTAGTGCTCAAAGGAAGCAGTAGATAGTGTTTATGTTCCACATTCTTACATTGCTCAATATCCAAATATTTCACAATGTAGATCCAGTTTCAAAAGTTCATTTCAGAGAGAATTCTTGTTCCAAGCCCAGTCTCCTGTTGCAGCCTGAATCCCAGAGCAGGTCATGTGCAGCATTTGGCTCATGACTTTCTGGAGATGCTGCATCACTGATTTTATAAACAATGTATAGTGGGAAATGGATGAATATGTTTCTCATTTGAATAAATTAAATCTGGCAAATGTAATTCACTCCAACAGGAATGCCTGTTGCTCATGGGCATGCTGTGCTGCTTTCCCGAGGGGAACCCAGGGACAAATCTGTCTCTACACAAACAAAACTCCCTTGCACGTCTGTTGGAACAGCGCCAAAGAGAGAGAAGTGTTTGATCTCACAGTCTGATTCCCCACAGACCAGAGAGCGAACTCTGACCTGAAAAATGGAAAGCAGCCTTGGCTTTCAGCAGCCAGGCTGCACGCAAGGAGCCTCTGCTGTGGCAAAGATATAAAACTCCAGCACTGACAGGAGCTGCTGCCTGGCCTGTTTGGTATGCAAGAGCAGGGCGAGCGCTGCCACACTCACAGCAGTTCAGGGGAAGTTTGAGTCCCAGTTCCTGGTGGGAAAACCAAAGGAATTCCTGTCAGGGATGCTTGCTGGCAGCAACAGGAGGCACTCAAGGAGCCCCAGTCAGTGTGGGTTTATAACCGTACATAGAACCCTGAACACGCTTTGCTGCATCTGAGCTTCTGCTCAGTGCTGCACTCAAATGCTGCTCCTGCTAGCAGGGACAGTCTAAAGCTCAGTGGGGTAAATCCTCTTGTTGGCCCAGGTGACAAGTAATCACTGTTCAAAGGGCTGTATTGAAATCTATTTTTGGGATGTGAACACACCAGTCCAAAAGAACTACCTGACACTACCGTTTCTCCAGTACCCAATGGTGGCTGTGGAGGTACCCAAGCACAGAATGAGCCATTTGATGGTCATATTTGGGATGAGCATGTCATTCTTGGCTTTTGCAAGGCTCTCTGCGTGCTAAAAGTTGAGCAGAATGTAATTTTGTTTTTGTAAGTATCTGGTTAAAATTAAAATGTATTTATTGTTCTGTACTGTAGGCTTGATGCTCCAGTTCTGCTCCCTCCCAGGCTCCCCTTTGGTCACTCTGCTTTTTTCCCAGGAGACAAGCAACTTGCTCCCTATCAATGTACCTCATTACCTGCAGGTCTGAACGTTTTCCTTAGGGGTCATCTCGTTCCAACCTCTCTGCCATGGGCAGGGAAACCTTTCAGTAGACCAGGCTGCTCAGAGCCCCATCCAAACCGGCCTTGAAACACTTCTAGAAATGGGGCATGGACAATTTCTCTGGGCAACCTGTTCCAGTGCCTCACCACCCTCACACTATAGAATTTCTTTTCCTAATATTTAATCTAAACCTACTCTCAATTTGACCCCATTCCCCCTTCTCCAGTCACTACATATTCTTGTAAAACACCCCTCTCCAGCCTTCTTGTAGGCTTACTTCAGGTACTGGAAGGTCATAATCAGGTCATTCCAAAGCCTTCTGTTTTCTGGGCTCAACAAACACAATTCTCTTAGCCTTTCCTCATAGGAGGGCTGTTCCATGCCTTTGATCAATTTGGTGGCCCTCCTGGGACTCGTTGCATCAGGTCTATGTCCTACCTGTGCTGGGGACCTCAGAGCTGGATGCAGCACTCCTAATGTAGGCAATGGGGAGATGTTCTCTTCTTACCAGATTTTTTATTATGGTCTTTGGAGGTTTTCAGTGTGGGAGGGAGCTTGTGATGTTTCCAAGTCTGAATTTTACAGAAATTTTATAAAGAGAGGCTAGTATTAAAAAATGTTCATCTGAAACTTGAGCATGGGTGTGCTGTTGGTACTTGGGCATGGGTTAACCCTGGGTGGGTCTTCTGGGGAGCTTGGATGAATATGTCACTCCAGTGACCCTGTGCAAGTCTCTCCTGAAACAGACGGGTCTAAAGGAGGTCAAAGTGAGGGTGACATCCTACAACTGCATTATGTCTATAAAAGTCCCTTCTGTTGCCTATAGTGCAAGTCCTGCCTCTCTCCCCTGACTTTGCCAGAACTGCTTGTACAATCATGATATTTCCATTTTCTCTGTGACTTTGTGATCGGCTTTAGCGGGTAGAAACCTGGAGCCAGCACTGGCTGGCTTTTGATGGCATCCCTTTTGATGGCATACTACTCTGAAAGCAGCTGAGATTTTCCATGGGATGGCACAGCAGTCTCAGTAGCTCCTACATCTTTCTTACTAATTTTCTGTTTTTAAACCACTGCTACAGCCTTTTGTGTGTGTACCACCTCTGTGGGGTCGTGTGTGTGGAGGAGAGGGGTCCTAGCTCTGTGTTTTGTGCCTGCTCACACACGCACACCCCCCTGTCCCTAATTATGCCTCAGGTCACATCTGTTCACCCCCGTGAGCCCAGCTTATCTCTTACTCCCATGAACAGGAATCCGAAGCAATTGCACTCGCATACTATGACTTCAAATAAGCTGCAGAACATTGAACTGGGCAAAACCAGACAGATTGGGTGTTTGTTTTTTGAAGATTGAAATAGAAGAAGTCTTTAATCTTTTAACAACCCAGCTATTGGCCTTTGAACACTGTAGCCTGCACAAATGTGCCACCTCCACTGGGAAATCTAGCTGGCAACAATTTTGCACCATTTCACAATATTATTTGTTCAGGCATTGAATGAAGTAGACTTAAAGAATGAAAAAAATAGAAGAATATCCCAGTTAGCATGGCCTGTTACCTTTTCAGCCCAGAGAAAGCTGTTGCTTACAGGGAATGGTGGCTTTCAGCCAGTGTTAACATGGCCTTTTGACTTGCAGGCCTACGGAAAGCTTCCTCTGTCTTTCCCAGGAGGTGTCACTCTGAAGTATCACCACACTGCCATGCAGTTCACAGGCATACAAGGCCTGGCTCATGGATGGAATTGACTGCCAGGGACCTGGTATGTAAGTTTTCTTCAGCTTTCTTTCTGAACGGGGGCATGACCAAGAGTCGAGAAGTTCTAAATATTTATCTTGCATCTTGGCTTACATGGATTTGCCCTTCAGATGGGTTTCTCATATCCACAAGTCTCTTGGTGCTGGAGAAGATCTCTGATTATTTAAGAGAAAAGGAGAGGACTGCTCACTGTCTGACACAGCATACAAAATCCTTACAAACAGTGATGCAAGTGCAATCCCACACTCCAGCTGCTTTACTGGAATCTCCAGCTCTCCTTCCTGTTTTTCCTGCTAACTTGGTATTTGACTTCACCTCTCTGCTTCCCCACTGCCTTCATTTCCCTTAAAACCTGGAGCGCTACAAGCTGTTTCTCACCACATGCTAGTGAAGAGCAAAAGAGGCCCATGACAGTGGCTGGGATCTCAAAAAGCCCAAGTGCTTGCTACCAATAATGCCTTTGGGTCTGCATCTCCAACAATTATGAGGAGCAGCACTCAATAAAAGGCACCTTCCTCCAGGGAGAGATCCACATATCCTTTCCAGCACTGAACAAGGGACCTACTATCCTGCACACAAAAGAACAAGGATTTGCCTCTTGACTTCGTTTTTCTTCCTAGAAGCCTACTGCGGGAAAGTTCTGTTTTATTTGAATGCAGCATTGTTTATTTATAATTTTGTCCTAGTTGTGTGACAGATTCAGCATGTGTCACCCAGCAGGGGAACAGTAGTAGGCTGGAGAGCTAACAAATGCACTGCAGTGAAGCCAGATGGCCTGTTTTCATAAGGAGCCTCTGAAAGATGCTCTGCTGCATAGATTTCTTTTTCCTTTCCTTCCTTTGGTGCCCAAAATTCAGTGGAGCAGTGTTACTGCATATTAACTCACCCACCAAAGCTTCATGGGCCTGACCTCCACCCTGTATCCCATCTAACACCTCCTGTGAACAGAAAAACACGAGACCTGCTGCACTGAATCAGCCCATCGCGTCCATCCAGAAGCAAAGTCAATAAACAAAAGGCTCCTGAGCACCCTCTCAGTTTCAGTGCACCAGGGGCACTGAGGGGTGGGTGACATCCACCACGTGGCCCCTGGACGCCTTCAGCCCGGCTGGGCACAGCCAGCTCCCTCTGTGCACAGTCAGTGGGTGCAGAGTGCAGCCCCAGCTGCCTGGAGGGTCCTGCCTGCTTCCCCCTGGGAGCGCCCACGCCTGTCAAAGCATCCATGCACTTCAAGGGGACTCACGTAATGCTTAGCTCCTGGGAAGCAGCCGACTTGAAAGCAGTCTCAGAGCGTGTACTAGTGAAGAATCTGTTTGCTGGAAGAGCATGGAGTTATGCTTACATTTTCCCCAAAGGACCATGCCCCCGAGGAGACAGAATTTCTCCTTTCTTTTTCAGGATATCTTTAAAGAATGTTTCATCTTCTTCCTTATTTTCTCATTTGTTTCTCCCTCCAGTTCCCCGTTGGGATGTTTTCCAGTTTCACAGAGCTTGCACGCACTTTCCTTTGGAAGCCATTAATACCAATTTCAAGCCCTAGCCTTGACTTGAAAGAGATGAGAAAGAGTCTCACTTTTCAGGCTCATGAAAAATGGGGCAAGATATGAGCTGATTAGGTATTTGCAGCATCAGTACACCAGAAAGCTTGATAACATAAAAAAGAAGATGGGCAAACTATCTGCTGTTATACATGATATCACAACATTTGTTACAATCAGTAAGGAAAATGTTGACATTTGAACAGGAATTGCATTAAAGATGGCATGTGTCTTCTCTGCTAGGCTTCAAATTGCCTGTCTGAACACAAGGGGTTAAATAAAAGGAAGCTATAAGTGCCTTTTTAAAGAACTAAACTTTTAAATAGCTAAGGACAAGTGATTTCTTATATAGATAAGGCAGCAATAATCACATGGGTCTGTGGAAGATTTTGTTCTCTTTTTCCCCATCTTTGCTCCAGGGGAGAAGCTAGCCACCCACCCAGCTATCCTCAGTCAGCCTAGAAGGTGTTATTATTCCCAAGGCTGGCGGAAAAGCTAAAACTGAAATTACCGTGACAAGGGAGAGTTTTGAGATGGATCAAGAGGGGCTGCCCAGGGCAGATGTTGGAGAGCCCAAAACACAGGGCAGCAAGGGGCTGCAGAAAGGGCGGCAGCAAGGGGCTGCAGAAAGGGCTGCAGCATGGTGCAGAGGTACCAGAGTTAACTTTAAAGGACGCAGTGGACACTTAAAACAGGCAGCCTGGAAATGGAAATAGCTATCTGGTGTCAAAGATTACCAGTGTGTTGTCAGCTCAGGGCCTTGTAGGGCATCGCACTCTGCAGAGCACAGACACTACAGGCTCTGGGAGCCACTTCCACTTGTCAGAGGTGACCTTAGAGAGGCCCAGAGCCCCACATGTGTAAGCAAACTACTGATTTAAATTTCACTTTAAATGTTTTGAGGAAAAAATAAGTAATGTGTTGGTTTGAAGAAACAATCTCTACATTTCCACAAGCAGGCTGTCACAGGTTCTTGAAGGAAAGGTCTTTGAAGACAAGAACTATGTAAATTAGTGGTTAATTTTATCTTTTCTTGAGTTTTACAACTGCACAAACAAACAAATAAACCAACCAACCAACCAACCAACCAAGCAGTGAACATATGTATATATGTATATATATACATATATATACATCTATATTATATATATACACGTATATATTATACAAATATATATATGTGAATATGTATCCTTAAGTCTGAAATACTGGGCTAAATCAATTTGAGGAGATGTATTTGAAAACTGAAGCTACTTATTATTTGGACTTGGCTTTTGTTTATTTTCAGCTTTTCAAAACAATAGCAAAAAAGGACTGCATTCAGAAGGAGCTTATCTGTCATGCACAAAACAAGTGAAAAGGTCACAGCAGCTGCCAATAATGATGAAGGAAAAAAGGCCAAAACTGATGCTTATCATTAAAGTCTTGTGGAACAGTTATGCACTGTCCACATTGTTTGGGGTCCACACTGTTTAGGGTTAGCTCTTTTCACAGCAGATTCCTTTTGGAGAGAGACCACTAGAGAACCAAAAGAAACTCAGGGAGCAAGGTAACTATTTAACATTGTGGATGATCAGGGCTCAGGCTCTTTCTCTGGACTTATTTCATTTGGCAGAAATTTGGCATTTTCATTTCATTTCATTGTTACCTGCTTTCATTTGAAGTCTTATATCTGATATACTTACCTGGGCTACATTTAAATTATTTTGCTAACTGTTTGATTGGATATATCCTAGTTATTCAGAAAATGCCCCAAATCCTTATTGTGGGGTGAACCATTCATTCACACATTCTCAAGTGTATCCTGTTCAAGCTGCTCCTTTTTGCATTTCAGACTTATATATTTATTTGATTAAAAAAGAAAAAAAAAAAAAGAAAAAAAGGCAAGGGAGGAAACTATACTGTGAACCAACACAGGTGGAGATCTGTCAGTGTGGTTACAAAATCACCAGGATGGAAGTTTTCTGGTCCTTTCTTCACCTGAGGATGATACCATCCATCAGCACCCATTTCCTGGCAGTTTATCTAGTTGATAGTTATTAAGTATTCTTTACTGACATTAGCAATGGTGATTCTGCAAGCTGTTCCTGTTCTTCAATCTTCTCTTTTTTGGATTTAACAATTTGATTTACCTCAGCAGTCTTTTCTTGTGGATCTTCTTTTCATTCAGCATTAATACTTTCCTAGTGTTTTCCCCTTGCCAGTCTCCTTTTGGATCCCCACCTTCACAGTGTGTGACACCCAGCACTGGGCTCTGTACACCTTGACAGGGGTAATGAGGGTGGAACAAATTCTGGCAGTATCCTGGAGGCTGCATTCTTGTTTCCCCGTCTTTGTGTGGTATTTTCCTTCTGTGAACACTGGGGCCTGTGTTCAAAGCTTCCCATAAACTTTTAAAGATAGCACCTATCTCACAACT
Organism: Acanthornis magna; assembly: GCA_036785705.1. NCBI lineage: Eukaryota > Metazoa > Chordata > Aves > Passeriformes > Acanthizidae > Acanthornis > Acanthornis magna. Next base: position 18,980,399 of record JAWUZG010000090.1, read on the forward strand.
TCAAACAGCAAATGCTTAAGCTTTGAAAAGCTACTGTGTTTAGGTGGGCTTTGAAGCAGATGCCTCCCTTAAAAGTGCACATGTTTATGCTGATCTGAATCGTGTAATTGTCAAAAGTTTTGGAAACGTCTTGAGGACATTTGCCAAAAAAGGGCCCACTTTGGTGGAAATAAAAGGAGGTAGTCCATACATTTTTCAACAATCTTACCTCTGTTTCTGTCTTTGGCTGGATGGCAGGGATCCAAGAAAATGTGTGGAAATGACAAATAAACCCAAAGAACATTTGGGGTTTTATCACAGGCATGTGTGTCTGAGTACACACTCAAAGACATATGAATTTCCCATAGTGTCAGAGCTAGATGATTAATTTCTAGTTTCTCTTAAAATAGGCAGTGCTAAATTACAATGAAAAGAGAAAACAAAAGATTATTAATTCTTCTTACATTCCTTTATATAAATATATATATATTTATGTGTCTGTACAGGCAGATACATGCACACTGCTAATGGAAGGGATCTGGGATATTCTGCAATGTGCATTAGTACATGTAACAGCAACATCAGGTATTTGGTTTAGTGCACAGATTTACAGAAACCTTTTTCATCTTCACTGTAGGCAATCACTCAAAAAGTGAATGTATGGCAGGTGTACTGATACCGTAGATCACCAGGGTGTTGTAAGAGTTGCTGTAGTGTATCAAGACGGTGTTTCAGGCATGAAATAACCTTAGTCTAATTAATCCATGTGCTTCCAAGCATAACTGAGTAGAGGAGCTCTGCAAAACTGTTTCTGAAATCCAAGGATGTTCCTGGGGAATACCAAATAAATATTGTCTAGATTGATGACCAGGTTTACAGTTACATGATTTCTATGGGTCACTCCACAACATCACGGTGAAAATTACCTGCAGAAAGAGAGGGAGACAAGAGTCTTTGGACAGTTAATATTTATTTATTTTATCTATTGCTGCCTACTCATGGAGAAAAAGAAAGTATTTATGATCATTTTTGTTCTGTATTAACTGTGTTATTCCATTTTCTGCTTGGAGCACCAGATTTGAGCAGTAGCAGTCTTACCTACTGTTTGGTTCCTCCTTGTTTGTCATGTTTTTTTAATTCCAGCAAATGAATTATGAAAGAAGTAGTCAAGAGGTTTCCTTCCTTCTCATGCTTAGCTGTCCAAAGGAGGGAGACTTTTTGGGATTTGACTGTTTCTAGTATTAGACTGAACTGCAAATAAAGTCATAGAAGAAATGGAAGTTTCACTGCTAAGTTAAGGAACACTTTTGTTATCATGATTGGCATGTTGGGCTGGTCCAGGTGCTTAAACATAGCTTTAGCTGATGCTAAAATGTACATCAGAGAAGATACCTTTTGCTCCATCTTGAAAAACACCTGGGAAATGAAGGGTTGAGACAGACCAGGTCAACCCATCTCCCTGGTAGGGCTGAAGTCACCAGTTTTGCTGCTTCCAAAGACAGCCTGATATCTGTAATTAAGCCTGGCTCCCCTATTTTTGCCTGAGCTTATTAGACTGTACTCTTTTTCTGTGTTTTATTTTTTTTTAAGACTGCTTTTAAAAAAACATTAGGAAAGAGGCACTTGGAGAGGAGATGACTGCTTCCCTCTTTTGCCTTGTCTAGTCACTCCTGAGTCAACTCTAAGGGGAATGTCTAATTGCTATTGCACCTTACTGGTCTTTGGTTAAGTTTCACAAGACTGAGGACCACAGAGCTGCCCTTTACACCTCTGCAGGACATCAGAGGTGTGTATATATTAGCCAACAAACAGTCTTGATTATAACTAGTCAAAGGCGAACACCAAATTGCTGCTCACTGCAGGGGGGACAATCACCAATTGTCCAATTTCCAGCCTGGAAATTCTGTAGTCTTCTATGCCTATCTTTGCTTCATTACTCTCATCCTACCCCTGGGGCCTGGGAAGTATATTACATGTAGCAAAACTTGGATTCCAAGCCTTAGTGGCATTTGATACCATAGGGATATTTCATACCAGCACAGAGCTGTTTCATTCCGTTCACTCCCTGCAGGTAGCACAGAATTATCACGCAGAACCAGCCTGCATCTCAAACAGGACTCGGGACAGGATACGGTGTCTGTATGCGATGTTTCAGCAGATGGTGCAAGAAATCTTCACAGCAGATCACTGGAGAATAATGGACCAGACAGTTTGGTCTTAGCCTCCTGTAGCTGTTTTCTGTGCTTACACAGAGATTTCAACTGATGAAGCTGCAGCTCCATCTGAAAGCAATGGTGTTATTTAAAAAGGAAACTCAGACAGTAAGGGACAGCTTCCTGCTGTCTCATCTTTTACCTGTTCTTATATTTTAGCCAATCTGTTTCCACCTACCATAAAATCCAGATTAAATATTACATTGAGCTAGTTCATATACTCTGTCTCCTAGAACTTGGTGACAATCCCTGTTGCCATAAACTCATCATTTTTGAGAAATGTCTTTTTGGATGATATGTTTTCTAAACACAGAACTTTGTGTGTATAGTTTGAAATGGAGTAGGAATAGGCAGAAATTCTTCAGTTAAATAGCTCCTCTTCAGAAACAGCCATTAATTTCTGATGTTCATTTCATCATCTCTACCTGGAGCAGTTCTCCTTCCTGCAAACAAAGAAATAATTATTTCCTAGGTCAGAATGCAGCTGTCCCCAGAACTTGGAAGTTGGGGCACATATGGGTTGAGGGAAATGTCCCTATGGCAGTGAATATTTAGTTGGTTATGCAAAGTGAAATAAGTCCAAAATGCCTCAGGAGACCCTCTGCAGGGCAGGAAAAAAACAAAACAGGAAAGCATTAATGAGGTACAAAATCTGGTTTTTACATTCCTTGCAATATGGCTGTTCTGTAATGGCTTTTGAAGCTCACAGACGCTTATAATAACTGTGAATTTCTGAACTTGGAACCTCAAAAGATTTTATTTTAGATACAATGGTTGCTTTAGAAGTATGAGTTATGCACATGCAAAAACGATGTACTTCACAGTAAATCCTTTTTGGATGTTTTCTGTTTCCGTCTACCTTACACTGTGAGCTGAAATAAAAGGCAAATATGACCACTTAAGCAGTTTGAAATAATGCAACTTACTTCAGACCTCTCCATTCTGTCACAGTCTTCATATTTATTGCTATCTCCATTTGAATGCAATAATTGGATAGTACCCTAAAACCATCAGCCTGCTCCTGAGATTGCAAGACTGCAGCTCCTACCAGAAGATTGCAAAACTTCACAGCCCAATGCTGTTGGAGAGCTGGAGGACAAAGAGGTGAATCTTTCTGCCTTGCAAAAATATAGGTGTAATCTCAATGGTATTCAGTGGTAGAGGTTTTACTCTCAATGGAAAGAAATGGCACATTATGTTTCCAAGGAAAACTACTCCCTCTCAGACTTCCTACCTACAAAAAGGCTTTCTGCTCAAAATTACATGTTTGGGGGTTTTTATGGAGCACCATGGCAGTCTGGAGTCGCAGTACCTTTGGCTGCCAGATTCAATTTAGGCTCATGGGATTACTTCAAGATTTTCCGACCTGCACTGCAGCACGAGGCTGGATTCCTTTCCACTTTTACCTGGTTATCCACAGCAGAGACTACACAGCAAGCTCTCCAGCACATCTGAAAAACCAGTCCTGCCTTGTAGTAAGCTCAAAAGAACAAAACACTTGCATCTTCCATTGCCACCCAAAAAAGTTTTCATCCACAAAGCTTGGCAAATGGTACTGTCCTGGTTGCTGTATAACCAAGACACCTAAGACACAAACCCCACAATGTCGAGTGCCTGGATAAGCAATTCCTTGCATTGTCAAGGAGTGACAGGTTTCCTCAGAGGGCAGTTCAGAAGAGACTGGTATTCCACACCATCATCCAAAGAACTGCAGTCCAACCTTCTAGTCTTCGTACTTAGGTACCTAGATTTAGGCAGAGTGGAAATATTTTCCTCACTGGAAATTAAGCACCACTCCCTGTAAGTAACTGAAATTCTTCCATAACATACAAATATATAAGCACTGCACAGGCAGACTTATCTCATGTTTGAAAAGTGGCTTCAAGTTAGTGGGATGCCCAGCCCTCTGAAAATACCAATTTCTCTACACATGGAAAAATCCTCAGCTGACTACACAGCTCAGATCCACAATTTTTCCCTTGCTAAATTGAAATTAGCTGAATCTCCCTAAAAGACAGCTCTGTGATACACTTCAAATTAGGTTCACAGCCAGTTGAATATTCAGGGTAAGATCGTGCATAATTCAAATCATCAAAGCTGGGGTTTCTGTATGGGAATTTCTATCTCCTTACAAATCACTACTAAAGCTTGCGTATCCTTGTATGTTTATTATGGATATTGTCATGCCTTGGACTTGAAATGATGCAAAAATTAGTAGGAGAAGAACATCTTGTTGTCAGAAGAGAAATTACACAATTTTAGGGCCAATGCTTTTTATTATTTTTATTAATGATCTGGACACTGATCAAACATACATGAAGTTTACTGAAGAGGAGCCCTGAACTTCCTTGATGATAGAGAGATCTGGAAAGACTGGAGAGAGCTGGGCAATCACCAACTGTATGAAATTTAACAACAGCAAGAGTCAGATTCTACACCTGGTATGGAGTCATCAAAGTAACACATACAAATTAGGGGCAAGAGGCTGGAGAGCAGCCCTACAGAAAGAGATCTGTGGGTTTGGGCTGATGGGTTATGTTTAGGTGTTAGGACAGGGAGGGAAAACAGAAAAGGGGATAGCTCAATGGCACAGGCTGCTTGGGTTTGCTTGCAAAGATGGAATTCATCATACTTCTGTAAACAAAAGGTGCAACCCGTATCTCCAAAGCACTGTCCCCAGGAGAACAGAGACTTCAAAGAAGAAGCAGGGTTATAGAGGGCAGACAACCTGAATCCCCAGAACTAAGGGAACACAAAAGGAATGCAGTCCTTCAATCCTTCAGGACTGGATAGTAAGGACACAGAAGACAATTTTACCTCTGTAGAGAAGCCTTAAGCTGTGACTTCATATTTATCCCCATGCTCTTTTATAACCCCAAGGTTTTCCCCATCAATATGCTTAAACAAGCCTTACACTCAACATTCAAGAGCTGTGATAGGGCATGAATTCCCCTCATCCGCGTCGTGAAGAACTGCTTGGCAAGTAATCTCTGGGTATCACTAAATTCCTGATAAGCTGCAATACTTAGCCCAAGGACAAGAAACTGTCCAGAGATTTGCATATCAAATTTCTACTGATGGTTTTTACAATCGGAGTTGGAGCTGGGCAGTTGCAGCACACATTTATAAAGCTTACAGCTGCATTCAGTGATAAGATAAGAGGTTCTTTTGTAGAGACCACAGCAAAAGCTTTGTCAGTAACTGAAATGACACTTCTATCTCATCATGAAAGTTGCCTCTTCCAGTGGATGTGTAGCTGGCATGACGCAATCATTTGAATTGTTTTTCGGGTTTTTTTCATGAAAATGAGAGGGAAGAATATTGTGATTTATGAAGTAGTCTGTCCTTTTTTATTATTATTTGTAACATTAAAAGAAAATTAACTGCAGCAGAAGGATTTTATAACCATCTATAAACTTGGTTATCAGCATACCAATGTTATTCAATAAATACATAAAACAAATCACTCCAAGGCTGAAAATGGAATATTTAACATCATGCTGCCACAGGGGAGATACTCTGGTTATGGCTGAGTGGAAACTCAGCCTATTTTTTATTCAGCAATTTTCTGAATCAGAATTTTCCCATGCTTCCTCTGAACCTGGAGGGTTTTAATTTGGGTGTTAATTTGTTAAAAGTCTGCAACCTCTTTCTCAGTTTCTTAATACAAAAGAGAAGGACTGAGAAATCACCCATAATTGTAAAGCCATCTATTCAGGAACAATTTTATGGCTTTGCTACACTGTATAAATTTGTTTTCCCTTAGCTTTGATTGGGCCTCTAGTTTAAGTCCATCACGTAGCTCTATCACTGATAAATGATAGAAATCCTAAAGGGCAACTCCTTTCACCCATGCTGACACCTCCTCTTCTTTCAATTTTGCAGTCTCAGTGTCAAGATTAGATGAGCTGGTGACTTAATACATAGTTTGAATTAAATGAGATTCATTTCACCCAGAATTTGAAGAATGGCTTTGGTTTTAATTTTTAGGGGAAAAGTCCAGGACTTCTGTCTATACAGCCTACTGAAGAGAAGGCAAACAGTGATACAATCACAGTTATATGGGTTCTTATGGGATGTAGCCTTTGATTATGTTTGCCTCAGTCTGTCAGGCAAGCATCTAAAGGCTGGAGGGTGGAGCTGAAGTACAGGTTTTAATAGTGAGTAATTAAGGAATGGAATGACAAAGCAAGGGTGGTGATGATCAGTTCTTTACCGCTGGCATTTTAAATTGACTCCTTGTTGGTTTTTGTTTTGGTTTGGTTTGGGTTTTTTTAACCGTAACAAGAATTAACTCCAGGAAGCCCTTGGTCTGTATTTATACTCTTTGTTCTTGTTTTTATACTCTTTGTTCCACCATACCCCCCACCTTCGAATCAACAGTCAAATTTATTTCACTCAGCTTCAGCAATTCTAGGGTCAGGCAATCTATGGTCAAAGGACTGAAATAGGTGCTTCCACATAGACATTTTGAAAATAAATCTTGATATATGCAGTGGCTGCTAATGTGTGTGACCAGGCTGATTGCATGGTTATCTGTGGAAACAATAATTCACATGTATAAACTTTATATAGACAGGGACCCTATGGAAACTGTAAAAGCTTGTGGCTATGGAAAGCACGGGGAGCCATTCCCAGAGCACCTTCATGTACAGGCAGACCAGCTGTGCTGCTTTCCAAGGTCATGTTCCCTTCATGTTATTATAAAATTCCATATTTGGTCAAAGAGGCAAAACTTGCCTGTGATACTGCAAGGCAAATGATGACAAACTCAATCAGAAGTTATTAGGGAATCTTAGATGGAATTTCAGCTGAAATCCACATGAGAAATGACTAAGAATGCCGGATGTTCAAAATGTAGTAGATTCCTGATATGTAGATATGGATTTTTCTTATCCATGTTAATTCATATTCTTTGCAGTAAAAAGAATACCTGAAGCCTTTAGTCAGGTATAGAGACAGAGATGATAAGAACTGTGTAAATCTGATTTTCTTCTAAATGAGTTGAAGGTATTATTCATCTACAGACTATTAAATATTCTTTACCTGAGTAAAAATTTAATATTGCAGGGTATGGAGCTAACTATTGTATAATGTGAATGACAAGGAACGGTGTGCCTCATTATTGCTCTCCGACATTCAGCAACAAGATAATTTACCAGTTGTGCTCTTCTGTTGTGATCCTCACACTCTAATTAATCTGTACATTAAAGTACAGAGCAGACCTCTCGCCCTTTAATTTCAAAATCTCAGACCTCTCTTCAGGTAAATAATACCTCACTGGGCCAGCTACTGAATTTTCACTCACAGGTATATAGGAAGAAAAAATCCATCTTTGTCACCCATCCAGCAGCATCGATCTGCAGGGCAAAGATTTGACCTACGGTCCCTCTGACAGTAGGGAGAACTATTCTCAAAAAGATGAGGTGAGTATTACTGAGCCCTAGAGTTCACACTTCAGCTAATGACTGTTTTTCAGAAAGCCATCTACAGGAAATTTCGAGACATGTCCCATTCCCTGTGTGAGTGCTGCCTTATGTATGCAGTCCAACACAGCACACCAATGCAATTTCGTGTTATACCTTTATCTATTCTCACATGGTCCAAGTCCAACAGCCTTTGCTTCTGCAAAACTCCCAAAAATGGCTGTATAAATTTTGTTAGGATAACGACAATGATGTTGGCAAGCAATGGCACTGCACAGCAGACACAGATAGCTCTTGCACAAAATTTGGATTTCCTTTTCCATCACTTCTGACACTTCCTTCTCTTCTAAATCTGGTCAAAAAGCTGAAAGAGCAGAACGACCTCTGAAAACAGATCTGAAAATTCTCCAAAGGATTTTTGTAATATACATGGAAACAAAAGGTTCTGCTGTTCCCAAATTGAAAGGTTTTATTTAAAATTAAGGTGACATTGAAGTGCATCTACCCAAGGAGCCATGGCACATATTACAATTGCAGTTGCAATGCCTGAGATGCTCGTTCTGCCCTTGGATGAGGCTACTTGGCAGCTGATGAGAGCTCTGTGTAGTCAGATGAGGCACAGAGCTCAGTCAAAAAGAAGATTTACACTGTGTTTTAACCTCAAACTGCTCACATCAAAACATTTCAGAGGATGACAGTGCTTTATTTTTGAGTATAATCAATTTTTACTAAATCAAATATATCTGGGATGTATTTTTCAGAATAAAAATAGACAGGCAGGGTGTAGCAAGGAAAGTCAGACTTCCTCAGGAAATTATTTATTTTGCTGAAACAACATTATCTCTAGAAAAAGTGGAAAATTAACAGTATTTAGAATGACATAGAATTTTTTCATGCTCCCTTTCCACAAAGAAATGAGATACTAGTTCATTCCCAAGAGAACCAGACGGATTTGTTGTTTGTTTCGTTTTTAAAGAAGGATGTATATTCAGTCCCATTGGAATTGAAAGAACATCCTCAGATCTGAATAAAGACGCATTCCAAAAGATGTTGAAAGTTTTTGCAGAGCCAGCCTCTTCAAGAGCTTGTTACAGCCAGTGATCTCAACCAAGAGCTTTAATAAGAGCTGAATTTATACCCAAACATTTATAAAGCAAATAAATAAATAAGTGGGGGGAAAGAGAACTTCACAGCATTCAGTATAATATTTCGGTATAATACTATGAGCACAGCATTAGAGAAAACCATGCATCTGTTTTATGGCTGGTTTATATTCTTCTCTTGTGTGTGCATTTTATGCACATAAAAATTAACAACCTTTGACTATCCATTTGTATTTATAACATCTGCAGTACCAATGGGTGCAGTTCTAGTTTTTCTGTCCCAGGCTTGCTAAGCATACTAATTTGCAGAGAAAATGCCAGATAACTCTCCAGGGGAACATTCACTATGTCAACGTCTCTTGATTCCTAGACATCCTAATCCTAATGTCACCAGTGGGAAGTCTATAACGAAGGAAATCCCAATGGCAGTGAAACAGGGTAAAGGTAAAAATGCCAGTCTTTGTTTTTTCTATTTGAACCAATCGAGGTAAAACTAAGCTCAGCCTGAGGTTGGAGTGGCCTTTCTGCTTTGGGGTCAAGAACATATTTTGACTACGTAAATGAAAAAGATCATTGTTACAAGATGAGTTCATAAAATTATATTCACGCTACAACTGCCCCTGCAATGGTCCCAATCAGAGCAGGCTGGATTCCCTCTGTTTTTGTGAGTACCTGGACAAGGACTCTCTACCCTAACTTAATCTCTGAGGGCACTGGAATTCACCACTGCTTTACAGAAAAAAAACCAAAAACCAAAAACCAAACCAAAATAATAAACAAACAAACAAACAAACAAAAAAACCACAAAAAACCCCCCAACCAAACCAAACAAAAAACCCACAACCAAAACAAAAACCACAAAACACATCAAAACCCCAGGGCCACCTGAGAGCCACTGGCATAAACCCCTGAATTCAGCTAGTGGGACTATAATATTGATATTTTAAAGAGAGATTTTAAAAATATAAAATTTTCTCCTCTGCTACAAATTGCTGCAGTGAAAATGTTCCAGCTGGTGTGCAGCTGCTTCAATTCAACTATTTCTATTTGCAGATAAATTCTCTAGCTGTGAGGAAGTTGCCCGTTGTTTTTCTGATAAATTCAAGATTTCTTTTGAGCCTGCTGTGCTTTGGGGAGCAGGGGAGTATCTCCAGAAGGAAAATGAAGTTTCTGATGAGCTGCATGCCGTAATACACTGAAACTCCATCTCTCTGGGTTTGCCACCATGTACTTTTGATGTCAATCCTTCCTCAACGAGAAGAGACACAAGCGAGATAGTAGATTAGGATGAAAAGCTGTTTTCAGGGAAGTACTGGTGAGGGCAAGTCCATGTCACAAACTTCAGGTGAACCTTGAGTCATTTAAACTGGGAAATACTCTTCCCAGCCTGTGGGTATATCTCAAAAGTGTGTTGTAGAAATGAGAGCGTTTGATAAGGGTATCTTTGAGATTGCTGCTGAGCCTGGCTGTGCCCAAAGCCTGTGTCTGTGTCCAGGCACCGGGGAGCACTCTGGGGCTTGATGTGGAGCACAGAAGGTCTCAGAACACTCCATAGGAAAAGCCAGCCCAGAGGCAGACCTTATGAATGAGGAGGAAATAGCCAAGGCCTGCATGTAATGGAGAAATATGGATCTGGACAGAATTTCCTCCATTTCAGTCCTTCTTGTCAGCCATGAAAACCTTGCAGGTCTACTTAGTTGCTACTGAAATTTTCCTACACAGCACTGATGGCTTCTTTGCAGAATTCACATTACTGAAACAAGAGCTATATTTCAGCCTGAAAATGCATTCTGCCAAGCAGGGGTTTCTGGTTGTTTATTCGTTTCAGCAAGATAAGTAGCACCCAGCTTTAAAAAAGCCATAAGCTTCCTGTATTTATTTTGTTCATGTTCACTGCACTGTGGGATGAGTTTACCTTGGCTAACACATACTCACAGGAAATGAAAAAAAAAAACTGTATGGAGAGGAATATCTCCAAAGTGAGCAGAGCAACAGAGGTTGTTCTTAGCAATCAACACTGGTTGTGTGAACAATGGAAAGGAACTAAGGCTTGGTGCTACCATCTTACTTCTCATCTTGGTCTGACCTAGAGTTAATAAGTTACAGAAAAAAAAATGCTGAGGTAAAAGAGCAAATTGAAGGCTTTTCTCTCAGGAGGAATGGAAATGATCTTTTATGCAGAGGTTAAATTTCCCCTATTATTAAAAAGCAAAGAGAAATGGCTGCCAGAGAGACAGAGCTGACAGGTTATGTAGATGGCCAGTTGCTGAAGTCAGAGCCCATTTTGGCTTTCCGAGTGTGCTGTGACTAAAAGCTACAGTCTCCGAGCCATTTGTCCTCCTCCACAGTTCCGTATACTAAATTAATCGCTTTTTTTTCCTTTGCATTTTGTCTTGTTAACTTTAAGTTGGAGCAGGTCCTTCCACCCATAGGACCCAAGCTGTTACAGGGATGAAAGAGCTGCAGGGCTGGGAAGAGCAATATGCTGCTTTTTTGGGCTGGAACCATCTACACTGGCTTAAAGTGTTTGTCAAGCACAGTTTTACCTTCCAAAGTCTTGGAGGCTTAATTAGCATGTGTTGCCTTCAGATCTTTCTGACAGTACAGAGAGACAGAAAGTTATAAAGGGCAGTTTATGCTACGACAGAGAAATTTATATTATTTCTCTCCAATATTGAAGACTTCAAGTTTTTAATCATAATAGTTTTCTCTAGATACCATTAGTGCAGAGATTTGTGTGTACAGGAATATTAGTTTCTTACTATGAGAGTACTAAAGTGTTACTTTACAATGATCTTCAGGAAGCAGGGAACGGTTGCTAAGACAAACACAACATATAAACATGTTGCTTCATATTTTATTATCATCTCAGCAGCTAGCAAAATGTATGCATTTAAAAAATTATTAATCAGTTATCAGAAAGAGCAATTATCAGAAAGGATCTTCTCTGTGTTGTGAAACACATCTATGGAGGGTGCTATTCAAGTAACCTGAAAAAAAATTCATGCTCTTTTTTCTATTGAGGTCAGATTGCACCTGGTATATATCTGCAGAACTGTGGGAGTGCCCTTAGGAAAACTTTTCCAAATCTCCAGAAGTCCTGCAGAGGATTACTCAGAGTAACAGCTTTGCTTTTGCCCTTACTGCATTTCTGAAATTGGCTGCTACAGTTTGGTTTCATGCATGCAGCTTTTTCACTGTTAGTTTCATCTGTTGTCTCCAAGATGTTTTCACTAGATTCCAAGATGCTGTATTCCAGCCACTGATCCATCCAGACCAAGTCTTCTTCCAGCCCCAAATTTGAAATGCCTGAGCTCTTTCTTTCTGGCCCTTTGATAGCAGCTTTAGCTTCCTGACAGCAAATTTGAAAAGACTAAGAGAAGTTGCTTTTTACAATCATCTGCACTTTGCATGACAAGCCAGGTTTTGGGGGCCGTAGTCAGCAAAATATAAAAGTACCTGCAGAACAATATAGTGTCACTAAAACTTCTCTCTTGACTTTAGGTGTTCTGGAAATTGTTTGCCACTTATATAAAACAGAATATGAAAACCTGATAGCACTGTTTTGCTCTTTAAGATCCCAATAGTTGGACTTCATTTGATTTAACGAATGCTTCAGTAGTCTGGGGTGAATACTAAAAGCAATGAATAAAACTTCCTGAAATCAGAATCCAGCATGTTATTGAAAATAAGTACCATTAAACAATCTTCAGAAATTCATTTTTGCAAAATAAGAACTTCTCCTAGGCTTTCTTATATAAATATTCACACTTTTGAAAATTCATGCTGTCAGATTTTCTCACTCCACTGCAAAAAACTTTCCCAGGCTGCAGTTGGCAACTCCAGCAGTGTTCTCCATCCAGTGAAGCCAGGAAGTGTGAAAGCTGGGGAATTGTTTTTCCTTAAAGTATGTTTTTGATCATTCACATATGTAGTGTTCCAGATAGGGGCAGAAGTCTGCTTTGCTTAGCTGAATATCAAAACTGGGCCTCCTGCCACTGTCACATCCTCACAAACAGGTTTGGCTCAAGTTTTAGCACAGCTAAAACAGAGGAAAACAAACCTACTTTTTATACCTTGTGAATCAATACCTGACCCTGTGTCTTGCCTGTACTGCCTTAGGCTGCGACTTGTTTGAAGCATAAAGGAAAAGCAATTAAAAAACTTTAGCTCCTTGATGATAATTTGAATACGGTATATTCTTCTTCACTTGGCTGCAGGCAGAAAGTCCAGTGAATGTCTTGAAAAGGAAGATTTTGCCAGTTTTACCACATGCTTCTCACATTTTTGATGACTGTACCATTCATGTGTCAGAAATAACCACGAGGAATGTGAGTACTTCAGGCAATACAAGATTTCAAGTGGCTTTACAGTAGCTTTTGGAACAAAACCATGCTCCTAGCTACTCCTAGATATATGCCAGCTAGCAAAAATCAGTCCACCCCTCTCCCAAACAAGGGTTTTAATTAAACTGCACTGCAGTAGATTCAGCTGAAGTCTTTGAGAAGACAAAACTCTCATGCTTTAAATAACAGATGGTAAACTCAGAGGCTGAAGCCTCAGTGGAACTTGTGCCTGGTGTAGTCTGAGATCCTGATTCCATACAATTTGTAAGAAACTTTTGCCATGACGTTTCAAAGCTCTCCTCTGTACTGGCAGCATGTCAGAGAAGGGAGTCACATAAAATGTGTGTGCAGCTCTATGCCTGTTCAGCAGTGGGGGGCTTGCAGTAAAGCTGGGCTTTGGTATACAAAAAAGGGATTTAAAACATTAGGAACATATTGAATCTAATTCCTTTCAATACTAAATTCTAGGGAAGGCCCTGCCATGTTTTTCCAGAGGAATGAAAAATAAGCAAACAGACCCTTTTTATGCAGAAAAAAAGTGTTGAAACAGGAGCTAACATGACAGAGTGGGAGGTAGGTACCTCAGCACTTAGGGTTGTTCCTACACTTGACAGTAGATCCAAAGCCTTGCCCCTGCTTCATCCACAGCAGGCCCAAGTAAACTGATTTTTCCTTAACATGATCCAGGATTTGCCCCTTTTATTACTTGAATGAAGCTTGTCCTTGCTGCAATTGATCCATTCTATTTATTTTCTCCCTTTGAATCAATTTGTCAAGATTTTTGGAAGTTTAACCTTCCAAAAATTCTGCAGCCCTTCTCAGCTCATCTATGAAATGTCACAGTCCTGTTTTATAGCCCATTACACAGGTCACCAGTGAAACCTTTGAGAAGATCCTGAGATGGTTCATGGCAGAGCCCTGATCATTCTTCCTGACACTGAGGCATTAAAAATACTGTCCACAGCTCATCATACATTTTTTGCTCCCCACCTGTAGGAGGATTTTCTAGGCCATATTCATTAGCTTCTCTTTGAGGGTTGAGAACAGGGAGCTCTGATATTCCAGTCCCATTTTATTTTTTCTGATATTGTGGCCATGGTGAAGCCCTTACCTATATCTTTCTGACCCGTTGTCAGAGAAATGTGGGTAATGCTATGTTCTCTTGTGCTGCAGGGCTTCATCATCTGAATGTGAGATGTTCTGTAAAGAACTTTGGCTCTAAGTGCTCCAAATTGATATGAGTCCCAGTGGAGAGCATTCATCTATACACAGGGAAAGAACAGGATTCAACTTTCATTTCATATGAGGGCTGAACTATTTAATTTTATTACTTCAGGCAATACCAGCAAGAAAACAAACAGTAAAAAAAATTCTTAAATCAAGTCAATATTAATCCACTCCCACTCAACCACAACTCAGTTCAATTGCTGAGTTTGCAAGAACTCTAAATGCTTTCCTTTTCCTCAAAACACCACTTCTTTATCCATTTTATCTCTCAAAATTTTAAGATACTCCCCCTCAGTGCACTTGCTAACACCTTGCATTGGACTCCTCTGCTACCCTCTGACTCTGATTTAGAGCGTAATTTCATGAATGACAAGAGATGACCTCTCTCTTGCTTCCTGTGTGGGCTGCTCTCAGCTGGCTTGTTCAGCACTGTTCTGGTCTTTATTGCACAGTGCTTTATCTTTATAGCTCTTATCAGACATTTATACCACTTTCCTCATGGGCTGGGTATCATTGGCAGAGGGTCCATTGTACAATGTATCAAACATATACTGGAAAATTGCTTTTGGCAATGATTCTGGATTTTTTTTCAGTTCAGCAATCAGGCTGCAGCACATGTGATTTGTACTTGTCGCTTTGCATGGGCTTGGGACTCAAAATACAGAAAGACATCCATGCTTTTCAAGCCAGAATCTGGAATTAATCCTTAGCACTGCAGCCTTGGACTGATAGGACTCAGAACGGGATCAGATATCTGATACCCCCCCAAAACATCTGCTGTGTAGATTACAGTTTTCATACACATAAGAAAACACTCTTTAAGTCCTCAGTGTCTTGTAGATGAAGAATAAAACCCCTGAAATTATACCTGCTCCTTTAGCACAGCTGTCACCTGCATGAAAGAAGTCACTGTCCTGCCTGTTCCTTCCTGCTCGCTTGGCCTTACGAGGATGAAGGGGACAGGCTGGACATAAAATCACTCTGAATACCATGGGCACTTTTGTAGAGACTGGACTATATCCTCTCAAACATAACTTTTCTCTGTGGCACTAAACCTTACCTGAGCCTTAGACGATGAGGTTGGAGGGAACCTTGTAGATGATGTAGCTAAAATTTCTAAAAATGCACAGTGTGCCTTGCTTCCCTTCCCACGTGAAGTCCACCACACAGTTTTACTGAGGCTTGCTTTAGACCAAAACACCCCTGATGAAGTCAAAGGGAGATGTCCCTCTCTTAGGTTAGCAGTTAATCATCTTTGGTGGTGAAAATGCATGTTTTACCCCTAACTTTCATTTGATTTGCATTAACAGCCTTAATGTTGTTTTTTGCATATCTTTCTCTGACAGGGTAAAAAATATATTAAAAGCTTGAATACGTAGGTTGCCTCTTGGTTTTGCATGCAATGAGCAAAGGGATTTCCTTGCATCTCTCATTATAAGGCATTTGTCTATTCCTCAAAAGTTGTTGTCACTATTCTCTGCATCATCTCCAAGTTTTCACAACTTCTTTAATGCATGAGCTACTCATAAAGCTATTTATTTTTAAGAAGCATTGTTTGCAACTCAAGCAACATTTCACATTCACTCTCATCATCTGCAGCATCTTCACTGATGCTGACTGAAGAAAATACCAGCTATTAAGGACTAGACCATAAATTAAAGTAGCTTGGAAATTTCACAGATCTACACTTCATAAATTTCCCAGAAGCATTAGGAGGGTCAAGGTTGTCCTCCTACAGGTCCCTATCATCATCTTGTTACAACAGGTCAGGCACATGGGAAGAAATGAGCCACTGTTGCATTTCTCACTACTCTCTGCCCTGTCCTCATGAGGGAAAGAGCTTTGGATCCCTGCTCCACCTGGGAAGGAGATTATCTGCCATGGCCAAAGGGTAGAGAGTCATAAACCCCCATCAAAAAGACCTGTAACCACCTAGATCAAGAAATCCCTTCGTTTCTTGAAAATAACACCTGTTTTTCAGGTACTGAGCTCTACAAAATGTGAACTGTATCAGCACAATTTAGCTTCGCACACGGCATCACAAAAAGTGAACAAAAGCAATATATCTAAAACATTCTACTGAGTGGTGTCTCAAGCTTCTCACTATTGCTTTTGCCCTGTCTTTCCCCTTCTCCTTCCATTACTTTGCCTACTCTAAAATTCTGGTTACAAAGACTTTGGGAGAGGTGCTTTTAATGTCTTTGTAGAGTAGCTGGCACAACAGATCTGTCTGATCTAAACAAGGCCTTTGAGTGATAGGCAAGGCTCATGAATAGTGATTATTGCTTCCAACCACTAGAGAACTCAGCAGTTTTTCAGCAAGGTTGACCTACTTAAATTGTATATACAGGTAGTGCTTGCAGCCTTTTATTAAATTGCTCCAGCAAACAGTCAGAGAGAGAGAAATGTGGAGGATACACAGCTATCCTGCAGGTCAAGATGCGTACCAAGAAATGAGAGCCTGCAATTATAGCACAGATTTTGTACTGAGGCACTTTACTGAGAGCTTGGGATTGTCCTTATGGGAGTTGAGGGATCAAATGTGAAGTACTAACACTGTGTCTTGTACCCAAGACAATTATTGGTGTGATGGACTAAAAGAGCTGGAAAATTAACTATTCAGAGCAGGTCTACCTTGCCAAACATTGTTAATGTAATCCAGATCTAGCATAGACCCGCACAGTGTGACAAGGATTTGGCTTCAGTTTAGTTTCTCTCTGACCCTCTGTCACTCATTCCATGGATTTCAGGCTCTCAGTTCATTTTCAAGGCCCTGAAAGGAGCTTCCGAGATTTTTGGGAAAATTATACAGTAGTCCAGATCTAGGGTTTGAAAATGCTGATAGACAGCAAATCTACTTACAGGCTTTCAATCTGCTTTCCCCTCCTGAATTATAACAGAAGACATGGGGAAAAAAAGTATAAATAACAGCCAATAAAAACTGAGACACTAGAGAACTCCCTTTCATAAGTGAGTAAGCTTTCAGAAAGGTAGAGGTAAAAAACAAGCAAGAAAAAAATAAGCAAACACTGCATGCATACGTTACATAAACTCAATGGAAGAAAGAAAAGAGACAGATGTCACACTGAAAAATAAACCACTAGGGTGCTTATTAAAAGTGACAATACTCCTACAGAAAAATATTGCTGCTTTGCTGCAACAGACATTAGACAGTTTTCCATATGCAAAAATAATTGTCTTGGTATTTAATGTCAACAATTTACCACCTCCTACAGAGATGTCAGCAAATATGTACCCAATCCAAAGCATTTTACATATGAAAACAAGAAGCAAAGTTAGGAAAATAAGTGCTTGGGTGGATGAAACGAAATGGATGGTACACTGTTAGAAAAGACCTGTTGTTGAACCAAACTGGGTTAGGGTCTGGTGGTGACTGGGTTTACTGGTAAAAATTACTTGGTACTACATGCTCAGCTGCAGACCTGAGAGAGTGTTGCCAATTAAAAAAAACAGGCCTACAAGGAATCAGGCCAGGTATTTGCAATAATATTTTTGGTTCCCTCACTTCTTTAGTGTTGAATGTTTGGTTTTACAGAAGGGGAAATTTTACCAAGTTTTTGCTCATTAGGAAAAACCTGAGAGATGAAACATGGAAAAATTGGTGCATGTTTCTGAAAATCATGCTTCAAAGCTGTAAGTGAGATGCCTCTCTAGTACATAACAGGGCTCCTGTGTTTCCATAATGTGATAAAATGTCAGACCCATCTTTCTATTTACAATAATTTGGCTGTATTAAATATGTGGAGATATGTCTGAGCATTTTTTGTCTCATTTTTGTTCCAGGAAAAAATGGAAAACCGTAATCAACAGCAAGATATGGAAAACACTAATATCAGCAAGAGTACAAGCTCAGCAGAAGGGGAATTTTCTACCTTGAAAATATGCAGCTAACGTATTAATCACAAGGCTACGTAGCCTTTGGCCAGGATCCAAGGATGAAAGATGCATTACTTTTGCCAACAGGGGACTCTCCACCTCCCCCAGCCATGCATGCTACAAAGAGATGCTGAGAATGGTTATAAGAGTAGTAAAAGCAACACAGATATAATAGATTTAGTACATAAATATGAACATCCATAGCACACACCAAGTCTGAAGAGTATATATTATGGTTTACTTTAAAAAAGTGATTCAAGTATTTAATTTTGTGCAGAGAATTCTTAAAAGTCTCCCAAATTATTAAGTGTTGGGAACACAGTGATCTATTTTGCACACAGGCAAAAAAGATGTGAAAAATTTCCAATAACACCATAGCTTGCAGGGGAGTTTGAATTTGCTTTGACTGCACACGGTTTAAACACTGATGCTGGAAGGTCAGGCTGTGCTCTTCTAAATAAATCTATCAGAATAAATGGAATTTTTTTGGATTTGCCCTGGATTCAGTTAAAGTGGGATCTGGTCTATGAAGTTCATCATGGTCAGCAATAAAAGCTGAAATGAAACTCCAGAAAGTTCTTTGCATTTTCTTCTATTTTGTTATGAAATCATGTAAGATTGAAAAAACATACAACTAGGTTTCATTAGGGACTACAGATTTCAAGAGAAAGGCTGAAACAAATGTATGTTTAGAATCTCATGTTCGACTCTAATCAATTGTAATTTAATTGTAATTGCTTTTTAAGTTTCATTAAGCAGTGAAGTAAAAACAACTCTGGCCTAAAAGCTCTCCAGACTTCTCCTTCTGCTCAGGTCGATATCCATTTTCCTCCAGAGGCAACAAAAACAGGGGAAGAAAGTCAAACCTGTGCCTCTGCAGCCCTAGATTTCCTCTGCCTGTAACTTCTGATTAAAATTCCCTGGGTCCATTTTTAGGCCATTTGATGACATTGAAGGATGCAAAGCTACTAATTGCCAGCGGAGGGAGGGAGGGAGGGAGGGAGGGAGGGAGGGAGGGAGGGAGGAAGGAAGGAAGGAAGGAAGGAAGGAAGGAAGGAAGGAAGGAAGGAAGGAAGGAAGGAAGGAAGGAAGGAAGGAAGGAAGGAAGGAAGGAAGGAAGGAAGGAAGGAAGGAAGGAAGGAAAGGCTCCTACAGAGCCCTTGCCCAGTTGTTTCAGCTGAGGATAATTATTATGCATATCCTGTTAAATGTGCCATCTATCCTAGGATCTGTCTACTGGAGCATTATAGTAATTTAGAGTAAAACATTTTAAATACATTGATCAGAGTTGGCACTAAAATGCTTTTGAAATGGATCTGGATGGCAGTGTGACATGACACCATCTGGGTTCTTCTCCTGTTTGGACATAGAGTGGGTGTATGCTTTGGCACTGACAAAATAAGAATGTTATCAGTGCAGTCCATGTTGACACTTCCCCGGTGAAGCCGATGCCAAATGTCTCTGAATGAAAATCTGGCCTCCTTGACATCAACAGGAACTTTGCCACGAACTTCAGGATGCCACACATTTCCCTTCTATCCTGAGGCAGCATAAGCTCAAGCCTCTGGAGTAATCTCCGAGGACAGAAGCATCGAGGAATGGATCATGACAGAGGTTTTCTTGTGGTCCTCTGGCACAGATGAGACAGCAAGGAGCAGTATTCTCCTAAAAATGTACAAGTGTAAAGCACTTATTGGAAACAAGCTTATTGTATACTCTTTCTGCCAAGCAGTTCATTGTGTGCACAAGCTTGAAAGCGATTGAAAATAGCCATAACTAGCTGAAATGTAAATGTTTGCATTAAAATCATTTATAACAGTGGGACTGGTTAGCCTACAAAACAAAAGAAGAAAAGAATAAAATGCCCTCACTCAGCATGAGTGCTGACAGAGTAATCTACAAAAAAGACAAAACCAACAAATACTACAGTGTGTTCTCCTTCTCCAGTTACATTTTCTATTTACTTTGGCAATAGTCACTTAGCACCAATGAATTTTGACAGAGAAACAGTGATGACTAATGGAGGCAGGTGGTTGTACATTTGAACTTTACAGACATCAAGCAATGATTGCTCACATAGAGCCTTGGAAAATAAGAAAAAAATAGAAAATTTGGAAGGTCCAAATGTCTTACATTAGAAGAAAAATTACAAAACCCACCAAAAAAAAAAAAAAAAAAAGAAGAAGAAGAAAAAAAAAGGAAAAAAAGATTCATGTGGCTTTCATTTTGGTAATAAAGCTGCAGATGTGGACTCCGAATACGCTGACAGCTAATTAGCTAAACCATGGCAGTGCAAATTGTGCGCTGCCAAGCAATGGATGAGAAATCTCTTGCTGTAGCATGGGAGTTGTTAAAAGTATGTGTAGCTTGAGAAGGGAATACCAGATTTGTGTTCCTTAGTGACTCCTGCTGTCATCAGGGATGTGCTTTTAGCTTAAGCAGAAAAGCAAGGAGAAAAAGGACCTTAAAATGTTTATAGAGGAGCATGTTATTGCAGCATCAAACTTAATCAGAGTATTTCATTGAAATCTTTGCATACTACACTTTGTTGTATGCATCCCTTTTCATGCTGGCAGATGCACAGTGCTTTCTGCATGAGGGTTGCAGCTGCACAGCACCAGCCCAACGAAACTCCTTGAATATGTACAGTTCTAATTCCAGTAAAACCAGCAAACAGAAGAATAAACTAGAGTGTGACATCCAAGGTGGTGTTCAAAGTACAAACACCTTCTAACGGCAAAGAGTAAACATTAATGGAGACTAATTAAGTATAAGTGAAAGCAGAAGTCCATGTTCAGTCCATGAATCTAGTGGTCAGGAAGGAGAAACTAAATAAAAGGAGGAGACTGAAGGCAATGAGAATGACAACTGCCTCAATTTGAACCACTGGAACAGTGAGTGGTTGCCTGTCTCTCCTGCCTGATAGCCATGATCAGGTACTCCAGAAGAAGGAGATGACAAGAGAACGGGAGCTGGAATAAACCCCAAAATGGTGTCTCAGCACTGGGTAAAAGAGTTATAATACAATGAGTAACACAGTACCAGACCTTCTATTCCTCCTGCCTCATGGCGTTAAGTCAAGGAAAATAGTGAGAAATTCAAATGCGCTGTTTTGTGCATCTTAGAAAAGACAGCCCAGGGGGCTTGCTGATGCCAGGAGTCCTGAGAGGAACCAGTGTCCTCGGAGAGCAGGAAGAGCCAGAGCAGTCCAAATTAACGGCACCTCGACATTTGTAAGGTGTGTTGAGTGTCATCCTTCAGAACTGGAGCTGATCATGGCTCTTGAGAGACAGCTGCAATGAGACCCATGGAGGCAGCCAGTGCCTGTTTGCCTGCCTCAAGCATCTGATGCCACTTGACGAAGGCACCAAATTGTTCCCATGTCAAAGTCAGGGTAAGTCTGACCAAGGGAGGACGATGGTCAGATCCATTGGGATGCCACAAACACTCAGCACAGCCACAGGATGCCACGGGTCATCATCTGCGCTCCACACCACTCAAGGAGTTCAGGAAAGGATGACAGGTCATCATTTTTCTTGGACAAGCACATGTCATGGTCTCAAAGACTCCCAGACAGGGAAATGGAGCTCAGCATACCAAACCAAATCACATGCAGGGCTGTCACAATTTTAGCTGTGTTTTCAAGAAATCCAAGCACATAAAAAGCTAGCCCTAGGCCCACAAGTGAAACTGGACAGAAGTGTACATAGATCCCAAGTCCAAGTAGCCTGATATGCCTATCTTTGTTTCACTAAGCCTGTCATCCTTGTTTCAGCCCTCCCAGTGACAATATCCCCATGCCATGTTGATCACAGGGCTGTGCCTGGGCAGAGACTGGGAGGCTGCAGGCTGTCACAAATGGAAACCACGCACAGGAACACAGGGAAAGGGTACAGGCAAGCACATGTCAGCACTGGGGGACACTGGCCTGGGTTTTGTCATGTACAAATGGAGAGTCTGTGACCAGTATAGAATTAATCTGATAAATACAGTCAAGCTCTTTTAGAGACATGTATTCCCAAAGAGTATAGACCAGGAATCATTTAATTTCAGCCTAAGGTAAGGATATAAATTAGGATCAAGCCCTTAAAAAACCTATTTCTCTTCACTCACATCAAAGAAAATTATCTAAGGAGTAAGCATCTATCACTCAGACACTTACTATAAAGTGACATGATTCCTACTATGAGGCATCTGACTCTAACTGTGTGAATCAAAAGCCTGCAATTTGCAGAAGTGGCTGCAATGCTGAGGTCTATGCACTGGTAGCTCAGTTTACCTATGAGCAGTTGCAGTTAGGAATGATTATATCCTTCTGCAGCGTTCAGCTATAATAAAGATTAGTTAGTGAATGTGGCCAGCAAGAGTTTTGCAGAGAAAAGAGATTATTAATCAAGTAGACTATGCCAAGCAGTTCTCTCTATTGTGTTTTAGCTATAGGAATGCATGTCAAGCAACAGCAGGCAGGGGAGCTGCAGACATGCCATCAGAAACTCCCAGTAATGTTTATTCTACATGCCATGGCAACCAAGTCATTGTGGCTGTGTCTACCCCTGGTGTGTGCCCTTGTTTTACAGTCTTACTTTGCCACCAGTTTTTGATTGCCAGGTTCAGGGCCCTGCCTCTAAGTGAAGGCATCCAGCCTTTCCAGCCTGACCTCCCCCATGCAAGAACTTGTGGGCTATTCCTAATGAACCCATCCATCTTTGCTGGGTAACAATTCAAACATGTTGGTTCTTTGAATGGGAGGAAATATCTTTAAAACATTTAGGAGTTTTCAAAGCACTAGGATATCTTTGCTGAGCTAATAAATACCCAACTGATTTAACAAAAAAAAACCCCCACAACATAACCAAACCAACCCCCCTCCAAAAAACAATACAAACCACAAAAAAAACCACAGAAAAAATAAAAATAGGAAAAGAAAATGTACATATGAAGTCAGTGATGCCTCCAATTTTTTATATCTTTGGGTAAAGATTGTACTTTATATTCTTATTTTAGTTCAAATTAAGAATTATTCTGAAATACTTTTGCAAAACGGAAAAAGTAAGTAATCCCCAAAATAAATTTATGGACTATTGCTGTTTGGGGGGAGGTAAGAAACCATCCTTCTGTGCCTCTTGCCACATGTCACCCATAAGCATGAAAGAGGTGATAACAGTTGGGAGGAGTGGCAGAGGCATTGCATTTTTCAAGTCCTCTGAAAGGTCCAGTTGCTTCGATTTGGGAGGAGTTCACTCATAACTATTCACAGAATGCTACCACTTGTGCTGCGAGGATTTGCCTGCCTTTTTAGAAAAGTGCATCAGTCAGAAAGTAGAGGAGAAACAGGCCTGGCGTAAACGGAATAATTTTTTTTTTTAAAGGCTTCACTGGGGAAAGGCAGAAGAAAGACAGATGGCTGCTTTCAGGTGATACAGAAAGAATACTTTTACAGAATACACATAAAGCCATTTGTAAAAGTTTTTTTTTAGCAGCACTGGCTAAAATAGTTGGATAAACAAGATTCAGGGTTTTGTTTCAAGCATGGCACAATTTTCCCTGAAATTCAGGTTGTTCAGAAAAAGAGGAGTCCTAACTATAGTCACCACAATACAGATACCTACTTCAGTAGGTTGTTTACATTGCCAGTGAAACTTCTCCGCCAAGAATTTCCTCCTAAGGGACCTCTAATACACTGCATTATTAAGAAGAGACATTTTCCTTGGCAGGATGATATGTTTCAACAATGTGAAGAACACAAATCTAAATACCTCTTTTCATACAAGAGTAATCTGATGGCTCAGAAGAAAATGTGGTTTTTCTGTCTCTTAAAATATTGTAGGACTCTGTGAGCCTTGCTAATATATTTGAAACCATAAAGACAAAATTATATTAAATAATTTGCAGGCTAAAAATACCTTTTTATTATCCAGTACTTTTCAAGAGGAGGAATCTTAATGGATAATTTTTTATCTATTCATTATTATTATTGCTGGTGTTGTTTTTATTGCTGTTACTGCTGTATTGTTATTTCTGAGTCTATTTTAAACCACAGTCAAGGCTGAGGTTTCACTGTAATTTGTATAAGTGATCCATAAAACGTACACGATAGATTACTGTCACTGCAATACATTGGAGTTTGCACAGAGGGAAAGGCTCTTTGCATTGAATGTTTTCTCAAAGGACTATGGAGGATGTTCAGGAATAAAGAGTGAGCGAGTTTCCTGCTGCCATGGCACATCTCTGGGGCTGCACAGGGGCCAGCTGGGACAGCTTGTCAGGTAACATTTTCTTCTGAGGTTTTTCAGTCCTTAAAAAGGCTGTGTTTATTGTACACTTGTACTAAGGTGGAGAAATAGGAATCTTCTCTGCCCGTCTGAACACCCCCTGAGATATTTACAAGGACATGTAGTGATAAGACACAGAGGGATGGTTTTAAAATGAAAGAGGGTAGCTTTAAAATAGATATTAGGAAGAAATTCTTTACTCTTAGAGTGGTGAGACACCTGCACAGGTTGCCCACAGAAGCTGTGGATTCCCTGTCCCTGGAAGTGTTGCAAGGCCAGGCTAAATGGGGTTTTGACCAACCTGGTCTAGTGGAAGGTGTCCTTGTCCATGGCAGGGGGGTTGGAACAAGATGATATTTAAGGTCCTTCCAATCCAAACCATTCTATGATTCTTATATTAACGCCTGGGATTTCAGTCAGAGCAGGGTCTTCTCAAGGGCTTAACACCTTTTTGTATTGGTTGTGAAATTCCCTTTAATCAATATGTGTCTTTCAGTGTGGGCTGCTGCCACGTCGAGTCAGCACGTGCCATGTCTCCAGTTTGAAGGAGAAATGCAAAATTGCAATTACAAGAGCAGGGGAAAGGGAGAAATGTGCCTGTCTTTGCTGGGCACATTGGTGTCAAGACACATCTAGGACAGCTATGTAGAAGGGAGGCAGCTCCCAGACACAGCAGCATAGGCAGCCACTTCAATGCTAGTTATTCACCCAAAAGTGTTAAGGTAGAGAACTTCTTCCATGAGCCTGTTTCTCCCTGTGGGAGCCAGGTCAGAGCAAAGCAGAATTAAGCAAACCAAACCACTTGGCTCCTTCCTTGCTGCAAAACCTTTGATGCCAATGCACTGAGTGTTTTGTATTCTCCAGTGGGAGGTTACAGAAAACCAAATTCCCCTCGTTCAGGGATAGGCCAGGGCCATGGCAGTGTTACAGCCCCTCAGTCTCCGTGGCAAGAAAAATGAGGGAAAAAAAGAAACTTGGCTCCAAAACATCATGGCTCTGGTGCCAATATTTCAAAGGGGAGCATATAGCAAGGCCGGTTTAATTTCACGCTCAGCCTTAGGTCCTATAAAAACCCTCAGCCCTATGTCTATTGGATGAGCTCAGTTGGTCAGAGTATGGTGCTAATAACACCAGGGCTGAGGGTTCAATCCCTGTATGGGCCATTTGCTTAAGAGTTGGACTCGATGATCCTTGTGGGTCCCTTCCAACTCAGAATATTCTGTGATCTGTTATATAAAAGCCCCAAATCCCTGTTAATCCTCATGAACACTTCTCTGACACAGGTGAACAACATTTCTTATTCCTGGGTGGAAAAGCTATAGTATGGAGATTAATCCCTAACCATGCACGCACAGTGAAGAACGATTAAAACTGCAGGCGCTTCGCCAGCCTCCCCATCTCTGAAGTCCAGAATCTCTGGGTTTACCTACTGCCACAAACCCAAATATTTGCAGCTTTGGTTTAACTCCTAAGAGTGATGAATCCACTGCCTGTATGGTGTTTCTGAATGAGAATTTGTATCTGTTTTATTTCCAAGCTGAAACAAAGGCCTCCATCGCACTTTCTACTTTTACCTGCCATACTCAGATTTCCCTCCTTTCTGTGTGCATGAAAGGCTGCCAGGAAACCTTGAGACAGATTGAAAGACCACTTGGTAAGGCTGGACATCAGCCTGCCCTTGAGGTGGATCCCACCTGCAGCTGCAGGGCCTCCATGGAGACAGGACATGCCCTGCCACAATCACACAAACCTGGTCTCACCATACTCCAAAGCACGGTGGAGAGCCCCTGGTCCTCTTCCAGCACAAACAATGAATGACCGCTAAAGGAGCTGCTGCTGTTTTCTTGGGTAACCTGGAACAGAAAAGAAACAAAAACTGGAGAAGTGAAATGAATTGTCGGAGTTTTTTTTAAAACTTGCTCTTCACACAGCTTTAGCAAATTCATGTTGAAGTTGGGCACACATATATTTCCCCACAAATGCAGGAAAATATTTAGAGCGCAGCCCAGTGTTCAGCTGGTATACTGGAAATGCTTGACAGACTACAGCATCACATCCTTCTGGTTTCACTGCGAGTCCTTGGCAATGCTACCATTGTTTGAAATATTGCCTGTGTCCTAATAAAAAAGCCGTAAGGAATGACAGTACCTACCCCAGCCTTTGTTGAAGATGTTTATTTTTCAATCCCTTGGACACTATCCACAGAACAGACACCAAAAGCTCACTGTTCATAGCTACATCCCCAGGCTCTTTTCAGGTCCTCAGCTCACATCTGTGTTTTCTTCTCATCATTAGGCCTCTTGCATTGTCTTTGCCCTGTCCAAGCAGTTTCTGACAGGGTAAAACTGATATCCAGTCTGATGATGAAACTCTGCTGACCTGGGAGTGTTCACATTAACTAGTGACACAGAAAATACTCAGGAAAATTACCATGAATCCACTTCTGAAAATCTGGATAACACCACAGTCTTCACAAAGATGGTTTTGATCCTTACAAGAGGCAAAGAAGCATGATCAACAATGATGAAGCAGGGTTAATTAAACATATCAGCTGAGGGCTGATCAGAAAGACTTATCTTCACTTGGGAGACAGCCACCAGGAGCCAGAACTCCATGGCCCTGTCTCTCACTTCTCTCTTTTTTCCCCATGTTCACGTGGGACAAACAAGTCTATAATGTTCAGCAATAAAGTTTTGCTGTTTGAAACCTGGGTAGACCAGACATGGGGTATAGTTGCCAGTGACACCTGAATTGCAGTAAACTCGGAGCAAAAACATGATCCAAGAAAGAGCTGACAGCAAATGAAGGGAAGGGCAAAGAATCCAAATCCTTGTATTTGCTGGCAGCTGAAAAGGCAGCAGACGTCTTCATAAAACAGCTTTGCCCCTCCTGGGTTGACACGGTGCTGTCAGATTGAAAGGGCATGGACGCCAACTGTGCTGCCTGACATGCTTCAGCAGGGAGAAATGCTGCAGCCTGTGTTTGGCAGTGTGATTTGCTGTCAGAGAATTTCGTAGCCTTGGGGTGCAATTACCAAAAGCTCTGGCGCCTGCCGTGTTCAATCTGTGCTTGGGTACAGCCAAGGTGTGAGTACCCCAGGAGCACCCAGAAAGGGACAGGAGGATGACAGCCTGCGGCAGCCATCCCACCCCATGCAGAGCCAGCACTGGGATGTGGACATGGTGCAGGAACATGGAGCAGGCAGTGGAAGCAGCAGGCCAGGTTTGGCCCAGGTGGCTGCTAAGCCTTACCAGCTGTGTGCACAACTGGAACAGAGGGAATGAATAGTGAATGTATGCAATAAGGCCAGCTTGAAGGTAAAAGAGGAATGGGAGAGCAGAATGGTGTCTGGTAATCTTCCAAGGGAAGGGGTTTTAATCTATGGGTTTCCTTTTATTTAAAGGCCTCTGACCCTCAGGTGAGAAACAGATAAGGGATCTGCAAGGTTTCACACAGCTACTGTACACATGTGGCAAATTGTCATCCCATGCATCTGTACTGGTTTTGGCTGGAAAAGATTTAATTTTCATCTTAGTATGTGGTACAGTGCTGAGTTTGGGTTTAGTATGAGAATAATGTTGGTAACGCACTGATGTTTTGGTTGTTGCTGAGCAGTGCTCGCCCTAAGCCAAGGACATCTCAGTGTCTCAGGCTCTGCAGTGGCAGCTGCACGAGAGGCTGGGAGGGAGCATGGCCAGGACAGGCGACCAGAACTGGCCAAAGGGATTTTCCATACCTTGGAATGTCAATGTAATGCCCAGTATAGAAACTGGGGGAGCTGCCTGGAAGCTCAGGGCTTGACTGGGAATTGGTAAGCAGGTGGTAAGCAATTTTATTGTGCATAACTTGTCTTTTGGGGTTTATTCCTTTCTCTTTCACTCTCTCCGTTCAATTGCCATCATCAACATCATCATCATCATTATTATATTTGATTTCAATTATTAAACTGTTCTTACCTCAAGCCATGAGTTTTGCCTTTTCCCAATTCTCCTCCCCATCACACCAGGGTGGGGGCAGTTGAGTGAGCGAGCAGCTGGTGGTACTTGTTTAAACCACAACACCATCCCAGCCATTGGGATCACAGATTTGGATCCTGCTGCCCACCGGTGAAGTGAGCAAGCTTTGAAGTGTGAGCTGTGCTTGCCCTAAATTGGGATATCACTGAGTTGTAGCTACAGCGTGAGCTTGTCAAAAGGTCTCTGCTTTAAGCTGGTCAGATGCAGCTGACGCACTGAGGTCCTATCAGCTAACTTGGCCTATTACATGTGCAAGGACTCCCAGGAAGACATGAAGACAATGCTTTAAATTGGCTTTCTTTTACATCTTGCAAGGAGGACTCAGGATAAAGCTAATTCCACTCTGTCTTGTGTTCATGTTCTTAGTTCCAATGTACACAATTCTAGGCTCATTTAAAAGCACTCAGCAAATAACAGATCAGGATATATGTCAGATATTTTTTAATCTGAGAGCCTGGGAAATGTATGCACTATCAAAATAAAAAACCCCAAACATGCAGCTCAGTTAGCTTGCTTATGAAATCTCAGTGGAATATTTTTCTCTGCAGTCTATGGAGAGAAAAAAACATGGGAACAACTGATGATCTTTTTTTTTTTAGACTTCCTTTATTGAAAAAAATCCTGCACTGATGAGTGATGTTACCAAATATAAGTGCTGATCTCTACAGTGGCCACATTAACAGATTGCTAAGTTTTATGAGGCAAATGTGTCTGCAAAGAGCTGCAAAGAGCAGAAGATAATGAAAACTTTGGAATCAGATAGACGTGACCAGCAGGACCATGAGTCAGTAGTCACAGTACACAGAGTCAGAGCCAGCACAATCTGGAGGAACCAAAACAACTCTGCAGTATTTTTGGAAGGGGAAGGCTGGCAAGCATAGCTTTACCTGGGCAACATGAAATGCAGCAGATGGGAAGATCCTGAGGGGGAGAGAAACTCAAAGGTGGGAAATTAAGCCTCATAGTCCTTGGCAGTCAACCAGGAAGTTGAGAAAACTCAACTGAAACTGTACAACAATGGCAGCAGCTTCCCTCCTGCCCAAAGCACATGCTCTGAAATCGTGCCCCGAGCCAATGAAGCAATGTGCAAAGACACAAGGGACCAGATTCAGTGGACCAGTAGCTGCATGTTTTTCACAGAACTTGCTGGGGGCTGTGGCGCACAGCCAGTCTTCTCCTCTTTGGCACTGGAAAGCTTCCTCCCATGAGGAGTTCTGCTCAGACTCACACTCTCCACACAAGTTGCCAGCAGCTAGACAGAATGATCCTTGCACGGCTGACTGGTTGGTTGCGGGACAAAGCTGTTGGTTTAGAGGGGCTGGTTTTGTCTTACAGCTTCTGGAAGGCATAGATGTGGGTGAATGGCTATTTCTGCACTTGGTCATTCTCTCAGTTGGCTTCCTCAGCTGGGACAGGCTGAGATCTAAGCTAAAAGCTAACCTTTGTTGGGGAGGGATGAGTTACAGAACTGGGGGAGCCATGAGGGTTCAGGGATGAGAAAAATATAAATACATGTAGAACACACCTGAGTCAGATATTGAAAGCCAGGGTTCTGGGAAGGGAAGATGGGTAGAACAGTATCCATCCCTGGTAGGCATCCAAAGCATGCAAGATAGCCAGCTTGCTCATCATGGCTTTGACCAGTGAAATTCCAAGGGTGGAAAAAGCAAACAGTCACCAGAGTCACCTGCTCCCCTGCATCACCTTGCTTCAGTTTCCTCCCCATGCTGTGAGCTGAGGGCAAGGAACTCAATCAAAATTACCATGGAGAGCAAACCAAGAAGAGGGTAGAACAAACTGACAGAGGGAAGGAAAGTTATTAACATGCAAATCAATGTAGATAAGTCAGGGGCAATCTGAGTTTAATTCATTTAACAGTGCGGAGATGTGTGGACCAGAGCTGACAAGAATTTAAACAAAGATAATGCCCATGCGTTATGTGTGTTTGTGTGCGTCACAATGGCAACAGGGGACAGAGAAAGAATATCTATCCCTGTGGGCTGTGATATTTGCTAAAATTACTTTCCTCAACACCTTTGGGTGACCAACCCTGCACACACACGGGTGTTCTGCCAATCCATCCAGAAGTCCAGTTCACCACATCAGAAAAAAGCCCAGCAGATTCCTTAGAAGGAAGGTTTATGGTAACTACTTCCAGTTAAGAGCACTTAAGCTACATTTATTTGCTAAGCAATGTTGACTTCCTGATTTTTATGTGAAAGAGTTTTTGTTTCAAAAGCAAACCATAAAAGTATATTCCCCAGCCTCTCTTCTCAGCAGCCTAAGCAATACAGCACTCCAAATCCGTCATTGGCTGAGGTGGGGATATTTTTTTCTAAAACCTGCTGTTAAAATATTGGCAGCACAAGTCCACTTTAACACCACTGATTCCAAACAAAAGGAGACACAGACATGAGAAGACTAAAAAACTAAAAACAGGAGCATATTTTGATTTCCCAGCGAATATAAGATATGCAAGAGTCGTGTTTGCAGAGGACTGGCTGGATGAGGATTTGCCAAACCAGGAGCAGCTGTTATAGCAACCACATCCAGGAAGAGAAGTGTTGTCAAGTCAGACTTCACCTGGAAGGAAATTTCCCTGCTTCGAGGAACATTGCAATAAAAGAAAAACTTTGGAATCTGTTGGTCAAGGCACGTTCATAAAACCTGGAAGTTGCAAGTGACGACCCCACCAGAAAGCAGTGACGCCTCATGGGAAAGGCAATTGTTTGACAGAGCCTGGTTCATAGGTCTGGCTCTGCCTTTGGCTGGCACAGGCAGCTCTTGGCTATATTACATGAATGTCTGCCTTATTTTCCCTCTCTGAAATGGAGAGAGCCACAAGGAACCTTCTCCGAGTCCATTGAGACCTACCAATGGGAAAATTCTGCGTATGCTGACATGAGTGTCAAGAAAGATGCCTAAGCTTCAATAATGACATTTTTTCAGTGGGATTCTCTTTCTCTCTTGTGGGGTCCTTTTGCACAGTACCATGTGTAGTGATGTTAAGAGCTGCTCAGCAAAGCAGGTTGCCTTGCTGCATGTCCTCTGTTCTCTGTGTGAAGGCACAGGGCTTTTCTAGAGCCCTGGCAGGTTGCTTTCAGCATGGACTGCCTGGGCTCGGTGACACAAAAGAAAAGCCATGGTGAACCAAACCCATCAGAGTCATGTGCCCTGGAAAGGAACAGGGCAGGAGCTGGGTGGCTCTGGTGACACATGCTGCAGTGAAGAGGGTGCCAACAGCATCCAGTAGGCACACCTGGCTACCCTGGGACCAAAACCATCCCCAGATCAGCCTGCGTTTGTAGCTCCAGCCATGCGAGGTCTCACATTTGTGCACATTTCCCTGACTACGCTTGTAAGGGGTGTGTAGATCCTGATACCCTGGGGGTTGTATCAGCCTGTGCTCACTTGCAGTTTTTCATGCTCTAGTCCTCTTGCGATGCCAAGGCTAGTTTATCTCAATTCTGAGAGTGCACCCGCCCAAGGCCACAAGCCACTGCTCAGAGAAGTCTCAATACTGTTCATTTAGTGTTTTTAATTTAGCATAGCTGAGTGTATAAGATATGTTGATATGAGAAATCTGTTGCTTCCCTCTAAGTTCAGCCTTTTTGTGCTGAACGGTAGGATGCTAAAGATAAGTGCGTACTTTGTCACCAGCAGTAGCACTTCAGAAGGCAGTCCAATTTTCTTCTTGCCTCCCTCAGGTTGCTCCTCCATTGCTAAAGCTTCCCAGCATGTCCTTTCATCATTCAGCTATTTTTAGATGCCCCTTCTCCACAGGCAGTTGATCCACAAATCAAAAAAAGCTATGGAATCTCCCAGTGTTATGGAGATTTTTGGAGGTTTTTTCCTGAACTGAGATCAGACGACAGTTGAGAATTCCTTGACTTTTTTCATTAGACATGGCTCACAAGACAGAGCCCATGCTGTGCCTATAATCCAAAGCCTCCTTAAGAAACCTCAAGTTCTGTCAGGTCCCAGAAAAGAAACATCCTCGGGCCTTAGGAATAATAACGCAATGGGGCCTATCATCCACAAGCCAGCTCTCATGTTCCGTGCAAAAAGTGTAGGTTTCTACCAGATTTCAGTTTTTATATTGGTTAAGTCAACAGCTGCATCCTCGAAACATTTATATTGGTAAACTCAGCAGCTACATCCCCAAAACATTGCAGGAGCATGTTTAACATGTTTGTCGCCATTTTCTGTTTAACTTGTGCTGATTTTTGATACAGGAGTGTACTAAGAAGCCAAGACATTGAAGGGAATGCTGCAATGTGGGAAAGTCATTACTATATCCCCCAGCTACCTGAGGTGACATTGTTTCCCTACAAAACAAATTGCTTATCACAGGTTCCATTACTCAGGAGACAGTAAACAGTTGCCACAATGCATGCCTCTTAGGCACTAAAAGGGTCTTCAGGACATTTGCCAGCCTCACTTGATTTTTTGGGGGGAGCTTTTTTTTATATATTTAAGCCTGAGCAACATAGGAGTGTTCCTTTTTCCTTTTTTAACCCATAAAGACAAAAAAAGGTGGCTGTAGATACCGGTGGGGATTCAGAAAATTGAATTGGTGAGGAGATTGGTGAGGGGCAAACAGATGCAAAGCTAGAGGTAAGTAGGCAGGAAAAAAAATAGCACTAATATGGAAAATGTTTTCTCCCTATTGGAAGGATGACATATTTTTGTGGTGTCCTGGAACTCAGCTGGTAGTCAGGGCAGTTAGGAGGGCAGTCAGAGTCCAACACTATCACCTTTCCAGTTTAGCTCCTCTCAGAAATGCTGTCCAAGGTGTGCAGAAAAGCTACCAATCACTTTTTTCATTTGCTCATCTCATGTGTTCAGTGCTCTACAGCCATCAGGTGTCAGGTACCCTGGCCTCTCTTTAAGCCCATGATATAAAGGAGAAAAAGGAGATCTCCAGTTCACCACTGTTCCTGAGATCTCTCCCCATGCACCGTGTCCTAGCTGGTTAAAGTATCAGCATGAGGGAGCAATACCTGTGCTCCTTGAAACACTGGACAGCTTAAAACCAGCTGCCCCAGAAGCTGGGTTGTGAATTGCTGTATAGCTTGAGCAATGCATTTAGGGTCTGTCAGCACCTTCACTCTGCATTGCCATGAAAGGAAATAAATGTTCAGATTGACTGAAATGGCTCCAAGCAGCTCAGAATGTTTTGTAATTGTGCTGAGGCAGCTCTGAATGGTCCTGCTGTCTGAGAGGCAATGAAAAAGGAACAGCAGGCTTTACTTCTAAGTACATTTACTTCTTGACTGTTGAAATCATCTGTCTGAATGAGGTTCAGGCAGCAATGCTTCCTAATTATGTAGGCCAGTGAAGTACCCAGCACTGAGTGCTGCATTCACAGGAGTTTTACTGTGGCTCCCAAAGGATGCTGCATATGAAATAGACTGCTGAATCTTTTGTAAAAAGCACTTCCTTTTTTCAAAAGAACAGTCCTGAAATGTCCAGGTATGGACTGACAGTATGCCAGTGAATACAATGGCTTCCACCAGGAAGATCAATATCTTGTAG
Organism: Acanthornis magna; assembly: GCA_036785705.1. Lineage (NCBI taxonomy): Eukaryota > Metazoa > Chordata > Aves > Passeriformes > Acanthizidae > Acanthornis > Acanthornis magna. The sequence goes on from JAWUZG010000090.1 coordinate 19,014,416, forward strand.
GAAGAAAAAATGGAGAGGAAGAAAGAAAGGAGAAGTGCAAAGCTTAATAAACATTTAATTAGACCTCAATCTTCCTAATATTCGATAAGCTGGAAACAAAACCACCTCTATTACCTAGAACAGAAGTTACCGAAAAACTGAGTATCAACAGTCTGCTGATGTACATGTTTGGAATTTCTATACTAGTTGTTTTCATTCAAGTACCTAAATTTTCATATCAACATAGCTTGAAAACAAGTTTTCAGCTTATATTACTTGCCGACAGCTATAATTTTTCAGCAGTTTCTATCTAGTCATCTGTTAGGTCTCTGATTGCTGGTTTGATAGCTGCAAGTTAAGCATAGCTACACTGCAAGTCACAGGTCACACAAAATCAGCCCCTGGAAAGGTATGCTTTGGTGATCTGACTCCATTAGCTAAAATATCTTTCAAATCCTCCTTGAAAGTCAGGCTGGCCCAGAAAGCTGCCCTATAATTTACATTCCATGATATTGACAGTACAAGCAGGCATAACAACCTACAGACTGAGAAGCTGTGAAACTGCTCACCAGAACATGACAAACCAGAGTAACTCTTCAGAGAGAGGTGAATGCCACTGCTACACATTGACAGAAAATGCAGATTGATTAATATTTCATTGCAAAGCTTAGCATTTAATGTGATTCCTCTTTGAAATGTCACTGCACATCTGGGCAAGGCTGCCTTTACTTTTTACATGCTATTTCTAAAAGTTAACTTCTTCCCTCTTACTACAGATGGGTCTGTTGCCTGCAGTGTGGATTCCCCTGGTACTGTTGCACCCAGGACTACAGAAAAACCAGAACAGGTATTAGTGATGATTACTACTAAGTCAGTGTTTTTCAATGGTCTTCAAGAGAGTGGGGTGTAAGAACTACTCTGGAAATGAAGCACTTAATCATTTGGTAATGGATTGTCCCAAAACAAGGTACTCTGATCAGTTAGCAAGAAACAGCTTGAAACATTCCAGAAGTGACAGGCATGCTCTGCAGCAGCAGATTGTAGCAGAGGTCTGGAGAGTGTGACATGGAGAGCAGCAGCAGATAGCCTGCCCACAAATGTGCCTTTGAGTAGAGGCACTTCCTGTGGCAGCTGTAAGGCACATGGACCTGCTGAAGTCAGCATGCAGGAGCAGGGTGAAGCACTTTCTGTGAGTTCTGATTTTAGCCAGAGAGAGGTAGGTGTAGTAATGCCCTCTAATGTCTTTTTAATTTCTGTGTGTACCATAATTAGGTATTAATCCTAGAAGTGCAGAAAACAAATGGTATGTTGACAGCTACTTGAAAACAAATATCTCACACTGCAATTCTTAATATAGCCACAGAGCTCCAGGCAAGAAGCACTTCATCATTTTAAATGTACTATCCTAATTATAGTTTGTGTTTTAACTGAGATTGCCTTTCTCCATTTCCCTACCAAAAGATACCACCGTGGAGTAAAAACAAGTCCTTTACTCTTGCTGCAAAGTGGAGTTACTTCACTTTAGGGTAGGACTTGGTCCCTACTGATAAATTGGGAAATATTTGTCCTAGGTGCTGGTCAAATAGAAAGCTCACTGATACTTTTGTTGATATAATATGGAAGAGAATAATCCAAGTTCTTCATATGGACAGTTACTGAGCTACAGTGAAGTCACAGGGGTGGGGTATCTACTACCACCCTCTGATGGGGTCCTTGGTAAACCTCTCCCAGTACATGGCTATGTTTCTACTTTCTATTCTTTATCATTTCCATTTGGCAGTATAAAGAGTCCCTTTGGACCCACCCAGCCTGGTAGTATCATCTAAGAACTGCAGCCTGACATCAATAGCAGATTTTGCTTTATATCGTTTGAAAAGTTCATTATGTTTGTTAATCCACTTTGCTCTTTCTTCCTCTGGAACAGGAAAGATAAGGATGCACAGCTGGCTTGCTTTGCAAAAAAAGGTGCTTTATTATCCAACTCCAGCAGTTTGTTTATCTGAAAAATAAATACAGAATATTATTTTATTAAGAGCTTCTGATCTTTGAAGACGTAACTCCTAAAGAAATACAAATTGCCAGTATTACGTTCCACATAAATTGTGTTTTGTAGAATCTTGTTTAGGTTAATTCTCAAATCACAAGAAACATTTAGATAAGTACAAAACCAAGAAAGATATAGGAACTTTTTTTTCTTATAAGTTGTATGTGTGTGCATATCTGTATTTTTTTCCATAGGGAAAAAAGTGGACACTTTACCAAAACATAATGTACAGCCAGATAAAGAATAGCTACAGCATTTTCCCATTGAATCCATGCCTGACTTAAATCAGTGGACTCTTTGCCATAGGCTCCTATAATTTTTGGATCAAGGTCATGAAGTTTGGTCCAAACCTATTGGAATGACTGAAATCCTTTACAGGAAACAAAGTATTCACATGCACAGCTTGTTTTCCCTTTAGCAGCCACCACGCCTTCAAAAGCCCACAGTTTTGAAAAGTGGTCACATCTGGCAGAGGTGTAAGGAACAAGATAAAATTCTTGGGCTGAGAGGCAGAGTAATTTGTAGAAAATCACCTACTCCTGTGTAGAAATTGGCTGCCCATTACTTGATGAAACAATGCTTTCTTTGGTGCTGAGGTGGAGCAGAAGTGCTTTACAGCATGACTCTGTCTACAAGCCAAAAAAATGTATTTTATTTCTTTATTAAGAGTACTTAAATATTGATTTTGCTGGCTGGTATGAGGATTATCAAAGCTACCTATAGCTCCTGGAGAATGGAAAGAGGATGAAGATATTAATGCACGCAGAGCAGGGCTGCATGAAGTTTTCAAATGAACATGGAGCACATGGAACACCTTGGCTTCTGTCCTGGAGCTGGGGCTGGTGCAGCAGCCACACACAAGGGCTGCTGCAGGAGCTTTGTACAAGCATTTCCCTCTGCCCCAGGTGGGACTGCCTCTGAGGGGGACAAGATAGATGGGTGCACTCTTTGTCCTTAATTTGTGCTCTTGGGAGCCCAGGCACTGACCTCCGTGTGTGTCCCATAAGAAAAATGTCTGTAAAGTTACCTGAGTGGCTACAGACTCACAGACTCACTCCTTGGGCTGACAAGTCTTTCTGCAGACAGGAGCATTCCATGGTGACAGCAATCCTTCCTCCCATCCCCAAGGCATGAGCAGCTTCCTGCCTGCTAATGCAGACCTGCATTTGGTCTAGGCTTCAGGTGAGATGGGGCTTTTCTGCGCTCTAGCATTGCTTTGCCATCGCTGCTCCAACAAACCAAGCTGATTTATTACCACTGGGGAGACGATCACCCTTGATGCATGTTCAGAGATGATCGTGCATCTAGTGATGCTCAGCATGGGCCACAGTGCCTGCTGAGGAGCTATTTGAGGGTCACGAGATGTCCCTGTGTGATGGAAGATGCTTAAAGCAGAGTAACTTATAGTTCATTTGCTCTGAGGCAGCCAGGAAATCAGGCAGCAATGCGCTGGGCTCTGGTGATGTTGATATGTATAATGAAGTTGTGCCATATGTTCCTTTCAGAATTCCTATAATTTTCCATTTACCTAATTTAATATGCTTGGCATAACATAGAATATATACCTAATGTACTGACATGCACAACAGATACTTCTAGCAGACTAAAAGGTCTCAGAATTGTCCACAGAAGGAGTCAGAGCATGTCTTTACGCAGCTAAAATATCCATATACATTTCAATAAACATTTTGTATCTTCGTGAGGAACATAAAAAAAGGACATCTATTTATATTTTAGCCTAATAACTATCCTTCCTGTCACTAAGTCAAGTGAGCTTGAAACAGTTTCAAAATTTTCCTTATTTTCTCTGATCCATCATTATTTAAAGAATAATAATAAAAACACTCAACACTCAAAAGCATATATTTAAAATCCTGTCTGCTTAAGGGATTACACATAAATGTCACTTCTAAAAAAAGACATATCTAATTTCACCATTGTCTCTCTGAAAGGTTAAGTATATAGAGCAAAATTAATGCTTATGTTGATGTACAGTTTATCTGTCTTGTCATTCAGTTTGATATTTTTCACAGACTATTTCAATGAATGACAGATAAATTGCAGTTACAACTGATTTCTGGATTTTCTCTCAAGAAAAAGGAAATAGAAGGGTTAATCCACCTATAATTTCAAAACATTTTTAAAGGTTGGGAGATTTCATCAGAGACATATATTTGTATTTCGGGGAGAGAGCAAACTATGTCACACAGTGAAAATTTATTTGTTAATGTGTAAGGCTTGAAAAGCAATGATTTTTTTGATAGAATTAGCTTAATGCTCTCTCAAACTCCAGACAGGCCTTCACATGCCTCATATTTATGCAGACATGTCTGACTTAACGTTTGAATGACACAATTTTTACATTTTCCCTCTCAGGAAACACTGTGTTAATGCTCAGCACTGGAGTCTTGGCAGCGCACACTAAGCTGCATAGGGAAAGTCCCCAGCTCTCTGGGATTTGGGTGGGGGAATGTGTTCTCCAGCAGTCATTCCCAAAGACTAAACTTATTTAAATAAAGTTGCATAAAGTTCTTCCACCTCCACTTGCCCCACTCAAGCTTATACATGAAGTACCTTTCCAGTCAGGTTGTATTTATTCAGAATAAGCTTTTCCTGACCCACCATGCTATAATGACTGGATTTGTGACTGAGGGAAGAGCAGTTGATGTTTGCACGGATTTTATCATGGCTTTTGACACAGGCTCCCTGGTTTTTGGCACCAGGTTTGGGATAATATGGTCTGGATAGGGAGGTAAAAGCCTGATTAGATGATGGGGCTCAGATGGTCATGTTTCCGGGTTGGACCTGTGGTGAGTGGGGTATCCACAAGTCTATTCTGGAACCTGTTCTGTGCAATGGCTTAACCAGTAGAGGAGTGTGCTCTCACCAGGTTTTCAGATGACACCAAGCTGGGGGGAGCAGGGGATACTGAGGTGTAGGACTGCCATCCATAGGGACTAAGACAGTCTGGAGGAATGGCATAACAGGAACCTTGCAAAATTCAACCAGGACAATGCCAAGTCTTGCATATGTGAAGGAAGAAGGCCCTGCAGTGACGTAGGTCAGGGGCTGCCTGGATGGGGAGCAACTCTGTGGAAAGGAAACTCTGGAGCCTGGGTGCTGGAGGCCGAAGGTCAGGACTTACTGCACCTGGTGAAACGATGGCTGTGGAGGGGACACAATAACCCTGGCAGGAAATGGAGATGAGCCCTTCTAAGTGATTCTTGGTGGGAGGATGAGAGACAGTGGTCATTAGTTGAAACAAAAGATCAATTACGAGGAAAATTCATTCCCTATTAGGAGAGTCAGGCAGTGGCACAGGCTGTCCAGAGGTGTTGTGCATCTCCATCCTTGGAGGTTTTCAAAATTGGGTGAGATAAACTCCTAAGCAACCTGTTGTAGCTTTATGACTGACCCTGCCTTGGGCAGGAGGTTGGACCACAGATCTTCTGAGGTTGTTTCCTACCTGAATTATCCTGTGGCCCTAAAACAGCTTCTGATAATGAGCAGTAGTCTGAAACCATATGATTTGTTTCTGTATATATAGCTCCTGTATTAGTTGGGAGTGGCAGATGAAGCTTGTAGCTTTCAGAGTATCTTTTGGAAGTGGTCTAAGATGTCTGACATGTGGTGACAGTGAGCTCCAGAACACTGTGTGGTCTGGAACACAGGAAGTGTATAATCACCCAAAGAATGAGATTTTACAATAAATTTCCAAATGCATCTGTTGGGAGAAAACTGCTTAAATAGTTCTAAAATACAGCTTGATAAATTTGTGAATGGAATTATGGGATACGATTGCCAGCAATGGCAAGGACAAATTCAGTGACCTAGGAGTGTGTGGAAGCTTACCTCTTTTGTTTTGACAAATGCAAGGCCAAGCTCCTCATCTTCAAGAATAAATAAATGGAAAATTAAACATGGTAAATATTGTAAATATTTCATTGACACTTCATACTGTGAAATCAAAAACAATCTTTTGCCAGTTTGAAGTTATTAGAGTTCGTAGCTGTGAGGCTTGATAACCATGATAATAAATGGTATTTATATTCTAGTGCAAAATGGGTATCAGAACCAAAATGCACAAATATGGACAAACCTAATTAAGCTGTGATTGGTTTATTCATATCACAGCAGCTGAAGGCTATATGATAAACAGCTTCAAAGCAGGTGCAGCATATGTCATTGGCTTGATTATTAAAAATTGACATTTTATTCAAACCCAAATTAAAAAAAGGAGATTGTACACAAATTCAGAGAAATCCAGTCATGCTATAATGGTATTGCATCACAACAAAACCCTAATTTTCTTCATGAAGTAATTGCATAGTTCCAGTTTGTCATGATAAATCAAGCCTGAACCCAAGCAAAGGAAGATCTAAAAAAAGTCAAAGTGCTCTTCATGATGCATGATACAGGATATAACCTTGAGAGAGTCAAATGTGGAATATAACACATATATTTATAGCCAAGTCACAGAAATCTTTTATAGCCTACCACAGTTTCAGAGGAAGGAAAGGCACGTTTCCACAGGAATGCACTGCACAAAGGCAGCATTTTTCTGTTGAGATACACCTGCTGAAGATCTGACTGAAGTCAGGGGAGCCACAGTCAAAGTTGTGTTTGTATCTCCTTCAGTTTTAATAAAGCAGCAATCCAGAACACAAACAGGCACATTTCATACTTACTATGAGAATATATGAGTGCTGCTGACCTCCCGCAGCAGGTTTGGATATGGTCCTGAGGGCTCAGAGAAGGGATTAGTCTTAAAACCTGGAATCTGGAGGGAAGAGCTCTATGTCCCACTGCTGCTGGTGCCACTGGAAGAGCATGCAGGGAGGCAAATCCCCTCAGCATGGTTGTGGTTCTCCTCAGCAGAAGTCCAGTCAGATGAAATGGGGTTATTATGGGCCAATCTGGGAGCGGTAAGGTACAATTTTGTTTTCACTGCACAACACCATAAAGCAAATAAATAGTGCTTAGCCTATAATGAAACTCGATAAAATTCAGTTGAGTGATATCAGGATTGATCACTGTAAGCTGACATTGTTATTTCCACATACCTCTGAAAATCTGTCCAGTGCAATGTACAAAGCAATGGCATGATGCCAGATTTGTTCAGCTCTAAGTGTTATTAGTCATCAGAACTGCAACTGCAACATAGATGGTAACTTAAATATACACAACTGAAATATCATATTGGGAAAACAGGACCAGAAAAAAAATTGAAAGGGAATACCATCAGTTAATGTTATGATTTAAACCCCCTTACAGGTTCCCATGAATTAAGTTCACATTCTTTTACATAAAGAAAAAAAATTGATTTTTTAAAGTTTTGTATCTACAGTGCCAGTGTCCTGTGTAGAGAATGCTGCCTGGTAGGTATATTATCAGATTTACTAGTATTAAGGAAGTAACAGCTTATTTCAGTTGCCTAAACTGGGATATACAGTTCTGTGTGAAATTCTGAGTCTGAAGCAGCCAGGACAAAATGAGGAAGGTCTTGCTGAAGTCCTTCAGGACACCTGATGGCAGCAGGCAAAAATGTGGAGGATGACAGAATGCCTCCAGTGGCAGTAGATGTCTATCCTCAGGCAGTGTAACTGAACTCTAAACATGTGTGTGTTTTATGGGGTAAAAGGATACAGCACAGTTATAAAAGTCATGATGGTTTCTGAAAATTTTTCCAGTGGGGACTTGGGGAGGAACTATTTCAACTAACTGGTACAACCATCCATTGCAAGTATTGATCAAGGAAAAATTTATTTACAGAGATTTTTCAAATACAAACATAAAATAGCACATATTATATATATATATATTACAAAAATGAATATTGAAATAATAAACATGGTACAGCACAATACAACATCAATGAGCTAAACATAACAGCAACAGAAATCTATGTCTGGAAGAAGTTTGCTGTTAGTCGTATGTAACCAACAGAGCTCTACAGTACCGTGAGTGGAATTTCCAATGGACAGAAAAACATCCATTTACTGCATTTCATAAAAGTACTATAGGAAGGGCACATATGCCAAGTAATTATGTTGCATTTTGTAATAATGCTGAAAACACAGAGGTTTAATAAAAGTTATATAGGGCTGAATAAGCAATGGATAAATGTTTGGGAAAGAAAAATGTGTAGAGATTATACAAAATACTGATAAAGTGGCTTATTGGTCCTTTTATTAAGTTTAATGTATAGATTAAAAAGTGTTGCAACACCGAGTCTTAAACCACCAGAGAGAAGTAAAAAAAAAAAAAGGAGAAAAAAAAAGAAAAAAGGATCGCACCAAAAAAAAGTTTCCTCTCTACTTATTTTGTGCCATGGTCAACATCTGTGTGTGCGTGTGTGCTTTCGGGAGCGCCGCACTGAGGGGCTGCCGGGTGCCACCCCAGCGTGGGGGCACCGCCGCCCCTCACCAGCCCGTCCAGTAATTGGTGCATGCAGAATTTCACCATTTGCCAAAACAGAGTTTTCCTTGCTTATACTTTTGTGGAGCAGACCCTGAGCAGGCTCGGGTGAGAGAGCCTGTTCCTGCCCGGCCCGGCCGGGTGGCTTTGCACCACCCTTCACCTCCCTGCCTTCCCGAGGCCTCCCGCAGTCCTGCTCCTGAGAGAAAGCACTTAAAAATTCCTCGTCCGTCGCTGCTGTCCGGCAGAGCTGGGCGAGCCCGGCAGGGCCGAGCCCGGGCCCGGCTCAGTAGGGGTACTGCTTCAGCTTCTTGCCCGAGAAGCAGGCCAGCCAGGTGCACACCAGCATGGCGGCCGCCGCGCCCCCGCCCGTGCAGTAGTAGGCCCAGCCGATGTGGCAGGTCCCTGCAAGGCAAACAGCGGGACACGGGTCAGTGTTAGACAGGGGGAAAGTGCCACCGCCGCCACCCTCCCTTCTGCCCGCCCGGGAAAACTCTTCTCTGGGATTTTGGCTCACTGATCCCTGCCCAAGGTCACAACTCATTGCTGACAACTTCACTGATCTGCTGTTTAGTGAGTGTCACAATAAGGCTTTGAATCCCTTTAAAGGCCTCAGTATCTTTATACAGTCAAATTCATCACCAGTAAATGGTGCTGGGGAATCCCATATTGGACCATAAAGTGATTACTTCCCCTTCAGGCACTGTGCCTGCAGTAGGGGAGGAGATCAGGAAAACAGCAGCTACAGCAGGGACAAAGCCTCTTTAGAGAGCTCCAAAAACAAGGAGATGACTGCTGCTACTCCTCAGGATTTTAACCCATCTCAAATGCAATTTTCACTTGGGCTGCATCATCTTCATCTTTTTTGAGTTCTTGGGACTTGTTACCACTGAGGTTCTCCCTGTGTTTTTGACACCTTGGGTGATATCACCCTGCTTTGAGCAGTGAGTGCTCTCAGTAAGGCACAACCAGCAATGCAACACTTCCTTCCCAAAAGCAGCAGAAACCATGCTTCTCTTCAGAGGACAGAAGGTATCAACAGAGTTTCCATCTAGAAATAGGTGGCATGTTGATATTCTGTACCAATGGCATCCCTGAGGGCCAGGCTTCAGGTTCAGGCAATTATCAACTCGGCTAACCCTGCCTTAGGCACAAGAAACACAAAATGTCTGCTCATCTTAACATGTCCCCAGCATTCACATGCCTCAAGGCAGGCAGCATTGCCACTGACTGTCTGTGGGATATTGTCTGGCAGGCTTTGTAAGGAGATATTAGTGAGAGGCTGCACTTATGTTCCTGGTCACTTTGAAGATCTCAGGCTGACACCACAGCAGGAAGCATAATATTTTTTCATTTTTTTTCTTCCTAACCTTCACAATTTTTGTTTTAAAAAAATGTCCAGTGAAACAAAGATCCTGATGTGACCAAGAGGACTTGAGGAGCTGTGTGGCCTTGGCTTGAGCTCACTAACCTCTCTCTTTAATGCGCAGGAGCACACAGAGAGATTTACTTGGTTTTGTCACCTAGTTGTGCTCTGTAGACAACACCATTCTTGGCTTCCTTGCAGAAGACCACACAGAGAGTCTGACTTCCTGAAGAGAAGGCCATCAGAAACCCTGGAGAGCTGTCAAGTGCCTGGTAATGTCACTGATGCTGACACTTGCCCTGTCACACAGCAGTCTCTGGAGAGACCTGTCTCTGGGAAACCTATTGTTTTGCCTGTGTATACACACTGTCCTTAGCTTCTGTTGGCAATTTCAAAAACAGACTTAAACCTACACCAGATGTTTAAACCCATTGGATCACTTTGAAAATGATTACATTTATACCAGGGTAGGGTGTGAGACAGCATTTCTTGTGATAAAATGGACTCCACGTGACAGGTCTTTTTAAATTGTGAAACATTCCAAAAACTACTAGAGAATTGTAGCTGCAGCTTGAAAAAGTAAATTTTTCTCATCATGATGTTTCCAGTTAGAGAAAATAAATGTCAAAATATTGCTTTAAAGGGTCAAAAGATTTACCTGCTAGCACTGCCAAAAGCTGTAACCTAAGCAGGATAGAATGAAGTAAATTTGACCTTTTGCATGGTGTGATTTCAAATTTGTACCTTGGCAGTGGGAGAGAGTATGTGTGATACATATTAAGAAGAAAGAACTGTTAAGTCAGTGTCAGAGATGTGTTCAGCAGATACAACACACACATTCACTCTTGGCTGAAGAGAATAACATTTATTTCTCCATACCATGCTCCATTTACCCAAAGGACCACTGCCCTACTTAATGCTCTGAGGCATGGCAGGCAGGCAGCCTCTTGATCTAACAAATGCAATGTAGTTCACAAGGGTGAGCTGGGTCAAGATGAACAAATGAAAGAATGGGAGAGCAGGACAACGGATGAAAGAGCCGGGAGCTTGACCTTAGAGCAATAATAACACAGCAATAAACCTAGCCATTATTTCCAGCCCGTGTCAAGAGCAATAGGAGGCCTTGGACAGAATAGCTTGATCTGTACTTGGATGATGCTGAGCAGAACAGAATTTCAAGCTGTTGTTCTGAAGAAGAGCCTGGAGCAGGGCAGGTGTCTGAGGGTGTAGCACTTAGCTGTAGTTTCCATTGCAAGTATAGTTAAGTGTAGGTACAAGGCCAGACATAATCCATCCCAAAGGTACCCATTGCAAAGAATGCCTGCCCTGCATAGCCATGTGTCAAAATGAAAAAATGCCACCCCTTTTACAACCGCATATTACACAAGGAGGAAAACATTTTGGAGTTATTGTTTCCGCTTTGTTGTTCTCATTTTACCGCATGTATAACCTGTATTAGTCTACTGCATCCTAAAGAAAGATTGTTGCTTATCAATAATTGGGTAATTTAGTTGCAGTTTAAATTGCAAAATGACTTCTGCTTCACATTGATATAAAACATTCCTTTTAAAAGGAAGAGGAAGCTTTATAAAAAGCAGAGTTGGGAACTATTACTGTACTGACATCAGCAGGACTAGTCACGTATTCAGTGGTAAGCAAATGGTGAAGATATTTGCAAAACTGGGCCCTAAATTCAACCATCAAGTAGAGCAGTTTGTATTCATGGAGCCTGTCAAATTAAAGATTAGAAATTCAGTATTGCAGTTTCCCTTTTTTTTTAATGTCAGAACTCTAAAATGAAAAGCAATGCTGCCTAAACACTTGATAGAATTAAAGCAGTTATTGAAACCATGTCAATTTTCACACACAAAAAGGCACAAAAGCTGCTGTTTTCCTTAAGGATGCATTGGAATACACACATGTACATATATATATGCAGAAGAGTGTCCATCCACTGAGAATGTGGAGATGCAAGCAAGAAAGTGTACATGTTCTTGCTCCTAAGATAGGCTAGATCTCATTTTGTGCCAAAGTAAATTCCCAGCAGCTGAAGTGCTCTTCTAGCTGATAGAGATGACATGCGTCACCGCAGCTTGCTTCTCTGCACAGATCTGGTGTTGCTTTTAACAAATCAGTCTTTACCTGACAGGTCAGTACTGAGGGAGAAGATGTGGCTTCAGCACTTCAGCACTTTTGTTAATTCTAGATTTTTATTTATTTTTTTTTATGAGAGCATAAATATTTAGAGCTCTTGGTTGCTCAGAGAAGCAGGACTGTCCAAGTTGATTCAGGTAAATTTGTAGCCAGCCATTAAGAACTTTGTTTTCACCTTTGTTTTACTGGGATTGGCAGCAAGAGACTATTAGGATGAACACAGAAATAACAGAAGCATGGATCTTGCAGCTGTACAGATGGATAGCCATTTTCCAAACAAATAAAGGAATGAAAGACTGGAAACATTGCACTCCTTTTTAAGAGGATTGAGAAAAATCATGGTCCCTGAGGACAGAGGACAAAAACTATCGTGAGCGAGGACACTATCAAAAGAAGATTTACAGAAAAGAGTCCCAGGGAACATAAGACAATATATACTAAATCAAAAGAAATCAGTAAATGTGGAAAGGTAGTTTCGCAGAGATGAATGGACTTTCTAAAAAGCACTTCCATGCCTTTGCCTGATTTCTAATCGATCCTCAAGGCCATAATATGCATCCCCTTGCTCCCCTCCTCCTCTTGAATATATAGGCAAATAAATATTAAGACAAATTTGGGAGTGAGTAACATTTGGCAACGGAAAATCTGCAGATACTTGATCTACAATGGAGCTGTGCCAGGATCCCATTGCCAAAACATAATTTTACCAGGATTTCTATTCATGATGTCTTATAAATAATTATCACATATAGCTATTGAGGTCTTGGAAATAACATATGGTTTCATCTAAAATAACCAATAATTGCCACTTATGAAAAAATATCCTGAATATGAAAGTGTCTTGGATGCAAACCTGTTAATTGCAAGACTTAGTATCTTAAATATTTGTACCTTTTTTGCTGTTAATTTTAAGATCCAGGACTTGCAGTCTGGAGTATTTGGCAAACTCTAATCAATTAACCTTAAGTACAGCCTATTTTACAAGTTGAAGGAGAAAAGGTTTCGGAATTAGCCAGACTGTAGAGTACAAATTATATACCTTCAAAAATAAAACTTACGATTCCTACTTCCAAGAAGCTGTGCAGGAATTCTAATTAACAGGTTTGCATGAGAGTACAGTACTATAGAGAAAGTGAATTCATATAATCAGTCAGGGTGTTGGAAAAGTAATCAGAGAAAAAAATAAAGAGTGTGATGCTAAGGGATATACAGGGATTTGGAAATATGAAAGACATAAATGAATGTAAAAGATAATCAGCTAATTAATAAGAAGGCAAAATTATTTTGAAACAAAGCCAAGATAAATTAAATAGCTGAAGATCTTTTTCTTGACACAGCAACAATGAAAAACCGTCATGTGAAATCAACTGCGAAAGCAGGAAAAGAACTTGGAACTTGGAATGCGTCCAGAAAGAATTAAAGTAGTTATGTGAAACAAAGAAAGAACACTATATAAGGTAAAACTGCAGCCCAGTCTGATACAAAAAAATGAATTCAGTGGAGCTTGTTACTTTTTCTGTTGCTCAGACATTACTTTCTCAATGGATTTATCTTTAAAAAATATATATTTTTTTAATGCATATAGTTTTTTCAAGCTATTTTGGTTACTTAGAATTGATCTGTAACTAAATGCATAAAATTTCATAAATTTCTGAAGTGTAAAAAAGTGGGGAAAAAATGCCAACTTGAAATTTTTTAGTCCTGCTGTATGCAAACACTCACTCATATGATCAAATCCTCCTTTCTTCGGAAGATCACATAATTTTGTTTAATCAAACCCCAAATTTGCTGTGCGTTTACCATGGAGCAATGAAGGAGAAACCAATACCTAGTGTCAATTACAATGTCCAGATTCCCAAGAGCAAATAGCTTATGTGCTGCTAATGAGGAGCATTCTCAGCCTCCTGCAATAAGTCAGCAGAAAGCTCACCTACTGCAGAAGTGAAATCAATTTCACCTCTCTTTGGACATCCACAATGCTGAGATTCACCCTGGACTGGTACCCCAGACACCCTTCAGAGACAATAAGGAAGAAAAGTCCCTTACGAAAGTGTGTTGTATTTCCTCATGAAGTAAACATGTAAAGTACAGCAGGTGAACCCTGCTCTAGTAGCACCTATTTTTCTCCCTTTTAACTATGAAGGGATTCCAAACAACCAGTTTAGCTGCCCTTTTTGAATAACAAAGAGCACCAAATACTTGCTCCAGGTGGTCTGATTCCCTTCCTGGATGCTCCTGCTTATGTCTACTGACTGCAGAACTTTCTTACCTGACCATGTCTGATTCTGGCAACAAAAGTATGTGCCTTATCATAGAATGGTAGAAGGGACTGGGTTGGAAGGGACCTTAAAGATCATCTAGTTCCACCCCCCTGCAGTGGGCAGGGACACCTTCCACTAGATCAGGTTGCTCAGATCATCCAACCTGGCCTTGAACACTTCCAGGGATGGGGCACCCACAACTTCTCCAGGCAACCTGTGCCAGTTCCTCACCACCCTCACAGTAAAGAATTTCTTCCTAATATCTAAACCTACTCTCTTCCAGTCTGAAGTGATTCCCCTTGCCCTGTCGCTATATGCTCTTGTAAATAGTCTTTCCTTGTGTTAGATAGAATATATGTGGACCTTGATATAGTCACCAAAGGCTTACAAAGATTTAAGAATAGAAGCTATCTGGGTAGCACTAAAGAGGAAGTGTTTTTTGATGGAATATTTCCTTTACTAGCATGTAGTTTACTCAGTCATTTTTCTAAGAACACAGCAGCTGCAGCTCAAGTATGCTTGTAAAGATTGTGCTCAGCCCCAGTCAAAAAATGAATGTGTGAAATTTCTGAGCTGTTTGCAAACGATCTGCAAACAAGAAAAATGCCTTTTTCAGATAGATTGGTTATAGAAAAGTACACTTTTGAATATTTTTCCTTTAATAGGATTCTAACAAATATTCCTTCCTTTTAAATCCTTTTCTTGATTCTTTGGCACTGTATGTCAACACTCAGCCAGATGCTGAAATCATGCCACCTAAGACAAATTAAATAGTTGACAAAGCCTTTTTTACATCCATGCTGCTTTCTGCAGAGTTTTTGTGCTGTTTTAGTAACTGCACTCTTTGCTTTGAAAGTGCTTTAAAGGTCATTTACTCTAACATTTCTACAGCAAAAGTAATTATCAAGTAAATGTTTTTCTTTAAGATATTTCAAGCCCTCTAAAAGTGGCAAAGGGGACACTTAATGATATTTGGGGGGAAAAAATCCCTGAGGAGTGAAGTTTCTGAGAGCTTTTGAAGCCGATCCAGCTGCTTGTTTAGTTCAGGATGAGAGCTGGCTTTAAGTCGCTCTCTAGACAGTGACTTTGGCCAGGTGAGCCCTTTCACAGCATTCCACAGATGGATGGGCTGCCACAGATGGCAAGCAAAGGTATGTGATTGGGGCTATCTGCTTTGGTTGCTGCTGCAGCTGTGTCCTCAGGTCAAGGACATCTCTGACTGTGAAGGTAGAGATAGAGGTACCATATTTCCTCAAAGAAGCAAAAAGTGTTTTCCAAGCAGTTCAAAAAAAGTTCCATTAAAAATGGAGTTTATCTTAAATTCCATGTCTTCATTCTTTCTGGTTAATAATACCACTTAATACATCTAATGGTTGGGAAGTGGCAGCTGGCGGCACATGATGACATGAACCATCTATGTTTCAATAAGGGCATCTTACTCTAGATAAACATTTTGCTGTTTGGGCTCTTAGGTATTGGTCTTGTAGCGCTGTTTCACCAGATGCCAATTCGCTCAGTTTTGTGAGTTAAATTGAGCATGCCCTGACCTCTCTGGGACCTCCTCTGGAACTTGGCTGCCTCTGCACCCATCACAACAGAAACCAGCATGTAAAACTGAGCAGTTTTCACATGCACATCGAGGGAAATCAATGGCCTAAAATGAAGTCTCACATTGATTTTAGACATTCAAAACCAATAAAAATGTATTTACATGTATACACTCATATTGCCCTTTTAAAACAGGCATGCAGTTCAGATTTCTTCACACAGCTTAAATATGCAGAATGTGGAAGCTTTTGTAAATGTCTAATGCAATCTTCACTTTAGTGCATACTCTCACCTAAATGCAGTCCCTTACTTTAATGAATTTCCTGATAAAACACTCATTTTTCATCTTGCTTTTCTTGTGTGTTATATTTGGAAATGAAAACAAAATGGTATTAGTGCCTCTAGCTCAGCAAAATTGAGCGTGTGCTGTATGAAATGCCCATAATGACGGTTACTTTTGGGAAATTGCCTGCTAAGTCCTTTTGCAGACCCAGGGATTTTGTAGATCTGACTCACTTTCACGCTCTTCGGTTGGCAGCTCTGTCCTGCTGTGCCACGTCACTGCTGCCCTGAATGGGCCCACAGGCAACCTCAGGGTGTTAGTAATGCAACATACCAGTAACAGTTTGCGTGGTGACAAGAGATTAAGATGATCTTGATCCACCCTCAGTGAAAGGCAGTCCCTTTAAGCATTGCTCATTTCCTACTTCAGTCTCCACCTCAGGCATTATTAGCCTGTTGCCAAATTAGAGTATGGACTTTGATTCAGTCAATGAGCAAGCAACCATGCTGGTTTAAAACATAAACATCTCTTTTTTCTTGCTCCTATTTATTTATATTGCCCTATTTCTAGGAGTTAATGCCCTAAAAACAGTAGTAGAAGATTTCTCCCATTCATAATCTAGTCTTTCAGTGGGAGCCCTGCTCCATGTGTGACCTGTGATGGGATGCCACAATAGGGAGCAGGGCTCCAAGACCTTCATACAGGTCATGCTGACTGCTAGGCAGCTGGGAACTACAATCAGAGGAGCACAGCACCAACCCATCATTGTCTTAACCTCTCAACAAGATTTGCAAGAGGTCATTTGTCAAAGGCCTAAATCTATCAGTGTACTTCTTTGTATGACAGCAAAACTATATTTCTCGAGACGAGCAGGGAGCAAGCCCCTCTGCAGGTGCACCAGTCCCTGTCTGGCTATTTACGGAGGTTATCCCTCATCCCCGTTAGCAAAACAGCTCATCTATTGAATGTAATTTAATCAACAAATGGAGTTGTCCTTGGCAGGGTATCTTCGTTTGAAAAATAACTCCTCTTTGTCAGAGATGGAGCTATACAACCACTTTTATTTGATTGAAAAAAATTAGCCCAATTAAATACATAAATGTTAAAGAAAATCCTTTGGACATAGTTCACTTAATAAAAACCAAATAAATATCCATTTTTAAAGAGAGCAGTAAACTGCTGGGCATTTCACAAATTCAGCTCAGGTTTTCTAGAAAAGAATATTTGAATCCACTTACACATAAATTCAAGGCATAGTTATTTTTCCTGCAGCCTTTTAAAATATTGCTTTGGAATGAAGACAGAAATGTACATGCATTTGGGAGGGATCAAGGGAGGGGTCCCCTCTTCACAATATGGGCCTTCTCAGCACTATTTGGGGGGCCTGTTAGTCAAATGCCTTTTCAGAGCGTCTGACGACATGGAGAAGCATTTCTTATCTAGCACACCCACTAAAGATTAGGCTTTTTTTTCTAGGTTCTTAGAATTGCTATTTATTTATTTATTCTCCCTAGTTAAGAGCATGTTTTGGGGGCAAGGGTTTGGTTAAGCAAAAATTTTAATTACTAATTCTAGTATATTTCTGGTTGACATTACATTTTACAGTGCACAATTCAGCTGCTTCTCAAGAGTATTCTTGCAGTCCCTCATCTGTACCTGCCTCTCGTACTTCTTCATCCTCCTATGATGTAGATTGCAGCTCCTGGCTTGCATCTTCTACCTTCAACCTCAACCATTTTCCCCCCTCACTTTTTGTAAGTCCAGAACAAATATCAGTGCTGAGCCCCCACCTTTGCTGGCTCTGTGGTCAGTCCTGGTGAGCTTTGGTCCTCCTTTCTGAACTGCATGCACAAGTTCCCTGTGGCCCAGGCTGCAGCACTTGTGCTGCCATCCTGGAAGAGGAGGCTGAATGCTGTCTGCTGAACAGCATTTCGATATAAAGGCTCTCCTTAGAGAGTAGCCATGTGCTGAATTACCCTCTCTGTGTCTTCCTCACTGGCACCGACAGCGGCAGGAGGGGCAGGAGCAGCACTCCCATCACCACCTTTTCTCCCGTAAGCAAACCAGTGCAAGGCTCACAGCAGCTCAGGTTTTCTGAGAGCAGTTTTGAATGTAGTGTGGTTCTTCAGACAACTCATTTCACAGGCTCAGGAATAGAAAGCATATCATTGCAGCTTAATCAAATTAAATATTTAAATGAAAGCAATAATTACTTAAATTTGTCTTGAGACTTAGTAAGATTAAGTCTTTGAAACATCATTCTTTGGCCTGTAGGCGATAATGAGTATGCCAGTCTCTAATGATTCAGAAAAGACCTAGAGGGTTGGGGTTATCAACAACCAAGAAGTATTTATGAAAGATGAGCAGCATGGTTATTAAATGGCCCTCGGACAGTACCTCTTCTTTACAGATGGTTTTGGTAACACACCGTCAAGCAGGCACTGACATTAAGTGAAAAAATAAATAGCCAAGCATTTAAGTTTACCACCAATGTACATGGAAAAGAGATGGTTAGTGGCAGGGCTGCCTAGCAGAAGTCACTGCAGTAAATTTCAGCTCTCATTATGATCTGTTAATTAATGTGTTGACATATGATTGCAGCAGATCAGTGAGATCAGCGCTGCTGTCAAGTCTAGGCATGTGTAACACATGGCCTGTGTGCTCCAGGTCCAGAACACGCAGTCAGAGTACTGTGCCTTCACAGTTAATTCAAAACTTCTCACGGTCCTTATGCATACCTGGAAGGAAAGCTGCCAGCTGACATTTTTCTTCACTGACTTTAATGGCAGAGTGACTCAATTTATGCAAATATCTGGCTCATGAGTCAAGATTTGGGACAGTGAAGGTGGTTTTGGAGACTTCGCTCTGAGTGTGGACATGACAGTGTTTAAGGTAACTGTGTAACTGCCCATGTGTTGTCTTCAAAGAGCTCACACTGGCACAACACCCACCGTCTGTCACTCTGCAGAGAAATAACCTGGAAAGTAACATTCTTCTGTGCCTGGGAACCAAGAGGGGAGACAAGCTGGAATCCCAGAAGCAAAGGTGCTTGCATGCTTGGCATGGAAGAGCAGGAATCAATGCGCACCAGTGTGCACCAGCGAGGTGCTAGCTGGCCTCTCAAAGGGCTTGCTGCTCAATGGGCTGGCCAGGAACTACTTCAGGCTTCCACACAGGATTAGCCAGTGATGAACCTGAATATTCCCTGCAACAGTTACCACAGAGTTTGCCTAGTCTTTCTACTACATCCTTTGAGACACCCTTCCATGGAGCTGGAAAACTTAGTTCTGGAACATTTTTTTTTCTGCTAGTTAGGTATACATTTCTGTTCTTATTGCTCTCTCTCCTTCATGTTTAAATCTTTCAATTATTAGGTGAATAAAAAATTTGCAGGAACTTTTTATACTTCACTGAAGAGCAAATTTAATATCAACAGCACAGAAAAATATTAGAGTTCAGAATAACAAGGTTAAGCTTCTAGAGCACATTACACATTCCCTGAGCAGCACCATAGGTGGTTGTGGACAAGACATCAGTGACACTGTAGTGATGGGTGCTCATATTGGTTATGAAAATTTCTGGTCCCCTGCCAGATCAAATGCACTCAAAACACCACAGGAATTCTGCAGGGGAGAGTGGCCTGGAGCATCTCTCCCAAAGCAGTATTTTTTCATCTTTCAACCTCAATTCATTTGCATATCTTGACAAGAAATATCTCTGAGATGGAAACAAATCTCCTTACTCCTGAAATCTGACAGAAACATCAGTGTAAAATCAAGAGATAATGCAGCAGGTTTGTCTTTAACCCTAGGAGACCATTTTGCAATACTTGCACTGTCAGGCCCTGCACAAGTCCTGCACACACAGCTATGGAAAGAATTTCTAAGAATAACTAAGGTTTAGCTTGCAGGGGCGGGAAATGGGGAGTTCTGTGTGCTTAGGAGCGGAAGCTTTCAAGTCTGTAGGAGGTCAAGGTGCTCAGTCCCTCCTGCTCCTTCAGGAGAATTGCAAATCCCCCTCTTCCCCAAGCAACACAGGATCAGAGAGCACTTATAGAGAAGGGTACCAGCAATTGCATTGATCCTTCCAGCTAAACAAGGAGCCAGATGTGCACTCAAACATCAGATCCTGATCATCCACACTGCTTAATCCTTATGTCTTTGCTGTTTCCTTGTTTTCTAGAGCCCCTCTAGAGAAAGCACAGCTGTGAGCCAGGTTTGGCTGCCTCCCTGGCTCTCATTCCAGGTGCAGTTCAGTCATCAGCGCTAAGACCAGTAGCTTGTTTGGGAGAAGGCAAACATAGGGTGCACGTGTTATTTGCCAGCTTCCCAAGCATGTGAGTAACGTACACTCTAGGCTTGTGTTAGAAGACTATATACATCCCAGAATTCAAAGACAGCCAATTGCACTCATGGAGAATTACCCTGACCTGTGCTATGATGAGATGCCTCTGTCTACCCTGTCAAGATCTCCAGGAGTTTTAGCTCCCATTTTGCAAGACTATTAAATCTGATTTATTTCCTAAAATATGCATACATACATACATATATACATACATTTTCTTTTAAAATGTTCTTCTGGAACATATTTTCAGAGATCTATCTGAAATCCCCTGACTCAGCACCATACCAGAATTATGCAATATGAATAGCCTACCACACACAGGGAGGTTGCTTCCCCAAGCCTGTGCTTATGTCCTAGTTTGCTTTTATGGCCAACATACAGAAGAGTCTAATGTGGCTGAGATGTTCTGGTGATGACTCACCCAATTCAAACTGGTTGGAAAGGTTCCCACAGGTTTGTCTGACTTCTTCACTGTCCCAGCCAAGAGGGTAGAGCGCACAACCAGAGCCGATCAACAAACCTATGGAGAGAAAAGGAAATAAAAGTTTATACAAGCAATTGCCATCAGCTTAAACACAGGCTGCCACTTGGGAATCAAGGTATCAAATGGCAATTTGGGCATCCCAGAGAAAAAGAAATCTCTTCTAAAAACAGATGAAAACCGTTTGGACTGCTGCCTTCTGCTGCACTGTTTTAGAGGTGGTTTGTGGACTGGAACCAGTCTGAATGCTCCAGCATCAGAAGCCATGCTCAGCTTCTGAAGCTTTTATCTGAGAACTTTTAGACTTGTCTTTTACTCTCCAGAATGGCTAAATATGCAGTTTGGAATACACAACATGTGATTAAATAGAAGTGTGTTAATCACAGCATTTGCAAGCTGATTGCTTCTGATTAATTAAAACAACAATCAACCAGGGTCTATCAAGGTTCTATCAGGAAAACTGACACTTGTGCTAATCTGTTGCCATTTTGTCTTGTTGTTCACTCTTTCAAAAGCAAGGAAATAATGGTTTCATACCACTTGATCAATTCATACCGCAGGTACACACTCCAAAAAGTTTTCTTAATTCATTCAGCTGACACAACTGAGGTCTTGAGTCATTTACTTGTTATCATACTCGGTTTAACATTCACAATATGCTTTGCTTTCTCCAGCCCTCATGCTGCCCCAAACAGGTGTGTTTTGGCAAGTCCTGTCCCTTCACAAGACCTTGTTGGGAATCAGCAATGCACGCATGCATCATGAATATTTTGCAGAAGTGGTGTTTTTATCATATTGCATTCTCAGCTGTCACTGCAACAGCTGCCAAAAGGCCGATGTAGCTGGCAAAGCATCTTACACAGACAGCCTAGAGAGAACATTTCAATGTATGTTACAACATTTAAATGTTGCCTCCTTTGTGTCAGATCTTATTTATGGGATTGGAAACAAATCACTATGTAGATAATGGGCTAGGAGCACCTGTCACTTCACAGACTGTAAAGCCAAGCAAGTCCCCCCAAGGTTTGCAGGGGTGCCTTTTACCTGCTAAGCAGAGCGCAAGGTTTCAAGCCCTACAGCTGTCACTTGCTGACTGGGCGTATTTCTTGACCTCACATTGCCTTGCTCCTCTTCTCTTGACAATAAGGAGCATGTGCTCCCTGGCAAAGTACTTCTGCTGCCATGCTCCCAGTGCAGAAAAGCCCTGGGTGTCATGGAGAGAGACGCTGTGGACATCACACAGTCTAACAGGAGTCCTGAGAGGGATTATGGCTGAGGACCTGGAGTTTGCTGTACCTTTCTACCATCTCCATTCTCAAGACACCTAGGCTTTTCATATTGCTGATGCTCCTGTAAGATATGGAAACCTTATTATGTTCCTGATTTGCTTAAAGACATGCCTGGACAAGGCACTGAAGTCCAGAAGTGGTATCTCATCTTTCTTCCAAAGATGTTTAATTCTCTTAACATCTTGGCTGTTAGCAAAGTAGCTCAGCAGCTTCTCTGCTGCTCCTCCAAGCACACCTGCTCCTGTTTAAGCCCAATATTAGCTCTTTCGATCTCCCACTAACTTCAGATTTCATCTTGCTGCTCAAGCCTACTTCTTCCTTCCCTTGTTGAGCAGTCATTGCTTGCTCCTGTCTCCATATCTACATCACATAATGAAAAAGAAATCCCTGTGACAGCCCTCTCTCAGATGGTGCATTCACCCAACAGCTGTGACAGGAAAAAAGCAATTAAGGACATGTTAATGCTAGGTATTTTCAGAACTTTGCTTGATCTGGATATGGTTGCTTCTAATGTCCTCACTAATATCTTTCACAGTATCATTTGAATTTTGTCCCCTAGGGCCATAGAGCTAAGGGCAGCATGGTAGAATCCATGTAAATGAGAGTCATTTCTAATTAAATTCTCAGAAAGGATGTTTCTCAGACAAGAGAATTTAGGCCAAAACTGGATCTACATTTGTTAAAGAGAGCCTAAGACTCAAAAAAACCCCTGCTGATTCTCTCTTGAACTGTTAAATCAAGAAAGGTGTTGTGAAGCACTGACAGCATGGGCGGTGCGCTAGCAATGGGCAGGACCCCATGGGGCAAGGGGGAACATCACCACTGATGATGAGAATGGCTGGGGAAGGGAGGAAGAGCACCTCGATGCCTGAGACAGCCTCACAGACCAGCGGACTGTGGCAGCCCCAGCCAGTCCTGCAGTGCTTCTGACCCCTTCCCACACTGGTTGTGGTGCCCACGATGCGCCCAGTGCCAGCCCAGGCAGACACAGCTCAGGAGTTGCTCCGGCCTAAAGTGGACCACCCTGGCTGGGATGTTTACAGTCAACTTGGGTACTCGAACAGACTGTCTGGGAGACCTTGCAAATGCTCAGAGGGCTCTGTTGAGAGGGGCAGGGAGATGTATGCAGGGGGCTGGAGGGAAGGCAGGCTTGCACCCGCCTGCCTTGGACCAGATTAAACGGCAGCCAGCCCTTCCTCACAAATAGGTCCTGGGAAAGCCTTCTGCCCAGTTCTTCCAGGAGAGCACAACAGCAGCGCTGCAGGCAAGTGAAGGGACTATTAGCATAACAATGTTGCTCCTCAAAGCCAGAACAAGCTCTTACTCAGTCCTTGCCAATTACTCTCCTCAGGTGGCAAAAGTGTCTAGTGCCCATTGCATTCACAGACTGTTTGTTTTCAGCTCTCTTTAGGTTTTGTTGCGGCAACAGGTTGTTGTTTGGGTTTTTTCCCACGAATATTACTCACAGCACTTTCCACTGCCACTCTCCAAACACAGCTCATCCTTTTCCAAATGTGTGTACCTGTTCACTCTTGCTGCCTCTAATGTTACACTGGATCAGTTATCACAAACCTTGGCAATTTATTTCCTTCTGTATTCAGACTCCCTCAGCTCCCTGTCACACATCTTTTCCCATTTCTGCACACCAATTTCTGTAAGTTCAAAGCCCAGTTTCAGTGAAAATAAATTCTGGGGTTTGGTCAAAAATTCCTTAGCAATGCAACATACTGTAATGTTGAATTGCTCCAAAGGAGCTCACACATGGATGCTTGCTCTTAAAACCATTCCAGTACTCCCTAACACTCAGCCCACAGCACCCACCATGGAGCCTCACCATTAGCTGTGCCTCCTAGAAAGAGATAAACCAAATAAGGGAAAACTATGTCAGAAAGCCACGGTACCCCAGTGACAGCTGGCTCTCCAGCTGGGTATGGATTTTATCAGTGCTGAGTTTCCCTTATGAAGTACCAGTCACCGAGCAGTGCAGCTTCTTTTCCACTCCCAGCCTGTGCTGACTCGGATAATGAGATCAAATGGGAAACTGCTGCCTATTGCTGGTGCTGCCACATGAGCCCAGAGCATGAGTGGCACTGTGCTCATGTGCAAAGGACAGGGTATAAAGCCATGGGCAAGCTTACACACTTCTTTGAATGAACACAACACCTTTCAGAGACCATTGGTTTGCCAGGAGCATGGGTTTGTGTCCCATTTTATAAAAAGGTTTGTGCCTGTAAATATTTGTTTTGTCACAGGTACCAAATGGCCACAAGTCTTAAAACCATTGCCCTGACATGTCCTTTGATATCACTGGTTTTCAGCTGGTTTCGATTCACCTTCAGACAGTTTTCTGTCTGAATATGCACCTGTTGTAGATTTGTGTCTATTGAATAAGCACTTGTGTCCTTCAGTACTTCTTGCAGGCAAGGTTCAGGCCACTGAACATTGCCTGCAAGTTTGCCTTCAGTGTAAGTCTTCCACAAAGATTTAGAGCCTGCTAGTCAGGAAGAATTTTCATGAGTTTTGCTTTATGCCCTGAGGTATATTTATATGTATGAGCATGTGTGTGTCATGTCCCATGGCTTTCAGCAGCATTCTACATGACTTCAACAGGGCTGACGCTGCCCCAGTCTGCATGGGCAGTGAAGTTGGGCACTGGCATTTCACTTCCCTTATTTCATGCACTGAAAGTGTGGAGAGTACCTCAAAGCCGGTGGTGTTAATAGGACCCAGACAAAAGCCCCTCAGTCTCTTCCTTCCCTTGTAATCAATCCATCCCTGTTTGTAAGCAACTGTGTGGATCAGATCGTGCAAAAGTAGAAAGGCTGAATACTATTACCACTAATAATTCATACATGCTCACAGCCAATTTATTTAATCACAGAGGATGTAGATCATGCTGAACAGCTGTAACCTCCATTGAAAGATCCAAGTTGAATCCAAGGGCTGCAAATCCAGTGGAAATCATTAAGCTAATTTTGCACCTTCAGTAGAAAGCAGTTACTAGTTTAGCTCAAGAGTCACATTCTGGCCTGCTCTACAGTTATTGTGTTTAGCCAGCTATGCTATACAGGACACCACACCCATCGTTACAGCTGCTTAAAATGCTTAGGATGCCTCTAACATTTTTTTAAAAAGGAAGAAAACCCAAACCAACAATGTGCTGTAATTACCATCCTCTGTCATCTTCCATTATCCACTATAGTCATTAAAAGAAATTGAAAGGGGAAGGAAATGTGCAGATCTGTAAATGGCACCTTCACAAAAGGGGCTGCAGTCTCAAGGTGTGAGGGACCCAGTCAGTGGGATGGGGCGAGTCAGCAAGTGGAGGTTCTGGTGGCACTTGGCAGCTGTTTTCAATAATGTACCATGCACCAGCGGAGGTGTTGGCACTGTCACAGCCCAGCTTTTCTGGAGAGGTTCCATATTTGGGAATGAAAGAGGCTTCTTGCCCTGGTCTGTGAAACACTGCTATTGTTAATGCTGCATCTGGCTCGATGTGCTAGCAAGGCATGGGGAGAGACATGCAGAGCTGACTGAGCGCAACCAGCCTTGGCAATCCAAAGCTGGAATTAAGCACTTGGCTTTAGTATTTAACAGGGTCCCGTTAGCCCCTAGGCTCTTTGCATGGTCCATGCAGAATGATGGATTCCTTCAAAAAGTGATCTAAAACCAGCCTATGCAGCTAAGTGAGGAGCTGCCCAGACCTACAAATTGCCAAACTACAATCCAGGGGGTCAGACAGCGGATGCCTCAATATTAAACCAGCCAGAGTAATCCTTGTCCCTCCCAGACTGCCTTCCCTGTCACTCTTGCTGTGAGTATAATGCATGATTGTATTTAGTAACACTTAGCACTTGAAAGATGATCTTGTCTGTCTGGAGTGGTACTTGTGATTGGAAATAATTGCATGTAACAGGTTCTGCACATGGTGGATGTGGCAGGGAAGGGACAGTAATTACATTAGTGTCTTGGCACAGATCTAGGTCTCCTCTTGGAAGTGATAAAGAAATGATTTGTGGCATACAGCAAACAGTTTGGTCCAAGAGGTAAAATATTAACCACTATTAATATCTCCAAGAATAGCCTGGATATGAGCAAGTCTTGAACAATAAATACAGAAGGATTAACAAACCAAGAGACGTTAACCAGATTTTGCCACGGGCAAAATGACTCCACTCGTAAACACCAAGACCTATTGGCAAAAGCCAATGCACAACAAAGGAAAAGTGCAAATCCCTGTGGTGGGCTGTCCTCAGATTACTTCAATGGAAGCCTCCACTCAAGGACTTGATGTGCCTTAAATAACCCATGCAGACATAGCATTATAAATTAATTGCAACTGTCCTGACCATTCATAGCTAGAAAGTCCTGTTTTACAGACTCAGCTCCTCCTCTCACTTGTTGAGGGCACAACATTACCTGATTGCTAAATGGCTCATTCTTGGGTTTTTTGTCAGTCTATTTGATCATTGCATCCCCCCAAAAACCTGTTAAATAAAGCCAAACTCTCCACAGTCTCCTTCCTTCTCTCTTGCATAGGGTAAATCTAAGCCCATGATTCAGCTAAATCGGATGATGAAAACCATTAGTTTGATGAATAAAGAGAGGTGGTGATGGCAGTGAATGAGGCACTTAGCTTTGGACTCAGCCTCAGAGTCTTGCTGCTACAAAAAGCATTTTGAAATGGTTAGTAAACCCATGGTGGCTACTCTTGATCATGAGCTTTTTAAGGGCCTCTTACATGCATTCATTTTTTGTATATCCTCAGCTCCAGACAGTTATACCCTATGAATGCAGTGAAAGGGATTGCTGGGCACCATAAAGGCCTCATTGCCCAGCAGTTAGAGGGGTCTGCGTTGCTGTAACAAGGACTCTGGGAAGCCTCTGAAGAAGGAAGGAGCCCTTCATTGGGCCTTGCCATTGTAAAAACGCAATTTTTATTTTCACTTAGAAAAATAAAAGGAATGGGCCAGACTCGATATATGTACTGCAGACAACAAATAAAACCAGAACTGAAGGTTGCTTTCTGTACAGTCACTTTTTATCTTCTTGAAATTATCTTCCTTCTTTCTCTCCCCAATCATCTATTTTTTCCCCTTTTATTTTCAGACCTGACCAAAAAGAAAACTTGTCTTTTTTTTTTTTCTTTTTTTGTTTGTTTTGTTAGGAATTTCTAATGTATATTATTCATCTGACAGATATTCAGGCCATATGGAGAAGCTGACAGACAATAATTTGGAAGTCATCACTTTCAAGACCATTTTAATGATGATTTTTCCTTTCACATTTTTTCTCTATTAGCCAGCATGAATCTTCAAGGATGATAGAAAGTTTTCACATTCCCATCTGTCATTTGAAGGTACAGTAATCTCGACAAGCAAAACAAAACCAATTTTTAGATGCAGCACAGACTTGACTCTCTCATTCTTGTGATTTAAAAACTCACCTCACTTAAATGATTTTAAAGCATTCACCTGCTATGAAAGTTATTGTGGAGTGAGAAAGTAAAATTGAATTGGCACATGAAGTTGTCTGCTGATTTCAGACAAGCCCGTGGGAGTCCAGCCTCAATTCAGTTAGTGAGGGACAGTGTCTTTATACTGACAGCTCCCAGCATTTCACCCAGAATATTCCTTCTTTAGGATAACACTTCTATCTTCTCTCAGCACCATCACTTTGTTCTTTGGTTTCTCTGTTGTTCTTCTGTTAGAGAAATGTTATCACACCAATCCCTTCCACTGCTGTTAGTATCTGCCCCTCAGGAAACCCAGACATGGAGCTGAAATGGGCTTTTATTAGGATTAAGTACAAGATCAATATTTTGAGCAAAAGTTCTATCTTTAGTTAGTAGTCACTGAACATGGGGCATTTGACTGGTTTTTTTATTGAGCCTGAGCTTAAAGTGCCTCTTTTGAGAGAGGGTACAATCCTGTGAATTCACAAATGTGAATGAATTCAGTAAGGGACTCCCTCATCCCAGTGTCCAGGCAGCAGAGACACACAGACAGAAATAATTTTATGCTGCACCAACTCTCCTCCCATTCCTCCTACAAGGATCATGACATGGGAGGCAGCAAGTTAGTTCAGGGTTTCACTCAAGGTCAAGGTGTTTCTGCCACAGACTTCCTACAGCAGGACATTAGAGGGACTCTTACATGCAAAGCAAAATGAAGCATAAGAACAACAAAAACAAGAGAGAATAAAATGCTATCGTCTTCAGCTTGCAGATCTTGCCTCCAATAACACTGCTTAAACTTGAAAGGAGGGAAATAGGGTTTTCAGCCAAGCGCAAAACCCTGCCACCCTTTTTCTTCTGGTTCTGAGCTTCAAGTTTTAATTCACAGCATTTGACTTTACTTAGCCCCCTTTCTCCTGACTGTCAAGCCCCATACCTTTAATGAGACTTTTTGTGTTATTTTGGGTTACTCCACACCATGAGCACGCACTGCCTGGCACCTGCTTGGCTCCCAACCTCAGCAAGCAGGCGCAGTGAAGAGCTGCCTCCTGCCTACTACTGCTACCTAGAGCTCTTGGAAAGTGGGGCCAGTGGCAGAGGAAGCCTAAAAAAGGTATTACAAATACATGACAGCATCCAGCCAGCAAAGTGCTGTGTCATGGGCGAGTCACAGCCCCCACTTTCACTGTGACAGAGCATGGGGCAAAGGCAAGTGCAGATGGGAGTTTTCTGACAGATGAAACATCACTTCGCTTTGTTTTACATTTGATTAAAGGGGGTGTGCTCATTACGACAGAGATGCTTCAGGCTCAGAGAGGCAAATTTTCCCACCCAGAGATGCTTCCTTTCTAGGTGCCTCAGGTGACACAGGGCTTATCAAACCTGTGCAGATGCCTCTGCAGTGGCAACTGAGTTGAGATCTTTGTCAGTAAAATCAAGGGAGTCTAGAAGGCATTTTTCTCATCCTAAAGAATACATAAACATGGGTCTATGACTAGGACACATCTAAGCTCACATAACAGCCATAAGACAGCAAAGACATTCATATGGAACCGGCAGACATGGCACAGAGGCAGCAGGGAAAGCCATGTGCATCTGGATTAGCAGCTGCAGGTGGAATAGCCAAAGGCAGCTCAAATGGCACTAGGCACCTGTAGGTCAATGACTGAATTGTGCTCCACAGGCAGTACCAACCCAGAGTGGGATTTAGCCACCCAAATATGTCACCTTCTGCCAGTTTAATTGCTGTTCAGTATCTTGCTCCTTTAGCTGCCTCACCAGAGCAGTGCAAGATTCCCCTAAGTCCTCTGTCATACCTGCCAGCCCACACAGAGATCTTGCAGACCCTAGGGTATCTCTAACAGTGCAAAGCATCTAGATTTAGCCTAATGAATTCCACCCTATATATCTGTTGATCTTAATGTGAGCTTAGAGACCTACCTCAAGGGAAAACAGCTATATTGTAAACTCCTTTATAAAGCGTATGTATCTGACCTAAAGTTACTTACATTTTTCTTTATCCCTTATCTTCTATCCCTCTGCCCTCATTCTGCCCTTAAGATGCAAATGTCTCAATTCCTGTAATCGATTCTCTTCCTTTGTGGGAAATTACATGAATGGTAGGGAACAAGATAAGATTGAAGGAAAACTGTGTTTCTCCTGAGTATAAACCTGTATGCTTGACCTGGAAAGAAAACTATTTGTATGGAAAAAAGTTGCTGCTTCAAAATGGCCTTCATCTGCCTCAATTGCTACCACTCAGAGCTAGCTTTGGGGAGTCTCTGTGTCATTCCTCCCAGAGTTTGTCGCACAATAAAATGATTGACACCACTTGCTCTGAAAAGGATGTGACATGGTCCAGTTAAAGGCAGAGTGAGTCTGCAGAGTGGAACTGAAACGCTTGAAGAACTCCAGAAAACACTCTGGAGTTTAACTGTCAGCTCATTTTTGTTTGGCAAGCCATGATCAATGCTTGTACATTATAAGCTTTATGGGAAAAAAAAAAAAAAAAAGCCTGAGTGTTATCACATGCCATCAGACTTCTTTATGTGACAACCCATCTGTGTGCTCACCCCATCGTTTTGTGACTCAGAATCAAATGCTTGACAGTTCAAAGAGTCTAGAGCAGCATATGGCATATGGCATAATGTATTTAAATAGAAATCATTCCATTAGAAACACAAGGGTGCCTACTGTAATTAATAAAAGCAGTTTAATAACTAACTTCCCAAAATGCATAACTCTCCATGTAGTCATAGTAGATAAGGCATATTCCTTTTCATTAATATGAATTTCAATAGCAAATGGAGACTGGCCAAAACTAGACAGAACTTTTCAGAAGCTCCACACTTGAAGGATTTCCCAGTACGTGAACTGATCTCATGCAAGACCATAAGGAAGGAATGAACGAAATATATCCTGCACCAGTGAATATGCCTAAGCAGAAAAATGGATAAATGGACAGGCATCCCCATATCTTTTCAACACAAACTGTTCAGCTAATGTTGTTACAAGCACTAAGTCTGCAGCAGCCTGACTCTTGAGCACTACTCCAGTGATTTTGCCGTTAGATTGTAGCAGCTTTTGAAAATATTCAGTCATGGATTAAACCAAATAATTGCTTTTCCATGTCTATTAGTTCACTGATTTGTTAAAAAGCAATAGTTTGTAGATGATGAATAAAGCAACAAAAGATGTCCAGCCAATTCCTTCACTTTGGTGACATATCCCCAAAGTCATGGGGAAACTGGAACTGATGCAAAGCCTGTATCCAGTGGGGGAGTACAGCACACCAGGCTTTCGCCTTTTTTTTTGGGGGGGGGGTTGGGGGGGGAGGGGGTGTTGGTTTTTTGGTTGGTTTTGGTTTTTTCTTTTTTTGTTTGTTTAGGGTTTTTAGGTTTTTTGGGGTTTTTTGTTGGTTTTATTTCACTTGAGCTGTCTGTGGATTAATAGAAGATCAACCACTGCACATGTCAGTAAAACTTCAGTTTTACTCGAGACTTTAAAGCAGCATTTTCAGCACACACTCTGAAGACCCTCTGGCAAGCCATGGAATACTTTCCAAGGAAGTTCATACATGTTACTAGGAAATCTATACCTGCAATAAAAATTGAATGGCACCGCATTTCCACTGGAGTCTCTAAGACTCCTCAAATCAAAGGAGTTTGGAAATTACTTCTCTAGATAGGAAATACAGTAAGATAAATAATGCTGTAAAAGTCAGCGGCAGTCATCAAGCACAGTTGAGAATCACTTTTTGCTATATGCTTTTCTCACTGGTGATTCACAGTTTAAGTCTTCTACTCTGCAAAAATGCTCACACCAGCAGAGTCCGTGCAGTGTATCCATTGCTGGTGGATAATGTTCAGACAGCAAAGTGCTGTAAAATACATGAGAACTGGTGAAGAAGAGGTCAGGTTAATGTACTGTTTGCTGCTGTAGCTGCAGCATTTTTTACCAGCTTTTTAAATACCCTTTGCATTCACAAGGCTACTTGCAAAGCAAGCAGCTAAGAACAGGAATTAATCTATGCATGAACAAAGGTATATTCAGAGCTGTTTGCCTTTGCACTGAATTACAGTGGGAAACCAAAAGAAATGGAGTTAAATGTAAGCAATAATAGACTTCATGTGAAATAGATTGTTCATATGGATTCCTCAATTAGACTAAAACCAACTATTAACCCATTCTCAGCTATTTTGCTTTCAGGAAGAGGGATAGTAAGATTCAACGCAGCTCCAGCTAGAACCATGTGACACTCAAAATACTATTTCATACTGTTAGACTGTTTCTGGTTTGTTCTACATGATTTTCACATGCTCTAAAGTTTGCATCATCAGACATACTCAAGAAAAAAAGATATTTTTATTTTTAAAAACAAATAAAAATATGGATTTTTCTGTGCTTCCTATCCAAAGTCATTCAAACTCAATAACTGACCCAATTTGCAGAGGAAAGAAATACTCTATCGAGTCCATTTCCCTCAAATAGATCCCATTTTTCAGTTTGCTTCAAAATGTGATAAATATAATTTTGGATAGCAGCTGCAGTTTGTTACAAATATATTGCACATCTGCAGCTCAGAAAAATTTGGCATCCTCACTTATCCTCTTCAGAGAGAATCCATATGGACAAGCTTACCAACATATCAAACATACCTGATTCTTTCTGTTAATGAAAACCAGTGTGTGAGAGGGAAGAGCTGAGTAGAAGGGTGTCCTTCTCCCATGATGAACTCATGAGCTCACCTTGGAATGAATTTTGAAATGAGTTCAGTGAAGTGTAATAACAAAACTAGGCCTGGAAGGGACACGAAGAAGTCATTTAAATCATCCTTCATCCTCAAAATTAGGATAAGCTCTACTTTTACCTTCAAAAATAATATCTGTTGAATCTGTTCTTAAGAAACCCCTCACAATGGAGCTCCCATGCCCTTCTAAGACATTCTGTTCTATGTCTGCAACGTAAGCTTTTCTCATTGTCTAAACAGTATCTTCCTCTGGTAAATAAAGTTCACTCCTTAAACCATGGACTCTGCTAAAGCCCTGCTAGGGCTCTGAGAGACCATTTCATTTTCTTCCCTCTTTGCAGCACCTTTCTCTATAACGGATTAAGCAGTACCAATTTATTCCTTTTTTCCCCACTATAACTGGTTATTCCACACAGCCTCCTTCTCTTTCCCAGCATATTTCTGTGGCCGCTGGTTTCTACAATCTGTTGGAATTTTCCCTTCAAAAAAACAAAAAACCATGCCAGAATACTATCAGAACTGTTGAACAATGAATCAAACTTGTTGCTTTCAATGGAGAGAACCCAAAAGGAAAGTTAAGTTAAATGAAGACCTTGAAGGTGATAATAATACTAACTACAAAAGCCTAAAATGAACTGTGTGACTTTTGGAGCTCATCCTTGTTCTCTCTCCCTAAAAACTTTGTAGAAATAATGCTTTATGAGCAGTGGAAGACTCTTCTTGTAACTCTTTGCTATAAAGGCTGTCCTCGGTAAAAGCCTATCAGTGCTTTGATGCCATCCCCAGCACTCAATATTTCTGCTCCAATTTACAAGATCATTGGCTTAATGGATTAATACTTAGTGAATGAAGCATGCAATTCCTAGATACAAGACATGCATTTTTATTTGGGCCTAGGAGTAGGGAATGCTAAGAAGCACTATTAGCATTGGCTGGACCTCCTACAAGGACTGAGAGAGAATTTAATATAAAAATGGAAAGAGAAAATGAACAAGCTATGAGGTGAATATTAGATGGCTGCAGGAGCCAGTAATTATGGCACTTGGACTATTTATAAATTCTTCAAGGAGGAAACTCCCATTATTTTCAACTCTCCTCATACACTGATTGTTGTTTGCATTCTTCTTTCAGAATCAGCTGACTCCTGTAATGCATCCAGCTCCACACTGGCCACTTGTGCCACTGGTCCCCGCTTGAGTCCCCACAACTAACGCTTCAGATATGAAACGAGTATCCTATGTTTTCTGTGATGCAAATAAAACCACCTGCAAGTGATGCCAAGCCAAAGCTGCTTGGCAGAGTTATGTGTTCAGCGAACAGCTCCAGACTGAAGCTGGAGTGCAGTTTTTGGTGTGCAGGCTGAGCCGAGCTGCTTAAAGAGGCTGCAATCCCTCTGCTGCTCCAGCTCCTAGCAGCTGCCTCCTGCTTTCCACAGTTTTCACACAACGCTGTCCAGACAGAGCACTGGTTTGCTAAAGTATTCCAAAATATGAACTCCCTTTATGGCCTGGACAGGGACTGGTGCAACCATGATCTTATAAGGGTTATAGGATATACTTTT
Organism: Acanthornis magna; assembly: GCA_036785705.1. Lineage (NCBI taxonomy): Eukaryota > Metazoa > Chordata > Aves > Passeriformes > Acanthizidae > Acanthornis > Acanthornis magna. The sequence goes on from JAWUZG010000090.1 coordinate 19,048,348, forward strand.
AGACTTGTAGAAGTGTTATACTTAATATACAAAAGCACTAGTCATTTTCACTGCAGGAAATCATTGGAAACCAAGTATACTTTATCATGAGAGAAACCCTGTCCTCCTTTGACTTTATATTTAAAGCTAGAATAATACCCAGCAACTGCTTTAAGGGAAGGGATATTCCCTCCCTCCTGGATCTGACAAGACTTTTCCTTGTCTAACTTATGTACACCACGGGCACCTCCATTATAACAAAAATTGAATCCAGATGCATTAGAAGAACCCTATAACTAAGTCAGAAACATGGAGATCCCTTTAGTCCTGGCTTTTCGAAAATGTAAATATTCATTTTAAAATTATACCATCACAGCTTCCAGGACCAGTTGTTCATCTTTTTTTTTTTTTCCCTGTCTCTTTTACTGCCATAGAATCCTTGTTTTGAATTATCAGAACAATAATTAGGTTCCAGGAAGGAGGTGGGGGGGGAGGGGGGCAAGCATTCTTGTCCCCCTGAGAAGAAGAGATAAAAGTTTCATTTCTGAAAGCTGATGTGCCAATGGCGGATAGTGGGGAATTGGGATTCTTGCTTAACTGCATGGGAGAGTTCAGTAAAGTTTATTAATAAAACAATTTAGATAAACTCCATTTATGCATTATTTTTACTAGTATCTTGGCAACTGCTTATTTAGCATCTTGAACACATCGGGAATTTAAAGAGAAATACTGAAATCTTCCCTCAGACTGTAAAATCTTTGATAGAAGTGGGTCTGGGAAGTAACAAAGAGTTTTCTTTTTCTGTTTCTCCTTATTTTTCTTCCTCCAACTAAAAACAATTTTCTAATATCCTTGGCATAACTGCTATAATGAAGCATAATTTATTTGATCCTTACACAGTCCCCTTAGGATTACTTCTTGCAGATAGCCAATTATAAACTCTTACATACTTTATAGCCCTCATTATGTGTGACAGAGGCACACTAATAAATAATGCAAAACCCCTTTTGTACCCAGTCTACCTTGTGAGAATACTGGGGTCTGCTATGGAGGGAAAAAGCACATTGTAATGCATTCTTATTTCCAAATGGACTGAAAAACTTTCTAGCTTCAGCTTGCTTCCTTGGGACACTTTTTTTCCCAGACTGGACTCCTGTGGCTCGATTCATTACTAGATAAAAATCAAGTTCGAATAGAAGTGGACCATGACATATGGAGTGTCACTGCCATGTCACTTCCTCGTGACATCCTGTCGGCTGCAGACAAGAAAGGAGGTCTGAAAGCAGAACAGCCAGGTTGAATACAAATGAATGAATATTCGACTGTAGGCTTTTCACAGTAACGAAGCAGAAAGGGTCAAGGCTCAAGGAGCACATTTCACTCTGCCTGTGCTGCCTTTCTGGTGCAACTTCCAGACACGGCTAGTGCTCAGGTCAAGGCTCTGGAGGGAAGCAAAACAGCTCTGACCATCCCTCAGCTGGTAGAATTTAAAAGTGAGTGAGCAACTCAGCAGAGATATAGGGTTGAATATACACAGATAAGATCCTGGTGGACTGCTTTATTTTTGTCTTTAATTGACATGATGCCATGTTTTAAAGGCAAAAAGCTGCAACTATAATGACTGAGAAATGTTACCAAGATCCCTACAGAGACCTGGGGGGTCCCAAAGGTTACAGCTGACTTCTGTTCCCACCAGGGACTTCTGTGCAACCACTGTGTTACTCATATTGCCTCTTGAAGCCTTCTTTCCCTTACAAAAGGAAGATGGGATTATAGTTCCAAAAGGCACAGGGATTTCTTGTCTCTGCGGGGTGCTTTGAGACCTTGAGAGAAAGTCTCACACAAGATCTAAAAATCGCAACAGCAAACAAACAAACCCAACTTTTCCAAGGGCACAGCCCACCACAGCCCTTGCTTCCGGAGGAGTGGGCACAGCTACTTTCACAGCCCATGATATGGGCTGCAGAAGCCTGAAAGTACAACTCCTGGCACCAAAACTGAGCAATATTCAGTAAATGACACATCTCCTCAGCTCACGTCTTGATGGCCCCAGCTAATTACACAGATGTCTGAGATTCCAGCAGATGCCTGGGTCTGCAGCACCTTCGATGTCCCCATGTGGCTCAACACAAATGTGGAACGAGTGCACAGAACAATAGTCTGTATAATACAAATACCTTAGCCACAGTTAAGTTAAAGCCCTGCCACTGAGCCCTGTTAGATTATGCAATTAAATCAGCAGCCCTTCATAGCTGGCTGTGGGGATGGCAACGAAAGAGAGAAACAGAGACATTTGCCTTCGCATGCAGCTACAAAGAAATTATCTGCCATTTTAACTACAGGGTTTGACTAATGCACACTGAAGCACTCACCTTCAATTAGCCATTTAACCCAGCAGATCCAGCTGTGATCTGAAGAGGCTGAGATACCGCTAAGCATTTCTCTCACAGGAGCCATAGGGAATGGCCAGAGGATATGATAAGTAGGTATAATCCAAAAGGCTGACAAATTCTGTGTTTCCAGGAATGAGCAAAATCCACAGTATCTTTCCCATTTTGTACACCCCTCCACTTATGATAATCTCAGCACCTACATACCTCATTTGGGAGTAATATGCCCCTGGGAAACCATGCAAAATTGTCACTTGAAGGTACAATACTCTAATTCATGGTTTATGAATGCATCTTTTGTTTGCTTTTAAAAACTGAAATAAACATAAATTAAATATGAGAGACTTTTTGCAGTTTGCAGGCAGAAACAACAACTCAACTTTAAAGTGTAAACACCTGCTATTTTTGGTTAAAATCATTGTGGAAACAGCTTTTACATAAAACCAAACCAAGACAAGGCTGGGGTGTCTAGAGTCTGGATATTCCCACCTGAAAAACCTGTTGGCAGTGACAAGGTGACTTCAACAAGATCAACAACAGGAACCAGAATAAGGCCATCTTCCCACCTGGCTGTCAGTGAGGGATGATTTGAAAGGCTTCCTCCTTCCTGTCTGCACCCTTCTGCTCACAACTCTCCCATCATCACTTCTTCCTCACCTGGGCCAACAGGATATTGCCACGAGCATTTACGTGGCTGCTTGGGAAACTGTATTGTAGAAAATAAGCATTTTTTGCTTCCTGAAGACAAGGAACAGCAGAGAGTCAGAAATGAGAGTTTAGCAAGTGATAAATGCTTACTCCAATTTAAGATAACAAAAAATAAAAAGATTGTGCCACTGTATTCTGCAGCAGATCACTGTGTTCCAGGTCTCCAAGTCTAACAGATCCAGCAGAGCTGCAGAAATTGCACATGGAAATGTACAATTTGCATCCAGTCCCCTGCTCCCAAGGGGCAGTTTGTTCCCTGAGGCAGTCTGCTGTGCTTTGCTCCCTGAAGCACATTGCTTTAATCTGTGCTGAACACCACGGTGTGTCCAGTCCAATTTCAAAGGTCTCCAAGCAATAAAGGTTTATGGCTTTCCTGGGGCAACTGTTCCACAGCCAAATGCATTGCTCTGGTGTGATTTCAGGGGAGCAGTTAAATGGAGGCTTGTATCTGTGTCTCACCAGGAAAATATATCTGCACTTAAGAGCTCTCCTAGAAGAATTATTTGTGTGTATATATACACACGAAGGCAAGGTCACTTCCCAATGCTGCATGACAATCTTCTGTCCCATCACACTGGCCTTTCATTTCCACTGAGGAGACAAAGACTCAGCTTGCCTCTCGCTCATTGCTGCACAAACTCCACACTGTGAGAACAAGCAGCACAACCAAACACCAATGGCATCCCCAGGCACAGCAGCCTCCCCTGGAGCATTACAGCTGGCCCCTGCCTTCGGGAAGTGTTTAGTGCCACTTGCTGTGGCCATGTGGAGACCTGAGCAATGGGGCTTCTCTCTTTCTTGGGCTGGCTTCCAGGTGCTCCGGCTCACCACGTGCAGCCTGTCATTGCCTGCACTAACAGGCACGGGTGGCAACACGAGGGGCACGCAACAGGATCGCTCCTCCCCACAGCAGCCTGCACTTATGCTGCTTAATGAGCCACAAAATATGACTTTGGGATCAATTTTATGTTACAGAGGAGCAGATCCTATGTTGTGCCATTTCTGAAAAGGATAGTTAGGCATTCTTACACATCCCCAGCTACATCTTCTCGCCCCCTTCCTCTCCCTTCCCTCATGCAATTTCAGGCTAACGCAAACAAGTCCAGGGTGCTACACTGGCCAAAGACCCCCACTATTTTTTATAGGGTTATTATTCTGCTGGCATTCTCTCCAGTCTGGTATACTGAAGGATAACTCAAGTGCCACGCAAAGGACCACCCCCTCCCAAGTACCAGTAAATCATCTTGAGCAAATTATCAAACCCTAGTCCAGGTCAGCTTGTTTGGAACCCTCCATACAACCACACAAACAGGTTGAGAGTCCAATATGGCTACAGCAAGCAAACAAGAGGCATCTAAACAGAGGTCTGGCGCCTGACCAAGACCTGGAGAGGTGGGCAGAGCTGAGTGGACCTGCAGTGCTGCCCACAGCTGAGAGTGCCTGTGGAGCAACATAGTAATTGGGGCTGAGAAAAAAGCCTTGGAGACAACTGCAAAAAAGCCTTGGAGACAACTGCACACAAATGAGACAAAAGAGGGAACTGAGTGCTGCAAATGTGACATTGAGGGATATTCGAGAAATACAAAATAGGAGCAGGATGAAAGCTGAAAGCTGAAGGAGCAAAAACTTTCAAGAAGATGGGAATAGCTTCTATATTCAAGGCAGTTAAAAGGCCAAGGAGGAAAAGATTGTGACAGGAGCCATAAACTTAGATTACTTGCATCAATAAGGAAGAATAAACTGTTGTGTTATACGAAAGGGCCCTGCAGTCAAAAGGCAATCGGTGTTGGATAGAGGTTTCTTAAGAGATAATCCCATCTCAGTTCTCTGATATACAGCCCTGCTACCGTACTTCTCACATTTGTTCGTTACAATGATCTGCCTAACTGCCTAATAAGCATCATTCCGTCTGTCATCGCAAAAGGAGTTCATGGTTGCAATAAAAAGCTTGGATGCAATTCAGCAATCCAAAACGCCATGGCTCTAATTTATTCATTCATTTAGTTTTCAGTGGTGCAATGACACCGGCCACAATAGTATTACATGAGGCTGGTTTAAGTATCCAGGAGAGCTCAGAGAGCGGAAAATTCAATTCCCATTGCCATGGTGAGCGATGTATGCCACTGAAGAGAGCTTAACTCCCAGGGTAAGAAGGGTGGTCTCCTTGCAATATTCCTTTTGAGCATAGCCACTGTACTCACAAAGAGCATTATCAAAACTCAGAACTCATTACTCTGACTGGGGGTGACAATTCCTCCAAATCTCATTTTCTGGAAACTCCTTCCAGCAAGCAGTAGTACTGAAAATATGCTGCTGACAATCATCAGATAGATTTACTGTATCAGGCACTAAAAAAGTCCCCTGCAAATTTGGGCAAGGGCAATGTTTTCTAAGTCCTTATGAACTGTCCCAAGACAGGCCTTCTGAGGACTCTCTATCATTACCTGCCACTCAACTGACACTAATTCAGCTGGTTTTGGGTATTTTCCAAAGGCAGAATGGTGCAAGAACATAAACAACTTACTTTATTGACCCTTCACATCACGAAAAGGAGTTTGGCGGACAGTTTGCAACATAAAGTCCTTGCGGTAGGTACAGCTTATCTTTGTTCAGCAGAGCCATGGCAAAAGGTGCCCTTGACACCCTTCTTCTAGTGCTTGCTGTGGTGTAGTACCTCGAAGCATGGGAGTACAAAGCACCAGCAGTGACCCACTGCATGCCCAGAGCCTGTGGCACAGTGAATCAGGGGCAGCTGCTTCGTGCCCAGCTTTGCATAACTCCCGACAGGCCTATGAGCACAAGTCAACGCAATGCTATTCGTATAATTGTAAAAAATAACAGTGGTTTGCAGATGTTTACACGTTCAATTATATATAAGCCTTTCCCAGTGAGTACATCTGTCTCTTTTTGCTTTTCTCTGTCAGTCAAAATGCCTCTTGAATGCAGAAGTTGAATGCTGCGAATGAACATCAATGAAATTCTCCTGCCAGCAGGGCCCATGAAAATTGAGGACAGAGAAATTTGTATTTGTATTCTCTTCTGAAGGGTTCTCTGAGATAGAATTGCCTCAATTTGCAGCTTGCTATTTTTAAGAAGTCATTTTACTTTGGTGAATGCTATGCAATGATTTTTTTCCTCTAACATTTGGAATCAGGGACACCCACTTATCTGTTATCACTGCCTAGGACAGATCCCACAGCCACACCTCTTTCCTCAGACTGATGATGCTTTTAGAGGCAGAGCCGTAATACTGATGATTTTTGATGGGAGTGGAAGGGGAGAAATGTGACATGATATTTTACTAAAAGACCACTTTAATTCAGACAGTAGGAAAGAGCTGCCTGCAGGAACAATGTGCCTCATAGCAATGGGAGAGAGAACAAGAAAAGGTCAAGGCAAGTCAAAATGTTTTGTATTTGTGACAAGTAAAGTGCCCTCCATGGGGTTACCACAGCTCGGTTTTCATGGAGCAAATAAAGTCCTTATATTTAACAGTCCATGTGATTCCTGCATTTCATGGATATTTCCATGTCTAGAAGCATTGGAGAGGGGCTGACTACGTGCAGATCCTGTGGAAGACAAGAGGGATTTCCATGTCCCCTTGTACTCGCACAGGTTTTGCTCATCTTCCCCAGCTTTTACAGGGGACATGGGAAACTGCGTGGCTATGACATTCCGAGGTGGAGGTGTCCAGAGGCTGGCTCAGTCCACGAATGGGGAGCTGGTATCAGCCACAGGTGCTGCTGCTTGTCAGCAAGAAATGAAATGCTAAAGACATTCCGTTAGCAAAGTCATTAAAAACTCCCTTTTGCCCTCAGTTAAAAAATCATCTCAAGGTTTCTCGCCTTAACCTTTCTTTTTTATTTAAATAAAACTTTCTCCTGCGTTTCAGTGCAGGAAGATCTTAGCTGACACATTACAGGTCAGCCAGTGTGACTGATTTAATACAGGTGGAAGAAGCTGGAGACAAAGAGTAGAAAAAGTATGACATCATTATACGGTAAACTTTATTTCAGATCCTGGGAGAATATTGCATTCATCGGGGAGCAAATGAAATGCTTATGTCAGGAGAGAAAGATTCAAAAAGTTTATTTGTGGGTCTCCTTCCTCACCTTAAGAGAAGAAGAAGAGTTAATGGTGCTGCGTGGCATCAACTTTATAATCAGGAAGATTATCACGATCCACTTACAGATGTGGAGCACAGCAGCACCTTTCCTGAAAGGCAGCAGTCTGCAGGCAGGGCCGGGATGGGATATGCTCGGTGGGCAGCCCTGCTCTCTGCCTTGTGAGACCAAGGGAAGCCATTTGACAGTCAGAGAAAAATTAGGTCAAATCACTACATTAAAGCCAGGCCAGAAAAAACAGCGCAGATGAGGAACAATAATTGTGTGACCAATTATAGCAAATGTTGTGATGTGTGCAGGGGTTGGGTTAGATTTTCAGCTAAACTCTTGGGAGAAATGCATTATTTATTGGCATTACTTTGCCAATTATTTTAATGCAATATTTATTACTGCATAAAACAATAAGCCTTAGATCTTTGTAATGGAAGAGGAAGATGCTTCCTTGGTCTCAAAGCAGAGCACCAAAGCACAGCCAGGTCCCGCTTGTCCTCCCCCAGAAGTTTATTAATGAATGAACTGCTCCTAACAACTCGCTCTCTTTTTCATCCCTGCCCTCCCCCTTTCCTGTCTTGAACTTCCAGCAGAGAATCGAGTCTTTGTTATCCCTCAGGCCGTTGGTGAACTTTAACCCCTTCCAGCAGCCTCATGCTGCCCCATGGACCGTGTTCCAGGCCAGAGGTGGGCAAAAATATCCCCCCTCCATCCTGCCAGCAGGATCGGGACCCAGGGCTGTCCTGTGCCCATGGCTGGACATGTTTCAGGGTTCTGCAGCACAGAAATGGGCTGGGCATTTGGAGCCATTGAGATGGTATCAGGCAATTTAAAACATTACAGGGGAAGAACAGGTTTAATGGATGTTCCTTCATTTCTAGGCTCTCTCTCCACCATATGCAGCCCACACTAAATAATACACTGGCAACAATGATGTGGGAAGAAACAGAAGAAGCCTTGGTCATACCAAAGTGTTTCATTAATGGATCTTGGTTTTTTCCCTTTGAACTTCTTTAGGACATTAAAAAATTGCATCATACCATAATTTCCTTTACTAGATGTGAAAAATGTGGTGAGGGCTTCATGCTATGCAACTCAATTACACTAATTATGTATCTCCGAAGCCTAATGTACAGGCACAGTTTTGGATACAAGGCAGAAGGACCAAAATGCAGTTTATCAGAACTGTAAAGGGAAATACTGAGGGGCCAGTTTTTACACTGCAATGGCTTTGAGGGTTCAGTAGGAATGAGCTGGACTAGAAGGACATTTTGATGTGCTTTGGATCATGCCTGCATTAAGAAAGAGATCACAATGGTTCTTATCAGTGGTTGTGGAAACCAGATACCAGTGTTTGGTTATTGAGGTTTTATATCCAGGAAGCCTGTAAATCCTCTATTTTATCAACACATCTCCGTTTTATAATATGAATGACAGATGGAGTAAGAGGAAATTACATAATAAAATGAGCAAAAGCTGATATCAGTTTGAATTTGTTCAGACACTGATGATTATCTTGTGTTTTGAATAACAGACATCTGTATGCCTCTCATTAAAGCAGGAGTCTTTGAGCTACCATGTCATCGCTGCAAGTTTTCCCAAGTTTTTAAAATAAAATAACAGGTTTAACTACCAAAACCTCTGTGTTGTGGTATCTTAATAAAATTAAACAGCCTTGGCTTTTCAGGACTCACTGGCTCCTTTGCATTAACATCAAAGTTCCACAAAAGCAAAACCCCCTGTGGGATTTACAGCATGTAAACAGTCAAATTAATCCAGAGCTTGGTGAGAGATTGACACAAAAGAATAGAAAGGTGCAAAGCACAGCTTAATTAGATCATTATATTCCACAATGACCAGCACATGGATTATGGAAATCCAGCTTTAATAAAGTCCTGGATGATGCTTATTTTGGTCGAGAACTGATATTCCCATTGAATATCAAGTTCAGAGAGTAATAATAATAATAATAATAATAATAATATTATTATTATTATTATTATTATTATTATTACATGGACTGGATCCAGTAGGACCACCTTATGGAGGGAAGCACCCATGTTTTACCTTTTCAGCACTCAAAAGCACTGAGTAAAATAACTTAGCTAAAGGAAGAGCTAGTGTTTTGAGACAGGGGAAAGGGAGAAACATGCCTGAAACATCAGCAGAGCAATCCAGTCCTAAATCAGATCTGCTTGCACTGGGCCCATGCCTAAGTTATAGGGTTCTGATCAGTGGCTGAGGGACAATGAGAACCATCTTATTTTTTCCTGAGGGTTACAGGCTGCTGGGACTGGTCAGTCAGGCCAGCTCAGAAGCTAGGTGGGTTTGCTGGGCAATTTTAAGAAGAAAGCTGTTCTTCAGAATAGCCTTAACCAAACACATGAAAATTCACAAAAAACAGATACAATTTGAGGAAGAGTGATAGGGACAAGAGCCAAAAGGAGGGCTGAAATAGGAATACTTGCAAATTAGGAAATGCAGGTCTTGTGAGCTGAACAGCAACACTGACAGAGCTGAGGAAGAGTTTGGACAATACCCTCAGGTACATGGTGGGACTCTTGGGAATGATGCTGTGCAAGGCCAGGAGCTGGATTCAGTGATTCTTATGGGTCCCTTCCAACTCAGCTTATTCTGTGATCCTGTGATTCTGTGGGATGTGAGATAACTGGTGTGAGCTAGCAAAGACATAATGTGATGGAGAGGAGAGTTTGTGTGGGAACTTCCAGTAGGTACATGGGAACAAGAGATGAGCACAAACAAAAGTGTTTTCTCTGTAAATTAATGCAGAGCCAAGAAGCTAAATAGCAAATTATGAGGACTTTTTTCCTCTGAAGATTAAGTAAAACCTGGTTGTCCCATAAGAGTATTCAGAAGATTAATTGTGCTGTTTAATAAACCCCACGTCAGGATGCAGGGGTGCTGTATTTTGGATGTCCACACCACCCACCCTTCCGAAGTTTGAAACCTTTCCACATGGGCCATGTTGGTCCCTTTAGCACCAACTCTGCATGATCCTGGGGGAACCAGCTGCCCAGAAGCCTGCTCAACAACTCCTTACAACTCTGTTGATTCAGGAGTACTTTTAACTCATAATAGAAGACCCATTATGCCTAACTCACTCTTTAACTCCATCAAAATGGAGGAAAATATTTCTAATGCACATAAAAATTCAAGCCCTGAGCTTCTTCAAAGACCCCAACAGCTTAGTTGCTATGAATTGCTCTGTTATGAGTCATTATGAAATCTATAGGGCTGCTTTTTATCTAGGAACAATCAAAACCTTCATCACAGGACTCCCTTTGTGCAAGATCTCCTGGTGTATTGAGCGGTTGCATATTGTCGCACACAAAAAAATTCTGAGAATGTTTTCTTCTTGTAATAGAGTATTAACTACATTTGTGCAATACAGAATCACATTATTTTCAGCATGGTTTTGTTTCCAGCCACACTACCAGGCAGAAAAAATACTTATCATTCACAAATGTCAGTTGAGAAAAATAAATCTAAGGCATATTAAATCATACAACAAAAATGCTCTAAGAAAGCCCCTCACTGCTCCATTCATGCCCTGGAGCTTGCTGATCATTACACATAAAACACATGCTTATTCTCATAAAATGCATTAAGATTTTATGGCACAGTGTCTTGAAATCACTCAGAAACAACCTAGAAATGTCATTAGTGGGTGACTGTGCTATATGAATTATAGTTCTTGCCCAGTATATAATTTCATACCCTGAGAAATTTGATCTACTCAAATCATAATTATTTTCATTTTCATCTGAACATTAACCCTGCTCCATCTATGGGTGAGTAACTAGCCTGGCTCAAAGTCCATTCCCCTTGGAAGGCAAAGCGTACACCAGCACATTAGGAAAACAAAGAGCCAGTCTCTGTTTCATGTTAAGCTGAAAACATCTGGAAAAATAGGTCTTGTTATATTTGGTGCACACTGCATGGCTACTCTGAGATAGCAAGGCAAGAACCAGTATTTCAGATTAAAAAAGACTAATAATGTGTTATTTTCTGACTTGGCAAATAAGATGCTAAATAAATCATGTGAATTATTCAGTGTTGAGGGACAGGTTATATTTTCTATTTTTGCTCTTTGCTCAGTCTCACATGACTTTAATACATGCAGAGGTGAGGAAAAAAGGCCTTTCTTAATCTCTGAAGTATGGCTTCCTCAGTGTTGACTGTAAATTGGGTTTTTCTAGGTGAATGGTCAGAATCTGGGTCCGCTGAAGCGACTGCCAGGAAAGACAACACAAGGTTATATTGGCATTTCCATCCTTCTAAAACTTCTGCAGTTGGGCAGGTCTTCCCCATTTTCCTCCTTTTCCTTCCTGCCTCTTTCCAAATGGTGCACTGAGATGAACACTTGTGTTGGCAAATCTTTGTATCCTTATATCACCCCACAAGTCCTGGGGGAGAGGATGCCCATCACTGCCATGCACACATGCTGCCAAATCCTGCTGAAGAGAGCCTGTTCAGTAGGAACAGCCTTCTCCTGGATATTTATGCCTCGCTGCTCAGAGCTAAGGTCTGACAAAAGTTATGATACCTGAAAAGTACTCCATCAGAGTAGCAATAAACATTCCCTAATGCAACAGAGTGCCTGACTTACATGAAGCCTTTCTTCACAAGCACTTTAAACAGAGGATTACAGTCCCCTTGACACAGCATAAATCCTGGGTGACATGCTGGATGCCATGAATCAAATCAACACTCCAAGGGCAGCCACCAGACAGCGTTTGAAGGCAAGGGGAGAGAAGCAGGGGAGGAGAGTCCCTTCCGTGCTTTGTTGTGCTCATTCAGCACAAGAGCTACAAGGCCATTGAGCTAATCACCACTATAAAAACATTATTTCAATGCCTCTAACATGTGGCAGCATTCTTTACTACTCTGCCCTGCTAATTTGTCTCAGCTCTCTTCTTTGGTTTCCCTCACTCTGAGAGATACTCTATCAGCGCTGGGCATTTTGGATAAATTAAACCTGCCAGGATGCCTGCCTTTTGTCCTGGGACACATGTCCATCACCAGCTGAACACACCCAACAACTCCATTCATGGCTGTCTGCAGATCCACGTTTTGATGGACATCACAGGACTGTGACACCTTCCAGCTTTCACCTTCTCTTTCACCTTTGCTGTGTATGACCAAAGATGGGTATGGCCATTCTCTGGCTTAAACCAGGGATGCGTGAGGGGAGGGTTAGATTAGGACCCCACAGGGCATTGCAAATACTGCATTGTTCATCAGAAAGGCTAATCCCAAGAACTGGAAGAGAGGAAGTGGATATTTGTATTGTTTCACTGGCCTTTAATGTTTTCTCCAATTTTCCCAGCTTCATTGACAAATGCATACAGGCTTGCATTTGGGAAGGCCAAGAACTCAAGTTCCCTTCTCAAAGGAAAGGATTTTGTCTTACATGCAGTATGGACTTCCAAATAAATGTTGTTTTAAATCACAAGGTTAGACCAGATGTAAACTTGGACAAGGGATTGCAAGTTCAGCTAAGAAATACATGCTTTTCAGGTGTTCTCACTACACTTTAATTGGATTGTTGGATACTACCTCTTTGGCAATGCTTGCAGAGTTTTTATAATTCCATATTACACAAATATAAATCAATGAAGTGTAAGCAGATGAAGTATAAACAGATGTAATAATGGCAGTAGATTGTATTTGACTGTTTGTCTTTCAAAAAAGGGAGTTACAGTATCGGCCATATTCATATTTCTTCCTTGAAAGAATGGAATGATGGCTCAAAACACAGCTAAATGTTGTAGAATCAGAATTATAGAATCATAGGATAGTTTGGGTTGAAAGCAGCCCTTAAAGGTCATCTGGTCCAACCCACCTGCAATTAGCAGAGACATCTTCAACTAGATCATGTTCCTCAGAGCCTGATCCCACTCAACCTTGAATGTTTCTAGGGGTGGGGCATATACCACATCACTCAACAACCTGTTCCAGTGTCTCACCACCCTCACAGTAAAGAATTTTTCCCTTATATTTAGTCTAAATCTGTGATCTCTTAAAGTTTAAAAATCATTTCTCCTTGTCCTATTACAAGAGCCCTGCTAAAAGGTTGGTCTCCATCTTTCTCACAGTCCCTCTTTAAATACTGAAAACCTACACAGTTTTCAATGAGGTTTCTCATTATTTTTTGCATCCCTTGCCAAGTTTAGCTGTCACTGCACTTTGGCCTTTGTGATTCCATCCCTACACAACTGGGTTCCTGCTCCCACTGCCTGTGCATCTTCTTCTTGTACTGCTTCCGCATAAATGATGAGCTTTAAATTATGAAATATCGCCTAAGCTCCATGTACATTTCTGGTGTGAAAGCAAAGAACTTGTTTAGTCAATGTGGATATTTATAATGCATTAATTTTCACATTTCAAAGGTATATAGCCTTCCTTTTATGTGATGTTACAAAAGCGTAAAGAAAAAGATTGTCTTGTAATGTAAAAAAAAAGAAGAAACTAAGGAATTATGTAAATGGTGGAAATGATAAAAAGACTTGGAAGGAAATAAGTACTCTGAAGAGCTGTAGTATCACAAACACAAAAAATCATTTCAGACCTAAGAGAATATGAGACCTAAGAGGCCTAAGTGATAGCCATACAGCTGTGTAAATATAAAGATGTAGAGATATGGAATTCATATTATAATATCCTCTCCACCAGAAAGATGCAGTCAACTTACATCATATTTCTTTCTTTAGAACAATGAAAGTGAAACCCCCAAAAATGTGTCTCTAAGGAAAAGAAGCACTTAAATATTATATCTATGGTGAAAAGAAAACAAGGAAAAATTAAAGTGGTGGGGAAGGACAGAAAAGATGCTGGAAGAGCAGGCTGTTTAGTTCAACAATTCCAGAAGATCCATATTGATCTGGAAATAAGAAATCCATCATCTAATCCTTCTGTGGTGATGGTCCTCCTGCTGCTACAATAACCTTGGAGCAACTGAAATGTGGAATGCAATTATAGATGGTGGAATAAAATAGATTGAATTATATGATTCTATGCTGGAATCTATCATTTGTCAAAGAATAAAATTTTTCCACTTCCATTCTAAAATGTTCCTTAGACTGAAGATCAAACCACTGCCCTAAAATGAGGGTGCAAGATCCCCCTCTGCAAGGCCATGCCTCACAGTAAAGTTATAGGACATAGGAATTCCAGGATCTCATAACAAAAGTTTAAATTTTCTTTCCCCAGGATAAGTGTTCCCTCAGTCAGATTAGGAACTCTTACTTGAGTGATTCTTCTCTTCTTAGTGTCAATTGATCTTTCTCATCTACAAAATAAATGTGTCCCACCACCACCCAATGCTCACCTTTCAACCTTTCATTTAACCCATGGTCCATTTTTTTTTTTTTTTTTGCAAATATTGAGACAGAATCTTATCATTCAAAGCATGAGAATATTTTTAATTCTAAGAAATGGAAATGTGGAAACCATGTTGCAAATCAGAATGTGTCCTCCCCTAAAATCTTCCACACAGCAACATGTAAGTAAGCCCCAACAGACTGAAGTAAATTTAAACAACTTTTGCATTTTTCTCAGACATTTTTCCTAGGTTTTTAAAAATATATTGCTTGATGTGCCTACTTTCTCCTTCTAGGCTGACACAGGGCTAATGTGCTAAAATTCTTGTGGACTCCTCGGTATTAGGTAGAATTGGCTCTTTTTTTTTTTTTTTTTCCAATTAGCTACATAAAAGAAAGATCTTTTACACTTTACTATCTGCAGCCAAATGCAGTGAGACAGTTGCAGTTTTAGAGAGCATCCTTCACTAAAAGAAATCCTAACAAATGAAAGTTCAGCACTTAGAAATACGTGTCTTTTCAAACTGTCTTGTAAAATCTTTTGCCTTTAACACAAGTTATATCAAAGTTTCCACTTATATCTAGAGCTACAAACTAGATTGATTGCCAGTGTTAGAAACGGACAAGTCCTTTAAAAGCTTCTCCTTTAAAATCATTTTATGCAGTCTTCAAAGCTATAACATCAGAGATATTAACAGCCCCAGAGGCTTTATTTTAAAGACCACATAGAAAAAAGGAAATATTTTAATATTAAAAAGTCTTTTATATAACCCCCTCAGACAGGAAGAGGGGGGAGAACCTCTGCTAAACCTTTCTAAAATATGTGAGCCAGTTTTTGCAGCAGACCCTGGAGTTTCTCAGGCTTGATGTCAAATTGTATTAGCTCCTCTTCTCTTGCTCCATCCACGAGAAGGGAAGCTGAGGGTGTTACTGCTGTTGGCATATGGACTATGACAGCATCAGTACAGGAAGGTGTATCTTGGAAAGTGCAGCAGTCAATATGCAAAATATAAATCGATTACACCTCTTTGTAGCTTTAATAGCTGTTGTCTGCCAGACTGAAGCTGTTCAGACTTGGTTACACATCCCTGATAGCACTTGGATGATGTAGTAGGACTTGCTCTCAATAGACATTACCTGTCTTCTGTCAAATCTTTCTCCTGTCAAATCTTTTGACCTGCCTGGGAAGCTTCACTTCCAGTAGCCACGAGACTTTGTGAAGGGGCACTACCTTGCTGCAGGCTAACTTCCATGGAAAAATATTTCTCTATAACCAAACAGTCATGTAGTAACCAATGCAATGTCAACAGCTGAGTATGATGAAAAATTCCCAGAATGCTCCTTAGATCTCTCTGATGTCTGACAACTCGCTGTTGGGTGAAGTTTGCATATTTTTTTTTGAGCTTGTGGACACAAACATTCAAGGGCTTCACATCCTGAATCTGAAGTAAGCTGTAATTCAGCCACATTTTCCTTGAAGTGTGTGAGTTGTGATGTGTTGGGAGTTGCTTCAGCACTCAAATATTTTCAGGAAAAAAGATAGTGAACTAGTAAAAATCAAAGCAAAGAGTAGTTTCTATCACTACCAATGGACAGAGAAAAAACAAAAGGAAGGTTACAGTGATTTCCCGATCAAATACTGCCAATTCCTACTTTTTGGTGCATATACATCCATAAGACACCCTCAGCAAGCTTTCTGTATAATACTCATAGATGTTATCATGTACAAACAAGAATGCAATATGAGGTTCATTGCCCTTAACACTTTTTCTTCAAAAGCTACGGTACATTTCCTGAAGATGTTAAGAAAACACCTCTCTGAAGAAGCAGATGTCAAGACATACTCACTCATCTTAGTCTGTGTCCTTATCAACTGCTGCAGTAGAACTGAGGACAGAGCCATGCCATGACCCCTTCAGTACCCACATTGAAGGGCCTCATCACAGGCTGAGTGATTCCATGCAAACCGGCTCACTGCTGCTTTGTAGCCCCTCAATATTACAACAGGTGTCTCTAGACACAGAAATGGAACAGGAAGGCACCATTTTGCTTTGCTACAATGCTCCAGAGTTTCTATTCTGCTATTCATGACTGAAGCCACCCATTCTGATTGAAGCGCAGATTTATTTCTCTTGTTCTTATTTATTGATTGCTCATCTTGTTTGAAAAATGGCCTCCTCCCTTCTTTGAAAAATGTCTGGTGTTTTCTAATGTCAGCTAATGGACATTCTTATCAACGGCTGTAATGTATTTGGCACAGCTTGCTGGACCACGAGAGGAAACTACAAGCCTGTAAATATCCCTGTCTTCTTGTCATTCTGCTCTCCAAGGATGACTCTGAGAGACAAGAAGCCTGCCAGAGTCTGGACCTGTGCTCGGACATGGAGCAAGGAGCGAGGAAAACCCACTCCTCTATCTCAGGGGTCTCCTCACCAGAGCTGTCATACAAGCAATTCCCAATTCCAAGTGCATATTCAAAAGAAAAATGTGAATGCTTAGTTGTGTTCCTTAAGCAAGCCGTGTGTCACGTGGGTTTGCTTTGAACTGGAAGACAAAAATAGGGTACAAGGCACCTGGGACTTCCCCATTCATGTAGCAATGCACCACCTGGATCTCTCCTTGATCCACTGCATTTTAGTTCTGCTGCAAAAATCTGAAAGAAAAGTTACAGTAAATTTTCTGACAATCCAGCTGCATCAAAAGGGCTCACAATCCTACCACCTGATCGTCAGGCACTTCAATACTGAGGAGCTTTCCATTTCTCTCCCCTTTCCAAGGCTGTACTCATGCCAGAAAATGTCACAAAAAGACATAAATCAGACATGGCAAATAAATTTGTAGATATGCTCAGCTAAAAGATCTTCTCTAGCAGATTAACAGGTCACTGCTGAAGAAAGAAGGAAAGCACTTCTACCCCACAGTGTTAAACAGATGTGCTGGGAGCAGGTGCCTCAAAAATGGTAGGAGCTGTGGCCAGAATGAGTAAAATTCTTTGTCATGGACATCGCCAAAAGAGAGGGAAAATACAGTTCACAATGATCTGACGGGAAACCTGCAGACCTTCACAGACCCCTAAACTTTGTTCCAGAGGCATATAGTACTCTAAAATTCATACTCTTAAAAGAAGGTCTTGAAATATAATAAGCTTCTATGAAGCTTTAAACTTAGGATCTACATTTATCACACTTTAAATACAACAGATGGTTCCACATAATTAGCAGCTTATCTGCATGTATTTGTACATAAGAAAAGAAAATGCTTAATGAGCAAGTAAGAAGTCTGTATTTTTCTAAAACTTCCAAGCCTTTGGGCCACAGCTCTATCTTTGCCCCAAATATAAGAATTCTACTGGCATCACAAGGAGCAGTGCAGGTGGAGGATGCTTTTATCTTTTAAAAGCGAATTAGGCTTTCAGATGCCCTGCCTCCCCATCCCCACAATTTCTGCAATTCAAAATATGAAAGGACAAGAAAGAACAACTTTAGGAAAGAATTAACCTTACTTCAAACAGTTAGACCATTTAGTTATAACTTTTTAAGCCTCCAGTAATTACACAGAGCCTTACAGAGTTCCTGCTATGAACCTGACATGCTTAGGTTTCTATTGCAGCCAGCGGTTTCAGAAGAGACAAACCATTTTTGCTGGTATGTCATGATGGATGCACCAGGCACAGGAAATACCAATGACAGATCATTTTATTTCTTCACTCAGAGATCAAAATTAATCTCATCCAAAAAAAGGAAGAGAAGTCAAGAGATTATATGGGCTTATAAAAAAATGTATGAAGGAGAACTTAACCCTCATTCTTGAACATTAAACTTCTTGTGCTTTAAACCAACCACAGTCTGGGCTCTGATATTACCAATATTCATACACTGACTGAAACAAGCCCATAGTTTGTTGACTTTCGTTTATCCTGCCTTGAACTATTTAAGTAGCTGAACCAAAAGTCACACACCAGTGAACAAGCCAGGTGAGAGGTAAGAAAATAGTTATAAAGCTGTCTTATCCTTACTCAGGTACGAAGAATGTCACTATTGCTGAACTGTGGCCCCAGGAGCACTGCAAAATAAGTAAGAATTTAGGAAACACCAGAGGAGATAAAAATTTGTGAGCTGTTTAGCAAATTCCATGGGTGCGAGAAGTGAAGGAAACACTTCTGATGACTGGGAAAAGAGGTGGGGACAAATGAGTGGAACCAATTAGAAAATTAGGTCAATCACTCTTGTAAATCCTTCTAAGTTTGTTTTTCTTGTAATGGCTCTATATAGAGCAAAAAAATGAACACTTTTCATATTTCAACTTGGAAATTGGACCAGCCTTTTTAATCGACATTTTAGTAAAAAAAAAATAAAATTATACTTGAAATTCTGAATTTGGTAATTTCTGACAAACTTTAGAAGGAAAGTCAGATGTAAAGTTCAGATTTGAATAATGCAACTACTGAGCAGCAGGGACAAGCAGTTACAGACATAATGTGTTGAATGTGATTAAAGTAAAAAAGATGTGTCTTCAGCTTCAGCGTGGCAATTCTTCTGCCATTTGTTTTATTTGAAGAAAATTAAAGTAGGCACTGTACGTCCGCAAGGGAAACTGGAATAGTTATTGCTAAAACACACATAAAATCAATTTCTCTTCTCTTCTCTTCTCTTCTCTTCTCTTCTCTTCTCTTCTCTTCTCTTCTCTTCTCTTCTCTCTTCCTTTCTTCCTCCCCCCCTTCCTCCCTCATCCTCTTTTGTCCTCTCCCCCTCTCAAAAATCTCTTACTAAGAAATTGTATAAAAAGAGCAACCGAACAAAAGAACAAATCATGTCAAACGATATCAATAACAAGTTCAACAGTTTTTGTCATTGATTCAGCAGAATTTGAATCTATTAAAAATCTGTGAGTTTCAATGTATTTAAGTTTTATAGGATTAAAAAATCTGAAATTTTTATTGTTTTAGCCCAGTATTTCTCATCCCTGATTTTGTTTCAAGAGATAAATGATAAATATTATCTTTTGCATATTAAATTATTTGATTTTGCAGAAGGACTAAACATATTGACAATGCTATACCCTCCCTAAGGAACAGACAAAATTTCAGCTAATCCACCACAAGAAACCATGATAGATCTTAATGGGGTATTAGCTAACACGATAGTGCAGAGAGTGATGCTTTTGCTGAAATAAAATTAAGGCACCTATTTTGAATGAGAGCGCCTTGACAAAGCCATGCCTGGAGGGGTGAAGACTTATTTCAGGCTGGTGTTGTGCTGCATCTCTCCCTCGGTGCAGGGCAAACTCGGCCGAGTGATGATAATGGGGGATCCCATAGGCAGCTCACATTCTGCACCAGTGATTGCACACCTCTGTGGCCTTGCCTTTATCTCACCGTGCAGCAACAAGCTTTCACGTGAACATCCTCTCTGTCTGCCATTGGAAACTATGAAAGGAGCTGTTTTCTGGTAAGAAAACTCTGTAAGAGCTCAAATGACTAAAACAGGGTGAGCAGTGCAGAGACAGCGTTTGCATGGAGTGCTGCATGTGGACTGGAACTCCACACTGCACACACAGCTCAGCATCCCCAGCATCTCACAGCAGATAGGATTATTTATACCACCGCCTTTATAGCGTTGGATCCAACAAATGGCACCTGGAGTGATTCTTTGCAGAGCCTGAGTACCTTTCTTACCGGGGTCATAACAAACCAGTACCTCCCAGGACAACACAGGAGCCCATGTCTATGCACCAAAGGCCATTCTCCAAGGCAGCCTTCTGTCTTAAAAAATTAGGTTTGAATGGAGCGACAGTGGGTCAGTGCCAAAGAGTAGAAAGGACAAAATCATTCACTGTTCCTCTGTTAGTGTTACAAACCATATTTCAAAGTGACTTGCAGCTCATGGAAATACCACATTGGCCATTTCACCCTCTGCTCTAAATTCCTATCAGCTTTTCTCCACTAAGAAAAGGAAAACATACATGATGAAAACTGATGTAAAGAAAATAAAGAGAAAATGTCCCTTTTCAGAACCAAATAGCAGAGATCAAACTGCTGGGGGAAAAAAACAAAAAAAAAACATCTGCTGCTGGGTGTTACATCTCCCCACAGGAAAAGTTACACTCATTCCACCAGGACTCGGTGAGACACAAATAATGGTTAGAGGAAGGCAGAGAGTCACTGTGTTATTTCATTTGGCAGAAACAGTTGTGTGACCCTCCCCAGTGACAGTAAGACACCTGGATGGAGGAAGGCTTACAACAGCAGAACAGCCTCAGCTGAGCCACCCTGCAGCTGTATGAATGGGTTTTTAGGGTCACAGAGGGGGTGGGTTTAGTGGTAATTCCTCAGTATTGGGTTACAGCCTCTGCAACTTTACTCACCCCAGGGGTTCTCAAATCCACAAATGCCATTTTGAAGTCAGGCTTGCCAGAGTAGGCAAACATACACGTTACAAAACCTTTAAGGTGGCTCAGTCTGCTGGTGGATGCTCAAGCAGGACTCCAGAGCAGACACCTCAAGCCCAGGCAGTGCCACCTCTAAGCCGTGGAGCTTGTGTTTTCCCCTGAATGTTGCCATTCTCTCACGTACACACACAGGATAACTCAGAAGGTAAAACAACATCGTGTGAACTTCCCAGCTGATGGCTGCTTGCTTAAACTCGGTCTTGTTGTGACCCTCTGCAGCTCTTGGCTTCCTGGTCTGCTGCCATGTGAAAGTGAGATGATTATTTGGGGACAGTTTCAGGAGAGTTCAGTCCCAGCATTGCCAAATGTCACTGAGGATATTCTGATCCTCATGAGGGCTATTGACACCTGCAGACACTGTCGAGTCTGTTAAAAAAGTAAAATAATTAACCAGGCTCAATATAGTTTATAATTAGAGTTCATCCAAAAACATCCCTTTACTTTGCTGACAACTCTCCACCTTAATAGTGACTGACAGTACAACACTGACAAAAGATCTGCACAAATCATGAAAAATCTACTTGAGAAAAGTTTGCCATTAAGACAGGAAAACAGTTAGGACCATCTGATATGTCATCTATGACAGAGGTGAACTGCATCTATGAAGGAGAATTCATATGAGACACAGCAAGCTTCAAGAGCTTCAGTTTTTCATTCTGTTTTCCACCCTGTCTGAGTCAAGTTCAAGAGGCACAAATGACTTATCAAAAGGGACCAAATATGAAGGAAATCATTAGTCCAATCCAGGCTGAAGAACCGCTCCTAGAGAATCAGAGTATTTTCAACTGATCAGTAAAGAAGAACTAGCTAGTGAAATATGGATGTGGGATTCACAAAAAAAAAAAAAAAAAAAAAAAAAAAAAAAAAAAAAAGCATAGGAAAGATTTTTGAGGCTATAAAGAGCATTGTCCAGAATATTTAGCATGTATAAACCCTCAAAAGCCAGAGATGCTGACAATGATGTTTGAACGAGTACAGAGTGAGTTTTAGCATTCCCTTGCTGACTGATGTATTTTCCTTTCAGCATTCAGTTTCAACACAGACTGGAGAGTCATTGAACGTCAGAAGAGATCCTGTTTTGGAAATGAAGATGTCTGTGTGGGTGTAAGACTAAATGCTCCCCCATCTTTCAAATGACTCAATGTCTGAAAGACCCAAATGTAATATTTTGGTTGAAATGCTGTTTAATCCAAGCCTAGCCATAATTTTAAGCATTCACAAAGATCTGCAAAAGGACAAAGCCTGCTATCTGTCATTATACTGACTTTGGAGATTTTACATCCCTTCTGCTCAGTGCTTGGTTCCTTTGGCTGTGTCGTCAAGATTAAGCAAAACAGCACAGAGAGCAGGATTTTATAATATCCTTGACATGGCTGCTACCACCTCTAGTTATTGTTGGAAAGCCATTTGTCTGAAGCCTCAATCTGTTTAGCAAATGACAGAAACATGAAGCTGGGAAAAGGAGAGCAGAAGGATATTTTCTACGAAGAGCGTGAATTGTGCTTACGGGGTGCTACTTGTGTATTCAGGATTTGAAGTACTGTGTGGGATTACATGTGGGCATGGGTCCACAAGGCTCTTTATCCAGTTATAACGTGCCCTGCATCAGAGCAAAAATTGCAACAGGCACACAGGATAAAGGAACACATAAAAATTCACTACATTTATTCAAATTGGACTAAAATTTTGAAAGCATTACTTTTTACTTGAAGACTTTGTTTCACAGGACCTAAAGCTGCTTCAGGCTGGGCCACACATTGTCACCCAACTGCCAGCACAAAGCTCAGTGTGCACCTTGGCAAATTCAATAGGAATATGACCATTGCTTAGTGCCTGTCCTGGAGCCCCCTGGTACGGGCAGGTGATTTTGCAGTGCAAAGATCCAGAATTAATGAACATGGAATGGTGGCCTGATTTCTGTTCTGATAACTAATTGGTGAGGAGCAGAGCTGTTCCCCCAGAGCTCGGCTGGACACACACGCTCCATCAGGCATCACTAATGAAATGAGGGGGCTTAGCACTCTTCAGCTGAGCCTGGGCCTGGCATTAAGGGCTCAGCCTCCGAAATTCAGCCTTTCCTGAGGAGATCCTCACCAGCAGTGAGGCACCATAATCACTGCCCACTTTTGAAATTATTTGCCACGGGTTATGACCTCTGGATTTCAGGAAAGAGCAGTTGTGACTGTAATTTGTGGTGAGCGTCCTTTACCAAAATCATTGCAGGCTGTGGAGATTTAAACAGCCTGCCTCACACACTCAGCAATTCACCCTCGAGGTGTCTCATGGATAGAGTGTATTCCTGTGACTACAACACGTTGTTAGGTCAAATCCACCAAACTCCAGCAGCTACTAATACTTGGAGTTGCAGAGAAGGGACTACAGACGTGTGGCCAGAGTGGAGGAAAGCCAATCCCAAACCCCTGCCTTCCATAGCTCTGCGTGAACCGCTGCAGGCATACTAGGCAATGTTGCTGCCCCAAACTGAGACCCAGGGAGCTGCCACCACCCACTGTAGACTCACAGCCCTTCCCCAGCCAGCAGCTCCTGGGCTGAGCTGCGCTCCACTTTCCCAGCTGGAGACATGGGGTTGTGCTGCAGACCTTCCTTGGGGCTGAACTCAGCCTGCTGTGGGAAGGCAGCAGAGACTGGGAGCTCATTCCCACAGACTGTGAAGCTCAAAAGTCATCAGGCAAGCACATTCTGGAAACAATTAAGGTTTCCTTTCTCCAGGGAACAAGGCTCTCAAATATTGTATTACCTTTCTTCCAGCAAGCCCCATGATATTTATTTTCTGTTACACAGTGTATATGTTATCTACATGAATCATTAGTGCTAAACAGTGTAACAAAGTGAAAAAGCAGATGATAGTGTTGTCCAACAGCATTAAGCTATAAAATGAAGGCTGTTTGTCAAGAAAGTAAACCACCAGGATTGAAAATGAAACAGTTCTGCAATGAAAGTGCAGAGAGAGAGAAACAATTATTGAGTAATTTTTTTCTAGCAGGGTTATGTCATAATTGGCCCCTGAATCAAAAATGAAAGCAGCATTGACTTGTTAAAAAATTATAATAAATCAGGTGAAGTAAAAAATATGGTTTGTTGGGGATTTTTTTAAGTATTTGCCAATAAAACAAAAAATCCCAAACAAATTTATTTATGTGTCAACACTCTGAATAACAACAAAATCCACAGAAAGCTTATTTTTTGGCACATTTGCACAAGAGGAGGGCCAATAGTCTGTCAGTTCACACATTCAACCAGGGCACCTCAGCAGCAGATTTTGTTCCCTCCTGGCCTCCCCTGCTCTGTGTTGAGATCAGTCCATCTCAGTCCCAGGGCTTGGATTTGCATGGAAGAAATAACTGTTCAGTGAGACAGAGAGAGAGAGAGATTGCTTGGGAGGAGAACTCCTATTTTTTCCATCGAGCGCAACAGTTACTAAAGTATTTAATATTTACTCAAAGTTTCCACAAGTAGGACAGAAACCAGGCCCGCAGGGAGTGGTTTAGCTTTCCCAGGCGAGAGATGCTTGCACCTCCCTGGCATTGGGGGCAACACATGGTTTGGGCTCTCACTATCCCCCTTGGTGACCCTCATCCTGAAAATGTCTTCAACAATCTCAGGGCAAGCTCCCAAATTCTTTAAGGATGACTAAAAGTCATGCTTTTCAACACAGCAACTACTCAGCAGGGGGAAGGGGTGGGAGGGATGCTGCTTGGTGGAGAGGCTTGCACAAACTGGACTGAGAGCTTTATAGGCCTAATTTTGTCATCATCTGGTTCACTGGCTGCTGGGCTCTCGTTAATCAACAGGAAACACCATCCTCAGCTAATTTGGAAAAGTCAATCTGTTATGAGCTTTCACTTGCTTAGAAACAATCCTGTATGAAGAGGAGAGCATGGCTAGAGCGAGTACTAAAAACAGGCTTTCAGCAGTAACCCCTGCCGTCAGGTGTCAGACAGCAGGGGAGTCCCCTGCTAATGCCTTTTACAAGTAAATCCTCTCCCCTCACTGCAAAATCTATCTGTATCACTATTATTGCTTTCCTGACAATTCCTCTGTCTCCCCGAAGAGATAATTGAAATGTCCTGCTGTTTCTCTGAGTTTGTCCTTTGAAGCCCATTAAATCTTACTCAGCTATGTATACCTTAGAGAAAATAAACTGCTATGCCATGATTAATCATCTCAGATCCTGGCTTATTTGTGAGGTGGAGGTACGCTGAGAATGACTGAGGATGTTGAAGGGTATTAAAGCAAATTGAAAGAGAAAAATGAAAGCCCTTGTGCACTAACTAGAAGAAGGGGGATAAACAACCAAAAACCAGGATAAGAAAAAGAAAAGAACTACAACCCAAACAGAACCTCTTCCTACTACTTGCACAATGATGTCACTGAACATCCCACTGCTCCTAGGGAGAAGGTGAAAAAGAAAACACATGGCAATGATTAGTCACATGGAGGAAGACACTCAGATACACAGTGATGAATACAGTGTCAGGAAGGGAAGGCAATCTATAAGGGAAAGCAGAGCTTTTATTTAAAAAAGGAAAAAAGAAAATTATATTTTTCAGTTCTGGTACTTAAAATGAAGAGGGAATAATAGCTGTTAGGATTAGATTCCTCTCCTTCAAATAAAACTCAAAAAAAATCTGAAAAGGATATTGGTCTAATTGTGCCTTACTTTTAAATATCCAGGGTCCAAGCAGCTATCATACTAATTGACTTTGAAATTCCATTTTCAAGCAAAACCCACTGTTGTAACAGCTGCTTCTGGAAAATTTATGTGCCTGAAATGGTACATACCTGCTATGCTGTTCCAGTGGCAATGATCTAGCAGGAAAGCCACTGTGGAGTTAGACCAGATGGCAAGACAGAAATAGGAAATCTCTGCAATTTCTTTAAATAAAGAACAACTAGGGGAGAAGTGGAGAAAGCTAAGAAAAAGCAAAGTGCAGAGAGGAAAAAAAAAAAAAAGAAAAGAGAACAAAGTTTGGTGGATAATGAAAGGAAATGCAACTTGAAATCAATGTGAGACAATCACTCCTTATCTGCACACAATTAACAGATAACATGGACATCAAAGGAAAACTCAGCTTTTTGCAGTTTGCGTATGCTTGTTAACACAGATTTCTTCATTCACTAACTTTTCCTCAGTTTGACTCTTCAGATAACCTCCTATGGGCTTTTCTGCCAGTTATCAGAAATGACAAAACACTAAATCCTATTTTTTTAGTTTTAAGCTTCCTCTCGCCCTGCTTTCCTTGTTAGGCAGTTTTCACACAAAACTTTCACTCTCACAAGGAGTGCTGCTGCCCGATAATTTAAAAGGTTTCCTATGCGACCAAGGTCTGAATAAATTATTCCACATATGCAAGGGGTGGCCTGGTGTTGCCACAGAAGGAGATGCAGTCCACGCCAGACCAAAGTACCAAAAAGTTCAAAAGTCTAACACAAACCTCCTCTGAGGTGCCACGACCTTGTCTCCTTAAATCTTCTTGTTTAACCTTTTCTCTATGGAGAGACCACCACAGCCTCTTGTTTTGATAGTTACTTTTTAAACAGTGTCCAGTGGCCCCGAGAAATCCCAGCTCCAAGCAAAGCTGTGCCTCCACTGCTCCCAGTGCTGATGGGAACAGCAAGGATCACTGTTGGCCGCTGACCATGAGGTGTCTGGCACAGGGCCAGCCCTGTTTGCCTTGTTCTGCTACCTTCACAAAGGGCCTGGGACCTTTGGCTGCAGAGCATCATCAGAAAATAGGATCATATTAAAAGGCTCAGGGCTGGTGCCAAAGTGGTACTCATCGTATTCTGAATCCCTGCAATCAGCTTAAATATTATAAAACAGAAAGCTGCATCCTAATCTACATACCCTCTCTCACTTCATTTATTTTACATTAAGCAATAAATTCCTTAAGTTAGTATAGAAATCCTTTCTCTGAGCACCATAACTAATTAATCCCTCTGCACATGGATAGTGTTGGTCCAGAGGAACTGCAAATATGGTGCTTGTCAATTCACCTGACAGTGCCTGATATATATGGCAAAACCTCAACTTCTTGGTCAGAGTTGCATCAACACTTACACAAATTAAAGTCCTCCTGGAGTTGCAGGGAAATATGTCCAAGGCCTTAAGAAAGCATATAAAAATTATTTCGATTTTATTGATTCCTTGAGCTGGCACTTAGTCCCATGCCTTTCAGAGATGTGCTGCCATTGCATATCACAAGCACGCCTCTTGTTTGGTTTCACCTTCCCCTCAACAGCAGCTGCCTTGGCAGTAAACAGAGGATGTAAAAAATGAATCCTATCCTGCAATGAGCACACATCAGAAAAAAAACCATTGTCCCCACCGGCCGTCATGTCACAACTTTCAAGAAGTCCCAGGAACAACAGCATTTTGAGGCCAAGAATTGCTAAATGATTAAAACTCCACCAGATGCACTGTGCAGCAGAAGCAGCAGCCTCTGTGGAAAATTCACGAAGGTTATCCTTTGAAAATGCTAATCAAAAGAAAAATTATTCGCTTTGGTACCAGCCACTCTTTAAAATAACAAAGACTGTGCTCATTTGGATTGCAAGACTATTTGTGTAAAGACAGGAAGAACATGGGTTTAGCATAATGATGAGGTCATGTTGTCAGAAGCCAGCCCAGACAAACGTGTCCCCAGGGGCCACCAGTTTAAGGCAACAGAAAGAATCACCATGCTGGACTGCAGGGATTATTTTTTGCTCTGCAAACAGCACGCTTCACTCTGCATCAGTGAAAACTTTTTCACCATTCAGCAACACATGGGCTTTGGCACTGCAGAGTCTGTGTCCTTCTCAAAAGACCAATGAATAATATGTATTGTTAGGCATTGCAAGGAGCATGTGTTCACTGTTTCAACCAAATATGGTTTGTTTTGACATCCAGGACTCTAGCTGTGGGCACATCCCAAAACAGAGAAGACATTAACTTTGTTTTCTAGTAGTTCATCGTGAAATTTCCACGTTTCTCCATGCTTGGTATTCTTAAAGTTGCTACCAATATGTAGAAGAGAAACAAAACCCTACTCACAGATCAGAACTTGACCAGTATTTGGAAACTACTTTTAATACAGAGTTGCCACAGAGAGTACGCATTGTTAATTTCTTGGGATGTGCACAGGCACAATACAGACAAAGCCTGACTTCACCAATTGTCCGAGGAGACAAAGCAGGTTTAAGTGCAAAACTATTAAAATATGTTACTGTCCAAAGAAGTATTGCAGGGAGAGTGCAGTCCTCAGAAATACATCTCTGCAGAGATGAGGCAGTGTCAGCTCAAGCTACGGGCTGCGCAGAAGTTGTGGGATCTCCATTCCTGAAGGTATTCAAAACTCACCGGGACACAGCCTGCACAACTTTCAGGAACTGCTTTGGGCAGGGGCTTGGACTAGACACCTCCAGAGGTCCCTTTCCATCTCTGTGAGCCTGTGCCTCTCTTAAGCCAGTTTAAAGCACAGGAAGAACAGAGCACCCCCACCTCTGCAAAAATATCTGTTTAACAGCAAAAGAAATAGAGGAAAAGGTGCCATTTCAAACAGCAAAACCACTTAAACATTTTGATTCCACGTGAGCAAAGTGCAAGGGTTAGCTGCATTTTACAATTCAAGGAAGCACGTTGCAAAGGGCTGGAGCAATACACCCAAACCCACACAGTAAAAGCAATGTATAGTCTTGAATCCTAGGGCATTTCAGTTGAAGACCTTGCCCTTAATCCTTTATTCCATGCTATATCAGAGGAATCAGGGATTAGCAGAATATAACAGTTAAACAGACAACGGTTCGTATTTTGACCTCATTCAAAAGAGTTGTTGGGCGTGATTAACTTATTTGTGCATTGTAATTTCATTCACATACAGAGCAAAGGTGGAGCATTCTATAAAATGGAAGCAATCAGAGCCTATGCTTTTTTCCAACTAAGTGACCCCCGTCTCCTTCTAAGGGGATGTAAACCACAATTAAGATGATTCTAGGCAGGAAAAAAGAAAACACCAAAACAAAATTATAACAGTAATTCATACTAGCTGGCCCTAGATGAGGTAGTGAGCTCATATGATGAAGTCAATTCCTCTATCAAAGGGTCTTATTAAACCAGGATGTGAGAATACCCTCCTGTGGTAAAAGCACATGTTAGTCAAGAAATAGCTTTCAAGGATGGCTGCTGCCAATGAGCATAAATCAAGGACTGCAATTGATTAACTAATTTAAACACTAAAGACAGCTTTGGTTGCTATGGCAATAAAAGAAAGGTCAAAACCCTGATGACCTTGGAGGCTCATGATCCTCTGGAGATTTCAGAACCTAAAGTCGGGAAATATATTAAAAGATATAATGCTAGCCAGATTGCCTTGTAATAGCTTGGCTGTTTTGTCAGCTGGAAGACAGACTTCACAGCATGCTCACACCAGTATCCAGTGTGCAGCTAGCTCTGACTATCTGATATCTTTGCAGCATCAAAAATCAGCTGGGACATCTGAGAGCCTCAAACATTTCCTTTGAGCTCCATTGTTGGCCTGTTACTAGTCTCAAATTTCAGTTCCCTTTCTCATCGGGTACTTTATTATCAAGTTCTTATGGCTAAGTTAGCTTCCCGGGTAGCTGCTCCTAAATTCATTGTACTTTTCGTCCTACATACTGCTTAGAGGCTTGATTCAGTGCCTTTTGATGCATGAAAAGCCACTGTAGAAAGTGGCAGAAAAGCAGCACCTGAACATCCCAGGAGAAACCAACACAGGCCACGGAGCTCAGTGATTTGCTCAACTTGCAGCACCTAAGGGTGTGGCCTGTGATGCTCAGGAAACCTCCTGGCCAAATGTTACACCCGAATGCTGTTTGACCTCCACTGTGTCTAGTAGAACTTCATTAGGATCCTCCTACTTTTACCCACCCAATCCAGAGAGCACCAAGGGATTTAGAAACTCTGCCTGCATTGTGTCTGAATTCAGCTGTCACTGAATAACAGGCATCTGTGAGAAGCAAGGAAAAATAAGATGACTGTGTGACCACAACAGCCTTATTGTGTAAAGCATTTGCCAAATTTCAATAATTATATAGACCAGCCTATTAGCCTTTTTTTGGAAAACATGCTCTTCATTTCAAGACATACTAAACAGTCATATGTCTTGTGTTTGAGTGCAAACACTGATTTCTTTTGTCAAGATGGTAGGCAGTTTTTCTGAAAACAGGACTACTCCCATGCAGAAGGGCTTTGCTGTTTCAAAACAAATGCTGTTTCTATGAGGAATTTGTCAGAACATCAAGATTAGCTGTTATTCCCCATTGCATTTGTAAAGACTCAGATTGCATTCCAATCCTACTTTCTAGAAAATATCTAAGCATGCTTTCCTCGGTATTTAATTAAGATGTTTATCTATAATTGGCATTGCATTAGTATTGTATTGTATGTTAACCAAAATGGCATCCACACTTGTTCTGCCTAAAACCACAGCCACCAAATCTGCCAGCTGCAAAATGGCAAAAACCTTGAGACAAATGCATTCTTGATTATTTGTCTTTAGACTGGCCCCTTAAACTTACTTATTTGTTATTGGGTTTAAAATATTTTAAAGGCCGATCAATAAATTGGAGGTGTGTCCTTCTTACCCACTAGGGTTTTTTTACACATTTCACAAAGAGCATAGAAAAAGTCATATTTGATGGGCATCAAAGAACAAAGCAGGATGAGAGGGAGCCAGTCAGTTCATTGGCTTAAGGAAGGTGAAAAGATTCATGGTCTGAGGATGACACTTGTAGTTTTGTGTTATAATAACACTCTAGACAGTGCCTGATTCACCTTCAGCATGCAGGCATAGGGCACCAGAGAACATCAGTTCAGCTACAACAGTCACTCACTTTGTTGAAGGGAAAGCATCCAGTTGGCTGGCTTTGCTCTTCCTAACAAGAAAACACTCTGGGTCAGCTCCACAGGACATTAGGCTCATTTGAATATTAAATATTTTAACTGCCACATATCTTTATCCTCTCTTTTTTTCTGCCCTGAATCCATGAAAGCTTTTGTGACAGCTGTATGCTATTTATTTATGTGAGAGCAGGTTATGGCCCACTTGGGAATGTCAGTCTTGATGCACAGAGCTCAGTCTGCATTGCTCCAGCAAGAGCAGAAGTACTGATCCTTCCACTATAAAACCGGAGGGTGCTGGGAAGAATTCACCCATAAAATTTATAGCTATCAGCATATCTACAACCTTCGACCTGATTGCATAGAATTCGTATGCTATAAACCTTCATCTCCATCCACAGGAGAGCTGCGGCCACTGAACAAATGAGGTTTTCCCTGATAACCACACAGACATCCACCTCTTCTCCCTTCTGGCGAGGACAGTGTAGTGGTTTGATCCTGGCTGGATGTCAGGCACCCGCCAAAGCCATTCTGTCACTCCCCTCCACAAGTGGACAGTGGAGAGGAGCTATAATGAAGGTTCATGGGTTGAAGTAAGGTATGTGAGAGATTCCTCATCAACTACCATCACAGCTAAAACAGACTCAAATTTGGGATATTAACTGAATTTATTACTAGCAAGATCAGAGTAAGATAATGAGAAGTAAAATAAATCTTATAAACACCTTTCCCCTACCCCTCCTCCATCCCAGCTCTGCCTCCTACCCCAGCCACCCCTGTAGCCCCCTGCTACCTAAACATGGCCATGCAATCCCAATGCACAGGGTTTCTAAAATTTCTAAGGAGAAACACTGCCCTTGGGCCATGTCTGCACAGCATATCCACCCAAAATCAGGTCACTGCCAAGCTATGGTCATAACCAGACTTTTCACCATGGAGGATGAAATTTACACAAGAAGATCCAGAGGGTAAAGCCATCAGGAACTGGGTCCCTAAATTTCCCATCTTCTTTCAAGTTCGCAGCCCCAGTTCCTTCTCCCTAAAACACTTCACAGTTAAACAAACAACTAACTCTAAACAAAATAGGTTTTGAGTATTTTTTAAAATATTTCAAAGTCTTGGCTTTTGTTTCTCTTTGAAAGAAATACAGAGTAGAGATGGGAGAATTGGCATCAAGGGGAGGAAGCCCCTGCTGGCCCTGTGCATGTGCCTCCCACACACCCTGTGGTGTCCCTAAGGGGCAGTTTCAAAAGCCTTTGGCCCTTTTCCCTGGCCTTCCTCCGGCTGCAGTACCAGGCTGTGGTCCAGCGTGTGATCCTTATGAGTGACAGCATCTGGGCACGGCAAGGGTGGGGAACACCGTGATAGAAAACACATACCAACTACCTGTGGGCTGTGTATCCCCAGCTTTCCCTCTGCCCTGCTTTCCCCCTCTGCCCAATTTCCTACTCTTGTCCTTGCTCTCCTCCCCTACCAGCATCAGCAGCAGCAGGTGATGTCCCTGCTGTCCCACCACAGAAGTAATGCCTGGGCTTCCCCCAGCACTCTTCCCACCCACCCCCAGCTACATGGCACTGGCCAAGGTTTAGGATGGAGGAATGTTAATAGGAAAAGCCAGCTGAAGCAGGCAGGCATTTAGCAGATTTTCCGCTCTGTGCAGCTGGCAGACTGACCGCGGAGCTGTCGGAGCGTGGGCTGTTGATTGGGGCTCCTGGATTGCCAGGCAGCCCAAATGTTTGATTGCCTTGCCTGGGCACACCAGGGCACGGAGCAATCACTGCTGCAGCTTGCAGGTGCTCTGTGTGTGTCACAGGACTTTTCCAGCAGCCCATGGCAGTGCACTCTGCATCTTGTGGCCCTGAAAGTGCTGCAACAAGTTTAACAGTGTGGTTTTACAAAGTGAAGGGTAAGTTTGTGTAGCTTTTTATAGTCTGAGTGATTTTCTTCAGATGTTTTCTTAAAATACATTTGGCCACTCTAACTGTTAACTCGCAGGTCACTGAGTTTCATAAAGAGTTTTTGGTTGTCGTTAAATTAATTTTGCTTAATTCCAGATTCCAGAGGCATTCCCTCAGCCACAGTTTGCACCCAGTTCAGTGAGCACATGGCCAGAGGGCTGAAGCCCACCTGCAATCCCACTTGGCCCAGCATCCCTGCTATGGTGGCCTCACTGAGGACAGGCATTCAATGCCACCACACCTGGGCAGGTGCTTAAAGAAAAAAAGAAGAAAGTCCAGCCTGCATCCCATACACCCTTCTCTGTCTGATCCCCATGAAGCTAGGATGGGTTGAGAGCCAACCCGCTGTCTCCTTACCCCTCTCTGAGCTTCAGCCAAATAAGATGCTTTCCACAGAGCCCAAGAGAAAAGCTAGGGATCAACGGGAAGCTGCTTCTTACGGTGAGCTGGGAGATAAGGAAAAGGACAGGGGATGATGAGGCCAGGTTGCATTTTTAGCCTGGGCACCAACTAATTTTTTTCTGAACATTTTAATTTTTGCAGTGCTCTTTGCCTCTGGTTCTTTTGTATCCTGTATTGAAAAGTTAGAAACACTATTGATTACCATGAACCACCTGGTCACATTTTTGACAAATATGGCCTTCTCAAGAAGTCAGACCCAGCAGGGAATAAGACTCAGTTGTATGCAAGTATTTAAAAGAGCTTCTGGTTTGATAAAGGAAATATCAGTGCCACAAACCTGCTTTTGCCTAGAACATTGCCTCAATCCCACTAGCAAAAGTGGCTCACGCATATTATCCTTCACTCCATAATTCCTTGACATGATTCAGTAACCCTAAGCAAAGGCAACATGTTATAATCCATTGCTAGACCTTACCCCATCAGTGCCAAATTGTTATAATTTATCACTCACCCCAGGCAGTCCAAGTTTATTCCATTTGATATGCAGACTGACATTCACAGTCCTGGGATATTTGACAGTTTTTGCCAGAGTTTCCCACTTTCTGAATACATTTGAGTTATACATTCAACTAACAAATCATGGTAATAATATTAAGACAAAAGCCATCTTATGCAGTTTGGGCACAGGCCAGTTTATACAGCAGGATCTGATGTGTCTAAGCCTTGATTGATGCTCACCACATAAATTCCCCTAGTAATTAACCTGGACTAATAACTCCCAGCCATGCCTAGGAGACCACCCTCTTGCCCTCCCCAGCTACAAACTCATCATTTAAAGTCAAATGCCTTAGAGGCTGCTCCTGGCAGGCTGGGGAGGAATGAAACCATAAACATTTCTGAGACTGAAAGAGAAGGTGGTGAGGAGGGAAATCACACATCAGTCAGTCCCCAGATGACATTTTATTTATGTAAGAATGGTATGTTTTGTTCATTTTGCTGCTGTGAAATACAAAAAAGGATGTGGGACGTAGAGGATGAATTGATGATGATGAGAATGGAAGAATTCCAAATGATAAAGACAAAGCAGCTCCGGAAATGTCCGGACCCTTGCCCAATTTGCCTGCAGCAGTCTAGCAGGCTTGATTCTCCATTATGCTAGAAATTTCATCCTACTCTGACAAAGTGGGCTTTGCTCACTAGTAAGATGATGCATTTTTATGAATAGGAAAATCCAAGAAGAAAGAAAAATCCCAAAGCTATTTAAAACCAAGAGAAATCACCCTTCTGCTACCCATGTAGGATTCCCCTCCTTTCCTTCTCCTCCTCTCCTTTTGCTGTGCCCTCTTAAGGAGCAGACACAGGGAGCAAAGAGAATAAAGGCTGTCACGCTTATGGTCCTCAGGATAAGGAGTGTATCAAGGGCATAATTGGAGTGTGCTGCTCTCCTGTTATTTGTTTTCCAAAGCCGGTAGAAAGATAAGCATAAATTAGAGCAGCTCTGAAGTAGCTATCTTCATATCAGGGACTGACAGTCCTTGCAATACTCTCTGGAAAACACTGGACCCAAGAATTTCCCATGGCAGCTTATGCTATCTTTACCTTTCCAAGGCTTCCCCTAGCACAAACACAGACAATTAAACCCTGTGCACTTAGCTCACCAGTGTACGGCTGTGGGTTTGTGGTTGGGAGACAAAAAAAAAAAAAGAGACAATAAAGGAAGAAATATGCTTTTAAAAGCACTCCAAGCATACTTTAAAAGCATAAGCACTGGATTTTGTTCATTTGTGCTCACCAGTCTCCCAGGCCGCAGCCACAGCAACATGCAATCCATATGATTAAACACGCAAGGAGCAACATGCGTGTGGAAGAACAAGAAGATATTTCAAAAAGTTTCATTATGACCCTCCTGCAGATGGGTCTTTGAAACAGATGCAGCAGGACAGGAGCTCTTCCTGAATTGTAAGACCAAAATCAGGGATTTACTGGGTCAGACCAAAGACCGCCCCCCCCCCCCCCCCCCCCCAGCCCAAGTTTCCTATCTGGCCATCTGAAGGAGAACAGAGCAAGTCTATTACAGACTCTTCCCAGATCATTCCTCCCGGCCTGCAGACTCTGCAGCTCGAGGATTTTCCAAGCCAGAGGCAATGCCCTTATACTCAACAGCCCTTGGGAAATTTTCCTGCCATGAATTAGTCTCATAAAAGAGATAGTTCAGCATTTTCAGCAATGCTGTGCACATTTCTCACTACCTGGGTAAAGAAACACCTCTTTATGTTTGTTTTGAACTCCCTGCCAGCTAATACTTTTTGATGCCCTTCAGTTTTTCTAGTGAATAGGAGAGTCTTTTATTCACTTTTCCTTCTTTCACTTTTTTATGTCTTTCGCATAACCTTTTCAATAACCTCTTTTCCAGTCTAAAAAGGCCTACCTACTTACCCTTATGTAGAAGCTATTCAGTAAATTTTAGCAAATATTATGAAACTCCACTTTTTTTTCTCCTTCTAGTCCATCTTTTTAGGGAAGGAGGAGAAAGAGAATCAATATAAAACACAATACCCCCAACCTGTGGAAACCACAGTCTAAGTGAGGGTCTAGTATGACCTGGGGTCTTGTGCCACTCAAAATCTGGATTGAGCCATCCAAGCCCCTGCATTGTAACCATGCTTCTGGGACTTCAATTGTCAACTATTTTTAATGAAAAAACAATATACCCAGCTCTTGCAGAGGTTTAATCCATCTCCCTCTTGGCTCCAAAGAACTCTCTGGTACCCCTTCACCACAGGCCTTTGATTCTTCCAGTGGTTGTAGTATTCTCAGTAAAGCTCTGAATGGACTCCAGGAAGCCTAAATGGTTCTTCAGGCTCAGCAACTTCTGGGTTACTTCTGTGGTACAGCTGAGCTGTCTGTCCTGCAGACATCAACCACACCGACCATGCCCTCTCCACTCTTGTCTACCACCCATCCAGTAATACACTATATTACACCTATACTACATTTCAACATGTTTCATAACCAAGCAACATGACAGCTTCCATGAAATCTTTTCTTTCTCTTCCCAAAAAATCTACTTGGCTACAAAGAGATTCCCATTGCTGCCCACACATTGCCCCCCTCTTCTCTCTGTCCGTGCAGGCGCAATCACTGAGGCAATCTTCCTTACGAATGTGTGAGTGTCTGCTGAAGGTGTTCCACAGCATTATGGAGAGCCAGAAATTAACAAAAACAGAAAGTACAATAAAATGTTGTACACAGTATATGAAAAATATTGATTATAGAGCTGACGTTAAAATATTTTAAAACTATGTTTTTCCTAGGCTTGGTATTGCCCATCACCTGATTCTGAGCAAAGCTGCTGTTGATTATCTTAGTTCAACTTTCTTTTTGCTGTTTGTGATCCACTGTGTGTGCTTGTGTTTGCCTTAGTGCTGTCTTTCAACAACAGGGGTGAAAATCTGTCAGAGCATTAGGTATTATCAGTTATCACTGTGGCTATATAAAGAGATTTGAGGGCCCTGGGTCTGCTAGGATTTTTGCATTTAATTGTGTTCACCTTGAGAAGGAGAGTTACACAACTACTCCATTTCCATGCAAACAGGATTTCTTGTGAGCAGGAACTAGCACTTTGGGGGGTTTATTTGCATAAAACCTTATTAATAAAAGCAAAATCATTTGATCAGAAAGCTGACATTCTAATGAAAGCAAATTTAGATGTTGTAGGCAATGTGGATTCCACCTTGACAGATCACCTACGTTCTTTCTCTTTGATTTAACACTCTAATAAAAGACAATGGGCTGCTTTTCTTTCTTTTTTTTTTTTTTTTCCCACTGGTTTGTAATAATTTACAACTGATTTTTTATTTCCTTTCACACAGTACCTGGGAGCTACCTCAAACCTTTTCCCCACAAGCAGTAAGAATTTGGATCCTTTGTTACACAGAAATAAATGTAATATTCATTGTCCAGTGGTGTGATAACTGGTGGGAGGCAATTCAGACTCAGGGTAGCCTCTGCACTCCCTCCCCACTTTGAAGATGGGTTTCCGCTCCTGTGTCACCAGCAGTTTGCTCTGTCCTCCGTGAGACCTTGCCTTCCCCTGTATTTAGGCTTGATACACCATTTCAGTAGTAAACAACGGCTGTAAAATCTCAAAAATATACTGCTCAAGACAGGAACTTGCATTCTGCATGAGGGAAAACCATATTCAACTCTTAAATGACTGAGTATGGAATTGTTCCATAACATTGAATTTGCAATGTTGAAAACAAGTTAATCTCACAAGCAAAAGCCAAGCCTATGGGAAAGCAACTCATCCCTGTGCTGTTACTAATGATAAATGTATGTGCTCTCAGCCTTGGCAATACAATGAACTCTCCCCAGATGAGTAATATGCTCAAACAACCAGCCTTGGAGACAGGAAATGGACAATTTATTTCATCTTTATTTAATGGTCAGCAAACAACACATTACAATTAAAGCAGGTCCCATCTTTCATGCCATGCACACGGATTTTAATCTCACTGTAAAGGAAGAGGGAAATTTCTGAGGAAGTTCATTAGCAGAAATGATCTTTTACAAATGAATTAAAATATATGTGCACTGACTGAGACTACAGCTTGCAACACAAGCTCTTACAAGGGATTAAGACATTCCTCTGGTCCTCATTTTCCTCCTGTAGTTTATGAAGATGCAGAATAAAAGATGTCCCCTCCCTTAACACATCTTGTAGGCAGTCAAGAATGGGAACAGGTGAAGAAGCCTTCAAACCTACTGTCCAGTAACATGAGATTCTTTACTGTTCATTCAGGGCAGCAGCAAATTGCTTCCCAGGAGCCTAAATACAACAATTACTCTTTCTGGGGGATGCTACTGAAAGCCATGAATGCATGCTCACAAGACTACTGATTATTATAAAGTCCATACAAAGGGCAGAAAAGAGAGGCACGAGGTCATGAGACTTCCTCAGCGACTACTCAGTAACTGCTCTTTTCTGCAGAATTTGCTGATTCATCATTTTAAAAATGGTCTTACAGGCAAAACTTCAGAAAGGTCCGAGGAACTCTTCACAGGAGTCTGAGACAGGGATATTTTTTGATCATCAACTCCTCTGTCATGGGAAAAGTCAGGAGATAAGGATCCTCTTGGGCTTCCACCATGAAAAGTAAAAGTATATGGAGAAATGTTATATGTATTCATTTGTTTGTTATGGGTGGCTGAAGGCAGAAAGCCTTGCCTGAAAAATATCCAGGTTTTGTGAAACTAGAAAAAAAAAACAAAACCAGTATTAAAAAAACCCACAACAGTTAGTTAGGTTTTTTTCTGACAGTGGAAGCCAGACACTCTCTGAGATTGATTGGTTTTTGTATTGATATGTATTAAAACAATACAAACTGAAGCATTTCCAGCACTGGTGCAGAATAACTGGTCCTTCAAAATCACACAGAAACTAAAAAGGTACCTCAGGTTTATGTCCTTTGATTTCCTGTTTATTACAAGTTTTCAGTTTTAATCAGATACCAATGCTGCACAACAATGAAGACTGCCTGCACAAAATAGAGTTTGCGATATTTACAGCAGAAAAGAACCCAGTAGCAAAAGTTAAATCTCCTCTAAGGAGTTCAGTTCTTTGTTAGGACCTCAGTGCTCGGCCACAACTAGTTACAGAGAAAGTAGATCTCATCACTCTAATGACTGTTTTCATTTAGTTCTTCTACACAACACTCAACAAAACACACAAAAAAAGTTTGATATCACTCAGACATTCCTCAGTCTAACAGAGTACACTCTTAACTTTCTAGTGTCTGCATCTCTCCAAGCCAGTC
Source organism: Acanthornis magna (assembly GCA_036785705.1). NCBI lineage: Eukaryota > Metazoa > Chordata > Aves > Passeriformes > Acanthizidae > Acanthornis > Acanthornis magna. The sequence goes on from JAWUZG010000090.1 coordinate 19,087,392, forward strand.
AGATACCATCTGGAAGCTATGTAGTCCTATTAGTCTGGCACAGTGCTTGAACTAATTATGCAGAGACACAGCAGTTTTGTGATTTCCAAATACAGATGGAGAATCTTCAGTTGGCTCAAGGCTGCACGTACTGACCTTCCTGCACATTGGTAAGATACTTAGAAAAAGTGGAAAGTGTTGCAACATATACAGAGAGCGAAGAAGAATATGAGTTTGAACGGCTCCACATTGTGCAGAAACATAAAAGCAAATATCTCACCTGGCAAGGGGTTTGCATTTTTCAATGAAATGCTCATAGGAACAACAGACTGGACCTGTTTTCCAGGAGTCTAAAGAACAGGCCAGCAGTTATATTTGTCTTGGTGCTATTAAAACAGTAAAGTCTACATTATGTTCCTCCTCTAGCCACACACTGATTTTCTCATTTCCTGAAATCCAGCTGAATTCAAGTTTTTATTACATGTACTGTGCTGCAGCAATCTGATTTTATGGAAGACTTTTCACACACACAGAAAGGTAGACTACACACAAACACACGTGTGCTGCAGTTGCTGTACACTGAGAAAAGACTCAGTTCCATGTACTCATCTGATGTGCTCGCCTGGTCTTCCTTTGCAGTCAACTGACAGAAACTTTTTGGTGCACAAACTGGAGTTTCTGCGCCAAAGCAAGATGATTAAAATCAGGCAGATTAATCAGAGCCCAGAAGTACCTTCTTCTTCTTTTTGAGTATAAAGTGCACGTAGACATCTATTTCAGACACAATGACAGCTAGGATAATGAGTCCCCAACCTAATATTTTAACCCTGTGTTTTTGAATCTTACTTACACTGTTTCTAGGGCCATTGGTCATCAGTTTGACTCCGTCTCATAAATACATGATACATTCCACCTCCCTCTGATATGAAGTATAGAAAGGTAATTCGTGAGTAGGTTTATGTCATTAGACAGCAACACATGGGTCAAATTCTAATAAGCCTCTGGTTTGGCAAGAATGCAAGGAAAGTTGGAATTGAGACCTCTACAGCTAGATAAGGAAAGGGTACCTCTTCCTGGATCCCTTGTCCACTGTGGCTCACCACAGCTGCAGCTTCTCTAAGGAGGTTCTGCCTTAAGGAAGTACAGGGAGATCAGCAAGTCATGAAGGTGGTAAAAGGTAAGGCTCTAGGTCCTGTTCTCTCCTAGTCACTGAATCAGGGATGCAGCTCATCCCTAAAGGCTCAGTGAAATGTGGGTTATGTATCAGGTGAGGTAGCTACCTTCTGGCCCTCCTCATTCAAGAAGGATGTACAACATCTGGGCATCTGAGGATATAGAGGAATTTATGTGGCTTTTTGGTGCTATCTGAAAATACCCATTTATACAACTTAGAAAGAGTTTCCAAAGCAATCCTTTCAAAGCTGTCAAAGCTTGGAAAATTTTCTCTTTGAAAGACTGTTTGAAACAATTTTCAGAAGCTGTCACCCACAGACTTTAATTTCTCAATCACCTGATATGTCTGTTTGCAACAGCATCTACCATAGTACTTTCTTAAGAGCTACCAATAAATAATGGATGCTTCACTCATTACCTTAATTCTTTTTAAATAAGTAAAGAGGCTCTGAGCACACTAAATTACTGCATCATTTCTGATGTCCTAATGGAGTCCCCACTTAAATCAGTTTGAGACAGGAAATCAGGAAAGTGCAGTGATCAGCCAAGTTTTCCAAGCATTACATTAACATCAAAAAAACAAGCCCAGGAGTGAAATGATTTTACCATATTATGAAAGGCTTTCCCTGAGCCCTCTGAGGCTATTCTAGTCAATCCTTCTCAACTGCTGCATTCTGGGTCTCAAGCAGCAGTGACAAGTAGCAGCTTATAGTAACACTCATCTTGACAAACTTTAGTCATCTGAAAGTTAACCACTTAATAGAAACGACTCATCAAGCCTCCCCCTTCAATCACTGAAGTGAAATAGGTGCCTGGAGTGAACAAAATTTCTCCAGACTGTTACAAAGGTTGCTCAACTAGATGCTGACTTCAGCAGCAAAAATTGTTTGTGAGATTTCCATTTCCTACCACCCTCAAGTCAATTTTTCACACTTTTGTGGTCCAGTTTACCACTTCTCAATCTTTCCATTACAGCTATTTATGGGACCATGCTTTTAATCCTGATTAAAACAACTGTTCTGACAAGCATAAAATGAGCCTTTGTGTGGGGCAGTCCCTAATCAAGGAATAATTGTACTGTTGATGTTAGAAGGTACCTCTTGAAATTATTTAGCCCAAATGCTCTGCTCAATAAGGGCCAGCTAGACCAATTTGTCCAGGCCAGTGTTCAGTCAGGTTTGGAATATCTGGCTAGAATCTTGGGCAACCTGCTTTAAATCATGACATAACCTTAACTCTCATCCAGTGACTATGGCACATGAGTCATTTTGTACCTGCGAAAACACACACTTACTACCTGGTCTGGCCCAACCTCCTCCACACTCTCTTCTGTGACCACCAGTGCTGTCATTCTGGTGGGTGCAACAACAAAATCAAAGTCATGATGTATCTAAAGAAATTACTATGCTTGGCAGCATAACCTGTTTGACACTTTCCCTGGCAAGTTCATCATGCAAGTACAGGTGCTCTGTGCTGACACAGAGAGACGATGGAACCACACAGCTGGACATGTAAGGGAGGGCCAGATCATTCTGTCAGAGAAGCAGAGGGAAGATGACCCAGACCTTCACCTTTTCAGTGTCAATCAGCCATTAAAACAGCTCAGCAGTCTTGCAAAACCATATCCTTAATTTCCACAAGAGTCTCTTATGAGGTTAAAAATTAATCAAATACATTCCATTTACCTCTTCTAGCATGGTCCCAGCAATAGCTGCACCAGCACATCCAAAGGGATGGGAATTGCAAATTCAGGAGCAGAAACTACTTAAATCAGGTTTGTCATTGAAGTCAGCATCTCAGCAAATGAAATCTCTAAACACACCTCTTTAGGATGAAATTAATTGCCCTTTGGAGGTCCTTCTTTCTCTCTCCAGTGGCTAAAGGCATAGCCTAGGTTACTAACCCAGCTTAGGCAGCTGGCATGTAGACAGTTAAAGGCAGCTGAGATGAATCCCCCTCCCATGGTTGGGGGACTAAGAAAGCTTGGCCTGCAAATACTCTTGCATTTCACACATTTCACAATGAGAGCTGAAATACCCTGTCCCTTAGCAACCACCAGAGGCCATCAATTTAAACTTGCAAAAGCTTTTGACCAAGTCCCTCTCTATAGACATATAGCAAAGGAGTAGTCATGGCATGAGAGGTAACATTTCATCATGCATTGAAAAGTGGCTAGGAGACTGAGATCAAAGGTAGCCAGCTTGCTTTTACTGTAGCAAAAGATTAACAGCAGGATACCCACAAATTCCGCACTAGAGCTGTTGTTTATCAAATTTATTAATGACAGAGAGGCAAGAGCAACAGCTAGCACTGAAGAAATTATTTATGCTAACCTTTCAGCAACATTCAAGGTACAGGAAGAAAAAGCATAAGGTATTATGTATGACATACATGTTCCCAACTGATAAAGTTTTGAAAGTGATCTTCCCTTTAGCACCAATATGAAGCATCCAGGAGTATTTTCAGATTCTCTGACCATTATGGTGAGAGGATATTAGATGAAATTCACTTACAGCATCAGAACAGCCAGTTCTTTGCTCCTGTGTTATGTTGCAGTGGGCCACTAGACAAAGACATAAGACTTCGGCATAGGGAAGACAACAAGAAACACCTCACAGACTCTCATTTTTGTGTTTATTGCTTAATGGAATACCATTAAATTATACAACATTGTGAAGTCTTCTGTGAAAGCCAAACCGCTTCACCTTCTACTGTTTTGCCATCTAATCTAGGTGATTATCATCCAAGCCTCCCACTAAAGTCAACAACTTATTTTCCTTTTAGTGTCTCATAGGTTTATCTTGTTGAATTAAGTGTGGCATCTGATGGTGTTCATTGGCTGGGCTACTCTTCAGGCTCATTGTATTCCTGGGACTCCAGAAATACAATTTTGACAGACAAAATAGCCATCACAAGGAGAAATTCACATCCAGTTCCTGAAGCTGCAGAACCATAACAACATAGCAAAGGCCAGTTTATTACTGAAGAATGGCAAAGTAATAATGTAGGGAATGTTTCCCCCCTGCTTCATGTGGTTGGACACCTCTAAAACATTCTTTTCAGATGCAAAGACAAAATCTGCAGAGTTACCCATAGGGTATAATTAATCCTACATCATATTAAACCACAGGAAGTAGCAAAGTTGTCCCAGAACCCAGAACAAAAAACTGCCAGGCTTTTTAAAATACAGTCTGCAGGTGGCTACATGAAACTTTTGCACTAAAATGATGGGGCTTTGCCATCTGAAATGCATAAGCCTATACAAAATCTAACTACCTGCTGTAAATTGAAGTACCATAAAAATAAAATTGAACAATTACCTTTTGTGGGCAGTGCAGATTGAGCTATAGATCAGATTTAACATGACTCCAAAGCAGTAAAATTCCACCAAACACAGCTGAAAGAGCTGCAGTCAACTCCCGATTTAAACTTTGGATTGAGGGTACAGATGGGGCTCAGGAGACAAAATTAGCGGAGGGATCATGGCAGTGGCAGGGGGCAGGGAAAGCCATTGTGTCACCACATCTACTCAAGAGCTTAAAGAACTGGAGGAGTTCAAAGTGAGAGGAAAAGAAAAAAAAACATGACAGAAAAGCCACAAATGATGAGGTGCAATTCTGCTGCCAGATACATACACAAGGTTCCTATAGATTTCAGTGTCCTGGATGAAGGGAAATGAAAGTGTTCATGCTTATAATAGCTCGTCTTTATTTCACTCCTTCCTTTGATATCTCTCCTTAAGCAAAACTGGGACTGGACAAAATCATTCACCTCAGGAACAATGGCAGGACTTTAGAGATAGTTCTCTATTGTTAGGCAGCTCTCCACTAATTCAGAAGGTGCCTCCGTTTGTTCTTTATCTTGTTTTTTAAATTATGCTGACAATCCGGCTCAGGTAGAGACAGTTGTGGCTGGGAGTTTAGGGGGGTTGGATTTCTGGTTTTGGGCTCAGTGAGGATTCTCCGAGGGATCTCACCTGGCTGAGTAAGAGTATTTTGTCACTTCAGGGGCACAAATCCTCCAAGGCAATGATGTTAGATGCAATCTTATCCAATCGTTAATCTAACAGATCGGTATGCATATCCCCGAGCTCTACTGCTTGTAGCATGAGCTGAGCAGACTCCAATCTGCTCTGATCTGGAAGCCCTTCCAGCCCCACTGTGGAAGTAATGTCCATAAGCTCAATCCAGCTGCAGGCCTTTGAAAGAAAGCATGTTAAACTCAAACACAGCCTGGCACTAGCAGCTTTACAGCTCTTGAAGCCACGCCGCTATTCTGTGTCTGGCCAAACCAGAGTGAAGGCACACGACCTCAGCTCAGCCTGCTCTCACCTGCATGAAAATGTTCTTCCTTGAAACTCAATGAAGCAATTAGTCCAAGGAAGGCTTACTCGTGGGAGTGAAGCTTGACAGAAACAGGCCTGTGAAGCTGAGCTGGAAGCATCTGTATCACATGCCACTGTGGAATGATTCCCATCTTGGTCCTGATGGTCTGCCTCCAGCTGGGAAAGCCCCTGATCCCCAAAGGACTTTGTCTAAGACAACCACCACAAAATAAACACAACTACCACCCATAGTCAGCTTCAGGCGACTTCAGCTTCTGCCCACACGTATACAAATATTTCCATGCCAAAGTATGCAGTGGAGTTTTTTGTTACATCTCCTGGCCAAAGATAATCCGAGAGGGGGAAAATAAAATCAACGTGTGCGTGTTAACACTTATTATCACTCACATCCCTCACCGCACTCCTATCCTTCCTCAAGCTTTTGGCTGCTCAGAATTATGATCTGGGAACATGTTTTCCCATCCTCAAAAAATCCTGGGATTTCAAAATTGTTTCCTGTCCTCCTTTAGAATTATCTCAGTATTGATTCCTGAAAAATCATGAAATGCCAATGCCGAACCCCTAAGCACTCCTTCTCTATAGCAGGCAGCAGACAGGTAGGTTAGAGCTTCTGTCTTGGTTAGAAGGTTGCAACTGATGTCCCAAAATCGAGTGATTCAGATCAAAGACCTGAGCCAAAGCTTCTCACATCTGATTCTGATAAAATTACTTTGTGCTTCCTCAGAAAGCCTCCAGCCACCACTGCTTGCTATGCCTCTCATATTGGAGGCAGGCAAATGTTTTTACATCTGTTTTATGAACAAATTAGCTAAAATGCAAGATACAAGACTGAACTTCTCTAGGGTGATCTTGAAGATAATGGGAAGGTGTTTTCTCAGCTAGAAAGACGTTAAACATGACTCTGTGACCCTTTTAGAGACAATTGCTGCTGGCGAGCACTGCAACAGTGGCCTCCAGATGACCTGCCATCCCGCACAGTTTGACCAGGTGTCCATGACTGCAGAAGCTCTGCTGAAGGCCATTTTAGCAAGGTCAGATCAGGGAACTTATGTTCTAGAATGACCAATGAAACTGTGCCATCACTGAAGGGCTGCAGCCTGAGGCTGGGGTTAGACAGCTTTTAGTAATTGTCATTTAGGCCAAAAGGCAGTTCCTCTCCTCTGCCTCCAGTGATTTGTGTGCCACACAGAGGGCAAATGCAGGGAATACCATGACCTTTATTTTCTTTCCTCCTTCCCTGTTTTGTGCTTTTTTTTTTTTTTTTCCAGCCAGGCCAGTTCCCTTGCTCAGTTCACTATGTAGTTTCACAAATGCCAGCACCAGCACAAGGCTGGAGCCACCAAAAGTTGTGGATGGGGGCTCCTTGAATCCAGTGAAAAAGGCTTTTGTGAAACAGTTTGGGCTGGAGAGCACTTCGCCCAAGAAGGGGATGTTGAAGCCTGATAAGAAAAACTTTCTATGGCCTGTACTTTCAAATGCATTTGAGGCACTCAGACATACGAGACTGATTATTTCTGAATAGCGGGGTAGAGTGTACAATGCTATAGGCTCTCACACCATGTTTGGCTTTGGGAGTTAGCTTGTAAGTTTTTGCTATTATAGTTTCCCAAAAGCCATTAAATCTAGCAAATGGTGGTACAATCTTTGACCTCTCAAAGAATGGGGTACTTAATAAAGATTGTCTCAGGTCTTATTTTGCTTGTTAAGTGTTTTGGTAGAAATTCAGAGGCCTACAAGAAATACATTCCAGTGATTGCACCCTATCATAGTTCCCTTTGAAGATACTTTTAAAAGAATTAGTAGGTTTCAATACTATCACGGCTATTTAAGATTGTGTTGAAATGCCTCAAGGTCAGGTCTGACCTTTTTCTCTCACACAGGAATGTAAGACCTCAATCACACCCCAGTAAGAGAATGCACATTTTTTTCCCCTACTTAAAAATCCATAATGCCATTAAAAATGAATACGTTGTTGTTAAATAAATGTATGATGCTAAGATTAAATCTGTTTGCATTTCCTGCCCTCTGTCAATTATTAATATTGTCCATAACAGAGAGATTAATACCTACACAGTGGGGTATAAACATCCAGAAAACAATATAAGATTTTCCTTTTGAAGGAGAATTATTTTCTCAGGTTTCACACCCGACAGGAAGCTCTTCTGAAATAAGGAGCCTGGTTTTGCACCTGTCAGCACATGACTGAGCAGAATGAGCTGCTGCTCAAATCTGGTCACAGGGAACTGGCAAAGGGCACAGTCCATCAGTGTACAGAACCCATGTGTTTGCATCCACAAAGTCAATATGGGAGGAGAAATGTATTTCTGAGGACAAGAACTGGAGTCAGAAGCCAAACAATTAACATTGCTTTCATGCCCTTCTGTAATTAACACAGATCAAAGAGGACCTGAAACCATCGATTTCACCAGAAACAGGAGACAGCAGAGTAAGCACCAGCACTAACAACTCCACAGCAGACACAAAAGCACCTATTGCAGCCACAGGCACAGGGCTACAACACCAACACAAAGCAACCAGAAAAAAAACTTTGAAATGAAAGAACAGAATTTTAACACTCTGAGGTCTGTCAACACAGGGACAGTGTATGAGAAAAGCTGTTGTTTTACAAAGCCAGCAAGTAGGGTTTACACTAATGCAGTTCGTATTTGTTATTCAAGGATGTGATAAGGGAGAAAAACAAGAAACACTTATTCTGTGGGTAAAGACATTGAATACAAAAGGTATATATTAATAGAGAGAAGGAGGGAGAAAAGAAAAATGCGTGTCATAGTTCTTTTAATTGTGTGTTTACAAGCTGATTTTCTTTGTATGCATCAGCTGCACTGGTAGCAGCATTTTGTTTCTGTAAAGAGCATTACATTTAAATCCAGCAATGATGAGTTCTGTGCTTGGCACCACCAGGTGAATGTGTTTTGACTTTCCATCTGTTTGCCCGTGAGAAACCAACAAATACAGGGTGCTTTGCAATTAAGAAGCATAAAACTCAGACATTACCTGGAAGAAAAAGCAGAAGACATTGCTTGGAACACAAATAAAAAGCGAGAAAGGATAACTCAAAACCATGAAGGTGACATGCAACAGCCACAGCTCTTCGAAGACAAGAATAAGCACTTGTGCACCGCTTTATTCCATTTCCACAACTGTGTATGTTTGGAAAGTAATGCCTGCATGAGCTACACTCAAGGGTGGTGTAAAGGGTAATAACAGTGCCACGACTACAAATCAGCAAATCAGTATAGTATATGTGAAATACAGAAGAGGAAGGAACTACAAAGCAGGAAAAATTTCCAGCAGGAGATAAAGGACAATAAAACAGAAAGTGTTAGTGGTTGTATCTTGTGTTCTTCTGTTGATGGCACATCCCGGTGTCACTTTATCTTTCTGCCCTTTTGATCTGCCAGGTGAAGTGCTCATCTGCTCCATTATATTTTTACACTGACTCCACAGAATCATAACATATTGGGTTGGAAGGTATCAAAGCTACAATCCAGACCTCGTTCTGAGGCAGGATCAAACATATTTTATAATTTGTGCAAATTCCAGGAAAATTGGGATTGGCAAGTAACTTCTAGACTGAACTTTGATTTCCTCCTTTTAAGGATGGCAGGTCCAATATGTGCTTTTACTTAAGTACAAATAATCATAACAGATGTCAGTACTTACTGGAATCATTCTATTTCACGGATTTTTATGATGGTCTATTATTGTGGAGCAGCATTAGCTGCTGTATGCTTCATGCTGGATGAAGCTGTAGTCTTTGCTGGTTTATACTGTTTCCTGAAGATCAGCCCTTTGGCTGTGCACACCAGGAGACTAATAATGGAGTTTATATTCACTAAATAATGTGGTGTTTGGCACATCCATGGACTTCCATGTACAATAAATAAATATCATAGCAGTGAGTGATAAATCGTCAGATTAATCCTGTGCTTTGCTTGAGCATCTTGCCACAGATAATACTAAGAAACAAGATAAATAAAAATATGTTTAAAGCCTTTAAAATAATTCCCATTCATCTGGCTTTACAGAGGACTGTGATCAATTACAAACTGAATCTTTTATATTTAGATGCCAATAGCAGTTTCCTTTTGATGTCTGCCTACAAATGAATTCAGACTCACTGAGAGATTTTAGTGGTAAAGCTCCTGAAATTTCCATTGAATGCCGCTACTGAATGTTTGCATGTATCTGATCAAAAATTACCATGAAATATTTCTGATAAGTGTTTCTTAAAAGCTGAAGCATGGCAAATTGCTAAGTGTAGTAGCTTAAAGCAGTTTAAGCAGAATATGGCTTCTTGTTACAGAGATGTATTTGCAGCTATTCCAGATGAAGAGATCTTTACAATCAGAGAACTTCAGAGCATAACCAGTTGTGTCACATAACCTCTGCACTCCTATCTGCTGCCTGGGCCAAAGACAAATGTGCAGCATCCGCAAGCGCCTGCCCACGCCAAAGCTGTCACATTAACTGTCATGTGCTCAGCCTTTATTTTTCCCATTAAACTGTGCTTCTCTTTTACTCAGAACAATGCTGCCTACTTTTATGAAAAGCTTGAAAAAGGCTTCATCAGATAAAGCATAGTGAAAGTGCAGCTGGTTCATTCTTGTCTCTTGTGAAGGCAAGCAAAAGAGGCAATTTTAAGGCTGCTGCAAGGAGTCGCTTTAGCCTGGCATAAATCCAGACTGCTCAGAAGAGGTATTCCAGAACTCTCCTGGCTCTTCTTTCCAGCTGTGTCAAGGTTCTGGCTCCACAATTCATATTGCTGCATGGTGGGGCTCATCCCATCAAGTCAGATAATATTCTTCTTTTTCTTTGTTTGTTTTCTTTTTCTGTCCAAGCTAGCTTTCAGCTGCATGATGTACCTAGCCTGTCTAGCAATGCAAGTCTGTGAAAGCTTATGCTGCCCCAATAGAGGAACCAAGAATGAGCCAAAGAAGAAGGTGGACCCACCACTCTTGGAGTGGGTCCCAGTGTTGTCTCTGGGATGAGAGATCCTTTATAATCACAGCTTCAAGTTCAAAAGGCAAAATTCTGTTATGAATACAACACTCTCAGTGCTGTAGTTTCCCAATTTAAGAAGGCAATCTGCTATCTCAAAAAAAAAATCTACCTGTTAGGTAAAGTTGTACATGATGTGAAGGACTGTGGTAAGAGAAGACTAAATTCAGTGACACAGGGTTTTCATTTCAGTTTTACAATTATATTATTGCCACTTACTAACATGCTGTTACTAACTTCAGGATTGATGCTGAATTCTAGTAATGACTGTACCGCCTTCCAAAGACCAAATATAATTGCAATTCATTAGAGAGAGGGGAAGGAATAGAGCCGAAGCTCTGAGCCACTGGTTGTGCCCACCGCATTGTTTTTCACAGCTCCAACAAGCTTTCTCAAAAATAAACCTACTCTAGAGGCCCTAAGTATCACCAATGCAACCACATAACAACATTTAGCCTGAGGTCCTGCAATTTAGCAGACACAAGAATTTACAGGCAAAAAATCTCTTACTGAAGAAACTACAGTCTTGGGTCCCTGCTATCCAAAGTCATAAGAATGGGTGCACGGAGCCTCTCTGAAGTCCTGGGAGCCCTATGGGGGTACCATAAAGTTTGGTTTGGACAAAAACTGGAAATTAAGAATTCAGGGAAGGCAAATGAAATAAATGGCCTGTAAGTCTTTGGGGATCAACCAGCTTGTTCCCAAGGAAGGTATAAAGGAAAAAGGAATTGAGAAGTATGGGAAAGAATATATGTGGAAAAACTGCCAAGAAACAAAAAATGAAGCGTCAGGAAGAAAGGGCATAAGATACAAGAATGAAAAAAAAAAGGCTTAGGGGGAATTAAAAATAGGGATTTGGGCCAAAATGTTTGTCAAGCACTCTAAGGAGAAGCAAGACTTGACAGTAGTTTGTAAGAGCATAATGCAGCAATGTGACAGGGTGGATCCGAGAGCAGCAATAAGATCCCAAAGAGGGTGAGCATCTGTCAGAGTCAGTCTCTGTCCAATTTCACGCTCCAGAGAGAGTGGGGAAGCTCAGGCCACCTCATTTTCCACCCAACCAAGTCAGGCTGACACCCTGCGACATGAAGCTTTCCATGTTGTAGGTATTTATTCCTTGAGCTTGTCACCCCATAACGAACAAGGAGCACAGCTAGTCATCTGCTTATTTGAGAGAGTGCCGGGATCCTGACAGCCTGCTAAGCAAGCAGCAAAGCTAGGGAGGAGTGGAAAAGGTGTGGAAAGAAATGTGAGAGATCTCACAGTTAATGTGGAGTGGAGGCAGTGATGTAGCTATAGCCCTACTTTTATTCTCACTTGATGGCACAAGAAGGAAGGTGAGGAGAAGCTTTTAAATGAAACATGACATTCCCTTATTAAAGTCTGATTTAGACTTCAGCAGTCTTTCTGCTTTGTACACGTTTCAGTGCTCCCACACCATGGGCAGCCAAACAGAAGAGATTTAATAAAATAAATTTCAATGGTAATTTCCTGAACAATGAGGGCTTGTTTTCTAAGCAAACAGTCCTTTTGGTGTTGTTATCAAAGATGACAGGGCTAGCCATGTTGTAAATATGAGGAGGAGAGACACGGTCTCATTTATAGACTTAAAAGTCCTATTAGGCATCTTTGTTTCCTGAGCAAACAAATCTCTTGTGGGGACTGCATGGAAAAAAATCTCATTATCCAGTTTTGTGGGGGGCTGCTGTCACTGGAAACAACTGCCCTGCTGCCAGTTTGTCAAAAGCATCATTGTCCAGCAGTGGTCTGCTGTGGCCCCACCAAGGTCCCAGCATCCCTTGCTGCAGTTTGATGCAAGCAGTTTCCACTCATATCAAAAGTGCAGCAGAGTCAGCACTCCCTGACACATGTTGTAGTGACCTTAGGTAGCAAATCTGCTGCATTCTTGGCCTGGGAGCCTTGGAGTCACAGGCTTTGTTTGGGTCCAGAGACAGAAGGAAATAACCCTCTCCAATCATTTACAGTAATCTCTCTTATACACCATGAAGGACATCCCAAGCAGAGCATTTATATTAAATACGTACAGCAGGTAGCCTTACATTTGAGAAAAACTAGAAAATAACTGAACAACTCTCAGACATATTATTAATAACACTTCCAGCCAAGGAAGTGTGCGTTTCTCTATCTCATCAGCCTGCCACTGCAGCCATGGCTTGCCATAATAGGATTCAAAGCTCCTCCTGAGATTGTATCTGCCCTCAAGGGTAAATAAAGTCAGAGCTGGAACTTTCTGACACAACTTTGTCACTGCCTTATTAATATTGTCAGGCAGTGACCGGAGAATGGGCGACACCAGCAGCATAGCAATTTTAAGGAAACATTTCCAATAATGAAAGTAGCAGCAGTGGTGGCCAACAATTACACAAATACTGTTGGGAGGCTTTTCCCCACTTACTTTTCTATGGAGCCCACTTTTCTCCAATACACAGTGGGAGACTGCTTTGTTGTTGCTGAGTTCAATGGAAAATGCACAGTTGCCACATAATTCAATACTATATGCATTTAGGGCCTGACCCAAAGCCAGCTGACATCAATGGCACAGCTGCTATTAAAACTAGGAAGGACTATGGTTTGTGATCTCACAGAGAAGTGTTCCCAAGCATAAAGCTTTAAAGAAGATTATCAACTAATAAACAACAGCACTGGAGGGGATGCTGTTTGGAAAGTAAGATTAAGTTTTCAGAATTACTCACTTTAAAAACTGTGGCTTGTTTCAGGTTTGCAAGTCAGTGTCTACCTAAGGAGAGTTATGAGCATTCGTTAATCCTTGTAATCCCTTCCAATTCACACGTGTTTATAAGGATGCTATTCTGGTCTTGCCTCAAAGAAATTTTTGGGCCAGCTCCCAAAATTGCAATATAGTAAGCACACTGCTTAAAAAAACCTCTCAGAGGTCATGAGTTTATGCTTAGGTATTTTTAAATGCCTTGAAATCCAGTGCTGCAGTAAAAAGGGCCTGATGCCAGACTGAGAACATAGCTCAGGGTTTATGATGGTTACCTGGGTGTGGATTAAATAACAAGGTACTGTAGGTCCCAAGCCACCTCTAGCCAGCTCTGCACATGCTCTACTCTCCATGGCAACGCCCTGGGGTGCATCAGAATATCATGGTCCTCAGGGAGCAAAACAGGGTACCTCAGTGCCACAGTCAGGTGCAGAAGTACACACATGCTTCGACTGGGACTGGCTTTTCTTTCTGGCTGATGGGCCATGGGGATGAGAAGGCAGGAGAGTACTGTTGTGAAAGTGACTCTGCCAGCGCCCCTGGCTCCTGCTCAGAAGAGCTTTACCCTTCATATTAGTGGCTCTTTCAGATAAGCAATTCTCCTCACGTCTGCGTGACAAGGTGTATGCTACAAAAGGGAAAAGCTAATTCATCCCAGCATCGCCCAAAGCTCATAAAAGCTCTTTCACTACTGGGTCCCCTGGCTTCTTAGCTGCGGAAGAAGCAAGTACCTTCATCCAGTGGGATTAGACCACAATGCCTTCCACCAACTCTGCTGGAACAATCAAGCCTTCTTCAGAGCAAATGCTTTGAGAATCAGGGAAGTGAAGAATTCAGTATGTTGAGATATGGTAACTTTTGTACTGGCACCCTGATAAGAAAATGATTTAATACAGATATGCAGTTGCATCCTTTGAATTCCTGTGTACTCTTCAGGCAACTCCTGTCACACAGAAGGCCAGCTCAAAGCCTAAATGCAATAAAGACCAATGTCTGGTTCTTACCTGATGTCTGTCTGGGTCTTGGCCATGTGTTTGGAATTTTAGATGTGTTTGGGGGACTTTGAAGATACACTGTTTTTGTGCTGGATTGAATGCTGAATTACTTGCAGTGAGGAACCCTTTCCAAACCTCCAAAATACCAACATTTAGCATGGTTGCTATTGAAAGAAACCAAAGATCTCCTGGAAGATTTCTTTACTAATGCATACATCATCAGTGCATAAAAGGGTCATGAAGAGGGTTTCTTTTTGTGACCTTTATCCCAAAGCCCTCTAAGCAAAGCAGTTTGCAAAGGGCTGTGCAGAGGACTTTGACTGAACCAGTCACATAGCTGTGTTCTTCCTTGAAAAGTACAACTCGGACTCCAATAAGCTTCTCTACAAGCTCATTCTGCCACTGTACCCTCAAGATCTGGGGGCCAAAAAGACAGAGGCCATTCCCAGAAATCTTTGCAGGGAAGTTTGCAAAGACATCAATGACAGAGCTGCAGACACAAGATCTGCTGCAACCTCTGCTGCAGGTTCAGGGGCCCAGCAGCCCCACAAGCTGCGTCCCCCTGGAAGGCTGCGCTCTCTTTCAAAGACACCAGGCTGTTTCTGCTTTCCTGGAGACACAGGGGAAGGATCTATACACTCTACACTGAATGATCTAACATAATTTGGGGGGAAAGCAGCTACTAATCACTTCTATTGATATACAGTAGCTTTATGAATGGAAAAGCTGCCAGCAGTGTCAATAACTCATACACATATGTATACATATTCTATACAAAGAATGGAAAACAGACTTCCACCTGCTATTGGAATTGGTAGAATAATTTCTGAAATGTGGGATCAGGTTTTAATAATTTTAAAATGCTGTTTTGTATCACTCTCATGCCCTAATTTATCTCTGCCAAACAGCAAGGCAGGCTCAGAGCCATCTGACTGCTGTGATTAACTAGCTTGCTGACTCTCTGTGTATTAACATCAGATCTGTGATAGTTTCCCAGTGCCACGTTACATACAGAAGAGAAGGAAAAAATGAGTTGATCGTAGGTTATTAAGGGCAGATGGCATATCTGATGGCAAGAGCAAGCTCTTTCCCCACATCCCCCTTGCACATAAATTGGAGCATTTAGTGTGATTTAGCAGTTTAAACTCTTTTTCTCCCCCAGCTGTGAGTAGGTACCAAGCTCCAGGGCCCTGCCCCAGGGTCCTGAACTACCTGCCAGGGTAAGTGGGCTGGGGAGGGCAGCAGGGATGCATCTGGGGTCCAGTGAGCAGCTGTCCTGCCCCAGAAAGTCCTCTGCATGCTGGGTGGTTTCCTGTCCTGTGCCGTGTTGAGGAACCAGTGCTGCCAAGGAACGCTGGAGGGACGGATGGTAAGAGATCAGGTTCCACTGGTGCCAGTGTCATCTCACCACATGGCTGCCTGTGATATTGGAGGGCTGGATTTGGTGACACAGGTCCTCCTTGTCCTTTGCACAAGAGATGAATGGTATTTAGATATGGAAAATGTTCAAGATCAAAGCTGTCTTCTCCATGAATGCTGAATGCTGTCACCGACTGAGAAGCCCATCTCACCTGGTAAACCCTTGATTTCAAAACACATTAATAAACCTAAGAAGCTCCACAATGCAGAGGTTCCTGATGAACCAATTACAAGCTCTTCTTTGTTCACAGTAGGAGTTTTTCCATTAAAGTCAGACCAAGTTTTCCCTGTGTTAACTCACATGCCCCAAAAGCCCAGATTCTGTGGAGGCTTAATTACAGTTTCACACTGCCAACTCCCTTTGGTGCATCTCCTTGTAAGTCAAATTTAACATATGTTATCAGCAAACTTAAGGCCCTGCAGCAACAACTACAACAACAACGTGGCCCCTGCACAGCTATCCTGCACATCTAGGAGCCTCCAGGAAAGGAACACAAAACATTTTCAGCCAGCTTTCATACCATCCAAATGATGTTATTTATTTACAAGCCACCTTGCATTCCTTTGCTCCTGCCACAGATACCAGGCTGCAGACTCAGAGGTATCAGTCCAGAATGTGCTTCCTGCAAGGAGTCCTCACCAGCACGAGGTCATGCATCCCTTGGCTATACCTCTGCCATGTTATGAGCCACGTGAATCATAAATATTTCTCACCTTTGGATAAAACAAAGGAGAAAGCTACAGCATGTTGAGACAGAGTTTTTCTACAGGCGACCCTGCCTTCTCAACACAGGGAGGCAGCTCAGCTGCTCTTTCACAGCCTGAGGCATCCATAACACCTCTACACCCACCAGGACCAGAGAGCTCATCAAAGCTGACACATTGGGGCCCTGTGTGCTCTTGGGAAAGCCATCTTACCTCCTTAAAACCTAGTAAACCAAGCCACAAAATGAGCTGAAAGAAGGTCCTTTATAAAAAATAGATATGATTTCTAAATTAATCCAAACAAGCTTGTTTATGTAACCTAATTTTTTTCCACATAAGGCACAGAATAACATAGCTGTGGAAAAACGCCTAGACTAAACAGAGGACACCTTTTTGAGCTGTCCCCCCCTTCAGAAGAGACATGAAAAATCAATTTGGTGCTAAATCACCCTTCATTTTTGTTATCAAGTCAAAGAGGAGAATAAGTTTATGGTTATCATAGAATCATAGAATGTTAAGAAGTTGGACCTTAAAGATCATCATCATCTGGTCTCAACCCCCACTGCCGTGGGCAGGGACACCTCCCACTAGATCAGATTGCACAGATAATCACTTTAGAAGTTCTCTTGGAGCAGGTAAAGGTGGATCCTGATCAGCCTTATCCCACATGGCCATACTGACATCCTAATATAGTTTTTGACTAACACTGTTGATATGAGTACCTGTCTTAAGTTTAATACAGCATCTATCATGGGGATATGAAAGCAGTATGGCTCAAGGGAAGGGAGTAATTCCAAAATCTCAACATGCAGTAAGAAGTAAGAATCTTCTCCTCTCTAGAAAGTTAATTTCAGAAATCCTACAGTGAGGTTAACAGGATTAGTTTTCCAGTTGCCACTGACTTTGCAAGCATAATACTAGATGAAGACTGGAGAGAGAGAGAGAGGAGGGGGGAAACTGGCTCTTCAAAATGCTGGTTAATTGCAAAGAATCTGTATTGCTTAAAATGTGGCTTGCTGACAGAGAGAAAAATATATCAAAGCACAGAAGAGATTCATCAAAATACCAAAATTTAGCTGAATAAATCTCAAGGGATGACAGAGGATCATTTGCTTAGAAACCATACAGAGGGATTTCTTGCCCTGCTTGCATTAAGCAGTCTTTTCTTTTTTTTTTTCTTTTTCTTTTTTTTTTTTCTTTTTTCTTTTTTTTTTTTTTTTTTTACGGTTGAGATCTATTCCAGCAAAGGGTGAAGAGATATTTTCAGGACCAGTCAGAAATTACTCCACACAGATCAGGAGTTGGGATTTAAGGCTAACTGTTGGTGCAGATATAATATCCATGAAAATCAGTTTGAATGGGAGGTGGCTTCTTGCCTACCCTTGGAGGTGCACTACATTATCCATGTAAATACTACTCCGAAAGATGAACTTCCAACAGATCAGAAGCAGTTGCTTCAAAAATATGAATATGTCACGTAGTTTCATATTCTGATGTGAGGGCTGATCCCCTCATTTGAATTCCCTGCCCTAGGCTAGGGTGAGGCATCAGTCTCATGCAAACCTGCTTCAGAGACCAAGGCAAAGAGAGGGTGAGATGTTTTCCCTAGGGAATTGCCTGCACCAAAGCATCTCACAGCTAAATGCTAGCTAGGAAATTTCCACTGGCCTGAGGAACACTTCCAATAGCCTGAATCAGCTCAATTTCTCCACACAAAGTTACAGTTCCACCTACTCATTAGCAATCAGCAGAAATCAATACTCTGCATTGGCAACTGACATCCTCCATCTAAAGGACAAACTGTCATCGCTCTGGTGGCTCAGCGGCATCTGAGGTGAGTGCAACAAAGAAGCTGAAGGCTGAAGAAAAACTCGTTCACCTACAATTGATGCCAAAAAGTTTCTTTTAAAATGAAGACAAGGGGAGTTTTGAGCTCAGGGTTGCTGCAGAAGGGCATTTGCTGTCTGTCACTTACCCCCAACCCACTTACCGCACATCCAGGAAACAATCTATCTGAAAGCCATCTTGCCCTCTGGAGGAAGCAATACAGAAAAAGCCAGCAGTGAAGAGCTATTTCTGGCACAGTGGTTTATCAGAAGAGTTGGTTTCCCCCCAAGAGGCTCACTCTGTTCCTGGGGGCAGTGAACACCATGTCCCCTCAAGCCCCCATTTGTACATCATTCTGGTGGCTTCTGCACATTCTGCATCCATGTGGTGGTCCTTCTTCTAAACCTCCCTACCAGAGAGCACCTGGGGAGGATAGCTTGTCACCATCGCCTTACACTTCCAGTGATCAGAGCCCAGGTGACAACTCAGAGAAAGAGCAGAGCATCCAGCTCTACTCTCAGAGACACAAAATGAGCCACCTGGTGCAATTAATAAAAAATGATGGAACAAGCCTAGGCCATTTGATTCATCAGAGTTCACTTAGCTTTTCTATTTAATGCTCTATTTCCTCCAAGAAGGCAGCTTATGATTTATCAAATAACACCAGTGTGTTTCTACCTCGATGGCTTTAGCTTGGAAAGCCAACTGAAAAGATGTTTTGCACTTTTTTTTTTCTCAGCTGGAAAGATGTGCATAGGGACCTAGCTTTGTGGTGAAGACATGCAGTACACACCACCTCTCCTTCCATTCTTTACCTGTTGGGTACTGCTACCTCTTTCGATCATACACATTCTTACTTTTACCACCCTCGCAACCCTGTAGTCCAACATTACATCCCACCCCAGAAGTCATCTGGCACTGGACTGAAGGAGAGGAATGTGCAGGTGTGTTCCCGACTCATCCTCCCCATTACTGATGAAACTTGGCATGCAGTGTCCCACCCACTTGGAAGAAATGTCCTGGAGTTACTCCTGAACTTAAATGCCATCATCTGGAAATAAGGAGGAGAAAAAATCAGTTTTCACAGTCTTCCATTTAAAATTAATTTCCCCAGTTTTCCATCTGACATTCCTCAGTCAAATCCCAAAGAACCTCTTGACCTGCAACTGCCTGTTCATATCAGAGAGTGCACGCAGCATCCCCAAACCTCCCACTGTGTACCAGGGAAATCCACCTGCTCCAGATCTGCCCTGTTTCCTCCTCCGAGTCCCCTGGAGCAGCTGACAGCTTTTAACAAGCAGCTCTTTGTTCGATAAGAGCTACACTGGATATTACCAAAACTTTTAAAACGGATGTTTTTAAATTCCCCACTGCCTTTGTAATGGGATTTCTCCCAAGACCTCTCAGGGTCCTTTCCCCTTGCCTTAATGGACACAAGCTTCTGCAGCTCTCCCCAGAAAAAGGACTAAATTCAGTTTTCTTCCCCTTCAGAAGACAGGCTCCAACAGCTGAAAATGAGGAAATCTGAGGAAATCAGAGCAGGTGCCATATCCTGCTTATCCTCTCCGTGACCATAGCTCTTATGATGAAAACAATGCTCCCGCACTGAAGAGTCCACTGCTGTAGCCAGACATCTTAGCAGTTTCTCAGGTTTTGATTTATTTCCTGAAAACTGGTTTCTCAAATGTTCAGTTCTTTTGGTAAACCAGGCAACTGCTGCTCCAAAGGCTTTGTTTTGTGAGCTGTTCTCATTAGTTTCATGTATTTCATGTTTTTGCCCACCATTTTCTTTATATTTTCACATAAAATTCCATTTGCTGTGCAGTGACCCAGTTTCACAGCACATCTGACATCCGTTTGATTTTTTTTTTTGCTGCCTGCTCTTCACTTACAGGTAAGAGCAAACGTAAGAAGTCTGCAGCTGGCTTCTTTTTGTGGGTCATTTAGACACATTAGAAACACTGAAGGAAGCACTAACTCCGCTTCTGGCTTCAATCAATACTTCCTCCGAGTTTGACACAAGTCCTCTCTATTTTTTAGCAATCCTTTGCTATGTGATACACTGACTGCCTGATCTCTTCAGGTTGAATAGCAACCTGGCAAGTGGCACTTCAGTAGGTTGCTGCAGAACCCAAATAGCATGTCATGCCAAGTCCCATCATTACCCAGCCTTCTTTTTTATGTATGCGTATACGTGCTTGTTATGACAGAGGCACTGGAAGGGAGAATAAAGCTAACAGAAGGGAGAGGACATGTCAACCTTAAACGTGCTTTCCCTGATGGTAACAATTGAACAGCTTCCAGCAAAAATATTTAGTTATGTTCATTGTGTGCAGGCTTCAGTACCCTACTGTCTGAATGCATTTGCTAAAGTCACCCCCGTGAGTGGGTGCATCTGCATATTTATTCATTTCAGATGAAATGTTCAGGAGTCTCACGCATTACTCATGACTCTGGGGATGCAAAAGCCACCTCCTTCATTTCCTTTCCACTGCCTGGGGAGAGGTAGGAGCCTTGGAGGCAACAGTGGCGGCAAACGATCCCGTGACCCCCATCAAATCAGCCCTGCAGCAAAGGGACATCACCGTTTGCTCAGCCACCTCAGGGCAAAGCTGCAGCTGGTTCAGAGTGGCTGACAGTGGAAGCAGAATGTGCCTTGGCCACCATGGGTCAGGTAACCTCCCCTGGCGTGTAAGTCCCAGCCTGGAGGTGTCTGCGCTCACCCCCAGGTGGCTGCAGTTTGGTCACCCGTGGGGCTGCCCCAGTCAGAGGGGCTGTGTGCCACAGCTGCCCCACTGCCAGCCCCAGCCCCCCCCCTCCAGCTCTGCACGCTGGCACCAGCAGCACCCACAGAGATGACCCAGGGATCAGCTGTCTTGGGGGTCCCTCCTCTTCCTTCCGTAGGAGCAGAGCCATATCCGTAAGTTTCCTTTACATTCTCCCCATCTCCACGTGTTTCCAAAGCCCCCACAAGCTGTCTGTCTCTTCAGGTCCCTTTTGATCCGCCGGGTTTCTGGAGCAGCTCCTCCTGCACTTTGCAGATCAGCATTCGCCGGGATGAGGATGGGGATCCTACAGCTAGGATAACACCACACTGTTGCAAAAGACAGCTCTGCCTTTCTGAGCATTTCCTCCAGAGCATTGCTCTCCCTGCTTTCGAGATCTCTCATATCCTAAAAACCCTCAGGCTTTTTTCTTTCATAGCTCTATACTCTTTTAATGTAAGCATGAATCAAATTCTGTTCTTTGTCACTCCCATCTCTAGACCAGGAGTCGCAGAGGAGATTTACGAAGTCACGCTGGATTTACATCAGGATAATGAGAGAAAAAATTGGCCCTTTGTCTTTATATTTTAACTGCTTCCCATCATATTTTTTATTTGTGGCAGTGTTATTGTTAGATTTACTTTGATGTTCCTCTTTGAAATTCATTAATCTACAGCATGCTTTAGGAAAGCTCTTTATATTTGCTCTCCACTTGGAATATGAAATTACTTCGCTTTACAAAGTATGTTATAATATTCTAAATTTATGACATTACTATTATCTGAGGAATCTCCAGCTATTCATGCATATTCCCCCTTTGTTTCAGGCCCTTCAAAGTTAGTACAGCTAATTCTACATTTTCTTCTCTTGGCATCAGTTGCACATTATACTGAATGCTATTAAACTACAGATCCCCACTCCTTTTCCTGGAAACTTGCTGGCTGGCAGGGTAAGATTAGATCTGGATATTATATGAAAGGTTTTTTAAACAGCTTAGCTTTAAGATGCAGATACTATATGAAGCTTCAGTGTGATGCTGCCCTTAAAAGCATTAAAAAAATTACATTAAGTAAAATGATGTCACATCTAATCAGAGTTTTTATCCCTTTCTTTCCTGATTAGTGCAGCCTTTAGCAGATTTACTAAATATCTCTGCTAGCTCCAACAGCTTCACCTCATGGCAACTTGAGTCAGCATTTCTGGCAGAAAACACAGCCATCGAGTGAAATTCATAATGTGAATTAGCATTCAGCATTGGAACCAAGGAGGCCATTAGCAAATGTTTCCAAATGACCTGTGGCAATCCCACTTCCTCACCAGGCCTGCTTTAGGAAAAGTCTTAATTATTCCCGGAGGGAAGGGCCAAGAGCCTCCTGATGTTCAGCTGGACAGCTTGGCACGGGCAATGGCAGCAGCTCTGCTGGGCTGTGCTGGGTGGTGTCCAAGCCAGCATGTGCCACAGAGGGCTATCCATGCCTCTCTCCATGCCCAGTGGCCCCTGTGACAGTAAATAACACAGTTCTGGTGGCAGGGAGCCACTCCCATGGAGGACACTTCTTGCATCCTTCAGAGGAGCACACCCTGACACCTCCCACCCGTTACCATCAGGAAAAACCCAGACTACCTCATGTGTCTGCTGATCTTTTTGAGATTAGGTAATTCCATATGTTTAATACAACATATATTGTAGTAACTCAGCTATACACATGACCTAGTGCATTTGTCTATTATTGGATTTTTGAGAATTTTCTCACTAATTTTATGCATGCATGACGCATTTACCCATGTTACAGCTTTTATTTGTAACCTAACTGATAAAAGCAATAAAAACCCATCTACAAATTGCAGCCTAGAAATTCATTCTCTCAGAGCTCCCTACGTAAAGTCCCTGCAGTTGCTTTCATAGCTTTATTTCCTTTGGAAGCAAACAGAATTATAATTTTTTTATGTATATAGTTATGTACAAATATAATTATTATTTTAAAATACCTTCTGAAATATTTAATGTCAGCAGTGAGCTCATTAGCCCTTATTTGCTTTTCTGGGAAATGCCAGGTGCAGAGCAGATTGTTATCCCTGGCCAAGTCACAATGGGAAGATCATCCAGTCCAGGACTCGGTGAGATGGGCCACAGGAGAATGCTGGCAGACTAGTATGACTCAAGACAAAAAAAATTGAGATATTTGTGCAGAAAACACAGTCTTATCCTGCAACAAGAGTTTGTAGCTCAGGGATTTCCCAAGTCAGAGAGAGTGTCCACATAAAGGTTTACAGTCACTTTCTGCAGCACTGCTTTTCCCCCACCCCTTGCCCAGGCGCTGTGGCCTCAGGGCACTCCCACGCTGGTGGTAGCTGCCCAGATAAGCAGGTGCCAGGTAAGGTCAGACTCTGTGTGTCAGAGCAGGCTAGAGAGAAGATGAATGACATTTCTCCTGGGACAGATCAAGGCAGATCAGGCCTCACTGTGACACATCTGAGCCTCATCGAGCTGCTGACTGCTTGGCCCCGTGGTGGTGTCCAGTGCTGAAGGCGATTCTCCTGAGGTGGTGTAAAAAATACGCTCTGTTTGTTGCTGGCTGTTTCTCCGTGGTGCCTTTGCTGAAAGACTGGGCTAGAAGCAGTGAGCTCCTGAAGGTGGTGGCAGTGACAACAAGGATGGATGGATGGATGGATGGATGGATGGATGGATGGATGGATGGATGGATGGATGGGCTGCTCGCCCACATACCCCTCCACTGCCATCAGCATGGGAGCTGCTTTCACCAGGGCTTCACTGCGGATGTAGATTTAACTTTGGAGGCTTCACCCATAGCCCTTGTTTGAAGCCTGTGCCAGCCACGGGGGTGGAAGCCATGCAGGAGACAGGCAGTAATTAAGGCTGTAGTTTGAAGCAGACAGATTTCTCCTCCTCCTTTTCTCACCCTTCCCTCCAGCCTAAGCCCTGGGACAATGTTCCCAGAACAGAGATAAAAGGGCAGGTTCCATTCCCTGAGTTTATTAAAACAAGTGCAAAAGTGGCAGGACAGGACTGGTGGTGTTGCTGAGCTGCCAGGTATCATGAGATGGCTTCAGGATCCTGGCATGTGCTGTCCCTCTCTGCCTCTCCATGAGCTGGACCCCATGCCGTGCACAGCAGACACCCAGAGCCTCTCTCCCACCCAAGAGACGTCAGAAGGACTCGGCACTCAGCTGCCCATAGGGCAGGTGAGAGGCTGCACACCCTCCTGCATTACCTTCTACCTTGGAGTCAGGACACGCCACCCAAAAGATTCCCAGAATCCTAATTAAATGCATACATTGTATGGAACAATGCAAAATGCGTCTGCGGCTTTGAAGGACTACTACAATTTCAGGCAGATGGCAAGATAGGAATTAGCACTTCTTGCAGCACCCAGCCAGAACAGATGCAATACATAATGAGGGTCAGGCAGCAGCACATGGCACAATTCCCTTTGCTCTCCTAGCAAACACAGATATGCTAAGTCACTGTGTCACTACAGATTTTGTTGCTGGAAACACGACGAGCGTCAATTGTCAAGGTAAATTAGTAATGCTGCATAAGCAGGAGCTGGAGGTAGAAACGGGACTGTGAAAGAGGTTGCTCTAGAGACACAATGCTTCTTAAAGCAGTTTCTCTAAACTCTTCCCTCTCCCATGTGCATATTGCTGTTTGTGAGAGGAGCACAAAGTCAGAAACTCCCTCTGAAATGGTTGTTTGTTTTAAATTCCTGATGGGAAATATATTAAGTTAATTAAAATTGTTACAAGGGTAGCGATTCATGAGACATCTGACTGCACAAGAATAATGCACCTACCTAGCTACCTGTCTTCTTGGTCCATTTCATTGTGAATTGCTGTATTTTAACTCATGAAACAGTAAAACATCAGAGCAAAGCAACGGAAAGTTACTATGTGCTTAACTGTGCAAGAATTATATTCAGGAAGGAAAAAAGTATAGGCTTAATTTGTCAGCAGGTATAAAAATAGATCTTGAGGCATTATCTGACCTTAGGAAAAATTTTTAATTGGCTGCCTGGAGCCCTCCAGTATTTTCGTTTTTCTAAATGAATTATGGTGTATTCATTATACAATAGGTGACTACAAGTGTGGAAGTGTTTCTGTGCATTCATTCGGTGGTTCATTCACAATCTGAAAAACAAAGCCAACCAGGTGTAATGAGGAATCTCTGTTTAGGTCATTGAGTTCCTTCTTCTTTGTTCGACTTTTCTGCTGGCAGTATTTGAAACCCAAATTTGCATGAGTGAAAAATCTTCCTTGGAAAAGCTAACTCACACTTTGGGGTTCCTCTGCCTTGCCAAATAACTCAAGCTGCTTAAATGGATTTGCAAGGTGGATGCTCAAATGCAGATTAAAATGTGAATCCACTTCCCAGAAAATCATGTAATTTATAAATGAGAAATCTTCAGACCCTGAGGTAGCCAAAGTGACTTGGCTTTTAAAGGAGATTACCTACAAAGGGCTCCGGCTACCAATCTGCTGGAGACTGGATGTGCGACTCTTAAAGCCCCAGAACAAAAGATCAAAGACTGCCTCAGTCAAGCAAAATATTCCAGTGCTGGGTAAATAACTTCTGCTCTGCAAATAGCATTTTCCCAAATGTTGTATCACAATTCAGATCTTCTGACAGGTGCAAACACAGGCTGGAGAAGTGTGAGAAAACATGTCCCATGACTTGTGAGAATGAATTGGTTACCTGAGTGCATTCAGCGCCTGTGAAAACTGGGGTACAGGGGCCAAAATGCTTCTGAGAGTGCAGACACGAGCTTAACACAAGGCAGTGTTCATTAATGGCAGCACTTTGAAGGCAAAAGCCTTTAGGGTGGAGCTTTCAGCTGTCCAACCACCCCAGAGCCCTAAAGGGGCAGCTCTGCAGACCTGCTCCCACACTGTACCCCTAAAAACTGCATCTCCATCGTCTCACCAAGCCCCACACCATTGCATAGGCGGTCCTATCTCTGGATACAGGGGAAAGATGAGGAGGGGCAAGGTAAGGTAATGCTTATCCAAGAGACCTCCCTGGTGGGCATGACCACTTGAGGGGACAACCTCACCCCGAGGGAGGCAATAAGTACTCAAAAGTCCCTCTATCTGCAAAAGCTGTCACAGAGGATTCATAGTTTCCTGAATCACCCCACCAGCATAAAGACCTCAGGGACCAGATTCCCGCTATGTTGTCTGTGGTGAATTTTTGCTGTGTAAAATGAATGCAGGAGGACTTAAAATGTGAGTGAGGTTTTAAATAGCCCACATGGCATGAGGGAGGCAACAACATCTGGCTGCTCATCTTCTTCCATTTCAATCAAGTGCCAGATATAATTATGAGGACAGGCAATAAGCAGACAGGAATAATAAGAGAGGAAGGCAAATCTCTTCAAACCTGAACATGAAATAACAGCGCCTTCATCCTTCAGAGGTTCAGGCAGTCCAGTAAAAGAGTCACATCTAAGAAGCTTTGCATCTATGTCTTGTGACATGTGCTATCAGCCTAGCACAGGGCATCAGCACTCAAATAATTATTTTCCTAGCAATCAGCACCAAATCACAGTGGAGGAAAACTGAAGAATTTCTACAAAAGAACATTACCTGGAGGGCTAAATGATAAACCCTGCAATATTGACACAGTGTTCTTGCAACTCCCAACAAGCATATTTTGCATTCCAGCTGACTCAAGGCATGTCCTGGGTAGAGGATAAGAGCACTCAGCATGCCACGGAGAAGCCTGACTTTGAAACAGCAAGCTCCGGAATACTCACTGGAGAGCTAATAATACATGTCTCCAGAAGAAGGAGCACAGTGGGGCCTTTTTGCACTGCCCTGCTTTCTGCCTCTTCCACTAGTGCTCACAGCAGGGGTGGAGGGAAAAAAGAAGAGGAAGAAGAAATTAGTGCGATGAATGGCAGCCAGCCCTGCAGCATCACGATTCTGTACTATCCTCGCATTTAACCACAAAGTCATGGGATGCAGCTCAAAGAAAATCCCTTCGGCCCTCCGTACCTGTTGGGTTTTGGTATGGTTTGTGTCATAAAGACAAAAGAGAGAGAGAATACTTCAGAGAAGCATGGCTTACTGTCAGGTGTACAGGAATGGGTTAAATCAGAGTGCAAGATAGTGCAGTGGTTGCACATTTTATAATGATTTTTCACAGCTTTTTTTCTGCTGTCATTTGCAGTGCCTTCCCTAGGGAAATCATTTCATCACCTCTGTGATGATGGCATGAATGAAGACTGACCCCTGCCTAGGAAGCCACATTTATTTATGTAAGGTGACTGCATCCATAAAATAAAAACCACTTTTTTCCAGAATTCCTGCATGTCTCACTTTTATTCCCTCTTACTATTTCTGTGTTTTTCTCTGTCACTGTCCTAGTAAATTACATTATATTTTGCCTTTTATTTCATTAGAGGTTTTTATATAAATCTAATTATCTTTCCATATAAATTTAATTGTCTAATTTTCAGGCTGTATCTTCTCTATCTCTGTGGTTAACAAAATTTTATCTTCATAATAAGTAACCTTTGGCCATTACAGGTCAAAAATCTCTTTCCAGTTACACCTATGCAAACCCAAAATAATCCATCAATAAGCAAAACTTAGCACCTAGACTGGACAAGTCGGAAAATACTTCGATGTGAAATAGTTTTCTTAGATGCAGATTGATTCTCAAGTGAGTCTACACTAGTAAGCTTAAGCAAGATATGTACTTTTATATGTGCAATACATCCCACCAGTAAAGAGGCTCTGTGGAGAGTTACTACAGAGTAGTGGGAGCATGGTAAATTTGTGCATGAGTCTTATCTTACCTGGGCAGACAAAAGCTTTTATTATAACCCCCATTCCAGCAGTAAGTCTTGCCTATAAATATTAGTCACACAGCATGGAAGAATCAATTTTTATGATGATGACAAACTAAAGCACAAAATTGAGCACTTATATGCAGGTTGCCTTTGGGCCTTTTGATGATTCACAAATTAGTCCTGACCCTCCTGGATCTAACTTTAAATATTTCACTTCAAATGTTTCTACTCTTTCAAGTACCCCTTAACATAGCTGGAATTTGATCTGCCTACTGCTAGGAAATTATTTGACACAGCCTTTGAGTACAGAAAACTAGATATTTTCAAGAACAGACTCTTCCAGTCCCTGTATTCAGGGGAGAATGATTGGTTTTATTTAGTTTCACATTGCAGGACCAGATTTCTTCACTTCTATTCAGACTGAGTAGTCCTTTATTTTTCCAAGTAGCTCTGTTAAAATCTGTTTGTCTTTACTCTCTTAAACAGAAGCAGACTATATAATCTGAATTATTTTGGTTTCACATGCAGCTCTTCCTTCCAATGGCATCACCTGATTCTTCCCACTGAATAAGCCACTTAGGCCTGTTTATGTTGTACTGGAGCTCAAGGCATATCATCTTAAGTGTTATGCTCTTTGTATAGACATGATATGTCACCCTGACTTAATTTTAGGATGTTCTGAGTAGGACTTTGGCAGGTACAAGGCCTCTTTGGAAACAGTAACAGCTTGCCTGAGTTTCACAGTTTGGCAAGAAATAGACACATACAGGACATTTGTGTGTCTTTTAGTGGGATGAGATCTCACTTGTTTCTCTTTCCTCCACAAAGCTGGGCAAGTACAAAGATATTTTTAATGTACCTTAGTGAGGAAAAGATTACCAGGGAATATTTTGTTTGGGTTTTTTAGCTAAAGTCTTTGTTTTCAGGGACACAGGCATTTAAGATATACCTGAAAGCTTCTTCCTGCTCATTCTGGTTAGGTATGATTATTTTCAACCTTTGGTTCATGAATTTATTCCCTAATCAGGGCTACAGCACATGTCAAAGCTGTTCACTTTGAATGAAAAGCTTTTCCAGACTGAAAACTCAATTTACTCCTGCTAGTGACATTAAGATAAGCAGTCCCTCAAGGGGTCCCAGACCTTATCTGATACACTGTGTTATTTGCAGGCTCTGGCAGAAATTAAGTGGAGTTTCATGTACACACACTTGGGACATGTGTACCCTATTGAACAGGATCTTTCATTTGCACATCAAATGAAGCTTTCCAGTAGCTCAGTTGAGCCCTGTTCACTTGCTGAATATCATCCCTGTTACAAGAGGCTATGATAATGGCATGCCTATATATCCTAAAGACAAAGGATAACTGCTCTGCAGGAGGTGGCTATCAATCCCTTGCCTATCACCTTGTATAATGAATTTCCTGTAACAAAGTAAAACCTTTTTATGCCTTTTTCAAAAAATTAGTTATCCCCTAGGAAAGCTTCATCAGACACCCTTCACACCCCCCATCACAATGCTGAGATCAATCACTGATGTTAGCAGGACCGAGGAAGTTGAGATAGGGTGCTGTGCAAACCCAGAAGTCGTGTCCATGCACACCATACACATGTGCTTTACTGGTATATGCCTCCTACCATTCCCTTTCTCTCCTGCTATTTAAACTGATCCAGTCTTTCCTTCACCTTCATGCCACAAAGAGGCATGCTGCTAAGTCTGAACAAGGCTTTGTGTGGACTTTTTTTGGAATCAAATATAGGCAAGTCCGTATGAGGACAAGATTCCTACTCACATGAAGGAATTAAGAACATTAATACAAGTATATGAAAATTAATGCTGAAATTGAAGTCATTCAACTAAATTAAACATATAAGTAGGAGCTGCCCTTGAGCCAGGAAATGGCTTTCTTTCCACTTAAAGGAGAATTAGCTGTGAAAGCTATCTACCACCAACACACCAAGAGAACCAAGAGTCCAGAGAACATTACACTTGAAAAGGTTTTAAAAGCCTAAACAGGGAATTTGTTTAGTCAGAAACAAATTATTTTTTTCTGAGTCTTAAACTCAGGGAAAAAAAATCCACTGGGGACCTGGACTAATGAAACCTACAGAGTGTTGCATTAATTCACCTCCTAAATATATTACCAGAAATATCTAGAAAATATAATACAAAAGAACAGTATTTTCCTGGGGATTTTTGAATAATCTCTCTGCACTGAACTGAGATTTATGTCAGTGTCATGGCATGATGCAAAATGGTTCAACGTGCCTTCAAAAAGGGTATTTCCATTTCTTAAAATAGCTTCCCTATTTTAGAATCATTTTTGTAGAACCATATTAGACAGCCTAAGAGAGTGTTAACTTCATATCTATTGAAGATTATAAACATTTCCATAAGGAGGCAAGGTCAAATGCTGTGTGAAAACTGACCTTGGCTTTACATAAGTATAGTGAATATTCCTGACAGTGGTGGGGGTCAATGTCCTTTTTGATAGAAGAGCTGATTGCTCTACAGCTAGATAATTTGCACTCGCTTGGCTATGGGAAGTCTTAGGCTCACTCTCTAAGTGATTTGTCATTTGGAGCTAAGGCTGTGCACTCTGGATCATGAAAATTTTTGGTGGAAGAATTTCTGAGTAATAGAAGAAACACAGTAGGTTTCCTAGGTAATTAGGAGAAGATATAAGTAGTAAAGGACTGAACCACAGTATAAGCAACAGAGAAAATTAAATATTAGTTCTAAGTGGGCAAGGACTTCACTAGATCAATGTCAGATTATTATATATGCTAGATCAAATTTTATGACAACTGTGATGGGGATCATTAACAATCATACCTCTGAGAATTTCAGTGGTTTTTTTCTGGTTTTACTTCAAGTCCGATGCAACAATTTGTTTCTTAGTGTAATAGAAAGCCGAATTTCCTTGCTAGAGGAGAAGATTCTGCATCCACAGCATGATCCCGAAGCTGGAAAAGCATACACAGGATCTAGTTCTTCCATGAAATATCCCAGTACAGTTAACAAACTGTCTCTTCAGTTTTTCCCAGAATCAGATGATCACAGAGTCTTTTCTGTAACCTTGCAAAGCTCCTGAGAAGGGATGTCAGTGCCATGGCATCATGATATTGGAAAAGGACGCTGAGGTACAGAGCTGTGAAAAGATTTCATCACAAGCATCTCGGAGTTGATTAGAAAAGAATGAAATCCTGATTTCCAGGCAATCCTTTTTCCAACTCTTGGGCTTGTATACCATGCAACCGGCAAAGGCAATGTAAGGAAGACTGCAGTAGGTTTTTGAAGATCTCACTTGAGCCTGTACTCTTCTCCCCTGAGCTCACATCTAATTCAGCAAGAAGATCCAAAAGACGCCCAGAGTGCTACTAAATGGGTTAGTGGATGTGATGGAAGCCAGCTGGTTTTCCACTGAGCAAGAACTAAAAGTTATATTCAGACTGCCCAAAACAAACTTCAAATTTCTCTCACCTCAGTGGAATTTACCCAGAACCAGACAGTCCAATAATTAGAGCTTGAGTCAACTGCCTAAACATAAGCATTTGGTGCCACCCAAAGTTCACTAGGGTATCTCAGATTGTCTGCACAGGCCTGGCATATGTGATATAAAATCTGTGGGAAATCCACGCAATTCTGGAGTGGCAGCTGGAGGCCAGGTAAGGTTCCTTCAGGCATCTCAAATGATGCTAAACCTGTGTTAAAGCAACAGAATGGAGATTTTTACCCCCCCCCCCCCCAGTTCTCTTTTGTTTGATCCATTCTGCACTTCTCAGCTTCTCTGGAAATGGCATGGAAAATCCTGCCACTTGGATTTTGAAGAACTTTACACCCACTTTGCAGAAGTATAAATAATTATGCAAGGCAGGAAGGAAATCAATCCTGTTTTCTCCCCACCTCAGAGAGATATGAGAAATATACTGTGAGGAGTTAAATAGTTGAGTCGGATTAAATTTACCATGTCTGCAAAATTTTCTATTGAAAGGTTACCTTTGATATAATGTTTCAGCCTGCAGACTTCTGCTTCCCAGCCATTAAATTCTGTTGTAATAAACTTTTACAATATGCATCATTATAGGAAACTTAAATAGGCTTAGCTCTTGAGTAAGAATCACAAAGACAGTAGAACAGAGGGAAGAAATGCAAGGTGTCTGGCTTCCTGAATATTTAAGAAAAGGTTCTTCTTTATTAAATAATGCATATGAGGAGAGGGATTTAGAATTCTGAATTTTTGAGGTCAGGGTGTCTGAAGAGCCACAAGTTCCTGATCTCAGCCCTTGCTTCTGCCTCTGTCTTTGCCGCATGGCCTTGTGCAAATCAGAGGACTATCCAACCACTGAGCCCTTTAGTTCCAACTGCGATTGAGCCCCTGGGGCAAATGGGTTGTTAATACTCACCCCTCTCAAAGAAGAGTCATGGCAATTGCTCTTTTTATTCTTCACAGTATTGTTCTGATATCTGTGAAGGCAGCCTTAGAAAATACAAATGGCTCAGCTTTATAGCAAGACAGTTGCTGGTGGTTTTAAAGCAAAATTCAGAACCACTTTTCTGCTTATTATGAGCATTGCAATGCAGAACGGGCAGCTGCTGAGAGTCCAAATGAGAGACAGGGAGGATCAGCCTCGTTGTTATTACGATGGTTTATGGAGACATTTGGCCTCAGATATATTCTCCTTCCTATTCTGCTGATAATTCATGTGTTTGAAGTGTAACATAATTGTCCAGAGACCATGTTACACTCCTTTTCAAAGCTCTAAGCATGTTGGTTACTTAACAGACCTTCTGTTACACATGGTTGAAATGAAAATTCCCTTCCTACAGAAGAGTTACATTACCTCTTACATTTGTTTTAGAAAAAGGGATTTATATCCTATTTTGTTCTTCATGTACTCTTGGAACATCAGCTATCAGCCTTAGGATGGGTAGGGAGCATACATCAGCCAATGTTGCGTTTCATGGCCTGGTATAAACACAGAGAAAGATAGCTGATCCTCACCATGTATAATGTGGAGTTAGACAGGGGTTGACAAAGTCCACACTCTTAAAATAACAAATCCTTTATCCTGTCTGTACAAGGAACGGAGCAGAGGCACTGTACCACCTAAAAAGCCTTCTGTGAGGCAGAAGGAGGGGAATATTAAGACAGAAAACTGCTGTGATATACTCCCTTTCCAATCATTATTCTGCTTCCCTCCCCCTGCCAACCTACAGACAGTTGCCTTAAGAAGCAATGCCTTACATTCATCAAATATAAGATTCCTTAGGATTTTCTTGCCTCCTATTTTTCAAGAGCAGATTTCAGCTATTCAGGGGTCTGTGGGTTCACATCTGGCTTGGCTGTTTGGATCACTGTGCATCTCTGGGAGTCTTAACTCCTCTTGATTAAGTGAGCACATAGGCATCCCTGGAGTGGGAAGAGGGGAAGAGAATAGACTGAAACACCACTCATGATTTGCATTGCAGTGTCATTTGCAATCAACAAGAGACTCCACTGCCCTCCACTTAAGATGCTGGATTCCTTCCCGCTAGACTCGGTAATACACTTAATTCTTACAACACCCTGACACTTTATTTTATTTCTGGCAGGGCTTATTCTACAGGTCAAGGTCCTCACTGACTTTCTCAATCGGCAATACTATTTTATTTAATTTTTTTTAAACTGCAGAAGGCACACCTCTCATCTGTCCTAAGGCATTTCCGCAGACAGAAAGGAGATACAGTCCACAGGGCAACCTCTATTAATGAATGCCGACAAGGACTCCCCAAATAGTCCTTTGGAAACAGCCATAGTAAATGAACAGACCTGGTGGTTGAGAAACTCAAAACATGACTCAGATGCAGGAGTGACTATCAAAGCAAAGGGTCCCACAAGTTCCCATCCAGGAAGCAGAAACTTATAAATTTTTTGTGTGAGTGATACTTATCAGTGTTGGTTCTGATTAAGGGAAACAAAAAAAAGAAGGTATGTTCATCATTCTCCACTCTGGCCTTGCAACTTCATTTTTAAGTTCAAAACACTCCCTGCCAACAGACAGGGAAGGAGACCCATTGAAAGGTGAACTATGCTCTGTCCT
This sequence comes from Acanthornis magna, assembly GCA_036785705.1. NCBI lineage: Eukaryota > Metazoa > Chordata > Aves > Passeriformes > Acanthizidae > Acanthornis > Acanthornis magna. The sequence continues at coordinate 19,121,266 of JAWUZG010000090.1, forward strand.
TAGATATATGTTAAGTGCTGCCACATTGAAGCCAACCAAGGCCAGAATCTGGCCTTATAAATCATGGTAGGTTCTAAGCTGATGTGTAACTTATGGTGAAAGGAAAACTCAGTTTTCCCCAACTTTGAAAAAGGAATAAGGGCTGGCGGCTATTGCAGATCCTTTTGCCCCTAATGGTGAGATCCAGCAGACTTTGTTGAGGTCTGCAATAGCAGACCTCAATTTTTATGTCTTCTGACACTAACTTATCTGAGAAAGGTAATAACTATTCAAAGAGTTTGTATCTCGTAATAAAATGTAAGCCAGCGAAGTCCTTAACTTACTCACATATGCAAATTAAAAAGCTTTTGCTTAGTCTAAGTGTCACTTCATGCAACATTCCCCCCACTGTAGCTAATGAAATGCTACCAAGAGTGATGCCCTAAAACCTGAGGCTGGGGATGAAATACCCTCATTGCAATGTGAAATACAGGCCCCCTGTGTGAGCAGGTAGTGTTCCCCTCAAGTGACTCTCCATCCCCTGCTCTCATTTCTTGTCAACTTTTTTCAAGGTTTTTGCTTCAAAATGGTTCATCTGGGGGTGCTGTCCCATGCCAAGGAAGGTGAAGCTCCTTTTTTACACACATCAGGGAAAACAGCTCCTCACCCTCAGTCAGTCTTGCAAACCAGTTCAGTATTTTTACCTTTGGCAAGGGAGAAAGGGAAGAGTGTTTGCAAGCCTCTGTTTTAGCACATTTGCCTTCCCCGCTGCTGGGAGGTGCAGACTTTGTTCTCTCTGTGGGCTTAGCAGCAGAGTGCAGGTTTGAAGAGTGCCTTTCTTCTTGGCCAAATCCATTGTTTGGAAGCTGGCTGCTGCTGCTGCTGCGCTCCTATAATTGCTGAGTTTATTGCTGCCCGAAGCAAATGAGTGAGTAGGAGGAAAAGTAGGAGGAACAGAAAGTGCCATTAATCTACTCTTTGCTCGGTTTGTGGGGGGAAAAAAGGCAAGTATAACTCCTGCAGGCACTCAGTATGGTGATGAGCACGGCAAAAGCAGTCAGATATCACATACTAGCACATTAGTAGGATGAAGAAGACAAAGGAGGTCTCACATCCTCACAGGCAGGGAAGCCTCTCACCAGGCTATTCTGTACCATGGGTCTCAGTCAGGGCTGCACTGACTCCATGATGCCTTGCAGGTCCCGTGGCAGGACCTGATCCCACACTTACTCTATCGTCAAGTCAGGATGTGGCCTTGTCTCCCTGCAGTTAGGGCTCTCTTCTGCAAAGCACAGAGGGTCAGGTATAAAACACCTACATTAAGTAAAAATAAGATGTATGAAGGCATTGCCTTATCTGTAAACACCTTTGCCCCCAGACATGTCTGCCCATAGACATATTATTATCTCAAATTATTTTCTTAGACAAGACTATCAGTATTCTGTACAAGAAGGAAAATGCAAAATGTAGATATCTATCTTTTACTGTAAAGGTCACTGAAAATTATTTCCGAATGAGGCAAAGTTCATAAAAATGGGAACTAATTTTGCAATCAAAATAGTTAGTGTAACTGTTTTTTAATAAACCATCGATAGCTTTCCTACTGCAGTGGCCATTTCTCAACATAGTTCTGCTATAATAGAGACTCTTAAAGGATATCAGAAAGACAAAGTATGCAGGAAGATAAAATATCTTTTGTTAAGCCAATTAATTCAGTTGCGAATATAGGCCAGATTTTTAGTATCCCAGCTTTTCTTCAAAAAATTTCCAAAGAGGAGCAAAGTGGTCAGCCCAGAAGTGGAAACACACTGTGATAAAAAGCTGCTTCATTTGAGACTGAAAACCTGCACTGATTAACGTAGAAGGAAGCCCACAAGTCCTCTGTAAAGTCATCAAAGTTGGGAATGAAAAAGACGAGGTGCAGGAGCAGGGGGCACACAAGGTGTAATTTTTAGCCTTCAAGGGAAGCAAATTAGAGATAGAACCTTAATACTGCAAGTTTCAGACTCCTATCTCTTGTAACTTGTAATTACATGATTTATTAAGGAGATTTTTCATGTTTAAGTTGACAGAAGCAGATAAGTGGGGTCATTGAAACTCCACAGCCACTTCATGCTCTTGAAGCGTATTGGGAATTGTAGCATAAGAGTCCGCACAAAGATGAAGGGACGCTATTTGTTTATGTTGTTGCTGACTGAATCTGCTGCTGACATCACCATTTAAAATTTGAAGTGTATTTAAAATGGAATTGACTCAACCAAAATATCCAGCAAATCCCGAGAGACACAGATGCAGAACAACAGTGGCAAAATTCCAGCTGCCATAGCAGGCATTCAAAATCCTCTGGAAATAAATTACTTAAAGGCTTTAAAAGGATAAGAAAGGACTGCCAAGCCAGACAGATCTCAGGGCCTGTTCCTGAAGGCCCCGGACATGCATGACTAGAACTGATTTCCAATACTGTCATCTTTCCAGGACAGACATTAAGAGATGCCTGTGGTTGTTCAGGGGGTCGATCACAATTGCTGCCTTCTGCCCCAGTGCTGTGGTTTACATGAGGATGCATTTGGGTCAAACAAAGACTCTGCCTAGCCCAGTTCCAGCCTCCAGCAGCACCATAAGCCATATCCATCAAAAATTAAGAAATGAGTGAACATTTACAACATTTCCCCCCGCACTCTCTCAGCTTCTGACTCTTTTCAACCGAGCAGGTTTTCTAAACCTCATGTGCTTCACCTGCTTAATGATCCTTTGTAAATCTCTCTTTTAAGTACTTGCCCAGTCTCTCCTTGAACTTTTGAATTCGTGACATCCTTTGGCAGGGAGACCCATGGGTTCATTGCCTGTTATACAGAGAACTGCTGCCTTCTGGTAGTTTTGAACCTGTCTCCCAAATAGTCCATCTGAGGGATGTTTATCCTTGCCCAGGATGAAACAGTGAATGTTTAGCCCTTATCCACATTCTCCATATCCGGAATTTTGTTGTTCTTCAGTGCAGCCTACCTATGTAGACTTTTTCCAGTCCTAGTCCTAGCTTCTCTCCTATTTCTTGACCACACAGCCAGGCAGAGACAATTATTTTGCCCAGACATCTGCCAGATAGGTACAGATGAGCTTAAAGGTGGAAGGAGGCCTCAGAACGGGGCTTCTGAAAAGCAGGAGATCAAACCCAGCTCCACATTCAGAGGAGCCTTGCTAGATGGCTCATGCCCCAGTCACAGCCCAGCTTTTGGTGATCCCTGGTCACAGGACACAGCACCATGCATCTCCTGCTTCATGAGGCAAGGGCTCATCCCTGCAGCAGGAGCCAGCGCAGCACTTCCCCAGGGCCTGGAGACCTGCCTGCATCTGGGCACTGGGCAGCAGCAACCTCTAACACAGGCAGGAGCACTCTGAGATGCTGGTGAGATGCCGAACGGTAGGATGGTCCCTTGCCCCAGAGATTGCACAGTCTAAAGTAACAAAAAACAATGGGTTGTAGCTCACAAATGCGTGAACAATGTTGGCTGCATTTCACCTTACATGATTTATATGAGATATGTGTGACATGAGTCATACAGAGATATATTCCATATGCTTCACAGATACACTTTGCATTCCAGACCTGTTCTAAATACCTTTGCATTAGCACAATAATATGTGTTTGTCACATCCTATGTTTTATTTTCATAATTCCCAAGAAAATTAAATAGAAAACTATTCTCACTGAACAAATCAGCTTTCACATTTAAAGAGGAAGACACATATTTTCTACAATACAAGCTTCCAGAATCATTCTGTCTGTTGTTTGTGAAATAGCTGTACTTTCATTAGACAAGACAAATTATCTATAGCCCCAGGAAAAATTAATTTCATGGGATGCAAAAGATTGAAGACCTATTGATAGAGCACAATATATGCTTGGCAGATGTCCCCTGCCTAGGGCATGAAATGGCCTGACTATTATCTTGTCTACGGTTCAAAAGTAATTGTACGCATTGTGCACAGAGCACCATCCACCCACAGAGCACACACCTAGTGATGATGGATATCACTATTGAGGCAATTCACACCCAAAAACTAAAAGTGCTGGGAAGAGTACTGTGAAGTCTAAAAGGTAATATGAATTCATTAACTGCAAAGAACACATACAGTTGCATTTAAGGAGTAGAGCTGTGACAGTAATTGCTGAATTGAATATTTTTAAAAAGCCCTTTTGTTCCTATTGGCATCAAAGCTATTGTTGAACTGTGCTGTACTGTCAGCAATGTGAATATTAGGGGTTTAGATCCATGCATGCAAAAGATCAAAAGCAGTGATGAAGGATTCTGTAATTATTAGTAATTGCTTCCCAAGTGGCCATTTTTTTATAAAGATTCTTCATAACAAAGTGCTCAGTAAAGACTATGGGTTGAACTTATATTTTCATAGTAAGCAGATGAGCCCATGGAAATTATTTCACACATTATCATGATAGCTGGAAACTATCACTAATAAGAAATACAAATGCTACATAAAATCTGGGCATCATTATTATGATTATTGTAATGTTAATGTAGATTGTAATGTTACATTTTCAATTAGCGAATTTTAAAACAAAAAAAAAAAAGTCAGTTAAACTAATTTCAGATTGAGTAACATCTTAATTTCTCTCATTCAGTGTTCAAAATCTATTCAATCAAGTAAAATATTAATGGTGCATCACCTGTGAACTGCTACTGACTCCTAAATGGTACTTTCTAGGCTCAAGTCTCCATCCACTTAAATGGATGTGAATCCTTCCATAGACATACAACTACAAGCACAGGCATGAAGAGAATTATAACAAAACCTAAAAAGGGTTTAAAAGCTCCGTCATGCCCTCTTCTCACATACCAGTACCCACCCTCTTGCCAAATGCGTATCTTTAGAGCCTTACATCACATTTGACCCTAAGGTTTGCCTTGGAGCTGCCCTTGCTTATTCCAGGACTGAATCTGTCTTGAATAAATAAAAATCAGAACCATAGCACTATTAAAAATAACTCATACATGACAATAATAGTCCGCTATGTCTCATTGAAAAACACTGAAAATATTTAAGAAATTGAGTGTTCTGCTGTCCAGATGTGGCATCAGGCAGCTTTCTCTGATGTTCTGCTGAGCGTGGAGATTGAGAGTAAACAACCTAAACAGCAGCTACATCTCACTCAAGCCAAGCAGCAGGAGGGAACAGCTCCACCATGAGCTGGTGACACCTGTGTATTCCCTAGCAGGGCATTTGGAGTGCTCAGCTGCAGCTGTACAGCTCCAGGACTTCTCCCTTCCTACATGTCAAAGCCCAAATGCAAAGGGTCAGCAGACCATAGGGTAAGAGAGATGCTGACAGGGGAGGTAAGGAGTTCGGGTTTTGCGGCGCCGATGCCACAACTGTGCAGAGCTGGTCCATACCTCTACTCTGCATCTGATTCTAAAAACAAGATGTAATTTTCAGTGCCTGAAATGTCCTGTTAAAATCACCGCTAGGATTAATTACACTCTTATTCTCCTCAGGGCAAAAACCTTACTGTGTCAGTCTGCAAAGTGCCTGCTTGGATGCCAAGCAAATTAATAAAAATAATAACAATGGTGCCTGCATGAAAGCCATCTCATTCTACTGAAACCAATGGGACGACTTAGTCCCTTCCATCATGTGCAAAAAGCAACATTCAGTGGTTTGTTTATGACCTCTGAAGAAAAACATATACAAAACCCCTTCAAGATATCCTTCAGTGCAGCCAGGTTTTTTGTTTCAGTTAGGTTGCTTTGTCGAATATGCTAAAGCACTCTACTAAAGTTGTCGCATGGAACTCTATTTTATACTAAGATCTGTTATACCTCACAGAATAGCCTTCTTTACCATGCCAAATAAATTAACTCTCTTGCAGTTTCTGTCGTGGTTCAGTCTCCCATCTCACTCATAAGACACATTGATACCATAATATATATATTTGCTCCAGGATAAATACTAATTTATCAAAAAGGCGAAGTGTGAGTTCTGCCCTGACATATACAAGGCTGTAAAGTCAGTCCAATAGCTTCATTATTCTCCAACAACTCCCTCAATATAATCTCTCAAAATAAAGCATTTTTTTCACTTTCATCAGTGCAAATCAGAAGTAACATCACTGAAACTTGATGTTTCCCTTCCAGAAAGGAAGAGTCAGGACTGATGTCTCCTATTCATGAGGTAAGTGGGGAAGCAAATCGTGTCACTGTTTTCTTTATGTTTCATCTAATTATTCAAGGCACAGCTTACATCCATCCTCCTTAGTGCCTGTAGGTTTTCTGCACTTCTCCACTCTAGCTTACCCATTCCTCAGTAGGGATTTTGGTGTCTGCTTAATTTACCATGACTTGTGCCACATTTTTCCCTGCAAATTGCATATTCTGTGCCAGAGGGAGAAGGCAGGGGGGAATCCCCAAAGGAGAAGCGCTGAGAAAGCCCACCAGGATGCATCTTAGATGACAAGAAACATGGAGGACAATTTTTTCAGCACAAGGGAGATTTACACCCATAGTTCCCACTGTCATTAATGTAGTTATACACATAATTTGTCCCATACACTGAGAGGAAAATAAACTTGAGAGAGGAGAAATAAAGGGTATTTGAGGGGGAAGCTATTTAGTATGTAAAGGTTGTGGCTGCCAGTTGGTAATGAATGTGGCAGACATAATAATGGTAATAATAGGAAAAGACACCTACATAAATGAGTTAGGGTTATTGTAATATGGCATACGAACAGAGAACGAAACCATCAAGGAAACCACTAAATACCATTCTGAGGATACAGCAAGAAAATATACTTAAGCCTAAAGAGAAAATTAAAAGGAGAGTAAAAGTAGAAATAGGGACAAGCCAGCAAATGTAGCAGAGAAATCAGGGGTGTTTTCACTAAAGGAAACAGTAGCTCTCTGTGAGATTACCAGCCACACTGGGGAAGTGGCAGAAATAAATGGGATGCCAGCAGCGAGAGGCAGAAAGCACAGAGGTATTTCCATCCATCAGAAGACAAAAGCAAACACATTCAGAAGAGTCTGAAATAAATTAGTTTACAGCATGATAAGTGACTCAGACTGCTCAATATAGGAGTGTTTCAGTAATGAGATTATGGACCAGAAATAGCCACAGAGGCTAAAGCTTACAAATCAGGACTAAAGGAGGACTCTTAAGTGGTGGATCTTAGTGATTCAGATACTTCACTGGCTCAGACAGTATAAAACGTAGCCAGAGGTGCTGGGATAGTGCTGATGCTGCAGGCAGATATAGCATATGAAATTGTATATCATGGTGTACCACCTTCCACTTCTTCCTGGTGCCAAACTCACTGGCATCGTTCCTTTACATAGGAATAGCAATATAGGTGAGCACTACAGATATAGCACTACAGATAAGATGCAATTGCAGCTGTGCTAGGAGTTACCATAAGCCAAATATAATCAAATATACTTACACAAAAAATGCATTTTGAAATGGCTCTAAGACTTGAGAAGTAACTCTCAGCAGGGAATCACCACTGAAGTAGGGTGGCTTTTGGACAAGTCTCTGACATTCATGAAGGAGCACCATGAAGCAGGGGCACCAAATACTGGAGCACAAACAAACTCCATCATCTGGGATGACGATTTAGGGTATAAATAATAACCTCTGACTGATGAACTGTTCTCCCCTTTGAGTGTAGAGACAGACCAGGTATGCAGCTATCTTGTCTACAGGTGGATAAATCCACCCTGAGAGACTTGGTCAGGATCACAAAGGAAATCTCTGGTCTGAGTCATGGTCTCAGGCATCTCCTCAGCTGCCTTGTTCTACCTCTGAACTGTTAAAAGACTCTTTCACATGAATGGGGCTACATGAATATTAAATAGGCACTTGACCCATTGTATGCAAAACAGACAGAACATAAATCAGGAATAATTATTCTAGCATAAAATGCAGAACATGTTTAAAATACTGCTGAATCTTGGTTCTGTAGAAGAAATATTACTGAGCCTAAAGCCTTTAGCTGAGAAAAAGCAAAGTAAATCCAGGTTTTGGGAGGTATGAATTATGAGGAAACACTGATCAGATGTTGCTTCTATAAATAATAACAGCTCATTAATTCTCATTTTGCTAATCCACACATTTAAAGAACTCAACAACCCCTTTACCCCCAAGGGTACTCATCCCACTTCTCAGCAGAGTTTTAATTTATGTTAGTAACAAGATCTCATATTTCTAGGAATTCATTACTTTTAAAAAACCTATTACACTATTTTATTGGCAGGCTAGAAGATATTATCATAAATAATTGAAACTCAACTACACTTGTTCCAGCATTAACAAACTACATTGGCAAGGCATCACACTTGAGTCTTTTTTTCAAGCTCGTTCTTCCATTCGCAGCATAATTTTATGCCTGTAGAGTGAGGCCCAAGGTCTACTTTATCCAGAGTATGGGGCTTACATGCCACACATGTGCTGAATGATCTGTTGTGCAGACACAGGTTCCACAACTAATTGCCAAGCCTAATTGGTGAACAAAGGATGCTGACACTATCCACAGGAGAAAATTCACTGTCTCCCGTCCTTTAAATACACAGACATGGGGTCATCCAGTGAAGATCTTGAAACCAAAGTAAGAAAATTAGTAATGTGAGCCTGATGTTAAGTAACACAACCTGTAGTGCCAATATTAGCATTCATCAGGCAGAGCTCTCTTATGCAGGGATGATCTGAAGTGTGAAATGCAGAAGGATAATCAATCAGGGAAACAGACCTTCCACATGGACAGCAGGCAACCACCTCCTTCCAGAGTTGTCCTATGGGATGTACTCAGTGCAGTGGAGCATAACAGATGATAAAGGATTATGCCATGGTGTCATTGAACTGATTCTTCAAAAGATTGGAAGGTGTTTTCATGCCCTACAAAACCAGCTTGGGGGAGGAGAATCACATCAATATGTGACATGGGTGTACTCATAGATCATCCCCTGGTCTTACAAGAGATTGACTGCTACCAAATAAGGTTGTCCAGAGGCAGCAGGATTCATCTCACCGAACTTTAGCCAGCTAAAACTGAATACAAGCTAATTGCCCAGGCTCTCTCCACACTGACCAGAGTCACCTCCAAACTATGTGTTCTCTCTTAATGCAGGTGGGATCTGACACAGGTGGGATCACGCTCCTACTGGAGAGGCCGATCTCCCTTCACTGAACACAGAGCATCCCAACTGATGGCTGAAACTATTCACCTGAAGAACTGAAGGAAACAAAAATTAAAAACAGGAGCAACAAACTTGTGCAAGGTTGTGTCAAGTATTAACAGGGTGAGACAGATGACTGCAAACTATTTTAAAAGAGAAGGTAAAACGACCCATGATTTAAAAAAAGTAGAATAGAACTAAAAAATGAAAGTTACATCTGAGCTGAGATTGTTGTTTATATAAATACATCAGAGCAGCTTAGTGCAGTGGGGGAAAGCAGTTATTTAACCTAAGGTTCAACATTGGCCCAAGAGCAAATAAGTATGTACTAAGAATACATAAATTTATTCTGAAGATTAGGAGAAGGCTTCTAACTACCAAAGGATGAAGGGTCTGGAACAGCCTTTCATAGTAGTGAGATACTATTTTTGGAATGTCATTGCTTGTAAAGAAGCTGTTCTGCTATGCTTATGGCATCCTTTAAGACATTATCATGAAGCATTTAAAACTGCTTGTGAAACCCTTGTTGAAATACAGGATACATAAATATCAGGTAACTATTCTGAAATAAAGTATTTCAGAAAGATACGCTCCAATGTGAGAGACCATGCACGTGTCAAAAACAACTCCACATTTAATTCTAAGTGTTAGGATAATTTATCACAGAGGTTTAAAACTGGCCTCTTTTTGTTTGTCTGCCAAGTTTCAACTCCAGCTTTCCTGAATGTCAGGATCTGACTCTGCATTGTTATCATTGTCACCGAGATCATGAAATTCCCCTTGTGCCCCACTGGTTCCATAGAAAAAGCAAGTGATTGTGGGCACCAGCTTCACAATGGGCAGCCATGCGGTAGAAGCTAACTTCAGCAGCCCATTGCAAATTAGAAATGGGAGGAGAAGGCTAAAATTGAGCACGCTGAACTTCAGCTGTCATTTTGGTATTGTGGCCTTGATATTTTTATTCTTCTGTAAATTACATAGTTACCTGCCAGTGTCAGATGTCAGACTGGACTTCAAGTAAGCAAACATACAGCAGGCTAAAGAAGAGATGTGCAAAGAAATAACACTGCAAGCATTTTAAAGGAGAGATTTGAAATCCACTGGGCCTCTGGAAGGGGGGGTCTTATGTTTGCAGACACTTGGAACAGTCCTGCTAATTGGTGATGCTTAATAACATACACTGCATGGATTCCATTCACTCTGGAAAACCAATGCAATTCTTTGTAGCTTGGTAAGATTTCTGGAGCCACTGATACCTCCTGCTCCATTATTTGCAAACAGAAAGATTCCAGAGGATCAAAGTCCCTGGGAACACAGACACCCCTGCCGTTCTCCCTTTTGTAAACAAAAATTGTTAGATATTGCAATCCTCAGTGAACATGTTCTTTGTGGGTTTTACACCCACAAAGAGAAGATGGTTACATTTCGAAGACCATGTCTTAAGTTTAAAATACAAGACAATGAATGCAAGGCAGATTAAATAGTGAAGCTACTAACATGACATAATGGATCAGTTTGGTGTAGTATGTAAGGAGGATGCTAACAGCATCATAAAGCACCCAAGCATAATAACAAAACACTTCAGCTGATGCAGCTCTGAAAAATGTCTTTTTTATGAGAGTATACTTAGCCGAGAAAAAGCTTCAAATTTTCACAACCTGGTTGCAGGCATTAAGTAACAATCAGCTCTCGGAGAAAAACGTAGTGATGTATTACAGCGTTAGGCCTTGCCGGGGAAGACAAACTGTATTGTGATTACATGCAAAATTAATCCTGAAAAACTGCATTAGAAATATTCATGACTTTAAATTTCAGATCTATTTTCTTCCCTCCAGAAAGTACTGTTTAAATGTTGGGTACAGGAATCCCACTGACGAGAACTCCCGAACACAAGGTTCATACAATCCTGGAAAGAAACAATAAAATTGCTTCACCTGTACTCATTAAATATACAGTGCGTAAACTCTGGCTTTGGAAATCTCATCAGCAGGAGGTTTCTTTCTTCCTTTCTTCATTTTATTCCCTACCCCTCAAGGATTACTGAAATCTCTGCATTAACCACCGAATAATGACAATGTTCTGCAGCCTTGAGCTGTGACTAAGGATTTGGTCACAGAGGCTACAGGGTAGGGATTCTAAAAGCTACCATTGAAAAAATATATTGTAATAGAAGTTATTTCCTCTCTAAGCAATTAAGCACCCAACCTTGTTTATCGCATGTACTTCTGACTTGCAGTGTGCATTTAGGAAAATCTGGCTATGAGAGACAACCCTGCTGTTTCTGTGATGATCATAGGGGGAAAAAAGCCCCCCCGGGGTCAGCAAGGCTCTGTTAAAACTCTGTAACTCCAACCGCTGCTGCTCAAGTGTTCTGGCTGAAAACATTCGCGTTCCACATTCATCATCACCTGCTCTTACATATATTGTTACATACTAGCCCTTTTAGGACTCTGCAGATACTCCCACTGAGGGTCAGGCCTTAAGGCTCCAAGTGCACAGACACTTTTTTGGTGATGCACAGAGTTCCTGGCTTCCTCCTCCTCACATCTGTGACTGCTCATTCCCACTCCCACTGCATCCTTTCAATTGTGCCAGCGCAAACATTTATGTGGCCATGCTGGGAATCAAACAGGGGAATTGATCCAGTTAAAAATAACTCTTTTTTTTCCAAGTCAATTTTCAGGCAGAGCAGTTCCTGATATGGCAGGGCGGTGGGAGGCTGGTGGGCAGCAGGATCAGGATGTGAGGCTGGGAGAGCAGGATGCCCCCCTGGCATCTGGTTATCCTGGCTCAAGCTGATCGGGGCATAAGGTACAAGTATTCAAGAATTTCCTGTGTGACTATTCAGCTTGCTATTTACTGCACTGGTCTTTGAAGCAATTAATGGCTTGAAAAAGAGCAGAACATGAGAACTAGCTGCCCATAATATTTTGCCAAAATGTACTAGGAAGCACAGGCATGGCCTGAGGTGCTTACCTCTTGAAGTAGACAGAAAATAATAAAACATACATTTATAATCTGAAGGACACAGGTACAAAACCAGCGGGTGACACTGCTGATCAGTGCAAGGAAAGGGATAGAAATTATGTCAAAAAGAAGCTGTCTTTAACCACTTAGGGAAAGGCTGAGGAGAAAGAGCAGAAGACCCAAAGTTTCAGGCTAGTCAACATGGTGTCATTGGAGTATCCAAGCTTCATTTACTTTCCAGCAGCTCACTTCATCTCAAAGAATCACAGAATTGTTAGGGTTGGAAGGGACCACAGTGGGTCATCGGGTCCAAGCTCCCTGCTCAAGCAGGATCATCCTTGAGCAAATTGTACTCAATTGTGTCCAGGCAGTTCTTGAATATCTTCAGTGAGGGAGACTCCACAACCTCTCCAGCCAATCTGTTCCAGTGCTCAGACACCAGCAAAATAAAGAAGCTCTTCCTCATATTCAGGATGAACTTCCTGTGCATCGGTTTCTGCCCATTGCCTCTTGTGCCATTGCTTGGCACCACCAGAAGAGTCTGGTTCCATCCTCGACATCTTTCCTTCAGATTCTTATATACATTTATGAGGTCCCCTCTCAGCTGTCTCTTCTTGAGACTGAACAGGCCCAGCTCCCTCAGCCTTTCCTCATAGGAAAGATGCTCCAGCCCCTTAATCATCTCTGTAGCCCTACACTGGACCTGCTCCAGGAGCTCCCTGTCTCTCCTGTGCTGAGGAGCCCAGAATTGGACACTGCACTCCAGATGTGTCCTCAGCAAGGCTGAGTAGAGCAGCAGGATCACCTCCCTGCTGGCAATGTTCTGCCTAATTTACCCCAAGATCCAATTGGCCTTCTTGGCTACAAGGACATGCTGCTCATGGACAGCTTGTGTCTGCCAGGACCCCCAGGTCCTTTTCCACAGAGCTGCTCCCCAGCAGTTTGGCCCTAGCCTGTGCTGGTGCCTGGGGTTATTCCTCCCCAGGTGCAGGACCCTGCTTTTGCCTTCGCTGAACTCCAGACTGTTCTTCTGTGCCCACACCTCCAATCTGTCGAGGTCCTTCTGAAGAGCCACTCCTCCCGGCTTTGTCTCATCAGCAAACTTGCTGAAAAGGCACCTACGCATTCACCCAATTTGTTCATGAGTAAGTGAAACAATTCTGGGCCCAGAATCGAACCCTAGGGGACACCACAAGGTTGTGGTGTCACAAGTGACAGGCCTCCAACTAGATCCTGTGCCCCAGATTATGAGCCTCAGGGATCTGCCATTTAGAATCCAACTGACTGTCCAAACATCCAGCCTACACGTTCTGAGTTTGCCTATGAGGATGTTGTGAGAGACAGCGTCAAAAACCTGGCTGAAATCGAGGTAGACAATGTCTACTGCTCTCCCCTCATGCATCCAGGTAGTTGCACAAGGTCCACGAGTAGTGTGTATTTGTAGCTATGAATCTGGGCTGAAATACTTTTGTTACTGGGATGAGTGAGGCAGCATTGGTTTGCTAATAAAAATGCCAGAAAAATGTGACCAAGAAGAAAGGAGCCTTAAAAAAAGCCTTTCAAAAAAAAAGTTATAATTTCTTATAAACTGTTCTTTAAAAAAACAAGTTTTGAAAGCAATTTTTGCTGTCTTTCATTCTGGGAGCTGACTTTTTTATTTCACAGTGGGTAACTGAGTGGCATGATGAGGATTAAGGCAGAGCAGATCCAAGTCATATTAGAAACCACTGAGAAATAAGCCTGGTTCATCATGGTTTTAAGGTTAAGTTCAGGGAGTTTTTCCAATGTTTTGATCAAAATAAGCATATTTTATCCTACTGTTAAATTAATGACAATGTTTGCTTCTTTAAATGAAAAAATAAACACACTTTTGGAAATTGCTAGTGGCTCAAAGTCACAACACTAATTTAAAGGACATTGCTCACAGAAAGAAAGGTATAGTAATGAAAAGGAAAAGCAAACTATTACCTTTGTGGACACACAGTACAGACATTTTTAGTGATAAAACTGTCAATAAACTCTTAATTTAACATTTTATTTTTCTTGAGCTTAGCAACTGTAGATCCAAGTCATATCCATGAAGAGTTAGGATACACTCAAGGCTAAAGCCCACACAGGTCAAAACCATTTCTTTGTAGAGGGAACTGGGGTTGTGCCTGTGCACCAGAAAACAGGCAGGTGCATATCTGGATTTTGTTTACATGAGGAGTGAACCTGGAGAAATCCCACAGGAACCAATGTCATTTCCCTAGCAATAAACAGGTGTATCAAAGTGTCATTTTAGCCAACAGGCATACACAGACTCCAGTCTCTACACCACTCTTTACAGCATCAAAAGTGATGTATTAAATAAGTAGCATGATAAGGAATATCTTTATTCTGTAGCAAACCCTGCCTTAGAGGGGGAGTTGAAGGCACTCTTGAATTTTAAGCAGCAAGAACTTCAGTAGGAGGTTCTCTCTGGCAACAGCTGAAAAGGCTGAAGAAGACATTCAGACAAAAATGTATCAAATTCCAGAAATTTGACAAGCCCAGGCTATGAAGCTGAACAGGGTTGTTTAAAGCAGCTGGCAACTCTCTAATTTATTTCACCTGTCCTTTTCATACTGCCAGGGAGAGTCTGCCCCACATGTGAGAACCAAGTCACATCACTGCGTGCCTGATATCACGCCAACTCTCCTGAATAGCAACAAAAAAGTCTATTCTGTTTAATTGCCAGGTGTCAGGCAGACTCATTACAGTGTACAGAAAGCTCTCTGTGCAACAGATCAACCTGAGGAGGCTTATCTTTGTGGCTGCTGTCTATACAGTCATAATTAAATAAAAGCAGATGGAGGAGGCACTAAATAATTATGACTACAAAGTAAATAAAATGCTGGGTAAGTAACTCCAGAAGTATAATTTAAGCATCTTACATAAATAAAAAGTATCAGCATCTTCTGTGATATGTTTTCACACTGAGGTAGTTCAGAAAATTAAAATAATCAAGAAAACAATGAAGTATTAAACTAAAAATATTAAATATGTGTGACATACACATAATAGGAAACAGGTACAAAGTTATTCAGACTCACTCTTCCCACAGGCAAATGCAAATTTTCTCTGTCCTTTGCTAACGCCTGTGCCAATTAATCTTGCAATCACATTATCACAAACCCATGTTATTTGGCACTTTTTCTTATTTCACAGGACGTAAAGGAGCTGCCCCTGTTCTTTACAGCCACAACTCCATAGAGATCCAATCACCGGGACATGCCAGAGGGTCACTTCAGCTGTGCTAGACCTTACCTGGCAAGATCCTGTACAGGATTTCCTGGGGTTTTTGCAGTGAGGTGTATCGATGCCTTGGTCCTTCAGCTATCAGATGTACACCCCAAGTCACTGCACTGCTCAGTGCATCAAGGTCCCACTCCTACAAACAGCACATTTTCCATCAACTTCCAAGAACTGCAGTTCCCCACCAGGTGCCCCAGGTGCAGACGCCAAGCCACAGTACTCGATCCTGCTGCCATGCTCTTCCCACAATAAACTTGTGCATGGTGCAGGGGCTGTCAGCCTGGCTGTGGGCACCTGAGCTTTCCTGATGCCCCCCAAAATGCTGAAAGGAAGAAAATTTGTTTCTCTTTGCCTTCACAGTGAGATACAGGGGCATATATCAATAAGACTGTTCACTCTTGGCTGAGGTACCCAGCCGAGTATCCCTTCTGGAATTGGAAGATAGAAAAGAAAGAAAAACTTCTCAGATTCCTGCAGCCTGAAGGTTAAAATGCGGGAAGACAGTGTGTATGTGGGGAGATTTTGTGCAATATTTTGCAGTTGTGTTCCCCTAACATGGGTGAATCCAAAGAGTAGTTAAGAATGTGAGGGTTTGAAATAAGTGCAATGCCAACCTAAACAGCATGTTCAGTCCACCACTGGTCTTAAATGTTTCTTTCTTTGTAAATATGATGTTGTGTAACCTGCTGCAAAGTATTGTTTGTTCAGTACCAAGTAATCTGCTGAGCTATTAATTGTTCCTGTGAAAGACCCAGAAGGAAAGTGGGACAAAATAACTGAACAACACTGTTGAAAGAATATATAATCCATATGGCCTTAATCTTCTAAATACATATCTTCTAAATACATATCTGCATAGCAGAATAAAATAGCAGGTATTGTATATTTTACAGATACATAAGATGACCACATAATGGCCCTATGAGGTCTTTCATCCAAAATCTCCTCTCTGATCTGTGTGGCAGATCTATTCTTTGCTTGCATGTTCGCTTGCTTTTCTGGCCAGAAGTTTACAGGACTATTGTTCTTTGAACACAGGGAAAATAAAGTGTCCTTAACAAAACTCAGCCATAACAAAACAGCTCTAACCTACAAATATATCCATGGAAAACATTGTATTTTCTAAAATGGTCTCTCAGTGGGTGTGAGCCAAGACCATAGAAGGTGTCGCAGACTCGTTTTTGATCACCCACAAAAGGTAACTAAGCACAGCAAGCTTAGCCATGCTTTTCAACAATCATGGGAGTCAACCAGCCAGGAAAGGTTGAAAACCAGTCATCTAAACAAGCATATATAATCTTTGTACATAAAAGAAGCCATGACCTCTTTTGAACCATGGGATAGTATTCATTATTGCAAGAAAAGCTTCACAAAGGAAAGAAAATTAGCTGTGTCTTTCAGTTAGGAAATGCCTTCTGCCCAGCTGGACTACACAAAGCCATTTAATTATGGCAGCAAGGAGCTCAACAGGGTAAATTGCCTTGAGAAGCAGTGTGTGTTAGCTTGTGACCAACACTGTTTGCACAGTCACCCATCAGCTCAGGCTGCACACAGCATAAATTCCTGTCTGCCTCAAAAATGCCAGGCAGATAATCCTGTAGTCATAACCTGCTGTAAGGAAGGGGCACATGACAGCTGGGTCAGTGGCTACGCTTGAACCCAAGACTTGGAAGGCCTCTATTCAGCACTTCTTTAAATATAACCTTCAATAAGTTTCTAGCCTCCTACGTGCAAAAGGGAAAAATATTCATTGCATCCATGCTGAGGCCTTGAGAAGACAGAGATTTTCCAGAAAAATACTTTTATAACTTACAATATAGAATTCTGTCAATCAGCATTTCCAAAGATGACATCAAACTGTGTACTCATATAGTGAAGGAAAAAAAAAAATCAGTCTTAATCTCCCTAAAATCTTTCCTATTTTGCCATCCTGTTTTGCCCTTCTCATCCATGTCACAGACTGATTAACTTCATTAGAGATGCACCTGTCTTCTCAGTTTTACTTGTGAGTACTTGAAGATAGGTTGCAATGAAAAATCTGATTGCAACTTGTGAATTCACATTCAAAACTGTTGACACCATAGTCCTGTGGCAACATTTGCTTCCCATTCTCATTCATGCACTGTTCACAATCTCTGAAAACCACACCAACCAGTCCCTTTGGTTTATAGCAGTCCCAGTCTATTTTCAGAGTGGACTTACGTTCCCGGTCTGAAAGCAGCACCTCTCACCAACTGTTTGCAAGACAGAAGACTCTCCATTGTCCTTGTGTCTTCAGAGGTTAAGAAAAATCTCTGATATTTTAAAGGGAATCTAAGTAATCTGGATTTAAATGGAGCAACCACTACCATGATGACTAAGGAATGCTTGGTGGATACGGCATAAAGTACTTCAGAGAGCATCCTGGGAGGAAAGGGGAAAAATGTGAAGAGGAATCAAAGAGACTTCATGAGAGAGACATGAATGGTTTCCAGATGTAAGATCAAATCCAGGTCACTGTGTCAGTGGATCAGTACATAGGTCACCATGAACTGAATTCAGAGGTAAGTGGAAGTAGTGGAGGCTGTTATACTCTTGCCAAAGTCTAAATTGAGACAATTTTCACAATGAGCAAGCAGAAAAATATAAAAAGTTAGGGGGGATAGCTAATAGAGTCCAACCTCTTTTCACCCCAAACTTCTTCCCCTCCTAAGTCTTCTCTAGCTTTGTCTTTAGTGTTTGGAGTGGCAGCTGATTCTGTGTATGTCCTCTTTAATATTTACTTTTGCCCTGTTCTCTGAGTGGTTTTCCCCAGAACAGAAGTATGGCAAAAGATTTGTAGTTTCAAAACTAATTAAACCATTAGCTAATGGTAACCTCCACTTAAAATTGATGTCCAGCTTCACCACAGACAGACAGGCTACACCATCCTTCTGTGGGGAGACACAGACACCCATCGAGACAGAGTCCGGCATATGTTTCAACAGATACTAGGTGCTATTAAAGCAAAAGTATTTCTAATCCCTCATTTAGGGTTCTATTTTACAGAATAAATAAAATGCATGATTTCTGAAAAGGCATACTATTTGATCTGTTGCTTTTCAAACTGGATCCTAACAGCTTTCACTGAGGCTGAATTAACGTCTTTTGAAATTTGTAAAGATTTTCGCTGACCTATTTAAAACAAAGCTAAATAGAACTAATGGGGAAAAAAATTCATTCTGCTCTCTTATTTTTACTACAAAGACAGACAGTCACACAGCCTAAAATCACAACCAGGTATAAATTTTGACCATTCTCATGAAGGCCACTGAGATGAAAGCATTTGCTTGCTGAGCTTCATTGATTGAAAAACACTTGACTGGGTACATTTAAAAATGCTGCTTATCTGAACTGTTTCAAGAGATTAGTTTGCATATTTAATATGTTAATGTTTCACAAGTAAGAAGATTTGCAGTGACTTATTACAGGACATATAACTTGGCACAGCCCTGAGTCATTTAAGCTGGTACCTTAGTCACTGAATGCCAGCTACACTGTTATACACCACCTCAGAGTCTGTCTGTGGCAGTAAGCCAGTTTTGCAGATTCTCTTCCAAAATCCAGGTTAGAGTCTGTCTTTCAGCAGGATATTTCTCAGTGGTTTATATTTTCACTGTCACTAGCGTGTCAGTAAGAATGCATATCTTTTGAGCTCTGATTAATTTTGCCTTGGCACTACTGAAATGCCAAGTATAACTTTAACTCAGGTTCAGAAATGTTAATCAGTTTTGAAATATCCATAGATTGCATATATATGAAGGCCCGTAAATACTCAAAGACATCTGTCAGGATCCACATGGCATTAGCAATCTTGTTTCTCTCTAGCCCCACAGAGTCAGGTGTTCATCAGCACTGATAATGAAATATATCATCTTGAAACAAAAGGATGAGGTCTTGTATTAAAGTCTTCTAAGATAAAAATACAAAGATAAAACTCTTCTAATATTTACATTAACTTGCATTCTCAAATAATATTTTGATTATTTACTTTTTCAGAGCTGCCACTGGCCGCATTGGTAAAAAATTTGTCTAAATATTGATGTCCAAAAATAAAAAAAACACAGAATCACAGAATATTCTGAATTGGAAGGGACCCACAAGGATCATTGAGTCCACCTCTTAAGTGAATGGCCTGTACGGGGATCGAAAACCCTGTGTCTTGGACCTCTGCATAATTAGATCATAATCATAATGTGATTTCTGTGGTTTAAACCTCTACCATTATGCTAGGTATAAAATTTATAGGAATCTCCAGACATCGGGATATAAAATACTCATTAATTTTGTGAAAGAGGAAGAAACTTCCCCCAGAGCAATTTTATTGCTGAACAGTCTGCTACACTGTATTAGGTCTGCTACTTAGGCTGGAGCATTTCGTGCTGGAAACACCAAGATCCTGTACTTCAAGCCCTCATGCTAAAACAGAGAATAATCTGTATTCTTATATTCATCTTAGTAGGAAAAAAAAGCTCACAGAAACTATGAGCTATGCCTTCATCCATAAACCAGCCAACCAATGTACTCAGCCAACCTGGAAAAAACAAAACAAGCTTTCAGTCTGTAGCCAGAGGTTCATGCACTGAAAACTGTGCTCAGGAAAGACCATTCCCACAAGAAAGGGTGAGGCCATCTTTTCCAGCCAGATCCAAGTCAGGGCTGATTTCAATGGCACCATGACAATTTGCACTGGCTGGGTACCTGGCTCACTGCTCGGAAGTGGCAGCTGGAGCACACAGCTCTAGCAGCAGCCACTGCCCTTCCGAGACACAGTGGATTCTTGGAGTCAATGCCAACAAGACCCCCTTGCTTTCTCAGCACAGCTAAGGCTCCTCCTTCCCTGGAAACTCAGGATGCTGACTGAGATGTAAACTACAGTCAGCCTGCCCACCAAAAAGATGTTGTGTATGCATGGGCTTGACCAGACCTATCACACGGGGAACCTCCAAGGAAGGGGAGTGTCTTGAGGAAAATTCCCAGTGGATTTTCACCCACCAGGAACCACAGAGCACAAAGTTGTCTCCTCCAAAGAAGGTGGGGAGATGTCCATAACCTCCAGCTTTCCTGAGGTTTTTAAGAAAAACCTGAATTGTTTCAGGACACTCAAGATATTTGGAACTCTTTACCTACAAGGGCACCGTGGAGACCTTAGGGTAGAGGAAAGCAAAATGTTCCATCAGTAAAATGGAAAGGACAAGATTTAAAACCTTCTAAAGGGCATAAGGAAAATTTCATCAATCAGAAGTCTCATTCCAAAAATAATTTATGGTCACCCAAGCTTGGCTGCCCTTGTCTTGACAGTGAGGCACAGATCTATTGGTCTCTGAGTTACCTCAGAATGTGGAGCTCACTTTTAAGAACTTTTAAGCTTCACTTTGAATTAATTTTTAATTAGGTACTTTTAAAAATTTTATTGAGAAACCATAACACATTATTTTTGGATGTTCAGTTTGGCAGAATGAAAAAGAACTAGCATTGAAGAAGGGCTGGCACTCTGCAAATATAAACCTTTTAGAGTGCACCTGAAAACCTTGGCAAAACCACTTATATTTGTAGAAATTTGCCCAGCATCTGTCTGGAGAAAATGTTGCTCTGCATTGGGGAGGAGGTACCAGTGATGGTACAAGAGATGGCAGGCCCATGCTGAGGTGCTCATCTTGCCTCAGCCCACCTACCAAAGAGTAAGCATCCAAGACTAAGAGGAAAACAACTGCTTTTGCTCTGTATTCCTGCACTCATACACTAACACACACACACACACACACATTTTCTACCAAACCAACCTCCCCATCTGTTTTTGGAAAGAAAGCTCACATAGGCTTCCTAAGCAGTCTGGGTAGCAGGCTTGTCTAACAACCTTGGATTGTCAATCCAGCAGCACTCCACTAGGTCTGCTTTTAAAATGAAGTTGTGATTAGCCTGAAGGAAATAAAATTTGCCTCTTATAGCAAGCTCTTTAACTGCACTTTTGACAGTCTTCAATGATACAGACAGGGAAGGAGATCCTTTTTGCTGTCATCATATGTGAAAAACACTTGCAAGCTGACCTGGCTTCTCATGTATTACTTTTCTACAGAGATTTGCAACAGTGTCTGAATCGTCTTCCCCCACCTGCTCTGCCAAATTATTATGGTACAAGCACTTTGAAAAAAAAAAACCACAATTGCTTGAAATTACACTAGAGTCAAATGTTGATAAAAAGGTGTCACAGAGGGAATGAAAACTAACTGCTGTGAAATTTAATGAAACCCACTGTGTGCCAAGGGCACAGGCAGCCAAATTGAATTTTAAAAAGTGCCAAGCCGAGAAGCTTGTAATCAAACTAGCCACTATGTTAGATAAGCAGAATGACTTTTTTTCTATCACTAGATCAAAACAGACTGCAACTCTCATGCAACTCATGCAAATGCATGAGATGAAAAGTTACAGTATTATCTTCCCAGCTTCCTGTGTTCTTAGTATCGGATCTCCGGCTTAGTGGCATGAAATGGAATTTGCCATCTCCAGTGGAATGCTTGTCCCAGCCCTTGCAGTGTTCTTTCCTGACAGTTTTTATTGCAAATTGTTATGGAAAAGAGGAATAAGCTAATCAGAGTTGTTAATGGCTCAGCATAAACTATCTTCAGCCCCGGTGTCCCCTTCCGCAGCCTGGACAATGAATTGAAGTCAATAGAGGAAAATATGAAATAGAAGATAATGCCATAGGAGGACTCTGTTCAAGCATTCACACAGAGAACAGTTGCCAAAGCACCACTCCATGACAGCCTGTTAAGGAATCATTTTATTCCTTAATTATTATAAGAGCATTATTTGAAACTGTACTAAGAAAAGCCTGACCTCCCAAGCAGAACAGTTTGCATTCATTTTGGGAGTAATCCCTCAAACTCTGGTTAAGGACATGGAACAAAAAAGCTGTGCAGCCCATCTTTGTTGGAAATAGCTTCAGGTACATTCATTACTTCAGTTGTTTAGGGGGTTATCAGCAATCTTGGCTCTGGGCCACACAGAGAGGCTCAGGGTCTGCACCTCTGCCTGATGAGTTTGGAAACTGCAACTTGCTCAAACTTGTAGCCTGGCCCAAATGGCCAGATTCTCCTTTTAGTGGTCTACTAGTGAAGCTGGAATACTTTCTGGAGAGAAAGTTTCTAGCAAGAGAGGAGATTTCCAGCACTGAACAAAGCTCTCCAGTGCCAGCCATTGTGTTTCTTACAAAAGGATTTCTCATAAAAAATGTCCTGACTTTTATCATGACCTCTTGATTTTGCAGAATGAGCCTGTAATGGTTTCAGGGCTTTTCTTGGCTGTAAAGGGTTTTATGCCAGTATTTAGTACCATTCGTCATGTTTTTACTGCTGTGCCAGAAAAAGAACTTGAAAACTAACAGAATTCCTTGAAATCTAAAAAATACTATAGCACAGAAGCCTTAAGTTTAATTTTTTCCTTTGTGTAACCCATACCACAACTGAAAAATCCTCTGCAAGTCAGCAGTACCAAAGAATACATCTGTCTGCAGGTATGGCAAATGGAACTTTATGAGGAGGTGAAGCTCCTCTCCTCCCACAGCCCTCTCCATTCCTACTTTCCCTACTTCTCTCCCCACATATCCCCCTGCCTCTGACTGCTCCATCCTCTGCTCATACCTTTCTGAAGATGCAGTTGAAGTGAAAGAGTTTTTCAGGGTTTACAAGTCACCTGAACTTTACCCCTGAAAGTAATATATTTGTCATTCGTTACTAAGCCAATGTTTAGAGGTCTCCTTTTACTCCTCTACAAAGCACACAAGAAATGAGTCAGCATCAGTTCTTATCATATTAAAAATGTAATAAACTCAAATCTCCCTCAGTTTCTCCATTTGACTTTGTTTCAGTTAGGACTTCTTTGGAGCAGCAACTGCCTCTGCTTTTTCCCCATCACAATGGATTTCTAGAATTTCCTACATTATAACAGCAGTAACCGTAACAGAAGCAACACAGTGCACCTGGGAAAGTTTGTACAAATTTGCCAGACAGACATACTAATCTCCAAATGACATTCAAAGCTCATAGTCATGTAGCAGCACCTGGGCTGAGTCAGAGCAAATTTTGAAACAAAGACATTTTCTCTCACATATACACTCACAAGGGTCCCTCAACATCACTCTACCCTGGTTTCCATAAATTCCCCAAAAAAACCAATTTTTAGTACCTCCTGGTAACCCTTCCCAGTAACTGGCATTCAGCTGTATTGTGTCTGACCTCAATGGCTTGTGATGCTCTGAATATCAAGGTCATTCTCAATTAAAAAAAAACAAACCTTATTCATAAATAGACTGTCATTTAGCTGTAGACTTGGACAAAAACCTGAACTTGTGGACAAGTCAGGCAGTGTACTCCTCAGAAGTTGTAAGGCCCCATCTTAGCCATCACTATGTTAGCAGGTTTCATATCCTTTCACAGCGTGCTCTATTTCAGAAGCAGCTTCTGTTATTCCAGATTGACCATTCATGGCTTTATCTCAAATTCATTCTCCAGCTTCATATCCTTTTGCATTTATTAGAAAGCTATTCTTCTCAAATTAAGAGTACCACTACATACTACAAAGGCAACTTTATTGGGAAACAATGCAAGACAACTGAAATGTCAGATCACAACAGAAGGGTCAAATCTTCACATTACTATAGAAATTATATGGTGCTTATCAGAATTCTGCATTTTCTGCTTAATTCTCTCTGAAGATCTTTGGATTCTGTGACAAGATAAAATAACGATTTCTAATAGGTAATTGTTTAGGCTTTCCTTCATGATCATTTTTCTTTATATTCCTACAAACTACTGCCAAGCTTACATAAAAGTCTGTTAGCCTACTAAAGAACCATACCTGCGAATCAATTCAAAGTGGTCAGTCCTCGTGAAAGACTGGGGTTTATCAGGTTTATGCAAGAAAATGTGGACTCAGCTCATGGTACAGCAATCCTCTCAAGAAAGAGTTTTGTTCTAAGTTGCTAGTCCTGATGCAATTAATATTCCATACCTGGGGAATTAGGCAGAATCCAGCATTCCGTGAAGGTCTCTGCACTGCCACAGAGCAGCAACCTCCCCCAAATCCCTCGAGCCACAATGAGTAGCAACGGCACTGAGCTCCAGATCCTGTCTTCCCCTGGGTCCCATTGAGGAATACTCCTGTTGATTTCAACAGGTCAGGCTCTAAGGAAAAGCCAGTTTGGAGGGGAAAAGAAAGTCTGCCTCTGTTCTCAGCTGTACCTATGACATCAGGTGACTGACAGTGGAAAAAACAATGTAAAGGAGATCTAATCAAGCCTGGTGAATCAGTCTTATCACCAGCATCGTCAGGGTGCATTGACCATGCCGAATTTTCATGCCTGAGAAGATACAGGACAGCTACTAGAAGGGATCTGTCACATGCAATATTGCCCCTCTGACCTGTGATGTCCTGTGCTGGCAGAATCATCTGAAAAACAAAGGAAGGATCCTTTCTTGTTTCCCTGTGACTTAAGGCCATCTTCATATGGTCTGAATGCCACTTAGGACCTTGCACTTTGTGCAACATAGAAAGCTTAACATCACTGAAGTCGACAGAAGCATTCCACGGAGCCAAAGGAAATCCTTGAGCAGGAAGCCAGACAACATGATGGCCATCACAAGGCAAACAGCTGCGGTTGGAGTTTTGGTTGCACAAATACATCCTGTGTTTCTTAATCTCACCACACTCCTTCCTAACTATGCACTTCATGGAAACAATACATTGGCTGCTCTCTAGTTCTACGCCTCACTTCACTGAAATGATGGAGTTTGAATACTGCCTTATTGTACTCAGTGAAGCCAAAGTTAAAAAGTCTTTAGAAGGCAAAAATGTGTATTGGAGAAGTAAAAGCATGTGAGCAAGGAAAAGAAAATATAGGTTGAATATTGGAGGGAAAAAAATACATGTGGAATGCATAGTAAGCTTAGTTTCCTAAGAGAAATGAGAAAAAAATACTAATTACATTGACATTTAACACCAGACTGGACAAGAGCCTGGAAAATGCACCACTGGGAACAATTCTGTCCTGTCTGTAGGGCATATGACTCCACTCATACTGGAAAATATTTAAATATTTTGATGCCTAAATGAAGTTCCCAGCAATACTCAAATATCTATTGAAATATCTCAGGAAGGAAAACAAGACAGATCTTTCAATGCAGAAACAAAATTTCTAACTCCAACCCAGATTCTTCTCTAATCTACACAAATGTAAAGGATCTGAAATGAAGTAACTCTGAATTTACTCTGACTCCACACCAGCAAAATAGATTATTTGGTCCCCTGCCTCACATTTTCTAAAGTTTCGTTAGGTTATGCAAGCAAAACCTTTTGAAAAGTGTCACAGAAGTGCTGAGCACCATTGTTTCTTTCTAATAAAAGAGGATAAAAAAGCAGGAAGACTGAACTTCATTCTGCAGATAAATAAAACAGCACTCTGGGAATTCTTTAGATCAAAAATTCTGTTCTTAATGCAAAATTCTGCTTAAACGCAACACAGCTGCAACAATATTCAAAACATCACTTTAATATTCAACATCAATAGGACGACAAGAGAAGTGAAGAGATTCTTCCCAGTATTTCAGCAACATCTTCTTTTTTGTTTTTTATAATACAGCAGCATTTCCATTTTAAATGTACTTCCAAAGCACCTAAAATCTTACTTGCAGAATTTGCTCTGGGCTGAAACTCTGCATGGGTCTTTTTCTTCCTCTGTATTTAGTCAAAATTTATATTGGGATTAAATACAATTTAAAAAAAAAAAGATAATGTGTATTCAAAACAGTTCAGTACAAACAAGTTAATTCACTGGGGTAGCTCTTCAAGAAGAAAGTCGTCATCAGAATCACACCCATTTTAGACTAATGTCAAATCCAATAATCCTAGAATAGAAATAGTGATGTAATTTGTACTAAGTGCCACTGACTTCAAAGGACACACAAAAATTTGCAGCCTGTAAGGGCCCTGATGCCTTTTCTAGGAAGATTTTGAAACACCAGAAGAGTTATCTGAAGTGGTTGAGAACAGAATTAAAAAACTAAGACAGTTAAGTGTGAGGGCTACTCTTCACATCATTTGTCTTCTTCAAGTTACATCTCCCTTGTTTCAGCAGCATTACAACACCCTGCTTGCTCTGCCCTGCTTGTGACCTTGCTGGCAGGGATGGCCTCCTCAGAGCTACTGATTCTGCACCTTAGGACCAGTAATGTTTACTACTGATTCTTCCTTGCTAACCTACTTCATTAAAATGGTTGGTGTTAGCCTAAACAGCAAACTTTGCTGACCAGGTCTCCTTCAGTGAGACTCTAAGGAAAATCTCACAAAAAGCTGTACTGTTAGATCTGTCAGGGCAGCAGCCTTTGGCAAGGCTGCAGTCTGACCAAGGTGAAGGCAACCAAGCAAAACAGGATCTTCTCTTAAGAACATACAGAATCTAAGCCTTCACCTTTCTTTACCTCTTTGAGATAAGTACCTGCTAGCTTGGATTCCCCATCAGTCTGACCTGATGGCCAATGCACTGAGAAAAGATTCAAGTAATACAGTCTGTATCTAACTAAGAGAGTAGGAATCTAAGTAATGTCCTTAATAAACTGACAGAGGACATATATTGCATTGGCTCACATATTGCATTCAGGCTTCAGTCCTGAATTTGTCTTATATTTTAACTCCTGTCTGAATACAGCAGAGAGAGAGCTGGCTTATCTTCAATAAAACATATGCTACAGAATCTCTAAGATGATTTCACTGTCTAAATTCCCTTGTCCTGAACATCTTCCCTAGCAGTAACACTTCCCTGCCTTACTTATTCTGGACTCCAAATCTAAATTCAAGAATTTGACTCCATGCTGTACCACAGTATCTGAAGGTACCTTGGTAGCACTGGGGAGCAAAGACTGATCATAGGCACAAGCAGTCAGAGGTTTCAGTTTCACAAGTCAAAGTCTAGCTAAGAGGGATGAAGCTGCAAAACTATACACTGCATTTAATCCTTTCGTGGATGGCTAGTGAAAACTGGAGAAAGAACTAGTGTGAAACACACCAGCTACGAAGTAGCTTCTATAGAGGCTGCTCTGGTAAAGAAACCACAACAAAGCACAGCTTAAATGGATTAAAAGCAACCTAAGTGTTGGATCTTAAAATAATAAAAAAAAGACAAAATATTCCTTGAGAAAGCATAATTTCGCAATGATATATTCTTGGTGCTACATTTTTAGCATTTGCATTAATAATCTGGTAGAACAGCAGTAAGAGTAATTCACCACTGGAACAACTTATGGAGATCATGTTTTTCTCAAACTTAATTAAACTCAGACTAGAAGTTTTTTTCTCAGAGATACACTCTACTTCAAAATGAAATTATATGAAGGCTGTCCTATGACCCGTGCTACTGCAGACCTCAGACTAAGTAGTCACAATGTTCTCTGCTGACTTTATTACTGCTGAATCAATGAGCCTATGGCATGACACACAGTCACTCACTAGCAGCATTTAACAGTATCTCTTTCCTTGTTTGCTCTTCTGTTACCTCAGTGAGGATTCTGGTCCTTTCACATCCCACTCTCGCGGCGTCTATGTGTGCACACATATGCTGGATTGGTACACAGCCTGCAGCTTGTCTTTGGCTAGGATGAGGATTGCCCTATCATGTGTTTACAGGAGCACAGCAAAGTCACTGAAGTTTTGCATCCAGCGAGAGGGAGGTGTGAAGAAACAGTCCTGAACAGCTATCTTGCAGGTGAAGAAGAAGCCTTGGCATTAGACAGAAGCAATGCCCCTCCCTTGCCTCTCCCCAAAAGTTAGTCTTTCAAAAAATATTTTTAGGCTGAAGAGGATGAGAGGTCTAAAGGGCCTTTTTTGCATTTTTTTTTAATGCCTGTTTTTTTTGCAGGTACAAATTGCAGGAAGAGATGGCAAGAATATGTACAGATGGGGGAAAGGAAGAAATTGCTTGGGAGAACCACGAAAGAGTCTGGGGTCACTGTTTTCTTGATAGAAGTCTCTTGACCATGTCAGATCTTCCCTGTTCCCACAAGACTTTTCTCAGTTACATTTTCTCCCTATAGGCAGAAAATTATGCTGATCTTAGTCTTCCAGTCAGAAAGCAGAAAGCCTCACTTCAGCTGTCAGATGAAATAATGGTGACTGGTCAGTGCCTTTTCCTCCAGCTGCACAAAATCCTTTCCCAGAAGTTTTCAGTTCCTGTAGTCAACTGGAACTACTGTCCCCAAAGCCCCCTTCTTAGCCAGCCTCAGAACCAAGACTGTTTGGTTCCCCTTGAACCCAGGAGCTATCTTTAACCACCAGCCACGTTTCTTGAAACACAACTTTGTTTCAGTGACTCCATCTCTCCCAAGAGCCTCTTCTTACTTCTTTAACTGTTTCCCCAAGCAAATCCTTTGAGGGAGAGCTTCTCTAGGTTACTCCATAAGGCCTTGACCTAGTGTTCTTTCCTCCTCTGTCCCCTACATTTTAGTATCATCTCACCTGCAAAGTCATATTCAGCCATTAGTATGTGAACAACTTGTAGATTTCATTTGGATCTGTCTCCTTAAAATCTTTAGCCCATAATTGCAAAGGCTTTCTCTGAGATTTCATCACAGAAAGCACAGAAACAAAACATCACCCCACATTCAACATTCTCCTCATCTTGAGGGATTACTCCTCATTTTTCTGCACCCAGCAAACACTTGTCCTGAGCACTTTATGGATAACAGAGCTATTATGGCCTCTATTGGCTCAGAACACTTGCAGAAGGATTCTCCAGAAATTTCATGTAGTGCTGAGAGCATTTTTCATAAGACTGCATTTTATTTTCTGAGACAAAATCAGAAGTTGTTAGGAGCTGTGTCCCCTTTCTCTCAAATAACCAAACGCTCCTTTCACCAGCCCCAGTTTCAAGAGCTCTCCAGATTTTCTAACCAGCAATTCAAGGACCATAGTTTCAGGAGTTTCAGCACTTCCATGAGACACAAGGGAAACAAGACAAAGAAATAAGGAGACAAAGAGTAGATGCTGCTGAAAACTTTGTTCATTTCGTGAAGGGAGTAGCAAAACTTGTGCTTCATTAGAGTGCAATCAATGAATACTAAAGATGACAGTAAACATGCCAGTTACTGACAGCCACATGGCTACCCCATAGTCATGGAGAGGGTTCACATCTCACATGACACCCAGAATCAGGGCCGTAGTGTCAGGTTCAGAGAGCTGCCTCAGCCAGCAGATTGTTTCATGCTCTGTTCCCTCAGATCCATACTCTGAGCTTGGTTTAGCTGGTCTACTCAGCAGAAGGGAGCTCTGAGCTAGTGAAGATTTCATTCCTGCGTGCTGAACATTTTAATGAAAAGCTTCACCTTGCCAGCATAATGCTCCTTAAATTGACCATCCTTGCAGTACTTGTGCCTTTTGATCCACTGCTTCTCATAAAACTGGCTAACCTTTAAGTTCATTATGTTCTTAAAAATACTGCTATGTTCTTAAAATCATTGCTCTGCATTCAGACAGTGAAACTACTCACCAAATTAGCATGTCATATCTGAGCTACCTACCTGCAAATTTCTAGTTTCTCCATTTAAGTGGAATTGACTTGCCATGGCACAATGAAAAGGAGATCAATAATTACAGACTCCAATTTGCCATAGATTTGTTAAACTTCACTTCCTCCTGTCATATCCTCAATAGCTATGGTCAAAGCTACATCCTGGCAATCTGTTCTAGCTACATAATACATGCTTCAGTCTTCCAAACACACAAAGGAAACCATTTGGAAACACTGTATTAAATCTTATCAGTGAAAACTGTATCCATCTACTTGACTGTGCCCTCAAGAAGTTACAGACAGCATAACTTCCACCTCAGTTGTCATTTCTTCAAAGCAGCCCAAGAGAGATGTCCAGAAAACATGTTCTGAGAGACCACAGCAGTAGTTTGCCAGCTGTGGACTGCAGAACACTGATGTCCACTGCAGAAAAGTCTGGGCTTGGGGCGTTGGATACTTCTTGTCACCCACCACCAAATTTCCTTAGAAAAAGCTAAAAGCGTTGTTTTTCATGCGAGCAATTGCTGTAATGGCTACAGAGCTGCCATGTGATCACGTATGGTAAAAGAAGCAGTTCCCACAATTGCAAATGGGAGGAAAAGTCTATGATGCAACCTTTCTAGTGGGAACAGAAACTTGACATGTTTTATCCCAGAGTCGTCTTAAAATACATGTATGCTCTGTAGCCAGGATCATCTGAAATAGCAAATACAGACTAATTACATAGGATCAAGCAATATCCAAAGAGTCCTTCTGACTCTGCATAGATCTACAATTTCTGGCAGGTTCTGCTATTCAATTTTTATCAGAAGAGATTTATGGTATAAGCACTCATGAATAATTCACTCCCTTGAGCTGCCACATGCAACTTGGGTAAATCCCAGCTCTAAAACGTTGGCACCATTTAGCTAGCACAAGCCGCACTACTTTTTTACAGGTGTTATTCCACTGACCTACTTGGAGTTATTCCTCCTTCACACTGCTAGAAGAAAAGGATCAGGTTGTTTGCTTACCACCACTGGTAAGCAAACTTCTCTGCCACCTCTTCATAGCAGTAAAAAGGCTTCTAGTGTTGGAGTAAGTTTTAGCAACCTTAGTGCTTTGGCTCTTCACAGCTTCAGTGGCTTGTACATCTCCCCTGCTTTTGGGCCTCCCAAAATAATCCATTATCCGCTGGCTTACTTCCTCCTCAAGTCTGTGTTTTTAAATCATGTTGAGAAACT
Source organism: Acanthornis magna (assembly GCA_036785705.1). Taxonomy (NCBI): domain Eukaryota; kingdom Metazoa; phylum Chordata; class Aves; order Passeriformes; family Acanthizidae; genus Acanthornis; species Acanthornis magna. The sequence goes on from JAWUZG010000090.1 coordinate 19,152,465, forward strand.
TACTTGGATCCTAAAAAAGGAACAACACTAAAGCCATAAACTAGCTACACTGAGCCTGTCTTTATGCTGATTTCAAACATCAAGAGAAATATGGTTTATTCCGACACTCATCCTCTGCCACTGGAGCAAAAGCTGCAGCAGGGTATTGGTGCAAATGCCTCAGACAAAAAGAAAGTGAAACCATTTAGCCATCTCCCTGTCCTAACACAGAGGATGAATTAATAGCATCACTCAGTGGCTGCTTATTTTCCTAGGCTTTTCCTTCGTATAAAGCTAGGTGGGAGTTCTTCTCCCAAATTAAAAAATACCAAACAAAACCATAAGGGTTTTATTTGATTAGATCTTTATATGAAGACCAACTAAAATGACAATGACTGTACTGCTACCAAGTCATATTTAAAGCCCACATCACAGTATACAACTAAACCTACAACTGCAATACAGGGAACAAAGAGCTGGCATTCCCTGTTTGCAAATAAGGTGAACAGCTTGCTGCTATCTTGACATAAAACAACATAATAATTATAGTGCCTAAGTTAGACATGGAGTAAATGTAGTCATGTCACTTAAACAATTAACCAGCACTGATTTATAGCAGCTAAGGGTCTGATGAGGGATATAAGAAACTCCTCTTTACCCTAATATGTCTCTTCAGTTTATCCAAATTACTGGCTTTCACCACCTGGCCTCTCCCTTGTGCCCCCACAGTCAGGTTTTAAGCAGGTTAAGGAATGACAGGTTCTCACTTTGGTCTTTTCTTGCACACTTCCAGCAGCGCTGAATGAAACGCGAGACAACCATAAAAGCCAGTAGAGGGGAAAATTAGACATGCTGTGTAACTAATTTCTGAACTGTAAGCAAAGTTGTTGGCAATTTTCATTTCATATCACAGGTTCACATTTCTTTGAATCATCACCCACTGAGAATAAGCACTGCCTGCTCACGCCCTTCCAGGCAGGATGGGATGCTGCCTGGTCAGCTTGGACAAGCTTCACAGGGTTGCCATGGTGTGCTCTGAAGGGACCTCTCACCTCCTTGCCCAGGAGGCACCATCCTGCCTCAGAGAAGGGTGCACACCATCAGCCCACACCAGTGTCATGGGGGAGTGGGGTTCCACCTGTATCCCCCAGCCACCTGCCCACTGCCGGAGCTGCCGTGTTTGCTGGGGGGGCTGTAAGCAAACAGCTGTATGCTCCCCTGCCAGCCCTGCTCCACAGCACAGTCACAAGAAAGGGGCCAAACACAAATTAAAACCAGATGAGCCGAGACAGCAGTTGGAAAGAGGGGGTGGTTAAAGCCTGTGACGGCTCTAAGTGAAAATAGTCAGACAAAGCGAGCTTGCAGATTGTCACCGAACAGAAAACCTCTTCCACCCCCAGCTGCCAGGCTGGAACTGTATAATGGAGCAGGTTTCAAGAAACCGCAGCTCCCAGCAGAGTTAACTCTCCAGCAGCTGCTGCACTTTCAAATTGTCAGACAGATTAAACACAGGAATGCCTGCGGGTCGCAAAGCTGAGGGAAGGATGAAGTGATGGGGTCAGCTTGCTCTAAAGTGCAGAAACTACTCAAAAAGTTGGAGGCAGGACTCCCTGTGGCCAGAAGGGAGTTACACTGGTATCATCTGGCTGGAGGCTTGGCACAGGGCCCTTTCCCTGCCCCAGCTGTCCACACCAAGCTGGACAGTTAGTGGAGTTTTTGTCTTGTGCTTCCTCAGAAGCTGCAGACATGTCACATATACAAACTGTCCTAGCAGGGCAAGCTTTTGCCAGGAGGGGAGAGAAGTGAGGGTTCCACTACTGCCCTCTCCTCTGGGGCATGAGCCTGGGTGCCTGGCTGGAACCAGATGCTGAAGGACACCCAAAAAGCTGGCACCCACACTGCCTCAGCACCCAGAGCTCAGAGCAACATGTTACCTTATGGGGGCAAGTGTGGGCAAGCGGTGGAGCGCTTGAATCAGACGAAAGTGAGTGCCACTGATCCGCATGTCACCAATGACAAGAGGGTGATGATTTACTGGGAAAACTGCCCTGTAAAAAGCACGCTTGTGGATCCTATTTATTGTCTCATACCCTTCAAATACTCTTACAGTTACAAAGACGCCACACAATTACTAGTTAGAAAAAGGAGCGGAGGTAATTCTCCCACACACTGTCTAGCCCACGGAGCCACCAAACCTGTGGCACCATCAGCGGGTGTAGTGTGGGTCAGCCAGCACAGCAGGGCTCCTGCCGAGAGATGGTGGGCCACATCCACCAGGGATAAACAATCCACACTTCAAACCTGGGCCACAAACTTGTTGCCAGATCCATGCAGCTGCAGAGAGCAGAGCTGGAGGGAGCTTTGCCAGTAATAGGGGTAGGAAAGAGAAAGAGGTTGTTCCCACATAACACAGCCTCTCCTCTGCCAAACCACAATTCTCCATGTGGATCTGTAGCCCACATGTTTCTCCAGGTACCTCCAACTCAGCTAGGCTCTGCTGGAAACTACAGCCCACAAAACTGCTGTGAAGCTGCTGGCCCACAGAAGTCGACTTGCCACACAACTCCCAAAGGTCACATAATGACCAGACCTGAGCACAAGAGAGCAGAGGCCACCGTGCCTTTGGGCTACATTCAGGCAGCCACACAACCAGCTCAGTTGCTGAGGGAGCCAAGAGGTCTCCCTGGAGAGGAGAAAGTTTGAATCACCCCCTCCTCCTCCCAGAGCACCAGGGGAGTCTCCACACATGCAAACAGACAGCCTGGACACCCCCATCCCCTCACTGCAAGAGCACTTACCCCCCAGGAACTGGATGCCTCCTGCCACCCTGCCCACGGTCCTGGAGATGAGCTCGGACACACAGCAGCCCATGAGCGCTGTCAGGGCCACCAAGAGAAGCAGCCCGCAGCCCAGGCCCGTCACCACCGTGCAGATCCTCCACTCGGCACTCGGGATGGCCTGGAAGGAAGCATAGTGGCCACACTGCTCCATCATCACGGTCATCTGGCGGCTCTCATCCCGCACCGGGTAGGAACACCTTCGGAAAGTGCTGAAGGAAACAGACTTCTCCAGCTGAGACCCCAAGAGCCAGTAGGGCATGAAGAAGCCAACACAGGAGGCGGCGGCGCAGAGGAAGGAGAGGAAGGCCCAGATGATGCCAGCGCAGGTGAGGCTGGAGGCCATCTTTGTATCTGCCCCAAGACCCCTCGCGATGGGAAGACACAAAAGTGACTGTGTATTTCAGAGGAGGTTTACGTATAATCCGGAATCTCTCAGCCTTGACAAATCCTCACACTCGGAGAAGCTCGAATCTTAAAAGCCAGGGGGATATTTCCTCCCATCATGAAGTCAAAGGTCCCTAATTAAATAACAAAACACGAAAGAGAAGAAAAATACAAGTTCAGTAACACTGACATTAGAAAAAACTATTTGTCTGCCAGAGTGTTTTTCCTTTCTACGGGACTTTTGAATAAGTCATGTCAATTTTCTATCCCATCCTTGCAAGCAGAGCCTACAATTGCTCTGTGACACCAGGGTCTGTGGTCGGTGTGATGGTGGCGCAGGCAGCTGGGCTGGCACAGGCTGCTGTGTACATCCAGGAATGCTCTGCAGCCACCTTCAGGGGTTCCCTGTGTACTTGCCTCACTTTTCTCCACTGTACATCCTGATCTTTCCAGTACCAATAGAAAAAATAGATGAGGTCTTGCTTATTTTTAGTTAGCTAGACCTTCCGTCTGCAATGCCTGGAGAATGTATTTCACTTTATAGATGGTCCGGCAGCTTCAGTGCCAAACCACTCACAGTGCCTAAGGCATTTCAAAATCAGACTCCTGTGACAGAGGTAAAACTTACTGACATACCCCCAAAACAAGTGTAATGAGATGACATTTTTTCCACCACTCCATGATGTTTGGCAAGAGGAGCATTTTACCACTTGATAGTGCCAGGAACCTGAACTACAGGTGGGCTTCTGGTAAGTGAAGATGTTGCCACATCGTTTGGATTCACAACCTCACAACCTCAAGGAGCACACAATTAAAACGCAGAGGTCTCTCTTAATATTCCTGCTTGCATTCAGCCCAGCTCTTCTTTGTCTCTTCCCAGCTCAAACCCAGGAGCCATAACCCCTTTGCATTCTTCTCAGACAACTCCCAGCCTCTAAGCTCAGTACCACTGTGGCCAAGTGCATTTGACTGTCACAGAAACCTATACGCTGTTCCCAGAGGCCGGGGGTGTATTTCTTGTTAAATTCATGCTGGATAATTATTCTAACTGCATTTGTAAATTTATGATCATTTCTCACAGTTGCTGCCAAATTAATTCTGATAGCTATTTACAGAGGCTTTTTCTTCTAAGCATGATTAGACGCCAATCAGTGAATCCAATTCATGAAAAGGCAATAAAATGAATACTGCTTCAGCACAAGGAGGTTCAACGTAAAAAAAGTTTGTAAGTGAAATTAACCATGTGCACCACACAAAAGTTTTGTTTACTTTTAAAACACTAAGAAAAATAGATCTCTTCTGTAATATTAAAAAGGCCTGTGCTGCTGCTGAAGAAGAGTACACATATCTACGCATAATCTATCTACAGAAATGTCTTTCAACCTGCAAAATGCCAAGGGCCTGTGGATAAAAACTTGCCAGAAAGGCATGGGGGGCCACCATTCCTCCAGAAGCATCATCTAGAGAAGGATCTGTCTATGGCTTGGCATGGCATCAAAAGTCTAATCCAAAGTGGGTCACGGCACTTGGGGAGATCATTCCCTGAATCGCAGGGGAAGGTACGGCTGGAAATAGGGAACAACATGAAGGGTCCCAGGGATAGGACCCTGCAAATCCTCTGGCTCCAGCGGAGCAGTAGCTTTGGCTCCCCGGAGTCTGCCAGCTCACAGCCTGGGCGCTCTCCCGGGAGGCGGACTCGCCCCTCCGGCCCCGAAACCCCGCTCCCCGCCCTCCAGGGATAGGAGGGGGCGGCGGAGAGATACGGCTTCCCCCGAGGGAAGGCGGCGGCCGGGAACTAAAACTCGCCGGGGTGATGCCAGGCAAAAACTGCGGGCGAGAGGGCGCAGAGCCCGCGGAGCCGGCAGGGTGCGGGGAGTGCCGGGCGGGGCGGGCTGGGGTGCACGGGATCCGGGAGGAGCAGGGGATCCGAGAGGGGCAGGAGACGCGGGAGGAGAAAGGATTTTGAGGACAGGTGGTCCGGGAGGAGCAAAGTGGGAGCGAAAGGAGAATGCGGGAGGGGACGGGCTGGAAAGACAGAGGTGCCGGCAGGGCAAGGGATCCGTGGGGCCAAGAGGACGGAGAGCGGGGAAACAGCGGGGCCGGGAAGGGAGAGCGGTCTGGGGTAGCAGGGAGACACGGGAAGGACGGGGGCCCGGGAGGGGAAGGATGCGGGAAGACAAGAAGGATGAGAAGGCTAGGGATCCGAGAAGGGAAGAGAGTCTAGAGGGTCCAGTGCATCGGGCAAGGGATGCGGCCAGGCTGGGTGTCGGAGCGGGGAAAGGAAGCGCAGAAGGCAAAGAGGGTCCGGGGATGCAGGGGATGTGGCCGTGCAGGGTGGGGAGGGGTCGGGAAGGGAAAGGACGTTCTGAAGGCTCGGGTATCCGGAGTCTTGCTGGGGATGCAACGTACCGGGAGAGAGGGAGGGCAGGGGTTCGAGAAAGAAAGGGGGCGCTGGGGGTCCGGGAGGGGCAAGGGATTCAGCCGCGCAGGAAGTGCGGGAGAGCCGGTGTCTAGAAGGAGCAGGAGCGGCGAGTGGTCTAGGAGTGCCAGGATGGGGGCAGGCGCGGTGCCGGGGAGCGAAGGGCTACTTACGGACACGCCGGGCGTGGAAGCTGTCCGCCGCGGCTGCCGGGAGCACATGGGCGCGGGGCCGGCGGGCGGCGGCCGCCCTTAGCTACTCTGCCCGCGGTCCCGGCGCGGAGGCGACGCGGGAGCTCCCAGGCGGGCGGGACCGGGACCGGGACCCTCCCCAGCCCGGCCCGTCCTTCCCTCCTTTCCTCTGCACGTTCCTCTCTCCCCCCGTTTGATTCCTCGGGAGGCAGCGCACTCCACCGCCCCTCCTCCCCCTTCCCCGCCGCCGCCTCCCCGGGCGGGACCCGCCGCGGTCGGCGCAGTTGCGGGGCCGCGGACGGGGCCGGGGGCGAGGGGCCGGGCGGCGGCAGGGGAGCGGCGAACGGGAGAACGCGGGCGCGTCCCCGAGCCCTCACGGGGTGGGGCGGTGCTCCCGGCCCCGCGGGGTCGGAGCCGGGGAGAGTCCCGGCTTCCCGAGACGCCCGGGACTGGGACGGAGGTCTCTCGGGTCCCGGGGCCGGAGCGGTGGGTCCCGGGGCCGGGTTGGTGCGGGGGTGGCGGAGAGCGCTGCGGCGTCGCCGGACTCGGCGGCTCAGTGCGGGGTGCGCGGGGCGGTGAAACCGGGGACAGAGAGGAGGAAAGGGCAGGAGAGGAGAGGAGGAAAAAGACGGCGAAGAAGGAAAGAGGGAAGGCTGCAGTCCTTACATGGGAAAGTATGGACTAATCTCCTGATGTGATAAGAACCGTGTGATAAGAACCGTGTCTGTCTCTGCATGCGAGCTGCTGATCCAGCATTTTGATCGCAACAGTTCCCGAGTTGCTCTACAGCGAGAGTAAATGTGATCACAGTACCAAGCAGCTCATCCCGGATGGGTTAGGTCAAGCGGAGAGAGAGGAGCTTCAACCCTTTCCCAGAGTGTCTTGAGTGGGAAAGTTTTGAGGAGAGGTTGCCTTCTGCACACAGAGCCTCTGGGAGAAAAAGACATCTCTTATTCTGGCTTTTCCTCTACTCCCAGAAACATGAATATATTTCTCAGATATAAGACAATTTTATGACAGGTTTAAATTATGTCAGCACCAGACATGCAAAATCTCTTTGGTAATGTTTCTTTTACAGTCCTGGAACATGGCATGTCATTTAAATACCATTCATTAACATTATTAATGCTAAATGGAAGTGAGGTTTATTGCACTCAGTCTGCATTTACACCATTTAATAGCAACAGCAGCTATTTTCAGAATTAAATTATAAAGCTGCTTTATTGTATTTTTAAAATTAGACTTCCATTTTTTCCCCCATAATGCAAAGTCTTAAAATCAGAACATTACTGAAAATGCATATTTTCTCAAGGGATAAGAAATGGATTGGAAAGTATCTAGCATGATCAAGTCTTCCACCCTAACATTTTGAGTGTATTTAAGGAAATGTTCTTCAAAAAATCACAGAATTGGGTTAAATACAGGCTGAATGCTGGAATATATGCACATGTAGCGCTTCACAAGGAAAACAATGAAGGCATAACCCCAAAGCAGCCATACCCACAGCTGACTACATCTAGGCTACATCCACTTAGTATACATCTATATTAGCAAGTAATGTGGCTCAATCTGGTGCTTGATCTCATGGTGTTGAGGGCCTAAATGATGCACACACTTTTCAATAGTTTTTCCTTCAGATTCACTCCAGACTGGGTCTGTGGACTGAGGGCCCCATGAGAACTTGGAACACATCTGATACACTCCTGGCACCTGTCTTCTGCTATATTGCTATCCGAATCCACTCTGTGTACTCGCCTCTGTTGGGTAAAACAAAATGTGCTACGTGAGGATGATCTGGAGATTCACTTCAAAAGCACACCCTTGATCCACACCAAAACATGAAAGTGGATGTGCCCACAGGGTGTCTGACAGAAAGGGAGCTGGTATGACTTTCCCAAAGGTGAGAGCTGGAGCCTGCTCCACAGCATACCATTTCAGCATCCTCTCCTCAAATCACCTTTCTGCCTGGTGCTAAGCCTCCACCCCCAAGCATGCACCAGCACTCAGGTCTCCACTTCTGCAAGGAGCTATGCACTTTTTGGTGAGTGTAGACACTCCTTGTTTACCACTCACATGCCTTCACTTGGCTCAGTGTGGTGTTTTACCTCCTGCTATTCATTGTACCAGTGCCTGAAACGACAGGGATACTAAGCTAATATTGTGTCATTTGAGCTGTGCCCTTGCTGTAAAGAAAGAGAATAATTGAGTACTGTTATTAAACCCACAATTGTTTAAAGACTAAGGTCTGTCATTCTTTCCTTAGCCAAAGGCCTGGTTTATAATGAAACTGTGATAAATATGTCTAAATTAGGCATGTGTTAGGATCAGACATGGGTAGAAATTACTTGGCATTAAAATGACTGCGGAAAAACTTCTGTTTCACACATGGAAACTGTTTCTCAGTTAAAACTGGCTTTGGAAGCCTAGGGAGAAGCAAGTACGCATGCATTTATTCATGCAATTTATCTCTTCCATGTTATATGCCAAGGTCCCCAAGTCAGTGTTTGCTTTGCTAATGGCATCTCCACAGCAGTTCATTTGCTTGCCTTATAGGGCCTGTATATTCACTCCCTGAGCTGCTGCCATTCCGCTTTCCCTCATGGAAACTGCACATTGAATTCTGTATCTCTCCTGAAGCATCTCATCTTGCCAACTCTATTGAAATGCCCCCACAAGCTGGCTGCATGACTTAGTCACTTGCAGGGAAATAAGCCTTATTTCACAATCCGTTTTCTGTCCAAGAAGGAGTTTTGTTTCTATTAGAAACAAATTGAACATATTGTGTATATAAGGTAACATCCAAATTCTCATTCCCTTTTTTTCTAATGTTTAAAACTCAAGACACTTCAACTGTATCAACATTTGATTTCCCTTTGAGCATCATTGTGCTTACAAGTATTTTACTTGGAAAGTTAGCTGAAATATTTCAATCCCCATCTAACCTGTCTGAAAGAAAAGGGGAGTTATTACATTGTGCTTTAGAATTCACAACATTTCTTGTAACCACAAAAGCAGACACCTCCTCAGAGTAGAGCAATAACAAACACATGGTCCCCAGGGTCTTGTCTATACTGAAATAGCAGCTGGTTTTAAAACTGGTCCTGATGTTATGAATTTTAAGAGAATCCACTTGTGAGAAATCTTCATAGCTGGTCAAGGGAACCTGAGCTGCGGGTTACCCTCTGCTGCAGCCACTGAAGCCAGACTGAATCAAACACCCATGAATACATTGTCAGAAAACTACCCTAACAGGGAGATGGGAAAATGTGCTTATAGATTTTACCATTTTGCTTCTCCTCAATCCATTGACTAAGCTGCTGTTACAGCTGGGGTACTACAGACTTGATGGAGCTAATCAGCACAGCAGAATAAAGACAGAAAATCCTGTCACTGCATCTAAATTGATCCTGGCTAATATATACATCACAGGCTCGACCACAGACTCCTTCATTACAGTATATCCTGTAAGACAATATAAAATGCCATAGGGGAGTATGCATGTTCCTGAACCCCAAGCAAAATGAAGCAGCTCCCACATCTCCACCTCATTCCTCAGTCTCTGACCAGTAAAAGAACCAAGAGGGTTGGTTATTTCAGGCCACCATCTGTTTTCTGTTGTGTGGTCTGCCGGAAAGTGATCACACCAATGTGGTTCTGAGCATCTCACAAAACTGGATCTTCAGGTCATGTCTGTTCTTGATTTTGAACAAAAAGGGAAGGTATGGGTACAACAATAGACTTGAAGCTATGTACTGGGAACAACAGAAAGTCAAACCAATTACTCCAATACAGTCACTAAAAACCAAACAGACAAGTACTACTAGAGAAATAACCCAATAATTAGTATATTTTTCTGAAATTACGTCCAATCTTGCAGCAGCTAGGGAAAAAAAATCAACTAAACAGGCAGAAAAAGAGAACCCCAACTCTAACGCTTGCAAATTTCTCAAAGGAAGGTAAGAAAACAAATTCAAGTGACCAGATCCTGTCCATCCATATGGTGCCCTTCCACGTCAAAAGAATTGCATGTTTTCTGCTGTGGGTGGAACTAGACAACCTGGGAGGTTGAGCTGTCATATTCAAACCTGAATCTTGGCCTATAAACTTAGATCTAACCAAAAGATCGTCTTTCCACTTCTATTCTAATACTATGCTACCATTAATATTAATTTTTTCTGGTGGTTCTCATGGGGGTAACTTTTGTAAATTATCATACTGACAATTCAAGAATTGAACTTGCCACATTTCTGAAGGACACTTGTCTTACTGGATACAATGCTCTTGTTGCGGACATCAGCCTTTTAATCTCTGGATGCACATAAAAATAACATGTCAATGTAAAACAAAAGAGGAAAACAATCTTTATTATTTGCCATAAACCCTGCATATGTTGTTTCATCTTTATTTATTTAACTTATTATTATTACTTATCATCTATTATATAAAAGCCACCAGGTGGTCTACATTTTGCAAGGCTTTAAAATAATAGCTACAGCAAATGAGGCTATTGATTTTCTCTTTTGTGTCCTGTTGTAGACAAGTCCGGTGGCTGTGGGAGAGGCCAAGGAGCTTTATTCTGCACCAGCCCTATGGCTGAATGGAGGAATGCCTGCTTTGCCCTCGCAAACACTGCCAAGGTGACTGAGCTCTCAGATTAGAGGTCCCAGACCAATCCCCCTTTACCAGGGAATTGTCTTAGCCCTGCACAAACTCAGGAAAAACATGTAGCTGGTTTCAATCCTAAATTTCCCCTATTCTCAATTGAACTTTGAAAAGTAAGGAACATCTGGATGATGAAAGAGTGATTTCCCAGTAAGAAATGTTCATCTGCTGGCAGCCTGTTTTCTGTGCATGTAGACCCAACACAAATAATTTAATAGTGTCATCTTATTTACGAACGGGACATCTGTCTATCTTCCTCAGATGCTGTTAAAGAAAGATGCGGGGAACGTACAAAGAGCAGGTCTTGCCGCGGTGCTTTCTCGCACTAAGTGGCAGGCACATTTGGAGACGTGAGTTCGCTTAACGACACGTGCAACTGGAAGAAGGTTTTTCTTTTCACTTTAAAGCCTCAGTCTGGCATCAGCCTTCAGCAGAAGGTCACAGTTTGGGAGCAGAGCGTGCCGGTGCGCCGGCGATGGGCTTCCCGGGGCGGCGGGCGCGGGCTCTGCGCTGCTCGACAGTGACACTCGGTGGGCGCCGGGGCCGGAGCAGGGCTGGGGCTGCTCGGGGCGGGCGAGCCCGGAGCACGGGAGTCTCACACCTCCCGGCCCCGCGGGGCTGGCGCGGCTTGTGCCCCGGCCCCTCCGGAGCGTTTGATGCGGCTGCAGACGAGGAAGGGCGTGCGTGTGAAAAGCGGGGGTAGAAAGCAGAGCTTGCTTCTGCTCCCCACAAAGCCGCTGGGATTTTTAACCGCCCTGGGCCACTGTCCTGAGGCTCCTGAGGTGTCTTTGCAGAGCCCAACGGGGACATTTAGCGGCACGGTTTGGTTAAACTGGGTGTATCTGAGAACTGGGCTCTAGGCAGCATCCTGTTCCTCCCCCGGCCTTTTTCCACAGAACTGGAGCAGAGCTGCCTCTCCCCGTGAGCTCCAGCAATCACTTGCATCTAGGTCACCCTATTAGATCACATTCTCAAGGATACGGGTAATGATTTCTGGGGTTTTTAGAAAGGAAAGCTGAAAATCCTCTACTTGGGGACAATGGCCAATTCATTTTCCAAGTTCCTTTCCTCCCCTCCCCATCACACCCTGGGGGTTGTACAAAACTCAGGGAGACTCCATGAAGCTGGAAATTCTGAAATCTCAGACAGATTCATTCACAGAAGAATTGTAATGCCATCTCTTGCCTGCTGAAACCCAAAGAGAGCTCACTATCGGGTGTATCGATAACCAAAACAAGTTCTCAGTGGGGTAAGAACCAAGACCGCTTTCTTTACAGCTCTCCAAAAGGCTTGTCATTAACAAACCCAGTACATATATAGCATTGACATACCTACATGAGTATGCATTTATTAGATATATGTGTATGTATAATGCAGATATATGGATTATATACATATATCTATAATACATATATAGGTATAAATGTATTATATGCCTCCTCATATTAAAAATACTGCACAGGGAGTACCTGAGACACAGATTGGACTGTGCCCAGGCTATCTGTTGTGCACAGGGCCCTGTGGGGAGCAATAGGCACCTATTCATCCACAGAGGGTTGCATCATGTTCTGACGATGCCTTCCATTCACAAGAATGCTGCAGCAAGCTGAAGAGTGGTATATCTTGGTTTGCGTGTCAGTGTGCATCTTTTGCTTTGGCTCGTGTTATCCTTCTAAATTACAAGTAATTCTTCCTATGCCATTCAAGTGTGTTGTTTCCTGTTTCACCAAAAGCTTAAAAAATAATAGAATCATCAGTGTTGGAATAGACCTGTAAGACATTCAAGTGCAGCCATTAACCCCTGTAACCCCTAAACCACTGAATCACATTACCCAGTGCCAGATCTAGATGCCTCTTAAACACCCTCAGGGATGGTGACTCCACCACCTCCCTGGGCAACCTATTTGAATGTCTGACCACCCTAACCGTGAAGATCAACCCTCCCACCCAACTTGGTGTCATCTACAATTTACTGAGGGTACACTCAATCCTGTTGTGCAGATCATCAATAAAGATGTTAAATAGGACTGGCCCCAAAATTGAGCCCTAGGAAATGCTGCTAGCTCCATTCACCAGAACCCTCTGGGCCCAGGCATCCAGACAGTTCTTTACCAAAGAGTCCACCCATCCATGCTGCGAGCAGCCAATTTTTCTAGGACTATGTTGTGGCAGACAGTGTCAAATGCTTCACTGAAGTCTAAACAGACAACATCCACAGCCTTCCTTTCATCTACTCATCAGGTCACTTTGTCATAGGAGATCAGGTTGGTGAAGCAAGACCTTCCTTCTGTAAATCCATGTTGGCTGGGCTTGATCCCCTGGTTGTCCTCCATGGGCCATGCAATGGCACTCAGGATATCTCTTCCACAACCTTGCCTGGTGCCAAGGTCAACCTGTAGTTCCCCAGATCACCCTTCCAACCCTTCTTGTAGATGGGCGTTACATTTGCTAATTTACAGTCAGCTGGAACTTCTTGCAGTTAACCAGGACTGCTGGTAGAAGATTGAGAGTGGTTTGTCAAGTTCTTTCACCAGTTCCCTCACTAGTCTGGGGTGGATTGTCAGGGCCCATAGACTTGTGCATGTCTAATTGGCATAGCAGGTCACTAATCACCTCCTCTTGGTTTATAGAGGCTTCACTCATCTCCCGTTCATGCTCTGCGAAGACCTCTTAACCCTCTGTGGGAAGGTTTAGCATCTAAAGGGTTCTCTCTACATTATATTGCGACAAAATAACCTACTCATTGACTGCGCTTTTGCAATATAACTACATATTTCAATATTCTCTTTCCCAATGAAAAAGCTAATTAGCAAGGTCGTTACAGTTACCACTTATAAGGGGCAAGATAGTAATTCCATTAATGTGCTCACAGGAACTTCATTTATATTACCTCTTAACCTTTACAAGGATATTATAATTTCAATAATTAATTGCTTTTTGCCATTTAATTTGCAGTTTACCATTTTCAAGGGAAATTACCCATTAAAACAAGGACTCTTCTTTCTTTTTTTTTTTTTTTAAAGAAAAAATTCTTCACTCAAATATTCACCATAAGCTGGCCTTAGAGAAACTACATATTTGCTAAGCCATTTTCATGTTTGAGTAGAGAGGACTCTGTGCTAGTTTTGCATATTAAAGAACTGTCCATTGCTTGAGTCTTCAGACGTTTGGAGAAAAATGAGGCAGAATGGGGCTGAAGCAGCAACTAAAAGGGAATTAATTCTTATTCTCTTCCTTCAAATTGTGGAAGTCAATGAATCCTTCGTCTCTTATTGACGCAGTAAGAACTGACTTTCTTCTTTCTTTTCAACCATCTTGTTTCTTCAGCTGAAGTTAATTTATGCTGTAATATCCATCCATGAGGGCTTCTGTTAACTTCAGTGACTGAAAAAAAGAAAGGGACTTTGGCTCAACCTCATAAAACACAGAAACTCTCTCCGTGAATCACCAAGCACTTAGGCAGATCCTCAAGACAGTGCTTGACACTTTGGAGAATAGACCTCAACATATGTGTTCCTGCTCACATTCAAGTCCCTTGTAAAACAACTATTCAATGAATTAGGCACAAGCCAGTATCCCTGCAGTAGTATGCTGGCGTATCTCCACTAGTGATTGTAGAAATTGTGTCCAAACCACATCATACTAAAAGAAATTTAGACAAATATTGGCATCTGAGAAAGTGAGTAATGCATTCCAAGTGGGCATATCTGTGATAGTGAAACACATACTTCTGAGAGAGGGATTTTTATGGGAAGATGGAGAGAAGGTGACAAATGAAGGGAAGAGGCACAGAAGAGAAAACAGAAGAAGCAGGTATGAACTAGACTGCAGCATTGATTTATGAATGAAAATGTAAACATTTTTTCTGATTCAGGTGCAAAAATTAAACTAGCCCTTGGGCAGTTCTACCTTCTCAACTGGCAAGTCCATGCGATGTCATCCAAAACAATATACATCTGCATGATATGTCACATGCCTACAGGCACCAGCTAGATCATTTTGCTGTGAAAATACGACATTTTATTTTTTTAATTGTAAAACCAACCCTCCTGCATTTTTCACCCCCTTCCCCATAACTATAAGAAGAACCAGGGGTTATACCAGTATTCAAACACAGTATTTAATTTCCACAGCACTGAAGCTGGGGCATACTCCTAGAATTATTTGCAGAGAAGTCAAAAGTCACAGTCAGACCAACAGGGGTAAAAAAAAATTGTCTCATCAACAATCCAGCACACAAGTTTTCTATGCAGTCAGTGGAGGTGACTAGGTAAGAATCTGAGGATGAATTGCCTTCTGAAAGTGCCCTTCTTTCCATTCTCTGTTAGGATGGTTAGCTACTGGCTTTACCTCTGACTTTTAGGTGTTAGAAGATTGGTGAGATGTATCCCACCAAAAGTACTTAATTTTGCCCTCAGGCATTCAGATATCCAAGTTGAAGAGAGCAAGAAGAGATTCAGGCCACTTAATACTAAGAGCTCCCTATATCAGCAATGAATCAGCAATTATACCACAGCAAAATAATCCACTTTTTGACCAGTAAAAGGACAGTCTAGCTCCAGGCTAGCATGGGCATTTCTTGTCATAAGCTTTCTGCAGGGAAGCACAAATATGCTAATTTTGCCAGTTAGCGCTGCAATCTGCAATCTGGTTAAAGCACCTCTAGCTTCTCTTTGAGATGTTACTGGGGCTATATTATTAGTACTCTAGACTTTGTCACATAAAAGGACATCTATGGGACAGAAGCAGAAAGAAGTCTCTAATCATCAAAATTAATATTAAAATACCTTTTCAAAACCTCTAGATTGGAAGTTCACTCAACATGACATTTGCTTTTTGACAGGTATGTGCTCTGCATGCACAAAAATATTTTAAGATGGCATTGTTTAAGGAAAGTTGACAGTGATGGGTAATGTATATTCAGACTGATGATACTCTGAAGAGAGCTTTACCTGCATGGACAAGAAAGTCTTTGCTAGTTTGCATGCAAAAGGAAGCTTGGGGTCTATTCTGGGGAACTTGATAATCTCTTGTAATTAGTACTGTAATTGGAGGTTGCTGGAAATGCTCCTTGAACTTCTGCCAGGGAATGCGAGTGCTTCACAAAGCTGTTGACACCATTCTGTACACCCAGATGAACCAACATAGTCAGCTGCAGTAGATGCCAACAGAGAACTCCTGCTTTGTCAAAACTCTCATCTGAGCAGAAAACACACAATGCATTTTTCTTCCAGTGTAACCACAGAGCGACAGCAGCACAACCCAGCCCATCACTGGGCTCCCTCCTGCCATCCTGCAGCCCGCTGGTGATCCCAGGACACACTAGGTCACCACCAGTCTGCCAGTTCTTGGCAGAGACTCACTTCATCCCCACTATTTCACGTTGCAAATGGATAAATTTGAGCCACATATACAAGAGTTTAAAAATAACTCTTGCCTGCCCTTGGGGACATAATTATTTGCTTCCAGTGCATCAGTCATGAGGATGCCAGTTCTGTAATAATACCATGAAGGCAGAAATGACCACCAAAAAGGAATGCCAGGTATTTTTGGCAAGAAACTGCAGGTTTAAATGCATTTCTTCTGGGGGTGAACAGATCTTTGCAGAGAAATTGTTTGCAACTCATCAGCAGATGACTGCAACCAGTGTCAGCCATTAAGTAATAAGTTATTTTTATCCACAGCAGCTCTCCAGCATCTCTGAGCATGATGGCATCTTGCCAAGGCTTTGGAAGGGCTGTATGAGCTGACACACAAAGATGAATGGTTGAGGCAAGCCCAGATGACACTTCTGAATCAACTTTACAGAAAGAATCAAATCTAAATATACCAGGTAGTAGCTACACACTGGAGCTGCTGAGAAGCTGTTTGGCTACCCTCCTGACAGATGTCTGGGACTGTGACTTTTGGCATTTTGGAAACTTTTATCTCCTGAAGTAGCAATAAAGTTCCATTAAATTCACCCAAACAGAATTGTTATGAGCACTAGGAAAAGCTATTTATGACACCCACACCTGTAAAATTAGGTTTATGTTGTAATACTGCTATGAAAATTACCGTGATCACCAATATGTTTTTTGAAACTTTTGCTAGCAACATCCCTAAAGTGCCCTCTCACAAGACAATGGCTTTTGTGGTGAAGCTGTACCATTTTTGCCCCATGCCACAGTACTTTCTCTCCCCTCAAGGGCTCCTTGTGCTCTGAGGCTCCAGGTTCACTGTTGCCTGACAAAATTGTTAGCTGCCATTTAAAAGCGAGTTTCTACATGCCAGATGTTCCTGACCATATATTCTTGTCTGTTCTGTGCCACTACGAATATTTGTGCAGGATTTGCTGGGTTAGCAAGTTAAGAATTCCATCACCTTATGCAACTACATCCCAACCAACAGCTACCAGATCCAGTAGAGCAGTTATTAACACTAACAGCTGTACTTTGGATATTGACTATGGTAAAGAAATTGCCTGGAGCTGAGAGAAGCCTGTCATACTGCCCTGCCAGCGTGGCAGAACTGTGTGTGTGTGTAGATGCAAAAAGGGCAAGAGGGCAGAAATTGTATAACAGGAGTTTAAAAGGAGCTTTGGAAAATTCAGATAGGCTTCAAAAGAGAGACTAGCCAGTCAATGTAACAAAGAAAATGAAAAAGAATGGATGGGCAAAATGCACTTCATTCTACGTTTACGCATCTCTCATCCTGCCAAGTGGAATTATACTATCTTGGAGTCCTATATGAATCCTGAATGGCAGCAATATACGCTACATTTATCACACATCTTCAGTGGCTTGAAATGTAAACACAAAGTGGCAATAGTGGTTGGGTTCTGGGTGTAACAAGAATGTTTCAGTGAAGAATAGTCACAGTTCATCACTAGCTGGGGGAGCCTAAGGCAGTGCCTGAGTTTCCACTAAGGGTTCACTATAAGAGCCTCTTCACAAGAAACATACCAGAAAAGTCAAGGCAAGAAAAAACTAAGAGATTTGACAGAGATCTGTAACACATGGACATTTGACCTGGATTAAAATACAGCAGTTGGAGTCAAAGTTTACAGCAGTTGAAACTTGTGTTGCTGATGTAGTGACTCATAAGGCATTTTTCTAATGGCATGATTCTTAAAATTTATTAGATCTACCTTTGGCTTGTCATGATCCACATCATGAACCTGTCATGGTCTCATAGAGGGCCTTCTGTTGATCAGCTGATGTGAGGGCACTGCTGAGTAATTTAGGTATCATTCTCTAGATTTTCTTTGCTAGACATTGACTTGAGGTGAGATCAGGACATAGTGAAGGGTAATGTTTCTTTGTCTGATGGTGAATAGTTGTAATTTTTGCTCAGTTGACTAAGCTATTTTTATTTCACCGGTAAAACAGAACATATTCCAGAAACTTTTTGCCAGCAGGACATAGACAGTCCTGCTTGAAGAGATAGGGCAGCACGTCTGGCATACATCATTATCATATGTTATTTGTGTCCTGCTCCTATTTTTCTTTTGTGGGGGGGAGATATTCCTCTTTGTTGCTAAATTGTTATTATAATGATAAGAGTAATCTTCTATTTTTATAGATCTTATCAGCATACTAATGAGCATATGCAAAGGAAGATAAGCTTTCTATTTCAGTCACAGAGACACAGTGTCACTAAGGTGATGCAGTTCATCAGCCACAAGCAGATATTAGTTCTCCTGGCTCTACAATCTAAATAATTTGTATCTTTTTCTTTTAGGTGAAATTTGGGCCCTCACTGAAGTGAGCGGCAGTGACATGACCAATGTAATTGACCTTGTCGAGGGTGTGGCCACAAACTATAGACAACCACTTCCTTAGAAAAGTCCTCTATTCTGTAGTGTTCTAGAATCGAATAAATTTAGACTGAACCCTATTAGCTCTGCTGACACAGTACTTCCCTTGAAATCAATGGTTGAGTTTTTTTAGCAGGAGATGAACAGGAAGATTTCACGGGTTTGGTATGTATTAAAGTGCACACTGTACTGCTAGTGTTATCTTTTCAGTGAGTTATAACAAACAGAAGTTTTATAGCTCCTCAGCCAGGTGGCTGATTCAGCATCACATATATCAGAGCCACTACTGCTGACTGGGAGGCACGACAATAAATCCTCAAGCGAGCTAGCATGAGCTAACCTAAAACTTCAGAACTGTACATTCTCCTGGACCTTCAAGAGACACAGACGGGTTTCACTACATGACTACATGATGCTGTCAGGGTGACCTTTGGTCAAATCACTCACAGTCATACCTCAATTTCCAAAATGAGGTCAACATTGAGTTTTTGAAAAATTGTTAGCTCAGGGAATGGATTGATTTGGTCTGTTGAAAAGATTCTACAATATTAACCTCTAAGAAAATAAATCATTAAAAATCCAGCTCTAACTGACTTAAAGACAGAACGTTTTCCTATGCTCCTGCCTATCAGTTGGAATTTCTAGCCCAATCATAGCACAAAGACATTAAAATACTGGAGAAAGCCAAGGAATAATTTCATGGCAAAGAACTAGTGAAGATTATAAGGCAGTGGTGGATTTCTTTTTGAGTATGCTGTGTGCAATAGAGAGCCTGACAGAGCCAAGTTCCACTCACCTGATCACTTACAGGGACAACAGCATAAAGGGCTATTAACATTCTTACAGGGATGGCAGAGTTGAGCAGCAATATAGGACAACCAGCTTCCTGCAGATATTCTTCTTCACTGCATCTGAAAGCATCAGGATCAGTAAATTGTATGCAAAATAGCATTGTCAAATTACTTTAATCTATTACACTGTAAGAAAAATACAAATAATTATGAGCATTTTTATATGACCTTTCACCTCCCTGACTTCCCTTCCTAATCCTTCCCATTCCTATGTCCTCTGTGCATCATATTGAGGCAAGCTCTGCATTAGTCCATCCTTCCTTCCTTCCTTCCTTCCTTCCTTCCTTCCTTCCTTCCTTCCTTCCTTCCTTCCTTCCTTCCTTCCTTCCTTCCTCTCTTCTTTAAATGTATTTGTACATTTTCTTTTTCCTTCATCACAGAAGTCCTCCTTTCTCTCTTTCATTTGCCTATGACAACACCCATAGCAAGGGCTATTCCTTCTTCTCTGTTTAAGAAAATATTTTCTTTATGTCATGTTCTGTCACTCCTTTTTAACACAGGTTACAGAAATACATCCAGTCATGTCTTTGACTCCAGTCAACCTATTCACTGAAGTTTTATTACTACTTAGCCTCTTGTGGAACAAATTCAGGTTACTACTACAAACCTTTTTGTCTTTGTCTTCAAAAATTATGTGTACTTTCAAGCATTTGAAAGTACAGCAGCACTTTCGAGCTTTGGCTACAGAGACAGCAGGTGGCATTCCGAGCCACACCTTGTCCTGCAGGCTGAACAGAGCTCCCTTCTGTAGTGCACCAAACAAGGCATTTGTGAACACTTTCACCAGCTGCATAGCAGTAACAGCTGTCAAACAGTTTTGCTGTCTGAGAGGGAAAGCCTGCAAAAGCAGAAACCAACACAGCAAGGAACTAAGATAAGAAAATTAACAGAAAAGACCCTGTGCTGGACATTTTTTCACTGACACCAGTAGTTTTGTTGCCATGCGAAGCTTTGGTAAAGGAACTTGTAGTGGAGTAAACTACACACACTAAACAAACTGTCTACTATTGATCCACAGAAACTGATAACTAAAATCAAAGTACCCTCTGGCAGTTTCAGATCACAAAATACCAAGTTTTTTATCCTGCAATGTACATCCAATTGACATAACAGGATGTTTGTTGGTGGACAAGCAGACTGGTAAGAATGTCATGTCAAACCCACATTTGTGATGCATATAAGCCATGGCACACCAGCTGAGTTCTAGATGGTGACTTTGTTGCAGTCACATTTGCATTTTTGTTTTAAAAAAATCTGTTCTGAGGAAAAATCTAACCTGCAAATATTATTCATATCAGAAAAAGAGAGGATTCTTTTTTTATAGCTGCATCTAATATTCCTAAAAGATGAACAAAATGTAAGAACTGGTGTCCTCATACAAACACTTTTTAGACTTGCAAGAGGTAAAAAATTGCTTCCTTGATTATTTCTTCTCATTTTTTTGGAGAACATGCATAGATAAACACATGCTGTTTCAAAACTCCTTTGTTTCCTGTCAGCCCAATGTTTTACATTAGCTAGGAGCATTCTGGCTCACAAAACACATTCTTCAAGAAATGCACACCCATGAAGAAGCATCTGAAAACAGAACTGGTTGCTTCAAAAGAAAATGCATGTACTGACTAATAGAGGGAATTCTTTCTGGTTTCTTCTATGTTTGTGGTATAACTTGTTGGACAAGACTTGGCAATGGTTGTGACTTATCTGACACTTGCGTTTCAGATGTTGGAGCATTTCTGACTTCAAGGTATGCCTTCACACTGTCAACTCATCCATCAGGTTAACAGCATTTGAAGTGTTGTTCAAACAACTAACAACATCCAACTTATAGGTGGGAGGAGATCTTTCTAATAATAGGATTTTCTTGACATGCTTAAATATTAATTGCTTACACCTGTGATGACTGCAGGCTGTTTTATCTCTTCTGACATGGAGAAGGGAGATCCTGGCTCCTGGAAGCTTAGTCAGAAGTAAAGGACATCTACAGGGAGATAACATCAGTGTAATAGGGTGGAGGAAAAACACAAACTAAGGAAAACAAGGTGTCTGAATATGCTTGAAAACCTTCTTGCTGACTAGCCAAGAGTAGAAACAAGGCACTACACACACTGTTCAGAAAAGCTGGCCTTTTATGTAGAGGATCCATGTGAGGAAGAAAACAAACAAAAAAATTAAGTAGAAAAATATCATATCTCTGTCTCCATCACACTAAGATTTCAAGAGTTGGGCTCTGGTCATACAGATTTTTCTTGAGGTAAATGACTCAAACTAAAAGAACAAATAATTAATGAATAAAACCATTCAGAAGCTCAGTATTCCACCTTGGGCGTAAAGGCAATGACTTGCTTGCAGTTCTTTTCAGGAAGGGCCTTATCACTTTCTACAAACACTGTGAAGGAGGGTATAGCTAGGTTGGGGTTGGTCTCTTCTGCCAGGCAACAGTGATAGGATGAGAGGACACAGTCTTAATCTGCACCGGGGAGGTTTAGGTTGGACATTAGGAGGAATTTCTTCACAGGGAGGGTGATTGGGCATTGGAATGAGCTGCCCAGGGAGGTGGTGGAGTCACTGCCTCTAGAGGGGTTTAAGGAAAGACTGGATGTGGCACTCGGTGCCATGGTCTGGTTGACATGGTGCTGTTAGGTCACAGGTTGGACTCGATGATCTCAGAGGTCTTTTTCAATTTGATTCTGTGATTTTGTGCTCTGGAGCTGTGAGGAGACCTTGGAAGTTCACCTCTGTGTCAGTAAATGCACAGCAGAAACAAAACACCCTCCTCATTTTGGCACATATTACAGCCACTGCTTTTGGCATATACAATAGAGATCTCATTTATTTTTCCTTTCTAGCTGTGCTCGTAATTAAAGCATTTATTTTGTGAAATAAACACATCCACCTGGCCTCAGGAAGTGAACCCTCTTTCTATCATCCACCCAAAGTCCTTTATTCAGTAAGTAAATTATTTTTATTTATTAATTTTTTTAAAACTTTACGTATTTTAATTTTATTAATAAAAACAAGCCTAGAAATACACAGAGAAACCCGGAGCGGCACCTGCAGCAGGTGAGGCCTGGCTCTGCAGCCGGCCTGCGCTAGGCCGGAACCAAAGCCTCGGAGCGCGTTTCCGCCGGAGCCGCTCCGTGCCGCCCCGGGGAGGGCCGCAGCCATGGCCGACACCGCCGCGCCGCCGCCGCCCGCCGCCCCGGCCCCGGGGCTCCCGGCTGCCCCCGGCACCAACCCGCTGTCCCGCAAGCTCAACAAGATCCTGGAGACGCGCCTGGACAATGACAAGGTGGGTCGGGCGGCGGCTGAGGGACGGGGTGGGGGCCGGATGAGCCGTCAGGGGCCGCGGGCCCCGACAGGCTTCGCGGCGGGGAGGCGAGTCCTGCCGTACCCTCAGTTCCGCTGCGGAGCTGCGGGCGGCCCTTTGCAGCCTTAATTACAAATAAAATTAGTTTTCCCTTCTCCAGCAAAATGCCACGCTCCTATTTTATCCCTTCAGATCGTAGGGAGGTTTGTATCACTTGCCTCGGAGGGCAGTTCTCAAGCTTTTTGTAATTTAAGTGTTTTCTGGCTGTGGATAGGTCATTCATTTACAGAAAGTAGTCTTATTGATTGAAGCTCCTTTAAAATTGTAGACAAAGTTTTCTGTTATAAGAGAAGAAGAAAGGCTCAGCAATTATTTTAGTTGTTTGCCAACTGATGTGGAGTGTGTTAAGGTAGCTTTTCCTCTAAAACCATTTATTAGGTTTGGTTTATTTTTAATAAGACTATAAACTTGGGATGGGTAGTGTACGGACTATTTAACCTGCTTCTTTGTAACTGCTTGCAAACTTAAGGTCTTTTTTATTTTCTAGGAAATGCTGGAGGCACTCAAGGCTCTTTCAACTTTTTTTGTGGAAAACAGTTTGCGCACCCGAAGGAACCTGCGTGGAGACATTGAGCGACGAAGCTTGGCCATAAATGAAGAATTTGTGCACATATTCAAGCAAGTCAAAGAGGTAATTTTTTTGCAGCATGACTAACTATCTTACGAGAGTACTGCTATGTAATTTAAAGTTTAAAAAAAGAAAAAGGGATTAAGAGAGATTTTAACTTTCCAGCGCAGATATACTTTTACAGTAAAATTGTTTCATTTGCTGAAAATATTACACTAGTGTTTCAAACAGATACAAGTCCTGAGTGAATGTTGATCTTTAGAGGTGCATTACTCTGCACTGACTAACAGGGAGCCTAGAGCAGCAATGGTCCTTGTAACTGGGGCGTCTGATTGTGGTGGGAAGCTGAGTCTTGACACAGCCCTTCTGATTAAAAACAGTTACTGTTACTTGAACTTATTTAGGAGCTTGAGAGTATAAATGAAGATGTGCAAGCAATGAGCAGCTGCTGTGAAGACATGTCCAGTCGTTTGAAGGTAATATATAAATGGAAGTGCTTTGTATATTTTTCCTTTTGAAGTGTGACTACTTTCTTTAAAAGGACAACCAGTTATTTCTGAGGGTTAACAACAACACCAAGATGTTAGTAAGTATATTATGTTACTTTAGGATATTAATATGATTCTTTTTACTTGTTTAGAAAATTTATCAAGGAGGTAATTTTAATTTCTTCCAAATTGTAGTTCAAAATGCGGCAATATACTTACTTTGAGAATAGCAATGTGATTTCCATGTGTATGTCAGTGGAGAGAAAATATTCTCTTAGATTGGATATGTGTGAGATTGAAGGGCTAAATTGTATGTTTCCATTTTAAATGTCTTTTGCATTGACTGTGTCTGTTGAGTTACATGTTCATATAAATACCTCAAGTATATTATAAGAAAGTATCTTGAAATCCAAAGAGGGAGACAAATCTGGTGTGCATCTTCAGTTCATTGGTTTTGTTTCGTAACATTGTCTCAGAATGCTAGTATGCAGCTAAACCAATTCTGTTTCACCTTAATCCTGAATCCATAATATTCTAGGTGGGGGTGGGGAGTGTAGGAAATTTGTGTTTTATGATGTATTACTAAATCTGGCTTGGTTTTAGGGTACAAGTTCAATATTCAATGCAGTGATGAATATAAACGGCTTATGGATGCTGAAGTGTAGTTGTTTTGCCAAACCAACTCTGTTCTGAATACAGCGCATAAGTTATAGTATGTGAATAAGAATCCTTCACTAAAAAATCCTGTGAAAACAGTTGCTTTCCTCTCCATAAGTGGAGATTAGATGTCCTCCTACTTAGATAAATAGGTTTCACAGTCATTGTATAAATGCTTGTAGCTTGATGATCTTGTTCCAAAAAATGTGAGAGTACAGTGTAGCCAACTGCAGTACTTAATTTTCAGTTTTGGAAGGAACTGGGTAATGTACCTCAGAGGTCTCAGATCTCTTTGAACACTGTTAGTGTGGATGTATTCCCTAGTGCAGTTCAGGAACTGTTAGACTAAGCTCTTAGATGTGGAAATGAGTCAAGTGTCCATGTAGATTTTTGCTCTTTTCTGCCTTTAGATCATAAAGTGTCACTATAATCTGTGATTTTTTTTTTTCTTTTCCCAGAGCAGAGCCACCCTGCAGAGATTTCTTTTCTATTAAAGTCAGTAGGTAGTTTTGTTCTGTGCCCCACAGGAGGTTTCCTCTAGAGCCCTGTAGAACTCGTAACTTGTCTTGATTCAATCCATATTTTCTTTGTATGAATGTAAAGTTAATAAGCTCATGAACTGGCACTCAGTTGTGAAATACTCTGGTACTTTATGTGTAATGGGTCATGAAGACTTCTAGGCATGGGCTCAAACTGAATAAGAAGACAAAGATGAACTAAGTAGAGCAAATAGAAGATACAAAGAGGAGGATTTGGGGCATATAATGCAGAAAAGTGTGCAAAGAGAGCAGTATATTAAGAAAGCAGAACAAATACAGGACGTGAAAGGGAATATATTTGGATAAGCCAAAAGCTTTTTAGCTTTGTTATTTTATAAGTTTATAATACCATCTGATCCAGATAACCATATCCTGTCAGATCTGATTTTAGGACAGTCACTTGATAAATGCAGTGGCCGAAAGGAAGAGAAGGAGCAAGTGCTGAAATGGAGTAAAGTGGGGTTGAAGGATAATGAAAGCTTTAACTAATGTACTGAGGTGGGGAAGAAGAGAAAAATATTTCTGTTTTGGATATACAAGAAACATCAAATACCAGCTTTCTGATTTTTCTAGCATGTCTGGTTCTTTTCTGACAGTTACCTTGTTTGGTTAGATGTAAGCTCTTATATTTCATACATAAAATAATGACTATGTCTGGCATGTATTTGAATGTGTGTAAATAAAAACTGGCTTCCTGATTTATCTAGCTAGATTCAGAAAAAATGCTTTTCCTTCCTTTCTGCTGTCCTACTGTTAGCATTGTTCATGGGAATTAGTACTTCTGTCCAGAAAGTACTGGAAAGGAAGTAATTTTCTTCCTTTTTGTTTATTAAAATTTGCAATTAAGTTGGACATGAATGGTTACAGTCCTACTTTCACCTTTCAAAGTATTCCTGTACCTTGACTGCTTTTCTGTTGTAACTAATGTAGTGGCAGATAGAAGGACTGAAATGAATCAGTCTGTGTACATACTTTGTTAGACCTCTCAGGGGTCTCAAGAGTGGCATCTTCAATTTGTTAAACTCTGTAATTTAGCACTAATACAGTAATGAAATTATTCACATAGAATATCTTTATTGCTGTTTCTACCTCTTTGCTTGCAATATTATTCTATATTGAATGCATTTTGATTTCAGGGGGTTTTTTTTGTTAAATCATCTCATTTTTCTGTGTAAGGGATCACTAGTGGCATCCAGTGTAAGGCCAAAAATTCCAGATGTCTTTTAGCTTTTCATAGGACTTTTATCAGAACTATTTCTAATATTTATAATGTTTCTCTATTAAATATAAATTGAAAATAAACTGTGTGAGTATAAATGTATATAAACGTGAAAATATGTATGGATAAGGAGAAATTTTTTTTTTATTTAAACTGCCTGGACACAGGGAGAGTTAATGAATACTTGTTTCAGGAAGGCCTTTTGTTTCAAAGAGTACACTCTTTAAGTTGCTTATACTCAGAAGTCTTCAAAAGTATTACCCTATTGTAAAGACTAATACATTTGGTATGTTTGTGCTTTTCACATGCTTAACAATTCTAATTGTATTCTAGGCAGCAAAGGAACAAACCCAAGACTTGATTGTAAAAACCACAAAACTCCAGGCAGAAAAGTATGTATATCACCTTATTTATTTGATGGAATTTTATTCTAGGTGGGACTGCCACTTTTATTTTTAATTTATGACTTTGGGTTTTTTTTTCAACACTGTATGTGTTTGTAGCTCAGTTGCACTCTCTTAGCTTATTGCTAAATGATCCAAAAAGCTAAGAATCTGTGTTTGTGTTTGTTTCAATAGAAATTGGCTTTTTAGGGAAAAGAATCAGTTACAGTGGTAGAGCATGCTAAATATGGACGTGCTTTTCCTAATGTCTGTTGATAGTATAAGTTATATTGTGTCATAAAAGGTATGAACCAACTCAATTTCTCATCAGTTTGACAGACTTCTTGTTATTAATGCTTTGTATCAAGTGGAAATCACTCTCTTTTCAGGGACTATATGAGGGAATGAAAAGTTGGATTCTAACCTACTCTGCCATATTTAAAGCTAACTGTAAAACACAGAAGTGCTGTTTAATGAGCCTAACACAGACCACTTTTTCCCTTGGTTCTCCAGCCTCCGGTGGAAAAAAAATTTGTGTTTTTGTCTTTTCAGTATTTTTATTCCTGAGAAGGGGGTAATGGCCAATGACAGAGTCAAGCAAACTTTATTGCTTTTATGACTAGAATGTATGGTTTTACAGCTTCAGGTTTTCTCAGTGTGGAAGAATGAATCTCCTTGCTTTATGTATTTTCTTCAGAAAATTATATACGGTTCACTGGAGGCTAGAAATAGTTCTTTTCAGTAGTAAGTTTCTAGTAGAAATTATGGTTTTGGATAGCTCTTACTGAGCTTTCAAAATCAGTAGGTTTATTATACAAACTTCAGCAGGAAGTGGATTATGTCTGGATATGAAGTTGGAGTCTAATCTGTACATATTTTAAAAGTTGAATGTAGAATAGCTGCATAAAATGCAATACTGGTTCATATAAAGTGAAGGAAGGGTTTTGTAGAGATGCAGTTTAAGTGAGCAGAAGTCTTAGAAAATTAGTCATTTTGAATATGTGAAGTAGTAGGACAGAGAAGTGGTCATGTATTTTGTAGTCTCAAGGAAAGGAAAGCTACTTTGATTCCTTGTTCTGAAGCAGAATGAGAGATACCAAGACCAATCCCAAGTGGTGTATGTCGAATTGGCCTTAAATTCCATTAAAGGAGATTATGCAGACTGTACATCAGTACTTCCTCAATATAGTCCTTACTTGAACAATAGCTTACTTAAAAGACTTTCTGCTAATTCCTTTAAAAGACAGAACATCCCTGTAGTGTGAAGAGGAAAAAAGTTCAGGAAGTAGTTTGTCCTTCTAGGGGTCTGTGTAACCTCAGAGTACCTATGTAGGAAAAAGCTTGGAAGTTTATTTTTTAAGTATACTGTGAAGTACCCATGAGCTGAAGCCAAAAAGAACTTGTGATTTTACATTTTGGTAGTTATGGAAGATTCATAGTACCATTTACTAGCAAAGTCAATTTTTTCCCTGCCTAAACTTATGAAAAATTGTGACGGCTGCTTTGTTCCATTTAGGGCATTTTAGTCGTGTTCTTTTAACTCATTAAATGACTGTTTGTTCTCATGCATTCCTTTGGTTTATCAGGCACGTGAATGAGCATCTGCTGCAGATGTTAGGGGGCTCTTGAAGAGCTGAAATCTTGCCTCTGAAAAAATACAGATCTTAAGTTGCTGATGTCTTCAACTTAATGTGACATTTTTTAGCCAGCAAAGGGATAAATGGTGAAAATGGAAGGACATGGCTTCTCTGTCTTCTGAGGATTGTCCTAAAATGTTGTCTGGTTGAAATGCAGAGATGAAAAATGCCCTGTTTTATTATGTTCTATTAGGCTTAGCATTTATGTGATTTACTTTAGCTGACCATGCTTTTGTAGGTGGAAAATGTTAGGGTTTTATTCAATGTTCTAAAACTGAAAGGAGACTGTAAACTTCCAGATGCATTTCCTGCATTTAGAGTTACTAGGGATTTAGATTTTTCTCCTTTTATGCCATCCTTGAAGAGGAATGGCTGTCTCAGTGGCTCTGTGCTGGCACTAGGTTTTTTATACTAAGTAGTTTTGGTATTGTGTTATCATCTATATAATTAGTTGTAGTTCAAGATGATTTTCAGTTTCCAAAGCTTCTTACACGAACTCTTGCTGGTCATCGTAAGTCTCTCAGATTTGTGGTTTGAAGCCCACCTGGAATTTCCTGTAGATAATCCTGGTGAGCACTTTGGGACTTCCTATATTGGTGAAATGTGTGAATTTAAGACACCTGGGTAAATAGTTGGGTTTGTCTCAGATTTAAGTTAAAACTTCTGCATTCTCAGGTTTTTGCTTTGCAGCATTTTTTTTTCTTGTAACTTACTTTGTGAGCTTTAGACCTGATTTGGCATAAATGTTAAATACAGGGTGAGTTACTTAGATAACAAATTTTAGAAATTAATACAAATGCATTTTTGTATTTGTGAATATGTCAGAGTTGGTGCATTTCTTTTGTCTGTTAGGTTGCTTGTTCTGAATTTATTTCCTCTGTGAAGTCTAGTTAAAACTATTGTACGTTAGAAACAGAAGAGTTTTCCCCCACACTATTTAAATCATGGAATTTGCTTAACATAGGAACCAGGATTGGGTTTTTTTTCTTTTTTACCTTAAAACTGAGACTTAGCATAATGTCATAGAACCATGCAGTGTGAAATAAGTCCAGGCCATCCAACCTATCTCTTCATAACATAATGTTAAGGTATTGCTTCTTAGTTATGTAGAGTCTTGAATAGAATGTTCATTTTAATGTATTTTATAACAAACTTTTATAATAAAAACTGAGATGGTCAGACAATTTCTGGTAATCATTAAAAATCCGGTTCCATTTCAGTTATCTTCTTTAGATTTCTGTACATGTACTAAAGCACACTAATATTGCTTTCAGGTTGCATTAGGTTTTTTATGTGTAGTAATGAGGAGATTACTTTGTTTTCAAACAAGGAACATCTGCTGTGCTTTAAAAGATGTGGGTGTGTTTAATTGCTATTGCTAGTAGCCTGACAGAAAAAGCATCTTCTTCCTTGAAGTGAGATTTTAATAATAGTTTCGTCTGACTTGTTAATTCTCTTATTATACCTGACTCCAGTCCTTTTTTTTGTTTGTTTGTTTTTGGTGTGAAGCTAAAAACTTAACTTGCAATACTGAACTACTTCACCTTGCATTAGGAACAATTGTCCCAGAGTTCAGTAGTTCCCACACCAGAGAAATGATTGTTCTGTTCCAGATACTGTGTGCAGAATTCCAGAAGTCTGGCTTTGTAGTAATTCTACCAGCAACTTAATAGTAAGATGTTGTGCAAGATTGTTTTTGAGGCTAGCCACAAGTTACAGTTGTGAATGTAACAATTGAGAAGACAGAGACTAGAAGGTAATAGTTACAATATTAATTTTTGTAGAATTAAGTAAGAGCAGTTATGGGAGTGTATGTATATGCTCAGAAGCTTCATTAAAAATAAGTCTGCAAAAATACAAAGTTGGTGGGAGCTAGAACGAGTGTTCTCGAAGTAAAGACCACAATGCTCTGAAAATTAAGAAAGAATGGGAATGGAAATGGCTCAGACATATTTTTTGAGTCAGGCTAATGGTTCAGAGCTTTTGTGGAGATTATGCACTTGAACACGTTTACAAACTATCTTATTTTGCTACCTTCTCTTAATTGTGTTCTTCAACAGAGCAAAATTCATGTTTTGATGTCAGAATAATTGTTAGTTGTATTGACTCCAAAAAACCAGTTTGCATAGCACTGGGATTGTTTTACTTTTCAAAAAACAATTAAATATGATTCCCAGACAGGAACGTAACAGTGTGTACTTCAATTTAATTCAATTGCATTCGAACTTGTTCTTTATTTAAAGAATAACAAACACCATTCTTGCAATTAAGTCAAGGATTTGATTGTTACCTCTGTGCTCAATACAAGCTCAAATATCTTAGGAAAAATGTTTCTAAGTGGACATCTGCTTCAGTAGTGCTACACTACTGATCTCTAATCCTTGTCTCTTGGTGGTGCCTCTTTCCTTTTTTAACAAATACCTTTTTTGTCATAGTCAATTTGGAAATGATGCAGGAAGTTCAGCACTATTCGTAGCAGGATAGAGAGGTTTGCTTTTATCAGCATGTACAAAGAAAAGGGGTGATCTGGTGGTTTGCATTGACGAGATGTATTTCATGTATTGACCTTTTGAAACTTGTAATTACGTTTATTCCCATGAATGTGCTTCATGAGAAAGAGCAGTGATTGCCTAAACTTAATTATGTGGGGGAGGGCAAAGGCTTGAAATTCTGAGGCTTGTTTTTTGTCCTGGTTTGTACCAAAGGAGAGCATAGGCAACAAGGTATATCAGAGGGGAAAAAAACCCAGCTAAAATGGATCTGAAAGAAAAGAAAAAACAAAACTAATTTGTCACATTCTAGCCATGACCAGCAGAGCACATGCAAAGCCTTATTTTCTTGCCTGGTTTTCTACCTGTCAACTCTGTTGAGACATGAAGTACTCTTGGTCAGTATGAAATGAAGCATGGTCTTACAGGTCATGAAACATTCACCAGAAGAGCAGAATCAGTTATATGGTACCATTTCTCACTGATGTTTGTCTAATCTGCTCTGAGAAGGAATGCCTAAGAACAGAGAGCCTGTGGTCTTCACTGGAAATTGATTTTGGTTCTTTATTGTTTTCCTACTATCTGATTTAGTTCTCCTTTTGCTGCAGGTTAAGCTCATTTGTTTTAATCTTATTCCAGGTGGATGTAGAGAGCAGTGTGTTATTTTCATGCCTTTGGCAACATTTTTGAATTTGATGGCAAATTTGAAGCTAGACTAAGCAGGCCCCTTTCAAGTGGCTATGGATCAGATTTTATAAAAGATAAACTGAAGATACCAGTCTGTTTGGTATGGAAATATCAAATAGCTCATCTCTACAAGATGGGAAAGAATGTATTCATCTGGAAACACACTCCTTTTAAACTTAATCTCTGTGCACAGCTTAGAAACCATGGGTCATGGATTTTAACCATTGCTAAACACTGATTTACCGTATGTGTGTATATATATATGTATATGTATATATCACATGATTACTGCAAAGTTCTGCCTATGAAAAATTTGTCCAGAGTATTCTGTAGTTACATACGCATCATGTTTAGTGGAAGTCTAGTTGGTATGAAAGGATAAAATTCTTGAATTTAATTACAACATGTAAGCTTTTTATTCTAGTGTTTTGTAATCTGTTCAGTAAGATTTTAATCATTTCAGTGCAGATGTGTTTCTTAACTTTTGATTAAGCCTTTTGAATTTTTCTCCATTTACTTTTATCCCATAATGTATGAGATGGCAGGGCTGCAGCACTGCAGGCTGTCTTTAGATAGTGATTGCAGATGGGAGAAAACTTCTAAGTTCAAGTCCACTCTCCTGCTGCCACCTATTATTTGCATGATGACTTTGGTAAACTCATCAGCTGTTCAACACATAACTAGTGCATTATTTTTGCATTTTGTATGTGGTGCTATTCGTGGAACACTTACCTCAAAAGCTCATTCTTTCCAGTAAAAGCCTTTCCCTGATTCCAGCCTAATTATTGGATATAAATTGACTGTTTTCTCATCTTGTCCTCTGTCTTAAGAGCTTCCTTCATCTCCTGTGATAAATGAGTTTTTCCATTCCCATGATCATCCTGCTAGCTCTGGTCTAATGGGAGTCCATTGTTCTTGCACACAGATGATCAGGACTGTGATCTGTTTTCCAGATGAGGTCTCACTATAACCTTCTTTACTATTACTGCTATTTTCTTGTATCCTGGAAACATTAGACAATTCACTGGGTTTTTTGTCTTCCTAGTTTTTAATTAAGGAGAAAATTTCGTAATTATATTCTATGATGGAATGGGTCACTAATACTTCCTCACAGTATTTCAGTTCTACTTCAATGAGAGATGTGTTTGACAGATAAAATGCAGAATAAAAGCATTTATTCTCAGCATTTACAAATGCAGTTTTTCACCTGTACTTAAGAATGATTTTCTAACACTTGCTTGTGTGTAAATGTTTTGTTACATAGTCTTGTACAAAGCCTTTCACATGACAGAAAAAAAAGTTTTTGCAGCTTTATGCAAGTCAGTTAAAGATGGTTGTTATTTACTTATGAGTTAGAAATACTCCATTGTTCTGAGGCTTTAATAATGTGTTGAATCCTCAGTACCACAAATTGAAAGTAATTTGAGAATGCACTGCTCTGATTCATGCTAGGTAAAGGAAACTAGCAGATTTTTATGCTGTATGTGGTGGCAAGATAAAATTAAACTTTGGAAAAGTCTGCTTCTCCACCTCATTTTTGAGCTGTCTAGGTGATAATCCTAACAAACAGTGCACATTTGTATTTGGTTCAAGGGAAAAGTGCATGAAGTGCATAGTTTTCCCAGCCTTTTGAGTTCTCTTGCAAAAGAATTCTGTCTCCCTGGTAACGATTAAAACTGGGGAAATTGCTCTTTGTTGGAATCCTGTCCTTCGCCCAAGCTCTAAATTCTACCAACACTTGGCACTTCCCCCTTTGCATCAATGCAGGGTTCCCATAAGCTGTTAGTTTCTTTCTTTTATACAGGATTAACTTTGTTAAAAGGAAAAAAAAAAAAAAAAGGATAACAAGATGGTATGGCCTTTGCTCAGCCATACTGCACTGCTTAGAATTTAGAAATTATTATATATACAGAAAGGCCAGTGGGTCTTGAAATGTCCATGTGTCTGCACACAGGTACCGACTGCTGTGGGTTATGTGTAAGACAAGCTTACGCTGGCTTTTGTTGTTACCTGCATTGTGTTTTGTATGGCACTTACTGCAGTGAAATGACAATGGCAAACTTGAGTGGCATTTTAATCCGTTGCCCTGCCTTAATAAGATAGACTGAATTCTAGTTAAATATCTGTTAGCTTGTGTGTGAGGAAATAAATAGATAAATAAATATATATATAGAAAAAAAATGAATGTGAGTGTATTGGTCTCAGTAATATTGTACACTGCCAGGCAAAAATCAAAGGTATGTACGATTTACATGTTTTGTTCCTGATCCATCATTTAGGATATAGGGTCTCTTTCTTGTGCAGATTGATAACCAAGGCAACTTCACAGCCATCTTAAGCAGAACTGGCTAACCTGGACTGTGAAACTGAGGAGCTTGTTGAAATCCTGTGTACTTTGTAAAGAGCCCAAAAGAAACAGCTTTATCAAAATTCAGACACATGCTTTTCTTTAGCAGAGATGTTTGTCACCACTTCTCAATCACTGTCTGAGAAAGGTGAATGAAACATTGCTGCCACCTTGAGGTTGTTATCTTGTGAGTACATTGTGAAACTTAGCTTGCCCAATGTGCTTGAGTTTATTATATTGACTCTGTTTTACAAAAGTTAATTATTGGGAGTGCATGGAGTCCCTCAGTATGCAGTCATGGCAAGTGTTAAAGCACTGTTGGATTTTATATTACTCTCCCTCTCGCTGTTCAATATGCTAGAGCATTGACAATTGCAAAACATTTAGTATGATCTCTAAAAGAAATTGTGGACCTGCAGAATGGGAAAGTCATCCACGTCTACAGAAGGGAAGCCGGTTTTCCGTACTTCTTAGCTGAATGAAGTTCAGACACTACTTGGATAGTAGAGAAGGGGTAAATAAATGGAAGCTTACTTTTCAAGCTTTGATCTTGAAAGGAAATTTAATTACTGCAGGCTGTATATAGAAGTGCACTTGCCTGTCTTACCACGCTGTAATAACAGTGTATTTATCTTGCAGTAATTGTATTACATTGGAAGGTGAAATGATCTTAAAGAAATTGAGCCTTATTCTTCTGCGAGTAACTAATTAATGCCTTCTCAATGTCCTGAAAAAGTAGTCTTTATTTCCTGGAATACTATGTGCTCAAACCACAGTTTGAGCAAATTTGCTGCTGCACAGGAATCCCAATCCATTCTGTTGGGGTCCTTCTGTGGTTCTAAGGTGTGTGACAAAATGTGCAGGAAAATACTGCCCCTGAAATGGTTTGCATATTGTATCCCTGCTGTGTTTATTTCAGCAAGGGTAGTCAGCAAGAGAATAGCCATTGCATTTTGATTGTTGTGAGATTGGTAACTTTGTATCCCAACTGTATGGTGTTACAAAGAAATGGATCTGGTCTGCAGAAAAGTAGATTAATCTGTGGTTAATTTTGTCATTTTGGGTGCTATAGGCTTTTCCTTTCCTTGGTGAATTTGAAAGGAAATAACTGCAAGCATTACAATTGTACAAGCACAAAGTATCTGGATTAGGTAACTTATGATAAAAATGCTAAAGGAGAATTAAAGACCTTAGTAATTTTGAAATGTGTTAACATACCTCTATACTGTCTTTACTGAATAATCTGTGTTAGTTTAATAACAAATTGTATGTGAAAAAGCAACTCAAGTGTTTGATGGCAAGAATGTGCTATTATAATTTAATAATACCAATTTCTGATGCTGATTATCTTTCTGAAAGTATAAATATGAAAAGTAAGTCTTTGAGATAAGCATAAAAAGCTAATATCCTCTTCACTTTGTTTTATTACAGTCAGAGATTAGAAATGAAAGCACAGGTTGCAGATGCATTCATAGCAAAATTCCAGCTGACACCGGATGAAATGAACCTGCTTCGAGGCACAAAAGATGAGCCAATTACTGAGGTAGCTCAATGAACATTAAAATCTTTGTCCTGAACTGAAATATAAAAATGCCCTAACTGAATTGTACACAGGATCTTATTTTTGGTTTGCAATTGAAATTTCTATGGAGGAATGTACCTTTTAACAGAATGGTGAGTTTCTGATGAGTTTGAAATGTGTGATGAAAGATTCAAGTGAAGAGAAAGAAAATCAGAATTAAATTCTAGTTTGTGTAATGATGTAATGAGTTTGAGGCAAATGAGCTCCCATGTAATGAGTTTGAGGCAAATGAGTTCTCATGTGATTCTACACTTCAAAAAGACTTTTATGAAGTCTGAATTTTCAGTGAAGACATTTTAAAACTTCATGACACTCAAATAAAGCAAAGGGGTAGCTTGCAGCTCTCCACTACTGCCTTTGTGCACATGTGTGTACATTTTGCATATTCATGTATGTAGCTTTTCAGTGACTTGAAACAACATAAACTGAGGCTTTCCCTCAATGTTACTTGCTTGCTGAAGATACTAGATACTGATTCACGTTTAGCCACCTTTCAAAACAAGTTTTGGAATATGTTTGTAGTTTGGATAAGACACAGTAAAAGGAAACTTGTTCTACAGTAAAAGCAACCTGAATAATGAAAGAATTGAGTAGCCTTAACAGACTTTTTTATTATTGTAGTTGAATGGAAAGCTTCACGTGGTGCATCTCAGCAGGTAGTCCAGATTTATCTCATTTTCACAGGCATCCTGTTCACAGTTAAAGCACTATTATAAACATGGAACTGATAACCATAAACAGCGCTAATGAAAGCATAAATGGAATGTACTAAATAATTGTGCACTTCAGCAATTTCTGTATGCTTTTGTACCACTATTGCCGTGAAAGAACATTCAGGATTGTAAAAAGCACATATTGCAGGGAACAATGACAGCAATGCTGTGCCAGTTACTCCGTGATTGATTTGCAGCCCAACAAGGATTGGTCATTTAGATACTTTGTCTAGAAAATGTGCAGAAATAACTGAGATGAAACATTTGTGCTGCTTTAGTTGGCAGACTTCAGTAACATCATGTGTGTGCATTTCCCCTATGGCAGTCAACCAGTGTGCTTAAGACACTTTTAGTCAGATTTCTGGTTTAGTAATTTTCTTTTTTCCTGAAAGAAGAGTGCTTTGGGTTTTTGTAAACATGGTCTTCAACACAACTGATGCAAGGCAGTAGATTAAATTGCTGGCCTATTTCACTTAGAATATGTTTATTTTTGTGTGACTTGAGCCAGAATGAAACTCTACTTTCCTGTGGAAACTGTGTTCAAATCACAAAAGATGTAACAGTTGTATCTGAATTAGCTGCACTTCTCCAAGGTGTTAGAACTATGTCCTCATAAGAAGACCTGTTTGAAAATGTTACTAGGTTTCCAGGTGCGCTCTGAAGCAGTAACAAAGTAACCTAGCCATAAGTCTGTCTTCTGGGGTTTCGGTTTTTTTCTTCACTACTGCTGTTTAGTTACTCCACGGAGAAAGGTTGTTCTGGAAAACCTTAGTCTTGTCTATTGCAAATGATGTTTTTTTCCCTTTTGTTTTTAGAAATAGTTACCCCATTTTATGAATACAAAAAATTTCAACCTGTAATCATTGCATTTTACAGTGTTTCAGTTTGCTTGTTAGTTGCTAACAGTAATGGCAGGCAGTGATATAATGCATAGCAGTGTCCTCAAAATCTCCCCAGAGTGTGGGTTTTGGGGTTTTTTTGTTTGGTTGGGTTTTTTTTTTTGGTTGGGTTTTTTTTTTTCTTTTTTGTCTTTTTTTGGGGTTTTTTTGTGTGAAAGAAAAGTTTGTTGCAATGGGAAACTAAAAAGTCATAAAACTCTTAAGGTGGAATGAAAGGTAAGTGGCAGAGGCAGGGTATGAATTTTAAAAGCAGCATTTGGAACACAGACCTGCAAGAAACTTAATAATGGAATTGAAATAGGGAATATAGAGTGCTAGAGATTTGAATAGAATTTATTGCTTTTGCACACTGATTGTATTTTATTTTTAAATTGATTCAGGATTTTTTCAAGGCTTTGGGACGAGTAAAACAAATTCATGATGATGTCAAGATCCTCCTCCGAACAAATCAGCAAAGGGCAGGGTGAGTCCTACTTAAACGAGTGCAAGAGAAACATTTACAGTTAAAAGCAGAAGTTAAAGCAAGGTCTCATTCTTTGCTTCATATGACTATACAGAATATTTCACCAAAAAACCCAATAGCATTTTTAAAATATTCAAAATTTTAATAATGGTATGTTTTATTTGACTTGCACATGCCTTTGCTAGTACTGCCTAAAATAGTATTGCAAATAAACTTTTTATTTGTCTTGTAGCTTGGAAATTATGGAACAGATGGCTTTACTGCAAGAGACATCTTATGAACGACTTTACAGATGGACTCAAAGTAGGACTAAGAATGTTTTTATGTTTAAGAATATTATTATGATGATTCTTTTAATTCCTTCATGTAGATTGAACTTAGCAAAAACCCTTTCCAAGATATATTAACATTTTGGTTTCCTTCTTAGGGAAAATGTGTTCTGAACCAAATAGTTAATTGGCGATTCTCTAATTTTTTGGGCCAATTTCATAATCATAAAAGTGTATTATTTATTTGTGGTTTTAATAGATGGTTTTCCACAAAGAGCAATTACTACAGCTTGGTAGTCCAAACAAATTTTTAATTGTATTGAATTTCACTTCCTTGCGAGTTACAGGGAAGTTGTTGGTTTTAATGATTTGGTAGTAAGATCTAGTTTAGTGGGAGAAGTGGCAGATTACTTTTGGAAAAGAAAGAAAAAAGCCACCTCCTTCTGTCAGGATGCTCTTTGGAATGATAGTAGCCTTTTTTTTTTTGTTTTTAACTTTGATAGTGTAAAATATAGATGCTTTTTTTATTACTTCCCTCTTCTCCAGAGACACTGACAGTGAGATTCATGGTGAAAAAAAATGGTGCAATGTGATTTTCATATTCATTAGCTGTTCTTCAATGGATGCTGAAACCTCAAATAATAGTTGTGGTTTTACCCTAATGAAAAGTCATAATTTTTCTGCCAATGTTTGATTTAGTTTGTATGATTTCCACATTCTTGTCTGGAATATACAAGGTTATATAGTTATTTTGATGAAAGAAGGAAAATAACAGAACCAGATAACAAAACAAACAGAAAACAAGTTTAAGCTTGCTTAAACTACTTGCTCCATTTTTTCGTAATAGTTTGCCTGAAATGTGGCAAACAGTTACGAAGGAGCCCAACAAAATTCTGATGGTTGAATGAGTCAACATTTTTATGTGGGCATGAACAAATACTAAGTTTCCTTTAATCATTTTTATTGTTGAAATTTGTGATGGACATGATTTACCTTCCCATGCAAGTACTGCTTGCAGGGGGATTTAGTTGTATTAACACTAACTAGCCCAGGTAGTGTATTCTGAAGTCTTCAATTCTGAATCAAAAGCCTTTGAGTTTTAACTAACTTTCTTGTTTGACAGCTTGTATAAAATGTATTACAGCGTAAAGAGTGTGCTTTTATTTGTGTTGGTATTTTATAGATGAATGCAGGACATTGACACAAGAATCATGTGACATTTCTCCAGTTCTTGCTCAAGCCATGGAAGCCTTACAAGATAGACCTGTCCTGTATAAGTAAGTAAATGTTCACTATTGTCTCTAACAGAAGCTAGTATTTTGAGCTTATGAAACTTAAATTACAGTGCCAAGGCTGGTGGCACTTTGGTCCTGTGCCACATTTAAAACAACCCAAAAACTTAAGTTATAAAAAATTATATTTCAGCTGCTTTAAATTTCAGAAGTCTTTTTGATGTAATTATGGTATGGGAAATGTCATTAAGACTTTTTTCTAACTTACAAGTTTCTAATTAAAGTAAAATGTCAGACTGTTTTAGTTTAAATGAATTGTAAATTTCTGTGCTCTCATTCTAGGATTTTTCTGAAGTAAAAAATCCTGTCCAAAACATGTGATTGTGTCATTTAAATCCCCAAAGTAAAAAATTGGTAAAGGCTAATTAGCTTTTACTGAAGTGCCTCTGGTAGTAAGAATGTCTTCCGTTATGAGTTATACAGTAATCTGTTAAAAACTTCTACTTATAGATCTCTAAAGTGTACAAGTATTTATGTATTTGTATCTATATCTATGTGTCAAATGCTACTGTTCTTACTCAGAATTTGCTGAAGCGTTGTTAAAATAAATGAAATGGTTCTTAGGAGAGCCAGCCACGAGGTGGCACTGCAAGAACTATTTATTGGAATGACCATACCTGAAGAGATGGTATTTACCCTTCTTTGGTTTTTGGGCTTTTGGTTTTCATTGTGATTTTTTTTATTCTAATGCATTCATCACATTTTGCAACCATTGCAAATTACATTCAGCCACAGGTATTCAGGACAGCAGAGTGATAGGCCGCCTTTCAAAGGCTACCCCTGTCTTTAAGAATGTTAGGTGTGCAAAGGTGTGGGTACATGACACTGTAAAGCTCCATGGAGCATTTCACAGGAAAAATGCGTAGTGCACATGGACCTTAAAAATGCTGTCAGTATGAGAGAAAGCTCAGATCTTGACATGCTCAGGCAGCTCTGCTGGTTGATGTGAGGGAGAAGTGGTGTCACTTGACCTCCTCAGCTGTTGGATGTGGTGTGTTGCACTACTTTGGGCCATAGCTGGAGATTACAGTCCTTTCTTGTATTCTCTTTTCTACACCCTCTTTTATAGCTGCAAAAGATCAGTCACAACTCTGTTCACGAATTTCATAGGATTCTTTTTAGATACAGTTTTATTTTCTGTAATAGATACTTTGTTGAATTATGGTACTTTGGAACCTCTTAAAATCATTGTTTTGGTTTTTTAGTTCATGGAAAAAAAAACCCATCTTGTGTATAGCTGGCCACCACTGGCCAGTTTAAAAGGAATCTGCAAAAGAGATTTTTTTTTTTTCTGACACTTCTCTCCCAAACAGCAGTAGTAGTATTAACAAAGGTTGAACTTGATAGGTAAGACCTTTCCTCTGCGAAAAGGGCAAAAATAAACGTTACTTTAGAAGATGCAGCCACGTGTCTCTCATCATAGATTATCAGGCTTAATTAATTGCTACAGCAGTATTATCAAAATTGCAGTACTGATGCTTTACATTTTAAATATCAAGATTTAGTTCATTCCCTTCCAAAAATTTTTGTATACCTTTAAGTAACTAACAATTCAAAATGTAGAAGGTAAGTCACAGAAGGAAATAATTTGGAATTGTTTTTTGGTTTATGTATAAGCATTGCTGTGTGAATGAAACACTTTACAAATCACTGCCCTTTTATCTGATAAAGATTGTTATTTGATTGGGTGAAAGTGAATAAGATGGAGAGGGGCAGGAGTTTAGAAACAAATTTACAGATTCTTCTTTTCTTTTGTTGACTTATGTCTTGTCAACTAAGAGTATCAGAAGGATTGCACCATGGATAGACTTTAATGAACTGCAGCCAGTAGGGGTCTAAAATAAATATTTCAGATTGGTTTTCACTTGCTGGCTCTAACAGACAAATTGAAAACTGTTTCCTAGAAAATGCATGGAGACATAGCTCAAAGCAGTGTCCCTCTTCCATCATCCACTAGGGTTTTAAAAGATTTTTTTCTACCTCCTTCCTCTTTCCCCAGTGTTCATTACTGTATATTTTAAAAATTGAAGCAGGATTGAAAAGAATCCAAATGTTGTTTTTGTCTCTAAACATGCGTATGTGTAATAACATAGTAGTAAATACTGTGTTCTAGTGTAAATAATAGTTACTGCTGGATTTTTTTAAGGTGCAGGATTTTGTAATGGTTATACTCTGTTCTACTGAGAGCAAATGGAAAATTAATAGTTTCCATTTAAAAACAAAATTATCATTATTAAATGCTGTTTTCAAAACTAATAACAAGATCACAAGATCTGTTTCTGTATTTTTAATGATTTATTGTATAGCTGTTTATTGGAGGGGAGGAGAAAAGCTAACTGGTTTCTATAGACACTGGAGATTTTTCACTCCAATACTGCTCCTTCTAGACACTGGGCAGTTGTCAGGTCCCTGATCTCTTCCACTTTTAATTGCATTATTTTTGTAAATAGTAATTAATTAGAATTTTTTTTGTTAGCCTTTTTTTTTTAATTAATTGTAGATATTTACTTCTGAATTAACAGTGTATAAAGAAAAAATTTGAACAGAAATTTCCAGATTCTTCAGTGTGCTCATTCCCCTCCTCTTTTAAATAATAATTAAGATTAAAAAGAACAAATCTGGAAGTTCCCTCAGACTTCTTATAGCAGAGTAGAAATCTAATTGAACTTAATGTCAAACATTTTTGAAGCGAGATATTAGATTCTTTTAAATTTTGTTCTCTACCTCTATTAAATGTGAGTGCAGTACTTACTAAATACAGACTTACGTGTGAATAACGTTCTTATTTTATATATATTCCTCTGCTGGGTGTCATTGGTAAGTGACACCATGCTTACCCTCTGACATTTTTTCAGTTATACTGGAAAAACAAACTAATGTGTATTTTCTTTTTCTCCTCTGTAGTTTGTCTGTTGTTCAAAATGCTTAAATTCGTTTTAAAAAAAAGAGAAGTATTCTGTGGCTTGCAAATATAACAGGGATGGTACCAGTGTTCATTTCCCATCCTTCGCTTGCTTTCATGCTTCAGTGCCAACAGAAAGGTAGCCTGCTCCAGAAATGAGCCATGTGTAAGTCCTTGGCACCTCCTCTACCCACCAGCAAGCCATTTGAGATAATGCACTCTGGGCTGTAATTGTTCATCCGTTAAGTATCTAGCTAAGACTCCTTTGATTAAAATCAATGAGCAACCATAAAATGAAAATAAGTTTGTTCCTGTTAATCATGTGGTAGCCTAGAAGAAGGAAGAAGCCTTGTGTTGCTGTGCGATAAATTGCTGCTTCTGTCTGTCAGCTGGATCATATGCAAGCTAGATTCCCAAACCTGTCAAAGGTGCTTGTATGTACAAAAACTGAAAAGCTGGCTTTTCATTAATTTCTTTGGGGTAAGGGAATGGGAGGGTCAAGGAAAAGTTGTCTTTAGTGTCTTTTTAGAGGAGTCAAGAAAATCAGAGAATATGCTGAGTGGGAAGAGACCCACAAGGATTATCAAGTCCAACTCCTGGCCCTGCGCAGGACCCCCCAAGAGTCGTACCATGTGCCTGAGAGCATTGTCCAAATGCCCCTCAGCTCTCTCCGGCTTTGTTCTGTGACCACTTCCCTGGGGAGCCTGTGCCAGTGCCCAGCCACCCTCTGGGGGAAGAACCTTTTTTGATATCCAACCTAAACCTCCCCTGACTCAGCTTCTTGCCATCCCCTTAGTTCATGTCACTGGTCACCACAGAGAAGAGATCAGTGCCTGCCCCTCTGCTTCTGCTCACAAGGAAGTTATAGACTGCGATGAGGTCTCCCCTCAGTCTCCTCTTCTAAAGGTTGAACAGACCAAGTGACCTCAGCCACTCGTCATACGGCTTCCCCTTAAGACCCTTCACTATCCTTGTGACCCTCCTTTGGACAATCTCTAATAGCTCAATGTCTTTTTTTATACTGTGTCACCCAAAACTGCACTTGAGGTGAGGCCACCCCAGTGCAGAGCAGAGGGAACAATCCCATCCCTTGCCCAACTGGCGATGCTGTGCCCGGTGCAGCCCAGAGCACTTTGCAGAAGCAGTCACCTCATGTTCTTCCCTCACCCCTTCTTTTTTTTTTTTCAGTAATAGTTACCTGATCCTGGCAAGATGACAGATTCTACCAATGCTTCTGTGTAGGAAAAACAGAGCCAAGTACTTATTTCAGTCTATTTTGCCACAGGATCAGAGGAGGCACACTAGAAAAGCTGTTCAAATTCAGTAGAAAAACCCCACAAATAATAATCTGACAGGTATTTAATTTAGCCTGGAAATTAAGAACTATCCAACTAAGAAGAAAAGGACTCTGTGTGTGTGTGTGTGTGTGTGTATATGTAGGGCTACATATCTCAGAGCCTGTCTGCAGTATCAGAAGTCTTGTCTTATCCTACACATTTGCTCTAGAGCAGACAGACAGGTGATGACATGAAATTTCTCATCTTTTCTCCTGTTTGTCAGATGTACCATAGGCAGAGCAGGATGACAGAAATTCTAACATCAGATGGTTTTGAATGTTTTATAGTAGAAGCATTGATGCAAGACTTCTAGAACTATAAAAATGGTTACTTGTATTAATTAGCTGTAAAGTTGAACTAATCAACTGTGATGATGCAAACTGGTTTTTTTAACCTGTTTTCATGTTTCAATAACAGATACACGTTGGATGAGTTTGGGACAGCTAGAAGGAGTGCCGTAGTCCGTGGCTTTATAGATGCTCTTACTAGAGGAGGTCTGGGAGGTACTCCCCGCCCTATTGAAATGCACTCTCATGATCCTCTGAGGTACAGTACTAACAAAAATATATATGAAATAATACTTTTAAAATTTTTAAAAAATTATTATATTTCATTTTGGTTTTTGGCTTGTTGGCATTTTGAATTCCTGACATCATAAACCACTGATTTACATGGAAATTTCTCTCTTTGTGTAGGTATGTAGGAGACATGCTGGCCTGGTTGCATCAAGCTACGGCTTCTGAAAAAGAACACTTAGAAGCTATGTTAAAGCTTGTAACTATTCAAGGTAGTACTGATTTTAAAACATGAATTGTGAAGTGATAGTAAGTCTGTGATAAGTAAGAAAGTGTGATTAATTTCTTAGGCTGGGCTTCAGTTATAAGTCTGAGTTTATCCTTGAAATAATCTCAGGATAGCTGGTGGTTGGATTCTGCTGAAAGAAGGCTCATAATAAGAGTATTTCAAAATGCACTTGTTTTATTTTACTGTGCTTATAATAGATTTACACTGAAATTACAAAGGGACATTTTAGAGTGTAGTTGAGAGTTCAGAAATTGT
This sequence comes from Acanthornis magna, assembly GCA_036785705.1. NCBI lineage: Eukaryota > Metazoa > Chordata > Aves > Passeriformes > Acanthizidae > Acanthornis > Acanthornis magna. The sequence goes on from JAWUZG010000090.1 coordinate 19,196,489, forward strand.
TTGTAATGTATATGAATACACATCTCCATGAAAACATTGTTATTGCTTATTATGTTGAGGATTTCCATTATGCCTTTGCTCTTTTGTTTAGTAAATTTTTTAAAATGTCATTCCTTTTTCGTGTAAGTCTCTTTGTTCCATGCTGCAAGGAAAATGTAATTTTCATGTGTCATTTAACATCATTCCAGGTTTATGGAGGTTGAAGTAGGCTGCTCACAGCTAGGTGAAGCTTTTTAATATCAGAACTCTTCTTCCTTTCAGAACTGCACATTCTCATGCTTCATCTTCAGCCCCTTTGCTTTGTTTTCAGTAGATTGAACCTATATTTTAAAGACTTTTTCCTGTAAAAACTTTAGTATGGTTTGCCACCATAGCTTCAGAGAAAGATGCTTTTTATAAATTAAGCATGCACGTTGTAGCAAACTCATTGTAAGAACTTTTATTTGATCTGTGTCTGGTGAGCTCTTCAGATTGTATGTCTCAATTCTACTCTGGATTTAAAAGTGAATATGTATTCTGATTTTCCTTCCTGCTGTAAGTATTAATTGGCTTTCCTAATTGATGGTGTATGGGAAAGGAGGCTCTTTAGGAACTTGTAAATCAAACCAGAGGAATACTGTTGTTTTTTAACTACAGTTACAGTGTACTATAGAAGTGAATTTAATATTTACTGACAGTGTTTCAGGGAGACAGGAAAGCAGGCCTCATGATGGTTTCATGGTAGAGAAAAAAGACATGGCAGTTCTTTGTAGATGACTGACTGATGCTTCTGCTGTAACTAGGGAGCCCTTCAGGAAAAGCTGGCCCCATGGAGCATGTAAATGTGTCTAGTTCTGCTGTGGGCTGGCCTTCTGCTGCTGCACTTTATTCTGAAATTCTCCCACTTCTTTGTGGAGTTCTTTGCTTAACTATGAAGTTCTTTGGCTTTCTGACAGGATGTCGGGCTAAGATGATATGACCATGAAATGAGGTATATTTAGCGCATTTCAGACACGGAGCAAGATACTTGATAATACAGAGAATGTAAATATTTGGGGGAGAAATTTTCAACAAAAAATCACCACGCCAAAATCTTTTTCTGGAGAGACTGGTATAAAAAATGAGTTTCAGTATTTCAGTCTGAAGGAAAAATATGTTTACCTAAGCTCTCCAGGAGTGGGTCTGCTATCACTGTTGTACAGTTTTCAAGAAATGTAAAGAGGAATTCTTACTTTCATACTGGGAGCAACAAAGTTTGGGAGGTGCTGTCTGTAACCATTCCTCTGTGTCTTTGGGGAATTTTTTTTTATGACAAGGCTAGTGTTGTGATAAGCTCTGTAAGACAAAACAATACTTAGTAGGATACCACTGGATTTAACAAGAAACATTTATGGCCGGTGCAGCCCCGAAATACGTTGAGATTATATGTTCTGTATAAATGCAGATCCTGAGTTGGTAGTGACGACAGCATTTATGGCTCTGAGAAACTCAAGTTGAATTTTCTGTGCTGTTGTGCAGTCTTCAGGTGTCTGGCTGTGCAGGCTACAGTAAAAATTGAGTTAATTTCATGTAGCCGTTTAACAAGTGGACATCTTGTTTATTTGCAGTTAGAGATAAGGACAGAGATTTTCATCTTCACAGTGCAGATTTTCCTAACAAAATTTTAAATCTAATGTAAGCATTTCTGGAGACTTTCATCTCAAACTGGGATTTTCTTTCCATTCCCCTATAGGGGGAGCCCAAGCAACTGCCATAGATAAAACACCTACCTGGCCATCTGAAGTTAGGTCAGTCAGATCTTTTCACTTCAGTTTCAACTTGAGTAGTTTTTTGCAGATGGAACCACTTCTATTATTTTCATTCAGGTGTCTCTGTTCTGAGTTCAGATTTCTGCTTAAATTCTCCTATAAGCTCTGTGTAGTTTTAGGACTGTGGAGAGTGTGGTAAATCACAGCTATACAAAAACTTCCCTTCTCAGAAAACAACCCAAAAAAAGCCACCTATATACCTGTTGGTGCAATACAGGTGAATTTGGTCCCACTGAAGGAAAATTTTTTTTTGAGAAATATTTCATTCCCAGTTTTTGTTTTAAAGTGACAAAACTATGTAGCCCATAATCAAAGTATATAAAAATGGCTTTTGAAAGGTTTTAAAATGTTAAGCTTGAAAAAATTAACTGTTTAAAATTAATCTGACCAAAATGCTATTAAAATTTTAAGCAATGAAAACGTATTCAGAAAAGTTTAAGTCTTTTGCTGGACAAGCATAAAAGCATCTGGTTTTCCTCTTTGGAGTTTAGGTGTTCTGCTAGCAGGAACCTTCCAGTCATACAGAGATCTTCTACTTGAAAGGAGTGGAGAATTGCAGGCATTTTAAGAGATGCAGTAGAAACCCATTTTTCATGGAGTTACAGGAAACCAGATGGAGAACAGAAGCTAAACGAAGTCCAAAAAAGATCTCTCCTTTTATAGAAGGATGCACAGAGAAACATTATATATGGTGTAGCAAGGAGCTGGAAGCATATCTTCAGTTATGAGCTGTATTCTAAAAGTTATTTTGGACCTCTAAGAGTTGTTTATTCTGTAATTCTATTATGTCAAACTCACCCCACTTATATAACACATTCTGCTGGAAGATTTCACTGCTTTTGGAATCCAGATATTCTCATCGGACATGAAAATACATGCGAAGGCACAAGCATGTGGTATATCAGAATTTTTATTCCATGTCCTTTGGTATTCGAACTTGTGTATTTTTTGAGCTAAAATTTTCATACCAAACAACTTGTTTTTAAGTCAATCTGGTCTAGCTATACTATTGCAAATATGTGCTAGGTGCTTGTTATATTGATGAACAGTACAAGTGTGACTGTTCCTACTAAAAAATGTGCAAATTGCTAAGGTCTGTCTGGGAGCTAGCCATTACATAAGGGAGCATGTACTGTGGTTTGCAATCTTGCTTTCTGCCTTGATATCAGTACTCAAGTATATGAGCATATTTTTATTACCTTACCAATTCAGTATGTTGAAATTCTTAAAGCCACCACACTGAGTTCAGTTGTTACTGCTTATGTGGCTTTTCATATAAGTTGGTGTAAAGAGGCTTTGGCACCGATCTCTGATCTTTCATTATTTTTACCCTCTGAGGTAATCTCTCTTAGGCTGAAATAAGCAAAATATAGCTTCAGGTCACCTGATTTCTGTCACACGTCACAGTCAGTTTGTTTACTTTGATTGCATGGGTCCCATCTGAAGATGAACTCCTGTTGACAAGTTTTAAATTAGAATTAAAGTATTGCTTTCTCCATAAATCTGTTCCGAGTTGTTACTGAAGTGAGAGCTTGAAGATCTGTTGCTTTCAGTTTGATTGATTTATGACAGCACTGGTTGCCATGCAACAATTCATTTGTGTTTCATGCTAAGATAGGGCAATATTCTCTTTTGTACATAGTTCTGTGAAAGATGAGTTTCAATTGCTGCTGGGGAGGAAGCGTTTGCCAGTGCTGCAGCACACAGTAGTGTGGAGGTACACATGTCACTTAATTTGTAACAATGCCACGAGCTCGTCAGCACTGAGCACTGACAGACACGTGTATTTGCCAGTCAGGCCTTTCAAAATGGTGTGTACTGTTGCTCCCTGAGCGTCTCAGTGGCCTGGTTGTTTTTTGGATGTTTTTCTAGTTTAATTTCATGAAGTGCTAATATTGAGCCTTACTGTGACAGCTTCTTGCTAGATTGCTTATTCTTCCCCTTGCTGCTTCTACCTCAAATCCCCACGCACTGTGTTGCACTAGGAAGCAATTGCATAGCAAAAGGTAATGACTCCAGGACTGTTTTGCCATGCAGCTGTTTCCTAATGGCGAGATTGGAAGTACAGTGGAGGTGTGAACTAGTCATGTGGAGAAAAGAACATACAGTTCAGAATGCTTTTTATGGACGAGTACCTCCTACATTTGTTTATTTGTTTTATAATCTTGAAGAAAAGATAATTACATTTGCATAATCTTAGCATGTGTTTGCATTAACTATAGGTGTGGAAGAAAATATTCAAGAAGTAGTTGGGCACATCACAGAAGGTGTCTGCAGGCCTCTGAAGGTGAAGTACTTTGTTTTCCTTAGCAAACAAAAACTGTTCTGTCATGTTTTTTCAGAACTTGGGCTCCCATCTCTTCAATGTGTTTTCTTTGCCCTTGGTTAAGAATTAGATTGTCAACTTCTGAAGGGCTTTTTCTCAAATTAAAGGTTCTTTTGTTGATAGATATGTGGTTTATAATAGTCATATAGTGAAAGATATTAGGACACTAAATTTGAGTCTTGATTTGGTTTTTCCTGGGTTGAGGAGTGCTGATGTACAAAGATACAGTTTTGTGATAAGTATATGGAATAGCTGTAGTGGGTCAAATAAAAAATCAATGTAATTTACTAACCTGTTTTTTATAGCGATCATTATACATAGGGAAGAGTGTACAGGTTTTGCAGCTGTCATACTTCTGTAGGATAGTTTCCTTGCCTGTTTGTGAATATACTAAGGGCTTACTGATCCATAACTTCTTTGTATATAATAGATCTCAATAGATGTTTTCTTGCATGAATATGTCAAATTGATATAAAATTCACGACATATCCTTCAGAAGAGAGGTGAACATTTCAACTCTTTTGTGTGAAAACCCAGTTCCTTTTGTGGTTTGTGTGGGTATTTTGGTTTTGGTGTTTTGGGGTTTTTTTGTTTGTTTTGTTTAATAACTCCAGCTCTTGTATTTGAAAGACACCATGAAAATTTGTTTCCTAGTTACCATCTTTGTGCTACCCCAGTTTTTTGCATTTCTGTCACATCCTTCCATACTTGTCTTTTCTTCTAGCTACAGCCTTAGTAAGTTTAGGGGACACATTTGATAGAAATCATTAATGGTGATCCATCAAATGATTGACTGACTTGTCTGTTGGATGTGCTTCACATAAGCACTGAAGTAATCAAGGTGATAAAGCTGATACCAATTATTGCCTGACTGTGCAGTGTATAAATCCAAGTGTTTTTAAAGTAAAATCTACTGTGCTAAAGTCTATTTTTATAAATTTCTCTTGAGATGCTGTAGCTACAACAACCGTATCCAGTTGGCAAATACTCAGTCTCAAATGTGAACAGGCAGTTTCTGGAAACTATACATAAGTTTCTGATAAGAAAAAGATAAGGTCTGGAGAAAGATAAAATTTAAAAAGATGCCATTTAGAATGTCACAGGATTACAGAAGGGTTGAGGTTGGCAAGGATGTCTGGCGGTCACTTTGTCCAAACTTCCAGCTCAGGCTGGGCCACCTAGAACAGGTTGCCCAGGACTGTGTCCAGATGACTTTTAAATATTTCCAAGGATGGAGGCTACACAACTTCTCTGGGCAATGTATGCCACCTGCACAGTAAAAAAAAGTGTTCCCTGATGTTCAGACTGAATTTCCTGTATTTCAGTTTTGTTCCTGTTGCCACAGAATTTTAATCATCCTTCACAACCTTTTCATTTTCAGTCTCTTGGAAAACCCCTGTCCTAATAGACACATAATCACCACAGCTTAGTTTTTTTGGAAGATATTTTCCAAACTTTCTGTGTTCTTGAATCAGTTTTGTTAATACTGAATGCTGATGTTTCAGTTCAATATTTCTGTGCATTCCAACGAAAGTCATTAGGAATAGAATCAAACTTTTGGGTAAGTCAGAGGAAGTTACGGTCTTGATCTGAGTACTCATGATTTTTATAGTTAAGTACAGAGTATCTTTCATTTTGATTACCACACTCTTTACACTTACGTTCTTCTACTCTCTTAAGAAATACCCCCTGAAATATTGTTGTTAGTTACTGTGCTAGTAAAAATGAAAAAAAATCTTAAAAGAGCAATTAAAGACTTCCTGTTGTATTCTGTATTTTAATAGAATGCAACTTACGTTAATTCACTGCCAGTCCAGACTTTCCAATAAACGGTATGGAACACTTACTGTTTCCCCTGGGGAAAGAAAAAAAAAGGTAGAAAAAATCCCCTCTGAGAAACCCCCAAGCAGAAGAGTCTTCATACAATGCAGAATAGATAAGTAGATAACTGCAAGCCACCATGTTCAGAGGAACAGCAATAGTAGACTCAGTTTGGAGGAATCTTTTCTACAATACATTGTAGAAGGGTTATGCTTACATGCAGTGTAAATTGCCCATATTTCTTACTGATAGTTGGTTTGTGTTTTAGGCATTCAAGTGACTCTTGAATACTCCGTAGTGGTAGATCTTACCACAGGCCTCTCATTTCATATGGAAGTAGGAGAATCCTAAAAAGCATTAATTTAAACTTCTCATCCTTTCCATAACAGTTGAGTTCAAAACAAAATGTTTTTGATGCCCTGAAAGGATGATGAACTGAAAAGATTGAGGAGGCATAATCTGAGTTGGTGCTCCCTGCAGCTGGCTCTGTGGAGAAAGGGCTGCAGCACATCGTGTTCCATTGGACAGCAAATAACTGGGAAGAGTGGGTGGTGGCTGCTGATTTGTGTGTAGCCCTTTCGCACACAGGCACGTGGGAGAGCAGTGCAATGATAAGTCACTGTCTGTTCTGCTTCATAAATGCACAAAGATTGACCCTGGGGTAGCTTCTTGTGAGTGGATTGAGACTGTGTGTACCATGGAGACAAGACATCAACTGTCCAGCTATAAAGACAGTCAGCACCATTTAGTTGTATAGCCAGCATCTCCTGGTTGAGATAAACAGTCAACATTGCTGGCTATTAGTCATAAATATATCTAACTAAATACTGGTAGGAGATATATATGCTCTCCTTTAAATGAAGAATATATTCATCCAGGTGAAATTTGTTTGTTGAGCAAAGTACCTAATACTTTGATGTTCTGAATTGCTGAATGTTCTAGAAATCTACTGCTGTAGATTAGTGATAATGCAGCATTGCAGCTGTTCTTGCTGGGGAGGATTCCAGTATATGCTGGTATTAATCCATCAAATGATCTCATTATTTTTAAATTTTCAGTAACAGCAGAAGTCTGTAGGAGCTGTAGGATTTTTGGAAGGCTTTTTGGGTTTGTAGTTTTTCTTTTCTTAAGAATGCATATACCTTCATGTTTTCTGCCCAGATGCTTGGCAGCCCAGAAGCACTTTGGTTCAAGCCGAACTGGACATTTTCTTTTAAAATTTTTTTCTTGTTGAATTTATTTTTCAAAAATCAGAGATATATTGCATATAAAGTCATAGGAGGCTGGCTTCCGAAATTTATGACCTGAAGGATGTTTGTATTTGTTCATGCTGCAGGTTAGAATTGAGCAGGTGATTGTTGCCGAGCCAGGAGCAGTTTTACTTTACAAGATTTCTAATCTGCTCAAGTTCTACCACCATACAATCAGGTATGCAAAATTACAAAGTATGTTAAAAATGCCTTTTTTCCCTAGTTGTATGTGGAAATAATCTGGTAAGAAGAGTACTTTGGTTGCTGAGTTGTTGCTCTGCAGCAACTATAACATCAAGAAGGAACACGTGTGATATCAAGCAGAAACCATTTACCCATTCCATTCCTCAGTTTCTATCAAAACTGCATTGGAATATAGCATCAGTTTGCCACAATAACTGTTTCTTTATTGTTCTGTGTAGATTCAAATAGTATACAGAAAAACTCTACAAAACATTTAAGATTACAAAGTCAAGTCCTCTTTGAGAGAATGTTACTAAATAAAATTACTTAAGCTTTTCCTTTTTTTTTGTTTAAATAATTGTGTTTCAATAACTTTTTGATAGCCTTTTTTTTTTCCTAATTATGCACTTCCTTATCTCACTGTTGAAGATGCACCGATCACCTTCCAACCTTGCAGATGCTACCAGCAATACAGAAAAATGGAAAAAAGCCAGAGCTGCTAATTTATATATAATTTATATATTGTGGCATATGCTCATGTTGGTTAGAAAGAGCAGTAGCAGAAAAATCTTCCTTCACCACCCTGGACTGAACTGCTGAGAATTTGAAACATTAATATTACTACTTGAGCTTCTCTGTCTGAAAATACTTTAGATGTTGGGTAGATTGGGACAGGTGGTTCTTGGGCACCTCCCAGCTTATTTGAAATCCTCAGTTGTGATGGTAGGTCAATAGTAGAACACATATAAGACCTATTCCTAATTCTGTTGTCTGAAAAACCTGAAAAATTTTGGTCATCTTTACATCTCGAAAGTTAGTGTTTCCCCATGGTTATAAAGCTTGGTGCAATTGAAAATGTGATCTTAAAATGGTAGGTTTTAGGCAGTCTTACCTGTTGCGTTCTGTCTTGTTAACAGCACAATGTTTAAAGACCACTGAAGTATCTTCTACCAGCTGAATAATTTCCTCTGTATAGAAAGGGTACACCTCACTAATGAAGGGAAAACACAGTTTGAGAAATGATCTATTAAACATAAGATTACAATCTGAAAATCAAGCTACAGCTTTAGTCTTGTTATGACACAATGAATTTTCAGCGCCTGTTTGTAGCTTAAAAGTGCACTTCCTTTAGACAGAAGGAGGGTATATCTGTGAGAGGAGCATAGTCCTGTAGTACCATTTAAGGGTTATGTAGTGTCTGTGCTAAGTCTGATAGTTTAACTCTTGGAATAGCAAGGCATGAATTCTTACATTTTTGGAGATGCCTAGCATCTCAGTGAAGAAAGGAGAGAGGTAATGCTATCCCTAGCAGGCAGTGTGATAGAATATTGTTAACCCTTTTTGTTATGTAATTTGTTTTCTATAACAAAAGTAGATTTATAGCATAATAAAGCAAAAATCCAGTAAATTTTAGTATTCTACAGAAAAGTTTGTGCAAGTTTGATAGCCTGTGTTTAATATCTGCGTAATGACGTAATTGATGATGCTTGTTCTTGCTGTCAGTTTATCTTTCAGCTATTATTGAGAACTGTTCCCTGCAATTATTTGTTCTAAATTTTCTTTTTTGAAAATAATCTTACTTGAAATCGTATTTAAGTGTCTGACTATCATGTTGTCTCTCCTTTAGATTCATTAAATAATCTTAATTTTGTTTTAGTGGTATTGTAGGAAACAGTGCAGCCACACTATTGACAACAATTGAAGAAATGCATTTGTTGAGCAAGAAAATATTCTTTAATAGCCTGAGTCTTCACGCAAGTAAACTAATGGACAAGGTTTGTTTCAAAATTGTACAGCTTTCATGTTTCAAAACATGCTTGCATTTCTCTTTTGTCTAGTAAAATTACTAGATAAATAGCTGTTTTATATGTCAGTTTTTCCTGAAGTTGAAGTCTTGTATTTTTAATATTTTAATTATGGAACTACATTACAAACTTGCTGTTTATATTTTAATTCTATTAATAGTGAGGGGTTTGTGGATATGTGGCTTAAATCCCGCTGTTGGCAGTATTTTTTTGCAGAGCAGTTTACATATTTTTAAAACCTACGAGAAGCAACAAAATTAGGAAATTTTCTTAAGTGCAATAGAGCAAATTCAGGTGATTGAGGTAGATAATTTGTATTAATGCATGATAAGATCAGTAGTTCATTGCTCATGCACATAATTCTTTTCTTGAAGGTATATTCCAGAATGGTAAGCTAAGTAAAAACAATTTGGGCTTTTCTGTCTGTTGTAAGAATAGTTTTACCACATGAACTTTGCTGTAACATTGTAAATGCATCTCTAAATTATTTAACCTACCAAAAAAAAAAATGGGAAATATACGTCATTTTCCATAAAGTATTCTTTGTGCAAAGACTTGTAATTTGCTGACCACTCAGGCAGATTTTCTGAGTTTTGTCGGTATTGGGTATTGTTCTGTGGTCCCAGACGAGTCTTCTCATTCAGCACAGCCTGTGTCTGGTCCCAATTTCCTGTCTTTCTGCAGGGGCTGGGGAATGACTTTCTCGAAGAAGCAGTTGTTCCTCCCCTCCCAGATATCCCAGTGACTCCTTTCAGTGGTTTCATTAGTTCATTGGGTTACTCCTTAGCTACTACCACCCACAGTCCATACTACTGAAGTCCACTTAATACATTGTTGCTGTCAGGTACTTCCATTTGAATGCGATGTCATATCAGTAATAGCTCCTTTCCTGTTAAGGCTTCTTCAAGGATCAGCTAAAGCTGAGTTCCTAAAACATGGCATGGACAAGAACAATGTGACTTTACCAAAAAACGTTTTATTTCCCAATATGTAAGCTAAAATAAAATAAAATATCTGTGTACATCTTCCTTATATGAAAAGAAATCAGTGATGGACCTTAGCAAAAACGTATGACTGCTTACGAAGTGCTTAAGGAAAGAAATTTTCTTGACTTGAAAACAGCTCTGTATTCATCTCTTTTCTATTTATTTATGCTGTTGGGTATTACATCCGTACTCAAAATGGATCCAGCATGATTTTCCTGCTCATGTAACTCAGTCTTTGTGGTTTTGTTTTGGGTGATATGCTGTTTTCAGTTTAGAAATGTGTAGAATTCAGAAGAATAATAAAGGAATTGTGATCCCCTAGTTCAAAGCATGTGTTCTATCTATTGTCACTATGAGAAGGTTGTGTGGTCCTCTTTGTCCTCTTAGTCCCCCTTCCCTCAGCCCACAGTCTGGATGTAACCGGTTCTAGATGCTGTCATTGTTTTATAAAGTAGTCAAATTTGCTTTTACTGGCCTTAAATGAAGGCGGTGATTGCACTGCCACCTTCAGCGGTGTTTTATTACAAATAATGAATGGCATACCAAGCCTACCATGTAATGGGAAAAGATCATAATATTGCTCTTTCTCCTAAACACATTTATAAATTAAGTCTGAAACGGTGACAATATTACATTGCCAGTGTGCGCTCTGAAGATCTTTCCTCAGAATATAATTGAGGTCAAAAGCTTAAAGAGATTTAGAAGACTGTTAGATATATGGGTAACAAAGGCTTCTGCAATTATTTATTAATCTCTCTGCTTCAGGAGTTAACAGTGAGGTAACTGTGTCTGAGAAGAAATTTTACTGTTCTGATGTACTGTTCTTGTAACTGAGTTTTAGATAGTCCTCTGTAGCACCTTAGATTATTACCCTTTGTGAGTGGATTACTGAATTGATAGAATGCTGTCTTATCTCTTCATGACTGAAATTAGTTTTGCTTCATAAAAAATACAAAATTTATAGACTGATTACACTCAGAGAAACATTAGTTTCCATGTGATAAAAACCTTTTTTTATCATAAATTTAATTCTCTTGTTACTTAGGTTTTTGTGTTATTGTACAGATAAGTAGGTTTTATGCCTTTTCATTTGTCATTGTAAATTTAGTAGTGAATGTCACAATGCCTTTACATTTTGAGGAAACTGAAGGTTGCTTTTTACCATCCTTTTTTTTTTAATGTGTGTTCAGACCAAAATTGTATATATGTATTAGTACGATTTTCTTCACATCCCAGCCTTTTTTACCAGCATTTTGCCATCTATGTATGCACTGCAACTGCTTCCAGGTTGTTTTTTTTATTTTCAGAGAAGATTAAATCCCTGGAAGATAGACCCTTTGTGCTTTCATAGGTGATTGCAAAGGCTTCACTACTGTTCCTGCTGTGCAGATGGAGAATAGTCACTGGGAAAATTAGTGAATTACTTTTCACTTGGACAATCTGGAAATTGTGGTTTCTTATTTCAATTTAGATTGTGCATCTTTAATGCATTGATAAGCCTGTTTCAAAGAATATCAGCTGTCCAATACTTTGATTAAAATATGATTCTTGAGGCAATTTGAATAACTTTGGAAATAAAATAGAAATGGGATGTTCTTAAGTAAAAATACTTCTATTTCTATAGATTTAGGTGCCTCTTTGGTTTAGATTATTGGAAAGTGATGAATATAGCCTATATCACGTAGACAATTTTAATGATAGTATTTCCTCAGTATCATCTGTTGTTTCTGATAATTTGCTTTTTTAATATATGTATTCTATCTAGTGGTTGATAGACCAGAATATGATTTAAGCAAATCTTGCACTTAATTATAGCTAGTTGGGAACATTTTTTAGACAAAGCAGGTTTCATTAAATATGCTAACTCCTCAAGATCTCATCCTTAGGATGTAGACAAATGACAGGATGGTAATTTGATGTCCTCATCACTGTAGACAGTTTAATTCCCTAGATTATTGATTATCCTGAGTTGAGCATTGCCTTCAGTCTCCCTGGGATTTAATTTCTAAAGCACAAGGGGAAGCTGAGACTTCAGGTTGTTCTTTCTAGAACAAGAAAATAGCTTCCTCTTCATATCTATTTTTGAGAAGAGGCCCATATTACATAAGGAGTGTCACAAGTGTGGAGGTGTATGGAAGCTTTTAGGCAGTCTTAGATCAGGATTCTCTCTCTTGGTTGTCAAGCCATCAGTGTAAATGATAGAGGGAAATCCCTGGTTACTTCAGAATGCTTACTGGTTTGCTCAGAAACACTTTGCTATGAACTTTTTTTTTCATTACTTAAGGAAATCTCAAGCATCCTGTTTGTAATCTGAAAATAAAATAGACAGCAGCTCTCAACTTCAAACCATTTGTTCTGAGAAAGCTTTTTTCATGGTGTTCTCATTCAGACTTCTCAGGTAGCTCTGTGTGAGCTGAAATCCATTTGACAGAAATATTCAGTAGAGTGCTGGAAAGCAAGTCCATTGTTATCAAAGAAATGCAGTACACAAGGGAGTCTCCTTGGTTCCGATACTTCTTGAAACCTGTCATGAAGCTGGGTAGCACAGTTGTTACAAAGCCACTTTGTTTTTAGGGTTTAAAATGCCATTCACAACTTTGAGATTCTCAGACTGCCGTAAAGCTTGATGTTGACATCCTGCAGAAGCTGTGCATCACTGGCCACCTCCTGTGTCACTGAAGGTTTGATGCATCAACTCTTACTGCAGATGCTGTCTCTCCTTGCCTTGTTGGCTCTTGCCCTTCAGAGGCAGTGTTGCACAGTCTTGCCAGTGCTTTCTAACTCTGGTAGCAATTGATTTGTTCTGGTTCTTGGTTCAACCAGAATGCTTTTTTGGCCAATATTAGTGTCGTTATGCTGAAAAAATGTGTTTGTATTTGTTGCTCTTTAGCTTTTTTGGACCCAGCTATGGGTCTACCAACTGTGCTAGTAAAGTGGATCAGAATTGTCATTACAATCCTTATATATCCTGCTACATGTTTCTTTTCACTCTGTGTTTGTAAATCAAATGTTTAGGAATTCAGGATTCTGCTTATGTTACTCATTGTCTGGATCTAAGAACAGCCCATTACAGAAGACCATTTTAGAGGTTACTATAAATCCAGGAGAAAATACTAAATTAAAATAATTGTCAGAAAAAAAGAAATTATTCCAATAAAACTGGAAGTTCAAAGTACCTAATGGACTGGAGTGGATGGACTGCGCTTTCAGTCCTCTAAATATGGGAGTTGTCATTTAATATCATGGGTCCGTTGGTGAAGCATTTTAACAAGTGTGTTAGGCTAACCAAGTCAGCATATTTTATGGGACCAGCTGTTAAATTAGAAGAGTGGGAATTTTCAAGCCCTCATTTCCTTCCTCTGACTTCACTAGTGTTCCAGAACAATTATTAAAGGAAAGAATAATTGCAAACATTTAATAAAATGGAATGAGAGTTATTGTAAGGGCACTAGAGAAAGATCGTGCCGAACTCCAGTCATCTGCTGTCTGAGCTGTTAGAAGACTATTAGTAGAGTATCCCAAATTAAGTTTTGGGATTATTATTCCTTAATGTTGTTCTTTTTAGAGTAGATGTATGCAAATTAAATGCTGTGATTGCATTATCTTTTAAGTTTTTCAGTGTGAGAGATATTAAAACGTTGCATGGGAATAATTGTAAACTTGTCCTTCATAGTTTGATTCCTGCCAGAATGAAATCTATTAGGTTTCTGGGAAATCAGATGTGGGACAGATTGGATAAGACTGATTATTGTTGTTGTGATCTGAATGCTGTTGCGCTTTTAAATGGATCCATGTGAACAAAGCAAAACTAGTTATCTTTTCTTCCAAGACCAACTTGCTAGCTGAAAAGACAAGCATGTCATTAGGCATTCTACTTTGTTTACCTTTATAGGATCCTAATAGGACCAGGAAATCTTAAGGCAGCTTCTCTAGTAGACATGCACTCAGGTTTCTTGGAGTGCTGGTGAATATTGTCTCAACTGAGGAGAAGGCTTCTGCAGTTGATGCTGCTCAGCGTTAACTGACAGCATGAAAAATTCATAACATTTTTACAAGGTTCCACTCTGTAGTGCTTTGGATCCAGCCCCTGCCAGTGGGGGGGTTTTAAGAGGCCATATTTAAAGCTGATTAGGCTCTTATAAAAGCCACTAACCTTCATTTGTTACTCATAAGTAGGGCTTTCTCTGTGGAGTTCTGTGTTTTATATTACCATCTTGTTTTATTTGGTAGTAGTATCACAGAATTAAAAAATGGATGAGTTCAGCAGGAAACTTTAGAAACCATTTAGTCCGACTGTCTTGTTCATGACACAGAGTGTCAGCTAGAGCAGGTTGCCTAGGACTTGCTCCAGCTGGGGTTTTAATGTCACCAAGGATAGACTCCAAAATCTCACTGTGTGACTGTCTCCAGTGCTTCGCTAACCCCACAGTAAAAAACCGTTTTCTTGTGTCTTAATCTGTGCCCATCGCCTCTTGATCTGTTACTGGACCCCGAGAAGAGTCTGTCTCCATCTTCATCCCTCACTTCACATATTTATACACGTTTACAACATCTGCTCTGAGCCTTCTCTTCTCTAGGCAGAACACAGCCTCTCCTTCTGTAGGAGGTATTCTGTTCCCTTCGTGAACATTGTAACTGTTAACTTTCTAATGTTCAAGTAGCATAGGATATAACGTTCTGATTGACTGTACAGTATTTTCAGAAGAAAATTTGCCTTTTTTTATATGTAACCTTTTTTGTAAATGGGAACGGGAAACAGTTAACATACATGCACACTCTTCTTGATGATATTGCCTTTTCTTTTTTCTATATTTTCCTTTGCTGTTTGTAAAATTCTATAAGACATCCTTTGAGCTACTTGCTCTCATAGACAGAGAAACCTGCTCTAAATTATATGTTTGGAGGAAGATTTCTGGCTTAGTATCTGTTCCCTACTGATTAATATGCAGAAAAAAAGATACACATTTCGGTACTAAAACTTATGTACAACTTTTAATATCCATTTCAGAAATCATTTCAGTTTTGTATATTAGATTTTTTAAAAGGGTAATTTCTTCACTTTTTTGAAAGACTGAAGAGCTGTTTGTCATAATTTCTGTATGACTGAACTGGTAGTTATAACCTGTTAGGTGCTTAATACTGTGTTAGAGTATGTTTTAATGCAGTTGAACTCACTGCTGCAGAATTTCCCTAATCATTTCTTAGTTAGCTACTGTCTAGCTTGCATCTGAAAGAGGTACTTCAAAAGTAGAACTCAGCATGTATTTGAAACCTAGTTTTCTGGAAATAAGATCAATTTTAATGATCTCTTACTGCATGTAAAACATTCAGGGCAGCAATTATTTTTTTATTAGAATAGTGATTAGTGCTCATGAGTTGGAGTCTGTAGGTTCCTCTATAAATTCGAAGTGTCTGTTTTTAAATTTTCATTTTTAATATTGAAAAAAATGCTGTTGCTATTCATGTGCAAAAAGTTAGAATTTTCAAAATTAATATAGTACTTCTTTAATTCTCTTTCCGCTTACTGATAATTTTGTCTCTGTTGCAGTAATCTGGAATTTCAGGGTAACCCAAATAAAATCTGGCAATCTAAATCTTTTTTCCTTGCCATATTTTCTTCTTCCATAATGTTCCTTGCTCTTACCCAGAAGACAGTGGACTTTAAAGAAACAGACTAAGTGAAAGATGAAGCTAATTTAAGAGCTTCTGAACACTAGCTACTTCAGGAGACAAAAACTCTGTGCAAAGCAGCCTGAAATCATCATTGCCATGATCTGTGTATGTGTGTTGGAAGTGTAAACTTCATCAAACTCTAGTCTCAAAGTAACTCCAAAATATCCCTGAACACGGTCTAGTTCAAGTTTGAGAACGCTGTGTTCAGGACACAATCAATACCCCTAATAATAACAAGAAGAAACAAGAAAATCATTCAGTCCTGTAAATTTCAGTAAACTTTACCACTGATCAGCACTAAATGCCTCTTTTTGAATTACTGTTACTTCATTGCTAGAATATTTGTTCCATGCTTTCAAGACTGCTTAGGCCGAACAACTGTTCTCTGAACCTACTAGATTTAGTTTTCCATTAGTTCCTTCAGTTCCATATACTCTTTTTTGGAAAGTGAGAATCGACAAATACTTTGTGTTCAGAAGGATGAGAAAAGTGTTCATTAAATCTCTCTTGGTAGCAGTGTGGGGATATGTATGGTATCTCAAATGTTTCAAAACGTGAAGTGTGAAAGCTTAGCTTGGTTTGTCATTTTCTTCTTTCTCTGGTGGTGTGTTCATCAGGTAGAGATTCATTTCCAGAAGGCTCGTAATGTTCTACTCTGAAGGTGTTTGTTGTGCTCCCTGTCTTGGTCTCTTTGGCCATCAGCCCCTGCCCCTTTGATTTTTTTTTTTTTAAATTTATTTTTTTTATTATTTTTTTTTTTTAAACTAGGAGCCTCAGGCATCCATATTACTATGCTGCTCATCAGTATTTCTCATTGGGGAAGGTATGGAACATGTTGCCCATGACTTGGAGCCATCCAAAGCTGCTGCCTTTTCTTTTGAGCCGGAGTCTTAAGAGCACTGCAGAAGTGCACACTGCATTGCTCTGCTGTGGCCAGATACCTTGACTGAGACACATGGGCCAGTCCCATCCAAACTTACTTTTCCCTGCCTCCTTCTGGAGAGATTATGCCTTTAAGTGTTAACTTACTATGTATTGTTGAGCATCTCCTTACTCCCACATGATCCAGCCCCATCTGTGTTTGTTCTTGGATGGGCAGAAGACAGGAGGGAAGGGAAGTGGACTGTTGGCAGAAAGAAATGAGATTGTAGTAAGGGTTTGGAGGCAGCAGGAAGCGAATTCGAGGCAGCATTGGGACAAAAAGATGCAGCTATGTTTGGAGTGGAACCTAAGAAACATGTGTTTGGAAAAAGAGGTGCTAGATTTTATATAAATGTTTTATGAACTGTTTAATGAGTATTTGCCTCTTACAAAGAAAGGGCTAAAGTATATGAGCCTAGGTTAAAAATGGCATAGAATTTCCATCTATTTCAGGTCATAATTTGACATGGAAAGTATTTTTTTTCTCTAATAGTCACAAACTTTCCTTCTTTGTTTTTTAAACATCTACATTATCTGCTTCCTATGTTTGGCATAAACCTGCACTTCACTTTGTGCAGTCTCATTGCAGTTCATGTAGGTGTACTTGAGTTAGCTTGTGTACAGTTCATTTGTGAACTGGCAATTTAAGGTACAAGCTTGCTGGGGATTAAGACTGTTGCATTTGTGACTGCAGCTCTCATACTCAGCATCATAGGGGCTGTGCAGCCTTGTCAAGAACTACTGCAGTATGGCTCTAATCTCCCAGAGCTCTGCCTGTGCTAGATCCTGAAGAGTTTACGGGAAGTCCTGCTCAAAGGGAACTCAGTGGTGCCAACAAGGGGGCTACCCTTTGGCACCTAATCTGGTAAATGTATTTTTTTCACTACCAAAACCAGTAGTGTTCGGGTTTCTCCAGATCATAAAATAGGCAGTCTGAATGAAAGGAGAAATTCAGCTTTGCTTGTTTGGCATTGAGTGAGGTGGTTATGCTGAAAGTTGCAGGCAGTTGCTGTCTGAAATATGCTAGATTTGTCCAGTGTCAAAGTTCTTCTCTGTGTGCCTAGGTGTAATTTTGTTATTAGCTGATTGCATTTGTGCTAACAGACTGAATGGTGTTTGCTGTAAATGAAATTAATAAAAAAGCCACAAATAGATAATCTTGTTCTTCAGGTTGAGCTCCCACCTCCTGATCTTGGCCCAAGCTCTGCTCTAAATCAGACACTTAACTTGCTCCGGGAGGTTCTGGCATCTCATGACTCATCTGTTATTCCACTGGATGCCCGTCAGGCTGACTTTGTGCAGGTACAAGAATGTTTGACTGCTTTATGCATGTGAAGAGGAGGGAGAGGGGCAAAAAAAGAATGTGTAAGTTAGTTTCAGTGCACAAAAGATAGATGGAACATTAATCTTTTTGTCTGGTCCTATTTTGGAGCTCTCTATCAAACCAGAGTTTGTAATGTGAATAAGAGGGTGACTAACAAAATGGATAATTACAGTAGAGAATGGAGTGCTACTCTTAACATAGTATCTAAATTCTGTTATCCAATTACTACTCCATTAAGTAAATATACCCTCAAGATTGCACAATTACCAATTATCTAATCTGGGTTATTCTTTCTCCTGCTAGGCTGGAATCTGTTCTTCACAGGTTTTTATACTTTCCCCATCACTGTGGTAGGTGATCACCTGCTGACAAATCCAATAGAAAACTGCTTTCACAGTTGGAAACTCTCATTCCTCTTTATTCTGCTTTGGGGAATAAATACATGATAGAGACAGAATGAGGTTAGAAGCCTCGTGTGACATGATTTCCTCCCTCCCTTCCCTCTTTTCTGTGTGTTTGCTATTTTAGGTTCTATCTTGTGTGCTAGATCCGTTGTTACAGATGTGTACTATGTCTGCTAGTAATTTGGGCACAGCTGATATGGCAACCTTCATGGTAAATTCACTTTACATGATGAAGACTACTTTGGCTCTCTTTGAATTCACTGACAAACGCCTAGAAATGTTGCAGTGTCAGGTAAGCTTTAGCAGCTCCAAAAGAAAATGAACTTATTACTGATTTTTGCACACTGTAAGTTGTGATGTGAACATACTTATCTCAGAATCAATCCAAAGCCAACATTATCAAAATCAGGGAAATGGGATAAGAGGGCTTCTTATCATGAGCAGATAGTATCCTTCATTTTAAACAGACAAAAAATAATTAAAATTTTTGGTTTTGTTTGCTGTAGTGGCAGATAAACCCAGACCAGTGAACGGTTTCCGTATCCTAATCATTCTAATATTTATCTGCAAACTGTATGAGAAGAAGCAAATGGAAATTGAAATCTCAGTCAGATGGCTGACTGTATTCCATCATGTAGTTAATACTAGATCATTACCTATTTTGTACTAGAATATAGTGTAGCTGAAGTTACTGCTTCAGTCCTGCTTTCTGTCTCTTTTCTCATTTGTTTGGTCTCCCCTCACATCCCGGGATAGTAGTTCATACGTGGTACATTTTTGAAATGGAAGTGAAAATTTAGAAACTGTTGGGTTACAAAAAGTTGGACACTGCCCATTTGTATTTTGCTGCATGAATATGTCTGCAGTATATCTCACAAGGGCTTTTGGAGCTTGGGGGCTTGAAAAAAGTCATAACTTCTTACTTGAAGGGATCAGCAAGGATTGGCTGTGAGCCATTTTTCACTTTCTACTCCTAATCAGGATTTCTAGCACCTTTTAGCTCTGAAACAAACAAACAGACAACCTAACCAAACTGTCTAGGGTATTTCTAATTTCTATTATCAGAGTTTCTCTCACAGTAAATGTTGCAATTGATTTATTCTTCAGAAAAGCAGTAGAGCTGAAGCTTACACATTTAATACTATTTACTTTCTTCAAGCATTTTACAAATACAAGAACAGACTGAAAAAAAAATCTGTAAGATTATACATAAGTAGGTTATTCAAGTGGAGTTAGAATGGCATATTTAATAGGAGAAACATTTTTCATAGAAAAAGAACTCACTGAGACAGTTAAAAACTTCAAATTGAAATATTAAGATTTCCCTCCTGATTTGAAAAGAATGTGTGTTCTTCTAAACAATTTTAGGAAGTAAAAAGGTGAACTCTAAGTATCAGACAAGAAAGTTACATTTTTCTAGACTTTAATATATTATATTTTTTTTTCTTTATGATTGGAAGAAAAAAAAAAGTGGGGTAGTTAACTGTGAAAATGAAGTAATAATGCGTATATATGCAAATGTCTTTCTGAGACTGCTCAAACTGAAAAATGATTGCTGCTGCTGTGACTGGATTTAGGGATTAGGTTTTTCTGCAAAGTAAAGATTATATTAAGAATGTAAAATACTCTTACTACTCTTTTCATATGATGATAATTAAAACAAAATGGATAACTGTAATTTCATTGTCTGTTGTTCTTTCAGTTAACTTTTTTCAAATACATGTTCATCAGTATTGAATTTAAAATCAGTTCTGGGTATGATTTAATTTCAGTTTTATTTTCCTTATGAAAGACTGTCTATTGTTTATTGTAAAACTGCCATGTTATTTTCAGTATTTTCAATAAGAGTTGAATGATTTTTATAACATATTTTCAAAGAATTCTAGCAAAATAAAATTATGTAGGAATTTTTAAGATCAAGGCTATAATATTAATTTTTGGTGGTGTTGTATTTACAAATACAAAAAGAAGGTTCTTTTATTACTCAGGTATGAAAGAATTCTCCATTTTTATTACTAGTTCCTTGTAATACGAATGATGTAAATGGATAAAATAATTATGCTGTATGTATTTGTAGTATTTCCTTGTTTGTTGATCACTCTCCTTATTTGTGGTTTTTTTCTTCTTGTGTTTCTAGACCTTTTAACCCCAGAACTTGTTACATTTAATATTCTCACACACTCTTTATAAATACCTTATGCTTAACATTTCAGATTGAAGCTCATTTAGATACACTCATAAATGAGCAAGCTTCCTATGTGTTAACGAGAGCTGGTCTGAGTTACATTTATAATGCTCTGCAGCAGCACAAACCAGAACAGGTGAGCTTACAAAATTAACATGTTGAGGGGGTACCACACACTTGCCAATTAGTAGAATTTTGTCACTAATGATTTTGCAAATTAAGCTTTCTCTGAAAGCAAAGGCTCAGTGATTTCTGTTGGTTTTTCACATGGGACCAGGACTATAAGACAAAGGCACCTCACAACTACAGATTTCCCCTACGCTGTGTGTTCAGCAGGCCTAGCAGGGCTGGTGTGCAGCAGTCCTTCTGTACTGCTTGTCTGGTACCCACTGGATGTGCATACCATCACTTCCATGGCACCTGGAAAATATTAGACTTATTGTGCATGTAGTAGCATTCAGCTTTCTTCATTGCTTCTCGTAGCACCATGCATGGATAGCTGCATGCCTTAGGTAATTACTCCTTTTTTTCTTCTGTAGAAAACTGGCAGATGAGTTTAGTAGTAATTTGAAATAGTTTCTTCTTTCATCCTTACTCGTTGCTGTAGCTATTCTAGTACCAAGACAGTGAGATTCTCAAAGTGAAAACTTGAGATTTCTTATAGGAGCTGAAAACTGGAATTCAGAGCTCACGCTCTCCCTTTCTTGTGAAGCACAGTTGCAATGTGGTAGGTGTTAATACAGCCCTTCTTCCCTTCAGCTGTGCCTATGTCCTTTTGTGATCTTTCGTGAAAGTGAAAAACTGTTTTCTGGAGAAAGCAGAACTCTGTTGGAGAGCTTTATGTTGTTTCTTCAGCTAATAATTTTGCATAAAGTGCCCAAACTCAACAGATTTTTATGTATAAAGATGAATAAATAAATGTATAAATAATCTGATTAATAACGTAACTTAGTTTTTTATTCATGAGCCTATCTCCTGTTTTAAAACCAATTGCAAGTCAACTAGGGGCAGGTTGTTAATGGGATGTAGCAATTTTCATTTCTGTCTGTACAGCTGCCTGGCTGCAGAGGTGATGCTGTCGCAGAATTTTTTAGGGGAATAAACAGCCTTTGTACATTGTATTGCCATACAGCACAGGTGGTTTACTGGGAAGCAGGTCTGAATTCTTCACGGTCCAAGAACAGATGAATAGAGCAGAGTTGTTGTCTCTTAAGTCTGGAATACCAAGCGGATGTAGCCAGTTTGCAGTTCAGTTTTTATTCTAGACCTTGTGGAAGGCTAGTTTTTGCTTTATTTATGGGTGAAAAAGGAAGAAAAGGATTTGAAAGGACATATTAAGAATTCCATATTCTCAACTTTTAATTTAAGGGAGTGATAGAATACAAATGAACTGTATTTCACTTCTGAAATGGTGATACAGTTTACAAACTGTAGCACGACCAAATAAAAATTAACTTCTGAACCAATTGTAGACTTTATTATTTATCTTTTTCTATATGCTGGTGTGACCTTTTTTGTCCCTGTTTGATTACTGATTCTTAGGGTCCTCTTTCAAATTTGTCAAGCATGGATTCCGTGTCCCTGAAGGTTGCAATGGTAAGCATTTTAAACTTTCATATTATGGTGGGGGTGCTGTGAAATGGTAAAGAATACTATTAATTATGTGATTAGAAGATATTCTAATTCTTCTATAGTAGAAGATATTAATCTAATCAGTCCTACTCTTCAAGAATAGCTAAATTACATGTCTGGGAATACTTTCTTCATTTGTAGTAATTTGACCACTTGAAGTAATAAATACATAAATTATTTCTGAAGGGGTAGTAATAGACTATTAGTTTCTAAGCCTTGAGAAGGAGAACTTTATGTACAGGAATGCTGTCCCATGAGTCATCTTAAATTGCTAAAAGCAAATACTTAGCTCTAATTAGTTTTAATCACCAAAGTTTCTTTTTCTGCCTCTATGCTTTGAAATACAGGTTCTGCTATCATTTATAATCTTAGTCCTAAGGCTTTGATTTTATGCAAATAGTTCAGCTTTACTCAGAAGTTAGAGTCTGGATGTGTATCACAGTTTTGGGATTTTTTAGTTGAAAGCTACAATATATTTTAAAGCAAATTATCAGCTGATAATTTTTCTTAGAGTGTGTGAAGGCTATTTTGCATAGAGATAGCAATATCACAGTTCAGTAGGCAATAATGTATAATCTGTCACTCTCCTTGCTTAACCAAGTTTAGCTTTATTCTAAATGTTTAACTGTAAAGGCCTGGTCATACGGCAGTATATTTATACCGCCATGAAAAGAAAGGGGGTTTTAAAAAGTTGCTTAAAAAACTTAGATGTTGAATCCATCCTAATTATCATAGTGTAACCCATTTTTTCCTGTTCAGGATTTAAACCAGCAATTCCCAAGCTGGTTGGATGAGCAGAGCACTGGCACAGAGCACTCAGTGGTTTACTCAGATCAGCATGCATTCTTATTAAAACTTAAAAATTTTGCATTTAAAATATCTTCTATTTATCATGGTCTTGTAGACTAACAACAAATTTAAAGGCTGCAGCTTGGGGACCTTCACTTTAAATTAGATATATGCGACTCTGTTATCTGTAGTGGTACACTATAATTTCCCTTGAATAGTTAAGAGAAGAATCCAACTGTTTTATTGTTCATTACTTTACTTAATATCTGCTTCTGTGAACACACTTTAACCAGAATGGAACCAAGTATGCTGAAATCAAACCCATGTAAATCCTATCTATCAGCCTAATCTATTGGCTTCTCAGGATTTAAACTGGGGGCAAATACTTGCAGGCAGATTCACTGCCTCCCAGTTATACTTGAAAGTTTTCCAGGTCCCAGCCTTTTAAGTTGTTATTGCAAATGCGGTGCTTATTAAGTCCATACCCCTCTCAGCAAAAGGTCCCTTGCTTTCCAAACAAGGGCAGAAAACCCCAAAAAATTAATTTTTAAGAACTGGGACTTCATTAGTCATTTTTGCCTATGTTTTAAATGATGGATGGATGTGAATTTTAGGATTTACCAGCTTGGGGATATTCATTCAGTGAATGATTGAAGAGGAAGGTTGCCATTGTTAGATAAACTTGCTTAGGGCCTTGTCTTAGTGAATAATTCCAAGGATGGAGATTATACGGTTCTTTTGGATGACCTGTTCAATGTTTGATGACATTCCTGATAAGAATTTTTCCTCTCACTGTCTGATCAAAATGCTTCTTAGTGTAATATGTGTTCAGTATTCCTTGTGTTTTCGCCTGTGCGAAGACCCTGTCTCATCTTCCCCATAGTCACCCATTTGACCACACAGTCACAGAATGGTTTGGGTTGGAATGGACCTTATCAACCATCTTGTTCCAATCTTCCTGCCATGGGCAGGGACGCTTTCCACTAGACCAGGTTACTTAAAACCCCATCCAACTTGGCCTTGGGCACTGCCAGGGATGGGCATCCACAATTTTTTTGATAGATTGTTGAAGACAGCAGTAATGTTCTGTCTTAGAGTCAAAGCACTACTGTTCTTACCACTATATTCTCTGGGAGAGGAAAAGTAGGCTTAGAAGCCTGAAGTTGGTGATATGGTCTTTGTTTTTCCCAGCATAAGCAGTGACTCCCTGCCAAAAAGTAAAAGAAACATGCAAAAAGAATCAAGCAACACATCTAACTTGGACAGAGTAGATACTGCTCTGAAGCTGACTTGTATTCCCTCTGCACGGAATAGACTCAGTGTGATCTTCCGTGATTTATAAGTACCTGCACCAGCTGCATAGGAAGCTTAGATGGATAATTATAAAAGCTGGATTCTTATTATTTGCTCTCCACTCATAATCCTCAGAGTCAGAAATAAAATTTTGATTGCAGAGGTGATGAAGTTAGACATTTGTTTTGGACTATTAAGTTCTGTCTTTTAACATAATCAGAAGGGTTTTCAGAAATTTGTAAGTTTACCTATTTTTGTATAACAGCAAGGTGTTAATATATTGATCTCATATTCTCTTCCCTCCAGGCTCAGTTTGATCGCTATCTGTCTGCTCCAGATAGTCTGTTAATGTCCCAGCTGAATTTCCTTCTGAGTGCCACTGTGAAGTAAGTACCTTACCTTTGAATTTCTATTATGCCTGAATAATGATCACAAAGAAAATTTGATTAGGTGTTAGTGAATCATGATGAGAATTCGAGTTATCAGCTGTGATCATATTTGCATTGTCCTTCAGGTCACAATTCAGTTTCGTTCTGACTCTCCTCTTTTTGAACAAGCAGTGAGGAGTATGTAATTCTGTAACTTTCTGAAGTAGTTACTCTTGATTTAAGAGACACCATCAAAATGAATTACATTAATCTATTTTGAACATGTTCTGCTGTGTCAGCAGTTTTTTTGTCAACTTAGTTGTAAATTGTTTTAGAACTATTTTGTAAGCTTTCCAAAGACAGATGAAATATATAATTCTCCAGGATTTCTTTTATCCCCACTGCTTTGTCAGTTCTAGAATTTTCGACTTTGTTGTCTTCTACTGTAGAATATTGGCATTCTGTCTCATTGAATATTGTGCTGAGATTATTTTACTTTTCACCTAATGTATTTTTTTTTAGAGATTTCTTCTTTGAAGTATGGAAGTAAGAACTTTATTATTTATCTCTTACCTTGTTTTTTTGAATATAACTGAACCCTAAGGCTAGGGAAAGTGCCACAGATTTCTTTCCAATTAAATGTGAACCACATGAAGACTTTCTGTAGTACTTAAACTCAAAGAATTTGTGTTGCACTGATCAAAAACTTTCCATGACATTATTTTTCACACTTTTGTGAAGAATGCAGGTAGCAGAATATACCAGAAACTGAGACAAGCACATCACATTTTACATAATGCAATAGTATTTGGAGTTTCATTACTAGTACTTGTCCTCAGTGGGATTGTATTACAGCATCTTGCAATTAAAATTGTTGTGTCAAGGGAAAAATAATTATTGTTGGGAATTTAGTAGGGCAGTTCAGTAGGACAGTAGGAAGGGACCTACAACGATCAGCTAGTCCAGCTGCCAGATTCTCGTGCTGCATTGCTCAGGTTCTCCTCATCGAAAGACTTGCAGTGTCATGCCATACAGGTGGAGCTGGGCACAGGGAATGCTGGTGCTTTTCAGCCAGCATTGGGTGTCTCTGCCAGATTTACCATTCCCACAGCTCAGCTGGCAGAGCTGACCCTGTTGTGGGAGAGCTCTATCCTCTGTATAGATCAAACAGGGTAGCTTGACCAGTAATGTCAGTGAAATATCACAACCTTTCCTTCTCAGTGTCAAGGCATTAAACCTGTATTTTAGCTCTTGGTATATTTTTTTAATGTAGATCTATTTAAAAATTGTAATGACAGTAAATGTATTTTGGAAGCCTCAAATTTTCATTGCTAACACAGAGGCAATTTTGAGAGATAGACTCTATGCTACCATAAAGACTGGCGCTGTGAAGTTACTTGAACTTAATAATTTCTTCTGTCAGATCAACCGAGATAAATTGGTCATATAGGCACTCATAGCCTTGTCCCATTGATATGCTTTTTAAACGTCTCAGCACATTTTAAGGTGAATTCATATTGTCTTGCAGCAGTGGACAGTTAAGAGGTAAGAGGGAAGCCTTGTTGGACGATGATGGCTATAGCTGCTACAGCTCAGCTAACATGCAGAAGTTTATTACCTGCAATAGGTTAATAATCAATTAATAATCAATGCAATAGGTCAGGTTCTGCTCAGAATTTTAAAAAAAGGAAAAAAAGAAAAATAGGCCTGTGAGCCTTTAAACACATAGCTTTAAATACAAGCAATCCTTCTGAAGTTAAAATACCAATTTACAGAGATGCGTGCTCATGGAATCACTGTCTTGATAGTCAATATTTTCTATAGTAAATAAGTATTGAAAATTCAAAATTTTCTCAAAATTCAAGCAAAACATTTAACCAGTGCTATAATTTTAGTCTAGTAGTTGGAATTTTCAATTTTGAAGGCATTTCAGAATCAGACCACATGCTTTTGATCAAGGACCAGTGTATTATATACTCATTGGCAATATCATTTAAGATTTGCAACTATGAAGAACATTCCTTCCAACATTACCAGAGCATGCTTTTGTCTTTCAAATTCCTTTGCTCCTTTAAAAAAGTCTTAAGCTATGTATTCATATGGTTGTTGGTCTTGAAAAGCTCTTTTCATTAGTGTTGGATCACAGAAACTAAATGCTGGAATTACTATTTTTAGAATGTGCTGCCATTTGTGTTAGTGATAAATGTATCACGTTGTTATGGCAACTGAAATCCTAATGTACTGATTAATGACACTGACATTATTTGATTGAATGACACATGTGATGCTGTTCAGTCCTCTGAATATTTTAACAAACTTCTTTTATTTATTCATTTGGTGCAATAGTTTTGTACAAATTCAGTGTGCAGTGCTTTCATAAGATTGTCCTGTTACAGTAGCTTAGTGATCTCAGGCTGAGGTCAGAGACAGTTGTTTTACCTGAATACCCTGAATGTATTTCTCTTATAATAGTGGGTTTGGATTTGCTGTTATAAGGACAGTTTCTTTTTCAGGTATTCTAATAACCTAGTAATACTGGCAGTTGATGCTGTGTATCAAAAACCTGGATCCTGTGTCTCAGAATATGCAATTTTGGTCTTTTAATCTCCTTTCTCATAGCATTCCATTCCTTAATGTTTCCTGTTAAGATAAAGATTTTTGTACTTTATCTTTGAAATTTCTTTAACATGTCAATTCCAAACAGTCAGTGAATTCAGCCCTGATTTTAGTGGATGCAGTTTTGCTGTCTTTTTTTCTTTGCTGCATATTACAGCAGGGCTGAATCTGGATTTGTGGTTACCTTGGTTTCCTCAGCTTCTGCTGGTGTTTCTCTTGCATGGGTTTGGCTGTAAAAGAGTTGTGACTGCTGTTTCTGATAGATAAAAATGCGTCTGTAACTGTAAACACCATCACCATGATGATTAAAATGAACTGATTCAGTGGACAGTGTAAATTAAAATTATTACATTGTCTTCAAAAAAATGTTAAAACTTCCAGTTAAATTTAGCATTCAGTCTCTGTGCATTGTTACTCATTTATGTCCAGAAAAAAATAACAGGACACAGATTTTGTAACATTGTTGGTAAAAGGTTGTGTTTTAAATCTCTGACCGCTATCACTAGTTTTCGTCTGATTATGGAATCAGGTGCTGTCAAGATAAGCAAACAAAATATATTTGCTAGTAGATGAAAAAAAGTCTGTATTTACAAAGGACAGTGAGAAGCCACTAGAGGTAGAAGGTAGAGCACTAAGTTTATCAGTCTTTTAAAAGATACAGGGGAGTGCAGGTGGGAAACTAATGTATGCAAATTAAATCCTATTAGTTTTTGCTTGATTGTAGAAATAAAGAAGCTCCTGCCTTGGTTATCAGGATCATATATGTGAGTTGATCTGTGTATGATACAAAAAGAGAAAGAAGCCTTTCATTTTAAAACTTTGAGCTGTTTTCACAGTTGAAGTAAAAGGGCTTTTTGTGTTACACTGATTTTTAATGTGTATTTTTAATGTATATCTTTAATTCCTTGTATATAGTACAGTTATATTCCCTACAATTTGCAAATTGTGTTGTTATGTTTTGTTTTTTAGAGAGCAGATAATAAAACAGTCAACAGAACTGGTCTGCAGAGCTTACAGTGAGTTATATGCAGCTGTGATGGATCCTTCAAATGAATACAAGGATCCAGAAACCATCCTACACAGATCTCCTCATCAAGTTCAGGCACTCCTTTCATAGTCTTGCTTCCCCCAGATTTATCAGAATCCATAATTCTGTATTTCTTGAGTATTTGCATTGAATTATTTTTCTGCTTTGAATTTGAATGTGTAACTGTATAGTTAAAATATGTAGGAATGCAGTTTTCTTTAATCTGCTTGGCAGAAGTCTAGTCTTTCCTGTGTCTTTGAATACTTTCTATAGGCCAGAAAATAGAATATAGATTGAAAATTATTTTAATGTATTTCTCTGATGGAAATGGACCTTGACAATGTGCAATCTCTTTGAAAAAGGAGAAAAGCTTTTTTCCTTGCTGTACATAATCCTTTCAACTAGAGATTTAACCAGTGTCTCTTATGACCTCAGCAGTATTTTTATTTGCTCTATTGTCTGTTCTCTCAATCTTTTTCTCAGCCTGCCATCAGTAAACACTGTTAACTGAAATTTTAATACAACTGATACACTTTGAATGACTCATACATCACTTTTGCAGCTCATAAATCATTTCAGAATACTTGATTCTCTTTTGCAAATCCTGATGATTAAATCTTTGGGGCAAAATTTGTGTGGTCTTTTGCAATCTATTGTCTGTTGTTTTCTGTCAGAAAAAGAAATGTTTGAACTATATGCGTGTACATAACCTTGGACTTAATGCTTTAAATTATTTGTATAATTCTGTTTTACTAGAAGGATTTTGGTTTAGTCCAATTGTTTTCAGTAGGAATCTTTATATCAGTTGAAAGTTGCTGATCTCTTAAGGCTGGGACCAATAACAATGGAGGTTAGGAAAGTGATTTGCACCGCAATATGGCCATTCCTCCCTCACAGACACATGGTTTTTGTTTTGCTTGTTTTTATGTACAGAAAAAGTCCATCTGCTCTTGTACAAGCATTTATTCAGTTCATAATCCACCAAGAGATTTTCATGGTTTACATGACCTAGGATTTATGTGGGAGAGCTGGAGTGTGTAGATGTCCCAGTTCGATGCATAGAAAGCCATAAGTGAAGCCTTCATTTCTTTCCTCCTTTGGTGCAAGCTGACGCTTCCCTCTGTAGAAGCCCTGATAATATAAAGTTATGATTCAGGGGACCTTTGCTTCCAGGAAAGAGGAAAATAAATAAGTAGGACACTTGTTCTCTGTTGGGCCTTGTAATAATTTTCTGCAAATTCCTTAAAGGTAGTTTTCTTTTAGGAAAATATTGTTATAGAGAAACCTTCAGGAAACAAAAAGTAACATGGATTTGTGACTAGAGTTTTTGTGTTCAATTGTTTTTTAAAGGATAATTCAAGCTAATTATTTTGTTGGAAGCATTTCACTTTTTTTCTTCTCTTTGTTATTGTAGGAGTCCCACAGAGTTATTTCAGTCACCTGAGTTTACTCTCACATTATATGTGGCTTATTTTATGTACATCAAGGGGGAGATGAGCAGTCATTCATATTGAATAACTTACTTTACTTTTATTAGTAGTAATAGTCCACATATAAAATGCATACTTGGTGGCAGCCAAGTCTGCAGTTTAGTGTATGCTTGCATAAAGAGCAGCGGCAATACATTTTAGCCTCTTGGAAAACTCATTGCCCAAAATGCATTCAGTGCACTCAGAAAGCAGCTTTCGTGGTAATGCCACAATAAAGCAATAGCTCCTTTTCCAAATGGGAGTAATTTATTGGTATAGAAAGTGTAAGTGCCCCTGAAGTTCTTGGGCCAGGCATAAATCTTTCTGTAAATATGAATGTTAGATTTGTTCTATTTAAAGTCTCTAGACCTGTAAGACAAAAAAAGCTAGAAGTTTAGAAAAGCTCTAATGGAAAATTACCAGGTAAGGCTCTTTATATTACTCAGATTTTGCATTGCCATAGTATACATTCAGGCGGCTGTTCATTGTTGTTTAATAATGTTAATATTGCTTAATATGCCTGTAATTATTATATAATATATGAAAATTACATCAATTGTGAAAGGACTATAAATTAGCTTGTTATTAGATGAACATGCTCATGAGAGTGAATTTTTCCTGAAATTATGCTAACCTCAGTCTCCAATAATCAGTAGTTTGCATGAGGACTAGTAAGAAGTGGCTTCATATCTTTGATTCCATGTAGAAACTTACTCATGAGTTTGTCTTCTCTTGATAAAAATGCAGAAGCTATAGAAGTTGTAATTTAGGAAAATTAAAGTCAATTGCTAATTTTGGTCTGTGCAGATGAAGTTAATGACCCATGGTCACAAATGAGAAAGGACGTCAATAAAAACATTTGATTTACTGACTCTCTCTTTCATGTTGTTATTTCTTCTTGCTTACCTTCCTAAGAGTAGGAAGAAAAACATGATTAGATTATGACCTGCCTTTTCCATCTTGGCATTTCTGCCCCCTTTATTTTCCAGATTCCCTGGATTTCCATGCTAGGAACCTTGAAGCTGCAGTCCTCTGATTAGCTAGAGGATCCATAAGCATTGCAGTAAATGAAATCACTCTGGGTGTCAGTACCTGGCTCATTTTCAGAGCAGTTACTACAGGTCTGGCTTGGGCATCCCGTGCCTGGAGAGATGCTCTCCTGGCTGGGCTGAGTCAGGCCTTCTGCTGTTGGTCCTTATCACTTTTTCCTGGAGTGGCTTCAGAGGGCTACTCACCACTCTGTGCTGGGCTGCAAAGGGGAAGGTGGGAAAGGAGAGGGGTTTGCACATTGTCCCTAGTAGGCAGCACTCTGCATGTGACACTCTGACAGCCCCGTTCTGAGAACAGATGTGTTGTCTGGTACAAAGAGCGCTTTCCTGGGGAGTGGGAGAGCTGGGTTCTGGGCCAAAGGAGTTTGGAATCGACATATCCCATCTTCCTGGCGAGCACCCAGCCCTCTGACTGTTGTGTAGTGTGAGATGGGACAGGTCTGTTTCTTCTCGTTTGAATTTAGCAGCTGTGCATAAATCAGTGCGAAGTATGGGAGGCAGGAGATGGAATAAGCAAGGAGGAGTTTGGCCCTGTGGTATATACGTAAGGGGTCTTTGAGGCCTCCAAGGTCTGGATCTTCCTCTATTTGTTACATCAGAACCTTATCTTTGATTCCAATATGAGTCCCTGAAACAGAATCAGGTTCTGAGGACTATCACTCACAGATATCCAGTGAGCAGCAACATGCAGAGTTGGGCTTGGGTTGGACCCAAGGTGGTTCATCTGCACTGGTGGCAGTGCTATGTGTTCACTCCTACGTGTACAGTTTTCTCCTTCCTGCTTTATATATGTGCACACCACTGAGGAAATACAATGTAAAAGTTGTTTTAATTACAGCAAGCAAGCAGCAGCCCCGCCATGGTGATTTTTTTGTTTTCTATTATAGAAAAAAAAGAGAAGATATCAGAGTTTTGGAAAAGTGATAATCTATTTGTTTTGCAGCATTTCAGAGTGCTCCTCCCTGTTCTCTAAGATTTATGACTCTAGCCCTGCATTTTGTCTGTTAGACTCAGCTATAATTATTTTTATTAATGTTTTTGAAATATGTGTTGAGGGAAAATTCTTTCAGAACTGCCAAAGTTTTCCATTCATTTAAAAAACTGTATCTGTTCTTTGATCCCTTTGCCTGGCTTGCTGAGTCACTTTGCAGGCAACCCAGGGGGTGGGACGCTTATAAAATTTTGAAAATTAACCGAAGAGGATAGACATATTTTCATGAGCAAAACACACCCTCCAGAAAGAAACACAGACATGGGTGTGGGTTTATTTGAAATCCACTGCCACCTGCTTCTGAGGGAAAATGCAGAAAAAGAGACATTTGCTTATGATGAGTGCATCCATCCAAAACAGCCCGGGTAGGGTTAGATGCTGCAAATAGATGTTAAATTGCGGTTATGTTTGAGTAGTCCAGAGAATTTTCAAAAATTATGTAACTCACTCACATATTGAATTTACTTGTTAAAGCTTTCCAGAACTGCTTCATCTTTTTCCCATCAGTCTTAAGAACTTTGCAAACTTAATTTCAAGCCAATCCTGCAACTGTTACACAAATTCTAAGCCTTGAATATTTAGAGTAAAATGAGATGCTTTGAGTCATGCATACAAAGCAGTAGTTGAACTCAGAGCAAATATGTTTCTTGAAAGAATTTCAAAAAATAGGAAATTAATACAATTTGAACTTTGATATTTGTCCTGAGGGGTAGGAGGCAATGCCTCTCATTCATGTGGCAGGGCAGGTCTCTCTGGTGGTCCATTACACACACTAGGAAACCAACTTCAGTTTTTCAGAATCCAACTCCTTGGAAGTTTTTTAAAGGCGCTCATGTGCTGCTGTGCTGGGCTAAGCTGGGTATTGGCAGCCCAGCGAGGCAGCAGAGCTTGTGCTCCAGTGGGGATGTCTGTGCATGGTGTGTGTCATTACCAAATGCTCAAAAGGTGGGTGAACCTCTTGGCACATAAAGATCTGTTTCCAATATCCTAACTGTCTCCATCCTTTAGTAAAGAGCCACTTTGTATACAGAGCTAGTGCAGGTCTGAAGTAAACACAAGACATTGCTTCGGGCTTGGTCCTCAACCAGGTGTTCATCCACGTGGAGGCGGTGCCGGTAGATCTCCAGCAATCCACAGAATCCTCTGGTGCAAAGCTGAGGAAAGACAAAGCACAAAGGAGCCCTTTACAGCTGAAACTGCACACTTACGTACATTACCATACATATCTTGTGTGCATTAATGTCTAAATGAGGGTATGACCTCCTCACACTACAGTTGTTACACAAACTTCGCATACGCTGGAAAGATGAACCACAAAGGCTTTGCTCTTAACAAAAGGAGTTTGTTTGGACTACCTTGCTTTAGCAGTAAGGAAACCTTAATGGAGCAAGATATGGCTGAAAGGTGTTTGATAGATTACTGCAGAGGAGCCGAAGGAAAAGAAAGAGACTGTTGTATGTTTCATATTCAGACAATGAAGCTTTCAGTTGCTGCCTAGTTCGCAGATGTATTGTCAAATTGCAGGAAAATGCCTAGCAGACTGTATCACTGACTATTTTAGGGAGAAAAAAAATCAGAACGCACTATTTATAGAAGCCACACTAATAAGTACAGAGTTCTTATCAGCCAAAGATAACATTAGTTGTGATTTATCAAAGTAATCTTTATTTTATGGAAAATGGATAATAGGGTGTAATTTAATCTTCTGTGAATGTAATGTATATTTCAAAGGGTTCTTTTTTGTCAATAAAACCATTTGTTGTACTTGTTAAACTAATTAGTCTTGTTACTGTTGCTTAGGACAGGATAAAAGATGCCCATTAATGAAAAAGGGGAGGAAAAGATGGGTTTGAAAGTTCGTGAAGTATTTTGTACTCATTGCAAGCCAGTTTTCTGATCAAACTAGGTTTCGCCTCTCACTGCAAGCCTGCATTAACAGAGTTTGTGCAGATGATACATTTTCCTTTCTTAATTTAAAAAAAAAAAAAAAAGGATTACCCCAAAAATTCATCTCGTCCCTGGGTGTTTCGCCTGCTCCAGGCATCAGGGGCTCCTCCAACTTCTTTGGCTACCAATACTGGCACGAGCCAGCAGCCCCACAGCCGAGTGCTGGCAGGGAGGGTGGCGGGGAGGGCGATGTTCCTGGCCACTCTCCCTGATCTCTGCGTTTTTTCCACCATGTGCAAACACATTCCAGGAGTCACAGAGAAAGTGAAAAGGGAGGAAAATAGAGCTGTCTGGGTGTGCCTTGTGCTAGTCGCTGGCCAGCCATGCACCTTTCACTGGGTGAGGGCAAGGTTTACAGGGGCAGAGCTTGGAGCTGAAGCCATGTTGAGTCTTGGCTCAAGACCCTGTTGGGTCCTGGCAGCATTGCCAGGCTGTAGAGGCAGGACATGAGACCATTTTTTGGATCTGCAGTTGACCTTGAAAGATCAGTCAGAAGTGGGTAAGAGAAGAGGGCATACCTGAGGATATTGTATCCTTGCTGTGCTCTGTTTGGTTTCAGTAATTTCTACTTGAACACGCTCGTGCACCATTTAGTTATTCTATAAAATACACCAATTTCTGTGGGTCCCGTTCCCTCAGCCTTCTTGGCAGCACTCGGGAATATCACAGCAGTGATAAAAAGTGTCAGCTTTCTAACTAAATGGGATCAGTTTAGAAAGTCCTTTGAGTTTTCTGTTTCTATATCCAGAATGACTAAAGGATTGGAAACTGCCAACCATACCCAGAACTGCATCAAAAGCAGAGTGGCCAGGAGGGTGAGGGAGTTGCTTCTGCCCCTCTGCTCTGCTCTGGTGAGATCCCACCTGGAGTACTGTGTCCAGCTCTGGGGACCCCAATATAAGAAGGACATGGACCTTTGGAGCACTTCCCACCACCCTGATTGCTAAGGCAGAGCCCAGGGAGGGAGGTGATCTCCACGCAGGAAAGTGCAGAATCTGTTCCAGTAATCCCTACTGGGCAGAGGAAAATAGCAACCTTACTTTCAAGCTTACATTTTTATGGAAACACTGAATGATGTGGCTTTTACTTCAGGGAACCAATATGGACTGAGAAAATTGCAGAAAGGTGAGATGTGGTATTTTTTCCCGGTATTTTTTCTGTGCTGCACAGCCTGTGTTGTCTTTTGTAAACAGGTGAGGAGGTGTCTGTGGT
Organism: Acanthornis magna; assembly: GCA_036785705.1. Taxonomy (NCBI): domain Eukaryota; kingdom Metazoa; phylum Chordata; class Aves; order Passeriformes; family Acanthizidae; genus Acanthornis; species Acanthornis magna. The sequence continues at coordinate 19,231,547 of JAWUZG010000090.1, forward strand.
TGTGAACATGTTCTTCCTTTTTCTTCTTGGAAATCCACTCTCAATTAGTCCGGAACATTAGATAAACTGGTGCTAATGAAATAAAAGGTTTTATTAGGTTACACAACGGTATGCAGCGACTTAGGGGACAAAGTCAAATATTTACTCAGGCTAACTTTAGGAAAGAAAACAGCTAAAGAGATCACAAGTGAAACAGCTGAAAATAAAAAGTGCATCTGTCAGGTAAATTTGTAAATTAATTAGGAGGATGAATAACGCAAAAGTGTTATGTGGAGAGTAATTTTTTTTCTAACTCTCTATTGCAAATCTTTGCAGTTACCTCCAAACTCCCGCTACATGATTGAACTTTGGATCAACTCTGCAAAGCTCTTCAGCATATGATTAAGACCACGTGGCTTCATGGGAATGTAAACATATACTTAGTTTCAAGTCCAACAGGTGCCTGAAGCCCAAAGGCACCTCTTGTAGAGAGCATGGCTCATGCTGGTGTCAGGAGCACAGCACTTGGTGCTCAAAGCAATGCTTTTCTGATCAGGTCAGGAAAATTGCTTCAGTAGAGATTAACTGTGCTGTGGAATTGCTTATCTCCCCCCACAGACAACACAGTGGTGACCAGTTTGGAGACAGCTATCTGCAACTGGAAACTGAGTTTGTTTGGGTTGGCATAGCTTTAAGTAACTAAAGATTCCAGCATGGCCTAAAATACCTTTAAATGCCACAATCGCAGCAGAAAGAAAATAATTCAGTGGGCATTTAACCAGCCAGGTACATACACACACTCCTGTCTGTGTTTTTCTGGACAGAATGTGTAGGTTATTTTTGAGCAATATCTTTCTCAGAATGTCTGGATGTCACGAGACCTAAGCTCTGCAAGTGCCAGCCGGGAGCGCAGCTCATGAGCAGCCTGCTGCTCCACACTCCTCATTCAGCAGGTGCTTACACTGACTGCAGCCACAGCAGCGTGAGTTTGCACAGCAAAAGTGAGGCTGAGACCCTGTAATTTCCTCTGTCTCCTCCATCTGAAAAGCTCAACAGCCAGTGCAAATCCCAAAGTCCTGAGTAGAGATGGCTTTACATTATTTAGTAGATATCATTTCTCCCATTCCCTAAAGTAATATTTTCTCACCAGGTAAGTACATGCTTCTGAGAAAGGAGAATGGCCCAGCACCAGCATTTCTGAGACTGATTTAAATGATTTTGTGGATGCAGAAATGCAGTGGATTTCAAATGTGCTGTTTGTGTACTGACATATACAGAAACAGAAAGTATTTAGCTTCCCAAGTACACTTAACCTGAATGCATTTTCTGTAGTCATGATGTTCTTGGTCTAGAAAAGTTTCTGCAAGTGTTGCCTAGGTGGAAACCAGAATCAGCTCAGAGCTCTGTTGCAGGTGACTGAAGTGGGTGAAGTGGCAGAAGGTGAAACATGGGACTGCCTGATTTTTTCCATAGTTTATTTTTCCATTAAGTTCCCAAAGCTGTAGAAACTTTGCACACAATTCAGCACATGAGTAATCCTACTGCAAGTGCATATTTCAAATTCAGCAGGTGAATTCAAGGGAAGGGGACATGTGCATACGGATGCTCCCATGACCTCCATTCCACAGGAATGTGAAAGGCTGCAAGTCATTTGAAGTTTGGTCTCTCAGCAGAGGTACAATCTTGGAATAATCTCTAAGAGGGTACCATCACATCTGAGTTTTTTCTGGCTGCAACTGAAGACAGAGAAATAACATCCTGCTGGTCAAGGCCTGAATTTGACAAATGTGCTTAGAGGAAAACTCCCGATCCAGCTCTCTCCATGGAGTAGACCACTGACAGATCAAGATTTTTAACAAATCATTAGGGGAAAAAACCCTTTTTTCTGCATTTTTGTGTATTAAAAATATGAGCAAAAATTTATACATGTGTATTGGCCAGTGTACACTTGCAGAGGATCTCCCATTGATCTCAGTTAAAACTAATCTGTTCACTGCATTATTTATCCCCTCCTAAAAGGAAAAAGACAGAAATTTAATAATAAAGTGTGTAACTTGGTTATTGATGCTGCTTGGTGTTAAAAGAGCACAGAGCATGGAAATCCCCAGGTACAGTTATTTTCCATTTATCTGTTTTCTAAAACATACGTTTTAATAGTCCATATATTTAAAGCTTAATCTTCAGTATATGTCCTGATTTCTGCTATGCAAATGGAAATACACTGAGTGCTGTGAATTTAGATCCACATTTTTATATGATGCCCATTCTTTCTAGTTTCAAGACATAATACAGAACATTTGCAACTTCTTTACAACTCTCCTATATACACATTGTTATTTTAGAGTCAAGCTGTTAAATATGTTGCCTGTGACTGATTCCTTGTGTAAAGTCTTAACTGCAGCAGTGATCAAAAGCAGGTTTTGGTCCAAAAACCCTGACAGAGAAAAAAAACAGGAGAAAACAACATGTACAATGTATACTTTGAGTGCAACAGAGCAAGTTAGCTTAAATACTTTAATCAGAAGGTCAAAAGCAATTTGGTTTGGCAGATTGTACCACATTGCCTGTAGGTCCCAGCTCCTGAGAACAGGAAACCGTAAAATCAAAAGTCAGTAAAGAAGAGATTCCGTAGGAACAGAGGAAGTGTGAGGGACGGGAGCAAGGAAAGATATGGTTTGCAGAAAGAAATGACATGGAAAATGCTCACCAGAGGCAGAGATTGCTTGAGGCAGAAATTAAGATACAAGTGGCCCAGAAAATACAACAGGAAGCTGCTCTAGACCTTGATGGCAAAGTGAAAAGAGAGAGGAAAGGCTGGCAAGCTCAGATAAAGGAGATGGTTGTGGCCTGGGCGATGGGGACAGGGACTGTGCGGAAGCTGCCGGGACACAGGGAAGGAGGGAAAGGTTTTTCTGCCGACAGTGGGGCACTCCTTCTTCCACAGTTTCAGAGAGGCAGGGAGGAGGAGTGAGCGGCGAGATCAGAGGGTCCTCGCTGAGCAGTGAAACAGAGAGGAGAAATGAACGGGGAGCTAGTGATCATTCCGGAGTGAAGGATCCTGCCATGCGTTAGGAATGGCAGGCAAGAATAAAGGCTTTTCAGGTTTCAGGTAATGACAGTTCAGACAGGCCCATCTGTGTCAGAAACATCAATACAGTGTGTTACAGATGTTCACACACCAGACACAAACAAACCAAACCCCCTTCATTTAGAAAACACCGGAGTCGCGTTCACCTTTCCATGAACCTCCAAGCCACAGAGCTGGCATGATCCTTGCTCCTGTTTGCAGTGCCACAGGCTGTATGATGCAGCCTGCAGGTGATGGAGACAGGTGGGTCGGTGCCTGACCCCTGTGCAGAAGACGGAGGAACTCTGGAGAGCCCTGGAGGATGCTTGGGAGAGGCAGTAGGGATGCGCTCTGCCAGTGGGAGCAGTTCTGCTTTTGGCACCAGCACTACAAGCTAGTGAGCTCTGTGGGAAGAGAAAGGGAAGTGAGAAGAACAAATGGAAATTGCCCTGCCTGAGCCCCAGCAACCCTGATGCCATTGTTTGCTAATGATGTGGAGCTGTTTGCTTGGAGCAGGGGGATGAGCAGAGGAGAGATTTGCAGAGCCTGTAGTGGAAACCCCAAACACCAAAGCAGGAAATCTGGGTTTCTTTCATGGTTGTCACTACTGGTGGGGAAGTCATTTAACCTCTGTGCTTCAGTTCCCCCAGTCTGGGTGTTATAAACACGGCTGGGGTCAGGAGCAGGCGCTGGCCCTGGCAGGGTGGGAGGAGGCTGAGCACACCTGTGTGTGAGGAAAGGGCCTCTCTGCTGCATTTTCTCATCCAAAACCACAGCTCCGAATAAGCAGATATTTTATTCCCCTGATGCTGGCAGTCTAATCTGAATCTTCCCAGTCTATTTTTGCCCTGTTATTTGGCCATAAACTGCAGGAAGATGGGAAGCAGGAGGCTGTGCTTGGCCCTCCTTGTGCATCCCCTTGCATCTGGTTGCAGCAGGAGATTAAATCTGCTCACCTACCCTTCTTATTCTGCCTCTACAGCGCTGTTGTAGATGGATTCCAGACCTCTGCCCTCATCTGAAACACCATTTACCAAAGATTATGAGGCAGTAAAGTGGTAAGAATAATTGTATACCTAAATACTAAGTGAGGTCCTAAAGCCAGAAAAAACAGCCTGGCATCAAATTATTCAGAAAGTAGCTCTGGTCTAACACATGGGTATGTGACTGTGGAGGACAATTCCAGGGTTATAAACACGTACAGGACCACAGTTTTGGCCCTACGAGTTCACCCATAGTAATTGCAGTTTTAAGGCTTTGCTTTTATTTTTGCTGCTGTTCATGTTTATTGAAATGGATTATTTCTTCATTTTCCACCTAGCCAGATGAAAGTTTTCACTGAGAGCTGTGTCTGGTGTTTAAATAATTGTTTCTTGCACATTTGAGGGAGAACTGGCTTTCTCTGGCCCCTTACACTGCTGGCTCATCCTACAAAGGCATTGTTAAGCTGGTCACGGGGAGTAGAAATGGGGAATGGGACTTGAGATGGCAAAGATATGTACCCTCACCTAGGTTGTCCTCCCAAATCCTTAAGATCTTTTGCCTAATAACTGAGGATTTGTTTTACATTATTCACTCTTTTCCTGTTTTCTTCTCCTTTTCTGTATCAGAATTATCTGACTCTCTTTATCTTGTCACTTTGACTTCCTTCTTTTGTTGCTACTGCAGTTTCTCTCTTTTACCCCACTTGCCTTGTAAACTCTCCTTGCCTTTGTGCTCTTTCCCAGGAGCATCATCTTCTATCACAAACTGCAGATCGTATCTTTTAGCCTTCTCCCATAGTGGTTGATTTTAATCCTTAGTCCTAGTCACTTGTGACTAATTGGATTGCTTTCATAAAATCATAGGCATTTGCACTGGGAATTTACCCTGTGATAATCTGAATTTAAGTAGCTCCAGCGTTAGTTGCTACTGCTTTCAATCAGTTACTTTTCACTCTGAAAAATCAGATTCAGGGTGGGTTTTCCTCTAAGTTCTTTATTTTGAAGATGGTTAAGGTATAGTCTCTGGAAAAAGGGGTTTATTTTTTAGCCTTTTCCTTTGTCTTGTTTTTGTTTTTGTTGTTTTGGTTTGGTTTGTTTGTTTGCTTCTTTTAACAGCCACAAAATCCAGAAGAGAAGGTTTTGAGTTAATTTCCCTCTCTTCCTGCATCCAGCAGTTGCTCAAGCCCTTTCTCCTGTTTTCTATCTCTTGCCCCCCAGAGCTGCCTGGGATTTTTTTACCACATGGCACTGCACCAAGTAGTCCCTTCCCTAAGGCCTCACTATCAAATCCCTAATTGCCCCAAGCACCATGTTCTTCCTGTGCTCATTAGGCTGTATCTTCACTTTTCAGTGGCTTTTTTATTTCTTGTTTGGTATTGCTTTTACTTAAAGACATTTTAGAATATTGATGACCTTCTCAGCCTGTCTGTACTTGTTTTGGTGGGGTTTTTTTTTTTTTGTTTTTTGGGGTTTGGTTGGTTTTTGTTTTTGTTTTTGTTTTTGTTTTTGTTTTTGTTTTTGTTTTTGTTTTTGTTTTTGTTTTTGTTTTTTGTTTTTGTTTTTGTTTTTGTTTTTTTGTTTTGGTTTGGTTTTTTGGGTTTTTTTTGTTTTTTTTGTTTGGTTTTGTTGTTTTATTTTTAATAGAAATACCCTGAGTCTTATACTGGTGGAAACAGCCATGCTGTGAAACCTTGGTTCACCCTTGGATCTTACACAGCTGAGTCTGTGTTCTCCACTCCTGAAGGAGGATACAGTAGAATCAAAAAAGCTGTAGGGAATGGAAATCAAAATGATGAGGAGAATGGAGCAAACTGCTTATGAAGAGAAACTGAAAAAATTGGATCATCTCCATTTGGAGAAGGCTGAGGAAGGGTATGACAGAAACCTACCAAACATGAAGGCGATAGTAAGGGGAATAAAAAGCTATTGTTCACCTGATCCAACAATAGCAGAAGTGTGAACAATCAATGAAATGTGAATAATTTGTAACAGAGAGCAGCAAGAAAAATTTTACATGGCAAATAGAGACATTTGGGAACTTGTTGCCGCTGGAGGTTGTGGAGATGAACGGTACCATCGGATGCAAAGGGACTGGAGAAAAACTTCATGAACAACAGGTCAATGAACAGATCCTAAAGAAAAGAAGCCAGGGCATCCCCTCTAACCTCCCTAATCCTACAACTGCTATGTGGAGCACTACAAGGATGGTGGGCCTTTGGTAGCACCAAGACTTGTGTACTGTCCCCCAAGAGCCAGGACATACAGACACCGATTTGATCGGATCTGGGAGGACATGTCCTGCACCCTCCTGCTTTTCATGTTTATTGCTAGAGATCATTAAACAGCAGGAGTAGCACCATGAACAGAGAAGGCAGAAGAGCAGAAGTGTGGCCTTTTGGGGTGGATAAATGCTCAGAGGCTGGCAGAGTTAATAGGAATCTGCAAAATTTCAGAGGGCTCAGGTGAGACTGAGACTCTGGGATGCTCAGCAGGAGAAAGCAGAGGAAAGATATGATGGTCACAGTCTGGAGGTAAATGCTGGGGGTAAATGGGTCTCCTTCCACACCAAGTTATCTTGTTAGATAAATATTGCAAGCGTGGAAAAACTGTTTTGTAGCTTTGCCCTGCTGCAACTCCTTGTGGGTTGCAGTGATAATGAAAATAATCCAGAAAGGAAATACATGGTGCTCCCACAAACTGTTAAGATAGACTTGCTGTGTGTTAAGGAGAGAATTTGTTGCACACAAAAGGATACTTTGTGATTAAAGCCAGTTTCTGGTTTTACCTAGCCTTCCTGCCCGGGCTGATGAGTGCTGCTCACCCCCTTTGGTGTGGAGTCTCTGCCCATGGAGTCCAGGCAACACAAAGCAGACAGGAGTGGCTGATACACAGTGGGCTGCGCTGCTGTCCAGAGCAGGGTAGAAATGGACTGGCAGGAACATTTAGTTCAAAACGGAAATGCAAAGTCCTGCGACACAGCTAGCTTGGGGCTGACCAACAGGAAAGCAGGGTGACAGAAAAGGACCTGTGGGTCCTGGAGGACACCAAGTTCAACACGAGCCAACAATGTGCCCTTGGGGCAAAAAGGCCAATGCTGTCCTGTGCTGTATTAGAACAAATTATTCCCAGCAGGATGAGGCAGGTGACCCTTCTCTCCTCAGCACTGGTGAGACCATGCCTGAAGTGCTGGATTCAGGTGTAGGCTCTCTGGTCCTAGAGAGACATAGACATTCTGGGTTCAGTCCTGGAAAGGACCAGCGAGAGGATAATGGGATGGGGCAGCTGACATGCATGGAGAGGCTCAATCTATAATTTTTAAAAATACCTATGCCGCCTTGTCTTTAGCCTTGTTTACTCAAACTGTGAGCAGTTACAGACATCTCTTTGTATCTAGTACCTGAGAAACATGATTTAATTGAGCATATAATGCTATTCTATAAGCACTTTTTCCTTTGAATGGATGTGCTGTAATGTCGGAGTATGGAAATCCAACAAATACATCCACTGATGTTATAAGGTGAGAAAATCATAAGTGAGCAAGAGAAGTATTTTCCTTTTGTGCATAATCAATAATAATTCCTGTGCTTATTATTCCTTAATAATAAGCATAGAGGTGTCCTGACCCAGTATCCCAAGAAGTTTTGAAACACTGTTGAGCACATGCAAGGTGAATATCAGAAGTTTGTCATGGTGAATAAACATCGTGCAAGGCATAATATACTTCATGTTTAGAAAATCTCAAGCCCATAATAGGGCTGAGGACCTTGTGTGAAGGTGGATCTCTTACCTCTCCCCTTCATGAAATCCTGACCCCCCAGCTTGGCCCTTCTCCCACATGACTGTAAGCAGGAAGGAAGTCAGCTCAGCTTAGGTTGGGTCCAGGATGGCAGATTTGTAAGTCCAGTTTATTTGTAACACACAGAATGTTAAAACTTGCAAGGATATAATCAGTAACCAAAGGGTAATCTTTTAAAAAAGAGGTTTTTTTTGTGTGTAAACCTCTTCCCATTGTCAGCATTTCTGCATGATTCCTGTTTACCTTTTACTAGGGAGTAATTTCACAATCAGCTTCAGCTAGTTGATTTTCCAGAAACCCAAACTGAAACTTAAAATAAAATTGTCTTATTAAAAAAACTCCAAAATATGCACAACATAGGAAAAAAATAAAAAGAGGGAAAGGTTTGCCTTGAACCCTGATAAAGAGGTGAAGTGTAATACTGCCCTGCTCCCTATTTACCGAGTTCAACAGGCAGCTGTGTTTGGTCCAGCCAAGTGAAAACAGCAGCAAAATGTTCCTGTTTATATTGGGCTCCTTTAAATCTGTTTTGGCGGCTGTTTGCTTAGCTCTAATTTATCAAAAAAGAGACACTGGGAAAGAGTGGTTCCAGTTGAAAACCTTGAGGCAGGGATTTTTGCTGGCATCAGTGGTGCTGGACAAAATTGTCCAAAAAGCTGTCCAAGGCTCAGGCAGAGCCAGGCACTGCTGATCTCCGCACACCAAATCTGCAGGAATGGGGAGGTTAAAGGCTGGACACAAGCCAGAGGTTGTAAAAACAGGACACTTGACTCCTGTTTTGTGGCAGACGCTTGCGTTAGCATCTTTCTCTCCTACAGAAATCTTCCATCTGCCTGTGTTACTTCAGACACACCAAGAGCCAGACTGGTCCCAGTAACAAGTTCCTTCACCACTGACCCCTTCTGGAGCATTTCTACCATCTAAAGTTGATGGTGTCTTTTAAAATGCAGTCCCAACCCTCATGCAGGCAGGGAAAAAAATCCAACAAACAAACAAATAAACAAAAACTCCCCCAATCCTTTTTCTTTGCTATATGGCCTGTCAGAATATCAACACTGGAGAAACTGGATACCTTTCATTTCAGCAATGAGAAGGGAAGTACTTTTATCACCTTTTCACATCATGACTGAAGACCAATAAATTAAAAAAAAAAGACAGAAAATTAATAGAAATGCTTCAAGTTGAGTGAATCATCTGGAGGTGCTGCAATTTGTCAGATTACATGAAGGTTTTCTGAAACTTTTGGAGCATTTTCAGATTAAAGACTTTCTTGGAAACTGATGTCACTCTCTCCTTTTACCCAGGACTGTACAATACAGCCTGGAATTCACTGTGGTTGGACAAGACAGAAAGAGACATCCCCACCCCAGGATGTCATTATTGAGTGCACCCTGAGCACATTTGCAAGTGACACCAAGCTGAGTGGTGCAGCTGACACAGTGAAGGGCAGGATGTCATCCGGAGGGACCTGGACAGGCTCAAGCAATGGGCCCAGGAAAATCTCATGAGGTTCAACAAGGCCAAGTGCAAGGTGCTGCACCTGGGTTGGGGCAACCCCAGTATCAATACAGGCTGGGCAATGAAGGGACTGAGAGCAGCCCTGCTGAGAAGGACTCGGGGTGCTGGTGGGTGAGAGGCTGGACATGAGCTGGCCATGTGCACTCACAGCCCAGAGAGCCAAACGTGTCCTGGGCAGCATCAAAGGCAGTGTGGCCAGAAGGGTGAGGGAGGGAATTCTGCCCTCTGCTTTGCTCTGGTGAGACCCCCCTGGAACACTGCATCAGCTCTGGGGTCCCCAGCATAGGATGGGCATGGATCTGTTGGAGCAAGTCCACAGGAGGGTCAGGAAGATGATCAGAGGAATGGAGCACCTCTCTTATGGGGAAGGATGAGAGAATTGGGGTTGATTAGCCTGGAAAAAAGAAGGCTTTGGGGTGACCTAATTGTGACCTTTTAGTACCTGGAGGAACCGTACAAGAGAGGAAGGGGACTTTTCACAAGAGCATTTATTGACAGGACAAAGGGGAATGATTTCAAACTAAAAGAGAGTAGGTTTAGCTATTAGGAAAAAATTCTTTACTGTGAAGGTGGTAAGGCACTGGAGGAGTTGACTCAGTGAAATTCTGAGTGCCCCATCCCTGGAGGTGTTCAAGACCAGGCTGGGTGGCCATGATTCACCCATGGCAGGGGGATTGGAACTAAATGATCTTTAAGGTCACTTCCAATCCAGTCCTTTCTGTGACTCTGTGGCTCTATGATTGTCCTTTTACCTGCAGTTTATAGGAGCCAGGACTGCATATATTTGTTGGGGTAAAGTTGTTAGCTAACCTTTGCACTTTCAGTCAGTCTGTTTTGTATCTGCTCAGTTAATTCTTGCTTGGAATAGTCAGGCACAGTTTTGCATAGTACTGTGATTGTTACCTGCATAATGCCTGTGATTTTGGATTATCTGAAGAACACCGTGCTATTGAGATATTGCTCAAAAATGCAAATATGCACTGTGGGAATGCCCAGAAAAGATGGTTTCCCATCTGACTTCTATTTTTGCCAAGGAAGATAAACATTAAACAGTGGAAAGAACAAAAACATGATGGGAGTTGAGAGCACGAGGCAATAGGAGAAGATAGAAAAGTTCTTCAGATGAAGGTTTTTGCAAAACAGCAAATATGCTTGCCTTGAAAGCCACAGACATTGTTTTCACATGGCAGTAGCTCTCACACAGGGGGCTCGGGCTCAATGTAATCTTACAAGGTATTTTTAGACAAGGGTGGCTATTGTTGCTATCAGAGTGTCTAACCTCAGCTATCCCTTAGTGTGCCAGTTCCTTGCTTACCTTTTAAATTTCTCACCTTGGCCTTCCACAGCAGCTCAGATTTCTGAGTATGAGCAGACTTTCCCCAACTAGAAGAGAGGAGGAATAGTGCAGTCTGTAAAGAAACTCTGTGAGTTCAAAGCAAGGCTTAGGAAACACCAATACATACAAACCCAGAGGTGAAACGTAGAAAGTTTGAAGAATATTTAGAAATCATAGCTATGGAAAGGTGAACAATTCCCTTCTTCTCTGTTCTTTTTGTATCATTCAGACAATGTGGACTTCTTCAAGGAGGTGTTTTGTCTGCAACTTTGTGAAGTTAAGTCTATCCCTGCCTTCAAATGATTGAGAGCTTCAGGCATGAAGGGTTGTTGTACTTCATCTAAAAGCTACTTTGCAAAGCACTCTTGGTGCAACTAAACCATCATGGTATGAAAAAAAAGGAATTCAGACCTGAGTCAACTTCAATACAATAATTCTGCACTTGGAAATAATTTCCAGCAATGTAATGATGTTCATTTACAGGGCTGGGACTAGGGTTGAAAAGAGAACTAGCAGAAAAAGCAGCTTGCTCAGTGGCACTAAGCCCTTTCCCAAAGTTGAGAGAGGAGAGGAAGCTGGAGGTCTAAGCAGGCCCTCAGCAAGCCAGTCTTTAGAGAACCTGGAACATAAATCATTGTGTGGCTGAAGCTGCTTCAGCTATAAAAGATGCCACCAAACTGACATGTGATTGATAGCTGATAACACCTTCTATCTTACACCGCCTGAGTCATCCTCATTACAATTATTACACCAAGAGCAGCTTGTAAATTAGGGGTGTAATTGCCTTAACATGTACCCAACAATCAAGAAAGAGAGGAATGAAACTCCCAAATTAACCCCAACTTCCTGGAGGTGTCTCCTTCTCATGGAGTGTGCACCTACAGTCATGACTCAGCTGCCCCTTTTTGGTGTCCAGACCTAAGTAGGGAAAACTGGTTTGGAGGCCATGCTCCAAGAAGTCAGAAGGCAGCAGTGATGGAGCAGGGTCTGTGTCACAGAGGCATGAGTCTGTGCAAGAAAGACAGACTGTGCAAGAAAGACATTCCAAGGCATGGAAATGAGGAGCTGTGTCTGCAGCAAGGGCACGCCTTCTGCTGACACCATGCTTCCCAGCAGATCTCCTGTCCAGTGTTCTTTTCAAGGTTCTTATGGTCCTCCCTAGCAATGTATCCAAGTGTCTTCCAGGGGACACTGGTGACAGGAATGCCTTCTACCGCAACATGTTCTTCCAGTGCCCTCTACAACCCCAAAGGCAGCTTATTTCAAATTCCCAGCATATGCATGGCAATGATGGATAAACTAATGCCTTCTCTCCTTAGGGGAGATGGAGCCAGTGCCTGGGTCCAGCACTATGCATCAGAGAGAATCTTCAGAGGGTAATCGGTGCCCCAGGTATTGCACAGCTAGTAAGACACAGGGTGTGCATCAGTCCTGCTGCAGGGTGCATCTTCCTCCCTCTTTGTTCAGCTCCTACTGTCAGGAGTGTTGATGCATTTTCTGTACAACCATCCAGCTCTCTCAGATCAGAAAAGGGACTGCTCTTCCCTTCAAGGCTCTGGAGAACTGCTGTCAAGGAAAAGTAGAGATGTGTCCAGTGCTGCGGTGAGCTATGAAGACAAGGATAGCTTACCTATCCTTTCTGAGAAAACTGGAGCATCACATTCCCTCTTTAATCTCAGAGCTCTGTGATATCCTTCTTGATTTCCATAATATTTCAAAATGTTTGAGGGGTGTTGGGGATGGCTTAGAATGGATATATTTTTGTTCTCTTCCTTTAGGAAGTGTCACTGCATCAGAAACAGGGTCCCTGGGCTGCATAGGTCTATCAATTCTTGTCTTCTTAGCATGCTCATATTTATTTCTATGCCAATATTTTCCACTCGATGAAAGAGCTTTTTGGAATTTTGCTCTAACATTTTTACAGGCAACACATATATCTACTCTCTGTCTTTGATTTACAAGACTAAACAAGCTGATAGCTTTCTCTGTCCATTCATGGAAAAGGTCTCCTTTCCCTCAAGCACCCCACACTGTGAGAACTCTCTTGGAAAAGCAAAGGAATTCCTATGATGTGCATATAAAATTACCAGGCATGAAACATCTGAAAAATACTGTGGTTTAAGGGATTCTATAATAAACATTTTTTACTTTTCCTTCTTAACACATTGAGGTTACCTATTAAAATTGATAGCTGTCCTAATAATACAGTTCAAATTCTTACAATGAAATTTCAAGAAATAGAAAATCCATAAAATAATTGTAACATTTTTTAAAATCTAAACATTTTCAGTACAAAAATTTTTATAAAATACACAACCTTATGCTACAAGTCAAAATAGCATTAGTATTTTCAATGATGCTTTAAATTAAGCTGATTTATACATGTGTTATTTAATATCTCTAAGCAATATTTGCCTCATTTCATATAGATTTCATGTTGCTTTTGGCAGTTTATATATAGTAGCTAACTCCTTAACACATTTGTGAATGTGATTAATTTATTTTTAGTTGTTTATGGCAAGTTAATATGTTTCTATAAGTAGCAATGATGGTAAAATTCTCCCAAAGCATGGCAGTTACAGATGCAAGCATTATAAAGACTAAATAGTGTGTATCATCTTATAAATTTGTCCTTTGAGATAATACAAAATGAGGCACAGTCAGTTAAGATATTAATCCTGTATGTTTAAAGTCCCTGACAATGAAACTATTTTATGAAATAGCTTTTAAGGCAGTTATAAGAGCGGTTCTGTCTCCATTAACACCCACACACACATTAAGCAAGCCTCCATTTCACTTTGATAATTTTAGAACTGGATTGCTTTGTTATGAAGCTGAGAAATCAACAAACTCTGTATTCCTTTTGTGCTGCCTGCAAAATGGGGGAGATGATCTCCAAAAGGAGGTGTCCCTCATACAAAAGCGAGCCACGGACAGCAGGGCTTGCACCCAGGTGATGCTCCTGTGCCTCCCGGGGAGCTGTCGTCGATTTACAAGGGACCACCACTGCTGGGACATCACATTTTACAAATGTTTAATGTCACAGAAATGGTCTGTTCATGACAAAGGTGTGACTAGTGAAACTGCTTGTCAAAGCCAGCATTGCAACCGTCCATTCAAATTCATCCTGGAGGGTGTATGTATGTATACACATACAGATATATATATATAGATATATATATACTGTGCACATGTATGTGTGTATATATATATATATATGTACACACACACACGTGCACAGTCACATCTACTTTAGGCATGGAACTTTAGTGAGACACCTAAGCACAAAGTGATGGTCTGAGAGGTAGGGAAAGGCTGTGGGGAAAGGTAGACCTGAGTCAGAGCTCGGGAGGATGTGGCTACAGCGAATGCTTTCCCTCCTTCCTCAGCCTTGCCTACTCTTACAAAGCTGCTGTGCTGCTGTCACGGATTACCCTGTTTATGGCTCTAGAGCTGGGATGCTGTAAGAGCAGCTTAGGTGAGCACCTAACTCCCGGTGGAGCTCGAGCAGGAACTGGATCTTCAGAATTATCTCCCTCGCTCCCTCTCCCCCCTCTCCCCCCTCTCTCCTCTCCTCTCCTCTCCTCTCCTCTCCTCTCCTCTCCTCTCCTCTCCTCTCCTCTCCTCTCCTCTCCTCTCCTCTCCTCTCCTCTCCTCTCCTCTCCTCTCCTCTCCTCTCCTCTCCTCTCCTCTCCTCTCCTCTCCTCTCCTCTCCTCTCCTCTCCTCTCCTCTCCTCTCCTCTCCTCCCATTAGCTCACTGCTCTCAAGTTTGGTCCCAGCAGATTCTCACAGAGGCAGAGCAGTAGCTGAGCTGCACAGACATATTTTTGTTACTATAAAAAAGGATTTGCTGCTGATGGATTGACAGGAGAGTAAACCAAGAGATGGCAAATTCTCCCCTACTTTCTCTTCGTTCCCTCCCTCCCCTGCCCCTTCTTTTGGGCAGTAAGAGGGAAATAGCTTGTGCCACACAATGAGGACAAGGCACTAATATGGGTAATGAAAATATCCACAATTCTTGAAGATGACAAGCTCAGGCACAGAAGCACTCTGGCTTAGGGGGAAAGCCCGGCTCACAGCTCATGGGCATTCAGAAGGGATCTTCAGCGGCTGCAGTTGATGCTGTCTGGTTTCATTCACTTGCAGATGAAGCAAGTGTTGCTCAGGCAGGAGACAGACTGGTGGTGCCAGAGCAGCGTGGCTGTGAGGAGGTGACCCACAGGGCTCTGTGCCCCGTGCATTGCTGGCAGACCCCCTGGCACCCCTCTGTTCCTGTCATGGCCATCATGAGAAGGACCATCTGGAGAAATGATCATGCATCTGTGCCTGTGTCCATCTCAGTTTATAGTGACAAAAACAGCAGGATAACCTCTTCAGAGAAATACCACCCAACAATGCTCGAGCTGCTGGGTACACAGAATAGCTCTGGGATATTTTCAGTTAATGACTCAGGTGCCCCTGAAGCCCCATGTTGACCCTAGCCTGACATTTTTCTCCATGTCAGAATGAGATCCCACTGTCAGGAGAAACTCCAGCATAGCCTCAGCACTGAGGAGGAGCCACCTCTCTAGAGCTTTAGCTGGCACAAAAGCTGTCCCAAGGCAAAGCAGAAGAGCTCCTGGTTTCCACTGGTTCTGCCGGCTTTTGTGCTGGTGTCAGCCAAACCTCTTCAGGATGGCACAAGAGGGATGGGTGCGGAGGGAAGTAATTTTGTTTCGTCATGGGTGGGAAGGAGAGCACAGAAGAGCAGGGTGGGAATCAGGTGTGGAAACTTAGCAGAGCAAATAAATTAGCATCCTGTCCCCCGTGTGAAAAGTGTTCCCATGCTGCTTAAAAAAACCGATGGAGAAAATGGGTAATTCTGGGCCACCACCCCATGCAGGGAGGGCTGGAGGATGGCCAGCTCTGAAGGAAACCCTGCAGCACCAGCAGCTGCCTCTGAGCGGAGGAAGCCCCTATCGTGGTGGCCCATGCTCTTGGGCATAATTATTTAGACTATTCATTTCCTAATGTTTGTTTTAGAGTAACAGATAGATGCACCACATGATACTTACTCGCGTTTTGCCTTGGTGCCAAGTACTATTACCATGTATTCTCTGTGTTGAAATGTAACAGGGAACACCACCTGCTTGCTGAAGTTTTTTCTCCCAGTTCACAAGACAGAAAAAAGGTCAGATTTTTTTCTGCAGTGTTACACACAGAAGGATGGGCAAAACCCCATCCAAGTAGGGTTGCACTTCAGTAACTCTCAAGCACATCCGCTTTACAGTAGCATGTGCTTAAATGATTTGCTAAATCAGGACCTTCAAATGGAGCCAAAGCCATTTCAGGAAAAAGGTTCCAGTGCCAGCAATTAGATGGGGACTAGCCAGGTCCAAACTTTTTGTCTTAATTATAGGAAGGTATTTTATCTAGTAGAGCATTCTTTCAAGTCATACATATAACTCTTCCACAAGTAATCCAGGAGGTCAAAAAAACATTTTGCAAAGCTTCCAAGATGCAAAGGCACAATAAGAGGAAACAATTATTTTTCCATTAAATGGCAAAAACAGAAAGAAGGGTGCCACTTCTCTGGAAATCACATGGGCTCTCCTGCTCCTCTGAGGCTCTTCTAGGAAACAGGACTGGGTTCCTTTGGTTCCCTTTGAAGAGGACAATGTCACTGAATTTCAAGTCATTCATTTGCAGAGACCAAAGACAAATATTTTCCTGAACTTTGACTACCTGAATCAGGGAAAAAAATGTTTATAAACAGACACTGATGTTATTGATGACATAGTTGGCTGAAGTCACAAAGGCTTATCAGTACTCAGGGGCTTCTGAAGTAGGGTTTGTAAATGTCTAATATGTGTGTAAGTGAGCTATTTCCTGTAAATCAATGTACCTTACTTTAGACTTCAGCTTAATAGCAAACATACCCTCCAAAACAAATGACACAATCATCGCTTTATCTCTACATGAACACTGTCCTATACCATTCGGCTCTTTTGTCTTTTTCTTTCAGCAGAAAATTTGTACTCATCATAAGCTTCAATTAAGGTAAATGAGCACTATAAATCTGGAATATCTGAATGTATAATCAGCAAACAAAGGCTGGTTTCTTGGATGTTTTTATTAAGAGGATGTTCCTTAATGAATAGATAGCAACAAATGCTAGAGACGACAACAGCATGGCAAAGTGGAGACTTGCTTTTTATGGTTTTAAGAGTGCCTGTTCTTATTATTTAAGAGACAAGAAGAATAACATGGAGCAAACACACTGGTTCAGAGATCAGGGAAAGAAAACAGCCCCATTTCTTCTTGTCCTTCAGACCACAGAAGGCAGGTGGGTAGAGTTTCTGTATTTTGGATTTCTGGTATTAGCAACATTTCCATGGCTGGTTCCCCCTGCCAAGTGATGTAAACAGACAGTATCCTGAGCTTGTTGGAGCCCAGCCAGTTTATCAGACCTTCATGAGCCCTTGTTATTTATCAGATTTGCCATGTGGAAAGTACACTGTTAGGCAAGCAGCAGAAGCTGATTGAACTGGCTCTCACACCGCTCGTGAGCCTTGTGCACAGCTCCACATTGCCCTTTCTTTCCAATCCAGTATCAGGGTCTAATGCACATAATTTGTCCTATGGAGCTTCTACAGTAGACCCATTTTGTCATTTCTCAGGCACAAAGTTGGCAAAAGGCAGTTTGTATGTCTCTTTCACAGCTCCCGTCAAGCCCAGCTGAATTGCCGTGAAGTGGGAACCCCCAATGCCGTGAGCTTTCCGTGTTCTATGTCCGTGAGACAAGCAAGCAGCCTGGCCTTGCTCCCCCATGGGCACTGACACATCACAGTGTCCCCCGGGGGCTGACCCTTGGGCCCTGCTCAGTGTCACATGCACAGGGTGATGCAGGTAAATATGTGATGTGCTGCTCTTTGGACAAGGGCTGTTTGCCAACCTTTAGAAGAGATTGAGGCTCTTGTTTCACAACTGAAGGGCGGGGGGGAAGCTAAAGCTCTGGGAACTGGCCCCATCTGAGCACACACATCCCTCTTGCTGAATGGGATGTCTAAATTGCTGAGTCTTCAGTAGCATTTTTATCAGTAATGTAGCATTACACAGAAACCTCTTACACAGAGCAGAAGACAAAAAACTCACCCAACAAAGAGTTAGGGCTTAAGATCACTTTGAGATTTGTGAATTTTTAATTTTCTTCTCAAATTCAAATTGGCTGCCCAGAGAGAGGAAGGAAATAACCTGCACTACCTCACACATCTATGACAGCAACCAGGCAGAGAAGCTAAACCAGACCTCTCTGGGAAGATGTGTGTGGAACATTTCTGCCAGCACTGCTTGCCTGTGTGGATTCTCTGTGTCCAGACAAGAATGAGTTTATCAGCCATCATCTCCCTTCATGATAATTCTCGTCAAAAGGGAAGAATTAAACCACTGGATTCATACATTATGGAGATAGGAGAGACACATACACCTGAATATTTTCTAAGATTATGTATTAACCTTAGGAAACAAGAGTTAATTATCTGCTAGAGCAGAAGACGGTACAGCAGCTATTCCTAAAATCAGGAGTGCTTACTGAAAAACCTAGCAGCGTGTATGCCATTAGCTAAGAGGAATCTTTTTTTGATATCTTCACCTACACTAGCAGCAAAAGATTTGCCTGCACATCTCCCTGATGAGCACAAGCACATGCACAGCTCCCCACTTCGTGATGTCATTGAGATCAAAGACAACATCTCCCTACACTTCAGTGGAGCAGCCAAGTGCAAAGTAAGCTCCTGCCCAGCCATGCAATGCAAGAGAATGAGGTCATCAGAATGGCGAGCAAATGTTGGAAAAATCCACACACACCCCCCTTGTCTAAGCCCTGTGTGCATTTCATGCAGCTTGGATGCAAGATAGCCAGCTCCTGGAGAACCCCTGTGTGTTTGTATATGGCCTGGCATCACATTCCCTGCTGTGCTGAAACGGCACTGGGAGAGCTGGACATGCAGCACCATGCTTTAAATCCTCAACTCTTTCCACCTCTTTTGTGCCATTAACCCAAAGAAAATTTGTCTCAGTGAACACTGAGGGACATTTTCCCAGCAGCTTGGCTGGAACAAGAAATCCACTGGGCCATAAGGTGCCCAGAGTCTGTGAAAGCTGCTTCCATCACCATTGCTCAGGAACTTTGGCCATGATTGTGCATGGGTTTGCTGAAACTCACCATCCCCAGGGGATGGCTGCAGTGTGCTGTGCAGGGTCAAGGATGGAGATGGACCAAAGCATCCTGGGGCACTTCTCCTTCCAGCTGGGCATTACTGGTGCCATCCTTGGGTCTGGGAAAGTCTAATGCTCTGGCAGGAGAGTGTGCTTGAAGGCCTGCAACTCTCCTTTGTCAAGGATCCGTGCATGGCTGAGGTCAGGCTTGAGGGATGCTGGGAGACTTAGGAATTCATTCCCTCGCTGCAAGCTCGGAGAGGGGGATTTTCTCCACAGTATCTGAATTCTGCTTTATAATGAGAAACTAATAACCTTAAATGAAGCAAGGCTCAGTGTAACTAGTGAACTAAATGTAATGTATAATCATCCCTCATATCGACAGGACAGCAGTAATTGGCTACTTTCCTGCAATTTTCACCTCAGCTTACCTTGGTATGCAGTCACTTCACTGCCCTGCCTCAAACCTCATTTCTGTGCCAAGTAAATAAGGGTGCAATCTTTTCCATTAATTTTAAGGGTTTTGGAGCAAGCCCTGCACACGTGGGAATTACAGCTGCAGTGTGATGGTGCTGTCTGCTCTCTCTGAAGCTCTCATGCACAGAGCTCCTCACACACCAGTCCATAGGCCAGCAGCCAGAAATGAACTTGTTAGCTCCCTATGGATACACCTGCAAGGTGATTACAGCAGGACAAATGGATTTTTATGAGCTGGTAGTCACTGAAAAAACCAAAGCTTTTCACAGATGCAAGCCACTGGTTCTGACGCAGTAAAGCAAGCTAAGGTCAATCAAACCATTCAACTCTGACTGTTCATGAGAGTGTTTCAGTGATGCTGTGTTTGGCGCCATTTAGCAAAATGAAGAAATTAGTGCATTTCTAATAGTTACAAGAAACGGGTATTTTCTTTTCTATTCATACTCCAGGGTACTTTGGGCTTCTCCAGGCTTACTACCTCTGTCTGCCTGGAAAACTTTTAACCTGCCTTGGCTGTTTCCTTGAGAAATGTGGCAACCACCAGCTGGGGAATACATTCAGTTACTGATCCTGGTGTCTATTTCTGGAGTAATTGATTGAATATATAATATTTCAGTAATCACTGAAGCAGACCCTGGTCCCAAGCTGCCAGTTTGCAGATCCTATGGATTTTCTATCCTCATCTCTCAGTTAATGTTTAAATATTGAATAGTTATTCTTTATTGATAAATATTTAAGTTAGAGAGGTATGTTGCTGAGGGCTCTTGCAAGAGATATGGCTGAGGAGAATTAAGAAGAGAGGAGTTGATTTGAAGCCAAATGTAAATCACCGTGAGGACGTGACCTGCATCTCTTATCCCTCAGAAGAACAGCCACAGAACTCTAAACTGAAGAAAAAGACTACAGCACTGTAGGTAGCCATCTCCTGTGAGGGTATTTTTTTGTTCATTTCTTAGCCAATGTCTCTGGGATCCACCCAAGGCAGTCAAATACAAATTCCTAGTAGGACAGAGACCCCATCTGCAAATGAGAGCATCCTGCCGTGCCTTACTGTGGCTGTTCCCTGACAAGAGGAAACAGCCTCAAGTTCCTCCAGAGGAGTTTTAGGTTGGATGTTAAGCTTGTCAAGCATTGGCACAGACTGCCCAGGGAAGTGATGGTGTCATGATCCCTGGATATATTTAAAAGATGTGTAGAGGTGGCACTGAGGGACAGGGTTTAGTGGTGGGCTTGGCAGTGCTGAGTTAATGGACTGAAGGATCTTGAAGATCTTTTCCAACTTAAATTATTCAATGATATTATGACAACACCAGTGGCTTTTCTATACTCTTCCTAGGAATAAAATTCAGAGGAGCTCCATTTCCTCTTTCCTCTTCCTGATTATGGAGCTTTCTTGGTTTCTCTGTGCCACCATAAGCATTAGCTTTTCTGCTGTGCTAGGATTTGTGTTTGCTTGGGTCTCTGTTTCAAAACAGAGTAGCCCTGACTACAAGCATCATACTGCATCCACATTTGTAAACATGCTGAGAGGTGCACAGGATCACATCTCTGGAGACAGCTGAGGATCT
Organism: Acanthornis magna; assembly: GCA_036785705.1. Lineage (NCBI taxonomy): Eukaryota > Metazoa > Chordata > Aves > Passeriformes > Acanthizidae > Acanthornis > Acanthornis magna. The sequence continues at coordinate 19,252,468 of JAWUZG010000090.1, forward strand.
CACGGTCCTGTGGAACACAAGAAGAAGAGGAAACAGCAAGGCATCTCACATATGTGGGTTAGTATTTCAGGTGGAGAACTAGCAAAGGGGGGAGAGTGAAGAAAAATGGTTCTCGTGAGCAGATCTGGTCACGACCTGTAAGAGTGCAGGTAAATGGACACCCTAATGGATATTTTTTCTTACTTGAGCACAAGTATCCAGCTATACTTTTCCTTTGAACTGTGCCTCAGCCATGTGCTTGGAGCCACCCTCACCTGTCCTCTACCCCTTCAGTGTCTGGAAAGTGGGACAGCTTCAAATGAGAAGAGCACAACACTGCCCAAAAGGTAGTCAAGGTGGTTGCAGCACTGCAGGAGAAGATGCTTTCAGGTCACAGCAGGCAGGGAATAGAAGATGTCTGCCCATCCTTTGGTCTGTAAAACCAGTCCAAGGCCTCTTGGCAACTTCTCACCACCAAGCTGTGGTAGAAGTGGAGTTTCTAGATCCCAGCCTGGTTTTGTCTGACTTGTTGCTTAACACTCAAAACGTGGCCAGCTCTAGTTACCCAGAGCCAGAGAGCCAGCTGCTAAGTGGGATTTTACATCTTAAATTCTTTCATGGGAGCAGATTAGCAGATTAGTCATACTTTTTCAAGTACTGGTCCATAGTATCTCAGAATCCCAACTGTAAAAAACAGGATAGTTCCCAGCTTTTGGAACTGCTTGGGAAAGAATGATATTTCTTGTGAGCAGTTTGAAGTCAGAAGTGAAAACTATGCATTGGTGTACAAACACATATCTCAGTGAGTTTGTGGGATAGAGGTGTTAATAGGTGCCATGGATACAATAAAACAGAAGACTTGTTTCCTGGTGGAGTGATATTTCTTTCTGTTTATTCATATTACACTTATTATAACACTATCAGCATGAAGAGGGTCATAATAATGAGGGCAGCAGAGATAAGATCATGTGCCTGCACAGGCTGCTGGTACCTTGCACGCAGCTTGATCCTATTCAAAGGCTTAAACATACTTAAATCCTGTCCTAATCCTTTATCACTTTAAGCCTCTTATGGCTTTAATGCTTCAAAAATACACCATGGATCACTCAGCCTGACAAACTAGAAAGAGAAGAATGGCTGGGACTTCTGATGGCACCTGGGGCTTGTGCCTCGCACACGTAGCCAAGGGCAGACACAGTCATCAGAAAGTCCCGAGTGGCTGGGCAGGGACCAGGGGCAGGAGGGGCTCTCTGTCCCGTGTCTCTGGGGAGTGGGATGGTGTTGGGCATCATGGGCATGGGAACACATTCCTTTCTGGGAGAGATGAGATGGAGGTGGGTTCATGGTGCTGTGGATGAAAACCTCTGCATGGCACTGGGCTGTTTGAAAGGGTGAGTGTCCTCCTGGTGCTGTCAGCCCTTTTCTTGGAACAGGCATGGTGCCAGAGATACACGTCACCATCATTTTAGGGCAGCAATTGGTGGGGGGCAGGGTTTATTTTCTGTGTGTTCACCCTGCTTGGCATGACAGAGACCCCGCTCTGGCTGGAGCCTGTAGCTTTGACTGGAATATGAAGAAAGAAAAATGACAGCAACAAAGTCACTCTTTGGGACTGGGGTTTGTTCTGCAGGGGGATCTTTTTTACCTCTAAAGTTTAGGCATTGTGAGCTGAGGGAAGGCATTATTATCTACCATAGTTCTTCTTCCTGAGACAAAATAAGATGTTAGTAGGCTTGACATTAAAGGATGCTTTTAAAGTGTTCTTTTGCAGTATATTTTGTTGCATATATCCACCAAGTGTGGGAATAAAATGTCATACTTAGGGGTTTACTCATCATGTGGCTTCTCTTGTTTCAATGAAAATAATTGATCCCAGACATGTACATGCAATAGTGCTTTGCAAGGAACCACATACTGTACCAAATGCTGCATACTGTACTCAGATTAGAACGTTGTGTCAACCCATGTGAATTATTTGCAAGGCAAAATACAGAGGAATTCTCTCCAGGGTAACACTGAGGTTACAGCAGTTCACTTAGCAAAGACGAAACAGCTTCTGGGCTGGAAAAAAAGAGTTTTATGATCTACATGTGGGGTTGTTCTGGTTCAAATATGAGTGTGCCAGCAGCAAATGCTAACAAGAAGAGTAAGACATGTCTCAGAGACGAGCAGCAGTGGCCTTACTCCAGCACACACTGCAGACGGCGCACTGGGGACGAGCTCCTGCTGTGGCTGAGCAGGGACAGGGCACACAAATAATGCTGAACTCCGACTTCACTGCAGCACTGGGGGTGCAGGCTGGGGTCCCTCCCTCCTCTCCTCATCCCCTCCCCACCCCAGCCTCCTTGCAACTGTGGTCCAAAGAAACTGAGAGTGACAGAGCTGCTGGGATGACAGGGCAATGGCACCCACACAGCCTTCCTACTGCTGGTGACAGACGTGCATCAGGAGGGAGCATGGTTTTGGGTTAGGTGTTACCTCCCCACCTCTTCAGCCTGCAAGTTCAGACACCCTGATTCACCACTCAACTTGTATCATCACACAAGCCCTCTAATGTTGTCAAGCCAGACCTCACAAAAATTGCCCTGTGGGCTAATGCTCAGAGCTGCCGTGTCCATCAGAGAGAGCATGCCTGAGCCAGCCCAAACCAGGCACCTGCCACATGCATCTGGACGCAACCTGCTATTGGCTAATTTGATTTTCTAACACTAGGACACCTCAGGTCACATATGAACCCCACGCAGCACAGCCTCACCTGAGAAGCCTCTTTAGTGCCCTGAAACACTTACTTCATGCAGTTCAGATCTCTGAAGCTATTTGGGCTGTATTTGGGGAAAATTGCATCCCTGCCTGCTTAGCCTTGTATCACACTCCTCCTCATGGTAAAGATGCAATGCTATGTTAGGTCTTGCCCCCATTCTTCCTTCCATCCTGTTCGGAATTTGTGTCTTCTCGGAAAAACCCATTTTTGTTATGTTCATATGCTTGGTTTTTCTTCATTTCCATCCCCACTTTCTTTTTCTCCAACACTGGGAGACAGTCCACCCTTACAATATTTCTGGTGTGACTTAGACCCAAAGTCTCCATATGATGGAGACTTCCAGCGTTCATAGGCAATTCTGCAAATTAATTACACTTTTCACATTACCTTCCCTTTTTGGTCAACAGCCCAAGAAATTCTAGCATTCAAAGAGGAACAAACATATTCTATACAGGTTGTCCTGGAGAAAGGGAGAAGTCCACATAGGGGCACTGAGTAGCATGGAGTCCGCTGAGGACACCAGCGTCAGAAGAATTGGTACCATCCTCTGCACCAAGTGTGTTGACTCCAATAATCTGATCCTTTAGTGCTCTGACAACTTGGGAAATCTTGTGTCCATCTTCTGAGCTTGGTTCTGAGGATCAAGTCTGCCTGTCTGTATCTTTGTAAGACTTTAACACTGTGGTTTATTTTGCCTGTGTGTTTTCCTTTTTTTCCCCTTCGTTCTCCTTGACTTTATGTATGAACTCCTGGAGCCATAGGAAGGGAAAATTCTTGCTTCACCTATAGATGTGAAAATCACCTTCACAAATGTTGTGTACAAACAAACAAGCAAAATGATGGTACCCTCTCTTGAACTAGATTTTTCCATCACAGCCAAGTGTTGAGGGGACTGTGGGTGGGAGGGATGGACATGTCACTTTCTACCTTTCGCCTAAACTCCAGCTGTGACCTGTGAAAGAAATCAAGGAAGGGAAAAGCATCCCATTGTTTTATTATATTTAGATGTCTTGTGTCTTTCTCAGGCTGGTTGAAGAATCTGCATGTAGAACTACTGCCACTTGAGCAATCTGTGGCTGGGACAGCCCCGGGAGTGTTCATGACCTGTGCATGCTGGGGCTGTGTGACCAGGATTTGTACAGCCTGGGCCAGACAGTTCCCTGGTGCAGAGCAGGGTGAAGCAGATGTTGTGAAAGACAGCTGGATGGCAGCAGGCTGAAGGCAAGTGAGACCCTAATTTCTCATCCTTTACCTCTCCTGGACACAGCCTGGCTCCCAGTCTGGCACTGCACTCCACTCACATTGGGGTTTACCCCTGAAGAGCTGCCACACCAAACCCAGGATGCAAGGGGTGAGCGTGGCAAAACCAGAGCCATTCAGTCTCCCCTGCAGCCTCTTTTCCCACTTTTGTCACTTTTGTCACTTTTCCTTCTTTTGTCACCCATCGGGTGCTAGGCAGGTTTTATTGAAAATGTCTGTTTTCTAAAAATTGCTTGACCATTCATTCTTTCCATTTCTAGAAATTAATGAGAAATTGAGAGCTTGGAGGGAAGCTGTGGCCACTTCTTGCTACTGCCAGCAGCTGTGGTAAGCTGCTTGGACCTGAAGCAAGTACAAGGACATCTGCTGCAGCCTCCTCATACTAGAAGCCACAAAAGTTCCTGCGAGATGTTAAAACAACCTTGGAGACTTCAGTAACAAAGACTCAGATCCTTAGAGACTTCACTTGTACCACACCCAGAAAGCAGGAGGGCCCTTCTACATTTTTGGCCCTCATGGTGCAAGTAGGTCATGGCCAAAGGTGCTGAGAAATAAAAACAGTCCATTCCACTGTCCAACAGCCAAAGACAATATGATGGCAATAAAGATGCATCTCAAAGATCTGGAAACAAGAACTTTCTCCTAAATTGTACTGACAATTTTCCTGCAAGAAGTAAACTAAGCTTGTACTCTCCGTTGGCAGCCAGGGCTTCGGAAGCTTCCCTCGTGTTTTGGTTTCCATTGTGCTTTTTCCTATGGCTGGGTAGAAAGGTGTATTTTAAACTGGGATTAAGAAAGGCGAGACATCTGAGGTCAAGCAGATTAGCAGTGAAATTTTGTTTAGCTAGACAGATCACTAACTACACTGTACTGCAAGGGCTCCGGTTCAGCTGGCCTGGCCCAGCTGCTGAGGTAACAGGCAGTCTTGCACCTTTCAACAATGTTGTGGGTTTATTTCCCAGCAGAAATACTTGAACTCTGTCCAAGTGAGTGACTGAACACTGCCTCTTGCTTTTCCCCCTCAGCACAGGAGGACAAGCAGGCCGTCTTGGAATGGAGCTTGCGTTTCTCCCTGCCTTGCTCTCTGAAGGCATGTGAGCTCAGCCAGGTCTTATCACTCCAATCTCTGGGGGCCTGAGCCTCTGGGGTTAAGAGAGTTCAGGACCACACAGAATCAGATGCTACATTGGGTGGATAACATGAGTCCAAAGCTGAGGCTAATGCTGAGAACTGTGCAGTGGGAAAGCAGATACTTCATTAGCTGAGTGCCACGATGCTTTAAAACATCTTTGATACCGTGATGCTGTGTTTTGAACTTTTTAAGAACAATTTGAACACTTTAGTGAGATATTTTGCAAAATTCTGCTAATCAGTTGGGGTGTCGCCTATGTGTTTCATCTTTTTTAAATCAGAATGTTACCCTGTCACTTATTTCACCATAATGATCCTATAAGAAGGTCTAAAAAGGTTAAATGCACTGCTCCAATGTCAAGGAACTTGGCAATGAAAACATAATTTTACAAGTTGCTGAAAGACAGTGAGTTGCAAAAGATTCACTGTGACCAGCAAGGAGACTGGATATGGCCTTCTCCAAAAGTCTTTGGAGTATAAATATTTTTTATCAGCTGTGTAAAATACCAATGCAATGAGTGTGTGCGAGAATGCTGACCAGGCTGCAGCATGTTTGACTAACCACAAAGGCAGTCTGGGACTGAGAAGGCTGTAATGGATATAGGCTGGGAATCCCCTCCTTGAGACAGGCAGCGACAAAGGGTTTCTAAGATTTTTCAAGATAATGACTTCTCTGACCTCTGAATGCAGAAGGACACTCATAGCACTCATGCCCCCTAAAGCCTGAGTGCTATTGTTCTGCTTACTTAAGCACCTCCCCAGTTCTAAATAAGTAGCAGCAGATGCCAGGCAGCACTAAGGCTAAGAAATGGATTACTGGTAGCTCAGAGAGATTCTCCCAGTGTTGGTCCCCTCTTGTGTGGGTCCAGTACTGCTCCAGGTGTCACTGGGAAAAAGCTGCATCTGCTGCAATTTTGTTTTACATCCCCTCCCTGCCTCCCCCACAATGTACATTATGGAAAAAGTAAGAACAGGCAATACCCTATGTTCACTGAAAAACAGCAGTGAAGTAGACGTATCAGGGGGATTTTCCAAAATTTCAAGGTCTGGTTTAAAATTTCATTTTGGGACTTGTTTGTCTTGATTTATCAGGGGGAAAGGGGACCAGCCAGCTGCGATACTCTAGAAGGTTTTAGTCTGTTGTGATGATGGTGAGAAGTGTGCTAAACCAATAGCAGAAGTAAATCATCTGTAATGCAGTAAATCATATGGTATTTGCAAGATGTAAGGCAGATTTTAGCCATACATGCCCTGACCAAAGCTCCATGTTCCTCAGCACCCTGTCCCTGCTAGTACAATCCACAGCTCCTCAGCAAAAGTGGAAAATATGAAGGCATGTTCTCAGAGTACCTTCTCAAATTCCAGCTGTCCGTGGCTCAGGGAACAGAAGCTGTCCTTATTCATGTCCTGCATGATCTCTTCTTGTGTGAAGTGGTGAAAATTGGTTTACTGATACTCCTCTCCCTTTTCTCTTGTATCTCAAACTGAAGTACAAAATGGAAAATTTGAGACAGAATGAGAGGCTCATGGCTGTGATCTCAAACAGCAGTAGGAGTGCTGGGAGAAGGGTGAAAGAGAAAGGAAAGCAAAGTAGTTGACTGTGCAACATCATGATATTTTTATGGCACAGCAATGTCAGATTCAGCTCCTTCTTGTAAATTTCAAGAGTTTCAAAGATTATGTTGTCGAATATTGTTATTTCAGAGAAATATAATTTCCATCAAACATAGATATATGTATTTTGTAGTTGAGTGCCATCTCTTTAAAGAAGGGATAGGACAAATACTGCGTGACTTGAGTGACCGACTACACTTCATTAAGAGCAACTATTGTATATCTAAAGATCGAGGGCAGGAGCAGCCTATAGGAAAGGAAATTCTTGTAATCCTTAAAAATAATCAACAAATTCCCAGAAATTAAAGAATGATTGGAAGGCTATACTGATTGAATAATTAAGCCAGAACAGATGATTCACTTATTCTAATCAGCAAAAATACATGGGGAGAAACTTGAAAACCACTTAGCTGCCGAATTGCTTGGCCCAGCGGTAGTTGTCGCTTGTTTTTATTGGCCATTAATTAACAGATACGTTTTAAAGGCTAAATATAAAAAGGCCCCTTAAAAAAATGACAGAGGCGAGCCGAGCGCTGTGTTTCTCCACGACAGCTGGAGAAAAGGTCTCTAGTGGTTATCGCCATCACTCAGCTCGCTCATCTGGAGCCTCTGCTGCCCTTTTGCCTCTGCCTGCTGCGGGCACGAGTGCTGCTTGTCTCAGGGCTAGTGTTCCTCGGAGCCACGGTGAGCGCCGGGAGCAGCCCAGGGCCGTGGCTGGGATGGAACCCACCCGTGCATTGCGTGCGGCTTTTCCCGGCACCGGCTGTGGAGATAATTTCCACCTCTGTGTGTGTTTATAAGTGCGCCGCACCCCGGGACTGGAGGCAGCTGACAGTGGGACCGTGCCCAAGACTCTCCTGCCTGTTCTCGGACCAGCCACTGTCAATCAGGATGCTGAGATTTAAATTTCATGAGCTAATCTGGTTCTACAGTGAAATGTCTCCCTGCTGGAAAATGTTGGTTCCATTAAGACAAACTTTTTTTTCAGAAAATTTTGGTTTTTTCCATGGCAGTTATTTTCAAAAAATTGGTCAGAAGCCATCAGTCAAAAGCGCTCCTATTCAGCCTTTTTGAAATGAAATTTGATTTTCCATTTCAAAGTAACTTTTCTATTTTGTATTAAGAACTTTTCAGATGTTCATAGTCACAGAAAAACATAGTATTTTCATTTTTTCCCAAAAATTAATCTGACCAGAAGCATTATTTTTCTCTTTTCAACATTGTCTTCTAAATAGTTTATTCTTTTTGTCATCTTTTCATCTTCTATTCCTAAAAAGAAAAATTTTTGAATCACCAACTGTCCTTTGAAATGCAAAAAGTTCATTCCCACAGAGCCCTTTTTAACAGAGGGAATGTATTTCAGCAAATGTCCCTACCATAGCTTCCAGACAAAATTGATTTAAAAGTCATTTAATTTAAATTTCCTTTTCTGCATAAGCTTCTGCTGCTGCTCACTATTTTTTCTAGAACTCTGTTTTTCATTCATAGCAGATTCATTCCAAGCTCAAATCCCACTTCCTACTAAGCCTGGGAATAAAGATTCATAACTTCACTGGGTATCGAATACCATGGATTTGGTGGAGATACTGCTTTTACAACATTTCATAATATTCCTCTCCTCACTAAAGTCTCCCTGTCCCATAGGCATAAATGAGGAGACTGTCTCTCTTTTCCTACTAAAATGAAGTGTACTTCACAGGTCCCAACAACCTCCTTTCTAATCCTCTGCTAAATACCTGATTACACTCAGGGCATTTGTTCACAACCCCTATTTAGCGCTGAAATTTGCTGCTTCTTTGAAGCCTGTAAAGCATCTTGCCTACCTGAAAGCTTGTCTGCTTTTTCAAACTACATCACTTGCCCAATAAGAGAAAGTATCTCTACCTGCAGACTTTACCCTACCTTTTATTGCAGCTCGATTTTGCAACAAATATTACTCTCAGGGATGGACAGGCACGAAGGAGAGCATGAGGCTACAGGAGGAGAGCAAAACACTGCCATTGGGCCAATAGCCCATATTGTAGGCCCTGGAATAAGATTCAGGGGGCCAAATACAGACATTCCTCTTTGCATCCTCTGTCTGCCGAGATGGTGGCACTCTTGGTGTCAGAATAAGGCCAGGCTACTTCATACAAAGCCTGCTCTCCCATAGGAACATACCAAGTCACACCACGGGAACAGCCCCCCCCTGCACCTTCCAGCTTGAAGAGAGTTGCAAAAACAGGGCAAGGGAGTCTTCTGATTTGGAAAAAAACAATGCAACTAGAGCTAAAACCCCTTTAGAACATTCCAGTGAAGAACAAAGCCAAAACCCAGTGGTCCTTCCAACATTGTAGCATACAATCCTGCTTCCAAATCTTCATCTGATAGGAATGTTTTGTGTACATTGGGCCAATTTATTCTGGAGCAGAAAGCCTGTAGCTGCACACAGCCCACCCCACTGTTTCCAGTGGGAGTCAATAAAAAAATCTTCTGTCCTTCCATTCCCCTGACCAAAATATTTCTAAACATTCTGGGAGGATCTTTCAGGCAACCCTGTGACTACATTTAGGAAGCAAGCAGACAAATGCAGGCGGTCACCAGGGGATGCACATTCATTCCTTCCGCATCTCACTGAAGCTTTTATGAAAGAGAGCATAACCTTTCTTTGGCTTGCAAAGCCCTAACCAATTAACTGTTATTTATACAAGATAATTCCTTATAATTATAAGAGGAAGAAGTTCCCCCTCTCTGAATCCTTAGAGGACAAAAGAAATGTAAGAACAAGAAAGAGTATCTAGCCCTGAATATTTGACCTCTTCTACTAAATTTTAGAATCAGCATGGAGTAATTATTCCAGCATAAATTCCCTTCTATTTCAGAACACAATGTATACCTAGGGAACTATCATGGAATCGTGAAATCTGTTGATCATTTCCCCATGTAGATTAGGCCTAAATCTTATTTTCCTACAGATCCTCAACTACTGTCTTGCTTCAGATACAGTTTAAAGAAAGGGAAATTCATCCCATGTGCATGAACTCTTCTGCCAAATGAAAATTCAGTAGGCTATTCCATTTGTAAATCTTAAAAACTATTAAGTGGAGTAGATTATTCAGCAAATCTCAGAGATAATGAATTAACCTAAGATCTATATAGAAGACAATTCTCCAAATAAAATAGATTACCAAGCAAAAATTTTGTAACAAAGGAGATCAAGCTGAAATTAAACCTGTGGGGAAATCTTTTTTTCATAGTTTGAGTTTTCTCCTCTTCTTAAGTCTGTTTCATCATTATAAAGGGATTACCGATAAATGGCTCAAGTGAAGGACTTACGATGCATGAGCTTCATTTTGGGGTGCCCTAGGAAAGGAGCTGGGTTCCGAGAAAGAAATGCCTGAACTGCCTGCAGCTCTGTGGGAAGTTCCTGCGGGCACCAGGTGCTGCTGCCTCTGGAGCACACATCTACCCTGTGTTCCACAGGTATTTTAGAAGTGCTGAGTGTAACAGCTGACTGCAAAGCCTGGATCAAGTCTTCAGCAGAGTTTCTGGAGAAGGTTGCAACCATGGGACAGTCTCACTCACCACAACTTTGCGCGAGGAGTTGGGGGTGCGGAGAGTGACCATTGTGTACCCATTTCCTCACACCAGTAACTCTGGGTGGGTTCTGCCAGGGAGGCTCCTCCAACACCCACATGGTTCTGAGGCACAGAACTATGGCACTTGCAAGGTATTCAGTCTTCAAACACTCACAAAATTTCCGTGTGGAAGTAATGAAGCCCTGGAGGCAAGTGCTGTGACACAGAACACGGATTGAGTGCCTTGCGAAGTCCAAGAGAGGGCTGCAGTGAGGAGCATGCCCAGATTGGCACAGGTCCCATGAAACAACAATTCTGCACTGTTGACAGGAGGTACCATCTGTCCTGGAACCCTGCAAGTCTGGGTTCAGCTGTGGGTGACAGCCTGGGAATGGAAGGGCTCATCCAGACTTACTTAAGAGCTTCAGAGAAATAGCAGCTCCCTGAGCCCAGCTCTTGGGCAATGACTGAACTGTGCAGGGACAGGTGAGACTTCTGGCTAAGATGTGGAACGATCTCCACATCTCAAAATGGCTGAAAAATCCAGAAATCTGCAGTATTCCTCTCACATGGCAAGGGCAGAGTCAGCATCCTCTTCCCTTCACACTGCAAGCAATTACAGGAGCACTAACAGAAAATGCTGTTATCCCAGAACTGTCCTCCACCTCATCAGCCTTTCCCAGCTCCTCCCTTACCTAGACGCCTTCCACACTTCAGAGAGACCAGCCATCTCCTCTACTTATTTTTACTATAGAAGAACCACTAAATAAAACCACTCCATATTTCTCTCATGGCTTGATTTCCAACTCATCAGGCAGGAATTTTCCTTCTCTTAATGCTTTGTCCTTGCCTGGTCAAGGACACTCCACAGATATTGAAAAATAACTTCTCATATTCTTTCCATTTTTTTAAGAGGAATGTCATGCTTTCACTACTTCTAGACCACAGGACCCCTCTTCCTGTCACCTATACAGATGTTTTGTTACTAAATACGAAACATGACACATACAGCTGGAATAGCAACCAAGCTGGTTTTACACAGGCAAACCTGTTTCCACCTCAGAGACCTGGTTTGAGCCTTCTCCTTCTATAGTACAGAGGGCTGTAATTCAGGCTGAAGCAGCCAAGTGACCCTGGCTTAGAGTTGTGTCCTTGGCCAGAAGGGAGAGTTGTATATAATTTTTGGAACCATCCAAAGAGAGAGGAAGCTTGCTTCTAGTCCAAAGACAGGGCTTGTCCATTGGGTCCATTGTCCTCTGGAGCTCCCACAGGAATCTGCAGCACCTCTAGAGCCAGAAATGAAGCTCAACTGTGCATCCATCGAGTCTCAGGCAGCTGTAAGTTTGCAATGGCCAGGGTTAGAAAGCCTAAGTGTGCTGCCACTTCCCCCACCTCCAGCAGCCCTGCCTTCCCCTCAGCCTAGAAACCTGGAGCTGCAAAACCAAAATGTTTTCAGACTGCACCAGCTCTCCTGCTTTGTGTATCAAGGAAGAGACTGGGCCCAAACACCTCCTGCTTGGTAGCTTCTCACTTCTCTCCCTTGTTTTCTATGACCAGAGATGAACACTTCCACCACCCCTGGCTGTCTGCTGTCTCTTTGCTTTAGACTGAGGCAATCAGCTTTGGCTAGAAGTGAAAGCCAAGTGAAAGCATGGTTTGTAGAGCCTTTGTACTTGTCCTAAGTGTGGTTGGCACAGCTCCTAGGTCCTCAACACACAGGTGAGTAGAGGCATCTGCCCTTACACAGAGAGCTGGCACCTGTCCTTGGCCCTCACAGAGATTTTGGTGAAAGGAAACAACTAATCTGCTCACAGTCAGAGCTTCAGGCAAAGTCTGAGTAGTTTGTCTGAGTACTTGTCTCTCTTCAAGCCAGCACATTGTTAAAAAACATCTTTGTATTTCATGGGGAGATGAAATACAAGAGGGGAGCTCTTCCTTAGCCAATTAGTTTTGATGCAGTGGAGCTTCCTAGATGGCAAAAGCGGGAAGCACACAACTCTGGGAGATAAAGGGAAAGGATTTACTTGGCACTACAAATACTCCAAACATTAAGAGGGATCTAGTAAGGCTTAAGATAATTACATACATTAGGGTATATCTGAAGGATTATTCTCTTTTTTCTCTGTTAGTATATTTTATCCACAGCTGGTTTTTTCTTCATTAATGCCATAGCAGCAAATACCAAAGAGTTTCCAGTCTCATCACTCTTTCCAGTCTGTATCACCCTTCTTCTGAAATAATGGCTAGGTTCATCCTTTCATGCCTGACAGGTGATATGCACCCAAGCAATATAAAAACCCATTGGTCCAGGATTAAATTTCTCTCTCTGTGATCCTTGAAAGCATCATTTAGTTTGTTAAAGCTGGGAAGAAAATTTAGCCTGTGACCCAGACCACTTTCCAAGAAAACCTATCATTCATAGGTGGGGCTATCTCCTGATAGGAAGAGCCCTTCAGGTCCCACCGAGTGTGCTGAAGACAAAGCCACCACACAAAGGCAGGTTGGGACATCAGACATGATCCTCAGAATACGGATGCACCCAAAATCCATACCATATCCCTCTAGTCTCTGCGGAATCAGGCAGACACCCAGCCTGGCAAATCAGCTCGCTCTGGCTCAGCGTTAGGGCAGAGCCAAACTCCATTGCCAGTCTCCAAAGGAGCCTGCTTCCCTCCACTGACCCTTCAGGTCACTATCATAGACGAGAGCTTTGGCCACTTTCCACTGCAACCTAGACTTGCTGGACAGCAGTCTAAACCACTGGCAGTAGTGTCGAAGTTTTGTACCCTTGACAGGCAGACTGAATCCCCCCTTGGGTTTTTCCACAAGAGGCCCTCAACCCAACCACAGCAGACTATTTTCTTCTCTTTAGTATGTGACTTTCCTTGCTGGGAACATTCAGCATATTTGTGTCTGGAGGGGTCATGCAGCTCTCTCAGTTACCTTGGTCAGCCTCAACCTTTCACCTGCTTCTGCTGAGCCCCTTTTTTCCCTTCCCACCCCTTGTCCTTTGTGCCCCTAAAGCAGCGTGTGTGCAGCCAGGCCAAAAAAACTTCCATGGCAGTATAATTCTGCTGCAGTGACAGTTTTGAACACTACATGAGCTGAGCACACTTACAGAAGAGCTACAATAAGCTTGGAGCCAAGTTGTAGGAGTTGGTGGATGGAAAAATGATGTGGTGCGAATTGTTGTAATCAAGACAATCATAAAACCAGTTTCTGAATGCTCTGAACTGCAGTATATAGAAAATATCAGAATCATCATCCTAGTTTCACATTATTTCATGGTCTTCCCGACAACTCCATCCTCAGACAGGCTCAAGTTTATTCACAAGCTAATGCACAGAATCAGATGTAAGACTGGATATATAACAAAATTATTAATATTTCAGAGAAGTACAATGTCATATAAATACCTAGGTTACCCCAGAGTACTCTAAAAATGTAGAAAGAGGTCACCTGTGAAAGTCAGAGAGTTTTTCTGTTGGCTTAAAAGAGATCAGCATGTAACGTTAAAAAATGCAGAATGTTCAAGAAGAAAATCAGAGGTCACTAAGTTTTTGTCACGTTTTAAGGTGCTTCTGCTATAAAATAACCCCCCCTTTGCTGCCATTAAAACACCATCCAAAATATGATAGCCTTGGTATTGTTGAGTCTGCAACAGAATATAAACACATTCTATTGGCAACGTTGCATGAAATAACCACTTTCAAGTGACCTTCAGAGTGGTAACACAACAGATCATATTCTTCATTATTATTATTTCCAGGCTGTTCACCATAATATGCAAAGTATGAGCCAGACAAGCAAAATTGCATCTCACTGAGCTGATTTTTAATGTCTTGATTTGTCAAGTAATGGGGTGACTGTTGGCATACATGATTCTCATTCACATACATTGGTGATAATTGCAGGAGAGTATCCCGAGCAGCTATTTTTCAAGCACTCAATATTGACGATTATCGTGAAGAATTTCCCAGCCTGTCCTGGATATAATTAACACCTTGAGCAAAACATCTTATTTACTGCTATTGCTAAGCTCTTCTGAATACACTTTCAGGGTGGTGAATTGACTAGTGCATGCAATCTCTAACGGATCAGATTGATGGTGCGTGCTGAGAAGACAAAAGGCTCTCTTTGACAAATAACAAGAATTCTAGTTTGTGGATTTCACTGAAGAACGGCTTCAGGTATTAAGAGGAATAAATGCTGCAGTGTGGTGGGCTGTATTTTTACTCTGTGCATGGACTTGATCAGCAGCACTGGAAAACTCTTTTAAACAGTAATTTACACAGTTCGGGAGGGGAAAGAAAACTTCTGTTCATTGTTTGCACATTAGAGTAAATAACATTTGATGACAGGAAAAGGAACATTTGGCTCTCTCCACCCTAGGACTCTGAATTTGTCTTTTAAATTGCTCACTTATGGTTATGCAGTGGATTTTTTAATGTCTTTTTGTAGCATCATGGGTTTGGAGGTTGCTGTATTTTCTTTTAATTAGTGCATCCCTGTCCCACCTTGGGATGCTTGGCAGGGACCGGGAAAGGCACAGTGGCTGAATTGATGTCCACCTCTGCCCCACCAGAGCTGTCAGCTTTTAAAATAACCACACTTGATTACAGGATGGCCATGGAGAGACTGACTGCAAGGACTCAGCTTGTTAAAATTGGACTTGAATAATATTGCTTGACCCACTTACACAACCCAAGTGATCAGTCACTATTTTTACAGAGAAAAATGCTTAAGGAGGCTGAGTGAGGTCTCCAAAGCACTGGAGGGTTTTTCTCCCCACCAGATTCTCCTCTGCCTTCATAAACACTGGGAGTGTCAGGTTTAACATACTGGTATTTGCTGATGAGAGAAACATTTTGCTGCTGCAAACCCTGGGCAGTTGTCACCTGTGGCTGTCCCCAGCAGACCATACTTCTTTCTGGGGGCTTGCTCAGAGGTCACATAATTTGGGTAGTGCTGTCTGCACAGTGGATTCGCAGCCGTGGGGCTACAGATGGTTTCATTGTTATTAACAAACACTCAAATGTTGTGCTTCAATTTCACTGCAAAAGCTCCCCCTCCCTTCTCCCTTGTTTCTCCCAGAGGAGAAGATGCCTGCTAGCCAAGCAGCTTTTTTAAGACATATTTTTCAGACAGGTGCCTATAGACCTATTTTTTGGGGAGGGAAGGAGAGGCAACACCAGAGGAAGCCATAGCTGCCGAACCTGTGCTGTGTCACGTAGCCTTTGCAGCGGTCTGCATTCCAGGGGAAACTCATCCCATGGCTGGGGAACCTCTGCGCCAACACAGACCTGCAGTGTGAGTCCTGCTCACCCCTCCAGGAGTGTTTGCATTCTGATTTTCCTTAACCATTTTTGTTAAAGTTGAAAAACAAACCAACCATAAATCTTTACATTGGTTTTGGTGCCTTGTTTTGTCAGCTTTTTTTCCCAAACCCCAAATATAGAGCTTAATTGAACCTGACAGTGTTTTCTTTATCAAAACCTTGCTACTAATTCACCTCATGCTATGCTGGAAATATGCCTGAGAAGTGTTTCCAGTTTGAAGGGAAAGTACGAGAAAAAGTTATATCACTTGCAAATTGATGAATGTAATCTTTTTTCTTTTTGAAAAAATATCTGCTCCCATTTCCAACATCCTGTTCTGGTAGATGTTATCGGTATGAGAAAATCAAGGTAATGCTGGAGTAGGCTGTTCACAGTTCAGCTAAGAACCATTCCAGCCCTTTGTATGTTTGTTTGTTTGGGTTTTTTAAGTGCATGAATGGTTTACTAATTCAGCAGTATCTCAGGTGATTTTGTACAGGATTCTGCCACTTTGTCTCCCATATACTGTGGTACTGCACCGCTCCAGATACCACACTCTGTCTAGACAAGACTCTTAAAATCATTTAGTTGCCTCACTCCTGTTAGTGATCTGAGCTCTTGGTCTTCATGAACCCCGAAGTGCCCTAAACAAGCATCCTTTGTTACACCTGTTTTTTCAAAACTGTGGATTTCCATGCTCTAGACCAGTTCTACAGGGACTTAGTAAATCATGCGGAAAGACAAAACTTTTGAATTGTCACTGTAAAGTAGTTACGATAACTTGTGTTTGCACCACAAAAGAAATTTTAAAAAAAGAGAAAACAGGAAGGGGGAGGAGGGAAAATTACTTTGAACACATTGAGTAACAAAATAAAATTCACTAACGAAGCTGGAAGGAACATTCCAGTGAAGACCATTCCAGAAAATAACTGGGAAACATAAACATATGCTCATCTCATCTCCTTTAGGGCCCTGTTGGAGAGGAAATGCAGCCATGGAGGAACTTTCAAAGCAAAGCACAGGATTTCTGGTCCTCCTCCTGTTTTTGTCTCTTGGACACAGACCAGAGCAGCACAGCGCTATTCACAATAAATATTCCTTGCTGGTCAGTGCCAACAAGAGGAAGAATATAGTTTAAGCCAAATGCCATGACTGACCTGGCCTGCCCTGACAGCCAGAACCCTCTGCATGGGGACAGGGGACAGCCGAGAGTCACCTGCCTGTACACGGCTGCAGCACCAGGCAAAGCAGAGGCACAGCAGACCTCTCCTTGTGTGAGTGTATTCCCCCATCTCTGACTTGTTTGGGCAGAAATGCTCCTTTTGATCAGAATTTGAGCTTCTGTCTCAAGGCAGGCTCTGTCTGTAGGGCACAGCCAAGACTAGAGGGTTAGGGAATACACTGCATGCAAATACCACACCCACCCCGAGTCTGGCAAGGGGTTGGTGAGCTATACATTTACTAACACATACAGTAATTTTAAACAGAAAATCTGCCATATTTTGTCTCAAGCACTCTAATTGCACACAATAATAAAAACAGCTGACAGTAAAAATTCGGTTCAGTAGTTGCTGAAAAAGCTGATTTCAACCAGGAAAAGAAAGACTCTCCTACCAAAGCTTGCAATTACTGCACTGCAATGGGTTAATACCAACTGTACCTTGTTAAAAGGACAGAGATGAACCAGCAGATATATGTGGGGAGGTTTATGCTAGCACTTACTCCTACAGGGTATGAGTCAGGCCAGTGCTGTTGCTCTTTCACTTTTATAAGCATTAAACTTCTTTGCAAGCTTTTGAGCTACTCCAAAATTTCAGGTACAGTTTTTTTTACTGACTAACCAGCTAAAATGTCTGCATGGTAATAGAGACAAGCTTAAAAAAAAAAAAAAAAGAAAAAGAAAAAGAAAAAAAGAAAAACTGAATCCGTTCAAGAGTGATAGTACGAGAGTAAAACTGAAGGTCTAAACCTTGAGTGCTTTAGGCATTACACAGACATACGCTGTTTTAAAGGTGATTTGCTTACTTGACTCAACCAGGGATTTACTTAGTAGCTGTAGTCTAGTCCAGCCTCTTTCTTAATTTGGGCTCTGACCTGTAGCGTTCAGAATATATCAGCTCAGAAGGTATTGCTCTCCTTTAAAGCAAACAATCAAAAAAGCCCAAACAAATCCCCTTTAAGACATTGACTAAAGCATGGGAATAAGCAAAGAGGTGGTACACATCACTTCACCCCACTGCTCTGAGGAGACAAGTGACAGCTTGAAGGTGAGAGCAGAAGGTGAGACAAAAGAATTGTGTTCAAATCACCTCCTCACTGGGGTTAAAGTAAATATTCTGACTCCTCTGACTTGTGAAGAAGTCAGTCTCTATTTTCAGGTTTCAGTATCTTTTCTTCCCAACTCATTGCAACACAATGTATGCTTTAGAATTTACCTTGTTTCTACAGATTTCTTTTCCTTCAGACTATTAAGTCTTATGAGTCGTTTTTATTTAGTTGGTTTTCCTTACTCTACACAGTTAGAAGCAATTTTTTATTCCTCTTCAAACTCACACACACTTGGAAAAGGCCAATTTAACTTCAGAGGTGTATCTTAAGTTAAAGGGTTGATAGTGGTACACACCACCTTGCACGTAATATGTGTAAATGTTGTTACTGTTTGGGCTAAAGTTTAGGTTTAGAAACTGTTCCCACCGCATCAGCAAGAAATCAGAGAGCGCATAAATATAGATCTGCTACAGATCCTTGTCACAGCATGATCCAGACCTCCTGCGAGTGGACCAGCACCCTGGCCCTTTTCAAATATCCTGATGGAGGTACTGAACATGGTGTTCATGGCACTCCTGAAAGAAGGTGGGAATGTGTGCCTTCATAGAGTCTTTAAACCTGGTTCCCAGAATTTATATACCCAACTGGGAGTTACTTGAATGAGACAATCTCGTCCCTCTTGCCAGCACTGAACTCCTGCAGAGCCAGGAAAGTGAACACTGAATGGTCTGTAGCAGCTAGCAGAGAAAGCACAGGAAAACAAGGACAATATCCTGATGAGCCATGGTTGAGAGACATCCTTTAGGAGGTTCCTGCCAAGAGGAGGGCCAGAGCTGTCATTCCTGGAAGTTTTAAAGGAGCTACAAATGTGCAGAAAAACCCACAAGAGACCTTTGACGTAAGAAGGGCCAGGACTTTCTGAAGAATTGTCTTTCTGACACACCATTTGTTTTGCTGCACTCAGCCATTTCCAGCTCTGAAGCTTTTGTGCCTTTTTTCCTTTACACATAAAACTTAAAGTAATAATACTTTAAAAAGTCTACATGTCTGACAAAATTGAACATCTCTCTGGGTAAATACATCCCACTGCACCCTGTAGGTTTCATTGTGAATCAGAAGAGATGACTAATGCCATAACTGCTTATTAAAAAGAAAATTATTAATTTCTTTGTGAGTTAAAGTCTTAGAATTCTTTTTAACACTTTAAAACCAAAGAAAATTAGCTTTGATGATATAAAACACAGGCATTTGGATTTCTTGTAGATGTAAAAGAGCATTTTTTTCTCAAGAGCTATTGCTGATTTTTCATTTTGCATGACAGATGAGCTTATCAAGTGTCACTGACATTTTTGCAGTACTGTGCTAAAATATGCTTCTTTTGCTACTCATCTGAGCACTTCAGATATGTGTCACTCAGATGGCACTAAAGGCTTGATCCAAAAAATCATGTGGGCTGGAAATGCCTCAGTTTCCTAGAGACCTCTTGGTTTCACTCCCAGTGCCGGCACCAAGAGTAGCAGATAACCTGGTGCTCTTTCCCAGGCAGTGGGAAGTGATGATTTGAACCTCCTCAGGCTGGTCCAGGATGTCTTTCACCACCTTTGGTGCACTTTGCTCAGTCTGTAAGGCAGCTCAAGGATGTACTGAGTCATTCAGTGCTCTTTTAGGCAAGAATAAACTTATACAATGAAGAGAAGGCTGTATCCATTGCCTACATCCTTCTGCATCCATGAGTACTCCATCCTCAAAAACCACCAGCCATTTGAAACAATACTGTAACTGGGACCTCAAACAAGAATACCTGACAGAAAAACTAAGAAATTAATAGAAAAAAAGTGGGTGATAGAGACCATAGCAGTCACCTTATCCAGCCCTGCACTGAAAGGAAAAGCAATGTCAAAGCTAGATCTGAGGGTGGAGGGTCCCATACAGTCAAGATCTGATTACATCCAAGGATGTAGATTTCCCCAGCCTCTTTGGACAACCTGATCCAGTTCTACAGAAGCAGTTTCACAAGTACCAACTGTAGAGGAAAATCACTCTCCTGAACCAGCTGGCATCTGCTGATGTAGCTCATGATCCTCCTGACCATCTTCATCCAAACTTGTTGTCCATCTGGACCCCCAGGTTGTTGCCCGCAGAGCTGCTTTCCAGGCAGTTTGTCCACAACCCGTAGTGCTGCTTGGGGTTATTGCACCTTTGTGCTCATCTTCACTAAACTTCATGAGGTTTCTGCCAGCTTAATTCATAAGCTTGATGACACGTCACTGAACAGGAGCCCTACTTCCTATTTCCTCTCCCCAGTTCGGTGCCATCGGAGCACCTGCTGTGGGTTCACTCTGTTCCATCACACATGCTGTCAATAAAGGTATTAAACTGTATCAGCCCCTTTATCAGACACTAAAGAATGTCACTCATAACTGGGGATCAGCTCAAGCTATTGGCCTTTATTCTTTCAGTGGGATAGCCCAGATAAATTCTTTCACCAGCCTTGTAGTACATCCACCTAGTCCAGACCTTCCCAATTTGAGCACAGTGGTGCTATGTGACAGCGTGTTTAAAACCTTGCTAATAGGCTTTTGTTTTCTGAGCCAGTCATCTCACTGAAGAACAGAATCAGACAGCTCAGACATGATTTGTCCTTGGTACTGGGCCTTCTCCTGGAAGTGATATCCAGGCACAGGAATTGTGGCTGTCCTGTGGAGAGCCAGGAGTTTGGCTTTGGTGATCCTTGTGGGTCCCTTCCAACTCAGGATATTCTATTATTCTATGATTAAGTGATGATAATTCTATTATCAAGATGCCAGCCCAGTCATCTTTCTCTCCTTCATGTGTCTGGATATGGGTTCTGGAAGAATTTGCTCTGTAGTCTTCCCAGGGACTAGGGTTGGTATGATCCTGACCAAAACTGATTGGTTTGTTACTCATTTCATAGCAAAGCTTCATACCGTCAAGCCACTCTTTTGCCCAAAGTTGAAGACCGCCTCTCCTCACCTCCTCTTTCTGACCTTTTTAAAGACAGTCTGTGGCACTAGCCATCAGTCAAACTCTCTTATTGCATCCCTCTGATCCTGACTAAAAGATTGTGGCAGGGATACCATTTGTTACCAGGGATTTCTATTTCCTTCTTTCTTAGCAGCAGATGCAGGCTCAAGAAGAAAACATTCAAAGGGTGATATTTAGTTCCAGAGGTTATATTTGTAGTTTCTGTTATGAAATTACAGCACGTGATCTCCTTTGCCCTCCAGTATTAGTTTTCATGGTCTTTGCAGAATTCGAGGACCCTTAAATGCTGGAAAACAGTCATAATATATTGTGCCTCCGACAGTAAATGTATCCTTTCATCGAAAAAATTTGGTTATTAAGTTTCTTTACTTCATGGAGATTGATGAGATTTACCTTACACTTAGGGCTATGCAAATAATTGCTTTTGGAGTTTAGCATCAGAGCACAGCTAAAGCCAAACCCAATATTTTGAAGGTTTTCTTGCCAAAATAAAAAACTGAAATATTTAATTTTCTTTTTGAAAAGAACATTGAGCTCAATCAGAAACCAAATGTTTCACTTCATTTTATTTTTAGTAAAAAAACCCAAAACGAAACAAAACCAACCCCCCCAAAAAACCCCAAAACTCTCACCAGCAAAAAACCACCTAAGGTGTAAGTCACAAAACCAGCATGGGGAGAATTGTCCATTTTACCTGGTTTCCCAGTGTTTGGCATACTTTTCCAGATCACAGAATCACTGAATGTTTGAATTTGTAAGGAACCTTTGGAGATCCTCTAGGCTAATCCCTGTGCTCAAGTAAGGCAGATGAGAGCAGCTTAATCTGCAAAGCAGGCTCCACGAGTCCACACTTTCCACAGGATCTGACTGGGGACGATCCCTGCATCTTTCTCACCATGTGTTTGCAATGTCACTTCACTGGCACCAGCCTGAGTGGCTGCAGGAAGGTTGAGCTGAACATGAAACATCACACAGGCACTAGGACACAGATTGTTAGGCTAGTTAAGGGGGTGAAAATTCCTCTCAAAATATTTTCTTCTATTTTAGAACAATGGAAGAAATCTTAGCTATTCTGTTAAGAGCAGGACTTTTGACAACAGCCCCAAATTTGAGCCTTTATCTACATTGAAGGAATTTTGGATGCACCTTGTAATGGATCCCCAGATCATCGATTTTGGTGGCCCATGGGTAAAGAAAATGAAATTACTCCTCAGACAACACCATTCAGCCAGCCATTAACAGCGGTGGATACAGAATTCAAGGACCCATGATGTTGAAGCCTGCATAAAAACCACATACTGCCACTAAGTTGTCAAATTTTTTGGCCTGTCTTTTAGACATGATTATAGTGTGGTTCATAAACAATGCTGCAGACATGAACAGTAAGATTTTAAAGCAGTTTTACAGACAGAGAGAGTGTTAAAGCTGGTTGCAAATCCTGATGAGTGACTCAGAACCTTTGGGCTCTACAAAATTAGTCATTTATTAAAAGGTGTAAGAATAATTTCTTAATCTATTAATGAATGCACTCTACTGTAAAGTGTGACTAACTTCCCATAAAAAGAAAGCAAAATTGTGGGTGCACATAGTCTCTTTGTTATCTTCCTGCCATAACTCAGTCTGTTTCTGCGCTGTGCCTAAGCACATCCAGGAACCGAGTCCCCAGGTGCCTGAAGGTGCCTGGGGAGGGCTGACAGACTCACTCCTTGAACGGAAACCTTTTCTTGGAAAGTCTGACTCTATACTTATTTGGAAGACAGGGAAAGCAACAGCAGCCTCTCTCATTTGCTTCACCAAGCCTAGACCTGTTTCCAGTCAAGCTATTAGTCCCAGTCACTTTTTAACTGTTGTGGTTTTACTGACCCAACCTTCATTTTATATTTAGGCCATTTTCTTGTAAAGAGTCGCAGCTGTGACTGTCATTTTACTGCAGCGAAATGTGTCAGCAGGACCAAGAATAGCAGCTGTCTGTCAGACCTGCGCCTAGTGTGTTAATGGAGATACCAAGCACTGGAAACAAAACAAAAGGCACAGAAGCAGAGAATGTG
Organism: Acanthornis magna; assembly: GCA_036785705.1. Taxonomy (NCBI): domain Eukaryota; kingdom Metazoa; phylum Chordata; class Aves; order Passeriformes; family Acanthizidae; genus Acanthornis; species Acanthornis magna. Next base: position 19,275,410 of record JAWUZG010000090.1, read on the forward strand.
TAACTCTATAATGAAAGCCTTCTTTGAAAAAGTATGCTTCCTTCTTTTCTTCTCTTCTCTAAAAGAAAAAGTAGAGATTTTTTGTATTAACTCAGGGGGGCTTGTCATGTCCAGACCAATCTAAGGTAATGGAAGTTACTGAGATAAACCTTCTGCTGGGAGGACTGGAAGGTCCAGAGTCATCTGTACCTCTTCATTATCACCCCAGTGACCTATTCTGATGGATAATAGCTGAGAATTTGTGACTTCCAGCTTCATAGGAAAATATATATGGCCTGGGAGTATAGCATGAGACTTGAGACAAGGTTGTCTCAGCTCTGCCACAGCTGCCTAAAAACTTTCACTTCCACAGGAGCTGCTCAGTTTTGAGATGCTGTGGTCTGTGGTGCAAAGGCAGCTCTCACTCAGTAACTTCCAGAGTCCCTAAGGGATCTGAGACCTCGTGACACTCCTATTGCTCGGATGCACAAGTCTTTAATTTGACCTGTTAATCAGCTTCTGTGTACAGAAATCTTTAACTAAAGCCACCAAGTTTTCCATGGCTTTAAGGACTAGTGTGTTGTAGCAGTAGTAGTTTACAGATGATAACAAATGATGATTCAGTGACCCCTCAACATCTGTCAGGAAAATTTTAAATGCCTTGACAAATCCTGCTTCCTAACCTGAAACTAATCCATACTAAGTCAGTGTGTTGAGGGGAATTAAGCATAAGCAAGTAAGAGAGTCTGCCTTAGCCTGGCTGACTCACTAGCGTTGGGATAAGTTTGAAAAGTTACAGGCACCCTAAGGCAGAGACACAGCAGAGGTTGCTGAAAGCACGTCCTTCAGCATCTGGACTGGTGCTTAAATGGTTCACACTAAAAGACTTTAGAACAGGGTCCCCGAAATTTTTTTCCTGGGGGGCTGTTTAATGAGCTGAACATCAGGCTGGGGCCAGATAACAAACTTCATGTGAAATGAAATTTCCTTCTGTTTAAGAATGTAATGTAACAAGCTTTACAAATTGAAGCTGAAGTAGAGCAAATACAATAGCATTTATTTTTCCATGTTCAAGGGAGATGAATGTAGGTGATTGAATTTCCAATAATTTAAGACCACCTGTATTCAAAACCTGCCTCAGCCTGAAGGACTGAGCAAAAGTAGTCCCCAGCACAGCTCTGCACATGCCACTCCTAAAGGAGATTAATCCTGATCCCACAAGTATGGTGCATCTAGAACAGACCTCAAAGAAGTTTGTTCACTGAGCGTGGGACAACAGGAGGGCTCAGGGGAGTGCTTAGGGACAAAAAAGTTGTAGAACTTAAACTCATTATTGCCCTTTCCAGCAGCCAGTCTGGGCTCATCAGTTTTGTACAACATTGCAGTGTTTTATGGAAGGAATTTGAGTGCAGGGCAGGGAGAAAGAGTAGTACAGTAATTTGTACTGCGCTTTTTAGGGAAAGAAAAATATGATCAATAATTATTATCATGTTACTCTAAGTCTTACAAATAAAGAGTGTACCAGCTGCAAGAACACATTCCCTCTAGCACTGGTGGAAGTGGCATTTGTTCCATTTTAGACAGTGTCACATCAGCATGGTGTACCTAGTAAGAGATTCTGAGATTCCAAAAATGAGGAAAACCTGTCACTTTTTTAAAAATAGCCTATGGTGATGGATCTCATTACGCTTAGCTGGGCTCAATGCTTGGGTCTGGTTTAAAGCTTATTTTTCAGAATTATATTAAGAGATGGCAAAACCAGCATTTCTTTCCATAGCTTGCTCCACTGGTTAACGCTGCTTGTTTTCTGACATCTTGGTCTTTCTGATCTGAAGGTCCCTGGTTTCTGCATCTGTATATTTATCTGAGCTCTCAACCAAACTGAAAGACCTTTTCATTGATGTTTTACCCTGCCAAGAAACAGCAGCACTTATTATGGTCATTCTTCAATAGCCAGGTCACAGCTAAGCCTTGGTTTGGATAAGCAGACCTAACTCTCCCCATAAGGCATTTTCCTCAGACCTCAAAACATTTTTATGACTCGTGTTATGACCTTGGACACAAATTCTGTTCTTCGGGGAAACTCTGGAGGGTGAAGCCTGAACCCATGAGATCATGGCTCTGCTTCAGATACTCCTGTAAGAGATAAAAGAGCTGGGATGAAAAGATATGTGTTCTCGGGGAATACTGAGTGGTTCCTTGGGGGGAGATCTTCAAAGCAATGGATCTGAAATACCAAAAGTATCTTAAATACTGATATTTCAGCAAAGGAAAAAAAAAAAGAGATTCAATTCAATATGCAAAGAGTTAAATCAGGCAACACAGATGGATCATAACTAAAAAATGAATTTGTATTTATGAGTTTGTGTTCACAACCACCTCTTTCAACTGATTGTACCATGTGTCACTAAATAACAGGCAATGTTGAGATCACACTCTCCTATTATTAGAAATGTAATAGTCATATCTTGTTTAAAAACCTGTTTTTAAATCTGTTGCCACCTGGAAAACTAGATTAAACAGATCAAGAGTTAAGGTTATCTACAAATATTCTGGGCAGAAACGTAATTAGGGCTGTTATTAGGATTATCATTTGGAAGGCAGCATAGACGAGACTGAGAAGATAAGCCACTATCAGTTGCTGTTGAGGGCTAAAGTGATTATTAAGCTTGTAAGTTTGGGCCATGTGTTTTCCCGGCAATGTGGACATAATGTTGAATATCTTCCAAAAACCCAAGGCAGGACTGCAGATTGTTTCTCCTGAAAAGATTTCCCAGAGTGGCACCGTCAGCAGACAGGTGAAGCGCTGGTGTGTGCCAGAGCCTGCTTGCAGCTCTCCAGCAGCAGGGCAGTGGAGTGTGTAGGATGAGGTTGCAAAGCAGGGCATAAAGCTGCATACCCAGCAGCCCCATGTGAGTGCCTCCTGATGTGACTCCCTTGGGGCCCATGCTTTCCATCCCAGAGGGTCCACTCTGGACACAAAGCACTCAGCACTGCTGCACAGCACCTGCAAGGGCAGGCTGCACATAAGAAGAAATTCCATGCTAAGATGGAAGATTGAAATAATTTTTATATCAAACCGTGGCAAACAGGTTGAGTCTTTAAACAAAAGCGTTTCAGGATGCGTAACAACCTGAGCACTCTACATGTGCCTACAGTCCATGACTAGAGGACATAGAATCATAGGATGGTTTGGGATTGAAGAGACTTTAAGATCATCTAATTAATCTGCCTGCCATGGGCAGGGACAGCCTCCAATAGCCCACGTTGCTCAAAGCCCCATCCGTGTAGGTGGAAACATTAGCCTGACCCAATTGAAGGTGTCTCTGCTCATTGCAAGAGAGTTGGACTAGATGATCTTTAGATGTCCTTTCAACCCAAACTGTTCTATTATTCTGTGTGGGAGCATCACTTGCAGCTTCTTCCTAAGGAGAGCAATCAGCTCTGCAGCACCAGGTGGTGTTCTCCCCCCTCTCACCTCAGAGACAGGCAGCTCCCTAGCAACCTCACCCTCCCTTGGAGGTGAATTTCCCACCTTCCCCAGGCCTTTTCCACACTTGCCATCAGGGATCCATTGCTCTAACCTCTTGTCACACAGAAATCCTCACGGGATAAGTTACTGGGACCTGTGTGCTTCCACTTCTCTCCCTGGCACCTGCAGGGGGAACTGGTGGCGCCAGCAATTCGGTGTCTGCATCGCACCAGGCACACGGGAAAGTCCCCAGCAGGGACCTTCCAGCACGCAGCAAAGAGCATAAGAGCTGACAAAGAGCAGCTTGGTGCCACAGGCACCTGGCAGAGGTCAGCATGTCTCTGCAGGGATTATAAAGGTTAATGTGGCTGTCGCTTGCTCAAACAGGCTGACTAATCCAGAGGACACAGGCACTCCCCAGCAGCCCTCTGTTTCTGCTGCTGTGGCTTCAGAGAACTCGGGAGATAGAAGAAGGGAGATAGAAATGTCGCAGGTTTGATGGAGTTGGTGGGCTCCTCCCCAAACTGTCCTGCTCCTTGGAGCAGACCAAGCACTCCTATTGACCACAGCAAACCGGCGGCAGCCCCTGGCGCTTTGAAGTTGCTTATGTTTTGCAGCTTGCTGAGCTGCTTACTGAGAAGCCCTCATTTTGTTTTCAGAAGCAGAAATAAATTGCTTTCCTTCAGATAACTGATATTTTTCTTCCTCTCGAAATACTCAATGGACCTGTTTTTATCTCTGTGATGTTTACTTTCCAGGAGGCTTTGCCACGTTTGCAGCTTCTTGGGATTTTTTGCCTTAAGCTTCTCCACAAAATGCACAGAGAGCCCAGGGCTGGTCTCTGCTTTTGGGAGGGAAAATCTGCTCCTGAGACAGAAAGGATGGCCCTTCTCATGACTTTTTCTTTTCTTGGTTCTGTTTTGACATTTTGTCTTCCTTCACATGAACAGGAAGCTATAGGGACAGCCACAAATCATCCTGCTGCCTTATGTCCTTCAGCTCCACTATTTTTACACTTGTTTTTGTACATGTGCCTCTGCATTTACAGGATAAAATGGTGATGGCAGAATGTCTCTGATTACAAATTCCATTGCGTCTAAGAAGACCAAGTGCCATTCCCCTTATTCAAACCCAGCCAAGTATCTTTCCTACTCTGAATTTATAGTAACCATAATTCCAGAAGATCTTCAGATACCTCACAGTGTGTTTTTTCAGCATGAATAGGTTTTACAGCTGGGCGAGGTCATACATTACAGAGAAATTTATGCCTAAACATCTGCTCTTAAATGTCCTTCAGCTACTCGAGGTGGTTACAAATCCATCCACAGCACCCACTGGAAGATATAAAAAACTACTACCCTAATTTAATGTAGAAAAGTATTTTTTATTCCACTGACAGTCTGGATAGCAGGAAGGAAGATGTCAGGAAACTTTAGATTCATGTCAGACCTCTCAATTTTCTCAGTGGTAGGGAAAAGTTCTCTTCTTTTTTTTTCCTCCCCTTATACGTTTACAATTGAACCAGCTCAGTGTTGCTATAATTAGGCAGTTCTAGAAGGCCTAATAGGTAGAAAAGCATGCTCACTTATTTCTGCTTGCCCTAAAACTTTTGATAAGGTTTTGATTAAGCCTATTGTGGCAGATTGACTCTACACACATAATAAAAAATAGTCCTTGGCACAAGAAATTCATAACTGGGAGGTGAAACATACAGAAAAATGTATATATGGTTTCTTTTGCTGTCATGAGTAGTGGCTTGTTTGAGATAATAAGGCAAGCATGTCTATAAATACTTCTGATTTACTAAATTAATAAATAATTTCAATTGCACATGTTTGCTGCTTTAAAAAAAAAAAAAAACCAAACAAAAAACCAACCAAACAAACGACAACAAAAACCCAACAATCCTGGAGAGTTGTCATTAAGTAGACCAGCCTGGCTTCATGTTGACCACAGGAACAAGGTCCTATGGGGTTATTCTCCATGGAGCAGATTTTTCCTGTGGTTTTCCTAATTCATTACTTAATTTAGCAGTGTACTAATCTAGACCTAATCACTGTTGTATCTCAGCATCTGTGATGTTGTTCTTTCCAGTAAGACTGTCCATACAGCCTGCTTCAAACCCAATGGCACAAAAAATCCTTGTGACCCAAAATTTTACTGTGATAGATTTTAAGCAAAAGTATACAACAGCAATTTCATTAAGCCAAAGAAGCTATGTCAGTCATTGCAGAATTATATACATTTTGGTATCGTAATTATGTGAACAGAAAAATAGGAATATTTATAACTGAAAATGTAAACTTCCTAAGCTGGCCTCATTGGGGTTCTGTAAATGCTCAAAATAGTTTTTATTTTCTATGCCACAACCTCTCTTTTTCTGCCAGCAGATTTAAACATGAATAGTCCTTTTTACAATGCTGCTGTGGAGTTTCTACATCTGCAACAGAGCCAGATTCAACATGATGCTCTCTTTCAGCATTTTATATAGTGAATTTCTTCTTTAATCAGTTAATCCAATGTTGAAATAAAGCTAGCATTTCACATGGGCTATACATTCAGAAGAGGAGATAGACGGAATTATGCCAGCTGACACCAAGCAAGGATAGAATCAAAGGACCATTTAGGTTGAAAAAGAACTCAAGACTATGCAGTCCAATCATTGTCCTAACACCATCAAAACCATGAAACCATGTCTCCAAGTGCCACATATTCACATCTTTTAAATTCCTCCAGGGAGGGTGGTTCTGCTACTTCCCTGGGCAATGTGTTCCAATGCTTTACAACCCTTTAGGGAAGGAAAATATTCTTAATATCCAATCTAAACCACCCCTGGTGCAACTTGAGGCCATTTCTTCCTATCCTATCTTGAATTACCTGGGAAATGAGACTGACCCTCCATGTCACTACAACCTTTCAGGCAGTGGTAGAGAGCAGTAAGATCCCTACTGAGCCTGTTTCCCCACCTAAACACCCCAGCTCCTTCAGATACTCCTCATCAGACTTGTGCTCCAGATCCTTCCCCAGCTCCATTGCCCTTCTCTGGACACACCCCAGCACCTCAATGTCCTTCTTGCAGTGAGGGGCCCAGAACTGATCACAGGATTCAAGGCCTCACCAGTGCTGAGCACAGGGGACAACCACTGCCCTGGTCCTGCTGGCCACACTGTTGCTGGTGCACTCCAGGGCGCCATTGGCCTTCTCGGCCACCTGGGCACACTCTGGCTCATGTTCCGCTGCAGTCACCAGCACCCCCAGGTCCTTGTCTACTCAGCAGCTTTCCAGTCACTTGCAGGCTGTAGTGTTGCTCAGGATTGCTGTGACCCAAGTGTTACTTTGCCTTGTTAAACTTCATACCATGGGCCCTGGCTCATCGGATCCAGCCTGTCCAGATCCCTCTGTAGAACCTTCCTTATGGAGGATCTGTAGAGAACAGCAGATCTGTAGAGATAATAGATCAAGACTGATCTGCTGATCAACACTCCTGCCCAACTGCGAACTGACTGAGGGTGCACTCGATCCGGTTGTCCAGATTGTTGTTAAGGATACTAAACAGAACTGGCCTCAGTACTGTGCCCTGGGGAACACCAGTAGTGACAGCTGCCAACTGAAGGTAACTCCATTCACCATCACTCCCTGGGCCTGGCCATCCAGACAGGTTTTTACCCAGTGAAGAGTACACCTGCACATGAGCAGCCAGTTTCTCCAGGAGAGCATTGTGGGAAATGGTGTTAAATGTTTTATTAACGCCCAGGAAGAAAATCTACGGCCATTCCCTCATCTTTTAAGTGGATCACACTTTCACAGAAGAAAATCACGTTGGTTAAACAGGACCGGCCTTTCATAAACCCGTGGTGGCTGGGCCTCATTCCCCAGTTGTCCTGTGCATGCCACACGTTGGCACACAAGATGATCTGCTCCATGACTTTGCCCAATACCGAGGTCAGATTTTCAGGCCTGCAATTCCCCAAATCCTTCTTTCAGCCTTTCTTGTAGGTGGGCATTGTATTTTCTAGCCTCCCACCAGCGCTGCTGATTTATCAGGGCTGCTGATAAATGATGGAAAGTGGCTCAGTGTGCACTTTTGCCAGTACTCTCAGTACCCATGGGTGGAACCCTTAGGTGGATGCCATCTGTCCCCAAAGACTTGTGTGGGTCTCAGTGGCATAGCAGATTGCAGACCATTCCCCCCTGGATTGTGGGGGCTTCACTCTGCTCCCCATCCCTGTCTCCCAGCTCAGGGGGCTGGGCACCCAGAGAACAAGTGGTCTTACTGTTAAAGACTGAGGCAAAGAAGGTATTAAATACCTCAGCCTCTCCTTCATCCTTTGTCACTCTGTTTCCTCCTACATCCAATCAAGGATGGAGATTGTTCTTAGACCTCCTTTTGTGGCTGATATGTTTCTAGACACATTTTTTGTTGTCTTTTGCAGCAGTGGCCAGATTAATTTCAGTTTGGGCTTTGACCCTTCTAATTTTTGGCCTGCATAACCTTGTGTTATCCTTGTAGTCCTGACTTTCCTTCCAAAGGTGATAAACTCTTTTGTACCCCAGGTTCCACCCAAAGCTCTCTGTTCAGTCAGGCTGGTCTTCTTCCCCATTGGCTCATCTTTCAGCACATGGGGACAGCCTGCTCCTGCACCTTTAAGATTTCCTCCTTGGAGAATGTCCATTCTTTCTGGACTCCTTTGCCCTCAGGACTGCCTCCCAAGGGACTCTCTTAGCCAGGCTTCTAAACAGGTCTTAGAACCTAAAATCTCTGTAACAAAAAGACAGGAACCCACCTCAACACTGATTAAAGTAATTTGGATTTTTTTTCCATTGACTTTACTAGTACATATATTAAGCTGTCAATTTTTTTCTGCTTTTCTCTCAGCAAAATTTTTCTTTCTTGGTGTGCACTGTGGGTCTCTTATATGTGATGAAGAGCTGTGTGAGACATTTTCCACTCTTCTTTATTTGATTCTTTTATAGCATTTTGCTATGCTGGTGTGTGGGCCTTCCATGACTGGGACAAATGCAGAACTGGCAGGAGATGCTACAGATGTAGATGAGAAGGGGAAAAAAAGCACATGACATCTTTTAGGAGGAAGAATTTCTGTATTAAATACTCACTGCTTTGCCAAGCTGCAAAAAATGTCAGTGTCTGGAAATAACAGATCTCCATTTTTTCTTTAAAAACTTTAATATAGAATATGTATAATATAAACAAACTCAACATGCCCAGCACGGAGAGAGCCTAGGTGGAGGTACAAAGCTCAAAAGGAGTCACGGGCTTTCTAAATAAGCCTTAAATCCATGGTTAAAGCCAATTTCAGGGACATAAAATCATACTATGGAAGATCAAAATTAGAGCCTAAATATTATGCTAGGCTGAGCTTGGTCTAATCAAATTCATTTAACCCCATTATTCTCTTTCTTGTGTATCACAGATGAATACAATGGAGCCCTCTTGGCAGGAAGCCAGCCTAAAGCCATCTATTACCCTCCATACTGAAGTTCTGACAAGGAGAACAAGGCAGCTGCCTTTATAGTAATTGATATTAATGACTCAGGTTAGAGACCATTGTGCCAGCTTGGGACTGAAAACAAAGAGAAACCACAGCCCAGCTCCATGGCAATAGGGACAGGAGTAGTCTGAAGACAGATGGACACAATGGCAGCAGAGCAGTGTAGTCCTTTTCTAAAAAAAAAAATTTGTCTTGGATGTTATTTGGATGAGACATAAACATACATTAAATGAGAACAAGAATTACAATTGTAATTGGGAGTATCTTTCTGTGCCATTTCTCTGATGTGTCCTGCACTGTGTTTGTGGGCTGGAAAAGGCAGATGTGGGGTTGGCCCCCTCCCTGGCATGGGAGCACACTGGCCAGGAGGATTGCATCCCCAGGCACTATGCACTGCAGGGGTGAACTACAGGTTCAGCCCCAGATGTTTCCCAGCAAGCCCTGGCCTAAGCCTGCCCCAAACTCCATTCCCAGGCTTCTTACAACATTCATGGTAAGGTTATTTTCAGTGTTTTGTGGAAGTCTGATCTAGTTTTATCAGATGCCTGCAGATTTCACACATTTTTGCTGAAAATTAGCTCTTGCCTTCAAATTAGCTGGAGCTATTCTATCCAGCAGATCCAGTGATTTGCATTGGTGAAAACTGAAGTGATTGCACCTATTCTGTTTTAATTGTGACAGGCTCTGCTCTGACAAACCATGACTCAAGGTTGAAATGAAAGGATGGAGAGGCAGCCCTCACAGTACAAGAGGCAATATTTACGCAGGGGAACAAAAATTCTGCAGTGCTGCTTGCTTTAGTTTGTGACAGGTTTGATTTTCAGTTTATTTAGGGAAAAAGTGGTAAAAGGGACAAACATATGCAAGGGGCCTTTGTTCTATCAACGTGGGGACAGACTGTTGTGACCCTGGGAGTGATACACCACTGTGTGCTCTCTCAGGCCTAACTCAGGTTTCCCTGGCCATCTTCATGTGCTATTTTCTCTTGCTGCCTTATCCTACTCCAAGCTTTCATATCCCTTAGCCCCCAACCTGTCTGGAGCATCATGCAGATCATGTGAACGGTGATTACCACAAACCGCTGTTCTGCCTGTTGAGGTGTTGTGTCTTTTGGCTATCTTATCATCAAGGTGTTGAGAAGCTCAGCATTGCAACATACGCTGTCTGTTAAAATAAACGTAGTGTCTATGTTGTCGTTGTCATTGAGGAAAAGGATTTCTTAAGTAGGTTCTTGAGAAATACATTTTCTTCTTGACCTAATTCTCTTCAAAAGACTGAGAGATAGAGTCAAGTGTATCACACTTTTGAAATGAAAATAGCACTCAAGCTTGCTCTATAATTTCTGGTCTCTCATGTAAACATCTGCTGACATTCCCTTCAAACTTTGCCTGCTTTTGCACCTTTGGAGTATTTTAGCATAAAGTGAAAAGAATGAAGTCTTTCAAAAAGAAAAATGAGTCTGTATGTCCTCACTATTCAGGAAGAAAGCAAATCCCTGGGTTACTACACAAATATCAACATTTGAAATACTCTTGCTTTCCCAGCCTCTTCTCTACTGTCACTACTCCGAAGACCAATTAACACAAAGCATTTACTCCTTATTTGTCTGGGCTGATAATTATTTAATGACACAGGAATCTGAAATGTCAAGACACAAGTCAAATCTGATTCCAATTGTTACCTTTAAACCACAAGAGATTCAAAACTGTGATATAGTCTCCTATTACAGGGAGTAGGGTAAAATTTCAGGAAGCAAATACTTGTCTCGTAGAGGAAACACAATGATCATGCAGGTAGTTATTCCAGCTGGAGGCTCATCCCCTGCATTACTTTTTTTTTTTTTTTAAGATCACGGATCCGATAATCTTTGAAGATATTTCAAAACATACAAAAGGCAGAGAGGCGATAATACAAAGCCAACCAAGTTCCACCAAGGGCAAATACTGCCTGACTAATCTAGTGGTCTTCTAAAATTAAGTGACTGCCTCAGTGGACAAGGTAAGAGCTACAAATGTCCTCTCTGTGGCCTTTTGTAGGTACCTTGATAAGGTCCCCACAACATTCTTACCTCTAAATTGCAGTGATATGGGTTTGATGGACGAACTGTTAGATGGGTAAGGAATTGGCTGGATGTCCACTCAACAACTCAAAGACCAAGGGTAAGTACTGGGTCCAATACTGATTAACATCTTCATAAATAGAGTGGTGCACTTGACACACCTGAGAGAAGAGACACCATCCGGGGGGATCTTGGCAGGCTTGAGGGGTGGACTTATGTGAAGATCATGAAGTTCAATTCGGACAAATGCAAGGCTGTGCACCTGGATGAGGACAGGCCCTAACACCAGTACAGATGGGGGAGATGAATGAACTGAGAATCACAGAACGATCCACCCTGCAAGAGGAATTTGGGTATACTGGTGAGTCAGCAGTGTGCATTTGCAGTGGGGAAAGACAATTGTAACAAGTACAGCCACCACCTGAGGAATCTGATTCCCCTTCTCTACTCCACTCTGGTGAGACACCACTTCGAGTACTGCATCCAACTCTGGAGTCCTCAGCACATGAAAGACATGGACCAGTTGGATCAGGTGCAGAGGAGGACCACAGAAATGACCAGAGGACTGGAACACTTCACCTATGAAGAAAGACTGTCCAGTCTTGAAAAGGCTCTAGGGAGACCCTCATGTGACCTTTCAATATATAAAGGGGATTTGAGAAAGACTTTTTACCAAGGCCTGCAGTGATAGGATTAGGAGCAATGGTATTAAAATGTGACTGGGTAGATTTAGACTGTATATAATTAAGAACTTTTTTTTACTATGAGGGTGATGAGACAATGGAACAGGCTTCTCAGAGAAGTTGTGGATGTCCCATCACTGGATTGGTTGGACAGGGCTTTGAACAGCTTGATCTTGTGGAAGGTGTCACGCCCCTTGGCAGGGGAGTTAAACTAGATGATCTTTAGGGATGCCTTCCAATGAAATCCATTCTTGGATTCTACAAAATCCCCTACGCATGTGTACATGCATATATACATATCTATATCTATATCTATATCTATATCTATTTATGTCTATATGAAAAAAAGTAATGTCCCAAATAGTTTCAGACATTTTGTGCCTTTCCCCCCTTTCTTGTGCTTGAGATACTTTTGGGACATCTCCATTTTCTCTAGGATGCCACAGCTAGAGAGTGTTAAAAGATTCAATGGTATGGTGAGACTTCTGGGTCAAAAGCAGCCCATGAGGAGTTCATACAAGGCCAAAGACCATAGCTTGCAGTAAATCTGTACAGGTGGATAATCCTAATCCGCAGATGTGAAAGGAGACATAGGAGCCCCCAGTGCCACTGCCATCTTCTTATGGGAACATCTCCTGGAGTATCCATAACCTCTCAGCTGTCTGAGGTCTGCCATAAATGTCTTGTTGTTATCAAACTTGGACATCTCAACTTTGTTTTGCAGAGTAGAAAAACTCACTGTCTCAACTGTATGTAATGTCTCTTTTCTCAATCTTGGCAAGTTCACCTTGTACAGCTTCCTCCTGAGCTTTGGCTCTCTCTTTATATTTGCCTTCTAATCTTTATTTACACACCTTTTCACACTCTGTCCTCTGGGCTCTGCATTTCTTTCCTAGGGGACCTGGCAATGTCTTCTCTCAGATGTCTCTATAGAATTCTACCCTTCTATGAATTGCCCAGATACAAGACTAATTTTTTTTCAGTTCAAGTATTCACAGACAGAACATTCCTTTGTGTCTCAAGTGAAGTCTTGTCATCACAACAGAATTATTGACATTGTTTACAAAAGCCCAGATTGTACGTTAACATGAATTCTCCACTTGTGCCAGATTCTGTAAGAAGCAGCTCATAAAACAGTTCATTAAAAAAAAAGAATTAAAACATATCCATTTCAGAAACAATAGCATTTAGTGCCTGGAGACCTGGAACTTCCTACTTGAATCAGTGGCTGATTTTTAAGCACTGTGGATGCCTGAAGGTGCTGTATGAACATCATCCATTTTGCCCATATCTTTCTGAGAAAAGCTGAATCTGTTTTACTTTTGCTTCAAAGACATATTTGGCAAATACTGAAGAAGTGTCTTCATGTAAGAAATTGGCCGACTGGGTTTAAGTCTTAAGGCTCACAGGGAAGAATAAGTCCACCTGTTACACTGTTAGTGTCCAGATATTCTTCAAATTACAGTGGAACAAATGGGTTCCAGCCTAATATGTTGTCTGACCTGTGATCACAAGATAAGCTCAGGGTCATGACTTCCCTTCAAGCCTGGAATTCGTGTGTGATGAGATCTAGAAGAGTCGCTTGATTAGGATTTTACTTCATATTAGGGTAGGTTGTTATTGAAGAAAAAAGCCTTAGTTATAATACTCAACTGTGCTAGTCAAAGCCTGTCAAACCCTTCAGATAATGTAATGAATCTTCTAAATGGAGTAACTGATATGCCTCTCCGAGTGTTACCTTCCAGTTAGTCTTTAAAAGATGAGAATGGCACTGATGCTATTGGTTACTAGGGATTACACGGTTACAGAATCACAAGTGGTGTTCCCCAGGGCTCAGTAGTGGGGCCAGTTCTGTTTAATATCATGGAGTCACAGAATTACAGAATCACAGAACCACAGAATGTGCTGAGTTGGAAGGGACCCACAAGGATTATCAAGTCCAACTTCTGGCCCTGCACAGGACCATCCCCAAGAATCATACCATGTGCCTGAGAGTGTTGTTCAACACTTCTTGAACTCTGCCAGGTTGGTGCTACGACCACCTGTTCCAGTGCCCAAAAACCCTCTGGGTGAAGAACCTTCTTTTAATATCCAACCTAAACCTCCCCTGTCACAACTTCAGGCCATTCTCTTGGGTCCTGTCACTGGTCACCGCAAAGAGATCAGTGCCTGCCTCCCCCTCATGAAGAAGTTGTAGACTGTTAATGAGGTCTCCCCTCAGTCTCCTTTTCTTCAGGCTTAATAAACCAAGTGACCTCAGCCGCTCCTCCTACAGCTCATACTCAAGGGCCTTCACCATCCTCGTGGCCCTCCTTTGGACACTCTCCAACAGTTTAATGTCTTTCTTATATTGTGTCACCTGAAGCTGCCCCCAGCACTTGAGGTGAGGCCTCCCCAGTGCAGAGCAGAGCGGGACAATCCCCTCCCTTGCCTGTCTGGGGATGTTGTGCCTGCTGACCCCCAGGACAGGGCTGTCCCTCCTGGCTGCCAGGGCACTGCTGACTCATATTCAACTGGCCATCAACCAGGACACCCAGGTCCCTTTCCTCAGTGCTGCTCTCCAGCCTCCCATTCCCCAGTCTGTCTGTATATCCAAGGTTGCCCCATCCCAGGTGAAGAATCCAGCACTTTGCCTTGTGGAACTCGATATGGTTGGTGATCACACAGCCCTCTAATTTTTCAAGGCATCTCTGCAGGGCCTCCTTGCCTTCAAAGCAGTCAACAGCTCCTTCAGTTTTGTATCGTCTGCAAACTTGCTTAGTGTCCCTTCCAGTCCTGCATCCAAGTCATTAATAAAGACGTTGAAAAGCGGAGGGCCAAGGATGGAGCCCTGCAGAACCCCACTAGTGACAGGTCACTAGTCTGATGTCATCCCATTCACCATAGCCCTTTGCCCCCTGTACCAAGCACTGGTGAGGCCACACCTTGAATCCTGTGTCCAGTTTTGGGCCCTTCACTCCAGGAAAGACATTGAGGTGCTGGAGTGTGTCCAGAGAAAGAGAACAGAGCTGAGGAAAGGTCTGGAGCACAGGTGATGAGGAGCAGCTGAGGGAGCTGGGGGTGTTTAATCTGGAGAAAAGGCTCGGTGGAGACCTTATCACTCTCTACAGCTGCCTGAAAGGAGGGTGTAGTGGCATGGAGGGCCAGACTCTCCTCCCAGGTAATTAGTGATAGAAGAGGAAGAAATGGCCTCAAGTTGCACCAGGGGAAGTTTATACTGCATATTAGGAAAAATTTCTTCACAGAAAAGGTTGTCAGGCATTGGAACAAGTTATTCAGTTAAGTAGTGGAACCACAGTCCCTGGAAGTGTTCAAAAAACATGCGATGTGGCACTTGGGGATGTGGTTTAGTGGTGAACAGAGTGGTGCTGGGTTAACAGATGGACTGGATGATCCCAGAGATCTTTTCCAAGCTAACCATTTCTATGAATTTAAGTGCAGCATTAGAAAAGATACAAATAGCTATCAAGGGCCTTTATATCCATATGTGAGAAAATTTAAATACCATTAAAGTGAGCAGCGAAACAAAATTTTTACCACCTTCTACTAGTAATCCATTAAAAAAACCCATGGTGTTAAAGGTGCAGGTTTTGTTGGACTATCATCCCCATCAAAATAATTTAATTGTAGCTGGCACTGATTTTTAGATCTGCTGTTGGCAGAGGTTTAGAGAGGTCACACATTGTCTGGGGAAGACCCCCATTAACTACCTGCCTGCCAACAAATTGACCAAGAGTATATAACCTACAAGCATGCATTTGGATTTTTTGCAGTGTTTAAAGCCCACGGTCATTTATCAAGAGTGAGTTGATTTAGCGTGTAATTTGGAAGAAGCAGTTTCTCTCCTGAAGAGATGAGTGGACACTGACCCATGGTATTGATTCATAGTTCAGTTTATTCAGTTACAC
Source organism: Acanthornis magna (assembly GCA_036785705.1). Taxonomy (NCBI): domain Eukaryota; kingdom Metazoa; phylum Chordata; class Aves; order Passeriformes; family Acanthizidae; genus Acanthornis; species Acanthornis magna. Next base: position 19,291,021 of record JAWUZG010000090.1, read on the forward strand.
ACTTGATAGTATTGGGATGATAATTTGTACATTTCGGTGTCTGCATGATAATTACTTCTTTTCTCAGTGGTTTAAACTATTTTCTATTATTTCAGCTTACTCACAGCTCAGATGAAGCATAGGTTATAAGCCTCAATTGCTAAGGATGGATCTGGACAAACAGTGCAATAAACTTTGCTGATGTTGATTTGAAAAGCTTAGGTGCACAATTTTGGTTTCTATTCCCTTGGCACAAGGTTGCCAAAATTACTGAAGCCCTACCAGTGTAAGACAGAAGCACAGCTTTCTCCTGCTGTTTTTTATTTGGTGGACATACGCACGAACAGGAACTCAAAGTCCCTTTTCTTGTAAAGACGTCATGGGCAAAATGTTAGGCTATAGTATTACCTGGTATTATAAAGCCCTCTGAAGCAGGCAGAGTCCAGTGAGTTCTCAGCTAGATGAGAACAGTGGCTCATTCACGTCACAGCTATATGCTATTTTTGGCATGCAGTTGACTTTTCCTTTTTAGAAAAATAAAAACTATTCAAATAGAAAGTTCTTCTAGCTTGGTATATATACCAATTTGGCTGCTTTCAGCTATATTGATTTCCTTTCACCTGCCAAAAATTACTTTTTTAAAAGTCTGCAGAATTTTGAGGCTGGTTTTTTTCAAGCTCCCTTTGTACTTCCTCTCTGAATGCGGAAAAGGGTTATCCCTTGGGAATGATGATGGATCCAGTTATGTGCCCAGAAGAGAAGGAGTTAAGGTAGACAAACAAAGGGTGGTGAACACTCAGACAACATTTGGCTTTCTGTGAGCAAAGGACGTACCCATGTACAGAGACTGAGGGGATGCCACACCTAGGCAGTGTGTCCATACCACCCTCAGTGTTTCCCGTACACATAACTTCTCCTCAACTTGAACTTCTAAAAACAAGCTCTGGAGCTGGCTGGGACAAGAATTCTCAAAGAGCTAGGACAATGCTGATCTTGTGCCTTCCACAGAGATTAAGCAGAAAATTCTATTAATAATATCTGCAAACCTTGTTCTTTTATGGTTTTAATTGAAATACTGCATCTGAGCACTACAATAAGGCCTGATTCAGAGCAAGTCAGCTCTAATGGTTTTTGCTTTATTCACACCAAGATGGTTTTTGCTTTATCCATACCAATCCATTTTTGCACAAAGGTAACAATTTAGTAAATTAATACTTACTGACATACATCAGCATAATATATAAGGTGTAATAAAATATGTGTTGGTCTATTTTTTATAGACTTTACTGAGGGAATGAGATTATACAGGTGTACAACATTACTTTTCCTTATTAGGAGAATAAAATCTCTAACACTGGAAAGCATCTCTTGGTCATCTCCTGAAGTATTTCAGATTTTCTCCAGTGTCTTCTTGTTGTTTAAAGGGAATATAATTCACATCCATAATGGTCATGGGTTATTTTCTGGACTAGATCTCTGTCAGGGTGGCAGGCATATATTATACAGTAGAATCGTGCAGGGCCAATGGTAGTTTGCACTTTATTCTGAATGAATGGAATGATAAATGAAAGACGGAAAGTTCTTTATTTCAGCATGTGTTTATGGTCCCAGCTGGAGATCAGCTCCCTTCCAGACTAACACAGAAAAGGGAATTGAATTTTGTCCAAATTATCCAGCTTTTTCTTTTCTTATACATATTGACCCTAAACTGCTTTCTGAAAGTTCTTTTGAATTTGACCAGAACTAAACAGGAGCAGCTTACCTGCCTGAACTGGAACTCAACCACTATAGATACTGCTCTGACTTTCCAGTTTACAGAGGAGGTTAGCATGTCCTGACACCACTTGAGCACTGCAGGAGCCACACCTCTTGTGAGATTTGGATTGAACTAGATCTTAGTTGTGGTTATTCCAGAGTATGGGTACCACTTTACTGCCATGCTCCGCCTAGAGGTGATGACTTCATGAAGAGAGGGATTCACCTCATCTCAGAACTGGATGTTTGATTCAAACAAATTGTCTTCGTTTACAGAGCTAGACAGAGGGGTATCCAGGGGAAGATGCACAGAGAGCCCGGGTGACTACTTTAGACTAATTTCATGTTTACCAGGAGATTGTTGGACAAAAATTTCACATTTGAAATGTCTGCATATGTACAGACACCTTTTGATGTTACAGCCAACTGCTTCTTTGTTCCATAACTCTCCAGCTGACACCTTCCCTGTTCCTGAGGCACCTCAGAGCAAGAGCTTTGTGAAGTGACCAACTTCCATGTCATGTGGAAAGTTCACATCTTTTTCAAAAGATGGCTTTTTTCCTCTGTTTTATCACAAACTGGCAGCACCAGTCTGAACAAAACCAATGGAAAATATGCACTGGAAAGTCATTATGAACTAGGAGAAGAAGGGACAGGAGATCTTTTAATTGTCACTTTAATTTAAGTTTCCATGGTTGTATGAAAACAGGATGGTGACAATCTCTCTCTTGCCTCTTTCCTTAGTTCTTGTTCCATCTGTAACTAGTCAGGAAGAGATTACAAAAAAAGAAAGGGTTGTTCATACTTGTTTGTCCATGAAAATATCTCTAGCAAGAATTATTTTTTGTCTCAAAGATCTAAAATTCATTTTACCCGCCAGACTGGATGACTGCTGTGAAGTAGTTATACAAAAATAGTTGAATTTTTTTTAATTAATATTCTTTAATTATGTTTGCATCTGGTCTAGTTTTGCTTTCCACAGATATTCGTGCAAATAAATTTTTTTGAACAAAGTCTTTTTCAAAGGAAATATTAAGTATGAGCAGTCAAATGTATATGCAAAGGAAAATTTACACTGCCTTTCTGCAAGGCTTCAGATGCAAAATCTCAGGAATATTTGGTTTATTCCTGATGTCACGAAGCAGTAAGAATACAGAGTAGCTGAAGTGACATGTCCAATCTGGAAAAGCCAGGTCCTGTTTCAAGGGTGAAATCCTATTTCCTCTGAATTCATTAGTGGAATGCCCGCACATTTCACAATGACAAGGTATTGCCGTACTTCTAAGATACAGAGCCCACTTTTTTTAGCCTAAGGGTTAGACAATGCCGACTTAATAAATTCAGAAAAATCCCTTTATATTTTGAAGACCTTTAAACAGCACAGAGAAGGAAAATAATCTTTTGCCATTACTGTTCCAGGTTAATTTTAGATAATTTTTGGGCCGTGTCACTGCCAGGAAAGGTATTTTGCCAGCCCTCCTATTCCCAACCTCACAGCTGTCACTCTGGTTGATTTGTTTAGCTTGACCGATGAGCTGATGCAGCAGAAACAAAAAGTTGTGAGCTGATGTAGAGACAGATTGGCTTCATTGCGACAAGCCCCCCTGATCTGGCTGGCAGCTTGGCTGTTCAAAAAAGGTGTCAGTGGAGGGGAGGTGCCCAGAACACAGGGTCTGAAGGGGCAGCACGGCATGGGACTGCCTCTACATCACTTTTAAGCCAGCTACATCCTTGCCCCCTGAAAATAAGCAAGAAGTGAGGAAAAAGACACCTTTAGCTGCTCCTCTGACTCTTCTGGACATTTTACCTCAAAAAGGTGGAAAAAGCAGGGATGCCATTTCAGTTTTCAGTAGTAGATAAGGGCTCTTCAGGCAGCAGGCAGCAAAGCAGCATACAAAAGCATGATGGTTTAGAAAAGGAGGTTTTTCAGCCCTTTCTCAGAGACAGGGAGGCAGATTCTCCTACTTCCTGGTATTGGTAACATTTGTTAAAACGATGAGGTGTGTGCCAGTGGCTCCCCTCCACACTGTGTGCTTTGCCTTTGGGCTGTGCTTGTGCTCCAAGGGCCCCACAAGCTCTGAACACGGCTGGTGCTCCAGAGGCTCTAGGGTGTTGCATCTGAGGTGCTGTGTTGCTGCCTCATGGGCTCTGCTCTCCTTTTCCTGCCAGGCTGGTCCTGCTGCCCTGCTCTCAAGGCAGCAAAGGACACACTGCCACTGAACGCACCTGGGTGTTATTGGATTCTCTGTTACCTCTCTTGACATTAGGAAGCAGTCCTGAACTGCCTCTCCCAAATGTTGGTTTGGAAGTCAGTGCCTCCCCAGAAGCAGGGCAGCAGCCTCTTTCCACTACCAGTGGAAATCCCTCCAGCACCAGGATGTTAAACCTTTGGCCTTTATCTAACCTTGTCCATCCACCCTTCCCACCATTCACTATCGATGTCTCCACAGCTGTTGATGTGTTTTGCTGGAGCCAAATTCGGTCATTTCAGGTTCCCACAGGAGTACTGTTTCTAGACCCCTATAATTTTCCATTGTGCCTCTGTTGAAATAGAGAACACTGAAAGTCTTTTATGGAGGAGGCTTATAAAATATGAACATCTGTTTGTTATGAAACTTAATGCTGTCAGCTTGTAAGAACCATCTAGAAAAGTATTTAACTCGAAGTGCTCTTTGTGTGTATTGGAACAAAAGGCTTATATAGGTATGTTGGAGGAGACACCTGCCTCACGTAAGATTTATTTCAAGATAGTGTCATTGGGGACTTAGAAAGGATTCAAATTAGAGAATGTGAATTCTCCTGAGACTTTTCTCCAACGTGCACTTAAAATGCCAGATTTTATTGGCTCAAGACCGCTATCAGACATGTTTTTTTTTTACCTGGATATACCTGCACTTCTTCAGTTTTGGCTTTCTGAGATGGTTGCATTTTGAAGTGAAAATCACTGGCATTCAGCAGCTGCAGGTGATGGTTGACAAGGTTATGTATTAATATTCTGTGACTACAAAATGCTGCCTCAGATGAGTTGATTCCAATGGAAAGTTAGCAATGTGCTTATCTTTGAAATGATACTATTGAATTACATTTTTGTGTAGCAGTTGGTTTTATACCTTGCGTTTACATCAAACCAGTTTAATAAGCAGCATGAGAAAAGGAAAAGAGTAAACAGTGAGCTTTGTTCAAAGCACTCATCAACTCATCTATGTACCCAAAGGGGGTGAGAGAGTTTCTCTTTTCTAAAAAATACATCTGTCATATTAATAGACCATTTGATACACTGCCACATGTGAGTGTCAGATTGAGTTGCCAATGCTGGTGACAGTGGGATCCTAGAAATTAGAAATGGAAGAAGGTCATTAGGTTTACACTCTGCCCTTTTGTTGATATACCGCTAAATGACTTTCTCTGGTGTGCTCTGCAGTTGCATTTTAAATGAGCCCAAAGTTATACTCTGTTAGTCAGTAATCAGGACTGAGGAACTCAGAGCCAAAGGAAGTGTGCAGGTTGAGTGTCAAGTCAAAAGAATTTGTTCCCGGTGGATTTTTTTTTTTCCCCCCAAAGACTATTTACTGTTTTGCATTAATTCAGATGGAGCCAAGAAGACTCAAATTGACAAAGCTGTGCCTCAAAAATAAAGTGCAAAACAAAACCTGCTGGTGGTGTTTCAAAGAAACACTGAAATACAGTTGGACCATATTGCGTCTCTATGTTCTCCAAGGATTATCACTTTTTTAATCATGATTTGTGTACTTTTTCCACTTTTTGCTTTATAAGCAACAAAGAAAAAGAGGGGAGAGTACAGGACACAAAATAACTGTGTCACACACACAGAGTTAAAAAAGGGAAGGTTTCTTCTACTCTATTTAGTCAGATTATCTCAGGTGTAACTTGAAACACTAGGAGATCGAAAGGGAAACTGAACAGAGGGCAAATTTAAGAGTTTTGAAGGGATGGCGCAAAACATTTCAGCTCAAAGTTTGATGAGCCTTTATTTGTGTGCACACTACCAGTTTAAACACTGATGTATAACAAAGTCATTCATAGCTTAACATAGCCCATAACACATTGTCTTTCATCCCATCGTATGAAATGTCAGCTTAGCAAATACTACGCTTTTGTAAAATTTACCACTTGTCTTACAAACCAAGACAAACCTCTGGTGCCATGGCCAAGCTCAGTTCACTGCTGCTGGACCACACAGGGGCAGCCTCATTTGTGAGATATGAGTGCATACGTATGCAGGACATGCAACATCTCCTGTTGTTGTAATAATGCACTGATATGATTATCCCTGGGTCTGTTTGGGCTGGCTATTATTAAGTTTCCAACATGTTATTTTTTACCTATCATTTGAGGATTTGATAGCCTTAAATCCCTGAACACACTGAAGAGATTGCTAGGGGTAGGTTCATCCTGGAGGCTACCACAGCTAGGAGACTTCTGGAAATGAATTATACCCTCCCTGCCCTCTGAAGCCGAAAGAGGCCGGGATGTGCGGATGTTTGTTCAGGTCTCAACCTGACAGGCAGCAGAGCTGATTCCAGCTGTGCTCTGCAGACCAAGGTCTCAGGGCATGCGGCCATTCATCTGCCTCATGAATTGTCCAGAAAGGCACAAGGAAAAGAAAAGGGCTGCTCCCTTAGTTTTGCAGTAGGCACACCTCTTTACCAGCCCCCAAAGCCTCTCACGCACCCAGTGCGCAGCCCTGTGCTATGAGCTCCATGGTTTGGCACAAAGTCAACTGTACTCCAGCATGCAACCACATTAAATGTGATTACTTTGCTCATACTAACACTCTTCTAAATAAGCCAGGCTTCACAAAATAAGAAACCACAAAAATACCTGAAGCAATTAATTTTTTATTGACATGATGCTACCAACTGCAAGTGTCAGATTAAATTAAAACTCACTCCCAGTGATCAAAAGATGCCCAGCCAGCCTACTGCTGGGTCTGCCCAGCAAAGCTTCACTCACGCATGATGCTTTGAAAGCAGGACTAGACAAAATCCAAGAGATTTCTTACAGCCTTCTGGCTGTATTTAAGGCTAAGGAGAATGGGCCTTCATCACAGTTTCAAACTGCAGCATAAACAAGAGTTCCTGTTAATAAAAATTACAGAGACTTTTAGAAGATCAGGTGAAGGGATTAAATATGGAACTCACCACCTTCCTGCAATTATTCACTATAGTATAACAAACATATAGCAAAACCAATTTCTGAACAGAAGAGGCAATGAAATGGGTTACTGATTTCTTTTTTTTTTTTGAATAATCAGTCTTGGTTATTTAAAAACATTCCCCATGGACACCACTTAAAATACTACCGGAGTCGCATTCTCCAACAGTGTAAGTGATTATATTTTTTAATATAATTAATTCACAGAATTGCATTAGAATGTCTAATTCTGTATGATTTGGAGAGAAATTAAGCTGTGGTGACTAATACACTGCTTTGTTTTTGGTTTTCTTTATTTTCTACCAGCAGTACTCAGGGAATAAGAGTTAGCTTCCACTCCTGGACTGATAAATTAATTTTGGAGAAACAGGTTGTCTGAACTATGTGCAGCTGAGACCAACATCAGGGCCAGTTGGTTTTCAGAGGCTTCAGGAGTATTTGCAATATATTCTCTTTTGCTGCAGCTGTGTTTGTGCACATCCTAAAGGAGAGCTTAGGCCCAGCTCTCCAGAGTTTCTATTCAGTGGAAGCCCTGTTCCCTTTTCCAGCTTCACAAGGCTCAGCAGGACTCTCCAGGGTGGCTCAGCAGACACCAAGCAGATACCAAGAAACTTAACTGGAAGTTACCTGCAGCAAGTCAGTCTTGCTTCTAATTTCAGGTCGTAAACTGGGAGTAATCCAAAGTGAACCCTAGATACACCTGTATTGATAAATGCATTGTTTTCAGTGGGTGATCCCTGCAGGCTTGAAGTGATCCATAACCAGTGGCTGTCTTGGCAGAATCTAAAGAAAGAGTTAAAATTCTGCTTGTTGAAATGCTCTCTGGGCAAGACTCTCCTCCAAAATCAGTGTATGTCACATTCAGCATTGATGTTTTGCCTTTCCTATATTTGAAGAGCTCTCACAGCTGACAGTATCAAAGAGCAGATATCAAAGTTCAGGGGTGCCCTGCAGACCCAGCAATAGTACTTTGCCTCCTCACAGCAATTTACACAAGGTGCAATGTATACTACTCGTGGCATGAAAATAAACTTGTTATTTTCATAAGATTCTTTGTGATTTTTCAAACCTCAAGAATGAGCGCCAAGCTCTACGTTTGTGTGACTGGAACACCCTTGTGCATGCAGTCTCCTGCTTTCACACATTTTTGGGCTCATCAGGTATTCCTTTTCCCAGTGAATCAGGTATTTGAATATTAAGCATTGCACAAGTGGAGGGGTATGGAAATTTTTCATCTCAGGTTTAAGAGCACTTTCATTTCCCTAATTTTTAATTTTTTTTCCCCAGGCTCACTTGTTCCTCACTGTTTTTCACACTGCTGTTCTGAAAACAAACACAAACTAGAAAAGACTCTCTCTGTCTATCAAAAATTAAGTCAAATCTAACTGGAAGGAAGAAGAAGGGGGGGAAAAAGTAGCATAAATATGCTTGCAGCCATGCTTTAGGGCAAACTTCAAAGTAACTCCATGTGGGGTTCCAGAAGGTACTTTGCTACACACATAGAGGCAGCAGCTCTGTGCAGAGCTTCATACATGAACATTAAAAAAAAAAAAGAAAAAGTTAGGCTACTTCAGTAATTTGTCTATAACTTTGATGTAGATCTCATATTGCTAACGATATGTGTGCCATGCCTTTTGGGAACTGTGTTTTACACTACTAGGCCAATACTCATTGGTATGTCTTCTGGCCCTTGGAAGAGGCACTTCTATGAGAGGCAAGCAAAGCAGAAAAGGAAATACTACGTATTTTTTTCATTTGAGGTCTTAGACATGCTGATATCTCCAAATACATCTTCTGAACACCTGTACTCACCTGACAACCTGTTACATAAATAAGGTCTCTCAGGCTGTAAAAATTCCTTCATAATCAAATTTGAGGGAGAAATGGTGTTCATTTCTCACCCAAGTTTTTTCCATAATAAGCCTCAGGAGGAATAAAAAAAAAGAAAATAAAAAGGTTCCTTCCCAGACAACTCTCTTTCTCTAGACACTCACATTCCTGTAAACATATTGAACACAACAGAAATAAAATTAGCCTCACTGGCTCTGGTCCCAATGCCTTACAATCAAAGGACAGTCCCTCTATAGCTATTGCTTCTATTGTATCCTGAATGGACAGCAAAACACACCCCTAAAGGAACAGTGAAAGAGAAGACCGAAAGTGTAAAGAAAGGGTAAAAGTGAGAAAAAACATGCAAGAAATGCAGATGCAAGAATGGTGACAGCCTTTTCAATAAGCACAGCATGAACAGGCTGATGCCCAGGGCAATAACAGGTGTTGGCAAGGGCTAATTTTAGGTTTTGAACTTGTTTTGGAGTTATTTTGCCAGAAAAATAAGCACAAGCTCAGTCACCATCAGCATGTTGCCTTCCCTTGGCAGTTTGACTATGGAGAAACAGTTGCTCAGGTTTCAGTTCTAGCTGAGATCCTGCACTGGCCTCTAATAAACTTCACATTCATAAAGCTTGGGAGAGATCTTCCCTGCAATACAATTTGGTGAAGATTAATTGGAAACACCACATAAAATCCTTGTCTAGTGATGTTTCTGCAATGTCAGGATAACACATGAAGTGCCACACCCATTCCTGTCCTCTTCCTTCCTAGGTCCCACTCCTGAGGCAGAGTATATGAAACACTAAGTCTCATCCTAGGATCTGAGACCCCTGGGTGCTCATCTCCATGGGAAGCAAAGCATGCAGGTATCTCCTGGGGGAGGATTCCTTGGCAGATAGATGTATTTGTGTCACACCAACAGAGGCAGAAATTGCTTCAATTTCATATGCACTTAACTACACCAAACTGACACAGCAGAGAGACCTGGTAATGCAGAAATCTGGACACCTTCTGTATGTTGGAGAAAAAATAGACAGAAAAACAATTAATCAAATGCATTACATTAAACTTGGGGTCTTGATGCTGTGAGAGAGAATCCTGGTGAATATAGTAGAACTAAAAATTAGGCAGACTGGAATTTCTTGATCGTTGTAGTTGAACAGGTGATTGCTTAAAAGACTGAGCAATAAATATCTCAAAAGTGCTTCAAATGTGTCTTGACTAACAAAAGCTAGGGGAAGACTAATGTATTTATTTGTTGAGCAGAGATTTACCATCTAAAACTGCTAAATCTCTTCTGTCTTAAAGTGACAGTAATCAAACTTCAAAGAAGAGATCAGGCAAGCAAGGAAAATGATAGAAATTTCTTGGACACACACAGATTTTTTGAATCTCATAGAAGAGATCTCCAGCATTCAAGACATATCACCTACCGTGCCACACCAAGCAGCGTGACTCAGACCAGTGATAACATTTAGTCTTCAAGTCCCATTAAATGATATTGAGAACAATTTTGAGAACTATGTCTTCACAAAAAATTTCCTTTTCTTTCCCAGCAGTAAATTTTTACCTGTAACTTACTGATATTTTCCCATTCTTCTCCTCCTCAAGTTTAATTTCCCAAACCTTCTGCTTTCTCTTCATTATGCACTTACTTTCCAGCGGGTTTCATTTGGGGAAACAATGGCTGCACCATTCCTCCCAGAGAATAAATAATACAATATACTTCTGCATATGATATGAAGCCCAATTGCATTTTTGTTTCCTTATACGTCCAAGGGAACTCATTAAAGGAAGAGACAGAGGTCTTATTCTCCAATCAAATAAGCCAGGTCAAGTTTAGCACAGACCAGTAACTAAAATGCCGCATTCTGGCTCTACTGCTCATGCAGGCAACAAGAACATACCCAATAAAACAAATGTAAACAGTTAACAAAGAGTTGTGAACTCTAATAGGCTGCAGCTTATTGCCTTTGCAGGAGAACACTGTGGAAGTGAAGAACAGAAATTAGGCATTCAGGCAAATGATACAGGGTTGGTGACAGAGTGCGATCTTTCAGACCTTTGGAGCTATTTAGCTGCTCTCAAAACACACACACAACAACTCTGATAATTACACTCGCTTCAAAACCTAGGCATGGTGCACTGGAAGCCTTTTAGGGGCTCTTCATAATTTCCTGCCTTTGCCAGAATAAGGCCAATTTACTTCTATTTCAGCGGGCTTGGGCAGAGTGAGAAAAGAGAGACTGGGTCGCCAGCATTATTGAAAAGATTCATGATTAGTCACACTCACTTGAAGACAAGTTACTTGCCAGACACTACACCGCTCATTAAGAGACCTTCAAGCTGGCAGCCCTCCAGCAGCTGCGAAACAGCTCCAGAGCTGGCAGACACAAGAGGACCCCTGAAGCCCCAGGCTGTCCTGCAAACTGGAGTGCAAAAGGCCAGGTCAAGCATGCCTGGGTGCGATTGGCACCCCAGGAGCTCAGCAAGGAAGACTCATGTCCTACAGTGAGGGAAAAAAAAGAAAACATTTCATAGCCCAGCTGTTGCTAATACCAACATTTTTTCCATAATAAGCCTCTGCCTTTTGAGAGCAGTCTGAAATTGTTGCTTTTGCTTGATCCCCCTTTCTTGGTAAAGCTCACACTTGGGTGGCCAGAAGATTCTTTCAGGGATCTGGGATTTTGGACTGTTTCCTAACCAGACTCAGCTCTGATCTGGTTCCTGCAGGAGACACCGAGATATGTTGGAAATGCCCTGCTAGCTCAGGCCCGCAAGAGCTGGCTCCCCACTTGCAGTGTCATTTCCATGCCCTTGACTTTGCCACTGCTCTTATGTGAGAACAGAGCACAAACATTTCGTTTGTCTCCCCCACATGCTTGCTTTGCACTTGCCCCTTCTCGTTCAACACCAGCTCAAGCCAAACTGTCCTAATTTTTCCAGCACTTGATGAGTGCTGACCTCCCACCTCCATTCCAGAAGCATCAGAAGAACCAGATGTTCATGTGTACCTCACTATATTCCCAGGCTATCTTAAAACAGGGGACATAAAAAGCAGCATTAGCAGCCCATGCTCATCTCAACCCAGGAAGTTTCATGGGATGCACAGGAGTGAGGGCTGCTGAGATGGCCAAGCCAGGCCAGCAGCTCCAAGGCTATCAACTGCACAGTCTTTCTTTTCTCTCTCTCTCTCGTCTCACCATCACCCAATTTAGCTCTCCTATCCCCCTCCCAGCTCCAGTTCTCACATCCATCTGATCCCTCAAATATGCAAAAAGCTCACCAAGACCTGCTAGCTCCCACAGTAGTCCACACAGTGTGAGCAGGTGGTTCCAGAGAGATGGTCAAGCCATATCTACCACAGTGACGGTAGTCACTGCCCTTGACACCTTGGAGAAGTCCCTGCTGCCTGGTGGATCAGCATGGACTTAGGCCAACATGTGCTTTACACTCAGCTGAGCCAGGAAAGACCCCTGAAGGACTTAATCCCAAATGGAGAGCAGCATGTGCAAATGTGTACGGGGAACAACTACTCCTAACAATCTGAAGCAAAGTAGAGTTTCCAAGGGGAAAAGTTCATTTTAGTTAATCACTCTTGCTTTTCCCTACCCCTCTTGTAAACAAGCTTTTAGTAGAAAACTAGGGCACAGTATGCTCCTACTATGCTAGATTTGTATATTGCATATGCAGGGAGAGTTCGTCCTGATATTGAAGTAGTTAAACTGCAGTATATGAATAGCAGTCCCCATGGAGAAAAAAATATCCTCCTCTTTTTTCTTTTTTTAATGGGTAAAAAATCCCATCAACACCAAGTTTACACCTTGAGTGGTTGGTTGAACTTAAGCTTTTTTCCTGTCTGCAGCAGCGACACTGTGCTGTAATGTCTCTGTTGCCCAAACCTCTGAGTTATCCTCACAGCACAGTGGGGATGGCAGGGTTGATCTTGTCCCCTCTGTCATGCTACAGAGTTTAGAGCCAAGCCATTCCCCAGCAAAACACAAGAGAGGACCATTACCAACACAGAATCCTGGATGACAACTCTCCTTTTTTTCCTGACTGCATTGTAGCTCTGAAGAACTTCCTGTCAATTTGCATATGATGGATACTAATCGTTATGTGTTCCAGCTTGGGTTTTGTATACTTAGTGCCTGCCACATTCTCTGGGCCTGTGCAAGTTTAGGAACAATGCTGGTCACACCTCATCTATTCCAGCTATCTGCTCCCATCCTCACTAGAGAAACCCTGAGAGTGCTTCTAGGCCTAGCAAAAGGTTGCCCTTGCTTTTTAGAGACCTGATGCACACCAGAAGATAGGTTTCTCCAGTGGTTCTCATTTCCACTCACTGGGATATCAATCCATGTTGTTCCCTCCTTCCCTCCACCCTTGCCTTCCAGAAATACTGGTCATGGGACTGCACTCTGAAGTGGCTCAGTGAAATCATTTGAACTCAAAACAAGACTAATTTCCCCCTATATCTATGTATCTCTTTGTGCTCAAGAAATGACTGGATGTGGCACTTAGTGCCTGGTCTGGTTGACAAGGTGCTGATCAATCAAAGGTTGGACACAATCGTGGACGTCATTTCTAACCTAAATGATTCTGTGATTCTGTGATTCTGATTCTTGAATTGTGCATCATCTCTTTGTGAGCAGTTCATTTCGTTCAGGCTTATCCTTCCACCATCACAGCTTACTGCTTATGGACGCTCTGGCAACAACTGCTGAGCTATTGGGCGCTGAGACACCAGAGCACAGGAAAGTTTAAACTGGATTAAACCACTGAGGTCAGTATATACTGTGTAACAACGTTACCCCAGCCTCACTGTTGGACTCTCCTGGCAGCGTGTGCTACCCTGTTCTTTGCCCTGTAATTGCATATTATGACTTTCCATGAGAAACCTGACTAAGAGCTTCCTACACCTGCCCACTCCCAACTGCTCGCTGCTGTGTCCTCCCCAGTGTGCAGATTCAACTGAGCATGTGGCTACTATCTAAAAATGGATGGGTGTTGTCTCTCTTTTTTTTTTTTCTTTTCAGAAGGAGAGGAAGTGATTTGGGTCATTATAAACAAACACCAAGCTGAGAAGCGGTAAAATTGGAGCTGAGGGGGGAAGGGTTTGGGGAGACAGGACGGAAACCTATGATTAGGATACAACATGGAAAGACACCTGGAGAGGCCTGACCTTCTATATCTGTGCAGAAACACAAGAGAAATTGGGAAAATCTTGGTGTAGAATATGATACTTTTCTTTCCATTACTGGAATGTCGTTTGACACCTTTATTCTGTTTGCTAACTGAAATTAAATTTGTGAATGTTTTGGATTGAGCACATAATCCTTCTAAAATATTACTTTATTTCAACGAGTGAAAATTAATTTCTTCTCTCTCTTGTTTCCCATCCACTCAAAAGCCTTGCAGGTGAAACGTGTAAGGAACAGCAGCCTGGACACCTTCAGTTGAGAGTGGCCTGGTTCACATCCTGTGTTTACGCGCAGCACTATCCCTGGCTTCCACCGCTCCAAGAAGGAGATTTTAAAAATAAAATAACCTACATTCTGAGGAAAATTAAAATTCAGTATAGATGTTTTCTCCAGCCAGAACTTACAGTTGAAAGGTTGTATCCTATTCCTTCAAGCATACTGTGTTACAGAGATCTCCACATGTGGGACTCAGGAGGGGTTAGGGGAGCCAGGGTGGTGGGTAGGGCCAATTCACTTCTGAGAATCCATATTCATGCACATGTCCACAGTGTGCATATTCAGCACATATTTTAGACAGCTGTTAACGCTGGTGTGACTTGGACAACGTTTTAAAATGCAGTTTCTCCCTTTTTTCACCACAGACACATTCAAAACACTTACAGTGATAAAATTTCTAACCATTTCCCTGAACAAGTGACCTTTTACCACCTTTAAAAATCCCCTTTTCTGGTCCATCCCTCTTGCTGTCAGCATGTATGCTGGCCATCTGCCTGTCCCCACATTGCCATGCTGGACTTCCCCTGGTCAGCAAGGACTCTTTCATTCAGTATAGAAGATCTCACTGGCCAAAGCTGTGCCTCTCAGTCACAGGTTCATGTCCAGCATTTTCTGGAGACTTCTGCAAACACTATGAAGCCTTCCACAGAGCTGCCACGTCACATGGAGTGGAGAGGGAGCATCCAGCTGGTGTTGGGCGAGCGCTGGTAGGTTTTCAGTAGGTGGAGGGCAGACAGCAAGCGCAAGAGCGTGGGATGTGTGAGCTGCGGCAGAAGGTTAGTGATGAATACCAAAGAATCCCAAAATTATGAGTTGTAACCCACAAGCGGTTCCAGGGGAGTTTCCATTCAGGACTGTGATTCAGCAAAGCTGCTGTCACAGGCAATAGAATATCAGCCTAAAGTCGCCACCAAAACCATCAGTGACAGTCAGCCTCTTCTCAGATGGGTTGTTGCCTTGCCCCCATGGTTTTTCACAAACTACCATTTTGCTCTCACATAAAATGTTGACAAGGCAAGAAACCAGAAAACCCTAGGCTCTGGCAGATTTGGTCTCAAAGTTAAAGCACAAAACCCATAGCAAAAGACATCGGCTGCTTCTGGAGCTGCAGACACGACTCGTTGAGAAAAGTCTCCTCAGGAGCAACCTGGCCTGGAAAAGGGCAACAGAGAAGGTGAGCTGAGAGTGCTGGAGTCGTGCGAGGCTCGCCATGAGATGGCAGCCTTCCCCACCGCCTTTGCGTGCCCTGCATGCCGGCAAGATGTGCCAACACAGCTTCAGCACAGAGCACTTCTGTCTTCCCGGCAGAGACGTGCTGCCAAGATTTTAACAAAGGGCTCCCTTAAAAAAAATTAAAAAAAAAAAAAAAATCAGCCTTGCTTTGCAATATATAGAGGAATCCCTTGGTGAAATCCTTTTCCTTCGTTGA
Organism: Acanthornis magna; assembly: GCA_036785705.1. Classification (NCBI taxonomy): domain Eukaryota; kingdom Metazoa; phylum Chordata; class Aves; order Passeriformes; family Acanthizidae; genus Acanthornis; species Acanthornis magna. The sequence goes on from JAWUZG010000090.1 coordinate 19,306,672, forward strand.
AATAAAACAACAGTCCAGTAATTACACTCTCCCAGTGCATATTCTCCCCACACAAATCTACCCACTGCAGATTGGCCCCACAAGTGAATTTGGCAGTCCTGGGCTGCTCCAAGCTTGGGCTCAGCACGGCACATCACCCTCTCCCTGGTACTGCTTTGCACGTGGCAAAGGCCTCTGAGTGCTGCCAGCCACATCTCAGCGAGAAGCGTTCCACCATGGGCTGAGGGGCAGCAGAAGCTGGGGTGGACGGGCAGCATCCCTTTCAAATGTTCCCATGTTTCCAGTGCCTTCTGGAAGCACATTCAACGTGATGTCAACAGAAAGTGCTGGCATGAAGGAGTAGGAGTACAGGGCTATTGGCCCCGTGGCAACCCACCTCAGGAAAATGGCTTGTGTTGCAGAGCCCATCAGGATTTACACTGTGGAATAGCCTGTGCCACTCCTTCCTTTAAGACTGCAGGGAGACCAGGCAGAGCTCTACCCCATGCTGGTCTCACCTGCGTGTTATTGTCACAGAGGGGATCCAGGCAGTTTTGGAAACATCTGGATATCCCTTGGCTCTCCTGGTAGTTGTGCTAGTAGGAGTTAACCAGGGGACAGAGGCACTGCAAACCTACAAGGAAATAAAGAAAAAACTTCATCCACAGAGCTGACTTGTCCCTTTCCTTAAACAGATGGAGTCATTCCACGTGTAGGATTGTGTCTATATAAGCCCATTTCAATGAATTTTGATTTCAAAGTGCACTAATGTGAACCTGGAGAATCAGCATTGCCTTGGATGAGTCAGAGTAACCCTCATGTGTCAGATGCTGAATTCAGTCACACCACTTCGACTCTCGGCTCTCACACCTCTGCAGGTAGCAGTGTGATTTCAGTGGGACGATTGCGCAACTGTGATCAGAACCTGCCTCGCTCACCCCAAGGTATTGTAGTGCCATTACTGACAGCAGCATCTGACCTCTTCCAGCTTCAGTCTTCACTGGCTTTACACATGAACAGAGGTCGGCTGCTGAGCACACAGCTGACAACTGGAGGTGACAGTATAAATGAGCAGGATTTGCCTCCAAAATCAGCTTCACATATGCCACTGTACAGCTGTGTCAGCACTGATGTAAATGTGGCACAGCCTGCTCTCCTCTCCAGGCTCTCCTTCATTTTCAGAGCTAAATCCAGAGTAACTTCATAGATTTCAACAAAACAATTCCCAACTCACCCTTGTATAGAGGCTGTGAATCTGTCTCTTTGGTTTTTCATTAATGCCACACTTAATTACTTTCTAATTGTGCTAGAGAGTCCCCATGCCTTTCACTGCTTTCTTCAGGCTATAAGTACAGTGGGCAACTTTAAAACCATGGGCAGCAGCCAAGCTTGTATACAGAAAACATTCAAATATGGATGACTTTTCACCTTTACTTGCCAGAGGCCAAATTCTTTCAAACAATGATAAACCTTATTTAACCAGGAAGTCTTCAAATCCTGGAGTGAGCCTAAAGGTCACGAGGTCTGAGATGACCTTGAAATGTGACTTTTATCTCGGTGGACATCCTGGGGACTCAAGCCTTAAACAAATACACTCTCAAATCTAATTCTCCCAAAAGCAGATCTCTGATGCCAAAGGTTACATACTTAGTGAAATATTCTGTGCGGACATGCAGAGCTGTATGTATTTCCTCATAATTAAAAGGGATTACTCCTAATAAATAAATACAGGTCTTTAGGAGGAGGAGGAGCATTTGGAACTTGAAGGATATACAGACTTCCTGCAAAATGCATGACAATTGGTTATGATGATCACACAGGATCAGAAGATGCAGAGCTGGAGGCAGAAGGATGATCACTAGCCCTTAGGTCTGAGCAGGGTGATTTTGTTATTTTGCAGGACAGCAAGGAAATAGCAAGAATGCAATTGGCACTGAGGACACTTCAGCACAGAGCAGAAGAAGACTGTGCACAAAGCCGCAGAGACTGCTGCCCATGCTCACAGAGCTAATGTGCAGGCCAAGCAAACAAGGCAGCAGAGGCAGAAGACAAGCCAGGGCACAGGGTGAGGAGAGGCCTGCATTAGGGCCAGAGATCTGAACCCACCAAATAGATGTGGAAAAGAGAGGAGCAGCAGCAGAGTTAGAAGGCTGCAAGCCTCCAGCGTCCCAAGGTTCGGCATGAGTAACAGGCTAAGCATGCAGGGCTGGGTGGAGCGCCACTGGGCAGTCACCCAGCCAGGGCAGCCCCGCTGCAATTCCATTTATCTTAGGACATTCACTCCAGGGATTAATTGCAGCAAGAACCACCAAGGTAGTAAGGCACTTTTGAGGCACCTGAGTATTGCTGGGCAATCCATGCAGACTCTGACCATCTAGATATTCTGGCATTCAGAAATGTCTGCCTCTCGTTGACTTTTAAAAGTGGCTTTCCTTTGCTTGTAACTGGAGCGTCTCACTCCATTCACTGTGACATTGCAGCCTGAAATTCTATAATACCCAACCCTGCATCTTCTCCTGAGTTCTTCAGTTTGTATTGAGCCTGGCCAGATGGGAGATCCCTGCAGTGCACCCAACAGATGTTGTGTTTTGCATCCAGGGGCTGTGGGTATCTATAAACCCCCTGTGATTCCTCACCAGCCTGGGTTATAAATATATGCAAGTAACCATCTGAGAAGTTAGCTCAAGGACTCCTGCAACATTCTTCCTTGTTCTCCTGCATGCTTTGTCTCCTTCATTTAAGGTCTCTTTGGCTCTGACTCTGGTTTTATCATGGTTATCTGTAGACGTGTATGTGCATCACACATGTGAGCCCTGGCATTTCTACTCCATAATAAATGCCATCTTGACTGCTGCCAGAGCAGGCATTTAGAAGGTGCTTTACTTAATCTTTCTTGCATATGTTGCAAACAAAAGGATGCATTCCAGGAACCACAGGCTGGTCTCAGGAGCCTGTTCATTGCTACAGAAAGTAGGGGAAAGGCTTGCCTTAAAACAACTGTTCTGTTGCTGTAGGTCAGACCTGCATAATGAGTTTGATGCTGAGGATGCCTGTGAAGTGAATGGGGGTAAAAGGACAATTGCCAGCAAGTTGCATGGGGAGACACCTTATCTCACTAATAGGATATGCCACATAGAAAGCTGGGTCTTAAATCCTATTTCTGGCAAGGACTTGAGTGCTTTATTCCTGTCTGAAAAGAGAGATGTTTCCTTTCACTTGGAAACACCAGCCACATTTTGTTTTTCTGGAGCTGGTCATTCAAGCTCTCTGAAATCTCTCCCAAAGAACATCCACCAGGGAAGGTGGGGTTCACAGCCATATCATCCTCCTGTCCATTAGCTCAGGGTTCAGAGCATAACTAAATACCTCTATTCATCAGGCAGTGGAGGGAACCAAGCCCATGCCCCCAGGCCCTGACAGGACAGACATGCAGGACTGAGGAGGAGGGGAGAGCCAGCAGTCACAAACCTGCCATCATAACTGGTTGTGCTGAGCCCTCATCACTCCAGTAAGTCCTGCTGCTCTCACTGCCAAGCTAGGCTGGCAGCCAGACAATACAACAGGATTAGAGAGGACAGACAAGCCAGATCCTGAGGAGATACCACTGTAGTCAAGACAGATTCCTTTCTTGAATATATGCAGGCAGAGCTGTCCTGGTGATCGGTTGGTCCCATTCGATCAAGTAATGGCTGAAATCAGAGATAAAACCCAAACTTCCTGTTACAGCCTGTTTCAGTGCCCCCTTCTTACTTCTCTTTTCCCTCTGACCACATCATTAGCCTTCATTTCAGGAGGCAGCTCCTTTTGCTCTACTGGGTCTCAGATTCATACATGGATGATGCCACCCCATGTCCTGCAGATTGTCCTCGTGTCTCTTCCCTTGTGTCCCTTCCGCAAGGCCTCTTTCTCCTCTTTCTGAACAAGGTGCTCTTGAAAGTTTGAAGTTCTCTTCTGTGGAGAAGCAGATCCTGATGAATCTGGAAATTTACTTGAGCACAAAGGTCACTGGGATCGCAGGTGCCGCCAGGGCCCAGTGGCAGCACCTCTGAGCATTTGAGAGTCATATTTCTGCATACAGCATCTAACGCCTCTTGTGGCTCTAGCCACAAATCCTAGACTCTTGCCCTCCAGACAGCAGAAACGTGCTTTGGAGGGATATTGGCTGCTTCTGTCACCTCTAGGTTTCCAGGGAAATTCAGTGTTTTGCTGGTTCTCTGAAAAACAGGGACATCCAAACTAAAAATTTCTCAGCAAAGTACTGTCACTGAATGGGTAAAACAAAACTTGATTATATTATTTTGTATAACCAGACACTACCACCCTGATACAGATTGTTAGCCATATTCAAGGCATGCAAACAGCAAAGTGTTACTCATCTGCAAAAAAAGGTGTCACAGTCAGGTTGCAAAGCCAGGATTTTTTTTTTTTTTTTTTTTGCTATACATCAGCAGATTACATAGAAAGGACATCACTTAATTTTATGGCAAAACTCATTCAAAACAGGTCAGTGTAAGGTACCATATTAATAGGGCAATGAGCATGCCTTGCAATTCTGTATCATTTATATGTCACCCCAAATTTATACTTGTAAATTTCTTCTCTAAATTCTCCTGGCATTTCTATGAATTTTACACCCTATTGGCTCACCAGTGTATTTACCTTTCTACACTTATATTGGATTTGAATACCAAAGAATCCTTGAGTCAGAAAGTTCTCTGAAGGATGGCTAATCAAAGAATAAGTGGGCATTGCACTTTGCAGAAAATGGCAATAATTTACTTTCAGCTGAGTTTTCTTTTCCTTTGGGCACACACACACGCACACACACACTTGCACACAATCACACACACACACACACACACACACACACAGACATATCTTAGTATTAGTTGTGTCAGATAAATCTGGGAGTAGCTAGGCTAAGCAATATTAATATGATGATGTTGATAGGTCAGCTTTCAGTGGTAAGGTCCAGAGCTAAAAATTGGTTTCCCGCATTCATTATATTCAGCCCCAAATCCCACTGCTGAGGGTTGTTTTGTTTTTTTTTTGTGTGCATCACATTTTCAAGACTTTTGAGGTATGAGAAATAAATAGGAAACTTAGCTGTGTGTGACGGCAAGTGGAACCCCCAGGCCTCAGTGGCTTTTTCTAATCTGTGCTTGGTGTTATTGCAGAGTTCCTGGGGTACCAGGGTTGATGGAGGGGAGAGGTACCAGCTCACCTGCGCCCTTCTCCGAGAGGATGGAACAACATGGTCGGAGAGCATATGTGGAGTGGAGGTTTGCAAATTCACCTGCATCTGCTGCTATAAACTTGGGTTGTGAAAGTGATCCTACATGTATCTACATTGTTTTTTAGAACCCAGCTGTTACTCAGCTGACACTGCAAAACAATGTTTTGAAGAATTGATGCATATTAACACTCCTGAGCATAGCACTAATAACAATAATAACAAATGTTAAATAACTAAGACCATTCTTTCGGGAAGGAAGCATATGGAGCAAGACACTGAAAAGATTTATTGCCAGACTAAAAATTATAACAAAGTTCTTTGAAATCAGTTCTGAGGTGAAGCAATTACTTCTCATCACGAAAGTTCTCAATGCACTTGGGAATGATGCATATACATAAAGATTGTGCATTCCTCCCATTCTGACAGTACTCTTTAAAAGGACACCACTATTCTTCACTGATTTATGTACTTGTATTGCCCTGACTACACTACCTCTATGATACGTGTTTGCATTCTCCCATGTGTAAACAGTGATTGAAAGATTTGGAGATGTGGGGTAGGTGGAATAATTGCTAAAGTTGCTCAGTCTGTTTTATTAAGACTTCCATCTCCCCTCATAAATTCATTTCAGCATTATAGTTGGACTTGCAAATGCCCAGTGTCTGTTTTAAACTGACTGAACCCTCCTGTAAGGAGTTCATGAGCTCCTAGTTCATACTGGAGTTGGGAGAAACAAGGCAGAGGCTGTCCAATGCCATCGCCTCAGAAGCCTTCTGTCAAATCCGTATGTTTATCCCACACTGAGCTTCTCTGCTGGATTGCCCTTGAAGGAATCACCGGTTAATTCTGGCAGTATTTGAGAAATGAGTGCTCATCACTAGCAATTGGCCAGATAAAAGCTTATTTGGTGCACCCAGCCAAACTGATTCACTTGGGGCTGGCCATAGAGTCTGTTTGGAAGTAGTCTGGTTGGGCTCAATGATCTTAAGGGTCTTTTCCAACCTAAATATTCTAGGATTCTTTGACCTACAGGGAAATATTTTGTTTCTCCCCTGTAACATTGCGTTAGGTTTGAAATGAAATTTCTCTGAATTAGTGTACTCCACTGATTGTTGTGGCAAAGATACTGTGCGTCATAAATTCTGTACTCTTTCTAACCACGGGCAGATTGTTTTTTGGCGGCAGTAAGGCAAATATGGGCTGAAGATGGACAGTATCTCTTCCTGGACAGTACCACACTCTCTCTGTGCAGCTTCCTGTGGAGACTTGGGGACCTCTATCAAGTTTTTGTGAGTGTTAAACATTCTTTTACAAGTGAAAGTCAAACAAATGACTCATGGAATTAAGAGAAATTCAGACTATTTTCTCTGTTAAATACTCCATATTTGTTTTGTCTCTAATGCAAGTTAGATACTTTAACAATGCATCTCTCAAAATGCAAGTTAATGCTCTAACAATATTTGAAGATTTTCAAGGTCCTCCTCAAATTATTTCTTTAATGCAATACAATGAAATTTCAATGTTATCGACTAAAAGTAAGTGTTTGACTATTTTCACATCCAAATATTTCATTCTGTATGCCAACGCATTTCACTGAAGGTCCATTCAATTTAATTTACACTCAATGCCTCAATAAGGTGTTGGTATTCCACCCTCTTTTATTACTCATTTTCCCTGTTGGATTGAACTTTCTAGACAAATTGTAATTCCTATAATGTGTCTGCAAGAGTTCCCTCAGTACCCGCTACAGCTCTCAGAATGCACAGACTGTTTAATAGAACATTTCTAAAAAAATACCAAAACAAAACAGAGGTGGATTTTCCTGAAGAACAAATACAGAAGAGAATTAGGGAAAATTTAGATTTTGTAGAAACGACAATTTCAGTGGAAGTTTTCCACATGAGCAAGAGCTATTTGTCATACTGACAGTAGACTGAAAAGTTCAGTAAATGGACCTGGACTGTCACATGCTCTGCCCCTTCCACTGAACCTGGCTCCCTCCTCATTCCTTTCCGTAGCAGCATTTGCCAGCCCTAGAGGGAAATTTTCCTCTTTTCCTAGGAGGAAAGCAGGCAGGTGCCTAAATTATAGGGGAAAAGGAGGAAGAGTGAAATGAACCTCCTGGAGGCTTCCATTTTCATAGCTCTGCTTCTGTGCAATCAGAGACAGAAATGCAAGTGAGCCAGGAGTAACTGAAGAAAATAAAGAAAAGACTGCTCTGAGTTCTTCCTTTAATCTATTCGCTCAGGCAAAGGTTAAATTACCATTTGAATGCTGCTGTAGAAGAGCTAATAATGTTGCCTTTATGTTCCAAGGATCCTCTCTCTTAATAATACATTCCTTTCAACTCCAATTAAGGAAAGCTGTGGTTCCAATCATCTCTAGGATGAAGATCCCTGTTTTTGCTATGCACTAGTTGGCTGTCCTGTTGTTCCTGCATCGGTTTCCTGCAGTGCTTTAGGTGGTGATTCAGGAACAGCTGACTCTGAGGATATGTTCCTGTAGTTAGGGAGAAGGGAACTATACTTTGAGGTCTTTATGAAATTATGCCAAGTGGCTTGTGACTTTCAACTTCTAGACCCCAGGGAGAAATCTGAACCCCTGGCTGAGAGTTGAACAAAAACCATCGTACTGTATTACTATCCAAGAAAGCATTTTTGGACCATGTTTAAAGGTACACTCTCCCTCCTGATTAGGAGATTGTGTTTTCATTGCCATTTAGAATGGATTTTGCTATCTATGAGGTTATCCTGCAGACTTTCCAGGCTTTCCCATTGTAAGTTATATGTACACTAAGAAGGAAATCAAAACAAATGCATATTTGTCTTCAGCACTGACAATGGTGTCAAGTGAAAGACAAACACAGCCAGAGCAGCAAAAGGAATAACAAAAGTACTTACAAAGAACTGAGCCAGTATATATAATTATTAAAAGGGCTGCTAATTATTCAGCACAAAAATCCCCAGCTCTGCATTTTGCAACAGGAAAGGATTTGCAGAGCAGAGTATCAGTGTCCAAGTGAGGACAAGGCACAGTCCATCCTATCATTTGCGTTTGCTTCTGACCTTCCCCATCCTCACAAGTCACTGCTGACACTCCTCTGGCTCAGAGGGCCCACTGGACCTATACTACATCCTTCTGCAGTTGGTCCTACACTGCTTTGAACAAGCAGGAGAGAAGGTGTCCCATTCACCAGGGACTCAGCAGGGAAAGAAGAGGGGAAGAAGCCCCCATTTCTCCTGAATGCTCTAGTCAGCTTCTGAGGCTTCTCTCTGTTCATGAGAATCAGATAGGCTGAGAACATCTGAGAGGGTTTGTGGCAACTCTGAGTCAGGCCTCTGGTTCCTTTGGTCCAGTAACCCACCCCTAAAGGGACCCTGCATCCAGAGATTGTTATCTCCCAAAGAAGCAAGACAGAAGTTCATTTAAGCCCTCTCATATTTTCCTTCCATGAGGGTCTTCTTCACTGAGGGTATTTACATATTCTGTATTCTCATTTATGAACCCTTTATGAAGATAAAATCAAGAACGAGACTCTAGGGACAGGTTTGCTGTAGAAAGTAACAGATCCTCATCCATACCCCAGGTGCTGATGGCATGACCTCTTTCCCAGTGCTCAGTCCTTCCCAGAGAGGCCACGGTGGAGCTATGTTCTGCCTTTCGTACATTAACTAATAGCCAGAATTGATGTGACTTGTGGAAATGGAGGAGGGCCTGAATCAACTTACAGTCTGTTCAGGTCTGTGTGCACCCTCTAATTTGGGAAGCTCCTCCTATGAGCATTACCTCACTCATCTCAAAGCCCTGAATAGCTCCACACCTATGTGCTGCACAAACAAGCCAAAAGAAGCAGACCAGAGGGCTCCCAATTGCACAATATCCCTGAAGAGCCCTTCCATGAATCCCACAAAGGTCTTGTGGCAATAGGTTTTGCAAGACAGTTCTGAGAAAGGTCGAAGACTTCTGTCCTGCAACTGAGTATGTGAAACTGTGCCACCTCATAAACGCTGTCATTATTACATTGCAGTAGCATTGCAAACACTACGGCCTTGCACACACTAGGAGGGACTTCAGTGCTTCCTGTCATGGCTCAGCTCTGCCTTCGGTAGCATTCCCGGGAGCCATTGGATCAGCAGCAGGGATCCCAGCTTTCGCATGGTGAGCATGTGGCTGCATGGAGGCAAACCACAGAGAGGCACAGGCAAAAGCAAAGCTGCTGCATCTCAACACCTCACTAGGGCTAAACCCAGCTGGCTGCCGAGAGCTAGAGCTTGCCTTGCTGTTCCCCCAGGCTTGCCAACCCAGTGAGGCACACTCTGGACATCCTCCCCACAGACTGACCAAGCTGGAACCCACACAAGATTCAGGGACAGCTGCTCAGAGTGCCACTGAAGGGAAAACACAACTTATCTCATCCATTCCTTATATGTTTTACCTAACTAGCTAGAAATCTCACCCTGAATGTAACCAAGCAAAAGTAAACTGAACCCTCAGTTCCTCCTTTACAAAGAAAGGCTTAAACCATCAAGCTTTCATGCATGCAGGACTACTTTAAGCATGCTGTGTGCAAAGGAATGAATGACTGAGCTGAGGTGCAAGAATCCCCAGCCCCATGTTTATTATTCTCCTTAAAAAATGGGACATCCTTTGAAACATTTTTGGGTTGTGCACAGACTCGCACTTGCACAGTACAGGTCTCTGATGTCTAAGAAGACATTTCAGCCATTGATGGAAAGAGTAGCTGTCCTCTTCCTTTCCTGCTGTGTTTCAGCAATACAGGAAAGCATGGAAACCCAGGTTTTTATCTTTATGAGGTGGCTCACATGGCTAACCAAGGTATCAGGCATTGCAGAATTTAGCATGGCAGCACCCCAGTCAACCTTTACATCTGTTTCCCGTCAGTGTGCATGTGACTCACTGTTATCCAACAGCTCAGAGGAAAGGAAAGAGGTGCCTTCCCATATGGCAGCTTTTTTTTTTTCCTGAAGACATTATAGGAAATTCTGATCAGAAGCTTTAAATACATTGTCACGGAAGTGGTCAAAAAGTTAAGTTCTCTTTAGGTTTACATTGCAGTAAAGTACAATAACGATTAGTAGTATGGCAAAATCAGTATCAGAGTTTAGCTCAAAGCTCTCGGACTGATACAAATAGCTGCAGACCCTTTAATTGTTTTCAGACCCTTTAGTTTATTCTTTGGCTTTCTTGGTAAATTAATCTATGCATCTGTCAACTCACAATGCAAAAACTCACAGGACTTCATGGCCAATTAAACTCCTCTGGCAGAGGAAGAGCTCCTAACGTTGGAGTAAATTTTATTAAAATCTATTATAAAGCCTTTCCATGTTGTTTCAATGGGGAAAAAAGTGTCAGCTTACATTTGGATCAAAGCCACTTGCAAAAATCTCATTTTATCCAGTCAAAGATCTTATATATCTTAATGACATCTTTGCTTTCTGTGATGGGATGAGAAGGGAAAAGAAGTAGTTCTATGAGGATGGATATCACTGATGCCTCATATCCCACACATCTGTGTGTCGTGGCTTATGGTAATCTCCAACTAAAGTTATTTCTGTTGCTGGGGCACCTTATGATCTTTCGTCTTTTGCTGACAGGATACAAATTCATTTGCCAGCCTTCCTCTACTTGGGCCATTCATAGGTGGCATTTGTGGACTTTTGCACCTCCACCTGTGTACTTTTGTTCTTGAAAAAGTAGTGCTGCTCTCTTACATTTGGTTTCCTTTTTTATCTAGGGTTCAACTTGGCCAAGAACAGAAAAACAATTAGTGAGGGATGATCGAACAGAATGATCATGCCACATGATCCCATAATTTGCATTTCACTAGGAAATCAGGCTAAAAACTGAACAGTTCATTAAAACCCAATACTGTTTCAGTGATCAAAAAGAACATTTTCACAATATGTTAACAGTAACTGGATTTTTTTCCTTTTATTTTTTTTTCCCTGGAACAATGAACAGGAGTTATCTCTTACATTCAAGTGAACATGGCCCCAAAACATTTCCTGCATTAATTCCCTATGGAGAAGGCAGGATGTTTAGGAATCGTGATGTTGAGGACAAAGGTTGGTCAAAATACTGCACCAGTCCACTGCAGAAGTGGAATAATGGCTTCAGTGATATTTTTCCACTTTTTGGAGAAAACCAAAAATAAATGTAGTTCAACTTTGTTCAGTGGTAAGCCAACAAAAATCACTTTCCCCTCTGACAGAAGTCTGTCTTGAGTCCAGGACATGTCCAGAAAAGGGTGTATTTCTCACATCCCTGATCTCCAATATGAGACTAATAAATTTTTGAAAAATCTGTGCCACAGTCAGTTAACACATATATTGCTCAGTGGCAAAGCAGACTGTTTGATCTTTGCTCTAAGGGTAAAGCACCATTTCAGGGTTGCTTGGCAGTTCTGTTTTCCTTCCCTCAGAAAAAGAGATGGATTCATTTAGAATTGCAGGCCACGAAGAAGGGAGCTCAGGTGTGGCAGAAATGGCAGGTGGCTGGAGCTGACTTGACAGCAGTTAAATGTACAAATCTTTGATTAGGCTCATGGGAATGGAGTCATTAGCTACAGCGAATGGACCAGCTTGCTTTCCACTGCCTCATTAGCCATAATACTGATATTACTTTAAAAAGCCTGGGAAAAAAAAGCCCTCCCGTACAGAATTAGGAAAGCTGAGTTTCAAGGGAAAAAAAAAAAAAGCTAGTGTAAGCACTTTCCAGCCGAACAAACAGAGCCTGGCTTTTCTGGTCACTGACAAAAAAAGCCTCATGTTTGCTGTACTGTGTGATAGCCTCGTATCCAGTGCAGCAAGCAACGATTCGCAGAGATCAACAAGTTGCTCTTGGCCACTGAAATTTACTGAGGACCTCACCAGGCAGCGTCCTGCTGTGCTCCAGTTCCGAGTACTGGTGCCTTTAACAACATCCTACCCTGAAAGTGAAGACCTTCGGTCAGTCACACAGCGGAATTATCAGGCTGGATATAAGTTGCACATAAATCTCCAAGGTAGCAGGCTTAGCCCAGGGGAAGATTTGGCTTGGGTTTTATTTATCTTCCTGTAACATGACTGGTTGCAGAAGGGCTGCAATAACAACATTCTGCCATAAATTAATATCCTCCTGTCCCCAGCTCTACCCTTGCTATTTCATGGAAAGTTCATAATGAAATAATCTGTACCCACTTGCCCTTTCTCTCCCACTCTTCCTTTAATACTCTCTATCCCACCACATTAATTTCTCTGACCTGCTAAACCAGAGTCCTCTGAACGAAATCAGAAGAAATATTTTCCTCCAGGGCCCTCATGTAGGGGTTCATGCCAACAAGTTGATGGCACAAAAGCAGTTGGGGACATAGTGAGGGCAGTGGCTTCTCACCTCTCACATTGCTCAAGCAACTGGTAGCAAAGATGAAGCAGGGACAGAGGGAAATAATTTTTTTGCAATTAGATAACAACACTGCTGGGCCAGTGTTTTGCCCTTTACAGCAAGGGCAAGACAAGAAAAAAAGATGTCCCATTCTTTAGGGAGAGAAAATATTGCCCTCTGAAAACCTAGGACACTGAACTGTCATGCACTCATAACACCATCCCTCACTTGTTTGTGAAGTCTGGGTCCAGGTTCTCCTGTCCCAGTGGTAAGACAAGATTGCCAGTTCCATGGCTTGCTCCTTCCCAGGTTTCACAGGGATCAGCTGCTACAAGAGAACTAAATGTCACAGGTGACTTCCCATACAGGCACTAGGCAGAAAATTTCAGTTTCCACAAAGGTGTAGTTTGAGAATCATTACACTCTCTCCTTGCAGTAATGACAGCATACTCGACCTTCTTTAAGTGTGTTTGTTCCTCATGTGCTTTTTGATATGTAAAAGCTAAATATGAAAAGGGGATGAGCCGAAAGGGATGCTTTCTATGAAGAAGGGAGTTGGAGTTGTCAAATAAGTCTAAAATACATGGTACAAATTGTCCTATGGAGTTATCTGTAGAGGCAGGTAACTCCACTGAAACAGGACATCCAGCCTAGGGTCAGTGTGCCATCGATTCCCAAGGCCAGGGGAAACATCCCATGTTAGCTGACTAACTTACACTTCAGCTGTAAGATTCCCGTCAGGATAGCCTTTTCCAAGACCCTTACATAGCTGATTATATCTTTGTGGTTTGAGATAGTGTCTAAACAGCTCGGAGAATCAACAAATACAGACCAATTTCATCAGCTGTGCAGCACCACTTTTCTTTCCTTGGTGGTGATATGAGAAATATGAGGTGAGATTCAGGCAACAGTGTCTTTGCTCTATTTCAATGAGCAGTCAATTTCCATGTTGAAACAAAGTACTGTGAAAAAAACAGAAATGTTCTTTGAGGGAGAGAAAATCTCAGGAAAGAGGGAATGAAGAAGGATAAATTTAAGAGGAAGGAGAAAATGAGAAAAAGCTGATAAACAGTTTCTAAATGGTTCTACTGTAGAAAATACAAGCTGCATTGCTTTTGCTTTCCTGTGACCTCCTCCGCATTTTAATGATAGTTGGGCTGATGGGCATTTTTACAAGTCTTCTTCAATTCCTACCTGCTTATATATGCATGCAATTTCCTTTGCAGACCTGACCTTGAGTGGTTTCACCCTAGAATCAGAATTTTGATCATCCTTCACCACACCACAGGCCACTTTTTACATGGACATTAAAGCCTAAAAAAGCTTTGACAGATGCAGAGAAGACCAGCCTAAGTTACTCCCACTTCTCCTATGTTTCTTTCTCTCAGCACTTGCTTCTTCCCCGAGCAGTCAGCAGCAGGAGACTGACTTCACTTCAGTCACAGTTTATTGCCTGATTTCTTAACTGTAGCTGCTGTGGGGATGGCATGGAAAAGATTTTGGTGGGCTGCAATATCTGGAATTGCCACACAGAGTTTCCCTGGAGGTGATTTGTCAGCGTGATAAGTGATTTTAAAGCCTTGGAAAAGTTCAGCCTCTATGACTTATTATGGCTTTTCCAGCTCTAACTTCTGTGGCTCTGAAGAAAGTGCAAGAAATTTGTAAACAGTGAAGGAGAAACCCTTTCCAGTCCACTTTTATTTTTTCCTTTGCTTCCCATTCACAGCAAATATTTTGGTAAAAAGCCCCACTGAAACAGAAGACAAAGATTAAGCAACATCCAGAGCTGCAACTACAGAACTTGCAGTCCTCCACCATCGTGCTGCCCAGCCAAAAGCTGTGTCACAGCCAGCATGGAAACAGGAGGAAAATGTATTTTTTACCCCGTGTTTTGACTCTGCTCTGGAGCTTAGATGACCTGTTGGTAAAAATGCCTGTGTCCTGTCTCCATAACAGACATATCAGTTCTAAATTATCTGTCCAGTTTTGCCATTGTGAGTTGGGTCCCCGTGGGAATTGATGGTACTGTGTTATTGTTGTTTTTGGCAGATAGCCTCCAAAAACAATCAGTTTCCCCACTGCCAGGGAGGGGACAATGCTGGTTTCGGGAATTTTTCTATTTAGGGCAGTTACCCGTTTTGGGAAGAGATGGAGGCGTGGGGTGCGAAGCTCTCCAGTGGGTGCCCCACATCAGGGCAGGCAGGACCTGCCTGTACCTCTGCCAGCTCCCTGCCGTGCCTGCTCGGTGTCCTGTTTCACGTGGTGGGAGCCTTGGAGCGGGGAAGCGAGGCAATTTGTAGTCATGTTACATTTCCTACTTCAAAACTGTTTTTACAACTATTGGCCCAGCCTGCCCCAGGAGCGCTGGCCTCCGCAACGGGCTGTGTTGTTTCATTTCTGTCAGCAGTGGGTCTTTTCTCTCTGCTCCTGCAGGAAGGCTTTTGTTTCATGCCTTTCCTCCCTGCTGCATGCTGTGTTGGCCAGGCAGCCTGCCACGTGCTTGAAAGCCTCCTTCCTACCTCTCTGCCCTGCATGGCCACAGCCTCCCTCTCAGCTCATCCTGCAAACGCTCATTAGGTGCTTCGCACGCAGATGCTCAGGACCGGCTCCTGTGTCTGACCACAACGTGTTGTGTGATAAGAGGGTGGACACCTGGACAACAGCCAGTCCAAGCATTACATTACGGCTCTCTCTCTTACCCTGTTTACTTTTGTGACAGTTTCTCCTTTCAATTCTCATGTCTGCAATGTTGATCTAGGAGGGTGGCCATCTGGATCCCTGCCTCCACTGCCAACCCCATCTTCACCCCATCTTCATCTCCATCTTTTAGTTTCTCTGTCAAAAGATTCTGCTAAGTTTTCCTCCAGCTGCTTCCCATGTTGGGCCTTGCCACAGCTGGGGGGACTCAGCTTTCATTTCTCACCCTTGCTTTTTGCACTTCTCAGGTTAGACTGACCACAAGGATCACACAGAGACTACTTCGGCTCTGCATCACGGCCAAATTGTTACAGCCAAATCAAGACTAATCCTCAGCTCTTAACAAACTGAGATCCATCTAACCCTTAGTCCAAAAAACGGACAAAGCCTATAGCAAGGGATGTGAAGGGAATGCACAGACTCACTTTATTATTAGGATTGCCATCCCCCAAGAGACCCTGGCCTTGGAGACATTGCCTCCATCTCACAAGGGGTTTGAGCAGAGCACAAGTGTCTGACCTCATCTGGGACTCCACGGTGTGGGGTACTTTCAGAAAACATTGCCGCAAGTCAAGAAAGCAGAGAAAAATCTGCATGAGTTTTCTCTTTTCTGCTTTCTTCCAAAAATTTTTCTTAGAAAAAAAGAAGCAGCATTTCAGCCTGCCAGATCCAGCTATTCTCTTCAGTCCTCAGCTGGCCTCTTCACGGGTTTTGCTGCCAGGGTCCTGGGCTCATGGGAAGTGCTGGTGGGACATCTGCACCATGGTGTGGAGATACTACACACACTGGCTGAGACCGAGCGAGAGCTGGAACCCACGAAAGTACAACTCTATCAGCATGGCTCCCTGCCCAGCCTAATTAGACCTGCCAAGAAGGGCTAATTAGCTAGGCTCAGTGCCACACTGATGTTACTATACCACTTTTAAGAACCAGCAAGCATCATGCGCAGCTCACTATAGCATGGAAATGCCATGTGAAGCTGGACAGACTGAGTATATATTCACCAGCCTTTCCTCCCCAGCATGAGCACGCTGAGGTTGTAAGAGACAATTGCACATCACTTTGTGTGGTGAGGGGTTTTATAGCAGGACCTCCGTGGACTGGAGCTGTGTGACACCCACGGTGAAAGAAAAAGCACTAGAACTTCTCCTTGGCTGGAGAGGAAAGCTGGAGCACATGGAACATGAGAGGCTCACTGGAGTTTCCCGAGGGAGCCCGCGGCCAGCCTTGTCTCCCAGCCCGGCCTGCCCGCCTCGCCCTTCCCTGCGCACCCCCGCCCTGCCCGCCTGCCCAGCGGCGCTTGGCTGCCTTCCCTCGCCTTCCCTCGCCTTCCCTCGCCTTCCCTCGCCTTCCCTCGCCTTCCCTCGCCTTCCCTCGCCTCCACCGCAGCCCTGGCCGCTCCTGCAGGGCTCTCACAGGACAGTACTGAACGTGCTTTGGACCCTGCTCAGGCCTTCCTGAGGATCCCTTCCCCTCCTTGATGCACAGTCACACGTTGTATTTTTTCCCCTGACCTCTGCTGCCATACGAAATGCTGTCTGCAGCCTCTCATGCTTTGGGGGGACACTTACAGCAGGGCACTGGTTCCACCGTGTCTGCGGTTCCCCACAGCCATGGGAGGGTGGAGAAATCTGCTCTTAAGATGCGTAAGAAGGGAGTGAATCATAGGAGCAGCAAGCTCTTGTTTACCAACACCTCGCTCTGTAAAGATTTCTTTAACACAGTAATTTGTGAGATAGCCAGAGTCTGGTTTCCAGTTGAGACAAGCTAAGCCCTGTGCTCAGCTGGGGGAAAGGTTCTTGGCTAATGTAGTCAGGACAGTGACCATGGAGTATGATGGCCCCAGCTCCTCTGGTGGATAGGACCTTGTGCAAAACACACACACACACCCACCCCAACACACACACACAGACTCTTGCTACTAGAGGCTCCAAAAGGCTCCAAAATTGCCCCTTTGTTTCCCAGGTCCAGCTGACTGTTTGTCAGGCGTAAAATAAATGAGAAGGGGGTAGCAATATTCCTACCTTTGGACCATCATGTCGAAGTACAGCAAGAGGAAAAACTGTGGGTTACACACACACAGAAATACCATGACATATATTACAGTGCTGCATAATGTAAGCAACATAGCAGTAACTTGTTACCCTGACTGAAGGCTACGGTGTAATTAGTGTAATTACAATGCCGCTGGCTGAATTCACTTGAGAAGTATGGCATTCTCTGTGCCCTACAGGGTAATGCATAATCCCAAATACTTCATCAGTTGAAAGCAAACTCTGAGACACATTTGAGCTGCAATGCAGTCTCACAGCCAGGGTTTTACTTAATGGTATTTGTCCCCACCTCTCCAGAGGATCCAGCTGGTGCCACCGATACCTGTACTCACTTTGTCAGACAATTTTGGGGAGAGATTGTGACACTTTTCAGGGGAGCTGCGGATGGGTCAGGGACAGAGGGCCACAAGCAGCAGAAGGAGCTTCCTGCATACAGGATACAGTGACAGCAGCAGTGCTCAGCTGGCCCACAGCTGGGCTGTGCCAAAGGAGCCTAGCCCCATAGCTGCTGTCCTGCTGAAAAACAAGAACAGTTCTGGGTGGTTCCAAGACCTGGTCAGCCATAATCCCCTCCTTGCAGAACTAGTTGGACCTTCATCAATTGCTAGTCTTCATCTCCAGCTCTGCTCCGTCATCACCTTCCCGCACACATGCACTGTTCTGTGAAAATTCACTTCCCAGAAAAAATTAATTCCTGATAGTTTTTTTCCTAAAGAGCAGTAGGAATTACTGGCTTTTGAATTCGGCACAGAAAGGCTACAATTACAAAAAATGTTTTGGGTTGACAGGAAATTAAACTGTATTTTCTTGGTAAAACAATAAAACCCCAAAATTCCAGTTTGGATCAAGCAAAGTGTTTGGTTCAACCTGAAACAAAACACTTCATTTTTGTGTTTAAACTTTTCACCCCTTTTTATTTATTGCAGGCAGGAAAACCTCAAAACAAAAACAAATGTTTCAAACTGAAAAGTTGAGCTGTTTCCCTTTGAAATCATCACACTGCTTTGACTGCAATTTCTCAGAATTACCCTCCTTGTCTTTGGCTGAAACTTTTTGCTAGATTTCAGGCTTAATTCACAAAAAGTACTACACAACACAAACCAGCATCCCAAGGATTTCACCTTGCCTCACTTACCTATTATTTGAATTCACATCCTGAAAAAAATTGGAATAATAATGCTATTTTGCCAAGAATATTCTTAATACCAATGCCCTCTCAAAACCATGCTCTTCTCAAGAATGCTCTGGTCTTCTCTTCATAACAACTCATGCAGGGGATGAAAGAGAGAAAGGGTCTTGCCTTTAGTGTGGTCCATATGTGCCCTGAAGGCAGGGCCAAAGAGCAAATGTCAACCTCTATCGCTGCTCTGCAGGCTGCAGCCAGGATCCTGTGGCTGAGCTGGCCAGAGTGCCACTTCACACTGGGCATGAGGCAAGTGGGATCCAGCTGTGTGGTGCCGGGAACTGGGTGCATCTGGAAATGATCTTCAGACTTAAGTCCAGGAAATAAGGAGCTAT
Organism: Acanthornis magna; assembly: GCA_036785705.1. NCBI lineage: Eukaryota > Metazoa > Chordata > Aves > Passeriformes > Acanthizidae > Acanthornis > Acanthornis magna. The sequence continues at coordinate 19,325,539 of JAWUZG010000090.1, forward strand.
TCACCCAGTGCGCTTTTGTCTTCCACTGCTCATCAGCCAGTGGGAAAGTTTAACTGCGTATGGGGTTTTTCAGGCTTAAATCTGTCTATGGGTTTTGTCTGTTAGGAATAGAGGGAAAATAGCCTCTTGATTTGTTTTGTTATTTCCACTTCTAATTGCACATGAAACAGCAGAACAGGGAATAGGTTTGGCTTTTGACCCTAAAAAACTTTAGGGCAAAGATCCCATCTGTTGTGCATTTTAACAGAACCTATTCACCATTTCTGGTAACATCTGGATATGTTACTGCTTTAAGGAGTGGAAACAGCATTCAACATGCATCTCTCTGCCTCTAAGAAAAACTGTGTCTTCTTTATCCTTATGTCTCTGCTAAATCACCCAGATCATAAAACACATATAAAGCTGCCTGGTCAAAAGCTGATATGCCACAGAATGAGAGGTTAAAAGGAGGAGCAGAAGTGAAAGAGTTAAAAAAATGCTACAGCCTCTCCCAGTGTTTCCTTGGGTGGAGTGTGTAAAGGTTAACGATTTCTAAATATTCAGGAGTAATAAATGATCTGAGTAGTTTTCTGGCGGTACCTCATGTTCTCAGAGAAACAAATGCTTCAAGGATATGCTCCATTTCAGAAGAATGTGACAGAGAGAGGGAGAGATTTACTTTAAAAATTTGTGATGATCTGTCTCATCACTGGTAATAAAGGTGCAGGTTCTTCCCATCCAGAAATACCACCAGGTAAACAATGAAGAATGCAGTGCCTTGGGATTTATGTCTCAGAAAGGCTTAAAATTATATGATATGAAGGTTTTCTGTTTCCTTCACATTCATTTTCAGAATTCTCCCTTGCTCCACAGAATCTTTCTCCTTCTCCTTGTTTTGGCAGCACATTGGATGTTATTACATTTAATGGTAAAGAAATCAGCTGTAAGGATCAAACGGGAGTAAAAAATCTTTCAGATATTTGAAGTGTGATCACTCTTGTCCCCAGCTCTAGGGTCGCAAAGAGCTGACTTACGTGGGAATGTAATTGTCTTTGCAGCTGTCCCACTGCCAAGCTTGGATTAAACCAGTCAATCACTGAAGAAGCTAACGAGGGAGTCAAAGAGAAGACATCCCCAGGCTGAGTTGTTGAAAATACTTTTTCTTACTTCCTTGACAAAAGGGAAGAAGACTCTTATCTCTTGTACACCATTTACCTCAGAAGTAGGTTAAGGAAAGAGCCAAGGAGTGTGGGAGGTCAGGTTAAGACCTGGAATGGAGAGCAGCACTGGCTATCTTTCTTCTCCTGCTTTTGGATGTGAGGCTAAAAATGGGGAAGGAAGAGGGATGCAGCCTGTGGCCAAGATAAGCGTCAGTAACATGACTCGTAAGTGATGAGGCAGCAGCAGTAGGAAGCAGAAAGCATGGGTAAAGCAGCTCCTGGGAGAAAGGGCAGAGTAAGGTTTACCTCCCACGAAATAGGAGCAAGAATAATGTGAGGATGGGTTGAAATATGAATCTCAGGGCCTGGCTGAGATTGTCGGAGAGGTGCAAGGGAGTATGTGCATTTATTTCTTTTAATCTGGTTGACACCTGGGCACGTGACTAATGGAAAACCCACAACCAGAGAGCTGATGCTTTGACATCTTTGCAGAACATACCCCCGTTGAGTGAGAAGGATCTGGTGACCCTACTTGCATAAACACAGGGATGCTATGTGATAACAAGCCCTTCTCAACCACGAGCAAGCAAGACTGGGGCTTCTTACATGGCAAAAGGGAAAGCAGGAAAGACCTTCAGAAGATTCAGGGAGACCTGGATTAACTCACTGTGGTTAATTATGCAAACGTTAGAGAGCCCAAGTTAGATTAGTATCCATGGGGAAGGACCCCTGTACATCAGATCTTAGCTTCTTATCTGCCAGTTCCAGTCTTTCATTCACCTCTAAGTGCACTTACGCCATGTACATTGACCTAGATGTGTGCTAAGTACTGTGACGATGATCTGCTTCAGTACATACTGCACCATGGGTGTGACAGCGCCCCTGGCTCTGCAGACATCCCTCAAGGTCACGCCGAGTTCACCCAGCTGCTGCTGGCAAACCCTTGGCTGAAGATTTAGTGAAATACCACAGGATCAGCCCCGCTTCTGACCAAACCCTTACCTGTTGCTGGTATGACAGTAGGAGCAGTGAGGGACGTCAGCCAAATAGCTCCCAGCTGTAGCTTCAGGGTCTTCTCACGGCAAGAGAACCAAAAACTCTTTTCAGGGGGGTTTGTTGGGAGAACAAATCTACCTATGACCTCACAGATCCCTCAGAAAATGTAACAAAAGACAACCCTTTATACAGCACTACCTTTTAGCAGAAACTGTGCAATTGGCACTGAAAAGTGTGTGGTGGGATAAACCCTTCCCTTCCGCAGGTTGGTCTGCTAGAACAAGTCCATGGCCGAGTGCTCTGTGCATACCTCTCTTGGGTAACAACTGGGCTGAGGTCCAAGGAATCTGTATAAAACATGCTCAGGACTGCTCAGCCAATTAATCTTTTGTAACTTGTGGGGGAAAAAAATGGCATGTGATCATGTAATTAATGGTTGGCTCCTAAGGTGTGTGCTCTAATTAAGGTTCAGGCATATAGTTGCTCAGCAACTGTGTTTGCAGCATTTTCTACCACTGAAATACTTGACTTTATGGCCTGAATAAATGCTCTCCCAGGCCCTTGTCTGTGTCAGTATTCCCCAGCCAAGAAGGGCAGAAGCGGGCAGAACTGCAAATGGCAGCCTGGAGCACCCTCTGTCCACGTTGGCTGGGATGAGTGAGACCTCTTACTTTCCCATCCAGATCCCTGCCCTGAGTGCCCATAGGAAGGCATGGAAGGTTGTGCCCTTCAAGAGCTCCTGCTGCTGGAGAGGCAATGCCTGTCCAGAGTGTTCTGCAGACCATGGCTCACAGCAGGAGGATGGTGGTACCAAGTTTGGGGATCTCTTCCCAACACCACTACAAAGCAGCAGTCTTCTGCCTGAGTCTCTTCAGGCTTGTTTCTTTTTGTCTCTCCCCATCATCTTCAGCCTGTTGCTGTTTGAGGCTTGCCTTCTCCTCCCTGCCGATTTCTCTCAGCCTTCAGCCAATTTGCTGATTTTGTCTCTTGTTCATCTCAGGTTTCTTTGGCCCTCCCCTCCACACACCCCTCTCCCTCAATTCCTCAGAGTCAGCAAATGGAGAGGAGTACGGTGCATACTGAAAGAGGGCAGGAAACACCCAGGGAGACCTGTGATGAGCCTAGCACATCCTGTGCCCACGGCTGCAGGGAAGTGTGTGTTCTGCCCCTCCTTCCATGGGGATACATGCTCTACATGGTCAGAGTCCTTTGCTGCCAGCAGTCTACAAATCATTTTTCAAAGGCTTACAACTTGGCCAAACTTGGTACAGATTATCCTGGACGCAACAAATGGTAAATTTCTACTTCAGAGGCTCCCTCCTGACAAATGTCAAGCCTTTTCCCTGTCTCTGGTGGGAATGCAAGCACTTCAGAAAGAAAAAGTTCACCAAGATATAATACAGAGTCTTCCCTTAAACTCTCAGAAGTCCTTGGAACGGTGTAGCGATATCACTTGACATAGAAAATGTCAGCTTGCACTTAACAGCCTGGTGATACAGCAAAACCAAATAAAAACCCGCGTTATAATGTGCAATGTGAGGGTAGCTGGGCACTGATATCAAGGTATCAACACACAAGATAATGCCACCTTAATTCATAATAAACTAAAAGGCATTGGGTGGAACTGAAACTGGGAATTGTACATGACAGCCCCAAGGTTTAAAATGGGATGGACTTTGATGGATAGATCTGTTGATACATTGAAAAAAGAGCAGGTAACTCCTCCTGAGATTTCATTTTCATTCTTTACATAATTTGCTGAAGTTTAATGAAAAAAATACTCTTTTCTCACCAAAACCCTGAACAGCCAGAGAGACCAGTCCCCCTAGTCCTTGTGCTGGACCATGGCCAGGGACATTCCGCCACTGTGGCTCCCAGGAACAAGCACAGAGGGAAAGTTTCTCTTTTAACTGTCAATGGACTGCATAGCCAACGTTCTACACCTACAGAGACTTGTGTCAGCTGAATTACAATACTTTTCCACAAAATCATTGCAAATCTCTTGGACACTTTGAACTGGAAACTTATTGTGAGAAATGAATATTGGGATTTTTTTTCTCCCCATCCTCTCAGGTGCTGTTGGTGCTTGCCCAGCTTGAACAAAGTACAATCTGTACTTATTTTTGTTTTTGAGATGTACTCATTGAGGTTGTCTGTCAGGCTGCTCATTTCAAAGAACATTCACACGTTTAAAAAAAAAAATAAAACCCCCAGATAATTCATAATTATTTCATTCAATTCCAGCCTTCTACTATCAACAATGGAAATTTTATACAGCCTAATTTATTGGAAACTCAGCATTTTAGGTCACAGAATGGAAAATTTTGCCACCAACAAGCTGATTGTGATTTTGCCAAATTTCACTTTCTTTGAAACTATCAGTCATAATTTTTCTGGTTAAGAATCTAATTGGATATTACAAATGTTATCAAATGACACAGAATATAGCCAAGAAATGTATCATGATGCCTATAGAGAAAATTGTCGTTCTAAGTGTTCAGAGGCTTGGGGCTTTTAAGACTGGATGAGGGAATTTTAAAATTAGATTTTACATCTGAAATCTTCTTCACCTTATCACAAATGTGATGAAAGTGTGTTTTAGTTGTCATGGCCTGCCTGCATTTTACGTCTAACTACACCAGGTCATTACAACCGTTCTAATGTGTATGCTTGAATGTGTTGTTGCTGATTACATACAGAAATGTCATTGTTCCATCCAAGTGGGCAGTCATTTATTTTGAGACCCTTTCATTATGATAGGACAGTCTGGTGGAAATACCTGAGATCACCTACTGCTTAAGTTCATATGCCCAAATTAACTCGGTTGGCTTCTTGAAAATCATAGTCCTAAATACAGAATTCAGTGAATACAGAAAGGCTGAAATTTGTTGTGTATATAAGTGCTAAATCTAGGTGCTAAAAATCTCACCCATAGTCAGCCAAATCCTAAGCTCGTTCCTCTAGATTCTTTTTGTTGTTAATGAAGAGAAAATTCAATCCTTCCAGAGGGAAATTGCTTCCAGTTGTATTTAATGCCTATCTTTGGATAAGGGAAGCGTTTTCTCAAGTTGCAACCCTCTCTCTCTCTCTGTCTCTTCCTCCCTCTCCATCCATTGATGACGGAAGAGATGCCTAAATCTTCAACATCCAAAGCCACTTGGCATAAATTCTGTGTTTAAATATGTGCCTACTCTGGTTACTCATCTGGGTGAAACTACAGTCAAGCTAAGGCCCCTGCTTGTTCTGCAAGTGATTCTTCTTCTGTTCCTCGACACTGGTGAGGCCACATCATGGGTACTGTGTCCAGTTCTGTGCCCCTAAATCGAGGAAGGACATTGAGGAGCTGGAAAAAGTCCAGAAAAGGGCAGTGAAGGGTCTAGAGGGTGATTCTGTGAAAACCTGTGATGAAAAATACGGATGTAAATTTTAAGTGAGAGGCACAAGTATGTTCCCATCCTTTGTGGGAAAAGGTATTAAGGCCTTGGTCCTTTATTTCTTCTACTGGCTCCTGTACCCAGATGCGTTATGTGCAAAAGTGCAGGTCTTCCTGTCCAGCAGGAAGAGCAAGTTTCAATCAACATGGGATGCAAATGGATGCAAATTATGCATTTATCAACCTCAAACCTTTTTCCATGAAAATAAGGCAACACACACACCCTTGCTGTTGCAGAGTGGTTTGCAGATCAGTCTTCCGTAGATGTGCAGAGCAGAACTTTCTGAATTACTAAGTGATGCTTGTCTCCAAATGTCTTTGAAGAGTATTATCTTTGATCACTTTTCAGCTGCATCTCATATTTCACAAGTCTGTGAGAGATAGTTTTTCTGAACCTACTTATATAAGTTGCTGGATTTTTGCAATTTATACTTCTTTGCCAAGGAAGATTACCCTCTCAGCGAGCAAGCAATGGTCAATTGATTTCAAGAGCAAATCCTGTTGGTACTTAAGACAGAAATGATTAGACCCCTTGTTATCAAAGTTCCAAGGTCAAGTCATCATCAAATATGACTGATTACATTTTCTAATGGTTTTTCTATGCTCATTAAAGTGCATTCAAATATTCAGAATCACCTCTGATCATGACATTCAAAACCCACTCTGATGGCTCCTGACAAGCAGAAATGTATTCTCTAATCTTTAACCACATAAACAATAGATAACTGCTTGTAATTGGGTTCAAATTGATTTCAGGTGGCTTCAGAGAAAAGCAATTTCTACAACAGATTAACCTTTTAATTAATGTTTATTAAGGGTATTACCAGGTGCAGGAATCCTCCTAAAGCAGAAAATTACACTTCATTGACATTCATTTATGATAAAATAGTTGATCCATTCCCAGGTCATTATTCATGCATTTATCATAATTTCTTGCCTTTCATGAAAATGCCATAAACTCTAATTAACTATTGTAGCACTGTATGTTTTAAATATATTGTTCTATATTGAATAGAGAAATGGGCATATGAAGATGTCCTTTGGCACAGGTTTTTAGAGAAGGAGCCAGCACTCTCTGCCAAGTGTGACTATAGTTGTTCAGCTATAACATCAGCTTTCTCTAAAAGCTTGTGGGTATCTCATTCATGAAGGAAATGCAAACATATGGAGAACTCTGTCAGAGTTCACATACTATAAAGATCTTCATCCACAGATGAAAGATAGACGGTTCTATTGAGAGGAATGCAAGCTGGGTTACAGAGACATTTCTTTACCATGTTTGTGGTACATTAATGCCTCAGTGATTGAGTGTCTGAATCCAAATTGCAAGAAAAGTGATTTCCCAGATACATTTGGAAATTTCCAACTCTAACAGGTTTGAGGTGATCCACCTGAGGCTGATGGTGATACCACCTCAGGATACATCGCTAACTCTAAATTTAAAAAAAAAAAAAAAAAGCCAATTGTTTTCTGGATATATCTGTAACACTATATTTTCAAAGTGTCAGTCATTGGCAATATTGTTCAGCTGCCTACTCTTTCCCTGGCTTTGCTTTGGGCACTTTCAGCTGGTTCTCTCCAAGGCACATCTGCCATGGAGAAGGCTAGCCCTGGCTGGTGTAGATGTAGACCAGCACATATCATTTGGGTTTGGGGCCAGGATCAGACCCTGACCCTCTTTCTTGTAATGATGTAGATAACAACTCTGTGGCTATTACTGATTTGCTGCTGCCCAAAAACATCCTGCAGCCGCAGGCCAGTCTTTGGACAAAAAAATTAGCAAACCTTGTTTTCTCAGGGGGCTGATTTCTTTTATTTTGTTATAATTGTGGAAGGAGTGACTCCCAAGCATTGTACATTGCTTCTTTACCCATGGCTTCAGTTCAGCACACTATATACACAATTCAGGCACCAACTAAATTTTTTTCCTGAAAACTACTCATCATTCCACAGTAGGCTTACTGTTCTGAAAATTATGTCAGTTAAAAATTAAAAATTGCAGAAGTCTGGTAGTTCTCTCATGATAAAGCTTGTAATTTTCAGTGGAAAGCTTTGTTCAGCTGCTGGTGGTGTATGTTTTCCTTTCAGCATCCTTTCTTATCTTCTCAGTTCCAAATGCAAACACTATTTCAAGTGATAATAGAAATGTATTTTTAAAAAATACGGGAAGGTTGATAATGGCTTGCAGAGAATTCCTGGGAATATATGGGCAAGGATTCCTGTCCAGAAATGGGAGAACTTGGTCGGTCTCTGGCTGAGCATTTCTTCTAGAAGGCAAGGGTTTTTCCACTAGAAGAGTCAGACTGAGTTTGGAACATCAGAAGTCACATCAGAAGATGCTTGCAGGAGCTGGCAATGTTCTTCCCATCCCTTTGTGAATGATAACTGCCTGGACACCTCCCAGCAAGTGTTACCTTCTCTCTGTTATCTCAGCAGGGGTATCCCATAAACTTCACTGAATATACATTACTGGATGGATATCAAGCATACAGACAAGCGAATCCCAAAACCAGAGCATAGACCCTTTCAGGGATCTCCTACAAATGTCTTAGAAGTTCAGGCAGAGGAGATCCCATTTTAGAGGTTATCTGAAATTTATATATAATTATATATATCTTCCTAAATTTCAGTACTTGGGTATATCTATTTACTAGAAAGATTTTCATACTGAAATAAACTGTAAGGGGGCTGGTTGTACTTTTGTACTTGTTTTAAATAGCTTCTCTGATGCTACAAAATTCTATCGACTTCCTAAAGAGTCCTATTTTCAACCAGCTTAAAATTAAATTCCTCCTACCATTTCCATTCAGTTTCTTTGATTCTTGAAAGTTTGACAATTTTTTTTAGATATCCCAGAAATACAGAGTTCATTTTCATCCATTGAAACACAAAGGAGAGTTATTTTTCTCTTTGTTAAACTTATCTGAACTGCAACAAGAGCAAAGTGAACTCCTCTGCAAGACTTACACAAGACCACTTAAATAGCACAAAGGAAAAACATCTATGAAGCTGCATTACTAGGTTCTGCTTAACAATATGCTGCTTCCTGATTAATATAATTCAACTGTAATGCATGAATAAATTGTAATTTAGATGATTGCACGCATGTACTATCGTATCAAAGCTAAGATGAGATACTTAGATAATCATAGCTTTCTCTCTTTTGTCTTTTTTTTTTTTTTGACTCCTCATCCTTCTCCCTTCTAACAAGGGGATTTTTATGTCATACCTTATTCTAAGATTTTCTGCAAAGACAGAGCTGGTTACAAGGCAGAACACTGACAAATCAGGGGGAAAGGACTACATAGGCACAGACGCAACCTGCTTTTTGGACAAACAGAAGCATGTTATAACCTCTTATGCAAAAAGAGAAAGAAAAAGTAAGCTATTGCTGTTAAGGCACCAGCCTGCGACACAAAAGAGTTGGATTCAAGTTCCTTCTGTGCAAGAAAATTCCTCTGACTCATCAGACCCATGCTTTCTGCAGTGGTTTGTGAGAGAGCAGCCCCAGGGAGAACTGAAGTAACACATCTACGCTGTGAGGATCTGTGAACTAGGTTGCATACCTTTGCAGGGTCCAAAATGTATTGCAGTGTCCCGGAACCAAGCTCAGTTGTCCATCCCTTACTGCTCTAATTCCAAAGAATCAGAAGTTATTTGGATATCAGAGCCTGGCAGAACTGCAGGTGCCTGAACAGGGCTTGGTGCAGGGCTGAACCATGAGCAGGCACCAGGGATATAAGCTCGTGGACCCTGTAGTTGATGAGTATTTTCCCTGAGGGAGAAGTGACATAAAAAATTGGTGAAGACCAGTTACTTAATGGAAACTTCCACTGTTATTTTGTTTTTCAACCACAGGATCTGTAGTTCTCAGATAACAATATTGATTTTATGGGGAAAAAACATCATAAGCTTAAAGTAATGCTTTTTATACATTTATTTTGGAATGGCTGTTAACTGGTTGGTCATCAAATTGTTGGGGAGGAAGCAAGAAACACGATGATTATGGGTAGGTTACAACATAGCAGGTAGCATTTGGGAAGGCTCTTGGCTTGGCCAGATTGTAGATATTTCAGCTCAAGAAGTTGTTGACATCTTTGGGAAAATGGCTTTAATTTAGTTAAATGTCATTAAATTTTTTTGGTGATGTTATAGCAAATACTCAAGTTTTGTGTGCATATTATATCTTGTGGTTTGCCAGGCACTCTTCTTTAGACATGGTATCATTACAGAGCGAACCACAAAAATGCTTTAGATTCTTTGTAAAACTGAAGAGGAGAAAAAAACCGCAAGAGATCCAAGAAGGGGGGGAAAAAGAGATAAAGAAAGAATAGATGGTTTGTTATCCATCCTGTTCTTGGAAACTGAACCAATGGGGATAAGACAACAAGGGCACATATTTATAAAGCACAATAAAAGGCCTCTGTGCAGTCATGTCTGCGCAGAGCAGATGAGCAGAGGAGTTCTGGGAAGAATTACATAAGGCGTCTTGTGTACACGTGCCCGCGAACACAGAAACCCTCATTTGCACACATACCCACAGTGCAAGCCCAGATGATGCCCCTCTTCACACACAAAACCTCTCAGTCTCAGTCAAGAAACTCTGCAAACACTTCAGATGCAACACATGAGAACTCCTGTTTCCTATAGTGCCAAACCACCCGAGTCATAAGCAGCCTAAGAGCAGGACTGTGAGCAAATTTTCTCAGAAACAAGGCTATTTAGCCTGGCTTCAGCTCAAGAAAACCAAGAGTAATTATACACAGACATTTAAGTGGATGTTGTGGACTTGACAGACTGGAAGAAAGGCAGCTTACATGCACATCTATTCAAGAGTACTGTAAATTAGAGAATCTGCTAGCAAGATGCTTTCAGATGGGTTTGTTGTTTGTGGCCATAGCAGCTTGCCATGCATCCCATCTGCAGTTCACACAGCATCCAAGATCTCAGTGCAAGCCTTGTGTCCAACTGGTAACTAGACTTCATCTTCCCTGAGAGCTAAATTTCAACAACTAGGACTATCTGGAGACCCCAAAGCTCTTGCACTCTCATCCTCTTTCATATTCCTGCAGTCCAGCCTTTCTGTTCTGTGACTACCCAGCACAATAATTGCTTCATCTGAACCTTTAACCTTTTCTCTCGTGAATGAATGTTGTCTGGATATGTGTCATCCCAAAGGCACCTTGCTACACGTCCATTTTCTTCTTCCTCACTTGTACAAGCTTCCACATCTTTAACTGTCTCCTTGACAGATGCAATGATCTGTCCTAAAACAGTTCTTGGTTTTCTTTACAGCTTTTACAAAATTATCCTCTTTTTCCCCCCTTGGGTTTTCAGAAATAGATGACCAGTGAGATGATGCTAAAGATTCCTGCTTTTTCCCTGTCTCTGTGTGATCCACGAGTTTTTTGCTCCTGTCTGCTCTTTGCACTCTTGTCTTTAGATGTCTTTAGCAACAGAACTCCTCTGCCATATTGTATTCAGCTCCACGTCCTGTCTCTGTTAACATCTACATAGGGACAAAACCCAAGTCTCCATCCACACCAAACCCCTTCCACATGCATAACACCCCATCCATGCTGCAAATGAGAAGGACATGAGCTGTTTCTGTTGGCACTCCCAAGATGACTGATACCTGTGCTGTCTACTGAGATGTGTCTCAGCTCCCTCCAACTATCAGTATTTCCCAGTATGATACCCTGTTGATAGGTTTGTATATTCATTACATACCCAATTACATACCCAGGGGTTGATAGGTTTGTATACTCATTAGTTAGGCTCAGAGTTAGAGAGTTGTTTATATTGCCAGTTGGCTACCACCTCTTACCTGTGTAATGCCACTTCCAGGCCCTGCAAGTGCTTCTGTGTTGTAGCCCTTGGCCCTGTTCTCAGCCCAGAAATGTACTTCTGGTCCAGAAGTGTGAAGGTGTTTGTAAAGAGCCTCCTCTGAGTAGCCAGGGCTGATTGTAACAGGCCAGCATCAGACTCTTGGAAAATAATAGTGAATTTTTAAAGCACCGCCAGACCATAGTTGGAGATTTGAGCTAAGTGTTTAGCTTTTGGATATAAATGGGCATCTTTGTCTTACATGGAGAGTTTTCCATTAAGAACTGCAAATTTTCACCTCAGTGTCTTAGCAACCTCCCAAAGCATAGCCTAGGCAGTAAAAACACCACAGAAACATTTGCAGAGGAAATCAGTAACCTAACCAGGTAGAGCTCACCTGGCCAGCTGTAGGTATCTAAAACAAAATCAGCTTTCTTCATAGTCAGAAGAGGACAATATACACTTACAGGGTGCAAAATATGTGGCATTCATTAGCACGAGACATATTTGGTCATACAACAATCTATTTCTCTTAGTGACCCGCAGGAAGAATGACAAAATGACTGACTCAGACTGGAAGGAGGAGGCAAAGAAGATGCTGGTGTGGCACAGGAAGTGCTGGGCAGTAGTGACACTTGCTGTAAAGGAATTGCAAGACCCTGCACATACTTAGCTATTATACAGGCCATGAGTAATTGTCCTGGCTACCTTCCCAGGCTCTTGCCATGAGTGGTCTCGCCCCACAGCGTGGATGGCAGATAACGGTGTGCCCCAGCCAGCTGTGCCGGGAGCGTGGGGTCACAGGGCAGGAGGAAACGCCCAGTGCAGCACTATGGAAGGGTGCTGGACTCCATCCTCCTTGCCTGGGTGCGGGGCCCATCAGAGTTAACATCCCCTCCACAGAGGGCGATTCATGCAGATTTTTACTTTGTGTATGAAGCCAAAAAAATCAGACTCCCTGTGCTGCAGACTGCTTCAGGCACTTTCTGTCTTTCAGTGTTCCCTTCTCTCAAGGATATTCCAAGGTAAGGGAAAGAAGCGTCACTAGCCAGACCATTTCTGCACACTGAGTGCAGTGTGGGCCTGACACACAAATACCTAGGTCCCATAGAGTTACTGCAGCCAACACAAATCCCATGTGCTGTTTGGACTTTGTTTTTTAACACACAGGCTGGAGAGAGGATTTCAGACACTTGCCTGGAGCTTGACTTTAAGGAGCAGCTGCAGGAAAAATGAAGCGACTGTACCATAAAAAACCAGCCAAAGCCAACAGCACGAAACCAAACCACAGGATATGGGTACTGCACTTGAGAATGCTAAACCAGGGGAAACAACTCATTGAAAAATCAAACAGCAATATACCTTTAGAAATGGTAGCTTTTGCTTTGATCACTTCTCTAATATACATCACAGGTGCTTCAGCCTATTGATTTCTCTGCTGTATGTCCTGCACCCCAACAGGTTGAGAAGAGTGGGTAGCATTTGGCCAGACAGGTATGATTAACCAGGTGACTTCAGCTGCAAGGGCTGACATCTGACAGTAGGAAAAACAGATGTGGAAGAAAGAGCCTAGTGTTCTCAATCTAAAATACTGGCTCTGTTCTTCCTGGGGCGAGCAGTTAAAAAAAAATCAGAAGCAAAAGTACTCACACTAAAGCTAATTTCACAGCGCTGAAGGGTCAGATAGCAGGACCTCAATCCTAGGTAAAGGTCTTCCCTTGAAGATTTTTGATAGGCAGAGGTTTGTCATTATTTTTCCAGCTCCACTGGCTTCCTTTCTCCATCCATTTCCCTGACACCATAAAGTGTCTGAGGACTGTGCTCATGTCTGAGTGCACCAAAGGACTACAAGGCTGATGGTGAACCGAGCAGATGCAGACATGCAAATTCCTTCCATTGCGGAATACAGGATTAGAGATAAAGTCTGACTTTCTGAAGTCAAGTAGCCCTATCATCCTTAGTCCAGCTGCCCAGCTCGGACCTTTGCAAAAAATGCCACAGTTTTCATTATTTTCTACCACACTGGTAATTAGGATTTGACAACTGGAGCAATTTCTCTGCAATAAAATATTTGTGAACTGCACATAATGGGTGTTCTTTGTCTCTAAGTGATTAAGGTTTAGACAACATTGGCTTCAAAATGAAAATAGATGTGGCAACTTCACCAATTTCATATAGACACCCACTGCAGAGAATTTTTAGGTGTGCTTTCAGATTACAACTGGAATCAGGTTTTAGTGTAATATATATGTTTTGGAACTAGCTGACTATCAGTATTTTCGATAAGCAAGGGTATTAGTCTCCACATGATAGGAATTACCATTCAGTATTCATTCTCATGCTACAAATATTACCCAACCAGGAAAGAGAAATTATTTCAAGTCACACAAATGGCAGATGAACATTAAAAGTCAGATATTAAATTTGCTCAGATCTTACAGGTTTAATTAATTTTTGCTATTATTTTCTTAGTTAAACCCACTTTTTACTCACTTTCTTTGTCTACCATGTTTGACTCTTGCTCCTCCTGAATCTGCTTGACCATTCATACCTCTGCCATCTTGTACTCATTGTTTTGCATTTTATTACACCTGGGACAGAAAAATCTGAAGTTTTTTCAAACAGCAAGGATAAGATGTTGAAAAACAACAGTATGGATGAGTTCTAAGTATGAGTCTGGTTCAAGTCCTCGGCCAGTCTTTTATTACCTGAAAATGGAACAAGAAAACTTCTCTTCCTCACATATTCCTTGATTTGAAGAGCACTAGGAATTGTTGCATCAGATGGACTTGTAAAGCATATTCTAACCTGTGTTGGAGTTTTATATTAGACAGAGAAATTGATAGGATGCATGGTGTATTTTACACAGAAGGTGAAGGTAAATCATATTCTTTCTATTTAAAGATCATACTGATCTCTTTCACCTTCAAAAGTGCAGCCTTTTTTTTTTTTTCATGCTTAATCCTCAATATAAATGGATAACATCAGCATTTTTGAGACTGATGACTGGAATATGGACCGAGCAATCTTGGCCAGTGTTTAGCAGAACGTGAGCTTTTCACACAATGTGGTACATAAAGGACCTAATTTGGTCTTTGGGTGTATAAACTAGGGGAAGTGGTGCAGAAATGGGGAAGCAGTATTATCAGGTTTTTATAGTGCTACAGAGACATTTATAAACTCTATTCAGTTTTGATACACGTATTTAAAAAGAAAGAAAGAAAAAGATGGTAAAACTAGAGAAAGGATCACTCAAGAGTTAATGCTCTGCATAGCAGTGATGGTGAGAGCCATCTCATTTATTTTCAGCCACCAAAGCGCTAGGTACCCAGTCCAAAATAGAAGTGCAATCCATGGAGGCAGATAGGTGTCTCCAGAGAATGATTCATTCCACTCTAAGAGAGGTGTCTAAAACAAGTTGGATGAGTCTTCTGAATGAGTCATCTTTCCTCATTGACTGAAGGAGGACTGTAGAAATCTACCTTAGGCTAGAGGTTTCTCATGTTTAGGTAGCAGAAGATACATCTCATCCCAAGTGACTACACTTTCCTCCCATGCACTTAATTTAACCAAAAGGAGTCTGTAGTTGATTTGATTACACATACCACCTTGAGGAGATAGGAGAGTTTGGAAAAATCTTAATGAAGGGCATGGTGGGTTATCCTTCGTGTGAAAAGCCCAGACTAAGGGACGAACTGTAACTCTGCAGCAAAATGTGAAGGTGGTGCAGGATACATCAGTGTAATCACAAACCCTGGATTATGGAGATCAGACCAGATGTCTGAAGTAGTCCATCCCAGCTTTTAGCTCTGTCTCATGTCTTGTGGTATTCTGTGTATAAGATGATACGCCTCACAGAAATGGATATAGGCAAAGCATGAAATAAATGAGGGGATATTTTGTTAAAAGAAAAATGCATATGTCCCTAATAAAATTTAATTTTGGGGCGTTTCCCGGACACAAAAATAGGTGTTTGTAGCTTTGTGATGGTTATTTTAAAATCCCCTTGCTTTATTGCATAATTCTAGTCCTATGTCCTAGGAGGAAAGGAGGCTCACCGGGGCTTACAGGTGGCTTTAGATTAGCTTCTCTGCTCTGAAGGTCAACACCAATTGGTGCCTTTAAGGATAAACAGTCACTGCTGAAGCAAGTTAATTATATGACAGCAGCTAATCATTATTCACAAATAATTTTGGGGTTGTAAATCCACAGATGTCATGTCCCTCAGTGAAAGTGTATTTTTAGCTGTGGAGCACATTGGCCTTTCCTGTTTCTGTTTGCTCTGAAATTAACATTAATCAACTTTTGGCTCCATGCATGCAGTATCACCCCAACCAGGTAATTACAGCAAATTTCTAGAATAAAGACCAAAAAAAAAAGTCAAGTTTAAAACTCCTTGCTTTCAACCTTCAGTGTTTGGTCACTCATTTCTTTTGGTATTGTGTCCAGTACTCATTAGTCACACTGAAAGACAAGGATGTGCGTGCCTGGAAATGTGTCATTTTCCCTAGCACATCAATCACTTAATACAAGCCATTACCTCTCCCTACGCACCTGGCCTCTCATAAAAATAATAAAACATAGGCTGCATGTAAAATGCTCTGTGAGGCAGGAAAATCATCTCAGAACCCTTCCATGGACTGACAACGTTTGCAGTAGCAACCTTTCCATTACGTTGTCGAGAAAGGATATATTTAGCTGCTATATTAAAGGCAAATTATATGGAGAAAAGCAATAATATTTCAAATTATTACCACATAGAAACCATCAAAAGAGTTACAAACAGATGCAAACAAACCTACACATCTTGTTGCATTCTCCAGTTCAGAGGAGATGAAACCTCAGTGGTAGAAGACTTAGTTTAGCCAAAAGATGCCACATACTGTGACTGAAGATCCCAGTGGAGCCACAATGTGGCTGTTTATTTTAGCAAAACTGACCAACAGCACTACACTCATCCCCACCCTCCCCAAAAAACCCAAAGCAGAAACAAAAATCCAACAAAAAAGAAATTTGTTGCATATTCCTGGAAAACCTTACTTTCCCTTTCAGATAACTACTGCAGGTGAAGGATGCTCTTCACCCATTACTCCCACTCTTCACCCATTACGTGATATTGTCTGCAACTAGTTTTTCCCCCCACTTTTAGTCAATGAATACAGTGCAAATTGATGTTAAGCAAAAGGTTTCAGCTCTCGTTCCTCTGCAGCACATATTTGCAGGATTTAATGTCTGGAACAGTGTTGCTCTTCCTGACATTGTTAGGAAGTGCATTTCCTGCTCCAGAAAGGAGTTCTTGACAGTTGACAGGTGATAGCTTTGGGTCAGCCCAAAGGTGAGCAGGAGGACAGCGCGCACAATAAAGCCTGCTGTTCCTCCACATAGACTTAGCACATCTACCTCACCTCCCTGACCATTGCACCATACCTGGACTCCACAGGCTGTTCTGCAAGCTTTTAATCCACTCTGACATCTGTCTAATGGCACAGGTCAAGAACCTGAGCAGTGTATGGTAGTTTTGAAAATAACTACTTCCCTCTCTCTGCCACTGGGCTAATACACGTTGCTCCTTTATTTAATTTTACGTCTCAGAAGTCGTTCTGTGGCCCACGTTTTGCAGCAAGAGGCCCCCTCATATCCAGGATAAACAGAGGCAGCGCAACCTCCATTTTTGAGAATAACACTTGGTTTTGTTGTGTTTAGCTGTGAGAAGCTCTCCATCAGGTGTTCTCAGAGTCACACCTGTACCAGGCTCCTCACTGCCACCACCACAGCCAAGCGTGCCACAGGCGCTGAGCCTGGCAGGCAAATGGCCAGTCAGCTCCAACAGAGCACCAAATCACCTTAAAGACAGCTCTCTGTCTTTAAGCAGTTGACCATGCGTGATGGACTTTGTTCCTCAGACCTTCTGCCGCATGCCTTCCTCACACAGATTTCTGACAACTCCGGGGTGCTGCACAGTAAATTTTTGTCGTGGCAAATCAGTATGTCAGAAGACAAAGAAGTTCATAGCCTCACCCACTCAGTGGGATGCATGACTCAGATAGTGATAACTGGTGAATCATCTAATAGTCACCCAGAGTGCTTTTTGCATGAGCACTTGCAGGGAAAACCTTGTGATAGTAGATAGGTGGTTCTTCACTTTCTGTGTCAGTACCGAAAGCCAGCTAATGACACCACCCGGCGTAGAAGGAAGGGGGAGGTTGGCTGCTCAATTTTCAGCTTTGCTACTCAACTGAGACAGCAGTCATTACAGAAGTTCTCAAGTTATTACTTCTCTGAAGAATGACAATTTTGACACGACCTTTTATCTCAGATTTATTAATAATGATTGCCTCCTCACTGTTTGGAAATTGGTCTGGTAGGGGACAATGTAGATTCTTGACCAGATTAGTAATGTCACACAATATGATATGTGCATAATGCCCATATCACTAAGCTAAAAGAACAGAAATTTATGAGTATTGAGACAGTTGACAATTATACCAGACACAGGTAGGAAACTTAAGTGAATGTGAAATCTATTTCTAAAAATTACTAAAATATAAAATTCTTTTTCCTCACTTTCTTCTGCACTTAAGAACACGACAGGTGTGTCATGATCAAAACTGACTTTTCCTTCTCTTAGGAACACCAGCCAATTGGTTCTCAATAGTCCTTTTTCGTTTTTGGGCCCAGAGAAAACAAAATTTTTAAATAATTCATCCTATCTGGGAGTGTATTTGCATAGTTCTTCTATTAAACTGTTCTTACAGATCTGCAAAGTAAATATCTTTCTTTGCCACATCTTCCTCAAACACAGAGTTGCCAGGTTCTTTAATCCCACATTTAGCTCTGCCATATCCTTGCCACTTATACAATCATCTTTTGAAAATGGTTTTCCAGACATTTTCAACATTATCTGGAAAAAAAACCTGTTTGTGATTTCCTAAAGTGATGGGAATATCTATCCTCAAACATAGTGTTTTGCCTCCTCTTTCCTGGATAAACTTCAGTTCATCTCCATCTAAATAACTTATTGCTGATGATCCCTTACCTTGCCTGCACCTCATTACAATGTATGTCATTCATTTCAGATCTAAATTTATCCCTCCTGCTCACAGACATCATATTATCTGACTGCAAACTTCTGAAATCAGAAATGCTGAGTCCTAAGTCTGAGGTTATGGAAAATTTAGTACATGTTAAGAATAATCCCATATAATTAAAACTTTCTCTGTTATTTTTGTCATGTTCCTCATTTAGAGTGTCAGCTAAACATTTCACAGGTCAGTGTCAAAAACTATTAGTTTTTGGCAGTTTCTGAAAGCAGGATGGGCCACTAATTTTCACACTAAGTAAATCATAATGGATGGCTTACAGTAATGAGATACCAAGTTTGTCTCTAGGTCACGCACCTCAAATACACTCTGGTTGGCAGTTCCTGAAATTCATTGCAATCCAATTGTGTTCTCTGTGCATCCAAAGGTAAACAATTTGGTCGCCTTACTCTGTGACCAAGGTTTGAATGATCAAGCGAGTGGAAACTCAGCATCATTTCTATAAGAGATAAAGATATTTTGACAGAGGTCAAGGTTTTTAGAAGCTCTGTGGGGTAGACTGTGATTGCACAGAGACTGAACGGTATTGCAATAGACGGTCCATTAATCCTGTCACTTATGACCTGTTACTCCTCTCTTTTGTGAACCAGGACTGAAAAAGAAATGATTGTAACCTTAGTCTCCTTCCCCCACAGTTTTGTCTTTCCTATCCTTTTCTGTTGGGCAAACCATCTCTGAGTTGAAGACTCCTGCTGCTGAGCTAACTCCAAGCAGTTGCCTGAGATGAGCTTTGGGCCCATGCCTTAACAAGTGCAGTACAGCAGATCTGTAATTTTTCTACTGCCATAAAGGCATTTGAACGGACAAAACTGCACATGCCGGGAAGCGAAACTTCGCAAATGCAAGTACAATTTAATTAAAGCTGTAAAGGGGCCTGAAGGAGAAAAATAACGTATTATTAGCATCTTGAATCTGTAGCTGGCTTTAGGTCTGTACGACAAGCCAGCTGCACTTTTGGTGTGAAAAGGAAGCTGGCCAGTGGCCCTTACCCAGCTCAGCTACAGCCTTCCAAAACACACCCTTTCTCATGCCTCACATCCTTGTGGCACATCTAGCATTAAAAAAACTTCCAGTAATACTGTGCCTCTGGCCTATATAAAATGAAAGAAATTCAAGTCTAAACTTGCTTGCTCTTGCTTTTGGAGGTAACAAATGAACAGTGCTGTGCTAATAGAAATTCTGCTATACAATCACAAGGAGAAAGCCTACCACTTCTGAGCAATAAGCATTTTTCCCCTTTAGCTGTATAATTACTCTTTTTTCTGATCATTACCAGGCACAGAATCTACCAGCTACTTTCATTGGTGTGCCATGATGACAAGGTTTTGTCCTTACCACAGATATTAAAAAGGCTGTAAGAACATTTTGGACACTGTTGGGAAGTTAAAGACATAAGTTGGAGCCTGACTACTCTCTACTAGCATTGTTGAAAAGTTTTGGGATGTTAAACAAGTTGCCTGAATATCAAAACTGACAACTAATGAGAATCTACTCCATCTTTTCTATATTTCCTGAAACAAGTGAGTAGCACAGGCCAGACCTAGCGCTTAAAATACCTTAAAACTTGCAATGATGATTGGAAAGAAAGTTGGAGCTGCAGTGGTCGTCAAAGAGCAGCTCCAGCTTGTCATCGTCTTGGCCTCTCTCCTAAAAGCTCATCTACCTCTATCCTTTGATTACATTACATTGCATTACGTTTCTTTGAGTAATTACATTACTTGTAATGTAATTTAAGAATATTATTGAAGAGAATGATACTTACAATTGCCTAACTTGCAAGTTGGGCAATTATCTATTTTTTTTTCTCACTGATCATCTGGAATGAAAGAAGATGGGGAGGATTGCAAAAGGAAGTGGCCTTTTAAAAAAGGGTGTGTGGAAAGGAATCAGTCTACTTTATTACAGACTAGAAACAGAACTGGAAAGGGCAAAATAAGCCTTTTATAGGATGTATAGGTTCCGTGTGCACTCGTATAAATTAAGCCACTTAACACATTCATGGGTAATAAAGTGTCCTTCATACAGATTCCATAAAGGACATTATCCTAAGTGAAGATTTCTGAAGAACCAGACAGCCACAGAAGTTCACACCTCAGCTGGATCACAAACCTGTGGGGTGGAAAGGATGGCTACCAGGTGGCATTTCCAGCCCCAAAGGCAGAGGGTAAAGACCAAAAGGATCAGAGTAAGCTTTTATCTCATTAGCCACTAAGGGGGACCACATAATGCTTGCTAATTAATATATTAGTCAGACAGAAATGGAGGAGTAGAGAACTGCTTCTGTGTCCACCAGGCAGTAGTGATAAGACCAGACTGTTCCCAGATGAAAAGAAGAGAGTTGAGGAGAGGTGAGCCATGCTGTGCCATTTGGTCTGGCCAGAGAACAGGCCCTAGTCATGGAATTTGCTATCACAGGCATAGCCAAAGATTTCAGGCAGTTTCCCCCCAAAATTGCATGTCCCTCTTCCTTCTCTGATGCCTTTTCTTCTAGTCTGTGGTACCTTGCTCACTGTAGCTATTCTAAGTCAGATAATACAGCCTGTTTCTAGATGAAGGACCATGTACTGAGTCTTCGCACAAGCGTAGCTCTGCAGGGCTCCCACACACTTCCGCCCTTTTGGAGTCTCTCTCACTGTGAGTCACAACAGTAGTTGTCAACCGCTCTATTAAACTAGAGTTCAGTTTACACACATTCAGAAAAAACTGAGGTCTGGAAACAGTGTTTATGGGATGGAGCACAAAAATTAATATGCCGAGGTGTATGGAGCAAATCTTTTCGTCAGCACGAATGTCTCACTTTGTGACATTGCTTGCATGCTGATCATGAAGATGATTTTGTATTGGTTTCCCCCCAAAACTAAGTGTAATTTCTCAAAACCAGAAAGTGAAGTATACACCAGTATGTGTTATATGCACATAGGTACAACACCTGTGGCTCTAGCATGAAGGCATGGCATAGACTGTGCATTGTGAACCTTAGTCAACTCATATCAGCTCGCTCCTGAGATCTCCAAAGAGAGCACTGATGAAATACAAAGGGTAAGAAGTTTAAGAGTTACAAGGGGAAGGAAACACTGAGAAAATAATAGAAAAATCACAAATATCATGGGAAAGAGAGGGAAACAAGAGAAGAGTGATGCAGAGCAAAAACTCCTTTGTTTCCAAATGAGTGCAAATTTTCCCACCAAATAGTTTCCTGTTTACTTATTGCTATGCGGTTCAGTTAATGGGAAATACAGTAATTGTCAGTCCACTAGATGATGGAGAATAGGTTTTATCAAACAACTTTCAGGTCATTAGAAACACAGAAAAATAGGTATGGAAGGAACTTTAAGTTCATATCCTCACTGAAGCATTGTTTGGTTGGTGAAGGTAAAATAGGGTAGACCTTACTGTTTTTGACTTAGCACAACACACTCTTTAAAGAGAAGCACTGCACATTAGCTGGCTCTAACTTTAACGCTGGCCTTGTTTTGAGTATGGGTTAGATTAGATGAGTTCCAGAGATCTCTTCCAAGCTAAATTATTATATGGTAACATGAACAAAATGATGATAAATGGGCAAAGCATTAGTGGAGGGAAAATCTGAAGAAGTTTTGAATGGACATGAATGGTGGTCATTGAATAAATGTTCCTACGCAGATGGAGGACAGATAAAATATTCCACAGCA
Source organism: Acanthornis magna (assembly GCA_036785705.1). NCBI lineage: Eukaryota > Metazoa > Chordata > Aves > Passeriformes > Acanthizidae > Acanthornis > Acanthornis magna. Next base: position 19,347,704 of record JAWUZG010000090.1, read on the forward strand.
TTTTGACAATAATCTAAGGTCTAATACAGAACTTCTTCTGGCAAAAGTTGTAGATGACATTGATGAGAGAGATACATAAATTATTGAAGGACTGGAGAAAGTGCCTTATAGTACAAGTCTTAGCAAGATCAGCCTGGTTAGTTTCTCTAAAAGTAGACTGAGAGGTAATTTTATGGGTGTGTCAGCACATTCACAAGAAGACAATACCAGATAAAGAACTCTTAAGCAGAGAAAGGTGGAGTAAGAAGGACAGTCTGCAAACTGAAACCAGGCCAATCATACCTATGAGACACAACTTACCTTCAACAGTTCTTCCTTTTTTTGCAGGAAAGGTAGAGGCAAAAAAATTATAACAAATAGCAAGGGCAATTATTGCTTCTCTCTTCCATATGATAATAGTAGAAGTTAACAGGTTCAAAAAAGAGCACATGGGGAAACTGTAATAGCCCATGATTTTTCACTAAGATTACTGGCATTACAAATGAATTTACATTTGCCCTTATGCTCTACTTCTTTGCTTATTTCCGGTCTTTAATTTTAGAGTTGTTTGTTCCCATCAAACTTACTTGTCAAGTGCTTCATGATGCTGGGACTGAACTCCTAAGAGTGGAGATGGTCTTGTTACTGAACAAGAGGGTGAGTGCTACTTGGAGCACAAAAGAGGGATGTGGGGGGCCTTTGCTTTGTCTCTGCTTTCCTTTGTGACTTTGGATAGGTCGCTCGGGTGTAAATTCTCAGAGGTACTCAGGTGGCCTAACGCCGTCTGAAGCCAAGGATTTGTTTTAATGGAAACTGAGTGTCTCTCTAGCTTTAAAGACTTGGATTTGAAATCTCTCTGCGCAGCAGCATATCTCAACTTCAGACACTTGCCAAGGAAGCAGCACTGTAACACTATTGTAGCATCTCCAGTAAGTAGAGTATCTATAATATGCTTTGTTTGTTGTGTTGGTCACTTGGTCATGTTAAGGTACAAATGTATGTGCCCTACGTGATTAAAATCATAACCTGTCTCTAGCAATTTCCTCCATCTGATTTCTTTTTAAAGTAAAGAATAATATAAAAATTCTCTCAAAGTAAAATGGCAGCATTTAATTAGGGCTGTAATTTTGTCCTGGCATTTCTTACAGGGTGTCACCGGTTGTTCAGGTCAAAAGTCATGGAAACATCAACATATGAAACATAGTTTTATCTCCATTGTTTTGAACCTCAAATAATCTCTATTTTTTCACTGCAGTGGGAATTGGCAGGCTTGACTACGTTCTTTCAACATCAAGCATCATATAGGATAATTTTCATACCAGAGCCAGACTTTAAAGACCAGCTTTATTCCAAACTGAAGGGAAACATCAGTGAGATACTCGTGCTGGAAAGTCAGAGCACTGTTGTCAGGTATCCAGTGCCTGACTTGCATGTCAGGTATGCAACATCACTGACATCCTTGTGGTTCACCTAGGAAAAAAACCACTCTTTCAAATACAGTTAAAAACACATTGTGAAGTTTGATAGAATTCATTATGTCTTACATGTTTTGCCTTGACAATATTTCAGCAAGGATTTTACCTACTTTGCTCACATGTTTTTCAATCAATATGGATCAGAAATCCATTCAAAAGGCACTAAAATAATGAAATATGTGTAAAGTTAGCAAAAATGCAATTTTTTTTGTGGCTCAGTATGCCTCAGTAATTTATTTTTTAACAGATGTCTCAAACACATGTGGAATTTGATCATATACGTATACGTGATACCTGAATTACAAATTGTTGACATAATAATTAAGTGGCCTGAGTTTGTGGGGGGGAACACAGTATCCATGAGTGGCAAAACCAGCAATGACTCGCAAAAATGATCCCAGAAAAGTAGAAAATTATGGGGCAGTGGATGCAAATTTCAAAATTTTTGCCCATGCCAGCAACCTGTTACTTCTCCAAGTATTCCCAGTGGTTTCAGCCTGTCAGAGCTGGTCAAATTAATCATTCATGCACAAAAGTAGCTTCCTACACCAGTTGCCACTGTTTATTGTACTGATTTAAAACTCCTGCATTACAAATACTTTCAGGACAAATGAGCCCTGAGAGGACTCAGTGTTGGCCTGTAATGTCAGCCAAAAAAGATCTGGCTCAGGAGGCACTGTATATAGCTTGTAAGATATCAGGTGCATTTCTTCAGCTCTCCTTAGACTGCTTTGTATTTCCTCCCATTGTCCCTTAAAAGCGGTCTGAGTTTTGAGTTTGGACTCTGTAGAAGGGCTTCCACATTCCCATCTTAAAAGCTCCACTCCCAAAATGTAATCCTGCTGTTTGGGACCCATAAGCAGTGCAACTCATGGCTGACTTTCTGCAGATGCTGAAAATGCTCCTTCTAAGAGACATTATAACTCATTGCATAGACCAAGACTGCAGACATCCATCTTCAAGGAATTTTGAGAATGCAGTACCAGAACAGCTGCACTTGGCCAGAGTGAATTTGGCAAACATCTTCTGAGAATAGCCAGTGGTGGACATTAGGAGAAAGAGTAAACAATCAGTTTCAAAATAGAAAGCCTCTCCACGTTAGTCTGTATATGAAATTTCTCAGCCAAATCTGGATCATCACTAAAGTGTTGAAATGAGATTGAAGAAATACATAATCCAAATAAGAAAATGTCTGCTGATTCCTTTCCTCTTGTGCTTTATCCGCTCACACATCTTTGGATTTCATATATTGCACTGCCTTTTCATCCTCACAACAAAGAAACATGCAGTGATCTCTAACACAACTCCAGGATGAAACAAATTCATCTTTCCCAGGCCACCCATTCATTTACCCTAACAAAACCCTCCACACATGTTCTCCTAAGAGAAGAGTCACACTGTGTCACTGAAGATTATGAGTTTGACCACCTTAGTTCCTATAGAACTTCTATCAGTTTCTCTGGAACTTGATCATGTCATTGACATACAAGAGTGAGATCTTTTGAATCAATAGACATATAGATATTGATTACATATAATTTTTCCTGAACTCAGCATGAGAACAGATATATTTTCTTCAGAGTTTTTCTCATAATTATTTCTCTTCTGATGAAGTGGATTGTACCATTCAAGAATCAGGTTCATTCTCCCTCCATGCACTTTACCAATTCATTCATGCAACATCTGTATCCTCTGATATTTCCTGAATCGTGAGGGTTATTTAAGGTTCTCTTCAGAGACACAGGGTATTCACAAGTCAGGTTTGCCCTGAGGGTTTCCTTTCAGGCATGGTTACCAAATATGCTCATGGCCTAACATTTCTGTAGGATTTCCTATAGGCCTTGCTGCAAAGAAAAAAAATTACTTCCTGGAAATAGTAACCTGAATAATGTTTGTTGTTGCGTTGCAAATTCCTATATTCCTTACATGTTTTGTTTCTTCTGTATTTCCAAACCTCCTCAGAGTTTCCCTTTCCTAAAATGGTGATTTCTATTCATTTTCACACAGGCATCTCTGTGTAAGGATGAGGGGAACATTCTGGTAAAGGAGTCAAGGTTTAATCCAAGTGAAGATGTCCATATTCGAGGAAAGAAAATTAACATTTAAGAGAGGTTTGGACACCTAAACTGGCAAATATATTCCTCTGCAACATATAAGGAAAACGCTGGAGGGAGAAAAAAAGAAAAATGATCAATCAGCAAAGCAAGTTCTCAGCAGACAGAGTGCAGGGAAAGGATAGGAATTGCCAAGTTTTGAGATGAACTAAGCCAGCAGAAAAAATTAAAACAGTGCAAAACCAAAAAAGTCAGCTGGTGCTTTGTTTAGAAGACAGTCCAGACATGATTATAGAACTACATCAGTCTCTTCCATTACTATTGGGAAGACCACCACTATTGCAGATTGGGCAAAGAATTTGGCTCGCTTAGCATTAAAGCAACAGTGGACTAGGGGTAGTATTGTTTTCTACAAAAAGTGTAGGAAACTTCTCATGGGAAAACATATTCTTGCATTTGCTGCAGGGAAAGAATAACTTATTTATAAATGGAGAGAGGCTGGCTATGCATATATTGAAAATGTCACTTGGGACACAAATGTCACTTGGGAATAAAGTCTCTAACCATCAAAAAAAAAAAGACTGCAGAACACTCCCTCTTTCAAAATACTAGGGTAAAGAAACTCACAATTTTTTTAAGACCGTGGTGAAAGAAATCATATCTTTGACATGACTGATCAGGCTATCAGACAAAACAAACTAGAAAATTCCTTTAAATTTTATACTGTGAAATAAAAGCAAAAGTGAGGATCAAATAAATCCAAAGCCTTAGTGGAGATGCACACCATAGTTCATTCACAGTTTTCAAAAGCAGCAATTTGCAGCATCTCCAGCTCAGACTATGCACTCAGAAAAGCATATGCACATGTTGCAGAGCTTAATCCAAAAATTATTTCCTCTTTACTCGAAGAGGAAATTGCTCTGATTGCTAAAGTAATTCTAGCTCTCCAGGCACCAGTATGTGCCAATAGTTACCTTCCCAGTACTTCTGGTGTGATACAACTCAGTCAGTCTTTTCCTACTTTTGGTTTTTCCAACCCCAGACAGCAGTTTGACAGTGTCTGTGAACTTATTCACATTGCACTGTTGCAGCTTTAGTGACCAGCTGAGCTTGTACTGTGCTTAGCTGTATGTGAGAAATTTTATATGGCAGCTGCTATGGAATTGCATCAGGTGGAAACAACAGAACTGAAATGTGTCTATAACATACTTTGCAGAAAAGGCCTCCATCAAAGACTTGAATATCATTGAATATTATTACTTGTTTGAAAAAAAAAAATCCACCAAACTTGATATACTGCAAACTCCAGGATTTCATCATAAATTCAAATATATTTCTAGCTCTGTAGTCAACAACACAGGCTGTACAGAATCCTAAGTTGCTTAATAGAAAAATCAGAGACAGGCATCACAATTTGCATTGCATTAGTTCCACCTCAAGAAAAAAACAGGAGGAAGGTAATGAAATGGAACAACTCTCATATTAAGCAGATAGCTATTAAAGCTAGAAGAGGAGTAGAAAATAAGCTGAGAGAAATAGAATTTACTCATTCAACAGCTTAATAACCAAGCAGATTAATGTTATTGAAATGGTGGTGACTTTTGGTCATGGGGATGAAGATGGCAAAAGGTTTTTAAGATTTCTTTTTTCAGACCATAGATAGAAGTGGCCCCATATCCTGTCTCTTAAGGCACCCTACCACAGACCTTTAATGCAGTGCATAAATAAAGGGTGTAGTGTTATTCCTACCACACAATGACCTGTGTTAAGTGCTCTGCTCAGCTAAGAAGGAAGCTTATAGATTGTATTGGAAGTCTTTGGCAGGATTTTGGTAGTGGGGGGAGGAGGAAGGAAGTGCTGCAGGGGTGACCTCTGTGGGAGGAGGTCAAGGGCTGCCCTATGCTAGTCCCGGTCAGCTCCAGCTGACCCCACAACAGTCACCCGAAGGGACTGCAGCCCCTGAAGGACCCATGCCACAGCAGGAACTCCATGAGCAGGGTGTAGCCCTTGGAGAACACACACCAGAGCACAGGAAATCGTAAGAAGGAAGGAGGAACAGAAGAAAAGAGTAAGGACCAAGGAGTGGCAGAAAGAAACCTCTACACCCTGACCCTAACGTCCTGTGCTGCCTGTTGCTTTGCCAAAGGGACTGAGTGTCATCTGTGGTAACGTGAATAGCAAAAGTCTAGGAAGGGGAGTGGGGAGGTGCTTTCCTCAAGTGTTTTAATGTTTGTCTTTCTTGTTTTTCAATACCTCAATCAGTGTCTTTATTTAGATCCATTAATTTTCTCACTTCTCTTCTTCCTATTTTCTTCCCCCCATCCCACTTGGGGAGACTGAGGGAGCAGCTGGGTGGATAGTTAGCTGCCAACCACGGTCACCCACCACACATTCAGCAGTAGTAAGTTTTAATGAGGAAACACATTATCTAAAAAATCTAAGTGTTGTTTTATTGATTATTTTAATGCAGTTGAGTCTTTTGTCTCTTCCACCCTTTCAGAGTTTTGTTTCAGATGCCAGTGTTGTGCCGGGTCCCAGTTTTATCATAGAGGAGTCTGACATTGTGGTCTGAACATCGTCTTGACAGTAGGTCTCTACAACACAACCAGTGTCTAAAATTAAGTACAATAATAGATTATATCATTAATAAGTATTGCTGTGATGGTCGGATGAGTTCCTAAAGCAAATGTATCATGTGGGTCAGATCCACATATGGACTAAGTGGCATAACTCCATTGGTAACTTCCAATTTACGTACCTGTAGGAACACAGTTCACAACCTCTGTACTCTCAAACTCACCAGATGGGACCCTGCTATTATAATAAAACTTAGAAGTTGTCCTCTAAGGCTAAGGTGAAGCACACCTTTAGATAGAACATCACCGGTAATGAAAGGTAGATGGGAAAAAAGGGCATTTTGTCTGTTCTGAGTAGATTATGCATGTGTTCACTCAGCTCTGTGATGATCACTGGAAAAGAATGTTTCATTTTGGTAAAGTTGAGAATTTTGGTTATCACCCCGGGGGCTGACTCTTTGGATCTTTCTAGCACTGAACCAAAGACATGGAACTAAAAGTGACTTACTGGACAAGATTCTCAGTGGCTGGAAATTGGCATAGATCCACTGAAATTAAATGGATCTATGCCAATTTATACCATCTGGAGGCCCAGCCCTGCATGAATAAATGTTAAACAAGCTGGTTTTAAACTAAGGAAATAATTTCACTTCTAAGTTGCCTTCCAACACATCCTTAATAAATTGTCTAAACAAATTACATGATAATTAAAAGGAAAATACCTGCCCAAGGAAAACGTACTGCTCCTGTCCTTTCAAATGTTTTGAGGACTTCATTCTTGTAAAAAAAAATCTTTGTTTATTTTGGCAGGTCATTCTGAATATCCTCAGAAAATTCACAAGTTCAGGAATGCTTCCTCTTGTCCTTCACTGTGAAGGCAACTAACCAACGTAAGTCTGACATAGATTAATCTGGAATAAATACCGAGAGTGTATGGGTTACAGTGGCTCCTTGGGCCCCATTTCACTGAACTCATCTTTCAGATGCATATCATTGTCACACCCCACAAGCAGATGTGCTGGGACATGCTCCTTTGTGGGTAACATTAAGTTATCTCAAGGGAACTAGAGGGAACAGAAGACTATAAAAGGAGATAAATCACAAGGGTACACAAATATACAGTATAATCACACCATTTCACTCTCACCAGGGAAAGCAGCTGGGTTTAGGTTGCTTATCAGTGGAATATTACAGATCTTGTCAATGTAAATTTTCTCCAGTTCCAGTGACAAGCAGATATTGAAAAAAAAGGTATCCTTCAAGGAAGATAAAAATGAAGTAAAAACTGTGAGGTACACAAAAGACAGACAGGCTTATTCAAAGAGTATGTCCTCCACAGTGAGCACTGATGGGAAATTCACTATGTTTGGAAGAGCAAAAGGAGAAAAAAAATCCTGAGGCTAACAGTCTCAACCAAATATTGCTTACGGACAAAATATAATTTTAGTTATTCATAAAAACACTCTGAAAATTGTCAGAAAGAGAAACCAAGATGATGACTGGAACTGGTTGACTAATCTGTTTCAAACTTTGTCATTTGTCATATCAGGCAACTAACTAGTCATGAGTAAGATTTTCTCCTAGCAGCTGACTTTTTTGATTATGTGGTAGTGCCAAGACTTAGCACAGCTTACAACAAAATATTTCTGGATACTTTGAAGGATTTTCCTCTAGTGAGTCTCAGTACCAAAGGCATAGGACACTAACCACACTAAGGCACTGGGCTGGCAAACTGTCTAGGATGTCCAGAAATAGAGCAGCCTGACACTTGTCCTTTGAAGTGAACAGAAAGCAGGTTTGTTTGGGTTTTTGGGTTTTTTTATGAATACTTGGAAATGTGGAAAAACATGCAATGGGTTCTGCAGTGTGGTGAATTATTAGTATTAATGTTATTCTTACTTATGCTTCCAGAGACTATTTTCTTGGTTTTGTTATGACAAACAGATTATGACCTTGAATGATAACCAAATGGTGATAATCCTGGGCAGCACTATAAAATGTGTTTGCAACTTGACCTTACTATCCTGTGACATGTGAACACAGCTGTGGGCAGCACAGGTAAAAACTAAGAACCTAATAAAGGCACTCACTTTCATGAATTTGCCTTCTTTTTAGAAATGTAAAGAAATGTAGAGAAATCAAATAATGCAATCATGTAAAATGCAAAAACCCCTGACTACAGTGAAATCAGAAATGTCAAAATCTACATCTTGCTGACTCTTGTGGTCATTTCAGAATAATATTAATGTTTAAAGCAATGTCAAAATAGAGGACAGTATTTGTTTTCAAATGTTTGACATATACTTTTCTCTATTTCTTCCAAGTTCCATCATTCAGTGGAAACTGCACAGATTTCCAGTGATATTAAAACAAGCCACAGCTACAGGCACAGCTGCACAACCCATACCAACGAAATTACTGGGACTTACTGCTGTATCACCTGCTAGACAAGCAGGAGCAATGGTGTCATTGTCCAAGTCTTGCATCTTTTCTGTGGCTTTATGAAATCAAATGGAGGCACCAAATATTTACTGGTCTTTTTAAAGAAGTGCCTAAATTTTCCCAATTCCAAAATGCAGACAGTGTTAAACCAGACTCCTTTTAAAATGCTCTGAAACATAAAAAAACTATATCAAGGCTCCTGATTAATGACTTGCAATAAATTAGCCTCTCCCTCCTCGCTGACTAGTGTTTAGTACAAGGCAGACACAAGACGAGACTGAAATACTTGAAGGTTTAAAGGGAACAGATTCATAGAGATATCACTTAAATGCCATGTCCTCAGTGCTATGAAGTGTTAAGACATATCCTATGATGAACTTGGTGCATACCAAGGTAGATGTTTTATGACTGTTCATTCAGAGGTTTAAAAATAACCTAGCATTATTGCAAAATCTATGTGCCATTTTTAATACCAGCAAGCTGTAGAACTATTTGTTTCAGCAAATACCACCCGAGGGAACTTTCAGTAAAGAGATGAAAAATGTTATAGGGTTGTTGGTTTGGTTTTTTTTTTTTTTATCTTTGCCTAATTGTGTCTCCATTTTACACTACACTCTTTATTCTCTGCCCTTTTGACATAGCCAGCTGCCTTTTGGAGCTCTGTGAAGAAGCAGGCTGGCTTCATGCTGTAACAGGCACCAGCTCCCAAAGCCTGGCCTATTGATGAGTCACATTGCTGCTGTGTGCCTGCAAGCACATCGCACAAGTTCCTTCTCCGCTTCCTTTCGAACTGCTGGGGAGCACAAGGGGAAAGTGTGTGCGGAGCAAAAATTACGAAAACAACCTTGGTAGTAAAAATCTCCTGGCCCATCACAGAGCACAATAAGTAGTGACACAGTGGAACGTCTGCTTCAGAGTCAGGGCAGGTTCATCCTGTTATCCGCTGGGCAGCCGTGGGAAGTGACGTCAGGCGCACACAGCTCTTGTTTGAAGGCAGGGAAATGCACCAAGACGTTTCAACACTTCTACCGAGGCAGGAAGTCTCTTTGTTAAAGATTGGGTTGTAGTCACGTCAGGCCTTGATCCACCCCTTTCCCCAGCTGGGCACCCCCAGCTCAGCCTGGACAGGGCTACCACCCTCAGCTCAGAGAATGCATTGCCTTTGGAATGCATTGACTTTGGCCTCAGTGCCACCGTGGCCAGGCTTGCTCTGGAAGAACACAGCCAAGCTGTCAGGAAGAAATATTCACACACAGCCCTAGCTCTGCAAGCTCTTCTTTAAGAAGAAATTCCCCTGGGCTGACTAAGGCTGAGTTGAGAACCTGTGTGCAGATCAGCCTCTCTATTACTGCACTTAAAACTGCAGCTACGCAAAACACCAAGCCTCAAAAGCAAAAACTGCCCTACTGATGCACTGTCCCACATGCACATACATCCTGAGAACTTACATTTTCTCTATCATTTGGCAGCATCCAAATATCAAACTAGCATTGTAAAATGGTCACTACTGAACATTTCCTTTCAGATTGGCATTGTGTGGGGAAACACATGCCGGAGCACTCTTGGTGTTCACCAGGTTTTTCTGAATGTGTGTTGCTTAATGAGGTTTTTCCACCACTCTTCCAAGGGTCACTTCCACCCACACTGATACCCACAGCCCCATAGCTGTTCAGGCAAGGCGCAGAAGGATGTCTCAGGAAGCCAAGCCCTCTTCTGCTCTTTTGGGCATTGCAATTTGTCTCTAAATAGTACTAATTCCTCTGCCCTTTTCAGAGCACATGCCTTTGCTCACTTAAAACAGAGCTGAATTTTGTAGCTTAGGTTAGGACGTGAACTTCTATGACTAGTAGTGGCACTCCCTGTATCTGCCCTGCACAGCCTGCTTCAGCCGAGCCCTCTGTGACATCTCAGTTACAGATGTCACTAGTGAGAAAATACACTTCATATAATCCATCTTTCTGGTCTGCTTGAAACCAAGCACCCTGGCCAACACTAGTTTAAGAGGTGTCAGCTTGCTGGCCAAAATTAGGTTTTAATGAAGTGTCCCTTTTCACTGTGAGATCAGTAGAGGGTCCAGGGCATTTCTGGGGGCCTTAAAGTGTTTCTCTACACAGTCCAAAGGAGAAAACTCTAAAGTCCCTTCATCGTCCTCACCCTTTAACACTGATGCCAGCAGTGAAGTATTTGTCTGAGCTATAGTGAGGGCTCAAGCTGCAACCTTGAGCTAAGAGCAACAAGGGCTCTTGAAAACACAGGGTTATTTTTGGTGCAAAATTCAAAAATTGGTCAAAACCCCAATAGGAGAAATTTAACTTTAAAACTACTACCTTCCCAGCAAGACACTGCAAGATGTAAGTCAGGAGATGAGTAACATCTTGAAAGCCTCAGGTTCCTCTCTGCACCACCAGAACAGGTGAAGCAGAAAGTGTCCCTGGTGGCATGCATGGCGAGGATGGTCCTGGAGCAGCCCCACATTGCACGCTGCAAAACCCTTGCTACCAAAAGGCATGGAAATGCCCATGCATCTTTTGGTCTGATATCTCTGGAGAAGCAGTGGTAGATACTTCACTGTGCTCGCAAGGAGCGTGCAGAGTGGTGACATGAATTTCCCGTGGGGTCAGAGCAGGTAAACTGAAGACCTGTAAGCCATCCAAAGAGGAGGTCATGGTGACATCATTATGTAGTACATAACTACATAAGTGCTTTCCAGTTTGCTGTTTCTTGGAACAAAAGCATCCTGCAAAATACCCACTGCACTCTCTGTGGTTGGTCCACCAGCAGCCCTGTCCATTGAATTACAGAATAAAGTTTTCGTGGCATTTAAAAGAGGCTTTTTTCCCCCCATATAACCCAAAAGCTGGAGTTTAAAATTCCTATTGTATGAACATTAATATGAAAAGAATGCTGTCTCCTATTATGGAATTGTGTTATAAAACTGGAATGCTGTCCCCGCCCCGCCTGGCTCACAATCACCCAGACTTTGCCAAAAATCATCCTGTACTACAGAGTGTGTGTCTCACGATGGGAACTGCCTCCTGACTCACACGACAAGAGGCCTCAAATGTGTAAAGCTGGCAGAGGGGTTTTTTTAATCTGTCGGTAACAATCGGGCGACGTGCTTAATTGCTCTGAATTCTGATCTCTCTTCTGTGTGCAGCCTCCCGACCAGCAAGCTGCAGCTGTGTGCCTCTGCTTGTGAACTGCACCCATTGTCCCTCCCAGGAGACTGAGAAGAGGTCCAGCTAATACGCCTTTGTCTGCCCTCCTTGGAGCTCTTGGCTTGTAAGCAGTGACCTAAAAACATTATGTCCAAAGTTCAGAGCCTTGGAAAACAGTCAGGAGCCTTCCTCTTCAGTGCCTTGAGCTTTAGCAGTGCACCTTGAAAAGGCAGTGTGTGTGTGAAGGGACTTTCAAGCATTCTTTGCGTGCAGCAGGGCTTGTTTCTAAAATCCCTCTTTTAGAGCAGCAACTGCAAAACAAAATTTCCGAGGCCAAATTCTGACTGCAGCAGTGCCCATGTTTGGATCTGAGTTCCTCTGGATGTTGTCTGCTGGTAACCCTCTGGAGCTTGTTTACTGCATTAGGGATTGATTTCCTCTAGCCACATTCTAAAAAATCAAGATGTATCATTTATTATATGTCTGTGCATGTCTTTGCTTTAACAACTTGTTTCTTGCTTCAGATTTTTCTTCCCCCGCCATTTCAAACCCCAAAGTTATCAAGTCAGCTCAGGAAAGGCCTCTTGGGAGGGCTTTTTCCTCTCCTGCCCACAGGGCTACATCACATACCTCATAACCCCAGACAAGAACTGGTAAAATTGCTGGGGTATTTTTGAGGGAACTTGTTCAATTACACAGAGCACATTCTAAGCCATACAGCCAAGTCCTCCTCCGCACAGGGATGATGTAAGCACATCCAGGAAACTTGGGATGCCAAAAATCTCAAACTGGAGGAAATATTTGCAGGTCGACATGGCTGCAAATTGGGCAGAATTTAGGACCCTGGGGAATGTTCCACTCACAGCTTCAAGCCGAGCCTAGAGAAGACCAACACAAACAAAGACAACACTGGTCAGGTCTCAGAACAGTCTTGCTGGGATGGGCTGAAAAGCAGCTTTTTAGACCAGGGCTGAAGAAACATTTTTCCCCAACTTAAGTGTCAGGAGGGTGCGCAAGGAAAACACAAAAGGTTAAGAAGATGAAAATTGCTAGGATTTTGCACTGACAAAGCTGGATAAAGGATTTGAATAGAGGAACACTTGATGTAAATAAAAATAGGATTGTACTACTCTGACAGCACTGGGACATGAGCCAATGGCAGATACCAAGGCAAGAGATGGTCAGGAAATATGACACATGGACCCACTTGATTACTTGATAGATGCTTTTTAAAGCCTCTTGTCTGCCTTCATTCAAAGTTATTTCCTATGCGGTTCCCAAAACGAAAGAATCTCTGGCAAAGATAAACAAGACCGATCTGCCTTCCTCTGCAGGCTAAAGCAAAGATCAGAAAATACAGCACAAGCAGAGAAAATTAAAACACAGAAGAGGAAATGCCAATCATTTTCCTGACTAATAAAGGCTAGGAGGAGAAATCCAAAGTTCACAGAAGGACCCGTGTCTCTGTGGAGTCTGTGTATTTCTTCTCTCTGTGAATCTCTGAATTCCACAACTCTGACAGTTCAGTTTTGCCAATTAGGCAACTTTTTAATGCTTTTCTTGCTTTTATGACATGTGTCAGCTGACTGTGCAATCAAACCAAATAAGACTACAATAATAAAATAACCCGCATTAACTAATTATCTTAATAACAACTCTGTTAAGAGTGAGACATCTGATAGCAGAGATAGAAGTAATAATAAAAGGGCACTGTCAACAGCATGAACAGACTTGCACTGCTTCCCAACATGATGCTCCAAGGATATTAACCCATGGACTTCTGGGTGAGAAGTCTTGGGAGGCACCAAAGGGTGAGGTTTTCTAGAGACTCTTAAGGAATCCAGACCACAGGGATTAAAACTAGGGGAAAATTTGAGGGGGAAATGAGATAGGAAAGACATGCCATCAGAGCTATTTCCTCTGTTGTCTCTGAGTTGCCTTCTGCAGCAGTGTGTAATTGGGCATGTGGGCTGCTGGGAATGAGCCATCCCAGAAAATAAACACAAGATGTAGGGAGCAGGCTACGTAGTGAAATCAGAATTAATACACGTAAGGCACGAAGGATCATCCAAGGAAAAGTTCCTCGTCCTCCATAAGGCCCTGCTAATCTCCAGGACACAGGAATACTGCTGTCCCCACAGCCTGCAAGAGCACCAGCCTCCCAAATCTGGGGGAATAGCACACAGATACAACACCAAGCACCATGTCCTTCAGGCCTGGAATGTGAGCTGAATCAAGACAGAGACAGTGTCTCATTTCCTCCTGGAAATCCTTCAGAGGTCTTCCAAGACTATCCCCAAGGGTGAGAGTAAGTTTGCCCTATGCACACAGCCAGCACAATCCGTTCCATGCTTTGGAGCCTAAAATCATCCCTCAGTGGCTGAAAACTGACCTGACTGATGAAACAACTGAGTTGTGCTTGTCAGGATGACAAATAGAGAATCTTGAACATCTCTGACTTTTCTTCCAGAAGATCTGATCCAAAAGTTGCTTCTGCACTGAAAACTAAAATAAGAACATGTCCAGGCAAAGTCTGCTCTCTACAACCACTCTTCCTCACGGTGGTATCTGGGATGCTCTACTGGCCTGAAACCATCAGAAGGTCCACTGAGATGAAAAGCTCTGTTAGTCACTTCAATTAATCTGGAGGATGATCTACAGAAAGAAACAGATCAAAAGACGCCACAACAGATCTGAGGGAGGATTCACACCACCGGTTTAGAGGATCCTGCTTAGGTGCCTTCACTGAGCATTCTTCTCTATACTCAGCCTAAAGACATCAAGTCTCCAAAGGTCATGCAAGAGCAACTCATGGGTGGGTTGATGTCTTTCTAAACTGACTAAGGAGGAAGCCTGGAGCAGCAATCACGAAGGCTAACATTAGCCTGGGAAGACTAGTCTGCACAAGTTCCCCTTGTAGTCAATGAAGGGTGAGAGGCAGCTTTGGCAGGAATTTCATAGTACCTTACAGCTCTGCACAGGTCCTGCTCAGAGTCATCCTTCTCCCCAGACTGTTCAAAGAGGGAGGTGAGGGAAATTTGATCCCTGGATCAAATATGCTCTTTATGAATAGCAGTCTGTTATTTACATCTGCCACGCTGGTCTCTAGGAATGCCTCTGGCCCCAAAATCCAGCCCACCGTGGGCTGTGCTAGGGGTGGCAAATTTTGATGACATCAGCAGGAACAGCTTCCATGCACGGCTCTGTGTCCGTCAGTTTCCTTTGGATGGGTGAGTAACGGATTGTGTGTCTTGTGTCCTGTTGCTACCCAGCCCAGTGCAATGCAGCATCTAGGTGTTCAAATTTAATCTTTATTCCTCCAGCTCCTGCCTCTCCCCAGCTGGCCTGGTGGCTCACACTGGTACATATGATCACTGTGTGCTCTATGTCAGAGGCAGACTCGCTGCCATGGGTGGGCAGAGAGGAGGAAGGTAAAGAGCCTGCATAGCACTGCCGTTGTCACTGTGTCTGCACCCAGCCCAGACCACTCCCGTTTCCCACCTGGTTTTGGCATGTTTCTCAGGAAACTGTACTCAAGATCTCCTCTTGGTTCAGACCATTTTCCAGATAACAGGTGGGGTATTGGTTAGAGTGACAAACACCTCAGTCACTATTTGTAGTCATCACATATCTGAATGTTGTAGATACAAGCCTTCAAGTGAAATTAGATTTTCATGCAACTCAGATTTACCCAAGAGTTAGACAGGACTTTTGTAAAATCACCTGCACTGTTCCTTCACCCCAACCTACGTTCTGGGGCTTTCCCAGCACCAGAAACATGAGTGCACCACGCTTGTGAAACTCCTGAATAGGCAAGAGGCTTCCTTCTCTTCCTACAGAGCAATCTTCATTATAGTAAACGAAACAGGCTGGAGGAGCATCAATCTGCCTGCTCAGTACTTTCACAAGTGCACTAAGCCCCAAGGCACAGCCCAGCAGTCCTTGGGCCCTTTCAGGGGCTGGCAGAGCTGCAAGGTCAGCAGCAGCCAGGGCCACAGTGCAGGGGCTGCAAGGAGGTCCCTTCCCAGGTCATGCAGAGGTAGCACTGAGACCAGTCAGGATTTCAGCCAGTAGCCCTAAGATTGTCTCTACTCTCCTGAATGCATCCGTGCCCACCAGGCCATCAGATAGAAAGAAAATACCACATTTCCACCTCCAATGGCTAAATATATGCAGCCTTTCATTCCACAGAACCTTTAGGAGACAACAAAATTCAGCTGGGATCTTGTCCCTAAAAACACAGAGAAACCACTGGGGAGTGGATGTGCGAAGGGGAAAAGAACACCTCAAAGAGAGTGTGAACTGAGTGGGTGAGAGGACTGGGAGTTGGCTTTCCCCATCTGAATTTCTCAATCTTTCCTAGGTTCAGCTGTCACTTCCACCTGAGGATTTTTTATCATGTTTAGAAAGCACTAAGAAACTGAGGTGTTTAATGCAGAAAAAATGCCAAACACTAAGCAATGTATTTTCAGAAATTCCTATCTCACTCCAAACTCTCTGTTTCAAGACTTGTCTATCACCAAAGCCTGTAAAAATATGTCTGATGGGCATAGGGGTTAGCTTAAAGCCTCAGTCATGTGGTCACTCTCCTCTTCACACAGACCTCTCATCATTAACAGGATGCAGCAAAGACTTCACCCCTTGGTGATGAGGCAAAAATAGGTAAGGCACCACAGAGCACGTTCTTCCCTGCACGTTCTTTGGGGCATCCCCCCAAAATTTGCCCCAGTCAGATGAGGTATGATTAGCTGGTGGTGCAGACCCAACACCCTCTCCTTCAAGTTCCTTGAAATGTTCTGCAAGCTGGCGTTGGGAAAGAGGCCATCCTGGGTCTCTGAGGCTGCACCTGTGTTGGGAAGCTGACCCAGGACAGGGCATAGCTCAAACACGAGCATGAAATCATCAAAGCAGTTAAATGGTTCCCATGCTCCCTACTACAGTTTACTTGCTTGCCAACTAGCATTTTGTCAGGCAGTGTCTGGGCATGATTCAGGCACAGACTGGGCATCCTTCCTGTTAGGGAACATGGGTGAGACCACCCAGCTTCTGGCAGCAAAGCAGTTTAGCCATGTAGACAGCCACATGTAAGCCATGCGGTACCACTCACCCTCTGAGTCCGAGTGGATCTGTTCTAATAGCCAAGACGTTCATCTCACAGAGAGGCAAATGCTGCTGGCCCAGACTGCCCGCAGACTCTGGCAGTCATGCATTGGTGCCAAGTGGCCCTCGTACCTACACTTTCTTTCACATACACCGGGTGTCAAAATTTCTTTTTAAAAATAAAATGTCTCACAGAGACATCTCTTCCACTATGCCAGCTTCTTCCAGCCGCAGCCCCTCCAGTGAAGGGGTAACATTCCAGTGATGCCAACAGCCCCAGACCACATGCAGCACTAAACAAGGAAAATATTTGCACTGTTGACAGTTGTCTTTTCATGTTGTTTAATAGCTGGAAATGGAAAGCAGACATGAACAATCAAATGTATTTGGCAGACCAGCCTTTCTTCCTAGGCTGTCAGCTGAAGGTCCTTCTTCTGTACTAACCAGTGAAGTGATGGACAGCCTTTAAACCAGAACCATGGGTCTACATTCATAGAAGCACAGAATTTCTTCAGTTGGGAAGAACACACAAGGAGTCAAACTCCTGGCCCTGTACAGCCCCAAGAATCACACCATGTACCTCAGAGTGTTGTGCAAATTTTATCTTTCTTCTCTTCTAAGACCTGAAGACAACAGGAAATTTTTACACCCTAGTGACTGTAATTTGAAGTGTGTTGGACTGCACCACAGACCATTCAGCACAGGGGCAAGCACACCTTTTTTCTGAAGTGTGGCTTTATAAAGCCTTTCACAGAAAAGGGCAATCATGGAGAGAGTAAATATGGTAAGTACAACTTATTCCCACCAGAATCAGATTTATACATACCTAGTAATTAGCCTTAATTATGCAAAACATAACTGATAGACAAGAATAAAGGAGTCACTTATAACATTACTTGTGGCAAAAACAATGGCATAAAAGTGGAAATCTGCCCCCCAACCACCAGGGATTATGCACGGACTATCTCAACGTGCATTCTGGCAACCCAGGTCCTTCCAATTAAATGACATCAGGGAGGCATTAGAAATAGTGTGGGCCCTTTTTCATTGCTGCTTCTAACTGATGTAATGCTGAACTGTTTATCATCATAATCCCAACCTACATATCCTAACCACTGAGTCAGTATTTAACTGAATCTCTCAAATCAAAACGGTTTTGTAGCAAATACTGTATGTGGTTTTCATCCCGTGGGTTCACAAACGTCAAATGATTATTGCTTATATTACTCCAACAGCACGGGTCAGTGCCTGTGTGCTGGCCTTGGGCTGGGTTGTTGCACTGGATGGGGAAAAAAGATGCCTTGCATTCCAAATAATGTATGTTATAGCAGCTTCTCATGCAAAAGGTAACAGGGGGACAGCAGGATGTTCAGAGACAGCTTGAGCCACCATCCACTCCCACCGTCACTGTGTTTGTCAGAAGTCTGAAGTACAGGATTGCTCCAGGAAGGCAGCCTGAGGGACAGAGCTGAGGAATTTCTTGCCTTAATTCTGTGATGTATAAGATAAGCTGCCTATAGAGTAAGTCATGTGGGGAGCAGCTGAGAGAACTTGAGTTGTTTAGGCTGGAGAAAAGGAGGTTCAGGGAACAGTTTATTGCTCTCTACAACTGCCTGAAAGGAAGTTATAGCAAGGTGAGGGTCGGCCTCTTCTCCCCAGCAACCAGAGACAGGATAAGAAGAAACGGACTCAAGCTGCACCAGGAGTGGTTCAGGTTGGACATCAGGAGCAATTTCTCCATGGAATGGGTGGTCAAGGACTGGAACAGGCTGCCCAAGGAAGTGTGGAGCCACCGTCCCTGGAAGTGTTCAAGAAATGACTGGACACGGCACTCAGTGATTTAGTTGACATGGTGATGTTCAGCTGATGACTCCATGCTGTTGAACTGCAGCACACGCTGCTCAGCATGTGTTTGCTGCCTTATGCACGGCAGGTCTGAAGCTGACCTTCTCTCTGAAGGATGGTCCTCCTACCTTTGGTATGAAAATCCATGATCAGCTGCATGTTATCAAGGTCTCTGGTACAGACCACTGGAAACTCAGGCTACATCCACCAGGCATTTCTTCAGGGCTAGACTTATACCAACGTGCAGGGAGCCACCAAGGGCAGCTGGAAGATCTGCAATAACTGAATGAGATATTTCTCCTGAAGCATCACAGGTGCATTCAGAAGTGGGTGATGGAGGTTGCTGGCCAAGAGCATTCGGAGGTAAGAGGGCAGGCATGATTCAAACTGATCAGAGCAGGCAGATGTTTATAGTCAAGCCCACACCATCGAGTGGTTCCACAAAACCCCTTGGTCCTGGTCCAAGCCTGCTCTGAGGACCAGCCCCATGCAGTGCTCATGGGAGGCGAGGAGCCAAAGCATGTCCAGTCCATATGTGGATCTGTGCTTTCCCAGGCAGTCAGCCTGCACGGGTCAAACCCACACTCATGCCCCACATGACCATTTGATAATGGCCTCATGCCCTCTGTGGAAAAGCAGAGTTGGGTTTTTCCCAACACAGAGAGGAAAGCTACACAATTAAACCACGAAGGCAGACAAGCTGTGGCCAACCCAATGCCAGCCATGCAGGCAGAAAACGCAGGGCAATACCTCTAAACACATCTAATCCTGCCCTCAGGCTCTTTACCCCACAAAGTGGTAGATAGGTGTGAAAGGTGGGCTGGGAGGATGCTCAGGATCTCATGGGGCATGAGAGACAGGTACAAAATCTGGGGCATGCACGTGACTAGTGTCAAGTGCCTGCCCTGGGATATACAGGTTTCAGCTCTTCCTCCAGTCGATGGGTGTGACCCCAGCTCTCGTCAGAGCCCACGGATGCCCTGAGGCAGCGCAGCCCAGAGAGGATGACAATGAATGTGAGTAATTCTTGAAATTTGTGGGAAGACTATTCAGACGTCTGACTTCCTGCTTCTGCATGTAGAGAGGAGATGTTTTTGTCTAAAGGAGTGGTAACAGTTTACGCTGATATAAAGCCTCATACTCCATGGTGGGGAGCACGGAGCCCAGGAGAAGGGGAAGAGGGGGAAAATACAGCAGTCTGCAAGGGAACAGTGCTGACCCCGTGTGAAGAGGGAAGTAACCTATGTCTGAGAAAGAGCACATATATAGGAATTCCCCTTGGACTGAAGGGGAACCAGCCGCTGAAGTGAGACTCTGAGTCAGAGCTCTTTTCCCATGGTGCTGCTGGCCAAGGCAATCACAGGGTTACCTCTGTCTCAAGGGCAGATTGCATTATTTCAGTCCAGCCTAAAAGCCTTTTAATAAACGTTAATATGGATGGGAATGTCAGCTTTATAAAACAGTTCATCGTTTAAACATCATCAAAAGATCTTGATGGAGTTTGAAAGACTGCAGCGAAGGAAAACGTTTTACTTTGAATGCAGCCAAAGGATGAAATAGGATTTCTCTCTGCAAAAGCTCTTTGGCCTATTCTCCAGGGCACCATAGGTAAGAAGAGAACACCTGAAGTTAACAACAGTAATAGTTTTTTACAATTCGAGCATGCAGAATCTCTTCCCGGCAACTGGAGCCACTTTAATATGAAACGCATCATTAGAGCGATAGGACTCCGATGATAGACGACACTGACAGATCTCCAGAGTAACCCTGATGGGAGCTGGTGCTCAGGGAATGCACCACATTCATTTACAAGCCTGTCATGATCGCTCTGGGTTTATTTTTAACTAAAATAACCTGGCCTTCAGCAATCTATGCCAGGGATACCCTGACTTTGCAGAATATGCAGAGCAAGAGTGGCAGCATATGCTTTTGTTTTCATCAGCCAAAGGCTTCAAGTTAGGAGTACTGAATATTAAAGTAATGGCTGGTTTTTTCCATCTCTGCTCTATTTTTAGCAATTAGTGACCATCCATAAGTCCAGATCACATACAATATAGTCATTAGCATGGTACCAAACCAGAGTGCATAAGGAGGTAGAGAAAGATCATCTGACCCAACGCCTTTGGCTCTGTACAGGATCTTGTATATATCACCCCCTCCCAGTAAATTCCTCTCTAATTGAAGAACATATTAATACTACAGGGGTGGACACCGAGGAATATTTAACTTCTGCCTTACTCACAGAACTGCCTCCTGCCTGCAGCAGAAGGTACTCTCCAACCTGCCAGCCCCTCCTGGCAGCCCAGCCACCAGCACCCAGGAGAGCTGCCACACTGTGACAGTGAAGAAATTCATACAGGTGTAGCACAAGTAGCATGACAACAGCACAGCTAGGGTACGAATGCAAGCTGGGGAAGGAAGCAGGGGAAAAAAAACTGCTTCTGAGTTCATAGCATGGGGCAAACACTGGAGACAGTAAATACTTGTTGATTTAAAGGCCCCGCTGATTTCAAAGTGACCAGCTGGCAGCAAGTGTTGATATTTGGGCCATTTAAGCAATCTTCAGATGATGACACAAACACCAATTCCCTTGAGGACCTACCGGCAATTTTCCAGTGTTGTAAAGAATCATTTTCTCAGACAAAAGACACTGCAAGTGACAGCCAGAGGAAAGTATTTGCAGTGTACCGTCCCTGCAAAAGGGACAGACCTATGACAAGGATGCTGGGACAAGAGAAATGACAGTTCATCATGTTCACACACACTGTGGCACTCATGAGAGGCAAGAAAGCCTCAGAAGGCCAAGGCTATATGAGAGAACTGCTATCTACAACTTAGACCCAGAGCTAAAGCAGTGACTGCATTATTTTACAGATAACTGGACTGCCAAACTGGACATCTGGTCCCTGGAAGAGGATGTCCAAGGCCATTCAGAGCAGGGTCCACTGCAAAATAGAGCCACCTTGAGACAAAACACACCTTGAAGCAAATTTGAAGATGACACCAAGTCGAGTCAGAGTGTCAATCTGCTGGAGGGGAGAAGGCTCTGCAAAGGGATCCAGACAGGCCAGATTGGTGGGTGGAAACCAACGGCATGAGGTTCAACAAGACCAAGTGCTGGGTTTTACACTCTGGCCACAACAACTCCCTGCAGTGTTACAGGCTGCAGGCGGAGTGGCTGGGTAAGCTACCCACAGGAAAAGGACCTGGGGGTGCTGGTGACAGCAGCTGAACATGAGCCAGGGTGTGCCTAGGTGGCCAAGAAGGCCAATGGTGCCCTGGCCTGGATCAGCAACAGTGGGGCCAACTGGAGCAGGGCAGGGATTGTCCTCCTGCACTCAGCACTGGTGAGGCCACGCCTCAAATCCTGTGTTCAGTTTTGTGCACCTCACTACAAGAAGGACATCGAGGTGCTCGAGTGTGTCCAGGGAAGCGTCTGGAGCACAAGTCCTGTGAGGAGTGCCTGAGTGAGCGGGGGGTGTTTAGCCTGGAGGAGGGTCAGGGGAGACCATATTGCTCTTTAAAACAACCAGAAAGAACGGTGTAGCCAGGTGGGGGTCGGTCTCTTCTCCTAGGCAGCCAGGGATAGGGCAAGGGGACACAGTCTTAAGCTGTGCCAGTGGAGGTTTAGGTTGGGTATTAGAAAGAAATTTTTTCCCAGAAAGGGTGATTAGACTTTGGAATGGCCTGCCCAGGAATGTGATGGAGTCACTGTCCCTGAAGCAGTTTAAGAAAAGACTGGATATATCACTTAGTGCCATGGTCTTGTTGACATGGTGGTGTTCAGTCAAAGCTTGGACTCAGTGTTCTCAGAGGTCTCGTCCAACCTCATTGATTCTGTGTGAAAGTCTGGTCACGACAAGCTCAGAAGGACAGCTCTCTAGTTTGCCTTCAATAAAATCTCTATAGGGTGGTTTGGAGTCAGCACAGTGGAGACCGCCTCAGTTACCAACTTGAAATTACCTTCTTTCCATGCTCCTGGTCTCACGGTTCAACCCTTGCTCTTCATCAATTGCTGTGAGTCAGATGTGAACTCCAGAGACTCCGTGGTCCCACAGAACAGGGGGCACCCAGGAATTTGCTAGCAGTAGTGTAAAGAATTTACAAGCAGCACTTGTCGTCTGCTCAGCTGGAATGCTTGCGTAGGATTTGTCTCATCTCCTTAACATGCAAACACCGAAGACACCTAAATATTGGGCAGTGACCTGGCATCCCTTTATAATCACTGGCAGGGAGATAGAAAATTTTTTAGCAAATAAGTAATCTGGGCAGCTTTGGACACCTGTGTGTGGACATGATAAACTGAACCCAAGAGCTGCTATGACTCTTCATGGACAGCATCAGAGAAGGCAGTGGTACCCATGGCAATAGAAGAGCAGGAGCCCTGCCCATCCATCCCTCAGTGCCGGAGGGAGAGGGCAAGGAAGGCAGCAACTCTGTGAAAACGCTTTGGTCACCCCAGTGTGAATCAGCAGAATTGGTGAAAATTTAGCAAAATTCAGGGGCAGTATTTCTTCATGTAGACAAGTAGAGCTCTCATTAGATCAGTAAAGCAGCTGGATATTTTTGGATCCATGAGCTGCCAAGAATATGTGTACTGAAAGCACTTCATAAACAGGTGAGTGTGAAATGGATAGAGACTGCAAGAAAATCTCTGTGTCTATAGGTGATTTTTAATTTGTGGTGATATAAATGGTGAAAACAGTTGTTATGTAAACTAAGTCTTTTTAGCAGATAGTAAGAAAAAGGAACTTATAACAGTAAAATAACAGGTAGCTATTTGCCAAACTTACAAACAAGGACCTTAAAGAAGGAAAATGTTCTTGCTTCTGCCCTGCGAATCAAGAAATAGACTTTGATAACCACATAAATGAAAACCATGTGTCCCTGAACTGAGTTTGTGGACCTGGAATTGACAAAAAACCAAAACCACAAATAAAACAGATGCTCTCATCATGACTGGTTTCTGATTCAAAGACAGTTCTCCAGCAGCGTGTAACTCACAGAAAGTGAAGCTAAGAGGAAGTCCAAGTTTCCATGAAGCAACAGGGAATACGGCATTGTGTAATAGCTTTTCCAAACTGAATGTACATTTAGGCATTGCCCAATCAAATGATAGCCAACAATGTATGCAATAAAGAACTGATTGAATCTCACTGTAAGACAACTCAAATGACGCTATTAAATGTCTTAATCTTGGAGCTGACAGAATTGTGGCATGGCTCTCTGTCAGTAGAAGTTATAATGAGGCAGTGGTATTAGACACACACACAACCTCTTTCAACTTCTAACACAAAATTGGAGGTTGAAGGAATGGCATGTGGCATCATCAGCCAATATTTTTCAGGCATAGGAATTTTCTCACACATCCAACTGTAAGTTAGGAAACTGTCTTATTAATTATAGCAGATGGAGAAGCACTTCTCTCCATACTCCAAAAATTTTCAGTAATTATTTTCAACAAACAGGACAATCTTCATGAATGGGATTGACCTGGTGACTTTATGAAAAAGCAGATCAGCCCAAACCCCACAAAAATTATAGATCTCTCTTATGCCTTTTGGTGAAATTCCCTGCAGAAGACCAGAGAGCACCAAGCCAACTGCTCTCCATTAGAAGTTATCCTCACAGACATCAGGGCGGACTGATTCTCTTCCCATTACCATGAACAAGTCTGAAGAGGATTTTCATTAAAGTAAATGAGAATAGACTGAGTGAAAATAATTAACATGAAATTATGTAATGTACTGAACAGCAATATTCTCAGAAGAAGGGCAGATGCATTTTGGGAAAGTATGAACTAGAGTATCACAAGTCACTGGAATGCAGGTGGAGATACGTGGAAGTGCACAGTATCTATATAGAATCACACTAGATGATCTGATAGTCCTTTTCAATCTACAAATCTATTACTTGTCTCAGGAGAGTACAGAAGAATGCGCTACTAAAAGATCAGCTGCTCCGTGAGCGCACTGATGCTCTCAAGCAGCCAGACCAGGACCAGATGAGTAGCACACAGCCTGACGCAAAGGTGTGTGCTGTGCACTCTCATGGGAGGCAGCTCTGCTGGCCCCCCAGACCCCAGGGCTCCTGGGAGCAGACCTGTCTTTTGTAATTCCCATTATGCCATCACTTACCTGATGCCAAGCCTCTTAACGTTGTCTTGATCCATTTAAAATTTGCCTTACAAAAGTGGTGTTTGAAGAAAACTGTTCAAAAACAGTCCACACAAGACAGATGAATAATGCTGGATTTCAGGCAGTTTTCTCTGCAAACAGGCGTTTAAACTTCTTTTGGTAATAACCCCTTTTGACTTGCCCACATGTAGACAGTAATTATTACTGCTTTTTACAGTGAGGGTATTTTAATCCCAACACATCTCATTCCCTCTCCCACACAGACTGTCTTTGAAGCAACAATAACAAGTACCAGCTTCCCTAGGCCAGTTTGCAAATTTGCCTCAAGGCTAAAAGAGTCAGAGCAGGCTTAGTAGGTCAGAATTGGATTCCCCAAATATGAACCATTCCAGAAAAAAAGTCTCTTTCTTATTGTTAACTTATTAATCATTAGAAAAAAAGAGAAGTATTGGGAGGGCAGATGTCCCTCTATGTGAATTATGTATGGAAAATAAGTGCACAAAATGGTCTGGCTCTACTGAAGTCAACAGGAGTTTTGCCACCAGCTTCCAGCAGAGCCACATTTTCACCCACTGTCTCCAGAGCAACATTTCATATGTCACCATTTACTAGTAGCAGCAGAGAGTTCACCACCAGGCCTGCCATATTCATATAAAACATAAAGGAAAGCTGAGGCATCTCTGTGGGATCTGGCAGCCCCACAGAACTCATCCAGATTTGTTTGTTTTTAATTACCATTACATTCAAGGGCACTAAAAACTGTGTGGAGTCTGGGAACAAACTGTTTTGGTTGCCCTCAGACACACATTATCCCAGCGCAGCTATGGAAGCAGCACGGTAGCGGTACCTACCCAGAGGCGCTCCAGGGGCACCAGAGCCACGGGGCTTCAGCCAGGAGAGCCTCATCCATTTCCTACCTACCAGAGGGGAGACTGATGCCTCAGCTTCCTCACATATCCCTGGGCACGCTCTTAGGACCCACACAGGGATTGATGCATCTCTCTGAAGATGCAGGGTTGCATGTTCTGGCATCTTTCTAAGTTCAGGATGAATGTTGTCGCTGTCTGTCCCCAAACAGATGTGAGAGCTGTGATTCACCTCGGGCACAGCAGGCTCAGGGAACATGAGCCTTTGGATAAGCTGAAGGAAAGACAGAACAGGCAAGAATCATGATCCCTGGTGAATTTGTTAAAAACTAGTCCACAATGGGCACAACTTTGTTATCACACCTGGAGATCCAGCCATTCAGTCCCTTGCTGACAGACCCAAGTTAAAACCCTCATTCATCCTCAGCTGAAGCATTTTGTTTCTCCATCTTCTAATGCAGTCAAACCTTCCTGATGAAAAGCACCCACAGCAGATGTATTGCCATGAAAATGTTGCTCTAATGAACTGGCAGGAAAGACAGTTTCACAGAAAGATCTCTGAGCAGCCCGATTCACAATTACTCTTCATATCCACAGGCTCTCATGCTAATTAGGAGTGACACCTTTAATTACCAGTATTGAAACCCTCAAGAGCCAACAGATCACAGCCTAAATCCGTGATATTGTCAACCCAGAAGGCAGCGCAGCAGTTGGGTTTGGGGTTTTTTTGAATCAGTGGCTTGTTTCCCCATGACGCCTTGAGAAATGGTCTATTTGTGTAATGTCTGCAAACCTAAAATAACATAGAATATTTAAATTGAGGTAGAGGGCAATTTAAAGCCCAGCTAAAACTTCTCTGCTGAAATCGCTAATGGTAGGAGAAATGTGTATTTCCAACACATAATTAGGAAGAGACAAATAGAGGGTGTGGAGTCTTACTATGGAATGTTAATTACAAGCAGATCCTGAATCCCCGGGTTGAGTTCCAGCCAGCTGAGGACACATATTGAAATGTACTTAGTGATATACTCATTTCTACTTAATTACTTGTGAGACAAAGTGCTCGCAGCCAAAGGATATTTCTTTAGGATGCAGAGGATAGCTCTGAGAAGGATTGATAAATATGAAAGATACACAAAGCAATATCAGTCCACCTACTTGCCAGTGAAGGGAATTTCACAACATTTTTTCTAGCACTTTGTGTTGCCTATTTTAATGTCCTAAGAGATAAGGTTTCCATCATTTCCCTTGGAAGATTAGATAAGTTTCATGGTCAGGATTTTTTCTCGCTGTGATATTTAGTCTGCATTGGTTTCTCTTGTTTTAGAGTTCAAATGTGTTTTTCTGAAAAATAAAAACTTACCATAATAATTTCTCTCTCTCCTCATTAACTACACCCAGGGATCCTCTGAAAAGGGTGCCTAGAAAGACATTTTGTTTGAATTAAACTCACTCATTTCCAGGGATAAGGGGTTGAAGGAGCAATCATGCGCAGAAAAATACCTGAGTGGGAAGAATGAGAAGGTTACCTAAAGTCTGTTGTATTCTTGAGACCTCCCAAATTTCATAGTGTCTGCGATGCCTGTTCCATATACGCCACGCAGCATGGTGGATGCATTTTCTATGCTTCAGATCATGTAACAGGACTAAGTGGCAGAAGGTGGCTGCTAAGGACTGGCAGTGAATCTACTCATCCTCAGCTGCATACAGGTACCAGAGTCTCCTTAAAACCATTTCCCCTAGATGGACTCTTTCAACTGATCTCAAACAGTAGATGATGATTCAAGACAGCAGCTGCATCCGCATGAATTGAGGATGGAGAGGCTGGGTTGCAAATACATGAGCTTCAGACTGAGGCTCAGAGGGCAGGAGCCACTTACCTGGTCCTCAAGGGCACGGCACAGGTGTGCACTGTGTGCCTTGCACTCAGGCTCAGGCTCAATTTCATGTCAGTGTGAGTCACTAGGGACTTACTGCCCTCATCCTCCTTCCTCTACCCTACAGTTTCCTCCCTGAACTTTTCTGCTGCAGGATTACCTCTGTGCTGAGACAGAGTCAAGCCTAGACTCCTTCTTTCTTAAAGGACACATGTAGCTTCCCCATCTCCCAAAATCAGACAGTTTGGAAATGCTAATGCCACACCAGCCATAGATGAAACCTTTTTCTGTAAACACAAAGTGTAGTGGAAATAATCATAGCTAATATGATCAAAGTGCAACATCTGCTGTCTGTCATCCAGCAGACAGAAAAAATTCCAGTAAATTTATGGCTCCCAAACACATCAAGGATCTCAGGCAACACCCAGAACCTGGAAGTAACCACTGGTATCCTAAGTCCACTTGTTTCCACAGGCTAACAAGGCAACAAGCTGCTCTTCGGAGCACAGTGCATAATGGCTCAGCTGTCGTGAAGTATAAGGTACAAGGTAACATCGCATGCTCCCCAGTCCTCCTGAGAAACTTGCTGAGAGAGCTCCCTTGCTTTTCTGATCATCGAGGTGAGGAGAGTCCTCTCTCACGGCAAGCAGATTTGCATTGCTGCCTGTTTGGCACTGGTTGATGAAAGACACACAGAGGATGCACCTGGCTGTTGGTAAGTGGCTGCTTGGCTTTAGTGTAAGTGCAAGACCAGACATCACCAGGGAAAAAGCAAAGTGTTGAAAATCACTGAAAAATAAGAAAGGGAGAGAAAGTAGAAAAAGTGTAGTGTAGATAAAAATTGTTGTCAGTTATTTCTCTAAATTTGCCACCTCTTTATTCCCTAAAACCCTTAAACAAGAGGATACTGACCCTGCTCTCTGAGTCAGATGCCACAATGATCTCTGAAGTAAGCTCCAAACAAACAACAGAAGACATCTAAACAAAACCAGGGAGAGCACTGGTTTCCTTTGACCACTAAGGCCAACCCAAAATCCCATGGGCAACAGTCTTTTGTTGACTGAAAATGAGCATCCACACAGGCAGTGGTGAATCTGGGGCAGCACACAAAAATGGAACTGGGACCTGTATGCTGGGACTGCATTGCAATCCGTGTAGATACCACGAACTGAAAAAATTAGAAAAAGTGGAAACCACACAGACCTCACCCACAAAGGGAACAGCTATCGTTCACTGGAACAGCCCCTCGGTTTTAGGTGGTTTTCGGCCCTGTCCCTGTCTTTTACTTCCACAGTATTTTCTAAGGTGTGGCTGCTCTGGGTTCATCTCTCCCGGCAGGCAAGACCTTTCAGACCACCTTTGCATCTCTGTTGTTCCACACCCTGGACATGTGGGACACTGGAGACCCAAAGAGGAATCACAGGGATGAAATGGAGACAGGAGACAAGGCATAAAAAGAAGTGCAAGACAGATCCACTCTCACCGCAATGGGTTATGTTGAATAGCTGAAAGGATCAGGGAAAAATTTAGTACAGGACCAACTGTGACCTCCCTGAAAGGAGCTTACAAGGAAGATGGAGAGAGACTTTTTATAACAGCATATAGTGACAGGACAAGGGGGAATGGTTTTAAACTGACAGAGAGTAGATTTAAGTGAGATATTAAAAATAAATTCTTTACTGTGTGGGTGGTGAGGCACTAGAAGAGGTTATATTTACCTACATGCCACGGTGGAGCAGCTGAAGAGCAGGGAACAGAATAATGTACTGTCAGGTGAAAAGATGGAAGCATTGGACATCCTTTCAGTACTTAAAGGCAGCTTATAAGAAGGATGGGGACAAAGTTTTTAGCAGGATCTGTTGCTATAGAACTATGGCTAATGGGTTTAAAATAAAAGAGGGTAGATTTGGACTAGATATAAAGAGGAAATTTTTTTATTATGAGGATTGCAAAACACTAGAACATGTTTCCCAGAGAAGCTGTGGATATCCCATCACTGGAATCATTCAAGGTCAGGATAGATGGGGTTCTGAGGTACCTGATTTAACTGAAGATATTCCTGCTCATTGCAGAGAATGTTGGAGTAGATGACCTATAAGGGTCCGTTCCAACCCAAACTAACCTATGATTCTATGATATTTTAGGGTTTTTTTCACTTGCTGGTATCTGAGACCCAAATATTTCCTTCAGTTTCCCGTCCTCCTGCCTCATGTCAGAGCACCTGCCAGCAGATCCCCTCTGAGGATGGCCATTCAAGAAATTGTTGCCCCAGGAAAGGGGATTTTACAGCCTGATGAAAATTTTCTCAGAAGACATCTACTTTCCCAATGAAAAACTGCAGGTTTCAAGAACAGAAAAACTGCAAGCCCAAAACTGCCAAAACTTAAGTATCCTTGGTCCAAACCCAGAGCTTCTTTACCAAAAAAACCACCGTAATTGTTGCTTTTATTTTTGTCAAAACTCATAAAACTAAATTATGTTACTTCCATGTGTTCAATTAAAACCAAAAATCTTCTGCACAATTCAGTTCTAAGCAACTCTCCATTATGCACAGAACCTGCAGCATCTTCTGGCAAGTCATTCATGTTAACACAAAGTGATCTAAACACACTGAAGGGCTGAAATCAAGAAAAGGAAACACTGCACACTTTTCAGTGCTTTAACATTTGTCCTTGACCTGTTAACAAAGCAGTAAAGGAAGGAAGCAGAAAGGACAGATTGCTATTAGTGTTGTTTTTATACTAAAGTAAATTTTCCCAAGTTTGTGACTAACACTGGCACTAAACTTGTCTAAGGAAGGTTGGGTTTTGCTGTACCACAGCTAGAGACTCAGCAAAAAGAAAATTGCTGTTCTTCCTGCTTCCCCCTATCACAGCAGATGAGTCTCCCCACAGTACCTAGATTCAAGCATATACCCCAGCTACACCCTAGCACTGCAGTGGGGCAAGACTGGAGTGTGCAGCCAGCCTCTTCTGCCTTCCCACACTTTGGTTTCCATGGAAAAGAGTGGGCACTTTGGTGTTGTTTGGGCCCCAAATCCCCAGGTAAGCTGCAGTAGGCATGAAAGGCACATTTCTATAAAATCCAAAGCCACCTGCCCAAGAACATAATCTGTGGGAACCCAGCAGTGACCCATACCCCTCATTTGCATCCTCCCTTGTGATTTCTCTCTTGCTTCCTTCATCTGTTTCAGAATGACTCAAGCAACAGCACTTGCTCGTTGAAGACGAAGCATTGCCTGGTCAAGCTGTAGGGTATGACCTGGTCTCAGACTCAGCACTTGCTTGGGAAAGCATTTGTAACAATAATGCTTATACCACAAGAACAGTGTTTCACTCGTAAAATTCAGAAATGCCAGATTTATCTTTGCTTGAGCAACTTTAATCCTTTCTTTCTGATTCAGCTCTCTGATGCATGAAACCAGGTTTGCCCTTGCCTAGACAGCAGATGACAGACAACTTCATCTCATATGAAAGAAGCCATGCCAGGGAGCTCAAACTAGACACAAGAATGACAGATAAAAGCTACTACTGAGCAGAAAGTTTATGCCTATACCAATAAAATCGTGAGGGGCATCTCTGCCTCCTGCTAGGCCAAGGGGCACAGTCTGGCTCACACAGAGGCTGCTGACAGCCACCACCCCCTAAACAGCCTACCCATGACAGCCCCACTGAGTGCTTGGCCATGAGTTCCTCCTGGGCCCTGTCCAGTGTCCCACTGGCCCTAAGATAAAACTGTTAATTGTGAATAACCCAAGGGTTGTCCTGAGTCCCACCAGAGCGGTGCCTCTGTAGCACAGACTTGGTGGCTGGAGGGTGTTTCATGCCCAGAGGTGAGGAAGGTGCTGCAGGTGCCGAAGCCATGGTGAGGCTGGGATGGATATTGTGGGAGGCAGGGAGGAACCTTACCCAACACTGGTTCACTTGTGGGTTTGGCTGGGAGCAGTCCCAGCGAGAGCTGTCCCCAGATCATTCTCTGCAATGTGGGTGACCAGGCCTGATCCTTGGTTTGTTCTCTGGCCCTCTTTTATTTAGGGATGCAGAGGCACCCTCACGGGGACTGGGTGCCACCTCAGAGGCACCATCCAAAAGCAAAGGGAGCCCTGCAAACTAATAATCTTCCCAACATCCAAAGAGAAGAACCCCTGACACTGAAGCACTGAGATTTTCACAAGCCAGGATTTGATTTACTCTTCCCTCTCTCAGTAATTTGTAACTAACTTAATTTATAAACATGTATAAACCTAAGTAGCTTTTGTTCTACACCAGGCTTGTCACACCACTGCTTAGTCTTAGACAGCATGGGTTGCTTCTTCAAGCTCTTAATTTTGCATTCTTCCTTTTTGATAGACTTCTGTCTTTCAGCAGGCAGGTAGAGTCTCCAGTCTGTCCTACTCACAAAGACTTAATTCAACCGAGAACCTTTCTCTGAGTACAGTTCTTGTTGTGGCACCCTGCTGTCACTGACAACAGGCTGTAGCAAAGGTGTGAAGCCATTTACCATTGATTAACAGATCCCAGGAGAAGTGATTTTCCTGTTTGCATACAATGTGTGTATTGCCCTCTGACTCTTCTGTTGCATCAGAGCTGTCACTGGAATGTGGAGCAAACTATGTGTTGTAAGGTTCATGGTCCAGCCACATAACAACACAAATGGCATTCCCATGCAGGCTCTGCCCCCTCAGAATGCAAAACTGAAAATAGCAATCTGTTTAAAATCTCTAAAAACTTAAGTATTACAAACCTAATGAGAGATCTTACAATCTAGTTTTCAGCACCACAAGCAGTGCTTCCCACCTAACCTATATAAGCAGTATAAATTGAGTTTATTCAGCAAAGGAATATTTACAAAGGTATCTTTACTTAGCCTACGCTACTTAGGAACACTTTAAATTGAGTAAAAATACCTTTTGTGTTGGACAGAAGTGTAGCATTAAGTTAATTAAAAGCACCACCCATTCCAGCTGACTACAAATTTGGCACATCCAGCATGTGTGATAAACAGAGTGATTTCCAAGTGTGACCCAGCACTTAGGTCACATTCCAAACTGGACCTCAGAGAAAAGGGCACTAAGCATTTCTGCTGCTTTTGTGAGACTCTACAGCCTGATTATTCCACTCATAAAATTCCACCAGCCGTAATATGAATAAAACACCTTTAGATCAAATGAAAACTCTTCCTACTGACCTAACAAGATGACTGTGTCATGTATGATTCCAGGTAAGTACCAGCATTGCATCTTTGTTGGTACCTGACTGTACTCTAAAGGTTTGGTTTATTAAGAGCAGGGAATGAAAACTATTCTCATGGGACTCATACATTTCCTGACCAGGCTGGGTAATCCTGAAGCATATTTGAGAAACAAAGAAAACTGCACATTCCTGTGGGAGTCCCTCCAAAGCTGCCACATCTGCAGATGTACTTGCTCTGTGAAATGCAGGGGATAGGCAGAAGCCAGGGTAGACACAAGCTAGACAGAATAAGTCAGAAAGGTGGAAAGAGATTCCCCATTCTCTAGAGAGCCTGGTCTGGTGCATCACACAGCTGCTCCATGTGCTCTCCTGTCGAGGAAAGCCCTTCTCAGCCACTTCATGAGGATCCCTACAGAGGCTCTCCTGGAAGCTCAACTGACATGCATTTCTAAGGGATGGTTACTTTGCATGTCAGATGAGGATGGATATTATTTTCATTTTTTTCCTGAAGCTATGAAATCCTGTTTTCCTGACCCACGCAGCTGTCTCAGTCCTGAGTCTGGGATTAACCTGCTGTGCTGTTCCTAGGCCAGTCTGATTTATTCCAGCAGGTTTGCACCTAGCTTACATGCAAGAGGGTAGGCTTGTGACTGTAGCACTTGCCTGACAACAGGAACTCCTTTTCAGTAGCTAAAACAACTCACTGGAAGAAAAAATGGCATAACTGTATGCCAGGTTTGCCAACAGCTGTTTCACTACTGCTTTCTGCATGGTCAAACCAAGGGCCATGGGACACTGCTCTGTACCTGAGGCTGGAGCACACTTACGGATCACGTGGAGCAGCTGCTCAGCCAGAAGAAGTTCTTTCCTACCACACAAAAAAAGACATATTTTTAGCAGCAATAAAAATAGATTTGAATGAGTGTCTTAAAAACAGATAGCGTTTCACATTCCTCTTCGATACTTCACAGGGATAAAAAGTACTGGGCTTGAACACCTCTTACTGTGGGGACCCTAAATGCTCTGACCACATCTGACAACGGATGGTTGCACAAAAAAATACAAAATAAACAACATACAGAAAACAATTAATCAAGAGACCCTTTTTTACGCAGGAAGTTTCCACACCATAACAGCGTTGCAAACCAGTCTGTGCATGGAGGCCATTCATTCTAGGGGTACATTCATAGAATTATAGAACAGTTTCAGTTGGAGGGGACCTTTAAAGATCATCTAGTCCATCCCCTATCAAACCAGATGTACCTCTAAAGGGTCACGTGGCCTCTGGAATTGAACATGTTAGTGGATAGATCATTCATCCCTCCACTTCCTTTTGAGCCATCAGAGGTCAGGCTCATTCAGATCACACTGCAAAGTCCATCTCCCCTCTGCTGGGTGCTAAGGGAGAATCCGGACAAAAAGGCTGTGTGAGAGACCAGTACTCCTGGTCTGTTGTTATCTGCAGGGCTTGTGTTAGTCAGAGATGATGGCAGTGTGGAAAGGAGGTCAGCTATCACAGCCCCAAGCTGAAAACCAAAGGAACTGCTTCAAAGTTGGGAGTAGTATGGAAGACTGAAATCATACTATTCGAGGGCAGACTCTGCCAGCATCTCATCTAGTCTTTTCTTGGTCCTTGAGCTACCTCTTTGAAACCCACACAGGAAGAAGGCGTTACCTTAGGAGTGAGACATCCCTGCAGTGATAAAAGGACATGCAGCAGCTGTTTTTAGAGCGGTGCATTTGGGATTACACTTAGCCCGAGTTTAAACAGTGGCTGCAAAGAAGCAGGATGGGCTCGAAGATAGTGCAAGGCAGAGCAGACATGGCAGGACCGATTGCCATCAGAGTTGCACTGGAACTGGGACAGTATAAACACATCAGCATCAGAGAGAAAGAGCCCTGCCAAGAGACCCATGAGCCTAGAGTCATGCTGGGAGGACACACAGGGTCACTCGGTGTTCAGCCAAAGATTTCCACATCACATTCGGCTTGGCTGTCCCATGGAGGGATTAGGAAAATGAGGATAATGGGGGGGGATGTGGCTTTTGCAGTCAGCACAGTTGTCAGGCAGGGGAGCAGGGAGACTTGTTCTTCAGGACACCTGTCATGCATGGGGGGCTGCAGGCTGGAGAAAACCCTCTGTCCATTTGACAAGGAGTTTTCTGCCTGCAACAAAACTCACAGAGACTTTTCATAAAATGCAGAGCTTTTACTAACACGTGACAGCATCCAGAGCAGGGAGGTGAGGAGCTGAGATATGTGCAACACAGAGAGGAGCTGGTGAGGAGAACAGGGTCCAGCACCTGAGCCCTCCCTCTGCCCTGAGCCAAGGGAGAAAGGTGTCTGAATTAGTGCTGAACTGCTGCTCTGGTATTGGGGGCAGTGGGAGAGAACACCTTGTATGCAAGACTAACTCAGATGTTTTTTTTCAAAAGACTGTGTATGGGCACTAGTTAACTGCTAAAACAGCCAAAACATAAACCTGGACAATTCAACT
This sequence comes from Acanthornis magna, assembly GCA_036785705.1. NCBI lineage: Eukaryota > Metazoa > Chordata > Aves > Passeriformes > Acanthizidae > Acanthornis > Acanthornis magna. The sequence goes on from JAWUZG010000090.1 coordinate 19,382,902, forward strand.
CACCTTAATTTATTTTCCCATTAAATCAAGAATTCCTCTTTATTGCCTCTGCTTGACTGCTGTACAACATAGCAAAAAACACTACTCCAACTTTTGTGGCATTTCTCAAGGGGAGGAACTTGCTCTTTACATATCCTTCCTGCTTTGTCTGGTTCCCATGTGGCCTGAAGAAATGTACTGGCAGGTGGCAAAGGTTTCCACTCTAACCTGAAAGGGTCACTTCTAAGGACTGAGTTTATGTATCATAGCCCAAATGTGATTTCTAGACTGTATTGCCACACTGTAATGAAACAGGCAAGGCTTTCAAGATTTCCTCACACAGGTAATTAATATGCCAAAACAGCTGGCGGAAATGCAGGTTCACAGTGCTGCTGGGTAGATTTTATTCTGGTCAAAACATTTTTACAGGGCCAGTAAAAACAGAGGGAACCACAGGTAAACATTGCATGGAAATGTATCCCCCCAATAGACAAAGGAGACCTTCCTGAAGCAGAACCTCTCAGGCACTTCCCTGCCTTTCAAGCACGAGCACATCTACTTTACATCTGTGCACATACTCTCACACCCGGATGTGCACATGCGCAGACATATTTATACAGACACCTTCACACACACACAGATGACTATATATACACACATGAATGCGTGTGTCTATATGACTGACTGCACTTGTGTCTCTGCATATATAATTTATTATGTTCTGCTGTATTTTTGACATTTGTTATGACATCTGTAATTTGTGGTCTGAGAAGGCTGAGCCATGAAATGCGGTGAGCCAAACTGGTTTGCATGTCTTCACTGAAAAATAGAGGGTTGGTTTGAAGGACATTTTCCCCCAAAAAATGTAATTTTTAAAATCAGAAAAAAAACCCCAACTATCCTTTTTCAATTCCTGAGTCTTCACATTGGAAGGGGAAAACATGCTCCTTTGCACACTCTCTTTATCTTTCTTGTTTTACAAGCACTGACCAGAGGCAGAAAAAAAAGCAAAAGCTAAGAAGCAGACATAGGGTTTGGTCTTGGCTATTTTATTTCTTCACTTTCTTCTTTTATATTACTAAATGAAAAATAAGAGGTGATATTTTAGGAGTTACAGAAAGCTGGCCTGCCAGTTTGTTTTCTTACCATCAGAATGATATCATGTTTTCCTAAATAAAAATAATTCATGAAAAATTTCCAACAAAAGAAAAAGTCTCTCAGTTTTTTTCCATGAAACAAGTGTTTACTGAGCAGCATTGCTGTGAACACTCCCTGCTCTGGCTACTAGGGAGGATGTCACAGGAAGCCCTTGGATGAATGGGACAAACATTGGACTTGGGACGAGTACCACAGCTCTTGGCATGCGGGCATCCAGCATTCAGAGAGGATGTGCAGCCAAGGAAAGTGGGGACTGTGTCTTTGCCCATCATCTGCTTAGGTCTTCATGCCCTGTATGAGCACCTTCCAAAGGAGAAAAATGAAGAACTGATGAAAGGTGATCAGATCCCAGCCCAACTTTTGGAAAGAAAAAACCATAAACCTCTGTTGATCCCGCAGGATGGCAGGGCAAAGACTTATCATTTATACAAGCTGAAAAGCAGTGAGGTTTGCGGTCATTCTGGGCTGAGTTCCACATTCTTTGGGGTACCCCTGAGAATAGCCTGACTCCTTCACAAAGATGATCTCTGCCCCAACAGGCATCCCCAGAAAGCACTCATCGTGATTCAGGGAAGTGAAGAATTCATAAGAAACCACATGATCCTTTAGCAGTCTGAACACCAGCCCTTTGGCCAAGGTGACTGCATCTGCCTGGTGGTGTAGGAAGCCAGTGAAGGAGCAGGTGACAGGTCAGCAGTGCCGAGGGAGGTGTGTGTCCCACTCCCACACCACCAGTAGCATTTTTGTAGTGGTGCTTCTAACCTCAGAACAGCTCAACCATCATTGAGCAGGAGGTTGAAACAAAATGCATTGTCGGAACTTGGATGAGACAGATACCCCTGTGCCATCAGGCAAAGTAGAAGAGAAATAAACCTTTAAGAGGAAAAAAAAAAGCAACTATCCAAGAAAATAAAGTGTGTGAGCCCCCTCCTTCATCAAGAAGAGAGTTCTCATTTTTTTCAAACTAATCCTTGTGTATTTGAAAGACAAGCTCATCTCACCTAAGACCCCCTCATCCAAATACCAAACATTGCCTTTGTAACTTAACATTTGTCTATCAGCAACATATTAAACATCAAGGCACTGTTGTGTTAGGCAAAATAAAATAGTTATTTATCCGCCAAAACCACAAACCCTAGATTAATAACTTGAGAAGTAAAGCCAGATTGCTGGGATAGAATGTGGGAGAACAGAAGATACACAGGAATAGTAAGTGCAACAAAACTTTGAATTTTCTTTCAACTAAGTTTGTTCTCCCAAATAAAGTTTTTGAAGGATAAAAATATTTTATTCATTAAAATTGATTTATAAAGTCCTTTATTCTGTTTTACTCAGATACAAAAGTTTTTTCTCTTTGAAAGAAAAAGTTCTGTAGGAGAACAGAGTCATGTTCATATCCTCTCATTTCAATACCTAATTCATCTTCTGTTCCTGTTTTCACATCTAGGAAATTAAAGTACAAGAGCCTAGAGAGAAAATGACATTCACAGAAAAGGATACCCTTGCATTCCTGGTCAAAAGAAGAAAGAGACATACTAATTAATGAATGAGACTTTTTACCTCCCTCTGAATCTCTAAGAGGAATAAAAAATATACCCCAAATCAGAGCTGAGATATCAAGTAATCAGCTACCTTTTTTCAGACACAAGGGCAGATGAAAGTAAGATGTCAGAATCCTTTCAAGTGAGGAAAAACACAACTCTTTTCCCTAGGGGGAGAAATCAAATTGTTATGTTTTTGTTTTTAATTTGGCTCCTTCGATGAGCAAATTTATTTACGTGTAGATTATCACTGCTCCTACAGACATTTCAGCCCACGCTGTTTGGAGCCCACACTGCTCGTATGAGGCCTTGGCTCGCTGCTGCTTTGCCATGGGACCTCTGCCAGCCACTGAAGCTCAGAGTAGATGGCACTCACTCCTTCTGTCCCACCAGGACAGCACCACCAGAGCACACACCCTTCCTTGTGCCATCCACCTCCCTCTGCAGCAGGGCTCCCGGGGCAGAGGTGCATGTTCCTGACTCTCAGAGGCACCATCAGGCAGCAGTGGCTGCACAACAAACACTTTGAAATGTGCCCGTGCAGATGGGTTGGATCCTGAGATCGGTGGGACTGCTTGGGAGTCAGCAGACTCCAGGATGTCAGGGGGCTTTGGGTGGTTCACAGAAGCAATGACCCACCATAGCCACTGGAAATGAAATAGCTGGTGCAGGTATCTCTCAGAGATGGATTTAGAAGCTAATCTACTATGGGTTCTGGACAGGTGTAGCCTCCTTCTCTCTTTCCATAAATCACTTATTCTACAGGACCTATTCAAGACAACATTTCTTACATAAAGCTGTGGGATTTAGCAGCTCTGAAGGGAATCTGAGACTTTTGTTCCTGAGGACCATGTCATGACAAACTCTATAATGGAAAAGTAATGACTTTTGAACAGGCTTATTTGAAAAAAAAAAAAATTAAATAAAATCTGGGCCCTTATCCAGGTAGAGATCTTAGCCTGGCATTCCATCTACATTCTTTCTGTTATTAAAATAATTTAGGAAACCAGGAAGCCTGTTCTGCATTCAATCATGTTAGCCCACGCTGTGTCAATTTGAATTCTGCCTGTGGTGATAACAGTTGAAAATCTGATGGGCCAGATACTGAACTGACAAAAATCGGCACTGCTCCATTACAATCAGTGGGGTTTTGCCAATTTACCCTTGTTAAAGATCTGGACCTCTACTTCTAAGCAGGCATTTTTCCAGACAGCAAAACAGTCTGCTACCTCTTTGGCAAAGGAAAAAGTAAAGGCACAATGTAGTGATACTTTGGAGAGTGGCATGACCATGATAATGAAACTTGAAAATTAAACTCCTGGCTTATTTTCAGCATACTTGAAGTTAACTAGAACTATGTGCAGGATCTTCAATTGTGGGCAAAAGGTAATATCTGGTACCATTTTTCGGCATAGATGCCTCCAGATTCCAAGCTGACGATTATTATTTTTCCAATTTAGTTCATTAAGATGACTTAACAACTCTGTTAAAAAACTCCTCTGATGAAGAAAACAACATTTGCATGTGCAAGCAGACACATAAAAATATTTTATCTTCCATCCAACTGCTTTTCAAGTCTAAAAATATTTCTGAAATTCATCTTTGCTGTAGAAAGTCCACAAGCCTGTGGAAATTACGCTTTTGGTATTTGACCTTCAGCCAATCAGCAATCAGGGCAGCTTAGCCTGATCCTGTGCACCACCATGCTATAGTTCACATGACAAGAGAACAGGGCCAGGCAGTCCCTTCCCTATCCATGTCATCCTTCTGTGCCTGAGAAATGTTTCTCCCGACCTTCCTCAAGATGACTCCGCAGCTCTGCAGCATGGTCCTACAATAGTCACTACTCAAAGAACCAGTCAAAAATGTTAGAGGACTGCAGTGTGGGTCACACTGCTTTGACCAAGAACCAAAACCTGAAAAGCCTTCGTGGTTACACCTCCCCTCACCATGATGCCATCTGCCATTGCAGAAAGGAAAGAGAAAAAGAGTAGGGAAAAAGAGTGGGGGAAAAGGGACTTTGAACTTCAGAGAGAGTTATTTTCATCTGAAACATGACAGGTACTTTTGACTCGGAAAAAGGGAAAGAAAAGTACATTTCCTACAAGATCGGTTTTATCAAAAGATTTGAGCTGGTTATAGCTGTTACAGAGGAGCAGGGGCTCAACAGTGATCACAGTTGTCTAAACACAGCTTTGAAACCATCCTGAAGGCCTTGGATTCTATTAGTAAAAAAAAAGGCCCAGGATTCATCTGTGGCTCTAAAAGCAAATGACAGAGAAGATCTTGCTTTTATCAAGCTAAACACCCTTCTCCAAGGGCTTCATGCATAGCAGTCTCTGCTGTCCCACAAGTCATGCTCTGGAATTTGTGGGGACCCCATTTGCGAGAGCCAGCCAAACCTGTGACAGGGGAAACGCCCCCAGTTCAGCTGTAAGGACAGTCACCACCTGTCCTTCACCATGCAGCACCAACCTGCCAGGCCTGGCACCCGGAGCCGCCTCAGTTTGCAGGGATGTCTGTGCACTTGCAGATCAGCTCTGCAGGCGACAGCCCTGGCCAGCACCTGTGGGTGCTGCCACAGCCAAGAGCAGCACTGAGCGTGCACTGAGAGGGGCATTCAGATTGCTGTGTCCAGCCATCTCCCTGACAGGCAGGAAAACATTTCTCAAGGCAAGCCAAATCTTCCGAACTTTGGAACATCATGTACTCACCAAGAATAAGATGTGGATAGGAAATCCTCCAGCAGTTTCCCAGAAAGGCTAAATTTGAGCCAGTCACAACAGGACTCATACAGAGATACGGATGAGCAGAGAAAAGGCATTGTAGATTGAATAACAGCACTAAGTTTCTTTAATTGGCTTTTATTTCCAAGTCCTTGGAGAGCTATCACAGCTTCAGCAACACAAAGGCATCGGGTCTGTCTGCTGGAGAACTTCCCTTGGGAAGGCTCACCTCCAGTGACAGCTCCCACAACAAGCCCTCTGCAGAGAGCAGGGCTGTGAGGAAGGCAGGGCAGCAAGAGCACCCATCAGCCCCAGCTGCTGGCATGAGCCCTGCTCTGAGTTAACAGCTGCTGGAGATGGAAGCAGCAAACCAGCTGATCAATTTACTCAAGTAAGCTGGACAATATCCAGCAAAGCTTGCTTTTTCACGGAACAGAATGGAGCTTTCCACCTGTCTTTTTCTTACCCTTCCTATCTTTACCTTCTGCTGTGAATTGTAGAGCCTGATCTGAGGATTCAGAGCTAAACTGAGACAATATTGTGTAGTGGGTTAGTCTTCATGCTTTGGCAGAGACCATAAATCCTTCAGTTTCTTTACTTGCTTTGAGAGATTTTCTGTTTTGTTTCGTTTTCAGAGCAGATAGAATCCTATTGATGGCATTTAAATGCATCCATCACAATGAACTCCTAGATTCAGGAAATAATATTTTCTTGTACTTAAGCATCTCAGGAGACTGCAATGATCATATTAAAATTTTAATCACAAACTCCTTGCCTTTAAATCACAAAGGATTCACTGTGCTAGAGAATTTCACAATATGAAACTCTTTTATAAATTTGTGGCAGATAGCAATTTTCTGTCTGGGAAATGTAAATCAGTTATTAATGAGCAAAATTGCTAACATCAAAACTGGTATCTATATGCAGGAAAGAGACAAAAATCTTTCATAGGCTTATAAAATTCCACATGTACTAGCCTGAACAGTTTTAATCCCTGTTTCCTGAACTGAGAGACATCAAACCGCATCTCATTCTTCAGCAATATATCCACCTGATCCACGCAGAGTGTTGTAGGGCTTTGGTAGTGATGATTTGAAAATTAATATCTGAAAAACTCTTCTGAAAGGCATACACATTTCATATGTTGTAACTAGAGGATAGATTTTTGGTTCAGATGAATGTAGTCCTTGTACAGGCTTAAATCAAGGCGAGAAGAGGGTGAGGCCCAAAGTAAGCAGCAAGGCAAAGTTCACAGCGTCCTCTGGAACCATGCAGGCTCCTCAAAAGGTAAAAGTGCAGACCAGAGCTCACAACCTACCCCAACAATCCTGCCTTGACCTGAGCCTCTGTTCTGAATTTCAGAGCTGTCCTTGAATATAAAAATACAAAAAACAAAAATGATGGATTTTAGCAGCTTCCATGTATTAGGAACCTAGCTGAGCTCAAGCACATTTCTAGCAGTACTTGAAATGTAATTCTTTCACCATTTTTTTGAGTGTATTAAAAAATCCATTACCATTGTCAAAGGGTGCAAAAGGTGGTGAGTAATAGAGAGTGGATTCTGGGGATGAATTTGCAATGCAGCCAGAAACTGAGTATTTAGATTTTAAATCTCTGCTCATTATTGAAATTAATTCTGAATGCTTGCAACTCTTTGCTAATGCCTTCATAGAAAACTACATAGTTTGCATCACTGTGAGATTACCCAATTCCTTCACTTGCACAATTGTTCCAATAATCAAGAGTGGACTTAGCCTCTGCAGGTGCAAGAGCATCTCCAAATAACACAAATAGTTCACTAACTGAAATGAACCTTATTGTTTGAGTAGCAATTTACAGGCTACTAGTTCTTCTGCTTGCTGATTTTTTCAGCAGAGCTTAAGAGATTTGGATGGAATTGCCACAAAGATTTAAATTTAAATGTAGGGCAGAGGCAGATAAACTGATTAATTAACTGATCAATTCAATAAGGAGCTTAAAGCATATCTTGTAATTTACAAAGGAAGGCGTGGGATGCAGCGCTGCCTTCACAAGGGTAGCTCCCCATGTTGGAGCGTGTCCCATGAATAAAGCAGTCTCCTTTCTCTCCTAGCACTGACACAGCTTCAGAGGCATGCGGGTGGAGAATTTGCCTCCTGCAGCACCATGTGTCCTCCATGCTCAAGTTTGCCTTAAACCAGAAGGGAAGACAAAGATTTGTTGTTTGAGGCTCGCAAAGGGCAGCTTCAAACCACGGCTCCTTCCAGTTGTCAACATGTTGGAGCGTGAACTCCAGCCAGGATACGTTCGGCACAGCTGTCTCACTCGAGCACAAGCTGTGGCGTGTATTTGCAAGTCAGTCGGGACCACTTTCAGACCATCTCCCCTAGGTGCCTGCCTGCGTTGCCATGACAACCAGTAAGACAGTGATGGGCAATTCGGGCTCCCCACGCTCCACGGCTGCCAGACTCCATTCCTTATATAGGCAATGGAAAGAAGTAGGCATCTAAGTTAGGCACCTAAAATCAACAGGCTGACTACACCCCACACACACCCACCCCCAGCCAGCTGCTAGATTCCTGGCTGGTCCCTGCAAGCAAGAGGGACCCACTACACCCTCACCACTCCTGAACTCACTTCCTCGTTTTACTTCCTCTTCCAGTGTGTCAATCAGAAGTGACAACACGACATCTGGGAAATGCTCCAAATCTATCCATTTTTAAAAGTGAAGTGCTCAGTGGCAGTTAAACAGCCAGAGCTTTCTGTTCATCATAGTATTAGAAACATTTGGACTTCTTTGCAGTTGGATAGAGAATGGTGAATTCTACCATTGCACCCAGAAGGTTTTTTCATGCATTTCCAGATCTTTCATCCTGGAAGTATATTCCACAGACACAGAATCAGACAGACATCCTTTAAGCTTCAGAATAAAGAAGAAATATTAAACAAACAAACAAACAAAAGCCAACAAAAAACCCCCAAGCCTGCTGTAAGTATAAGATCTTGAGTCAGCTTCTAGTCATGGGAGTAGAGAAAAATATTCTCTGCAAGTATTCATGAAAATTCCAGGACACTTCACATTTTTTGGAAAGATGTCAAGCCCCTTCCCATCTTCAGCACCTCTTCCATTTTCACTGGTTCTTCTTTTGTACATACATAACTCCCCATCAGACCTTTGGCAGTGTCACTAATACCTGTACTGAGGAATTTTCTCTTTCATTCCCTCTGCAGGTGAAATATCTGGAGTGTCTCACATTGGTAAACTGTGACTTTTTGTTTGTTGGGCTTGGAGGTTTCTGTCTCGCTCTTGTTTGGCTGTTCTTGCACAGGCGCTTTTACAAGCTGTTTATTTTTTTTATAGGCACACTGCTGTGTATTTATGATAGGGATAGCCAAAGAAATGACCTAGCAAAGAACTGGACCATACACTTGGAGCAGAAAGAGGTGAGATTCATGGCTTGCCTTAATTCCTGGAGGAATTCATTCCAGATGTTCAGATAACAATGACCAGGAATTACATTATCCCAGCAGAGTGAAATCCATGAAAGGGTGACCAATCAGGAACTTCAGATATTCAAACAACCTTCAAGAATATCCAGAAAAGGCAAGTTTAAGCACTTCATTCTCACTGACTTCTGCTGGGATTCAATCCTCTCTCCTCACTTGATCCATCTAAAAGCTTGGTACCTTAGCCCTTTCAACTGCCCGTAGAGAGAGACAGATTTCTTTAGGGAGTAAAGAGAGGAGATGCCTCTTCCTCTCCCCACTAACTACAAAGAATTGGTTTATTCCAGATGCCTGGTTTTCAGGCAGCTCAAGAGAGGAACAATAAATCTCATGTTTGGAGTCAGTGGGCAGCAGGCACGCTGTAGGAGTCAATGATCTCACTACTCTTTTGGGCCTCAGCAGGAGATTTTGAGTTTGATTTGATGATCCATGCAAAGACTGTGGAGAATGTGAAAAGAAGGTCCAAAGTGCTCTGCACAGCCTCTGCTGCTGCAGAGGCTCTGTTCTGTAAAGGGCAAGATGTCTCCATTTCAAGACCATCTGAATTACCACAGTCCATCCAAGGCATGATGAAAGCATGGATAACTGAAGTAAGTTTATTTTTAAGGGTAGGATCTGGACTCTCAAGCCACCTGAAGCCCATAGAGAGTGTTTTTCAGAGAATCATGGAATAGTTTGAGTTGCAAGCAACCTTTAAAGGTCATCTAGTCCAACTCCCCCTGCAGTGAGCAGAGACATCTTCAGCTAGATCAGGTTGCTTAGAAGCCTGACCTGGAGGGTTTCCAGGGATGAAGCATCTACCACCTCCCTGGGCAACCTGTTCCAGTGTTTCTGCAGTTATCCACTGAGGCTGCTTTGAGTAGGCAGGAATTCAAGAGCATTCCTTAGCTGCAGGAATATAGTCCCTCTGCTCACCGATCCTCCTGTCTGCTCAAATTCATCTTCAGCCAACTTGTGGCTGAGCCCTTTCAAGACACAAGGTTACTGGGGTGACAGGAAATACACTTGGGTCGATCCCCTGCTGCTAGCACCTCGATTAAAGTTAACATAGCTGCTCACATTCTGAATATTAAAAAATGTTAAGAAAAGGAATGGTTCTTGAGGGAATCCACCAACAAAGGGTCTGGTGATAGGGATATAATTTCCCATCACTGCAGCTTTCCCTTTACCCAAGGATACACAACTGCTCCGACTGCTTTAAACTGCGTGAGATAAACCAATCATTTCAAATTATATTTTCAAGGTCATTTGTTGAACGTCTGTGGGACATTTTTTACTATTGGCTATGTTCATGAATTGCGGAATTAATGGAAGGGTAATTTGAAGACTGAAAAAAGAAAAGGCGATTTTTGGTGAATGTGTCAGTCACCCTTACCCACTTTCTCAGCATGCAGAGGTCACTTTGGCACACCTGGACTGAAATCAGTGACATCCACGGCTTGAGTCAATATTCTCTGAAAAGAGCAGAGGCTGCCAAGTCAGGCTCTTTGATGTTACCGTTTGGTCGTTGTCTTGCTGAAATGTCATTCCCTTTGATATTTGGGGCAGATACGCAAATAAATTAAAAGAAGAGCTTATTTACTCTGAGTGCATGAAAATGGCACTTGTGCATTGAAATGGATGTGGAAACTGCATTTACACGACCATTTTATCTGCAACAGAGAGGTCCTGCCATGACACAGGAGCGAGCAGCTAAGGCAAAAGGCGTATTCATCTATTCTAATGTGTAATTCCAAAATATAACCTTTCCCTTCAGTTATTATTTATCTAATTGCACAGCCAAATTTAGTCGGTGCATTTGAAAGCATAATTAATTGCAATGCACTTGGTAATGCTCCATTCTGCACCACCTGTAAGTCAAACTGCTGTAATACAGAATTGATTTTTGGAAGGGTTTTCATCGCACTCTGTGCACTGAAAATAATTAGTGATCCAGGAGGGCAGTTACTTTTATCCTCCTAATTGGATATGCTGGCAGTTCTTATGCCCATGTGGTCAGATGTTAGCCTTATTTGCACAGTTCCAACCAGTGGGATTACCTCACTTGGGTGGTCATGTGTGTATTTAAGAATATAATTCACACTTTTCAGTTTTGCAGCTGTTGAACTGGTTTGTGTGAGGCCATGATCCTTTCAGTTTGCTCTGAAAGGATCAGAATCCATATTGTCTTAGTACAGCACTGAAAGACTACCTATGGCTTGGGCTTAGGGGTGGTTCTCACAAGCCTTTGCAGCTGCTGTCAAGCCTTCAAAAGCATTCTGGTTTGGAGGTGCCTTCTCCACTGATTTTCACCACTTGTTAATGTTTGGAAGAAAGTGTTTACAGAATGTCACAGTTTCACAATACTTTGGTTTTGGCAGCAGAATCAGCTTAAGAAATTCTTCTCTCCTTTCTCCTGCCTTTGCTGTGCAGGTCACTGACCTCTCGGCTGTGCCAACACAACTATTTGTGAAACAGTGTGATGCCCTGGATAAATGACATAATCCAGGTTAAAATGCCTTCTTTTCTTTTTCCCTGCTTTTGGCTTTTAGGGATGAAAATGGGAAAAGGGGAGGAAAACTCTGGTGAAAGAAGGAGTGGCTGTGGAGGGAACTGTCTACAAAGACTGCCACTAAAACCCTCAACATTGTGAAGCTATTATTCTGAACCTCACTTGTTGGTGTTTGGGGTTTTGTGATGGTTTGGGGTTTTTTTCTAAAGCATAGTAAGTAGAAAGGCAAAGTTTGCAAAAACTAAAACCTTGAGGCTCATGTCTTTTTATCTGCTTCAGGTGCAGATTACTTGTTGGAAGACCAAAATGCCCTCTGTGAAGAATTCTCAGACATGTTTGGGACTTTTCTTAATTCATGGGATATGCTCAGCCAGTAGCTTTCCCATCCCATGTTTTGAGAACTGCTGCTACAGCAGTTCAAATACTGAGCACATGGATCCACAGAGCAAGCCTTTGGTGCGCACCATGTAGGTGAAACCTCTGAGAGAAGAAGCAGGGCTGAAAAGGAGGACAAGGACAGGGCAGGGATTGGGACAGAGGAGAAGAATGCCAAACAGGCTTCAGCTCAAAAGACAAGGACCGCTGGGCTGCTGGGACTTGTTCGGACATGAACATCCTCACAACTAGAGGTCCTGGGAAGAAGTACAGTCATGGCCAGGATGGTTGGCAGGTGACCCTGAAGCTGATGAGATCCAGGAGCTTCACCTACTATAAGGCTTCCTACTTGAAGATTGAAAAACTTAAGATTTTTCATCTGCTTTTGAGAACTTATTTCTTTTGAATGAACAGGGATACATTGGTTATCTGAAATAGCCAAGAGGCAAGATAACCAGGAGAGAAAAAGAAGAGAAATATGTGGCTGAGGAAGTCAACACAGTTTCAATTTGCCAGAAAACAGCTTTCAGTGTGGACAGCTTAAGAAAAATGGGAAGCAAGATCAGCACCCCTTATAAAATAGTAACACTTATTTTCAAATACCCGCACTGAGAGTTTCTTTTACATTATTTTTCAGTGGAATAAAACTTGACAAGTCCAAGAAAACATATCTGAGACAATTTTCCTTAAAGCCTATCAGATCTTACATGGAAAGCATACATAATTCCCAAAAAGAAAGCAATGTTGACTGCAAACAGGAAGGAGAAAGATGTTTCAACAACTCAGAACGAGGATATGATGGTATTTGGTTTTTGGGTTTTCAACAGCAGTTAAAAATTTTTCAGAAGTCAAGAGACTACATTTTTTTTATGCTTTTTTTCACAAGGGAAATGAAATCTCTTTTCCAAACTGATTCTGGTACCGATGATTTTAATGTAATTTACAAGCTGGCCTCTGTGCATGAGCTATTTCCCTGAATTTAATAAGAGCATAATGAAAACCCCGATAGATATTCATGTGAGCTAGTTCCAGCAAAGTACATAATCAGTGGTGGTGGCTGTAGTAGTGGAAACAGTCATGTTTCCTAGGCTGTCTCAGCACTAGCATCCATTCAGAAATCGTAAGAATTTTATTAATTAATCCTAAGTATATAAGGTTCTTTAAATTCCAGATTTTTTGGGTGATAGAGACAATAGAGTTTTAAAATGCAATAATCCATTTCAGAGAACAGTGTCTTTGACACAGATTTTTACTCACTTGCTTTGAAATGAAATAAAATAGAATAAACTAAAAGAGATTAAAATAAAAAGTGTTAATAAAAATACTAGCTGGAGGATTAAGAACAGATGGCTTAGAAGACAATAAAATAATCATCTTTTTCCAGTAACTAATTCAGACAGAGTTGAGGTTATCAACAAGAGTGAGGTGAGCCATTTGCATACTATCTAACTAAGCTATCCTTTTCTTCTGCTTCAATTGCAATCACTAAAAGTGCATAGATTTTTGGAAAATAGCTTGTTTTCTGTAACATCCCAGCAAATATTTCCCATAAACAAATGTCGGCCTGCTCTCTGTGTGTAGGGATGTAAGCACTCAATATGGGCAAGTTGCAGAGAGTCACTGGTCTTCAGAGACATATGATGGTTTTCCCTCTCCCTGACCTGGATGAAAACAATTCCAGAGCTCTTCAGGGGGTAAGACTGAAACTAATTTCTTAGAGCCAGCACCAGGGCTTGCAGATTTCACTAACTGCCAAGCTTTCACCTGAAGCTTGGCAGGCATCACACAAGTACTTACACCACAATAACGTGTTTGCTTGTAAAATATTTTCATATAAAATATTGCTTGAAATTGTGTTTCTGGAAACCAGATAAAAGGGTGTTCTGGAAGCCAAAACAAGTTTGCAGGTCTTTGTTTGCAAATTTTTTTTTTGTATACATCCAGCTTTACTGGGGGAGATGAGATTCACTTTAACGTTAGCACCCTTAAAGTTAAGGGGCTGGTTTAAGCATGTAATTGAACAGAACCTTCTGCAGATAACAGAGAGAAATAGACACTGTAAAAGGACAGCTCATTCTGTCTCTTATTAGATTCCCTTTGGGGGATGATGAACCAAGCCCTGGAGATACACGTAGCTCTTGATTGCAAAGGGAATACAGTTGATTAGCTTGGAGAAGACACTGCTGAGTCAGATTACTGTTGTTAATGACTTACCTTTTTGCCAACTGACACACCTTGGACAGGCCTTCCTGGAAGAAACCAGTGGCTGTGATCCCTTTTCTTGGGGGTCAGTTCTCTTCCATTTTTACTCACGCTCATGGGGTAGGTGGGCCCAGTTTAATTGACTTACAAAGCACCACTTGAGAAAGGTTCAGCTGTGGCAGCCACTTGATGACAGGAATGATTATTTCACAGATCACAGTTATGAGTGGTCCCACGACTGCCTTCTGCACTCACCTACAACAGATATTTTCAAGACAGGGCTAAGAGACAACCCAAAATCCACCTGCTGGAAGGACAGATACCAAGATGATGGAGCAAAACTATTTTCAGTAGTGGCAGATTGTAGCAAGGGGGGCCACAAACAAGAAGCACCAATTGGGAGGTTCAAGTCAGAAGGCTTTATCAATTAGGCAGGGCACGCAGTGCTGGAACAGGTTATTGAGACAAATTTTGGAGTCTTCATCTTGGACAGACTTCAAGGCTTGATTGAAGAAAGCCGCAAGCAACCTAACAAAGCACCAGTGACAGTCCCGCTTTAAGTGGGCAGCTGCACTGGGTGACATGAAGAGGTCTCTTCCAACCTTCATTTCTGTGGGAGTCTGAAAGTGTCTCAGAAAAATTCTCCACTTGAGAGTGCTGTGTGTGCTCCCTTCCTATTCTTTCCTTCTTCTGTGCTCCACATACGTCAAACAGCAGCTCCCAGAGGTCATACAGGAAGGATTATTTCCTCGGTATGTCTTCCTCTTCCTCATACTCCTTCTTCTGACCTCAGCAGAGCTGCACACATTTGCCTACAGAAAGAATGTGACCTTTTGACAGTAGAGTCATCCAGCAATTTGTTCTAGTTTGAAGCTATTTCCCCCAATTCCCTCTTGGATTTTTCCACTGCCTTTTTGCCACCAATGGAGAGATTTGCTATGCCTGGAATACAAAGTTTTGGTCACCACTCACTGCAGTGTTGTGCCCAGTTCAACAACATGTACAAGAAACTTGGTTTCAGCCAGGAGCTTTACTCTTCAACAGAACTTCCCAAACATTTTTTGAGGGTTTTTAAGGCAGAAATGGTAGAGAAAGGTAAGCTTATTAAAAATTATGCACTGCATCATGGAAAAGCATATTACTAGTTATGAAGTTCATAATTCGATTCATATTATAGATATAAGTTGTGTACATTTATAAGTAAGTGCATTTACATACATCTCCAATTATAGGGAGATATGTGTTTACATGTTGATATATAAATACATAAAAATTAAACACAAATATTTGTGCAGATTAATTGGTTTCTAAGCATATGCTTTGTGGTTACAGAGGAAAAAGGCAGATACTGCACAATAATGCAACACATAGTAAGCCACTTGATTTTGACTGCCTCACCTGCTCTTGCTACAATAATTGACTTACACAGCATTAGTACTAAAATTTAATGGGGATGGCTTCACATCACTGATCTTTGATACAAATATAGAGCAAAATAACTGCCTGCCAAGATTTTATTTTTTCCATTTCAGTATCTCACAGTGCCGCGGAAGTCAGGCAATACACAGTATCCAGTAATACACTATGCACAAGCTGCAAATTGACACTAGGATAAATTCTTAGAACTTAGAGCTGAGACATCAGTGAAAGATGCAAATTCTTTACTTTATAGCCCATTTCCCTCCTAGAAATTCCCAAAACACAATGGGCATTCTTTAAATGAATTACAAGTCTATTTTAATCAGAAGCAAGCTCTCACAAAAGAGTAATGCCTTTAAGAATGGAAGACGCTTTTCCAGGTGACAAATCTAGTGACTTTAAAACCATAATCATATTATACATATGTGAAGTTTTGATGGATATTCTGAGCCAACATTTTTACTGGCCATAAACTATTATTCTGTGCCAGATTGAGATAGCCAGCCTGAGGGGAAAAAATATTTCACTCTTAGAAAGCAAGGCACATAAAAATATAGTGGGAAAATACTATTTTTAAACAGACTCTGAGCATTTTTCTAATAGGTTTTGTGTAAAATATGAAATATGTTGCAGTCACTGAGCACATGGCATGTCAGAAAGCTTGGATTCGTGTTCTTTTGGGATGTCTTGCACAATTTGCTCTTGGTTTTTTTTTCAATACAGATCCCCAAAGTTTCTCAGAAAAGCAAATTACCTCTGTTAAAAAAATGAAAGGGGATTTTGCTGCTAAGTTTTCCTTTTTTTCTACAGCAAACTTTAATGCTATAAGCAGTTATAATGGACGGTCAATTCCATTGAGTTTCATTCACCAGAAAACCCAGAGCACACAGAATCACAGAATCACAAAATAAGCTGAGTTGGAAGGGACCCTCACTCCAGGTGTTGTTGCTAACACCTTTTCTGGGTTTTAGCTGTAGGCCTTCCTTGCACCTGACCTGGCACCAAGGACCTGCCCACTGTCAGAAGTTGGTCTGTCCCACCCTACCAGGCATGATGTGCAGATATCAGACATCCAGCACTACGCAGGTTGGGATCCCTTTCCTAGCCCTCCCTCACCTCCATTAACACATAATGTGGGTATTGCAGCAGAGTTGCACCATTCTCCTTGTTCAACTTGTAGTGTCCTTCCCTGAAAGGTGACAGGGAGAAGATGACCCACCAGCTCCAGTGCGGCCCTGTGCCACTGGTCACTGTCCCTCTGTAGCAGTCCTAGGTCTGTGGAAACCTCTTGTGCTCTTTCAACATAGGCTAATACATTCATACTGACTGAGCAGCAGCACCAAAATCCACATTTTGGCCTCCAGTGCTTTGTCTTCTCACTATACTGAACCCTCCTAGGGCATTTTTATGAGAACAAAACAGCATATGGCTTCATCAGCCTTTGAAGACAGAAGAAGGATACGACAGGCACATACATATCACACATCTTCTAGGACCTAGATGTTAAGGTTGCTCCCCCTCTATGCTAGCTGCAGAGATAAAGCGTAGGTCTCTCGCTGTGGGAAACCATGCTGGGTCCTCATCAGGAACAGCAGTGGGCTGTTTTCTACATTGTCACTACTTTGCCTGGTGAAGACATACCCTGGAGTGAGCTTGCTGTGACATAAAAATGACTCAGGACAGAAACAGACACAAAAACCACCCACCTTCAAAGTCAGAGCCCTTAGCAATTAAGAAAACAGCTCCAGAATCCTGTCGTCATCAGCTGCTTATAATTGCATCCTACATTTCCATTGCCTTTCCCACCCACAGAATGGCTTGAAACACATAAACCATCACGTGAAGAGCATGAAGGAAGAGTGGGGCATTGATAGTCTGCTCTCTCTGGAGAAACCTATGGTACAGAAAATTGGAACAAACCCTCCAGAAATATCAGCCAGGGCTGGATTGTTGTCCACAGGCATCCCAAAATCAAATACTTTATTGACTACTGTTAATTGTGGCAGGGGTTTTCTTACGCAGAAGCATGATGTCAAAAGGAAACCGTTCCAGGGGAGACGACCTTCCCTTTTTTGAGAGCTTGTGAGCTTCTGCAGGCCAGTGACTTCAATGATGTTCAGTGGTGAAAACAGTCGGAAGCCAGCAGTGGTTTAGGAATTTTCAGGAGACAGTTTGATCTCCTACAGTGTCTGGGTTTCCTCAACAGTATTTTGAGGCTTTAGCTGAGCATCAGTGTTCTGTGCACGCAGTGACACACACAGCCCAGGCTTGACTAGAGGCACCAACGGAGACTGAAAGGAAGAGTATGCAATCAGCTGGCTGGTTACTGATGTTGCCTCTTTATGCATAATCTCCACCCACATATTCACTTCACCAGCATGAAACAATGCCCTATTGTATTAGTTCAAAACAGGCAGTTCCTCCAAGACAGACATCTCTCTCTTGAAGCACAGGGATCTGCAGTTCTGTCTACAAGCACAGGCAATTGGTCAAGTTCCCAACTTATGCCATTCCAGTTTTCTTCAGTGCATTTGGCAACAGATCAGCAAGTGAATCCAAACAGTGGTATTTAAACGTCTCAGAACCTCCCTTGTTTCCTAATCTTCTAGATAATTACATTTAGTGCACATATTCAGTATTAACATTGAAACAGATATTTCCCCCTCCTTGTGCATTTTTTAAACAGGTGTTCCAATATCCTGAAGAAAGCTGAACTATAAGCCTCAACTACGTGTATATTCCTATATACTCAAAAGAGATTAGAAACAAAATGGTTTCCATCTAGCAGCTTCTGCTTGTCACAGAGGCAAAGGCAGTTGCATGAAAATCTTTTTATGACGCCCACCATCATCTGCCACCCTAATGCCATGGTACCCCAAGGCAAGGCGTGTCTTACTGCTTACAGTGAAGTGCTAGGGTCTCTGTCCTCCACCATACCTTGCAAACCAGGCAGGCTGGCGGAGCCTCTGCCAGGCAGCTGCAGCAAAGGGTGTGTCCCCTCAGGACCTGCAGCCAAAAAGTGCCTTTTGGAGAGTCACAGCCCATTGCCATGAGCTGCTGAGGGTCTTCTGACCACAACACACTGTGTGCCAGCCATGCCATGGCAGCGTCAAAGCTCAGGACACAGGTTGCTGGCTTTGCTCACCCACTTTCAGGTGTCATTTGACTGTTTTGCAGAAGTTTAGTCATTGTCCCAAATGGCGCTAGACTGGGTTTGGGTCTTAATTGATGTCTGTCATCTAGGAGGTGAGTTTTCTGGGTCAGAGTTTGGCAGCAGGGTTGCTCCCATCTCCTCCAGAGAAGACAATCCTGAGAGATCTCCCAAGCCCCTCAGACATTACCAACTTCTCTCCCATTCCTTACATAAACATAATCTAAGACAGATGTTGTTTGAGGACCCTGCCATGGGTATGAACTGTGGGAACACCCTACAGTTTAGACTTAATGAGTAAAACAAGATCGAAAATGACTGTAGAGTATAAAATACTGAGTTTGGCCTTGGGTAACATGACAGTGTGTCCTGAGTTTCCAACAAAGTACTTAGATAGCCTAAATAACCTAATCTTCTTATCAGTAAGTGTTGGGGATTTGTTAGAGGTAAGAGCAGACAACAAAGAGAAGAAAACATCACTTTGCATCTTACATCACAGCCAGAAGAATTTTTGCACAAATTGCACCAAGATTCTTATACCTTGTTGTGCAGATGACTCAGAGACATACCTTGCAAAATAGAACATTTTTTCTCTCTTTCAACAGGTCATTATAGAGGCAGATCATACTTGACTTTCATAGGTGGATTGGTTAGGGACTAACAAGGCTTGGCACACTTTGAGGCTGCAGCACAGGTGTGAAGCCAGAGCAACCTTCACTCTGGGGGTCCCTGTGCCACAATTATGTCCCTGTCCTCCGTTTCCTTTACAAACACTCACCATATCTTGAAATAAGTAGTCTTGTATCAGTTCTGACAGATTAAAGGATTTGCTTTTTTGAGGTTAATTTCCCCTTTTCCCACTGAATCATAGAATATCCTGAATTATAAGAGACACATAAGAATCATCAGGTCCAACTGCCAGCCCTGCACAGGACACTCCAAGGGTCACACCACGTGCCTGGGAGCATTGTCCAAATTCTTCTTGAACTCTGTCAGGATTGGTGCTGTGACCACTTCACTGGGGAGCCTGTGCCAGTGCCCAATCACCCTCTGGGCAAAGAATCTTTTCTGATATCCAACCTAAACCTCCCTTGACACTACCTCAGGCCATTCCCTTGGGTCCTGTCACTGGCCACCATGGACAAGAGATCAGTGCCTCTCTTCTGCTAACAAGGGAGTCACAGACAACAATGAGGTCTCCCCTCAGTCTCGTCTTCTCCAAGCTGAGCAGACCAAGTGACCTCAGCCACTCCTTCTGAGTGTGGCTTCTCCTCAAGGCCCTTCACCATTCTTGTAGCCAACAAATGAGATGTGTGGTAGGTAGAGCAATGCTCTGGGCAGGGTCTGTTCTGCAGCAGCCAGCCAGCTGCCTAGCAGATACACGAGGGCAGCAAATTGCTGAAAACCAGGTGCTGCTGGAGAAGATACAGGGAGCCTGGGAATCACCCATCAGGTATTTATTAGACAGGTGCTGTCCTGGCCAAGCAGAGGAAGATTATTTTCAAGCTCAAGACAAGCTTATTCAAGCATAAGACAAGCTGCATACAGTTCAATGCAAAAATTTGCAGGAAGAAATTTCAATTACAGAATAGTTTCCAAGTAAAAATTTCTTCTTTTCTTATTTTTCTAACTTTTCCTCTCACAGACATTTGACTGTTGGCCTCCTCTAGAACTTACCACTGCTAACTTCATTCTGGGTCATGAAGCTGTGAGGGAAATCACTTAAATGCACCTGTAATTGGGAAAACAGCCAGAATCATCTCTAGCAGAAAATCTCCACGTTTACCCAAGAGCTGTATTCTGTCCAGGACTGTGATTTACCTTTACCCGTAATTTCTCAGGAAAGACTTCCAAAGAGCATGTCAGAAGAAGCTGTTCTTTGGCCTGAAATGTAATGTCCAAACTTTCTTCACGTATTTTCTGGCAATAGATAGCCTTCTCTCGTAAACCTTTTTATGACATGCCCCAGCATACAGTCTGACTTTTCTTGCTTTCCAAGTGCCAAGACTCCAGATGAACTCCCAGCACACAAGCCAAGAAGACACTGCCACATTCATGGGTGACAGAGACTTCAGTGGCCCTCCACTCTGGAAGCAACACTTCCAGAGAAAGGGGTAAGACCAAGTTACAGCATTCCAGCTCCCGGTGAGGAGACCACAGCCTGACTATACCCACTGGAAAGCCAGACGAGTGACTGCTCTCCCTTCTGAAAAGAAGGAGAGCACGTGAACACGAAAATTCCTGGGCCTGGTCTTGTCTATCATGCTCCATGTACTGAAGGTACCACCAGTAACCATTCTGGTTTAGATTAGATAAAAGGAGAAATTTTTTCACTGAAAGGGTGGCCAGGCAGTGGAATAGGCTGCCCAAGGAAGTGGCAGAATCACCATCTTTGAAGCGTTCAAAAGGTGTGTGGATGTGGCATTTAGTGCTATGGTTTACTGGTGAACACAGCAGTGCTGTGTTAAAGATTGGACCCGATGATCTTAGAGGTCTTTTCCAACTTTAATAACTCTATGATTTGCAAAACAAAGTCCAGCCTTGATCACAAGCACGAGCGTCATTCATCTGTCCCATGTCATTGGAGTAGCTGGTCTGTTCCAGACGGATCAAGGAAATGGTGGAGGCATTGGCAGATAGAGAGAGTGCCCTCGTGGTGAGCTTCACACTGTGCTTCAGGTAAGATCCAAATCAACATTTTTATGTGTTGCCCTTTTCCTGGTGGAGAGCAAGGTAAGACCAGCATTTTCTGGGTCTAGTTTTAAAGCGGCAATCTAGTGTCTTTAGAGGGACCTATCCTGAACAAAATCCTGCCACATGTTTGATCCCCAAATGCTACTCTAGGTCTTGATAAGATCTAAAATTAAATAACATGACCACGCTCCTGGTCTCATCCAAAGTAGGTACGGAGCTCACTGGAATGTCTTGTCCCATCTGGTGCTGTGAACACAGCACCAGCACTGGCCTTCGTCATCTGCAAGGACACAACCACCAGAAGGAAGGACTTGTATTGTGATATAAAGGTAGCAGCTTCTACCCTGGCTGAGAGAAGTATCTGGTGATTCCCCAACACCTCCAGGAAAAGGGTGGGGAACTGGGCTTGTACAAGTTCAAGACTTTCAGGTGTATCACAATGTGGGAATCCTTTTTTCATGGCACTAGGTGAGTCAGCTCCCTTTTGCAAGCTTATCAGGTTAAATCACTATTTTTCTGCATCTCAGCAGGGTTTGCTCAATATGAAAACAGACTACACAGGGCATTAGCTCGTCTGTCCTGGAGCTGCTCCAGCAAAACACAGAACTGTAAGCATGTGAGAAAAATTTCCACCAGGAGCATTGCTCTTTGAAAAATGACTATATTGAGTGTTGATCTCTTGGGGTTTTTGCAGTGAATGGGTACGAGTTCAATACCAAGATGTCAGCAGTGCATTTTTGCAAAGATCAGACCCTTTAAGAAAACATTTCAGGATACATTGAAGTTTAGACCTCATTCTGCAACTTCCATGAGGGAACATTTCTTGGTCCATCCTTACAAACTCAAAACTCAGAAGCAAGTTTCCCCTTGGGCAGGTTTGCACAAAAATCAAAGGAGCACTGAATTTTCCGTATAATATTAGAGACTGAAAGCTGTGAGCTCAGCCCCAAGTTCAAGTCACCTCCAGGGGTTATCAGTTAAATTGGCACCTTTGGCCAATGGCACATGCAAAAACACCTGATCGAATTCTATTTCATTGTGAGCTAAGGTTAGATGATAAAAATACATTGTATTTGTCAAAGGCCGAATGTGCACTCATGGACCTTCAATGACTTGCAGTGATTTGTTATGGCACTGTCGAGTGGTTTTGCGTCTGAGCCTCAAGATTTCCTTGTGATCTTCAAAGCTTTCAGCTGCTTGCAATGAAACAATTCACATACCACAAAAAGAGAAAACCAATTAGATGTTTAACCAATAAAGAGGCCCATATGGGCCCATGTACTCATCAGTGCATTTGAAGCCATGCTGTTTTACAGAGTAACAACAATTAGTTAACATTTCAGCACTTTGCATTTGAAGTTCCAATGCACAATTGTTGATTGCATTAATCAAGGAAAACTCTTTTGGTTAATAACTGCATATTCTGGTTGTAGATCCCTGACCAGGAAGTGACACCCTGTTGTAGCAGAAGTGCTCCAAGTGACATGAAACGTGCAGTGTGGCTGCAGACGAGCAGTCGTGCTGCCACCCCAATCGCAGCAGGACTTTCTCCAGCCTCGTGCACTGCACTGCTCCCAACAACCCCAGACAGGAACCCCAAGTCCCATACCTCACTGCAGCCTTTGCAACGCAGCGTTTTTTTAGACGTGTTTCAGTCTGCTTTTGCAATGAAGCACCGATCTGCTCCTCGTTGTGTGACCACACTGACATTAAAGTTTACTCTTCTCAGGCCACAGCACTGGGCCAGCTGAAGTAGGGATGCTGGCAGTCTGAACAGCATGGGGACCATCTGGGGAGGGAAAGATGTACACTGGCAGCATTGGCAGCTACCGTGTGGTGAGATAGCCCTGCCCAACCCTACCCTCACAGCCAGGCAGGGACAATGCACCTTGGCCCATGGGGTCTCGCTGACATCAGATTCCAGTCTCACCTGTGCATCCTTCATCTCTCACACACTGTTTTCCCCCTCCAACTTCCAACACAATTGAGGACAAATTTGCCCTGGGCAGCAAGTTTCTGGGAGCTTTCTTCCCTACTCAGATGGGGGAAAGCATGCAAGTTTTGGCACTTTGCCCCATTTTCCCCAAGACAGCCAGACCACTTGTCTCTTATTGTCTTTCTTTTTTCCCCCAAGGCATTTCAAAATAAATAAAGACAGGTGCCAGAGTCTATTTCCTCTTGCTTCCTAATCTTTTTGCATTTATCATAACACAGTCCAGTGCTTTATTACATGAGTTGCCTATTTCCTCACATAGGCATCCCATATCTGAACCTCAAACTCTCTGCCTAGAAAAACAGCTCCAGAGCAAAAGCAGAAAAGGTTTCCCTTTGCTATTTCAAATCCATTGAACAAACACCAACAGCTTCACTTGTCCCAGAGGGACAAAATGAATTTAATATTTCCTAGGATGAAAGGCCTTTGTTCAAGGTGCACTCCCTCTTGTTAGCCCTGTGCCGGTAAAACCTAACCTGGCCCAAGTACTCTCTAAAGCAGCATAAGACAAAGGTCTTTGGGCAACTAGGAGCAGAAAGAACTCAGAAAAGGCCATTGTCTCCCCTTGGAGGGGAAGATGCAGGCTGAAGATCCTCCTTTCAAAAAGATGGGAGTCTCCTAAAGACTGAGGTTTACTTCCCAAAAATATACACCTGTTCTTCAGGCTGGCTCTGCACAACAGCAGCTGTGCCTTATTCTCCGCTGTTCTTGCCAGCGCTGCTCTGGCACCAGTCAGAAGAGCATCTCCCTGACCCTGTCATTCACTGTGCAACCACTCAGCAAGGCTGCCTGAACCTGCTGGTGCCTGCTGGTGGTGGCACTGTTTTGCAGGTGCCCTAGAGCTGTGCATGCAGTACAGGCTCATCTGTAGCCACTGCCACTGCCTTGGCAAATCAGGAGTCCCATGAACCCCACAGCAATGTTCTTGCCCTGGAATTCCCCTGCCCTTTCTCAGGCTACTTCCACTTCATTATCTGTAAGTAATCTCTCTGGTTCTTTCCATGCTGGAGGAGAAAGAGATTTCCCCACATTTCAATCTGCTTGATCCAAGACCACACCTAGGGGCATCTTATTAGGACATGTGATGAAAGTATTTAAAAGAAAGGAGGTATCTCCAGGCAGAGAGAGTAGCTCTGCTATGCTGTGACTACCAGCACCAGGATTTCATGTGTGATATAGAAAAACTCACACTGCCATGTGGAGGACCGATCCTGCCCCTTCAATGGCCTCTTCTACCTTCTTCTTTCATAGAATCATAGAAAGGGGTTAGAAAGGGGTTTGGGGTTAGAAAGGACCTTAAAGATCATTTAATTCCAAGCCCCTGCTATGGGCAGGGACACACTTTCCACCTGAACAGGCGACTCAAAACCTTCTTTGCATTGAAGGCCTTCAGTATAAAACACTGGTGGACCATCACTTCACTGGACCAACTGCCTGATGAGCTTCAGCCTCTCCACTAGCACAACTTGCTATTTCAAGCCTGAGCATTTGATTCCTTTTCCTAAGTACAGGTGAACATGTCATTTCCAGCTGCCAGCAGCATCTGAGGCATTGGCACAGGGACAACTGTACCCTGCTGAAGATGGTCAGAGGCACCCAAGGATGCCTCAGATGGCACTAGATGCCTGAGTTTAGGCAACTGAATCACATCCACAGCATGTGCACAGCACAATTCTTGCCTTGGGCAAAAGTGCCAGCCTTGCACTCAACTCACTACAACCTCAGTTCCGTAAATCAGACCAGAGATGTCCACATGCTTGGAAGGAGCATTTTGGGGTGTCCAGGCCATGCCACTGTGGCAGAAAGAACTGCATGCCCCAAAACCTTCATTTGAGGGGACACAGCCTGAAAGCTTGTCACGCATGGACCATCAAAACTACAGGGGTAAGGTGCTGGGCTTGGAGATGTAGGCTGATACAGCAGCCTCTGCCTTGGTTTCCTCTCAGTAGTAAGTTTACTTAATGGCTGATGCCATTTTAGAATGTTGCCTTATATTTATTTCTCTCTTTTATCTGTGCAATGATTTAAAAAATGCCATATGCCTGTTTTTATATTCCTTGGGTTTCACCCCCACACACACACCATATACACACAGTTTCCAGTTGACTAAGGAATGAGAAGCTTTTATCTGTGGCTCAGCACAGACACTGGTGTACCAATGCATACATCCAGTGTGGGTGTACGAGAGATATAGATGCCATATGGAAATCACATCTGACACATACAGCTTGGGACAAATGGGAGAAAAATCTGTGCCACTCACGTGCACCATGGAAAGAACTTTTTCTGAAAATTGTTGTTCGCTTTGGCTTTATAACTCTCTGATACACCAAAGCACAGATGCCAGCTTGTTATCAGAAAGGAGTCGGAGGGAGAGATGGGACTTGACTGTGGCACAGAAGGAGAATTGGTCACCCTCAGCTTCCTCCCCTCACCCAGATTTGCAAACAGGCTGGACCCAGCCTAAGGAGGCAGCTGCGCTGCGCCCACCCACCGACTGGCAGCTCCACATCGGCACTCCCATGACTGCCAGGAAAGAGCTGGCTGCCGTCCTGCCTCCCAGAGCTCCCTCCCTTCAGGGGACAATAAACACTTCGCCTTCTAAAAACTGGATTGCCAGATACTTTATACAGCCAAATGATAACTGATAAGCAAAGAAGAGAAATCAAGCACGGCAAGGAGTTTAAGGTGGGTTGAGAAGAAGATAAGTTAGAAATAGGATTTAATTATACAGATGTTATGGTGATTAGGGTCATCCAAGTAGGTAGATGGATTTGCAAATCCAGGAAGTTTTGCTCCAGTGACAACAATTTCTTCCCCCTGCATCTTGCCTCCTAGACAGCGCAGCCCTCAGAGCGCCTAGAGGGAGGCGACCTTGGCATTCCCCCTTCTCCTAATGACAAGAGGGGTTGGACCAGAACTGATGCGACTTGTTTGGATGCTCAGGGCAGGCTCAGCCCCCAGCAGCACTCAGGCAGTCTGAAGGGAGGCTGCTTTTCCGGGGGTGGCAAGTGGGGAGGAGGAGAGACGTGATTTCTGGAGGAGGCTGGCACTGATCCACCGATCCAGAGGTTTGCAAGTAGAAGGTTCAATCACCCACTCTCTATGCAAAGAGACTCATACCACCATCAGTGGAAGTCTGGCTGAACAAAGACCCAAGGGCTGGGCTGTTGAAGGGAACATGTTGTTCTGTAGTGTGAAATGAATGTGGAGTAGAAAAAGTTGGTTTTGGGTGGAGCTGGGGTGGTCATGCTTCCAGGCGGCTGTGGGTGATGCAGGCAGAGCCCTTCCCCCAAGCCCCACAAAAGCAAAACTGCAGAACTGGGAGCTGAACTGGGCAAATTCATTTGTTTAACCCTTAAAATACAGCTTCCAACTGGTTGCAGTTGCTCATAACCATGTCAGCTGAAGTGAAAAAGACAAAATTTACCATTTTTCTATCTCCCCAGCATCAAAGATGTTTTCAGTACTTACAAAGTGCTTTGGGAGGTGGTAGTGTCAGTTGTTGGCATTTCCCATACAAACATTTCCCTCAACAACCATTATTCTCAGTCAGCCCAAATCAACCTGAAATCCTAAGACCAGCACAGTCCTAGAGAGGGGACTAGTTCATGTCCATCCAACAGCGATGGAGGAGGAGGAGGAAGAAAAGGTCAGAAGACAGAGGCAGGCCAAGTTATTAAAACAGAAGGGAACCAAAAGAGTCTCACAAAACAAGGGCCAAGGAACGTGCCTGCTCTCCTTCTCCTTCAAGCAACTGCACAGCAAGGTACTGACTGTAAAAACAAATACAGCATTACAATGCAGAGGCAGGAAAAACCAAATCCCAATCACACAGAGTCAGAGAAGAAAAGAATTAATCAAGTAATGCCAAACCTAATAATAACATGGTCCTCACCATTAGCCTCCCCAAAAGAGAGGAAAGGAAAACAAAGGCACTGAAACATTAAACACAGGAATTAATGGAAAATATCAAGCAAATGTAAGAATAACAAGGAGTGCAAAACTGCACACTGGCCTCCATTTCCCTTTCACCCCTTATGCATACAGGGACAGAAAGGGAAAGCAAGCACAATTCCCAGCCATGGTAATTCTGGAATTTGTAGTTAGGAAAATTATTTGTAAGCCAATTGAACTAAGATAGCTAAATTTTATTTTTCTGAATGCCTTTGACTTGGTAGGGTCATTCTACTGAATTAGGTATGAAGTCAATGTGATGGTATTTTAATCTTGTTCTGGACCTTTGCAGAGAGGGACCTGCACTGCTGGAGCTCAGGAGCTCTCAGGGAAAAGCCTGAAGTGGAGCATGTTCCTCCCTGAATAGCATCCTCCATGGGGACAGACTTGTGCAAAGCCAGGCTGTCAGGTCTGCTGTGTTTCATCCCACCCAGCCATGGTGCCCAGGCTCAGGGCAACATTTTGCCATGTCTTTGGTACCAGTCCTGACTGAGGAATGGAATTCATTTCATGCAGCTATGAATTTTTACAGAGGAGACATCTCCAGATGAAATTGTCACCTGAGGGATGCTCTTGGCATAGAGGGCAGAGAAAGAAGCCTTTCTAAGGTGAGATTCACCTCACCTTAAACAAGGTTTTAGACAAGGTGTAAAATAAATCAGGTGAGTCAGTCTCAACAAGTGCCAATTGTTCTCCACTGCCTATTAAGGGACGTATATAGGTGAGCGTATATAGTTGCATGAGACTAATTCCATCTCCAGTTTATTTCCTGCATATATATTCAGGGAACGTATTTATTTATATTTAATTTATTTTCTTGCATCAGAGCAAGAGAATGAGAGTAAGCACATTCTCCTCAAGCAATAAGAACCACATCTCATATTTGCTTTCCCTTCTAGCTCCCAAGCCTCCTTCTGTGATGTTTTTTCCAACCTCAGCCACCCCATAACGCCATCATCCTTTTAGTCACAAAATGATTCCTCCTAAATGGCCCTTTTCCTCTTCAATCTCTTCCCACTGGCTATCCAGCCCACCCAGCCCAAGTTTCTCCAACCGGACCTCTCACTCAGCAATTTTGAAGTTTGTCATTGTTCCCCCTTTGCTAGAGCATTGAGACTGCATTGAGACTGAGTCCAATCCCAATGTCCACGTTTGGACATGACAGGGGAGGCAGAGGTCAGGCTGGGGGAAAACCTCAGTTCACTCAGTTGCTCCCCTCAACATGGCCATGCAGGAAGGAGCAAAGCTTTTATGGAGATAGGTCACAAAGGCAGTCATTTATTAAGGATATGAGAGTTTTGTAAGCACTGGCAGATTTCCACACAGATACCAAGGTACATCCCTGATGCAAGACCACCCTCCTGCCAAATTTTTAATCCATGTCACAGTATGGGGGATGCAAAAATTCTCAGAGAAAAAGCCAGCAGTGCTTTTTAATACTGGTCAAATAATGTTTCCCCAGTGTTCCTCTTGGAAATGGATGAGTCTGGCTGGGTTTTTTCCTTTCTCACATTCCTCCACATCAATGTAAAACACTTGAGACAGGTGAGGAAATTCTGACATGGTTATGAAGACTGTCTCAAACAATTTCTGTAGTAGTGTGGCTGTTCCCACTGGCTGTTCCCAACGAATAAAACACAGCACAGCATCATTTACTCACAAACTTCATTCAGCTCTGAAGCTCATATTACTGCTTCTAAAACTTTCCATGCCTGCTTTCCAATAGACAAGTTCTGCTCTCACAAAGGGATGGACTTTATAGACAACCATGCCAAATCTTACATAAACAAGGTAAAAAATTTACCCACACTGGATCTTCGTCTGGTTTATTCCTGGCCCTGATTCAGCCAATGTGAGTAAGCTGAAACACTGAGTCTATACAATCCATATCTAAAGGAAGTTCAGCTCAGTACTCACACACAGTGGTTTGTAACACGCCTTTCTCAAAGAAGCCACAGCAATGTTCCTGTAACTTGTTCACAGTACAAAGAAGACAAGTCAAAAAAGGTTTTGGAAAGCTAGGGGTGTATCCTCATATACTTTCAAGGAGTACTTCTTATATGAGAGCATGTGAATGGTCTCCCTGTGCTCTTCTCCTCCACAGTGGTCCAGATTCTGTTCACTTCCGACACCTGTAAAACCCTACACTCAGTGTCACATCAGCCATTTTTCTCACACAGAATCACTAAGCCAGTTATTAAGTTTCTCCAAAGCAAGGTCACCCCTATCTTCATACTTCTGAGTGTCCAACCTATACCAGAAGCTGGGAATTCAGCTTCCACACACAATTTCCTGCAGTATTTCATTCTCCCCACCACTGATCTAACCCCGACTTTCCCTGCTGCTCTTTCAACAAAACCTATTTCCCCACCATGGACATGGAAAAGAGATGGTTTAGTTCCATTACTTACAGATGTCTGAAGGCTATTATTATACTCCCTAATTCCCAGTCCTCCTTTCTTTCCATTAAATCAGGCCTGTCATTCAGATTTTCTTCACAGCACAGGATTTCTAGATCATTGACCACCGGCACGGATCTCTTCTGAATTACCTTCCGTAGGTTTACTTTTGTCATGAAGCCCAGTATCCACAACCAGATATGTCATAGCTGAGGTTCCACGAACTGTGGGCAGGATGGAAAACTGTCAGGCAAGACTTCTCCATGTACACAGAATCATAGAATGGCTTGGGATGGGAGGGATCTTAAGGATCATCTAGTTCTAATCCCCCTGCCATGGGCAGGGACACCTTCCACTAGACTAGGTTTCTCAGAGCTCCATCTTACCTGGCCTTGAACACTCTCTGGGATGAGGCACCCACAACTGTCCTGGACAATTTGTTTTTGTGCCTCACCACCCTCACAGTAAAGAATTTCTAATAACTAATTTCTAATATCTAATCTAAACCTACCCTCTTTCAGTTTGAACCTGTTCCCCCTTGTTGTGTCACTATGTGTCCTTATCAATCATCTCTCCAGCTTTCTTTCTTGCAGGCTCCCTCCAGGTACTGGAAGTGCACAGTTGGGTCACAGAGCACAGTTCACAGCATGGGCCTTGTCATGAAGTCTGTGCTGTCACCACGGTCCCTACAGCTCTCTCAAGGCTATATGGCAGAAATTGAGTTAGAATGTTGACTGAGGCACTTAAATTAGCCTGCCCAGGTGGAAAAAGAAACAAGACATGCCATTCAGGAGAGGATGAATAAGGTTAAGGCAGGGTGCACCCTGGAACAATGTTGGAAAGGGCTGACAAAGACACCCAAAGGTGTGACTTGTGATTAAATATTTGGAGGACGTTAGCTTTTGGTTCATAACATGTAGAATGAGTGCCCAGCAGACAGGATACCCGCAGACCTCTCCTGGGAGCTGGCAATCCCCACCCAATGGCACCAGTCAGGCTCCTGCATCCATACCACAAACCGTAGAAGGGCAGCTTGCCAAGTGTTTTTTTCAGGGTGTCCGTATACTTGGCATGGCTACACTCACCAATTTTCAGCAGGCTTCGAGCCTTTCCTCGCATCATCCTCTCAAACCACAGAGCCTGGAATATCTCTACTTCTGCTTATATAATACTCCCAAATTGGCTTTCACATTCTCTGCGAACCACACACAAAACCTTTGCCTTAAAGCAAAACACCCTTGTCAAGCAACAAGGACCCAGAACAGGCACTGGGGTTACAGGATCGGATTCCCACAGCTCAGCAAAGGGCAGCCCCACACCACAGCATCCCCTGCATGCAGGGCTCCGAGAGGTGTGTGAGAGGAAGCAGCTTTTCCCAAAACACCTGCTGCTCCCCCAGACTCCCCCGTCTCAACCTCAGCATGCATATAAATTGTTGCAACTGTGTCAGAAGACCAGGAATGCATCATGGAAACCCTTCCCCTGTAACCATAGCTGGATGTCACATTTGCAAGTGTAAAGCGCTTATGTTTGTGCAGCAGCATTTCCGTACACTGTGTTCCACCTGGACCACGGGAAGAGAAGTTCACTGTGACCCCGTCACAGCATCATATTTAGGCACAATCACACCCTGCTGCCATGAAGGAGGTGAGGGAGGGAGCGGGGAGCTGAAAACTCTAATTTAGTGCCAGCTGAAGCAGTAAGTGTAAGTGACAAAATTCAGGTTTCCACCCACTATCTTCTAAATTTGACATTTTGCAGCTATCATTTTCCACAAATCTGAGGAAAACGTACTTTTAGGAATAGCAGCATGACTCTAGTTCATAAAACTCTTAGAAATCAAGTCACTTTATAGATAATTGTGCCAAACAGCAACACAGGCAGTTAAAAGAGGACATCAGTAAGAGTGTCATTGAGGTCAGTGCTGTGGGACTGCAGGAGGGACCACACAGTGACTGCCAGGTTGTCAACAAAAATACTCAAATGAACCTCAAAATCTTTGTTCAAGGGCAAATCTGTCATCATTCAAAAAAATATGGGATAAACTGTATTTCAGTAAAGGATATATGCACCTCTATCTAATCTCCCCTTAAACAGCGATAAAGAATGTTTTTATTAGCTCAGCTGTCTCTTTAATGTAGCTACTACCTGGCACATGGCAAAGGAAATGGAGGAGCGACCAGGCAGCAAACAAGGCTGAGAACTTACCTGCCATTTGTCAGTTTTGTGAGACTCGTGGATGGTTTTTTAATGGATAAAATCCAGTGGCAGAATGGCAGAGAGTTAATGAAACTAATGAAAATGCTGCACAGATGGAGTGACCTGCAGTCAGGTATTGTGTGGGGTTTGAGGCCAAGACATGCTCCGCAGCCCAAGGGTCCTGGGAGTGCTATAAGGAGGTGTGCCCCAGTCCCCCTACAAACTGTGAGCTCAGTGCTCCATGGAAGCAAACAGGGCCCAGGGACTGGGCGTACATCAGACCATTGAAGCAGGGGCAGAGGGATCCCAAGAGCACTCACTGCTCCAGTTAATCACTCTGTGCAAAGTGCAACAGCCTGATTGTGAGAAACAGGGAAAAAACCATCTCAAAATGTTCTGGTGACTGAAGGAACATTCAGGTCCCATAAGAAAGCAAAGGAAGATGTATCCAAAGCTACTAGATGAAGAGTTGCACATTGCTTTCCCATAATTTTGTGTATCTTTCAAGGGAAAGTTCACCATCACATCTGTTACACTAATTTAAATCAAATTTAAAGAATATCGAAGCCAGTTCAAGACTGTATTTCTCAATTATAAGATTATTTTTCACAAAAAAAAAAAAAATACAAACAGGAAGGGGACGGGAGAGGAAATGTGCAATCCCAACCTGCAACTCCTGGAAACAGATGGAGATGAGGATGACTTGGGGAGCTGAAGATGCTGGGGAGCTCAGCAAAGCAGAGGCGTTGTAACAGTGTCCTACAACTGCTGCTTCATGTAGCAACAAAGACAAGAGGTTGTGGTCCTCCGGCTCTGGTGCAGCTCCAGTTGCAAATGTGGATGATGCTGGACACGTCTGCCAGGGCTCCATCAACGCTACCACACCTAATGGTTGTGTGAAACGCTTTCCATCCTTGCCAGAAGCAATTTTGTAAAGGTGTAGTTTGGAGTTTTTTCCTCCACTTGGCTTGTATCCTGCCTCAAATGCAGTTAAGATGTTTTTAAAGGTAAATATGTTTCCTCAGTTGAAACAAAATCAGAGAGTTTATTACAAGCTTGTAGATGTTGCCAAACAGAGCCTTATCAAGATCACAAGATTCATGTAGCAGAAATCAGAATTTGCTCTTTGACTACATAGTGCCATATGTTGTAGGGTCCGAATGTATCTGGGGCCCCCAGATGCTCTGAAAATAAAATAATATACTTAAAATAGCAATATGTTTCAATACAGTTACCAGTGTTCCTAATTATATTGCTATTCTATCAATACTCCAACTGAATATTAGTACCACTAATTATGGAAGTAAAGTAATAATAAGCCACACCGAACCAAGACTGAATTTTTTAAATGGAGATTCCTGAAATTCCTTGCATTTTAAGCTGTTTGCTGAACAAATTGGTGTTAGTCTGTGAAGAAGCAGCTCATTTGCTAACAAGTTATCAGAAAAGCTGACAAAATTCAGTACGTTGAGCATTATTATATTTGTAATAGTTCCAAAGGACAGTATCTGGACAAACAGCTTTAAGAGTATCCTTATAGTACCTTTATTTCTGAAAAATAAATCAAAACTGTCTCCTTCAGTAGCTAAAAGTAGTTGCTTTCTAGGTTTAAAAAATGTAGTATTGACCTAGACAGTCCAAATGTAAGTAAAAGTCAACAGGAGGGGGGCCCAAAGCAAAACCTCGGACCTAAATAACTCCATTTTTAAGGAAGCTCTAAGTCTGGCTCATATAGATGTTTCACATAAGAGGGAGGTCCTCTCTGAGCTTTCTTTGTCCTGAGGACCTCCCTAGTCCTGCCAAGGGTGACATGCAGGTCGCACCTATATAAAAGGGAACTCTCCCCATGGTCTACACCACAAGGATGGCTCCTGGCTTGCTTTTGGCTCCCAGACACCAACCCTCAGGGCTGGCTCAAGAGCTGTCGGTGTTGTGGAGGTCCCTGAATAGGAGAGTGCCGCTCCCCAGGATGACCTTGCATGGCAGACACATGTGTGTGTGTGTGTGTGTGTGTGTGTGTGTGTGTCCCCTGTGTCCCCCACCTGTCTGTCACTGCAGAAATGAGCTCCATGATGTGCAGACCTGCTCAGACCTTCCTGTCACTTGCAGCCCCAATGCTCACTTCAGCCTCCATAAGTCTCTTGTTGTTTTCACTGTTGCTTCTTTGGAGGAGTGCAGGAGATGTCAACACTCACATACGAAAACAAAACTCACTTTATGTTACATCAGTAGCCGATTGACATGGAACAGCACAGTAAGCTTCCTTGCTGATAAATAAAATGATTAGTTTAACTGATGGTTGTATATTCATCATTCTTGATACCTGGCAAACATTCTGGTTGTCAAGCAGGTAATATCTGACACATCTGTCCTGTTGTTTATCTCTCAGGCTACACTAACTCAAGCACCTCATCCTTGTCTTCATTCTTTGCCCACAACCTCAAGAGGTCTGATTGATAGTATGCCAATAATTGCATATTTTTAATATTGGTTGTTTTTTGGTTTTTTTTAATTGACAGTACTAAACTAATAGTGGACTTCTGAAAACTTATAAAACCTGCAGCTTATACTTAGTACCATTGTTAATTCCAACCTTTTGCTACCTGCTAATATAATAAACACATGCTTAGGGTTATATTCAGACTACCTAAAATAGCCTTAACACTCCAGTTTTGGAGCCAAAGCTCAAGGGAACAGGAGCAGTTTGGCTTGGCTCCCCCCAGAGCCTTTGGAGATAAATAGTCACAGTGTCCACATTAGGCACTTTATAAGTACTGGTTAGAAAACACAGCCCCTATATCTCTGTTGGCTGGACAAAAAGTCAGCTCTGTAGCCCTGCAGAGCCAGTGGCTTTTTCAGCTTTCCATTCCCTTGAATTTAGGATTTGTAACTGGCATGCAAGCACAACTCATGTGAGGCTCTCAAAAAGGCAGAAAGGGCACTGCTTGAAGTGTCACATTCAGATAGTGTAGAATTTTAGCTACGTTTGTATCTCAAATCATGAAAGCCTGTGAGGCACTTAAAAACCATTTCAGAGCAATTTAGAGAACTTACTCAAGGTACTGAGTGCCATCTTGCTACGTTATTTGCATAGATTCAGAAGTCAAACAGTTCTTATGTGATCATGACAATTTCTGATTAATTAAACTCTGCTCTTTACTTCCAAAAGTACATGAAACCTGACTCCGATCCCAGCTTTCAGTTTTCACAATCAACAAGTACAAAACTGTGGTTCTTCACTCTTCCACCAAGATTTAATGAATTTCCTTTTGGAAGTGTTAAAAACAAGAACAGCATCTGAAATATCAGCCCTATAATCAGATCGGTTTACACCCTCATTACTTTAGCAAAAACTGGAAAGAATACATGCAAAAACAAAGAAGCATTTCTGTGCTGGGTCTCACTTGCAACTGGATCTCAGACTCCCAAAATTGATGCAATGCCATATGATTTGTCCTGGAACCATTCGTTTTCCCAGTTCTCCCCTCAAAATTGCCACAAGGTATAGTATTACCCCAACCTAAACATGGAAAGGAAGAGACAGAGGAGAACACTGTTGCTTTTGGGTGATGAGCGGACAACCAATTGCATCAGTTCACAAGCAGCAGGGCTGCAGGGTAGACAGGAATAGAGTAGAGAAGGTGGAGAGCCAAGAGGAGATAGGTGGTCCCCACTGCTCTCCGCAGAGGGAAGGCTTTGGGTAGCAGTGCAGGAGGAAGAGAATTGTAATTGGCTGAGCATTTTCATTTCATAAATAGCAACTCTTACACTATGTGATGCTTCACTGACCGCGCAGTCCCTGCCTCTGACATGGGCGATTTCTGCAAGTAGAAATCATGGAGATGTGCACCCCTTTGGCTGAGCTCCTGTGAGGCAGCTGCTCTGCACAAATGCTGCACTACACCAGGACCCTGGGCCCTTGCTTACAGCTTGCCCACGTGGGTTCAGATCTCAAGGAAATCAGGGAGTCTGAGCAGCATTGGAACCCATGTGTGGTAGGAAACCCTACCCCCTCAAGTAAAGGGGAGGATGGAATTATTTTTTAATTCACCTGTTGTTTTCTCTCCTGCTGTTTCCTTTCCAAGGTTATATCAGAAGTTCCCGTGTCTTGATGACTGGACAAGATTGAGAGACAGTAATTGAAAGTGTGTAGAAAAATAGGAAGCACAATGGGGAATGAGAGAATAACCAAAAAACCTGAGGCTGGAGAAGCAGATGGGGAAAGTCCCTCACATCCCATGACTGACACTGTACATAGGTGGCTGAGGGAAAGGCAGTGAACAACCTGACAAAGGGCCATGCTGTACATGAGAACTGGGCAGATTCATACTGTGCAAAAAACTGTATGGGGAATGGCAAAATGGAAGAACTCCTCAGCAAAGAGAAACAGACGACAAAATGAAAGTGATACGGTGCCAAGTGGGAATCATAGAATCATAGAATAATTTGGGTTGTGAGGGA
Source organism: Acanthornis magna (assembly GCA_036785705.1). Lineage (NCBI taxonomy): Eukaryota > Metazoa > Chordata > Aves > Passeriformes > Acanthizidae > Acanthornis > Acanthornis magna. Next base: position 19,419,133 of record JAWUZG010000090.1, read on the forward strand.
CCTTAAAATCAATCTAGTTCCACCTCCTCTGCCATGAACTGGGATACCTTCCACTACACCAGGTTAGTTCCAGTCAAAACCAACTGTGGAATTTGCATTGGGAGGTCATTAGAGCATCTGCTGAATGAGGCGGAGGGAATTTGACAAAGGAGAGCTTACAATAAGGAAAGGAAGCTGGCTGGTCATGGAGAAAAAGATTGGAACAAGCAGCCAGATTTGGCACAGGATGAGCAGAAGGATGTGTTGATCCTGTGCACTGAAGTAAGCAGTGTTTCTGGGCCCTTCATCAGGAAGTTACATACTCTGCCAGCAAATAGACATAGAAAATTATTATTAAGTTAAAAATGCAGAAGGAGCCTTCACATTTGGCCTAACTTGGAAGAGCTGGATTTTGAAGCCTTGGCATTCTTGTACCATGCTAGGTGCATGTAGATGCTTGTACTTTAGAGCACAGGATGGATTCAGTCTATTCCATGCCAGAAGCCAAGAGTGCAAAACCAGGGCTTTCCTTCTTTGTGATTTACAGCTTCTGACTCTTCAGCTGGAAAAGTTCATTGGCCTGTCTTGTTTGTGCTCCACATTACAGTACCTAATCTCACATCTGATCAGTTGTCAGACAAGGTTCATCAGAGCTGTCTCATCTCCATTACCTGTCCCCCATCCCAGTTTTTCAAGCTTACTTATCCACCAGTTTCTCGTTTCTGTGGGAGGAGACCTTGCATCACCTCTAAAGGACTGGCTTATTTTTACCTACATTGAATTTCATTGTGCTGTGTTTTCCACATATTTTAAACACTGATATATCTCTTACTTATTGTTTTTCCTTACTCAGTGGTATTAGGATAATCAGTTTAATTTCTTCTGGACATGTCACCTTCATTCATGAATCACCATTCAGCAGAGTCCTTAGCAGGCCACTCCCTGGGGATGCAGCTCTGGGAGGTGACAGGACAGCCAGGTGCCACTGAAGTGACAGGAGAGCAGAACTGACAGCAGTGCTAAGAGGAGAGCAACAGTACATAGAGCCCCAGCTTTCAGTCCTGCTTCAAAAGCAAGACCAAGCTTCTTGTACAGCACCCAGTGGTGTGCAGAGACATCCCAGCATGTGCAGAGCACTCTCCCTAGGCTTCCAAGAAATTCCACAGAGATTAGGTGTACCCAAGTAGACACATTGTTAACACCAAAATGCCCATGGCATAACAGCCCTTTCCTCTCTCTTGCCTATTCTGGTGGAAGCCTCTTCTTACCATGCTTCAAAACCTAGTTCCCCAAGCCAAGACCCCCAGCCTATACAGGATAGGATTTCTGATTCTCTTATTTCCCAAACCCCATACTGCTTCACACACAACCTCAGGGCCTAAATTTCTGCTTCCCAGGTCTTTCTACTTCACAGATGAAGCACTCACTTTTGACCTCTTTCATAGTCCATGCCCCCAGCCCGCTTTTCTTACTTTCAGAGCCCATCCCCCTACACATCTTCATCTGAAAACATTGACTCCAACATTCTCTAAATTCATCACCGAAGTGCTCCAGGGATGGCCACAGAACAGTTGTCAGAGCCAAACTTGCCATGTTACACAAGAGACCAAGTTACCACGTCAGAGTTGATCCTTGCCCAGCCGTAACAGCTCCTTAGCTCACCTGCAGCAGCACCTTTGCTCACCCACATCATTGCTGCACAAGAATTTCCTCTCTATCGCTACCTTAGTGTTCCTTAAGTCCATGCAGTCCTAAGAGACTCGGCAGGAGCAGCTGATATCTCCCAGCCACCTCAAAACTAGGACATATGGAGAGAATTGCTGATGAATTTTGAGATGTGTTATGTGACAGGTGCTTTTGGCTCTGGTTATCTGAAATGAGGGGGAAGAGGTGGAAAGGGTCTCAGATGGAGAGTTTTCTAGTGGAGGTTTAAATATGCCTAGCCATGAATCATTCTTGTCTATGCTGACCACAGAGCATCACATCTGTTGTTTTTATGGTCAAGAAAAATAAAAAAAGAAAATGACTAATACTTCCTTATATAGACAAGCCACTTGAGTCAAGCCTAAAGCAGAGTCTGCTAATTGGACAAAACCATGGCTCATAATAGCATTTTAACAGTTCTCCTGCTTACTGTTTGTCTTTTGGTTAGTTACTGAAGGGTGTTAACCTAGAAGTGGTCACCATGAGGGTTTGAAGTTACAGTAACACCCCATTAAGCAGTACATGGCAAATTTACTTCACACCTGGCTTGTCAGTGGGAGCATTTCACACTCCAAAGGCTGCCAGCCAAGCCCAACAGCAGCACAGGCATCCATGGAGTGACTGGCAGTTTTACAGCCAGGAAAGTAGGCGACATTGTTCCATCTCTTGAAAAAAGCATAGGGGGTTTCAGGCACAGACTGTGAATCAGTCACATCCATATCTGCCGCTCAGATAGGTCTTCTCTGTCAGCACTCATTGTACAGAAATGCACCCCTGTGCTCCACAGCGGGCAAAGCTACCCAGTGCATGTGACAAGAACAGCGTCCTGGTACACAGCCTGAAGCTCAGCACATAGAATCATATGCCAGTGGGGATAAAAACATGTTAAAAGCACACAAAACACTGGAGCTGTGGAAATAGACCAAGTATTGGCTTGTGGAACTTAACCTCACCTTCCTTTGTTGTCACTAAGTTAGAGCCTATGAGGTTTCAGTCGTGCTCTGGGTAATACTTCTGTGCACTCCAGAGCAATCTTCATGGCTGGGTCTGCAGCTTTCAGTCCTCTTTGCCCTTATTCCCTACTGATACACTTAGCAGATTACACCACTGTGGCCTCAAATCTCCTCTGCTACCATTAGACCAGTAAACATATAGCAAAGGGAAAAAATATTTCTGTATTCCTGTGGTTCCCCAGTCTCAGTTCCCAAACTTCTTCTGAAATTATGCCAGCTGCTTTACATAGGTGCTGTTCATGTTTTTATTTATGTATGAAAATGTATTTCACCTACAGGGTGGGGTTTGCTTCTTGTCCACTGAACAGCGCTGTCTTCAAACATGCAAATTTGATCTGTTTGCAGCATCCAAAATAGAAACATTGCACTAACAGTAATTAGATCAGAGTTTAAAAGGATCAGATCCTCATTAAGGCTTTTCCTCAAAGACTTTTCAAGCTTAGAGCTTGAATCTGATCTTCAGTGTCAGCTGAAAGGGAAGCCAGGGGGTTGATAGAGGGGAACAACAACCATAACTGGCATTGGTTGCTGCTGGTGAAAAGAAACAAGGGGTTAGCGCTGCAATAGTTAAATCCATAAGATCTTTGAGGGACAGCCACATCCTGTCCCAAGATTCCCTGCTTTCAACAAGACTTTGGTGTATTGTAAAGAAAATAGCTGAAGTGCTGAGTGCCCTGACTTTCCCACCCTTCCTCTCTCTCCAAAGCAGATGTCACTGCAGGCAGCCACACTGAGTATGTGGAATATCTTTGGCGTAAAAATTAACAATGAGGGTGCTGAACCAGCCAGATTTCCGCTGGCCTGCCTTAATTCAGTCTTCCCAGAGCTTCATCCTTTCTTTTTTTTTTCTCCCTGTTTAATCTTGGTTGTTTCTTCCCTTCTCCCTGCCATAGTGGTGCTCCTTGTTCCACGCCCTGTTTCTAAATAGCACAAATGAGTTACAAAAAACCCCTGGTGAATTTGCAATGGTTTTATCATCCATATTTTATAGATAAAAAAGTGAGGGACAGAAATATTAGGTACCTGACTGAATCAGTTCTAAGAACTGCTGTGTCAGGGCGCAGGTCCAAGCTACAAAACCATCTTTCCTCTCCATGTCAGTTCATTCACACACAACACTTGCACAATGTGTTTCTTGTTTACTGTCCTTGCAAACAGCTTTCTTTTCTTGTCTCCTGTTGAAATCTTCCATTTCATTAGCCCTCTGCTCCTTAGTGTTCTTATTTACTTCTTGATCTTTTGCTGCTTACTCCCTTACTTCCATAGGTCTTTATTGGTACCCCAAAACATCCCCTTTGCAGCGTTCAGTAGATTGTGTCAAAGATCTGCACACCCCAGGAAAGCCTTACATTTAAAAGGTATGAAAGGCAGCAAGAAACTTAATTGACAATGGCAGATTTATTTCAAACTATAGGGGTGGGTTTAAGATACAACTGATTCTTAGGGCCTGGGATTTAATATGGAAGATGAGATGGAAGGAGTAATCCAATTGATCTAAGTCTTAAATATGGCCCAGGTCTGCTTGTAAATTAAAAGTAATAATTATGCATAACCTGTAAAAGCATTTAATTTCATTTTAATGGCCTTTGTAAATTGCATTAGTAGATCATCTGTTTACAAGGGTAACAGACTAAAAAAATCTATTACCTCTTACTCTTCTTAACACATTGATTACGACAAGTTGTACAGGATATAAAACTGAATGGAAATACATCCACGTTTGACAATGATGAACTCCAAATTTCCATCACATAAAAAGAATATATTTCCTCTTTTAAAACCCAAGATCCTTCTGGTTTAAATCTAACAGTATTAAGAATTGTATTTGTACCAGATGAACGATGCCAAAATGCTGGTACACAAATAAATGGATTATAAAGATTCACGAGGCAGTCTATAGCAAGAGGACGCTGGTCTACTGTGAAGCCAGGATCAGAGCACTGTGCTCACGAGTCACTGAGTATGTGTGATATTATCCATTGTCTTACCTCCTGACATTCCTCAAATAAGAGGGAAGAATCTAAAATATTTTTTCAATGTTGCAACAGTGCTTCTACTGCATTACATTTCACTTCCATTTATTAAGATGAATTATCCACTTCATGCTAAACCCTGACATCTTTTTAGTCACTAATTAGCTAAATTCCCATCAGACCTGCTGCTACACAGTCCTGAGATTTGTGTAATCAGTTAGGCCTGGCCTAATCAGAGGGGTTTCATTGTACAGTCAGACCTCAGAGGTATAAAAATACATGAAAGGATAAGAAAGAAAAAACAGAGTGTTACCTCATATTGATTTCAGTGAGTCAATGGGAGGTCTGAATAAAGACTGGGTAAGAGCCAAGGAAAGAACCTCATAAATTAGCACAATACAGATGACAGTGTCAGTTTATAGATATGCTGTCCCAGTAAATAAAAAGAGGGCCACCAACATTTTTGAGAAATATTTTAAGTGCCTCCAACTTGAACAGAAGCAACAAATAAAAGGAGAACAAATTATTAAAATTGAAATAATTATCCAATTGAACTATTACTGAACTGAAATAAATTCAGGTTTGTTTCTTTTTTATAATTGAAATCTATGGAGAGAAAAAAGGGAAACCTGACTGAGAGCTGCTGTACTGCATTACCTGCTGAGTGAAACCAAAAGGAATAAGACCTCACTCAAGATAAAAAATTCACCTGCTAAGTGAAACAGATGTCCTGTTCACCCAGGCCAGCCAAGGCTCTGGGCCCAGATCCAAACAATAACAGAAATAATAACTTCTTTTTTCACTTCTACTTATGATTTCACTTTTAAAGTATAAACAAAGGTTTATACCTCTGGTTTGGTTATTAATCTGGCCCCTTCAAATTGGGACTTTTAGATTTAAAAAAATCTGATATTTATACAGCAGAAAGAAAGCAATGATTTTAAAAAGAGTAAAGAATCCATGCAGTGAGACACTATAATCTCAGAAATGCTAAAAGAGAGATTTTTGTCCATGCTAATGAGATCATGCTCTTATCTGAACTAGAATCAGGTACTTTGTTCAAATCTTTTTTGATTGTCAAAAAAAAAAAAAAAGTAAACAGCAATATGGATGAAAGAGGAAGAGAAGTCTCATAGGCCAATATCTGCTTTCTAAAACAAGCAATGGCTCATCTGGACTTCCATCAGACTCCTAAGGAATGTCTTAGCTCCGGCTGTGGCTGCAAATGAGCAGACACTGTACCCAACATAAACATATCATCCAGTCAGAATGAGAAAGAAATCTTTCTGAATATCAAAACATTTAGAAACTGAACAGAAACATACAGGTACCATGGACCACCTTGCATTAACCACGCAGGTCCCCTCAGTGAGCACGTGAAGGCGTTTGAAAGAAGTCAGATTTTGCCTTTCTCTCCTCATGAAGTTTTGCCATCTTACTTCCCTGGCTACAAACACTGAATTTCATCCCTATTCTGGTTTGTTTGGGTGTAGCCACCCTGTCATCCATACATCTCTTCAGCATTCCACTGCTGTGGCCTTCACACAAAACAAGCAACTGCAGCAGCTACTAAAATTTTAAAAATGAATAAAATCTCCTCCTGAACTATGAAGACACATGTATCACACACACAATACAAACTGTGGTGTTTAGTAAATGATTGTCCTTCACTTTGTCTTGTCTTTACATTATTTACACCCATATGTCCCAACCCTGATGCCAGATTACCTCAACTGCCACGTAAACAGTTTCTGATCTATTATTTCAAGATCACATTTCGGTGCCCTTAAGTTGTCAGACCCTGCTGGGATGCACTATAATAGTTTATTTCTTTCACATATTTGGAATAAAGGGTTCCTATATAGGAAGCTGTGAAATAAATTTCTGTCTTCATCATGCTCTGTTAAAAATCATGGGTCTAAAGGCTCTGGAACACAAAGCCCTCCACATCTGTAAGGTCTGGGTAAGAGGTGAAAGGCAGGTATCCCTGTGTAACTTAAATATCCCTCAACAGACCATCTCCAAACACATTCTCCAATTGCATATCTCTCCCTTAAACCATATAAATGAAATTTCTAGACAGTAATTAGGCTTTCTCTACCTGTTTTTTTTGGTTGTTTTTTTTCTAGAATGAGGATCCTCCACATTCACACCTAACTTTGCATGTCTCTGTCTTTGTAGACGTCTTTCTAATGATTCAGTTTTTTGGGGTTTTTTAATGAAGAGTCATATACAAAGTGTGCTTTTTATTCTATTTGTTCTTTAATTCTTACACAAACAAACATTGGAACATTGGTTCCAATTCCCTGGTTGTAATTTCTTGTTGATTGGTTCATTGTTCAGCTATAAGATCAGTGATCAAAACATTTAGAAGGCTTTCAGGAGGTCATCTAGTAGTGCCCAAAGGCAGAATTGACTATACATCAACTGTTCCTGGCAGCTGCTTGTCTAACTGGTTCTTAAAAACCTCCAGTGATGGAGATTTCATCATTTCCCTAGGCAACCTGTGCCAGAGCATAACTATCCTTATCATTAGAAAGTTTTTCTTCCCAGAAAGTAGGATCATCTACTGGAAGACATATCAGTCACTGAGAAATGCTTTGAGATAACGCTGTGCTGTCATCCAAATCCACCAGGTGCTTACTCAGGCTTAACATTTGGTAAGAAATATGCCATCCTTGAAAGATACAGAAATGTTTTTGAGCCACTCCCAAGACAACAACTGATAGCAACTGATTCAGATTCAATTAGCCATTGGCTCCTTAGTGGCAATAAATATCTCAGTAGCTGCTCCTGGATATCTTCCACACAATGAATAAGAATGAACTGGGAACTACGCTTCTCAAAAATACTTAATTCTTAAAGAATAGACATTAAGGGGAAACAAAAATTGCCTGGACCAAATACTGGAAGCATCCAGCCTGTGATGAGATCCAGATGGCATTGTGAAACAGATCAGATTAGGCTGGATTAGGCCAAATATATATTCCAAGTTGTTTTGCCAATGAGCAGAAAGAAGAAGCTTCCAAGAAGGCCTACTGAGTCTGCAATTTAAGCTGGCACTCCCTTCAACATAATCAAACCACTTTAGTGACAGGCAGCTTCGTGAATGTGTGCTTATTTCATGCATGTCTGTTCTAAAGCAAAAAAAAAGAGAGCAGTTGTTTAATGACACAAGAGAAAGGGCATTTTCAATGGTGTCCTGGCTAGCAGCTCTTATTTGCTCTCAACATTTCAAGAAGGAAAATGGAGGCCAGGAGAAACCAATCCATTTTGGCAAGTCCAATTTTCCATGCCTGAAATTCTTGACTTTAAAAAGAAAGAGACAGAGATGAATCTTATTTCTTCGTTAAGTTTTGTAAGAAAAATATTGAAGCTGTTCTCTTGCTCTATTGAAAAAGCTTTCCATGGAAACCAGATAATGAGAGTTAAAAAAGAAAAAGAAATAGAAAAAAAGCCAAGCAGAAACTCCAAGTCTCAATCACAAACCCTCCATTAAAATTTTATTCTATTCAGATCCTAGCATTCACTTGGTCCCCATCCAAATGATGGGTGAGCCACCTACTTTTTTACTTCCATTATCTGGCAAGAATATCTGCAAGCTCTGTGCCTGTGTGGAGGCTCAAACACGTGCAGAGGCTATGATGTAAAAGAAAATCCTACAGCCCCTAGAATGAACCAGATGGCGCATGAAACACTACAGATGTGAGAGCAGATGAACACTGGAGTGGTTTTCAGTGGTCCCACTCTGGACTTCCAGGGGGCTTGTGCATGAATTCACCCCCTCTGACTCAGGCACGTAATTGAAGTGCCTCTTCACCCTCGGTCACCTCGTTTATAAATGGAAGGAGACAAATATTTCCAGCCCACTCAGGTCCTGTGTTGTTCTCAGAGATCTCACTCTCCCACCATTATTGATGGTAGAAATTTGGAGCCTCCAGGCTCCTGTATTAGATATTTCCTCTAAGAGACAAAAATTAGATAAGAATGTAATCGGAGTTTACAGTTCGGTGGAATGCCAACGGGGCATCTTATCTAGGCAACCTCATGCCTTGTGCAATGTGTGCAGGCATCTGGGGGATATGTGAACCTATAGCAGAGCTTTTCTAAGAAATAACCTCTGACAAAGTTTAGGGCTTGACTCCAGAGTGCAGAAAGGGCTTTTCAACCCTTTGAGATTCTCCATGACATGGTAAATACAGCAATCCTGTCTCCTTGAGATTCAGTTGGAGAAAGGCAGTGCAAGAAACCAAAGTGCTCTCTGTGGACACAAGAATCCCATGGCAAGCCCTCCTCCAGTCTGAGGGCATTTCAGACCACTTCACCTACAAGACAGATGTAATCACAAAGGCATGGAGCATCCAGAGGAACTCTGTCTGATTTTGGACGTATAGTCCCCATCTTGACAGGCCAAGTGATCAGTTCATTTCTGCAGCTGTGATGAAAATTTGTCACCAGTGTAGGCCCAAAGCAAAACTGAATATATCAATCTGAAGGTCTACTTTCTGCCTCTCTGTGTTTGTGCACAAAGGTAGTGTCTGCATGTAACTTTCCCTGTGGATTCCTCACCAAGAATCAAGGACCTAAAAAGCTGAAATCAAGACTGTCCCAAAATAATGCATCCCAGTTTTTAAATCAAGCTTCTCATTTTCTGGCAGTAGGAGCTTAGTCAGTATATTGTTAGTGTTCACACATTGCAGACATGATTATTAAAAAGGGCTTAGGGCTGTCTGCAGCCCAGACTCCCTGCTAGACCCCTTCATTTTGCAGCACTGAGGCTGTGTCCTGGAGAGGCTGTGGCAGCATCCCCTAATCCTTTAAACTCACCCCTTCCAGACTACCAAAAACAAGCAGGCTCGGTTATGGTTCAGCCTGTGGTTTTCCAGTTGCATGTCAGGCTACCTCTTTTTCCCTGTCCCCAGCCCGAGGCTGATATTTTTGGCTGCAGCATCTCTGGTGTTTACCTCGCAGAGGGGCTGCTGCAAGGGCAGCTGCTGTCCTGCCCTGGAGCAGTGTGGTCTGGGAGGGAGCAGGAGATCCCCTCGCTCCTGCAGACCTGAGGGAGCTGCCCCTACCCGGCTGGGGAGCAAGAACCTGGCTGAGCCAAAGGGCTTTTCCCCCTCAGGCACCGGGGGGCACCTGGCCCCCAGGTCTGGGAGCACCTTACCTGTCATCTGCATCCTTTTTCCCACAACAATCACCTCTCTGAAGCATAAAAAGGAGTAGAAACTAGATGTGAATGTAGGGAAAGCAGAGCGTCCTCACCTCTCCACACATATATTTGCCCAAATGATTAAGTCTGTAAGAAGAAAAAAAAAATTGTAAGAATTCTTTAATTTTCGTTCGAGCATGACTAGTAATTAAGCTAAGTGTTGTATTACCAATCTGTAGTGTCATGAAATTCGATTTCTCAGTGATGAACAGAACTAGAAATTATTCTTTGACAGAGATAATAAATTTTATTGATTGAAAAATCTAGCTAAATATAATTTATAAGGGTAGAGCTATCAACTGGTCTGTTCTCCATGTAACAGCAAAAACTGCCCTGGTACTAATGTCTGGGAAAAGAAGAAAAAGAAATTACTCGAGTTGTCTCTCTCTTTCCTTCCCACCATGAGGTCATGCAGAGCCATACATTATCCTAATATGGGTTACTTAATAACTCAGTTTAGAAAGAATAAGTATGCACACTTTCATGTTGTGCCATGATTACTTGTTAATGATAAAAGTAAATCTGATCAGGCAGGAACTTTAGAGGCTTCAGAGTGGCCAAAAAAAGTCATAACTTCCCAAAAGGGTATGCTGAACTACTTACATTATTTTCCTAAGTTCTTGGTGAAAAGCAGCCCAGCTGCAGGTCTGACACTTTGAGGTGGGTCAGAGCTCTATGGTCCCTTATGTGTTAGGATATATCCAAATTATAATAGGTATATCCAAAGGGAAGCCATACAAGTGGGAACTCAGAGATTAATTGATGAGTCTGGTAACTCTCAGCCTCCAGATTCCTCTCCTGAAGATACCAAATCTGTACAAAGCAAAAATCCACTTCAGTATTCCATTCTCCTTTTGCTCCTCCGTGAAGATAGGTCTGATAAGCTTGTTCCATGTGAGACTGCTTTGCTGTTTGATGTAAGGGTCTTATTTCAGTACTCCTGAATCAGGGATTCATATTACTCATTCATTGCTATCGCAATCTTGACTCAACCAAAACTGCAGGGGTAGTTTTTCTTTACCATTCCAATTACAAATGGGGGTGGCTTTATCCTTCTGAAAGAGATCTATCAGCAATGAAATACAAAAAAAACCCTTTGATGTGCTGGGGTCTTCCACCATTCCCTGCTGTGAACTCTGAAAGACCAACAGGTTACTGACAAAACAATATTCAAGCAGGTACAATATTCAAGCTAAGACTGGCTTTCAGTTACTATAAAAAGTTTCATTCCTCAGTGATCAACCTGTTGTGATTGGCTGGAATTTGTATGTTTCAAAAATAAACGACTGACAGGGGACGGTCTAATGGGTGGAGGCTAGTATCCAGTCATAAAGGAGTATCCATTTTAAAATAAAATTATATACTTGTAATTGCACTTTGGCTCTTATTCACAATGGACCAAACCACAATAATTCTCAATAAGATATTCAGCCGTCAACTACTGAGCCCCAAACAACTTTGGACCTCTGATTGAATTTGCCCTGAAGGATTAAGGTCAAGAAATCGCTTCTGCTAAGATCCTATGTTATGAAAATGTTTCAAAATACGAGCACTGGGACATAAGGTCAGCTTTGGGGCAATCTGCCAAGCAGGCTTTGCTTTCAAAGCCTCACTTCCCACTCACCAAGCCAGGGAGGGTCTGATTTGGTGTAGATGTCACAGTTTATGCAATATCACCCAGCAGAAAACCAAAATGCACGTGTCCCACACTGACTCAGCAGAACAGGACTGCAGGGATGTGGTCTGATGAGGAGGGATCGTGCGAAAGCTCAGGTCACCGGTTCCCCTTTCATGGCCTTTCTCCTCTGAGGCAAACCATCAGTCCACAAGCTGGCAGCTACTCAGGATGGCATGTAGCCTACAGACCGGGCAGCACAGCAGATGTCAGAGCACCCAGTCACTACTGACCCCAAAATGCACCTGTGGACATGGGACAAACAGCCCAGACACCAGAAAAACACTTTGCAAGTGCAGAGATGCTGCTGCATGTGAATCATACCATCCTCCTTCCCTCTTTCTGGGTTACTCCTTCCCTCCCCCAAACCCACAGTCCCTCTGCCTTCCCCCTGCACCCTGCTCCCACCAGACCCACACCACAAGTGCCATTTCTTAATCCTTTCTCGTAGCCCCACTTCCTGCACCTCACAGCTATGAGCTGCAATGTGGGAGTGCCAGCTTTGACATTTCTGGAGTGTTATGAATTCACGCTCCTGTCTTCTTGAACTTGAGCTCAAAACTCAGCTGGTGGGAACAGCTGTCCACTCGTTTTTCTTTTCGGTTACTTGTTGAGGGACTACCCTTCACATCTGACTCACCACCTCACAGGCAGACCCAGAAGGAGTTAACTTCCTTGCCACCCTGCTTTGAGGTTTCCTGCTTTGATACTGCAAAGAATGCAAAAGGAAAGGCGGGGTGGGGTAAGCCCCTCTCGTTGTAACACCTGGTCATGACCTGCTTGCATGAATAAAAATTACACTCCTCTTTCTCTTGAGTTGAAGGCGATCAGAGCTATTTCCCTGCAACCAGAACTAAACATCCAGCCAGACTGAGCGGGGAATGAGGAACTGCAGTTCAGTGTCTGAGAGGCAAGCTGCCATTGGCTTCAGCTGCTCTGCCTGTACACTGCAGGTGTGGGGTGTACAGACCAGCCCATACTCAAAATGCTTTGGGGCTAGCCCTCGGTGGCAGTGGGGCTCTATCTCTGTTATACAGCACATGGACCTGAGTCTCTTCCACCGTGGTTCCCTATAACAGTATCAGACTCATAGAATCATGGAATATTTCGACTTGGAGAAGACCCATAAGGATCCAACTCCTTGATCCTCACAGGACTACCTCAAGCTAAACCATATGACTAAAAGCATTTTCCAGATGGTCCTTGAACTCGTGACAGGTTTGGTGCCATGATGACTTCCCTAGGGAGCCTGCTCCAGTGATTATTATTAATTTTCATGCATTTCTTAACTGAAAATTTCTGTAGTGAGGACTTGGCTCTAACCCAAGGTACAGCGATATGGCCCTACGAGAGAGTCCATGTTGCACACTCCTGGGGTGACAAGAGGTGTGTGAGCACAGCTGAGGACACACAGCCCTCTGAGGGCAGCAGGTGACTGTGCAGGGCAAAGGCGTGCACACCTGCTGCCCTCCTGGGGGGACAACAGGAGCTGTTCCCAGGACTCTGCTGGGACTGTCTTGGACTCAGCTCACTGAAAGATTTCAAAAGCGAGCCAGGGAATGAGTCAATTAGAAGAGTCAATCATGGCTCCAGTGCCCACAATTCTTCCCTGGCCTTTTCTCTTTAACACTATGAGCGTACCCCGTGAGGCCGAGGGTGTGGAGTGCCATGCGGAAGTGCCATGTGGAGTGCCATTCCCAGCCTTGCTGGGAATATCCGCAGTGTCCTGCCTGCAAGGCTTTTGTCACTGGGAAACAGGAGCTAGCAAGGATGCAGGATCCACTGAGCCCAAATGAGCTATCCATGGCAGTTATGTAGCAGTTTGTTTTCTGTCTGTAGCCAATGCAAATGTCTAAACCACAGTAATAGGGGGCTAAGCTGTGTCAGATTTCCTCTCATGTGCCAAAGGGTGGGACCATGCACTCAGTCACTGTGCCCCAGCTGATACTCAATATATTTATTGTGCTACAATATGCTGATCATATGTCTGAGCCTCAAGAAATGATTAACATTTCTGGTTTGATTAAGTGAAGGTCCTTTTTGAAGCTGCAAATGATGCCGCTACAATCTATCAAGCAAATATGTATTTATGAATATTTAAAAATGCTAGTTATGCAAATGTGCACTTAGGGAATTTAAAAATACATGTAATTAATCTCTTTGGGGTTGCTGTGATCTGTTGAGTGAATACATATCCAAGGAGAATAATCAAGTCAATAAGCCAACAATGACTATTGCAGGAGGATATTCAGTTGTATCTCTCTTCTCCACAGATGATGGTAACACACAGTGGTTCTAGAGTAGAGGGTCATCTTGTTCTTCCGTCATTTCTCTGTTAGATTGTAGTACCTCAGAAGAAATCTCTGCCACAGCCACACTTAATCAGGGTGTTAAGACTCATAACAAAATCATTGCTGCAAAAAAGTAAGAGAGTATGCAGCATAATTTCTAGAATAAATGTATGTGTTTACATCCTTCATTCCACCACTCACTTCAGACAAAGTCCTCAAAGGTATTCAATTCTTATTTTTGTAATGTCTGACACCACAGCACCCCACTCCCTGGTGGTGTCCTCATCCCCAAGTGCATGCAATTCCCAGGGAGCGTGGATTATCTAAAGAAAGAGATCCTGGAAACCAGCCAGGTTGGGATTCACTTAAGCTAGCAAAGACACAAAGGAAAGAGATGGTGCTTAAAGTACATAAGGGTTGTTTTCATTACCTGATAGCTCCGCTTCCATGCTTACTCTGCATCTTGGTCCTCTTGCACCCACATTGCATTTATGTTTCTTCACACACAGGATCTCTTTTGTAGAATTCAACAACACCTTAATAGCAGGACAGACATAGCCTAAAAGGCTGGATGGATCAGCAGCATGTGTCTCCTGGCACTTAGCATTCCCACACTCTAGCTGCCCAGTTGCTCTCTCGTGACTTCCACCTAAGCCTATCAGTCTGTCCTTGTGGAGCAAACAAATGGCTCTCAGAGCCACACATGGCCTCAGGCTATACAGGGTAAAGGACCATTGGAGAAATCTGGCATCTTGGAGATTTCTTTCCATTTCCTTAATGTGATTGAAATTAGCTAAAGGATTTAAAATTCACTGGGGGCTTGAGCAGGGGAAAGATTCAGCAAAAACATGCATGCAGAATATATTCTCATAAGCCTTTTGTATCATTTTCTCAGAAGACAGTATTTTAAAAATTGTATTTGCACTTAAATCTCCGTGGTTACTTACCTGGTGACTAAGAAAGAATATGTTGATTGTTCTACCTGATTCATCTCCTCTTAAGCTTTCAGATATTCTGGGGTAGGCTTCTAGCTAGAGGTATTTCATTTCTTCCCTTATCCGTGTCGATTGGTAACTGGCTTCATAATCTGCTCAACAGAGCTTTCATCTGAGGTACAAGAGATTGAGGATCAGATCCTCCTCATAACCCATTTGTACAGCGTTCAACAGCCGAGATTAAGAAAGCTTCACACTGCAATTCTCCACAGATAGCAGTTCACTTTGCTATAAAAGAGAAGAATTTGAACCTGACGGAAGAAGCTTTGGACTGTCAGGGTTCCATTCTTTCTGCCTCTTGGACAAGGAGCCTTCACCAAGACATGGTCTGAGCACACACTTAAGGTTTGACTGGAGCCCATCTATCCCAGTGACTGGGGCCAGTGTGGCACCCACCCTGTGTGCATGCTCACCATTTGATTTTCTGGATTCAGTAGCCATAATTGTCAAGACAGCAAGAGAGCTTTGTTGAAATACCTTTAGATATAAAGCCTCGCGCATAATTGTGGTCATGATGAAAAAGGCACACATCAAATACAGTTCTCCAACCTCCATGGCTTTCATGTCATGCCTTGCCTGCTTATTTAGTGACAGAACTTAGATCCTTATCAGTCCCGTCCTTGAAGTAGTCTCACATGGAAACATGCCCTTGCCACTAAGTTTGCAGAGGATTCAGTCTGTAGTATGTCCGTATCCCCGGGGGTCACTGGCATCTACTGCTGGCCTGTCCTGCTCCAGCACCTAGGCTCCAGAAAAGACACCCAAGAAACTGCAAAACTGTTTAGTTCTTACATTCAGAGGATAACACTGAGCCCCAAACATTACACACTGCCAGGTCTGTATAAGCAGCACAGATAATTTTTTTATGTATTTCACATATCAACTAAGACAAGCAGTCAATTTCCATCTCCAGACTTGCCAGAGTAAAACAGAAAGCATAAAAGAACCAGATAAATTTTCAGTGGCAAAAGTGAGAACACAGCACAGATATTTTAAAATAATTGCTTCAAAATCCACAAGCACTCCGCACTTACGGCAGCCACCCCACACAGGAACAGTGCTGGTCCCAGAGCAGGCTCAGGAAATGTGAGGGCAACTGGGAACCAGTGCAGGGCAGCAGATGAGAGTGGGGATAGTTACACTCACTTGGTGATTCCTTTCCGAAAGTGTGTAAACACAGCACAGTCTTTCACAAAACTGCTGGTGAAACCTAGACCCAGGGCCAAGCTTGTGCAAAGGGGTGAAGCTCAACCTTTAGCGAACAGAATTAGCTTCACAGGTTCCTTTATTAATTACAGCTGAATGCGTCACTACCACACTTGTGACTGCAGGAGCAGCTCATGTACCTCTGAACCCTGCCTGGAGATCTGATCAGTGTGAACAGGGCCAGTGAACTTCAGAACAGCTCAGCAGAACTGACTAAAGTTTAGGAAATGGCAGCCTGTTTCTCATTTCAGATGTCTGTGAGAAAAGGCAAAATCAGTACCACCATATTCTGCAGTGCACTGACTGACATTTTCATAGGCTAAGTATCAGCAACAAAACCACATCTCCAGTGGAAATATTGACACAAATATGAAGAGTGGCACTAAATACTTTCAGAAAAGCATTTTATTTCTGAGCTTAAGACTTACTGTTTCAAGAGGCCACAACTAGTAGTTCTCTTAAGCAAATTAGGTCCAATTATCTGATGTCTAAATTAGAATCCTCTCCCTCCTCAGCTCCATTTGCAGCAATTTTTAGCACAAGAGCAATAACAGTTAAACACACTTACCTAATTATAGATAATGATCTTTATAAAGAGCTGCTAGAATATGCTAAGCATCTTAGCATAAACATACTCATTCATTCCTACAGCAAGGTTATGGTAAAGCCTAGTGATCATGGCAAATAGTACCCCTGTGGAAGCAACCTGCTCAGCACAAGATACCATGTTAGTCAAATGACCTACCTCCTCCCTTTCTTCCATCCCATCGGCTGCAGGTTTTCATTCCCAGCTCAGAGAGATGTCAACCTGTCCCTCATACCAGGAGTTTTGTGGAAAACATCCTTTATTGCCTCTGATTTGTGACACTGTCTCTCACTGCTGCCATGAGGCAGGCCAGCTTGAAGATTCATTTTGTCCCAGACCTCACGCTGCTCAGATAAAAATTAATTCACACTGTTAGATAAAAATTAATTACCAAACTCTTCTGCCAGGGCAGATTAATGTCACCACTTGTCACAAAAGGACCAGATTTCCTCAGTATGATTGGGGCAGTCAACACAATAGACCTCCAGCTCTGTCCTCTCCTCCTCTTTCTCTTCCTGACATTGCATCCTAGGAGCTCAGGAGAAAATGCTGCTGCTTCCAAAGATGGTCTGTGCCACACTTTCCAACCTTCCCTGCTTAACAAGAGCAGTTTAATCTCATAGAGGGCAGCTACTGGAAAGACAAGCTCTCCTCTGCCACCATGAACTCCCATTGGCATGTCTCTGAAAAACATCTATGCTGCTAGGAGAGAACTATTAGGAGCTGAAACACAGCCCTTGTGTGAGCAGGAATAGCCGCCAAGGCCCTGGGGTGATCCTTTGGCCAGTTTTGGAGAACCCAGATCCTAATGCGCTGTTCGAATCACACACACACTTTTTTATGTCTGAGGAGCAGGTCTGAAAGCTCTGGGGAAGCAGGCAGAGCAGCAAGAGCATTTCCTCCCTTGCTGCCAGCAAACCTGAAAAACCACAAACTGTAGGGCTGGGAGGGACTGTGGGAGTAACCTCTTCACTGCAGAGTGGTCTAGCACCTGACACAAGAGCCTCCTGAGAGAAATCGTGCTCCCCAAAAAGTTTCTGCCAGAGTGGTCTGTGCTCTTGCAGCTTTGATTGCACTGGGCTCACCCCCCTGAGATTTTATTCCTGCTTTGTATCCCTGTGGAGTAACAAGAGAGGAAGCCTAGTGCAGGTATGGGGCTGCAGTTCTGTGCTCCTGCCTGTCACATTGCCAGCAGCTGCCTCAGCATTTTAGGCAATAGGGACATGGCAATAGCCTGTAGTAGCAAGTTTTGCTACCCTGGTCAGAGCAGAAACAGAATTTCCTGCAAAGGACATTGTGAGAAGCATCATATGGGACACTTAAGTGATGTGTTGCCATAAGTTGTTGAGCGTCTGTATCTCCTGAGAATACAAATGAGCCACTTTTGTTAGGGGAAATACACCAGGGAAGCACCTTTGCTGCTGTCAGGAACAAAAGGAGGTGCAGCAATAAGAGAAAATTAGACAATGGCCCCATTAAGGCATCAGCTGTTTGATGCTGCTAAATTACAAGGTCTAGCGAGAGAACGGCATGATACTGAAACAAAACTGCTTTGAGAGGCCAAACCCATGCTTGGGAAAAGCAGCAGAGATGAGCTGGTTACAAAAGAAATGCGTCTGGTGAAGGACCTGCTTCTACGTGTGGTATACTATCTGTGTGAATATCAGCACATCTGATGCCAGCTCCTATGACAAGTTACCGTGCAAAACCTTTCGTAACCTAGAGGTGAGGTTGCAAGACTGCTAAGAACACCTTCATAAACCTCAATACTGCGGGCAAACTCATCTCATGGCTGCTGCTTGCAGCCTACAGCCAGACCCTCCCCACGTCTCTGCACAAAACAACCATAAAACGTGTTTTTAGGAAATTCACACTAATACTGTGCAGAACAGATGAGTGTGTAGCTGGTGTGCTGGGTTCTGAAGACTTCCTGCCTCTCACTCAGGAAGGGCATGGTCTGCAGGTGTCATCTGAGGTGAAAAATAAAGTGCAGCTACCAGTGACTTATTCCTAGTTACTGCTTTGGTTTTCAAGGTCTGTGTTGGCGAGAGAAACCGAACTTTATTTACATGGAAATACAAATGTCTAGAGAACACATGTGATAGTAGAAGAAAGAAGTACCGTATTATTTCAGGCGGCAGAGTGCAATTGCAGCTGCACACACACACACAAAACCCCACTCTTTGCAGTGATAGAAGAATGGACAGGTCTGTTTCCAACACCTGAAGATGTGTCTGCAGTGCCTTTGTATGACTGAGCAGAAAGCAGAGATCCCAGGGCTGAGAGAGATTTTCCACCTCAGCCATCTGTGTGCCATAGGAGCTCTGTGAGAATCACACAAGGACGGCCTCAGCTGGCTGGATTTAACTGTTGAGAAAACAGGCATTTCCTGCTGATATGAGCAACAGCACTGACTCTGTCCTGCACAGAAATTTATTTGTACCTTTTAACACATTAAGAAACAAAGAAACAGAAAAGGGCTGATTCACCTGACCTCAGGCCTAGGACCCATCTGAATTGGCGAAGAGCTTGCACCATCTGTTCCCATGATTCAAGACTTTCTCTTCAAGGGAACACACCAGCAGAATCAATATTAATAGCATCAGCCAAGAGCTATTCTCTTTCAGTACCTGAAACTGCAGATTTTCTACCAAATGAGCTCTGATAAGTGATCTGAAATACTCCATCAAATACAGTCTTGATTAGATGAAGCTTTCCATAAAACACTTCCATTGCATTAGGAAATGTGAAGGGCATGTTCTCTTCTGCATACACAGACCTCTTGCTGCACATATCCAACAGGCATTTACAATCCTAGTGTTGACAACTACTTGCCATAGACCTAATCTGGAACAATAATTCTTGCAACTTCCTTGAATCGTTTCAGCTGATTCATTACAAAATTCATTCTTTACTTTCAATTGCTAATCTTTTTTTTCCCCAGCTAATCTCCTATACTTTGCGGAAAAGATGGTGTGCCTAATTTGTGTTATTATTGCAAGAATTTATTAAAATGGAGCTTTAATGGGATCAAGGCACAGTAGGTCAGGTTCCCACCTTCAAGGCCAGAGCCAGAGAGCACAGTAATATCTGTTTTATTAAGCAAAATCTAAGCTAGCAAGATGCTTTGGCAGAGTTGTGAATGGGCATGAGGTGCTTTCTTTCCCTTATCCTGCCTTTTTCAAAAGAAAAGCAAACACAGCATGCTCTTCTAACTAGCTAAAAGAATAAGGAAGTTGTTCCATAGTGGAACACATCAATGGGCACCATATTTCACCCAGGGAGAGATGAGAATTTGGCTTTGTTACGACATTATCAGTGGAGAGGATTAAATCCTTTTATCTACTTCTGAGCACAGTTTTCATCTGGTTTAGACAATAGATTAAATGGAAGTAAAGGAGCAGAACCCACAGTGATTTACAGACTGATGATGATATCAAGTGTGATTGTTCAGAGCAAGAAGGTGTCCTTGGCTGTGTTGCACTTTCCTGTTAGGATGCTCTCAGCATCCTACCGGCCTCATTCCCTGGCAATGACCTACTTACCCCATCTCTGGAGATTCCTCAACCAGGGAGAAAGGAGCAAAGTGAGCATTTCCATTGCTACACCAAGTGGAAAAGTTTGCAAGCACCGTTTTCTTACTTTGTGCTCTCTGGTCACATCTGCCCTAACACAGGCACATCCAATAGAGAGGCAGATCCACAAAAGACTGTGCGAAGCTGTGCAGCATATGGCAAACTGCTGCATGAGCATCTTGTAGCCCTGGAACACCACACGTTCAGGCCTATGCAAAGTATCTTTAGCACAAGCAAGATAGGATCAAGACAGGTGGAGCTATATCTTGAATACTGTGGCATATTTTGGCCCTACCATTTCAGAAAGTACCTAGCAGATTTGGAGAGGGTATAGTGAAGGACTGATACAAAGGCAAATACAGGCAATAGACAAGGACACAAGAATGCTTTGGTCCAGAAGCTGCTTGGAGTTGTGAAAAAATATTTGACACTGTCTCACATGGCTCACATCTCCTCAGAGGAGGGGAGAGGAGAGGAGAGGAGAGGAGAGGAGAGGAGAGGAGAGGAGAGGAGAGGAGAGGAGAGGAGAGGAGAGGAGAGGAGAGGAGAGGAGAGGAGAGGAGAGGAGAGGAGAGGAGAGGAGAGGAGAGGAGAGGAGAGGAGAGGAGAGGAGAGGAGAGGAGAGGAGAGGAGAGGAGAGGAGAGGAGAGGAGAGGAGAGGTTCTGGGGCAGCCCTTGAGAACACCTTAACGAGGGTAGTTCCTGTGTGGCCATTGTTTCTCTGATTATAGCTCAAGCATGTTGAGAGACTGCATCTATTCCTGAAGTTCTCTACTTATTTCCTAATTGTCTCGATGTGTAAACCTTACATATTACCTCACAGGTGGAGATTTAGTTTTGCGCCGGCTTGCAAAGCTTGTCTCCATTAGATGTTGCTTCCCTCTGAGGTGCTGAGCTTCATCCACTTTAATCCACTTAGGAGTTGAGCCACAATTCATAGTGAGCTGGAGGTGATGGTAACTGCATAAACACCAGGAAGAGTATGTTTTCTTTCCACCACAAATCACTTCACTTGGCCAGGTCTCTGTCAGCCTCATTTACAGCGGTGGAAATATTTAGCCTCTTTGGAAATCTATGAACACAAAAGCATGAGATAAGTGCTAAGTATTAGCTGAGGGATTGTAACACTTCAAAGAGACATTGCCACCAGGATGGAATTTCCTTAGCAATGAGGAAAAGACATTGCTTAGAGTAGAGGAAGAAAATATAATTCCTTCTTGTTCACTCACTGAAAGCACAATTGTAAATCAACCTTGACCAGATGACATGAGAGGAAGAAATGCTGTTTCTAAAGTTACTTAGAAATCAGTGTCACTAGCATTGACTGCTCCAAACAGTTGTTTTTAAACTGGGGACAGTAAAATTACAGTCCCTGCCATGCACACCAGCAGTGACAGATAATGTAACTAAACAGCTTCTATTCTGCAAATTAAATGCAAAATTAAATGCAAGTGCTCTCAAAGGGATGGGTTTATATTCATTCAATGAACAGCTACAGGCAATTGATTAGTGAGTGTATACATTAGAAAAATTCCCTTTCTCTGCAGGCAGGTGGATTCAACTATATACCCTGTACTGCTACTAGAAGGTACACATCCTAAGACCTGTGGTGCTCAGTCCATTTAGGCCAATGGGAAATCTATCCAATTATAATCAATGTGCTTATCATTGTTGGAGTAAAACACACACACACATACCACGGGCTGGAGGAAATTACAAGCAAGCCATTATAATGATTAAGTAACCGAGCAACCTCTTGATAAGTTCCAAGTAATTTAGTTTTCCCTGGGGCCATGCTGTTGAGTCCATAGAGAGAGCAGTGCCAGAAAGACAGTGAGGGTCTGGCTGGGAGGGAAGCCATCCTGCAGCTCTGCTCGAGCATGCAAACAGAGTTTCTGGAACATTCACCTCCTTAATCACGTGTCCACTGAGCTCACTTTTTAAAGCTACAATTGTGTTACCTGGTCCTGCCAAAAAAGCAGCTGACACATGATGAAATTTTAAAGAATTCTATTTCCTCTCTGACTGTAGCACTTGTCCTGCCCCACATTATTTTTCTTGACAACTTCATAGAAACGCATTCAGTTCCTGTAAATAAAGATTTAGGGAGAGAGCATCTGGATGGCAGATCCCATGTGCACCAACTTTCTTCTTTTAGAACGCTGATATTTAATAAACTGGGAGCACTCTGCTGAGACAAAGAGAGACACTCACAACTTCTTTATATTAAAACTACTTCTTAGTCCAGTCTTGGTGATTAAGAAACCAAGTCTTAAAGATGGGTTGCAATTTAGCTAGGAGCAACCCTGCAGGAGAGGCACATGGAAATGAGCTTCCAGAAAAACCTGGCTTAGCATCTGGAAGTACCTACAGAGCTATGTTCCTCTGACACAAACCCATAAAGTACCAGTGCCCAAGTAGCACTACGGCATGTGCACAAAAATAACTGCACAGGACCTACACACAGACCTATTAGACAATTTCAAATGTCTCTCACAACACAGAGAAGTACCCAAAAGGTTGGAAGGAAGGAAATGGGTATCAAAGCACAGGAGCATAGCACAGCACACATGGCATCATCCCTGTAACTTACTTCACAGTATATGGAACTGTAGAAATGAGATAGCAAAACCTTCTGGTTTTAACCACAGACCACCAGTTAATGTTACATAGGCAAACATAGTTCAGAGGCAAATCAAGTTTTAATCAAAGGTGATGAGTGTCACTGTGTCATTTTTCTAAATGGGAGAGAAGCAAATACCAAAACCTGAAACAAATGCAATTTTCCATGTTTTTCATGAAAGAAAACAAATATTTGGCTGTAAAAGTAGATCTGCTCTTTCAAAAAAAAAGTGCAACTGGCATTTTTTGTGATGTTACACTGGCCCATCACAGCCATCACTGAAGTCAAAGGCAAGGGGAGGCAGCAGCCGATTTCAGTAGAGCAAGGTTAAACCTGTGCTACCTGCCTTTAAAGACCCAGACCCTGCCCAGAAGGTCCTCCACATGCAGAGGCAAAATCAGGGCCCGAATAGCAGAACCTCAAGCAGGAAGGAAGTAGGTGAAGAAGAGGCTGCAGTGAGTTTTGAAAGGGGAACTATCAGTCTGAGGAGAAGTTACTAATAGAAATATTCAGGGAGCAGCCCTGGGTCTGTCTTCTTTAATATTTTTGCAGGTGACCTTGATATGCAAAGCAAGTGTGCTACTGGTATTTGCTCATAGCATAAAGGAGACAGGCCCCATTTTTCTAGGAGAGGCTTGCAAAGCCAGGAACTGGAGGAACGAGGTGACTGGAAAGACTAAAATGGGATGAAATTCAAAGCTACTCAACACAAGATCATATATTTGTGGAGTAATAGTGAGAACTGCTACCATAAGCTGAGAGCTCATTAACTGGAGATGACTGAGGAGAAGAAGCCAGGAGAATTAGTTAATTATAGGATGACTTAAGCTACTAGGTGATGCAACTATGAGAAAAAGCAAATGTGATCCAAGGATATGTCAGCCAAGATATTTCCAGAGAAGACAGGTAGTGGCTGTCATGACATAAAGCAGTGGTGCAACAAGGAGTGGTAATAACACAAAAATGGCTGCACTAGTGCAGGCCAAGGCTTCTCCTAGCCCATTGCCCTTTCTTCAGCTGTGGCCAGAGTAAGAACGGGAAGAATAAGAATAGGAAAAGCATATCTAAGACTTCCTTCTGATACTCTCACAGCCTTGAAACACTTTCAGCTAAGGGGATTTCCTTCGTTAATTGTGGTTTGACTATTAAGCAACCCACAATGGATTTTTCTTCTAAATTATTCTCAATCTATTCATGAGCCAGTGTAAATTTCTTGAATCCACTTTGTCCTTCTGCAAGGACTTCCTTACATTTACTGCTTATCACGTGAATAATCACTGCGGATTTTTTTATGTTTTGAGCCTACTTCAGCCTTCAAATAATTTCATAATGTTTCCCCTAATTCTTCTGCAGGATGTAACACAGAGCCATCAATCCCCATCAAACTTTTCCCAAATTTTGTAATCTTCTGTCATAAATTCCCAAGAGGCCTCTCTTTCAGGCCAAACAGGTCCCATGTATTCAGCCAGTTCATACCCCTGACCACTCCTGCTGCCCTGCTCTCAGATTAAATAGACCCTTTCCAAGCTAAGGAGAGCAGGACAGCTTTCAAGGTTGGTTAAGTCACAGACTGTGTCATGAAGATGTGCCCTGTTTCTGCTCCTACTAACTCCTACCTTTTATCTGGATGGGGATTTTTATTTTGCTTTTTGATGGGTATAAATGTAGTGGTTTATGTCTAACCCGGTCATCTATGCCCAAGAAATACTAGCTTCACCTTGAAGAGGAACTGAAGTATATAATCAAATTAAGATAATGAGTGACATGAAGAGTACTTTGTATGAGTTGAGTTTAAAAGAAAAGTTATGATTCTTCTCTGTACAAAGCACTAAAAGCACCAGGAAAGAAGCAGCATTATTGAGAATGAAAAGCAATGTTGGGACAAAGATGTAAATTTGGTTTGGATATAAATTAGGCTTGGATATAATAGACTGTTGATTAGAAAAAAATCTGGAGACTCTGGAACAGAAAAGAGGGTAAAAAATGAAATTAGTTCCAGGATGGGGCAGAGTCAGTTTGTGAAAGGTTGGTTACCTGCAGTATGGGAAGATTCATAACACAGGAAGCCCCACCTAGGAATGCATTTAATAACACACGAGGTTCTTCACAGCAGCTCCCTCTGCGGCTCTGTTTCTGCCTTCCCAAGGGCCATGCTGCTTTCCTTTCAGCACAGAGTACAGGTCTTTGCACAGAGGCTTCCAGAGATCTACCAAAAGCACTCACAGAGAAGTAAAGGCAGAGAAAGCAAGAAAGGCTGTAAAGCTTGTTGCTGGTTAGGGTTACAAGCCTAAGAGATGAAGAATTAGCTGGAGCAGATATATGGGAGTAAGAAACCCACATTAATCTTACTGCAGAGCAATGTGGTGGGAGGAGCAGGCTACATAATCCCTAACCATTTAAATAATTCAATACTTATTAAATAGTTAAATCATTTAAGCAATTATTTATGGATTGACTAATCCCCTCATTTATTGTTCCTTGTGTAGACAATCTTGGAGTAACCATTACTACAAATACCAGAGTTTATAATAGGTCAGATAACAGGAGTGTGTAACCAGGCACTGGATAAACAAAAAAACTGATTTGATTTGGGATAAGGGGCTTTTTGGTAGTTTTTTGGCCTTTTTTTTTTTTCACCAATCTCAGCATTTATAAAACCTCAGACTACTACCACATTAAAGAGATTGAAGAAAAAAAAAAAAGAAGACAGATCTGCCAGAAGACTTCAGGATCACTGTTTTCCTTATCACTGGATATATGGCTAAAACACTAGAGGATACATGCTGGAAGGCTAACTAGCCAAAGGTATTATTGTGTACACTGGCATAACACGGGCCCATTTCAGAGAAGTGTAAAACAACTTTAAGACATTTCTCCTGGGAAAGTCAGAAAACGGGGAGGATCATTCCTGTGTGCTCAAAGAGATCCTGTCTCACAGGCAGAAAAAGCAAAAGTCTTTACTAAATTGCCAGTAGATGTGGCAGCCCTGATTCAAAAGAGTCAGTCTTGTGAAACTCTCTTTACCTCAGCTGCCCAACAGCCATCAGGCTCTTTAATGCCAAAAGATTCAGCCTGGTGACATTGTTTGTGATGCTATGCTTTAGTACCAAAGTCACCCAGGAAAACCTAGTGTCCAGAAGGACAAAGATTGGAAGCTGACTACAGGCAGATCTTGTTAAATAAGCTTACAACATAAAAAATATTATATATGAATAAATAATGTCAATTTTCTCTAAGGTGCATGGAAAAAACACATGTAAATGTTGTTTAAAATTATTTTTACTTTGGTGTATATAGGCAAAGCACAAATCATTTTTTCA
Organism: Acanthornis magna; assembly: GCA_036785705.1. Lineage (NCBI taxonomy): Eukaryota > Metazoa > Chordata > Aves > Passeriformes > Acanthizidae > Acanthornis > Acanthornis magna. The sequence goes on from JAWUZG010000090.1 coordinate 19,445,285, forward strand.
CAATAAAAATATATTTTTCCCATCACAGAAGCACACGAATGTGGGTCTGATAATCACTCTGTATTTTTTCTTTCAGGGCTAGAGGAGGGGTGTATCACAAAGGCAGCTGCAGAGTTTCAGAGATAAAGATTCACACCACCCACCTATAGACACCTCCAAAATGCACATGCATGGAGATCAGCAGGGCAAAATGCAGCCTCCCTAAAACACAGTCTCAGTAAATTAAAATTCTTTGAATCTTGTTTGGGAAAAAAACAAACAACAACAATGACAAAAATTTAAAATTTAAAAAAAAAAACTAAAAAAACCCCTCACGATTTCTGTTCTATTCCCACTGGGGTTGTGTCATCTCATCATCAAGAATAACAATAAAATCAATTCATTATGTTCCATTGAAGGCAGCCTCGGGAGAGAGATCAAAGAATAAGAGGAAATGAAAGCTGACCGACTTTATCACCTTTGGAGTCAGTCCCAAAGATCTCAAATTAATTTAGATTGGTGGGGCAGTGCACAAAAGCTGGCAAGTTCTTTTGCCAGTGCAGAGCCTCTATACAAACCAGTGAAGTGCTGTTGTCTCTGGGGCTTTTCAGTAAGCCAAACATTTTTGTGAGCGCTAAGTACTTTTTCCTTTGGCCACTTCAAGTTCATTATCGTACACGGGAGGAATACTTTCATGTTTTCCTCTCGAATCCTGCAGGGAGCCATCTCTCTCTCCTGAAAGACCCAGTTATGACATTTCTGCATGAAAACTCTCTCCTGTGGGAGGCTGCGGCCACCGACGCTCTCTGCTCCAGGCAGCAGCCCTGACCAGTGAGCCACCCTGGAGCAGCATCCCAAGCAGACAGCATGAGCAGGGGGCTGCCTGCAGCAAAGCTTTCTCTCTCTCTGCTCAAAGCAATTCCCTGAAGCTGCGAGTCACAGGGAGCTCGCCAGGGTTGCTGCAGCCCAGAAACTCTCTGGAAAGGGACTGTGATTGCGGGGGCTGCTCAAAAGGGGAGCAGGGATCCCCCCTCCACTGACTACAGTGGGCAGCACAAAACTTGAGTCCAGCCTCTCTTCCCTCATCCACAAGTAGTCCTGGAGATTCCTCACCCTGCTGTTTATTTTTGTCTCTTTCCTATGAATTTGATTTCAGATCCCTGAGAACAGCATTCCAAGCAAGAGTTTTCCCTTCGGACTTTCCTTGCCATGCCTTATTGTGTTTCATTTCCAAACCAGATCACCATTTCCTTTTCAGCCTTTGTTGTAACACCCAGGCCCTAGACAACCAGACAAGAGACTGGCTCTGTGCAACTTCTGTCTTATCCCAGGCCAAATTTCACGGCATCTGTGGCACCACATGCCAGAGAGAGAGATTCTGACAGACACCTTCCCTTCCCTTCCGTCACTTCCTTGGCAAATAGCTGCCTCTTGGAAACACCCAGTTAGTCAGTGGATCCCATTAGCCCCGGTGATTCAAAGCTGTGCAATCTGCAGCTGCAGACAGGCACTGCCTTCTTCCCCTCCTCTGTGTGTAACTCTCCGAATGGCATGGAGGTGTTTAGCATCTCTGACCTGATTCCTTAGCAGCCAGCTATGCGGAGCCTAAGCCTACAAGGCTGCAGCACCTCCTCCAAAACGAGACGTGCTTGATACCTTAACACCTCCTGCATGAGCTGTAGAATGCTTTGAACTGTGTTTTAGAGAGGCTTCCAGGTACCTAGGCAATCCTCACTGTGTGATCGAGCCGCAGCACCCAAACCAGGGCCCTGTGAAAGGACTCTTTTCAGCTACTCACCGAACATCCAGAAAAAAAAAGAAATTCCCTCGTTCCGCCTCAGTTCTACATTCAGTAGGAGGTAAAACCTCATAAAAAATTGTATGTTATGGAATAGTTCCTGATCTTCCAACTGCACTTACCACCTGAGGACTCCCACAAGGGAGTCCCACAGTTTGCATATCCTACTATATAAGCAAATTTTGAAGGCTCAGCCATGAAAGAAAGCTGCTCTAAAGAGCTAAGAAAAGATTAATTTACTGCCATCCGAAATCTATACTCTTCACAACGAGTTTGAAAACCAACACTTCCTTTCACTAGCCCCCTCACCATGCTGCCTCACTGGAGAGCAGCTAATATTTGTGGAAGTTCTCCCTGCCTGTTATTTAGCATGGTGGAAATATATCATGCATAAGCTTCAGCATGAACTGTGTGCTCCAAAGAGTGAAACTCTCTCCTAAGTCCATCTTTTGATCCACAGGCATTCAAACTTGTGTGCAAAAAAAAAAAAAAGTTGGGATTTTTTTTAACTGTCTGACGGCTGTTCCTGGACTTGAATGAGAGGAGTCATTTGTCCCAGCATAGCTCCTGATGGATAGATCCACATGATCAAAACCACTTTCAAAAGCAAAGTGTAGTCAGGCTGCTGGCAAGCTTGGAAGACAGAAGGGAAGAGAGACAGAAGGACTTTTCAGCTGCTTTTCCTGGTGGTCAGTTCAGCTGAGTGTCAAAGTACGGCAATGGTCTAAAGCAGAGATGCTGTCACAGGCGCATGCCAGCCTCGCCTGTAAATAAATAAAAGGCATCATTTTCCTCTGCTATGAAGCTGGCACTTTTCACCAACACTAAATGGATTTAAAACCTTCCAAAGGAAAAGCCTCAATGTTTAATTTCTCTGGCTGGCCTTAGATTCTTGGCCCTACTTTTATTTTCCATAACATCCAGTTTATTTCTTTTGACGTTTGTTATCCTTCAAAAATGCTATTGTAATTAGATCATGACACTCTACAACTATCTCCAAACTTAAATATTCCCTTTCATTTAGGAGACTTTATGTGTAAATTTCATGAGGTTTTGAACAATGTTATCTTGAAAGTACACTGTGTTCAGAGCCAGGGTGAAAGGAAAATAAACTCATAGAAAATAAAAAGCAATTCAAACTTCTACCCCAAAACTCAAATTAAATTCTTTTGATCCTCCAGAATAACTTACTTAATTTTATTTATTTTCCCATTCTTCTTTGCTTCCTCTGTTCAGATTGGGAGGGAAACACTGAAATACTGCATGAAAAAACCTACTTTTTACTGTATTTTCAGCTCAGCAAGGACTGGAAAATTAAAGAGAAAGCAGTGTGGCCTGAAAGTAATCTCCGTTCATTCACCTCAGGAAAGTTGTCTGACTAAGGGCGGTTATGTAATAAATTATCTAAAATAGGGATCTGTCCATTTCAGACTGGTGTGATTCCACAGACTCACCTAAGGTCACTCACTGGTACTGCCAAACTCGTTGCTCCCCAAATTACTTTGAGTTCAGCCTCACACAGATCACCATCAAAAAGTTCTCTCTTCTCTTTTTTCCAGAGCGGCTGTGGCCTAAACCAGAAGACTGTTTTCTTTTCCCAATGAAATTCATCTGCTGAGGAAACCTCTCCAAAAAGAAAGCAAACTAAATAGCAGTTGGCTTTTAACGATGAGAGGTCCATGCTCAGTCTTTGTTTGTCCCCAAGTGCACGTGACTGCTTGGGAGCTTGGTTGGAACCTCTGTCTAAGTGCAGGCTACCAGCCTTGAGGGCCCCTTTCCACACCAGCATCCGGGGATGCATCCACACATTTTCCCTTCTTGTTTATGTATGGGCCAGAAGCAGGTGCTGGCCTTGACTTGTCCGAGCTTCATGACCAATTGCATGAGTTCATTCAAGATACTGAATACAAGAGCAAAGCAATGCCAGGGGAGGAATCTCTGAACTGCTCTCAAGCAAGCCCAAAGAAAAAAGAGGCACAGTGGAAAAAAAAAGTGCAAGAAAAAACTGTTAGAACAAGCTCCAATAATGTTCTCACTGCCTTCCTATATTAATGGCACAAAATGTCACAAAACCAGTGACCCCGCCAAAACAGGGTAGTGTTTACAGAGATCCCAAACAGCAAGACAAGCAACTGAGTCCCAGACGTGGTTCCTTTTACCACAGACACATTATGGGATCCAACCACAATCACCCACACGCTATCTGACATACCTGATCCTGCTGCTACACAATAGCTCACTGTGCTGGACATGACTCAGATTTTATGTTCGTGCTCTGGATATGTAACCACCTAACCTGCTCAAACTGGCATCTAAATCTACTTGCCATGTAGACTTGATTTCCTTGAAGTTTCAGCCTACACTCAGGCTCTCAACTCTCTCATGCCCATCTCAACCACGCCCTTCCATAGCAAGGCATCTAAAGTCAGCATTTCTAGATGCTAAAAGGACCCCAAGCACATCTCTTAACATGCTGAGGAGACAAGAGGCCTTCTTTTGCCGTTGATGTGCTCAACATTTAGGAGCCCAAACCAAGCTCCTGGGACTTTTAAAACTGCAGACGGTTTAAGGCACTTGGCTTTAGATCAATTGCCAAAGAAATATGTTAATTTGGTGATTTGTTACGTGTTGACTGGTAGATTTCAAAGCAGATGGAAGTAACCCACCTTTTTGGCACATCTTGTAGGTGAAAAGCGGCTTCCTTTGGCCCACCTGGGAATTTGTCCTTCCCCTTTCAAAGCAGACTGCCTTTAACATCCAGTCACTGGGCCTCATTGCCCAAACCATCAGCTGCTCCTCTGTAGTCGCTTCTTCTCCCTGATCTCTGCATTCCCCCAGTCCAACACACGAGTTATGGAGAGTAGCCCTGCAATGAAGAGCTAATGAAAGACCTGGAGGGCTCACACGATCCGTGTGAACGCGCCCAGTCTCCCCACAGTGGAACGTCTACAGTGTCCCAGTGATCTCTCACGCAATAGCCTTGTTTTTAGACACACTACCTGGTGCTCATGCTCATATTTCTTAAACCTGTGGGAAATGGAGAAATGTTGATTCAGCCTGTACTTAACACGAAACCTCTCAGAGCATTAAAAAAAAAAAAAAAAAATCCACAAGCACGTCATCTAATCATTAAGAAAACTATTTCAGGCAATTTTGGAATCCTTTTCTTTGAGATTCACGTTGCCCCAGAGGGTCAGTTAGCTTCAGAAATGAAGGACCAGTTCAGGATCCTTAGGATAAAGCTGTAACTGAAATCCACAGACATTTTGTCTCAAGGGTCAAAAGGAGTGACCATTAAAAGGCTCTTCTGAAGGTCTCCCCTTTAAAACCTCTTTTTCTTAATCCAGTCTAGTCTCCAGAAGCAAACACATGGAAATATCATTAATACCCTTTTCTGCCAAACATTTTTGTTTCCTTCCTCCACTGATATCCAATACAAGTCCCAGCATCAGTTCACCACTAGAAGGAAAGGTTGTGAATGAGCAGGAGTTCCAGAGGTTTCAGCTCCTCTCACCTTTTAGGGCACTGGAGTAATTCTCAAAACATGGTTCCACACCTCCTGGTTTGAGTACCCATCAGAGGGAATCTGACCTCCTCTTGTACTTTTCCTCTTCTGAAAAAAAAGTCAGTTCATACCGGGAGGAAATTAATCCAGGCTTAATTCCCACCTTATAGATCTTGATGACATTTTGGGTGCTCTACGAAAGGATCAGAGGGACTGTGTGCTTTGAACAATTCAACTAAGCGCAATTAAAATTCGAAAAATGTGTGAAAACAATAGAAGTGCAAAGTTCCTGGGAATGAAACTGACCTCTTTCTTCTACTGTTAAGGGAATTAAAGGGGATACGCATTCCAGTTAACGGCGGTAGTACAGTCAGTGTGTCCCAGGTCAAAATGCTCCTCCAGTTTCCGCGAGTACAAGATGGAAAGAATTTCATGAGACATTATCAGAAAGAATTCACAGTGAGATAAACACTTACTTCTTCCATTTGTTTTCATTCAGACTTGACTTGTCACTAGTAATTATGACAGAGGATGTGATAAATGTCCGTTCAACATTTGTAAGAACAATATACTTTACCTAAACATGAGAACACACAGGAAAAAAAGACTAATTAGAAGCTAATTACTTCTTTCACTAATTGTTACTGCTCTGAGTCACTGTTTCTATGAATTGTCTCACTTTTTTTTTCCTTCAGGAATGAAGCAAAGGGATATTTCAGCCTTGTCATGTTTCTTACCTTGAATCTTTTTCTTTTAAGGTTATTTATTTTATTTCTCCTTGTCAAGAGTTTGTTCATGTTCCAAAACCTACATTCGAATTTTCCAGCCTTCATAAATCTATTTAATGGCTAAGAAGAGCTAAAATACCAAAATGTTGTGTTTTCTTTCACCCAAAATGTCCCTCCTGGGGACCTACACTTTTTTCATGGAGTTGGATAGAGCTTGAATGACAATTTAAACTCTTAATTTAGATGCTTTACTCCTCTTTCACCTGCTACTTTTCCAGGGGGTGGAAGAGTTCTTCTGACACAGAGATAAGACCTGCTCTTCTTTGCTTTCATACCTTAGCAATGAGTGAGACATCTTGAGCAGACCACCTTCTTACCATTCCTGAAGGAAAAATAAATATGATGGTTTCAAAGTCTTGACACTTCCCACTGCCAGGAGAATAAAAATCGCACCAACAGCCCTGGAGAGCAGGTGCCATAGGTAGGTGGTGAGGAAAATGACACGGGCTCTGTTGGAAGACTACAATCGATGAACCAAATACATTTAGAAAAGTTGACATTTCACTGAGTCAAACATTTCCATCACGAACAGTTGTGGTTCTTTCATCAAAATGTCTGTGTCTAATAGCAAAACTGAACAAAACTTTTGGAATCTTGTAATTACCAAGAGAGTTTTACAGACGGAGATAACTGTGTTGTTTCTGGGTACATTCTGTAGAGCCACCTGGACCCTCAATCCCACCATCACACTGTCCAGAAATGGAACCATGTATCATGCTGGACACCTTCGGGGGTTTGTTCTGCTAAGTAGGGTTTCTACTTATTATTTCACCTTAAATGACAAAGTCTAGATTCTGCAAGTAACTGTATAACTCCTCTGGTACTGAGTGCTCTCCCATTCTCTTGGCTTCCTAAAACATGCAGGATTCTCGGAGCTTTACAGTAAATTCTCAGCAACCTGCTGGATTTACCCCTTGATAGAAATGTACCGTTTCTTAGGTAGGAAACTCAGGTCTGTCATTTACTTAACATTGGAGAAATGCGAGAAGTTCTGTATATTCCACAATCTTTGAGAAAAAGAAAGAAAACCACCAAAGACCAACAAATGAGCAGGGGCAAAATAAACAAATTGCTCTTTAGAAGCTGCACAGTCTAACAGTTATATAGCAATTGGAGTTATTGTCAACAACCCTATCACCTTGGAGACTGGCTGACGCTGCAGAGAAATATTAGATGGGAAATTAAGGTTAACAAAGGGTTTCCTACTGTTGTTCCTAGTAATATAAGCACTTTACACATCAGTTCTAATTCTGTTGAACTGGGAGAAAGGAAATGGGAGAAGAAAATTTAAACAGAGACCACCCATTAAAATTAGAGGTACCCCATTCTCAATAAACTCACTTTCCCACCAGAAAACCACTGCTGCAGCCTTACTTCACCTTGGCTGACTTGTTCAGAGGCAATTTTTTTATTGCAGATGCTTTAAAGTCCTGTGATTTTGCCATCAACCCAAGTTCAGTAGCTGTTTTTCAGCAAGGTCTTGCTTCTGTTCAGGTAGAAACGTGACATGGCAGTGCCCTCAAAGACAGGACAAATTGTTTATCCAAAAGCTGTCTCAGGCCTGATGCCGAGAGGCAGCGTGCAAGCCCGACAAGCAGTGCCTTTGATGCAATGCTGTCTCAGCACTGCTCAGCCCCGTGCACACCAAATGTTCCGACTGAATATGAACTCGAGTCTCTTGATAACAGCTGTGTTGTGTTTTGCTTTCCAGCAAGACTCTGACGTGAATCAAGTGAAAGACAAAAATTCCCATTTCTCTTACACAGATGCATCAGCAGTAATGAAAATATTTCAAGAGGTCTAGAAATTCATTTCCAGTCAAAGACTGCCTTTTCTGCTCTTTTGCCCAAGTACTGTAATGCTGCCATCTTGCACTGAGAAACCCTCAGGTGCTCAGAGATCGTGCTGCCAAATCCACATTAGCGTGAGTAGTTATGGTTCTCCATGTTCTCACATCCTTGGGAAAAAAAAAAGTTGGTTACCTTGAAGTAGGAGCAACACACTGTGCCTGCTTAGGGCATCTTTCATCAGGACCCTGAGAAGCAGAAAACATTTCCCAGGTCAGGATCCTGTCTGAAGAGAAAAGCCTCTCACCCTTCTTATTCATGTGGAGAACATACCCAGCCTTGGACACCGGACTTCACTGATTACAGTTTTCTTTTCTCAGTCAGTCCCAGCCTCTGCTTCTTTCAGCCACATCACTGACTCTAGCTGTCTTCCCATACACCTCCCTCTTCACTAAATCCTTCATCCCGTAAACTGAATTCCTCCCCATCAACGCTGTTTCTCTCCCCTCTTGCCACCTTTACCTGCCGCGCTCTGCATAAACCTCCCCACATCTGATAAGACAGCTTTCTCCTCCATACTGCTGTGGCATCAGGAAAAGATCATGCACAGGAGAGCTGTCCTCCATTCTGTTCTCACTTCCAGCAGCTGTCCACAGCAGCTCAAGACACTGTCACGGGAGCTGCTTTCCAGCCCACCACAGAGGCAGATGCTCTGCAGGGATGGAGTGTGCACATGAGGACATTGCCAGGGCTGGAAGCTGGCCAGTCAGGAAGGTGTCTTCAGGAGATTTGAATTCTAAAAAGACCTGCAAGTTTCTACCGTGCAAATTTGTGCAAAATGCATATTTCACACGACTTGTAACTTGAATTATCTTGGAGAGCTTTTCAGAGGGATGGAAAAGAGCCATTTTTTATAGAAAAGCAACAATTTCCTACAGTATTTTGAATCTCTCTTACAAAGCAGAGGGAAGAATGAAAATGAGAGCACTGAAAAAAAATTATGAAAGTGATAATAAATTTTAATTTGTTTTTAATTTTACCTTAAACTCTTCTTTAGAGAGAGAAAAAAAAGCTATTCTGGCCTCGTTTGCCTGTTACACTTACCTTATGGAAGCATACTGCATTTAAAATTTCAGCCCGCCTGGTTGACTCTTGAGAACGTGAGTAATAATTAAAAACATAATATTGAGCTGCCAGATATCACATGGCTTTAATGATAACCAAAGGTACCAGCCCCACCTATAATCACATCTTTAAAAGAACAGAAATGAACCAGCCACTTCTAACCTCTTTATGTTCATTATTACTACACCTTTATTTTTTTTTCCCACTTGCCACTCATCTCCAGCTCCTCCCATCCCAGCCTGAGTACAATATGAAAAGACCAGTCACAGCCTGAGGGCTACGATTGTTTACTAGGACATGTACACAGAATATTTCACTGCATCTGGCCATTTAATGCTACAGCACATTGTACAGTAACATCCTAATATTTTCAAGCAAATGCGTAATGCTCTGTTCTTTCTGAATCAGTCAAGAGTTTCATTATCTAAATCCATGTGAGAACACAGGAAGCTGTGTTTCCCCAACTCCTGAAATATCTGCCTCAGGAAGGAAGGTATATTGTCTTTTTGATGCCCTTGTTTTGCTTGTGAGGTGGTTCTGTGTGCCTGTTTTGCAACAGCACTATAAAAGCAAACCAATTCAAATCTTCTATGGAAATGCCATGTTTGCCAGACACAGTTTGCATCCTTTTAACTCAAGGGTGACTAGATCTTGAGCATATCTCTAACATTATCAAAATCTCTATGATCTGGGGAGCTCCAAAGTATGATTGTTGCAGTGTGAGCTGCAGTGGGAAATTAAAAATATGAAAATGATACCCTACATTTTAATCAGCCCATGTTTTTGTTCTAAGAAATGGAAACATACTTCCTGAAAATCTTTGGCTAAGTCCAGGACAAAAGAAAAAAAAAAAAAAAAAAAGCCAAAAAACAAAATAAAACAAAAAAAAAACAAAAAAAAACAAAAAAAAAAACCAAAAAACAAAAACAAAAACAAAAACAAAACAAAAAAAAAAAAAAAAAAAAGCCCTACTTTAATCTTTCTTTTTAGTGTGTGAAAAAAAAAATCTGTGGCAAGGGATGAATTTTACGAACTCTGAAGCCATGAAAGCAGAGCTGGAATAATAGTGATTATCCAGACTTCAGTCTTCCTAATTCTTTGGCTGCACAGGATTTTGATCTAACTAATAAAAGCTAAAGATACAGAGATTTGGCACAGTTAGGAAAGCAATACTAAGCAAGTGCAAGTTGCTGACATGATAAATCTCAATTCACAAGTGTAAATCATCATATTTCTGTGAAGTTTAATTTCTTGAACTTAAAAAGGGGCTAGCTTTATAAGGCTTCAAAATAGTTTTTGAAAATTATGTTCTTTTTTCTGCTCTCTGCTGCTCCTTCCCAACCAACAAGAGACACATTTCAGAGAAGCACTTACATGTACATGTGCAATGAGACGCCATCAAGTCCCACTATCAAGTCCCACTAGTGTCGCCTGGGAACTGCATTTGAATTTACACCAACCTAAACTTCCCCTTCGACTGTTTGGGTTTAGACCTGGGAAGGGCATCGCCAGCTGGGCAAGGGAGGTGATTGTCCCTCTCTGCTCTGCACTGGGGCAGCCTCACCTCCAGTGCTGTGTGCAGTTTTGGGTGCCACAATATGGAAAGACATTAAAGTATTAGAGAGAATTCAAAGAAGGGCTACAAGGAGGGTGAAAGATCTTGAAGGGAAGCTGTGTGAGGAGTGGCTGAGGTCACCTGGTTTGCTCAGCCTGGAGGAGACTGAAGGGAGACCTCATCGCAGTCTACAAATTCCTTGTGAGGGGGAGAGGAGGGCCAGGCACTGATTTCTCTCTGGTGACCAGTGACAGAACCCAAGGGAATGGCCTGAAGCTGTGTCAGGAGAGGTTTAGGTTGGATATCAGAAAAGGTTCTTCCCCCAGAGGGTGTCTGGGCACTGGCACAGGCTCCCCAGGGAAGTGGTCACAGAACCAAGCCTGAGAGAGCTGAGGGGCATTAGGAGAATTCTGTCAGGCACATGGTGTGATTCTTGGGGATGGCGCTGTGAAGGGCTGGGAGCTGGATTTGATGATCCTCGGGGGTCTCTTCTAACTCGGCATATTCTGTGATTCTGTGATAATATTAATTACCACGAATGCAGGCAGAGACAAGCAAGCTCTGTGAGAATTGTCAGAAAAGGCTGGTGACTCCCCTCCGAGTACCACTTCGGTCACCAGGGAGTGGCAAGGACAGAAAAGCGCCCGAGAAGCAGCGCAAAGCAGGTAACTGAGTCCACCAAGGAGACATCTCCCGTGACAAAGAGGGATGTGGTCAGAAAAAAGCCAATAGTCAGGAAGAATCTTTACACAAGGAAAAGGAGCACTGGGGAACCCAAGACCTGCTGCAGCTTGCCACACAGATTGGCACTTATTCCTGTGGCGAGAACACAGGACAGCCGTGAGCAGCAGTTTAGCCTTGTGCTTACCAGTAATTCTGGAAATTTCGTATTCACCACATCTACTGTTCTCATATTTATTGGTGTGAGAGAGCTGGCATGTTCTAGCAAGGCTAGTGGAAAGGGATAATACTTGAAAAAGGTGAAAAAGGAAGTTTTCTTCTTGGACTCAGAAATTAATGTTTTTAGAAAGGCAAGATGTTACTTAACTTTACAGGATAACTTCTCCCCCTAAAAGATGTTTATCCACTCATTAGACTGGATAAACATTTGACAGCAACAAAATAAAGCCTAGAAATTGCCCCAGTGGGCTCTGGTAGTCCATACCACTTGATATTCTTTCTCAGCTTACAAAGACAACTTGATTGCTTTTTAAATTTCACATATCCACCTTTATACTCAGTCAGCATTGGTCGACTGGTATAAAATAGGGAACAAAACCCCTGAAATGTTAAATATAGTGCTTTTGGTCCATGTATACAATCAACTTAGAAATCCCCAGCAACAATCTATGGTAAGAAGTAAAGAACAAAAACAAAAAAAGCTGCTGGATAAGATAGAACAGTTATTCAGGACTCCTTAATATATTCTCCCATGGATATATTTGTACTTTATAATCCAGTTTCTCCTCTGTCTAATTATCTACGGACAATCTAGTCTTGGGTGAATTATAATAGGTTCTGCTTCAGTTCAGCCAAGACAGAATCATAGATGGTTGGTACGAGGCCAGCAGCAAAGGAGTAGAAGATTGCTGAACTGTATTCAGGGTCAATTCTTATTCTAACCTTCCCACAGTGTGTCCAAGCAAAAAGTAATCTTACCTTTTTACATTCAGAACATATCCAGGTCTGAGGTAGAAATTTTTACCTTCCTGCTCAATTCAAACATCTTTGAGATATGAATAATTACCAGCTCACCACTTGTTCAGGGTCCAGATATAGCCTGCCTTCCCACTTTCTGTCCTTCTAATGTCACTGTTTCTGTCCTTTTTTTCAAGATCAGATGTTACAGACACTGCTTTCTACTGACCAGCTTATCTGATGTACAGTTAAGCATATGAGCTTGGTTTTGACAACTTTGCTTCAACGTCCTTACTTAGGAGGATTGGAACTTGGGGAAAAATTCTCTTTAAGTGCTTTTGAAATGACATGTCTACACTCCACAGTTAAACCGGTGTGATACTGAATGTGCCTGGCAATACACTGAAACAGGGATAAACTAAACGCTAGGAGACCTCCTTTATTACAGTGCATTAATACCACTGACTTTAACTTGTCTGTAATTCTTATACGCAGCTTCCTGTAATGTTATAAAGTCCCTATTGTCTTGAACAGAACAGAGTCTGGTACTTTCCTTCTTTTTATAACATACTTGACATTTATAATACCATCAAAAGCTTTGAGGTTTTCTGACAGAAGCTCTCAAAGCCTTGCTTCCTGTTCTGATCTACAAGCAGACATAAAATTCACAGCAGAGCAATATGTGCATCAGCAAGCTCTGTTTCCAAAGTGTTTCTGTGTTTTAGGGTTGGGTTTTTTTTCATTTTGCCTCTCCCAGCATTGCACTATTGGATGATATTCTATTTGAAAATCAGCATCAAGGTGGTCTTAAATTCCTCTTTTGCCGAAGGTAGACTTTCAAAGTATTATCTGCCAGACACCAACACACACTTCAAAGAAGATTCTTGGAGACCCTGTATGACCTTTCCATTGCCTGGTTTGCTTTTTCCATCACCTCTTCACCAGGGCTAAAATCTGCTTTGGGGTTTTGATGTGGCAATCAACATTCTGCACTGTGAGCTGGAAGAGATCCAGGCAGTGCAAGTTCTTACCCTAAACCCAAAGGCTCTCCCTGATAGCCATCGATCTTCCTGCCAAACCATGGGAAGAGTCCACCTGATTCACGTACACAGCATAAGTTCGACTTCAGTGGCTTCACTCCAGGCTTGGAGTCCCCAGCTGGCAAGAGCATCCTGCTGCGTAGGTGTTCAGGGTGACATGAGCTTTAGCTCCTGCCAGCAGAGACACGCCTGGATCCTCCCACAGAGAGCACCCAAGCTGCTCACAAACAACTATCCTGGAGAGCAAATTTCCATTCCCTCTACAGGTTTCTCGACATTTTTGAATTTCCTATTGTTCCCAGAGAAGTAACTCCTGCATTATAGCCCTGCTTGGAGGAGCACCTCTCCCTAGAGCTAGGAATATGTTGATTCTCTGAATAATAGAAGGACCTTGGTAATAGTTTCCACCGGATAATATCCATTTCCTCCCACTAAACAACTCAATTTCCATCAAAAAATATCCTTAGAAGGATATTTTTCATTTAGATAGTTGTGCTGCCTCCAAGATCAACCAGTCAGACAGGTCTATAGGTTTATTCCTTTCTCTACTTTTTTTTTTCCGGATACGTCCTTATAACCCAAAGGCACAACTAAAAAGCCAATATCCTCAACATCATTAAATCCTTTGCAAAGGATTTAATTTCAAGACAATAAACTAATGTAGTCAGTGGGCTAACATAAGCCAAGTTGGTTTTCACTGTCTAGCTTCTGGCAGCAACTCTGCCAAATTTATTTGGACTGTTTACATTGTAGATGGCCTCTTAATTACATCTACAAAAATCTAGCAGCCCATCTTGGTCCACACCCTTTTTTTACAGCAAACAGCAATGCCTTTCAATGCCTCTGAGTGACTGTTCTGCAATAATTAAGCCTGTTTTGCAGGAGTCTCTGGGCTGCAAAGAGCTAAGGACTCTCAGCTCATTCCAGTTCATCCCTAGGTCCTAGGCTCTTCCACACACCTAGGTCCCTGGATGGTTTTTTCCCACGGACTATTTCGGAGTCATGAGGAATGTAGCAGCAGAGTCCATCACATCTGTTGGTCTGAGAGGTATTTCAGAGGAGAAATTAGTTTGCTGTTCACAAGGGAGGATTGTGGTCAAAGGGGCTGAAGAAGGCGAACTACTCTCAGTTCACAGAAGTGAAGATGTCACATTGCAAGTGGCAAATCTCAAGTGCCAGTGAAACACAAAGGGTATTTACCATGGCCTCAGAGATCATTAAGATCCACAAAATGCAACTTAAGAACTCCTGACTTAGGCTTTAGTAATACAGACAGCCCATATACGGCTTAAATTTTTTTCTAAACCTTTTTTATTTTTATGGATCTGCAGACAAACAACAAATTTTCTCACAATCACTGCTCACATTCTAAAGCCTGGTTTCCAAGCTTCCCACTCAGCGTTTTCAGGTTTACAAAGGAAGAAAGCCACTAACACTACAACTCTTAAGCAACAGAAATGTTTGTCAAGTAGGATAATCAAGACAGTCCAAATGCTTATATTTCTGATTCATTTGTACCATAACTTCTGTGTGATTCCACTCAGAGTATTAGTGCTGTGCCAGGCAAGGTACTAGGCAAGCTAAAGTCAGATAGGCATAAGGACTTCAAAAACCCTCAGCACGTAAGGGTGAAAGAAAATTGGAAAAGAGGAAGGGCATGGACAAATTGTAATGTCAAATTAGGACCCCAGGCTAATGGATAAATAAATAGGTCAACTCCATTTTATCAGTCTGACACTAACCCTAGTAAAATATCCACACAATTGACAAAAGGATTGAGTACTATTTGGAATTATATATAGATAATGATAACCAAGATATATTTATGGAAAATAAATCCTATCAAATAAATTGATGTCCTAGCATGACAGCTTTTTATAGCAGTAATAGGGGTGGTAGAACAGCTTAAATATATATAAAGGATTTTGATGGGCACCAACATTTGCACCAGAAAGAGAGAAGATGAAGAAATCCATAAAATGTGTGGTAAGTTTAATCAAAAACATATTGTCAAAATGTCAATGGCAATAGCCATCAAGCAACAGTCTTAAGGGATGCTCCACAGGAAGAGAATCCCCTCAGGCAACCGTGGCTCTGACCAATCATGGGCCATGCTTTGACAGCAAACTTGCAGTGCTGCACTTTGGCCAAACACAAATGCAATTTTTGAACAGATCTGTACGAATTCCGTTGCAGGAATCATTGGACTAATGCTGCTTCAGTGTACCTACTTCTGATGTCGGGGGGAACACTGGAAATCAGAGATTCCACCTCAAAGGATGGCTAAGAGGTTTTAAAGATGTGCCTTATGAAGATTACAACCAATCACTCCAATTTTTTCGTCAAAAAGATAAAGAGAGAAAACTGTACCAGAGAACAGAAATTCACCCACTCTATCAGAAAACACCAGGACAAGATTCACAGGCTGAAGGCAGAAGCAGCTGATGCAGCACTTTCAGCAGGGTTGGCTACTTTAGACTCCCTTTATAGCCCACAGACATAAACAGGGTCTTGCAGGATGCAGTTCATCTGCACCCATTTTAGATATCTAAGATGAGATAATCTTTGGATGACATTCATCATAGCCCAAAAGTGCCCATGGCTCTTTACTTACCAGAGATAGAATCTGGGCTGGAAGGCAACAGGTTTGAATGCCCCTTATGCAGAGGTCTGCAGCTGGGAGGGAGATAACCCACCCGGCCTAACAGGAGGTCAGAGTCAGTTTTGACAGCACTGGGACAACGTGTCAAGAGCCAGAGTATATTTCCTTCAGCAAAGGCATCTAAATCAGGGGCAGGATGTTCACTGTTGTTGTGACAAGTCCCATGGCCTGCATCATGCAGGCGGTCAGGCAGTGCTGCTTCCTTCTGAATTTCCATCAATCTACGCTTGGCTAAATTTCTTGCAAGCTGGCTTGAATTCTTCATGTGAGCAATCCCATTTATTTAAACCTCCGTGTTGGTTCACTGACTGCTGTCGTGTAACAATGGCTATACTATGCAGGCTTAAATAAACACTGAACATGGGCTTGGGTGCACATATGTAAATATATAACGTGTATGTATACAAATATAGAGTTTTTACATTTATGACAAGATCTTGATCCAGAAATGAGCAAGCAGGAGATATCTGTTTACTACAGTGTACTTGGATCTAGGCTGTTGGTGTCTGTCTGACACTTCCTTTGGAGCAGGTCAAGAGTGGTGATTCTACCCTGCTGCCCTCCTCTAGTGAGATCCCATCTGGAGTGCTACATCCAGCTCTGGGGCCATCAACAAAAGAATAATATGGGCCTGCTGGAGTGAGTGCAGAGAAGGGCCATGGAGATGACCAGTCAGAGGGATGAAGGAAGGACGGCGAATGCGGACTAATTAGCTTGAGAAGAGAGAGATATAACTACAAATAGGGGGGTTGAGTAATAATTAATAAAAAATTTATGTCATCTGTAACCAGTGAATGCTGATGCATTTGTTAAAATATATAAATTGTGTAAAGTTTTGATGACTGAGGAGCCAACCCTTTGTGGGTTACCACCCAGCTCCCGACTTTGCACAAACTAGAATGAAAAGTAGAAATAGCTTGCCTTGCTATGTGAATTGGTGCCATGCACTACATAACAAACACCCATGTTTGGGACAACACTTTGGGCTGTTCAGCCTGGAAAAAACACAGGGGAGATCTCACAGAGGGGCTAGAAGAAGGTTGGAGGGGGACTTTTGACCAAGGCATGCAGTGACAGAACAAGGAAGAATGGCTTTAAACTGAAAGAAGGTAGGTTTGGACTGGATATTAGGAAGAAATTCTTGTTAGGGTGATGAGACACTGGCACAGATTGCCCAGAGAAGCTGTGGATGCCCCATCCCTGGAAGTGTTCAAAGCCAGACTGAATGCAGCTCTGAGAAAACTGGTCTAGTGGAAGGTGTCCTTGCCCATGGCAGAGGGATTGGAATTCGATGATCTTTAAGGTCCTTTCCAACCCAAACCATTCCATAATTTCGTGATTCTATGATTCACCAAGCAGACCCCTGCTTTAGCCACTAGCAGTTTACATTTAGACACTTAACAGTGGTGAAGACTCACCAGTTTGCTGACATAGAATTAAAAAAATTGGCAAAGTTAGTTGATACTCATTATTGATCCCCTGTGACACAGTGACCATTTTCCTCAATGCAGAAGGACAGAAGCAACAGCAGAAACATATAAAAAATAACCATTTAAATTGTTTTGCTCAGTAAATAGACATAAGGTCTTGCCAGCAGTTCTTGGTTTGTCCATGCTCCTGGCAAAAACGGAGATTTTTTAAAGAAGATACCTACAAATGCCAGCCTAGCATCCTAATAACAATGGTCACACCTGCCGCTTGTTTTTCTGCTCTTCAGGTTCCACCTGGGTGAGAAGCAGAGACCAAATGAAAGGCAGGAGTTACCTGGGCCAGTTCACATCTTGTGTTGCAACTTTGTGGGAGGGAATGCTTGCTCTTGCTATTGTAAATTAAGGAGAATAATTCCCTCATCTCTGTCTGGGGTGGAGCTGCCACTGAAATTGCACACCTTTGCTTTCTGAAATGCAGCCAAGGGCTATTACAGTCCCATATGTGACCAAGAAGAAAACAATCAGCTTAACCTGTCCATGCTAGTTTGGGTCTGGGACTCTCACTGTCCTGGCAGCCCTATGAACAAAGATAATAAAGCAATGGGAAAAGGAATAGAAAGTGACATGCTTATTTTCAGCCTATCAAGTGAAATCTGTTCTTCGGTCCAGCAGAAAACTCAGATTTGTTGGGTCACTGTTAAACCAAATAAGAACAGCTGCTTAACAAGAATCCAATCCACTGACAAATGGTCGAGCTGACACATGGAGAGAGGATAGTGTTACTAAGGAAAGTTGCTGGGAGTAGAGAACGTCTGGTCACTTTCTGTCAGAAAACAAAACAAAACCAAAAAAAAAGGTTGCAAGATGAGGGTGGTTTAGGCACTTTTTTAACCCTGTGTTTGCTCTGAGTCCAAAACTTCAAGCTAGCTTAAACACCTGTGTTTACCAGCCCAGTTCCTCAAAAATATCAAGGAATGGCCAAAGTGCTCCTCCAGTTTTCCTGTGCAAGGCTCGTGTACATAGAGACCTCCATTTTACGGTGTGCACAAAATGAGATGGAAGCTCTAGCCCAAGTAAACAGCCTCTATAAGAACAAGATTTAGGCATTCATATGTATTTTCATCTGAAGAATACAAAATATTTGTAAACAGTCATTAACCAACCTCCTAACATCTCCTGTGAAAATAGGTAGGTAGCCCCATAGGTTTGGAGACACGGTATAGAAGCTCTGGAGTAATTTTTTCTTTTATTTTTAAAAATTTTACCAGCCCACTTCAGTTAAAAGAGAGATGGCTGGAAGCTAAACAAATGCTGAAGTTGAGACCTTAAAACTGGAACACATTTCTGGATTTAGCAGCTTAAATTTTCCAGCAAATGCAGTTTTATAGCGTGAAGTCTCCAAAGCTGAACATCGCGGACTTAAAGACATCAGGCTTAACCTATGCTTAAAGGTCCCTCAGCACCTGATAGTCTTTGCAGCTGCTGAGTTTTATTGCTAGAACCAGACAGTTCAAACTGGGGACATCAGCCAGTTTAATAAAAGCACAGCAAAATGTCTCGAGAGTGACCTATTTCAAGCATCATGTGTTATGGGCATGCTCATGCCTTATCACAAAGCCATGAAAGTCAAAGTTTGAAGAGGATGCTGGACTGGAAACAGCAGCTTGCTAAACCTGGTTGTCCATTACAAGGAGCACTCGTCCATTACAAGGAGAAGCCCAACTCTCTGAAAGTGAAATCCACTGTACACCAACCACGGGCTCAAAAAAATCTAACACTGAGGAGCCCAAAACCAAAGGAAAGTAATGGGAAAAGGAAAAAGTCTCAACCTTCTCTTCCAAACAGACTTTTTTCTTCAAAATCATTATGGGGAGCTAACAGTAAATTTGAGCTATGAGTAAAATTGGACTATGGTACAGACAGTCTTATTTTGCACAGATCCATCCGTGTCTAAAAGTAAAGGGCCTCCTAGAAATCTTTCTATAATGCAAATTAAGCACACATTGGCTTCTGTTAGTTTCTGTAGGGGCTTAAACTGTGGACCAGAGCTACCAGAGGGTGGGAGAGTAGGTAAAGAGGGTATGTCAGTTGTCATGAACTCTCTCAAATAAATGGGAATGTGGTGGCTAGCATCATAATTGGACTTGACTTCTCAGACCGGAATTGAAAAACCAAGCACTGGGAACTTTCCACGCCAGAAATAAGTTTAGACCCTAAGTCACACATGCCTTACGGCACTTGTTGGAAAATTTAAGTTGCTAAATCCACAACCATGTTCCAGTTTTAAGATTTCTGCTTCACCATTTGTTTAGCTTCAGCCAGGTCATTCTCAACTGAAGTAGTCTGGCAACAGGATAAAATGGTGAAATTATTCCAAAGTTTCTAGACCAGAAGCATTGTTTGGAGTTCTGTAAATCAAATGGACCCAGCTTTGCGGAGAAAGAAAAAACACTGAACTGACATGGATGAAATAATATTTAAAGCATGATCCTTCAGGACTTTCACAAAAGTGAAAGCTTTCTTGCTTGGCCAGTGCCCTCTGTCACTTGTGTTTACAGGCACAGTCAGTGGTGTAGGTCTCAACACCCTCCATTTAGGCTGGATAGTAATGCCTGGGTTTCCCTGTGCCTTTCTTAGGAGGGAGTGCTGACCCAGCACGGCTCCATCTCTTAGCCACAGCTGCTAACTCCGTAATTTCCAAGACCTCTTTTCTGGCAAGTTACATTTTGGCTGAATCAGCTCCCTGAGCCAGTTCCTGAGCAGCTCCCCTGCATGGTCAGCAAAAGGGTCAGGACAAGGAGCCAGAGTTTCTGAGGCTCTGCAGTCACCAACGTGTGGAGCCACAGACAGTGAGTGTTGGGTTTGGCTGCAGCTGAAAGGTGTGTCTCAGCTGTTTGCTTTTGCCTGTTAGCAGTCAACTGACAGCCTCATCCCAAAACTCAGCACTTGGCTAGATGAATCCCATTTCCAGTTTCCCTAAAGGAAACCAGCCTTGACAACAGGTCTTTGAAGCGTACATGCACCCACCATTTTCTTGAGACTGTCTGCCTAGACACCACAAATCCATCTGCTTCACCCCAACCCTGTGAGCAAATAGGTGATAGATTTAGAAGCCGACACAGCAAGCAAAGACGTATTTAGCAAAAACCGAGAACAGATATGATGTCTTGGAAACAAAGCACAGGGTATATCCCGGCTTTTAGCCCCAGGAATTCAGGCAATCTTTTGTCTTTTGAAGACAGCTTTTGGTTCGGGAAAACCTCCATTTCCATTGCCATCTCCCTCGTTTTGATTCCACTGGTTCCAAGCTTGCACTGACAATGGCTCTACCTGATGTCAGATTCTCCAAGTGACTGACAATGTGCTCATGTTTACGGTTCACACCTCATCGGCCACACACATTCCAATAATTACTCCACAAGGAGTTGGTTCCCAGCAGCTTGGTGGCCAAATACTCTCCATGTGTAGTCCAGGCTATTCATTTTATACAAGATTTTAAATACACTCCATAATATTACACAGTTATTAATTCAGCTATGAATACCTCCATCAAGCTCATTGCTTTGGCTTACTTTATCAGCTGTGGCAGAAGGACCACACACCGTCACATTGCACAAACAGGCTGAGAAGCTGCCTTGCCTGGACGTGTGACTGACAACATGCTCTCCCAGCAATTTTCGCTGGCTCTCTGAACTACAGTGACTCTCAGACCAGGAACATCTTGCCCAGACCCTGGTTCAAATGACTAGTAACTCTCTCTGTCCTGTCTCTTTGTTCTGCACTGACCAACAAGTGAGTCTGCCCTTTGCTATTTCTTTCTCCATCTGGCCCTCACTTCCTTTCCTCTCCCAATCCCCTTCCATTTACCTCCCTTCCTTTCTGTAACCCATGTCCTTTTGGTTTTCCTTCCCCTTAGCTTCTTTCTTCCTAAACCCATCAAAATCAAATATGAAAGACTTGCATCATAACAATGATTGCCAGCATGCTATTCCATCCATTAGTTTCCCCTTTTCCCAGCCTGTTTCCCTTTTCACAACAAAGACCACAGAGACTGCAAATCAGAAGTGACTTCCTGGAGAAGGTTTTTCCAACACCCAGTTGGGTGGGACCCCATTCTGCCCTATACAATGCTGATAAGGAGGAGTATAAAACTCTTCAAAGAGCGGAGGATCATAGGAATGTAACATAAAACAGGTACCCAGAAGCCCAGTCCTCCTTGATTTTCATCTTCTGTCAAGGAGTATGTTTATATCTATGCTCCACATTAGATTTCTTTAGGACTGTGTCATATTAAAAGCAAGTTGATTATTTCTTCACGCAAAGCTATGAAATAAGATGTGCCTTGTTCAAATGTATAGATAAAATGTGTTTCAGAGTTTTCTATAAACTAAAAGAGCATGAAGGAATAGACTTTTTTTGTTATTTAAATTCACTGATCAGAGCCACATTTTTGTCTTGCCTTGAAAAAAAGTCAAAATAAGTCATTAAAAATGTACTTTTTGGTATATCAGAATCCTCTCTCAAGTGAGAAATTAGTAAATAACTTTCAAATATGGGTAATGTATCTTGACCTTAAAAAGAATCACACAAATTTTTAAAACACTACTGCCGTAAAAAACATGTCAGTCCCCTAGAGAAATGGATCATCTTTTCAACAGATAGAGAACACCCCTAGTAAACACAGATGCTGTTTTCCTATGGTTTCCAGTGCCACTGAAGTCAGAGGCTGCTCTCGCAGCTGCTGAGCACAATTTATTATGTCTGCACCACTAAAGCCTCTAAGAACCTGAACACCCAGCATTAGAGATGATCCTCCCTACGTCCTGCCTTTGCTGAGCGTTTTCCAACTGGATAAACCAAATCCTTAAAAAAAACCCATAAAATCAGTGCCACTGCAAGCCCCACATGCAGCCATCAGCAGGGAGGGCTCAGGGGTGTCCGTGGGCAGCTCACATTTACTTGTGAAGCAGAGGCAACTTACCTAAAGCACAGCAGCCTTTGGAGCTGGGGGCAGCCATGGATTTGGCACTAGGATAGGCAAGCCTTCTCTGGCCAGGGTTCACGCTCTCCTCTCGCGCCGTGGGGGGGAATCACATTCCAGCAATCAGCACAGCAGCCCCAGGAACGCAGAGCGTGCAGGGCTGACTGACGGACACTCCGCGCCAGCAGATCTGCCAGCTGGATTTCATCCCCTTGGCTGCCAGAAACAGCTTCGTATCATCACTCAGTTAACTGACGCGCAAAAGGCAACTGTGATGTTGGTATGCAATTGCCTCTTAAATTATGGAATTCTGAGGCCTTCCTCAATCAAATTATGAGGATGCACAGTAACAGGGAATAAGGGAGCTGTCATGGTCAGCTATGTTGTGGGTTCCCTTTATCCTGCCAAAGGTGCAAGAAGTCGTAACTTCTCCACAAAGCTGCAGTAACTGATTGTGCAAATACCAGCAGATCATTGCACGAGGGAAAAAAATAAATTTTAAAAAAAAATCTTGATACACATCACCTCCAAATTAACTTCATTCAGAGGGAGTAGGCTCATATGTTTCACTTTGCATTTGCAATAGCCTCAGAGTATCTGCACAGCTCCTGGAGTGGGTGGCAGAGAACTTCCTGAAGTTCTCATAATGACCTCAACACATCCTAATGTTGCTTATGGCTAATGCACTCAAAACAGGGTTCAGGACAAACTAGGAAAATATTAGGGGAGACATAGAAGTCTTCAGAACCAGTCATACAAAACTACTGCTTAGTACAAATTGCCAGTTGCAAGCTTTTTCAGAAATAGGAATATTTTCATCCTGTTTGGAAAGTGCTCCCCTCCTTGCAAACACTGCTAATCAAAGCATGCAAAAGAAGAGCTGTTCAATAACAGCTGATGCCAAGACAAACAGGAAGGAACCCTGGATGCCCAGATGCTGACACTGCACCCATGATTTGGGTGTCCCTAAACCACTGCCAAACCTATCACCAGGGAGGAGGTGGGTGAAAAAAGACAGAGAAGAGGGAATGGATCTGCTTGGTAATGAAGCCTAACAGTGTTTTATAAAATGCATGGTTCTCTACTATTCAATTTGAAATACATTAAAAAGTCCAGTTCAGTCAGCTGAGGTACCAAATATTAAGTTAAACACCTTACAGTTTGCATTAATGGAGTTTTAGATACCTCCCTTTTCTTTTAAAAGTGGAAATTTAGAGAAAATAACCACTCAGTCTTGAAGAGGAACATACAGAGGTGACAGCTTTCTTAAAAATTCTTTTTGAATGTTTTGAGAACAGTCAGCATTGATCAGACTTCACATTTCAAAGCTTCACAGAGGAAGAAGCTTTGGACACAGATCTAAGGAAAAAAAGCTACGTTTGCAATGCATATGGTAGTCCATTAGCATTATATTTTCAACACTTGAGTGAAGTCTGTGATTTCCTGCATGTTGACTGGTGAGCTACAGCACAAATTCACTCTCACAGTATTTATAGCTGCTGGCATTCAAGACTCAGTTGCAATATCTACTCAGTGTCTCTTCACATGAAGTCCTTTAATGGGCTGCTTTGGCTCCAGGCAGGGCAAGACTTACCTTTTCTTCATCTTTAGGTCAGCATTTCTTAACCACTTACCGTGAGTTAACATGCGTGGTGTCGTTCTGCTAACATCCAAAGGAAAGGGCTCAGACTATGGATCTGGCAACAAAATGCTGTTCTGTTTTCCACTGGAACTCCATTCTACATCATTAAGATCTTTAAAAGCAGTAAAACCGCATATTTCACACACATTTCTCTTCTGGCTGACTTCAGCTATGAGCACTGGAGAAGCTCCTGCCACTGACACACCACTGCTTCTAGTCCAGTACTGCTAGGCTCACTGTCCAGCATCACTGTTGAGTATCTTCGAAAGGCTTTCCACACACCCACATGACTTTAACCCCTTACTGGCCAACAAAGTAAAAAAAAAGTAGTGCTTCAGTCAGGGGTGTGGGAGGGAGGGTGGATTTGTAACACAGTCTTACCCCTGCCCTTAGCACAGCCTCCATAGAGCTGCTAGGGAAGAGCTGCTTGGCTTGAACAGAGATGTTGCTTCCCCCTGCTCTGTCTTCCTCTGAAAATTTTCTGTGCATTTTTTCTGATACCCTGAAAGCTTAAAAATCTGACCAGATATTTTGCATTTGTTACATCACAGCTTATTATGGTGAGAGCATAATCTCAGCTGATGCCTCCCAGTGAGAGGTACCAAGTAAGACACGCAACACAACGTCTGTGACCACTGAGAGAGAATTGGGAAGGGACACATGGATGTTTGAAACCTCCTCACAGAAGCGTGTCAGGCAGCTGTTTCTGGCTGTACTTATTCCCAGCACAATGGTTGTCCAAGGACAACCCTTGTAAGGTCAGATCAAAAGGTCCACCTACAACAATGTCCAGTCAGTGACAGTGGCCACCAGCAGCAGATGCATAGGAGAAAATAGTATAAGGACAGGCCACAGATTGAGTAATCCCTTCCCTGGTAATCCCTTCCCCGGTACAAGCTTCCAGCAGCTGGCCATTTAGAGACTTCCTGAGCTAGAGGCCACATCCGGACCATTGTATTTGGTAGCCACTGATGGACTTATCTTCTATTAATTTGTATAATCTTTTTTTGAGTCCATTTATACTTTTGGCCTCCACCACACCCCATGGCAACGAGCTCCAAATTTTAATAATGTACTGTGCGAAGTAGTACTTCCTCTTGTTTGTTTTAAACCTGCTGCCTGATCATTTCATGGGGTGCCTCCAATTGTGTCACAAGAAATACTGATTAATCACTTCCTATTCACAGTGCCCACAGCACCCGATTTTACAAACCACTATCACCTCACTCATCTATACCCACCCTCACTTATCCTTTCTGCTATTTAGTCTCTGCTATGGACTCTGCCTGTCCTACTGTTATTTGTTCTGTGGGTTTTTTTGTCCACAGCTATTTGTGAGCTGAGACTCGCAAGAAACTGTTTCAATGACTCTTAAGAGCCTTCTCATGGTGGTGAAACCTCATCCACAGTTCATTATGGATCCATATGTGCTAGACTCACTTTCCCCTTTTCCCGGTGCATTATTCCACATTTATCAAAACCTAATCGTATTTGCTGGTTTATCAGCTAGTCACAAAATATGCTGTAACCTCTTGCAAAGACCAGCATCATTGGTTTTTTAACTTATCTGGACCTATTGAAGCAACAGGTCCCCCAGCAGCTGGAGTCCAGCATACTCAATATAATTAGTCACTACTGGCCCCATCTGCCTGGCATTCTTCTCAGTCACCAGCAGGCTCTTGCCTTCCTGTACCTACCACACCAGGACCACAGAGATGGAGACAGCCAGCCGCTCAGGGAGTCTGTAGGAAAGAGGGCTGTACGTCTTATCTGATGCTGAAAATAAACTTCCAGACAGATGTGCTTCTACCAGAAGGGTTTGCCCATGGCAGAACGAGACGTGGGAAACCTACTCAGCAAGTCCTCTTGTGAAAGCCCAGCCTTGCAGGGCAGCAAGGCTCAGCGAGAGGGTTAAAGGACACAGGCTGGAGACAGGGCCAGTGGGGGAACAGCTGAATGGCTCCAAGACAAGCCCCCTTCCCAGGGCCTCCCCTGTCACCTCTGGGCTATTTTCAATTTAGAAGCCCCCTAGAAAAAGAGCCACAGGCAGACAAAACTTGTGCCCCCAGAGGCCTCCTGAAGTCATGCATAGAGGGAATGAACTTTGGCTTTGGGGGTCATTTGGGTGTTAAGTGGAGAGATCTGTTTTATGGGCTTGATGAAGGAGGAGGAAAAGAACTTCCTTAGCACAGCTCAGCCATCGCTGTGGGGGATGAAAGGACACAGTCTTGGCTAGTCCAGCTTCTCTGAGGAGGGTGAAAAGATATCAAAAAACCCCCAACCAAACAGGAACACTCATTTCAACTGCTGTGAATCGGTGGGGTGAGGGAGGAAGAAAGGGAGGAGCAGGAAGTGGTAACTTATTTGGACTCCTGAAATGAAACTCCAGTACTCACAGGGTTTCACAGCTCACCACTTTGTTTTCACCCGGTAAAAAAAACCAAAGCAACAATTCATGCCAGGGTTTTGTGCTGCCTGTGGCTGCTACTGGACACAACTTCAAAATCCAACCAAAAGGAAACTCTTTTAATTGTAACATTCGTCCTTCCCCCAGAGAAACCCAGTCTTCTTTGGCCCTTAAAGCGACCACTTAATGTGCATCATCATCCCAGAATTCCTCATCTCTGCCCCCACTTTCCAATGCATATACACTTTTATAATGGGCTTTTCCGTGAAGTCTGCTGACTTGACTGAAGTCAATTATTTCAGAAACAATTCAGGCATTCCTGCCAAACACAGTTCCCTGGAAACCCAGCAAGGCTCTTGTGCAAGGTCTGGGCTGTTGCCTGTTCAGGTAGTGTCACTCTAGGGCACTGAGAAAGAAACACAACCATAGAATCATAGAATCATTTAGGTTGGAAAAGAGCTTTAAGATCATCAAGCCCAACCATTAACTCAGCACTGCCAAGTCCACCACTAAACCATGTCCCTAAGTGACTCATCTACATGGCTTTTAAATACCTCCAGGGGATGGTGACTCAACCACTTCCCTGGACAGCCTGTTCCAATGTTTGACAACCTTATGGTGAAGAAATTTTTCCTAATATCCAAACTAAACCTCCCCTGGGGCAACTTGAGGCCACTTCCTCTTTTTTCTTGTTACTTAGGAGAAGAGGCCAACACTCAACTCATCTTGCTTGGAAAAGCCTCTTCATTTAAGGATGGCATTGGCAACTGTAGATGAGCAGACAGGAAGGATGTCAAATGTTGAGGTTCCAAGTTACAAATGAGCTCTTTGTCTGGTTCTTCCCTCCACAGCCCTATAATACCCATCAGAAGCTTGCTGCAATGCTCCTCCAGTTGTACTGCACGAAGTCCTCATCCCTTTTCCCATCATCTCAGTGATTAACACCCCCACAAGAAGTTTACTTGCAAAAAATACATGCAAAATTTCTGCACGCCCCAGGGTCCAACAGCAAGCAGAACATAAAATAAATGGGGCGCTGTCCCTGCCTCCTCATTTTAGCTATCATTTTGGCACATGCCAGAACATTACCCCAAGCAAAACATCATCAGGTAATGAACAGGGATTTGCATGCAATTCCAGCAGTGGGCCTGACCACAGGCACTGATCACTGCAAGTTATTCCTTCCAAGGATCATCACAAATTCCATCTTTGCACATTGGCTGCACAAAAAATGGCTGCAAGACCTACTGTCATTTGTAGTTTTAATTGGATTATCAACTGAGGTGACATAGTAGTTGATGTTTCTGCACAAAAACATGTTTATTACAATGATGTAGAACTGACTCAGAGCACAAGGATGCTTTGAGGCTTCCCTGCTTGATCAGCAGATTCAAATCCCTTGCTGCCAGATTGGCATAAATTGCTAGCCAGTCCCTTCCCAAGAGACAAGCTTTGACTATCTCTCCTGACGGCAGTAACCAGTCATGTACCAATTAGATGTGCATCCTTTCCAAAAACAGCTTCATGAACACCCAAATAGAGTATCTTTGGATCTTACAGCCCTCTTATTCCAGAAGTCAGGGTTTTGAAAATGTCAGGGAAGATATCCTCAGTTTCCCCTTACACGCAAAAACTCTTCCAAAATGTACACAGAAGAAAAAGAAGAGAGCTAAAATAAAGATGGAACTGCACAGTACAAGCAGAAATTATTTTTTAGCTATCTTTAAATATTTCTATTTTTATGTGCAATGAGATCTTTCATGTTCTTTCGGTCTACCTCTGCTCACTTTAAGATCAAACTGTTTTTTTTTTGCCAGCAATTCATTTGGAGCCTGCTCTCTGCCACCCCTCTCCCTCCCCACCTGCAGGCAAGCAGGGATCTGGGCCTCACAAGACAACTGTGGCGTGGGTGTTATTGGCTGTCTGTTTTGGCAGCCTCTCATCCTTTCTTCCAGCTCTGTTTTGAAACACAATCTAAATTTAAAAAAAAAAATATTAGACATTCCTGCTCTCCCTACTCACACCATGAGCACTCCCATTGCCCCAGCATAAAGCATGGCTGCAAAAGGAGCAGCACTGGGCAGGATGGCAAATGTTCATCAAGGAAAAACCTTACTCCAAGAAAAGATACATGCTTCAGGAGGGGCTGAGGCAAAAACCAGGGAGAAGAGGGCCAAGAGGGCTTGGGTCAGCCCTCTCCCACATTTAATAGCATTAGGTTCTAATGTAATTTGGACTAAAAGACTAAATCTTTCCTCTGGTTTGATGGATGTTAACATCCCTTTTTTTTATTATTCTTTAATAATGTATTACATAACATTCTGATACACTAATTACCATCTCATGTCATAGCAATTTTATTAAGAGCTTATACTTACAAATACCCATTCTGAAACGATTTCAGGACTTTTTGCAATTTTCTCTGAACTACTTTTGTTGAAGCACTGGCAACACGGCCTGATGCTGCTTGGTGCAGCTTCCAGTAACACATCTCTACACAAAGGTGTCTCATGAGCCCTGGGAGTCAGGCATGGATTCTTCTTGCATTTAGTCTCAAGGACTTGTAAACAAGTTACTTTTAGCACACTAGGTTGTGATAAAACACTGGTAACACAGCCCTATTAGGTTCCTGTACCTGCTACAGTTCCAAATCCAGAAGCAATGCCAAGAGAGAAGAATTCCTTTATACCATGTAATGGAAAATTTGTTAACTATTCTGCAGTTAGTGTTTGCTCATTAACATGTTATCATCTCGCGAGGCAAGACTTGGTGCCATGAGGTATTTTTCTGTATAAAATTGCTAATGCCATCAGGATTGTCCAAATGGGATCATCATCATTAAAAAGATTACATGGTGAGGAAAGGGATTACGACAACATCTCAGTAGAAGGATTACTAATCACAAGTAGAATCCTGGTACAAATCTCATTTTCTGTATACAAGAAAGGACACAAAACCTTTTAAACATAATTTATATACATTTATGGCTTTATACAACAAACTGTCAGGGATTGTTCTCATGTGTCTGTAGAAGTACATCAGGCACTTTTTCTGAAAATATCCACGTATGAATTTTAATTTTGCAATGTGACTAAGTCAGAGCAGTGAAGCGTTGAAGAGCTGTCACACTACTCGCAAATAGAACTAGCAGTATGTACATGCCAATCTCTTAGATATTGCTGGTTTGTGGAACACCTTCAAAAAAGAGGCCAGTTTTCATGTTGAATAATTTGCGTTTTGCTTGCATAAACCATGCTGCATTTTACATTATGATTACCAAAATAATAATAATAATAATGAGAATATCTTATTTTAAATCAGTCATAAATTAAGAATCCTAGCAATTTCATAATGAAAATAGGAATTTCAAATCAGTAAAAAAATAAAAAAGTACTAACATACATCCAGTGGTTTAACAAGTGCAAATTTTATACTGTTTTATAATTGGTCCAATTTTAACTTCTCAGGGATGCTCTGTTGACTTAAGCCAATAATAAGCAATATGATTTTTGCTTATAAGTTTAGGCAAACTGTCAGTTTATCAAAGCAGAGCTTTCCAATTAATGCATCTACTACCTAAACATATATCATATAGCTATATTATGGAAACAATACATCTTTATATTTAAAATATCTGAACAGCTCTATAATACAATAAACTTTTAATAACAGTACAAACCAGAGAAAAGTCAAAAACAAGGCTGCATAGGTAAGATCATCTGCACAATTCACAAACCAATCATTTACAACAATTCTGACAAACTAAGTTACTCCAGAAACTTGGTACTTTTACTGAAAAAGGATTTATAACTAGAGGTCACATAATGCTTGTTTTCAAGGCAGACAACATGCTCCTTCACCAAACTTCACAGTATTCCAGAATTACAATTGCAAAATATTAGAATGGCACCACAAAAAAAAAAAAAAAAAAAAAAAAAATCCAAACAAAAAACCCCCCAACATTCAAAAAACCCCAAACCCCAAAAAATGCCAAATTGACCATGCAGCCCAAATCTGATTTCCTATAACTGTTTTCTCACAATAATTAAAAGGGCTTTATACAGACTGTTGTAATTAAGGAAAGGCTACATTTGTTATTCATAGTTATAAAAGGAAATTAATACAATATCTGTTTACAGGAAGTTATACAGTAGCAGTAAATAATAAATGGGAGGTATATTGTTAAACATAGCATGTTCAGCTGCATCCCCATAGAGTATAGCATTGACTACTGCTTTCTTTGCATGCAGAGGTGGATTTTATGACTACTTTGGCCTATGTATATCCATGCCTATTTGGGAGCAAACATTTTTGCACATGCAGCAGACAGAAGGATCTTCAGAAACCCCTATGTGAGCACTGCCAGGATTTACTATCACATTTCAGACTATGCATTTGATGGTGAAGATGCTATTAGAGATATTTGCCCGTAAAAGCAGGTGGCTTCGTTGAGGCTTTGGCACTAAGAACATTTGATATTGCTCAAAACAAGTCCAAAGACCAATTTCACACTGGGGAAGATTCTGTATCACATCAGTCTCTGGAACTGCCTGACAACCATAATAGCCTATCTAAAAAAGTAGGACCAGCTGTAATTAGTAGTGATTTAAGCCCCACAGGGAGCTAAATGCTTGCACATCAATAAATACATGGCAGAGCCTTAGGAAAGTCATAACAGGATCATTAAATATATGGCTTGTTACTAAACTTCATTTACTTGGCACATCCCGTTTCCTTCTCCACCATACACCATCACTACAGGGAGGATGAGTTTCAATTAGGACATTTTCCAGTTGTGAGCTCTTTAGACAAAAGTAAAATCAGTGTAAAAATATTTGTTTCCCCCCTTCTCCATGACAGCCAGCCCTAGCAAAAATGATGTTAATTCTGTCAGTGCATAAAAAAGCTCCAAGGACTTCTACAACACAAATGTTGTGTAGCAACCAGTGAAAAGACAGGTGAGGCCTGTTATTCACACATCCATAAAAACTGCATCATGCAATTGCAAAAAATCAGAAATCATTTATTCCAAGACCCACTCATGAAAATGCTCAGGTAGCTGTCAGTGTGCCTACTCCAGCAAGAGCAGGTTTTTCCACAGAAACCTCTGTTATTAATGCTCTCCCTACCCTAAACCTCATGCATTTGTATAACTTTGCCACTTACTTTATCTTTCTTACTGAAAAAAAAGTAATGTTTTGTCCTGCAATAAGGTCAAAGAAGTTTTAGTCTCCCACTCAAAAGTAGAATTTTTGCCTCTTCAAATCTACTGCTTTACAACAGAAACACTGATGAACCCTAAAACTAGTTCTAATTAAGACAAATGACCATTTTGTCATTAATTTTACTACAATTACAAATTTTCAGCAAAAAGTCCTGCTCTTGAGTGCACAAACATTATGAGACCTCCATGAAATAAATATAAATGTGAAGCATTGTACAAGCATCTTAACAATGAATACTTAACACTTTGTGGTAGTCAGAGTTAAAATGATAATAGAAGCAGATGACATTTCTAAAAATGTATATATAAAACTGATTAAATATTTCTAAACATAAAGTTGTCTATATTTATACATCACACAACAAAAAAAGGGACAGAAATGTTTTGTATTCAAGATCCTTATTAAGCTTTTCCTTTATTAGCACTCCCAAGTGCTAGGGAAATTTATAAAAACACGTACTTAATCCAGTTAAAATACTGTACAAAATGAAGAGGTTATGAATGCTGCCAGATCTCAGATTTTTTTAAGTTGCCTATGTAACAAAAGTAGATTTTAATTATAAGAAAAATAGCTTGGAAAGTATTCCAAAAATTATCTTAAGCCCAACAATAAAGTGATTAATCTGACAATGAAATCCAGATATATTCTTGCATAAATTTACACAAATACAGGTAACTTATCAAATGGCATTTAACCTACTGTTTGCTTTGAATAGTCAGTGAGTTTAGTAGGATCATATTTAACAGGCTATTCTATTCCCATATGAAATGTGTGGCAATTTTGAGGAAAATAATGCAGTTTGTACTGCTGCAAGGCAAGTCCACAGTTATCTCAATTCATCAAAACACAGGTAACATCAACGAAGGTTAAACTTACTTAGGGCATGAGATCATCACAGTATTCTTACAAAAGTTTATAAACTTTTCTTGGACCAAAACAGATAGTCTTAAAAAACAATTCTTCTTCTACAGATCATACTGTACAAAACCGAAAGCACAACATGATGTAAGTAAGAGTCTTTGCTGTGATTATATGGTGTAGTGAATTTGGCACTTCAGAGTAATGAAATTTCCAATGGCACAGTTCTTATCTACAGCAGCACATAACCTGCAAACCTTGGGCAAACATCCTGTACAGGAAAATACTCTCTCTGCTGCCAACTCTGACGAAAGGAAGAAAAAAAAAAAGAAAGACCCCAAAAAAAGTCAGTGCATGCGCACAGCTTTGTCAAGAAAATTAAAAAGAAAGGTGAAGGACATCTTTGTACTGCTTTTCTCAGTTCCTGCTGTCAGACAAGTCTGGAGAATTTAACCATAGCCTAGGGAGAAAGAAAAAACAACAAAAAGAACAAATTAACATTCACAACAGATGAATAAATCTATTAAAATATGCTCAAGCTAGCTTTAAGATACCTTAAATGGGGAAAAAAAAGTATTCATAATTGGCTAGTTACCAGCAAGTTTTTTGTTTGAAACATCAATGACAAAATATTAGTGTTCCATATGAAGTAAGAGAAGTCGGTACATGACAGTCCTAATGCACCAGCGCAAACCTGATTTTCAAACTAACAAAGGACTGGAAAGTGACTGACTGTTACTGAGGGAGCTCACATTCCAACACAGAAGAACTCCCAGATTTTAAGCATTTTGACATTTCTTTCTTTACCCTTTAGCTGTTTTGCAGACTTATTATAAAAAGCACAGCTTACCTCCTATTACATCCTAGCCTGACACCCAACTGTGTGTGGTTGTCTTTACGCTGTGCTGAAAACTTTGGTTAGGCAATACACTGTCAAAGTTAAAATCTAACGTTTCTCCATCCATAAGGTCATTACGGATAATCGACTCCATGTCACAGTCCAACCGTTCAATTAACATGTCATCTAAGTCACTGGGAAGCTTCTCCTGGTGGAGGGAAACAATTCCCACCCTCCCGTAGCCATTGCAACTGTTAACAGGAGCATACGGATTCATGGCATTCATCTGCATTGGGTGACTCATAGGCACTTGTAACGAAGTCTTCACTGTCGACAGGCGGTTTAGCCCTGATGTGTTTGACATGGTGTTCACGGTGTGTGACAAGGCACGGCCATTGACTGCAGGTGCTGGCTGGTTGTGTCCCTGGTGAGGGCGGGCATTAGGGTTCATCATTTTGTTGTGGGGCGGCTGGCTGCCGTAATTCGGCATCACCGAGTTGGCGACCATCAGCACACTCTGGCCCAGCACCCTGCCACCAGCCTGGGAAACACCAGTGTCCAGTGATGCCAAGATATCGTTGTGCGGCGGAGAATCGGAAGTCAGTAACTCCTTCAGAAGTCCTGCAGGACAGTTATATTGGCTCATCGATCCATAGCTTGATTTACTGTCTTGGAGAGTCTGCATAGGAATCTGGGACAAAGAGTTCATGCTAGCTTGAGCGTAAGTGAATTTCCTGTAGTCAGGATTTGGTGAACCTATACTTGTGGTCGAGGATGCGAACGAGTAACCTGGTGTTTGCTGCATCAGCGTGGCAGATGAAGACTGGGTTGACACAGTCATTGATGTATTAGGTGACAAGAGATTGAGATTATCCAAAAGGTTTTCCATGTTCTCAGAATTACTCATCTCTGAAAGGCTGGGTAGAGTAGAAGTCATTTTGGTGGCTGATGATGGGTATACCATGGAGTGCACATCCCCATCTCCAAGATCATCTTGCTCTGGCAAAATAGGAGAAAGTCTTCCGCTAATTGTGCTAGCATTAGAGCTCGTTCTAGGTCGAAATGTACTCCAGTTATCAAAGTCATCATTACTGTGAGAGCTGGGACTTGCAGGCCACTTTGAGAACTGTGATCCAGGGCTGTCACCATTTCCCTCTTGACCAGACTGAAGGGCTGCTTTTTTCTTGGCAGCTCGGCCTCTGCTTTTGGCAAACTTGCTGTTGTTATCCATGGACGCTGCTCGCCTCCTAGGAGATTTGCCACTCTTCCCTCCTTCAGGATTGAGCATCCACCAGGAACTCTTCCCCGTTCCCTCATTTTGCACTCTGATGAACTTGCTGTGCAGAGACAGGTTGTGACGGATTGAATTCTAAAAAACAGAATAGCGTGTAAGAAATGGAGAAGACATGCATCTTTTATGGCATACTAATACCTGCTTTTGTAAGCATACTCTCATTTTGTTAGAAAACACGGGGTAATCATTAAATAAGAAAACATGTCAGCCTGGAAACATCTTTTATCAGCTCACCACTCTGAACTGGCTGAAACAAGCTTGCAAAGAGTCACCATGTCAATTTGTCTGTCATCTGCCTCGATCACATCTGACATTATAAAAAGTTAAATAAAACACTACAGGAACTGTTCTGAAGTAAAAATTTCACATAGAGGAGACAAAATAAAACAGACGATCAAGGAGACCTTCTCAGAAGATCTTATTACCAGCTTCACTCTGATGAGTGAACCTGACTGTATTTATGGATTTTTTCAAATTATTATTTTAAGCGAAGTTCGGGAATGCTAGATCCTCTTCTATGGTCCTTTTAATGGATTCTCATCCTGCACATCCCTAAACTCTACAGACATGCAACACACAAATTGTCACTATTGCCACGGATCATTAGTGAGGTTTATATCACTTGTGTTATATGAGAAAATAACATATAGAACACCAGTTAAAGATTAAGTTCTACTTTTTAAAAATAAACATCATAATATGCCTAAGAAATCATAAAAGATAACGGAATGTAAACAACATACACAAAATTGTAAAGAAACCCTGAGTCTTAAAACCATCTTTCTCTTTCAAAATCAACATTTTAATACACAAAATTGGCCCTTCAAATACCTGAGGGCACCAGACACCCTGTGCCAAGACTGACCAGAGGTACTAGAGCTTTTTGTTACCTCCTCAGCCATGAGTAATGTTTCATGGTTTGCTCTTAAATACAAAGAATAAAAAAAAGTCCAAAATGGAAGACCACAGGCTGACCTGTTAACAAGAGACTAATCTTTGCATTATCAAGCTGTAGATACACCTATTTTTCCTCATATAATTTTCTGCTGAGCACATGTAAAAAACATTGTATCAACAGAAACATTTTCCTGTATCTTGACACGATTGCTAACAATAGGCCGCAAGTGAAACAGGCAGCTAGAGATGTTGGTAGAAGATGGGACAGTACCATGGTCTGTGCTAGGACTGCAATTCATGCAAAACAAGGAGGAGGGAACCACAAAACAACACATGAAATAAATGTGTAAATCAGAAATTAGACCTCAATGGCAGAGAAATCAGTAATTCACTACCTGCCTTCCATTCACAGTGATTTATAGCAACTTGTCTATAGAAACTTCTGGGGGACCCAAAATGACAAGATTGTTTCTAGAAAGCACTAGAGTAAGGCTGATCTTCACCCAAATGCCAGCAGACCAATTACTTTAAAACACTAAATGGCTGCCAGACCTAAAAAAAACCCTTTATTTCCTGTCTTCCTATCTTTTAACTCTCATCTATCTTCTCTTAAGTTTTTAACCTGACACCCAACACCCACTACAGCACCAAACCATGAGCATGATACAGCTCACGGAGCATGCCTTGTGAGGTAAAACAGCCACTGCTCTGCTCTCTGGCTGCTCTTGCTGAATTTCCCAGCCCAGAGTGTTGCCTGTCACAACAGCATCTTTGGAAATGTACTACTTCACCTTCACTTCTCTACATCTGCTTTCTCCAAGACGCACATCTTTCCCCATTCCCTATACATCTGAATGACATAAGAAAAGGAGCAAAGATTGTAAGCAGGCATGCCAGGTGAAAACAGTCATCTCATGGCTTAAACCAGAGACAACAAGCTCAAATTCCCTGCAAGAGCCATGATATGGAAACCACGGAAAGCCAACCAGACGAAGCAGGACTGGCCATCTGCAGAGCTCAACAGAAGTGGTTACTCTGGGATCAAAGAGGATACCTTCAGTAGATGGGAGCAGCAAGGAGGTGTTACAGTCCTGCAACACCTTGACTGACAGCACTACTGACTTGAGACTATGCCCCCAGAAGTGCAGCTTCACCCCAAACTGGACCACAAGACACTCCCTGACAGCAGAAGATGGCAGAGCATGGCCTCGAGGGACTGGCTGTTCAACCAGCATAGCAACGAGTTAAACCATGTGCCTAAACTCAGAAGCCTTTTCAACCTCTTCCCCAAAGAACCATCTTTACAAATTATCCCACTTAAACCAGCAAAAATTCCCCATCCCTGGCAGTATTCAAGGCCAGGCTGGATGGGGCTTGGAGCCACCTGATCTAGTAGAAAGTGTCCCTGCCCATGGCAGGAGGGGTTGGAACTAGATGATCTTTAAGGTGCCTTTCAACCCAAACCATTCTATGACTCTATGATGATTCTACAATTTGAGTGTTTCTTTATTCAATATTTTCGAAAGGAAGCCGTTCTCCTCGAAACTGTAAAGTAGGAGCATATCTCTTCACTGCAGGTAACCCTATGATCAAAATACCACCTTTGATCTACCAACAGGGTGTTAGGGAAGGCCTTGGAATTTTATTTGCACCAGGTGCAGGTAACACATAGGGAGAGCAAGCCTGGAAATCCATCTTTGGACTTGCCCGCAGCCCCAGGGGCTGGCCGAGAAGCCTCGTGAGGCTGGCCTGGCACAGCCCATTGTTTTCACTCAAGGGCCACAGCCGAATCTGTGTCTGACACAAGTCCAGCCCTAGAAATGTCGCAAGAAAGTTGCTCTGCACGGCTGTTGATTAAAAAACCTCCTGCGCCAGTTCATTTTTTTTACTGTATTTTGTAAACATAGCCGGTTGGCTCAGGATCACTGTTTACTATCAAAATAGGCATATCAAACACACAAAACATCGGTCAGGGAAAACACCGTGATGAGGCTCAGCTCCCCCTTCTCTGCTACACAAGCGTTAAATATTTAAGAAATCACTGCTATTCCTTAGTCATCAAAAATGTTATAATCTGGTATTATTGTACCGAGGACATTTGAGGTCGCTCTTTGAGTAACAGAGCTGTCTCCTAACTCTGCCAGCAATGAAAAAAAATTTTCCTAACAGGAAAAGGTTTGCGGCCCAGAGCTTGTTACATAAATTCCTGTTTTTCACGCAGCCAGCAGGACATTAAAGAAGCTATGATTTACTAACTTGGAAAAAGTGTTGAAGAGGTAAATCTTGTGAAAATATGCACTGCTGTTAATGATGTTGTGTCTACAAATCCTTGCCAGATGCAAACATGACCTGATAAAAAAGTATAGTTTCAGCAGTGGATCTTGGCAGCCGGAGGAATGGCGCAGCTGTCAGTGGCTGGGGCGCGTGGCGGCACCACCAGCCCCAGCATGCTGCAGAGGTGCCTTCAGCCACAGGTTTCACCTCGACTTCGAAGCAAAGTCTCCCAAAACCTGGCCTGGATGACTCTGAAAGCAAGCGTCTGCATTTTGAGGCGGGTCTCCACAAAGCGGCACTTTGTGCCAGATCACACTGAGCGTAACCGTGCTGGAATTTCATCAAGATCTGGGTCAGGATGGCAGCAGGGCTGCTGCCACCTCTGGAGTGCTTCCTGGGATTGAGTTTTTGCCTCTGAGATAAAGTAAATTTACTTCAGCATTCAGACCAGGAACTGTGGATATGCTTATTGCTATTTCTGATACAAGACTCAAAATATGCAAAACCAGTATCAGCTACGTGCAATGGGAAGAGCACATCCCAGCTAACAAAACTCGTGAAGCCAAGAAAATTATTCCTTTGAATCTACGCATTTATATCATTCAGTTGCATTTCTGACATTACTAACAGCTCTACCGATACCTAATACTGCATTTAAACTCAAGATATTAATACTGAAACACTGCAACTTAAATGTACTTTGACCAATTGCTGAAAAAAATTACATCCCCATCATAACTGAAGTTGAGGTATTTAATTTTTTTTTTTTTTAGTAAATCATTTTGGTATTTTATGAAACACCTGAAAACCCAGTTGCTCTGTTAAACCTGACAACATTGTACTTACTGAAATGAGACTATAAAGTGACACTGGCCATCTTTCTTCCACCCCAGCCCTTGGAGCACCAAAAGGAGAAGGAAGTAGAGCTCCTCTTTAACCCCAGTGCAAGCCTCTCCAAGCAGGACCTGTCTGTGGATCTGTGCGTATCCAGGGAGCTGCAAGATTTGTAAAAGCACCTACAAGTGCTTATGGTGTCTCCCGCTCTTGTACTCTCACACATGGGCACAGGCAGCACTCATCCCATCACAGTGCCATAATAGCCACCAAAAGAGAGAGTGAGGAACGGATGTGACAGTCAATACACTTTACAAAAACAAGTGGATTTGCTAGCAAAGTGCATATGCTGACAGCATTGCAACAAGGCATGCCATGGCATCCCAAGTAACTAGTAACAAAGGCAGGAGCTGGACTCTGGAAGCAGATGCAGTCATAACAAACTGGGAGGCCATAGGAGCAACACTGCTTCCATAACACACAGGTCAAGGGTTTCCATTAAAATTAACAGTCTAATGACTGCCCAATAAGTTTTCATTCAGATGACATCCCAGGATCCCACTGCTTTCCACAACCCATCCAAGGGGATGGTCTACACAAGTTGCTAGCCAGCTTGTTCTACCATCAGCCGAAATGACTGCAAATACAGATTAAGGCACAATATATTGACTGTAGTTCTCAGATCTCTTCAATCAGCATCTGAAACAGATCTGCAAGTTGGAAAGAAACTTTCAGGGAATACCATACTCAAGAGTGTTGTTGCAGAAGAGGGGAAGCTGCTTATTTATTTGTTTTAACTGATAGTTGGAGGACACTTCAATAGGAGCATGCTCAGGAAAAGAAAGTCAGGGCTGAGGACTGGTAGGAGAGAAGAGCATACAGCCAACATCATCACTGTTGGGAGATGTCTGCTGATCAGCGGTGGTTGGCTCATGGGCCAGCTGTGGCACCACATTCTGTAACTGACAGCTTACAGCAGGGTCCTGAACCAGCACAATCTCCTTGTGGCAACAAACACCAAATCAAAAGTTTTGCAGCAGAGAAGCAAAGATCCCAGGATTTCCATAGGCTGTTATAGAAGACATTTGACCTGTCTCTCTAGGTCTTTGTTTAGGGACTCCACAGCAGGTCCAGATGTTCAAATCATCCTCCTCTTGGAGCCTCAGTGGCAAGCACCACTCGAAAAAGAAGTCATTAGCACTCCTGGGAAAGTGTGCAAAGGCCAGGAAGTTCTCCAGCAAACTTGCTCAGGCTCGTTCAGCATTAACAGCCAGACGGCAGCAGCAGGGGCTATCCATGGCAAGTGGCACCGTGTGACATCTATCCAAGGCTAAGCTACATCATGCCTAGCAGAACAGGCAGGTCAGCCTGCAATAGCTATACTGCCTGCACCCGCTTTGCTGTGGTTTCCAACCATGCTGCCAAGTTTGCAGGGGCTGGATGAAGAGGCCAAGGAGGAAAGAAAACATTGGTAACTCCAGACCTACCAGAAACTCCTTTGGTACAACAGTCTGGTGTAAGGCAATCCTGTTTGTCTTATCTAATATCTATGAAATACAAAAAGTTCAGATGCCAATGCTGCAGATGGAGCTTGGATTTGCCTCAGAGCTAGGGCTGGACATTCAAAAGCACTTGGTCTACAGACAACACACATTTCTCTCTCAAAAGGGTTCCTGACACTACAGTGTTCACCAACACAACCACACATCTGGCTGCAGTGTCAGAGGCCTCAAATGCTAATGAAACAGCTAATTTTGCCACCCAGTTGTGGCATTATTTTATTACAGCTCAAAAACCTTCTCTGTTGTCCAATAAGAGCATGGACAGAAAGCATGTTACTTAGCCTCAGGTCAAAGAGTCATATTTAGAAGATGCTGGAAATCTGCCACCTGCAGCTGCATGAAGGTGGAAGGGCAGGATTTCCTCCCAAACAGGTCATGCTTTTTTGGGTCTTTTGTTCCTGGGGAGGTGCTTTTGTTTCTCTTCATTTTTTCTCCTGCACTGTTAAACAGTTAAGAAGTATCAGCTGGAAAAAGTGAATAAATACTTCCCTCTTCCTAGAGGGGCCTTGCACTGTCTCGCTGTGCTTTCCATTACACATGGTGGCATAGTGAGAGTCTTTCCCAGACCACCATCCACGAAACACCACCTCCAAACATGGAGACACTTCCATAAACTGTTTCATATGGTAAAATTTCAGCAATGCATCCCTTTTTCCATGCATGAATGTACAAGAACAGGATGGACTGCATGTTATTGCTGTATGGTTGCTATACATGTCTCCTGAACTTAGAGGGGGCTTCCTGTGGCCTCATGTCAGTGGCATTAATTTAAGTCCTTTACATTCTGCATTCAAATTCACAGATTTATACTATCCTACACCTTCTTCTCACAGCTGTCAAAGACAAAAAAACTTCAAGC
Source organism: Acanthornis magna (assembly GCA_036785705.1). NCBI lineage: Eukaryota > Metazoa > Chordata > Aves > Passeriformes > Acanthizidae > Acanthornis > Acanthornis magna. The sequence continues at coordinate 19,486,263 of JAWUZG010000090.1, forward strand.
ACTGAAGGTGCTTGGCCATCCTCCAGGTTGCATCCTGCTGCCACCAGGGACTGGAGGGGATTTCTCAACCACTGGAGTTTTCTCCCCTGGAACATGGTAAGAAGTAGTAACAGAAAATGCATACCCAGCTTCAGACACTGATGTTTAAGACTTGGCTATGCATAATTACATGTCAGAGCTGGCAACTCTACTGACATTATTTGAGTAATTCCCAATTGCCATCCCCTATATCCTCTTCTTTGTTCTAAGTAGACTCATTGGATGCCCTTTGCCATCAGTGTCAATACTATGTTTTATAACTACATTTATTTCTGTGAGCCAATACAGGCCTGATGCATCATCAACAGAGTGAACACCAAATATATAAACATTTGCTAGGATTTTAAAGCCAAGGAAACTAGTGACACTGATTAGGAAAAGCAAGAGGCAAAATTGCACACGAAAAACATGAGATTTTTAAATGAAGTTTGTTGAATGGACCTTCATCCCTCTGGTAAAAATCATCTCAGAAACCAAGACAGCCAACAGGTTGGTCTAAAATCTGTCCATTTTCAAAGGTGAAAGAAAGGCAAAAATAAGAAGGCACCACAGTGTCATTTTAAAAAAAAGCAAATAGCCATCAGGATGGCTTCATTTATCAACTTCATTTATCACAATGTTAAAAGTTGTGAAGTGTAGAAAATAAGGGAAGAAATAAACAACGGATTAAAAAAATTCAAATAGAGCAGGGATAATTATTTTTGGTGATCCAGACAAATCTTAATACTGCCTTTAGAAAACCGATGCTGTAAGCCTTCTATTCCAACAGATGGAAAACAAGTGTTTGACAAATATAAGGGTTCCATATTTGTAAATAAAAATTTCTGTTTTCCACAAATATGAAACATATATATGCATATGCACATATACAGCTCAGGATGAATAAGCACTTCCCAAGTTCACCAGTGACACAGGAGGCCAACAAGGAGACCTCACCGAAGAGGAATGTTTCAAACTCAGGATGCCCTCATAACTAGGGATTCTTCTCTGCTCTCCTTACGTGCTCTCAGACCTCTGGCCTTCACAAGCAGCCTGTGCAATTACGTCAGTAACGCAAAACCAGCAAAGCAGGAGGACTCGTGCATAACCTGGATAACCTGACTGCGGTCCCAGGTGCTATCACAGAAAAGTTGGTAAAGGATTCAATTAATAAAACATCAGAAGTCAGGGAAATAATCAGTCTTTCAAACCAGTCCCACAAAATATGGGTCATTGCACATACAAAAACCTGTATCTTTTGTTCTCGAGAGGCGAGGGAACACCAGCATTATGCCAACGCCAGACTCAATGAATGACAGTGCAGCCAAGATGAGCACCATGCACCACTGCTAAGGTGTGTTCATCAAAGGGATTAAAAGCATTGGAATCATCTGTAGTGCGGCAAGGCCTGGGGAAGGCTTCTGTGATTCCATTTTACAATTATTCACTGTGGGCTCTAATGCAGTGACCAGGAATACGACTTCAGGGATGCAGGCACCCCACAGCCGTAATGGTCTGAGGAAAAGCTGTGCTCAAATGCAGAGCAAAAGTGGGATATTGCAAGGAAAACATGAATCACAATTATAGGCAAAGTTTATTAAACTGAAAAAAACCCCAAAACTGGAGTCATAAAGTAGCAGTTCATCCATACAATGCCAGAATGACTAATAGCTCCAAATTTTAATCTGCCACTATAGTAAAGAGAGATTAAGGGGTGTTTATTTTTTTTCAGCCAGTGGGAATAATTATGATCAGTAGGACAAAAAATGTTAATCACTCATTTCCTGTTTAACAGACAGCCTGCTTCACCTCTGCCACTCTCCACCGTTACACCCAATTCATCACAAAGACTACAGCGCTGTTTATAGAAAGCTTTCCCCCAGCTTGCTTTCTTTCTAAAACTAAGCTGCCTTTTATTGACATTTGTTACCTCTAATGAAGAGGTACAAACATATATACATGCTAAATATATCAATGCTAATTAGACCAGCAGATCATCTTAAAATGAACACTGGAAATATGTTCTTACCAATAAGAAGCAATAAGGTAAGAAATAGGCCAAGGTCTTAAGTGCAAATTAGAGGTGAAAACACATCACAGTCTGAAAATAGGGCTGATTTTTTGCATTGGCATTTGAGTGCACACAGAGAACTTCAAAGAACAAAAACAAAAATCAAAATCCCCAGATATGATTACTCAAAAAACTTTAACTGGTTAAGTGAAACAACTGTAAAGATCCCTGCCTGAGAAGCCATGTAAGTTTTACATAGTAAAATCCCTCTGTAATGGCCAAAGCAGACCTTTGCCACTTGTCTAGGTAAAGGCACAAGTAAACCTAGACCTGTAAGTTTGGTTTCAGTTGGATACTTTACTAGGGAGCCGCAGATCTTCATTTTCATGAACTAAGACTATATGCTTTCACAAAATCAGTGATAACCGAAAGGGCTGGAAGGGTCATCATGACCCGACAGATTTACGGGCAATGTGCTACCCACAACAGTTGAAAGTAAGTTAAAACCAAGGCAGGTAAAGCAAAGCAGGATGCACTGGAGACACGGGCTAAGTTCTGACACTTGCCCCATCCGCTGTGGTGCCCATGGGCTGGCCATGCCTGGAGAAGCTCAAGGGCTGTCTGCACTTCTGACCTTGGGAAGCAACATACCAAAGGGGATGTACAGATCCAACAGTATAAAAAATTGTGTTGACTGAGCCTTTGCATAGATTATTTTAAAAAAGGAAATCCATCTCCTTATTACAGTTGTATTAGAATAGCAGAGGGAGTCTTTTCATTTAGCAAGCAAAGGACTAAAGGACTCACATTCTCTGGACATGAATGTCACTGAATACCAGTTTTTCAGAAACAAAGAGTCAATGAAAGCAGCAAGCTTCCTTTGCAGCAGGGTTAGCTGTGCCCCACAGGAAATCCCTGGCTTGAGGAAACTGCAAGTCTTGTGAAAAGAAGGGCAAAGCCTTTTATTTACAGGCTGAACGGTATCTTGGGCTACATCTCACTATGCATTTGATCTTTATTTTGACTACTGCAAGTGCAAGGATAGACTAGCAAAATTTTAGTATAGTCCCCAAAACTACAAAAAGAAAACTAAGAGAGAGTTAAGCGGAAATTTTTGTTTGCTTTAGGACATCTTTAGAAACTATTTAGTGCATCTAGTGGTTAAGATGCTGAAGGTTTCACATGTGTAAGGCAAGAGTGACACCTTAAAAATAGCAACCACCCCACGGATTTCACCTAATGTTGTAAATTTCTGATGCTGACACAGTAAACAAGAGAAACTGAGGAAAAAAGAAAGGGTCATTTCTCTTTCCCTTAGTTTCTTTTGCATCTGGATACAGTCCAGTACATAAAGTCACTGTTTTACTATTTATGTTTTCTCTATCCAATTTACCCTTTATCTGTCTCATACATAAAACAAAAATAAAATATAATTTTCCTGTTAACAGAGTAGCAGAAAAGAATTTTTTCTTACATTTTTATTAAAATAGCTTAAATAGGACTATATTTAAGTTCTCTTTAAACTCCTGCATATCTGCAAATATGTAAAGGATATTGCTTTATGAAGTCAATATTTGTTCATTTTTTCTTTGTGTTCTGTTTTTATACTCCAAATTCACAAGAAGCAATTATATATTTTCAATTACTCCTCTTTGTACACCCCAAAGAGGCACCACATAAACTAGGTATTGTGTTTCTCCCCAGCTTCTTAGAACACAGTTTGCCTTGGTACTTATTCTCCCCCACCAGAGAAGCAGGTCAGACCACCAGCACACTCTCCTCGGGAGAGCTTTTTCCAATTCAAGTTTGCTCCCACAGCCCAGCAGATTTTATGTAACAAAATTTACTACTCCAATGCCAGCAAAAAACCCTCATCCAAATTTCAATATAGCCTTTGGCTATATTCCAGCCTGCCTTGCCCCTCTCCAATCTCTGGCCAGTTGCAGCCACTCCCTTTCAAAAGGTGAGGTTTATACTTAAAAGGGATTTTAGTTTATTTTCTTGGGACTCCGTGGACTCCTGATGGGTGGTTGTGCTGTTCGTGCCAGGGTCTTCCTCTCAGACGTTGCTTTCTGTGACGTTCTTCAGGCTGCAGCTCAAGAAACACTGGCACTCATCACTGGTTTTTATGACATCTGTTCAATATTATAAAGCCAGAGTCGTCCAATCTTGCAAAACATGTAGCACCAACTCTGAACAGTTACCCCCAGACATGCTCACAATTTTCATTAGGCTACGGGAGACAGAGTACTATTTCTCAGAGCAAGATGGGCACCCAGAGGAGGGAAATCTAAAGGGCAATTTCTTCCCTCACACCCATTTTGGAAGCATTCCTAGTCCCTCACTACTGTAGGCTGTGTACTTAACAGACCCTTATTAAATCAAAGGACTTAACAGACCCTTATTAAATCAAAGGACTATTTACAATCTACATACTGGCAAGTCCACATTCCCATAGAATGTCATCTGGCAACAGTGACTTAAACCATCAGCTCTGTATTAATTTGCTTTTCTCCTTCACAAACAAGAAAAGTAAAAAGGACAAGAAAAAGCCATGTTTTAAATGGCAAGAATGGAATTAGCAGAGTAAAGCCCAAGAGCTCTGATGCACCAGCACTCATCACAATACCCAAATATCCTTTTTTTTATAACCAGTAAAATATTACAGTGTGGACAATGAAAAGTTTATGTACACACCTGCTGCTAGAGGCGCAGGACTATGCTGGACACAAAATAAAACAGCTTCCAGAGCAGGACACACACAAAAATGAGCTTTGTAAGTCAACTGCCAACTAGGTCTGATTAATTTCCCCTCATTACTATTTCTCTTCATTTGATACACACAAGGAAACTGGCCTTACCACACCTGCTCAGAGACCAGACCTCATTCATTCTCCCATTTCCCTGGACAGAGCCTGACACAGGGAAGCTATGGCACAAGCTGCCTTTTACCAGGCTAAATAGGAGGTGTCCCAGGAAGGGCACTTTATCACTCTTATCAGTTCAGAAAAGAAAACACTGTTTTTGAAAAGCCTCCCCTCCTCTATGCTAATCCCTCAAACCCAAAAAGCTCTTACCAACTTTCAGATTAGGCTCCCTCCTCCTGGAGGTCACAGTCTTCAGGTGGTGCAAACTTCACCATCATTGCTCCAATTCCCCCTGCATGAGCAGCCCATGTGTAAGCCTGCCAACCTCGATATTCAGATTTAAGGACTGCAACAGTCAGATTACCAATCACAAAGCCTGCCAGGGGCCTCCCATCCCTCCCATGCTTTTGCCCAAAGACGACAAAGGCAGCGGAGCTTCCCTCCAACTTTCCCCAGATATGCATTAAAGCACATAATGCAAGAGCACAGCTGACACTGGGAGCTAAAATGCTCTAAGTCAATTCAAAGGGGTGCAACAAGGAAGTCTTAAGTTACTCTACAGGGACTTGCCCAGTATTTGTCTCCTGACAGCTTTTGCTTCTTTCAAGTACTGCAGTTTAGTTCTTCCTCTTGCAGACAGTCAGAGAGAGAAGCAACACAGTCTCCTGTGCAGCTCCTAAGATGTGCAAGCTCTTTAATTGAGCTGATGAGAAATATGCATTCGTTTAAAAAAAAAAATTAAACTTACAGGACATTAACTCACGTCAGATTAAAAATAGCAGGAATGTCAGCAGTAGGAGCTGTCATTTGCAATAGCTATCAAGACACAGGAAGTTATTTATTCTGTGGATCACATAAAGCCCTCTTTAAAAACAAGGATAAAACAGAAAAAAAAATCATGTTTACTGAAGCATGTTTTCCAATATTATTTATCTAGCCAATTTTGTTTATGAAATTTTATAATAATTTGTCATTGATACATATTTGGGTTTATGTCCACAGATCTGTTAAAATGCTGGCAACTGCAGGAGACACTGAAGTCTTCACTGCTCATGTTTAATTTTTGGACTATTTTCAGTATTGAAGATATTGCAGGGAATTTTCACACATTTTCATTTGGTTTTAAAAAGAAATTTAGGCCTTCCCCCGGAAAGTCAGGTGTTTTCAAGTATTTTGTTTGTTGACTATTCATGTAATCATAAATTACGCAGAGTATTTGGCAGGCCATGCCTTTCTCTGTTAAAACATTTGTTTTTACTTTTTCAGTTATTGTTTAGGTCCTGGTCATAACAGTTGTTTTGAACAGCAAAGAGGAAATAAGCAATATTTTAACTTATATTACACTGTAACAACATTAAGTGCCTACACAGCAATATGCTGCCTATTCAGTATTTTCAACTTTCTTCCGGTTCGCTGCTGGCTTACAACAGCAAGATAATTCACAGATTTACAATTTTGCAACCTCTAAACACAGATTTACAAGCGTGCTCAGAACAAAATACAAAAAGGAGCAAGAAACAGGATGCCAAAAAAAAGGGGGGCAGAATATAAAATAAACATATTTGCTGAAGGCTGGTTTTGAAATCATAGGAAAGCCAACAAATCTCTTGTGAAGTCAGCTCACATGCAGCCAGGCATTGCAGGTAACACAGCTGGACGAGGCAGAGCCCCAGCAAGGCACTGTTTGCCTACATTCACCCTGACACCACGGCAGAGTTAGGAAAGAGACTTTGAACTACGTGCCATCCCTGCTGCTCAGCAGGATCACGGTCTGCAGTGGATGTGATTACTAAACCCATCGTGACCCCTGGGAAAATGCCCTATGGATTAGAAAAAAAGAGAGACATCATTCCAAATGCCACACAATTCATACAAAACAGTCTCTGTGACAAAGCAGAAATTACAGAACTACATTTTGAAAATTTCTCAAGGATTTTTTTTCTATAGGTTTAAGTTGAACACTGTTTTTCAAGCATTCAACTATGATGGAGAAGGATTTCCATCTCTCCTCTGTTAGTGAAGTCTTAGGAATTCCTCTTTTACCTAGGAAGGAGAGGGAGACAAAGAAAAGAAGAAACATTTCTTCCAAGACTGGCTTTGTAAAAAAGGTACTTCCAAAACTCAGTTTTGGAGCAATGTGTGAACGATCTGGACCTAGCACCTTGAAGATATCTACGCACCAATTTTAAGAAAGTTTAGTAGCTCTCAGACACTCCTTTTAATAAAATTCTCAAGGCACCAGCAAAGTTCAGGACCTACCACTTTAAAACACATTTCTCAAATAATGGAAACTGGCAAAGCAGCCACAGGCTGAATCCTCCTCCTTCCTCCTCTGACAATTATTCAAGGACCCCACACTCACTCATCCACTACTGTCTACTTCCTTCAATGCCAAGCATTTCTGGGGCATCTGATAAGGAAGTGTAGAGTTATCTTGCTCAAAGTTTTCGTAACAACAGCAGCCATCCCACACACACATGTATATATTCAACACGTTTAACTGATTTTCCAAGGAGAGTAGTAGCTGACTAATTTTGACAAGAAAAAAATACAAATTTGTGTTCCACAGTGCTTTCAAAAAATTAAGTAATATTTTAAACTGAAAAGACTGGGGGTTTTTCCAATTCTCACCTATTTCTGTCTAATTTTGTGTTAAGTTTTTTAACGCGAAAACATTCAAGACTGAGCGTAATCAACTAAAATATTAAGATACATATTCACCTCTAAGGAGAATTGAAGAGAAGCCTGTGATCTGCGCAAATCCCCTGGCTGCAGTGATTTCTGTGGTTGGCTAATAAACACCACAGAAACACATTTAAAGCAGATTAAAAGGCCTTTTTACCTTAAGAAAGGACTTACCAGAGAGCAGCAGTGACAAGGCACTTGCTTTCTGGCACAGCTAAAAGCACACCACAACTTTTGCATCAGCTTACTTGACTCCTCTACACTGCCACGAAGGCCACCCATTTCTCAAACAGCCCAAATCATGTGGATTTCTAATTTTTTTAATCAAGTCTATTGACCAGCTCACATCCTTTCTACTGTAGCTGTTCTCAGCTTCTAGCCCACATACTCCTCGGGGCTCCAAAATACTTCTTAAATCCTTCAGAAGGCAGCTAGGGGAGGCAGCGGCAGTCAAATGTCCTCTCTCTGTTTGCTCTGGCTTTCCTGTAATCCCGGCTTAAACACACGTGCACCACAGGAAGAAAACAGACAATTTTAAGTTGCTGACTCTAGAAAAAGAGCAAGAACCATCTAAGATTAAACCTGGCCCCCAGACGTTGTCAAAAGGCTGACTTAAAGGATAAGGCCAAAGAAGATTAACTCCAGTACGATGTCAAAGTACACTCAAACAGCAACAGCGTCTTGACAAACACTCAAGGGCTGTAAAAACCAGAACATTTGAGAGGAGAATTCATAACCCTGCAGTCTGTGCCTGAAGGAAAGCTCCCCCAGCCCAGGCTCTGGCAGCTGGTAAACTGCAGCAAATAGTAAGCAAATAGGTTGCAATGATGCAGCACAACTCACTGAGCCCAAAACCAGAAATGCAGACAACCCAGACCACTTCAGAATAAAAAAATCCTCTGAGAGACACACTGCCTATTGGAGAAGGTGGCATTGCCATGCTTCCATGCACTTCCATGCACTATTCCAGCCAGTTCTCCTTTCATCTGACAGCAGTCAGGGAGAGATATGGTAGCGAAGAAGTGCCCAGTTCATCCATCAGCAATGTTAGCAAGGTGCAGGGAAAAAGAGAGGGTTGTTTCAGCTGCCACCTCTCACTCCTGCTATGAGGAGCAAAAGGCTTTTTGGAACGATTCCTATGCAAAACCTATCAGCTCCTCACACTGAGGGACCAAACAAGAACAGGTCACAAGTCAAGAAGCTCTACCAGTTTGTGGTTGTCTTCCCAAGAGAGTAAAAAGACATGACGGGGACAACCCCCACTACCACTGTTAACAGAGAAGACCATGGCTTTAAAGACCATGGGTATATGAAACCGTACTGTACAGTAGTTTCATCACAGCTGCTCGACAAGCCGCAGTAGATGCCAATCATTTGGAGGAAAGCAGTATTGACTGCCAAGCCAGGAAAGGCTTCCCTGAACACACTGGGCTGTCCAGCTCTTCTGAGGCAGCCATAGACTTATGGGGTGGTAGGAGCACCTGCCTCTGGTAGGGGGTCTGCCACTCAAGTTAAGCTGTTTCTGCTTCAGATGAAATGAGGAACTTGCAACCTCAGCAGCAGCTTGAAAATAGGAAAGCTGCAGCTTCAAACAGACAACCAGAGAGCACCCCATGAGAGCTTCAGCCAAACACAATCCCGATTCCCAAGCACCACCCACTAAGAAATTCAGCCAATGCAAGGACAGTTTCCCCATACGGGAGATACTTCTCCACACCTCAGCTGCCATCCCCTGAATCTGCACACTGGACTCAAGCCTGTCAGTGACCAACATTTTCCTCCTCTTTCTCCTCCTGCCCACACCAAATTTAGCTTATTTCTACTGGAATGATGGTATCCCCAACACCGAGACTGAACACTGGCACTTCCCTCAGTGAAAGAACAAATCCCCCCACATGATAAAGCTGCCAGTAAACAGGTTTCAGTGATTCAATATACATACAACACTTACCCGACTCAACAGAAACTTAGCATTTATTTCTCTATGTTCAACACACATTTTTCTGTTGATGGCATTAAAATACAAAAATTAACACTGCTAGTTAGAAAAGGGTCCAGGGAGGCCTCATTGCAGCCTTTCAGTACTAAAAGGGAGCTTCTAAAAAAGCTGGAGAGTGACATTTTACTCAAGCAGATAGTGGTAAAACAAGGGGGAACAGTTTTAAACTAAAAGGAGAGATTTATATTAATGTTAGGAAGAAATTCTTTACCCAAAGGGCAGTAAGGCTCTAGAACAGGTTGCTCAGGAAAACTGTGGATGTCCCATTCCTGAAGCATTCAAGGCCAGACTGGATGGTGCCCTGGGCAACCTGATCTAGTGGGTAGCATCCCTGCTGATGGCAGGTTTGGTTGGAACTAGAGGATCATTAAGGTCCCTTCCAACTCTTCTATGATTCTCTGATAGTTCTACCATATGAAGATCTGCTCTGCTTTGGTACAATTTTTTCTTTGCTTACATTATGTTTAAATTTTCTTGTTTCCTTTTTTTTTCCCCCCGGAAGATTAGTTTATTATCCATTCTACAAGCCCCAAGGTAAGAGAAAAGGCAGTAAAAGCAAAAAAAAAGAGTACCTGTGAAGATTAAAGACCATAATGACAATGGCAAGTCACACACACAGAGAAGGCTGACACCCTCACTGGTGTTTTGGGTTTCCCTCCGAGATGCAGCTCTCCACAATGAGTTGAGACACAAAAACCTGTGACACACAGTAGGCTGCCCTCCCTTATCTACAGCACCATTGGAAAAGCACTCCCACCAGCCTGGTGCCTGCTTGAGGGTGGAAAGCTGGAAGGAAAAGAGGAGGGAGACAAAGAAGTGCCTGGCACTTTTGTCAGAGGTTCGGAAAACACTGCTTTCTCTCCGGCAGAGAAGGAAGCAAACAGCAAGCGCTGCAAGCGCCATCCCTCAGCCATGGCAGCATGCACGCACATGCACACGCATTTCCTCCAGCTTCGGGAAAACAATGAAGTCTGGGGAGCCTGGCTCTTATATGAAGCACACACCAGCTATATATAAAATAAGGAAAGCAGCTGCTTCAAAAGCTCAGTCATGCTTTTATCAACAGGGCTTTAATTAGTACCCATCTGCTTCCTGTTTTATACTACAGAAGTGACTTTCACCTGTTTCAGAAAAACATCCCTACCCCCAAATGGAAGTGTGCACACACACACACACGCACACACGAACACACATGAAAGGTTCACAAACACCTTATGCTTAAGTAATTAACATCTGAAATCCTTGTTCTGAGTGTGTGGGCTATACAACTGCTTTTTTAAAAAAAAATTAGGCTTTGCCTGAGCTATCAGATTTCACAGCCAACACCTTTAAATCACACACCTTATATGTTTCACCATTTAACTCGTGGGCACTTGGGGACCCAAAGGACACCGGAGCCCTGTTGTACTGGCACTGTACTACGGAGAGCCTGCCCAGAGGGCTCGCAGTGGAAGTGTGGGCTTTTCCTGAGGTCCGTCACACACATGAAAGGATTTAAATAAACAATGGCAAGGCTGATAGTTTGAATCCATTCTTAACTCACCCCATTGTTTGAAGAGAAGAAACAACACGTAGAAGAAAAATATTACTGAGGGAGGAAATAGCTTCACCTTTGAATTTCCTGACATTTTTCCTCCCACGCTTTTCCCCTTCACACGTCAATTATTTATTTCTTTTGCAGGGAGAAGACAAGTGAAAGTTAAGTACACCAGCACAGCTACGTGCTGTCAGACTTGCCCACCTCTCCTGCACAAAGGAGCTACCAGCACTTGAAAGCTTGCCAGGAGCAAGGTATCCAGAGAGCAAAACAAGAGGAAGCAAAGCACTAGGAGAATGAATTCCTTGCCAATGACTGAGCAAGGAGCACCACTTTCCTGCTCCTAGGCTCAACTGTAGGAATGGGGAGAGGGGCAAGCACTGAAAGGAGCAGAATTCCTAAGGTCTCTACATGAGTTTTTTTCGGTATGCAAAGCCTTCTCAAACTCAAACTCACTCATCGCAGAAAAGAGCTTTTCTTAGCACACCTTTAGCATCAGCCACCACCTACAATGCTTATTTTGCCAAAACAAACCTGGCAACCATGCGACTCATGCTCCAGTTTTGGAGTGGGAGGAGATCATTCTCTCTTTACAGTTAGAAACCTCATCTGCAAGAGCCTTCCCAGATGCACAAAGCTGACCTAACGCAATCAGAGTTTTCTTCCATAGCATCTTGGAGCTGCTTCCCGAGTTTTTGGATGTCTGTCTGCAGGGTTCATGAGATTCACCTGCAGAAGGATATTTTGGAAAACTGAGATTTTTTTATTTCCATTCACTTGAAATCTTAAATAATTTGATAGGTGGGGGATTTAACTTTTCAGAGACTGCCAATAAAGGACAACCCTGAGAAGAGGCAAACATATACACTCCAGTAACAGCCATAGCAAGTACATTTATTCCCATTTCTTTCCCCCTCAGTGACATAAAACAGTTCTCCTAACATCCTCCTTATAAGGGAGCTTTTCCATTCATTTTAGGGGGTTGGAAGAAAAAGAGAGGGATAATAATTCAAACATCCAAAGACTGAAAAGTGAAAAAAAAAGTCATTCCAGTAAACAGAATTACAGCAGTTACCCCTTTGATGTAGCTACTCATGGTGGCAGCATGAGCAACCAGCCTACAGCATCCTCCTGTGCCCCCTACATGATCCAAGGGGAGATCACAGTGCTGGAAACACCAGAAGGGGCAACATTAACAAAAAACACTGTTGATTGTAAGGCTCGGTATTCAAGGGAGCCTACAAGAAAGATGGGGAGAGATAATTTACAAGGCTATGTAGTGACCGGACAAAGGGGAACAGCTACAAACTGAATGAAAGTAGGTTTAGATTAGATATTAGGAAGAAATTCTTTCCTGTGAGGGTGGTGAGGCACTGGAACAGGCTGCCCGGGGAAGCTGTGGATGCCCCATCCCTGGAAGTATTCGAGGCCAGGTTGGATGGGGCTCTGAGCAGCCTGATCTAGTGGAAGGTGTCCCTGACTGCAGCAAGGGCTTTGGAGCCAGATGATCTTTATGGTCGATTCCCACTCAAACCACTCTATGATTCTGAATGGATACCCTAAGAAATGTATTTGTAGCATACTGTCATTTGTTTTTGAAACAGCACACCAAAGTACCATCTATCTCTGTATACATGAAGAGATTTGTGCAGCATCACACAAATCTGATAAAGAATATGAATTTCCATTCAAAAATAAAGATCAAACCTTGTTTTTAAATCTCCAACTACTAGCAGCAACTCTTCTGCTACCTCAGTGTCTAGCAAGGCAGGATTTTGTACACTAGTGAAGGGGATGAGCTCTGTTGCTAGAGGAAAAAAATCAAATGAAAACACACAGACTTCCAAGCACAATGAATGCTCTGAGCATGTAAAATAGGTGAGAAGGGATGGAGGAAAATTAGCACCAAATGCGAGAACTCCAAACATTTCTCAGAAAAGTAAAGGTGGCTCACTTCTAACTCAATTGCTTCAAGGACAGAAAAAATAGATGCACTTATCTCTTGGTTTATGTTTTGTTTTGTTGTTCGATGTATAGACTTTATTAACTGATAAACCTGAATAATCAATTTTTTCCTTAAAAAAAGGAAGAATATTCTTAACCTTGTGTTTTCACCTAAAAGATTACACCACCACTTAGATATTTCTCCATGATATCTCAAGCAACATATTACAAAACTTCATCCAGGACTGAAACAACAGATTGTCTCAAGAGCAAATGACAAAATATTTGTACCAGAAATCCTGGCAATGTTGCATGCAGATGGGTTTCTGAAAAATGGGGTTCCAAGAATAAGTCACCCATGGTTCCAAAAATAAGAGTTAAATTCAAACCAAAACTGGATGTTCACTTTGCAGGGTACTGCAGGCCCTCCCCAGGGTCCCACCCTTGCCACACACGAGACACTTGCTAACCACAAGCCTCTGAAGTCTGAGCTTCAGCTGAGCACACAAGGCTGGGGAAATGCAACCAAGGCCAACATCCTGGCTGTACAACCCAGAAATGACACACTATGGGGTGGCTGGCCATCCCACTCCCAACGCGCTCGGACCCGAGTATTGGGGCAGCCCCAAAATCCATGGCCACCATCTGCAGGAGTCTGAGCTGCAGCAGGAGAGGGATCATCCTATCAAGCAGGGCCAGAAACATCTCTGCCTGCAGCTGGAATGTGGGCATGCTGCTCAGCTCTCTGAGCCTGCCAAGGCACAGCTCAGAAACATTCACCCTCCCCAAAGCACCGGGGCAGGCACCGTGCGCACAGAAGCACAGAGACACGTCACGCTCAGGCGGGGGGCACCGGAGCATAACTGCACCGCAGCAGAAACAGATGTCTGAGAAGACTCTCACAAACAGGGATGGAGAAGCTTCAAACCTGAACATTATTTCTCCACCTCCCCTTTTATAAGGGGAGTCAAAAGCAAAGTTCATTAGATGGCAGTGACCTTTCTTTAAGTGATTCCTGGGCTTTAAGACACACTGCTTTCACACCGCTTTTTTTGGGTTTTGAGAGCCTTACTCACCCAGACTACTACAGTCACTGTATTTTTTTGTTTGTTTGTTTTTATGGTTAATAGCCACTGACCTGATAGGGAATTCCAGGATATTTTGCAATAAGAGCAAGAAAATGGATCCTTCATTTAAAAGGCATAGTTAGTCAATTTATTTCCTACCCCTGGAATCTAGGGTCTTCAACAAACTTTTCACCATTAGCTTGTCTTCCTTAGCAATGGCCAACTTCATACAGATAAACACTGTTCATAAAGGCTATGCAAAGCTAGTGGTGTTTGGCAGGAGACAGGCACGCATTAACAGTTCCAGCCTTAGATGAAAAAGCTAATACAATTTTTTTTTAAATTTGGCACTCATCTGAGACCAAACTTTTCCGTTAAGATGACTAAACAACTGGCTTGAAGTGATTTGCATAAAAACTTTAAAAAATGTAATATGGATTTGGGGGAAGGAGAAGTGAAACAAGAATGGGATAATGACATTTCATGATAACAGAGAACATTACAGTTTGGTGCACGTAAGAAAACAGTGTCCTCCATTTCTTCCCCTCTACATTTCTCTCTATATATGAAGAAGTTAACAAAACTTTTTTTAAAGGATAAAAATCAGGGCTTAAACTTAAAGCTTGGTCATACACAATAGTCCAAAGGAATGTGATAAGAGGAACAGAAAACAAACTCAGCATCTCATAACATCAGCAGATACAGTATACATCTATATTTTTGTTATAATAATTACAGATCCACCCCACTGAAGTTTGTTCATTCTCTGACATAGCAAAATTTCCAACTTACGATCTTGAGTTTTACAGAAAAATCAAAGTTGTTGGTGTTACTACAGCCATGTAGAATATACACAATTCTCAACATATAATTACTTCAAACAGCAATTAAACCAAAACTTACTTTCTGAACCCCAAAAAGCCAATAAGTCATCAAGCTGATGACTTAAGAAATTCAAACACCTTTCAGCATTTAACTAGCTCTCCATCATATTCATCTTACTTCAACCAAATGCATTTACTTGTGTGGAACAGTCAATGTGCCATTTTTGTTGCTTCAACACATATAAGACTAATTTATGCCACAGTGCAAATGTGTCTTCAAAAAAGACACACACAAGAAGGCTTGAATTAATGCTCATCCAATATAAATTTATTTTGAGCAGGTCAAAACACAGGGCATCTAGGCATTGCAATAACAATAAAAAAACAAGAAGAACAAATACAGTTCTTAGAAATTCCAGTCTTTTAAAAATACTAAGTACATTAAAACTAGCATTTCAGAGCCATCAGTGTAACAGTAACCTGAATGATAAAGCACTTCTAACCCTCAGTTCAGTTATTCCATAATGAAGAGCAACCCCTTAAAAGAGCTTGGATATTCAAAGCCAACATTTAACTGTCACTAAGTCCCTGTGGCCACTAATGTATCCCAAAGTTTGATTCATTGCTAGTAAAACTCTGTGCTGTGCACAGCTATGATGAGACACCTTTCTGCATGCAATTATAAAGATCATCTTATTTTTAAATCCATTTAACTTCAGTGTCATTTACTTCTGTAGTATCTCAATTGTGGCAAGAACATGCTTCTGCTTTAGGCTACAGATAGCTGACACACTTTAAAAAGGAAGAAAGAAAAATTAGTTTTCTGTATTAATGCAATAAGACTTCTCACTTTTTTTCTCTATAATGATGTTACCTATATTACACTTCTCAAAAAGGGGGAAAAGCATGTTCTAGAAACTTTACTACAGCAGTCACTAGACTCACAGCCACCTAATCTTGCCAACTGGTGGCTGCTTTGCATTACAAACACAACCACAGACAGGACAGGGTAACACCAGTGGTGCCCAGATTAGGCTGGTCATGTCACCAAAGCCAACAAGACCACACCAACCCAGCAGCAACTACATCACTTCTCCCTGCCTCCAACCCAGCCACCAGCAGCTCTTGCCACCACAAGCACAAGAATGATTTGGGCAGTGTATTGCCCAAAAATCAGGGATGGAGTACACTGGAGTAGAGACACAGGGAGTTATGCCAAAATTCCCAGCAACCAAACTTGCTCTAGTTTATTTTCTATGGGCTTAATCTGGCTGATCTTTCTCGATAACCCTGTCTAAACTGATGTAGAGCAGCTTTGCAAAAAATAAATCACCCCACAACTGTTACCCTGGCACCCAAACCACGGCCAGGCTATGTAACATTTCAGAACTCTTCCTCTAACAGAGGTCAACTTACAAGACTACTTAAGATTTTTCTGTTGTCCCCTTTTACATGTTTTCACGTTAGTACTTAAACCTGACTGAACCCTTTGGACCATGGGGCTCCCTGTACAAGGGAGCTGTTCATCCAAGTTCACCTACGTAACAAATCAGATCTCAACATCATAGATCCACCATAATTTTCTTGTGTTACGGATTATCCCATCAACCCAGGGATTGCATCCCATTCTAGCAGGCCTTCTGCAGAGGAGGAAAACCAGCAGCCTCTCAGTCACGATGCTACAACTGGACATAGGAGAAGGCAGGAACAACCACTGATATGGAAGAAGTTGAACCAAGGAGGGAACATGCATCTGCAAGGAGTAGCTTGAGCACACAAGCAGCCCAGCCTGTCACCAAGGTCTTTAAAATACTACAAAGAGCTGAAATAGGCTTTTGAATGAGGATAATGAAACATTTTTAGAAGGTTTCTCTCCAACAAGAGACCACTGAAAGGTTTTGTACAGGTGCATCAAGTAGACAATGGAGACAGATACTGCAAGCACACTAGAGGCTGGCGAGAACATCACAGGAGTGAGTAAAAGTGGAAAGCAACAATAGGTTTAATGAGGCCCTGAAAGTGAGTATGACACACTCAGACCAGATGTGACAGACAGGGCAGGGTGGAGGAGGTGGTTAGGAAGGATGCAGCATGGCCCAGATAGGGATATGGGGTGTTGACTCTGTAACCACACTGTGAATGGATACAAGCATGGTGCTTTTCTCATGGTTAGAGGCAGAGTTCAAACACGAAACAGCTACTGAATTCTCAACAGTGATCTCCAATTTGTTTGAAATGTGCTTCAGATCCTCTAGCAAAATAGAAAGCAGTCCTCTGCTTTTATAACAGCACCTCACTATGTCCCCTTTTCCCTAGGGGATCACCATTTCTCTGTTTTAAGAAAAGAAACACCTTTACTGTGATGGTGGTCAAACAGTGGCAAAAGTTGCTCAGAGAGGCCGTGGAGTCTCTGCCCTTGGAGGTATTCAGAACCCAGCAGGATCTGGTCCTGAGCACAGCCTTAGCAGATCGAGCTGTGGGCAAGGGGCTGAACTAGACAACCTCCCACAGGTACTTTCCTGCTTCCATTACCCTTTGATTCTGTGGTCTCTCCCTTAGCCTGTCTCCACTGCTGGTCTTCGTATATAGCCTGGAGGCCCTACACTGCCACGGGAGGGATGGCCACATACCCTGTCTTAAACAGCACTTTGATCCACACTGCCTTTCTGCTCTTTTGACAACTTGGCCCCTGGCAATTTGTCAATTCCAAAGGAATTGCACTCTCTGTATTTTATGAAAAGCATAAAAGACTTTCAAATACTTAAATGGAAGATTACAAGGGGCCTTGTGTTCCCAAACCACCTTGGACACTGAGTCATCACTGTCAGAGCTTTCCAAAACCACATCCAATATACTCTATCCACCCCTTGAAACAGAGCTGCCCCAGCACAGCTTTGGTCTACACTGCTCTGGAGCAGGTTTTGGTGAGACAGTGGAATTTCCCTGCAGAATATAGTCTACAAAATATCAAACAATGACTTCTCCCTAGAGAACAGGATGGACGGAAGAACAGATGGGTTAAGGAGATATTACTGTTTCTCTACTTTGGAAAACAGCGTTCAGACGCAGTCACTGCAAGCGGTGTTTCAGCTCCTGTATGTTTAAATCACCCTTAATAGGCCCAGAGCATCCACATGAGCTCTGCTCAAAACACCAGCAATCCTCTCTCTCCTCACTCCCTCTGTGCCCCCAGGGACATCCATCAGCCATAAGGCTACTCTGAATGGATCTGTGGCGTCCAACTCTTCCAGCTTCTACCTGCAAGGACAGTGTTGGGAGGCATCTGGAGGCTGGGTGACAATGTTCATGGTATTCTGGAGCTGCACGACAGCTTTTTGGTCAGAGGCTCTCATTCTGGCAAAAGAAAGACTGCAGAGAAAGGAATACACAGGTCAAAAAGATAACTAAGTCACTGGCAACGCAACTAGAGCTTCGAGCAAGGGAAGGTCACCTAAAACTGCATCAAAGATTGCAAGTATTAATGTTCTTGATGTTATACTTTTAAACTTTTATTGGCCCCTGAACTTCTTGCTCCTTTACACAGGCAGAACAAACAGAATTATTACAAAGTAATATCCATCAATAAAGACAGCTCAGCAATTTTCTTGAAATTAATTTGCATTAAGCATTCTGAGAGCATTTCTTTTTCTGAAGAAAATGTTCAGTATAAATTCTAATTCATTTTCAGCTCATTACTTCCTGATGCCTGATTCAAATGCCATCAACAAATAAAGAGAAGAGAGAAGAAATATCATATCCCTCTTCTCTCATTTATCATTATGGAAGTTTGGTACAAAAGGCTGTCCTTATAGAAAAAAAAAAAAAAAGAGACGGGCGAAGAAAAAAGAAAGGGGAATCAAACACCACAAGCTGTAGCAGCCTCCAGAACATAATACAATTCTTAATGAAAAGAATGCAAATAGCTGTCCTAGTAGACAGCTTTCAAAAGAGACTAATTTATTAATTTATTTTTTAAACAAGAGCATAGAAGAGAAAAAAAGTTCAACAGTGAAACGAATCTATATATCATTTTGATGAACCACAGCTAAGACTGTGCAGTATTGCTACAGACTTCTGACAGAAAATTCCAAGCATGTTCACAAAAATCAGACTATTTTGATTTTTTGCCAAACAGGCTACCTTCCAAGAATAAAAGTGTGGGAAAAAATGCTAGTACAGTGACAGAACAACATCCTTACTTCTCACTCCTAAAAAAGAGACAAACCGAAGATAAAATGAAAAGGTTGACAACTACTTGGTGGATCTTAAAGCTCAAGTATTCCAAGAACCAAGGTGCGATAATAAGTGATGTCATCTGGAGAAAGAGGATGAAAAGATGAAAAGGAATGCCCAAAAAAGCACCAGGATTTTCCTGAGTGTTTATCAGTGGCAAATACTAGAAGTAATGAAATTTATTGGTAAAGGCATTTTTCTGTTAATTACTCAGAAAAAGTACTGGTAAACTTTAAACCATTCTTTCATTGCCAAGCTTTTTTTTTTTTGTGGGGAGGGTCTGATAAATTTACTTCTCCCATATTGTTTTTTTTCATGGACAATGCAGACACATCTTTAATATGCAAACTATGTAGGTTCCACCACGCTGCACTAAACATTTTTAAGTGTAATCAAATTAACATGGTCTCAAGCATATCAAGTCCATAAATTTTTAATCTGCTATAAAGCAAGAGGCACTTAATGCAAGTTTCTGTTTGTAAGGAACCGGGCAGTACTCAATGGTGTAAACACGGCCACCTGTCCCTCTCTAGAGCCTTCACGTACTGCGCGAGAGCCAGTGTGAACATTTGTTCGCCTAAAACGCTCGGCATATGGTTGAACTGACAATTTAATAATATCTTGATAAGAATGCTGCCAGATTTTTGGCGGGAGATAAGCATGTTTTATCATTAAATATTTGTACTGCAGTAGCACCCAGAGACCTTGAGCAGAAAGGGCCTCACTGTGCCAGGAGCAGAGGGTAGCTGAGTCAGTGACCCACAGAGCTGACAACCCAGGACAACCGGGCCACAAAAAAAGACTGAGCAGAGTATGTACCACATGTACTGCACTGGAAACAGCTCCTCCTCCCGAATTCACCTACACCTATTGTTAAGGCTTCTCCTACAAGTCATAATTGACCCAGAGACGTAAATTGGGAGGATCTACTCTGGACCAGCTCCCCACCATGCTGAGAAACCACAGTGACGTTGCGGGGGAGAGGACTTGTTTATCTTTGAAAACCACGATTTGGAGGCAAAATCCAAGTGTGCACTAGTTTTCTGGACGTAACAGCTCAGGCTTCATTAGCAACACCACACACTGAAGCTTTGCTCCCCACATAGTTCCCTTTGGAGAGCTGCATGTGAACATTGCTCTCTCATTGCAAAATTTATAGCATGTACTCTTATCCGTGATCTAGCTTCCTATCTACAATTCCAGGAATACTTTTTTTTTTGTTTCCAGAATGTCTTCATCCTTAACAACCAAGTGAAAAGTGAATAAAGGAAACGGATTATGCATGAAATCAGGTCCTGAGGTACCTTCATTCCATTCACACTGCTAAAGCTGAGTTAGTTACGTAGATGTTACCATGAGTAGTTTCCCCAGGCTGTGTATTAAATCTAGTGGCAACCCTCTAAAAACAGAAAACAATCCCCTGTATACCACAGCTGTCTAAGTCTCATCCTTCAAGCAGAATTTCCTACTCAGTTACTTCCTATAAAAAATGGGCTTTATTAAACCATGTGCTGGGAGAATCAAAATAACTATGACCCGTGGTACAGAGAAAATGAGAGAAACAGAAGTTCCTATTTAAAAAGAAACTATATATATGGAAACTAAGTAGTAAGACTACAACAATAGAACACCTCATTACCAGTAGAAATGTCTCATATCTGATTCACCTTAATCTTTGGACAATGGCACAACACATTTGCTCCAGCTTTAAAACCACAACATGAAAATAACTGCTGCAGAAATAGGATTTGAGCACATAGATTCATCTGCCTTTGCAGCAGCACCATTATTTATGTATTGGCCATTTTACATGGCTCTGGTTTTTAAACACAGACACATCATACACAAATTAGCAACAAAAACACTAATTTTACAATATTTAAGTTTATAGATATGTATAATATATACACGTATTTCCTTATGTATGTGTGTATATAAATATAGTCCTTAGGAGTTAAAGCTACAGGACCGTATTTCTGGTCAAACATACAAACGATAGGGAATACAAAATATCATTTACGCCACCCCAGGACATGAGGCAACCTTCATGTTAATGTAATGTAAGATGCAGCAGTCTTATATTGCACAACAGCTGGTAACACCTCCTTTTCCATAGCTCCATTCCCGAAGGAATAAGCAGAGGCAGGCTCACATAACTTACTGTCATCCAAGGCTCATACCAACACACAAATTCTTGAGTATTTTTGCCGGGCATGTGTTTTCAATTGCTTTTTGTGTATCACATTTGCCTCGACTTCATATTTAACCAGAGATTTAACTTAAATAACCCCAAGTATTTAGATGTGCCTTTACAAGCCCCTTTCACAGCTGACAGTGAACTCTGTCCTTACTGCTATGAGCAGACATGTCTGCACATGCAAGTTAGCCTCACTCTGCTTTCTTACATCTAGGACCTGGGGTAGCATGCAAAAGACATCATTTCTAAGAAGGCTGTCATGGTTTTAGTGAAAGTTATGCTAAAAGACCAGAGACCTTTACTGCATTTTTTAAGGTAGTCAGTGGGATTCACATTTTTATTATATGAACTTTTTTGTTTCTGCCTCTTAACAAGAAATATGACTGAAAGCTTAAGCAGCAGCAAGTACCTTCTTGATGAAGATTCTCAGCTTGCAAAATTTAACAAGTATTTCATGCACACAAATAACAGTAATATTACATCATATTTTAAGAGCCCAATGTGACAGCAATAGCACTATTTCTTATTCATTTAATTTGCCATGACAAATTTTAAAAAATGAAAAGGTAGTATTTATGAAGATATATGCACAATTTGAAAATTCAGTGTTCCAGTTATCCATCTACTTTAAATCATAGGTACATGCTTTCAACAAAATAAATTCAAAGCCCTTCCTTGAACTTGAAGGTGTTTCACTGGATGGATGCATGTCTTGATCTTGAACTCTAATTAGAATAGATCCCAGGCAAAGAAAAGACAGAGCAGAAGGATCATATGCCTAATTCCCAAAAGGCTACTTTTATATTCTAAAATTCACTTTTAAAACATCATTTGACTGCAGTCAGGTAATGAACAGAGCCTGCAAGCAGTGCTAAGTGCATTCAGATTCATTGGTTTTAATCCTGACATTAGGTCTGATAGGTCAAATATCCCCTGTTCTTGCCAGCTACATCTCACGGACTCCCTGCTAAGGGGTACAGCCTGCCTCCTCCCTGCACATCTTCCTTCCCCAGCGGGTGATTAAGCCAGGCACAGCTTTCTCCAGACAGACAGCAGTACTAAGAGAGGAGAAATCCTTTTACAACTGGAGCTCCTCCCCACTCCTTCCTCCCTGCCTTCACTATCATTGTGCTGTAAAACAAACTGGAAGGGAGATGTCGGGATAACAATCACAGGAAGAGAGTTTGTGACAGCCTGGCCTCAGAGTTATGGTGCCCTGAGATGGGAGGGCAAAGGTTCATGCAGGAAACGATGCCGAGACCAGGACCCTGCCCCGGCTGGCAGCAGGCCTCTCAGGGCTACAGGGTTTGGGAGAAGGAAATGTATTCTTCTCTTTACCATTTTAAAGAGCCACTGTACAGCGCAGGCTGCAGGATGTTTGCATTTACAAAAGATCTCAAGGATTTGCACTAAGGGAAGCCCCCTGTGCATGGCTCTGCTCTGCAGCACAGCTCACAGCACATTCTGCAGCATCTGAGCACCACACAAGGAATTCAAGCATCTCTCTCACTCCTGTCAGGAAAAATTTCAGCACCTCCTCCCAGAAAAGAAGGACTTCTCTGACTCCCAAGATGCCTTCCAACAGGGGCAACAAGAAGGGCCATTAAAGAAAAGCATCTGTCAAACCAAAACACAGACCTGCGGCTTCTAAGGGACTCGGGTGCATTTGAGAGCTGCTGCAGCTTCCAACACCATTAACACTGACTACAACAGAAATCACACAGGAAGGAACTAAAAAGTGTCTTTGAAAAATAAATACGTTTATTTTAGATGATTCAGAGTACTGTGTGCTCTCAGTTAAAAAACTCCCTGTGACAGGATTTCAGATTACACTAAACCAAGTTATACTCCCTTCTTTGTAGTGACTCCCCCCTCACCTTCTGCTGAAGGAGAAACAACAACATCACATGGTGTGCTGCAGGTCTGGGACGGGATAGATGTTCATAAACACTTGGTCATGTGTCTATCCTGTTTTCCACATTTGCAACTTCATGCCATTTATTTATATGTTTTGAAATTCCAATATAAACGTAAGTTTAAGATCCCCTAAACGCTGCCCTTTCTGGCAATAGCAGAGTTTCTAATTTGTTTACCTAGATATATATACTGAATAAAAGTACAACTTTCACTTGTGTTTCTCTACCCCATTTCAGTCAAAATTCCCATTTGGCCATTCACAGCAGAAACACTGGGCTTTGGCTGTGCACATTCTCATACTTCTGGTAACAGTTCCCCTTATATTTCACAGCCCCACTAGTGTGTTACTGCAGCCAGTGACTCCAAGGCTGTTTTTTGAACTCAGCCTCCCCACATAAATGCCTCTTTTAGAAGCTCTAGCCTGGCACCAATTTCATGCTGATGCATGTGATAGAGGCCAAAGTCTCAAAGCTATAAAACCCGGCAAGTTCAATCACCCACGGGAGCATGAGGCACAGCATTCTGCCCACACACTGCTGGAGAAAAAAGCATACCCAGACGTCTTGATCCGATTAGCAATTCTGGCATCAAATCCTCACCCAGACAAAATACGTGTGACTGATACTTGCCTAGGACCAGCTCAAGGTTTCTCAACAGCGTAGGCAAAATTGAATCTGGTGGCATTACCAGATTCATAAGTGGGAAGTTGAGAACAGCCCCAAAAAGGTGTTTTCCACTCCCTGCAGCATGACCCTACCTCATACACACTCCCACTGCAGCACGCCCATCCTCTATCTTCTCAAACCCAGATTCAACTAACTAGATCCATCCAAGCCTCATTCCTCCTACAAAAGCTATTAATCCTCCACCTTGTCGTGCTGTGATCCCTTAATCATGGTCAGGCAAATTTCAGGCTGCTGCAGCAGGGAAGGAAGCACCAGGCAGGGGTTTCTTTGCCTTGGGGAAAGGAGGCAGCGGGATGGGGCAAAAGGACGCGGACTGAGAGTCAAGCTGTCTTCTTTCACCACAGTCCGACAAGACTAGAGTGACAACTGATGCTGCTGAAGAGGGCTGCCCTCCTCAAAAATGTGGATGGCTCCTCCCAGTGCAGCAGAGAACTGTGTGAAGGAGAAGTAAAATGAGCCATCTGGGCACCAGGTCAGTCCTCACAGCCTCTGGTCCAAGCAGCACTGACCATAACATTCCCCGACACCCTCATGTGACATGCACAAGGGCTGGAGCTCAAGGATGAAGGGAGGTGTTTTCACCCCAGCTCTGCCGAAACCATCATGAGAAGGTCCATTCCCGATAGGTGTTAAGAAAAAGCCACTAGATGCCATGCAGAGCCTCTTTCTGGAGCCAGCTATTTTGTAACAGAGGGAAGGTAAAAGGAATACTACAACAAGGAAGAATAAACCATTTCTAAAGTTAAAAACCAAAAGGGGTGGAACCCAGTTGTACAAAGCCATGGAGAGCAAGAAAATCTCTGTGTGCAGGTAATGCACTTAAAAAAAAGGATTGTTTCCATCTCTCAGAAAGGAAGAAGACTCAAAACCACACCTAAATACTTCCTACAATGCAACAGCTTAAAACATCTGTGCTGCCTTCTCTGATTTTCCATGGTTGTTACCCTGGGAGGCACAGGCTTCTTGGCCAGATGCTTAGTGGTAGGTTCACAAAGCAAACAATGGCTCAAAGAAATGAGATGAGTGGAGACCCAAAGGCAGTAAGGATCATGGTTTCTGACATGCTATGGAATGGGTTTTCTCTGCACTATGAGCTTACTATCATCTTTTAAATGAAATAACACGCTTCCTCGAAAGGCCCTTGCTATTAAATATTTGGCATAACTACCACAAATAGGCTCTAGCAAAATACTTCTCCCAGATGTTTTTTTTGTATCTGTGTAGAGCAAATTTAGAAATGGTCCAATTATAAGTACTTGCTCTAAGGGAAACAATTCAAATTTTTACTACTGCATTTTCTCAAGTTTTCCTCAGACATTTGGAGTAAAATATATGCATATATCTAGCTAGTTTTTCAACAAAAATTCTTATTGTAAAGCAAATGATGAGGGAGGCACTCATACTTGAGCTTAATACAAATCCAGCTTGATAAATTGATGGGAGTATGGGGTTAGTAGGATTTAATTCATTCTTAGCCTTAAACTAGTCTTTGATATTAAGTGTGAAGCTAATAATACTAAATAACTGTAGTAGAAAGATGCTTGGCATGTGTAATCACCTGTACATTTCTGGTTTATGATTACAAAGATGCTCATTATCCAGCACTGTGCATCTAAGTATGTATGTAACCACTACATGTTTCTTTACCAACCTGGATGCAAGTACCTAGAATTTAGTCCTGCAATTCTCATTTTTATTTCATCACTTTTTCTCCCATGTGCAGTAACATCTTTTCTATTTCATAAATAATTATTTGCATGAGTCTTTTGAAGTTTGAAGGAAAGTATGAAGCAGAAAACTCTCTCAGCTGGAGACCTGGCTTGCCCAGAAAAAGGCTTGTGTTAACAAACACCTAATGCAGTGCTACCACCAGACCAAGTAACAACAGCAGAGAAAATACAAAGTATTTTGACAACACAAAAATCTCACTAGAAAAGCCACCTTGTAACTCCCATGGAATAGCTACTTAGACTTTCTTTGTTGACACACATACAAAGGTAATTTCATACTCTGAATGATCAGTCAGCTCTTTCTACTTACCAAGTCACATGACCCCAATGAAAGCACTGACAGGATTGTAATCAATCTCCAAACCTGCTACCTGTCTCTCCACAGGAGCCCCAGAGCCATTCACATGTTAAGCCTGTTCTGGGAGAAGCTCTCTGGTTCTGCAAACAACATAGTCAAAGTCTGTTCAAAACCAGTGCCTTCCTGTTTTCCCTTGAACACAAGTTCAGGCCAGATTGAATAAAAAAACCCCATGGAAAAAGCAACCATTAAAGTAACATGGTCTGTATGATAAATAAGGGGTTCATAATATAAATCCTCCCTTGCACTTATATTGTCTCTCAGGTTCTGTTTTTTGCACATCTTTAGATACTGTTACTTTTCAGATTACACAGGTCTGTATTTTAGCCTAGAATCTTGTATTGCCTCCACATCTTGGAAGACCTGTGCAGACCCATGGGACCTGACAAGGCCACAGAAAACCAGATGCAATTTTGGATCCTTGGACAATTTAAGGAGAGCTACACTGGTTGCACACTTTAGTTTCTCATATATGCCAATATGCAGAGATTATGTATTTATGAAGAAGCAACTTAACATACACACAGAAAGTTAAGAAGCCTAGCATTAACATTTACTTATTAAGAAAACTGCATGTTCACCATCAGATTTTTTTCCCAGAAGGTCTATGCCTTCAGCTGTCATACAATCTTACACACAATGGAGCTTCAGCACAGCTAGTGAAATTCCTGGGCTCCTATAATGAACTGCTTGTAAGTCTGATTTTGCCCTTCCCAAGGAGCCTGAAGCCATCAGACTCTCCCTGCTAAGTTGTAAACCATGTGCTTTCTTGCATCCTCATTGTGACAACACATTAAGTACACATACTCCCTAAAGATGATTTTAAAACAAAACACCAAGCAAAATTTACTATACAAACAGTTTTTGGAAGCAGTTTTTGTGATCCCTTGCTCAAATCACTCCATACAGCTAAGTGGGCAAGACTGTATTGGTAAAGAAACCAATTATTCTGACTCGCATCAAGCATCAGATTTTGCATATATGCAACATTGCAAGACAAATGCTGCAACACTGGTGTACTTTCTGAGCAACTAGGGAGGGAAGAAACAAAACAGTAAAACCTGTGTTGAATAGAGGAGCAGGCTTCAAGAAGACCATGATGAGTAGTCCCCTCAATCAAGAAGAGATGGGAATATGCATCTAAAGGGCAGTTTAAGAGTGGATCATGCAAAGCCTAACTTCTTTCGGAGAATAAATGGCAAAAAGTTAGCTCTTACATGCATAGAAGAGTCATGGAATCTTGATTTAGTATTCGTACTTGAACAAGCACTCAGCATCTGGCAACAAATTATTATACAAAATATTAATTCAATAGCAAACCTCAGCATAAGCTTAACTTCAAGGTTAACTTCTCCATCTTCCTCACAAAAAAGCAATCCAACTCTTGTGCACTCCAAATAAAATCAAGAGGCCAAGATCTTCAGCCATTCTGCCTGGAGTTTGTCTCCTGCAAGTAACTTTTGCATGTGTTAAATGTGGAAGGGCACATCTCAATCACACTCCATTTGTCACTCACTGACAAAGATCGAGTCAACATGAGGGTCTACCAGCTATGCACCTCAGGGAACATAAAGCCAGATATCAGATTAAACCAAATCATCAGCATAAACCAACCTATAGAATCACTAGTGACCACCGCTCTCAGGAGCACAAGACCTCAAGCCTCTGCTGTTAGAGGAAAGAGCAATGAAACACTGGCAGAGCTCCTGTGTGTGGAAGGAGCTGCAGTACACACCTGCAAGCAGGACTGGTCCCTCTCAGCGAGCAAGCCAGCCTTTCTCCCAGCAAGGGGAGACAGGGCTGTCTGAACACCAATGCCCAGAAGCAGGGCAGTGGCTGCACTCTTATTTTTGAAGGCACTGTCAAAGTAGACATGATTTTCTGACCTGCCTTCCTTCTTCTCTGATTTTGTCTGTATGTCTGTGGGTTTGAGCAGACTACAGACATCCAGCCACCGGGTGCCTACTGTGATGCTTATCAAAGAGCAAGAGACCACTTACTGTGCTTAAATAGCTACATGGGAGGAGTCTTAGCTCATCCACTAATGTGGATCTCAGTATTCCCTTCCCAGTCATCTTTCATGGGAATTTCACAGATGCCCTCATTTATCAGTAAATGCAATAAATAGGCTGTTACTGAAAAAGTAGAGTACAAAATGATGCCACACACATCATAGTAAAAGGAGCATTTTAGCAGTTGGCTTGGTCAGTCAAACACTCAAATTCTGGGGTTTTTTATTCCCAGGACATATAAAAGCATCAAACATGATGGGATAGATGCTTTTACAAATACAAAGAATGAAAGCCAGGACTTATCATCCAAAAACGCACCCAAGCATTTCTCAGGCTACGCACAAGAGCAAGGATAAAGCCACTCACCCAACAGCAAAATACAGTTACCTCCGAGGTGCGGCGAAGCAGCGACTTCGCTTCAACACCACAGGATTGTTTACAAGAAGGGAAATGAAGCTCAACTTCTCCAGCTGAAGCTGCACAGGAATTCAAGGCAGGCAGAAAGTAATTATTCAGCTGGAGTTTAGCCAGGGCACTGGAGTTAGTACTGCTGTTCTTAAAGACTGTGTCGGGGGACACTGCAGTGACCACCAGCACTGCCTGTTGTCATTAATGCTGCTTCCCACAGAACCCAGCTTCTCCTTGGAAATCTCCTATTTCTGGATCGAGCAAGCCCAGCCCTAGTCAGGTTGGGAACAACGTAGGACAAGGAGGAAGGGTGAGAAGTATAAGTGTCACTTTCGAGTGCAGTAAATTTTACATGGATTAAAGGGATGCAATCTTTATATATAGCAAAAAGGATAATTATAATGAAGGTATCTGTCTAGCTGGCACCACCTACAGCAAGACCTGCAAGCAGTAATTGTACAATAACAACGTGATGTTTAGTGTGAGGTTTAGGACATTCTGCCAGAAAACCTAAAGTATCTAGGTTGTAAAACAGTGTAATAAGTAGGTAATCCCCAGCCTGGCGTCCAAGTTACTGCCCTAACCTGTTCCTTATGATTATAAAATGTCTCGGTGTCAGCAGGTTCACTGTGAGTCAGAGCTGAAATAATAAATGGCTTATTCTCCATCCTGATGGAGGAAATACATCACAGCTCATTGTGGCTCACTTACTGAGGCTTTTTTTTTTTTTAAACAGGAAAATGTAAAAATAACCAAGTCATTCTGCCTTATTGCACTTATTTTTGATTAACAAAGCCCTTATTACAATCAAATTAGAAAAGAAAAAACAGCATGTTTTCAATATGGCCTGCAAAAACAATACCTTAGGAAAAAATACAGAAGAAAAAAATACTGCACAAACAGCTGAAGAACACAAAATTTGTGACAAATAGTCTCCCTGCCAAAGCAATTCCAACACTTGGCTCCTGTAAACAACAGGTTGCCTGAGCTAAAGGTCTAGGCTCTAACCTTGAGGCACTTTTGCCCCCAAAAAGCTATCTTTAGTCAGGTCCCAGTGTTCACAACATGCTGACAACTCAAGTGGTGTGTCTGCACACTCAGGACCTCTAGCTGTGAACTCCAGAGGAAAGGTGCCATCTCTTGCTTTGCACATTGTTAGCAATCAAACAGTGCTCTACTTCTGTCAGGTCTGCCCCAACACTAAAAACCACACAAAACGTCCCCTTGAAAGCTGTTGAGAGACTCATGAAACATCAGCAACTCAAAAAAACCTCATCCTTTACTTAGCACAGAAATATGTAAGAGCAGGAGTATTGTATGCAAGCTGCAATCAGTCCTTTACGCTTTTTGCAAACTGAAAGAACAGTTTCTTCTATAAGCAAATTACTAAATTGTTAAGTAACACTGATTCTCAAAAAAGAAATAAGAATATCTAAAATAGCAGAAAATACAAATAGAGAGTATTTGCAGAATTTATAAAAGTAAAAAAAAAATAGGGGCGAGTATCGCAAAGACAGCCCTAATTGCTTTCAGAGAAATATCTGCCCGAAAGGATTGCAAGTTCTATGACTCTGCATATTTGAAAGACATAGAAATCGACATTAGACATACAAAGAATACAAAATTCTTTGAATTAAAATAATATGCACTAAGAATGTAACATTTCTCCAATGTTTCATTCTAGGGGAAAAAATCCTCACATTTTTCTGCATTATATGTAGAATAACAAATTATAAATTAATAATTTAGACTGGAGTATGAAAAACAAATGTTAATTCCCAGAGTATTACTGCTAATAAACTGGTAATCAAGAAGTTATTTACGACCAATACTATACCAAAAATGCAGATTAAAGTATAAAGTTACTTTTAGAGTGATATCTCTTGACTGAAAGCTTTTTAAATGTACAGTTTAAATGTACAAATTAACTATTTCCATTTCTTGCATATCCTTTCTGCAGCTTCTTATGCACGCTTTGGTAACACAATTTTATCATGACCTTTAAAACACCAACATCCTGTGGGTAGCAGTGGCCTGGACTCAGAGCTACAACTGCAGCAGGACAGGCATTTTCATCCTATGCACGTTTTGCCACACCAGAGTTTGCCTGACAGACACTGCAGTGTTGGTTTCCACCTCATGCTGTTTTCTAGCTGAAAACCCCGAATAATCTGAGTTCTGTTCTGGTGCTATCCATCAGCCCTAATTCTTGGCAGCTACTTAAAAGGGCTAATGATCTTGCAATGGAGTCATGGGACTTTGACTCATGGTCCCAGATTCAGCTCCAGGTTCCACCACCAGCCCCCACACTGCTCCAG
The DNA here is from genome assembly GCA_036785705.1 of Acanthornis magna. Taxonomy (NCBI): domain Eukaryota; kingdom Metazoa; phylum Chordata; class Aves; order Passeriformes; family Acanthizidae; genus Acanthornis; species Acanthornis magna. The sequence continues at coordinate 19,517,074 of JAWUZG010000090.1, forward strand.
CACTGTGCTCCTCCTCAGCTGCCCCACCACCACCAGCAAGGATGCCGACATCCCTCTCCTCCTGGGCTCGTCCCTAGGCTTCACACGATTTTGTGACAGTTTCTGATACATTCAAAGTTGTCCCCCTTGCCATTGCTCCTCTCCCTTGCCCTCAGCAGAAGAGCATGCCAAAATAAGTGGAAATACCGGCAAATGAAAGATGGATACTCTAAAGCTATGCAAGCACAACAAACCGTGTCATGGTTTCCTGCGGATTAAGCCACACCATCACCCCCCACAGCTTCCCATCAGCATAGCCTCAATCCCACATTCTGCACCTCATCTCCAACTTCTCTACTTTCACTCCTTTAGCAGCCCCCAAACACTGCAAGTGCCAAGTGAAAGGCCCCCAAACTCCACAGCATCCTTCAGCCCCTCCTAAACAACATTCCCTGGGGCATCCACCAAGTCCATAAAAGAGCCTGGACTGGCCAGCAAGTTGCTACCCACCAGGAACGAAACCGGCAATCCCAAGCATGGTTACTTAACTCTTGAACCGAACCCTTTTTTTTTTTTTATGATGTTTTATGACATCCATAATAGTGAATATTCCAGCGATGAGCACAGAAGCTGGATTCATTAGTGCCTTGTGACTCATTAAGGGTTTTTTCTAAACTGAGCAAAGTTTCCATATTTTTTAGGCCACATCTCACATCAGAGCTACACTTCAAGGAAGTGTTACAAATCAAAACAACTTCGATGACAACACTACAAAGAAGAACAAAACACTCAGCATTTGAAATGGCAAGAAATTGGGATTTATAAATATCCCCCAGATACATTTAGAATTTTTAATCCCTTTCACACTTTGCACTTCAACCCTTAAAAATGCAGGAAGAATGGTTCATTTTAAGCTTCTGGACTTTTTTTTAAATTTTATTTCCATTTTGGCCTGTGATGTGAACAGATCTGTTCAGTGACATTACACAGCACTGCTTCTGAAAGCACAAGTCTGCTCTTTTCTATCCTACACCAGTAACAGAAAAAAATTTCTTCCTGCTGAACCAAAGATCACAGAAAAGAATATATTTGTCTAAAGACAATATTTGCAGACAGTTATCATACCTTGTACTAAACAACAAAGCTGGAAAAAGCATACAAGCTTTGAATTACACAAGCTTTTCCTTTAAGTCTTTTTATTATTTTAGTTTTGTGAATGGGTGTATCTATTTCCTTAAATACAACTCATAGCAAGTTATCTTCCTTATAAATTGCAGCTTCTTTATAACACTCATTTAATTCTCTATCTTTTTCTCTTAATCTTGTCTGCATTTACAATATTAGTGAAGAGTTCATGCTTCCAGGCATAGATTGTTTTGTTGAACTGATAGGAAATCCTGTAAGATCTTACAGTTGCAGTTTTTCTCCACAACAAACCCTTCCATTACGTAGCAGGTTACATACCTTTAAGATATTCCTTTTCTTCGTGACACACATTGTCTTCAGAAAGTAAAACTTTCCTAACTAAGCCTCAGTGACAGAAAGCAGGATTTTACAGACCAAAAAAACCCAGAAAAACAAAACTCATGGCACTCGCGATTTAAGTCACATTTCACAGTCTTCTCATTTCCTCTCTTGCCTTTTCTTACAAACACCACAACCAAAACACATTTGTTTGCTTTGATTTTCAAAACTCTACTACTCTCAAATACAAGAAAATTTCTCTGCCACTTGCTGAGGTTACCGGCACGTTCCAGCTTTTGTTCCTGTATCAAGACCATCCAGCCTCTGCAGACATTCTAGAAAGCATAAAACAACTTGCAGCTCGGATATGCCCTACGCCTGTGCTGGGAGTGGGCAAGCCCAAGACTGATGGAGGTCATGGCCATCTCTGGCTCAAAGAACATATTTCATCATATGCAACCAGGATCCATCAAAACTGCTCTGTATCCCTGGCCCTGCTTTCATAATGGAAGAGGGTGACAACCCTCCTGGATTGCATATGCACAGAAGTTATTTTATTTATCTGGAGAAAAAAACAGCTCTGCTGTGTGTGAATTGTGAGGTTGTGCTCAGTGTTTATGAGACCAGAGTCAAGCCTTCCCAGTGCTGGCAAGCAGGGAGTGAGGTATGGGTTAATCCTCATGTATGGCTGCCACCTTTCTACCTCCTTGGAGGAGCAAACTGTTACTATCACAAGTGAAACCTGGGATTTCTCTCCAGCCTAGAAGATACTTGCTTTTTTTAATCCTTCTTACAGAACTTTCTTTCCAGTCCTTTGGTGGCCACTGTGGTATGGGCAAGAAGATATTCAGAGCTTTGGTTTCCAAATCAGTTTGCCAAACTATAGCCTGTACAGAGAAAAATCCAGAGGTTCCTAAACTCTTACTGTCTGGACAACATGGCAAATTGGGCCAGTCCCCTATGGAGTCAAAATGCAAAGTCTTCACATGAACTGGAAACAATATGGTCCAAGATACCATCTTAGTCCCATGCACTTGGGACTACAGGCTTGAATTTGATGAGGCTGTTTTGTCAACACTTGAAGCTGTCCCTTGGCCTCTTCCCTAAATGAATGGTGTCTCATAATTTGAGTCTAAAAGGACCTCTATGGAAGGTCACAAGGGCTGCCTCCTTTCTCAGGAGTTGCTGTGCCTGATGAAGTTCCTCCTTGTGAACATTTAGAACAGGAACCTGCTCCCCCCTCCACTGACTACCAATCCCATACAGACCAGCCTTCTAAACTAAAAGCAGACAACATAATCCTCTTCACATCTAGCTATCTTCTTTCCCTTCTACAGCTACCCCAGGGCTTTCCTTGCAACCAACAGGTACTTTGAACCACAAAAGTCAACAAATGGATAGGAACCACTAGGCTTGAATAAAGGTTCCCTCCAGTTAAGAAGGAACCTGCAGGCAAACTCACACATTGTTCAGAAGGGGACTGTGGTGTCCACACATTGGTCAGGGAAGCTTTGCTGCTGCAGAAGAACCTCAGAACCTTACTGGACTCTCACACAGCTGGTTTACATCAGCAGTGACCTTTAGGCTGCCACAGAAGATGAAGTCAAATCTGTAAGAGTAAGCGAGATCTGCTTTTCTTATTGGTGTTGCCTGTGTGAACATTAACACTTGCTTTACATGGCAGAGAAAAACAGGTGTTAATGGGGAGAGGGAATATTCAGTAGAGATATATTTTGCTACTCTATTTCTATTCCTCATGTAATAAAATTTAGTTTAAGTGGTACTCTAGCAAATCAGCAGCACAAGCAATAAACTTGGTCAGAAGTTTCTTACTATAAAAGCATTCCAGCCTCTGGTTTTTTATCTTGAATTTGGAAGGAAGTTTAATATTTCAGGGTAATTCAGTTCATGTTAAAGACATTTCTAGAAAAAGGCACATATCCTACAGCAAAGCTCATTTAACAGTCACTTACCAGCAACAAATTTAAAGCCTTTATTGGCAATTTCAATTTCTGCTCTGCATGATTCATTTATCCCTGGGATAGGCCTGAGCAAGGGATTCTCCCAGCAAAAGACAGACTAATCAAATTATTTCGAGTCAGTCAGGTATTCGCTTTATGCCATCCAGCCCCGATGGCAAAATCGCTTGTAATAGCAGATCTCCCAACGTTAGAGGGAAAAAAAAATCTTCACAGGCTAAACACTGGCTTAATCAGAGCCAAGAGACAAAGCTCCTTCAGTCAGAAAGACATAAATGTTACCACTGTCTCATTCTCACTCCTAACCTTTCACACTGCGCTGGGAAGTGGCTTATATACATATGCATATACATAAAGGTCTTTCCCAGCCTGAACAATTCTGTGTTTCTAAGACATGCACCTTCATTTCAGACACACATTAGACAGAACATGAAATTACCCTCATATGCAAGGCAGCATTGCTACATTGCATCCCAGTGGCTGGCATGGAGAGGACAGATTTTTTCAAGATGCTGAAAGATCCTGGGACTGAGCAGCAAACCTGCAAAGGCTCGAGGCTCTCCACCACTCTTTCTGGGCAAGTTGCATTTCATACATCCATCACATGCTGGTACTTCTACACATCATGCCTAGCTAACGACACCTAACCTGGTAAATGACTTTTGATGTCAATTATTCCTTACCTCTGTGTCACGCTGGATGATAAATTGAAAATTGAGAGGTTTAGTGCACTTTCACTCCAGTCTGGTTACTGAAGGACAGGCTGCAGCATCAGTTTGTCTGCTGGGCACCTGCACTGCATGGCAGCTAGCTGGCAATGGAAAGTACAGTAAATACCAGCTCTAGCCCCAGGAGAAGACAGGAAACATGAGTAAAAGACAAGCAATGATACCAATAACTATGGGGGTTATTATTTTCTTCTGCTCCTACCAACCTCTCTAAACTCCAACAGCTTTCACCCCTCTCACTTAGGAAAGCCATTCAGGCTTCTACCTCCCCTGGTGTACCTTCTCTACACCTGCCAATGATGTTCTTGCTCTCATGATCTTTGAAAATGGAAATATTTCTTCTCGGCCATATAGTTGTTGATGTTAACAGCTTTTATTTCACACAGGAAGAACCTCCTGCACCCCGAAGGCTTGCCAGCCTTTCCCACCTGGCACCCTTAGCTGTAAGAAAAGGCACTGCCTCCTTTAAGAGCACCATGATGCTACCACCACCACTGCTACTTCCTATGTTCTCAAATCCAATGCAAAGGGCAGTCACATGCTCCTGTTTATACATCCCATAATACAAGGCTGCTATTTATCAATAAATGCCTTGAGGTGCAGAGCGAAGCCCAAGCTAATAAAAATCTGCTGGGATTATCTGCTGGTGTTTCACATCAGCAACAGCGGTGGCCAGGAAAAACTGAAGGGGAACTGAGGATGTGGCAGAGAGCATACAAAGAGTAAAGAGCAAAAGAAAGGGGATATTGCAGGTATTTGAAGAGTTGGGTAATAAAGATGGAGGAAAAGGCAACAGAAGTAGAGGCCAACTTTTTTTCTTTTTCATTTTAAATTTGAGTCCAAGGCATTAAAGAATGACTTAAAATATACACAGGAAAACGGATACTCGCTGTGTTTTGCTCAGTAAATAACTAACCACTGGAACCCATGGCTGCAGGATAACTGCTGGAAAAATGACTTGCAGTGATTAAAAAAGGATTAGATGGGTTTTATAAGCAACAGTATCTGTTGTTAAACATGCTAAAATAAAATTACAAGAGTTAATAATCCATTTGCTTCAGGGCATAAACTAATCCTCATCTAAGGGTAGCAGAGATCTGCTTGCGTGTCAGTGCGATATCTGGTGCAACAACTCCTCTTTGATTCCGGGCATTTAAAAATTGTCTTTCTTGCCTGAAAAAAGAGCATGCTATTGCTCAAGCCTTCAACTGACCTCACATAATTAAGTGGAGTTTAGCAGACATATCATTCCCTTGAGGTGCAGGGGTGAAATGCATGAAAAGGGAAGAAAACAATTTAATTGCTCCACATTTCAATATTCTGCTCTCAGTTTCTTTAAATACAGTTGTCAGGGCACTAAAACCAAGCACATGAGTTGAAACTGTTGTAAAAAGCTTAAAGACATGAACAAAGCACACAATCTATTAATACTTTTCTTCAGTGCAATCAGCCAAATCATTTTATGAGAAAGTAAGATCTTTGGGAAAGCCAGCAAGGGAAGATTTTTAATATATTAGAACAGAAGAATTTACTCTGCCTGGTAATAATTAAAACATTATCTAATATCATAGCCTGGTCTCAAAGATGGAATAGGGTTGACATACAAACTCCTCGAGATAATGATTCCAGCCCTCTCCAAACCCAAACCCATGAACCTTACTAACAGATTAGCTAGTCTCCCAAATAATTGCTTCTGGACAAAACACAAAATGGGACGTGACACATCCAATGTGGTTATGAATTTTTGGTTTCAAGCACCAGTTTACACTTTCCCACAGGTAGGATGGCTGCATGCTGGGGACACTCCTCCCTGGGCTCAGGAGAGCTCCTGGAAGAACAAATCTTGAACATGAGCACCACAGAATTCATTCCACAAGCAACCTTTCCCTCCAAACTCCCAGGCTAAATCCACCAGTTCTACTGCTCTACAAATTTTGTATTACAATCTTTTACTTTTAGCGGGGTGCAAATTATAGCTGTCTCAGTTTGGCAACCCAAATGATCAACACTTGAACTGTGTTTTCAAAAAAGAACTTTGCAATGGTCTGCATTAACTCACCAACAGCTCAGACCAAGCATGTCCAGAGTGCTTCTGCAAAGTTTGGCATTGACCACTCAACAGAACAGTACCAGCGCTGGAGCCCCACATTAAACTCATAGCCAAAGCAAAACGTATAAAATGTCTGGTAGGAAAAAACCCAAAAACAACAACAAACAAAAAAAATCCAAACAAACAAAAAAACTGCCCTTCTGAAACTTAAATTAGTTTCACAGAGAATGCAAACATACTGTTTCAAACCACTGTATGTATATATTCCTTCTCCTCCCCTACTGCTGAAACAGCAAAGCATGCATGGCAGATGGCGTGATTCATCTGAAAATTACTCTAGCAGCACTCTATTAGCCTCTAAGGAGTAAACTAGGATAAAAATATTCTGAATGTTAACTAAAAGTAGGCAGTTGTCATGAGGAGTCATCAGGTCAGTCTACTTGCTTAGTTTGCAAAATTTTCCTTTCAATCAGCAACAAGCACTACACATGAAGATAACATCACTTACTTGTTCTACCTACCAGGAATTATTGCAAAAGCAAGGGAAGCAACTGGGGCACAAAAAGGTTTATTTTCCCACACATAAGTAAAAATGTACCAGCCGTAGTCAGGCCAAGAGACACAGCACATCACGTTAACAACAGCCTCAGCCATTTCTGGTGAGATGGGATAGATTTAGTTTCTAGAGATTGCACATTTTAGCTAGGAGAACAACTTTCCACATGCCCAGTAGCTGAATGCAAATCTGCTCAGTGGAAAACACAGAAGAAGGGACCTCAGGAAGTCTGCCCTCGCCCCAAGGTATCAGTAATTATGCCCATCAGCCCACATGGCACATAGAGTAACTTGCCAGGGAAGTGACAGAACGAATGTCTGCATCACATTCAGCGTTAGGGCAGCCTTACTAAGCAGCCTGATCAAAAGTGCAGTTAGAGCACCACACCATGAGTTCCCCCGCTTCACGCAAAAGACAGGAGTCAGTGGGGCTGCATGCCTTCTTCCAGAGAAACTAAAACCATAGGAAGCAAGGAATTGGGTTCCCAGATGCAAGGGATGCTGAGCACACACTCAGTGACCTGTTGGACTAGCACAGGATGCCTCAAACTGAAATGCCATCACTCATTCGAAAAAAAAAACAAAATACACTCTTTGGTGGTTCAGATTATGCTGACAGTAAAATCTCACTACAGTGCAGCACACTGCGCCAGGACTGACTACTAATTGCCTGGGCTCTGGGCCCCAAGCTAAAAAACTCCTTCCCAAATAAACAGTCCACAAGAACTGATTTATTTTTCTGCTCCATCAACAATAATCCTCAGTCAACAGAAGCTGAGTATTTGGTGTGCTTTAATATGCAGGTTAACCAGGTGAAGCCAGTAATGCAGTTGCCCTCATCTTTGGGGAGAAGGTGGTGAAACTGTGCTTAATGTCATCTCTTCAAAAAGGCGTTTTCTACATATGTATACACTACCACGTCAGCCTCGTTGCATAACCAGGTTGTGCAATCATTGCAAATTCATTTACATCTTCTGTTCCAGAGCTCCAGAAGTGAGAAGGAGGGATCACCGTGAAGGCAAAATGTACGTTTTGCAGGACTGGTCCCCTTGGCCACAGGAGGATGGTCTGAAGAGAGGTGGAAGGCAGTGGGGAGGGCACCAGGACTCCATCCCTAATGCCTCTACTGCTTGCCCAGAGCAGACATTTGGAACAGAGTTTTAGTTGAAAACCTCAAAGCAAAGAATGACTTCATAGCATCAGGGGATGACTAGCTTTGGCTTGGGCTGCAAGCAGAGGAGATTATGGTTTCTCCTTTTAATGCTTATGACTATGTCATTGCCACAGAACTGTAAAGAAGAAATAGGCAAGAGTGCAGTATCAGGTTTTCATAGACTGTACAAACTGGATTATTCAAGAGTGACTCAAGTTTCCTAACAAGCATGGAGAAGTCTGCATTAAGATAGCATCTCTTGATTTTTCCCAAAATCAATTGCAAAATTCAATGGCTGCATTTTAAAATACTGCTTTAAACTCCCATCCTCCTTCGTATTTCAAAGTGGCATTTAGTGGATTTACCACCCTTGTGCATAAGGAGAACACCAAACATAAACAGTACCAGGGACCAGACCCTAGATTAGCAGTAAAACCCCACCAGCCAGAATATACACTCACACAATGTTGAGAGAAGATGCTCAGCTCTCGCAGCAAGAAAAAAAAAAGCCCCAGCCATAAAAACCTGACACCATAGTTTTACTTGGAGGCCGAGCATATTCATCATGGAAAAAGGAGAAAAAGGCAAAAAAATTAAACCTTCAACTTAAGCCAAATGAGAATGCTCCTGGTTCAGCCATCTCCATCCATCTCTGAGGTTTCCAAGCATTTAGAAAAACACTGAACTGGCTTCCAGCTCTGCCTTAATACCATCCCAATGATGGTATCATGGCTAAGATGGCTAAGCTATCATAACAATGGTGAAAAAGTAAAGCTGTTCTAAGTTAAACAAGCAGCCATACTCTGGGTCGTCATATCACAGCTTCTGGTTTGAGCTGCAGACCCATCAGCTCTGCTCAAAGAAGCAGGGCTGAATCAAGACAAGCGTAGCAGCAACTGCAAATACCCGAGCATGACACGGCTCTAGCAACTTAACCTTCTCTAACACCACATTATTTTAAAAAATTAGTAGTAGTAGTAATACTCAATTTTTTAAAAGTAGCAGTAATAATAATCAATCTAATCAATAAACATTTATCTTAAAACAACACTTCATAGAATCATAAAATGGTTTGGGTTGGAAGGGACCTTAAGGATTGTCAAGTTCCAACCCTGTCCCCACAGGAAGGGACAATTTCCACTAGACCAGGTTGCTCAAAGTCCCTGGCCTTCAACACTGCCAGGGATGGGGCATCCACAACTTCTCTGAGCAAACAGTGTCAGTGCCTCACCACCCTCACAGTAAAGAAATTCTTCTTAATATCTAATCTAAATGTACTCTCTTTCAGTTTAAATCTTCCACTTTAGCAGAAGCATTGCTTTCCTCACCTGACCCTCCAGAGACACTGAAAGATCTTACTGAGGAGCAAAGGCAGCAGCACGGTATCCTCTGGAGAGACCCAGGGACATACCTTACCTGATCTAAGCAGTGGGAAATCTATGCAGTGAATCACTACAAACTTCCCTGGTAACTGCAAAGAGGAAATAGGATTACTTTCCCTGGCCTCCTCTTCACACCTGAGCAGTGAGTGGGAAAGTACCCACAGACGGGCCTGCCCCCAGCAGCATTTCGGCAGCACTCCGCTGGCGGGCTCTGCTCCTGCACCAGGCAGCTCCAGCTCGCGGCTCAAGCACTCCCGGGAATGGGCACGGCAGCACCCTGCCAGCATCAGGGCACAAGCCAGGCTCCAGGCTGCTCCAGGCTTCCCCCGGCAGCCTTGTGCTCACACCTCCCCACACCTTACACCACCAGCGCCCACAAGGACGGCGGCCAGGGCCCCTCGGGAGCAGCGCTCAGCCCCACGGCGATGAATGCTGGAGCATCGCACGGCAGTCCAGCAGGGGAAGCGTGTGAAGGGGCAAGGAAGGAAGAGAGGGTCTAACCAAACAGTGACAAATGACACCTGCTAATTGCGCTTTCCCAGGCGCAGACAACAACAACAGCACATATAATGCCTCCTGCCTCCGAGCACCAACAGGATGCCTTCGGAGAGCCCAGTTTTCTGGGAGACGGGGTTGAGGGATGGCAAATAATTACACTTAATTTGAAGGTTCAGATTTGAAGAGAATATTTTTGGAAAAAGAAATCAACACGTTAACAGTGAGCAGGAGCACAGAGCACATAATCCTTTCACATCCTGACAGGGTAGAACTGCGGAGGCCTGCTATGAAGCTTGTCTGAATAACAGCATCTTCATTTTTTGAATATCTAATTAGGAGTTTCTATATATTGCAAAGCATTGCTATAAGATATAATTTAGTTGGCAAACACTAAAGATCTCAGTCTGTAAGTATGCTTTTGGCAATCAAAATTCAAATCTGGATATACATCCAAGATATGTATGCCACCGGTACCTTTTTTTTTAAGTCTAACAATTACAATCAAATTAGCAGATTAACTCATATCAGTTTTAAGCAAATGCAAGCTACAAGCAAATGAGCCTACACCACCACCACAACAGTATATTTTTGGATTGTTAGTATCCTTACTCCCATTAGCGACTTCACATATATTTAACACATATTAAAGGGCAGTAAAAATCTAAGAAGGCTATGGATGCCAGAATTCAGCACCAACTTAAAACTCACATATGCCAAAAACATTTGCAAATGCACTGATTCCCACTGTGGGAACTGAAAGGCAGATTCATATAACACAATGGGCAACAAATCCATTCCTTTAATTTCAGTCGCCAAATTTTAATTAATTTCCATCCAGGCAAACACCGACCATTTCTGCTGATCTTGCAGAATGGAAGCTCATTTGCACAATAAATGTGGTTTAACAAGTCACCACATTTATAGCAAGTTGCTTCAGTCTTATCTAACTGCACAGTTTGAAAAGTCAGTGATGGGTAAGTGAAACCTCACCCACGTCACAGTTTCTGGAGTTAAGCACAAGAAAACTGAAGAAGTCGCTAACTTGCCACTGCAAGTGAGACTGCCAACAGTATATTGACAATTAGAGTCCACATTCTGAATTATGTGTATGCCCCTTATCCAGGAAGGGAAAAAAGCATGCACTTTGCACTTCTGAGTTTCTCCTACAAAAGTAATGTCCCTATTCCAAGGCCCCAGAGCTCCCCTTTCCAAAAAAAAAAAAAATAAATAAAGAAAAAGTGAAGACCCTCCTCTGCTGTATAAATTTGAACAGGTCACATAATATAAAAACGGCCCCAGCTTCTGGCTATGCTGGGGGCACAAAGCAGAGACCATCAGAAGAAGGTTCTGCCAGCAGAAATGACAAGTGGGGCTGCCCAGGAGCTGCTGCCCATCCACACAGGGCCAGCTCCAGCACGGAAATTTGCAACCAGCTCCAGGTGGCCAGGAGTGGTGTAGGGCCCTCCCAAACACAGCACTTTTGCTCACTTGTCACCCTCCTCCTCTGTAGCATCACCAGTGGAATGACAGCGGTGCCAATACTGCCAGGCTACAGAGCTGCAGGTCAGCCTCATCAGCAAGTAGCTGCCTCTGCATCTCCTGCCTCAGGCACTTTCAAATTTCCTCAGAACCAGCTTCCATGGACAGCACAAAGGCTGCTCACATGCATCACTCCTAAGATGTATACACACCACTCATTTCATTTAAAAAAGGTTTTAATTTCCTGATTTCTGTGCATGATGAAAATTTCATTCTGGTAGTAACTAAATTAAAGGAGGGGCATCTCTAGCATTTGCAAATGGAGACACCAACATGCAAGAAGCAGAGAGCAGCCCGCTTCATCATTTCACGTCCTGGAGCTGAAGAAGCATGGAGGCCTGGCACTAAGGGGCCTCTGAGAAAGAGACACCAAAAAAAACAAAAAAAAAGATGGTAATAAAATAAGAATTCTTACATATTACAGAGTACAGCTAGAAGGTATCATTTAGTCAGCAAATATTATGGTTAAGGGCATCTCTGCTTGCAAGCACTTTTTTGGTAATCAGTCCAAATTTAAATATGAATATGTCTTATTTCAGAGACTATGTCCGCAGTACATTCTCACAAGTACACGTGTGCCAGGCCCCAGAACCTACACCCCTTCCACCTATGTAGCAACAGCTTTGCAAAACTGAGGAGCACCACATGCTCACATCAACATGAGCCTAGATTGCACACACGAGTAAAGCACTTGGAAAAACATGGGCTACTTAGAAATGCAATCACAGCCATCTCTGGCATGCTGTCTTGAAGAAGCAACAGGACTGAATGCATTTCCACCTGCCTGGATTTCTGGCATTCCCAAAAACTGGGTTTCTAAGACTAGAACAAGAGAAGACTTGTACCTTTAAGTTTAATTAACTCTAGAATAAGACATATTTTCAAACAGAACTACAGCATCATTGATACTGTGCAGTGATGTAAGACGCCTTTAAAAACCTCAGTAAGTTGTCTGAGTAAACCGAGTGCTGCCCTCCACTCCTTCAGCATTTCCTAACCTCTGTCTGATGGCAGCAACTGTCAGAGTCCCAGGAGGTTTTGAGTGACTACATTTTTAAAGCCAGAGCCACTTCTGGTCCTATCTACCACAAACCAAAGCATTGCTAAGCCTTTACCATTCATTACAGAAGTGCTTCAAAACCTAACACATCTGCCTCCTCAGGGATCATTTTAAGCAATCAAGTAAAGATCCGTATCCACTATCGAAATCTAGAACAAGCATGAGGCCTAACGAAGTTCTTCAAAGATAGTAATCAGTCCAGTAAAATCAGCAGACTTCGGGTTTTTTTGTTCTTCCACCTGCTCCATTAGGAATGGAGACCTACTAAGAAACCTCAGATGCTGTACTGTTCACTTAAGACATCTGCATTTCACAAACTACAGGGCAGGAATGATGCACCTTTGCTTGAAGAACACATGCGATTAATGTTTACTAACTATATTTAGAAATAATACTTAAATGTGAATAGCACTTGTCCTCATAGATCAATTCAATTCATGCTGAAGCTCTCTGTGGAGGAGCAGAGATGCTCTTCTTCAAAATGTGAGTCTTTCAAGTGCACTTAATTTCTGAAGTGCAACCTATCATCACAAAGAGCAGTGTTTCCCCAATACTTAAAACCCATTTTAGCAACCAGACTGACAAACAAAATGCTATGAAACTCATTAAAATATTAGTATGCATATGCTTAACTATGTCTAGCTGCAGCCAGCATCAGTGCATTTGAAGTTCCTTTCTCACAATATCCATCTTTTACATATTTCTGAAAGAAGAAAACAATAAACTATTTATGAGGTTATCTTCACTATGTCTTACTTTATTATTCATTACTCAAAGTTATAAAATCATTTCTATTAGAAATCCTTGGTTCATATACAAACTTTCTCCCAAAACAGAAGGGGCTGAGAGTTGAATCTCTGTAGCCACAGCCCAACATATTTCACAAATCTGTGGGTGCAAAATATATCTGTGTTTTTATTCCAGAAGCCAAGCACTCATTTTACAAAATATTCACCAGTTGAGTAAACAGAGACACACGTATTTAGGCAGCACCATGCTTCGGAAACCGAAAAGATCTGAGAAGACATCTCAAGACTACATAATTTCTGGAGCCTTACTGAAAAACCCAAACCACCAAAAGTATTGCCTATTTTATTGCTGACCATTGTATTAAAAAGAAAAAAGGAAAAAGAGATAAAGAAAATAACCTCACATACCTCACCTAAACACCTTTATCTCCTTGTACCACACTGCTTCCCCTTTCCATCACAGACAGCAAAAGCTCCAGTTCCCTAAAAGACCAACTTCACTGACAACTTGTAAAACCATGTGATATGAAAATAATGATAATAAGGAAGCAGCTGAGCATGTCATAAAAAAATACAGTGGCAGAGAGCAGTTACCTCATCTTTGTATTGAAGTTCTTTAAAGTCAGGCACTTCAGGAAAATTTAGTTCATTACGTCTGTATACAAAGCCACTCACGCATTTCATTTTGGTATTTAGTCTTACCTATAATCATACAAGTAGCTGAACAGCTATCACAGCAAATAGAAAATGGGCAAAGGAAATTAAAAGAAAATTAAAACGTAATTCAAGGCCCTGGTGAGAAGCTCAAAACCACTGATACAGCTTCGCCATGCGTTATTCAGGTACAGGTGAGGAGAGTACCTTGCACCTGCAAAGATTAAGCTGAACTTTCACACCTGAAACTAAGCAAAATGCAAGCTGGTGACTCACAAGCAATGTAGGCTGCCACAAAAAGGCATTTTGGTGGCAGTGAGCAGGTATGCAAGACACTAAATAGTTTTCTCAGAACAGGGTGGGCTGAGGCCAGGTATCATGGCATAGAAGACTCAATTGCTCTCAATTGCAGAGAAGACTCAACAGCTTCCAGCTGTTGAGGCTATTACTAATGCCACATGTAAAAAGGTAGGACTGTGTAGCATTTACCTTGACAGAATCCACAAGCAGAAAACCAAATATACACACTTCTACCTGCATATGCATGTGTGTGTGCTGTATGAATGTATAATACAATGCATGATGCTGGAGGGGGCACAAATCACCTGGGGAAGCATCTTAAGGGACAGAGGTAAATGCCCACAGGTATGTAACCAGTACTGAGGGAATACACAGTTTAAGGCAACCTTCAATTTAAAAAAAAAAAAAAATTTAAAAATCATAATGAAAATTTCACAAAGATCATCTTTAAGGTCTCTTCCAATCCAAACCACTCCATGACTCTGTGATTCTGTGTACTCATTTCAATTTGAATACATCGTCTAAATCTCCACAATTTAAACTGTTCACTGATCTAGATTCAAAAGCTTTGAACAAATTCAGTGAAAATTATTCTTGATTTTTAGTCTTTCTAGTATTTTTTACTATGTGTGATTTTCAAACCAAACACAACAGAACCAGAACAATCCAGAATTCATTTTGCATGGAGACGGATTCACTACAAAATAGTGCTCACCACAGAGTATTCTTACGGTAAGACCACCCAAAGCACCTGTCCCATGCCTGTTTTGTCCTCAGGCTTACATCCATTCATCCTTCTGCAGCTGGATATCAATTCTCATTCCTTCGACAACTGCAGCAAATGAATTTAGGTGAACAAGCTTCCTTGGGTCTAGAAGTCCAGGAGGTAGACATGCCCACAGGACCGTAACCCTTACCACTAAGAAAAACCAACAACACATTCAGCTCCAGATGAGTGACACCAAAACTCCATGTTTCCTGTTCAAGAAATGTTACAGGGTTTTATTTGGACCCATTTTCAAAAGCAGACTGAAAGGATAAGGCCCTTCAATGAAGCTTAACTGTGACAGCTCCTTTACAATAAATCTCAACACTTGTCATAAAGCAAAGACATAATGAAATATGCACATCACAGAGATGTTTTATATTTTATATATGATGATTAGCCAAAAAGCTATCATATTTGTGTCAAGATATAGTTATCTCCAGCTGTAGTGGAGTTCTTGTCTCTTCTGTCTTAAGCCTTGTGTCTCCCACTATCACAGGTAAGGAAAAATGTTGCTTTCACTTGACTACTATACCACGAAAAAAGTTTCATTCTTCCATGCAACTTTCACAACAATTTCTTTGTTATCTCTGAGGCAGATCTTGTTCTTGCTTCAGCTTTCTCTGAGCAACACCGGTCACTACCAGCACCCATTCACAACCAACAATGCAGCAAGTCTGGCAGAGCACATCCCAAGTGCTTCTTCAAGGCAGCCACTCCATGGGGGTCATGGGGACTTTGCTCTCTTAGAGTTCAACAGGGGATTTGTTCATGAAGCAGAGTTTGTGACAAGAAAGTCTGGAATAAACTACTGTGTATGTATAACTGAGAACAATTTTACCTACTAAAATAATTTTATGTTAGTGATAACTTTATGTTAATACCTTTGGCTTATACCCTAATTTTAAAAGCCATTTTTATTTTAATGTTTTTATTCAGAACCTGGATGCTGCTTTGAGCTCCTAGCAGATAATGCTGACACCTCTGAACTGTATTCAGTGAAAAATGAAAAAGCAGCTCAACATCAGGTATTAAATCAGGGCAGAACATATTCATAAGCATTATAGCAGTTAGCCCTCAGCTCCTGGGCGAGAAACACAGCCTTGCCTCTATGCAGAAAGTGTACATTCTTTTTAAGTTCTTGTGTATTTCATATATTTTGTGAAAAATTTGAAAGGTGTCTTATTGCATTTGTAAACATGCAAAGCCCAACAAGACAAAGTGTCTCGAAGTTGTACTTAAAGGAAAAAAAAATGCCCCCTATTTCTCAGCCTGCGTCAGCAGTGCACAATGTACTCCCAGCCCTAAGTCAGTGCCAGGCTCTAAGGCGAACCCGCGCTCCCTCTGTCAGCAGAAAAGTCTGTCGCTAATCTGTGCTCATCTCTGCAGCGATGTTCCTCCTCTGCGGGGCCCTCATCTGAGTCAGGCTCCACTCCCAGCTCTGTGCTTGCACCTGCAGCAGGTCCCCAGACCATGGGCAAACCTACAGGTCCCAAACTGGAAAAAAATAAAAGTAATCCTTCCTCAAGCTGAGCTGTGGAGAATTGGTGATAAACAAGGCAAAGGAGCTGCATGCCTCAGCCAGGTCAGTTAGAGCATTGACACCCAGTGGCTGCTGGAAACTAAACTTGAAAGTGTGTTTAAGAAACTCTGCACTTCCTTGGCTTAAGTGGTAAAACCTTCAAGCATGCAACTTTCAGAGCAGCCTGGCAGTTATGCAGTCAAAGGGACAGGGGCAGCACATGTCCAATGTATAACACAGTGACTATTAAATTACAGAAGAAGAGTTCATGTCTATTTACCCACCAGCAGTGGCAGGGTATGTACTGCACTCTACCAGAGGGTACTGCAGCCAAAAAACACACCAGCAGCGGCTCTCCCTGTCACAGCGGGGCTATGTGGGCATAGGAAGTGCTCAATCTGTTAGAGGGAGGTGCGCAAGACTTCTTCCTTGCTGAAGCACCACAGCATAAGAAGCAATAAAATAGGAAGCGCCTGGTAAGTTACACAGCTATCAGTGTTTCTTATTTGCCCGCTTGAATCTGGGAGCTCTTTGATTTTATTTTGGTTTGTTTGGCTTTTAGTTCACTTCTACTCATTCTGAAAAGGCACTTAAGGAGACTAAAACACCACTGGAAAAAAACCCCAGCATTTTCAAGTGACAACTCACCTTATTTAAAAGTTGTCAGCTATCAATCACTTCACTCCTATTAAAGTTTTTCATGACAGATGTCTTCAGACGATTATCCTTTAAATTTTTTAGTCAAACACATCAATAGAAACTAACAAACTACTTTTAAAAGCCCTAAAAGCTTTCAGCTAAAAATGAGTTACAGATTAATCTGCATTTCCTTAGCAGGATGTTCCTTACCTCTTAAAAAAAATAGAAATTTACAAAAATCTGATGTCACAAACATTCCTAGCAGGACAATTAAAAGCACATAAATACAGGATTTGAGTTGACACTTTTTTTTTTTTTTTAGACACAGGTGTACAAATACTTGGAAGCAAAGCAAAGAGTTTTCCCGGCCCTAACTGGAACTAGGTCCCGAGTATACCAGAGCGCGCCGATGCCCTGCGAGGTGCGCGCACCTCACGCATTTATTGCCATCATTTAATCCCTCACAGGGCGGAGGAGGCTCTGCCCGTACGCAGACAGCACAAGCTCGTTCTGACAATGCTCTCACGCAACAGTGTCACGAAACCCAGCGCTGCCGCCGCCGCGCAGGGGGACACGGGTGGGTGACACTTTCTCGACAGAGGCCTCGGAGGGAGAGGATTCATTCGCAACAGCGCTAAGCCTTTATGACCCACGGGGATGCAAAGCTGGAGGGTACCATGGGCCTGGCGCTGCCACCGCGGCCCCACAGCCCGAAGCGCCGGGCTCGCCCCGCAGCTGTCCGGGGGGCAGCCGGTGCCCGCGGCTCCGCCGGGCGCTGCGGTGGCAGCACCGCAGCCGATCCCACCGCGGGGCTCCGGGCAGCACCGGCTGCGGCTGTGGCCGGCGCGGGGCTGAGCACGAATCCCGGGCGCCAACAGGTTGCTCCCACCGCTCCGCTCAGGCGGCACGGACTGCGCTGCGGGAGGGAGGGAGGGAGGGAGGAAAGGAGCTCCGTCCCACCACGTAACACGAGAAAGACGCTCCCCGCAACGCAAGTTTAACAAAGCCATCGGGACAAATACTGCGGCTTACTCATTAAACACACGGTATTTCTGCAACCCTTGTTCTGCCTGCGCTCTTTCCCCATCCCTGTTTGCCTCTGTCGCCGCTCCGCCGCCCGACGGCAAAGCCCTGCCGCGCCGGGGTGCGCGGCGGCACGGACAGTCCCCGTTCCGAGCCGGGGCCCGGGCAGCGCCGGGGCCGCGGCGGAGCTCCCACGGCACCCCCAGCACACGGGTGCGAGCCCCGGGTCCCGCCGGCCGCCCCGGGGGCGCAGGAGGCGGCGGCGCTCCCGCCGGCTTTGCCCGGGGACGGCGCCGTGACACCGCGTGAACTTTTGCTTTCGGCGGGGCAAGGCTCGGGGGGGCGGAGAGCGCAGAGCTGGGGGGCGGCCCTGGTCGCTCCAGCGCCCCACCGGTAGGAGGGCTAGAACGCTTTTCTCCCTTAGGAGTTCTCCCTTTGGAAAGGTGAAAAAAAGTAGAAATGTGAGGATAAACTCAAGGCGCGGAGCCGGAGCACTGCAGGCTGAGCGGCAGGCATCACGCAGCCGGGGAGGGCGGCGTGCCCGGCCGCCTGCAGCGCCGCGGCTCCTGCCCGGGGGCGGCGGAGCCTCTCGGGACCCCGCTCCGACGGGGCGCCCCCCACCACCCGCCTCTTACCTTCCAGCCGGCCGAGCTGTTGCTGTCGCCCTTATCCTTGAAGTAGGGGACGCTCTTGACCATCCACTCGTAGATCTGGGAGAGGGTGAGCCGCTTCTCGGGGGAACTCTCGATGGCCTTGGTGATGAGGTCCGCGTAGGACAGGTTGCCCCACGCGTTGCGACGCGACGAGCTGCTCTTGCGGGGCTGCCCGGCCACGGGGCCCGGTGACAGACCGGCCACGGGCGGCGGCACCGGCGGCACCGGCGGCGGTCCCGGCGGGTGGAGGCGGCAGCCGGCCTCGGGCGCCGGGAAGTCCCCGCAGCGGCAGGCGGCAGCCTCCGGGGGGGCGGCGGCGGGGGGCAGCGGCGCGAAGTCCTCGCTCTCCTCTAGCAGGCTGAGGTTGCTGATGAAGTCGGCGCTCAGCGCTCCCGAGGCGGCGGCCCCAGCCGCGGCTCCGGCCGCCCCATCGGGCTGCCCGCCGCACGACGGCGCCGGGCTGGAGGTGGCCGAGCTGGGGGGGTTGAACTCCGGCCGCGGCAGAGGCCAGGTGCAGGAGCGCGGCCGCGGCAGCGGCTCGAAGTCGGGGTCGATGTCCACCAGCTGCGGTGCTTCGGCCATGGCGGGGCCGGGGCGGGAGCGCGGCGGCGGCAGCGGCAGCGGGGCGGCTCGGGCTCAGCGCCGCCGCCCCATGCAGGCTCCGGGCGCGGATCGGCGCGGCCCCGACGGCGCGACCGCCAACTCTCCTGGCCCCGCCGCCCTAAACCTCCGGCCTGACCTCCCGGCCCCGCCGCCCTAAACCCTGCCCCTGCCCGGCTCCCGGATCCCTGCCCTCAGCGGCAACTGCAACAGCAGCGACCCGGCCGCCCGGCGCGCACCGACTGGAGCGACCGCCCCGCGCGGGCCCGCCTCCAGCCTCCCTCCTCCTCCTCCTCCTCCTCCCGGCGGGGAGGGACAGCCCGCGCCGCGCCAATGGCAGTGCCGCGCCGCTGCCCGCCTCCCGCCGCGGGGCCGGTTTGGCAGGAGGGTGCCGGTGCCCCCGTGCTGCTTCTGGGTGGTTTTTGTTTCCCGGCGGCGCAGCGGGGAGAGAAGCGGCGAGCGGGCGGCCGGCGGTGCCCCCCGCGCCGGGGCTGCCCGAAGGCAGTAAGTGCTCGCACGGCGAGCCGCGGCGGGATGGCCACGGAAAATGCCCCCCGCGAGTGTTTCCATCCACCTCAGTCGCTGCCGGCGGGGTCCTGCCGCCCGAATCGACCGGCCCGGTGCGTGTCGCCGCCGGGGACGGGCAGGGGCCTGGGAGCATCCCTCGGCTGCAGCGGGGCGGCTGGGGGAGGGCGCGGGAGCTGGGGGCGTCTCCCGTCCCCACCAGCATCCCGGCAGCGCTGGCTCCGTGCGGAGCGCTGCTGCCGCCCTGCTGCCCGCCCCGCGGGGGCCCTGGCGGCCCCGCACCCCGGACCGGGAGCTGCGACAGCTGCCCTGCCTCGCTCCCCGCTCCCTCCCTCCTTCTCTGGCCGGCTCCTCGCCAAAAAGTGTCCGCACCTCCCGAAGTGATAAATCTCCCCTTCGGCTGAGCGTCTTTTCATACCGTGAGCTGGTGTTTTATTCCGTGTGCAAGCACGGGAGCACGGGATAATTTCATTCTAAGTCAACTATTGAACATACTTTATGTTTTTCCCGGCAAACCCCAGGGCTGCTCAGTTCATTAAGGCTTGTATTCCTCGCTTTCGGGCAGCAGTTAAAGGACAAATCGCCTCTGCCTCCCCAGTCCATCAACATACAAAGATACATATATATATATGCACGACTTAACACAGAAGTGTTACTCTGTTTAAACTTAAAAAGAAGACATTTGCTCAAGCTAGGGAAATGATCCCAAGGATGAGACACAGCTCAACACCTTGTTCAAATTGGCAAGCCCTACTTTTTAGAAAATCTGTTTTGTTTTCAGTAGGAGGAGTGCTTTTAAAAAAACATACTTCAGACACGGCTTAGTAAGTCACAAAATTCACAACCAGCCACGGCATTTGACGTTGCCTGTCAAAGAACCACCGGAGCTGGGTAACTGTCAAAGCTGAGCCAGAAAACCTGTTACCCTTCCCTCCTCTCTG
The DNA here is from genome assembly GCA_036785705.1 of Acanthornis magna. Taxonomy (NCBI): domain Eukaryota; kingdom Metazoa; phylum Chordata; class Aves; order Passeriformes; family Acanthizidae; genus Acanthornis; species Acanthornis magna. The sequence goes on from JAWUZG010000090.1 coordinate 19,537,833, forward strand.
CATTGAGGCGGAAAGTGTTAATGTTATTTAAATGCAGTTCATTGTTCCTATAAAAATATTTTCTGAAAATGAGTAACAATAATGAAGGAGAGAGAATACAAGACTGGATTTAGGCCATGGCATGTAATTTAGTGTCAGATCATACATCCAGATACACATGCTGTCTATTATGGAAACACTTTTTAAGACACGCGGTAACACCTAACTATATAGTTTGTGCAAAATATGCATAAGTGCATAGTAACTGATCACATTTTAAAGTAGTGTTTTTGTCATGTTTATTTTACCAAATGCCAAAGGTGATTATACTTTATTATAGGTTGGCTGCTTGTCAGATTTCAGAGTTGCTTTGCCTTTAAGTCATTTCTATGTTTTGTAAATCTCTTAAAGGATTCAGCCCACAAATTTATATGGTTTAGCCCACAGATTTTAGAAAACACCTTTTTTTCTTAGGGGTTGTTTTTGGGTTTTTTTTTGGTTTAAAAAAAAAAAGAAAAGAAAGCAAAATAGTCCCAGTTCAACCTAATAACTTGCATGCCACGTTTCATCTTGGAACAGCTTTATGTGGCAGTGTTACACAACTCGGCTGCAGTAGTTGCCCTGCAATAAGGGAGAGCACCCTGCCTTGGAGAAGCAGAGGTTATATAATGGTGAGAAGCAGCCAGGGACGCGCAGCGAATGGACGTGTTTAAATGGAAGCCAAAACAAAAGAAGTGCTCGAGAACACAGAAACATTTTCTTTTTCTTTCCTTGGTGTCTGAAAAAGGAAAAACAAGGAGAGATCTAAGAGCCAGACTGGCACCCATCCTGCTAAAGGAAGTGGATTTATTACCCAGGCTTTCTTCTAAAGACTTTTTTAAAATCTAGCAGTCCTTGCTCTTCTATTTTGTCAAAAGTAGAGATGCTATTCCCTGAACTCTATTGCTATATGCAGATATTGAAAAAAAAAAAAAGCTTTCCTTTGTCAGATGCCAACAGTGAAAACTGGGAAGAAAGCTACTGCTGGGGGATTTTAGGAAGCCCTGGTGAGTTTGTAGTTCAGCCCAGGCCATTCTGCAGGATAGAGGTTATATTCCCCTTTCTTGGCCCTACATGATATTGCTGTTGCTCCCCTCACCTTCTTGGCAGGGCTCTGCTTTGTGGCCCATGTCCCTGAAGTTCTTGCAGCTCAAAAGTTAGCAGTGAATACAGAGAGTGCAGACGGCAGTTTGCAGTGAGATGTGAGGGACATGGAGATGGAGAGGATAAAACCAGAACCTTCCAAATGCTGCATTTGCTCAGCAAGTGGGGCCCCGTGACTCACAACACAACAGGCAGAGCTGAGCTCTGCTGCAGGGATTTTTGGCTGTTGCATGCCAACAGCTGGGACCAGGTCTGCTGAGGGTTGGAAGAAGGATGAAGGTGAATGAGATGATGCTGTGCACTTTCCTGGGATGAGTAATCCTGGTAGTTTGCTCTGACTTTGGCAGAACCTCCCAGGTGAGTGAGTTCTTCTGTAAGGCCCCAGTCCACACATATGCAATCTGCCACTTTTCTTTTTAGAATTTCTTCTCTCCATCAAGTATTTGGGGATAGAATCAACAGATTTTACAGTAAAAACAACACATGCCATGCACAATACAAGTGTCTAACCCCGTCTGAACTGCTCTCCTAGTGCAGTCCAACACTGCTGACCACCCCTAGGCAATGCCACATGAACAAACCCACCCATTCAGCTGCTGAGGGGAGCTTCCCGCTCCTAAAACAGCTCAGCACAGTGATGGCTCAATACAAGAAATTTTACTGCATCTACAAATGACAGCTTTAGGTTTATCTCATCTCCCACAATGCTGAAATGCTGATGGATGCACCACAATTCATTTTCTACTCCCACCCTCCTCCTCCTACACTCCACCTTTTCATTTCTCAACTCCTACTCCTGCTCCCATTTTCTACTCCTCTACAATACAATATCTCCTATCAACCTTAGCATCAACTTTTTTTTTTTTAAATTTAAGACCTGAAGATTGCCTTTTATCATCACTGGAATAAAGCAGAGCCTTCTATTCATATTCTGGGTTTGAAGCAGCCAAAATAAAGGATCTGTGCTGTCTTTTTACTACTGTCTGTATAATTCACGTTCTGAGGTTTTGATCAAATTCAGCAGGAGATTACATGAAGTTGAAAGCACTCGTACTCTATGTACAACTCTTTTTTTCTACACATATGTGCATGGTGAGAGAGTACAAATGCTTTAACAGAATAAAAAGCAACAATGAAATACCGAGTTGTGTCTGGTATCATCAGAGCTGGGAGAAATCTTATTTTCTGAGGGAGTATGAGGAAGTTCAGCACCCGCAGTTTCCTCCTGTGTCCCTCAGAAGGGCCATGATTTGCCATGCATGTTTCTGAGCAGCCTAAGTTACCAGAAGGCTGGCATGGCACCTCAGGCACATCCCCTCCCAGCCCAGGGCGCTGAGGGCTGTCCCACACAGAAGGGTTTGGACATGTCCTGGCTGGGCAAGGCATTTACACTGCCCTGCCAAAGGAGTTCAAAAGGTCTGATGCTCTCCCAACCCATCTGAGGCTTCTTACAGAGCCACTGGAGAAAGGCAGTCCTTCTTGCATAGCATTTCGGAGCAGGAGCTTCACTGCTGTGAGTTACTTCCTGAGGCTGCGCATCTCTCCCCACGAACCACACAAACCACAGACGGAATTTAAAGATCTGCTGATCCCTCATCACAGCTTGGTGAGCCCACTCCCTTTCCACCTGCCCTTTGCCTTCTGCCTCAGACAGCAGCACCCACAGGCAGGTCAGGGTCTTTCTGGCCCAGAGAGAGGTGGATGTCACATTTAGGGCCACGCCATGGTCAGTGGAGAGAAACATGCTCTTCCTGAAGGTGATTCCTCACCCCAGACGGTGGAGCTCATTAGACATTGAGATGCCAGACTCTTACTCCAGGTGGTTCACTCTCACTTTCAGCTAGCTGACTTCAGGCCAGCAAATCCCAGTCATCCCACTTCATAGCGCATGGAAAATATACAATCTCTGATCCCTCTGCCATTGCATCCACAGTGAGAAAAAGGCTGTGCACTCCAAGGCTTACAGACTAAGAGGGCACAGCAGAGAGATGGCAAAACAAAGGCAAGAGGACTCATCCTGCTTTGCAGGGGGGAAAGCTGCCCACCGTGAATTCACATAATGTGCAGAGGACCTCGCCGAGGATGCATAGGCAGGGATCGACTTTGATCCAAGTCTTTAAAATAAAAATATTCATGTCACCAAAAAGTTGTCAGGGTACTTGCTGGTGAGGGGTTTGAAGTTATCTTGGTTTAAGTCCATCTCCTACACACAGGGAAAAATCCTGAATGCTTCCCATAGAGGCAGCAAGGCCCTCCTGAATTTACATCCATATGGCTGCAACTGGGGCCACGTGCTGACTTCACCAGTTGCCCACCTCACTGGACATATGTCAGAGTTGAGAACTGACAGACCCTCACACAATGTGGTGCAACTCCAGCCTCCAGAAAGCCTTCAGGCAGCCCACCCCTTCTTCTCCGAGGAGATGGGGAGCTGTGGTTGGCGATGGCAGAGCTGCCCAAACACCCTAACGCCGCCCCCTTCATCTCCCCACGGATGCCACAGGGAGCTGGGCTGCTGTGACCGGGGTTCACACAGCTGCTGCCGCATCCTTCTCCTCCTTCTTCCCACCCTTCTTCTCCTCTTCCTCCTCTTCCTCTTCACCACCAGCAATTGACAGTGAGCCTTCAAACCACACAGCAACAACCCGCAGCCAACTCCTTCTTCCTTTCTCCTTCCCCAGTTTCTCTGCAGCAGCTTTGGTGGCAGAGAGTGGCCAGAGGGCTTGGCAGGCACTGCTGCCAGGAGGAAGGGTGAAAAGGAGTTGTCAAGTGGGACAAAGGTGGGGTGGTGCTTCCCAGGCTAGGAGATGGAGCTGCTGGGTGTTGGGCTACCAAAATCTCGGTGCAGACCAAACAGCTGCTGACGTTAGAGCACCCTGGCTTAAAAGAAGTGCCACAATAAATATTTAGTTAAATGAATTTTTTTAAAAAATTAGTATTAAAAAATATTTTTTCCTAAAAATGGATAACAAAAATATTTACTGTGTGTTTTTGAACAGTTTCCTTTGATGTTGTTCATACTTCATTTGTTCTCAATATCTGCAAAAATGTAAACAATTAAGATTTGAGGGCAAGGTTTCATGGAACCATTTCTAAGCAGCAATTTTATAAGGAATCAGAATTTAATTTTAAATTCTCTTGTGCCAGTGCTTATGCCAGAAGTACTTGCATGTTTTTCCAATCAAAGAAAAGAAATAATAAGACAACTTTAGTGGTTGGTGCAATTATTGCAGCTCAAATTCCTGCTAAGCATGATTCTTAACATTTGGACAAAAGCATATTCACTGGACGAGCTCAAATGAGGCATAAGTTACTGGGAACCAGAGTCTGCTTCCACAGTTTACAATCAGAAGCCAAACAGAAGAAAATATTTCACACAACCTCTTCTCTCAACTCTCTCACAATCCAGGCTCATGACCTCCCATTTAAACATATATCCTCTGGCACCCACATGCACACACCCATAAGTAAAAGACTGAAGTGCAGCATGACCAAGGAATGATCCTTACCAGGATCGATACAATAAATACGAAAGGTAGTGTCTGCATAGCGGTATCTGCGCCTAATGTGTCATGTGCAATCACTGGCTGTGATGTAAAAACAGAAGGCAAGAGTTTATCAGGTTTCAGATTCAGCTGAATCACCCGGCCCACCCCTATGCAAAGGCCAATGTGCCTGGAAGTAAACACAGTTCAAGTGCTCTGTGTGTTTTCCAGGGTGTTGAGTTTCTGTTTTGTCGTAAATATGATCTATTACAATATTCTCCAACATTCTACTGTCAATGTTTCAACGTTTTCAGGTGCATTTCTCATTCCTTGTTTTCCTCTATATATTGGTGAAGGAAAAGCTGACTGGCTCCGCATGATAGCTTTTGTATATTAAATAATTTTATTGTGTTTGAGCAACAAACTTAAAAAAGGACGCCTGACAGTTATGATATAATTCAGTGGTTTCTTTTCAGCCTGTAGGAAGGAAAATTCATGGCATGGTACAATGCAATGCTTGACAACTATTTCATCTTCTTTTCCTTTGTTTCCCAGGAAAACTGATAGCTACCTGTTATCAACAAGAAAAATAATTTATAGGCAGAATCAGCATGAAGGCATAATAAAGGCTTACTTTAAAAAGCAAATATTTTTTCCATTGTTGAATTCATGCTTGAAAAGCGTATTTACTTATGGATATAACTGTATTTGCGTACAAAGAGGTAATTATGTATATGCTATACAAATTCATATGCATGATAACATTATATGCATTTTATGTTAGATTTATATAGCTGCAAACTTGCTTCGACAATAATAGTAAGACAGTATTTTGACACATATGCATATGTTCCTGCTCTGCTGGTGACTAACACACTACAGAAGGCAATGCTTGGGCAGGACACTCAGTAGGTAAGGTCTGTAGTGGGCAAATCCTGTCCATGAGGTAAATGTCCACAGCAGATGGACAAGAACCCTAAGCAGCCTCACTCTTCCACCTCTCCGCAAAATGGGTATAGAAAGTGCCTACCCATTGCAACCCTGATGGTTAGCTGTGTAAGTGCTTTGAGATCTGATGCTGCAAACGCAACCCTTCCTTGTGCCTGGCCCGGGAGGGAGGAGAGCACACTGTTGAAACTGAAACCAGCACGGTCCCAGCAGCAGGTTCTGCCTAGAGGCAGAGGCACACCACGTGCTGGCCTGAAAACAGATAAGAGGAGCAGCCAGCAGTTTCAATTTTACAAGTACATCTGCCAAGCCCCAAATAGCGAACCTCAACCACGATCAGACAAGTTCGTGCCACATGATCAGTAATGGGAAGGCACATGCTGGGCAGCAGTCTGGTGGTTTCTCTTTTCATCCCAAAAGGGGATCTCCAATGAAATTTAGGAGGGGAACTGAGGCAGAGAAAGGCATGGGGTGCAGAGGAGCAAATGGTAGGGCTATTCAGATCCATCCATGCACACATTACAGAAATGCTGCTGCAGCTGCACAGAACTCAGTGGTGGCTCCCTGAAAGCCACCCCCTTTCACTCTTTGCTCCCATTGTGGCTGTGGACCTTGCTGGCTGATGAAGCAGCTTGCAACAAAAAAACCATCCAAAAAAACCTAAAAAAAAAAAAAATTGACACAAGCAAACAAAAACTGAATCTAAGACACAAACTGGGCTCTCTGGTATCCCTTTGCTGGGGTGGGGATCTGTTCATTGAGGCACTCACAGGGGATACTCTGTCCTCTCCAATGGGTACCAGAGCCACTGGACAATGGGAAATATAATGAACGGAAAGAATGAGAACAGAGAAAAAAAGGGAAGAAGGAAAGGATAGGGGGGAAGATAAGGAAGCCACAAAAATAAGTCACAATGAGAGAAAAACCATCAAGAAAGAAAAGGAAAAAAATATAGAAAGAAAGAAAATGAGCATGGAACAAGGAGAGAAATGTCCATTATATGAAGAAAGAGGATGCGTATCAGAGCACCACAAATCAAAACTTCTACAAAACAAAGAATTCACAAAAATACTTAAAAGACACTGAAGGGATGTCATTCCAGAGCTGTGCCTCTGAGGACAATAAGCAACATCCCCAGGTGTCCAGGGCAGGTCTGCATGGGTGTCCCCCACAGGGCTCACCCAGGCCCCATTCATGTCCCCACCACCGTGTGCATTGTGATTTAGTGGGTGAATGGATCCAGAGCTTCTGCCCTTGGTGCAGTCAGAAGTAATTTTGCTTTTCCAAAGTCTACACTGCAGTGAAGTTCACATGGTAGAGTGTGTGCTGGGAAGATGGTCCTGCCTCACTTTCTGCCATGAATGAGCCAGTCAGCATTTGCTTTCCCTTTAATCCTGGGGCATGGCTGACATTGCCCTGCAGCACTCAGAAGCCTGGAGTAAGCACCCCTGGGCTATGATTCCCTGTGGAGTTCCAGCAAAGATGCAGGATTGGGAGTTGACAAAGGAGTATTTGGCCAGCGATGCTCCATCCTGGGCTCAGGGCACAGCACATTGACTGGGGGGCTCAGGGACTGACAGATCTTGATGAAGTGTTGTATCAGGCAGCCAGTTGCTCTCTCCCTGACCCACCTGAATAAATGCCAAGGCTCCCTCAGCAATTCTTGCAAGCCATCTACCCAGGACTGCACTGCAAGCACTACCCAGCAGTGATGTCCCTGAATGTGGTACACACTTGAAGAAGAACTCAAGAGTAAAAATAAAATATGCAAGGGATGAAACTGAATTTTAAAGAATTCCTTAACATACATGGGTTTGTCAAAAACTTGAGCCTTTCATAGTTCTGTTGTACAACTGCATTTTTACATTACAGGAAATTGAGTGCAGAAAAGTAGGATTCTTTTTTAAATCACAGACCTAACAGATTTGTTTTCCTTTCAGTTGATATCTTCCTGTAACTTTTTTTTTTAGTGAAATATCTCTTTTTTTACTTGCACACCTGATCTTACTCTCTGTAAAATGTCTATAGTGCAGTCACTTCACAAACAAGCAAGAAGCACACTTTTCTCACAAGTCTCAAAAAACATTACCCTCTCTACACATCAAACTTCCTGCAAAATAGCACTTCTATAACGAAAAACAAGAAATGCAATTCTAGGTGCTGGAAGTGTTTAGGCTTTAACAGAGCCAGGCAGAGCTACCCTCTCCGTTTTTCCTGAACAAGACTTTCCAGCCACTCGTGATGTCAGGAGGTGCCATTCAGACAGATAACTGGAACCCACATCGCTGTGGATTTTCCTCAGCCTCCATAAATAGACACTTTCTTTGCTGCTCCATCATGTGAGTCTAATGAGTGGGGGTTTTTGACACTGGAACTAAATCAGCAGTGCAAATACAGGCACCAGTCTGACCCTGTCTAGACCCTTGCTCCCCAAGCCCCAGTTAGCAGAGGGACACCCAGGGTGTGAAGCAGATGTCCAGCCTCCTCCAGAAAAACACCCAAAATCCTGCCCAACAGTGTGTAATCCATTCAAAGTCCAATCCCCAAACCAGTCAGACTCCAAGCTTCAGTCTGCTGAAAAGCACAGAGGAAAGGACTTGCCCTCTCCAGAGCCCCAAAGCTGTGGAGAAGGAAGCTGCAGAGGCAGAAGCCCAAGGCTGGGAGATGACTTGGATTTTCACCATCAGTCTCCAGGTTTTTCACCCCGGAGAGTGACCAATGGACAATTACTGCATTTCACACCTCTTCTATCATGGTACATCATCCAGACCCCTCCAGCATGCCAACTTCAAGCAATGCTGAACATCTTGCAGCTTGAAGAGCTGGAGAAAGAGTGAAGAAGGTGGTTTACAGTCATCTTGTAGAGGTCACTGTTAAAAGTGGCAATGACAAGAAAAAGAGAGGACAATGGCAAAGAAGCCCAAACAATGTCATCATGTTCTCAAAAAGCTATCAAAATCTGGTATCTGAGCAGGGAGATTGTAAAACTCATCACTGAGTACACTGAATTTCTGTGCAGCTGACTGGTTATCAAGGGTCATAGTTTGAAGACGATGACCAAATATTTCTGACACACCAGAAAAGCTCTTGGTTTTGTTTGTTTTTCTGACAGGTCTTCAGGAATGTGTCTTTGTCCTCCTGCAGTTTTGCAGCATTATGGATTTGCATTATAACCTTTCATTTCAATTCTTGTTTCTCCAGGGACAAGACAGTATTCTGTGGCCCGCCATAGCCCGGAAGAAAGCCTCTGCAGAAGGAGTCACCCAGATCATTTTCATCCCCTCTTTGTCTTCAGCTTGATCCAGCTGCAGGTGACAAAGGAGACTCAGTGGTTGCTGGTGGTGTGAAGTCAGCAGCCAGAGTAGCTCAGCGGCCAGATGGGTGGTTTGCAAAATATCTGCTGGGGATCACCAGCACACTGGTTGCACAACTCCTCGTCCCACACACCCCTGTTACACCATGGGTAGTACTCCATGATCAAGTGGTCAGAAAAACCCATCTATTTGAGCAATATCTGTGGAGTCACACAAGCGGGTCTACAAAAACACCTACACCACTAGATCCTTTCTTTGATATTTTAATCAAATTCATGTGCCAATGTCAGATGAAATCAGCACATCTCTTCCTCAGCGGGGTTACAGCCTAGCTGGCAGATTGCTGCGTGTGCAGCAATGTCTGCGCCAGCCAACGAGATCTGCAGCCGAGCGAGGAAGTGGGTAAGTGCCATGGAGGTAAACACAGGGTCAAGAAAATGGCTAGAGACAGAGTGCAAAGTGCTAAACAGAGCAGTGACAGGCATCCAGAAGGGATTTTTCACAAGCATGCTGGCACGCTGTGCTGCACAGCTTGCTCTGCTCCGTAGGTTTCAAGCAAAAGCAGACTGTGACAAATATTTTGAGAGTGCTTCGCGGGAATCGAAGCTGCGAGATGTTGAATCTGCACTGGCAGAGCCAAGCAAAAAGTGGCGAGTGAACTTTTTCCTACACAGATTGCACCACAGAATAAGTTCCCTGATTTGCAGAGACTTTTTACACTTCTTGTCACAGCCCTGCTGTGAGAAAGTTTCTGGAAACCTTTTCTGCAAAACCGTGGTGGCATATCTTGTTTGAATCAACCGGGGTGAAAAATAGGTCAAAAATTTTGAAAGTCGTATTATTGACCCAGGAAAGCTGCTGAATGCTCACGTTGGGCATCGTCTTGCAGCAGACGAGGAGAGCAGCCTGGCAGCTGCTACGCTCAGCACGGTAGCAGCGCCGTGTTGTTCCCTTGTGGATGATTCACAAGGGCTCGGTGGGGGAAGCAGGCAATTCGTGACGGGGATTTCTCCTAATGCAGTGAGTTTAGCTAGAAACCAAAAGAGCAACCCAGGCCATTGGAAACAATTCAGAAGTATGATTTTCCTTTTCAGGAGACAACAGCTTTTGTTAGCCATATCACTGCAGGCACAGCAAAAACATGGGAGAAAAGCCCTGTTTCTCAGTATAGTGCATGTGGCTTACACAAAGCCTTTGCTCAGCTAAGTTGGGGGAAAATGGAGTTAATTAACTTGTTATGGCAGTAAAATGGGCCTTTGCTGCCTTCTAACAATATCTCCAGGCAAAGGGGAAAGTACCTGCAATCTTCCAGTCATAAGGTGGAAGAGCAGCTTTCAAGTCCTTTTTCTGCTGTCCAAGGCTTCTGGGGAGATGAGCATTTAGGAACCTGTGTGTGGCTTTATTTAGGAGTGGGTAAGATTCACCTGGCAGGACTCAAGCATCTAAAACTTACTGTTTTGGTCCTTGCCAATCACCTTTACCTCCACTTGTAGCTGAGGAAGAAAAACAAGCAGAGAAAATTCATTTATCCAAAGCCTGGCCTGAGAGACATGAGAGCTGAATGGTCCTCTGTTTTGACTTCAGAGAATTATGGAATGGTCTGGGTTGGAAGGGGCATTAGAGGTCATCTAGTTCCAATGCCCCTGCAGTGGGCAGGGACACTTTCCACTAGACCAGGTTTCTCTAAACCCCATCCAACATTGTCTTGAACACTTTCAGGGATGAGGCATCCCGAGCTTCTCTGGACAAACTGTTCCAGTGCCTCACCACCCTCACAGTAAAGAATTTCTTCCTAATAACTAATGCAAATCTAACCTTCTTACACTTTAAAGCCATTATCTCCTCTCCTACCACTACATGTGCTTGTTCAGTGTCCCTTTCCTGCTCTTCTGTAACCCCCTTTAGGTACTGGAAGGTGCTCTAAGGTCTTCCTGGAGCCTTCTCCAGGCGGAACAGCCCCCACTCTCTCAGCCTGTCTTCTTAGAGGTGCACCTGCTCTGATCACCTTCATGGCCTTCCTCTGGACTCACTCCAGCAGATCCACATCCTGCTTGTGCTGAGGACCCCAGAGCTGGATGCAGCACTCCAGGTAGGGTCTCATGAGAGTGAAGCAGAGGGGCAGAATCACCTCCCTTGACCTACAATGAAAAACTATTAATAGTAGTTTATTAATACCATCGTTACTATTATTACACAGTACTATCAAACACACAGAGTTATATTTAGCTGTGAGTTTATGAGATCTTTAAGGTTCCTTCCAACCCAAACCATTCTATGATTCTATGATTTAAAGCCATCTTTGTCCTTCACTTTGATAAAAGCTACATAAATTTATTAATAGTACATAAGCTACATAAATTTACTAACAGTAATCTGTTGGTGTTGTTCAGCCTCTGGTACTGAATTTATTTTTAAATTTCATGCCAGTGTTGTAGTCCTAATAGCAACTTAAAAATGAGGATGTTGACCTTAAAATGGGCTGGGAAAGGGAGAGAAGATTGACAACGACTTTAAAGTCTGCACGGATTATGGCTGGAATTACCATTGGCCTTTAGAACACTAAAACATTCCTGTTTGGAAGAGCTGCAGATGGAGTCAGCTGGTACTGGCACTACAAGGGGTAGGTTTCCCCCCTCTCAGATTGTTCCTTTCACCTGCTAACCTGTTATTTTAACAAAGACTTGTTTTCATCAGCCACTCTTCTGCAGGGCTCACCTTACCTACAAGCAGAGAATGCTGATTTCGTATCAGAAGCAGAGGCAGGGCAATGGTGAGGCAGGGCAAGGAGTCGGGAGGAAACATTGTGGCAGCAACCAGGGATGCCAGGATGTTGAAGCACCTTGGGAATGAGGGAGGATTTTTTTTTTTTTTTTTTTGTCTTTTCATGAAGGTAGGAAGAACTACTTTAAGGCAATGTGTGCAGAAGGGGATACAAACTGAGGGTCCAGGGAGACACCAGCAAGAAACACCAAGGATGAGCTTACAGAAAACAGCATGGAAGTCTGTCAGAGGCATGGAAAGAAGGACACACTATCAGTGTCTGGCTCTCCAAAGATCTGTTTCACTTGGAAGAAGCAAAACCATTTCACAAGAGTCTTAAGACCAGGGCTTCTAGTGCTTACTGAGAAGCAGAGCATGTACAACCTGCACAGTCAAAAAGAGAAGTATTATACAGGAGAAGGAGAGACTTTTCAGGAGACACCTATGTCCAGTGTCAGGAAGATCACTTTGACTAGGAATAGGACTCTTCACCATTAGAAGTGAGACACTGATTCGCAAAGCAGTGCTGCACCAAGAGGCAGCATGAAAGGTCTGGAAGAATAGACCTATGTTTTCTGCACACAGCATCTCATGGCCAGCTGAGAGTTAGAGCATCATTCCAGCAGTGAGATATTTGATAGAAAAGGCGAACACAGCCTGGAACGTGCAAACCGTGGAAGTATTCACAGGAATGGAGGAGAAGCGCTAGGGTCAGATGCCAGGTTTCTCCTAGGGAAGCTATATGATGGGACAAGGGCTCATGAAGGTAAGAACAAAACTGAAGGCTCTCAGGCAGCCATCCCCCTGGGATGAAAGCCATGGATGAGTATCCTCTGCAACTTAATAAGTGCCAGCTGAGGGTAAAAATGAATTATTGCAAAAACTGTGAAGAGAAAATGAAGCAGAAAATACTATGATACCCCATGAGATGTAACTCAGGCACATGCAGAACCTTCTGCACATTTGTAGGAATGAACCATAGGCTCCCTGAAACGTTAAGCACATTTAGTGCTTGTGGAGGCACTCCTGAGTCCTTTCAGGGAGTCTTAAATCAAAGCAGACCTACTAGGGAGACATGCCAAGGACTTTTACAGTAGGAGGAAGTTGACCAGCCTCCACGGACAGCCCACCCTTTTGCCCAGTTAAAATATTGTGTCTTGAATCAGCTACAGCTTATATTGGCCTGTCAGCCGAGCACAAGTACCCTGATACCAAGAGAAATCATCAGCCAAAACTAGGACAGAAATACAAGTTCTTTTTCTTCCCTCACTAGTTTCTTCCTTCTCAAATGTTTGCTTAGCTCTTGTTCTACAGAAGGCACAGCAATCAGTCCAGATCATCATCGCCTCCTTCACCAGCACCACCAGCAAGGAGAGATTTCAGGTGACTTTTGGCCAGAGCCAGAGGGGTGTACTGCAGTGCCTGGGGCCACTGGCTGTGTGGAGGAGCAGGGTGAACCCACCCACAGCACTGACCCACAGCAGAGCAGTCCTCCCACACAGGGACTCATGATGAAGCTAAAGCCACTCTTCATCAAAACACACCTCCCTCATTCCTGTCACGAAGCAATAATTGCATAAAGAAGTGTCGCTTTGCTTTGCAGCAACACCCTTTGGGAGATACGGTGCACCGGATCTGGGTCATCTCCCCGAGCCTTTGAGGTACATCCCTGCTGTCCTGGGATATGGGAACATCCTAAAGCAGCTCTTGGCATGTCTTCAGGGCCTCTTTCAGCGGCTGCAAACCCCACCCGAGCTGATGGTGCTCTCAGTGCTGCAGGCACAGCGTGGATGCCTGTATGGCAGCACAGGAGCTGGAGGGGATGGCTTCAAAAGGGCATTTAGCAGCAGAGCAGCCCGGGGGGCAGCTCCTGTGCTGCACAGCTTTCCTTACCATGGGCATCATCATCACCATCACCTCTGCCACATGGGGAGAACCACACAAAGCTGGGCCGAGATAATCTCCCCTCTAAACAGGAAAGAGGCACATAAAGTGGGTGTAGGAGGGGGAGGATTCCAGAACACGACAAACAGGTATTCGCCACTCAGCAATTACACCGCTGCTCGCCCAGGTGCCTGTGCTGCATCTTCTGCCTCCCACCCAGAGCAGGTGGGAGACATTCACATCTGTCTCCCAGGGGACATGGACAGGTGGGTGATGGGTCACCTGGGACTTCATTTTTTCTGTTTTGGTGGGTTGGGATGAGGATAACACATAGGGGTGTTATAAAACGCTTCTCTTGTGCAGGCCAAGAGGGCACAGTGGGTGTGGAAGATGTCCTGTTCTGTCTTTGAAGGGCTCCATTTCTCTTATATTCCATCAACTACACCAGCCTTTCTGGGCTACTGAGGAGACAGATTAAGGATTACATTTTAAGGGCCATCCTCAGATGCTGTCAGCATCATTTGACAGCAACATACTTGGGGACATTCATCACCCTCTGCTCCCAGACAGTGCTGGTGACAGTGGGTTTCTGGCACAGCCACATCTTGTCACCCCACTCTGCAGTCCCAGGAGAGGAGTCTCAACCCTCTAGCCAGGAAGCATCCTCTGGGGCATAATTCCTTCGTTTTTCCCAACAAAGAGAGCGAATAACCTCTGGAAATGATGCATTTCAATGCCACAAAGTTATGGCCCTTGTAATCATCATGAAGAAAACACTGAACTGAGGAATAAGAAAAATATTGTGGATATATAAATATTGTGAAAATATTCTTCTCTCCGAAGAATTATCCTTTGTGAGCATTTTCAGAGGAGGTTATTGAACCACTGAACAAACATAGTCCAGAAGATGTCTTAAGCTTTAAAATATTTCTGTAATATATGTAAAAAAACATAAATATATGCTGGAGCTCCCTGTTCACATTTGGGGTGGGAAAATGTAGCTTCTTGACGTGTGTAGCAACCATAGCCCCAGCAGTTAAGCACAGGAAGTGAAGAAGAATACCACAGACATTTTTCATGTGAAAAATCAGCTAGTCTGAAAATATTTTACCTGAGTAAGGGTGTGACTAATCTATAGGGGTTAAAATCTTTTTGGAGTGTAACAAACTGCAGTGTTCCTTCTTTCTCTGGGATAAAGGTCTTCAGTCCTCCCATGAAAATCTCATCCAGGATGGAAAAGCCATTTATCAGGGCATTGGTTAGAGGGAAAACCTTGTGCCATGCTGGGTGAGGGAGGACACGAGAGGCACAGTGCTGGGCTGGTACTGGGAGCCGCAGTGCCATTTGCATGCAATTTCACATCCATTAACGCAACTTCGGGAGAGATTCCAGAGCTTTAATCACTCCGATTGATTGTGATTAGTAATGATTTGTTGCGGTGATTTGCAGTGTATGTCCTTATAATCCAGTTTAAGTATAAATCTGCCTTGGCACTTTCTGGATAATTCAGATAGCCTGTAAGAATTGTTCCTGTGGGAGTAAAAGCCTGGATATTGTAACACCAATTTCTATCATAAGATGCTTTTTACATAAATCAAAACAATTGTTTTCGCTCAGGTCTTTGCAGTGAACTGGCAAATACATCTTGCCCAGCTGCTGCAAACTCTGAACCTATTCTTCAGAAAGCCTACTGTGACAATAAAATTGATACATACGCTTTAAAGGAATGAGTGTCGACCAGCTTGTCATACCACAACATTCATAACACCTTCAGGGAGCAGAAGAAACAGTTAAAAGGAAAGTTAGCTGACTCATTTCGTGAGTAGCTGGTGTTACTCGTAGCAGCTTGGAAGTTAACAGATAAAAATGTTATCACAGCCAGCAGCAATAGAGCCCTAACGACAACAGACAGACTGATGTATGAAATAAGTCCAATTAACTGTCTTAAGCATGGGTGAAACTTGGATCTGACATTAATATTCCAGTAGTATGCAGGAGACCGACTGACTGCAGTAGTGTGCTTTAGTAGAAAAGTTATGCATTTCTGCCTCTTCTGCTGGAGAATAATTTTATTTAAAGGCATACAAAGGCTTTAAAGTGCTGCTTCTTTCAGGTAACTAGGCCAAATTTTTTATTCAGTCACACCAGTATAACTTCAGTTTACAGTAACTCCATTGACTTCATCAGCATAATTAAGCACTACAACAATTTACACAGTCATGCTGTGGACTCTCCATCACTGGAAACGATTAAGTTACAAATTTTTGGCTGGTTTACTCATTTTTTTCTGAAAGAAGGAAGGAAAAAGAGGGGGGAAAAAGCTCTAGTTGAAATTAATAAGACACCCAGCTTGCACTGCACATGATACCAGATTAGAGGGTTATGTTGCCTCCATTTGACTTCATGATGCATGAATCACAGATCTTGTTCACCTGGGAGGTTCAGGAGCTCTAGGGTGGCATGGGATGGCACAGATATCCTCACTCCCCAGGAAGTGTCTTGGTGCAACACAGCTACCTCTGTGCAGGACCATTTTGATGGGGAGGGACACACATTTATCCCAGAGACAAACCCTTGTCAGGGACCTTTGAACTGACCTAGCCCTGGATGTCCTGGATTCAAATCTTTATCTCCATTCCTGCAAAAAGTCGGAGCATGCACCCTGATAGTCACAGCTCATTTGTCACCACCAAAAATCCAGCATGAGAGTATCTTCCTGTAAGTGCCTAGGCAATTAATCACCTACGTCACCTGCATTATCGGACACCACGAGTTCTTTGTTGATTTGCTATGTTTGGCTTCTGTGCAGTAAAATCATGTGTCACTGTCAGCGGAGGTGAGCAGGTCTAGCATATGGTGCAGAAAAGGGCAATGTCCTTCCATAGCCCAATTAACATCAGGGACTGCTGCTAAAAAGGCTGTCTGAGGGGAGCCACAGAAACTACTCAAATTAGTAGCTGCTCTATCTGACCTAATTATACGAATCAAAGTGAGGAGAGGTGTGTTAACAGCTACATTTAATTTTTTTATTGCATTTACTTGACAGCCACCACAGTCATTTACTCCTGGGCAGGGTCATGCTGCCAGGGCAGAGGAGTGTGTTCATCCCACACCACACTTATAACAGACCACACCAAAGTAAGGAGATTATGCTCTAAACAAGGTAGGTTTTGAGACCACAGCCCAAGGTGAACACTTGTGGAAGGCCCCAAGCCCCTCAACTTCTTCTTTTTAACTACACAGAGAGCAAAAATAGTAGGGGAATCTTGCCACAGGATTTTAATTTCTTCCCATTTTATGCCTGATTCTGCATTCTTCCACAGCAGTAACAACTCCTCCCAGCTTGGGTACACGATGGTGACAACCTCAGGCCACAGACAGGACATAGGTGTGGTGCTCTTTCAGTGTCCCTGACTGTTCCCACGCACTGCAGTGGCAAGCCATGGCCATAACCCTGGAGCTGCTTCCAGACCTGCTGCCACAAGTGACCCTCTCCAGGACCAGCTTGTCCTGTTTGGTGCCCAGACCCATCCTGTCTGGAAGGAGGGCTGATTTTCCTCCTCCAAAAGGCCCTCACCCTACACCAGGCATCACACAAAACCAGAGAGGAGCTGCAATCCCTCTGCCAGCTTCTCCCTTGCCCGGCAGCCTGCCTCCTGTGCCCACCATCCTGGCACATGCCCCTGGTGCTTGTTGCCAAGAAATTGTTTTAATGTTTGGGGTTTTATTTGCCAAGCATTAACACAGACTCACCTCCATATTTCTGTGCTGCTCCACCCTTTCATGTATTTTTAAATGCCATGCTCAACTCCCATTTGTGTGAGGTGTGTAGGAGTGCTCACCAAAGTGAGAATGGCAAAATCTTGAAAAAAATTAAAACAAACAAACGAAAAATAAACCCACAAGAATTTAGCTCTTTTTTACCAGTTTAGCACCATTTTCTCTCCCAAGGAATGGCTGGAGTGACCTTCTCTGTCTGGGAAGAACTGGGACAAGTAAAAATAAAAATAATTAAATGTTATAAATAACATCCAGCAACAACCCTGACACAACCACAGGTGGGACAGATTTTCCTCTGGGTCGCCTTCCCAGTTTGCCCTGTACTGTTACTGTGTGACTCAGGAAAAGCTTTCTCTACAGGTGGGGGTGCCACACTGCAAACTGCCCGCCTGTGTGCCCATTTTGGGATTCAGCGCACTCCAATGTGGTGATTGAGGAGGATCTCCATGCCCCAAGCCTTTCCTTTCTCCCTTTCCACATTCTCTTTTCTCCTCCTCCTTTCAGCTACAAGGCAGTGGAAAGTAAATACAGCTTATCTTTCCCATCGTGGCCAGGAGAGGAGGGATTAAGGTTTTTCCTTCCCTATTTCCACCTGGTGAGAGGAGGGAGAAGATGTGATTTACAGTCTCAGTGCTTTTCCCAGGGCTGGGTGAGAGGGAAAACTGCAGCAGTCACTCCTCAGCTCTGGATGATGACCAGCGATGATGCTGCTGGGTCTCAAGGCACTGGGTATCCTGGAGAAGAGCAGGGATGTACCCCTTAGCCTCCTGACCAGGTAATAGCTCCATCTTCAGCCTCCTTGGCCGTGCCCAAGTCTGCTTCTGCTACCAACACAGTGTTTTGGCAACTGAAGGAGATGTGGAGATGGCTCCAGGAAGGATAAAGTATCCCCCCCTGGACTTCAGTATGGTGGAAATAGTTCAGTGGTGTTGATAAAACAGGTAAAACCTGTCTGCTTCCTACCTTGGGTTCTGATTAAACACCCACTTGGAGGATGTGCTGCAGAAGAAGAGACAAAAGAACAAGTTACTGCTAACATCCATGGATAATTGGGTATGAGCCTTGCATGACCTCATTCAAACTCCAAAACATACGACTGCCAAGACAGAAACACAAGTTTCTTCTAAAATTTTGGGAAATTTGGGGCTTAAGGAGCTGCAAGAGCTTCAGACCTGAGCCTGTGGGACTGCAGCTGGGCATGCCATGGCTCGGGCACAAGAGGGCTGTGGGCCAAGTATCAGGCAAGCCAAGCCCACCTCCCTTGCTGTCTGATGCCAAACTGCAACGAGCCCCTCAAAAGTGCAGGGCCTGCTCCCCTCTGCTCTTATCCATCACTTTTCCATGACAAAAATGACCCACTGTGCAACCCAGCACAGGGCGAGGCTTTGGAAAGTCAGCCATTCCCAGCCCCTTGGCTCACAGAGGCAAAATGTCAGAGTTGAGTGTTTGAGCTAGAGTTTTGGTCAGTCCTATTATCATCACATTGCAGAAAAACTGCCTGGGGTGTCAGTTAGGTTCACACCAAACCCACACATTTCACGGTACACATGTACTGGGGGAGTCAATGCAGCCTGGGAGAAGGCACATCCCCTCCAGCATCTCTCCTTGTCAGATGCACGGCCACAAAATCTCCTCCAGTAGGGACCTGACCGCAGGGGGGCCCCAGCCTGGCTTTCCAAACAAGGGTACTGGTCTTGCCTTACATGGGGATTGGTGCTGGAATCAGCAACGATAGCAGCAAAGCTCCTGTGGCGGGCAGCACACGGGGTCAGGCTTCCGTGCCTTCCGTGACGGAGGGATAACCAGCAGCACTGTGCTCTGGGCAAGCAGAAGAGGCACAGCAGGAACCTAGAGGAACAGCCAAGCTTGTTTCATCAAATTTTAAAAATTATTAGGTAGGGAAAGGAGCCTTAGCTTCATTTCTCACATTTGTAAACATCCATCAGGTTTGGCTTCCTTCTCTATGGAGGGGGAGAATAGAAGCTGGGAAATGTAACAGTGGCTTTTAAAGCACCTGCAGAAGGCACTTACCAAGGAGCAGGAGATATTTCAGGTCTGGAAGAGAGGGAAGCCAACAGCTGCTCTCCGCAGAGCGCTGGGAAGTCCCTCTTCTCCCCACCGGATCCTGGCAGGAACCACGGCAGCCCCACCAGCCCGGGGGGTGCCTTGAGTGGCTTTAGGCAGCCTCCATCCCTCTCTGCCACTCTGATGAGTAAGTCCCATGGCTTGCAGTGACAGAGGAACCAGTCCGACCGCAGCCCTGGATTCAGGCAAGCAACCTTTCACGCGCCTGGCAGCTGCTCCTGATTTTGAAGCAATCGGAAACTCGGATTTACACCCTCATGACACCGGCACAATCCGTGTCTGGATATTGCTGCTCGGTATCGCTGCCAATCTGTTATAGCACTGCCACGCTGAGGCCTGCATATCTTGTGGTTGTCCTAAAACAACCTTTCTCAAAAAATAGCTATATAAAGTTGCTTTCAGGAGAGAGAGGGGAAAAAAGTAACTTCTAATAATTTCATTGGAACAATATTTCCCAGGGTGTTAAGCTCTATGATAAAGGGCCTTTTGAGCTGATCACACTGAGAGCAGCACTGCAGAAATCTTAATTTCATCTTAAAATTAGGCAAAATTTTAAATCTGCCTTATATTTTATTTTCCACCTTTTCCTTTTATTTTTCTGCTTTTTGTCTTTTAACTTGCGGGGCTTTTAATACAGCTTTATAAAATAATTTTGCACTTGCTGCTACCGTATCTAATATATATGTAAAATTGAATAAACCCTGGACTGAGAGACTGGGAGGTTTTTAGGAGCAGCTGTTCATATGTGTCTCCAGTTCCATTCTTCCCACTGGAAAGCACTAAGCAAATATCTCCTCACCAGATAGGCTTAGGGTGAGTTCAGAGTAAAGCCTTGTCAGGTGTAAAATGGCAACTTCCTTGAGCAACCCCATTGATTTCAGGGGGTAATCACCAACCTGAGGAATAAGATCACAGCTTTGTCCTCAAATCTCAGTGGCTGTTTTTTTCACACATTTTCCCTTATCCAGTGTGGCTGCTGTGGTGCTGAGCAACACGATCTATTCTATTTAAAAATTATCTCTACAAATAAGGTTATCCCATCTTTGAAAAGTGCCCAGCTCTGCAGAGCATCCTGGGCAGCCCAGGAGCCCATCCTGGGCAGGGCAAGCAACAGGCAGAGTGCAGCCCTTGGACAGGCAAAATCCCTTAGCCAGCAAGAAAATAAGAATAATTCCCCAATGTGGCCACCGGTCAAGTGGAGTCCAGCAGGCACTGTGGCACAGAGGGCAGGAAATCACGAGTGCCTCCTTGGGGATCCCTTGACCCCAGAAAGTCATCCCAGCTGTCCCCAGGGCGAGCTGAGAGCACACACCAAGGGGAGAGGGAGTCTGCAGCCCCATCTCCCCCTGATCTGCACAATGCAAATGCTGCGAGTGGCTGGGATCCCCCCAAATTTAGGTGGGCAATTGCTTGCCCACGCGGAAGAGGAGGCGCTGCTTTCCCCAGCACCTGCGGACGGGGCAGTGCCAACGGGGCCGAGCGCCGGCCCGGCCTGGATCCCCTCCCTGCCGCCCCACTTCCCCAGCGAAATCTGAAACGCGGCTATTTGTGCCTCCGCTGGCAAACACCGTCACCTTTCGCTGCCTCCCTCGCGGGTGACAGGGTGCAGCGCCCGGGACCGCAATGAATCATCGCCCGGCGGCTCCCGAGCCCCGCGGTGGCAGCGGGGCCACCCACGCCAGCCCGGGGCCCTGGGCCGGGGGACCGCAGCCCCGGCTGCCAGCAGAGGCGGGGGCTGCACGGCATTCGGCTTTTGTTGGGAAAATGGGAGTACATACCAGGGACTGCAAGGGAGAAGAGAGGAAAGCTGGCTCTCAAACATCCCTATGGCTGCTGGCCATGCTGCCTCTTTTCCTTGCTGTGGCCGCAGCAGCTGGGAGCTGACATTACAGCTGGCCCAGCAGTGCCCAGGGCAGGGCAGTCCTCGCAAGGACTGGGCAGTGCAGGGGCATGGAGAAGCCCAGCCTGGCTGGGGAAGCTCCCTCCCTCAGGTGACCATACCCGGGCTTCAGTCAGCATCTCCACCCAAAACTGCCCACTGCCGGCACTTCAGAGAGCCTTCTTGCATGGAAAAACTCTTCTGTTGCTGACATCTATCTGAATTCTCCTCGATGGGCAATAAAAAGTTTCTCTGACGGGCAGGGACTGCTATGCAAAAGAGTTAAAAGGTCAATGGGAACTCCTTTCAGCTGGATGCTCTGGGCCAGTTTCTTTGAAGGATCACAGCTCGCTGGACATTGCAAGTCCACTTGTTGTAAGTAAAGAAACGAAGCAAGCTTCGAATACCACACAGCCAGCAGTTACACTTCTCCAGTACTTGATCCAACCATCCTCACCTCCTTCCTGCCACCCAGGATGGCCCTTCTAGTTTTTCTTCAGGCTTCCAGCTCTTCTTTGAGTAAAATACAGAGCAACTTAATATAGATTAATATAGCTTAGTATAGATTGCAAGAGTGCATCTGCAGCTTGTCCCCAAGGGAATCAGGGCACTCTGATATGAGCAAAGCATTGCCTGTTTCAGCCAGGAGCCCTGCTCCCATTTCGTTCGCTCACACTCCTCCCTGGACGCCAGCGCTTGCCACCTCGATCCTCCGCAGGCAACACATTCCAGAGCACAATCAAACCTATTGTGCAGCTCTAAAACAGTTTTTGCTTTAATCTATTGGAGGGAACAGCACAAGGATTTTTATATCTAATCCAATAAATCTACACTGACATCTTGTGGAGATCCTGAGACCAAAATGCCACAGCCATTGGGCAGGGTGGGATACACACCCTCGCCATGCCCTGCTGGACACTACCAGAGAGGCAGCTGGACTTTCCAAAGCACCTGCAGCTGTGTCTGCAGTGAAACCCAGACCCTGCAGCCTCAGAAGTCATTGTTCTCAGCCCACTAACATAATTTTCTTAAGTGATCCTCACAAACTCAACTAAACCAAGACTATTTACTTTTAAATCCTCACTGAAAGCAATACTATGGCCACTTATACACGACTGCCACAATGCTTCAGGTTTCTCAAAAGGAGCTATTTTCATGCTGAAATTTTGTTATCTCTGTAAGTACTGGAAGAAAATGGACCTAAGTAGCACTCCAGGTCTCCTTTAATGCTCCTCTTCATCTAAAAATACATGGTTTAAGCAAAAACTGCCTGCAGTTTGGGAACCTGTGCAAGATTTTCCTTCATATTCACCCCATTCATTTTAGCTCCTCTGACATGTCCAAAGGGTTAAACTAAGCCACTGCCAACTTTCTTCCAGTGCTTGGGTAAGTGTTCAAGGACTACAAGCCTTGAACAAGTTAGGCACAGAGCACAGTAATGCTGCAGTGAAATTACTTAGCAGGGGTTAACACCAAGAGCTAAAATCCCAGCACAGGTAATCTCACAATCCAACCATGCAATTGTTCTTCTAGCTTTTTCTTAATACCACCTAGGGAGCAAATGCTCCATCTCCTCCAGGATAGCCAGAGACCCTGTGGAACCACTGTGGTGGCACCAGACAGGTGGGAAATGGAGACTACTTGGGCATAATAGAAAGTGGGAGAAAAGACATGTTCACAGCGCAGCAGCCAAGCTGGGGGAGCCATGACCATCACTCACAGCACTAACGACAGCTACCACTGCCTTAAACAATGAACCTCTTCAGCCTTTGCCTGCAACTTCAGAGTAACTCAGCCAGCTCCACCCAACAGGAAATCTCATTCTGCTATGTGCCCGTTGTAGTCACCTCAGAGGAAGAACTGTCACCCCAAAATTGCACATGGACAACATTCCCCACAATTATGGCTCTGGGCAGTCTGCTCCATCTTCTTCCTCTTCTCAGGGTAGCATCATCCCCAGCCCGCCGCCAAAGCCAGACACCTTTCTGGTGTGGGTGACACGGAGGCATGGCAATAGCAGCACATTACAAGACCTCAGCTTCATGCATGAAGATGGAAATGTAAGAGTGCAGAATGTAACAAATGCTGTTTTTCCTGTGACAGATGCTAATGCCGAGCACATTAAGATACCATACAGCACCACCTAACCAGTTACAGTAAAGGGGAAAACCAAGCATCCTAAGAAAAGCGCAAATGACTCCAAAATGGGAATCATTAGCTGCAGCACTGGCTCCACTCTGAACACCACCAGACAGCTTTTTTCCTTTGGGCTCCAAAAGAAAAGGAGGGATTTTTGTGCTTGAAAGTGACTAACATGTAAGCAATGCTTTAAAAGGTAGCAAAGCCTACTTACCCCAAAACACCCCACACATAACAGTCCTGCCACTTGGGCTCTCTTAATGTGCCTTGAGCAGTCCCAGAAGCATCCGTACATATGTGCAGCTAGGTCTGATTATTCAAATCCTGTTGCCTAGTATTAACTCTCAAATCTATATTTAAGCACCTAAGTAGGAATTACTACAGCTTTCCAAAGATCCTAAGCATCAAGAGCTCTTGTTAAGAGCTTACCCAAGTACTGACCTCCTAATGAATCTGTTTAAACGATAACATTCACCTCACTCCCACTGCAGTGAAATTCAGTACTTTCATGCACTCCTGAACCTCTTCCAGCAAGAGCCAAGCTTGTGAGCATCCTGTCTTTCATATCAAAACACAGACTACAGGCAAATACACAAGAGGAGCTATTTCTAAAATCCTGCTCTGACTTCAAAGTCACTATACCTTTTTTAGAAAAGGCTTGAAAACAGCAGAACACAGGCTGTGCGTTACAATTTGGTAGAAATTTGGGAAGAATGGTATTTTTTATGCAAAACATATCTGGGCATTGAACCAAAAATTAAAACTATCATAGTACCAAATGGAGATATTTTGATATAATTCTCTTTCCATTCCAAAGCCAGGAAACCTCTAAAAATTTCTGCAAAACTTCAATCTTGCTGTTCTTACAGTCAGAAAAGTGAAAAAGTTGCTTTTCATTTCCACAGCTCAAGTCTTTCCCTTTGCCAGAAGGACAAACTCATGTCCTGGAGATGAGTAGAACACAGCAACAATATTCCAACTCATAGAAAAAGGCCAACTCTTCATTTTTTATTCGCTTTCATGTAATTCTCATTTTAAAATCAATTTGCATACCCAGCCAGTGTTCTACATTCATTCTATCATGAATTCTGTATTCATCCTCCTTCCTGCTTGAGTTATGAGGAAATGTGAGAAACAGGCAAGAGTGTATTTATAGGGCCAATAGTCGCTAACGTGGTTGGAGAGAACAAGGAAGAACACAATATGCAGGGCTGGAAATGCTCTGTAAATTTCAGCAGCAAGATGGTCATTCAGAATCCTGAGTTACGACTGAGTAGTTATGGATGAAACAAGAGATAACTGAAGTAAAATACGCTGCAATAGTTTAATAGATCCAAAGGTCCATACACATTTAATTGGAACAAAGGATTATCTAGAAAATAGGGAGTTGCTCCAGCAGCATCAGAGGACTAGACAGAAAATAGCAGTGGTATCATGTAGTCTGTAGGCAACAACTCTCCTTTCCAGGAACCTGAAGTCCTCTTTCTAGCCCTGCAGATACAGGAGGCCTCAGCTCCAAGCTGAATCATCATAAAACTGCTTGTTCTAGTGAAACAGCACTTCATGGATTACTTGACATCCAGACCCATTTTTGAACAATACTGACTGGAAGTTAGTCAAAAGCTTCAGAATGGATGTTTGGATGGGAGGAGAGACTTTGGAGTCATATAATGGTTTGGGTTGAAAGGGACCTTAGAGATTGTCTAGTTCCAACCCCTCTGCCACAGGCAGAAACATCTTTCACAAGACCAGGCTGCTCCAAGCCCCATCCAACCTGGCCTTGAATACTTCCAGGGATGGGGTATCCACAACTTCTCTGGGCAACTTGTGCCGGTGCCTCACCACCCTCACAGCAAAGAACTTCTCCCTAACATCTAATCTAAACCATTGCTCTTACAGTTTAAAGCCATTATTTAATGAGTCCCAATACTGACCACTGAGGAACATCATTCCCTTGTTATCTTCTGTAACTCACCAGTGTTATGCTGTGCACACATCTCAGGAATACAACAGCCTTTCACTGAGCAGATGAACCAACAAGCACACCATTCAATCAGTTAGGAATTACCAAAAACTTTAAAACAAACCAACAGAGACAGTGAAAGGAGGACAGATAGGACTCACACCATCCAAACATCAGTGTGGTTCACGAATTAGCAAAATGAAAGCATCACACATTTTCCAAATAGGAAAGGTGATCCAACGTGTCAAGATATAGACCAGCTGTGAAGGGTGTAGGAAGTGGAACTAGACCTAGGATTTTGTATTGTCCAAAGATTTGCTTCAAATTTAGAAGACAACAGTTTTGATAAACTATATTTTAAATGCACATTCTACAAAAGCCATACTTTTCAGTTCCTTCTTTTGCTGTCAAAACTATCTACACACACACAGACGCACACATAAGAAAAGATGACCCTTCAGTTTATTATTGAAAATACAACTTTTAGGCCACATGATCACTATGTACTGACAGTATTTCCATCCATAAGAAATCATTCATTTTGACATAACGGTTCTTCATTTCAAGAGTAAGCACTTTCCCAAGTCTCAAATCTCTTGAAGGAGCTCCTTCTTTTCCTCAAAATACTTCTGAAACCACTCAATATGTTCAACCTTCTGCTTAACACTGAGGTATGGGTTTTTCGAAAGCCCACAGATGACTAGTTCCATGAAGTGGCGAATAGGTCCTTCCTTGGGAAAGGCTTCGAGGTGTTTCTCCAGAAAGATATGTTCATGAAACTCAGCATCATCCTCCATCCCTAAGAGAAAGGCAATGAAAAAAAGACAAATTTGTTATAATATAGCAGCAAGTTTAGCAAAGTAAAAAATAATATCATTTGAAAATAATCTTAAATTAGTAAAATTAATGGTTCTGTTCTCATTTCTAAGAATATGTATTATTTAAATCAACTTTCTGGCTGGTAATCTTGATAAAAGCTGATGCTGGGGTGGAAGTAGGAGGAATAATTATAACCATAAATCAATCTTCTTGCTAAAATCTGGTTTGTTCAATACTTGAAAATTTTGATTCATCATTGGTACCATCTTTTAGACTGCAGGCACTTTCTTAATAATCTTTTAAAGAGAACACTGCCTAAATTCTGCAGAGGACTAAAGAATACAAGCTAGCCTTGAACAAATGAGGCAACCTCATAAAGTATCAAATACTGAACAGCATTACATGTCCATTCCAAATCATGCTTTTAACATCCTACTGCTATCAAATGGGCACAGAAATATGCTTTTCTGACATTTTCTGAATCTGTGAGTGTATGATGATGTAAAAGTGTTGTGTATCTCACTAGCTGCTTCTAAGTCATAGCCATCACTGAAGAAGACGTTTTTCTATGCTACTTGACAAAATCACATCAGGAGTATTAAAACTGAGGTAATTAAGCCACGTAAGTTGTAGGCTTCCTTCTTTGTAAGAGCTTCTACAGTTCCAGAAGAAATGATACAAATCTCTGGGATGGAAAAGTCACTCAATTTGTATTTGTTAAGTTTGCATTACTTATTTCCTGCTTTAAACTTCAGGTACTGCAATATTTGAAGAAGCTGGGAAATACCTCTATTTTTCCCTCAGATTCTTCCCAGAAATGTGAGTGTATCAATACCAGTTGCACACCACATATATCTCTGTTGCTCTTGAAAAAAAAAGGGTTTCCTTCTTCAGAAGCTCTCTCCTTGTTCCTCTATGTTGAAAGTTAAAATTTTCAAAAAAAAGTAATGTAAGCTTCAGAAAGTGTGTTTCGGCTGTGCTTGGAAAATATGTCCACAGACAGAAGCAGTGGTGATCCTTCTACTATGCCACCCATGCTGGCTTTCTCCCACCAAGGGGATGTAGAATCTTACTGTATCTGGATGCTACCAGTTGCTTTTCCAAACTAACAAGCTTTCCAGATTTCCATACTTTTGCTGCTCTCAAAAATCCAAGAGAACTAAGCCAAACAAGCTCACTGCTGAAAGAATCTCAATAATGATGACGGTAAAATTTGGCCTTCTGGATGCTCTTCTTCTGAGGACAGATACAGAGTATCAGGAGAGATTGTGTCTAATAAATTTCACCAGCTTTCATCTTTAACCCAAAATAAACCATTTAGAGTCTCACAAAAATGCAGGTCAGAAGAGAATACTACATCACGTATTCTGCTCTCCCATTTATCAAAGCCATACATGGTTTGGGGATTAATGTTAAGTCCAAATATTTCAGTTAGACCACATATTGCAGTCCTCAAAAATGCAAAGTGTGCATCACAAAAAAGGAGACCACAACTGCCCCAAGCATCAGAGGCTGAAACCTCTGGTGGGAACTGATTAGATGAGATATGCTTGCATGACTCCCCTCACCCCTAGCAAGCCCTGACTCCTGCTGCAAGCCTGTGCCCTCAGCCTCTCTTCCACTGTCCTCAGAAACTTCATTTGAAAGAACATGCATGGCAGGAGTCTAAAGTAGAGGATTTTCTTTTTCAACCCCAAAGCAAGAAGACACCCACCCTCAATATCCTATTTCCAACCCCCTACATACTACAAAACAGAAAGCCTGGGGAATTTCTCTAGCTGAAAGACTAATCCTTCCAAGATATAACCAACCTTGTCTTAAACATGTCAATCCAAACACAGATGTTCATCCCTTATACAGAGTGTTGCTGACATGCTATAAAGATGACCGGGGATTCTGGTCTCATGAAAAAATGTCCTGTCCATGGCAAGGGGTTTGGACTAAATAATCTTAAAAGGACCCTTTCAACACAAAACATTCTGTCCTTTTAGGATTTTTAGAATTACATCAATCATGCTCTTCAGTAGGTCCCCTGAACAAACCCAGCATTAGTAAAGAAACTCCGATGCAATGGTTGTGTAACTTTGCCAACTCTCTTGGCAAGCTCATCTAATACTTCTCTGCTGGGAACAGCATCTCAGCTAAACAGCAAATAGAACAGGACTTGGTGAACTTTTGCCTGCAGAACCCATCAGAGGCAACCAAGGAATTAATTTTCTGAGACCTGCCTATCACTTGTGCAGTAACAATCTCTGGCCCACCAAAAGCACTTGCTCCTCATAATGAGGCGCTAAGGCAAATTAGCGCCTATAATCTGCACTGTCCTTTTTGAGTCACTACGCCATAAATGCACAGAAATAACAAATGAGGCACAAATAAATGTCTTTCCCAACTTTTTGCCAAAGCAGTCATGAAGCAGCACTAAAAAGCTACTAGAAGCAGGAGAGGCAAGCAGAAAGAAGGAGGAGTGAGAACAATGTTATGCAAGCCATACTAACAGTTTGCTAATGTGGTAAAAATTAATCAGAGGCTAGAGAGCTGGAGAGGAAAAAAGAGGTAATTTTCTGCCTAACAGTGACTTCAACTGCATTGGAAAAGGGAAAGGACATGCAGGTAAGAGCAAACAACCGGGCAGTAAAGTGTGTGGGGGAGAAGACTGCTGCTGGCCACTGTAGCAAGCCAGTATGTCTAGCCACATCTTCAGATGTTCACACCAAAATCATTTAAAAAATCATGACCTCACCCTGATGCCACAAAGCACAGCACAGTGCCTTGGTGAAACACTCTAACGAGAACACCAGAGATGCCCTGGAGCCAAGAAAAAGAGTTATAAGAGGTTGTCTTTCTCTTTTGTATTTAGTTTAAAACTTTAGAGGCTTTCATAATGCTAAAAATTGAGTATACATGCTTCCTCACCAGAAAATTTAATTGCACTTACATTTTTAAAGCTACGTGTGTGTGGCACAGAAGAATAATCACACATTTCTGGATACAGAACAAGCTGAAGTAATATCCTCCTACTGAGGGAAATGCCTGTTACAAAACTGCAAAGTTAACAGCGAAAGGGGCATCTTTCTTTTGCAGAAACACTGAAATTACAGCACGTTGATATACTCGGAGCAAGGTTCTCAAGCTTTTAACTGTGCTTTGACACACCTGACGTGATTAACAGCCTGCAGCTGGCAGTCTGATAGGACGGAATTTACTGACTTGGTATTTCAACCTGAGAGGTGACAGGTTTTGGAAGGCTCCACTGGAATTTTCCACATGACTAGTCTTTGTGGACAAATCAATAAAGATTCTCGTTGTAACTATATGTAAAGACTCTTTGTCTGTTCCCCGCCCCATCCCAGACAGCGCGGTTCCAGCCGCACGACTGCAACAGGGAAACCATTGCCCGCCAAAGACACTTTGTCAACTGACGGCCCCAGACAGCAGGGTTCCAGCCACATTACAACAACACAAAAACCATTGGCCACAGTGGTTTTAAGCTTGCAAAAACATGACTAGAGTATACTTGGATTTCTACATGATGGAACAGATCAATTCTGGGAGCAGCGATTAAATTCTGTGAAGAAACTGCCAAATAGGATGAAAATAAACATTAAGAAACAATGAAGCACATTATTCAATTTGCAACCTAGTATAGGACAGATTTTCAAAGACTCCCAGCTTCAGATACTAACCTGTTTTTCTCTCAGTGACTGAACCATTACAAAGCAGTTCTGTTTGATGTCTTTAAAGTCTTTAAAAAACCCCAAAACCCACAGCCAAGCTCTCCCTGAAGTTAAGAAGTCCTCTTTCCTATACTGCACACTTCGTGTAGTTGTTCTTCACTTCCTTAACATTCACTCTCTCTCTCTGCTGGCATAACTTCACACGGAGCCTTTTTTTTTTAATGGTAATAAAAGAAAATACTGTGCACAAAGATGCCTAATTAACATAGATGCCCAGAGTGAGTGAATATTGGGACTGTTTATTCTTATGAAACAGACAGAACAAAGGGAGCAAACAACTGTTTAACATTTGGCCTGCCCAGATATGGAACTGGCAGATAGCTGGTTGGGATCTGGCTAGACACTTGGTCCAAGAGCCACACCAAAGAACAAAATCAGCGTTATAAAACACAGCAGTTTTAAGATTCCCCAACTTCTGCTAGGAGCTTAATTTAAAGAAGTTGCAGAGTAAAAGGTATTATGTAAGAGACTTGAACAGCCTTTATGTGTTAAAAGCATCAGGGAGGGAGGGAGGGAGGGAGACCTCCCCTTTCTGGCAGCAGTCAGTCCTCAGATCAGCCAAACCACCTGCAAGACTTCACCTGAAGAGTGCCAGAATGAGTTCATCTGAAGCATCTCTGATCTGAGACAGTCGGGAAGTTATGTTTGTTTACTATCAAAAGAATGACTCATAGCTGAAACACTATGTTAAAACAGTCAAAGGTCAAACATGCTCTAATTTTCAGAAAAGATAAATTAAGATAGATAATAAAAGCTCACAGTGCACATACCAACTTCATTGTCAATTGGATACTCCCACAGTATTCCTTCTTTTGTCCACTGGATCATCTCCTCAAAACCGTTTCGGGGAGGCTGTGCAGTTACTGCTGCAACCTCCTTTGCAAACTCCAGATCCCAAATTGTTGGTGAAGATACTAAAAAAGAAATTTTGTAAAGATCTGTCAGCATCCAAAGACTTCTCACTAGTTAAAACAAAGTCCTTTAATAAACCTTTATAGAGACTAATATTTTCAGCTGTGCAAACTTTTCTACCTTAGATACCAGCATCACCTTTCTCAAATGAGAGTTTTCTCTTGGCATGAAAGTTCATTAAATTCTGAAATGTCTGATGAAAATATATTCTGAACTCCTAGGGGAATATTTATTTTTATATCATTCACATAGAGTAGTAATTTAATTTTTCCACAATCTTTCTTCAGTTTTGTCTTTCAAAAATTGTGGATACAACAAATTCTGAAATTGCCTGGTGCACTCTGCTAAAGGAATCTTACTTCTACAGGAGTTTTCAGGTTCTTCACAACCATATTTTCCTGCAGGGAAACAAATCTACAAATGATAGCAATTCCTTCCCCAATAGTCTTAAGTGTCCCACTTTTTGTCTCTCAGGCTCAAGAAATCGTGACTTCCTACTCTCTTCACAAAGTCAAACAGTTCATTTAGGGATGCATCTTTCCCAATGCATTTTTTTTCTTTTTTAAAATCAAAGTGCACTCATATTGCAGCAGTTACTCTTCTTAAGGAGTTCCTGTTCCTCCACCCAGGAGAACTGGTCACGAGCCCAGACTGAACCGCTTCGCTGAACTGAAGGGAACAAGCTGTTACCACAGGACAGGGAGGGACCTCTGGGAGTGCCTTGGGCTGCTGTCGAGTGAGCTGGCCTAAGCTGCACTCCCCTTTGTTTTCTTGCCTCTCTCTGTTATCAATTCACCCTAAGCTCCTTGGAACACAGACCTTCATGTGAATTCAAATGTTACAGTCCACTTGAAGTGGATCATGGACAGTCAGCTATTACTTTACTACTCCTGAGCATAAGTACTTGAGCCCAAGATTTAATTTCATCTTTGGCTCAGTAGCTTACAACTCAACTGAATTAAAAAATAAAATCTCCCCCCGCATTTAAGGAAAAACACAATGAAAGGGCAAACAGTATTTTTACATACATAGAAGCGTTTTCAGAGGTTTTTTGTGTTAAATCAGAATATACTTAGTCAAATTATTCCTTAAGAGGGAAATTTCCAGAACTATATTACCAGGTTGACTACGTCAGTTTGAGGGCTGGAGGCAGGAATAAAATACAGCTACAACGACAGAAACCATACCAGAATGAAACTATTGTTCACATCCTAAAGAAACCAATAAATCTTCTAATAGAGGAAAGCAGAAGCTCATTTTTGGTTTGCAGTAAAGGTGATAAAGATTATATTTTTACCTCTGTGAAACAGAAAATGATACTGCTATTTTATGTTAAGTTATGAAGAGTATTTTCAGGATGCCAGTTTCCTTTCCAGTTAACATTCAAGTTTTCAAAATCAATACTCAATACTTAAAACAAAGTTTGCTTTTCTGTCATCTATAAACAATATTTTAACCCATTAACTCCATTAATATGAGCAAAGATAATGAAAACAAATGGATCAAGGTATCAGGTATCACACTGGTATTTCCCAAGATTAACGCCCCAAAAAATATTTGTCATCAGGCTTAGTCAGGAAGCCAAGTAACCAGCTTCCTGGTCTAGAATACATTGTAGAATTCCTCAAGGCTACCTGGAATCAAACAAGGAAACAACACACAAAAAGCTGAAAGAAACTTACTTCTTGACATCTAATTACAAATAAAATGAAGTACACTTGCTCTCTTAAGAAATTTGCACACATTCCAATTTTGTGTTTAAAAAAAAAAGTGCATCTCAACTTTTACCTGGGGTGACTACTATAAGCCATTGTGTCTGCACTCTGTTCATGCAAAAAAGAAATCTTAAATTCTCACCATTTTACCCAAGTAAATTTGATTCAACTCTGTAAAGTTGTAAAGTAAAATGGATTCAACTCATCCATTCTCTCGAACACAGTTTTTGTTAAGACAGCTGAAAACAGACACTATATTATGTTTTTTTACACATAAAATGGACCAATTTTAAGGATACTGGCAGTCTTAAACAGCAAACTGAATTCCATTCTAATAAACAGCTTTCATAGAGGTGGTTGTATTCAGAAAGTTCACAGCTGCTTGAAAATAAGCAAACAGCATTATATGGCATTTCACTTAAAAAACAAAGTAATCAAATTAATATCTCCCTGCAGTTTCAAGTGTAAAAAAAAAGAAAGATAAAAAACCACTCAGCTAGAATCTGGTAAAAACTTACAGTTCTACTCACGAAACAGAAACAAATACTCAGCATTCTATAAGATATCACAGAGGAGTACTATTTCTTCTGTCACTGCTGGCTTTACCTAAAGTTCTAAGTCAGTACACTGGAACAAAGTCTGTTTTTTAAAAGGGCCTCAGAATAGCTTAGGGAAAACAGTATATTAAAGATCAGTGCTAACAATGCAGCCTCCTTGCTCACAAAGAAAAGCAAGGGAGGGAGTTCTTTACATGAGTTGCCCATATTCACACACTCTCAGCCAAACCCAGCCTGTACTAAAGCCAAGTCTTCATGAGTGAAAACTACCCCTGTTAGGCAGCACTAAGACTGTTCCTGCAGAGCTGTGCCATTCAGTGAATACGAAGGTGGGTCATACCTGTTTTGACTTTAGTTTTGGTATTTTTTATCTCACGGGAATTTTGGCATGTACGTTTGGTGGATAAGGAACTGGTTGGGTGGTCACATCCAGATGGTCCAGGGCTCATGGACCTTTCAAGGGCTCTATTCAGACCATGCATTCAATGGTCAAGAGCTCAATGACTGGATGGAGATCAGTGACAAAGTGGTATCACTCAGGAATCCATACTGGGACCAGTATTGCTCAGTGTCTTCATCAACACTACGACAGGGGGATTGAGTGCACCTCAGCACCATCTGGAACACCAAACAAAAGAAGGCCCCACAGCAATCCAATGTGTAGTCTTGGGTTTCTACTACCCTGCTTATGCTTAGGCACCTGCAGGGCATGCTTGTTTCCTTGGGATCAGTCTCGCATTTCCTTGCAACTTGACCAAATAAGCTGGAGCAAACACACCCATCCTCCAGGCTGGCTTTACACTCACAGAAATAAGACTGACTTTTGTGACAAAAAGCTAGTTATACCCTTCAGGTTCACTAACATAGTGCCCTGATCAGCACAGAAAACATTCTGTTACACTGCATTGAAGTTTCTCTTGGTAAAAATCAGAGCTACATCAAAGTAGTCATTTCTTTTATCAGTCTGAAAGTAGAAAGTGACAGGTCATGTCTCCTCACAAAAACGCATCTCTTGATATTCTAAAAATGCAGAACTTAGCCTCACTGCGTTTTTCATTACTGAATTTCCACTAACCTGTTTTCAGTGCGTGCTCTGGTTCTCTGGAAGCCTTAGTGAATATATTGAGCCTCTTTCCTTCTTTGAGACTTCTATAAACAAAAAAGAAAACCGATATTTGGTATTTCACAAGACCTCACAACATTGCCAGATAACAAACTAAAAAGCACAAAATATTTTCATGAACTAACATCTCTGGAGACAAAAAAAAATATATTGGCTCTCACTAAATCTTCAGGCTTTTAATCAGAGAAAGTGTTTATGACTTTATTATTTGTCTGTAAGAGAGTTTCTCAAAACATTTTCATGTGAAAGAAAGAGCATAAATCATGCACTACATTTGTAGTCAACTTTAACTGGAATATTTAGGAATCTGAACAAAGGTAAACAGTATCAAACCACAGTACTTAAGTGATTTTACAAAGTTGCAACTATCTGAAGACGTAGGGTTTTTCCCTGTAAAAAAAATATTGCACAATTCAGAAACAGAAAAGGCAACAGCTAAATCAAATAAGTCCTGCTTTATGACATAAATAGCCCTTTTGGAAGATTACACAGCCACCTTCTCTGCCATACGGCAAACAGAGTATATCCATATGGTATATTTTGAATAGCATCACCCTGATGCTCACTTTTCTGAATATAAAAATATTTCACTCTGACCATCTATTTTCAATCACGTTTATCACTACCATAAGCTTTAAAAAAAAAATAAAAATATAAGAGTGGAACAAGTAATTAAATTCTTATAAATGAAAACAAAGAAACCTAATGTCTTTAGAATCAATTATGCTTTTAATCATATCATCTTCCAGGTTTCCACTGAAATTCTAACAGTTCCTACATTTTGTTATTACATATCCACTGTTACCCTGCCAAGATTTACCCTTTCTGACCTTTAAATTCTACCCTTCTGGATTTACTGGAGATTTCTAATGGCCTCAACTACTTCTGCAAACCTGCTCTTGTCATATTACTTTTTAGTGAGGAAACTACCCTGGATCTATTTCAGCACAGAGCAATCTAGTTACAGAGCCTTAAAAGAATGTTGATTTAGGATTGTATTTTCCTATCTGTGTGTAACTCCCAATGACACTTGCCAAAGATACACGCATGTATTGGAACAACATTTATTTTAAAATGACACATTTAAACTACTATAAAGCAACATCACTCATTTTATTGCAATGTACTAACTTGACTTAAACTTAGGTATTCTTCCTAACCCATTCTTTCCCTAATATCAGTTGATAAGTAAATCCATTTGATTTTCGGGTATGCAGGAGAGAACTTAGGCCTGAAACTGGAGACTGTTTACTCATTACAGGGATTTTAAAAACTATTTTAAGGTGCTGTTTCTGAAGTTATATACCAAGCACAGTTTCACTACACACAGAATACTGTACATCTACTCATCCATAAACTTACGCTTTTCCTTTGTTACCCAAATTCTGTCTTCACCATGATCTATCTAAACACAAATGATTCCCTCAATTTTCAAACCCTAACCCCCAAAAAAGGGGATTAATTTTCAAAGTAAATTAATGTCAAGAGAAGTTAATCTTACCAAAAACTGCTATAGAAAGAATACATTGAGAAGGAATGCAATGATGAGCTGCCATGGGAAAATTGAAAGACTACAAGCAAGAAAGCATAGCTTACAGGAGTAAACCAAAAATGTAAGAGCACTCCTTAATTCATTGAAGTGGCCATATAACACAGCAGCAAAATAAAGTTAAGGACTACCCTGAAATCACACGTAAATTATAAAGTAATTTCAGAGACAATAATAACATCACATATAATAAAGAAATCAATTACAGAATGAGATGGTAACAAATAAATAAATAAATACACCAACTTCAATATCTCTTTAAAATCCCAACAGAATGGATGAAACTTTTCTAAACATAGAACATTATCAAGTCGTCCAGATGAGGAAAGCAAGCTTTCAAAGCCTTCATTTCCCAAGAAGTTAAGGAAGTGACATAAAATGGTATTACGCATAGGCAAGAATAATTTAAGCCAATTAAAACAAGCACAATTACATTTCAGCAACAAAATTATCTAAAATGTAATATTAAAAAAATGCACATTATTTGATTAGCTGGTTACCATCAAATGCCATGTTCTCACAGCTTATTTCAATGCTAACAGTAGTTTTCTTGAAAAATACTTAAGTAATTTCTTTAATCTCTGAAGTATGGCAACATGAATATGTACAAATAAATTTAAAATATTATCCATTAGTAACTGCATGCTCCTTCTATTGGAAGTGAACACAGCAAAAATACCTTCTGGAGTCAATAGACAGAGCTGATGATCTTTCAGGCCTTATTCTTTGACCATCCTCATCCAACCTCAAGGAAATGCGACCTGTTATCCTCGCACCCCTCTGAGCTGGGGACTGCCTTTTAATCGTCATTTCTGAAATAACGTTGCTGAAATTAAAAACACAAAATGTAAAAACTCAACAAACTGACAAAGCAAGGAAGTTTGTCATATGTATTAACCAGAAACTCTATTCTCAATTTGTTTCATAAGCCTCTATGAGACAGAATTATACATTCCTCACAAAATACATCCATCTTTAATCCATCAAACATTCAAGTGTGACATTTCAAACCATTTGTTACATCCTATACATGAAAAGTGCTACTTTAGCCTATTAAATCTACAATGAATGCTTTCTTTTAAATTATTCCATTTTCAACTAAAAAAAAATCCTATCTCTGTATACCAATATTCACAGAGTGTACTAGGCATGCTCTGCTTAAGCAAATGGGGAATTTCTCCGGATATAAGAAATAGGCTGAAATAGGGAGGTAAAAATCACCCATTTTTTGGACAGGAACCAACACTGCCCAGGGACAGAGCCGTGCTGCTGCAGACCAAAAGGAAGCTTGCCTTCACACATCAGCTGACATGGGCCAATCATGCCACCCTAATAAGTAGGTCACCTTTCCTGATCCACTGCAATCTGTTGCATTGCATAATCATATTACAGCATTAACAGACCACATCTTCCTTCGTAATTCTAGAGTGAAAATCATACATGAAGAGCAAATGCTCTGATCTCTTCCAGCACCGTACACAGCTCATTCTGATCACAAAGGGCAAAACGCAGCACCTTTCTGCCCCTGCCTGTGAGCTCCCTTCACTGGCAACTCTGCTGGCTGGGATAGGCAAAGCTGGTAACTCCTCCTCACAGCCTCCTCTCCACCCAACTGCTTCCAGTCACACACAGTCACCCCAAATTGCAGCACTCAAGTTTTAAGACATAAACACGGTCTCAAAAAATAAAAATAGGCCAAGTAAAAAATACTGTGTTATCCATTTTATGAAAATCTGAATGAAATTCAAACTATGCTTTTGGCATCTTAAGTCAAAAGAGATTTTACTGACAAGAAAGAAATAGTTCTGGAAAACTGTAAAAGCTAATTGCCACAGAAACACAGCATGATTTCTCTTCAGTCTTAGATGTGGTTTCAAATGGCAGAACAAGAACAGCATAGCTCTTCTAGTACCTACTCTGAAATAAAGGCATCTGAAAACAAGTTTTAAATAATTTCATTTTAATATTAAATAAAAAGCAGTCTCAGATTAGTTGCATATCTCACATTAGAAATTACTCTATGAAGTGGCTACTGGCATTAGTAAGCTGATGTTGGGCCAGAGGCTTGACACACTTATGAGGGTCAAAGGGACATAATTCCTAAGGTCAGCCACACACAGCCCAGCCCAACAGCTTGACTCAGCTGTGACCTAAAAGGCTGGTGTGTTCCCGTGCTTCAGGGGAGTCAGGATTGCTCAGAGAAGCTCTCTTCCCTGATTTACTTGCAGTTTTGCACTGTAAATGTGGAAAAACTACAGTACCAAGCTGACACAGTCAATGTATCATGATCCTCACTAGAAAATCCTAATGTCACCCCACCATTCATATATGAAGGTTTCTGGCAGCAACATTCATCACTTTATCATTAAAAGTGCACCTGTACTAACAAAAGTCGGTGCTGTCACACTCCAACCCCAGTGTACCCATAGTGGTTAGATATTACACATTACCTCATGTTCCAACACAACGTTAAAAACCTAAGCTCCTAAATACACCTGCCTTCCAGAGATGGGAAGTGGTAGGACTTTTGAACCACAGACTCTTTCTGTTTCCTGATTATCAGCCAGTAATTATAATACTTAAAATGGAAACCCAAGGAGCTTTGGATGTATTCCAGCCAAAGCTCTGAATTATTTTTCTTGTACACCCAAAACAGGAGATGAACTTGTAGGGCTGTAGATTTTATTTTGGTGCAGTGCTGTTGTGATTTCCATTGAGTGAAACTTCAGCCCACACTGAGAAAAATAAATTCCTGTATCATTAATATTTTCCCCTCCTAGCGAACACACTGTCCTCATCCTTTCTGCAAGGGAATGAGATGACTGCGTACAACAGTGACCTCTGGAGGTCTTGCCACAATCCTGGTAAAAATAATTTGTACAAAAGATCTGGACAACTACAGTTCATTACATATTATAAATCACAATAGCAGTATCCAGTTTTTTGCAGTTCAGCACTATATGGCTCTACTGCTTGTGAAAGTATCTTGGTTTTAAATATTTTAAATAACTGAGGAATATATATTGGCTTCTAAAATGTGTCAGTATAACGAACACAAAACCTTTACCCAAAAGAACAAAAAGTTAAATTGCACATATTCGCTTACTGTCAAATAAAATTCAACAGAAAATAATCATGTATGAAAAAATGATTCATGAAAAAATTAAATGCTTTCTAATATATTAAGAATATTTTCATGTATTGTGTGGATTGAGGTATCGTGGAGCATAAATCACGCAAAATCAAGTCTGAGGGCTGCTGGACTTCGAAAAAATCAACATTTCTAAATACTAGTCAGAAACCTGAAAGTACTGTATTTATCTCAAAGCACTAAAAGGTCAGTACTAGCTCTAAAAGGTTACTATAACCCATTTCTGGTCATGAAAATCAGCACAAATTGATGGTCTTTCTTAAAAATTCATCCACTGATAAAGAGTTTCTGCTACCTAACTATTAAGGAAGAAAACGAAAACTTTTCAGCAAATGGCGGCAGGAGGAGGAGTATACTTGCTGGGGGAAACAAGCTAGGTCACGAAGCTGCCTCAGGGAATAGAACTTGCCAACTCAGAGCACAGCAAGCCAGCCATGACATTCCAAAAAGGCTGGTTCTGGTTCAGGAAAATGCATTTTTCTAACAATAGTGCTTCATCCTCAAGCATGTCGTAAAATGTTGTAGTATCACATCTTAACCCACGAATCAAAAATACAGAAGCACTATATAGCTGCAGCTTTTAAATTTCTTAAGAATTTAAGCTCCCTTTAAAGAGAAAAAAAACGTTTTTGCTTTGACTACCACTTCCTTAGTCACCGTCTTTCTTCCACCGCAGCCAGAGCTGGGTCAGTGCTTCAGGGAAAGTGCCATAGGTGACGGGAGAGAGTGAGCCTGTGATGCCAACAGGCAGAGAAACCACACCTAGACAAGAGCATGTGCACCCTAAGGAAGGGAGACAGGCACATTCCAGGTTAGCCACTGCACTTATTAACTCAGTCAGTATCTCTGTGGTCCTCCAACATCTCCTCAGGTACTCAAGCAGGTTTGAATTAAATGTTAAGTTAGCTACCCACAGCCCTTGCCATTATTAAGACATTTGTGTATTCTGCCCTTCTAAAGAGCCCGGTGACAGAGATGGAACAAGCTCCCTCGTAATTAACAGTTTAATGAACATATGTTCCATATAAACAGTCCTTATATCTGAAAAAAAGATATTCTGCTTAACAAAGTAATTCACTGAGCATTGAATACCCCAGTTTCTGTGCAATCATCTAACTCAACCTGCTTGCAAGCATCTGTCTCTTCTTCCTTAATTTCCACTCAGGCAGACATCAGCCACAAACATCATTAGCTCTGTTTGCAGTACACTGATAACCATCCCAAGCAGATCCTTTACTGATCCCTACGAGTAAGAATACATGTAACCAACAAATAGTAGGTCAAGCTTAAGATCCTCAATCGGGACAAATTTTTTCAAAGAATAAAACTAAGATAAGCAGCTTGCAGTTCACACTGCAAACAGACATAAAGAAAGGTTTCACATTCATATTTTGGTAAA
Source organism: Acanthornis magna (assembly GCA_036785705.1). Lineage (NCBI taxonomy): Eukaryota > Metazoa > Chordata > Aves > Passeriformes > Acanthizidae > Acanthornis > Acanthornis magna. The sequence continues at coordinate 19,578,154 of JAWUZG010000090.1, forward strand.
GATCCAATTTTCTTGTTCGGTTCAGCATTTCACCTGGATTTAATGCCTTTTTGCTGAGTAGTTATTTGAATACTAGCTAAAAAAAAAAAAATAGAATGAAAGATCTGTCTTTAGCCATCATCCAAAAGAGCAATATGCACAAGTGTTTGAGTTTCCAAACAAATGTTTCTCATCTGTTTGAAAGCCACACTGGAAACAGAGTTAAGCCAAGAGATGAGTTTCATGCGTTGACTGGAAAGTTTTGAAAGGAAGGGTGGAGCTATAAACAGAGCTGCTCTAGTTCAGTTCCGCAGAGCTGTCATGAAAATTCACCAGTCCAGACAGAACGTCTGAAACATCTACAAATCCATCCATTGTGTGAGAATTTTGGAAGCTTGTGACCCAAAAAAAAAAAAAACATACTCACAAAAAGAGCTGTTATTTTGCTAGCCTGTCCAAGAAAGCAATGATCCTGAGCAGGAAAACAATTCTGTTTCTGCAAAACGATTTTAGAAAGATGATGGCAAAATTCAGAGAGCTTGGTATAGCCAGACCAATGATGTTACTAATATTAATTAATCCCAAGGATAAGATGTCCAAATGTATCTTTTAGGGCCATCTTTCCAACATAGAAGTCAGTCACCTTCAGGATGACATTGCAAAATCAGAATTTCGAACATAATTGAGAAAAACAATCAATACACAGACCGTATGTTAATAGTTCCCCCCTTCTTCTGTTTATCTGTGGTTTCTTCATGTCTTCGTAGTTGTGCAAGGAGTTCTGATTCTGTCTGTTTCTTGCTGTGTGGAAGGGAAGATGCAACTGCAGAAGCAGCCTTCACCAGTTCTGGATTTAAAGGCTTGCCTCTGTGAGACACAATAGACATGGGAACAAAAAAAAAAAAAAAAAGGCATTTAATATATTTAAATTGTCATTTCTGTACTGCCATTTTATGTCTTAGTAACTCAGAAGCTAGTCAGATATTTTCCCAAATGGGGGCGGCCAGTGGGAAAGGCAGGTTTGCCCTGTATTGCACTGATCATCAAATGCTGAATGACTCTGACAAGCTCTTGTTCTCCAGTCTGGGGAAATGGCAGCCCTGTGTCACTGTACAGCCCCTCAGACACACAGCTTGAAGACCACTGGTAGCACAGACCTGTGGCAGTGAGGAGCAGCTCCAAAGACTTGACAATCATCATGCCATTCCTAAACTTTTTTCTTTTTCCTCAGATTCACTGTATTTCATCTGAACAGCATTTCCCATCTCCCATTAAAACAACTTTCCACAGGTGCTAATGCTACCTTTCCAGAGTCTCTCTGCAGAAAAAGGCAGCATATGGTAGAAAGCATATAGCACCTTTTGCCCAGATTCTCCCCTGTGACTTACTCCAATCTACATCTGTACACCACACTCCCTTACAAGATTCTTTTCCACAGTTGGGAATGGCATTTGATGGTTAATTTTGTCCTAAATAATGAAAAAAATAATTGAAATAAGGATTAAACAGGCTATGAAAAGTTTGTTATCCTTTACCGTTGGGTGTCTTCTGTAGCTCCCTGAGGCACAGAACCTTCACTGTCCAGGCCTTCCAGCTTGTTCACGGCTTGCTTCATGTTCTCACTGGCTTTTAATTGTTGGAGTTTCCTCCTGTAGCTCACTTCCACTTTCATATTACCAATAATGTCTAATAGCTGCTGCTTTGGTGCTTCTGCTCCATCCTCCTGCTTCTTTGATGCCCCTTCAGCGGTGCTGTCTTTGGAAGCAGCAGATTTATCTTTGTCAGCAGAAAGCACGCTGCTTGTGCTGAAGAGCTCGTGTTTGCTAGACGATATACGAGGTTAAAAAAACAGAAGTTACAAATAGGGTCCAAGGCTGAACTTTGTAAACGTACCAAAACCCACAAAACAACAGTTACAATTGTCTAGGTCCAACTGAGTGCAACCTGAGTATGTTAAGTACCTGCCAAACATGTACCTTTTGAATTTTGAGAAAGGCTGGGACACCATTTCAAACTCTTGATTACTTACAGTTTCCTCATCACAAAAATAAACAACTTCACACACCATTTATTTGTGGAGGAAATAATATAAGAACTTAAAACTTTCAAAGTATTTCTGCATTAGGCAGCAGAGTTTGAATTTACTGAATTACCTGATGCTTAAATTCATTGGTACTATAGAAAACTCAACAAAACTCTTAATATGAGTCAATAAAGAGATCACTCTCAGACATCTGAAAAAAAGACTGTACACACACATTTAGCTTCCCGTGTTTTCACACTTGTGGCACTACTACAGATCACATTGCCCTACTCTGCAATATGGATTCTACTGCAAGATAACCCAGTAACAAACAGAAAAGTTATTTGGGTTATAGCTCCTCCACTCAGTTTAGCACAACACTGCAAAGAAGCTGAAACTGACACAGTGCACCTGAAGATATGAAGCCAGGCAGAGCAGGGAGCTGCTCAGGAGATTCTGCAACACAGACACAGCTGCATTCTCTAGAAAAACGATCACAAAATTCAAAGAACTGTTCTCTATAACACTCTAAAATGAAGTGTTTAAACCTTTACATTCACAACTACTTACTTTGTTTAAAAACCACCCTCAAGTTACAGAAATAAAGAAAAACAATATTTTTATTCAAAATAAAAAAACTTCAATAGATCTTAAAACACTTCAACAAATCTGAAGGAATTGTGACATACCTCTCCTCCTCACACACATCTCTCTTTGGCTAAAAGAGGAAAATCTGCCAGTTTCAGCAGGCATTACGCTTCAGTCACTCTGCACTTAATAAATCGTCAGCGCATTAAATCCTATATTTCAATGTTGAGAAGCAACAGGAAAATTTAAGGAAAGCTTCAGAACCTCATTACTTGGAAGATGGTAGGCGCCCTGCTGTTTTACACTGCATTGTCTCCACAGGTTTTTGTCTAACTCCTTCTTCATTAATTCAGGCTGCATGCTCCTTAAAACTATTTAACCATTTAAAAATCATAGAATGTTAAGGAGTTGGAAGCGACCTTAAAGATCACCTAACAGTCCCAACACCCCCTGCCATAGGCAGGGACACCTTCTACTAGACTGGGTTGCTCAAGGCGTTGAACACTGCCAGGGATGGGGCATCCACAACCTCTCTGGGGAACCTGTTCCAGTGTCTCACAAACTTCAAGCAAAAGCATTTCTTCCTAATACCTAACCTAAATTTCCCCCCTTCCAATTTGTACCCATATTCTGATGAAGAGTCTCTCTCTGGCTTCCCTGTAGGCCCCCTTCAGATATTGGAAGGTTGCTATGACATCTCCATGTAACTTTCTCTTCTCCAGGCTGAACAGCTCCAACCTTCTCAGCCTAATCTTTGCCTACAATGCCAGAAAAGCACAGCAAGACTGAAAGCATCAGGCACTTAAAGGCACTTCACTGCAGTTGGCATTGCTGTATTCCACCTACCATCCAGTTTGCCTTCTGCTGGGGAGCTTGGCCTCAGAAAGCAAACACAGCTACCAAAGAACTCGAGCTGTTTTGTACATGAGGCCATCACAGTACCGGTGCTTGTTCAAAAATATCGAGGAGCTTTGAAATAAAAAAAATAAATGAACGCACAACTGAGCTGTGACTAAAAGCAGTTTAAAATCTTTCAGTGAAAACGAAAAAGAACTCCCAAATACTGCTCTTAGCCTGTGCTTTGGGAAGGTAACAATGCCCAACATGCAGCAGCACTCTGCTGATACAGGGTGGAAAATTATGATCAGGTCATACATGCGGATGGTCCACACCACTCCCTCCAAGATGGTAAGGACGGCAAGGAAAGCAACAGGAGAGACACGGCCCACGCCACTCCCCTCTACCCGACTCCATTTCCCGGTGCCTTCTGCCCACTGGTGCCACCGCCACCCAGCCCCGGCGGCACAGGCGAACCCCGTCCCGTCCCTTTGAAGGCCGCGCCTTGGCGCACGGCCCGGCCTCACGGCAATGCCCAGCCTCCGGCGGCACCGTCCGCCAGGTGAGGATGTAGGGGAGCGCCGGTACCTGTGCGGCCTGCCGTGGGGCCTGCCATGGGGCCGCGCTGCCGCCGCCGCCCCGAGCAGCCGCGCTGCGAGACCGCCGCCGCCCCAGCCCCGCACGCGGCCCCACATCGCGCCCGCGGCACCGCCACCGCGCCGCGCGTCCCGCGCTCCCCGGCGCCGCCGGCCGGGAACAGGAGCCGCGCACGGGCGTTCCGCGCAGCAGCGTTCCGCCCGGCTCCGCCCGGGAGCTGCTCCCCGGCAAGCCCATCCCGGGCTCGGGGTCCCTCACAGCTTTGCCGCTCGGCGCCTGGAGTTCAGCGGCGTTAGAAGGGCACTGCCAGCAGGTTGAGGGAAGTGATCCTGCCCCTCTGCTCAGCCCTAATGAGGCCACCTCTGGAGTGCTGTGTCCAGCTCTGTGCTTCTCTGTTAAAGAGAGACATTAGGTTAGGCCCCAACATCCTTCTGAAACATGGTTCAAAGATGTCCCCAGGCCTTTCCTTCATTACTGTAATCTACTCAGGGAAGGGCAGCACCGTCCTGTCTCTTAGAGTTGACTGTAGCACATCAGTACACAAACCATTGTCACACGCGTAAGGCCTTGCCTGCAGAAGCGATCTCACTTTTCCTCCATGTCCAACCCCACGTGGTACTGTCCTGCTTGACCCACCTCTCCAAACACTCTGGACAGCATCCAGGGCAAGCTGCTGGGTGAGTTTTGATGTTTCTGCAGCTCTGGCTGCTATTCTGGTACAATACTTGCCAATAACTGACATTCATCCTCCTGGACAATGAGGATTTCAATATTAATTAGGAAAGGCAAACTGGCTTACAGGTTTGCCTGTGGTTGGCTGGAAATGGTGTAGGGCCCAGAAGACAGGACTGCTGGTATCCTGAAGCATGGAAAGAAACACACCCTGCAAGGGAACTCTTTTCTCTCCTGCATCAGACAAGTTTCCATGGCACCCCCCTACCAGCTTTTCATCTCCCGGAGGCTACCCATCCCTCCACTGCCAAAATACTCTGTTGAAGAGGAGTTGTGCCACTCTGTCACACAGTGAACCATCACATCCCAAAGCCATTCACACATACCCCAAGCCAGACCCCTGTAGTGCCAGAAAGCACTTCCACATTCCTGCAAAGCAGTTGCAAGCCAAGCTCTCCACACAAATGTCCCATTTCTGTCATGCCTAAATCTTTTGAGGGGAAGCTTGAAGTTAAGATCCAAGCAAATTGATGCCTCATCTTAGGAGAGTATCTCGGGAGTTATGGCAGTTCTTCCATGGTTTCCCTGAACACACTAAGTGTTGTTACTTCAGGGTATGCAATTCCTAAATAAATTCTTCTTCAAAACGAAAAAGGCCTCCACAACAGCACGGTGCATGGACAAAAAGTGCAATTTGGCTGAGTAGCCACGGGTGCAGGCAGCAGAAATAGCCACGTGGTGGCAATGTGCTCGTGATAGTGCTGCATTCCAGGGCTATAAACGCTCCCAGGCAACATTTCAAGAGCTGTCACCGTCTCCATCTTTTATGTAGGGGCCAAATAAAAGCAGATCAGGCCTGGTGGTCTGCCCGGCGATGCTTCTTCTATGAAGAAGCATCCCGAAATGCTCAAGGCCTGGTGTTACAGCTGGCAAATGGTTATGGCAGGCAGCACATTGTTTAATGGCATATAAATTGCAAGCTTCACTGCATTAGGAGTTTAGATGGCTTTCACCAACATGGATCTTCCAACAGTACCGCAGTCTTGCTAAAAAAGAAGTCAGCTCTCAGGTCAAAATCCTTTGCAACGAAACAGTAATCTGTAAGTATTGCAGGTTATTTGAGATACACAACTCAAAATCACTAATTATAACAGACTCAGGATTTTTTTTTTACATTACAGAAATTACATTGCTATTTCTAAAACCATTTATAATCTAGGCTGTTCTTCCTTAACAATTGCCACACCTGGAGTGCTGCATCCAGCTCTGGGGTCATAAGCACAGACCAGTTGGAGCAAGTTCAGCAGAGGAACACCAAGTTGATTAAAGGGCTGGAGCATCTCCCCTACAAGGAAAGGCTGAGAAAATTGAGACTGTTCAGCCTGGAAAAGAGAAGGCTTCAGGGCGACCAAAATTCAGCTTTCCAGTACCTGAAGGAAGCCTACAAGAGAGCTGTAGAGTGGCTTCAAAGCGAGAGTAGGGTTACATTAGATATTAGAAAGAAATTCTTCACTGTGTGGGTGGTGAGGCACTGAAACATGTTGCCCAGAGAAGTTGTGGATGCCCCAACTTTGGAAGTGTTCAAGGGTAGGCTGGATGGAGAAACTTGGTCTAGTGGAAGGTGTCCCTGTCCATGGCAGGGGGTTGGAATTAGATGGTCTTTAAGCTCCCTTCCAACCTAGTCCACTCTATGATTCTAAGATAAACCACTTAAAATTAACATTTCAAGAACATAAACATACAAGAAAATAAAATCTGAATCCTTCAATTAACTAAAAGTGATGGAAAAAAAAGATACATATAAGTTTATAATTTTATTTATGCTGCTTTTTCCCTGGTTTGAGTTTTGAAAGTAGGAGCCATCAGTTTTATTTGGTGGAAAATACCATGGATCTAAGCTCAAATATGTAAGTCTGCGTGTCTCAACCCACGCAAACACATGTGCAGCTCAACAGGGATTACAGGGCATGCGGCACTTCCCAGAAACACTGCCTGGTCTGGCAGAGTATCTCAAGTATGACCAATCACTCAAATGCATTATGGCTACGGCTCATTTACCTTTCCACAGACTGTACAGTGTTGTATTGCTTTCAATAAGACATTGTTTCTGAAAAGCCTTAGTGCAAGCTGTTCAGATCACTGCAAATCAAAAGGAAAAATTAAAAATAAAAAAAAATTGAAAAAAGTGTTACGTAGTTTCAGCTGCGAAAAGCAGTATTAGCTCTTGCCATAGTGGCTTAGGTCACTATATGGCACCTCAAAGTCCCAAAAAGCCAGGATCATGAACGTGACAGCTTAGGAGAGTGCCTTGGGAGTCATGGCAGTTCCCCTGTATACACAAACTGTTGTTATTTCAGGGTACGCAATTCCTAAATAAATCCTTTTAAAAAAAAAAAAATCCTAACAAGAACAAAATCACCCAACTAGAAGAAAATTAAACAAACAAACATACATTTTTTTAAAACCCCAAGATTTTTTTTTTAAATTGTGGTTTTCATTCACAAATTCGGCTGCACCCTGCTCAGCAAGCTGAAGCACAGCCCAGCCCCAGCTTAGGCAGAGCCCAGCCCCGCCGCCCCCCCGCCGCCTGCCCGGCCCGCGCCTTCCCCGGGGCCGCGGCGGGGCCGCGCCGCCTCCATCGCCGCCTATTTCGGGGCAGCGGCGGCGGGGCCGCTCGGCCGGGTGGCGGCTCCGGTGAGTGGGGGCTCCGGGCGGGGGGCAGCGGGCTCGCCCTCTCGGCTGGCGGGCGGGGGTGGCGGCGGGCCGGGCCGGAGGGTTCCCGCGGCTCGGGAGCCGTGCGGGCAGGCCCGGGATGCGCGGCGGCCGCGGGGCTCGGCGATGCGCGGCCCCTGGGGAAGCTGTGCCTGCGTGTGCGGCCGCCCGGGAGAGGCGCCGGGCCGGGGTCGGGCGGGCTCTGCCTCTGCCACCGCAAGCCTCCGCCGAACGCCGGCCGGGGCTTCCTGCTCCAAACGGGCGGGTGTTGGCGGAACGGGAGTCCTGAGCCTTCCTCCCTAAGGGAGGCTGGAGCTGGCGGTGTGGCCCGGGAGCGGTCTGTGCGCTCCCGCCGCCAGCACGTGTGACAGCCCTGCTGCTGCTGCTGCTGTCCTGCCGCTGCTGCTGCCGGGGTGCCGGCCTGCTGTGACCTTGGGAAGGAAGCTACGGCCTGCCCACGCGGGCTATTGCGAGGAGCAGCGCTGCCTTCTGGGTGCATCTCCGTCTCTGGAGAGTGCATCAGCAGAGAGGAACATCTGGGGCTGCGGGCGGAGGACTCCGCAGGACCTGTTACACCAACTAGTGCTTCTGTGGTTCCAGGTTTGAGGCTTGGATTTGCTTTGGAAGTAACAGGGCAGTTGCTGCCTCGCTCTATATACAAGCAACTTTTAATATAATATTGTTACTACAAACGGGAAAAAAAAAGTATGTACTTATGTAATACTAATTTGGTTTTGACTAAGACGTAAATCTTATGAAAGTGGCACTGTGCTGTTATGGATCAGGCAGCTAAACTTCCTTGTCTCTTGAAACGTCCATATTTTTATAGGCATATGCTTTTTTCCTTCTGCTGCCAAGTTTTCTGTGGGTGATCTGGCATGTGCTCCCTTTGGGGACTGGCACGAGTCGATAAGCACTCAGCATGATGAAAGCAGTATACATTTTACTGAACACAGGCAATGATTGCTCTCTAGCAATTCCTTTCATTCAAAGTCTGTCTTGCTGATTTGTTTTCTTTTCCTCTAAATGAGGAGGAGAACTGCGGAGTGCTGTGTGAACATTAATGAGATATATAGGATAACAAAGCATAATTTGGCCTTGGAGCCTCTGTTTTGAAATAACACCTAGTGTGCTGTGCTGTCAGTAGCAAAACTGTTTGAATCTGAAGCCATAATTGTGAAATTGCATTAGTGCCATTTATTGCAAGAGCAATGTTTTATTTTGTTTTAAATTCATTATGTTTAGATTTATGTAACACATGTTAAGTAGATTGGATGGGTAGAGTCACTGAGTGACAGTATTTGGCCTACTGGTGTATTTTTTTAATGTTCAGGAATAATAAATCTGTTTAGAGACAGGCTTTCTTAAAGTGTCTTGCTTGTATTCAAGTGTCTATGTTTCTTGCACAAAGGATGTGGTTTATATAATGTGTCTTTTTATGATTCTTTCAATGTAGCCTACTGGGAATTATGTTTGCCATTCATATTATGCCAAAGTGTATTTTGGGAGGTAAAGGCTTCAAAAGCAGCATTACAGCAGGTAGAAGCATGAAAATTGTTCTGTTTACTGATGTACTGTGCTTGAAGACAGGCTTAAAAGCCAATGAGGCACTAATTCGCATGTGTATCTGTGTGGGTTTTAAGACTCATGCAGCTTTTTGACAGCACTGCCAGCGAAGCGTCTTGCTCAGCAGCACAGTTCTGAAACAGTGGGAGCTCTTTGGCTGAGTTGTTTTCCCCAGATAAATAAGCTTGTTTTAACTGCTTGCCCAGTGAAAGTATCTTGCTGCAAACTTGAGAACTGAATTGATTTGAATGTTTTATTTCAAAGTGTCACCTTTGTATTTCTGCTTTCCAGCTGCCTTCCTGAGAGATGAGGTGTAATTCTTATTTATAATATTCTGGTGTGGGGGAGACTTGCACTAGGAACATGACAGCCAGACACAATTCAAAATGTTCATTCCCTTTCTACTCATCTTCTGAGAGCCACCTAATGTGCCTGTATCATCATAGGTAGGATTTTCTTAGCTGCTCTTCACCATGAGGAGAGGAGATTCTCTGTTTTGCTTTATAGGTGAGGAGCTGAGAGAGGTATGAAATATTCCAGCCTTAGACACGTGTGGGAAAACTATGCCTCTATAGTCAATATAAAGGTAACTCTTGGCACTGTTCCGTAGAGGTACTCTTTGCTTTCATTTGTGAGATCCAGGGAGATTAGAAGCTGGAAAGCCCAAATAAGCTGGAGCTAATCAATGATACTCCAGGAGACCTGTCCAATGCAACAAAATCAGTCAAAATACAAATATGCTAAGCCTCATTCCTGAGCACAAGCATTTTCTGTCTCTAAACTGAAGAGTGGATCTGAAAGCATTCCTTCTGATGCTTTTACCTGTCAAGTTACTGTAAATTGTGTATGTTTCATCTTTCTCTTCCCTCAGGAGACAAGTATCTCCATACCTACCAGGAAACAGGAGGCTTTGCTCTGAAGTACCAGATAAACAAGTGTGAAGCATGAGGATCAACTCTGCTATTCAGGCTGCTATTGACCTCACAGCAGGTGCTGCAGGTAATGCTGGAGATAACTTAATTGCACAAAACTTTTGAGAGACAGCTTTAATGCCTTTTGACAAATATAAAAGCAGTTTTCTGATGCTATGAAAACCCTCACCTTCTGTGTTTCAAGGACATGGAGGAGAAGCAGTGACCTCAGCCAGTGTTGTAACTGTACCACTATTGCTCCACCCCAGCGAAACCCCTGCCAGACAGTGAAGGCATAACACCTTGCTTAGACTAATCATTTTCTGTAAGGAGGTTTAAGTTCTCTTGGTTACATGAGTTTGACATAATCAGTCAGACAATCAGTAGAGTTTTGGAATGAAGTCAGTGTGTGAGTGATTGAGCTGCCGCTTTTGTCATAGGAGCCCTCCCTAACTGAAAGGGACAAGAAGGGTTACTGGCTCAGATGACATCCTGGTGTGAATATCTAAAAGCTGTGAAGCTCAGTAGTAGAATTGATGATGAATGAATGAACTGATGATGAATTTGCATAACTGACTTCCACTTCAGTCTAGTCTGTGCTATAAAATTTTGCTGGACCAGTTGTGTGGAAATGGTTGCCCCATCTTGCTGACATTTCCATGTTGATGATGCAGTTTTGAACTCTGCCAGAGAAAAGGGGTTTTTTTTGACATTTCTAAGATGACAGTGTTTATGTGGAAAAGGTGGAGGATTTGTCTAATTTACTATTGTAACCAGTTTAGATAATTTTATGGATTTTTTTCTCTCCTATACAATAATTATTACAGTCAGTCCTTTTATGACTGTTAATGCTGTGAATATGACAGTATTAATGGTGTTAAGTGCATTCAATGGTAGTTATTTGAGGTCATTTGTCAGAGTGGAGGTTAACATTGCAGTGAGAAAGCAAGGGGTGACAGATAGCACAAGTCCAGTGTGGCAGTCTCTGCACCCTTTAGAAAATGTAATTAAGTAAGCAAACGACTCGTTCCTCCAGCAAATGCATAGCCTGGTTTTACCTTCCTCTCCAGATACAATCTTGACTACCTGATAAGTAATGGCACATTGAGGCACGTAAATTCTGAACAAGAATAAATAAATCATTTAGCTGTCTGTGGGTCATAGTCCTTTACCTAGGATCTAAGCAACCTCTAATCACTTCCTTGATTCAGGAGGACTCTTTTCACCACCATTACCATGTTATTATTAGGACCACACTTGCCTGAATGTTCAAACAGATTTGACTTTTTTGGTTTTTGTTTGTTTTCATTTTGTAGTTGGGTTTTTTTTTTATGACTCTACTGCTGGCTGGAAGAGTTACTTTTTTCTTTAATATTTTAGTAACAACTGTGACTCTTGGTCTTTATCTTGAGGCTTGCAAAATTTATTGCTGCAATTTACTAGGCTTTTTGTGCCATTTCCAATAACAGTCTTTTTGGAACAGCCATTCTCTCTCAACTCCCAATTTTTCAGCTTTATATTTCCAAGACCATTCCCAGTTTTCCTGGGCGTCTTCCAACAGCTGTTATTTTATTACAGGAACCTAGCAGTTGTCCTGTAGATTAATATCTACCTGACTTACCTGCAAATAACATTGGCTGAGCCTTTCCAGCTCTGCTTTTCATTTGAAGCTTACATGGGTAAGCTTCAAATGAAGCTGGTCTGAGCCAGCTACTTTTCTCCTTGGTTATCCTTCCAGAGCAGGAAACTCTTCATGCTTCCTTGCATTATTTGCTCTGAAGCTTTTAATGACCCATCTGGTTGAGAATGAGGTTTTATGGCAGCTCAATACTGAGTTTCCTCAAAGGCCTGAAGTACCTCTTTCCAGAGAAGCAAGAACAATGCTATACAAATGTGTTTGCAAAGAGTAAAATGGATTGCAAATAACACTAGTTGAACAAACACTTGCTTTCTGTTCTCCCTACTTTAAAAAGAACTAATCTTAGTTGGAGTCACACAATTGTTTCCATATCAGTTACTTTGTTCTCTGCATTTATGGATAATTTAAGGTATGTGCATGTCAACTGTGCTATGGTTAAAGATCAGCTTCTGTTTTAGTACAGTTCCTCTCCCTAAAAAACAAAACAATAAAGCGTATATAAGGTACATCTATTATGTGCTTCCCATGAGGTATCTGCTTTTAGTAGATTACCATCACTATGCACTGTTTCTTACTGAAAAAGTGTAACATTAGCTCTTCCTGCAGACTACAGAATCAGTTAGATCTTGCAGAAGAACACTGCACTGTGAGCAAAATGGTTATTGATGACATTGACGGAAATATCGCACAAGATTTGAGGGTATTGACCTTGCAGTTCAGTTTGGAAAAGATAACATGTTGAGAAACTTTGCCCTTTTGCCCTTTTTCAGCTTATACTCAACACTTTCTTCCCGTCCCTTGAAATAAATGTACTTAAGAACCATCTGGAGTTTTGAAGTAAATGGTTTGAGTCTTCGGTTATCAATTTATTATGTATGATCAGTTTAGCACTCTCAGCAGTTTTCCTCTTGTCCTGGAGGAGTCACTTGATTACTAATCTTCCAGGGCTGGGATTCTTTCGTTATTATTGGAATGTAAAATCGGAGATGGCTTCTGAACCACTGCATTAATGAGCAAAGGAAAATGTTACTTAACTCATTGACACAAGTGATTTGATTGCAGAACAATACCTCTAATTCAGCACAAGTTTATACAAGTGAGCTGATTCATTTAGATGCTTGCTTTTCATAAGATAAAGAAATGTATAATGAGAATCATGCTGTTACTGCTACTTTGCCTGATTTTTTTTTTAAGGTAACTAAATTCACCAGTAACAATTGATGCCATTGTGCTAAAATCAGTGCACTTGTCTTTTTTTCTGCAGGGAATTAATTAACCTTTGCTTTCTGTGTGATTTTCCTAATACTGGTGCTCGAGCATAGGTGTTGCAGTTGTAATAACTTTCAGCCAAGCTGTTAACTTCCACTGCTTGCCTAGGTGGGACAGCCTGCGTGGTGACTGGCCAGCCCTTTGACACTGCAAAGGTGAAGATGCAGACGTTCCCCAGCATGTACAAAGGACTTATGGACTGTTTTGTGAAAACCTACAAGCAAGTGGGGTTTCGAGGCTTCTACAAGGGAACCACACCGGCGCTTGTAGCCAACATTGCAGAGAACTCCGTTCTGTTCATGTGTTATGGATTTTGCCAACAAATCGTGAGAAAAATTGTTGGAGTAGACAGGAAAACAAAGCTCAGGTTAGTAATAAATATCTGGTTTGTATTTTTAAATAAATAAATAAATAAATAAAGCGATTGCTGTTTGCCAGTACTGTATTGTCAGGGTGCAGGTGAGGTTTCAGGCTCTCCTCTGCCGGTATACAGTGTAGTAAATTTTGGAATATAGGCCTTTGTGTGACAATATGGTGTCTTGACTACAGCAGAGCCATCTACTAACCAGTCACTGCAGCTGGCTGGTTGAGATGATCACAGCTTAACTGGAGTATTCAAGACCTGGAACATTTTTATCAATGGGATTGAGCATTGTAACACCTGAAAGTTAGTATTCCCTTAGTATCTAGGTTGCTCTGATTTTGCAAGGGAGGTAGTGGCTCTTCTTACAGGAAGGCATACTAAGGGGAAAGGGCACTTTTCTAATACTGTCTTGCTTTTAAAAATGTATTTATTTAAGGTTCAAAAGCTTGCTCAGCCTACAAACCCCTTACTTTTTCCTACCCACTAAAATGTGGGAGGTAGGCCTACATTTCTTCACCTTCTTCTGTGATCATCCTGGGAGGTATACCACGTGCGGAGGTCCTAGGATCATCTCCTCACGTGACTGAGGCAGCATGGTCATGCTGGATGTAGGGGAGGTAGTGCAGGAAATTTTGAAGCAGTCCATTGGTGAAGTACTCTGTCTTTAGAGCCGGACACAGAATGGGAATGTCATTTGTGTATGTAGCAATAGCAAGCACCTTTGGCATCTGACCCTTCTTTGCTTGTTGAGGTAATGGTGCTTTTCAGATCCAAGATGGCTCTTAAAAACCTTGTTGATTCAAGGTCAAATAGTGTGACTGCAGAGCTATGCTAGGACAAAACATAAAACAATTTAAGTTTACTTGAAAGATTCTCCCTTGGTGCTGTTTCCTTGTTCTCTTCATCTGGATCATTGTGGGGGCACTTTATGAGGTACATGTAAGAGAGAGTTGTATTGACAGGGTCTTCAGTGGTGCCATGATGAGAACATGTTGTCTGTCCAGGACATCCCCACCCATTCTTATTGTGGAAGTGCCAAGCAGCCCTTGTAGCGTGCTGTAGGAGAGGGAAGGGAAGCAGCCCTGACGAGGTGGATAACTTCCAGACATGACAAGTAAAAAACTGCAATTACCTTCATTGCCTCTGCTATTTCAAAAACTGTCATGTTATCTTAGCCTGAAGAAGAAAATGCATCAAGTCACAACTGAGGTGAACCTGGTCGTTTTTCCTTCCCATGTATAAGCAACTTCTTCTTACTTTTTAATTATTTTATAATGTTTGAATTTTCTCAAAACCAGCTATAGTATTTTGGTTTTAAGTTACCTTTTCAGTCATACCTTTGAATGGCTTGGAAATAAGGTTGTCTAGCCTGCTTGTGTTTAGGGTCAGTGTGTGAAACCTGGCAAAACAAGGACAAGCTAAAAAACATTTTTCAGTTAAAGGAATACATGCCACTGATGCGTAAGTCACAAAGAAAACAAATGGAGAGAGAAATGCTCGATTCTGTTAATCCTTTAACATATGTTTAGTCCAACCAGATTTCATTTCATGCTAAAGTCTAAAGTGAGATGACAAAATGGAAAAAGAAGTGCTAAATTCCATTTGCTGCTCTGCAGGCAGTTACTGATTTCTTCCTCTTTGACAGTTTTCATTACTGCCATATCTGAATGTCATGAGCTCTGCTTTATGTCACAATTTGAGCCCTATGATGCTTCAAGGTGAAAAGTTGTAGCTTTAATCTCTGATACTGTAGATGTATCAAACTGCTAAGCACAGGGCAAACATCTCCCTTGAATGGAAAGAATTTCTGTGCTGCAGTGAGATCAGTCTCTGTGCTGATTCCCCAGGTTCTGAAAGAGAATCTCCACTTCTGTGCTATTTTGCAACTCCTGTCCAACACATCAGTGTCTGTAGGAGCCTGTTTAAAATGCATCATGAAGCAGTATGGCCCTGGAGTTACCAGCCTTTTGAGTGCTGGCAGTTTAGCAACCCAGAATTTGTGGTATGTGTAAAATCATCACAAAGCTAGCCCCAATTTTGGAACACTGAGTCATTGCAGATGACAGTGCTGTCTTGTTTGGTGGTGTGGTTTATGTTTGTGCTGTCTCTGATTCACATGGTTGCATTCATGGCAGCACATCCATACAAAGATTACAGTGATCCATTGTGCCTGCTTTCAGTTTTCTAGCATCTTCCACTGAAAGCCTTTATTAATAGTGGTAAGGTGAATTTGAAAATACTGACATCTGTCTATATGAGGTGATTATTGCTCCTACTCTCCCTGAGGAATTAACTAGTAACCAAAAATTGCTTAGTAAAACAAGTCTATGGAAATCTTCTTAAATACTATAAAATCTTCCCCTTCTTGGCTTTTATTCTGCTGCAATCACTGGCATATAGCAAAAAGGGTAGAGATTGTAATATATCTCTTTGGTGTCAAAAGGGTGTCTTTGAGTTGCATAAGAAAATGGGATGAGCTAGGTTTTTCCTCCATTTAGTTCAAGTTACTGCCCTTTGCCCTTGAAAGTCTTTCCCCCAAGAATGTCAGTTTTTCTTGATGCTATTAAGAGTACAGGTTCAGGAAAGTGATTGCTGGTGTGGTGGCTCCATTGCACTAAAGGTCAGTGCCCAAATACCTTCTGCAGTTTCTTTCTTGCAGTGATCTACAGAATGCTGCTGCAGGCTCCTTCGCCTCTGCCTTTGCCACCCTTGTCCTCTGTCCCACAGAGCTGGTGAAGTGCCGGCTACAGGCCATGCATGAAATGCAGTTGTCAGGAAAGATTATCCAGGGACACAAGTAAGTATACACCCTGCTCAGTATCTCTGAAACCCTTTCTTGTGTATTACTGCTTCAGATCCTGTATTGGCTCAATGTCACATTTATAGTGCACTGTTAACCAGAGAAGAGTTGTGGCTGGCAGGGGTCACAGCCTGCAGACCTTCCAGGTACTAGTAAAGCTGGATGCCAGTGAAGGACTCCCAGCAGAATTTTGCTCTAAATCTTACAGGAATTCAATTGTTTGCACAATGAGTCTTACCTTTAATTGTTGCTGTAGTTGCCTATTGTTCTGTAACCTCTCATTATCTGCCTATTAAGTATCACTAACTGGATCAACCTCTCTCAGTACAGTTTGGTCAGTAGTGAAGGGTGTTATCCAAAAGGATGGTCCCCTGGGATTTTATCGCGGCCTGTCAAGCACTTTGCTACGGGAAGTCCCAGGCTATTTCTTCTTCTTTGGAGGGTATGAATTGAGCCGGACATTCTTTGCCTCTGGGAGATCCAAAGATGAATTAGGTATGGTGCCTTTTTTACAGGTGGGCTTTAGCATGCTGTCATGGGGGACATAAAGGGGGGCATATCTTCCCTGAAGATGTACTAATGATGCACAGCAGTTGTAAAATACATGCAAAATGAAGGAAACCAGGCACACTAAATATGGAGGTCTGCATTTTGTGTATACATAGTAATGAATTATTGAAGTGGCCACTTTCCAATGAAACAGGATTTATTATAAATGGAGAATGAGTACAGTGAGCTAACACTACAAAACTGTCAAAATATCTGACCCTACAGTGTAACACAACTCTGAACTATTTCATTTCAGCTGCCATTTAGAGTGAAGTATTAAAGTATTTAGCTGCATTCCCTTGAACAGTGTGTTCAAGTATATGCTGAAATGTATGCTGACCATTAGATGTAATTACAATGATAGTAAGAGAACATTGAGATTGAACATTAGTAAAGAAAAAAATATGGTGATGCCAGAATAAAGATTGTCTGTCTCCTGTGGAAAGACTGAACAGTAATATTTTGTCTTGCTTTGGGTCAGGATTTCAGCTGCGTGCATTCTGGACTCACCTATTACCAAATGTTTATAAACATATGATCTGAAATACAAAATCAGGGTGCATCATGAAAGAAATGACTGATCACAAAATAACTCTACCAAACAAATCTCTATATATGTGATTAGTAACACTATGTGATGTTACTCTGAGCCATTTCACAGTTAACCTTGGAAAGTGATTACAAAAGTTAAAGACGTTAATTTAGTTAATACAGTCAAAACTGAATTCTGAGTTATACCTTTTTAGCATGGCCAATAATCTAAGAGAAACTCTTTATAACCTTTATGTTTCCACTTAAGACTTGCAATTTACCAGAGGCTTGAAATTAACTTAAAGGTTAGTGGGGGAGCAGGTTCCTCTGTTCTCTTTGACTCCTGTAGATGAAATAATGCTGTATTTGTGTTGGTGAAGATTGTAGTGTGTATAAAAGCATATTTCTTATCTTTTAGGTCCCATTCCTTTGTTACTAAGCGGAGGTTTTGGAGGCAGCTGTCTGTGGATTGCTGTGTATCCTGTGGACTGTGTCAAATCCAGAATTCAGGTTCTTTCAATGGCTGGCAAACAGACAGGCTTTATGGGAACATTTGTAACTGTTGTGAGAACTGAAGGTGAGTATGCAAGCAGATCAACCAAAGCTATAGGGCTGCACACTGAAATCTATATACTCCAATACCCAAAATGTCTTAAGAAATCTAGTCCAATGATAATTTGTTAGAGATAGACAATAACTGTTTCTAGCCAATGAATATCTAGTTCATGTAGTCTGGAAAGCCTAGAATCTAGAAATTGAGACCTACTGCATCTGCCCTCCCTCTTTGTTCAGGAGGTGATTCACTTAAAGCTAACAGAAGCTTACTGTGCAGCAAAAGTAGATGAAAAAATGTGCTCCATTACCCATGACCAAGTCTATACATGAAAATTGAAGGAACTAGTTAAGTTCCATGCAGAAGTTTTCTCCACGTCTAGAAGTTAACATATGGCTAAGGCTTGATTTATCAAACAGCCCTATCCAGCCTGGCAACTTGAGGCATCTCCTCTCTGGAAAAGGCCTGTGTCACGCACTTTGGAAGAGGGTCTAAGAATATACATGGCAGCAGATACAAATCCTGGCCCCTTCGGTAGGTAAGATACTCATCAGAATTAGAGTCTGACTTGGGGCACAGCTCTAACATAGTCTTGCTGCCCCCTTAGCAGCCGTGGTACAGCCACTGTCAAGTGTATCTCATGTGACCAAGACCTTGTCGTACCTGAAATAAGCACCTAATGTAAGCCCTTACATGGCTAAACTCCTGTTATAACATTAGATGCTTCTATAGCAATATCCAGTAACACTGCAGTTAGCAACTACACCCATGAGTTCAGCTCTCTGTGTTCATGCTCCTCTAAGCAGAAGCATTGCTTCAGTATCCTTTAAAGGTAAGAGCACGGTGGTTGGATGCAGACAGCCACTTTAATAAATTGCTAACTGGCTCTGGTTTCATTTCCAGGTGTACTTGCCTTGTATTCTGGACTAACGCCAACTATGATCCGTGCATTTGTGGCCAACGGGGCACTGTTCCTTGCCTACGAGTACAGCCGGAAACTTATGATGAAACAGATAGATTCTTACTGATTGTAGTAGATGAAGAACAAGAGATTGTTTGAGGGTCATTTAAATAAATGATGAAAAACACATAGATCACATGATGGTCTGAGCAGAACCATATCAGTGACCTAATTTTAGGAACTCAACTGCAGTCTACGATTTGTAATCTTTTAAAATCAGGTGATTTTATGGAGGTGTGTACATGTTGCTTGAATTGCACAAGCAGAACTATCTCCATCTTACAGATTCTGCACTAGGTACATTGCATGTCATAAATGTCTTTCCTGACCTGTAATGGTGCTAAAAAGATTTATGCTGATCTGTGGGGTTTAATGTAATATGCAACAGTAGGTTGTGATTCGTCTATGGCAAAGCACTGGTTTCAAAACTGCTGCAGTGCTGACCTTCTGCAGTTGTTGCTGGTGCCTGACTGAGGTTATTTTCAGTCTTGTCTAAGCTTGTTGATAATAGATTACTTGGACGTATCCCTCACCTGGAGAGACCTTTCCTTCTCCAGCTAGACCCCTGTCCTTCTCCAGCTCCCTGCTGCTCTGTGACTTGCCATGTTGATGGGCCAGAGTGTCTGACTTACATACTCTATCCCAGTGAATGGGTTTATAAAACTGTGAAATATTCATCCCCTACCTTATATGACTCAGAGTCCAAGATACACCTGCATTTTTGATAAAAGAAGCACAGTAACAATATTAAGGAGGCTGTGCAGCATTTTATTGTTTTCTAAATCCTTTCAAGATATGGTGGAGTATGTTAAGCACCACTTAACATACAGGACATTGCTGGAAATAGCTGCTGGCTCTCAGCACAGAATTGTAACCTTGTGCAGGCTCCTGTTTAGGTCACCTTGGTATGAATGAGGCCACAGGCTGGAAGGACAGGAAGCTGAAGAGGAACAGAAAGCCAGACCTGAGTTGTTAAAGACAACTGACCCTGTGGTCTCTGGCATAGCAGAGTCTTACTGGGGCTGGAGTCTTGCAGCTTGCTGTGCCTCTTCAGCTGAGTGGAAAAAGCTCATATGACTGGAGAGCTTGTATCACCTTCAGGCCTGGAGGGCATGGCTGCCAGGTCATGTTACTTGATTAAATATGCTGTTAGTTAGTATTACCCAAAATGATTCAGTGACACCTCTTTCCCGATGCCACTTATGTTCTTCAAGTAGAATATTCTTTGTACAAGCATGCTCTGCCCTGTAAGAAGCAGCTACTGCACTATCCTGGAATAAGTCAAAGCAGGTCTTAGAACAGCACAAACCTGGCCTGGAGTTGTACAGAGATGCTGCCTGGGTGCTGCAAGTGCAGCCCACCAGTATGAGGGGCACAGACAGAGCCCTTTGATTTGATCATCACAGATACACCGAGAGTAGCAGCTTGTCACAGCAACCACATTTGTCAGTGACAGACAACAGTAAGAGTTGGAACAGCCTAGTTTTGCATATTACAGTTTCCCTTTCAGATCCCAGAAACAGGAACAAGATTTAGGTGTAGATGAAATCACCTCAATACCTGCTGTTTCTTGTAGTGGAGCCAGGGTGCACTTAAACTGGCTCATTCCTTGCATTGTTGCAGACTCTTTGAGGGAAGGTGGTTGCTGCAGCTCCTCCAGCCTCCAAGTGCAGAAGGAACAATTCATCTCCCGTTCATGCACCATGAGAAAAGGGAGTTAAAGCAGGGCATAGCTGAAGAATCTTCAGTGTCTATTGCACCAATTTACCTTGATTGACTGGTACACCAGGGGCAGCAATACTCTGCACTGCCAGTACTTGAAAAGGAATTTATACCAAATGTTTAAATAATTCAGGGAGGAGGATGAGGCTTTAATAGCTGTTAGACTTCCCCTTCTTTTCAAAGTGTCTAGCTAAGAGAAATAGTATATTTGTACATGTTTCTAATAGTTACAAAAAGGTGAGGACTGACTCCACATCAGTGGAATACTTCAATCTATTTCTTAGATTTGTCTTTGCTTTCATTTTTTAAAGCTCATGGTTGGAGTTTTTAATGCAAAAGTTGAAGCTTCAAGAGAAGCAGGATATTTAAAACAACCTACAGCAAGAAGCTGGTGGCATTTTTGAGAGTTTACCTTCTGAAGTTGATGGAAGCAGTAATTTTTCCATTCAGAGCTGCTTAAGCTGTACATATGTATCAGTTGTTCAGCTAAAAACTTCAAAATGTTGGTATAGGAATTCATGGAAATAAAGTTTCATTTGATTAACTGAGTACCTGATGATTGTTTATGCCATTTAACAAGCTCATGTAGAGATGAGCTGAGAAACAAAGGTTGATTCAGCATCTCTGAAATTAAAGCTCCCTGAAATGAAAGAAAAATACTACACTGTACTATAGATAATCAATGAACATATAAAGCCCTCAAAACAGAAGGGAAGAGGGCAGCTAGAGCAAGGTGCTGTGAAACAACTGCTGATTTTACATCTATGGAAAATGAAGCCCATAGTTGAGCACTTGGCCTGTTGCTTCATTAGTACCAAAGTCAGTTCTAGTATTAAGGCTCACCTCAAATTCCAAGTTTCTAGATTACCATAATACAGGCTGTAAGGTTATGTTTCCTGTCAGAAGTCGTCCAGCTTAGGTCACCTTAATTCCGCATATGTAAGAGATGAGTGTCCACCACCCTGTGAAGGTCAGTGCAACAGGGAGTGCAGGGCCTATTGTTACCATGTTCTGAGCAGTGCTGATTGGATCTCTCAAGAGAAACATTGTATAGCCCTTGTACAGCTATTTAGTTCCTCTTTCCTGCTTACACAATAGTTTTTACTTAACTACATGTGCTTCAGCTAGAAAAATCTGCCTTGCTGTTTCAGCCTCTGCTGCTGCTGCTGAGAAAACTGGCTCACTCCTTAAGCAGGAGGATGGGTCACCTTAAGTGCCCTGCCATGAGAAAGGGCATCTTAGGACAGTGATATCCAATTGCTTGAGCTAAGCCAAAATAAACTTGGTCATCAGTCACTTCTAGCTGCAATAAAAGGGCATTCCTCTTTTAGCCCCTAGCAACATTCATGCAGGCACTGAGGCCTTATGTGCCTGTTTGCCCTGTTGCCCTCTAGTGTCTCACATCTATGTAAGTGGGTATTTCTTCCTTTTCTCAGATCAGAGATGTGGGGCTTGCATTAACCTTGCCAGCACCACTTAACCTTGAGGGGCAGCTGGCTCCAAAGCAACACTAAAGTTTGGGGAATGGCATTGCAGAAATTGAACATGAGCCAGCACCCCCTTGCAGCAAAGACTAAGCTGCTAAAGCAGGCTCTGGAGCCAGAAGGTGAGACAGTTCTGACCCTCTGCTCATACCTCTCACAGCTGTTAGAGCAGACATGGAAGACCACATCCAATTTCATGCTCCTCAGTACAAGAAAGGTGGTGACATAATGGAACAAGTCAAGCAGAGGGCAATGAAAATAGTTTGTTCACCCCTTACAGAAAGCTGAAGAGTCTACATTTGCCTCATTCATGGGAGGGAATAGAGCCAGGCTCTTTGCAGAGGCTTACAGGGGCAGGACAAGATGCAACAGGTACAACTTGGAATAAGGGAAATTCCAACCAGGAAGGAACAGCAGTTACAAGATTAAGTATTGCCTGAAAAATCCTCTCTGTGGAGATACACAGAACTGGAGTGGATGAACCAGCCCTGTCTGGGCTTGTTTTGCACAGGAGCTTGGATATCATGTATTTAAGTGACCCAGGCTCATTCTATCCTGCACCTAGAACTGTAAACAATTGGTGTGACAATGTTGGTCTTTCAAGACAGGCTTCAGCTTCCCCACTTGAAGTACAGTGCTAATAGAAGCAACTTCCATGAGCCCAGCCCCTGAATATTAGGTAAATACACAGCAATAGCAAAAGTTGAGCCCATGTACTTCATGGTACACCACTACCCTCAAGTAAGCACAGGGAAGGTATATGGCCTCTCTGCTTACTTCATTAACTGGAAAGCTATGTCACTTCCCTTCCACATTTTGGTTCCTAACAACAAAAAGATTAATGAAGCAACAGAACCAAGAAGCTAACACCTCAACACGTTTCACATAAATGAAGGTACAGTCTCCAAAGAGCTGCAATGCTGAGAATAGTTGGAAGTAGAATAAGCGTTCTGGAAGTTTGTGCATTACAGGTCTTAGTACAGCTCAAAAGGGGCCAGTGAGCATTTGCACAATTTGCTCAAATCAGCAGGTGCACAGATCAAACCCCTCAGATGCAGGTATTAATGCAGCCACACAAACTGATCCCAGGCAACTGGAATGCTCAGGACCTGATGAGAGCCAGACTTAAGCCTTAGGGGAAGTGGCCATCACAGCCCTTTGCGAAGAGGTACAGCAGTAGAAAAGCAGCTGTGCAGTCTCCAACCAGGCAGCTCCCAGGCCAGGTGTTGCTCAAAGCCCTACATCACTGATTCCTGATAAAAGAGCAGTTCAATATCAAGGCTTCTGCTCAAGAAGCAGTAATCCAACACAGGAAGATAATTATTTCTCCCTCAGAATTCCCATATTCTACTGATCCATGGAAAACCCCAGTGCTGAGGGAGGCGTGTCAGATTTTTTCAGTCTCATGCAGACAACTGGTCTTCACCCACCATCATGTCAATGCTCGAAGACAGATTATTTTCTTAGATTACTCAAACAGGAATTACCTGTATGCAGAGATATCTAAGCTCCAAGGATCCAACAGCCCATGATGTGACAGTCAACTGACATTAAGTAACTCTTCAGAGTATTATTGCCCTGCACAACAGAACTTCATGTAACTTTATTTGAAAAATTGTGTCTACACAGAGGTACAAAAAGTACATCCAAATGAGAATGCTTTCCCTTTATACTGAAACAGCAAGACATTCTCCAGGAAAGAGATTAATTTTACATGTTTCCTTTCTTTCAGATTTCCCTTATGGATCAATAAAGTTCACCTCCACAGCAAATGTCTCACTGTAGACTTTCCATGTTTTAGACTTGTGAGGGTTATCCAGCTCATTCCTGGGAAGGTAGAGTCTGAAAGACAAAATTCAGCAGCGTATCTTAGAGCCTAAGACATGCTTTTTCTTTCAACCAGCTGAGATATCTTCTAGCTCAGCCCTAGAATATTAAATACAGCCCCAGACCTTGAATTCAAACAGGTATCAGCCAAGCCTGAACAATGCTTTCCATCTTATGTAGTCTAAGAAACAAAGTCAAAATGATGTGTTTGTGGCTTGGTTCCCCACCCTTGTCCCAGAGCCCCACAGTGCAAGACAGAGTGAAATTAATGTTGCATTCAGCTCAAGGCCTCCTGATATGATGCAAGTGCCAGGAATTTAATAACCAGCCTTCCTAAAGGCAAGGATTTGATTCAGTACTCAACCTCATCAGGCATGTTCTCCAATTTTAATGTTTACCAAATTCATATCTTGTTATCACTTAAGCACTTGCACATCAGCCATGTCTGAATTAGAGATACAAGCACTGCCTTAAGAGCTGTTTCACTTCTGATCAGACCTAGTCCACTTCAGGTCTACCAGAAGGCCTGGGCAGAAAGAGAGAAAAGGTAGCCTGGTGGGGCATCCTCCATAGTTCTGGAGGAAACAAAGCCCTTCAGCAAAACCCTCAAGATGGCAATGTTGCTATCAGGGCTATCAGACAGCAGGCATACTTTTCTCCTGGCACTGGCTTGGTCTAACTAGGTGTCTGCACCTAGACTGCAGATTGCACTGCTGGCTCAGCATATTAAATTAACAGTTACAAACAGACCCACAGCTATCTCTCCTCAGGCTCTAACAGGATCAGTTAAGTAAAAATTGTTTTCTTCCTATTCCAGTCATGGAGAACACAGTAATTATAACAGTAATACAGAGCAATTATATATGCCAAGTTCACTGTTCCTCTACCCAAATCTGTCAAGCAAGGCAAACCAAAGATAAGGCTCTCCTGCCTCTGCATTTCTGCATCACCCCCCAAGCAAGGTAGACAAGCACAACTTTCAGCAGATGGAGCTTCTCCAGGAGTTCTAGTCTCAGCAAGCAAAATCACAGTAATTTCTAACTTTATCAAAAGCATGAGAAGCTATAAGTGGGCCTTTCTTTGTGATCCCAAGCATCAGTACCTCTAATTGTGGTCTTAATTTTTGCCTGCTAAACTACTGACCTCCTGCCTCTCAGGCAGTTATACTATAGAGGATGGCAGATTTGAATAGCTAGCATCACATTTTTGAATTCAAATTCATTAATAACGGCAGAGAGCACTGAGGAAATAATCCAATGGTTTAAGTTAGGATAAAAAGCTCTTCCATGTTTAAAATATTTGGTACAGTGCAAGCAACTGCCAGCTCACAAGTTACAGTTGAGGGTCAAAGACTAGTAACATGGAAGTTAGCTAGCTGATGAGGCTTCTCTTACCTCAGCTTTCAGTTTATGATCTTTCAGCTCTGTTCAGACACCAGAAATTAGGATATGAAGGCATTCACTATAATCACTTACCTGTTGTTTTCAATAAAGGAAGTGTTGAACCAGAAAAAGAATGGGCAGCCATCATAGCCTTTTGGGAGATCCTAAACACAAACACCTTGTTTAATAACTGTATTACACAATAAAACTTGTTTTTTGTCAAGCAAGAGTATTCACCTGTCTTCACTAATTTGGTTTACAAAGCTACAGTGACAGAGCCAATACACTTGAAGAGCCCAATATCACACACAGATCACTATTTTCTCTGCAATTATTTCAATGCCAAGTCATTTAAGACAATGAGGTAAAGCCCCATGGTTAGAAGCAGCAGGTACCCAATTAAGATGCCTTGATTGTACTGCTGTTCGAACAGCTAGGTGCTTCCCCTGCCTGCCTAGGCTGATGTTACACCACTTGCTGCATCCCTCACTGCACAGCAAGACACAGCAGAAGTCACTGGGGAGGAACAGATTCTGCCCCACACTGCCCAGCCAGGCAGGACCCACTGCAGTTTGCACTGCAGCCTCTCCCCACACCCAAGTGAAGTTTGCACTGCAGCCTCTCCCCACACCCAAGTGAAGGTCTTCATGCTGCTATACTTACAGAATCTGATTCAAATCTGACTTTCACATCACCACTTAGGACAGGGCAATCTTCCAAGGCAATGACTACAGTGTCATTTTCAGAATCAAAGAAGAGCTGGATAACAGAATAAAGTATTTGCTTTATGAAAGTTTCTGCAGTGAGACAAGGGACCAATTTATGACAACACCTAACTACTCATTCATGGTACACAAATAGAAAAGCAGTGCTGTAATAATAGCCAACAGTTTAAGCTGCTCAGGACAGAGTGAACTATTTGCATTCAAGTGACTCCCAGGGAAAACTTTCACTATCTAACCACTACTTTTCCTAGGATTTAGAAAAGTTTAGCTTTTTCATTCTCTTGGAATTTGCATCATCCATTTAGTTATATTGTGTAGAAATTGAATATTGGACATAAAACTAAGACACTTCTGACCTATAAGTCAGCTTTCAGCTTCTGTGACTCAACTCATGTGTCTTCATAGTGCTCACCTTGCAGTTTTTTTGATTGGCACATTCACATTGTAGTACAATTTGCTTCCTTGTTATTATCTGCACCTTCATATCAGCTCCATTGCCTTTCCCAACTCCTAGGAACAAAACTGTTGCATTATACCAGAGACATACGTGTTAGCTGGAAACATAAGTAGTCATTAAGTGCAATCCCATTCAAAAGTGCTTTCTTTCTCAAATGCCTTGTTCAAGACTCTAGAGAACTCAAATGCTAAAGGTAAGTCAGGATTCAGTGGCTGAAAACTGCATTTTGAAATAACAGTGAATCCCACTAGGGGAACAGGCTAATGATTCCCCTTCCGAAAAAAAGCAGGTTGTATGTGAGCCATCATTTGGCCAGACATCCAGAAATTGACAAAACACAGAGCAACTGACTCCAAAATACTCTTCATTGTGCTCTGTGTCATTTAAATTCTCAAATCCCAGTAAGTCTACATTCCTATCATGGGCTTAGGAAGAGAGACAATTACCAGCTGCCTGTAATAGGAAACCATTACTAGACAGAGGAATGTCCAAATACAAGAGTTCTTACCATGTACAGCGTGGATTTTGAGGTTTTTTATTTTGAGTCGTCTCTCTGATGGGAGTTTCAAGTTATACTTGTTTTTCAGGATCTCATAGTACCCAACATACCTACTCTGTAACGCAAAAAACACAGACACATTATGCAGTTTCTGTACCCCACACATATTAATTCTAGGCAGAAGTAGGATATAAATACATCTTCTACTCCAAGTTTTTAGCACTTCAAAATCCAAAGCTAAGTAGAAAGACAATTCTTCTCCTTCCTTTCCCCAGTTCAAGCAATCTTCTAGACAAATTCAACATCTGCATTTTTAATCAGCATTTAAATTCCATGTTTTAAGAGGAATTCTGTACTTTTTAGTTCAGCAAGAAATGAGGAGCTTTTATATTGTAGCTTTAAGAGGCTGAAGGTTTGAACATACAAGATATTTTCATTTTACTGAAGGACAGCTCTATTTCTATTTTATACCAGCAATTATAAGTACCCTGTCACCAGATTCATTTCACAACCCTGCATCACACAGAATAGTAAATGAAGATGAGCAAAGCCCCAGACTGTGGTCTGAGGCAAAAACTTGTGTAGTATTTCCCAGCAAATGAAGTCTGCTGAAGATGCATTCCTCCACCCAAGCCACATCAGAGCCATGGCCCCATCCCAGGCTAGGCTGCAGGCTTTCGTGAATCCAGTTGCCTTACAGTGTCATGCCCCTGTGAGGGTGCCCAGACACGCTGTGGAGTCTCCATCTGTGCAGACATTCTGGACCTGACTGGACACATCTGTCCAGGTCACCCTGTTTGAACAGTGCGGTCAGACTGAAAGCTTTCCTAATCTCAAGAATGCTGTCGTTATCCTAGATACTATGCTTCAGATCCTACATTATTATGCAGAGAAAGGCACAAGAGGAGGGGAAAGATGTAGGGCAACCCTGTCAGTTGTTCATCTTCCAACTCTTACAGAAAGAGTGCAGAAAGTTCAGGAGTTAAGCAAGTAATAGGAACCTACATCTCTGAAGCAAGGCACGGGAGGTGGGGTAGCATAAGCACTCACAAGGTTAGTATTGCTTTGGCTGCTGATACAGAACCTGCTCAAGCTTACCTGGGAAGGAGTTTCAACTCCTTGAAACTTGGTACTTGTGCTTCTATCAGTTCTTCTCTCCCCAAAGTAGTCCAAACTTTCCTACATCAGACAACAATTTCAAGGGTTAAGCTATGCATCCCACCACCATTGCCCTTCTTGAGGAGTGGATAGAATACTAATTAGGAAGTCAGATACAAATCTGTCATCCATGAAAGAGTGAAGGAGAGCAATGTGACTTTTAAGCAATTGTTTTAGAACCATCTATATTTATCAAGTGGTCTGTGACAGACCAAGCGAACATTAATTCATATCTTCACAAACCAATCTCAGAGGAAAAGAAGTGATTAAATGGATACACAGTCTGCCCAGACTATCTTGAGTGTCCTGGGCATTCTGCATCCCAAGTCTTCAGCTGATATATCAGACCTGGGATACTAAAGCAGCATAAGCACCTATACTGGTTGGGACTTGATCTTTCTCTCTTTCCCTAGAAGGGCTTCCTTTTGTAATGATGGCTGTTGAGACAAGACAATTCTTGATGCCTCACACTACTTGGAGGAAGATTGGGCAAAAAAATTGCTTAAAATTACTTATAACTCCTTAAAACCAGTGATACTGTCTTTAGGAGAGTATGCTCAGAAGTCACCTACAGTTTAAGTTGTTGCTCAAGGCTCTAGATGCATTATTCCTCCAAAAAGAATGCTTCAAGTTGGTAACCTGTTAAATGCTATTTTCCCACTTCTTTCAGAACAAGAATAGTCTCCCTCAGAATTTACATAGTAGCAAGACTTGCATGAACTTTTTATAAATCAGACTTTTCAGAGAATCATTTTTCTAATACAGAATATTTGCAGAGTATTAGTGCATTTCACCAATTCAGTAAATCCTAAAAGGACATTTTGAATACTAAACAAAGAGAAAAATAAACAGCAGTTTTTACCTTTGCGCTCTCAAACTGGTCACTGTCTATGAGCCAGGTACAGACCATTGTTCCAGTCCTGCCTGTATTAGACATACAATGCAAGTTGAATTACAGCAGTTCAAAGGTATTTGGGATTATTTTTGTGAAGGTGAAGTCATCTCCTGTTATCTATTTCAAGAGGTATAAGTGACAGTCAAGCAGTCAATTACCTGTATTTCTGAGAAGAATGAGTTAAAGACAAGATACCACAGTTTGTCATCTTGTTCCTTGTCCCCACATTTTCATTACTAGAGCCACTTAGGCAGCTGGTCAGTATCTGCATACTCCATTCAGAGTATTCAGGGAATAGAGTCAAGCACTCTACTAGATGAGGCTATAAACTGAAACTTCCCAATGCTCTAAGTCTCAAGAGTTGTTTGTCTGCACCAACTGTTCTCCCCACAACCCCACTAAGAAGCCATCAAATCTGCAAGCATGAAGATGCCTATAAAGTTTCAGTTTCTAATTTAAAATCTCAGAGGTGAAGTCACCCTCCCTATACTTGTTCTTCAAGCTGGTTTTGACCTGCAGGTAGTTTCAACATTCAGTTTTGCAAAACCTTTTAAAACAGAGCTCCACCTGGGGGCAACTATTTAATGTTGAGCAACCATCTACTTTAAGCCAAGTATTTTCAGTAGTAACAGCAGGTGGCTAAAGATGTGGCAGATGTTTACAGGGAAATTTGGCTTACTTGTAGTTATTTATGCATTTCAGTGGCTCCCAAACTACTGTTGGTTGCAGATAGCACCTGCAGGTTAGTTCATATATTTGATAACTTTCATTATTCTAGTTTCCATAAGACTTCATTGTACTCTATCACCTAATATCATGTTCATGCATCTTAATTTAAGATCCAGCGGTACCTAGAACATTCTACAGGGGAAAGTTATGGAGCAGATCATCTTGAGTGGTATCACACAACATGTAGAGCACAACCAGGGGATCAGGCCCACCCAACATGGATTTCTGAAGGGCATGTCCTGCTTGATCAACATGAACTCCTTCTATGAGATGGTGACCCACTTAGTGCATGAGGGAAAGGCTGTGGATGTTGTCTACCTGGGCATTAGTAAAGCCTTTAACACCATTTCCCACAATGCTCTCCTGGAGAAACTGGCTGCTCATGTGCAGGTGTACTCTTCACTGGGTAAAAACCTGTCTGGATGGCCAGGCCCAGGGAGTGATGGTGAATGGAGTTACCTTCAGTTGGCAGCTGTCACTACTGGTGTTCCCCAGGGCACAGTACCGAGGCCAGTTCTGTTTAGTATCTTTAACAACAATCTGGACAAGGGGATCGAGTGCACCCTCAGTCAATTTGAAGAGGACACCAAGTTGAGTGGGAGTGTTGATCTGCTGGAGGGCAGGAAGGCTCTGCAGAGGAATCTGGACAGGGTGCATTGACGGGCCAAGGCCAACAGTATGAAATTCAATAAAATGAAGGGCTGGGACTTGGCTGCACTTGAGTTACAACAACCCCACACAGTGCTACAAGCTCAGGGAAAATTGGCTGAAAAGCAGTCCACTGGAAAAGGACTTTAGGGTGCTGGTTGACAGCAGCTGAACATGAGCCAGAGTGTGCCCAGGTGGGCAAGAAGGCCAATGGCATCCTGGCATGTACCAGCAATAGTGTGGCCAGCAGGACCAGGGCAGTGATTGTGCCTCTCTGCTTGTCACTGGAGAGGTTGTACCTTGAATCCTGCATTGTGTTTTGGGCCCCTCACTGCAAGAAAGACACTGAGATGCTGGAATGTGTCCTGAAAAGGGCAACAGAGCTGAGGAAGGGTCTGGAGCTCAAGTCTTACATGGAGCAGCTGAGATAGCTGAGAGTAGCTGAGATAGCCTAGAGAAAAGGAGGCTCAGAGGAGACCTTTTTGCTGTGAAGGTTATGGTGAGGTGGGGTTGGTCTCTTCCATCAAGTAATAAGCAATAGGAAGGGAGGAAATGGCCTCAGGTTGCCCCAGGGAAGATTTAGATTGGATATTAAGAAAAATTTCTTCTCCAACAGGGTTATCAATCACTAGAACATGTACTGCCCTGGGAAGTGGTTGAATCACCACTCCTGGAGGTATTTAGTTGTGCAGATGTGGCACTGACAGATATAGTTTAGTGATGGACATGGTAGTAGTGGGTTAACAGCTGGACTTGATCTTAAAGATCTTTTTCCAACCTAAATAACAGATAGTTAGAGCATATTGCAGTGCAAAATATTCAGCATGGGTAGCTGGCTACCAAAAGCCAAAGCAGCAGCCTAACACTTTTAATAGCAGCAGTTTCAGTAGCCCCCTATGCCCAGTCTCTCCTAGGGGACGGCTGTCCCAGCTGACAGAACACCAGAAAGTTATTGAAGAACATTTTAAGAGACAAAATGACAGCTTAGTCTAAGTTGGTTCTTAATCTAAAAACCGGGTTGTGTAATACTAAACACAGAGTACTATACTCTTGCTAGTCATCACAGTGTCTGCAGAATTTGTCAAGTTACACTGTAAACCCATCTCATAGTATGGTTTAAGGCCACACTTAAATCAAAGCAGTTACAACAATAACAAAGAAGTGTGATTTGTAGCATGCACAGATTACACATGAGAAATCCTACCTTTGCCTCCTTTACAGTGAATTGCTATGACGTTCTTCTCATCTTGACTCATCCATTCACGAACATTGGCAGTGAATTTCAGCATGTCCCTAAATAAGAGGAAAATAAGTGGATTAAAGCAAATGCCTACATAGAACTACTACAATGTACGTATTTCTTGACAAGACTCACTCTAGCGTTGGGACATTGTGGTCATCAATGAAGATCCTTTCCACCCTGTAGTGAAAGTACTTGGGGTCGTAGCCTTTTTCACCTATAGGAAAAGATCTGAAGTTATGCCAGGAAGGGAGAAAGACTGTAACAAAGAAAGTCACAACTGCTGGTCTGAGCATGTACTAGTGTCTAAAATATAGTAGTGTTAATAGATAGATGAAAATGAAAAAACCTGAGGTAACTTGGCTAAAGCCATGCATGCTTAGCTTCTAGTTTCACACTTTTCACTTGTAAGTTAAATTTTATCTCAAATAATTCAATATAGTCACCAGCTAAACATACTTACTGCAGAGATTGTAGACTTTATAGTGATCTGGATGTTTGGTGTCCAAAAATCTTGCAACTTCCTAAGCAATAACAAGTTCAGAGTAGTTACTGCTCGACTCCTTATTTCCCCTGCCACCTTAATCCCCCACCCCCCAGGTGGGATCAGCAACTTCATTCATGAACAGCCCTTGCACAGCAAGCCTTTCCAACCCAACAGCTCAGGTTCTTGTCAGGAAGGAAAGCACTACTGCAGTTATCTTCTTGGCCCTATACATGCTTCTACATTATCAGGAAGCATAGCTCTGAAAAGGACATTATGCATGCAGACCTTTAAAACAACTTTATTTAGGTGAGTAGATCTTATCACTATTACTAGTATGGGACAGAACTCCCTTGATTCTTCAAAGCATTCCCAAAGAACAGGGGCATCAAAGCACTGCATGTCCACACTACAAGATACAATCCACTAGGATTAGCTGAGACACTACAACATAAGCAGTGCACCACAGTGGAGATCATCAGTCATTCCAACCAGCAAAGGCAGCAGAACTAGGACTGACATGATCTAGGCCACATGTAAATTAGTGGGAACCTATAAAAGAAACAGGTTTCAGAAACAGCAAACTTGGTAGACAAAATTTTTACCTTTATGGGGTTCCTGTAGAAAGACTGCTTCCCAGAAGATGGAAATGACATTGCAATAATTCGATCTGTTGAGAAGACAGCAATCACAAGTAACAGCAGGAAGCCCCCCCCACAAAAGAACTACATGATTGAAGAACAGCCTTATGAAATGTCTTATTCCTACCTTAATTATAAGAACAATCTACCCATTTCTGGGAGCCTTTCCTCTACCTATAGCATAGCTAGAACAAGACAAATAATGCTTCCCAAAGCATCAGCCACCATCAAGTGTCAGTCTCCACAGAATCAAAATCAAAAATACTGTAAGTCAATAGTTTCTCAGCACTGGTTCCCTAGGCCTTAGATAAATTTCTATCATTACATAAAGCATGTACAACCCTCCCAGAAGGCTAATTCTGGAGAATAGTGTCAGTCAGGAATCCATATTTCAAAATCCCACTGAAAAGGAGTAGGCATGGTTTGACTTCATACTTAAATTTCATGAGTCTAAAACATTGTCTGTATTTCATGACAAGCTCTTAATAACTGAAAAACAAGTCTTCACAGGATGTAACATGCTGCACAGTGACATTTGTTTCCACAAACCAGTAATATAAGTGAGATCCAGATCAAAGCCATCTTTCACATAACGTCTTTTGTTTTCAGAGACCTGATAAAAAAAAAGGTAAGAGTTAGTTGTCCACAAGAATGCCAAAGATCACCAAGTGTGGCCTGTTACTAGGAAAATTCAACCATCTAGACTCTCAAGTTAAGCTTTAGTAGCAGAGCCTCATTTCACGACAGCATTATCCAAAAGTAACATTTATTGTCTTAACTTTTAGGTAGAAACTCTGTATAGAATCTTTACCCTGAAGTATCAACGTTTATTCTAGTGAAAGATTCTAGTACAGATTCTTCGCATACTGCAGCATCAATCTGTCATTGCTATTTGAGTGTTTGGAGACTGAGGGAAAAAAGAATAAAGTTAAGGGTACCATAACCAAGACTCCTTATTCCTGAGCAATAGGACATACTTGAAGCTTAAAGTACCACTTGAATGCCCCTGATCAAAATAAGAGGCATGTACAGTGGATAGGGCTTCAACAGCTAGACTGCTTTGTTTGCACCCAAAATAAAGCATCAGACACATTAAAATGCCTACATTCCCCCATGCGAGGGAAAACAGTCTATGTACCACATAAGCTAGAAACTGTCGGTTGGGACACACGGTGGTGTTGCAATCACTTAGATATGCTGGCCTTCCAGGTCAAGTTGCTGTTTATTTGAGGAAAGCTGAGAATGACAAGGCTTTACTGAAGGTGGAGGCAAAGCTCCAGTGCCCTGTCAGGGACACTGAATAGATGTGCTGCTTGGGCAATACTATCAATTGCAGACCAATAGGCCATGGTCTGCCTTGCTATTTACTACTGAGGCTGCCGGGAGAAAGAGTTGGAAACAGCAGTAGTAGCCTAGATATGTTAAGAGGCCAACTTACCATTCTCCTGGTCACCATTTCAAGTTGCTTCTTTTGTGAAGCCAGACGAAATATTCTTATCAAGATGACAATTCTCAGAACTCGGAGGAAAGTAACCATTCTAGATATCAGATTCACCATGAAAGACAACAGACACAATTAAACTTAGAGGTAAAGGTTAAAACTGTCTAAAGGCTGTTTCAGAGACAGCTTAAAACATTGTTTCATATATCAAACTAGGACTTCTCAGGCTGATTTTGGAACAAATACTATACTTGAAGAATATAATGGGTTTATTGTTAAGGCATTTTTGTGAGTACATGTTCTGAACAGCTAACAGAACTACAAAATCCCCTACTTGCTCAGGCTTCCACAGGCACCTCTGGGTAGAAAGCAACAAATTCCATTACCATTACCCATGTTATCAAATGGGTAATGGTAATGGATCACCAATTTTTTGTTCCTTGAAGCTTATTCTCAACTATACATTTATGTAGCCACCTGAAAATGACTGAAAATATGATAGACAGGCTAAGTATATCATGACTTGATTAAGAAACCTGAGAACAGATCAGTATATATCCTGAGTTTAATCATTCAAGCAACCTGAACACTTGGTTTGGTTTGAGGAACTTTGAACTACTGTTGAACTTTGAAGCAGGAAAGAAGCTTAGGTGAGTGGTTCTATCAAAACAACTGAACAGGGGCAGCTGTTTTCCCACACTTCTACGAACAAGGGCAAACTAATAATCATTTAATTCCTTAAGGAGGTATGTGAGCGTGCATTTTAAGCAGAACACACACATTCTAGGTTATGACACACTTGTGTAAAAATGCTGCTGAATACCAACATGAAGGGAGACAAACCTCCAGCTGAACAGTCTGCTCTCCACTGATATGGAGCTTAAAGTGAGCAAGGTAAGGCTGTCCTGGATATCTGGAGGAAAGTTTCAGTTTTTCCCTAAGCTTCTTCCTAATTCAGTATCACCCTCCTGTTTTCAAAACAGAATTTCCTTGGAGCTAGCAGCAAATGAGATGAAATCAAAGAGCCCAACTTCTCCCTGGCTGATGCAAGAAAGATTCTCTAAGTCAAACCTAGTGCAGATAAACTCATCTTAAAGTTGTAGCTCTGTCTCCATCAGGAATGGATTTATGTCACAGGTTATCATCTGATCAAGCTTCAGAAATCAGAAAGAAATAGGACTTGAAGTAGCTTATGCACATAAACAGCATGCTTCCTCTCCCCAGTGCAAGGCTGAAAAATCCTGCATATATTACCATGGGGCTTTTGGGAAAGCAAAATGAAGGAAACAAGACAGTTTGGCAACTCCTTCTATTTCAAGATCTATTAGAAGGAGGATCCTCCCTCTGTTGTCTGTTCCATTTGCTATGATAATCCAACTCTTCTTTCTGACCTTCTTCAGACCCTATTCTCTATCAGGGCTGCTGCACACCTTTCCCCAAGAAGTGCCCAAGTCAGAGCATTTGATGGCCTCACTTTTAGTTACCCCAATTAGTATGTTCAGATCACCTCTACCTTTGAGGCAGGGACAGCCTACAGCACAACCACAGACCAAAGTCAGTGTCTATCCTTCACTGGTCTGTACCATGACACTATCACAGTCACATCTGTGATCTCGTACACGTGCATCTTGTTTAGAGGTGCCAAAGAAAATTCTCAGAAGATTGTCAAGAAAAGAGCTCACACTTACCAGCTGCCATACCACTCTTACCTTGGTATCTCCTTTGCTGCCTCAAGGTCTAAGAAGGCATACGTCAAATTAATTAACAGAGTGCCCACCACAATACATGCATCCAAAATATTCAGTTTGGACCGGAAATAGTTCCTGAAGCTGCAACCAAGGAGAGTTTTAGACAGATGCCAATATAGGTAGCAAGGACTAAAATATACCTTCAGGAAGAGAACCATCTATATAGAGCTACTGCTAGAAACAAGCTCTCCTGCAGTAGTTCTTAACACTAAGCACTGAAGTCTCACCAACAAAGCAAACTTGATTGACATATGTAAGTTACGGCAAAGATGATGGAGTTTTCAAGTGCCCACTTATACTGAAAACACTTACAGATTGTTCTGTGGAAGGGTAACCACCAACATGCACAGCCAAGAAAAGACATGGCTATTATCTATGACCAGAAGATTAGCCTACAGGGCATCATATTCATAGTTCAAGCTTGAAGTTTTGCTTCTTTCCTAGCTTGAGGACTTGCCACATGGACTTAATTTTTGCCCATGTCTTACCCTTCAACAAACACCCTCAGGAGAACATCGACGAGAAAGAAGAGTGCTATTGCCAGGGAAATAGTTTCAGGAATCTCTGTACCCTTCTTTCTCTCACTGACAGCCAGATCCAGAATTACAACTATAATGTCCACAATGATAAGTACAACTCCAAATACTCTGCAAAGAACAAAATACAAGTAAGTTTGAGAGGCAGGAATGAATTACAGACATTTATCAACTGAATAACACAAGCCCAGATTTCTAAGCTGTTCCAGCAAGAATGTGTTCTCTTACATAGATTGTGGCCTGCTTAATTAGAAGCTGAAGGCTTCCAATTGCATTTTTAAGTGATATGCACAGAGAACACCATCTATGTGGAACCATACATTTACCTCAGACACAGATATAGTTATTAATACATAATTCCACAGATACCTAGAAGCAGTGCATACAAGTATCATTGCTGCTTTCACCTTACTCAGCTTCCCTCCCTCTCATGACTTAATATAGTCCCTTAAAAATAACTGTCTCTAGTGGCTTGCCTTGTTCCAGCACCTAGACTACATAGAACTGACCAACTGTTTGTTCAAAGGCTGCCAGCCAAGAATAAGCAATTAGAGAGGTTTTATCCTAGTCAACAACATTTATAATTCTGGCTTTCATCTCTCCTTGGAGAATATAGTCATATCTGTTTAAGACTTATTTTTCAATCCTAGTACTTTTCTTAAGTTACCTTTTCTAGGGGTGACAAGGGATTCGGTACTTTTCAGACAAAGCAAGTTACTGATGGAGTTATTGATGTTTAAGGAACTCTCTAAGTTCTTACACCAGAAATGAGGACTATTTTTACCTTATCCACATTATTACAAGCACAAGCTTTTACCTGAATCCAAACGACATCACAAACGGGGAAATTTTTCTCCTAGTAGCACTGCAAGAGAAGAGAATTGACATCCAGACAAGTGATATTTTGCTACAGATATTAGCCACAAGGGCATTGTTATATTCTTTTGTTCACATTCTTTTGGTTTTAGTATTCTGTATAGTGGTAGTTTCTCTAAGATGAGATTATTCAGTTGCATTCATGTAGTATATAGGTTAAGAAGGCACTTGAAAATAATGCTTTGATCACTTGTTAGAAAAAGTATTAATCAGTTTCCAGACCCTAGAAATTCAGCAGTATGTACTTATCCACAACATTATTCAGTGTCACAATTCCAGTGACACTTGAACTCTGGCTTAGTAAGCCATAAGAAGTGGGTTTATATAATAGCTATTGGTCAAAAGGAAGATTGGAAGATAAACACATTTTATCTTCTTCAATGTATTAGCTTATTGTATCAGACCTTTTTTTTCCCCCAGGCCTGAACAGCTGCACTTCTTAACAGCTCCCATGCCTTTGGAATAAGAGGAATACCAAACACAAATCCCACTTCTACTTTTAAAAAGAAATATCAATTTGGCTTTCAGATTGAAAATCCAAATATCTATTGAGAAACAGTGTTTCTGAAGCCAAGTTCTTCCAGTTGTACGAATTATCTTTAATCCTGGCAGGGTCACAGCTCCTGTTTCCAGTTACAGTAGATTTTGTTGCCTCTTTGGTATGCTTTAAGCCCCCTGGTTTAGAACAAAGATTTTATTTAACTCTCTTGCTGGATGGAAGTCTCTTCAGGTTACGCCAAGAACTAAGGTAGAAGTTCTTGGTGTAGAACCTGCAAACCTCAAGCTCTGACAGTTTGAAAAACAGATTGCCAGTCCGTTAAGTAATCCCAAGATTACTGAAGTACTGTAACCACCAAGTCTTCTTTTAGACACTAAGAAGAAAGCACCTTTTCCAAGCACATCCCTAATAGTAGTACTTACCATAAGTCCTAACATACTGACAAAAAGTACAGATAGGTTTATTTTGCACTGCTACAAGAAGCTTTTGTCAGCTCAGTAATGCACATTGCACCCCAGTGATCCTGTCCAAGATACTTGTTTTCTCTGGGACAATTTAGGCATTGCGTTTCTCTTGCTGCACTTCAATAACTTAGTTTAAGACAAGGCGAGATACCTTTGAAATGCTGAGGCAGCATCTTGCTGGGGTTACTGAATTAACCCACACTTTTCATTATTAGCTTCTTACTCTAAACTAAGGTACAAGGTCTAAGCAGCAAACATTTGCATTCTTAAGCTGGAAGGAGATACTTGGATTGTAGAACTCACTTTTCCTATGGAAGTCAACGATGTAATACCATGTCTTGTCCTGAAGGCAGCTTAACATACAGAAGGTTTTCCTGGCATTTATGAATGTCATATATCTAAGGCAACACTGCAATAATTACACTAATTATTTGTTGGTCTATGTTCAGTCAATCCTACAATTGTAATAGGGATTCCAAGACTTCAGCTTCCACAGTCCATGGACAAGTACCTCTACAGACTCCAATTTGGCCAGCTAACATCTTAAATTACTTGAAGGAAACATGGCACATTTGATTACATAATTAGCTGAAAGCTCTTTTGAAATACATTTGTAAATTGCAACTTCGGAAATCTAGAAAAACACATTGTCACGAAGAGTAACTGAGATAATAGGCTTACTGCTCTTGAGCTGCAGGACTTGCCAC
This sequence comes from Acanthornis magna, assembly GCA_036785705.1. NCBI lineage: Eukaryota > Metazoa > Chordata > Aves > Passeriformes > Acanthizidae > Acanthornis > Acanthornis magna. The sequence continues at coordinate 19,616,867 of JAWUZG010000090.1, forward strand.
TGACTTGACTAAGTTTGCTGTAAGAGTAACATGAGCTAAACACTGTCAGAAAATAACTACCTCAAGGAAACAGTTAACCACTAGCAAGTTCAGTCAATTTAGTCTTGATGAGGACCACAATTCTTATTGTTATCCCCAGATACTCATGCACTTCATTTTCTCAGCAGTACTTGCTCTTCTGTGGTCTCACAAACTCATTCCTTTGGGAAAATTTAATCAATGGAGTTTGGACAACCCATTCTCTATAATAGGATGGACTTGTGTTCTTGGGTTGAGCTTTCATCTCTAGAGGCATAAAGGGGCTCCTCAACCTACTCGTCTTCACTATGTACGAGAAGAAATGCCAATATCAAACATTTTACTGGGCCTCTCTTTACTTCAGCAAGCCATCTGCCTTCTTATTTTGGCTCAGCAGATTCTACTTTTGGGGGTAAGCAAAGGAATTTAGTATATCATTAGCTTACTTGGTACAGCTGTCTGGTCCATTATCCTCATCACAACCATTATCAATCTTTACTGTGGCCTCTTCTGCTGCTGGAGAGCTGGCAAAGGAATAATACAAGTCACACACTGATAGAGATGTCAGCTCTGCATATTGCCACGCTTTGATGTTTCAAAAAAAAAGAATTAACTGTCAAGTGAGCAGTGAGCAGCAACCTGAGCCAGAGCACAGGCCCAGTACCAGGGGAAGAAAGGAAGAAAGACTTCTCCTATGTTGGCACAGCTGAACCCCTTGGCTTGTGCTGATCTATTTCCCATTAGCAGCCCATTCCTCAGAAATTTTCCCTTCCCCCCCCCACCCCTCCCAAAAGAGAAAGATGTACTCAGCAGTAGGATAAAGGGCTTTGAAGCAGGACATCCACAAGTCTGCAAAGGACTCAACAGTCCAGGCTCTAGAAATGCTGGAAACACACATATGCAAAATGGCTTCAGAGAGCCCAAGTGCCATTAATGCTGTTACAGTGAACTTCTTGTCCAGAAAAATAATGTTTTCACCAGGAAAAACCCATAGCACAGAGATGTTTTTGTGCAGAGCAGGATACCAGACCGGAAACTGGAAGACCAGAGCAGCAGCTGAGCTAGTGCTAGAACAGCAGGTTTTTTTTGGGTAGTGGCCGCTTGCCACGACTTCCTTAAAAGTATCTCTTTACATCAAGGTTTCGTTTGTTTTTTGTGGGTTGTTTTTTGAAGGCCACATGACAATTTCAGAGAAGTGTAGCATCATAATCCAGGAGTTTTTATTTCAACCTTCTCCACAGAAATACTATGATGTATAATAGCACAGCCCCAGTGTTTTCTGAGGCTCCACCTCTAACATCACTGCTTCTTGGGCAGGAACAGCTACATACACATATTCAATATTGATGTTCCCATGCTGTTCTGAGGCAGCCTACCATGTTTGCAGCATTAGTGTAATAACTCTGAGGATTCAGATATTCTTCATCCTCCACCACAGACCCATGCAGCAGCACTGCTTCTGCAGTCTGGGCTAACCACCTTTCAAACAATGATGCTTCTCCTACAGTTTCAGCAACCAGTACTGATGTTTCACCACCTGCACTCAGTATCAGGCTCAATAGAAGAATTATTCTGATGCAACAATTTTAGTATTCAAGCCTCATTTCCCAGCTCCAGTATTTCCAGACACCACTGTCCTCATTTTGTTCCTAGAGCTGAAGCAAAGCTCTAGTGATGTAGAGCCACTCAGGTTTGCTACTCACCTATTCTTACAGAATATTCACTTGGGTGTTCACACTTACTGAATAGCAGAAATGCTTCACTTATTAAAGCACGTTACTGCTGCTGCAACAGCAATTTTGCTGCAGGTCACTTGTTTATACTTGCAGACACAAGATGTGCACCAAGTGCCACCTTCTTATCCTCTACTGTGATTAAAATATGTGGCAAGAACAATGAGAAACAGAAGTGTTTTGAGTTAGGAAGACAACCTTTAACACAAAGATAAAAAAGAAGCCAAGTCCAAGTACACTGTTTCCATAGTGCTCCCACACAAAAATTCCATTCTAGATAATGCTTTCCTCAGAGGGAGTTTGTTTTGCTGACCATTCTACATCTACTTGTTGTCCAAGGCAGAACAGGCTCTCAGCCACAAGCCACTACAATTAGTCTTTGACTACTGGGGTGGAAGAGAATAAAAGGAGGACGTACTAGAAGAAATTGTTTCCTTCATGCACACAGGCCATACAGAGCATAAGCTCTTCTGACTGCTCATAGCTAAGGGCAACTTCAGACTTGAGGGTTTTAAGGCAAGCGGAGGAAGAGCATCTTGCTCTACAAGAGACCTTGACACTCTCTTGTAAGTCTCTTGACAGTCAGGATGCTAAAAGAGAGCACACTTTAATGCCATGAGCTTATTATACCAGGATGGAGACCCTGTACTCATTAATCACTTATTAACTACTTACAAGAAGTCAATCAAAACAGCGTATTTCTCTCAAAGATATCCCTCCTCTCAGACAGCAGCACTAGTGGGAGAGGGAAGATAAAAAGACTGCATGCTATACAAACTTCAAACACTCCATCATTATTCCCTTTGTTATATTTGAAGCACTAAGAACCTACAGACAGGGGACCACACACGGCATATTCAAGCCCAAACCCCCACACAGGTGCAGTTCATTTCACTCACCCACATGTTTCTCTCGACTGTGTCCCTTGTTCATACCTTACAGCTGTCATTTTGCTTGTTGTCGCCCTGCTGGCCTGAAGAGAAGCACACTGAGTTAACGGGAGACAGTACAAGAAACAGCAAATGCCAGCAACCTATAGTAGCCTCACATTCACAGTCCCAGCAGACAGGATTCTGCTTCAATTTCAACTATTTTCCTCCTACAGCTGACAAAGCTCAATCTTTAACTGTAACACTGGTGAGAGTCAGGGCACGTAGCACTGTGATGAAGGTTTTTTGACAGCACCAAACACGCCACAGTGATAACAGCATCTTTAGCTCACGATGAAGCATTTCGCCCTGCTTTAAGCTCTGAAACACAGAGGAGCCGCAGCTGGCACCTCCGGGTGGGCTGCAGGCGCGGGCTGAACAGCGGGAAGGAGGTCCAGGAGCTCCCTCCCGGCACACAGCGGCTTCCCGGACGGGAGGCCAGCACTAGGTCCCGCTGCATCCCCGCTAGCGCAGCCGCCCCTCGGAACCCTCTGCCCCCCACCTCACCTCGGCGCGGCCGCCGGGTTCAAAGTCCAGCCTGGACACCCGCCCCCGGCGCCCAGCGGACTCGGCGGAAAGTTGCGCTAAACTTCCTGAGGGCTGTATCCCAGCCCTCCCGCCCGCCTCCCGGACGCACCGCCAGCCCCTCTCACGCGCCGAGCCGAGGCCGAGGCGCGGAGCACAAACACGCCTCAGCGCCCCCGGGCCGCGGATAAAAGTCCCGGCGGCGTCGCACGGCTGCACCTGGGCCGGGCCGCGCCGCGCCGCGCCGGGCGGAGCCGCGGCTGCCACGGCAACGGCCCCGCCGCCGCCCCCGCACCGCCCGCGCAGGCCGCAGCCGCGGGGGCAGCGCCATCCCCGGCCCCCCGGCGGCGTTCGTGGGCCGCACCAAGCTGGGTCGGGGCGTCGATCTGCAGGAGGGTAGGAAGGCCCTGCAGAGGGATGTGGACAGGATGGGTCGATGGGCCGAGACCAAGAGCATGAGGTTCCACAAGACCGAGTGCCAGGTCCTGCACTTTGGCCACAACAACCCCCTGCAGTGTTACAGCCTGGGGGCAGAGTGACTGGAAAGTGACTCAGTAGAAAAGGACCTGGGGGTGCTGGTTGACAGTGGCTGAACATGAGCCAGCTGTGCCCGGGTGGCCAAGAAAGCAAATGGCATCCTGAGGTGTATCAGCAATAGTGTGGCCAGCAGGACAAGGACAGTGAGTTGAGCACTGGTGAGGCCACACCTCGGGTACTGTGTCCAGTTCTGGGCCCCTCATTTCAGGAAGGACATTGATGTGCTGGAGTGGGACCAGAAAAGGACAATGGAGCTGGTGAAGGATCTGGCGTGCAAGTCTTATGGAGAGCAGCTGGGGGAGTTGTGGGTGTTTAGTCGGGAGAGGAGGAGGCTCACTCTTTACAACTACCTGACAGGAGGGTGGAGCCAGGTGGGGGTCAGCCTCTTCTCCCAAATAAATAGTGATAGGACAAGAAGACATTATCTTAAGATTCACCATGGGAGATTTAAGTTGGACATGAGAAGGAATTCCTTCACAGAGAAGGTGATTAGATGTTGGAATGGATTACCCAGGGAGGTGGTGGAATCACCATCCCTGGAGGTGTTTAAGGAAACAGTGGACATAGCCCTTAGTGCCATGGTCTAATTGACATGGGGGTGTTTGGTCAAAGGCTGGGCTCGATGATCGCAGAGGTCTTTTCCAGCCAAATTGATTCTGTAATTCTCTGTGGGGCCACACTCCCCTGGCCCAGCAGACCCCAACCAGCCCACCCAGCCAGGCCCGCCACCTGCTTCTGAGTCCCAGCCTCACAGTTTTTGTAAACTTTGCTGCTGCTGTGGTTTGATGCCTCTCAAAGCCTTTCCCATGGCATGGTGGCACTGGGGGCTGCACTCGAGGCAGGGCTGGTGCAGGCCGGGCAGGCCCCTACAGCCTGTGGCAGCTCTTGCCATCATCCAGGGCAGAGCATGGCAGTGAGCACTTGGGCTTTTCACATGGCATCAAGCACTTATGTTTTTGCAGAATCGGAGCCTTCAGAATGTGATGTGTTACCCTGTGCTCCGCAGGGGCTTCATGCCTACCTCATTACTTACCAAAAGCCAAGTGACAAGCACTCCCTGAGCATCCCACGGTACAGCAGTGCTGCTTCTTGCAGCAGTGCTGCTGCAAGAAAGCAGCAGTGCTTCAGCTGCTTCAGCAACAGTGCTGCTCAGCTGATGAGGCCAGGCCTGCACTAGAGAGGCTTTTTGCAGGACGGTCGACACCAGAGGGAGCTCAAAGAGTGCTTGTAGCGGCTGCTCCCAGGGCTGCTGAGACTTGGCAGGGAGAGATGCAGTAACTGATGGCAGGAGCCTCTCCGGATGCTCCCTGCCCAAAAGAAATAAAATCTTTAAGGTGAATGCTGAGAATAGGGAACATTTCTGAGCAGCAGACTAAACAGAAAGTTTTCCTTTCAAATACATATTTATAAAAATATGTATTTATCTATAAATGCATAAATAGCTAGTACAGACAGTGGTAGCAAGTAACAGAAACATAGAATCATAGAATATCCTGAGTTGGAGGAATCCACAACCATCATCAAAGTCCAACTTCTGTCCTACTCCTGACACACCAAGAATCCTGAGAGTGTTGTCCACATACTTCTTGAACTCTGTTAGGCTTGGTGCTCTAACTGCTTCCTTGGGTAGACTGTTCCAGTGCACAACCACCCTGTGGGTGAAGAACCATTTTCCAATATCCAACCTAGACCACCTCAGCCACAGCTTCTGGCCATTCCCTCAGGTCCTGTCATTGGGCACCATGGAGAAGATATCAGTGCCTCCCCCTCCACTTCCCTTGTGTGAAACCTGTAGATAGCATTGTGGTCTACCCTCAGTCTCCTCTCCTCCAGGCTGAACAGACCAAGTGATCTCAGCCACTCCTCATATGGCTTCCTCTCAAGGACTGTCACCATCTTTTTTGCCCTCCTTTGGATGCTGTCTAATAGCTTGATGTCGTGTTTATATTGTGTCACCCAAAGTTGCCCCCAGCACTCAAGGTGAGGCCGCCCCAGTGCAGAGCAGAGCAGAGCAGGACAATCCCCTCCCTTGCCTGGCTGCCGATGCTGTACCTGATGCCCCACAGGACACGGTTGACCATCCTGGCTGCCAAGGCACTGCTGACTCAGAGTCAGCTTGCCATTGACCAGGACCCATCCCATGTGTAGAATCTGACCTGTCTTTGTTAAACTTCATGAGGTTGTTGGTGCTAAGTATGTTTGGTATATTCAGATAATTATATATTTGAGAAGCAGCTAAACAAGGATGGAAACTAAGCTTGATGATGAGAAGAAACATTCAATAAATTTTCTCTTAGTTCTAAAAAAAGAAAAATGTATATGTACAGGTTATTTAGAACAGGCTTGATCCTGTGGACAATGTGGGGATCCTGTGAGTTACTCTCAGCAGGAGTTTACACCTGTGGAGCACCTTCATGGGAAGTGCCACATCACAGAAGAGTGTGTAAACACAAAAGTCCAGTTTCCCCTGCCCTGGGCTCTGGGAGCACCAAGGTGTGAAGGCAGTTTGAATATTGAAGAGGAATTCTCACAGAGCAACCTGTATCAACAAGCCAAAGGAAAGGCTGGAGGTGGGAGGCTTCCAGTTTGACACCCAGGCTGAATGCCAGGGCCAACCAACTAAAGGCTGTGGGTGCACTTTAAAAGGAAAAACAGCTCTTCCCAGTTTTCATCAAATAGATAGATGCTGCATTGTCAGTGACACTGATTGTCACTGGCTGCTTCTTTCAGTGTTGTTAAACATACAGCATAGGTGATGCTGTAGAATATTTGCCAGCTCTCCTGTGTCATCATGAGTTTCCTAGTGCTTGATCTATTTTCTTAAAACCCTACCTTCTGGACTCAAATAACTAAAATAAAAACACCGCTTTTTTTACTAATAAAATTAAATTTCTAGCTCTCTGCTGGTGGAAAAAAGCATAGGAGCAAGATCCAAGGTTCATAAAGTGAAAAGTAAAAAGGAAGCATTGAAAGTATTCTGGTTTTTAAAATCAAAACTTGCAAATACTTTTCATTATATTTTGCTGGTTAAGTAATGATACTGATATTTAATAACCCTTCAGAATCCAGTTCTGATCCTCTGACAATTTTTCATCAGTGAAAAAAGCAGAATTGTAAAAAAAAAAATGCAGAAAAGATTGAAATATTCAGTAAGTAATCCAGTTACATACTGGCTAAAGAGCAGGATTAAGTATGCATTTCTCAGAGGGGTGATGACATACTTTACATTCCAAAAATAACAGAGAGGGTGGTAAACAGTATCTCTTAACTTGACAGATTTTAAAATTGGTAGATATTGCTCTTCTATATCTGATTCTTTTAAGACAGACAAGAAAAATAATTACATTTTTATTAAGTCTTGAGATAGCAGAAATATGAAGATAAATGGGTAAAAGATGAATTCTCTGCCAATATTAAAAACGGGGAGATCAGATGACCTGATGGTGATAGATTGTCAGCTTGGCTCTGCTCCCTGAGCAATGAGAGCAAGAGTAGACAGAGGTTTTGACTAATAAAATATTAAAGAAACTTAATAGTAGTAGCAGCACTATTAATAATAATAACAACAGCAACAACATGCGTTTAGGGAACGTAATTGTGTCAAACATATTTCTAAAACAAGATTGCAAATTTTACTTCTAAAATGAAAGTATTTTGTTGCTTCTGTAAGCAGCTGACTGGATAGAAAATAATTTTGATTAAAAAGGTAAAAGAATATAAACGCAATCTGATTCACATTGATGTAAAAGCAGCACACTAGTCTTAAAATAACTAAAAAAATCCCATCCTTAAGCAATTCTTTTCCTGACAGATTCTGCAGGGATTGGGTGTTGTCTTACACTGTCCAATATTGCATTGTTTTGTTTTTAGCTGTGGTCTAGTTAAAATCCTGAGTGATGAAGTTTGCAGCTGACACAGAGGCTGTAACCATGGGATAATAGAAAGGAAGAACTGCCTGGCACTGGATAAATTGTAACTCACATCCACTGTCAATTTCAGAACAAAATACCTCAGGATTATGTTTTTCAGCCCTTGGTACCTGAAGGACCGTGCAACGTCTGTTAAAAGCATTCTCTGTCTACTTACAGTCCCACTAACTCCGAGCAAGGCACCTGCCATCTGCATGGCCTATGTGTGCACATGTCGAAAAGCTGGCAGGCATTTCTGGACTAACTTCTCAGGTGTTGTGAATCACAATCATCCTGACTGCACAGAGTAACACCATGGAGAGCTGGAGCAGACAACAGACACCATCAGATTTGGAGCATCATTGACTACGATGCAGTCAGGTAACACTGAAAAGCCTTGGAGCAACAGTAGGGCTTAGCCAGTGACAGATGGTTGTGGCATGTAGCTCTGTGGCAAAAGAAGTAAGATCCTTGGAAAGATTTTGGGTTGGAAATATTGCCTGAGCTCTTTACATGGCTCTTAATGTGAGTGACTTAAGCACAGTCAGTCAGGGCTGGATCTGGAAAAGTCCAGGTGCCCCACAAGGAGTGTAAGCAGACTTACACCATCAAAATTTAGATCTATAAAGGTATTTGTTCAGCAATTGCCTAACCTTTGAGGCAATTAAATTGATTTGGCACCTCTCTGTTGGGCTGCAGAGATTCCTCCAGAGCCTGCAGTTCTGCTCCTGCCCTGACCACATAGCTCTGCTTCTTGTCCCTGCCTAGGGCAGATCCGGCTCCCAAATCCAGGCAAAGTATTACAGTCCCTGGAGCCCTCTCAACATGCCCAGTGAGACCACTTCCACCACACACTGTCGTACACCACCCACAGCTCTTCTCACCTCTGTGTACTTGTTCTACATTAAACTGCCCTGAATGAAATCTCTCCAGGAGCAGAACTTGTTCCTGCCCTTTTTCCCCACGACAGCCAAGTGCCCTATTCACTAGCATGATGTGCTTGTGCTGTGTTCCTTAGCCCTGCCTAAGAAAAGCTCCAAGCAGTCCCTTGCTCCATGACCCTGCTGAGTTTCCTGCACACACACCTGCAGCTGAAGTGGATAACAGAGTTTTGGATTCCCAACCAAGAGCAAGCACACAGCTTCTGTGTTTGGACCTAGCCTTCAGCAGGGAAAAAGACATTTGGCAACAGAAGGCTCTTCCCCTTCTCAGAGTGAGGCATCATGAGACTAAAAAGCTGCACGATGAGACTTGGCAGATTCAGACTCAGGGCAAACAAAAAAAAAATTAACAATGCAAGTAATTAAATCATGGAAGAACATGCAAAGGTTTGTGGCTGGTTCATCTGAACTAAATGTTTTACAGCAAAATGTCTTTTTCTCAAAGGGATGTTCCAGTTCAAATGGTAGAGAATTAAGTCAGGGGAGTTCTCTAACCTGAGGTAGGTAGAAGACCAGGCAATCCACATACTCCCTCTGGTTTTGTGATTAATTCCCTTTGGTACAGCTATTCCTGATGTGAAATTGCTGGGACCTGTGCTTGCCCTCAGGAACTTACAAACTAATTACATTTGTTGTGTCAACCCATTAGATACTCATAGGCTGCATACAGACTCATTAGTTAAACTGAATTATGTATTTGCTCTTTGAACGTTATCAAAACATTCAGATCTAGCATGTTTCATGGTCTGCTACCATTGCTGCTTCTTTGTACACAGATTTCTGTGGTTACTCCTTGCTTACAAACCACAGACTTTTCATGCGCAAATACCGGTTTCGGTTATTTCATAGGTTGAAACTATGGTGGCTGATGTCAGCCCAGTCTTTTAAATTTATCTTACTTTTGATGAAACCCTTTATTGTTAGATTAAAAAACAATAAATATTTGTTTCAGATCTCATATATTAACTTTGTTTTAAAAAACCTGGCAGCCCAGTTTCCTACAGAAGATGTATACTAGCTCAAACATCAAGGGCCTTCAGGCCTTTGATAGGTCCCTCCACACCTGCAGTGCCTGCAAAGGAGCCTGGTCTGCAAACTCTCCCAGTAAGCAGGGTGTTCATGGAAGTTGGGATGTGATAGGAAAGTATAAAAATAATGCAAACGCACAGAACACCTGGATTTGCTGCAAATAATCTGGTTTGCTTTGACCTGGGTCCAGACTATCCCAAATTTTCCTAAAACACAGGTAGGCAGTCAGACTCTTGTTGTGAAATCCTCAAGTCTCTCTACCTTCTTTGGAGCCTGAAGCAGTCTGCCTCATTTCTTGCCTTTCCCCTTTAACAACAAACAACCTACAAGAAACTGGTCCTGGAAGAGTTTTGAGATGCCGCTACTGTCTTTCAGCTGCAGTGATGTTCCTTTGTGGTCTGAGGTGTTAATATCGACCAGGTGTCATCTTAACTTCTCCATCCCAAGCCATTTTTTCAGAATGACTGTAGGAATATCAAGAGCAATCCCAGAGCCATTCTCTTCAGTCACGTTTATCCACCAGTTGGCGTGTGCTGGCTGTGCATTTAATGTGTGAATAATAGTTTTTTGTGACTATTATTCAGCACCTACATACTTTTGCTGGAAGGAAGGTGAAGAACAGCAGGGTGGAAAGATTTTTAGTTAATGAGACTGTTATTAGCTGACAAGATCACTGAGTACCTTAAGAAAAGGGAATATGATCTCCTTACAAGTAATTAAACAGGAATTTGCACTCCAGAATATTTGTGAAGCATGTGTATTCCAGGGGGAAAAAAAAGCATTTATTGTCACATTGCCTAGGGATTTCAACATCTGTGAGGAAACACTGGTGATCACACAGTGTCCACATTCTTTATGATGACTTGATTATTTTAGCTCTGAGCCAGTGGAGCAGCACATGAAGATACCCTCCTCGCAGACCAACCTCACTCGAACTCGACCTCATGGCAACCCCTCTCTTGTGCTTCAGATATTCCTAAAGCTTTCTCTAGCCTGGGAAAATAAGTTAATCATGAAACAGGTATGCAAGAACCACGTTCCAGCTGAGTGGGATTTTCACATGCAGATGTTGCTGAGGTGAACACTGGTGGAGTCCTAGAGGCAGTGTGAGAGTGCTCCAGATGTCTTGGCTCTGAGAGGTGTTTTGGCAGCCACTGAACGAAGGCTGGAGATTGAATCCTGTTCCTGCAAAGCTGCAGTCACATAACACACGTGAGTCTCACTGGCACTGCAGTTTCACTGCTCCCTTACACCCGGGGACCAGCAGGACTTAATGACATGAGGCCCAATGCTCCCTAATCATATGGCCCTGCAGGCAGCTGCAGGCACTGACTGTGCTGCCCACACCAACACTGCCACCACAGCCTCAGTCCTGTCACTGGTCTCACCTGGGATCAGGAGAGGCTCACAGCCCAATGAGAATGCTAGCCATCTAGGCAAGAGCATAAATTGTTGCACAGCATCTTGAGCAATGTCTGGATGGGTCCAGCTGAGAAAGAGATGCTGCTGTGGATGAAAGCCCCAGGGGATGATGTCCAGCCTCCCTGTGCTCCAGTGCATGGTACCTGAGCACCCTGCTGCCAGCTGCAGTTCCTGACAAAAGGGGTACCCACTAGGGAGAAGAGTAAACATTTCACTCAATTTCATAGCTGTCAAAACCAGCCTAAAACTGGGGCTAGAAAACAAGTGAGAAGAAAAGCACTGCTTACATAATCCTTCGGCAGTGAAATGAATCAGGGTTCTTGTGGGAGAAGAGGAATGCAGTTTTTAAGAAATGAACGGCCTTGCTGTAGTCAGTAGTAGTTGGATAGTTCTGCTTTCCTGAAGAGTAACACAGACACTTACCATGGGTTTATGTGCCTTGTCTGTTGTGTCCATGGTCTCTCCTCTGAACAAAGCTCTGTAAAATGGAACATTCCTGCTGTTTTCTTTAAAATAATCTGTAATTCCTTGGCCATAATGCAAAGGGAGGCACTCATCTGTTTGGTTTTGTGGTTTTTTTTTCTTTTCCACAAATGTCCTTGTTTGTGTTAACTGGCAAATCTAATCATCCCGCTCACAGGAGAGTTGCACAACTCCAAGCCTCCTGAGATTTCAGTCTAATAGGAAATCTTGCTTAATACCCCTGCAATCACTTCTTACTTCAGATTTGCAGCTTCTTTGTGTTACAGCTGTGCTCTTATAAAACAGATTAAACAGCAAAAGGAATGCTGAATGGAAAAGCTGTGTTATTTCTACCTTTCAGGACTTACTGAAATGAGCCTGGCTGTGTCAAAACATGAGCCAAAACTCCCACAGGGAGCATTAGTCTGAGTGATTCACATAAACACTCAAAGAAGTCAGCCTTGGTTAAGTTTACTTGTCAAATAAGGTAGGTAATAGTACACAAGCAGCAGAACCCCTGTCCTGTCTCCTTTAGAGAGCACTGTTGATAAAAACCTACTGTTGTTTATTCTCACTGGGAAGCAGCAAGATGAGTACTGGGTAGCACCAGAAAACTTGGGGTTTAGGTAAGTCTTTCACACAAGGAATTGCGGGTACCTTTTCCGTGAAACTGCCTAGTGCTGTGAAACATTCTTTGTCTGTGCCCTTGATGTGAGCCATCTGGAGAAGAAAATCTCATCAACCTCTTGAAATGCAGCTAGGTTTATGATCACTTTCTTTTGCAGTTGGCTTTTAAGGGAGAAAATCTTTCCAGGAGGAGGTCTGAAGAAAGGCAAGTTACAGGTACGTACATTTCATGTGTCTTGGTAAAGGTGTAGATGGAGTTGCTTTCTTTCCCTCTGCGCTGCACTGTCTGATTTCCAGGAGCTGTCACTCAATCCCACCCTTCCTGTAAGCTTTTTGCGATCACCCATGGGCACTGCATGGGGTCTGACTCTGACCTCAGCACCGGTGCTGCAGCCACTGGCACAACCATGGGGTGGTGTGACCAGCACCAGTGATCCTTGGCTGCTGGGGTTCCCCTGCTGCAGCTCCCCTGCTGCAATATTGAATGCTTCTCTCTATGAGCTGAAAAATTGCCACAGGCTGGGGCATCTACCTGCACATGATCTTTTTATGGATGGCATCCATGGAGGTCTGCTTCCTTCAGCTTGCTTTGGGACCTGCCTGCCCATCTTGGCAGAAGGCTCCTCTCTTGCAGTGGCTTTGATGGTTTGAAAGCAGCTCTAGCATCGGCCACTGCAGGGCTACTGATACAGCCATAGCTGAAACAAAACACATTGCTCAGAGCACAGAGCTGGGGAGCCAAGTTGCTGCAGTGCTTCCAGATGTGAAGCAGGGGAGTAGGGTTTAGCCTATTTTTTAGATTCTTTTCTTTCTGATTTTTTTTAAAGCAGCATGCAAGCACACTGTGAACAATTTGTACTGTTCACTCATATTCAGCTGCATGTTCCCAGCAACAGTCACTTAGCATATTTTCTAGCTGAGACTCTCCAACCAAAGCCACATCTGTGTGTTGGGGCAGTTTGGCAGTAGACATCTTTTCCACTGAAATCCAAGAAAAAACTCTCCCATGTCCACCCTATCATACGTGTGACTTGGTGTCCAAGCTAATCCCATCCTCACAGACCACTCCAAGGACTGAGGAGGGGCAATGTGTACAGTCACTTAACCAGGAGGCAAAATTCCTCTTAATTCCACTGTGGGAAGTTTGAACTGAATAAACATTGTGTGATTTTGGCAAAAGGTACTCAATGAGACAAGACTGCTGAGCAACTTCCTATCTGTGTAGACACTTAGGAGGCAATACAGAGACTGCTGGAAAGCCAGAACATTTGTTTCTGCAGGGAATCAGGAGCAGACCTAAGCCTTTATCCCTGTCAGCATACTGCGTTGATACTTTAGCTTCTCCTTAATATACATCTTCCCCTGATTTTGTCTTGCCTGTAGTTTCAAGCAACCTCCTTAACAAATCCTGCAGCATTTCCCGGAGAATTAAACATCACTGTGAGGGGGGATTAAGTTGTGAGAGGAACTAAAAAAGCCTCCATTACAACCTGTCAATATCTCTCTTCAGGTGATAAGAAATGAGGGTGATCATGCACGGGTTGCTGCTGCTCCTTCTCCTGGTCAGCTTTGGCTCACCTGCGCCCAGGTCTTCGGTGCGTATCTTTTAGCTGTGTCTGTACACTCTCTCAATGGTTCATCATTCCCAGAGATGGATACTCCCCCACAAGTGGGATAGAGACCTGCAAGAGCACAGCAAAAAGGCATCTGCCTGCAGCTAAAGGAATGTCACTATTCTCGTCCTGATAATACAGGATTTTCATAGCATTAAGGGCTGTGCAGCTGTCTGGGGGACTGAACTGACATTTCTAAGAATTAAAAACAAAAACAAAAATATCATTTAAAAAAAATTATTTTTATAGCTAAAATATCAGCTCTTTTTCAGTTTTACATAAATATGATCCTGGAACTTCACTGGTTTGGCCCATCTGCAGTGCAAGAGCCAAGTTTTTCCCCTCTTATCAATTCGAGCATTTTCATAGTTTGCAAACCTTCCCTTTGAGCTCATTGAATGGGCATAAAGACAAATTATTTTTATCCAAAGTAAGTTTTTGTCCATCTGATCATATTCTGGCATGGTCTGATCAATGTCAAGGTTGTTGCAGAAACCCCTTTTCCACTCAATTCAATTCAACAGCTCATGGTGTGCAAGGCTTTTGTGTCTTAGGAAGAGATCGCCAACAAATCATGTTGATCCATTTGGGCAGTGTGACACACTAGGTTCAGGAGGAGACAGACACTCCTCTCTCTGTGTCTCTCTTCGTACCATTGACTGAAGTGTGGGGGGTTTGTTTTATTTTCTCCATAGGACAAAGATATCTGCCTCCTGGACAACAATAAATTAAGACAAAGGTTAAAACAACTTCAAGACTCACTTTACTTATATGAACTGCAGCTGAAGGACATCCTGGAGAACACTTACCACAGAACAAGAAGTGGACTATTCTCAGGCAACAGGAGTGTGCAGCATGAGATGCTTTTACCCACAACCAGTGGGAATTTGATAGTGTATGACCAAGGTACAGCTTGCAGTAGTGTGCCACAATGTTTATTTCTCCTTCCAGTGTCCCATGTGTCATACTGTATTTTTGCTAAAAGTTTTAAATTTTTTAAAGTGGATTGTGTTTTAAAATACTGATACTTGGGAAGAAGAAGAACTGAGTGGTGACCCTGATACCACAAGATATCCCTTGGGGCTAGAATCACTTGTCCCAGCTCTAGGCAGCTACTACCCAGGTACAAAATGGACATCTTCAGCTGGGACTTTGCTGCAGAGAGGAACAGTTACCTCTCCTGTTGTCTATCAGATTTACTTTAGGCATCTGCTTAAGGAAGAGGTGGGTCCTGCTCTTGAAGACTCCATATTCCCTGAGAGACTTAGGGGAGACCAGAGTGCCTGGCTCAGCTGCAGACAGTGAGATCTGTTTGGATGAGCCAAGTCTCCCTGTTCCTAAGTTCCTCCATTATTCCTGTGGCACAGTAACAGGCATGCATTCTTTGTTCCTTCGTGTTACTTTGAGAACACGGTCATAAATGACATCGTTGCCTGCGGCCAAGATTTTAGGCTTTGGGCATTACATTGAAAGTGTGAAGCACTGAGATCCTGAAAGGTTCTCTCCTGATACAGCCCTGGTAGAGCTGGATGCAGGAGCTTAGCCTATTATTTTAGAAATATTGTCCCTGATCCTATCAGAAGTACAGCTGAGGTTACCTTACCTTCCACATGGAAATTAGCTTCGCTTGAAATGATCTTGCTGTCAGAGAGCATTTCAGTCCCGGGGGTTCATGATATAGCCCCAGGCTCAGCTGCAGCTGTCCTGCATCTCACCAAGGATTTGGGAATGATTCCCTCAGAGGGCATGGCTGTAAAGGCTCTTAAGCCTTAATGCTCTTTGTCAGGCCAGCAGTTTGCAAACCAGCATAGCTACTACCTTGTTGCACCATTTCCTTTGACTTTGTAGGGCTTGCAGAGCTATGCACAGGCTGGCCAAGTGTCCTTGCCCCATAGAGCCTCTCAGTGATGTCTTCTCTTGGTAGCACATAGCCCTTGGCTTTCCCCCCACCTGTTAAACAAATTGATACTGTTCTGCCCAGATTGCTCCGCGGTGTATAATCGGAAGAGCACCAAAAGTGGCTACTACCGGATCAGGCCCAGAGCAGACCGAGAGCCTTTCCTGGCATTCTGCGACATGTCTGATGGCGGGGGCTGGACTGTCATTCAGCGGCGGAGTAATGGCAAGGAGAATTTCAACAGGTGGGTGCATTATGGTTGCATCAACAGGGCTTGCAGTCAGGCCAGCAGCTCTCACCCCTGTCCTGCTGCCAGCAAAAACTCCACCCTTGAGAAGCAGGATATGCAAGACTATATATTAGTGATGATAGTTTAGGATTAGGACAATCTGGTGGTACCTATTGGCAGCAGGAGACCGTTTTCAAAATGGATCTATAACTTCTCTTCCATAGTTTCTCTTCATTTGAATGCATATTTGTTTTATCATTATTGGAGACTGTCAAACACTCTGAATTGGCAGGCATCTGCTACCAGTGCACAGATTGAGACCTGTAGCGCAGATCTCTTCTCAGATCAGGAATTATGTTCAGCATGTTGTAACATTTATTACCATATTCAGATAATCCAAAAAGATGCCAAACCAGATTGTCCTTTCCCTATGCAAAATCCCAGAGAGGTGACTTTCACTCTGAAATTTACAGGAGAGATGCTCTGGTAGCACAGTTAAGAAGAAATGTCCCCATGCATGTTAATTCACTATCACAGCACACACAGTTTCAGGGCATATCTAATGCCTCTTAAAGTCTATGCAGTGCACTGCAAAACTGCCTCAACTGACTAAGCCAGCTTGCCCAGAGAGTGGTACCTATCTAGCCATGGTACTTCAAATAAATGAAAAACATCCTGAAGAGGAGCATTGACTTGTATGTAGGTCAGGCAGAATTAATGTCCATAAAAACAATGTGAGAGAGGGAATAAACACAGGGTTGCTAAAACTGGAAATGATGATACACAGGAAGTATATGTGAATATCAAAGGTGATACATAGATCATATGAATTATGACTTGCTGAAAAACAATATCAGATGTTTTGCTGAAGACCAATGTGACAGCTGCTGCTTTCCTTTTCTATCTAACTGGCAACTTCAGTCTGTGAGCACTGCATCTGGCAGTTTGAAGGTTTGATCCCAATATATGTGTGTGCACAGGTTTCGCAGCGGAAAAAGTAACCTGTGAGTTGTATTTACATCTAAGACAGAGTGACAAATCTCAGCTCAACTTGTGATGAGTTGGATATTTTAGAAAACAGTATCTAGAGATACAGGTGAAGTTTTACTTGTTACCATACCCAAGTGTCACAAACTGTCTAATCCCCTCACATGCTGACATTGATATTTGTGTCTCTCTGCAGGAAATGGGATGATTACAAACTGGGATTTGGGAAATTCCAGGGCAAGAATGATGAATACTGGCTGGGCAATGACCACATCCATGACCTGCTCGCTAGAGGTCCAAGTATTTTTTCTCCCTAGATTTCTTTCTAATTTTCATTAGATAGCTCATCTAACAGGACACAACTTTATGTTTAGGAGAGAACTCATTAAAGATTGACCTGATGGACTGGGATGGGGAAAGACGTTATGCAATCTATGAAAATTTCCAGCTTGCAAATGAGCAGGTAAGAAATGGACAGAGCAGCGATTTGCTTGCTTTGGTCTGTGAGGGTGGGGCAGCTGCATAGGCAGCATCAGACCAGTATCAGGGCTGTATCTACAGCTCTGCAAAACTCATCTGCTCTGGTTCCCTGGGCTTCCTAGTTTATCTGACTGGCAAACAGCCCTGGGAGCAGGGACATAAACCTGGGACTTTTTCCTTACAACTGTGTGCCCAGGTCAGTGGGTGTGCTCTCTTGCTGACTCTGCTGCTGAACAGAGGGCAGTTCTCTGCCACAGGGCACAGAAATTCCCACATGTATTTGCCTCTGGCCTCATGATTAAAAGATACTTCTGTGAGTGAGAAGACCCTTAAGGTTTGAACCTCTGCAACTAAATGGAACCCTGTTCTCCCGCTTCCTAAGGGAGTGTTTCAGACTGTCACATGAAAGGCAAGGGCCAGAACAAATCTTCTTGACTTTGTTTTAAAATAAAACAGTGAACTCTAATCAAAGCTTTGAGAGAGTAGTTTTAAAGTTCCTATCTTGAAGAGAGGAACCTGTAGCACTATGCCTACTGCTACAGACATAGAAAGCCCAAAGACAGACACATCCTGTATTTTCATGTTTGCTTTCTAGCTGTAGACAGTCAGCTCCATACAGGTGCTATTCTTTGCAGACTTGCCTTCCTGAACACTACATGTAAGCAGCCCAAATACCGAAGGATACTGCATGGAACAGTCCTAGTTCCAAGTCAATCACTGCTCCAGAAATGTGCACATTACGTTCAGTTTGTAATTAGTGGTTTCTTACGAAAAGTTTGAACAGCGTCATTTTAATACCTTATTGCCGTTTTTCATAAAGAAAGGAGGACAACAATGACAGAAGAAAGCCCACAACAAAAAAGCAATCATTCACTTAATATCAAATATCACTTAGACCTGTTAGCTGTGCACAATGGAACTATTGTTCTAAGTGTTCTTACCAGAACTGATTTATCTAGAAATCAGATGGCTTCTAGTCCTTGGAAGAGCAAAATGCTTGAGCATTTATTCTAGCTGAACAACTGGTCAGTTTATGAAGGCAACTACTTGGCCTAGTTTTCTGCTAAGTTCTTCTTGACCAGCTAGAAAGAGCTTTCCACCTTTCTGTGAAGTGTGTTAAATGGTTGTTGAAGGACAATAAACCTGAAGCCCTTTGTAGCAGCAGCAGTAATTTGCAATCCCTTCTGGAAGTTTAAATCCTGCATTAATCTACACTAGGATCATTAAAGCATGGAGACAAAGGTCATCCTGGACTTCAACAGTCATGCCTTTGACAGTGGATAAAATGGCCAGAGCTAATTTGGCCTCAAAAATGGGAGGAAAGGCAGAAAGAATGGATATCAAAGGCATGTTTCACATATTCTTTCAGGACAATTACAGGTTATGGTTTGGCACTTATTCTGGTAATGCTGGCGACGCTCTGTCTGGTGGGAGCAATTTTGAAGATCAGTGGTCAGCTTCTCACAGAGGGATGCAGTTCTCCACATCTGATAAGGATCACGATCGATTCCTGGCAGGCAACTGTGCATCAGAGAACAAGGGTGGCTGGTGGTTTAACAGGTATGGAAAACGGCTGATTCCTCTTGGATGCGTAGGGTGTGGGTGGCTGTACAGCTGAGAGGACTTGCCTGCCTTACAGCAGCTGGAGGTTGCTGTGTGCACTTGCCACCTCGCACAGTCAAACCCAAGTTGTTCACACCCACAGATCCTCCAAGGAAAACAATTTGCTTCTTTCATTATAGCAAAGCAGGTAAGTTGAATTCATTTTAAGAAATGGGCCACAGGTAAGTTGCATTAATTTTACGAAAATGGGTCAGAACAAATGCATAGGGGACAATGACAGCCCAGTTAAAATTCCTGGAAGTGCTTTGTGTTATACTCCAGCAAAGAAAACAACTGTAGCCATAGTAAGGTGAAGTGTGTACAAAGGACATTTCCCTAGTGTGGAGCATCTTTAAGGGATGAGCTACCTTGTAACAGTTAGGATGTTATATTTGCTGTTTGGGCATATGCCACGCATCAATGGATATGGACTCATGTTTAACAGCCCCGAAACTAGGAATACACCACTCTCAGATTTTCTCTGCTTTAGTGCAGGATGAGCCTCTTTGACTGCGGATGTGACTATCCTCATCACATACCAATTGAAATCAATGGAGCTACAAAAATGTACATCAATAGTAGGATTTACCTCAATTAAAAGACATCTGCATTTTTAGGTATCAATAAGTAGCAGGATACACTTGAGCTAGAGCTTACCAAAAGGCACTACACCCCTTTGGTCAGGCAACATAGTTATAATGTCCATAGTTAATACACCTGAAGGAGTCAACAATTACCTGAGTGGTGTAGGTGTCTGCTTTAGGATGACCTACATATTCTTCTGTGTTCCACTAAATGCATTAACCATTTCCATCCCACCTTGGTATTTCAAAATATATGTTGTGTGAGAACTGTACTTCACTGCTGTGATGCAGTATCTTCCCATGCTAAACATAACTCCCTTTTTCCCTTTCCTACATCATTCCAAGGTGCCATGCTGCAAACCTCAATGGGCGATACTACAGAAGAGGGAGGTACAATGGATCCCATGATGATGGCATGGTTTGGTCTACATGGCATGGGATGTGGTACTCACTGAAATATTCAGCCATGAAAATCAGGGTTCCGTTCTTTGTTGACAGCGAGAGTGGAGATGGTGAGAACAGTCAGGGCAGCTGAAACCTACTGCTTTGTAAAGAGAAAAAGCCCAGGCTGAAAAGAATGGTGTAAGTTGATAGCCAGTTCTCTGCTGCTGCCAATTGCCAAACCTGCACTTGATAGCTGGAGTTGCACCTGTTTCTGCTACCTGAAGCTAACAGCACGAGTTGTTTGAGCACAGCCAGACAAAAATTTAATAGAAAACATATGGATCTTAGTCATGGGACAACCACAGCTTTCTTTTTCAGCAGTTTTCAAGATTTTGTTGGAGAATGTTTATTGAAAGCTTTCCGGACTTCAAAGGATCAAGCACGTCCTTTAATATATCCATACTTTTCAAGGTCTAAACCTTTCTCATCTTGATTTTAACCTTCAGTTATGAGAAGACAGGATAGAAAGAACAAGGGGTGGGGAATTGGACTTCATCTGGTGTGCCTTTGCTAGTGCCTTGTTCTGTACCAGGAGAATGTTTTTAAGCAACTTTCCCTATGGTTCCCAGTAGCCACACTTCAGTTGCAGAGTGTTCCTGGAGTGTGTGAAACCAAGCCTATGGATGGACATGTTCTAACTGCTAATGTGCATCCAGACTGCTTCAAAGTATACACCCACAATATGGACAGTGTGGGCTCCATGCCAACAGCTTCCCGCTGCAGATCCCCTGCTAGAGTACACCACAGGACATTAAAACAGACGAAGACAGTCCTGCCAACACAGATTTAAGACCCAGATTAAAATTAGGGAGGTTTTACTAAAATTAAAGTGAGCACAGATATTCTTAGGAGTTTTAAAAACGCAGTCACAATTAATTCGTACATTCTACTGTAATTTACCAGATGACTTTGCATTAATGAAGGGGAATCAGAAAGTGGTTGAACCACAAGGCACAATGCTTTCATTGTCTCACTTGGGGTGAAATGAAAGAGCAACACAAATGACTGAAAGAGATGGAATACTGAAAATTTATTTTCCACAACTGTTAATAACAACAGTTAAAAATGAACAATGGTATCAGCTTGATGCAAATCATTTAATGACCATGCTGTAGAATAAACCTGTTTCTTTTTTTTTCTGATTTATAATATTTTTTAACTGGTATTTCTTTTCCATTTACATGTTTTTACATCCATACATATTGTAATTTGTATGTATATCAATAAAGAGTGAAATAAAACCATCTGAGTAGGCCTTAATACTTTTTAAATGGTTTCCAACAACAGGAATGTGAACAGAAATTTGGATCAAAATCTTGGAAAGCTCATAATGCAAGAAGTGTTGCCTCTGGTGCTCTTTCACCTGTTATTGCAGGTAGTTGAGAGGGTCTGCAAGGTAAGTTTAATTTTCATGTGTCAAGCTGTCCTGGAGACAATGCAGAGGCATTTGGTGAAGATCCAGTGTAAAACTTGATTTGGTTCCTCTCATTTGTAAAGAGACAAACCCTTGTTCTCACTGCTTCCTAGACATCCCAGTGTAATGAGCAGCACTCTAGGGAGCTGTGCTCCTGCAGCCTGTGCCCTTGGCCAGACTGCACTCCTGCCCTCTTCCCAAGCATGTGAAATGAAATTTGCACCTGAAATGAGGTTGCCCTTGTGAAGAAAGGGCTGCAAACAGGCAGCACGTACTATTTCCGTTCTGATCACTATTTCTGTATTTTTATATGGTAAAATCTTAGTGCAAGGTTGTCACTGCATGTTGGGACATAAGGAATGACATTGTAACTATGTGGCCACTGATGCAGCACAGAAAGGACATTTTTGTCTAGGTGGAAGACACAGATAAATGTGAGTGAAATAAGTTCATGCCTTCTGGCTGGTGATGCTCAATCCCATTCTTCAGTAGAGAGCTAAGGAAGCAGGGTAAAGATTACAGACTGCGGGAACTACAGCACTTAGGGGACAGCATTTGTGGTTTGACTCTTCATTAAGCGGGTACTAACCCACCTGATAATGAAGTATCAAGCTGCAGATAAAGTCAGTAGGGCTTAGTCACACAACCTGCGCCCAGTCTAGTTCCCCAGTGAGTGAGCAATGAGTGATGTGAAGTCCAGACTATGGAGCCTGTTTCAATGTGTGTCAGTATGGAGGGGCAGGCGTCATAGTCAGACCCTTTAGCCAGCGTCAACGTTACGGTGCTTTTCTCTGTCTCTGAGAGAGAAAGGGGGGCCAAGATGTGATATGCTGGGAAGGAAGGGGTCTGCCTTGCTGTCTTTGATCTAAGATGTACCAAAGTACATGTAATGCATTACAGTAGCTTTTCTGAAGACAGCCCAACACTGGGACAACTTTGCAGGGAGCAGCATCTGATTTAGAGCAACGATCCCCCTTCTCTGCCCTCCTGTGGCAAAGGAAACCCCCTCGGAGATGCAAGGATCACAAGGCTTTGTGCAGGAGTCTGCAACTCCCAGGAAACATTTCAGCAAACCCCAGGAAGCATTTCAGAACCCTCTTTATCTTAATAAACAGGGTAAAATGCCACTAGCTGAGTACTCACTGGATCTGAGGGCTACTGCCAAGCTCAAATCACTCCCGTAGAATGTCAGGGGAATGCTTGCTGAATGTTGCTGCATTGCACATTTGATCTCCCATTTCTCCAGGGTCTCCCATGCTGAGAGGCTCAACAAAGCTTAAACAGATACTGTAGCCCTGCAGCTCCAATGCTGACGGATTGCTGCTTCAGGGCGAAGGTACTTCACACCACAGAGCTTACCTTAGTACAGGCAGGGTAAGTAACCTGAGCAGCAATTGCTTCAGAGGTCTGATTTCCAGCTCATTTAAGTCAATTTAAAGACTCATTACATTTGATTGCCTTTGGCTAACTCCGCAAGCATGAACATGTTCTCAAACACTTTAAACAGCTTTTCAAGCTGACAGTTTATGGGAACGCATCACCGGTACCAACACCATGCTAGGCCAAGGGCTGAACATCGGCATCTTGGCACAGCTCCCGGGAAAGAGGGGGCTCACCTCGTCCTGTGAGTCGGATCCTTTGCTCCAGCAGCAGCTGCAAAACATTACCCATCAAAAAGGCCATTCAAACAGCCAGATTTGACTCTGGTGGCCAAATACTGAGTCTTGCTCCTCCTATGCTGTCACAGCAGGTAACACCGTGTGCCTGTCAAGCTACCTGTGCAAGCTTTGGACACTGCAGTGGGGTGCCATTGGAAACTGGCAGCTAATGCACTGTAATGCTGCTTTGCCTTTAAAATTGCTGTTGGTTTGGAGGGGAGAAAAAGAAGTGTGGGACTGGGAAATCTCTCTCTCTGCTCAGAAAGCCAGTTTTGAGAAAGATAGCAGCCTACCTCCTGAGAATGGAGCACATGCTAATTTAGCCTTCACAGCCACAAGGCAGGTTAAAGGGAATGAAAGGTTGAACTCCTTATGGTAGATTTGATTTCAGACTAACAGTCCACTGCCTAAACCCTTCTTCTCTCACACCAACCTCCATGGGCAGCATCTCCACTTTTCTTGTTTTTTCACATTAGCATTCCCCTGGTCTTTGCAAAGTCCCCAGAAAGATGGTTATCCTAACAAGAAAAGTCTTTAGTCATTCACAAAGGCCTGAGCTCTGCTTCTGCTGTTAATTTGGGTTCCAACACAATTCTGAATACTTACAGCAGTATCTAATGGCGAATTTGTGATGTCTGGTTGTAAAATGCAACAAAAAACCCCATAGTGGCTTTTGTAGTTCACTGGTACTGCTCTCTACAACCCTCTGAAAGAAGGTTGTAGCAAGGTGGGGGGTGGTTGGCCTCTTCCCTCCCAGGTAACAGGACCAGAGGAAATGGCCTCAACTTGCACCAGGGGAGGTTTAGATTGGATATGATGGAAAATTTCTTCACTGAAAGAGTGGTCAGGCATCTGATCCTGTCCCTGGAAGTGTTCAAAAGGCGTGTGGATGTGGCAGTTAAGGGATATGGTTTAGTGGTGAAAACAGTGGTGTTATGTTAATGGTTGGACTTAATGATTTTAAGGTATTTTCCAACGTAAGTGATTCTGTAAGATTCTCTGTGAATCACCAGATGTTGTCAAGTAATTTTAGTTTTAGTTTTTGTTCCCAAAACAGGTATTAACCAAATGATCCCTCTTTGCTGGTTTTGTTCATAATTTGAGCTTGCTGTAGAAGTATTACTGTCAATATATTTACATTTAAAAAATGTAATAGAAGAAAGGATGACTATGGAAAGGATGCATAATTAAACAGTTCTCTCACTGCTTTCTACAGGCAACATGCTGTGGTAATATTTCTTTGAGGACTAAAATCTGATCATCTGTTTTCTTTGCCCTCCCCATAGCATGCCTATTGTAGTAATTTCCTGCAAATATCTGTACATTATTTTCTTGGTATAAATATTGACAGAAAGAAAATATCAGTCTTGAACAATGAAAATGCCTCCTCAATTTTAAATTCACTCAAGTATTCAGCATCAATTGTTTGCACTTTCACACAACCAGCTAAAAAGCTCCGACCATATGAGTTACTTGAGCAACAACAACAAATCAATGCAGTTCAGTGATGACTATCAGAAAAATGATGGAAATGGCCCACAACTTTATGCTTTCGAGTTGGGAAATGATTCACTAATCAGGGCAGATGGTTGAGGACGCTGGACAATGGATGCTTCAGTATCTCACAGTCCACCAGTACACAGTCACAAGGTGGGAAATGTCAGTGGCACTCATCATGTATGATGCACAAAACATGACTGCTTTACACAGTAAAATCTGTTGGCTATTCCTGCACCACACCTTAACTAACATGTGCTTTCCAAGGTACTTTATGTGTCTTGTACACACATACATACAAAAAATAATTATACGAAAGCACTTTTCAGTCATTAGAAAGGAATATGTTCCCACAAGCCAGACCTGGGGCATTATTCCCTCCTGTCGTGTGTGGAGGTAACGTGATTACTGCTGTTTCTTCCACCAGAAGCCAACTGATCCTGCAGATCCTCTCCCACGCATGCCACTCCTGCAGGGCCACAATGAGTCACTCAGATCACCAGCTTCTCAATGCTCAGAGTACTTGTTTCATCTTCTTCATTTGAGCCAAAATACCCCGGGAGGTCAATCATCTGCTGCTCTGCCTCCGTTAAGCCAAAAGTAGAATTATCATAAAAGGCAAACTCAGGGTCCAAGGGGAAGCTCTGGCACTTGTCCCTTCGGTACTGGGCAGGGCTTACACTTAGGCCTCTCTGGGAATTATCTTTGCCATTTGGGCCTGTTTCTTTCCTCCACACACCTTTGGGGTTGGGTGAAGGGCCCCTCTTATTTCGGCTGGGTTCAGGTTTCTCAGCTGCCTTCTCCTGACCAGCAGGCTGGCGGTCAGTGATCACGTCCAGCTTCCTCACCGGGGGAGCTGCCCTGTGGTGCGGCTTTGCACCATGGCCCTGTGGCTCACACCCCAGCACAGTGCTGTGGGGCTGATCCAGCTTTTCACAAGCTGGATTAGCATTTCTTGACTTTGGCCGTGTCCTGTCCTCCAGACCTTGGTCCCATGTCCTGGTCCTGGAGTTGTAGAGAGGAGTCTGTCGGGGTGTGAGAGTGGACATGCTCCTCTCTCTGAAAGGCCTGGCCTTTTTAGTTTCATGGAAACTGGCTGTTCTTCTGAACTGCGAGTTTCTGTGACAGCCCCTCTCAGGCAAGTCCGCTCTGTTATCCTGGTGCTTGAAATGGCCTCTTCTTACCAAGGTTTGGGTAGGGCTCACTGCAGGATTGGCCTGTGAGAATGGAAAATCCAGCCTGGGGTGAGAGCCTTCCCCCAGGAACCTGGGCTGACTGGCTGGCTGGTCCAGAAATGGAGATTTGATCCGAAATTTATTTGCCGCTGCCTCCTCTTGGTTTTCCCCACTCAGGGGAAGCATTGTAGTGGCACCAAGAACTGTGTCCGTGAGGGGATTCTGAGAGACATGGTACACCTTAGTGGTCTCCGTCAGGCCTTTCTTCTTCATCTCTTTCAGCTGCTGCTGTGCCAGGCGGTAGCTGAAAATTGGAGGGATTATTTTTTGGGCATTTGGCTGAAAGTTTTCACTTCCAGAGGCATCATCTTCTTGGGCAAATTGAAGGCTTCTCCTGTAGGTTAGGGGAATGTTAACAGGGGCATCCCCTCCTTCAGCAAAGCTGTCCCGTTGCTTGTTGCCTTGGCAAATGTTCTCCTCGTCGGAGTTCTTCCGGAAGCCGGGGGAATGGACAGAGTTTCGTCGGACAGCGGTGCTGCA
The DNA here is from genome assembly GCA_036785705.1 of Acanthornis magna. NCBI lineage: Eukaryota > Metazoa > Chordata > Aves > Passeriformes > Acanthizidae > Acanthornis > Acanthornis magna. The sequence goes on from JAWUZG010000090.1 coordinate 19,643,118, forward strand.
TTTCTGAGCTCTACAGAGCTTCCTCCAGAGGGTGATGAGAACAGTGGCAAAGATGATGAACAAGCATAGGGAGATGCCTGTGATGGTAACTATATTATTTGCTTTCTGGTCCTCTCCTGGTTGGACAGAAGGCGGGGTGGGAGGCTGCATAGCTGCAAGAAAGAGCACACACGTCTGTCAGAGTTGCACTGGCAGCAGCATTTTGGCATTTGAGGATGGATACTTTACTACAAAGGAAAAATAAGCCATTAATACAGTACAGGATGTTGTCTGCCATTAAAATTTGCTCATTGGAGATGACTTACTACCTGATGACTTCAAACGGGCAAAAACACCTGCTTACTTTAAAGCAAGGCTCCTACAGATCTTTCAAATGTAATCATTATTTTTTCCTGCTCTGCCATTTCCATAACGTATTCCTAAATACCTGTAAAACAGGGAAACTCTCTTTGACCTTCTTTATGAAGCACATTTAGATTCCCTGGTGAAAAGCAACATAAAGGGGGTAAAAATAATTCAACCCAGGCTAGTACTTCAGGTATCACTTTAAATTATTTTTAGGAGGGCTTAAGTGGGTGTGAGAATTGAAATGAGTTTGAAGAGAGGGGCAGCACCAGAAGAGGCAATGTAACTTTTCTAAGCAGTTTCTAAGCAGTTTTCTGTTTCTAAGCAGACACCCTTCTGTTGTGGACTGGAGATGGGACTCAAAACAGGGAAGAGTACTCTGTAAACCTTTCTTCACTGAGAGGATAATCAGCCACTGGGACAGGCTCCCCAGGAAAATCATCATGCCACCGAGCCTGCCAGAGTTCACAGACTGTCTGGATGATGCTCTTAGTCATATGGTTTAGCTTCAGTAGTCCTGGGGGAGCAGGAAGTTGAACTCGATCCTTATGGGCCACTTCCAATTTGAGATATTCTGTGATTCTAACCTGTAATGTGAACCTCTCAGAGCTGTCCACAGTCCTATTTAAACCTCTCACCTGCCCACTGCAACACATTACATATGGCTGAACCAATGAGAGATTGGTAATTCTTTTTTGAATGATGTCTCTAGCATTTCAGGGGCATTCTTCAGCAGAATACAGCATGGTTGGAAGTGGATGTGTTGGTCCAGTAGCTAATTTTAGTATCTGTTAGCACTGCCCAATTTCTTGCGGCAGCATCAGCTCCATAAAGCCACTACAATTTTGGTGGAGGACAAAACTGATAAGTTGTAGTTGACAAGAGCTGGCTGTGAAGTTGTGAGCTCAAATGAAATCACTGAACAACCCTGCCCTAGTTTTATCCTAGTCTCTAGTTTTATCCAGAACCCAAAGCCTTCCATCAGAGTGACAGTCAGCTGTAAGACTTGGCAGGTGCTCCTGCCTGCACCACAGTGACTGTCCAGGAATAGGAAATGTGACTGCAGAATAACAAGAAGCGCACACCATGTACTTCCCATAATTCAGAAGAACACACACTCAACAGCAAGCTGGTAGTGCAGCTGTTAGGTGGGCAGGATGCACAAATGCACCGATGAACACAGGCCAGGAGGTCTCAGGCTGCTACAACACTGCTGGGGTTGGGCAGAAGGTCTGTTTCCTTGATTCAGGACTACCTAACAACCCCATGTCCTTCAAAAATCCTGTCACTGGATTAACTTTGATTGTTGTGTCACTCTGAGAGCTTGAAACCAGCTTAAAGAACAAGACCACTGCCTGTAGAGTCTTTTAGGAAGATCTCTAAAATTTGCATTCAGTCCAATGCCCCTGTGCCAGAGCCTAGAGCACCGCTGTTCTGTTCAGGACACCTGAGCAAGGAGTGAACAAGCTGACCACAGGGAAGAAGGCAGGACCATCATTTGTTCTGTTCAGCACTACTGAAGCAGAGCAATTCATTCATTTCTCATCCTTCACTCAGTCCTGTTTGTTCACAGTTATTTCCAAATACTCCATTCTCTATTTGTAATGCACGCTGTGCTGCATTGTTCGGGGTAGACAGCCAACATCAAGGAACCTGCGAGGTTCCAAACAGGATTGGGTCTCTGTGGTTCACTTCTCCCTGCACCTCATTCCCTGGTCCCTGCACTGCCTGCTGGCCTCACTCCTTCAGCCATTTGCTCCATCTGCTGGACTAATGACTGCAGAAATACGCTGGAAACAAAGCTTATCTGCTTCCAAAACTGCAAAAAGCCATGGTGGGAAGGGTGAGGGTGACACACCCAGCATGAAATCAGGCAGTGGATGAACAACATAAAGTCACAGCGTCAAATCACTTCTTGAGCAAGCTGAGATTCAATGGGATGAAATCACGTAGGTCATTCTGTAAAGGAAGCTGCTCCATGTGGGAGCAGGAACATTGAAACCATGTGCAGGACAGAAGTGAGGTATTTCCTACAGATGATCGCACAGCAATGGGTGCAGATGCAGGCCTCCTATGCATCTGTGCTCTCTGTATATTAACCCTCCTTATTAACTCAGAAACCTCACTGGAATCTGGGGACTGTCCAGACCTGCCGAGTCCAACCAGACTGCCACAGGTGTGTCCACAGTGTATGCACAGGATGGTTGGAAACTATCATACACCTTACCCAGCTGCACACCCACATGGGAAGAGTGGCTCTCCCAGAAGAACCAGAGGCCTGTCACCTCCATGCATGTACAGCAAGGTGCACACACAAATCGTGTGTACAGCACATGCTCTGCACCCAGGGACTCACTCTGAAGTAGCCTAAAATATTTGTTAAATTATAGTCTGAGATTCTAGGAGCCTGCACAGTTCCTGGGCATCCTTCCTTCCCCATCCCTGCCCCCTGTGGCTCCTGTGAGACACATAGGCACTGGAGCTTGTCAATCAGCTTTCTGATCTCTGGGGTCCCTTGGCACCAGCACACTCCTTTTCAGCAAGGAGTTTGCAAGAAGCAAAAGTTTTGCACAGACTGAGCACCAGCACCCTGCTAAAAGAGGGCACTTCTCATGTCCCTCATAGTTGGCTGTCAGCACCCAACTATAGTGCTAGCACAGCCTCATCCAGCCTCACTGGGGCTACATGGCTTCTGTAACCCCTCTCATCTTATAGGAGGCTCTGGTCTCTTGTATCAGCATCCACTTGCCACCCGCCAGCAGTGGCCAGCCTGCCCTCTCACGGGCCAGCAGCAATGGCAGGCTGGAGCGGGAGACCTGGCACTGCCACCTCAAAAAACTCACAGAATGGGAACCTCACACCACAGGTCCCGGCTGGAACCAGCACCATTTTTTCATAGATTTTAACTTTTTAATAGGTTTCCACTGGAGTCCTTGGCTTTCACTACTGCACATGTCCTGCTAGCCCCAAGATCTCTCTCTCAGGACTTTTCCACCCCCTGGCCATGCTGGAGATTTTAAACTGCTTCCATTGCATCCACGGCATTCAGATATATTATGCCTTGGAGACATATCTCCAGTGTTCCAAAAATCAAACGCACAGAGGCTCCCGCCCTATTCCATCAACCACAGGAACGTGACAGGCCCCCAAATCAATATGACTGAAGGAGAGGTCGGATGTTTCCATTTTACAATGCTTTTGCCACGGTGGTCACACGACCAGGGGGAAGAGCACAGCAGAGCTACCTACACACACACTCCTCCAGTGAGCACAGGGAAGTCTCCCTCGGCGATCCAGCACAGCCTGGTTTTGCCGGCGAGGAGGTGAGGCACTCTCGGAAGCGCTCCCGGATGCCATCCCCACAGGTGACGCTGCATGGGCTCCAGGGCTGCCACGGGCTCCATGTTTCTACAAATACACAAGCCCACAGAAATGAGGAACATGTCTGCCTCCTTACCTTTAAAGATACAGCCATTTGTCTTCTTTTTAAGAAAAACAGCAATAAATAACTAAACAATGCAAACAGCAAGACCAAAAGAGCAAACAGCATCTAGGGATGAGCCAAAGCTTCCACTTGTTTTCCTTTTTTCACCCCAGTGTCAGGCTGCAACACAGTAGTCAGTCAACTGGCAGGCAGGTTCTGCCTGGAACAACAGCAAAAGGAAATGAATCCGCAGACCTTTGAAGTGGGCTGGTAATTTATCTATTAATCCAATTCCTGCCTGACAAACAGTGCATTTACAGCAGGATAACTTGATTGACCTAAGTACAGTTACTGCTGATTTATATGACTGTGACAGGATGATAACCCTACAAGGCCTAATGAAATGGCAACATTGGTTTACTCTTTATTCTCTTCTCAGCACACAAGCATGTTATTGAATCATTCATTTGACTGCTTACAGGTCCCTATTGTTTTATTGCTTATGGTTAGACAATTAACTCAAGATGAAATTTTGCATGTTCATTTATTTTAAGTGGAGGCAGATTCAGGTTCTAACACTACATTATAATTTTCTAATGTGCAAAAAATTTCTTATTTTACTGTTTTTCTTAGACAACATCCTCATTCAGTGATCTCCACATTCGAACTTTACAACAGTGAGAACCCAGAGAAAGATGGGACCATTCCTGCCTATACCTGACAGCTGTGACACTGAAGGAGGGCCACAACTTTAAATTCCAAAATAGTTCAGGTACAATCTTATAGGATAAAACCCCTGGGGACACTCCTATGGGTCAGTTGACTTTGACAGGAAGGAAAACAATAGACTACTTAACCTCTATTTCACTGCTCACAGATGAAAATAGCAGAACGGCTAAATAAAATTTTTTTTTAAGTAGATCAGGTTTGTTAAACTTCACTCTCTTAAATAATTTATGGTGTTGCTACTGCCAACACAAGCCATGATTTTTAATTTTATTACTGCTGCTAGCATGGCCCTGAGCCCTTAACCAAGTTATGATGTCAAAAGACTAGACAGGGTTGCATGATTGAAAATGGCTTTATGATTTCATGTTATATTGGTTGATGTATTGTTCCTAGTGTGTTATTATTTTTAAATGTCTCTAACAAGAATAAATACAGCTGCGTTTCAATAAACATGAAATTGTAACTGCTTTGGCCCCTGTCCTACAAATTTTTGTGAGCATGTCAGCATTAATATGAGAAGCCTAAGAGGACCAGGGGGGCTGCTCTCCCGGTGCAGCTCCTTACCTGCACTGCAGGATGGGGCCCCGGAGTCTGAGCTTACACTTGTGCTGCCAGCCATGGCTGCAGAGCATGTGTGGGCACACACTCACACACATTTGTGTGCCTGCATGTCCCAGTGCATCTGCCTGGCCTAACGCAGAGGAGAGACGGGCATGGAAGACAGGTGATGCTGCTGCAGTTCTAAGCCCACCTGCCAAGTGACCTCCCCGGCTGTTTGCCACTGACTCTGCCACAATACTGCAACATCCAAGACCCCAGGCTGTATTTCACTTTGTGCTCTCTGTGTACCTCTCTGCTTTCACCCCTCTGTCTCTGGAGCTAGTGATGAGCCCAAAGGCAGACTGAGCTTTCACACTCCTTCAGTTTGCAGCCACGTCAGTTCCCGGTGAAGTGCAAAATGAAGCAAGTGTCAGGTGTCAGGAGAAAAGAGAATCAGAGGAGGCCAAAAAGTGGGTAACTGAGGAAGTTTGTTGGGATAAGGAGTCCTACAAAGGTACAGACCATGGATAGTTTACAAATCACATCAGCTAGCGAGCAAAGCTATTACTGAGGGCAGGAAGAAAAAATGTTCATAATCAATAGCCAGTCAAGGGTTCATTGATGCCTCCTCAAAAAGACTTCATGGTATCATAGCATTTGGGGATCTCACAACACTTTTCTTCATATCCTTATCATTAAGGACTCCAGCAGTGTCCCTCAGAACTGGGGTAGAGGACCTACCTCCTTGTAGACTACTTTGTGTGAGCAGCTTGGTGAGTTCCTGTCATAATTTCCAGTGCGTGAGCTAACTTGTTTCCCTCTCTCAACATTCCCTGCTCATTTAAGCTTCTGTTAATTAGAGCCAGATGCAGAGACAGACTCAGAAAGGTTCTGGTTGCCTCCAGTGCTAACACTGGTGATAGTGGAGGGTGCTCAACAGTCTCCACATTGATGCCTGTGGGTTTCAACATACAAGAACATTTAAGAGAAGTAATTTTCTAACACTGACGTCAAACCTAAGATGTGCCCATTGCTCCAGGACACTTTTCTCTGACTTGGACTTTGGCTAAAGGCACAGAGTTCCTTAGCAAAAACACTTGGCATCCATAGCTTTGGGGCTAAGAAATGTGCCTTAAGCAGCAGGAGAGCAAGAAATGCTCCAGCCCCCATGAAAAATGGGAAATCTAAACTCCTGCAACTTGCTCTGCAATCTCCTGCAATTACCATAGTGTAAAAGAAAATGAAGCACAGTTTATTCTCCCCCAAGGAAATAAAATTATTAACCTCCATTTAAGACAAACAGATTGAAAGCGCCAGGGGAAAAACCGGAGGGTATGCACTGCAAACTAGCTCTAATAAGCGTGAGGTTTTTTCACATACAATTGAGGAATCAATTATCAACGTGAAGACATCTAACTGATGAGTTAGTTTGAAATAGCTGACAGCTGGCAGATCTGCCAACATGAAAGATAAATGCAATTAACTGTGTTAATTATTGCTCCGCATAAATTTCTCCCCTCAGATTTCTGTGTTCACAAGATCTTGTTCATGCAGTGCTGTCCATCAGCACAGACAGCAAGGGACACTCAGCATCGTCCTTCCAGCCTGACACACGTGATAGTCCTAAGCACTTCAACCAGGCCAGTGCTGTGGGACAAAATCACTAATTACTAACAGGTTCAAGTAAATATCTACGCTAGCCTAGAGGATTGCAGGATATTTTTGGAAACTGAGATCAGTTTTTAGGTCCTGAGAATATATTTACACACATTGTATTGGTGTTTAGACAAGACCTTGGAAAACAAACTCTCACCTTTCCATGGAAATGAAGCCTGGCTGCACTGAAATGGCAGCATGTTCCAACAGGTTACTAATTTGGACAATGAAAGGACAAGGATCCCTTTAAAGGAAGAAATCCTAGAGTCTGACTGGGAACATTGCAGTCTTTTCCCCACAAACAAGAATCGTTAAGAACAGGGGAGGCACAGCCTAAATATAATTTTTTCCAGAAGCTAAGAGCTATCCCAGTGAGTCTGTAAAACCTGATTTATTCCTAATGTGTGGAAATGAAGCATTTACTGTCAGGAGAAGTGGACTGGGTACAAACCAGCCCTGGCATACCCAGATGCCCTGCATATGTCTGTTTCTAAATAAACATCCAACCCAGGTACAGAATCAGGCAACAGAGCTAACTGGTTCCCAGATTTTCCTACCAAAAAGCAGATCTGATTCATACAGTCTTATTCAGGAAGCAAATATTTGACTGAATTTTTATATCCCTGTCTGACCTCTAGATGCTCGATTTACTCCTCTCCTCCCTTACTGACCACTTTTCTCTTCAGAAGGTCTTCCCATACCTTCCTCTTTCCCTTTCAGGCAACAGCTGCATTTCTTATGCCCCGCCAGCATCCCAATAGCTTTTTTTGACAGCTAGCAAAAGTCAAATGAACAAAATTCATTTGTGCTATAGGCAAATGCAAGAGACTTCACTGTAAGTCATGCCAAAGTTGAAACTGGCCTCTGGAGTGTAACTAAGAGCTGGAAAAGAAAGTAAATTAACACCAGAAATATGAAAAAATATGCCTTTTTCTATGCTTTAGCATTACTGATTAATATTATCAGTCTCGTCCTGAATGTTTCAAGCAGGATACAGCCTAGGACATGGGACATCCTTCTAAGGAGTGCAGAAGTCTCGCTGCTGGGGACACCTAAATCCCAGAAGAGGAAAGCACATGATAAAGCAGGGAAAGGAATGAGCCTGCAATGCATCTGGGTTGGATAAGATGATCTAACAGAGCTTCCTACCTCAGATATCCAAATAATCCAGTCAAACATTAGGAAAAAATAAGCTGTTTGCCCTTATGTGAAACAGTGAAGAGCCCACTGAGATGAAGGAAGTGACTCACATCTCACTGTTAATTTTCTTTCACAGGTTCTGCAGTTAGCATCTACAGAAAGCTGCACAAGTGCTGTCTCACAATTAATGGATGTATTTCCCACCTTTAATGCATGTATTCACAGTCTTGGATAGCACGAGTTTTTTGTACACTTATTCTGAAGCTGATGGCCTGGGCTGGAAGAGCTGTGGCCCTGGCCCACTCAGGGCCACTGGGAGCCTTCTCCTTCCTACTACAAACAGAAGTCAGATTCCTGTTCCAAAGGGTTGTATTAAACCTGGCCAGGATGAGGAGTAAAGGGCAGGACTGACAAAGAATCAGGAATATAACTCATGTCTGATATATGGAAAATAGATGTGGCAAAAACATCATTTATCACATCCTCTGTGGTTTGGATGAAGATCGTTTTAATGATTTAGGAACTTTGATCTTTTACAAAACAGTATCTCCGCTTCATAACAATAGAGCATATGTTAAAAGAAAAAAGAACTAGATGAGTGACAGATTGGATATACAATGCATTTGGAGAGATTCCAAAGGGATTAGTATAAGGCCCAGTGCTTCCATAGCTGACATGAAAATAATTATAAAACCATTGCTGAGAAAATATGTCATTCCTGTAATGACATAAGTAGATAGAGCAGTTGTATGGAGCAACATAGGATACTTGCTAAATTAGGATAATTCAAACAAAATAGATCCTAAATCAGAAAAACAAAAAATGTAAGAAGGAATGCAAATTGCACCTTCAGGATGGTAGACTACATACTGAAACAGCTCAAGAAGAGTTTACAGGGCAAAAGTTATGGAAAATTGCATAATGCAATCAGTGGAACGAAAGCAGAGGTACGGGTAAGCAGAGTGCTACTGCTCAAGCAGCATCAGTGAGAAGGATGTCTGAACACAGCACCCAAAGCCTGGCTGTCAAATAAAAATAAGTGTTTAAAACAACAGAAAGGGAACCAAAGAGAGTCAAATAAATGAATCAAATCCTGAAGAAAATGCCTCCCAACTAAAGACTCAATCTTTTCAGTTTATTAAAAAGCACATTGAGAAAATCTAGTAGGAGTGAGATGACCTGGATGTGCAAATGTCTTCATGAGGCAAAAACAGTGTATTGGAAACAGCTATCAGAGAGCAGCAGAGTAAAATCCAATCACCAGAGGATGAAGCTAGATTAGCTTTAGTTATGAAACACAGTTTCCCTTTTCAAAAGAATAAATAAATCAGAGCATAGTATTGAGAGAAATTACCAGAAAAGTCTCTTTTGCCATGTCTTCAGCAAAAGACTGGATGACTCTCTGGAGGGTAAGTGGCAGTCAGACACAAAGACTAGCTGTGGGGCTCAACACCAGGATAACTACATGAAAAGTGACAGCCCATGCTGCACAGGAGCCCAGACTAGAGGATTTCTCACCTCTCCTTGCCCTAAACCTCAGTAAGTCCAAAGCAGAAATTAGGAGAATTGAGGAGAGGCACCTGCTGTGCAGCAGTCGCATGTTTTACACGTTTTACAGTTCTAAGCAGGGCACCTCACAGTGCCCTGCAGCAGGGTGAGAGGGCTCAGGAGAGCACCTTCCCAAGGAGCCAGGAGGCTGATGGCCATCACAGGCAGTGCAGGTTCGCTCTGTCTGTCATGGCTTCAGGCTGATGTGCCCCTCCCAGAACACCCTGCTCCTTTCAAAAGCTGCCTGCAGGCTTTGAAGTTTCACAGATACAGGCACAGAGTCAGATGTGCTGCAGTCTAATTAATTTCAGGCTGACATTTTATTTACGACTACATGGTGTGGTTTCGCTTTCATCGGCTTTGTAGTTGTGATACTCTTAACTTGGCAGCTATTGACTTAACTCTGTTCTTCAAGAGGCATAGCCTGATTCTTTCGACTGTGGTTGTAAGGATGGTGCTATTGAGGAGCCCAGGGAAACAGGGCACATTGCAGGGAACCATTGCTTAATGTGATCTCATAAATTAAAACAGTTAAATATTCGGCACAGAATCATATCTATATCATATGCTAGTTACTTATCTGTCATGGTAATTATCTAGATTATATCAGTGTTACATACCACCCAGATACAGATTAAAAACTAGAATTCTCTCTTCCTTTTTCCTTAAGAATTATCTCCATTAAGAAAATAATATGCTTTCATTTTTAGATAGACTTTCTTGTGCCAAAGGAAGAGAGGGAGTGCCAACAGAGAATGCAGATGGGAAGTTAAGATGAAGAGAACTATGCACTGGGTTTGGCATGTATTGAAAATAGAGGTCATTTTTAGTACAGAGCGTTAATTAAGTAGCTAACAGTTTTAGAATTTGTGAAATAGCACAAAGTAAGACTACATGATGCTAGGAACCTCATTAAGGTAGGCTGTGTCTGGACTGTGTACTCTGGAGTATGTGCTGCACTCCCAGTCTCCTCATGATCCCCCTTGGATACCTGCCTATGACGTGCAATGACCATTTTTTGGCTAGAGTTCCTGCACTTTCTTTTCAGGGGGACCAGGGTGGAGAGGTGAGGAAAATTATGTACATCTTAAACCTTTCAACCCAAACTCTTTGAAGTATGTGCTTGGGAAAGACTAATTCATTACCTATAGACTCAAGCCTGCTCCAAATGAGAACATTTAAATGTACCTTTAAATTATACATTTACCTTTCAGTGTGTAAGCAACACAACCTAACCCAACCCAATCCCAATTCCCACATGCACATATGGCGCATCCCTCTCTGGGGTTGCCTTCCACAAAGGAGTGATGAGAAGGATGTTTGGCTCATCTGCTTCCTCTGCCATGCAACCATGGTTTGTAGACTCTGTCAAACCATGGACTGCCACTTCTAATTCTACAGATGCATAATATATATATTATAGCCATGTATAGCCATGGTTTTGGCTTCTGCCAACCAGCACTCTCTCAGACCATGCCTGATCATCGTCCAAAGGCTTATATGGACCACAGACTATCTCCAGTTGGCATTTGTATGATTCTAATCTTTCCTGTAAGGAAAAGTTGGCTATATGAACGTGACCCGTGATCTGCCATATGGCCTCACAGGTCAGAAAATGCACCATGGTCTGTTCTAAGCTGCAGGCACAAGTCTTGGAAGGCTGCTTGAAAAACCTGCCAGCTGTCCAAGTGACACAGCTGTGCCTTTCACTGTAACTAAATCCTGACTCATCTCACCAAGATTTGTGCATCTAACAGGTAGGGCTCTAAACTTCCACAGCAAATGGGTAGCGAAAAAGACAACCGGGTGAGGATTCAGCCCCTGTATGTTCTACACCCATGAATCACCCTTGCAAGATGCCTCTTGACTAAAAAGCTAGACAACTACTTAATGCCGGACTCCTGGCTTTTAGACACTTAGATGTGGGTAAGACTAATCGTACCTTTAGAGTCTCCAATAGCCTAGAACTACTGCAGTAGCTTCTTACTTCACTGAGAGGGACAAGTTTAATTTTCAGCCAGACTAGACAGATACATCATTCAGGATGCCCTAAATGGTTTTGGTTGGTACCTAATGTTAACTTAGTGCAGCCTTAAGATACCACAGTGACACTTGTTACCAAATGTCCCTGTGTAGTCCTCTGCATAAGTCTATCTTGTTCCCACCTGCATATGACATCAGAACTATTCTGTCTTGCATAGGACACCAAAAATCATTACCCATGTTGGCTGGAAAGGGTGTTGATTTTGGCTAAAAGAGGAAAAACATCAGTACAAACCCATATTCCTTTGTATCATCATACACTCCTTAACTCTTGCTGGGAAATAGCTTCGGTTTGAGAAATTGAGGAGGTCAAAGCAGTATTTGTTCTTCCCCACATCAAACAAAGTGCAGTTAAATTCTGTCCTGTTGTCTCCTGGGTGAAGGGTGTTTTCATACAGCCAGGTTGTTCTTTGACTCGGATGCTTGAGAGCCTCTTTATAAACAACAATTTTTCCACTGATAAAAGTGCACGGTGGAGAGACTACGAAGACCTGAACCAAAGTTTTGCATGTGGCTTCTGCTGCCACAACCAGTCTGTATCCAAATTTGTGAAGGAGATCTACAGGTCCTATGGAGGCAATGATGGAATGTGTATTTAATGATTTCAGTAACACGGTGATGTATATTTCTTGGCCAGCAGGTGGACAATCAAACTCTACCCACTGGGACCTAGACAGGGGGATTCCTTTGCTAGTTCTAATGCCCAGAGTCTCATCAGAGATTACTCTTCTGAATTCATAAAGGGCGCTGGTGAATATCACATCCAGTGAAATCACAGTCTTGTTCATGGCACACAACTGCTCATTTGTAAAAAGTCCAACCTGAAGGGAGCTCCCAAGCACCTCTGAACTCCTATTCAAATCAATATGAAATACTGGCCATTCCACATGGAGAGCGGACATGCTGCTTGTGCTCAACTGGGCAGCACTGCTGTTGTCACTGGGAGAGACCATTCTGAACAAGAAGTCACCAACACTCTTGAAATGGAAACACTCAAACACCACTGTCCCCTGGGACTGATTTGCTGGAAGCTGTTTTCTTGCAATTATCTCATTGGTGCTGGCATCCAGTAAAAGGATGGACACATGCTCTGCTGTCACATTACCACCACTGTAGTACTGATATTCCACAGACACTGTGCTGTTGCTGAAGGCTACATGATCTGGGTGCTCCAACAGGAGATACTCCACTTCACCGAGAACTGAAAGGAAAAGTTTCACAACAGTATTAAGAACCAAACAGACAACTGATCATTCATCTACCCTATGGAAGAAAATGAGTATTTTAAAAATGGATACTAAAAGTAGTTCTCAATCTTTTTCAAGTGAATCAGTTCACAAAAAAGTAAAAGGTCTTATCAATAGCAATTAGAGTGCAACAGCTCTTGGTCTGTGCAGGGTTGTGATTTGTAGCAGCTCAAAGTCCCCCACATTCAGGAAGGTTAAAACCTGTATTTTAAAGCAGACCACAAACCACCCAAAAGATTAACAGAAAACTTAATTTATCACAATAGATTCTCAAACTTTTCAACTTCTTTCACTTACAGATTTTTAAACTCCACTGCACAGAGGTTTTTCTGCTTCAGCTATAATTTAGCAGAAAAAGGACAGTGGTTTCTAATACAGACACAGGAAAAATGTCCCCCAAGTTAAATAGAATAGGAAGTCTGCATGATGCTTTTTGAAGCCTCTTCTCTTGCTCTGTCTTATGAATCTTTCATTTTGCTCATTTGCATCGCAGACACTTGAGTGAAAGAGCTGAAAATAACAGTGATGGTGACTGCAGCACTTTACTTGTCTCAGATGTGGTGCAACATGTCTAAATGACATCATTTCATTATAAATGGCGCAGTCTTTTCAAATTCACTTCTTGCATGACCATGTTTGTGCAAGTTGCTAGATTATCCTGAGACATGCTGTAACTAGTGATGATATCTAAAGCAATAAATTGGGAAGATTACATTTCCGTTCGTAGCTCAGCTACCTTCTCTGCGTTGCTTGAACCTTAAGGATTTCAGACACAGGAAGGTTATCTGAAAAATGGGAACTGCATACACCTATTCCAGCTACAGAATGTACTGTGAGACATCTTTATTAATTGTCTAGGAAAAGGCTTCTGAGCCTTGGATGGAAGGTGCCATGGAAGAGTAAAACTTCAGTTAAAGCAATCCTTTCATAAGGATCAACTAACAATACTTTGACTTGTTAAATCTGTTACACATGTCTTAAGATTACCTCAAAGAAAGCTTTGCTAGAAAAACACCGCAACTGCCAAGGCAAGCACTCAGCAGTCAGGAGTAGCAGGACTCATCTCACATAATATTAGACGCCTACTACTCTAAGCTTCAATTGGAGTTAGTCACCTTGGATTCACTTTCTTCTCAGCAGGGAAAATTTTCAGGAAGAAATTCATCTGACTGGCTACAGACATTTACATCAGGGTGGGGTGCAGTGTGCACTAGAAAAAAAGAGCCTATTACTTGCCACCAGCTATAACATGTCCTTAAAATAACCAGCTCCAACCACATACATAAAGTCCGAATAAAGGCGGCACACAAAGCCTTACACATATAAATCATGCATATACTCTTACATGTATGTGCTATAACTCAAGTCTTTCATTTGCATTTCCACAAGACACTGCTTCATTTGGCAGATGGATGGTGCTTATTACCAGAGGGTTCTTTTGTTCTCATTCTTCTGTGGTGGTCCTATGTATTATTGACTGCACACTGTCCAAAATACATCCTGATAACACAGAATTATTCATTTCCCCCATGGACTCTTCTATTGTGCTCTTATTGTAGTGTATTAGTGCATTAGAAATACTAATGAGTTTATCCTTCTAAAATCCCTGAAAAATTAGAGGATGTCACTATTCTTGTTTAGTGCATTACGAATCAAGGCACAGGCACAAAGGCAAAAACTGTCAAGTATCAACTAATTGTGGTGCCCTGTGAAAGCCAGGACCTGATTTTAAATACAATGCTCCTTCAGACATCCAAAGCAGCATCCCGCTGATCCCAGCTGTGGTGAACACATGGCAGCACAGCAAACCTGATCTCAACTTGGACATTCAGAGAGTAAGAAACAGACCTGAAATGCCTGTGAAAAATGTGTCCCTGAATTGCTCAGCAACACGTTCTTGCTCTTCAGGCTTTGGTTCTGTCATGTGTGCCTGCCCATATTTTACAGTCCTGTTCCTACTACCATCTTCTTTCTGTATCTCCTGGGTACTAGCTTAACTCCATTACTGTTACCACAGTTCTCCAAACTCCTGCCCTCATCTCTTTGCCTTACAGCTCTTTTATCTTCTACTGTTCCTTGGACCTGCAATTAACTCCAGCATGTTCCCACACTCCTTCCTCAGTGCCGGTGTGACATCAGGGAGCATGGGACAATCAACTCTCATGTCCAATAATGTTGAGGAATTCTTGCCCTGGGCTGGAGCATGCACAGGGTTGTGTGGGGCTGGCAAGAGGAGACAGCAGGAGTCAGGACACACTTGACCCTTCGGAGAATCTCATCACTACGTCATCTGAAATGATTTAGATCTGGACCAGACCTAAGCAACTCTTTATAAGGACAGCAGAAAGCATGTCCCAGGCCACTGTGAGCACTCCAACAAAGAACTGGAAGTTGAAGTTCCCAAAACCATGTTACGAGTTTCCCAGTGAAATAGTTGTGAGTTGCCAGGGTTTTGTTTCTTTGATAGTGGGCAAAATGATGTGTTTCTCTACACAGGGACTGGCTAGATTCAACTTAGCCAAAACATTAAAGGAAAAGGAAATCAGACCACAGCAAAAACGCAGCATGAAAAATTTCAATTTTAAGCTTTAAACTTACAAAAACATTCAAGCAATAGTAATGAGAAGCATTGATGTTTATACCTACTGCTTTATTGTCCTTACTCTCTTTTACAACTGTCTTAACCCTCTTGCACTGTTTTTTTATTTGGAATGGCTGAGACAAGGAGTAACACCACTCTGTATGTGGGAGGGAGGACAGGAGAGAGGGCAGAGAACTCTCGTGTAGTTTCCATCAACCCCCATGCAGATCACTCAGGAAGTGAGCAAAGTGAGCATTACTGGAGGATGCTGTTCCACACTTCAGAGCTCTGGCTGGTGCACCCCAGTTCACAGCATCATTTCCCCCATGTTTGGTAAATAAGAACTTTGCACTTTTCGACAGCCCACATAGCAGTTTTTCAGAATGCTCCAAAAGACACCACTCAGAAGGAGCCAGCTTCCACTGCAAGCTCCTTCAGCTGCCCTCCAGCCTACTCCGTGCCCATGACTCTGCCACGTGCCAAAGCCTGGTCCCAATTGTCTGGACACCCAGTCAGGGGCATCTTTCAATGCACTTGTATTCTTTTCATTGTCATTACAATGGTCTCCCATTGAAATAAGTCTGGCTGTGGTACCAACAACCTGCCAGAGGAATCCTCGTAAGAATTCACACTTAGAAAGATCAAAAGAAAAAACCTTGTTTTCACTGAGGAGCAAGAAGAATTACTTAAGGGTGCAATTCAGATAGTTATTTGTAACTGTGTTTAAGCCAACTTGGGTTGTGCTCTTGGCTTGTCAGCCACTGGTAACACAGAGCTAAGCAGAAGAAAAACATCATTAAAACCGATAAAAAAGAATACTGTTTAGTTGGATGATAAGGCTTTTTTTAGCACTTCAGTAATTTTCCAGAGCATACTGGATCACTTAAAAAATAGTCTTGGCCTGAAACAGAGAACTATATGAGTGAAATAGTTACCTAAAATCTATGTACATAGTAATACTCAAAGATGCATATATGCAGAAATGTTTGGAAGCAGTTTTCTGAATTATGGACTGCCCTTTAACTGGAAATAAGGCAAAAGTTGATGCACCTAAAGTTTGCAACAGAGTTTAAGCTCATTAGCTGCACCTTGTAATTACTTGCTATGCCACGCTCTATAAAGTTCATGAATAATAGCTTTTACCTCTGAGTCAACCAGCTGTGAATGTCTACAGGACTGGCTCACCAAGAGCCAGTGGATACTGCAATCATTCATCTTACTTCTTGCCTTCAGTGAATTTAATATTTACCTTCACTGTGTTACCCACTCAGAGCAGTGTTCTGACCTGGGCTAGTTAACTGTCTTATTAAAAGAAGAAATGGTACTAAAAGTCATAGACTAGAGTCTTTAATTCTACTGGAACCAAGTTCACCTAAAATATGGCAATTCTAGGTTCTCTACATCTTTTAGTGATCCCTTGTTCTGGAGGAGAGATGGAACATGCACAGAGGAATGAGTAGCATACTTACTAGTAAGTCATTACTTATAATCAGATTTTTCTCACTTATACAAGGAGAGTAAACTGCATACATTCTTGTCCATTTCTCTCTTTTGTAAGACATCTGCAGCTGTTTGGTGCATGAACTACCTGCTGCAGTTCATTCCATAAGTGGAGATCAACCACTCCTTTTCCCATGTTTTCCATGTTATACTCATTTCTGCTGTGCATGGCTTAATCCTCCAGCGTGGTTTGACAACGTACTGCAGCTGTCAGAACAATGCCTGCTATTAAACCAGGAATGCAATTTTCTAAAATATCTGAATTGTTTATGAATTAGAATCCCATTTTCAGAATTTCTAATTTACTCTGCAATAAGAAAATAAGTTGCAAATCTACTTCCTACTTAGCACATTCTTGGAAATGATAAGATACCTGCATATGATGCCCTTCAGCTTGTAGACATCTTGCAGTTGTCTGACTTGAACTTAGGATGTCTAACTTCCCTCCTCGGCAGCTTTTGGTGAGAAGGAGGTGCTTTTTCATTCTATACATCTCAGCTGCAGATGGGTAAGAGCTGCTTTCAATATGTACTGATTTGTGCATGGACTACTCAAATAAGACTATTTGTCTCTGACTGCCTGCCTAATTCACGTGACTAAGATTGAATGACTATGAACACCAACCTTTGGCTTCTTATAAGGTCAGAGGAAAGAACACCTCTGTTTTTCTCAAAAATTCTCCAGGTGGCAGCTTAGATCCATCAGATGGGGCTCACTCAGCCCTAGAAGGTTGGCTGTGCTGTAGATGCTTACATATCAGCCAACCATCCACGTTCCTTTCCTAGTAATGGAGAGAAACAGGTAGTTCTGCAACACAGTTCTACCCATCCTGCTATGGATACCTAAAACAGGCCTACCTTCCATGATGTTCATTAAATATTATGAAATATAAGTCTTACAAGAGAGCAGAGTTCCAGTTACTGCTTCTAGCACAGCCAGTCCCTTGATGCCCATGGAAATTTGTTCATTTATCTTGTTTATTTCTCTGAGCAAATTTACAGCAGGAAAGGTTTCTGCCACCCTGATCTAAAGGGGCAGTTTATGCAAGTTGCATTTTCCACTCAGCTATTGCCTAAGATCTAGACTAAACTCTGTGCCTATCAGTGGTGGCTTCTGTAGCATTTCATTTCAACAGATCACCTGGAAATATCAGCATCCAAAACCACCTTGAGAATGCACACGGCAGTTTTCCATTGATAGGCTCTAATACTCACCATAGTCACAGAGCACTACTAACAATAGATTTGAAAAATCTTTCAACATCTGTTTCATTCTGACCAGTGAGATCCCGGGTCCTTTTACTCCTCATGTCCTTTCACAGCTCCAAAGTGCCGGCACGTTTTCCAAAAACACCTAAAAGTTAAAAAATTACAGCTCTGTCAATTTTGCTTCATAAAATATAAGAAGAAAGACATCCCATTAACAAGTAAAAAAAATTAAATAATTATTAATCAACTATTAATTAACATTTCTCTCCCATTTACTTAACAATTTCTACCACTGTATCAATGCATCTGGATAAGCACAACTGCAACTCACTGTACAATAACTTTCTGTCCTGAAATGCAGCTCCTGAGCCAGAACAACAAGGACAGGTAACAATGATTTTACCTTTGTACAGCAGAAACTGCTGCTGTGCATGACTTATATTATGACCAAGGCTCACAATAGCAAAATAATGAGTATTTTATACAAAATATAACTCTGAGCTCAGCACATACTGATACTGGAGATTTATTGCTGCTACACAACTCATATAGTTTGTCAGCTGCTTTCAAGTATGAAAGCAGCTCAGCAGTAAATTACCTTCTTGGGCATCAAACTCCTCTGTTATTCAGTTCTAGTAATATACTTAGTGATCATACCAGATTCATAAAAGATCTATAACTGCCTTTTATGTCATTCAGACTGATCAGATGGAGAAGGTGCTAACTTCCCCATTTTCCTCCATAATTTTTTAAGTTTACATTCACTACAGCCTTGGCTAAGCCAATAGAAATAGACTTCTTTTGGCAAGTTTCCCAGTTTTATGTCCATGTGGTTTAAACTAGTCTTTATGAGTCTCGTAACAATTGGATAAAATAGTTGGAAGCACAATGATAGCAGCAAAAGCAAATAGTTTCCTTCAGAAACATAAGTAGGAGGGAATTGAGAAAGTTAAATTTTACTCACGCTCTACTCCATTTCAAAATATAAGAATTGGTGCTCTGTGTTTCACAGGAGCACCTGTAGGCCAGTGTCACTGTGCTCACCATCACAGAAACATGCAAAAAAAGGTCTCGATCCATTAAGTTTACAACGTAATTTTATGAGAGAAATCTGGCACTGGGGCAGGCAGAAGTTAGGAATGAGCAAAACTGTGGAGGATGATGATAAAACATAGGAACCAAGTATGGCAAAGATCATGTATGTCTTCAGGAATCACAAATGAGATATTTCAACAATTACACTGCTCGGCTTGTTGAACTAAGAGGCGGCAGACATGTTACTTGAAAGCTTTTTGAACTGCTCTCTGTGCCAAGTGGCTGGAGAGAATAATTTCTAAGAAAAGACTAACAGCACAGCCTTGCTCAGTAAAAGCCCATTACAATAATAGCTGCACATATCTGAAAGGAATAATCATCATCTGGCCCAGGAACTTGACAGGGCTCCAGAAAGCATTAGATAGGGACAGTGATACCGCCACCACCCTCAATTTCACTTGATACGCTGTAAATTACAGGAAGACAAACCTTATGCCTCAGGAGAGGGGCGGCTGCTAACGGAGGGCGGTGGGGAGCCAGCCTGCTCCCAGGGACGGCTGCTCCCTAGCTGCCCCCGGCTGCCAGCAGCAGGCGCAGCATCACACCGGCAACAGCATTCCCTGCCTGTGCTGTTATTGATCACTAATCAGTTAATCCAAACAAGGAATCAAAGTAGTCCAAAACCAAACAGCAGGTTTTGCTTTAAAAAAAAAAAATGTGATAGGTATCTTGTCCTTTAGTGTTAACTGCTCGAAGAAAACAGAAAATATGTGGCATTGCTGCAAACTGCCCTGAAATAAAGAGGGGGAAAATTGCTTTGTAGGCCACTAACGTGATTGTGCTGGATGACTTTAATGGGTCCTTTCCATTCCTAACTTTCCTAGCTGTGGATTCTTCAAATGGCTTTTACAAATACTTCTTTCAGAAAGTCACACATAGATGAAATTAAAATAATTTTAATCTCAGTCTAATGAACAACATGCTGCACAGAGGAAATGAAGCTATGGCTGGGAGAAAAAAATCCTCAGGAAAAAAGAAAAAAGCCTGTGTAGGAGAGCACTCTTGAGGTAGTTGCCTTACATCTTAATTTGCACATCAGCCCAACCGAGGAAAAAGCAGCATGGTTCATGAGACAGGTCGCCAGCGGGAGGCACAGGGACCAGACCTGACTTCTGTTCCTATTCCTGCCACCGCCAGACATAATGTCAGCAAACTGCAGCATTAATCTGCTCCCCTCCTTTCCACCCCATCTTTCATGCTCTGTATTTATAGCAAAGACTTTTCAGGACAGAGACTCTTTCTAACCAAGCCTGTGGATGGAGCCCAGCACCAGAGCCCTTGGGTGTTTTGGTAACACCAATCATTTGTCAAACCAAAACCTCCTTCCCTCTCACCCTTCCTTCTGTGTTATCTTGGCTCGCTTGGGAAAATATTCCGGCGTGCAGTGCAGGTAACACCCAGGCTAGAACTGGAGTATTTGAAACTGTACCAAAACTAACTTCCAATTAGTGAGATCAGGTACCTCTGGAAGCCTAGCCCAGGGCTACTTCACCCTCTGCACGCCTCTGCAGCAACTGGATTGCAGCAGGAGCCCTCCCACCTCATACCCATACAGCTACTTCAGGCTGTCGCCTGCAGTACAGCCCCACTTTTGAACAGAGCTCCAATTAAAGTGCTCCATGAAGCCTCCCTGAGCTTTTGCTCCTTTGCAAGCTGAATTCCAATAGCAAGAATTGCTATTCCAAATGCAAGAATTGCTGGCCCATTTCTGCTGTAGCATTGTCCCCCTCCTCCTCTCTTTCGGCACAGGTTTGTTCCTCTCCCCTCCTTCACTTTTCCTTCCTTTTGCCTCATCTCAATTTTGGACAGGCCCTTCTTTGGACTGACCTCTAAGCTCAGTTCAGAATTTTCCCCTCTCCCCTCTATCTTCTCTAAGCCAATTTCTTTCCAGATTTCTTCTCATTTTTAGGTCTTCTTCCAAACTCTACATATATTTGCCCCCTGCTCAGTTATGTTCCCACTTTTCATACTCTCATAAAATATTGGTTTTTGAAGCAGACAGTACATTTAAATGGTTTCTACTCTATTTGGATCTTTTACCTCAAGTTCATTAACTTAATGAGATAAAAAACGATGGAACAGAGAAGGCTATCAGACTTCAAATAATTGGCTTTTTAAATTTATTGCTCTCGTGGACAAGCATGAACTGAGGCTCCATTGTGTGAAATGCAGCAGAAGCACAGCAACATAAAAAGATGCTTTCTTCTTCCAAGAGACAGTGTAATGGGCTGATTGGAAGTGGAAGGCTTCCTCTCCAAAGGGAATTTGAAATGACAGATGAGGAGGGCATAAGCCATAAAGTACTTTGGAAGTGAAGACCAAGAGGCTTGTGTGCAACACAAATGACACGGGGAAACTTTGAGCCCCTGCTCTGCAGCAGATTTCCTGTTACATCTCTTAGTTTTCCTGTGGCATAGCTCTCCACTGGAGATAGTACCTCACTATCTGGTATGGGTGCTACAGAATAAATCCTCATCAGCTGTGAGGTTTGCAGGCATCAGAGTGACATGAACCATATAAGAGCTGAACATGAAATCTGAAATTGTACCTATAATATTTTTTGCAAATAAGTAACAGAATAGGCTATAATACTGTCTATTCGGGTCACATATACTAATCTATTCAAAAAATGTCCCTATTTCTCTACATCATTAAAATCATGAAGTATTTTGGGACCATTTTGTTTTACAAAACAACCCTAAAATAAACGAACCAAGCCAACACAAAATCCCAAGAAAACTTGATTTATGACTCCTGGTACTTTTTGCAGCAGTATCCAAGGCTGCAGCGCAGACATGACATTTCAGATACCAGCCACCTCTTCTGTGAGCTGTCACCTGCTGATTTAGCAGTTACCACCTTCACCAACTGCAACAGCACAGCATTCAGCGCCAACTCCCCCTTTTCAAGGTAGATGAGAGGCAAATAAGCCTTGTAGTTAAGAAAAGGCCATCAGGAATTAATCAGACACTCCATGACCAAGCACTGAGTTTAATGAGAACACAAAGCCATGGCACTCAAAACCTCAGTGCTCTGGAGTCTCATTCATGCGAAGGGAAGTGCCACTGATGGATCCCACATTTCGCCTACCCACAAGTACCCTCAGTCCTCCTCTTCTTTGCAAACCCCCAGCAAGAGCTGAGTCCTCCCCTGCTCTAGCTCCATCCTCCCTCAGTAACAGGCCTGTTCTTGCCCATCCCTCCTCTGAGCACAGCCCTGCTCCCTCCTTGTCCCCCCAGTCCCATAGCTCCAGGTGAAGGTGGATCCAGCCGTGGTGCAGAACCCCCCACGACTGAGGGCACATGTGAGAGCAAGGTGGGAGAAGGGCTTGGAGAAGGAGTAAGTGTGTGGGGGGGTGGTAAAATGTCAGATTGAGGAGGGATCCTCTTGGAACCAACCTGCCCCTGCCCCAAGCACTGCCCCAAGCACTGCCCCAAGCAGCAGCACCTACCCCAAGCATTCTGATGGACCCAGAAACCAGCCAGGGTCTGGATATTTATTGGAATGTAAAGCAAAATGTTGACAGAATTAGAGAGAAAAAAAATCCTTTATAACTGTTCACTAGTAAACATTTTTCAGTTGTATTTGCAACCCAAGAGCTGCACAATTCTGGCTGTGCATGAGAGCTTGACAGCAAAACAGGCTACAGATAGAAAAGCCTGAAAGTCCCTAAATTCTCCTTACATTTCACAGGGAGCACTAACAGCAAAAAGAAATGTGTATCTGCAACACTTCCTCAAATGGAAGGTATTTTATCTGTATGTTGGAAAAGAGATTAATTATTTTCAACCAGCATAGGCTTATTGCAATGGGATTAGACAGCTATTGAAGTGTTACCACCTGCTGGGAATTTCAGAACTTCCCATATAATCTTCCAGTTTTGACATTAAAGAGAGAACACCTCAGGTATGCATCACATTTTATCTAAATCTAATCACTGCTGACCAGCCAGGGTGGTCAGGGGCAAAAATATGCCACTTCTTGGAAGATACTGAGTTTAGGCAGGAAAGTATCTATCTGATGTCTGCCACAGCAGGGGGCTGGAGCTGACATCCTCAAAGGCATCTTTCATTCTTATTTACACATCCGACAATTTTACATTGTTATCAGATAATGACTTTATTAAAATTATGCATTCAAATTCACTAGGCTGTAACTGACAGCACCAGATCCTCCGTGTGCACATAAAACCCCCAATAACTAGCTGGTAAAGCCTATTTTCATTAATATTTGGGGTCAGATCTCAAAAAAAATCCTGGGATTTCTCAGCTCCTTTTGATATTAACATAGAAATTCAAGAGCAAGCTGGCCAGCAACATCTGTCCTTTGAAACCTAAGGGCTTACAGTAGACAGAGTATAGGGATGATATTTACTTTGGAAAATATATAGTGAGAATAGATTTATTAAACATAAGGAGATTTGGGAAGGCGTTCAAGCAATAATAAAGAAAGATTGCAAAGAATTAAATATATATTAGATGAGACTTCATGGCATAAAGGAAGAAATACAGTCATCCATTCTTTCCTTACCCCTTCAGAGTTAAAAAAAAAAATATATATAGTCTACTGTTCCTGAAATTCCCCTTTTGGCGGAGTTTATAATGAAGATCATAGCATGGAGAACATATATGGCACAGCTGATACAATCAGAAGTTTGTTAGAAATGCAGGTCTGAAACACCATGAAGTATCAGTATTAAAAAGAGAACTGGGAAGCTTTCTCCTGCGCTTTACCCTGGGTTTGCCGTATACTCACACGGTTTCGACTGGTCTAGCGAGTGATATAAAGCAGAAATCACCAAACATGCTAGAAACCACTAAAATGATTCCTACCTAGCACGGACTCGGGTGACGAACCCGGGCGGTCGCTCCCCGTGCCGATGCTCCCGGCACTCCGGGAGTGCTGCAACACCGGGGCTCCGGGCGGGACCGCCGCTGCCTCCGGGACAGAGGCGACCACAGGGGAGATCCGGGCAGGGACAAACCCGGGACCTGCCGTCTCACGGCTGTTCTAAAACACCTCCAGGGCCGCCCGTCACGGCGATCACGGCGCGGTCCCGCGGCACCGCTCGCTCCGACCGACGGCTCTCCCGCCCGTGCCCGCCGGCTCCTCGCCGGCAGACGCCACCCGGCCGGCTCCGAGCCCGGGGCTGCCGGGGCTCCTCACCGCCCCAGCCCTCGGCACCCCGCGACCCGCCCGCAGCCCCTAGCCCCCGGGCTCGGCTCTCCCTCCGCCCGCCCCGCGCTCACCTCCACGCCGCGGGCGGAGCGGCCGGCGGTCGGGGACAGAGCGCGATCCTTCCCGTGGAGGAGCCGCCGCCGGCGCTGCCCGGGGCGGCGGGCGGGCGCGCACTGCCCGGCGGCGGCGGCGGCGGCGGCAGGAGGGTTAAATGGCGGCTGCGGGCGGCTGTCAGCGGGCGCGGGGCGGCGGCGGGCGCCGAGCGAGGGCAGCCCGCGCCCCTGGCGGCGAGGCGCTCCCGGCCCGGCCCGGCCCGGCCCAGCCCTGCCCCGCCGCGGCCGCGCCGCCCTCACACGCCCGCCCGCTGGGCTGCGGCGGCCCTGCGGGAGAGGAGATGAGGGAGGGACGCGCCCCACCCGTGCGAGCCCCGGGCTGGGCCGGAGGCCAGTGCCTGTGGGGGCCCTGGGGCAGCCCCGCAGCTCCCCTCACGGTGCGCGGTTTGTATGGCAGCCGTGCGAGGAGCGGCTGAGGTTACTTGGGCTGTTCAGCCTGGAGGAGGCTGAGAGGAGACCTCATCGCGGTCTACAGCTTCCTCACGAGGGGAAGCGGAGGGGCAGGCACTGATGCCTCCTCTGTAGTGACCAGTGACAGGACCCGAGGGAATGGCCTGAAGCTGTGTCCGGGGAGGTTTAGGTTGGATATCAGAAAAGGTTCTTCCCCCAGAGGGTGATTGGGCACTGGCACAGCCTCCCCAGGGAAGTGATCACAGACTCAGCCTGACAGCGTTCAAGAAGCGTTTGGACAATGTTCTCCGGCACATGGTATGACTCCTGGAGTGTCCTGTGTAGGGCCGGGAGTTGGGACTCGATGATCCTTGTGAGTCTGTTCCAGCTCAGCATACTCCGTGCAAATCCCTCGCCTCCCGCTGGGCGTTGGTAAGGGCAACCTGCCCAGGCACGGGCTGGCACGCTGGAGCCAGGCTGGGCGATGGCTTGTGAGCAGAGCGGCGGGCAGGCGGGAGGCTGCTCTCCAGAGTCAGCGAGACAGCTTGCAGCAGTGCGGACGGAGCGTCGAGCAGCAGCACCAGCTCCTAAATGTGCCTAACTGCAGCCGAAGGTCACGTGTATGTGGGTATTTGCCATGTCAAGTGTTTATTGATAATGTTCAGAGATGAGTTGTTACATGATAAAACTATCCTTGTGCAGAGACTTCTTTAACAAAAACCCTTTCCGTCCGTTTTTACGCAACAGACTCATTTATCTCAAACTGTGGTTAAATTTATTTGCATGACATGAAGTCTGTGATTTAGATACAGACCAATGGACACCTACATGCCCACAAAGATAGGAAAGGATCTCAAGAAGTGCTTACATCAGACAGTGTTACATGTAAAGAATTTTCCTGCTTTCCCTTATTCATTTATAATAAGTGTGGGCATGACATAAAGGCCCAAGAGGAAGGAAGTGTCAGCTTTTGGTACTCAGAATTAAAAACAGACCACAAGGTCCCTGCTAGTTAACTCGTATCATCTATATGATGGAGAAAATACAATTTCCACATAACACAGGTATCCCTGTCCCAAGTCGATGCTGAGACTAAACAGTTGATCAGGGTTGTTGCCCACCACTGTTGGCTGGACTCTGATCAACCTGCTGCTAAAACCCTTTTCCATATGCTAGCTGGGGTCTGTGGTGGTTAATGCTTCACAGGCACACTGCCATCTGGAGTACTGACAAAAACCTTTGGGAGAACAAGAGAAACCCTTGCTGGAGAACTCAGACTGTATTCTGGTCAGCAAAAAGAGAACTATCTGTGTGTCATGAACATTTCCTGGGCTGTTTTTAAACATTTTATTTTGAACAATCCAAATTCTAAATATTCTCCTCGTTTGTTTTAATAGAAGTGTGTACAGTTGGGTTTTTTTAACTCGTCTGTCTTTTATTATGGGTAAGATTTTGTTTGATGGTTTGGAGGATACGCACACGTGTGTGTATCCAGTCTAAAAAGTGAAGGACACTGCATTTTGCCACCAGACACTTGCAGCTACACGACCATGTTACATGTCTTGTGGTGAGATTGTGCAACCCTTCCTTTGAATGCTGAGGAGCTTCCTGTGTCCATGTCTGGTCCTGGTCGGTGTGACTGTGGCAGCAAGAATTCACCTCCAGGCAGTGCAACTGTAGAGGTGCTGAAGTGCAGAGGTGCGCAGTCCTGCCAGGAGCATCTTTCCCATTGATCGTGTAAGGTACCAGCTGGCACAAGTGAATGCTCTGTGGCACTGGGTTTGGTTTGAACGAAACAGGAAATAAATTACACATAGTAATAAAGAAAACAATACTCTAATTAGATTCCAGATGATGGAGAAGCTCAGAGAAGAGTGAGGTGAATGGCTCCCTGCTCTGAAACGTCTGCTCAAGTCCAGGACTGAAACTTCCAGTCTCACTTGCTGCCTATATTTAACATCTGAAAAATCTTACTTTGGGGAATCTATTGCCAGGTTTTTTTCCACTCTGAGCATAATCTTTTGAAGATTTAATCACTAGGAAAAAAAAATCTCTTTCCTCTGTAATGCAGAGGAGAAAGTAAAGAAATCCATGCAGCAGAAAAGAGTCTGGAACACGTGGCAAGATGTTTTACTTTATCATGGTATTTTGCCCTTATTATAGTGCCTTTGATCCAATGGCCTTACAGTATTTTAGGAGTTATGAATGATTTTTGATCTTTTGTTTCCCAATTCTGATGAAAAAGGCTTGGTCTTATTTTTTTTCTGCCAGAGTAAAGTGATTCTCTGAGATTATGCTCAAACTGTAAAGTCAGAAACAAAGCCAAGACAGCAGATCAGGTGTCTTGGAGGAGAAGGCACTCCCCCTCAGTGCCTTCTTTCAGACCCGTATCGCCTTTGTGTCAACACTTCCAAAAGGGGACGGGGTCCAAAAAATGGTGATTAGAAATCACAAGTCACCCCTATGATTATATGGTAAAAATTGTAAAGACCCCAGATAACAGGAGGATGAGCACTGGATAAATAGACAGGCTACTTTATTAAACCCTTTGAAGCACAGTGGATTATGTTTTCACATAATACACCTGCTGTGATGCTGAGGACTAAGATCTGTCTTTGTTAACATGCCATCCAAATTTCATCAGGAACATATTTTTCATTAAAATACTTCAACGGAGCTGGTCTCTGAGGCATCTGGCTAGCGGTGGATAAAATCCTTGCCATTAAAGTTGGTTTCCCTGGAGAGTGAGAAACTAATAACAGAAGGGACGGGGGAATTGAGGGAGCAGACAAATGCCCATTTAGCCCACAACCATAATGTGGAGATCTAAATTAAGTTAGGCACTGAAGGATACAAAGAGAGAGTGGCCTTTAATTGCTGATCTCTAGCACCAGCTGCCGGCATGATAAGCAAGCGGGGAGTACAGAAGGATCCCACCTGTGCACAGATCCCAGGTAACTGCTGGGCTGAGGCAGTCTGTGTGGCTGAAATGCTGAAGACAGCCATGGCAGGAAGGTCAAACAGGAAAAAGCTTCATGGCCTGTAAAAATGGGATTATGTGTTTTCCAGCTGCTGGCAGCTGTGCAGAAATTACTTGCATGTGTGGTGATGGGCAGTGCCAGAGGCTGTGGGCAGCTGCCCCTGCTTAGCCAGGCCAGAGCAGCCACCTTGGCTCCAGCCAGGAGCTGAAACTGGTCGGCTTGATTTTACCCAAAACAAGTTAAGGTCCCTTATATGAAGGGCATGATCACCAGATTGGCTGTGTTGGTGGTTTTTAGTGGGCATAAGGTGGTGTGTTGGTTTCTGGCTCTGTCCCCACTGCCAGCACAGTTGGGCTGGGAAGAAAATGTCTATTTCTTCCGTTGGCATAAAAACAAGATCGTGTAGTAGCACATATTGTCCACAGACCACCAGGTGTGATAGCAGAATGGCTGGCTACTGAATTCCCTCTCTGCTCTGTGTAGTAGGGAGAGATGTGACATTGTATGTGATTTCTATCTGTGCAAAATATGCTAAAAGCCTTGTCTTGCTGATATTAAATTGACCTCAGGCTTCCTAGGAGGAGCAGTAATAATAAGCGTGCAAGCCAGAGAAATCTCTATTTGCCCTCATCCACACTGGCAAAGGAGAATTAATTGTGAAACCCCCAAAGCAGTGCTGGCTGGGATTCAAGAGCATAATCTGTTATGGATGATCAAGGTAAGGACCAAAACGGTAACATAAATATTTGGTGGTTTAGGGGGAAAATGTGAAGAGCTGGCAAGAGTGAGAAACTGAAGCATGTCCTTTTGGAAATGATATCTTGGCATTGTTCAAGAAAATTTCTCAAAAAAAAAAAAAAAAAAAAAAAAGAAAAAAAGAGAAAGGTTGTACTGCAGTCTTAGTTGGAGAACTGACAAGAATATAAATAATTTAATGACCAAGGGCATTTAAATTAATAAAAATAAGTAGGGAAAAAAAGCTCAAATTGTTCGAAATTGGAAGCATAAAGCTGGTAAAGAACATAAAAGAAGATGAGACCTGCAGTCAGCGATGTTGAGTGACAAAGATTTGTCTAATTTTAATATAAATTTGAAACAAAAGAATGGCTGCTATTCTACTGCTATCCACTGCTATGTGAAAAATCTGACTAATCAGTTGGAGTGCAAAAGAAACACTGATGTTCAATAAACATTTCTGTTCTGCTGTGGGGTGAAAAACAGAAAATAAAGCCATGCTCCAGAGTGGTAAGAAAATATTTCTGTACCAATGCAAGCCTGAGAATGTAAAATAAGAGCAGCTCCAATGAAAGAACTTAAAATCAGCAGCTCTGGTTAAACTTTCATCCAACAGTTTTTAATATTGTTTCTCCTATCAGTTGGTGTGGAAATGCTGTGGAGTTTTCAGACCACTGTATGAATTATCATGGGTGGGTTTTCATTGATTTGGTTGGTTTGTAAAGAGATAGCAGCCCTGGCTGATACGGACCTGTCAACCTTACCCAGATTCCAGACATAGGGATGGAAAAGCTGATAATAAAAAGTGAGAGTACCATCACCAATGCCACTTGACAAAAATTGGTGGAAAATGTATTTTAGATAAATGTAGAAGCTTGGTAAGTAAAGGGAGCAATGTTATAATGTAATAATACTTAACATTTCCATAGAACATTTGGATTGGTAAACCCTGATATTTCCATGAACGATGCTTGCATAGAATTAGCACAGTATGCTTTAAAAGGATTAAGTGTTGACTAATTGATCTCAAAATGTCCTTTTAATGTGTAATTTTCATGCAGGATGTATTTACCTAAAAGTTTAAGCATGGACTAGGCTTTAGCAATTTAAAAATTTTTCAGAGACCTAAAAAAGTATGTAACATCATCACTGCTCAGATTTTCCAATACCACACAGATTGGGAGAATGGTAAATTCTGAAGACAAGTCACTATCGCTGAGAAATCTCTGAGTACACTGGGCTTTAGCCAACAATACCTGTTTTAATATAGCTCCCACAAAATGACACCTCTAGGAACAAAGACTGTAGAACATGCTTTGTAGGATGCACAGCTCCCTCATGGGGAGTCATTACATTACAAAGATCTGCAGATCATACTGAGTTGTTAGCTAATCTTGAGCTCCCACTGTCACATCCATGAATTCGTGCTTCTGCCCACAGGATTGGAGCAGAGAATGATGCCACCTTACTTAGACAAGTTGAGCTATGTGGATGGGGAGTGAATTGAGCATGAGCACAGGTTCAAGCAGGTGTTTGATAGCACAGGAATGCCCTCTGTGTGTATGGTTGGAGGTATAAAATCTGGGGCAACAAATTGCCTCTGCAATTAACACTTTTACTGTAGCTTTTCTTGACCCAGTGCTGGTATTCACAATTTAAGGCAGCTATTGGGTAACTATGGAAAGCGTTTGGAAGAGCAGAAAAAAGGACAACATGGTGGGCAAAAAGACTTCAAATGATCAATGTTTAAGAAAATGTTATATTCCAGGACACTGGGCATGACAGGAACTCATCCTTAATAAAGCACTTATTAAATATAAGGTCCAGTGGCTAGAAGACAAACTAAACACATTCTGATTGTGTACATCAAAACTATTTTTCCAACAGGTAATAATCACTGGAATAATCTGCCAAGGGATGCAGTGGGATTTCCCAGAAGGTGCAATCTCTTGTTTTTCCTAAAGAGGAATTCTACTTCAAACACAAATTAAATAAGGGAAGTCTTACAGTTTCTGTTACCTGAAAGGTCAAGCAAGATGGTAATATTAGTTTCTTCTGGCATTGTAACCTTATAAATAGAGTCCTGGTGGAAAAAAAAAAGAATTATCCTCATCTTGGACTTCCCCAAAACACTGTGGGAAAAAAATAGGAATGCAGAAATATCAGAAATAGTCACTTTGCAACAGTTGTGCTTAGTTTGATATGTCTACTGAAAAGACCAAAACATTTTGATTTTCACTCCAGAATGTGTTTTAAGATCTTCCTTCTCTCTGCCAGAGCTCAGCCATACCCAATACACCAATTTCCAGAGCTGCTAACTAGTCAACGTTTGATAATCACAACAAAAGCTGGGTTTGAAGTCAGTGGGAGTTTTGCCATTCTCATCTAATGGGTGGATCAAACCAGAATATCTTTGCAATTTAAGTACACACCTCAAATTCTCTGTCCAATGCTAAGTGAAACTCAGGGGAATTACGCCACACACACGCAACTGCTGAGTCTGGCTGAAACAACAGACGTTTCTCATACACCAGTATCCAATACTGTTATATTTAGGCAACATTTAGAAAGAATTCTACCTACATGAAGTGAGTCACTAAATAGCCAGAGTAAAAATGCCATACCAGCAACAGACAAATGTATTCTGTGCAACTGTGCTGGCTTTTTTTTTTGTTCTTTGCAAAAAGAGAGGGCTTCACACATAATGTATCCTCCCGCAATTTTCTTTTGGTTAAAAGAAAATAATGACTCCTGTCTTTTAGTTTCTGGGAGCGTTCTGCATGTATGGAGCAAGTGACACAGGAGCACTGATTTGACTGTTGGCTTCAAAAATGCAGTGAAACAGCATATAGATTAGGTAAGTCCCCACCTTTACAACTTCCTGAGATAATACTGATGATAATACAAGTACATGAAATACTTGGAATTGACAAAACAATGCAAAAAGTCTAAAGAGTCTGAGCCTTGTGGTCAGAACAGGACTAGATTCACATTGACTATTCCATCAGTACCAGCCCCTTTTACCTTGAATTTGCTGTCCATCTCTGCTGTGAGCATGGCAGAGTAGGGTTCAATGTGCTCTTTTATCAGTAGAAACTGTAAGTCACAGCATTCTGTGAGTCCAGTAAGAAAGCAGGAAACCCCAGATCCTACCTGGTCTTTGGTCTGGAGCAGGAATATGAAGCAGTATGGTTTCTGTCAGGTCTGCCTCTCCATGAGCGTGTGCTAACTAGCAGGCTGTGGGGTTTTCTGAAACCTAAGTTGCCTTCAGTCACTCCTGAAATTTTTGTTTTGATGTGTGGTTTTGTTTGGTTTTTGTTTTTTGTTTTTTTAAAAAATTTGAATAACACCTTAATTCTAAACCACAAAGAAAAATTACTCTCAAGCCTGCTGGACAGGACAAGTACCTGGGAGGTGTCTGGGAGGACAGATACTTGGACTTCTGCTCCAATAAGAATATTTAAATAGATCTTAAAATACAGACCTTTAAAATGTTGCCAACGCATATGTCTACAATATTCTCTCAGCATGAGTACTTGTAGCTCATTCTTCAG
The DNA here is from genome assembly GCA_036785705.1 of Acanthornis magna. Classification (NCBI taxonomy): domain Eukaryota; kingdom Metazoa; phylum Chordata; class Aves; order Passeriformes; family Acanthizidae; genus Acanthornis; species Acanthornis magna. Next base: position 19,675,125 of record JAWUZG010000090.1, read on the forward strand.
AGAGCAAAATAATAGTTGAAGTCTTTCCAGCAGAAGGTGACCTGGAACTATAGGATCTTGCATTTCACATGAATGCCTGAAGGGCTGAGAGTTAGGATGAAATAGGAACTGCTAGAGTAGGAGAAGGAAATAATTGTCAGATTTGTCAATTGAACTCAACAGAAAATTCATTGGAGAGGGAGTTCCTTCCAGAGAAAACAATGACTCCTTATCAAATCCACAAATGATTTTGAATTGGCCGTTCTTGCCTTTTCAGTGTGTATTTTGAAAGAACTGTCCAGTTGCAAATGACAGCCTCCCAGGCTTCAGGAAGCAGGAACCTCTACTGTTGGCAACAGGCTCCCACCATGTCCCACTACTGTTCTCGTGAATTCAGTGATGATACTTGCACTAATTCTAGAAGCACAGCCAGGCTCTTTGGACAACCATAAAAGTCCTGTTAGAAGAACTGAGCATCAAAAAGTTTAGCTAATCAATATGCACACAGGAATGGTTATGAAAGAGACATTTCTGATGACTTCCGAATACATGTCCACATACACTTTTCAGAAGAAAAAAAATTTGCACTTCAGAAATATGGTCCGGATTAGATCCATGTTTCCATAGGCTGAATATAATTTTCCTGAAAACAAAGGCAAAGGAGAAATGGAAAAGACATACAGATTCCTGAGGAGTGCTTTCCTGTCAGAGGTATAAAAAGGCCCGTGTTTTCAAATTAAAAACTTAATAATCATTTAAGACTGCTCCAAAAAAAGACAAGCACTCTTTGAGTAGGCAGCCCTGGCAAAATGAGTTAATGGTCATATATTGTGACACAAGTATCCTAGGAATAATCAAAACAGGAAAGGTTCATATATGCACTTTCTGTATCAAACTGGTATGATCTGTAAGAATGGCAATTCCTACATTTTCCTGTCTCCTAGAGTCCTGCCTCAATAATCAACAGCGTTCGTGCTGGCAGTACCAGAGGAAACATGACCGGGGAATGACAATTTAGGACAATGTGATGCACTACCATGGTACTGCACATCTGTAAACATGTCATTCCCCTTGTTCACGCAACAGCTGGCTCTCCCTATGGTTTTGGTTACATGATTTCAGTTTTATGTCAGCTGGGAAAACATGTTTAAATGTGCCAAATGCCTTCCCCGTGCTAGCACATATAGAGAAATGCTTGGCTTGCACTCAGACTGCTTCCCTCATGAAAGTGGTGCTTGAGAAGGTACTTAAGAGTTTGACTCTTCTGGCTGGGATGGGTCAGAGGCTACTCAGCAGCAGAAGCAAGGCCTTCTAATTACCTTTAATTTGGCCCTTTAAATCAAAACTATATTGTACCCTTTTAGGTATGAAGTGTGACAGCAAAAATATGATGTGCTTTAAAAACCTGCCCCATGGAAGCACAAGATTTTGATGTGTAAAAATTTTAAAGCATTTAAAAGGAAAGAAGCTCAACAGAACAGTCTGTTTAAGAAAATGTTTTAATTTTTCTTACTCTCTAGTAGTCATTTTCTCTTGTGTGTTTCAATTCTAAACCAGCTATACAATTTACCCTAAATACTTCTTCCCCTTAGGAAAAACAAAGCCAAGGAAAAATCTTGGGAAAGAAAAGCTTGAGAAGGTACCATTATTCTAAATAGGCTGTATTATTATTGCTTAATTAAGATAATGAAACACTGGGGGCTGGAGGAACAGAGGCTGAGAGTTTACACTTGGCATTTCCTTTCAGGTTTTGTTCTTCCTGCACACGACGTGCCCCCTTGTGGGAGAGGTTCAGGCCCACAAACCATTGGCCTCCCGTGACAGGTTTTTATTGGGCAAAAGAGACAGTTGTCACAAAACACCTTTTTGCTTCTGAATTTTTCACTTTTCAGTCCTTCCTTAAACGTGTGGTGCTCGGTGTACTTCACATGCATCTCTCTGGTGGGTTGTGGGGAGGATGAAGGAAAACAGCAGGCTGTAAGGCTCCTGAAGGGATGATACCAGGTGACTAACACAGTAAGAATAGTGTGGAACTGGTTCCTTCAGCCATGTCAAAGACATAAGTTTTAGCACCCTTGTGAAGCAGAGGAAAACTGCCTTAAAGAAAGCATTGCATGAAAGTTTGCTCGTGACAAGAATAAGAGGACGCAATTCGCTGGATATAAACAACATCCGACAAGCCACAGACATGATCACTGTAGGGATCTCTGCACTGAACTCCTTATTGGCAGGTTCTTAACTCATGTCTGAGCTATGGTAACACTGAAATAGTTCTGAAAATATTTTCAGGCTCATTTTAAAAGCCTTTTCGTCCTTTTTTTGTGAAGTTAATCCAGCTATTATAACCACAGTGCAGTAACCTGTATGTTGTCCTCGCCCGTACCTTGAATTAATTTTATTTATTAAAAAGTCACTTCAAAATGCCAAAAATTTAGGTGATGTGGATCATAAACATCCACTTAACTGTTATTATCACCACAACAGATCTTCAAGTAGTGTAGCAACTCCACTGGAGTTATGAAAATTGAGGCTATTATATTGCATTCAGTGTGAACACAGGGTGAGGAATACCAAACAGTGATACCTTGTGACTGTTAAACACAGGGTGATAGTCTTCCTCCTCCCTTCAATATGGAAAGCATATGAATTTTCACATATGAGAGGTAAGCAAATGAACTGTTTCCTCAAAACAGGTAATAGGCTGATGAAACAAGCAAATGATCTTTTGTTAGAAGTACAAGATAAAATACAAGCACTTTAAAGCACAGAGTCTGGTAGAGTGACAGGAGGCTGCTACAGACAGGACAGAGAAAGGGCACCCAAAGTGCAACATAAATGGACAGGAAGGAAGATGGCAAGGAAAGAGAAGGGAGGAAGTCTGTGCTAACAATGCTTCTATCTGAGATATTAGCATAAGATATGACAAAATAAACATGGTAATTTCTAGATTCACATGACATACAATAATCTCTCTTGCAGCATGTTCTTTTTGTCTCAAATTACAGAACCCCAAGACTCTTAGAAAACTGTTCATCACTTCTGGGAGAAGGGGTTATTCTACACTGGTTTGTTCCTTACACGTCAGTGCACACCAAAGTCACGTTTCTTATCACTGTGGATACATCTGTCTGCTTTGTTGCTGCAGACATAAACAAACTGGAATTGTAGTATGCAGTAACCTGGATTCTGGGCGCGAACCCTCACAGCACTCTACGGCGATATTCTCTCCACTTTCACTGGTGTGGAATCTTCTCTTGAAATGAGAAACTACAGAGCACATCAAATAAAACTTGAAAAATGAGCGAGTTGGCTTGAGCCAACGACATGCTTCTGACTTTGTGATTTCTATTTCCTTTCAGTTTCATGTAAGAGGATTCAGCACTTGAAATACCTGAGAACTGTAAAAGCATTGCAATGTTCATGTCTGTTGCAGTTGACTAACAAAATAAAAATTTTAAATTCAGTTCTTGGAAGGATTCTGCCCTCTGCTCTCTTGTTCAACTATTACATAACAAATTGTACACAAATGGTATTAGCTTTGTGTCAGAAATAAATTTGGGTAGAATCTCAAGCCTTCCACTGAATCATCTCTGCAAAGATGGCCCATCTTCTCAGCAAGAAGCAGCCTAAAGAAATCAAAAGAAGATGTGCTGTATTACTTGAGGACAACACGATAACTAAAGTCTTAAACACAACAATTATTATTTACCTTTCTTTGGCTAAGAGAACAGACATCCCCACCAGCTTAGCAAACTCGTCAGCTGTGAGAGAACCCTTTTCAGATACCTGTCAAAAACCAAATACACAAATAAACAAACTATGGCATTAAAAGAACAACAAAGTTCTGTCAACTATTGAATCAGGTCTAGCCTTGAGAAGTGATAAACTGGCAGCAAGTCCCTCAAGAAGAACATTAGTTTGTTTGCATTTTAAAAAGTACAACTAATTATGAGTATTTCCCCTTAAAAATATCTCTTCTGTGTCCTGGGAAAATTGCCAAGTAGAAAAAAGGAAGAGAGAAAAGTTAAATCTGTAAAAAAATCATATGGTACCCTTTCCTTTGGATTTTTTTTTAAATGCCTTGGGACCAAATGAACAGAAAAATTAGAATAGCTCAGACATCAGAATACAGTCTCCATTAGTATTTACACAGCAGAACTATTCTAAGTGATTCTGCAAACACTGAAGCCTAAATGAGGTAATAAAAGACCTGTTCAAGGCAGCTCATCAATGTAGAAATATAAGTCATCTCAGGTAGAAGTGAAGAATTTGAGTTTTATGGCATTTAAAGTATACCCTCTGCCTACAGGAAAATCCCCAAACCTTAGTACTTCACATGACATTATGCCATACTAGAGGGATAACTAAAAGCCACCATCACATTCAGCTGACGCAAAAGACAGGTTCACTCTTGGCCAAACTTTGGCCCTTTTGCCTCAACCATGCTACTTAATACATACTAAAATGAAACCTCACAAACGTTGGACATATGGATGTTTAAAATACTAGATAAATATGAAGTGTAGATAATATGAAGTCTAGATAATATGAAGTCTAGACTTATTATTCCATTGCATTTCCCAGATAAACGTGTTTGATTACCCTAAAAATTAATAATTCTTCCATTTTTCCATTGCTTTAGATTCAAGCAAAGTTGTAAATCCGGACATAGTTGCCATTTCCTGCTTCCCACATAACTGGGTGGGGAGGGGTCTATTCTGCATCATTCTCAGCAGTAGTCCTTTTACAGAAACTCAGATTAAATTAGTCCTGACATGAGATTTTCGGAAGCTAAGTGATCAAATCTGAGTACTGGACGTCAGCTATACAATTGGTGATTAATTATCTTTCCTTCCCAAACCACTACTCTCATCAAGGGTGACTTTGGATTCCTTTGACATCCATGTCATTTCCTGTCTTCACCAACCATTCAAAACCACATCTCTCTCCTCCCTGAAACCCTATGGCTTCCTTTCACTTCTTCTCAGAACTTTATGTCTAATGTGCAGTAACATTAAAGTTCAGGGTGCTTTTGGCCACCAGTCTGCTTTCATCTTCCCTTTCCCCTAAGGGCTAGTCTTCCTCAGTTGAAGCCTCTCCCTTACATTCTTCTATAGAGTCAAAGTCTCATATTATGAAAATAACAGAAAAAAGGCACATTGGCAATAAATCTACCATCTGTTACTTTTAGCAGTTGACCTCCTCTGTTATCAAGAAAGGTTCTTCCTTTTTTTTTCAAAGACATAAGCACTCTTACTGAAGGCAAGAAATTAATTAAAAACCAAAAATAATCAGGAAAAAACCATAAAATGGGCTAGGTATTTTTCTATAAATGTAAGAAAATAAACTGAAAATATCTACATAGATTGAAACACTTAAGCATTTTAGTCTGGTTAATTTAGAATGGAATCTTTTAGGTCGCTGTATACATTTCTCTTAAAATCTTTCCGATGAGAAAAAGCTATATGGTGATAATCATGCAAAATGCACTGAATAGTCTACCTTGTGTCAAGTGAGAAGGTGTCTGTGATAGCTCTACTTTTTCTCACCTGCCCCCTCTTTGACTTTAGCGTTTAACTTTGGATACACTGAATCAGTCTTTTCTCAAATGCATGAAAATAAAATTACATTCCACTGAGAAATACACAGAAAAATGCATCAAATAATGGGATAACAGGACTGTAAAGTGTCCAGAGGCAGCAAGACCACAAAGGTTTATGACACTGAGAAATTCATACCATTTTTTTTTCTGATGAAGCTAGCTTAATTCTATACACACTACTCTCCACTGAGTGCATTTCACAGCAGCAAACTCAGAACAAGATGTAACATACGCAATATACTGCTCTATGAAATAAACCCACACCAAACAGCTACCTATATTAACATTTAAGAGCTGCTCCCTCTGCCTTCAAGCACATCATGTACAATATCTGAAGTCCACTTCTGTTAAATTAGGTGCTCAATACGTGCCATGAATTTCATCCTACAGCGCAAAAGATTTGGAGGAAGGTTGAAGGTTAATGAAGTTTAAAAAGAGATAGAAAAGTGATTTATTCCTTAAGAGAAAGCAATGACTAAGATTATTGCCTGCACAGAACTTTGAAGATGAGAAATGCTATTTAAATATTTCTCTTAGAAGATATGAAGTGGAATGTTTTGTGTTTTGAAACTTCAAGAGGAAATCCCATACCTCAAGTTTTTTTACTTAGCGTGTTTAAATTTCCCTAGCATGGTCAGAACACTGAAGGAAATGAAGTGCACTTACTGTCTCTAAAGCAGCAGCTACCATTTCCTCTTCATTATGAGACTGGAGTTCAATCACCATCACACCACTATCAAATATCCGAAGCCTAAAATCGAAACAGAGAGGCAAAGTAACTAAAAACCCTGTGCACATCACCTATGCTCACATTTCTAATGCATCCACACGTATAACCACAGAATTACAAAAGGGGAAAATAATCCCCCGAAACCCAAACAAGCTCTGTAAGATGAACTTTAGCTAAACAGCACTTTCAAAATCTGAAGAGACCGAAAAGAGCAGAGCATATGTCTGGTCTTGGTGAAACCCTTTTCACAGTTTGAAAAAATTGTATAGGAAGTGAAAGAAATAATGTCTTCCTAACAAAGAATTAATGTTTTAATGTAGAGTGGATTTTGGTGCATATGGCAGCATCCTTTAAGCAAAGAGTGACTCTGTTAAAAATACCCACAACAACCACAAAAAAAAATCTACTGCAAGTAAAATATTAAATCATCATGGTCTGACCTGTGAGTGCCATGCTTTACAGATATCTATAAATCTGTAAAGCTCTTACCTTAGTGGCAATTTCAGTGATTCCAGCATTTTACAAGCATTTACTAAATCTTCTGGGGACAGCAACTATTAAAAGAGTAAAACATATTTATTCACAGCTTGCATTTCAGGTGTATAGTTTAACATCAAAACAAACAAAGTTTTAGTAGCTGCAGCTATAAAATACACCAGGCTACACTTATTGTTAATTCTTTTTCCTTTCTATTGTGCCATCTATTTTCCTGGCTTCTATGCTCCTTTCTGTTCACTTACTATGTGTTCTATAATAATCCTTCTTGCCATGTTTACAGAAAGAATTGTATTTTGTAAAAAAAAAAAATCCCCAGAACATTCACCATTCTTTAGTAGTTTCTGTCCTTTAAGTTTTGTTTCTGGATAAGTATAGCTTTTCCCTTTTACATGGTATCATAAAAAGCAACACATATTATGACAACTTGTAAAGGATACATAAGTATTATATGGAAGAATGAGAAAGAAAAAAGGTAAAAACCCTCTAATTTTAATAAAGGGCCGATCACATCTTGCTGTAGACAAGTAGAATAAGCTATTGGTAGGGAAAATTTTACCCTTTTTAATTTCCTTATCACTGAAGGCCTGTCATAAAACATTGACCCAGAGCAGAGTCTCACCTCTAGCCCCCGTGCACGATTTACCAGGCAGTACACTTCCGTAAGAGACATGATCCCCCCTCGCTCCTGTGGTAAGCACAAGACTGGTAAGAAAAACAGCATTAACCAGCAAACACAGTATCTCTACTTGCATGTGGCTGATTAAACAGGTAAAACAGAGGGGCTAAATGATGGGTCCTAACGGGAAAACCTAAAGAGGTAAGTTGTACCTGTCACTAATAATTTTAAAACGCAAAACAGTGACACTACACCCAAGGACTGTGAATTACTTTGACTTTAAAGCAGAGAATAAATCACAGGAACAAAAAATTCAATATATTAAATATATCAATCCATTTACCCTTTTTACTTTTCAGACAAACTCAGTTTTTCATTCTGATCACAGTACATAGCACATATCTTTCACAAAAATACTGTAGTATGTATGCTTTTCAGTAGGAACATAGCCTTGTAAGTTGCAACATTAAATTTAACTTTTTGATGAGAAACCTATAATCTGTAATAGCTTAAGATAAATTAAAACAGGAGATATGACTAAGGGCTGGCAATCTACTTAATAATTCTGTCCTATATTTGTAAAATATGTAAATTTTAAGCAGTTTAAAGACTTATTATTTATATTTTCAGTCAGTGTCATTTCACTCTTTTAAAAAAAGAAATATTCTGCAGCAAGGGAGGAATACAGGGCTGTTCAAATAGAAGAAAGACCACTCGAATAACTTTCTAAATCTCACCAATATTTTGCAAATTAAAAGTTGATGCCATTACTCCAAAGAAAAAGTCATACTTACATCTAAGCTTTTTATTTAAAAAAGACAATATGTATTCCTCCCATAAACATTGAATAGGAGGCTGTGCTGCTAATTCTGCTTTAAAGAGGCAGTTCTACAGCCAAAACACACATCAAAATTCAGCAACACATGGAAAATGCTGGTGCAAGATGTGGGACTTCACCTCTAGTGGTGTCTGCAGGATTCCAACCAGTTGCTTCGCCAGTTGCATGTGGTACTGTGTACCAGATCCATATGTTTCCCTTGTAACTGGATTAGCGATACCCATACTCAGCAGATAGGACTTGAACCTAATAGTCTGAACAAGCAAACAAAGAAATTTAAAAGTACATCAGCTAATGAATGGTTCTGGCTTTTAAAAAATCTTTGATTTTATTACTATAACACAGTTCTGGTGAATAAATCCTTCAGTTTACTATGAACAGTCAATTACTAGCAAAGAGAAGGCAAGACTTAGTACCATTTACTTTTGATCAGCACAGGTGAAAAAATAGAAAAATTTATATAAAAGCAGTAAAATTATTGCTTTTTAAAAGGGTTAAAAGAAAAATTAACACTAAGCAAGTGAATTCTATACATGATCAATTCGGCATCACACAAAGTATAAGGGACTAAACACAGCAAAACCATCCAGCAAGTGTTTTTTATTAATATTACATGTATTAAACATACAGTTTTTTGCTTTTCATAGGAACATTCCTGTTGAATTTAAAAACAAAATTAGTTTACCTCATCCTCGGTGATATCACCTTGTTTTTCTTTAATCTTGTTAGCTATTGACTTGGATAACTCCACCATTTCCTTAGCCTATCAAGAAAGACATACAGTTAAGTCAACTTTCAGCTCATCAGAGAAAAGCATGCTTAAAACTGAGAAAACAAGTATAAGTCTGCTTGGACAAGTGACACATGCCATCCATCCCTACCTTCTCCATTAGTTTGCTAAGGTCCTCAAAGGCCTGAAATGAAAAGCAGACAATGCAGATCAGTATAATTACAGCATTCAGCTTCATGGATACAGGGAGCTGCCTTTGTCCACCTATCCAAGCTATTCATAAGAGCTGCTATGCCTTTAGATTAGTATGTTACAATGTGAAGTATCATACCTTATTTGTTGATACAACTGTATTACAGCATGTCTTATTATTAAAATAAACACGAACAACAAAGAATGAAGAGAGTCAAACAATCACAGACTTTTCCAGTATGCGAACAGAATTTCGATATGATTTATGATGTCCATGCGATAGGAAGGGACAATGAGATACTGAGTCCCAGAAAAGATTAAACTGTCCAAGTTTATTATGCTCTCTATAAGGTGGGGGAAGGTTTCTGGGTGGTGATGATAGGTTTTATTCCAAGAGTTAACCCTCACTCAAGAAGATATGTTGTTTCTGGCCAGCTGCAAGACATCTGTAAAGCTACAGATGTACTCCTCCCAACAAGACAACTTTATTTTAATCAGTAGATGCTACTAAGTAAGAAACACTCATTTCAAGTGAGCATGGAAGAGGGTATACGAGGGACAAAATCTCTGAAATGTGTGGCAACATCTCTTCATTTAAGTACTGAAATAAAATGCTATGGTCTCAAATACAACAACTCTACAACAACCCACAAAAGGTTTTTAGGCTTAAATAAATCATACTTTAAAAATAGCTGAAAGTATACTGAAATTCCAAACTTTTAGTAATTACAAACTAGCATTAAACTATTCATGTTTAAAAAAAAAAAAAAAAAAGAGCTAGCAACTCCATTAATGCAACTATATTGAGAAGCAACTCTCTTTTCTCCCTCTCTAATCAACACAACATTCAGCCTCCTCACTTCTCTCAAATACATGACAACATGTCCAGGTGGTCAGCCTTTTCAAACAACCTGTTTTGAACAACTGGTGTGAGAAAAATGCCTGACATCTAAAGTTTGCCTGACAGCAGCACCCAAGCCCCACAGGTCAAGTAAAGAAGGTTCAGCTACACTATCAAATGGCCAGGGAGACATCTTGCCTACAGCTTATAGTCACTGCCTCTACATAATTTCTGGCTTACTCTGACTAATCCCCCACTAGAAGGACACACTTTAGCAGTATTTTTGCAGGAAGACCCCATTGTTCCCACAATTAGGGAACCCTTAGGTACCTTACATAGAAGGGAACATTTAGGTGCCTTATGTAGAAGCTTATTGGCCAGAGATTCAACATGCAAAGAACAAAAGGAGATGCCTCTAGAAAGGGACAGGGTTTGCTCTTCACCTCCTGATAGTGCCAGTGTTTCTCTACTGACTGGACAAGTTTAGCCTCCTAACACTTGGTACCTGAATTAGATAGCCAAAATTAAGTGGTCCATGGGGAGAAAATATACAGCCGTGTAACAATAATTTACCACTAAGAAAACAATAGCTTCTCTTTGGAATACTTATTTTTACTCCCTAATCTGCCAAATTGAATAATTTACAATAGATTTCACAATCTCTAGTGTAAATCAAAGTCCTGCTACTCTACTTGCATACGATATCAACAAGAAGTTTTCTAACAGGGCTTTTCCCAGCTTATTTCTAATCTCTGTACCTGCATGAAAACAACATTCATCAAAAGAACCCTTGATTTAGCTAAATAAACAGCATGCTGTGTCTAACTCCTCCTCTGCCTGACTCACCCAGGGCAGGCCTGGAAACAAAGGGGAATGTGCACACACCTAACAGGAACTTCCTCAGATAAACAAAAGGCTAAAGAACTGGATTCTTATCAGCACTGAACAGCAGATGCAGGAAGCCTTTTCCTGGAAGCCAGGGCACCATTTTTTAAATTAAGTCATTTATAACATTTAAAGCTGGAGGAAGGCAGGATTTTACAAGTCATGGTTTTCCTCTGCTCATACAACATGTATAAATGGATTTCTTTTACTCTCTGACAAAGCTACCAAAGAAAAAAAATAAGCAGACAATGCCTTTTGAACTATATACACACGCATGTAACCACAATACCTTTTGAACTACACACAAAACTTCATTCATTACATTCCTCACAGACAGAAAGCAAAAACGTTTAATGCTCCCAGTATTTGAAACAGCATGTGTTCTGCAAAGGCACTATAATTTTCCTAAGTATTAGCACAGGGAATGCCTTTTTCTCATGGCAAACTGAATCCCATAAAGCTTTGCCACAAGAATAAATCTGCTACATGTAGATTATGAGTACTTTTGTATTAATATCTACTACCAACACAGAATCAGACTATTTTTGAGGGTATTGCTTTCAAGTATATATGAAGAAATTAAGTGTCTCTTAATTTTCAATCTGCTGTCCATCAATATTGGTATCTGGAATCCAACTATTGTGCTGATTCTATGGAAAAGGATGGTCTCCATCTAGCCCAGGTATTTTGCAAAATACTTGTAACGTCTTGTCGAGGTCCAGACTGCAAATCATTTTACTGTAATTTTAAGCCTAAATCTAATATTTAAAAACCTGACTGTAAGATGAAAATTTAACTTCACCACAGTTATGTGCAGACACTTGGATCAGCATATTCTGCTTAATATATACTCAATTTTCTTTAATTGAATATTTTTGAAAATTTGAAAACTTTTTTGAAATTCAGTGTTTCTAATTAAACCCAAAATTAGTTTAATAAATACACATGGTTAGTTTCAAAGAACAATCTCCTTGAAAGGAATTGTTTAAATGAAGTACCTTTACATATATTGACAAGCCAGTTAAACAATATAAATAACTGTAAACTGTAAACTCTTAATCAATTCAGACTTCTCACCAAAAACGATAAATAGTCTCAGCTGTCCGTAAAAGAAAGTGGGAATGAATGTAAATAGCTCAGACAGGTGGCTGACCTTGAAACTTCAAAAGTACCTACCTCGGAAATGTTTTTGTCAGTCTCTTTTCTTTTTTCTTCTAATTTCCTTTCAATACCTACAATTCCTACAGCCCTTATTCTTCCTGCCTGAAAAACAAAAAGAAAGAAAGAAAAAAAAAAATCAAAATAGGAAATGCTAAGTTTTCTCATCTGCCTCACTGTGAGAATTAGAGGACGGGAAATATTCCCCCAAACAGCAGATATCATTCCTACAATATTTCATGCATTTCTTGACAGTAATTTTTAACCCATTGTAAAAAAAAAAAAAAAAAAAAAAAAAAAAAGAAATGTGATGCATGTATGAATTTGCTGTACTATACAAATAATGATATTGATAGTACATGGAAGCTATTAATATGCTTAATAGCCTGATCCAGACTGAGTATTCCAGCTCAAATCAATTCTAGACTCCCAAATCAATGTGAACATCCATACTAGAGCAGTGGAAATGCCTGAGTGTATTACTTCAAGAAATCCAGCCTGAAGAAACAGAAACATAGACACACAAGGGTAAGTTCAATCTAATTTACATTCCTCAGAGGTTTTAGAATGGAGGCGATGCCAAATGTGCTCTAGAACGGCTGGTACCTAAGTGGCAGCACTGTCAGACCTCTAATCTCTGACTGCAAAGCTTAGCACTGGTATTAATGAGTTGCTATGCTTTAAGTACAAGAGGTAAGGCATTTTGATTAGATTCTTCATGCATTTCTCCAAATGCAACTATGCTTATAGATACTACATTTACCAAAGACGACACACAGGTTTTCATGTCTTTAAATCATCCTATCTCATTCATACAATACTATGTATTCATATATTCAGGATAATAATACACAGAAAAAACATGTGCCTGTTTATCAGAGTTTATAACATAGAAGTATGCGGAGAGATAAAGAAGGTAGTCTAACATATGACATTCTCCCTAACAACTGTTCATTTAGAATACACATTTAAATCAAACATATATAGGTTTTAAAGAGTTATATATAAAAGTTACATATTATATATTTGACTTCCAGCCAGAAAAAAGTAAACCAGAAATCACAATTAAGACAAAAAATTTTCTAGCTTCATTAGACCTCACATGCTGAATAAAAGTATATGCAAATGAATATTGTATTTGCACAATTATGTGTCTGTGTCTAACTAAAACAAACAAAGAAAATGAGCTCATTATCTAAACACACTCAAGAAAGAGAGGCTACTATATTCTACCAGGTGAAAACCGCAAAGGAGATACTAATTTATGCCAGTGAAAAAACAGGCAAACTAAAGCTGAATTCCTGCACATGCCCATGATGTTGGTCAGAGAGGCACATGCTGGATGCAGTATATGGGGGTGGCAAGAAGTGGAAACAAGAGCTTACACAGAGATCCTGCTCAGAAGCTTTGCACATACCTGTGAATCCTTGTTAACTTGCATAGCCTGACCAGTAGGCATGCTCTCCCATCTCCTTTGTGTTATTTCTTCTGATAATCGTCTATAGAACTGCAAACATTAAAGAGTGACAACAGACATTTCATAAATTGTGCAGAGTACCTCTGGGTACTTTTAGCATCTTAGTGGGGATGAAATAAACTTTAGAGAGTGTGGAGACAAAGTGTAGTAACACCTGCACATCCATGGTGCAGCACTCATTATATGGAAATTCTTAATGTCCAGTCTTCAAAAGTATTCACATTAGAGGAGGAGCCACGTAGTCACTGGTTAAACTCACCTAAGTACTTCTACGGTAAAATATTTCTTTCAGATATTCAGAATGTCCCAAACCACGCTTAAGTTAAAAATGTTGAGGTATGCTCAAAGGCATGCTTTTAAACAAAGGAAAACTGAATAATCCAATTGCTATTGATCTGCTAATTCAACAATATAAAAACAACCACACAGATCAATTACACCGATTTGTTTATTGCTAATACCAGAAGGTGGCATTAGTTAACGCTAAGTGTGTCCCACTGACCAATATCCAGACAGAAAATCTATTATACCCTTTTTGTTGTTCAGGTTCACAGGAAAGCATTCTGAAGTCATAAAGAAAGGCTGGGGTGTAATTGATGTGCTAGGCAACCAGTAAGCACAGTAAGTTTAATTTTCAGACACAATATTAACATTAAAATAAATACTATTACGATTGAGAAAAACACACATTTACGACTATGCATAAATCTACAGTCGTCATAGTCTGAAGACTGTTCACAAAGAAATGAAAGTAAGTCTGATCAAGCACATGCATTTTTAAGACATTTCTAACAAATTTGAGTTGAAAATCTGATTTTCTGCAGTGAACAGGTACACTGCTCAAAGTTAAAATTCTGTCTCGTCAAATGAGGATTCTGCACTGTGAAATTTCTTTTCAGAGCACCATTTCCTTGGTTTTTAGGATAAGCCTTCTTTTAACAATATACTACATTTTTCTTAGAATGCTCAAAGCCTTAGAGTTTTGGTGTAGGTTAAAAAATTTATTTATAAAGTGTAAAATTAATGAAAGCTCTGAGGCAACAAAAAGTGTACAGCAATAAAATTAGAGAGATAATTAGGAATAAGTTGTTTGATTCCTGTTCAGCAGAGGGTTAGCTACAAAGAAACATCTGTTACTCTGTCAAACATTTAACAGATTTCAGAGATGTCATTTTGGAAAATCCTGTGTTCAATATAGTAGATTAAAAAAGGAAGCATAAGATTATACTAAACCCCTTAAAATAAGGACTAGCCTAGTAATGACTCTTGACATTTTTGGAACTCTATTTGTATTATTTAATGAAAGTATAGAACATGGGAAGCTCATAGTGTTTGTCTTCCAAAAGGATGTATTGAAAAAGCTCCACCTCAAAAGTAAACATGGAAAGATCGTGGAAAATTATCATTAACACAGCAAGAAGAGAAAAGCATGTCCAAAGATCTGATGTGCTTGGCATCCATGGTACAAGACTTACCTCAATCTGCCCATGTTCTTTGAAAGAAAGCTTGATGTAGGAATATTTGCTGCTTTGGAATGGACCAGGCTCTTTGTTTGAAGAAGCAGGATGAAGATGAACTACTATTTTGGCACTAAGGAAAAGGTAAAGGAAAGAGAAGATATTTCTGTAATATCTAAATAAACTATTTCTACATCAAAGTTAACCATTTCACCAAAACATCTATTAACAATCTCACATAAGACCTAAAGATCATAAAATAATGCTTTACATTTATGCATCAACATTTAAATATTTTGACGAAGTAGATCTTGCATAAAAACTAGTACAGCCTCTAAAACAGGAACATCTTGCAAGTTTAAAATGCACCTACCATAGATTTTTTTAAAATAAACAAATTTTAAAATTTCAAGCAGTAATTTCTGAAAAATCTTTTAGTAAGGATAAAAACTGATTGTCAAGTTGTCATTTAATTTAGCAGTAGTTATTGCAGATCAAAAGCCAAAACATGCTATCTTTGACACAGGAAAACAAAAGGTCTCAATATTATGTGTAACCTATCCCACTTTTATATGTCACTTGTGGACACTGTACGTGAACTTATCCAAAACCAACATTCAAAGGTAACATGCATGGAAATAACAGTCTGAAATGACACCTACCATCAAAACAAACCTTGGGAAAGCATGATTTTAGGAAAATTAACAGACTGCTATTGCAACATGATTGCAAGTCTCCCACTCCCATCTCGTTTTACTGATACTCTTTTCATTGATCTTTATTTACTTCTCCAGCATCAGCGAATTATCTGATTTTTTCCAACTACCCCTGGCATATTATCTTACAGCCTGACTGTAGGCTGCAAGCAGATGTTAATTGTGTATATATTTCTCCAGTCAAAATTTTTTCTCTCTTTAGAAACTTAAAAACATAAAATCATTTATGTTGGAAAAGACCTCTAAAATCATCGACACATACTTGTTTAGTGATTACATGACAGTTACTTAACAAATCACATCAAACATGACTCTCTTATATGTTTGACCTCGATGGTCCTTGTGGCTGTCAGTCTGGAAACTCAGAATGCAATGGAACCTACCACGCATTAATCTATAATACTGAGTTATATTATCCAAATTATCCATCTGAAAGTATCCATTTGAAAAAGGAAATGAGGATGGCCATACCTTTTTCCTATCCCAGCTGCCTGCTCTTCAATAAAAACGATCTGAGACAGAGGTATAGCAATGCACCACTCCTGGAACAAACACCACAAACACAGGTGAATTAAAGCCATATCCTGTCTATTCATTCTCTAAACCCAAGTGTTCTTTCCCCATTTCACAAACAGTATGGATATCTATCGGTGCTTCCTGAAGGACTCTGTGAAATATGATGGCAACAATAGAAACAATGTATTACAGTGAAATACACCTAGAAGAGTAACACAAAATTGAAATCAGGTTCCAGTTAATTAAAAATCCCAACAATTTAAGTATCAATGTGTCAGCTTTAAAAACCTCAAGCTAGATTCATAGAAGGGACTAGGAGTTCTAACAAATCTTTAGATCCAAGTTTAAAATTTAAACACTAGGATTTCCGTGCTACTGCAGCTTATCTCTGTAAGTGCACAATACTCATAGGTTCTTGACATTTTTGCATTGATGTTACTGTGGGAGCTAAAAAACTCAAAACCATCAGTATTTTTAAATGTTGACTATCTAAAATCTAGACTATTGTCTTTAGTGCAATAGGAATTTTTCAATCTCTACTATGGCAAAGGATTTAATCCAGCAGTTGATGCATCTCAACACGCATTTATTGGACTGTGCTTTAGACAAAACAAAGTGCAAGAAACAAGACTGTATTCATCTGTTGGAGACTAACTTACTCCAGGCTAAACTCTTTCTAAATGTATTTGAGACAGAAATTGCTAAGGGAATGATTCAAAGCATCTAATTAGGTGCCTGGTCTTGTTTCGGTGAATATCCTTTGAGGAACATCATCTCCCACACAACAGCTTGGTGATGGACACAGTCACACGGAATGTGGGAAACACAGGTTGCATTGCCTCTCTGAACCTTTCTCTTCCACCTGCCACTGCCTAACATCAGTTTACAACGGACATTGTGATGCCTGATGATTTTTTTGCCTTTTCTTTGTATACACCCTTCTATACATTTTTATACCTTTTTTATATTTTCCATACCCTTTAAACACTCTTTGTACCCTTAGCCTACATGCCTGTAATTTTTGTAGTCTGATATTCTAACTTAGTTTTGGAGTCCTGCAAGGCAGAAAGACCAAACGTTCACAGTAGGAGGCCAGAGAGCTCTATACTATCCCAAAACTCAAGGCTTCAACCTTGGTTGAAGCCTTCTCTCCGGAACATATTTTGTAAACCGGGTTCTAGCGTCATTTAGGGGAGGGTGATTAGAATAGGGAGACAATTACTCCATTTATTGAGTTTCTTATTGGGGGATTTTAGACAAATACGCTAATTTGCAAAATCCATAAAATTGTATACGCATTATACAGTGTGTGTACATCTTGGCGTGTTCCACCTTTGAAGAGCTATGCACCTAAGATCTTATTAAAACACCGAGGTAAAACCATTTACCCCTTTAACTGTGTCTTAGCTGGTAATCCTACCAGCTGAAAGGCAACAGTTGTTACAGGGTCCTCTCAATCCCTACTACCAAAACTGTTCCTCTTTCCCTGGAATAATTAAATACCCATCAACTTTAAGAGCAGGGAATTATACATGCAGGAATTCTAACTAATAAGTGAATCTCTTACTGGGAAAAAAACTCTTAATGCAAGCTATCTAGACTCTTCTATGACTCTAGTTTCTAAAGCCATTACAGTCACTGTTTGTAAAACATCCACAAAGTTCTGGACACTTGGATACTTCTGTTAAAAAATTATATGATTCTTCCGTTAAAAAAAGGTTTTGAAAATGACAAAAAGAATTCAACTATAGTATGTACACTGTCAAAGTGATTGATTCATTTCATCCACAAATAGAAAGTTATGAACTTATTTTAAGTACTAGGACTTAGAATCACCCCTTCCTGGTGAGAAAAGCCAGAGGAAGGGATACAAAAATAGAAATGTGGTAAATATGCTGTGTGTTTATTTGGATTTCTTCTTCTAATGCTCACATTTTGCATGATTTTATCATTTAAAATGTTGTACAAATCTTGCTATGTAACAAACTTTACAGAATTCTTTTTTCTTTGAAACACTGTTCGACTGCAGATGGCACATAAAAACAGCAGCTATAAAACACAGCTATCTGTTTCTGCAGGAATGTTTGCTATGTTAACCTAAAGACAAGCGCCCCATTTAGTATTATAGATTGCTGACACCATAAAAGGGGACCCTCTCTACAAATTTATTCTAGGTAACCTAGCTAAGGCTCCTAAGTCTACTGTTAAACCACAGCTGAGCTTAGACAACAACTCACCATGAAAACAAGAGGGTACCATGCTCCCTGTATTTCAGTCCTGAGAGCTTGAAAGTGAATCAGCTTTATTTACCATACTAACAAAGTTAATTAGATCTCCTAATCAGAACTGGGTAATTTTTACCAATCTCCAGGCCACATTTCTGCCCTTTCTGTTAATCAAGCCTCAGCTTGTCAGAATCTTTTATGAGTTAAATTAGTTAAAATAAAATTATTTTTCTTCTTCTTCAAGGTTTTTCCTCTGCTGATTTAGCAAATTCAGTAACCTTGGAAGAGTACAAGAAATCACATAGCCTAGGAGCAGAGGGAGAACTTGGGGAAAACAGACAAATGCAATCTTTTTGTTGGAAAGGAATGAATAGAGATATGCTCAGTTCTAAGACTTGCTGAAGCCATAATGCCCCATGTTACTCCAAGCATACAAAACGTCCAAGTGAGAAGATTAGAAGCAGTGGTTATTGCAGTACATACTCAGATCTCAAAAAGAGATGCTGATGAAGAAATAAGAACTGATTAACACAGAGTTTAGCACATTACTTCATGTGATAATGTGATGACTGTGCAAAAAAACCACATGTTAATTTACACACAACAGCTCATGGTTTGGACAATCAAGTCCTAACTTTTGTAACAGTAACCCAACCATGGATAACAGCTCTTTTAACATTTTGAAAAAAAAACTGTATTAAAAATAGCTCTGCTGTTTCTGCAAACAATCCCTGAAGAAAAAAAACATATTGCTCTGCCAAATTAAGAACATCCTTGGTGACATTACCTTCAAAATGCCCTTAACAGCTCCCTGCTTTGGAGCAAGGATGTGATATTTGCTAGAGAACAGCCTTTGGGTGTGAGAGGTGCTTCAGCTGCCCTTGCACAAAACTAGTCCAGTGGAATAAAATTTGCCTTTGAAAAGTTGTCATCCAAACATGCTCTGTCTAAACATTGGCTTTCAGGGCTAAATTTCTCAATTCTTGTGTCCAAAACAAGCACAATCCAACCCAGCCTGAGTAAGACTTCTCCTTAACTGCATCTGTGGAGTGGTGCCCATTGTCACAGTCTATGCTTAGAGCTTTATGTGTTTGTGGTCTTTCCCTCCCACTTCCAGCCTGCAGTCCCAGGCTGTGGGTTGATGACACAAAGCATTCAGCAGCTTAACTACAGCAACCACACTGTAGTTCTGACAGTGCCACTTAACCTGTGACCAACTCTCCTCTGCAGTACAGACAAGTGTTCTGGCTGGGTGAAGGGATGGTTCATGGCAGGAACAGGCAGCTGGGAGGGCAAGATGGGTGTAAAACAATACTGCCACCTAACACATCCTATTACCAAATCATGGGACTACATGGCGGGAGCAGAAGACTGGGAAACTGGGACTTGAAACCAACAAGGAAGAAAAGGCTTTCCTAGACAATGAGTATGGAACAGAACTTCACATTATGATTTGCCTGACACATTCAACTTCAGTCTCAAAATCAATGTTTTTAGCGCATAACACCAGGTTATTTTCTCCTTTATTTCTGTGCCATAGAAAAGGAAAATTTATAGGGTTCATTCCTATCCCTTCTCATCTCCGCATGATTATTTTATTAAAGCAGGACTGGGTGAAAGAACACTACATAACCTTCTTTCTGCTGTGAGCCAAAAAGTGGACTATACTTGTAAAACAAAACACAAAGGCAAGAAAAATCTCCTCTCCATATGCAAGCTTTTTTTTTTTATTGCAAGCTACTTGTTGTATATTAGAGAATTTACAACTGAATGATGCACAGGAGACAAAAGTGGGACTTACATGATTCTTCTGATCCCTCCAGATCAGTCTGTGTGTGCTCAGCAGTAAAACTCCACTATCAAATTTCACCTGGACAGGAAAAATAAAACAGATAAACAACAAACTGAACCAGTATGCTGCATCAATACTGATCTTGGAAACATTACACCTTACCACAACACAGCAATCAGATTTAACAAGCCAGTATTTTGAGAACACTCCCTTTTTTGCAGAACACAAAACACATGAAGTTTAGGAAACAATGGAGAAAACTAGTATAAAAGGATTAGATGGATAAACACAAACTTCCTTTTTTAAGTGTATAAACTTTCCCCCTGGAAATCCTGATGAATCCTCCCTCCATATACTCTGGAAGATATACAAACGTTCTTAAATGTACTTTAAACAGCGCTACTTACTTTGGAATATCCATTATATGCTGACAAATAAAGTAGAAGTTATGCAAAAAAGCAAAGCAACCTAATAAAAAGAAGCTGCACACAGTCTGAAATCTTCTACCCAAACACACAGGAATATTGCTTGTATCTGTGTTACTGTTAAAAATCTCTTTACTTATCAGACAGCACAGAGTACCTGGAAAATCTGCATTAGCAAATTGCTTCCGGTTTGTAAAATCTGAAGCACATTTTAACAGCTTTTTGTGAGGGCATGCAATTACCATGGTGTGGAAAACGGAGAGATCAAGAGTCAGTCCTGCAGTGAAGTGAAGCAATAAGCAGGATGGCTCAGAACAGAGCAGAGGGTATGTCAGCACCCATGGCAATTGGAGCTCAAAAGCATTTTGCAGCCACCAGGATGACTGAAGTGTGAATCATTATGCCCTGTACGACACCAAAGCCAGGGCTCAGCCCCATACAGGAGTAACAGCCCAAGCAGCGGGCAGTGCTTTGTGACAGTGACACTGGCCACACACAGACCCTGCGGGGGTCCCAACCCTCACCCCACGTCGTACACACTGTCCAAGGCCTTTCTCACATAAACAAAGAATCAATTAAGTTGGAAAAGACCTCTGAAATCTTCGGGTCCAACCTATGACCCAACATCCCCATGTCAGCCAGACGATGGCCTTGAATGCTATGTCCAGCCTTTCCTTTAGGGACGGTGACTCCACCACCTCCCAGGGCAGTTCATTCCAACGTCTAATAATCCTTTCTGTGATGAAATTCTTCGTAATGTCCAACCTAAACCCTTTCCTAGCACAGTTTAAGGCTACTTCCCCTTTTCCCCGTCACTTGTTGCCTGGGAGAAGAGACCGACCCCGACCTGGCTCCACCCTCCTTTGAGGCAGTTGAAGAGAGCAATAATGTCCCCCCGAGCCTGCTCTTCTCCAGGCTAAACAATCCCAGCCCCTTCAGCTGCTCTTCCTAAAACGCGTGCTCCAGACCCTTCCCCAGCTCCGCTGCCCTTCTCTGGATCCTCTCCAGCACCTCAGTGTCTGTCCTGAACTGAAGGGCCCAGAACTGAACACAGGATTCGGGGCGCGGCCTCATCAGTGCCGAGTAAAAGGGAACAATCAGTGCCCTGGTCCGGCTGGCCACACTATTGCTGATACAGGCCAGGGCACCATTGGCCTTCTCGGCCACCTGGGCACACCCTGGCTCACGTTCAGCTGGCTATCGACCAGCACAGCCCCTCAAAGCCTGGAACTCCGCCCTAATCTCCCCATGGAGGCAAGCCCTGCCAGAGCCTGGCGCAGAACGTCCTCTCACACCCCCGATCGATGCTCCGCCTGCAGCCCAAGCCCTTCACACCCCTCGTGTCGTTTCCCTCGCCCGACACCACCCGTTCTCACAGCCCCACTACCCTCCTTGCCTGGGGCCCCACGGCCGCGTACTTCACCCTCCTCCCACGCCCCGGCCGCGCCGCCAGGCCCCGCGCGGGGCCGCTCCATCTCCCGTCACCTTCTCCTCCCCGTCGCTGAGGCGCACGCCGCGCTGCTGTATCACCAGCGTCTCCCCCATCTCCAGGAGCCCGGTGGTCCACGAGAACCTGTCCATGGCCGCCCTTCCCCTCCCGCACCGGGCCGCGGCCGCCGGGCGCGCAGGGACCGTGCGCGGCCGCGCCACGCCCTCTAGTGGCGGCCCGGGGAGCGGCCGCCATGTTCTCCCCCCGCCGCTCGGCGGGGGGGGCCGCGCTCGCTCGCCATTGGCCAGTTCAAGCCCCGCGGCCGGGCCAATCAGGGCGGCGCCGGGCGATTCAAACGCTCGCTGCACGGCCATGGCGGCGCGCGCGGCTCCGCGGCTCCCGGCCAGCCGTAGGTCCGAGCCTGCATTCCGCGGTAAGGCCGGGGCGCCGGGCGGGGACAGGGGCACCGGCACCCGAGGGGCACCGAGGGGTTGAGCCGCTTCCCGCAGCTGCTCGCCCGCGCCGGGCCGAGCGTTACCGGCCGCCCTTGCAGCCTCGCGCGTCGCCACGGCGGGTGACAGGGCAGACAGTGGGAGCGAGGAGCTGCTCGCTCTCCGGGCAGTGGGAGGTGAGGGTAGGCGCCCCAGGCGAGGTCTTGGCAGCAGCGCTCGCTGTCGTGGTCTTAGAGCTTGCGAGCGGGCGTACGAGACTTCACCTTCCCTCGGTAGGGTTAGGGTTGGGGCTGGTGCGCGCCCCACCCCATCCATCCTATCCCCTGCCCTAGGTAGGGCTCCTGGGGCGGTAGCCTTCCCTCCTGGCAAACGGGACGCCCTGGCGTTAAGAGCATCCCCTTGAAAGCAGCACGTGCGCCGCCGACCTAGACCCGCGCTCTTGTGCTTATTTGCTTTCTGACCGGCTCGGCTTCTGCCAGTTAAAGAAACGGAGTTGCTTCGGTGGGGCTTTGCTGTTTGTGCGAGGGGCGGTGAGAGCCGTTTGTGAAGCAGAAGGTGCTGGGAGGCTCTGGGATGCACGCCGAGCTCCCTGCTGAGCTTGCTGCTCTTGGCAGGGGCACCGCCGCTGTACGAGCTGTGGTAGCCCCTTAAGAAGCAGGTGATAGAGACACTGCCTTCTGTACGCTTTGTCCAGAGAAGGGCAAGGAGCTGGGGAAGCGTCTGGAGCACAAGTCGTATGAGGGACGGCTGAGGGAGCTGGGGCTGTTTAGCCTGGAGAAAAGGAGGCTCAAGGGGGACTTTATCTCTCTACAACTGCCTGAAGGGAGGGTGTGGCCAGATGGGGTCTTTCTCTTCTCCCAGGTAACACGTGACAGGACAAGAGGACATAGTCTCAGGCTGTGCCAGGGGAGGTTTAGGTTGGACATCAGGAGAAATTTCTTGACAGAAGGGGTGATTAGGCATGGGAGTGGACTGCCCGGGAGATGGTGGAGTCATCATCCCTGGAGGGACAGTGACAGCTGTTCTTAGGACCTTTCAGGATCACTTTGTGCTGTTATTAACACTCCCAGTAGTCTAACATTTGCACAGATGCCCGGGTGACAGTGAAAGAAAAGCAGTGATTTTATAGATGATCAGTTGGGTTCATGTGCATGGTGTTTTCCATGAATGCTATACTTGATATTGCCACAAGTGAAAAGTGTGCTTGCTGAACCAATAGTAACTATGTGAAATGCTGGACAGGCATTGTGAAGATAAAAGAGCAAGCCTGACTTCTTCACATCACAAAACTGTGTTTCTTTTAGCTTAATACAGCAAACTAGCCATCTGGTGTAGCTGTGAATTACATTCATCCATCCTATGAATATAGCCTTTCTCAAGAAATGTGAGAACGTGTAAGACATTGAGATGTGAATACTAAAGAATTCTTAATTTATGGTGTCTGTATTTTGTAATGTCTTGATGTTTTTCTAACTGCATTTTCTTCTTGATTGCAAAAAAAAGTTTGGCATTACTATTTTAGGTGAAAATGTAATAAGTCTGTCTTTCTTAAAATCCCCTAGAACAAAGACGACAGAAAGTTGAAGAATATCTATCAAGAAAGAAGACCTTTTCTGGTGTGCCCATTCAAGAAAACCAGGCATCAATCAGGTAGTATTTCTGCTATGGCTTACATTCCCTTATTTTTATATTCACTAATGTTCCTTCTTTTTCATCTCAGCTGGCTTCCCTAAGATCATCTGATGCAAAGATGCCACGTGGTAGCTACAATGCTCATTTTCAGTCACATGCAGTAGTGATACATCTTTCATAGAACACATCACAAAGCACCCGAGGAAGAATTTAGATTTGTAACCTCAAACTGAGATGTTTTTCTTCTGAGTTGTCAGTACATTTTCATAGTTGCTAGGAGACAATACTGGTCTTGGTGGTTTTGTAACTTTCTGGGTAGTCTGATGCCAGCTCTGGTGCCTGACTGAAGGTATTGGAACCTATCAGTGTGGTAGGAACTTGTGTCCTTGTTCAGACTCGTCTCAAATGGCCTGGGCTCTCATGATTGCAACAGCTGAGCTTCGACTCTTTGTGCTACTACTCTTTTCCCTTCAACTGCAGCATTTAGAAACTTGACCTTCTGTAGCAGATGCATCAGATTAGACAAGACTCATTCTTAGACATGAGAAATTATACCTGTAGTAAATTCTAATCTGTTAGATGGCTCTTTATGGTGTAAGAAGGAACGTTTTCCAGCCTCGGTCCTGATCAGTGGTTGCTCAACCATTTGTTTTTGCGGGAGGAATGGTACAAGCTAATCAGAAATGCTTCAGTGTGAATTTAGTCTGCAGACTGCAAACTGAACCATGTGAACATACTCTAAAAATATATTCCTTTGTTGCATGATTTGTCTTTTTTTTTAAAGCAGCAGCAGAACTAGGAGAGCAACTAGCAGTAAACTGCACGACAAGTTACAGCTCTCAACATCTCCAAAGCCAGAAATGGTAAGTTTTTGACTGATATTTAGATACTGATGGTACTCTGTTTCTATGGCTGCAACATTCCACTTACTTATCATATTTATGTTGTATGACTTTCAGAGCATGAGAGGCTTACAGGTGGAGAGGTGCGGTTTGTAGAAACTTTATTCAGTCACTGCTTATTATATGCTTTTTTAGCTTTTTGGAAAGCTGTCAGATTACAGTAGGTAATGGATCTTATTGATATTTGGTTTGTACCCGACAGAAGAGAGGGGTAGAGACAACACCATTATTGCTGAAATGATACTGAAATGATACTGAAATTTTAACAACTTTTCTCAAGAATCTCAGATTTTTTTGGATACATTTTGAGTCTTCATGGAAGTTATTTAAAATCTGAGTAAGATCTTCTGTCAGAATAAAAAAAGCTTTCTATTTGTACTCTGTTACTTGGAAGAAAGCCAAACTTTTAAGAAAAATAACTGTTGAGTGTGTATGGTTTTTCAGTTGTGTGCTGGCAAAACTAATGTAATCAGAAGTAGATGCCAATACCTAATCAGAGTTTAGGGAATGTGTTCCCTGTATCATTTCACGTCACTTTCCTGGAATTAAGATGCAAATGGTTGTGCTGCTTAGAAATAGTAAAATAGAGATTCTTCTTCAGACCTGTTCTCAGGGAAAGGTGAGGAGAAGTAGACATAAGACCTGTGTTTGTGTTAGAGAGATTTGAGTGTGGGTTTCAAAAGATTCGAGACCTAGAGTTACTTGAGGAGAAAAGAAAAAAACTTAAAAACTTAAAAACTGATTTTGAGCAGAAAAATTTGAAAGCAAGAAAAAAGTGGGCTTTTAAAAGTTGAGTTAAGCTACATAGCTCCCTGAAATAATAGTCTTTACACTCAAGCTCTAGTTACGTAGGCTTTGTTGAATCTAACTACTAAGCCTCAATGACAGATCAGGAAATGAGATGCCAGTGTAGTTTTCTTACCGGTCAAGGGCATCTTCCTTAAATTCTGTTCCTGCAGACTTCCATGTGTCATTCACATGTTTTTTTCCTGACTTTGGATATTTCACTCTTCCAAAATCGTCTGCTTGGACAATGCTGAATTAGTTGCTGTAGAGCATCTTTTTTGGAGGAAAAGACTAGATTCCATTTCTCATGAGCGATTGTGCTGAGAACATATGGCTGAGGGTTTCAGTGAAGCCATGTAAAATGAATGTAACCCTTCTGAACTTACAGCATCCTATAACACAATAGTAAGAAAATTTCTCCCTCTTCTGGTAGCATCTCCTAGTGCCCTAATTACAGGCTTTACTCACTACCTTGTGCTCATAGGCTATCCACACTAAGTGGAGGAATGGTGCTGCCATTAAGTGATAAGGTATGCAAACAGAGATACTGCTTTTGACTATATATAGCCAGTTTCTACTTCATAACTCTTCTTAGAAGGTAATTTGGGCAGTTAAAAGCCAGCAGTTGCTTTAAAAGTTTTGTTTCTTACTTCCAAGGCAGAATTTAAGCAATTTTTATTTGATTTTTGATGTGAATTCTGCAGTAATAGTTGACAAATGCTCTACTCAATATTTATACATTACTTCTGTAGGCATTTTTATACTGGCATTTACTGCTAAGCATTTTAGTCCTGTGAATCAGTGGAAGCCTCTTTGGAAACAAGTAACATGCAGCACAAACGTACTTCTAACATTTCCATGAATTTGCTTTTGATTTCAGGAAAATAAAGAGAATGCTGATAAACTGCCATGGAACCAATCAATCATAAGCTCAGAAAAAAATGTTACTTTAAACTCTTCCACAATACCACTGACAAGTTCCATATCAGGAACAAACTGTAACATTGAAGGTCAAGCTCCAAAGAATAAAGGTATTGATATAAAATCTCAGCGTGTATCCCTTACCAAGGCCTTCTTGGAAATAAAAAGAATTAAAGAGAGGCATATGATAGGAGAAAAACAAAATGCAAGTATCAGCATACCAAAGAAACCAGCTCTTGGCAGATACCGTGGCAAAGTTATCCAATCCAAGATAAATTCTTTCCGAAAATCAGTAAAAACTGAAGGGGAAAAGAGTTCTTTGCCAGACAAGAAGCTAGCTTCTTCTTTCACCAAACAAGCAGCAAATTCTTCATCCATGAAAAGCTGTAATGCAGTTCTGAAGACCATCAAAGTCTCAAACAACCCTAAGTCTGTAAAATCAAATGGTGTCCAGCCATTTCACAGCAAACCATCTGACAAAGGTGCTACTAACTCACAGTCTGGTCTGAAGAAACAGCTGACATTTGCTGTGGCATCAAAGAAAGTAACAGTCCCAAAAGTGGTTGGTGGAAGGGGACCACAGCCACTGAAGGCTGCTTCTAGCAATCCTGATCGCAGAGCGTGGGGTGTGAAGAAATGTGCAGATTTTTGTGAAGATGCAAGACCAGAAGTTCCAACAAAATCAAATTCTTTTGTTCCTGGTACAAAATCAGGACAGAATTCTAGAACAGATGTCAACAGAAAATCTATTCTGCCAAAAGAGTCAGCAGAAGAGAGAAGGTAACTAAATTACCATTGTAGCTTGATCTTGGAAGTTTCTTAGGACTTTTTTCCTAGAATATCTAGTTTGATCTATTTCTTGCTGTATATACTCTGAAAAATGAAGTACTAAATCTCTGGACTTGATGCCCAAGGACAGCAGACTAAAACTTTAGACTTAAACTGAGAAATTGGGATTCAAACTAATTGCAGTTCACCAGGCTTTCGACTTGTCCTGTGGAGTTAAAAACAGGTGTTGATGGAGCTGTTTTTTAGTCTAAGTGTTGTGATAGCCTAACGCATGACAGATAATATTGTAAATTAATTTCACGTGCATGTCACAGTTTAAAAAAAATTACTGAGGCAGGATGTATACATCCTGCCTCAGTATAGAAGAGAGCATCTTTACAGATTGAAGGAGAGCGCTTGTCAATGACATTTTTCAGTTTGGTGAATGCAGCGTAGACAATGAGTGGCAATATGATTCACTGCCTAAAAGTTCTTTAATATTCCTCATATAGAGCTCCTTGTAGTAAGTCACATTTACTAAAAATTGATGGTCTAGGGGGTGGGGTTGAAATGAAACATTAAAACTGAATTAAATTTCACATCAGTTTCAGATTTTATAAATTTTGTGATAGGGTTTTTCTGGGCTGCTCTCCATACTTTGTGTCTTAAGAGACTAGCTTCTAATTTTCTGTTTTGAAGTGGGATTGGGGAGAAAAAAAGTGACACAGAGGAATAATTCAGAAGCAATTTTTTACCTTTTGAAAACAAGGGTCTGTAACCTAAAGTCTCTTGTTGATGCTGGAAGGGAAGAGATTCAAGTGCTCTGACCTGATAGATACCTAAAGCAAAAGTAATATGCATAGTTCTGAAATTTCCATGCAGATTTAGAAGGCATCTTTATTCCTTTTGGGATTGAGAGAAGATGACTCAGACTATCTGGAAAGCATATCTTTGCATGACTTACCCTAATTAGTGTCAGTCAGTGTAAAAAATGATAAAACATCTGTCAGTTTAGCTCATAATATTCCTAAATGCAGAGCTCGCCTGGAAGAATGGAGGGCTTCCAGAGGAAAAGTGATGAGACGACCTCCTATACGTGCACTTCTGGGACCCCAGTCTAAAAGTGAAGAACAAGAATTGTCTGCTGCTGATACAGAAAAGGTCAACAAGACTCTGAGTGAATGCATGCAGTTAACAGAACAGGTACTTGGACTCCTGCCTACTGAGTTCTGATCACACAGGTCCTGACAACACATAAATCCTGTGGGCATGTTAGACCCATGTGAATCAGATACAGGAGACTAATTGTTCCCCATGTTAAGCAGTATCATAGCTTTTGCCAGCAACTGAAGAAACTAACTTACTGAGCTACTGAATAAAAATAGGTAATAATGGTAATAATACTACTAGAACTGTAATGTAGTGAGAGCAGCTAGTAGGAATTAATCTAAAACAAGTTTGCATTTGCAGAAACTTGTCTGTACTTCTGAAAAAGTCTGTTTCAAGTAGTTCTGAAGATGCCTGTACCCCTTAATACCCCTTCTACTTACAGTACTCTATAAATAATTCTTATTTTGAAGAATAGGTGAACAAAAATTCTGTCAAAGAAAAAAACCCTTGCTTTCTAGTTCAAAAGCAGCAAAACTACAGCACCTCAATATGTCAACTGGATTTAAATCTCTACTTTTGTGTTGACTTTAGGGACATCAAGATGAAGTACGTGCCATGTTGGAAGATCTGACACTGAGCATTCCTGGGGTTAAAAAGCTTGCAAAATATTGGATCTGCTGCATGCGCCTTGAACAGATGGGGCCTCTTGAAAAGCTTGTTGCTGTCTATGAGGAGGCCATTTTGGCAGGAGCAATGGTGAGCAACTTTTCCTAAAATTTGAGATAAACAATTAGAAAGGCATGAAAGTATGGCATGCAAAATACAACTGCTTCTGATTTTATTAAATACCTTTATAGTAGGAGGAGAGCCATATGACCTACCTGACCATTAAAATAATGGATTTGGTTTGCTCTGTAACCACTGTAGATACTGCTTTGAAGAAGAAAGGTTTTGGACCGTCAAATTACCATATGATGTTCTGCCGAGAAGGAATTAAGGATACCTTTAATTTCTAGTACCACTAGAAACCCAAAATAGAACTTAATTTTACACTTAGTAATGGACTTAATTTCTGTGCTTAAATTTCTTGCTTTAATATCAGCAACATCTCAGGGCATAAAACACAGCTTTAGCATACCAAATATTGAAAATACAGAATTCACTTGTGTTCTGAGTTAAGTCTGAACAGCATTAAATAAAGTATTTGTAATATGAACATCATGTGGCCTGCTCCACTGTCTCTGTAAGTATTATACCAATCAAATAAGCTGAAATAACTAATTCTGGAATTGCTTTTCTAAAGCAGTACAACTTTTTTTCAGCCTAAAGAAGAACTGCGATGCATACTAATAGATACAATCAAAAACACCGGAAGTCTTTTTAACTCTGAGAATGGTAAGTCTGAGTACTCTATTCTAGTTATATGTCTGACTTGACAGGTAACTAGAGCTGTTTAAACTATTTGTACTGACATTAAATTTTATTTCATGGAAAATTGTCCATGATCATTTTATACTCAATTGTCATTGAAAATAATGTTGGCTAAACAAATCTTTTTCACCAGTGGGCATATTGCAATGATTGGAGATGCTCTTCTATTCAAACTTGTTACTTAAGCTTTATCAAAGCTGAATTGTCCAGCTATTTCAGCCCAATAATCAAAGAGTAAATAAAAACACTCTTGTGAGCTAAAAATCAGTGCCTCTGACACAAACTCCTTCACTATCAGAAACGTGGTTGTGTTATGGGATAGAGTCAATTAAAGGCTGTAAATATTCTAATTTTGGAAGTAAAGAAGCATAAATATTCCCCTTCAATGTAACATAACCTGACAAGTATCCAAACCCAGAAACTGGCTGAAATACTTGTTGAGCTGCTGCACTTGAAAAGGAGGAGGTGACTTTTCAGGATGTGAGTGTAGCCTGAGCTTTCAGGTTGCAAGTTCTTGAAGGTGGCTACAATTATTAGTAATTTAAATTGTTGTGGCTCAGGCTCAATCCATACTTAACTTTTATTCTCATGTAAAGCTCTAAGATTTCAAGTATCTTTCTAAAACATTCTCTTTGTAACTAATTGCAGCTGTACCTTCTTCAATGTTTTATTTTTAGGGGGAACTGTGATAGAAGCCCATTTAAGTGAGGTGGTGGAAGTCAGCACGGAACCAAATTCATCTGTAGAGCCGGTTCAGGAAACCTTCAAGGATTTCTGCCCTGATGATGACCAAAAAGCAGAGAGTGATAACAAGAAGGCAGAGACAAGCAGTGAAGATATCAAAAAAGAAGAAATTGATTTAGACTTAAAACCAAGAGGAGAGAGCTTGCCGAAAAAGAACAAAAAGCGGAGGGCTAAAGAACGGGCAAAAAAGAAAGGAAAACGTGAAACGGAACAGAACGAGGATGAGATAAAAAATATAGCCCAAGCAGTTAATTCTCCTGAGAAGGAGAATGACACATCTTATTCAATGAAATGCAATCCTCCTACCACACCATACTTGGAAAGGTAAAATTACTTCAGGTAACCATGGAAAGTCTGCAGTGTCTGGAATAACAGTACTGTTTGTGTCCTGTTGAAACAGGGAGGCACTGTGTTTATGAATACCTAATTTAAAGCTCAAGAACTACATTTTTAGGATTGCTTCCTCTTCCTTCGGAAGGAAGTATTTTTAAGTAAGGTCCTCTATTTGCTCAAACTGTTTCACTTTTTGAAGGGTTCACTACAGAGTAACCAGACTTTTGTGGCAGAGACCTAAATTCCAGATTTAGGATTCCCTCCCACTACCAAGATGGAAGTAGGAGTTTTACACTGAGCTAGGTAAAGAGAAAGCAGGTGTCTCCAGTCCTCCCCTTTTCAAATGTAGACAAGGTTGTATGTTATATATAACAGAAAAATCAGTCAACAAGATCTAACTGTCCTGGAAAGATTATCTTAATTGTACCTTGGGGCAAAAACCTGGGTAGTAACCTCAATAGAAACCAACTAATACTTTTCCGTGTTTTTTTTTTTTTTTTTTTTTTTTTTTTCCATAATTTTTTTTCTAAGATAGCAGACTTAGAAAAGTTGCCCTCAGCTTAGACATCTGATGGAGTTGGAGTCCTGGCAGCTGTCCACTGTCCCTCATAGCAGGAAGAAGAGTTTCCCCCTGATGAAATAGGAAAGAATCTTTCTTTGGGAACCCTTTTCAGCAGGTTTTCTGGGTTAAAGTATTTTACCCAAGAAAAGAGTTGTACATCTGGTTTTAACTGGATGAATGGGAAAGGGCCTGTTTCCTTTGGCTATGGGAATGGGAAAGAGTTGAACAGGAATCATGACTTGCTGTTTCTGCTAGTTGCTGCAGAGGTAACTTGTATGATGGTGTGCCTATGTTTAGTGTGATGTTTTGGTTTTATTTTTTCCTAAGTGTGAAGATGCAACCTGAGGCAAATGACTGCAGTGCTAAAGATCTGAATATTGTAACTCCTTTGCGATATTCTCAACGCATTCGGGAGAAGATGTGCAAGCTGTCTGATGTTAAAGATCAAGATCCATGTGTCTCTTCACTTGAGCAGTTGGGAGACTTGGAATTAAAAGCCCCAGTGTTTATCCACAAACAAAGCAATGCTCTCCAAGAAACAAGTGCTGAAATAGAAGAGTAGAAATAGTGCTAATGCTACAAGGGGGTTAAAGATTTGATGCTTTTTAAGGAGAGTTGAGGAGTACTTGCTTTTAACAGCTTTAAAAAAAGAGTTACCTAAAGCTTATGACTTGAGCTGAAATTTCACTGAGTCACTAAACAAACTTTTGAAATTTCTGCCTTTTCAGAATTGTAACAAATCTGTCCTGGTTTAGTACTAGACTAAACACTGTTGTCTTTGAGTATGTTTTATCAAACTGTTAATTAGGTACTAGGTGTAATGCTTCATGTTAGTAGTTGATTGTTGTATATTGCTAATACCTACTGTTTTCTTGTTGCAATTCCTAAGAATTCCTTAGAAAGTCACAATCTTTTAGTTTAAGAAAACAAAGTAATGTCTAATAGGGCAATGTCTACTCTGACAAGATTTAGCTTTGAAAACTGAAACCAGCTAATGAAGTGTGTACTGAATTTAAACTTGTATCTAGTTTTAGGGCTGCTTAAACTCTGTTTTGTTGAATCTCTTTAGTCACTGAGATTTGTTCATTATCAAGTAATCCCAGATGAGGTCTGATACACTACTTTGTGACAATTTTTATGTTGCTTTGTATTAGTCTGTACTATGGTACACTTATTAAACTTATCAAGTCAGTTGTGTTCGTTTTTTATTTAAAGGATAAAACTATTTAGTATGTTTTTGAAAGTGAGCCGTTAAAGCACATGCCTGCCCCCTTTCCCATGTTTCCCTGCCTCGGCCCGGCCAGCCGAGCGGCACGCCAGGGCCTCCATCGGGCGGGGCCGCTCCCGCCGCTGCCGCGGGGTGGGGCCCATGCTCCCGCCCGGCCTCGGCGCCGGAGCGCTCCTCCTTGCCGATCTTCCGCCCCAGCCAGGCGCGGCCAGCCTGGAGCGAGGCCCGGGGTCGTGCCAGGGCCTCCCCTCAGGTCTGGGCCCGGCCCGCTGAGGTGAGTCCCCGCCGGGGCTGGGAGCGGCTTGGGACGGGCTTGGGCTGCTCCTCTTCAGGGTAAAGGAGCCGTAGGAACAAAAGAGCTCATCGAGCCATTAAAACACGGTGTGTGCACAGGTTTATACACAAGAGGATGTTTGAATTATGGCTAAGCCCCTTAATTGCACCCCCTTAATTTGGGAAGAAGGATAACAGCCCCCTGCTGGATGAGAGATCCTACAGGAGATGAGTTTTTAGCAGGAGCTGGGATCATGTGTAAGTTCCCCTAGCTGCTGAAACTTTCAGGAGGGGTCAGACTGAGCTCGGTAGTGGAGGAGAGGACACAACGTCACGCTGTGCCATGGGACTTGCAGGCTGGACATCAAGAAGGTTTGCTTCACAGAAAAGGTGATTAGGCATCGGAATGGGCTGCCCGGGCCGGGGGTAGAGTCACCGCCCCTGGAGGTGTTCAAGAAGGGGCCTGGATGTGGCACTCGCTGCCGTGGTCTAATTGCCATGGTGGTGTTGGGTCGTGGGTTGAACTCGATGATCTTGGAGGTCTTTTCCAGCCTCCTCGCTTCTGTCATCCTGTGGTATCGTCTAAATGCAGTGATAGGACAACTGAGAACATTTCAAAAGTACACAAGGGAAGGTTTACACTGGATATTAGGAAGCACTTACTGAGAGTGTGGTTGAACCCTGGAACAGACTCCTTAGAGA
This sequence comes from Acanthornis magna, assembly GCA_036785705.1. Taxonomy (NCBI): domain Eukaryota; kingdom Metazoa; phylum Chordata; class Aves; order Passeriformes; family Acanthizidae; genus Acanthornis; species Acanthornis magna. Next base: position 19,709,075 of record JAWUZG010000090.1, read on the forward strand.
GGTGGTTGGTCCCCTAAAGCTGTCAGTGTTCAAGAGGCATTGGCACAATGCCATTATCCATTATCATGGTAATTTAACTTTTGGTCACTCATGAAATGGTCAGGCATGTGGACCAGATTACTATTGTAGGTCCCTTACAACTGAAGTATTCTGTATCTTCCGGGTGTTTAAGTCTTTGCACAGTAACTTTTACCAGTTTGACCCTGCTTGTGCTGCCTTAGGTGAGAATTGACACTGGAAGCTTAAAGCTTGTTGTTTATATTATTATGCTTGTGAGTTTTCTTTAGTGTTATGAAATCACTTGTAGAAGTGCAGGTAATAAAAAGGTATGAAGTTGTAGGTCTGTAACTGACATTTTTGAAGACCTTTAGCATTTTAAATTAAAAAATGCAGAAATAGCGCTGTAATGTTTCAAGTTGTACTTTCTGGAGGCCTCATTTTCAGTAAAATCGGTGAAGTTCAGTAACAGTGCAGGGAAGCGTATCATGGTAAAGCTCAACAGTTGTAGGTACCCACATCTATCATCGCTTCTTATTTTTTTGTTTGGGTTTTTTTTCTCATGCAGGCTGTATCAAGAGAAAATTAAAAAACTAGTTAAGGTCATGACAAAGTTTAGAAGGTAATCCTGTGAAAGAGGGCACTTGAAAAGTGTTGGAACTGGATTTATGAAGAATGGAAGAATATAACATGTTGAAAGTACTAGGAGAGGGATCCTTTGGCAGAGCTCTCCTGGTTCATCATAGAATCAGTGACCAGAAGTATGTAATGAAGGAAATAAGACTTCCAATGGTAAGTGTGACACAAAAATTCCCTCACCCACCACTTAAAAAATATAATTAAAAAGTCATAATTCTAGGTGTGTTTTTGAAACACAAAATACCAAACAAATAAATCCCAAGGAAATCTTCATCTTGTAATAAACCATAGATTGATAAGATGGGGCTTTTAAAGTTTCTAAATTACTTAAAATAAATGAAGAAGAATTCTTAAAAATATTTTTCTTTGGAAAGTGAGGCATTTCATGTGTCTGTGTGAAAATTTGTTGGTGTGAAATTTATAGTAAGTGTATTTATATTTTCAGTCTTCATCTGGTGTAGAGAATTCTAGGAAGGAAGCAGTTCTTTTGGCTAAAATGAAACATCCAAATATTGTTGCCTTTAAAGAATCATTTGAAGGTAAGTATAAAAGTTTAAATTCCTTCATTTGTTTGAAGTTGTATACTCCTCAGGGATTGAGATTACTTTCTTTTTTTGTTTATAATATGAATTACAAACAAAATACATGTTTATTGTAACGTAATACGCAGCATGTAGTGGGAGCTTAATAGTAAAAAGTATTACTTATAGTGAAAAAACAGTACTTATCCTGCTAATGAAAATACTAATTATTCGTGAATTACCTGAAATTTAGCTGATGGACATCTGTATATAGTGATGGAATATTGTGATGATGGAGATCTAATGCAAAAGATCAAACACCAAGGAGGAACTTTGTTGCCTGAAGACACGGTAAGAAAAGACATTGTTTTGAACCAAGGGGGCTAGGAATCCTTCTCCATGTAAACTGAAGCATCTTGCATAAACCAAATTAGAAATATGCAAACATCTTGATGAATCAAAGTAACTTACAGATAAAACAGGAGTATTATTTCTTTTAAAATTGCCAGCAGATCAAAACAAGAATTGGACTGAAAGGAATAAAAAAAGAAATTGCTACTTGTATCTGAAAATTGTTCAGGTTGTGTGAAAACTAGTCCAGTTTGTATGCAATTAAGTAAGAATTTTACACAACCTTCAAACAGAATTAAAAACACAGTAAGATTACTGCAAATGAAAAGTAGACAAACCACTCCGGTAAGATAAATAAAGCTAACCAGGAGAATAAATGTCTGCTTTTTACATAGCAATTAAATGTTTAAACCGTTCAGCATGTTCTAACTCCTTTTACCAGGGAAGCTATACAATTAGTTAGGAGAAGGTTCAAAGTGACATTGTAGTGAATAGAAGCTTCTTCCTGCTACAGTTAGGAGTGTCACTTTTGTTAAAATGAAAGGAGCAGAAGCCTCAACTAATTGAATATTTGGATTTGTGCACCTTTAAGAGTTTTCTTTTGTACTTAAAAAGGAACACAATTCCTTTTAGAAACAGTATGTTATTTCCATGTGAGTTTTGTTTATGTTTGTTATTTGGTGGTTTGTTTTTTCTTTCTGTTTGCTAATTTACTGTGTAACTCTAGTTAAATTGTTCATAAAATGACCGTCAGCTAAAGTGCCAGGTATCCATTCCCCAGCTTTATTATTGTTATGTATTGTTAGAACTTTCTGGACACAGGTAATTAATATTCCTTCTGCCACGTTAAAATATAATCTGTCTTGAAGAACTCAGTTTTTCATGCTGGTAGGAGGCTGTTATGCTGGAGTTACTTTTAACTCCCAAATGTTCTGAACATATTTTTGTTTTCCTATTTTTTTTAAATCTATTAGTAAAGCATTCATTATATTGAGCATTGAGGTGTTATAACTCTTAGCTGCTCTTTTTCAGATTCTTCACTGGTTTGTGCAGATGTGCCTGGCTGTGAAGCACATTCATGATAAACGTGTGCTGCACAGGGATATAAAATCCAAGGTGAACAGAGCACGTTTTGTTTCCATTAATAAACTCTTCCTCATGCAAAAGTTAAACCCCCTCTTTCATAATTTCCTGTGAGTGGTGAATTCTGAGGTTTTTATTTAGGCCTAAGAATATCATGTAAATGAAATTGTTGGGTGCATGGGATGATGTAATATCGTGGGTGTAAACATTACCTAAGTATAGCTATATCCTTCATATCCACACTTCTGATAGCACCACCTGCTTGTGCAAGACTGCATACAATTTAAAGCAATTATAGAAGTGTAAAAAAGTGTTTGGATGATGGAGTTTGCAAATATCTTTCCTCACATTGCCTTCTTTTTTACTCTTTCCTATCAGAAAGAGAGAAATTCAGAAGAAAGTGTGCCCTTAGTGGTTTGAGTACAGCATAGAGAGTAAGGCAATTCTCGGTTTTGATTCTTCCTCTGCCACTGGTGCTGGGGTTTTAGGCCCATGAAGCATTTCTATTTTTTTTTTTTTTTTTAATTTTTTTTGGTAGAAGTATTAGGAGAAGCAAGTAAATGGAAATACAAAGATAAAATACCTGAACTGATTGTCACTGTATTTTCTGTGTATACAAATTGAAGAAATGATTAGTAGAAGAATATTTAAGTATATTAATCTTTGCTCTTGAAATGCAGAATGTCTTCCTCACTCAAAATGGAAAAGTCAAATTGGGAGATTTTGGATCTGCACGCCTTCTTGCACAGTATGTGGACATCCCAACTGATCTCAGTGGTGTCAAGTACTATTTCCCATTGACATACAGTACAGAATTCTTAAATCACTATTTTTCACTTGGCATTTCTTCTTTGTCCTTTTATTAGTCCAATGTCATACGCTTGCACCTATGTGGGAACTCCTTATTACGTACCTCCAGAAATATGGGAAAGCATGCCGTACAACAACAAAAGGTACTTGTGTTTTCAGTGGTCACAAATAATGCCTAACTGATGGATGGGGTTTTTTTATTGCTGTCTCAGTCTGGCTTTGTGGCTTACCCATATTTGTTTCAGAGAAGATACTGACCTGAAGAATATTTACAAAGAGGTAATTACATTTTTTTCTAAGATGATAGTACATAAATTCTTCTTTACTTAGGTAGCTGAGAACACAGTATCTTTAGTCCTAGGAGTTTGAAAACCAGTGTGCAAACCTCTGTTCATTTGAGGGAGTGAATATATACATATAAACATACAAGTAAGTGTGTATATGCGCAGACATAGGTATGTGTTTGCATCTTTTTGCTGGTCTTATTTTTTTGAGGGTGGTTGTATTTTTTAAGCTCTTCGTGCCACTCTTGATAATGTAGGGATAATGGCACAGAATGGATTACTTAGATTTACAGAGCCCAGTTATTCTGGTCCTTATGCAAGAACTGTGATTGATTTTCCAGGGGAGGTAAGAAACGTTCTACAGTTCAAGTTGTTTCCTGCTCTTCTTGCAAGACAGGCTTCAGTTGCTTCTTGTGCAAATGGCAGTACTTACTTCTGGTGGAAAATGATGGGGATTTTTTTCTCAGTAGAATTCTTTTTGGCAGGGCCAGAATTCCAGCTCTCAGAATTAGGATTCTGTGGCTGCCATCTGATTTAAGGCCATAGAATACAAAGGCTTTCAGGTGCAGAAGGATAAATATTGTTGGAGCAAATTGCTTAAGAGACATCCTAGGAATAAAAAAACAGCTACAACTGTATGACAGTCATCTTTTTTACATCAGGGTAGGATAAAATAAGAGCATTTCCACAGGAAAGGTTAAACACGTAATTGTATTGTCTTTTATGGTTACTTACATTTTTAGCTTATTCAGCTCAGTTACGTACACGTTAAATCTCATGCTTTTAAGCAAGATATTAAACTGTAATTTTTGACGCAAAATTTTTTATCTCTTTCTCTATCTACAGTGATATATGGTCTCTGGGGTGTATTCTATATGAACTGTGCACTCTAAAACACCCGGTAAGTCCAGCTTTATTGCTATCAGAAAAGTTTTGGAATTCCTTGAAACTTAATTAGCAGCTGTACTATAGAGTTGACTGAAGTGCTTGCTGCTGCTTCCAAAAGGGGGGAGTATTGCTCCACCCTTCCCATGCCTCCTCCATTATATGCTTCTGTTTCAGCAGTTCTTGGGACCTATTGGACCCTTCTTTAGAAGACTTAATTTTCAAAATTGTTAGAAAACAATTGTTTTTTTTAATTGGTTAATTTTCCTCTATATTAGTGCATATTGATCTGGGCTTATTGAGGAGTCCAGCAGCTGCCAGCCTGGTTCCAGATATCTGCAGTTGCAAGAGTATTGCATTTTACAGGATCATAATAATCACAGGACATGGAGACAAAGACACTCAAAATCTTTGCTAATGAGAAGATATTGTGTGCAAGGATAGCAAAATGTAGTAAGCAATAAGCATTTTTGTAGCTTGCATCAGTGGTACAGCTTTGCTTATTCTTCAAATTGAAGAAGTCACTGTCCAAGCACTATTATCCTGTTGGAACACTGGGGAATGAATGATCGTTGATGAATGATCCAGTCTTTCTGTCATTTCTGGGACACTGTCTTTTACGGTGCTGTTGCTGCATTTCTTATGTGTTAACTTCCTCTGGCTTCTCTAGACAGATGCATGGGTAAAACGAGAGCCCTTATCAGGATATGTTTGTTTTGCAGGAAAATGAGATCCTAATTGAGGGTCATTTTGTCTTAGTTTTTTATAAGCAGCAATTTCCTTTCATTGAACTAATACCATACCTTGAAATCACAGAACTACAGAATATGCTGAGTTGGAAAGGACCCACAGGGATCATCAAAATCCCAGCTCCTGGCCCTCTGCAGGACAGCCCCAAGATTCACACATATGCCTGAGACCATTGTTCAAATCCTATGTATCAGCAAAAGATTTTTCACAGCTGCAAGTGCAAGCTGTGCAAGAGTGTAGAAGTTTATACTGATGTGATAAGGGAGCCTATGCATAGGTGTGTGTTAACCTCAGTAGGTGTGTGGCAAGTCTTTGGCAGTGCCGTGGCTATTGAAGCAGAGTTGAGAGCTGGGATTCCAAGGGGGGGAATATTCTTCCCTTATTAGCAGTGTTGAAAAGTTATGTATCTGGTTTCATGTGATGGTCACATATGTTCTTGCATAATCTGTCAGAGGTGATATAAAAAGGTGACACACTCCATGGGCGCTTGGCACTCGGCAGCCAAGCTAGCAGGGTGTACACCACGAAAACTGCCTGGATGGGAGATAGAAGTTCTCAGACATTAGATTTGCAAGAGGATGTTTGTGCTTTTACAGGCTACTTTTGATGATTTTTTTAAAAATAAAAGTCTGCATATATCCTAGCTTGCTGTTTCACTCCTGCAGTTTGAGTCTGTTCTCAAGTATATGAATTGAATTTGATTTCTATAAAAATAAAATTTGAACAATCATAAATTTATAGGAGTAATTCCTATCTGCTTTTCAGTTGTACAGGTTATCTTAAATTATGTCAGCTATTTTTTACCTTATGCTTAAACTCTGTGCTCTAATATTGATTTATTTTTAATGCAGTTTCAAGCCAATAGCTGGAAACATCTCATCCTTAAGATATGCAAAGGGTCCTACGATCCACTTCCATCTCACTATTCCTATGAACTTCATTACTTAATAAAACAGATGTTTAAGAGAAATCCCCAGAATCGTCCATCAGCCAGTACTATTCTTTCAAGAGGTCACTTACGCAAACTTGTAAAAAGTTGTTTGCCTTCTGAGGTATGGTATATTCTTTGCTTCTAGTTTTAAGCAATACTATCTACATTTTAGATACGAAATCCTTTTCATTTGTAGCTTGTTAGCGTATAACTATAAAATGTAGTGTTGTGTAGGTCCTACTGTAAAAGCCATACAATTGTAGACTTATCAGAAAACTTAAATTTTTGAAAGTGTTTATTTCGAAAATTAAGTTTGGATATTGACCTGATGCTGATAAAATTAGATATCGTTAGCTGGAACAGTGCTTTGGTAGATGAGTCTCTTTTTAACAAATAGTATATGCAATAATTTGATAAATTTTAAAATGATACAGTACTTGCATCTCTTCATACACTTTTTAGATGGCAAATGAGTTTGAGCAGGTATTAAAAGAGACCAAGAAACATGAAGGCAATGCAGCAAGACCAAAGGGTAAGTCAATCACATTTTTGTAGATGTCAGGAATGACAAAATGAATAGGAAATGTAAGATCTTAAATGCAGCTATAAAACACTAGTATTATATATCCAAATCTAGTTTTAATTATTTCAAAATCTAGTGTCATTGAACTTATATAGAAGAATGCTTGTCGGGTGTAAATTATATTCCAGCGTAAGTAGAGTGCAAAGCTGCAATATATGTATTGTAAGTCTTAAGACTTGTGCTAGAAATAAACTTTCTAGTTTTAAAATCAGCAAAACTTTTAACAGTTGCAAGTATTTTAAGTATCTTTCTTTCCCGGAATATGGTGAAGCAAGTTATGTGCGTTATTCAATTTTTAGAGAGAATGTTGGATTTTTTTCTTCTGCATAAAATGAGCTACACCACAATTAGTGCACCTTTGGAATGAAACAGCAGTGGGGCTCTCTGTTGGGAATGAGCTCTATTGTCAGAAGTGTGAAGAAGCTGTCACATAATTGTCATTGCTTGGTTCACTGGCATTGCTGTCATACCTCTGGAATACCACTTCACTACAAGTGTTTACTAAAGGTGTTAACTCTTGGATATGTTCCTTAATGTATCAGGTCGTGTCATGGCTGGTGGAAGCGCAAACAATAAGACAGAAAATAGGGTAAGTATTCAAATATAATATTTGTATTTTAGTAATTTAGAAGGTTCTGTATGATAGAAAAGTTCTTACAGAAAATTATTCCCATGTTAAACCATAAATCAGCCTACTAGTTGCCAAATTGGAGTTTTCCTGTGTGTTTTCCATCACTCTAACTTTTGATTCTTTAGTTTTGATTATTTAGTTTCGTTCCAAAGGGGATTTTGTTATAACCTTGTCAAAACAAAACTCACACAAAAACCCCTCTCTTGTTTTTCTAATTTTTTTTTTTTTTTGGATACTGCAGAAGTTTATTCATTTTCTTTGCTTTTGGGACACATTTAGTACAGGCTGCTGTGGAAACAGTCTAGTCTGGACATAATTCTCACCAGGTTTTAGGGCCCATGTGAGATTTCAGGTGAGGAGAATGAAGTTGCCGGTGGCCAAGATGATCCTATGGGAACATTACAGCATAGCCTGACTCAGCCATATTCAGTATATTTTAAAAAAACATGTTGCCCTGGGGCTTTTTTTGTTTCCATAGACCTGTTGATTTGAGAAGTTTGATATTCAGGTCCATCTTGCTTTCTCTGGGAATGGAAATAATTTATATTCCTTCTGTTCTTAAATGTAAAAAAAAAAAACCAAAAAAAACCCCACCAAAAACCCAAACTACCAATTGCATCAAACAACTGCATGTGTGCTTAGCTTCAGAAACTGATGTTGTCTGTCATGGGCATGCAAGGTGAAATACCGTGCAATAATAGGCAGTGTGAAATTGCAGTTGGCTTCATGATGTTAGTGGTTTAGTTTTCAGATCTTCCAGTCTTTAGACCAGGTATTTTATAGCAAAACTAAAATAATTAATGCCATGTTAATATTGCTGCTTTGTCTTTCTTGACGACAAGGATAATGTTAATACAGTCTTTACTCTTTTAAAGCGAAGGAAAGATGACAGTAGCAAGCATAGCCCCTTAGAAAGGAAAAATACTGAGGGTTTAAGTGAAGGCACAAGGGAACAAAGGAAATCTTACCAAGAAGGTAAGTTTTACATTTCAAGGCTGATGCGCTTCCTTCTGTGTACTGATATCTACATGTCAGTAATACTGCCATTTAAGTAGGTAGCTCCGACAAGCCTCAGGTAGCTTAAGACAAGAAAACCATACCACCATCAGTTACTTCTGCAATTGCATTGATTCATACTGCTCATCTGAGATTTAAAAAAAAAAATTTAAAAATTGTCTTGTCAAAGTATTAAAAAATGACTGTTTGAAAACATCTGGAATAGAGTAAATGTATGGGGAACACTTACCAAATCAGATTTGTAGCCATAGAATCCAACATCTCTGCTAGTTAGGAGATTCGTAGTACTACTTTGCATGGACAGGGCAGTCTGGACATGGCATCAAGTTAGATGCTGGTTGTCATGATTTTTGTGTTACAATATCAGCTTTTGCTGTCCTCCCAGGAAGTACTGATCTGTCACACGCCCACAGGAAGCAATGGGAAAAGAGGATGTGTAATACTGTACTGGATGTCCTGGAAAATGCGTCCTTGCTTTCTTCCAGTTTTACACCTGAAGAGACTGAAAGTAAGATTTAGTTAAATGTGTTTTTAATTCAAGTAATGTCAGTGATTCCTTACAGATTTTAAAAGCCCAAACTTTACACAGCATGTTTAAAATTATGTTAAAATAATTTTAAAATATTTTATTGACAAATGCTCAAAAAGTTCACTCTGCTGGAGAGAATTTCTTTGTGATTTTGTGTGACAGGAGGATTGCAAAGAGTCATGAAAAACACAGATAACATTAGCAACCCTAAATTTAAAATCATCACTAAGAAATTATCCTACAGTCCTCCTCCTAATACACCATTTGTGGAGGTAGCAGTGAGGAATTCATTTGGTGCAGAATGCAACCACCTGTCTTTCAAGTACAGCGTACTATTGGGAGCATAGAACATCTACACCTCTACTTTTGTTGTTGTTTAACATATAGATTAAGGCCAGTGACAAGAACTATCAATGGTGTACGTATCTCAGATGCGAGGCAGAGACTTTTCTTTCTCTACTGCTTTTAATTAAGACACTTGACAGGAGGTTTTTTCTGAAAAAGGTTTCAGTTTTAAAATACCCCACACTGTTGCAATTGTTATAATTATTTAATCTGATTCTGGATATGTATTCTAGGTAAATGAGAATAAATGCTGTGGAAATAAATAATCAAGATATGAGTAGTCAGAAAATTCCCAAGCTGCGGTTAGGAATGTTACATGATAATTATAGCAGGGTAAGGGAAGTGGACAGAGGAATGCATGCATTTAGGTGTTCTGCTATTAAAAGGCGCAGAAACAGCCTCAGGCTCAATTTTGTGAGACTTGCAGAGCTACCAGTTAAGTTTGCAGAGACTCAGACTTCTCACACCCCTCAGCCAGTTTGTGCTGGCTCCTTGGCCGCAGGAGGTTCCACTGTGGCCTTCTCTAAGTTTTCTTCCTATCAATGCTGACAGTGTCAACCTGTTTGTTGAGAGGTCATTGGTACTACAGATGTAATGCAGATCTAGATTCTTTTCTTCTTGTATTTCTCTCTTGAATGTAGTCCACACTGCTAATGCAATTTTATCTAAATGGTATTTATGAATGGTTTTATACCCAGGTGGTGGTGTTATAAACTACAGTGAAAATAAGCCACGGAAGCAGTGGAGCAAGGAACCCCCTCAGACCCTGATGAACATGCTCAGCAATGCAGATGTCAGCTTAGCATTTAAAACATACACAATTTATAAACCAGGTAAATCCCCATTTTCTGGGCAAACATTTTTGCAAACAGGTTTATTAATAAAGGCTTCTCCTTTTTTGTTTTTTCATACACAGCCCCTATGTATACAGGGAGTGCACTTGAATTCATATCACAACAGGATAGTTTTGGGGTTTTTTTAAGTTTGCCAAATGAAACGTGGACTTGAAAAAGCTATGTTTGGAATTCATGAATGATTGTACATCTCCACTACAGCTTTTCATGATGGACTTCCACTTGCAGCTCAAGAGCTGAATGAGGTTGTGACAAAACACAAGACACCTCATGTGTCCTCCCTCCTGCTGAGCAGCCTGATGTGTGTGTTAGGGAGGTGCAGTTAACACACTGCAGCCCCATCAGGTAAATCCACCCTCACTAAGGCAGTGGTGCCCTGGTTTGAGGGCAAGATGGTCAGATGGCACAGCTGAAGACAGCTGCAGCCTATAGATGTGCACAGCCACAGTCACAAATTCTTGTTCTGCACTTCAGTTGCCTTGCTAGTTTTATCTTACCGCTTAAAGTAGGTTACAACTTGTCCTGGAATCTGGTATGAACTGGGGACAAATTAGACCATATTGAATTTATATTCTTAATTGCTTTACTTCTATAATGAAAATATTTTGGTGACATTTTAATTTTTATATTTTCAAAGCTTCTGAAAACATATTAAGAGGTCCGCTTTCTGAGGAAACCAAAGCATCTGATGAAGTAGATGGTGAACATGAAGCTGTTGTAATAGATTATGAGAGACTTGAACCTAGATCTGATGAAGATGACACGTATGTCCAAATGATGTCCTTGCATTTATGTTTGCTTTGGTTCCTCAAAGAGATTTTTCCAAAACAACATTCCTCTGAAAAAAAAAATCAGTATTTTCATCAGCAGCTAAATCCATCCCTCTCTTACATAATGAAATTGAAATTTAGTAGCATTTGATATCTTACAATAAATGAACAAAAATGCTGTGATTTATGGGTATGTGTATGTTTTGGGTGTGGTTCACAGATGCTCAGAATCTCAGTTTGTGTCACTGCTTATTTTTGTGGCACATAGGGATGAACCACATAGGCCTGTATTGCTGCAGTTCATCTGCAGGCTGTCAACATCTACACATTTGCAGTCTCTTCATATATGAATTTGGCTTTGCTTTTGATAAAACTTACTTTTATAAATTCCTAAAAGAACATCTGTTGGTTCCTTAATCACAAGGGTGCAGGAAGTAAGTCTCTTGTGCTGGTATTTTTACAAGGTAATTTGGGGGCAGCAAATAAAGATTCATAAAGTTGTATTTTGCTTTTCAAAATAACAGTTTTTGAAATCTATTTTTAGGGACTTTGAGGAAGATGACCTGGACTGGGTTTCGGAACTGAAAATGGTATTGAAACAGAGTGACTGAAAACTTGAATTTACCTACTATGAGTGAAATTAGGTGTGCTGGTATCCAAATTGTTGCTAATAATAATTGGTTATTAATTAAATAATTTCAGTCAAAAAATCTGAGTAGGCATGTTTTCTGTATCACAAAACTGAGGATGGAAAATGCACAATAAAGTCTTTAGAAAGAACATTTGCAAATAGCTAAATGAGTCCACGTATTAAATGTATTTGGAGTTGGTAATATCTGCGGAAATATTCAGTCAAATAATAGCATTCTTCAAGTTATTCTCTTGTCATATTTCAAGGAGATGGTTTAGCACTATGAGAAAATGTAAAGGCTTTTTCCCTGACCACACACTGAAATGCAGCATTGTGGTGAGTTTATCCTGGGTGGACACCACGTGCCCACCAAACCTTCTCTGTCACTCCCCTCCTCAGCTGGGCAGGGGAGAGAAAATTTAATTAAAGGCTTTTGGGTTAAGAGAAGCACAGGGAGAGATCACTCACCAGTTACTGTCACAGGCAAAACAGACTTGAAGAACTTAATTTAATTTATTACCAATCAAATCAGAGCAGAGTAATGAGAAATAAACCCAAATCTTAGAACGTTTTTTCCCCACTCTCCCTTTTTCCTGGACTGAATTTCTTCACTGGTCAAGGCTGAGCCCATCAGTGATGGTGGGTAGTGCCTCTGGGATAACAGATGAGAGGAGGGGAGAGAGGGTACACGGACAGCGACAGAGGTGGGTGGGTCTGTCTTGGAGCTGGCTGGCATTGGCTCTGTCGAAAATATGGGAAGCTTCTGGCAGATGCCACCCCTGTAGCTCCTCCCTGCTACTGAAACCCTGCCACGCAAACCCAGTACATACATATGTGTAACTGATGTTTGAAGGGCATATTATGGGAAAGATTTAGCTATGGTAAATATTTGAGGCTTTAGTTCATGCTCTTTGAGACTGAACTTTTGCCTTAATTCAGTGAAAAGGGTTTTTTTACATGCCCTTGCATGTGTGAAAGGAAGTAAATGTGTTCATAAGTTTGGACAAATTTTCCGACTTTGATCAGAGACACACTTCTGCTGCAGAGAGTGCTATGGGCAATGTCATGATTAGGCTCTGTGCTCGTTTCTGGGTACTAAACAGGCACTTTACAAGAGAAGTGTGCACAAACACTCTAGGGCAGAGTTCTCCGGGGGGAAGCTGTCCCGGACTATGTCAACGTAATAAATAATATTTAAAATCATACTCAAGGAAAGCTTTAGGTAATATGTAGTTCTGGTACGGAGCCAGTTCATACCGCGCCTCCCCTGTTGCACACAGGCTGGTACGTGAGTTTCCTCCGAGGCTTCAAGACCTTGAGGCAGTCGAGGTTTCCTTTCGGGCCACCCCATTGCTAGCATTGACCATCCAAACCAAAGCCTGTCTCTGTGGGAGGGAGGGGCGCTTTGTGTGAGGGAGATAAGGCTCCAGCCGCCCGCGAAGGGCACTGCAAATGCCACACCTCCGGCGGGGCGCGGAGCGGGGCCGGCTCCTCCTCCCGGCCGGGCGGGCTCCGGAGGCGGCTGGGCTCACGCAGGTACCGCGTCCCCCCCGGCGCCCCCGCCTGCTGCCGGGGGTGGGGCCGGCCCAACCGGGTCGGGCCGGGCCGGGCCGGGCCGGGCTGGGCCGAGCAGGTCCGCAGGGCAGGGAGGCCCCGGCGAGGGCTGCCTGCCGGCGCGTCCCGTCGCCATGGGGACTCCGGGCAGGAAGCGCGGCCGGAGCGATGTTCGCCATCGGCAGCTCTTCCCCGCGCCACCCGCGGTGTGTCCCGGTGTGCCCCGGCCCCGAGCAGCTCTTTGGTCACCCCCGGGACTCGGTGCAGGCGCTGCTGCGCGGGAGGCGCTGGCCGTGCCGCCCTCCCTTCCCTTCCCTTCCCCAGCGCGGCTCTGCCATGGCGCTGCCCGTCCCGGGCTGTCGCCAATGGATGCGGGCTGAGCCCTGGCGGAGCGCACCCCTGTGCGGGCACCTGTCCCGAGTGCCGCTTCTCACCTGTGACTGCCAGCAGCAGCTGGCTTTGACCCAAACACCCAGAAATCACCAATGTCCCAAGGTAGCCCTGCTGGCACTGCCGGTGACCCTCGGAGACTGCCAGCGATGGAGCCTGTAGCAGAGCTTGCCTGGGAGGGAACATCTGCTGTCGGAGCCAATCTCCCCTGCTAAAAGTCAGGATAACTAATAAGAACAGTTTTGTAGTGTTTGCTCATATTTAGGTGTGCAGCTTTGCCTAGGGAAGCACTGCAAGTACGCAGAGACTTCAGTGCTCCTCACAGAGGTTTCCAGATGACGGCTAATGCCCGGCTTCACTTCGCCATGGTCTCCTGCAAAATGCAATGGCTTTTCGTTTTGCTGCCAACGTTAGATCACATTAGTATAAACTAAATCAACATGGAATTGATGCATTTTTTTAATATAAAAATTCGGCAGTATTGTTCATTTCATGAAATAATGTCACACTTTAGAAAACCCTATCATAATCCTGCGCGGTACTCTGTACTTCTTTCTCATGCACTAACTTTAGGGGATACTGTGCTTTTCTTCATGGGACACCCATAAACTTGCTGCTTACTAAAAGTTAAGATCTGCAATAATTTGCATACATCCAGGACATGATATTTTTAGGAAGAACCAGCAGCAGTAAAGTTATAAAAAGTAATAAAAATGACAGTCTTAAAAGGTAGTGTCTATTTCAGTAGCACCAACTCAGATATTAAAGCACTGACTACGTGAAGTACTAATTTGGGGAATTTTTATTTTAGCCACTGCTTTAAGACGAATACATCATGGATAAATATGAAATCATTACAAAAATTGGAGAAGGATCTTTTGGCAAAATATTCTTGGCAAAAGGGAAAATGGATAATGAGCCATGTGTTATCAAAGAGATCAATTTAACTAAGGTAAACCAACAAAACCTGTATTATATTTACCAGATTATACTACTTGCATTTAGCTGGGTATGAACTTGAGTTATGTTTTATCTCCTTTGTTGTTCCATCTCAATTATATAGAGCTAAACTTTCCAAAGACTGTATTCTTTGCTAATTTATTATTTTAAAGTCATAGATGAAACACATATTTTGATATTAAGTCTTTGCTTTTTACTGCATTTTTGTTCTTTTCAAAACTTCTTTCTGCCTACAATGTGTGAAACTACCTAATTCAAATTTTTTAATAGTTGATTCAACTACAATGAACATATTGCCACTGAAATCACAAATCACAATTCTGTGATACATTTCTCTAAGCTTTTTAATTTCCTTGTTTCCCACATGCATATTTTCAGGCATGATTAATTCACAATGGAGTCTTTCTTATTCTTGCTTATATTTATGGCAGTTCAATTCATCTCCTCTGATTTTAAGTTTCCATTTTGTTGCTGTCAGCATCTGAGCTGCTTGGCGACATTCCCTTCCAAGGAGAACAAGAGAAATATGTCTCTTTAGGAAGCTGTTGATCACATGTGTTTTAGATTTCTGATTTAGAACAAGCTCAGTTGGGCCATAAAACTTCTCTCTTTCTTCCCATTGACTGCAGAGGCAGCTTAGGGCCACTTGCTGAGGTATTGGAAGAATACCACTGCTGTACCTGGTTCCATAAAGGCAATTAAAATCTCTGTGATTTCAATGCAGGGGTTTTAGCAGTGAATTTCAATGAGTGCCTACATGCTTTTGACAGGTCTGTTGCTATTCTGGGCCACACTAGTGAATTTCTAATATATTAGAAAATTACAGTAGAAAAATTAATTCTAGAAAGAGCTGTTTATATTCCAGATTCAAACCCAGAAAAACTGATACATGAGTGAAGACAGCTAAATGAAAAGATAAATAGTTTCTCTCTCTGCTGGTGACCAATAAACCCCATGCATTTCTAATCTTAGATTTTGATGTACATGTAGAAGAATGGCTGATAATGAAATATTACTGTCGATCCCACTTGTTAAAAAATCAGAAGCTGGGTATAGAAAATTACAACATTGACGTCATAAGATTTTTTTATATGGTGTTGTATTCACTTTCTGATTTTTGAGTCTTTGAGGATTACATTTCAAAACTATTTCTTAAGAATGAGGGTAAGAAACACATAAATACAAGAGGACATTTTGATGGATAGATACTCAGAGAAATGAATTTTTAAGTAGTATTGATAGTGTGACCATAATAAACTAAATGCAAATGTTCCATTAATGTAATAGGGCAGAGAGTTTGTCCAAAATGTTACAAGAACAAGTAACACCAGTAAAATGAAGGACTTTTTTTCCTTTTTACTTTAATCTTTTGACATCACCCCTATTAGCATTACAGAAGCATCTAGATCCATATTCTTCAAATTCTTAGGGGAATTCTTTAACTTTAGAGTTTAAATTCTTTAACTTAAGTTTAAAGGTGTACATATACCTGTTTGTAAAATGTCAACATTTGGTTTGACTTCAGTAATATTCCGATACATTTCTAAACACACTGCAAATTTCTATTTTATGTTATATATACATTGTATTTTATAATATTTCTACATCATCTTGGTACACTGTATTTTTGTATCAGTGGGAATTGTTTGCTAATGATGTAACTATTTTTGAAAAGAGTTAAATACATCATTGCTAGCATTTAGTTTCTTAATTCTTTGTAGATGCCTGTGAAAGAAAAAGAAGCCTCTGAGAAAGAAGTCATTCTTCTGGCCAAGATGAAGCATGCAAATATTGTAACCTTCTATGCTTCTTTGCAAGGTTTACTTTTAACATTTCTGTTTTAATTGTGGTGAAAGGAGTGGAAAGCAGAAAACCTACCTTGTTAGTGTTGACCAACCTTAGCCTTGTCCCTAACCCCTCGCTTTAAAGTGGGAACAGGTCTCAACTCCTAAAAATGGACACAAGGCATCAAATTCAGGCATCACTTGTGCTTTTCATGTGTGTGAGTGGGTATTGTGGCATGAATCTTAGATCCTGGGATGTCTGTACTGCTTAAGTTGCAGTTTAGTTTTGATCTTTTCTAGGAGTCCAGAGTTTAATGGGAATTTTCTAGCAGTTTCAATAGAAGAGAGCTTTTCAGTATAGCAAGGAATAGGCTGATTAAATAGGACAAAAGGCTGATGAAATAGGCAAGAAATAGAATGATAATTTCATCTGATCTAACCTCAGGTTCCTAATATTTTGTTTATCCACATCATATACATATGACATTATATGAATATGATACACACATCACATATACAGAGACACATTTATACATACTTACGTATGCCTGTACATACACGCAGACAAAACAGGCAAGCACAGAAAGAGGCCATGGAATTGTAATATAATCTATTAGTAAATCTGAAAATGTCTTTCAGCATTTGGAATATAAAAACAGTATTGGCATTTCATACCTTGATACAGCACAGACTTTCCAGTGATCCAGTATCAATCTCATAATGCTGTGCTAGCCTTTTTTCTTGAAACATATTTTGAATTATCACTCAAGGATAAAGAATTCTTCAGGACTGGAAGAGACAGAAGGAATTCTATTCACCATGAAAGCTCATTCCTTGTATTTATTTTTCCTGCTGACATCTGTCATAAGCAATGCCTTATGTAATAAAAGCTATAGTTACAGCTTCTCTTCAAATTGTTCTCTGTGACCAGGACTGTAAATGTTTTAGGGGACATGTAAATCAGATAGTCTTCTGAACCCCAGAGACGTAAGAATAGGTTGAATTTCCATATTAAGCAGGCCCTGCTGTATATTTTTACCGTTTGGGATACTGTCTACTTTTAACCTTTTCCCTAAGCCTTACCTTTCCCTGAGCCCTACTTAGTTATTGAGCAAAAACCTGAACTTTGAAGCATTCTGCAAAGTTTCCTGTAAGAACATCTGTCAGTGTGGTCTCTTGAGGATTTCCTCATGTATTTAGTATTTTGCTGAAATATTTAAATATATTTTCATGTCCATTTAAATATATTTTTCATCTCCATTTAAATATATTTTCATGTCTTATTTTTGCATCAGGTTTCACTGGAAGTATCAGTCTTTTCTTAGTCTTTGAAATGGAGGAGCAGGTAGAGGTTAACTGCTACCTTTTGAAAGAAGAGGCATATAAAATAAAAATTAGTTATTGCTGTGTTAATGAATAATAATGGAATAAAGGAAAAATTATGCTTTTCCTTTCAGAAAAGAACAAGCTGTATATTGTGATGGAATACTGTGATGGCGGAGATTTAATGAAGCGGATACATATGCAGCATGGAGTGCTCTTTGATGAGGACCAGGTGAAAGACATTTTCTTTAGAGGGAAGGACATAGTATGTGAAACACGTGGTTTGAATTATCCAGTAATAATTGAACTTTTAAAGAAAACTTTGGTAATTTTAGTTGGAGTGTAGGAGGTTTTTTTCATGCTCTTTAAGATTTGAAATTAGTTCATTAGCACTATGATGAAGTAATTTTTTTATCCCCCCTTCCTCCCATTGCTCCTTCCATCATGGATGTACTTTTTCTTTATATTAGTAATATACCCATTAAATCATGAAGACCTTCTTTTAAATAGTGTTTTTGAATTGTGGGGGGGATATATACAAATTTTTTATTCATTGGTGCTATTTGCATCATGGCATATCCTCCTTTATACTGAAGTCTGTGGTAAATCTCTCATTGATTTCATTTGAGTCAAAACTTTTCTGATGCCATTTAAATTGTTAAACAAGTGCAGTGTTGAAGGTTGGGAGAGGGGTGGAATTTTTTCCCCAATCTGTTGCTAGGTAACCAAAATCAGGTATTTAAGGGCCATTTACTCTTTTGTAAGAGACAAAAGATATTGGCCAGGTGTGGTGAGGGGAGGAGAGATCTGGCCATCGATAAGGGCACTTGCTGCCCAAACTTTGGAGAGGCAACAGTGAGTGGAGCTGCTGTCTGTTGTTGGCTGCAACTGTGGAAAAGCCTGGCTCTGCGCTGCCTTCTCTAGCTGCTGCTGCGGAAGGGGCCCAGCTCCCACCGTCCCGCACCCCGCCTGCCACAGCTGCAGAGTTCCTGCAACCTTTTTGCTGGCTATCCCGGGTGAGCCCATCCCGCCGTTCCATCTCCCTGCTCTGAGCTCCTTGCCCATTCCGTCCTGCTGCACGCCATCCCTGCCCATTCCGTCCTGCTGCACGCCATCCCTGCCCATTCCGTCCTGCTGCACGCCATCCCTGCCCATCCCGTCCTGCTGCACGCCATCCCTGCCCATCCCGTCCACCTGCATGCCATCCCCGCCCATCCCGTCCTGCTGCATGCCATCCCTGCCCAGCCTGTCTGCCATTACCCACGTGACACAGACCTGACCTTGTGCCACAGCGCCCCCTGCAGCTGTGCGGGAGTAATTGCACCCGCCCTGCCCGGCTGGGAGCCAACAGCGCCCCTGCTGGCTGTGACTGGGACTGCACCAAAAGGGACAGTGCCAGGCAGCCCAGGGACATCTGCCACCGGGTTTTTGGTTTTGTTTGTTGTTGCTGTTGTTGTTATTGATTGTTTGCCTCGTTACAGGTACTAGTAAAGAACTGTTACTCCTTTTCCTATATCTTTGCCTGAAAGCCCTTGATTCCAAAGTTATGATAATTCGGAGGGAAGGGGGTTCACATTATCCATTCTAAGGGAGGTTCCCACCTTTCTTAGCAGACACCTGTTTTTCAAACTAAGACACACCGAGAAACAAGCCCAGATATCTGACTGCTTTTAGACCATGTTCACATGTATTTAATATTGTAAATAGGTGAGTATGATAAGTATTGCAATTTGCAGAAGTAGAATTTCCCACTGTTCCTTACTTATTCCTTTATTATTTTACTAACTCTTAGCTTTCTGAAGGAAATTTTCTTTATGTATGAATCGGTGTACTGAACTCTACGGTTATTTATTCGTAGATAAAACTTACTTTTGCTTAGAAACCAAGTAGATAGTATCCAACCTTCTAGTGGAAATATACTCTAAGGCATAAAATTGAAGAAAAAAAGTGTTGTAACTTTTCTTTTTGCTTTAGTAGTGAAAGGCGAACTCCTTCGTGTAGAAGTCATTTGACAGTGAATTACTGGTTCAGTAACAATTAATTTTAAGATCTTATTGGGAGTCATACTAGAGGTAGAGAGAACATGAAAGAAAATAGAGAGAGGACAAACCCACAGATCATGAAAACACAAAGGAGAGAACCAACACAAACCCCTTGACAATGACACAGAATAATACATATCCAGAGAAAGGCAAAGGAGATACAGACAGAAGAATGAATTATAGAAACTAAAGATACATCTGCCAACCAAAGAAAGAAAAGCAAATTGCCCAGTTTAACATAGTAGTATTAAAATATCTTTATATTTTCAGATGCACTTCTGAGAAAACCTCATTTGTGGCATCAGCCCTATTCAGGAAATCATCTATTTAATGTGAAACATTACTAAATAGAAGATTATTACTTGAATCAAAATCTTTCATGTGCATGAATTTTCCTAAATATAGAAGCATATAAACACATTGTAATTTTGTTTCTGAGTTTAGTCCAAAGGCCCTTATTTAAGAAGACATATGCATATTGGAAGTTAAATATATGTTTAAAAGCTGTACTGGGTCAAGGATAAAGGATAAACACGTGTGCTGACTTATTTTCTTATTTTGCAAGTTTCTTCATAGCTCACTTCTTTCACCACATTTCAGTCCTTTTTTTTTTTTTTTTTTTGGTTCCTGGACCACATTCAGTAGGGCTACAAATACTACAGCTGAGTGGCATGACTTCCATCACTGAGGCTTAAGAAGACATGTACCAATTCTGTCTTAGTTATTTGCACACCCTCACTTATTAAAAAAAGTCTATTATTCTTATTCTCCTTTGGCATGATTTTTCAGTCTTTGTTCAAATGCATGTCCTGGCACATTTAGGGAAAACTTGATGGGGAGAAGTGAAGTGGAGCAGGTATCTATTTCCTTTTAGTTTAGTGATAGCACTAAATGGAAAGGAAAAGTCTATGGCATTAGCTTTTAAAATACTTGTTTTACTGTTTTTACATTGTATGTGTTCTATGTATTTTAGATTTTGTTGTTGTCTTTATTTTGTATATTTCAGTAAGATGCCCCATTAGAGTCACACAAATTCATAGGTATTTATTCTCCTTAACTTCCATTGCAGATTCTCAGTTGGTTTGTGCAGATCTCCTTGGGCTTGAAGCATATTCATGACAAGAAGATTTTACACAGAGATGTAAAAGCACAGGTAGTAAAACTGGTACTGGAGAGGGGGCTATTTTGTCTTGCGAAAAATATGCTTAAGAAGCTCTGCCATCTTTAATTTTCACATGCTATTTTTGGTTTTATTTGCAGAATGTCTTCCTTAGCAATAATGGAAAGGTAGCAAAGCTTGGAGATTTTGGCATAGCAAGACAGCTGAACAGGTAAGCATGGTTTTTAATTAGTCTGTGATCTGCACCAAAAGGGTCTGTTTGTGAATGTTCAGAATGCAGCCTGAACATGCAAATTGTTTGTGGATTGTGCTTGCTCAAGGAGTGTGGGATACAAAGGGTCTGACACTACATTTTCTCCTGTTATCCTGAAACATGCCATCCTGCATGGAATCACAGATGTATCTAGCCTAGTAACTGGAGTTCTGCTAAGTATAAGACATAGGGTGGAGAAGCTACAGTCTTTGCCTGTTCTCTGTGGAACTGACATAAAGAGGTTCTGGAGGTGCAGTTTCTGCTCATGCAGCTGTTGCTGTTGGTAATAACTTCTGTCACCTCATAAAAACAAAAGTGAAGAGCATTAAAAGCTAAAGAAATAGCATAAGATTATAGTTTGTACAGATGTTCTTTGTGTGCCCTCCAAGACTGAGCCTATGCTAATTTCTAAAAAAGACCCAGAATGACCACCTGGGCCTGAGAGCATGGCATGGCTGGGCTTGTTCTCCCAAAAAGAGAGGCCTTATCTTTAATGACTTTGGGGACAAGGTTGGCCTATCCTGTGTAGTGGCCAGAGGGCATGATAACAAGAGGAAAATGCTTAAATTTGATTTCTTTTTGTGCGTTTTGACTATCTTTGACAGAACTCAGCTCTCAGCATGTGAACTGCTGATGCCCAAAGTGCCTTCCTTCAGAAGTGTTCAGGGGATAGTTTCTGTAAGGATTGCTCCTACGCAGCAGAACAGTACATAGCAGATAGGAAGTAGACATCAGAACCTGAAAGTCCAAGTAAAGACATTTAAAAATGTATTTAATAGGCTTATACAGCAATATAATTGGAGCTTGATAGCATTTTTCCTCATGTAGCTAGTGAATTCAGTTTCTGTGGTGAGTTGACACTATCTGGACACCAGGTGTCCACCAACGCTGCTCTGTCACTCCCCTCCTCAGAGGAGAGAAACTATAATGAAAGGCAATGGATTGAGATAAGGGCAGGGAGTTCTTGTGCTTTCTGGTGAGGTACAAACACCCTCCACTATTAAATAGTGAGTAATTTTTACACAGAACTTGGAAATACTGTAGTTTTTCATGGGGTGTTCCATTCTTCAGCTCCTTGGAGAGGAGAAATAATGTTCACCACTGGCTTTTAACCTGGGGCAGAGAAGTCTCTAGTTCAACTGTTTATAAATGTTTTTGTTCATTGTGTTTCATTAGTACTACAGAGTTTGCCCATACCTGTGTAGGGACCCCCTATTACCTTTCACCTGAGATATGTGAAAATCGACCGTACAACAACAAAACGTAAGTCTCTGCCTTTCCTTCATATGTGTGTAAGGACATGCAGACATGAAAGAACTCAGTTTATTAATATCATGGTTTAAATTAGTATTTGTGCAGGGCACCAGGAATTTCTCATGGTCACCCTTTGTGAAGTTTTGTATTGTGTACAACAATTAGGTGCACCATCCTATACAACAACTATCTTATACTGTACAACAATGTCAGTAGTATTTTGACTCACAGTGGCCAAAATATAGCAATCATGACTTTGCTGTGATTAATCCACAGGCTTAACATAATTATATTTTTTGGCTTTATAAAATTACTTATATTTTAAGCTCTCTTTTTAATGGTTCTTGTTAGTACAGGTGGGAAATGTAAACCAGTATTTTTTCCCTTTGCTTTATCTGCTTCTCCATCAATTACTAAGTTTCTCTCATTTCCAAGATGCAATAACCAGTGCATCTTTACTGTCCCAGGTTCATAAATTTTTGGTACACTCATTTATAATTTATAAAAATACACTAAAATGAAAGCTGTTAGTTTGGCTATTTTGGAAATTTGCAGTAGCCACCTGCAGGAAAGGCAAATAGGTTTGAGACTTACCACAAAATAGCAGATGAGAGAGAAGCACTGCAAAGTCAGAAGCTGAGTGGGCCTAGACCCCCTACTCTGCATGGGGGATATATATGATCAACAGCAAATGTTCTGGAGCCTATAGTAGCATCTCAGCTCTGAGGTGCTATTCAGACAAGTTTACTCCCTTATTGTCTCCTTAACTATCAAGTCAGCTTTGTCCTTCATCTTGCTAGAAATATTAAGCAGACATTCTGTATCATGTGGCTTTTCCAATTATAATGATAATGTCTAATTAGATACCATAGAAACATTCATGCTGCAAGTAAAAATAAATTTCTAGTTGTTCTTTTTAGTGCATCTTAAGAAAAAATAAAACTTGCACCAGTATTAATCTGTGACAGAATAAAGGTAATAAATTTGGGAGCTGAGAAGAGGTACTGATTACATGGATGAAAATATTATGGACTTTTCACTGAAACTTTAATTACTTTTTATTCACAGAGATATTTGGTCTCTTGGCTGTGTGCTTTATGAGCTTTGTACACTAAAACATCCTGTAAGTACTGTACCATCAGGTCATTATCATATTATTAGAAAATATAGTGATCACCTTGCAAAGCCTGTAGTAATAATAGTATTCACAGTCAGCTACTGGAATTATTTTCATCTTATTTATTGATATTAAAGAATGATTGCTAGTGTTTAACTTGTCATATTGTATCTGTTTTGTGCAATAAAATAAAATGTATTATGTAGTATCCCTCTAACTTACATGTATGCATGTGTGTATGCATACTTTGAACATATATTTACTCTTCAAAAAGTAGTAAACTTTTTCAAGATAGATGAACAATGGAAAGACTTAAAGCCAGACTTCAAGGTTAGGCTTCGGTATATAATTTTAGTAATTTCTATTTGAAAATACCAATCTATACTTATTAAAGAACTTAAAGCCCACATTTCCCCAGGGAGTGGTTTGAGTCCCCAGAAGCATTTTCCTAAATGTTTTATTTTGTTTGAAAGCACGTTTATGTCAGATTAAAACTAAGATAGCATCTTCAGGAAGTTGTGTTGTCCTCAGCCTGGTCTGAGCCTCAGGTAATCCTCAGCCTGTGACCATTACATGGAGAAGGGAACACAGCAGAAACTAATCTTGACAACAGGAAAATGATCAGATTCCTGGGACCAGCAGATGTTGACTTTTTGCTGAGGTTGGATGTGACAGATGGTAGAGCAGCACTAATAAGGAGAGCAATTGTGCTGAGCTAGGAGCAAGGGGGATACTGCTGGGGAAAACTGCTGATTTCACAAAGTGACAAAACCTGAAATACTTCTTTGTATGAATAATAGGTGTTTTATTTTGTGTTGCTGCCCACATTTTCAGTGTGACTCAGTGCAGATGTAGACAGGAAATATAAGTGAAGCTAAGGTTAATTTTGATTCTACCACCTTCAAAATAGCCACATAAATAAAAGAGTGGTTTTAGGAAGAACTTGGTGGGTTGTTGTTTTTTGTTGTTGTTGTTTTTTTGGTTTTGTGTTGGTGTTTTGGGGTTTTTTTTGTTTTTTTGGTGGGTTTTTTGTTTGTTTTTTGTTTTGTCTTGTTTTTTGGTTTTTTGTTTGTTTGTGGTTTTGTTTTTGGTTGTTGTTGTTGTTTTTGGGTTTTGGGTTGGGGTTTTTTTGCCTAAGACCCTAAACGCTAAATTGATGCTGGCCTCTTAAGAGATCTAGTAAACGGAGAGGACTGAATTTTCTGATTGGCATCAGTTATTTAAAAAATTGGGATTGTATCTTTGTTCCTGAGGGAGCACAGAATGCAGAGGCTTGGGTGAAGTGAGGCTTTGAAGGTGAACGCCGTGAAGAATATATGTATGTAGATCTCTCTCTGTTGGACAGCTTTTGGCAAAATACATCATGTTTCGTTCTGGAAAAATTGCTACCATGTTACTGTCTAACAGCAGAGTGTGAATAAAACTCTTCCAGCTACAAAAGTCCTCAGACGTTTTAGCTGTGCAGCTGAAACAAAGAGAACATAACCACAAAATACAATCAGAGAGTGGTTATATTAATTTTCCACAGCAAACTGTGGTTAGCAAGAAAGAATTTGTGGAGGGATTCCATAGCGCAGGGCTTCTCCCCGCTACTCCACTTTGTGAGACCCCACCTGGAGTGCTGCATTCAGCTCTGCAGCCCCCAACATAAGAATGTGGGCATGTTGGAATGAGCCCAGAGGAGGGCCACAAAGATGATCAGAGGGCTGGAGCACCACTCCTCCAAAGACAGGCTGAGAGAGTTGGGGTTGTTCAGCCTGGAGACGAGAAGGCTTCAGGGAGACTTAGAGCAGTTTTCCAGTACCTAAAGGGGCCTGCAAGAGATCTGGAGAGGCACTTTTGACATGGGCATGTAGTGATAAGACAGTGGGGAATGGCTTTAAACTGAAAGAAGTTAAACTTAGATATCAGGAAGAAATTCTCTCCTTTGAGGGTGGTGAGACACTGGAACAGATTGCCCAGAGAAGTTATGGATGCCCCATCCCTGGAAGTGTTCAAGGTCATGCTGGATGGGGCTTTGAGCAACCTGGTCTAGCAGAAGGTGCCCTTGCCCATGACAGGGAGGTTGGAATGTGATGATCTTTGAGGTTCCTTCCAACTCAAACCATTGTGTGACTGAGTCAACAAGTACCTTTTTTTCAAGCTGGGGTGTCTAGTCCATCATTCTGAACCAGCAGTGCTTACTGTCCTCTTTTTATTGTTTTCCTTAATTAAGTTTCAAGGCAATAGTTTGCATGAACTGGTGCTGAAGATTTGCAGAGGACGTTTTCAACCAGTGTCTCCTAACTATTCCTATGATCTGAGGATATTGATTTCCCAGATGTTTAAAATAACTCCGAGAGATCGACCATCCATCAATTCTATTCTAAGAAAGCCCTTCTTGCAGAAACTTGTTCTCAGGTATTTGCCCCCTGAGGTAAGTGACTGTACTGCTGCTTGCTGAGAGAAAATATGTATCAAAGTAGAATAAACAGTTCTATCAGATACATTTTTTCTGATAGGTAGCACAGGAAGAACTTGGTCAGACTGTGATACATAGAAAAAGGCCTTCAGCATGGCAGTCTGGAGCCAAGCAGATACAAGGTAATGATAATAATGTTATGTATCATCAGTTCTACAGTAACATTTGTTCGTTTGGCAGTAACTTTCTCCAACGGTCTTTACTGCACATTTGGATAAAGAGTTTCACCAAAAGTTAAATAGAGGAGAGAACTGCAACAGCAGAACCATTCACCCAGACAGTGCACTGCTGTCCTGTTCAGGGAGAGACAACTTGAAAACCAGCTCCTTAGCTACATTCATCTACAAGAGCTGCCATAGGAAAGTGCTGAAACATTAATCTTAGTTCTTTAAAAAACAGAATTTCCAAAACAGAGAGGCTTTGGTCTCGTTTAGGCCTGTCACATGAAAAACATCCTTACTATGTGGAAAAAAAAAGCATAAATCTTGCAAAACAAGCTCCATAGTATTTTACAAAACAATAAAAATGTATTTTACAAAATCTTATTAATTTTATTAAATTGTGAGACTATTTGGATTTAGAGCCCATTGATAGAACAGATTGTGTATGCACTTTCTTAGAAATCATGAATGAAACTAAATATATGCTTGTATGAACTGTCGAACATCTGGTGTGTTTCTGGTAGCACAACCTTTTCCTAATTCTATATTTTTCATTATATCACAATTAGCTCTCAAATTTATCTTTGGAATATCAAAGCAGTTTAAACAGATTTGTGAAAATAAACCTATGTAGTTACCGAACTACACGATGGACTTCCCCCCCCCCCCCCCCTCAAATATTCATCAAGTAGTGTAAGAACCCATGTTATTTTGGAAATCACTTTCAATGAGATTTATCTGCCTGCAGAATCAACGCAATTTGGACAGAGGCCTGAACAACCAAATAACTTGGGCATTTTAAAAAAATCTCTGGTCATTTAATAATGGTTTTAATATATTTTATTTCCCAAACATGATACTCTAACAGTCAATACTCATGAAATATTTAAAACTCACTTAGAAACTACTTAATCCAAGAAAGGACACTGCTTTTCATTACTGCAGATAAAATATTTGCAAAATACTGACTGACCAAACTGAAATGGTCTGTGTTTGTGTTCTCCTTCATTGGAAACTGATAAGGTAGATTTTTTACCTTTCAGCCTTTCTTTTCAAATTTCACAAATACTAGTCCATTGCCTAGCAATTTGTAGAGTATGGAGGGCTGAGTTTAAAAAGGGAATGCCTAAGCAGGAAGACACTTGGTGCCCATGAATCAGACCTCCTGCTTTCTGTTCTTGGTACTAGCATGAAATCAACTTTCTAATTTATAAAGGTCTCCATCTTATTCAGTGTGCTCTGCAAAACTAATCAGTAAGATCCTCCTTACATGAATGTGACAAGCTATGTTTTCAAAAGCATGCCATTCTCAAAATGAAAAACAGAACGCCTGGGATGTATGAAGCAGGGTGATGATGGTGAAAACATGTAAGGAATGTTTACGAAACCAAGGGTCAGTGTAAGGTGTAGACACCCTACTACAGTTTGCAACCGTGACATCATTAATCACACAGAGAGCACAAAATGAAGTTTTTTAATCCCTTATTTTTAAAAAGCATATAAACTTCAGAGGGCAAGAGTCAACGACACAGTGTCTCCGGAATCTGGAATGGTATTGCCGGACAAGAAACAGGAATCATGTCAAAGAAATAAATGGAAGCTTCCTTCAAAAGGACAACAGCCAATTGTTCAGGTATTGCAATACATGAAAGGAAATGAAATCCCGAATTCAGAGAAGGGTAACAAGCACTTGGGACAGGAGATATGATCAAATGAAAGGTGAGCGGAAAAAACGGCAAAATTTGGAAATGGAGTGAATACAAGGCAATGGGTTGGGATGAAATGAGGGGCAGTGCAAAGCAGCTGAAGATGCCCAAATTCTAGGGATTGAATTTTTGAAATCAGAAAAGAAGGGAAAAAAGATGGCTGGGAGAAGAAAAGGAGGAAAGGAAAGTTTTTTTAAAAAAAGGGGGAAAATTGTGCACAGAAGTGTAAACGGGCAAAGGACATGGCATGAGGTGAAGTGCAGAGAACTGGACCAAAGCTTGCCAAATTGATCCTCACTGAAATTGCAAGATTTCATTTCTTTTCATGAAATGAATCCTTATGTGCAGTACACTGGATCTAGGCTGCTTTGTTATTGTTCTTTGTCAAAAAACCGATTCAGGCATGCTTTCCTGCTTTCCTTTTTTTTTTTTTTTTTTTTTTTTGCCGAATAGAAATTAGCCCTCTGTTTGCATTTTTTGCTATAGAACAAATACACTGATGCCATTACTTCAGCCCATCTCACTGCTCATTCATGGCAAATCACTGGCACTCCCTGCCATTGCCTCAGATACTTATTACTCACAGCTTACTCCCAAATGCAAGCCCCATTTTTTACAACCACTTTGTCTCTCCCTTGTTTTCCACCTCCTCCTTTCCTCAGGTAGGGTATCTGCTGTATGGTATGTCCAGCTTTTTACTTAGCGTCTCTGCACGTATTTATATTTATCTTTGGGAGCATGTAGTAGTACCTTGAATGCTGGTGAACATAGCAAAGCATGTTTAGGGTCTGGGAGCCCCCAGATCTGCAAACTGCATTTACAGTAGCTTAACTGATGAAAGGGAGCACGAAGTTCCCAGAACTGCATCACACAATCACTCATACTAACTATGGATAATACTGGCCGTGTGCAGAATACAGGACTTTGTTTTCCTCATAGTTACATTTGTGCCAATGCAAATGCAGAGGTGGATTAAGTTAGGTAGTTTTCTTTTGCTGTGCACTGCTATAATCAGAGAATTTCATCCACAGTGTCTTGACCTACACTGGGAATGTTTCCACATTCTTTCAACATTCAAATAAAGCAAATAGTGTGCAAGGTTTCAGAGATGCTTGCGAAGTGTCATTCTTTGAAGGTGTTGCTTCAGGATTCACAGAATCACAGGACGGTTGAGGTTGGAAAGGATTTCTGGACATCACCTCATCCACACCCCTGCTCAAGCAGGGTCATCTAGATCCAGTTGTCCAGGACAATGTCCAGTTGGCTGTTGAATATCTCCAAAAGTGGAGACTCTAAATCCTATTTGGGCAACCTGTCCCCCATCCCCAGGCACCCTCCCCCACAGTGAATAAATTGTTTTCTGTTGTTCCAAGGGAACCTTCTGTGTTTCAATTTGTGCCCATTGCCTCTGGTTCTGTCACTGGGTACAGTGGAACAGCTCTTGCTCCATCCTCCTCCCTTCAGGTAGCTATAACCACTGATAAGATCCCACCTTCAAGCTAAAGAGTCAGAGCTCTTTCAGCCTTTCCTCATAAGAGAAATGCTCCAGGTCTTTAATTGGACTTTTTCCAGCATATAACTGTCTCTTTTGTTCTGGAGGGCTCCGAGTCAGACACAGCTCTTCATGTGATCTCACGAGTGCTGAGCAGTGCAAAAAGATTACCTCCCTTGACCTGCTGGGAATACTTTTTTTACCTGACTACTGCAGGCCAGGATGTCATTCACCTTTTCAGCAAGGGCACATTGTTGGCTAATGGTCAACTTGTCCACCAGGCCCCTTCTTCTTCTCTGCTAAGCTGCTTCCCAGCTGGATGACCCCCAGCATATACTGGTGTAGAGTGTAGGACTTTGCACTTCCATTGCTGAACTCCATGCAATTTCTGTCATGCGGTTTCTCCAGCCCTTCGCGGTCCCTCTGGATGGCAGCACAACCCTCTGGTCTATCAGCCACTCCTCCCAGTTTGTGTTATCAGCAAACTTGCTGAGGGTGCACTCTGTCCCACTCTTTCCTGTGATTTAAAT
The DNA here is from genome assembly GCA_036785705.1 of Acanthornis magna. Classification (NCBI taxonomy): domain Eukaryota; kingdom Metazoa; phylum Chordata; class Aves; order Passeriformes; family Acanthizidae; genus Acanthornis; species Acanthornis magna. The sequence goes on from JAWUZG010000090.1 coordinate 19,738,833, forward strand.
CATTAGTGAAGATGTTGAACTTAAGTTGCTGGCCTTCCGCTATGCTTTGCACTATGATCACCACACTCTGGACCACTTTTCAAGCAATTTCACTGCCTTCTCATCCAACCTGCAATTCATCAGCTTCTCTACGAGGATATTAGGGCAGACAGTGTCAAAAGCCTCCATTAAGGCAGTTGCCTGATGGGAAATATCCCCTTGCTCTCCCCTTGTCTATCAAGGCAGGCATTTCATTGTAGAATGTTAGTGACTTGGTTAAGCACAACTTCCTGGCGCCTGCTTAACGAGTCACAGTTCACAGGCCTCTGACATTTATTTAGACAGCCTGGTTTGTTCCTCCTACTGCTTGGGATTGCCATACTTCTGGATACCATACTGCAAAACCTACTTTAATGCAGAACAAGATAAACACTCCTTGAGGTTACTTCTTCCTTGGAAACTTTACTGGCAGTTGGAAATTTTCTTCTTATACAGATACGAATTTATATTCTACAGGTAATCTGGACTGTACATGAGCCCACTTTCAGTGTATCTAAGAAGGAAAATAGTTAATGTATTTACCATCTGTGAAAGTGATACTTAGATGCATTTACATTTATGCAAGAAAGTAAGCAAAATTTTGCGTTTTCCTCATGCACCATATAGTCTCCCACAATGGAAAAGTTTGTGAATGCCTGACCACATTTATATCATGCAGTGGCAGCTAGGTGATCATCTTCTCTCCATTGTTCTTATGAGAAATGGAAGTGACAGCCTCATCGCAAAGGAGAAGTACAGGGATGTTTAATCACAGTAAAAACTTTGAGAAATGAAAGCCCAACTCCCACATGCACATAAAGAGATGTGAAGTAGCACAGTGCTCCCCCGAAAGCAGCCATCAATGCCTGTACTGTCCAAAACTACATCCCAGGTTCCCCTTGCTATCACTTATCAAAATGAGACTCTCCTGGAAATAATTCAGTGCTTTAAGCTCCAGAAAAATGAAGTGACTCTAGGGCAATGACGCTACAGAGTACGAAGCCCCACGTGATTCACTCACACTGCAATGTGGGCTTCTTGCTTAATGACAGGAGCTGATGGAACAGGGAAGAAGGAAAAGGCAATGGTGAGATCACATAAGCCCTGAGAAGTCTGGAAGTTTCTGGGTTATATGTGAAAGGATTTGGAAAACTTAAACTAACTATGCTGTAGACAGTCTGTACTACCATGCAACACACATTGGGGAGAAGTACAGGTTAATTCGAACTTGTACTGATACAAATGAGAACATGTAAAATAACATCCTTTATTATATTTTCAGCCACAGACCTCCAGATTTAATATGGCAGAAAGGCCAGAAAGCATTAGAATGCATGGTCATTATCATCATTACTATGAGAATCTTGACAACTTGCAGAGGAAAGCTAATGCACATTATGACCTTTCTCATACCAGCCAAAGAGTAGAAGAATACTATAAATTAAAAGGACAAGTTGTGTCTCCACCTCCACCACCTGACTGGTAAACATTTCACTCTATTTATTAGTGGTGAGTCTTGCATATTTTGAGCTATCAGCCTTCCTGAATAGGTAACACTAGGCATAACTCTGCTTTGTCTTCGGTTTTTTAAAAATTTCTTCTCTGCTTTGTCTTTGATTTTTTTTTTTAATGTAATTTCGTTACCCAACAACATAATTCCTTTTCCTGTTTGTCCAGAAATTCCTTCTGAATTGTCGTGGTGTTTGACATTTCATTGTCAAAATGTCTCCTAAGTCTCAGCCCAGTCTTTCACTGAATAAAGAGTAAAACATAGGCTTTTTGTAGAATCTCTGAATGTATCAAGAATAAACACTGTCTTTCACACCAGAATGAGAATAACACAAAGACCACAAGCAGTTCTGCACTGAAGGGAACAGAGTGAGAGGCAGGTCATAAAAGTGGGGTTTTTTTCCACGCAGATCTTGTATTTCTGTTTCAGATATAAAGACTGTTTCTCTAGCAGTTTATTTACTTCAAAGCCTTTCTGTTACAACGTAGAGGTATAACCTTAGGAGATTTCCTGTCTGTTCTGTGACTGGCCATTTTAGGTGTGGATGAAATTCAAAAATGTTGAGAAAGGAATTTTGAATACAGCATATTTCCAAAGCTTTCCTTTAAGGTTGACAGAGTCATAAATTTTCATTCAACAATGACATTGTTTAGAATGTTTCAGTTACGAATCTTCAGATTTAGAACAACTTTCCTGGCCGGAATTTCAGGTGTCTTATTTAAGGACAGAGTCAATTCAGTTTGGCTCCCTCCAGCACAAGAGGATTCTGGAGACAGGAAATGCAATAAATAGGAAACAGGGAGCTTACAAGTGACTCCTGGTTATTTTATACCAAAAAGCAAAGTAAAAGTTTAGAAACTGCATAAAGTTAGACTGATAGAATTAGGCACAGAGGAGAAAGACAATAAAAAGGTTGCTGAATATACAGCCTCCTTTCTGACAAATTGCACTCATTTTGAGGATCAGGGAAACCAACTTTAATTAATACTTCCAATACAATTTAGCAAATAAAAGATGGGGAAGGGCTTTGCTGTGCTCTTCAGAAGGCTTAAGTAACTGAAGTAATAAGGAAGGAAATGCCTAAAAAAGAATATGTTTTCTCATTTTACTGTTGTGCCATATTTATACATATTTTACCCATATTTATATATTCACATAGTACAAAGAAAGCTGTTTCTCATATGTGGTAGAGCCTATAGAGAATTATTTGTGCAGAAGGCAGTAGAGTCTGTAAAATAAAATGTATTATATGTACCTCACTTTATTCTCTCAGGACTGCAGAATTTCTTCAAAGGCGGTTTGAGGCCCAGCAGTACAAGATTAAAGTGGAGAAACAGATGGTAGGTAAATACTGAACTACAGAATAGAACCTGTAAAAGAAGGAGGATGAAAAGCCAAAGATGAACTGATGTCCTTCTAACAGCAAACTGTCGGGTAGAAAGTTTTGCTCTAGCAAATTCCCTGATCTGCTCTGCAATGTTCATCCTGAGGTTTTATTTGCTCATACGAAACTGTAACAATGTAAAATTCTATTGTGACTTTTTCTCCAAAAATGTATACTTGCGTTACCACATTCTTCGGTGGAACAGGGAGAGTGAATTGTGTGAGCACTGAAGGAGAGGATTCTAAATGAAAATCCGCTTGCTCTGGGCTTCATTTGTACCTCCAAAATTCCTTTGCTTTGGGATTCATTTGTACATCCTTAGGGACTGCGACCATCCTCTGCTGACCCATATCAAGGCCAAATACAGCAGCAGAACACAAAGGAAGATCATCTCAAAAACCATCAGCAAAACATGTCTAGAAAGAATGAAATGAAAGAACAGGTAAATTAATTCTCTAATTGCCTAAAACTTCTTATACTCCTTGACAGTAGCATTCTTGACATGAGAATTCTTTTCATCAGGTGCTCTTTTTCATCATTGATTCTCTTTCATTCTTTTCCCATCTTTTTATAGCGAAAAATATACTTTTCTAGTTTTGCTTTTGGGTGACAGAGAAAACAAACTGATATTTCTATCTTATGTGAACATATATAAATACATTTAAGCTTTCTATCTTTGGTTTATTAAAATCACATTCTACCCTACTGTCCTTTAATAGGAGTATTTGAAACAGCTGCAGAAAATTCGGGAAGAATACCACAGTGATATAAAAGAATTCAGATTTAGAGCAGCAATATTCCAGGTAACAAAGCTCAAACATACAGGCAGTCACATATACTTTTCCTTTTTTGTGCTAGAATACTTTACTAGGAATTGAAATGAACATTTTTTTAAAAATGTTCCCTAGGAGAGCCAGAAAATACAAGATAAAACCTATCTTGTGAGACAAGGGAAAGCTGAGCACCAGTCTGAAAACAAAGATATATCTGGAACCAGAGAAGAATCACTTCAGGTATTGGTACCATCTCCATCTAAATAGATTTTTCTGAGCAAATCCCACATGGTCTTTGATTCATTCTCTGTGACAAATCTGCCAATATTAGTAGTACCCTACTCAGGGATCCTGGATCTGACTTTTACTAAAATGAATTCACAGCAGTTGATGAGATAAAGTGGGTTATAGGCAACCAGAACCACCATAGGAGAGAAATTCAATTCACAGTGATTTAATGGGAAATGCATGATAATGAAAAAGAAAGGCTAGATTCTGGGCCTGCCTGATACCACCTTATTTCATGGGCTCTCCATCTTCTGGAGAATCTGCACAGAAGTTTTGAAAAGTAAATACTGTAAATTGTTGTGGTTTCTCTTGAGGCTGAAGACATGCACTAATTCCCACAGATCACTAAAGAAGCTGTATGCTGTTATTTACTTTGCTTTTTCTGATAGGTTCTAACAAGACATAATAATATGAAAAGGAGTAATTAAATATTTTTTAGGTGTTGCCAGAAAACAAGATACTATGAAACATGGCTATATTCTTCACAGGCATAAGTTTCCACTAAAATATTGATTTTAATCACTTCCAAAGTTTTCCAGAATGAAATGGGTCTGAGCCATCTTTCATGTGATCATAAAAAATAAGATGTATTATTTATTTCTTGACACAGTACTGTATCTTTCTAACATGGGTTTTTGAAAAATCAGAGGCTTACACTTTATGCAAGAATTTCTGTGTTTCTTTTTGCCAGATAAGTCAGAATTGGCAATGAATGGAATATTCTTACAGATCTATGTACAAGGAAATTTGTGACTATATTTGCTACTTAAACAAGTCTCTTTCTTAATGAGGTATACACATATTGTGATTACGAAGAGTGTAATTCAAGCTAGTTTTTTTTATCTCCTTCCAGGACATGGAGGAAAATTTTAAACAAGTTAGACTCCAGGATAGGCAAGACCAAACAATATTAGAAAAGAAACATAACACAAAGGTATCCATCTTTACTGTTATATTTTTTTTTTCATTTTCTTATTATGTCTGTACATTTCAAATTACTGTATTATTATGGTAGCTCTGGAAATGAAGCTATTTGAGAGTCAATTAAGAGTGCTGGTTTTCTGTTTATTAAAAGTTTATACCAGAAGAAAATAAATCAGCTTTTCTGATCATTTGAGGGAGATTCCCTTTAGATATTCCCACCTAGTAATCAATCTCTACCTACTCCTCATTATATCAAACTGCATTAGTGGTGCATGGGAACTCATGTTTATTCAAAGTTAAAGTGAAGTGAAGCCAGGTTGCTAATTTTAAATATTTTGTTAAAAAACATGATTCTCTATACTGCTTTTTAAATCATAGAAGGAGATGGGAATTGAATTGGCAATGCATGTAAGATATCAGAAAGGTTTCTGACCATAAGATCACTGCGAAGTGGACTAATTTCTTTTGTGAAATATGGCATGGAAGCAGTATTCAATTTTACTTCTGGTTGAGAACCAGTTGTAAGAACCAACTCTTTGTATTGCAGAGATTTGAATTAAATGATTATCAAAGGCACTTTAAATCAAAAGTGGATGCAATAATTTTAAGATATCAGTAAAGTAAGAGGATTATATTTAAGGAAGCCTATTTTTGTCCTGTGTGTTCAAATTTGATCTTGTTAAATGGAAGAAAAATGTTGTTAAATGGAAGTTATTTTCAATAGAAGAGTAATTTTCAAATTTGTAGTTCCATATAATCTGTGTATTTTTAATTAAATGCTTTTATTTAATAAAATAAATAAATAGCCTGTGAATTTTCTTTAGGGAGGAGTAAAATTTGAAATTAATTTAGATGTATGTTTTCCCAAGGAAGAGAGCATTCAAGAAGCAGAGGTATGTTATATTTAACAGCATTTACATTAGTAATCTGAAACCATGACAGCTCCATAATCTAAGATTCGTTTTCACTACCATTGACCTCTACCTTTGTTATAATGAAGCTTCCTATTGAGGATTTGTTGACATGTTTCCTATGTCTGACCTTCTTCAAGAGGATAAATCCTTAGAAGAAAATTGATACTTGGGTCAGTCTTTCACATGGTAAAATATGAAGGAGTGCAGATATTGAAATTGCCTAAATTTGGCTTAAGGGGAAGAATTTATCTCAAAACTGAGTTAGTCTGCAAATGCCAAATTTGATTTGTAAGTTGTTCTAGTACATTTCTGTTTCTTTTCACTAGTATTGTATCACAAAGCAAGAATAACTACAGACAACATTATGTGTTTTCATTTAGTAAAATTATATATGTGGCTGATCAACATTTAATAGCTACCTATTAAGATTTTTATTAGTATATTAGAATTTTAAAAAATATTCTTAACAGCAACAAAGAAAATAAAATTTATTTCTAGTATGTATGTTTTTAATTTATAAAGCACTATTCTGTCATTCTGTTGTTTCACATCTCTGTGGAGCCCCATGAAACACAAATCACAAGGTGGCTTCTGAGTCCTGCTGCTTCACTTTTTGTTGCACAATTTTCCTGTGCATATATGAGGCTGGCTGGCAAACATAGTAAAATGAGAGGTGATTAGCTATTGTACCATATTTGTTTTCTGTTTCCAGAGTAACCTATAGTTTTTTCAGGTACTAGATAAACTCAGTGAGATCTTAACTTTTGTGGATGGGGAGAATCTTAAGGAGAAATTGGTGGAGAAATTTCAAGTTTATGAAAATCACATGGACAGAGCTTTGGAAGAACTGTCTGGCTACCAAACAGGTATTTATTGGGGAAATGCAATGCTGAGTATTAATCCTGAAAATTACATAGGAGTTAGGTAAATTCAGTAAGTCCAGGCTATAGCAAGTTTACCTCATGAGCTCTTTCTTTATATCACATAATATTATAATCACATGGAAATCTACTTTACCAAAAAAAAAATCAAAAGAACTTTGCCTCTTTTTCTTCCCCTTTAGAGTCTAATGCCATACATGATATGAAAAAAACCAGAAAACATTGGCAAGCTGGAGCCCCTCAGACACTACTGAATTTTTTAACTGATGCTGATGTCACATCTGCATGTCTTCCTATGGCTGGAAATGAACTTGGTGAGAAAATTTTGGCTTTCAGTGAAAGTAGTGAGCACTTAAAATTCAGCCAGACTGAATTCATCTGTGCCAGAATGTTCACATGATCGGGCAGGCTTTTAATTGCAGGACTTTATAACATCAGAGGTTATTGTACACATTAAGCCATAGAAAACAGTTGTCACTTTCCCCTCTATCACTGCAATCATGTTGTGTTTCTCATACATATTAAGAGTGCTGCATTTTGTGAATCATTCTGTGGCTGGGGTAAAAATGCCAATCTATTCAAGTAATCAGCACCACTCTCTCAGGCCTTGAGCTGATGACACACAGGAACTAGGGCAGTGAGTGCCAGTGCTGTCCTGGAGTGTGGTGGAATTCTGTTTCCCCTCTGCTCACAGTGGTGGTGCTACCCAGTCACAAGTGCCAGCTCACCCAACTGTGGCTGTGGTGACATTTCATTTCAGAAGTGGAAAGTCCCTAGGCTTCTTACAGTACCTCTGCATATATTCCCAGGCAGACAAGTATCTCTAGTGACTGGCTTCTGAAAACAAAGAGCTCTTCCAGCATTCCAGCATGCTCCCAACACCCCAGATAGACAAAAAATAACCTGAAGAGTTTGCATGGACAGTGAAGACAAAGCAGAATATTAATACACCACCTTTTATTCATTCTGCTTTAGATGAAAGACTACAGGGCACAAAAGAAACAGGATTTTTTTGAAGCTGTTTCAGCCCCAAGAAGCCCACAAGTTTCAGAGAAAGGACTGCTTAGTGAAGCTGCACCTTTCTATTCCAAGTTTAATAAAAAGTTACTTAAGCATTAAAACTGGTGTTAGACATTTTTAGTGATGAGTAGTCCCGACTATTTTTCCCTATCCATCAGATCAAGTATTTATAAAAAAATCAGGAGTATTCCAGAAAGTAAAAAAGATTCCAGAATTACACAAAAGGAAGAAATCAGTGTCGACACTAGAAAGTCTGAATCCAACAAAAGGAGAGTGCCGAGTTATAGTCATGCTTTAGTGACCTGAGAACCTTGCTGTTCTTCAGCTGACCATGCTGTTCTGCCTGAAGACATCCCAGAAAACAGGAAGCAGTGGAAACAAACACCACCAGAGACACTCCTGAGCATCTTAGCAAAAGCAGAGCTGTCTGATGATTCCTTTGTCTGTTTTGAAGAAGACGTAGGTAGGACTTCTTTTACTGTAAATCCTGCGTGTTTGTCTTTAGTGTATTATTTCTTCTACCACTGGCAGAGAGTCTGTGATGAGAACCAACATTTTGAAGCAACTGACAAACTAGGAAAATACAGGCAGAGTCTCTGCTCTGTCCTGAAGCACTGAGAGGCCTCCTCCAGGATGCTGCTGTTTTCAATATCAGGGAGAAGGGCAAACCCTACTTACTGGCTATTTCCTTCATACGTAATTCTTTCATTTGCTTGGGTAGACAGAAGAAAGCTACTACTGCCAGCAGCTTGGCAGGTACCACAAACCTGAATCTAGCCCCTGCAACTGCTGAGGTTGAAGAACCCTGTAAAAAGCATTTATTCAAATACATGTAGAACAGCTTAAATTGTAGTACACAGTGACTTAAATGAAGGTGGTGATTTACTTTTCAACATGGTCCATGCTGATACAGCTGACACTGCAATTGATTCAAACTCACCTACACTGCAGCCCACTCTCCTAAATTTTTAAAAATGTTTTAAAACTGTTTTTAAAATGACATTTACTTTGCATCAACGCAAGTGTGGTATTTACATTGTTGTAATTTGAACAACAAAACACTTCAAGCATTTACTATTTACACATAGTTTTATAGTTTTCTACTATAGAACTGAAGGAAAGTTTCTCCTTTACAGAAGGGAGATTAACACTGTTGCCTCCAAAAGAAAACAAGGAAGATGATTCAGAAATATACTCTGCTGTTGCTGTTGATGAAGGTAGACTTGAACCAAGATCAGATGATGAAGACACGTAAGTCAAGCACATCACAAGAAAAATCCACAATTGAACAGTTTTCATGAAATAACAGGCTGCATTGCCTAAAGGTTTTTTGTGTTCTTATAAATTCATAAATGAAGAAAACTTACTTACAGGGTCTGCTAATTTAACTTGTAATTCTGTAATTTTTCACTGCCAATGCTGTCATTAAAAATTACATTATGCAGAAATATTAACATGGCTTTGCAGCTCTTTTCTGTCTCTTTCTCACAGAGACAGAAAAAACAGTTCACATTATGTGTGCCATTTGTATATTATTTAAAAAGTGCTTATAAAAACCCTAGGAGTCCTTGGAAGGAGAAAGGTTTTTAAAAAAGTTATATTTATTTAATTAATACAATGATATAATTTATATATAATATAATATATAATACATATTATAAATATATGTTATATATAATTTAATTCTCTTGTTTTACTGTGCAGAAATTTTGAAGATTCTGAAGATGAACTTAGACATGAGCTGGAGAAATCTCTGGAAAAATTGGCAACTTCTCCAGCAGAGAGAACCATGGAGTCTCACATCTTTTCAATAAATAAAAGTCAAACAGATGAAGAGAAGATGAGTTTACCTTACAAAGTACTTGAAAAATCTGATGATGATTTAGAAAATAATCATGGGTAATTTGGTGTTGACACACATCATGCAAAAGAATTAAAATTAATAGAAGACTGTTACTATTTTGTTTTAAAGGAAAAACAAATCAGAGTACTTTTCAGATGTCTGAACATTGAAAAATCCTCTTCCAGGCTGAAATGCAGTTTCATCTATTATTCTAAACTACGTTGACATTTCTGAAAAGTCTTGCTTGAGCAAATTTCTGTGTATTCTCTTTAACCATTTTTGTACCATGTAAGAAAGTCTCCTAGTTTGTGTATTTTATTTCCCTAGATAAATCAACTCGTTTTAAGAATCTCTTCCAGTTTTTCACAATGTGTACTGCCAGTACAGCTTTGTAAACCATAATTTCATTTACACAGTACTGACCCTACATAGTACCATCAACTGCTCAGCAGTTTTATATAGTAGCAGTAAAAGAGTTTATTAGCACCATGAGAACTGTGCATTCCCCAGCTCCCAATAAAACATGTAGGGTATGCAGGTTCTTCCAACTGTATTTTTCCATATAAAAAATTTCATACAATCCAAGTGAATCTCAAATAAAGGGAGAACTACAATCTATAGTCTGATTTTAGCAGTTTTTTCGAAGAATAATTTATGTTGGAAAAGATCATTGAATCCAACTGTTAATCTAACACTGCAAAGCCCACCACTAAACCGTGTCCCTGTGTGCCACGTCTTTTAAATACTTCCAGGGATGGCGAGTCCAGCCCTTCCCAGGGCAGTCTGTTCTGATGCTGGACAACCTTTTCTGTGTCAAATATTTTCCTAATATCCACTTTGGACTCTTCCTCAGCTCTGCTGCTGTTCTCTGGAAACACTCCAGCATCTCAATGTCTTTTGTGAACTGATGAGACCAAAACTCACCACAGAATTCACGGTGCAGCCTCACCACTGCCGAGTACAGACAGACTGCAGATTCTGGGAAAAAAAAAAGCTGGGTACAAAGGCTATAAAACAAAAGTGTTCACGTCAGAAAGTATGACTGTGGGTAGAGAGTCACGAAACAGGTGAAGACTGAAAATAATTCAATAAATAAAAGAGGTTCCTAATAAACAAAAGAACTTCCTGATATAGGTCTGTTACGAAAGCACTATCATGGTTTGTGATTCCAGAAGGTTTTTAAGTGCATGATACTCTCATGTAGTTAACACAGAAGAATTTCTTTCCTAGTTAAAAAAAAAGAAGAAATCTCTTACGTAAAGTAGACAGCCTGACAGAAAGAAAAACAACCTCTTTATTGAATGCGACCAAGAGACCTTAGATTAGATATATTTACATGTGCCACACAGTCAAATATAAAAAGTTAATTTAACTCATACTCATTTTTACTTATATACATTTATTTAAATAATGGCTCCACAGATAACAGGAATGTCTCTTCAAAACGCTGGTCAGAAAACCTGTGCACAGAGCGACGAGCATTTTCTCTGATCTCCAATCTTTTCTCAGGAGGCAAAGAGAAGATATAAGCCATCGTCTCAGCATAACTGTCCTCGTCTTCTGCTAGGAACCCTGTAACATATCCTTCATGGGGTACCACGATGTCTAATTTGGGGCCTCCAGAATTATGAGCCAGGATAACTGTGCCAGCTGCCATACATTCAACTACTCCTGTAAGAGATACAAAAAGTGCTGATATGAGTGTGCACATCATGTGCTTTGACCTTCTATAAAACACTGGCAAGTTAAACCAACAGTAAAATTCACTATAGACTGCCATTCCGAATCAGCTGGAAAAATATAGCGAAAATGGTCCCACAAGAAACACAAATTTGAGTTTTTCACTTCTAAAGACTGAAATGATGGTTTCTCTTAAACACATAAAACTGAAATTAGAAATCAATTATAACTGGTTGATTTGTGGTTCTTGTAACATATCTGAGCTACCTGAGATAGATTCCGTCACCATTAAATATGGTGGAAAAAAGCTAGATTTTGAAACAAAAGGGAAGATAAACATGGAACACTTCAACACTGGTTGTGTTTCAACACAGCTGCAAAAATAATTTAAAAATTAGAGCTGAAGGTGATTGTAGTCACTTTTTTTTGTTCACACTGAAGATTTCAAACATTTGGAAAGACAGCAAGAAGAAGGTTGACTAGGTTGAAAGGTTGCATATTTCAATCAGATAATATTCAGGAGTTCAGTATTTTGCAGATTAACAAATCTTTACAGCTTTTGACAACTCAACAAGACACTAGTAAAAATTGTTATCTCTACATCTGTATTTTTGATGGAAAAAATTTAATTAAATGGGAATCAGTAAGCTTTCCTCAGCCAAAAGCTGTGGGATAGGAACAACTTATAATGTATACAGAAACTTCAATTCTCCTCCACAGTTCCAGAATAGTTGTCAGAAATTCTGATTCGTCTCAGCTCTGATTTGATTGTTGTAAATTCCCTCAGCTCAAACATTGCCTACTATAAATAGTGCTCCAAAGTTTTGGAATATGTTTTTTTGCACATAAAAAGCCTGTTAAATGAAGGTGAAATCCTGCTCAAATTCAAAATCACAGTGTGATTGTATCACGTTTTTAAAAACTTTAACTGAACTGTTTTGTGGGAGAAAAAAACCTGAGAAGACATAATAATTTCCAATATTTTGCAGTTGCTTCTGAGAGACAGTTCAGTGTCAATTTTTTTACACCAAATTCCTACAGACCATAAACTACCACTCCTGATACTTACTTAACTTGTACTTTATTAAAGTTTGAAGACATTCAATGCAGTTTAGTCACATTATAGCATTATAGCATCCATCTGCTTGGCTACTAATTTACCCAGTTGTAGATTTATAGCAGATGGGTAATCTGGCATTCCCTTTCAAGTTCAGGACTCAACTAATGCCAATAAACTGAGCCCATACCTTAACTCTGGGCCCCAGCTCATCTCTGGCATTCTGCTCCATGCTACACTGACTAATTTAAGGGTTTGATACATTTGCCTCAGCAGAGATGCCTGATGCAATGAGACCGCCAAAAGTACCTGGTGCCACCTACATGAGGGTTATTTGTACCAGACAGGATCTGTGGGAGACTCCCACCCCTGAAACAGCAGCTAGAGCCCCATGACATATACCAGACATTTCAAATGGCATTTGAAGCAGGTGAAATGCAACCAAAATCTCTAACATGGATGTCTATACACGAACTGTCCCTAAATTCCCCCTGCGGTCAGTGGAGCCAACAGGGCACAATTTTAGGTGCTGAAAGAGAAGCACCTGCAGCCTCTTGAAGCTCTGAAAGGCTGGCAAACCTAACACAAGGACAGTAGGGTGACCCATGATGTTGCAGGGTGATAGCTGGATGTCAGCAGGACATCCTGGGCAGCATAGATGGGACTAGCTCTGTGTTCAGGTGACCAGAGGATGCACAGAATTGACAGTCTGTGACTACAGTGCTTCAGCTTGCACTACAGTAGCACCTAGTGGTGCATCACCTGCACCACATCTGCATTGGTCCTGTAGGCTTTAGGGCAGCTACACTGCCCCCAATGGGAGCAGGAGCTGGACACCTGCTTGGCAAGCTGACCTCTGTGCTTAGGCACCTAGGGACAAACAGCTGAACACTCGGGAAATGTACTGACCGATCCCGAAGTGCTCATTCCACATGGTATGCAGGCCGATGGTGGCCTCGGCCAGGTGTCTCTTCAGCTCCTCAAAGGGAATGTTTATCCTGAACATCACATCATCACTAACTCCCAACTCTTCACACAGACGTTTCAGCTTATTTACACGTTCTTCATCCTGCTGGTTACGACAGCCGCCAATTAAGATCAGCTTCAGTGATGGCTGCTGCCCCACTCTCTTCTCTTTCAGCAACTTAGCAAAGGCTCTGATTTGCAAAGGGTGATCTTTTTCAGGCCTGAACTGGCTGACAGAAACAATGGAATATTCACTGGTGCTCTTTTCCACTTCCAGTGGAATATCCAGGAAGGTCTGAACATCACATGGTGGATACACAACACTAGTGCAAGCCCCAGCTCTCCAGAGGGAAAGGATGTGATTCAGTGTCCAAGAAGAATTCACCATGACCACATCACTACAGGAACCAACCAAACCGTACATGAAAGCGAAGAAGTAGTAGTAGGCAAGTTTAAATTTGCTAAAGAAAGGACTGCTTGTAATGAAGGCAGCATTGTTAAACCTGGTATCCTGATTCCTCACGACAGAGAGCATATCGGTGCTGATAGTTGGATAATGGACGTAGCATCCAACACGGCAACCTCCCAGGTATTTGAACAGGGGAATTGTGAAGGCATAACCCATTGAGTCAATATAAATATCAGGAACGCACTTTAGAAGAGCTTCCCAGCCGAGGAACACTGATCCTAAACTTTGTCCAAGCAAAGTGAAGTGAGGATAAAGAGAAGCTTCCACAAGGAAACGTTTTTTTAGAAATACAAACTTCACAGGATGAATTAACTTAATATTGAATCTTCTGAAAGCGCCTTCTACTATTTCTTCTCCAGTGGCATCTCTATCACCAGTGTAAACAACACATGTTACATTTCTGTACCTGTAAGAATAAAGAAAAAGAATTTAATATATTCTTCTCTTCATATTTTTCAGCAAGAAACTAAAATATAATTCACTTAAAAGTACTTAAGAAGAATGTGAGAACAAACACCTGGCTGTAAAATGATTTAAACCAAATTACACTTTTCCTTATACTTCCACAGGTTTTTTCCAATCTGCAGAAAAACATATGGCTGAGAACTTGGGGAATGTTTTAGTCTGAGTAAAACATAAAAGGAGCTCAGTATTATTCTACAGACTTCAGAACACCTTACATTAGGAGATGTCTGTCTAGTGCATAGCATGCGCAAAATGCAAATGATGACAAATCAATGGACATGCCGATGTTAAATCCACTTTAGGAATTAATTTGTTTTGCCTCCTGCATCAAGAGGCAAGTATGGCAAGTATAATGATTATATACTGAGTTATCTACTGAGCAGTTATGACTATACAAAGTTCCGTATCAGTAGTGGAAAACTGAGGAGGAAAGAGGGGTTCCCTCAAGGAAAGAAAGAAAAAAGTGAGAGGTGCCACAGCAGGAAATACCAAAATCTAAAGGGATGAAGTAGAATGCAACCACATGAAACTCAGGTGTAAAATATAATGTAAGACCAGTAGACACCTATTTAAATACGTAAAACGCCAACATATGCATAAATAATAGCATCAGAAGCTGAGAATAAAATATGGTCTGGATAAACACATATGCTTACTTTTTCTGAAGTGTTCTTATGGCACACCACAAGACTCTCTCCCCTCCACCTCCTGCATTGCAATACGGGTGAAAAAAGGCCACCAGCAGTGGCCGCTTCCCATCTCTTCCTGCTGAGCTCAACTGTCTTTTTCTTTGTATCCAGAGCCGTACTCCCCACAGCAGTACCACCAAGCAGATGCACAAAATTCCACTTAGAAATAATGCAGGGAGTAACAATGAGCACAGCAATCTGCAACAAGTCGGAAATTTTAAAATATGTAATTGCTTTAAAGAAATACTATGCATGGCATTGAATGAGAAGGGCTTAAAGGCAGAGCTACAGCGAGTTTGACAATTTCTTGAGTTCTTCTAATCTCAGACATCATCAGTGTGTATGACTTTGACAATTACAGAAATAAAATCACTATTCTACATTGTTTATCCAAAGACGGGTTTTTCCTCTGCTGTTACCTTGCAATTATTTATTATTGTTTATTCATGCCCTGTATATGTTATCGTATATGTTATCTATCTTCATGTGCTCTACACACACCGTAAAGGCTGCCATGCCCTTAGCAACCTGGCAATACACAACTAGCAGGTGACTTCTAAACAGATTTTTTAAGAGTTTTTTCAGTCCAATCTCCTGTTTGGCTCGCCCCACTGTGAACTGCTTTGGTGACGGGTTACTGGGGCCAGGCATTTCCCATTCCAGCCTGCACTTCCCATTCCCCGGAGGCACGAGGAGCTATGCCAGCTGTCCAGAGAAGCTCTGTGCAGTCCTCTGTGTAGAGAGACTCTACACAGAGTTTCCTCAGGTCTCTGACACACCGACAGGGGTACTCCCAGCGCTCTCCACCGCCTCCCTGGCAGCTAGGGAGGGGTCCTGGCCCGGAGCCTCACAGGGACAGCGCCTGGTTCCTCCCGCTGTGCTGCTACGCCTCGGGATAAACAGCGTTCACTCGGCCGCTCCCGCTTACCACAGGAGCGACCCACGCGTCACGACTGACACGTAAGGAAGCACTTTCATGTTCGGCCGGGGGCGGCGGAAAAGCACATTAACCCATCCGAGCCCGGCGGCACAGCGCGGAGCCGGGCAGGGCCGCCCCGGGGGGACGGAGGAGCGCTGCCGGGCCGGGGCCGCCTCCGCCCTCCCTGCCCGCCGCCGGGACGCGTCGCCCCCGCCCCCGGTACCTGAGGAGCCCACACAGGCACAGCCCTCCCGCCATCATCCCGGGCAGCGCCGCGTCGCCTTCCCGGCGGAAAGGGCGGATCCCGGCGGCGGGGCGGGACCAGCCGGGCAGCAGCTCCCGGCTGGCGGAGCCCCGGAGGGGCGGGAGCGGCGCCGCCAGGCCTCCGTCTCCTCCTTCACCACCCTTTCCTCCTCCTTCACCGCCTGCTCCCGCCTCCTTCTCCGCCTCCTTGTAGCCCGCGCCCCACCCAGCAAACACGTGTGAAAGGAGTGGGGTGCAGTGGGGTGTTTGCAGTGAAAGGAGTGGGGTGCAGTGGGATGTTTGCAGCCCTGTTCCGGTGCATGAAGCGTTTTTCCCAGAGATGCCAGAAGCTAGTGCTCAGCAGCACAGCCCAGACATAGCACGTGTGCTCAGTGAGCTCCTGGTGTTCTTCCGGGAGGGTGGAAGGGAGGGCACTGTGAGGAGGCGGAGGCCTCCCGGGGACACGGCATTTCTGCGTCCCGCACACCCCCAGGTGTATGGGGTGCAGCCTGTGTAAGTGCTGGCCCTTCTCTTTTTCCGGGAGAGGAAGGTGCTCGATGTCCTGGCCTGCAGCCCTGCCGCAATTCGTGCTTGTCGGTGAATCCCTCACTATCGAGAGGGAGCTGCCTGCGACTGCGTGCGGGTTAATGTTGTGAGGCCGAGGGCAGGATGTCCAACACAGCCTGCACCTGGCACCGTCTCCAAAAGGATCCCATGAACACGCTCACGGGCACAACTTGCACTGGAGGTTATCTCTAGCTAATATACTTTTTTCCCTATTTTGCCTTTATGGGAGAGAATATGCACAGACCAGAGGGTCAGTGTAGCAATAAGACTGAACGGTGCTGTTTTTTCAAAATGCTACTAATGGTGTGTCAGTCCACATCAAGACTTCATATTCCTAAAATGTCTTCCCTGGAACAACATGAGGAACTCCTCCTGCTCTCTGGGGTCCTGGCAAGCATTGAGTGAAACTACCAGGCTTTCTAGATTAGGAGAGGCTTTGGCAGAACAATCCAAAACATTTCTGATCTCCTGTTACATTTCTACATGCTTCTTTTCCTCCCACCACATTCTCAATTTTAAGAAAATGCTTTATGTGGCAAATCTGATCCAGGTAACTCATTCTTCAGTCTCTTGCAGAGTTGAGGCTGTCCAAAATTTGAGGGAGTTTCAAACCTTGTTTCTTTAAATGAGACCTTTCCAGAACCTGTGATCCTTCAGTTTATTTGAGGTCAGCATGATCTGCTTAATGTTCTAGCCACATGTGCATTTCAAGGTAACATTTGTAGGTGTTAGGGATGTTTACGAAGGTCATCCTGTGTCTCCTTCATCAGAAGTGTGCTGGTTGGAAAACGATGAATCGTTACTTTATGTGGCCATTTTTATAGCCAGAAGCAGAGAGACAAAGTCTCTGCTGTAGTGGGAGTGAGAAAAGTCCAGTTTAAATAATTGTTATTTGATTCTGACCTGCCCAGATTGAGTTTCCGCTTAGGAGGACTCAACATGTGGGAGTGAAACTGGAACTGTGTCAAGCCCTCAGAAATTTATTGGTTATTTTAGTGGTGTTTTTATTTAAATATTTTGACTGTCCTAAATACTACTGACTATAGGTTTTACCAGGACATCTCTATCTTTATGTAAGCAGGTAAGCTGGAAGAGGTCTGTTGTAGTTCCAGGAAGCATGGTCTAACATTTTATATATGAAATAAAAGCTCTAATAAGGAGGGTGCCACAGGAATTGGTTTCTCTCCCTTAATCTTTTTCCTCTTCCTTGACAGAGCGGTTGCCTTAAAAGCATGTGGAATATTTATAGAATAGATCTCTTCTGGATTTACATCTCTCAACTCAAAAAAACCTTTCTTTCTTCAACATTTGAAAATTATTACCTGAATTCAGAGAAGAGGCAAGTTATTCTAGGGAACAGGAAGTCCAGACTATTTTAGATGAGATGCTCACTCCCTTGGAAGGTATGAATCTTAGACCAAGTCTTTAAGAAGCTGAAGGATCACAGGTCACAGCTTAATTAAAATGAGACTTGAATAATAATGGTGAAGGGTTCCTGAAAGCAAGAAGACTAAGTAATGAGGGAGACACCTACATACCTGGCTTTTGAGTTTCACTTGCTTGTTCAGGGAGAAATCTGTGTGATGGTGGGAGTATCAAATAGGTTTCTCAGCTCTAATAATTTATAGTTCACATAATCACAGAATGTCTGAGGCGGGGAGGAATTGGTTGGATGGATGCAGCCAGAGAGTTGTGGTCAATGGCTCAATGTCTAGCTGCTGCACCTGCACTGGGGTGGTCCCAGACATGAGTACAGAGTAGAAGAGCTCATTGAGAGAAGTGCTGCAGAGAAGGTCTTAGGGTTTCCCATGGATGAAAAGCTGGACATGACCTGGCAGTTGATTGCAGCCCAGAAGGCCAGCAGCATCCTGGGCTGCATCCAAAGCAACGTGGCCAGCAGGGTGAGGGAGGGGATTCTGCCCCTCTGCTCCACTCTGGTGAGACCCCACCTGCCATGCTGCATCCACCTCTGGGTTCCCCAGCACAGGATGGATGTGGACCTGTTGAAGCAAGTCCAGAGGAGGGCCATGAAGATGATTGGAGAGCTGGAACATCTGTCCTGTGAAGACAGGCTACGAGTGTTGGGGCTGTTCAGGCTGAAGAGAAGGCTCCAGGGAGACCTCACTGCAGCCTTCCAGCACTTAAAGAGGGCTTATAAAAAATAGGGAGGGTGACTTTTTACATGGACGGATAGTGATAGGACAAGAGGCAACATCTTTAAATTAAAAGAGGAGAGATTCAGATTGCATGTTAGGACGAAATTCTTTGCTGTGAGGATGGTGAAGTACTGCAACAGGCTACCCAGAGAAGTTCTGGATTCCCCATCTCTGAAGGTGTTCAAGGCCGGGCTGGATGGGGCCCTGAGCAACCTGATCTAGTGGGTAGCATCCTTGACTACAGTAGAGGCATTGGAGCTAAATGATCTTCAATGTCCCTTCCAACCCAAACTTTCTATGATCCTGTGACCTCTGGACGTCATCTTCAGCCCCTTGCCCAAAGTGAGTACCTAGGGCAGATTGTCAAGGAGTGAGTCCAGATGAGTTTTAAATACCTCCAAGGATGGACACTGAACAACCTCCCTGTATTACCTGTGCCAGTGCTTGGTCACCCTCACAGTGAAGAAATGTTTCCTGATGCTCGGAGGGAACATTCCGTGTTTCAGTTTGTGCCCATTGCCTCTGGTCCTGTCACTGGACACCAGTGAAAAGAGCCTAGCTCCTCTTTGCACCCTTCCATTATACATTGATGAGATGGCTCTGAGCCTTCTCAAGGCTTGAACACTGCCAGCTCCCTCAGCCTTTCCTCATAGAAGAATTGACCCACACTCTTAGTCATCATAGTTGTTTTGTTGTTTTTTTTCTTAGTTCCCCCTAGAGGTAATTAAAAACAGATGTATTAATACTTTCAAAGTTTTTCTGTTAGCTTTTCATTAATCACAGAGCGTTCAGCTGCTGACGTGAGCAGTATGAAAACTGTGTTGCTGACAGACTTGCAGACTGCAAAGCTTACCTTTAATGTGCGAACCTCCAACCCAGGCTAACTGAGTCATCAACATTTCACAACTTCCCCACCTTCATGCATATGTAGCAGAGGATATTGTATGCATGCATTTAGGGTACTGACAAGAACTTTAGCAGGAGCAGCGACGAGCTCTCAGTGATGTTCCCACTCCAGCAGTGAGAGCGCTGCTCAAAACCTTGTTTGTAGAAATTCCACAAGGCTGACATGCCAGTGAAAGTAAACTTGGCTTGTTACGAAGTCAGTTTTGTTTTCACCTTCCCAGAGATGTACCAAGTTTTTAATCTTTTGTTGCCTCTGTAAACATTTTTTGTCCCATTTTAATTGCTTTCCTTATTAAGCTCCTTACTCTAAAGAAAGCCCATGCAAACAGGCTTTCTAAAGTGAACAGTATTTAGAATAAATAGCAGAATCCACTGACTGTGTGCTCTTCCCAAGCCTGCAAGGCATTTGAGACAGTTTTTAAGCATTTTTTTTAACTCTCATTCTTGCTGAGTACTTCACATATGAGTAACTTAGAAAGATAAAACCTCTGGCAAGTAATAATAGAAAGAACGGATGGATTAATAGAAAGAATAGAAAGAATGGATTAATATTGTGTAAGGATATTCATATGACAGTCATGTGGTTTGTTATACTTTCTTGTACAGTTACTTACTTTCTCTCAGAAAAATTCACTGTGCAGCACCAAGTCTCTTTTTCAGGGCTGCTGTCTGAGCTACCGAAATGCCTGGGACTGTTTTTAGTAGAAGGAATCTCAGATCATTCATATACACAGTAAGTTTTTTCACTTTTGTATGTGTCTTGTGAGAGGCTGTTGAACATTACAGTACATTTATTCTTCGTTGCATAGTAACAGGAGGCAGAAATAAAGTTGCACCAGTTCTGTGCTAAATATTTGTGAAGCAAAACCCAAGCATTGGTAATAAATTGTGGCATTGATATATCTAGGGAAAAACACTGTGGGGTTGTTTTTACTGATACCTTGTAATATTAAAGTTGCTAAATATAAGCAATTCTAGTAATTTTCTTTTTTTCACTGTCATCCTTAATTCTGAGTTACGTGTTCTAGGGGAATGGCTGTTCACACCATGTATCTGTGAGCAAAAGCTGCCTTTTTTTTTTTTTTTTTTGCAGAAGGAATGAAGAATTAAGCAGCTTGGCTCTACAAAGAATTTTTGCAGGAGAGCCTATAAAGCACATTTATTTGTATCACCAGGCAACCCGTATCTTTTGATTAACAGAAGTTTATTTTCACACAAATTGTCCCAGTTGGGAAAGGACCATGAAGGAAAACAAGTCAGTTCCTGTAGATTGTGACAGTGTTCTAAACTCCCATATACTCTAAACATCTGCCATTTGTTAGGGTGGCTGAAGGAAACATTTTCAAGCAACATAGAGCACCAGCAGAAATGAGATGGCAAGTGATATACCCCTAATGATAACATCACTGAGCTTGCAAAATAACATGTGGACTCATCTTAAGTCCCAGCTTTTTCAAGTGGAAGTTTGGGATTCTTGAGGAGTTAGGGACCATTTTTGGGTGTCTGTGACAGCAGACACAAATCCTTTTTGCTTTTCATTCTCCTTTATGCAGAAAGTAATATATCTGTGGCCATCTGCACCTAATTAGGACACGAAGGGGATCATGAAGGACAACCTCTTTCACAGTCGTACCTTAACATCTGCTCAAATCAACTATGAAAGTCCTCAGGGAGCTGTAAAACTTCACTGTGAATTATTTTTACTGAGTGAGGTGCTTCCATTTTCAAACTTTAAAGGGCTCATATAACTTATTCACTGCACTTACTTGTTCAGTGTGCATTTTGCCACATGCGCGTGTGCACACCTCTCTGCCTGTTTCAGGAAGCAAGGAAGAGTGCTATTCGGATGAAAATGCAAGTTGTTTCTCATGGAGCCAGGATGAAGCAGGATTTGCATTCTGTGCTTGTGTCTGGCTCCTTGGCACTGATTAGGAAAGAGAAAGGAGCCAGAAAATGCCTGCAGAGCAGGACAGAAGGGAGTTGGAGGAGACTGTTTGGCTAGTCCAAACATGAGAGATGTTGGTACTGTGCCTCATCACCTCCTCTGACTTATTTCTATTCCAAGGATGAAGAAAGCTTGAAAGGTTGGTGATTTTCCCATGGAGCAGATTTAATGAAAGATTCTCTTTTGGGGGATGAACCAGAGCTGCTTAAAAGTAGTTCCCTGCTGCACTACCTTTTTTTTCAATAAGCAGAGGTACCAGGAGGGGATGATAAATGAACCGAGCCTGAATTTCCATGGCTAACATCTATGCTTTCCAGGAATTGAGGGCAGTTAATAAATCCCAGAAGGTTGCTCAGCAACTCTCAGGGTTGGTACCGTCTTTTATGCTGAGCTGCAGAATGCATTGGTTTTGACTAAATGTGTCCTTGGAAGAAACATTCTTTGCCTAGAGAACAGACTGACGTGACCTCTGGAAATGAAAGTATTGCTGAGAGCTGAATAAGCTCAATTTCAGAGTTAGAAAGCTTTTTTATATTTTCCTTTTTCTCACAACTTCAGGCTCCCTGGAACTCTTTCTTTAGGAGTCAGATGTCTCCAGTCTCCTCTGTGTCCTCATGCAATAAATGAATGCTGTTCTTACAGTGAATTTGAGTCATGGTGAGCCAGTGTGTTTTCCTTACACAGGAAACAGCCTGAGAAAATATGTCTGCATTTGAAACCAGGATTTTAACTTTGTATTTCAATCCAGGTGTAAAATATTTCAGATAAAAATACTTGTAAACAGAAAGAGATTTTCTGTGTATTGCCATTTCCCTTAGATGTTTTTCAAAGCAACTGTTTGTGTGGAAGAGATTGCATAAAATTAATAGCAGCTTCCACTTTTGATACTTTCATCCCTGATTATGATTTTAGTTCTGACATTTCCACCTGAATTCTTACCAAATTAGTGTAGGCTGCCAGTGTTACATTATTCAATAGGGAATTATTATCAGGCATTCCAGCAGAAGAAACCAAACAAACATAAAATAAAAAAAAAATTACAGCAAATATATTTTCATTTGTATTTTTTATTTCTCTTCTTAGTTTCTTTAAGGCTCTGCAGTGAATCAGTATGGGCCTATCCAGGCTAGCTCTACTTCTTCCCAGACAGTGTTTTGCTTGGATCACCGAGAAGGCAGATAGTGCCTTTGCTCAAGGCACTATGTTGGAGGAGCCCAGGTGCTGTGGTGAGGAGTGCAGCTTTCAAGCTTACTTAGGGATTTGGGAGTTCCTGGAAACTCCTCTCTTTGTGTATGTAGGTGGTTCCTGCCAGTCTGAGATAGACAGAAATAACTGTTAAGAGAAAACGAATTTGGTCTTGCCTTTACATACCTAGCCTGCCCTAACAAAGGGCAAATGTTTGTATTTTAGATATGGCGTCCGTAATGCAAACACAAGATACTGCTTTGTCTTTTTTATTTTTTTTCTGGAAATGAAGGTGATTTCAGAGGCTGAGCAGCTGACTGGCCATAGAGCCTGAAATTCAAGCTTAAATCAGAGTTATAAGTTTCTTGGGGTTTTTTTGGTTGGTTTTTTTGTTGTTGTTTTTTTGGGGGGGTTGGGGTTTTTTTTTGTTTTTTGTCTTTTGTCTTGTTTTTTGAGGGGTTTTTTTTGGCTGTGGGGTTTTTTTGTTTTGTTTTTGGTTTTTTGGGTTTTTTGGTTTTTTTGTGGGGGGGGTTATTTTTTGTGGGTTTTTGTTTGTTTGGGGTTTTTTGTGTGTGGGTTGGTTTGAGGGGTTTTTTGGGGTTTTTTTTTTTTGTTTGTTTGTTCATGGTCTTTGGTGGTTTTTTTATAATACTTTTTTTTTTTGTATACTTTACAAGTATGATGTGCTTTATGCTATTTATGTGGTATCAGGTGCCTCATTGAAGTGAAATATCTGTTTGTGGCTGTCAAACATGAGCACAAGAGTGTTTTGAAAGCATAAATGGTGTGGACTCTACAGTTGGGGACAGTTAGGAGGGTATCTACTCTGTATGGAGGTCACTTAAGACATAGCCTTACATTCCTGATCTGTATAGGAGAAAATTTAATTGCAGATTTGGCAGGGCATCTTAGGGCCTGATATTAGTTTGCCTGCTATAGGGTGGATGGCTGCTTACTTTGGGGGAAAAAAAGTAATTAAAAAAATCAGTCCTCTCATTTACATAAATCACAATTCAGAGACTTATAACTTCATATAATCTAAACAAGTGTAAGATACATTTTTAAAATGCTACAACAAATACTGAGAAATTTACAAAATAAAACTGGAATTAAGACTTTAATTATTTCTTAAAGTGGATAGCAAATTTTAGTTCACAAGTAATAGCTCTTTCTGTTTTCTCAAATTAGCCTTTTAAAATAGTTACTTTTGTAACGTTATTAATTAAGTTATATTTCAAATATTGCAGTTAAAATGAGTAAAATGTGGGGCCCTTTTCTCTGCATGGAATTCTAAAAAGTTTTTGCACAAACTTCACGAGACAAAACCAGCTCCATGCAAGAACAAATCATGAACAAGATCAGAAAATTAAGTTGGAAATACAGAAGTAAAAATACTGGTTTTGTTGTGGCACCGCGTGACAATTTTGCCAGCCTTCTTACACTGCTTGGTGCATAAGCAGTAGTGGAAATCTTGACTCAGATCAATTCATGCAGATCATAATTGTTCTTTGCACTTAAACCTTGACCCAAAAGGTGTGCCTTTTTGTGTGATAATAAGATCAGCCTGGTAGTTTCCAGGCTCTTGAAAATGAATTTCTGCAGTATAAACAGATAACAGAAATTATCATAACGAAACCAATGCTGCTAAAAGCAGACAAAGTACCAAGTCCACACAATTTGCGATCATACAAAAAGCTGTGGAATGAAAAAAAGCAGTGCATGTTTTGGGGCCCTGTTACAAACAAGGCACTTCTTTGAGTTTTGCTGGTTTCGAGCAAACAAACCTTTTTAAATATTTAGAGAAGATTGAGTCTGCTTCCTGAAAAACCGAAGCCAAAGTCTGAGCTTGATTTGATTTGAAATGAGGTCATCTACTCTTAAGCAATTTTAATCATAGCAGGTAGGAATTTCTTTCCTTGTATCTCAGATTTTTGTGAAGTTGTCATTTTTTCTTATAATGTAAGAAATAAGGATCATGCTTCTTCGTCTGTTAAAAGAAATATGTATACCATTAATGCTATAGAAACACATGTGTATCTGGCTGCTGCCAGTTTTCTTACAACTGTGGCCAAAGACTTCTTTCTGGTTTTATGGCTCAAAACTGGGTGAAAATGTGGGTAAAGAGAGAGCTTCGTTGCTTCTTCAACACAAATGTAGTATGGGTTTGGGTTTTTTTGATTTTTTTTTTTTTTTTTTTAATGTCCAGAGGCAAGTATGTTAGTCTGGAGAAGTAAAGGACATAGTTAATGTCCCATGAATATGGCCCAGCTTCCACTGAACTTTCAGCTGCAACTGGTTGATTCATGGGGGGAATGTGAGGCTTGTGTTGCTTAGTAGGACTTAAAAATGATTGTGGAGCAAGCACAGGCATTTGTTTGAAGAAAAAGTGGACACCTTCACTAACTACTTCTCTTTTGGCTTAAAGTGGGCACTGACAAAGGGGAAATAGTTGTTTCACACATGGGCTGGGTGTTTCACAGGTTCCATCTCAAGCAATGTTTAAACAATTTGTTAATACTTTTGGGTTGCCAGAACTGTTGCGTGTGATATTACTATGAGTTTTGCAATACTTTGCTTCCCCCTGCATTGCCTTTTTTTTTTTTTTTTTTGTTTTGTTTTTCTGATTCAATGCTCCATTTCCTGCAGTTGCATTATATGTGTAAAAACCAAACACAATCTTAACTCTGCTAAGATTTGGGGGGGGGGGGGGGGGGGGGGCGGAGTAATTAAAACATTTTAGCTAACTGCACCCTGAAGGCAAATTAAGAATATGAAATGACTTGTGGTTTAGCCTCGTATCATTGTGTGCCTCAGGATGGATTGTGTTTTGGTGGTTTAAAATGGTGTCTGAAGAGGAGAGTAGGAAAATTATTAACATTCAAAGGCAGACTGGATTGCTATAGTGTTGTAATGATACCAATACATCCCTCTTTGCATTGACATGAAGTGCACGTATCTGAACTGATTCCTCTTCTCTCTCTGATGGATTGTTACTTTAAGAGTAAGGCCAACTTTTCTGCTGCATTAAGAGGAAGGAGATTTGGCAGAAAATAAGCCCACTTGTGTTCCAGCTGGATCTCAGGTATCACGGCGGCTTGGGACAGCGGAGTGATAAGCAATTCAGCTCTAAGCAATGGAAATGCAGAGCCAATGTGGCACTGCCAGTCGGGGCGTGCTCAGCAAGAAGCACCGTGGTTGCAGAAGCACAAACAGTGCGATTCACGGAAAGTCTGGCTGTGCCCAATGGACTTTTGCAGCCAGATCAGCAGTCTGGTGGCATTCAGTTATTCTCATGGCCAAGTACAAGGTAATGACATTTACTGAGCAACAGAAATGCAGATTGCTACTGGATTGCTGGTGATAAATGCACCGAGAAGCACGTGTGAATACATAAAATATTAAAAATACAGCTGGTGGCAATGGCAAAGACATTAAATTGCCAGAGGGCTATATAGGGCTAAAAGTACGATCACAAATACAAGCTTGATTCCTAAATTTCCTGAAGAAGCACTCAGTATAGGTGAGTGTTCAAGTCCTACTCCATAGCCATTTCACAAAAGTGGAGTCTCCTTTAGCTTCCTGCCCCACTTAAGCTATATTTATCTTGTTTTCTTTGAGGGAGGAGAAAGAGGGAAAAGTTAAAGTTGATGTTCTTTTGTGTTCAAGTGTAGTTTGAGTGACTTTAATCATACATGTAAAGCATGTACAGGTTTTAGCTCATTAGTATATGCAGAGGTGTGAAAAGTAATATGTGTTTTTGAGTTAATGAAGCAAAGTTGAGCTTTTGCTCACCATTTGGGTCTTTCCTGTGCCTTAGTTCCCATTATCTGCATTGTTTTAAACAGCCAAAACCACAACACTTTCATGCTGCTTCACCCTTTGTTTCATGCCTCTCTTAGAGTGATCCACCAAGTTCCTTCAGTGCTTCTGCTCCTAAGGTGTGCAGCACTTGCTCCTGGTGAGCTATAGCAAACACATACGCTCCTTTGTGAAAGTTGTTTTTCATTTCTTTCCCCTCACAGATTAAAGAAATATGACTCCCTAGCCTCCAGGTTCCCATTTTTTCCCTTGACCCCAAGCACCTCATCTTTCAAGGCATTGTTAAGACTATTTAAGATGCTTTCTTTGGGTACGGTAGCAGAGGGATTAGTCCCAGGCCAGAACATCCTATATAGCCAAGGATGAATGCACCTGGGAAACGATATTTATATGAAAACAAATAGTTCTTGTGTGTTTATCATGTAGTCTGATAGTAGCAGGTAATATGAAGGGGAAGCATGTTTTGTCAGCTCTGAGCCTTTAAATCAAAGGGATTTAATTTTCTTGGAAAATTAATGTGTGTAAATTCTTGTGTTTTCTGACATGAAAATGCAAACACCTTTGCCTGACCCTTGCAGAAATGTATGAAGGTAGCAGGCATGTTTTCTATTTGCCATCTGAATTTCATGCTACGAAGACTGAGTGATTCCTCCTGGTGAAAATCCTAAGCTGTGCAAAATCCTGCCTTAAATCAGAATGGTATTGTTATCAGATGAGATGGGCAACATTGCCTTTCCTATTTCAGCCTTAAGTGAATTGCTCGCCCTCAGTTTGCAGCTGACACAATTATCTCAAACTCTAAAGGGGCAATTAATTGAGTTAGAATGGAAAAAATAATTTGGAAACCAGTAGCAGTCTGTTGGAGTGCAGTAGCAGCAGACAATGACAGAGGTTAATTCCAAGCATCTGTCTTGCTTCCCTGGCAGACATTGCCAGCTTTGAGGTGCCGGTATTGGATCCCTTCCTGAACTGCCTCCTGAACCATAAGAGAGTTGTGCAGTGATTGAGGTGGGGCAGGATCTCTGAGCTTTCAGTCTCATATATTAATGTAAATAGGAATTACTTAGCTTTACAAGATGCTCAATGGTTTCTGCTTTGTGAATGGTGCTTCGTGTCCAAGAACTGCTCGAGACTCAGTCAGCTGCACAGGTTTCATTTGCCATTGCTCCAGCTCACAGCAAAACTAGGTACTTAAAGCAGTTAAAATATATCTTATGTCCCTTTCATCTGAAGAACTATAGCAAACTTTTTACGCCCAGCCAAATCATTATTTTTAATGTGGATAAAAATCTTGTAAGCTGAATGTGTTCAAAGCACAGCTTCTGTTTCTTCTTTACCTCCAAACCAGTATTCAGGACTCTGCTGAAGGCAAAGGACTGTGGGGCACTAAGCAAGAATTTCTCTCCATTGCTGTTAGAAACAAATTGATTTTTACCTTAGGGTTGCTCAGAAGTTGTAGGGGGAAGAAAGGTGATTGAGGGGGATTGGAGAGAGGATACTTAACATCTTGTTATTGTCAGTCTAACCTGAGCTTCGCAGTTGAACCTGAAATAAAGAAAAAGCCTCCCTGAGTGGTTTTTACAGTCTGTTTCATCACAAGATATTTTTGAATATTAGTTACTTAACAGAAACATGCTAGGTCGGGTTTGGGATATTTTTAATAGTAAAGATACTGTCAGAGATGAGTGGATCAAGTATGTTTTATTGATGGCCAGAAATTGGAATTCCTGTTCCCTAAGAAAATCTAGAATTTGAAATTGCCATTATTTGGAATTAGAACACAGAGCTGAATTTTTGAGTATCTTTGATTTGGGATGAAAGGCCTGTTTTGTTTTAGAAGGAAAATATTATTTTTTAATTTTATATATGTATTTAGTATGTAAATGTAGCTTTAGTATTTAAAGATGTACTGAAGTTTTTCACATAAGTCAGATTGTATGATTTGCAACTGATAATGTCAAAACCAGTTAAAATCAGTAATGCCTGAAATTATTTCACCTTTAACATAGTTTTCTTTTTCAGTAAAGTGTTGGAGCTGAAGTCAGATATGGTTCTAATTGGTTTCACTGATATTAGTGAAACGGAACAAACACAGATACTTCTGTGTCCTACTTTAGAAGGGCCATTTCTCAAAATGTTTTCAAAATAACCCTTTAAAAAAGTTTAATATTATCACTGATTTTTTATATTAAGTCACTGATACAAAATGGTGCTGCAGCAGTATTTGGAGTTTCGCTTCTCTGGCACAAGACCTTCTTTTTCCAAGAACTGGATGGTGTGAGCAGAAGTGAGGATCCATCTTTGTGGGAAAGTTATGACAGGGAGACAAGCTAGGTTCAATGTCCTGAATAGTGGCTTTCTGGACCACTCTCTATATGACAGGGGTGTGAGGGATATACGTCTGCCTTTGGAATTAAGAAGGATCTGAATTTTTCCTGTTGTTGGTTTTTAGTGAAGTTTGCTGGTGGTAAAGAGGCACATTTCAGAAAATATAAATATTATACTAACTCTTTTGACAGGTGGAGTGTCTGTCATTTACCCTCAGGTTTTTGTGATGTGATAGAGATATGCTGAGATTTTGATCCTCTTTGCTTACCTCTGCATAGGAGTAAATATGTTACTTTTTCCAACAAGTCCAAGAGATTCTGATTAAATTTAAATAAATTATTTTAAGGCTTGCATGTGCAGTGATGTCACTGCACAGCCAGGGAGGGTGGAAATTGCTAATACATTCATTATATTTTATAAATTGCATAAATGCATGGCCCTGTTCAATGGTGCTTTCAGGAGTGGACTTCACTACTGTGGCCTTGGGAACAGGAGATCCCACTTACTGCATTAGCACAGATTTGCTGTGGGCAATCCCAGAGAAATACATTCTGGCTTGGCTAATGCACTTCTAGTGGTGGTACCTGTTGTGTGTACGGCTGTCTAAATTAGATGTTCCTGGTTTTGCCCAGAGAATCTAAGGAGAATATATTTTATTTCTTTCCTTTCTGGAACTAATTGCTCATTTAATTTTGTTTGGTTCGTTGGTTTTTAGTAAAGCTTGCTGATGGTTAAAGAGGCACATTTTAGAAAGTATAAATATTGTACTCACTCTTTTGTTTTCCCTCTTGAAACAAAGAATGAATGTTCTTGTGCCCTGAATGAGTGAAAGACCTTTGGTCTAGGAGCCTTATCTAATTAGGTGATTGTGAGCATGTTTTCAGTGTTAGAAGGGGCTGCATTTTCTCCAAGAAATCCCTGGTAATTTCATAGGAGAAGGAAACAGAATAGTGTTTTCCCTGTGTCGGAGCCGTGAGTGTGTGCATGGCCACGAGGAGCTAAAGCCTGTCTGTGTGGGCTGATTACGCGCTGGCTGCTGCACACAGGTCATGTTTGAGTAGCTTGTGAAAGGCAGCCTTGGCTGAGCCTGCTGCAATGCCGTGTGCAGAGATCAGCAGTGCCGAACGCAGTTTGGAAAGCAGGAGGGATGCCAATTGGTGGGAAACATTTAATCTGGCAGGGAGAGCAGGTAGCTGAGTGCAGCGAGCAGCCTACATAAGGATCACAGGTTCCATCTGGGATTTCGTGGTGAATGCCTAATGAGCACGTGGATTAGACGGGCAGAAATCCTCAAGCTGTTGTAAATGTAGCTGAAAGAAGCGTGGCTTATAGGACACCAAATAACTGCTCTCGTAAAACTTTTGTTCAGCGTTGCAATATTTAAAGTCCAGAAAGATAATGGAGAGAAAACTGGGCAATAAAATGAAAAGGGAACTGTCCTACTTAGCCACTTTAAACGACAGAAACATATCCCTGGTGTCTATTCGTAAGCAGCAGGCAGCTCATGATGTGCCTGAACTACTGATTATTGGTGAAAAGTCCAAGACGGGAGCTCCGGTTAAAGCAAGCAGTAACTTGCAGAAAGAAGAGAAACTTTTGCAGAGTTACTCCATGGGAATGACAGAAGTCAATACAGTTGAAAGACAGGTCAGTGAGCTGGGGTGGGGGCGTGTGTGTGTCTGTGTGTGCATGTTGGGAGGGAAGTGGTGTTTCTGAGCTGGTGAATTAGAAACAAAGCACGTTGGACATGAGTTGTATATTAAAGGAAGCTAAATCTTCTTTATCTAAATTGTCTCAATCCCCAGCATGGATGCCAGCCCCATAACAAGCAGTACAAATGCAAAGTCCTCTGGGGATCCTCTGAAAATGATCTTTGAAATTAGATGTTAATGATGACTTATGCTGTAGAAGCTAATGAGCATTGTTTCAGCTCCACCTCTAATAGTATAGAGTGGTGATTCTTAGGAAGGACACATAATAGTATTTCTCCTTTTGAACTGCAATTGCTTGAGTAGTTTGACAGAAGCTCATACCACCTTATTCTCTGGAATAACAGAAACTGCAGAAACATTAAAAGGTCCTTATTGTAGGTAAGAAGTTTATTTATATTCACTAAGTGGGTGTTAGTGAAGATCTTGATAAATACATCTGGGGCAACTTTTTTAAAAATTCAGTGTTGTATATAACTGTGGAATTTTTGGAGATTAATGGTGAAGAAAATTAGATCAGTGCTGATAGAAACATAATGAGATTCATTGTTTTAAAAGAGTTTTTACTGTTTAAAAGGTATGTGCATTGCAGTGATGTAGTTTGGATCAGTGAATATCGTGAATATTAAGAAAAAAAACCTCAGAACTAAGCTCACTTGGGTAGAGCATGGTGCTCCTGATGCCAAGGTTTTAGGTCTGATCCCCGTATGGGCCATTCGCTTAAGAGCTGGGCTTGATGATCCTTGTGGGTCCCTTCCATCTCAGAATATTCTCTGATTCTGTGTTTTTTGTTCTGTGAAACTATGTATGCTTAGAATAACTCAGATAGTGTCAGACTGGAACGAAATAACAGCCAGAAGAGACCAAATATATCTGAAAGTTTTTTCTGCCTCAAGTTACTTCTTGTATCATAAATGTTTGCTAGAAAACAATCATGATATAAATTACTTCATTCTACCAAAGGATCTTGGTATTCAGTTCACTGGGATATATGTGTTGTTGTACTGGAGCTGTGAAGAACATCACAAAAAGGTTTGCCTTGTTTTAATTCTAAATTAGAAACATTTCGTTTACGGCAAGGCTTTCCCTGTTCCCATAAATCAAACGTAGTTTATACAGCTCCCTTTAATTTAAAAGTGCCTGTTAAGGTCTCTGGGGTTTGTTGACTACAGTGTGTCATTTCAGTAAGACTGGCTGCAACTGCTTAAATCTTTCCCCATCATCTGTACTGTTAGAGAAACCTGATCCCAGATGGAGAACAGCAGTTCCTTGGCAGAAGGATTAGTATAATTAACTTCGTATTTTGAAAACAATAACTTCATAAAGGCTGCTTTGTAGTAATATTTTCATTGAATCTTGATATTCAGGTGTAGAAGGTGTTTTTCTCCTTGTTTAAGACTCAGGAACTGTTTGAAAAAAAAACTGAAAAAAAAAAAAAGTTACTGAAAATAGTAGCTACTGACATTTGTTAATCTTTGTTTGGGGGAAGAGGGAAGAAAGAACAATCAGTTAAGATCTAATACATTTAAACAATATGCTCTTAGTAGGAGCACTGAAAAATGTTAAGGAGGATGAGGATTGAATTTCTGGCCACTCAGAAGTGCTGCTGTTACAGTCACAAAATTGAAGACTCGTGACCTTTGATGTTTTTGTGGCTGCTCTGCCCTCATTTTGTTGTTCATTGTCTGCCTGTAATAAACTGGGAAACATCTGAAGCGTTTAATTATTAGTGTGTAGCTTTGTGTGTTGCTGCTGCCTGAATCCAAAGCCATGAATCAGGCAGTTGTGAAAGGAGGAAGTGGGGAAGGTAAAACACCGATAAGATAATTCTTTGGTCGTTGTGTGCTCAAAGGTAAGAGGGCGATGACTGATTTCAGCCCCCAGAGGTACAGGGAAAAGAGCAGCCCAAAACTTCTGGACATAGTGGATGGGAGGTCAGTGAGGTCCAGCATTTGTGGATGAGCAGGCAGGGAGAGACAGAAGGGGAGGTGCTGAGTGGGCTGGGCCCTATCTCCTCTCCGGGTGATTACCTGGCATCACAGTGAGGCATCTGGTGCTTGAGTTTCAGGATGTGAAAACTGCCATCCCTGCAGGCCAGGCAAAGGAGGGAAGGAGAGCACTGCCAGCCAAGGGGGAGAGCCTAGCTAGATGAGCAGAGAGGAGCAGTGCTGTGCTGGATCTTGGTGTGGGTGATGCTCAGGGAGTTGTGGAGTGCACCTGTCACAACCTCAGCCTTGTGCTGCAGAGTCCAGGAGTGTTATGCTGGCATTTTGGAGGCGCTGGCACCTCTTGGGAAGGGGAAATGGGTAGGGGGATTCTCCTGGTGACAAACTACTTCACAAGGTGACCATGGAACACAGCAATGGAGGCATCACGGGGACTCAGTCAGGGTGGCTGGTGGCTGGGCTGTGAAGCCAAGGAAGGCACAAGCCTTGTCGAGTTCACAGCCATGGTGTTGCATCCATTCTCAAGACATGAGTCACCATGTGTGCATGTGTGAGGGTCTTACCCAGTGCTGTCATTTTCTTGTCTTTGGGGTTTTTTCTGAGGACAGTTGTTTCTCTCATATTTATTATGTTTCGCTTCACTGCTTGAACTCTCAGCCTTTGCATATCTGAATGAGAGTATCCAGAAGAAGTAGCCTATTTTCTGGAACTGTGTGTAAGCCTGATGCTAGGCCTCTGAGGGCAACTGTCGATGGGATGGGTTTGCCCCATCAGCCATACAGACCATTGGCAAGGACTGCCTTTCCCAATGGACCTGCCATGAACTCTGGATGTTATGATACCAAGAGCTTTGTGTCAAACCAGGGCTTGAGACTTGGCTCTTCCAATCCAGCAGCATCTCCCTGCCCTGCTTCCACTTCCATGCTTTCACAAAAAGTTAGTCCAGCCCCAGGGTGTATTCCTTTTGGATGATCTTCTTCCTGCTGGCTGGAGGCAATCAGAAAGGGGAGCATGAACCTCTGCCTCTTCCAGCTGTTCCTGAGCCCAGCTTTGCCCCAGGACAGGCATGAGTGCTACAGCTTCTGTCTGGGACATCAAGGGTTGTTCTTTATGCCTTGTTTTTTGCCTTGAAATCCTCACACTGGGACTTGGGATTCAGATGCCATGCTCCTGCACATTTGCTACTCATCTTGGATTGGGTTCAGAGCTGTCTCCTATAGATGCAAGTGTTTTCCAACCAGTTCTGGTGCTGCCTTTAAAGCTCTCTCCATCTATTACTGTGTCCATGTCAATAGGCTTCTCTAATTTTCTTCTATTTTTTTATATTGTTCTTATGAGCTTCATAACTACTTTGCGTCAGGATTCTAGGTTTTCAGCCTGGAGCCTTGCTCTGCTGTGTGCTTTCAGTTCCAACTTTTACATGCAAAACAAGGGAGGGATTGTCATCGTTTCATGCGTAATTATTTACTTTTTCTTTACCTAGACACTGGTAGGGCAAACAGACTTGGTGTACACCTGCCCTTAAAAGTGAGCCATTCTCCTTTGGTGTGAGAGACAAAAGAGTAACTATGGCCAGTCCTTTCATACATTCCCTTCTGGGTGTAGAGTCAGATGCATTTCCATTATTTTGTTGATATTTCTCCCTAGGCAAAAACAAGCAGAAGGGTCAATGACTGAGACTCCCAAGCACTGTTTTTGGCATTTTTGGTGGTGATTGCTTCTCTGATCTTCTTGCGGATGATGCCTCTGAATTCCTGTGCAGCCTCATGGATGCCATTTTATGTGTGGGTGTTAGCTGGTATCAGGAAACCCTCTTCTGAGACCCAGCACATGCCTGAGGAAAACTATGGACACGTTTCTGCATGCGTCATCTTTGTGTCCTTACGTGAATCTGCTGTTTTCATCTTGTTTAGTGTAGAAACACCCTTCTTGCAAATACACACATAGATGTATTTGTGTCCCTCCTGTTTCTGGGGGTTTTTTTGAAGCTGTTAAAAACAATACTAAAGTCTTTGTAAATACTCTATTTGTACCTGTGCACATTTCTTGGGTTTGGTGGGAGATTCTTCTATGTTTTGGCACTTGTGTGTTTTTGGTGGTTATTTTTTTAAGGGAAAGAAGCCTTTTATTTTTCTTGTATCTATATCCCCTCTCTGTTTTTTCCTTGTCTTTTAAAAATTTGTGTGCAAGGATTTTTCTCCTACGGAGCATAAACACCTGGTTTTGTCAAGTAGCAAACAAAGTGTTTTTGCAAATTCTTCTGAATTCTGGGATAGCTTTTTATGCAAAATATAAAGCAGTGGCCAAGTTTTGAAGTTTCTGTAGCTTACAATGCATTGAAATAGTAGAATCAGTCCTTGCTTTTATGTTTTTCAAAAGACTGGATAGCGAGAAATACCCTTTAATCTTTTTATATGTTTGATTTAAATTGCTTTTATGTCACAAGGTACCTAGGAAAACCGAGACTATTAGTGAGTGTGGGGGTGGAGGGAACACAGGGGAGGACATAAAGCCTATGATGGTTCCTGAGTTTCACCTGCAAGTGGCAGCCAGACAGGCAGTGAAGCAGAGTGGAGGATGTTCACCTCTGGGAAGTGCAAGGAGAGCAGTGTCCTGGGTGCTGCCCGGCCTGTGGGATAAGGAGGCAAAAGGGGATGGCAGGATTAAAGTACTCCTGTGACTCTTCTTCCCCAGCATCCTTGGAGTGCAGCCTTGAGGCCAAGCAGAAAGGGAGGGAGCAGGAGGGAGAATAGAGGAGGAAGAGTCAGAACTGTTGAGGGGCTGCACCATAATCTTGAAGAGCTGAACTTCCTCATTCCTCCTCCTGCTCTAGGAAATACAGTACAGAAAAGGCTGAAAGCAAATTTCTTGTGTTAAATTTATGCTGTTTTGGTTGTGACCCCAGACCTCATTATTCCCAAGCTGTCTAAGCATGAAACAAAATCAAGTTAATGAATTTTGAATACTCCATCAAATGAATTGGATGCAGTCTAGTGTTAATAAGCAGCCTAAATGCTTCTCATCCATGCTGGGGTATTGAGGGGGGGAGTTTTCTTGTGAGTCATAGGAACAGGATCTGCAGTACTGAGCCTGATCTGGTGGCCCCTTCTCCAGGCTCTCCCTGCGGTAATGCCCAGCATCAGGTGTTTTGTTGAATAATCAGAGAGCCCACAGCTTTGCAGGCAAGAGAATAGATTTATTCTAGTAGCTTTCATCTAGATCTTTAATATTTAAAGTTGTCTGAAATCATGGACATGAATTTTCACGGTCTTTCCATGAAATCTGACAATCTAGGACTTGTCCCTGCCCTTTTCAATCTTCATCATCATGTGGCTCCAGCAATTGGAGACAGAGTCTGTGCTCTCAATACCTGTACTGTGAGAAACGCTGGCACTTTTTTTTTTTTTAATATTTAATTTTAAATTGAATCGAGTGCATTCAGCTGTAGAGTTCTAGTATTGCAGAGGCCGTGATCTGACTGAGAGATAGTTCACTTCTGGCTAATCTATTTCAGTACTGGCCATCTTGAATATCAGTGCTGGATCATATCAGTGAGTTACTGTAGCACAATTTATAGTCTTTCTTAGGTGCCTCACAAGTAGGTAAA
Organism: Acanthornis magna; assembly: GCA_036785705.1. Classification (NCBI taxonomy): domain Eukaryota; kingdom Metazoa; phylum Chordata; class Aves; order Passeriformes; family Acanthizidae; genus Acanthornis; species Acanthornis magna. The sequence continues at coordinate 19,775,044 of JAWUZG010000090.1, forward strand.
TGAAATTAAACCATAAGGAAAATGTCTGCTTATAGTTCTTGGCTTTCAGGTCTTTTTTAGATACAGACTTCAAGTTAAAAGATCTATATATAATAAATGCAGAGAGCTCAGGCCTTTGTGTGCATGCGTATAGCTCTTCAAATATCATGCAGCTGGCCCTCCCTGCACCAACTTGTTTCAAGCTTCTGGAAAAGTCATGATTCTGTTTTCTTGGGGTTTTTTTTTGTTTTCTTTGGTTTGGATTGAACTCTTCCTGAGAAGCAGCAGGTTGGCCAAACTGGGCCAGTTTATGACCTTTTTGGAGAGGCAGTCAGCACACTCTCTGCTGTGACCCATTGTGCCAGTCACAGGGTGCTCTGAAGAGCAGCTCAGGGCTTTATGATGGAAGTGTCCTATGGCTACAGAGAGCTCAAGTTTTAAATTATTTGGTTGGGGTAAGAGTATTGAGTCAATTCTGCTTTTATGTCCCTCATCAGTATTTTCTAAATTGCTGCTCAAGAGACCTGTGAGAAGCCTGATTCATCATCATGGACATAACTCACTGGTAATATATTCAAAGTGTAAAATAATGTTGTAAAGGGTTTTGGCCATATGGGCTGACTTGAGAGCACTTCAGGTATGTGCTTGAGAGCATATGCAGACTGTTGTTGCTTTTACAGGGCTGAAGACATATGCATTTATTTTTACTTTTCCTCTTTCTTCTTAGGCCTTGTCCAGCGTTGATTCTCCTCCTTGTTGTGAGCTGAAGCCTACAATGAAACAGAATTTTGCTTTTGACAACATGGGCTATGAGGAGAGCTCTGAAACCATGCCCTCTCCACCTTCCCAAGAGCATACTGTGGTAGTCAACATTGTGGGAATGACTTGCCAATCATGTGTGCAGTCGATAGAAGGCCAAATTTCCAAGGTGAAGGGCATTTTGAGAATTAAAGTCTCCCTTGAACAGAACAATGCTGTTATCAAATATCTGCAGTCAGAAATAAGTCCTGAACAGATTTGCCAGGAAATTCTGGATATGGGCTTTGATGCCAACATAGCAGAAGAGAAGTTGACAACAGAGACTGTAAATTTGCCGAGCTTGAAAGAAGCCGTAGTTAAGCTTCGGGTAGAAGGCATGACATGCCAGTCTTGTGTCACCAACATTGAAGGAAAGATGAGGAAATTGCACGGTGTAGCAAAAATCAAGGTGTCACTTGATAACCAAGAAGCAATTATTGCTTACCATCCGTACATCATTCAGCCTGATAACCTCAAGAGACACATCAGTGACCTGGGGTATGACTGCACCATTAAAAGTAAATCTGCCCCTTTGAAGCTGGGTGCCCTTGATCTCCAGCGCTTGCAGAATGCAAACCCCAGGGAGACACCAGCAAGTCTTGAGAGTGATGGGCTGGATCCGCTGGTCACCGAGCAGAGTGGCATAGCTACAGTGACTGTACAGATAGAAGGCATGCACTGCAAGTCCTGTGTCAGAAACATCGAAGGAAATATATCAGATCTTCCTGGCGTAAAAAGTATTAAAGTGTCTTTGGAGCATAAGTGTGCTGTGGTACAGTATAGCCCAAATTTGATCACCCTATCAGCTTTGCAGCAAGCTATTGAGTCCCTTCCACCTGGAAACTTTAAAGTTAGTCTCCTTAATGGTTCAGAAGCAAATAAAGGAGCATCTCCCTCACCTGCTTTCACATCCAGTCTAGTCAGACAGCCACTGCAAGGCACAACACATATGGCTATTATTAAGATTGATGGCATGACCTGCAATTCTTGTGTGCGGTCCATAGAAGGGGCCATATCACAGAGACAAGGAGTGCAACATGTAGCAGTTTCTCTAGCTGGCAGTACTGGGACCATACATTATGATCCAGCTGTCACTAGTGGAGAAGAGTTAAGAGCTGCCATAGAAGACATGGGATTTGATGCCTCTGTGCTGACAGGTAACTGTTTTTTCTTCTATGGGTAGCGTGCAAAGCTGGGCCGTGTAACATCTGCAATGCTACACCTTTCTGGAGAGAAACTCTTAAAGCATCACACTGACATTATCTTTTCTGAATGACTGTCCTGATCTGACCTCACTTAGCAAGGGAGAGAGATTTCAGCTGGAAAGGACCTTGTTTTGGTCCTTAATAACTGCAGCAGTGGGTGTAAGAGTTGAGTTACATTATGAAGCCAAAAAGTTTGAGGTACAAAGTATTTCAAGTAGCTCATCCCCTTACCCCCTGAAGCAGGTTTCCTCCTATGTCTACAGGCTGCTGTAAGTAGATCTATCAAACAACATGTTTTCATTTATGTTTCAGAATATTAAAACCTCCAATCTTAATGAAATCCCTTTCATTTGTAACCACTTTTTACCTAGCCAAAACTTCTTTTTAGTGTCTTTATCCTTGAACCTTTATTTCTTGAGTATTTTTACCTGCCTTACTTCACTAAACCTTGCTTTAAGTGAGGTAAGTGGCAAAATGCAGGTACTCTTTGGTGGGAACAGCTGCTTTTACATGTCAGCTCTAGCAGTGTGTGCATTTTGTACATATGCTCAATGTTTAAGAAGTTGTTTTTATGCACAATCTCCTCTCTAGCAAATTTCTAATGTGGCAATTTTTACCTGCTTCAACTAAACAGATTTGCTTTGAAATACTGATGTAGTTTACCTGAAATTAATTAGTTTGATCACAACAAACCACATCCCATTCACTTCTCTCATGGGTCCAATCCCTCTGAATCTGTGGTACTACTACAAATGAGGAGGGGCCTGTATGTCGTGTTTAGTTATGATTTGTTTGGTTTATAATTTTTTGGTAGGATACCTTCCAATCCATCTCTGGAAAAGGAGGGACCCCCCTGTGTTTAACATGTTCAGAAGCAACTCCTGCTCCTTTACACAAACCTCTGCCCATGGGGAGCAGGTTGTGAGCACAGCTGGAGCTGTTGTGTGTCTGTTCAATATCTGGCAAAGGATAAAAATGTTTGCAGGAGGCCTGTTTGTGTTCAGGTCTCCTGGGTGCTTCCAGTACTAATTTTGCAGTACTTGCAGTATAAATACTGTGCCATAAGGAGAAACCTGTTGAAAAACTTGTTGTTTTCCTTGTTTGAGATGAAGGGATATCAGTCCTGCATAGATGGCAACAATGACTGAATGGATATGACTGGACTACATTCTCTGTGCTGGATAAGGACCCTCTAGATACCAATATATCTTTATCAAATGGAGGTAGCTGTCAGCTCTAGGCATTGAAATTGGAGGGAATGATTTGCCATCTGAAAGTGGAAAGCTAGTTCTGTAGAGTTCTGTAGGTCATGCATGTGGTACTGGTGAATGTGTGTTTTTATAAACATAGTAACAACCTATATTATTTGCATGCAGAGACCAAGGTTATCGTGTCACTTTCCAAACAACTATGAGGGTTTGTGTGGTTGATAAAAGTGACTTGTTTGTACTTTTGCATCATCCAATCACACTGTAAATTTCAGTGTATTGTGCATTTATTCAAGATACCACCACTGGAGAAGGCAGGCGCCAGCCTGATTCCAGCAAAGCTGCCGTGCAGCCTCGAGCTCCAGAGCCTCCTCACCAAGGCTATGCCTCAGATGGTCTTCCAGACAGTCCTCACCTTGATGGGCCAAACCAGATCAGTGGAGCAACAGATGAAAAGTGTGTTTTACAAATCACAGGCATGACTTGTGCATCGTGTGTGTCTACCATTGAAAGAAATTTGCAGAAAGAAGATGGTAATGAATTTTAGATTCCTATAATGAGTCTATAAGGGACAATGGGATGGAAAAGGTATTCTATGAGATTAATGAAGAGGCAGTCATACAATGTCTGCAGGTTAAATAGATTCAATCCTCATTCTTAGTGCTAATGTTACTATGCCACTGTTTAACTACCCTACTGCACCGGTGGACAAACCTGATGAACAGTAATTTGTACATTGTTGTAATGTGATTAAAAATTCCAGTAAGTCTGAAGACAAGAACAGAGAAATGGTTCTCATTTAGTTTTCAGGGCCTTGTTGGTTTAGAAAGCTATCCATCTCCTCCAGAGTCATGGAGAGCTCTGGCACGTTTTTGGTGTGAGACTTACCCTTCAGGGCATATTTGCACAAGAAGGTACAAACAAATGTATGGTTCCACTGCCAGGGTAAGCTTAGGCACCGTGCTGTTTGCTAGTCTAGAAGTCTGCAGGCTGGAGCTGCCTTTCCTCTGGCCATGTAGAAGATTAACAGATGAGGCTTAGCAATGTCTAATGTCATTTGTCTCAGCATGCTTTTGGGGGGTTTTGCATATTGATTACTCTGTCCCCAGTCTCCCAGTGGTGATCTCACGGCATTGATTTAAAAATGAAAAAAAATAAGTTCTTCAATTTTTTTTTTTGCCTTGTGATTTTTATGTTTTGCTTTTCAACTCTAAATGTAGATTTCTGTGGAGGTTTTATTTATTAAAAAAATAAGGAGGCATGGAGAACAGGAAAATAAAAAGGTCTAGCATTGTGCTGCGGGGTTTGTTTGGCTCTAAAGTCTAGGGTAGATCTCGCAGCAGTGGGTGTAAAGATTGCTTCCAAATATCCATTTTGTCTCATTAGATCATAGCAAAACTCACCTCCTTCCATGTGTAAATCTTGCAATACCTCTCATTGCTAAAGAGAAACACGATGCGGCTGGGTCTCAGTAAAAACTTTGCTGTTGTGACTAGGGCACAACACTAGAAGGAGGCAGAGAGAAATCATTAGGCTTGTAACATTCTAAGTTGTTACAGTCCTCACTGACAGTCATTTGTGATATTTTGTTTTTCTTTCCCTCAAAGGAGCTACATAATCTAATATACTTGTTTTTGCCACTGCAGGAATTGTTTCAGTGTTGGTAGCACTGATGGCAGGTAAAGCAGAGATAAAATACAAGCCAGAACTCATACAGCCTCTTGAAATAGCACAGCTGATCCAGAATTTGGGTTTTGAAGCTACCATCATGGAAGATAATGCAGAAACAGAAGGGCAAGTGGAGCTTCTTGTAAGTCATATGTCTTTGAAATTATATGTTGGTTTTGGAAAAGTCAGGTCTGGAAGACTCATTTTCTTGCAAATATATTTTGTTGAGCAGTTGTCGCTTCAGCAGCTCAGTTTTGTCTGATACACTATTTTTTCTTAATTGCTGAAAAGACAAAACCAATTTTTGCATCTTAGAAGAAGCTATCCAAATGCACTGAAATAAAAAGTTATAGTTCTATGTACAGATTAGACTTTTCTTAGCAAGCAGAAATGAAACAGAATTTTTCTGTTAAGACACTTCAGTACAGACTCTGAGGAACTGAGAATGTGTCAACAAATATGTATTGCTAATGTTAAAGGCTTTGTATAGAGGTCTAGGAGCTTTAGGTAAAATCAGTGAAATTAGTAAATTGTTTATATGAAGGACGGATTCTTCAAATACGAGTTTTTATTCTCTGATAAATACTTACTGTAAGACAGATAACAACAGTCTGCTGTTGTGTTAATAGATCACAAAGTGGGAACATGCCTTATTGAAGCCACAGGAAAATATACATGGGTGAGATGAAGTTACAGATGCAGGGTTCGGCTCTGGCAATGTTAATACAGCTGTTGATAGAACTATTTTGGTTATACTTTTACAGTCAATACCATGTCTGAGTGCTGCCATATAAATACATAGCTGTGATTATATCTGCTGTCTGCATAATTTTATAATAAAAGTGGATAGTCAAGTTCTCAGCTTTGTATCATTTAAGACAGCTCTATAAAACCTTTACACCAAGGCCTTGTCTCAAGTACACCTACAAATATTGGGTGAATGTGGGGGATTGCTAACTATGCAAAATTGTCTTTTCTTTAGATTACAGGGATGACCTGCGCTTCTTGTGTTCACAATATTGAATCCAAACTCATGAGAACAAATGGCATATTCTCTGCCTCAGTTGCTCTTGCGACTAGCAAAGCTCACATCCAGTTTGATCCTGAAATTATTGGACCTCGAGATATTATAAAAGTAATCAAGGTAGGCTTTGGGAATTTTTTAGGTATAGACAATTATAAGGTAATATTAAAAAGGAAATAGAGCAGCTGATATTTGAGAGGCTTCACTGATTTTGTAGATGCCATAGTTATTGTCCTATATTTTTATGCTCTTGTGGTGAAGCTGCTGTGCTCCACATGAGTGCATAGGTGCTCAGGCTGTTATTCTAAAAGCACACTGAAAACTATGAAAAGAACCTTTTTTTACCTGTATCTGGCAAAAGTGTCATTTATTCATTTTGTGCAATTCTGTGTGTAGAATCACAGTCATTTCTGTGAAGTGTTGATAATTCAGAAAAAAATACTTCTTTCTCTTGACAGTGAAAAAGGCTGCAAAAGAGGATTTGCCACAGTGCATGCCACAAGTATTACATACCTCTGTATACACTTGCATCTATTCCCACATCCTTTTAAATTAAAACAGCTTTTGATACAGCCTGATACTAAATGAAAAAATCCTGGCTTACCAGTAATCACACAGGTCATAAAATCTGCTGTTATCATGGTCCAGATGTGGACAAAACTTTTTTCTTTTTTTGTCCCACCAGAAGGGAAGAGGTCATGCTGTATGAGGTGCATGCAGTGAGTAGTCAGGAGGACAGCTGAGATTGTTTGCCTTCCATGTTCTAGTGTATTTACTCAGGAAAGAGCTCCTAGACCACAGAACCGATACAGCAGCAGTTATCAACATGTTAACTAGTAGACTGTTCAGGCTGGTAGAGTAGTTTTCTAAAGCATATTTTGCCGCAGAAGCACTTCATGATGCAGGTAGTGAGTTTAATTTTATTGTTCTTGAGAGCATGCTTTGAGTTTTTAGGGTGTTTGGGCGGGAGTCAAGGTTCTACTGCAATAACTCACCCACGTGTCAGTCAAAACTGGCTTTTTGCTAATATTTGTTTCTGGGATGCTTTGCCCTGCAGTTTGTTGTTCTACAGGGTTATACTGATTTTAGGCACTTTAATTTACAATTCCAGGTGTATCTATTAAACTGTAGTGTTAGGGACTTGCTCACAAGGTTGTCTAGCCCACTGGCTTGTATATTTTTACTTCTTTTGTGGTATGTCCCATCTCTCCTAATTATTCCAGTGGATGTGAAAAGGCATATATTTTCCTTTAGGAGGAGCACAGCACAATTCCAGTTGCCAGTGGAAGCTTCTTGTTCCTAAGAACTGGGACACTTACCACATCTATACACTGTGTTCATGTATAGTACCAGAAATTCTTTGCAGTCCAGATTTCAACTACTAACTGAAATATCCTCTCATTTTGGCAGGATCTAAAAATAAATAAGGGGTTGGAATTCATTAAATATGGAACAGTGTCCTTCTCTGACATTTCTTCTAAAACTAGTGTCATTTAAGTGTGTTATAAGTAATATGGTTAGCTTCATCAAAACTAACTTATTTTTCCTTCCCTTTCAATAAAAAGGAAATTGGCTTTCATGCTTCTGTGGCTAAAAGAGCTCCAAATGCACATAACCTGGATCATAAAAAGGAAATACAGCAGTAAGTATTTATTCTCTCTCTCACTAATGAACATGTCTAGATCATATCTTGTAACTCTACTCCCCCCAGCACTCTTCCCAGTTAATTAGATTATTCTTCTTTAAAGCATATTTAATTTTACCATTTGACATTTGGTTCAAGTACTTTTATTACTTTCATTACTTTCAGTTTTTAACTGCCTGAAGTCTATACAGTTAAACATGTAGGAGACACTGAAGCTGTTCCAAAGTACTGGACCTTTGCAAATATCCCAAAGCTGTACATTAGTTAACCCCAGCCCTGCACTACCAGCACAGTTGGGCCTGAGTACTGCAGGGTGTACAAACCCCATGGATTTACAGTTTTTCTTTTTCAGGTGGAGGAAATCTTTCTTGTACAGCCTAGTGTTTGGTATCCCTGTTGTAGTCATAATGATTTACATGCAAATACCCAATGGTGAGGACCATGGGTCTAAGGTACTGGAACGGAACCTCATTCCTGGATTATCTGTTTTGAATCTTCTCTTCTTTATCCTGTGCACTTTTGTTCAGGTACGTCCATACTACTTCCTTGGGGTTTGCTTTCTATTCATCTCCCGTTTATGCAATCTGATGTGATGAAGACAGGCTAATGGAAAGATTTAGTGGATTAGGCCTGCCCTCTCGTCTGTACCACCTATGCAGAACAAAGTGGCACTTTCCTGCAAATTATCCATTCTTTATTTACCTATAGCTCTTACTCCTGCTGAAGTTGCATCAGATAGTTTCCAAGTGCAGAAGGTAATCTTAAAATGAAGAGATACCTGATCATCTGAAAATAATTGGGTAGCTATGGTTAAATCCTTTCATCTTCTATGCCTTACTATGCATTGCTGAGGAAAAGGATGATATTTGCTGGTTTTGAGGACAAGGAAGTGCAAATGGGAGGATGTCAATGGGGTCAGCCTCCTAGTAGACCTGAAGTTATGTCAGTATCAAATTTGCTTGGGCCAGCAATGCCTTCTTTTCTCTACTCCATGGTTTTAATTCTGCTCTAGGCAGTATTATTTACTCTGCAGTCACTGCTGAGGTTACTGTTGTGATCTTAATACGAGTCTGTCCATGCTTACACCAACAGTTCCTCGGTGGATGGTATTTTTATGTACAAGCTTACAAGTCCCTGAGGCACAAGACAGCCAATATGGATGTGCTCATCGTTCTGGCCACGACGATTGCTTATCTCTATTCCTGTGTGATCCTGATAGTAGCGATCATTGAAAAGGCAGAGAAAAGCCCTGTCACTTTCTTTGACACTCCTCCGATGTTGTTTGTGTTCATTGCACTTGGCAGATGGCTGGAACACATAGCCAAGGTAACTCATCTTCACACAAATATTGTGTATTTATGACAGAAGTAGAATAAACTATTCAGAGGAATTTTGAGTCAGCTGTTTCTGATGTAGTCTATAATATGAAAGGTCATTTAGAATTCACTGTGTTAAGTACACATCAGGATTCATATATCTCTCAATGCATCTTAAACAAAAATCTCTGTTTCTTAGGGTAAGACCTCAGAAGCTCTTGCTAAACTTATGTCTCTTCAAGCCACAGAAGCCACTGTGGTGACTCTTGGACCTGACCACTCTATTGTCAGGTATATATTTATGAATCAAAATCCCTTCAGCCTGCCTGGGTCAGAGACTAGGCTTGATCCAGTTAACCTGAAATCTGATGGCATAAGTAACCTGTCTTGTACTCGTGTCTTTTGCAGGGAGGAGCAAGTACCTGTGGAACTGGTTCAAAGGGGTGATATCATAAAAGTTGTTCCTGGTGGGAAGTTCCCAGTGGATGGAAAGGTCATTGAAGGCAGTTCTATGGCTGATGAGTCTCTCATTACTGGTAACGTCCCTTACCTTACGTAAAGAAGTGAAATCTTCTGGAAATCTTTATTACAAGAAAAGAGAGCAGACCCAATCCAAACACAGCTGTCTGAATAGCCTCCCACCTTAATGGATGCTGTGGCTTGCCTTTGTGAGCTTGAATTCAAATCCTGCATCTGCACACACCCTGAAAAGCTGAAGGTTTTCCCCTCAGTTTGGCCACTAATTAACGTGCTGATGTGATGGGTAGAGTTGTAACAGTATTCTCATTATTCCAGAGATCTGGTTGGAGTTTCCTCTGGAATGTATTTTTAGAGATGGCACTTTCTCAGAAATAACTTCTAAAGGATAATGCAGAAATGTTGACGAGATGTTGGGGTTTATATGACAGAGCTCTCCCAATGGTCAAGTGGAAAGAAGGCATCAAAATTTGATGTTTATTAAGGGTCATGTGACTTTTTTCCATCTTCTGAAATTTTAATTTCGTTCTGTAAATATAATAAGGATCCAATGCATTGTGCGATTCTTATAAATATAGGATATAAAAATTTACACTGGCACTGGATTACTTGTTCTAGTTATGTTTTTACTTTACTTGGGAAGAGGGACACTCTTAGGTTCAGGGAAGCAGTTGTTATTACTACTACTAAATACAGAGAAAATATCACTACCACTAAAATAGAGAAAACAGAGATTTTCTAGAGCTTGTATTCTTGGAGATGTAACATGGGAATTGGAGCTTTTCCACAGACAAAAACTTTCTAGTCTTTTTAAACTGAGGGTCATGGAGATAGAGACAGATTTCTCAAACTCCCACTGCTATGCAAGGTGTTAATGGAGAAATTCCTAGAAGTTCCACCTCCAGCCAATTTGCTCCTGGCCCTTTTGAGGGATGGTATACTGAAAAGTTAAGACCAAGGAAACAGCATTTGCTTTGAAATTAAACCTATAAAAAGGTTTATAAAAGTTGACCCTACTTATCCATGTGTTCACCAGGCAGAGATACACAGCGTGTGATTTCTGGTCATTATTGCTTAGCACACTGATTTTGCTAACATACAGTGAGCTGTGTGCTGATGGATTAATTTATTCTTACCTTTTCTTTCCAGGGGAACCTATGCCAGTCATTAAAAAGCCTGGGAGCACAGTGATTGCTGGTTCTATAAATGCACATGGCTCACTTCTTGTTAATGCAACTCATGTTGGTAGTGATACCACTCTGGCACAGATTGTGAAATTGGTGGAAGAAGCTCAAATGTCAAAGGTAAAAATAATAAAGAAGAAAACCTTGTTCACAGATTTTGATAGAATAATTAAAAGTTTCTAGGTTTTTATACTTATATACTGCACCAAAGAGTGTTTTTCTAGACTTCAAAATAGAATCAGATAAAGACTATTGTGTATTTTCATGAACTCTGCATATTTATGTGTTTCAACCATGAACATGCAAATAACTGGTTTTCTTTTTTTATAGGCACCCATCCAGCAACTGGCAGATAAATTTAGTGGATACTTTGTTCCATTTATAATCACCGTTTCAACAGTGACATTGATAGTGTGGATCACAATTGGTTTTGTAAATTTTGATATTATTAAGAAATATTTTCCTGTAAGTAATTTTGTTATTATAACTGGATTTTTATGTTAGAGTGTCTTCCAATGTAGTTAACATACTTCCTCTGTGTGGGTTTTGATGTTATAATGACCCTGAGAAGAGCTCAGTTGGTTAGATCGTGGCCCGAGTAACACCAAGGTTGTGGCTTCAATTCTTGTATGGGCTGTTTGCTTAAGGGTTTGACTTGATGATCCTTGTGAGTCCCTTCCAACTCAGAATATTCTGTGAATCCTTCTGTAAAATGTGGTATTTTCTACACAGAGCAGATCATTATACTATTCAAAATCTCTCTGCAGGAATAAATATATCTTTGCATTTACCCCTTAGTTCTGCATGGGGCTCTTACAAATGGAAATTATTGGCAGCCTTTCTGGACTAAACATGATCTATAGCTGCATTTCAAGGAGCTGAGCCATTCCTGTCATGTCTGACATTTTTGTGGACATTCCTGTTTCTGATAGCAGGTAGTGGTTTTGGCTTGAGAAAGAAGCTGACCTTCTGTTATCTTTAGGATGAGTATTTCGAGTATTTCCTATGCTCAGCAACTGGGGGGATCTCTGTACTTGGAGATAGTGTTCTCCTTTGGGAAGCTTTAAAGGAAATTCCAACAAGTTGTTTTGACACCTGGGAGCCTCAGAGCAGAGGCAAGCATATGCATGCTTGAGCAGCAAAAAATACAGAAAATACTGCTGTAAACAATTTGTAGCATTGACCTTTCTTTAGCATTACAGTAACAGTAATAGATTGATTTCCCATACTGGAGTTTTCCAGATAAATGTGTTTTCTGAAATGATTGTGATTGATTGTACATCTATTTTATCTGCTGTCATCAATCTTACATGTCTTTATTTTTCCCCCCTTCTCTTCCCTCTTGTTGCAGAATCAGAGCAAAAACATTTCAAAAGCTGAAATGATTCTGAGGTTTGCATTTCAAACCTCAATCACTGTGCTGAGCATTGCATGCCCTTGCTCTTTAGGCCTGGCTACCCCAACAGCTGTAATGGTGGGCACAGGAGTGGCTGCGCAGAATGGTATTCTCATCAAAGGTGGAAAACCCCTGGAAATGGCACATCAGGTTAATAGTTCTTTCTGTACTTTTGTAACTTACCCAGCTATTGCTACATGAAATATAATTTCAAGGAAATCCTGCAGGTCCAAAGAAAGATTGTGGAAAACTGTTTGGGTTTTTTAAAATTGATTGGTGCTTGTTAAGGTAAAGAAGACAAATCTGACCTTCTTCAAAACAGTCACAGCAAAGTGTTGAGAATCAACAGATCCTACAATCTCATGACTGTGAGGTTGCTAATCCTCTGCATGACCTCAAAGGTTTCGGGCTTTTGCACTTTCTCTACCTTTTCTGCAAAAGAGCCCAATAATCCAGTGTGCTTTTTTCTTTTCTCAGAGAGTTGTTGTGAAATGCATATTGTCCATGATCAGTAATTTAAAATGTAGGATGTGAGAAAAAAACAAATTATTTGAAGTTGTTTTAGTGTCTGGAAAAGATAAATAGAAGGGAGGCAGGAAAAACCTTCAAAGACACAAAAATGATGAAAAGAGGAAGAAGAGGTTGAAGGAGAACGGTTGGACATGTCCACAGCTGCTGAAAAGAACATGAATTGAAACCATGCTGTAATAGACTGTATTCGACATATGCAGAATATTTTAAGGGAGGTCAGTGGTTAATTAGATGGTTATTCAGCAAGTTAATTAGACTGATAATTCTTGTTCTTACTGGACCAGAAGTTTTTCCAAGACTCTGGGAAAAAAAAAAAAGACTGCTAGTTAGTGCTAGGAATTTTTACCTTTTGGATCCAAGCAAGGCTATGGTCAGGGCTTTGAAAATTAGGTAAATTAGGTGACCTGTTGGATTCTGCAAGGTTGGTGTGTTGGAATAGCTGGATATGGAAGAAGTGCCTATTTTGATAAGTTTTTTGGGTTTTGTGTTTCTCTCTGCTGTGTTTATTTTCAGGATTAGAATTGACTTTGTCTTTGGGTTCCAGTATATTTGGGGCTGGGTTTTTTGGTTCATTTCTGATTCCTCAAGACCCACTGGCCGGGCTGACAAGTGATGGCTGAGTTTGGTGAATAGCATGATGTCAGTTTTTCTTAGGTTGTTGTTTCTTGGACTTCTTGCACTCTTTGCATCTTCTCTATCACCAAACCACTTGCTGAGTCCTCTTTCCTCGGTGTTATTGTTAATTATTTAGAACTGCATTCATAAAAGCCCTCTTTGCATCGCATACCCTGTGGTAAAAGTGATTAAGGTGCCATTACATGACTCCTGCATGTGAATGCGTGTACTGTCCTTTGTGTATGCATCTAAGTCCTACAATTGCGCTGTTGTCTGAGATCCTGATGTGGGCACAGGATGATCTTGTAGCTTTATGAGGAATTAATAAGGAAGTGTTAGGAGACCTACTGTACAGGTAGGTACATATAGGAATCCCTGCTTCTGTAGGTTTATTCTGTCTTTGCGTGGATATAGTAAACTGTTTATTAAAGTCTTGACTGTATTTATGTGCCATAAACATACAAACATCCCTGCACTTGCAGGGCTTAGGCAGTAACTGTGGTTTATTTCTTGCAGATCAAGACCGTGATGTTTGATAAAACTGGGACCATCACCTATGGAGTTCCTAAAGTCATGAGGGTGCTTTTGATGGGAGACACAGCTGTGCTCCCCCTGAAGAAGGTGCTGGCAGTTGTCGGCACTGCAGAAGCCAGCAGCGAGCATCCTTTAGGAATGGCTGTCACTAAATACTGCAAAGAGGTACTTAGCCTTCCTATTTCAGTCAAGGCTTGAAGGCATCTGTGAAAATGCAGCAATGTGGTATAGAATGATCAGGTCCCAGAGGAAAAGGCCTGCCTAAACAGTAACAGACTGGAAAGCTGAGAGATTGCATGGTTGTGCATCTTGGTCTGGACATTGCCAGCAGGCGTATTCTAAGCTGTGCTTTTCTGGTAACACCATGGAGTTCTGATGCAAGATCTTGCTAAATTTATCTTGAGATAATGAGAAAATCAGGAATATATGCAGGAGGAATACTTATACTGAAAATAACATCATGAAGCAAATGTGTTATTTTCATATGTTACCTGACTGTAGTCACTTCTATTAGTCACTTGCTCGTTTGAATAAATTAGGCAAGAGGCTTTAAAGCTTGAATATTAAACTGTGGTATTTGTGAGTTTCACAAATGAATTAATAGATTACTCAAGTCTTTGCAAATTTTACATGTCCTTGGAGGCTGTTTATATATTTCATGTGTACCTCAAGTTCAGGAAGAAGTAAAACACAAGTCATAGTGAAAATAGGAAGCCTGTGTAAACAAATGGTTTATGTCAGCTAAGAAGAGTCATTAGTTGATTTAGGGGAAAAAATTTAAAAATATATCAAATTTACTAGATCTTTCAGTGATAAAATTTAGAAGTAAAAACATAAATCTAGAAGGGAAAAGATGATATAAGCTATGAACCAGTTACCTTTCTTGTATTTTACATTTTTTATTTAAGATTTGGTTTAGTATCCTGATACTTCTGTAGTCATCCCATGCACCAGTTATTACTGGATCATGGCTTATATGAATTGTAATGCTATACTGTTGACTGATATTCTTACCACCTGCCTTATCATCCCTGTGTTTTAAGGTCACTGAAAGGTACATATAGTTCCAAATTCCAGAGACAACCCAGAATAATTTGTTTACAAATTAGTATTTTCTCCATTCTCTTTGTAACTCATAGGGGCCGGATAATCCCTTTTCTAATCTTGAAGGTGCTCACTGGCTTCTCTCTCTAATTCAACAGAAAAACCCAGTTTCCCTAACATCCAGACAGACCCCTCCAGGAATTAGATACAGTTTTTCCCTGTACTTTTACATATATATATAAAAGGTCTGATCCACCACAGCCAGTTGTCTGTGAGGTTAATTAGAAGTTGTGTCTTTTCAGAAGCTGCATGGCTTAATGTAATAATATTTCTCTTTTGTTCTTAATCATGGCTGAAGTTATGAACCACCAATCTAATTTTTTCATCCTTGAACTACCAGAAAAAGCTGTTCCTTATGGTTTGCTGGTGCTAGGGCTGAGACCTGGCTGTGACCTGTATGGCTGCCCCTCTCTCGAAGTCTAAGCCACAGCACACCCAGAGCATCCTTATTTTTAGTTCTGTGCTGCTGATACTCCAGCCTAGTTTTCAGTTGGTCAGTCATTGTCAAGAGGAGAAATGAGGCCTCTTTGTGGCAGGAGTTATCTAATATTTGTACCCCGTGGGCAGCACAGACTAATGATGGCCTCTGGTTACATCGGCAGGAGCTTGGCACTGAGAGCCTGGGATACTGCACTGATTTCCAGGCAATCCCAGGCTGTGGTATCAGCTGCAAGGTCGGAGGAGTTGAGGCCATTCTTGGCACGGCTGAGAAAGGTCCCAGTGAGCTGGATGCTACCAGGAGTGGGGACAGCAGTGCTCCTCTGGGAGATAATGCAGTGATCACGCTCTTGGAATCACAAGGTAAGTCTGACCTGAAGTGATTGCCAGCTGCAGTGTGAGACAGAATGAATCAACAGCACCAACCACCTAGCAAACTATGAATAAGAGAAAGGTGAATTTGGGGCAGAAGGAGGCAAAGAACAGGAGGGACAAAAATGTGCCTTAACAAAAATTGAAGCTCTCCCCGCAACTCTTGATCTCTCTGCAATTCAGAAACTTAAAAGAGAATTAGATACAGTGATGGGTACTTGAAAATTCCATACACTACATAGACAATAAGGCATACCCAGCAATGGACAGAATGGTCTAGCAGACAGCAAAGTTTGCCATTTAGCATTATCTTCCCATTTAGAGCAGTTACCTTTAACATATATTATTTTACTGTAACTTTTTCTATCCTACCCTGTAATTTCATATTAACTTGGACCTTTTGTTTTCTGTTCATATACCTCTCAAGGCACTTAACTAAAAAAAAAACAAACCCCAAACCTATTCAGCAGATGCAAAACAAAATGTGCTATATCTGAAAACTGATTTCAGTGTCTGATATTTTCAATTAGGCCAATACATTCAGGTTTGTTTCAGACTCTCTGGAAGCCACTTTGCTATTTTGTA
The DNA here is from genome assembly GCA_036785705.1 of Acanthornis magna. NCBI lineage: Eukaryota > Metazoa > Chordata > Aves > Passeriformes > Acanthizidae > Acanthornis > Acanthornis magna. The sequence continues at coordinate 19,791,123 of JAWUZG010000090.1, forward strand.
GTGTTGGAGAGAACAAAAAAGTATTTAAAGCCTTCCTTAAGAAGCTCATCAGTTCTCTTCAGAAGGCTGTGGTGCTCTTGACCTTTTTGAGAAAGCTGTTAGAAGAATTAAATAGAATAAGAACTTTAGTCATCAAAACTATGCTGTTTGTGAATGGTGTTAATGTAATATTTTCTCACCTGCTCATATGGTTCTTGTGAAGTTGGATTGAATTCATAATGAGGTACATTGTTTGTTAGAACAACACGACGTTTTCCTTGTATGAAATAGCCTTTTTATTTGAAAGTCATTAGTTGTGAGAACAAAGCAGGATGGCATTTGCTAAATGTGCGTACTGCACTTATTCAGAAAAACAATGCCAACTGGCAAAGGCAAACATGGTCAAATACTTCCATTAAGTCCATGACGCAGTTCTGTGTGTGAACAGACACAGACTGAGTCTTGAACAAGAAAGTTTTATGAGGCTGTCTTCAGGCAGTGCCTATGCCTGATTTGTCTTCCTCAAACATCTCCGCTTGTGTACACTGCTTTGGAGATGCTCATTTTTCTTTTTGTCTGTGCACAAAGGTCCATCAGCTTCTCAGACATACTCGGTGTTGATTGGAAATCGTGAGTGGATGCGACGCAATGGCTTGAATATTACAAACGATGTAAATGATGCAATGACAAACCATGAGATGAAAGGACAGACTGCCATACTAGTGGCTATAGATGGTAACTGCTCTTCTTTAGAGTGTCTTAATAAATATGAGTCAATTCTACTGTGGAATGGATGAAAACAAACTCTGGGGCAGCTGCTCACTGGCTGTCAAGCAACTACTAATATTTTAGTGCAGAACTGCTTGTGAACTGTGAAGTATCAAGGTGTTCTTAAAAGAAGCTTTGACCACAGAAATAGTGTTTATAAGGTTTTGTTGGGTAGTTTTTAATTTAAGTGTTTTCATTTCTGAACCCCTATTGTTCTGAACCCCCTTGTTGATCATTGTTCAGAAAAGCAGTGCCAGTGCAGTGCTATGTTCAATCCTGAATTTACATCAGATCATGGACCAACCCATCAAATCACTGGTTCCAAAACATGCAATAAATAAACATGGTGATTCATTAGATCAGTCAAGTATAATAGATTAGACTACATGAGTTTTGCCAGGGGGGTTCTGTTTTGTGCTGTGCAGAAAGAGATCCCAGAAAATACCTTGATATGAGAAATGATTGCAATGGTGACAGATTGCCCGTGCGCCTGTGATCTTGAAATGAGGCCTGATTCATTTACTGAACAAATATCCTTGGTGCTCCTAGAGAGCAATTTTGAAAGGCATTTGCTCTTGAATGAAGTGTGGATCCACCTTTGAGTCAATGTAGTGGAAGGCAGATGCAAGGCTTCTCAATTAAAGTAATTAATCATAGCAGAGATCCAACCCTAAAAGACTAAGGGACATAAAACCAGGCTCTATATGCTTCCTCTTGGAGAAGTTGCTTCTGACCTGGGCACAAATACCAACACTTTCTCTTACCCATTATCATATTTGCCCATAAATTAAAATATAAGAGTCAGGCATGTTTAAAATCTACCCTCCTCCCCTTCTTCCTAATCCCTAAATATCAAAGGTATTTATTGTTAGATCTGAAGCAGGCAAATGATAAAAAGAAGAGACCATGAGTGAGAAAGCTGCAGACATGAGTGTCAGTATTGCCCAGAATGTGTTATTTCACAAGTCACCACAGTGTGATGGAGGGGGAGCCTTGTTCTCTTGCTGCCGCTTTGCCTCCCACAGCTCTCTCTGACAGAGGATGTTTCTTTGTGCAGGTGTGTTGTGTGGAATGATCGCAATAGCAGACACTGTCAAGCAGGAGGCAGCCCTTGCTGTGCACACCCTGCAGAGCATGGGAATAGATGTGGTGCTGATAACAGGGGACAACAGGAAAACTGCAAAAGCCATTGCAACTCAGGTATCTGCTTCTTTGTGTTTCAATAAGCTACATGATGAGGTTCTAAAACTCTGGTTTGCCCTGGTGAATTCAAAGCAGGAACTTCAGTTTCCCTGAAACTCCTGTTCCCTGGATACATTAAATGGAGACTAATTTTTCTTGAACTGGACTGAAAATCAGGTCAAGTCCTATGGCATAGTAGAGGCCAGTGGCTGCACGAAGATCCCACTGAAAATATGCAGTCAGTACTTCTCCAGAGGTATGGAGTTTCTTGCAGTAATTAGTTGGTTGCTGAACTGAAGCCTTCTGCTTCCTTTCACTGAAAGGTAGATGTGCTTGGTTAGAGATGAAGGAAAGTCCTTTGAAGGTCCAGTCCTGGTCACAATCAGGGAAGTGTAGATTTGTTGTTATCTTAAAGGGTAATATAGTAATAACAATATGAATTACTGTTAAGAAGCATAGCAATCTAAAGGAGATTTGGCTTATATGAGATTTCCCTGATTTCAAACTATAAATGAAAAGTCAAATTCTCACTCTGCCTTGCTATGTTTCCATCCTCTCAATCTTCATTTCCCTCTTTCCCTTTGCATTGGTCTACTTCTAATCTTACCGTGTGCCACTTTGCCTTCCTCAGGTATCCCACCACACAGCTGACTCAGCCAGCACTGTGGTATGCGCGTTCTTCTATACTGTGAGGTCTGTTTTGTTTCTCAGTGTGATGCTTTAATCCTTCTCCTATTAGGTTTCACGCTTTTGCTTTTGTGTTTAGTTATGGTAAAGTGATTTCCCACCCAACTTTCTTTGTGAAGGGAAAAAAAAATCTTTCAGAAACAAGCTTCAATTTATGGTCCCAGGAACTCAGATGAGTTTTTAAAACAAGCTTAGTCTGTGCCAACTTACATTTTCATTGAATTATTGGCACATACTTACTTTGGAAGTACAACTTACATGGAAAAAATTGGTAAGCAGTTCTAAAAATGTTACTTTTAAAAATGTTAAAAGAGAGCTTCTATCTTATGCGGTGAAAAGCTGCTTCTTCCTGGTGGGGCAGCCAAACAAAGAGCATTATCGCAGCACTATTTAGTGCACTCATCTGTTTTTCAACAACAACGCTAGAGCCATTGGGAGCAACTCCATGTAAGTTGAGATGTGGATGGGTAGAAGCATTTAGCCAGCCATCTGCTTTATTTTTATAATCTCCCTGAGACTTGCACATGTCATCTCTGTGTTTTCCCTGCTGTAAACTGCTTGATCATAGATGATTCCTGTGTTGCATTATCTGCTTCAAGGCTCTGTGGAGGGATCTGGACAGGCTGGATTGATGGGCTGAGGCCAATTGTGTGAGGCTCAAAAAGGTGAAATGCCAGGTCCTGCACTTGTGTCACAACAACCCCTGCAGTGTTACAGGCTGGGGGCAGAGTGGCTGCAAATCTGCTCAGCCGGAAAGGACCTGGGAGTGCCTGTTGACAGCAGCTCAGCAGGATCCAGCACGTGTCCAGGTGGCCAAGTAGGCCAATGGCATCCTGGCCAGCAGGAACAAAGGAAGTGGTGGAGTCACCAGCCCTGTAGGTATTTAAAAGACATGCAGATGTGGCACTTGGGGCCATGGTTTAGTGGTGGGGTTTTCAGTCCTGAGTTAACCATTGGGTTTGGTGATCTTAGAGGTCTTTTCCGACTTTATCTATTCCAGGATTCTTTGATTCCCCTGAAACTTTTATTGGTGCATCATGCAGCATGATTAGCTGAAAACTGCCACTTTTAACCATCAAACCTTTATTGCTAGGGCAGTGGAGCTCCAGAAGCCATGCAGGGCACGATGCTAAGGGCAGAGTATGGCTTGCCAGCGTCTCTGCAGTATAGGTGGAGAGGGCTGTAATGAATCCTGTTCCTGTGCCAAAGGCATGTTGCTCTTCAGTTTTCTGTGTAGCTTGCGAGTGTTGCCTTCACTGGAATCAGTTTGGTTGATGCTCCTGTTTGCCCTTCACCTAGGACTGCAAATGGCTCTTCCTTTCAGCATGAAGCATGTCACCAACTGGGTGTCTTTCTTTGTACATAGGTTGGGATCAAAAAAGTGTTTGCGGAGGTTCTTCCTTCTCACAAGGTTGCAAAGGTCCAGGAACTCCAAAATGGAAATAAGAAGGTTGCAATGGTTGGTGATGGAGTCAACGATTCCCCTGCGCTAGCCAGGGCCGATGTTGGAATTGCAATTGGAACGGGCACTGATGTTGCCATTGAAGCTGCAGATGTTGTTCTTATCCGAGTGAGCACTACAGTTTTGACCTGTCCTCCTTTATCACTGATGCTCTTCTTTTTGGTTTAGTATTCTGAAGACTGCATGTGGAAAACTTTCAGTGCTCTTCTGTCTTGCAGAATGACTTGCTGGATGTAGTTGCCAGTATTCACTTATCGAAGAGAACAGTTCGAAGAATACGAATAAATCTGATTCTTGCCTTGATTTATAATATGCTTGGAATACCCATAGCAGCAGGTATGTGGCTGCCAGAGCTCAGCTTGTCAAAGACAGCAGCACAGTTGATCTCTGTGGTGTCTCTTGTAGGATTGATTCCCTGCTCAAGGAACTAAAGAGAGGTTCCTTGATTATTTAAAACTTGGTTGAAGGAGGGCAAAATAAATACATTAATTTTTTTTTCATATAGACAAAGCTCTTTGTTTGCCAAATATTTAACTCTTAGCAATAAATACTTCTGTATGAAATTAAAACCATGCTCTTACTTCTTGTAGCAGTACTTAGGGTTTAGCTTCTGTATATTCAAACCCAGCCCTAATCAGATATACCACCCCACTTTTGGATGCTCTCTCTTTTATTCATCCTGAAACACACATTTTCTCTCCTACTAGTTGTATTCTCTATGCCTCTGACAGACATCTTCTCATGCTCCAAATTCCTACTTAAAACTTTCTTCAAATATTCAAGTATTTCTCCAAGTATTTTGTTTATGAGTAACTTCTCCCTCCATTTCCTGTACTATTGCCTTGTCTTTCGGTTGCCTTTGCTGTGTTTCATATGTGCAGAATATCTGGAAGAGACTAGCTTACCTTGTGGCTGCAGTCTTGTACCTGTATTGGAGCAAAGGTCATCCCTTGCAATGGAAGGGACATGTTTAGTAATAAGTGTGTAAATACATGTATTGATCTAGCTGTTATTATGGAGGTCTCAGCAAGTTGTGCTGTGGAACTTCTGATCTGTTCTTTGATACGCAAGGATGGAAATGCCTGTGCTGGGGTGAGCAGCTCTGGCTCATGTCCATATGTCTTTTTTGCTAGGTGTGTTCATGCCTGTTGGCCTCGTGCTTCAGCCTTGGATGGGATCGGCTGCAATGGCAGCTTCTTCTGTGTCTGTCCTGCTCTCTTCCCTGCAGCTGAAATGGCAAGTTGTCTTATGTTTATCAGCTGGGGAACTGTGGCAGTGCTGAGGCTGGGACTCAAGTGAGACACTACTTTGAGCTTTCTACATCTAAAAGGACCTGAAAGTATTTTCGTTTGGGGTTGTTCTGTCTAATCCTTGGCTCCAAAAGAGGCAGGTGTCACTATTAAGAACTTACCTGGACTAAGACGGTATGGAGTATTCTTTAACTATCAGCTAAAAGTGTGACTGGATGTCACCTGGGCCCATGTGGTGGAGATCTAGCTCAATACCAAGTAAGGTAATGACCAGGAGGTTTTTGGTGTGAATATCAAGCAAACAATTAGTTTGAAAGATAATTCTCCATAATGTAACAGTAGATTTTTTAAAAAAAAATTTGTACCTGTTTGTTTTTGTTTTTGTCTATTTAAATTAGCCAGAGAGAAACAGGGAAGGAGTGTATGTATTCTTTTGCACCTTGCTACAGATAAGGCATCTTTCTTTATTCTTTTGGAAGCAAACCAGTTTCTGAACCATAACAAAATTTTTCAAGTTCTGTTTTTTTTTTTTAATGCTACATTTTTTGCATGCTCTTTTTGGCAGTTACAGTGGACCTGTTCTTAACAGCATAGGGAGCAAACACCTTTCAAAAATAAGACTTTTTATGGTGTCTGAGATTGGTTCAAACCTTCACATATTTTTACTGCAGCTGTGGTCTTCTGTATGTTACAGTATAGTATAACTAATATAGGAAATCTGTTACTACACCATATTTCTAATATTGCAAATGCTCAATGAGACCACGATATAAAATACAAACTACATACATACACGTCTGTTTGCAGAATCAGCCCTACCACTACAGGATTTTCATCCTAAAAGGTTTCTGTGTATAGTTACCCAAAGGATGAGAAATTTCTATAAAGGGATTCCTTAATTCTCCCTTTTTTTTTTCGACCTTGTGCTGATTGCATTAAGTGTCACACACCATTGTGGGTACATATTGAGAACCCCCCAAAAAATACTTGGCTTCAGACTTATGGAAGCTGTATTACAATATACTCTTTAGGACAATAATCTTTCTTTAAGCTCCAGATCAGGTGAAAAGACCTTCTGATTCCAAAGAATACAATAATACATATATATACGAAGAAGACCATCCATACTTGCCATTTCTGAGATTTGACTTAGTATAAATTGAATCAGAAAGTGATTTTTGGGTCATTGACTCCGTTCACCTGCAATTGTCTTCGATGAATCTTCTAATAGTTCAGCAAACTCATAACTTTTCCATAAGAACCTCACTTTGAGAGAGTCCCTCTCTTCTACTATTGAAATGTCTTAATGTCATGTGCTGAGTACTCTTGGCCATTAACATAGTGCCTGAAGTGCATGGAATAATGGAATAATCTGGGTTGGAAAAGACCTCTAAGATCATTGAGTCCAACCTTTAACCTGGCACCACAAGTCTACCATTAAACCATGTCTCTAAATGCAACAGAAAAGTGCTAAATGAATGGTATGTGGTGTTGAATGACTGAAAACTTAGATCAAAGGCATCTTGAGCAGTGTTCTGTGTTTCTTCATCACCCTCCCTATCCTTCTGTGCTTGCCTTGGCTTGAGAGAATTGGCAGGCTCAAAATTCAAGTAGTAATAAAAATTATTATTCTGTAACTGATTTTTGAGACCATTACATTAGTGACATCACACTTTCAAAATTAATTATTTGTGAGCTATTAGATAGGAAACTATTAATTTAAACATATCTTATTAATTTATAAAATTATCTTTTCTATGTAGATGCTTTCAACACATTTAGGTTTTCAGAAGTTTCTGGTTTGTTCTAATGCCAGATGCTTCTACACATTGACCCCTTGTTAACATCTTTTCTCTTTCTCTTCTTAGTTACAAGAAGCCAGACACAGAAAGTTATGAAGCCCAAGCTCAAGGCCGCATGAAGCCACTCACTCCTTCTCAAATTAGTGTTCATATTGGAATGGATGACAGGAGGAGGGATTCTTCCAAACCATCTCCTTGGGATCAGACTAGCCAAGTGTCCCTCTCTTCCTTGGCTTCAGACAGGCTGTCGAGACGCCTCAATGGTTTTATTGAGGAGGAAGGGGGCAAGTGGTCATTGCTCATAAATGGAGCAGATGAAGAACAGTACATCTGAAGCACTGGACTCTTAGTACGGGGGGAAATGTTCCTCCTCACCACTGAGGGGAGGGACTGACTTGTTTCATCAACAGCTTTGGTGTTGGAAATGAAGTTATTCCTCCAGCTCATAAGACAGTTGCAACTCAGCGCAATGTTGGGTCGTACAGACTGTGGATTTTTTTTCAGGTCACCAGTTATTTCTAGTTATGGAAATAATCTGTGGCACTATAATGAACTGGCTTGTTTGCACACAGCATTTAATAAAATAATGTAAAATTGTAGCTTTCAGAGTCTAAAAGAGTTTCTTTCTCTGTGACTTTTTGCTAGGAACCAAATGTCATACTTTTCACTCTTTCAAATTTTATTACTTCAAGAGCACATGAAGCAAAAGTATTTTCAGAGGTGCCAAATATTAATTTGTGTCTGAATGAAATTAGCAATGGCATAAGGAACTCTGTGGTCAGAATTTTTACACAGAATCCTGACTAGTCATGCCACTATGAGAACATTTTGTATGTAGGATTCATGGCATCTCCTGGGACCAAAAATGCTTTTTTGATTCACATGCTGTAACTCCCTGAAAGGTCTTTTTCAAAGCTTTTCACTTGCTTTGAGATATTGCATCCTTTTGATGTACATTTCTACGCTCTCCTAGATTTTCTCTTCTGCTCCATATGAGCCCTTTTCTCCCTTTTCCTTGCACAAGAGATCTTCTATGAGTTATCACTATGTTTACAGATATTCCTGTTTGGGACAAATTCCTTTAAGTCACCAGGAACCTTTCCATTCCCATTGAAGTCCATAAAGGCAGAACAGTTCCTGGACCCAGTTATCCAAGATACCTTGCAGGACCTTGGGAAGCTCCTAAGAGTCAGGCAGCTGTCTGTCTCTGTCTTCTGACAGAGTGAAGAATTTATGCCAGTGTGGGCAAAGGTGGTATTTACCTTGGTATGACTGAGCAGAACTAGCACTGGTGTGACTCCAGCATATCTGAACAGAGTGAGTTTATTGCATAACTTAACCCCACCTAGCTGGTTGCTTAAAATGGAGCTAAAAGTTTAAGTTATAAAGGTGGAAAAATTTATAAAGGTGAAAAAATAGGGCTTCTATTTGTTATCATATAAATAAAGGACAGGAGGACTTGGACTAAGAAGATTTTTAATAGCTTGAATTTTAATTTAAATTTGTATTTATGTTTCTAATTGCTTTTAGTTCCCCTCTTTGCTCTAATGAGAAATCAAATTGCTGGACGACCTTTTTTTCGCTTTAACATCTTTACCAATCTTGCAGTAACTTCATCCCTGTGGATGTCAGATTCATCCCTTAACACTTTTTAGAGTCAGGACAGTTGGAATCAACAGCTTTGGTGCACTGAATCCAGTCCCAGAGTGCTGTGTTGTCCAACTATGGGACTCTGATGTAAAGCAGAGTTTTACAGTCTGACTTAGAAATTGGAAGAAGAGGAAATACTGTGCTAAACAACATGAAATAATCACCTCTTTTCATTGACTGAAATATAGAGCTGTTTCCCACATGGGTTCAAATCCTGCTTCTTCTAATGTAAAAATGGAAAACAAGTCAGAGAAGAAAAGAATTATGCTTAAAACATTGGAGAGGTGTTCCTATTTTCTCAGCACTGTCTTAAATATAATTAAAAATCAGTTTTAAAACTCTATATAATTAGAGGTTGCTTTCCCAGCACACACACTTTTCAAACATGCCATAGGTGCATGTCCCTGTGGAAAAGACGGTCTGCTGTTTCACTATTCTGTGTTTTCTTACCAGTCCTTACAGTAAAAATACGTTTGGTTTTTTTAAAAAATATCAAGCAAATAACTGTGTGTCTTTTTTTATTGAAGGGTTCAGAATAAAAAGAGCGTAAACAGAGATTGTTGGATTGGAGGATAGATATGCATGAGGTTTTGCGACTACTTTCTGATCTGTTTCAGGCAAGATAAATAGGAGAGACTGTTGTATTATAAGACAGGTGAGGTTGCAAACATATTAAAGGGTTGACATAAGATTCAAAATCATCCGGGGGAACTGGACAGAACCAGCAAACTTTGCAAACAGAAGAGAGGAATTGAAGGTCAGCACAGCTGTAAAAGGTCAGGTAGTTGTCTGGCATTCATTTTGTGACCCATTCTAACAACACAGTGATGCTGCAGAATGAAGAGAAACATTGAGATGTATAAAGAATAAATCACCCATATGACATAAAATACCTTGTTCTGTTCTGCTCTGGAGAGGCATCAGCTGAAATATCAGGTCTAGTTTTATATGTCATGCTTGTTAGGAAAAACCAGAGGCAGTTCAGAGAAGAGCAATGAGATTTAACAGAATTTGAGAAAACGTGAGAACATAAGTATATGAGAATGAGAAATATAAGATCGAAGGAGTTTGAGTAGGTTTGACTACAGAATACTCAAAGGAAATACAAGTCTCAAGACACAAAGAGAACAATTTATTCATTTCATCTTTTCAGTGTCTTTTATGTTCGTGGTGACTAGAGCAAGAAAATAATAGGCTTATTGAACCAAAGAATATTTAGATTAGTCACTAGGGTGGAACTGCGTAACAGGAAAGCTTGTGGAGCATTGGAAGAGGTTGCAGAGCAGGGCTCTACAGATGTGCATGGCAATCAGGCACCTATTTGATGATAATGTGTAAGCCAGAGGTGAATCCTGCCTTGGGGCAGGCAGCTGCCGTGCACCAGCTCCTGACCTTCTCCCCAGACTGGTTTTCTCTTATTTCTGCGAAAGTAGTATGAACTGGAAAAGTATTGGAGTAGAGGACTGACCACACTATCTTGCTCTCAAGAAGTGCTGAAGAACTGACAGGAAGATTGCCTTTGACTTATTTCATAACTTGAAATGAACTGGAAAATATGTCAAGATTTGCTAATTACATTTGCCTAATGTCTTAGACTAAACTGCTGTGAAACTCGCATGAATCATAGAATTGCAGCATGATTTGGGTTGAAAGGTTTCTTAGAATTCATCTAGTGCAACTCCCCTCCCATGGGGGGAGTTGGACACCTTCCATTAGACTGGGCTGCTCAGAGCTCCATCCAAGCTGTCTTTGAACACTGCCAGGGATACAGCATCCACAGTTTCTCTGAGCAACCTGTGCCAGTGCCTCACCACTCCCACAAGAATTTCTTCCTAATATCTAATGTAAACCTGCCCTCTGTCAGTTTAAAGCCATTCGCCCTTGTCTAATCACTACATGCCCTTTTCAAAAGCCCCTCTCCAGCTCTCCTGTAGCCCCCTTTAGACTTGGAAGACACTGGAAGGTGCTCTAAGGTCTCCTTGGAGCCTCCTCGTCTCCAGGCTGAACAGTCCCAAATCTCTCAGCCTGTCTTCATGGAAGAGGTTCTCCAGGCCTCTGAGCAGCTTTATAGCTCTTCTCCGTACTGGTTCCAGCAGGTCCATGTCCTTCTTATGTTAGGGGCCCCAGAGCTGATGCAGCCCTGCAGGTGGGGTCTCACAGAACAGAGCAGAGGGGCAGAATCCTCTGCCTTGCCCTGCTGCCCACGCTGCTTGGGATGCAGCCCAGAATACAATTGGCTCCCTGAGCTGTGAGCACACATTGCTGGGTTGAGTTAAACTTCTCCTCAACCAACACCCCCAAGGCACAAAAGTCTATGAGGAAGAATAGTTATCCATAGTCAAGAAAAAGAAATATAGGTGATAGTCTGACTCTTGTGATCATGTGCTCTTGTTAAACTTGCGCTGTCTCACTGGAGGGGTGTATGAGGTGGAGCTCAGGATTTGCATTTCTGCAAAACATGATTATGAACTTTCCTTGTCTCCGCTGGGCCTGCCTGCCTGCAGCCCCCTGTCAGAGCAAGGTGTGAGCCTGGCACCGCTGCCTCTGCTGCCCCTCCAGGGAAAAAGCCTGGAAGGTGCCTGAGAGGATGGACTCACGGACTGCCTAAGCTCTGTGCTCCGCTGCTCTCCAGTGTGCCACCCTTCTCCTCTTCCCTAGGACTGAGTATTTTGATGGATTAGAGAGTGCAGAGCAACTTTTCAAGTCCCAGTTGTCATCTGAGGTGTCTGCATTGTGTTTGTTCTCCCAGCATGACTCATTTGCTGCCTATCTGATGGAAAATGATGATATATCTGATGATTTACAGGGGACATCCAGTTATTCTGCTCTGGGAAAAGTTCGTGAGTCTTTTGTTGTAACTTTTAAATTCTTTTTTAATGAACACAGAAGATCTCTAATGAATCAGATCCTTGACTTTCGTGTTATTTTTAGTGCAGTAGCTCAGGAGCACTGTTGCCTGGGAAGTTTTTCAACTATTTTTCTTCTTATGTTATAGTTTTGCCATACAATTTTTTGGTGCCCTAAGTTCACAGGAAAGAAATTATTCCGTTACGTTTCCTTCTCCTTTCCCCTTTTTTCAAGCAAATAAGCTGTCTGATTTCTATCCAAGCTGATTATAACCTTTCTATGACTAAGTATTCGTTCAAGGATTGTATTTTGTTGTATTTTCTCTAAATGCACTTGTGTGTGAAGAAAAATAATGAGTAGGTGGTGAAATTATACAATGGTGTACAGGGATGTGAAATCAGATAACGCTGAAATGTCGGATTTAATTTCCTCTACTAAGATGCCAACAGCAAATGTGTTGGTTTTCAGTGGGAAATTGTTTGAGAGTCACAACAAAAGAAGTGGTGAAGCGCAAAACATCCTGCTCACATGTGAGTCTCAGACAGACATGAGCACAGGAGGAGACAGATTAACTCCTCTCCTTGTCTCCAGTTAAAAGCACTGAGGCTTTGCAGGCGAGTACAGCCCACCCACAGACTCTCTGTGCAATGATCTGATTTTCATGATTGGTTTACCTTCATGCTTAAAAGGATGATTTCTGAAGTCTCCCCTGGTGCTGCAGTGAAGGTGATATGGCAGGGGAAGGTATGTGTTGTTTTCCCCCCATATCATTCAGCCACCCCAGGAGCAGGTGTGTCCCTAGGGAGGTTTGTGCTGAGCAGTGCTGTGGTCTGGGGGTATCAGGGTGAGGTTTGGGTCGGGGGGGCTGTGCCACTTCACAGCCAGCACCTCACTTCTGGGGGACCACAAGATGTCACTGCAGGTCCAGCCCAAGCCAGAGAAACCCCTTAATCTGCAAAGCATTTGAAGATCCACTGCCATTCACTCCTGGTTACCAGCAAGGGGGAAAACGTAAAGGGGTTAGTTTAATTCACATCTCAGATTTTGGTCTGACAACATTATATAGCCTAGGAACAGATTTTAGGCTACTATGTGTTTGCCTTGAACTCTGAATTGGTACTTTGTATTGTTTGATGCTTAAGTAAATCCTGAGCTGCACAGATATGTCTGCTGAAATTGCTTTCTTTTTCCTTTGATAAGCTGAGATTCAAGAAGAAAAGCTGCACTGCAGGAAGTCAAAGCAAGGTGCCTGCATCCTCAGGACAAACCTGCACCTTATGGTGTGAGTTTAAACTCCCCAGGCAGCTGAGAGGGCAAGACTTTGTTTGGTGGGGTTCTGTTTTAAGCAGACTCTTACCTTGGGGGAAGTCACAGCAAGCCTTGGCTTTCCTACAGGGCACAGCATCAGACTAAGCAACAGAAGCCTCTGTGGGCTGAGGCACCTGTAACCCAGGAGCAGGCTGCAAGCAGGCAGTGCTCTGGCAGTGCTCCCATCCGCCACACCCAGCTCACTCGGGCAGCACTGGCAAAATTTCACTCACCGAGGCAAATCAGACCTTGCTCTGTGGGCTGCCCATGTGTTCCAGCGGTGCAGGGAAGGGTGTGCAGTGCCAGGCCCTGCTCTGAGACACTCGGCTGCATCCTCGCAGAAAGGGGCCTCGCTTCCAAGGGTTAATTTTATTTTAAGATACCTCTGCATTGCAGTTGCAAATCTGAGTGGCTGGGAGCAACCTGCTGAACGGGAGAGAGCTCATTAAATATATACTGTCAATGATTTATAAGAGAGTGCAGAGACAATATAATTACAGTAATTATGTCAGAATCTTGCTGCAGAGTTGCCATTTGTGTTGGGAATTTTATCCTCTCACTATGGCAGGAGGATTTAAAAACCTCATACATCTGCCAATATATTTGTGCCACAACTAACTTACTAAAAGCTTTTCTTTGATCACTCTCTTTTCAGACCATAGAGCTTGTTAAGTGTATCATCATCTCAGAGATGAACAAGAGGTAGGCAAGGCTTTTGGGTAGCATGCTGCATGCTTCATGTCCATGAGGCAGATTTGGGCTGTAAAGGTGACCTGGCCAACACTACTCTCACCTAGGCCATGATACAGTGAGAAAGTTTAAACCAGTAGCTCACAAGAAGCTGCTGGAAGGGTGTTTTGGGTGAACGATGCCTGACCAAGGTCTGACCAGCACCCGCTACAGCCTACAGCTGGTGCCAGGAGAACCCCAAAACCTGCAAGTCCAAGGTAGGTTCCACACAGCACCTCTGCACTAAAAGAGGTGTCGGATCAGGACGCCTTTCCCCAAGGAAACCATCAACCAGTTATTAATGGTCACACCAACAACTTCACAATCTTAAACAGAAGGGAGGAAATTGGAATTTGGCAGAAAGTTTTCCCTTTTGAACACACTAAACTCTAGGAAAATGTCCTCTTGCTTAAATAATAAGCAGGTTGGACAAATATAAAGAGAAAAATGGGCTTGCTCTCAAGATGTCTTTAAAGTAACATGAACAGCAGCTTTGCTTGGAGAGTTTGGTCCCAGGATCTTAGGCCTGAGAGGGCAGGGGATTGGGGGTGGGTGGGCAAGGCTGCGCCCAAAGGAGCCTCACTATCGTCCTCCTTTGTAAAGTGTTGATATCTATGGAAAAGCACACTGCTGATTTGATAACGTTGTCATTGCTGTTAATGCTGCTAAATAACTCCCTGTGCATTTATTAAATGTAAACCCTGAGATAAAGTTGATTTAGATCAATAAAGCATCAAGCCACTTCCACGAGGGAGCCTTTGATTGCCTCTTACAGAAAGCCGAGCTAAGGCACAGGTGAAGTGACCTGAACGGTGTCTGACCCCAGCAGGAACAAAGATGTTTTGCATTTCAGCTCTCTTCATCACCACCTTGCTTTGTTCTCCTGATTGCCTGACTTGTTTGCAAAAAAAACCAAAAGCCCCCAATAAAATAAAAATGGAATTTAAAGAAACTAACTTCTAGCTTCATGGTAACAAATGAACCAAAACATAACTTGCCAGCAGAAGGTTATTGGTCTCTGATTCACATACATATGACTGTTTTCCCATCTTCTTCATCCTCCCCATTCTCATCAGCTCTTCCATCATTTTCATCATCTTATATGAGTAAGTCAGAAAAGAAATCTGTAGGAAAGCCCTGTAACAAGAGACCTGAAGAGTAATGAGATGATCAGGTTTAGGGTTCTGCCAAGGTGAGCGTATTTGTGCATCACATTTACCCATCTGCACTGATGACAGCACTTCCTCTGTGTGCTCTCCTTCTGCTTGCTCCTTTATCAACTAAATGACACATTTAGGAATGGCAGTAGGTGTGATGAGGATGACAGCACCTATACCAGCTTAACGCGCTCCCTGTTTAATTTACTGTGCTGTACACACACACAGCTGGTGCTGTGAATGGCCACAGCATTTTTGCATGTGCTGCCTTCAGCAAAAAAAAAGCAGTTTTTACACACAAGAACCAAAAAATCCAGAGACAGAAGTGGCTTTTTAAAAATTTTCTTTAATACAGTGAGTTATGCAGACAGATGCTAGGGCACAGAGCAAGCCACCGTACTCCAAGATTTTTGTCTACCACTCACCCTGCCATCCATTCCCTGGTAGCTGCATGAGATCAAGCAGTTCTCATAGTCTTGGTTTATTGCTGTTCTTGCAGGTGATTGTAGTGTCAAACCCTTTAGACTCTCACATTTATTTGTCCTGTGACCAGTCATGACAGCACCACTTACAGCCCTGCATGCCCCTGTGTACCTACATCTCTTTTTCTAGCTGGGCTTAAAAAATACTAGGCAGTCCCTCTTGCATGGGTTTCTTTCCATTTTGCCTTTCTCCCCATCCTATTTTCCACATTAAACAAGTTATTTCAGACTAAAAAAGCCCATTTTTTCATTTGCTTTATTAATATTTTCAGGGTTTGGTTTGGACTTTCCCACTGCATGGCAGTCTTTGATCTTATAGTAGTTTTGCTTTCAAAATGCTAGTGCAAGATTTAAGTGATACTGTTTGCAGAAGGAGTGGAAAACTCAAATGTGAAAAGTGACTGTAGAGGGCTACCAAAAAATTTATCTGTCTGGTTTTGTGAAGAAACTGATACAGCTCTTAAACTGCTGGGAAAGCTTTGTCATTGCTTCAGGAATGGCCCAACTCCCTTTTCCCTCTGGCTTCATTAGCATTTGGCTGAATCCCAGGTCCTTTTGAAAATAATTAACTGCAGAAAAGCTATCTTTTTTAGCATTATTCAGCCCCAACTGTGTTTACCACGAAAGCAATTACCAGGGAGCTGGGAGATGGCTTTCCCACTCAGAAATACTGGTTTGACCGGAGGAAGAGCCAGGAATTGGAATTTCCCATGGCTTCAGAAAGCTGGGGAATGCATTTCAGCCACAAAAGCCCATGTGGACATCCTGTCTTTCTGCCCAGGGCAGAGATGCTGTTCCCACCATGGCTGGTCCTGTGCCAAGGATCACGCGGCAGCATGTTGGGAACGTGCATTTCCTGTCACCGTACAGGAATGCGCTGCTTGTCCCTGCCTCCAGAAGCCGAGAATTGGGAAGAGGTCACCTTTCCCCCACCATGTCGCTTCACTCTAAAGGAAGTTTCAATGTGAAAGAGCAATGTGCTAAGAGCACACAGTGGTGGCAGCAATTAGGTTCACAGAGCTGCAGAATGGCTGAGGTTGAGAAGCACAATGCTGATTACAGTTTAATAAGAGAGATCCTTTTCCCCGGCTCCTTGTAGGCTGTGGCTGATGTTTAAAAGCAACAGGAGGACTATTTTGTCTCTCACTGCTGTTTTCTTCTGGCTGTTTCTGGGGAATGAGAGGACAGCCATACCATGGATGATGTCTACCACTGATTGCAGTTGCAGTGCGGGACATTTGGAGGCCATAAAAAAACCACAGCAGAGTTGCTCAGTGAGTTAAACTGGCTGGGTACATTTTCATTATGAGCATTAATTGATAAATGAGGAGGACGCAATTACTGATGGCATCTAACACAAGAAATACTGGCACCAAATAGGTTATTTAGAATATATCATAAACAAAATTCTGATAATTTACTGGCGTCAGTGCCTGGTTCTTCCATATGAACCCATAAAACCTTCCTGGTGCTGCTGAGAGTGGGAATGCTTTTGCTGAGGTAGCAATAAACCCTAAGCTCCTACAGGACTCTAATAAAAGCTTGTCAGCAGTGCAGTAGTGAGAAACTGGGACTGCTGCATACCCAGGCTGCCCAGGAAGGCCCCGGGGCAGCAACCAGCTGGCTGCTGCCAAGAGTTTCTTGTATTTCTTGTATTCACTGTCCTTGTGCAGCCGTGCCTCGTGCCAGCCCTGGGAGTGGTGTGGAAAGGTCAGAAGGAGCCCTTTGGAGCAGGGACACGGCAGTGCACAACAGGAGCACGAGGCTGCATGGATGTTCCCTTCTTCACCTGCTTTGCACTGGCTTTTCTTTTTGTGGAAATACCTTGGAGCTTGTTGTGGTGTTGGCGCCCCTTGCAGAAATCATCCTTTAGCATGGGACCATTTTCATAGAACAGTGGCCTAAAAATCATGCAGGTCCTCTTTGATGGATCTGCAGGTGTTAAAATACTTCTAGTCCCTTGGAAATGGCTGGCTGATGACACTCAGCACAAAACCCTGCAGAAGACCTTGGTTAAAGGGGAATTTTTAAGGTTGCCTCTGGTATGTTATGTTTAGGGCCACATACTGCAAACCTCTGAAGACTTGGAAAGGGCTAGCATTTTAAACTAAATTTCTGGAAGTTAGGGAATGGTGATCACTTAAAACAGGGAATACTGTTCATGAAAACATAGCTAGCTTCTTTTGATGCCTCCTGAATTTTGTAGTAGTGGAGACTAGCAGCTTCATCTGTGCCCCTCAGGACTTTGCAGACCTTTTTCATTTCTGTCCCCGCTCATCTCTTTTTCAGGCTGAGCTGTAAAGGGCTTGTCTCACATTTTCTGTTCCCTGGCTGATTGGATTGACCACTCCTGCTCTGCCCACCTCTGACTCCCCCTTCGCCCTGGCTCGGGCTTTCTGCCACTTCCTGGCCCCACTTTCCATCCCAGCCCCTCTCTCTGTCCTGGCTGCCCCTGGCATTCACTGCCCACTGCCCCAAGAAAGCTGCTGGATACAAACATCTTTGCAATGGGTGAGTTGCAAGGAGCCAAGAGCTGCCCTCCAACCCTCCTGTGGCTCCTTGGTCCCAGCTCCCTGCAGGGTTTAGCTCAGCCCTGCCAGAGTCTTGTGGAAAAATGGCATTATTTCTTGAACAACTCAGCACTGATCTCATAGGAACTGGGAGCCCACTAAAATCCAATTTTCACAGGTTTTCTTTCATACGGAAATTAAGAAAACTGTGTGCAATTGGTGTTTTCTGAAGGACAGTAGGTCTTTGGGAAGACCAAGGGAGAAAACCAGCCCCATCCTAAGCACCTGTGAGTGAAATCATCCTGCAATCCCTGAGCATGTCCCTGCTTGGGGGCATGGTAAAATGGGCAGAGTTATGAAAAATTTCTCTGGCTGACATCACAAAGTCGTTCACATGGAAAGCAAAAAGGAATGTCCGTGCAGCCTCAGAATTGCTCTGGACCTGAAATAAAAACAGAGTCACTTGGCCTTTTTTTCTTTCACACTGGTCATTATATCTCAGCTCAGGAAACCATCTCCATTCCCACTGCAAAACCATATGAAAAAATCATCAAGGCACTTTGAAACGACTACAAACGCCTACAAGAGTCTAAAAATACGCAGCACTGACAATGAGTGCAGCAGCAGTTATTGTCTCTGTTTTTGAGGCTGCAAACTGATAATTTCATATGCCAGCATCAAACTGAAGAGTCCAGTATCTCTACTTAAAATACAAATCATTTTAGCAATGAAACTTTACATGTATTTGTCACCATTATTTGCTGTTCAGGGGGAAACTGGCACATCATGAGGAGGGTTGTGCTGGCCATAGCTACCACCCACTTGGGTTTTCCTGGCCATGTCCTCTCTTTCCAGCCAGACCTTCTGCCTGCTTTAGTTTGGTTTAATTTTTCTGCTCGTCAAAGTGTCTAGCTATAGATTATACTACAATCTGCTGCTTGCCTCCAGCTAGGCTGCCGTGCATCAGGAAATTCCATGTGGAGGAGGAAGGGTTGGGCTAGTGTGGGGCTGGACTGCTCCCGCAAGGGTAAGTACACAGGCTCACAGACTCACCTGTGATATACCATCAGCTCGCAATTGATAAATATCTGCAACAGAGCAGATCAAAAGTAAAAAGCGTCACATTTTCATCTGGCACAGAGATATGCATGCCAGGAACCATAAGAGATAGTGGTGTGGATTAGGATGCCCAGGTGTCACCACACTTTTTGAAAGCTACTGTCTGGGAGTGTTCTCTAAGTGCTGTTGGCAGGCTAGTGCCACGGATGGAGTGGAGATCTGCCACAAAATCATTTTTCAACCTTAACCTCTCAGCCCCTCATTGTGTTTTGTTCCTTAAAATGGCAACAGCATCCTCTGCACAGCTCTCAAGGGAACAGTGGGGTATGTGCACCAAAGTGCGGCACTCTGTGAGACCTTGGAATGGAAAATACCATCTGCCTTAACAGAATACAATGCCTGGGGACGTGGCTTAGTGGTGAAAATGGCAGTTTTAGGTTAATGGTTGGACTCAATGATCTTAGATGTCTCTTCCAACCTATGATTCTATGCAAGTGTACCATGCAAGTACCATGTAAGTGGGAAGCACCCTGCTGCGCTGCTGCTGCTTTCCAGCAGGCTGGTGCAGGGCTGATGGATCCCTGTGGGGGGAACTTTGCAGGCTTTGTTGTTTATGCCTTCGTTAGAAGGAAGATCAGTTAACATAAATTTCCCCTCCCCATCCTTGGAGAGTGTGGATGCCTCAAGTGATATCTGCCCTGCTAATCAGTTCCACCTCTACCAGCCCTCAGCTGCATCTGCTCTCAGGGAAGCGCTGCTCCTGAGTGAGCAGTGCAAAAGCTCAGGTCACAGATCATTTCCTCATCTCTCGATTTCACAGTGCTAAAGACTTTGCATCAGGCTGCTGCTTGGATGGCTTTTTAAATTAAACATCGCTGTTAATTGCGTAGATGCAAATCTGAGTGCCACAGAGAAGAAGAAAATACTGTGTGTCTTGGTATGATGTAAAGCTTTATAGGTCACTTCCTATGCACATTAAGTGCGTGTATGACAGGTGTGAAGCAGGGGGATATATAGCTTTCTCTTCAGTGGATTTGGTGTGTTTGGGCTGCAGCTAGAAACTGCAGCGGGGTCTGCAGGGAGAGCTGCTTTTTGTGTTGTTAAGTCAGCAGAGAGAGAGCATGTTCACAAAAGAGGCGCCCGCTGTGCTCCCAGGGAGACTTTACCTTGGTTCACACTTTTTTCTTCCCTCCTGCAGTACAACAGTCAAGCCGCAAATCTTGAGGAACAGGAAAGAAAATCCATACACAAACTGAAAATTTACTGTCAGGTTGAGCAGCTAAATAACAGCTTTTCAACCCAATTTCCATTTAGGTGGTCTCAGGCTAGTTTGGCAGAGCTCTGGAAAGGTAACATTCACATGAAAATGAAGAATAATAACAGTAATTCTTCTTGAAAAGCTCCCACGCCAGAACACTCGGAAAGCTGTGCCGTGGGATAACAAAATCCTGGCGCATAACTCACATAAAAAATGTGGAGGGTGAACAGTCATGTTGCCGTTTGCCCCAAAAAAATACCATCCTTAACTAATTTTTTCACACTGCTCTTGAGCAGTGTGGCGAGGCACAGGATGCTGATGAAGGTGGTGATGACAGGAAAGGTGTGTTGTCATGGCCCCATGATGAGGTTACCTGTTCCCACAGTTTTAATTGTGAATATGGATTTATATGGGACTTCGGAACATTTTATGGATTTATATGGGATTTTGGATTCTCTGAGGGACTTCACAGATTGAGTGAATATCTGGATCAGGACCAAAACCTTCCCAAATATCCCCAATTGTCAAGAATCTGGAATTCCCTCTTTCTCTGCAAATCATGGTCCTAGTGCAATCAATAAATAAAGTATTTTTAAAAGTAGAAAAAAGGGGAGAAAGAGAGAGAAAGGGAGAAACAGAGACATTTGTAGGATTATGGAATTGTTTAAAAAATACAATTTCTTCATGGTTCTTCTCTTTTTCAACCCACATTAGATGTTAATTTCTGAAGGATTCAAGTGTGGTTATTTTTTCCCATCTGGTATTTTCAGTCACAGTAGTCTATCTTTTCCTTTAATTTCCGTGGAAACTCTCTGCACTGGTTTTTCAACAATTCAGTCAGATTTACTGGAAGAACAGCAGCAGAATTTCTATATGTGCCTGGATGGTCTCCATACCTCCAATTTCCCATGATTCACAGGACTGCCTTACAGGTTTTTTACATTCCCCCATGCAATGACTGACACACAGAGTTGATAATTACAGCTATATATACACATACATACACTGAATAAATTTAATTTTCTTCTGTCACTCTTACCATTCCGGTTCATGACACATCTAGACATGTCAGTTGACTTAAATGACTTCTTGCCATTTTGTGTGTTCTGTCTCTCCCACGGGTTAGCTCCACAGCTGTGTCAGGAATGCTTTCTGATGACACTGCTGCATTCCAAAATTGTGCAGGTGAGCTCAGGAGCTATTTCTTTCTCTCATTCACATATTTAAGCTGATTTGTCACTACTGACTCAACCTCTTTATGTCTTTGTGTGGGAGTTGCCATCCCTCTGTAAGACACTTTGGGCTTTGGGATGTTCCGTGGTTTTAGAGGAACAAAGCTGCAGTTCATAATTTCCACTTTTTTTGCGGCCTGGAACAGAAAATATCTTGCTGTGAATTGCTTGAGCAGAAACTTCGAAAGAAAAAGCTACATTACATTAATGTAAGTAAAATCCTAGAGGTAATGTGATGATTAAGCAACACTGGTGCTGGGAATTAAATGAGGAAAACAGCTCGGAGAGTTTACACAGAGCACTACAGGGTACGGCTGCTTTTGAGCCACAGGTGGGCTTGGCAGCTTCTTAAGTCCTTCCACTCTAGGTGAGTTCTTCCTTCAATCATCTTCAGTTCTTCAGACGTGTACAATTCTTTTCCGGTCCCTCCAGCCAACCTGTGCCAGAGCAGCAGCCCGGCTCTTCCAAGAGCCTTCCTCTTCACTCCGAATGTCACATCTTGACAGCCTCTGTCTGCATGTTGTAGAGGTGATAAATGTAACTGTGCTTTTTTTCCTTTATATGGGAGTTGTTTTATTTGTTCCTCTCATTACTTTTCCACTCCAGAGAGTTAGCAGAGATCTCCTTCATGGCTGAAATTCATCCTTAGTCCAGAGCAGTCCAGAGAGTTAGCAGAGATCTCCTTCATGGCTGAAATTCATCCTTAGTCCAGAGCAGCTGGACACGGAACAGGTGCCCTCTAACGTCCCACTTCAGATATCCAGCCCCGGAAAGCCTTTTGCACGTGGCCACTCTCCAGCAATGCCACCCAGCCAAAGGCAATTCTGAAGCTAGCAGGTGGATGGGATAGTTTGGGGGGAGCTGGCAGCAGTCTAAAACCATCCAGGCCTATGCTTTTCTCTGGCTGAACTTTGGGCTGCCCTGTGCTGCATTGTGTAATGCCTTAAACTTCACACCGCTTGTATTGTCACCGACAGCGCCAGAGAAACACCGCTCTGCTCTGCCGTGACAGAAGTGACTAGCAGCTCTCCTAAGAGCATTTCATCTGCTTCAAGCTCTTTGCCAGAGAGAGCATACCTAATTTTAGTTTAAATGGATGTTAATTTGACATGTGGATTTGAATAACTGAGATAAATTCTTGGCTTTTTGACATTAAAATTTATTAAGTGACAAGCTCCTTTTGAATACTGTTATTTTCTGAAAGGTTCTTTCTCTCTATAGCACCTAATGATAAAGCTCTAACACGTAAGAGTCCTGAATTTGTAGGAAGTTGCACTGAATGGTCTAATAGGTCATTTTCATCTCTGCCTTACATGGCAATAATAGAATAATAATAATCAAGGTTGCAAAACATTCATACCCTAGCTGAATCAGCTGGCTTTTTTATGGGCTGGTTATTCATTGAACAATAAATATTCATGCATTTGTCAGGAAAGACGTAGTGCATAATTTAACTTGAGCAAAATTAAACAGGACAGGCAGCCTTATCCTTCAGTAGATCACAAAGGACTGAACTTGAGTGACAGGCTTGAGTGACAGCCTAAGAATGCCTGACAGTCGCAGAAGTCATCAGATTCTTCAAAAGCAATTGTAAAGGCTTCTTACATTGTGTCCTTGAGTCTATTCAGTGCTAAACTCCTGTATAGAAGGAGAATGAGCTACTAATGCTACCATTCCAGAGAAAAATTCAATGCCTGGTACTTTTCACTGTTGCTCTTTTCACCCACATTCTTCCTGGATGTACAGACGGTCAAATGTAGATTTGTCTCTAGAACAGCCTTTACAGCTCAGCCTTTGAAAACATAAAGCGTCTGAGTTTGGCTTCTCAAGAGGAAATGAAAACTGCAGTTGCTGTGCCCAAGCTTGGCAGAAGGCTCTGGTTCTGCACTCACATCACATAAAATCACGGTGGTGGGGCAGAGGAACAGGTTGCCCAGAGGCATTGTAGCTGCCCCAACCCTGGAAATACTTAAGGTCAGGCTGGGTAGGCATCTGACCAACCTGATCTGCATGGAGATGTCCTTGCTCTTTGCAGAGGGGTTGGACTAGGTGACCTTTAAATGTTCCTTCCAGCCCAAACTATTCTATGAGTCTATGAAATATTGCTAAATATTGACCACTTGTTTCATTACAGTTGTAGAGGATTTTCTGTCAGAGGCTCCTGTCCTGCCCTTACACACATACATATATACACACACAGATTCATTTATTTCACTCTTGCCAAAGGACTTGCTGCCAACTTTCCCTCCAGTTTGCACCTTTTCCCACATACTGCTGATTTCTTTTATCCTTCCCACTTCTTCCCTGCCCTCTGTCTGTGTCAGCAAGGCTGATGCCAAAACTTCTCTCAGACAGACAACAGATGAGGGAGGCTCACCCAAGAGGGTAAATGCTCCCGTCATGCTCTCAAGAGCAGCAGGAAATTAAATGTTCCACCAAACCTGGTGGAACAGCACAAGTTGTCTCATTATGACTCAGGTGTTAACTGTGACCCTTAAATATTGGGGATCTGACTGCTACCATTTATCAGTGTCTTATTTAGTTGATATATACTGCCCTGAGTTAGGTGGGCTGTTCTGGGCTCCAGAAGATGATCCCAGCCATAAAGTTCCCACCTTCTTGTGGCTTTACTCACCCGCACATGTCCTGTTGACAGGCCAGGAAACCAGAGGTATACCCCATTCCTTAGGCTGCAGAACCTCAGAAGAATGAATAATGTCCTGAAAACGTGAGTGCAACGGCTTTAATGAAAATCACACTAAAACCCCTCCTCTGATTTACACTATGGATAACAGATGTTATTTTGGAGAACTGGATGAAATTCAGCCCTACTTAAATAAAGTATCCCCTTCAGCATGCATGGCTTTCCACATGTTTCTGAGCCTAGCAGGAACATTCACGTTTTTTCGCTGTGGAGATATGCCCTCTCAGGACTAAAGGCCTTCACCCAGATCGACATTTTATGTTCCTTAAGGCCATTTCATATTCCCGGAGGGCCTCCTTTATCTTCTCCAGGAGAGTTGTTTTATCTGTCCACAGAGTTTCTTTTTCTTCCCATAGAATGTTGTCCTCATCCAGATGGGCCCTGTCTTTCTCCCAGAGAAGCTGATCTTCCTTCTGGAAATCCTTATCCCAGGATTTCTCTAAGTCATTTCCCACCATGATTCCAGGTGCTGCTGGTTTGGAGAGGGGTGAGGAGCTGTGCCAGGACCAGCCTTTTGCTCTGCACTGCATCCCAGATCAGCAGGCTCCCATCTGAAGGACAGAAACCTCTGCCCTTTTCCCCCTGGAACTCTCATCCCTCTGACCCTTGGCAGTCTCCTGCCCCTTCACAGACTCCCCCAAAATATTTACAGCTTCCAAAATCATGTGAAACTTGAACAGTGAAGAGAAAACAAAAATCTAATTTTCTGTTCACTATTCTACCTAATAACCCTCCAGCTAGGATTCAAGGGGCTCGCTTATTTATCCTGTTTCATTGGATTTATTATGACTTTTGCACAGTGCCTCCAGCTCCACAGAGGGAGTAGGTTGCGTTATAAATAAAAAACTGCCCTGTGCAGCAATTTCAGCCTGGTTTCTTTGCAAAAAAAAAGACTTCCTCATGAAAACATGGCAGAGGAGCAGCAACCCATGTCAGGGAGAAACAAGGAGTCATTTCTTCTTCCCTCTTGCCCTTTCAGCATTCAGCTGGAAAATTTCTTAGGAAAACAAATTTGACTCTGACGTGGAGGAAGCAACCCAAGTGCCTAAACAAAAGCATCCGGTGCCATTTTTAACACTGAAACCATCTGCAATTGTCTGTTAGAAGATAACACATAGGAGACCTATGTCCTTTGAGAGCTGCAGGTAGAAGCTGAGGGAGTTATCCCAAAATGTACCAGGGCACAGGACACCCAGGTGTATGAGTGAGTCCCACCTCAGAGTCTGCCTCTCATTTATGTGACTCAAGTTCCCTTTGGATCAGACAAAATCAGGAAATCCTTTTGTTTTTATGAGGCTTCCATCTCCTGACCATGCATGAAATGATACAAATAAGACTTCAAGGCCTTTTCTCACATGGTACAGTAAAAATACTGCCATTTGTTTTTTCACTGTACTCCTGGGGCAGGCTTATAAAGATGTAGGGTAATTATATCAGAGTACATTTTTCAATTAGAATGTCATTATTATCTCACAGAAAATTACTAAATGGTATAATTTTGTTACACAACTCTGAGAACACTCTTTCAGTTGCCATCAAAATAATTTTCTGCAGACAGATCTAGGAGTGTGGAACTAATGGCTAACAAGTCTGATGCTAATTTAGATCTGTTCTCTGACTAGAGAGAGGCCTTATGTGAATAGATCTAAAATGAATTTGAAAAAAATTATGTCTCTACTTGTTAAGACTCTTGTTATTCTTCTCTGTTACCATCGCTTACCATCAAAAGAAATAACAATCCCAAAGAACTGTGTCATGCTGCTGGAAAACTTAGCATTTTTAAAACTCTGAAACAGAGACATGCAACACTTAGAGAAGTGCAGCCCTAATGGCAGCTGGGTCTCTGATATCCATTGATGATTGTGATCCATTGTTCACGTAGAGCAACAGAATTCACAGAGTTTGGAACTTTTGGTTTAAAGTCCAGTGATGCTGGCTGGAGCTGGAAGGAGTCACTGGGCTCCTGGCAGGTTAGGAGCCAAAATGAGTACTTTGCTTCTGTTTCATGCTGGTTGCTTCAGATGCATAATAAAATCCATCTGTGGCTTTTACTACCCTCACTAGCTTCCCTTCTTAGGAAAACTGTCTGGAAGACACAAACAGCACATACACTAAATGTTAGACACGTTCTCAGATTGTGTTGTTATGGTTGTATGACTAAATTTGGCAGCCAAGGGAAGTGCTACTGTATCTTGTGTTATTTGAACTAAAACAAGTGATGGAGCTAAAGCTGAGCATGGATACAGCCAAGACCAGATGGTTTTCAAAAGAAAACCTGTGATTCTAAACCTACCTGAAAGCTTGCTTTAGGAGAATAACCTGACTTTTAAATGGATTGGTTCCGCTAAAGTCATTGGGGAGGAGTAGTAGATGAGTGGATTAGAAAATCAGGTCTGTCTTTAAAGTAGGTATTTTAACCTGGGTTTGTGTTTTCTGTCTTTGAAATTTTGGTCATTTGAACACCTTCTCTGTGAAAATGTGCAATATTTTAGTTATGTACATATTAAATACATTTAGTGCAATTCAGCCCCTGATCCTGTAGAACATGAAAGAAGCACTTTGCTGGCAGAATAAGTTGTCTCTATTTCTCTATTGAAATTGTCTTAAAATTTAGACAGGAGTGTTTAGTTTCTGTTTGGTTGTAGAATGTTTCACTGAGTCACAGTGACCTCTTTGTGAGACCTCGAGCCAAATTCACCTCAGTAACCTGTGTTCTTTGATGATAAAATCAACCATCCAGCCAGCAAGTGAGGACAGGCAGGAAGAATGAGATGTTTCAAGAGGATTGTAGGAGAAACTAAGATTAAAAACCATCATGATTGGTAGGAGATAACCCTTGGAAATTTGGTCTAGCTTTTTCAAATGACTCAATACTCCTGCTAGAAGAAGCTTCTACCAAAATACTTCCTTGTCTAAACTTCAGAAAACAGTTTTTTACATGGGGATAGTTCAGATAGACAATTCTGTTCATTAAGAAAGTCTTGCTCTCTGGGACAGCCTCTTAGTCTTCTTCCCAGGTGAGATATTTTCTTCTTTGTAAATGGTTGTGGAAAGATTTTTTCTTGTTTTCTCAGTTTGCATCATCCCTTCCTCCAGGAGCTGTTTCTTTTTACCAGGCATTTTCATGTTCCCTCTGCAGCTCCCTGTTTGATGCTGTAGCTGGGAAAGACAGATGATGGAAGGAATACTGTTTAGTCAAATACTTTCTGAATTTTTAGCAAAGTATTCTTTTTCTAGACAAGAGGTTTTGGTGCTGGAAATGCAGCAAAGAGCGCACTAAACACTGTGTGCAGCGGTGACATGGTGAAACCTTTGGGTATAAATTTTTGATATTTGAGTGCCTGCCATTAATTTGTGGAGTTGCAGCAGAAGGATATTTCATTATTTCTCTCCTGGTTTTCTTTGTTCCTCCCCACAAAGTAAATTCTGTTACCAAAGAGGGTCTTTCAGCTTTCAACTCCTTGTCCTTTGCTATTTCAACACAAATTTCCTGGTAGTGTGTGGAGATGAATTTCACTCCGAAGTGCTTTCAACATCACTGCTACCAGTAACATCCTTCCTGGGAAGGACTAGATGGATAAAATTTTGCTCTTTGGCACATCAATAAAAAACCCCTATGCTTTTCCTTTCCAGGATGAGGAGTGGGAAGCTCTCAACACCTTTTCTAGCGAGGAAAACATAACTGGAACTTGGCTACTTGGATGGATTATGTGTATGGAGCATTTCTAGAACCCTTTTCACCTCTTGAACCCCACCAACACCCCTCTGGCTGTACAGAGCAGCTCCCCACTGGCCTTAATTACAGCTGGGGCATCCCAAGAGCAACATTCCAGTGTCTGCAATGCCTGATTCCCAGACAGGAGCCCAGTAGCAGAGGACACGAGCGCATGTCACACCTAGATCATTAGATGCCACCCATTAGATGGCAACAGTTCCATTTGTCTCCACTTGCTGCTGTCCCAGAGAGGGTTTTGTGACTGGAGGAGCTCTTTGGTGGCACTGCCACTTGCACTGTGTACCAAAGGGCAGGAACCTCAGCGTGGGTGGGTGACTGCTCTGCCTCAGTGGTCCTTCCTCCGCCACTAAAATAGCAGCAATCACTTTCTGACCAATGTATGGAGGTGTCTGGAAAGATTTCCTCACCTGTCCAAAGGCTGTCATTCCTGCCCATGCAGAGGTAAATCATTCAAGGGAGCATC
This sequence comes from Acanthornis magna, assembly GCA_036785705.1. Lineage (NCBI taxonomy): Eukaryota > Metazoa > Chordata > Aves > Passeriformes > Acanthizidae > Acanthornis > Acanthornis magna. Next base: position 19,819,388 of record JAWUZG010000090.1, read on the forward strand.
TGTGTTCCTGGAAAAGTTGCTGTGCGCAGGAGGGACCTGTTGTTGCTGCAAGTGCTCAGGTAACTTTGGATTTGGGAAGTATGTATTTTTAGAGAGAAAATGAGATGGCAGGAGTTACAGAATCCTTCACTGACTTTAGGCAAAGCTCTGTATATGCCATATATGCCATATGTTTTGTGGAAGGAACTTCAGGCACCTTCCAGTGGTGGACAAGCCAAGTTTTGGTTACAACTCCATTTTTTAAGACTCATCTTTAGCAAAAAAAACACCTCTTGAGTTCTCTGGTTCAGAGTCCTTCTTTCACGGTTGCTCCATCACATCATCACCTTACAAAAGCAGTAACATGACGCAGAGGCCTTTCCATGGCAGCCTTCTGACCCCTGCACACAACTCTGTGCACACTGTGTGGCCTCATAGCTCCAGAAATAATGAGAACTCATCTAAACAAGCCTACCCCAAACATCAATGCCAGCAAAAAAACCCCACAACAACCCCACAACCAAACAACCAAAACAAGCAAAAAAACAAGCCCCAAAGTAAGACCTTCAGTTAGTTAATTTAATAAATTTAAACTTAGAGGAACTGTAGATGATCTGAAGTTTCAGACCAGTTTGTTCCAGACCAAATAAAGAGCTTGTGCATCTGGTAGTCTGCTCAGCCTAGTAAAAGATATTTGCTATAGGCAATGAGAAGCTGTTTCCTACCCTTGCTGCTCTGGTGGTTTAGAAATCAGATGCTATTCAATGGCCCATTTATACTCACTTGATCTAAATGTTGTTTTTTAAAATTATTATTTTGCATAAGCAATTGTTTATCCTTGGTATATTTACATGGATTAAGTCCATGCCCTTAGCCCTCATTTTAGTAAGCTAAACTAGATGAACACTGTAGATTGAGCTGAAAAAACAGATTTCCCACACCTCACTTTGTTTAATGACTTTCCTTCCTCTTTCTTTCTTTCTTTCTTTCTTTCTTTCTTTCTTTCTTTCTTTCTTTCTTTCTTTCTTTCTTTCTTTCTTTCTTTCTTTCTTTCTTTTCCTTCCTTCCTTCCTTCCTTCCTTCCTTCCTTCCTTCCTTCCTTCCTTCCTTCCTTCCTTCCTTCCTTCCTTCCTTCCTTCCTTCCTTCCCTTTCCTTTCTTTCTTGTCTACTGTTGCTATAATTTTTAGCAAAACATGTTAACATTTCTAGCAAATATAAATATTGGCTTTTTCCTAATGCTCATTACATTAAAGTCAGCAGTGTCAATTAAAGTGACTCACCACATGTTTTTATTATTATTATTCATTACACTAATCCACAGGGGTCCCACCAGCCTTGGCACTCAGGCTTCATGTTGCCTATACAAAACAGGGCAATGATTACGCTGGAGAATTTAGCCAAAACGGAAATTCAATAGAGGGGGAAAAGTGCATCATCACCTCTATTTCACAACTCAAAATCAAAGATCAGATAGAAAGTTCCTTCACAGCCACCAAATGACCAATATGTGCTCATGCAAGACTGAGCAGCAAAGCCTTAGGTGCATCAAGGAAAAGCTCAATATATATTATAATTCATGTGGATCTGAAGTTCTTGAGTAGTAGATTTGCCATGTCAGGTAAAGCGTGGGCAAGCTTTCCTGGAAATTAAATATTAAATCCTAGGCTGTGAATTAATCACTGAACTAAGGGAAGCGATCACTAAAATCACCTCACCAGAAGGGACTGTCCTTGTGGAAATTCTTCCAAAGCAGTGGTTTGGCTCTTAACACTTCAAAGGAGAACACACAGAATTATAAAATAAAAAAAAAAAAACCAAAACCCACCAAAAAACTAACATAATTTTTTTCCTGTGTTTTAGGCTGAGGTCACACAGAGGCAGGGTTCGAGCCAAGCAGACTCTGAAGAGGGAGCTTGCTTGTGTATCTACACAGCATATGAACACTTCCACAGCTCCTGCTTGGACACCTTGTCCTCCCTGGTTCTGTCCTGAGCCTGTGAGCACAGTGCCATCTGGTGAAACAAGTCTGCAGCCCAAACAGCCTTGCCTCTCACTCACAAACCCCTGTGGATGGGGAACCTAAAACTGAGCCTAAATGCCAGCACACTTCTGAGACATAATTTCATCAGGAGCAGCAATGACAGGCCTGGAATTTCACCAAATATGGCTCATTTACACGAGTGAGTCTGCTTGCTCAGGTATCAGCCAGAGGCTGGATTTACTACAGCCCTAAGCTGAGCTGGCTCCTAACCCAGCCTTCATCCACTGCAACTAGGTCTAAAATGGAATCCTTTGGAACCTGAAATCCAGGATGTGAAGAGTCCTTGAACAGACCCAAAGGGCACCCAAAATATTGGATTTTTTATGCTATGATAACACGGTATCAGCTGCCTGGAGAACCGCTCCCACAAAGCGTCCCTTTGCAAAGGAAGATCTTGGGGTCCCCAGGGAATCCTCTTTGGCTGTTGCTCAAATAGAAACAGGCCTGGAGGGAAATGCCGCAGTTGAATAAAGTGACTTACTTACAAAGTGCTTAAGGCCTGCTCTAGATGCTTTCTTGTCAGCCGTGATCTGTTCTGTGCATGCCAACAAATGGCTGCGAGAAGCCACGGACTCGGCTGCCACTGGAAGATCCTTCTCACAAGCATCCCATGAGCACAAAATCCCACCTTGGACCTCTCAGCTGCAGTCTGAGACCATTTCCCTTGTGGGCAGGAAATGATGGTTAGGAATCAGTGGGGTAGTTTCTAGTTTACGGGACTTGGAGGGGCTGCATAAGGCAACATTTTATCTTTCAATTAGAGATTTTAATGCATTGCCTAAATATACACATGGCCAGATGCACGGAGGGGAGGGTTATTTCTCCCTTGCACAGGGACAGCACACGCCACCTCCCACCCCCAATACAGCTCTACAGAAGAAAGAAACACAAACTTAACCAACTCTTCCCTCCCCATGCCAATACTGCATTGAACTCCATCCTAGCTCATTCGTGGTCATTCAAATGTCCTGCAGTATTCCTGGTTTTTCTCGTTATCATTCACCATAATTACAGTAAACACACGGTTCTGTTTCCCATGAATTAAGGCTACAAGTAGGGATTGTGGTCCTCTCTTTTGGAGGGTTAAAATTTTCAGTTCTGTTGAACAAATATTGTGTTAAACATGGTTTACTATCCTCCACCTGAGGAGGACAAATGCACTGAAAGGTGGCAAAAAGCATATTTCCTGAGTGAGAAAATGAAATTTAAAAAAAATGAAAACACACAATGTTATCTTCTGTTGTCAATGGAACAGCACTTTTTATTATGTCTGTATGTAACGAGAATATTAACTCTGATATGCAGAAGTGCAAATTAAACTGCTGATTTAGATTATCATATTTCAGGAACAGTAACTTTACAGGCTTTTTTTTTTCATTTCATGTAAAACCTCCGTGAGTTATAAGCCTTTTTTGTCAACTATATCTTATAAGTGAGAGGTTTATTCCTGCTGTTACATTAAAGGAGGCATTTTGCTGCTAGGAGAGTTTAGCATTTTATTCAGCTGTGGTAACTTTCCCTTATACTCTAACATGAAGCACAATTAAGACAGAAATGTTCGGTAGCTTTATTATGCCCTTGTGTGAGGAGCTAATCTTTTTTTCCCCCGCTTCATTTTTCAGGGATTCCCAAAGGTTTTTACAAACTCTACACATTTGTCTAGCACTCTCTGTAGTGGCATAAACAAGGAATACATGGACCTCAGTGGGGGCTTTGGCTTTTTTATTTTTAGTATTTCCACTTTCTCCTATTACAAGTTTCAAGAGCACTGGAATTTCCCAGTTAATATTCTGGGCTTATGGATAAACTTTGTTCACATTAATTTGGGCAATTTGTTACTTTGGTGGGTAAGCAGGGGAACAGAGGACTGGAATTTTTAAAGAAATGTATTTATTATTTAAAGGACAATTTTCTTTACAGAGAACAACACACAAGTTCACCTCCTGAACTACCAGTGGGAGACAGTCTCTGATGAATGCCATTCAATAAAAATGAAATAAGCTTTTGTTTGTTTGTTTCCTATAGGAAACCAGCAAACATTCCTAAGGAAGTCGTTTCATTAGTAACTTTTCAAGCACTGGAGTTTTAGTTTAGCCTGGCTTTCTATGGAAATACGCCACGTGCATTTGTTGCCCTGGGTTCTGCTTTCTGGCTGTTCCCTCTAATAACTTGCAAATCTATTTGTCGATTTTGATTGAATTTGATAAGAGTAATTGAAGACTCAGTGATACAAGCAAATGAGGTGAGGACATCTGGCCTCTTACCCTGCCTTGGATGGACAATGGCTATGGACCCAGGGAACATCACTTGTTACTTTCCCAGGATTATCCCCTGGCATTTTGGGCTTGAAGTTCACAGGTATCCCAAGCCACAGCTGCTACCTTTGTGTCTTGTAATCTTTCCTACAAAAACAAGGCAAATCTCATCCTATTCTGCTTGTGTGATGCATATTTAAAGCAGAAAAAGAGACCCTCTGAAGAAACTGAGTGAAACCTGCAACACGAGCAGCTTACTAGGGTTTAATAAAGTTACTCTCCCTGGAGGTTATCCAGCACACTTTGTCTTTTGTCTCGCTATTCCTTAGGCCTCGATTACATTGTGATAAATTATCCTGAGTAAGAGAAGGCGTGAAGCAGAGTCTGATATTTTCTCATTTTCTGCCTTACCTCTTGGGCATTGCCAAGTAAACTGCCATGGAGACAGGCACATAAACAACCCTTCCCCAAGACAGTCTTGTGGGAAGAAGCCAAGGAACTGGAACACCCATCACAGCAGGCTTCACCTGGCTCTGTAATTTATAGTGACAGCCACACAAAACATTTTCTTGGTGATGCACGTGAGAGAAAAGTGCCTGGCCTGATCTTATGTGTGTCAGCAGGCTAAAGCATTTCACAGCTTCTGACCTGCAGCAAGCTCTGCAGCTTCCAGACCATCCCAGGGGATGGAGATGGTCACCTCCTGGCTGTCACCTCCTGTCATCCTACAGCTACCTCAAAAATTTCCTTCATAAACATCAGAGTTAAGCAGTTTAATGGTACTAAAAAGTGTCACTGTCAGCACTGGCTGCACTAGCCACAGGAACTCTTGGTCCCTGTTATTTTTTTCTGTGCTCTTCTTGTGATGATTGAATGTTATAATTTCTAGGATTCCTACAGGCAATCATTAAAATGCTGGTAAGTTGGTATTGATGATTGGTTTCCACCGCACAAGCAGAGTATTTCCCAGCAGATAAGTACACATTTTTTGCCTTGAAGAGTGAAAGAAATCTACACTGAATTTCTTTCCCACTGGCTGTTTATATTTCAATACACAAGGATAACTTATACAAGAAAATATAACATTCCTGATTACATCCAGCATTTAAGAAAACAGTTAGACTCTTCCAATTTGAAAAGAAAAAATTATGTAGGAAACGGGGGATTATTTCTATATTGATTTTGACTTCTGACTCATCAAGTTAGGAGAAGGCCCTGAGGCACTATACGGAGGGTGAAAATAAACTGAACATGAACACAAACTTGAAAGGAGACAGCATCTCCACATGGCCCTTTCCCTCTCCATGTTAACCCTTAAGTATCCAGCAAAATTCATGGTACAACCACTTCCAAAAAGGCACCTGTTGAAAAAACCCAACAGTGTGTTATGGGGGGATGTAAAAGTCCCTCCGGATCTGAGAGGGGGCTGTGTTTGAGGTTGTGCTCTGGCTTGTGCCTTCAGCAGCAGCATTTCTGAGTCCCTTTGCTCAGCTCAGCCCAGGAGCTCAGCAGTCACCAGGAGAGCAGCACGCAAGCTGGAAGGCCCTGGAATGCCCATGTGTGACCCTGTGGCATCACCTCAGCAGGCACAGGCAACCCACACTTGCCTCAGAGCTTTGTGGACAGTGAGAAAAAGCACCCCAGAAGAGGGCAGTGATATGGGATATAACTGAAATCCTTGTTGATGTCTCATGCCAGGCACTGGCCTGGGAACTACCACTGGAAGAGCAGCTTTCTCTGCTGGAAGAAGAAGCTTTATTGCAATGTAGAAAAGAAGAACTAGGAGCACAGAAAGCCAGGCTGTCCCTTTTGGCCATTTGGACAGTGTGTCTCAGTCTCTTCCTGCTCTGCTCCTTCCAGCCCCAGTAGAGAGCACCAGAGTCTTCCAGGAGTGTCTCCCTGCTCCCTTCATTGACTCTACAGAGTGTGTGGGGTCCTTGTCTGAGTGCTCAAATGAACTCCTGCTTCAGAGCTATGGAAAAAGGCCACAGTCTCACCTTGTGCTTCACTGCCAAACTTCCTCCACCAAGATTTTCACTCTGCAAGGCTATGGCAATCAGGCAGTCACACCACCGTGAGCTCAGGGCTTTTTCCAGCATTTTGGATCTTGCAGCAGGGAAAAGCACGGAGAGTACAAGAAGCAGGCTGTGGCTGTGTTTGTGCACATGCTGACCCAGCAGCATGCAAAGTTACCCATCAAACACCGTCATTTCCCTTACCTTGGCTGACCCGGTGTGGATGCCCTTTTCTTAATGCAAAACCTGCAGCAGTGGGAGTTGTATTGGTGATGAACTGTGCAAACCTCGCAGCTGAAGGCAGAATTGTTCCTTCTGAGCTGGAGCAGGCACTTTGTCAGCTCCCTGCCGATGACTAATGCAGCAGATAACCTTTTCTTTCTTGTGGGGCCTTTCTGAATGGACTCAAAATACACCATCGATCTTTATTAATGCTGTCACTCCTCCCGCAGAGGTGCTCTCCCTCAAACCCATTTTTCCTTGTACAGAAACAAGGGCTTTCCAGAAGATTATCCATACCTATAATTACACCTGAGATGCCAGACTGTCACCTGCTGATGGGAAGGAGACCTAGCAAGTAACCACCTAACAAATAGACCTCAGCCAGGGTGACACAAGACATATAAACGAGCCAACAGTTAAGGTGATAAATGTGACACTTTGCAGAGAGCTCTGTCAGCTGCACTGGTTTGGAGGGGGGGAATTGCATGAAGAACGAACCAAGTACTTACCGCTCTCTACCGATTTCTGAATAAATAATTTTTTTTCTCTAAAATAAAAGACTTAGCGGGAAAAATTTGTTGGGGTTTTTTCCCCCCCTCCTGCACAGTCACAGTCGTGTGGGGCCCTTTGCTTCCCCCTGCTGCCACCCTGAAACAGCACAGGGTGGGCTGTGGCTCCAGCCAGCCGTGGGAGTGGGGAAACTAATGAGGGTGGGCTCCGCCGGCAAGCGCTCCTGCATCCCACAGCTCCCACGGTGCTGCTGTGAGAGCTGCGAGAGCAGGAGGCCAGGAGGAATAAAAGCCACTCGGCCCCCCCTGCGTGCCTCACTGCCCACGGGCAGAGTCCCAGGGAGCCGAGCCGAGCTCTGGGGTCCCACCGGGGAGGACTCTCCCAGCTGCCTTTCGCTGAAGGCTGGATTTTGCGGCTCCTCGGCATCTCCCACACGCGCAGGTGAACGGATTTGGCACCCACAGCACGCTCAGGTAAGAGGGGTTTGCTGGGAAGTGGATAACGTGCATAAAAGCCGGTGTGGGGCTTTGTGGTTTGTTAGGAAACCGGGTCTGGAAGAGGACTTTACTCTGAGTATTTCAGAAAGATAAAAAGAAACCATTCCCTCTAGCAGTTCTTAGAGAAGAGCCCTTGCTCCAGAGGGGTTTGCTAGCCCATGTACACCTCGTGTGTCCCAGCAGGGACCCCTTGGCAGTCAGAAGCCATCGAGTGAGAACTGGGATCTTAGGAAGCCCAGGAATTCTGCCTGTTGCATCCACCAGTGCGGAGTGGGGCACTTGCAGCTGGGAGAGAGCAGGGCTCAGTTTGAAAAGTCTGAACATCATCGTACAAGCGTGGACATGGCTCTTGTTTGGACTGACATGTGGTGGGGCCAGCCTGAAGTTCTCTTTTGGCTTTGCTGTAGGTCAGGCATGCACCAGTGCTCATCTTCTTTTGACTCCTCTTACCTAAACATTTAGGATGAGAATAATGACCAGAAAAATAAAGCTAAAACTCCGAAAGAGCAAAGGAAACAGGCTGGAGAGTCTGCGCTACAGAGACCTGTCACTGCTACTTGTAAGGCACAAGGAACTGAGTTACAGCAGGAGGCAGCAGTGTGGGACACAGCAAGCGCTCTGGGTGGGCAAACCTGGCCACCGACCACCAGCAGTGAGGAGGTATTGGACAGCCTGGAAAAGGCACAGGGGTGCTGTGGCTCTACCGTGGCTCAGTTGCAGCCTGCCACCCAGAAAAGCAGCTGGATGGAGAGGCTCCAGCATCCTGCAAGGTTCACAGGCTTGTCCCCACTGCTTGCTGGCCTTTCTAACCCTGGGGAAAGGGCCCTTTACGCTGGGGAAACAAACAGTGAAGGACTGATGGGAGGAGGTCCAGAAGTCGGCTTTGGTCTTTAACTTTTTTTCCTAGTTGTAGCTGAGTTTTATGTTTTGCGTATGACTTTCCCAACTCACTAGTAAACTGGGAGCAGACAGAGGGGGCAGGACACCCCCCCTTGTATGCCACCAGTCTTCATGCTGCACCACTTCCCGTTTCCTGCGAGTTTCAGTGACCATTTCCCTGTTTCAGCTGGGAAACAAAACTCTTCTGCAGCTGCCTGGCTGCTGAATTTCACTTTGTCTCCCTCATGCATCACCACAAAGGAAAATAATTAATTTTGAACACCACAGCAGCTTCTGCAGAATCACCAGAGGTCTGAGGGAAAGGGGCAACACCTCTTGATCTGGCAAATATAATGACTTCTCTGAGGGATTTGTCAGTCCTGGAGAAGTCAAAGCCAACATCTGAGGAAGGACTGAAACCATCACCTGGTTTACGTGTTATGTGTGCTGTGTTCTTGTGTGAGCACACTTTGTGTGCAGACATCACAGAATTGCTTTATCTCACCTGTTGGTACTGCACACACAAAGCTCTGATTCACAGTCACTTCTGGGCTCTGTCACTAGATGGTGACACGCTTCCAGACACCAAAGCGTTGTCGTTTTTTCTTTCCGTGAAAAAGACAAGTAAATAAAGACAAAACGTATGTTTTTACCCTTTGCTTATGGAAATACAGCATTCCCAGCCACACAAAATTCCACTTAAGATAATTTGATATTCAACTGATTTTTAATATGGCACTGGATTGATTAATACTGTTTCTGTAAGAATTACTGCTATAAAAGTAATTTTAGTCATAAACATATACCTAAAGACTAATATTCCTGATTTCTGCATAATTTAGAACATCTTTGTCAGCAGCCATTGCTACATGCAAAATGAATGCCTGTGCACTTTCCAGGAACAAACCTTCACTAAAAGTTTTAAAGTTAATGTGTCATTTTGTTGTGAAAACTACGAGATTCCCTTCCTCCTTTCTGGTTTCCCTGAGCATGCAACAGTGCTTATTTTTTTCCTTAAAATGCTTATCAATAGTTGTAGCCCAAAGACACAGTATTTCCTCTGCTGAAGAAGGTTTGGTGGCTGGTATGAGACACATGCACTCACCAGAGGTCAGGCACTCACGTAATTTCCATTCCAGTCCATTGTTCAGTACTGATGGACATGTCCTCTGGGATATGAAGATGAGGGCTGGAAAAGGAGAGCTAAATTTCATGAGACATCTGGTGAGATGAGGCACACTGGAAACCTGGATATGTATGTTGGTGGCTGGCTGCATCGTGCAAGGGTTACTGACCTGGTGGGATGTCTGTGAATGCCTCAGTCCCTGACTCTTGCTTGGTCACTCACCCCCAGGAAAAACCACACCTGCCTCTATTACTGCCCGGAAATAGAATCTGCAATGCCATTGTACAAGGAGCAAACCCATCCCCTTCCCCATGGCAGCAGAGGGTCCCGTCTGGGCTTGGAGATAGTCAGCCTTGACTAGTAGGGCTTGGACAGACTTTGGAATGCAGTATGGTCATGTATCAGCTGGGTGAACAGCTCTGTCTTTATCTTCAGCGCATGCCTGGGGCCTTGTGGTCCCTAGAAAGCTCTGGGCCAAGCTAGACACAGCATTGCATGGGAAAACCCCAGGGTGGATTGCATGTCAACTTAGAGCACAATGAGGCTAAGCTTAAAATACCGCGCTTTAACCACTAGGAAATCTAGAGGCTATTTTGAGGTATGTGCAGGAATACAGATTCCCTTATCCAGGCCTCCTCCACACACACCTTCTTCTGTCACACAGCTGCTGCTGGTGGCAGACTTGTGGTGACCCTGGCCAGAAGCTGAGGCTTGGAGCATGTGTGTGTGTTTCTGTGTGTGTGTGAGCTTTCCACACTCCCATTGACACTGGATGCTACTTAACTGAATGATGCTGTCTGAGGCCTGATCGTGGATGCCTGGCTGCTTGCTCATCCTTCACCTCACCTCATAAAAATTCTTCTTTACAAGGACCTACTTTCTAATCCAGCTACTTTTCTATCAAAGGCATCTTGTTCTGGGCTCCCTGTGGTTTGCAGTTTTTATTCTATATTCTTCTTCCAAATTCTCCACAATCTTAAAACGATTTTCGTACTTTCTCCTCTTTTTCTTGAATTCATTTTTGCTCACTAATTAATTTTTGCTGAGGTTTGTGTAGCAAACCCCACCTGTTTCACTGGGTGTTCTCGTAACAGTTAAACATACTTTGTTCTGCCCCAACCCCAGTCGAATTCAAGATAGAACCTTTCAGTAGGACAGCATTAATACTTCTCCCTCAGCCTCCCTGTGACCCCAGAGCTCGAGCATCTTCACCAGGAGGCAAGCCTGGAGCAGCTGGAAGGCATGCCTGCCTCTGGGTATGCCACGCTGCTGGCTGCATTTGTGTGTGCTTGGAGTTTTTGAGGGTAGTGAAAGCCTGCCAGCATGTGTGAGTACTCTGAGTCAAGATACTTAGTAAGGTAAAGGCAACTCTCACAGCCATATTAATTTCTCTGTCTCCACAGACACCCCAAAAGGCTCACCACAATGGCTGCTGGCCTTGAGAAAGCCTGCCACCGGTGCATATCGAAAATTGCCAGCAATGGTAAGGCAGTATTTTAATGGTATTTCAAGTATTTTGATCACCTGATGTATTTAAGCAGCCCTGTTGCTAAGCCAGGTATATAAGGGAATCAAGATGGTACCAAGTCCCACCTGAATCTTCCACTGAAGTTTCCTTTCCTAGACAATTTTGGATGCTGATGGAGTGTGCAATATTAACTTTACCCAAACAGCAGCTGCCTGCTGAAGTATTTACGTATAGCAACCGGCATAAAATTTCAAACAAATACAAACACCACCATGTACCTAAATATGGGCTGCAATTGACAGCCTAAGCAAAATAGTGTGTTTGCCTCCTCTTTGAAGTGTTACCTTACACATAGGGCTGCAGAAGCATCCACAGGGAAAATCACCTGGTAAAGAGCAGCACAGCCACCCTGGGAACAAACCCTCCTAGGAGCAATTTCTGCAAAGCAAAACTGCTGCCAGCCTGTGTGGTGGCACAGGGACACAAGTCTGGGGACAGAGCACGGTCAGGAATATCCCTCCTTTCGCCCAGTGAGATTTGGGGCAGGGTACTCTTCCCTCTGCCTGCCTGCTCCCTGGCACCAGGGCCCCTGCAGGGGCAGCTATCCCCCACAAGTAGCCCCTCGGTGTGGGTTGGAAGCACAGCTACCTGGACAGAAGTCTTTTGCAGGACAGCCTGGGCTCACTCAGGTTTTAAAGCAACTGGTTCTTCCCACCCAGGCTGGAGGACACAGAGGGCTGTAAGGAGCTGACAGCTGCTTGAACAGGCTGGTTCTTGCTCTCCAAGGAGCAACACAGCAGAAAGTTGACCTGGGCTGAGGCTGTGCAAGCTGCACAGAGGCACAGGGGAGACACACTTCAGACGTGGGTTTTTGTAAGATCAGGGAAGCAGTGTCCTCGGCAGGAGGTTCAAATCCATGGGTTTTAAAGCAGCTTACTCCTGCTGACTGCATCTCCTTTTCTCTCTGAGTTGCAAGTGCCTTTTGCTTTCACTTCTAGGCAGTAGAAATTTCTAATTCCACCCAAATACAAGAAAGAGCAAACCCCTTGACCACTCCTCATAACTGATACTTTACCCACGCTAATTGTTGCATTTGCTAGTCTAGGGTGTTACCTTCCATATTCCTGATCTTTGCTTTGCTTGAAAGACTGTCAAAGCTCAGAATGAACTTTTATTAATGATTAAACTCCTCAACTCCTTGCTGCCTTACAAACTGCCAGAGAAAATCAGGCCATGGGGACAGAAAGCTCAATCCAGGCCTCCCTGCAGAAACCTGGCACAGGCAGGGAAGGAGAGGACATTTTCTGTCCCACTTTTTCATCCTTGCCCCAAGGGAAAGGAGGGCTACGGGATGATGGAAAACAAGGGATGCAGAGCATGTGGCACTCTGATTACACCCTGACCATTGCCTGGGAGTGGAATTGGGACCCAGCTAGTCCCTGTGGGATTTCTCACATCCTGCAGAAAGGACGTACAGTGGGGATCTGGACCCGCTGGTGAATATCACAAATTGAAATGTCAAAAGTGGTATTTTCTCTGATTTTTGTTCCTAGTGGTTAAAAGCAAAATGTCACCGTTGCCTGTTATTAAATTACCACTGGAACTTCAACGAAGACAGAGAAAATAATTAATTATTCTGAATATTTTTTTTTAAGATTGGAATCAGTTCTGATCTCACTTAGGCTCTTCTACACCAGAAGCACTCTCTTGGGTACCTGAAAAGTTACCCATGAGTAAGGCAACTCAGAAATACCACTCCAGAAAACTATCTTCGGGTTTTCATTGTGCTTAAGTTCAAAATCAGCTCACCTTTAGCTATGGATCAGCTAGTGCATCCAAAATTGATTTTCTGTTCATTAAAATGCAAGCCCTCATGAAGTGCAGTGATGCTTAATTTCACTTTTTCTGGGCATCCTGCATATATTTTTCAAAGAGCTTTTCAGCACAAACCCACATTTGTACCTATGGTCTCCTGATATTTAAATAATTCCCAAGAGCCAACCCACCTGTGGAGCATCTTTTCATTCTCTGTGTAGCAATTTAAGTTCAGTCTTCAACTAACTGACCAAAATAAAAAAGGCTAATCCACTACCCTTGGTCTACTGCAAAGCAAACTGAATGGCTCTATATGTAATACCTAAATATTGTTTGAAAGGTGCTTCCGGAAATTATTCACAAGGGACCAAATCCAGAATCTAGACCATGGCATAACTGTAGTTTAGTGGTTAGAGGTATAACATAAAATTCAGACAAGAGACTCTGCAATATTGCTCAACCCCCAAAGCACCTACACCTAGGACTTAAATTTTAGGTGATGTGATATACTGATATCTGGGTACCAAAGTTCTATTTTGCAGTAATTTAACCTTGCCTAAGCAAAGAGTGATGGAGCATAGCAAATGGCTGGTGGCACTGAACTTGGATTTGGTCAGTTTTCTCACACTTCCCCTGCCTCATATGGTGGCTTTGCACTGGAACTAGAGACCTCCATGGAAATGGATGTTCCTTACCCTGAATCCTCCAGCTTCTGAGTATCCAGTTTGCTTGAGGGATTAAATCACCCCAGGGATGGGATTCCTGCCATTTGTCCCCAGAGAGTACTCCATCAATATATCTCCTTGCTATGGCATTTAGCCTCATGAACAGAGCTGTCTTTGGTTTGGCTCAGGTTCATCTCATGTCTCTACTCTTTGGACCACTCACAGGTCTGGTTTTGAGTGCTCAAACCTTGCTGTTATTTTCTCTCATTTGGTAGTGGCTGGCCAAGCTGAATGGATTTAATTCCTTTCCTTCATGTTACTTCATTCAAGTCTTTTCTGCATATCCCATCTGAGATGGTGACATTTTCCTGTGACTCAAAAGCACAGAAGGACAGCCGCAGCTGTCCTGGTACCTGCAGCTACCAAAACCATGGGCAGACACATCCCTGGTCTGTAAAATATATCACCTTGCTGGGGCTGGCTCCTCAGAAAGATCCATTGAGTCTTCCTTTGCCATCACAACACCCTCACAGGCTGCATTCTTTCTTTCCTCCAAGTGCCTGTCAGTACTGCAGGGGATGCCTGCAGATGCCATGAAGGAATAAAAGACGGATGAAAATACCTGCTCCCTATCTGCACTCCAGCCTGTTACACCACCCATGCTGCAGTGCAGCACACCGTGACACTGCTTGCTAAGCTACTGCACAACCATCTGCATCCGCCTCAGGGCGTCAGCATGCCAGGGACCCTGCCAACTGAATTTGACCGAAATTTCCTAACACCCCGACTGCTGGGAGTCAGCCCCTCCAGAGTAGCATTCCCACAGGGTGTCCAAAGGGTGTACTGTGAGTTTACACACAGAGTTTTGCTCCTCAGCTTGTTCACACAGATAAATCCTGGATCTGCTGCAGGATTTGTTTGGAAGCTGGTAGAATCTCATGAAAAAAAATATTTAAAAAAATAATTTTTTATCCAGAACCTGACAGGCTACAGAACAAATAGCACTTGGGAATGATGGTAATGCAACCAACACTTCATTTATTACTGTATTTATTATCAGAGAGCTTGTCACACACTCTATTGAGCAGCCTGCACTACAGCTGTATTAGCATACTACTAAGAAGACTAGGTAGGTTGAGATTTATATTCATAAATCACTTCTGAAAATCCTGTGAAAAATCTTACCTGAAAAGGAAGAAACTTTTCTCTCTCTTCAAAGTAAACAGGGACAGCCTGAGCTGACCTGAAACTTCCAAGTGCTTGCAAAACTCATGGCAGCAAAATAAAGTCTGAGGAGCCCACAGGTGAATTGGTGCCACATCCAATACTGCCTCCAGATCCCAAGCAAATGCCAGAGGACAATAGGCTGTGTGCCCTGAGCCCAGGCATGGAAGTGGGGACAGAAAAGCAGGGAGTGGCTGAGGACTCCGGGTAGAGACTGTGGAAGATGCAAAGGCTCAGGCATCAGACAGGAGAGACACCACGACATACAGGCAAAATGTCAACAGTGATTTCAAGTGTGTTTACTTCTGTGGGGAGACCTTGGAAAGAGGAACTCAGCTAAACAGCAGATTTATATCAGCTGGCTGTACTGCTGGGCAAGAGACACGAAACCTGCACCCACTGATCTGATTTTTGTGACCACAGATTTCAAGGAATGTGCAAGATACTCAGCCATTTGTTCTCTTCTTCCTCGGTTGTGATCCCAGACACAAGCTCTTCCCTTCATCCATTTCCCGGCTCGTTCGGATTCCCACAGCAGGACTTCACCAGTGCCCCAGCAGGCGCTGCCCTGCTGGTACAGAGCAGTGGGTTCTCCTGTCTGGTTCCCGAGCTTCACAGGGCAGATATCCTATTGAGCCATGCATGGAAACACTTCCCTAACTGAGCTGTGCTTTTAGGGACTACCAGCCCTTTTTTGCTACTTGCTCCAGGAGCGGGTTTAGGGACTTCTCTGACCAGCCTGTGAGGGGATATCACCGCCATAAAAATACCACAAGCCCCACGTGTGGACCTGCCTAGCCAGCAGCATCCTCTGTGCTGAGCTGTGCTACCCTGCGGCAAGTACCATTTTCTGGAGCAATTTGTCGTCGGACCAGAACGGGGCAGCAGAGCCCAGACAAACCCAGGCAGAGAATGTGTATATCCCAGCTGAGCAGCATTTCTGTGACACCCCCGCACATTTAGGGGAAATCAGTCTTTAGTGCTGCCAGCGACACTGAGAGTGGCTGCAGAGCCCTGCCAGTTGTGTAGGCAATTGTTGAAGAGTCTCACTTTGTTAAGCATGGATCTGGAAGCCTTCCCAGACTACGCATCTGCCCCTCCAATTCGAGACCTAAGAGGCTGTAGCTGAATGGGGAGATAATGAGTAAATACATTCCCAGCGACTGCTTTGGGAGCGGAATTAATGAACCATTTTCTTTTTCTCTTGAGCTCTGAGTGGTCTCTACCTCCCATTTCTCCCCTCCAAAATCAGCCTATTGGGTAGATGTCAGACACAAGCAGACACGGACAGCTGTGTGCCAGATGTGCAGCCTCACGTGTACGTGAGACCGTGGAGCTTTTTCAGAGCTCACTGCAGCGCCCGTCCCCGGGCTCAGGCAGACCACGCGCTGCACAATTAAGAAATTACATGATGCCTCCTCCTCCTCCTCCTCCTCCTCCCAAGCTCCCGAGCACTTCCCGTGCAGCAAGGGCAGGGACAGGAGGCAGCTCCGAAACCGCAGGCAGAGGGGTGACGTCGCTCCGAGGGCTGCGCTGCAATGACAGGACTGCTGGCAGTCGGTGCGATGTCTGCGGACCCGAACTGCACCCCTCTGGGCACCAGATAAAGGAGCTGCTCAGCCTGTGGGCACTATTTGCCCACAAATGATGTTGGAAGCCCAACTCAGCTACAATACCATCGCTTCTGAATATGAAAGAATAGTAGAGGCTGTCAGTGGTTGAAAGAGTTTAGTCAAGTGTAGGACACTATTCAAGCAGAGGAAGAATTTCTGTACTGTGCAGCGTTCTGAGCAAAAATGAGAGAGAGAGATAGACTGGCCGACAGGAAAAGGAGGAGGGGGCTGCACAAAGGAACAGAAGTATTTTCTTCAGCTCAAAATACCCTCAGTCTCTACCAATTCACAGAGATAACAAACATGCTACTTCTGAGAAAGATGTCTCTCAAGCACTGGAGTGTAAGATCCTGGTTCTCTGTGGAGAGAACACGAGCAGTTTGTGGGGGATGGTGTGTTCCCATGAAAAGTGTCTGCAAGTCAGAAAGGCTGGTGGATCTGCCCTGAATTTTGATGCTGCTCCTACATCCTCTCTCTGTTTCTCCTTCTGTAAAATGGAGGCAATGACGCTGCCCTTTCTCTCTAAGGCAGCCTGAGGGTGATATTTTGGCAGTGCTGCAGAATTTCCCAGCGTGGCACTGTCTGCAGGGTGCTGGCAGCATCCCTGCTCCTGCACGGCCAGGAGGACGCCATGCGCCTTGCAGAGGTTGCAGTTCTCTGGCATGGGGAACTGCGTGACACAGTTTGCCTGGGGAAGGGCTTGTCCAAGCCCAACCCTGAATGCTTGCTCCAAGATTTTTTTCACAATCCTCTCAGGAGACATCCCACTCTTTTTTTTATCTGTGCTCTTCTCAGCCCCTCTGCAATCTATGCCCACCTGCCCTTTGGCATCCTCAGGCACCCGCTTGCAGCCTGAGCCATTTGTGGAAGCTCTCTGCAGGGACACTTGCCACAGAATGTCCTCATTATATTTTACTCTCATTTGGCAGGACAGCATTTCACTTTAATGTTGCCAAGTGCTCGTGATTAGGCACAGAGGTGACAGCTCTTGTAAGACAGGCTGCTCACGCTGTTCTAGATGCTACTGCCCCTCACTTTCTGTGAAAGTAAGCATTCATTCTCCGCAGCACCAGGCTGTGCTGGGAAAATATCAGGGCTCAGATACACCAGCAACTCTCTAGGGAGTAAGTAAGCACCTCAGATCCACTCTGCTGCAGGGACAGTCTATGTGCACCCCTGAGAGCATCCTTCCATGAAGCTTAAGCTGATCTATCCCAATGACAAATCCCAGTCCTTGTAGCAGGGCTGCTATCTTTGCATTCATGAGCCAAGCTGGGTCAGGGAGTTAGACCAGCCAGAAACTACTCACATCTGTAATAAAGACAGTTTATTTAGCTATCAGTGAAAACTAAGTGAAATGGAATTAAAGCTGCTATTTGCTTAGCAAACAGATACGGCTCATCAGTTGCCATGGATTAGCTGATGCAAAATTACTTGTTACAGCACAGTCGCCCGGCAGTGCCTCTGAACAGGATGCAGAATAAGGCAGCAGTGGCTCAATGTTTGCCCTTGCAATAAGACAAGCTGCAAGTAGTAGCTGAAAAAGCAGTTGGTGTCTCTCACTGCACTCTGGAAGTGCCAAACCACATGCTGGTCCCATCATTGCAAATGCTGCAATGAGGTGGTAGTTCCATCCCATCAAGTGCACTGCATTTCTTGCTGCACAGCTGTGTGGATACAGGGCACCTGTAAAGAAATGGATGGAAATGCTGGTCTCTAAACTTGAACTAGCCCAAATAACACTGTCTTTCTTTTCTCATTCACAGCATGCTTTATATTTGGGCTCCTCGCTTTCCTTGCCTTACCACTGTCCATGACTTTTATAGGTAAGTTTACTACTAAAGCAATTTGAAAATAGAAACTTCCTGGCACTGTGTGGCAGGTTAACACATCTGGTGGAAGAAAGGAGCTGGAAAATTCAGAGTTTCCAACTGTTAAACCTCTGTGTTAGTACTTCAGCTTCAGACAGAAGCCCAGCCCACACTCCATATTGGGGAGGAAGGAGCACTTGAATTCTGACCCTGTTTATCTTAAAAACCCTTCCAGGGTGTTTTACCTCAAAACTCAGCTTTGTCTGTGGGAAGAAGCTCAGAATCTGACACATGAGAAGATTTCATTAATCAGGATCCCTCTGTATTAACTACACTGCAAAAAACCGCAGAAGCATAGTGCTAGAAGGGAAAAAGAGATACTGTAGGCTGCTATTTCTCTACCTTTTTGAAAATCAGACCTGCTTTTTGGCTGATCTGTCTCTGTATAACCCCTCAAAGGCTGGATTTGTGAGCAGCATTTCAAGATCAAATATTTAAGAAAGGAAAATCCTTTGAGCTGCAGAATTTTATAGGTTTTTAAACTGCATAAGACCCCTCTTTTCTTAAGCATCACCTTTCCCTTATCATTAACATAGATTTTTATTTTTTCCTTAACACTTCATTTCTCCCTTTGGGCCTTTCACATCCTCCATATGGGTTGTGAACCTCACTTGAGGAACATCAGTAGAGACACTAGTCCACCATGCTCTTGGCATCTGTGACAGATGTCTGACTTGCCCTTGCTCAAGGAAATTCCATGGCTTCCCAAGGAGCCTATTTTAACATTTTATTGCTCAAACAGACAAAATATTTTTCCCCATATCCAACCTAAATCTTCCCTATGGCAAATTAAACAGATTACAGCCTGTCCTGCCCATTGTGGTCACAAAAACAGATTGGTCACTGTCCTCCTCAGGAGATCCTTTGAACTGTTTGAAGGCTGCTATTATAACCCTGCTCCATCTTCTCTTTTATTCCCAGAGGTCTTAAAAACCTATTTCTTTCATCCTGACCTCACAGGTCACTGTTTCTTTTTTTTTTTTTTTTCTTCCTCCTTTGGCCTCTGGCCAATGTAAGTATTTTTCCTTAAAAAAAGAAAGAAAGATGTAACACAGACCTCCAGCTGAGACCTGAGGAATGAGCAGTGCAGAGTAATTAGCTCCTCTGTTTAACAGGCAGGATTTCTGCAAATACACCTCAAAATGAAACATGGTCTCACTGTACCAACCCATTTCCTCCAATTTAGTTTATGGCGCATTGTAAGCCCAGATGGTTTTTGGCAGTGCTGCTCCCTATCAGACATTTCTCATTTTTTATTTACATTGAAGTTTCCTCCCCTACACACAATGTTCAGCTCTACAGGTTTTCATCTCATAGGTTTTGAATGCCTTTTTCCAGTGTATGCAGATCACTTTGAATTCAAAGTCCTCAAGAGGCCTTGTCTTTGAGAAGCTGTTCACCTTCTGCCTCTTTATTCATGAAAGATGGTCCAAATGAACTCTACGTACAGATGCCGTGGGCAAGACACATCCCACCTGGACTTGGACTGTGTGCATCCACAACCAGGCTGAGTGCTGGGCGTTGTCCTTGCAGGCTGTTAAGAGAAAAGGACGCTCCTGACAGTGAAAGTCCCTCACCCTGTGTTAGGTGTGTGTCTGAGATGAGGTGACTTAAGGCAGTTGGGACACCTGGCCCATTGGCATGGATAATTATCCAAAACCACAAAATAAGTGTTCAGCTAAAGGTTGCTGCTCTTCCCTTTATCTGGGGCCTTCAAAGTACCACTGATGGCTATGGCGGAATTCCGATTAGGATGTCCTAATTAGGAATTAGGGAGTTCTAATGAGGGATTAAGGAGCAATTAGGAAGTAGGGAAATGGCCTGAACTGTTACATCTCAACACTTCAGCTCTTATACTTATCCATGACTTAAGATTGCTATTTATCCCTTAAGAAGATTCTAGCTTTAGCTCTTCCCCAGGCTGAATATGCCTGAGCTGTGAAATTGGAATGGGAAGGTATAATTCAAAATGTGGTGTGGCTTCCACACATATTGACACCCAGCCTTCTGGAAATGAAGGGGGAATCTGACCACTTATAAATATCATTTCTCAGGAATATTTCATAATATCTTTATGATCAGTGAGAAGTAGAAAGTATACGGTAAGATATTAGCCTGGAGCTCTGGGTATCTCCTGCATCAGATACGGAGCCCTTTTTTTCCCCCACAACTCACAGAAATTAAGAGATAATGTCACTGTAATATAGTGTTGTCAGAGGATATTGGTTTCCTGCAGCTCTGTATCAGCAAAGGCATTTTTAGGAAAATGAAATGTCAAGGAAAATGCAGATATTTATTATCCAAGCAAAAGCCTATGATTTTCTGATAATAATCTGTTTCCACGATCTCAGAAAAAACTTGTTGATGTGCCTCCAGTCATTTTGACTCTTGCTTCCTACAGAGGAAAACTGTGAGATACAATACGTGTTAAAACTCAGAGATGAATAACAGGCAGCCCTGGTAATAATTACACGCTAACATTATACACTCTTAAAATTCAATAATGCTGTAAATCACAGCATAATTCAAGATACATGAAAAGGACTCAGCATATTTTCCAAGCTGCAGACTTGTGACATCATTTAAGCCACAAATTGTTTAGCAACTTTTTCACTTCTACTTGCAGAGATGATCCCTTTTTTTCACTAAACACTCCAAAGATACAGAGTTCTTTGGTTTTTTGTTTGTTTTTTTTTTTTAGTTTCCGGGACAGTGAAGGATTACTCCCAATAACACATTCTTGTATGTTGTCCAGAGTACCTTTATCTACAGAATTCCCCAAGGCTAGCTAAATCACATTTGAAAGCTGATGACATAGTTTTCTCAATAAGCAGTCTAAATTTCCCCTCGTTCAAATTTAACCCAGTACTACTCCTCACACTCAGATCTACACCAAGTAATTCCTCAACTCTCAAGTGCTCCTGAGAGTTGTCTGAAGCCTATTCTCATTTTCCGTGCCTTTATGTGGGAACCAGTCTTGTGCTTTAGCAGGTAACACAATCTTTCCTTGCATTTCAGTCCTTCAGCCAGTCCTCTGATTTGCTGATATGCTTTCTGACAAAATGGTGCCCAAAAGCAATTATTTTGAGATAAATTCTCTGCAGAATCTTACATTCCCAAATGTAAGGCCCAAAGCCAGGGCTTGACTGAGGTCTGTGCTAACAACTGCAGTCATCCACTAGGAACACCTGAAAATGGCCTGGCATGTTGTGTTCTCTGCCTCCCATTAGAAGAAAAGTTGGGGAGCAGGCACCAAACACTGGATCAGCCTTGCTATACAGAAATCCTCCTTTCCTATGGAGTGTTCTTCAGCCATTTTCAGCTGAGGAGAGCAAAGCAGCTAAAAAGAGGACAATGCTGTAATGACTTTAATTGGTCCTGACCCCTTATCTCATGGATAATCATGAGTCACAAGGACACTTGGTTGGTAGTGATCCATTGTGGGCCATGCCAGAGCACTGCCCCAAATGGTGCCCTTAGAGAAGCTCATGTCCTGTTTGCTCACAAGTGCTCTTTCCACTTGCAGGACTCTGTGTCCTGACTCACACTGCACTGTTGTTCTCTGGTAGCCAAGATGTAAAATGTGCAAGTACCTCTGCTTTCCCAAGCCTCCCATCTCTTTTTTTTTTTCCTCTTTGGACATTGTGCAGACTGTGTCTGACCTTGCAAAGGTCTTTGGTGTATTCCTTTGGACTCATGTGCTGGTCTGTGTTTGTGGTCAGGTTCAATTGCTTTTCACTCTGAACCACAGATTGCTCTGGCTTGCATGGAGCATTGCACCAAAAGCAGAGCTTTCATTTTGCATGGTCCATATATCCCACCTCTAGCAGTCAAAGGAGAACATATCTGTCGCTTACGGGAAAGAAGTGCTGGCATTGATGCTTTCCTACTAGTTTTGGTGTTCCCAGATAAATCGAACACACGCTGTGTGAGAACTGATTGGCACATGCACTGATTTCACTGTAACAAATACCAGTGCCCATCTGTCAACTGTAGGTCCATATTTCCTCTTCACACCTTGGGGTGTATTTTTAAAGTTACTACTGTATCACCCGCTTTGACCTACTCTTTTGCTGTCATATCTGTCTGCAGTATTCTTCCAAAACCTACAGAGTGCCCCTGTCTGTCATTCAAATCCTTCCCAAGACTGGCTGCTGACATGTTATATGAAAGGACTCCATAACAGATTTGTCTGGGAAAGAGAATCATAGCTCCATGAGAAAAAAAAAATCAATTTTTTCTTTATTTTTTTCCCTCCTCAAATTGAAATCTCAGTAACACACTGGAAGTAGAAATTGCCTATGTTCCTAAATTGAAACATATTCCCAGTGATCCCTGGCCAGCTGCTTTTGTGGCAAGCTATTAGATGGCCAAGGATTCTGGAAACCCTGAAAGCAGCTCTCTGATGAAAATGATGTAATTTGTGACCATTTCCCTACTGCCTACCCCTAAAGTTGGGAGTCTGAGCAAGTCTCAGCATTACATAGTGGCAAAATGGACAAATAATTACAGCTTTGTAATAGGGACCAAGGGGGAGAGAGTCCAGATCCATCTAAGCCCAGCCTTATTCATTAATTAAAAGGTTAGTAATAAATACTTAGTATAGAAGAGTCCACTGGACTGCACAGGCCTAACACACAGGGGATCACAAAACTGCAGATCACAAAACACTGCCCCATGTCCTATGACTGAAGTCAGACCTGTAGGCAAGCAACCACAATCCAACCTGTACTATGCTATGTACAGAGTGCAGGAGACGTTCAGGACATCAGCAATGTTCTCGATCAGCAACAGCAGTGGATTTGATGGGCAAATTGACAAGATGAAGAAGATTACAGCTACAGAAAAGGGAAAACAAAACAAAACCCCAAACCCACCCAAAACAACAAAAAAATCCACCAAACCAAAACCCACTGGTACGTCTTTCTGATTCCTCCTATTTAGTGTAGTTCTGAAAATAGAGGCAAAACATTTCACCTGAGAGATGTTTGGCACTAAGACCAGGACATTCAGTATCCTGCACCAAGGTAACTCCAATTACTCAGAGAAAAGTCAAAATAGCTTCTTGAAAACTATTCATACAGCTAGAAGAAAACAGAAAATCCTTTCTACCCTCTGCAACTGATCAGTCAAAGCCCTGAAACATGGGATCAATAACAATAAAATTACAGTGTAATAAGCTGTTTAAATTTTCTAAAGATGCCATTGGGTAAGAGTCTTGGGCGGTGGATTCATCCCAGCTAACTTACAGGTATCTACAGCTGGCTGTCCAGATTCCTTGTATAGCCATGGAGAGAGGGAGGTACTTTCAGGGACCAACTCAACCTATTTCAAATGCCTATCTTAGGCTAAATGAATTGAATTTTACAAGTGTCTATTTCTCCTTATTGACTACAGAGCCTAGAAAACTAGTTCACATATGGATGCCTGCATTGCAGACATCTATATTTGGACAGATGAGTTTCACTGCCACAGACCTGTATCACAAGCTTCAGTCTCTACTGCCAGCAACATCCTCACACAGCCGTACACTCCCTTCCTTAAAACTCACCCAGCTTCCCCTTTCTTACAGTAGATTTGAGGGTTGCCAGGATCCCCAGCTCCGTAACAACCAATGCTTTTATGCCCCAGAAAACCAAACAGCTTGGAAACTTGAGTTTCTACAGTTCCCTATCAGCTGCCTTGAAAGCTAAAACGGTTCCAGGTGCTCCCACATGTACTGGCTCCCAAGCTTCCAGGCATCTGACTCAGGAACATGCCACACTCATAGGAACTAATGAGCAGGAAAACCCCAGGAAAAGCTTATCAGAATTCCTTCTTTTCACAGTTTTGATTTTCAGAGAATTTTCTACTGCTGATGAAAATTTCCTGTCCAATTGAGTCAATGGTTCATTTAACAAAGTGAAGTGGCTGAAACTAATGACCTCTATATGTGGCTCCAATCAGTAATGCCAAAAAATAGTAATGTTGTTGTTGCCTTTGCTCTATCTCTGCTTTCTTCTGCCTTTTGCTTGTTCATGGCCATGACTCCTGTAGTGGGAGGTGCAAACCCCTCTTAGTTCAGCCACCATTTCAACACACACTGGATACGAGTCCTGGGTGTGGGCACTACACTTCACTTACAGCATCTATAGTTTTCACTGTACAGCTTGCTGCAATATCTGATCACTTGAGATAACAAACATTCATTTTTGCCATTCAGGAATGAAGTTTTTGGAAGATTGCCCAGTTCAGCCACTAATTCCCTTATATCTGTTGGTGGGTGGCGTGATTGGCAGCCTAAAGGTAATGTGCCTTGTGTGTGTGAAAAATATTTTGTGTGACTCGACTTTGACTTGCTAGTTAAGATGTGATAGCTCCAGACAGCCACAGGCACACAGTACTGGAGAGTTACCAGGGCTGGACTGTGCTTGTTCCAGCACCGAAAGCACCTGTCAGTCAAGTGAGTTGCTAATGAGCTCAGCATTGTCCCACACATTATGGTGTGACCTTCTCCTACATCACAGCATCTGTGCCACCATCCCTACTCAGGGAAATGACTGCTTAACACAGATGCCTATTGTAAATGGGCTCCTTTTTTCACAAGCAGTCCTCCAAACATGTCAAATCTTTCTCTTTCATTCTCACACAGACAGGACAAAAGTTAAGTTACTCTCCTTGCTTTGGGAATACTATAAAACTACAGCTGTACATAGTCCTTCACAAGTTCAATTTACTCCCACTTGGACCTGGCCAGAAATAATGACTCTGCAGCAGAATCACTTCCTTCCAGAGTAAATATATCCCTGCACCACAGCAGGGCTTATTAATTTAGCTGCAGCATTTTCTAACCACAACTACCTGTCTTCTAGTCGACTGTGCTCACTTACATCTTTGCTGAGCCAGGGTCTGACAGCTTGAAACGCAGAGACATCTTCTTATCTGTGATACACCCTGGTCACTATAAAGCTACAACTCTGCATTGACTCTAAAGCAAAGGATCACCGTGTTCTGGCAGTCCCTTTGCAGATGGTGTTAACTGGCTGCCAGAGAGCATGAAGAGCCTTGCCACAACATTTCTAGCCCCTTTTCTTTGCCAGGTCTGAATGAAACGGGAAAGAATACTCCTCTGCAGGTCTCTGCATCGACTGCACTCTTTCACAGTGGTAACCCAACCAAACCACAGTACATCACTGAGATGTGAATCATGCCCTCCAAGGACCTTTGGTCAGTAAATGAGAAAATGGGGAAAAAAAAAAAAAAAAAAAAGAAAGTGCTTAATCTCGTTACAAGGAATTTGCTACATTGTGAGTTCTACTGGTAAATGCTTAGTCATTTGATCACACCAATGGACTTATCTGTATAAACAAAGGTTCATTTAATAATAGTTTAGAAAAGATTAGAGAAGACCTGAAAGGAAATTTTGATGCTAGTGGATTGAAGCTTTCATTAAAAATGTTGACTGGTTCTTAGCTATTTCTGGTTTAAAGTCAGTTTTTCTCTCTATAAATAAGGTGGCAAATGGATCAGTTAATATTCATGCTGACGTCAAATAATGGTTTGAATATTACTTCAGTTGACAGCAGGACTGCTTATTTTGCAGTCTGGCAATGCATTTGGTCAGATCCCGATTAGCCTCACTCACATGTCATCTCAGCGCTTGGTCTGTAGCCAAATTCAAGTCTCTCGCCCGTCTCAACTCTGCCCTCTGTCATGTTCATTGGACTGCACTGACATCATCAAGCAGTGCACTCACTCGAGCTCTCAAAGTTAGAAAGTCAGAGAATTGGTGCAGGATGAAGTCTGAACAGATTCTGTTCTGTGATGGACATCATCTAATGGCAAGTCATTCTAGCCCAGATCTGGGCAGTCTGTAGGATCCCCATCTATTTCTTTACCACCTCCGGTCTTTCAAAAAGCAATGGCAACTGTTCACCGAGGCAGCTGAACCATTCCAGAGCACCCAGAGAGGCCAGCTGAATTCATATCATGCTTCTCTATAAATGTGTAGTCAGCAGCTAGTAACAATGTGAGCTACTGCCAGCAATTTCTTCAATCACAGCTTGGCAAGGCAATATCCATGAGAATTAAATACACTTTCTGTGAACTAGTTAGATGCAGTTGAGATCCATAAATCTACATGGGAAGTTTCTCTGACTGCCTCAAACCCAATACTCATCTTCCATTTAACCCCATTCCCATTGCTGAGCCTGATGAAATGGGAGTACAGGCAGCTGCCTGTGTGCTGAGCTCAAAGCTAAGGAGCTGCAGCAGGCCTCAGGTCCAGCCACAGGTACCCCCACACAGAAACCTCAGACCCACTGGCCAGGTAGGTTTATCCCTCCTGTGTCTCATGACTCTGTAAAACAAATGTTCATATGAGAAGAAGATGGTTTGAGCAAGCCTGTCAGTTTGAGTGCTCAGCTGGATGTGAGACATCAGTGGAAACACCATTTTTTTGCCTATGTTGGTGCTGGGACTTTAATCTGTGTTTCTCAAAAACTGGTACCAACATCTGGGCTAGGAAAATAGGTGGTTTTGTGAACAAATATTTAATAATTTATATGGAATCAAACAGTTTTAAGAGTAAGAGAAAACTCTGGATTCTTTTGTTAAACTTTTCTATTGAAAATGAGGCACATGGACTAAAATCTGAACGAGACAGAACATATACCCAAACAGATTTTCCTTGGCCAGTGTTCTGGAGAAAGAAGACGGTAAAATGAGGGATGCTCTTCTCTGTCATTTAAAGCAGAATATAACTACATGAAAGGGAAAATGGCTGAGAACCCCAGTCAATCTGTGTTCTTTGCACTGCCAAGATTAAATGAGAAATACAAGCATCACTGATGAGTCCTACTGCATTTCCTTGCATACCAGACCTTCCTAACCACCTGGCATCATGGTATTCCACCTATTTCTCTGCTAGCTTTGACTGAAGGCAGGAATGGAACAATCTGAGAAAATGGCACTTAATTGAAGAAAACTTGACAACAGTACATTGCAAGCATCTAAAGCAATTTTCTTGATGTCTAAGTCAGAGTCTATATGCTTCATAATTTGATATAAGATGATTCAACTTTATAACCGTGGAAAAATAGAGTTAGAAGAGACAAATCTACCCACTACAAGGCAGGAACTATACTACTTAAGTCATTTAGCAGTTACTCTAATCTGTTCTTAAAAGTCTCCAGCGTGGGAGCTGCTGCCATCTCCCTACACAATATGTTCTCATGCTTTTCCATCGGCAAATTTTTTCCAATGTCTGGCCTCACTGGTGAGTAAACTAAAGGGAAAAAATGCACTATTGTCCAGCAGTACGTGCCTCATTTGTGGCTCCTTAGCTTTCTCCTACATGATTTTCCCACACCCAATTTTATTTGGCCCAAAGACTGGCAGTGGTCAGAAGGTGTTCAGATTCTCTGCAACTCTTCTCCCTTTTCTCCCCCAATGCCTCCAGGTGACTCTCCTGCTGTACGACTCAACCAGGATGAGGCAGCTGCTTTCCAAGTCTGTTGTGATTGATGATGATGATGATGACGAGTATCCCTGGAGGCAGAATGCTCACAAGTACTACATCCATCTAACCCTCAGCCTTTTCCTCTTTCTCTGGTTCATTCTTGGGAACTACTGGGTTTTTTCTGTGTATCTGCCAAATTTCATCCCACCTTTTCATCAGCCTCAGGATTACTGTGACAAAACCCTGTACATTTTTGCTGTTGGTGTTCTCATTATTAGCCATACTGTTCTGTTTCTCCTTATCTTTTGTAGCTGCTGCATATACTGTTTTTCCAGGCAAAGATTCTCTTCTGAGGAAGACTAAATGCTACATAAATAAATCCCTGATGTTTGGGACAGTGTGTACAACAAAGAACAGGCAATAATTTACCCTTGTATACATCTTTGTTGTATGATACATATGTGTGATAGCAGTCAACTTCAAGAGGAAATTATAAAATACAATGCCATCTGGAAATAGCTATGCTGGAATACAGCACAGTCTATGTAGAAATGCTGCTGCAGGTGCCAGGGTGTATTCCTGCTAACTTTTACATCCCTTTTTTAAACTCTGGATGTTTTATCAGGAGCAAGCTCTTGCAGATGGCAAACTCCTCTAAAACCAGGTGCCCCTTGTATATAGCACAGTACACCACAGTACATATTTGCCTATAAAAGTAGCCAGGTTTTCTTCCTCACTCTCATCTCCCCATAGTCTTGTTGAGGTTTGTTACTGTCCCTGCATTATAGATGAGGGAGCTGAGACAAAGGATTGTATTCAGGCCACTTTGCATAGTGCATGGACTCTGACAGTAACTTGGATGGTCACTAGAGAGCTATTCAGGCCACTGTCAGACTGGCCAGTAAGTAGCTATCATACCAATATGAGCATGTACAAAAGGCAGCCTGAATATGGCCCTCAGGTCTCTTCTGACCTTGGAATAGGAAGCATCTGTGTCTAACTCTGTGGCTAAACCAGAGAGGATGAGTACATCCATACATATCCAATAGATCCAAACTGAGCCAAGGCTGCTTTGAGAGTCTTTGGCAGAACAAGGAAATGAGCTCTCGAGTGTCAGATTGGTACTTCAACCAGGGCTCAGCATTCCCCCATCAGGGGATATACCTTTTCTATAGCAGCAATTTGTCAGTCCCACACTAACAAAAAGATGACTGTCAAACCATTGTCAGCAAGTTCATAGAAAAACTGATGACATTACCTTGGGTAATTTAAATATAAAACACAACAATAAGACATGGGCAGGGATGTGAGAACTTCAGGCAGATGTGTTCAGTACAGCAGTTCTCTGGTTGTGGTGTGAGTGTACATTTGATTTGTTCATCTTGGTGCTGTACATATGGAAATCTATAGTAAATGGACAGATATAGCACAAACAGCTTTTCAGACAACAGCAGCTTTAAAAGTACCGGCATGCACAGAGACAATTGTTTTGTGACACGTAATGGAACAAGCCCAGAAGTGGTAGATGGTTATTTCATGTGTTGATGAATC
Organism: Acanthornis magna; assembly: GCA_036785705.1. Lineage (NCBI taxonomy): Eukaryota > Metazoa > Chordata > Aves > Passeriformes > Acanthizidae > Acanthornis > Acanthornis magna. The sequence goes on from JAWUZG010000090.1 coordinate 19,848,559, forward strand.
CAGTGTAAAAGTGCTCTTTCTGCTTTTGCTCTTATGCATTTCTGTTAATATGGTCAAAATGGAGGGGCTCCCCTCTAGATGAGCATGAGCGTGGCCCAAGGCACGGGAAAAAGGTGTGTGTTCTGTGTATTTTTTTGTTAAAACCCACGCAGCTGAAACCTGTGTTTTAGAGAAACCCAAAAGGGTTAAACAATGCCTGTGAAAGGGTGAGATATGTAAAAGAGCTCAACAATATGCCACAGCTGAACAGGGTCTGCTCAACCATCCTTTCCAGGACTGAGGCTGAAAGCAGTGTAACATCTGTGGGAACCACCTGTCTTCAAACATGAACGTTTATCTCACTGGCTATTGTATAGATAACCAAGCCTGCATTTGATTCACAAGCATTTTAACTCAAGCCCCGGATTTAAGAATTGTTTACTACCAGAAAACCAATCTTAGAAAGAAGATAGGATAATAATCTGACATGAGGGTAGCCTTGGTGTAGCTTTCCCCTGCTCTGCAGCATCCGCTCAGGAGAGGTCACAATCAGGCTGCCCCTGTTCAGAAATCCATGGAACAGGTATTACTAACACTGCTGGCTGACTTAGGCCATGCACAGTTGTATGTAGGGAGATATGAACAATGGAAATATTTCTGTTTAATTGTGGTCCTCAGACTGGATCTGGGAGAAATCACTGGCTCTGTTTCCCAAAGAGCTGCTCCACCACACACTCTCCCCCGCCCCTCACTTTTCTGAAACATAACTGCTTTCAGTGGTGAAAAGCTAGAATTCCTCTTTTCCACCCCAAACACTTCAGCGGCTCAGCACTTGGGCTCCTGGATTTCAGGATTCAGTTCTGAACTGATCTATGGGATTTTACCTTCAGTGGAGAGCATCTGTCATTTATTAAGAACCCAAAGTGTTTAAGAAATTGCCTATCAGAAGGCATAACTCCATCCATCACTCAAATGCAACAAAGCAGCTGTTTATCATACAGAGGAACTTTACCCAGAAGCTTGGAACAGGCATAAAACCAGAAAATTATAGTCTAATAATGCAAAAGAAATTTAACAAGTAAGTAGCTCCACTCACAGGATTCCAGTATGAACTTCCCTGTTCTTGAAAAATGCTGCTAGAATCATTCTTAATCACCAAGAATTAAGAGCTAATACTTCTGATTTAAGTCTGAAGTTACTCCAGTGACTTCACAGCAAGTGATGATGTGCTCCTATCGGAGCAAATAGGAGGTGATTTTAGTTCAGCCCAGAGAAAAGGCGTAAGCTGACATTGCCTTGTGTTTACTGTGTGCTTTTGTGAGCATGGTTACTGAGCTCAGCAGATGGGCAATGATTTGCCAAACTTCAGCCACACAGCAGTAAACCTGAGGCCTATGCCTCATTCACAGGAGGCTAAGACTGATTCTCTACAGTCTGACATGGAGGATTAATTCTTTAGATGTGAGAACCCAGTGCACTCATTGACATCTTGGGAAAGTGCTGCCAGGTCACTGTGCTAGTGTTTGGTAGCTGTTGGTACATACACAAAATGATAGAGGAGGTATTAACAAGGCAAAAGACTTTTGTGAAATATTTTGAAGTGATACAAAGTAAACAAAATACTTTGCTAGGATGAAGAGAGAAAAATTTAGTATTTTTGCATGATGTACACAAGGTAGTATTTACCTTTACCTTGTGTACATCAATATGCTATGGCACATACAAGTGAGAACATCAACACCTCCAAAACAGTTGGAGCCCTCAATTCTGTGCCCAGAGGGATCTAAGCATGCCTTCTGCACTTTCACTGCTAACACCTCCTTCAGCAGACTGGAATCTTGCAGGAGTGGAGCAGGGACACCTGGTTTTGGGCATGTGATTAGAGATACCTGAGTTACAGTGACTCTTCTGCCCCACCAGCAGCTGCACGGTTTCTCTCAAGTTGCTCCAGTGGCTAAACGAAGCACTCAAACCTAAATGAAAGCAGTTTAATTGAAGGCACTTTATCTCCATTTGGCGTCAGCCAGGAACATGTGCAATGGACCACAGCACCTTAACTTGCAAGCAGCAAAGTTTTGAACTGCCACAAACTGATGGTGTCCGTAACATATGCTTAGCCCCTGCAGAAGCAGGCATGGCTCCTCAGCAAACAGCTGTGGGGCAATTAAAACATTACAGCCCAAAGGTCAAGTGGCTGAAAATACAGCCTACACCTTAAAAAGTTTAATTTAAATTTTGCCACTAGAGTAAAATTAAAAATTGAAAATGCTCTTTTTTTTCCCCCACAGTAATATAAATGTCTTCTGAAAAAATGAGCAAAATGCACCCTTAAGCTAATTATTATGAATTCAGAATGTTGACTCCAATGCAGGAAACCAGCTGTAACTCTTTCAGTTAAATCATCTCCCCTTCTTGAGAAGGAAAGGTCAATTTCCAGTACTTAAAGGAAAAAATATACATTATTTCAATGGATTAGATAGCCTGCTTACTGCTAGTTGTGAGTACTGCAGAAATCTAATAATATGAAGACCCAAAGACAATTCTGTATGCACACAGTGACTCTATACACATACATATAAGTGCAATGACAGCAGCCATGAAATGAGTTATGCTTATTACAGTTTATTGCCCACAGTATATTTGTCCTCCCACTACTCCACCTTCTTTAGCAATGGGCATAAGATTCTAAAGCTCTGGAGAGTAGCTTTCGACAGCTATTTCAGAAGCAGCAGACAGGCAAGCAATGTTTTGTTCCTTCATTCCAAATGTTGAACACAGACGGCTCCTACCTGCTGGCCCAAAGAAGAGAGAAAAGAAGAGCATCAGACATATCACAGACCTCATCTTCTCAGGAGTGGAAACCGGAACGCTGCGCTGTCAGAGAAGATGATCCCTCTCACAGAGCACTTGCTCTGAGCTTTATGAGGTCCCAAGATATCAGACTTTAAAACTACAAGGTAACTGTGCAGAAAAAAAAAAAAAACAACCCTAGAATAGCTTCTGCTTCTTTATGCCAAGAGCTGTTTCAAATGTCCCAGATCCTGAAATACGAACAGTTGGTGTAAAAGATCCTAAATGCTTTGACTTAACAGGCAAAGGGGTACAAAGATTAAACTGGTGATAACTCATATCTATATTGTACAACATTCTAAACTAGACCAATTTCTGTAAGTTATCTTGAATCTTAGATAATTAATCTTCTCCAAATTCTAGTTGATAGGGACTTTGCATCACAATGAGGACCTGTGTATGTTCTACATTTAATACAGGAAGGATTGTTACATCAAGACAGCAATTTGAAACTGTCGCTTCTTGGCATAAGTTTATTCAGGTTCCTGTTCACTGCTGGAGTAGATTAAAGTCCCAGAGGTGTTAGCCATAGGAGGAAACAGAAAATGTTTTTAGAAAGTATAGTACTTGAGGGAAAATAAAAAAGGCTGGCAAATGCCCATCTGGTATTGCATAGTATAAGGAAACTGATGAAAAGAACAATGTCATATTGCAAGGTTTCTGAACAAATTGTATGAAATCCTGAGAAATCATGTATATGTGTTTGTACTGCTGAATTTCTACCAAATGTCTCATTTGAATAAAAATAAGTGGAAGTGCACAGGCCTATGTGACTGCAGTCTAAAAATTAAGGTACTTTACATTTACCAGTCATGCTAATTATAATCAACCCTGCTGCAATTTCATGGAGATGAATAGTTATATCAGAGACTGATTTCGCCCACAGATTTGAATCTCAGCCATACTGACTCTTCTATATGAATAGTAATATTCAAGCAAAGGAAGAATCCATGATAGCCTTCCCCATGGTGCAGAACAGCAGCTCAAATGTGACAGATGCAAACTGTGGGCCTGTAAATCAACATACAAGAAAGCTTTCTTTTTACAAGGTCCTCTTGATGCCCAGGTGAGTTAGGTGTCTGCATGTGGAAGGGAGCCTACAAAAAAGATGGTGGGGGATTTTTTACAAGAACATGTAGTGACAGGACAAGGAGGAATGGCTTCAAATTGAAAGAGAGTAGGTTTAAGTTAGATATTAGGAAAGAATTCCTTACTGTAAGGGTAGTGAGATGCTGGAAGAAGGTTACCCAGAGAAGTTGTAGGTGCCCCATCCCTGGAAGTGTTTAAGGACAAGTTGCATGGAGTACTGAACAATCTGGTCTAGTGAAATGTGTCCCTGCCCACACTTTGAGGGGATTTGAACTACATGATCTTTAAGGTCCCTTTCAATGATATCATGGATTTGATTCTCAGTCCTTTGGAAAAAAAAAAAATTAGCCTTTCAGTGCCAATATGAAATGAGAACACAGGATGCAAACAGTGGAGGAAAAAAAAAATCCACTATGCACTCTTATTCACAAGCTGCTGTAGATAACACCTTTTTATTACAATTTTTTACTTTTGGTCTTTGTATTGCTACTGCTGCATGGATTCCACAACAGTAGTTCATAAATACTATTTATTTTCAAAATGTATCAGAAAAAAAGAGTTGCTTCAGTGTTTTTACTGGACTTTTTTAAAAAAAACTTGTCCAACAGGTGAAATAAGACTTTAAGTAAACAGGTCTGGTGCTCATTTTCATGGGAAGGTTTGGCTCCATAGCTTTGCATGGATGAGTTTCACGTATCTCTGCAAGTTCTATTATAACAGCACAGGGACTGCTTGAAGACACAAAATTTCAGACTGTTCTTTTGGCATTTGAACAAAACATACAGCAAGCAGGTGTGTTTGTTGCCCTGCTTGGAGAATACATATTACTAGAAAACATCTGCAATTTGGTGACAACTGAGCTGGAATAATCACCGCTAGTAAGTGTTAAGATTTACAGAAGAATAAGAAAAGTCAGACAAAAGAATGGAGTGCAGCAGAACCCACCTGAGTCAATGAGCCTGTGAGCATTCCTGTCCTTACAGGTGGTAGCAAGATCCAGTAGAAGAGCAGCAAGAAGGAAAACAGGTAGGTGAAGAAAATGTTAATATAGATTATTGCCACAGCCTAGCAACAAACATGTATGCATTCAAGTGTGTAGTCTACTGTAAGAACATAAAGAATTTTTCAGTCATGGGAATCATGAAATCATCTTTTACTGACTAAAAAATTTAAACTCTAGGATGCATACCAACTATAATTTTTCGGTTTGATTATTTCTAAAATATCCTAAGCCATCCTATTATTTTAAAAATAATTATATATACTTAAGCTTGCACAAATTATTCGATATATAGGAGATTAACTAGGTTAGCAGAAGGTTTAGCTGCTGTTCCCAGCCAATTCTTTGCAATTTGGGAGGATACTCAACAGCCCCTCCCCTTGCCAGGACATGCCTGACCCTGGGAAGCCCTGCAGGCTCTCAGAGACCAGGGCCCTCAGCAGCTGATAAAGCAAACCTATTCTTGTGATAAGGCACAGCATGAGATTCCTTTTACTAGACCCTGAGCAATAAATGATAGAGCTGATGCCATATTGCCACACTTGTTCTTCAATAATAAAAGGCTATTTGGTCTGTGGAAAGCATGACTCTTCACTGGAAAGAACACTGCTGATGACAGCAGCTGGCAAACTTGGTGATAACTTGGGTGCACTACAAAGAAAACACCCTACTGTTCACAAAAACACAACACAGGCCAGAACTTCAACACCTCCCTGCATTCAGGATGAGCAGCTTTTGCTTCTCTCACCCTGCTACTACCATAAGCCCTTCAGACATGTCCCTGAGACCTCAGGGACTTGATGTTCCTCTTCAGCCACTCACCAAAACCTCAGTGTCATCCAGACAACAGGACAAGCGTCAACTGCTTCTCCCCAGGCTGCTGACAGCTCTTGATTGCTATTACACTGACTGGGGCAGTGCAAGTTTCTAAGGCAGCATTTTCAAGTGTTCTGCATCCAGAGCTGAGGCCAGCATGGTAAAAACAGGGTTGGGAGCAGCTCCCACAGCAGTGGCTTGCACACAGTTACCACTTCCTTTGGAAACCTGGCCCCAATTATAGATGCTGAGCTTTCCTGCAAACCTGGCCCTTAAAGCCTGTGCCTGTTCCCACTGCAATCAGTGGCGACTGAAACAGTTCTGATTGATTTAATGGGGGCAGGCACAGAGACTTAATTAGAAAATTAGTAACTGCAAGGAAAGGAGAGAATGCACAACAGGCTGCCAGATCTCTGGAAGGCAGAAAGCAAAGGAGCCAATTGTCCTTAAGACTGAGATTTTAGCCTCTCACCAAAAAAAAGGATAATAAAAGACATTGGCAAAATGGCCTTGAAGCTGTTTTAAACCTCTTGTATAATATATAATTGCTTTTCAGCTCTTGAGTACTCTACTTTTAGATTTTTCCCCTGGGAAGAAAATATGAAACATGCTGATACGCACAGCCCTCAACAGCAATCAGCATTTTCAACTTTTCTTTGTGCTGGAAGTAATTAAAACTTTGCTTAAAACTCCTTGCTATTTGACAGGTACAAAGACGGATCAAGTCTAAGGTGTGTTTTTCATGTTAGTCCAGCTAAGTGCCAGAGAGATATTTTTCACCAGCTCTTTGTTTTAAGAAAATTGAGATTCTCAACTCATTACTTAATGAAAAATCCTAATGTCTGGAGGCTCACAGACACAACACTCCAGAATTTTTATGTGCTTGGAGTATTACCTGCATAACAGGCTTGGGGGCTACTTGTACACTGGTAAATGCACGTATCAGAATGCAGGATCACCAGTGCCAAGCTAAGCTGCGCAGTGTTAACCCTGGTGCAGCCTCATCTGTAGTGTTTGGTAACAAATTACCCCTGGAGCACATTATTCCCCAGATGATATTTGAGCTTGTTTTGGACAGAAGTATCTGCTCAATACCTACTGGGAGCCTGGGCATCAACAATCATTTGCCTAGTATGGGCCATCAGAGGATCAGGGCCTGGGAATATGCTATGGAGTATTTGATAACATTGATATAGGGGAAGAATTAATTCGGGTATGTCTTACCAGGGATAAACACTGAGTAATGTTTATTATCCTGGGTGAAGCCATTTTGTTCTGTGCTCAAATGAGGGAAATATTAGGAACTCAAGAGACTCTGGCTCTCCCACTTTCAGCTATATATGACACATATATACTAGCTGCTGGCTGTGACAGGTGTCTGAGATGTAGGATGCTGATCCATGAGAAGAATTCTTTGTCTAAAAAAAATCCCTCATGTTCAGAGCAGTGTCCTCTTGGAGTTAATTGCTAAGGTGCTAGCAGTCAAGAAAGAAACCAGAAGCTATAACTTTCCAAATTTCCAAAGCTCCAGAATGGATTCTAATTCAGCTAACGAGATGCATCAACCTAGAATTCAGTACAAAAGGCAACATATGCAGTCAAAACTTTTGGAGTGGGCAGAAATTTTGCCTGTGAGAATACTGAGATGAAGGCCCTTCATTAGCAGAACCCAGGTCTTGGCAAAAGTACATCTTGCCTTTCTGCTGCACACTTCATCACCGTGATCACTGGGTTAGCAGAGAGCACTTACACAATCTCTACAGCCTCCTGCCTCTGGAACAAAAGTACAAAAGCAAAACACCACAGGGGATTTAATGAGGCAACAGAAACATCTAAGTGATGTTAGGACAGTATGCAACAGCTCACTTTTGATGTGAAGGTTGGACCTGGCGATCTTGAGGGTCTTTTCCAGCCTTAATCATTGATTCTACGAAGCTGCTCAGACAGACAGGGTGCTGTGACAGTTCCTTACTGGGTGCAAGCTTAGCCCCTCAGTACAGAAAAAGCAAGTGTTTCTAAGCAGAAATCTCTCAGCTGAATGTGCTCAGGGATTGGTGCACTCTGGCAAGGGCATCATTTCTGGGCATTTACAAAATCTCCTTAAAATGGCATTTGTCAGGAAGGTATGGCTAACGTCACAGTAGTGGTGTTGCAGTATTTATATAATATTCTCTGAGAAAATTGTGTGTGTACCAGGATGACACTGGTAGCCAGCCCCACATCCAAACATTTTCGGTAATCTCAATATGAGTAATATGCTGTAATTGCCCATTACTGCTTAACCCCCAAAATATTATGAGCTGCTCCCATTCTCTGGCTGCCAAAATCTCTTTTTATGTTTGACTCATGGACAGTTTCTGCCAGGCATATTCACATTGGTTAGCACCTCAGGGCTGCACCATCCAGCATTGCGCTGATTACAGTCTGAATGGTTTAGCCTGTGAGGAATTCCGTGTATCTGCATACACCCCATTTACTTTCAGAGGCTGGCAGACTGCAGGGGTGAACTTCCCAATTTATGAGAACCTCGGCTGAAACTACAAATAAAACACAGCAAAGCCATCATCCCATTCTGCTTGTGCTAAGCCATAAACTCAGTGCTTAAGAAATAAACAGGGTAAACAGAGAAATTACAAGGTAATAAAGCACAGTCTGTCTTATTGCATTTATATTTTTAATAAAGTCTTTCAACTCTTTTAAGAACAAGCACTTTCAGATTTCATGCAAAGGTACAGTATGTGACTGGATGGTCTCTGCATGGAAGAAAATATCACTGTGAAAATGTGTCTCTTTGCCCTCTAAAAACTCTTACTTCACATGTAATATACAGCACAAGTGGACAGCGGCGAGTTCAAAAGTTGTAACTTCATGGTGGGAAGTGCCTTTTGTATGAGCCTAATACTCACATATCATGCTGAGAAAGTGGAAGACTTTAGTACAAGGCCTTTGCCAGGGCAAAGAGATTTAGAGATTTAGAAAAAGAAGCATCAGGCTATAATACAGGATCAAAAAAGATAGAATATTTCCATTTCTCCCCTCTCTGTGCTATTGAAATCAGTCAATGTTATCTCTTGAAAACTTAGGGTTCCCAAAGGAGCTTCTCTGCATGTGGCCCTGCATATGCCGTAAAATACATTAATTCATCCAACTTGCACACTGAACTAAGTGCATAGTCCTTTCATGTACTTAAAAGCATAATTATACCTATAATGACGATTTCCTTATGGCTAACACAGGCTGTCGAGATGTGCAACTCGAAGTGCTTCTCTTGGGCTTCATAGGTCCCAAGCACATATCAGAGGAACTGAAAACATTTGAATTTCACTCCCCTTACTACAACAGCCACTGGTGTACCTTTCCTTACTGGAATACTTCATTCCATCAATAGGCGTTGGGTATTTAATGGATTTGTTATGTAAAACGCTACTTGACGTGGCATGACATTGTTATTTACGTTTCTGTGGGAGCATTCCTTTGACAGCTTTCCAGGGCAGAGGATGCAAGCCCAGGTCCTGCAGCACTCCTCCCCATTCCCAAAACACAGGAGCCGTCTGCAGTGCCGGCTTAGCTGGCAACAGCATCTGTCCCGAGCTGGTGCCCTGGCAAATTCTCCATCCTTCCTCTGCCACCACCTTCGCCAGGCACAGCTGTCCCCAGCGCAGTGAGGGCTCACTGCAGCTGTCCTTCATGGCTAATGAAGAAGGGGAGAAAACAGAAAGGATAAGAAGAACCAGCCCACGAACTGCTGCTAAGGAGGAAGGTGGCACCACTCCCCAACGCTGTCACAGTCGCTGCTTCGCACCCTCCCTTAGCGCGGCCGGTCCATGGCGCCGGGCCGGGCCGAGCGGGGCCGTCCCTCAGCCCTTCCCTACCGCGGGCAGGGCTGCCCGGGCGCCTTATGTAAGGGCAGAGGCGGGGCTGGCAGCGCCGCGGGGGTGGCGGCGGCAGTAGCAGCAGCAGCGCCATGTCCTGGTACCGCAACACCGTGTGGTTCGTGAAGGGGCTGCGGGAGTACACGAGGTACGGGCGGCGGCCGCCCGGGGCCCGGGAGGCGGCGTGGGGCGGGCGCAGCGCCCGGGCCGGGGCGTTCCTGTCTGTCCGCGGGCGCTTCACGGCGGCGAGGCGGTGTTTATTTTGTGCTTTCATGGAAGGCTGCCCGCCCCCGCCTAGGCGGGCAGATTGCAGCCCCGCTGGCTGAGAGCCGCCTGGCCCTGCCCTGCCCTGCTCTCCCCGCCCTGGGGCTGCGGCCCGGCCGCCTCCCGAGGGTCGAGCTCAGGGCTGGGGGGCTTGGGGCGGCCAAGCCCCACCACGAGTTGTTGCTTTCATTGCAAAGCACTGGAACGGCCTGCCCAGGGAAGTGATGTAGGCACCATCCCTGGAAGTGTTAAAAAAACATCTGAATACGGCGCTTGAGGACATGGGTCAACGTGGTGGTGGTGCTGGGTTGATGGTTGGGCTTGAAGATTGTAAAGGCCTTTTCCAGCCTTAACGATTCTATGATACATCGCTGACTGCTGTGCCACTGGTGTTCGTGGCCTGCCCCATGGGTACAGAGAGTAAACAGGGCATTTAGTGTATGCTGAGTTGTGAGTAAAGTGTTTTTCAACCCACGTGTATGTTTTCTTTGCAAGGGCTGTCTTCTAGTTTCTCATAGGTGTCTCTTGATTTGTTCAGAGGTGGCTACGAGTCTGCTTCCAAGCTCTTCAACCCAGCTGATGTGGAGGTGGATGTGGCTGGAAGATCCTACCTGGTCACTGGTGCAAACAGTGGCATTGGCAAGGCCACAGCCAAGGAGATAGCGAGGAGAGGTGAGCTGGGCCGCCAGGGAACTCCGAGGAGTTGCTATAGAGAACAGTTGCTACACAGAACAGGGAAAGGAAGCGGGTTTGGCCTTCCAGTGTGCAAACACACAAATCCCTGGGATGCAGGGTCATTTTACAGGGCTCTTAGTGTGTGTTAGAGGTTTAAGCACAATCAGTGCAGTGAAAACTGGAATCAGGAAACCAAATTAGCAGAGAGGATCTGCAAATTGTTTTTCAAGTGTATGTTTACCAAAACTATCTGTGTTATAGTGGTGTCTAAGGATGTTGGTGACGTATCAGTGTCTGATTAAGGCTAATTCAGTACAAGTAGCAGCCTGGCTGAATTTGAACGGAGGAATTTGCAAGTGTGTCATATGATGAAAGAAAACAATTGTCTTCGCAAAAATGAGATTGGGAGAGTATAAAAGAAGCAATGTAGTTGTGCTTGATCTTTATGATAATACCCTGGAGTTTGTGCCCTTTGACTGATTACATGTAATTATTTTTTTATGTTGTTCTCTGTACACAAGGACATGGTATGAACTGGACCTAGCTGCTGCTGAAGGATAAACCTAATCCCTACGGAGTTGACAAAATAATTCCTGTTGTGCAAGAGTGACAGGAGTTTTGGCACGTAGAATTAAAGGGAGGAGCTTGTGGCTCTTTGCTCTCTTTGTGTGCTTAGGTTTCGTAACTATCTTATGAAGGAAAGTGGCGACTCAGTTAAATTAAACTAATTCAAAACTATTAGCATCAAAGAGTCTTTGCCTTAAAGATCTACATCAGTGCCAGCATATGACTGATTTCAGGTTCCCACTACTACTATTGTACCTAATAGCTTTATGTAAGTATTGCTTTGTCAGGTGACTGCTTTTCTCACAAATTGTTTATCTCTACCAGGTTTTGCAAGCTGGAAAGCTGGCTGGATCTGTATGGGATTTGGTCACCAAGTTTAGCAGAGCAACCTTGGGCTCAGACTGCATGTCTGATATGTTGTGTGGGCATTGCTGTTCATATGAAGTTAAAATGGCTCTCTGATCCCATTCTTGAATATCAAACTTTGAAAATCAGTGTCAGCTGTTGGCGCTCAGGTGTCTAGTTGAATCTCTTCAAGTATACCATGACAAGAAAATAAGGAATTCATACTCAGCAGTAGAATAACCAAGCTATTTTGGCTTTACCTTCAAGCACTTGGATCTTTCTAACTAATGATGGTCTTGCTGACAATTTCTGTAGTCTGATTTCAGCTTTTCTCTGAATTGGTGTCTTATGGGTTTGCAGATTTGTGCTGTCCTCTGTGTCTTGCGAACTGCACTAGCAGCTTGATACAGTCTTCTCCCAACTACTCTGACTATTCCCATGTGTTAAGTTCAAATAGTTTCAATCTTTACCATGGAAAATACATTTAAGTTCCTTTCCTACTCTGTTGGTCACACCAAAACTTCGCCTCTGTCCTGGTGCTCAGTGGAAAAACCTCTCTTGTGGACAAAAGGTTTCATTAGAGACCCCAGACTGGGCCATGCAGTGTGGGACTGTATCATCCTGAGGTAGACTTGGTGCTTTGCATTTGGGTTCTGGGCGCTAGGAGTGTGACCCGACATGAGTGTTGTTTCAGTTATGGATTAATTATGTTTCTAATAGGGATTAGTTCCTTGAGCTTTCTAGTGGTGAACTGCTAGCAATCTCTAAAACACCTTTAAATATAGGCAAAAGTACAGGTATTCCTATGACTGAAATTAACACAGGACTTGTAACAATCAGAGCATATGAAGAAAAAAAAAAATCGCCTAGCTGTACTTTGGTCTTGTTTTTGGAGGCTTTCTTTAATGTGGCTAAGTGATGAGATCATGTTAGGTATCCAGGTCTCTGAGAAGAGCCTTGCCTTGTGTATTCCTTTCATGGAAAAGTTGGTTGGAAGAGACCTAAGAGGTCACCTTGTCCAGCACCTCACCTGATGCAAGACTGTTAGCAACCATAGATCAAACCAGTCATTGCTATGTCTCACTGCTTGATAACTGCATGGACGCAAATTATGCATCCTCATGTGACAGCCTGGTCTATTTAGAAGAAAACTGCTGAAAATTATTTTTCTTAATAGATGACCTGAGCCTCTCAATCTACCATTTGAGGCCATAGTCCTTGTCATATCTCCCACTGCTGAGAATTCTGATATCTGACACTTTTATTTCCTTTTCACAGAGCAATTCTAGTCACTTGTATTGTTCAAGCCCTTTACTGAACTTCCTAAGGCACATATATTAAAAAAAAAGCATCTATGATACAGATGCCTTAGCTTCAATTTCCAGTGTAGCTGGTATTTCACCCACTAAACAAGATGTACAGACTTGACAGAAATGGTTTGAGCACAGTACTTAGAGTGCAGTGGCCTTTTCCATACGTGCAGCCTTGCATGATGAGCCTGCCTGCCTTCACGGGGACCAGAGCCAAGCAGAAATAGTCAAGCTTTTTTCTTATATCCAATATCTCACCTAATTAAAATGCTGATGTCTCCCCCAAATGCAGTTGATAATTAATTATCTAATGCTTTTCATGTCGCAATCCACCAGGTGGCACAGTTCATCTGGTTTGCCGAAATAAGGAACGGGCTGAAGTTGCCAAAGAGGAAATAGTGACAGAAACGGGCAATCAGGTGAGTTGTTTCTCAGTCTTTTGTTTACTTCTAGAAAGGCTGGTAATATTAAAGACCCCAGAGGCCTTGAGATACTCTTTCAACCTCTTGCTGTTGTGTTTTTAATAGTATTTTCATACAGACATGGAAACATCTACTAGCTTATAATTCAAATGGTTTGAAGTAATTTAACTTCATTAGGTGATGTATTCTGTGATTAGTATCATCAGCAGCAGCATGCTGTTTTATTTAATGTTTGTTGTTGGTTTGCTTTTTGATGTCCTACTTACTGTTCCTAACTGCATGACTGAGGCTTTTAAAAGTTAATGCATTGCAACACTCTTGCAACAACATTTACGAGTCTACAGCATTGGAGCTGAAGGTTTTATGTGTCTGAATAATATGCTCTTGATTTGCTAAGGTTGGCTGCTCTGTGAATTCCTGTGTGTGGTCCTAATTCTGTGTTCTACGTGCCTTTTCATCTCCTTTTGTTATATTATCTCTTCCTTCCCTCCTTCCCTCTGTTACACATTCTTTTTGTTTCTGTATATATCAGACTACAGTACATCTCTGTATCTGTCACTGTTGCTTTTGCTAATGATTCAGGAGCGTGTGCTTATGGAGTTCACTAGTCATTATCTTTCCATCTTGGTGCCCTGGTTTTGGCTGGGATAGAGTTAATTTTCTTTATAGCAGCTCCTCTGGTGCTATGCTTTGGATTTTTGACCAAACAAGTGTTGACAACCCATGTTTTAGTTGCTGCTGGACAGTACTCACACAGCATCAAAGCCTTTTTCTGGTTCTCACACAGCCCCAGTGAGCAGGCCGGGATGCACAAGAAGATGGGAGGGGACACACTGGGACAGCTGACTCCAGCTGGCCAAAGGGATACCCCAGACCATATGACATTGTGCTCAGCAGTAAAAGCTGGGAGGAAGGAGTAAAGTGGGGCATTCACAGTTATGGTGTTCGGCTTTCCAAATCATTGTTGCATGGGATGAAGTCCTGCTCTCCTGGGGGTTGCTAGATCCCTGCCTGACAATGGGAAGTAGTGAGTTAATTCCTTGTTTTACGCAGTTCTGCTTCACTTATTAATGTCTTCATCTTAGCCTCCGAGTTTCGCCTGTTTTGTCCTTGTGATTGTTTCCCCATTCCCATTGGGAATGGAGTGAGTTAGTAAATAGATTGTATGGGGCTGAACTACATACCAGCACTTGGATGGAGACGTATCTTCATTTTAAGTAGTGATTTGGCTCTTGTACATAGTATTTTGATTTCAGTAATAGTTTTTAATGTGGATTAAAAATTCTGAAGACTTTTTTAATGTTAGAGATGTCATATTGACTAAATTTCTGCTCTTTGATTTCAGCTCCCTAGTGTGACACAACCAGCATTACACTTCAGTTCTTTAATGGAGCGAATTAGATCAGTCCTTATGTAGAAATAAATACTTTCTAGCTGCCTATAGCTGTGTAATCCCATGGCTATAGTAACACTGGTGATTATCTGTGATACCTCCTTCTCTAACTACAGTCAGACAGCCTGGGAAGAGAGGTGACTTTGTCCTCTGAAAGTTCCTTCATGTTCTGTTTTCTGTCACCTGGTGAAAAACACTTGAGGCAAATAATATTCTTCCTCTAAAGGCAGCATAATTACTGCATTCCCACTTTTCGGTTAGCTGCAAACCTGTAGTTTCTGTAGTCATGCGAGAGAGCGAGAGCACTGCAGAACTTGTTCGTGACCCCGGGGACAGGGCACTTGTGTAGAGAGCAGCTCTCAGTGAAGTGTTAGATGAGCTGTACAAGAGGCCCTGGGGGACACGTGACTGCACTGGGAAGAGCATTTTAATAAGGAGTCCACAAGAACATCCTTCTTTATAAGTGCTCATTCAGAAGCAATCCAGAGAGATAATAAAATGCTTTATCTGCAGTTTGACAAGCTGTATCCAGACTGAACTTGCTCTTCCTGATAATTTGGTTGGAGATCCTGTTATAGCGTATATATATAGTATTCCATCTTCCACAATACATGCTGGAGAGCAGTGCTGAAATGAAGTTATTTGGCAGTCACCTGCCCGTAGATCTGGGTACTGGAAAGTTCTCCTAATCTGTTAAAACAGATCTAGTCATGGAGATCAGGTTTCACTTTGAAAATAACTTTGCTAAAATTGAGGACTTTTATAGAGGGAGCAGACCTGAGTATCCTTTTCCTGAGCCATTGTGACAGTCTTCAGCAGATAAGCGTTGATTTAGATCTTTTTCAATCTCTGAAATCCCTTGTAATATTGAACATCTGCCCAGAAAACTTTACCTCTTCTATACCAGTAGATAATGGCATTAGCTTTAAAAGTAGAAAACTTTTAAAGGGGTATCCAGCTCAAACCAGTAGAGCAGTGTCAATTTTTTGGTCAGAAATTATTCATAGAATGGGTGTGGTTGGAAGGGATCACAGTGGGTCTTCTGGTCCAATCTCCATGATCAAGCAGGGTCATCCTAAAGCATGTTATTACGAGAAGATTCTGACCCAAACTCAGCTAAGGAGCTGAAATCAAATGGCTAGAGAGAAAGTCACATGCTTTCTATCTTCAGGGAAGCAGAATTACAGGCTGGGAATAATGCCGTCTCATTTCTTCAGCTTCTTCACTTATCTTATTTGCTTGTATAATGAGTATTTAAAGAAACAACTTGGAAAGAGAGGAGGCCCTTTAATGATTATTTGTTGTTTTGCAAGAGAACACATCCTCTGCATAATTATTTTAAAACTGCCTTTTCCTGGCATACATCATAAGACTATCTGTGGTGTGTCTTTGAGACTAAGTGCTATCTAGGAAAAGAGTAGGAGTTGACGTGCCTTTGTATGCTGATAACTGCCACTGTGCTTGTACTATGTAGAGCACAAATCTGCAAAATGCAAAAGAATTGTCTGTAGCAAACAGCAAAAGGTTTTTGATGTTTTGGAAAGAGGAATTATTTCTAGCTTTAGTGGTTTAGAAAATGATAACTTTGCTCTATGTCAATCCTTTTTTAAAATTTGTTTTTATTCTGTTGCATCCACATTGCTGTCCATAGTATTGCAAAACATTGCAAGCATGTTGTGACATGGAGTGGCTGACAAGGATTTAGTAGTTAATGCAGCAGTTAGCATGCAGAAGGCGCCCAACACTCTGACACAGCTGGAGTGGGTGCATGCTCTCCCACTCTGGTTGGAGCAACTGTGCCTGGCACTTGGGAGACCGGCCCAGAGAGAGCTCCAGAGGGATAATGTGGCAGATATTGGGCTGCAGGGTGTGACTGGTACTTTTCTCTGAGCCCGGGGCAGCGTATGATGGTGGCTTCATCTGTTGGGTTCTGCTGTCCTCAGGGTGCTGAGCTGCCAGGTGAAGCGACAGCTGGAGATGAGCAGGCTGCATAACCATAGGAAATAGGAACAGGAGATTGACAGGGTCTCTGCAGAGAGTAGAAGAGCACATTGCATGGAAGGAGGGATGGCTGGAAGCTGCATTTGAATAAGTGGTGGATAGAGACTCTTAAGATGGGGAGGGAATGGAAGCTTGTGAATGCTGGCAACAGAAGGCAGGCTCGTTCTCTGCCTGCAGATGTGCATTTATGGATAGGTATAGTGCCATGGTAACAGATGAGGAAGAGCAAGCTCTGTCAGGGGAGGTGTTGGAGACAGATGATCCTGAACAGTTGTTGACAGTGGGAGGAAGTTGTGGGTGATGATGGCTGAAGGCTCCTTCCTGTGGGGGATGGAGGCACCCATCTGCAGTCTTGGCTTCATGACTTGAGAAGTTTGTCACTTGCTGGGGACTCGGATGTAAGGTATCGTGGAGAGTCTGTTGAGGCTGGTCTGGACCTTGGACTAATACCAACCGTGTGGGCACCTGTGACATTGGGAGGGGTGACCTGGAGTTCATCAAGAACATTTACAGAGAGTCAAGGGCGTGGGAGCCCAAGCAGTGGCCTCCTGAATCCATACAGTGAAAGGGAAGGGCTTGGGTAGGAGCATATACACCCTGCAGGTCAACACCTGAGTGTTCAGCTGTGTCACTTTGCCTTTTCTCACTTTGTCTTGGCCTTTATGGCCTCTCTGACCTTCTCTGTAAAATGAGCGTTGCTGAGCAGCGATGACAAATTGGAGCAGGAGTGTCTTTGCCAACAGGTTTGCTAAGCCTAGTGAGGAAGCCTGTGAACTGGTCTCATTGGTTTGTAGTGACCAAATCCAGAAGAGTAGTAGAGTCATGGGGACAGTGAGTACATGTCTAGGGGACAGTAAAATGGAGGAAGCTCTCACAGGTTTCATGAGAAAGCAACATGTCTGGGAGCCCATTTCAGATGTCTGTTCATGAATACACATAGCATAGGAAACACAGGAACCCATGCATGACTACAGAGCTGTGTTCTCACTGGGATTGGAGAGAAATGGTTCGCATGACTAGAGCGCTGGAGTGGATGTATACCCTTCCCATTTATGGTGGTCTCGGCTAGGGTAGAGTTAATTTTCTTCACAGTGGCTGGTGTGGGGCTGTGTTTTGGATCTGTGCTGAACACAGGGTTGGTAATGTAGAGATGCTTTTGCAATTGCTGAAAAGGGCTTACATAGAGCCAAGTCCTTTTCTATTTTTTGTACTGCCACCCTGGAGAAGAATTTGGGGCTGCATGAGAGGATGGGAGGAGACACAGCAGGGACAGGATGACAAACTCACCAAAGGGATATTCCAGACCATATGGCATCATGTTCAGTATATGAAGCGGGGAAAGAAAAAGGAACAGGGAGATGTTTGGTGTAGTGGCTTCCAAAGTAACCATTATGTGTGATGGGGCCTTGCTCTCCTGGAGATGGCTGAACACCTGCCTGCCCATGGGAAGCAGTCAATGAATTCCTTGTAAAAAGCCTAAAACACCTGATATTCCCAGGCAGCTTCGCATCCAAATACTAGCCAGGGCCAACCCTGATTATCTTCTGAGATCAGACAGGATTGGGTGTTCTCAGGGCAGTATGGCCATAGGCTTGGGGTTTTTTGCTTTTGTGTAGGGCTTTTGCTTTCCCTGTTAAGCTGTCTTCATCTCAACCCACTAGTTCTCTATCTTTCATGCTTCTGATTCTCTCCCTGATCCCTTTGCTGAGATGACTCTGCTTTTGGACAAGAGGGGAGCAATGCTCTCCATAACTTTGCTAAGGCTTTTTGCATGGCACTGCCCAGGTGACTAGGGAGATGGGACATGTGATGTGCAAGGTGAGTCTGTGAAGGCTGATTTTGCTCAGTGTTAAGAAGAGAAGGCTGAGATGGGTCTTGCTGTATTCTACAGCCTTGTGATGGGAGTGTGTAGGGAAGGCACTACCATGCTTCTCTTGGAGGTCTGCAGTGGGAGGCAGCTGACACAGATTGGAACAGGGACAAAATTCTGAGCAGATAGTAGGAAAAATGTTTTCACCATGAGGGTGATCACACACTGGAGGCTTAGAGTAAGGACTTCAGACAGGCTGGTGAATCTCCATGTTTGCCAAGAAGCCTCCAGAGGTCTCTTCCAACCTCGATTATTTTCTAATGCTGTGACCTTGAACATTTCCTTGGAAAGTTCAGCCAAAGAGAAAGCTGCTATCTAACTTGTTTAAACTTAAAATTTGCAAGCTTTGCAATATTTCTCTAGTTCTCTGCTATGTCTGACTGACTGCCACATATATTTGTCTAAGTAGGATTCTCTCTTAATAACTTTGACATTAAAAATCTGTGTCTCAGAAGCAGCTGAATAAAGTGACTAAGCATGTTTTAAGGACTAGAGTTAAATTTTGCAGTTGGGCATGTTAACCTGTATTAGTTACGTTCTGGAGACAATATTTTTTTCACACTGCTTAAATTCCTTTTCACCTTGACAGACCTAAACAGGATCTCTCTCCACTTACCCTGTTGATTATGACTTAGTTTCTTTTCCTTTAGGATATCTTCTTGCATACTGTGGATATATCTAATCCCAAGGAAATATGGAAGTTTGCTGAAAAGTTCCAGAATGAACATAAATTAAACGTGTTGGTAAGTTCATGTGCTTAAATCATGTGTGTCTGTCTTGGGAGTGTGTAGCCTATGAACTTGTCTGACAGGTCATGTAGATTTCCCAATTTGTCCCACAATTCTTGCCTTAATTTTCTCTAATTTTTTTTTCAGGAGTCTCCATGGTTTGCTTGCTAATTTTTTTTTTCAGGAGTCTCCGTGGTTTGCTTGCTCTTGCCCCTTCTCATTTCACACAGATGTGCTACAACAAAAAGAGAAAAGCAGTGCTTTTATAGCTGCATCTTTTGAGACATTATACATTTTCTCTTTGACTTTCATTACTAATAGCATTGTCCCTCTTAAAGCTAGACCTTCTGAAAGATAAAACTTTTACAAAAAGTCCAAAGACTAAAACAGAGCCAGGGAGAGAGCAAACAGCTAATCATCATGGTTGGCAAGCAGCTCAGTACAGTTTCCCCTTTTTTTAGCAGTGGAAATTTGCTTGGGGGACTGTACTACAGCTGAGGCATCTGGTGCAGTTCCTTTGGTGCTTACTAGGTAATGATAAAAGGGGATAATAACTGATAAAAAAGGGAAAATAACTTTTGAGGAGTGTGACAGTGAACCTGCAAGAGGCTGTGTAGGGGCAGATTTTTTTTTGAGGTGGGAAAGAAAAGCCTGAGCTCCTTCCTTCTGGAAGGTAGGGCAGGGAAAGAAGTGTATCTGAGACCATGCTAGCTACACACAGCTTGCAAGCATGTTTTATTGAAACAGTGTGTAGCTTTGTGTTGCAGTGTCAGAAAACAGCAAATGAATGTGGACTGCTCATATGTGTGTATTTCCTTGTAGATATTTGTGTACATTGTTTTTGTTTAAAGGAGTTGTTTTACAGATCAACAATGCAGGATGTATGGTGAATAACAGAGAGTTGACTGAAGATGGACTTGAAAAAAACTTTGCAACAAACACTTTGGGTGAGTATTGAAAGTCTAGTTCTAGAACATACTTATTTTGCTTACAGAAGTGTGTTTTATAGGTGGATTTGTGAGGTGTGCATTCCTGCTCAAATAGGGATCATAGCATTGCTTTGCCAGGGAAGGACCGGGAACGAAAAGAAGAAATATTGCAGCTTGTTTGTAATTTTTTAATTATTCCATTTTTCAGTTGTTCTGATGTCAGCACCTTTATTTATCACAGCAGAAGTGGACAATTTCAGGTTGATTCTGAAATTTGCTAGAGAACTTTCTTCCAAACATTGCCGCTAATGCTGCTCTTTGTAATAATTGTGTTTCTGGGATTGGGTGAAGCCCAGAGCATGTTCAGATGCTTAAAGAGACATTCAGATGTTTGAGTGGGCTTGCACAGCCCTGTTTGATGCGTAGGAAGCCTGTGTAGGAAGCCTGTGCCATATACAGTGCCCTGGACGTTCTCAAACAGGTGCAATCTCTAGTCAAGGGATTGAACAGAAGTGGGCAAATCTTGGGCATTCCACAAGAAAGGGACATTATATGTGACCTGTGTGGCAGTGGTATAAGAGGGACAAATGATGGGAAGCAAGTCAAGAGGGAGAGAAGTGGAAGAGCAGGGACAATGGCAAGCAAATGGGAAGGTTCCCCCACAAAAGCCATGGAAAAGATGTGAGCAAACAGCCAGCAGAGAGAAGAGCTGTCTGATACTGCTGATATCTGTAAGGCTCGAAGCTGCACCTCTTGCAAAGAGACATGTGGTGCTTGCATCAACCTAACAGTCCTGACACTTCCCCCTCTGCCTCCATGCAGGGTAGGTGGATCTCTCAAGAGACTGTTTTTAATATATGCAAAAGTGACACATGAAGGAGGAACTGTGGTGCTTTGTTCCTGTATTTTCCTCCTGTTCATCAGTATTTGTAATGAGGAAGGGGGAAACCTAGTCTGTAAAGATAAGGCATTTATAGAACTAGTATAACCTGGAAACCATTGTTGTTTTTGATTCTTAGCCTTTTTCTTGTGTTGATTCCTTAAATCCTATTTACGTTTGCAAACTAGCATTTTAGTATAAATGTCTTGCGCTTCACTGTTATTGTGCATACAGCTCTGTTTTTCTGCAAGTCTGAATGCATTAAACTGACAATTAAGTATAAAGGCACAGATCCATTTTCTTCAAACTAATCTGCTGCTAACATTCTTCTGTTTCTCATGGTCAAAAAATTCAAAATGAGTTTTATTTTGCCATCAAATTTCCCTTGGCTGCACAAGTACAAGAATTTCTACCTTGAGGAATCTATTCACCTTAAATTAGTTTAACCCTCTTGTGGTCTTTCAGACAAAAACCCAGCAATGTGCAAAAGTACAGTTCATCCAGAGTGAAACAAACGCAACAGTCTGAATGCAAAAGCCTGTTTTGGTTTAGTTTTCGACATTGAGGATATTTAGTGCTGAGGAACTGTACTAGTGCATCACTTGAATTATATCTTATTGCACAAGTAGAAGCAGCAAATTCTTCTTTTTCAGCTGTAAATCAGCCTTAGTAGAGGTATATGGCTGCACAGAGGAAGCTGAATTATGGCTGTAGCAAACTAGGAAAACGCCTGTATTATCTTTTGTGGATGTTACTTACAGATCTCCTTTATTCATTCGTATATCACTTGCTGCATGATTGTTTAAGAAGTTTAAGGAGGTAAATCATCCTCTGTTGTCCGACTTCTTCAGAGTTCAGACAAGGACTGGGTTGTTTGCTTAGACTGCTACTCTCTAGACTAAAATAAGGATTCAATTTTGAATCTTTTAGAACAGAGTGGGACTTGGTTGAGCTGGAAGAAGCTGGCAGTGCAATAGGAAGCTTCTGTGCTTGCAGGCTGGACACACAAGAAGGACCAAGGCTACAAACCACAGGCTTTTTTCTTCAAAGTCAGGGATAGGGTAATAAATCATAGCATCCAGAGTCATAGTAGAAGAAAGCTGTGTGGAGAAACACCTGTCAGAGTAGATGCTGTGTTATTTCTCTAAGTACTAGGTGCCTTTGGGTGTGTTTTACTTGGGAGAAGCTATTTCTGTTTCAGTAACTCTCTGTGGTCATAGGTTCTCAGAGAAAAACCTGGCTAAATTTGATATGGCTGGTATGTAGGATGGCTATAAAGAATGTGGTCTGAAAGAAGAAACTAAATTCCCCTCTCTACCCCATTAAAGCTAAAGCCTGAAGGGTGACATGGAGTCGAGGCCCTTGTTTGGAAAATGTGCAATTGTCCCTCACTTGACTGACAAGATAGAATATCAATATCTTTTGCAGATCTTTACATGTAGGGTGTTTCTACCATGTTTCTTTCACTATTTTTTTCCTACCCCTGATCTAAACTCTGGTCTAGTAAAGGAGTGTGTAGGTTGTAACTATCTAAGAATTCAAGACTGCTTTAGATGCACGACACAGTTTTTGAATTCTGTATCTGATATCTGATTAACATTTATATAAGCTGTAAAGTTGCTCATTTAGGTGTCTGAAATACTGTGGAGCTTTTATATCTAGGCTAGCAATATTTTCCTCTTGACTGATCTGTTAGTCCATTTTTGAGCATAATGGATGTGAGTGTTCAGTTCTAATTGATCATCTGACTTGTGAGACATACTTTATATCCTGATCTTTTCTTGGACATACATGGGACAAAAATGACTGCATAAGTCCTCTCATATGAATATCTATAAAAATAACACCAGTTAGAATAGAAAGTAAAATTCCCTTAATGTAAAACACAGCTGACTGGCTAATTGAGAATAGCAACTGAAATAAGGGTTGCATAGTCCTCTCTGGTGCTGTCAGAATATGCAGCGGATGAAGGTCATGAAAATGTAAAATGCAGGTTGATAGTTAAGGCTTTGTATGGTTTGTTTAATATTCAGGTTCAAGCTGTAAAGTGCTTTGAGCAGGTGGCGGCTGCTACATCTGTGCTGGTGCCTGTAGCATCCTTAAAATGAGTCTGAGGCACAAATGCTGTATGGCTTGTTGTGGTTCTGTTGTTGCTGTCAAATTAAACACCTTTTTAACCAGGACACCTTTTTTCCCTGCTAGAGCCTCAAGAATTGTCTGATTGCTGGAGCTCAGTGAACGTAGAGAGCAGAAGAGCTGTGGAACACTTAGACTCTAATGTGGGAGCAGTGGCCAGGCACGAGTCTGAAATAGCACTTTGCTGATGGAAACACACTTTCAGTATGAAATTGAGTGACTCGCTTGTGGTAATGTGGGCAGATTTCATGGTGAGCTGCCAATCCTGATGGGCAGATTTTTTTTTCTGTCCTCTAATTTGTGTGATGTTGCCATTATATTTCTTCCTGTGGGCTGACCATGTACTCAGGGTTGTATCCAGGAGCTGGGCAGCAACAGGCAATCATTTCTTTTGATGAGATTTGCAGACTTCTGAGTCAAAACTTTTTAAAATTTAATTTTGTTTTATTTGTTTTAGTATAACTCCCAGCAAAGACTATTAAAGCTGATGGTATTCAGTCATTTTGGAAAAAAATGTCAGCATTGATAAGCAAGTGGAGGCAAAAGCAGCATGTTCTTATTGAAGCACTAGACATTTAGCTGAAACAATCCTTGTTCCTCTCTTTTATCGCCCACCTCACATTACTTTTACTCAACATATCTTCCTGCTTGACACAGAAAAATGGCATATATGTTACTTCTTTATTGCTACTTACTGGACAAGGGGATGCTAAAACACACTGAGAGATAAATAAGTGATGTTCCCAGTATGCATCTTTTCTTCAGTCTAACGTGCCCTCATGTTTTAATAATGTATAGATATATACTTTTGCTCTGTGTGCAAGAAGGGTTAGAGCCAAAAGAAATAAAATGTTTATCTGTCATAGTAACACTATAGCCCATCTATGGCAAACGGCCTAACCTGGATGGATATTTGTCAGTCTCTTCTGTACACGAGCTGTATCTAACTGCTGTTTCACAGAAACTAGTGCAGCCTGATGTGTTCGGGATTACTTGGAAGTCAAACAGCTTGAATACCAGCTGTCAGTCTGCCGTAAATTCAGTGCCTGATCTTTGGCAAGACAACCTTACCTGTGAAAAGGAGGATGTGGTATCACTTTTCTTTCAAAACAGCTTTGAGACTTATGGATGAGAGGTGGTATGTGGAAAAATAAGGCTGAGCATAATTGCACATCCACTAGCTATAGTGAATCCTAGTTCCCAGGAGACAGAGGAATCCTTATTGAGATGAGTTTTGTCATTTGAGGGAAATGTAAACGTTTGTTTTGTGTTTCATGTTCATTAACTCTTCCCATACACTCTCAGTTATTGCTAGTGCAGTGGAATTGGCCCTCAGAGACAGCACACTAAAATCTTCTTTCCTGATCTCTTACTCAGAAAAAGAAACTCAGGGATGTCTCTTACTGGGAACTGCATAAACTGTAGGCTTGAAAAGATAATCAGGTCAAGGAAGAACGTCAGTTTGTTTGTTGGGTGGTTTTGTTTGTTTGTTTCTGTGGTTTGTTTTTACTTGGACTCAAGAAAAGCAAGCCATTTTAACTGATTTTTACCAGATGAATGAACCATTGAAATCTGTACAATGAAAGTTTTTTGGTGTTGTTTTTTTGTTTTGGTTTTTGTTGTTCCCACTTTTTTCACTGTTCCTAATAATACTGCAAAGCTCAGCCAGATGAAAAACTTAACTGAGTGTGGTGCTGGCTGCCTGCCCTTATCTGCATCTTAGCAGGGTAAAAACCTCACCAGTAATGTGCCAGTAATTGCCAGATAGAACATCAAGCAAAAAACATTCTGGAATCCACCAAGACACTTGGGTCCAATAATTGTATCATCAATTAATTTGATGTTATCAACAGGTAGTGGCTTTACAATGTTACTTCTGCTGAAATCATAATTTTCGTCAAAATTTATTTACAAAGTACAGGTTTTAGGATCACATAAAATCTTAAAGGAGATCGGAGTATGTGTTTTAGTACTCTTATAGTATGTGATATCCTGTTGATTTTCAGTCTGAAATATGTGAATCCTAAGGAGTCTTCCAGGTTTTGGCAGGCTGATCTACACCACTAGGAGTTTGGAAATCTGCGTGCACAGTGTTCGTTTATATTTTCTGTTAGGGCTGTTCTGTGTTTTGTTTAGTTTCCTGTTCTCGTACAGAAAGACTTGCAGTTTTCTGTGGGAAAGACCAGTGTCTAATACACTGTAGACTGCTGTCCCTTGTGCTAGGATAGCTTTCATTTTGTTCATGTCCTGAGATCCACAGTGGAATAACTGTTGCAAGAACATGCAGAGCTACTTTTCCACAAGACCTAAGAATAGTGTCTTCCATAGAGTCCTCTCAACTCCTACATCATGTCATGGGAAAAGTAGCATAACTTTATTTAGGAGTTTATGGGGGAGACAGGCTGATTTTTGTGGTCTTTGGGCTTTTTTAAAAAAACAACTTACTATATGAATCAAATGTTTATCTCCATAATGGTGCCTCATTTTCTACACTTACATCATGAATGTTTCACTCTGTGATTGTGAAACCACTGAATTAGTGCTTACCCAGGTTGACAGAGGGGTTCACTCTATGGAGTCAAACGTGGGAGTTGTTAGTTAGAGCACGGTATCAGATTACTCGACTAAATTGGGAGGATCTCAGACCAAGAGGTGCAATTACCAAAAAGGCCACAAGGGAATGCATGGTGATTCAGTGTTTTTGATGGGTTTTGTTTTTGTATTTATCAAGTAAACATGAAACTTAAATATTAATGTGATTCACACTTCAAAGGAGGGAAAGCTTGTGATCAAAGTGTGTTCTCATTAAATGCCATGCTTATTACTTTTACTGGAATTACCATGCTTAATATATAGATTGGCAACCCACCCTGTCTACTTTAGCATATGACGCAGTTGGTTTAATGGTGTGTAAGGGTGGAGTTGCTCTATAGAAAAGTTTTAATTACTCTGTATTATACATGATTTCCTATTATGTGAGATCAGCTTCAAGACATAAAGCCTACAGAAGTTTTTCCAAAGTAAGCTAATGTTAAGAGCTTAACATGTTAATATCTTTAAAATAATATCTTTAAAATCTTTAACTATATTAATATATTTAATACCTTTAAAATAAATTGTACATCTATCCCAGGAGCCTTTTTAACTGGAGAAAACATGGCCAGCCACTACTGTGTCAAACCTCATTACAAAGAACAGGGTTGTAGCTTATCCAGTAGGTTTTGCAAGTCAACTCTTCACCTTGGCAGAGTTCAGTGAGGGCAAGGTGAAATCCTGTGTTTGGGTGTGATCAACTGGACTGACCTTCTTTCACATTCCTGCTGCTTCTGAGCAAACTCCCAAATTCATCTTGCTGGACTTCTTTGTGTCACAGCAAATACTTCTCTTCAGAGGGAAATGTTGTATACCAATTATTTCACTGATTTTTTTTTTTTCCCCCTCCCCATTATACCAGTGGGAAACAGGCTTTCAGGCCATGTGGGCAGTACACTGTCCAGTGACAGGAAATGGTGATGCACAAATCTGGCCCCTGTCACACAGTCCTAAGTGCAGTTAGTACCAGCTGTATGTTGAGCAGATACCCAATGCTTACTGCTTTCAGTGCAAGGCACAGCACTGTTGAATGTCATCTTTCCTTTCACGTACTGCGTTAAACCATTAAATAAAAAAAGAAACATCAAAAAATCTGTACAGTTTGAACACAGTGATAATTAATCATTAATCACATTTGATCTGCTTTACCTTTTTTAACTAAGGTGTGTGGGAGGAAGTTTCTCGTTTAACAGACAAAAATGTTTTTTGTGTCAAGTAAATGTGTTAGAATACTCAAGTGCTCATTTTGGAAAGGCTGATGTCCAGTACATTGATATTAATAATCAAGTGTGGCAAAAGGATAGACAATTTGGATGTTGCCTTGATTTCCTTAAGTAGGGGCAGAGGTGAATGTAGTTTCTTCTGCGAAATTGGTCTTGGTTTTCCCTGCAAATTTTTTTTCTTAACATGAAGAATTTCCTTTTTTTTTTTTATAACGACTGTGGCAGGCAACGCCTTCATTTGCCACTTCTCCTTTTACTCAGAAATTAATTTCTGTGTTAGTGCCTGCTGCGATACAGCTGTGCTGGACAGAGAACCTGCCGTGAGGTACATGGCTGTGCCAGGCCCTGCAGTGACCATACTGAGCTTTCTCCCAAGCTGTTTGAATGTCACCATCAAACTATGAGCCAGCTTTTGCAGGGATAAGAATGAGGAGGTTTCAATTGATGACGATGTATTCCAACCAGCAATAAACCTTGTTAATAAAATATACTGTTCTACTATTACTATTCTAAATTTCTTTTTCAGGCTGTTTTGCCTGACAGACCGGCCCAGGCAAATAAGAATATATAATGTCCAAGTATTTTTGTTAAAGGAATGAGGAGTTTGTGTTCAAACAGATACCATGGGGACAGTAATCAGTGAAATATTTAGCAGTGGGAGAAATTAAATGCTTCAGCCTTAATGCCTGCTGCATCGTGTCTGTGTGCATTTTCAGATATTGTTGCTTACCATAGGAAGCTGTGAGCAAAACTGCTCTGTTTGTGCTCAGTCTCAAAGCAAATGAGCAAGTGGTTTTGTGGGGCAAAAAAAGGGAATGCTCTGGCTTTGTGGGATTTACTGAATTCTTAATAAACTTGAGGAAGAGAGGAGATGTGGGTATTGCAGTTAGTTTGTGGTTTTAAATAAGCACATAAACTTCTGACAAGCTGTAGTTGCTCTAAGCAGGATTTTTGGCATTGAACATTTCTCTTATCCGGCTGGAAAACAAAACAAAACTAGGTTGTTAATGAGGCAACATTAGTGCATTCATCTTAGCAGCTCTTTAGAATTAACAAATCAACATGAAGCACCTTAAAAGTGTAAATTAATCTGCAGGACAGTAAAATGGAGCATCATCAGAGCTGGTGCATTGCAGCTCTGCCTTTAGGAGATGCAGCTTATTTAACCAAGACATGATATTACTTTGCATTTTGAAGAATCCACAGACAAACAACATTTAATCCAGGCTCTCAGCTTGTACTGAAGTGATTTTTTCTTTTGGATTATTTTTGCTGCATCGCGGCAGTCTCCCCTGACAGCCGGCAGGAGTTCTTGTACCGATGATGTCATCGCTTAGTCTCCCCGCCGCTGCCAGGGGACACAACTGGGCTCTCGTTATTCACTAGCAACTGCCTTTGCTCACATTTTCTGCTGAAGACAGGCTGCATTTACTCATCTGCTGTGCATTTGCTTGGTTTGATTTGCCAGGGTTTTAAATATATTGTGTGTGTATGGACATACCTCTGATTTTATAGAGAAAGTGAAGACTGCTGTGACTGACAGGGGAACTGAACAGTTTGTTCACCAAGCATGTAACATGTTTGATTTTTGTACTGTATTTATAAATATGCAGTATTTTAACTGGGTGAGCTCATTGCCTGTGTGGAAGAGAGATTATAAAGACATGCTGAAGTCTTCATGCCTAGTGAAAAACATGGCCTCGGTAGCTCAGGGGAAAAAACACATTTATTGCTGACAGAATTGTTGAAATAGACCCGTTTGTGAAGACATGAGAGGGAAGTAGACGCAGAAACACTAGACTAAATGGGGCTAGATTCATTTTGAATTAAATGGAATGTTTTAAGATACATTTTAAACAGAAAAGAAAAATCTCTGAAGATATAAAAACAAAAAAAAAATCTCTGTGTTGCACTCAGTTGGGTGAAACATCACTAGGTGTGTCCATGTGTCTGAATCAAATACGCTTACAGCTGAACAGTGTTTGGAATGACAAACTTCGCTAGTCATGGTAACAGTTGTAATGGAATATATTTGTGTGGTGTGTACAAATCCTTGGTAAAGGAACATGATTAAAGCAGGGAAGGACACAATTAAGTTTCCCCAAGTAATCTGTGCTCAGCCTCGGGCAGGCAACATTAATATTTTTCCCCCAAGGATTCCTTATCTTCCGTAATGGTCACGCTGGGGATTTAAAGGGTGCGTTTTGTGTGCAACACAA
The DNA here is from genome assembly GCA_036785705.1 of Acanthornis magna. Lineage (NCBI taxonomy): Eukaryota > Metazoa > Chordata > Aves > Passeriformes > Acanthizidae > Acanthornis > Acanthornis magna. The sequence goes on from JAWUZG010000090.1 coordinate 19,877,719, forward strand.
ATCAAAAGTGTCAGTGTACTCTGAGTGATTTCATAGTGAGAAGGCAAAAATGGACAAGTCTTAAGTGCATATGCAGTGCCCTAAGAACTGCAAGTATGACGTACAGTTTCCTTCTCTTGTTTATGACCCAGCTTAGATCTGTGTATATATGCCACACTTGGAGGGGAAATGCATTCCCCTTTCTTCACTGGCATCACCTCCCCCCACCCAAGGAATTCCATACCTGAGCCATTTTGCCTTCAGATTCATGGCTGAATGTAGTGAGCTGTTTTCTCTATAGGTACAACAAACATAAAAGTCTATAAAATAACATATACCTTTTGCTAAGTATATGGCTAAGTGAACCACTACAAGTTGAGTTGGCACATTGCAGGTGAAGCAGCAACAAAAAATCATTGTCAAATTCAGATCAGGTTTCAGAGATAAAGGGACTTTGGGTTTTGGGTTGTTATAGAGGGTGGAGAGAGAAGAAAGCTTTTTTTAAAAAGAAAAGTTAATGTTGGTGCCTGTCTGTTTTTAGGTACATACATCATGACAACTGCCCTGCTGCCCCTCCTGGAAAAAGAAGTTGATGCCAGAGTGGTGAGTCTGTGATGCTGTTTAAAACAGGTGTTTTACTATTCTTACCTTCTGGTTTGTGACAGCAGTTCTCTGACTGTGTTAACAATGCAGGATTAGTTATAATGCTGTAAGGATCTCTAGAATCCTCTTGGATTTTGCTAACAACAACCTCCTCCTCTAAGGCAAAGCTCCTGCCTGCTGCTCTCAATCCTTCATTGGAAATCAGAGTAAAACATTTCATTTGGGAATTTACCCTCAGTTTCCCTAGGGCAAGTAAGCTCCTGCAGCAGAGTGCAAAATACCTACAACAGGAGGCTTAAAAGAACTTTACAGATCTTGGTGTAAAATAAGACAGCATGTACATTGTTTAAAATGCAATTTACCACATTTTGTATGGCTTCTACTTAGCTTCTGTAAATGCTAGATATACAAACGGCAAATAGTGCTATTCTGCTATTTTCTTTCTCCCCATTACTTTTCAAAAGGAAGAAGCACAAAATTCCTGATACGAATCAACATCACTTTGAATGAAAATCACTTCTTAAAAAAACTTACATATCTTGCACTTCATCTCCAGGTATGCTCCACTCCTGAGCATAAGCATAATGCAAAGAGTATGCAGAGGAATCGTGCTCCATAGGGACTTCCAAATATGGCCTGAAGACCACATTGCATGCATGAGTGCGTCTGTGGGGAGTTCATGGTTCTGCTTTTCATTCATTTGTTTTTCATTCATTTCATTACAGATCACTGTCTCTTCTGGGGGCATGCTAGTTCAAAAATTAAACATATCTGACTTGCAGTCAGAAAATGGGCCATTTGATGGAACTATGGTGTATGCACAGAACAAGGTACAGTCCATGGGATTGAAAACAAAGCCCAGCACTTCTTTGCTAGGCAGCTCATACCATCTGCTTTGCAAAAAGCCTGTTGTTCACTGCTGCTTTCCTATTGCATCCAACGCATATGGAGATGCATAGACAATGATCTTCATGAGTATAATGGCGTGCCCTTAGGAGCGCATACATCCTGCATGGAGAGCATGGCTAGACTGTCATTTGATATAAGTCCCAAGGGGGAACACTGTCTTCAGCTGATGAGCCCTGTCTGCCTGCTTACTTCTTGCCCACAGTCTGCAGCAAGTAGACGTGGTCAGTAAAAGCAGTGCAGCTGCTTTAAAAGTAAACTTGTGGCCAGTGATGACTGTGAAGTCTCTGATGAAATTATCCAATAAATCCAGTCAGGATGAGCAAGGGTATATTTCTGCTGTACATAAATGCTCTAGTATTTATGGCACATTTGATGTAGTTTATTTCCCTGGGAGCTAATTTGGTGGACAGGCTGTTGAACTCAGTGCTAGTGTGGCTCTTATTGCTCTATCCTAGAGACAGCAAGTTGTCCTGACAGAACAATGGGCAAAGGCTCACAGAAACATCCATTTCTCCGTAATGCACCCTGGCTGGGCAGACACTCCAGGTAACGTCTGCTTCACACTCTGACAATACTTTTTTCTTTTCAGGGTTAGTCTAAAAGCAAAGAGAAATGAAACTTCCTAGTATATTTTTCCAACAGGTGCAGTAATTTCTTTTCTCCAAACTGGTGCTTGAAGTCGTTTTATATCCCCTTGGTGGCTCTATTCTGCACAGTGTCTGCTAGCTGAGTATATCTAGAGAATAATAATGGGCAGTGAATGCTTCCAGCCCTGTACAAATGCACAGCAGAGACATAGTTCTTTAAGGTAACCTTTAAGTTACATTTGTAGTGGAACTGTTAAACACACAGATGGAGCTTCTGCCTCTGTGAGTACCAACATGAAGACATTGGGAATTTGTGAGGGCATGTAGGAGAATGGATCATGCACCATTGTGCAAGCCCTGTTCTCTACTCTTCTTAACATTTACTGCTGTTGAGAAGCAGTTTGGCCAGACAGCTCTTTGTCTGAGCTGCAGCTGTTCTTCAGTGACTGTGCCTTAGCAGGTGGGCCGGCAACAAGTCATGCAATATACACAGTGCATTCCCAATGTTACCAGCCCCCAGTGCCCAAGTTTGGGATGCAGAGTAGAAGTTCCATCTCTAGGTCTTTTATAGGGATGCAGTTTCCAAAATTTCCTTCTGATGACAGAAGCATTTACCCTACCTACTTTATGCTTAAAAATAGCCCTTTCCAACTAAATGTCCTGATACTTCTTTTTCTTTAAAATACGTTTATTTTTTGCACTTCCTTTGTGGATTTCAAACCTAATGAACCATAAAGTTATCCCACCTAAAAGTTCAAAGTTTCTCTAACCCAAAAATAAACACCTATATTGGAAGGGCCTTCAGTCATCACTTGTTGGACAAAATAAAATGAAACCAGAGTTTAGACAGGAAGTATGCAGTTTTTAAATACAGTGCTGCAATTGGTTTCTTAAAACTGGTGAGAAAATAAGAGCTAAAAATCCCATTAGAATACCTGTTTTTTGGAATTTCTGTTTTCCCCATGTTTGTCATCTTTACAGTTTAGAATGGAATTGGCACGGGAACCTGTCACTGATCGTGTTGTCAGTTTTGTCCCTGTAGTTTGACCCAAACAAACAACTGGTGGATCATCTGGCAGCTTAGTACTATCTCCCACAAGCCATCCTACTCACAGATAGGGGGAAATACTAATTTTCTTCCCTAAGGTCCAGAGATGCCTTCTCTTCTTCCTACACACAAAATGGCAATTTGAAGCTGTTCTTTTTTTTTTTTTTTTCTGTATCAAAAAAACCTTGCATGACAGGCCACTGTTCCATTGTTATCCTTTGCAGCTGTGAGGTCAGCCATGCCTGATTTCTACGAGAGGATGAAGAACTCGCTGCGCACAGACACCCAGGGAGCTGACACCGTCCTGTGGTTGGCAGTGTCAGCTGAAGCAACAAAGCTACCCAGTGGCTTGTTTTTCCAAGGTGAGGAGGCAGTGTCTCAGTGCATAGGCTGGAGATCCCTAGGCTGCCTGAGCTTAGGATCCCTGCCTGGCCTGGAAGGGGATGAAGGCTGGACCAGGCAGCTTGTTCAAAGGCTAAGGCATTTCTCAAAGTCATTTCAAGACTAAAGGTTCGAGTGAACATTGTGTTAAATCATTATATTCCTGCTTTTGTCCTCTAAAGTAGCTGATAGAGACTTCAAAGCATTTCTTTAAGGAGGGATGGTGACTTTTGTAATGAAAATGGCTGCATGGAGGACTGTGCCAAGGGAAGGTAAATCACAGCAGTCAAACAGCATCTTTTATGGTGCTAGGAAACAAGCATCTTTCTCACAGAGCACTGGGAGTCGGCTTTGCTTTGGCGGGTTCTTCTTCCTACTGTTCCATGCTAGCTAAAACTGCCAATTCCCCCTTTCTCTAGCACTGGACAGAGACTTGAGCACAGTGGCATTTTTGACACTGTGAACTTAGGGAATGGAAAAGTAGGGCAGAGCTTGTCTTTACTCCCAGGCAAATGACAGACGTCTTTGTAGGAGCAGCTGGAAGCAGGGATGCCTCAATGGTGATGCAGGTCAGTCCAGAAAGAGAAAGCTCAGAGTAATTGCTTACAGAAGCTTCTGTTGGATGTGGCACTCAAATCCTGATTCCCAGAATTTCTATATGGAGAATGGAGGAAGCTCAGACTTTTATAGATCTGGGTTGACTTTGTCCCTTCTGTCCCAAAGACAGTCACACAGAATTGGCTGACAGATACTTAAATGGACATTTTTCATGTCAGCATATGGTGCATGTAGAAACCCCACATCCCAGCTGGTCAGCCTTTTTTGTAGAACCAGGCTTTGACTTTCTCCTACTCTGATCACCTTCTTCTGGTCCTGATGCTTCTGCTCAGTTGCTCTTTCTGTTTCTTTTGTAATTCCACCAGGCTTTGGCCTTTGTCTACCCCCAGCTTTGGTAAATAGGGAACATGCCCTGGCTCTTTAGCTAAAGCTATTCACTTTTGAGAGCTTTGGTCCTGGCATGACTGCTCTTAAAGCTGCAAGAGAAGTCCTGTGTGTGTGTCCTTTGCTTACTAAATAGTGGTGAAGTCAGTTACTTCTCACTCCTACTGCCTTTTGGAAGCCACAGCTTAGTATGGGCACTCTTCGGGTCCTTTCAGTAAAGGGTTTGGGGTACAGGAGCATTTTACCACAGACCCCATGCTTCTGGTCCTAGGCAGCCATTTTCCAAATCAGTCACAGTTTCCCTCCATTTTCTGCATTCTCTTTTACTGTTCCCTCTGAGAGCAAACCAAAACCAGTTGGGATTTTTTCTGAGAAAAAAATAAAGGGAAGTGAGAACATGACTAGTATTACCAGAATTCTCTGCATCTGCCAAAATATATAAAAAATGTTTAGCAGAGACCTGCTTTCCAAAGATTTAGAAGCATCTTCTCTCCGATGCTGAACTTGGCTTTCACACCTAGTTCCCAAACTAGGGGAGGCCTACTGGAAGCACTATGGCTATGTAGGAAGCATTTCATAATCAGTGATGGAGAAGGGAACATTCCTCTGCATGTTTCTCCTCAGTTTTCCAGGAGTGGAAGTTATGTGGTGTGTGCAGTCACTTAAATATTTGCTCTTAAGAAAGCAAACATCTCTGCTCTCCTGGGAAGCCCAGTGGCAGCCTGATAGGTTTTCAGGGAAATCTGCTGCCTAGGGTTGCAGCAGCTTGTTCTTTTCATCTCAGTGGTCTGCTGCAGAAGTTGGGCTCACTAAATTGACTTAACAGTGCTGCACCAGTGCTCTCACTGTTGTTCCACAGACACCTGACAGCATTGTCATAAGGTTCCTGGTCTCTAGATACCATGTTTTTGGAGGGAAAAATCCCTTAGAGTGGATGGTGATAACAGCTGTATTTACAGAATGAGTGACGGGTGTGAGATTTGGAAAACCAAGCAAAGCACCAAACTGAGCAAACTTGGTTGGATACATGTCACTTACGGTGATTGAGCAATAAGCTCAGGTTCCTTTGCATTTAGAATTTAATCATTGTTTCTAAGGATGAAAGTAAGTATTTTAAGATTGAAAATAATCCTAACTGCAAAGTCCCCAGCTGGAGATTTATGTAGTATGAGAAACATTATCCAGGAGGCAAGGAAAAATGTCATTTCAAGTGTAAAAGCATCCTCTGTCTGCCGCAACAAACTCCAGCTATTGCTCTTTGCCTGCAGGTGTTGCACTAGTGACAGGCATAACCCTACAGAGAAGCCTTCCTTTTCCTATACTGTCCCTAGCTGTACATGGGGGTTTGCTCCACAGTCCAAGTCATATTGTGTTACAGGAAAAGCACTCTAGTTCCAAAATACAAATTGAATTAGTTTAATTTTTGGTTTAGAAGATATGCCTAACTAGCATGATTTACAGGTACCTAAAAGGTAAGTTTCCTGCTTCAAAACCGTGACATATGTTTGGGCAGTACAGAGCCCAGCAGAAAAATCTCCTTTCTGCTAGAAGTGTGAGTTAAATGTACCCATAAGGGCTTTTTTTTCTTATTATCTTCCAGACAGGCAACCAGTCCCTACACACTTACCCCTGGCATGGACCCACAGTCCTCCAGAGGATGAGGAGAAACTAATGGAGGTGCTGGAAGAGTTCTCCCAGAAGTTTAAATCTGTTTCTTGAGGAACTTAGTGTCTCTGCTGACACAGTGTCATCACAAAACTTCTAATTACACAGTAACCTGCTCTTGAGGGGAAGTAGAATGCCACAGGCCTGTTAAAAATGAATTGGGTTCAGGTGTTCTCATAATGAGGCGGTAGAGTGGCACCTGTGTAATTTTTTTCTGCTGCTGAATCTGTCCCATTGGGAATATGCACCTGCTGCCTCAAGTCACACTAAGGTTGTGTTCTTTGGATTGGAAGAAAAATTGAGAGGCATTAAAATAAACCCCAAGACTTTGTAAAGTTATCTAGAATAATTTAAAATACTTTGCATAGAGAAATGCAGAGGAGTGTACCTTCAGTAGCCTTCGTGAAGGACTTCAGGAAAGAAGTGGGAATGTTTTAAACAACTTTTAACTGCTGTACTTGACAGGTTGGTGGCTTCCTTCACTGTTTGAGGGTGATTGGGTTCAAACATATGAGCCACATATGAATGTGGAAACTCTCTTGCAGGGCCTGCTTAGTTTAAAGGGAAGGATTCCTCACAGCCTTCAGTTTCTGTAAATCAGTGCTGGTATGCAGAAGTGATCTGCTTCCTCATGTTTAAACAGCAAGAATTTAGGAACACTGCCAAATACCTTCCACATTACTTTATGGAGCCAGGGCTAAATATTACCCCATTTATGTCAAAATACCATGAAGTAGGAGGTTTCAACACATAACACACCCAGACATGGCTGGATCCAGCAGAGAAATGGCTGCATGACTGTAGGAATGAAAAGAAACAACATGCTAAGCTGTACCTGCTTGCCATTCCTCTGAGAGATAAAAGGGAATTGCTTTATCATTATAAATGGATTAAGAGGGGAAGGGAACGCTGGCAGGGCACAGGTTTTAGAGGAGAATCCACCTCCTGATGAGAGGATTGTATTTTGTCTGGATCTGTTTACTTCCAGACACAGAGGACAGGATTCATCTTACCTGATCTGTGGACATTTGAATTACTCACTGAGTTTCTCACTGTAAATTGGTAGAAGAAATTTTTTTTTTTTTCACAGGGATTTACTGGATCTAGTTTAAGAAACACCACCTACAGTGCTGCATCTTTCTAATAGTGCTGAAGACAATCAGCTCAGACTAAGACATTCAGGTGGGATTCATTTTGTCTTAATTATTTCAGATTTACTGCAAAGCCAAGACTATTATTAACAAGAGTAGTAACACCTTTTCTTCTGAACTGAGTGTGTCTAACCAACAGCCTCCAGAACCCAGCTGAGTGGCTGCACTGTTCTACCTGTGGCTCACACCAGTGTGGTAGGACAGAGGACCTAAACACAAATATAACACAGGTGTTCTTGAGCTCTCTGTGGTGACTGGGAGCTAAAGGGTGCTGATGGACAGGAGAGCTCCTTATGTCTGCTTTATGTAATTTAGTTTCCTCCTGGCTGATGGTATTTCCTCATTATTCAAAAACCTCCTATTAAGTACCAGTTTAGGAAAAAACTGCTTTTTTCAGCTTGTTGTCAATCTTCTTGGAAATAAAGACTTTACTGTCAGAGAGGCCCTGTGATACGTTTTCCCATGATAAGCAGTACTGAGACAAGTCAGGCTGTCACAGCTCTTCCTGAAGAGGCTGGGTCAGCATTCAAACTATTGCCTCATTTATAAACTTAACTCCTTCTTGCACTACAGTGAAAGAAAACAACAGCAAGGCTTGTACAGATGTTTATTTCCTGCAAGTCTGGTATTAACATTTTCTGTGGTTCCAACTGTTAAATACAGTTACCCAAAACAAGAGCATGGCTGGAAGCATATATAATAACTACATTTCTTAACCCAGTAGCTGCAAAACTAATGAAAACATTTGCATTGTTTAGTATTTAAGTCAATTTGCTTCTCAGCTCTGCTGTACAGAAGAAAAGTTTAATGACTGGTATTTAAATAGTTCATAAAAGTAAAAAGAGTGCACTATATACATATATTTAACACATTTTAGTCCACATTCTGCACTAGTGTATTTGAATAGCCTATATTTTTCATTTTAACTCACAGCTTAAAAATGAAGCCAAAGTTAAGAAAACTGCTTTAATCGAAGTTTGGTCACAGTGTAAAAGAGCAACATGCCATGGTTTAAGAGCACTTGTGATTTAAAAAGAACTAAACCACAGGAACAGTAATTAGAAACAAAGTTCAGAGTATCACACACTTTGGTATTATGGTCCTGCTGACGCTTTATTTCAGCCTGATTCCACGAGAGCAAACATGGCATGTGGCTGCAAGCCAGCGAGGGGATTTGTGTTAATGCAATTCAGAATGACTTGTACCTTCATGTAAGGGAATACATTTACAGAATCACAGATTATGCTGAGTGGAAGGGACCCACAAGGATCATCAGGTCCAGCTCCTGGCCCAGCACAGGACACCCCAAGAGTCACACCATGTGCCTGAGAACATTGTCCAAACATTTCTTGACCTCTGTCAGGCTGAGTCTGTGACCACTTCCCTGGGGAGCCTGTGCCAGTGCCCAGCCACCCTCTGGGTGAACCTTTTCCTGATATCCAACATAAACCTCCCCTGACACGGATTCAAGCCATTCCCTTGGGTCCTGTCACTGGTCACCACAAAGAAGAGATCAGTATTTGCGCCTCCTCTTTTCCTCACGAAGAAGTTGTAGACTGCACTGAGGTTTCCCCTCAGTCTCATCTTCCACTTATAAAACTTAATGGGCAAAATAAAAATGGCATCCAGTGAAAAATTACCAGAAGATGAAAGTGGCACAGGTCTTTGCTAAGCAGTGCACACTGGGGACTTGAGAGCGCACTTGGTTTACGGGAATGGAATGACAAGCACAGCAGCTGCTCTTGCTGCCCTTTCCTGTCCATGCACAACCCAACACTTTTTGTGACAGCTTGGAGGCTTCTACAACTGATCTCATTCTGATGGCTTCACATTTTTCTTCATTTCATGAAGTCACCTAGTTGGGAAGTTTTTGCTCTCAGGGATTTTGCACAGGAATGTAGCACCAGAGAGTGCATGTGGAGTTGGTAATTTCCCTACATCCTAATGGAAAGGCACAGCCCATCGTCAGTGCAGTGGGACTGGCTGCAGTGATGCAGGGGCCGATGCAACTTCTCTTTTTGTCTTGGATGAAAATTTCAGGAGGTCAGTGTAACAGTTATCAAACAATTTTGTAAACTGCATTTCCTCTTGAGTTTAATTTCTGGGTCATCTTTATTCATTGTTAAAAATCCCCTAACAAACTAAATCAACCTGTTACTGATTAAAGGTGTGAAAAATTATTTGTTGCTTGCCTTTGAATGGGGGAATTCCCATACATACCTCACTATTTTGGAGTAAACTGCAAGTACCAACTGTTGGTATTTGCAATATCGTGCACTCCAGCTTTTGTGTTCTGCTCACTGGGAACAAGGTGTGAGCAGGACCACCCCTTCCCATTAAACAAGATGCAGGTGGGATTTGAACATGCACTGCCTGGGCTCAAAGAAGGGAGTTCTGCTATGTCCTTCAAAGTAGCCCAACAAGTCAGTCCTGCAAACCTCAGTAGAAATAAATTTATTTGGTGGGGGACAGTCCAGCCATTTCAACTGTCAGTACAAGCATTAATTTGTATTTTTGTAATGACAGAGCCTTTCTGAAAGCCATAGCACTTGGTGCAGCACTAGTTTTCATTAAGCAGTGGTGAACTTGGTGAGTGGAGACTGAACATGGAATTACTCTTTCAGGGAACAATGTGATGGAACAGTAGAGGAGGGCAGCTGTGAAGCAGTTTAATGTGTAAGTTCCTCTGTATGCTACTCTCTCACCCTCCCTGCAAAAATAAAGTGCCCCATCTCATGACACCAGGTCATACTTATGTAAAATTAGTGCTGGTCAACATCCACCCACTGACATTTTAAACAGGCCATTTCCACTCTGGCACTGCAAAGCTTCATGTCTTCCCTGGCTCAGCCCACAGTATTTCCCTGCTTGTCTCAGGCTTCCATCTCTTGCTTTGTTGGGAGAGGTAGTTCTGGGCACATTCAGGCAGAGCCAGTGACTGATTACAGGAGATAATTTTGAAATGCAACTAAGATGACTCAAAAACTCTCTATTCCTGCAGTCACCCAAAAAGCACTGATTGAGAAAATGAGAGAAAGAATGCTTTGAGAAAAGGCACTGAGTCTGATGGGGAGCAAGTGCAACAAAAACACTTCCAGGACTAAATGTGATCAAATCCAAGGACTTCAGTTTTTGAAGTAGGTCAGTATTTATGTTCCTCTCTCTAGAGGGAGCCCTCAGATAAACTTAAGGAAAAATTACGTATTCCTCTGAAGGAAACTTGTTCTCTCTCAAAACAAAAGCTAATGCTCAGCTTTACGAAGAGACACAGTGTCAGCCTGGCCAAATGCCTTCAGCAAGACAAGTTTCTACCCTGCTGCCAGGAGAAACAACACAAACCTTTGCAGTACTAGCAGTGCCAGTGCCATTTCACAGATAAAAATATTGTCCGAACGGAGGAAGAGTGGTAAAACCTGCACTTGTGCAAACTTCAGGGAGAGAGGTCCCAGGAAGTGCCATTTTCTTTGATGGTTAAAAATCTTGAGCATCTTCCCTTTTCAGTTCAGAATCCACAGGGAGCCTTGGAGCGATGCACAAAATTGCGCAATTCCTCCACTGCCCAGACACCCTGTTTCCTTTGGGCTGCTGCCAGGCACTCAGCAAGAATTTGTCCTGGCAAAGGACACATCCATACAACAGTTTCACTTTTGTGACAATTCACAGAACAGGCAGGTGAATGAGTCCAGTCAAAACTCAATAAACCAAATTCCTTATTACACACATAGAGAAGGGAAAAAAAATAGCAAAAAGCTAATAGAAATTAATTTAGTAGGGTTAAGACATCACCATTTATTCAGCTACATCAGAGACACATTTACATAAAGGAACAGTACTTGAAAGCATTACAATGTAATTGGTAGAAAAGATGGTCCAGTTGCTGAGCAGCATGCCTACAAAACACTGACCTGAACAAAAGCCAGTAAGATTTTTTTTTTTTTTAATATAAAATCCCTCTAACCGAAAAGACAACAAAGCCCACAAGATATTGGTCAGTATGACAACCTTAACTTACAAAGCAGAGTCATAAGCAATGCTCAGCCTTTGGAAAGCTAAACCACAGCTAAAACTAGTGCTAAAGACAAAAATGTAGCAAGTAAGTTTGTGTACTTGTTTGTTTATTGAAAATTTCTTGATTACCTGGCCATGGCAACGCTGCAGAATTTTCTTGGGACAGGACAAAATAGGGGTGGGTATTAGCGATGGGTCTTCCACATCTGAAGGAAGCCCAGACCTGTTATAAAATGTAAGTATAAAGGTGATAAACCCTTAAAAAAATCAGATTATTTAACATCTAAAGAACAAGTAACTGGAGAGAGGCAAAACTATCTTCATAAGGCCTGACACCTCTTCTGCACCATTGCAGTAGTGATGTGTCTTCCCCATCCTTTTAATGTTGAAGTGCTTATGCATTTAATGCAGTTTTTTAAAAACTAGTTGAGGTAGATAAATATTATTTGGCAATTGAACCAAAGAACAAGAAATGGAAGTCAAATCTTCATAGACTGGAACAACTCTATGTTCCTTGTGGCTTCTTGGATTCGGACCATGGCTGCTGACTGGCTCACAGTGCTGGGGTGGGGGATGGCTTGGCTTTATACATTCTGATGAATATTAATTTCTATATTATAGGGGCTTTTGTGGGAGGGGGGTTTGGTTGGTTTGTTTGTGGGGATTTTTGTATGCTGATAACATTATTTCTTGGTGTCCCCTCTTTGCAAACACTTTGCCAGGACTGTGCTCTCTTGTTTTCCTTTTGGTTTGAGTTCAATGTCCCTACTTGGCAGAGGTTTCAACTGAACTCAATCTCTTTCTCTTCTGAGCTGTACAATGTGCCCTGCAGCAAACAAAATTTCAGAGATGGCCAAAGACTAGTCACAAGGGAAAATCCCCAAAATGGGAAAATGCAATGAAAAGTCACATGTGATCACACAAAGTTAATCTCAAATCCCAGAACGTCAGGTTACTGGCAAACTAGGGACCACTTTTATTTCTTTTGAGGAGCAAAGATTTCCTGCCAACATTCACAAAATGCAATTTTGAAGTAAAAAATCTGTGCCTTCCTCAATATTACATAAGAGGTCATCACTGAAGGGACTTAGCACATCAATGCATCTTGAAAAAAGGATCAAGTTTGTTGTTACTGTTGTATACTATTGCTACACATAGAAAAAAAGTCTTCTAAGTCCTAATTGAAAACATCCCATGTGCTCAATGTTGTCTCCTGAAAGGGGCGTGGCCTGTAGAACCACACATTGCAGCCCTATTTCCTATGTGCTACAAAACAGAATTTTGGTCACTGCTAGGCAAATCCTGTTTGGAACAGCAAGGACAAACACAGGTAATATTTGCTAATTTGTTAGTAACTAATTTGGTACTAGTTTAGATTTAAAGAAACCAACTTTTTTTTTTTTCTCTAAGCTATAAAGTAGACACCAGCATTAACTGAACTTTGAATCCCAGAATGGGTGAGGTGGGAAAGAGCCATCAAGGATCAGCTGGTCCTGCTTCAGCAGGGTCACCTACAGCCCAGGATTGTGTCCAGTTGGGTTTTGAATATCTCCACAAATGACCTGCCTGGCCCGTCTTTGCCCATGCTCAGTCACTCTCACAGTAAAAATTGTTTCCTGATGTTCAGAGGAAATCTCCTGTGTTTCAGTTTGTGCCCATTGCCTCTGGTCCTGTCACTGGACACCAGTGCGTCCTCTTTTTACCCTCCCTTCAGGCATTTGTACACATTGAGGGGATCCCCCTGAGCTGCCTTTTCTCCAAACAGAACAGTCCCAGCTCTCCCAGATATGCTCCAGTACCTTCACCATCTCAGTGTTCCTTTGCTGGACTCCATCCAGTAGTTTCATCTTTCTCTTGTACTGGGAAGCACAGAACTGGACAGAAAAAAAAAGTCGAATATTCCTTTCTAACAATGATTTCCTCAGCAGGTATAAAGCAAACCTTTCCCCCCCTACAACTGTTTTGGATCATCCATTTTGCACATCCAGTCATCCACCTTCTTATCAGCAATCAACCCCATTCAGAGGGAACACATCCCTCCCTTTCCCAGTACTGGAGATACTTGATACTCCTGCCACCCTCTCAGGCAGTAACCTCCATGGTTGTACTAAGAGCTCATATGCTGACATTCAGGTGATGGCCTCAAGTTCAAGAGGACAGAGTAGGGAGGCCGCCTGGACTTCACTGCAAAAAGCAGCTGCCAACAAGGGTGCTCACAGCTGAGTGCCCCAATGTCACTGTTCAGGATTATCCTCTGTCAGACTGGCTGACTTTTAGCCTTATGCGCTACTGTGTTTCAACATATAACCATGAAAAGTCTCCTTGTAGAAGGGAGCACCATCAATGCTACATTGCAAGCACTGCCCACATTCTTTTCCCTTCACTTAAATATTTTCAGGTTAAGAAGACTGAAGTTTGGTGCATAGATTGCCCCACCTGGGACACAAGTGGCTCTAGCAAGGTGCTCAGGCACTGTGTATGTGACCAGCACCTGCCCCATCACCTGCACTGCACATTTTAAAGCCAAGAAGAGCAGGCAGATGCTCTGGACACCACTGCCTCTTCCCACAAGGAAACACCAGCTAAGGGAGAAAGGAAAATCACCTTTTCTGATGTGAAGAGCAGAGGGAGGTTTGTGTTTGTGTGCCCCTTGTCACAGCACAAGGTATCACTAAAAGCCACTGCCCTTCAGCAACCCCAGGGAAAGGGGACTTGGCTTCATTTGAGTGTGTGTGTATGTGGCAATGCATAGTTTACACCTATATTAAAACACACCCTCCTCCCATCCTCCAATAATGCAATTCATAAAAATAGCTCAGATTTGTTAGTCAGCAAGTAAAGTGGAAAAAAAAAAGGACCAGGCAACAGGAATTCCCTTTTGTATGGATCTAGTAGACAGAAGAAAAGGAGATTGCTACTCTAACACAGCAGAAGTGGAAGACAAGAATTTTGACTCTCCCAGTGTCAAACCCTTCTTGTTTAATTTGGAAGGGAAAGGAATTATTAAATAGAGACATTTATTTTCCCTTCATATCTCTACATTATAGCTCTTAAGGACATTGCAAAGGGACAAATTTCCCTTCCCCCCTCAGCTTCACTTTCAGCTTATATAATTTTCTAAGCCCAGATCAGTTTGTCCTGAGACTGCAAGATAAGATGTTCAGCCTTAATGCAGATAACTCTGCAGGTCGTTCTGTCAGAAAGAACAGCCAGGAAAATTTTGCAAGATGATTTTGCATACCCCACGTAAGCAACATTGAAACTAGGACTCCTTGGAAGACAATAGGGGAGTGGCCAAGAGCTTACTGCAGAACAGTCCAAACAAGACATTCCCAAATTTAGTTTCCTTTGGAATCAGTTCTTCACCTTTGTTTGCGCATTACATGTTCAGGACTACGCACTGACCCAGGGGCAGATCCTCTGCTCTCTGACCCTACCACTCTATCAGTGTGAACACAATTCATGCTGGAGTCCCAGACTTGGTTCCACTGCTGCCTCCTCGGGAACTGAGCACTAAACAGCAATTTAAATTCACTTCGGTGCGCCCGTGTTTCTGTCACCATGAGATGCACTCCCTGCACAGCACAAGTCAGGTCTTTGGCCAAAGGCCCTGAGCCCAAGGGAACATGGAACACCATAGTCCAGCATAACTTTGTACATATTCTCCAGATGGAATGAAATACTGGCAGGCCACTAGTTCATCTTGCATAGCTTTGACAGCTAAAAACACTTCAGTCATTAGAAAACATGCACAAGGTATAATGAAAAGCATTCCAAGAAGAAACAAACATCTAGCTTCCAGGAGAGAAAGTGGGAGGACTGAGAATTTTTCAAGCTGGAAAAATAATAGTGCCGTGTGAATTATGCTTGAAAATACGCTTTAAAATATGCTGTCTAGAGGGGAACCAACAACAGGCTGTACAACCAGGAAACCTAAGGTTGCATTATTTCAGAGAACATGACTGCAAAATGCTTCATCACAGTTTACAGGATGTTTAAAAAGAGAATTTTCCCTGAAAATACATAGCAGTCCTGTGACACACCCATGAAAGTCCACTCACCCTTTACTGTGGCAGCTCACTGGACCAGAATTAATGCCATGAATTGTGTTAACTTTTTCTTTCCCCCTCAAAAGTGAATTGCTGCTGGGCAAACAAAGAAGCTTTATTTTCTTTTGGCATTCTCACTCAAGAGAGAACACAAGGCTTCTCCAGGTAGCAATGTGCTCTAGAGTGGCAAACCTCATGGCCTCCCCACTACAGGGGGAAAAAGATAAGTCCAAAACAGGGCAAGACTGAGCACCACTAATGTGCTGTGTCACAGCAGCTACAACCACAAGGCCTGCTGAAACAGGAGATAAAGGAAAGCCTTTGGTCTGCTCTGCAGTTCTATTCTCTACAGCAGTTTCTTTGAAGCACATGAGTAATACCATGCTAAAAAGTAACATGGATTAATGGAACGGAGAGTTGGCTCTTCAGAGAAGGTCCCTTTGGAAAAAAGGAGTTTTTTTGTTTATTCACCTTGACAATGTCATTCTAAAAATGTAATTTTGGTCAATCCAGGTTTTTAAATACTGTTTATTTTTAAGAGAAACTGTAAAATATGACAACAGGACAATGGGCATCATTCAGCAATATCACTTTTGGGTCTATAGAGGAAATTAATAAAAACCATCAGCCTTTTAAAAAATAAATATGACTAACCATACGGAAAACAGGAAAAACAAAATTCTTCTTCAACAACACAGACAGGTATAAATGCTGAAATGTTGCTGTGCAAGGTAGAGGTAGAGGTAGAGATAAACCAGACTTTTCAGATCTAGACCAGTTTTAGATCTGCCCCCCTCCATGCACACACTCCCAAAAGTTCCTGTTGCCAATAATTTCATTTGAATCAGCCTGTCAGTCTCATCAAACTCAAACAAGTCTGTGTGCTCCTTGTAATGCTCTGAGCTGGAAAACTATTTCAGTTTTCTGTAGAAATCAGTTGCTGAGTAACCTGACCCCTGGTTCTGTGACTTGTGCAGCAAAGGAAGAGGCAGGATGGTTATACAGACCAATGAATGCTCTCTGGATGATGCCCTCTAGGACAAGTAGATGGTAGAGCCCTTTCAGGAATTGCAATAGTCCATCAGCTCCTCGGTGATGCACCCAGAGGCCGTGCCTGGAGTTCCTCCTCTGGAGAGAGCATGGTCAGCACAAATATCCCAAACCAATAGGTACTGGCTGCAGGGAGAACCGATTGCCTTACACAGTCTGTTGATACTGAAAACTCACAGAGGAAGACACAACCCAAGAACCCTCTGTACAAAGCAGCAAGTATCTCGACATAGTGAAATATAAAAACTAAAAATTGCACTGCACACAGATTTTTCCAAACAAACGCAAGACAACCAAAGTCAGATCGTACAAACCGTTAGTTAAAAAAATACCTTCTTGTATATTTTGAGAAGTGGAAAGAGTCTTCGTGCAAATGTTCAGCCTGGATCAAGCAGAGGACATAAAGTTGTTGTAAACACATTAGTTCCTTTCTCATCTGCCATGTGCGCCCAGTGTTATCTATCTTCTGCCGTATAATGAGGGTTAGGAAATCTGTTTCTTCTGTAAATATCACCTTTCAAGTTCCACTGATGTAACATCAAGACACTACTGGTGTCATATCCCACAACTGTTAAATACAACAAAAAAACCCAACATAATGAATAATGGTATAAAACAATAAAATACAGTATAAATAGAATCTTCAAATAATTTGCACCTTTTTTCTTTAATTAAGAAGGGCTACATGGTTAGAGGTGGATGGAACAAGTCTGAAGAAGTTTGATTTTATTTTCCAGCACTTATGTCAAAGTGGTGGACGTTGACCAAATGGCATTCTGTATGTCACTATATTTCACCTGCATAAGCCAGGTTCATAGCTGGGCTTAAAAGACACGAAAAAAACCTCCCACCACATTCCTAACTTCAATGATCAGCACAGTCATAACACATTGTGAGGGGTCTGTTTTTTTTAAATTACTCAAGCTGTTCTAACTTAGTCATTATTTTATCTATTTCTTTATCTAGCCACACTAAGATTTGGCATGTTGAAAAACAGTTGGTCTTCCTCAAGGGAAAGCTACAGTGAGTACTTGTCCCAGCCCCTTCAGGCAGTAACTTCATAGATCAAGACCTACTTGGTTCTTATTGGGCAGACATGCATCAGTGAGAAGTCTCTGGGTGGAAGAAGGCAGGTATGACATCCCTGCAGCCACAAGGGATGGGGAAGGAAAATGAAATACAGGAGCTAGAGCATTCCTCACTCCTACCTTAATAACCTTGTCTGTCCCCGAGGTCAGCAGCCATCCCCTGGTGGCATCAAAGTGTACGTGAACAATGTTGTGCTTGCTGTCATGGAAAGTAGCTGTAGGCGCCCGCCTGAAGAAAGAAATCCAAAAATCAGAAAGAACTGTAACTGCAGAATTTCCCCTCCAAATGTTTTCTATTGAGGAAATAAGTATTTGATGGCTGCTGTAAGTCATTAATTCAGCAACCACTCTGTAAACTGCACTTTGAGACCTTTCTGGCATGCAAGGATGGCAGGGGGGGCTCTCTATCCCTCCTGGCTTGATATCCTCCTTATCCTGCTGAGACAGCTCAGGGACCACCATGCCAGGCTGCTCCCTCCTGGAGCCTTGCATCATCCCAGGCCCTTCCAGATGCAGGAGTTTTGCCCCATTCCAGTGCCAGCTCAGTGTACACACTTACTCCTCATCTGTTATGGACTCGTGGCAGCTGTCGCAGACCCTCACTTCAAACTCGAACCCCATCAGTGGGATGGAGGACCGCTTGGAGCTGCATTTCCCACACACGGCTTTCCCGCATTTCCGGCAGTGATGCTGTAGGAGAAAACATGCAGAAAAACATCTCAGGCCACAAACCCAGATCAGGTCACTGCTCAGGTCTGCTGGCTCTACCACCTCACTCCAGCAAGACACGATGCAGCTCAGCTCTGCCCCAGACACCTCATTTCTCAAGTTCCATGAGAACATGGAGCACTTTTACACCCTTTAGGTAAAAGTCCACAATGTGTAGCCCTCTCCTGATAGGCAGGAAAAGACAGCAGCATGTTTCAAGCAGACCGGTAAGGCTTTTCCAATACAGCCTGAGCAGTTACAGATGTTTATCCAATCTCATTGAAAACAGCTTTTGTTCCAGGACAATCTCCAAAAATCAGCTGTAAATTTTTTTCTGTAACATATTGACTATCAATGAGCAAAGTCCCACATGGCTAAAGTCATGGAAGGCCCCAAACAATCTACTCAGCCCAAGGCCTATTACATACATTTCCTATTGGGGTTGATTGGAAAAAACCTAGTGTGTTCCTTTCAACCACAAAATCAAGCCTCAGATGGGAACCCACTGTCCCACCCCTGAGCACTTAGTAGAACAACAAAGTGCAAATCCTCAGAGCTTAAGGGGGGAAAATGTTACCACAATCTATTATGAGAGGAAAGCCTAATTGCACCATGTTAACACACCAAGGGACACATACAAACCTGCCTGAGGCCTATTTTCTTACTGTCCCACATTTGCTTGAAGTTCCAGAAGAAAGGCTGGTCACATTTTTGACAGGAGTCACTATCCAGCCACTCTGGGGTCTGCAACACACACACACATAAACACAAAGTAGAAGTGAGCAACAAGCAGAAAAATTTCCAATGGAGCCTAGAGGCAGGACAAAAAAGATGTGTTGTGTTGTGGTGTGGCAATACGGCCAGCTAAGCTTGATTTAATATCTCCATTTTCACAATATGTCATTTTGACTGTAGTTGATGATGACAAGATGACATTTGTTCCCTAGGATATCTTTTTTGGCTTAGCTTTGAGCTTTGAAGGAAATGGGAGGAATAGTTCTCACCCAAATCATACAGAAGAGTTTGATAATAAGACCATAGAAATAACCCAATTCTGGAATTAAACATATAAAAATATTTTGTCCTGTCTGGACAGCATTTACCATCTGCTATTGCCTCTGGTGCGAGCTGGGGTCAATTACTACTTCCAATAGCCAAGCAACTCATCTGAAGGGAAGGGAGGTTATGGGAAATGCTGATGTGGTTTTTCATATTCTTTCTTTCTTTAATACCCTAAGAAAAGTTCCTGCAGTCAGAAGTGCCTGTGTTACAAATCACACACAGGGATGAAAAAGATGAGATTCATCCGAACAAGTCCAAAACCCAAACCAAACCCAAGCTCTTTTCCCTCATCAACCCATGAGGTTAAATAAACACTAAATATTGTTTAATACTTTGTGAGGAAGTTCTATTAGCAAACTGCAGTTGTCTTATCAGAGCCACTGGTTTCTCACACACTGTAAATTAAAATGGCAAGAAGCAGAACCAAGATGAAGAACTAAAAACAATAAAAAAGCCAGGCAAAGATAAGTTAAGGGTAGAGACCCTCAGCTCCCAGAATAGCTTTGACCCCCAGCAATAATGCAACAACTTGCTTCACATTCTTCTGCCAGTTATTCTGAAGGCAGTTCATTCTGCTGGGAAAAATCCTTGTCTTTTCTACCCACAACAGTCTTTATTTTTAATGCCTACAGATTTACATCTCTGTGTACAACTTTCCATCTCTTAAGCATTTGAACACTACAGATGAAAACATTTTGCTTGTGACAAATAACCACTTTGTAGTCAAACAGAAACACAGCTTATAGCATCTTTCAGATGTCTTCTTACAGCTTTTTAAAAATTGAGTTGAAAATAAAGAATCAAGGGCTAAAATGGCTTAGTTGACTCTAATGCAATCTCAGTGATGTGGGAAAGTCTGATAGCAACAAAATGAGTACTGACCACACATCACATGGGAGAAAATCCTTAAATAAGGACAAACATACGAAAGCCACATCCAAAAGAAAGTGATCTAGGGCCCAAACCCAAGGCTTGATATTAAAATCTCCAAGATTCATGTTTTGGGGGTGGTTTAGCACCAAGAACACCCTGTTGTGCTGCTGATAACAGGAACAAGCCCACATAGTCTTAGTCTGAGAAAGCTGTGCACCATTAGCACGTGCTGCTTGGCCTTTATTTAGCTAATAATATTTCTCCTCTATTTTTTAAACCAGCCTTCTCATAGCATTGCTGTCTATTTTGTGACAAGCCAGTCTTCACCCTCACTGTAGCCTTTGGAAAGCAGCAAATAAATAAAAGTTTTCATTTCTGGATGTTTGAGTTGCAGCAAAAAGGAAACATCTGTTGGGAAGGAGGAAACTGCTCTGCTTTTGTTTCACTTTAGGAGCTGATGACAGACTTGGCCCCTGGATTAGCAATTAAAGAGAGTCAACTGGAATGCTAATTCACAATATGGAGCTCGGTTTCTGCCTATGCCTACTTCAATAGTTTTTTTTAATCAAGTTTTCCACTTAGCTTTTCTCTTTCCTCAAGAGAGACAAAGTCAGTCCAGGGAGGCCACAACTCCTATGAACCAGCAAAGATGGTGAAAGCCCATGCTGCCAGAAGCCTTGCTCAGACCTATCCACTAATGGGACTTGGGATGCCTTCACACCCCCTGCAGGAAGAGGGCAGAGGTTTGCCGTGACTCACAGCACCTGGATTTGCCAGGCTGCTGAGCAGGGCTGGTGCCTGACTCAGCCAGCAAAGAGCTCCATTCCCCTCTGAGTCAGGACTCATAAATTGTCAAGCGGGGGCTGATCCCACAGTGCCAAAGACCTGGGGAGCGTTTCTGCACCCGCTCACATTCGTTGGCCATGAAGCACAAAAACAATTAGGAATGTGTGGGAGAAACCTTACAGTCTGGAGCAAAGCCATCATTTACCCCACTTCTATATGGTTACACCAGAGGGAAGCGAGACTGAGGAGCAGGGGAAATTGAAGCCCTGCTTAAATGACTTCTTAGGAAGAACAGGAAAGAAAATGCTGGGTTGCATTTTTCCAGAGATGACCAAGAGCCTTCTTGTTTTATTTTTTTAAAACCAAAATGAATCAATCAGTCCATCCATTTACATCTGAACTGATAATATTTCTCCTGATGTGCTGAAAAACACAGCAGAGCATCTCAATATCCTCCTTCCAGGATGTCTTTCAGAGCAGTAATGTAAAGAGCAAGAGCCATTTAGCAGCATATTTAATACAAATTTTCTGCCAGACAATTTCCCCTGCACCATATTATCAAAGGCACGGCATAATTGCTGTATAACACCTGGACCATGTCCAGAAACATTTTTAAAGCTTGGAATGATCTTGTTTAGGTTGAAAGCTGCACATTTCGGAAAGGTCCCTTCTTCCTAGGACTGCTTCAGACCAAACTGACAAGAGCTAAGCATCTACCTCCTGCCTCTCAACATCCATGTTCCAGACGACAATTCCCCCATCTGCGCCACAGGAGATGAGCTGCCGAGTGTGGTGAGCATAGGACAGAGACTGAACTTTATCACTGAAAAAGAAACAAGATAGTTAGCAATCCACCACCTATGGCTACTGCACAAGTGAGCACAGAATATCAGTAAAGCAGTACAAACCATTTGTTTGCCCATATGTTTCCCTCCCCCACTCACTTCACATGGCATCCATCAGATGCAAATCAGTTTTTGCTGTCAGGCTGGGACCAGGATGAGAGTGTTGCTCATCCGGGTAGCATCCACAAAAGCAAAGACCTGCTCTGATGACTGGTTTTGCTGCTACTGGGATAGGAGGTCCCAGCTGCATTAGAAAGCCTCAACAGGGGTGCAGCTTTTGAAGGCACATCTGGATGCATAAACACAGCCCCAGTCAGGTACCTTATTGTCAGAAAGTCAGTAACAACCTCGTTTTGTAAATCTGTGCAACATCTAGAAATGAATTACTGAGAAACTACTGAAGATTTTCTTTTGACACTAACAAGCATAAGGAGTTTCAAAAAATAATATAGGAATCACTAAATTGTTCCTAAGCCTTCTTATGGTTAGGTGGGAAATTTAGATGCCTCTGTTTCTTCTTTTAATGAAAAAACAACATGGGAGATGGGCTAAGTCCTTCATAAAAGAAAGAAATTCCGGCCTCATCTCAGGCTATTTACAACCTGGGAAACAAAGACCATACAACATGTTTATGGGAAAAAATAAGGTTGTGAAGACACAGTAATTGAACATCCTGTGACTGGAAATCATCCACAATATTTGGTTTGCTACCACCACTTGTCTGCCAAAAGGACTTTCATGCTAACACATTTATTTGTGCCTATGGCTGTACCTGCAGAGGGGAATGCATTCATTGGAGAGTTTGGGACAACACTGCCACCCTTCACCGTGCCTGCCTGCCAACACAATCAGGATTTGTAGGACTCTGTGTTGTACAGTTCCAGCTGACAGCCATGACACAGATTAAGATCCAGAGGCTAACTTCATATTAGAACCAATTTCCACAGCAATAAATCAAGAAGTGATGCATTAGCAAGCACCACTGGTAGGGTATGAGGGTGATCTGGGAATTTCAGCTAGAGCTCTGCAGTGCTCTGAAATCCCAGAGGCATCCCAATCACTCAGCAGAGTGCAGCATCACTCAAAAGAAACGCATGAATATGTAAGAATCTGTCAGCCCAAAACCACCATGGGATTTTGTCTCTCCAGACCTGAGCCTGGCATGCAAGTCCCACATATATGCAGCCCCTATACTCTGCATTGCCAGTGTTAAAAGGTGAGGAGTCATTGCCACTAGAGCCATTCCAATGTATAATCAATGCCCAGCATGGGCTTACCTGTCTTCAAAGACATCTATGGCTATGCAAATGTACTTGCAAAGACAATGCCTCTTTGCACTGAGGAGATGTGAATGCTCGTAGAGTTAAAGATTAAAGCACATTACTCAGAATTCAGTATGTAGATAAAGTGGTGTGGAAAGAGCGTGGAGGAAAAAGGACTAGTTGTCCAAGCCCGATGCTCCCTCTAGGGGAAGGAAAGACCGTAACACCTAAAACCTGATAATTTCCCTGCAGCTGTTCTTATTTGAGGAGCCTCCTCTTTCCAACAAAGGCACAGGCTCTAGCATAGCACGTTCAGGACTACAGATGTGCTTTCCTTCACCACCCTCTGCAGACTCTTAAAACAGCCTGTGGGCCCAACACTGGAAAACTTACTATAAGCAAATTTTTCCTGTTGTATACAGACCACAGGGAGTCACACATACAAGCTTGAGGCTTGTGAAGACTGTAACCTTTGGGCTGTTTGTTTCCAGATGTTGCTTCTGCCTTTAGCTTTTCTCCCATAAAAGCAGGAGGAAGGGCTTTGAACATACTTATGTCCTTGCAGCTCGATGGCTGTTCCTTTTCTTCCTCCAATATCCCACATTATAATGGAATGATCAGAACTGCCTGAGAATAAAACTCGCTGTATTGGGTCCCAACAGAGCGCAGTGACACCACCTGCAATAGGAGCACACACAACAGTCATTTTATTACAGAAAGCGGAAGATTGCAAATTAGCTAAATAAAAAGATACAACAAAAAATATAGAGTGATTAAAATTCAGATCTCTTTAGCAAAGACTATGCAACCATGTGCCTTTCAGTGGAAAAATAACAGTCTAGAAAAAACTACTAAAACTCCATCCTGCTCTTCAGTGGGCAGAGGGCTCCACCGCTACTTGAATGGGTGAATCCACTGAGCAGTAAAGTGTGGTAGAAGAACGGTCACAGAGGGAGCTACACAACTTTCCATCTCCATAATTTCCAGAAGATTAAAAGAGAAGCAAGTGTGGAATGCTATGGGCATCTCCTCAGTATCCTAGTACAAGGATTGAACTACCTTGTGCTACCTTGAGCTATTAGCACTTAAAGAGGAGAGATATGAGGAAAAAATGCTGAGGAATGACAGCATTTCTTTGGTTAGATGATAGGATCATATCCATGGTTGCTCTTTTCAAAGGGTGATGTGGCACAAGTCCCAGCAGTGAAACAACCATTTAGTGCCTCCAAGTTGTGCCTATTCCACTTGGGATAAAGTGTCTACCAGTACAGATCTTGCCTTTAGCAGCATCCTTTCTCCCTCCCAGAATTATCACATCTTGTTGGAGCCTCACTCTACTTTAATTAGCAGCTGTTGATTTTGGCATTTTCTGCCATTGATGTGTTCTGCTCAGAGCTCTGATCACTCTTGTTTTCACCAACAGAGCTCCCCTGAACTGCTGGGACAGTTTAAGGTCTATGTCCCTTCCATGCTAAGCACTGACACAAGCCATCCTAGTGTATCACAGGACAGTCAAATCACCATGGTGCTGAGCACAGATGAAGAACCAGACAGCGTCTCCTCCTGAGGCCTTACCTGTGTGTCCCTTAAATGTGGTCACAAGGCTGCAGGACTCTTGCTCTAGTTTGAGTATGGTCACTTGCCCAGAATGGTCACCCACAAACACATGCCTGGTTTCCACATCAAATCTGAAGGATGAATGCTGAGGAAAACATATTATTTACACAAGCTTTGCATTCCTTTCATGACTTGGTAATTCTTTATCATGAGTATACTGCAGTCTTGTGAATAGTGCTCCAGTCTCAAGGAGGTATTCAGAGTGTACTTTTAGGCACCTGTTCATATTAATAATGATCATACCTGTTCATACTAACAGTACAGTATCGCTGAGTGAGGAAAAAATGAGAATATTCCAGAGGACACAATTAATGGTTTTGTTATGACACACCATTGAAGTAGCCCTTCGCCATAAACATAGGAGTTGTCTCCTCAGGCTCTGCAACTTAGGTGCTAGAGTTGGATGGTATACACTCCCTCCCTTCCCAAATTTATACAAAATACCTATTACTAGTTTTCTGCTTGTATTGGGTTTGTGTGCTTTGGTAGTGGGGAGTAAATGGGGTGACTTCTGTGAGAAGCTGTCAGAAGCTTCCCCCGTGTCCTACAGAGCCAATGCCAGCAGGCTCCAAGATTGACTCCACAATGGGCTGAGCCCAGCAGCAACAGTGGCAGTGCCTCTGGGATAGCAGATTTAATAAGGGGGGCAAAAATGCCCCAGCAACTTCACCTGACAAAAGAGTGAGACTACCTGAGAGAACGGCAGACACCAAGATCAGTGAAAAAGGAGGGAGAGAAGGTGCTCCAGGTGCCAGAGCTGAGATTCCCTTGCAGCTGTGGTGCAGACCACGGTGAGGTAGGTTGATCCCCTGCAGCCCTTCAAGGTCCACAGTGGACCAGGTGGTCCACAGTGGACCTGCAGCCCATAGAAGAGCCCCACAGTGAAGGAGGTAGATGCCTGATGGAAGCTGGGACCCCATGGGAAGCCCACACTGGAGCAGGTTCCTGGCAGGACAGAGGAGTCCATGCTGGAGCAGGTTTGGTGACAGGACTTGTGACCCTGTGGGAACCCATGCTGGAGCAGTCTGTTCCTAAAGGGCTGCACCCCATGGAAGGAACCTGGAATAGGGGAAGTGTGAGGAGTCCTACCCCTCAGGAAGAAGGATCAGCAGAGACAACATGCAATGAACCAATGGAGACCCCCAGGAGGCAGAGCAAATCGGGAGCAAAGTTGAGCCCAGACAGGAAGAAGAAAGAAGTGGGGGGAAAGCATTTTTAAGATTGGGTTTTATTTCTCTTTACCCCATTCTGATTTCATTGGCCATTCAATCACCTACTGGAATGACCTAACTGCACAGATTCTGACCTCTTAATCCAATTTAATTCCACGTTCAGAATCTATACCGGATGTTTAAAGAGTAACTGTTTTTAGCACTCCATAAGAGCAGTGCTATTTAAGGAGCACTGATTTTAACCACACAGGACATCAGAGAATAAAAAAACCCAAACCGGTTCCTGGTTGTACCAAATATTTTTGCAGTATTTGCCAGTGCTTCTTCCTTCCACTGCTTCCACTGCCCTACACCATCATAATCAGATGACCCAAATTAAATTGTCCTCCAAAAGTTTTAATCAGTCAAAATTGGCTGTTCTCTAGAGAGATTTAGGAAACACAGGGCAAAGTCTTGCATCATCCTTTCAAAAACATTTACCATTGAATTAAAACTTAAGTTCAGTCTTTCTGACATTTAGATTGACTGAATTACCAGATAATATGAAGCAAGTCTATATTCAAACAATAATTTGGAATCAGTATCACTTATCATGAAATAGCAAAACACGTATCATTGATACCACATTCACTCCAGGACATTAAAAAGTCTGCTTATGCTAACCTCTGTTTTCAGCCTAAGAGCTTATACTTTTCCACTTCCCTTTTCATTTGCAATAAAGTTGAATTAATATTTCTTTTATTGTCAGGCAGCTGGGCCAGCTTTAGGTGAATAAGCCACTTGAGTGCCATTTCTGGAGTAATTTACTCTTTAGTTAACCCAAATTCCCAATATACAGTGAACAGTTCCAGAGTGAAGGACAAGTGCTCATTATTTTATATTAAAGTAATTTGATTTTTACCATGCATACACATAGGCACTCTGACCTGATCACCAACCTACTTTTGCTACCATTAATTCTCTGAAGAAAGCATGAACTGCATGTTTAAATGAAGGCCCTATCCATATTTATTAAAATAGCAGACCACAATAGGTTGCAGATCACTCATTGTGGTGCTCAAAAATGCTTAGACCTAAATATGCCAGAACGCATTAAGGAGACAAAGCAAAGAGAACTGACAGGTTTTTAAATTGGCTTTAAATAACAGTTTCTCTCACAAAGCACTGAATCCATACAGGACACAAAATTTGGAGGACAACTAGACAAATAAACTAAAGGGTTGTTTGAGTGCTGAAGAGCAGAAGTAAAACTGAGAGCTCAGCAAAGGATACTGCAGGCCGCAGGCGCCTGCGCTGGTGCGGTACCCCCCCAGCCGCTGGCCGCTCTCCGAACAGTGCCATGTGAAGTGTTTGTCTTGTCCGGTGCTCAACACCCACTCCATCTCCAGGACAAACAGAATCATGATGACCCTGCTTTGATGAGCTGAAAGTTAAGCAGACAGACATATAATCACATTGCAGAGAAGAACATGGGGGCAGACAACCATTGCAAATATCAACTGCACCCAACTCCTCCAGTCACACTTCCCTACAGAAGCAGCTGGTGTTTAATAATCCTGTTGACATCAGCTTCCATGCAAGCTTGTAAGGTCCCTGCTCTGCATGTTCAGCATTTGCATGAGAAAGAGTGGAAGCAAGACTTAATTCCTTCCATGCCTATTGCAGTCATTTATCTTCTACAGCAGCACAAGGCTTTCTTCCATCATTGTATCATCACTAACAAAGCTGCCACTGTGGAATGGACTTGGGGTTCCATTTAAACCTTGTTTGAGCTGTTTTTTGACAGCAGTGAAGATGTCTACACTGCTGCTCCTCTCACTGGGAAGTTTTGTGGACCCAGACTGTGGTACCCCAGCAGAACGATGAGTTACAGCACAGGCACAACACTGCACCAAAGGGAAGTTTCAGCATTAAAGGTTTCTGGAATAAAATTTTAAAAGAAGAAAAGTATCACAGCTGTGGTAGATGAACAAAACAGCTGAAGGAATGTTTTTCTACTGCTACCAAAATAAAGCCATCAAAAACTTTTCACTAAAACAAGGGAACGCATGCTTGTACAGACAGTTTTTTGTATGGATGACCATTGGGGTTGGTCATGGAGTGCTGATGGAGCTGATATTCTAATAAAACAAGTGGCTGGAAAGACATACAGAACTATTCCCAGCTGTAACTTAATGGTGAACGCCACACTCCTCAATCTACAGCCCTACTGGTTTATTACTGTTCTAAGACCCAGCAACATATGTCACGCAAAACTGGCTGCTTGTATTTGTTTGTGTAAAAGCTGACACAAAAAGAGATTGAATATGTTTGGAATCTTAAACACCAGCCCCAAGCCTCTATTTGAAAGGCAGAGAAGCTCTGCAGAACAGTATGGGAATATTGCTGCCTGCCCTATACAAATATACAGCACAGATGAGAGCTGTGTTCAAACCCTACAAGGAGGAACTATTTGTAGCAAAGAAGAGGAGGCTTCCACAAGCCAACACCTGCCCTGATATACACTGCTTTTTAGACTGAGATTCCCTGAGCAGAAAAGTCAACAGATGTACTGACACAACCTGCCATAACTGTGATTGGCAGCTAGACCAGTTTACAGTGTCAGGCGTGAACTGTGCCCAGATGTGTTCGCCCTTGCCCATAGAAGAGCTCAGATTTTGGCTGTCATTTCCACACACTTTTACATTCCAGATAAAGAGATGGGGACCCTCCAGGGGTCACTTGAACTCTTTCAAATAGATCCTATCTGCTCTCCACCCTTGTTTTCTCTGGGAAGAAATTCAGTGACCCCCTGGGTGGCTCATGCTTATCTTTACCCACCCGTTGGTCTCTCTGGGAACACCTGCACTAGCCCGTGGATTGCTGTGCTTAGAGAGGGATGCGACTGCTGCCACAAGCACCTCATGGGCTCACATACACGTCCCAGAAGCTTGTGTGAACCACTGATGTGCAAAGCTGGCTGAGATCAGACTGCTTCCTGTCCAGGAATATTTTCTCAGCACATGGCAAATGCTACTGCTAGTGACAGCTTCTTATGGTTTGAATTGGTTGTGAGGACAGCTGGCACCACTCAACTTTCCTAAATTTGCTCCTACCTCCTGAAACTTCTTAAAGGCAGGGCTTGTAATTTTTGGTAGAATTACTGCCTGTGGATGCTGAGGCAGCTCTTCCTGGCAAGTAAAGAGTAGGCATTAAAAAAGTGTACTTGCCAAGAGGTAGATGGGGTGTACATGATAGCTTTGCTTATCCTCTCTCCCCAAAAAGAGCTTTCATTCAGCACTCTGTTGTCCACATGCACATATCAGCTGGTGCCACCACACACACGCTGATGGCAGAAATATCTGAAACAAGTGAAAGTGCACAGTGCAGACCGTCTAAGTAAAGGAGCAAAGAGAAGACAAATGCAAATAGAACATCACTTGTCATTAAGAGGGAATTTGACTCACTTAAGGCTTAAAGAAGCAAAATATCAGAAGGTTGGAAGCTGATAGCAGAGCAAGGAAGAGGTCTAAGCCCTAGGATTAACACAGGTTCAGCATCTCGAAGCAACAAAAAGCTGCTCCTTCATCTATAAAAGATTTGATCACCATTTGTATGCAGAAAAAATGTGGAGCAAACAATTCCAAAGCTGCTCATTTGCAACAGCAGGATGGAGATGGGGGGATAGAGGGTGAATGTGGTCACAGTACAGGAAAACTCTCAACAAGCACCAGGCAAGAGCAGATCTGTGCAAGCCAGAATGAGAAGCAAGCCATTTGTGGGGAAAGATCATGTGGCACAGAAGGGAGAGAAGAAGCAGAGAGGAGAAGGGCACAGGTCCATGTGCAGCTGGAGGGCAGGAGGGAGCAAGGTGACTGCTCTCCTCTATGAGAAGGCAGCAGCGAGCACTGTGCAAAGAGCAGGTCAGAGAGAGTATGGAAAGGCTGTGCCCAAAGAAGCTGCAGCCAGGAGGTACACACGAAGATGTCAGCACAGGGAAAATGAAGGTCAATGCTGCGTGTAAAGAAGCACAGCCAGTGCAGGGCCACACAGTGCTGGGCAAGAAGCTGTGCTGAGGCATTACAACAGTAAAAAGTATCAGCAAACACCAAAATAGAGGTGGAAATTGCCAGGAAGAAAAAAAGTGTAGCACAAGAAAGAAAAACATAAGTGAAGAGGCTGTGCTTCGGGGAAAGCAGAAGTAAGGGCATGACATGAGCTGGCCTGGAAGCAGAGGGCCAAGGGGACACCTGCAGAACAGGCAGGCTGCACAAAGCATGGAGAAGAAGCAGGTCTACAAATATGTCTAGGCAAAAAAAGTGTGTGTCAAATAAAAACATAAATAAATAAATAAATAATGCAAAACACTAAACCAGGAGCTGTTATCTCATCCAGAGGGAGCATAACAAGATGGTTGAATTGCAAGAAGCACGCCATGAAGAATGGGAAGCAGCAACAGCCAAATTGCTGGAGCAGCCTGTGAGGGGCTGGAGGGGGCTGAAAGCTAAGGCTGGTGAGGGGAGGGAAGGGTTTCTTGCAGGAACGTTGGAGGAGCTGCCCAGGGAGACAGCAGAGGTTGTCTGCACCTTCAGTTGGTGCTGTGACTGAAGAAGAGGAGATGGTGATATGAGAGACAGACACACAATGAAAAGAGTTAATTTCCCAGAGCATCCCAAATGGCACTGTTCAAATGCTTGCACTACCACTCCTTATGCAAGGGAACGAGTCAGTGCGTGCAGGAGGCCAATGCCACAAGTCCCACCCCAGGGTCCTGATTAATACTGTGTCACATCCCCCATTTCTGTGTTCAGATCCCTTTCAAGAAATAAGATTTCACAACTCTGGGCACAGTGTTGCAGCAAAACCTCCACAGAGCACGTCCAGCCATGTACACTGCCAATGCCAGGCTCCATATGCCACTGGGCCTGGCTGCAGAGCCCTACCACGACCAAAGCACAGCCTATCCATGTGCTGTCATTCTCTGTCACCAGCAGATCATTTGACCACCATATTCATGGCCTCTCAAGACACAATTAATGTTCTTTAAGCACTACAGCAACCTCAGCTATTTATAATAATACCTTGTTGTGCGGATGATCAATAGCCCACCAGTCACTGGGCAAGAGCACTGCTGACCATTTACAAAGCTAGCACACACAAAACCAGCCAGAATGACTCAGCTAAAGCCCCTTAGTAGGCTAAATAAAATTATTTATTCCCCCTAAAATACTTTTGAAGAATATAAAGGTCTTACTTGAAAACTTTAAGCAAAACTTTTTAAAAGTAAGGCTTTTAACCAATGATCCACTAAAAGGCCACCAACCCCAAAAAAACCACCTGTTTCTTTTTAATATTTTTCCTTGCCCAGGGTTTTACCAAGATGCTTATGCCAACCCCAAAACTCAGTCTGGCCCATGTGAGGAAGGTGCACTGCAGGGATGAATCTGTGGAGGGAGTCCTACTGGACCATGTGAGGAAGATCCATCTTTGTTGAATCTTGATATGCTTACCCAAGGGACTACAATGCCCTTGCCTGCATATTCTCCCAGAAAGCATGGTGAAAACGGGGCTCTTTCCTCCTTGCTGTGTCCCAGCTGGACTTTGGACCCAGTGAGGGGCCCAGTAAGACCAGATCCATTGTTCTGGTTGGAGGCAAATGCAGCAAGAGGACCATGAAAGTAACACTGTGTGGACTGGTGGATTTTCAGGATTCTGTGACTTACAGAAGCTCACAGAGCACCTCACTTTTACAACGTTTCCCCAGCACTCCAGACCTCCAGCATGGGTCCAGCCAAGCCCAGGGACCAGGCAGAGGGGTGCTACACTCTTCTACCAACACCTGGCGTGAAGAGTAGAGAATCCAGGAGCATGTCTCTTTGGAAGGGGGTTGTGGGAGGCACTGTGCTGTGGAGTAGCAGGCAGCCTCGGGTCATTGGTGCCCTGAAAACATCGGGGAATCTCTTTAGGTTTTGTTTTTTTTGTTCTCCTACCTTGCACTGTCAGAAAACTGTTCACTGCAATTGTGCAAGTGTGTGCAGTGAGACACTGGCACTAGTTGTCCAGAGAAGTTGTGGATGCCCCATTTCTGGAAGTGTTCAAGGCTGGGTTGGATGGGGCTTTGAGAACCTGATCTAGTGGAACGTGTCCCTGCCCTTTCCATTTTCCCCTTCCCCTCCTTCTCCTTATGAGAGTTATTCCCCAGACCTTCAGTGGGCTGTCACAGCCAACTGGCTTTTCTGAAATACTGCCAAGAAATCCATTCCCCTCTTCCAAAATTTTCAGCATTTTCCTGAAGAGCTCGTCAAGAAAGTTGTTCTCATGCATATGTTGTTCTGCATATGCAGAAGACAAGACCTCAGCTCACCCTCTTTAGTGCAACACCCTTTAAATATGAAACTTAGCTGCACCAAACTTTGGTGATTGCAGGGGAATCACAAATTTGGATACATAACACCTGTACAGTCAGACTGCAGCAAACTTATTTAAGATTAACAAATATATATTTTAACATCATTGGATATTTTTCTTCAGTTTTTACAAGCTAAGAAAAAATACAGGCATTCTAGCTTAATTGTACAACACACCAGACATTCATGAAACAGCTGAAGTGAAACACTCACATGTTAGCCATGCACTGCAAAAAACAAGATTCTCTTCATACCTTAAAATCTAAATGTTATGAAATGATCCCCAGAGCCTCCTTTTAGAGATTTAAATTACCCTCTCAATCTTTCAAAGTATGAAACTCAAAATATATAAGTATGTATTTTAAAATGTATGTGAGAAATCTCAAGCTAATGTCAGAGGCTTCTATACAGAAACATAATGCTTAGTATATAATAAGATATGATACCATATAATATCATACCAACTTAGTCTAACAGCAAAAAAATATATAAGAATAAGTTGTCACATGTATTTGTTATTTTTATAAGAACGCCTGTCCAAAATAGTGTCCTTTAGAGGTTTGAGAAGGATAAATAGCTAGGTTTCTGAAAACATCACATTAGTGAACACCAGACTCTAATTAGAAAAGGTATGGACTAGCGTTTCTTGACCTTTTACTAGGAGAGGTATTTGCTGATAATCTTGTGGTTATTGGAAGTGACAGTTATTGAAATATAACAAGACTAACCACAAAAGCTTCAGCCTTAAAAGATGGGTTACTTTCCTAAATTGTTTCAGTAGATACACTGGATTACTGAAGACTGAAAATAAAAACTCCTATTCCCCAAATGTGGACAGTTTGCTGTCTAAGGTGATAATCCACAGGAACATTTAAAAGGAAAAACAGAACATGAAACAACTCTTTTAAAAATCTTGTAATCTCAAAACAAAGCATAGTATAGACCTATTGATAAAACCAGCATCTACATTTGTTTAAAAAAAATTCTATCATTGTAAGAGAAACTTTTCCATTCACACTCCTTAAGAGAACATTAACAAAAATTAACGACAATACAAACCAATTAACACGGATCATGGTTCTTACCCTGGTAACTTTTCACTAGTGTCATTTTGTTGTAATCTTCCGATAAAATGAATTCCTGAGGGAGGGGAAAGAAAAAACAAAACAAACAGGGCTTAGAGATGTAAAGCGTTTGAGACTGTTTACATTTGAATACTTTACCTAGGAAAGCTCTCCCTTCTTCACAACCACAGCCCTATCTATACTTTTGCTAGTTCTGAGTACCTAAGAATCTAAATTATTTCACTTTTTAAAGCTGCCTAAGAAATAATATTATGAGTGCTTCCACACAGAAAGGATAAAAGAGGAGCTATTAAAAATGAAGTCAAAAAAGCTGACAGAAATGACTGGTTAGGAGCTGAGGTGGCACAAATTTAGGAATTTGAGACCCGGCAAACACCTTTTGCTTAGGACTGCCTAGGCAGAAACCTGCATGTGTGCACAGCTATGTGTACACAGGTGTACATTTGTGTATACACATGTATCCATGTGTGTGCATACACTACACCCCAGCCTGAATGCTCAAGAACTCAATTATAAACATGGAAGAGACCCTCCAAGCTGCTCAGTCCAGACTAGGTATCAACAATACGTGGTGGGAATGGAATGCATTTCAGGTTTCTATTAAAAATCCTCTCAATGCTTCAGACAAACAAAACCCCAAACTTTTCTGTGGCCAGGGAAGAGCACACCTATAGGGACAGGCTCTGCTGCTTTGGTGCTGCTGTTCAATTTCCAATATGGTTTTTGCATGGGGAAGAGATGAGCATGGCAGCTAAGAGTCTGCATGGCAGCCTCAGCTCCTGGAAAAATCCCAAGTGGTTAAACTGACTGAGCACCTGGGTGTTCCTGCAGATTGTTTTGAAGACAAGGGTTCCTCGAAACTGGGGTAACAGAATGGCCACAACCAAAGTCCTGCAACATCTCTCTGGAGGAAACACCCAAGCAAAGGGTAAGCTCTGTGGCAGCACCACATGAATTAGCTTTCAGAGAGCTGTCAGGTATCTACATTCATACATCACATACTCAGAGAAACACAAAGAAAAAAAAGAAGGAGTGTAAAAACTCATCATATTAATAATTTATAGCAAGCTACACAGAAACTCCCTGTGCTAATCTGCCTAGAGGTAGAAGGTAAGGTAGAAGAAGAAAAACCTAACACATTTAACCTGAAATAGCACGGAAAACTAAAATAAACATTACATACACAAGATAAGCAAATTTGATAAACATACAGTTGTGAAATGTTCTTGTGCACATGCCAAAAGCACTGGAGAAGACTGGAGTTCAGGTGCCTACAGACTATGTTTAAGGCAAACCAAATGTTTAATGCAGAAGACATTCTAACCCAAATTCGCCAGTACTTACCCCCCAGTTTCCAAACCACAATTGAAAAAAGAAGTCACCCTGCATTTTCTCTTGGGTCAGTGCAGGTAATCTGCCTGGCATTCAGATCCAGAATTACTCAAACACATCCTATCCACTGCTTGGCACCAAGGCGGAGAGGTTACAATACTCATCTGTGGAACATCTACAGATCCCAGCTTCCAGAAAAACAACTGTGAGTGATTTGAGGCAGCTATGTATTCTGCTTTCTCTATGTTTCTGTTAATAAATTTGTTATAAATATGTTCTCTTAAATTGCTCTACTTCATCTTCCTTTCCTTTATCTGTTCCACCTGCCATTAGGTTTCCATGGCAGCTAAGGACTACAGTGGGGAGCGTTACTTAAAGAGCAGTAATAAATAAATTAAGTCAGCTGGATTTCTATACCAGGGTCACCTTAACTCTACAAACCACAGAAAGTTAAATACTTTTTAACTTGCCATACTTTTCCAGCTACCTACAGGGGAAGTTGTTTTTGTTAACCACTGCCCGAAGAATACTAAGCCACCACATGAAACACTTTACTACAAAGCCTATTTGAAGCAGGACCCTTTGCTAAAATGCTAACCTTACCTAAAGAGAAATTGCTTTAATTGCTGCAACGTGATGGGAGGATATGTCTGTCTTTCCCACCAGTTTGCCTGTACCCAACTTTGCAGTGGCATACAGATGCCGGTGACTTCAAGTGGAAAGTAGAGCGCGGATTGGATTCTCACTTTTATTTGCATTTTTCTCTTAATAAATTCGATGTGGCCATTCTGTTCTGAGATCCAAAGACTCCCACAGTTTCAGTGGAAGACTGATAATGCTTTTGAATCTCTCCATTATAATACAATAAATCAAACAAGTGCCGTTTGTAAGGTTTATCCAAGTATTGATTACCACTTTACGCTTTAATATAAACCACAGCTATGTACTGTCAATACACTGTCCTATCCAAAATAAAACCAAATATAGTACAAGATAAACACAGTTTCAATTAAGCTGAATACTGGATATAATTTCTTTTTCCTGGAGACTTCTTGCATATCAGTTTCTTCTTTGAAAGCATATGATAATTTGTGATGCATTTTCTAATCTTTCTGCAGGTCTCCCCAGTCCCCTTAAACTCTCATGTGCTCTTCCATTGCACTTATTGCCCTCTCCCTCTTCAGGCCAAAGGTATCAGTTGCGTCACTAGACAGGTATTTTAGCACAGGGCACCTTGCTCAAGAAATTCATGCCCTATTGCACATACATTGTGTCATCTGCACTACAAAAACACCGACTACATCTCTTTAACACTGTACCAGCAGAAGCTGTTTTTCTATCCTTGTCTATGTAGATGTTTTGCTCCTCTCAGAGCTGCTGACGCTCAGTTCTCATTAGGCAGCTTCTGGCTCTTCTTAATGAGCTGGAAAAGCTGGGGTCACCTACACAGCTCAGTCAGTGCTTGTTAACAGAACAGAGAAAGATTTCTGAGTCCTGTGTGAGCCCTTTCGCACAGGAGGGGCTGGGACATATCGGAGCACTCAGGATGGCAAAACCAAACACCCTCCTTGCAGAGATTAAAAACAACTTCTCTGGCAATATGACTCTTTGCCCTTCAGAGATGGTTTGGAGCTACTTTATTACCTTTTTTACCATACATAAAACATTAGTGCTCAGTCTTGCCTATTTCAGGTAAGCTTATTATTACAACAGTGACTTGGTACCATGAAGGCCTGCACAAAAGAGAATTCCTGAAGACTGTCCAAATCTAGCTGTCCGCTGATGTACAAAGACTCTCAACTATTCTTTTGTGTAGCACACCTCCCTCATGTTGTAACACATACACCCACCACAAATTCTCTTTAACAAAAGACTTCTGTAAAACCTCATCCCAGAAATAGTATCAGCATCTTGTTTAAATAATTCAGAGTCCTTGGCCATGGGTCTGGGTGACATGGTCCAGGAACTAAGGAAGACCCATGCCTTCCCAGAGCTTCAGGTATATGCCAACTGACGTATCCCAAAATAGAGAACTCTCCTTCAGCAACTGAATCCACTTCTCAGTTAATGATCTTTATATATTAATTATGTGTTACCCATTCACAACCTAGTTCCCGCCCTGGGGAATTTACAGTCTGTTCTTTGACAGGTGATGCCATTTTGACAACACACTATGAATCTCCTTATAGGCTTGACTTTATCCTGTTAACACAAGTGACCGACTGCACTCTCAGATCTTCCACAGAACAACAAACCTGCTTCAGAAATGGAAGAGAACGAAAACTCTTAAATCTACTGTCAGACACTACATCTCTATCTGTTGGAAAAAAAAAACCCAACTCTATAAATAATGACAGTATTTTCACTTTATTTATTATATAATTTCATTTCTTGAGGCAAAAAATACTAAACTTCCCACAAAAGCAAAAGGAGGAGGTTATACATCAGCAGGTAGAGCCTGACTCAGTCTCAGGTATTCAAAATACTGTTTAAGGCAGACAGTTGCAAGATCAGGTGAGGTGTAAGATGAATTTATCTTAGTAAGTAGCATCCCCAAGGAAGAATTCTGAAGGGGTTATTCTGGTGCCCTTGTCCTCATGGCTCTACTCAAAGTATGTAACAACATACAGATACAAGCACAGCCAGCAAAAAGAGATCAGTTTAATTCCTCTTCAGCTACCTAAAAACTAGATCCTTAATTTCAATCTCCCCACAAACGAAGAGAGAAATTTATGCCATTTCATAAAGGCTTCTAGGAGAAGTAACATGGGTGCATCCAAAGACAATTCATCTCTCCTCTACTGGCTGCAGAACCTAATGCTTAACTGTACTTAGGAAATGAGTTTTCATATGGATGAAATGCAGCAAGAAGTCTCATCTTGGAAATGGAAATCTGTTCACTGCAAGTAGAAGACCTTTCTTCTGTTTCTTATGGTATCTTCAGAGTCTTGCACCCATTAGAGTATTCTTTTCTCCTCTTCAGAGCAAGGATTTTATGCCCAGGATAAAGTCTTTTGGCTTCCAAAAGAGATCTCAAGCAGTCCCTAAGATGCCATTTCTTCTCAAAAAAAGGTTTGCAAAGCATAAAAAAAAAAGATCACAGAAACTTTTTTATTTTACATTAGGTGCCACCACTCTTCAAGCAAGATGCTAGACAATATTTACTCAAGAGAATGGTGCGCTGTGCTGCACACGTTTGTGCAGCCTTCATGTTGAGAAGCTACAAAAAGTTAAAAACAATCTCTTCCTCTCTGAACAAGCAGAAGATGTTGCCCTGTTTCACAAAGAAAGGTGGTCATACCAGCTCAATTCATGGTGGCTTTGCTGGAACTTCTTTCTGTGCCAATAGTCTTGCTGCCTGTCCTTCTCAAAATGCAGCATACACATTCCTGAGGTGCCATGTTTATATAACCAAAATGCATACAGATTACAAAAATTTCACATAGAATGAAAAAAGGCAGTTCCACTTTCTTATCTCCATTTATACCTGAAAGTAATTCCTTGCACTGCAAAAAACCACGTCATTTGAGATTATGTGGCATCCTCATGACTATCAGCTCACAGCCCTTAGCAGGAATCCTTTCTTTGTACCCAAAGTGAACATGCAGAATAATTTTCAGGGTTTTATTGGTCTGGTTGGTTGGCTTTTTTTATTTGGGTTTTTTTTTGGCCCTGCGCCCAGCATACACAAGTGCGCTGGGCATTACAGAAGTGCTAATGTGGAGCAGCTGACTAATTCCCAAACATTTCAAGCTGCTCAAGCAAATTGCCTGTACTTTCCCTTTGAGGAAATTAAAAAAAGGGTACTAAGGTCACCTTGCTGCAGTAAGTTCTGTTATTTTGTGGTCAATGTGCCCTGCTTATGTATTCCTGCGCTAAATTAATCATCATAGCTGTGCCCAGGAAAGAAAATTTATCCTGTCCTCCAGAGGGAGGTTGTAACACACATTCAAGTACCTGGGGACGTTCTCTACACCCCAGTATTGCTGGGATTTGAAAATGGGGCTCCCCTTGCTCTTCCATTCCTACCTCCACCACTTCTTTAAGCACATTACAGTTGTGGCTTCTCTTACAAGTAAATCTTAGGTCTGCTACAGATGAAAACATTTCATCCTTTGCACAAGTTTGTGGAATGCATTTTCCCCTACCACACAACTGCTTGCAGCTCCAGGGAACTAAATCAAGAAACACAGACAAGCACTTCCCCCTTCCTATATACTTGTATCCAGAAGAACGGGAAAAGAAAAACCCAGCTTAGCAACAAATAGAATCTGCCTTAGACATGGTAATACACACCTATAAATACCCGAAGTCACGTGTAGGTTTATCACCTGCATATCTCATTTACCTTTTTTAGCTTCAGAATGGAAAATATTTGACTCCATTTACTCTGAAGCATCCTCTGACTCTTCAAAACAAAATGCCCCCAAGACAAAGGACACATCTCCCATCATGCCAGAGTATTTAAATACCTTATTTACAGTTGCCTTCACATTCCTCAAAGGCCTGGTGAAAACAAAATTGCCTAGTAGGACTGGCAAATTACAGCTATTTCAGAGAGTGGGAAGCAGAGAATTTCAGAGGTGCAGGGAATTCTCTGGCAGCTGTCCCATCTCTTAGATACAAAAGGAAAATCTCCTACAGGCACACAAAAAATATCTGCCACTAGCCATTAAGAGCTTTATAGGTCAAAATCTTCACATCTTTGATGGAGCTTACAGGCAACGACTACAAGGGTCACACACCCTTTCCCAGACACCATACTAGCTTTAGTGCAGACAGCTGCCCTTACGTCAGCCTGAAAAAACTCATTCAGCTATAGGCCCATAAGGCAGAGACAACAGCAGAAAAATTTGAAATTATGGTAAAATTATCTTAAACTGGAAGAGGAGTCTATTGATGAGACATAGGTGACAAATACCTCTGACCCATGACTCTTCCACTCTTCCAAAGTGATATACCTTTTCATTCATCATCCCACAAGAAAAATCCAATTAGTAAGGTCAACTGCTACCCTCTTTCACAGATCTAACAGACATAGACTTCTTTTAATATCCCACTTCCTTTCCACACATATGTATCTCAGATGTTTATGAACCAAATCCCGCAGCAACCTCACTGCCAATTAGAAGCATCTCCTCTGAAGAGAGAGGAAAACAAAATCTGAACTCTGAAGTTTGGAAAAGCAACTAGATATGGAGCAGAAATCCACCTTCTGCCTCTAAGATGATTTTTCCTCCTCTAAATTGCTGCTTTCAGAAAAGTTTGGTATATAATTAACAAGTCACTTACATTTAATAAAACAACAGCTGTTTTTCTGTGTTATTTTTTAAGAGATATGCAAATTAAGACAGTTTGTTGACTTGTCTAATAAATATTGTAAACCCACTCAATCTCTTCATGGCAGCTGGAACAAAATTTTTAATAATCTAACATTTTCTACACTACAGATTCTGTTCCACTAGCATTAAAGAGTTTGTCTCCCAAACACTAGCAAAAATATTCTCACCACAACATCACACACATACTTCTCAAAAAGGAAGCATTTCAACTAGAAATCTTTGGATGTACTTACTGAGATTGTACCATTGTCTAGACCTATGGACAGCCTTCTGGTTTCCGGGTTAAAAGACATGCATGAACATGGAGCTGAAAAAAATGAACATGTTGATGAAGTTAACAAAACTGAGATTCTCATTTTCTTGAAGTTCTGGAAAGCCTAAAACTAGCTAACATGCTTTCTGATGCTGTGCAGCATTTTGAGCTTTCCAACAGACAAGCATTAAAAGTGTTCTTGCAATTCATTCAACCCGATCCTATTAGGACATGGAACAATAGCCATTTCTTGCTCCAGTTCCTTAATTTTTTTTCTTACTAGTAATCTGTAAACAGGCATTTCATATAATAGCAATGGTGCTGCTTTGATATGAGGCACCTGACATTTCAGTGTAAGTCTGAGAGATTACTTAGCTGAATAATTTATTTTTTTACATTGCCCAAACTGTGCTAACAATAAGACAAAACACTGTATTATGTCAGGGGTTTGCACCCTATACCTGCAGAAAGTTCCCCAGTAGGAATCAACATATCAGCTAATATTAACAACTGATTTCAACGGTCCCCTACTCCACTTCCATCACAGACAGCACTATGACAGCATCACATACTATGGCCAAAATACAACTTTGTATCTAAAACTAGCCATTGCTTGATTACATTGATATTACTCTAATAAACATCAGGATTTATTTTGAAATTGCACACAAGTCAGTACAGTATGCTCCTTCAAGGATCTGGTAGGGTTTGAATCAAGGGTAAAACCGGAATTTCCTTGCAACAATTCAAGAGCTATGCTGGGTTTAATGGAAAAACTGTGAAGTTACATTCAGAAAGCAGGAACTGCTTTACTGCTCAACACAGCAGTGTGCAGCTGGGAATCCTGCTGTCCCAACAGAAGCCTTCAGGAACTATTTTTCAGGATCAACTGCCAAATACAGCTAGAATAACAGTAAGAATGCTTTATAAACCATATTCTTATAGAGTACAGTCAGATGCACATTTAGTTCTGCTTTTTTCTCCCCCTCTTGGTTTCTACTCTCCGTTGTGATTGCTCACATGTTTGTGTTACTAACAAGCTTGGAGTCCTTTCTTTTGCAGTACTGTAATACAGTATATTCTCAATTTGTGTAATGTCTCACTTAGGACTAAACAGCCCATATCTTAGCAAATCTTCCTTGATAGTTTAGTTGGCAGCAAAGCTATATGAAGAAGAAGAGAAAAGTCAGTGTTGACTGTTTAATAGAACTTGTTCCACCTTCAGTATTGACTCCCCCTTGAAATGTTTCCTGAAGGACAAGTAACCATGAACAGAAAACCCATCAGACCCACATCAAGGAAGGCACCTTGGTTTATTTCTTTCCTGGAAGGGTTGACTGAATGGAATCAAAGAAAGGGCTTCAGTTCAAGGAAACTGACACAAAGGAAACAATTAAATCAGGCCTATTAACAGTGACAAAATTGCTCCTTCCTTAGAAAAGGAAAACTGGAATCATCCCTTCGAAAGGTGGTGCATTACTATTATATGGAGGCTTCTAGGCTGGTATCAGAATAAGGGTTGTAGAAAAAAATGGACAGAAAACCCCCCAGTTCTAAGCAGAATAAACATCAAATAATTTTAAAGGCATTTAATGCCAGAACAGGCATATTCTACACATCAGCTTTTAAATCCTGGTCACTGTGCATACATTGAAAGAGCTACCAGTATCTCTGAAGGCAATGAGAAGCTCACAGAAAAGAAGTCTCAGGTAAATTAGCTATTTGAAGTATGCTTTTCCCAAACATTTCAGAAGCAAACAATGCAAGCAATTGCTTGACACAATCTGATTACAAAAGAAGTAACTTCTGAATTCCAAACCTGTGTGTACACAGACATAGAAGTGTAAAGATACTTATTTCGCTATAGTCATTTTCCCAAGAGAACCCTTCAGTAACTTGTGCACTTAGAAAAATCATTATGTCAACACTAAAATTATGTCCACACCAGCTACACTAATGTACTCAGTGGTGCCAGTTGTAACAAGACTGCAGCAGCTTACACTCTGGTGAAATTAAGATGGCATTCAGGTACTTAAGCACTTAGGCTCACTAAAAAGAGGGGAAGAAAAAGAAAAGAAAAAAATTAAACAAAAAACTGTCACCTTAAACTTCTGAGATATTTGAGACCCTTTTAAAATCACATCCAGAAAATAAAACCAGTCTGAGGGCTCTCTACTTCAGTACCTAGCTATGATTTGGATTTCAGACTGGAAAAAGATTGATCTGAATTACTACAGAGGACAAACAGGATATTCCTGATGCAGAAGTCTGGCTGTAGTCTTAATCTTAAATACAGGGAAAATACACACTGATTTTTGCCTTTAGAAAAATGAAATATGGAGGAAAAGCCCAATTACATACTTCATGCTCTCTAGAGTGTGTCACCTTTATCAGAGGCTGACAGAAGCAGAAGAGAAATACCAACTTTGTACCTTTGTACCTTTTGACCCACCCCCCTTCGAAGTTCCTAAACGTGACACAGTTTAAGACCAAAGGAGAATGTTTTGCTTTGCAGATTTTTTACTCTCCTGTTCAAAGCAAAATGTTAGTTATGAAAACCATCATAAGACAAGCACTGTATTATCTGCCTCAAAGACTGGATACTCCATTGTTCCCCAGTACAATAAATCCTTTACTTCATTCCACATCTGTAATAGTTTTTTGGTTGCATTTAGGTCTTTTGGTGTGTTTCAGTTTTGTTGAGTTTTTTTATGGGCAAAGCTTACGTGACTCTTGACTACAATTCCTTCACTTTTCATAAATTTATGTCTGCTAAGTTGTTGTTTTGGGATTTGTTTTTGTCCTGTGCCCAAAGTCACAAATCTAACCATGGTTACTACACATGCGTAATCAAGAGTTCACATCCAACCAGGGTTACATGTTCATAGAGGTACATTGTTAATCAGCTGTTGAGGTGTGAAGGAAATGCTGGTGTGAAGGAAATGTATTAGCAAGGTTTCCAGCTAGAGCTCTTTTCTTTCTCATAGGCTAGAGATGATGATCAAAAATGTGGTCATTGTGTTGTTCAGAATTTTTTGACCATAGAATCAGCCATAGGCAGGACATAAAGCTTTCCCAATCAGGGGAAATCCTACCTCCAAACTCAGAAAATATCTATAATCATAACTTTTTTTTTTTCAGATATTTAATGATTTTCACATTCAGAATGCACTGATGACCCTATTTGGGTGCAGAACTTGACCAAAGCACATCACTGACACAACCCAACTCCTCATCCTTCTCATCTCCCAGAGAACC
The DNA here is from genome assembly GCA_036785705.1 of Acanthornis magna. Lineage (NCBI taxonomy): Eukaryota > Metazoa > Chordata > Aves > Passeriformes > Acanthizidae > Acanthornis > Acanthornis magna. Next base: position 19,921,160 of record JAWUZG010000090.1, read on the forward strand.
TAGGCTGCAAACTCTGTTATAAAGGCTACCTGATATCAAATCATAGAACAGATTGGGTCACACATCACCATAGTAACAGTCACAGGTCATGTTAATGGGGTATCTGTAGGTAGGACTGCAATTCACTGCTTGCTAAGCAGCACAAAGGCACTGTTGTGCCTACTACATTTTTACACAGAGAACCTCTGGGCAGTCATTGTTCTTTATACAATAAAACCCAGCATGAACCTAAAGCAGATCACCATTGAAAAGGTGATCAAAACCAACCCACAAAATGGTCATTTCCAGACTTGTGCAGATGCTGACTCAGAGCCCTTTCTATGATTTCCAAGCTTAAAGGCATGGCTGATAATGTAATTGTCATTGCTTCAGATGTTAATTATACCTGATCATTCTTGAAATTGTTGAATAACACAGTATAATTTTAGTAACTTAGGCCTCAAAAGCTTACCACCCTTTGAAGTGAAGGAGCAATGTCCAGTGTTCAAATTTCTGAAGGAGCTTTAAAATAGTCCCCCTTCAGCAGAATTGGATCTACTCCATCATTTCCACTGAAGCTGTTATTACTGGCAGTAATACAGCTTTGCTAAGATCAGAGGTGAACCTAATGAGATTCAAAAACGCGAATGTATGCAAAAATACCACGGAAAAAGAGAAGTACCAATGCCAAATAGCTAGAAAAGCCATTTCAGAACAGTTTGGCTGGGGAAAGCAAACCTCTTAGGACAGATCAAGGGAACTCAGGCCACTGCTAGTGATCATGACAGAGCTCCACAGACTGCTGCATCATTAGCTAGTTCCGAATACTTTCTTGGGCAAAATCATGAGCAGAAAGTAGCTTTGAGGACTGACATGTTCTTATGAGCTAGTCCATCACCAAAGGAAGATGAGGGATCCTCCCTACCAAATAAGCATTTTCTTAGAGCAGGCAAACACCATGGCTGTCCTAGAGTCCCAAACTGATGCTGTTGTTGTAATAAAATTACACATATTAAATATCTTACGTATCATGGAGACAGATGTCTCTTCCAAATCTACCTATCTTAGCTTAAAATAATTCTTTCTCCAGACAGTACGAATACCTCCATGAGACCTGATACGTGCTCCGCAGTCTGGATTTAAGGTCAGCTTTACAAGCTTTCCAAAGACAGCCTAACCCAGCACATCTGATTGAAGCTGACTGAAGAGCATTAGCATATGCCTGCCTCTGGTGACCTTCAAAGTTATATTCCTGCACTTAACACAGGGGTTACAGCAAACAGCAAGGGCTGTCATTTTTTCAATTCTCTCTTGGAAAAATGGACATTGATTTGCAGTTTCTCAAAGCATGAACACTCTCTTTGGGAGAGGAGACAGAGCAGATCATAATGGAGGGATCCATCACGGAAATTTGGTTTCCCACATTTAATTGCAGAGGTAAAATGATTCTGCTTCTAAAGTGGAAGAGCTGCCTTCCCTGCCTAGTATCCTCTCTATCGTATTAGCTGCCATGGAATATTACGTTCTTACCAAATAAAACCATTTACCATTGCACTCTAATGGACAGAGCACATGCAGTAGGAAGGGCAGAGTGATTTATACTGGAGACTTACAAAGCTTTATGGACTCCATTAGAGGCAGAATGCAAGACTACATTTTGAGCTCCCACATTTTAAAATCTATGTTTGCATTAAATGCTCATCCCTTGCTAACATGCCTGTATCCTTTTATGGCTGTAATCTGTGATGCCTCTCAGAAGCATTAGCATGTTACTTGGTAAAGCTTCACTGATACCAAGAGGATTGTTCAAGAATAACATCTGATACAGAGAGGTAAGCTTGCAAGTGGTCATAAGCATGAATCTTCATCAAACCAGAAAAGCCATTTCGCAAATCCACAGTAGATATTGAACATCCCCTTATACTTACATGGCATTGCATGGTATATGCTGGGCCAGTACTGCCCACTGTCTCTCTTCAGCCAGACACGAACTGTTCTGTAAAAGAAAAAAACACAACACACATGTGAGGAAGAATGAAAAAATAACCATGAATGATTGAAAGCAAAGTGGTGACAATGAACGTACAAGACATTCTTCAAAATTAAATTACTTTGTTGAGAGGGAAAATAAACCTATGAACTCCAACAGCAGCCTGAAACATCAGCCTCAGATTAACCCCTGTAAGGCGATGAGGGTAAATCACTCCTTGGTTCCATGTAGTAGTCAACATCCTGGCTGAACATATCACAACAGTATTTGGAAACTGCTATGGCTTTTTGTTCTTTTCCTTTACAAAGACTTGAAAATGACTGTTTATTCAACACTTCACATGAGGATTTGGGACACCACAGGTTCCTGTATCAGCACTTCCAGTCTCAGCAGAAGCCTTCCTCCTGCTCTCAGGGTAGGCCTTGGCCCAGGTGCTGCCTGTTCTTTCATTGTTCTGCTTCAGTAAAACCTCTAAGAAGAAGGATGTTCTGAGATTTTCAGCTGCTAATTACTAAGATTATGTCCATTTGTGCCAACAATGAGCTCTTCAGCTTCAGGACCTTTCCCTCTCTTCAGTGCACTTAGAATGCTATCAGATGCCCACTGAGTATGAAGAAGCCAAACTCTTATCCTTCTCTGAAGAGGACCACCAAGGTGACAGGCAGCCTTGCAGGTCTCCTCTACTCCATCAGTTTGGAGCTGTTGTCCTTGAATAGAGGCACTTAGAACTACACAGTGCTCCCCACAAACGCATCAGTAGTTTCCTCTCTACTAGAAGATCTTTCCGATGTATCTCAAGATTATTTTTGCTTTCTCATAATCATATTATACTGTCAGATTCCTGTTGCTCAGTCCATGTCCTTCAAACACTTGAGACATTTGTTTCTTGTTTCCAGAGCAGAGGATCTGGGCTGATGTACCATCTGGGTCATAAAATATTTATTTCAGCCCTCATTGTCACTTGTTTGTTTTGGTCCAATCTCTGAGGCCTCTTTGTAACTGAAGCTCTCTCTTAACTTCAGTTCATCAGTTAATTTCATCAAAACGTGTCTAGTAACAGTGTGAGCAGTTAAAGCAGCATTAACCTCTTGCTTGGTTCTGCATAGCCCACTGTCACCTCAATTACAGCCACCTGTTACCTGCCTTATTTTTCCTCTAATCCTTATAACACCCAATTTTAACTAGAAAACTCTCCATGTTATACTGTATTCCATACTTTATAGATTTGCACTGAATGTATTAACCTTCTCTAGAAAATGTAGTTATCCAAGACAGCACCATGTTAGCACTGCATAAGAGATTTTGATCCATCACCCACTTCTATTTAGTCTTTTCCACCTAAGTTACCATGCAATAGCAGATACAGGAGTGATCTAAAAAAAATGTTGTTTCTGTAACTTGATATTATTAAGGAAAAAGAAACAAGCAAGAATGGCTCTTTCCAGTACATGAAATGTGGAAATATAGCTTATGGAAAAGACTACATTGTCATTTTATTCAAAAAGCAGATTGCAGCCCTTTTTAGTCAGTACAAGTTCAGAGCAATACCCTTATATAATAAATACAAAAAATACAATATAATAAATATAAATTAATCTAAGGCATTGCATACAGAAATATAGTCTGAATGGAGATGCCAGGCATATAAAAGCAATTCAAGAACTAGTAATCAATCCTTCAAACTTCAAGCTAAAAGCCGCAACAGCATGACTTCCTAGATTGCATATATCCAAAATCAGGTTTCTGCTCATCTTACTCTGCATTCAAACTCTTTTTTCAGCAAAGAATTCAGAGACCTTGCATATTTGGGCACTACACAAGCTGAATCATTTTATAAATATCTCATGCATACACTTTGACACAGGCTATTGCTCTAAAAACTAACACTTCACTGGGTCAACAAGTCTCAAGGTCAGAAAGCTCTCAGAAATTACTCAAAACGTGTAACATTCATTGTAATTATCTTCTAAGTCTAATGGCCTTTTTGTGTTGAACACAGGAGCAGCTTTGAAGCAAAGCCACCAAAACTTTTTATAAGGGACAATTCACCAGCCCATAACAACGCTACACGTTTTTGATCGTGAGAGGTACAGACAAATCCTTCTGTCATTTCTCCCCACAGCTTTTGTCTAGAAGCTCTAGAAGCACATCAACCACTGTTTCCCAAATGAATGAGCTCTTACAAATGTGTTGGTCCTTGACAAGTGAGGTTATTGTGGGACTGAATGAGTGTATACAAAAAAATAATGGGATGAATCACAGGGAGCTGAAATAACTCAATGTGAAACTGCCCTGAGGAGGTCCACCTGTGAGAGACCTGTCTTTCTTGACCATCCCAATCTATGTATTCGAATACTATCAGTTTCAAAATCCCCAGGCTTCAACAACATTGCCTCTCCAGTCTGAGGCTCTGTCTAATAATAAATCCAGTACACCTTACAGATAATTCAGCTTGCTAGGAAAGGACTATGTAGAGGAACAGATCTTTCAAAAGCTGGGAAAAATAAAAAATAAATTTTATTTGCAAAAATGGCAATAATTTGGATGTTTTGGCTTGGTTTTGTCATTGTTTATTAAACTGTACCCACTTCAGAATTACTAATTAATTTGACAATTACATCAATGTTAAGACTTTTAGATGAAAGATAATGAAGCAAAACATATTTTTCTAGTAAAGCCTAAAACAGACAAACAAAAAACCTTGTGGAGGTTGTGTTAAGAGCGAAACTACTTTTACTAATATAGGTCTCTTCTATAGGTACACAGTATGCTTATTTCTTAGTGTAGTCAAATGTATTTCCATTCAAGGACCAAATCATGTGACTAAATGAGAACTAAATGAGAAATAAAGCATTCTAAGAATAAAAATACTACAAAAAGATGTCATCTAACTGTAAGGTGTGTGAAAGGGAAATAACCAGCAAGTCATTTCATGTAACTCTTTAGAGAAATAACTATCTCCCCAGTAAATTATTTTAAATAAAGGAAAATTATCTTGTAAATAATTTATTTTGAAATTAAGGATGATTACTATGCATATCTTTAAAGCAAACATTTAAAATTTATATTAGGCATTATAATGGAATTCCAATATCTATGTATAAGTTCATGTAAAAGCCTGAAAATTAATCCTTATGTCAGGAAATGACGATTCAGAATTTTCTTAAGATCACTGGAATAGATAAAACATTTTCTTGAAAGAAGAAAAACTCTCCTCAGTTCAGTAACCTTTTCTAGCTAACTTTTTCTCAAAGTAGATTTGGGCTAAAGAACAAACCATACCAACTACTGAATTTGGGAGAAACCAAATGTTCTTGGAAGAGCAGGTCCTTTTTCAGCTTCAGTTCCACACATTTTTGCATATTTCTTTACAAAATACTACCTAATAGATGTGAAATCCAGAGCTTTTGGAGCTCCCAAAGAATGCAAAGAAAAAAAAAGAAGCTTAAATTAAAATAAGCTTTTTTTATCATTATCCAGCATGAGGAGTACTTGCTGCTTGCATGGTTACTGGACTTAAACAGCACCCACCCAGGTAAGGATTCATTCTTCAGCTGCCCTAGAGTGATTCATTCAGCATCACCATGGAAATGAATTGTCCATTTTGTTGCCAGAGAAGTGACTTGGAAAGATTTTTAGAAGCTGTCAAATCGATGGATATTCTTCTAGTCTTTTCATAACAGAGATGATTTATTTTTAAATGAGACAGGCCATACAGAAATAATTCTGCCATACAAAAGACAGGCTATGTCTTCATATATTAAGGAGATGTGAAAATTGCCTGTTTTAAAAGAAAAATTGCTTCTTTCTGTGGCGGTGAAGACAACATGCCTCTAGTCCAGGTGGCTGTGGATGTACCAGCTAGTCTCAAGCACACTGCCAGGCTGTGCAGGTGTGCAGGAGGTGGCTTCACCTGAGCATTTACAACTCATGGAGCTGCTCATGTCAACAGCAGCATGTCCACCTCAGCATGGCAGCTCTGTGCTTCACCACCTTCAGAAACTTATTCAGTCACTAGTATCTCATTTCTGATGAGCAAATTTTCTTTATGCAGGCCCTACTTTGTGCATTTAGGCTGCAGTGTGCTCCATGACAATCTGCACAACACTGCTGCGTTGGATGCAAGATTCTCTATCCCTACTCTGGCCTGAGCAATCACGTCACTGCTGGAAAATTCAGTGTGGCTTGGAGAGTTGGAGTTGAGTTTCTGTGACTGACTCATAGGCAGGGCTCCTGTCCTTTCGCCTTTGTGTGTTGCATGAAATTAAGGCAAGAGACAAACACTGGTGTTGCATACAATACAGACATATTGACCTGTCAAAGCACTGGCACAAGATGCTTGTATGTTGCAATACTGTGAACTCTGCGGCAGGGAGATCCATTACCTCAAGACACAAGTTATCCCTATAACACTCCACTTCTCCAGAATATCCATAAACCCACCAGTTCTAGTTGTGCAGTTTGAGTGAAGAAATCTAATATTTCAGTTTCCCATAACAGATCCTTCCTCTCCTGTTTGTTTTTTTTTTCTTTTCTCCTTTCTCACTCCTGTCTTTTTAAAAATTTCCCTTTGCTGAGATGCACTTCTGTAACATATTATCACTTCATGCCCCAGGCATACACAAGAGTTATAACAGAGCAGAGGTAACCCTCAACACATACCATTTACTACATTATTTTGTAGGTATTCTTGGGCTTCAGGAAATTGTTTTAAATGGCATTTTAATGTATTCCCTATTGTTTATACCTTGAACCATATATTGTGTGATTATTTTGTCTCTTATCTTGCTGAGTGACCAAGACTGGTAAGTATCAAATGAGATGTGAAATTAGTTTTATTCTTATTTGTAGTGAGGACAGAAATTACAGAGGTCATAAACTTTCATCTGTCATTTTCTAAAGTCATCAGGCTTATTCAGAGACCCTTTGCACATTATAGCTACTTGGGAAAGGGGGGGTATGTCAACAGTGCAAATGACATGGTGAAAAATAAACATTTCCTACTGCCCGCTGTTATAACTACCAAACTGATTTAATACAGTTTCAGAACAGTTTTGGAAAAGGAAAAGGAACACACTAACTATTCTGGAAAGTCCTTTTAAAACACTCCTCCAGCTATTTATTGACAGTAGCAACAAAAAGATAGTAGGATAATATTATATAAGGGTTAGTGCAATCTGTGAGGTTTCAGGCATACCTAATGGAGTATTAGCACATATTCTCATCATCAATACACTGAAGACTTTTTTAGTCTTGAAAAGAAACTCCAACTATTCCTAAATATCCAGTAAGAGACAATTCAGAAATATTCAAAAGACACATCTCTCTAGAAACTAAATATCCCCATTTGTAACAGCAAAAGCTTTAGCTGATGTCATTAAATAAACATGACAATAGTCACATTTGAAGTCCAAGTACACCATTGATGGCTTTATCGCCTTTAGCAGAGACACACTGCCATTAGAATTAGGATAAGGAGAATTATTTTACAACTGCGTTAAACTGAATTACACAGTACTATACACCCCCCAATTCTCCAGGGACTTTTGCAGACAAGAGATGTGAAGAGATTCTGACTTCCACCAGTTAGTGACAGGGAACCCTACTGTGAATAAAAGATCTTTCATGTTTAGTGGCAGCTCATGAACCACTCCATTGTACTGGAACCTGTGATGATGAGTTTCATCTCTCCAATAAATTTTGAAAGGAAGTATATGAAAGCAAAAGTCAAAACTAGAACTAGTTTTTGAGTCAACTTGTGTTTCAGGGAAAGCAATTAAAAAAATAATAGCAGAGTGCCAAAACCTCAGGCAACAAGAGGACTTTATCTAACAGTTCTTATCCTATGTTTTCCTGAATAAAAAGCAAAAGAAAATCAAGACAAAACCCCAGTACTCCCAAACCACCCCCATCAAATCCAACACCAAAGACCCAGGGAAGCACATGACTGTCTCTCTCACTCAGACTCACCCATATTAATTCCCACAAAGCCTATCACACAACTGTGATCGAGGATTCTGCATAAAGCCTGCAATTTTGGGGGCCTTTCTAGGTACTACCTTGTTTTCACCAGTTTTGATGAACAAATGTGTGATTTAAGCTGAACTAATCAAAGATTTACTCACTGAACTTTTTCTGAGACAGATAATGTACAGCTGTACAGCCACAATATAAGAAGGATATAAAGCTATTTAGAGAACATGCAATGGAGGGCCATAAGGATGGTGAAGAGTTTGGAGGGGAAGCCATATGAGGAGTGGATGAGGTCACTTGGTCTGTTCAGCCTGGAGGAGACTGAGTGGGGACCCCATAGCAGTCTACAGCTTCCTCACAAGGGGCAGTGGAAGAGCAGGTACTGATCTCTTCTCTCTGGCGACCAGCAGTAGAACCTGAGGGAAGGGCATGAAGCTGAGTGAGGGAAAGTTTAGGTTGGATATTAGGAAAAGGTTCTTCAACAGAACAGGCTCCCCAGAGAATTGGTCAAAGCACCAAACCTGCCAAAATTAAAAAAGCATTTGGACAAAGCTCTCGGGCACATGGTGTGATTCTTCGAGTGTCGTGTGCATGTCCAGGAGTTGGACTAAATGATCCTTGTGGGCTCCTTCCAATTCAGGGTACCCTGTGGTTCTATGATCACTGTAGATCTGGTCTGGGTTCTTTTGTATTATGAAAGGGCAGGTCCAGTTTCTAAAATAAAGTGCAAGAGCTACAAGTTCAGGAAAGGGGGAAAATGTGCGGGGAAAAGATTAAAGAGTTCTGAAGAATGGACTTTATTTCAGGGCTGTTTTAGAGAGGTTTTCTCTTAGCAGCGATTACATAAAGGCATTTCTAGATAATACAATATCCTCATTGTAACCTTGGTCTGTAACTCATCATTGGGCTTCCTATAAAATAAAAGCCTTTTGAGCAATAATTGCACTCCTTACTCTGTATCTCTCCAGCCCCGCAATGAAGCCACAGGAACAGAAAGATCTTCAAGAGGAACCTGGGCCAGCTCACAACAGCCAGCACCTTTGACATCCTGCCCTCGTATCCAAAACGCTGCTGCCATTGCTGCCAGTCCAGCAACCCTCATGCTCAAAGCTCAGAAGCACCAGAGAAACAGGATCACGGCAAGGGAGGTGACCCAAACAAGGACTGCACACTGCCCTGGAAGCGAACAGTATAGGGAGCACACCAAAACCCACATGGAGGCAGCTGGATCTGGTAGCAGTAGCTCAGGCACCAGCTGTGAGGTGGAAGGAGTCTCACGAGCACTTCAACATTCAAGTGTGCTGTCAATCCCACCCAGTGATATAAAAAAAACATTGCACAAAACAGTGCCAAGCAAGCAGGCAGATGGACTGAAAGGCAGGATTTTTTTCACACAAAGCTTACTAAGCAGTCAAACCATGCTTTATAAGATGTTTCCTCATTTAATTCATACTGCTGTAACTAAATGCAGATGCACATTGTATAATAGGGAAAATGTCAGTTTTGGTAGGTTATACGCAGCTAGAGGATTGCAAGGGTTTCTCAGAGTGTTATACCCATCAGCTGTACTTAGACCTCAGAGAAAGTGACACCATTTTATTTAACGCAGTTCTGGTTTAGAAGGCTTTTTGGGTGTTTTGTGGGAAGTGACTAGAAAACAAAGATTCATAGGAGACAATACCAGGAGAAATGCATTTTTATTACTAAAAAAAAAAAAAAAAGAAAAGAAAGTGACATGACAGCTTTACTACTCAGCTGTGAAACAGTTTCCACCAATTTTTTAATTTTCTGGACAATGAGCAGCGCAGTCCAGTGATTTTTCCAGCTACCTAAGCACACACGCCTGGGAGCAGTACAAGCTCTGCTCTTCAGGCACTGGACAAAAACCAGATTCTGACCAGTTTCCACTTCAGAAATTTTGGTCAAGTAGAGGCCCAAAAAGTGAACCATAAATCACAAGCACAGAAAAATACTCTGTTACGCTAAGGTTACTAGAACAAGGTTCAGAGAGCTGAGCTGCCTCAGGTCTCCATCAGCTCCACAAAAGCAGTGCTCATCATGTGTCATAAGAAGCAGTGTAGTGACTACACCACATTCCAGCAAAAATGCTGTAGGGAAGCGAACTTTTTCTGCAAATGCAGGTAAATGCAGGGCTGGAGCTCCCAGTGAGCAACGACCTACAGCTTTGGAAAATATTGAACAAGTGTTACATCATATCGGGACTTCTTTTCAAGCAAAGTTTCAAAATTAACTCCCTCATTAAAAACTGAGCACTAGTCTTCCTTATAGATCTTTCGGGGTAACAAAACAATCTTCATCTCCTTCTTACTCAAAGATCTCCTTCACTAGTGCCCAACCAAACGATTTCCCTTCCAGAACAGAGGCAGTTTGGTGCTGCCTGCACTGAACAATTCCTGTTTGCATTCAGGAAGCATGAACACACAACCTTTTGAAGGTAATTGCATTGGATGATTTAATTATTGCAATCCAATTACTTTCACCTCCTTCCCACATTCAAATGTTTCAGTAATGGAAGTTATTAGAAAGATCCTCATCAGATCAAAATACAGGCCTGCTATGCAATAAGTGACTCAGTGGAACCATGCTAAAATATCTAGTGGATCCAGAATTTGCAAGGAAGAAACTCTCCTATGCCCCTCTAAGTTGTCCATGTAGCAAAGATGAAGAATTAGAACCCACCAGGTCACTGTCCTGCTTTCAGCTGCCTGGTAGGTACATCTATCCAGCACAACACAACGCTTTTTTTTTCTCCAAAGCTCCTATTAGCTATCAACTTAGTAATAACTTTGAAGTTATGCATGCTTCACTCTGTGTAAGAATGAATGAACTATTCAACTCATAAGAAAGCATGAATTTATGCTCTTGGATCTGTGAAGTGAAAGCTGAACATACCCATTTTCAATATACATACCACAAGGATGGCATTTCTAATAAATTATATTCATATAAAGGTTAATTTACAGGAAAAGATTGATATTTGATCCCAAACACTAAATTAAGTCATACCCTTAGGCCTCAACTTATTTTTCATATAAATGTTTTCCTTGGTTAACTATCCAGTATAACATCTAGTAAATTATGCCTTTACTGCAGAGGAAGGAAGCCACATTTCCACACATATAGGATGATGCCCTCTCTCAGCATTTTAATTTCTGGACTTAAGTCATCTGCATCATCCATTGCAAGAGACTAAATTTAAAAATTAACTACTTCACTTCTGCTTGCGAGATATTTAAAGTATTAAACAGAGTATAGCCATTCATTGCAGATATTTCAGGATCTTGGTGTAAGGAAAATAGGCTCCCAGATGCAAAGAGGGACGACCATGCACAACCTCTAAAAGTGTTATGTTGCCTTGACAGTGTATTTACCACATTCAGTCAGAAAGCACTCCACATTTAATTCATATAACAAAGTTGTAGGGGAAACCCTGTGTTTCTTGGATTTTCAGAAGAGCATCAATTGTATCCTGTTGTGGATTTGACCCTGGCTAAATGCCAGGCACCTACGATGTGCCACAAATCACAGGATAACCACCACATATCCCAGTGCAAATTAACTCTTTTTGAAGCAAGCAGCTGTTAAGTCCCAACATCCACCCACTTTCCATAAAGTCATTAACTTTCAATGTGCACACTTATTTCTGTTACTACATGAACTATCATTTTAATTGTTTATCTGATTTTCTTCGTTGTGGAAAAAAAAACCCAAACCAAACCAAACCAAACCAAACCAACTGTGCTGGTTTTTGCTGGATAGAATCAATTTTCTTCACAGTAGCTGGTATGTACTGTGATTTCCTTGGTACTGAAAACAGCATTGATAATATTGAGATGTTTTTCTTATTACTGAGCAGGGCTAACACTGAGGCCTTTTCTGCCTCTCATCCCAGCCCATCAGCGAGTGGGCTGGGAATGAACAAGAAGATGGGAGGGGACACAGCTGGGACAGCTGACCCAAATTTACCAAAGGGATATTCCATATTATATGGTGTCATGCTCAGCATATAAAGCTGGGGAAGAAAGAAAGAAGTGTAGGATGTTTGGAATGATGACATTTTGTCCTTCCTAGTAATGGTTACATATGATGGAGCCCTACTTTCCTGGAGATGGCTGAACACCTGCCTGCTGATAGGAAGTGGTGACTGAATTCCTTGCTTATCTTTGCTTGTGTGCCTGTCTTTTGCTTTGCCTATTAAACTGTTTTTATCTCAAGCCATGAGTTTTCCCATGTTTATTCCCCTGATTCTCTCCTCCATCCCACCATGGGGGGACTGAGTGAGCAGCTGTCTGGAGCCTAGCTTTTGCCTGAAGTTAAACCATGACAAAAACCCAAACCAAAATCCAACCCCCATACCTGTACTGTATAGGTAAATTCCTTAGCCAAAAAATAGGACAATCAGCTGGTCACATGCAGCTGAAGGAACTGAAAGCTTATTGAAAAACCCTCTATATGAAGAGATAGGTTTTTGGTTTTTAAATACTGCTGAGCAATCATAGCACTGTTTTTTCAGAGACAACAAGCATATCTACTTGGAATGTATTTGTGTGCTCTGTGCCACACCAAGGTGCCTCTGGAAATGCTCTCCTTGAGGCATCAAGGACTTCCTGCAGAGGAATTGCATTTCCAGTTCCACCAGCTGAACTTGAACAATGATTCATGGGTGATAAAATGTTCCCTCATCTTTTCTGCTCATTGCTGTTTTCCTCTCAGGGCAGCCTGAATCAGAGGTATTTTCACCATCCTCACACAAACACAACTCCTACAGGCTTTGCTCTTCTAGAGGACGTAAGAAGCCACGCTGCTGCTCTGACCCAGCAGGACGACTTTGGCTGGTGAGTCCCAGTCTCTGGGAAGGAAACCAGCAAGGCCAACAGAATTAGTGTCAGCAAAAAGGGATGAAGAAAGCAGGGCAAAGCTATGCAAACACAACCCTCTCCTGAAGGGTTTATACAATAGCTGCAAAGGAACTGCAGCTCTGAAGTGCTTTACCAAGGGCTCTCAGATTTCTTCTTATCACGCATACTGCAGAGTGTGTTGTGAGGTGCCAGCAAAGCTCAGCCCAAATCTGTAATTTCGAGGTGATCTAGCATTTCAAGGGCTTAAAAGACAGCCAGCTTGTCACCTCTGCATTCCCATGGGGGTTGCATGAGGAGATGGAAATCAACAGAGTTGAAAAGAAGCCATCTTCAAACCTGTATTGTGCAACAGAATATCCCATCCTAAACTTCAGGTTTTATTATTAAAAAATTCTCTCTCAAACATACAGTGCCTCTTTACATTCAGCTACTTCTTTCATACAGCCTAGATGTAGCTTTTCCGTTCTTCAGCATTTAACTTCATACCATACTAATTTTATTCTATCATGTTTAAAATAGTTAATAGCAAATTTCAATGAACATCTTCTTGCTCTCCTGTTACAAGACTAGAAGTTCTGTTGTCTCTACCTTCTCCACAGGTTAGTTTTTGTGTACACTTGTATCATTTCTTACATGACTCCTTTTTAAAGTAATCAATCTTTCCAGTCTCTTGGAAAAGCTGTTCTTATGTTCTGTTCCCCTTACCTGCCTTCCAATCCCTCTAAGGAGGCAATAGCCTGTATGAACTGGCATCTTCTGTACCAAATGCAGCAATCTAAACGCAGACAAACAAGCCAAATTATAAGAGCATTATCATTCCTTCCTTTTCTTTATTCATCTTCTTCCCACATGTACCCTATCAGTGTTCATTTGGCAGCAGTTGTACCTGGTTTTTATTCATGCTGGTAGGATTTAGAAATTCACAGACTACGGATGAAAGAGAAAATGTATATTTATCAATATTATATTCTCTCTGCAATACACTGCTATCCACTTACTAAGTTCTCCTGCACTGCACATCTCTCCAGACCCAATCAGCTTATCTGTTAATTTGGGTTAGATGACTAGTCCAGACTGTTAGAGGAGGGAACAGAGGATCCATAAGCTACAGCTCTCAGAGGAAATCCTAGAACCACATGTTTCTGGCAAGAGAGATAGAAAGAAAATTATAAAGGTGAGTAACAGGCAAAGGGTATCAAATACCAGAAAAAACCTTGACCATTTTCATCAAACTTTCTTCTTGAGAAGACAGGACAGGAAAACTACGTCTATTGCAGCAGCATAGGGAGGACACAAGATCAATTCTCCTCAGGTACAAAAAAATACATTCTTTAAATACATGAAATGGTGCAACATATTGCTGTGCAGCTTTGTAAAGATGCCTGGTGGAACTGTGTTCTGATAGGAGACCACTGCTCAGGTGACTGACCAAACCAAAAAAGCCTATAGCAACTTCAGTTCAATTACCTAGTCATATGTCTTACAGGTTAACTTTGTCCTCTTTGCTATAAGGGACAGAGATTCTGGCTCATGGCAAAAGCATCAAGTATCATAAAAACCTCTTTGTTGGCACCTTATTACTAGCTTACTTGACTGGCATTTTGCTTTAGAGAGTTACAAGAAGAGTCCTTTGCAATTCCTGTCCAGATGCGGTCTCAGCTTGCATCCTCCAGATTTTTCTTGCTGCCATTCATAGGGGCAATATCAGTGTTATCTTGGACTTGAAGTTGTGAGATAAAGTCATCTCTAAAGATCTGCTTCTCTATTTGGCAGCCTCTCATATTTAAATCTTATTCCAAGCTAATACAAAAGGTAACATCCTCAAGTTCAAAATTTTAAGTATTTACTAGGTCATGCTACTGGACATGGTGATTTCAATAAAGGTGTCAGTATTTACATATGTACAGGAATCAGGGATTCAAGACAGTATTTTCAAAGCAAGGATCTTCAAAGTCATTGCTGATGTAAATAGTGGGCAACTGTACATGATCACTGGAAAAAGCTGATCAACTTTCCCCATCCTGAATAAAGATGGGGTTCCTTACCAGGGAGCTAAAGACCACCTACTTCTGATGCCCCTGCCATGTGCAGGGACATTTTCCACCAGATCAGGCTGCTCAGGGCCCCATCAACCCGGCCTAAATAAATTCCAGGGATGGGGCATTAGCATCTATGGCTGTTGCCTTCCAGCAGACTACTAGTTAGCATAGCCATGGGCAGTGTAAAGTAAGGTGCCTGAAATAATGACTTAGCCTATTCAAGGGCCATTGGAAGCAGAGAATAGCAGCAGATTGAAGCAGACTAGATTTTGCTGACCTTGGCAGAGGACACCAGATTTTAGATGGTAATACAAGGCAGAAGTCAGCTAGAGACAACCCACTGGGCAAGTAAATCCTTGTGCTATTAGTTAAAGCATAAAATCTGCTCACAGCATCTGCTAGGGAAAAAGATGAGCTGAGATGGGGTAAAGGCAGTAAATAAGGGTCCTTTTCGATCCTGTGGCCTTGCAGACTCAGCACTGCCTGAAAAATTAAATCATGTTTGTAATTCTGGCTCGACTTTTTTACAGGTTGGACAAGATTGCTTCTTACCCAGAGGGCAGGGACGGGAGGAACACCTTTCCTTACAGACAGTGAAATTACTGTGCAAAGAGACAATATGTCCAGTTTCCTCAAGCCACAAGGTACATGTCCCACAGACTAAAACCCACTCTGTTTTCAAAAAACCCACTCTGGTTTCAAAAATCCATGTGTGTTCTGCTGTGTCAAGCAGTTCTTCCTCCCACTCTCCTGTCCTGGTATCTGAGACATGCTGAAAACATCCAGGTGGAATGACCTGACAGTCCAGTAAGTAAGCATTTCTTCCACGTGCTATATTCAAGAGAAGTAAATTGTGTCTTCTTATCAGGCACACATGGTGAGCTTTGGAGGGGTGTACGCAATTTGTGAGTAGTTATCAAGAAAGGTAAATTATTAACAAACTGCAGCAGGTTAAGCAGTTTACTTAATTGAGAGATGTCCCAACTACTGAGCATCAGAGGGAGGCAGTGCACATGGAGGGCATTATTTAGCAATTATTTACTGAAAGGCCAGTGTCATGTAACAATATTTACAACCAATTTTTATTCCAGTTGGAGGGAAGGAGGCAGAAAATATTAGACAGAGCTGTTTTGTAGACAAGATCTGGCCCCTAAAACAGATCAGATGGACAGTTTGCTCTAAAATAACACCAATAAACAGGAACAGCAAGTTTACAAGAAAGACCCAGAGCAGTTACAACCTTGAACACCGCAGTGAACAAATGGGTTGCTTTGGAAATAAACACATTTTCATCATCTGCACCGCACAGTAGAAATAAATGCAAGTTAACAAAAGCTGTTAGAAATGCATAATCATACCATTCCACCCCAGCATCTTTCCCCCCCGGCATTGTACCTTTAAAATACTCGCTTCACACTCTTAAGTCTAAAAGATCAAGGTTTGTCTTTGCTTTTCCTACCCACTTTTTATTTTTTCAGAGCACTTAAAGGCTTTGTTTGATCCATTTTTGAAAGGAAAAGATTTCTGTAGAAAGAAACAAAGATTAATGGTATGGCAGCTACTGGCTAATTAAGAAGCCACTTAATGCTGAGGATCTATGTCCTACCTTCCCCAGTGGCCAACCATTAACCCTATTTAGGACATAGGAACCAAAGAAGACAGTCCAATAGCCTACTTCCAAGCCATGCACTTAAAAGCTTAGAGACATTTTTTTGTACTCCCATCAGTTCTCCCAGTCATCCCACACTGTCTCTTCCTCTGGCACCCTTCATTTTTACACACATTTCAACCATGCTATTTTTCTCCCCAGAGTTTTGGCTCCAGCAGTCTGGTTCAGCAAGAGCTGACAGCGATTTACAAGTCCTGTTAGACTTAGCCTTTTAAAATTACTCATGCTATTGGCAAGAATATAAGCTTCAGATGTGTATGTGTTTGTGGGAAAGGTGCAGGTACTCCCTTTGCATCCCTGTTCTGTTTTCAGAAACACCCGTTAGCCAGCAGGTACCACACTACCAAGGTCACCTCTCCTTGGCAGTAGCAAACCTTCAGCATTTGCACCCCCACAAGCAACTGCAGAGGTAGCCCACTTACCTCCTCAAGCAGCTGATGCTCCCTTCTTCACCAAGTCACCTTTGAAGCAGCAAGGCAAAGGCAAATATTGCCATTCCCCCTACCCACCGCAAATGAAAGAAATTCTTCCCATTTGATTTCCATTTCTCTACTTGTAGCATCCCATCCCACTCCCTCATGCCTGGGAGGCATCACACATTCACAGTCACCCCGTTACTCATAACAATTCAATGCATTTTAATAATATTTAAACAGGTTTTAAAAAACTTAGTAATAAACTGGGAATTGCTGTGGACTGCTGCTGGACCACAGAAGGATACAATGGGTACTTCAGGTTTTCAGAAGGCAATACCTTGCAGATAAAACAAGCCAAACACAAAAAATGTCTTTCCACATCACCAATGCACAAGGCTGTTTTTACCAAGTTCTGGTGTCAGTGATATTCCTGATCCAAGCTGTCCCATTTCACTTTCATATCAGATGACTTGGATATTGATATGTAACAGCATTAGCAAGGATGTGCAGCTGCTCCAAGTTCATGCAGGAAGGAGACAGTCTGCCTTTTTTGAATTCCAAATTGATAAGAGGAGAGAATTAATAAGCAGGAAGGTGAGGAAATGAGAAAGTGAGTCGAAAGGAGTTAGAGATAGAACACAAATAGGAAGAACAAGGAGTAGGGAACAGGATATAAAGTACAAATGACACAAAGCCTGCAATAAGGATAGCAGTGAATGTCTGGCTCAGTAACACTCAGATAGGGAAACTTAAAGAGCACAGAGTTGTGGTAATAACAGGTCTATCCAAATGGAGGTAACAGGCTGAACATAAACCCTTCAAACACCAAGACTCTCCCACCACCCCAATTACTGTGGTATCAGGGCAGCTTTGTACAACTACATTGTCTTTCCCTCATCAGAAGGAAGGGGAGAAGTCTAGCTCCACATTTTGCATTTACAAAGCAGCCTGGTGACAGACAGGGCAACGAAAACCTTATAGCTGCACTCAATGACTACCCTGCATGTAGCCTCCAAATTTGTAAATTGGAAAGTATTTTGCACACTAAAGCTTCTCCCCAAAGTGCAGTTGCACTTCCCTTGATACCTCACACATACAAAGTTCTTGCTCTGTTACTTGGGACACTAAATTCCTTAGGCTCTATTTTCTTTTAACAGACAGGAATTGTTTTTGTCATTTAAGACAAGTAAACGTTCATTATCTAACACTGTGAAATAAGCATAGAGAAAAACAAACAACGGTTTGAAAAAGGAAGTTATGACCAATGCAGGCTATCTGAATTCAATGTCAAGTTATCTTTTTCCAAACTGCATACTGCAAAATTTGTACATTTTTAAAGGAAGAGAAAAAACTCACTTCTGTTGTCTGCAGTATTCACGGAAACTTTCAAGTCTCAGCTCTGGCTCTTAAATTCCTGCTCTCTTTTCTTCCCTAACTTGAGTCAAGTTATTACTGGGTCTCAAGAACAAAACATTTTTCTGTTCAAAGCAGCTTAGCTTTTGAATAAACAAACACACAGAATCAAACTTGGTCCTGTTTAGGAAGTATTTACAAAATATGACTATTAGTCAGACACAAAAACCATTGTTTGAGATGCTTCTAAATCAGTCCTGGACATGAAGAGAAAGCAGCGCCACAATCCAGTTCCACAAGAGAACTTAAGGACAGTGATATCAAACACCAGCAGGTTTAAGGAAAGAGCACAGGTCTGGGAGTTCTGCTTCCACTATAGACATCGGTACTGAAAAATGGGACTCTCATAAAACATCACAGTGCAAGCCAATCAACACTATATAAGCTTATCAAAGATGCAGCAGTTACATTTCCTCATAGCATCAAGATGGGATATGTACTGACTGAACAAGAAGTAAACTTCTCTGCAAGGCAGGATGGATAACCACACATTCATCCCATTGTTTCTCTCTACAAGGAAATCTTTCCATTTCAACTTTTAGCTTTAGCAGATGGTTTTTCCTATAATACGTAACCATATCATGTTGCCAAATAGCAACACCAGTGTAACTCTGATTTCATTAAAGAATATCAATTTCGTTTCACAGGAAGAAGGAGAGCTAAGTTAGACATCTTGTTCTGTTTATTTTTGTTACTTCTGCATAATGGATAGCTATTTGCAATTTGATTTTAGACTCCAAATAAGCTTCTCTCTCTTAGTATATGGTTAAAACTGTTGTTTCTACAAGATTTTATGCAATGGAGGCCCAGTAGAATTTCTATTTGCGTCCAAAGTAAGAAAGTGCAATCTTGTGGTACAGCACAAGCAGCAGATTTTGTAGAAAAATACTGTGAGGATTGTTGTACAACTCTTATGTCCCGGATATTCCAGGCACACATGATTTTAAGGAAATTTTGTTGCTTTCTTGATCCTCTGATGCCTTAAAAAGGCAGTCATAATCTTATAACAAGTCAGAGCTGGGATAAAATACTCACGCAATTTCCTCCGTATAAGAGGACGTGTACCAGAGCATAATTTCAGACCAACCATCTTGAGAACAGCTAAAGTAATATTAAAAATGAAACAAGAAACTTCTCATAGAAAACAAAAAAGGCTCCTCCAACAAGACACTCCACACAAGAAACAAACTAGAATATATAAATTCCCTCACAATCCAAGAGGGAACAACAACCTACTGTCGAAGACAAGGCAAGTCCAACAATCCTTGCCACTGGAAAGCCTGGCTCCAAGACACAAACACAGCTTAGCAACTTGGGCCAAGCTCAGGAGCAGGAGGAGAACACAACTGCCCCAGGGCAGCACCACACCAAAGAGTGTCAGAACAACGATGCTACATCCAACACATGGTTTCCGACTTGGCCGCTGCCCCATCCCAATTACTGTGGCAGTGACAGCTAAGTGATATCTATCATCCTTGTGCCTACCACAGCAGCTGTACGTGCACTCCTCCACTAACACAAACATCACCTGTCCTTTAGAAATGCTCAGCTGGTCCCTTGCACACGGTCAGCAGCAAAACTCCCAAATGACGCTGGAGCAGGATGAAACGAGCCATGACAATTTTGGTGTTTGTTTGCATATTGAAGCAAAAGGAAATTACTATGTTTTCCTAATGGGAGACACATCACTGTCCCCAAAACAGTGGTAAAAGGAGAAGACAGAAAATAGAGAAGGATTGAAATACTGTGTGAATCATCCACCAGATACTCAAATGGAAACAGCTTGTACAAAAACTATAAGATTATTCTTCCACAAGACTTTGCCCCAACAATGTCTGTAACTTCTGTTACCTTATCGGTGGTAGGTAAACTGGGCAAGGTAGAAAGACCTGTGTGATAGTCATAGAACAAGCATCTCTAACCATATAGTGTTTTCTATTGAAAATGTGCTTTGAAGACTAATTAAATTATTCTACTTGAAGTTTCCTTGCTTTTTTTAAGTAGAGGAGCTCAAAAGCTATTGAGGCAGCCCATTTCCTCTTCATAGTTCCTTTGTGGCATCACCAGTTTTACCAGGAAATGAAGTTTTCTGATTTTCTGTCTTTCTTGAAGTTTTAATACAACCTACAAAACCTGTTAGAGTTTTTAATAATCACTTGGCAGCAACACAAAACGTATGGGTGAAAAACTGCTTGGGGTAAGGTCTGTGACAGCTGTATGTCCAGCTTATTTCAAGTATTTTAGGAACTGAAAGGAGCACAAATGTAATTTTTATGACTGAAGATCTTTTCAAAGATTAAATGCTCAGGTAAAACTTCACAGCGGAAGGTGTCTGGACTTCCTTGATCTTCTTCAAGCTATACTCTAGATTTGGATCTCCCTGGTGAAGAATTTTTTCTTTAACACCCAACGTCCAACTGCCTGCATTTCAGGTGCTTATGACTAGTGACCTGTATTTCAAAATTGGTCATTACTACAGGTTAGCACTGTTCTACGACTTTGAAAATACAGGCCCAAAGCTTTCACATGGTCTGAAACAGTGATGGGACTGTAACACTTACTAGAACGAAGCTGGGCACTTTTACTGGCAGGCACAGTGCAGCTGCAATGACACCAAGCCCACTGGAAGAATGCCACCCTGGGATGGTGTAAGCAGGGAAGGAGCTGGCATGTAAGGAAGCATTCACATCCCATCTCCCACACCTACAGGATATGCAATGCTCTGCTCAAACTGGCCAAACATACGTCTCTGGGTGTCAAAAACAATGGCTCATGGAGAAAATATATCTTGACAGCTATTGAGGAATGCCAGAAGATGTATTCACATTCGTTACAGGTCCAATGCTTGGGCCTCCCGTGGTACAGGATGTGAGCACAGAGGTCTGACCGGAGAACTTGACCACAGAGGACATGAATGCGACTTCAGTGCTCCAGCTGGGTTCCAGCCCTGGCTGCAGCTCTGTGGGCCACTGGCCAATGTCACACACAGGAATTTGGCAAGCATATGCACTTCTGCTCAGCGCAGGGGCCCTGGGAGACCCGTCCTCCTTTGACATCTGCTTGAAGTTATCTTAAGAATCTCAAAATACTTTGGTCTCAAATGCATGTTTTTTAAATTTACTGTTACAGATCTCCAACCAGCAGAAGTGTTTACAGGCATAACAGTTTCAAGGGCTGGGTCTTGTTTAAACCAGTGGCTTAGTTGGTTTGTTGGTTGGTTTTTTTTTTAATCACAGAACCAGTTTCCTGTAGGCAATCTGACACCGCACCAGGAGGAATGGCCACGTGATGTGGGTGCTCCAGAGATGTGAAACACACCTATATTAATAAGTGGCACAGGCCTGGGAGCAGCCTCCAGCAGTGAGGCCACCTGGCATAGGAACTAGCAGCTTCATCCAAGTTATGTACTGGAAATGGTCCCCAGTACAAGCTGACTCCCAAACCCTATATGGGGACTGTTTGACACCGTGCAAATTGGCTCATGGCAAGAACAGTGCCTGATACCAGCAACCAGACAGCAGAGCCAGCCAGATCCCCGGGCTTGAAAACACACTCTTGCACTATTTAATTTATTAGAAATACAGTCACTATAGCAACTGGCCATGGGTTCAGTAGCCCATTTCTCCCAGCTGGTTCATGGAGCCATTAAAAAGAGGAAACAATACTGATCCTCATATACACCAACCATCTTGTGCAATACTGAGCTTGTCTAAAAGAACAGGAAAGTGAGGACAAGGGGTTCACTGTTTACCCTCACAAGGGCTCTTCTTCCTTGGTACATTGTACACCACAATAATGTTTCAAGGTGGTCCACATTTTGCCATTTTCCCTCCTTCATTTTTATTAGCCCGAGGTCAGTGTAACAGCATTGGTCAATAACTGAATAAACACCATTTTTTGGCTTAGAGTTATCATACACAGCAATAAAAGGAAATGAAACTCAAAACAAAAAGACCATTGCCAGGATAATGCTTCAGAGTATCACAATGACCAGCTTGCAAATTAGGAGCTTGCCTTCGAACACAGGCAGTATCATTTATTTCTGGAAAAATACCATTGAGTCTGCGATGTCAATACATGCACACGCACCACTTTTTGAAACCACTGTTTGCACTTTTTAATCCACATGCTAAACACAAACACAGATCACTAAGCAATTACCCATGTCATTTGCTTTTCCCATCTCCAGAATTTTTGTCAAAGTGGTTATTTATCTATTTCTCCCATATACTTTTGTATACAAAACACTTGCCTACACATTTAATAGTTCAGGTTTTGTGCTTAACAGCTGAATAACAATTACACTTGTTTCTAAAAGAATTTGACTCTTAAAACCATGTAAAAATGTCTGTTCACATCAAAAAGGGCACGTGAACACAAGTTCCGTTTTAGAGTACAGGAAAGACCACAGGAGACACTGACTGAGACAGACCAAGCCATTTTTTACATTTATCCATGCTTCCTGCTAGTGATCCCAATATTTGCAGTCCTTGGGCCATCCATTCAGGTGTGTTCATGCCTCATAAAAACCAGACAGCAATGATCATGCCTGATTCATCAAGAAAGAGGCTTGAAGTCACCAGGTTTTCAGAAGAATGAATATAAGCTGTGATCGAAAGGATGCTGTGGATGAAACTAGCTGGGGATGGAGTCTTCTTGGCTTGGTTTCCTGGTCACAAAAACTTACTAAGGAAATCCTCACCAAGCCTCTCTCTTATCTACTAAAGAATGAAGGAAAGAGGGAAAGAAAGAATAAAAGCATCTGAAAACACTGAGGAGCTTTCAGAATGCAGAAGAAGTTCATGCATTTTTCAGCCCCTACAGCATGTAATTTTTTTAAAAACAATCAGTACATTCATAGCTCCCTTTCCCTACTGCTTTCTCTGGTATATAATAGGGTTAGCAACAGTATTTGTGGAAAAGCTTACTGCTGGAAACCAAAGGACCATGACCACCAGAATTTATACCATTTTGTTCAACAAAATCCCCCTACTCTTCCTTTAATCTTCAACAATCAACACTTTGGAACCTCAATTAGTGGTACAAGCGACTGTAGGATTTCCTGCCTTCCCCCGGTCTTGTGCTCCCCAACCATATTAGCAACCATAAAGAGTGTGCAAAGGGGGAGACGAAATGCCAAACAACAGAGGTCCCAAGTGTTCCCCCAGAGCAAAGCCTGCAGAAATTCTGCCTGCAGCATGGCTGAGAGAAGGTCTCGGCAACAGCCCATCCCAACAGGGCTCCTCATCTGCTGGTGCTTCATACCTCAGACTGCCAAGGGACTCCCCCATAGCAAGCTCTCCAAAATTGTATGTGCTTTGGCCTTTTGGCTACAAACAAACTTGGCAACAACAGGGATCAGAGTATGAAGCTGGAAGTTCAGTGTTTGTATGGGTCTGAGCTGATGTCCCTGCTGGAAATCTGGAAGGATCATTTATCAGTTGATATTTTCAGCTAGTTGATATTTCCCACTCATTAACTGGCACTTGCAGAAGTTACCACGAAGAGATTTGTTTATGAAGTCTGATTCATTTCCTGAAGGGAAGAGACTGAACTCTTCCTTGGACTCTGTGCCAAGTGCAGTGGTCTACCACCCATTGCAGCAAATACTCTTACACTAGCTGCTTCCCCCACTTGCTCCTGCCTGAGGAAATCCAGCATATGTCCATTCTCAGTTGCCAGTGCCAGCTAATGCAGTCTCAAAAAGTTCAGATGTAACAGAACTTAGAAAACTTGAGGTAGTATCAGACAGGCTTTTCCTCGTTGGACAGCACTAAAGGTCTCAGCTGCTAAGCAGTACACAGAACAGCGCAGGTAAGGCTTTGGTAGACCCAAAGTGCTCTTTCTGGGCTTAATTATACTTGTTCTGACTGAGTGGGACACAGGGCTCAGTGGAACAGAATAATACACATCACTTGAATGCAGCAAAAAGTATTAAGTTCTTAATTCCAGTAATTAAATAACACCAGTCCAGCCCTAGGGGACAATAAAGCCAAAGGTGTCAATCTTGATTTGACAGATACATTATCTTTTTACCCTCTCCCCTCAGCACAATTAATGTTGAGACTGCTTTAGTCCTCTTATCCCCATGTTAGTACTACGACACTGCCCTACTTAGATTTCTAATTTTTATCAGCATTTGCTTCTGCTTATGCTGAAGTAAGGTGTTCCCATGGCATATTAAAAGTATAGAGAACATTTATCTCTAGAAGCTAAATGCAGGACTTTTCACCAAAGACCCTTTCACTTCCCATTAGGCTCCTGGCCAGCAGAAAACAGGCTATGCTGAGGCTACTGCCTGATCAAGGACGTCTGTGCCACAGGAGTCTGAAGCAATGGGACCAACAGGACAAGAACACGCACAAGGGCTGCGCACCTGATGCTGGAGAACAGCACAGGCGTGACTTTTCCTGTTGGACTTGCAGTAACTGCAGAAGTGCAATCATCCTTTGACAGCTGCTTATTGTTGGTGGAGCTGCTGAAAGAGCCAGTGAAGCCAAGGTGTGATTCCTAAGTCCAGCCAAGACACATGCAGAGGATCTCCACTGCCACCAAACACTGCAGCTGTGTTTAGCCAAGCCTGCATGCAGCAAAAGCTAGGCTGGACCACAGGCTATGTCCCTGCCATCAAAGCTGAACGCCGTTCCTTGGAAATCCTGCTTTCATTCCATCCCATGGAATGCACATGGTGCTGCAAAATGTGAAGCTTTTGAAATGGCCCTTTGAACTGCTCATTGGATGACTCCATAGCCCACATTTGCTCTAGCAAAACACAGAGCTGAGAAGGGGCAGTTTCTCTGTATCAGATGGGGAAAAAGGAATGGAGTATAGGAATGAGAAGATACAGCTTAATAACATGATCAAGATGAAAATATGTAAAGGAAGAATAATTCAGCACATAAGCAAAATGAGTGCAAACAAGTTACAAACAAAATGCAGGCCATGATTTTCAGTTTCACAGCACAGATTCCTAAAGTTTATGTATGTTGGAAAGCGGGCAAAATAATTAATGAGCACCTGTCTCTTAAAAGGGTTTACATTACATGATTTTCTGAGATAAGGGGCAATTTTTTAATTGAAAAGGCAATCCCTTCTGTGTCTTTGTGTACTAAACTGACATATAGACAAATACCTTACAGAATAGTGAGTCCATCACTCAATCTTGCAGTGCCAGATGGCACTTGCAAGAAAAGAAATCTCAGTGTAGATGTTCTCAGAAAAGCATCCAAAGCAGAGGAGACATCTATATGATAAGCTTTGCTGTATTGCTCAAGAAAGGCTAAACAGTGACAAGAAAAGCAACAGAACAGACCAATTTTCAGTGCTCTCCTATTTCATCTTATCCTCCCATCACAATAAACCTCCTGCACTTCTTTTTTCAGTCCCTGTTTATATGGGTTTTTTTATTTCAAGCCACAGGTAAGTTAACAGTGTGGAAGACAGAGACTGTTGGTACTTAGATGTCTAAATCTTGAATCCATTATACCAGAAAGATATGTACCACTGCTCTTAACCAACACCTAAACCCTCTAATCTCCCATCCTTTAGCATGCATTAGCTTGCATAAATGTAATTATGTTTTCACTATACCTTATTATCTTTTAAGCTAAAGTAAAAGCTTTAGCACCAACTCATGACTGGACCTTATTAGAGCTTTAACAAAAAAAAAAAAAAAAAAGCAGTTTACTTTAAGGCCCCAAAGAACTCCACAAAGCAGATGCACCTCCTACTTAAGAATACAATTAAGCCTTTATTTGCTATTATAAGTGAATTTGAAGCCAAAGCTAAATTTACCACATTTGCACTCACTGCTGGAGGTGCAAAACCTCATTATCTGTCACATTCTTCTAAACAGGGGCATGGATCTTCTCTCCATATCCCTTCAAGACAATGCACTGTACTTGTTCTACTACCTGAATCCAGATAATTCAACCTGGTGGCAAAATAGGCCACTTCACATTAGGACAGCCTTTTCTCAGATTTCTCTCTGCAGGACTTAACTCCTAAGGAAACCATGATTACAGACCTGTAAAGGTCAAAAGCATTGCTTTCTGGGGTTCATCAATCACTACTGTTATTGCAAAAACCTGCTAAGTACATTGATCTTTCACCTCACAGTAGGAGGGAATGGTACAGGACTTGGAAAATAAAAGACAATGTTAGACAAAACTTTGCAGTAAACTTGGCAGCAGAACAGCAGTGCTTTTCTACCCAGAACTGTACTTTGGCATTGCCTTCGATTCAGTGCTCAAAACCTTAAGAGTTCCCTGAAAAACTTAATTTAAGTGGTGAATACACATGGTGTGACAAGCAAAACCCATATGTTCAAAGTCTGGCCAAGGTTAGTTACACAACACAATTTCCTGCAGCCTGACTAACAGAAAAATTAAAACACCACTTTTTTTAGCCCAGCCTCCACAACTGTTCTCCCTGTCATGAGGATGAAGGCAGTATTTTGTCCATCTACAATTTTGGCACTGTCTAATTTGTAAAACTTATTACTTGTTTTCTGATAGCCAAATATCCATTTTAGCCATTATTTATGTGCAGTTTCAAGCCATCAGGCATGCAGACCACGACATATGAAGAACCCCAAGAGATGCATATGGCTTTGTGATTATGTAAAGCTCCCTCTCTGGAGCTTTAAGGGTAAACTTGCCCTCTCCTGCTTCTCCTTTCACAAAACTGTCCCTTTCCTTCTCCAGGCTTGCTCCAGCCACTTGCCCAAACTGCCTGCAGGGGTACATGCCATTCCTGTGTGGACGTTTGCTTTATAGTTTTCCCATTTACATAATTTCTTTACCTCACAAAAGTCTAAAGAAGGAAATTTTGCCTTCTCTTTCCTGCCCCATGCAGGACAAGGCTCTGCTGAACAGGATGCGCCCCCCGTGTGTGACTAATCTCAGTACTCCATGGCTGCTGCTCCCACTGCCTCCCATGGTGCCCCATCCCATCCTGCCGCACGTACTGCCATCCAGCAGTACATAGCTGCACACATCACTCCTCACACTCTACGCGGAAGGGAAACAGCTGTGCTTTTTCTTGCTCCTGGCCTTGCAACGGACTGCATTAGGGACTACTGCAATTCTTATCAAATCCCTGGGCAAATACATGCAGATACCAGAGGTTTTATACAAACCCACTCATATTTGGCCACTGTGTGATGAAGCAACATGGGTAAAGCAGTGTTTTTATGTGAATAGTCTTTCAGTGTCTGAGAGGTTACAGTGCACAGAACAAAGTGATGCACGGAAGACACTTTTGCAAAAGCCAGTTGCTCTCCTGAGGGCATTGCTTATCATTTAAGAAGCTTTTAGAGCTCCTGAGCGCAGAAGCACCAATGCAGTTCCTGCATTATGCCCTCCTATTCTGTCCCTTCCATTTGATCTCTGAGCCGCCAAGTATTTTCTGACTTCTCTCAGGACTGTTACAAATAGCATTTTACAAAACTTGTGCCACTTTTGAGCAATTCTCTTCCATGTAGTATCACATAGCTAAAAGATGTTGCTGGGAAACCTGGGCACAGATCAGTATCAGCAGATATCACCCAGGCTCCAGTGCAGCTGGAAAGAGGGAAAGAAAAGAGTCTGTCTCAGTAAACAAAATACTATAAAGTAGGTCTAACAAGCTACTGACATATTTCTATTGTGCTACAACGGTCACATGCTATTTGAGACCTTCAGTCTGCTAAGTGACCCACAATGAAAGGCCAGCCCTACTTAAATAGCTTGGTAGCTTCAAAACTGTTGCAATTCCTTTAGTTTAAGGTATTGCAGCCGTTTCATGCTGCGGCATCACTGCCTTCTCTAGACATATTTATCTTGATGAGAAAGAACAAGTTTCCTGCAACAGCACATTTTTAGTTATATGCCATCTCTGTACTGCATGTATTCCATAACTGGCACTTGTTTTTCTTCCAGGATCCACAGGCCACACACAGAGGTGGCATTGTGCAGTCCCCTCTTGGCAAGAAGCACTGTTCAGCTGCAGAACTGGAGAGACTGCAGGGGAAAGTCACCAAGCCTGACAGACATGACACACACTGATGAGAGATCCAGTCTCTGTAAGCAGATGCCAGGAAAATGAAGATGGGGTCAGGGAAGACAAGAAGAAAAATGAGAACTGGTTAATATCGGAAGCAGATGCATCATCCTGCAACTTGCTGCACCTCAAGAACGCTCCTCAGCAGCTGGCAGAAAAAGAGGCTACCATGAGGCAAACAGAAGGTGTATTAAGTAGCTCCTCTTTTTCCAGATAAAGCTTGTAAGATAAGATGTATTCACCCACATCTTTTATGGAAAGGATAATTTCTAAAACAGAGTGGAGTAAAAACCACTGCACCTCTAACTCAAAAAACTCAAGCACCTAAGGTTCCACTCTATTCTGCTGCCTAACTGTACAAGCTGTGGCCCAAGTCATGTCAGAGCACATTTTTACAGCTGTCGTCTTGTAGTTAAGACATGAACTTAATACAACTGCAGGAGTTCCACCAATCTGTGCATTGGCCTACATGAGCTAGTAGTTTCAGCATAGCTCAAATCAGAGATGAGAATAAATACTTGTGCTTTAAATCTTTAACTGACACATGGCAGGGAGAGCATCTTAAGGCAAGGGATACACAAGTTTGGACAAACTTCAACAAGTGGTGGCACAAAGTGTTGCAAAAGCACAACATTGCAAGGTCTCCCACAAGCGGAGTTTGTCACTCCCAACAAGCGCTCAGTGAGCCATTTTATGCGCTAGTCTCAGATTTTGGCATCTCAACAGGATACATGTTAGTCAAATCAGGAATAGTTACTTTTCAACATCTGCAACAATGTCTGATTCCAAGAGCTTTTGGACCTTCTGTCTCCTCCTAAGCCCCTTGCCAGCATCCGCTTCTTCCACGCAAACAGCCAGCACTAACCTCCACCCTGACCTTTATTCAAAACACACAGTCATCAAATTACAACATACCAAAAAAATTTAGTTAAAAAAATATGAGCAACCAAATTGCATCTAGACCACTAGGTCTCTTCAATTCCTACCAACAATTTTATTGGTGACTGATGTTTTTACCAAAATGTAAAGACCCTACAGGCAGGGACAAGTCTTTTTAACGCCAGTGAAGAGCATCCACACCTTCTGCACTGTTTGAGCTACTGCTCATGCTGCGATCACCTGGATGTGAAACCTATAGGCTTAGACTGATAAGCATACACAAACAGCATCAAAATCAGTTTTCAAGCCACCTGCGCTTCTGTTGCAAACCAAAAGCCACACACAAAACAGAGCAGACATCAGTGACATAACTCTGTGCTTAGATAAGAATTACAGACCTGTATTTGAACCACACTACTGCGCAAAGCAATCACTTTCTACCCCTCCACCACAGGAGGGAGGAAACCCTGAGAGTTTTCTAAGGCTCTGTGGTTCCTCGCACCTTGCCTGAATGCAGTACTGTATGAAGAAAACCACCTTTCCATTAGAGCTTTTTCACAGGCATGAAGTATAATGCTATATGCTTAATGTTCTGGATCTGGACAGGAAAACCATAAGGAGAAAAAGATTGCTTTTGATATACTTAACGGTGGAAAGATCACAGTTTTCCAGGTTAGAAGTCATGTCAGTAAAAAGCCAAAGACAACTCCCACATTTCTTGTCATATATGCACATTCCCATTCACCGTTCACCATTAGTTTAGCAAAGAGATTTTCATTTACACAAGATGGACACTAAGTTTTCATGCCCCTTAAAAAACCTGCTAGTTAGCATACCCAGAAGACAAGCTTTGGACAACAGCTAAAGTACACATTTGTATTTAAAAACCTCAAACTCTAAACCAAACCTAGCAATACAAGCTCTGCACAATTTTCTCTATGTGAGATGAAGACACTAATAAGCAGTCTGGGCTCACTGTTTATACAGTGATCCATACAAAGAAGCTGAGACATCTGAATTCAAAATGAACTTAAGATAATACAAGGTAATGGAGAAGACAAAGGTCTCTACTCCCTTAAAAAAATATTAAAGAAAAAGCCATGAAATAAAGGAATAAATTAATTTTCTCCTAGGTCTTGTCACCTTCTAAGAGACTAGAATGCCCATTTATTAAAAAGAAAGGATTTTGGCGATTTTCAGTTGACTGTGAAAACTTTAACTTCTTGTGAATACTTTAAGAAAAACAGTTCTTGACTACAACACCTACATTTCCAAGGTCTCTAGCATGGAAGTGAGTACAGAACTCCCACCCACAAGAGGGCATAGACCAAAGTTCATAATAACCAGGAAAGCTGCTCACACCAGGCTCCATGTAAGTTTTCCTCACTTACAATACAGCTAGCGGTAAAAAAGAGGGCTATTGGCAAAGTGCAGGTTTAGCACGATGACACCCAGCCCCCTCCTGCCAGTCTCACACGGTGACACATGATCAGCACACGGGAGGCCCAGCTGAGTTAGCACTCACATCACTGGCAGGCTCTTGAGAAACACACAGGCGTTCCTGCCAGCACCGAGCAGAACTGCTTGCACTGAAAGCTGGGTGAGTCGGTGCATTTGTCCCACTGTATCCCATGCTCAGGTAAGATTAATGACTCTAAATCTTCTCTGGAGCACGGAGTTAGATATGTCTGAACTTGACATGCCAGCGACCTACTTTTCAGACATGCCCAACACCCACGTCTCCCTCTGAAGGCAACAAAAGACAAGGATGCTCAGCAATTTTGAAATGGTAGCACATGCTCTTAATATTGAGGAAGCTGATGACAACATTGGGTCAGCTGTGCACATAGAAAATCCCACTTTAGCATCACATGGGCATACAATTCTATGGCTCACTCAAGACTCTACATATTTAGCTACATTCTCTGTTGATTCCAAATGTTTGCTGGCAGGGAAAGAGAATGGATGTAACTTCTTAGAGTCATCCTGCATTAGATTTGTACATTCCTTGATAACAAATGTTGCCACTACTTTAACTCTCACCTGTCTAGACAGGTGCATGCCTTTCCTTAAAAGAAAAACAACAAAATATCCCTCCCAACACACACCAGCTGTACTGTAGAGATACAGGCTCCGTCTATTTTACCCAGAAAAAAATCAGAAAACCACTAAGATAAGGACAAAATGAACATCACTCAATTAACATGAGTGACCAGCATTCAGAATAGAAAATCTGTGGGTATGATCTGTACAAATGACACACACCAAAATGGAACTCCAACCTTGTATAGTATATAAAGTTTTGATAATCTAGTTAAATGTGTACCCCCCCACCCCCACCCCGAGGTTCCTTCTTTCCCCTCCTCTATGTCTTTCTTTATGAGGAATAACCACACTCTCTATTATTACATAGTTTTCATTTTATTTCTTAAAATATATGCATGTGTGTGCCACAAATATGATTCAGGGCTACATAATGCATGACTATGTCTGCAAGCTATAGATGAAATCACTTCCACGTCTCTTAAAATCAGATAACAGCACCCGTGCCATACAAAATTGAGACCAGAGACCAAGCTAGCTCCAACTTTTAAAGATTTAGGCGTATAGGGCCACATCATACAGCAAAGAAAACCTTTAAAGTGGCACCTAGCTGTTGTGTATGCTAAGACTACCACCAATGTCAATAATAATGTGTTCAGGCATTCACCAACAAAACAATTCCTCCTTCACCTACAGAAGATGTCCCAGCCTGAAGCAAGTACTGGACATGGCAAGTCATCCCAGCTGAAGTTCTCTGCAGAAGTTTCAAAACGTAAGGGAACATGTTCTTCAGAACAGACTGGGAAACATGGACAAAATGCACTTATTTGGCTAACAAGTAAAGGGAGAGATAGCATCTCCATAACCATCCTTAAGTTTCCAGGAAGCTCTAAAAGCCCTCCACATCCCAAGGCCATGAAACAACCATGTCAACACTAACACTAGCAGGCATGTCCAAACAGTAAAAGGTGCCATAAGGATCTGCACAAGCCTAATCATAATAAAAAGGTATTGAAAGTCTGGCAAATTATGCTTTCACCCCAGGTATCCTAAAACCTGCAAGTTAGACTCCCAACCTGCTATTCCTTCCAAGTCAGTTTTAGACTCTTAACCTTTTAATTACAATAAAAATGCTAATGCAAGCAGAAAATGAAAGAAGGAGCCATCAACATCTTCATGCCTGAAGAAATAAAAGGCAGGATCATGGCTTGTAGCATGCCAAGAGTGCTGCAAACAAGTCCTGCAAGCAGGCACATTACCTGGTTAATTTCTCTAAACAGAAAACAGCCTGGGAACCTCCAGACTTACTACAGTACTTTAATGTCCATTACGCTATCCTGTATCACTAGCAAAACATTAGGCATCTAGCAACACG
This sequence comes from Acanthornis magna, assembly GCA_036785705.1. Classification (NCBI taxonomy): domain Eukaryota; kingdom Metazoa; phylum Chordata; class Aves; order Passeriformes; family Acanthizidae; genus Acanthornis; species Acanthornis magna. The sequence continues at coordinate 19,953,857 of JAWUZG010000090.1, forward strand.
TCTAGGGGCTTGCTGTGGGATGGGAAGGGTGAGGATGATGCTCATGAACTGGAAAGTTTCTTAGTGTGAAACTCATGGCTTCTTCTTCACTGCTTGTTTGTTGAAGCTGACATCTCAGTTACCAGTGAAAACAAATATGTCTGATCAATCCCTTTCTCTACACAGAAATATCAACCTGGAGCATCAACCTATTATCAAAAACCAAAGCTACTTTTTTTTTTCTAAGGTGAGGGAAGATGCAGAGATTGAGAGAGATATCTGTATGAGAGGAAATAAATTTCAGGAATACCTTCTGATAGGTAAAAAGATTAGCTAAGTAAGCCTAAAAAGCTACGATGAACCAAAACAAGCTCAAGCTTTATTCAGCATCACATCAAATACATAAAAAATGCAAAGACAATAAAATCGTGAGCACATAGCAATGCAAAACTCTGCTTAAAGTTCCTTTGACAGTCTACTTGTTTTAAGTAACTGAGCTCCTCTTGCTACCAAAGCATATGAGAGTTCACTTGGAGACTTCAGCCTAGCTGAACTTAAATGATCTTAAATTTGCACATATTTGACAATTAGCTGAAAACTAAGTCACAGTGAGGACAAAGATGAAAGAAATACTGTCAGGTTTTTGGAAAGCTGATAGAGACATAAAAGCAGACACTCAACAGAACAACAGGCACCCATGAAAAACAGTCCATCCAAATACCCTTGTGTATCAAAACATATTGACACACTGGTCAACATGTGTCTTTCAATCTTAGGACACAGATTACACCATACACCTGAGTTGCAAAGAAACTCTGTTTAAAATAACTATTCATGGACACTGTAGAAAAATAAGCTTTTATTTTAAAACAAAAGATCTTCAAGACATAATTTAAAGTTCCTGCTGCAGGGCTGAATTAAGTTTGAGCTCTTTCAGAAGTGACAGAGTTGCCTCTGGGCAGCCTCAGACTCTGCAAAGCCTTGCTAAAGGGCCTGAAAGCACTCCTCTTTGGCAGCTTTACAAAACGGGATTTAACTCCAAGATCTTATCACTGATACATGGTATTTTTAAACAATTACCAAGAAACGTTTGGAGGGGGGAAACGGGAACCAAAACTACTGTTTCAGCCAACGCCACCACAACGTTTAAGCAAGGTCAAAGACCTCCACAGACCGCCCGGCAATCCTTGTGATGAATAGGATCTCAAATCCCATTTTACCAACGCTAAGAAAAGTCACTCAAGTCCTGCAAGTTTCAGCGGCGCTCCAGCCCAGTCACTGCCCTGACCCACACAGCGGTGGAGGAGGAGGAGAGAGACACTTAGCTGGAGACCCCTGCTCCAGGCTCCTTCCCCTCCGCGACATGACGTGTCTGCCTAAAGCAATGTCCCCATGCTGGACCACCGCCACCTTGACGCTTGCCCGGGCTCCAGGTGGTGGAGTCCCACAGGGATGCAGGTGGTCTGTCTTCACCATCCCTCGCCGGCGGGACCCGCCACCTCCCGCCACCGCTCGCGGGTGATGCTGGCGATGGGCACCGCCACCCAGGACCCCGCGACGCGGGCCCACCACTGCCACCATCACCGGCAGCAGTGGCGGAAGGTGACAGACCACCGCCGAGGCCCCGCTGAACACCGCTCCCCGGTACCTGTCTTCGGAGACGCTGATGACCCCGTCCTCCTTGGGCACTATCGCTGCCATGTTCACCACCTCCTGCGAGCCCTCCACTTTGTTGAGCAGGAGGGGCTTGCGAGTCAGCGCCTTGGGCTGGGGCTCCGCCGCCATGGGGCCGGCGGGCACCGCCGCTGCCGCCGGAGGAGGCTACGGCCGGGGGAGGGAAGGAGAGAGAGAGGCGGCCCGCACTGCCGAGGCGGAGGAGGGACTTGCCGGAGCCGGGCGCTCCCGGGGAAGCAGGAACAGCGCGGCGGCGGCGGCGGCACCGCCCCCGAGGGGGCAGGGCCGGGCCGGGCGGGGCGGGGCGCGGTGCTCTGAGGGGCGGGAAATGGCGGCCGCCCGCCGCCATCTCGCGGAGTGGGGCCATGGAGCCGCGCCTTCGCGACGGCAAAGCCGCGGCCCGGGGGAGGTGTGAGCACACCTCTCCTGCCAGGGCCGCCCTCCCAGGACCGCGAGCTCGGCCCAGGGGCAGCCCCGGGAGCGTGTCCCTCTCCTGAGCCGTGCCCGGTTATGGAGTGTCGGCACGCTGCGGCTCCGTGAGGTCCGTCCCGGGGCCACACTGCCGTAGCCACTGGGCGGGGAAAAAATACCAAAATTACTAAAGATTAAACTTTGAGTGGCTGCTTAAAGCGGCTCTTCCCCTCTGTTTACATTTTCCTGTCTGAGTTTTTCCTGGGACTGACGGTAAACGTGGGATTTCTGCTGCTGCATTAGACAGGGGCGCGGGCACGCAGGGCTGCAGCGCGGCGCCAGCAGAAATTCTCTTTCGGAAAGCTCATTCCCAAGGGAATCGCAACAGACTTCCAGCAGCTCGTTTTCATCAAGAGGCTCCTTTTCACTCGCTTCTCCTGACAGATTCACTGAGCTCCAAGAAAGCTCACTTGCCCAAAGCTCTGTGCTGAAGCCAGTGAAAAGGCAACTTCCTCCCGCTGCATATGCCAAAATTTCATAATCTGTCTCGAAAGATTCTGGAAAATCATGCTCAATGTCTGAACTGTTGTCCTACATTGCAGAAGTTGTCAGCAGATTGGAAAGCGTTATTTCAGCTGCAACTTTCAATTTGCCCACACTAAGCCAGTGAGCAGCAGTTCTCCACGAAAAAAAAAAAAAAATCAGGTATGAAAAAATCCAAGATCAGGAGTTTTAATTTTTCTCCAGGAGTAGCACACAGCAGTGTCTGCAATAGAACAAATCCCGGTTGCCCACTCACTTTTCTGTTGCCTATGTAGTAAATAGAGGCAGCTGAGGAAAGATAAAGTCAATTCCTTGTGACAGAAACCAAAATTTCACCATTTTTAATAATCTGTGTTCTGCTAAACAAACAAGCAATGTCTACAGGAACACAGCAAGACATTAAGCTTTCTCAACTAAACATGAGAGGTCCACAAATGTACTGTAGCGGGAAAGGTCTGGTCAGCAGCAGCTGGATTACAGGAACGGAATCTGCAGTCTCAAACTATTTCCCTGAGGATGTGTGATTAGACTAGATAATATCTCCTTGTCATAATTCTTAAAAGGGAACTACTACTAAAGAGTCAAAAACCCACCTTCTTACTGCTATCGATGATCCTGCAGTCCTAGGCTAGACCTACAGATGGAAGTGCTTGTGTCACTACTTGGTGAGGTGTGAGGTATTCTTTGAAGATTGATATACTTGATAGTTTTCAGAATATGTCTAAAAACGTCTTTTAAAACTGAAGTCTGAAAAGGTCTGCTGACCCTGCAGTTGTTTGCACTCAAGATTAGGCACTGTGGATCACTGACAGATAAACAGGGACTGAGCGTATGCTGGAGGCAGCAGGCTGCCGGTTCTTGGGAGACCCAGAACACATTTCCTGAACAGGCTTTTAAGGAAGAAAGTAGTTGAGAAAATGAGTGTCTTGATAGGGAAAGGTGTAGGTCACAGGACTGGAAGAAGGTCCGACATATTTCCCAAATAATCTGGATTATTCTCAATTGAAACATCACTTTTCCCTATTAACCTTGTCTCTCTTATATCCTTAAACAGTTCCAGGTCCAACTACTCCTTCAAGGTTTAAGAGAGTGTTTGGAGGAAAACACTGAAAGGCGGGCATACATTTTGGACCAAAGTGAAATAATAATATGCTGAAATCAAATATATGCTTTATATAAGTGGTTGGTCTTTGGAAATAAGTTACCCTTTGTGGAGAAAGGAAGGAGGCAAAAAAAAGACAACACAATGCAAGAGAGACTCCAGTGGCTATTCAAGATAAAATTCTTAAGGGTGTTTTTTTAAAGCTTATCTGTAATGGTGATTTCCTCTGCAAGACCAGGAAAGTACTTGAATAATAGAAAGGTGTCCTGAGGTCTAGTACATCATTTTACCAGGAGTGCAAACTTGAGGTCAATGCTCTACTTTCCCTGATGAGATGGGGAATTATGGTTGGGAAATTATTGCACACAAAAGCAATTTTCCTATGACTTAGGGAAGAAAAAGTAATGTATGGAAACCTGGGTAGAGGAGGAAGGGAGACAGAGAAGAAATAGAAAGATTTCAAAGTGAGAACCTGCAGCTTTGTCTTGCATTCTTCCCAACAGGCTTAAAGAATATTATGAGGGTGGAAAAGGCATTGAAATTACCAACAAGACCTGACTGCTCTCTCAGATCTACTGTCACACACAAAACAATCAAAAACTTTTAAAAACTGATTTTCCTATGACAAAAAGTCTGTAATCATGTCTTGTGTGACAGTTCAGACAAAGTTAGAATTGCTGTAGAAATCAAGTTTAATCAGTACTTACAAAAGCAAAATTAGGAAACTTTAGAAAGATGTTTCCCATATAACTGGAAAGAAAAATCAAGCAAATAAATCTCATAAATACTTCCTAGAATATATTTTTCCATTTTCTGTCATAGCTTTCAGGTCAGATTGCATGGATTAAAAATATTGCTAGGACTGAAAGCAGGACAACTTAGTAACTGAATTTGAAGCCAAGAAAAGCAAGCTTATTCAGTTATTTTTCTGCTTAAAAAAAAAATTTATAGGATTAAGAATTATAAGATGCTCCTTTGGTATTTGCTTTTTGCAGGAAATTGCAAAAATTACATGATGATATCATTTAAAGGTTCTATTTCTTGTTGTCTACTAGGTATACTTGGATTATGTGAACTTTCTTGGAAGAGTGTATCCACCACTAACACTGAATGAAAAACAAGCTGGAAAATGCAGCCTACTTTATATCGAATTAATATTACCTCATCTTTGGTTCTTAGCATCATTTCTCTTACTCTGTGTTTTGGCATGACACCATGGTAAATGAAACATCCATCCCTCTGCTAGTTTTGGCCTTTTTATTTTTGGTGCAGGCTGACTTTCCCTCTTTTGATTTGGGTAGAGCAGAATTAGGCTGCCTGCGTGTAAGTAGCAGTAGTGGCTCGTGTTATTCATGTGCGGGATGAGGACAGAAGACCCCGGGGAAACAGCTGTGCTGGTTTGGACTGATGCGTTCACACACAGTGGAGCCTCCTTCCTTGCCCTCGTAATGCACCAGAGTCTTGAAGGACTTTCTCCAATTCCTTATCTGCAGTCTCGTTTGGAGTTTAGGAGTTGGAGCAAACCGAATTCCCCATCTTCTCTGGCAATTTGCTTTAAAAGCTACTCTCTGGCTCCATCTTCTGTTTGGTTAGTTGGGTTTGGGGTTTTTTTTGGGGATTGGTTTTTTGTCTTTATTTATTTTGATGTATTGGGGTGCGATTCTTCTAAGTGTTACATGCTAAATTTGTTTTAAAAAGTAGGTAATCACATCTTGTGATTAGACAAGCAGGAGAGAACCCTGACCTGCAGATGGAAAGAGTGGACCAGAAAGGCAGGAGCTGGAAGTCCCCAGCTCTGCTGTCAGCCCTGTGTTTAGATACTCCTGTTTTGTAAAGTTATTACTTCTATTACAAGACAAGGTGAAATTCCTTGACAAAAAAGCACAGCAACATGTTCTGTTTTGGTGTAATTGTACTTTTCTGCAAATTTATGACCATTACATGACCTGGCAATGTAAGTGACATCTCATATATTTCAGCTAAAACTGTCAAGCACTGGGGCCACGAGTAGGCATAGGAGAATTTCATAAACAGATTGCTCTTTTTGTGGATGCTATGAATAACATCCCTTTTACAAAGTGCTCAATGATAATGTGAGTAATAGTAAAAGTCCCCAAAACAGGCCTCTAATAAAGAAAAACTGGTTTATGGTGATTAATTTTTAGGACAAAACTATTAATGCCCTTTTGAGCCATTAAGTAATCTGAATCCAGTTGCTCTCACTCTGCAAGAAGAGAACTAATGTGGGAGCAAACCTGCACTTTGACTGATTCAGTACTTAAATTTAACACTGCTCTGTTGACAGCAAGTCAGATTTCAGCTTCTGAGGCCTCTTCTTCAATCACCCAAGCAAAATAGAACTTATATGCACAGAAGATAACCACATAAAAAAGGTAAAAACCAATTGGCAACAAGTAGAGCTGCCTCTCAAGAGCCATTGAACACGGTGTTTTACTCTCTCTCATGCTTTTCTTCTCTGCTTGTTTATAAACCAAATATTTTCCAGCTTTACAACATATGGGATTTACAATTTCTTCTATGCCTGCACTTCTATGCAATTGCAAAAATGCATGCTTAAAATTCTCTCCTCCTATTTTGTCATCAGTGACAGGCTTCATAAGATAATTACTGAAAAGTATTTTTAATTTCAGATGCTACATCATTCTTGGAAGAATGTGGGAAACAAATATAGATGAGCTCTTTATATAGGAAGGCAAACTTCATGAAGTACCAAAATGTTCTGTGGAAAATTTGCTTGTCTTGCTTAAAAATATGAAACTTGTTACAAAAATGCACCCTCAAATTTAATCACTGCTCCTTATTTTGCTCCAGGTATTCATCAGTCACACAATGAATAGTATACCACCTATCATACTTCTCTTAATAAGCCCTACATGCCCATTGTGACAGTTTTCTTCTATATTTTATTAGTTTTGATTTATGTGGTCATTGAGAAAATGAGAGCCTATCAGAAACAGAGCTTGAATCTGCTCTGGGTCACAGTTACAGAGAGAAGGATTAGCATTAAAAAATAAACATGACGGTACCACTGTGTAGCACCTTATTGGGAAAATATACACTCATTTTTTAGCTGCCATGCAAGTGCTGTTGGCTTTGTAACTGACTGTGAACATGTGAGAACAAAAAAAGTGATGCTGTGTCAGTGTGTGGGCTGCAAATGAGAACTCCTGGCTCATACATTTTGCCCCATAAGCAGTTCTGGCATTGTATGCAGTCTTATTGCTGTTTCCTTTGTCCTCATTGATCCTGCTATAGTATTACTCACATTTTGGGCTCCCAACTTTCTGTAAAAAACCTCTGTAATTTAATTCACTGTCTTTTTGGTAGAACTTTCTGACCACTAATTCTTCTAAGCTCATTATTCTCATACTTTTCTACACGTCAGGAATTATGACTTTTTTTTCTTCCTTAAATCTTCCCTCTGTGATATTGAAGAATCATAAAGTATCATCAGCAAACACAGTTTTGTATCCAGAAAATGCATTAAAATCACCTATGTAACCTGCATGAAAGGTAAATAAATTTGTCTTACATATTGCATGAAAGCTTTCAAGTATTTCCTTTCACTTCATCTGAAGTGCACAATTAAGAACATATCCAGGGAATATCAAGGAACAAATTCTTAGAATAACTTTTGTACTTTTGGATTTTATTTTATTTTTTTTATTTTCTCACCTTTATTACACATGGGCCTACAGTGGATGTTGTTAGATTGACAAAATGCTTTCAACCATCTGAAACCTCACAAAGTTTAAAAAGGCCAAGTAAAAGGTAAACCACCTGGAACAGTGGATTATCAATACAAGCCAGGGGATGAATGGGTTGAGAGCAGCGCTGTAGAGAGGGTCTTGGGGATACTGGTGGATGAAAAATCAGATATGACCCAGCAATGTGCACTCACAGCCCAGAAAGCCAGTCACACCCTGGGCTGAAACAAAAGGAGTGTTGCCAGCGGTCCAGGGAGGTGATTCTGCCCCTCTACTCTGCCCTTGTGAGACCCCACCTAGAGTGCTGCATCCAGCTTTGCCAACCCTAGCACAGGAACAACATGGACCTCTTAGAGCTTGTTAAGAGGAGAACTACAAAAATGGTCAGAGGGCTTGAACATCTCCTATGAGGAAAGGCAAAGAGAGTGAGGGTTGTACAGCCTGGAGAAGAGAAGGTGCCAGGGAAACCTTATTGCACCTTTCAATATATAAAAGGGAAACGGTAAGAAAGACACAGACTTTTTACCAAGGCTTGTGGTGACAGGAGAAGTGGCAAGGGTTTTAAACTGAAGGAAGGTAGGTTTCTATTAGGCATAAGAAGAAACTTTTTACAAGGAAGGTGGTGAGACACTAACATATTGTTCAGAGAAGTTGGGGATGCTCCATCCCTGAAAGTCTTCAAGGTCAGGTTGGATGGGGCTCTTAGCTACCTGGTGTAATGGAAGGTGTCCCTGCCCATGGCAGGGGGGTTGGAACTCAATGATCTTTAACATCCCTTCAAACCCAAACCATTCTGTTATTCTATGACCTGAGTGCACAAAGAGAAAAATCAAACAAGAAAACTACTATTAAAATACAAACTACTATTAAAAGTATAAAAAAATGTTTATTGCTTGTTGATATTGAAAGTACCTTTGAAGAAGAAATGAAGGAGTATTTAAAAAATACAAAAAGTCTGATACAACTTATGGCCAAAAGATCTTAGCAGTGCTACTGCTAACAAAGCTCTGGCATCATTTTAATACATACTTTTCAATAGAAAGTTTTTAGAGCTGGGCAGTTGTCTTGCCGTCAAGCTATTTTTACTGCAATTACATGAAAAGCTCTATGTAGTACAAATGAAGCATCTGAGTCCTTAAAAAATACATGGAACCCTCACTAAAGCTGCCAATTTTTGTCAGCTCAAACCTGTGACAAAAGATTGCTTTAAAAGCTTGTGGTTCCTCAAGCAGGGCAGCTGAACTCATCCCTCCTGTGGAAAATGATTTCTGCAAAGAAGTCCCAATAAGCAGCTTGAGAGCAGAAGTTGCAGAAGTTTCAGTGTATGCAGGCACTTATGACTCACTACCACAGGGCCATTTGGAGTTAAAAAAGAATCCCAGATTGTCTAATCAAATTTTTGCATGTCTTATTCTGTGCAAATGTTATGTGCCACCTTCACTTCAGCAGGCAAGCCACCATTTCTGGCCATCACTGCGGGAAGAGGTTCCTCAGCCTGTGAGCACAGATAAACATCCCAGCAATGCCACATTTAGATGGGCACTGTCACGGATGGTGTTGTAGAGCATTTGGCTGTGATTACCTCATGGCCACTCCTGATAATTTTTATTCTAGAGAGACTGCAGCCAGAATGTCTGATTGCTTTGAACATCTTGCACAGTAGTAGGCCCATATGTTTATCATCCCAATCTACAGAGTGCCCTTTGATTTTGAAGAGAGAACCATATCTGAGTCAAGTTTAGCTGCTTTAGGGAGACTTCCTTCGGGATAAGAGTGGGTGTGAAAGCACTGGCCCACCACAGGACATCCACCAAATGTGAAAATTCATGAAAGTGGGAGAAATACTCTATTGTAAAATAGGAAATGCTCTAGAGACAAGAGGCCACATGTGTTTGGAGGGCAAAACCAATTATTCAGTCATGTCCTCATCTGTAACTCAGTGACCTCCTTGTATAAAAATATCATCTGACAAGATAGTAGAAATATCTCTGTGAAGAATGAGGAACTGACGAATGTACAGCTTGTACCTCTGAAAGTGCACGAGGAAACTCCAAATGGGAAAACAAAGAAAACCCGTGAGTCAGTCCATCTGGGACAGAGGAGAAAAAAAGTTGCATTCTCAGTAGTTTTCATTAGCCCCCAAAATTCAGGCTAACTAGCTCCAGAATAGCCTCCGTATTGTATGCTTAATAAGAGTATAGGACAATTTTCACACAGAGGCTCTAAACCAGGTATCAGTATCAAAAGATAAAGGTGCTCAAAAGACTCCATAGGAGGCCAAGTAATGCTCTTGAAATCAAAAGAACTGGTCTGGTGTGTTAGATCAGTTTCCAGTAATAGGAGGGGACTAGGGCAATAGTTATTTTTCAGTGAACCATGACAAGAAACACTAAGAATTGGCTATGTCTCCCTAAGTGCTCAAGTGAGAAGACATTGGATAAAGGGATAGGTAGTAATTAAGAACATGTAAAGATCCTCAAATTGTAGTGAATGAGTGTTGGAAACAGGTTTCTCCCTCTGAAAAAAACCAAGAAGTAGATGTGCATGTATGCATAGACTTAAACACATTACAACAAACAAAAATCGTCACCACCCCCCCCCCCAAAAAAAAAATCAAACCAACAAAGCCCCCAGCAAACTGAAAAAGAAACCTTTTGCCAAAGCTAGAGAGACCAAGACCAAAATTGTAGCAAGAAGTACAGGTACCTGCTCCAGCTCTATTTGTTCATAAAACAGAGCAGAGATTGTTCTTTGGGTTTTGAGGCCAAACTGTGTGTCCCAGCTTGCATTGCAGAACTACATTTTCTTCTTCACCCAAAAGTGATGATGTAAAATTGCTTTTGAGGAAATGACTCCTGCTCCATGCTGTCCTCCAAGCCAGGTCCATGTATCGTCTGAGAGGTTGCCAGGAGCTGCATGCCAAAACTGCCAAGTAATCTGCCTATACGTGAATTGTAAGAGCTCTGCACAGGATGCCAGAGCATTGGCCTCTGAACCTACCAGTGTAGATCCAGCTGACGAACCTTTCTCCAGGGTTTTTGTACCTTCCAGTCCAGCACTTTGGCCACAATGAGCCTTCCACTGCAGAAGCAGGTACCAACAAAACATCTAGCAAACTTCTTGGCATTCAAGAACTATGTGGTGAGAGTCTCAGGCAGCTGCCAGGACCCCAACTGCTAGAGGAGCACTTGTATGCAGGCAGCCTAATTTCTCTCCTTCACAGTGGCTCACATTAAAGTACAAGCCATCCTCTCAAGCACTTCACTGTGCAGATTTGTGTTCTAGGGACTTCAGCACCTGGCTTGCAGAATATCTCCACAGGGGTGTCTGACTGGACCTGTATCAATCAGCATTCAATTCCTTGACTCCTTCCTCTGGGAGACGAGTGCCAGATGTTAGGGACTCTCTTATCGCCTCTTTGATACAATCCTCCCTGGCAATTTTCCTCTCACAAGGGCCGATAACCGAACAGAAGAAAAAATCAATCCAGAAGAGAAACTAGGACAACTTTCCTATGCAGGGATGGGCTAGAGCCTGATCTGAATGAGGAGGAGAAAAGAGGGAATGGCTGTGCAGCTGCAGCATGATTTCATACTGTGAACACATGACTCCAGTGCCTTCAAATCCTCTTGTAAGACTACATTTGCTGTATGTGTAGAAGTGACAGTCAAAGAGACTTTGCCACCATAGAACTTTTTAGGCATCTACCCTTTCTCCAACTTGAAGGCATGCAGTGTGAGTCCTGATTTGTACTTATAAGAGTACTTTTTCTCTGAAACTATATTTTGATTAATGACAGGGGTTTTCATTCATGTCCTTTGGTTTTGGCCAAGGAAAAATATGGAGCTATGCGCTTCTGTGCATCATATGTACATGTATATGAACAAAGATTCAGAAGAAAATGAGGGGAAAATACTATTTCTGACTAGGCATAACAGTTCTGAAAAGAAAAATTATACACATTTTATGCTTTTGGTTTATAATAAGAGGTGACATGCTGCTTAAGTGCTGACTTGTAGCTGAATAGATTAAAAATTCTTGGACCATCAGTAGAAAGAAATCACAGGGCTGTACTTACAGAGGTCATTAACTGTCCAGACATCTGTTGGGTAACAAATTCTGCCAAACATAGATCATGAAGCGGTTCTTGAATTATGCAGAGGATAATTTCACAATCCAGAAAACAGAGAATTCAAGCAGAGAAAGAGCTGTGTAAGACCTTCTTATTGCCAGTTGGGAAGGAATTCACTACAGTGTCAGAATTACAGGAAAGTTTGGTGCTAGTGGCAGTGGTCTACTGCATTGCTGTGAGTGCAATAAGGAACAGATTTAGATGATGGTCACAATTACAGTTATATACTCCACAAAGTAATTGACATTATAGCAAAATTAGCCATGTTAATTAGAGGGACACTGTGACAAAAGTAAAAACTCCATATGTCTCAGTGAAAACTACTGTAAAGCATGTTAACACACAAGTAATAGATTTCAGTATAATAAAAGGGAATTAGGAAACAATGAGCAGATGCAGAAATGGAAAAATTGGTGCTAAGGTAGAAACAGTCTGGAATATTCTAAACAATGTATAAATTAAAGCATAATAGACTCTAATTCCCCTTGAAAACGCAATACTGTCCCATTTTCCATAAGTTAACTGTAGTAGCCAGTTGGTAGCGGCTCACAAATGAGTCCAATTATGCTGCACTGGACTATAATTGGGTTAAAGGGCTGTCATTTACCTCTGAAATGAGAGCTCAAATGATATCTGTCAACCTTTGGAATCAGGAGTTACTCTGGCATCAGGAGTTACTTATTAGCTGCTGCAGAAGTCCAGCACACAGCACAACCAATCATCGAAAACACAAAGAGTGAAAATACTTGTCAGGGCAATTTAGTAGTTTCGGCTTTTTTCCCCTCAGCCAGCTGAGGAGAGCCATACTTAAGTAGATAAGCCATATCTAAGTAGAAATGTCAATAAAAACATATTGTAACTTTTTCTGAAAGAGAAGATAAAAAGGACCTGAAATGGAAGACATGGAGAAAAAAGAAGAATTGATCAAGGAAAATAAAATTTAAAAAACCCAACATGCAATACCTTGAAAGGTAGTGGAATGGATATAATAGTTAAAAGACTGGTTTCTGTCCCCTTTGTATTAAGTTCCATCATCCTTTGAGACCCCAGTTACATAAATCACTGCTAGCTTTATTCACAATTCACCCAGACCAGCAAACAGAAACACATATATTAGTGCCAAGTTCCTAGGAAAACAGACTAACAGAAAATAGAAATACCTTAAAAGCAGAAAAGACCAGGAAAAACTCAGAGAAAATATTACACTTATCATACAGCCAGTGCACACACATTGCCAAACCCGGAGAAGCATACACTTACTGTCAACATGAATTATGGGATGGGCTTTCTTGGACTTTTTATTTTGGCCCCATGTTTGGAAAATAACCATAAATGGTATGTTGCCTTAAAAATGGCTTACCAACAGGAAAATATTAGAACTGATCCTGAAACGTTCAAGGCTTTCTGATTGCAACATCATGAAATTGAAAGCCATCCCCAGCAACAAAAGAACTCATCAGTGACAAAAACAGCACTGCTTGGTGAAGACTGTTGTTAGGAAAAAAGGTTACACTTGTAATTCAGGGTTTGCTATAAGCTGGTTTCAAGTCAATTCTAAAATTTTCCTAATGAGAAATGATTCTGTAGTCTTAGTTCAGTAAGAATTATCCTTTTGCAATTTTTCAAAGCTGTGTTTTAAGTGTCCTTCCTTCTCATTTGAAATACTTATAAAACAAGACACTATTTTTCTGCAAATCGGTGCAAGACAGATTTGCCCACTCTGGCACCCACTCAAGTTTTCTATGACAAATAGGCCTTTTATCAGGGCTTCAATGGGTGCATAAAAGTAGAAAAGAAAAAAATTCCTCTCACTTAATTTTAACTGTATCTTTTGAATAATATGCTCAGCTAACAGTCCCAAACACCTTGATGTAGGTCCATGAAGTCATGGAATACGGATGATAGATTTCTTCTCTGGATGAGAGGCTTTATTGGGTTAATTGTATTCTAGAAGACCTATGTCTGTGCTTTATAGATGGCTTTTGTAGAGATTTCCGATTAGCTACTAGTTGAGATTTGATTAAGTTTTCATTAACTGCTAAGTGGAAAAAGATCAACTGGTCCATATTCCATTCAACATCAGTCATCAGCCAGCAGCTTTGCAGGGAGCAACTGAGTGCATCTTTATTTTAGAGTGTATTTTGATTTGGGGCTAAAGATGGCAATGCATAAGAATCACATTCAGAGTAAAAGTTGGACAGTAAACTTCTACAGTGTGGCAATATTTTAAAGAAAGAACTGCCAGCTCTCAAATACTACATGCAGATGTGATACCTCAGTGGGAAGCATCTTATGGATGAATTAGTAATTCTGTGTGTTTACCAAGAATACACACATTGCATTTCCCATTAAAAAAACCCAAACAAAACAAACCACAAAGAACCCCCACCTCATTGCTTTGCCTCCCTGGGAAGTGCTTGTAGGCTACCTTTTAGCTGTAAGCGTTTTATAATCCAAGCTGACTGTAGCTGAAATTGGTGTCCCTTAGCTGCTTGATTAGTTAGATAAATTCTGCACGCTTGTGTCTGGGATCCATGGTAATGGAGTTACGTTGCTATGCTATGAAATGTGCGGGAGGGTCCAGCAGTTCAGGAAGGATATAATTTCCAAGGCTAATGAAACTTGGTAGTGAAGGCAAGAAGGAATGCTTGGAGGAATGAACAAAAGCAATCGCTGGAACAGTGACAGGGGATTGCTCAGGTCAGCGGTACAAGCAAGGGATCGACGCCCCAGGAAAGCTTCCCTGGGAGGGCTGTAACAACCACCCCAAAGATCATTTAAAAGTGATGTGGTGGAAGAAGAGTATCACAGTTCTGTTCCTGTCATCCTGAGGAAAGCCTGCATGGCAACATTTTTACAGGTGGAGGATGCAGAAACCCCAAAAACCAGGGCAGATTGCTACGAATGATCTTTCTCAAGCTTCCAATAGATCTATTATCTCTGAGAATTCTGGCAAGAGATTTTGTTTTCCCTGGTGTAACAAGCAAAACTCTCCTCAAACCTGTTGTTTTAGTGAATGCAGAAGATTCCCCCATGTTCATGACCTGGGGGACTGGTGGGAAGCTGACAAGTCTGTACTGATACTTCCCTGGGCACTCTGGTGGTGTCAGTAATCAAATGGGCTGCTACCAGCATCTCAAGGATGGAAAATGAGAAGGAAGGGAGAGAAGGGAGAAAGAGGAAAGAAGGAAGGAAGGAAGGAAGGAAGGAAGGAAGGAAGGAAGGAAGGAAGGGAGGAAGGGAGGAAGGGAGGAAGGGAGGAAGGGAGGAAGGGAGGAAGGGAGGAAGGGAGGAAGGGAGGAAGGGAGGAAGGGAGGAAGGGAGGAAGGGAGGAAGGGAGGAAGGGAGGAAGGAAGGGAGGAAGGGAGGAAGGGAGGAAGGACTTAGCATTTATATGTTAGAGGGTGTTTCACATTCCTTTTGGATCTTGATGCACCAGCTGAGGTATTTAGGACAAAGAATAAATTTAAAGGCCCAGAGTTGAGACAGGCTTTTGTTCTTGACCAGAACCCTAACTTAAGTGAAAGGCACAAGGTAACACATCAGGAAGGATAAACAAGAACTGTAAATCTATTTGAATTCTCATGTGTACTATCTTATTGCAACTGTAATTTTGAAAAGTTTAAATAGCTTCTTCCATGTTATATTTAATAGTCTCCCATGGTACCAAATAGGAGAGGTCTTGCTCTGTTAAATACACATGAAGACAGTTCATAGTCTAGAAGACCTTTCAATCTAAGACCGTTAATAGTAAAGTGAGTATCATAGTTTATTTAATGACAAAAGCCTACTTATCTTCTCTTCAGGTGCCTTGCAACGTCTCCATCATTAACTGACTGAATTGTGCTGTCACAGACAGATGACCTCAAAAAAACCAGTTTTTTTTCTCTGAAAATAATCTCATTGTGCACTTCCATGACACCTTTATTTGGAAGTACCTAAGTACTTCAAAATACTCATGAACTCAGTCTGCCAGTACACACATTCAGTCTGCACAGTTAGAAAATGAGCTATATCAAACTCCTATTGTACCCATTTCCTTGCATTTCCACAATAACTGTTCTGCCCCTGGATGGTACACTGCAGTTCCAACTCCCAAGCCAGGAAACAGCAAGGGATTTGGATGACTGGAGGGGTGGTGGGGAATACAAAAATCCCTAGGAAGCTTCAAAGGCTATCCTCTGGGTTTCCCAATGTATGGACAATGAAAAAGAGGCTGTCTTTGAAGATGGGCCAAGAGAAGCCAGAATGCCACTTCTTTTAGAGGTCATTGTTCTGCAGAGGGATGTAGTTTCACTGTGTTCTGGTGCTAGGGAACCCAAAGTACAGGCTTCTAAAAGGTGCTAGTTTCAAAGGAAGGCAGCTGCCTCTGCAAATCTTGGAAAAATAGGCATCCTCATTCAAGCCCTAGAATATACATAAGAAAAGTTTTGTGTTTACCTAAGATACCTGAATTATAAGATTAAATCAGTTTTTCTTTGGTAAGAATTTCAAGAAGAGGAAGAAAACATTAGGGTCAAATCCCACTGCATTGAAACTAGTAAAAAAACCCAACAGGACAAGAACAACCCCCCCGCCAACAATATAAGCTGTCATGTATGCAAGACAAGTAAATAAAACCAAATTATTTATGGAAAACAGTAGAAAACAGCAAGTGAGTTTAAATGCACAGAACTTGGCTAAAGAAAGGAAGAAGGCACAAGTATTAAAAGATAAAGTGATAAATTGATAAAAAGATAAATTGAAACTCAGAATGCTGTATAAATAATGTATTTTAATGATATGCAGTAGAATAAAATTAGGAAATGGAAAACATAACTATTAAATGGTTGGCGGGGACACGACAATTATGACAATCTAAAAGGCTACAGAACTGTACTCTTAAGGAAGGTCTGAAAAATTTCCGTATCATTAGGAGCTGGACTGACCAAGATCTAGAAATATTCTTTGTGAAAACAATTCTAAATTAAGGGGAAAGAAAATTTTAAAAAAAGAAAAAAGTTATACTATCAATTTTAGTTCTCAGACTTGCTTGAAGGTCATTACCATAGCATCTTCCATTCAAGCCTGCAGTTTAGGACAAAATAAGGCTAACAGTATGTGATAAAACAACAAAAGTCTCACAAACATCAACTTGGAAAAGAAGCTATTTAAAGAAAAACACAGTAAGTGATAGAAAAATGCTCTTCAGCTTTTTTCATATGATGAGGTTTTTTAGGTATATTTTCATGCTTATATTTGATTTTTGGTTTATTGACTTAGCATTCAACTCTAAAGTAAATCTGCATTTTCAATACTACCTTATTTGTCCCCAAATGGACAACATCCATTCTCTGAAGATGAGAAAAGAAATATTCTTAGATATACATCTACATTCATGCTTCCTCATGGATGTACAAGAAATACAAACCTGTATGGAAGCAGGTGGAATCTTTTGCATCATCAGGACAGCAAGAGTATTCCTCCAGCCTGAAGCTTGCTGAAATAATTCATCTTGACTCAGGAGAAAAGGTAGAACTGGCTCATTTGGACTATCCATGGGGTGTCACTTTGCCCACCATATTAAAAAAAAAAAAGGGAAAGAACGATGCATCTGTTTTCAGTGACAGCCTCACTCTCTCTCCCTGCTCAGCTGTGTCAGCTCTGCCAGTAATGAGCATAAGCACTAATATCACTGGGGTTTGTTCCTTTGCAGCCAATCTCCCACACAGATCTTTAAATGCGACTCTGATGGCAGTACCAGCCATTACGACTCTCACATCAAGAGGCTGATGCACACTTAAGGCTTGAGTTGATTACCTGTCTTTGAAAGAATCTTTCTCAATATTAATCAAATTGGCCTGCTCCCAGCAGAAAATTACCAATGCCTACCATAGACAATGCACACCCAGCCTCGATTCTGCCCTATAGCGGATCTAATATGGATCTAATATAAGATGCACAGGAGCGGGAAGGACTGAATGCTCCAAATGGCCTCAAAGATAATAGCAAAAAGCAAGTACATACAAAAAAGTACAGTAAATTAGTTTCCTTGTATAAATCCCACTGGAACTGTGTATAAGTTTTGTCTGTGGGATTCTTCCATCAGTGATAATTACCAGGGCTGAGGGAACTAGAGGTAAAGTGGGGCCAGCTGCTTCAGTCTCACCTTCCTCTTGCATCGGCAAGAAAATCACAGTGTGCCTACAACTTGCAATTTTCAAAGTTGATTCCGAATTCATGCTGGTTTATAACTGATTCTACCACCATGAATTAACATGGCTTTTTCCCTGATCTCTCCTAATTTACTGGCAACAAAACATAAAAATTCCCAATGATCCTCCAGCATTTATGCAAAGTCTTCATGGCCCAGGCTGCCTTTCACTATGATATTTTCTTGGTATGGCAAGGACTCTAAAATGCTCCTTTTCCAGCACTTTGGAGAAGGAACCATTCTAGAAGTTCCCCATTTTTCAGATGTTCCCCAAGAAGAGGCATGATTGACACGTAAAAGCAATGTTGGTTTTATTAGGATGGTCAATGAAATATCAGCAACATACAAATAGGAGAGAATATGGCATGTTGTTTAGACATGTATCTCAGAAATTTAAAAGGAAGCCAGTTAAAGGCCATCATCATACACTCAGTCAACATCAGTCCCAAATGAAGTTACTAATCCCAAGGCATGATTTGCTAAAGCAGCGCTACAGCCTACAACTTGAATCCCATCACCTTAGGGAGACAATTACTACTCTTCCAGCAGCCAATCTTGCTGACCTTAGGAGCTGCAGAAGATACTTATAACTTTTAGGAGCTGAGGGGAAGGAAGGTGTCCCAAAATACCTCTATAGAGAGAAAATTACTGTGAACCAAGCCTCTCCAATAGTCCAAATATTTTACTGTGTAACAGGGATTGACACGCAGCTGGATTCCAGGGTAACCCAGCAATGTGGCCTCTGTGGCAACTGCTGGTTTGCTCCCTCTGACAGCAGGGATTCAGATTGAACAGTAGAACCTGTACCAGAATAGCCTTGCTGCAGGTCATGAGACCCGGCATCATTGCTAGAGCTCTAATACAAAATTGCTGGAAAGATACAAGCAGCTCAAGAGCCACTGGGTGCACATGAGCTTGCCCACTCTCACCACCAGCAGCACGATCCACAGGGAGAAATAATCATAGTAAAAGATGTTACTTCCAAAGAAGTTGCTGTATTTTGGTCTGCACTGACGGCAAACATTCCTTCCCAGCTCTCACAGGGTCCTTAAGATTGGAGATACTTTAGTGGCCTTGAATAGT
This sequence comes from Acanthornis magna, assembly GCA_036785705.1. Classification (NCBI taxonomy): domain Eukaryota; kingdom Metazoa; phylum Chordata; class Aves; order Passeriformes; family Acanthizidae; genus Acanthornis; species Acanthornis magna. The sequence continues at coordinate 19,972,702 of JAWUZG010000090.1, forward strand.
AAACTGGGCTGAAAGGAAGTGCCCTTGATTTCACCCCAAAGCCTGAGAAAGGATGGCACAGGTCACAGGTGCAGCACCAACAGGAAAGCCAAAATAAGCTGCTTGAAGGCATAAGAATGCATATCAATTTGCAATGGAAATGTGATTCTATCCCTCTCTCTTCCTAGAAATGCTGATCTTCCATTAGTCTTATTAAAAAAAAAAAAAGCACCAATAAAAAAGCCGAAACCCACTGTGGCCTAACAAGGCAGAAATCTTGCCTGGAAGACCAATTTTATCTTGGGAGAAGGAAGGAGAGCAGTGGCTTCAAACCTCCTAGAGCAGAAGCTGTGAGAGCACATCAACTGCATCAGGAAAAAAAAAAATTTAAAAAACTCAGTCAGATAGGAAGCAGAGCATTCTCCTGAACAGATTATGCTGAGAAATGGCTCTGGCGTTACTGCTCCAAGGCTATGAGAGCAAAAACAGCAGACTGAATTGCTGGGGGAAAAAGCCCAAAACAAAACACCTAACAAGTCGCCAAAAAAACCTGAGAACGGAGATCTTCGTCTTTAATTGGTTGGGAACACTCCGTAATTACAAGATTTATAAGAAGTAAATTTAGAGTGCCTTAGCGAGGATGAAAGAAACCTCAGTGTTAATCGCTGCCCGTATGGAGGGAAAAAAGGTCACAGCTAAAGCTAGCCATTTTTTTTTTTTCCCCCCTAAGGATCGAGTGAAAGGCCAGAACACGTCTCTGGGAATTCATCATCAAAATGGTACCGGACTGTTGTCTCCATCCTAAACCCAGTGGGTACGACACGCGACCCCTGTGCTGCCGGCCAGGAGCCGAAGTTGCCCTGAGGAGCGATTTCCCCGCTCCCTCGGCACAGGGGTCGGCGGGGCTCCCTGGATGTCCCCTGGGCTTGAGGGGCTGCGCTGGCATCTGGCCGCAGCACAGGCCACCCAGAGCCCCTAAAGTATTCCCTTCATCCCGGCGAGGGGACAGGAGCCGCTGCGGGAGCAGGTGGGGACCTTCCCGCAGCCTCAAGGAGAGCTGCGGCGCCCGGAGACGGGGCGGGGGGTAGCGCCCGCCCTCTTCCCTCCCTCCTTCCTTCCTTCCCACCCCCGTGACTCACCCGCCGCTCCCGGCGGCGACAAACCGCCAGCGCCGGAGTCACCGCCCCGGCCCGGCCCGGCCCGGCGCTCCCCCGGGGCCGCCCCGCCGCCCTCCCCGAGCGGGCGGGTCGCGCAGGGCGCTGCCCCCGATGGACGCGTCACCCCGCAGCCCTCGAAATAGCTCAGCGAGAGGGGCGGCGGCTACAGATCCCTCTCCCCGTCCGTCCCTCCCGTCCCGCCCGCGCTGCCCCTCCACATCCGCGCCGCCTGGAGCGCGTCCATGGAGAGGAGAGTGTCCATGCGAGGACCAGCACCCCCCGCCCTGCCCCGTGTCCCCCGGCCGGCCGCCCCCCCGATCTCGCGGCTGCGCCTGCGCGCCCCCGCCGCCCGCGCCCCCGGCGGCTGCGGCCGCCCCGCCCCGGCGATTTGAATATGCTAATGAAGCGCTTACCGGGGCCCTATGGTGAACCCGGGAAGCGGTCACGTGGGACGGCGACGTGTCCTTGAGGGGCGGGCCCGACCTGCCCAGGCTGCCTTAAAAGTGGGCGGCGAGCGAGGAAGCGCCTCAGTCAGAGCGAGAAAGTGCCGGGGCGGCGGGGCCGCGGCTGCTCCGCCTGAAACTTCTGAGTAACATCAACAGGGGGAGGGGAGGGCGGGCGGCGGTGGAGGAGGAAGGTGGTGGTGGGGGGACGGTTAGCCAGCAGCGCAGCCCTATCCGCCTCTCCCTCATAAACCAGCCTGTGTTGGGCTGAGCAGGCCCCTCACACAAAGGAGGGCAGGGCAGGCAGGGCTGCCCCCCCTTCCCCCCCGCCTCGGCAGAGGGGCAGCGGGGAGGCGCCCTTCCCCGTGCACAGCACTCACAGCCACTTACTCCTCTCCCGTCCCCCGTCTTCTCTTTTCTCTCTCCCCACCTTCCCCTCACCTCCCCCTACGGTTCTACCCTCAGACCCCCGCCCGCTGTCCATGTAGCCGCCCGGCCGCCGGCCCTTCCGCACTATGCCCATCTTACTCTTCCTGATAGACACGTCCGCCTCCATGAACCAGCGCACCCATCTGGGCACCACCTATCTGGACATAGCCAAAGGCGCTGTAGAGACTTTCATGAAGGTACCGGGCTCTGCCTTGCGAGAGGAGGCGAGAGAGAGCGAGCGAGAGTGACTGCGCGGGGAGGGGAGGGGGCGGCAGGGAGCGGGGGGCTGCCTGGGCCGGGGGCGCGGGGCGAGGGCGGGCGGGCGAGAGCGAGAGAGTGCGTGTGTGTGTGGGGAGGGAGGGAGGGGAGGGCCGGGCCGAGCCGGGGGGCTCCGGCGGCGGCGCCGCCTCTCGGCTCACCCTCTGCTTTGTGCCCCGCGCCGCAGCTCCGAGCCCGGGACCCGGCCAGCAGGGGAGACAGGTACATGCTGGTCACTTTCGAGGAGCCTCCCTACGCTATCAAGGTAACCCCCGTTCACCGCCTTCCCTCCCCCCCTTCCCGGCCTCCTTCCGGCCCGTCCGCCCCCCGCCCGCCTCGCCCCGGCTGCCGGCGGTCCGGGGGAGCGCGGCACACACGGGCTCCGGCGGCGGCGGCGCTGACATCAACATGGCCGACGCTTTTCCCGTGCGGTGTGTGCGAGCAGCAATGAACTGTGGGGGATATTTATTCAAGTTGGGAGAAGTGACAGCAACTCCAAGGAGAGTTCGGCTTGCAAGGGGAGAGCCGGGGGAAGGACCGACCTCAGCCCGGAGAGCCCCGGACTCGGAAGGGGACGGCACTTCCCTGGCCCCGCCGCGGCGGGGGGGCGCACACCGCGCGGGGGAAGGGGGCGGTGGGTCCACATGACACAGGACGGTGAACCTGTTGGAGGTCGCTTCACAGCGCAGTTGGCTTCCATCTGGGAAGGGCTTCTGGAGGGTGATGTAAATAGCTCTAAGGTTTGGGCCACCGGTGTCCTCACAGAAATTTGTCCAGTGGAACAAAGCAAGAACGCTTGTTTGATAAATGGGGAGCTCTAAGGTTTAAGAGAAGTGCATTATTTCAGACTTTCTGGAACAACATCAAATACTACTAACTTCTGAGGTGTTTTTTGTAGCATTTGTAGCGAGCTGCATGCAGCAGGGAAGGCAAGCAGGGAAGGCACTTTGTAGCTTAACAGGAAAGCAAAACTCATATCTGCAGAATAAGTCTTCTCACATTTCTTTTTGCAGGCTGGCTGGAAGGAAAACCATGCAACGTTTATGAATGAACTGAAAAACCTTCAAGCTGAAGGACTTACGACTCTTGGCCAGTCCCTAAGGACAGCTTTTGATTTATTAAATTTAAATAGATTAGTAACTGGCATAGACAACTATGGGCAGGTAGGTTGACTGTTACTAGGTGGAAAAATCTTAAAACACAGAATTCCCAGAGACAGCAAATAGCTAGTTGTCCGAAGTAGCATCGTCATGGAATATTCAATATGGGGGCTTCCTCAAAAGTAGGCAGAGCTCAGCTAGCTTGAAAAATACAGTCAGGGACTATAGTTTGGTACCCACCTTTCTTTTTTGTTTCTTAATTTCAGTTATACATCAGTTTTTAAGATGTGATGTAGCCTCCAAGTTGACCTTCTCAGGTTTTTTTTTTTTTTTTTTGGGTTTTTTTTTTTTTTTTTTTTTTTTTTGTCAAGTCTATGTTCAGTCCCCTTAGCTGGTGAGCCTGTAGGGTTATGAAAACTTTGCTTTCTCTATACAGTGCTGAACAGTTTGGGAGATGAGCCATTTTTCTAACAACACTGCATGTCCAAAAGTACTGGAAGGAGCACAACTTTTTCAAAACACTTTCTTTCCAGTGAGTTTACCACAACATTTCTCTGCATACGTGTATTTTTATAAACCTGCCTGTTATATCAGAGCCTTGAGAAGCTGTGCTTTTTTTAATCTCTCTATTGCAACTATCCCTTTAAGACAGGACTTCTTTTTGGTGTGGGCCAGCATTCTCATGCTCATTAGTATGAGCTGCTAGAAGACAGGAGTTGTAGGTTAAACGTGTGCATTAGGACTCATAACAGAGTTCTTTCTGGTGCTGGATCAAAGCCTGGATTTGTTTTATTTGAAGGATGTTACTACAGTTGGGCGAAGTCTATCATGTACTTTTCACACGCAACATACTAACTTGAATCTCCCGTTTTTGTTTGTTATTCGCATGTAATGCTTTGTCCACTATCTGAGGATTAGTACTTAATACCGCTCTTGGTATTTAACATGGGAATGTGGCTGTGAACATAAGTCCCCTTTCTTCTCTGCTCCTTTCCAGTCTTAGCAGAGTTTGTGATAACATGCCATGTTTGCTTGTGAAGGAAATTTGTCATGCTGCATTGTATGGCTTTGCCACTAGATGATCAAGTGAGCCTAAACATTTTTAAAATGACTGTTTAGTGATGAAACTTAAAAGTGCTTGTTCCACACAGTTTTTTTCTATTACTATCCACTGCCCTCATATATCTCTGTATAATTTTCCCATTTTTCTGGTGTCTTTGTTTAGTTACAGGAGCTATATGAATCTTTCTTGAAGACTTAACCCCTACAGGCACATACACAAAATATTTGCTCTTTTCTGTTGCTGGTGATAATTATTTTAATTAAACCCATTTCAAATAATTTGCTGTAAGTGAACCAGCTGTGCTCAACTACTCAAGTGGGCAGTTGAGTTGTCATGACTGTTTTGACTCTCTAGTAGTATTCATTATTGCAATAGCTGCTCTTTTGTCTGTGAAGCAATGACTTTTTCTTTGTTCGATCTGTTTTGGTTGTAAGTCTCTCTGGGCTTGAACCCACCCTTGCTTATACATGTTTTTGCTCCATTCCACATGTGGAGCTGGCTGTTAAAGAGGTATTCACATGTGCAGTCAGGTGACTAAAGAGAAATTCTAACTCTTTTTAGCATCTGCAAGAATAGATGGATGTATTGCAAGTGGCAGGTCATCTGCTGCTGAAGTCACAGTTTCCCATTTTGGCTATTCTAATGAAAACAGCGATTTTTAAAAATAAATTAAATTCCACAACACTAAACTGATCCTTCAGCGTTTGCAGGATGAGATCTAGGGCAGCTAATTGTCCTCAACTTCATATTGGTCTTTAAAACCATCTTGTTATCCTGTCGTCTTCCTGTTGTTCTTGTCTACCACCTAAAATTCAGTCCAGACAAATGGGTATTTAACAAGGCATAGTATGAGAAATGTAAAAATTCAGGAAAATAAAACTGGTCAGAATGCTCAGTTGCATTTGAAATAGTTTTCACTCAGAGCATAAATTGCTAAATAACTTTTTTTATAAAGCAGCTGCAAATACTAAGACCATAAAATAGTAAACTGAAATATAGCAGGCAGATATTTGAAGACTGAGTATGTCAGAGCAAAAGAAGATAATTTTACGAAAAAACAACGTTCAGACCATCTTAGGTGTGGTATTTTGTGATGTAATAAAATCCAAACTTTTATTAATCTTCTTTTGCGGGAAATTTCTCTGGCTAAGAATCTTTTGACTGTCATACTTGTATTTTGGTGTGTTGACAAGCTTCTAAGGTACTTGCTAAGATCCTCTTGTTACACAAAAATGGATTGTAAACCAGACTTTCCTTACACATGCAAATGACAAGACATGATACAAGCCTGATGGGTTTGTCTGGTTATGTCTCCACCAGCATGATATCTTGTACCCCTGCTGAGTATGAACTGTTTGTTTAAATGGCAGAGTGACTCACTATACTTGATTTCTTTCAAAGTTGACCAGAGTTCTCTGTCAGCTGACCTTCTGAACAAGAATGATGGCTGAACCGTCATTCTGGAGTTGGGGAAAATCTCTTGCTTCGTGTTTTCTTGTGACTTTAATGTTTGGATTTTTATTGTGTTTATCATAACTACTCTTTGATCAAATAAGTACCGACTTAGTTACTCATAAAGATTGAGTTACCATGTGATCAGCTGATCACAGGATCTCACATTTAGATCGTAAAGGACACTGTCAACACACTTAGGTTGTCAAGAGCTTGGAAGATTTTTTTCATAAGCTATTTCTGATACAAATGCTATGGTATGGCTTTATAACTGCTTTGTCTTACCAAGGGTTGCAAGATCCAAATGTTTTGAAGGCTTTTGTCAAGAAAAAATGGTTTTAGAAAGTGCACATATTTTAAGGTGACTGTTCCTTTAACTTTTGCAGCATTCTTGGGTTGATAAATTCAGTATTATACTGTTTGAATCCAATAATAGTATTTTTCCTCCTTAGTATGCTTTGTGTTGATCATGATAGCAAAAGAAAAAACCTTCAAATAGGGTGTCAGCTTTTAGCATTTGATAAAAATAGCAATCCTTTTCACCTTCTGCATTTTTAGGGAGAGCTTAGGAAAAAATACAGGATTTGGATGTCTTCAGGAAGAAAACAATTTAAACACACCACGTTCACTAAGGGTTTGCTGTCAAATCACACGAAATGTTGTACTTCATTAGCCCATTTGACACTTGGGTAATTGACTTCTTATTTTCTCCATTTCAGCTTCTCCATTGTTTGGGGTAGTCTGAAATGCCAAGCCTTTTGCTGGCTGTATTTTTTGTCCTCTTGAAATACACTCTTAGGTCTTGTAACTATGGCTTGTTCAGCAGGGCATGTGTAGTCACAATTTAACCAAATATTTCGAGTGTAGCAAATGTGCAGTTTGTTGTAGTTGATAGAAGAATTGAATACTGATAGAGGTGTTTCTTTGGAAACAGAAAAGATTGAAAATGTAGCTGCTATCAGAATAGAGTAAAATGTAAACAAATGGTTGAAATGAACCATCAACCTCAGTTATTTGCAGTTTGTAGTAGGGTTTCTAAGACTAAGCGCTGAATCTGAGGTAGGTAAAATATGTATTAATGGTGTTTTGATACTCACATGCAAAGGACCAACACTGCCCTACCAAAACTGGAATCGGATGGATGTTTGAAATTGCTAAAATTCTGATTTGTTGCTACCCCATGTGTTTCATGTTGCCTGTAACTTGTGAAATGGTGGTCTTTTACTATTTTTTCAGCAGTATTGCGTAGAATAAGGTTTGAGAGGATAAAATGCACTTAACTGAGTGGATTTCCAAGAGGTTGAGTTGATATTTCAAAGTATTTTTACAAATTTTTTCAGGGTGAAATTTAATACAGCATATAGAAAGAGTACTTCTCAATAATACAAGCTTTCTATGTGTTTTTTAATCTCCCTGGAGTATCTTGCACATATTTTTTCAGCATTGTAATTATTACTGCTGTGGCAAAACTGTCTTAGAGATGAGTTTGACTGTTAAACAAATCTGATGCAACAAAAGCACATGCTAGCTATGTTGTTTTGAAACAGAAAAGTCAACTATAATGTGTCTAATACAAGTGGACTTAGAATAGGTATTTTTCATTCACAATGATGAATAAGATGCTGCCTGGGTTTAGATTAGTATGAGAAACACTGTTTGGGTGATTTACCAGGCTGTGTACAGTCTTGGTGAAAGCTGTTTTTTTTCTGTGGTGCGTTTCATGTACAAACAGAAGCATAATTAAGAAACTGCAAGAACAACTAAAATCTAAATGGAATTCAACTGATTAAGAATATTTTGGAAACTTAAAAATACACTCAGAGCTGGAACGACCTATTTATGACCTGGAAACTGGAAGGTATCCTGCATATGATGGCATTGTTTTAAAATAACTTAAGTTTTTTCAAAGTGTTTTATTCATGCCATGTATGACCATCAGTCAATCCAATCTTAGGTTAACTGCTACTTTATAGTTCTCTCTGAATATATTTTTTGACCCATTTATAGCTAAAGTAGAACTACTGTTGTGTTCCCACAGTAGAATTTGGCATTGGTCTGTAGAGTTCAGCATGCTTTGCCATAATGGCTTAAATGCTGTAGTATTCCAACTACAGGTAATTAGCACCTAGGAGATAAAGTTTAATCATACTTGTAGGCACAAGACAGCTTTAAGTCACATTCTAGGCTGACTACTTGCTTATATACTTGTCTGAGTCTAGGATCTCCTGGGCTTATAAAAACCACAGCAATCACACGTGTGAAATGCTGTGCCCTAACATGGACTACATTATGCGTTTGCAGTGATATGTTCTGTTTTCATTTAATTGTTGAGCAGTTTTATTTTCCCAAGAAGCTTTTGAGGATTGTTACTGGACTTCCTTGCTCTCGAAAGTCAAAATCCTTTGAGTATCCTTTTGTCTTGGCATTGTGGGATGATAAACACTACACTGAAATGGCCTATGCTGTGTGTGCCTCCAAATTTGGAACCAAAGTTTAGGTTAGCATTTCCTGATTTGTCATGCTGGCACAGTTGCACGTGCAGTTTGCTTCTTGTGTTGGTAGACGCAGAGGTTTGCACTTCTAGAGTAGCTCTCATGGTCTTTTTTTTTGCCGCCCTTCCCCAAGAAAACAAAATGGGAGAATTTCAGACAGTAATAAACAGTATCACAAGTGTAAGGATGATAATGGCAGAAATATATGAGAGGCTTTCTCATGGTCTCCTCTTTTCTGTGGAATAGCAATAGATTTAACATACACCTGTATGCCTGCTAATGTCGAAGATCTGTATGTGAAGTGCTGGTGAAAATCAATCATTCTCATCTGCATGATGAAATTAAGCATAGTGGTTTGAGTTTATACTTTTTAGACTGTAACCTTTCAACATGCCAACTTTGAACTTTTTAGTTAGTTTTGTTTCAGAATACCCCATAGTGAGAGCTACAGCAGGCACTGTTGAAGTGTTTTTTCACAGTGTGAGGTGGAACTGCTTGCCCTTCAACCCTCTCAGCACAACAAAGTTCAGCAAAAGTCTTAAGTGTTTTTAAAATCGTTTGTCTAGTTCCAGTCCAGTATATTTTTAAAGAATTTGAAGTGATCTTGTATGAAGTGCTTTATTTTTTCCAATGAAAACAATCTCATCAATCTCTTCCAGTCGCAGAAGGAAGATACTTCATCATGTTCTGAATGCACATTGACCACTTTGAGTCTTGAAGTGCTCAGTATTTAAACAAATTTGATTTGGAAGGGGCAGTGCCGTAACATGTTCATTGTTTTAGGATAAATTATCTGAATACACTGTGCATTATGTCAAGCTATATTGAACAAATCCAGAATATGTCATTGGACTCAATATAGGGCACTGATACTCTTTTGTGATTCTGAGTATACAAAATGAGTGAAAAGTGGCCATTTCTCTTGCAACAATTCTGCCCTCTAAGCTTTGAATGCCAGCTTCATGGTATGCATCTCTATGTAAGACATGCTTGGCCTGATTGCTCTGGAACTTGTGGCCTCTCAAGTGTTCATAGTTGTGCCAACCTTGCTTCAAATTGTGACTTTGTGTAGTAAAATAAATCAGTGATTGATCAGTGAAATTAGTAAACTGGACTGTGAACTGTAGGGGTTTAAAAGAGCTAAGTTGCTTCTGCTGGTTGTGATGGTAAACTCTGGGAGGGAATTATGGGGGAATCTTGGGGAAGTTATTCTGTGTTCATAGGTCAGTAAACTACTTTCAGTCAGCTTGTCAGTACTCTGGGTTATTAACCCCCTAAAATGTGGGGAGATTTTTGTATCCAAGTCTGTCTTTCCTTTTTGGTGATATGTTTTTTGATTAGGTTTTTTTCTCCCTACTTCATGTGCTGGCAACTGTAGGACTCATTACCCTTCTCCAGTATAGGGAGAACAGAGGGCCTGGCTTAGCACTGTGAATTGCACTGACTGAGCCAGAAAAAGCTATGTAAAGTCATTGCTGTGAAGCAGAAAGGCTGCTGTAATTAGGGACTTGATCCAGGCCTTGGCAAGGTCAGTTATTTTTGGAATAAAGCATTCAGAAATATTTTTAGGAAATATAACAAAAATCATCTTAAACTCAGAGTCTTTTGGGCTGATTTTAAAGTTATGTTTGGTATGGATTGTTACTTTATCTTTCTTAGAAAAAGTTTATAAAGGCTCAGATTTAACCTATTTTTAGCAGCTTACATTTACCGTGTTCACTCAACTTTGAAAACACCCATAACTTACTGGCTGATTATCCAATTTCAGATGATTCCAGTAGTGTTTCTTTTATTAATCTGTAACTAATTGGTAAGGTGCATCTTTTTCTATAAGTTACAGTTTTCATTACCTTAAAAATAAGATACAAATTGTGATCACAGTTGTTTTTGCTTCTTAGATAGTTAATTTAATTTAAGAAAAAGTTCTTCCTTTCTGGGGTTATCATGTATCTGTCACATCAGTACTTAAATGTTTCACATGATAGTGGCCTTTTGTTCTTCATTTCAATGTGGTTTGTCACTATTTAGTTACTTGCTGGAATTCATTATATATAAAATCTCTGTTCTATGCATGTTTTTTTTTTTAAACTGTTGCATAATTGTGGGAGATTGAAGGACTGAATTGTTTTTGAAACTTACCAAAGACCTCAGCTAAATTAGAGCACTTAGAAGTTAATCAAGAAATTATCACTTACATAATATGATATTTAAAACTCAATTAAATTTGTTCTTAAATGAAAGAAACAGGACAAGCCTATATACTAACCTGTGATTTTTGAAACTCTGTAACTTAGTAATGTTGGGACCTCTCTGACTTAGGCACATGAAGATGTGAAAGTATCTTGAGGTTTTAACTTCGTCTTAGTAAATCCTAGTATGTAATCATCATTCCTTTATTGTTCAACATGAACAGAGTCTTAAACTGCTTCCTTGACACATGCCTTCTGTTTTCACATGTGTACTATTCAATATGGAGATTTTGTATTCCAAAATGATCAGTTCTTGCATTGAAACTCCTTTTCAGGCTGCCTTGAGTTGCCTTTTTTGTTTTCTTGCTGTTAGTTTTGGTTTTGTTCTTGGCTCAAACTTTTTGAGAGAGTTCCAAAATGACTGAAGTTGCACAATTAAATAGTCTTTAAGCAGTACATTCAGTGCCAGACTTGGAAACCCAGAATGTGTAAAGTTATGAGCATCTATAAAAATGATACTAAGCACAGAGAATTTTCTTGTGGCATGTTGCAGGATGGATATGCAATCAAATCATTGCCTATAGAACACAAACTTGCAAGCTCTTTAGCAAAGCAAGCAGCTCATATGCTTAGATATATTTCTGTGACTTTGTTTTTGAAAATGGGTTTGATGTTTCTTGTGCAATTCAGATAGCTGTTTTGTCTCTAGCATTTCTAATTATAGAAATGGTATCTTACTGGATCTTTGATTTTTGCTGTACAGCTTTGACTGGACATGGCTAGTTTAAGATGGCATATGTTTGGAGGTTCAGTAGTTAATGAAAGTCATAAATGGCTATTTTAAGTAAGATTTTTGGAGATAATGCTTTGGTCCAAAATACCAAGGAGCAAATGACTTGCTTTCATCTTGTTTATTTTCCTCAATACCTTAAATTTCCTTTTCTTAAATGGAACTTAGGTAGCCTGTGTTACAGACATAATGGTTGTTTCAAGAATTCTGCCTTAGTTCTGTAACTGTTGTGCTGAGGAGTTTGATCTCTGGCTCAACTTCAGGAAAAGTCTGTTGTTACTGTTGTGTTCTGCTTTGAAAGCCTATTGCTCACTGATTTTTGTTTAATTTTTATTTTATTTAAGTCTATAACTTTATTTCTTCCAAGTTGCCTGAAATACAGAAACCTTCACACCACCAAATCAGTGTGTGTGCAAACACTGTGTGTGCAGAAATTATTTCATCTACTGCTAATCTGTAGTGCCAGTAAGGAATGAAACAAAAACCATGTAACTGCCTTGTAATCTTACATAGGTATTCCAAATAAGAAACTGTGACTAGCCCATGTCTTGGGCATTGTAGTAACTCTTAGGTATTTGTTATGTAGTTAACTAACGAATTGTCTAGAACGTGGGAAATTAATTTGCCTACAATAACCTTGCTGTAGTCCATAGAGAAAGACAGATGAATTTAGGTTTTGTAATCTCACCTCATGGAGGAAAGATTTTTTTTTTTTTTGTTTTAGTAGCCATCCTTACTGTAAAATCGTTGCCATTAAGTTGGCTTTCAGAGTGTGCATGAGTGCAGGAGAAATCATTACTGCTTGAACAGCATTTTCCATTTTTGGGGGGAAGCAGGGGAAAGATGATGAGTTAATGGAAGCATGGGTTCAGACCTTGCTAAATTCTAGTGGGCTTTCTTAAAATTGTTTTTAAGGTCTTCTCCAAAAGACAAAATAATTTGGGATAGAATACTTGGGGCGGGGGGGTGTTAGCTCCAAAAGCAGAGGGAATGTGTCTGTGATACAGGTTAATGTTTTTGGCTGAGCCTTCCAAAGATGAGCAGTCTGCAGCAAAAAATGGGAGAAGGGGAATGATGGCATGTGATTCCATGGTTTCTAGAAACCATGAGCCAACTGTTGGATTAAACATAGATTAAGAGACTCGAGTTCAGTGATGGCTTAGATAACTTCCTATTTGTACTTATAGAAGTACATTTAGAGTTTTTAGGTATATAGTTTTAGAAAGGAAGTATCAACCTGTTTCTATGTGTCTTGAGGTAGTTTGTAAACAGTACATGCCTGAGGTTTATCTTGTTGCTCAAATCACCTCATATGATGATAGATTTTTTTAACTTGTGCCCCCTCTGCTGGCTGGTGTTCCAATTACAAAGTAAAATACAAGTTTACATAGGTGAGGGTACTCTCTGGTAGGCTATTTTGGCCAAATCAGTTTATAAATGTTGCTTTTATGCAGGTGAAACTACAGCAAAACCCATGGGAATTCTAATTCGGGAGAATTAGTGGTTGTGTTGAGAGTTGGTGTTTTCATGGTGCACTTACTGGCATGGGCTCAGTCAAGACTGCTTCAGCATTTGTCAAACCTGTTTCTTTCCCTCATCCCTTAGTTGAAGAGATGGGATGTTTTGACTCACCTTGGGTGTGTATGTTATATTTACAGATGAACTAGATCTTTATGGATCTTGGGACTATTGAGGACCACACTTTAGGCTTCTAAAACCTGCTGCTATCACCTGCATTTCTGATAGCAGTCATTTTCCTCTTAAGATGCAGAATTCTTTTCTTTTGGTTGTAGTAAGGGGATCTCTCAAATTATCTTTAACAGGTGATTAATTTACCTGTGTTCTTTCTGAAACCTGTCTGTGGGTGAGGTAGTATTCCCAACTGCCTAGCGTGAAGGGAAGGCAGAGCACAAGTCCCATCTTGGGTACTGCAGGGAGAGCTAAAAGATTTCAGTATTATGACAGAGGATGCTTGCTCATACTGCAGGTGTGTGGTCTAGCTCTAATAGTAAGAATCATCCTGCTGTCCTGCAGCCCTTTCAGAAAAACACTGAGCATTTTTTCTTGGAGATAGTGTAATTTCTGGAATGGGGCTTTCATTAGGTTGTTTCATGTGACTGATGTTCTTTGTGACTGATGTTAATGCCTTTGTCATTAATCTGGCATCAAGGGAGATTTCTGGTTTGTATTAAAATTTCTTTTATGACTTGAAATCTTCTTAACATATTTCAAAACACTTTTCCTGTGTAAAACTCAAACTAGTTGGCGTAACTCTCATTGAACTTTCTTCTGTGACTTCTGAAAGTGATCTTGAAATACATCTGCTGCACAAATATCTGATCTTCTTCTACTAAGACAGAATTGCTACCACTGCAAAACTGTATTATATATTGAATAATCAACAGCATCAAGGGGAACATATTGAAATCTTTATGGACAGCTAGAGAGATGAGTTAGCAATTTTCTTTGTGCGTGAAGTCCGTCTTGTCAGGTCTTAAGCCTGTACAGAATTCCAGTATGTTCTTCAGCTCTTTCTCATTCAGGCCGAGAGCACAGAGGTTTCTCTGACACTGAAGTGCTTCACTTCAAGGAATCAATTTCAATTCTAAAACAGCCATAGTAAATAAATACAATTTCGAAGTTATTTTTATCATGCAGCTTCAATCACTTAGATAACAGAGTGATGGAGTTTAGAGTCCCTATATTTTCCAGTCTGGCCACAGAATTATGGTGCTCTTATGGCATATCCTGTGAGAAGTCAGATTTATCAAAGCAGATGTTGTGGTAGATTGGACTGCCCTTCTTGGTCTCCCCTGCCCCCAGCATATTCTTCCTTGTGTTCTGATAGATCAGTTTCATAGTGTGTTTGTGCTAAATATTAATTAGGTGATATTCAGAGTAGCTTCATCTGGGAAGACTTCTACTTAAAGACATTTTGCTTCTTCTCAAGTAACAGGAAAGAATTTACTCATCTGCCCAAATTGAAAGTATATTCATTCCCTAGTACTATAGTGCATTTCATGTATGTGCATGATTATGGTCTGTGTCTACATACATTAGAAACCCCTTAAAGGCAAAATAATTTTTGTAAAGTTTAATTGCCAGGTATAAATTGTAGTATTGTGATGCCAGTGTATTCAGCTGTGTTTGTGCCTTGGGAAACAGTTGTGTGAAAGCATAAAATACAATTGTTTCTATAGGACTTCCCAGCTGTATTGATTAGTTCTGTGGGGATAATAGAAAATAGTCAAAACTTCTGAAAATGTGAGTGGTACAAGTAAGAAGTTGCACAAGATGCTGCAGTTCTTATGTAACTGATGATCAGAACAATTGTTAAATACCTCTGTGTACTTGACTGATAGTGTTCTGCCTTGGGCAATGAAGGGGAAAGTCTCTAATAAATGCTAATGTCTTAGACATTTCATAATTTTGCTAAAGCGTAACTGAAGTTTCTAAGAAACAAAAAGTGAAAACCATGGTGGATTTGGACCATCTGTTTTAGTTTGAAATTCAAGCTCAGTGTTCTGGGGTTTTTTTAAGCTGTTTATCGGTTAAAAATAGCTTTAAAGGTAATAATTCTTCTGTCATTCTGACTTCCAGATTTCATTTTACTATATTGTTTTTGAACAATGACTGCTCACAGATTCTCATGAGCATTTATGAGACTCCTGACCTTCTAAATTCTAAAAAAAGTGAGATTGAATTCAAAAAGTGAGATTGCACTTTTGTATTTCCTGGTCAGATGTCTGAATTTACTGGCAGTTAGGGCTGATAATTCCAAAAACAAAAAGGCTCTGCTGAGATAATATAATGGGTGATAGATGTGCAATACAACTTGCTGAGTTTTTTGATTTACTGAAATGAAAGTGTACATTTAAGACACTTGTCATGATCTCAAAATACTTTTTTTTTCTAGTTTCTAGTGATCTGTTAAAAAATATGCACTTTATTTTAGTTCATGTCTATCCAGCCTTTCTTGGGCGTGAAGTTTCTGTCCTACCAAATGCTTATTTTTGTAGTAGTTGCTTCCTGTTTGTGTCGTTTTTAGTCTCTGATTTCGTGTGTTTTGGTCACATTTCGACGTCATCAATGTCTTCAGTTTTTCATCACTTCTGACTCTGAAATTAATATTTAAATGTGTGCTTTGAGATATCTGTAGTAATGCAGTCTTCTCTTCCTGCATGTATAATATTGTATACTTGCATATGTAAAGGTCACAATAGCTCTTGAACTGCTTTACCTGTACAATTGGAAGAAGGGGGAAAATATCATGTGTGTATTAATTAGTTACACTGAAACTTGATGCTAAGCTTACTTGCCAGTGGAAGTGAATTCTGAGTTGGGAGAGCCTTAACAGGCAATAACGTGTTTGGATAATTTGATACACTCCTGGCTTGATGTGAGGCTCCCACTGAGAGCATCACACAAGCTGGGATGGCATGGGATGCCACTCACCCCTTGTGAGTGGTCTGGAGCTCAGTGGTGCTCTGTATTTGTTACGTGATGTCTGAGCACAGAGCTACTTCAGCTGGGGACCAAGGGAGAGGCAACCAACACAGTTGCTTTGTGTTTTGGAGCAGTCATGAACCTGTCAAATTGTTCAAAGGGAAGTGTTGTGTTACAGATAAGTTTAGTTTTGAGGCTTTGAATCTCTTGCTTGTTCCTTTTTTACCAAGCAAACTTTCTCTGGTATTGATGCTGAGTTTTAAGTAATTTTGTTTCCAAAAGAGGTCTGTGGGGATTTTTTGTTATCTTGGTGCATATCTTTCCTTGAAAATGCAGTTTGCAGGTGAATGAAAAAATTCTCCTTGTACCTTGTTACAGGATGATCAGCCATTAAAACCTTAGGTGCTTTTTCCTTTTCTCACCCCTGCTAGAAACTTTCAGAAGGAAAAGCAGTGTGCTGAAAACAATTTGCTTCTGAAATAAATAAAATCTCATGCTGGTTAGCTAGTTATGAGAGTAAGTTGTAAGCAGGCTTGTTATTTATCCTTTTGTTATCCTGAGATGCTTTCCAGTGCATTGCAGCATACGTGTAAGCTGCCAAAGAGCTGGTAGTGTACACTGTCACTCACTGTTTCTCTGCATATCCAAAATAATTGGGCTGTACTGAATTATCTATGCATTTACAGCCAGTGGTGTTGCTATTTTGTATCATACTTTGAAGAATATGAGACTTCTAAGATGCTGAGTGTTTTTTTTTAAAAGTGTATTTCTAGGGCAAGAAAAATACAAAGTAATTTGATTACTGTAGAATTCGACTAATTAGATTGAAATAAAGTTCTCAGCCAATCATTGATAAAACTATTGCAGTTTAGTTAAAAACTGGGAAGTCTTCTGGAATTTAATTTTGTGATGTCTAACTATTGAGAGCTTAAATAAAAGGGGGTTTTCTTAGAGGAATACTTGACTTAATACTGGTTTTGAATGCCTTTGAATGCATAAGGTGAGGAGCAGGGTCAGAAGAATCCGTGGTGGTGTTTAAAAATTAATGACATGGAAGTTTTTAGTCAAAAACAGTAAATCTCAGTGATAGGCATTTTTACTGAAATTCTTCCTTGATACATTTTAATTATGTTTCTGAACACAAGTCAATTCTTAGTATGTCAGTGGCCATCCTTTGTACAGGTAAAATGCTTGTGAAATTATAAAAAGTAGACTGAGAATGAAGGTATTTCTTCCTCAGACATGTTTCCAAGGGAGCTCAAGCTTAACAACTCTTGTTTCCTTCCTTAAAATTTCATAATCATTCTAAGACCAAACTGTTTAAGGCTTAAATTTTAGATGGATAAAATTGAGACGAAACATAGTTAAGGAATAAAAAAAAAAGTTTTTAAAGATAATGAAGATATCCAGGTAAAATGTGTTGTCAGAGATGAAAATTTTAATACTCCTATTTCAAATTGGACCAGAATATTAACTTAAAGAGCATTGCTTATGCCAGTTCTAAAGCTAAAATGTTACTTTTATCAGTTGTCAGTTTCTTTTTAAAGTAATTTATTAGCTATAGGGTTCAAATATTTTTATGGTCATTATTCATGAAAAGAATATCTAGTTACAAACCCTGCTTTCTATATTATTTCAGTGCACTATAATTAGCTTCCAGCTGATGTTTTGCAGTTGTGGTAAATTACTAGTTGGCAGAAAAATATACTCTAACTGTTTAGAATTAAATAAGGCTAAATATTCTTAGGAAATTATTTTAATTAAAATTGAGTGTTTTGAGCGTTCTTTAAATTCTTCTGAGTAATTGTTTAAATGAAGTTATGAAGTAGCTTGGCTTTCAGGGGAGAGATCAATCTTTGTTTTGATTTTTGCTTATTTTTTTCTAGTGATGGTATGCTATTTGAAAATAAATTTTTAATCTTTTTTTCACTAAGGTTTCAGAAAATATTTGCCACTATAAATGTGGTATTGCCACAGTAATCAAACTGGATACCCTTCACCAAATATATTTCAAATTGTTTAGTAATACTTGTTTGAAGCACAGAATCAGTAGATGGTCCTTTTTATTTAATGGGTTTTAAAAATGAATTTAAAAGGTCTTTTAAAACCTATTAGTTCTCTCCCCATATTTTTAGAGTAAATCATAAGCATTCATGAGATCGTTTGTCTTTATAAGCAGAACTAGGCTGTGGGTTTAGTTACATTTTTCTTTGTTTCCTGAAGAAGAAAAACAAGTCCTTGAGATTAGCAAGAGACGGGGAATAGGACCTACTAAATGAAGTCTTGTGGTGACTTTTATTCAGTCCATTATTAACCCTGGGTAGAATGAAATGTGTTACCTGAGCTTGGAGTTGATATGTGCATGGAATACTTTGGAATTCTTTTTCAGGAGGCCCAAAAAACTCCTAGAAGACTGGTAGTAGACAAAGGAAATAGCAATAACTGACATCAAGTTTTTGCTACAGCCAGGCTAGCTGTGTGTCTTGGTAGGATCCTAGAATATCTTGCCTTGTATATGTTCCTGTCTTAAATGATAGAAAGTTCATCTACTTCTCAAGTATTTGTTTCTGAAGTAAATTTTGCATGCATGTTGAGCCACTTTGATCAGAATGGGATGGGTGCTATTTATATCAGTCTTAATACACAAAGTATTAGTTCTTAACCCAGGGGTCGTGATCACAAGATACTATGCAAATGCTTTACTTGGACACACAATAACTAAATCAAACAAAATCAACCCTGGAATAGGGGGAATTGGAAGTACCTTTTGAGGAGACAGTTGCTTCTGTAAACAACTGCTAGTTTGTCAGAATACTTCAGTGAGGATTATTCGTGAAGTCCTATGCTAACTATTTTTGCTGTGTTTCTGTATGCATTCATTGAATACAGACATGCTAAGTGTCTAGCTTTCCACAGCCTGTAAACAGGCTTGGAAACCCATTGTGCTGTACTATGTAGTACATGAGAATAAATACCTCAGGCTTCATTGTTTTGTTGGTGGGTACCAGTGGCTATTTAATGACTGAACAGAGTTCATTACATCATTTTACTTAAAACTACTTTTTTTCCCTTAGGGACGAAACCCTTTTTTTCTGGAGCCAGCAATAATTATAACAGTTACTGATGGAAGTAAATTAACTACTACCAGTGGGATACAGGAAGAGGTAAGATCTAACCTCTGGTTACAGTGATGTGTACTAAACGTTGTTTAAACATTGATACTGTTTACAGTAGGAGTGTAAGTGACTCCTCAGAAGAATGCTTATTAATAGCTTGAACTTGCTTGTGTTTTGATTTTAAATTGAAGTAATTTTATGTAATAGCACTACAAAAAACCGAAAAACTCTTTTTCTTTACCTCATGTAACAGAAACCTGTGGTACAATTGTTTGTCTGTTTAGTTGAACAAGTTTGCTATTTCTGTCTAGGGAGTTCATGGCTTTGCAAATATGTTAGCAGAAGAAATTGATTTCTATAAAGCATGTGTGTCTTTAATAGGTCTTGATATTAGTTCTTTATGTATAGACACAAGTTAATGTAGTGATTTCCCAAAGGATGTGACCACTAGGGAGTATGTGAAACGTGTACTTCTCTCATACTGAGTTCTTAAAAAGATTATAATCAAATCAGTAGTCCTTATAATTCAAGATAAGAACTGAAGAAATATATTCCAAATTAAATCTGTAGAGCAGTTTAAAATTAAGATCTTAATATACTGGAGTACCCACTCAGACCACTGGCAAATTCAGAGGTATAGCAAATGCTGAGGCACTGAACTGTTTTATCTTACTGACCGTTTTGAATTCTTTCCTTAAAAAGATGGAAGTGGTCACTAGGGATAGGATTGGTCTGGCCAGCTCAGTGCCTATTCCATGCAGTAGTGAAAAAAAAACCCCAACCAAAACAAACTATGACAAATCCCTAAACTCATTCCCTTTTCAGGGAAAAGGTTAATATCCAAAGGTCTGTTTTAAAACTTAAGGAGAGAATTCAGACTTTGCCTGTGCTGCATCACATTTGACTGTACAGATTAACTTGTACTTTGTTTATTAGTTACTCAGATGGCTCCTAATAATGTATTATATTGCATTCTTACAGCACTTATAGAATTTGTATGAAAAGTGGTATTTGAGTGTTTTTTATAATATATCTGACTTAAAGGAACAGAGTTGAATGATTGCATAATTGTATGTGGACTTGTAACAAGTATTGCTAGTAACTGAAAGGGAATTCCTGGATCCATGGTAACAAGTAGGTTATCTGTATGAAACCTCACTTCTGTCATACTTTTTTTACCCAAAAGATATTTTCAGCTTAATCCTGTGGTTGAATGGGTGCAGTCCAAAATACTGAGTAGAACAGAGTAGTGTGACACTTTGAGTCTTCTGCAATATATAGTGCTGTTAGCAGCGAAGTACTGCTTTGGGTTATCGCTTAGCTATGTAAGTCCTTCTTTGAGGAGAAGATTCTCTGTTGTTGCATGACTAGTAAAATCTGACACTGGCATACTGCAGTGAGGGACACCAAGGTGCTCAGAGGGTGAAGCAGATAATCTCTGGGTAGAGGCTGAGAGCTAAGTTTGTTCAGTCTTCAGAGAAGACTGGGGAGTGCTTTACAACAGCTTAATGGGGCAGGTAGCCTGTCTTGTCTTGGAGGTATGTAGGGCTGAGATGAGAGGCAACAGCTGCAAGTTGTACCGTAGGAAATTCTGATTTGATGTCAAGATAATCTTTAACTGGACATGTCCAGTGGTTGTGGAGATGGTAAAAACTGCATTGGACAAGTCTGTGATCAGTCAAAAGCCTCTGGACTGTATAACCATCATGTGTCCCTCTTAGTGTATGCAGTGCTATGAGTCTATGTTACATTTCCTTCCATCTTCATTATCCAAAACGATTTAGATAAGAAAGCTGCATTAGTAGTTAAGGTCTTTCTCTTACCACAAGTCAGGACTTTTTTATAGCCAGCCGGGTTTTTTTTGTTGCTTTTTCTTTTAATGTGGGTACAACTTCTTCATTTTAGTCTTCACAAGACATTTTCCTGGAGTCAGGCAGCCATTTGGTTGTACATTCACATCTTTAAACTGTTGTAACTTAGGTTGAGAAAAAGGATTTTCTGGTGATTGCATTAATTTACTAAATTTAGGCTTTGTTCATAAGTGGTGCTGACTGATAAGTGTGTGCTACACCCAGAGTTTGTCATGATCATGTCAAATTTGGCCCAATGTTACCATTTTGTGATTATTAAATTACATTTTAGAAAGGCAAAATTTGCTCTAATAATAGTGAATTAATGTGGGCTTTTTTGTTGTAAATAAGCCAATGTAAAGGTTTTCCAAGACAACAGGCAAGTTGCTTTTGGGTGCTTTTCCATATGTATATACTGGGTATATGTTTCATACCCACCAGAGGATGTGATTTTGCTTTCCTTTTTTTTGCTGTAGGTGTACTGGTAGGAATATTCTTAACTTCATCAAAGAAAAGAGGAACAAAGCATTAAAGGGTGTTACTGTCTTTCAGGGATGATCTTTTGCTGTTGTCAGTGTGTGTCCTATTGATCAGAATTTTTCCTAGTCAAGCTTGAGTGTCCTTTACAAGTGCCACTCAAGTTGAACATGCAGAAATGAACCAGAATTAGTACAGGAACACCACCCTGGAGACAGGGACGTTCATTGCTCCTCTTTGGTTCACTAACAAAGCTTTTTCAGTCACTTTCAAATGTACATTCTGTTCTTCGGGTTTGACTTCAGGGAGGCTTTTCAGAGTTGGTGTTGGAAGTGATCATATCCCACTGGCTATGACAGCAATGTTTTTACTTCTTAGCATCAACTGAGGCAGTATATTTTTAGTTCTTTTAAGACATATGTACAAGAGAATCAACAATGTTAGGCTTTGGTGTTTTGTTGGGTTTTTTTGGAAAGCCCTGTGAAGCCAGCATGGAACCTGGAGGCAAGTTTTCTCAAAGCTTTGTCATTCAGATGAATATTTGCATTCTTACCAATGAAATCAGTTTATCACTATGGGAACACTGTCTTTTGCCCTAGTGTGAAGCAGTCAAGCTTAAACCCTGTTTCAGAGCTCTTGCTGAATTCCTCAGATGTCCTGTTCCTTTGTGGACTTTAAAATGGGTGTTGCAGATAGAGCCTTACCCCCTTCAGTGCTGCTTTGTCTGTCATGGATGTGGTTACTCAGACTGAAGACAGAAATTATATTATTTATGCAATTAATCATTTTCACCTGCACAAGTCGGTAACATTTTCAGTTCTGTCCCTTCTGGCACTGCTTTCTACTGCACCACTACCAATATATTGAAAAGCGCCAGCATCAGTTCTGTGTTCTGCGTGGCTTGTTGACCAGACTCTTCCGTGGACTCACTGGTTCCAGTTAGAACTTGAGGAGGGGATGGGTTCATGCTATTGGCAAACTATCATTAATTAGTTGGTCTCATGTTATGGATTGGTGTTTGCTTCTGGCCTGACCCTTCAAATTCAGTCTTAGTCCTTTCTTCATCTTTAGTTAGACAAATATTTAAATGCTTGAAGGGATTTCTTATTCCTTTTTATATTATGAAATATCATACTTTTCCAGTTTTACAACTGCTGAGCTGTGTTCCCTTGTCCTCCCTCTCCATACCCTCTAAGTAGCATTAAACTAGTCTGCAAAACTGAAATGGAGTTATTAGCATATTGATATAGTCTGTGAATGATTATGGAGCAAAAAACAGAAGCAAAGCTGCTTGGTTTCTGTATGTTGCCATTCTTCTCATCTTCCAGTTATGAGAGACTCTTATAGGAGGAATCCATGATTTTCTTGAGGCTTCATCCCACAGCTGTTTGGCATTGTCACATTGGTCCTTCCCAGAGCTGATCACCTTGCATTGCAGTTGTAACAACTGCAACAAGTGTCAAGGTTCTGCTTACTTTCAGAAAAAATCAGGACCTGTAAATGCTCCATTATGTTTTTTATCATAGTTCCTCCAGTTAAAAATGTTGATTTCTAAACAAATCCTGCAAGAAATAGGTGGCAAATATCATTGAATGTATGATTCCCTTCTTTCTCATCCTTATTATTCCTGTTAGCAGTGGTTTTTGGGTTTGCAGCCCTTGACAGTGAGCTCCAGAGCTCTTGATGTGTGAATTTTTGACATGTAACTATCAGCTCAGTGAGTACTTGGTCATGGTTAATGCTGGCATTGGAATGGCTAAGTGTATCATGGCGTTGGAATGGCCAATTATATCACAACTGACATGGTGTGTCAATTGACCTTGATGTCTTTGGGATGTCTTTATCTCCCATGAAAGAACAATTTGTGTCTCTCTCTGTGTTAAAACTGCATAGGATTGGATGGAAAAAGATGGGAAAACATAATGTTGTTGATAACTGTAAATAGAGTTTCTCAGTCTGTCAAAAGCTGATGTTCTCAGCTGGGCTGGAGCAGTTACCTGGCCTTAGTCTTATAAGGATGAAAGGCTACATTTGCTTGGAATGTGAGATATCTTGTCCTTTTTTAGGGTGCCAAAGGGCATGCAAGGATGGTTACTTGCAGGTAGATTTTTTTTTTTTACTTTTTTTCTTTTTAAGTTACAAAAGGAGAAGTTGACTGTATGCATATTTTTTAGTGCCTAGTCTTGCAACAACCTTTTATGAGATTTCCCAAGATGGAGCAGCCTGTAATTACCTGGGTACTAAAGCTTAAGCAGTGCTGGTGCTGCACCTTCTAATGGATGAGCCCATATGGGTAGCCATTGCCAGAAGATCATTACTGGTTTTGTCAGACTGCCCTGCCAGTGCAGAGTGCTCTAATGCTTATCTAGCTTTTTTCATCATAGGGACTCTAGGATCCTCTTTTTTTTTTCCTCCATGATTTTAGACTGTGCTGCTTCTTATGATTGCATAAACATAGTTAGAAACAAGGACTGAGAATAAACAAACCTGCTCACCAATAACCTTGTACTGAAGAGATCTTCTAGAACACTCTTCTCTTCCACCCCCTCTTAGTTCTAGAATATTTTAGTTGTTTTAAAGGCAGGGAGGAGTGGCATAAGGCACACATTGTAGCACTGTGGCATTTGGTAATGGTAGGGCTTCTGTCTTCTCCTACAAATGAGTGGTGACACAGAACAGCTGGTTTCTAGTACTAAGCTGGGAGGACACTTGTTGCCTATGTACAGTCACATGTTGAAGACCATAGCTGGTGAATAACCTTCCCTTAATTAGTTCAGTCTACCTTTATATTTCATACTGGCTGTTGAGGAAGAGGAAAATGTGTGCATGCCTTCATATTAAAATATGCGTGGGGAAAGAAATGAAATGCAAGATGTGGAATTCTAGGCTCATCTTAGTTTCTGCTAGGTATGCCGTTGCTATGGTAATACAATACCAGTTTAAAAAAAAGTAACTGGAGGTGACAAGACCCAGTTACTAATGTCTGTGAATGAGGTGGTTTGAATCTATAACTTTGCCAGTATAAATGTTAAAGGATGTTAAACTTAATTGGAATTGTGGAAAGTGAGGACATTTCACTTGATGATGATTGCTTTACATTTTGTCTTGCAGTTTGAAAACAATTTTGATAGTAATATGTACATTATGTAATGGTCAGCTTCTGACCATTAATGTACCATGAATGTACACCTTCTTTAGGTTTGGGGTACTCGCTATATAACTGAGCCAAAGAAATGTTTTGTAGCTTGAGGTAGACTGAACTCAGGAAAGTGTTGGGGCAGGATCCACTGGGATACTTTATATATATAAATACATATAGTAAAAATATATGTGTATGGTGCCCAAAGAAAAACAGTGCTGTGACATAGGTATGTTTTACAGATCAAATACACAATGACTCTTTGGAGATAGTATATCTTCAGTCAGATCTAAGTAGGAAAGCTTGAATGGCATTCCTTAATAGCCCAGGTGAGGATGGGTGGAGTGCTTGCAATTGAGTCTTCTTACAATCAGGATTCCAGGCTGTTTACTAAGAATGTGGCTATTCTTTTAACTTCTTTTAACTGAGCTTCCTTTGTCAGGCGGTCTTTGTGGCTCTTTGTGTAGAAGGGACAGAGATGCATGTCAATCAGTAGTAAAGCAGCTGAGTTCCCTTTGACCAATTTCATGTAAAACATGAAACATTTGGGGAAGATCTGTTCTTACATGTACTCTCTGCTTGCATAAGAGAGAAAAGAGAAATTCAGGAGGAATCATCAGGTGTGCTGAAAAGTCCAAAATACTCTGCTTCTTGGCCACATGCTGTAAGTAGGTTTGTCATGTTTGTTCATAGCTTTGAGATTATATCAATAAATGGATAGCTTTTCAAACATCAAGGCATATATTTTTCCCAATATGAGGTGGTGCAATTATGTAAATAGAAGTAGCTGAGGTATCTGGTTTTGGAAATCAGGTTTTAATGCTTTTAATCTATCTCTTAAAAATAAGTAAACAAAACCGCCTTTTTAACAGCTTTCTGCGAATTCTCTAACCATAATGAACTAGAAATGAAGACAGTACATAATGAGTGCTTATGTGAATTTGCATCAAGTTTGGAAAAGACTAGTACTTTCTAGCATTGAGCTGAGGTTGAGAAGTGGGATTTTTTTGAATGCAGCATGAGAGAAGATGTTTGAGGATGTGTTGAGTTTGCTTCAGCATGTGGGCTTAGCCCCCTTGTATTTAGTGTGGTAATGGAACTGTTTGCACCGCTTGAGTCATTGCTTTGGGGATTTTTTTTTCCCTTTTGTTGCTGCGGTGCTCCAGGTGAAATGAGAATTTTGCTTGTGCTGACAATGGTATCACCAGCCAGGGATGTATCAAACTTTCTGCAACTTGCAATTACTTGTTGCAAATCTGTCTGTTCAGGGCTTCTGTGGTTGAATCTTTGGATAAGCTTTCTTTTTCCCTCTAATCTGTGTGCAATATCTGGATGCAAAGGAACGTCTAGGATCTTCTGAATGCCTTGTGCTGTCCCTTAGAAGCTTTTCTCATTTTGGTTAACTAGGTATAAAACTGTTGCTGTCCCTGGGAGTTTTTGATATTCTGTTAGTCTGTCTGGCTGTTGCTGTTAGTGGTTAATAAATAATGTCTTGACCATTGCTGTATTTTTACTGCAACATGTTTGAAGTCTGACACTTGAATCTCTTTACTGTCTCTTCTGTGAATTAAAGCAAAAAGAAGTGCTCCCATGTGTTTGGTATCTTCAATATTTTTAATTAAAACATTTCAATAGTTCTTCCCAGACAGAGGCAACACAACAGCATGGCAAGCAATTTTTCCTTGTGTGGGTAGCTGTGGCTACTGATGACACCTGCTTTTCACTTAAAGCACAGGCATGAGTTTAATTCTGGGATATACCCAAATTATCTAAAAATCTCTTTCTGATTCTGCAACATAACTACTACATTAGTTCAGGTGAAGCTGAGTTATTTGGACTAGGTAATCCTGGCTGCTATACGCTTTCAGCAGCTATGCCCAAGCTATACTTCTTCTGTAAGAGTCTTAGATTAACTTTACTTTTTTGTTCAGTTGTGCTTATCTTGAAAAATTGAGAAAAATACTTAGCTGAGAATGTGCCCATTCTGCAGAAAATTGAACCAAAGAATGGCAGTGAAGCTGTTTTTATTGCTAAAATTCTAAAGAAAATACTGATTCTGAAGTTTAGATCAGTTTTTAAAAGTGCTTATCACTTGATTCATGACTCTCAACTTGTATTATGTTGCTTTGAAATGGCCAAGTCTTGATTAAATGATGGGGGTCTTTCTTGTAATGTACAGTACCTGAATCAAATTATTAAATGTGTGTGAATAGAGAAGTTGTGCGTATATAGAGTGAATTGCCATTGCTATGTAAACTGAATTTGTTTTTTAAAGCTGTGTATTCACACATTTAAATTCCTTTCCAGCTCCATTTACCTCTCAATTCCCCTTTACCTGGGAGTGAGTTGACGAAGGAGCCCTTTCGATGGGATCAGAGGTTATTCGCTTTGGTTCTGCGTTTGCCTGGTATTACAGCCCCAGAATCAGAGCAGATGACAGGGGTACCTGTGGATGACTCTGCAATCACACCTATGTGTGAAGTCACAGGAGGTGAGTGCACTGGTTTCCTTTGACAAGTCATTACTTTCCAAAGCATAAATGAATTCGGTTTAGTTCAATTAATTGTGTGATTCCATGTCATGGAATAAGGATTTCTAAGTTCTTACCGTGCTTGTAAACACTCCCAAGACTGATATAGTGAAACTAAAGACACAGCATTAAAGCTACAGACAATTTAATGTAGCCTGTCTTGGAAGAGTGAATCTACTTTCTTCAGAATTTTTTGTAAGAAAACTTACTTTTTTTCCACTACCCCTTGGTACTGCAATTAAAAATTGTAATAATTGAGTGTGTTCTGCGGTATAGCTTTGGTAAATTCCTGTCTTACTCTGGTCTAAACAAGCCCAAAGTGAAGGAAACGGTTTTTTTCAGGTTTTTTCCCTCCAGAGCATGCAGAATGCCTTGCAGAATGTCTTCCAGAATGCATAATAATTCTGCAGAATTGATACTTCTCTCAGTTATATATCATCTTGTTAATACTTAGAAATCATATTCTAGATCAAACTCAGGCACTGATTTTATTACATTTAAAAAATGTAATGGTTCTTTTGATGCATTTGAGGGGATGTGATGGATAGGAAACAAAAGGATTTGAAAAGTATTCCAGAAGGATTTGATTCCACTGTTTTCTGACTGTATGTAGGCTGTACTGGCAAGTGCTGTGACTGAAATTTGTGGACAGTTTTAAGTGTTGATGTCTGTCACAAGGGGGAGCCCATTTTCCATGTATGCAACCAGGAATTTGAGTTAGTCATTAAGGGTCTAAAATCCAAAAATTTTCAGTGAGGTACTTATCAGTGCTTCACTAGGCTGCCTGGCTGCTTAAACAGAGAAGGAGTGTTTAGGAGAAGCTTTAAAGCAGTGATCCATACGTAAATCAATGTGTGTGGCGGTTGAACAGTTTTAAGTGATCCACATTTGAAAAAAAGGGCAGAAACACTGAACAACTCTAACCCTGACTGTTTTGTTCTAGGTCGATCATACTGCGTGTGCTCTCCAAGAATGCTGAATCAATGTCTTGAGTCATTGGTGCAAAAAGTGCAAAGTGGAGTGGTAATAAATTTTGAAAAAGCTGGACCAGATCCCTCACCAATTGATGGTACTTGGAATTTTTTCCACTATGGTATCAAAGAATGGGGATGACTATCAATATAACTTACTTAACTTAATGTAGCAGTTGTCAAGTCAAAAGGGAAACTATTGCAATTGGAAAAACTTTACTACGAAGAGGACCTACTAATTCTGAAACTCTTTGTAGTGTTTCAAAATACTGGCTCCACCTACTAGACACCTGCATTTGGTCATACCACTCAGTTAGTATTAAATGCATTTGTTCATGTCAGGTGTAGTTAAAGGGGTTTATGAGTTTTAAGCAGTTTTCAACCAGCTAGAAATGTAAGTAACATGATATGGAAAGACCTGGGCTTATCCTTTTTTGTTCAGTGTAGTAAAGAGGCTGTGTTAAGAGTTAAAATAGCAAATACACACCTATGTGGCATTAATTTCTCATTCTAAGCGGCTTAGTGAGGCCCCTCTGTGGATGTTACTGAGAAGTCTGTGGGATTTTTTAAATTTTACTTTTCTGCAATAAAAAGTTAGTCCAGCAGTATTAGTTGTATATATCACTTTTTAATGCTATGATTTGAAGGTTGTATGTTAATGACAATAACGGAGAAAGAAATGGATTATTATGAAGGGTTCCAGATAACTGGCTTTCTAGGCTCTCATCCTGTAAACATTCAATGCTTATTTGGTTTCTCATAGTCTGTGTTTTTGCAGAAATGCTTACTGACAACCGTGTGCTATTCTTAGAATTAATATTAACTGCATGAAGGGCTTCCCCGGGATTATAGTTCTTTAACTCTTCACAGAAGTTATTTAATACTTTTCTTGAGTTTTAACACTATTTTGATTCAAAGCCTTTTTCTTCTGTAGATGGGCAGGTGGAAATATCCAGACCCTTTGGACCCCAACCTTGGCACAGCTGTCACAAACTTATCTATGTCAGACCAAACCCTAAAACTGGGGTTCCTATAGGTCATTGGCCTGTTCCTGAATCCTTTTGGCCAGATCAAAATTCTCCAACGCTGGTATGTACTGAAGATAAAGCAATGGGTTTGTGCAGGGGGGAATGTTCCAGGATTTCCTATTCACAGTTTTTTTTCAAGTCTTGACGTATGTATTGCATTGGTGCAACTGTGGAAGCAGTGTGACCCAAGGAGTGACACAAGCAAACCTGTGTTGCAGTTATCCCTAATAAATTACTGATGAGCAGATAATACTGTGGGGTTTGCTTTTTAGTCACTTTGAAGCATTAGGAAATTGCATGTAACAGATTTTTGACCCAGTACATACACGTAAGTGTTTGAACCTTGTTAAGTGACAAACTTTGGTACTTTGGTAAAAGCCTGTCAAATTCTATTCCCTCATAGAGGGAATTAATAAAAGATAATATGATCTTGACAGTTAGAATCCTTGTGGTAGTTCTTCTTTCATTCTAGCAAGTGAATATAATTTCATCTGTTATTGGGCAGTGTAGCCATACCTTCAATTTACCCAAATTGAGAAAACCTCACCTTTTTAATTACTGCCCACAGAATTAATTTTTGTTCTTTTTCACAAATGAACGTATGCCACTACCTTTTGGTCAGAGAACTAATCATTAGTATAGTATAATGCTTTTTTGTTTCTGCTAGTATTTGAAAACATTGAAATAGAAATAATGCAGTTGTAATTGTTACCTACATTTCTTGATGATTTTTACTGAATTTTTGTGTTCTTTTGATATGAAATAGAACATGAAATATCAGATGTGCAGATAATGCTCACTGAACTACTCATAAATTTTATCTCTTGGTTGAAAAACAGAAGTCCTTTGAAATGCAGGTTGAGTGATGCAAGTATGAAATTTTAGTCATTTGCAGGTTTGATAATGACATCTGTGGCCGCATTCATTAAAGGATGTGGATATCATTCTGAACTACAAGCAAGCTAGCATATATGAATAAAAGTAAATCTTCAGAAGTCATTAAAAAAACAAGATGTCACTGTGTACTGGGTATTTAAAGGGTGTTTTGTGGGAAAGCTGGTCTTGTGTATTCCTTGTAATCACTGTCAGTAGCTCATCTGCCTCTATTTGCTGTGTAGAATCAGTACAGTTTGTTACTCCTGATGTTAATCAAAATTGATAAAATAGATCTTGCCAAGTAAGTCTTCTAATAGCCTGAAGTTGACTTACTCAAAAGGCAAAAAGATGAGATTTTTTTTCCTGTTGTAGTGTGTATAGATCTCAGAACTATAAAGCAATATCATGCACAGCTAAATTTCTGTCAACATCAGTTGAAATTCTGCATTGAACCTTCCTCATGCAGTGTTGGGGAGTTAAATTTGCTGCTAGTGCTTCAAGGCCTGTATTTCAGTACTGTTCTAACAATAATGTTAAAACATAGCATATGTTGTAATTAGTGTGTATGTCTGTAGCATATCTTGTCTGCGTAAGAGTTCATAGTTGAATACTTGACTTTTCCTCCCTGTTACCTGATCCACAGTGGAGTTATCTCAAAAGGGTTCTGTCCCAAGAACTTAAGTCTGCTGGGGGTAATGACACCATCAAGGCTTTCTTAAGCGTATATAAAAGTCTGCTTATAATTATGTTGGCAGATCAACATGTAAATGGCTGCTTCAACTGCTCAGAGGTAAAAATAGTTCTGCTGTCCAGCAAAGGATTATTGGACTTCTCAAGTCTGAGTAGTCAATTTCTTTTGCAGCCTTTTTATTCTTAGTGTAATTTTGTGGCTTGGTCAAAAACTCCACCACAACTATTTATTAGTCATCTTCTTTGACGAGAATTGCTCTTTCTCCAGTTGGTTGGACTTCCTGTTTGGTGTGCAGTTAGACAGCACACCTTCCTTAGGGTGGAGACACTCAAGGCAAGACCAGCTCTCTTGACAGATAATTTGTCTGGGTGGCTTATCCTGAAATGAGGAGCCTAGAGCTTAGACATAAAAGAATTGCTTTCAAGGTGAAGTGGTAAGATGGTCTAAGAAACCCTGTGTTTCTCTACTTCATCTTGTGTGTTTGCTAGTTACCTTTCTGTAAAGAGTAAATGGAAGGAGGCTTCCCAATTGAGCCCTCTCTCATGTTATAGTGGCCTTGGGGGGCGGCTCAGGGTAAGTATAAGAGCTTACATTCCTCCCTTCAGTGGAAGGTGTACAGCTCTGATTTTTATCACACTAGAACTCAGCTTTCCCTTTTGGCAAAAGAGATTTCAAGTTGTTAAGTTACAGTTAAAACTTGAGACACAAAGGCCTTTTACCTGTGATTAATAAAAAGATTTTAAAAGTCCAGACAGTGAAATTCCTTGAGTTGAAATAACTTTTTTCTCAGGCCTAGTTAAAATGTAAGTTTTTAAAGTTTGTTTTTTTTCTGAATTCATGCTGCTCTTGATCTTAACAATTGTTTCAATCTTGTAACTGTTAAATTTGCCAAGAAGCAAAAGTGCTGGGGGAAGTCAGCAAATGCAAAAGTACATCACCTGTTTCTATAGAGGTTGAAAATGGACATGCCCCAGAGTAGCACTGAATATGTTTTTTGTCCCCACTAGGACATACTTTTATTTGCACAGCTTCTGTGTAAATGCAAGAAGTCTTAGTTGCATATTGCTCTTGATTTACTATGTAAAGTATTTGGCATTTGTTTAGAAAATAGGATTCCTTCTGAATAAGACAGTGCTAACATCATAAGTTGCTTAGGACTAATTAACAATAGATGAATCCTGTATTGTATACGTTCCTTAAATACATGTGTTTTCAAAGAAGCTGTTATTACTTTAGTTGCTGTTATTACTTTAGTTGCTGTAGCACAAATGCCTTTTAATTATTGTGCAGCCTTATTAACAGTGGAATACTTTGTTTAGCCACCTCGCACATCTCATCCTGTGGTGAAATTTTCCTGTACTGACTGTGAACCGATGGTCATTGACAAACTGCCTTTTGATAAATATGAATTAGAACCTTCACCACTGACCCAGTTTATCCTGGAAAGAAAATCCCCTCAGACCTGCTGGCAGGCAAGTAGAGTGCATGCTGAATTGAAGTTTTTTATGGAATGCTGTTTTTTGTAGACCTTATTCTATAATCAAAATAGAATGTGGAATTTCAGAACATGATACTTGGCATGTAAATCCAATCTAATGTTTTATTACAGGTATATGTGAGCAATAGTGCAAAATACAGTGAACTTGGTCATCCTTTTGGCTACTTGAAAGCTAGTACAGCGCTGAATTGTGTGAATTTATTTGTGATGCCTTACAATTACCCAGTCCTGCTTCCACTGCTAGGTAAATACTACTTCACATAAACTTTCTTACGGCGTAGGCAATTGAAATATTGATGTCATCTAAAGAGGTTACTGCAATTAATGCCAGTATTAATCGAAGAAAGGTAGAATCAGTAACATGTTTATCTTGTCTCCAGTTGTCTGGCCTTCATGACTCAGACTCAGTGTAAGATGATTTACTCAATCATAATTTTCAGTTATATTTTGGTCTATTGTTTTAAGAGTCTTTTTTCCTAATCTGTTGTCTCAATACCAATTCAATTTGATAATTTATCAGGTTCCATTTTTGGCTGCAGCGTTAACCTCGTGTGTGTGTGTTTGGTTTAGTTCTATATATTTTGAGTTGTAGATACTAATTTAATCATTGAGGAATCTGCATTTATTCAAGAGTTTTTTACAAGAATTTTCTTTTTAGAAAAAAAGATGTAATTCTGTCTAGACATGCCTTTCATTTTGCTATTTTGCTTTTTTTATAACCATTAGATGACTTGTTTAAAGTACACAAGGCAAAGCCTACGTTGAAATGGCGTCAGTCATTTGAAAGCTATTTGAAGACAATGCCTCCTTATTATCTTGGGGTAAGATGACTGTGTTAAAATTTCTGGTTTATATTGGCTATCCCCTATGGATGTAGTCTCTATTTCAATTAAAATTTGTATTAATTTGAGAGAGAATAGTTAAAATTCATACATAATGATAATGTTTTCACTGGAGTCCTGTGGAAGGCTTGAGACCTGAATGTTAGGAAATTTTCACCATTTCATAGTACACTGGGACTTCTATATAAATGATACTTTTGTTAACTGTTTCTGTATGAATGGAACTATTTGAAAATAAGAAAAAATTTCTGCCCTCAGAGTCTTTTTTGTTGTTCTTTTCAGACTTTCAGAACCTCAGGTTCTATTTGAAATGGGTACAGTTAATTGATGCGTGTATAAAGTTAAATATGACCATGCAATATATTCCATGTTTCAGCCTTTGAAGAAAGCTGTGAGAATGATGGGAGCACCAAACCTTATAGCTGACAATGTGGAATATGGACTTAGTTACAGTGTCATTTCATATCTCAAAAAGTTGAGTCAGCAGGTAATGTTGAAGCAAAAGAGCAGTAAAACCTTATTCTAATAGCAGGATAATCTTAAAATACTCGAGTTCAGTGGCTTTGAAGGGGGAAAAGAGCAGAAGGATCAAGTTAAAACTTTCCCATAAGCAATTAGCAAAAAAAATAATTTTGTTTTTTTGAACTGAAGGAAAATATAACATTTATATAGAGACTTTATAAACTGAACTATATAGAGTCAGATACAGAAGTACAAATTGAGGAGTTTTTCTATTTTAAGGAGCATTTTCAGTTGTGCAGAGAGTAACATACTTTTATCCAAAAGAAAACATGTTGTCTTTAAAGATGTTTTAGCATTTTTTCAGAAAATAGGGATTTGTACTTGGTGCATCTGGATCAAAGTGTTCTTTCTTTGGCTTGTGACATGAAGTGGAAAGTGTTCAGTAAATAAGATAGCTGACATAATTGAGAATCTCAAATAAGGATACAGAGGTAGAAGTGACAAGTTACCATTTAAAATTGTTGACCTTCAGACACTGTTCTTAGTGTCTGAATCTTTGAGTAGGCTCCTGCACTAGCTAAAGCATTTCTGCCCTGCTATCTCTGCTTTTGAACTGTGCACGTTAAGCTTTCTGTTCAAAATAAAGAAATAGTAGACTTGAAACTTTAAGAAGCAGTAGTGCCAAGTACTTGTAACTTAGCTAATGAGTTTTTATGGATCAGCTTTTTCTTAAAACATGAATATAAATTATTATTTGAGGAAACAAATGTCTTGAAGTCTGCAGTATATCCTGTTAAATCATAGTCATGTTGCTCAGTATTCTGTGAACTGATGTCTCAACCTAGACATCTTGGACTCCTCTAAGATGTAATGACATGCACTGCAAATTGTACTTAAAGCTTTTCTAACTTCTGAAAGGCCCTGCCAGTAAAGACTCAGCATTCTCAATACATATTCAAATTTTTGCGTAGTCTATAAATTTATGTGAAATTGCAAAACCAAAATTGGCAGTTGTGTTGCTAAATTCCTTTTGGCTCTTTTCACTGTGTTCTGCCAAAAAGCTGGCATTTATGAACATGTTTAATTCTGGTACAAATCTAACAGAATATTGGAGGTTAGGTCTGTCTGGTCAAACAATTGGTATTAGCATATATTTCACATTTATTAATGTTATGACTATTTGTATTGAGCTTTAAAAGAGCTGATACCACTCGGGTGACTGATCGCAACTACAGTTGTGGGATAATCAGTCTTGTGAGAGTTTGACTGTTCTCTTCAGTAACAGCTGAACATTATACAAGTACAGATAGATCTGCAGAGAATTACTAGTCAAATTCTGGCATTTTATGAAAATAAAAGCATTGCATGCATATTGGTGCTTAGATACTGTAATGGGCAGCAGAGGAGAAATATGTGGAAGACCTAGGCAGAAAACTGTTCACTATATTTAAAACTGTAGTAGGCATTAAGTGGTTATGTATTAAGCACTCCTTTAGTACTCAGCCTGGTTATGGTCGTCATAGTGTGTTAGCACATTGTTGAATCTTGTAGGTAGGAATTTAAAATGAATAAGTCTGACTAATCCTTTTAAGAGCATATTGTCAATTTTATTTATTTATTTATTTCAAATTAAGGCCAAAATAGAGTCCGATAGAGTCATTGGCTCTGTAGGCAAAAAGGTAGCGCAAGAGACTGGAATTAAGGTCAGAAGCAGATCACACAACCTGTCTATGGCACATAGGAACGATTTTCAACATCTGCTACAGGGGATTACTGGGGAAATTCCTCATAGACCTCTAGACCTCAATATGAAGGAGTATGCTGGGTTCCAAATAGCTTTGCTGAATAAGGTAAGCACCACTGTGTGTAATGTTGTTATTTTCAATATACTTCCATTGAAATGCTAGATATTGTTTCTTACATGGCATTAATTGGAACTTCATTTACTGGAACCATAGGACTTGAAACCTCAGACATTTAGAAATGCTTATGACATACCCAGAAGAAATCTTTTGGATCAGTTAACACGAATGAGATCTAATTTACTGAAGAGTACTCGCAAGTTCCTCAAAGGACAAGATGAAGGTTAGATAACAGTTTATATTTTGTCTGCCTGTGATATGATCATTGTTGAAAAACTATGTAAAAAATAGTGTCATTCTTTAAAATTTGGTGCGTGTCTGATACTGCCATTAAACTGCATGGGTTTTTTAGATGCTTTTTCGTTACCTCATTGAAGATAAAAATCGTAAGGATAGAGAAGACTGCTGATTCACTGCTCTGTCCTTTAGTCCATATGAGGAGTTTTGGGCTTTTACAGAAGACTCTTTGTTCACTGTTTTTCCCTGACTTTCATGGATCTATCTGACAAAAGAAAAATCACAGGGCAGTTCTGAGCATTATGATCTCTCTCAGTAAAAGTGGACTGTGAGCAGTAGAAAAGTAAGCTGGCTCACTGGGTGCTGCCACTGTGATTGTTTTGCCTGTTAAGCCAACAGCAAGTAATTCAGTAGTCTGCTAATTTATTCCTCTACCTTTTTTCCCCGTGTTCTGGCACTGTTTTATGGCATCTAACTGAAGATGTTGAAATGAGTGAGAAGGACAGTGCAAGTGAAAGCTTGTGTTACATTAGTGCTGCCACGACTTAGGTCTGATTAACATCTGTATATTTCACATTACATTACCATTTTGTCAGAGTAGTTGTTCTTCAGGGAGGAAGATTAACTCAGGGGTTTTTTTTCTGTAATTTCTTATGTATATTTTTCTGTATCAAGGAAGGCTTGGCAACTCTAAAACCAGAAGAAGTTTAAAATGAGCTCCTATGGATTTTTAAGAATTTATTGCTTTAGAGTGGTCAAAAGTCACCCTTGCTCTTGGAAAATGCTAGTCTTGACAATTAAGTTTTGGGTGGCTAAAGTTGGGCAAAGTTATGTCAAAGCTGTATGCAGCATGGTATTACTACTTTGCTTTAATATATCTTTTGTTTGTAGTAAGGTTTTAGTTCTAATTTGTTCCTAATCTGTTTTTTCACCCATTGCAAAGTTGGGACACGTTGGAAAAGTAATGTCTGTGCCTGACAACTATTGCTTATTTCCTGTCGTAATGATAAATCCACAAGACATGTACTGATTCATTTAAGCAAGTCTCATGAAGTCAAAAGTGTTATAAGTACCAGTTAGGCAAGAAAAATGGTGAGCTTTGCACACCTGTTTTGTTAATGCATATGGTAAAAGTCTGAAAACTGGAGATCTGAAATGGGTATAGACTAAGTTCTCCTAAGGTGAGCAGGACTGTGTATTAATTAACTGTTCTGTTTCGATAGATCAAGTTCACAGTGTACCTATAGCACAAATGGGAAACTACCAGGAGTATCTAAAACAAATACCTTCTCCCCTCCGCGAACTTGATCCTGATCAACCACGAAGGCTTCATACGTTTGGTAATCCATTCAAATTGGACAAAAAGGTGACTTTCCTGTAAAGCTCTTTTAAAAATGTTCTGTTGTGTTTGTGCTACTGTCTACATTGCTCTTGGAGTAGTCTATTGGAGAAACCCTTTCACATACTTGTAAAAATAATGGTTACAAGAAAGCGTCTCAGGTGTTCTTCCATCAGTAGTATCCTATGGAGGGCAGTTTTTATTGCAAATCCAGTATTAAGTCTCTAAATTGTATTATAAATGAAATATTTGTCTCTGTAGTATAGCTAATACCTAATCACACTTCCTTTACCAAGCTTCCACTGTAAAAAGCTTCCCATAACTTTGCCAGTCTTGGTTGTCTCTCTTATCCAAATCTGTCTTAGAATTGACCAAACTGCCAATATAATTTAGAGCTCTTGTATTAAGTGTGTGAATCCCTTTGCAATTTCTGAAAAGGAAGTTTGATGGCCCACTCCCTTACCTTACTTGGCAGACTGTTGGATAAGGGCCTTAAGCACATTGATTTGGTTTTGGAAGGGCTTGGTTGGCAATTTAGAATTCCAAACATAATGGCATATTGTATGTAACTCTAAAACATGCTAAACATTATTATAATATCAGAGCATTAATTGTACCTTATATTATGTGGTTTTAGTGTGAAGCTTAAGAATTCTTCCTGTCCAATTAATTACAGGGAATGATGATAGATGAAGCAGATGAATTTGTATCGGGACCTCAAAATAAACATAAAAGACCTGGAGAACCAAATATGCAAGGGATTCCAAAAAGGCGACGTTGTATGTCCCCTCTGCTCAGAGGGCGACCACAAACTCCTCCGGTTGTGAATAACCACATTGGAGGAAAAGGGCCACCAACACCAATTGCACAAGCACAGCCTGACCTTGTTAAACCCGTTGCTATTCACAAAAGTAAGTGAATCCATTGTCTTTAAAGTTTGCTTTTTAATTTTTCCAAAAAAGCTTTTCTATGTATAAGATAACGCTGGCCGATTTGTCAAATACGGCAATTTTAACCCTCCCTCTTGAAAATGAAGTGTTTTAAGTGTGCATCTGGGGTTAGTTACAGAGTTCATATAGTCCTTCAGATGGAAATCTTCTATATAAATTCCAAGTCTAAACAATGTATTTTCTCTCTTCTGAGGGGTGAGTGTAGACAGTGAGAAGGGTGTTCTTCCTTTGCCTGGAAATTCAGATCCTCCAGAAGTATCACAGCATGAAGTTAATTTGAATTCTGCTTTAGTGCAGTGAAATCACTTCCCTTGGTGTGATGCTGAGGTGCTGTATAACTCTCTTGCTCACTGTTCAGTACTAAAGTAAAATTGGTCAGTTTGATTTAAAAGGGAAAAGACACCATGTCATAAAATCATGCTTTACAAGTGTTTTTTCTTTTATTGGTAGTCCAGGTTGTAATTTCCTTTTTCACACAATATCCCTGTGATTTTTCAAAAGCCATTAATTGCTAGGAGATAGTGATGGCTCAGTGTTATAATCCACAAACAAGTTTTCTTATGCCTGACATGCGCAGTAGACTATATGAGCTGCAGCGTAGTTTTAAGAGTCTAATAATACTGACCTGACTCATTGACTTGTATCAGATGACAAAGAACTTGAACCTGTCAAGTGTAATCTTTGTTTTTTCAGCATCAGAAACAAATAATGAAGTTGGAGTTCATGATGTCATTGAGAATCATGTTACAGACCCCCTTTCATCAGATGTTTTCCCAAATACTGTGGATTCAGAGTTTTCACTGTCCTCTTCACCATTCAGTTCATTGGATCGACGGACAGCTCATACAGAGGATGTAGGCCATGAACATTTAGGGAATAATTTGAATGTTGATGGGTTTTTGGAGAATCATGAGGGATCAGATAGTAAAGAACCAAGTACTGAAGAGAACTTGACAATGTCTTCACCCAGCAAAGGGAAAAAACCAGTGCATTGCAGAAGTTCCAGAGAGATTAATATAGAGCTAAGAGCACAAATTATGAAAGAGATCCGAAAACCAGGAAGGAGTAAGTATACTGAATTTCTTTCAGATAATTGGCATGAGAGTTAAACAAAGAATTCATACTAGATCACTATTTTAGAAATGTACTGGACCATAAGACTGAAGCAAAATAAATTTAAAGCTGAAAAGATTTGTTTTAAAACATCTTCTAAAAATTTACTATAGGAGTGATTAAAACATTGCTATACCTATCCATGTTCATGAAAGTAATGTCTTTTATATCAATACTAGAATTGACTTGTCAGGTGCTAATAATATCATAAACTGCAATATGCTGTGTGGTATTTTACATTGGTTCTCATTAAGTAGGATGTTATTGCTACAATTGCTAGGAGATACAGCCTAAAAATTTACAAAAACTAAATTAAATCTGTTACATTTCACTCAGATCTATTACAACAGGTATCTGTATAGGCATCTTTCAAATAACTGATGTTTCTCTTCTCTTAACCTTTAAGAATATGAAAGAATCTTCTTTTTACTGAAGCATGTACAAGGAAGCTTACAAACCCGACTGATATTTTTACAGAATGTTATTAAAGAAGCTTCAAGGTAGGTAACGGAATTGTGTTATTCTTACAAAACTACACCATGTAGTGCCATGTATAATTGCTGGACAGGCACACAGTTGCTTGAAAACAATGCTTTGTACTGCAAGTAAATAATTCCCTATGAAAGAGCAGAAATGCATAAGCTTCTTGAGGTGTTGTTTGTACCAACTTACCATTTTCCCTCGGGTTTTGGCTTAAAGATGTTAGCAACTGTAACTGCCAAATCCCTGAACATGTATAGAAAGATGTATGCTCAGAAAGATGTCTCTACTCTTCAGCGTGCTTCATTCAGCGATACTGTAGTCCTGTCTGAGACTTTGGAAACACAGCTAGCTTGTCACTGGAGAGACTTGATAAGGATTTAAATCCTGTGGTTTTGATCCAGATAGAAACTTACAGTATCCTTAGACTGTCTGTACTTAGCTTTCTACATCTTTACTAAAAGGAAAGAAAGGAGAAACATATCAGACCCAATAGTGGTTGAGTTGCAGGGAAATAGTAATTTCGGCATCTTACTTGGATCATAAATATAAATAGAACTTTGAGGTTTACTTCAGAAACCTCAAAGAATAGTTGCTACTTATTCTCGAATATATTTTTTGTAGTAGTCTGCTTTTTTCATGTGGCATTATTGAATAAACTTTATGATGAAAAAATGAAGTAATTTTAGGAGAAAACTGTGCTGAGGAGCTATGGTACACTGGATGTTGGACATTAATACAGATCCTCTAGCCTTCTATTGCCAGCTCGGTGAGGCATGTAAATTTATATAGATCATGCTCTTCCTATAGCAACAATTGCTTTATTGTGCTTTTGCTTAATTTGTTATATTGCCTATTAAAGTTGTTCTATAGTTTGTAGATTATACGTTCTTTCTCACTGTCACAGCACACCAGAACAGTACTGTTGCTCTTGGAGTTTGTGGCAGCCCTTAGTAGGGTCAGAATGTGTGTGCCTGTAAAAGTAGGCTTTGAAGATCACCTGTAACTCTCATTTCTCTTGCACAATCTCTTTATTCCAGCAATCTTTAGTTGACACTTCTACATAATTTGTCAGTGGTTGAGTGTTGCTCTTGGATGATTCAGAATTACATCCCATTTCCTACCATAACCAATTGTTTTCTGTACCTGCTGATGGCAAAGGCTGGCAACTCTATTTGTTGACTGTTGTTAAACTTCAGGTTTTATTGGTTTGAGTGTAGGAACAGCTTAATCTTCTTCTCCTCTCCTTGGTTAGCTTTTTATTGTGTGAACTTTTTATCCACCTGGGTAACACTCCCCACAAACAGTATGCAGTTCTCTGTCTTTTTCCTTATCCAGGCAAGCTATGACATTTAACGCAGGTTCCCTGTTCCCTGCAGGACACATATCTAGGCTTTCCAGACTCATTAATACAGTTTTGTTAACTGATAGCTGACTTTGCAGTGCAATGGATTGCAATTCAGACTTTGGATGCCTGCTTTCTTTCCCTGCTCCATGGAGTGCCATCTCTGAACACAGGCTTAGGAAGACTTCTGATAATTTCAGCAAAAAAGTTCATGTTTATAAAGAGTTCCCATTTAATTCTGGAGGTTAATCCACTGTAGTTGTAAGAGGGAGAGGAAGATTTCCAGAAGATCCAGAGTTTTCAGCTTCCTTTGGGAACTGCCTGGCCTGCAGTTCCTCTTGGTAGCAGAAAAGCTCTCACTTTTGAGAGACAATGAGGAAAAAGAGAGGGGAAGCAGTACTTGAAGTGTGGTGTTGTCTGTGGGGTACTGAGAACTGGGAGAAGGATATGTAAGGGGCAGAGCATGCATATTCAATGACATAGTGGTTGGGAATGGGACCTTATTTTCCCCGTAGTCAAGCTGGGATTGTGGGAAGGCTTGTGATCTGGAAATTAGGGCATGTACCATGTCTCTGTGAGCCAAGGATATGGATCAGGATGCCTGACTGGAACTACAGGCTTCTGCTGGGGTTTAGTGAAGTCACAGGACTGAACTTGGTATATAGTTCAAAATATTTTCATTGCTGCCTATCTTTGAGCACATGTATGGCTACCAAAGCATTGGTTAGAAGTGGCTTCTCAGAGTTGCAGAAATGTTGCAAAGGGGGGAGGGGTTAGCTGGACACAGCAGGGAGTTGTACTTCCTAAGGTAGGGGTGTAAGCAGAGGTGACAGAATGGCCTACTGATCGAATTTGTACAATTGATATGGAATAGAACTGCAGAGACTCCAGAGGTATGGATTATGCCTGTATTTTCCTTTAATTTCTTTCTCCAAGTTTTAATTTGTATTTTTTGTCAGGAAGTCTGCTTTGCACTGTGTAATGGCTGTTCCTTCACCAGTACCAACTTCATTAACTTTGAATGCATCATGAAGGCATGCAAATAATCCCTAAAAGCTGTTTGCCAGCTTTAGGATTATAGTTCTTTTGATGTATGCTTTATTCCTGTACTTCAGAACTTTACTTTTGGAAGCAACAAACTCTTAACTCTCTTTCTGCTGGCTTTCTGAGGGCTGAGTGATGTTCAACAATGTGCTGTAGTAAACTGTAGTAAACATAGTTTTGCATTCAGTAAATGGAAAAGCGAGTTAATGGTTTACCAGAATCTTAGGAGACAGTGTATACATATGAGGTATGTGTAGCCTCACCATGCACTGTTCCTGAAGTAATAGCTGAAGTTTCCAGAGTTCAGTAGAAGTTCTGTGAATGATGTTTCATGTATTACTCTGTGCATCCATTGTAATGCTTTCTTTTAAATCCAGGTTTAAAAAACGAATGCTGATAGAACAGCTTGAGAGTTTTCTGGAAGAAATCCATCGCAGATCCAATCAGGTCAACCATATCAACAGCAGCTAAGAAACTGCACATAGGAGAGCCACAGCAGGGCACTGCTGTTCTTACTTGCATTCATTTTTGACATGCACTCTTATCTTAAGTTCCTATACCTGAAACTATGAGAAGCTGCTCAATAAAATGATGAGAAGTATCCATCATCCTTTTTTTTTTCC
The DNA here is from genome assembly GCA_036785705.1 of Acanthornis magna. Classification (NCBI taxonomy): domain Eukaryota; kingdom Metazoa; phylum Chordata; class Aves; order Passeriformes; family Acanthizidae; genus Acanthornis; species Acanthornis magna. The sequence continues at coordinate 20,014,973 of JAWUZG010000090.1, forward strand.
TCACTTCTGTTATTTTTGTAATGTGAAAAATACTACAAAAACATTTTTATTTAACTAAATGGAGAACTTTTTGCTTGTCATGGACATAAGTGTCACTTTCCCTCAGGTTCTATATTTCTTAATCTAACCTTCAAAACTATCACCTCTTAAGGTTGAACTTTGCCAAAAAGTTGCTTTGTAATTTTCAAAAAAAAAAAAAAGCACATACATTAAACAAGGTAATGTTTTGTATATACAGTTATTTTGGATATATTATTGTAAGTTGTATAAATGTATTTTGAAAAATATTTAAGAAAAGCACTTTTGTTATTCCATCAATAAAGTCTCTATTTTAATCTTTGTGTAGGTTTGAGTAGTTTTTATTGGAATTATTTGTTTTGCCTTCCCTTTCCGAAGCTTGTGTGTTCTAGTATCAGTGTTAAAAAGTGAAGAGTGGTTTTGTATCACTGGATGTTCTGCTCTTAATCAGAGAATGAGTGAAAGAAAGCTAATGAGGAATTGCAGCTACAGTAGGATTTCTTGTGTACTTTGCAGTTTTCCAGTTGGTGACCAGCATAACAAACTGATGTTCTGTATGCACATCTGCAGCCATGACAAATCCCAGTTTTATTGGGGGATACAGTGCAGTGAGGCAGGAATCTGTAGCCTTTCAGGAAGGCTGCACAGAGTTTTTCTGTGTCAGAAGATTTTACATGTTTACAAGAGCAGGAACAGCCAGAGGGTGCTGCTGCCTGGGCACACAGTATCATTGATTGCTTTACTAGCCATGTCTTTCAGCTGTGCTGGATGCTCTGAATATCTGGGAAGCCTTGATTCAGTAGGAGCTGAATAAAACATTCCTCTCTGATGCTTTTCTTAGGAGTCAATGGTTTGCAGTCTTCACCTAAAATCTTTACGGGCTTGGATTTCTAATGCTTGTGCCATAAGTTGCTGAGCACTCGCCATATCCCAGGTTTTGTTAGGATGCTGAAATAATGCCCATTTTTCTTGATGCCATTAGTCTCATTCAGTGTTCTTCAGGTATGTCCATTCTATGCTGTGTATGCCTCAAAGGTAGGAAAGGTAGTACTGCTACCTTTATTTGCAATAATGTTTGTTTGGTCTCTGAGTGGTTATTTCTGCTTCTCACCTGCTCTTTCTGGAACAGGCTGCCCTGGGAAGTGGTGGTCCCTGGAAGTGTTCAAAAAGTGTGTAGATCTGGTGACTGGGGACTTGGTTTAGTGGTGGACTTGGGTGGTCCTGGGTTAATGGTTGGACTTGATCTTAGAGGTATTTTCCAACCTTAATGATTCTATGATTCTGTGTCAGTTTTGAAATAACCTTTCAATTTAATTATCTTTTCACGGCGTTTTACTGCTTGCTTGTTACCTTTCTATATCAGCTGGATTATAACTGTCTGAGGTCAGACTGTATCTTAATTTTATTCTTAAGCTTTTGACTTCAGGACAGGGAAATACAATTGTGCTTGAAAAAGAACATATCCCAAAGCTTTCTTGTGAGTTGCTTTCATTCAGATGACGTACATACTCAGTAGGTCAATTTGACTCAACACTCATTTTGACTTTAGCTGTGGTGAAGTTGAACAGAAGCTGTTGGCCCATATTAAGCATTTAGGAGGCTAAATATGTTCTGTTTTTTCACAAATCTTTATTTAGTTACCGTCTTTGCTGTAGCTGTGATGCTGATGATTCCTAGTCAGCTCTAAGTTTCAACAGTGTCTACAGTGTAATAAAGTAGTGGAGGGATTACTCTCATTTATTCTTGGAAACCTGATACTGCTTAAAACAAACCTGATATTGCTTAAAACAGTGTTTTAATAAATATAATGTAGCCTTTAATTTCATTGGAGGAGAGCTCATTATAAGGAGGAGCAGGAGTCCGGGTATGCGTTTAGTGCTTATTATGAAGGATTTGTAACTCTTCCTATAAAGAGTACTGAACCTGTAAATGAAAACAATGCTAACATTATTTCAGTTTGAGGCCGCATTTTCCAAGTGTAGTATAGTTTAAATACATAAATTAAGCATGGAATTAGCAGATTATAGAATCATTCATTGCTTGTATGGAAAAACTGACTGAAATGCATGCTTCTCTTAAAATAATTCAAACATTTCTGTATTAAAAACACCTTTCCCCAAATCCTTGGTAGCCCAAACCAGAAACCTGCCAAAATCTGAAACTTAACACTGAGCAAAACAGAACCTAGGTTCATTGCTTTGTGTGTTCATATTTTAGTTACAGAAGAGCATGAAATTACTGCCTCAGATTCATTGGATTTGTGGTTGTTTGTTTGTATTTCTGTTACCTTGCCTGTCCCTCAAAGGGAATGTGCTCAAACCTGAAATTCAGATTAAAAAACTCTATAAACTTTTTCAATTATTTTGAGCAGAACTATGCTGTTTTAAGTCTTGTAATACATATTTCTGCTATTACTAGAAAATTGACGCAATGAACACTTGGTCTGCATAAAGATTTGTCATGAACTTCATGGGCATAGAAGTTTTAAGCACTTCTAGACAGGTGGATGAAAACTAGGTCTTGTTTACCCTTTCTAGTTTTTCATACCTCAAAAACTTGAGTTGCTAAATCTGAGCAAAGAAAATGACTGTTTTCACTTTTTGCGTTAAAAAGCTTGAATTACAGAAATGTGATTTTCAATTGATTGGAAGGTATGTATTTTATGCTTCATATAAAAATCCTATTTTACAATCTGATTTCCTTCCTTTATATATTTATATATTTATATATTTATATATTTATATATTTATATATTTATATATATATATAAATATATAAATATATATAGTAAATTGACCAACTTATTCACCAGAATAAGTTTATTCTTAATCATGAAGAGTCTGTGGAGCGGATTTCATAGATGAGCTTATTAATGCCTTTTCATTCCAAAATTCTGCATTTGCCAAGTAAAATACTTTTTTTCATTGACTGGTAATGATTTCCAAAGCATATTTATGACAAAACCTCCTCCAAGGTAGTAATTTTCTCTTCAGGTGCTTGCAGTCTGGTCAAAATTTAAGATATGTGTTTTTTAAGCAAAATGTTACATGCACAGGTATTCACTGACTAAGGGAACAGTGTGTGTTGCTTGGAAGCAGATAAGGAAAATGATCCCTGTCTTTGTGCTAGGCCCCAGTGTTTTACTGAACCTTATAAATGTCTATATGTTTCTTGAAATCTAAATGGCTGTGACTCCAGTTATGTGAGAAATTTGGTGGTTTGAACAACTTTTAGGAAAGTAGTTCAGGTGCAAAATTACTACATTGTGAAAGGTAAAAGTTGCTGGAAATTGGCCAGCTGCTTCAGAGTAGCAAAGACCTGCTAAATGGTGTGTAATACAGTTCTTTATTATTGCCAACAAGCTATAGGATATTTTCTTTTGGCAGAGGTTCTGGAGTAACTTAATGTGATTGGACATCTGAAATCAAACTTAGAATCCAGTATGGAAGCTAAAGGAGCACTGTGGTGCTTCACCCTAAGACACGCTCTGCCATTCTGTTTGGTTTTTGTGTGGTTTTTGTTTGGGGGCCATTTGCAAGAAATGAGTTAACAGTTGCAAAGAGACATTCACTTTTTGGCAGAAGTCTGTTTGCTGTCAGTATAGGCATGAATAAGTTTCATTTATGGGGAAAGATTTCTATTTTAACTACTTCAGATGTTAAGCTAGCTGATCCAGCCCATTTGCAATTTGAATTGCCCTGTGGAGATCAGTTCCTGATGCTGGAGCATTTAACATCTGTGAGATCTTTCTAATGCCTGTAATTTTGATAGGAATTTTTGAGCACATACTGCGTGTCCAAAGAAGAGGCTAATCTGGCTTCCTTGACTTCTATGAGTACTACACATTCTTTTTAAGGAAATTAAACTCTGTGCTTTAAAATCCCAAACCCCACTGTTTCCATGGTTGTGGAAGTTTTCTGGACTGAAGAATGGTGTGCTATTTGTGTTGATTTCAGTGCTGCTTGTGAGGGATTCTGTTCCTGAAAGGCAGAGCATGCATACCTGTATTAGCTTGTCTCAGGAAAAACGTGAAGGGTCGGTCTGCTTTGAAAATAGGCGTTCGAGATCTTTTTAGTAAGACCATTGCTGTAATGCAACAAAGAAAACATCAGTAAAATGCATCTATTTTCTTTTCATGTTCTGCACAGTGCCCTCAGGCTCTGATGGTTGGTACCTTGACTTTTGAGTTGCTCCTCTGCTTTAAGACTAAAACAATTTTATGCAGCAATGAAATTAGTCTGGCTGAATTAACAAGTCAGGAGTTGAGAGACTACGTGCAGGTGAGTTGTGCATATTTTGATGCTGAAGTGAGTCTGCTGAAGTGAGTCCTTGCTTTGGATCTCAAAGGTAATTTTTGTTATCATCACATCCCTAACTCTATTGAAATCATACCATGCTATTGCTTCACCTGTTAGCCAATTCCTAGCTATGCTGTTCTGGTGAAAAAGATAAGTAAGGTACAAATGTAGTTCCTTATCTAACTGGGAGACAAGCAGTAGAGAAATATCTGTCATCCTGGAGTTTCTCTTGTCAGAGCTCTCACCAAAACCTTAAGTATCCTCAACTCAATTTATGACTGTCTTTCCTCTCTCTGGGTTGTGGGTTAATTATTAGATTAAATAAAGAATTTTTAAAAATTATGATGGCTCAGCTATTATTAAAATACATCTGTTTAAATAAATTCTTCTTTGTAACTATATAGTATTATGAACATATTGTCAAGAAACGCCAATACTAAACCCACCAGATTTGGATTAATTTTTGAACAATTAAAAAAATTGAACTAGTTTGAAAATTCAAGTAAGACACAGCAAAACTAGTTTGAGAGGCACTATTTTAGTGCTTGTAAAAAAAAAAAAAGGTGCTTAGTTTCAAGTCATCGTGTGGCTAGATCCAGAACTTTTAAAGTAAACAAATGTAATTACACTTTAAAAAATCTGCTTGTTAGCTTGGTCTGACTGAAGTTAAGGGATGTTTTGGCATTGATTTCAAGGGGATAAAGGTCTACTCCTTTTAGTCTTTGGTATGTAATTGAAGCGACCTAAAAGCTTTTATTTTGTATGTGGTTTACCAGAGTGTTATTAAAAATATTACTGCCCTGATAGAGATTAAAATTGCTACAAAACTTGAAAGTGTACAGCTCTGCAGAAAGGTTAACTTAGTTATGTCAAATGTTCTCTGTACACCCACATATGTACACACGCACCTTATAGAGAGCTCTTTGTAGAGCAATACTGAATACACAAATTCAGGTGAGCTCAGGTTCCTTTTGGCATTGTCACTGTGGGATGTTTGAGTGAGGGGATGTGTGACAGGTTGGGTACCACAGTGCGCTGCACTGCCACTCTGTCTCTACATGCCCCTTGAGTTATTTCCTGGAAGCAAGGAGAAGTGGTAGGGTGCCCAGATCCCCAGCCAAGGACCACCAGCATTTGTGATGTGGGGCACATGAGATGAAAGGAGAGATGTGGTTAATGGTGACTGAGTCATTTACTGACTGTGTAGTCCACAGCTGAGATTTGACTCTGAATCTCTCACTCACCTGGTCCCAGCTGCTCATGGGGAAACAATCTCTTACCAGAAGCTACTGCACATGGTCATGCTTCAAAGTATGTAAGAATCAAGCTTGTCTGCATAAAACTTGCCCATGATTACCTTTAGTGTTATCAAAGAGATCATTCTCAAATCCTATAACAGTTCAGGAGCTATAAATAAAATATTCCTAACTTTTTTTCATTATTTGTTTTTATGATCTGAGCGAAGAGATTATTTAACTAACAGGAGAATAAATGCTATGTTTTCTCAAACTGGATATTCTCTAGACTGGCAAAGTTACTTTTTCATTTGAGCCATTACATGTTAGTTGGACATCAAAAATTAAAGGTTCTTACGAACAAGTAAAAAGGTAAAATGGAGGTGTGTTAAATAAAAAAGTTTAAGTTGGGCATCCACATAAATGCTACCATGCTTATTTTGTTTTAAATAGAAGACTAGTAGTTGGTTTTGTGATGAGCTCCAGAAGTGAGGTTATGTCTGTGTATTTGATTTACCTGTAGCTCCTGATGCCTTTGTACCATCTTCTGTTAGTTCAATCTCTGCTTTGTGAATAGCTTCTGAAATGTAAAGGTTATCTTGCTCTGCAAAAAAACAAAAAGTTTTTTTCTGCCTTTCATTACTAATATATTAAAAAAAAATAATTAGCTTTTACCTTTTTTCCCCGCATAATCTGAGGATCATATAACTATTAGATATTTCAGCCATCATTGACTATCTTCCCACTATATGGATAACAGTGGATTGAATGCTGAATAGGAGTTACTAGTTTGAGAGGTCTGCAGGTTGTGGTGGAAGGCAAGGTTACATGGTGAAAATAGAAACTTCAATTAACAGAGTGAGGACAATGAAAGAACTGAAGAACCCTTGGAAGGGAACTTGTAGAAAAAATGCTCTTCAGGAAGAAACAATGGGACTGTGACATAAAATGAATCTTGGGTGAGAATTAATGTCAGAAAGATACTGAGTAGAGTGTCACAAATCTGCTTCTCTCCAGGTGGCTGCAGATGGCAGAAAATGGGAAAGGCTGGAAGTTTTTTCTTTCTTATCTGAATTTGAGGATCAAGTCCAACATGTAGGTGAAATCAAAGAAATGCTAGAAGAGCATTTTATCTATTTCTGCCTGAATTTTGTCCAGTCAAAAAAAACTGGGGAGAGGCAGAATTTCTAAAATTAGATAAATCTTACACATTTTTGAGGAGAAAACCAGAAGCTTTCAGGTATAAAGAAGCTATTCCAGGTCTGAAATGAAGTAACACATTTGTTTGCTAAATGTGATCTGAGTGTAAATATTCTGAAGATTATGGCTTCTGCTTCATATGGAAGAGGAAATGAAAACTTACCTGTTTTTTTTTTTTTTTTACTGTATCCATTGGTTAAGTAAAAGATAAATTTTCCTTATAAACTCTGCCTTATGTAACTCTTAGACCACCTTGAACCTTGCTCTTACAACAGTGGTACAAGAGTACAGCTGCGAATGGCCTCAACATACCCTTTGTTCCATACCCCTGCCAGGGCAGGGTCACAGACTTCTCTACACCTCATCCTGTATGCCAAAAGCCATCGAGTTGTGAACATAGGAAGGAAGCTGCTAAATGATATTGATTATGGAATTAATTTCCCCAAAGTATTTATCTTATTTAAGTAGATATTAACTTTATACAATACATCCTTGTGTACTTTATCTGTGTAGTAACATTTGTTTGCAATAAGCAAAGCAGCAGTGAGCAGTAACAAACTATTTTAATGTGCATCTGTGTGCAGTGTGAGATCTATATTGCAATAGAATATTGCTATGTTGAGTTTTGAAAGTGGCATAAAAATCTCCATGAGTAATGTATCTTTTGAGGGTCATCCCAGGAAAGCAACTTTTCTGTAAAAGCAGGTTTGTCTGAATTGGAGCAATTTCATTTATTCACTCACATGCACAGGAATGTGAGCTGCTTGCTGGGCAGCTATGACTCCAAGTCTTTACTGTGAGCAGAAATACCTAAGTAAAAATATTTTGTTGCTGGAAATAGTAAAAAAAAGAGATTTTTTTTTTTTTGCATTTAATTTTAAATGGGGGCATATTTTCCAAGGAGCAGAAGTGGTTCAGGCTTCCAAAACTAAGTATTTTAGCAAAGGGAAAGTATAACTTTGTCTACTGGTCACTTGGATTAGCAAGACAATACAGCCTGGGCATATACTAGTGTTGTTTGTGGTGCCAGGAGTTAAAATACAGATTTGTTAGATCAGCATCCCTAACTCTTATATAACTGTTTAAAAACACAAATAGGAATGCAAGTTGTACTAAAGCATCCTAGATTTCTGAATAAATAACCATTTCTCCAGGCCAATACTGTCTTGACAATTTTAATCTTAAAGAGAGGAAAAAAGAAAAAGTAAGTTCAAGACCAAAACCAAGCCTGTCTTTTCCAGGTTCGTCTTTCCTACAAAACAGTTCAAAATGCAATTGCAGTTGACTGTGAATTGTGTTTTAGAGTTTCACAGAGAAAGAAGTACAATCAATTCAGGACCAGGTCTAATGAATCATTTAAATGTAAGTCTACAACTATTGGGTCAAGGATCATTTTGTATTCAGTCAAGCCTCTTACCTGAAATGCCTTTAAAATTAGCAGTGGTGGGATCAAATGCATCTCTAATTCCCAAGGCAGAAAAAACTGTCTTTAGGTCAAAAAGGCTTTGAATACTGAACCTGAAATTAATATGATAGACTTTATTTAAATGCAGTATTGGTAGAGTTTTGTAGAATTGAAAGACATTACAGATACAATTTATTTCAAGCCTTTGCATTTCATCCATCATTTCCTGTATGAGCCCAGTGCATTGTCTGATTAAGTGTATTTGCAGAAAAGCAGCTCATCTTTATCGGAAGACATTAACAGAAGGAATCCCTCACCACCCTCTGTTGCCATCAGATTGCTACTAAGTCTTCTTGATGTGTGAATTCTGCATTTTCCCAAAGTGTTCTAATATTCTTTCTGGCTATAGCAAATGTCCCTTTGAAATTTTTCCCAGAAATTAGCATGAAGGAAACAAATATTAATGTACACACTGGTTTGCAGTGCTTTGTTAATGTGATGAATGCATTGTAGGAGGTGTGTAAAGAAGCCCTTCTGTGCTGATCCATACAATAGATACAGAAAATACCTCCAGCACGGCTGTTTGCTAAAACAATGACTGACTAAAGTGGAAAACAGATGACTGAAACCTGCTTTGTGCATGGAAAGATGGTTGTGACTGCTGGATGGGGAGGCAAGCTCTTTGTCCACTGCCTTTTTAGTACTCTGACTAGTTTAAAAAATGAAAAATACTGTGTCTTTATAAGGTTATATGTTTATTCTTCCTTTAGCAGAGGGAAAAATGAGTGTGGGAAAGGTCCAACAACGTTTCTCTGTTTTAGATCCTTAAAGGATTTATACCCCAAACAGAGTTTAAAAAGCTGTAGGATCAACTGACATACTGGGGTTTTTTAAAAATAGTACAGAGCATAACCAGAAAGTCTTGCCATTCCTGGCTCACCTCTTTGTGGTGTAAGAAAGGGTTAGAGCATCTCTGATCATGTGGTGAATAAAGAAACCAAAAGCATGGCATTTGATTTTGCTCACACACTGCTCGTGTCAGCACTGTCACATGGGATTATGACAGCTCAAGTAGTGAATCCATCCTGCTAACATTGCTTACCTAGGCAGAAAAATGTCCATCTTTGTTCTCTTCAAGCTGTTGGCCCAGAGGGTTATGGTTTTGGCAGAAAGATGAGACTCGATCTGGGACAAAGGTGTTCTTTTGTGGCTGGGAAGCACTAGGAACATGCTGAGTTTCTCCCCCAGGTAAGGTAACTCGACCACGCTGAAAGCCTCCAGAGCTGCAGTCTGGAACTGGCCTGTGGGTGGGCAAAGAGAGATCTTATTTCATCACTCAAGTGGGAAAAAAAGCCCCAAACCCACAACCCTTGCTGGGGTCAGCAGACAGTTCGGAGCAGCTGTGGCAGGATGTAAGGAGTGGCTCCTGCAGCCAGCTCAGGCTGCTGCTAACTCTCAGCAGGCTCATCTGAGCAGAGCTGAGTGTGTCAGGGACACACATATTGCAGCAGAGCAGTGCTACTCACACTAATAGTACCTGAAGCACCACCTCAACAGAGCATGGATATTTTATTACTTTCTCACATAGTAGCTGTCCACCTTGCTCAGAGTTTTGGGATAAAAACCCCCAAAACTACCAAGGCAATGACAGCAACTATGATGACTCTTCCCACAATGTGTGTTCTTTGAATAAACTTAAAATTTTAATAACATTTTTCACTAAAATTATACTACAATAGATATGAATTACAAAAGCAAAATGCAGAGTGTCCTACTTAATTACTTAAAACCTACTTTGGCTCGTGTTTCCATCTTTATTACCTTTAAAAATCGATTTAAACCTTATTTCAAGAAACAAATAGTTCTATTAAGCAAGAGGTAGTATATGTTTATTTAAGTATGAACTATTTATTTATTTTTGGTTTAAGCACCAAATTTATAATTTTTGAAAATCTAGGCATGAAGACTTATAAAAATTAGATGAAGGTCATAAAAAGTAGTCTCGAAAGTAAAAGCTGGAGAGCTTCCAAACTTGCAATTAGTTTCACAGCAATTTGTAATAGCCATGTAGAAGTACCATTTTCACCGCATATTCCAAAGAACAATTAATCCAGGCATTTCTAATGGACTCTGTTATACAGTGGAATAGATTTGGCTGTCACAATTTTGCTTCTTTATTTTTTCACCTGAGAATCCAATCAGTAGCGTTTCAGGAACACTCAGCAATAGTTAGTGGCCAGGAGTTAAATACAACTTAACTACAAGGCACAAGTGGAAGTCTTACTGCATTTGCTGCAGGCCATCCAAAATATTGAATCTACTCCTTCACCCAGCTGTAGCAGTTCTATCTTCAAGGGTAGATGCTCACACTCTTTGAGTCAGGAGTTGTAAATAACTGTTTATAGGTAGCTTGTGTTCATAGCATCTAAATATTTGGCAATAAATACATAGTTATGGGATGTCTCATATATTTAGTGTACAGTGTTTGTTAGTTTTGCAGTTGTGGACTAGACAGGATTCATTAAGTGTTGATTTTTCTGCTAGATTAAATTTTAGGCTCTTAGATGAGCCCTCCTGCCTTGCAACGTAGAGAGAGAATTGCTCTGTTAAAACCAGCTCCCAGCATGTGGATCATTTTCTGGGGAAAGATGTTCTGGTTTCTAATGGGCAAGCAAGGAAAATTTATATTTGCAGTGTGCTGGACATGAGTGGTTTAATTTGTGGGCATGCTGATATTTTGAAGTCAGCACATCCTGCACAAAGGTTATACAGTCCTTATTTATTAATTAGAAAGAAAATCAAAGACTAGCTTGAGTCAGAGCATTTAGTGTTCCTTGCTTGAACTGATTTTGAGCATCCCATAAGGACTACCCATATGCTAAATTAGAATTCAAACATTGTTAAGAAATTGCTTGGAAAAATGAATATGTAAAAGAGTTGTGGTGTTTAAGAGGCATGTGTAAACGGTAATGTTGACATTTTCTTAGAGCAGTCTTTCTTGTCTCCAGGCTGGTTTGTTCTGCATGGTGATGTTAAAAGGATAAACAATGTTGTAAATGCTGCAATTGATAACAAGCCACAGCTTATCGTTCTCACTCTGTGTTTTGGATCCTGGTGGGAGACAGCTGCTAACATTTAATAATGAAGAAAAGTTATCTCAGTCCTCTGTTTGGTTGTACTGAGCCAGTCTTTTGCATTAATTTTAAACTGATTTGTTAGAAATGTTTCTGGCTTTTTTAGTGACAAAGATTGAATTGGCCCAATCAAATCTGACGATCAACAAATTTTAAATTATCCCTTTTACTTTGGCTTTCCTCAAAAGTCTCTCCAGCTGCAGAGAGCTCACATGTTTCTGGCTGGATGAAAGGTAATCCAAATATTTTGTCCAACTTTCCTTTTCTGTGCAAAAATATAGGGCTTCGGCTACCTACTTAAGGGTGATAGGATGGAGTCCTTGTGTTGGGCAAGTGGTCAGAAGAGCACAAAAATTGATTTCACATCAAGTTTGCAAGGACTCTGGGGCAAATATGTGGTCAGACAATGCAGCTCAGCTGTGGAATTCCTGGTTGCTGGCTTTACCTGAGATCTCTACTTGTATAAGCACTTGCAGCCTTCTGTCCTTTAATAATCTGGGGCCTGAATGATCAGCACCCAGAAAATGAGAAGAACTTGGATGTGGAATTGCAAATGAGTCAGCAAAGATTTTTGATAGCCTGTAGATTCAGTTGTTCCCCATCACTAGGAAACAGGAGTACGTTTGTAAGAAAAAGAAGGCAATCTGGTAAATTTTAGGTCCATTTTCGAGAAGTTTTAGGATGCACTGGAGAAAAGAATAATCAAGTCACAGAGGGAAGTAGAAAGTGAGATAAATTGCAATATCAAGTAGACTAGTGAACAAAGCTATTAACCTTTTTGACTTGATAACTAATTTGACAAAAAGGCATAGATCCAGCCATCTAGTTTTAAGTAAAACATTAAACATAGTTTCACTGTGCCACTATTTACAGGTAGAAGTGGTGGCATTTGGAGCAAGCAAGGAAAGGCAGCAAGCAGCCACATGAAGGGGAAACTACAATCAGCAAAGGTACCAGAGGGGCTTCCAGGTTGAAAAGGGTCACTAGGAGCTTTCCAAAGTATTTGTCAACACTTAAGACTTTCATCAAAGACAAACAGTGAGACTGCCATGAAGACTGGAGTGGTGGAAATCAAATGGTGGTTCAAAAACACACAAAAAAGTTATATACCACTGGAGATTTCCCTCCCCTTGATTTACCAAGAGAAAAAGTGCCAAAAGGAAAAAGGCCCAAGTGGGGCCAACCTTGAGTAACCACCCTGAGCTGCTTCTGCAATATACACTATGCGAGGTTTTTAGCAAGACATAGAAATTGTGAAAGCATTTTTTCAAGGATGTATATGCACTTGTTAGAAGTTTTGTGTACATTTCTGGTAATTTATTTTCAAGGAAGATAAATTTAAATTGGAAAAGTGCAAAAAAGAATTAGTAGAGAATTTGGAGCATTTGGTTTTTGAATAGTTTAGAAGAGCTTGGCATCTTCATCTTAGCTAACAGGAAATTGAGACTAAGCTTGGTGACTTGCAGTTACATTTGGGAGTAAATATCAAAGCTGGAGAAGAACAATTTAACTTATAGGATAAAGAAGGCATGATGTTAAGAGATGTAAATTTGTCTTGAAAAAATTTAGATTTGGAATTTGGAAGGGTTTTACCCAAGCGCAGTTCTGAAATCTAGAGTAGGAGGCAAAGGAGCTTTTTATATTTTGAAAGAGATTGTATAGCTAACTGGCAGAATTCCTGGTGGTAGAAAATTAAGCCTGCAGCATGAGTCCTTCTGTCAGCAACCCACATACATCAAGCCTTTGAAAGTAGCCTACACTGTATTCATATTTTATACAAATAAAAGTTTGACCAGTATTTATACTGTTTTAAGCCCATGCTGAGATCATCCACTGATTTGGTATAAGTGACATAAGAATTTCTCTCATTTTTCTTGCAGAATTTGTCCCTGAAGATCTGCAATTTTACCCTAAAGCCTTGGAGACAGGCTGTGACCAGATCTACAGCCCTGCAGTGCTGGTGCCCCTGGTTATACTGTGGTCCCTCTGCTGCTCACACATTCAAGGGACAGTGATTGAGCTGAGGGGCCAGGAAATTTCTTACTCACCCATCAAATCAAATTGGTAGGGGCTTGATATCATTTTAGTCTTAATTACCCCTCTGTCATGGGGTCAGATGTGCTTCCTACAGTCCCCCCTTTGTAGCCAGCTTTAACCTGCTCCATGCTATTATAAAGGACTTTGTATACTGCAGCACCCTCAGTCTCTCATCTTTCTTTCTTTCTTGTGGCACGTTATATTCGTGCCTTTTGATTGTTTCCTACAGCTGAGAAGTTCATTACGGAGTACTGGGAGGTGTTGGTCTGTGAGGGATGCGACAGGGACAGTAGATATTTTAGGAACCATTTTGAGCCCAGGATCTGTTTCATGATTGCCTGGAATTATGAGGAGTCAATTTGGTCACCCAAGTGGTCACTTCTTTTGATGGAAATTCTTCTGAGACTTCTCCAGGCTGGGAAAATAACACATCTTAGTGTGGTATCTGTGGCAATTAAATAAATCTGTTCCTTGTACAACAGACCAAATATGGATCAAGGACAGTTACCGTAGTTAACTTCAGCTATGTGATGCATGGTTGGCACTTTCAGGGTCGAGCCCTCCGACGTGGTGAAAGGCAACATCTGGGTATCCATAAAGGAAAACTTCTTTTGCCACATGCTCCTGAAGTACAGGGTGCTCACCAGGGTGACCTGGCTGAGTGGTGACCCAGCGCTCTCCTGTGTCATCCCACGCACATTCCCACCTGCATGGAAAAGAGACAGGGAGGGGAACACATGCAGCCCTACTTGGCCAGGCCTAAAGGCTAGGTCTGTGTGACTAAATAAAGCAAGCTGAGGCCACTCTCCATCCCTAAGGCCAAGAGGCACAACTCACAAGGCACTGCTCACCCTCTACCTTCCGCTTCCCCCTGCACACAGACCTCCCTGGGGTTGCCAGTCGGTCCAAGCTCTCTCCAGAGCTGAGTTTGGGCTGGTCAGTGTTGAGGGCCAAAGCCGTGCCAGGACAGGGCAGATGACAGCAGCCAGTGCCCAGCACCATGCTCTGGCCCGAACTGGTTTTCTAGCTTAAATAAGCCCACATGTATCTCAGAGTGGTTCATCCTTAGCAAAAATCCTCATGGAAAGGGTTCATAATTACAGACTACCTAAGTCAGCTGAAGATTATATCCTACTTCTCTCCCTCTCCTGTTTATTTGGCAGTTCAACTGATCCTGCTCTGGGTAGCTCAAAGATTTCTGAAAGAGTGATCTGCTTTTAACTCATTGATACCCGTGTGAGCACTGCAATATGACCTCCCATTTCAGTACCTCCTTCTAGAGCAACACTTTTCTGTCATGGACCTGGTTCACTTCTTACCATTCATCTCGGAGGGGTAGGGTTGGGGTTTTTTCAATAGTAGCTTTAATGCGTGTGCTTAACATCACGTCACATGTTGATGGCCAAATTAACATTCACATAACTTAGGCTGATGGGGCAAATCAGGGATTGATTTGCTCTATGGCTTCTAACAACGATTTCAATTTTTTTTCATTAACACAGAATTTAGTTTCATTACTCGCTTACATGGAAGGTAATTTCTTTTTATTTCCCATTCTGACCTTTTAAACTCAGAGTCTGACTGCTGAGCTTATGGTCCTGTGTGTTCCCCATAGCACCATGAAAGCATTCAGTGTCATGAATATTGTCCAAGGGGAATTTGGCTGTTCCTCATTAAAACTGAGCACACTGCAAAGGATTGCCATTTTAAGAATTAGAGGAACAAGGCTAAGTGATTACCAGCTTGACACTGCTGACAGATTCAGACCTATTCCAGCTCTTTTTTTCACATCAGACATGAGTGTTAACAAAAGCATTAGGTTTCCTGGCTTTCAGCCTTGGTTTGGACAACAGAGGATGTGGCAAAAAACTTTATACTTGGTTAAATGCGATTTCCCTCATTACTCTTATTTTACATTTTACTCATTTGTAACCATTCTTGTGGGTGCCTCTCTTACCTGCGGTGTCGGTGGTGATCCATTCCTGTGCTTGGGTTGCATTGGGGTCCCTGGGGTTGGTTTGCTGCAGGCTGCTGTTGGCCCAGCGCGCAGCGTGCGCGGCGAAGTCAGGCGAGAGCTGCACACCCGCATCCACGGAGAGGGAGCATCCCAGCTGAACCACCGTGCCTTGGCTGGAGTCAGCCACTCCTTCATCCCCCGTGTGCAGGAAATCCTGCACGCTCTCATCTGCCGGGCGAGAGAGAGACACTGCAATTTTCTGAGGCTGAGGAGAGCAGAGATCACCCCAGGGCTCTGCAGCTCTCAGTGCTGACCCTGGTGCCCTCCGTTGTTAAAGCGCTGTAACAACTGCAGCACCCCTGACTTTATGGGGTATTACTGTCGAGCACTGCTGTCAAGGGCGTTGGAAAGCTCTCTTGGTGTGACTGTAGAAATCACTGCAGTGTGGATGTGTCAAGTGGCTGATCTCACATCAGGCTCACAGTTCTATGCAGACACAGCTCTGAACGGTTCATAAAGTATTTATTCTTTCTTGGGCACTCTCTGAGTTCCATCAGTGAGGTCTAGTCCCTCTGGCCATGGCTGGCTGAGCTGCCAATGCCCCAACACCGCTGTCTCCTTCTCCTGATGTTATCCACCTCCCAGGAAAGGCATTTCCCTAATGGCCCCTCTGCCACCCTTAGCCATTAGGTGTTGTTTGATTTCTTGAAGGGTGGTGTCCCAAAGTGGCCCAGTATTGCTGATGACCCCTGGCAATCCTAAACCTAAACCAAACTGACAGGTTGCTTCATGCGTTACCAGTGACTCTTTTATTTATACAGCCCACAACAGTAGGCTTTTATTTTATAAGTACAATTATATTTCCCATTCAACATTAATTTATTTTTAATTCCTAAGATCCCTCAGATCCTTTCCTAAAACCCCTATTCTTTTATTTATGGTTCCCCAACTCAAATGACTGATTCTTCCTTCTAAATGTAGAATTTTGCACTTGTCCTTACTGAATTGTGCCCTATTCGCTTCACACATTTCTCTGCTTTTCCAGGATCTTTTTTAAACACTATTCTGGTCTTCCAAAATGTTTGTAGCAGTTACAAGCTAGATGTCATTCGAAAATTCAATAATGTGTTCTCTAGTTTGCCATCTACTAACAAAAATAGTTGAATGGTGCCCTGGTCTCCTCTTTCTGGAAAGCTCACAGCAGTTCAACAATGGTGACTTCTGTGATGTATGTAGGGTTGAGGTGTGGGCCCAGAAGGAGCCTGAGTCCTGCAAACATAGGGAATCCTGTGTTTTTAAAATGGAAATTTTCCCATAGACTCTCTTGAAGGGTAATTTAGCAGCCGTGATTTTGCTCATTGCAATGATTTGTGATGGATGGTTCATGCCAAAGTGACCTCCTGAGGGCTGGGCCTCTCACCCTATCTGAACAATGTTTATGGGCTCTGTGTCAAATCTCCTCAAACTTCCTGTGTTTGTGGTTCAGCCCCTTTCACATCTCTCTAGTTGTGTTTTGGAGGACTCTTGCTTACGTCTGGATAATAAAAGTCTTGTTGAGGTTGCTACTTGCCTTTAAAACATTTTAAGCAGATTCCTCCTTCCGTAACTAAGCTTTCCATGAGCACTGGGGAATGTCTGGAGAACTGCTTTTCTTCAGCAAGACGTGTCTGTGGGACCACCAGGACCTTTCTGATTCCCCCACCTCGTGCCCTGGTTTGTGTGTGCAACCTCAGTAGCTCACTGTTGTACACAAATTGCTGCCCCCCATCTCCAAAGGGGGGGTCAGTATTGTGTCCCTGGTTTCTGTACTTGGCTCAGGTGCTCCTCTGCCGTGGCTGGAACCCCTGGAGTGCCCTGGGCAGCTCACAGGTGTCTGGCTCCCCATGGCCATGGCTGAGCTCACCCTTATGGGCTGGTTGGAAATATTTAAGAGAGGCCTTAGGCAGTGCGAGTGATCATTTAGTTTCTCTTGTCACCTTTGGGCATAGGCAGAGCTGGAGGGAAGTCAGACAGGACTGCCACCTGGAACATGGGGGTTTTGGGGCTGGAAACCAGAGAAGTCAATCCTACCTGGACCAACCTGTCCCAGGCTGATCAAGCCAAGAGTCTCAAGTCAAGGGCAGGATTGCCATGAGCCCCCAGCTGCCAGACAGGTCATCAGGAGACTTTTACTGCGTGGATTCATATTCTTCATGGGGTAAATGAGAGTTTCAATTTATCAGTTTTTACCACCTGAGAATCCAGTGTGTTTGCTCACCTAATAGTTCCGCTTTAATAAGCTGCAGGAAGACTAATCACCTATGGGAAGTTTGATATTAAAATTTAGATCTATTCCTCCTTAAAGGATAAAATATTGAACTCCTTGAACAGATGTCTAGAAAACTGACATGGTCTGAGGAGTGAGGTATTATTTTTGTGGTTTTGCATTAGTATGGGAGCACTTGGCAAGCTCTCTGGAAGATGTGAGAAGTCAAGATGGTAAACTGGAAGCAGATGTGAATGTGAGGAGTGGTATCCCAAGCTTGTAACTTCAGCAAAGCGCTCAGCTAACCAAAGTCCTGAATTCTTACCTGGATGAGAGCTCCAAATTGCTTTAAAATATTCTATTATTGATTAAATAAAACAGCAAGGAAAAAGCATTTTAAAACATGTCATTTTGTCTGTGCTGTCTAGAGCTACATCCCATTATACATTGTTTTTCTTAGTATTAGAATAAAGGTGAACAAATCTTCCAAACATTGAAAGAAGATTACAAGGGCATGTAAGAGCAGATTCTCTGTGAACAGTGAATGAACCATCAATGTTTTCATTGTTTTCAGCCTGCTAAGGTTTTAACCACATCCTTCGTTATTGTTTAGGGCAGACCAACAGAAGCATTAATGCAGACATCTACTGGAAGAAAGGAATTTTGTCGTATATGCCTACATATACAATTTGGGTTTATTCACTTTGTAGGAAATTTAATCCAAGTATTTAATTTATTTACTTGATTCAGACCATTTGAGGAAGTGGTTTCCTTCCCCATGACTGGAAATACGCTGTTATAACCAATAACAATAGATCCCGTCCTACATTATTTTCACATTCATGCATTAACATTACTGAAAGCCACAGCTCATGTGGCTTGTGCCACAGACAGCTAAAATGGAGATAAAATGTCTGCTTGCAATGATGTGCCACATGAGAAGAAAAGAGCCTGAAAGAGCTAGCAGGTCATTAACAATCTCTGCACTTCTCTTTGTTATATTTTCTGTGGAGATCTGTGCTTGAATTCGCTTTGAAATGTTATTCTTCAAGGTCCTTTCATAATAACTGAACCCCTAATGGCCAGAAGTGTCAAGCAAGGTATAATTCTTGTATGAATTAATGTTGTTTAGGAACTGAATTTACAGAAATAGGAGTCCTGTAGGCACAACTTCATTATATCAGCTGCTCATAATATAGATGCACTGTCCCTGTGCCAGGACCTGGAGCTGCATCCATATAAATCAGCCAGAGTCAGCCCTTACGGCTGTGGTGGGGTCAAATATCAGTGCTGTACGGGACAGTGGTGGTGACTGAGGCAAGTTATACCAAAGGACAGTGAAATTACTGTGGGTTTTAGTCTTCATGCCTTGAAAGTAAATTTTATGCTGAGAAATAGCAGTGTTATCTCTATACATAAGTCTTGTATGTAAGCTGCAAATTTTGAAGATGAGGCAGTCATCTGCTTTTCATAAACATTCTGCCCATAATGTAAAATAGTTTTTGACATGTGATTTGAGATGGTAGGATAATCCAGAGCTAAAATGAAAACAGCATCCTTAAATTCAGCTGACTTAATGCTGGATTTAAAGACATCTGTCTTTCCCGCATCCCTTCCA
Source organism: Acanthornis magna (assembly GCA_036785705.1). Classification (NCBI taxonomy): domain Eukaryota; kingdom Metazoa; phylum Chordata; class Aves; order Passeriformes; family Acanthizidae; genus Acanthornis; species Acanthornis magna. The sequence continues at coordinate 20,034,120 of JAWUZG010000090.1, forward strand.
AATTCCCAGTGAGTTTTATATTTTAGCCTGCTTTCAGGGAAAGATGCAATTGCACCATCCATCTGTCAATGTATAGCTCTGTCTGCCAGTCTCCTTCTGATAACTTTTCATCTTTTTGGCCAGTTGTAATAACATTAGAAAAGTCTTAAAGATAATTCAGCTTCTACAGTTTTCATAAAAATTTACTGGGATAGGAGAGAAGATGACTGTTCTCTGCCTGGCACCTCTTTGCAGAGCACACGGAGGAGACCAGGACACAGTGGCCACAATGAACCTCTGGGAAACCTGGAGCAATTCTGCTGTTCATGGAAGTAGCTTTTCTAGATGTAGCTGTATTTTGTGTCATAAGAGAGTAATTACTGATTCAGAAAAGAGGAATAATAACCTTTGTATCAACTAACCCCTTGAGTTTCCTTTGTCCATCTGATACCTGGCTATCAAAGACAGAGAAAATTACATCTTGCAGTGGGACAGAAAGCAGAAGTTTAGTACGATGTGTGCAAATCCTGTCACCTTAGCTAAGCTGTGAATTTATTACAAAATGTAAGACAGTATTTTTAAAAGTACATTACCATGAATGCTGTATCCTAGGGCATCTTGCAGCTCTGTAAAGGTATTTCCTTGAGCTCCAAACTGCAGCAGCTCCAAAGAAGCAGCCACACTTGCTGGAGAGACTACCAGATTGGTTCTGTTCTCTGCCTCAGACACGTGCCGGTAGAGATTGATGGCAAATTCAGTCTTCAGCTCTTTCAGCTCATCATAGGAGATGCAGCTCCCTTTGGTTAAGCAGCAAGCAGACAGGATAAATGCAGAGAACAAAATGGGCAACATGAAGGCGAGCTGGGAAGTCTCCACCAGCTAATCACACCTGTAATTAATGACACAGATATATTTAGAAAAGCAACAGGCAAAGATGGGAGAGGAACTTTCCATCAGTGTGGAGATATCACTTGCGATAGTTATGATCACTGTTAAAATACTTGTCCAGGTCTACTTAGTAGCTACTGTCATTAAAAAAAAAAAAAAAAGAAAATAAATATGTATGGACATGCTGATGACTCTGTTGACTAACAAGAACTGAATTTTCCAGGATGCTGTAGCATATAAGATAGTTGGCCATTATAGAGCATGGAGACACACAGCCCCTTGCTTAAAAATGAGCTGCCTGCATACCTGATGGGACACCTCAGCGCAGCATCCATGCTGCTGAGCACCCACAGTTCCTTTCTGTCCCCAGCACAAAGGGGGTCACAGCCAGCACTCCCAGAAGGAAGGCCACCCCTTGTAAGGTACAGAAATCTAATTGGAGGCTCCAGGCTGGGCTTCAGATCCAAGTTTGCAAAAGGCTGGCTTCAAATTTCCCTCCCAGATATTCCTTCTATGAAATTTATCCCAGCAAAAGAAAAGGTTGTATTTGCAAAAGGCTCCAGTGCTTGCAGCACAAAATCACTGCATCAGATTTTTATGGGAAATCAAGCATTGGTCAATGTTCTATTAAGAGACACTTAGATTCATATTTAAAGGAATAATGCTAAAATGACAGAATAGTTTATATTACAGAATTTCACCTTTTGAAGATTGTACACAAGTATATTTTAAAAATTACTGCACCTTCTTTTACCTCAGGATTTCCTACAAATCTTTCTCCATGCCCTTTGCTCTAGAGAACACCTCTAATGCTTCGTATTTACTCACAGTTAGTTCTGTTAAATTGTCTTGCCTTTCTGTGTCCTTCTGGGTGCCTGAATGGAAGCTGCCTATGAACGTCTTGTCTCCTTCTTTAATAGGTAGTGGAGTAAAGACTAAGTCATGAGACTGCATTTAAAGGGATAGTCAGTGATCAGAGTCTCTGTCGGCGATGTCTGTACCACTCTGTCCAAATTCCTGTAGGCTACAAGCTCTATGGAGAGCCAGGCAAAGCAGCATGCCACTGACCAGCAAATCCAAGGCAAGGAACAAAAAGGTACACATGGAGATAGAGTCAGCAACTTCCTTGCAAGCCCTGCTCGAGCCTCATGAGACTTGTGACCTGCTGGTACCGAGCAAGGCATCTCCTATCTCTCTTCCCACCCCCCTCCTTCTTTTATATGAATTCCATTGATTCCTCTGCCACAAAGGGGAAGAGAAAGGGCTCTCTGTGTACCAGGCACACAGCTATTTTTTTACCCCCACTTTGAAACCTTATTCAGAAATCCTGTGCAATTAAAGTGTCTTTATTTCCCTTTTTTTCCTAATTAATGCCATCCGAAATAGCAAGATTTTCTTTCACTCTTTAGTTTCCAGAAGGAAAGAAACAACAAAGTGGTGCACTTGAAGGAGGGTGAATGAGGAAGGGGCTGCCTTGAATGGACCAGGAGCAGAAGAGCTGTGGTTGTGACTGCTTTAAAAGCAGTTACAGCTGTTCATGGCTTTCTTCGTGTGACAGGATCCAATCCTGCCCATCATATTCACAGCTACATCCTCCCAGCTTCAAAATGCCACCTAAGGCACGCAAGCTTTGGGCTTAAAAATTAGTGTAAAACTGCAGCTTATTGATTTTCCCAGAGCACAACATTGTGGGTACACTTCACTCTTTCACAACATACATTCTTGTTTCAAGTGGGAAGGTAGACATTGGGAAAAAGGTCATTGCAATCAAGCAATAACTTAGCTGCTAGTGTTTCACTTTTAGCAAGGAAGGAAGAGCCACACAACGGAATTAGGACCCAAGCAAGGGTGAAGCAACAGGCCTGTCTTATTCTGTTCTTGTGCTGTTCCTCTCTTTCTGCTGTTTTAAGAATATGCCAGAATAGATGCAGGTATTGGGGTCTGTTTCAAGATCCTGGGATTTAGACCACATTCCTGCAAGGACTGATGAAGCACAAGAACTTGGTCAGTCACAGTCTAGTACAACAGGCAGAAATGTAATTTTGCCACAGATTTCAACGGCAGTATCTTCATGCTGAAAATTGCATTTGGGCTTAGGGGTTTGACTGAATGAGGACCTCTCTGCTGAAGTTAACCTTAACAGTTTCCACTGGAGTGGAAATGTATTCAGAGGGAATGAAGCAGAGGCCACCATGTGATTTCTCGAAGGGCTCAGAGCTGTCAATAGATAAATTAACTCCGACCACTGGTGGGGACTATACAGCTGGATTTGATGTGGTGTTCCCAGAGGCTCTGGGTCTGAAAAGACATTTCCTCTTTGCCCTGCTTGATACTCTCCTGTGGATTTATTAAGATTTAAAAGAAAGGTAGGGAGCCCCTGAAGGTTTTAGGCATTACTGTCAAAAAATAACATTCAATTCCCACTTTGCAAAAATGTTGTTTTTCAGATTTGGGGTATGTGTTTATGGAAGACATAATTGAAAATTGGACCTGGTATAAATGTTGTGTAAGACAGCATAATTTCAGTGGGAAAAGGAAAAAAGGTGTTCTGGGTCATCTCATCACAAAAAAGACTTAGAAAATGGGGTTGTTTCAAATCTTCCCTCTCTGCAACTGTTTTAGAAAACTGTGGAGGAATCTCAGCAGCAAAAACAGCGTTTGCAGACAAGCAGAGAGGACTTAAGAAAACTAGAACTGGATCAACACTGTTCAAAGTAGCCATGGGGAATAAGAAATGTGCTTTACATGTAATGAATAGAAAAGAAATCCAGTGGTGAATGATGGGAAAGATAGGAGGCAGTGGAGTAAGAAAGAAGTAAGTGTCAGTGAATCTAGCTGTGGCTAAGAAACAAATTATAGAATCCTGGGGGAAGGTTATCAACATTTATCATAGTGAAGGTCAGAACCAAAATTCTCATGCCTGTTCGGTTTAGCAGTCTAAAGTTTCTCTGCTCCAGACTGGGATCCACAGTTGAGAATTGGGTGTCCAAGGAGAAGCCAGTGCCACATCAGGGTGAGTCTGAAAACTGAGGTTGCCAAGTGAGTCCAGGCCAGCCAGGAAATGAGCTGTCCAAGTGAGGGTAGCTCAAGGGGGCTGCAAATCAAATAGGTGAATTACAGAAATTCCATGTCAGAAATAGAGGGGTCTTGGACCTACTGAAGTGTTACAGTTAGGCTGCTGTGGAGAAAGGAGTTTCTGTCTCCTTTAAGGACGTTTTTTTTGGAGTGTTCATACCTGCCTGTGTCCTGGTTTAGGCATCACATCCTTCTTTGAGTCTTGATCTGGCTCTGCATCACAAGGTACTGAGGAAAGTCTTGATCAGGCTCTGTATCACAAGGTACTGAGGAAAGTACTAATTCTGGCAATCATTTTGTTTTTAAGAAGCTGAAAAAGCATTTTAAAAGGCATGCAATTGATTGGTGCCCAAGATAACACTTCAAAGTCAGAAAGGGGCAGAGGTAGCATCTGTATTTTGAGAAGTGATTCTTCACACTGAGGTAACTTAGAGTGACTGTGAGGTAAGTGAGGAAAGACACAAACTGAGGATGTCTGGAGAAAATACAGCACAGGAGTGTGTGGGTAGGATTCCGGAGCACAGAGTGCTGTGTCTCTGTGGAGCTCCTCTGTGCTTCTACAGAAGCAGCTCCAAGAGATTCACAGGGAGCCCAACCTCTCTGTTCCCTCACTGAGGAGAGAAAACCAACCCTCTTTGAGAAGGAAGACAGCAAAGAGCTCCCTGATGTGTGAACACCTCCCCAAACAGGGAGCCAAACTGGTGGAAAGCACTGGAAAGAAGCCATAAGTGGTGGCTGATTTCCACGACGGATTAGATGATGTCTGTGCCTGCAGTGTGCCATTGCTGTCACTGCACAGCCCCTCAGTGTCCCCCCGTGTGACAATGGGGGTGGGCAAGGGGACAGACTGTGGAAGCAGCCCCCGCTACTCTGCACTGACAGATGCCATCACAGGTGGCTCTGCAATGTCTGGTGTGAAAAATGTGCAGAAGTGGAAAAGAAAGATGAGGGAAAAAGAAACAGAGACAGCTGTCCTCCAGAATTTCATCTTCAAGGTCTTGATGAGCCAGATTCTGCTCTCAGGTGTAGGAGTGTAAATGCAAACCATCGACACAAACTTGGCTCCTCGAGCAAATGAGGAGCTGCTGGGGGACTTTGGGCTGGAAGACTCCTCTGGGGGACAGAGTGCTCCATGATTGTGGAAAACACACTCAGGGTCGAGCCTCCATGGCGGTGGCATTAGAGAGGAAGGTCAGGAACTTGTTAGCCCTGGAAGCAGCCAGAAGTCACAGGACTGAAATGAGAAACCAGAGGGAAAGGCACAGCCTGCATGGACGCTACAGGCAGAGGAAGACCTCTTTGGAAACCTTTCCCCACAACCAATTGTTTGTCACAGGAGGCTGGAGTTTTCTCTGATTTATGTTGTTCTAGGAAAACTGAGCCCTAGTTTGGTGTGGCTGCTGAGAGGAAAGGGAGAACCATTCTGCTTTGGGCTCTGGCCAGTTTGTGCCTCTGCTGCATGGACTTTGCACAGTGATGGGGGGCAGATTTGGCCCAGGGAAAGGCTGGAAGAGAAAAAGATGAGAGGACCAATAGGAAGCAGGTTTTCCTCTTCAGAACCCTCTGTTTGCTTTTCTGTGTCAGGTCAGTCTCCTGTAGTCTTGCTTCCACTCTAGCACAGCCCTGTTAACAGCAGGGCTGCTGCACATTTACCCCTTCACAAATGAGAACAGAATTTAATCCTCCATCTGCATCTGACATTTGTGTGCTAGCTCTCTTTAACATATAGCATAACCCTGGGGAAATTAAATTGGATCCAAACCAGCTTCTTTCCTGCTTACATCTCTCCTCCAGGAGTGAGTCGGCACTGCAAGACGCCAGCACATTTGCTCAGTCAGGAAGGTGGTTCCGCTGAATCTCAGGATAAGAGAAATTGGCATCATCATTTCATACAGAGCTTATTCTGCAGGGAGGCTGTTGGCTCTGGAGCCACAAAACACCCAGCTGAGCAAATTCAAGGGAATTTTTTTATTGCTGTCCACATGCCATTTAAAAACCAACACTGCCTCTGCCTCCCACTGGGGTGTGAGGACAAAATCCAGCTCTTCAAAGGGTGACTACTGTGGAGGGTTGCTTCCAAAGAAGAAATCCATCTGCTCAGCGAGGCATCGTGGTTTCAGCAGATGAGCTTGGTGCCAGCCTGGACCTGCTGGGAAAGTCATAGAGTACAAAATCCCAACAATGGAGCTCCATTCTGCTGCAGTGCCCAGACAGCTTCCCTCACACCCTCCTGGCCAGCTCCATGTGGAAAGAAGCACTGTGAGCAGCAATGAGCACCTCCAGAGGAGGAGGTGACCGAACTCTGCAACACTCGGCTCCTAGTCCTCTTCATCCCCTGTGGATCTAAAACATGAATATAACATTTCGGTGCTTTCCTTTTCCTATATCTCTAACACTCCAAGTGGAATAAAGGAGTTGTGGTTTTACAGTGTCACTCTGGGAATCAGTGTTTCCTGCCCTTGGAGGATGGGTTAGCAATGGAGGACCGTGTGTGTGTGATCCAGGCTTGGGCCAGGCTCTGCCATGGGGGCTTTTGAGTTAAGTCAGGCATAAATGAGACCCAGACTTTTCCCAGGGGCAGTTTTGAAGACAGGTAATGGCAGCAACCAAAACCTGAGCCAAGCAGTAAGTCAAAAAGTGGTGTGAGAAATTGGTACTGGGGTTAAGAGCAGTTTCAAGTTTGCAGGGTAGGTGTTTCTAGTGTGTCAAGTGATGTCTTCTGCAGTGGGAAGAATGGTGCCTTTCTCTGGTGTGAAGCAAAGCAAAGCAAACAGAAGTTCCACTTCCAGTGGGGGAGGTTAATGCCATAACACTGATGAAGTGACAGGTGTTTCCACATGCAGAAGTGGAGGCTGAATAAAAGCCCAAATCAAATAGTTTTCTAACTGAGAGTTCTCATTATATATATATTTAATATGCAAAATTCAAAAGGGCTGAGAAGCTATGAGAACAAGATCACTTCTTTTTTTTTTCTTCTTCAGGTTGATGAAATTTATTTGAATTTAAAAAAAAAAGAAAAAAGGAAGAGAAACTGACTGAGAAAAGACTAAAGGTTTTGCACATCCTTGTTGTAATGCCATAGCTGTCCTATTCATAGGGAATTCAGCTTAAGGAACACCAGGAAAATGATGTATGAGGTCCAAAGGGACAATCTCACTGTGTATACACTTTCTGCAGTGTTATATGAAGATCTTAGCAGTAAAGCCTCTTCCCTGTGGACTCTGAATGTATGATCAGAGCCTTCCTCAGCACACAGCTGACCTGTGAGGGCTGCTGTCACAGATCAGTTCCTTAGCTGACTGCAGTGGCTCAGAGGTGCCGCATCAGCATGCTCAGAGTTCACCTGCCAGTCTGTGAAGTGCCACCTCTGCTCCCAGATGTCACCCTTTTGGTATCTGCAGATTTAAAAGGCTTCTGAGATAGAGTCAGTAGCCTGCGTGGGGCCTGGTGGAGATTCACACTCAGACAAGACGTGCCAGTGAGCCAAAGCAGGAGGGGAGAGCAGCACTGCAGGAGTATATTTTCCTCCCAGACGACTCCATGAACTGACAAATTAAATGCATTTGCTGTTGACATGGAATACAAAGTAAGTTAAAAGCTGATACCCCAAATGCTTGTCTATCACAGTCTCTTACAGTGCCAAGTGAATGATGCCAAGTAAATGACATAGGAAGAGGTCCTCTTATGAGCATGTTGCCAGCTGAAGTTTCTGCTGCCGATCTGACTGAAATGACAGGGAACGAAACAGGAGACGAAAACATAAAGATGTTTATGAAGTTGCAGTGCTGACTTCCTATAAGAAGTCCGGTTTTCAGAAAGAGGGGTTTGGTTGAGTGGGCAAGACAGCTGAGATCAAATGGGAACTTATGGTGTGAATAACATGGAAGAACATGGCTTTGCATAGGCCACCCCAGCTTGTGATGTGCCCCTGAGCTGGCAGGGAAGAAAGAGTGGGTGGGTGTTTCCATGTCCCTCTGCTAGCAGGGCAAAACAAAAAACCTTTATTCTTCGGGAGCTGATCTGCTCTCGCAGCTTACTCCCCACTTCAGGTTATAATCCTTTCTGGTGACATCACAGGTACTGCTGAGGCCGCCAAGGTGATGTCACAATGAGGAGCTTATGGCTGGAAATGGGGAGTAAGTCACAAGAACAGATGACCTCAAAATAAGCTAATATCCTGTTATTATATAATTGTCCCCAATGCTTACATAAATGTGCCAGTAACAAAAAATAAGAAAGAAAAAAGGCAAGTGGTCTATCAGCATATGTGAAGGTGTGTGTAAATCTGACATTTCTCACAGACCTGTAGATCTTTTATTAGTGCATCTTGTCTCTAGAAACCTTTCTTCTATCACCTCAGCTTTTAAAATCAACGTCAGGATCCTTCCTTATTTAAAGAGGAAAGCACAAAGGTTCTCAGTATTTTGGCATGTCCAACAACCACGTACATGCTTAGGCATAGCAAAGTATCTCAACAAAATATAATCTATGTTTTAGTGTCACGAATGTGTTAAGTAATTTGACCATATAAGAAGATAAAAATGTGTCTTTCCTGTGAAGCCCTCTGGGCTCCATGGGGAGCACCATAGAATGGGTGTATATATGAAACTATCTAATTATTACCTGCTGCATTCTTATGATAAATAGGAACTAATAAAATTGAAACTACGTACGATTGTATCACAGAAAAGTTTTATTGCAGCTATAAAAATGATACTTTATATGCGGAACTAAATTCTTTGAAGTTTGAAGTAATGTTCAGAATCTCTAAGGCACTTTTTTGTAGATGTCTTGTCTCCATTATGCTGCAGGTTTATTATTTTCCATGGTCAAGTATTTATTACATTTTCTCCTGGAAAATTTCTAATGGATTCTTTTGCTTTGATAGGATAAGAAGCACGTTTAAATGCCTCTAGGGGTAAATTTTTTCACATCAACACTTTCAAGCACAAAGTCTGGATCTTCAGTAGGTTTTTACATTATGCAAGTAGACATTTAAGGTACTTAATACTTTCTAACCTCTAGTGCCCTTTTTACACAGAGACAGGCAGTCAGCAGGGATTAATCTGATCCTAATTAACCACAAACTCTTCTGATATTTGGTCACTGCACAGTAGCATGCTGCCAGGTACACAGAGGTAAACTGATCTGGATTATCTGCCGGTGTATGTGCTTCATGGAGGGAGGTCTGTGCTCCGTGTTGTGGGTGAGCCACAGGCAGATACAGCTTCAAACACGGGGAGACTGCTGCACAAAGCTGCAGCTGCAGCAAAAGAGGAAAGCACTAATTAGAAGGCTGCTTCTTAATGGCTTTCTAATCAAGATTTCCCTCTCAAAGATGGTCTTTGTTGGTGTGGCACCCTCGGAGACCAGACACCTTGCTCTCCACCCTCTCCTGATGCAGATGTTGTAATTAGAACAGAAGCTCCAGACAAGGTTTATTAGAGAAGCCCTCTCATTGAGTCATGAGATCCATAAAGAACCTCCTTGCTTTCTAAACTCCTCCTCAGAGAGGAATCTGGGTGCAGATGGATCCAGTCTTTGCCCAGATTTTATGTTTAAGGGATTATATAGGTGAAATTGAATCTTTGTGTGACTTTGGATGGCAGGATTAAGAAAGGAAAACGAAATATATTTATACAAATAAAATAAACTATTAATTTTATTGGTGGTGATAATTATAATGATTAGACTAAATCAGAATTATTTACTATACAGTACAGATAGTTATAACTATTAGTGTAGTACACTATTGAAACAGCAATATTAAAGCTAACCAAATAATTAGGTAGAGATTGTTGTTGCTCATCCATACCAACAACTGTGGGCAAATCTCTTCCACTCAGCATTGAGGATTAATTTGGAGGGGAGTCCCCAGTCAAGGGAGGAGTCTCCATACACACTCCTAGAAAGGGTGTATTAGAAGTGCCTGCCATTAAAAAGTGGGATTTCAGTGGGATTTCAGTGGGAGCAGTTGCACTCTCTGAGTTGCTGGTGTTGGGAGGTGATGGTGCCCCTCTCTGCCGGGGCTGATCCACCCTGTGCTCAGGCGACAGAGAAAACTGAGGACATGAGGTGGCAGGGAAACCTTGTTGCAGAGCCAAGAGAATTCCTACCCAGTGCTAAGGCTGGGTGCTATCAGCTCTGGCTCTCCATCTCCCTACTGTGGCATGGCCAACCCAGCACCTGAATAGGGATCCAAGACACTAAAATGAAGTTTTTCTGGGAAGGACATAACAGGACTTGCTGCCTGCAGGCTCTTCACAGACCCTCAGCTCTGTGGGGCCATGGCTTCTGAAATGTTGCCTTTTTTGTGATGGTCACCCTGACCTTATGTATCAGATCAAGGCAGGCTGATAGGATCACCCTTATGGCTCAGGGAAACAACTTTAAAATTGAATTTTTTATTCTGTATTGTTGCAAATGTTCATACAGATGTCAAAAAGGAGGAAATAGCAGAACAAAAGTCAGAGGAGAAGAATGTCCCAGAAATGGAATCCTGAAAATTAACTTGCTGATCCTGAAGTAGCTAACACAAGACAAATCCACCAAGGAGCTACATGGATTTTCTTTAGATAAAGTGGTGACCAGGGCACCTGCAGTCCTCTGAGCACAGTGCGATTCACTGCTTGGGGTTTACCTTTGTCCAGACTGCTCCAAAGAGTGGAGCCAAAAGCCAACTCAGGTCATGGGAGTAGGCAAGCACATACTCACATGAACAAGTGCTGGTTTCAAGTGTAGTTTTTTTGCTCTCCAAGCTAATTCTTCTCTTTTTCCCCTGAACTCTGAAGCATTCCTCTCTGAGCCATTGTGTTCTTGGAGATCAAGAGAGTTAAAATAATCCCCGGAGAGGCAGTAATTTTGGTAAGCTGCCCTCTCTTGTATCAGTGAGCAGGCTGCCTGATATCCAGCCATTAGCTTTTCTGACACAGCTGGAGACTGGCAGGAAAAGAGAGCTGACTCCAAGCTGAGCTTTCAGGGCTCTAATGCAGGGCCAGTTCCTACAGAAAACAAGCACTGCCTTCTCCTCCTTTAAACAGAAATCTGCTGGAATAGGCATCTAACAAAATAACATTGTTTTGTTGATGTTTCTCCATAGTAAGCGGGACTGCCTTAGAGCTAGGCTTGGTGGCACAATGTTGTTCTCAATTTTTCCTTGGGAAGACCGGGACACCACATGGTTGAGGGTCTTGTGTGAAGCCACACAGAAGGCATGTGCCATTCACTACAGGATGGCTGCTGCTCCTTCAGCTGGAGTTGTTCTCTGTGCACTTGTGTCCTGAGATGCCTTTCAAGCTGGGACCCTCAGCACTGTTGTATTTCCCAGCCCCTGAGGTCATATGTTTGGAAACAGTAAGTCTGTTTTCCAGAATAAAACAAAATTAAACGGTTAAACTATCTTGTTTCATCAGACACATTACTAGTGATAGGAAAGAAAAAGTGCTAAAAAAAGCTAATTGCTCTGGTGAAGGTCACTTCTTCAAGGGCACAACAACACACTGATTCTGCTTGAGATGAGGCACAGCACATATGATCGCTGCACGATTGCTGCAATTAAATGTAAAACATTTACTTCTCAATGCTTTTTTTCTCCATACTTAATGTCTATTTGTTGCTGCTTGGTCTCATAACAACTCTATTAATTAAGAAAAAGTGTCAAAGGACCAGCTAATGAATGACTGAATGAATCCTGAATTAAGAATTTTTTTTCTTTTTCAATGTTCTCTTTCTTTTAGAAATAGAACAGCTACAGCTTTCTTTAGTGCTCTTGTCAAATATGGGGACATTTAATGTTGCAGCTCCCTGGAAAATAAGACTTTAGCATTTCCAGAAGAGAAGAAATATTCATAGATTGTTTGAGAGAAAAAAGAAACTGCTAGCAGTTGTCACAGTGTCAAAATTAATTATTTTGGATTGATCCATTTGCCTTGATCTTTATGACCCTCAAGAATTTCAAATACTTCTCAGTCAATCATTTAAATTCCTCAGCTAAACCCCATACCTCATTAAATAAAGAAATAAAGGGGGGTCTTGATATGCTTTTCTTCAGTCCTGTCACTCCACAATGTGAAAATACAGATCATGGCACCTGAAAGTATTCTGAGGAGTTTTCTTTTTAAACAGCAAAAAAATGTTTCACTTTACAGTTCATCACATTCTCATCAGTGACACTTTCTTGCTGGAACCTCTGAGGACAAACTTCAAGTACCAACTTCAGAGGTGGAAAGAGACCCTGAGACACAAAATTTACTGGTGACCATACTAATGTCACCAAACAACAAAGGATTATTGGGTGAAAGAAACAGTGAAGGAATGGAAGGGTATACTTAGAAGACATATATGGAAAAATTTAATATGTGTGTGAATTTTTTTGGGTGTGTACCAACTTTTTAAAGATATTGAGGTCTAATGGAAATACGGCAGAATAGAAAGATGGCTCAAAATATCAGACTATGGGAGAGTGTATAGTACATAAGTGCACAGATGCTGTACTTTTCCAGTGTCCAAACTCTGCAAACAGATGCATTTCATATGCATCATCTATTTCATCCCATCATACATCCCTATTAATACATGAAAGCCAACTCTTGCCCTGATCTGTGTTTTCTCGTGATAGATCATTTCTCCTCTGAGAATTCAGCCCGGTTTTGTTCTTGCTTCTTTAAGATGGCATATCTGGTTGGTTTCCCATTTTCAGTTTTTCACCTTTCATCTCCTTCTCCCATTCTCTTGTTATGTGACAAGCAATACAAACCAGTACCTGGACCTGGAATGCTGCCAAAGGGGAAGATGAAATCAGAGGCAAATAAGAGCCATTTACGAATCAAACCTGAAAAGATTTTTGCTGCAATTTGTGTCTCACAGTATTGTGCACTGTGATAACTGAAAGGGGAAAGGCATCAAACACTCAGGTTGTAAAAAGGCTCAGAGTGACGGCATTTAAACTCAGTCCCCAGAGAGAGTCCAGACCTCTCAAGTTTCTCTCCTTCTGGCAGGTAAGACCTCAGGCAGGGTGGTGGCCCTGGTCCTGATCTGATGGGTTTCCCCTGCCAATGGCCCCTCTTCCCCAAGCCAGCAGAGCAGCACTGAACTCCTCTGGTGTGTGTCATGTCCTGCACCTTCCTGTGGCCTAGGGGATGTCCCTGCCACGTGCACTTACAGCTTGTGTGGAGATGTGCTACACCAAAGCTGTAGAATTTGCAATTCTGCTTTCTTGTCATCCTACTTGCCTCTCAGGCAGCACTTCCCAAGCGCTGGGATAAAAAATTGTTCCCTAGGTGAACATCAGGGGGGAAACCTCACACTGCTACAGCAGTTCCTGACCTCAGCTGAAGCAGCTGATGCCCTTCAGCAGGACCTGCACTCTTGTACCTGTGTTTTTTGCCCTGTGTAAAATCCAGATTGCATGTGGCATCTCCAATGAAGCTTCCCAGAAAAACAATATTTATTTCAGTAGAAGGCTGTTGCTCACTCTCTGAGACTGCTGCTCCCCAGCGTCTAGTTCTGAAAACCAGCAATAAGAAATAGGATTGATTGTTATTCCTATTACCTTTGGGAGAATATTCTTATGTAATTTAATTTAATTTAATTTAATTTAATTTAATTTAATTTAATTTAATTTATATACCTTTTTTTAGATAACATTTCTTTTTCATGTACCCAGAATCTTAGCTTTTGTATCACAGATTGCAGTCCCGTCTATACTTCTCATCCATCCGTATCTTGTCTTATTTTCTTTTTTTTATGTCAGTCCTTACATGATTGCACATCATTTTCAGAAGATTTCACACTTCTGAAAGTCCATATGGTTGTCAAAATCTTTTCTGATGCCACTTGTTTATGGCTTCAAAATAATCAACATAGATTCACACATCTTTTTTTTTTCCCCCGTTCCTTCCCCCAGTCTCTTTTGTACACAACTCCAATGAGATTAATTCACTTCTTCTCCAAATGATGCTGCCAAAGTTAACACATCAGCAGAGAAGGCTTGGAGCAAAAATCTGTTCCATCTTGCTATGCTCTTCATTCAAGTCAGGCTGCAAGCTAGCTGTCACTCCAGAGAGCGGCCAATTTTCCTTTGGGCCATCTACCAAAAATGGCATCATCAGAAAATGTTCTGGTGACTTGGTATGTCTAAGGGACAACGAGCCTCCACTGCAGAGAATAGAGCACACCAGCAGCTGCATCCTTGTGGTGGCACTGAATGACTCCCAGGGATGCTGAAAGCAGAGCTTTGCCCCCTGCAGTCTGCTAGACACAGGGGAAGTACCAAATCCGATGGATTTAGTAAGGAGGTGCTAAAGACAGGAGGGGGCAGGAAAGGAGTGGAGCCCTGGGTCCTGTCCTGCTTCACTGTGGACATGGAGCTGCAAGTGCAGCCTCAGACTTGAGATCTGTCAGAAGGAATGAGACACGGCCTGTGTCAGGCAGAGCCTGCGGAGTGGGAGGACATCCAGGCTCATGCTGGCCAAGGAGGAGACAGTGCTGTACTCACTGGGATTTTTATGGGTCTGGAGTTTTGTGAAACAGTGGAATGAGCTGAATGGGAAGAGAAGTAAAAGGGAAGATTTAGGGAAGGGAGGGAGGAAGGTAGGGAGGGAGGGAGGGAGGGAGGGAGGGAGGGAGGGAGGGAAGGAGGGAGGGAGGGAGGGAGGGAGGGAGGGAGGAAGGGGGAAGGAAGGAAGGAAGGGAGGAAGGAAGGGAGGAAGGAAGGACAGGGAAGAGAAGTGTCTGTGGGGACAGGTAGCATGAATGCAAAAGAACACATCTGCAAAGGAAGCTGTTGGAAAAGCAAACCAGCCCATCAGCTCGGAGCAAAGATTATCCTGGAAACCTGGAAAACACTGTGCACTTGGGCCCTACTGGCAACCTGACAGCTTCAGCATCCTTAGCCACCAGGGCTGATGGCTTCACTCCACATTCCCTGTCTCAACCCAACCCCTCAAAGAGCAGGGTATTGCACAGCCCCACATGCCTGGAGCTGGTGCACCATCTGGGGCTAGAAAACAGGAGGAGGGTCACAGAAGGTTGCCATCTTTCTGCTCCTCTCCTGCCCTTTGGCTTCTCCTGGCACTACCCTGACGTCATGGCCAGCTCTCTCCTGCCCAGGTGGGTGGCAGTGGCAGACTCAGCAGTGGTTGTTTCTGTTCCTGCCTTAGGCAACCCCAAAAGTCCTTTCCCTAAAACTTCTGCAGAGTCTTTACACACGTGGCAGGGTGGGAACGAGCATCCTCACTCATCCTGTGGGAAAACCACAGGGCAATCAGCTCTTGAAAGAATGCAAAATGTTGGGAGAGAAACTTAAGGGCAGAGGCTGCGTTTCTGTGGCTTTACATGGCACAACAGGGGGACACTGGCATCTAGTCAAATTCCATAAGCAGAGGCACAGAGCAATTAGTTAAAGCTTTGCTTTCTTGTGACAAAAAGCCCCCAAAAGTAGGAAAAAGAGGGACCCATAACCGTGTCATGGTAAACCATGTGAAAAAACCCTCTTGCTCCTAATCACAGGTCAGTTTAAAAAAAATAAGTCCACGCAACAGTACATGTGAGCTGCAAAAAACCGGCTCTTAATTCGTGGAAGTAGGAGGAATTATAAAATTGGTATTATGTGTTGCATTCTTAAAGTGTATCTGTTCCGGGCAGCCCTGTCCCCAAGTTCATTACACCTAAGGAGCGGGAGCTCTCCAGTAGCACTGCTAACCTCACAAGAAGCATTGTCTTGGCAGGAGTTGGGTCATACTTAGCAGATTATCTCCGTACCAGGAGGGCTCAAATTTTCATCAAAGTAAACAGAGGAATTCGTGACAGGCAGGCGGCTTACCGTGCCGTGCTCAGGGGCTCGCTCGCAGCGGATGCTCGGCTCCATCCCAAGTGCAGCCCCGAGTCGTCGCCCCGTGGGCTGGGGCTGCTTCCTCGCCCTCGGCGGCGGCGCAGGGACAAGACACGGCAGAGCCCTTTGGGTCACGGAGCCACTCCCTGGGTTATTCTGCTCCCCAGGCCGTGATGGAAGGGAGGGAAGGAGGGCAGAGCAGGAGGGGTGGGAGCGCGGCCCGGACACTGTCACAGCTCGGGCACAGCACAGGGCACGGAGGCTGCGAGGGCACTGAGCCGGAGGGTCCCCCCGGTGCCCCGCGGGTGTCACCGCCCGGGCTGGCGGCTCCGTGCGCTGTCCCTCGTGTCCGTGAGAACCACGAGATGGCACTAGCAACTTGTGCAGGCTGGTGGCTTCCCGACGTGGCACACTAAACTGCGCTGCTGCGGTCCCGTCACACGGCACAGGCACTCGGCAGTCACACCGGGGTAATTCTCCTGCAGACCGGTCAGCTTTGGCTAAATCCATTTCCAGCGCCGTTTCATTATGTGCCATTAAGCCGGCAGTTTTCATTTATGACAGGCAGATTGGATTAATGGCCTCCACCCACCAAGCTATTTTCCATTTTATGCACCATATATTCAGGAGGAAAGTGATTAAAAAGGACAACTGACTGAAACGTCAGCCACGCTTAATGCAGGAGGCTGAGCCGCAGCAGGGGCAGGATGCACCTGCACAGCTGTGAAGCTCTCTAAGAGTCCCTTTCTGTGGTCAAATTGAAGGAACACTGTCTGTCTATATATTGCTAAAAAAAAAAAAAGAAGCAGTCCAAATACTGTTCTCGAGCTCCAGGGCCAGCCCAGCACTGTTTGAGTTGTGCCCACACCCTCCAGAGATGCCCCACTGGTCACTAGACACACCACACAGCAGCCGGACTGGCTTCCCACCTGGACTCCTGCAGGATCCCTACAGCTCTAGGACACAACTGATCTGAAGTGAGGACTGCACTGCAGCCCAGCTGAGAGGTGTTTTTTACAGCATGACCCTGAGAGGCTGAGTTTCATGCTGTGGGATGTCCAAGGGAAAATGGGAGGACAGGAAGATGTAAAGTCTGGTGGGAGAGTGTTGGAGGCAAAGGAGCTGAAGCTTGCTGTAGCCTCTTCCATACTGGGAACAGTCCTAGGGGTGAAGGGCACCACTAGGACGTGTCTTGGCAAAAGCTGCTTGAAGTGGTCCAAAACACAGACAACAAGCAATCAAACAATCCAGTGTCTGAACCTGCCCCATCCCACTTCCATTTACCACTGCAGACATACTCCACCACAGGATTTATGCCTTGGAAGGCTGCAAGCATTTCCAAAACAAGCAGCTGGATTCCTCCCCAGTTATCTCACAACCTGTTGGCTCCTAAGCTCAGCGGGACACAATCCTTCCCAGCTACCGAGGCAACATTGCCCAGAAGTCTGCATTGACTTCTCCTGGATAGAAAGTGCTCAGCAAAACCCTCTGGGTGAAGGCTGTAAATAAATGTGACTATCCTCTAATGCAGGGAATAATTCAGTGCTGCTCCTTTCCCTGAGCTGCTGCGGAAACCCAAGGAATGAAAAGAGATTCAACAAGAAATCTGACAAACGGAGGGAGGAAAAATCCATTGGTAGCCCAGTGTAGCAGCTGGTCACACAGTGATCTGAGCAGTTTTTGGCTCAGGAAGTCTGGACTCTGTAAATTTAGCAATTTGCACTATGCCGAATCTTGGAAGCTGGGAAAGAATGCCACAGGGAGGATTGCTCGGTACTCAAATGACACTTGGGCTCAGATGAGAGACAAGTCATTACCTAAACAGAAAGAAGTTTGAGGATTTTTTGGGGAAGAGTCAACATGGTTTTATAAAAGGAAATCACACCTCATAAATCTATTTGGGGCTTCAGAAGGCATCAACAAATAGGTGTTCAGCTAAGAACGGTTTTCCAAAGCCCTTCATCAAAGCCTTTACAGGAAACCCTGCTGTGATGGTTTAAGAGGTAAGGTTATGTGAATAAATGGCTGATTAAAAGGCAGGAAACAGAAGGTAGAAATAAATAGCCAGTTCTGACAGTGGAAGGAGGTTGGCAGTGGAGTCATGCAGGGATTTGTACTCAAGCTTACATTGCTCAGCATGACTGAAACCTGAAAAAGGGGGGCTTCATGAGATGGGAGTTTGTTGAGGTTATTAAGCATCCAAGGCAGTAAAGATGATGAACAGCTGGAGAAGATGCAGAAAAGTCTCACAATAGACAGCAAATGGGCAATAAAAAGGCAGATGAAATTCAACGTAGCTAATTCTAAAATGAATTACATTTAAAAACTATCTAATTTTACATACATGATAGTAGGGTCTCAGCTGACCTTTTCTGATTGGGAACTGGACCTTAGGGTTATGTAAAAATCTATGAAAAAGGTAGCGCAGTGCTCAGCTGAAGCCAAAGCAGCAAGTTTCATTACTGGGAGAGGAACAGAGAATAAAATGGAAAACACCTTACAGCTGTTCTGTACCTTCATACACTGCATCTAAATCTCCAAAAATGATGAGTATTTATGGACCCTCTAGCTCAAAAAGCACACAGCACAACAGAAGGGTAACAGAATGGTAAAAAGAACAAACAGAAGCATGGAATGGTTTTCCTAGGAAGAATGAGTAACTGGATTAAGACTTCTCAGTTTGATAGGAGAAAATGGAACAGAGGGAAACACCAATGTGTTCAAATATTCTGATTTCTGCAGTAGTTACCACATGTACAATTTGAAACTGCTTCCTAAACCCTTTGTGAGGTGGGACTGCCTTACCAACACCTGGGTAGCTCCATTCTGTTGGGCAGATGGGATGACCAGTGCCAAAGCTCAGGCTGAAGAACCTGAAAATCATTCCTGAAAGACCTCAGCACTCTCAGGATGTAAAGCCAGATGATTTAGAGATATGATGGGGCAGTTGGGTCCAGAGCTGTCATGGCTGAATACAGGTTCTTTAGGGAAGGGTGGTAGATGGTGATGAGGTTTGTGCTCTAAGGAACTGAGTGGCATGAATTCATTCATGTTTGTGAGGGAACAGGGTGAGAAAGTCTAGAGCTCATGGGTCAGGAGAAGCTAACAAAAGGGATATTGTTGTGGGCATCTCCTACAACCCAATCAATCAAGAAGGAAAGACAGAACCTTCTTAAAACAACTCAGGAGTTATTCAGGACAGATCAGAAAATTTCTTGTCCTCTGTAACTGGAAAAATCTGCCAATTGGAAAAACCTCTGTCTTCCGCCACAAGATCTTCACTCACAAGACGTTCTGTTAAGCCTGCCATGTGTCTGTATCTAGTAGCAAAGTTTCGAGGAGGAAATTACTAACCACACCAGAAGACTGAGTCAGGGATGCAGACAGCTGGACAAACGGAGGCCCATGGGGCTGGATGGGCTACCACTGACAGTGCAGCGGAACCTGGCCAATGTGATGGCCATGACTGACACACTGAAGGGCAGGGCTACCGCACGCAGAGACCTTCACTGGCTGGAGAAAGGTGCCAGTGAGAACCTCCCCAAGTTCAATAAAAGCCAATGCAAGCCCTGCACCTGGCATGGACTAACCTGGTATGGCAGCACAAGAGGAAGCACCTCCTGCCTAGGGAGAAGCTCTGAAAAAGAGACCCTGGGGTAAACAGTAAACTGAACATGATTAAGTGGGGCACCCTTGCAGGGATAAGGCCAACAGCATAGTGGGTGCTAGAAGCAAGGGAGCTGCCACGACCAGGTTGACAGAAATTCTTCTTCCTGCCTACGGAACACTCGTCATCCACATCCATACATCTGTGCAGAGCTTTGTGACTGCCAGTACAAGAGCGATATTGACAAACCTGAGAGAGCTCAAATGGACAGGGAGGGAGTAGGCCATGCCTGCAAGAGCATCTGCAGTCTTCCAGCACCTAAAGTGGGATTATAGAGAAGAGAGAGCCAGGATTTCTCAGAGGTGCTCAGTGAAACAAGAGAGAAAGATCACAGCTCACATGGGAAATTCTGACTGCAGATTAGGAAGCAATTCTTCACCATTACCGTGAGTAAGCACTGGCACACATTGCCCAGGGACACTGTGAAATCACTACCTTTAGGTATTTTCAAATCCGACCAAAGTCCTGAACAACTTGATTTAACTTGAAAGCTTTGAGGCTTGAGCAGCTTTGTGCCTTCTTTCAGCAGGTGCTTTGGACCAGATGACCTCCAGAGGCCTCTTCCAACTCCTGATGTTTCCGCAGCTCTAAAACTGCCATAAAAATATACATAAACCCCACAATGGTGAACCATAAAACCATAAAAACCAAACCTACGCAGCTTTGTATACAATGTAATGCTGACATGCGGACAACGTCCCATGGGGGGAATAAAGAAATGCATAATAGGTAACACCACACACTGATGAAAATGAGAGGAAAGGATGATTATGAAGACCAATGTACATCAAACAAACCAAGATGGGATTTAAGCATGCAAGATTACCAATACATGTCACAGCTCCTATTTTATCATTCAGCTTTACAAGAGAAAGTGATTTACAACACCACAGTGAGAATCAAAAAACCCAGTCTGCAGAGGCAAAACTGAGTCCGACATAAAAATATTTTTGCTGTGTTTATTTTGTAATTATCCCACCAACACACACTGCCAAAAGCTGTAGAGCTTGTGGCATTGCAGTAATTTTGGAAGCCTGGTAAAAACACTCTGTAAGTCTGCAATACTTCATAAATGAACACGCAGAAGGTTAAGTACAACTGACTTCTCATCTCTACTTTATTTCACAGAAGCAGTGCATTCTGGGGTGAGAAGAAGATAAAGTTCAGGAAAAACCTCCAGTTCTCAAAATACATTGTTCATAATTTAACCAACACAATAAGTAAATGCCATGAAACTTGTGCATATTCAACTCTCTGAAGAGATGAGTCCCTTCTTAAATAACAGGAAGAGAATTAATGAAGCCTACCTTCAGTGAAACACGCTTCATAATCTGGGTTTCTTTTTTATAGACAAGAAGTTTTCTGTACACTATCACCTCTGTTTTTCCTGACAGTAGGACACTCAGTTTTTTACAAGATTTGGTTACAAGCACCATCAATGTAAACAATTAAAACTTTAATCTCTAGTCAGGTATCAGTAAACAGAACAGAAATACTTGGAGACAGAACCAGTGGGGACAGCACAAATTCAGAGTCTGTGGACACTCATTTGGCTCTCTTCCCATCAGGATTAATGTGGCAAACTCTGGAGCTGAGATGCTTGTGGAGCTGCCGGTTAATACCACACATGAACCTCATGACTGACGCTTGAGCCATCCTGTGCTTCCCTCTGGATCTCCATTAGCAGTGCTTCCTGCTGCATCAGGCGACAGCAGCTGCTTCTAGAGGAATGCCTTAGATGGAAAGATGGTTCAAAGCCCCCTCTTCATAAAAAACCCCAATTAGCTTTTGTCCAGAGTTTCAGTGGTGGCATGATGCCAGGATCAGACAGCTACATCGGCTCAAACAAGTTTTCTATTTCATGTTCATTTCAAATGTTATCTGTATTATTAAAATACTGTGAAAATACCATGATTATGACAGAAAACAATGAAACATAAATTTAAACCTGTGGATGTTGATTGTCCTAGGCATCATTGCATGGTGAAATGCAAGCTGATAGAAAAAGTGGCTAGTCTGACTTCACAGAGTTTTATATATGTTTTGGCAGGGTACAAACAATAACATGGGAATACGACTTTAGATAAATCAGGTTCACTGTGTTCCAGAGGGGTATTTGATCTAGTGGTCATGACAGTCAGAGGAAAGGTTGTGTGGGGTCTGAAGGAGCATAGAGCAGGTAAACACATGCACACCATGACAGATCCTTCATTAGTGCTATTTTTGGTCCCAGAAAGAGAACAGTTTACCCAAAACTGCAGTAAGCCTAAACAGTTTTAGAGGGCAGGAGAAGGCTGGTAATCTTCTGTGCTCTTTATCTTGAATCAATTTACCTATTTATTCATTGTGTTTAGCACAAAAGACAAAGTTTACCCCTGGTAAATGCTATGACAGCATCTCACAGAGAGGAGATTTGGTCTTCAGTTTGATACCTTTTTTCCTATGTGGAGAAAACAACAGCAAAAGAAAAAAGCCTTGACTATCCCTCTGCCCTTTTCTGGACTTGGGGTGCAGATTCCTCCCCTATAAACCTGTACTCATTTTCCCCCAGACTTTCTTCCAGAATAGTTTGTAAAAACTGTGTATTTACTTAAATGGGCCAGGGGAGCTGTTCTACTTTTTGTAACTATTATTTACAGTATGTGTGTGGTTTTTCACCTTTATTTTTTTTTCCCTCCATAGTTCTGATTAAAATTACCTGGTAATGTAGCAAATATTTTTCTCCAAAAATGAATTTTTATTCCACACACCACAATACCATCATGGTAGGTCTTCAGCATCTGCACCTGTATATAGGTTACATCCAGCATTATACATACACCTTTTAACATAGTCATTTTCCCAGTGGCCTGACCAGAGTTGTCATCAGTGACACTTGTCAGCCAAAAATATAACTTTCCAGAATATGCATTGTAAAATCTGTTTATATGACTTAAATCCCAGTGAAGGTACTTAGCGATCATATTAGCAGCTTTTTTTCTTACTTTTTTAAACACCAAATTAATTAGAGCAAAACAGGTTATCAAGAATCCATATTTTAAAAACATCTTCTGAAAGGCAGTAAAATTTGACTTGTTTTCCCTTTGGAGAGAGGTATTCAAGAAGAAATATGTTTTACCCAGAAAGAAGTATGCTCGAACTGGAAATACGAAGAATAAGTTTCTGCATTAATTATTTTTAACAGAAAAATGACAACCCCTTAAAAAACAGGGAGCTGTCTTTTATTTGGGTCTAATAGTTTAGCAATATATAAAAATGCTGGGTTATCTTTCTTGGTTTGTATTCCAAAAAGGTAAGCTGCATTGCCTGAGTCAGAAGTAGCAAACATGGTTTACTTGGGTTACCACTGTACAAGAGGTTCAGACTATAGTCCAGATGGCTCCCTTCTGACTGGAAAGGATGGGCTTTCTTGGGGGGTGGGGGGGAAGGCTGAAAATGTTCTCTAAGGTTTCCCTTTTGGCACTTTCTGCATCCTGGTCTGTCAAAGTGAGAGATACAGTGGAACTTCCTCTTCCCTGGGGAAGGAGTGAAACGTCTTCCAAAGAAGCTTCTATAAAAACATTGGCAGCAAGAGGAGGGCTAAGGAGTCTCCATTCTTTGCTGGATGCAGAGGGTAGCACAGTGTCAAGGGATGAGGAAAAGGCTGAGGTACATAATGCCTTCTTTGTCTCAGTCATTAACACCAAAACCAGTTGCCCTCAGGATACCCAGCAATCAGAGCTGGAAGTTAGGGATGGGGAGCTGAGTGAAGTCCCCACAATCCAGGAGGAAAGGGTTAATGACCTTCTGTCCCCACTGGACACAAGTCTATGTACCCTGATGTGATGCACCTGAGAGTATGGAGGCAGATGGCAAAAGACCTTGCCAAACCGCTTCAACCCTTTTCCAGCAGTCCTGGTTTACTGGAGAAGTCCTGGTTGACTGTAAATTAGCAAAAGTAATTCCCATCTAAAAGAAGGGTTGGAAGGACAATCCAGGGAACTACAGGCCTGTCAGCCTGACCTTGGTGCTGGGGAAGGTCATGGAGTAGATCATCCTGAGTGCCATCACATGGCATGTGCAGGACACCCAGGGATCAGGCCCAGCCAGCATGGGTTTATAAAAAGCAGGTCCTGCTTGACCAACCTGATCTCCTTCTATGACAACGTGAGCCACTTCATAGATGAGGGATAGTCTATGGATGTTGTCTATCCAGACTTCAGGAAAGCATTTGAAACTGTCTCCTGCAGCACTGTCCTGGAGAAACTGGCTGCTCATGGCTTGGATGGGTGGACTCTTCACTGAGTAAAACTGGCTGGATAGCCAGGCCCAGAGAGTGGTGGTGCATGGAACTAAATCCAGTTGGTGGCTGGTGACTAGTGGTGTTCCCCAGGGCTCAGTACTGGTGCCAGTTCTGTTCCACATCTTCATCGATGATTTGGATGAGCGGATTGAGTGCATCCTCAGTATGTTCACAGATGACACCAACATGGGCAGAAGTGTTGATCTGCTGGAGGGTAGGAAGGCCCTACAGAGGGATTGTGAGAGACTGGATCAACAGGCTGAGACAGTCTTGTGGGGTTCAATAAGGTGAACCAAGTGCTGGGTCCTGCACTTGGTTCAAAACAATCCCATGCATTGCTACAGGCTGGGAGAAGAGTGGCTGGAAAAGGACCTGAAGGTGCCAGTTGACAGTGGCTGAACATGAGCCAGCTGTGCCCAGGTGGCCAAGAAGACCAAAGCATCCTGGCCTGGATCAGCAATAGTGGGGCCAGCAGGATCAGGGCAGGGATCGACCCCTGTACTTGGCACTGGTGAAAGCTGCACCTCGAATCCTGTGTTCAGTTCTGGGCCCCACAATTCAGGAAGGACATTGAGGTGCTGGAGCATGTCCAGAGAAGTGCAACGGAGCTGGTGAAGGTTTTGGAGCAGAAGTCTGATAAGGGAACTGGGATTGTGTAGTTTGCAGAAAAGGAGGCTCAGGGGTTACCTCACTGATCTCTACAACTACCAGAAAGGAGGTTGCAGCGAAGTAGGGGTTGGTCTCTTCTTCCATGTCTTACATGAAAGGACTAGAGGAAACAGCCTTAATGTGCACCAGGGAAGGTTCAGATTAGATACTAGAAAAAAAAATTGTTCACTGAAAGGGTGGTCAGGCCTTAGAACAAATTGTCCAGGGGGGTGGTGGGGTCAGTCTCTGGAAGTGTTCAAGAGGTGTCTGGATGTGGCACTTGGGTATATGGTTTAGGGGTGATTATGGTAGTGCTAGGTTGACATTCGGACTAGACAATCTTGAAGACCTCTTCCAACCTTGATGACTGTGTGATTCTGCCCCACCTCAGCAATGCCAGCTCTCAAAGGTTGGAAGGAACAATATTTCCTCACTAGAAACTTCTTGCCTGACCCTACTGGAGCAGTGCTGCTGGGACCTGCTGTGCTTAGAGCTGCCTTTGGAGCCTGTGAAAGGAAATAAGACTTTCTTTTCCCATCTTTTTTGAGTTAAGAGAATTTCTCAGAAAAGTTAAAGCAGTTTGATGTCACAAATTAGTCTTCATTTTCTGCCAAATTAAAATGGAATACTATGTGCTTCTTCTGGCATTTCCTTCACCACCAGTCCAAGGGTCAGTGAGAAAACATCCATCTTGCAATCTCAGACTGCTTTGCTGTACCTAGTTTGGGAATGCCAGTCTCAGAGGGTTCCGAGTATTTTCTTCAAATATTTAACACTCTCTTCTGCAGGGCCTTGTCCTCAGCAAGGAACCTTGTGTAAACTCAAAGTGGACCCACTGCTGTCATTCAAAAGTAGAACACATTTGCTCTGGAAGGTATAAGACAGAGAAACCTCAGATGTAAAATTCTTCTTCATTAACTGGTGAAGCTGGGCAAACATGATCATCCAGAGAACAGGGAGCTGCTCTCAAGGGCTGTTTGTGCTGCTTGGAGAGAAATGCTGACATGAAAGAGCCGGAAGACCATTCCGAAAGAGAAGGCAGTGAGCCATCAACTGACTCAAAGGCATTGCACATGGCTGATACAGGCCTTCCACTGGTGGCTGCCTGTTTAGCCCTACTGACAGTTTGTTTCTGGGATGGAAGGGAGTCTTCCAACTCGCTGCAAAATCCATTAAGGGCAGAGTACGCAGAAACCACAGACAGGTCTGAAAAGGACAGTTTCATCCCTGTGTCCACATCAGTCTCTTGGGCACCATCCAAGTCATCAATGTTAAGCTTGGGGCTGCATTTCCATGTTTTTAACCTGGTTGCAGGTGACCCAGTATTTAAAAACTGAAATGGTTCACTGAAATGAAATGTCTCTGATGCTGAAGAGGAGTTCACTGTGGGCAAGCAGAACAGAGACTTGCTTCGTTGAAATGACCAGGAAATGCTGGAGGCACTCCTGGATCTGTGTGGGAAGTCTCCTTGATCACTGTGTCTCAAGTCCTGCTGGGAGAAACCAAGATAATGACCAAGGCCATTCGTGTGATGTACCTTTTTTTGACCCATTTCCTGTGACTGTTCAGAGACAGATCGGTGGCTTTCAGGAAGAAAGGCTGGCAGAGTGGTGAAATGGGAATCTGTTGACACAGATGGATATGGTTGCTTGTTCTGTTTTGCAGACTTCCTACACCAACTGTATGCTTGCTGCAGCCGGGAGAGGGAGAAAAGAAGATCACATTAATACAGAATTGGCAGTTTTTTACAACCCTAAGTCTCCATTGCTGAGTTGTTACTGCAAATAATTACGAAGCAGACTTCAGTCAGTATGCTTGCAGCAAATGTTTCACTGCAATAACAAAGACAAACCACCCTGCCAAAATCCCAAATATTTACATAAGGAGCCTTGAAGACAACAAGAATAAATGGTAGAGAAGCCTTGCCTTGTGGGCTGAATTACGCTAGCTTGAATTTCTCACTTCCTATTTACTTGTTCAGATTCATTCATATTCTGTCTTCCAACATTACTACCTTAATGGACAGCTTAAGAACAAAAATAAAATAGAAGAACTATATGATATAATTATAATTTCTCATTTCTTCCTTATTATTTTTTTGTTTTGCCCTCTTTTGAAACATCAAAAAGTCTTCAGCAAGCAAGCTCATTCTGTCTTCTCAACAGGAATTCACTGCTTCTTTCAACTCTTTCACATTTTCTTTCTTACCTAGCTAGCAGAGCAGAGCACCCCAGAACCCACTTGCTCTATTAACTAGCTCACTGTGACATTACAGACATACATCCAATTTTCTTGTAGACGCCTAGACTGAAGACCTAAACCGTTGGTTATGATCCAAATCTGGAGCTGAACCTCAGTCCAAGGGTAGGATTCAGTTGCCTACTGTCATGGGTTTGACCCTGGCTAAATGCCAGGCACCTACGACGTTTGCTGTCTGTGCTCTCTCCTGCTGCAGCTATGCAGAGGAGAGGGAAAATTAACACAAAACACTGGACTTATGAGTTAAGATTACTGATAAGGGGACGCACGAGATTCAGGGCCAAAGCAGGCAGGAAACTTAAAATTGCAAAAAAAGGTGATTTATTAATCTAACAGAGTCAGAGGATAAATCAGAGGTAAAAATAAGCTCTCAAGACACCGTTTCTTCACTGATCCCCCTTCCCTCTTAAGGCACCGCTTCCCAGCTCACCCCCTCCCTCCTTTCCAACTAACCAACAACTCCCGGGCAGGGACAGGGTGTGGGGTTTTTCTCTTAGGTCAGTCTATCACAATTCTTCTACCACAGACACTGTTTCTCTATTCGCCCCCTCCCTCCATTCAACCAACAGATCCGGGCTGGGGCAAGGTATGTGGCTTCTCTCAGTCAGTCCAACACCACAATCTTCTGCTACAAACGCTGTTTCTCTACTCACCCCCTCCCTATTAAGGCCATTTCTCAGCTCATCCCCTCCCTCCTTCCTTCCAACCAACAGCTCCGGGGGGGGGGCAGGGTATGAGGGTTTTCTTTGGTCAGGGTCAGTCCATCAGGGGGAAGAGTCTTCTACTTAGCCATGGGGTCCCTCCCACGAGAGACAGTTCTCTGCGAACTTCTTTGGCATGGGTCCAATCTCACGAGCAGCCCCGCCCGATTGCTGCTGTCCAAGATTCTCTCCAGGTTGCAGAATTCCAAGCCGAGGCCAGGCTGTTTCCATCCCGGGAGCAAGGCCTTTCTCTCTCCTGCAAGGCCTTTGCAACTCTCAGTCTCTGGGACTCCCACCGGATCACAGCTTCCTGCAGGCATCACCTGCTCCTCTGGCGTGGGCACCTCCCCACAGGCTGTGGGTGGTTCTCTGCACCCCCTGGACTCCATGGGCTGCAGGGGGACCACCTGCTCCCCCATGGTCTTCACCATGGCCAGCAGAGAGTTTTCAGCTCTGGTGCCTGGAGCATCTCCTCCCCCACTTTCTCCACTGACCTTGGTGCTTCCATGTTGTTCTCCCTCACATATTTTTACCTCCTCCTCCTCCTTCCCTGGCTACAAAGAAGTGCGTGCTTACATTGTTTTGATTTCTTCTTAAATATGTTTTCACAGAGGCGTAACTAACATCTCTAATTGGCCCAGGTTTGGCCAGCAGCAAGTCCATCATCTTCAGAGCCATCAGAGATTGGCTCAGCTGGACATGGTGGAGAAATTTCCAGAATCTTTACTCAGGACATGCAGGAGCCATCTTTGTACCCCACCCTATTCACTGGCAAAAACTGGGCCAGGCAAAACTACCACACCTACCTATCAGATACTCATGCATTGGAACAGGGAAAGCAAGCTGTGACAAATGGTGAGTCAATATCCTTCTCAAGAAGGAGCTGGAGGCCAGGTGGGTTTCCTACAGAATTAGACACTGATGTCAGGGTAACTGAACTGTGTTTGAGGAATCATAAGGTTTTTCATCTTCTTATTTCAGCGAGGCTTTTAGAAATTTGCCTTTCAGAAAGTTTAATTAAAAGTCTTCTTACTGGAATTTCTCATGTAATACAATACACTTGATCTCTGCCCCAAAAGGGACAGGAACTAATGGGATTATACTCTTGAGAATAAACAATAATCTCATCTATGGGACTTGTCAGTTGGAAAACAGAGAGCAGAAAGAACTGTTTATCCTGATCTCTTTCTACTATTAAAGTGACAAGACTGTGACAACATGGTATTGGGCAGTCTCAGTGAGTTAAAAAAACACTGTGGACAACACTGCTGTGGCCTCAAGCAGAATGCTGCACATGACTCCAATCACATCTATGTGAAAAAGAATAAATTTGAACTGAAAAAAGATGGAGCCAAAGGAAAAAAAAAAAAAAAGATGAACTATCCATGAAAAAAATGGAATCGCAAACTATTAAAAGGTTTCTAATAACAACAGAAGGAAAAGAGTCTTCTGTGGTGAGTAATGGATAAAGACAGAGCTTGTTCATTTTACCGAAGAGATTAAATGACATGACAGGAAGAGCTGAGACCTGGCAACCAAGGAGGTTCTTTGTATCCCATCTCTAAAAGAGCTCCATACATTGCTGCTTCTAACATCTTGCTAGTGCACATCACATTGTCTTAGTGACCTAGATCTGTCATAGCCATCTTCTGGTTTTTATTGAAGTGATTTTATAGGCAAAAAAGGATTTTCACATCTGCAAAAAATGCTTTGCTCGTTCACGATCGCCTACAAGAGATTATAGGACAGCTAAACCACAGAAGTTCATTTAGATGTTGTAGTTGAATATATATATACATATGTATACTATATATATATATGTAATGATATATATATGTATTATGTGTTAATACGTAACTTATTTCTGTGTAATATAGTAAGCTGTTCCCTTAATGTCATAAAGAATCATATGAATTAATGAAGAAATTGAGTACAAAAGAGTCAAATGTAATGAGTCAATTGTCAACAAATCATTAGCTAGAAATCACGTTAGACCTCTACAAATAATAGTAGTGCGATATGTGAGCTGATTTGTTTAAAAATTACTCGGCAGGACAAAAGATTTGTCCATGAAGAAAATATCAGCTCTTTCTTAACTGAAGACATTTTTGAACAGCCCAGAAATAAGAATTTGAGATGCTGAAAGTCCATTAACAGATCACTGCACTCTTTTGATGTGTTTGACCAAGAAAATACTCCTCATTACATTTTGTTAGCATTAACCAAAGGTGCCACTTTTTTCTCTGCAGCAGCTCTGTTATCAGATACACTACATGAACTCAACACCCATCAACAACAGTGAGAACACAGACTGCAGCTGACAATCTACTTTAGATGAGACATTAGTTTTAGGGTTTTCCTATTTTAAACTTTTTTTTTTCTAGTTCTTCTAATGTTCCTGTGGACAGATAGAGGCATTTCATTTTATGCATGGCATTTGCTGTTAATTTTGCTCCTGGGTCACAGCTCCTGGTCAAGCCCAGTTGGCCTGGAAGGAAGTAATGGTGGATGGTGAGGAGAAGGGGGCAAGCACAGAAAGTCTGCCTGCAGGGAAAGTCAAGTGACATCACTAATACAGCTTATTTCCGAACAGCTCTGTTATGGGAGGAACTGCTCACTCCAATCATTTTTTTTTTAAATGAGTTAGGATTTAGAAGACTTATTTCCCAGCGCTGCTCTTCATTAAATGGCCAGAAATGTGAAATAATAGGGAGATACTATTTTAATACTTTCATCTTAAAACAGTGTAACTGAAGACTTTCCTGGCTGTGAGAACACCAGACAGTACAAGTGGCAGTAGTGTACTACAGGTAGAACACTGTACTACAGGTAGTGTGTCAGAAGCTCCATCCCATGAAATACTAGTGAATAAAGATTACAGGCTAATCCTATATTGTGGAGAACTGGATTATGTGGACTAATAAGACTTTTCTATATCTACATTCTCTAACTTGTCAGAGATCACAGAGGGGATTCAATGATTTAGCCAGGATTAAAAGTCAGGCAAAACTAGGTCCTAGTCCTGTGCCAAGGCCATTGACTGTGCTCCCCTGTGCCACCCTGGCACGGCACACCGAGTGCTGCACGCAGCCTGTGCGCTCATGTGACTGCTCCTCTTCATTTCTTTTTCAGGAGGCTTCTCTGCCTCCTTAATCCTGCCATTGGCTTTGAAAACAGGGGCATCTTTTCTGAATTATTTTCTTTTCCAAGTCCTCATCATCAGCCTTCTCACGGCTTGGTAATGCTCTCAGCACTGCCTGCTGCCTCCCTGCTGCCTGGCAGAGCCCTGCCTGGTACAGCCACGCTGTCTGCAACAGGCACAAGCACCGCAGAGATGCCAGAGAGGGCATCAGTCATCTGAGAGGACACAGACACGATCCAAAGTGACACGTTGATTTTGACCGAAATTCCAAATGCGGGGAGATAGATTTTGTCAGACCTTGCAGCAGAGACGTGCAGCAAACCCGGCCACTGACTGAACAGATTAGCTCTCTCGCAGAACAGATTTTTTCATCTGGCGCTAATCTGCTGCTCATTTATAATCTCTGCACAAATCTTTGTGAAGCCTGGAGGGATTTAAAGTCTTTGTGTTTTACAATGGGCTGCAGAAGAATTTCATGATGAATATCCGGGAATGCCATAAACAACTTGGGGTGAACCTTGCAGAAATGCACTTTCAACTCAGGCTGCCTGGACCTAACAGAAAAAAATCCGTGAGGGCTGCCGCAGTCTATTTTAAGTTATCTGCTTTTTAAGAAAGCAGATAGAGATCTCCTTAAGCATTATCTGCATTAAGAGCTGCCAGCAAGGCTTTGCTGAGGTCAGGACCCAGGCAGCACAGCAATGACATCACCATCTCGAGCCCAGATTTTGCCTGCCTTGCTCAACAGGAGTGCGATGGTGTTTGTTTAATTGTATTAAAACCAGAGGAATTGATCCAGGAAACAAAAACAACACAAGAAAAAGCAGCAGAGATTAGTCCTCAGTATCATCATAATAAGACTTAGTTGAAAGGCAAAATGTAGTCAGAACTACAGCATATAAAAAAGGCAAAGTGCACAGATTTGATTTAAAACTGAACCTCTTTGAAAAGTGGCCCGTAGTATGTCTACGGTGACTAGAAAAAACTAGAAAAATTGGGTGTTTTGTGACACAAAATATATTCACTCTCAAAAATTTCTGCTGGGTGTGTAGTCTTAAGAGATCCTAGTATGCCATGGAACTTAACTGGACTAACAGAAAAGATAAAGTACCTTGTGTTGAAGAAAAACAAGTAAAAAATCACGTATGAGTTAGTGACTGATTCTCTATGCTCCCCCAAACCCCAGCCATTAGCATTAAGGACAACCAAACAACTATGTCACAAAAAGGAAAGGAAAAATAGAATAAAGTATTTTGAAAACCAGGAGCCTAGTATTATATTTACAGATTAATTAAATCAGCGTAAAGTACCTCCCTTGACTGCATCAATTTTTGCTCCAGAAGTGTGTCCTTTTCACCAGTTTCAAAAGAAACTAAATATAACTTTTGTAAAGGTGCCCTGTACACATCCTTGCTTGTTGTAAGTCACAGAAAGGTTTGGGTTGGAAGAGATTTTAAAGATTGTATAGCTCCAACACCCCACCAGCAGCAGGGCCACCTTCCACTAGACCGGGTTGCCCAAAGCCCCATCCAGCCCAGCCTTGAACACTTCCATGGACAGGGCATTCACAGCTTCTCTGGGTGACCTGTTCCAGCAGGTGCTTTTCTTTCTTCCTCTTTGTCCTCAGTTCTGCTCTATCTGCACTATCAATTCAGCAAGCTTGAAGGTCTTTTCTCACCTCCATTTTCCTTCCTGAAGACTAAACTAGTCCCAGAAAAAGAGCCCTTTCTTTGCCTGTTTTTGTCTTTTTACCTTCTTTGACTCTGGATTTGTTGCCTTTCTTTCTCTCTTCCACTTGTACTTAACTGTGGGGGCTCCAGTCTGTAAGAAGTGGGACTGCGTTTTCTTTCCTTTATCTCCCGGAGTGTGTTCGTAACGCTTTGAGTAACAGCGATGAGATGATTTCACCGCATTTAAGACTACAGACATTCACTGTATCATCCACTCTGACCTTTTGTGAATCATTTTACAAACCATTAAGCCATTTCATTACAAAGCCTGTTGACACTTCAGGCAGACTAAAGCATTTCAGTTTTCCAGATACCAAATAACTCTATGCTTCCATCAGGGGCATGACAGAGGTGCCATAAAGTCCAAGGCCCAAACCTAAGATGGTAGCAGGTTGATTAAGGCTTCTAGAATATTTACATATTTGGTCAAGGTCATACAAATGCTTGATGACCATCAAGGCACCCAAACTGGAAAAGAGGGGAAGAAGAAGGAACACGGCTTTATGGTGGAGAGAAAAGGTGGAGCCAGGTGAGGTCTGGAATGGTTTGGTGGGTCAGCTGAAATAAGTGCAGCCACTGATCCGTGTCCTAAACCTCTCAATGGAAAAACAAGTGGACCTTGAGAGTCCAAGATTTGCCTCTCCTTGGCCAAAATAAGTTTGAGGGGCAAGCCATTCTTCTTGCTGCACAGGAAAGTAAAATGTTTCTTTTAGTCTCAGCTGGGGCTGGAAGAGGAAAAGCTTTGTCCAAACCTCCTATCTTGTAATTATTTTGACCTCCTCAGCTCAGTAATACCCACCCATGCCCATATATCCAACACAAGGTATTTTCTGCATTGTCATGAGTCGTCTTGTGCTCCTTGAGTCCTCTTGAAGCTCCTTGCTTCAGTTATGGCCACTACCTCTGCCCCTAAAACACACAATTATACTTCTCAACTCAAGATTACAATTGCCCGGTATAGATAAGAACATTGGCCGATTAATTCAGCAGATCAGCTAAATAAAAAAAATCCCTCTACCTCCTCATAAGCTGTGGTCTGTTAACATTTGCAGTGTTATTTTAAGGACGCTTTATAAAGCAACAATAGGCAGAAAATAGCCACCTCATAAACTGTATAGATACTCCCTGACATGTAACATATCAGCAGGTCCTATGCTTAAGTGCTGAGTCCCTTCCTAGGTAAGATACTCATTTTGCTGCTGTCCACTTTCCTCCTGGGTATGTCCGCATGTTCCACCTCATGCAGAGTGGCTAGGAAATCCTGCCAAAATATTATTTTACTTTTACCCGATCCAGAGATGCTCTCATAATTTAAAGAAGCCATCTGTGCACTTTCTCCTCTCTGCTCACTACCCTTGCTTCTCAAACATTCATGGCCAAGCCAGTCCAATCAGTTATTAACCTTTCCTGCTTCCCACATTGCACTGCCAGGAGTGCAAGTTGATTAGCACTTCATCTGTCTCTGTGTGGATTATGCCCAGAGGCAGCCAAAAATCTGGGCAAGACCTATAAATCCGGCAGTATACTCACTATATGGGATATTCTTAGCTACATTATTTACATATTCTTCCCACTGCTCTGACAAAAGCTCCCCAGAGCTCCTGTTTGGGGCTTAGCTCTGGTGAAGCAGTGTGGGTGTCTTCCCACAGGATGCAGTCGTGTTCCTAAGCCTTGCTCCTGCTCCAGCCAACTGAACCCTTTGCCTCAGCTGTTATGTAGCTGCACCCTTGCAGCCATTTGCCAAAGTGCAAAAGCTACTGTGACAAAATAATTCTGAAGGGCTTCCTTGAAAAGGGAAGGAATAGCTTCTTGGCATTAAACAGATTTATCTTACCCATGAATAACTTTGTTTTCTCTTGAACTGACTTTATCTAAGCCCCTTGATAATTGCATTTGCAAAATGGATTAAGAACATGGATCAATCTGGCTGGCAAGTATCCAAGCCCCTGTAAGGACAAGCAAGAGGTCACATCTCGTTAGCCTAAACATGGAAGTATACTCAAACTTCAAACTTTAAACACTGCCTGCAATTTAATAGAGTGTTAATCTACCATTTTTGATACAATTGTAATTTTTAAAAGGTGCAGTATCTGCATAAAGTGAACAAACACATTCTGATGATTACTAAGTGCCAACTGATATGCAGGCTGAAAAATACTGAGAGGTCATTGTTTAAGTTTATATAACTGGGAAGAAGTGAAAGTTATCCTCAATGCTGTGGCACGGATAATATTGCTAATAAGCAGCTCTCTGTGAGAAGTCGAAATGTAGTCCTGTTACTTTCAAAGGTATACGCTATAATTGCTTTAAACTTAGAATGAATTAAAAGAATAGAAGGAGTCCATGGATCACCAAATCTGGTGTTTCCTATAATCCATGCTCCATAATTTCCTCTCCCTGACTGATCATCCTGCCTTAAATTAAGGTATTTACCTGCTTGCACGTGCTGGGTGGCTTTATGTAGTTAGTTATCAATATGTACTAAAACCTATTTACTGGCAGGTTCTTGTTCCTGCGTCAGAACAACCATTCAGTGAAACAGCCTTTTCCTGTTCCTGCTGTTTATCTTGTGGTCTGTCTTCCAGTCAGAGCTCCCTTCCGACTTTGGTTAGGCTCAGATGACCCTACTCTTCCAGTTTCCCTTTGTAACACAGTCTCTCCTTTCCTCTGCATGGGGTGAGAGCCCTTCCTTGCCCCTGCACCTTTCTGGAGTCCACAGCTGAAGACAGGTGAGGCCCTTGGGACCCTGGGCAATGGCACAAACACTTCCCATGTTTTGTAGGGAATAGTAACTCTGGTACACACCAGAGACAGCAATTTTCTTTTCATGGTCATGTTGCACTGGTGGCTGTAGGCATCTGAGTAACAGGAAATTTTCCCTTTGATTTAACTGTAGAGCTCCACTTCTGATTGTATGGACTTGCTTAAAACCCATCTACCAGGACCTAGTTTTCATGACTTTACAATGGCATAAGTTACATCCAAAGTCTCTGGTTTCCCTCCACTTTGCATATACTAAACTTCTTTTGCTTCACCACACTTCCAAAGTGATAAGTTCAATTTCTGTAACTTCATTCTCATTTGCCCTTTTGTCCTCCTGTTCAGAACCATCATCCTCACTGAAAACAGAAATGAAAGTTAATTGCTCTTGCAGGCCACACTTAGGGAGGCTTCTGCTCTTCTCTTTTGGTACATATGGCTAAAAATCTTACTCTGATTTTCTTTGCTTAGCAAGTCTCGCTATATCACTGTACCTCTGTACTGCCTGGCACCTGTTACTTCTGAAAATTTGCTGGGTTTAAACCAAAAGCCCTATTTAAAAGCTCTTTTTTTTTTTTCTTTCCCCACCCTTCCCTTCAATTTACTTGAAACCAGCATAATATCCCATAAACCAAAGTTACATCACATAGCAGAAACCTCCTGAAAAAGAGCATGGAAAGGAGGACATAGGTGATTGTGATTGCTGTGTATAAGTTTCATGATGACTCTTGTCAGCTTCAGTGTGCAGCTTATCTCAGGCTAACATAGATATGCCTAAAGTGCAATCAGTAACCCTGACAAACTGGAGACTGCCTTGCCAGATGGGCAAGGAAGCTGCCCTCCTCAGCCCTGTACATTGGCTATTCAGCTCTGGCACCTGCAAATCAGCATCGAAAGGTTTCACCACCACTTGGATGTGACTGACCAGAGCAGAGATGTCCTGTGTGCCTGGAAATTCAGTCCCAGGAGCTACAAATGCAGAGGCACGGTGCTACAGAGGGCTGTACACAGCTCTCTGCATGCTGGCAGGTCTGTAAGGTGGAAGGATGGCACCCACAATGCTTCTTTCACAGCAGCAAGGTCAGACAACCGGACAAGCCACTTGAATGAAATTCACTAAAAAGTAAATACCCTTTGAAATTCAAACAACAGTCTCGTAAAGGTGAGGGACTGTGCTCCTTCATTTGAATGTAAGCAGCAATAAATACCTCAGCAGGGCAGGAATGCACATTAACCTGGCTCTGGATTGCCATAGATACCCCTCTGCAGGGCAGGCAGTTATTAAGAGCTTGCTGCTTATCCTTTTATCTCCCTTGGATGTGGTGTAGTGGAGCAGAGC
The DNA here is from genome assembly GCA_036785705.1 of Acanthornis magna. Taxonomy (NCBI): domain Eukaryota; kingdom Metazoa; phylum Chordata; class Aves; order Passeriformes; family Acanthizidae; genus Acanthornis; species Acanthornis magna. Next base: position 20,070,420 of record JAWUZG010000090.1, read on the forward strand.
ATGCTGATATATTGCCCAGATATGGTTCCTACAGATGTCCTAACAAACAAACTCTCAGGATTCGGTTATGAGCACTTGAGATTAGTTCAAAAAGAGAGTCTGTGGGAATGTCTCTCTTTGACTGCTCTTTCAGGGTGCATTTCTTTTCCTTCATCTCCCCTCTCTTCATCCTGATAATCACTGGGCAAGAGAGATGCACTTTGTCATCCAGTGATGCTAGAAAATAATGAGTACCATCAGGAATTCTGCTTGTCTTCCATAAAAGTCTCATAACTGAGGGCTATTTTAAAACTCCCTGTCAGTTTTGTGCCCATACTTCTTATAAAACTACACTCACCAGTCATCATTTCTCCACTCGGGCTCATAATTCCTTCTCTCCTCATTTCTTTGAACAGCTATCTCATCTCACATCACTCTTAGCATAAACTGAGGTTGACTGATATCTGGATAGCATCATTCACTGCTTTTGTGACCAGTTACACAACACAGCAAGGGGTTTCAAATTCTTTCTTCAGCAGTAGTGTCCTGGCTCTTTCTCCAAGGATAGAACAGAAAAAACCACCAACGAACCAACCAACCAACAAAAAAAAAGCAACTGTCAATGCAGGTTAACTTTCCTGCACAAACCCAAGAAATGTGCTTCTATTTCCATGTGTACTGAGCTTACCTGCAAAAGGATCCTATTTCCATCGTGGTCTTCTGTCTGCCACCTGCCTTCACTGATGGGGCTGCAAGGGCTGGGCAAGAGAGGCACAAGCTGCCCCACATCTTTTACTCTGAACTCCAGCACAGCTGACTCTGTCCTCACTGGCACCTGGCCCTTTGGGAGTTTTTTTAAAGAAAACTGAATGTCTATTTCCATGTTAGAATAGACAGGGAAAACGCAAAAGTCCGCTTTTTTCTGACACACCGGTCTTTTCAATATTAACTCATACAGCTTCAAAATGTCCACAAAATTTTCATTCCTGCAGTATATGGTGAAGCGGATCATTTCTTTCCCGTAGTGCACAGGGCGAATGGCCCACAGGGGAGTCTCTGGAGCCAAAGTGTAGAAGTCTTGGCTGCATGGCATGTAGGGGAGGAATTTCCCATGCATTAGCTCTGTGTGGTGGTAATGCCAAGGTGGCCGCTGAAAAGTTTCATGGAGCTGCAGGATGGGTTCTTCTCCATACTCCTCCTGCAGGAATAGAATGACAGCAAGGGCTGGCTGAGAAACACCAGCCTTTCCCGGCTTCCTGCGCTTCCGGGGCGCTCGTCTTTCTGAGACCCGAAACAGCTGGAGGTCTGGATGGATCCAGGCTAGAAGCTTATCGATGGCCTGCTGAAGAGTCTGGGATTCACCTGGGTCTGTGATAATATGGACACTAACAAGGAATGGGTCTTGTATGCCTTCCACAGAAAGTTCACCTGAAATATTAAAAAACAGTCCTTTAAGATTTGCAACCGAGTTGTCGACATTTAGGTGATCCTTAAAGGAGAAACAGTCTACTTGGTCACAGTGGGATTTTTTTTCATCCCTCTGAAGCTCACTTGTAGTAAACAATAAAAAATGTACAGCGATAGAGCAACCAAGAAAATAATCAGAAGGCAGAGAAAAGTTTCATCAAGCATACCATAAAAACTGCTGTTTCTATGAGACAGTGTCCAAAAGATGTTACTCAGCATGCATTTCTGTGTTAGGAAAGAGTCGTTCCATACAGCTGAGAGGTAGAAAAGACAAAAATACTGGCATAGAGTGGGGGTGTAAGGGACATTAATGATGCACAGAAAGATAAGGGTGCACAGCGTTCACCCCACCTTGTTTTATTTTTACCAATTGGCTCAGGGCATGGAAATCACACCATTGAACTCCAGTCTATCACCTTGACACTGGAGTTTTACACACAGCTAAGTGTTTTGTATCCTGGAGGCAACTGCTCTAATAAGTAAGGCAATGTTTGTTGGGAAAGGTAATATCTTTTATTAGACCAGCTGATACGGCTGGGGGAAAATAAGGCAGACAAGCCTTCAGGCACACAGGTCTTTCTTTAGGAAAATATATTACTTGTCCCTACAAATCCTGCCCTGTTTATATCTTCAGAGTATCAACATTGTAATACTACTGCTTCAAGGTTTTCTTAAGATTAGGGAAGACTTGTAAAGGGAGGAGAGCACAAAAAAAATTACACTTACTCAGGGGAAGAAAGAAACCTCTAGTTAGCCTTGGCAATGTTCACAGGCACTCTTGTTTGTCCCTGAAACGTCTTTGATAGCCCAGCAGAGCAATGGCTGGTTGGAGGTCTGGGGAGAAATTGTTACTTCTCTTCTGCTGGAGTTACATGCTGATAAAGAGCATGTGCATGGTGATCCAAGACAGTTTAATAAATTAATCATGCAACCTTGATATTTTTGCTGAAATGGTCCCCCTTGTGTGGTATTCTGAAACCACCTCCATGTCTGAGACCCTGAGCTTGGGCACAAAGCCTAAATGTGAGAAGCCTTAGAAAGGCTTCCCAAGCTTTTCATTGTGCAGACCGCATTTAATAAGGGGATTGTCTCAAAGGCTATTTCCCCTCCTATTAGCAATCAGTACAAACCTCTCCCTCCTGGCATCAGAACAACATTCTTGTGATACTTCACCAATTGCTGTAATGGAAAAGCAGCTTTATACGAGTAGTGTATTTTAGTTGCCTTTCAATATAGAATAGCTGCAAGACCCAGAGAAAATTTAGATGCAACTGCATAGCTTTGCAGACAGAGATGACTGGTAAGCATAACGTCGGCCTCAACTCAGAAGCTGCAGAAAGATATGGTATGCAGAGCAAATAGCAAGCGTGCATCTTGCCTAGGGGAGATAGAGAAAAATCAAGTAAGTAATCAAAAATACAATTACAGCAGAGTTCTTAAATCTCCGCATGAAATGGGTGATGTGCAGTGACTTTCTCAGATGGCTAATGGGAGAAAAAAAATGAAGCAAAAAGTAAAATGGTGTCAGTATACGGCAAGAGGCTTTGCTGTGGCAATCATTATTGGTAGGTAATTCTTTGAGACACCCCCTGTGGGCAGTCACAGTCTGGGAGGAAGACAAAAAGGGTGTGGGGGGAGGTCCTCTCATGGTCCTCTACATGGGACAGCAGAACAGGAAGGAAAGCAAATTGCAGAGGACAGTGATCTAATAAAACCTGAAAGAAAGTAATCACCATAATTATGCAGTCATTCATATTCTAAGACTGGAATAGAAGATGTTCAGTTTTTTTCCCTGATTCCTTTGTTACACAAATGCTATCGAAGCCTGCAACAAGTGACAGGCTTGATATTTATGCATATAAATGACTGCAGCTCTGAAAGAAGCCTGGGCACAACAATGTGAAGCAGAGAGCCATCGTTGCTGTTGGCTTCTTGCTCTGCATTGAAAAAAAAAAATCCCTGAGCGCGGCTTTTCTGCCCTCCTGTTGCTCAGCATGGTGCATGGACACTGAATGGCTAAAGCATTTTTCAGAAGTGGAGCCTTGTGGGAGCCAGGGGCAGCATTAGTATTCCGCAGCCATCGCTGCCTGTGCCCATCAGCACCAGATGCTCACAGAACCAGCCTCAGAGGCACAGCACAAAGCCATCCTCAGGAGCCAGTTAGACACAGAGCAGAGCAAATCATCTCTTCTTTTTGAGCTAGCAGCAACTATGTGAGTGTAGCGGATCAGTACAGAAAGAGCTCCAGTTCTATTTTAGATTGGCAAAGACGCTTTAACTGCAACACTTCTACATGTTTCATTAAGTGGCTTCTATGCTTCTAAAATGGCAGCCCTTTCTGTTTGGGTAAGAAAAAGAGAAACTTAAGAAAAGCAGAAATATGAGGCAAGGAGAAACTTTCCCTGAAATGATGATAAGTTGCAAATTGTTTCTATGTTACTAACAAGTCTTTTTGCTTCATCTGACAAAGAAGGAGGGGAAACAACACCATTTCTCATGACACAGTTCAATTTGCCCCAGGCAAATTGTTACAGAAGCAAATGAAAGCTCTGCATATGTATCAGCCTTCCTGTGTTACTAGTTAATCCCACAGAAAATATCAAAATGCTGAGGCATCTATTTGAAAATAAGCTTCAGAGTTCTCACAGCTATTACATTTTTTCTCTTCCTATGACAGAAGGGGATTAGGTCTCTTTGAGCTGGCAAAGCACTAACTTTGCTAAGAGGTAATTACTACCAGGATCGAAAGAGTATTTTACAATTCTAAACTTTTTACTCCTCTGCTAGGTAGTATTAACCACCCATGAGAGGTTAAAGCAGTCAGCCCAAATGCTGTGGAGCTGGTACACAACCTCTTAAAACTGGGAGTGGAAGGTGGCCCTGATATTTTAAGATTGAGCTTTGTATCGGTCCTTCTCTATATATTATTTCTATTTTTATTTTGTTGCTGATGGAATATTGCCAAGCAGAGATAAAAGAAAGTCCTGCAAAGCAGAATGGCAATCCTGCCCTGTGGTTCTTCCTCCCCTCCCTTCCCTGTCCAAAAACCAGGACATTTTCATCAGCAACACAATCTGAAAGCTGTGTGTCCTGTCAAGTCTGCCTGTGCCAGCTACCTCATTTTGGTATGACTTCTCTGAAACTGAAGCTGCCTTGCCTTGGGGACAGGCAGGACAGGTACTTCCTGTCTACCCCAGTTGTCTACATCCCTTGCTGTGTGCATGGAGAGACACAGACGCCTCTGAAAAACCTGTGGAGGATGATCTTGCCTTCCTCATTCTTTCCCTCCACTCTCACTCTGTAGGGAACAGCAGCTGGTGAAAGGTTTAGAGAAGAGACCTGATGAGGAGCAGTGGAGCAAGCTGGGGGTGTTTATCCTGGATAAAAGGAGGCTCTGGGGAGACCTTATCACTCTCTACAACTGCCTGAAAGGATGATGTAGCCAAGTGGAAGTTGGTCTCTCCTCCCAAGTAACAAGTGATAGGACAGGAGAAAATGGCCTCAAGTTGCACCAATGGAGCTCAGACTGGATATTAGGAGCAATCTCTTCACCAGCTTTGGAAAAGTCTCCCCATGGGAGTGTTGGAGTTCCCATCCCTGGAGATATTTAAAGGACCAGTAGATGTGGCACGTGGGGACAAGTGGTGAACTTGACAGTGCTGGGTTAATGGTTGGACTAGATAATCTGAGAGGTCTTTTCCAACTTAAATACCTTTACAATTCTATGATCTAGTGACACAAATACCACTGGGTGAAGTGGGAAGCAATGGGTTCAATGGCTGGGGGGACAGTCCCACCCCTGAGAGGTGCCATAAGGACTCACCATTCCTGCTGGCTCCTGGCCCAAGGCAGGCACGAGTGGGTATAATGTCAGGACAGCAGCCCCAGCAGCTGGGAAGCAGCCAGACTGATCTGCTAACACGGAGAACTGGATCTAACACTGCTTCTCCCTGCAGTATGTACACATTTAACATTAACCCAAACAAGAGCAAAATATCCCTACCATTTTCTTGCATGCCACCTGCATAACCTTAGGTTAGAGAAGTCTCTCTGTTTCATTTGCTTTTTGGCCCTAGGTCTCTTGCACACCTTGCTCCTGCAAAACTCTGGCCATGAGCTGGCAGTCTGGTCCCTCTTTTACCCTGTGACATACCCAGGCTGCATTCCCTCTGGAGCTGCCCTAAGCAAAGACCCATTCCTTCTTACAGCAGTGTTCCAACCACTTCTTTATTTCAGAAGTCATCACCTTCAGCAGTCTTGATCAGATCTGATTTTCCAGGCTTCTCCAGTGGACTAAACTCATCCCATAGCAGAGCTTAGGAAGGATAAAAGTACTTGTCTCCCTGAAATGTCTCTCCTAACCCTGCGTTGGTGAAATAAGGTATGGATCTAAAGACCTCTCAGACTTACCAGGAGATATTTAATGAAGAGTTACTTACAGGGTTAAGCAAACCTGGGAAGTATTGAAAGCTAGGATTGAATTAGTAACAAGATGAGATTTTTGGCAGACTGGTTCCTGGTCCCAGTTTGTGCATGTGAAAGGGCATTTCCAAACTGTGGCTGATATTTTCAATTTTCTAGCCACATACATTTTCAATCTTCTATCTAGGAAACTCAGAGGAAATATCCAACCTAAAAATACCTGACAATATTTTTTTTTTCTGACCAGCAATATTGCATTGAGAATCCAAACACTGGAATGCAAACTTCCATTTTTTTCCACTGCAGAATGCTCCTTCGTGGGAACCAACACCCGAACCTGTCTTATGCTGTACAGACCATATTCCTTTATTGCCACATCAGGCAGTAAGACTTCAAATTTATTTTGACCAAAACTGCATGATGCAGTACCAGAGATGTAAATCAGGCAACAGGGGAGGTTCAGAATGAATTTGCCAAGCTTCTGAACTGCAGCTCCCATCAAGCAGTACTTCATTACCAATAAATAACTGTCATTAGGATGTAATGAAATAATTCAAAACCAAACATTACAAAACAGCACGTTTTTTTCACTGTTAATCAATCAAAATATTTCAACTGTTGGAATGTAAAATAATCCCAAACACTGTATAAATAACATCAGGAAAAAAAAAAGCACTCTAATATTTCCAACAAAAATTTCCCAGGATTTCTGTTGCACAGAAAGTATCAGTATTTCCCTACTTCAATCACACTGCAAAATACAAAGAAATGCTAAAATGGTAGCATTTCTCAGTGAACAGGACCTTCACATTTTATCTCAGTCCAAGGCAATAGTGATCATTTTAGGAGTACTAATTGAAAGGCTCATGGGCAGACACCAAGTCAGAGGCTATTTTCATAAACAAGGAGCATCACTTCATGGGCAGCTGCCACAGAAGTAGTAACTGGACACCTCTGGCAGCAGAACCCACTGCTAGGTCAGTCATGCTTTGATGAATTATGCAGCATCAATAATCTTTTGAACAAGCAGGATGTGACAGATTCACCAGCTCCTCCGTTCTCTTTGCCTGCTGTTTAATAGCATCTGACAAATGCAGGGCTGCTGGATAATGTGCTTCTCAGCATGCCCTGCTTTGCACACCACCTCGAACTCGGGAAGGATGTGCAGAAGCAAGAAGGAGGGGGCACAGAGTAGAAACCTCTTTCACGCTGCCCTCAGAGCAGCATTTTCCTGAGGAGCTGCAATTGAATGTTCTACAATGCTCATTGCTCCGTCTGTGCTAGGGAAGTACAGACAATGCACAGCCCACCAGCATGGGCAAAATGTGCCCACAAGCACAGCAAAACGGTCAAACTGCCTTCTGCTGGCCTGGGCGCTTGTGCAGCTATATCTCCTCAGCTGATAATGCAACAATACCTGGCGCTTGCTCTCCCATTTTGAGGCAGATGGTCTGTGGTGCCATCTCAGCCCTCTTCAGAGCCACATGACCCTCATCTCCTTCATGGGAATCACACCTTTTGTGTCACAGAGTCCTTCCATGGAAGGTTAGGTACCTGGCAGATGTCACTCCAGCAGGTGGCTGGCTGTCCTGGGCTCCTTTGTAGCCTGAGGTGAGAGGCAGAATCAAACTTCAGATAAGGCCCATCGCTCTCCATTGTACACATGTCCCTCTTGGGTGCCTCATCTATCCATCTAAAAGGAAGGGTAGGTTGTGGGCTTGTGTACATTATCTTGAAAGTCATTCTTGTTCTATGGGAACGCCCTATTGTGTTTCTGGCTGTGTAATCCCATGTTTCTGACACTCAGTCTTCTCCTTGCTGTGTCTGTGTATCCCACCCAGGATTTATGGAGCCTGGAGGCATGTCAAAGCAGAGGCTGTGCTTATTGTATGTTAAGCACTCAGCAAGAAAAGGCTCCCAACTCTGAGGAGACAGTGTATGGGATCTTCATGCAGGCAAACTTAGGATCCTACAGTGGTGCTGTAACACCATGGTTACGAACAACTAAACTGCTTAGCAATTCCTTACAGACACCCTTTAAGATAAGGATTTTTCTGCCTGGTCTTCTCCAGGAGCTCTTTATTCTGGCTGCCTGGTGTTCTCCTCTCTCAAAATATGCTGCTCGAACATTATGTTATATGGTAAGAAATAAACCGAATTTCAATTAAAAAAACCCACAACCTTATCATCTACTTATCCCCTGGAGAGCACTGAAGTCTTCAATACTCTCCTCCACCACAGATAAAGCTACTAATTTGCTGAAAAGCAGGAAGCACAGAATTCTGGTGTATTCATGCACCTCTATGGATATTCCTCTGGATGTAAACTACTATAATTTCCCCTCTTCTCTCCCGAACAGATCACCACAATTTGAGAGCTGTCTTGGTGTTTAAGTCTGCACATGCATCCACACCACAAAACAGATCCACATGATTTGGCATCTTCAAACTGTCTTCACTCTTACAGCTGTCTCCTCTCAAAAGCCACAACTTACCTCCATCTGCCCATCTGGGGCCTAAATGGCTTCATCACATGGAGATTAATTCCCATAGGAGACCCAACACCAACGGGAGAAAACAGCAAGGTAATTTTATTTTGACATCCTGAAAAGTATGCCTGATCTGCGGGAAAGAGCTGGCAATTGGCATTCTGTGTCCTTCTCAAGAAGAACCAGCAACCAGCGAGCCCTGGGTGGGGAATGGAGCACAGCACTGAGCTGCTGCTCACAGGCAGTGCCTCCGTGGGTTTGGTGATGCTGGCACCTGTGAGCCTGGGCCACCAGGGTAGGATGTGGGACCTCGTGTAACAGCCCATGTTGCTGCTAAATTCAGTCCAGTGGAGAAATACAGGGAAGGTGCATTAATTATAAATGCTCCACTATTAAATTGATTTGTTTTATTGCTATTTTATGGTGTAAGCAGAATAAAATAAAAAAAAAAAGAAAAAGTTCCCTCACTTTTTAGGAGGGGGAGGAGAAGGAAGAGGGCCTGAAATGCACACAGAGAAAGCAGTATTCCGAATGGCTGCAGATTTCCACTTCAGAAAAGTTAAGTTTTGCAAAGATATACATCCTTCCCAATCACAAAATCTTTCTAAAGAAAAATAAGGATCATAGGTCTTGGCAAGAACTCAGACACCAATATTTGGTACAAATATCAGATTCTGTAGAGAGTTGCAATGTGTAGTAATTCAATTACTACATAAATAAATTACTACATAATAAAACTCCCATCAGCAACTGCCAGTAAATCAAAAGCTGTAAAAACTGCATCCAACACAAAGTCCTTTGATTATAGGCATTGTGTTTTCTTAAAATTCAACTCCTGTGAAAAGCTGAGATTCTCGAAAATATGTTTTTTATAAAAGGGCAGAAAAAACATTGGCTTAAAAAAAACCAATCAAGAAACATTGTACATTTGAGCAGCTAACAAATTCAGTCCAACAATGAGCTCTATACCACACACAATGTACTCTAGTTAACTGAGAGTGTGATTTTATAATGGGCTTAAGACAATTCAAGACTTTACTGCTGGCACTCTTCCCCCTTCTGTTCTCAGCTAAGTGTTTCCAGTGCTTCCCATGTGTCAGGTCTAGACTCAAGTTGAAAGAGCTTGCTGAACATACTGAAAAAAAGCTCTCAGACTTCAGGAATAACAAGGATTGTGTCTTCTGGTGGCAGTCAGAAAACTAGTTTGGCTAAAAACGTTAACTTTCAGGCAGACCTCTTTTAATCAGCCTGCACTTTTGCACAAACCTCCCTGGTATCACAAAGATGTGGCAGGGACAGCCAGACAGAGAGGAGGCAGAAGTCACAACAAAACATCTACACACAAGACGCATCCAAAGATAATATGGGATCAAGCCCTGAGGCATGGCCAAGCATTGCCACATTTGTGTCTCTGTAGACAATGAACGATATCAGCATTACAGCAAAGGACCCATTTGGACTTGGCAGTAGTAGAAAATTAGTTTGAATCTCACACTCCTTTCAGCTGTCAGCAACATGTGGCTCAAAAGATCTACCCCCTGCCAGCTGACGGAAAAGGGAAGCAGGGATGGAAAGCCAGTTTTGTTGTCTGTGCTCCATCCTGGTCCCCTATGATGGCAGCCAGGAGTCACCTGCTAAACATTTCATGAATGTTTTGTAAACTACAAATACAATTTTTTTTCCTAAACTACTAATCAACAAATGATGTACCAACGAAAACAAGGCAGGCAGGGGACATCTACTGCTCTAGAATGTGGCACGCACCTATGACCAAATGTCCCAGTTTCCACTGAGCGTGCATAAATAAACGGTATTTATTTATTTTTAAAAGTTCAGATGAAAGAAAATACCCCACGATAATGTATTATGGCCACAAAATGAGGGAACAAACTGTTGGCATTGGCAACATTTAATAGAAAGTGCCTTAATAGCTTCAGCCTTCACAAGTGTTTTGTTATTTGACTCGGTGACTCAGATGGCTTTTCCTGTTCTACCCCAACTAGTGCCTCTGAGTCAAGAGTTGCCGTGGGACGGATTTATTTTTTTAGCTTCCCTCTTTCAGCTTTAACAATTCAGACCAACATAGCAACAATTTCCAGATCATTCTCATCACTGTACCAGCTGAACTCAGAGCGCCTTTCAGATCTTTCCTGCAACCCATTTCTCAGGGTTAAAACACCCACTACATGGCTGCCCAGCTCCTTGTGGTTTTCTGGGACAGCAGCAGTAACACTTCCACAGGGGGAAATTTAACCCACGTCACCAAATAATCCAATTTAACCTTCTCTGGCATACTTCCTGTAAGTTTTTACTAGAACTGCATGGCACTCAATAGCTCAGTGTCTAGCAAAGATTTCCTATGCTTCTGAAATATGTTTGGATTATTAAAAGTGAGGATGTATTTGGTTACATGGTTTTGATTATGACAATGTGGGTTTATAAAAAGGAGCTAGAAAAACATTACATTGTCATCCATAGATATTATTGTTTTTTAATAACTAGTCCAATTTTCATCTGCTGTATCTGTATGACAAGAAAAAAAGACCTGACTGGATGTGGTCAGAAAAGAACATAGAAGACAACTGAAAACAATGTTGTGGTGACTCTGTTCCAGTAACTGTTTAGGGTATACTTGCACACCCTTGATACAGAAATCCCAGGCTTGCACTAAGCCAGTAGAAAGTAATTTAGCTATGGGACATACAGCTTGGTGCTGCTAAATGATCCTGAAGAGTGAAACTCTGAATTTTACAAAAAAACCAGAGACACGGGTTACTCCAAGCCAGACAAATTTGAACAGGAACTTTAGTCTGTACAAGGACAATGTCATGTTTGGGGCCAATGCCACTTGGAATGCAAAAACCATATCTAGGTTTGATTTCAAGTTATACATTCTTTTGTGCGTGTCCTTACACATGACTGTGCCTCATCTCTAGAGATGCCTTCCTCAACTCTCTGTGGATCACTACTGTACTTTCCTATCCTGTATGCAAGCTTTTGGTCCTCCATCACGGTGGAATCTGATGGCAAGCAGCTACATAAACGTTTTGCACAGCCAAAGACTACTAAGTGGCACGTAACAGTGACATTTTCCTTCTTCACCCTGCCACAGCGGGAAGCAGCATTGCATTTTACCCCTGGCATCATAACATGGGCCAGGCAAGATATGCAGAAGATGGATTATGTTTTCCACAGCTTTATTTTCCACAGGAGCTGACACTTCAGATTTTATTACTATATAAAACACCTGAATTTGCTATGCTGAGAGATGCTGCAGGCTAAGACTCTACACAATTTGAGTACAATTTCCTTTTGCATTTTTCCTCATACTTTAATTAGTCTTCCTTTTATAATAACACCTTCTGGAAATGCAGCATGATGCTGGCAAGCCTGCTGTAAATTGTTTTTATAATTGTATTTAATACAGCTCATTGCCAGCCATTGTAAAAGCATCTCAGCTCTCTATGGAAATAAGAAACAATATACTACAGTGTATCTTTGTATAGCAATAAAAGAATATAATTATATCCGTACACTCATTAAATTACATTGATTGGAGAAATAGAAGGTACCCAGTCCAGGAGTGTCTGAGAATCAGTCAGAACTAACCTCACTTAATGTAGGCAACTAAAGTATGAAATTCAAGCTTCATGACAGATTTTTCAAAGCCAAATCAGCTGCACTCCCCTTCCTGCTGCTGGTTAGTTTTCACCACCTTTAACAGTTCATTGAAGACAGATTTTGAAATGATACACAACAGGAAGCCATTTCTCCCTATGCCTTTGTTACAAGGCATCTTGTGGGGGGTTGACCTTGGCTGGACACCAAGTGCCCACCAAAGCCACTCCATCGCTCCCTTCCTCAGCAGGGCAGAGGAGAGGAAATTTAATGAAAGGTTCATGAGTTAAGGACAGGGAGAGATCAGTCACAAATCACTGTCATGAGCAAAAGAGACTTGATTTTGGGAAATTAGTTGAATTTATTACCAATTAGAATCAAAGTAGGATAATGAGAGGTAAAACAAATCTTAAAAACCCCTTCCCCCACCCCTCCCTCCTTCCTGGGCTTAAGTTTGCCCCCAGTTCCCTACCTCCTTCCCTGCAGTGGCACATAGGGATGGGAAATGAGGTTTCCCACTACAGTCAGTAATGATAAGACATTGACAAATGTTGACCAAATATTGACCAAATCCCCAAACAAAGATCTGAATTTATACCAGCATACAAACAGAACATCAAACAGAAACATGTGCAGTAACCCAGATATTTTATACCTGCCAAAACAGACTTTATTGTGTTCAATTTCTAGAACCAGAAGGTGGGTGAAATTCCATGGGCAAGGAACATGGGTATGTGCAACATGAAACTGAAATTTTAATGTCCCAGCTCTCAGGTTTACCACAAAAGAATATGAATACCCTAGAAGGACTCGATTGTTTCCTAGCTGCCAAAAGAAAGGCAGAAGAGCAGGGGGCAGTGAATTATCAGCTTCCCAATGGCAAAGCAGGTGAGTGACAAGCCCTTTACTTCATTGAGAAGCACAACATGAACTATTGCATGCCGCAGGGTTCTACAATTTCAAATGCACTAAAGTCTTCCATGAACTTGCATCTTATCCCACAGGTCCATTTTTATGTTTCATTTACCAGCTTAGCTGGATCAGTACAAATGTGTATCCAGGCAGGTACCTGACTGCCAAGCTAGAAATGGTTAAGAAAAAAAAAAATTCATTCACTTCTACAATTATTTCTAAGACAGCCTAGTTATACTGGCTCCAGGGCTGACTAGGTATGGAATAGTTCAAATCATAGAATCATTAAGGTTGGAAAATCCCTCTAATATCATTGAAACCAGTCGTTAACCCAGCACTGCCCTGTTCACCACTCAACCATATCCCCAAGTGCCACATTCACACGGTTCCAGGGATGGTGACCCCACCGTTTCCCTGGGCAGCCTGTTCCAATGCCTGACTGCATTTTCACTGAAGAAATTTTTCCTAATATCTAATATAAACTTCCCCTGGTGCAATTTGAGGCCATTTCTTCTCATCCTTTGTGAATTTTACAAATGACAAATGTCTTGTTTCAAAACATCCATTTCTGGTTTGGGTCTTTCTGAAGAGCCATTATCATAAATGCAAAGATTAAGCAGAGGAGGCAATAAGCAGTCCCCATCAAAATTCCTCCTCCCTGGTTGAAAATCATCCCAGAAATACATGACTCAAAGCAATCTGAAGATAATTAAAATTATGATGTACAGAGACCGTTGTTTATTGTGCCGACCAATGCTAATTAATAATTTCTTTGTGATTCCGACTGTCTGTATCTATATGCTACTTATGGTCTTTATATTTTGGCATTACGTACTTTGGGTAAATGTCTCTTCCGTGGGCATAAAGTGCCTAGCACAATTCTCTCTCATATAGAATTAGGGATCCCTAATGGTAATTGAAAAGGTAATTGAAAATATGAGGAAAAAGAAGGTTAATACATTTCCTAGATTAACAAAGAGCACACCAATAGGCAAAACATCCCAATAAGACAAAGCACTCTTCCTCCTAAAGAACAAAGGAAAAAGTAACTACACACACCAGCATTCAGGTTAAAATTAAAAAAAAAAAAAGTATTTTTATTCACTGAAATCACATTGCTGAACTTTTGAAAGCTGCAATACCTCCAAATGCATCATCCAGCAGACAGGTTTGTGTGACCTTTTTTACTCTACTCAACAAGACAAGGCAAAGTGGCACAAAGTCACCCTGACAACAGCCAGAGCCCACACACAGACACCTGCTACATTTCCTTGCAGAAATATACACACTCGGCAAACTTTGGTACTCTTTTCCAAATTACTTGCTGTAAAAAACCATAAACATTAGGTGAATGCTGCCAGTAAAAAGCATTTTTGGTTATCTGAAGCTGGGATACAAGGGCAAAGAAGAAAAGAAGTGAGAGGCTGCCTAAAACCCAAGGTCCAACCAATCCACCAGGCAGGGCTTTGAACTGCTGAAGCCACTCACTGACCACTGCTGCTGCCGTATGCTCAGGGAAAAAAAGGACTGGAAATAAACACACGCACAGAATGATCCTGCCACTGCCATTCGGCAGCCAATGAGGTTTTACTTCCCACTTGGGGGGTCTGGAATTCCTATACAACTTGGAATTCCTGTACAACTTTGCATTGCTGCAAAGTCCTGCAGTCTGCTCAGCTGCTGTGACAGAAGCTGTAGCTGATTCACCTGCTAAGTCTTTCTTAACCTTTTCTTGGCATGTCTGTGGAAAATGGTTGTCCAGTGGAGTTCAACCAGAAATGGAAAAGATTATTCATTTGTTAAACATTGAAATCGGAGCCTCGCTGCTACCGTCAAATAGGACCTCTGTAAAACCAAATTAGCCTGTAATCCTTCTGGTTTATCTGAACTCCAATTCATTAGAACAGGAGCTTCAGGTGAAGAAGCTGTAGGTAATGGAGATTCTTTCCTTTTTAATACAAAACAGCTTACTTTGTGCTACACTAGGGCCTAACAGCATCATTGACTAGACCACTTTCTGTACTGTGAAGGATACCACTTCTTGAATCTTTTCCCCAAAGAAATTCAAAGATCCAAATCTTTTTTATTTTCAATCTATTTTCTCCAATAATCCTCTTTTCAAATGCATTACATAGCCGCTGACTACCAGCTTCTGACATGAAAGTATTTCTATTTCACTGAATTTTTTTTAAGTAACTGTTTCTGTCACTATTGCACTGTCTGACCAAACCAACCACACAAACTCCTCAAAAGGCAAAGTTAATTACTGCTACTTGTGAAGCTGTATCACTATAATTTGCCTTGGAAGCAGAAAAGAGGAAGAAGGAGACTGTTCTGTCTCCTGAACTTGTGTCTCTTTGCTGGAATGATAATGTCTCCTTGTACTGACAAATTACTGGTGGTGAAACACAACTGCAATCCCCACATACACTGGGCAGCAGTGGTCAGCAAGACACTGAGGAGATCATAGTTAACAACACACTGTAGCTGCCACGTAACAAAAGTTAGTTACGTTAGAAGCAGCTCATTTAATAAAAACCAAGACTTATAAATGTAGTTTGTTACCTTTATTTGTAAAACGTACAGCAGTCATGCAAAGTTTTTAAGGGATTCAAACCAAATTTTTAAATGATAAATACTTTACTTGCACCTTGTCTTTTGAACTAATCGGCTTCCATTGAGCAAATAAGTATGAGCCACCATCCAAAAAGTGGAGGAAGTTGGCAGCATGTTCCCCAAGCCATCATCCAAAATGGTGAGCTGAGAGGGTGGTGTGTCACACATCTGGTGTAACCAGGCAAATCCAACATGCTTTCGCTGTCACAAATAAGCTGATTGCCTGGATTCTGCCTCTCAATCATTTCAAAAATTAAGTCTGACAGTGAGAATCCAGAAATCTATTTAAACAACAGAATTTAGGAAAAAGCTGCACTAAACTCTCTCTTTCTCAGACACACGCACACACCCTGAGCAGATGGAGGAAAGACAGCGAGTTCCTTGCTAGTCACATCAGCTCAGGAGTCAGACATTACGAATGCTGTCCCATCCAGCTCTTGTTGAAATCAATAAAAGCCCTTCAGTGAAGACCATGGGAGATGGAAAATAACCCTCTCCACACTTCAGCCAGAATGTGTGAATGAGAAAAAACTGACAGCTTTCTTCCCCTCTGATTTTCATGGTGCTTAAAGATCCAATTATAAAACACAACTTGTCATCTAGGAATTTTTGATGTGCTCACTTGGCACAAGCAAAGCTCATGTCTATGTGTGAATCAGGGAGACAGACATCACTTTGCACTTGGACAAGGAGAGATACTAGCAGCCATGCATGAATAAGCATTGTTGCATTTCAAAGTCCTGCAGATGCAGTGTGTTCTACAACTAAGGAAGTGGTTGGAGTGAAAAAGTGTTCCTTGTTGCTTAAAAAAAAAAAATCATCATTTTGCAATGGTGAAAAATACAGAAAAAATAATCCAGACACAGGAATTTGTCTTTTATCAGTTGGATAACTCGAAAATCAAGCGGCATTGTGAATATCTAGAAAGAACTGTGGCACTTACTAGAACATCTATCATCTCTGAAATAAAGAAAACCCTTCACTAAAGTTGCTCTGAAGTGCTTTGTTGGCATCAACTTACAATAAACATTCAATTATTCCTGCATTCCCCAGCTCTAATGACATCCATCACTGTAAACTCCTTTGGCCTGAGGGCCCATTCACACTGGCCCACACAGTGTCTATAGATTTTGTTCTTGTTTTGCCTTGCATCCTTGTGAGCTCCAATATTTAGGACTTTGCACATGGTTTGTATTTCCATCATAAATATTCAAACAGTTTAATTTTCTACACTGTTTCTAGACATAGAACCAAGAAGAGAAGGAATGGGGGCTTTACTGTGTCAATGTGAACTCTGTCAATAACACCAGGTTGACATTAATAAATATTAGCAAGCAGAAAAAAAGAAAATATAAGAATCCATTTAAAAAAAATCTCAATGTTATACTCACTGCTGGTAGAGGACATACGGCTGTACTCGGACCTGCAAGACAAAGGTTTTAATTAGAATGTATTTAATCTAAAAGATATTGAATAAATTACCAAAACTAACACACACTGCTAAATAATGCCCATTTAGCATTATTTTTGTGCTAAGATAATAACTGGAACAGGTTTTGAACACTGCTTCAGAAAAACTGGCATGAATTTTGGAAATATGTAACTTGAATAAGTAAAGCAACTATGGTTTTGTCTAGAGGTTATTCATGCTACCTAAATCTAGGTGTGAAAATTAAAGGTCAGAAGGCTCTCCATAAGGATGAAATAGTTTGCTTCAGACACAGGTTAGGAGACTACTAGACTTTAACTCAGCTCCTTTCCTTCCTCATTTTTCCTCCTCTAAATGCTGCTTTGCAGACTATTTTTTTTTAAATTTCTTTTTAAGAGAACTCTATTTGAAGGGCAGAATTTTTCTAGGTCTATGGTCACAACTGGCAGGGAAGAAAAAAAAAAAGAATGCCAAAATATAAACATTTAGATGACAAAGCTTTTTGCTTTAGTAGACCATTTTCCTCTTGAAGACATCTCAATAAAACTATACAGCCATTGGTTCTAGTTCAGTGCATGCTGGATTATCTGTGAGAAAGTCAGAGCAGTTAAGTATTTTGAGCAACAGTGCAATTAATTTTTCAGCAGCATATAACCCCAAACTCCTGAAAACCCCATTCTGAGCTGATTAAAACATAGCCCGTTTATGTTCTGAAGATTCAAAAATAATAAGTTAAAACAAATATGTCACCACTTAATATTTAAGGGGGGAGAAAAAGTAATTTCCAATGTTGAGGCCCTACCTATGACCTTTGAGTGTTTGAGTTTGGAGTTCACAGTCATACAACCTCTACTCTCCCACTTGCTGCGTCCCCAAAAGAGACCCTAACAGGCAAAGTGCTAGGGGAGCCCTGACACAGCTCTAGGATTCAAACCTAAATGCTTGTTTTATGTAACTGTTGCAGCAAGTTTGCAACATTGCTTTAAATTAAAGAAACCACATGAGCCTTGACTCCCAAGAGATGTGTGTGGAAGTAGATACCATCTAAGCATATTCTCAGGATACCTTCATATTCTAGGCTCTCAAGCGTCCAAGGGAATAAAGGACATCAATCCCACATATCTACAGTATCTGCTTTTGATTTTAGTATGGACATATCTCTGCAGAAGGAACAAAGCAAGTACAGTCATACTCATATTTCACAGCCCTTTGCCTGGCACTCAGTACTCTGCAGATCACATGCCAAGACTACTGGTTTAGGTGAGAAGACCATGAGGTGCTACCCCCAACTCTTCTTGCCAAACCCGCTGGACCAGTCAAAGATGATGCCATCTGAATTTTTCACAAAACTCATGAAAAAGGATCCACTAATACCATCAAGTACCATGAAGTTATCCGAGTTTTTGGAAAGGATCTGGGCAATGCTGGAGAAACAGCTGCTGATGGGGGCTTGCAGCTCTTCCTCACTCACTCTCCTTTGCTAATCCTGTACCCCCAGCCACTTTGATAAGGCCAAGGAGCAAGGAAACATCTTTGTCCCATAGGTTTTGGTCATTAGCAGCCACTCTCGGTCTCATGCTACACAGCACCTTCTCCATGAATCAAGTGCTATCCCTCATCTAATCACCCCAGGACCCTTACATAGCTGGGAAGGGCAGAGGCAATAATAACATTGTCCCAAATGTGGGCTCACTGTCCAGGCTGCAGCGCCAATTTACACACCAAGACGAAGTATTCCCATTTCTTCCGTGTAGTTTGTGCAAAGCAGGGAGCTGGTGTGGCCCACAACAGGATGGTTCCCCGATCATCAAAGCTCTGCAGAATGCACATATTTTAGCAAGCAAAGAAATCAGGGTTCATTGGCTACCAGTCACAGAGTTCTCTGATTGCTTGTATTCTACCTTTGATTGGCTTAAAGATTCTCTCACTTCTCATGCTAGCAATCAGTCTGTCCCTTGAGTTGGGTTTCTTGAGTCAGTGGGCTGGGAGTCAGCAGTCACAACCTCCCCCTGACAAAATTGCTTTCCAGCCAATTAGAGCCAATTTCAGCACAGTTGCTGAAATAAGTTGGCTTTGTTAGTTTATTCCTTATCTTGTGAGTTCTGCCAAATGTCCTTGTGACCTGTAAATTCTGCATTCTTTGTGCCCACTATCAGCAGCACATCCCTCTCCCCAGGCTTTGCCAACCTCCCCCTAGAACTGACACCACTGACGCATGTCAAGCCCCAAAATTTAACAAGGCAGTTCTACTGACAAGTAATTTATCTTTCTAACACCTGGACATCAACATGAGCAGTGGAAACCTTCTTGTTCCTACTGCTGGGCAATGTACACATCGCTGGTCCAGCTCTGGGCAGGGACCCAGGGGAAGTGATGCTAGGGGCTGGCTAAGGTGCTGTGCAGGCCATAAAACCGCAAAGTATTTTCAGCAGCAAGTCACGTCAGTATATTTGAAAGGGTGTGAAAACTGTGTAACATGTCACTCTTCAAAAGCCTAGAGGCAAGCAATATACATCCAGCTGCCTCTGAGCATCCCAAGCAAGGATTCATTTAGTCTGCACTTCTGTTTGAAAACAGCCTGGGGCTGTCCTTCAATGTATCTATGTTCAGCAGTTGGCAGCTAATGCAAAATGAATCTGCACTGCTTGTATTTCGGATGGAAGCGAGACAACATTTTGCCTTTTGCTTACTGCAAGTTGGAACAGCGTTCTATTACTTCACACTGTTATTTTATTATCCCAAAGTGCTGTAGGCACATTATAGGACATGGAGAATTAATGAGTCCTGAACTGAGGGAGTAGCAGTCTATGTACATGCAGGACTTGAAAAATGAGACAAGCGGAAAAATAAAAAGATGATGAGTGAGAGAGGAGGACACAGCAGAGTACTTGGAGACTAATTGCACAGACACATTTTAATAGGCTTTAGAATTGATTTGTAGGGGGTTTTTTTGTAGTTCTAATATGGTTCAAGCTAATATTTAATTCATGTTTGTTGCATAACTGACATACACATAATTTTTTAAAAAGGGCAATTAATCTCAAAGGCTTATGTCAACCTCAGATACCAAAACAAGGGCTGTACCCTCCCTAAGCTCCCTCCAGTGTCAATAAAAAGAGAGGTCTGAAGTATCTCCCCCTAGCTGCTGTCTAGACAAGAAGCTTACAGAAACCATATTTCTAATCCGGAACCCTAGACCGCAGGTCTAAAACAAAATGGGATGTATACGAGTCTCTCTGTGTGCTCTCAGGGACAACCTGAATCACATTTTGTCCTCCCTCCAGCTCCTTTCTTTGTCTTGAATCTAGTCCTTGAGATCAAAAATAGCAGTGCTACTAAAATCATTAATATTCTCAAAATATTAGAAGAAACCATTCAGATTCATGGCTTGCATTGGTAAGTGGCTTATAAATTAATTTTTTTTTTCTTACAGTTAGCTGTTTAGGACAATAAGTTCTGAAAAAGTGTAAGTCTTTTAAGCTTTTTTGACTAGCACACACAACATTCCCTTTGACAAAATCATGCATTAGAAAAATCAAGTACTGAAGTAAACATCTCCTGGGGCATACAGGCTCTCTGGACATTAAGTATCTGTGTTCCTTTCTGTTCTTTTCATTCCTGTTTTAAACATCCTGAGTATAGATTTCTACCATTTCCCTTGGAAGAGGATTTTCCCGTTAGGGTAACCCAAGAGTAAAGCACTCGTGGGCTTTAACAGTGACACCTGGGACCATACCAGGGCTCAGAGGTTCCAGGCCTATTACATGGTCTTGCAGCAAGCTATTTCCTCTGTTAGATGTTAGAGATAAAAGGAAAAAAAGCATTCAGGACAGTGACAGAACAAATAGAGGATTGTTCCCTTTATAGGCACATAATGAGAAAAAAAATTATCAAAAAGGATATTGAAACAGCGTGAGGTACAGAAAACGAAGGCTATTTATAGCTCAGTCAAAAGACACATCAGTCTGCAAAGAATGTGTGCTTAATGGTCAGCCCACCAGGAAAGAGGATCTGTGAAGATCTCAAGAGACATTAAAATAGGAATTTAGAAGCTTGAGATAAAGGTGGGACCTCCATTCCCACTACCACCACTGAAGGATCAGACTTGTGCGTTATCAGAGATGGTAAAAGCATCAGGAGCACGAAAGATACTGAGCAATCCTCTGAGATCTGTGTGCACCACTCATTGCTGATTAGTGATACAGAGCCCCAAAATATCCAAGAGAGGGAAGCATTCCACTGAACACCAGAAAGTAGCTGCTAGTGCAACTTGCAGCTGCTGAGTGTGGTACATAGAAACTCTCTAAGCCTGTTTCTCTGGGTGAGAACACGGCGATTTTACAGCTCTGGCTCACAACAGCAATGCAGCTACTCCAGCATCGCGCCGTGCTTGGGTTCCCTTGGCTCAGCCATCAGCTGTGGCACAGCATCACACGAACACAGCTAGAGCCCTGACAGCTACAGCCATAAACAAACACTCCCAAGGGAAGTGCCTGGGACCAAGGCCAAGCGCCGTGAAACAGTCTGCACCTGTACCAGTAAAACCTCTCACCTTCCGAGACATGCTGGCAAGTAGTCTGCTGGGAATGATCCCTGAACCATGGCAACGTGGCAAAACAAGTCCCTGGCCCATGGTAAAACATACCCAGGAAAGACGTGGGAGAGAGCCCGATGACCCCATTGAAACTGATGCCATCAAACCATTTTTAGTGTTCAACACTATGGACAACTCTGTCCCATGTTCAGGGACACCCCTACGTGCTGTTTAATGCACTGGCATGGCTGGAACCAAGGTTTCTGAGCTGTGCAGCATTTCCAAGGCAGCCTGCTGTGTAAAACAAATACATCTCGAGTAATTCTAACATAATACTACACTCCAATGTGCCCACCGTCTCCACTGCCAGGGCTCCTTAATGCCACACCCCCAAAACGAAATAGTGACAAGTTTACAATCCCTCCTGCTCTCCACATCCTTCACTTCCCTAGAACTGATGGAATGGCACCTGTTGGATTCACGTTTCCCATGCCTTCCCTGCCTAGAACTGTGGCAGATTTCACTGTCTTATATGAAGAGCTGTATTTAACAGCTTCTTTGCTCTCCCCTCCTCAGAAAATGCTCCACAGGGCACACAGGAATACTTTACAGGAGTTAAAATGCCATACATGAATTGGAAGATCTGGCTTTATAGCTCCGTCTTGGGTTTCTTCTCACGAAATTCCTGCAGGTCAGACTACAATCTGTTTCAGTAATACAAGTCCAACACAAATCTGTTACCCTCATTGTACTTCTACTCGTGCAATCAAGATGACTGAAATGGAATTACTCAGAGCAACTTTTCTCAAAACTCCTTGCTCTGGATTTTTAACAGAGTGACAAAGTCAGATGATGGGTTCCTGTTATGCAGCTCTAACCACTAGCTTCCGGAGATTATTACCAATAGCAACGTTTGAGATCCCACATGAGAGACATCATCAAGGTATAAGGATGAAAGTTGTTTGTCATCTTCCAGAAAGCACCTGATGAGGCAGAACCACCCAGAGCTTTAGTGAGCACACCCGGCTGCACACCTTGCTCACTACTCTTTCCCAGGGTGCTCCCAGAGGGACACATCAGGTGCCATGGATCTACCCATTCACGGCCAGGGGCTGACTTATCCTCCTGAGGTCCCGGTTCTCTTAATTAACAACACAAGAAGCCTAATTTACACCAAACATCAAACCTTAACACAGCTACACTTAGCTGAGGTGAACCTCATTGCTTGCTAGGACCTAAAAAGTACAGGTATCAGCACAGAGTTCACGGCCTCCAGAATGTGATCTAAAGTCTGTTTCAACCTTGCTTTCCATGCTTCACTCCAGTGCCTGGCACTTGCAGGTCTGTCTGCCCCGAGGTTCAACCGAACAGCTTCGCTTCACTGAGTAAACCTGGTTAGAAGTGGTGCCTCAACCCAAATTTGTGACAAATAGCTCAACTTTACATTATTCCACTGTCAAATCAGAGACAACTTGAGTACCATGACATATCTGGACTGATGGGTCTTTATATGAAGTGAAAGTGTCAGCAAAAAAGACCACAACAAACCAAAACAAATGAAGCCCCAAGGTAAAAACAGGCCTTGAAATAGCTTTCAACATCAGTGGTTTGTGTTCTTGAGAGTTTCACATAGATGGATGAAATATGTGATACGAGACTGACATGTCATTTTGAAGGACTGCCATACAAAGTCATAAGTGTTGAATCCCTTAAAGCCAGAAACATGAGACATGAAAGCAACCTCTCACCCCAATAAACCATTCAACTATTCATTTGATAATGAAGTGACCCATTCTGACTGAGGACACACATGGATTACAGTATTCTTAATATTTTACCTTTAAATGGGGTAAAACTTTATATATGTATATGTATATGTATATGTATATGTATATGTATATGTATATGTATATGTATAACTTTATATATATATTTACACACAACTTTATATATATACACTTTATATATACATATATAGGCTGCCTCATCTTCTATTAACAAGTGTATTTTCTGCTTTAGAACCTCACACGTCTTACAGAACTGCAACAAATAAAGAAAGGCTTTTTTGATCTGCTTAAGAGATAAGTTAACAGAGGCTCAAACAATTTGTAATTTGGCCAGGATCACACATGCAGCTAGGGAGAGCCATAAGGAAACACAACAAACGAGTATAGCACAGTCAAAACATGAACATAAACTCTGCAAAATTAATTTGGGGAATGAGAGACAGGAGAAAATGTAAAGGAGGGAACAATCACCATAAAAATTAACTGCAACCAAACAGCAATGGATTTTGCTAAATATATGTTACAAACAGTTGCTGCATAGTACAGTGTCATAAACTTCAAACATCTCATTTCTCTGTTTTGCAATGGATTTCTCTGTATCTTTTTGAACTGTATCTTCACTGTTGCCTACTACAAAAAATAGTATAACCTTCCTTTCTAAAATTAATCAAATACTCAACAATTAACTAGTGCTTAATTCCTTAATTAATTCCTTAATTGCTTAATTAACCTTCCTTTATAAAATTCATCAAATATTCAACAATTAACTACTGCTTAATTCAGTCTGCACCATCAATATTTACATTTTAGACTTATACAGAAACCCTCCCCACCTGGTACTTCCATAATGTCTCCCCACTTTCTCCAAAAACATGAATAATTTACTTGAAATACAAGTGGATAAGTTGAAAATTCAAATAAATTTAAATTTATAACTTCCCAAAACTTTAAATTAAAGTGAGGAAAAAAACTAAGTGTTTAGGCAAACTTTGAGACAACCAGTAAGCTAATGATTAAAGTGTGAACCTTTTAAGACATGGGCTCTTACAGCTGCCTAAGTGAACAAGTAAACTTCTGCTGGGAACTGTCATGTATGTTGAAATTTTCATTATTGCCAGGTGTCTCACTGAAGTGTTATGCTCAGTTAATGCATGTATACTTGAAAAACAGGAGAGAGCAATGACTCAAATAACCAGACCAAATAAAAGTTCAGGCACAAAAAATTAAGGACTTTAGAACCAAGAAACTACCTGTTTTTCCACATTCATTTGGGATATCAGTCCTGAATGCAGTGAATTCAGTTGATGCATTGTCCTTGATAACCGTGGTAGCCAATGTCTCATTGCCTCAAAACTAGGTATGCCTAACAACGTCTAAAATTGTCTTAGCTTGTCATCTTTGCTCTGCTATTCAAAACCAGTGAACTAACAGCATTTGCATGGCTTGAAAAACAAAGAAAGCTTTAAAATTAATATTTCTACAATTCATTTTTAGTAACTTAATATTGTTTTTCTTGTTTTTTTGTTTTTCTTTACCATTTAACTACTGTTTCGTAAACTTACACATTTCTCCTCCCTTCAATCTTTCTTCCACTTGTTTTTTCTCTCTGTTTGCTTTCTAATAAAAGACCAAAGAAAGACTATATTATTCTTCCTAAAATGTCAGGTTTTATAGCACAAATCCACTACTAAAACTATTTCCATAGAAAGCTCTGTGTCCCATACTTCTGGGCTAAAAGTTTTCAGTAGCAGATGAAATATGGTTTTTATACTAAAAACTCACAAAACATGTTTCCTGAGAAGATACAACTTGTGTAGGCAGTCTCTCAGATCAAGGATGGTCAAACTATTTCAAATCTCATTAATAAACAGCCAATATAAACTAATTGGCTTATATGTTCTACACCCTTTATTTAGGTACTTGACAACACCAGCTCAATCCATTCTTATTGGATTCAAGAACTTGAAATATGCTATTTTTGTTCAGCAGACTCTTTGCCAACCCTATTTACCAAGGCAAATGCAGTAAGAGGCACATATTTTCCAAAGGATTAGGAAAATGAAGGCTTTGAATTGTAATTGATCTTGCCTTTAGCACAGAGTTTTGCCTGCTTTTGTAGCTGGCAGCCACAACAAAACCTTAAGCAACATATGCCCTGTGGAGTAGTTGATGTGTTCAATTTGTTAGCTGCTCTAAGCAGCTTCAGCAGTCCAGGCTCCGTGTAAGAGCTCACACATCATTACGTGCAATCATCGAGACGACAAGGGCGTGCAGTGCCTGGATTTACTACAGTCACTATCCACTATTGTTCCCTGAGTGACAGAAAGGGACCACTCCATGCAAAACTGTTACTGAATTACTCTGACAGTTGTACCTCCTTATTCTTTCAGAGGAGGATGGCTGAAGTTAAAATTAGTTAATTAATTTTTTTTAAGTTTTTTTTTAAACCATTGAGTAATTGGAGAAAAAAGAATACAGTTCAATTTAGCAATAGCTGTGATGGGACTGAGACAAAGAAAATAGCAGATCTAGTAAGAGGGAAAACCAAGTGCTGTGAACAGTTGGTTTGGTGAGAAAGCTGAAATATAAACATTGTGAAAGAGACGTACACAACATGTTTATCAGAATTAAATAGCTGCTAAACAAAACTAAAAATAATAATTGAAATGCAGAGACCCACTGCTTTTCAAAATAAACATCATTGCAAAGCACTGCTGTTATTAATTGCCATATGTCATTGTTCAAATTCCTCAGACATACTCTTCCACCAACCTATACTTTCCGGTGTCACGCAGGGGACAGAGATGCTTCATAAAATCATCAGCTTTAGCACCTCATCAACACCAGACACAGGCAGCTGTCATGCTGGTCATTGAGGTCTAAAGGCTAATGTCACCAGCTGGGTCAAATCCTTCCAAGTGCCTGTCCCAAGGATACCCAGGGTTTTCCATTCCAGACAAACACAGCAAATTAAGAGTGACTTAACCAATCAAGGGGTTTTTGAGCTTTGAACCCGCCATGAGTTCAGTCATTACTTTTTCTTCCTTTTACCCACATTCCCTAATGGGGACTAACCCATACCAGGAAAAGGGGCCTGGATTTTTTTCCTTTGCATTCATGTCACATAAAATACGTTAACGCTTTCACCATTAGGTGTGCCCACAATACAAGGTGATGGGAGAAGTCCTTAATTTCTCAGATTACAGAAGAGATTGAAAAATTATTTGAATTAACAGCTGGATGTATGAGACAGATTACCATATGCCATTTTCACCTTTTAGATTTTTATTGTAATATTGCTACTTCAGTTTTGGTGCTGTGCACCTGACACCACTGTGCAAAAAATAAGCTTTACAGTTTTGCAAGAGTCAGACTAGAGGCCAAAGGAGATACACCAGGCAAGGAGCTTGGAGAATACAGCTGGAGGAGTGAGGAGGGAGGAGAAGGAAGGAAGACTCAGGAAAGAACAGCCGTAACAGGAATGTGCAATGTCCTTTTGCCTTTCTGGAGCCAGAGAAGGAGCAAAGGCTCACTGCCATTCCTGACAAGATGTCATGGCAGCAGCATGTAGGACGGACTGGAAAGCACTTCCCTGTCTCTCCCACAGAGATGAGCTGAAGGTATCAGCTGAATGGGACATCCTATGGATCATCCTTGCAGCCCCATTAACTTTGGACAAGTCATCCAACTAACAAACATAGGCAGCAGAGTCATGAAGTTAAGGGAAAAAATAGTCTTTCTCCTTGACTCTGATATGACACTACCAGCAAAGTTGATAGCAGTTCACAGGCTAGCACGATGAGTATCACAACAACAGCAACCCACTTCAGGGTGTCTACAAATCGACCTTGCTTCTGTAGGTGGCTCTTAATGGTCCTTCTAAGGAGCCAACTCTCTCTGCCTGATGCCGTCTGGGTGTCACTGCCAGAAGGAGAGGACAGGTCCTAGCTGGACATGCTTCTAGACTATCCTCAGCCGAACTATCCCTGGGACGCAGGGGTGGTGCGGCACCAAGCCCTGAATCGCATCTACAGCCCACGAACCCGGGCGCGGGCCGCACCGCCGGAGCACCACAACGTGCTCTGGAGCCCAAACTTAGAGCCCACAGCCACGATCTCTCCGTGTCTTCCTCCCCGTGTGTAGCAGGAGGACGGTGGGCACCCTTCCCCTGCTTCAGCGAAAGGAACGCGAACTGCCCGGGGCAGTGGGAGCGGAGTGACTCTGCCCGCCTCGCCGGGGGTCACACCGCACCGAGCCCCAGGACGGCAGGACGAGAGGCAAGGCGAGGCAAGGCAAGGCAAGGCAAAGAGAGAGAGCCAGCGCTGAGCGGGATGCTGCCGGGATCCCGCCGCAGGAGGAAAGCTCTTCCCGGGACACGAACCTGCCTCCCCAGCCCAGCCCCAGCCCCGCCGCTGCCGGGACGCGCTCGGCGGCGGCCGCCGGCAACAAGTGCAGCCCGCGGGCCGCGCCCCGGCCCGGGAGAGCTGCCCGCCACTCACCCGCCCGTCTCCGCTCCCGAGTCCACGCACTCGTCCTCGCCGCCGGGCTGCTTCTCCATGGCGGCGGCGGGGGCTCCGCGCCCGCCCTGCCGCCCGCCGGGAGCGGCACTGCCGCCCGAGTGCCTCTGCCGAGCGCCACAGCGACAGCAGCGACAGCAGCGACAGCAGCGACAGCGGCGACAGCGGCGACAGCGGCGACAGCAGCGACAGCAGCGCTGCTCCGCCGGCCCGGCCCGGCCCGGGCTCCCCGCCCCGCGCCGCGGGAGGCACCGCCCGCCGCACGCCCGCGCCCCTCCGCCCGCCCGGCCCGCGGGGACAGCGCGACAGCCGCCTGGGACACCGTGCGCAGGGCCGCGGCTCGCAGGCTGCTGCAGCACCTCCGCTGTGCCCCTCCGGGGTTTGCAGGGCTAGAGATGCAGCGCCCCGCATCCAGGGGAAGTTGAGAGACTGTTGGACGCACGGACGTCCTCGCTATCCATCCAGTCTTGGAACATCCGCTGTTACAGACTTTTATTTGAATTCTTTCACTGTGCTGAGGTTTCTCCAGGCTCCCTCAGTGCTGCCGGGCACTTGTTCATTACATCGAATACAATAATTTTGAAATTACACAGGAACGGGCAAGTGATGGTCTTCCAATCTGATGAGAATTTCTGTAATGATGCAAAAGGAGCTTTACGAGCATTTTGAATGCTGTCCGTGAGGAAATGCTGATGTAGGAAAGCTGGATGGTAGTGTCAGTAATGTGAGAATGAAGGGAAAAGTTGTGAATTCGTCCCTGTATCCTGTGCTTATCATGCATGTCTACTTATTTTGTATTTGGAAGTGAACACCTCACTCTTTCTCCATCACCTACAGAAATATAAATATCCACTCATGTAGGTGTGAACCAAGATCTCTCTCAGAAAAGAAACAGCAAAAAAAAAAACCCACCCACCCCCAAAAACGAGAAAAAACAAACAAAAAAACCCCACCCACCAACAAAAAACCAAACAAAAACCGCAACAACAACCAAAAAAACCCTTAAAAAAACCGAAGCAAAACACACCAGTCTTCCCTTAATCCACTCAGTCATTCACTCCGTGGCAGATTTTCAGATTTTACAAGAGGAGAAGGCAGAACTGATTTGCTAGCTTGGCTCTCCAACCTGGGAGACCAGCTCCTTGTCTCTTCTGAATCAGCTTCAAGCACAAAACTGGGATGGGGTGCTCTGTGTTCCCCACAATGTAGATATTGTGAGACAATTAAATTACCCCATAACTGGAGACATCTTCCTTTAATATGTTGTGGAAAATGCTTTGATGAATTGGAATTTTCTCTTCAAAAATCTCTAACAACCACCAAATTTCTATCAGTTGCAAGAAATGGCCACTTGCAGAAAGTTATCAGAAGTAAAAAAATAAAGGCTTTTTAATAAAAAATTCTTTTCTTATACCTTTTACTATTTATGTCTTACAAGAAAGAAGAAAAACAGTGAAAATCTTGATATTTAAGACATAAAATTGACCAGAATATAAAAATATACCACAGAAAACAAACTTTTTTTAGCATAAGCAGTGGTAAACTGGTTTAGTTTGCCACCAACAGTTCCACATCCATCTCTACATTTCCTGGCACTGCTGTCCTTCCTTTCAAGCTTGCCAGTGGGTCACTCAAGTTGCATATGGTAACACAAATTAACAGTGAGACCTAGCATTGTTTAACAGGCTGGGTGTAGTTCACGCTACTGTTGTCTCCAATAGCGCATGGCCCCGATTCTCTAAAATAATCTGGGTGTGGGTGGGATTGCTGTGAAATCAAAGCAAAGAAGAACACCTTGGGAAGAGCTGTCAAGGTGTTGTTACCATGTTGTAGGAACAAGAAGATGGTACCATACCCCAAAATTCTTATTATGAAACTGGTGAATTCCCATTGCTCTGCCTTGGAGAGACACTGAACTCATGTGCTGTCCTGTGGCCTCTGAGCATCACAGAAGGTCAGCCCACTGTGTGTCTTCAGAGATCTCGAGAGGAAACTTTTAGCTTCTATTATTCATCAAGAATTAGGGAAAAAAAAATCATAGTTTGGGTAAGTTGGTGCTTGATCTGTTTTGACTGTCTGGTAAGGTTGCATGCATATAATTTTGAAAGCAGATATATGATTTCTCTTTTTTAATGGAGGATTTCACATTAACAGTCCTATAAGGATTTAGGTAAGGAATAAGCCCCCCTAGTTACAATCTCTCTTCCATCCTCTCACAGCAAGTTGTTAAAAGTAGTTTGGACAAAATGCTATAAATGGGCTCATACAGAACAGTCCTGTGCAGGCACCTACATAGTAATTCAGAACATATGGAAACAACCTCTTCCATGCTTTGTGACTGGTAGACTGCCATCCAAAACAATTTACTCACAAAATTAAATTCATACAATTTCTTTTAGGACTGGGACCAAAATGCTGCGCTTGTCTGATTCTCATCTTGCTAAAATTTGAATCACCATATTCAGGTAGGAGGCATTAATATTTTCAGATATAGTGTGTCTTTAATTCCCCCAAGGCTAGAGAGAGACAAAACTGAGACAAGAATTTGGTATATCTTGATTCCCAACTCAGGCCTCTGTTTTGGGTAAATATTTTATTCTCCATCGCTGCAATGGCCATGGACAACCCTGAGCCCTGCAGAAGTGGTATTGGTAGACTGTCATCAGGATTGGACAGACCTGCTTGTCTCTCTGATTCTTAAACTGCACACATGCATTTATTTAGCTAGTGCAACTGTGCTTAAAAGCAGGTCACTTTTATTTGCTTCTAAGAGTGGTTTCAAAGTGGAATAAACTGACTCTAGCCACCGTTGAACTGATTTAAGATGTAACCAAACCTCCTTAAATATTTAGAAATAGGTTTAGTTAAATTGATACATTTCTGTATATAAAATTTTAGGTGGTCAGCTAATAGATCTTTTCCATTTCTGACTTTTATTATTCTAGTTAGTTTTGTTTAAACACTGGTATATAAGGGGATCTGGAATAGATTTTATGCTGCATTTAAGATTAATTTATTCCATCTGTCCCAGGGAGGGAAAAAAGAAACATTCAAAGGAAATATATAATTAAGATAGTAAGTAAAGCTACCGCAAACTCTAGGTTCTCTTATTTATATATTTGCCCCATTTAACTCTGTTTTATTCTGGTCTTTCACATAATTATGGTGAAAAGGAGACTTCTCTGCGTTAAATTCCAAGCATTTAAAAGATTTTAATGAATGAGGTGTTAACTCCTGGCTCTTACTTAGGTTACCTGTACTTCACATTGGGTTCTCTCTACCATTTCTTGAAGAAAAGAAGTTAAATTTTAATTACTTTACTTATGAGGCTGTGATATTAGTTTAAAGACAAAGACAATAGTGAAAATATTTCTAGGTTAAATTTCCTCAAATTTCAAGCCTTTCATTTAATAGCAGTGGCTGCAAGAACTCCGACACAAAAGTATCAAGAGACCTTGGATCTTCAAAGCCACCAAAAAAGTAAAGCATTCTGTTGTCAAAACCAAACACTGAGGATGTGAAATGAACATTAGTTTTGCAGGAAGTTCTCTTGCACCTACTTTCCTAGATCCAGACCTAAAATAGGACCTAAGGTACTTAGAAGAGGATGCAAAGCCAAGTTCTATGACTGTGCTCAAATCTATTACCATGGCAAGTCCTACCCAGTGGCTAATTAGGAGGTGTCTAAAGGAAACTTCCGATGTCCCTGGTGCTGTATGTGCAAATTGCCCAAGGTTAATCATTTTAGCTTGGATCAGCAAAGTTAAGCACCACCTAACTGCAGCCTCCCTGTGCTATAATCTCTGTCCTCACTGAAGCAAATGCAGGCAGCAGAACCTCCTCCTCCTTCATCACACAATGGTCTCAGCATGGTGCAGGAGAGCGAGAGCTGCCGCCTCCAGCTGAGGAAAGGCAGACTGGAAAGCTGAAAGATGAACCGCATCGGATCATGCGTGGGCTAAAACAGAAGGGGAAGCAAAAGCATCCATTTCCCTGATGAATCCACACCTGGATTCAAATTTCAATATCTTTTCTTCTTCCCGAGTTCTGTCTGCTGGGGTATTGTCTTTCCTGCACCAGCCGTGAGGATGGAATGTGAGCAAGAGAATGGAGTAGGCTAGGGAGAGAGGAGAAAAATGTGTCCCTTTTCATTTAACTGAACTTCTAGCCATAGGGGCGCTCTGTTGGGGGAAAAAGCACTCAATTCTTTTCTTTTCATGCAGCATTTGGGATCTCTCCCTTTTTCTGTGTAGTTCCAAAACAAAAGGGGGCAGATGCCACTGCAGTTCCTTCTGGCATTGCGCTATAAATTACAGAGTCCTCTTAGGTTTTGAGAGACAGACCAAGAACCTAGCTTAGCAGAGGATCCAGTACCACAGACAAAGATATAACAAAGATGCTAAAGAATGGGATTTTTCATTCCCTAATAAAACCTTTCAAATTGCGCTGTCTCCACCTTCTGCTACCTGACTCTGGAGGCAGAATCACACCCCTCTAATAAGGGTTTCTGAATTCCATTCTTGGCACTTCCCACACTACTCTAGGTATTGCAGTGATGAACTTCTCAGTTTATAGAATCTGGCATTTATAGAATAGTTTTTCTCCTTTAATGGTCCCTGTGGAAATCAGCCCTCTGCAGGTCAAGACTTTGTTAACATTCACTATTGGACTTAAGACACAGGGTTGTGGTTTAAAAAAAACTGAGACAATTGCAGTTTTGGAAGGAGGAGGAGAGTTATGGCTTGGCATGTGGTTCACTCTTCATGCTAAGTCAGCCCTAAAAGGCTGACTTTTAGACTGCTAAATATTGCCAAAATACTTGTGGCAGTTTCTCACATAGACTGTTGGGTTGTTTAGATTTTTAAAGGTTACGATAAGGTCAGTTTCATTTGTGGTAGGTCTCAAGCCAGACACCCAACCTCCTAAAATTCTACAATTTTGAGGTAAAATACAACTATGCAATAAAAAGCTGTTTCTTCAAAGCACCGAGGCTAGGGTTTTCAGTGAAGTTTAGGGCAGCTTGGTTCCCAGGTCCCACTCTTTTAAGTTTCATTTGAAAACTATAACACACACACTCCTACCCAAGTTCATGGTACAGCACAACAAATATTCATTTTATAAGCAAATTGCTCTTTTTTACTTGAATTCTAGTATATTAATACTTTTATGGAAAACTGCTAGCACTCAGTAACAATTTCTATAAAAACTTGACTATTTGGAGTTCTTTTCAGTACCATCCTGAAGCCCAGAAATATGGCAGTACAGGGGGAAAAGTGGAGCTGCACCCCATCAGTGTGCAGGCTTCTGGTTGGAGGCTTGACCAAGCTGGGTGATGGAAAGCCCTTTTCAGGGGTAGTAAAGTTAAGGCAACTCTGTATTATGGACATTAGGATTTAGTCTTGCCCTCACATTGCAATGATCCCATTCAGGCAGATCTCTGCAGTGGATGAAATCAGTGGTTTGTTAAGTGTAGGCAGCAGGATCAACACCCAGGATTGGACTTCAGGGCAGTGGCTCTGTGCCAGGCAATCCTGAATCAGTCCCAAACTCTGTGAGTGCACTGGTCAGTGCTGACATCCTACATAAATCATAAGAGGTGACTGAGCCTTTGCTCTGGACTTTGATCCAGCCCTTACTGGTGTGAGGGAACATAGAAGGGCTTAGCACCAGTTCAGGCAGCCCTGAAGGTGGAAAGCCTGGTGTACAAGGGCTGCATGTCACAGTTGCGTGAAGGGATGTGGAGGTTATGCGGTTGAATTCCCCTTTTTCTGGTCACCAGCTGGCAATGTTACACTGCACCTCTTCTTTGGTGCCCTGCGGAAGAGTGCACCAGCACCATCCAAACGAGGCCATCTCTACCTTCTCTAGGACTAGAGAGGTGCCTTCAAAATATCAATGGGTAGATGAAGGCCTACAAATTTGCACATTTCCAAGTAATCTTAGCCCACTTGGCCAGAGAATATTTTGATCTGTGCTGGCTGACAGAGTATGGAGTTGCCTTCTGTGGACTTGTTGAGGAAGGGAGGCAACACCTGAGCTAGAGTATGACCTGGTGATGCTCAAGTGTTTGCCTTATTTCTCTGTTGATGGAAGTGTTAAGAGTGTGCTGGCACACATCCACTAAAGCACAGTGGAAATGTTTCGGTCGATGCATTTAAAGAAGTGCTAACCAGCGTCATGGGGTGCCACATGTGTGAAAAGTATACCAGAAAAGCAGACAATGGACTTGCTGTCACTTTTATGAGGTCAGTGAGACAGTTCTGGCTTCTGGTGAGCATCCTGAACCCTTCACATATACTCAGTGAATGATTATTATATTCGGAAAAACACTCCTGTATCGGTAACCATGACAACTCCTATTAAATGAAGTTTTTCACAAAATAGTGTGCTTTTCAAGACAGAGAAAACATTTATTTTCAAGGACCAATCCTGTACCCACTGGTGTTCAAAGAGGAAAGATTAAGCCCCTATGGCAGCAGCAGTAAATATTACAGCAGCTTTTACATGCAGACTCTTCTGAAAGTGAAAACGATCTTCAGCTTTTTCCTTTGCAGCTGGTCATGACAGTAAAAAATTTTACTCTGGAAAGCAGCTACATTTAAAACAGTGTTGGATCTCCAAGGGAGATTTTATTTCTTAATTGTTCTACCACATTTAAAAAAATAAGTTTTCAATTACCTGTGATACAATTTTTCAATCATAAGACTGGCAGTCAGATGGTTCTATTACATTTAAATGTTTTTACTAGAACTTTTCATCCAGTAGCTGTGAATTCTAGCAACTGCCTCATCAAACCAACAGCAGGAATGCCTGTTTTATGCATAATCTAAACAATGGTAAACACAGTGAAGTACAGCACAGAAACAGAACGTAAGTGTTTTTTGCTAGAAGATATTTGATTCTGTTTCCACTTCTGAGATCTGTAAGCAGGAGTAGATTTACTGGTGTAGAAGGAGATGTTAAAGTCCCACTTGCTCTGGCTGGTATGGGAGCTCCAGGGTCCAATGGCTTTGTGCAGCCTTCCTTTCCCCTCCCTCGTTGGACTGAGGCTATGACTGCTATATCCCTTCTCTCATGTCGAGATCCACCTTGCATAAATGATCTCTCTACCTGTGCCGAGAGTATTAGAAGGCAGTGATTGTGAATGAACTGTGAGTCAGGAGGGCTTTGTTTCAGAGGGATCATTGCTGATGATCAGCATGGGGAGAGGCAAGCGTAACACGGAAGTCGTGCTTGATAAAAATGCGTGCTGAAATGTGCCTGGAATGTTCAGGGACAGATTGGATGGAGCTCTGAGGAACCTGGTGCAGTGGGAGTTGTCCCCGCCCATGGCAGAGGGGTTGAAACTAAATGATCTTTAAGGTCCTTTCCAACAAAGCATTCAATGATTCTATGATACTGATTCTATGATTCTACTAAAAACTGGCAAGGAATGAAAGCAGAGTCTTGCACAGGAACCGTAGGAAGAAAATCATTGGGACTCAAACAGAAACACCTTGCCCCAAAATATGGGCCAGGCAATTTTTCAATGTCTTATCAGAGCCAGTAAATTATTGAAAGAATGTAAAACTTCCCAGTTTTCTGGTTCATCCATTTGCACTTGGGTGGTCTTTTCTGAGAGTCTATGGATCGTATTAAAGGTCTCAACTAAACCTGCAAGCTGCATCATCCAGTGTCCCACTGAGCCATGAGGTCTCACTCTTGTGCTAGCAGCAGAGCTACTCAGCAGCTAACACTCAGCTAAAGGGAGGATTCACATTCTGTCCTTCTCTCCTGTCCCTGAGCCTGCATGTGTTCCTCCTCATCGCCTCACTATCTGAACAATTTGAAGGACATGATCTGGCTGAAAACCAGCCTAGGAGAAGAAAGAAGTGGTTCATCCTCAGACAAAATGCTTTCCTGGACGGACTCAGCTTCTGTGTGCACCAAGTCCAGCAGCAAGACAGCAGAGAGGTACAGAACAGCATAGCTGGCAGCGCATGGCTCCTCCAAGGCAGAGGACAGGACCCCAGCAGCCCAGATTCCATTTCACTTCAGCTGCTGTTCTCAAACTGCACTGAAAGATTTGCAGAATTGTAACTGGGCCAAATGAAAGTATAAAGGGCAGAAACTTGGCCCAAAAATCCATTAGCCAGAAAAGATTATTAGGAAAGAAATTTGGATGCTATTTTTGTGGTCTGCAAATTTTAACTGAAAATTACATAAGTTATTTTGGCTTGTATAAATCAACTTTATAAAATATCTTTGATGTTTAAGAAGCTCAGACATGTAATAGCTGGCTCTGGCATTTTGCAAGAAGATCATAAAAAAGCTTAAGACCATTAGTATTGGTTGTAAACTCATTCTGTAGCCTGAGAGCCATCTGCTTATCTCCAGAGTTTATTGCCTTCCATCTACCTTAATGTTTTGGATGGCTGCCCATCACTGAAGCACATGAGTGCCTTTCCTTCAAACTGCAGAACCTCCTGGATTCTCTGGCTGCCCTGCAATCCTCTTTTATTAGAGACTATTAGAATAGTTATACCAGGTCTTATCCAAGATCCATCTAGACCAGCATCTACTGCATTCAGTAGCCAAAAGCAGACTTTTAAGAAAAGCATAAGCACAGGAGAAACTTCTAATGATACTTCTCCGATTTATCTCTAGATGCAACTTTGAGATGTAGGAAGGCCAGGGATCGTAAGAGTTTGCAAAGTGGATCAAAACTTATCCCACTTCTGCTTGTGGCAACAGTTTGGCTATGAGAAAATGTGGCTGATTTAATAACTGCTACACATTCTAGCAGCGTTTTAGGAGTATCACACAGCTAGTGGTGAGGGAAAAATCTTAACAAAACAAGAAAGCTGTCTTGGTAGCAGTTATACTCTGATTTCACTCCCCATGGAATTCTGCAGCGTGTAGGTGACAGAGCACCGAATGGCTGTTGTCCTCAGCTCTGATATGCCTCAGTCAGGGGTTTTGATGTAGCAGAACCTGTTGGTCAATCTGCCAAAATCTCCACACTAGTGACTGGCAGAGCTGCTGCCTGGAGCTGTCCTCCAGTGATTTATAGGTATCATCCTGTACACAGATCACTGTAGAAGACACATCAAGAGGCAACATCCAACTATCAAAGCTGCCGATGGCACACCTCAGCTCCAAGCTGTTTGATGCACAAATCAAAGTGAAAGGAAACTCATCTGTATTTAAACATTCTGTCTTTCAGGAAGAAGAGGTCCTCTTCATGACAGTAAGATTGAAATGTGTCCTCTCTCCACCACGCTGCAGGATTTGGCCTGGCTCTGCACAGTCCTGCTTGTCCCACTGGCCCTCTGCCTTGCTTCCCTTGGGCCACAGCTGCAATAACAGTATCAGTCTGGCTCCTCTGTTGTGGCAGAGGCGAGGAAGAGGGCTAAACTCTCATTTCCCTGCTCACCACTTATTTTACAGATCCCTGTAAAATTTCACATGGCTGGTCTGCCGGCTGTGCAGGGGCTGTGTGACCCAGGCTGGGAGGGGTGTGCTGACACAGAAAACCCCATAACCCATAGGAAGCCTCCATAACCCAGGAGAATGCAAGCTGCATTCAAAGTTTTAAACAAAGATGAAAGGAAAAGGTCTGACTGTAACTGTGCCCGCTGCTGTACCCACTGTAACAGATCTCTTGTGAAAATAGTCACTCTCATTTCCCTGCTTAGTATAACAGGTAAAATCTTTACAGGTGAATTTAGAAATAAGGATGCAAATAAAAGCATTTCCTTTACTATTCAGGATCAGATTTTGCAATGCCGACAGAAGAGAAATAGAAAAGTTCCTTTCTAAACTTACTCCTTTTCTCTGCTGATTGCTGGATTTTCCCCCAGACTCAGGCCTGTGAAGCTCACTGGCAAATAGATCCTTTCAGAGGGCCCAGATGGGCAGTAAAAGGATGACTTGACAAAAGGTTTCCAAAAGCTATTCTCAAGGCACCTAACATGTAGCAGCTAAAAGAAGGACAATAACATGTGCAAGACACTCTTAATCCAAATCCCAGTAATGGAGTTACACGATAGGCTGCTGCCTCTTGCCTCTTAATTTATGAAGGATCAAGTGGTATTAGAGCCAGTCTGCTATGCATCATAGAGTGCTCATCACAGCATGTCAGCGTGTAAAAAAATGCCACTCTGCAGAGAATAGAGAATAAGTTCATCATCTCTCTTTAGGATGATATTCAAGGAAGCTGATCAGCATGTTCTTGTCTGAGGAATGCTGTTTATGCTCAAAGAAATGGTGTGTGACTTACATGAAATGGTTTCGATATGGATTCTGGACAAAATAGAGTTTCATAAAACCAATGGAACAGTTATATTCATTGTTTTAAACTGCACTGTTGATCTTAACTCTAAGGCAGCACTATTCATTTTTTTTTATCTGTTCAGAAAATGGTACTGCTATGTACTATGAACAGCATTCTGTGTTTGCAGAACTGATCTCATAAATAGTTCTGTTCCAGATATTTTCCATGATAATGCTATAGATATGAAGACCACAAAAAGTCTTAAGTTTTTCTTAAGACTAAAAAGGTCTAAAAACTTAAAAATATTTTATTCCATGTCTGCCAAAGGAAAAAGTCAAATAGATAATTTTAAGCAAGTGCCTTTACTTAAAAGATGTGAAAATAAGTTTTACAAGTTATTTCAGCTTGTCCAGAAGTTGCTCCCATAAATACTCTCCAGAAGTTCTGTTCATGGAGTAATGAAAAAGATGCCAAGTTTATTCATCTGGGATTTATCAAATAAAATCTCATCCTAGATTTAGACAATCACTTTCAGTCTCATCCATTTAAAGTTAGGTGTCTACATCTATGTTTAGGTTCCCACATAAAACTGCCTGGATTTTCAGGCTTACTGCCCATGGACAATGCAGATGCTCAGTAGTCTTCAAAATCCACAACTCTTTTATTGCTCTATTTATGAGCCATTAGCTCAAATGTTGGTTGCAGAGGATAAGGAAGCTCTTGTTCATATGAGAAAGGGATGGCGAGGTTGACGGAAAAGCAGAGAATGCTGTTATGCCATCCAAGGTTATACCATTCCTCTATCTTCTTTCAATTTTCATATAAATTGCCATCTTCTGTCCTTTATTTTGACTCATGGCCCTAAGGAGATTTCTTTTTTACAAGTATCTTTTTTTTTTTTTTTTGACTGCCATACCTTGACCTCCTTTATCTCATCCTCAGTGTCTCCACCCTATTTGTTCATCTTCCTCAAAACTCCACTGCTTTGCTTGGTGCCCTCAGGAAGCCACAGCAGCAATTTCTCTGAGTTCCAGCATCTGCATATTACCCTCATAAAGTCAGCTGAAGTTTGGAGAATATTTAGTATAAGGCAGTGCTGGAGCAGAGGACAATCTGTACTTCTATAAACAAGGACTGTGTCACCTTCTTCTTTCATTCTCCCTCTACACAAAATTATGTTGAACACGTGAGAGAGATGGGGAGGGTTTGTCCAAAGAACTTAATATTGTTGACCTCTAGGTAAAAATGTCGGAGGCATGAGTCACCAGCCCAGGGGACAAGCACAAGATAGAAGAATAGTGTCCACTTGGGGAATATTTAAGGGAAATCACTTGTCTGAAAGTAGATTTTGAAAGAGGAGAAGATAAGTTGTCTATCTGTACAAGCAGGGAGCCGCTCACTGGGTGAAGATGTGTGTACAGCTCCATTTTGTGTTCAAGGTGAACAGTGACCTTACTGAACAGGCACTGGACAGAATGAATTTTGCCTAATATTAGACACTCTTCTGAGCAGCTAAGTGAAGGAGCTAAGCTGACCTGGGCATCTGCCTTCCTTAGTTAATGGGAAATACAGGCACCTTCAGGATAATTCACATTGCATGGTGTCTCTCTTAACAATTAAAAAAGAGGCCAACAAGTGGGTGGTAGGCAAACTGTGTCCAGGTTTATGATAGTATTCCCTACAGATACCTCCAAATTCCTCATTCCTGAAGGACCCTTATAACACTACCTATAAACTGCAGTTAATGTAACAGCCTCAGCATACCGCCTACTTCTGCTAGATAAACATTTCTTGTGGGATAAGATCATTTATCTGAGGAAGAAAAGTTTCATTTAGCAACTATTATAGTTACTGTGGTTGCAGTATCATGAGATCACCCACATGAAGAAAATGTTTATTGGATTGTTTGAGTGATTGCTTCCTTTTGTGTGTTTTTGGCAAAGCTTTTGGGTAGTGGAAGAAGTAAATGGACCAAAAAAGTCTCATTCGCTTCCCCACCCACATTGTCAGCCATGATTATATCAGCCATGATATAATAACACGTGTTTAAACATTCTGTAAGTTAGGAAGAATTTTAATGGGTGATAATAGTGGAAGCTTATAGTGTAGTTTGTGACTGATTTTGCAATGGTTGTGGAAAGCGTAGTAGATGGCTAAGGGAACCAAGTGTGGGCTCCGGCATATTTCACCAGCCAACAAAAAATAGCAGTGGTTTACTGTCCAATAACTACATAGTGGTTTATCTGCTGTAGTTTCTCTTCTACTATGAGTGACAAAAGATCACAGCCACCTCGTAGGGGAGGCAAAAGGCTGGACATAGGGGAGCCAACCTTCCCACAGAGCAGGTGCCTGGTTAAAGTTTGATTTTGCTGGGGCATTGGGAAGGTTGATGGCTTTGCTGAAGGGGTAGGTAAAATTTACACAGCAGTAAGAAGATATGAGGAGCTGTAAGAATGTTGCCTTTGTTGTTTTGCATATGCTAGTGAAGTCTAAAAGACCATGAATCCTGCTGCTAATCTGATATCTTTATTTGCAAATAAAGCTCAGCTTTCAGCAGCATCCTCAGCAGCAGAATATTTATTTAGTCTATAACAAGAGACATTGCTATTTGCTTTTCTCACTGATCTGGTTATAAGAGGAAACCTTTCCATGATATTCATCATACTGTTATTTGAACTAATTTTAGAACTGCTCCTCAGTTACAACTTGGCTTTATTTTCGTTTTCCATTCAATTAAGAAATGTCTGAAGTCAAGCCCTCATTCCTCTGCATCGCAGGTTGGCAAAAATCCCTTGCACAAAAAGGAGCTTCCCTGGTTCTGAGTGTCCTGCCCAGGGAGCAAGGGCTGGGGTATCACTGTGCCTGCAGGCTGCCTGTCTGCTGCCCCGAACAGCCCTGGAGATGTGCTGCTGGAGGACTGGCTGTGTGTCGGGAGATCTCCCTCTCTCCCACGCAGCAGCAGTTCTTGGAGAAGATTAATGGGCAAGTGGTCCATCTGATGAAGTTCAGACACCCAGGACATGGCACGTGTCCATCTGGACTTCCTTCAAAGCCAGGGAAGAGAAAAAATAGGTCCTCTGAGTCACCTGCAGAGGAATTTGTTCTCTTCCAAGTACTAAGCAGCATGTTTTTTGCAAGTAGGTGGTATTTTGAACAACTGATATCATCACTTAGAGTTAGTGAAATCAACAGCCTGGGCATGTACCTGCAAGGTGGATTTTGTGCCCTGAACCAGAAAATTCACAGAATTCAAGTCTAGAAGACAATGACCAAACAAGCAGTTTGTTGGAGTGCTGCATTGTATTTATACAGATACATTGCATGTTTATTGATCGTCAGGGGTCAATTGACCAGTTCCAGCAGGGTGGCCAGGGACATGGAAAGCAGCTGCAAAGAGGGCAGATATTGTGTGACAAGGTGCTACTGGTGTTTATCTGAATTTCATTTTACAATGAAATTTGTAGAAGTCACATGCCTCAGGTCTCCTGGCAGCATTTGAGTTCCAGCAACTCAAGAGCTATTTTGTAAGAATATCTCTCTTTAAGTGATGGACTTCTTTTTCTGCTGCTTTGAAGTTACGCTTGGGCAAAAGAGGAAAGGGACTACTTGTAGAGAATTAGAAATCCACTCTAGATTTTATCAGTGGGATCCTATGCCTGTGGGCTAAAAAGTTATCAAGTGCTTCCTTTACCACTTGACAATTCAATGTCCTTGGTGTTACTTTCACTCCTGTGGTGCTGACAGAAGTCCTTGGCTAACATCTTTCCATCTGTGTCCGTGAAAGGAAGATGTTGGAAGGTACGTCTGTGTGAGGGAATGGAGCACAGTACTGAGATTCCACAGCTGGTGGGGACACTCCCAAGCCATGTGGGCTTAGCAGCTCAGGTCCCAAATCACACTGACTGAAGTCATGCAACAGTGCATCTGAAACAAGATTTGTGAAACTGGGTGCAGTGCCATGTGAACACAGACTGCTTTGGGCCCTGAGCCATACAGTATCCACTTACCTTCCTTCCACCTTCATAGCACTTCTGTGAAAAAATTAGCTCTCTTCCAGCTGAAACCAGGACAGGTTTACGTTAAGCATTTCTCTCTAGCATCCCTAGCTCCCTTAAGGCTCCGTTTGAAATTTTTTTCATGCTTATGCAGCAGGGAACATCCCTAACAGACTGGATAATCTGGCCTTGAAAAAGTGTGCTAGTGAAAAAGCAAAGTCTGACTTCGCATGAGTGGTCACATGGTGATCATTCATCTCACTAATGAGAACATTTTCCCTAATCTGCTCTGTGTTTTCCAGTCCGTCCTAGTCATCTCCTTTTCTACATTACACAAGAACAGGGTTATGACTGAGAGTAATTTCTTTTTCCTTGTGGAAAAAAGAAAAATCTAGAACCAGTCTATAAATAGCTGAAATCTGACTGCACTCATGAAAATAGGCTTCATGTGTGCACACACATATATATGTATAAAATATATATATAAATATATTAATATATATACATACCCCTCGGGGTCTTTCTCAGTAACACTTAGTAATAATTTCCATATAATCCACGGGCAAGTCCACATGACAGAGGGTATTGTTCAAGGTGGAAACTGCCTGTATCTACACCTCTGTAGAACAGAAACATTTATGGTAGGAGTGCACAGATACCTGTGGCATTAAAGCTGGCATTTTTGATCTTGGTCCCAGACTTGCATGATGAGTGAGATAAGCCATTATATAGCCACAACAGTGGTCAAAGATAACAATTAGCCAGTCATTCCAACACCGAGTTTGTTATAGCTGAAATAAAACATAGCTTGGAAGCAGGTGGATAGAAATGAAGAAAAAACTTCACAAAATGGAGGTGAGGAGCTGGAAGAAAATGGGGGAGAAAATTGCCATACTTAGGAAGCTTCTGCAAGAAGTTTAACAAATAAGGGACTTTTCCAGGGGTGTGAAAGACATGTGAAATGAGTTCTCACTCAGAGAGGCCTCATTGTGATCTCTCCTAGTGTTTTCATGCTATTGCCTACATAAAAAACACCCAGACATGAGGAGCACAGCTTTTCATGTCTTTCATTAGACCAAATAGTTTGTTTGGGGCTTTTTTTCTGAAAAGTTCTCTGTCCATGCCCAGAAAAACCTGCTGAAATTTCTAGGAAGTGTGAGCACTTTGTAGGACAGCTGCCTACGGGCATGAGAATACAAGGAGAGCCTGACAGTTTTTATTTCTAGAAAGATCCTTCCAGCGACTGTTGTCATTGCTGTTCTCTTGTCTTTGACAGCAAGGGCAAATGTGACCATGGCTCTGACTCCTGGGCACAGAGCAGTCTGCCTGCATCCCCA
This sequence comes from Acanthornis magna, assembly GCA_036785705.1. NCBI lineage: Eukaryota > Metazoa > Chordata > Aves > Passeriformes > Acanthizidae > Acanthornis > Acanthornis magna. The sequence goes on from JAWUZG010000090.1 coordinate 20,113,776, forward strand.
CACTCCAGTGGCTTCATGCCATTAACCTAATTGTATCAGACATTGGAACCAGTGAAGCCTTTAGCTTGTATTTCTGGCTGGTAAAGCGGCATTAAACCCTGTAAAACTGAGCAATCCAGAAAAGTTTTCTGCAGACACCTTTATTAGTAATTAGATTAAGGAACAGATTGTGAATCTACTGAATTTGGTGCATGTCTAGGCAGCAGTTGGCTCATACATAGATGAAAAAATTAAGCAATTCAGCCCATTAAAGGAATGTTCACATGACTGTGTTATAACTATAGATTAAAATAAAATTGAAATCAATTATGAATTTAAGTTATAGTCATCGGATTGGCATTCTCATCTCTTCCCCTCTGCCTGTGTGGATTTTCCACTTGCAAAATCTCAGGCATCTGCAAATCACAGAAAACTAAAAATGATTAGTATGACAAAAAGGTGCTATTTATAGAAGATCACTACATATTTATGATTTACAGTTTTCCCACACAATTCCTGCCACAAAAGTGGTGATGAAATACAGTGGCACCATCCATCACACAATATTGATACTGTTGCAAATGAGACTTTTGCTTTTTCCTCCAAATGACTTTCACAGTAAACGGAACTTCTTATAGAGACACTGGCAATCTGAAGTGCATTTAGTTTCAGAAATTAATTCAGACTGTTTTCTGATAGTGCACTTACTTGCAATTCTTATCTATTGGTGCTTTGTGTTCTTTCCTTGCTTTGGTTTTTTTTCCCCCATTCAGCTATAGTTTCTTCCTTTCCTTGTTACCACATAAAATATGTATATGAGCTGGATATTGTTAGTTCAGACTATTGTCCAGTAGTGCTCAAGTTGAGGCAAGCTTAGCCAGAACCTCCAGGTGGGGCAGGACCATGCCATAGTCCATGTTATATGCTTCCCAAGGAACGAATGGGAATGTGTGTGCAAAGAGACCATGCCCAACTTGAAGATTTTTCATCCATTTCAGTTACAATAATCTCCAGTATTATCTGTGGTTGCACAAAACAAACCTTTTTCCAGGAAAAGTAATTTTTTTGCAGTGTCTTAGATATAGTACCTGTAAACTTTGTGTAATTTGTCCCACTGAGAGAACAACTGCATGGTGTGGAGTAACTCATACACATAAGGCCTTCTTCTTCTTGTAATAAGAAGAATTGCTTATTGCTTATTAAAGTGCAATTGCTTCACAGAGATGGTACTTCTCCCCTCTTCTTCCCCAATCCACAAAAGAGACAACCAATAAAACCAAGCAGGACTACAAAAAAGATTGACTTAAATGAACAGAAGGGATTAATGACATCTAGAGTAATGACAGCACAATTCTCATCCCAAGCAGAGCTCAAGAGAAAAGAGCTGCTTGTGAGGCCCATGAGATTGCTGGTTCTGCTGTCTGTTACATACACTTCTTTTACAAAGGGCAATATGAAATTCCCAGGTATTTTATAATGAAAACAATGCCATAGGGTTTTTTCCCCTAACCTGTACTGATCTGTGCTAGAGCTTACCAAATGCTTGACTCCAGTGAATGCTTGTAAATCCCATGAATTAGCTTGTCTACACCAGCTCAGGGCCTGGGCTTTAGGAGCTGTGCCTGGACTGTTGGATGGAACAGACCCATGTCCCCATGCAGCCCTGACCAGCTTGTGATTGTCCACACTGGCTGTGTGCTTTCTGGCAGTTCTGGCTTAAATCAGCTAGAGCTCCAATGAACAGCGCACATCACAATTTGGGCAAGAGCACAGTCTTTCCAGCTGGCATTAAAGGCAAATGCAGATGTTCTGTGGGAAAAAAGAGAATTTATTAGATAGATGCAATCCATGCTGTGTCTGTTGCCCTCAGACTGTCTCATGTACCTGCACAGATGTAGCCTCACATGCCACTGGTGACTGCGCGTAACATTTAATAACCTAAACGGTTCTGAGTTTAGCACCACTGCAGAAACGACAGCTGTGGTACTGTGTGTGGGAACAATCGGAGATATACAGCAAGATTACAGTAGGTATCTGCACTTTTATTTTAAAAAATAATTGAAGAGCAAGAAACAAGGAGCTTCTATGGGCTTATAAACGTAAGGACTAACAACGCATAAGCATCAGAAATTCTTTTCACGAACAGCCTCCTGACTCTCTAAGCAAATTTCTATGAACTCTGTTTTCCTTTTGCTTTGTCTAAGTATTGAAATGAATTTTCTCTCTCCTAAAGCAGTGGAATTCTCAGCTTCTGACCTCACATTCGGGAGCAGGAATATCTCCCATTGATCTCATTGATGTTAGTTAAGAGCCAACATGAGTTTTCTGCAAAAGCAAATTCTCAGTTCATAATTGTGACTATTCAGCACTTCGTATCCCATCACTGAGAGCTACTTCCTCAGTCAGAGAATGTTCCCGTGAGAGCCATGCATCCTAAGCACCTTGAATCTGTAACATAAAAATTCACGTTGAGCTGCTCGGAAATAAGATATAAAATTATTGATTCATAAGAAACATTTGGCAAGTAATTTCGTACAGCAATAATTGAAAACTCACTATTCATTTATGTGGTGCTTGCAGCCAGAAATGTTGTGGGAAAATTGGAGTATATAGCTCCTGGTTTTTTTATGTCCTGGGAACTCAGGGCTGCTCTGGGGACCACAGTGCAAGCCCTGATATAAACCACCAGAGATTAGCAGTGATTTTGTTCTCTTCCCTGGGAGGTTTATACAGTTTTATGCCTTCCACGTACAAGCCAATGAGCTACAGAAATGTCTGAGCCCAGCAAATACTGTTATTTCAATATCTGACTTAGAGCAGGTAAAAAACTATCTCACTAAGAAGCTCTTGTGTGCTATTTTATGGTCAGTCTAGCGCGGTAACTCTGGAGGTCAAGGCTTCCATCTAGTGGTAAAACTAAAAGGTGCAAAAGGAGCAGATCCCAGGGATGAGCATTGCTGAGGTCCTTGCAAGCATCCTCCTCCTTGCTCCAAACCATAGCTGACTGAGGAGAAGAGAAAGACAATGAAAAAGGCCAGGCAACTCCCAGCATCTCCGAGGTTTGGGACAAGCGGTTTAATTCACGCAAGAAGGGAGCACAGTTTTCTGGGGTGGGTGTTGCCTTTTTCTGAAAGCCAGACAGAACATTCTGCAGGTGTTCTGGCAGTGGTTAAGGTACTGCATGAGCTGTGAGCCACAGGCTCAGGCATAGCAGAAAGTAAAACCCGGTCTCTGCACAGGCACCTGTATTTTCCCATTTCCCTTCTCAGAAAAATAAGTGTCTGTCATGTAGAGTGAGGAGAACAACATAATCACTTCTGCAAGGATATGCCAATGAAATGGAACAAATAGAGCACTTATTAGAAAATATAATTACATTATAGGCTCCACAACAGCAGTGAACTTCATAAAGAAAGAGGTCTGTGACCTTGTGGAGGTTATTTTTGCAACATTTGCCTACCTCTTTTCCCCCTGAAACCACCTCAATTTCCCTCAAAAAACCCACCCAGCCACCACAGAACAATTTTTGATATCCACAGGCACACATCCAGGCAAACTATGAAGAAATCTAAGTGCATATTTCATAAGCACGTCAATAACCATAACTATATTCACTATGTAAAAAATGAAGAACAGTGACACTTGAATGATAAAAGATCATGCTCTGCATACTGTTGAAGTCAATAAGGTGAACTGAAGTGAATTAAATTGAAATATCAACTCAGTTTTTGCTGCCTCATGTTTTCAGACAATTGGATTTCTTTTTATGCAGGGAGAATTATAGATGAGAGATTGCAGTTCATTTCTACTGCAGCAAATTATTCTGGATGTTCCTGTTTTATCTGCTTAGCCCCTCCACGAAGTCCTTGCTGAGTGTGTTTTGACTCAGAAATGCAGTGACCTTTCCTTGCTGCCAGCTCTGGCCACTATTTGATCTGTAACTTTGGCCTGTGTATTTCTGTAACTACCATGGTTTCCTGGAGATGCTTTTTCTGCATAACAGTTTTAGAAAAAAATCACAAGAGGAATGCTGGCTGCCTCAGCCCTTGCCATTCTGACCGTCCCTTTCATTTTGCACTGATGCTCAGATTACAGGCCTGTAAGACTCAGCTGTTCCAGTGCACCAGAGTTCACATAAATATTTCCTTCTGTTTCAGTTAACCTAGTTTCACTCCCTCCTGCCTGACCTGGAGGTCTCAGAGGAAAACACAGTTGGCACCTCCGTATTCTCCGCACCTTAGGTCAAAAACACATATTCTGCCACATTTCAGGACACTGGCAGAAAATATCTCTGTGTTCCTTTGAGCACAGATTAAGCCGACTTGCAAGCTTTGTGAATTAATGAGTAGCTGGGCCTGGGAAGTGTCATTTGACTTTGCAGTTTACTGCAAACACCTTGCCAAGCTGCAAACCCATTTCACCATCCATACCCACCTGTGCCTATATCTCAGTGCTTTTCTGACCTGGCTGAAATCTCACCCAGGTATCTTTGCTAAGACCTATTTTGGACTGCTTCTCTTCAGGGAGCTATCTATTATCTATAAAACCTTTTCCATTCTGGCAGTGCACGGAGTGGTGTCAGCAGTTGCTGGAGCAGATGGCTGGGGATGTACACTTATGGTAGTGATGGTGCTGTAGGATTCAGTTCTTGCATGGTGTCACTGCAGGTGTGGCTGCTACCTGCTGAAAGGACCCTGACTGCCTTCTTGTACTCCTTAGGATGACCACAGTTGCTTCACTTGAAAAGCGCTTTTGCACCTGCTGAAGGCAATGTACTAGGAGATGTGTTCCAGAAACTTACAGCAAAGATAATTGTACCCCTTTATTAATTATAATAAATAATTATAGTTTTTATTATATTAAAATTGGCAGCAGGGGCAGGGGCAGGGAAAGGGCAGGACCTGCCCTGCTTTAGGCTATATACAGATGTATTTTTCCCCAGAGACATTGTGATGTGAGCAGAAAAAGAGTTAACATGCAAAACCGCCACTTATTGGTAAGTGCTCAAGATGTATTTCTTCTCTGTCTTTTCATCCTCCCTAGGGCTCAAACGATACTTCACTTGTGCTGAGCCTCTTTCTCAGATATCCCAGCCAAACTGCTCCTTCTTTGCTTCTCCACTCAAATTAGCTTTTCCCTGTTTCACCGGGTTACCAGAGCAGGAAGGAGATAAGAATGGAAAGCAGAGATCCAAGAGTGCCCGTGAAAAAGTCTGTAGGTATCGTGAGTGGGTCTTGCCTGGGAATGACTGATATGGTCTGGCAGACCTGTGACTTACCAAAAGATACAGTCCCATTTCATAGATCCTCCTATGAACATCCTTTGTGGGAAGGATAATAGTGTATTAGAATTTAACTGGAATAAGAAACAAATGATCCAGTTAAAGATCAAGACAGACAGGTCATTTAAGTGTTTGCTTTCTATAAACTGATTTGAAGAACTGCTGCTTGCAACATCCATTCCTCATTGAGCTATCATGAAGGAATCTTGGCTATTTACCACATTTGCCTGCCAAAGACTTTATCAATGGGTGATGGATGTGACAGGCAACAAGCTAGACATCACAATAATTCTTCAGCCATCTTGGGAACAAAGGACTCAAGAGGCGAGACAATATCTAATTCAACAAAGATTAACAAAGCTCTGAAAGGTCCTAACAAAATTTCCACTAAAAGGACATGAATTCTTCCAACAAAACAAGCACGGCCAACTGGTTGTCCCTTGACCCCGTGTGACAGAAGACAAGACAAAGTTCCCTTGTCGAGCTTGTCACAGAGATGGTGTTTTTAATGATAGCAGGGTTGTTTGAGGAAACAAAAGGAAGGAGGAGGCTAGATACAGCAGGGGATAAGTGTGCTAACCTCTCACCCTCTGAAAAGGCTGCCAAACAACAGCAATAGACACAGGACTAAAGCAGGGTGTGTTTCACTGCTGTTCATTTTATTGCTTTGTCACAGAATGTACACAAAACTTTTCCCAACAGTGATAATAATAATAATTTCTAAAAAGGACTGATATCTCACTTGTGTAATAATTTCCCATGCATTTCTTTGTACATGAATTAGTATTTCTTTATTTTTTCATGCCTGGTAGGAGTGCAGTCACTGCTTTTGTTGGTCGCAGGCTGTGCTTATGTTGTAACAAAACCTGTTCAATGAATGAAATTTTTCATGTGGTGAAAATTTATGGAGAATATACATGTTCTAAGTCAAATGGTAATACTTAGATTAAAATTTAGGTTAGATGGAAAGATGAAGTTCCAGATTTTCAAAAACATCTATTCATCCTCTGGTAGGAGACTCAATGTTCTGACTCAGCTTGTTTGACAGGTCAGTGTTGTCTGACACAGCTCAAGCATGTACTCTTAAAAAAACAAGATTGACATGTGGGCAACACAGAGAGATTTCATTGCATTTTCATCTGAATCGATTCAAATGAAAAACCTTATCTTCATTGTCAAGAAACTGATTTCCCCAGTTTAATGTCTCAAAGAAGCAATCACAGATGTTTGAAATGCATGGTACCAGAACTGATCTCCTTTCCTACAGTTTGAGAACTTCCTGAAAGAGGAAGAATATCAAAGCAGTTCCTGATTTCAGTTTTGGGAAGGCAGAACTCCTCCAGACTGTTACCTCTGTGGGCTGAAAGAGAAGAAACAACCATTCTTGAATATTCTTCTTTGCTTTATAACCAGGTGAGTTCTTCTTCCATCTTCACTTTTAGCCAGGTGGGAACCTGTGGTATTGCGCCTCAAATAGTGGATGTTTGTTGCCACCCTCCAAAAGCACTGACAATCAGCATCTGATTAAGAATTTGGGAATGCAACATCAGCTCATATTTTCATGTGTGGTCTTCAAAACACTAAGTGTTTTAACAGCTACCCTATGCAGGTAGGGATGTTAATTTTTTTTCTGGTGTTGAGCTGTTGTCACAGTATTATTGGATTTGTTGTCTCTTAAATATTAAAGAGATTGTGTATTTGTATGTGTGTGTGTGTGTGTCTGCAGAACTTCAAGGCAATATATGAAATACTCAGGGACTAGGGAGCAAAGCGTTGATACTTGCTGGAATGAATTGTTTGCTCTGTTTTCTACTGTTTTGGACACTCTCAATTAGCTCTGTCCAATTTTCTTTCTATGCATCTATATACACACGGCAGAATTCAGAAAAGACTGACAACTGCGCTCTAATTTCTGAACTATCTAAAATAACATCTCAGTAACTTTACTATCCACTCATATCTTACTTGTGAATTTTTTTTCTTTAAAAGCAAAGGAAGCGTTTTCATTTAAATTTTCAAAATATAAAAAAAGTATTATCCTAACTCATATGATACAACAGGTTGATAAAACTTTATAAGAGAAAAAGAGTACATTGCCATCTACAGTTTGTCAAAGGTTTTCTTCTTTAAAATCAGAACTTTGTTTCAAGGATGATTTGATATTCCTTTGTATCAGTCATGATGAAATATAACAAGTAGATAGATTTGTATGCATGTTGTCATGTTACTCTAGAGATAAAAATGCATTTTGATTAATAACTTCTAAAAAATACTTAAGTATATTTATCTATAAATTTGATTTCATAAGGCTTTGTTCAACTGTGTAGTTAATTTAGTTAAACAAAGCACAAATATTGGATTTTCTAACTTGATTTTCCTATCCAGTCATGATGGATCAGCAGCTGACAGAATACCAGGGCTAGATAAAAAAAAAATCAGTTTTGGGAGTGATTTGGTATTGTTAAATGGAACTTAGATCACTCTGGTAGCAACAAAGAAAACAGAAACATTGAAAGCAGAAATAGAAAAAAAAGAAGTGACTTTAAACAAAAAACATTGAGTAAATGAAGTCAGATTCAAGCAGCAAAATGAACAAGCAAGATGTGAGCATTGCCTTGTCAAAGCCAGTAATCTTAGATGCCGTTAAATATTTAGTGTGGTCTATTTGATTAGTGTGGTCCATTTGATCTGCTTCTCACAAGCTCCTTCTTTGGGAGGTCTTTATTTATGATTTAATAGCTGTCCATGAATTTGGAACTTTGAATTAACAGATCAGATTTTCTGCTTCAGCTGTATTTGCCATTTTGTGAGTGTCTGTGCAGAAGGAAATCATTCTTGAATAAGACCCTCACTTTTAATTACTAGCTGTCTTTGGTAACAGCAGCATATTCAGTCCACGGCAGTAACTCTGGGGAAGAGACCTGTGATCTGGGGTGGTGGCTGAATTATAATTGCCCCATTATTTGCTTAAATAGGGACACTTACAGTTACGTGGGAAACAGAGTTTGACTATAAATAAATGAAGCGCTACTCTGGAAACGTGTTTTAATGCAAATGATTTATAGGAAAATATCTTTAAAAGACATTTCTCAGGACATTTATCTTCTTAGAAAATAAAAATCAAAACAAAATAGAGTATATCCATTATTTCATCATTTAAATTTTTAAATCCATTGAGCTATTTAAGTTATAGTAGATTCTCTGAAGAAAACAAACTAATATTAAACTTTTCAATAGGAGAGGAAGATTGTCTCACTTCCCATAACCAAAGCATAGAATAAAATAATCATGCCTGAAATAATTGTAAATGACCCTTTATGACTTCAAATTAAATTCTATTATATAATGCAGTTACTGTATTTTTTAATGCATTTATTAATACTTCCTTATTTTAACAACACCATGAACAATGGGAATAACATATGTTGGCACAGAATGAATGTGACCCAGCAAGCTTTTAAAAAAATTGGGAATGAACATGTTTGAAATTGAGAACCCTCTTTAGAGCCTGAAAGCTTTCTTTTAAAATTAGCAAGATGTCAGTATATGTTTTCAGTGTTTAGTTCATGAAGGGTAGGAAAATCTAAGGGCCATAGAAAATGTTTTTTAAATCCCAACGTATATCATCAGATTCACTCATCAGAGATGTACCTTTTTCTCTGGTTTCACCAACAGAACCTTGGGGGCTTTTTGATCGATTGGTTGGTTCTGTTTTTTTCTTAACTCTGTAGGTCTTTATAAGCCCAGGTGATCTTATAAATCAATCTGTTATTGAAAGACAATGTCTGATACTGTAAGCAGTTTCTCAGTGGAGTTCCCAATGACCTTACTGATTCAAGCCTTTATCAATAGTTTCTTGAATTCCCACTGATTTTCTTGATTTACAGGTTTTCTGACTAAGAGGTCACTTAGAGTGCCTCTCTGAGGCTCACTGGTATTGTATCATGTCTATAAACAGAGACCAGTATTCCACGTAGGAAATTTAAGTTAATTATTTTGGAATTCTGGAAAAAAACCTCTCATTTCCTTAACTTAGTAAACAAGTTGTCTGGAATGGCTATGACAGGTATTTACCTCACCCGCTCAGGACAGTACATTAAAACGCCCTTACAGCCTTTTGCTCAGAAAAAGAAATCAATATGTAGATGGAATTATTATTATTCTATGTTAGCATTGATGACCTGAAACTTTATCCATCTCAGACAGGTAATTCTGGGGAGAAAGCTCATATTTTTTTCATAGTTCTACTGATCTATGCTAGCATAAATTCAACTTAATCTATTACCTAGCTGGGGGATCGAGTAGACCTTTGGAGAGAATCAATAATGGAATACCTCCATACAAGTACTAGATATCAAGCAGCTGAATGTATTTCAGAACAATCTCTAGGCTGCTTTCAGCTGCAATGGGAATTGCTAGCATTAGAAGGCAGAAAAAGTGGCAAAAATTAGTTTGCCTCAGTTCTTAGTTATGTTATAAGGACATTTCAATTTTAGCAATAAATAAAAGGGAAAAAAGTGCACATTTTAAGATGGTTGTCGTGTGTGTTTATTACCCAGTTTATCAGAATTCCTAAAGAAATAGGCACAAATTTATATTACAACCTATCTTTTCTGTTGACATCCTCCAGACCTTAGGACATTTAAGCCTTCAGTTAGCACTTCCAGAGGCATTAGAAGAAATTTGTGCAGTGGTGTTTGCAGGCTGATATCCATTTGATTGCAAAATAATTGCTTTTCTCAAGCAGTCAATGCTTAGGCAGGATCCCCTATGAAAACTCCTTTGAATATGGCAAATCTGGGCATTTCTGCTTACTTTTTAATAGTTGCTGATTGTCTCAGTTATGAGAACAGAACAAATTCACTATCCACTTATTTCTAAAGCATACATCATGTTGTCACATAGTCGCAAATACTAGCAATGCTCGGATATGCCAATAGTAGTCAAAGGTTCCCAGTACTTTCAGCCGAAAATCAGTCATCAAGCCTGCTGTATTAAATGTTCTTGCATCAATCTAGGAGGAGAATTAATGTGGAAAGATAGAAATTCTTAGGTTTCTGCCTGCAATATTTTGCCAGAGGAATACTTTGGGAGAGTGTTTTATTTTACAGCATCCCTTACACAGGGCATCTTTGTACTGAGTGTAACAGAGCCTGACATCTGAATCCACTTTGTTCCTGGCAGCGCTGTGGTATCAGGTAGCTGTAGCCATCTCCCGGTTACTGCCGGGTGAAAGCCAGAGCGACTTCTTTCAGCAGCTGAACTCGGCTCGACAGAAGCTATTCTCCCGAAGCAGACTTTCGGCCCTGCGGAGGCTGATCCCAGCGAGCCCGGCAGCGGATCAGCACCACGGCCAGCGCCCGGCGCCCCCCGGCCGCCCGCGGGAAACGTGGGAGAGGGAATTCCTGCCTCCCTGCTGATGTGTTTTATGGGGACTAGACGCCAAATAAAAGGTCAAAGCATGATATTTGACCTCCTCAACTATATTTTAAACCGAGGAAAGGAAAAATTTCTTTCACTGACTCAAATGGAATAGGAAAGACGTTTCTGCATTACCATGATGCTTCTCACAATGTGTTAGACTGAAAACAATTGGTGCAGCCATAGGCTTCTTTTTTCTCCTCATTAGAGTAAGTGGCAAAATTTTTTGTCTGCTGAGGGCAAAGGCAGCAGTTGCTGATAACCAGATCTAGTGTTAATTAAGGAGCTGAAAGAGAAAAAGTATAAAGGGGAGGAAGTGACACACTATGTTCAAAAAGATCCATTCCATATTTCACCCCAACTTGCAGCGAAGAAATGTGACGAATGACATTCCTTACTGCGATGGCACAGGTTCTGCAGTGAGACTGATCCGCAGCACTTCTATGTATGCCCTTGGAGCTGAGCAGGAAAAAGTTAGTGAACCACTAAAAAAATGTAGAAGTACAAGCAGCATCGACTCTTGCTTTCAGCCAAAAGAGGAAGAGAGAGACTGGATGTACTCTAAGACTCATGACTGCTTGAAGTACCTACAGGATCTGCTAGCCTTGAGGAAAAAATATCTTGACAACATCAATAACTTGAAATCCATGCGTATGGCTGCAGGTTCTCCAGCGTCCACAACATCATCCAAAACTGGAAAAAAGTCATTTCTTCCACTTCCTTCCAAAGAGTCACCTAAGGTAATATCCAAGAACTTTTGCCATGTGCTTAGTCTTAAGCAGCAAAATCATTGAAAGTGTATGACCTATATAAATTTTCTGCTTTATTGGTTTCAGCCAGTTGTCATTTCACTGTTGCATCATTTGAAATGTTTCTAAATACCTTAAGATTCTTTCTAAGTGGTGTGAAATTAAGAATGAATGACTGGTCATGGAAAGAAATGCCTATGCCTATGTTTGAGGGAGGTGAAGGTTGGGAGAAAGAAAATAGGATAAAGAAAAAGTTGTGAGAGTATGGAAAACACGTTATGAAAGAGCAAGATCTGACAGACTGCTTAAGTACCTCGGCGTCCTTCACTATGATTATTTATAGCTGTTAATGACTGACAAGTGTAGTAATCCCTGGATTTCCTGGCAGTCTTTTTATTGACATAAGATTACTTACACAAAATAATTATAAATTCACTGAAGCAAATAGAATTTTTTTTTTGAGTGGTCGATTAGCTTGTCAGTGCTACATTTAGCATCTGGGTGGCTGTGGGGCATGAGGAATTCTAAAGATGTCCTTTCTCTATTCATTAATACATTGGGGGATCATTTGTAGACAGTGTAATTCTTCACCCTTTGCTGTCATGACACTACAAAAAAAACCAAACTGGAATATCATCTTTGGTGCAGATTGTTTATATGTATCCTAGAAAGAAAAGCTTTATAGGTTTGTATGTCACCAGACAATTCAGTGGTTACTCTGACTCTAGACTTGATTCAGTGAGGACAAACAAAGGACTGCATCAAGTGGGATGATCTGTTTAGGTAACATGACCACAAACGAGACTTCAACAGTAGACTCACAGGTTACCCAGTGCAGTCCTTAAACTGGATAACAATGGGGATGGTGGGAAGAAGTGATGTATGGCTGAACTTACTGACTAGGCCAGGTTACTTTAAAAAATGTTACTGCCATATTTAAGTGTTCTGTTGCAGCAGAATGTCAGAACGGCTGAAGTTAAGCTCAGTTGCAGGCATTGTTTAACAAAAGGACAAGGTTCATGAGTTTAGGGCTAGATAACACTTTTTTTTTTTTTTTTTTGCATTGTGTTCTACTGCCCAGTAGGTCAGTGGAATTTTTCACTTGGTTTTATTAGGCTTTATGTCATCTTTTTAATACTTTGAATGGTGACTCTCAGAAGCTGGGAATAATGGTAGGAAACAATACTCAGCTCAGCAGGCTTGAGAAGATAGATTTTAAAAATATGGTATTATTTAGTGCCAGGGATATATCCAAAGAGAATGACTGAAAGACAGAAGAGTGGCCTGGTAGTGCCAGGTGCCAGGAGACAAATCTCAACACTATAGATACAGTCTGTGAACTGGCTTTGTACACTCTCACTGGCTTACAGCAGGGGAGATTTACAGCATGCCAGTTACCTGTTGAGCTAAGCAGTGATGTAGCAGAGCAGTACATGACTAACCATGAACTGAAACCGTGCACCAGGAGGCTGGTTAGATTCTGCACAACCAGACTTCAAGCAGGTTTATGAACTTCTGAGATTTGCTGCTTAAAGTATCACTCAAGAAAAACACCAAAAGCTTAACTTGTTTTTTGGCAAACAATTGAATCTCCCACAGTCTGAGGCTACAGTGCTCTCACCTGACTGTGGCCAGCTAGCTCCTAAGTATGAATAGTCCTGGTACAGACCGGCATGCTCACTCTGAGCTATCCCCTTGGGAATAGACAGGAACATCAGCAGGGTACGTCATCCATATCAATCATTCTTGGAACATAAATGGCAGGGTGACAGCTGCACACCTCTGGTTTTGTAAAATTTAGGGAGAGGTCAAGAAGTTTTTTACAAGATTCAGACTATTCTTCTTCGTAACTATACATTTAATGTTCACAGATTGCAAGGTTTGTGTTATCACCAGGCTTGAATGGTTTTGTCCCAAGCTACCTGTTCCTGTTAAATTACCTGTCAGTGGAAATTCACTCCTTTCTCTAACCTGCTGCATGATTTATGGGAAGGTAATTTGTCCAGACAAACCTGTCCTCATGGGAAGTTTAATCCAAAGATCCCTGAGTCCTGGACTACAGACTGACCATGATTCAAAATGTGCCCCTAGCGTTTAGTGGGAGAAAAGAACAGAGAGATGGGTCAGATGCTGGGAGGGCATCGGCATTTCTTTAAAATGCATTTTAACCAACTAGGGCTTAGTCATAAGAGCAGTCACTATTTCCAGTAGATGTGTGGTAGCAGCTATCTTTTAGCACTTCTGAGGATGTAAATCAACCCATAATGTCAGGAGGGGAATCAGCTAGTTCATCTCTCTGCTTCCACAGAACAGGGAACAGGCTGGTCCTTCAGAGGCGTGACATTGCATCCTTTGCTCTCATGTTTGAAACCCAAAGTAGCAATTTTCTGACTTGGTATTGCAGCCTGACAATACACCTGACGTGGACTGGCAAGGAAAATATATGTCCCTTCATTAGGTAGAGCCTGTCAGGAATTATTCATCCCATATGTACCTTCAGAATCACTAACCAAGGTTTTATGACTGCTTCAGCATTTATAGATAGGCATTTGCTTTTTATCAAGAGAGGCTCCTAATTTTAAACTGTGTGGCTTTCCTGTGGGAATTATCACAGTGTTGAATGACTCATATTTTAGCACACACCATCCTTTTTCATTTCAAAAAGACTTCAGCAATTTAGATCTGGATTAAATTCACTTAACCTAGGCAATTTAATAAGATGCTTAAATTAGTAACCAAGTTACCCCACAATTCCTTTTCAGCTGAGAGAAAGAGCTGCCTGCAGAGGAGGGTTCAGCCTACTTAAGGCCTGACTCATCTTCTGAAGGTACTGGAGCCCAGCATTAATTACAGAAGGAACCCTGCATGACTACATTTCTAATGTGTGTCTCATTAGGAGCCTAGTGCTAGGCAGAATAAATTTGGCCATAAAGCCCAGCTGTCACATAGTCACCCAATCAAATTGTCTGGTACATGGATTCTGGGGGCTTTTATAACACCTGGCTAGCAGTGCCCAAGTGCAAGATATTTGATGTTGAACATGTCACAAGAAGGATATTTGTTAGATGGCTGTCCTGCTTTCTTTGATTTCTACAAACTATAGAGAAGTCTGGACCTATGTTTCTTTTCTGACAGCCTGAATTATGGCATCAAATACATCTTCCTTGCAGAGTTTGCTCATGGAGAAATCATTGTGCCCAACCCTTGGGTAACTTTCTTTTCCTTTGATCAACAGGCACCCATGGAAAGAAAAGGCACGCAGTCCAGTTCAGATGTAAGAGAAGCAATCGCTTTCTTTGACTCAGTCATTGCAGACCTGGATTCAGAGAGATGGCGGAGAGTTCCTGACGTGGATCTGCCAAATGTGGATGTTGATTTTGATGGTGCAGTATAAACCAGCTGAATTTGATGTCTTTTGGTGTGCAGAGGGTAGAGGGAGAAACAGCATTGTTTGATCATGTTTGCTCAATTAATGGACACCATTGTCCTCTAACTTTGCTTCCCAAGTCTAGGACCATTACATGCAGTACATGAAATTACAGTAATACGGTGCTTGTTCCCTGTTGAATGGGTGCAACTATTCTACTAATGTGGTCATTGCATGGCAAAGGTAGCACGCGTAGGGTTGGGACAGTGCTTGCCTTCTGCTCAGGGCTGAGTTGCACCCTTGCATCTCTGCCTCAACCTGTCTTTGGAGGAGAACTATAAAAAGTATAAATATACATATATTTTTTTTCTTTTTTTTTTTTTTTGAGAAATGGCTGGATGATTCCTTTCCAGCTATCAAAAAAAGAAGCCATTCAGTGATTAGGCTAAATAACTGGATGTTTCCATCAGAAAGGATGGGATTGCCCAAAGAAATGAAGATGTGCCCATCTGAGGTCATCACCTATCCTCTATGATTAGTGGAGTGATACAGATATTTCTCACCTTTGCTTCAGGCTAAGGTGAATATCTGCAACAGGTCATTTTAGCTGAGCTCTAAGAGTGTGTCTGAAGGGACTAGCTCTCGCACACATATTTATGCTGCAGGTGTTGTAATTCTAGATAAGATGAATCCCATCCCAAGTGATATCCTGCAGTGAAACAAGGTTTGTTTCTTGGCTTTACCTCCAGGAGGGACCCAGCAAGCACCCTCTTCTCTCACTGCACAGATAAAATGTCACTGACAAACTGTTAATCCCAGATTATCTTCTGTCTTTCAGCTGCTACCAGTACGAGTGAACACAGTTTGCATTCAAACTGGATCCTTCGTGCTCCCCGGAGATACTCACAAGATACTGCGCAAGCAGCTAAGGCTGCAAACCAATCTCAAAGAAACAGCCAGAGGAGAACCACTGGCTCTAGGAAGAGGTTGGAGAGGCATCCCATGTACTTGCCCAAAGCTGTGGAAGGGGCATATAGCACTTTAAAATTTAAGCCTAAAACACGCAAGAAAGAATGTTGAAAGAAGAATGTTCCCTCTTCACTTGAAGACAGAACATATGAAATAGGGCATGTAAGACCTGCTTTTTATTTTTATTTTTTTTTACCACTGATCATCAGTTACACTCTAGAAGCGACCTGCGCAGTCACTGAAGGTTCTTCATGGGGGACGTATTCCAAGCCATGGTTATTCCAATGTTGGACTCAGAAGGGGGTTTAACTCATCAAATTTTCTGTGCCTAATGATTCTGCTTTGTCATTCAGCTTGGGGGGAACTCCAACTTGACAAGCCTTTTTTCTAGCACTGTTACAGAAAGCAATGATTCAGAGATTGCCTGGTGCAGTAATTTTTCTTCTGACTCCACTACTGCAAAGCAGTTCAAGGAATTCAGCAAATATGTTGGAGCTTTTGCAGCAGTGTTTCCAATGTCAGAACAGTGAAGCAGAATTTTCTCCTTCTGTTGCTTGTGAAAATTTGTATGTGCCATCATTGACTATATTCTGAGAATATACAGCAACACCAAGATACACTCAGTCTGTGGTACAAGTAGAAAAGAGCTGCAGTGAAGGAATCAGCATTAGAAACTTGTGTTTGGAGGAATAGTGCGCTCCAGTGTGTTTTGTACTCTGCTTGCTGTTGGAAACGGTTCTGTTGTTGGATACATCAAAGGATTCACTGCATGCAAAAATGTATGCAACTTTTTTCATATAGTTGCACCACCTGCTAGTTTTCATCTACTTTAACACCCAGCTGATGAATCTAGACATCCCAGTGTACACTAGAAAAGCTTAATGTCATGGAGAATATTTTGTGAGTATATTGGAGCAAAGGTTGTTCTCAGGGGCAGAAGACAACTTGCAAACAAAGCCACCACATCACCTTTAGATTATACCCAGTATTTGGAATTCTGTTACTTCATCATTAAAGACAATATATTGGGACGAATGCAGTCTGGAAGTATTCCTCTTCATCTTAGAGGTGATATGTATTCCATGTGATATTTGGAATTAGCAAGAGCCATGCTCAGCCTGTTTTACCCAGCTCATATGTTGCATTAAGAATTTGCTAAGGTGTTTGGGATCAAGCTTTTGCATAGTCTGATTTTTTTTCATCTGGCATCATTCAGTTGGCACTGGACTATGACAGATGGATCATGGCAGCACTGGTATGACCAGCTGGTGATTTGCTAGTGTTTTCTTGTTTCTATGATCAGTAGGTTTTGTGTCCACAGGCTTGGATGAATTTCCTAAGGCACTTGCCATTGATATAGCCCATCTGATATAGCAAAACCTCCATAAACCTTGTGCCCCCACATAGAACATTTGGCAGGTGGCAATTCTTGCCGATTTGTGTTCCCAGTCTTTGGGACTGAGTTATTCAAACAGCATTTCTGCCATGGGTTGCAAGCATCTCTCTGAACTTAATGATCTAGGCCACTTTCTGTCATAAGATAGGAAAGTGCCAAAAAACCATATGCTCCTCCATTCAGAGCTGGCATCTCCTGCTTGATTAAAGCATTTTGATTCTTTTTCTAGTGATGTTTGTGAAGGGGAGGGAAGAATTGTTCCTGTAGCACCTTAATTCTGGAGGTGCTTTTGCTGCACTTGGCCTAGTTTGAATCCTCTGAAAATGACCAGTTCAAACAACACAATTGATACATATTCGAGAAGAGTTTAAATTAAGGTCTAGGTTTTGTCTCCCTGCTGTTGGCGCTTTTCACAATAGTCTGTATTCTTTATATTGTGTTGCTGCCTTTGTACTTCCCCTGTCCTGTACTGACTGCCCTGAGCTGAATGCCTTTAAAACTGCTCTGCCTCTGAATGTGATCACTGAATGCCTCTCAGACAGGTGGGATAGCCAGAGCACAGCATGTTCCAAACACACCCCTAGGTTCTGGCATGCCTCAAGGCTGCAGTTCTGTGTATGTGTGAGAGAGGGGGGACGGTGCTCAAAACTGTACATTTTTGGCAACTGTGTCACCCTGAAACTCCTCTCCAAACAGAACCTCATACTGAAGTTGCTGAGGAACATTTTTACTGAGTGTGTGGGCATCTTTTTGCTACTAGAACCTGCAACATGGATGGGTGCTGACAGAAAATCTCACCATCTTGTTTGAGTTACTATAACAGAATTAGGCATGTGCATAATTAAAATACTGACGAAAAAGAAAGAAGAAAAGGATTCCAATGTTTTTCTGCCCTGGGCTGTGTTTCATGTTCATAGTGCCAAGGTTTTATGCATTGGAGTAGCTGATGTCTTTGCTCCTGTTTTTAGAACGCATTTTGATATGCAGAACCAGATTACTTCAGCACTTGTGACCTTTCCTGTCACCTCTTGTATGTCCTTGTAAAGCAGAGACATCTCTGGTCATCTGGCTGTGACAGAGGGTGAGGGTCCTCCTGCTGTCCAGCACACAAGCTTCAGTGTGAAATTGGGTTTGCTTTTATGAATAAGAGGCAAAGGAGGAAAAAATCTGATACATAATTTTGATTTGTAATCTGTGATTAATTTTTTGCGTTTACTTAAAGATCACTTCAAGGCAGTCATCATCTTAGGAAATTCTAATTGAGCAAGTCAAATAAACCAATTTTTCTCTAAGAACATGTTCTCTCATCTATCCCATAAATGCAGGCACCTTTCTCGTTCTTCTAAGATATTAGCTCTTGTATGCACCTTACTGAACATGGCTCAGTTCAGAGCTGTGGAGAGTGGTCCCTGCATCTTAGGGCACTCTCTGGGGACATGTGAGCTGAGGGTCCTAGGGTCTTGTGCTACCTGTGCTAGAGCAGGTAGTTAAGCAGCAAGGGAGCAGGTGAGAGGAAAGGGGAGTATTTCCATCCCCAATGTCGGCTACCTCCTCAGAGAAGGATTTGGTATGGATAGCATCTCCCTCTGTACTAGCCCAAGACAGAACCCTGCCCCTGCCTAAAGCTTGCTCACCCTAGCCAGGTTTCCACACAGTTTCCAGGAGAAGCTGGTTGCCCTACAAAGGTGCTCCCCATCTGCTCTGAATCACTCCCTCATGGCTTTGTAGGCAGAGCTCGCTGCATGGACACTGAAGGGATTCTCTCTGCCATGGGTATGTCCTCTAAATGACCTTGCTGCAACATGCAGTTATTTTCAGGCAGGGCAACCTAGAAATTAAGCACCTTCTAGAGGTGTTCTGTCAATGCCATTCACACAGAAGAATTGTTCATGACCAGCAGAGCTCAGTATGACCTAGATCTTTCGCATAGATTGTTAGTGAGCTCTTTCAGTCGTGTCCCCAGGCCATGGCAATGAAATGCATCAACCAGGAGCTCTATTGATCAAGGCCACTGTGTGCGAGTGTTCCCTGCAGCACTGATCCCAAAGGTCTTTCCCAGAGTGCATTGGAATAATAGGCAAGATCTTCAGGAAAGCGTCTCTTATTTTGTTGTTTCAAATCCAACTCAGCTGAAGTATTGGGGTATGTCAGGTCCCTCTAGCTTGTGTCAGTGCTGAGTACTAGCTCTGAAGGGGCCCTGGCTGCAGATTTCTGTAACACCCACCACATTCCCAGCTGTCTCTGAGAAACTAAAGACACGGTGTACAAGAATCCAGCAACTGAAGAGAGGTGAAGTCTGCTGAAGAAAACATGTCCTGGAGGATTAAAAATAATTTTGTCCTTTTGTGTTGAGCAACTCAGTGTAATCACAATGCCTGTAAGTGAGGTGAAATTGTAAGGGTCTTTGGCAGAAACAGAAGAAATATGGTCAGCTAATGGAAAGTTGGCAGCTGAACAAGATGTATGCTCTGGTTTGAATCTTGCAGTGCCATAAAGTTACAATGAAGGCAGAAGGTGTCAGCATCGCCTTGAGTAATGCAGGAAGTCCTCCAAGGTAATGCATAGCAAAAATACATAGTTATCTGCTGCTCCAGCTCTGAGGGGGTGTATTAAAAATATTAGATTAGCACCTAGTGGGTGTCTTGAAAATTTTCACAGCTGCAGGGTCAGTTTGTTGTTCTGCTTGGGTAAATTTGGGAGAGTGCCTGCTGTGATTTCATGGTGGAGCAGGTCCACAAGGAGATGAAAGCAGCACAAAGCTGACCTGTCGCAGCAGACTGTGTTTAGGAGGCTTTTGCCACTTTTTGGGCCTGTAGCTCTGAATTATGTCCATGGTAAAGGGAAACCAAGCTGCATAAAATCAGTGGAATGACTCTTTATCTGTTGTGAGTTTAACAGGTGGAAAAACATGTTCTGAAAGAATTTTGAGGGCAAATCATGACAAATGAGCCCAGCTGCTTCAGATCAGACTGTGAAGCAGAAGCTAAAGCCTGTTTGATTAGCAGCAATTTAGTGCATGGTGACAAGTTTTCTACTAATAGGATTGTCATAGTAAAACATTGTCCATTTTTTACAAGGCAAGACCGGGCAGAACCACCCAAATGACTCAGTGATTATGATACCCTGACTCCTCACAGAAGATGAGGTAATCTATAAGAGAAAATATAAAAAGAATTTATGGCATTAAAAGTGATGTGTTCCACCCTTTTATTAAAGTGAGACTGAAAAGGGAGCAAGGCTTTACCAAGAAGCTTATGGGCACAGATAGGGAAGCACTGCACGTGACACCCAAGAAAAATGTGTGATTGAGCACAGAACTTTTACTAATAAGTGCTGGGATCTGTCACTTAGAGCATCAGCTCTTGAAGATTTCTAGAAAGGTGGCTAAAATTGTGCCTTGGCCACACGGTGGCAGCTCATTCCTAGCTATTCTGCGGACCTCCTATTTCTGTGAACAAGAGAACTGAGGATGAAAGTAAAAGGGAAGTTTTGTCCTGCTTTATCAAGAGACAGTTCAGTGTGTGTATCTGTAATTCACTTCTGGCCTCCTTTTTTCCCAGGCAGTTGTTTGGTGGTTTCCAATCAACATTGGTTCTTTAAATGAGTTTACTTTTCCAAGGAGATGGTTTCCTTAGGATATAAATAGCCATGACATCATAGGGGACACTGAGACCTCAGTAAATCATGTCTGAGATGGTGACCACTTGCCTTTGACTGTGTCTGGAATCAAATGGACAAAGTAATGTCATCGCCAGGAATAATGCACTCTAAGGTACGGAAAATACAAAGATGGATTAAAAATAATAAACAGAGGAATTTAAGATTCAGAAGTTCAGTCTTGAGATAGGCCTGAGCTAAGGATTATGACCTGATTCTGGAGTTTCTTCCAAGGCTCAGGAGAATCAGTGTATGAGGTTTCCAGCTTCTTGGGGTCTGTAATGCTGTTATTCTAGAATTTGCTAATCCAAGCAGTTCAGTTAGTAAAAAAATAACCTGCGCCTGCATCAGCTGCTCCTGTGTCTTCCAGGGATATGTTTATATTTAGGGCATGCATGCTAAACTTCTAGATTTTTTTTTCTTCTGTTTTATGCCAAAATAGTAATTTACAAGAAGAAAAAAGGAATAGGTCTTTGGACGGTTTATGGCTACAAGTCAACGCTGGCAGATTTAGATGGCTCTGTGGTCTCAAAATGTTCGGACTAATAAGATTCCCCACGTTAATGAGGACCATCAGCACTGGCACTGCTCACATGCAGGCTCTCAGTCTGTGCTTGGTTGTGGTTTGATGTGACACCGTGTCCTTTTTAACTGACCAACACTGTGCCATCGTCTTCAGGTATTTGTATCTGGAACAGCAAGCAGAGACGGGGTTTGAGCAAGAATAAACACACTGTTCTTAAGTTAGAGCTACCTTTAATACCACTTCACTGAGAGAACTGAATCATAGCATCCTCGCCCTTCAGTAGCTTCACTTTTCAGTTTCCAATAGGCAGAATTAATTTTACCGCCCATGCATCAGTGATATAGGTCATTGCTGTGCCAGGAAAGCAAGGAGGTCGGTGGAAGATCTCTGGTGCAAGCAGAGCTGACCTGTAATTACAGTTGAATAAACCCAAGTGAGTACACTTGGGGCAAGATTTGCAGTCACCCTGAGTGGGATTTTCAAAAGCCTTGTAACTAGCATCAGTGGGAGTAAAGTGACTCTGACAAATGCACTGGTGCCTGACTGCTTCTGGAAAAGCTGGTCTGGAGCCAAGCTTGAGCAAACACAGCTCCACTTCTAGGAATTAAATTAGACTCACGAGAAGTCCAGAATTAGCCCAGTCTGTCTGCCTCTAAGCCCACTAACTTTAAGGCCTTGAGTTGTATAATTCTGAGAGAAAGAACTGTCCCACACCTCTGTCAGATTTCTGCAGCCCTTGCTGCTCTCTTCCTGCAGGGCTGTGGTTGTTACTGAATTTTCCAATTAATCTGAGCCCCAAGAATTTGTTGACTATATTCCTTGAAGTTCTCACAAAACCAGAATTTCTCTGAATGCTGTGTGAATTTGAGAAATGTTGCTGCTCTTATATTCACACAGGTATGTCTGAGGGCTTTTGCAAGAGGCATTCAAAACTGATGCGCTATTGAAAAAAAAAATACATGAAGAAGAAGAAAAGAAACTCACATCTGCTGTGTCAGAACAGCAACAAGCAGGAGCAAGTCAGTTGCTGCAAAGAGCAGAGAGCAGAAGCTGCAAGCAGAAAGTCTAACTCTGAGGACCTTCTTCCAGAATCACTGTTTAACAAGCAAATATGCAGTGAGAGAACAAAAATTACAGCAAACTTTGAAAGCTGGATTAAAATGCCTATTGTTGTGTGGTTTTCCCCAAAAAAACCGTTGCCTTCTGCTCCAATCTGGTATGAGATCATTAATTTCTTCTTTTTATTCTGTCAATAGTTTGGCTATATTGGTTCTAAAAGGATTCAAATTGCCCGGAGTTTATTTCCTTGTAACTGTCTTTAGTCACACTCTTGCTTCAAAATTTACTGTTTTCTTTATGGGAACTTGAATAATTGATGTGAAGAGTTTAGGAATGGGGGTCAAAATGAACAGAACTATTAAAAGCACAAGTGAACACAAAAATGAGGACACTTGTTTTTTTAGGGGCTTGTCATCACGCTTTAACTAGCATTTAATGAGCTCTGTCTTTCCCTTTTTATTCCATGAGGTACAATATGTTAGTGCTTTCCTTTAGTATGGATTTATCAATTACTGTCTGAACTCTCTTATTATAGAGACTTTTTACAAAGAGACCTGCAAAAAAAGTCAAGTATTTTATCCTACAGAAGTGAAATACTGGTCCAAATGATGATTTTTTTAATGGAGTCAAAGGGGGTTAATATCTGATTACCTGGTAAGAAGAATTATCAATAAAACTGAGGACCCAACAGCTCTGCACTTCACAATTATAATTAATTCTGAGCAGCTTGTGCCAAAATTCACTGCTGAGTCATATCCCCATAGAAGCTGTGTGGCTGTTGCTCAATGTAAACCAGGAAAGAGCCCAGAAGAGGCAAAGACATCTCACATCAGTGGTGACAGATTCATTTGCCCATGAGATTAATAATGCCTTTACCTATTGCCAGGGTTACCTTTCCTCCCTAGGATTTCACATGTCGAGTGTCATAAAACAGACTTGTTCATTTGGACGACTTGTGTCAGGAGGCAGCAAACAGCTGACAGGGACTCACTTGGCTCCGTGGTGACCCTCCACCCTCTCCTGGGTGGAGGAAAGCTGTGAGCCCATGCCACACCAAATGCCAACAATCCTTTGAGGGAGATGGCCTTGGCTGGAAGAACTTCCCAAGCCAGGGAAGGGGAGTCTGTGCAACTCACCCTGTGCTGTGGCATGGGCTGGGAAATACTCCACTGGGAAACTCATGAGACTTGCCCCTCCACAGCCCTGATTCATTGACAGGAAGTATGGTTTCATTAACAGACCACAGAAAGTACATTTATAGTTCAAAAAAATCCTCAGTGAGTTCATAACATGTTATTAACGGAGCCGTTACTTTTGGGGCATGCTCTTGTTCAGCAGAAATCTTAAATAAGAGGCCCATGGCAATGGACTGCCTGACAATGATGATACTTAGGTAAAAATGAGTAGTGAGGCTTCTCACTAGTAATTTTTTAAACAAGTGTTTCAGTGCCTGCTAGGTGGTTTGCACAGCACACAGCTTTGTTCCTCAGGAAAGAATTTCCATCCCAATCTGCATTGCTTGACTTAATTATTAATATGAAGACTAAACACAGACAGATGGCAAAATAAACTCTGTTAGGTTGGTGTGAATCTGAAGATCCTTCCACCAGCATAACTGGGTGCAGATATTGAGCCAAAACATATAGAAAGCTCTTGATGTGAGTCAGAGATGTCACAGTTTGCACAAAAAAAAGACCTGAGAGTCAAGTTCTTGGCCTCTGGGGCCTGTATATCAAACCAGAGTGGATGGTGACATTTGTAGAGATTTTCTGGCTCTTTTCAGCATGCATGCACATGCTTTAGTTGGGCCTCACACTCCTTTTTTTCTAGATCTGGCAGCTTGCTTTCTATGCTGAGCTGATAGTAGTTTTGTCTTTCAGATGTTTACTTGTGTTGTGCCTGCAAACTCGCCAGAAACACTCAGGCTGTTCTGCCTGTGCTCTCATTCTCTGCTCTCAGCTTCTGAAATGCTTTTGCACACAGTGTGTTTTATTTCTCCTTCTGCTCCTCTCCCTCCTTATAACTGTATTTCTCTGGTAGTGCCTTATTGCATTAGTATCAGGAGAACAGGAAGAGAAGTTTAATCACAGGTGCAGCCAAAATAGAGGAGCATACAGAGAAAGTGGACTGACTGACATAAGCATTTTCTATTAGATATAAAAAAATGCAGACATGCGAACTCTTCTTGCCAGGGTACATGGGCTCCTCTTCAATCTCTGTAACTCTGTCTGGAATGAGTCTTACCAGCTAAGGGCTTATGCATCCAGCACAAGCCATGGCTCAGCTCCCCGTGCAGTCAGCAGAGGCTGAGAGCCATTCATGCAGGATATTCATCTCGGGGGTAGGATGGGTAGGATGAATCACCTTCTCAAAATGCCTTTCTCTCACAATCCATAAAGGGCTCCAGGCAATTAGCTCTGGCTACATGCATGACTTCCACCAGTCTGAAGGTAGGTGAAATGGATTGCAGATCTCTTCCTTGCAACATGTGTGATATCTCAGAGCAGTTCAGCCTGATTGCTGCCCAGAGATACTCAAATCCAGAGTTCTTGATTGTAGGTGGAAAGGAGCCATATATTTAAGCGCACTGTACATAGCCTAAATACACCTCTGTCTCTCCCTCTGCAGTTTTCATGCTGCTTTGTTGATGTTTACAGGGCCATCGGAAAAGAATTGAAAATTAAATCAGTGTCAGTAGCTACACTGAGAAAGTGTTTGAATTTACTCCTGGCTGCTTTATGCCATTGATATTGATGATCTAGAAAGCAATCATGACAGGACCTATCTCTATTAGGAGTTTCACTAGGAAGATAAGAGTGACATTTATTTATTTACTTCAAACGGGAATACAAATCCTACTTTTGACATCTTGGTGTTAACCACTCCTCTAAACTCATGCTATCTCTCTTTCCTTCTCAGCCTTTTCCTGCTCCCACTGGGCCAGAGACCCTTTCTTATTCAGGTTTTTGTAGCATCTGACACACCAGGGCCAAGGTCTTGTCTGGGCCCTCTGGAAGTTGCTCAGATGCAGAAGATGCAGGGGGACACAGGCTACACACATGCTCTGAGGAACGACTGATGATTCTGCGTACTTTTTAATCTATGCCATCTACTGATCTTCGTTATCAACACAGGAATAGAAGAAAGATCTGCACTGAGTTGAAAATACATAGGATAAAAGAGATAAGACTCTCCAAAGAGATAAGGCTAAAGGACTACATTTTCTTTCCTCATATGGCTATTTTTTGCTTTCGTGTTTCTGTTTAAGCGATCATACCCCCTGGACAAAGGATGAAGGAACCCTTGCATGCCCACTGCATGCCCCTCAGCCTACCACTCCAAAGACCTCTTGTCAGGGGTTGATCCAATTTCTTTTTCCTTGGAAATTGCTTTAATAAAATCAAGAAGTTTAGAAAATACAGGACCCTGCTTTCTGGCTCCCATGTATTCAGCCCTATCACCGGCAGGATCATTTTCAGAGGGAACTAGATTGGATGATTTTGCCTGCATCTTATCTGGATCATTGTGCTCTGTATTCTTCAGAACGCGGGCAGGAGTCAAAAATACCTTCATGACTTGTGCTCTGTATGATGGTGTTACTGATCCAAGTAACACATTTGAGTAAGAAAAGACATTTTGCTCCTCATCTGTGGCTTAGAGAGCACATCTATCCCAGGGCCTCTGGCAGACCCTGCTGTCATACCAAGATGCTAGGATGTTCAGACTTATGAATGTCAGTGTCCACATGTAAGTTAGAAGTCTAAGCTTCAGGATGGTAGAGATCTAGTCAATGGATCAAGTAGAGTCTGCAGTTATTCAGCTGATAAGATGTATACAGCTCCTCCAGGAATGGAATAACTCCACAGACCCTCCCCCCTCATTCAGGAGGAGCTCAGTTTCAGGGGCCTTTAAGCCCATCCTAGGGGCTGTCCTTACAGAGGAAAGGAGACGTGGACATGACTGCTCAGCGCATGGAGAGCGCAGTGTGAAGAGGCAATCCTTGTTCTCCGAATTCACACTGCACACGATCAATAGCCTTCCCTGTTACTCCCTGAAGACAACCAAAGCTCATGAGAGAGAAGGAGCACTTCTGCGGGGCTTGCCCCAAACTAGCCTTGATCTTTATTAACAATATCTCGAAATATAAATAGGAATCCCCATGAAGCAAACAGAAGGAAGGGGATGCCTCATTCCAGTAGGTTAGTTTATTTTTTGATCTTTGCTCAGGACGTATCTCCTAGGTCAAACAGGTAGCATGCTGATTCCACCAGCAGCTGATACGTCCAAGCTATTCTTGGTGTGTGTAGGTCTTTGGAAGTTCTGCTCTGAAATGAATGCACTATCTTTTCACTTGGAAAGGAGGACAGATAGAGCAATGCTTCTTCACGGCTCTTTTGCCAGGAGAGGCCTTTGTGATGTCATGCCAGGCAAGTGCTCTCTCACTTGTACTGCCCCTAACCAGGCATGCCCTGACAGTCTTGCTTTGAGGAGAACTGAGAAGAGGACACTTGCTGAGGAAGAGTAGTCACATGTAGGGATCCATGATGCAAAATAGTTCCGTTTTTCAGCTCCAGACCCCTCCTACTCCTCTCCAGAATTTAATGGTTGCTTCTCTTAGTCCTAAGACTTTGACTTGATCATATCCAAATAGCAGTGGTTATGCAGCTGGGGTATGCAGTGAGAGATACTCTACAAATACCATAGGCAGAAAATAATTGCAGTAACATTTAATGAGCCAGATGAACATTATATTATTTTGTTTATAATTTTTAGTTAGGTGTGTGAGACACAACTTGCTTTCCCACATTTTATGAATAGAATCATAAAATTGCCTGGCATTTCCATTTCAGAAAGACACATATTATCTTGCACATACGCCCCACACACCCCCGCCCCGCCCCAGCACATGCACACAGAAGCTTCACTATTTGAAGTTTTTTACTCTGGATTAAATTATGATCCAGATGTTGAATTTGGTTCTTCTGGTGTAAATCTGGAATCATTATGCCTTGACTAATATTTTCTGAGTTTTACAAAGCTGTAGGAATATAAATCATTATTAAATCTTTCTATATTTTTTACCTTATATGGTATATTTTATACTTAATTTTCCTGTTCAAGTGCTAGGTAGGAGTTAAAATGGAGGTTGAACCAGAGGGAGAAGAAAAAAGATCAATAAACTTTTGTAAATGGTGGGATTTGACATAGAATAATTTACTTTAAGCATTATGACATAATACGAAGCTATGACTGCTTTTAAATGAGGCCATCTAGAGTCTGTTGCCAGAGTTCTTCAACAGTGAGTGCCAGTGGAAATTTTTAATCAAGAAGAAGAGTGCAAAGAGGAAGAGAAGCATGTTGTATTTCTTGTGCTGCAGAAGTTTAACAGCCCAAAGAGGAAAACAAGAATAGATACAAATTCAGAAAATGAAGCCCTTCATAAAGGTAATGAGGTGCACTCAATGATTTACAGAAATGAGGAAAATTGCTTACAATTTTCTCTGCCAGCTTGGCTTTTTTTTTCAAGTAGCAGAAATATTTCGGCAATAATACACATTATAGCCTTGAAGTTTAAAGAGGGATGGGAATGAATGAGTTGGATTGTCTTTTATCTTGCCATTCACACAGGGCAATTGTCTGTGAGCTAAATCAAGGCAAGTGACTGTGTTTCATACAGGTGTAAATGCCTGAAGGGTACTTCTCAAGTGTGATTCAGCTGTCATACTTTGGATGTCTATTTTCAGGTGAGATGAATTGCATTGCAGAAATGTCTGTTTCTTCTTATTGGCTATAAAAGGAGGCTGGGCTGACCAGCTCAGATAATGGGAAAACACAACAAAAATGTGCAAGGGAGTATTTGAGAATAAGTGTATTAGTATGTAATGAAAGAATGCATCATCACCCTTTCACAAACTGAAGCAAAATGAATCTTGCATGCACCACTGCCATCTCATGTTTAGTAAGTGCTTATCTTTCAGCCTTTGTGCTATCTAAGTGCATCATGTTAAAACGGTCTACTAAGATGATTCATGTTGTACACAGGAACATGTGCACACTCACATATGTTCTTCTCTACGCTGTTCCCTAGACAGCACAAGCTGATGCTTCACAGGAGACAAAGATCTGTTCAACATTGTCATGAAATTGAGAAAAGAAATCCTGCTGGGATATCGTGCAGAGTGTGTGAAATTAAGGCAAGGTGAGAGAACATCCTCTTTATCTCCCGTACAAGGATCAGAATGAGTTATGGGTCTCAGCAGTACAGACACTTTCCCACAAGGGAGACAGCCTGCTGAATATAAATATTGTAAGCAGTGAGTCACCAAAGGTGATGTCATTGATTTATGCAAGGATTGCAGAGTTTGGATTTGGTGGGAGAAGTTTTCTTGTCTAAATTCAGCCAGACCATGATATTCAGTGAGTTTATTTTCCTCTGGTTGTCACAGACTTTTTGTTTAACTTACGTTTGTAGTGCATTGGGTTATCTTCTCAGGAAAAATACATATTCTGCATCTCCCTTTGTTTCTTTCAATTATTTTGTGTACATTTGTTCTGAAATGAGATTGGTTTTCCAGCAGTTACATAATTGCTGCAATTTCTTATACAACTAGAGAAGGAGACCAGAATGGTCCTGTTAGCTTTCCAGAGAAGTGTCTGAAGTGAAAAAATGAAACACATCTTTCATAGCTGTTGTCAGATGGGGCATTGATGTCTGGAATGATGATGAAGAGGAAGAAATGGTTTATTCTTTGTCAGAATGGTGACTCCTCAGATTTTAGATATGCACCACTGATGGCTGTCTACTACCACCACTAGTGTTTATACACACAGACACACATGGACACTGGCTAAAGGAAAGGTCCCAGTTTCAAGGACCATTGATCTAGAACGTGCCAGGATTCATGTATTTGTATACATTCCCAGATGTGCTACAGCTCAGCGTTTCTGGGAGATTGTCTTCGGCTTCTTTTCCTTCTTTTTGAACTATTCCACTGGTCAGCCACAGAATTTCAATAGGCTGTGGTAACCAAAATACTGCCATTTCTACCAAGCCACACGAACTGCAACTCTTGCTTTTCTGTCTTCCTGGGAATATTTGTAATGAAGAAAGAGTCATCTCATGAGTCACTGCAGTGAGGCAGTCTCTGGTGTTATACAAAAAAGTTTTGTATAACAATAAAAAAGCATGTTTGCATTATTATGTGCTGGATTTTTTCTGTCACCATTTCCACAAAACTTGTGTTCTGGACTTACTGCAACCTCCATAAACCACTATTTTCCATTTTCCCATAAAAATCATCCCATGAAAGAAATTTGACAAGGTTTTACAAAACAGTTTTGTTAAGATATTTTGTTATGTGGAAAATAAAAATATTTTTCTATTAATCAGCTCATGCTCTCAGACCAGTTTATCACAGATAAAGAAGGTTTCTGAAGGTGCAAAGAACAGAAAGACATCTAAGACCTTCAGCAAGGCTTTTTTTTTTTTTTTTGGTACCATTCATGCCTGTCAAAATCCTCTCCATGGTCTTAGTGTCTCTATTTTGTCTTATTATGTTCTTTTACAGAGAACTTGTAACTCATTTTCAATCCTGTTTATCCAGAGAAGCTTTAGGCTGAAGATAGACAATTCTGCTGTGCATTTGCTTCCCAGTCTGTGTTTGATGAAACAGTAGGCCAGTATATTTGGGTTAACATGGAACCAAACCTTTATTTCAGAGAAAAAAGTCTATGGGCTGGTTCCTTACCCGGCAAAAATTACCCAAGCCTATTGTGAAATTGATGCAGACTCTTTCTTGCCTTGTGTTGGAAATCTAAGGATACCACCTTGCCAGATTGCTGTTTGCATTAATGTACCTGGGAAATGAAAATCAGCTCAGACAGCATTCCTAAAATGAGATGTGTTTCAGGGCTGGGAGACTGGGGCTCGGTCATCTTTGTCTTTAGTGTTTCCCAAAGGAAAGGGCTGAGTCAGACAGAAGTCTGGTGTCTGTGGAGTCACAAATCTGTTCGAGATTGAAGCACAGAAGTCAAGGGTTTGGTTGGTTGAGGACCCCTCTACAGTCAGTGGGGAAAGAAAGATCTTCCAGAGCATCATCTTCAGAGGCTCAGAGTTCAGAGTTTTTCAATTGCCTGTCCTTATCCCTTTACAGAGGGAACTTAGAGCGACCATTGTCCTTATATTGTGGGATGATGTCCCTACATTAACTGGTTTAATGTGGCATGAACTGTACTGATATAAACATTGGTCTCCTGAGATCTTTCCTCAAGACAATAATAGCAGCAGGCCCTTCCTCCAAAGTGGGGACAAGAAATAGGGTTGCACATCCTTCGGTCTCCTCTCCTCTCCTCTCCTCTCCTCTCCTCTCCTCTCCTCTCCTCTCCTCTCCTCTCCTCTCCTCTCCTCTCCTCTCCTCTCCTCTCCTCTCCTCTCCTCTCCTCTCCTCTCCTCTCCTCTCCTCTCCTCTCCTCTCCTCTCCTCTCCTCTCCTCTCCTCTCCTCTCCTCTCCTCTCCTCTCCTCTCCTCTCCTCTCCTCTCCTCTCCTCTCCTCTCCTCTCCTCTCCTCTCCTCTCCTCTCCTCTCCTCTCCTCTCCTCTCCTCTCCTCCTCCTCTCCTCTTTGTTTTTCCTTTCTCACCACGGTATCAGTCCTTCCTAGTCCCCCATTCCCACATAGCTGAAAACACACACTGTGTCATTATATTCCTTAAGAAAGAGGGCTTTTTAATCCTTATTCATAAATTTCATTCCCTCAATTATGTATCAAGCAAGCAGATATGAATATTAAAGAGTTCACATCGGGCATATGAAATTCAGGGGCCTGTTTAGATAAATATTTTTCTGTCATCCATCTACCAGTTTATTTCCCCATTTTTAACAGGAAAAAATGTATTGACAACTTTGTCATCAAAGCAAAAGGAAAAGATAAATCTAAGAAAGGAGAAATATAGTCCATGCTGAAGCTCAGAAGTATCTTTTTGCTTGTGTCTTTGTGGAAGAAATCAGAGAGAGAAAAGAAAAAATCCCACAACAAAACCAAACAACACATATCTAACAATCAAAAAAATTGGACAATTGAAGATTTTGTGAATATGTGTTTTATATAAGCACAAATGTTATACAGAATATCAGTTTTTCTGCTGATTTTTTTTTCCTGTTAGCAACCTCCATTGCCAAGCACCTGAGATCCTACATGTAATTTTCTGATATGATATGAGGTTTTCTCATTGTTTCTTTACATTGTCACGGCAGCTCCCAGTGAAAACTTTAGTTCTGACTTCAGTGGGAACAAAGAGAACTTGCCAATGAACACATTAAAAAATCTTTTCATTAATGCATCATTGCAAATGATGTTAGCTCCACCTTTGTTATTCTTTTGAAACATCTTGTCTGTGTCGCCATGAAAATGACAGCTGTTTATTAAAATGTCTGGAAAAACTTTCCAAGTGTCTTTGATTCTCCTCCATGAAACAAGTCTTGCATTTTTTGTGTCACAGGACAGGGACTGGAGATAAAGGGTTGCAGTAAGGATAGGATTTCTTTCCTAAAAAGCCTTTTGGGTGTACAAAGCTCTTTCTAGATGGCTAGATATGGTCTTCTCCTATTCTGTGGCTAGGTGCATCAACCAGATTCATAAGGGAGCTGATTGTCTACTTCTAGGACATGGAAAAAGAGAGAGAGTATAGTGTCTCCAATGAACGAGATACAGCTCTCTCTGTGGGGCAGTGTGATGAGCAGAAGACACAGCTGTACCTCAGCCTGTGCAGGAGACTTTTCCCATTTGTTTATACTGCCTGTTACTGCAGCTTTCCTTCCAAAGAGTCTTGAGATAAATACTAATAAATGTGTCTAAATAATATTAAGCGTTCCTAGATTGTGCTGTTTCTATCCCACACTAATCCATGGGTTGGGAAGGTATAGAGGAGAAAAACACATGGGCTAAAAGTGTCATTGACCCATGCTTTTATTTCAAGGATAATCTCAGATGATATGGGTGTAGTCCATCCAAGTATGATGCACTTGTTCTCCCTCAAGCTCTGCAGTTTGGTGTAACTAGAGGAGCTGAAGGTGAATCTCCCTGACACTGCACCTCATGATGCAGCAAGAAATCTTCTTCTGATGAACCAGTGGCATCTGGCAGAGACAGAGCTTTCAAGCCATCTGGAGAGGAAAAATGGAAGAGGTCCAAGAATTTGGAGGCCAAAAAGACAGAGAACTTGCTGTATGCCATGCTGTCAAAACACATTAGGTTAAGGAAGCTTAAGGAACCAGCTTAAGGAAGGGAAAAAGGTGGATGCAGGTATTGGAGGTTCCTTCCTTGTCCTCTCCTTATGGTTCTCCTAACATGTCTTAAACTTTGCAGCTCCCTTTGTAACAGTGCATTTACCGGAGCAGTTCCAAGGTATTCTTTTTCTCCACGCAATGAATTACAATACCCAGAGCACACAAGCATCATCAGGGACACTTGCAGCTATGATGATGGGGAACAGATGGCTGCACATGAAGAACAGGCCTTGCCTGGGAACTCCAGCTAGGAGAGTTCCATTTTAAATTCATGCCTGAGTACCACAGATACAAGGCTTTTTAAAAGAGAAGGCTGTTATGAAGAAGTAGATGTAGAAGTAAATAGTTCATAGTGGGAAAGGAGGGCATTTCTGGCACATGTATTGCTTGACCTTCAACCTGGAATATACAAACTCAGCAAAGTCCCATGCAACAGCTGCTAAGCAAGCCCTTTCTAGCCACTCCAGCTAGAGGTGTCTGACTGCTTCTTGCTTAGCACACAATAATTTACTGCCCACTGTTTGTGTTAGAATTCTGAGTTTCAGTGTGTCTGCACAAAATGGTGATGGTGAGTTTTGAGTCAATGCCGCAAATTTATGCCTTTGGCATGAGGTCCCTTCTGTGGCTCTGGGCATTTGCACTTCTTCAGGAAAATCCAGCCTATAAACAGATGCAAAGTAGAAGTGACCCGAATTCTGTCCAATATCAGTGAGGATATTAGAATAGTCAGGCTGGGATGTCAAAATAAACTTTGAAGAGAGATGTCCACACTTCAGTCAATGTAATTCAGCTACCAAACAGGGAAAGATGGGAATCTTTCCTATCCTTACAGAAAGCTTTTCTTCAGCTATCAAACCAATTAACAGAATTTTGGCAAGTTACAGAAATCTGTTGTCAAAGTCTATTACTGACTTAGTCAAATAAGAATAGAAGCCTTTATGGAGAAATGTACATCTAAGAGCTGACTTCTTCCTCTTGAGAATTTGATTCCTGCACAGTACTCTTCAGTGATGTTATGACAATCACAAATATCTGTTCTGTCTGGGAGCCCTTCCAAACGGTGGATATGATGAATTCAATGTATTCCAAGTTTGACTGATTTGGCAATGTCCATCAAATTCATAAAGTAAATGTTTCCATTATTGTTTTCTTTGGTGGGTGATGTTTTTGTGGGTGTATTTTGTTTGTTTGGGTTGGATTTATGATGAGCTTTCTTCTGTCTAACCCAACAGAACCTGATGTCACCACGGGAAGTGAAACTGGCTGAAAGTGTGGGGTGTACAGAGTTCCTTCAGAACTTCAAACGTCAGTTCTGTAAATACTCCTTCACTCTTTCCAACACTTTGAGATAAGAATTTAGAGATCTCTTGAACTTCCCTTTCACTCATCTATGTAAAAAACCAAAAACCCACCAAACTAAAACCTTGTCATTGGGAAATCTTTGAAATTATATTTTAAAAATTGCTTATCCATGCTAAGGATAACTAGTTATCCTTTCAGTGGCTGACATCCATGCCTTCAACGGAAATGGAAGCATTTAGCACATCCTAAGACTGGGACATTATCTGAGTCCATCTCACCCCTATGGGAGCTTTACCATTAACTTCAATGAGTCATGGGGATTGGGCATTGCTTGACTGTAGAATCTCCTGCTGTCCACATGAAGCAATAGGAGATGATGGTTGGAAGCATCACAGTCCCCATCACCAGCCATACAGAAAGAGCAGCCAATCTTGCATTTGGTACGGGAGTTGCCTTCAAGAGATCATGAACCCCATGGCTGAGGAGCCCAGTCAGGGAGGTAGGACTCGATTCTTGCTCTCAAACAGGGGCTATATACCAGTAGATATTTAATCAGGACTTCAAGCTCCTGTGAATGGCAACATGCCTACACTTCAGGTTGATAGTCATACGTAATGCTATGCAGAATTCAGGCTGTGGGACTAATTTTGCCGCAGGAGCAACTTTGCCGTCCAGAATCCAGTACTGCACTAAAACATGCATTTAACCATAGTCAAGTAGTCAGTACACTGACAATTTAGAGAAACAAGTACTCAGAAACAAACTCTGTCTTAATTGGAATTTGTACTTAGGGATAACCAGAAAGTCATTTAGCAACTCATGCACAGACACAAAATAATTGATGTAATGATTTATTTTGCATTTGCTCCTTGCTTGCAAAAGCTGTTTATACAAGGACACGTTAAATTGCTCATTGAAAAGACACAATTTTACAAATCCTCGTTAGCCAGCTACAAAAGCATGACATTAATTTTATAAACTCAGAAGGCTGACTTTAGCATGCTGGGTTGTGAGGAAGAGAGAATAGTCCAGCGGAGGGAAGTGATATTTTTCCTAGGTGCAGTGGGGCTGTAATCCCTTCACCTCTTCTGCCAATTGCTGTCACCTGTGTGACAGTCACAAGATGACAGGGAAACAACTAAGCTTCTACAGTCTCAGTTGTCTTCTCCTTACAAACACTGCCCTCCTTGTCAATAGTCCAAGGCTATAGCTTTGGTTCTCCAAGGAAGTGCAGAGGTTTTACAGAGGAGTAAGATATTATTTAGGATATTATTTAGGAATAATAATAAATAATATTACGTATTTATTATTTAGTAAGATATTATTTAGGCCCTAGAATGCTAAGTGGGGACCAGCCTGTTCAAGTTTCTGTGGGGCATGGCTGTTCAAGAAGGACTACTAAGTATTCTAGGTAGTGACAATGAGGAGCTGGTATGATGAATCATACTTCCTTTTCAATTCATAACAGCTGATCAGAGTTGGGATCTGCTCTGGGCCAGTGCTGGCTGAGGCCAAAGTGCTGCTTGTTTGGAGACACTGTCAAAACAGCTTACTGGAGAGAGTCACAGTCTTCCAGGAGCACCCACCTCAGCCCAGCAGCTTTTAGGCAGGGAAAAAGAAGTGCAGATGGAACCAACCTTTCTGAGTGGTTTCTTCCCGTCACTTTTGGCTAGAGGAACCATACAACAAGGGTCATTTTGGAATTATCTACAGCAGTCTGCTTTGGAGATTTCATTTTGACGATGTCCCTAATATCAGTCAAATCAACATGAGTCAGTGGAAAAAGGTAGGTGATTCAGGAGGATGATCCAGCATGTCTAAGAGAGACATCAAGGGAAGCTGCAAGTGGAGGTGTGAACACTGCCACCCACACACACATACCATGTGAACAGAATTATTTTCACATTACTTAATATTTCCACCCACCACCTAAAATCCAGGTGCTTAAATGGAGGAGTAAGATTCTCCTAACCCTCACCTTGTAAAAATCCTAGCAATTGCTTTACTCACACAAGAGCCAATTGTTGGCAGACAGATCCAGAGCTCTCAGCAGTAGCGTGCTTCCCTGCCTGGACAGGTTTCCATGGGCTCAAGGCTTCTCAGAGCAAAAGGGTGTACTGAGGTAATAACTTGGAAATGGTGTAACATCCACTGGCTTCTGTGTTTGGACTTTTTTGCTGGCAGGATCTCCTCTTTCTGCTCAGGCTTCTACCTGGAGAAATTTGAGCTACACAAGATCTAGAGATTCTTTAAGCATCTTAGACTTGTCCTCTCCAATGCTGCTGAGGAGTTCTGCAAGATTGGAGCATAACAGAAGTGCTAAATGTGGGACAAATATATTGAAACAAGGCTTTCTATGGATGTCCAACAAAGTGAAAGCACAGAATAGAGAAGGCAAAACATATAGAGGATGCAGAGAAGTACCTAAAGATTTCGTGGAATAATTGAGGCAACTCCCTTGAAAACAAGGACTTAGGATTTACACTTACCCATACCTGCAGAAGAAAAAGAAATCTATTTCATAGTAGTCCTGATTCTGGTTTCCTATTTTATGTTCTCAGGGTCTCCAGCAGGAACATGTTGTCTCTGATTTATGATTCACACATTTTTATTGGTCATGGTCTTTCAGAATAATTCACAGCTAAAGCAATTTTTTGGGGCATCCAAAAGAGCAACGCTTAAAAATAAAATTTCCATGACCTGCATTGATTTAGTACCTGGCACAAATCCTAACCAACCCTAAACTCAGCAATAAATAACTTACAAGAACAATTTTCTTACTGTGGCATTTCTTCCTCCCCTAGTGAACAAATAAAGAGTCCAACTCTGCATTCCACACCCAGGCAAAATTTTTGTTGATGTTAGAGGGACTTTTCCCTCAGGAGCCTAAAATCTGGTCTGCAGTTGTCATAGTAGTGACACAGTGGATTGAAGATGCTCTGCTCTGCTCCCTGTGTAAACCCAAGGTTCTCATCTCTCTCTCACATCCTAGTCACACTGGGCATCACTTCATATCACGCAACCAAGAACAATTCTGGGTTTATCTGCAGAAGAAACAGTGCCCAGTTTGTGAGATGAAGTAATTTACTTGATGTTATAGAAAGGAGGAAAAAATGCTTTTGTACCGCACTTTAAGAACTGTGCTTCATGGGGTCTTTTTGACTTGCTTTGTGCATTACCGGCACATGCTCCCACAAGAGCAGACAGAAATACTCATTAAATAAAGTCATGAAATGCTGCTTGCTGTGCTTCACTATCTTGGTTTGAAAGACAGGTGTCTGCTAAGGAAGGTGGGAACCTCCCTTAGAATAGAGAATATGACCCTCCCTTCCCTCAGAATTATCATAACTTTGGAATAAAGGGCTTTCAGGCAAAGACATGGGAAAGGAATAACAGCTCTATAATGAGGCAAACAATCGATAGCACCCATGGTATCAACAAACAAAACCAAAAACTCGGTGGCAGATGTCCCTGGGCTGCCCGGCACCTTCCCCTTGGTGCAGTCACGGTCACAGCCGCCAGGGGCGCTGTTGGCTCCCGGCCGGGCAGGGCGGGTGCGGTGACTCCCGCGCCTGCAGGGGGCGCTGTGCCGCGAGGTCCCGCGAGCCTCTCTCAGGCGGTAATGGCGGACGGGCTGGGGGGCAGGACGGGGATGCTGAAGGAACCTCAGAGCAGCGAGCCGAGGCAGCGGCAGAAAAGTGGCAGAGCTAGGGAGAGGCAGCTGGGCTTCGCTGTAACAGCTGCGGCACACAGCCCAGGAGGCGCCCAGCCCGGGAGGGGGAAGAGGGCCAGGGTCCCGGGCCTCTCCCTTGAGGCACCCGAGTGGATGGCAAAAAAGTCCCTTCTAGTCAAATTTGGTGTCAAAGGTCCCAGTTCAATGGCGACTTCCACAAACAAAAGCTCTCCCAGCAAGGAATAGCTAGCACAGAGCTGGGCTCCCCCGGTCGAGGCAAACCCCCTCACAGGAGAAAAGAGCGAAAGAGAAAAGGCCCCCCTATCCCCTCTGATGCCCAG
The DNA here is from genome assembly GCA_036785705.1 of Acanthornis magna. Lineage (NCBI taxonomy): Eukaryota > Metazoa > Chordata > Aves > Passeriformes > Acanthizidae > Acanthornis > Acanthornis magna. The sequence continues at coordinate 20,151,779 of JAWUZG010000090.1, forward strand.
AGCACAAGAGAGCCAGGGGCTACCCCCAACTCCCTTTTTCTTAGCCCAGTTCCTCCTGGTATTTCTTTTCCCCCCGGAGAAACCCTCGGATCGGAGGAGTGCATCCAGGTGCCCACCTCCGCTGAGCCTGGCAACTTCTTTTGTCTCTCTTAAGTACCCGCTCGTTTTTGTTCCCTGGCAAGAAATGGGGAAAAATTCCCCAGCCTCCAACATTGACATATAACACCTTCACATATTTCACACCATCAATAACTAATGTAAAGTGCAATAACAAACAGCAAAATAAGTGTGCAAACGAAGCCTTAAATGCTTCATTTAGAAGAGCAGATCCTAGAGCAGATCCCTTTCTGAGAAGCCTTGCAAAGTTCTCCTTTGCTTAAGAACTTGCTAGCAACAAGTAATTTTTACTAGCCTTGCAGAGCTAATGGAGCTGTAGGAGAGAACTCTGGATTCCTTTCTGATTCATGCTTCACAGTGGAATTGTTAAGTTCCAGTTGCAGGATTTTTTATTTCTGGTGATGATGTATGAGCCAGAAAAGAGCAGAGGCTGAATGGTTGCTGAGCTGGCATTTGTGAAAGAGATTTCCTGGTAGAAACTGAGCAAATCAGACCAGAATCCACAAATATGGACCCTCACACTTTCTTTTTTACCGGCTCATTTTTTCCTGGTTTATGTGTGAAATTTGGACACTTAAATGAAATATGCATTACAGAAAGCTTTGCTGAGCCCCAATCCTGCAACATGACATGCCTGGGCAGAGTGCTACCGGTACAAGGAGGAAGAACTCCATGTGGTTTAGGTGTCTACGCATGTGCTGTGCATTAGGAACTACTTATTGAGGGGTTATTGAATTCTACTTATTGAATTCTGCTTGAATGCTTTTGTACAGCTCTTTAATATATAGAAATCCGATCTTCCATCCAGCTTTTTGGTATCCTTTCTCAAAGTAAATGAGTTTTTTGATATCTCTTCCAGTGCAGGTAGATCCTTATCTTAAGTAGCAAACAGTGGCTCCTTGGAGTGTTGGGGCTGACACTATCAGGTGCTTTTATGCCTTGCTATATAAAAGAGCATAAAACACAAGAAGCTGTTTGCACACAGAACCAATTACAGCACACACTGACTCAGAACAATAAACTATTGCCTTGGGTACCACTGCCCTGGCCATCAAAATGTACAGAGCAATAGTGATGGTGCACTGTCATTTCAGTTTTTTAATTTCCTTTCAATAATGCTTGGTCCCCATGTTGGTGTAGGCTTCCTTATCCTAACTTCCACATTTTCTCTTTTGCAGAGATCTGCCAAATGAAAAACTTTAAAACAGATTAAAGAAGAGAAACTAAAAAGGAAGTGAAAGGAAAAGGGCTTTTCAGGGAAGTATCTGCATGCAACTGAGAATGAAATCAAAGCCTCCCTGCAGCCAGGCTGAACAGAAAGATTCATACAGGAGGCCGGCTGGCCCAATATAAAGCAGCTAAAACAATATTGACCTGAATTCTGGGGAAAGGTAGCAAGCTCAATTTATTTTGAAGTGTCAAGTAATTCAGCCATTCTCCATTTAAGTCCCAAAGAAAATCCTTCAAGAAATTCAATTTATATCCCAGTGCCCAGTTATGCCTTCTTTTCCCCTTTCCTGTTGGCTGTCAGTGAACACACTGGATGATATGAAAATGAGATAGCAGGATGTCTTTTGAACGTAGTTGTAGAGGAAAATGGATGCAGCTGACATAGAATTAGATCTAACCCTCATCATGCTGTGGAAACCATACATACATGATGCAGCTGACATAGAATTAGATCTAACCCTCATCATGCTGTGGAAACCATACATGTAAAAAGGGGGAAATACTGCCCTGGCCCAAGACAGATAGTGACCAAGCACCTGAAATTGGAGGGCACAACACAAAACCTGAGTGAATAGGATATCAAATTATGTAAGTGCTGAAGTTTCTTTGTTGCAGTTACGTTAATATTTTTGAGAGTGTCCGTGAAGAGGGAGAGGAGAGCCAGCAAGCACTCAGAGGCAGGAATAGCGGAACATGTCTTGAAACACTCTGTCTAAACTGGTAGAAAGACATGCAGAAGGACAAAGGAGCAGGCAAAGAGCTTGGCAGTGGGTCAGGAGCAAAATAGAAATTTTCTGTGGGGTGTGGAGAGGGAAGTTTAAGGAATACTTTAGATTTAGAAACATGACTCAAATGGCTGGTTTTGAGCCCTTTTCCAGCCCGAGGATGTGAAATATGGACTGCAGCTCACCTTCACGTGCAGCAGCCTATGCTTGCACAGACAGGTCTGCCGCACTGGGCCATGTACGCCCTCCTTTCTGCCAGTGGGAGCCAGACGAAATCTGTGACTAACACATCTCTGCCCCTGCGAGGAGGGGATCTCACTGCATCACATGCTTAGTGACTTGTCTTTGAATTGCCCATGGGTGGGGCTTTGACTCCTACCCTGCAGTAAATCAAACAAATGTCAGCAATGTACCATGAAGAGTCCCATGAACCGTGGTCCAGATGCAAACATTTTGCCTGTTTGTTGGCTCATATATCACTGCATGCAGGGCTGGGACCTCACCTTAGAGTGAAATTCTGACAGAGCAGGAGCACTCATGGCAGAAAGCAAGTCAGCAGGATCCCACTTCACATCTAGAGAGATGAAAAGGCTATTGTTTCTGGCAAAGACCGTGTTTTGAACCTCAGGACTGTGAAAACAGTAACAGATTTATTAATTCCTCCTCAATGCATGCAGCCACCAGCCTTTAGCCAGCACATGTGAGGAATGCATATCCTATACATGCATTGAGCATGCTGGGGATGTTGCTGGGATTGAGGAGGACAGCTAAGCTTATTCCCCACTTTTCGTGCCCATGTTACACTTGGGAATAATGACATGAAGTTGGCAGAACACGGTCAGATCAAAGGTTTGTCTAGGTCAGCATTCTAGCAGGCAGTATAAAACCCCTTAGGGAAGATCTTTAAGAATGGGAAATGCAGAGACTCAGGCTCTGGTTGGCATCCTGTCCTGGCTTTCAGCAATCAGCAACTTAAAGGCTTTCTAGGCCTGGGGTTGTGTCCAGACCACCAAGTTTAACAGCCACCATGGACTTACCCCCTCTGAATCTGTCTAATCCCTTTTTGGATCCATTACTCCATAGCTCTGTGATAGCTGCACACACAAACCCAACTTGGCAACTACACACATGCCTTTGTGTGGATGTGAGGATCCAAGCAAGCCTGTACTCATTAAAGGAAAAGAAAATGTAAGAAAACTTGGCCCTTAAAAGCCTTTCTTCCCTCCTTCTTTTGAGTCCATGTTTTCCTGGCTCCTCAGGGCACTGTGTATTGTCACCCCTGCTTTCTTCCTCCTCTAAGCCCTTCAGGAGGCAGATGTTGCAGGAAGCCTGGGCAGCAAAGGGGTCACTATTACAGAGCATTCTGATGATGAGCAGCTGCTTACCACAAGCGGCACTGCCAGCAGGGAGTTTGTCGGAGACTTTTTTAAAAATGGTCCTGAGACTTTGTTTCACACAAGGGGAGGTGGGCTGAGGATGATCCAGATGAGTCTAGTAAAGCCAGGTCATGCCTCATCTGGATGCTATAGCAAATAGCTCCCCAAGGGCCAAATTTTTTTCTACAGCATTTGTGTTCTCCACTCTTCCTGACTAACCTGGGGGAGAGGGAACTAAGCCCTTTAAAAATCTGTCCCTTTGGCTTTGCTACTAGAATCCCCACATCCTTAATGAGTTACCTCATCTTTAGAGACTGGAGAAGAGGTGGATGCTGTGTTTTTGTTTGCTGACCTGGGTTTGTACCTGGGCCCTGTCTGTCTCTAGGGCAGAGATTCCTGATTGCCAATGACAGTGGAAGGCTCTGCTCCTGGCTGGTAAGCATGCACAGCAGCAATGGGATTTGGCAGTGGGGATTTATGTTAGTGCTAAACCCAATCATAGTTAAAGGGCATGACTACTAAGTTCCCATCACAAGCAAGCCATGCTAAACACCAGATTTCCAATTTTGTACCATGTGGGAACCACAAGTTGAAGCAGTTTTATAATCTGACTTCACCTTATTCATGCAGAACACTGTGAATAAAATCATTCTCCATTAAATACAGTGCTAATCTGGTCTGGTCACCACAGAGTTCACACCTTTATGGATTGATGATGGGTGACTGTGAGGATCATTCACACTGTGCAGAATAAGGCATTGCATCTGTCTCTATTAGCCATTTGCCTTGCAGCAAACTCACTTCAAAGTCACAAGTCACCTTCATCACTGAGTTTTCAAGAGTGTTTTTGAAGACACAGGATTCTCCTGGAGATATCATAAAATTGCTGTTGGCTACATGGAGAATTGAAGGTAGAAGAGTCAGATAGTTCAAAGGAAAAAAGAATGTTCTAAGAATGTGGACACCTTGTGCTTCTACAATATTGCTCCCTCCCCTCAGGTCTGGTCTTCTGAACGATGGTCACAAAACAGAAGCGAATAATTCCCAGGGCTTTGCACTCTACTTCTTCGATCTCATATGGCCGTTCAAACCACCTCACATGCATTTGATGTACCTGGTCATGGTCCACTCCACCTGCCCCGCTCCATCTTCCAGAAGGAACTTTCTAGCCCACTTTTGCTCTGAGGTTTTTGGTTTTGCTGCTTTTGGTATGTGACCTGTAGTATTGGTGATACAGCAGATGACAAAAGAAATCAAAAGCAAACTAGCAGCTCTGTTGGACAGAGCTGGGTGCAGTGCACCAGCCCTGCCACGGAGAATGAGAATCCCACAGGACAGCACACACATAGAATCATCATAGAGTCATTGAATGGTATGGGTTAGAAGGAAACTTAAAGATCATTTAGTTCTAACTCCCCTGCCATAGGCAGGGACATCTTCCACTAGACCAGGTTGCCCAGAGCCCCATTCAACCTGGCCTCGAACACTTCTAGGGGTAGGGCATCCACAGCTTCTCTGGGCAAGCCCTGACAGCACCTCACCATCCTCACAGTAAAGAATTTCTTTCTCATATCTAATCTAAACTGAACCCCTTTCAGTTTAAAGTCATTTCCCTTTCTCCTATCACTACATATACTTGTAAAAAATCATCCTCCAGTTTCCTTGTAAGCCCTCTTCAGGTACTGGAATGCTGCCCAAAGGTCTTCTCTTCTCCAGGCTGAACAGCCCCAGCTCTCTCAGCCTGTCTTTATAGGAGAGGTGCTCCAGCCCTCTGATCATCTTTGTGGCCCTTCTCTTGACTTGCTCCAGCAGGTCCATGTCTTTCTCGTGTTGGGGGTTCCAGAGCTGGACGAAGCACTCAAGAAAGTGTCTCACCAGAGTTTTCTCGTGGGGTGGCTGACAAGCAGGATCTGTTCACACTGAGGACTGCTTGGAGATTTTCCTGGCACTTTTCTAACACCTCTTTTTGTTCTCACTTGTTATCTGCCAGCAGCTAAAGCCAGTTGGCTTAATGTACAATTAAAAAAAAAAAAGGAACAATGAAGAGTGGCTTTCCAATTAGCAATGGCAACAGACATTCTAGGATTAGTATTTTGTCATAATACATGGAAAATATGGAACAATAAATAGCAGAAAGCCTGATATTAGGCACTTTAATGAAAAAAGATGAGGAGTTTTCAGTCCAGACTTTAGGAATGCCAATACTGTGTAATAAAGGTAAACAGAAGTGTTCAGTGCTTTTATATATTTTTCAAGATGAGCTATAATGTCATGACACAGTGACTGCCCTTAAAAGAGATAAGAGTCCCCAAATTTCAGTTTGCTCATATGACATTCGCCGAGAGACTATTTTAATACAAAACATACAGCATGAGGGCAGGTGTCTACAACCTGGGTCTGGAGCCATAATTCAGGTCCCTTGCACAGTGCAATACAGAAAGTTAAAAGTAACATTGACCATGGACTTTTGCTCGCTATCCTTGACTTCATTCACAAGTGAAGCTGAGCACAAAGTTAAGCATGATGAGCCAGAGGTCTGGCTGTGGATACCCATGTAATGCCTTGGCTAAAAAAATTGAGATTGTGTCGTCCATTGAAGTCTGGAACAATAACCACCTAGTAGTCATTGCTTACAGCTATAGCAGAGATTTTCTACCTGAATTCAAGACCAGGAATGCCTCTTGTTAGGAGACTTAAATTCACTATAAAGCAATGTGCCTTGCCATTAGAAAAACTTTGAGGGATCTGCAAAAAGGGGGAAAATAGCTGGAAATCATGAATCTACAGAATAGAGTAGAGCTATGATTTCTGGCCCTGACATATGCATCTCATGATGATGAGTTCTGTCGCTCCTTGATGTCTGCACAGACCCACGTGAATATTTTGCCAATGACTTCCTCCTTTCCTGTTGCAGGCATTCCCAAGGTCAGACTCTATATAAACAGCTCACAGTAGTTTGGTTGCTCTTTGAAACAATTTAGTCCCTTCATTGCAGGAGCTCCAGATAGGTGACAGAGGGAAAGTCCTGGTGCCCTCTCATCTCTACACACTTCTGGGGGATGCAGAGATGAATTTAGAGAGGAATAGGGTAATTGTGGTGGGGGTTACGGGCTCTGATGGGGCTGGAGAAACAAGAGGTCTCTGAATAGCGTTATAGTGGACCAGAGAAATTCCCATGTTATGGACCAGCTCAATGAGACAGGCAAGGAAGGGACCAGGTGTGGTTGGATAGCCACAGCCTCATGATAAATAAGCAGCCAGCAACAGGAAGGAAGAAACCAACTCTCAGGAAGGAGATGTTCACTATGGTGTAGTTTCCCCGAGGCTGCAGGAGCTGGCTGAGAGAAGAAGGCAGGCAGCCGACGTCAAGATGGCGAAAGGGAAAGTTTATTTACAAGAAGGGTTTTTATACCATTAATATTCTAGCAACTATTGGTCAGAAAAGAAATCCACCTCCTAAAACCATTGGTCACAGCCAAATAACACCTGATACCAAACACAGAGATTAAGAAAGTAAAAGAATGCAACTTATCTATGTTCTCCCTGAGAAAGAGCAGAAAGAATTTCAAAACAGTGCAACCACAGTTCACCGCTAGCAGCCCAGAGCTCTTTGTTAACATTTATGCTTGGTTGTGCCATTCCATTTATGTGTTCAAAGAAGCAGAGGCATCTGTGCCTTCTGGCATCTGGTGTTAAGACTCCAGTACTTCTGAAGAATATTCCAAAGAAGTTTTTCAAGCTCTTCCACAACATATGAAAAAAACAGCTTGGCCTCCTATTCTTGGAGGAAAGTCGTCTGCGTCTCAGTGACACAAGGGGAGAAGATGAGGATGTTATAGTCGTTAAATCATTCAATGATTCCTAAAGGGAATAACTTTCATCCCAAGAATTGAAGAGGGATATTGGTTTTGAACCTTAGGAGTATTTTACAATCTTGGATACTCCATTTCTATTTCCTGTAAACTGTCCTACCAGAGGGTGCCACTATAAACAGAGACTAGATGTTTAAGCTTGGATGACAGATGATTAAGTTTGGATTATTTATACTAATTATAAGAGTTGGTAGCTAAGCTGCATTTCATTGCAATGTTAAATCACCTGTGATCATGAGCATGAAGCTTCTCCCACAGGACACCCAAGTACCTTCTCCAGTTATCAAAGACAGCATGTCAGAGGGCCAGGCAACAGGGCAAAGGCTGCAGCTCTGAATTGCAGGAGGACTCACTTGGGAGCAGGGGACCTACTGATAGGGCACCCCTCTGCTCTTTTGTGGCCACCGGCTGATGATCCTGACAGAGGAGGCCAGCTGGCTGTCCTTTGAAAGAAAGAGGGGTCAGAGAGTACAGCAGAGTGAAACTGCAGATGTATGACTGGAGTGCAACAGGGCCCTGAGGGGGAAGCCAGATGTGGGACTTCCCTGGTCACTCAATGAGAGATGCTGTGTGTGCACCCAGCAAAATAACTTTTGGCATTTCTGTGGTACAAACCAGGTTGTGGGTGGAGGCAAGGGACTACAAACTTTCTGAGCAGAAAAGAGTTGCTTGATTCCTTTGAGATGTTCTTTCCTCAGGGGAGCTGCATGACCTCCTTCCAGCTATCTCCCTCCTGCATCTTATGGACCATATCTAATCTTAAAAACAGTGTTAATGAGTATGCTTAAATTAAGACCACTGAAAATTATTGATTTTCCACTTGGGGTGGAGAATGTCCATTAAACTCAAACAGAATAAAAAAGAAATTCCCAATATTCAGCAGAATAAAACAATTCTGTCTGACTGAAGCATTTGAAGAGACCGCCTAACAAACACTTCCTTTCCATTGCCTTGGGGCTTAAAAAAAGTCAAAGAAGCAAAGACAGACCGCCAAGGGGGGAGGCTAGGTGTCCTAGCCAAAGCTATCAAGACAAATGCTGCCTTTCTCCTCACTTTGTGGCTGAAGGACTTCAGCAATAAGGAGAGGGGCCTATTGCCTGGGATGTGTACAAATGGGCTTAAAACATTTGGTCTGCCCAGTTCAGGCTAATGAACTTGCACTGACATCTTATGAGAAGATGAGAGAATGGACACATGCTCTGGGTGATGATATTGTTCCACTTTCTAAAAGGTGGTAGAAGAAGTAAATGTGTAATGAGGAGGACTTGAGACTGGAGCTGAAGGAAGTCAGATCCAGCTGCAGACAGCAAACACCCATCTTCTTTTGCATGACATTGAGAATGACCAAAACCCATGAGTTAGGACAGCTTTGACCAGGATGCTGGGGAGAACATTCTGATGGTGGGAAGATACATCTTGGGAGTCCCTGCGCAGAACCACGCATGAGGCAGAAGGGGTATTTGAACCTATTTCCTCTGTACTAGGTAGACAGGGAAAGTCCCAAATATAACCCCTCTTTGCAAAAGGGGCCCAAATCCCCCTCAGAAACCAACTTCAGCAGATGGAAATGGTTTACATCAGCAACGTCAGCACAGGGGATAAATAATGCTGGTGGCCTCCCACTGTTTGCTTTTGGCAAATCAAAGGTGTGCCCAACTCCTCGTCTCCGAACACATTCCTTTTATCAGCATTGCCACAGGTACAAAATGCAAGATGAGCACAACATGGGAATTTAGTGAGCCTTTCAATATACAGTGTGATGGCACATTTGTTACCTAGATCCACTGGCTGCTAACTGTGTCATTTACTTAGGCTGCTTGTTCTGCCAAGTCCACCTAAGTCATCAGTAGAAATGCAAATACATTTCCAATTTTTTACAGGCTTTCTTATATTTTGCTTCTATGGAAAATACGTTTTTCTGTCATTTTGTACCCGGAAGTTTTCCTCCTACACATCATGCAGACAAATAAACAGCCCCACAATCCAGCCAGAGAGGTTTGCAGGCTTGATACTGTGCTATGTCTAACTGAGCCAGTCTTTTACATATGTTATATATTCACCTTTTCTCTGGCATCTGCATTGCACTTGGGAAAATACTCGCACGCAAAGGGATGGGCTCTGGGGAATGGAGAAACATTATCTAGCACGGGAATACTCAATTAATTTTCAGCAAGCAGCTTTTATAATACATAACATACACTTAACATAATACACTTTGGTCTTGTGCCAGAGATTCTAAATGATTAGGCTGTATCAATTTACTCTTGAAACACTGATTAAAATCTCAAAACTTTCATAGCAAATGATGCATGAACCAGAATCTGAAATGTGATGATTGAAATATTGCAATGTCACAGATTCATCACACAGCCTTTCCAAATCCACTCTCAGTTTCAGCTGGCCCCTTAAATGTTCTACTCACACGTCCTAGTGATCAGCTTTTTTCTCCTGCTCTGTCTCCCCCTCCCCAACCCTCTGCCTCTTGGAAAGATAATAGCCAGGCCTTAATTGAAGCAAACAGGTCATTAAAACAGTAATTTTGTAGACATTTGCAATGACAGACATTCATTCACTGCCAAAGACAAGTATAGAATCAAGGACTGGATATTCCATGCACATTAATTCTACCATAGACCAAATCAAAGTTAAATGTCCTCCTCACTTCTTACAGTGAGAAATTTCCATTGGGAACAGAATTTAAACAAAAAAAAAAAAGAAAAATAAATATTCAACTCTTGCCCTGTGTATGGTGCCCTAGCCTTGAAAAAGGTCTTAACAAATGGTGTCACAACTTCTCCAAAGAGAAGGAAGATTCTCATCTCCTGTTTCTTGGTCCACAGTCACAACTCATCATTTGTTGCAGATAAGAGAGGTCAAATCACCCCAATTATTTTTACAACCTCTCTGTAGGATAACCCTCATCACAGTGTCACTAAAATGCACTTTGTCATCACTGGAATCCAGAAACTCCAAGCAAAATTGCCTGCTGCATGAAGTACATTGTCCAAAGACAATGTCTGTCCTAAGATCTATTGTACCAGAGCTTTTGTGAAATGATAGTTTAGCAGCAAGCCAACACTGTAAATCTCATATTTGGTCTCAAATGCCTGTAAAGATAAGTGCACTTGGACTTCTTCAAACTGTCAGCTACAGGTCCCTTCCTTAGCTGTCAAACTGCAGTGTCTCTGGGGAGAAGCCGTGTGTGATTCAGATAGTCTGACGGTGAGGATGTCCTGACCTGCTCTGGCAAACGACAGCACTCATCACCCTGAAGGGAGACATCTGAGCCTGGACTCATCCCATTTCACTTCAGGCCAAGTTGAGAGTCTTATTACACTAGCACTTTTCCCCACAGTCTGTAGAGAGAGGCACCACCAGACCCCTTGTCAACACTGAAATTAAGACACGTTTCTGTCCCCACTGACCCTGGAGGAAACTGTTCCTAACTAAGTGCTCAGTTAAATGCCTAAAATGAGATGAGCTGCCATGGACCAGACAGCAGCCTGGTGTAGCTGCCTCCACATGAACTGCCAATGTGCTCCAGTGCCAAGTCCAGTCTTGGCAGGCTAGGACCAACATGCCAGGCCATGACTGGTATCACACTAACATCTAAGCATGCTAAGAACCGGGGCCTTGGGGAGATGACCTCTGCTCCAAACATTTTAGGGACCATCTGAGGCAGGGAGAAGTCAGAGGAAGAAGCACATCATCATTTCAAGGTGCAGAGTATATGCCTGGCTAGACCTAGTGGCAGTCCCCTCAGGGCTTCCCTCCTCCCAGCTGGCAGTGCTCTCCACTGTGCTTTTGGCATGCTCGAACCCATGTCCGGGAGCTTTCCTAGTCCATCACACGACACCATTAGGGGACAACTTCTGTGTTCTTTTCAGAGCTTTTACTCTGCTTTAGCTCAAACTGTATATATGCAAGGAGGAAAAAAACCCAACTGAATGAGATCATTTTTCTCATCTCAGACATTCAGCTTGCTAGCCAGGGTTACTGGAATAAAGCAAGGAAGCTCTTTTTCCATAGCAAGCCATCTGGTTGACATAGACTCACACTGATGCTAATCTGTTGGTTTCTTTCTTTTTATTATTTTTTTTTTCCTGAGGAACACTTCATCTGCAGCTGTAAATTCAGACCTGCTCCCTCTGTGTGCGGAGCATTCATTTTGCACACATATTTATTACCACATTATGCCCCATTGTAGGTGTCAGGAAATCATTGTTATCCTTGGTGTGTCTACGTTGTTCTAATGTCAGGGATGTACTTTCAAATGGAAATTAAGCAATTATGTTTCACATGGGGAAACCTGACAGACGCATAGATTTTTACACCACTGGCAATGTTGCTGTCACAAAAGCAGACATTGTTCTCAGTGGACTGTCAAAGAAATATAATGTATTTCAAGAGCAAAGAGGGAGAGGGAGGGGAGCAAGAAGGGGGAATGTGGGGTAATTAACTGTGTGATTTGAGTTCATAGATCACGGAGCTGTTTAACTTCAAAATGCAGAAGCGACATGACAATGAGGCTACTTAACTCATCCTTGAAAAGAAGGTTTCCAGTAGCCTTTTAAAACACAAATAAATGCTTTCAACACTATCTTCGACTCCTGCTTAAACCAGGATGCTACTGCATGTTTACTATTTGTACCACTTATTTAGGAATTGGTCTAATTAGGTACCAAGACAAGTGCTGTAGGAGCAAAGAGCCATGCTGGTTCCCAGTTTATTGAACATCAGCCCTCTGGCTGAGTTGGCCAGGCGGTCTTCTTGGGACTGGGAGCTGGAGGATCCTTCACCTGGCCATACATCCTCCAGGGATGGGAACCTTCTGCTTCTCCCCCGTGGCTCTGTTGTTGTAATGCAGCACACAGGGCTCGTCTGGAGCCTCATGCAGCACAACCCCCTTTCCCTCCTCCTTCTCCCACCTCCCCCCCGCTATTTTTGGTTTGTTGCAGGCTTTATTCAGCAGCCTTTTGTGTAACTCTCCTCTGCCCTTGGTCATTAGCTTCTTACTACTCTCTCGGGTGTAATAGACCAACAGCAGTCCAAAGGCAGCAGCCAGTGAGCTCAAGAAAAGGGCTGTACTCGTGCCCAGTTGAAAGCAATAGAAATCTGGGGCCCAAGGAAGAGAATATCTTAAAAACTGAAGTATTTTGAAAATGTTTCAATCAAATACTCACCAGTAAACACTCATTTTAGAAAAAGGTCTGTTAAGAAGCACAGCAGTGTGCATCAAAAACCAAGACTTCAGTAAAATGGATTTCTAAATAAGATCAAAAAGCACTTAGGACTCTTCAAGAAAAATTTATTTGTTTCATGGATGTTTCAGATGGGCAAATCCTGTAGCCCTGAATAAAACAAAATTCTTACAATTGAGATTAGAGAGGAATAACTGACAATCAAGACTTCTGTAAGCCAAGACCTGCATGAAGATGGCTGAGAAAATGGCTGTTGCCTTAAGGAGCTCATACTAAAATACAAGGCACCACAAAACCACTGAGATAAGGGAAAAGTAGAAATTTCTATCCTTCTTCTCCTCCATGAGGCAAAAAAGGTAATCTCAGGTCTCAGTGGAGTTTTGGAGCAAGCCAGGAACTGAACCCAGACTTTTCAGATGCCAGTCTGGGCTTTTAAGCTCCTGCTCTGGCCATTCAGGTCACCTTTACCTATGTGATAGGCAATTAAAGCCCACAGTTATTTGTTTGGGTCCAGTTGGCTGCAAGTATTCTGCGTCTGCTTCTCCTAGAGATGCAGAGCAGAAACACTTGTTGGCACTTGGACACTTCTGCTGAGCATGAGACCCTATCCCATCTCCACAGTCCAAGGAGGCTCAGTGTGCAGCTGTGCCTACCACCACCCATAGCTCTTGTGCTAGGAAGCAGTGTTGATGTCATTTGCTTCAGGACATGAACCCTTCTTTTCCTGTCTTCTGCCTCTTCCTGTCTACTCATCAACCCTGGTCCCAGGCTCTAGTTTTAATTCTTTTCTTGGCTCCCCAGGGAAGACATCTCATGTTCATTAAGACACACCACTCCTCATTCTTCCTGTCTCATTTATTTCTTTCTCTGTCCCATGTAGAAGATAAACCATATGAAACCTGGAAGCACTCCTTGAAGAGATTGAAGATCACTGGACAAACAAGTGCTGCTCTAATGCCTGTAGATTACCACATGGCTTTGTCAACGAGGGAAAAATTAGTGTCCCACAGATTAGGTGGGAAAAATGAACCAACAGACACAAACGATAGAGCTCCCTGTATGTGCAGAAGGAGAATCAGTATCAGTATCAGCTGGGCTTCTGTCAAGCAAGGCTGGGATGGAGGGACTCATGGCCTTTTGGCCCTCTACAAATACACATTTTACAACTTGGCAAAATGTCCAAAATGTTTTCTAGGAATACTTGCCACTAACAGGGTGCTAAAGGAAAAAAACAAGTTAATGACAGTGTCAGGACAATGGGCCACAAGCAATCCATGCAGCACTGCCAAACCCAGGTGTAAAGAGCACAGGCCATCCCAGGAAGCAATGAATGTGAGAAAAAGGCGTGGTGTGGGCTCAGTGTACTACTGATGGAGCACCCTCACCATCCACAATACTGTGGCCAGCAGGGAGAATGTGATTCTTGGATATTGAATTGCAAAATCTTGAGTAGGATCCAGATTTTGAATGAAACTCTCCAATATATTCAACTTCCCCCAAAAAGCTGAAAAGTGACAACTTGGGGTACAGAGGGTGGTTATATTCTTCACCTCAAAAAGGAGGAAGAAAGCAAGCCTGTCTCTTCCATAAAGAAGCTCCATACATCCAAATGCCTCCTTTACATAAACAATAACCTTGTCATAGTTGTCAATGCCTGGTTCCTGTTTCCAGGTGTTTACCCATTGAAGCTCTGTTCCTTCCCAAGCCCTTCCCATCACTCATGGAGACCAGGCATTGTGAGCATAATGGCTTACATTCCGCCAACCTAAAGACACACTGTTTGTACACACTGTTAGTTCAAACTCAGTGCTTCCAAACCTCAGGACAGAATTCAGATACACAACTCCTTTTCTGTCCAATAGGATTTGTGTGGTTGCACTTTGGCAGAGCTGAAAATACTCACACACACGTAGAACAGAACACGTGGACACAAGTATGAGGACATCTGGGAATGTCACTGTTTGTGGTTATCCTGTAAGTCCACTGGGACAGATACCTCATCTCTCAGTGGCTTCAAAGCCAAGTAGGATTTTTTTTGTGCGCTGTAAAAATAAACAGTCTTCTATGAAGAACTGCTGAAAAAGGCCCTGGAAAACTGCACCAAGAATCTTTCTGATCCTTGTAAGTGCTACTGGCAAACTCATTTCTATGGTGATTTTCTCTTAAAAAGGTCCAGTAACATTTTCTTCTTGTCATGGAGTAGCATGTCCATTCTAATGAGTTACTGCTTTTTAGTAGTCGCCTGCTACCTAGTGGTTTACACATACCACTGGCACAAGCAAAGGAGAACATTTAAAGCACAACTTCTAGAGAAAATGAGAGCATGGAAAAGTGCTGAACCATGGCACTCTTTGCTTTCCTGTGCTATCTAAGCTCTCTCTTCTTCCTGTCTTTCCTACCACTACTCCTTTATTTCCCATCTTAACAGAGTGACAAAATTGTTGGGGTTGGGAGTGCCCTCTGGAGATCATCTATCTAGTTCAACCTGCCTGCCCAGGCAGGGTCACATGGAACAGGTTACACAGGCACACATCCAGGTGGGTTTGGAATACCTCCAGAGACAGAGACTCCAGGACCTTACTGGGCAACTTTTGCGCCTTTTTTTTCACCCTTATCTTCCTGCAAAAAAAACCCAAAAACAAAATAACAAAACACTCCGATCTCTGTGCATCATTTGGTCCATGCTGCTTGTCACTAAGCAATAGTCCTGGAAGGGAAATGCCAGTTTCTTCAAGACACACATATGCATGCAGGGACAACTTGCTTTGGAAATAAAACCCACAGCAAATAATCCTCCCTGAAGGTCACCTCTCTGCCAAGCTGCACTCTCTAACCAATGGGCTAGGGAAAAGGTACATAGCACTCTCTCTGCAGTTCTGTGGTGGCTTATCCATTGCAGATTTCAGCGAATTATAGAACAGCCTACATTGGAAGTGACTTCAAAACATTGTCTGGTCCAACCGTTCAAGGAAAAAGAGCCTAGATGAGGTTATCTAGCACCGTGTCCAGCTTCATCTTGAAAACCTCCAGTGATGGGGACCCTACCACAACCCATGAAAGGCTGCTCCAGTGAATGATTGTTTCTAATGTAAACAATTTCTTTCAGTGTCAAGATGAAAGCTCTCCCAGTGCAGCTTGCACTTGTTGCTCCTTGTCTGTTCCGTGTGACTCCTCAGGAAGACAGTCACAGTTCTCTTTAGCGAGTGTGTCTCTGCAGCAGTAGTAGCTGATGAAAGTGGAAGCTGCTCATTAGGAGCTCACAGGTACTGGTGACCCCGGATGTCTTGAAATGGGAGAAAGGGCGTGTGTTGTAGTCACACCTTCGATGTCGGTGGTGTGACCGGTCCTCAGCGAGAACTGTCCTCCTCCTCCCAGGCAGGCTCACCTCTGGGCACACGCGCCTGGCACTAGGCGGAACAGGCAGGTGGAGTCACCCCTTCGGTGGCCTGGCCCCAGGCAAGAGAATCTCTGCGCAGGGAGGCGATGAAAAACGGGAGCAGCAGAGAAGTGAAAGGCTGGAGGGAGGCGTTCTCCTCAAAACCCTTTATTAGGATCGCAACCTGCGAGACCTAACTCAGGATTGTTACAGAGTAACAGCACCTATTGGCAGGGACAAGTGAAGCCGAACCAACTGACAAGCAAGGGTTGTGCAAGGTGTTAAATACCCGGCCGACTAGCCAATCGCGAGCAAGCTCAGGGGTGGGGAAGGGGCGGTGTCCACATCTCGGAACCAATAAACTCAAACCTTATAAGATACATATTTGAATCCACCAATCACAAACATAACGGTCAAGAACTGTCGAGAAAAAGGGGCGGAGCTAGGATGATAGGCAACTCCTTCCCCGCCCACGGGGCGGTTCACAGATCTCTGTGCCAGCCCCCGTCAGGGTGGCGCCCCCCGAGAAGACGGAGCTGGCCCTGGAGAGGGCGGGAGCGGGATTTTCTCCCGCCACAGGCATGGTCCAGTCATGGCACCACCAAGAGACGATGAGATGGGACACAATGTTGGGGGAGGGAATAGAAGTCAGGAAAAGGGTGAAACACATGTAAGGAGCTGTGAACACCACACAAGCCATGCAATGCCATCTGCCGCTGTCTAGAGATGATGTGAGCTCTGTGATGGGCACGACACTTGGGTGCCTACCTCATCCAGAAGAAAAAGCAGGAATGAGCTCAGTGCTGCTGCATCTGCATTGGGAGGGAAGGCGCAGCAGCAAATCCCACCCTCTAACACAGCAGCCCAATCTCTGTATCCAGCATGCCCACTCAGGTGGCACCAGATCCCTGGCGAGGCCATCGAGTCACTGATGCAATAAAGGTAGAGAATTTCAGCAGAATTTAAACCTCCCTGAGTTCCAGCTCATCATGCAAAACAAGATGGGCTGGCTGCAAGTAGGCTGAATTTCTGATTAGAACCAATTCAGCACTGTAGGTCTGGTGGAGTATAATAAAAACTTGCACAGTCCAGATTTTGGAACACTATGTTTCATTGAATGAACAAGAAAGCAGGAATAAATGCCCTAACTATGCCTACTGATGATAAATCCACTAATTACATATTAACTACCTATCTATTTGTGGGGTACAAGTGCATTATCTACCTATTAAATACTTAAACATGGACTACTCCTTAGATATAAAGAGTCTCTCACCAGGCGTGAGCCCCCACAAGCTCAGCTCAGTCTGGTAGGATGAGTCTCTTGGCTGCAAGCAGTTTTTTGAGCTGATATTGCAGCCCAGTGTACTGCTGCATGGCCTCTATGTGGGCGTCCTGATCGCGTGCCAGGTGCCAGAACAGGTGGGGTGGTTCAACCCTTTGCAGGTCTGGCGGCAACCTGATCTCTCTGGGAAGTCTCTGGTTGCCTATGACAAAGTGGTCAAGGTGTTTCTTGTCCAGGGAGCAGCGCAGGTAGCCCAAGATGACCACCACGCACTGCAGGAAATCCCTCCCGCTCCACTGTGACGGAGGTCTCGTGTTCAGGAGGTGCCTGACCACCGTCTTCAAGGCACAGGTGGAAAAGCCTGTGCCCATCAGGATGGAGGTGAGGATCCGCCGGCATTTGCAGTGCCAGCTGCCTTCTGGGGCCCGCCTGGCCACGTGCCTGAAGAAGTTGGCCTCAGCCACGCCATAAATCTCATTTGCCAGGTTGTGCTCGGCATGAAGTAGACTCCTGTGGGTTCACTGCTGACAAAGATGTCCGAGTTGCCTCGCTGGACCCCAAAGAGCATCTCTACCACAAAGCTTTCCTTGCCCTTGCTCAGCTGCATCTTGCACGAGCGGCCGAAGGGCAGCAATATAAAATGCCCCTGGTAGGACCAAGGCAAAAGCATCCAGCCTGCTCTCACCGAGCGGTATAGCCAGTGGGCAGCTTTCTCCACATCCAGGTAAGGTCCTGTGCAGAGGGAGTGGAGGAGGCTGGGCATTGCCGCCGTCTTCCTCATTTCCATCATCTATATTGTCTTCCTCCACATTCACATTGTTTCCTTTTCCAACTTTTGCATCCTCACTGCCTTCTATTCCTTCATTTCCAACTTTGTCTTTTCCAGTTGCGCCAGCATTGCTGCCACCTTCTTCATTGCCATCAGCTTTGTTGTCTTCCTCCACATTGGCCGAGGTGATATCTACTTCTTTCTTTGCCAGAGCATTGTTTCCTTTATCGCTTGCACTCTTGTCCATGTTGCTGCTGCAGTTCTTCTCCCGGCCACAGCTCTCTGGCTGTCAGCTCCTTTTCCAGAGGATAAAGCCCAGCACCAGGAGCAGGAACAGGACTGCAGCTACGGCCCAGAGTGGCCATTGCTGCAAGGCAGCCCAGAGCGTGGCTCCCCAGGAGCCTACACTCTGCTCCTGGCTCGCCTGCTCCAGCTCCTGCAGCAGCCGAATCATCTGCTGCTCCTGTTACTTGGCGCGCATCTTCATGTGCAGGCGTGTGTCCTTATCCAGCCCATCCCCAACTGGCTGCGGGTACTGGATAAGGCTATGCACAAGCCAGAAGAGGAACATGATGGCTGCCATGGCTTACGGGGGGAGTGGGGAGAGAGGAGGAGGGGAGCCACTGGTGTGGAGGTGGGGATAGGACAGCCAGGATGTGGGGGCAAGAAAGAGAAGGAGCCAGGCAGCTGGCAGGCACCAAGGCCCAGCCGCAGCCACAGCCACAGCCACAGCAGCAGCAGTAGCAGAGCCACCCTGTGCTGTGCGCGAGGAGCTCACGCAAGGCGCAGGATGGGAAGCACTCTCACGGATACCCGAGTTTGTGCTCCAGCTCTCGTCCAGCGCCGATTCTGGTTCGCGTGCACACTCGACGCTCGCCCAGGCTGGACTGGGGCAGCGCTGCCTGTTGGTGTTGTTTCTACCCGCCCTCCATTGTGATGTCCCCTGTGATGTTAATGTCCCCTGTGATGTCACAGGGACAGCACAGCCAAGCCAGCCCTGCCCTTCTCCCCCAGCTCAGCCCCTCAGAATGGCTCTGGGCAACCAAAAAATCCCCAACACCAGAAATTGCAGACCCACCACTCTGGAATGGGCCCCCAGGCCTTCCCTTTTCAAAACAGGATCAAGCCCCCGCAAACACGTGTCAGATATAAAACTGGATGATGTGACCCAGGGGTGCTTTGCTCCTTGACATCCCCTGTGAAGAGATAGGATTGGTTCCCTTCGTGCTGACCCCTGTGCTTGTGGGAGTGCTCTTGGGGCCTTTGATTCAAGGCCCCACATTTGATACAAGGCCTCAAGTTTCATACAAGTCTCAGGGAGGACACAGGCAAAGGCAAAGAGACATCTCTGCCACCTCTTTCAGGAAGGTGTCTCTGCAGCACCAGTAACTTGATGCAAGTGGTACAAGCACACGGTACCCCACACCCTCTGCACAGGGACTTCAGCCTTCAAAGGCGCTGTCCACCCTGATGGCTTGTTACAGAACTGGGTAGAAGTGATTGGATAAGCCGTGTCCAAAGGCACTTGTGAAGATGTCCATCAGGAGAGTTGCCATTGCACAACCTCCCTCCAGGACAGGCCACTGCACGCGCTCCTCCACAAGCCTTCCAAGCCTGCTTGCAACATCCTGCTCTTTGTCTTCATTTGAGTTAGACTTCTCTCCTTCATTTCCAGCAGCATTGCTCTTCTGCACATCCGCACTGGCACTTACTACTTCTTCAGTTTTACCCTTGTTGCATTTTTTTCCACCATGTCCAGACTCCTTGTCATCTTCCTTTGAGCCAACTTTGCCACCTTCTTCCTCATTTCTAGCCTCAGTTTTGCCTTCGACGACATTCTCATCATCGCTTACTTTTCCAGTATTTCCATCCTCACTGCCTTCTTTTTCCTTCATTTTCAACACTGTCTTCTTCGTTTGTGCCAGCTTTGCTGCTGCCTTCTTCATTTCCATCCTCACTCTGGTCTCTCAAACCATTCTGCTTAGCTTCTCCAATGTAGAATTGACTACAAGATCAAAAAGCATGTCAGGTTGGGGTTTTTTTCACTTTCACCCCCACTGAATCAAATTTGAACTGTTCTTGAAGAAACTGTAGAAATGCCAGCTGCATGAGGAATTCAAGAGGAAGTGATGATGATTCCATTCACAACCAGGGTTTCAGTGATCTTTGATTTTGCCTGTCTTCATGAATTGGATTCCTGTTCTGAAACAGTTTGATTGGTTGGCCTGAAGTCAAGGGCAGGTGGGGCTATACCAAATTAGCATCTTCTGAAAAAGACTCAGGCCCTCAGATTGAAAAGGACGGACAAAACAATGACCATAACCCCGAATCAGATGTCAAATTTTAAAGCAGAACTTTTCACCTTCCTATTAGCTTCCCTTTTTAAAAACTGATGAGCCTCCCTGGGCCATTGTTTTACCTGACACAGCACTGCATGCTTTGCAGCTATCTCAGGGTACGCAACGCATTTTAAAAGAGAGCCTTGGAAAAATTAGGGCAATTTGCAATGTGACTGACCCTAAAAGATAAGAGGTGTTCACAGACAGGGTACTAGAGAGCTCAGCTTGGACACTTGAGCTGTAGTAATTCTTTGAGGATGTAAAGCAATGTGCTGTTTTCCTTAGTCTTTGCTATGCCTTGTGAGATGACTTCATTGAACGAAGAAGTGTAACTGCTATTTCACATTTAAGTAGATGCTGCCCTATTGCTTTTTCCTTAGCACTGGTACTTCTTTTTGCAGATAAGTGCTGGTGAGTGATGGGTGTATGAAATGGTACAAATCTTACTTCGTTTCTTGTTTGGTTTTCTTTAATACCAATAAATCAACTTGACAGCCAAATAAAGTATCATTACTTTTGCTTTACCCCTTGTTGCATGGATTTTATAAATGAAATGGCTGTAACTCTCCTAACAGCCCTGAAGTCTCATGCCAGCCCTTATGATATCATGGTGATATCAGGATAGTATTTTGGCAGAGGAACAGCTTTTCCACTGTGCAACTTTCTACTATAAAAAACATGCAAAATAATTGTTTATCAGTTCTGTGTAAGTCTGTGACAGACCACCTATATATTTTATATGTGACGGCGTGGAATGTGAATTGTGTAAAAAGTTAAAAATATCACATCATTCTCTTCACCTCCACTCTCTTCATCCCACCATCGTTCAGAGATTCACTACCATCTTCATGAAAATTAAAATATCCAGACTACGTAAGCCAACAACTGTATGTACACAGAGATGGGTTCTCTTTAGAAGGGTTCAAAAATTAAATGGGTCTAAAATGATATTTCTATTTTTCTAGCTTGCATTAAAAAAATACTTGATTTATGAATTAAGATTATATATTTCAGTATGTGGTTCCATATTTTTGTAAGATTTTACTTTTAATTCATGTACAAGAAAGAAATAAATGCCTTTGGAATCATTTGTTGATTATTTCTTTGCTAGTATCACAGAGAAATGCAAAGAAAAATGTGCATCATTTGGCCCATGCTGCTTGTCACTAAGCAAGTCCTGGAAGGGAAATGCCAGTTTCTTCAAAACACACATATGCACACAGGGACAACTTGCTTTGGAAATAAAACCCACAGCAAATAATCCTCCCTGAAGGTCACCTCTCTGCCAAGCTGCACTGTCTAACCAATGGGCTAGGGAAAAGGTACATAGCACTCTCTCTGCAGTTCTGTGGTGGCTTATCCATTACAGATTTCACCGAACTATAGAACAGCCTACATTGGAAGTGACTTCAAAACATTGTCTGGTCCAACTGTTCAAGGAAAAAGATCCTAGATGAGGTTATCTAGCACCGTGTCCAGCTTCATCTTGAAAACCTCCAGTGATGGGGACCCTACCACAACCCATGAAAGGTTGCTCCAGTGAATGATTGTTCCTAATGTAAACAATTTCTTTCAATGTCAAGGTGAGAGCTCTCCCAGTGCAGCTTGCACTTGTTGCTCCTTGTCTGTTCCGTGTGACTCCTCAGGAAGACAGTCACAGTTCTCTTTAGCGAGTGTGTCTCTGCAGCAGTAGTAGCTGATGAAAGTGGAAGCTGCTCATTAGGAGCTCACAGGTACTGGTGACCCCGGATGTCTTGAAATGGGAGAAAGGGCGTGGTCCAGTCACGGCACCACCAAGAGACGATGTGATGGGACACAATGTTGGGGGAGGGAATTGAAGCCAGGAGAAGGGTGAAACACATGTAAGGAGCTGTGAACACCACACAAGCCATGCAATGCCATCTGCCGCTGTCTGGAGATGATGTGAGCTCTGTGATGGGCACGACACTTGGGTGCCTACCTCATCCAGAAGAAAAAGCAGGAATGAGCTCAGTGCTGCTGCATCCGCATCGGGAGGGAAGGCGCAGCAGCAAATCCCACCCTCTAACACAGCAGCCCAATCTCTGTATCCAGCATGCCCACTCAGGTGGCACCAGATCCCTGGCGAGGCCATCGAGTGACTGATGCAGTAAAGGGAGACAATTTCAGCAGAATTTAAACCTCCCTGAGTTCCAGCTCATCATGCAAGATAAGATGGGCTGGCTGCAAGTAGGCTGAATTTCTGATTAGAACCAATTCAGCACTGTAGGTCTGGTGGAGTATAATAAAAACTTGCACAATCCAGATTTTGGAACACTATGTTTCATTGAATGAACAAGAAAGCAGGAATAAATGCCCTAACTATGCCTACTGATGATAAATCCACTAATTACATATTAACTACCTATCTATTTGTGGGGTACAAGTGCATTATCTACCTATTAAATACTTAAACATGGACTACTCCTTAGATATAAAGAGTCTCTCACCAGGCATGAGCCCCCACAAGCTCAGCTCAGTCTGGTAGGATGAGTCTCTTGGCTGCAAGCAGTTTTTTGAGCTGATATTGCAGCCCAGTGTACTGCTGCATGGCCTCTATGTGGGCGTCCTGATCGCGTGCCAGGTGCCAGAACAGGTGGGGTGGTTCAACCCTTTGCAGGTCTGGCGGCAACCTGATCTCTCTGGGAAGTCTCTGGTTGCCTATGACAAAGTGGTCAAGGTGTTTCTTGTCCAGGGAGCAGCGCAGGTAGCCCAAGATGTCCACCATGTGCTGCAGGAAATCCCTCCCGCTCCACTGTGACACAGGTCTGGTGTTCAGGAGGTGCCTGACTGCCATCTTCAAGGCCTAGGTGGAAAAGCCTGTGCCCATCAGGATGGAGGTGAGGATCCGCTGGCATTTGCAGCGCCAGCTGCCCTCTGGGGCCCGCCTGGCCACGTGCCTGAAGAAGTTGGCCTCAGCCACGCCATAAATCTCATTTGCCAGGTTGTGCTCGGCATGAAGTAGACTCCTGTGGGTTCACTGCTGACAAAGATGTCCGAGTTGCCTCGCTGGACCCCAAAGAGCATCTCTACCACAAAGCTTTCCTTGCCCTTGCTCAGCTGCATCTTGCATGAGTGGCCAGAGGGCAGTAATATAAAATGCCCCTGGAAGGACTGAAGCAAAAGCATCCAGCCTGCTCTCACCGATCGGTATAGCCAGTGGGCAGCTTTCTCCACATCCAGGTAAGGTCCTGTGCAGAGGGAGTGGAGGAGGCTGGGCATTGCCGCCGTCTTCCTCATTTCCATCATCTATATTGTCCTCCTCCACATTCACATTGCTTCCTTTTCCAGCTTTTGCATCCTCACCGCCTTCTACTCCTTCATTTCCAACCATCAACCTGGTTCTGTAAGAGGCCATCAGGGTGGACAGCGCCTTTGAAGGCTGGAGTCCCTGTGCAGAGGGTGTGGGGTAGCGTGTGCTTGGACCATTTGCATCAAGTTACTGGTGCTGCAGAGACACCTTCCTGAAAGAGTTGGCAGAGATATCTCTTTGCCTTTGCATGTGTCCTCCCTGAGACTTGTGTGAAACTTGAGGCCTTGTATCAAACTCTGTGTCCTCCCTGAGACTTGTATGAAACTTGAGGCCTTGTATCAAATGTGGGGCCTTGAATCAAGGGCCCCAAGAGCCCCCCCACAAGCACAGGGATCAGCACCAAGGGAACCAATCCTATCTCCTCACAGGGGATGTCAAGGAGCAAAGCACCCCTGGGTCACATCATCCAGTTTTATATCTGACATGTGTTTGCGGGGGCTTGATCCTGTTTTGAAAAGGGAAGGCCTGGGGGCCCATTCCAGAGTGGTCGGTCTGCATTTTCTGGTGTCGGGGATTTTTTGGTTGCCCAGAGCCGTTCTGAGGGGCTGAGCTGGGGGAGAAGGGCAGGGCTGGCTTGGCTGTGCTGCCCCTGTGACATCACAGGGGACATTAACATCACAGGGGACATCACAATGGAGGGCGGGTAGAAACAACACCAACAGGCAGCGCTGCCCCAGTCCAGCCTGGGCGAGCGTCGAGTGTGCACGCGAACCAGAATCGGCGCTGGACGAGAGCTGGAGCACAAACTCGGGTATCCGTGAGAGTGCTTCCCATCCTGCGCCTTGCGGGAGCTCCTCGCGCACAGCACAGGGTGGCTCTGCTGCTGCTGCTGCTGTGGCTGTGGCTGTGGCTGCGGCTGGGCCTTGGTGCCTGCCAGCTGCCTGGCTCCTTCTCTTTCTTGCCCCCACATCCTGGCTGTCCTATCCCCACCTCCACACTAGTGGCTCCCCTCCTCCTCTCTCCCCACTCCCCCCGTAAGCCATGGCAGCCATCATGTTCCTCTTCTGGCTTGTGCATAGCCTTATCCAGTACCCGCAGCCGGTCGGGGATGGGCTGGATAAGGACACACGCCTGCACATGGAGATGCGCGCCAAGTAACAGGAGCAGCAGATGATTCGGCTGCTGCAGGAGCTGGAGCAGGCGAGCCAGGAGCAGAGTGCGGGCTCCTGGGGAGCCACGCTCTGGGCTGCCTTGCAGCAATGGCCACTCTGGGCCGTAGCTGCAGTCCTGTTCCTGCTCCTGGTGCTGGGATTTATCCTCCGGAAAAGGAGCTGAGAGCCAGAGAGCAGTGGCCGGGAGAACTGCAGCAGCAACATGGACAAGAGTGCAAGCGATAAAGGAAACAATGCTCTGGCAAAGAAAGAAGTAGAAATCACCTCGGCCAATGTGGAGGAAGACAACAAAGCTGATGGCAATGAAGAAGGTGGCAGCAATGCTGGCGCAACTGGAAAAGACAAAGTTGGAAATGAAGGAATAGAAGGCAGTGAGGATGCAAAAGCTGGAAAAGGAAACAATGTGAATGTGGAGGAGGACAATATAGATGATGGAAATGAGGAAGACGGCGGCAATGCCCAGCCTCCTCCACTCCCTCTGCACAGGACCTTACCTGGATGTGGAGAAAGCTGCCCACTGGCTATACCGATCGGTGAGAGCAGGCTGGATGCTTTTGCCTTGGTCCTACCAGGGGCATTTTATATTGCTGCCCTTCGGCCGCTCGTGCAAGATGCAGCTGAGCAAGGGCAAGGAAAGCTTTGTGGTAGAGATGCTCTTTGGGGTCCAGCGAGGCAACTCGGACATCTTTGTCAGCAGTGAACCCACAGGAGTCTACTTCATGCCGAGCACAACCTGGCATGAGATTTATGGCGTGGCTGAGGCCAACTTCTTCAGGCACGTGGCCAGGCGGGCCCCAGAGGGCAGCTGGCACTGCAAATGCCGGCGGATCCTCACCTCCATCCTGATGGGCACAGGCTTTTCCACCTAGGCCTTGAAGACGGTGGTCAGGCACCTCCTGAACACCAGACCTGTGTCACAGTGGAGCGGGAGGGATTTCCTGCAGCACATGGTGGACATCTTGGGCTACCTGCGCTGCTCCCTGGACAAGAAACACCTTGACCACTTTGTCATAGGCAACCAGAGACTTCCCAGAGAGATCAGGTTGCCGCCAGACCTGCAAAGGGTTGAACCACCCCACCTGTTCTGGCACCTGGCACGTGATCAGGACGCCCACATAGAGGCCATGCAGCAGTACACTGGGCTGCAACATCAGCTCAAAAAACTGCTTGCAGCCAAGAGACTCATCCTACCAGACTGAGCTGAGCTTGTGGGGGCTCACGCCTGGTGAGAGACTCTTTATATCTAAGGAGTAGTCCATGTTTAAGTATTTAATAGGTAGATAATGCACTTGTACCCCACAAATAGATAGGTAGTTAATATGTAATTAGTGGATTTATCATCAGTAGGCATAGTTAGGGCATTTATTCCTGCTTTCTTGTTCATTCGATGAAACATAGTGTTCCAAAATCTGGATTGTGCAAGTTTTTATTATACTCCACCAGACCTACAGTGCTGAATTGGTTCTAATCAGAAATTCAGCCTACTTGCAGCCAGCCCATCTTATCTTGCATGATGAGCTGGAACTCAGGGAGGTTTAAATTCTGCTGAAATTGTCTCCCTTTATTGCATCAGTGACTCGATGGCCTCACCAGGGATCTGGTGCCACCTGAGTGGGCATGCTGGATACAGAGATTGGGCTGCTGTGTTAGAGGGTGGGATTTGCTGCTGCGCCTTCCCTCCCAATGCAGATGCAGCAGCACCGAGCTCATTCCTGCTTTTTCTTCTGGATGAGGTAGGCACCCAAGTGTCGTGCCCATCACAGAGCTCACATCATCTCCAGACAGCGGCAGATGGCATTGCATGGCTTGTGTGGTGTTCACAGCTCCTTACATGTGTTTCACCCTTCTCCTGACTTCAATTCCCTCCCCCAACATTGTGTCCCATCACATCGTCTCTTGGTGGTGCCGTGACTGGACCACGCCCTTTCTCCCATTTCAAGACATCCGGGGTCACCAGTACCTGTGAGCTCCTAATGAGCAGCTTCCACTTTCATCAGCTGCTACTGCTGCAGAGACACACTCACTAAAGAGAACTGACTGTCTTCCTGAGGAGTCACACGGAACAGACAAGGAGCAACAAGTGCAAGCTGCACTGGGAGAGCTCTCACCTTGACATTGAAAGAAATTGTTTACATTAGGAACAATCATTCACTGGAGCAACCTTTCATGGGTTGTGGTAGGGTCCCCATCACTGGAGGTTTTCAAGATGAAGCTGGACATGGTGCTAGATAACCTCATCTAGGATCTTTTTCCTTGAACAGTTGGACCAGACAATGTTTTGAAGTCACTTCCAGTGTAGGCTGTTCTATAGTTCGGTGAAATCTGTAATGGATAAGCCACCACAGAACTGCAGAGAGAGTGCTATGTACCTTTTCCCTAGCCCATTGGTTAGAGAGTGCAGCTTGGCAGAGAGGTGACCTTCAGGGAGGATTATTTGCTGTGGGTTTTATTTCCAAAGCAAGTTGTCCCTGTGTGCATATGTGTGTTTTGAAGAAACTGGCATTTCCCTTCCAGGACTATTGCTTAGTGACAAGCAGCATGGGCCAAATGATGCACATTTTTCTTTGCATTTCTCTGTGATACTAGCAAAGAAATAATCAACAAATTATTCCAAAGGCATTTATTTCTTTCTTGTATATGAATTAAAAGTAAAATCTTACAAAAATATGGAACCACATACTGAAATACATAATCTTCATTCATAAATCAAATATTTTTTTAATGCAAGCTAGAAAAATAGAAATTTCATTTTGGACCCTTGCAGTATTCCTAAAAATTATGTTAAAATAAATTATTTTTCCTTAAAAAGGGAAAGTGCACATTTCTTAACCAAACAAAAATAATTCAGTGCAAATTCCTAAAATAGGCATTCAGATTACATTTCCTTTTATATATGATTTCTAAATAGTTAACAAATCAGGTTTTTCCTGTTCTGAAGCAGTTGAATAGAATCAGTTTAAAAGGAAGTTAAATAAGCTATTGTCTCTGTCTTAGAATTTAGTTTTCAGCAAGGTCATAATAAACTCTTCTTGGACGTCTTCCTTACCTGAAGTTAGGCAAAATTTGCCAGAGTTGATGTGAAATATTTTTTTACTTTACCTAGAACACTTCAAACACATTCAAGCTTTACTGAACATTTTGGTCATTTGCTGTAGGCCTCTGTGTACTGGGGTCACAGCTGGAATTTACAAATGTAAACATTCATTCTGTTCGAAATCCTGTCAATTATTACTTTAAAAAAGTTTTCTAGCAAAGAGTTAGATGTTAATGGCAGTTTGATAAACAGGTTTCTAAGTTAAGAACATCAGACTGCATCTGACACAAATCACTTCAGGATCTCATTAGCATCCACTTTCCGCATAGTTTGTGTAGACTTAGGTTGACATTTTGGTTGAAGCTCTCTCCACAGAAAGTATCACATTAATAAAGAAAATTATAATTACGTCTTTTCTTTTTTACCTGAAAGATTACATAGGTTTTGGTTTAGTTCTTAACACAAGATGTACATGTTATTTTATACATGTTTTAAGTTTTCAATCCCTTAGAATAAAAGAAGTAAAATAAAAAATACAGCTTCTCTATCTGCCCTTGTGAACACATAACCTACCCAAAGCTTCAGCACTTGAGTCACACTGTCCACACAACCCAAGCTAGGTGACAACTTTTTGTATAACAGGTCAGCGTTGGACAAAATCATGTAAATCCAAGTCAGTGAAATTATTCTGACAAATGTAAATGTCCTAAAAAGAGTTAACTTTGTTTTATTTTTCCTTTTGATTGATTTTATGTCTGAACATTGGACTTCTAGTCCAAAAAGGCCACTTTTCTGAATTTGGATAGATTTTGAAAAAGAAAGAAGAAAATTGCATGCAACATATTTTGCAATACAGCTTCTACTACTTGTAATTATGGTCACTAAAAGCATACATTCTATTAAAAAAATGAGTACAAAAAAAATTCACAGAAAATCCAGTATTTAAGACTTGTTCAAGGATGCAGTAGATCTGACCTTGCAAAATTCTTAGGCAGGTGCTTAATTTTAAGCATATGAGTCATTGTGCCAAGAGAGATTTTATGGTGAACACTAATGCACAAATATTAGACTGGCTCTTCCACTTCAAGATAAGCATGGATGTAAGTGCTTTGCTGGATATGGATCAGGATGCTCAGCACCTAACAGGACTTCAGGCGCTGATCCAGCAAAGCACTTACCCACATGAACAACACGGCTGACTTTAGGATCACTGCTCATGTGCTTAACATTAGGCATGCTCGTAAGTGCTTTCCTGGAAGGGCCCGATAGACCAATCGTGTGTAAGCTATAAAATTTGAAGCAGTGTATGTTTTAACACACCGCATATTTAACAATGTTAATCTGCTGATATTTGCTTTTTCTTGGAACGGGGCATGTCCAATGTCAAGCATTTATTTTTCAGAAAGTGTGTAAAAAAAGCCTTTAAAAGCAGCTTTGTGATTATGGCAAGTTAAAATAGTATTAGTGAGTCTCCTTATGCTCCTTTCATTTCTTCTTTGCACGTCTTTTCTCAGGCATCTACAAAGGAAAGAGAAAACCCTAGTCAAAAACATTACTCTGTTCAAATAACCATCCATGCATTTAATTTTCCTCTAATAAGCATCACATCAGATGCAACTGAACACCTGAAAACAAGCACACTGAACCCTGCCAGATTTCAGATCTGAATGCAAATTCTGCCAACTATGCCACCTTTTCCACTGAAAATATTTGACTCACCAATTGTCACTTCTACAAATAGAACTAAGTTTATTACCTAAGGCTGAAAATGATGTCCCAGTTCAACCCTTACATATCCCTAAGTCACTGCTTATATTTCCATGTTTTCCATGCCCACTGATGTCAATCCATTTGCGATGCAAACTCTAAAAAAGTGAAAATGTGAGAGCTGTTTAATCCCAAATAAACAACTATAAAAGCATCACAACTCATCAGATATTTACATGAACATGTAGAGATGTCATGTTAACCCAGAAAAAGGAATAAAGTAAGACCACATTTCTATAATAGTGCTGGCATATTGTTCCATACTATGCAAACCAAGGAAGAAATAGCAAAGCAGCACTTCATAATGACCTACTGCTACTGCTGGCCAGGCAGAGCAACTATATTTAAAACCTTATTGTGGCAGGAAATATTGTTTTATGCATTTGGCACCATATGCTCTTCAAAACTTCTTACAGCTACATGTTGAGGAAGTTTCAAAGTTACTAAATGTATTTCATGCTTTCCTAAAGGGAAAAGAGTTTTTGTTTTCATGTGAAAGCTCTAATGGCTTTTGGAAATAGCTTTTTTTTTTTGTCATGCACAAATTACTACTCAACCAAAAGTACAGTCACTAATAAAATTACTATTGTGGTAAGTTACAGCATAGCTGACAGCTGAAGTCGAGATGTGGCACTAAAACACAATGCATTCCTGCACAGAGGAAGAATGCTAGACTTCGTCCTTGAGCACAGCAGCAGATGTGAAAGTCATGTACAGAGCAAGAAAAAAACCAACTGGTACCCCAGATCAGAAGTCAGCACAAAGGCCTCTCATCTCTAACAGATTTGTTCTCTGTCTGTCCCAAATTCTGATCAGAAAAATGGGACTTTTTTATAGAAGGTTCTTGAACAGTTCAGTCAATGAAAAGGCACATTTGCAAAATTTATATCTCAAAACCTTTGAACTGTTAAAACCCAAGCCCCTAAAACTAGCATATTTAAATATCCAAAAGAAGTTCTACATGTATCTGTTCTGCCTCATAGCTCCTGTTTCTAACATAATTCTCTCCCATCTTGGTTTTCCAACCAACATCCATCCCACACTTGTCTGCTTTCTCAGCATCTTCTAGTGCACTGAACTCTTTCCATTAACAGATACACAACTCCTTTCTTCTACCAAAACAGTCCCTAACGTATTGCTTACTGTACAAAACTTCTCCATTAACAAGACAGAATGTACCTGTTCTTTTTCCTTTTTCCCCATAGCATTATCCTGCATTTTTGAGTGATGTTTTTCAAAAGTTGCCATCACTTCTGCACCCCTTCTACTTGCATGAATTTGGGAGGTTGAATGTTTTCCAAAATTTAACCCTTCCAGTTCATAACCAGAATTGCTCATTCTGGCCTCATCAAACACTAGTTATTATCAGAGATAATAATTCTATAGACTCCCAAATATTTTCCTCTGTCTGGGATTCCAACCACACTGACTCTCTGCATTTACAAACTACATCCAAAACTTTGTAAACACCACCAGTCTGAAAGGCATACAAAACCCAGCAACAACTATAAAACTGCAGAGAACACACAGCAAGGCTTCGCTTTAATTTCTCGTTGGAAGAGAGTGCCACAGAGCTTTTTAACCTAACAGACACCACTGTAATCCAAAGGTTGTAAACGGCAAGAAGTAAGTCTGAAGTGGAAAAATGGCACAGTTAACTCAAAAAGGGGGAATTCCTAATTTGAAATTCACATAATCAAGGGATACAAGCACATTCTCTACTGAGCTGAAGTAGCAAAGAATGATGTGTTTTAAGAGTGTCTTTCAAAAACACACATTGTAGCTGATCCACAGTAAGGACTCAGTACAACAACTGGTGGGTGATACTGAGTATTGTGCAGAACTGGCTAGATCCGTAAAAATGATCCTTGTGACTCCATCTTGTTTTCAATTCTGTCAATCAGGGAAGCTGCAACATCAGCTATCCCTATAAATATACAGGAATGCACCATAATGACGAAAGAACACAGAGAAGAGTGGGTAGTGAATTTTAAGTAACAGTCCTACCTTGTGCAAAACTTCATAAAACTAAACCTTATCTAAGACACTCATACTTAAGCTTTTGAATCCAGCTCCAAACAGGCTTCTTAAAAAAACCCCCACCCATTCTTGCCTTTAAATCAATGTTTCCCTGATTATTTTCATAAGGACCTCTTGATCTTGGAACTAAACATAAAAATACCGCTATATTGCTATGTGCTAAGAGATTTATCACAAAAGCCAAAGAGATGCCATAACTCCTTAAGGATTAAAATTTATACACAGGAAAACACCAAAACTGCTTAAAAAATGTGCTGAAAGCCAACCTAACTCTTGAAACATACAGCAAATACAGCAAGCACAAGTTTGTTACACAAAACACTTTATTGCGTTACATGTACATTGACATTCATTGCCATTTGTTTCCAGCATATTAAAAATATCCCAAATCCCAATACAGACAGTATCTTGGTCTCGATAAAAAATGCCACCAATGGCAACACTTACATCAGCACTTATACTTGGGTCAAAATAAAAAGGCAATGATGCCATCCTACTCTTGTGTAATACTGGGTAAAAAAATCTTCGGAAAGTCTCAAAAAATAATGCTCCTTATGAATTAAAAAAAAAAAAAAAATCACCAAAGAAGGGCATGTTTTCAGCACAGAATGAACTGCAATGGAGAAAACTCTGTGGTGGCCTTGACTGGGCTTGCTCTAGATGGAGCAGCAGCACAGTATGGTACCCTGCTAAGCCTTGCTTCTCAGCTCGTGGCACCATGTTAATGCAGATGGGCAATCTTCCCAATCCAGGCTGGAATATCTGATATCACGGTACTCCCTGGTCCCACTAAGGCCCAACAGCTCTGTGCCCTGCCAGCTCACAGTCCTTTCCATCACACTCCACCACATACCCAGACATGCCCTGCATACACTATACTAACAAAAAACTCCAAGAGACACCTTTAGCTTAACATAAAAATAAACACTGTATAAAATTCTTTCAAGAATAATTCTTTATTTTGATGCCTTAGGTTTGGAGCTGAAGAAAGCAGAAATGGATTTCATTCCACTCTTATCAACTTTGGCCAGAGCCTTCTGTGCTGCAGACATCTTGGTGTTTGTCTGTGAGTGAAATGAGAAACAGTTAAACAGCATCTCCATAGGGGGGAACATATGCTACAAACTCCTAAATACAGAAGAATCAAGTAATAAGTTGAATTGCTTTTTTAGTATACAGCACTAAAGATAATGATATGCAGGCTTTGAATTGTAGGAGAAAAACCTTAAAAAACAAATTTGAGACTATTCAAACTGAAGAATACTTGTCATGAATTACTTAACCTCAAAGATAGAAAACCAACTACAAGGACAAGGAGGTGAAACATCTTTCCTTTCTGCAGAATGAGGTATCCCAAATCAAACGTTTACTTTGGGATAATCCCTGAGTGTACATTAAGAGGAATAATGCATACAATGTAACAGATGCATTCTGTACCCTCCGACTCAATCTCATGATTATGCTGTCAGCAGGCTGAATTACAGACTTGCATTACAGATGATGAATAATTCACACTGATTTACTATCAAAGACAGTGAAATAAAGGGAAAAGAGATGGAAAAACTAGGAATGAAGAAGGTAACTAAAATTTGCAAAGCACTTTTGAGGCCACTGGGACAACTTCCCAGACTTCTACACCTAAAAACACATTTTATGAGCCACATTTTATGGAGCTGACCTATTTTCTTTCTTGTATTTTAAAGTGTTATGTTTTACATCTCTAGCTGCTTTCCCTATTAAGAAAACTTTTCATTGACCTTTCTTTATGACACTCCTCAGTCTGCAGGACTTCACAATCACAATATTTGGGATCAGCTAGATGGTTATGGATAGGATGGAGATAGGCAAAAACAGTATGATTGTCTGTGTTACTCTACAAACAAAACCACGGCCAAAGTATTTAAAAAATAGTAGTATACTGTACAGAGTCCAAGGGCTATCTTTTCTTTCCCAGATTCTCTCATCAATGTGCTTCATCATTTCAGAAGTAAATAATATTTAATGTTAAAATGAATAATCTCTCCTCAGTTTATTTCTATCTTAATGCTAAGTTCAAAGCCAGAGATACATAATGGGGGAAAGGAGAGAAACATGCACATTTTAAACTATTTATCACCTTCACTTAGGGAGCAATCCTCTTACTTCAAAACTAGAATGTGCACTGAGTACAAAAAAATTCTGGGGGTTTGAGGGGAGGAAGGAATGCGTCTGTCACCAGCTGCTGCTCTTTGCAAAGGGATAACGAGTAGTCAGCATTAGACTGAAGGTCACAAGACCAGCACAGCGGGCCTTTTCAGTTCCCCATGGATTGGAGGAAGATTCATTTTCTTTCAATGTTCAGAGAAATAAGCCAGTACAAGCCTCACAACTTTGGCACACACAGAAAGGATCTATTTCTTTTCACATCTCTGTTGCTCTCCCAGGAATAGTACAGTGGCAGGCACCGCTGGACTCAGATTTGGATTGGCCTCCAAACATGCGTTGGAGCTGGCAATCAGTAAGTTCTGTGTTGATTTAACTTCATTAAGTTGACATAAGTAAGTGCACAAGCAATATTTCTAGGTAAAAATGAAGCCAGTCCTAGCATCCCTTGGAATTTAAGTAAATGCTGCCATCTTTGTTTCTTTTTCAGGTAACTGAAATTTAACAGTTGCTATCACTAAGCCATAGGATTTCTCACCTAAAGATCTCAAAGAGTTTTGCAAACATTAGCTGAGCACCTCAACATGTGTGTCTGAGCCTGCAAGCCTCACTGGAATGTTCACTGGTCAAATACAGCCCAGCAGTAACAGTACAGAACAGTTCAGAGTAGGAAATTAAAACTGTCAAAGTCATATTAAATCTGAAAGAAAAGTTCAAGGACATGTAACTACAGATAACAGGTAATTTTGTATTTGTTTTTGTGATGTGTTTTGAAGGAGAAAGTTAACACTCTGTGCTAATACTGGATATTAATCTATGCTTTAGCAAAACGTGTATGAATGCAAGGCTTACTTACCTTTTTGGTTTTCAGATTGTCGCTGTTAAATTTAGTATAGTCTTCTTCTGGTTCCACAGGGACATCAGACAATTTCCTTTTCTGAAATGTTAGAGTGAGGAAGTTGCTCTGTCAACCACTTTTATGATGTACACACATGGAAGTTCAAAGCTTTGGTTTTAAAATGTAACCATAGCACCAAAACAGGACTGGCAATCAACTGAAGAATCTGCAGCAAGAGTGGAAGATTTCTCCCTGCAATCATCTTCTTTACATGGGAACATATACCATCTCTACCGCATTCAGAAGAGATCATTCAGTGTCATGGGAAGCATTTTCTTCCTAGCCTTCTGGAGAATGACTGTTAGAAACCAGTCATGATTGTGACTCTGGTGTCAGTCTATTTAGAGAACTTTATGGAGCAGCTGTTGGAAGTTAGTGCCTAACAGTCAAGGAACTCTGGTGCTCACGATATGGCCCTGTGCAGCAACTCCAGTGTTGCAGCTCTCTGCCAACACAAGCGGATCATCATCTAGTCTGTTGTCTATTTGTTCACAGCCTTTAGAATTAATTAGTTTTACAGGTTGGCAACAGTGAAACACTGCCATAGCTCCACTGACTGCTTCATCACTTGAATCCAACAGTGCACTAAGAAGTTTGACTCTGCATGCGCTGTGCGCCTTCTAACTTCAGAAATAATGCAAGTGAACGGTTCTCGGCACTTCACATGATCAGACCGTAAAAATGAATATTTCTTTCCATAAACTGTGAGCATGTGTTTAGTTTAAAGGTGAAAACTTTCTGGTATGTTTCCAAAAGCGAAAAAAAGTACGTAGCATTTTACAACACTGTATTTTTATTATTATTATATATCTGATATTACTACCCTGTCCTTAATATCCTGTGAAATCTAGACCGTGGCCTTCCCAGCTTTTGTGCCAAAGAGAGTGATTTTGCAAGCAACTTGGATGGTACCATACATTTTAAGATCCTGTTTTATTCATTTTGTTTATGGTGCTTGTGATATCTCTCTCTCTCCCCCTCCCTCTCTTTCTTTGGCACAGAAGCCAGGTCTGCAGCTTAGATTTCTCAGCTCTTAGAACCAGATCCAACTGCAGCCTTTTCTTTTGATTTCAATGGAATCTGGATCAGCCTCCTTAGGAGGCTGTTTACTGTGCTGTGATTACATTTTCAAATGACAATCTAATGAATAATTACTTTTCTCCTCTTTTTGGAGTCTGATAAACAAGTTTTTAAAACTTACAACAAAAATGTTTGCATTTCAGCAAAACATTTGCTGTTTAGTTGTAGCAAAGCCTTCGTATTCTTTGTAAATGTCTCTCATCATCTGCCAATGGCCAGAGTCCCTGTGCTGACAAACTGGACAGTGCGATGATTACAACACAGGATCAACAGCTTACATTAATACAAAGAACATGCAATTTTGATTTAATCATTAAATCACAAAGTCCAGGCTGTACCCACTTTGTTCTTGTTCAAGAGGGAGAATGTCATTGCTTTTCTGCTAATCACTGAACTTTCTACATCTCTCCTCCCTTCAGAGTTTAACATAATTTCTAAACATGCAATTACTTTTCCAAACCAGGAAATACATGTTAGAACCTTTGTATTTTGCAATAATCATATATTATGTTTGTTAATACACCTTGCCCTCATGAAGAGAAATGCCAACACAAGTGATTAAAAATGGTCTGAAGGAGACTCAGAGTTTCTGTGTATAAGCCTACCTTGCCCCTCTGAGATTGTGAAATAAAAGAGTGTTTTAATCTCTGAAGTTACAAAGACTTAAACACAGAAACATCACACACACCCTGGTCAGTGCTCTGGAAATTAATCAGATCCTCAGCAAGATCTCACTGCCCAGCAACTGAACAGCTCTAAGCCTCATTTCCTCCGTAACCGAACTGCTGAAATAAAACTGTTTTTAAAAATAGATTCTCAGAACTATCCCAACGGTATAAAAGCTGTTCGTACACAATATGGAATGTACATCACATGCAGTTTAATACAGTTGTTTTAACATGCTTATATAGCTAATGACTATCAGTTGGCTCCTGATGTGTGCTTAATATTTCTTACAATACATAAAGATAATTCTTAACTGAATCAAAGGGCCAAGTAACTGTGCAGCCAGAACAACTGTCCAGCCACATGGAAATAACATAGCTATGGATATCCATTGGAGAACAAATGCTATTAATAACAGTAGGGCTCAATTATTCCTCTATGTGCTAGCTGACATGCTGCTTAACAGAACAGTCACTGAACCAGCCAGAAATGAGGTTATTTTAGACTTTGTTTCAGTAAGTAGCAGAGACACTGCAGGAAAGGCCAGGGTGGTAACTAGTCCTGTTTCAGTAGATATAGGGTGCCTCAGCTCAAAATAAATGGAAAGCATAATCAAAAGTGGGGTTATTGGTTCTAGGAGGGCAAACTTTTCATATCATATGCCTTACTTGTCTAAGGCAAAGCAAAGGTACTCGATGTGTGAGGAAGACACTTGGAATGTAAAAGACACAAGAGGTGATTTTGGATCTTGTACTTTAAACAAGGTGAAAAACCTTGGAGGAAAGATCTTCTGAGACTAAACACTATAAATGTGGCTCCTTGCTCAAACAGATCCATACATATTCCACCACCCCCAACCAATCCCCCAAAAAGTCCAACTGATACTAGGTGTAAGCAGGATTCTGCAATGGATGGGAGGGAAAAAGAAAGGGAAAAAGAAAAAAAAAAGACCTGTTTAGGGGTCAGGTAATACTGGGATTAAGTGAGAACTGCCAAAAAGCCAAGCTGAGTTAGACCTTGGAAAGGAAATTAAAACAAACACTACAAGGTTGTTTAGCCACAGAGGCAAAAAGGGAACTAAAAAAGAGCAAGTGAAGCTGCTGTAGGATAGGACTGCTGTAAGGATTGGATAGATATTGAAGTTAATGTAAATGTGGA
The DNA here is from genome assembly GCA_036785705.1 of Acanthornis magna. Taxonomy (NCBI): domain Eukaryota; kingdom Metazoa; phylum Chordata; class Aves; order Passeriformes; family Acanthizidae; genus Acanthornis; species Acanthornis magna. The sequence continues at coordinate 20,189,297 of JAWUZG010000090.1, forward strand.
CCCAAAATGGAAGAAATCCTTTGCCTCAGTAAATAATTTTTAATGAAGAGGTTAAGCACAGGGGCAGAAAGAGAATAGAAATCAATCTATTCAAGATGGAAGTAAAACAATATGCTGACCCAGCTGGAAGACCGCAGCAGAAATCACAGGATGAGAGGTAGAACCTGGCAAATATTCTATCAGGCAGGGACCGTATTAGTGCAGAACAGCCAAATGCCCATCTCTATGTAAGAAGGAAGCAAAAAGTGATAGCAGGACTCAGGACAACAGAGTGGGAAAAATGTGAAAGAAGGAAGAACAATTAAAGAGTAAATGAAACACAGAATCATAGAGTGGGTTGGGTTTGAAGGGACCTTAAAGATCAGCTGGTTCCAACCCTCCTGCCATGGGCAGGGATACCTTCCACTAGACAAGGTGGCTCAGAGCCCCATCCAACCTGACCTTGTACACTTACAGGCATAGGGTGTTCACAACATCTCTGGGCAACTTGTGCCGGTGCCTCACCACCCTCACACCTAATTCAAACCTATTCTCTCTTTCCGCTTGAGGCCATTGCCCCTTGTCCTGTCACTACATGCCCTTGTAAAAAGTTTCTCGCCTGCTCTCTCATAGCCCCCTTTAGGCACTGGAAGGTGCTGTAAGATCTCCCTGGAGCCTTCCCTTCTCCAGGCTGAACAACCCCAACTCTCTCAGAGTGTCTCAGTCTAAGAACTAAATACAGGTAATGCCTACTAACTTGTCTTTGTTTTCTCAAATATAGCACGTTTTCTGGCAACATAATGTGAAGGATTGCCAGAGGACTTCACATGATGACACTTAAGCAGCTGAAACTACAGAAAACAAATACTGCATAAGAAGTTTAAGGTAGGCAAGAAACTTGGGAAAAGGGAAACAAAGGCAAATAAAGCAGAAAGGGATGTCATTGGATCAGATGGAGATTACTAGTTAATTGCTAATTAAAGATAATAGAATGTTAACATTTGCTGAATGTACATCACCAAGTACCATTATGAATACCAAAAGAGCTTTTAACACAGTGAAAAAAAGCCAGGAAACCTTCAAGACTGGAAAGATTAAAATCAGATTAAATGTACAGAAGAAGTAAAACGTCATGTACGCAGCAACTAACTGCATGAATTTCTTGTAAATCTAAGAACTGATCAAGTAAAAACTGCAGTGGGAAAAAAACCAAACCAACTATGCGTCTTAGCTATTCATAGCACGACTGAGAGCTATCTGGTACATCACACATGAAAAGAGGCAAATGGGATTCTAATCTGTAATGGGACAAAGTATTTCCAGTTAAGACAAGAAGGGAAGAATGCCAGCATATTGTATGAGTAAAGGTTTTATCAGAAATAATTACACATTTTTCTGGTCACCTGCTTTGAAACAATTGAATTCATCTTGGAATAGGTGTAAAGAAATGTTTCTACCACGAGGGAATGGAGAAGCCATCTTACACAACCAAGTTGGCTTCCCAAAATGAAAACACAAAGCATATATGTTTTCCCTTTACACATTGAAAAACTAATGTTAGGGAGGGAAAAGAGCCATTTCAATTTAAAAAAAAATCAATGATAAAGTCAGCACAAAAGGGCAGGGGAATAAACTGGCCATGAATAAATTCAAGGTGGAATTTACAGAAAGGTTTCTGAGAATCAGAGGAATGAGGTTATAGAACACTCTTCCAAGAGAAGTAATGGAAATAAAAAGTCCTAATGAGACTTACAGTGAAGAATGGTCAGTGTATGAGAGATTATCCAATATGGTTGTCTGGGAATCCATGACCCAGGAGGTGCCTTTCAGGGTCCTCATAAATTATATATGAAAGAAAACCTATGAGGTCATATTGTCCCATCAACCTCAATAAAACTAAATAAGCAAAACACGTATGAAGAGACTGCTGACCAAAACCATAAAATATGTCTCTCTTTTTCCCTCCCCTTTTTTAAACAGGAAAACCAACCAAAATATTCCTTATTAAAAAATATGAGTTACCTGGTAAATTTCTTGTGTTGTTTTAGACTGGCTTTTCACAAGGCCACCTTACTTATTGTACTGTATTGTATCCAGTGCTTGGTCTGGTCCAGTTTCAATAATAATTCAGAAAAACTAACTTACAACAAAACGTATCTATCACTATCTTAATGTTCTCCTACCTTCAGTGGTGGCTCTGGTGCTGGGCTTTTAAGTTCTGGGAGCCTGTAGAACAAAAGATTTTAAATTATAAATTAAGACAGATGAATCGCACATCAAGTTTGTAATTCCTTCTTCACAAAGGCTGCTTTGGTTAGCAGCTACCTACATGCAGCAAGCACTTGCAAAAAAAGAGCAGTTCATGGACTCTGTATTTCTGACTTATGAAACTGTTCAGCTGTGGGCTTCAAGCTGCAAATTGCACACTTTTGCAGAGGCCACCATAACGGAAGCCTCTGAACAGAACTGAACTGATGAGTAGGTGCAGAGTCCCAGTGATGCTCTAAGCCAAGTCTGCTGCTGGCAGGGAACACCAGAATGAGGATGTTGGCTCACCTTCCAGATATAAATATAAACTAACACAGGTTAGATAAGTAAAGTCAAACCCCAGCAGCACTGAGTGAGTAGCGAAAAGGAAAGAGGACTAGGGATGAGGACTCTACTCCTGGCTCTGCTGTTCGTGCTTGACAATTCTGGACAAACTCTTTGGATTTTCTTCCCGCTTGCTTTAAAATAGGATACATTACTCAGGGTTTTATCATGCAATAGTGGTAACAGATATATCCAACTTTAAAATTACATCTCCACCAGCTCACGGTCTTTAACAACATAGGAAAGCGAGAAAGACATGATCTACATTTGAAAAATCCCATTTAAAGTGTGGCAAATACAATCTCATTGTGTCATTCACTGCAACCTTGAACAAATCTCAGTATTCAACAGAAATGACCAAGTGGACATTAATGCATGTCATGTAAAGCTATCCACAGGCTGACAAAATACTTACCCTAAGTATTTTAACAACTCCTTACTCAGATCTTCAGGAATATATTCTGATATTAACCCATGGGCATACCGCACATAGTCTTCAGGAAGAGGTCAAGGAGTGGGAAGGAGAAGAAAAAGAACATTCGTGTTTTATATAGTCACATTGCTTTAGCCGTGTTGCATGTGCTCCCATGAAGCATAAGGTTGAATTAATAGTAAGAGACTTCTAATGGATACACTGTGATGCTTCTCTGTGTTGAGTAGTTTATGTTATATGACACTTGTAGGTTTATTTAAAAAGTAAAGACTTATTACACTCACTTTGTCAGCACATGTTATTAATATCTGCTGCATGTACTTTACAAAAGCTGTTCACTTTCTGAGAATACTAGATATCATGTATTTTTCCCGAAGAAATTAAATTTTAAAAACCTGCAAAAGTAAAAAGCTGACTCAACAGAACATGCAATCATTAATTTTAAAGCATCTGGATCTTACAATTATTTGGCAAGGGCTTCAGTACTAAAGAACATTTTCTGGCTTCAACTGAAAACAATTAGATGAGACAATGAGTCTATTTCAAAGTCTTGTACTTAATTTTCAGTACTTTATAGAAAATGCCAAGGCCTATCTAAACATCACTGGCAAGACAGGATAATTATCTGTGGAAATATGAACTACTAGAAGCTGTTTTCAGTACAGGGCACTCCTGCTATAAATGTTTTTCTGAGAGAATGGGAAAAAGAAGTGACCCTTTTATAACATGAAGTTCTAAACCAGATCTTTTCCGGTCACGTTCTACACAAGCACTTATTGATCGTGGGCTGGATTTTTTAAACTTGCTGTTGTTGAGGCTGCTGGGGAGTAACTGCACCCATGCGCAGGAAGCATTTGCCAGAGAGACATTAAGTTAAAATTTCACCTCTGAATTCCAACTCCAACAGGCCAGTTTATCTGCTCATACACCTACACACTTAGAAAGTTCAGAAGCACATAGTATAGCAGCCTTAAGGTGCAAAGAACTGTTTCTTTAGTGCCAGAGATAAATTTCCCCTTTTTTTTTTCTTCCCCTTTTCTTTTTTTGGGCTAAAAAGCCCAATGCAAACTGGCATTGAAGGAGAAGGCATTAACAAAATGACACCTGCACACACATTTCAACTATACTGATAATAAATTCTTAGTATTACCTATCTGCACTTCTCCTTCCTCCACTGCCTAAATTCATCACGGATTTGTCACTCTCTAAGCCCACTTTAGGTTCAGGAGAGAACAAGAAATAATTCCAACCCAAGACAATTTCACCTCAGCACTTAATATGTCCAATTTATTGCTTAAGAAAAATATTCCCGTCATTTCACTCTTTGCATTATGACACTGAATGGTGAGTCAAAGTCAACTGCTATTATTTCATACTCAATACAAAATCCATTCCCTTTGCACTTCTGACTCGGAGCAATCTTCACTGACTTCCTTTAACAATTTAAAAATACCACTATTTGCCTCCTAGGGAGTCCATGTTCTCACCCTAGCCTAGCTTTGTTATTACCCTTTTGTCAAACATCAGGAATACTTGCACACCTCTCTTCTTTGTCTTCTGAATGAAATATTCAAGTCTCACATGAGGAACCTCCCCTACTTCCCTATTTGCTCTCCTTATAACCTCCCATATTTTTGCCCTACAACATCTGTAGATGTTAACTACATATACCCAACTATTTTTAAGGGTCTGAAATATCCCTATGAAAGCAATTCTCTACAGAAACAAATTGCACTGTCACAGCAATGAAAGGATCGGACAAGAAAATGAGTCTTATTAGAAATTAGTGTTGGGTAATGTCCATTTGACTTCCTGTCATTCGCCTTGCCACATACAGTGGCACTACCTCCAAAACTCACCTACTTTAAACCCCAGTATTCCCTGTTTCAATGCTGCTCTCTTAAATATGAAAACCCAAGGTTTTAAAAAAATATTGTTATAACCATGTGACTGTAAATAAAGAGCAAGGTGGAAAAAAAACTACTGCAGATGAAATATTTAATTACAAATTTCAGAGAAAAAATATTTAAGCATAGTCAAGATGGCTGTTGCCAGGACATTTTCCCCTTTCTTTCAAAAACAGGGGTTGAGAAAAGGATGAAAAGCTACTGTAAAGTTAAAGTCACAAGTTTTGCAACTTTGTCTCTTTTAAAAATAAAATATATTACAATCTCTGTTCTATAAAACTGCCTATTTGCCTCTTAAATCTCATTTATGTTGTTCCTGTGATATCATTACTTGGTAGCTCATTTTCCACTTTGTCAGCAAGCTGCTTTGTTTCTCCTTAATTTCCAACAGCATGAGGACTTCTGAATGTCTTTGTAACAAGAAACAATTTACTTTGGTTCATCTTGCTCTAAACTTTTCTTACTTTTAGTTAACATTTGAAGATTTTATTCTGAGTCCATTTTAACGTTTCTCTACAGAATTTCATATCCCAGTAACATTCAGGACATGGCCTGCCCCAGCAAAATGCTGCATAGAAGCAAACAGGATTACACCAGACTTTTTGGTAATAGAATTGTCCATTTCAGGGCAATTTAATACACAAATATTAATAAAGTTTTGCCCTTAATAATTACACATTTATGTATTTCATACATTTGTTGCATAGATAATGTTTGGACCAGGAGCTTTTTCTCTGTGATTATGACTTCCTAAGATCCCTTCACCATTTCAAAGAATTCTATGAATGCTAATAGGCTAATATTCCATTAATCCTAATAAAAATAGTAATAAAAAGAAGCATGTTCTAATGCAGAGACACTTACTGGGTGGGTACTCATATATATTATAAATATGTATCCTATTGTCTAAGACAGCCTCAGTTCAGCAAAGCACTTCAGCATGTATTTCACTGAGAAAAATGTTTTGTCCTTGAACTATGGAGACATTAAGGGAACCCCAGCTGAGAGCTACTGCCAATTACAATGTCATCTGATGAAGATACCAAGGAACTTGGAAAAACCAAGGCACACAGTCACAACTTATACAGAATTTTCTTTACAAGGAACAAGTTTACTGCAAAGGCCAATTTCGATATATTTTCGCTTCTAATCAAGTGTTTTATCTCTACTTATGCGACTTCACAAAAATGGAATTCGTTATCATGTTTAATTTTCTTACCTTCCTGAGTATCTGTGATCGGTTTGCTGTTGATAAATGTACTTGCAAGCACCCTTTCACCTACCGATATATTGTTGCTTTTAAGCGCTTTCACTGTTTGATTAACCTACAGAAAGCCAAAGAATGAAATGTCTGTATCAGTATTGTTATGCACATGTTAATGCAGTGACAAAGCTCTTGTAATTTTGTTTCAAGCATATAAAACACTCAAGTTATGGACTGTGGTGAAATTTAATATACATTTGTAATGACTAGCATATGAGCTCAAAAAACCCAAAGAAACTAGCATGACTATGAACGTGTTGCCTTGGCAACACAGCACCAGTTTTGCTGCACCCTAGGATGAACTGAGCTACTCAAATCCAACAGCCGTGATTACACAGGTGAGAAATACACCTGCTCAGGGAACAGAGAATGCCTGAGCTCAGCAGGATGGCAAAGGCAGTCCTGGTGGAAATCAAAGATTAAGGACTTTACAGGGTACTGCTGTGCTGGATCCAACAGAGAGAGAACTGTCAAAAGAAGGTATTTTAAATGACACAGATACCTGTTCACACGTAAATATCCAGGTAATCATTGCAAAATAGGCATTCCCATGCCTCATCACTGCAGAAAGTGAACCAGATTTTGTGCTTGTATTGATTAATTTAAACGACAAGGCCTCCTCCTCAGGTGATGCATACCATCTTTTTCTACAGAGTGGCATCACATTAAGAACGCATGTGCACAAGTAAAATGAAATTCACCTTCTTTATACCAAAACAAAGACCCCATCGAGCTTAGCTTTAACACCAGTTTATTTCTGCCATATTGTACAGACATCTTGAACAGCATGATTGGGATCAGGATAATAGCAACCAAACCAGGGCCATTCTGAGCGAACTCTGCCAAAACTTCAGGAAACACATCTGTAGCACAAAACCAAGGCACTTCTGTCCAGCTTCAAAGCATGGCAGCATTTAAAAGCTGTAACAACCAAAGCTCTCCTCTAGCCCATCTATGACAGGGACAAAGCAAGCCCCTCACCTTATGCAAAGCCTACAGCAACAAGCTGACAGCTTCTTCTGTCCACCCACACCCCATGAGTCCCTTTAATGGCCAGTCCCATCAAAAAGAGAAATGCAACAAGCTTCTTAATATCTCTAACACCTGATCACATTCCCAAGTGCAGCAACTTTAGTGTGATGCCTGTCCTTCTTGGACAGGACATGTACCTTGAACTGAGGCACGGCATATGGCTCAAAACCAGACATGGATAAGCTAATAAGCATTTCCATTTTAAACATACAGCAATTTTTAAAGCAGAAGAGAAACACAATACCTTTTTCTTTAACCACTTCAGTGTCTTCTCTTGGCTGTATTTGTGGAATTTCTGACTGCCAATCTCTGAGAAAAAAACAAGAAAAGGGAAAAAAGTCATGTCTGGTTTGGATTGCATTTTCAATACATTTAAAGTCTACTAACTTGTAGATACAATATAAAAGTTAATTTGTGTCTTGCACATGTTTGGTATCAGGGCAATAAGTTTCAAAAGCATTGGAAACATAAAAAAATAAACAGACTGATCTGATATGAACAAATCTGAACAATCTGACAGTTCTTTAATTAGGACCGAATCCAGCAAAGCACATATTTTTTTTATTTATTTATGTGTAATCTTGGGCTGCCTGAATTCACTGAGACTCTTCTCAAGCCCTTGCAGTTTCACTTCAGCTTCACTGCCCTGTGTCACCAGACCAGTGATTTTAACTACATAGTTCACAACACAAAATGTTGGTTCCACAATTTTTTAATTTTTTTTTTTAACAGCAAATCTTAACAAATCTTTATGTACTGAATTCCAGCTCTCAGTAAGGGGCTAGGACAGAGAGTTGGTTATTGAAGATAAAGCATTCACCTCTTCAGTAAACCCTTTTTCTATCAGTTCTCCTCTCTCACGCCACAGAGTGACTAAAGCAGAATTTTTACTTCTATCCCCCTTTTACATAATTCAATATAATGTCAAAAGAAAATACAGAATTCAAAATAGTGAAACATACTCCTTGTGGGAGGAAGTACATGATTCACTCATGATTTATGGAGCAACACAAATTAACTCGATGATATAAGACTTTCAGAGAGTGCTTCCCCTGTGGTAACGAGGGTACCATGAACACTTGCTATTCACATGTGATCAGTTATCTCGAGATACATGAGTTCAAAACACTCAGGCAAAAGAGAGAAAACTACAAAGGCTCAGGAAGATTTCAGTATAAAAATTGAGTATTAACTCACAGAAAGCTACATTTGGGAAAGAGAATGAATGCCTACTAAGAATTCACAGGAGATTTTGGAGCCTGCTGCTTCAGTCTTTTCCTTTAACAGGTATTTCAGTAAGTTTTAATCTCCTGTATACATTCCCATAAATACCTACATCTGTTTCATGTCATTTACTGAATACAATGTCATATTCCAACACTCATTTCATGGATTTTCCTTCTTCCCTGGCAAACAACAACATATTATTTATGATTCCTTCAGCATTTCCTTCTTTAGGGTTTATCTTGGCTCTTTCAAATTGCACACAAATAGTGAACTATTATGTGCTCTTTCTGTATGCATGGTCGGGGGTATGGAGAGGTCGAGGAAAGCTGTTTTCAAGATAAAAGTTTAAATCTGTCTCAACAGTTGTACAATAGCAAAATGCAAAAATTCTTCAGAGCAAAAATGGAAAATACACTAATATACACTTTGCTTTATGATGAGCTGCAGGTAAAGTAATTAGCTGTGACATTGTTGGCTGCAGCCTTTAGGACTTAGAAGTCTAAGTGGCTCTGAAAGAAAAGAAGCAGAAAATGGAGAAATGCTCTGGATACTTGAACCTGCTTCTCAAAGGGCTAACGTGGTTTGGGTTCAAGTACAGTGAGCACAAGTACAGGAGACTCCTCTCCTATCTAAGCAAGTTCGAGGAAGGGACATCCTCTGGGCACCATCCCCCAACCCATGCCGAAAAGTAATTCTAGTCTGGATTCCCAGGCAGACGCCCCCACAACAGCATGATTCAGAGTGACTCAGTTAGGGAAAGGAAACGTAGAACTGTGAAGCCATTTTCATTAAAACATGTGAAAAATAATTACACTGAACCCTTCAGAGATCACTTTGTTTGAAAATATTTTGTGTGCTTGACAGTTTTGACTATTAAACTCTAGAAACTGACAATATTTGAGACCTCTGAAGAATTAAAGTGAGTTATGAAAGTCACAAACTGCTGACAAAAGGATTCAATATTGGAACGTGGATTTAACATGTGATGCACATTTGATATTGGTGAGAGTTAGCGACTATGTTTGATAATATGAGTATATATTGGAAAGCCTTTTGTTCCCTAATGTGTCTGGTGCCTATAAAACTGGTCTGAGACATCTGGAAAGATTGGGTTTGAGAAATACAGATGGAATATAAGTGGTTCTACAATTAAATAATATGTTCAGTGATCGGGTAATCGCTATGTAGACTTGGAAGTTTCCCTGATGTATTGTTGAGCAAACTGCCTAAAGCACATTTTAACATCCATTTTCTCAGTGTTTTCCATAACTCTGAAACTCATATGGCCCCTTTTTTCCTACCTTCTGGGAATACAAGCTTGGCAATATTATTTAGTTATTCTAATCAGGTAAGTTTTCTTGGCTCTTCATGTTAATCACATCAGACAAGATCACAGTGCAGCTTTTGCCTTGCAAAATGAAACAAAGAGTAACGCTCTACGACTGGAATTCATAACCCTTTCTTAAACCTTCTCTACTGTACTTTCTATCCATTGTCGGAATTTATTAGCAAACAACCTGCCTCACCCAGATTTAGTGAGCTGTAACACACCCTTTCCCTAACTACTAAAGCAGGTTATTCAGAATTTAATTCAGCTAAATGAATTTTCAGTGCCCCTCAACAATGAGGCCAGGGAAGGTGGATTTTCTGCTAATTCAGTAAGTGTAAACTGTGAGTGCTCTGGGGTAAGAATTTGTTAGACAGATGTTAAATGTCTTAAGACTAAATGAAGAGTGAAATAATTATGTTGTTAGGTTCTGTCAAGCAGAACAGAGCTGCAGAAGCCTCAACACAATGGATATTTCTTGCCCTAATGCTCTTCTCGTTAAACAAGAAAGACCACAAAGTGGACAACAGGTCTTAAGAGCTAGAAAAGAGTGAGCACCTTAAGTCATAATGCTGGTATTTTTTACAGGCAATAAAAGACATGAGAAAATGAAACACATAGAAGTGGATTAAACAGAAAGGTGATGCATGCATGACAGGCAAGCAAGTGCCAATGGGTTTGTTGCATAACAGTACTCTTGGTGTTCTAAAAAAAGAGAGAAATCCTAAGAACAAGCCCCACTGTTACTGTGAGCCCAAACCAAACCTGAACAAGAAAAAAAGCAGCATGTACATGCCTGGGAAGATCCGAAAATGTCACATAAAGCTGATGTGTGCCATGTGTGTACAGCTTTTATGACAAAAGCAATTTTCACCTTACATTTCGAAACAAAACCCAAGAAGTGAACACAACTTCTTTAACAACTAATATCATTTGTTGGCAAAATGATACAAACTTATAGTTGTACATAAAATTGAAAATGCAAAAAACCAAGCAGTAAAGTGTCTTCACTACAGTCTAACAGAATATAGTTTATGGAAGGATGCTCTGACAGATAACAAATAACAGTATCAGAATGGATACAGAAATTAGAAGACACAAGATCTTGTCTATAGAAAATACTTCTAAAAAAAAATTATTTTGCCTTTAATAAGGGAACATAAATACTGCCCAAAGGCTGTACTGTTGTTTGGAGGAAATGCCCCTTCAAAAAAATAATCCAGACCTTGTCCTAAGGCTCCTCTACAGACTTGGGTTTGACAGCCAAAAGGATCTGGCACCATTTTTCATTTTCTCAGACAGGTGACTAACATGACTTCCTTTATGACAATGTGATTCCGTTAGTGGATGAGAGAAAGGCTGAGTTTGGGACTGTCTCCCACAGCACTGTCCTGGAGAAGCTGGCAGCTCCTGGCTTGGGCAGGTGTACTCTTCACTGGGTAAAAACCTGTCTGGATGGCCAGGCCCAGAGAGTGAGGGTGAATGGAGTCACATCCAGCTGGCAGCTGTCACTACTGGTGTTCCCCAGGGCCAATTCTTTATCTACTATCTCTATCAATGATCTGTATGAGGGGATCGAGTGCACCCTCAGTCAATTCGAAGAGGACACCAAGTTGGGCAGGAGTGTCGATCTGCTGGAGGGTAGGAAGGCTCTGGCAGAGAGATTGGGACAGGATGGATTGATGGGCTGAGACCAACAGCATGAGGTTCAACAAGGCCAGGGGCCAGGTCCTGTGCCTGCACCACAACAAACCCCTGCAGCACTACAGGCTGGGGGCAGAGCGACTGGAAAGTGGCCCAACAGAAAGGGATCTGGGGGTGCTGGTGAGAGCAGCTGAACATGAGCCAGCTGTGCCCAGGTGGCCAAGAAGGCCAATGGCCCCTGGCCTGTATCAGCAATAGTGTGGCCAGCAGGACCAGGGCAGGGATTGTCCTCCTGTACTTGGCACTGGTGAAGCTGCACCTCAAATTCTGTGTCCAGTTCTGGGCTCCTCACTACAAGAAGGACATTGAGCTGCTGGAGCAAGGAGGTTGTGGTGAAGTGGGGGTTGGTCTCTTCTGCCACATGTCAAGTGAAAGAACAAAAGGAAATGGCCTTAAGTTGCACCAGGGGATGCTCACATTAGATATTAGAAAAATTTGTTCACGGAAAATTGTGGTCAGGCCTTGGAATAAAGCGCCCAGGACAGTGGTGAAATCACAGTCTCTGGAAGTGCTCAAAAGAAGTCCAGATGTGGCACTTGAAAATAAGGTTTAGGAGTGATTATGGCAGTGCTAGATTGACACTTAGGCTAGACCATCTTGAAGGTTTCTTCCAACCTTGATGATTCTGTGATTCAGTACACAGAAGTTTAATAGCTCTTCTCTCACCCTGGCTACTTATCCTGTGTTAGACAAGTTGTAGGGCATAGCAATTGCCTGAAAGCTTAAAAATATTTTTAATGGAAATACTTATCACTTCATGAGAAGGCAAAGAGGTTTTGCATTTCAGATGCACCTGTCTTAAAGAAGCCTTCTCCAAAGTCAGAACTTACCCAAAGAAAAAGGTTGTTTGCTCCAAATGATACCTAACGTAACTAAATGTTTTCTGTAGGTTCTTTTGGAAATCCAGAAGGAATAGTAATATTACTCCACAATTATGTGCTTATGGAAGCAAGTAATTCCAACTACCCCCATCCCAAACAGAATGTGACAACTGCCTTGCTACCTGGATTTTCTGCTCTCTTGTTAAAGTGAGCATTTTCAAATGGAAACATGTCCTGCCCTGAGTTCAAACGCAACTTCCCTACCTCACTGAATATACACCATATCAAGCCCAAAATACTTAAACTTGTGCACCTAAATCAACTCACAGCTTCCCCACCCCACACACACCTTAATGTTCTATACAGCTAGGAAGAGTTCTGGTCTTTTACTTAGCAGACTTTTTATTCTTCCATCACCTTTCCTTAGCCACTTCCCAATTACCTGTATACCACCTAAGTATTTATTCTTATATATATCAATAACAAGGGTCAGCTTGCTTCGTGAAAGCAAATTCTTGATGTACGCAGCTTTTGATCTATCTTCTAACTTTAACCTCAACTCCTTAGAGGAGCTCTAGTGCATAAGAATCAGACAGCTTAGTGGTGTTGCACTTGGCGGCACAAAAATTGCTGTACCTTCTCTTGTAGATGTCCATGTGCATTTAGGAAAATCTCCATTCCCTATCAGGGAGTTAGTTAGCCTAAGGAGAATGCTATTTAAAGGATGATAAAAACTGAGGTCTTGCACCTTTTGCAGGTCTGCAAACCTGCGAAAATTACGTCATGCTCCTTTTCCTTCTCTAGAAAGCATATATTGTCCTCAAATAAAATAAAAGCCCCCCCACCAAAGGGAATTCTGAGCAAAGGCTGAAGAAACTATATACAGAATTGATAGCTTGCTAACTTTTTCCATTTGGGCTTTCTCTTTCATATGCATCCAAATCAACTTTTGTATTTTAAAACAATTAAGACTTTAAGCTTAAACTCACAATACTAAATTAGGCAAAGCCAGAAAACTTATGTTCTCCTTTCTCAGCAGCATATTCGCTTGTCTCCAGCTTTTTTCTATTTATTGTTTCAAAAAAGACAAACGGACCAACCGTTTCTTCCACACCAGACCATCCTACACTAAATAAAGAATTTAGAGAGATTTAAAATTCTGATCCAAGTCACAGAAAGTTCAAAGCATATACAATAATGTCAAGAAGCCAGCTTTGATCAGTTTATCATTTGTATGACACCTAGCAACAAGACTGCATGAGCTTTTCAGAGTTACAGCAGATAATCTGAGATCCACACTTTTCTATTCACAAGACTGCAACGACAAGCTCTAAGCCTAAGCTTCTGTTTTTAAAGTACAGCTGTGTCAGGCACTTTGGTTGTTTGGTAAAGGAAAAAACAATATTTAAATCTATCTTGTAATGAGGTGATACTAACAAATTGAGGTTTCTTTGTCCACCCTCCCCCCTGCCCCTTTTTTTCACCTTTTTCTTCTGTTACGTGCTGTATGTACTGTTTAACACTGGCACACTTCAGCAGCAATGGGCAGCTAGGGTATTCTGCGTCTAGCACAACTTGATCAAGTGGCTGGAACTTTCCTTGCTGCTGAAAATACATCAAAGGGATTACAAAGGCATTACTAAAATGTTAAGACACATATACACACACTACACATATATATAAATATATATGCATGCAATGGCCGTAGTTTTAAAATAAAGGATTTAAAGAAGATGGTATTTTGAATGGTAACACATGACACATTCAGAAACTGATTACAAAGCAAGCTATAAATATTTATTTCAGACCAGTAAATACCTGCAAAATGCTGAACTCTTCAAACAGTGCACTTAAAAGGCGAAATTTAAAACAACATGGGGAGAAACTAATGTGAAGTACAGTGGGATTTTTTGGAAGATGACATTAAGACACAGTAGTCAGAGTGTGCCAATAGTGTTTTAGACCAAAACCTGTTGGATTAAACCCAGTGTCATAACTTCCATTCAAATTTTGCTTTTCCTTCCACAAAGATAAATCTCAAAGGAGCAGGGCAGCTTCTGGAACACAGTATTAACCTCTGACCTCCGGAAAGTCAATTCCAGTTTGGCCAGAGGAGGGATATAAAGTGATTTTGGCACAACTTAAATAGCCCCACACATGACAGAACCATCAAACAAATTTTGCCACTGCCAAACAATGCATAATCATTCAGCACGGTTTGGCACAACTGGCAGCCTTCCCTTTGGAAAGATCCTTCAGCGCATCAGTACAAAGACTCCGTGAGCTTCTCATGTTCAGAGAGTGCGTGGTCTCTGCAGCCAAGGCTGAACTCATTATACTGGTCAGCATGAAAAAACCCACTTGGGTATACTGCTTTCATTATTAATTAATTCTCTTGCTAGACAGTCAGAGGCTTAATAAAAGTAACCATCTATTGTTAAATCAGAAGAAAAACAAGAAAAAAAGTTCCAAATGAATGCACAAAAAGCAAAACTAGAAAGTTTTTAGAGGGTTTTTTCTCCTTAAAAAGGAAAAGGTACAGTAACAGTGACAAAAAGATTATGAGACACAGAAATAAAGCTGCCATAAACTCTTTCTTATAGATAACTTACCTGCTTGTGTCTCAAAGCAAACACAGCTGCATTTACATCATGCATGGGCACAGAGCCTGAGCCAAGAAAAGTCCTGTATAGGAGATGGCTCTGCTCAGAGACACACTAAGCAATCCTACATCACACTATCAAAATCCATGGACAATGCAAAGGATGATCCCAAGATGCCCAGTGACAACCATTAGTTCAAGCTAGAAGTGATTGTGCTGCCTTCAAGCTAACCTTGCAACAAGACCTCCCTTTACTGCAGAATACACTAGCTTAGGCAAGGTGCTGCAGGAGTGCATTTGCCCTTTTTTAGGACCCAGAACAGCTCTGTGCATTTGTCTGGCATCATGCCTGGCCTAGAAAACTAGAAAACCTAAAAAACAAGGTACTGAAAAAAATGAAGGGCAGCACAGGACTCTTCCAATGCACAGAAACAGCAGCAGTAATTGTCCTTTGCTCAGGCTACCTCAACAGCCCTCCATGCAGAGAGTGGAGAGTTACTGCTCCCCTAATTTATGTTTGGTATAAGGCTTTCAAAGGGATGATGAATTCAAATAGAGCACAGTACCCAGGGAACAAGCTAAAACTATTCCTTGTGAAATGACTTCTTCTGATGGACCATCCTGACCACAGAAATACAGAATACATCTGCACACCCTGTACCTTAAATAATTAAGAAATAACTACAGAACAGTAAGTTACTATTAAAAAGGTACAGGAAGACTTTATATCTTCACCATAAAAAAATTGTTCTCCTGCATTCTTCCACTTGCACTCTAAAGCAGAAAACAGTAAGCAACCTTGTAAGATATTCTTTTAGAACAAAAACTCTTAGGATGCATAAAGGGCAACTATTGTCTCCACAAAACAAAACAACCAACCAACCAAAAAAAAAAAACCAAACCAACATTTCCATTTTATTTTGTGCCCTTTTTCTCACAGGCTGTTTATAAAATATAAGTCAGTAAATTTGCCTATGACTTTCGATATATTTCAGAAATTTAAGTAGGTTTTGCTACACCCATGATAAATCAATTAAGCCATTTATTATTACCCAACTTTTCGATACTTGGTCATCCCATTGCTATTCTGTGATGCGCCATCACTACAAATACTGCTTCTAAAAAGGTAATGTTTCCTTTCAAGTTCAAACTGCCACAGAAATGTTCCTCTTTCCTCCTCCATAGTATCCAAATTATTCTTTTTCCCTTCTTTCCCAAAATAACCATTCTACTGATGCCTCAGAAAGGGCACTAGCTTGTTTTGATTTGATGACATGTCAGCATTTTAAATTCAATAGCTCTGGGACAGGCTCTCACAAAAAGACAAAAGAGATTCTCTTCTTCTCTTAAAAAAGGAGGTGATTAGAGCTTGTTGAGATTGAAAGCTGACTCTTGTAACTTAATCTACCGACCAAAAAATTTGATGCAAACAAAAATACTTCCAGGTATTCATATAACTCTGCTTTAAATGCAAATTAAATTTCCATTATTATGGAAGACACTCTTTGTAAAATTAACATAACTTCTGCTGAACTGAAGTCAGAAATAATGTTTTCTCCTGAGAATTCCAGAGAATAAAGTAAAGCAGGCTTACCTCCTTGTCTGCCTTTATGAGGTAGTAAAGTATCAGAAATAAGGGGTCCATTGGTGTAACAAACAGCAGGCGCCCATCTAGGTGACAGACATACAAAAGTAAGCTTACACAATATCTTCACTTTTTTGGGGTTTAGGATGGTTTTTAGCAGTGTGAAGAGCACTTTTTTTTTTTTTTTTTTTTTAGTAAGTAACCCAATATTTTAATAAAATGGACAGGAAAGTTGTATTTGTAATTTTACATTAAAAATACAGAGACAACTCAATTCTCTATCCTGCCAAACCAAAGAAAGAGCTCCACTTCAGGACTTCTGGCTTCATGTACTCTGTGTTTTGCCTTTTTTTTCTGGACTGTAATAAAACCAGCAAAATGGCAGCTGCCCTCTATTGGCAGATTTGGGGGCAACAGAAACTTGATTTGGGATACCAGAGAGATTGAGCAATACTCCCTCTCCAACACTGGGCAAGGCAACATTGCGCTGGCAGAAGAGATAGGCAGGACAAGAGACACTTTCAAGAGCTGGTTAAGTTAAAGCTGCCTCTCATCTGTAAAGGCAGAAACTGATGCAGTCTCCTAATGGAACAAAATAAACTTAGAGCAGAGAACATGGCTCAGTGTGTTGCATTCAAGGTTACACACAAAGGAAGGACTCGGTCTCCCATTGAAACAGACACCTCTGCCCATCTGGAGTTCATTGCAGGACAATGGCTTAGTCAGGCTTTTTGTATAATTGTAGATAATTGGAAACAATGTAACATCAAGGAAATTCACTAATGAGACCAAATAATTGATGACAATTTGACAGTAATTAGCAAACCAAAAGCAAATAAATGTAATCTTTCTGTTTTAAATCACATGATTAAGATAATAAAGAAAAGGAAATCCTATTATGATGGCCCTAAAACTAACAGAAGATTCGGGTGGGAAGAATGTGGTTTGGGCAAAGCTGATACCTATCCTAACATCTGTATTACTAACATGATACTCTGTTTGAGGCACAGCAAGCATCAGGACTACTTACAAACACAAAAGCTTTGGTATTGAAACCGGAAGGAAAAAAACCCACTAGCCACTTTCTCAAAGCTTCCATTTAAATGCTTTCCACTGAACCTCCAGAAAGAGGGTTGTTTTTTTTTTTCTGTTCCAAAGATTCAGACTCACTAGAGGTGTATAAAGACCTCTGCCTTTCTCTGCAGATAATTAGATAATTTGTTTTAACTACAAACACACAGCTTTTTGGTGTTGTTCCTCTGACCGTTGCAGAGATACAGCAGCCCTAACATTCAGGAACAATTTTTCCACTGTATCTTTTAAAGAAAATCAAGGGCATGATTCCTTAAGGCAACTGCTTCCCAAGGGCCAAAATAAAGGTTAGAGAGGGAGAGAGAGAACACAATGTGGACATAATTGGGAGCAGGGAGCAGGCCCAGTCTGTTGGCTCACCCCCAAGATGGAGCAAGGAAAAGCTCACAGACAGACTGCTTGCATTGCTTTATGTGCCTGCAGAGGATGTTTAGAAGTTAGCACACACTTTGGGATATTACTGTTAAAGAAGGCATATGTCTGGAAGGGTTGCTTTTATTTATTACTATAAATGGACTTTTCTCTAATGAAAAGGAATAAAATAAATATACCTTGATCTCCTGAATTAATACTTATGGACATGCTGGTCTGTGGACATGCTGGCAGAGAAATACTGCTACAATAACATCCTTACTGAAAAGGGACTGTGAAAGCCGTCACAAGCAGTTACACAAATGTCCTCCTCATTTTCAGAGCAGTGAGCAGGATCAGAGAATGTCCAGGATGGCACAGATGAGCTCATCCAAACAGATCACTGAAATGGCAGCTTCAGACAGCAGGGCTCTCCTGAGAACCCAGGACTCAGGCTGGGGACTACAGGGGTAATTAAAAGAATGCACGACCACACATTTCAATGCTTGGAGCTCTAACACACCACTTTGCTCAGCTAGCTAAGGCCTTCCAGCCCTTTTTTTCCCTTCCCATAGGATAATACATATTAACTTACACAGAGGACTTGCTGGTGTGATTGACAAGGAAAGCTAAGTATTTTATGGCACTTCTGTGTAAATACAATTGAATTACTTACCCCTCCTTCCCCCCTCAAAAAATGACAAATGAACATCTGTCTAATTGAGGCTGCCAAAGGCAACCTTTTAAAGAGAAATGACAAAGCCCCCAGCCCTGGTTAAATCCATATGGCAAATGAGTCTATCAGAAGATGAGGATATGATGCAGCAAGTCTCAAGCAACAAGGAAAAACACCTGTAAATTTTCTAGAAGAGAGAGGGAAGGTCTGTGTACAAACATTAGTTAAAGTTGGGGGAAAGGTACATGATGCAACTCACCTTGTTGAACAGTCTGACCTATAAACCAGGAACGACGCTCCTCATGAAAAGCTTTTACTTCAAACAGCTGCTGTGCACCACTATTGAATAAGTAAAGGGTTGCTTCCCCTGTTGAAAAGAAATCTGGTTTGTGTTTGTAAGCTTTCACAAAAATCAAAAGAATACCCAATATGTTTGAAGAATGTGCCTTATATACATACAGACACACAAACATACACACATTCTACATAAACTCACTACAAAGAGAGCTCAGACAAAAAACACTATTATATACAGATGTTCATTTACCAGCTCTATAAACGAAACTGAATTTGAATCAATAAATAAGATGTGTGAATAGTTCATCTTACAACACAAAGCCTTTGATCCAAACTCAAATCAAAATCACCCAAGAAATCAGCTTTTCTCTGTAGTGAAGGGGGAAGATGGAAAACAAGAGAATTCCCTCTCCTTCTATCACGTTTGTCTTGAAGATACCAGACTCTGAGTGAGGGGAACAAAAGTCTCAAACCCTTCATGGACAATTTGAAACACTTTTTTTTTGTGCACCAAAAATTGGATTGCAATGACTCAGTATGGGCAGATGTGTAAAGTAAACAAGGAATCTAGAAGAAGTTGGTTTGAAGTGCCCATCAGAACCTTAACAGTTTGGGAAAGAAAAGGAAAGCTTTATTTTAGGTCATCCCATAGCAGAGCTCTACCATTTCCCATTAGTTTTGGGTTACAATGGAAGGGTGACAAACACATTGCAAACAGGACTGGCATTTTCCATACCTAAAATGGGAAGTTGCCACGACTACAGAAGGAGCCACTGAAATGTGGTCAGCTGAGCCTGTTGGCTGGACTGCTTCTATCTCGGTTATCAATCCCCCTTCAAGAAACAAGAGCAACTACAGCAAGGCTGTCCTGCTTAAAACACATAAATTGCAAAGCTGCACTGCCTTGCAGATCATGGGCTGGCTCCGAAAAAGCTCAATGTAAGCCCTGAAAGCTGACATCAGCACTGCTCTTCTCAGTCTGCAGACACCCCCAGGTGCGGAGGGAGGTCAGCTAAAACGGGCAGACACATGAATTCCCAAAAATGACTGATAATGCATTTTTTTCTCCCTTTAACCAAAAGGCTGACCAGATGTTTAACCTCATTTAAGGATATAATTTCAGTTCTCTGATAATTTTTCTTTAAGGTAGGGGAGGAGAGGAGCAACGAGTAGTTATAAGGGGGAGCAGGGGTTTCAATCATTACCACGTGCACCCTCAACAAGGGTCTGCACCACAGTTTGATCAGCACCACATCAAACTACTCACAGAAGTGCTGACTGAACAACTTAAGACTCCTAGCAGTGAGCATGCTAGCCAAATCCAGTGGTGAGCGGCAAAATCTTGAGTAAGGGACCCTTCTTATTACTGGAGTACAGCTCCTTCATTTATGTCATTATGCTAAAAGGACAGTCACCACAGGTTCCCCACAGAACAGAAACTCTAGGGGATGGAGAGAGAACCCAGGCAGCTTTGCTCACAACTTCACCAATGTTTCTTGTGGCACTTCGGAATTGCAGTCTGATCCTACTTTATAGCCTTTGTAAGGGATAGAAATTTTGTCCTTTTTACCTGTCTGTATGCTTTTATTTAATAAAGTGGTTAGCATGAATTCTATAGTGTGCTGAGTCCTTCAGTGCCTATTTATACACTATCTGGCATCAACAATTCATCTGTTAGACCCAAAGGTAAGGAAAACACATTAATAGTGTGTTCTCAGTTCTTCCATTTTCAAACCTTGTATTTATAATAGGCTACATAAGTGAAAGTTTATGCAGGCCTATAAATAAGGTCCTGTAAATTCTAAAAGAACACACCCAGGCAATCATTGCACTTTAGGTTTTCCTCAAAAAACTTTCCCAAGATCTATGATTCTACAAGGTAAACAGATCTCTTTTTACACAGACAAAAACAAATTAACATCTACGTTTTTTTTAAAAACATAACAAACTACAAAGCCAATACACTACAGCAGGAAATAATAACACAGGTGGAAAATAGATGTGGCTTTGTATTTCCATTGTAAATCTGAGCAATCAAAAAATGATTGCTGAGTGATGAGTAAGTGATTTTATATTCTGTATTACCATTTTGGACCATTTTCCTCTTTCAAGAACAAGTATGGGTCCTATAGTGTGACACTAAAATGTATCTGAAGACTTTAGTTACACACATATATGTAAATACATATAAATTTCAGACCAAAACCATAAAACTTTAATCTACAGAAAACAAATGAGCTTAAGCAAAGAAAGAAAAACAAGCATGAAACATGTTTTGCAAACAAAATGTTAACCCTACAAAGGCTTACTGCAAGTTTCTGTTGCAGTGTCTCATACTCAAATTATTAAATAATCATAGAATAGTAACAAATCCTTGGCAAAAAGAACAATCTCACTAGAAGGAAGTAACTGTGGGATAGTAGTGTCATTGTATTGCCTGCATTTGCTGGTCTTTCCAATGCATTTTGAATTAAAAAGTGCCTCATCCTCTACTAAGGAGAAAAGAGACACTATGACCTGGACCAGGAAGAGAAAATACGATCTAAAAACTAAAAGACCCAAAAAGCTTGGTAAGTACAACTGAACCACTTCGTCAAGCTATATTTATTTTATAGCATAGGATGAATGTTAAGAAGCCTAAATTTGGATTTTTAAAAAAAAGCCCAGACTGAACACCCAACACTGTAAGGTCCCCAAAATTAATGCACTTAAAAACAGAACTTAAATTACACCCCTTTTTTGTGCTGCCAATATTCCTGATGAATAAACAGTTCAACCAATTAAAATTATAAAAGAAATCCTAAATGTTTGCACAGCATTAACTATCTGGCATAGCCAGCAGTATCTTTGGCACATAAGACTTGTACTATCATCATTATTCCAGCTTTGTGAAATATGAATCTTTCAGTGGTGGAGAGAATCAACCAGAATTTTAACAGGCTCATGTCACAATTCCAGAACTTGCCTGTGCTTGGATTGCGCAGTTTTGTAAACAAGGGTTCGCTGTCAGGTGTCTTAGGGGGGTCAATAGCAGCCTCTGTAGGGGGAGAGGAAAAAGTTATGAACTTGTAAATTGTGAGGTATTTCACATCTGCTTCTCCAAGACATTCAGAATTAATTGGATTGACACTTTTTGAAAACACACACACACACACACATCTGCCTAAAAG
Source organism: Acanthornis magna (assembly GCA_036785705.1). Classification (NCBI taxonomy): domain Eukaryota; kingdom Metazoa; phylum Chordata; class Aves; order Passeriformes; family Acanthizidae; genus Acanthornis; species Acanthornis magna. Next base: position 20,211,356 of record JAWUZG010000090.1, read on the forward strand.
TTATATTCCTCAACCCAAATTCATCCTACCTGATCAAGGCACTTAAATTATGATTCCAGACTTCCTGGCACTCTCTGTCTGTCACAGGAAAGATATGCACCTGGGGATGATTTAGATTTTGAAAACCACTTCCCCCTAGAGAGCCTTCAGGCAAGAGAGCTCCTAAATTTGACATCCCAGTTAAGTAAGATGAACTGATATCCTGCCCTGATTAGTCACAAAGACAATGAGAATGCTTTGGTTAGTTATGCCAAGCACAATGTGGACACCAAAAAAGTGCAAAAGGTAAAATACACATGGGAAGAAACTGTGGTCCTTTAAAACTTTCAGGAAGTCAGATTATGCAGGAATTAGCTTATTCTAGCTGTTACTTCTGTGGAAAACATGCACACTTATTTATCTGTTGTGCATAAACTTGAAAAATAAAGAGTGCATTTAACTCCCCACACAAGAAAAAGAAGCTGAGAGAATACAGCACCTCTGGCTTAAGCCCCTTACAGTTATTCTCTTTTCTGTATCTTCAAACAAACAGAAGACAAAAAGCAGAGCCACAAAAGTATAATCTTTTTGTGAAACTGAAAAAAGAAGGAAACAGCTACCACAAGGATGCTGACTCAAGTACAAGAAAACACATCTGTAAGTATCCCCAGTTAATTATATTCTATCCAAGTTCTCTTTGTAGGGGAAGTCTAACTTATATTTATGAAAACAACTTCCCACATCTCAGTACAGAGCACCATGACAGCATCATCTTTCTTAGCCTGCATCCTGCCAGTTCTGCCCCAATTCCTTTCATACAGGCATTCATCAGAGCAAGGAAAATTACTAAAACATTTCACATATATAACCAGTATCCAGACCCCAGAGAATGGACTGACAGGGATCAGGCTGCTGTTTATGTTGTGGTGCTGCTGAGGAAAGCAGAGAGGAGCAGAAGAGGCAGACTGCATTACTGTTCAAAGGAACAGAAGTGCCACATTGTCTTCCCCTTTCAGTAACAGCCAGCACGTTTGGGAAGAGGGGGCTGGCGCAGCTCTTTGGCAAACAGGGAAGTAGGAACAACCGCAAGTAGCTGTCCCACACCCTGGCCAAAAGCTCCAACATACCTGAAAAGGCCAATTGGACTTCTCACACTTGGCTGCTCACTGACACCTCAGGGGCAACAAAAAAAAAGCCCCAAATAACTCTCAGCCTTCACATCCACTCCTTGTTATTCTGTTGTGTCACCAACAGCAGTTGCCCAGATAAAGACATACGCAGGACACAAAAAGCAACTGTGTTTAGTGATAAAAGTGTTGGAGGGTAATAGGTCTCAGTGTTTCAGAGAATTTAGAGTAATTTTCTTCCCTTCAGTATTGAACTGAGTCTTCAGGTGGCTTGAAAAAGGGCTTCAAAAAGTTTCAGTATAAGTTGAGAGCTTTTAATGGAAAAAGTCCGTATTTGCTAACCAGACTTGCTTCATATGCTGATACATAAACACACGGTTGTCAAGCTACATTTGCCCTGGCAAAGGTGACCTTCCAATTTCTAGAGCTGTGTATATTTCAATTCTTGACCACAGTTTAACATTAGTGTATTTTTTGTTACTTTTTAAAACACTGAAGTGATTAATGATAGTGAAAGAAACACACTGCATGTGTTTACTTTGATGTGTTTCACATGAATATGTTAAAATATACACTGTAAATGTGAGTTTCAAAATTTAAAACAAAAAGCAAAACAAAAAAACCCCAAAGGAACTTTTAGCACTTCCTTGCTCTGCCTTCTTCATGCATAGATTGACTCACTGGGAATGAGTCCAGCTGAGCCTGAAGTTGCATCTTGTGAACAAATAAGTTGACAAACCTTCCTAATTTACTGTTTTTAATGAAGTTCACCTCTTTACCAGGTTGAGATGTTCTCTTCCTAGCCTGCTACTAACACATTGAATTTATCCATCTCTGCTAAGCCTGGGAGACACCTGTAGGTAGGGAGCACTGAGTGAAACAAACCCAAGGGATACAGTGTCCCTTCTCTTCCTCATCAATCCTCTTCCTTCCCATGTGAAGAGCAGCACAGCTCTGCCCACTGAGCTCCCTGGTGCTCCCCAGGCTCCAAGGGGGTCACCCCTGCACAGAGGACAGCAGGGATCAAACCCCAACAAACAGTCGGAGCTGCAGGCTCCTGTCCCAGTGTCTCACACTGATGGGAACAGAGTGTGTGTCACATTCTCCACGCAGCTGCCACGGCAAAGAGTTTGCCTGAAGGGACCTGCACATGAGTACACACACACAAAGAGAAGGGAAGGACTGGGCAAAGGCAAAAGCGGTTTCTTTGAGTTTCTTTAACATTCAATTTCCTCAATATGTAGGCAATATTCCACTCCATTTCCAGGGGCATCTGAAGTATATTTTTGTTATAGATTGGCTTTACTAAGTGTCAAGTTGGCAGACAAAAAAAAGAGGCAATTGGGAGAATGCCTGCTTGGAAAACTGGATGCAATATTAACATGGCCTTGAGGGCAAAGAAGGCCCTATTTATCTGAATTTAAATACTTCATGACTAGGAAAATGCTGAGCAAGGGATTTTTGATGTTAGGTGTCCAAACCTAACTTATTTGTGTTCTGGCCTTTAGCCAGGAAAGGTAACTGGATTTCTTTAATGCCATTACATTTATCAGTCCTTGTATTTCAGCAAGGATCTCTTATAGCTAAGTAAACACAGACTTCTTAAAAAGCAGTGCTGTAGCCATTTTCTAGCAAAACTGAGAGTTAAACCAGCTTGAGAATTTTTTTTTCAGTTTTAAGGTTCATATCCAAATAAGAAATTATCTTACAGAAAATAAACAGAAAAAGGTAACATTACAGGAAGAGCTTTTTTGTTAAATTCTAAAGGAAAACATCAGATGATTGCCACTATGTTTATTACAACAATTCCCATAGCTCAGCCCAGAAAAACTTGTTCATCTACAAGAACACTTAGGGAGAGAGGTAAGACCTTTCTGAACAGAACACTCTCTACCAACAATAACACACCGTCAGGTCAGCTTACTAATGTGTCATTACAGCACGATTTTCTCCTAGAACAACATATGCTAGAATGATATAAAAAGCTGATAGAAGAGTACAGAGGGGCTAAATTAATCCTGCCTCAACGAGGCATCCCAGCCAGCAAGCCACTCTTTAAGACAGATGGCAGACACTTCCAGGAGGCAGCTGAACCCACCCACACCCTAATTCCACCCTTCTCATCCCCTGCAAGTGTATAGCTGTGCCTGCTTGGGCTTACAGACACCTCTGGCACTGCAGTGTGAATCCAGATGCAGCACCACTGCAGCTACACCAGAGGAAGAGGTTCCGAGGTAAGCACAATGCAGGACAATTACAACGCCGGACTAGTGAGTCTCCTTTGCTCAAGTTACTGCCCAGTGCTTGTTCACTACTAACCAGATCACACAAAGTACACCCAAAAATGTGCGTGATGTATCCATCCGTTTGGAGTCTACAGATCCCCAGAATCCTGAAGCTGAGCAAAAGAGACTAGGGAAGCTTAAATGAAGCTTTCCATTAGAGAAAAAGAGAAAAGACTATTGTATTTCATGGAAGTCAGACATACAACCAGGTAAATTCTATAAAGCACATAAACAGAACAAAGTGAAAATGAACCAGCTGTCAAAGGATTTTTGGCAATAATTTCTTCCACAATGGACAGATATGAGGCACTAATGAATCTGGTCATTAAAAGTGTTAGCTGGTACAGTAACATAAACAAATTGCAAAACAACATAAAACTCCCACTAAGATCTATGAAACTGTTATGGATGATGCAGTCAATTCACCTTCTTAAAAAAAAAAAAAAAAGCTTATAGAATACTATATATAACAGACTAATATCAAGTTATATGGAATTCCCAAGCAAAAAGCTGCCAGCCAAGCAAGCAAAAAGGCTGTAAATATCTGTCAATTGCGTAAGAGGAAAAAACCCTCTGAGAGCACAAATTTCCCAACCAACACCACCCTGCAAAGAAAAAGGACTATTTAAGTCTGGAAATATAAAGTTAAGATTTCATTTAAAAACAGATATTAAACCATACGTCACCTACACAAGTCTTTTCCATTCCCTTCTTAACTTCTAACTGTGCCTGAAAGGTGTGTCAGACGGAGACATTATGATGAAGCCCATTAAATAGACATTTTATGGAAGACTTTAAACTATGTAGCCTAAGGGTACAGATAGGTTAGATCTAATAAACATTTTATTTGTGCTCCTTTTAGAATATCAAGCCTGAAGAAAATGCCTTTAATTCAGTGCCCATGTCCTTTGTCATGCAGTATGCCCTGAAAAAAGCCCAGTGAAAACTAGCAAGTCCAGTACTTTGTATCACCCAATTTTTGGTAATTTTTCTAAGTTACATGGTAATTAACTGTAAGCATAATAAATTAATTCAGGTATGCACAGACTGAGGACACAGTTTCATAAATGGCTTCAAAATCACCAAAGATCACAGGCCATTGAAAAGTTCAGTGCTGGGATCCCCAACTCTGGTCCCTTCTTGTGCATCTCTGTTGCTCTTTGCCACCAAAACTAGCAATCTCATGGCCCCACAGCAAGTTAGCTCAGTTCACTGATCCAGCTGAGAAATAACCAGTCACAATGAAGAAGTAAACAATTTTCAACCCTATCAGTAAGTTCACGGAATAAGGGACAAAACCCATGGCAGAAGCAGATGGTATAGAATATAACCTACTCCATATATAACACAGGTGTCTTTGACCAGTGTACACTAATTAGAAAACCAGATCATATGTGAATTTACAGAGGTGAGAAAGCAGGAGACGAGCCACAGGACTACACTGTTGCTTCCTAGGCTCACAATACTCTCAGGGGAGCACTTAACAGCACACAGCTCAATTCGCCTCTGCAAACAGCCTGTATTTTGCAGGTGCTTACACAGAGGGTATGGGTTTGCACTTGCACACACTTGATTTTTCAAAGTATCTTAACTGTTACTCATTTAGGTAAACCTGATGTTACCTCACCACCTTACTCCTTTGACTGTGCAGAGTACTTGCTTCAGTAAGGGGGCTTTTGCCATGCCTATTGTAAAAGACAGAATGATTATCAGTTTGGTAATCATGGTATTTATTATTTGGTGCCCTAAGGAAATCATGTTTAATGTGACATAATTTAGAACATTCTACAATAAAACACAATACCTAAAAATGGCACTGTTTTCTATCTTGACCACAACTCCACAAAGAAATGCTGCTAGACAGTTTGAATGGTCTTTTGCTCCAGGACACAGCTATGCAATACAGCTAAATTTTAAGACTTATGCCTGAGAGCATCTTTTGGCTTCCCCTTATGCTGGCACAGTTCACTTCTTAGGCCAAATAAAAACAAAACCAAAAACATGTTCATGGACTCACTGGCAGCAATGGACAGTACTAATTCATCCATTACTGAAGTCTAGATGCTTGGCAGAATGTGCAGAGTTTCAGCTGAAAAAAGGAGAGGTCAGTCTTGAGAAGTTCAAGAACTGGTTATCACTTGAAAGGATAAAAACTACAGACTTCCCTGCTCAATATTTATAGGGTCAGCACTGGTGCAGCTGTATTACCGGCTGAATCAGCCCTATTCCCATGTGCAGAGAGGCCTAAGTTGGCATAAATTGGTCTCTTCCAAGCCAGATGGCAGAAAGCAGAAGTGGGAGATGGTGTTACACATTAAAACATCTCTTTTCAGTTATTTTATTTGCTATGCTTCCTTCTGGCTCCTTAGCTTGCCAGTTATATCTGGTTTATTCACAGCAGAGCTCAGTGTGCCTTTTAGGAGATGACATGTAAGAAATAGTGCAAATTACCTGCAGGCAAAAGGCTTTGTTCAGGAGATGCAAATGCCAGTTTAGGGGGAGGTTTAGTAAAATATGCCCACAGAGTGCTAACTTCTAAAATAAGCATATCCACATTCACGTTATTAAAAAAGTATATAAACAAGTGTACATATTTTATATAGGCTGATGTTTTGATTCAGCTGTTAAAAAAAAATACGTATTTGTTTGTTGTAAACATTATTTCCAAGTTCTTTACCTAAATTATTCTGGAAAGTATTAATGTTCGACTATTCTCAATTTTGACACTCCTTACAACTTTTGATTCAAGCACCCTAACAGCCCAGCACTGTGATCTATTTCACAGCAGATAAATTGAATTGTTTCTTAAACACTAAATGAAAGCATGTATCAAAGTGCAAGGATGGAAAAAAAAATTTATGTAAAACCTGTCTACTTCTGTTTTTAAAGCAAACTAGTTTCATGAATTAAGTATTCCACAGCTTCTTTTGCTATGACACCTTCTCTCGCTGTGATCCAAAATTTTCAAGTCAAATGCTTCCTCGGTTACTGCATGGAGACAAAAGTTCCTTAGTCTCAATTGAAAGGACGAAGGATTAATTTAATGTGTGCTGATGCCCTATGGTTTGGCATCACAGCCCATTTATTTCTGCCTCCATTTGACTTTTGGCATATATGAGATTTGTTCAAACAATTTGCCAAGTCTAATGTGAAACTGCTCCTTTTATTTTTGAATAAGTAATTCCTAAAAATAATAGGATTGTTAAATTTCCCTCCCCCATTGCAACCCTTCCAGTTCTATTCATATGGCAGTTCCCATAAAACAATAAAAGAGCTAATCAATTTACTGGTTAAGAAATCAGACTGAAAAAATGTGCTCAGCTTAACTCGTCTAGTTCAGAAAAATAAAGGTTGAAAATAATTTTCAGCATGCAGCTAACCCCTGCTTATTTTCCTAACACAAAGACAGAACATATCAAATACATCGGTCTTAACTTTAGGTGTAGAGTGGAACACCAGACTTAAAAAACTGCCTTCAATTCCTGACCTCTTTGCTAAAATCAGTGAAGAATATAAATAGTTCCAGTTCTGACATAACACCTATCCCTGAGGAATACTGAAAAACAGACTGTCCTTCACACCAATCCTGTTAAGCAGCTAGTGTGATTTTGGTAAGACCGGTTTGAAGCCATTATGTAAGAATGTTTATTTGTTATACAGAGCCCAGATCAGATCTATGTCATACACAGTGACTTTACCAGAGTATTTGGGAGTTTTCCAAAGCCCTGCCCTTAGATTTAGATAGCCCTAAAATTAGATGGGGTCTCAGCAGTATTTCTAAGTCTAGAAAAAAACTTCTAGCTCTTATGATTTTCAGAGAACACATTAAAAATGATAGTTCCATGGGCCCAGCTCAAACGTCAAGTAGAAATTTCCTGCACTCGCACAAAAAAGTAGCAGGATTTTTTTTTTTTTTAAGTACATGGATACTCAGTAAATACAGACAGCATCTGCTCTACTCAAGCACATCATTAGTAACTTTGTAGCTGTGAGAGAGCCCAGTTTTAATCCCCAGGAGCTACTACTTTTCCCTTCTACCTGTTCAGTAGCTAGACCAACAACAGAGGGCCTGTACAGGAATTTCTGCATTCTCAAGGGTAAAGGAGAGTTTGGATACATGGGTAATGTAACAGCCTTGATTATCCAACTACCACTAGAAATGCAGAAAAGCTCTATCTGGAAACTCAGCCATCCACAGGTGAAGCCCGTGTGGGTCCTTCAGGACTCATTAGCACTTTGGTGTCTCTGTACCATGATTTCTCCAGAATTCCAGATTCGGGAGGTCTTCTTAACCATCAACGTCAAGCACTCTGCACAAAGCAAGCTCCGATCCAGATGTCCAGCCAAGCTAATAAAATCTCCTGGAACATGGAGCACAGCACAGAAACACCCAAGTGGGTCTACGCAGAGCCAGCTTGGTCCATCAGGACTTATTAGTTCAGACAGTGCCTGAGAGCAGCTGCACTGCAAAGCTGGTTCTGGAAACAGCAGAGATGTGTTAACATGGCACAGCACTTGAACTAATAAACTGCTAGCTCTGAGCCGAGCCTGCCCCAGGCTAAATCTGGTGCCTGTGTATCCACTGCACAGTTAATCAGCAACTGCAGAAAAAGCCCAAAGAGTTCACTCTATTTCAAGCCCAGCATGCACAGCTCTATTGCCACCAACGTGCCCAAGTTTTCTGTTCTTGTCACCTTCCTCCATACGACCAATCCCTCCATCTACCCTCTTCCTGTTTGTTCGCTGTTTTCTCTCTTGGCCATTCACATCCATTTCTCAACCTTGCACATCTCTGATAAGGCTGCACAATGTCCATCAGCAGCTTCCAGCCTTTCCGAAGGCATTAACATGACTACAGCCCCTTCTCACCCAACCTTCTCAACCAGATCAACACTACCTAACTCCTCCCCCACCACTTCAGCCTTCCCTTTCTGTCCTGCCCTTGGTGGTTCAACCCCTAACCAAGGAACCATTATGTTTATAAAAACAAAACAAAAATATGACTGAATTTGCATGTCAAATTGTCCTGTCTTCATGGACAGAAAGCAAGTATCAGCAGAAACACCATCACAAGAGCTCTCACCAGGCCAAGGGCAGGCTACCATTCCTAAAGGTAAAATTTGCTGTCTCACCTAGAAGTCGCTTAGCAGTCAGCTCACAGTCTCAGTCTGAGGCTCTCCTTTTCCCTTCCTACTTGGACTTCCCTTGGTGCGATTCTCCCACGCCAAACGGCCTGAGAGTCTTGATGTGGCGAAAGGGCTGGTGAGGGCAAAGACTGTCACCAGCCTGCTGATAACAGCAGTGGACAAGGAAAGAATGAAGGCAGGCAAAGACTGATGGAAATGGAGCCCAGGGAGACGGGCCTGCTGATAGAATATCAGCTCTGTCTCTCAGCTCAGTCAACCCTGCTTCCCCTCCCCACCTTCACCCACCTCTACAAACCACGCAAAGTAACTGCTGAGCATATGGTTTGTGGCTCTGTCCTGTGATGTGTAGGCATGAGAGGGCCACTAATTATCAAACTTCTACAGTACAGTACTGGAAATATGACAGAATTAATTACTTGCTACAGAAAGTGGCAGTCTGCCTCTCTAAAAACAGTTCACACCATAGGTAAAACAACCACTCTGACTGCATTATTCCTCTAGCCAGAATCATGACTTCAACAAAGAACATGGGCAGTTCTACCTGGCAGAAGAGATTCCTTGCTTCTGAGCTGTTTCCAGAACACTGAAACCAATATAAAAACTACAAAATCAGAAATGAAACTGAAATTTATCTCTTCAGTCATCACACACGCTCTGAATGGCAGAGTTGCAATTTATTGTCCATGCAGTCTTGCAGCGTATATTGTGTACTGAAACAAGGAAATTAGTAGTGATTTCATAACTTTTAATAGTAAAGCAGACAAGCACACTCTGCTCACTTGCTATGGCACTTAGGAATGAAATCTGCCTGCTTTCTAGCTGCTGTGTTTGATATCAATCCGATGCTGTCAGTTGCTGAAAGCCAAGCAAGAAAGGCTCTCACTTTTGTCTTGCACGTGCTTTTCACAGCTAAGTATTTCTACATGTCACACGGACAGTAAAACCACAGTCAGATGGATTCTCAGAACACAGTAACTAAGGAATCATAGCAACACATGCACCATCACTCAGAACTCCAGCCATACTTTTGCCTTGTTCTAGGAAGCTACAGTGAAACTTCTAAGTCTGAATGATTGACAAATCCTGATACTTAAGAAAGCAAGTTTCAGTTCCCATTGTTTTACTTCCATACTCCTTACAGACCTTATTCCTTTTTAGACTACGATCTAGTCTCTTTGTAGAACTAGTCACCATCTCCATCCATACAGGACCTTCTAAGATGCCACAATCAAAGCAAAATGAATGGCATACATCCAAGTGGAGATGTTATCAGGCTGGGCAGGATGGTATAAATTACAAACCTTTCAAGCTCTTCTAGGAGACAGGCTACCCAGGTGACTAGTTCAAACTAACCTAAGCACTTGGAACCAAGACCTTAGAAAGTGCCTTTTTTTCAAGAAAAGTTTGGGACCTTCTTGCACAGAAGGAAACCACACCTTGTCTCTTCCTCCCACTACGCGCAGGATAATGGCCACAGATAAAAGAACATAAACAGTCTGTTGACAGCCAGAAGGTGCTGGTAGACTCAGTAACAAATGGCATTGAACTCACATCCAGAAACAGATCCTGTACTTATTTACACCAGTTGTTTTTATGTATGTATGTAGCATAATGCCATACTGGTATCATGAAGATACAGATTGTCATATGAATAGAATTTTACTGTCGGAGAAAGGATATTTTTGTTTTAAATCCAACTACAGCCATTTTCATTCCTGAAAGTAATCAAGTCTCCCTATTACACACTCTGCTAAATAGCCAATGAAAAAATTCTGAGATTCATTCAACAAAGCATTTAAGAAATACAAAACTCTGAAAATGACAACTTCAAAAAAAACACTTTACTGAAAATCATGCTAAAACCACACTAAAATCACTAAATGTTTCATTTCAGCAGTCTTATTCATATGGCTAGCAAGTCTCATCAGCTGTGGTGTTCTGAATTTATCAGCCACAGACTTTTTTTAAAAATCACTATGAGCTTTGAAGTTCGACTAAGGCTTAATAAACTTTCTTACAGGGCTGGAGTACTATATAAATTTTGTCAGAGCTATGCTGGCATAATTGGTAATACAAACTGTCTGGCTTCATGAAAGTTACAAGCTCTGGCTCCAATCCTGCAAACACTTACTGAAGAATTTAATTTACTGCACAGAACTGACTACTCATGCCTAAGCTAAGCATATTTGTAAATATTTGCACAGTATGGACATCTGTTGGCATAGCCAGTCATCTGATACAAGATTCAGCTTTAAATCCTAGCCTGCATAGAGTCAGTATTAAAAAAAAGGAATTCCTCACTTTATAAATTCCTTTCTTAGCATCAAGCATGTCAGATACCAAAGGGTGGAACCAGAAAGTTAAAACCAGAGGAAGAGAGGAATCGGTGAAATCATAACACTTGGTTCTGTTTCTCATGTAACTAGAGAAGCCTGGTTTTTTATGGGTGCATGTCACAAGATTGAGCTCCTGCCTCATTTTCAACCTTTGCTGAACTAAGCTCTTGCTGTACCTTTCCTTCAGTGGTGCCATTTATAGCATTTCTCACATAATCACAGGCAAAGCTCATAAAATTACTCCCAAAAAATCCTCCTTTTTATCAGGTTTTGTTTTCAACACTTTTAAGTTATGGGTGGGCTAAGAAATAGCCACAGTACAAAGCTGACCCACAGATAACCATGCAAATCATATTTCCTTAAAAAAAATCAAACTAGAAAAAAGCAATGATGTCTCCTTCCTCTTAGTTCCTTAGCGTTTGAGTACATCCTGTTCCACTCATCCTCTTCAACAGCGAAACATTTTGTGATCTGTTTGTTCAAACCTGATACCAGGCAGAAATACATGTGAAGGAGCAGAGGCATCCTCCCACTGATTCAGCCCTACATGGGAGGGAGCGAGCCTACACAGTGCATAAGGCCTTGGTGGATATCGCACCTGCAGAGCTGCCACGTGGAGCTCTGCTTCTTGGGAATAAAGAGCTGAGATCTCACTCTGACTTAGGACTGAGTCTGCTTGACAGCTGTGGCTTAGGGCACTGAACCGTCTCCTTTAAAAAACGCCGGAATGGACTGAGAGGATGGCGACAAGGCGGGCCGTCAGCTCCGGGGAGGGGACAGCGAGACCCCATCAGGGACATCGGTGACAGGAGCCCTCGGCAAAGCCCTAATGACACACACAATTGAAACGCACTGAGCCAGCGGGGAGAACGGGATCCCCGGAGAGGGCAGGGCGGGTACCCCGCGGGGCACAGCAGAGGCTGTGTCTCAAACCGGCCTCACCACGCCCGGGCGGGGTCTGCCCGCTCGCAGCAGCCCAGGCACCGGCCCCAGCCCCGGGGAAGGGCGCCCGCCTCCTGCCCGAGCCGGCGGGGACAAGGCAGAGCTGCCCCTGCGCTGCGCGGCGCGGCGCGGAGCGAGCCCGCCGGGTTACCTGGGGCAATGAGCACCCACTGCGCGGGGTGCGCGCCCGCGGGACGCCGCTCCGCGCCCGGCGCGCTCCGTGCGCCCCGCATGCTCCCAGCGCCCCGCGATGCCGCGATCCCGCCGCTCCCGCCGCTCCCGCAACATGGCGGGCTGGGCGGGCCGGGAAGGGGCCGGGCGGCCGCGGGGATGGCTCGGGCCGCGCCGCCGCTCCGCCTCTTCCCTTTCCCCTCGCCCCGAGGCGCGCAGGGAGCGGGCGGCGCTGCCGCGGTACCAAAGGCGCTCTTGTGCCTCGGGCCGGCGGGATGCTCCACCCGCCGGGGCAGGGCAGCGCCTGGGGTTCCTAAACGCTCCGGGTCCCAATGGGACATCCATGTCGGAGGGTCCGCAGACAATCAGAAGGTTGTGTTAGTAAATTGCACGCTTGGCGTGGAAGTTGGTTTGTTAGTCGCTGACCTAGTGTGTAAACACACGGCAGTGGGTTTTGGATGTAGGGGTCAGGTGAAAGGGAAGAGAAAGAGGAAGACATGAGTTATAAAGGGGGAGAGAGAAAGAAGGAGAAAAAGAGAGGGGAAAAGAGATTACTGGTCCTGATTCCAGCACTGATCCAGCTCATGGGCCTGGGGCCACTGCCCAGGCTTGGGAGGGGTACCTTTTTATGAATAGGTTTTCTCTACCGTGAAGACAGATTTCTCTCTTTCCATGTAAATTAGTTACCAAGTGCAGTCCGATCTTTCAGACCTTTCTAGAAATGGGTCAGAGGGATTTGGGGAGCTTGGGTGGTCTTGATCCCCCCCCCCCCCCCACAGTCCATGCCCACTTCTTGGCCTCATCATTCCTGTGCTTGCGCTGTACTGTGTTGTGCTCATCTCCAGGAACTAGAACAAAGGTAATTGTCCAGGAAAAGTGCTGCCCCTATCTCCACACGGTCCCCTTCTCCAGCCACATCTTGTTCTTTCTCATGACTTGTCAGTGCTGTAGTAGTTACTTCTTTCTCACAGTGTGACAGGGCTTGACACAAAGGGCACAAACATGAAGGAAATTCCATTTAAACATAGGAAAAAGTGTCTTTCGTGGAGCAGGTTGTCCTGCACACCACGGCATCTCCATCAGTGGAGGTACTGAAAACCAGACTGGGTATTGCCCTGAGCACCCGCTGTAGCTGGCCCAGCCCTGAGCAGGGGGCTGGACTTGACCCTCTCCAGAGGTACCTGTCAGCCCTCACCATTCTGTGGAACTTCAGTCCTACGAGGCTGGTCATGGGCAGAGCCACCGTTCTCTCATAGCAGTCATCCTACCCAGTGCACATGATCCTGGTACGTAGGTTCTATACCTCCGGATCACACCAATGAGCCGTAGCCGCAACACAAAATGCATATTTTTGTGCACATGTATATATTTGTATGTGAACTTGGCTTTACCCACACAAGACTGTATTGATGGCTGCCTTCCCAGAGATTTAGGAATAAATATTATGTTATCAAAAGTATTAAAGTATATATATCAATTGTAAATCTCAAAGATATGAAACAAATATTAAAAACATACTAACATGTATTCCCCAAAACAGAGAAGAACTAACCAAGGCCAGCATATGCAAAACAGCTGAGTTGATGTAAGGCTGAAAAAAATAATTTCCTGAAGTTTGAGCATATACCTTCATCACTGAGATTACATTAATCTAAATTTGTTTTATTTTAATTTTTCTGACTTTTTTTTCCCACTGATTGAAGTAAGGCAAGATTTAAGTGCCAAAGACTGCACTGCACCATGTGTTTTGAAGAAGCCCCCAGAGATATCACTTGCTCTCAGAGTGATTGCAATTTGCCGTGGCGTATGCCTGGTTTGCAACACTCACTGATGGGTATTGTAAAACTCTCCTCAGTACTTGAGTTAGCAAAGAGAGAAAGAAGCTCACCACTGTTCCACTGTAATCTGTACAAGACCGCTGGAAGAGCTGATCAGAGCTGGTTGCTCTGTTTGAAACCTTCCTAGAAGGAAAGCCTTCCATATGGAAAAAAGAGTTCTCCATAAAATTTGGCTGAAAATGACAATGAGTCTTAGGATGTTGTACACCACTGAGTGTAACAAAGCTCTGGAAAAGCCAGGAATCCAAGCCTGCCAGCCTCGAGATGCAGTGTGTGTCAGGATCAAGTCTAGAAGCACAAGCTGCAGTGGTTCCAGACATCCTATTTCCTCCCTGACTGCAGTGTGTGATGGAAATGCTGTAGCAAACATTGCTTTATGTTCACAGAACTGACTTATTAAGCTCACATTTTTCAAAGCGCCAATCCATCCTTATTTAGGCACCTGGTAAGCAACCTAATTTTCAGAGGTGCTGAGTACTCCTACCATCAGTTGAGCTGAATGGACATTTCAGCTGTTCATTTCTTTTGATTTATGAGCATCTCCCACAATCTCTAGATGTATATTGGCCCTGGGATCTATAATGTCCTTTTCCAGGAACTTTCAGATAGAAATGTTTTTCTCAGATACTTTGAAATGCCCCAAATGGAAATTCTCAAATAGGTCTGGACAAGGCTCTAGAATGACATCAGTTTTGGAATAAAAATAATGCAGTAATTTATATATATTAAATATTTCAAACTTTCTGTTGTTACTCAGGCACACTTGATATATACTGTTCCCCTTTCTAAACAGAGGATTTACTATATCATTATAAGCAAAAGATAAACTAATTAGGGATTTCTGTCAGGAGCTGATGATACTAAAATCTTATTTGCTTAAGAATTAAATACTTTACCTTCAAGCTTGCCAACACTTTTAAATTGTAGTGGTGTCTCCCTGGAAGATAATGCTGAAGATTAAAACACTGGACTGGTCTGAACTGCTGTGGTGATATCATTTTAAATACTCAAATCTTAATTTCATGCACATGGGTATTCTCATTTGGGTCCGTATGACTCATTAAATCCAGAAAGTTAAATGCATCCAATATGGGACTGCATCCAATCTGAGGACAATTGCTTTCCACATTTCAGAGCCATTTGATTTGCATTCAGACTTCACCTGAGTGCTGTCTGTCCATTCATTTCTGCTAGGGCTGCTTCTTATAATCCAAATATCTGTGCAAATGCCAGCATCCCTTTTTGCCAAACAAAAATTACTTACTTTCGCTGCCAAAGAAACGCTACCTCTGTCCACCTTCAGCTGCAGGATTTACCCCTTCCTCCACCCCTATACTAGTTTTAAGTGAAGGCACTTTTAAATTTTGCTCGGAGCAAGAAACAAAAGAATGTAAAGAAAGAAGTGATTCATTGTTAAGTCAATGTTGTCATTTAAAAGACAAAAATATTTCCACATGATTATGTTTCATTTTACACTGTTTCAACAAATATGGGCCAAGTTTATCTATTTTATGCTTCAGTGGTTCAAGCATTTACATGCATAGCTTTAAATCCATTGCTCTGCACATTTAAGGGTCAGCTGTATGTATGGATGCAAGGGTTACATTTAATCCCGGGAAAAGGCCTAGTGATACATGTAACTTTAGCTGATGTACCAGGATAATTATGATTCATTTTAAGTTATCAAGTGTAAAATACTGTTCTAAGTTCATCACAGGTCAAATTATTACTTGGTTTGGTTTTATTCAAAACAAGGCATGCGTGGCATTGAAACAAATTGAAAATATGGAGGCCAAACACAGAGATGGCATTGATCTGAAAGAACACATATCAGCATTGCAAACCTATAAAACATCATTTGAATTTCTAACTGAAATTTCAAGTCAATCTGTCAAGCTGAAAAATAAGTATTTTAAATAGTTTTTCATGACAGTATTCATCTAAGCAAGTACTTCTGTTATTGAAAATGGTCCATTTTAAGGAAAATAACAGTATTCATTTAAAAGCACTCAAGCAATGGTGAAAAATACCCTAACCAGCTCTGAGCAGAAATCACTTCGTCCTTTGCACTAAACAAGGTTGTATCACCTTGTGCACCTATAGGTAATAATCATAATTTTTGGTCTTAATAGAAATAACCTACGGAGTCCCAAAGTTTGCTGGTATGTCAGGTCAAGTAGCAATAAGAGAGGAAAAGGAAAGAAAGCAGAATTAGATGGAAAAATATAGGCACACCCACATAAACCATGGGATTCATATTGCCTAATTTTATACCGTAAATGCATAATTTCAATCTGATTATTTAGTGTCTTTTTATAGTGTCTTTTTATAGTTAATGGAAAGAAACAGAGTAGCATTCAGCTGACTGAGTTTGTAAGTTTATCTCAGAGTTAGGCCACCTATCTAGAGGCAGATATCCAAATTGCAGATACCTTAGATGAAAGGTGAGATGTTTCCTCCACTACCTTTTTTTTTTCTTTTTTTCTTTTTTTTTCTGTACTGGGAGAGACCCCAGTTTACACACAGTTGTTATCATTCTCCCTTTCCCCTGTTTTTTTTGTGTATCCATCACACCCTAAGAACGGATGAGGACCTTATTGTGGGGTGAGCACAAGCAGGTATTTATTGACCCAAGCATGCTGGCTCTAAGAAATGTTCTTTTTCCTCTGTTTAATCACCAGAAAATTCACTTATTGGAGGTGTGTTGCTATAGCAGGCAGACCTTGGTCTGTTTATAGAAGCTGCTCAGAGTGATGTATACTGTTTGGAGAAAAAAGTTGAATGAGTATACAGATTGTGAGCTGGCTTGAAATGAACAGTAGCAACACTTGTGCTTGATACATTTATCCTCAGCAGTAAGTTACTGCAAAATATCCTCATTATGACTCAGACACTGGTTAAAAAAGAAACAAAACCACAAAAACCCAAATAAAACCCCAAACAACAACCAGACCCAAAAAACTCCACGAAACCCCAGAAATATTTAAAAAAAAACAAAAACAAAAAAACCCCAAACCAGACATGTGAGACTTTTCTAATATTTTCAGGTTAAAAGTTGTGGCATCAAAAGTGTTATAGCAGCCATATTGACCCTGCTTGACAGTCTTGATGCTGCCATTTTCCTTCCAGAGGCTAGAAATGTAATATCTGTAAGGTAAAAAAATGTTAACAATACCTTTCGATACTTTCCTGTGGTATAAAACCACAGTTTATATACATGGATACATATACTGTACATGTATCTGTGTATATTGACACAACCATTTAAATATATATGTATTTATATCTTCCATATAAAATATGCACATCTGTCTGTGTGTTGTTCTATTGAAGCTTAATTCCTTCAGTATTAAGGAACAAAAGTCTAAATTTTTCAGACATTTGGGAGAATACTATTTATCCTAGAGTATCCTAGTGTATCCTAAAGTACTATTTATCCTGGAATATGATCCATATAGTTAAGAAGATGCCACTTATTCTTCTCCTCAAACATCTTTAAAAGAGCTATTATTTCTGTTGATTTTCTGTGTTCCTGTTTCTCCTCTCTGAGGAATTCTCTCTGAACAACTGCTGTGTGATTAATGGGGTTTTTTTCTGCAATTTTTTCCATCCCTGCTGTATACTAACACCAATTCTGTTATTAAAGCAACACATTCATAATTCTATTACCCAGCAACAGCTAAGCATTACAGAGGTCCTTTATGGTTAATTAAGAAACTTAAATAGTTAACTTCTGATTTCAGACACGCAAGTCTAAGCCAACACACTTACGGTCTTGCAGAAAACCCACCAGGTGGAATCTCAAAGAACAGAACTGTTTATAGTGCTGTGTTCAGAGAGATAATTCCATGCAGACTTAGTTTTTTCCCTAGCAAATACTGTGTGCCAATCTGTGAAGCACAACTGTCATCAATGATAGTCATTTGTGCACTTCAAACCCAGACTGAGTCTTGGAGCAGACGCACTGGATTTCTGTCACTTGGGCTGCCATAAAATTCCTCTAGATCAGGTAGACAGTCTCTGTCCTCTGAGTGGGACATGGAACCAACAGCAACAGTAAAATAATTATGGAAAATCTGAGTCGTGTTTATAGCCCAGTGTCCTAAGGAAGTAGGGCTTAGGGGAGTGTATTTTGTATTTGTATGCATGTCTGAGTCCTCCCTCAATAAGTCACTGGCCTCAGACACCTTTGATGCAGGTTCTTATTTTAGGAGAACACACACCTAGGCAGAAGAAAGAAACACCCTTCAGGTGACATTCAGCTCCCCCTAAAGCAGATACCCATCTCTGGATGGCCCATCAGCTTTCTAAAACCCATTTTACTGCAGGCATTTACTGACTGCGGGCTCAGTTTGGTTGCAGATGGGCTACGCCTGGCCACCCACTTCTGCTCCAATAGGGCACTGTCTCCCATAGGTCTCTTGTCATGTCCTCTAATTGCATATATACATGCGTCAGATAGCTTAGGGTATCTTAGGTGACATTAGTGACCTTTCTAGGGAAGAAGATGATTGTGAGATAAAGAAACATAAATTCTAAAAGCCTTAGTCAGGAGTATTTCAATGTTCAAATGCCATAAGGCAATGGAGTATCAACATCATAGCCAAGATTTCTCTCTTTTAATAATTCTTTCTTGTCATGCTTTCAGCTGGGATAGAGTTAATTTTCTTCTGAGTAGCTGGTACAGTGATGTGTTTTGAAGTTGGTATGAGAATACATCTCAATGTTGATAACACACTGACGTTTTAGTTGTTGCTAAGTAGTGCTTACTCTGAATCAAGGGCTTTTCAGTTTCCCCTGCTCTGCCAGCCAGAAGGTGCACAAGAATCTGGGAGGAAACATGGTCGGGACAGCTGACCCAAACTGGCCAAAGGGATGTTCCATACCACAGAAAAACATGGCCAGTATTGAGACTGTGGGGAGTCAGCCAGAAGAGACTGATCGCTGCTTGGGGACCAGCTGGGCATCAGTCAGTGCATGGTGAGCAAATGTATTGAGAATTGTATGTTTTTCTTGGGGTTTATTGCTCTCACTTTTCATTATGAATATTGTTATTATCAACACTATGATTGGCAATATTAATATATTTTATTTTGTTTGAATTGTCAAGCTGTTCCTACCTAAACTCATGAGGTTGAAGCTTCTACGATTTTCCCCACAACAGGGGGTGGGAGTGAGTGAGCAGCCGCAATGGTGCTCAGCTGCTGGCTGGGGTTTAACCACGACACACGTAGGTGTGAATATTCCTGAAGGCTTCCCAGCTCTGAATAATAGCACTTGGAAAAATGGCTAACATGTGCATGAATTATGTGATGTCTAACAGGAACTTGAGTTTATGCCACAGTTCAAAGGAAAATTCAATCACCTACAGAGCTCAAATTCATTAGAAAATGAGCATCACTGGTGATTTTGGAACTATTGTTTTGTTGCTGTTATTCTAAAAACCAAACATATTAGAAGGGGTTATCTGCCTATGCCCATCTGTGGTTATGCATAGAAATCCTCCACGAGGCCAGACATGTGGGCTGCCTAGTGATTGTGTGAGAACTGAACTTTGCCTACCTGTGAGCAGGGTGAACTGTAAGCAGAGGGCATGTGCATGAGTAGGTTTGGAAAGAACAGGCAGGTTTATTGCTGTTTGTATCACCTGAGTTTTAAGTTATTGGCTCTTCCACTGTTAGAGTGGCCAAGTCCCACAGAGCACAGCTGGCTTTGCCTGCCTCTTCTATAATTCCTGGTTGTGACTTCTTCACTGTAACAGTGATATCAAGAGAAGTAAAATAAACAGGCTTACAGCATGGCCTCAAACATTGTCCAGAAACCATCTATATTGTCTAACTGGTAGCAACTCCAGGCTTAGTCCTGTGCCAACTAGTAAACTTCCCAGACGCTGCACCAGCACAATGCCAGGGATAAGAAGACTTTGCCCAGTATGTGGTATGAGCAGTGTGAGTTGGGTTTGCATGGCAAGGTTTTGGTAGCAGGAGGGCTACAGGGGTGGCTTTTGTGAGAAGCTGCCAGAAGCTTCTCCCATGTCTGAGACAGCCAATGCCAGCAGCCTCCAGGACAGACACACCAAGGGCCAAGGCTGAGCCCAGCAATGACAGTGGTAGCACCTCTGGGATAGCAGAGCTAAGATTGGAGAAAAAACCTGCACCATTGCAGACAGAAAGAGGAGTGAGAATATGCAAGAGCAACAGTTCTGCAGACACCCAGGTCAGCGGAGAAGGAGGGGCAGGAGGTGATCCTGGTGCCAGAGCAGAGATTCCCCTGCAGTCCCTGGTGCAGACCATGGTGAGGCAGCTGTGCCCCTGCAGCCCATGGGGATCCATGGGGGAGCAGAGATCCACCTGAAGCCTGTGAAGGACCCCACACAGAGCACGTGGATGTTCCCAAAGGAGGCTGTAACCCCTCAGGATGCCTGTGCTGGAGCAGGCTCCTCTCAGGACCTGTTACTCTGGGAGCTCACACTGGAGCAGCCTGTTCCTGAAGGACTGCACCCTATGAAAAGGACCCACACAGGAACAATTTGTGAAGAACTGCAGCCTGTGGGAAGGATTCATGTTGGAGAAATTTTTGAAGGACTGTTTCCTGTGGGAGAGACACTACATTAGAGCAGGGAAAGAGTGAGTCATCCTGCTGAGGATGTGTGATGACAATGTGTGATGAACTGACCGCAGCCCCCATTCACCATCCCCCTGCGCCACTGGCAGGGAAGAGGTAGAGAAATTGTGAGTGAAGTTGAGCCCTGGAATAAGGGAGGGTGAGGGGAAGGTGCTTTAAGATTTGGGTTTATTTCTTATTACCCTGCTCTGTTTTTGATTTGCCATAAATTAATTTCCCCAAACTGAGTCTGTTTTGCCCACGACCATAATTGAATTATCTTTCCCTGCTCTTATCGCTGTCCACAAACCGCTCCTTGTATTTTCTTTGCCCTGCCCAGCTGATGAGGAGAGTGACAAAGCAGCTTTGGTGGGCACCTGGCACCCAGCCAAGGTCAACCCACCACACAGGGCCACCCTGTTTTGGGAAAAGAGTACAGCATCAGCATCATGCTTCTTCCCTTGGGTCCATGGAAGGCACCCTGGCTTGATTTATTTACTAGTTTAGATACAGCCATGCTTCAGTATTGCTCCTAATGTGCCCAGTGAGAATTTTTGCCAAATAGGTCTAGTGCAAGCAGGCATAACATGTCAATAGTCAAATAAATCTTGCAAGGCTCACCTATTTTTAGGATTTGTGGGTGAGGATTGCATGGAGATGGCCAGTTCATGCATTGTGAGCTTGACATCTCTGGAAGTGTAAGACTTACTGCACATGAAAAACTCACTGTACATCTGCATGTGTACTGTGTGAAATAGACAGTGTAACAACTGCAGATGAGTGCAGCTAGTGGTGCATGCACAGTGTCCATTTGCTCAGAGCTGCCAGCCCAGGCAAAGCGATTGCCATGGCTTCAGAAGGACAGCCAGACATGCAGGAATCCTTGGCCATGTTCTTCTTTATCTGACAGTAGAAATTTTGAGGAAGAAAAATGGCTCTTTTCTGTGGAAATATGAAGATATAACTAAGAATTTAAGATTTTTAGTTGTTTTGGAGTTAATGGTCTCAGCTCCAATACTACATAAAACTTTTCACTTCACAACAGCTTTTTGTTTATCTTTTAAAAGTCTCCTGAATTCATGTGCAAAATGAATCTTACTGGTAATTAGGTATTTGGTGAATTCTTAGCTTGCTGCATGTGTTAATCATATTGAAACTAGCTATACTCTGAGGTTACTTTTACTTGACTGAAAATCAGTATTCTCAGTTGAATTTTGTATTGGCTTATGAGGTGTTGTGTCTTCACTAATGCAAGTAAGTATTATTTTGTGAGCACTGCAAAAAGATTATATTGTTAATACACATAAAATTTTATTTCAGCCAAGTACATTCTCAAGGGGAATTCTAGGAGGCAAAGGGTCCTTGTTACTTGGAACATCATTAACAGTATTTTGTGACCTTCAAGGCAGATAATTAGAAGAATGACTTGTTAAGGTTTATGTACCATCTATAGTTTTATTGAAACAAAGGACCTGTGTGAGATGCTGTTTCAAAGATTCTGTACAGATCAAGAATTGTGGTCTTTGACATAACCCTTATCAAGAACATCATAGCAGAAATGAAGAATTGGCAATAGAACATCCCCTGTACTGGATTTGGGAAGTAACCAAACTGATTACAAAGAAAGATTGTAAATTGATTTAAAATGTGAAAGGGTTGTATTAAACTTAAAGACTGCTGTACTTGTTCCATATCTTTAGAAGTGACTGACTTGCCCATAGTCTGAAACAGACCTTTTATCATCTGTCTGCTGGATGGAATAATATAGGCATGTTTCATTTATTTAGAATATGGCCAGGGGCCAAAGAAAGATTAAAAATGTAAGCAAGAGTCAGTGCAATAGTTGTTCCTGTAAGAGTTAGGCATTTGGACTGCAATATCAGCAAATCCGCCCACAAAAGATATTCCTACAACAGAGGATTTTCATTTGATGTCCTGGAAAAGCGATTGGTATGGTAAGGACAGGCATACCCGTTACTCCAGCAGTTGAATTTGGAATGCATTTGGAGTTTACGAGAGTAAACAAAAGCAATTGACATACTTGAATAAGTTGTTTTGTGAGCAGCAGAACTAATGAATGCAAACAAATTCTAAAAGGAACAAATTGTTCCTTATGGAATTCTGTCTTTGTTCTTCAGCCTCCCTCATCATAACCCCAGCTCCCCTGCCCAGGTCCTCTGCAATTTTCGAGCCAGCTGAGACCCACGACATGCTGCAGCTTTCTCAGAGCTGGGCTGTACTCTTGGCCCCCTGGCCCTGCAATAGCTGAACTCACCATGTCTGTCTCAGTGAGGGCAAGTTGTCTGAGGACCTCTGTCCTCCAGAAAAACTTCATTGTTTTAAAGATGCCTGAAAGGGGTTCAAGCCTGCCTAACAGAGGGACCTAACTTGAACTTAAATTTGAGAAAGCCAGAGAGCCAGCCTTATTTCAGTGTTTCTGTCCTACCCAAAGCAACAACAGACCATTGCTGCCTTTCTGAGACTAGGCATCTAATTTTTGCAGACAGGATCTGCCTTCAGAGAGATCCAGAGGTATTCATTTGTCTCCACTGACTGTAGAGGGAAACTTTGAACTAGGAAAGCTTATTTTTCAGTTTCCTGAAATGTTTGGTCAAGTTAAAAACCTAAGATAAGACTCCAATTTGAGTCTTATTCTTTCTAATTTGATTGAAACTGGCCATGGGGGTCAGGAGAGGAGGACAGACAGATTGCCCCATTGTGGGAATTACGGGAAACTATGCTAAAACTAATAGCAATTAGGTAACACCTGTATTTAATGTAGTGGTTTGTCTGCTTTAATATTGCTCTAGATAATGTGGAAAAACATTGCAAAAAATAGAATAAACTTTCATTTAGTTTCATGAAAACTTTTTTTTAATAGCTGAATACAAGTCCAAATCCTGTGCCTATTTGGACCAATTTAATTCAAAAATGTAGAAAAGTTCAGTCCAAGATTTCATTTGAGATAAGGGAATTGATTCTGCTACATACATTATTAGTGAGTTGAACAGAAGACTAAAACTTCTTGAGCACAAACTTCTGTAGAAAAGCCATGCATCACCAGTTGAAGTCAGCTTTATTAATATACCTGTTGTCTTCTGAAAGTACCCAGACCTGTGGCAGATGTGATTCCTTCATCTTTCTCCAAAATATGTTTTTAATTTTTCCTTGACACTCAGGTGGATCAGAGACCTACTGTTTTACGATTTAATTCTCTTCAACTGTTTTGGAACATGTACAGCTCATTACACAAAGAGAACAGGAGAACTGCTGGTTCAAAGGGATAGTAACAGAACTTGAAATTCAAGTCCGTTTGAATAGAAGAAGAAACCAGCTGAACCTGTAGTCAAAAAATCTGACTGATTTCAAGCTGAAATCTTTTGCGTATTTGGATAACAAAGAACACACTATAAAATGAAAATCCTCTTGGAGAGTGAGAACATACTCTGATGGCAGTTCCACTGTGCTAGCTCAACCACAAATGGGACTGGGAAGTGGGTGAGGTCTCACGGGAAGACTGTTTTGAGCTCAATTGCACAACAGAAGAAGCGAGCTGTTTAGGAGTAAGAATACTTAGTTTTCTTTACTGGATGTCTGAAGACTTTACTATAAGACCTTGACATTCACAGTATGGAATGCCTGTGTATCTGTTTATTTGTCCACCCATGCTCACTTTTTTCCTCCCCCTCCTTCTAAGTGAAGTGCCAATTTGGCCAGGGTATGCATTCATGAAAAGTGCTAATGAATCTTTGATCACCTGGGCTGGCTTTGTTTCAGAGACAGCACCACAGGAGTGCTGTGTCCTCCTCTGTGAGCAGTGACACTGGCACAAGGAAGAGCAGCTCTCCCTGCCACCAACAACCAGCCCGCCTTCAGAGGGCACGCGGGTGAATTCCTTCACTTGCAGCAAGGCCTTGCTTCTCTTCTCCTCCATGCAAATACTCTCTAAGCCTTCTATGGTCTGGCTCTAGACCCATCTGCAGTCACATTTTTCTTCACAGAGCTGAAATGTAAAATTTCACAAGTCGGTTTTGCTTAAGCAGCAGAATGTTTGGGGAACCATCCTGGACTCAGGGAGAGGTATTTCCACTGAGGTATTGAAAATACTAAGGTACTAAAACTATTACGTGAATGTTTCTGAAAAAGAAAACATAAGAAATATGGAAAAACCCACTGGGTTTATTTGTGCAATATATAATTTGTGAATTACACAGAACACATCTAGGACAGTATCAGTCCTTAGGGAGGATATCTTAGTTCTGTCTCGCAGGATTTCCACATTTAATGCACTTAGCAGTACAGTGGTAAAACAAAGCTAACACCTTTATTCTTGTTAAACTAAGACTTCTGTGCTCAACTCTTAAGTGATTTAATGTGGAAATTCTGAGGGACAAAAAGCAGAAAAAGGAAAAAGCAATTGTAAATAAACCCACAAGACATAAGGAGGATTTTGGCAAAGGAGGATAAAAAGATAGAGAAAGAAATAGAGAAGTGAAATATGTCTGATGAGAGAGATAGAAGGAGTCACTGCAGGGAACACCAGAAATTTCCTACCCATGGGACCATATCAGTGGCTCAGACAGAAGCAGCTGTACCCAGGAGAGACCCGGATTTCTCAGAGACCCTAGGGCTGTCTTGACAGAAAGTAGACCCAACTTCCAAATGCCAAGCAAAACAGGGGTAGAGATGAAGAAAGCTTTTTACCTTCAGTAAAAAGCTTTGCCTTAAAATCTTTCGAAGGATTGCCCCGCTTCTCCACTGCATGAAAAATAGAAAACTTTAGCAATCAATGGGTGTTGGGCTTTGTTGTCAAGGTCTTGGTTATAATGCAGCTTGGACAGCCACGGTGGATGAGGCCAAAGGGGGATACAAATGGAATGACCTTCTTTTGTTACATTTTGGTTTTCAGTTTTTATTAAAAAAAAAGCTCTTTAGCTTCGGTCTCTACCTAGGCTTTTTTTGTAACTGAGATATAAAACAGTTTGGCTCCATCTTAACTGGCCAGCCAAACTGTGTTACAAGGTCAGGCCATAAACAAATTTAACAACTGTTGTTAATTAAATAGTTATTGTAGTATAGATGGGGTCAAACAAAGGGTATGTGTGGGAGGGGAGGGAAAGAGAGGGCCTAAGTGGCAAAAGGTGGGGGAATTTTGGCTCCTGACTTAGAAGGCGTGAACAAGCAAGAACTCTGTGGAAAAGACCTCTGGGACATAACAATAACAGTTAGCATTTCAAATTTTGATGCAAATATTAAGAAATTGATAGCAAAAAAACGAAACTCATGTTCTCTCATTTACGCTTTCCTATTATGTGAAACCATCTTGGTAAGACTTGGCTTTCCTCAAGCAAAAATCCTGTATCTGCCTCTATCAGTGGTATCACTTCAACGACATAGTAATTCCTCCCCATGCCAGGATGTTGTCTAAGTTCCAGCTGTTTGAAAGAGTTGTTACAGAATGGGAATTCCAGTTGGAGATTTATAGAAGAGCAACAGGCAAAAAAAAAAAAAAAAAAAAAGGAGGATTACATTTAATTTTAATACGCAGAAATGTGCTTTCCTTGTCATGAAAGTGGACCCCTGCCTGCATGTCTGCAGCCTGCCTTGCATACTGATTTTGTGTGTGCCTAGCTAAAACCAGTGCCTGTGATATGATCTGATTTTGACTCTACAGAGGAAGGTAGGAGGAGCAAAATTTATGTTTCAGGTCTGTAAGGCATTTTAAAGTTAATCGGGTCCTTTGGGTCTGATATAATTTGTGTAAGATTGCTGTTGATGATTAGAATAGCTATTTAAGATTTTTGTTAATAGTCTGTTACATGGACCCAGTGGAAAGATTCCAATAGCAGTCTGTTAGTTTTTCCCTGTCACATTCAGGTTACAGACCCTTCACAGATGTTGTAAATAGACATCAATACTAAAAGGGAATATTACACAAATTAAAATCATAAGTGTGCTCGAACTGCCAACATAGACATTTTGTTAAAAACATCTGTCACATAAAAGCAAACATTTAAGGCCATTATATTTATAACTATTGTTTTCATTTTTAATACGTACTACATATTTTTCTTTTCTTCTGTTATTATTGACTTGAATATTTTTTCTTAGACTTTAATACTTATTTTTTCCAACATTACTTATGTTCTTGACCATATAAATAATAATGTGGACTTCTAATGAAAAGAAATAAATCTCAGTGGTTGGAAATCTAGTGGATACTTGCACAATGAATGAGTCAGCTGAGAATCTGACACTATGTCCTCCAAAAAAGAATATAGTTATCAAATGTTACAAACACAACTATTAAGCTGGTTATCTGTTCAATTACATCCAGTTATTTAATTCTGTTCTGAAATTAATTTCTTAGGTGGAAAGAAAAAAATTACATATAAATGTCCTATTCTGGGTATTTTTGTCGCATCACTGCTGATGCAGCCGTTCTAATTGTTCAAGTATTTACCATAACACCATGCAGTAGAACCCCCCAAAGCTGGACAGCCCTGAGGCGCTTTCTAACTAGCACACCTACTGCACTGGCACCACCCACCCTTCCCTTCTCCCTTTCCACAGCTGCCTGCAGCGTCTGGGTAAATCTGTGAAATCCCTTAGCCCAAGCTGCTCTAGGCTTGTCTCACCAGTGCTGTTTCTACTACAAAATAAAAGAAGGTTAGAAGCCATCAGTGCCCTAATTTACCTTGCTTACACTCCTCTCTCTCCTTTATGTTTGCTTTGGGGAGAACTATTTGTAGCTAAGGCAGAAAATGAGCTAATAGTGAAGAGGTGGGGACAACTGGACCTTGTGCTCAAGATCAGCCTTGTAGCAGCACACCTTCACACTTCCTAGCAGCTCAAACTTGTCATAAGATTATATAAATACAACGAATTGTCACAATCAGAAAGAATTTGCTGCACATGAAACAACAGTTTTGGTCTGGTTAAAATCAATACTTACTATTTTCTTGATTACCTGTGTTCTGAAAACCATTTAACTATATGATCGTCTTTAAGTTCATACTTAGCTTTTTCTTAAGGTGGTGATATATTTCTTGATGTAAGGCCTCCATATAATTAGATCCAGTTGAAGAAGAACAGTTGCAGTCTCTTGAGACACTGTTATTTGCAAATGTAGACACAGCCCATGGCCAGGGGAATTGATGGACCAAGTCAGGCTCAAAAAAAAGTCCATGAAAAATGTGAATACTGGCTTCAGGTTCCACTCAAGAATGGCACAGACCTCATGAAGAGATTATGAAGGTGCGCTGTTGTGTAGAACTGAGTAAGCCAGGCCTGTAGCATCCCAGAAATGTCAGTTGGAAGAGATGCCATGGGATTTCCCAATCATCCAGTGTAATATCCCTCTTGAAGCAGGACTGTCATCAGTGCTAGAGCAACCCTTATTCTGAAAGACTGTTGTGATTTTTTTTCATTGCTGTGCATCATAGGGTATCATTACCCTTCAAAAGTGCTGTGTACATAATTTCAGAATTAAGAATTCTTCAGAATTATCCTGCATGACAAGATCAGGCCCAGACCACTCAATAAAGGCACTATATGTTAAAAAGTGCAATTATTAAGATCACAATAAAGCCAAAAGAAGAAGTCACTGGGCTTCACTGAGTTGTTGAAACACAGTCAAGAGTCAGATAACAAAGGACATCCTTGTAGCATCCCGCTGCTGCTGCAGCAGGGTTCTGGTTTGCCGTAAGCCCTATCCCAACTCTCTGTCATATCTGCCAGCCTGTACAGATGCCTCTTTATGGAACCAGGGAATCTCAACTAGACACCTATATTTAGGAACTCCATTGACAGCAGCAAATAGATTTCAGCTGACTGCAATGGGAGCTTACCCGATAAATACCTGCATATAGACACCTGGACGATCCAGATCCTACCTGGAGGGGCAAAGCAGGAGGGTTCTGGAAGAAAAGTTTTGAACACTGTTTTGAAGAACAATATGTTCATCACCCATTTTTATTGCGGAGGTACATACCCCACATCCCTAATGTTCCAAATTAAATATTGAGAGGGTCATGCTGTATAAGTGCATGCACTAAACCAGCCTTGCTTCTCTCACATGTTCTACAGGATTTCTATGCTAACTAACACTTAACTGTATAATCATAATTTTTTAATTTGAGTATTTAATAGTAAGAATTTAATAGTATCTGTTCCATTGTATTACGTTATTTTTCATTGAACAGAAGACAACTGAAACAATAAGAAAAGATGGTGAACATTCATAAAAAGGATGAGCTCTTACAGTTTCACCCTCAAAAAATGAGATAATGTATTTTTAGGTCTTTTCAGTGGGAAAATGGAAACACAATGGGTCACAAATAAAATGTTGCTGTCAGAATAACTGCTTTTATGAACTGCAAACCAGAACCACCAAACATTCAGGCAGTGTGTAGATAAGAACCATCAGCATCAAGGCACTAAACTGACAGATTCCTGTAAAGCACATAGCTCCTAGGTATGTGACCTGCATGGGATCCTGCACTGGAAAATATACAATTCCTAAAATATGTCAGTTCCTCTGCTTTCTGCTCATCTTGATTTTTCTGTGTGGCCTACTTCAAGATGCCTAATTTGCTGTGTTCAGCATTAGTTTAGGCAGTCATTTCTCAGCATGTGTGTGTGCCTTGTTCCTTTATTTCCACTACTTTGCTCTGTGGACACAGTTACTGCTGTTTGCAGTATGAGTTCTGGTAGTATTGTCTATCCCTGTTCTTTATGAGCTTAAAAGTGCATGAAGTCAGGCATTTAACTACATATTTTTCTAACTTATTGCCAAATTATGCTGTTCTTTAAAACTTACCAGGTATGTCAGTAGAGATTTCAGAGAACAGGTTTAGGGTGCATGTACTTCCAAAATATTTATTTAGAGCTAAAGGAAAGAAGCTTTTTTTTTGCTAAGTTTTTTGTTTGTTTGTTTTTTCTGGGCAAATGAATTGGAAGGTTTGGCAGGGAACAAAATGTAAGAATCAAATGGCTAGGCTATATTTTTCAAAAAGAATGAAACAATAGAATTTAAGGTGAGAGGTAGTTGAGGGCCACTGTAAACTGTGCAGGGGTCTGGGGGAGATTTCTCCCCTAAGTGATTTAATTGTATTGTAGCTTTGCCTTGCAACTGGACTCTGCTGAGACAGAAGTGAGCTACCATAGGGAAAAGATAGCATGCAAATATTAGCTACAAATCCACTGACATAATCTCTTGGTAACTCCGTGTGCCCCTTTGTCTTGCAGAAAAGTGGTCCTTTGAAATCTCTTGCCTGTCAGCCACAAACAGGTTGAAAAGTAACAGTCCCCCGGTACCAGAGGGGAAAGGCTGTGCTGGGCCAGCAGACTGCCAAACACAGCTGCTAAATGTGTGCTCTGACAGGTTGGGAAAACACAATCTCTGGGGCTTGTTCGAGGTCCTTCCAGACCTCAGTAGGAATGTTCATTGCCTTTGCTGGTGCTGGCTGAGATCATCTATGCATAGATTTTCCCAGTACCCAGTCCAGATTCTACTTCAGGCACTCCCTGGCAAATGTGATTTTGTAAACACTTTGTGGCACTCTGCCTTTGTGCCTGACTGTTGTGTCTATGGCTGATCTCTTCCTTTGAGCATACAGCTGCACAGGAACCTGTATTTATCCTCATATTCATTGTGCTTTCAACTGTGTTCAGCTCTTACAAGTGTCTTCTATTTGTTATTTTTCTGTTGAAGCCTTTGTTTGCCTCAGTCTTTGATCTCACATATCCAAACATAAATATTCTCTCAAACACTATACTCAGATGGCCAGAGGAAGGAACAGTCTTTGCAAATATGCATTGTGTCAGTATCTCAAAAATCAGGCAAAGTCACATTCATAAAGCCAAGCATTATCCTCTGTTTATAGGAGAGTAAGGAGTAGAGAAGCTTCTTACCACTGCACAGAGCAGCTCTGCACAGGAGAGGGAGACAGGCTCCAGAAGAGGTCAGTCCTGTGCTGGTAAGGTATTGTGGTGGCATGGTGGGGGTGAACAGATCCGTGGGAGAGCAAGAAACTCATGCAACCCTTTTCTGTTCCAGGCCCTTCCCCAGCAGAAGGCTGAGGTCCCTTACAATCCCCACTCGATGGCTTTGGGGTGGGAGCGATTAAGACCAGCCAGCTGTGGCTGGGAAAAGCTGTACTCTTCGTGAGTACTCCAGGTACTCTTCATGGTTGCTACAAGGGTGGCTCTTAGAGCCAGTTAGTTCTTTGGTCTCCCCAACAGGACAGCTGCCGTGTGGAGTGGGGAGGTATGGATTCGGCTATTGCGACTTACTTTGGTGCAGTAAATTCAACTGACAGACAGAGTTGTGACTTACTTCAAAATGCGTGGACATTCTGAGAGTTGTGTAAATGGTGTTACTGAGCTGTCATTTCACAGGGGAGAATCAGAGGATGAGTTATTTTGGCTTCGTGTCTTCTGCTGGGGCATATTTATGCTTTCCAGTAGAGGTCTCCTACAAAGATGACCTCCCAGTTCGTTGGAATAAACAGAATAAATGCAGCTAAAAGCCCACCCCCACAAAATGTTACCTGCTTACTTCTGATATAATAATAAATTAAATGAATATTTAAAATTAAATCTATGTGTTTTTTCATGCTCAGAAACATAAGATAAGAACTGTTTTGTTAAAATGGCTCACATTCTAGACCAAGTTCTTCCTCTGGCAGGAATTTCCACAGATGCCTATGCAAGCACGTCTGCTTCCATAAATTGTAGATCTGCCCCTAGCAATTTAAAATATAAGTTTTAATTTTGCGACATTTAGACTATCTGTCTTCTCTGGAGAGATCCCAAGTCGCTGGGGTTTCAAGACCTGGAAAGTCTTTTAGTCCCTACACTGGCAAAAGACGAGGGGGCTCAGTGACTGGTCCGAAAGCAGTGTTTGTAATAAGTCAATTCTAGTAATTTCACTTGAGTTCTAAAAAAACTCTAAAATGTGATTATAACTTGGTTGGCAATGACAGTGCCAAAGGGCATTAAAGAAAAGGACTCTGGTGGCCTTCCAGATAGTTGTGGAAGGCATTTGCAAGCCTGCATACTTCTCTCCTGGAGGATAAGGAATCATAGAATCATAGGATGGTTTGGTTGGAAGTGATCATCTAGGTCCAGCTCCCCTGCCATGGGCAAGGACACCTTCCACTCGACCAGGTTACTCAAAGCCCCATCCAGCCTGGCCTTGAACACTTCCAGGGATGGGGCATCCACAGCTTCTCTGGGCAACCTGTGCCAGGGCCACACCACCCTCACAGTCAAGAGTTTCTTCCTAATATCTAAACTAAACCTCCCCTGTTTCACTTTAAGGCCATCCCTTCTTGTCCTAGCACTACATAGACTGGTAAAAAGTCCTTTTCCAGGTCTTCTGATCCCCTTTTTAAGTACTGGAAGGCAGGTATAAGTCTCCCTGGAGATTTCTCCAGGCTGAACATGCCCACCTTTCTCAGCCTATCTTTGCAAGAGAGGTGCTCCAGCTCTCTGATCACCTTTGTGACTCTCCTCTCACCTACTCCAGCAGGTCCACGTCCTTCCTGTGCTGGGGCCAGAGAGCTCGGGGATCCATTCTCTCACACAGTGCCTTCCCCAGCCATGGGGCAGTACCCCCATATGGGGCAGTACCAGTGCAGCAGCCAGGAGGAAACCAGTCATAAAGAGAAGATGAGCTGCGGTTTCTTTGGCAGTGTACAAATTTCCTAAGTATGGTTGCTGCAGAAGCAGCTGTCAGCTACCTCATGAGTTTGCCACATAAAGCGGGTAAGAAGGTCAGTCTTTATTTTGTGTCAATGTCCTGAATGAACCGTCCACCATTACATATGGGATTCATGGGGGAGTATGTTCAGAATCTGCGCTGCCTGCCCATGGTGCCTCAACTCCCCCCGAGTATAATTTAATCTCTCTTCTGCCCTTATTCACATGTTGCCATTCAGGCTTTCCCTGAGTACCTCATCAATGGAGAGTAAGTGCAGCACAGGATTTGGTCCTTTCACTTCAATTTTTACGGTTTGTTCTTATATAAACACATTTCAAGGAGTTTTACAAAAGCTGCATAATTCAAGACAGCTTTTGGCACCATGAAAAGAAGTGAAAAGAGAGGAAAAAAGATCCTTTCACTCTGATTTCAAAATGACAGAGTAAAAAGTGTCCCAGACATCTGAGATGGGAAGGTCCAGAAAAGACTTCTTAGCAGCCCCCTATCTATATAAACAGTGAGACAAATGAGTATGAAATGCTATAAAAGCCACAGTAGCCCCAGACTGTACTTTTCAGGGTCTCAGAGGTTGAAAAAACCCACCACTTTTTCAACATAGAGCTTGTTGGGAGTTTTTTGCTTGGGCTGACCTTCCAGACAAGAAACAGTACTCTCTGCAAAAACTACACTGGAAAGCACTTGCTTTTGTTAAAAAAAGAAAAAGAAAAAAAGAGGAAAGATTTTATTTGGAAAAGTCTAATTAATAATTTAATTTGAGTTTATTCATCCAGTTACAAGTTATTTAAAATCACTTGAAAAAATTACAAGGCACTGTAAGAAAACATCAAAGAGTGCACATTATTGCTTAAATGTAACCATGCAATGGTGACTGAGATGTGTTGCTCTACCTCTCCTGCTTTCCAGCTGCTGCCCTAGACATGTGCTGGTCTGCCATAGTCCTGTGTCTCATCTGTCAGCCCTTTGGGGACGTCTTTGGATCCCTTACAGCACTCCACTCTCCTTAGAGGCTGCAGCTGACTCAGACAATTTCTTCCTTGCTGCCTTTTTTCAGGCCCAAGACTGAAACTCATTCACCAATGCATGTTCTGTGGAAGTCAAAGGTGAAGTCACAGAAACCTGACATCCACCTGGCTGTTCTGTCTGGTTCCCCATTTCCTGCTGAGCAAACTGCTAGGTCTGGCTTGGGAGCCCTGTTTAACTAGTTCTAGCTCTGCCATGAGTATGACCTACAGAATCAGCTCTACATATATTTCACAAGTTTTGGGTGGAAAATTCAGAGCAAAAGCCATAAGATACCTGGACAGAGTCCCATATCTTTGTGAGGAGTGAAGGAGAAGATTTCTGCAAGTTTTTTTCTACTTGGGAAGAGATACAGTATGTATTGTATCTAGTGCACATGTCTTTTTTACAAATGTTCTTACATTAAGTAAGCATAACCATCCATAATATAAACTCTAAATAACCCACCACATGGTATGAATCTATAGGTAAGTAAAATTAGAAATGGTTCAAATCAAGTCTGCCAGAACCAAAAGTTTCCTTATTTTTTCTTTCCTTATTTTTTCTTTTTTTTTTCTTTTTTTTTTTTTTTTCTTTTTGGTGGCTTGTAATGGAAAATAGAAAATTACACCCCTGGACTTTTCACGTCTTCCAACTAACTTTCAGTATGACCATGGGGCATTCAGGTGAGTGAAGATACAGAGGATTCATTGTAAAAGGACCAACAGCCCATTACAATTTCAAACATGCATGAATGAAGAACTACACAGGAAAATTAACCACCTCCTCCAACTATTCAAGAAAATGACAGCATCTTGCCTATATGAACAGGACCAAAACATGCATAATGTGTTTTACAGTCCTGTTAACACATCTAATAGAATCTGGTTCCTTTTAGGTACATTGCCTTATTGGAATCATAGAATAAAAATGAGACATTGTGTTTTCCCTAAATTTCCACTCTAAGGAACTCAGTGCTCTTTGGTCAAGGACACACCTTAGCAGTGGCAATTTAACTGAATTATGTTTTTAAAATGCTGACCTGTCCAAGCCCTATTACATCAAGTTAACAGAGTAGCAAAAATAAAATCTGGGTTAATTCTCATATTATAGTAGTGGGATGTTAATTTGTAACACCATTAAAAAGGAAATCACCTACAGCAAACATGAAGAAGCTGTCGGTAATTAAGGGGTCTTTTTTCCTATTGCAAGGACTATATTGTGAGGTAGTTTCAGGGTCAGATATAGCTCTGATCTGGGTGGGGACCTGCAATGGATCTACACAAATGTTCCAATGTCACGATGCTCCTCTGGCTGGTGATAATGCTAACAGGACAGCTCTGTCTTCTTCACCTTTCCTTGTAAGCACATCCCTGACTTCTGCCATCAGTCTGACAATTGTGTTTTGATTTGGTTTTTTTTCCCCTTTTTTCTTTTCTATTCACATTCTTCAATTCATCTACAGAAATTGCACATTTGATGGTCACATATCTGATTGAAAAATACAGCGTGAAAACAGGTAATGCTGTATTTGGGGAAGGGCTGGCATGCACTTCCATGGATCTAAGCCAAATCCTGTGAACTGCAGGCTCTTACCTAAGATGCAAAACCATACTGAACTTAATAGCAGTTTATGACAATGTTTGCAAAATAAGACCTTGCACTGCACAAACCCCTCTTTCTAGAGAAATTAGTTTTGTATTTATAGCCTTTGTAATAGTCTCCATTTTTACCTTTGGAAGAAAAACTAAAACAAAACCCAAAGTTCAATATTTTAAGCAAATCTCTAAGGAAACTCACAACTAAATTATGCAAACCATCAAGTTTATAGCTATGGCTGTTAAACTCTCTTGCTGTCTAATTGTATTAGTCCTTTAGCTTGAGCTGTAGGAAAGGGACTGAGCCATAATATAATTGGATTAAAAATATAGTGTGCCCCATGTAGAGACCCTGGTCCTCTCCAAGACTAGATGATAGAGGGAATTGGATGGAAGTGAACAGGCTGTCATCACTTCTTCCTGTACTGAAAAACTAAATGCACATGTAAGATTTTTCTTCCAGACTGACGCTATTTTTGCCTCACCACTTCATTGTGGATTCTTCCAGCCTTTTGTAAAAGGTACAGCCTTTCTTCTTAGGCAATGGTGAGACCCCAGAGTTTAAGGACTGTCTTTTCTGAAGCTTCACCAGCATGGGCTGGTCGACCTCCACACCCTATATGCAGTTACCAATCTGGCCTCAGATGTAGGGTCTGTGATAAGCTCCTGGCAGCATCAACCACAACTCCAAGAAAAATGGGTTCGTTTGAGAAGCACTCTAGGCTAAACGAAAGTCAGGCCATCATCCGAAAGTTGGAACACAAATAATCTTCTCCAATTTCTGTTAATCTGGACCCTGGCAAAAGGTCTAATGGGATTAATAGTGTCCATTTAGCAGGCACCGACTGGCTTTAGTCTACACTGCATGGGACAAGACTTCTCCCTAGCAAATTGCATCCGTGCCACCTTGGCTCAGGATTTCCTGCAGGCCTCACGTCGTACACCTTGCCCTCAGGTGCCAGCATTATTCTGTGTAACCCTTTCAGCCGAACCTTTCCAAAAAAGTGAAGGCCAAGCCTGCAAGGCCACCAGTGATGTTTTTACAGCAAGACTGTGAGGTCCACATTTCATGCCCTGGACAGTGACATAAAAGCATTTGGAGGAGTTTGATGATGAGAAGTCTGCTGGAATAGCATAAAGGAGTGGCATAAGATGGAGAGAAGCAAAGCTGGCACAGGCTTGACTAAAACCATGATTGGGCACTATCTTGGACAGAGCTATTTGGGGTCCAAAAGAAAGCCAGGGAGAAAATAAACCATTAAGTAGTGTGGGTAATAGAGGATCCAGTACTGGAACTCATTCCTGGTCCTTCTTTCCTTAGCACCACCAAAATACTCAGAAGTGGCATTGCCTAGCTGTGTCTGCTGCCTGCAAATAATATCTGCAGGCAAGGACAGTCTGACTATAAGTCACGCTGGGCCAAATATTTCATATCACTGCTGGATTTAAGCTGTGCTGTTTATACACAGGTATGAAGAGAGTTTATACTACCCACTGCATGCCCTGTGCTGCCTTCCCAGCTCAGAGAGGTTCTCCACCAGCAGGAGCAGGGGTTTAGGGACACAGCAATTCAGCATTTACCTCAGCCAAAACTGTGATTGCAAATAAGGGCAGGTAGTTATGCCCCACTGGTCCATGTTACCCAGGGGCAGAAGTTCAGGCTTGCATCCATCTTCTTGTTGCTAAGGCTGCTGCTTCCCCAGGATGAGCCTGTGGCGAGGCGAGTCCAGACCTCCTTTCTGGCACGAGGGCTTGGCAGCAAGTGTGACACCGCTCTCATGTGTTTGTCTGAGCACCTGACTAGCTGTTGGTGGGCTGGTGATGAGGACAGCAATAAGGTCAGAGGGATGGGTGTGACAGGATTCAGGAACTTGATGTGTACATCCTGAGCTACAATAATCCTTGAGCCCATTTCTGTGGGTTGAAGCAATCTGAGCATCTGTGCGCTCATGGCCAACAACATCACTTTTCTAGTGTCTTCCATTTCTTTCACATATGGCTTTGTGAAAGGACTGAATAAAATGAACTATATTACAATTTTATTAAATAACTGTGGTTTATGTTAGCACACGCCTCAGGATTGCCAGCATATGTCTCATTTCTGGGTATTTTTAAGCGGGAGTGGACAAGGCTCTGAAAAATACATGAGAAACCACCAGAGTTAACAGAAGAGATGCCTTCCTCTGAAAAATGGTGACACTGAGTGCCATCAAAACTAGCCTAAATACTCTTTCAAAAGATCCATTATTTTACCTCAATGGCTTAAAGAAACCTTTCCCATTTAAATGCTCTCTAATTCTGTAAATGAGCAATATTATTCATCTTAGGTCTGTCAGATAAAGAAAAAAATGTACATATGAGTTTAATCCTCAGTTGGTTCATAACCTTAGAACTCAGGCAGGAGAGTCACAAATCCACGTAGACATCTGAGTGCTGACTTTTGCATTTGGATTTCTGATTTAGTTGAAAAATATATAAAAAACTTGTGTAGTCAAACAGCTCCCTATTGGCTACACATCTGTACAGGCTCAAGAGCATTGTATATTTCTGCAAAGATCTGGAATAAATTGTGCTCAATGAATTGGCCCCCTCACATGCTTGTTTCAAACAGGAGACTCAGATGAACTCATGTATCCTGGGAGCACCAATGGAAAAACAATACCTCTTTGGTCAAATCTAGTGGGAGCTGCCATCATAAATGTGGAGGATGGGTAGATGCAGAAATAAATACTTTTGGGGAGATGGAAATGTACTTACAGATCAATAGTAGTGACTGCAAGCTACATTCAGCTCTCAGGCATCAGTTTTACATTTTGAGAACTCCACAATGACTCTGAAGAAAAGTACTTTCTGTGGTTGGGATTCATCTACCTAAACTCAGCCATCTGGAAAAGAGGTGACTGCTCTGAGACATCCATCTAAAAACATCCTTTATAGAAAGCTCTGTGACAGTTTGACAACGGAATATGTCACCATGTGAGATTGCCTCTTTTTCCACTGACAAGAGTGAGAACATACATGACTCCATTTAGAGTGATACACTAAAATTTTATCCAGCTAAAATTAGGAATCTACTGATGAATGTGTACTCAGTTGGCCCCTTACCCAGCTCACATGCATAAGTGTCAAGTGTACAATACTGACAGCAGGTTTATTAATGGTGTTGTTTATGTAACTTCATCCACACCCCACTCTGAAGTCCTGACTCAGCCCCTTTTGTTATACAAACAATGTCTTATCCATTTTATTCACCTGACCCGACCTTGTTTCTTTAACAGTAGGATATTTTTAAGCCATTCCTGTCCTGTGAACATAAACAGCTCTCTGTTTGCAATCACTAACTCTTAACCAACAGCCAGCCTCTCGTTCAGCTGCTCAGCTGAGCATTCACCCATAGAAACTGCTCACGTGTTGCTGTGCAGATCTCAAGCCTTAAAGTTTGGTTTTCTTTCATGACTGGGATTTTTCGAGAGCAGGTAAAAACTGTGCACAGATTTATGATTTCTGCTGTTCACTCAGCCTAATTTTTGGCTCTGCTTCAACTTCTTTCTCTTCCTGTTTTCCCAAGAATGTTTCGCCTTTGAAAGCTAGCTTCATTAATGCAAAACTCAAAAGTTTTCAGACTCTCTCCCACCTTTTCAGCCAGCTCACATCCTCACTAGGAGCCTTACAAGTCTGTTCCTACCAAACCAGGCTCCTTTCGAGGCCCCTCTGGTCAGATTCAGTTCCTCCTCCACCACCTGATATCCTGTGTTCAGCACAAGCTCAAGTCTCTCAGGTCTTTTAAGCTCAGTTTCCTCCCTCTGGACTTCTTGCGGAATTTAGGTGACCCATAATGTTTCCCAGAAGGTCCAATTATGAGTCACTTGCTCTTAACATGTGAAACATCCTTCAGCACATCTGCAAAGTGAACTATGGCTAGCACAGGTGAGACTGAGCCTGTAGCAACTTCCCTTTCATGCCAAATAATGTGTATTTAGACTTCCAGAAAAATGTAAACCATTTTCATGGCCCCGCTTCTAAAGACGCAGAACTCTATTTATTTGTGGCTTTTAACAAACAAATACCTACTTGCACTTATTACTGGCTAATATTAATATTTCTACTCTTAGGTTAGTTGCAGTGACAGTCTGATGAACACTGTAAATTGGCAAAAGTATTGTTAAGGAAAGTAATCTCTGATATTCCATCACTTGTTCACGCCTCACAGCATTCCTCCCTATGCTAGCACAGCAGTCTCCATGCCCGCAAAATTAGCTTTTCTGGGGAGGGAATCCATCTGAAGTGTTTTTGCTGGGTAGGTTTAAACCTAGATCAGCTTCTCACTCCAGTTCTCTGCACAGCCACGACGGAGGAGGTGATGCACAAGCAGGAATGCAAGGCGAGATTGGGAGAAGGTAAGGCTGTGTCTTTCAGCATTAATGCCCTTTTATACTGACTTTCAGTGTCCATTGAATTGCAGCTTCCATTAGTTTACCTGACATTGCCCCAAAGGAAAATTACATCTCTTTCAGACACATTGAAAATTTTTAAAAATAATAACCTATGGTGGAAACTGTTCTGAGAACAAAACAGTTACTTCAGGTAATTGCCTTTTCTTCAACTCCTGTCAGATTTTACACCCTAGACTTTATGTGGAGCTCTTAATGGTTTCAGAATTAAAATAAAAAACCAACTTTCTGTGACTTATGAACCATCAGTTAGACATTAAAATACATGTATACAGCATATGAAACAGTTAATGCAGAATGATAAAGATGTACTTCACTCATCCAGAAAAAATAACAACCCCTTCTTTATTCCAACATCAACATGTTTACCACTGGGCTGGAGGGAAGACAACACCCTAGGTATACTCTAAAGAATAAAGTTATTTTCACTTGCAGGAATTTTCATTATTTTTACCCTCACAAATACAGTACAGATGTGGATATTAGGAGAAAGCATTTGAAAAGCCATAAAACTGCTAGTCATTTTATTATCTACTTATAGTCTCTATATGATTACACTGTCTTTAGCTACGGCAGTGCATTAGTCAGCTGTGCTCAGCACTGACACTTCACAGATGAACCACTCTGTGTGCTGCTCCTGTGGTGCTCGAAAGCTGATAAAACTCAGCAGCTGTTATTTTCACTGGCTTGTGCAGCACATAGTGGGTGTTCTGGTCACTTTATAAATATCACCTTTACACCTCCAAATGCTTATAAGTACATTTGCATCTAACAGAGTATCTCCACTTCAGTGCAATGTCTATTTAGTTGGTGTTATATAAAAAGGTCAGTTCTGAGGGCAAAATGTCTCCCCAGAATGACACGTATGAGAGTGAAAATATTTTTGTGTTTGTATCCTAGAAACACACACCTAAGTCTGGTCAAGTGTTCACCACAGGAAGAGCCACAGCACCCAGCTGCTGTGCCCAGCCCTTGGCTGCAGAGTCCAGAGCCGAGCCAGCAGAGCTGAGCCAGCAGAGCCAGGCATGTGTGCTGTCTGCACCACGCCAGTGCTAAGCCACCCATGCTAATCCAGTTGTGCATGGTTTTGTGAGTGAACTGGGCTGACTCCATGCTTTCAGGAGAAGGGACAATCCCAGCTGGCCCTGTGTGGGGACACTAACCTGTAGCAGGAGAATGGGAAGAAGCTGGAAGGGAGCACTCGGGAAAAGAGGTTTGCAAATTGCTGTCTGCCAAGGAGAAGGATTGACTATTGACTTGTCCCTTTCAGAACAAGACAGATGTGCTATAAGGGAGCCAGGACGAAAACAAACATAAGGAAGTGATTCCTCAAGTAGCCAGTGGGCATGACTTTGTTGCCAAAAGACACTGTGTCTTTACTTCACAGTGCACGGAAAGGGATCTACTAAGGTTACTAAACGCAAGAAACTGCCACAGGCACAAAAAATGCCTCTAGTTGGGAAGGGAAGGGAAGGGAAGGGAAGGGAAGGGAAGGGAAGGGAAGGGAAGGGAAGGGAAGGGAAGGGAAGGGAAGGGAAGGGAAGGGAAGGGAAGGGAAGGGAAGGGAAGGGAAGGGAAGGGAAGGGAAGGGAAGGGAAGGAATTAGGACAACTTAATCAAGTTCAAATTAGAACAGCAGAATTCTGGGAAGACATGCAGTGCACTTCCTGTAAAACAGTCTCTCCTGAGCATAGGTACTCCCTAAAGTCCTGCTCCCCCAAGGCCATGCCACCAGCACTGTGGTGGCAACAGCAACAGCAGCAACCAACAGCAGTGCAGAACCCAACTATTCCTGCTAAATACTGCTAGCACCAGCTGGGGACAAAGGCTGACTCACAGCCACTCAAGCTTTTTAAAAATTAGTATCAGGGTGGACTGGGCTTTGGAGCTAACTGCTATAAAATCTCAGCCTCCCCTTCCCCCGCCCTGGCAGTCCAGACACTCAAGGGCAGGGAGAGCATCCCAAATCCATGTCCCCAAACGTTCCAGCATTATGTCTGCAAGGCCTCATCATCCCGATACCTTCAGTGTGTGCCAACTCAAACAAGAAATAGTGAGCACAGCACAG
This sequence comes from Acanthornis magna, assembly GCA_036785705.1. Classification (NCBI taxonomy): domain Eukaryota; kingdom Metazoa; phylum Chordata; class Aves; order Passeriformes; family Acanthizidae; genus Acanthornis; species Acanthornis magna. Next base: position 20,252,628 of record JAWUZG010000090.1, read on the forward strand.
GTGGGGGAAATGGGCTCCTCCCCATGCGCCAATGGAAAAGGAGTGGCATGTGGCACCAGCCCGGCAGTCCCTCCTTGTCCAAGAGGCACACAGCAGGGCCGGCAGACTGCTGCAGGTGCAGGAAAGACATGGAGTTTGAGTCTCCCCACAGATTTCCTATGTTCCTTCCAAAGTCACAGTATTTTAATTGATATTTCTTATGAGAATTCAACAGGTGCAACATAAATCCCATGGATTGTGCTGAATCCCACAAAATCTTGACTTTCATTTTGGAGGGGGGGGGGGAAAGAGGAGTTTTCTTGCTCTTTGGGTTTTCAGCCTTGAGCTACATGAGACAGAAAAAATGCTGTATTTGCTCAAAGTGCTGCCAGATTAAAATAAGCAGCTATTCATCTTATTTTTCTGAAAGGATGGTTAAGTCATTGAGAAAAACTCATTGAATATAGAAATACTTTCGGTTATAGCACAAGTACAGTGGGGACAAACTTGGCATTTCCCTACGTGTCCTGGAGTGGGAGGCAAAAGCTCTCCATTTCTGCCCCTTCAGACGTGCTCGGCAATGCATATGGGACAGCAGCAATGCCAGGAAGAGAACCTCTGGGCTTATGGATACACACTGGAACCCTGCTAAAACCAGTTAACTGACCCATTCTGCCAAGGTTTTAGTTAGGAGGTGAGAAGTGCTAGTGGTAACAAAGGTAGATGTCATAGCATATGATTTCTTTAGCAGGAAGTCATGATATATCTCCTCTTGGTTTACTCTCTACTTGACCAGTGGCTCAGTGTCTGCAGGACTCCACATGGTACACAGATAAAGAAAGAGCAGGTACGAAGGCAGGTGTTGGAAATAAAGACACACTTCTCATTTTTGCAGTTTGCCTTGTACAGTATTTCTTTAAGAAAATTCCTGATATGGGTTTGTTAGGCAGTTTGAAGATTCTTATGTCTCCGTATTAAAAAAAACTATTATAAAAATATTAATCCAGCCCAAAACTTCAGACCACCTAGGAAGACCATTTTTCTAGCACTTAGAAAGTGATCAAGCTGATAAATTGCAAATCTGCATGTTTTTCTCCCCACTCCTGTACCCATTCTCCACTATCTAGCACATTTGCAGTTTGGTTTGAGCACCTGCACCAATGCCAGGCCAGTCTGATAGTCCTCAACAGGAAGGAACAGATATCTATTTGGTGACAGATATTTATCAACTGATTGATGAGGTTTACATCTTTAGGAAAACAGCAATTTTCTTCTAACATTAACACTAATGCTCAGCACCACAACAACAGCAGCAGTAAAACTGCTGGTAGTAGTAATATAATGGTAACATTGATAACAATAACGACAAGCTTTACTGAGAACATACTGAAGACCCTTAAATCCTGTAATGCTAATTTTATTTAGGACAATCAGACATGCAATTTTAAAGCAGAAATAAAAAACTAGGCAGAAAGGACAATCTCTCATTTCTTTTCATTATATATAGCAGAGGGGAAGAAACAGTGTTTTTTCCTGCCCCCCAAAAATTGGAGATTTTTCACTAGAATGAAAAGTTGAAATATCAAAGATTTTTGTTAATGAAAATCTCAAGTAATAGAAAACACAAAATATGGATCAACACAAGAAAAACACTTATCTTACTCCTCCTTCTTGCCTTTTTTTTATACCTTCACCTAAAAGAAATCGAAAAAAATGCACTAAAATAAAATAAATCTTCACAATATATATGTGCCTGTTTAAATGTATTATTCTGACTAAGAATTTTTCCTGATTTTTAAACAAAAAATTATGAAAATGGCTGTTCTTCAACAGACACTGAATGTTTATGTATGCAGAATGTTTGACAAAAAGAAAACGGCTTAATTCTAAATCATCTTTGCCCTCCTCTAAAAGCCTGATGAACTCTAATACCTGACATTTTACTGTACAGGTCCGGTAACAGGTCACCATGGGAGTCAACATCATTATCCTCATTTGCCACAGTGGAAGACTGAGGGACTTGCCCCAGGACAAGCAACAAACCATGGAGCTGAAATGAGAACTCTCCCCTGCTAGTTGCAGCTCAGTGCTCTTTGGTCTTAGCTATGTAACCAAAAACTGGTCTCTGACCTGATCATTTATAATCTAGCCCTGATTTTGGAAGAAACAGTGACAATAAAGCCCTTCTCTAAAGAGCAGGAGAAAGTCCAGCACTTCTGCAGTGGGAATTATTGTGAGAAATTCTGCTGAGTGAGTGAAGCAATGTTGTGGAGGGGTCTAAAGAGATTGGGACCTGGCACACCCCTCTTCATTTCCCCCTAACAAAGCAGATTTATCTCCATTTATGAAAAACACAAAGCTGAGAGAATGTTACCTAAAGTTTAACTAGGGAGCATATGGAAAGTTTAAATAAAAGTCTTTCAAGGAAAAATAATGAGCAGAAGTACAGCAGAAACAGTTGCTATATGGATAAGGCAAAATATTTGACAAGGAAAACATCTCTAAGAAGAAAGCACAAGGGTAGAGCTATTATAGCCTCAGAGGCCTTTTCCCTCAGACTTCTTATTTTATAACATATTTCTAAAACACAACACCCACAACTGTTTTTCTTCATCTATCAAAGCATAAAATTGCCAGTCCTTTGACCTAACTTAAATGAAGGAAGTAGCAATGTTAGGTTTAATTAAAAACAGCAAATATTTGTACAGCTGTCCCTGGTTTCACAGCACAGAAATAGGTTTAGCATCAAATCTTACCGTTTTAAGTCCTCTGGGAACTATATACAAAAACATATAGGATCCTTCTGGCTGACTTGCTAAAGCCAAAAATACGGTTTTTTTGAGTTATTTCAGGTGGGGCTCATTCAGCCTTCCCATTTCCAACCCACTGTTTTCCTACTTGAGACTTTTTTTTCTTTTTTTCCATGCTCTGAACGTGGTACTCTCAGCTTGACAGGTTTGGATGCATTTGATGCATTTTGGGGTTGTGAATAATAGTAACAGTAATAAAACAGGACAGTCTGAAAAGTTTAGGCTTATCAGCAGCCTTTTTGATGGAAATCTGGATGCCCAGACCCATCTGGGCATTTCCAGGGATCTCTGCCTCTCCATATGGGTGTCACTGGGAGGCACCTGGCAGGGGATGCAGGAGTATCAACCAGATTGATCCCTGAAACTGGGAGGGGTCTGGAATGAAGGGCTTTGCTCCTGGCCATTGCTCTCATTTTAAATTACACATTGAAACACACTGTAAAATCCTTCATCAGAGAGCTTTATAACGCAGCCTTCAGAGGGCTGACTCCACACGCACCTCACCCCCTGGACTGGGCCAGCCATGGCAATCCCACTCCCAGCAGGGAGCACAGGAGGATTTACACTGCCTTGTGCAAGAGGCTTGGCAGCCCCAAGCTCTGCACTCACCTGCCTGCCCCTGCCAGGGACCCACAGCTTTCAACCTGCCGGGGGGTGCTGCAGAGGCAGCTGGGGCAGGTGGCTACCCACCACAGGCCCAGAGATAAAAGGGAAGAAGGAGAGAAAGGGCCAAACTGGGTTAAAAAAGCCTCAGCCAGGTCTGGGACAGGAAGAGAGGTGGGAATGCTGATGGCAGGTTGGGGCCCTCTGCTTGCATCCATCAGGCTCCAGGCAGGGATGCTCCTCATCCTGTGGGCTGCTGCAGCCCCCCAGCTTCCCCACAGCCCCCACAGCCTTCCCCCACCCAAACCTCCACCACCAGCAGGTCTGGCTCAGCTTGGCACAGACCAGGAGAGGAGGGGAAGTGTCCAAGCATGGTGGGGCTCAGGGGCTGGAAGAAGAGAGAAAGGCTCTGGGGAAAAGCCCTAAGGAAGGAGAAGAGAGTGGAGACCTTCCTCTCAGTCCTGGTGAGCCCAAGCTAGGTGGGCTGGCCCAGCCAAGGCTGGAGAGATGTGAGACACTTCAAGAGATGGCTCTGTGCAGTAAGATGTCCCTACCAGTGGAAGCAACTTCCCGTCTTCTACATGTAGAACGTCTCCTGTTGCCTCTCCTACAGCATTATCCTCTTTGTGTCCACTCAACCCTAAGTAAGAGAGAAACAAGAAGTACACTGATCTTGGGTTTCTGACAGAATGGCAGTGGACTGCACCTATAATTGCACACACTGGGTCTTGCCACGTGAACTGGAAGAGTTTCAACTACATTAATTTTCACTTCAGTAATTTAAGTCTAAAGCCTGCAAAACAGAAAGCTACTTGACAGTTAAGTATAGCTGCATCACAGGGGTTCAGGGGATAAAAAAGCTTTTTTGGCAGAATGAAGGCTTACTGACATGCTCAGTAGCCTGGAAAGATTATTTAGAGCTTTTTCAGAAGCCGGTTCATATGTCTAAATTTCGAGAAATGTACATAAAGTCTTAAACTGTGAAGCTATTCTCCAGTCCTCAAGGAGCCAAAAAGCAACGCGAGATGCAGAGATGTAACCTGCAAGTGGAGTATGACTGACCCACAGAGCTCACAGTTGTTCAAAACTGACACACTATATATCCATCATATCAGGCCAAATGAACGTACACTTGGAAAAATCTTCAATTTTCCAATAAATACAATTGTTATGCATATTAGCCCAGGAAGAAGTCTAAGAAAAAGCCTAGGTATAGGCTTGCAATTCATGGGTTTAGTTGTTTGAGTCCAATACCTCTCCAATGTCTTGTTCCCAGTCAGTTTACTTTGGCATTGTCCAAAAGGTTTTTACCTTATTATGTCTTGGGTATATCATGCAGAACAAGATGGCAGTTCTCATCCAACTTTTAGTACCAAAGGTGCAGTTCTCATCCAATTTTTAGTACCAAAGGCACATGCCACAGAAACACTATCAGTAGCAGACACCAATTGCTGGGCTAGGTGAGCTAAAACTAGAATTTCTCCTTTGCCTCTATGCCAACCTTCCCAGTACAATGTGGGAAACTGGGGCATACTGAAGCAGCAAAGACATAACCACTTTAAAGTCTCATCTGGTGGATAAATATCTGTGAATGAGGTTTTGCTGTGTCTTCCTGTTTCTCAGTATCTGGGTGATGAACTTGACATATTGCAGGATGCTGTTTTCATGTGTACTCTGTCCAGCTTTGTGACTGTTCATAATTTGTTAAAAATGAAATCCAAGCCATCTCAAATCAAGATACAACTCCCTCATAAGCTCAGTCACCAAGAATCAGGAGCAACCTTTAAACATTTGGATCCAAAAATTTTCAGTCCCCAGGAAGATCTACCCGAGAGTCCACTAGAAATAAATACATGCTGAGGTGGAAAGGATGACACTGGAAACTAAAAAGAGTGTGTTAAAAAGATCAAATTAAATAGTTAGACATTATTCTTAAAAATGAGAGAATAATGACAGACTGGAATTCTGCAATACCAATTTTTCAGTAAAACTTCTTTGTTGCTCAAAATTTAAAATAAATAGGCTAATGACATTAGGGTTTTGTTAGCTTGATGAAATACAGCCTTCCTAATGAAGGTTTTATTTTCTTCCTCTTCTTTCCCAGAACAGCTTTAATATCTACTTGTATGAAAGCATGTGTTTAGATACCACTGGGATTACAGTTTACTTTGAGTTCTGATTTCTGTATTCTACTTGAAGCTAAGTTAGGTCCTATTTTCGCTGAAAACCCATTATCATGAACTGTTGAGCTCTGGGACTTTCCATCCCAATCCTTCTTTGCTGAGGGTGCATACATTCTACAATAGATTTCTTCAAACCCTGCGTCACAGGTAACTAACACCTTTAATTGCAAGTAGTTTCACTGCTGCAGATTTGAATTTGAGGTAAATTGGATTCCAAGGGATTAATTTATATTATAACCTGTTTGTAAATCCCAATGAACAAGCCCTTAATAAAAGCTCTATGCAAATGAATTGGCCAAAGTCCCTTCAAAATGGCAGCCCTTAATAACACGTTCCTGCACTTACTGTTTTTGAAAGAAAGCTCCAGGTTTATGTCTCAGAGACAATTACTCATGCTAGTACTCAGCATTTGATACTTCTCATTCATTTCTACAGTTACATCTCTTTCACTTCCTTCTTGGGAGCCCTGATTTTCCTGTGATCCCTTTGTTTTGAGGTCATTCCTTGTTTTCCCTTAACTAGTTGATTTATCAGCTGAACTGGTCACTCTGTAAAACAGTTCCAAAAGAGATACACATAGGCTTGAAGAAAACATGGAATCAAGGAATGGGAAGAACACACTGATATCCCCTGTAGGTGCTGGGAACAACACTTCATGCTGCACTCTAGTGCACATTAGACAGTGCTAGCCCGTAGCAATTAAAAGGCAGGTGTTAATTTCTGATGAAACGTGACACTCTCAAAAGAATTTGGAGCAAACCCTTTGCTAATGACAGTAAGCGTGTTTTTACTGAATTTGTAGTATGACTGGAGAGATGGCTCAGCCACAGGGAAGATGAAGAAGGGCAAGGGGCCTCTTTCCCCTATCCCAAGACCCGGGTGACCCCTTCACCCCACTGCCTACCCAGCTGATTACTGGCATCGAACCCACAAGCAAACTCCTCGTGCCTTCTGCCTCCACAAAGGCGCCCTGTATTAATGTCCATGCTGTCTCTCTCCTGTAATTACACACTGCCAAGGTGAACAGAACAGCCTCTTTTAAAAATAGATTCTGTATTTTAAGCAGCAATATGAGTGCTTTTGAAAAGGAAAAATACAAGGTATAAAAGCGTCCCAAAATAGCAGCGTGCGGCTTGCCCTGGCTGTGCTCAGGTGCAGCTATGCATTACTCCAACTTTCTGATAACATCCTGTCTCTTGTGCTGAAGTTACCAAGGGGTTGTGAGGGCGGTACTAAATCAGAAATGTGTAGTGGATAGGACTGGGCCAATCTCAACGGCAGCCAGAAGGGAATGGAATATAAATCACACTAAGAAGTTAAAATAGCCACCCCAATTGCAAAACAGTCATGGTATTTTCTTTAAGGGGGAAAAGAAAATAGTGTCCTTAAAAGGTGCCAGAGTGGCAGGGTGGGATAATAAAAAAACTTCTGACTGTGCAGGTTTCTCCTGCTCCTATGCTACGGTGCTGCTGCTCTGCCCAGTGCAGAGGAAGGTCAGGGCAGAAGGCTCGGCACTCCTAGACAAAAGGAGCGGCATGAGAAGACCCACACATCCACCTGTAGTTCCCTGGATCTTCCATCTGGGTGAAACAATGCAGTCACCATGAAATTGGCCCAGTGGCACTGAATTTGTACTGAGAGTGAGTCACATCAGCAAGACTCCGGTGATGGCAGGAAGGCAGCTCTGCCAGGCTCCTTGCAGGCTGGCTGCCAGGCAGGGGGGCAGTGCATTTCCCCTGCTAAGTCTGCCCACAGCGGTGCCAATCACAGGCTTTGTTTTCCTGATACAGAGAGAGCCATCCTTGGGGAAAAAAACAGAAACTGCAAGTTCACAGAGGGCCAAAAAACAGCACGTCATCATGCATTGCTGACTTGGGCCACAGGTGAACTGAAGACCTGGAGATGTCCTGCTCCTCAGAAGATCAGCAAGGGCTGGTGCAGCCAGGCAGCTCTGCCAGCTGCTCAGCACAGCATAATCCCAGGGCTTTTCACCCAGGGGATTTGCCCATTTTGGGTGAGGAATATGGAAAGCGTGGCAGTTGCTAGATGACATTTCTAATGGTAGTTAATAAGCTTGTTTTCCGGTTGCTGATTTCCTGCCACAAATCAGAGATTGGTTCTCAGTACCAAACTAAGTCATTCTTCCTTATGCTGGAGATCTGAGGACTGATTCATAAATAATGGTTTCGGGTTGGCGGAAACGAGATAAATTGCTTTCATTAAAATTCACATAAAACAGCAGCAGAGTCCCTGCTTGCCACCACAGATTGAACAAATGTGCCAACATGCACGTTTTTCATTTTGCAGCCACTGATATTATGGAGTTGTTCCTGGACCTAATAGCTTTGAATGATCATTTTTTAAAGTAATTAATATGAAGAGTGATGCTGGAAAAAATTGCCTCACCCTCCATAAAGTTATTTGCAAGCTGTAGGCATCAATACTCATTTGTGTGGTTATTTTTTTTGAATACTGACAAATGCACAATTTGAACTTTTTCAAGTGAGGGAATGCTTCCAAGATCTTTCTGGAAGCTCAGAGGAAATACGCTTAGGTGATTCCATTTTATTAATATAATAGTGCTGCACTCTGCATGAATCTGCACGTGATGTGTTAGAAAAAGGCTTTGCAGTTACAAACTGCAGAATGAACTACATGAGGGGCTCGGGGGATTTCTTTTTTCCACAGGAACACTAACTTTACAAGAAATTATTAAAAACTCCACCATTCTCAGTGGTATATGTCTTAGGAGATATCTTCCAAATGCAACCTTTTTAGAAAACAGACAGTGAGAGACGAATACAGACTTGAAGTGGGGCTTATTTCTCCCATGGATGTTTCCCGAAGACTGAGCTGCTTAAACCATGTTTCCCTTTAGGATAACCTGAGAGAAAGAGGCACTCCAGATTCAGTTCATCCTATAGCAGCCATCTAAGCTGGTTCAGAGAAACCATTCCTATTGCTCCACACTGACCACATGCAGAGCCTCTGGGAAAAAGTTTCAGCTTAGACTTTCATGTATTCAAGGAACGCCACAGGAGTCGCTTTCTGAAATGGCCATTTTATTCCTCCTGAAGTTGAGCTATGCTGAGAATTCATACTGGAAAAATATAAAATAGGTCAGTGGGGGTGGTAGCGCTGAATTACCAGAAATGGACATTAGGAGCTCTGGCACTCCACCCAGATTTTGGCCCGCCAATCGTGCAGTGCATCCAACACCTGGACCAGGGCACCACCACTGCCACTCTGCCTTCAGTGGAAATTTTGTCTACCAGGACGCATGGAGATTAAGAAAAAATGTTGAGGGTTGGCAGCAGGCCCGGTTCTAAAATCTGAGCGTGCTGAAGAAAAAGGCAGCTGTCTGTAACAGCCAGCTGTAGGAATCTGTTTGATGGGTCAGGTTGGCATCTCTGAGTAAAACAAAAGGCGGAAGAAAGCAGTTTGTATCTTCTCCAAGGAAGCCTTTATAAAATTGGCTTCTTCATAAACGCAGAGCAAGTTGGTGGATAATATCAATTTTATGTTAAGGTTAAAAAATAAAAGCTGGGCCATCAGAAACATCCTGAAACTTCAGCCTACCACTGAGTGACAACTGCATGAAACAGACCCAGAGCAGTGGAAAATTTTAAGCCATAAATTAGCCTTGAAACTAGTAGGCCATGTTGTTTTTATTCTGGGGGAGGTTCTTTATTAACTCATCTGTCTAAACTTATGGATCTTGACAAATGAAAGCTGCAGGGAGGATCTGCTCCTGTCCTGCAATTGAAAACACTTAAAATGAAATTACTGCAAATATTCCTGTTACCCTCTTTTAAATGGCAAAGTACCACAGAAGCTGTTGCTCTCTATCAGTTCAGCTCACAAGGGGCCTATTTCCTGAAGCTAAAATGGAAAGAATTTTTAGTCTGAAACTTTTTCTTCAGTTAGTTACTGCCCACTTTTACTGAAAGGAGATAAATAAGTTAAGTTTTGTTCTCTGCCATGTATCCTAACACTACCATGTGCTGGACACCTGCAAAAGCTAGCAAAGCCAGCTTGTTTACTTAGTGCAATTTATTTGACCTTTTAATATATTTGAATAAGGATTTTATATCTAAGGCAACTTTGCAGAACAGATTTGAAAGGTGACCTTCAAAGGTAACATAAAAATCTTTCTGAAAAAGGAAACTTTGGAAATACATGCGAAAAAGGCTGCTTTTCAGCTAAGCTCCTGACTCAGGACTCCCTGGCTTTTCGGCACAGGGACGCACCAGAGCAGTGAGTTCACCCTGCCTACAGCAGACCTACAAGCACTATCAAGCAATACCAAAGGACCCAAGAAAGGTTTTGGATGGCCAATTCCAGCGTTTCTGTAACAAATGCCTTCTATCTGCTGGCTGGGGCAGTCACTCAGCACTGGTTTTGATGTTAACCTGCATTTTAATCCTTAACTGCAAATCTTTTTTGCCTTTATGAAGCTGGGATTGTCCAGGTCAAATGGAGCTCTTTCAGGGAGGGATGGGAGCAGATGGAGGCAAAGGGAATGTTGTCTTTTAGTCGTTGTGTAAATGTGCACAACCTTAGATTACTCACAAACCTCAGCTGGCAGAAGGATGCCCCTGCCATAGGCAAGGTCCTACAGCCAGCAGCACTGCACATCCTTAGGGAAAGACTGACTCCACTTGGCTTTCATTTCCGAACACAGCAGACCAGGGGTTCCATGAGCTTCAACACACAGTGTTATTTGACTGCATTAAGGAATGTGTTTGTCCCATGCAGAGCATCTGCCCATCACAGGCAGGTATTAGAGCAGCACTTTCCATGCTGCAGGCCATGCCACCTGTGGGGAACTGGGGAGCCTTCAGAATTTGTTGTGGTGTGCAATGGGCAGAGCTCTCGAGTTCTCCTGCCACCCTGGTGATCCCATTCACATCACAGATGAGCGACACTGCATGGAAGTGATACTTCAGCAAGGGCTGCTGTCATAAAGTCCCCGCAGGAGCCATCGGGAGCTCGCCAGAGACCTCTGGGTATAAGATCTCCCTGAAGTCCTACCACTGCCTGACAGGGTAGAGGGAATTAAATTGCTTGAGCACAGATGCAAAAGCTCTGTCAGGCAGAAATGAAATTTTAAAAAAATATATTGTTGAAGCCTGAGGAAGAAGGTGCCCTTTAATATTGAAGCAGGTGCAATTGCTACCCAAGGCTTCTTGCCAAGACAGCTTGCAGTGCTATTTAATGGTTACACAACATTTATCTCAAACCTGAAGATCTTTCACACCAAATCAGAGAACATTCATAATTAGGAAATTTCTGCTTAGAAAATCATGCCTAGAAATCTTGCGGAGCAGTATTTTTCCCTCACTCTTTTTCGCTTGTTCTTTTAGGATAGCATTGCGTTTAGAAACATCTGTAGTCATATGGCTTTACAAACAGAGGGACAACAATCTAAGAAAGACTTACATCAAGCTCACCAGTGTTTGAAGACCATCATTGAGAAACTCATTTGTTCATTGGCAGTTTTTCCCTCAGATTCTTGTATTCCAGTCCAATCTGCTCTGAGACAAATCCTGAAAAATCCCCTGGCAATGTGAAAGAGCAGGCTGCTTGCCCAAGGAACGAGCAAAGCTTATGAGCTGTAATGGTCTTATAAAAATAACAGATATCTTGAAAGGTGAATCCTGGAGATTTCACTGTAGCAAGAGCTCCTGCTGACTTTACATCAGTGAAGATTTCCCAGAGGAAATGGTGTTCCTGCAAAGTAGTGAACAGCCTTCTCATATCAAACTCATACCAAAATCATATTATTAGGAGCTGGGAATGTCTCCAGAAGTTGCTCTGGAGGAGCAAGAATTCATTCTTAAATAATAAGGTCTCAAAATGAATACAGAAATGTGGAGGCTGAGAAGACAACCATCAGAAATCTCTCTATTTTCATCACAGCTCAGCAAAATGTGTTTTCAAGTAATTCTTTATGAAGTGAACACTCAAGAGAGACAGAGAAAATAGAGTGCTTCAGTATGGACTCCTTCATGAGAAGGTATATAGCCTGATTATGCTGCAAATAAAGACAGTCTGCTGGATCTTTACTGAATTTTACCATAATAAGCCAACTAACCAGGGGAGAGGTGTAAGTGCAGTATCTTCTCTTGAGAAAAGAAAAAAAAAAAAAAAGAAGAAGAAAAATATGTGGGTCCAGTGGGATCAATCACTTTAAAGCAATAAAAGGTCTTGGTAGATGATCCAGTAGAGGTGAATGGAAAGTAAAGCAAAAGAGGCATTAACACAGTGAAGCAAAGGTATTTATAAACTGAGGTGAAAAATTTGTGAAGATTGCTTTGCAGAGCTTTTTCAGCCCTGTGACTGTGCAGCAGACAGCATAAAACTCCGCTCTTCTGCTGCCAAATCAGGATGGTTTATGAAGTCACTTACTTCTGTCAAACAGCTGCAGCTGTAATGCTGAGAAGAGGCATTCCCCCCCTTTTTGCAATAAGATTTAATGTCTGTGTGATTGCTGAGCAGGAATAACGGCTTGTAAAACCATAAAACCTTTTTTTTTCTTTTTAAAGGGATAAATTAAGGGATAATTTTAACTGTGATTTGGGTAGTAGGTGACGGAACTTTGTAGACTATGAGATAAAAAAATATCTCTTTCCATTGGCAGGAGGAGTGAATTTCCACATGTGATTTTTAAATTTTTTTTTTAAATTTAAAAAAAAATTGTTAATGTGTGATCAGGAACATCATCAGCTGAATACTTTCCGAGTGTGGTTCCATACTCTGATTGATTTGCCGTATTTTATGTTCACACTTTAAATGTTACACTGGTGTCATTTTCACAACTACAATTAAGGCTACCTCAAAAAACATACTCATTGGTTCTTGGTATGAATGCAGACAGCTGTCCTGGGTTGAAATTTTGCATGGGATGTCTTAGCTTAGGAATTATTTAGAAATAGGAAAAAAATGCCATGAAGGTTCAGCCAGCACTAGATACCTGCTTTCGTTTTTTCTTTTAAGTGTGACTCCATCCCTCAAGGGAAGAGGGAAAAGGGCTCTGTTGGGAGCACAACACGGTGGTGTTTGCTAAAATGTTGTGATCTCCAGGGCAACACTGAGCTTAACGGCAGGCAGCAAATAAACAGAGGGAATGCACACAAAGGTGTTATATGCGCTCCTACACAGGTTCTAGTGAGTGTACATCTACTGTTGTTGGCACCACCCTGCACAGAGAAGGGACAGAGAGCTGAAGTCCTACAAAATGAGTCTTTTGGCTATTTTTCTAATGTTATCCTCTTGGAGGAGAGACACGTGGGCAGCAGAGAGGCCGGGGGAGGAAACCTGTGAGAAGGCAGCTGCAGCTGCAGCCCGGAGATAGCCCTGCTTTGCAGAGCACAAAGTGGTGCCACCACCCCAACACAGTTTGGTGTGACAGCCACCCGCTGGAGCCCAGACCCCTGTTGCCCTGGCTGGAAGGGGCTGTTTTGTTATTTCCCACCATTTAGGCTTTTTATAGTTGTTTCTATTAGTTCACTCAATCTGCTCTCACACACAAACCCCCTATTACAGTGCCTGAGTTCCAGTTTCTTCAGCAATGCATTAGCCTCAAGCACAAATGGTTTTATCTGTGGTTTCATTAAAAAGTCATTTAAAAGAAAAGCTTCCCCAAAACATTTCTATACCCCTCACTTGTAGGCAGCTCAGTGTGCTGAAATCCTAGTCGGAAGATCAATAGCAAGATCCCGTCAACATCGCCAGGGCCAGAATCTGAGTTATGCTGTCCAGGTCAAAGTTCACCCCATCAGTGTTGCTAACAGGGTTGGCATCAGGAAAATTCTCAAAATAAACAAACAAACCAACCCCTGGCTGATTTGAACTCTGTCAGGTCACATGCATGTGCACAGAAAATTAATGACCAGTTACACAGGAGTGAAAGTATTTGGCAGATAATTTTCTCCTCAAGCTTCTAAGAAAGTAACAAGTCCAGCCACGGTTCCATCAAATTGGAAACATTCCCTTCTGGATGGCTCAAGCCTTGCAGAGATTCATAGCTGAAGAAACCCAAGGCCCAGAAACTTGGGGGAAATTTAGGCCTTCTGAATACCACTCTTCATGTTTTTTTACAAGAATTAGTGTTTATGCTGAAAATTTCCAGAACTCGTTCTTTCCCAAACATTCCCACTTACAATGAATATTTTGATTCATGGTCATTTAAAAAGGAAACATTGTTAAATTCTTTGAAATTCTGGCTAGAAATTCAAGAATCCCTTGGGAAACTTCATCTTGCATCAGAGTATACAGCACAGGTTTTCAATTCCTCTCCTTGTCCTCGAGATGACGGTGCAACGGAATGGGAGGGCAATGGGCTCTCAGGCCCTGAGTCTGCAAACACTCTGGGTATGGTTTCATGACTCAAAGTGCTCACATTACTGTGGTTTAATAAGTTACCACCCATCAGCTGAGCTGTGGCAACTGCTTGTGTGCATACAATTAGCTCACCCTAATTGCAAAATGTGCAACTCACCCCCTTTCAGGAGATCTGTGCAGCTGCACATTTATCTCAAGTTACCCCCTCGCATGTTTGCTGCTCCAGGTCCCGTTTCATCATGCCTTAACTGAGATGAAGTGTGCTAGAAGCTATGAGTATCCGACATGCCCCTGGGGTGGGGATTCACAGCTCTCCCAGCCTCGTGGCCTCAGCAGGCTGGCAGTGCCCCACCAGGGCAAGCAGCCCTCGAGCCAGGGTGCAAGCTGCACTCGGCAGTGAGTTGCGTTTGTCATGCAGGTGAAAATCAGAGCGTCAGAGAGCCTGTATTCTGCCTCCCTGCCTTCGACACGGGCAAAGGAACCTGCTGCCCAGAAGTAGCTGCCCTCTCTCAATGGTGACTCTGTCACCAGCTCGAGTACCACGCACACTGCTGCCACAGTGAAAAAAGCTCAGTTTTGAATGCTAAGATATTCTACTGTTCAGAAGAAGAACAAACACTGCTTGCACCTCTGTGATTTCATATACCCACCCCAACATCCTGCACTGAAGCACTTTTTATTCAGAGCTCTCTGTATGCATCTTTTCTGTTGTGCCTTCCAAATAACGCCACCCAATTTAGCACAACTGCTGTGCACATGATCCACAAAACCAACCTGTTTTCCCGGGTTATGTATTTACATCTCCTGCTACCAGGCATTTGATGAAACAGCTTCCTCCTCCTTACCAGTCCTTTCGGGCTTGGATGACTCAAATCCTTCTTCATGTGAGCCGTCCTTGATTGAACACACACTCTGTTGTTTCAGCTGGGTCTCCCTACAGTAGCATCTAAAGGATTGGGATGTTTCCCACCAGCATGCAAGGTTTCAAGATAGGTTTACAAGATACCCTTGCTACAGCAGGGAACTAGTGAGTAAGACACTGAACCAGCAAGAAACCCTGAGCATTAATGTATCAATGATTCAGTCTGATAAAAGTATTCTCCTATTGTACTCTGCACATGAGGCTCAGGTTTAACAAATGAGGCAAAGTAGTCCAGGAAAACAGAAAACTTACATAGTAATGCAACAAAAATGCACACATACACCCTTTTCATGGCATGTGTAGAACTACTTTAATTTTGCTTCCAAAATCTCAGATGACATTTGAAAACTGCAAAAATAAATTAGAAAAAAAAGTGAAAGATTTCCCATTAGATTTTTTTTCTTAAAGAAATCTCATGCTAACTGCTCTGCATTTTATTTTAGCTGCTTGGAAGTTTGAGATTTAAATCAGACAAGAAGTCCGGAAGACTTTTTTCCAGAAAGTGTTAGTTTTGCTCTGACCAGTCCTACCATTTCGGTAACCTTTCCATCTCTCATTCACCTTTGAGCAGCACACCTGCACTCGTGAATCCCTGCTCTGAGATTGCTTTAGCCTTCCCAATTCCTGACTGGCTTCAAAAAAGCACAGCTGTTTGTTTTTCAAACATTGAAGTGTACTTCCTTTACAGCCAACTTCAAATACTCAGGGCCAGGCTAAATGTGTAATATCTGACAGACCACCACAGCTAGAAATAGAGTATTTTTAAAAATTTAAAGCTGAATATCCCATGGCTTAAGAGTGACTGTCACTTTCAATCTCTCCAGACAATTCAGAGGTTGCTAAATTTGTGTATAGTCACATGCAAATTTGCACATGCTAAGAAAATGTCATGCAAAGCACCCAAAACTTCCCTAGGAAAACCGATTTTATAATTGCATCGCACCACGGAATGCTCTGGTTTCTTTCTTAGCCGTGTTTGTGGTCATTACAGAAGGTCAGTGTTCAACGAGCACTGTTATGGCAGTGGCATCAAATACTCAAAGGAAATAAAAGAGTTCTCAGAGTTTGCCTTTTTGCCAGTCGGTCAATATGCTCCCTTTTGCACAGGCATAATGTGAAAGTTTTTTCATTTCAAACTCTTTCAAGGCTCCTGCTCCAGTGCGCGCACAGGACAGAGCGCATTCCCTGAAGGAGCATCCCTGTCATCTTTGGTGCTGTGGCGCATGGCTCCGTGTTTGCCACCCGCGGTCCTGCTTGGCCACTCTGCAGCGGAGCTGCGGCACGCAGAGATGGCAGCTGAGAGATGCTGCCGGCGGTGGGCCCAGCCCCAGGGCACCGCAGCCTCCGCAGCCCCGGCCATCCCTCCCACGGGCAGGGCAAGGCCAGGCCTGGGCTCAGCCTCCGCAGCCCCGGCCATCCCTCCCACGGGCAGGGCAAGGCCGGGCCTGGGCTCAGCCTCCGCGCGGGAATGAATGGGCAACCCAGGATGGGTGGAGACAGAATACTCGGGGTTTTACCAACTTTTCACTTTGCTGCCCAGATTACAGTTCTGCACGTGGTGGTGAGTAACTTCAATGCCTGGCGTAGCCTTGTTTCGCCAGAAGAAAACCAGCAGGAGCTGGTGAGGGAGCCCGGCCAGTGTCCCCCAGGAGCCCCGCGGGTGCCTTTGGCGCCGGGCTGCGGAGACGGGCAGGGGCTGCATCGGTGTCATTCAGTCATCCTCATCCCGGCGCTGCTCGGGAGAGGCCCCGGAGCGCCGAGTCCCAGCTCGCCTTCAGGTCCCCTCGGGTCCCCTCGAGTCCCCAGGGCGCGGCCGGCGGGCGCGGGGCCTGCGCGGGCCGCCCTTCCCGCGGCCGCCCAGCGGGTGGCGCTGTCGAGTCGCCGACGGGCGCGGCGCGGGAACGGAGCGGGAGAGGGAACGGAGAGGGAGCGGGAGCGGGAGCGGGAGCGGGAGCGGAGAGGGAGCCGGAGCCGGGTCCGGCCCGGCGGCCCCGCCGTGGGTGGCGGGAGGTGCGGGCAGGGCGAGAAACTGGGCGCGGAGCGGGCGCGGGAGGGAGGAACGAAAAGGTGGGAGGAATTAAAAGCGGGAAAAGTGATGTGCCGCGCTGGGGCTGCGGAGGGCTGGGCCAGGGCTGGGAGGCGGGGCTGGGCTGGGCCGCGGGGGCATGGCATGGGGCGGGGGAGGAGGGGAGGGGTGGGGAGAGGGGAGGCAGGGAAAGGAGGGAAAGAAAGGAAAATAAATAAATAAAAGGAAGAAACTGCTCTGTGCGTTCCCCCCACAGCTTTTCCAGAAGGTCAAAATAATTAAGTTAACTGTCGCTGGTTTTTATCGCTATTAAACTGCCACCCACTTCCACGCTATCTGCTGGGATTGAAAGTGCAGGAACTCAAACGCCGCGGGAAGGCTGTTTTCAAATACAATGTTTGCTGCACTCCCAAAAGCGCTGGTAATATACAGTGTTGACAAGGGATATGTTACTCTTTTTTTAATCCCACGGTTACTTTGGTGATACCACAGGTGCAACTCTGCCTTCACTAGTGGTAACATGGACCAGCATAGCACCTGCCTCTCCTGAGGAGTCAAAAATTACACCAGGGAGGAGGAGTCTTACAGCTGGAGCAAAACCAGATCTATCAGTAGGACTGTGCCACTTGCACCGTGCCATGGCATCCAACAGGTATGTTTTGTCTTCAGAGTCACACTAATGGGTTCAACACTTGCTGGCAGCATGAGACTTCACATAACAGATTATCATTAGGCATTCCTCATTTTAATGGCAATTCTGGAAGTGCTGAAAGCTTTCTGCGTAAAATCAGATGAGGGAAAGGTGCTTAGCACTACAATAATAATCTTTAACCCAAAAACTTTACTCGCTTGGGTCATTTTTTTTTTTTTCAGGAAACCATATTTTCCAGCTCTTCTTCTGTTTCTTTGCATTGTCCCTTGGAAGGCTGTTAATATTGTAATGTCTGAGCCTTGAGTTTTGTTTGGCCACTGCCATTACACACCAGCGAGGGTGGCCGCAGTACTGCCAGGAGACACAGCAACACCCACGTGCACATGAAGGAAAACTACAATAGACACTTTCCAAAAGAATCTGCTAATCATTTTTGTTTTACCTTTTCAAATAATTGCGTGACTCAGACTTGACATGGCTCCCATAATCTTCACACATAATTAAGCAATTTATACCTTGTATCTGTGGGTAGACGCTGCTGTCAACACTCAGGCCTGTTCTGGAAATGGCTGAATTGCTTTCTTTGGGAAAAAAAGAACTAACAAACAACAACCAGCTCTTGCTTTCTGCCACCTTTGATTAAATAATCTTAAATAACACGACTGTACAGTAGGGAAATTTGCTTGTGTGGGCCATTGCTTTTGAAGCTGATGTGACAGCTTGTTGCACGACTCTGTACGCATTCTTCCATTTCACTGTGAGGAATGCAAGAGATGAGTGGAGCGAGAAGTTCTTCACTTTTGTTACTCTAAATTGATAAAATACAGCTTTGTCAGCTCTGATGTTACACTGACATCAGTGTTTCACACCTCAGCAGTCTGAAAGTGCCCATAGTGTCTGTAGGATAGGCTGAGGAGCCCCAGAGTGGACTGCAAACAAACCCAGTCTTGTTGGCACCCCTCCCACTGCAGCAGGGAGAAGTCTTGCTGCCCCTACAGGTTACCACTTGCCTGTGTTAACAGGATATTCTGAGTAACACATGTGTTGTCTTTGGTTTTCTGAGCTTTTTTCTCCGTGGACAGGGTTGTCCCAAATATCTACATCATCAAGGAGCCCTGCAAGAGCCCCAGGACATTTGGGCTCTGAGAGGGAAATAGGAAACTTGTGCTGGGGGTGAAACAGGCTACAGTGTCAAACCAGACTTTAAAAGAGATCCAGACTCTGCAACACATGGACATAAATTACACTGGAAAAAAAAAATAATGTTAGACTCATGGAATCCTCTGTTAGAGGTGAAAAACACTCTTTGTTCTTCTCTTCCCCACAGTGAAATACGATGATTTCTTTCATAACTGCATCGTCCAAACCACTTTTTAGATTCATGGCATATTTCCATTATTTTAGTGAAGGTGTGTCTCATTCTGCAAGTAATATTTGAAATAGGGGGGACTTGGTAGCACTTTCTGGGTTAGCTAGTCCATAGCCACACAAAATACTACCGTGAAAGAACAACTTATCAGTCTCACGCAAAGGGAGGAGAAATTGAATACAGTTAAGAAAATGCAGATGCAACCCAGTTGTTGGGAGGATTTTTCCAGTTGTTGGATGTTGCAGATGGTGGAAGAGTCCCTCCAGAAAATATTGGTTCAGTCTTCATCCTGGCACATGCTGAAGTCATCTGTGCAAAGCAAAAGGAGACATTAGAATTAAGTCAAGGAATCAAACAGTTTTTCATAGAAAATCTCATAGACCATTTTTAGGTATTTCTCCCCCTTTTTCTTTTTTTTTTCTTTTTTTCTTTTTTTTTTTTTTTTTTTTAATGAGAAAAGCAGTTATGTTAAAAACATCATGGGGAGTAATTCTGAACTGGCAGAGAGATGGGATAGATGATTGAATAGATTCTTTCCATCTTCGCGTTTTGTGATCTATGAACTCACCTTTGGGAAACTTTTCTCATTTCAGACTGAGTTTCACTCCCCCAGGGTTGTCTGAAGAAGGTGAGATATTTAACCTAAGCAGCATTAACACTACCACTGCCTTTTGGCTTTAAAAGCAAACAAGATGTCTCAGCTCAAAGAAGCCATCACAGCATGATTCTTCTCCTGTTTGCTTTCTTCCTGGAGGCCCCTCCACCGTACTTTCTGCTGGTGCTTCACACTGCAAACCAGAGGCGCTGTCAGCTGGATGTGCTGCAGAGCGCATCCATCCTGACACATGCTGCACCAAGTCCCGTGACTTCCTTTTGCTTCCCGGCTTGTTCCTCACAGGCAGAAAGCTCACATGAGGGACACCACTGAAATATGGTGTCCAGTGCAATTTTTAGCAAAAAGCTCATTTTTCTTCCCTGCACTGGATGGTCCCCTTGCCAAGGACTGTCAAGATGTGTGTAAGCCCTGAGAAGCCCTGCAGCTCCAGGCTGGTGCTTAGTGAGCATGGCAGTGTCCTCAGCCACTAATCCCATTTGATGGGGCTCATTGTAATGCAGGGTGACTGGGTGACAAGCATCCAAGTAATTGTTTTTAATTGAGAAATCCACAGAGAAGTTTACATGGGATCTAATGAGTCACAATACAGTGTTTCTTCAGAGAGCAGACAGCAAATTAGAGGAGAGCCTTCAAAAATGAAAGGTGTGGAGGAGAGGACTGGAGTCACCAAAAACAGTCCAAAGCATTTGATCAAGCACCTGGGAAAGAAGGGGGAGAATAGTTTGTAGGAGTGACAGACTGTGCACCTGTGGTGATCTATTGCCAGGCTTGCAGAAGGATCAGGGAGATCCCCAGCTCTGGAGCAACTGATTTTCCTTTGGCTTCATTCTGATGCAAACCACTTCTGTCACAGTACCCAAGCACTGCTTCACCTAGGTTGGTTTCTTCTGGGTGGTTGATTTTACTCCAAGAAACTGCATTTATCATCAAAAGCCTGGGACCCAGAATAATGTTTAATTTGGTTTGCAGCTCAGAGGATATAAGGGGGAAGTAATGTGGATATCAGTTCAGGAAAAAAACAATCACCTGGAAAAAGAGACAAAAGAGGACATTCACCCATTTCAGCTAGAAGAGTTTGACATCACATGGTGCTAAGAGGACAGCATCAGACTGATATCCAGTGGTCTACAGGTTTTCTTTTCATTAGTATTAAACTTTCCAAATTTGAGACAGTGCAAACTTATGTAAATAACAGTGTGTAATACATAACTGTTTTTGGTGTAAAAATTACTCCTGGGGCCAAGAAACAATTAAAATTTGAAAAAGAAGAACCTCAGAAAAGTCTCATTTCACTTATATTTCTTTTCAGACTGGAGCTTTGTGGCTTGGAGAATGGATTCACTGACCTTTTCCTTGTGTGCTCTTCAGCTTCTGCCACAGGCATCTGAGTGCAAGGGAGCTCAGTTGTCCTCCCCAAACCCCGACACATGCAGACTTCTGTGATCAGGAGCCTGTGCTGGTCTTGCCACAGATTTCCTGTGCGGTCTTGGATAGGAAGGTGTCTGTGTGCCTCAGTTTTTCCATCTGTAAAATAAGAACGATGTTACACTGCTTCACTGGTGCAGCTAAATTTCTGCTTAAAAAGCACTCTGTGACCTTTGGGTGAATGGTGGTAATGAGCTGTTTGCCTTATTTATAAGTATCATTTGCTGTGATATAAATATTTTTTTGTATTGCTCATACTGTGTTTATTTTGTGCAAATGAATACAGTCCCAATGAAAGCAGGAGACTGAGTATTTTGCTTTCCCACGTAACTCAACCAGCGTTCCCAAATTCTGATCTCTAACACCTCTGCTATTGCAGTCTTGGGCCTCTCTTGAGCAGAAACGGCTGATCATGCCAAATTCTCTGGTGTTTTGTAATGTGGGCTAACATGCGCCGAGGTTTGGATGAGACCAATAGACTCATTTTCACTTAGGGCCTGTGGCAGCACTGAAGCTGGAGAGAAGTGAAAGGTCAGTGTATTCCTTCCCTGAGCCACACAGCTCCTGTTTGAAAGCAAATAAAAATATCATGTGACTTCTATGATTTTTAATTTTTTTTTATAGCTTTAGTGCCTTTCTTCCAACTTTACGCCAAGAGGAAATTTATATGTTTTTACTTTTGTACATTTGCATTGTTCCTTACTTGGAAAGTTTGCTTGAAATAAAAACAACTGTAGATCCATTACTTCTCTCATTTTTCTAATTTTGTGTGTCTCAATTCATATGTAGAGTGTTAGCCAATATTTTGTTGGCCTTCTGGAACAAAGTTCATGAATATGACTATGCACTTTGAGAAAATAAGGCCTGAATAGACACGGACAAGCAATTAAGTTACCGCAACCTAAGGAGTGTCTCTAGGGAGTGATTAAAGTGAGCCCTTAGCTTGGGTGAGCTGGGATCATGTGCACAATCAATTATTATGGCTTGGTAGATAATGAATAAATTGCCAAATCAAAATGAATTGACAGTTTGCCTTGTCTGTGTCCTGAAGGACATGGCAGTATCCCCTTTCCACTTCTAAAGGATGGTTTCAGCTGCTTTTCTGCATTTTGTCTGTAGTCAATCAGAGAGGCACACACAAGCAAAGAGATGATCCCACTTACTTTGTGTACGTGTTTTGGAATGGTAGTAATCAAACACTTTGATGGCTAAAGTTGGTGAGATGAATCTTATATGAAATATGTAAAATGGTATTGTTATCAGAACCCCTTCTTTTCTTGAAGCGGTGTAGCCATTGAATGATAGAATCCTAGAATGCTTTGGGTTGGAAGGGACTTTAAGGATCATCTAGTTCCAAATTCCATGCCATGGACAGGGACACCTTCCACTGAATTGGATTGCTCAGAGTTCCATCCAACCTGGCCTTGAACACTTCCAGGGATGGGGCATCCACAGCTTCTCTGGTCAACCTATTCCAGTGTTTCACCAACCTCATAGTAAAGAATTTCTTACTAATAATAAGAATAATACATATGTGTAAAACCTTGAGAACAGTTTAGCAACTCAATATACACATCAAATACCTGAGAAAGTTGGTAATGCAGCCAAGCCCTCATACACCACTAGCACCACCCCATTTGTTTTGAGAGGAGTACTGCTGTGGACAGCATAATGATCTAAGAAGGATTGTTTCTCAACAAGTGTACTACTTGAGACAACCATGTCATGTTTCTGAAGCAGCACATAAGGAATTACTTTGGTACAGAAAGACAGCCCACAAGGACATTTTATCTCCAGTTATTACATACCATCACAGCCTGGACCCTACATAGAAAATCACTGAGCGATTGCTGCTTAAGCTCATATCTAGCTATAAACTCAGTGCTGCCTTTCAAACTTTTGTCCAAGACCCGATACCCAGGTCCCTGTTACAGGAGACGCTGATGGAATGTGTTGCATGGCTCTGTCTCATCACAAGCAGCATGACACAAAAAGGGTATCTCAGTCTGGGACAAGGTATACAGATCAAATCCCAGAAACATTGATTAGCAAATAAGGGTGAATCTCCAGAAGTCTGAATTAAGTATTCACTGAAAGCATTGAATAATGCTGAGAGTTTTATGAAAAACATGAAAATGTACTCAGATGAGATTGCTCACAATTTTCATCTCTACTTACAAGAAAGACTGAAAAAAAAAAAAAGAGAAAAAACAGTTTCATGTTATTCACTGGCACTTCTGCTACAGGTACTCATTACCGTGAGAATTGTGAAGCTGCATAAGCAGGAAAACAATCTGTTGTGCAACTTCTGTGGAACTTTGAATTTATTTGACTCAGATGAGGAGTGTTAGTTAACCCTTGTATCAGAAACCAACCTACTGCATTATAGTCTGCCTGCCTGACGTTGCTCTTATTCTTGGTGGTGAGGGTCTTCTGTTGAAACAGAAATACAGAAGTTATTGTTACCCTGGGTATAACATCTCACTCTACAATAGTTGTTTTGTGATTGAAATGAGTTTTTGACCTGGCAGAGTTTACAATGAGCCAAATTTGAGCAATTATAGCCTCAGGTCCCTTGAGCACCTTACAGGGAGAGAGCAGAACTTGATGGTGACCAAGCAATTGGCTGGGGAAGCCCTACTGGTGGAGTCTCTGCACTTGCCCTTCGTCAAACCTCAACAAAAGTTTACAGAGAACAAGCAAGCAGTCCCTTCCCTACTCAGCATAGTGTATTTGCATATGTTAATGAATTTGGTGGATTGATTTTCTGGTGTAATCTAAGAAAAAACCGGAGTATCAGGATATACACTCTGCTGTAGATATGATAGGCATACTGGCATAATTGGAAAAGGGGCTCCATGTTTCTCCTCCTTTCTGGAAAAAAATTGCTTTAAAAATATAACCAAGGGCAATAAAAAGTATCAGTAGGAGAAAAATTAAAAAAAGAAAAAGAAAGTCCTTTACTGGAGATAGTAAAGCAAAGAAGCAGACATGGATTTATCCATGTGAGGGGAGTAAAAGGTGAGAACAGGAATGAAGTAGAGGGGAGTACACAGAAAGAAGACATTGCACTTGTCTGCTAGGAAAAATATTTTTTTTCCAGAGATTAAAGGAATCACTTTATCTCCTACAATTTTTTTCCTAAGAAAAATGAAGTGGCAAAACCAGCAGAACTTCTCCAGAAGCAAGCTTAGAGGAAATGGAGGTGAAATCTCTGGGCTGCAGCTCAAGTGTCCATTAGTGAGGAGGAGGAGGAAGAGTCAGCAGCCCATCATGCTGAAAAGGGAGGCAAGCCTTAGGGGTGGCACTTTGACAGTCATGGCCGTGGAGGAAAGCCTGGAACAAGCAGTCACGACTGTACCTCCGATCTGGTGACCTCTGTGATCAGGCCATGTAGCGCAAACTAAAGTGAGCCCTCTGACAAAACCTTGTGGCTTGCTTACTAAAATTTTACTAAATGCATTTTAAAATTCAGCTAATGAAAAAGCTCCATGGTCTTTTCCAGACTTGTCCATGGAGGAAGTTTCTCTGCTCCAGAGCTCTCTTCAGAGATACTTGGGGTAGCTCAAAGTATCACTACAGAATTGTTTGTCATCTGTGGGGTGCTACAACTTTTTGTTCACTTTGATAGGTCTGGGTAAAATTCAGTGTGGTGCTCTCACTGAAACTACCCTTTCCTTATTTTTTACCTGTAAGAACTGCTACTTATGTCCCAAGTCAGTGAGGGAATATGACAGTTCTTAGCCACTACTAGAAATCAGTTATTAGATACGAACAGTAGTTTGGGTTTAATTTACTTGGAAAAAATTATTTACAAAAATGTTTATCACCAATACAAAAAGAAGGCTGAATAATTCTAATACACATGAACACCTAAATTATTTCAAAGCCTCTAGCATACATTTAAATTTGTTATCTCCTCTGTTTTATATCCTCATGTTGGTTGACACACCTGTATGTAATATTTTAATCTTCTATCAATACAGTCTCCCATATTTTAGGTTATTTTTATTCTATTCTTCAAAATTATGTTTAATTGTATCCACCATTTGGTACCACTGAAATTACCAAAAGTATGCTTATGAGCTCTATCTCTTTAAGAGCAAATATAAAATAAAACTGGAAATTCTTTTAGTGTAAGCAGTTTTAAACTTCTAAATGAACAAGGAAAGGCTTGAAGAAATTTTTGAAGTGTTCTCTGAAATATGTCCTGACTTAAAACAAAGCCATATCACATCAGCCTTAAACTTTACAAAAATAATCTCCTTTGCCAAGAGACCACACGTGAAGCTTCAGGTGGGAAAAAATTAGGCTCACAAAAGAAGAAGAAAAAAAATAAAATATTGTGTCTTCCAATAAAAATCAACATGGAACTGCTACTGTAGTTCCATTATAAAGACTCATAAAAACATTTCCAGTTGCTCTCTAGTAGGTCTCATTTCCATAAGCAAAACCCCTCTTTATTTCTTCCACAGTTTCTTATAGGTCTTTAAGGAGCTATGAAAAGTCTCCTGCCAACAGGGAATTTCTTGCAGAAATGAAGTGTCTTAGGAAACATTTTTTTATAGATCTGGAAATGTATTAATGATTAAAGGTCTGATCCTTCAGAGCTGAGTGTTTGCAGTTTCCATTGGCTTCTGTGTGAATGACAGATGCTGGATATCTTTTCATGTCAGATATAATGTCTGTATACCTCAAGTGTTAGATGATTGTACCAGGCTTGTCAGAAGCCTTAGTGTTTTGCCTTCAGAACCACACAACACAACACAGGTTCTCACATTGAAACCCAAGAGTTTCAAATTCAGGATTAAGGTCCTTAAGATCGTGGGACAGACTTAAAATTTGTGAGCTTTTTCAGTTTCTATGTGATTCATGACTTTAAATATTTTTGTAAGTAAGTTTTTTTTCCTTTTAAATTTTCTCTGCAGAAATCCAGGCTGGAAACGCACTTTTCTTTAGAATAGAATGGTTTACTTGATGTCACCTGTCTCCTGCAGCAAGGGCTAAAGAAAGATGACAAACATTTAGTGTTGCACTGTAGGCATTGATGTGGCTAAGTGATTGTCCTTCTTGCAGGTCCAGTGCCGTGCTCCTGCCTGTCTGTCCCGGCACAGCCCTGCGCTTTCTTAACACTTAGCTGGGGACACAGAATCAGAACAGAAAAAAAATCTGTGGGAGGCAGAGCTGCAGCTGCTGGAGGAGCTTATTTTATCTGTCAGCAACTGTACATGAACCCTCTCTACTGCAGGATAAAATCTGACAGAGAGGCATAAGCCCTGACAGAGAAAGTTTTATGTACATTAAAGTCCCCATCAACCTGTCAATGCATAAATGGCCATGTGCAATGTAAGTGATGATTAAAAGTGATCCAGAAGAAAGCATTTAAAAACCAAATGAACCAACCCACTACACCAGATCTACACCAAAGCTTCTTGATAAGCTAAACTGTTTTCAAGTCGGTGATCAGCAACAAAAGGCCTGACTGCCAAAAGGCATTTTAGACATTCAGCAGATTTCCTATTAAAATGTAAGATAAGAAACCATCAAAATATAAATGAAAAAGACCCCAGTCAACTGTGCAAAGTTTCTTGAGGAATCAAGAGAAGTGTGTCCCATTTGTGGGACTGCTTCCAGGGCCTTCTACCGCTCCTTCGGCTTTTGTGCTTTTGTGTTTATGGCAAAACCAATTTAGAGTTGGAATGGCTACATTCAGCCTACAGCCAATAGCAGCTCCTGCTGGAAAGATATTTATTATTCCTGCAGCCTTTAATTGCCCAGTTAATCTGTGTAACCAAGTACTGTAATCCATGTAATCCCATGGCCCTTTCACTTGTCCTTTATTGACCAGACAGGTATTTGTTATGCTGCTGCTTGTGTTCTTCCCTCCACACGGGCTGTCAGCTCTTCACACATGAGGATTTCCCACCACACTCAGTGTTTGTACAGAGCTGGCACAACCAGCCTGAAGCTTCCAAGGGCTACCAGATAAAACAAACAAATACCCCTGAAGCTACCCTAGTGATTTGCTGAGGTTTATTTTCCTATTTATACCAATAAAGCTGGCAGAGGTCAAGGAAATGAGAAGAAAAATGATATTTTGCTTTAAAAAAAAAGAAAAATAATAGAGAATCAAGTGTTGTGAGAAACCAAGCTCCATCTTTTTCGTAGTGCTGTCAGACCTCTGGGTAGTCACCTTCTGGGGAAGTACCAGAAAAAAACCTCTAATTTTTCAAAGATGAAAATCAGCTTTATGTATTCTGTAAGGCAATGACAATTAAGTCAGTGATATTTCCTCAGAACCTTTCCATCAATATAAGACCCCGATTTAATTGTGTCACTCAAATAACATTGCAGTTGTGGGTCAAAAATGTAATTCTTCATTTTCCTGCATTTCCATACCGCTGAGGTTAACTGCTGTACCTACTCCAGTGACATGTCTGTATGAATGTCTGCTCTAGACCTACACACAGAATAAATGACTGAGGATATTTGTCAAACTGCCCCTGGGAGTGGCCTCATATTTTTTGGATATGCTTCAGATAAAAGTCTAAACATCTGGATACTTATAAAAACCATCCAGAGCTCCTGGATGTCGAGTCTTTTCTCTCATTCATTTGGACTGAAATTGTCAGTGGGCACAGAAGTGTTGTAATGTGAGGCATAATCAGCCAGTGGACAGAAATAGGAATCAGATGTCTTTCAAATAAAACTCGCCTCTCCACCAGCAATCCTCCAGCGAATCTCCCACACCTGTGGATGAGGGTTACGCTGCTGTTACTGCCATTCAGAACTCTTTTAATGCTGGATGTATTTTTTCAAAGACAGCTCTCACAGCTTATAAAGCAAGGTTTTGGCTTCGGCTAATGAAAAGCATTAGTGTACTGTGGGAGGTGCAGGGAGAGAAAGATTATAATTAAATCTCTCCACTCCTCTCCCGTCTCTAAGGGCTTGGATAAGAAACAGTTCTGCTGGGCAGCTGAATTTTAGCTAAATAAGATAGCTGGGGGAGGGAGCCTTCTTGGTGGTTTCATATATGCTTGCACGTGTGGTAGGGCCAGGGAACATTTCTGATGAAAATAAAATTGTTCTGGGCTCAATCCAGCTGAAAATACCGGCAGCCTGCCGGGCTCTGCAACTTTCATATGGTTGCAGATCCTGGCTCCTAGCAGGAAGCTTGGCCCAGCCACTGTGGAAGGCCCAGCAAGCAAAACAATAGTTTTACGCCTGAAAATCGCGCATCAAATTGGGAGAGGCAGGAGGACATGTGCCAACGCACTCCCTCTCTCCCAGTGCTGCCGAGGTTGGGCTCCTTGTTGTACCTTCAATCCCCCTTGCCCCACAGCCTGTGAGCACAGCCAAGGAGTTACACAGGAGCCCAAAGCCTTGGAAACTCGTAGGCTGCTGGTGATGATCAGTAATGGTCTGCTGTAGGATGAATATGATTCTCCTCTCATCCTCCTGTGTGTTCCTTTTACTGTCAGCCTCTCTTGAGTTCGATTTGGCCTTGAAGAGCAAATGTTCGTTGAAATGATTTACGAGTTACATTAATTTATATAGCACCCTTTAAGTACATCACAAGCGGGTCTTTATAAGAAGTTTGAAACAATGTAGGTGCAGCATGCCAAAAAAATACAACTATTGAAAACAGAAGACGAAAAGACCCCAAACAACATTTTAAAACTTCTGAAGAAATTTGATATAAAACCGTTTTTTGGAGTGTAGTGGCATGTTGGATTCCATGGCTTTGCATTGCCAGGAGATGTGTTTAATACACTCTTAGGCTGAGAATTGAGACTGAGTCTATGTTGGGGAAAAAAATCTCATAAGCTTGGTCAGATAGTAGAGACATGGGCAACAAAAATGCTTTAAACTTAATACTATAGAAGTAATTTCTGCAGCTGTTTGGACCAGACTCAGCTCTGTGTCATCTCAGTGTTTGCATCTCATCACCCTAAAATCACTGGTAGTCCAGAACTTCTCACATCATGAGCAGATGGCCTGGTCCAGGATGAGAAATAAGGGCAACATGAGCAGGGTCAGTTCACCTTTCTGACATACAATCAAATGCAGTTCCAAAATTGTGCTCTAAGTTTCTTTTAAAGGGGAAAAAGAAAAGTTTCTACCAAAACATGACCTCGATTCTGGCAACTCTGTACCTTCCTCAGGATTATGCTGCTCTGGAGGAATAGAAAAGCCTGTAGTCACACTGATTGCCACCCATGGAAAGTTTTTTTCCAAAAAGTTTTGGGGTTTTGGGGTTTTTTTTTCAAAAGTACTCCTTACAAGGAATGTTCATAAGCACAAAAACATGGAATGAAAAATTATGTTGAAGTAAAACCAGGCTGTTAGTGCCCCTTATCATCTCTTTAATCGCTGATTAAACCCTTGCACCCACAGCCATTTCATGTAATTTAAGTGAGCAGTAGTTAGTCCCCATCCAAAAGAGTACTTGAAACATACATCAACCCACTGTGAGGACTGACACCCTGGGATGCTACACACACATTTGCACACTGAACCAAGGCCTGCATTCTCCCTTTCCAGCAGGGGAACAGCTCTTTTTCCTGTGACCATAGAGTTAACTTGAAAATTTGCCTACTACTCTTTTTTTTTTTCTGCTCCAGAAAAGCTTAGTCAAATATTTCAGCTGTGGTTGCAGAGCAGGCCTGATTCTGTACTTGGGAAGTGACCAAAAATTTTGCTCTTAATTTCAGTGTATTCAGGATTAGGCCTTATCAAGAAAATCAAGTAAGTATGTGTGTGGCGTGTGTTTTCGGAGTCTCTCAGCATCTTGGACTACCATATCAGTCTCTTTTTAGAAGCATAGCTTTGAAGAGAATCTAAATACCATTTATATATGCACATACCTACACACACACACTCCATGCATGCATATACATACAATAATATTACTATTTTACCAGAATTGTGCAAACCTGTTACCTGATCAAAATGCAAGTCAGTATTACTTTAATGATGGAAATCTTTGCTCTTCACTGCAGTTGTCTTTGTTGAATTAAATGAAGACAGCACTTTTATCAGAAATATACACAGGCACGTAATCCAAATGACACAGAGCCCTGTTAAGCACAGAGAGATATTTTACTTTCAATTATACCAATGTAACTGCTGCTCAAAATGAAAGGCATCCCTCTGATCTTACACCAGGAAGATGTACTTCTTCTGAGCAAAAGACATAAAAGACTTGTCAGACTTATGCTCCTCAGTGCTCCTCCTTATATCTCTCTAAGTGGGCCTGTTCGAGCTGAAGATGTGTGTACATGCGTTATGGGAGCTTTGCTTCTTCCCCTAAGTGCAACATATGGATGCAGACATAGCTGCTTTACATATAAAAACATAATAAAATGTTTTGCTTGCAAACATACGGTAGAACGCTAACACATCATTTTATGGGAGAATATTTGTGCATAATCTGATTCTTACATTATAACATGTTTCAGATATGCTCTCTCACTTTGAAGTGATAGTCTGCATAGAGAGATGACTCATGGGATAAGCAAAGAGCCCTTTGCTCTTGAAAATACACTCCTAAAACAGGCTGGAGCTCTCAGAAGAAATGTACGGAATGGGTTTTGACCAGGTGCTTGCTGGTTGGCATAGCACTCCATAGGATCTTGGTAGCATCGCTTGGGAAAGACCCAGGACCAAGGTCCCAGCAGTCAATAGCTCCCTGGAAGAGCCATTTTGCCTTAAGGCCACATTGCAGCTTGGACCGTGATGGATAGGAGTTACGTACAATGTATTCCACTTGTATAAATGGTATTTCCACACCAGACCTTTGATGTGCTCTCCAGGGAAGTGATGACTAATTTTAAATAAATGCTGCGGCATTATTTTAAATAATGTCATCTCCCTCCATGTTCCATTCTGCTGCCACTTTTTGCTGAAGTGCCAGTCTCCATGCATCGCACTGGGAAGCAACATGTTATCTCCAGATAGTCCTGCAAGGGCTCTGAGAGTCATTTTGCCTTGAGCCAGGGCAGCTGGCCGTATTTCAGACCACATAAAAGCTGCCACATGATGGAGTCAGGACCATTTGCAAAAAGCTGTGAGCGCAGTGCATCGGGACAAGGGTGCAATATGAGCAGGGAGGGACAACATGAAAAGGGAGGGGGGTAGTGAGACAGTGGGGACACCACGTGCCTGGTGTAAGTCCAGGGTAGAAGGGACACATCTGCACACAGAAAGGAAGTCAGTAAAATCACAGTGTCTCAGGAAGCCTCTTGGAATAGGCACGATAGTCCTTGCTGTACATATGTCTAGAAGTGCATGTCACAGCATTGGTGACGGACTTCCACAGAGAAGCAAAAGGGGTTGCTTCTTCCATCTTAAAAATAATTTCCTTATTGTAATGATGGTACACAATGACACAGTTCTCTCAGTATTTAGGTACTGAATTCCCCTTTTTTAGAAGGGACTTAAACTTGAGTGACCTGTGGACCCACCATCTATGTACTGAGCCCTCTTTGTTATTTGTGCTTTTTGGAGAGATTATGCTCTCATGATTTATATAAAGACTCTGCCGTCTTAGAAGGGATTTCATATGACCCCATGATCCCACTATTTAAGTACTAAGATCCTTCTTGTTAGAGGTTACTTTGACCACCATTTACACACTCAGCTCCACAGAATAGGGCTTTCCCCACCAGT
This sequence comes from Acanthornis magna, assembly GCA_036785705.1. Classification (NCBI taxonomy): domain Eukaryota; kingdom Metazoa; phylum Chordata; class Aves; order Passeriformes; family Acanthizidae; genus Acanthornis; species Acanthornis magna. Next base: position 20,284,230 of record JAWUZG010000090.1, read on the forward strand.
GTCAATAAAGTTAGCTTTTGTTCGAGTGCTCTTCCTCTGCCATTGAACCACACTTGAATGGCAACAATCCTGTTTTTAATAGCATGGTCTTAGTCCAGCTGCATCCACCCATGCCAGTGGCATGTTAAGCAAAATCCAAACCCAAGAGTGGTTGTGGCCGTGGGTTGTGCAGCCATGACTGTGGCTATGAGCCCCTTCAGTCAGCACAAGGGTGAAAGGACCGGGCATGGCATGGTTTTGGCATCCTAAATGACTGTGATGAACTCCTTATATAATACATGTTCAGGAAAACCCCCAAATCATTGCCATGGAAAACTGATGAAAAGAACTAACTTTGAAACCACTATGTCCTTGCCTTTTTATCTCAAGCATTTCACATTTGTGCACCATGTGCTTTGTGTTCAGTTGTGCTGGTAGTATAAGATCAAAAGCTTTGGTTTTAGCATGTTCAGGTAAAGGATGTTTAATAGAGCTTCACAGAGAATAAATACTAGGACAGTTTTAATTATAAGTGGAGACAGGCTCTTGCAAATTTCAGGGATCAGAAAGAAAAGCCAGGAAAAAGCGTAGTGAGGAATACTGCTTTTTAGAAGACAAGTACTGCGTGGATCAGAGCATTTCAATTCCACAAACAAGAGACAGAAGGAGGAAGGTAACTAGATATAAAGGAACAATAGTGATAATATATAAGATGTGGCAGGAGAAAGGTGATGTAGACACGAATACGGCAATGTGGAAAAGTAATACAGAAAGTAAAGGCACAGGGAAAGAAATGGGTCTATTCAATACCCGTCTTTCCATTGTAGAATTGTATAGGTGGATCATGAAAGAAAAAGAAGCCTATGAGGAATTCCTATAGGAATTTCATAGTTTAGAGATGCCAAAAATACTTTTAAAGATGTAGCCAGTGATGTTTGGGATCAATCATTCCATGAGACACTTCACAAACAGCAGAAGGAGCTAGGTACTGCTCACATGAGTATTACAGAGCAATATACCTCCAGAGGCTATTAAAAATCACCTGTTCCAGAGGAAGTTATGTCTGAGGTCACCTTTGGCATATTGGTCTTATATTTAGGAGATGCTTAATAGATTTTAGTGTATCAGGATAATTTCAGATAGCTGAGGTGTTGACTTTGTGCCAGGATTCATGAAGGCAAATAGGCAACTACAAACAAAAGTAATGAGAGGTTCTCTCATCAGCCAGAAATTTTAAGAAAAAAATAGAGTAAACGAAGTGAAAATCATCAATAAAGGGAGCAGAATAGAAGTCTTTCCTAGTCAGTTTGCAATTCTATTCTTTAAATTGTTCTAGATTGATGACTTAAAAAAACCCAAACCAGTGGATTGAAGAAATTACTTTATTTGACCCCAACAGAAATATTTTATTTGGTATTCAAGTATAAAATGTTCTTACAATACAGCTGAAGAAAATTTTGAAATTAAACATTTCAGACTAAAAAATTCAAATATTTCGTTTCTAAAATGTCAACCCAATACTTTTCGCCTATTTTTTAGGCTATCCTTGTAACCATACATACATGAAAACATGCGTTTTCAGCTGTAATAATTTCAGAAATGTAACATTATTTCAGAAAATGTATTGGTCTGTTTCAATTTGCATTTTTCAGTGGGAAAAAGGAAGTTTTAAAGAAACTATTGGCTGAACTGTAACAAGGAAATAATAGATGAGAAAATATTGCCAATCAATATGGTTGGAAATACAGATATAATTTTACATTTGACCATAACTTCAGAAACACAGATGTTGGAACATTATATACAGTTCTGGTCATCCCATATTTATAAAAAGATGTTGAAAAACTGAAGAAGATGTAAAAAAATGAGCCAGGAAAAATATTCCAGTGCTGAAAAAAATATTCTGCACAGTGCAAGACCTAAAAATCTGATCAAAAAGAGGACGAATAAGTAACTTGAATGTACCACAGGTTCTTTCATCACAAGACATTCTGGGACTAAAGTGAAGAAAAGTACAACTAAAGAAAATGTGTTGGAAAGCCAAAGTAATTTATTGGCCCGAAAGTCTTCACTTCAAGACTAGATGTCTATATGGAAGTCTGTGATTCAGAGAAACTCCAGGCAGACAACATGATATGGAACTAATTTAATTTAAAACAAACAAACAAACACAAAAAAAAAACCCCAAGACCAAACAAATCTGAACAAAATCATGGCCTATTTTATCCTGGGAAATCAATCCTGATGATCTAATAGCCTTTCTGGGCACATCTGTATGACTTGCTGACTGTGTTTCTATGGATAACACTTTGTGGAGCAGACCCAAGTCTTCCTGCACATCCAATTTACCTTTTTTTGGCAGAGAACTGAGGGGAGAGATAGTTGTGCAGCTATTGCCAAAGCTAACAAGAAGCGTATCTCAGACAAGACAAAGCCCTGCTTGCAGAGAGATTTAAGCTGAAGTGATGTATATCTTCAAGAAAACAGTGAAGTCATAAACACCCTGGAGCCCATTCTGCCCTCAGCTCCTCACTGCTCTTGCATGGTATTTAATGATGGTTGAATTCAGGGCTGCTGCTGCTCTCCATGCACACATCTGTGCCTTCTTGTTTCTAATGCCTCGTGGTACTGGGGAGGCAGAAGTTCTGTTACACTCTTGTTCCCCTTCTGTAACGAAGCCATCATCCCTAAGACCTCATTTAAATCTGTATTTCTCCACTGATTCCCAAAGGCTTCAGTCAGAGTCTTTGAAATGTGTCCACAGTAGTTTGCCATACCCAGAGCTCCCAGCCCAACTTGACATACTGTCTTCAGAGAGACCAGAGCCTTCAAAAGATTTTGTTTCCTACCCCTATGCTTCCTAACTTGGAGTCTTGAACTCCATTTATACAAACTGACAACACAGAAAAGGATTTGGGGATCATGTCTAAAATTATTTGGAATTTGACCCTCCTAAACCCTCATCTGTTAGAGGGCTGGAATTTTCCTTTTCCCAAGAAAACAGACAAACCTCATCTCTTTTTAGGAGTCCAAATATCCTGGGAAGCTAATTGCAAAATAATACTGACTGTACACCTGTGCATAGTGCTCCATCCTGACTGTCAGCTGACATGAAAATTCAGATAATCAACACCATTAGAATCAAGAGGAGAACTTGCTGAGAGAGAATAAAGTTTGCAGGACCCAATCCTCTGCAGTTTCTTTGTTCCTAGAGATATTTTGTGCTTCACTAAGTAAAAAAGTCATCATATTTCAAAGTGAAATTTTGCCGGCCATTGATCTAGAATGTGGGCTAGTTCCTTTGGGTATTTTGGAAAATCAGAAACAACATATTTATTTAATTTAGAAAAATTACTTCCGTCCAAGGCTGTTTCTCAAGAAACATTCATGACAGCCAAAAACTTGCAAACTCGCTACATGTACGTGCCAGGCATAGCATAAAGATAAATAGCTTAATACTTTGTGAAATCTTGCTGAACAAGAATTGCATATTGGATTGTAACAGATCTTAAAAGAGCTTCCAATGCCCTGGAAAAATAATCACAATTTTAAAAGGCTAGTAAATCTTCACATGGTAGTTAGCAAATGCTTCAATAAACTGTAAAGATTCCTTCTAACAATTTTCATACTTAGTCATGCTGCTTTTTCTAAGGCTTACATTAAAATAATAAGAAGTAGACTTTCCGAAATAGTAAAACATTGTGGTTCTTATGCCAATAGGAAAAGCCAAGGGCATTAAAAATTAAAGATGACATCTCCAATCTAGATTTTTACCCTAGCTAAGTAATTTTCATGCCTCTGGACTTTCTTGGTCCCCTGAGCAAAATGGATGAAACCATTCTCCCAAAAGCTGAGGGTACACCTGACCTAAATTCTTTCAGGTTACAAACTTAGAGAGCAGAAACCCAGGTCAGCTTAGTTATTGAATTTGTTTGTGCTCTTACATAAGGCATGGTGCACTTTGTAGAAATAACTGCTGAAATAACTAAGTGAATTATGGGCAAAGTGATAGTCTGCAAAGGGAAAAAGAGTGTTTGTGTTACTGCTTGGCTTAAAGGAGTTTGAAGTTTCTCTCCTATGCTTCATTATTTTCTCCTTTATGTTTTTTAACTATATCCCAAACTTGAAGTTTAATAAAGGTAGGGATTTTTTTCCTAAAAAAATTGTCTTTTGTAATAAAAGCCTCTGAATGTTGGGGTGTGTGGGTTGTTTGTTTGGGTTTGTTTTTTTTCTCCTGAATAACATAAGGATAGAACATGCAGAAAATACTCAGGTGGAAACAAAATTTTGCTACCAATCAGAAAGCTCACTTCACACCTCCTTGGAAACATAAGGTTAAAGGTTCATTTTGCCCTGAACCAGACGTCCTGTACCAAACATCAAAGAGCAAACAAATTGCAATTCTTCATCAGAATACTGCCTAGGAGTCACGGCTCAGAGACTTTTTGTGCTGGGGTCGATGTCTTTGTATGCAGTAGCACACATAAGATTTGTCCCCCAAACTTTTATTGTCATGTGTGAAGGACATCCTCAGCTTAAACACACGTGAAAGAGTTTCCTTTTGTTTGCTCTCACCCTGACATCTGCTAGATGTTCTTGTCCTGTGTGAAAGTGGAAGAGAGGGTACAATTCTCCTTCCCACCTCTGTCATTCAGCATTTCAATTCAGAACTCTGAGGTCTTCATGGTGTAGACCAGAATGGAATAATTTATGGACAGTTCAATAAAGCTAAAATTAAATGTTATATTTGCAATTAAGTGCCAAATTTTCAATGAGATTCTTGTGAAACATTTCCATTTTGTAAAATCAGGGCAACCTTTTTGACAAAAAAAACCTGTCTTCTGGAAAACTTTCAAGCTTCTCTGAGTGTTATGCTACATTTTTGGCTCAAGAAACTCAGTAAGGACTCTTTATTTTTATTTTAATACAAGGTGTCAAAATTAATTATCAGAAATTTCACTGACATAAAGGAAAATATTTGGGCCAGGCCATTCATTGTTATAGACTATTACCAGAATTTTCATGCTGCAGCCATAACCACATATTCATGTAGACTAACTAAATAAAATACAGATTTCAAGCAAGCAAGGGTAGAATTTTCTGCTAATACACACAAGGCAATATCTTTTGTAAAGCTTGACTTTTATCAGTTCATGTTGTTCACCCTTCACTACAGATATTTTGGACACTGAACTGTCTGCTCATTTAAAGAAGTTGACTCAGAAATGAGGGAGGCCAGAGGCCTGCCAGAGATTTTGCCACCCTCATATGGAACAGTTTCAAGAAAGAAATGACAAAGCAGCAATTTTGTGTTTGGTATGTGTATCCTGCCTAAGCCCCACTTCAGCTGCCTAGCTCTTCCAGAAGACTCTCAGTTGTTTAGATGTGTTTTCCCCTTCATAAATCCACGCTGACTACTCCCAGTCACCAATTTGTCCTTAATATGCTTGGAAATGGTTTTGTTCTGTCACTTTCCTAACGATTGGGTGGAGGCTGACTAGCTTATAGTTCCCTGGATCCTCCTTCATGTCATTCTTGAAGAGCAAAGTCTGCTTTCTTCCAGTCCTGAGGAGTCTTCTGTGATACCCTTGACTTTCTCAAGACCAACAGGAGCAGCCTCACAATGGCAACACCGTTCCTCCTCATTCATGGTGGAGCTTGCCCGGTGCTGTGGGCATGGGTACATTTGGTTTGTTTAAATATTCCCTAATCTGGTCCTTGTCTACTAAGGGAAGTTCTACCTTGCTCCCATCTTTTCCACCAGTTTCAGGGACCTGGGATTCCTGAAGGTGCGTCTTACCAGGAAAGACAAGGAAGAGAGACTTGAGTGCCTTGGTGTTTTTCCATGTCCTTTGTCACTAGGTCTCCTGCCCTGTTCAGGAGTGGATCCACATTTTCCCTGGTCTTCCTTTTGCTGCTGATAGGTCATACCTGTGGGAGCCTTTCCCCATCACCCTTCAGGCAGGCTCTGCCTTTCCCAGCCCTCGTCCTGCGTGCTTAGGCAGTATCCCTGTGTTCCTCCTAGGTCACCTCTCTCTGCTTCTACTTCTTTAATTGAAGTTTAAACTTCAAGCTTCTTTTAAAAAAATATCAGAAAATACTCTGTAGGGAGAAGAATAAGCCTGACAAACTTATGGTAACTCACATTGCTGAAGAGGCACATGGACCACATTTCCTGAGTGTTGATGGCTCCTGTCATGCACCATCTTGTCCAGCTGCGGAGTGACAAAGATATAAAAAACCAAAGCCTGATTTTATCCCAGAAATATCATTCAAAGATGTCGCTGTATGCAGGCACGGAGACTGCAAAGGCTCCAAGGCTTCACTAAAACAATGGCCTGAGCTGAAAGAATACATGTGTGATATGTCAAACACAAGATCATGAAACCTTGGAATCTTTTAGAGAGATATGGGCTGGGAAATATGGAATATTCCTGAAAGGTTTGGCATTAAAAGTGACACCCATTATTGTGACTTTTGCTGATGAATATGGCAAGAATTGTTCATAACCCATATTGTTAGGCATGTAAGATATTCAGCAGAAAAACTGAACTTTTTGTTTTCGTTCTTGGAAGAAGGAAATTCCATATGGGAATACTGAATATTGGTTTGTTCTCCTTGAAGATGCTGGATAAAGAAAGAATATAAAGAGGATAAATTGAGAAATTCTTTTGCCTTTTTTTAAAAATAAATCCTTATTCCAGATGATTCCAAGTTAATTATTTTTCAGAAATATTCAGAGGGAGAGACAGTGTGCTTAATACACTGCAATAGTTGATGATTCCTTGAAGCACAAACCTTGGAGGGGGCAGACATTGCTTAAATCTGTTTCTCACAGCTTGGGGCCAGGGCTTGGGCCGAGTGTCTGAACCCCCAACTAAGCAGCTGCACCAAGATGTGCTTCTGCAAGAGCTGCCCCCTTTCTCTTTGGAGGGAAGCTTGGTCTGGAGCTTCTGAACAGGAGTTTTTCTGGAAAGATCTAGTTGTAATAAAGATTTTCTTGTTTCAGCAAATAGTCATTTTCCAATTTAAAACATGTGCTGTGGACTAAATTTCCTGCCTTGCTCCAAGTTTGGGTGTCTTCAGAGTCAGAGATGTTCAGGAAGGTGGACAATGCTTTCTGCAAGGGGCAGAGGGCCCATCACCTCACGTGACTATGCAGCAAACACAGGAGATGCAACAACAGGAATGAGCCCAAGCCAGGGCTTTTTTGTAGTCATCCAGAACTGACCAGAGTTTGTTGTTGAATGTAGCAGTGTGGTTTGGGGAAGACTGTTAGTCTCTTTAGGTTGTTGTCCTGTCCTGAAGGCTTGGGGAAACTAAAGGTGGGAATATGGGATCCTGGTATGGTGAAACTTCTCCAGAAAAATGGTTACCAATCCAAAGGATTAAGTGAAAGTTGGCTTTTCTACAGAAGTCCAGGTCTGGACATGTGCATGCTGATGGAATAACAAATTCCTGTTTTGCAATTGCATCCAGAAAGAGAAATGTTTTCCATTTGCTGCCTCTCCTCCCACTTGCCCAGCCTTATAAGGGTCTTATTCAGTTCAGCCTGAGAGATGGAGTGTTGGGGGGATAACAGGAGTTTCATGGATGAAAAGAAAGAGTATGAGGAGAAAGGGGGAAAGAGGGGGAGGAGGAGGTAAGAGTCCTGGCACAAATATTGCAAACTTGCAAAACTAAACTTTGTAAGAATAAAAACCTTGTGCGATGGAAATGCAGGTTCTACTATGGTCAAAGTTCTAAGCAGCAGAAGCGGAGGCTGTCCAGGCACTGGTACACCCACACACACCGGGTAGCTGGCCCGGGCCCATGGCTGAGACAGAACCCGGTCCAACTTTCCCTTTTTTTTCCCTTCTCGCAAGAAAAAGCACGAGGTTAAGCTGACCGGAGAAAGCAAAGCTACCACAGCCTTTTGTGGCCAGTAAAGCCGAGTACAGACTGTCATTGTCAGGCTGTGTAACACAGTCCACTTTTGTTGTTTACTTGCAGCAGCGGGTGAAAGGAGCTGCTCTAAGATATGTTCAGTGATGAGGAGCCAGGAGAAGGGCTGTCGTGGGAGGAGGCTCTGCTGTCTTCCTGAACTTTCACTTTTGATTTTCAGCTGAGCTGGAAACACGATTCTATTTTGTTATTTTCTTTTAGTGCCTGGACCCAAGGCAAGATACGCAGCTGGGATAAATCAGCTCTGCTTCCCTGTGGCTGAGGGAGGTAGGAGGATGCACACTGGTCCTGGATATAACCCGCCTTGTTTAGAGACTGGAGCGCTTCTTCTCCCTGCTAAAATTGAGACCACCATATTCATGCGCTCAGTCATGAAGTACGTGAACATTTTTCAAAAGCACAACTTCCCAATGACCCAGAGTGCCTTTAAATAAAGAAGTGCTATTGGACCTCGGCAGTGTGAAAGGAGCAGTTGAAATCCCTGTCTTGCCCAGCTGTTAAACCTGTGTTTGATTTCTGAAAAACCTATAGAGAAAAAGGGTTAAAGGAGACCATACAAGAAGTAGAAGAAATAAATTGAATGCACATGTGCAATCATTATTCATGCTAACGTTCCTTGTATTACTTCATAACACAGCTGTATACACAAAAAAACCAGTCCAGTTTGGTTTCTTCCTATTTGAATCTTATTAATTTCTGTTTAATGGAACACAAATGTTTGCGCTCTTCATTTTGACGAATGCAGCCTCGTAGTGTATTTGTTAAGCATTAGCTGGCGCAGTTGTGACCATCTAATACAAATGTCTCTGGGCCTTTCATGGCTCCTGACAGGACATCTTTTGAGCATGACAGTTGCCATGGGGACGGGTGCAATGCCTGTTTGGAAGGAAAATCGGGAGCAATGCTCATTACGTCAAAAACTACATCGGGGAGGGAGGGAAGGAGAATGTTTGCTTCTTGTGCTGACACTTAGCTGCTTGTTTTACCCGCCACCCACACACTTCCATCAAACAATATCTCTTTCAAACGCAGAAGTCAAAGTTTGCATCTCCTATCGTTCCAGCTGGAACAGGCAAGGGCTGTGTGAAATGAATATCATCATGCTCAGGGCCGGGGCACTGCCTGGCTGGCTCTATCTGTCACTTCATAACACAGCAACACTGAGCCGTCTCAGTTTTCCCCTCCTCCCACCCCTCGGCCAAGCGCTTTGCAGAGCTCCCTGGGGCACGCCAGGGACACCAGGGTGGTGTGGGGAGGGGGCAGCTGGGGAAGTGTAACCAGTTTACTCAAAACCATCAGATTTATTGTGGGTTTACTCTGCTGAGAGAAGGATCAGTGTCTGTGTGTATCATAATTTCCACAGATAGAGAAGGTGGCAATAAAAAACACAAAGACCTTCGTATCCTCCCCCCCCTCCCCCAGACACTGTGAAAAGTCAAGGGAAAAAAACCCCTTTTTGTACAAAAAAGAGTCCAGAGCTTGCTCTTTTCATGTATTTCTTAAGTCTGCACATTTCTTTCATTAGAAATTAGCCATCGCTATATTTTTCACTGACTTGTTCTGTTGACATAGACTTTCAAAAAAACCCTAAACCCACACTGAGAAAACCCCCAAAACCCCGCAAAAACTGGATAGCAGCCAAACAGATGAAGGGAGAGGCAAGGCAGACTCACCACGAGGCCCAGGGGGTGTTTGCAAAGTGCTCAAATGTCTGACTTAGGGTGCTGGGGTAATATGAATAAATCTTCTTGGTGAAATACAAGATGTGGCTGCAACACTTTGCTGATACCTGTGATGGCCACACTGAGTTGTTGGGATGGGATGGATGCTTGGTCCCTGAAATACCTGCATCCTGAAGGATTTGCCTTAAGGTCCTGCTTTGCTTTCTGTGTTTTATCAGGACCAGGTGCACATGGCAGTGCCTAAGGGGGTTGTATTTCCCCTGTCCTCAGGATCATACAGGTGATCCAGAATCTGTTTAGTCCAAATGCTAGACTTCTTGGGAATACAATTTCCCCATCACCTGGGTGAATACAAATTGTCTCCCATATGGAACAGGGACAGGATGGTGGAGTTGGCCTCAGCTTTGTGAGGGCAATGTGTGTGTGTGTGTGTATATATGAGACGTAGGGATTTTTCATGCTCTCAGAGCACTTTTCCATTCTCTTCACTATAATGTTGCAAACATGAAAAGTGATGCAGAGAAAGAGGTAGCTTTGACACACTTGCAAGTTTCCTGGCCATCATCAGTACGTGGAAGTTCTCTCTGGGAGCTCTGCATCAGAGAGGCTCCTCAACCAACTCCCTAACTGCTGGCAGTAATTAATTTCTAGTTTCTATTTACATAAAAAAAAGCCTGAAACAACCAAACCTCAACCCTCCCCTCCCAGAAATAAACGCCATTATGTGCAGCTGTAAAAATTCTCCCTCCCCCTCCCTGCTCAGTCGTGCATTGACAGCTGCCTTTAAACTTGAACTTTCTCTACTCCTGCACAGCCTGCTACCACTTGAACTGCTTGACTAATATCACATCATCTCGCAACAGCAGCAGCAGCAGCAGCAGATGTTATCTCGTCTGGGGAGGGAGGTTTCCAGGTCTGAACACCAGAGGTGCAGTGGGATCTCAGGCATTTCCCATGGAGTCACACCCCCCAGGAGTCATAAAGCTGATTTTGCTTAGGGGTGACAGTGGGAATCACGGGGAGTGCCTGGGCCTTCGTACTCTCCTCTCTCCATATATTTTCATGGCATTCACTAAAGCCAGGAGACCACATCTGAGAGGAGCTGGAGACTGCCTCTCCCTCATCTTGCCCACCTTTTGATCTCCACTTTTGGAAGGCTCATTTAGCCCCATTAGAGCACTTTTTCTCTTCATTAGGGTAACATGTGAAAGTCCTACTTCTCCTAGCTTTCCTGCACAGCCAGGTGCTACCCTCGCGATAAAGAAATGACAAGTTTTTCTAGTAGATAATTTTGTCTAAATACTGATTTGCTTTACATGGGTTCGTTGTCTGCTACATCAAAATCTGCAATCAATTCAATATTTATTCTTATAAAAAAAAATGCATATTTTCTTTCTAAAACAGTTTTTCTCTTAGTAGATACAGCTAAAAATATTATAACACATGAAAAACTAGCATTGCAGCAAGTTTCAGGGTTAACCTGTGGTATGTGTTTGCCTATGGCAAACATGAGGCAATTGAATTAATTTAGCCATCCCTGCCTAGTCACATCTTCCATCACCACAATTTATCAGGCTATCTGATCATTTTATTTTGTTCAAACTTTAGGCCCAATTCTTTTTCCAGATTTATGCATGCAATGACATGCTCTTCTCCTAGGTTTAGTGGGAACTTTGAGTGGATCTCTGAAGGAAGAGCTCTAGATCAAAATTAGATATGTTTTCACAAAACTTGTATGAAAACTACTCTGCAGAAGAGCATTTTATAATGGACCAGTGTGAATTTATTCTCTCTCTTGCTTTTTGCAGTGAAGGTGTAATTTTCATAAAAATCTAAACTTAGTTGTAAAAACCTAGATTTTCATATCTAAGTTACCAGTTTATCACTTTTACAATGAAAATAATATTTTCAGAGCTTTCAGAATTTCTTTATTCAGTTTTGAAGGAATTTAATATTTAAGTTTTAATTTTTTTATTTTTACACAGTGTCCTGGTATTTATGCCAGCATCAAAATCAAAGCAGAAGGAACTTTGAAATAGAAAAGAAGATAAAAGTTTAAACTTGCTAAGCACTTACCTCTCTTGCCTCTGTGATTTTTAAAGATAATTTAAATAAGAGAGTACTTCAGAGAAGTAGTTGCATGCTATCATTAATTACACATTGTATAATACTGTAAATAAGTAGAATAAAAATTAAAATCACATTCCACTAACTAAAAGAAAATACATTTTAAAAAAAGAAATTCTGAAATGGACTTTTTCAAATCATTAGACATTTCCAGTTTCCACTTCACAGAAAATTTCAGTTGTATTTTTTATCTTCTAAGTCTCTGACAGTCTCAATAGATGCTAAAAATCTAGGAGCAGGAAAATATGTGTAATTTCAAAAGACTAGTATTACAATTCATTCTGCTCTCCTACAGTGATTTTATTAAGCAGGGAATAAACACTGGCCTAAGTGTTTACTAGGGAGAAAATCTGCTTTCCAAACACTTGAAGTAAGTGGTTTTTTGTTCTATGGCAACCAGGTTTTGAAATGAAGATGTTTCATTCTTCCCTGGTACAAACCTCCCACACATTTTTGTTTTCTCCTGCTTGCTGTGGTTCTCAGAGCTTCACTTTGCAGGCAGGGACCCAAAATCAGCCTTGGCACAAATAGCCCCTGATGCCCAGGCTGGCTTATAGCTGTCTTTAGACATGTGTCTGCTTTTCTGCCCGGGGTCCAGCCTTCTATGGAGCTGCTGTGCTTAGGAGTAATTTGATTTAGCAGAGGGGATGAGTGAACAACTCCCTTGGCCTTTATTAGAAAATGAAAACTATGTGCCCAGCAAAAAACTCTCCTTAGGCTTTACACAGTCTTTAATGGTGCCATGCCATGAGGTGCTCACTCAAGCCTTCTCTCTCCTGGGTGGTGTTATATTTTGCATTTTCAGAGGATGTTCTGACTGCAGCATTTCCCTTGGCACTATGAGGACAAGGATATCTCCACAGCCTCATCATGGTACTCTGAGGATAAATGGCTCCCATCTATTGAAAATAGCAGTATTTCTAACATTAGAATGGAAAAAAAATATTTGTAGGGAGCTGGGTTTCCTTTTACTTTGAAGACAGTCAGGGAATTCTTCCATATTTGAATTTGCTTAGAAATACTATAATTGTTCATAGAAACAGCTTCCCTTGGGCCAACAGTATCAAGAAAGCAAACAGGCTTAGTTTGTTCTAGTCACCTCCATCTTTCTTTCCAAACTCGGTGAGCAGTCCTTGTGGCCAGGTAGAGGGAGGGAAAATCCCACTGCAGGTCTTGATCTCTCAATAAGAAAACAGTAATTTAGAGAAAGGTAAGAGAGGTTCAGATCTAATAAATACTAGAAGGTAACAAATGTTTGCTTTCCCAGAGTTTCCTGGGTCTTGCTGAAGGCAGAAACCCCATAAAAAACTAGTCAGCTGAAAGGCTTGCTGTGCAAGTGCAGGGGTTACCTTTAGATTTCCTCCAGATCTTTAGATTCCTTGCTGGTGCAGGAATAGCCTGGATTACAAAGAACATGAATGTCTGGTACAGCTCAAGTGCGTTTGTGCCAGAACTCCTACAATGTGCTCCTGCTGTCATGGCCCCTTGCTTTGTCATGCTCGTTTAAAAAAAAAATCACTGGCTGATGAGTAATACACACACCCAAAAAATTAAAAAGAAAGCAGTTATGGTCTGATATGTTTGCTGGGTCTGCAAACATCATCTGCATCACTGGTGCATGTAAAAGACCATTGTTTTAGCTGGGAAGATTGCCATCAGAGACTGAGAGCTAGGGTTGCATCCAGATAACACAGCGCAGGTTGTCCAGCTAACCACAAGATACCATTATCCAGATATCCTTGAGGAAAGAACTAGGAGAAGATGTGTCTGGAGATAATACATCTGTGAAGTTTCCCTTTCCTGAGTCAAATGACTGAATCACTTGAGCAGGACGATACTTTTGACATGCCCTTGGAATAGTCTCTCCCTGGACTGGTGACTTTCCCTTCTCCTTCTGCAGTTCTCTCTTCCAATGCCAGCATTATTAAGTGTAATTAGCTTCCTTTTCCATAACTGAAGCCTAGATTTATGCAGCTTTGTGTATTCTTCTACTTCAGTCTGCGTTCTGGCCCACATGCCATTTATACCAAAGTTGGCATTCCCAGTTGAAGCTGTTCAATGCCTTAATGCATTGCAAGCCTGAGGCTGGTGTCCCAGTTACCCTCTACTGAGGTAATTCAGTATAAATCAGTTCCTCTGTCCCTTCTAGGAAATGGGAGTTCAAAATCAAATGAGAATAACAATGTTATTGTATATCTGATAATTCCCTTTTTCCTTGTGCACTATCCAGGTCCTTGCTTTTTTAAACTGCTCTCTTCTCTCCCCTCCTCCTTCCCACATGTCCTTCATGAATCCAAAGCCTTCTCTCTTGCCCAAGGTGAGGTTCCCATGCATTGTCTTACAGTCACACAGGGATTTAATTTGCTCCTCCTTGACTAACACCCAAATTCAGGCCCTAAATGCTGAAACCACTCAAAACAGCAGAAAACAATTCCTGCTTCATGTTTCCTTAGGGCTACGTCCTGGGCTTTGCAACCCCAATACTCCAGCAAACCTCACACTGTATCTTCACAGGGTTTCACAGGGTTCATACTTCTTAACAAGGACCATCTGTGTTGCTTCACGCAACATACACACCCTTCCTAGGTTTTCTCCCATCCTCTCTACTGTGACTGAATATTTCAAGAATTCTCCACAAATAAAATGGCATGGAATTTCTATCTTCCTAACAAAGAAGGAAAAAAAGAAATAATTTTTTATACAGTTTCTCCTCCAAAAAGCGATGCTATGTTTTAGGGAAAACAATGAGAACAAAAAGTTGAGTTTAGCTGACCTTAGCCCCACGGGATGAATTTCCTTTGCATTTTTTCTGGTCAGGCACATTCAGAGCTCTTGTACTTATCATTAATTTTGCATCCCTGCTCATGTTCCTCAATTCATGTGGCCCAAAACCCCCACCAAAGATAGAGACACTAGCAGTAACCTCAAGCTTCTTGATTCCCTCCATGTTCTATAAAAAGCAAGTACTTTGCATGGGAAAACATTTCTATATCAGGCTCCTATTTCTTCATTCTCTGAAGGGGAATGTTCTATAGTTACTGAAGAAGCTTGTGCCATATGGTCCCACCTACATGTTCTTCCTTCCTGTTTTCACAGTATATCTTGCGCTATTTAGCCACTTTTTTTTGTTTTGCTGTTGATGTACCCACAGTGATCCAACAACAACTTGTTTCTTGCCGTTCAGCTGTAGAATTGTGACACCAACCATTCTGTGCCTGTATGTGATTGAGTCTAATAGAGGGATGGTCATTTTTCCATAAATTGTTCCTTCCAGTTACATCCTCTGTCTGATCACCCATTATTAGTAGTGTTAACAGTGTTCTTGTAAAAACAGCCAGAGGCTTTGGCCTCTAGCTACATGAAGCATTGAAATACATTTTTTTCCTTTTCTTTTTCACAATCTATTAAGGTCACAGCACGATCTGCTTTACTTCCTCGTCTGGTTTCCCCTTTATTAAATGCAAATATGTTTTTATGTTGCTAAGTGGGAATGTTGTTAAGTGGAAAAGACAAGTCTGCAAAATTAAAGGAGTGCCAAATGCCCTCTGCAGAATTAATTTTCCTGTCCCTGCCCCCATCTGCCAGTGCCCACAATAGCTCAATGCCTTTTTCCATCATAGTCAGAGAAGGCAGAAACTAAGAAAAAAAGCACAAAGCAATGACAAGAAAATGGGAAAATGGAATTTAAAAAAATCACAAATGGGGAAAAATAATAGAAGTCAACATCAACAACTAGACAAAAAACTCAAAGAGCTACAACTCTGTTATCCAACTGAAGGTCATGTCCTGAAATGTCTATGGAACATCCTGAAAATTTCCTGAGCTATTAAAAACTTAAACTATTTAGTCTTCGGGCCTTATTAAAAAAAAGATTAATCACAGCAGAATGTTTTACATTATACCTGCTGTGTGAGGACCACTCCACAATTTATGAGATCCAAT
The DNA here is from genome assembly GCA_036785705.1 of Acanthornis magna. Lineage (NCBI taxonomy): Eukaryota > Metazoa > Chordata > Aves > Passeriformes > Acanthizidae > Acanthornis > Acanthornis magna. The sequence continues at coordinate 20,299,904 of JAWUZG010000090.1, forward strand.
GTCATGGCTCCTCTGAAGCAAACATTATTCCTATTGTATGGAAAAATGCATTTAAATGTGCAGAAGGTCAGGCTATTTTTAAATAGTTTTTATACTGTAAGTTATACCTTAATTATAAGGTAAAAGGATATAAAGAATTTTCTATAGTTTCCTGTGTTAGTCCTCAGTTTCTCTTAATTTCTGTCCCTTTATTTTGTTTCTTATGTGTTATAGATACAAATTAAAAATTACATAAAAAGTAACACAGAATCTGTGAATCTGTCACTTACTCTACAACATATAAATTCCCCATCTTTGGTTACAGATTAAAGAGGTTGACTGCAAAGTTATCTCTTATTTGTTTCTTTATCTTAGGAAATCATCTACTGGGTTCTAGATTTAGGGGGAAAACCCAATGAATCAACCAAACAGGCAAAAAACCCCACAAAACTTCACTCCTTTTACTTTTTAAAGGATAAAGTCTTTGAGATTTATATATCATTAAGATGAGATACAAATAATGATCATCAGACTTTTGCAAGACTGTTTCCAAAGTGAAAAACATCGTTTTACTGACATGACTACCATTAAGATATTAATGAAAACTTGGTCAGAAAAGCAACAGAGGATTCCTTGGCTCTGTTTGGTTTTTTGGTTTTTTTTTTAATATAGGCAAAAAACTAGGTTAAACTGGGCCACTTAAATGGTGGATTCAGTCCTGAAAATACTTGCAGGAAAATCCAGCTTTTCACATCTGAGCAGCCTCCACCAAGTCTAGAGGAAATATTCCCATGTGTAAAATTTACTCAGATTTGTAGCACCAGGACTTAAATTAGGAAACAGTGCTGCAGGCCTTCTTGGGGGAACAAAATAGAACAGCTGCACCTAATATGTGTCATTATTATTACTGGTTTAATCTGTCCCCTGTGTAAATAAAATTATGCTAAAATGGCATTTGCCTAAACTGAACTTGAGAAACAATTAACAAATGTAGTTCCAAAGCATAACAGAGGCTGGAGGATCCTCTGCCACTGATGGCACACGTGGCTGTGTTCAGGGATATGTGGCAATGTGCAGAGCCAGGGGCTCTGCAAGGCCCTGGGGCAGGGGGTGTCCACCTGGTGCAAAGCCATGTCTCCTTCTGCATCCCTGACTGTGCAGTGGGGCAGGCTCTTGCACAAGGATGGGGTTTTTGGTGGTGGACTCCTTCTCCCTGTGTGTTCTCTCAAAGCCCAGGAGTCTGGCAATGAACACACACGGCTTCTTTTAGACGTCTTTCTCCCTAAGCACATAGGATTTAAGGATATTTCCAGGAGATCTGCGTGGATCAGTGGTCACTCAGATCATGGTCCACATGGAGATGGAGGGAATAAGGGAAAATTGCAGGCTATACAGACTGAAAGCAGGAAAAGACAGGCTGTAAAAAGAAACAGTGAGAGCTATTCCCCAGGAGGCTGCTGAATGAGTGAAGCCTGCTCAGGGGCTGCTTTGACTTGCACTCAGTCCAGCAGAAGTTTTATGTGAGCACTTACCACAGCAGCTTCAGCAACCCACGACAATCCAGAGAGCACCTTGGAGATGCAGGGAACTAAAGGTCCTCACAGAGTGAGGATGTGGGCCCTCGAACGTCCTGAAAAGGGGAATCTCTCAGCCAAAGAATAAATTGGACATGAGCCTGTCAGCATATCCTGTATAGCATCGCTTTGTTGTGACTCTTACGCCATTTAGAAGGTTGCAAAGAAGAATCATTGCATGTGGAGAAAGTCTTCCTCTCTTCAGCTGGACTACCAGAAATGCCTTCAGGTCTTGTTGGGTATATTCTGTGAGATTTCCCTGGTGCTTGTGTTTTGGGAAAAAAAAGAAAACGTGTCGATGCCAAGCGGGAGAGGCAGAGGTAGGAGTTCAGAACTCAGAAAGGATCTCCAACAGCAGAATCTCCACCGGAAAGGAGGAAACCTGAAATAAATGTCAAAAGACACAATAATCTTTTATTTCCAGATACAGCCAATCAAGTCTTAATTAAATTGTTACTAACAATTTCTCAGGAGACACATGTAATTAAAGACACCTTTAAACAGCAGGTACAAAAGTACAGCATGTTGCTTGTATTGAGAAATTGTCTCAGCAAGACAGAAAGGAGCAAATACAAATTAATTCTAGAATAGTTAGAAGTACTGTGGTGGCAAGTGTGAGCCCCTCTTCTCCACCCCTGTGCTGTCCATGCAGTGTTGTACACTGGGGGCTGCACTATCCTCTCCATCCAGAGCTCTGCCTGACCATGTGGAGCATCAGGTTCTTCTGGATGGCATCAGCTGTGAGATAGGTGTCATTTCCAGCCTTGCTTTTCTTGGACTTGGCACAGGTGTGAGTTGGGGAATGGGGAATGGTGAATGGGGAATGGGGAATGTTCTGAGGGGTTATAAGAAGGAGGGCACCCTGGGCATTTCTGACTGAACTGAGCGGTGTGCTGCCCACAGCTGCAGGGGTGTTGACAGTCTGGATAGCCCCATCTCATCCCATGTTCTCCAAAATACTTGTGAAAAAATTCAAGTGGGTCTTGAAGGACACAAGAAGATGGCACTGGCCATCTGGAGAGCTCTGGATTTCACCCAGGACCTTGGTTTGGACAGCTTTGGTGGTGTAAGGATATCTGCATGGTGGTGTACCATGGTGGAATGTCTACATCCACATGTAGATGTGAAAACATCCACATGAGAGAGCTGGTGATGAGCATGTCCAGTGCAGTGCCTGGGATGGTCGACAAAGATTAGGCTCATCTTTTCTGGCATCTCTGCTCCTGGGGCTGTTTGCAAGCGCAGTAGCTTTGCTCTACAGGTCCTGTCAGAGCTGTAGAGAGCCTGGGCGAAGGGCTGCTCCCTCCTTCCAGCTGCCTTGCTGGATGCCTCCCTGCTAAACTGGACAAAGCAGGGCCCTGTTTTCTTGGGGTCCTGGACAACTGCTCAGAGTTCCCACCTGTTAAGCCATCTCTGTCTATAACTACTTTCTTCTGTGCACATGATGGCGTGCACTGAAGCACAGGACTCTTTGAAAGACGAGCTCCTAAGACCTTGCTTTGTAGCAGCAGACCTTGCGATCAGAATCAGCCAAGCCTTCTACAGTCTGTCGGTATTATGCAGTTTGTTTGTTTCATCAGCTACTTTGGTGGGAATGAGGGTCATTTCAGCCCTCATTGGCTGGGGCTGCTGGAACATGGCTACCTTTCTAGACAAGGGAGGGCTGCAACCATGATGGCCAAAAAACTTCCTTTTTTAGGAAGTTTTCATGTAACTGTTATGTAAGCATGGGGTTGATTATTCTTTCCAACTTGTTAAATTTATGCATGATATTCACTGCTGTCATCTTTATGTCACAGAGCTTTAAGGCTGTGACTGTGAATAGTGTTACACATTGTGCATTTGTTTTGTTTTCCGGAATGACTGGAATGGCTTGGTGAGTATTTTTATGCAGTACTCATAGATACAGATAGGTCTGTGTTGCTCTTCTTCGTCTACTCTCGCCAGTGTACTCCACCAGCATTTCAATGCCTGCTAGTCAATAACACTTATTACAGTGGAAGGAAAACCTGTGATGATCTTCCTAAGTACTGTGCCAGGTGAATGGAAGACACAAGAAGTGCCTTGACTCGATAGAGGATCTTCACACCTTTTGACAGATGCACTATAGACACAGAAAATGTAGTGGTATTTTTCCAGCCATGAGAGTCTCACCCTCTGCATAAACATCAAAGGGAACATACCCGGAATATTCAGCTAGATGAAGAGTGTGAATTCATCACAGATTCCTCCTCAGCATCTGCCTAGACTTAAAATAAGCAGATCCAGAGAGATTACTGCGTCAGAAGCAGGGAGAATCCTGCCAAAGGTGAATTGCCTCTCTCCTGAATGCTGCCAAGAGGTGGGTAAGGCAAGTCTACATGGCTTCTGTGATGCTTCTGCTTGGCCTTTCAGTCTTAGATGGGAATGACCTTGAAAGGCTGGTAACTCCCTCATGGGTGTCACTAGAAGGCATTGGCAGCATGGTACTGACTTTGCTGTAGCTGTTCCTGATTTTCGTACAATTGATGGAGGTGAGCACTCCTAGCACTCAAATCTGGTGCCTGCAGGGCATCTGTTTTTCACTCATTTAAAATCTATATATAGCTGTCAGCTGTTATTAACTCTTAGTTATGTTGTATGTACAAGTAAAACAATCTATATCATAAATAGCATATTTTTGATGCACAGCACTTTTTCACCTCAGGAGAAAGTCAGGGCCTGACTGAAGGCTTAAAGTCAGAACATGAACAGACCAAACTGAGCAGGGACTGTCAGAAAGGGAAGAATGTTAAAACGACCAAGGGAACAGCAAATTTTCTTATTCTAGAAAAGCAGAGCATCTCATAGAACAGCACCGGGAAAAACCTCAAGGCCAGACTGTACTCACCTGACTTGCAAGGAAAGTCCCTAAGTAGCGCTGTCTGTCATTTATTTATATGGGTCTTGACGTATTGGTAATGCTACATAGAGATGACAGTCCACAATTCTGCATAGGGAAGACAGATGTGCAGCAGCTGTTATAGCTGTTTAACAAGTGTGGTGTGGAGAAAGAAATGTAGTGCTCAGGGAGAGCACTTTGACATGGCCGAGACCTGGGCACAGCCTTCCTACATCCAGGTTTCATCCTCTTGAAAACCTGTGGCTTTCTTTTCACCCCATCATTAATCCCTAGGGGTCCTTGCCTGGAGTTAAAGAGCAGAGCCTTATGTTTTGTGGTCAGAAAGGCGTTGTTTTGCCCTGTCCTTGTTTCAGCCAAGGTTGTGAGGGGGCAGAGCCTGGAGCTCTGTGGTTGTGTCTAGGTTGTTATTCTATACCACCCAAATCTTTGCTGGGGCAGAAGTAAGGGATTCTTTCCCCCTCCCTCCCATGCAGATGCCCAGGAGAGTGTTGGGTACCCCAAGGTGTCTGCAGTCAGATTGTGGAAGTCTCACGTGGGAGCAGTGCACCCTTCCCTTCCCTTCCCTTCCCTTCCCTTCCCTTCCCTTCCCTTCCCTTCCCTTCCCTTCCCTTCCCTTCCCTTCCCTTCCCTTCCCTTCCCTTCCCTTCCCTTCCCTTCCCTTCCCTTCCCTTCCCTTCCCTTCCCTTCCCTTCCCTTCCCTTCCCTTCCCTTCCCTTCCCTTCCCTTCCCTTCCCTTCCCTTTTGACCCCTAGTGAGATATACCAAATGAAAGCAACTTTAATTTCTACTGCAGCTGAAAGCATCAATTCCAGTAAGGAGTCCTCAGGCACAGGCCAATACAAGACTAACGAAGAAGTGAAGCCTGATATTAACTTGAGTTTTGACTGCCTCATGTAGTTAAAAATTTTGAGGTCACTCCCCCAAATGAGACCAGAGGAATAAACAAGCTATTTTCTTTTGAAGCACAATTCAGACTTCTTTCATGTAAAGTCTAAAGTCAGAGTGTAGTTTCCAGGTCCTGTGTTCATCTGAAACTTTTTTCTCTTGAAATGCAAGCCTCCATGTAATGACATGACCATATAAACTGAGGCATCATTAAAAAAAAGTCATTGCCATAAAAACTCAAAAGCTGACTACACTGTGATCCTGATGAGAAAAGCAAGTTTTCTAAAAGAGAAAAAATATTTATGTCAGTAAGGCTTCCTTTTGCTGGGTTTCAATATCTCAAAGGTAGGTATGCAGAACAATATATCAGCCCATCTGAAAAAATAAACAAGAAGGTAAGAAAAAAAATTTATCTTATTTTTTAAGCTTTCTCAGCACTTAGCTCTAGATATCACCAATACCAGTAGTAGAAAAATTAGGCCCTTCTCCAGAGAAACAGCATTAGTGACTATTAAAAAAAAGAAAGTGGGAACTAAGAGAGCTACTAAGAGGGTTTTTTTATTATATATTTACAAATCTTCTATTTTTTGAAGGCAAAATATTTTTTATTTCTAGTGCCAAGAAATAAAGACACTTCAAATGGAAAATACCTGAGTTTTTTCACGTAAACATATACAGGGCTTTGAGCTTTGGAACTTCTGAGAAACAGTCCTGGTTTATAAATACAGCGAGTTGGAATAAGCAGCTGTGCTGTGAGTAGTATCATTATCTCATCAAGGAAACTCTTCACATAAAAAAATTAAGGACATGTAGAAGTGTTTATAGGGTCAGGATTTCAGAGCAAGTGATGAGTGCAATGGAAATCCCTAAACCAAAGAGACAGGGTCCACATCTTTGATCCATGAATTACACGGCCCTTTGCATACACTGACTAATGACCACGCATCAGCCTTGTGTAACAACCATGCAAATATTTTGATAATCCTCATTTTACAAGTGGTAAAGATCTGGTGGAGAAGGCAGTAATTGTTCTGATTTATGACTGGCTCAGAGATGTGAAGCGGCTGTGTCTGCTGCAAGGTAAGGAAAGGGCTTTGAAACAAAACCTAAACCACGGTGACTTCCATCAGTCTTTGCTTCTCAATTAGCTGGCTGGCTGCACTCCAACCTGCAGGGAAACTATCTCCATGTTAGACATCTAGCCAGGGCTGTTGTTTGGGTTCCTCTTGCAGATAATGAACTGACACGCGCCAGCCTTCCCGCTGCTCTGGAATACCTAAGCTTGCACAGGTGTATCTTATCTCCCTCTGCACTGATTATACCTGCGTGAGTCACTCAGAAAGGATTAAATCTATGGGCATCTACAACCAGGCTGAAGGAGTTTCTGCTTTTACTAGGCAAGTTTTGACCTTGGATGCTCCACAGCTGACAGCAGCCATGGAGCTCTTCAGAGCCTTTGGAGGCATCTCCTGATCAATGGGGCACAATGAGCTCAAAGCTGCCGCCCAAAGACATGCCGTGTTTTTAAATGTTCTCTTTTCAGGAGCATCTAGAGCTTGAGCACAACCTCTTTAAACATGAGTTGTATGTCAAAAATGCAGTCTGATCTTGGACATCTGGCAAGTATATGTATATGCTTAATTGAGAGAATAAACATTCCTCAAAGATTCAAAGTCCTGAGATTGCAACCTTGACTTTAACCTTTTGGCTTTCTTCACATCCTAGTAAATGCAATCTATCACACATACCACATTAGAGTCTACCCCAAAAAAACTGGAACAGATCACAGTTCTATGAAGCTGAAAAAAAAATATTTGTGATAGGATTTAGAAATGTATGATTACATCGTAATCCTCTCTTCAAAAAGAAAAATGAAAAGAAAAGCTGAGAAAAAAAAAAGAAGCAAATTATTCCTGCTGTGGCATATGAAAACTAGAAGAATTTAATTTTCTGGTCTGTTTGTCCTAGCATGCTTCTCTAGGCTTGTCATCAGTTCCACTGGAACAGAGGGAATGTAAAAGATATTTTAATACAAATTAGTGAATTTGATTCATTCCATTCTCCTTATAAAATTGTCTGCTGTAAAATTATGTCTAATGTGAAACAGTTATAATTTGCTTGCTACTCACTGTATTAATACCTATTAAAACTTACCACAGTAGCACGCACCCAGTTGTTGCAACATGCAAAAACCCACAAGATTTATTTCAATGTGTCTGGGGAGTGCCAAAGCATGAAAATATATTGAAATTTAAAAGGTCTAATGTAACTATTATATAGATCCTTGACAAAACTGCCAGTCAGAATAGTACAGTCAGCTATTTCTAAATATCACAGACCTCTTATAAATCCACTTTTGTGATGTTTCCTACATGAGTTACACCTGTCACAGGATTTTTTTACCTCAATTTCAAGACTTGCAGTGTCCATAGACTTCTTTAAACACTGAAATTTTCCCAACATGAAACAAATTAATTTCAGAAAACGTATCTACAAGCAGCACTAAAGTCACCTTTCAAAAAGCCCTTATGAACAGTGTGTTTATCATCAGTACTAATTAAAGCCTGGAATCTGACCCCAGAGTTAGAGAATATCCCAGTGCTGGCTACAGATCAGCCCATCTAGAAAAACAAACCCTCTAAGCAATACCACATGGAAGACCAATGGTCTCCAGTAGGATTGGCTTTTGGTGATAAGATCAATGGGGAGGCGAACATGACTAACAGTATTTCTGTGCTTTGATACTCTGGTGATAGGCACCATAAAAAACCTCAGACAGTTTGTACCAACCCACACTCACCAAGCATGGCCAAGTGCCAGCTCAGCCCTTTCTCTTGATGGACAGAAACAATGCTGAGGATGGTTTTTCTTTCCACAGAATCGCAATTGGTGGACAGAGGTCCACGACAATGAGGTATTAAAGTGACAAGAGCATTTTCCTCCTGCAGGATTCGCAGCATCTTCTCATACGAGGATTAAAATGGCAACCACAAGGTGAGCCAACCAGCCAGTAAAGATTATTGCGGGCCTGCTAGCGTGCAGAGTGCTAAAAATTTGCAAACTTCAATCCTTCCTGCGTATTACATGTAGATCAAACTACCTCTTACTGCTTCCAGCTGTGGGAGGCTGAACATATGCAGCAGGAAACCTGCAGCTGCATGGAAAGGGAAGAAGGCACCCAGATGGTGCGAGCACAGATGGAGCGAGCCTGTGCTGACGGCACTGCCCTCATCCGGCACCAGATGACACACAGGAGCTGCTGGGGACAGAGGGACAGCTGTGTGGGGACACTGCAGTGCCTCCATGCTGTGTGGGGCTCATCTAGCCCTCATTTTGATGAATTTGGAGGTATCCTGACCTTGGTCTGGCCTTATGTGCTGGGGGTCTTATGGAGCACTTGCTCGGGGGAGCTGTGGTGAGGCATGTGGGGCAGATGAGGCTTAGTCAGAGGAAACCATGTAAATCTCAGCAGTGGCTAATTTGTGGCTTCACCCACAAATCGTTTAGGCAGACAAGGGCAACCTACTTCCACTGCAAGGTTGTAAATGCATATATGTTTCCTAATCCCCCTGCTCCGCCTGAACCCAGAAAGCATTTACTAACCTGCCTGGAAAGTCTGCTCTGCACTTAGTAGCTCCTAAAAAGGGTCTGGTTTAAAAACGTAATCCCAGAAGATTACAAAATCATCCATTTGCACTGGAGGGAGCATCTGTAGACACCCAGCTGTGGCTCTGTGAAGGAAGTTCATCCTGCTCTTCTCTAGGATGTTCCCCATCAGCTCTCTTAGGTACCTCTCATACCTCTCTGCTTGCTGGCCATTGAAGATCCCACTCTTTGCCCAGCAGATGTACAGTCAGAGACTGACTGGGTGAAGGGGACTGTAAACATGAGAAAATGCAACATTCAGGACCTTCTGCCACCACTGCAGCACTTAACACCTTGCCTGTGGGAGCACATAATGATGGCTCTTCTTACTCGACACATTGGCAGCATGCTATGTTAATGTGACAGAAAAGAGGAATGACGAGAATAGGAAATGCAGGGATACAGGGAATGAAAATAAGAGCATGAGATAGGAGAAATTCTGCCACCAACACTGGTAAATTAATTGCATCCATTGCTGTCCTACAGAAATTAAGACGGTGGGCAAAGAATGGGCTGCACTCTACTTACGCTGTGAAGATCTTCAGAGTAGGGTGACCACACCCAAAGTGTTTGGAGAGAATGTTCAACGTTCCATTAACATTGAGAGATAACTCCCAAAACAAGGAGTGTTTGAGATTCTGGTGTTCAGGCTGCACTGAAAATCTGCCAGGAAGAGCAGTAACACATTAATAGAATACATGACTGAGTCTCAGTGCCCAGAGAAGTTCCCTGGCATTGTTCAGTTTATTGTCACATGCTTTGCCTTTGAGATCTGGTCACCATGTGGATCAGTTGGTGTTTGTACCACTGCAATGTAGTAAATGCTATTTTTGAAAATATAGACTTCTGAATTTTGTTGCAGGAGGTGAAACAAAAGGAGCAGTAGCTTCCTGAACTGTGAGTATATCAAATGCAAAAATACTCATTTAATCTGTAGAAGTAAGACATCATCATTTCTTCACATATAGCACCAGAGAAATCACTCTGATTAAGTGAGCATGAAAAGAACAATTTAATCACCTGGCAAACCTAACACTGGATAGAAACACCTTCACTTTGAGTGACATTCTTGATGCATTCTCATAGCAAGGACATAAATACTCCCTGACAGCACTGTGAAAAAAAGGAAAAAAACCGAAAGGGGAAGAGAATATAACATGTAGTGAGATAGAAATTGCCATTCAGGTTAGTCAAATGCCTTCTGCAATCTTGTATTCTGCCTCTGACTGCTGTTAGCACAGGTGCTTCTAAGAAAGGTGCAAACACAATGTACCACTATGCAATGACTTGCCCATGGAACAGCTTTTGCTTAACTTTAAGACACGCATTATGTCCCAGAGCATGACAGTTTATCGCAGTTTGTGTGACTCCTACATTTTTACCCTAGCTTGTGTAAGAGTAGATGGGATGATTCATACACATCATTTGGTGCTGCTTTTAGCATTTGTGGAGGAAATGCTAGCTGTTCCTTCTTACTCCTTTGACTGATTTTTACCACTGGAGTTACCACGGGGCTAGTGACAAAAGAGGCAGAGGCAGGTGGTCTGGCTTCAGCTTATAACACAGCTCGATTTGGTTAATTTCTTCCAGACTTAAAAAAAATCAGGAGCTGCAAAGGGAACTACATGGTATTAGCAAGACCAGCCTTGTTTTTCAAATATATAACTTGGAGGTTGAACCAGACTTTATTTCTGTTTGTGTTGTGGCATGACACCTTGTGACTTTGATTTAAGTGGGGGAGCAGGTGAGGGCTTTGGTGACTTTCCACAGGCTGGAGATTTCCCATCAGGAAGCCAAGTTCACCTGCTGGCTTCAGCTGTGAGCCTCCAGGCACCTCCAGGCTGTTGCTTATTGACTTTGAGGCCTCTCTTGCCCCATGGGTGGGTTAACTAATGACGTTCTTCTGTTCCTGCCACCTCCTCTTACCCAGAGAGCCACACAGCTCTCAGGGCCCATTGATGTGGTCCCATCAATCCATCATCATGTAATGTGGTGTGGGCCCTGACACCTCCTCCCACCCCTCATGCTGGTTTCCTCACTGGAACTGCAGACCTTGTTTCCATTTGCAAGCTTAGATCTCTGAGGAAGGAAGAAATGCTTTATGAGTCACCACCCTCAGGAGCTTTACACTTCGAGATGTAAATGTAGGCGGATATTGTTCAGAGGTCTCTCAGTTTGCTCTAAAACCCTGCAAAATCTAGTGTAGAAACCAAAATCATGGATTTCTCTATTTGGCTGTATGGAAATGATTATCGTAAAATGCTGATACCTGCAGAACTTTCCATGTAATTTTCACAGTTAGGAAACAGCAAACACAAAGCCCCTCAGCTCTAAGCTCACTCAAGAAATGAGTTTCCATTTAACATCGTATGCTTTGCTCTTGTTGGTGCCAGTAAACTCTAAGCAAGTTGTCTACAACAGCAAATACTTACATAAGTATAAATGACATGTTTTTACAAAGGATTCCAACATATTGGCTACATAAGAAGGGGAAATAAGAGGAAAAAATGACGAGAATGTTGATCTTAAATGGCTTGTAGCAAAGGGAAAGTCCAGCTCCTGATGTATTGTGGAACTCTCTGGTAAAAAATATGCTCTTGGGTTCCATTTCATCTACAGATTAGGAGCACTAAAGATGCCACAAGAGAGGCCAAGCGCATTAGCAAACTAGCACAAGCACTCCACCCTTGGAAGATCTGTAAATACAGTACTCCAAATCCATCTGACAGCCCTCCAAAACCACTACAGGAAAGGTAGATATTAATAACAGCTACTAACATCCAGAAAGAGTAAACTGGGATTTCTTCTGGGTGATGACTGGTGTCTAAGACCCTCTCAGCTATTCCTTCTCTGACCAAAGTAGGAAAGAATTGGAGAGAGGAAGGCTAGGAAATGAGAAAAACAAAGCCAATTCCAATTCCAAACACTGAATTTAATCCCTGAAAAATTATGAGTTTAAACAAAACAATAGTTGTTTGTCTTTTGATCTGAACTTGTAGATATCATTTGGTTAACTTGTTGGACACTTCTACTTCAGCTAAGAACTCCTGTTCCTTTTTGTCTTTGGGAATTGTTAGCCACTGAGAATTTGGATGCCAAGGAAAATGCTAAATACTGTGTCTATGACTGATGTGAAGAAGTGGAGGATGGAAATACCTCTGATTAATCAGCCTTGTGAAATCTTTCTTGCTCTGTTTTTGCCACCCCCCCCACCCTCCCCAATTCTGCTTGAAAAGGCAGCTATTGAGAGAGTCAAAGAGGTACAATCAGAGGTTCAATATGACCTCCTTCAGTGTTTATGGTGGAGGTTTATGGGGCTATAGGAAATACTGGCTCAGGGAGCATTCTGGTGAAGGACACACACATGTTTTTGGGATGCTTGCTATGGTCAGACTGAGTTAAAGCCAGATCTCTGACCTTTCTGCACAGAGGTTCTAGTGTAGAAGCCAGGAGTATTTCTGCTAGTTTATCAAGAATCAAAAAGACTGTGCCCACATCAGTCTCAGCTAGACTCACAGAAGTGCTGGAGCCCAGCCTGCCCCAAGATAAGAGAGGCCAGCATCAAGGGAGATGCAGATGATGCTGCCATGGCATCACCCTTCATCATCAGTTGTGGAGATAAGGCACCACTGGGGACAGTGGCAAGTTGGCAGAGTCCTTACAGTACTTTGTGCGCATCATGTGGATGCTAAATCAACTTCTCAAACCAAACATGGCACTCAAGCTTTCAACAAAAGTCCTAAAAGTCCCCTTTGATCTTAGCATGACCAGAGATTTTATTGCTGCCTCTGCCAGATAGGACTTAATTTTTGATGAACAGCTTTTCAAAATGGCTCAATCTTGATCACAGATACAATCAGAAGTTTTTGGATTTGAAGGGACTTTTAAAGGTCATCCGATCCAACCCACCTGCAATGATTAGGGGCATCTTCAACTAGGTAATGTTGCTCAGAGCCCCATCAAGCCTGGCTTTGAATTTCTACATCCACTGCCTCTCTGGGCAACCTGTTCCAGCATTTCACCACCCTCATTGTAAAAAAAAAAATCTTCCTTGTATCTAGTCTAGATCTATCTTCTTTTAGTTTAAAACCACTGCCCTTTGTCCTGTTGCAACAGGCCCTGCTAAACAGCTTTTCCTCATCTTTTGTATAAGCCCTCTTTAAGTACTGAAAGGCTGCAATAAGGCTTCCCTGGAGCCTTCTCTTCTCCAGGCTGAGCAAGCCCAGCTCTCTGTCTTTCCTCATAGGACAGGTGTTCCCACCCTCTAATCATCTCCATGCCCCTCCTTTGGACCTGCTCCATGTCCTTCCTGTGCTGAGGGCCCCAGAGCTCAATGCAGTGTTCAGGTGGGGTCTCACCAAAGCAGAGCAGAGGAGCTGAATCACGTCCCTCACCCTGCTGACCATGATGCTTTTGGCTGTGCCCAGGGCTGGCTTTCTGGGCTGCAATCACACGTGGCCAGGTCATGTCCAGCTTTTCATCCACCAGTACCCCCACATCCTTTTTGGCAGGACTGCTCTGAATCCCTTCGTCCTACAGCCTGTATTGATAGTGGGTTTTGCCCTGACCCTGATCTTGCACTTGGCCTTGTTGAACACCCTGAGGTTCACATGGACTCATTGCTTGAGCTTGTGATAATCTTGAGTTTGATAACCTACATATGGTTGTTTGTTACCTGCAAATGTAATACTGCCTGCTATTAACCAAACTTCTCTTGTCTCTGTGAGATACCCTGCCAGCAGACCCTGCCACTGAAGTGTCTGCAAAATGTGCACTTGGGTGAAACAAATTCAGCATTTTAGAAAAGTCGGGACACTTAGAAAACACGCTGGCAGTATCTATCCAGGCCTAATGAGAAGAAAATCATCATTCTCCCTTTCTTTCTAAACTCCCTCCTTTTCTATTATGAAACAAAGAAACTTCAGGAGAAGCAGAGAATGAGCCTCACTGACATTAATGGGAATTGCATACTGGAGGCAGATACAGGAGTGCACTTGCTGTACATGAATGGAAAGTGTCATTGCCTGTCCTGATATTCCCCAGTGTATTACAGCTAAAGGCCTTCCCATGCAACAGGAGCCTTGACATAATATAAAATTTTCAGAGGCATGAAATTGCAACAAATTGCACATCGGTCTTTGTGAGAAGGTACTGACACAGAGATGACTAATGGTGATCTACATGCCAGAGTGACTTTTTCTGATTTAGGTTTTCCAGCGGTGCTTCAGAAGTTCATCTCACTTTCTTTCTGGCCCTTCACGGTGGCTGGGCACAGAAGGTGCACTGCCAGCCACTGAGGCAGCCAGGTGTGACACCTGGATTCACACTGCTTGTTTCTCTGCGTGAAGGCCTCTCTTCACAGCCATGATGGAACACAGAGTACCAGACAGGCAGGGGAGCCCAATAACCTGATCAGAAAAATCAGCAACCTGACCCAGCTCTTCCTAGGGCTCTTGCAAGAGGGTGTCACCCCAACAGTTTTGGAGTAAGACCCATGGAGATGAGACATGAAGTAGTGGGTCTGTGGAGCACCTGGCAGGCTGAGGGGGGTTATTATCTGGGGTGGGGGGAATGAGATGCTGGGAAAGGACATTTTGGGATTGCATGAGACTTAGTATGAACATTTAGGGGAAAAATCAAAGGTGGGGCAAGACAGCAACGATGTCTGAGGAGGAACAAGCATGTGCCAAGGCAGTGATAGTAAAGGTATAAAAGGAGCCAATTGTTCAAACAGGTCAGTACACTTGTCTGGCTGTGCCATGCACCCCATCAGTACAGTCTGTCTCATCTCCTGATTAAATGACATTCCAACTATTCTCCAGTTCAGCATCTGTGGGTATGTGGGGTCAGAGTGCAGAAGCTCAGCAGCAGCAGGGTCAGAGGGACATGTGACAGGAGAGGCCAAAGTGTGTGTGTATTGTGTTTGTGCCTATGTCAGTGGTTTTCACAATTAAATACCAAGCCAGATTTGCTGGCAAGTAGGATGAGAGCCTTTGGAGCCAGACTGAAGTGCCTGTTGTAGTTTTGGGTCATTTTCTGAGAAGACCCAAGGGTCTGTGAGTCATCTGCTGGAGGGACCAAGGGGTACAGGGGATGACTGAGACACTTGTTTGTGTGTGTGCATGTGCATCTGAACACGTGCAAGGGGGGTGTGCCTTAGGCACCTGGAGTAGGGCCGCAGCCACACGGCTTTGCGTGCCCAGGTGCCAGTGCTTGCAGGGCCTGGGATCCACGGGCAGCTGCAATCCAGCCCCAGCCGATGGAGGGACCCACATTTTAGGTATGTACACATTTCCTGCTCCTAGAACTTCCTAGAAGTGCCAGAGAGCAGGACAGGATTAGCCCAATTGAGTCAACTGTGTATGTGTATTTCTGCCTGGGCTGATCTGTACGGCCAACAACGTGTGGATGTGCATCTTGTGTGAATGTGGATGAGCTCCTGTGGTGGCTGTGTGCTCAGACCCTCCGTGGGACATTCCTGGGGGCACAGAGATGTGGCTGCCTCGCCTTGATCAGGCTGCTGGGTTTGGCAGCCCCTACAATAGATTACTTCGCAGAGGCATGGCCTGATTTAATTTAATGTCCATTCATCAGTTTTGCTGACAGAATATGGAATCAAGCACTAGCAAAAAAGGGCATTTGGGCTGATCAGGTTTCCCTAAATACATAAGGTGTGTCTGGACTGTAGAGCTAGGTTGAAGATCCCAGATCAGCTCTCTATTAGTCTTTCTGGTGTAGCTTGGACTTGAGTGCTCTTTAAACATCCAAATAATTACACAAGCCTCCTGGCCTCCTCTGTCCAGCACCTGACACAGAGTGGATCACTCAGCAATACAGCATTGCTTTTATTTCTCTGCAGATCATAGATTTTAAGGACAGGATTCACCAAGAACCTTCAAAGGTTCTTAAAATCTGCATTGAGGCTGCCCCTGGTCCTAATAACCTGTAGCGCATTGAGGTCTGGCCTCATCTGCAGTCACGGCTCTGCATGACAGATAATGAGAGGGAAGAAAGGGTCACTGGCTGAAAGCTGTGAGAGAAGAGCCTGAGATGAGAGAGCCACCTCGCTTGCCTTCATGCAAGGCAGGCTCTGCCCCAACAGCTCTTTAAGCCTCTTTCCCCACTTGAATCTGTGAAAAAAATAAGATAAAATAACCCAACAATAGGGCTCTGTGTGATTCAAGCCACAATACTATGTCTGTCACAAAAGAAAAAAGCTTTTGTTTGTATTTGGCTGGTATCTATGAATCACAGAGGCCACAAAGATTTTCACCAACCTTTGCACCATCTTTGATGGTTTGCACATGTTCCCCACTGCTGTTTAATTTCAAGTTTAAGCTGCTTTAGCAAAGACACATTGGAAGCAGCAGTTCTGATGGCATTTCTCTGAGCTGGCTTTTACCTTACATAGTGCTTCTTGCTTTTAAAATCTTTGATTTTTTTTTTTTTAAATTTTATTTTTTAGATTTGAGGAGAAATGGGTATAACAGTGCTGTTGGGAATTAGTGATACTGCCAGCTTGCTAAGTGGTGTTTTCACAGCCAGACACAATGGCTTGAAAAGGAACAAAGCAAAAGCACCGTAAGATTTCCTCCTCCACCCCATTTTCCCAAAAGGACAAATCTAATCTCTGCAATAAAGAGTGTCTCTTCCAGTCCAAGGAAATATTTGAATATGATGTGCTAAAGAAGAAATTGAAGACAGTGAATAACCGCCCTTCTCCCACTGCGCTGTTTTCTGATTTTATCATTCGATTACTGCATTGTGGTTTTTTAGAATGGCCAAACTGTTACACTCACCCTAAGTGACTACACTCATCTGCATGAAACATCTCCTTGATTCAGAAATCATTTTTTTCACGAGGAGCGGGGCCTCCTCTGTCAGACACCTGATGCAGAGTGGATAACTCAGCTTTGCTTTTGTTTCTCTGCAGGTCATAGATTTTGAGGACAGGACTCACCAAGGACCCTCAAGCCAATGTTTTTTTCCATGGACCACAGGACTTACTGAGATCAGTTCATGCTTCAGATCCAATAACAATGGTTGGAATAAAACAGATTTTTCTGGAAAAACTTCCAGTATAAACATTTTTTTATCCATTGTGAGTTGTTCTGATGATGAAGTACTTTCTTACAGTAAATTACTTTTAATTAAAATTTTATTTCCAACCCCAGCCACTGGATCTTGTTTTGTATCTTTCTCTGCCAGACTGAAACAGTCTCTCCAGTTGTCTGTTAACATATAGGTGGCTCAAGTTTGTAATCAAACCACCTTCTGGTTTGATGGTCCCTTTAGACCTCTCCCAGGTACATTTTTCAGTCCAGCATATTTTTGTGCTCTGTTTGTGAAGAGTCCAGGAACATCAACACCAGTGTAAGATTCTTAACTCCCACCTGCTTCCTTTCTCTCCTGATTTTCTCTCCCATGGTTCACAGAAACACATATTTAACAGAAACATCTTTAGGTGATGAACATACCCCTGCAGAAGAGTATTTTGAGACCAGAAGTTCACCTATTTTTGGTGTATCCGACACATGCCCCATTGATTCTGCATCACCCTTGCTGCCTGATAAAAATGTTATGCAGTACCAGCTCCACTTTCCAGCATCCCCATCAGGCTGACAGGTCTACAAATTATCTGGGTCATGCCATTTTTCATACTAGCTTTCTCCCAGGCATCTGGAACTTCCCCAATGTGCTAAGATTTATTTTCTTTGGCTTGCTGGTTTTTTTAGACTGCTGGATACAGGTTACTCGGATCCTTGCCTGGCTTTATTATCTGCTGTTTAACCTCCTCTTTAGTTACAACTAGAACAAAAACTCTGTGATCACTGTCAGTTGACATGAATAAATGATTAGGGTTTGTTGGTTTTTTTCCCCTGGACGTAGAACAAAAATATCACAAAATAAGCCTCTTTTTAACATCTTTTCCTATTGGCAGTTTTGCTATTTTCATCTCATAATGGACTCGTGTCATTTCTGATGTTCTTTATGTTCTGGAACTACTAAAATAAAATCCCAAACAAACAAGAAAATACTCCTCAACAGGCAAATTTCCTCAGCTGTCCTTATCATGGCTCTCCTTGTGACCTGTTTCTCCTTTTATCATTTTTTTTCCAAAACCTACTTTCTAATTTATGTGTATTGTCATTAAGAGCTTCTTGCATTTTCTCTGGGGGTCCAAGTACACATGTGCATAAGAAGCTTTGCTTCCCTTCTGCAGCAGGCCACTTAACGAATGCAGATTCTTTTGCAGGGTGGGGCTTTTTTGGGCATCTCCTTAAGTATTATCCAATGATTCCCAATCATCATTCAGATTTTTCTGCTAATAAAGACTTTCTTCCAGTTGAATTTCTCCCAGCATTGTTTTTAGCTATTTTTTTTTTCTTTAAAGCACAATTAATATTCTTCATTGGCTTGGGCTTCATTCTATTTGGAGATAACAATAAATATAATCCCACTGTCATCAGTTATACCCAAGCCATTGCTAATTGTTCATTTTTTATTTAGACTTTCTGCTGTAGAAAAGATAAGATCTAATGTAGGAGATTTCCTAGCTGAATAAAACACGGAACATTTGCAATGATAGCCTCTCTTTGAGTTAGTACAGAAAATTTGGGCTATTTCAGAAAGTCAAGCTACACAAAAGACAAAAACCCTGGCAACAAAACAGGTCAAGAAAACAGTCAAGCTTCTTTGCACAGCTGGCTATATTCTGAGGAAACATCCTGCTGGTGCCTCTGAATATCAGTCCTGTAATACTTAACACACTCTTATAGAAGTAGCACCTGCAGCAGCCCATGACATGTCACCATCACACAGTACCTTCCTTCAGCAGGGATTCAGAAGATGCACAGGCTCCTTGTTTGCATAAAGGGATCTCCTCTGATGCCAAAACCAAACAGTCTGGCTGCAGGGACATCACAAAGCTTCTGGGTAAAATGGAGGTTTAATGCGCAGTGCACCCAGTTTGCCCTTTATTGTTATCAATATAACAAAAAGGATTAAAAAGGAAGATGGATTTGAGAAAAAGGTTTATAAACACAACACCTAAATAAAATGTCCCCTGGGTGTCTTTATCTGCATAGCACATAGAGATGAGGCAATATAACTGTTTCCTATAAATGTAGGAAGAGCAAGTCCTGAAGCCCACTTTGTATTGAAGGGATTCACTGTTAGCTTTTTCTAGTCCACCAACATTGCATGGCATTCTCTCAGTTCCATTTTAGAAGTTCAGTTACTCAGTGCTGCAAAAATTGGTATTATTTTGTGCCTCAAATTTCCTAATATTCTGTGTTGCATTCTTTGTGCTGTGGCAAGGAGTGGTACATGATCTAAAAGACTATCCTAATGAAAATCTGCATGTGATAGGGAGGAAATATTATTCCAAAAGACTTAGGTGAAAAGCTGAGCTTTTAAACTGCCATTTCTCACACCTACTTTTAGTACACTACCAGCATCCGTGATGCTCACCTATTCCACAAAGCCTGAAAAAAGCAACAAACAGGTCTTGCATGATGATTTCACTTTCTAAAAGAGCAACATTTTAGAATATCGATCTGATTTCTGCAAATAAACACACATATACACGTACACAAAGTGACAGAGAGTTTTTTAATTTTGAGTTTAGCTTGCAGCATCCTTGGTGTCTACAAGACCTTTTCTTCTTTGGAAGACTTTTCCAGACAATCCAGGAGAATTCAGATTTTGTTGTAAGAGGATTTTCCCCTTTTAATTATTTAATCTTTTTCTTTCTTTCTTTCTTTCTTTCTTTCTTTCTTTCTTTCTTTCTTTCTTTCTTTCTTTCTTTCTTTCTTTCTTTCTTTCTTTCTTTCTTTCTTTCTTTCTTTTTCCTTCTTTCCTTCTTTCCTTCTTTCTTTCCTGGCACTTGCAGGAGCAGCCTGCGTTTGCACTGTGGGCCACCAGCTGCTGATTCAACAACTGAGGGGCACAAACACACAAGCTCACTCACACATACACACACACACTTGCACACACAGAGCTCCACAGAAAAGTGACTGATGAACAGTTTTCATGTCAGAACTGGGACAGTTCTGGCTGAACAGCTTTCTACTTTTTTTGTTGTTGTTGTTGTTGTTGGTACCAAAGCCACGGCATAAAGATAAGAGGCAGAGCGCTTAAGACATGTTTACAAGGATTAAACCACTGACTTGGCTTTAGTTAAAGTAAATTCTCCTGCTTCCCACTGTGCAATGTAGGTTTACAAAGGGAGGACTGGCAAAGGTTGTTTCGTCTTCTTTTCTGGCACTTTCTGTTGGCTCCAAAACAAATGCACAACTTAAACCACATAAAAGGGCAGCAAGGTATTAGCACTTTTGAGGAGTTCAGCATCTGACACATTCCTAATCTGCCTGGGTACATTTTTGATCTGAGCTGCTGCACTGCCTTTATAATGACAGGGCAGTTTAACAAGCCCAAAATTTGAGATTCTCTCTGCAGCTGAGGAGTTACCAAGCCCAGCACTCAGTCCCTCCCTGCTGCTATTGTCGTTGGGAGGACTGCCTGCTCCTTGGCTCTCCCCTGGGGCTAGGAAGGAGCGGGAAACCCCCAAAGCCCCTGTATTATACCCCAAAATGCTCTCATTTTCCCCAAGGTTGAGACCATAGTAAATCAACCTGAGGAAAGATTTTAGGAGGTTATAAAAGGTGCAGAATTGCACAACCGCAAACCTCCAGCACTGGAGACAAAGTTTTACCGGGGGAAGGTGCTATCTGCTCAGACAGTCCCTGGGGAGCAGAGGCCAGCAGAACAACCACAGCACAGCAAGGAGGAGGAGGAACTGCAAAAAATAATAGGGCATGACAGGAACACAAATCCCAAGAGAACAGATAAAGAAATGACTAGGTAAGGCTCACCAAAAAAATTGCTTAAAGATCTCAAGTACATCTAGAAGTTTTGTATTAATGTATTTGCATTAGTGTTAGTGTAACACATTACAACATCTTGGCTATGGCAGGAGAACAGGAACGGACAAATATCAGGTAGCTCCAAACAAATTATGAACCTGTGAGATTATTTATCTCAGAATTCATTATTATAGCAAATAATTATTCAATAATAGTAAACACAAGCATGGAGAACAGAAAGGAATTGAACAAGAGCCTTTCACTTTAGTTTTTGTCTTTGGTGAGGAAAACAGTCATTGAAGTCAGCTTTGGCGAGGTGTAATCCAGAGGAAAACATGGAGGGGCAGGAGGTCTGTACTGCAAGAATATTGTATTGCCTGTCAGAGTGGAAGGACATATGGGATAGGTGCAGCACAGCCTCTCCCAGGTTTAGTCATGTTCAGTATTTTTATTCATGCCCCAGACGATGGAACAGAGAGGATATACAGATGGCAGCCAGCAGGGAAGGACTGTCAGGAGTTTGGAAGACAGGATTAGAATTCAAAATTATCTTGGAAAACCAGTGTTTTTAAGGTCTAACAGAAAACATGCTGCTCTGGAAACAAGCTTGCAGATTCTTCCCCACACGGGCAATAACTGGCTATATACTGCAGGATGGAACAGCTGCTGGCCAGCAGCTCTGCAGAAAACCATCCAGAGGCTGTAGAGGATCACAGGCTGAAGAGCAGCCTTGTGTCGTTGCAGAAGAGGCTAGCCCCAGACTAGCAATGTGTAAGCAGAAGTACCCCCTGTGAGACACACAACCAATTTTCATCTCTGCAAAGGTACCATCAGTGTCTGAGTGCAGCCTGGTAAACTGCGCTCCAAGAAAGATGTGATTCAGCTGTACTACCTTGAAACAACAGCAAAAAGGCTGATTAATGGTCAAAAAACACAGTGCAGGAGAAAATTTAAATTATAGAGTTGCTTGAGTAGGGAGGACTTTCTGACATGACAGACAGGGTGACAAGAGACAGACGTAGACTAAAGGGAGGCAGACTGAGGTTAGCAATAGGAAGCACTTTCCTGATGGGATAGATCACACAGGAACAACTGAACCATGACATGTCCACAAGGGTAGGCTTTTGAAATGCTTGCTGGAGTATCAGAGATGTAGCTGAGCCTGGCTTACAGCAGAGGGATGGTCCTACAAGCCTATATATGGGATCTAATAGCTACACCCCAGCCCACTTCCCCAGGGTGCACTCAAACCACAGTTTCCAGACCACGAAATTGCCTCTCAGCACTTACCCCAGGGCAGGAGAACACTTCACTGGAAGGACCCCAAATACAACCATGGCTTAAAGTGTCTCGTGATCTACCATCTCCTTCATGATACTGGCCTCTGGGAGACCCATCCTTTAACTCCTGTCTTTGGGATACAGGGAGCTGGGGTCAGTGATAGAGGGTCTGAGGATCTGCACAGGGACACTGCAAGCCTGGGAGGCATATTTAATGATATGGGTCTGATGGGTCAAGCTACTGCCATAATCACTGGGCTAAGCCCATTTCATTTGGAAGAGAGTGGAATAAGTATTACTTGGCAAAAAAACCCATGTACTCCAACAAGTGAGTCAGAACCAGAATAAAAAGATGATTAATAAGACCTTTCTTCTAACCCCATGCATTGTGGCTTCTACTACAATACATATACCAGGCAAAATGTTTCTGAGAGCCCCTTTTCTTTAGAGACAAATAAATTTTGAGTCAAAAGAAGTTAAAAGCAGGCTTAGGGTACAAATCTACCAACAAGCTCCAAAAAAACAAACCAAAGAGAAATTTGTAATTTTTGAAGCATTTCTCCCTCTATTTCAAAGCAAAACAATGTTTTAACATCAATTTTCAGCCAATATTGTTAGTGCATACTGGCAACAATAAACTTTTATGTCACTCAGAAAAAAATCCACATTAAAAAATGCAGACAATCAGTGGGTTAGAGTCTTGGGGGATTTAAAAGGCACAGTATGGAACCCATTTAGCAAAATTCATAAAGGAGTAAGTGTTCGGTAAGACTTTTCAGGGGAGGTACAATACATTCTGCTCACACTCAAGACTGCGAGTGTGGCATGGCCAGCTGGGTTTTTCAATGCCCACTGTTGTGGTTTGCTCCATCCATCAGGCAGTCAGCTCCCAGATAAAGTTTCTTGCAGCATTCATTTTTGGGCCTTAATGCTCTTAAGAACCAGTGAACTGTTGATTATGGGGGTCCCTCAGACTGTCAGAGGGTTTTTCTAACCCTCATTACATGGCTTAGATGTTGGTGGGAAATAAGCAGATAGAACAAACTGAGGAAACATCTAAAAACCATGAAAGGGCATATTTTCAACACAGACTCCTACAGGGCCCTTTTGCAGAACTTGCAGGCATATCTATTTGCATTTGGCAAGTGGGTGAATGAACAGGGAGATGACATTTTATGCAGGCATTTGCAGTTGCTTCTTTGTTGTACACAAAGAGGTTGCACAACTGTGCAATTTTCCACACACAAAATGGATGCGACTGTAAATTTTTCAGGTGCACTTAAAAATGCTGTTAAAAACCTCCATATGACTCTTTCAACATGGAATTCACTGTTCTCACTTCCACTTCTTCCTTACCTCACATCTTTAGCCAGAAACATTAAAAATACACAGAGCTCATAGAGAAGCAGCAGTCTCAGCTCTGAATCTCCGTGTTTTTCTGTGTTTGAATAAAATGTTTAATGTTACTTGAGCTGGCGAGAAAGGTGGGGGGTTGTGTGTGTCTTAGTAGAAATTAATGTTTTGGTTGGCTGGACAAGCTCAGGAAATTTCTGTAGTGAGCATGATGAGAGAGGATGTTTGGCAAGATGTTTTCCAACAGCTGGTACAGGTGAAGGATTAGGGGGAAAAAAATGCTTAAGAGCCTTTCCCCTGATTTTCTGCTTTGTACCCCTCTTAGACATACAATCAATTTTAAAGTCTCATACAAATCTCCCTGAAATCCGTGGGTCTCTTTCCACTGGCTCAATAAGACTTGAAATAAATGCTCCAAATGCTGTGTTGGTTATTAAAAACATTTTGACATTCCTCCCTGCCCTCTTAAACACAGCTATTTTGGGAAGAAGTAGCAGATACTGGCCTCTCTATGTGGCCTGAACTCAGAAAAACCACCCAGGTGACTGTGCCCATGGCCAGGACCCAATGATGTGTCAGGGCTCCAACATGTTGGGTGATGGGGTGATTGTCCCACTGTTTCTCCCTTTCCGCAGGGGTGGGGGACAGGGGCAGAAAGGCTGTGGAGGGCACAGACCTTCAAACTGCCTGATGGCAAAGGGGAGAACAGGGGAGAGGGGAACAGGCTTGGGTATTGTGTGCTGTGCTTTGGGGAATGTGAAAGGTGGGCACGGTCCTTAGCTGGTGCCTTCCCCTAAGGCTCTTTGCTGAAAAGTACGTGATGCAGAGAGAGAGCAGGATCAGCTTTTAAAATTCAACATAATTTGTATACAAAGAGTTTCCAGTCACTGTCTTCACCCCATTCACTCAGCAATACAGCTCTGCTACACCGTGAGTGCATTCATACAGAGTATTTGGTATTTCTAACATAGGGATTCTTCTGCAAAGTGAACATTTACTGGCTCCAGAATTGCCTTTGTTTAGTTCATTATGAAGGTCAGAATTATTATAAATCTACACAAATTGAAACAGTGTTTTGGCATGGCTCTGACATTTGAACCAAGTTAATAAAAACAATGATATATAGTATTTGGGTATCATTTAATCTTAGGAATCCATAATGAGCACAAAGACCAAAATAAACTCTTGCAACACATGTTTATTCACATATTAAGATTCCCTGAGACTGTTCTACATTACTGACTTTCATATGCTTGGAAAATAAGAAGGCTTTTTCATATTCATGCTCAGTGAGTGAAAACACATCACTCAGGAGACCATCTGCTTCTCTCTGGAGTGTGGATCTTGACCTTAACACATTGGGCTGCATACAAACTCTGAGGGGAAAAGATGTATTTGGGTGCTTCAGCACAATCTTAAGAGCATAGATAATTCAGTCAGCATTCAGAGGATTCAATGTTAGTTCAGCTGCTACAGCAGCCAAAATTATGGGAGATGATTCAAGTTTTCATCTGTCTGCTGTGGTACAAATATTCTGCCACAACCAGTTTGCCTTTTTATCCCAATTCATTAATATAAGGCCATACCTTGGGTCCCCAAGAAGCAGATGACAGTTTTGCCACTGACTTCCCTGTGATCACAATTTAGCCTGCAGCAAAGAAAAAAAAAAGGAAAAAAAAAAAAAAGGATTTTTTTTTAAATTAAGGGGAAATAAAGAAAGGAAAAAGAAAGAAAGAAAAAAAAAAACGGAAAAGAAGAAAAATAGAGGCAGCAAGTCCATCTGGAGAGTGGCAAGCTGCCCACCACCTCAGTGCCCACAGTCAGCATAGCCAGAACAAAGGCAGGAGAGGGGAGAGCTGTGGTTTGGATATGCATTGCTTTCATCCTCCTGAGTGCTCTCCAGGTTCTGGGGGCAACACAGCACCTCCTTGAGCGGCCTCTCTGGAGGGAGAGACTTTCTCTTCCATCAGTATAAATGAGGAGCTGGAAGAGGCAGCCCTACAACTTCTGTGCTCTCAGCTCCAAGGGGCTGCAGGATTAACCTGAAGGTTTGGCTAGGTTGGGATGGAGGAAGGACTTGCCTTTAGCCCATCTTGCAGCTTGGAGAGTCAAAGTGTTTTGGCTGGTGGGGCTGTGCAAGGAGGGGGAGCCCAAATGCTTTTAATGTTTTCAAAAACCATATTACTTCCCATGTTTGAGTCCTAGAAGGACTTTTGAAACAGGTTCCTGACAGGAGCCTTTCTGCTGAGAACATTCCCTCTTCTTCCTGAGTTAAGACAATTGCAAAAGCGCATTTTAGGAAGAACTGGATGCGACAGGAAGAAGAAAGCTGCCATGCTGGAGTGCTCCCATGGAGGTTTAAGGGCATATTGCCACAATGTATAACACAAGGCCTGCTAACCTGCAAAAAATTAATTCCTAACTTGGGTTCACAAGCTGAAGCTGAACCAAAGCAGGGTTATCCTAGATGAGGTGGCTCCAGATGAGGTGGCTACATTCACTGTAGATAGCTCGAGTAAGAGCAGGAGGAGGAGAAGTGGAAGCATCACCTGCAGAAACCCTCCAGGGACTTGAAGCATTCAGGTAGTAGTTCCCTGCTGCCACACCTGCGCTGCCCGGTTACCTAAATCAGGGTCAAATTAACTTGAGCAACTTGTGCTTTGTCAGGGCAAAATTATTGCTCATGATTGCTGTGTCAGCTTTGCTTCAGGCTAGGCTGTCATTAGACTGTCTCAGGGCAAAGATAGGATTCACCTGCCTTGAAAACAGTTCTTTGAGGTCACAGCAGCCTCATGTGAGCCGTACATGCAGTGCAATGCAGAAGTAGAAGGGTTTAATGCGTGGGAGAACACAGATGAGAAAATTGGTCATTTTATCCTGGCTGGGGGTGAGGGTCCGATCTAGTCCCAGGAGAAAAATTATGTGAATGCAACTACCAATGTCAGTGAGAAAACTGCTCATAGCAGCCACCTGCTTGTACCAAGGAAAGAAGAAAATTAGAGATAGTAAATCCAGCAGGCAGTGGGTTTTGTTCCTTGTATACATGTTCAGTGTATACGTCAAACGAACGTTGACTCTTGCCTATGGTGTCATGACAATTCCCAGTCCCACAGGTATTGAGGAGTGTCATCAAATCCCATACATGCATGAAATGAACACACTTTCCAAGTGGCACAAGGAAAATGAAAGTGGGAAAGGGGATCCCTCTCCAAATCTCAAAAAGGATGTCACAGATGCAGAGAGTGAAAGTCTTCTTGTATGAGCATTCATAGTGGCACATGGGGACTTAGAGGGGAAGAAACTTCTGAAAGAGAACCTTAAAGATGCAGAATGAGGACACAAAAATATCTTGCAGTCTATGAGAAACCTGAAGGGACCAAAGCATTACCTGGTAATAGTTGGGGTGAAAGACAGCTTTCTCCTGATAAAAGATCAAAGGAAAAAGATGAGCTGCAATGACAGCACACAGCCTTTGGAAAATAAAAACTACAGACTGGAATATCAACCAGCCAAAAAGACTGAGACTTTAGAAAATTCCTGTGCGAATGAGATGGGAGAGGCTAATGGCCTAGTGGGAGACCACTGGAAATACTGTCACGAAAGCTGCAAGGCAGTAGAGCAACACTTGGAAGAAATCCAGGTAGAAAGAACAAGGGATGGTTTGATAAAGATCCTGAAAAGTCTTGGAAAATAACATGTGGCGCGGGTCACATGCTGCTAGGCTCACAAGATGGTATTTGTGGGGTGAAGGAGACGGAGTGGGAGATGCTCCTAAAAGCATCTGACAAGGGGGAAGGCATGGAGGGTGTCAGCCACAAGGAGCTTGGACATGTGGGAAAAAAAGGAGTTTTTCCACGTTTCAAGGCACCTCCTTGACACGGAAAGTGGCTTTGACTTTGCGAATTGCCAGTGCACAACCTGCCACCCCATGCTCGTAGCCCAAGGGCTGCGGTGCTGCAAGAGGTGCCTGTGCAGCTGCTCGGCTGCAAGCACAGTAGCAGCCATAGCAGGATGGAGCACCTTGCTGTCACCCCCCAAAGGGACAGTGTCAAAGGAGAAAGATTGATGACAACCTTACAGCCCACAGAGCGGTTCTGAGCCAACTCCCAAAGCCATCCCAGTGGTAATCAGAATAAGGTCTCAGGAAGGGTCCAGTGCCAGGTTTTAATAATGTCCTGTTCCTGCCGCATTATTAAAAACATGGGAGGTAAATTCAGTCAAAGACTTTGTGAACTAGTTTTCTTGATTGGGAGGCATGAATCGATTCCAGGGGAATGGCAGGTTATATGCCTGAATGTACACAGGAGGGACTGAGAAGAGGCAGAACAGGCTGGAATATCTCCTTTCCCAGTGCAGTGTGCAGAGGCAGAGCCTGTCCATCCAGAGACACTCTTTGCTGAGCAAACAGTAGCAGAGTATCCACGTTAAATCAGAGGGACAAATCTTGGCAAGACTGGCCTGCTCTCTCTCTGAAGTTATGTGGGCACATTAAGGCTTTCAGCACTTAACTTGGGAACAGAACAGATAATAAATATTCAGGAGCCACAAGGGTGTAGCCGTGGGATAGAACTGACCCAAATCTTCTTGTTATTTTTGTTGTTATTGTTTTTCTATTAGTTCCTATTACAGCATGTGAAGGGTCTGTTCTCAACCCAACAGCAAAACTGGCCTCTTCTGAAAACCCAGTTCCCCATGGCTGTCAGGATTGGAAAGTTGTTGCATGGGTTAAAATTTGTGTTTTGGTATTACAGGTTTGGAAAATTTTAGAGTTGAAATGAACCAGAGCTGGCAGGGTGTGGGAAGGAGAGAGGGGAAGGAGTTAAAAATGTTGCAAAAGTGTAGATATGAAGCTGAGGGAAGTTAAATATCACAAATCATAGTTGATAAAATGCAGAAAGTATTCTTGTTTGGTTTCTGATTTCCTTTCCCATTTGAAGTTGAACTGAACTACTAAATTGTTATTGCAGGAGGTAGGTCAGAGTGTGCAAAGGAATGCAAGAAAGAAATACTCTTCAGATTATAAATACTGGCATCATCAGTAATTAGCCACAGAGAAGTCTTCTCACTGCCTAGTGTGCAAATTAATTCAGAATAGATTTTGAACTTGAAAAGCAGGGTGTGTTCTATTTTAAAATGAGACACAGAAACATTAAAAAAAGTGACAAGACTAAAATGATCTGTAGACGGCTCCCTGTGGCCAGACCAATAGGAAAATTCAACATAGAATTAGCTTAAAATTAGTCCTAGTTTTCATTCAGAGCTGGTATGGCTCAGAGTCATTAGCCACCACCCTCTGTGTCAGCTGCTGCAGGACCTGCTGAAACCTGGGTCTGGCATTTCAGCATCCTGGCCTGCCAAGCTTCCTTCTGCAGAACTGGGAAGTTTTGCAAGGAGTCTTTGCAAAATGTTGTAATAATGAAAACTTTAAAAATACACAGCTGTTTTGCAAAACCCTTGTAACAAAGACTCCTTTGAGATCAGCTCCATACAGGCCCCGTAGTGGATGTGCTACCATCAGTACTCTCAACAGAGACATTATGCTGCCTGACATTCCCTCCACGCCCCTCTCACCCCACGGGTCCCCTGCTTGGACCTTGTTCCTTTCAGACGGTGCTGTCTGCTCAAATCCCTGCTTCAGCCCTTTTACTTGGGTGCCAGAAACTGCTTCCAGGGGTTAGGCACATTTGTCCCTTGGGGTGACCTCTTCATAGGGCTATTTTCCTGCCTTGCTGCTGCTGTGTCTTAAACAGGACAGGCTGGGGCATCATTTCGGGTGAAATTCAGCTGAACTGGGTAATGCTGAGGAAAAGAAGATCATGAGACTTACAAACACCTGAGCAGCTGAGCCCCTGCTATGTTGATTCAGCCTTCCTCCACATGTACCAACATGTTTGCATGCTGTGAGCACTATACAGGGTCCTGCTGTTCCTGAAAGCTACGTATTGGTGCTTGGCATCAGGCTGGGTTCCCAGATCATTGTTGCTGACAAGTGTTTAGTGGAATCCATTTTCCAAAGTGAATAGTTTATTGGGATTTGAATAGTTGAAGGGAGTTCTTTGTTGTAAATAGGGTAGTGCCTGACCAGGAAATCTACTTAAGGTGTTTTTATTACCACAGGGAATGTGGGGATTCAGCTTTTCAGTGTTACAAGTATTTCCCTGAAGTGATCATTAGAAGAAATAACTCCTAGATTCTCAAATGCTGGTATCTGTACATAAGCTATATTTCCAGTGAATTTTAATGACCAAAGAGAGCTGGTCAAGGCAACACACAATGGCTTTCACTCACTCTCCTGGGGAAGCCAGGAGGAATTTCCCATCAGTTTGAGCAGGATCTGGCTCTTCATGTCCTATGCTGTACCTCTTTGCCTTAGCGTCACAGATGGGTGAGGTGGGAATCACAAACCTGTCAGTAAAGAGTAGATGGGGAGGAACCAGCCTCTCCCAGACATTCACAGGATAAAACTCTTGTGTTGTTCTCCTGTGGTTCTTCTTCAGGGTCCTGAACACAAACAGCATGAGAATGAAGTGTGGTTATACATGGTGCAACTAAAGCCCCGTCTAGCTTAGCATCCCATCTCTGAATGTGGTCAGATGTGCTCCTCAGGTGAGAGAACAGAGAAAGCATACACCATCTTCCCTCGAAATGCCCTGCCAGACTCAGCATTCTACATCCCAGGGAGTCCTGGTGGCCCCCAGCCAGGAGAGCAGAGGACATGGCCTCACCCAGCTTTGTGGTGCATGCTGACCTGGGGAGCTGCTGCACCAGGATTTCAGGGGGTACACACTCTGTGTGACACTGAGTCGGCAGTGGTAACCTCTCACTCGTGGCTCCTGCTTTTTTCATAGACAAAAGACTGGAAGAGGCTCAGCTTCATCTGATCCACCACAGTGCTGCAGCAGTAAGGAGTATATGACCCCTGACAGATGTTATTCTCACCTGCTCTTGAGGCGAGCAGAGGGGAGAGCCACAGCCTCCCTGAGCAGACTGTGTTTCATCACTCCCAAAGTTGGAAATTTGCTTTGTAACATGGAACCTGAATATTCCTTGCTTCAAATTAAGCTAAATTCCTGTTGACCTTTTCCTGAGAGCTACAGGGAACCTTTTTAATCACTGGTCTCTTTGTTGAAGTCTTTGCATTCTGGAAAATATATCACATCTCCCTTTGTCTATTCTCCTCCAGAAAAACAAACCCCATTCTCTCAACCTTTCTTTGTAGGTTATGTTTTTTAAACCTCTTCTTGCTGTCGTTTGGGTTCCCATAAGGGTGTCTGCTTATTAAAATAGAAGCTTAATTTTACAAAGGTTGCTACGTTACTTGGCACAGCAGAAAATAATAACAAACGTTACGCTGCCACTAGGAAATCCAAGATAAGAACACAGAGCAGAGGGATAGGGTAGATCTCAAGAGATCATCCAGTCTGTTTCTTTGCACTAGGGCAAGTTCAAGTGAAACAAGAAAATCCCTTAAGATTTGTCAGGTCAGTGATGACAACTTTCAGTGATGGCACATGTTTAGTTTCCTGGCAGTCTACCCCATGGATTTTACCGTCCTTGTATGAATCTGTTGTATGTTGTTACAACCGTGAGGATTAAACTTCTTAAAGAAGATTTTAAAATCACATCTGACTATTGAGCTCCAAAGCAGAAAATAGTCTCAGGCGACAGAGGCATAAAAAGGGATAGATTTACCAGCTGTGAAGATGAAGGGTTTTTTATTTCGATTTTATTCCCTATTCCTGCAATTGACTGTTCCTTTCTTTTACCTTTAAAGCATTCGACTACAGTAAATGCATACAATAAAGATGAGATAGATAGGTAACATATTTAAAGACCTGGCCTAGAAATTCTGATACATAACATGCACTTGGCACTTTCTTGGCATAACTTGGGCCACAGAAAAATTTTTCATGCTCGAGGTGGCAAAATGACAGAGTTCCCTGGCAAAGGCCAAACTAATTCTCCCGATCCTTCAATTTTATTGGTTCTAGGCTGATCTCACCCAAAACCAGGTGAAAAAAATAAGCTTCTCTTCCTGTCAATTCCCTGCCATAGATACATTGTCAGGACTATCAGCTGTACTGAAGGTTTCCTGGGGCCTGAAGCCTGTGGCAGGCTTCTGAAGGCTGCAGAGTCGGGAGACCTTTTGACGGTTCCAACAGGAGATGGCTGGAAGTTTCATATAGGCTCAGAATGTTCCCCTGAAGACATGATTTTGTACCACTCTTCTCCTTTCAAGGAACAACCCTGTACACATGTTCATGTAAGTGGGCCCTCCATCCCAGGCAGGGTCCTGTCTAAACCACTTCTCCATGCCTTGTGTTTATGGCAGGGTCGCAGTACAGCAGATGGCACCTGTCCCAACGGGGCCAGGGTGGAAGAGTTATCTAAGCACAGGCATTGGCACTGGAAGGCATTGTTTGAGACCTGAGAGCAGTGATGCAGACCAGGCATGTACGGCTGCTCTGGCTCTTGCTCAACTATTTCATTGCTACCGCTGCTCATAAACAGAAATGTTTCACTCCACAGGATTTCCTTGCATGAATCCTGATGTCATCTCTCTCCCCTGCATACAGGCAAGACGTTTCTACCTGGACAATCAATGAGGGAGCATAGAAAAAGAGGAGTGATGTGTTTTTGCTTTAACCAAATGGGTCTTTCAAAAGTTGAAGATAATGTAGATCTACTTAACAACTCTTCATATAGCTCTGATAAGCAAAATATTTCCAACTGGAATTTAAAAAGCTGAATATAATATGAAGAGGGAATAAGAGCTTCCCCTTGTCAACTGGCTACTAACAAAAGAAAAATATGAGGAGTGAATGCTCAAAAAAAAAAGACCAACAGTGCTGTAATATAATTAAAACCATTAAAAATGCTGTACTCTGGTTTTGCTCCCTGAAGCACTATGTTATTTTTCTTTTTAAAGCTGTCACCACATTTTGATACCATAAGGAATAAACTAAATCAAGACAAACCTCCATTTCAAAGTTGAGGGATTTTCTAGAAATAGTAACTTAAACTTCAGTTACTTACAGATGATGCTCAATCAACCACAGCCATCAACATCCCTCGTTTTATTTGTTGACAATAGGTATTCCTCAGGCACCTAGGCAGCACTGAAATGAAAGAAAGACAAATGCAGAGACAAGGCAAAGAGAAAGCACCCACAGAAAACTTGCGATTTTAGAAGCTCAGAAAGGGCCCCTTTCAGCAAAGTGCTGAACTAGAGTGATCCGTATCATACGTGTAACTGAAGAGTAGGCAACATTGAGTTTTTTTCATTTGGCAGCCCTTCAGACAGAGGTAAGACAACCTTCCTGTCCCTTGCTATCATATTCCAAAGTTTTCCCGATGCCATGGAGGTGATGTAATCCTGACACATGAGCAGATATTCCATTTGCCAGCAAACTGCATGGGGCCACTCTTCTGTTAGAGACATAAAAGTAAGAAAAAAGGGGTTGTAGGACTGAGCCATCTCATGCATTTACCTATTTACTTTTCTCCTTGAGGAAAAATGCAGTCTGCTGGGATTGGGAATGGGACTAGGGACAATGCACAAAGCAAGGAACATTCACCAAAATTATTGCAATGAATGTACAATTATAAAATTTTAAGCAATAAACCATTAAGAAAAGAAGTAAAAATGTGTTAACTGTGTTTCTGGCTAGTCAAGCAAAACTGCTAATTATCAT
Source organism: Acanthornis magna (assembly GCA_036785705.1). Classification (NCBI taxonomy): domain Eukaryota; kingdom Metazoa; phylum Chordata; class Aves; order Passeriformes; family Acanthizidae; genus Acanthornis; species Acanthornis magna. Next base: position 20,333,063 of record JAWUZG010000090.1, read on the forward strand.
TTTTGAACCTTGTGAAAAAACAGATTATATAGGAAAGTCAGTCAACCTCTGCCCCACCAGCTTCTAAAAACTCAAAAAGCAAATTGAGAAAGACGACTCTAATGGCAGATTTCTCACTGAATTTGTGGCACTACACAGTGACCCAGACAAGCAATGCTGGACATCCAAGTTGTTATCTTCCCAAGGGTGAACAGGACTGTTACTTGCACCACTCTGCAGGGCCTCGGGGCATTGCAGAGCTGGAAACTGGATGCTTCAGATCCCATACAAACTCTTCTTGAGATCTGAAGACACAGATCCTTTCTCATCGTAGACCCTCAGGGAAGAAAAGATGCAGAGAAATACAAGAAATACGTTGTGAACAACTCTCTCAATGATAGGGGATGAGGCCACAGTATTGACATGACTGTACAGTCACAATATATTCAGTATATTTTTAGGAGATAGAAGAATAGCTGCAAAAAGAATCTTCTCAGTGTGACCAGTTACCATAAATTGGCCTCATTTTGGTAAACTGTGCTGCAGTGTTTTGTTTTGCAGAGAAGCTTTATAGAGCTGCTGGTAGTGTGAGAGAATAGCAAAACAGAAATGAATGTTACTGTTCAGGTGGAATATAGCTCATAAAATGTTTTCTTCTCAATTTCTTTACCTTATGAGCTGAAACCAAACCATTTACCACAAGCCCTTGGTATACTGTGCCCTAATTTTTCTCAGTTTGTTCCAGCAAATCATTGGTAGAAGAGACACATTGTTGATCCAAGGGCTTCACACAGATTCCAAACTGACAATATGAAGACAAGTTTCTAACTAATACAAACGATGCCTGGCACCAGCCTAGCAGTCATACACAACACACACTCTCAGCTGGAGATTGACAAACCTGCCCACTAAATCCTCAGAGGCCACATTTGTTCTCTGCTATGTCATGTTGAACCTTTCAGCTGCATTCAAGTGCTCGCACATAAGATCTGCAGAAGAAAATATCTTCCCTTGCCGTTTTTGTTTCCTACCACCCTGTTTTCAGTGACATCTGGGCCTTTCAGATGAGGACAAGAATATTCCGTCAGTGGGAGAAGATCCCTTGCCTTGACATCCCTAATTAAAACAGGAAGAGGACAGGACAAGGCACCCAACAGGATCTGAGATCAAATCCTGAAAGCTGACTTCTCTGGCCTAGTGCTGGAGAGGAACTTCAGCCACCACTTTTTCCACAGGGATAAATCTCCAAACAGTGGTAGGAAAGACAGGCCCAAGGATTTGTCTCAGAGGAATAAGGTACAAAAAAGAGTTTGCGGTAAAACCGTCTAGCAGAGCACTTTGTGTCTCTTCTGACCGCAGATGAAATGATGGGGCCAGATGTGTCTCATGGGCCACCGACTAGAAAAAACTGGTTGTGAACCTTCCTTGGATCAACATGAAAGAAGCCTAAGGTTACAGAGTACCAAAGCTGCCAATAGATGAGACTCTTTGATGTTTTTTATGAACAAAAAAAATGGACAGAAACATTTTTAATTTTGCATTAGCAGTTTGTGTTGTGTGGGTTTTTTTCCAACTGACTCCATGATTGTTGATATTAATTAAAGTGAATGGTAGATTATTTTCTAAAGGCTATAATTTAAACCAGTAGTTGAATATAGACTAGAGTGTAACATTCTTCAGCTCAAACCACAAGGTATGCAAGCTGGGAATGAACTCTATTTCTTTCCTGTTGAAGGACAGATTAAATATTTTTTATTAATTCTAATGCTAGCAAAGAAAGTAAGATCTCCATTTTTCCTTCAATTTCTCTGTACACTTAATTGATGTATTCTACCAAGCCATCAAGCTGCTTTTAAAACCCATTCTTTTTCATAGAAATATTATCCTCCTTTTATTAGTTTGAGTTGATAAATGAATCAAGAGCCTTTGAGGTATTGTGTACTGTCAACAGAATATATCTTTCAGATGCATCCACTGCAACAGAGTTAAAAAAATATATATCATGAAACACTTAATAAAAAAGATACACAGATTTGTCTTTTACAAGATCATGGGACTTGAGTCTATCTCCAGGGAGGAGTTCCAACATGAGAAAGAAAATACTAAGTTCAAAAGCCCATGTTTTCAATTTGCGGCCACATGGTTTAAATTATCCCTGTATTTATTAAGGGCGCTAAATGGGCAGCTTGACTTAGGGGAAAGGGTCATTCAAGTTGAGAATAGTCATGTTTAATCCCTCAGCTAGCTGCAGGTTAAATTTACTTTAAGATGCTGAATATTCTTTACATAGTGTGTGTTAAAAATACCACATGAGACACAGCTGGAGGGGTTTTGCCATTTACTGTTGGTTTATTTGGGTTTTGGGGTTTTTTTACTTTAATATAGCTGCATTGTAAACAACAACAGAAAATTGTTTAACTTTTAGTGTGGAAGCAGAGCATTGCCTTATATGCCATACAAAACCTATCATATTGCCACTCCTTGTACTTCAGTTTCACACATGTGTGTGCACAGTGTTTTGTGGTCGCCTCCTGATTTCCTTGGTACTCGATGTTGTACATTTTCATGTAATCAGAACTCTTTTTGTTGTAAAAGAGTAGTGTAAGATGCATTTTCCACTTTGTGCTGTGGCCTTGAGATAATAGGTTTTTGGATATTGCATGTGCTTGCCTGTCAAATTCTTACTCAGCATTTCAGAAGGGAAAAAAAGAAAATTAACCAAAATCCAGAAAGCGGAAATCAGAGCAAACAAAAGAGCATTTTCAAATGGATAGGCAATATAAATTTTAAAAGTTTTCCCCTAAGACCACAATTAAAATGAAACTAAGTAGCTATTGATTATCAAGGCAATTTATGCTAACTTTAACATGCTTTTATTTTGGTGGTTCGCCTATAGTCATGCCATGGGGGGAATTTAAAACACATTTCTTGTTCTATTTATCAGTTAATTCGCCCAGGGAATTGCCTGAATTTTGTTCATGAGATGGATGGTTCCAAACATCCAAAAGACCCACTGTGTTTGACACAGACCTGAGACTGTTGCTTTTGTTCTTCAGTTGGGCTGAAGACAAAGACTGTGGAAACTGGGATGTCCTGGGTACTCACACCCGGCTTCAGTGCCTGAACGTTTTCAAGGAGAAAAAAAAAAACAACCAGCAACCAGAACACAGAGGATTTCTGAGCAAAGTCATGTCTGAAGTCACTTTTAAATTCAAATAAATATTTGTGGGAAAACTGCTTTCCCTATTCTCCTAGCGCTCATAATTTAATTATAGCAGCCGCCAGGCATCTTTAACTTTTGTGACCAGAAGATCACTCTGGGTCTCTGTGACCTTGGCTGTTGTAACAGGGTAATATTTTCACAAGGATGAAATGTTCTTGAATGCATTTCTCCAATGTACTGGTGTTTGCAGGAATTTCTCAGCAGATCTGACCTGAAGTACAAACATAATTCTTTTGTTTCACCTAGAGGTTTATTGACAAACTCCAGAAAAATCATGTTCCTCTTCCATTTGTTGAATCTCACTCTCTGTGAGAACACAACGCTGCTGGTATTCTTCATTCGAGCCTTCCATCATCAGTGGGAGTCTGAACCAAAGGTCTGAGCCCAGGAGCCTTTGACAATCATACAGTGATCTTTATCCAGGCCACACATTAAACATGAAGCAAAATAAGAAGGCAATAAAAAAGAGCAAGAGAGAAAATGGGTAAGAACTCAATCCTTTGGGGTATTTTTCAAGATATTTCAGTGTAATGTTTCATGTAAAATTGCTCCTAAAGTTCACTGCAGACATTTGTCAACAGAGTTCAATGAAAAAAGCCAGGCAGGTGGTAATTAGTGTCCTAAAAATGCCATGCTTTCACTAAAGCTTTAAGCAATGGTTGTGAAATGTAAGAATTAAATCATAAGCTCGAGAAAGATGCCATCACCAAAATCTCTGCATTATTTCATTGGTGAATAAACTTCTACTTTACACTCATGCAATGTCACTTTTTCCCAGTTCATCTGAAAACATCACAATCTGTTTTATCAAACTAAAAAAATTTCATGTTATACGACCTTGAGCTTATGATCTATGGCTTATTTTTCCATTTTGAGTCATGCAAATGCAAATCATTACCTTTGTCACAGCATCAGAGGATCACAGAATGGTGTTGATTGGAAAGGACCTTAAAGATCATCTAGTTCCAGCCCCTCTCCCATAAGCAAGGACACCTTTCACTAGACCAGATTGCTCAGGGCTTGAACACTTAAAGGGATGGGGCATCTAGCAATTTGTAGAAATCTTGCACCTATTGGATGGCCTCTGCGGTGTGTGGATGCGGTTTGGATGGAGACAGAGATCTCTGAATCCGGTCTTAGAGCATGGGGTTTATTGTAATAGAGTAGGGGCAGGGACCTGGCTGCAAGACGCAGCCCCGGGCAGGTAAGGGAGAGAGAGAGAGGTACTGGGTACAGGAATCGGGAATGCGGAATACAAGGGGTAAGGGTGAATAGAAGGGGTAAGGGTGTTGTGGTCGCTGCTTACAATACAATAAATCATGTTCTGCGCTGAATATTCTAATTTTCACTAACCAATCTAGAATAAGATACAAATTCTATAGCATTTACATACAGCCTATGAGCATCCTTGTATTACCATATGGCATTATATTTTAAACCCTTAAAACTGCTTTTTTGGACCTTATGCTAAGTTGGTAGGGTCTGCTCTGCCCTTTGGACCTGCCAGCAGGCAGAGGCTATTGTCTAATCAAGGAGTGGATTACCTTCAGTTGGCCATACCATTGTTTTCCTGTTATTCAGTAAATGGGGTTTGGTGTCTCAAAGCTTGTCTTCATTTCAATCTAGCTTATAGTTTCTATTTCTCAGCATCTTTTGCCAGGTAATAATTTCTATAAGATTTTCCTATTTCTTCCTCCCCAACAGCAATTACCAGGGCAATGTGTTCCAGTGCCTCACCACCCTCATAGAGAAGAATTTCCTCCTGATATCTAATCTAAACCTGCACTCCTTCAGTTTCAAGCCATTCCCTAATACTGATCCCTGAGAGATGCCACTCGTCACTGATCTCTGCTTGGATGTCAAGCCACTGACCCATGATTCTTTAACTATGGCCAACCTGCCAACTCCTTATCCACTGGGTGGTCCAACCTTTAAATCTGTGTCTCTCCAATTTAGATACAATGATGCCATGCAGAACAGTGTTTATTTGTTTGTACAAGTCCAGGTAGATGGCGTCAGTTTATATTCCTTTATCCAATTCTCTCAGGGTTTTAGTTTTCCTAACATGATCTCTGCCTGCTCAGGCAATTTCTTTGTGTTCCCCCCAGGCTACACATCCTTCCTTTCATTCCCTGTAGGCTTTCTTTTTGTATATGACTTTATTCAGAATCTCCTTGTTCATCCTTGCAGACTTCCTGGTGTTTTAGTCTGACTTGTTCTTTGTTGGGATGCATCATTCCTGACCTTGGAGGAAGTGATCCTTGAATATCAACCAGCTTTCCTGAGTCCCAGTTCCTTCCAGGGGATGATTCCATGGTAATCTTCCAAGCAGTTCCCTAAAGATGTCGAAGTCTGCTCTCCCAAAGTCTGGAGTAGTGAGCATGCTGTGCACTCTCCTTGCTGCACTATTGATCTTGAACTCCACCATTTCATGGTCAGTGCAGCCAAGGCTGCCCTTGAATATCCCATTCCTCTCCAGCCCCTCTCGTAGGTGAGAACAAGGTTTCAGCATAGCACCTCTCCTGATTGGTTCCTCCATTACTTGGAAAAGAATCTATTATCAATGCATTCCAGTAGCCTCCTGAATTGCTTATGCCCTGATATGTTGTCCCTCCAAAAGTTATGGGGATGGTTGAATTCCCCCACAAAGACCAGGACTTGTAAATGTGAGGCTGCTCCTATCTGTCAATAGAGGGACTCATCCACTCAGTTTTCCTGGTCAGATGGCCTGTAGCAGACCTCTGCTGAAATGTGACCTCTGTCCTCCTGTAATCCTCGCCCATAAACTCTGAGTTGGCTCTTCATCCATCCCCAGGCAGAGCTCCATGCTCTCCAGCTGGTCATTGACATGGAGGGCAACACATTCTCCTCATCTCTCCTGACTGTACTTTAAATCATATTGATCTGAGTTGTCTATAAAATTTTCAGGGAAGCTTAAGAAGGCATTCTGAATGCATTTGTCTCATTCAGAGAAATGATGTACAGCTTACTTTCCCAAATGCCATATGTCAGCTAAGTACAGTTAGCTCTTCTCTGCTGGAAACTATCATGTTACTCCTTGAGAAATCGTGGTAGTATAATATAGCAAACATACAAGATGCAGGCCTTAGGAATAAAAGATAAGGTATTGCACTCTTGCATGGCTAAGGTTATTGTCTTGAAGAAGGGAATAAAAAGTCCAAAAATACTGGAAATCTAAGAGATAAGGATTATATCTTCTCAAAAAATGTTTCAGCCAATTTTTTCAGACCCCTGAGTTTGAACAGATCAAATACTGACACAAATATTCTCTTAATCTCTGGCCTCTTATGAAATGGAGAGAACTCCAAATCAGTTTAGCCTTTATATCTAAATCAAAGGCCAATTGATCAACAAAAACCAGAAAGTTTCGGCTATCTGAAGTGGTTGCAATGTGCTTAATGGGCCTCAGACACTTTGCACCTAAACCACAAATTCAGTCTGGTTCAATTTCATAATGTACGAAAATGTTCACTGCAGAAGGTTTCATTAGCTAATACAATCAGATACATAACAAAGGCAGGCTTGACCTACTGGTTTTTGCCCTGTATGCCAAAGATTTCTGCCCACAGTCCTGTTTTTCCTGAGAAGAGATAGACAATTATTTTTTATTTTAAATCAAAGGGAGTGTTTTTACTCAAATGGTGTCCCAATACATCCATCTTATTCAAAAAGTTTATCTGACTGCTATGACTAGACAACCACCATGTAAGCTACTATCAGATAGCCCAGCAGCCCAGAAAAACTTTAGTGCTCTGGGTTAATTTGCTGGGTAGCTTTATGAATCTGAAACTGAAACTAGGAGATTTCAATAAGGGCAAGATCTGGTATGCTAGCAGTACACTTGCAACACCCAGAAAGCCTCAGGCACTTTTGGCAAGAGATAAATGTTTGCCCCTTCAAACCAGGAGACTTATCACCATGCTCAGAGCTTGACTTTAAATTCCTTGAGTGGCATCTCATGAAGATTCCGGGATGCCTGAATTTTCTCCAGGGTTCCTAGGTAATTATGACCCCATATTTAGTGTGCCACTTAAAAGCCAAAGTCATTAGTTTAACATGCATGCTGTGTTTCTAATTCAAGTATGTAGGTACCCCAAATGCCATATAAGCTTGTATTTAGGATGAACTAGGTTACCTTGACTTCCCTGCCCAAACCTAGAGATGGGGTCAAACTGGCACCATCACAGCAGTGTAGAAGTATAGACCATCTGGGTGGTAAGAAAGCAACCACGCCTACAAGACCATGAGTAGTATTTTTAATAAGAATCTTTTATTCATCTTACTTTCTCTTCAGATGGTTTCTGTGGGATTGACAGCTATGCATCTCATTCTACCATGCTGGATTGCAACATTTTTTAGCAAAAGGGGTAAATATGCACAGTGTCAAAGTTCACCATTTTGAGAGCTATACAGTCTAGTTCCTGCAATGGTCATGAGGACAGGGGGTGAGCAGGAGGAATGAAAGAGGAATCCCAAGTAGAGATGTATTAAGCACAGACCCAGTGCAACCAAGAACGGATTGCTGATCGATGTGCTGAGGACAGTTGGATGAGGTTCAACAAGGCCAAGTGCTGGGTCCTGCTGTGACTCGGGTCACAACAACCTCCTGCAGAGCTACAGGCTTGGGGAAGAGTGGCTGGGAAGCTGCCTAGTGGAAAAGGACCTGGGAATCCTGGTCAACAGCAGCTGAACATGAGCCAGAGTGTGCCCAAGTGGCCAAGAAGGCAAATGGTATCCTGGCCTGTATCGGCAACAGTGTGGCCAACAGGACCAGGGCACTGATCATCCCTCTATGCTCATCACTGGTGAAGGACACCTCGAATCCTATGTCCAGTTCTGGGACCCACCATTCAGGAAGGACATTGAGGTTCTGGAGTGTGTCCGTAGAAGGGCTGGGGAACAGTCTGGAACACATTTCCTATGAGGAGCAGCTGAGGGAGCTGGGGGTGTTCAGCCTGCAGAAAAGCAGAATAGGGGGAACCTTATCACTCTCCACAACTGCCTGACAGGAGAGCGTAGCCAGGTGGGGGTCGGTCTCTTCTCCCAAGTAAATAGTGACAGCACAAGAGGAAATGGCCTCAAACTGCACCAAAGGAGGTTTAGATTGGATATAAGGAAAAAAAATTTCCCCTAAAGGGTTGTCAAACATTGTCACAGGCTCCTCAGAGAAGGGATAGAGTTGCCATCCTTGGAGGAATTGAAAAGATACGTAGATGAGGCACTTGGGGACAAGATTTAGTGGTGGACTTAGCAGTGTTACATTAATGGTCGTACTCGATGATCTTAAAGGTCCTTTCCAACCTAAACGATTCTTTGTTTCTATGGCTTATTTTTCTGCCAACAGCAACATTAGGGAAGGATTTGTCGATTTTAAAAGACTCCAAGCAGCAGTGTGTTTGCTGTCTCATCCAATATTTTAGTCCTGTATTTGATTACCTTCACTACGGAGAGAACACAGTAAGTACGCTAGAGGGATATTACAGATTTAAAAAATCACAGTTAACAGCATTGTTCCTCTGTTACATTGGATCTTATTTTAAAATTAATTCCTCATTCATTTTGTATCACTCTGTAGGCTTCTGTAGGTTTAAAAAACAGAACCATCAGTTTAACCACTGACTTGGAATAATCTAGATTAGATTGCTGAATGTCATCAAGCCCAACCTGCTCAAAATAGGTCCAACTGGGTCAGGTTGCTCAGGGCAGTCAGGCTTTGAACATCTCCAAGAACAGAGACATCAAAACCTCTCAGGACAACCTGTGCCAGTATTTTGCCACTTTTCTGAAAAAATCTTTCCTGATATCCATCAGAACTTCATTCATTGCAATTTCTGTCTGCTGCCTATTATTCTATCAATGTGTACCTGTACGAGTAATACAAACCTGTCTTGTCTATCTCCTCCCATTAGCTAATGAGTAGTGGGACCAACAGCACATCTCACCTGATTGGCTTGTGGATTTGCAGTGTCAGGAAATAGTTCTTGCCAATCTTCAGAAACTTGCTGGATTGCCTGCGCCCTGCCATGTTGCTCATTCAGGTGCTTAAAGTCACCCATGAGAGCCAGGGGCTCCAATCAGCTCCTTTCATCTCTCTGCCAACTTCTCACAGACCAATAGAACCAAACCAAAAAACTGTAGTGAAACTGAAATCACAGCTGATTGGCCTTATGATCAGTGACCAAATTTTTTTTCAAATTGGAACATTTTAATCACAGCATTTTGGTGAACTTCTATTGTTCTCTAGTCTTTTTGTTAATCTACAAAATGACAGCAACTGTGTAGCAAAACTTCAAAAGTCACTCATTCTTACAGTTATGCTAGAAATCATCATCATCATCATCATCATCATCATCATCATCATCACCTCCACAGGTAATAAATTTACATGTCCGTGGCATAAGCTAAGTGTTTAACGTTATCAAAATTCTCATCTCTCTCTTGGTTACAGCTAGCAACATTCCTATCCCACAGCCCAGCATTTCAGATGGACACAGACAAAATATTTATCCACCTTTCTCCCTTTTTTGTATCAGCATTCATGACTTTATCATGGGTATCTACTGGCAGAAAACTGTTTTGGTTTTTAGCAGACTTTAAAAAGCACCTTATCTATTTTAACTCCATTGGGATCAGACCTTTTTTCTCTTCTTTCTACCTTTTCTAATGTTTCGTTGTGTTACTGGGGAAGTTTTTTTTGCTGGTGGTGTTTTACATAACCCTTCTTTTATTGATGGAACCATGGGGTTTAGAACAACTAGCATAATATTCTTGAACAATTCCTGATTTTTCTCAGTGCCTTCCCACTTAAAAAGCATATGCTCAGTCAGTTATGCCAGCAAATGCTTTAAGCTTTGGAAAGTTGTCCCTATTAAAGTTCCAAATGGGCAGATTTTTGGTCAATGCCCTATTTCGTTTGTATTAAAAAAATCTTAATTGACTGTGATCTCTGGTACCTCAGCAACTGCACTATTTTTTTGGTCTGTAACTAACAGTTTCTCATTCAGCAGACTTAAATCCACTATCAGGTTACCTTGTGCTGGATACAGGATTTCCTGTTTTGCAAAGAAAACATTATTATTTATAGAAACACTAAGGAAATTTGTTATTGGCCGTGGGAGATCAGCACCAAATGGCTCTCTGGTTGAATTCATCCATGATAAGTTTCTTGCTTGCCTTTTTGACTGTTGTTATTTCCCACATCCCCTATAAATTATTAAGTGATGCTTAAGGAACAGCCACTTTTATCTCCTAGAAATTGTTCCTGAGCTATAAAAGACCCTTATCTGTAGCTTATCTTTTGTTCTAAATAACTGTGAAAACTGGGCTTTCAGGTTTAAGCAACCTTAAAGATATATCTAGAGGATATGAAGAACTGGAGTATAGAGACTGACACATTAGTAGAGACCCTTGGACACAGCACAACACCTACCTCTTTAACAGGATGAGGTCCAGAGGCAACTTATCTCAGTGACCTGGACACTGCACAGGAGACAGTAAGTGTCAGCACTGTGACCTGGTTAGTTTGGGCCCAGACAAACAAGGCTAAATTGCATCTGTGCACTTCCCTTCTTCCCCCAGCATACATTCAGCCAGCTCAGGTGTCTGTGTACTCCCCATCACGCAACTTTCCTGACACTAAGACCTCCAGGTTTAATGTGGAAGAGTAAGCTCAAATATCTCTGAACCTGTCATTGTGGTCAAGACCAAAATCTTCCCTCAGTCTTCTGTTTTTCTTCTTCCATTCTTCATCTGAATCCTTGGCTTTCTGGAGCAGAGGCAGGGAATGGCCAAAGACTGAATCTGGAACAAGAAAAGCTGACAGCAGTAGTTGTCGCATCTTCCTTTTTCTTTTTACCACCAAGTATAGGCACTGTTTTAAATTACACAAAAATAGCCTGTAAAGCTCTCATCAATCTCACTTCTTCAAATGCAGCTTTTCCACATTAATCATTTATTGTGACACAAGTAAACAATGCCACATGTGTCGGCCGCAGTGGTGCTCTTACATTATTCATTCAGCCCAAGGTGCACTGGTTCGTGTGAAGTCTTACTCCCTCTTTTCTCTATTAAGAAAATTACATGAAAAATAAACTGTACAACCTCCTTTTCATTTAAGAGTCAAAGACAGAAATGTTCAGGGAGCAGTTGTTTGCAGAATGCCCAGCCAAGGCAAGGAAAGTGTCACATATCAGCCTTCCTGCACTCATCCTTCCTTTCTCTTTCTACTCATCAAGACATCTGAACTAGCTCTAGACGCTTCTGATCAAATATTGGAAACAAGGCAACTTCATGAACACAGTGTGCCACAATATCTAACTTCACCTACCTCTGAGCAGACATATGGCTATACTTCTTGCAAGCCCAAACCAGCTTGCTGTCTGCATCCATAGTCTTTTTCCTTTTCTTTCTTCCCACCCGGTGGGACATTTTGGCATAAGAGAGGGGAGCATCCAACAGTTGTTCAACAAACCTACTTCTCACTTTTACACTTAGTGAATTATGCTAAAAAGTCATGGACAGGTTTTAACTGTCTGTTCATTGTACTGTGCCATGTAGATACACTTTATACTTTTTTTTTTTTTTTCAAAATACATTTCAGAGTAGAAAGAACTTCAAATGCCGAAGGCTGAATTTCAAACCCACAAGCATTCAGGCCTGGGGTATAAATCTACCCCATGCCCACAAAAAAAAAAAAAAAAAAAAAAAAAAAAAAAAAGGCATAAAAACACCCCCTGAAAACATCTCCTGATTCACCCAGCATTTCATAAGTGTAAAACTGGTATTCAAGTCTCAGGCTGGAACAAAGGCACTGAACACAAACCCCAGCTTTCATTCCTGCAGGAGAAGTTTCCATCTCTCCCATTTGCAGAGGAAAGTTTGAAAACACGACCTGACTGGGCTCAAGCAAGTTGCTGGGAAGGGAAAAGGAGCTGACTCATGATTTTTGCTACCCAGGGATTGCAATGCTGGGACATTGGCCAGATGGGAGCAGAATTTGATACTTTGGAGCCTCATTCATTATTACAACTGTGCTGTTGCTGTGGAAGATGCCACTCTTTGCTAAAATGGAGACCAAGGCAAAATGCTTTGTCTTTGAGGAGAGCTGTCAGTCAGGTGACCTCTCCTCATAAACAAACTTACCTTGGAGAAGGCTGCATACAGGTAACACATATAAGGAGATCTCCAGTTCCTTGTTCCTCCTGGTAAACGGCAATGAGTAATATCCCACCACTGCATTTGCCCATGTGTCAGCACCTTCAGAGGGATGCCCGCCTTCTTCTGCTCATCACATGCAGTGGGGTTCCCTTCCTAAGGCAAGGAGGTTGACTGCTGTTACCTCAGTGTCATCATTGCTCACAAACTTCCTCCATCCACTGTCCATAGAGAAATAACCCAAGTGGCCCAATCTGTCTGTGTTGGCTACCTTTACACAGAGTTCAACCTCTTGACAAAGCTCATCTTAAAAAAACAACCAAAAAACAGCTCTAGTGAAAAAGCATTAAACCACTAATACTGGGATGCTAAAAGGACAATTGGATAGGTGTGACACTGATGAATAATGGTATATCAACTGACCCACTCTAGCCTCATAACCGGCTAGGAAAAACTAGGGAGAGGGGAAGATGATGTGAGCTTTATTTCAGGTTATGAAGAAAAGAAGAAGGAGGAGAAGGAGGAGAAGGAGAAGAAGGAGGAGAAGGAGGAGAAGGAGGAGAAGGAGGAGAAGGAGGAGGAGGAGGAGGAGGAGGAGGAGGAGAAGGAGGAGAAGGAGGAGGAGGAGGAGGAGGAGGAGGAGGAGGAGGAGGAGGAGGAGAAGAGGAGAGGAGAGGAGAGGAGAGGAGAGGAGAGGAGAGGAGAGGAGAGGAGAGGAGAGGAGAGGAGAGGAGAGGAGAGGAGAGGAGAGGAGAGGAGAGGAGAGGAGAGGAGAGGAGAGGAGAGGAGAGGAGAGGAGAGGAGAGGAGAGGAGAGGAGAGGAGAGGAGAGGAGAGGAGAGGAGAGGAAAAGAAAAGAGAAAGTTGCAAACAAAAAAGACCAGATTTCTAGTAGGATTTGTTGCAGAAGCTTCTGAAGCTGATAAAAATTTCATTGTTCATATTAACACATGCAGAATTAGGCCAATGGAGAACACCTCTAAAAGTGCCAAGCATCAAGTATATTCTGTCTGTTTACATGCTAAAACCAGCAGTAACATAATCTTGGATTAAGAAAAACCTTGGTTAGCTAGAAAACTATGAAACCTGCATTTAAACTGTGTATTCTGTGGTTGCAAGAGGAAGGTGTCGGCAGGAATGGGTGAATGGCAAGAAGTGCTGCAAGAGGACTATCTGAGAGCTGACCACTCTGCTAGAGTTCCAGCTGAACAAAGTATGAGGGTCTACACTGCTCCTTCAGAGCACTCTGTACCCTGAGTACTGGCCACATGCTGGATGCTGAGCTACTTGCTGAGGGATTGAGAATTGTTTCAACAAGCAGAGGTGCTGTACATGCCTAGGGTCTGGATTTCTCTTCATAAATTCCATGCAGCTAAGCAGCTATCTGGAAATCTGCTTAGGATGAGAAACTGAAGAAGTGAGGAAGGGCAGGCAGGAGAGAAGTTGTGTGTGTGTGTGTGTGTGTGTGTGTGTGTGTGTGTGTGTGTGTGTGTTGAGGTTTTTTTACCAGATTGCAATATTTTTCAGGCATTTCATTTCTAACCGTTGTCCTGACCTCTGGGTGTGGTGGGTTCCGAGTTTTGCCCTGTGTGCCTTTAGAAACACTGTCCTCTGGGCAAAATTTCTTTTCCATTTCATTGCAGCATTGTGGTTATGTATTTACTTCATAAGGAAAGTGGGTTATTTGGCAATTTAGGTTCATATTTTGGGTGTGGTCCCTGACGATAGTTTTCTTCTGGATTAAGTCTTTGTGAACTGATATTTGTCTTGTAGTACACCCGTGAGCAGCACACCATTCTCCGGACAGGATTTCATTTTATCTCCCGTTTTATGAAATCACCTATTCCATCTGGGCCAGCAGCTACACTTTGCTGTGACAGTCCTGGGCTCTTCTCAGGGCAAGTGGCTTGAGTGCCACCATAACTTACCTGAAGCACAGAGCCTTGCACGAGCTCTTTCCCCATCACTGGCACCCTTGCAGTACCCCAGTGCTCTGTCCCAAACCAGCCAAGGTATCTCTCTTTGCATAGCACTTGATTGTGGAGCACAAACCTACCTACCCCAAAGAATCTCTTGTACCTCTGGACTGAGAATACAGGAGGGAAGGAAGGGACACAGAAGCTGGCAATGGAAAGCCATAGCAGATGCCACCCAAAGCATTTTTTTATGCCTCACCATCACTCCAGGAGCAAATCACAGAAGCAAGCGAGAGAGCACCTCCCATGGCAGGTGTTTATGTTACGAAGGGAGTCTCCCTCTTTACACTGTGTATTCTCTCCCTTTCCAGAGTACAAACAAGTGTTTTCCCTCAGCTGACTATGGATATGGAGCTAAGGAGAACAGCCTCCTAATTCTAGGTACATCAGGTATGTGTCTGACATGCAGTGATGTGAATGTATCTCTAGACCTGTTGAACCATGTCAGAGTACGAATCTCTTTGCCATCCAAAAACATACCTTCTGCAAGAACGCACTAGGCAAGCACCCCAAGGTTTGCACTGGCACCCTGCCTGCTCTATATGTCCTGGATATATCACAGGAAATGCAGTTTCTAGCCAGTGCATCAGGTCACACCTTGATGAACCTACTCCTTAGACCCAAACGTCTGGCAAATCAACCTGTTTCCCATTAAATTGAGAGGGGGTGGGGGGCCAAACTGGCCAAACACCAGGCAGACACCCCTCCAGCAGCAGGGGCTGTGCCTCCAGCACCAGGAATGTGACCTAAGGCAAAGCTTCACCTCCAGCTGCAATGGGAACTGCAACTGTTGCAGAGCCATTACTACAGAGAGGCAATAAAATCACACATATCACACCATGGTATTACAGGCACAAATTAAGTCTGGTCTGAGGCCCTTTAAAAAAATTAAAAAGGCCCATTAGGTTTAATTTAGAATCTCTTTCCTTGCAACTACAGAGCAGATTGACAAAACAGACTTTTAAAATAACCTATGAAACTTCAACGAATGACAGGATACCAAAAAGACTCTTTTGTGTTAAAGTGTTAATTATTAAAACATGACCAAACGGTTAGTTCAATTTACAGCATCGCCGTTAGAAGGAAGGCTGGAAACAATGTGCACATTAAAAGGCTATGTTATATGTTCTGTTACTTGGAGAGTCTCTGAAGTGAGAAAAGACAAGTTGCGGAGCCAAAAATTTCTCCACCGGAATGGTGTTAGCTCTTTTTTGCTCTCAGTGCAATCTCATTTATCTGAAATGCTACAGGAAGCAAAAATTATTCAGCCAACAGGAGATTCAAATCACCAAAAGAAATCCTGGGCATGCGATTCAGCCAAACATTTGAACAGAATGGACAGTTTGGATGAAAATGTCAGTCACTCAGGCTAAGTGGCAGTCAATTATCCTTCGCTGTTAGTTTGTGGCTGAATCACTTGTTCTTGCAGTTTCCCGTTCAATGATCATTTGAATGATGTATAAAGCAATCTACAGAAGGTTTCCAAAACATTCAAGAACAGATGGATGTGTACTTAGCTGTAGCTTTCAACATTTCCCCTCAAAAGTGTCTGTTCATCTGTCCTGCCCAGAAGACGAGGAAGGGTGTCAGGCTGAAAAAGCCATTTTGCTGACTTAGAGAGCTCACCACGCAGTCAGATAAAGGAGAAAGATATCAAGGTTGCAGCTCAGGGATTTATTTCAAAGCCCCGAAACAGCAAACTGAGATTTGGGTTCATTGTGTAGCAGCATAAATCCATCAAATAGAGATAATCTGATGAGTATTTCTGCATAGACTTAAGCTAAACAAGTACAGTATATTTTCACCAAAAAATAGCAAACCATACACAAAATACTGAAACAAGTTTAGTAACAAACCGCATAATTATCTATTATTCATAACACAAAAAAATGAAACATACCCAAACCCCCTCAAAAGCCCAGATTATATCAGCTCTTCTGAACTCTTTTGAGATTTGTGTCATTTACCCTCATCTGAGGATCTGTCCTGGAATCTACATGTATTTCACAACTTTTTTTCCTCAGGCTATTTTTTTTTTTATACTCAGACCTATTATGTACAATAACAAAACAGACTCTGAAGCTGTGTGGAAGTGCTTAGGTCAGTGATAGCAAACTGCTGTGAAGCAAGAGCAGAACCAGATCCCGCGACTTGCTGTAGGTTTCTTTCCTTCACTCTCATTCTTTATTTAATTTACAACTTACAGTTCTGTTCATCTTCCTCCAAGTCCTTCTTAATAACCCTATTTGCTCAGCTCTTTTCCCATAAATAATTCTCATGAAATAACATGAGGAGGGCCTACTTTGCTAGCACAGTCCCCCTCAGAAAAGGCCAGGAGATCAATTATTCCCATTGAAACACTACAGGAAAAGGAGTATTTCAGAACAGGATTTCACACAACAGTTTATAACCATAGGGTGGGAGAAGAAAAAGTGATGAACAAGTTTATTTTGTACTCCTCTATAGCAAAAAGAATTAAAAAGTAACCCAGACATCACTGGAAATTACTCTCCTCAGTGCTTATTTCCAGTTGACTTTTCTCGATGTCCAAGTGTTATCATCTCAGTGATAGCCACTGTAGCAATATGTAGACAACACTGTTCCATAACTGTTTCCTTTAAGTTAGCGCACAATAAAATCAGTCAGCTGTGCCACTAATTAACTGCTGCATTGTATAGTGAGACAACATAAGAAAAGGACTTAAAGGACTTAAAATTAATTCTGGTTCAATGGAAAAGATCTCTAAAAATCCTGTTTATTAAATGCTTTTACTAAATGTATTTTACACTTGATGTAATTTTACACCGCTTTTGCATAAAGTGGTTGTTTAATCAGCAATGAAAATGTCCCCATTGTAATTTTTGTTGCTAATGTTTGTAGACTATTTCTGATGCTGTGCAAGTCTGTGAATGCAAATAGCATGATTTCAACTTAGTGTATGGCTGAATTAGGACCAGCAAAGAGCACAGTAGCAGTAGCTTTGAAAAAAAAATACACCCTTGAGAGTGGGGGAGGCAATAACATGTATTTATCCATATGGTATCTAAATGAACTTTCCTTTTTCTTCCTCTCTTCGGAATGATTTTCACCTCCAATATTGGAGCAGAAGTAAGTGACCAGGCAGCAGAAGGCATGTTTGAACATGTCATCAATTATAAGGACAGTTCCTTAACATCTCAGAAGGTTCCCCACCTAGATTCAGTCCAGTCAGTTTGAAAAATAAATGTTTCAAGCGTTGCACTTCTGAATCTCTCATCCAGCTTTAGGGCACTTTATTGACCTTCTCCATTTAAAGAGTCTTTTCTTTCCTCCAGGAACATGGGGACCTGGACAAACAATAATGCTCTGTATTTGGATGCAGTGAATAGGCAATAATCAAGGATGTTAAAGGTTCAGTTTGAGCACACCAGCAAACAAATTAAACAAAAAGCACAGAAGAAAAATTTCTCTGCTCTCTTTCAGTTATATTTATTGGCACATTAATATTAATTAAAAACAAACAAACAAACAAAAAACAAAAAAACAAACAAACAGCAAACCCCAACAACAAAGCTGCTCATTTTAAACTCCCCAAATTGCCATCACAGGGACAAATTTTCCACTGATGTAGCACAGCATAACTCGATCAAAGAACTTTGCCTATTTACACTGACTGAAGGTCTGTCATATAACCTTCTAATATATGAAGATATGCTAGTTCTTAAACAACAAGCAGGGTATTATATTGACTTAGAAACATCCTTCCTTTCTTAAGAGCTTGCTGTCTTATTTTTCATGTTGGTTAGTGCCAGTTCCATCAATTTACTTTTGGGTTTACAGCCAATATAGAATTGTATAGGCCAGACCAAGAACATGGAGGCAAACAGCAATTATTTGTACAAAAAAACTTGATCTGTCTCAAGTGTAAAGGTTTTTTGCCTCCTGCAATGACATCTCCAGGCTCCCTGAGAAAACAATGATTGTCAAAGGCAAAACTGTGTCTTTTAACACAGCAGATCTTGAGCAAGAAAAAGAAGTCCAAGGGGAAAGCAAGGAAGTCAAGAAAAAATTATTCTGGAGGAAAGATTGAAAGTCTGGTGCTGTTTAGTCTAGAGAAGACAAGACTGGTGGGACGGTATGGCAGAAAAAAGACGCACCTTTCGATGCCATGCTGAATAAAGTGGAAAAAGGTACAGCTGGGATATACTTTAGCTGGTACAAATAGCTTTCCAACCACAAGACAGGACTGGTTGGAGACATCTGCCTGCCATGATCTAAGCGTGGGACAGGCAGACATCACTCAGGAGCAAGAGAGGCCAGGCCAGCGCAGCCCTTTGCAACTTCATGGAAAGGCATACAGTGGCCGGAAAGTGAGAGAGCACTCCCTCTGAGTCAGAGCAACACATCTTTTAGAGGATTAAGAGATGATGTAGGAAGTTGAGACTGCAAGTTGCCGGCAATGAATACCAGACGGCCGATGAGGAGCTGCCAGCTCATCAAGGACCTGACTCAGCAAACGGCTCTGCTTTCCGCGATTGCCGCGCCAAGGGTTTGCTGCTCCCACACTACATTGCATGCCTCAAAAGCCAGAACAATCTTTCTTCTTTTTCCTTTTTTATAACTTTTTTTTTTTTTTTAACCGAGGGAAATCCTAAGCCAGTGTGTCCTAAACTGGAAAGGCAGAAGGTGAAGGAGCTGAAGAAGAGAATCACGGCTCCAGGACTCCCTGTGCTTCATGCCCACCTATAGACACAAACAGCTCTAGAGGCATCTGTGATCTGTAAAACAGCTGCTTGCCAGTCATCCCCCACCCCAGCCACTGTGGAAACCCTCCTGTGGCAACCACAGTGCCTGTGCTCCTCTTCTGCTCCACCTGCCTGGTGCTGGGCAGAGGATCCCTCCCAGCAGCCAGAGTGGGCAGCAGCAGCCCTTTGCCACGCACCTGAGCATGGGAAGAGGGAAAGCCACCCAGAGCATAGACAGGGAGGAAAGAGAAACAGGGAAAGGGCTTTGATAGATGGCAGATTACAATAGACGGAAGAAAATGGGGATAACGTGAGCAAAATCTTGCTGAGTGGCAGCATAAGAGGACAGCAAAGGGATCAATGCTTGATGGTAATTTGCAACTCCCATGAATGGCAAATGAGCATCCAATTGGCCTGTTGCTTCCTGCTGTCAATGTCCAGGCTCTCAGGCAGTCTTTTGGTTGCACTTTCCACCAGCACATTGGCACTGGCAGGTCCCATGGTCAGTATGAAGTTCTGGAAATGGGTTTGCATTACTGCCTCTACCGTAGATACAGCTGACAAATGTGGATTTTCCATGTTGCATGTGAGTTCTGATGTTAGTAAAATTTCTCCTCTGATCTAGAGAGACAAGACTGCCACAGATTATTGTTCAAAAGGAAACATATTTAAAAGATCTAGCTGATTTATTCCAGCACAATTAATTGGGCCGTTCCCTGATGTTTGGACCAGAGGGTCCAGGGCACCTGACAGAGCTGCTGTAGCACCTGAGGTACCAGCACAGCCAAGAGACTGCTGTGAGCTCCCGGGGAACGGATCTGATTCCTGACAGTCACCTGCCTGTATACACAGGGACACCTGTAGGTCTCCTCAAGACCCCTGCAATAAAATGCTTGTTCACCCACGGATAAATACCCTTAAAACCCAGGTGTTTAATCAGAAAGTTTATTGGTATGTTATTCACAATCTCACCTGCGATATTTGATCTACTTTTACTATCTATTTGATTTTAAATTATTCATTATAAACTTTAATGCCCCACAGATAAACTTTCAATCAGTGTACTACTAAAGATAAACTATCAACATGCCCCTCTTAAGAAGCAATAATAGGGTTAAGTATTTGCATGGCTCATTTATTAGAAAAATGTGTGCAAGTAACTCAAGGAGTTTTCAGTGAGTTACTCTTTATGAGTTAGATTCAACCAAGATTTCTCCTGGCTTCCAGTCTGCAGTAATTGTCCAAGGCAGATCAGCTGCCCAAGCCTTGGTGCCTGCACCAGGCTGATGCAGCTCCTCACGGCAGCTGAGTGTGCACAGGGTCTGTGGCCCTGCTCAGCCACCATGCAGCCAAACCCAGCAGGTCCCCAAACCAAGGACTCAAGAAGAGGACCCCAGGATCCCAGGAGGACTCTTTGTCGCTGCCCTGGCATGGTGTCATAAAGGAATCTGCAGACTGGCCAGGTCAAGTGTCAGGGAGCACCAAAGGTTGGTTGAAAGACCCCAGCTCCTCAAGAGCACCAAATTCATCTGAGCTAAAGGTGGCATGGCCAGGGCAGTTGTCTCACTGAGTGCACCTTTGGATCTTCCACGTGGGAAGGAGTCCTGCTCAGCAAACCTTGCCACTGACCTAACTGCAAGCACTAGAAAGTGGACTTCTCTCTCCCACCCCACAACAGATTTTTCTTATTTTTGAACAAGACTTATTTGACCTGAAATAATAATTTTATTAGCCTAGATGTATTCATTCCCATTTTCAAACCGAAATCTTCTTAAATTGGTGATTAGAAGATGTTTTCAGTTAGAGACTGGCTCTTTTTATTTACTTCTTTTATTAGGACTAAGCAGGCCAAAACCAAGATGTTCTATTTTGGATTAAATAAACCATTTCAGGTTGACTACCCCCTCTCATGTACTTGAAGTATGAAAAAGAAATGGGCTTTGTTGAAACAAAGATAAATGTATAAAACACTTTCTGGCCCATTTTTCACACAGCTGCAGTCAAAACCTCTCCTACTTGGATTAACTCTTCCCACTTCTTCACACAGCCTGCTCTATTCCAAGCACTCAAACAGAAGATGTAAAAAACATCTTCAAGTAAATAAGAGCTACCTGCCAGCTGCAAAACAAAACACTGGAAAGCAGAAATTAATCTCTTTTTAATCTGAAACAGAAATTGTAAGCACTGAAATTTCTGCATGTGGCCCCACCCTTAAAACTGCCTGTGTTGGCTCTGCTTTTGGTAAACCAAGCCACAAACAGAGAGCTAAAGCCTTTGGCAAACCATATCCCTATGGAGCAAATGCAGTGTGAATGAGATGGGGGGCCATGTCCTTGGCTGATTATATTGGGGGGCTTTGCTGAAGTCAAAGATGACACAGCTGGAAAAACAACAGCCAAGACTCAGTGTCCTCAGGTCTCTGAACCTTGGAACAAATATTTAGTGTCCATTCTTCAAAAACTTTGCTCATTTTAAAATGAGATAACCTCTAACAGCATTTATTCAGAGGTAACTACCAAGAATATGCTTTCATTGGATGAGTGATTTTTAGCTCTTCAACATGTGTTTCACATGCTGGGGAGAATAAATAAGGTTAAACAAATAAGGTTAAAACACAATTCTGTTCCTTTACCAGACATCAGAGAAATTGCAGCTAACAGCCCAGACACTTCGAAAAAGGTAGGTTTCCAGGGGCTGTCTTCAGTGCTGTTTGTACACAGAATATGGACCACTGTGTCTACACTGGCATAAGAGTAATGGCAATAAAGTCCTTGGCCACTGGGACCCAGTTTGTGTCTTTCTTTTTCTTTTTTTCTTTTTTTTTCCCCCAGTTGGTTGGGGGGTTTTTGTTGGGTTTTTTTTTGTTGTTGTTGTTTGTTTCGTTTTGTTTTGTTTTTTGTTTTTTGGGTTTTTTTGCTTTCCTTCATTTCTTAGGGTCCAGCATCAGACCTTAGAAGACCATTTAGTTTACAAGCAGGCACTCTCTATTGCATCCAGAGATCTCTAAGGTCTTTTCCCTTCCTAAGTCTGTTGCTTTTATCAAATCAGCCTTGTTCCAGCTCATGCCCATTGGGAAGCAGCCCGTTCTGTGTCCTGTCCCCCTTACTCCTTTGCAGAGAACCTGGCTGTTGATGGGGAGTTGCATGTCACAGCTCACAGGCTAGAAGGTTTTCTTCTTTTTCAGAAGAGGAAGAGTAAATGTCTCATGAATGTCCCATCCTCTTACTCCTCCAGGACAAGTGTGCAGCACCTCTGTCTGCCAGGCTAATGGGACTCTCCAGGCACAGGGCTCCCACACTTTGCCCTTTCCCAGATGGTCTGTTCCCACCACAGCAGCCTATCTTCGACTGCAGGACCATTCAGATTGGTGTGGCTGAGCCAAAGGCTAACTCAGCAGCTTTTCCCACTGCATAAAGCTGTGACAGGCTTGCATCGTGAGCACTCTGTACTGTCCTGGATGTTCTTCCACCCACGCAACTTAAAAAAGATACAGTGCAAACTGGAGTAGGGTCAGAGGAAAGCAGCAAAGAAGGGTCAGAGGTACAGAGTTGTTTGCACACAAGGAACAGCTGAATGCCCTAGAATGCATCAATCTGGAAAACAGAAGACCTGGAAGTAAAGGAAAGGGTTTAATACAGTCAAAAATCAGGTAATAATGAGAAGCATGGAAACCTTGTGTAGAAAATGCCCATTCACTGCCTTTTCCAGTGCACATCCCGGAGCCCACAGCTGGTAGTTGGATCAAACTCTATGGAAGAGGGTGGTTTTGCACAGAGTGTGCACTTAAACTGTGGACTGCCAAGACTGTACGTGGGCTCAAGGGGAGACTGGGCCAGCAAAAATCCACTGAAGATGGTTCAGTGTACTACAGAACTTCTGGCTCAGGTAGCCCCTGGTCTGTGAATGGTTGCTTGCTGGGAAAGCTTCTGTGGAAATGGCATGTACACTTGGACCCTCATCATAGGCATTCAGCTGCTGTTGACCACTGCCGAAAGCTTGCTACCAGACTAGACAGACAGCTAGTCTGCCCCAGCACGATTTGCTAGCACACATTCCCCACGCAGAGCCATGCTCTTCCTTTTTTCCCCAGGACTGCAAGTTTATTTCACTGGAATGATGTGTAAACAGTGAGGCACCAAAGTCCTTCCTCTGCTTCCCACCTTAGGGCACACCACACCCAGTCCAACAACCAGTCCACTCCACTGGGGATCAAGCCACACTTTTGTGCTACCTTTTGCTCTTCTGTCTGCCTTCTGAAGGACAAAGCCGCCCAGCCCCTCTGCCATGTCCTAACACTGTTTTCCCCTGGCCCAGCGTGCCCAGAGCTAACTGAACACTTGTCAACTTCAGAGGAACTTCACAGGGAGTTGGGGGTAAGGATATCACCAAGGCAGGAGGTTGAGGACAGCCCCAGAGAAGAGGGATTTCTGCACCGCTGCCTCTAAGGACTGGCCAACATATGTAGCTGTAATAACTTTCTGGACATTCAGCAGTTTTTACCTTGGCTGTTAAAGGCAGCTTGGGATAGGGACACCACAGTGTACCTGCGCCAGCTCTGAAGGCTTCATCAGAGCCCTCACAATGGGCTGAGGCAGACAAGTCCTTGCTGGGCCATCCTGGTCCAGGCAGAGCGGGACAATCGTGGTCTAGTTGGGAGAAGAACATTAATATAAGCTGAATTGACAAATTTCCTTTTGGGTCAGCCCAAACCACTACATTTGACCCAGTGTGAAATATTTATTTTACTTTTGGAAACAAAAGTCTTTTCCCTGTGTTCCGATTCAGTAAAAGGTCTTGTTTTGAAAATGTTCATGGCACAAGTGTGTTTCAAAAAAATTTCTTTTCTTCTTTTATATTTAAGGGGATTTTTCTGACTTCAGCACATTTGATATATTTGTTAGCTTTCCCCAACCCTCCCCACCAAAAACAAGTGTCATTCAGCTGACCTCACCATGGGACCTATTGCAAAAAGACTGAAACATGGTGTCTTAGCAGTTTTCACAACACAAATAATCATGCCCACAATTAAGTAGCCCAGCCTTAGGGATAGATCTGATCACAGAATGTTGAAGCCTGAGTTATTCAAACCAGAGGAAGCAGCAGCACAAGCAGTGGGGTACAGGCAGCACCACAGCACTGAATATGGGAAACACCCAGTTATGTCTTGGCACAGTTCTCTCCTAGGTGCCAATGCTCCTGGGGAGTTCATGATAATTTTACCGTTGTGTACAAAACCAGGTAGGAAACAAGGGCTTAGTGGAGGCGGAAAACACCATCCTATCCCCCACAGCTCCTCTGCTCCTTGCGCCTGAGCACTTTGGCCTCTTCTTCATATTTTAGGAAGATTCTGGTGTTCACCCATGCATGTTCACAGATATGCATTGGTTTCACTAAATTATCCTCGAAAGTCTATTTCATTCAAATTAAATTTGTTTAACAAAGTTAACTTTCTTCAGGCCAATACTATGTTCTTCAGTCTTTTTCAAGTGTGTCCAAAGGCTCTGATTCTCTGTCAACATGAGTTACTAAGAAATCCCAAGAAACTTTGGAAAAAGCTGAGTCTACATTTGAAAAGAGCATGCTAAGCATCTTGCCAAAATATCATGCCTAGCCTCAGAGAGATGTCTTAAGAGTGTGCAATATGTGACTGTAGGATCACAAGATAGTACCATAGGTACCCTAAAGCCCTGAGTCCTACAGCACTCCCAGGGGTCCTATAAAAAACCTGTTTCCCATTCCCATGAAAAGAGCCCATTGTAGCCCCTTGCCCAGAGTCATGACATTTCCATCATCCCCAGAAATTCAGCTTTACTATTTCTTGTTTTCACAAAACTGTTCACCGTGGTAGCTCACTCTGCAATTGCACCTAACCACAGTCAATTAGTTCATAATTTCTGATGGTCTCATTAATCTCCCTCTCCCCTTTCACAGATAAACCACATTTAATGGCTGTGTTAAACAACAAGTAGCATACCAAAGAATATGTTTTGTACTTCAGAAAGGTAATGTCCTACCAGATTTATCTGGGAGCTTAAAATGCATTTTGAAAAAGTTCACTCCCTTACTGAACTGCTGAATGCAAATTTCATAATAATTTATTTCAGAAGGAGAAAAGAAATAAAAAGCTCTTTGTTTTTTGTTATTTGTCTATACATTGATATTTCAGTTTCAAGTCCTCATCATAGGACTCTCCTCAGGTGCAACCTGGCATGTTCTCAAAAGTATTTGCCCTGTAAATGTGTCTCTCAACTTCCTGTTCTCAGACACAGCCACTCCAGGGAGAGCCCTCAGCTCAACTTGGCAGGGGCCATGCCAAATCCACCTCCCAATCCTATCTGCCACTTGTGTTATCCCAGCAAAGAGGCAATGGCATCCCGCTGTTGGATGCTGTCCGTGCCTGCATTCCCACATGGCCAGGGTGTGCACGGACAGCAAGCAGCACACAGCATTGAGTGCTCACCAAACCCTTGCTGTGTCTATCCAGCACGCCTGTACGCTGCAGAAACACCCCTTTCCACTGCTTTGTTTATTTTTTAAAGCTGAGGCTTTGACCTTCTAGGTAGTAATAATTTTCCAGCCATCAAAGAGGCATAAGGATTGTGCTATGTGCCTGCCATCACCCCAAACCACATCTGAGAGCCTTGAATACCCTCCATCGTTAACCCCAACAGGACACCAAAGCCAGGCTCAGATACTAAGCCATCACCGTCTCAGCTAAAGTTATGTATTTGGCTGTTAATTATTTTTCAAGCAGGATGGGAGGGTGTGGCAGAAACCAGATGTGGGGATCACGTGAGTCTGCCTGCATCTTTTGCTTAAAGCAAGCCCACCTAAAATAAAGAAGGTCTTTTCACCTTGAAAGGGGGATTTATTAGGGGTTAGATAGCAAGGGGAAATCCACAGCCAAAAGGCTAAATTGTTGAAGGATTTCCTCAGAACCCAAACTATTGTTAAAAACATGTATTTCTCACAAACACCGTCCTTCCCTCTTTTCAAATAATCTTTTTACAGGTTATTTCTTTTTAATGGCACCAGAATGTGAATTCTTTAATTAGAAAGCACGGGGAAGGAAATACTGAAAAATGTCAGCATAGGAGAATCTACTACCAACCTTAAATTAAAAATTGCTCTCCATCCGTAATCAGCAATGTCTTTCCAGCCTCTACCATCCTGACTGCTATCTGCTCCTGCATCCCTCAGATAAACACGTCCCAGTGCAGTGGGCGTATCTCTTCACGTTTGTTTTCAGCCATAGCCAGTTTGCTTTCTGAGGGACTGTTAATATTTCCTTTAAAGAATATTTCCCTAGGTATCGTAGGGTTATACTGTCCCTTGGCATTTTAGCAGTCTTCACGAGCTCTGATCTCTTATATGCTCTCATTGAACAGCTATTTTGTTCCTCACCCAAAGACTTCAAACCCACCTATCACATGCATTAAACATGACTAAATAAGTGTGTGATGTCTGGAAAACAGTCTGATGAGAATTTTTGGTGTAGAGATGACTGTGCCATCTCCCTGCAAGGCAGGAAAAAAAAGAAAAAAAAGGAATTTAACTTTTCTTAATCTGGCTTCTTTCTGTAGCATTGCAGCATGAAATGGTGTCAATTTTTTGCCATGCTCTGGAAGGCTGCCGGCTCCCCATGCTGTGCGTAGGAGAGCCAGAACCTCCAGCAGGACACTGC
The DNA here is from genome assembly GCA_036785705.1 of Acanthornis magna. Classification (NCBI taxonomy): domain Eukaryota; kingdom Metazoa; phylum Chordata; class Aves; order Passeriformes; family Acanthizidae; genus Acanthornis; species Acanthornis magna. The sequence continues at coordinate 20,359,822 of JAWUZG010000090.1, forward strand.
TGTGTCTACCCTAGCAAACCACCTGCAATTCGCCACCTGCGATGCGCCACGGCCCCTGAAATGAGACAGAAATCAGGTGGGTTTGTACTTTTATAATCACTGAGATGCAACAGACAGTTGCATCTCCTGTAAAACACACTAGTAATCATGGCCAGCATTTATAGCTACTGTCCCTGCCCTTTCCAAGCAGGAATTACATATGCTTACTGCAGACCAGAGTGATCACTGCGGACCAGGCTCTGATCTCATTACCCTGCAGTGAATCCAACACAATTCAGTCACTCACGGCTGGTACTTTGGACTTGCACCAGTGTCGCTGTGATCAAACTCTGCCTCTTTGCCTGCTTCAAAAAGAATGTGCAGGAAAAAGAAGCCAAAAGTATCTTTTCCCCAGAACAGGTACTGGCTAATGTGTGTCCTTGGTTATTAGAAACCTCTCACCATCTGGTCACACTTATTTCAACTATTACCATCACCTCTGCAAAATTCGTACTGTGCTGCAGCTTCAGGTGCTCCAGGGGGCACAGTGGGACCAAGCACAGCAATGAACACAATGTCACTGCCTGCAGAATATTTTGGGTCACTGCTCAGCACAGTTGTTGACCAAGCCTGCACACAAGGATCCTGGCGAGGCTGGAGAGAGAGGCAGAGCCCACACAATCTATGCTTGTCTAGTCCCGTGCAGGAAATGGCCCCTTTTATCTGAATCAATGCTCCATGTAGGTCGATTGCCCTGCCTACAACAGTGGGCTCAGGGGTTTGACTGCCTGCAGAGAAAAGTGACACTTTTCTCATTGCCTTAAAACTACAGATGGAGTACAGGGCATAGGTAGCCTGGCTTGATTAATCTTAGACTTGTTTCTGTGAATTAGAATTAAAATTAGAACTGCCTCAGCTGATGGGCAGTGGAGACTCATACCTCCCACTACAACAGATTGTGGGCATCAGTTTTGTCCACCCAGACCTTGCAAATTGCACCAAATCACCCTTTCCTTGCATCCCCTGCTCCTGAGCTTGAGACTGACAGCAGACTTCTTCGTGTTAATACTGCTTGAAGGTGCTACTGAGTGAGATCAGATGGGAGTTAAAAGAAGCAAAACAAAAGCTGATAGTTTGCATTCACATAGTGTCTGGAGAACTAATTAGTCTTGGTTTTGGTGGACACACTTGGGGGGAATGGTACCAACCAGCCAAGCTGACTTGCCATTTCCCTGGAGACTTCTAGTTCATTAAAGGAGAAAATATTGCCTTGTGATTTTGACACCAAGGCAACTCCATGCACGCTTTCTACACACTCCTGTTATTGCCTGTTTGTGGAGGAATTCAAAGGTGTCTCTGTCTTTCTGAAGTTCCTGTAACAGTCGTGGTCCTGCATCCCCACAATGCTTTTCCCTGTGGAATACCAGCAGCCATCATCATCTGGACTTAGACTGGCCAGTTTGCCATAATTAGGGCCCAGGTCAGTGCTGCTGTGGGAGCAGGAGCCCTGAGGAAGCACAGTGCCTCTCAGGGTGCAGTCCCAGGGCAGAACAGGTGACATGGGCTGGTGCAGAAGGAGGCTGAGATCCAGATCATCAGACAACTTGAACACCATGAAGATGAGCAATAACACAATAACACCCAGTAGGATCTCCCTCAGTGACTGAGCAATAACAATATTTGCTATAAAACAGAAGTTCCTCATTATTGGAGAAGTCTGAGTGTGCTGCCAAGTCCCAGGATAAAGATGCTGCAAAGATGGAAGGGAGCCTTGTGCTATTGGGGCACACTGAAAGAGCCATAAAGGTCTGCAAGGCTGAAGTGCCCTAAAGACATAGGGACATGCTACTAGAGCAACCCTTAAGAGCAACCTTAACCTTAGCTTTAAGACTCACAGCAGAGTCAGGCAGCCAGGAGGAAATCAGGCAAATCAACAACAAGATGCACAGTTCATAAAATTAAACTAGAAGCAAGCAAAACATTTTTAAGCAAGTGAATCAGTTCTGCAAATTTCAAGAGAGAATGTGGGAGGTCCAACCCTGGTTGCTGCTGAAGAAAGGCGTGTCCAGAGCCTTGGACCAACCCCATCTTCCCGAAAGTTCTGTTATGTTTGAAGTTTTATTGGTTCCGAGCTGTTGTACCCCCCCTCAAATGTTTTTATTGGACCCCTGACCATTGTACCTTCCCCCTGTCCTTTACCCCATTGGCTGGTACCCCTCCTTAAAACCAGCTGCACGGGGACATTCCCCTGGAGTTCTCCCCCCACGACTCTCCCTCCCGAATTCCCTTGCCCTACCCGTAATAAAAGAGAGTTCGGGGGAGGCCCCCTCCCGCAACCCTTTGCTCTTTTGCCTTATTCCATCGGCACCTTGTCGGTCCCTCGCTATGGGCAGCCCTGCCTCTGCATGATCCAGCCACGCCAGGCTCGGAGCGGCGCGGAAGAAGAAGCCACCGAGCATTCAGGGGATGATGCTGCAGTTGAGGACGGCCAGGAAAAGCCAGGCGTATACAACAAGGGAAAGGTTTACAGAGCTGAGGGCAGTGAAGAGACTGTCATAATGAAGAATAAACAGAAATAGGTGGAGCAGCCAGATAGAGCGCCTGTCTAATCCTTTCACAATGCAGCACCGTAAAAGGTCTTAAAGTAAGGTTAGTCAAAATTTTCCATCCAAACTTCTCTACTGAACAGTAAAAAGGGTACTTTTTTATGATTACTCTGTCTAATATTTTTTTTACCCACAACAGCTGCTTTCCATGAAAATTTTCAACATTTTGTGGAAACCCCAAAAAACACCCAACCCCCTGTTTACAGCAACTAACCATTTTCAGACAAAAAAAAATTTAACGTTTTTGGTGAGAATTAAAGAATGGCCTGTAATTTTGAGACATGACTAATCCCTTTGTTGCCAAACACTGAATACTTTTCAGTTTTCCACTTAAAAGTCCAAATTATTCTCTGTGTAAGGAGGGCACTTTCCAAACCAGCAGCACTTTAAATATCCAAACAAAAAAATTCAAACTCAGTTTCAGCCTTAAGGAACGACCAGTGCTGAGATCTCTGTGAAGAAGGAGTATTGGGAGCTGGTCAAAGAGCAAAATCTAGCAGACAGACTGATTCTGAACAGGCTGCAAAGAGAAATGGAAAAAACCAAGAAAATCAGTGTGGTGTGTTGATGCTGGCTAGCTGCCAGGTGCACACCAAAACTGCCCTATTGCTCCCCTCCTCAGCTGGGCAGGGGAGAGGAAATACAACAAAACGTTCATGAGTTAAGGATGGGGAGAGAGCAGTCACTAAATACCATCGCAGGCAAACCAGACTTGATTTAGGGAAAATTGATTGAATGTTTTAGCAATCAGAGGAGGGTAATGAGTAAATAAAAATAAATATTAAAACACTTTCCTTTCACCTCTCCCTTCTTCCTGAGCTCAACTTCACTCCTGAATTCTCTACCTGCTTCCATCCCGCAGCACAGGGGGATGAGGACAGGGCACTGTGGTCAGCTCATCACAATTCATTTCTTCTACTCTTTGCTCCTTATGGGGAGGAGTCCTCTCCCTCTGCCTCTGCTACAGCAGGGTCTAGCCCAGTGGGACACTCCCACAGGAGACAGCCCTTCATGAACTTCTCCAAGATGAGTCCTTCCCACAGGATGCCCTTCATACACTGCTCCATGGTGTGTCCCATCCACAGGGTGCAGTCCTTCAGGAACAGAAGGACTCCAGCATAGGTCCCCATGAGGTCACAAGTCCTGCCAGGAGTTTGCTCCAGCACAGCCTTCCCCAACCTCCTTTGGGCATTCACCTGCTCCAGTGCGGGGTCCTCCATGGATTGCAGGTGGATCTCTGCTCCCCTATGGACCTCCAGGGGTTGCAGGGGCACAGCTGCCTCACCATGGTCTGCACCAGGGACTGCAGGGGAATCTCTGCTCTGGTGCCCGGAGCACCTCCGGCCCCTCTTTCTGCACTGACCTTGGTGTCTGCAGTTGCTCCTCTCACATATTCTCACTCCTCTCTCCCCCTGCAATTGGTATTGCACAGTATAGTTTCCCCTTGTGAAGTCTGTTATCCCAGGAATCCACTGTCGCTGCTGGGCTCAGCTTTGACCATTGGCCATCTTGGAGCTGTCTGGCATTGACTGTGTCAGACAGGGGGGAAACTTGTGGCAGCTTCTCAGAGAAGCCAGCCCTGTAGTCCCCTTGCTATCCAAACCTTGACGTGCTAACCCAATAAAACCATCAAAAAAAAAAATAATTTAAGCGATTAGGCTGGGAGACATAGTGAGAGAATTAGAGAGCAGACTGATGGTTTTGTTGTAGGAAGTGTCAAATGGTCTGGTTTTAGATCTCTGAGAAGCAGTTTTCAACTGAGCATCTAAAGACTTGGAGACCAAATAGTCACAGTCTTGAATACTTGGCCAGTCAGTGGCCCTGTCTGCCTCAATACCTTTGGTTGCTTTTTAATGACAGAGAAATGAGAGGTACATTCTTTTAATCTGTCTTTGCCAGGGCAGGCATTGTCAGGCCAGGAGGGTTTCTTTAGCCTAGTGAAATAACATTCAGTAAAATAAATACATTATTGAAAGAAGGTAAATCAAAATCTAAAATACTAACATTTATTGCAGGAATCTTATATAATGCTGTATATTAAAAATGGTTACTTAAGGAAACTGTTCTGTTGGACTGGAGCCAACTCTTGTGTTTCTAGTAATAAAATATTTCATCTCATTTCACCTCTAACTTTTGATCTTGCGGCAGGTATCACCAGAAGATGGCAGGGTAAGCCAAGGCAGCTGTAAATGTCATCATGCATTAGTACAGGACCTGGAGTTAATTTAAACCTATTTATTTGTATGATTCACTTGCTTTCCTATCACCTAGCAGCTTACTTTACGAATGCAATTGTAGCCTGGGGTAGATTTTTCTCACGAAATTTCAGGTTTAAACACATTACTGCAAATGATTCCCAGCAGCTGAAGTGATAATAGAGGCCAAGTAGCAAAAACTTCTGTAGGAGACAAAAAACACTCTCCACGGGTCCCCTATAACCTCTGAAAGCTTCACCAAGCCTAAAGAGAGCTAAAATGTAACGCATGTCTCAGAAAGATGCAACCTTCTGGGGGAGGTCAAAACTGGGGAAGACACTGATGGTGTTGATGGTCTGGTACCTATGGTAGAGCAAAAAAAGTAGGAAGAAAAACACTCCTGGAATGAAAAAGAAAAAAGTGTTGGAGCTCTGTCTGGCCATGTTAGACAGGAGGAAGAGAGGGAATTACCCCCTGCAAAAGGAGAAAGCAGGTCACACAAGGAATTAAGGTGAATCAATCAGAGATTAAGTAAAAGCTTGCTTGTGGTCCTGCATCCTGGTGGTAAAGTTGCACAGTGTGAACTCAGGGATGGAGCAACACATCAGGAAGGGCATCCTCAGCTCAGCAGTGTGGATATCAAGCATTTGGTGTCAGAAGCAAGAGCGCTCCTGCCAGACAGGGGCACAGGTGTATCTCATTGCACACAAGGGGTGCTCTGAAAGCAGACCCTGATTGGGGCTCCAAGGGTTCTGTCTCTGGCAGTGACCTGGTCATAGAGGCATTGTCATCAGCGTGTCTGCACCTGAACGGGGGCAAAAGTGGTGGAAGGAAGGAAGGAAGGAAGGAAGGAAGGAAGGAAGGAAGGAAGGAAGGAAGGAAGGAAGGAAGGAAGGAAGGAAGGAAGGAAGGAAGGAAGGAAGGAAGGAAGGAAGGAAGGAAGGAAGGAAGGAGTAGCAACAAAGGACTCAAAAAAGAGGAAGAGGCTGGATTCTTGATCAAGCATAAAAGGACGTCTCAGAAAAGGATAGTCTAATCTTCAGTCTTTTCACTCTTCAAAAGCTTTCCAAATGAACACACATTGAAGGATGTGGTTTCTGTGAGGGTGGAAGCTCCAGGTAAGCATGGGACAAGCATCATGCTCACATTGCATTTCTCTTCAGACTCAGCAGAGATGTGAAATGTTTGCTCTGCCAGTAAAAAGCCGAAGGGAGTCACAGCCAGTAGTGACAGGAGAGGAAGGTTAAGAACAAGTAGACATAAAGAGTGAAGAGGAAAGCATGAGTGGGACACGTGGCTCAGCCCAGGGTAAATGGTAAGGCTATGCAATTCCTGAATTTCCTCTGGGACCAATCCCAGTTAATTTACTTTAAAGAAACTCTTTTCATTTCAGAGTAGTTACTTGTGGTTCCCATCCTTGTGCATAAAGTATTATGGCCTTTTCATTAAGAATGTGCACAAATTTCACTCTCTGTACAGAAATTCATGTCAGGCTGGAGTGCTGGTGGCAGGTTAACTTCAACCTCACAAAATAAGCATTGCTTATTTTCAGTCCCAGCGTAGGGTGAAGAAAACATATAGTCCCTTCCGTTAGTCTGCTGCTTAAATAAAACTAAAAGACATTAGTGTAAACTGTGAAATACAAAATCTTTAAGTTAATTAATTCTCCTTCACTAACTTGAATTTTTAGGCACTTTTCCATAGAGCAGGATAAATTTAAAAACCTACTTCTGAACTCATTAGGGCCAGTATAAATAAGGAGTTACAGCTCATGCTAATGGAAATACACTTGTGTATAAATTAGCAAAACCAGACTTAGTTTCGCTCTAACTATTTTGTGTTGTACTGTCTAGTTTCACTCCGTCCTATGGTTGCATTTGAAGAGGTGTTGCTGTGCCTTGCACACTTGCACAATAAGTAAGACTATTAAATAAACAGGGATACAACGAAAATACGAAGTTTCAGAATATTCAGGAAATCATCATTTCCTGGAGCTGAATAAACATTTTAGAAAAAACTCACCCAGCAGGAAATGGAGCTATCTGAAGTGGCCAGTAGGTTCAGAGGATGTGGAAAGGGGTTTGTTCAGAGGCATTAAATAAACAGAGTAAAATGCCTTGGGAAATAGTTCTCTTTATTTGCTTTCTTCGCTAATAATTTTCATTTTACATTCAGCCTTCAGTGCAAGAGACACAAACAGGCCCCATGCAAGATTACCAAGCCAAGTGTGAACTGATACACAGCCTTCCTGATTCTGCAGGCATCCTGAAATGATAGCTGAGGGAGATCACACTGCCCTGCTCCACTCCTGAGCATGATACCTGTACATATTAAGGATGAGGCAAGTAAAAGTATCATCAAATTAACCATTTCACAGCTCTCAAACTTAACAGGTCTGCTTATCCCTGGGCCAACTGACCACCAAGTCACAGGAAGCAATACAACCATAAATTGATAGAGAAGCCTGTGGCACATCAAAACCTACTAACTGGGAGATGACATCAAACCTTAAGTCTAAACATCAGGGACACAAAAGGAAAGAATGCAAATCATGACTTTCATGTTTAGATCTTTACAGTCTTCTGTCTCAATACATCTGTGAAGCTGACACAGCATTTCATGAACATTGTACTGGAATATCACAGAATACAAGGACCTTGCTGCATTTTTCAGCTCTAGCCGTGCCTCAGAAAGACAGGCTTTTCAGTCCAGGCCCTTGAGCCAGAGTCAGATGATGAGCACAGGCTATAACGTTTCCTTGTTCTTTCTCCCACTGTTCTCTCTCCTTGCCTTAAATTGTGCTGAGTTTTAATTCCCCACCGTGACACTGTGGAGAGAAACGGATGGTCTTGAATTCTCCTAGTGGTCTTGACTCAGACATCAAGTTTTTCTGTGTTTTCTACATGGGTGTCACTCCTATAGCCCAGTAAAATCTATAGGTTGAATGGAATTAAGACAGTTAACAGGCATAAGGATGTCAGACTGGGGAGAAAAAAATGTTTTCACAATTTTATGTGCCTAAACTGTTTAGTAAATTTATCCTTATTTTCCATGTGCCTCAGCTGCCAGTGTGTAAGATTGAGGCTGTAACCCCTTTATACCTGTGGAGGACATGAGGACTTGTGGTACAAGAGCTGCGTTTTCCTGCCCAGCTACACAATCCTTGGCACCATGGGTCCCCAGCATTACTTTTTAGTAAAATATTAACAGCAGCGATGACATCTGGACCTGCATCTCAGAGCCATTCCGAGGTCTGAGAGAGAGGCCTTTTCAAGGGATATGCTCCATTACTGGAGCTGCCATTCATGGAGCTTCTGGAGAAGAGGTGAAAATATGGACATGAGGAGAAAATCAGGAGGGTTCTGAGAAATTAAGAGGAAGGACAGAGAAAATGGAGGAGGCAGTGGAGAAACACAGTGAAGGAAGAACTAATGCATGAAGAAAAAATGAGGGGAGAGATTACTGCACAAGAAGCCAGAAAACATATATTAGAGACTTTGAGAAGAAGCAGAAGTAAGATCTGGAGGGGTGAGAGAAGGTGGACCAAGAGAGCGAGGGGAAAAGTTCCAGCAGGTCTGATAGCAGAGCTCTGATGAGGCTTCGCACGTTTCAGACTAGAAATATGGGCCCCTCCCCAGCAAAACTGGGCTTCCACTGCCAGCAAAATTGTTTCCACAGCTGAGACTGCAGTGCCAGCGAATGTCTGCAGTCAGCCCATCCAGGTGCTCTGTGATAGAGGCTGCACCAGACGCAACCCAGCAAAGCAACGGGAATAAATCCAAGGGCCAGGAATTGGGCCCCTGCTTGGCTGCCGCTGTGCAGGAACGAGAACATAAGTAGCCAAAAAAGACACATTTAAGGTATAACTCAACAAAAATAAGAAACAGACCTTTTGATAGCAGACATGCTAACAAATCAAGTTCATGGAATAAGAACCAGCTATCCTGCAGGAGGGACAAGGACTCTGGAAGCTGCTCTAAGAGTCTGATATGCCAATTTGCAGACATTCCATCAAGTTCAATTTTTAAACTGGACTTAGCTGGCAAGCTTTCCCATCTGAGCTTTTAATTGATATTGTATGAACTACACAGCCTGCAGAGGATCAAAGCCCCATCAGTTCTCAGTGTCTTGCATGGCAGTGAAGAGCAGCATGGCTTCCCCGGTGCGCCCTCGGGCTCAGCAGGCGAGTGCACCGATGGCAGTGGCCGCTGCATCGTCACCACCCCGGAGCTGCAGCACTGTTCCAGGCTGTCTCAGGGAGCCAAAGGCAGCCGACTCAGTACTGCTCGTTCTGCAGGTAGCTGCACTGACTTTGGGGGGGATTGTTAATCCAGTCAGTTCAAACAGGGGCATGACAGTTCAGTCTGATGGCAAAGAGAGAGATACTGTGACCCAGATACTATGACCCTGTTTTTTCAAGCATTGTTCCAACACATTGACTGTGTTACACAGCAAGCAGTAAGCGAGATTTTCTATAAACAAAATAGTAACCCAAATCCCAGTGAATATCTCCTCATGGATCTGTACCAGCAAACAATAAAATTAAGCTGGAAGGTGCCCTCTGGAGCACCATGTCCAACTTACTGCTGTTGTAAGCAACCCCATCATAAGAGCTCCTCATAACCATTAATTCACTTTTGTTTATTTGGGTGTCAGGTGTTATCTATTTAACTATGTCAAATATTTATCTTTTTATCACTGCAACACAGAAGGTTTTGTGAAGGAATCCAGTTCTTGGACCAGAGAGGGAACAACATGGCTGCTTATGCGTCAGCTTCTCTTGGCCTCTGTCTGGTCTTTGTTTGCACAGGACTTAAATGTTCACTACATATATTTAAACTCACAATCAAATCCTGATATGATTCAAATTTATGGGAGTATTCCATACTAGCAAAACTGAACCGAAGCCTTACTCTGTTGGATGAAGATCTATTTAGAGATAACCACCCACTTTCCTGGAGGCTTTGTGCAATCAACAGCTGAATGACTCCAAGTGAATGTAACCGGGCTCACATATGGTGCTCAGCATGTGACTGGCAAGATCCCTGCCCTCGTGTTACATGGGACGTGGAAAAGATACCACATCAGGAGATGGTGTTTTTCCCAGCGCCCCACAGCGCTCCATGGTGTGCTTAGGCTGTCCTCCCTCTGCTAGCCCCTTGCCTGGGCTGGGCTCCACTTCAGCTGTGAGGGAAGAGACCCAGGAAACTTTTCAACATCGCTTTGTCTTGAATTCTCCATCATTGCAAACTCTCCCAGAGTTCCCTCAGCACTGTGGCAACCCTGAATGTTTGTGGTGACACCTAGAGGGGGTTAATTTAGGCAAACTGTTGGGCAGTTGTAGAGGAGCACCAAGAAGGATTGTGTCTTGAGCAACTTCACTTTGTATTTTCTCAGCCCATTCCCTAAAACTTCCCAGACAAGGAGCCATGGATTCAAACTGGTTCTGTCAGCTGCCTATCGTGCTTGAGGATGGTGTGAATCAAACAGAGGTAACCAAATCCCCTTTGCCTGCTTTTAAACCTAACCAAACACAGCATGCACAGTCAGGCAAGATACCAACTTGACACTGATTTTGCAGCCCTCATGATTTCAGGCTCCCTTTGACTGCACTCACAGCCTCCCAGTGCTGACAGCAGCCCCCTTTCTCTGCATGAGGCAGAGCAAAAACGATGGTCTCCTGATCCCATCCAAAGCAGGAGGATCCAAAGCAATCTCCCCCTTTGAAAGGCCAAATCACAGGCAATGCAAAAGCAGCCAACCTGTCTCCTGGGGCAGCCCAAAGCCCCTGTGAAGGAGAGAAAGGAATAAAGGAAAATATTCCATGAACTCCCCAATGAATGATATGCCTCCTGGGAAGAAGACAGTATATATCTTTTGGTAAATCACTAGTCACAAAACATGTTTCTGGTTGATTGATCATTCTCTGAAGTTTTGAACAAATTCAATAAACTGGTCTTGCCAAAACAAATGAAGACTGGGGGTGGGGGGCGGGGGGGGGGGGGGTGGGCATCTATCAGAAACTGTTTGTTTAGACACTTTTTGAACATAATCCCTTCCCATTCTGAAATATTTAACTTTTGGTGTACTTACAATGAAGGTGATGTAAATAAAATTGGTGGTAGTTAACTTTTCATCCAATTAGACAAAATTAATACCCTCAGCTAAAAAATGAAAGATGTGGCTCAAGGAGCTGTACTCACATTCCAGAAAACTCCAGTGGCCATCAGTCAGTGCTGGCGTGTTTCTGCTCTCATGGATCCTTGTGGATGGTGCTGCAGAGTCTGCAAGTTAAGAGTCCTTTCTGAAAGAAAGGGGTGGTTTGAACTAAAGCCTTCTACCCCTTCAGAGGACAGCAGCCCCTTAGCCAGTTGTTGGACCCTTTCAGTTTTTCCCAATGCCCTGCCCCACGTATGAGGCTCAGGGTGCTCCAAGGAGGAGAGCAGTGCCAGGAGGTGAGGATGACCGACACAAAGGAGGGAGTTCTAGCCAGGAGCACAGCTGGCAGAGCTGCCTGCATCAGCACATCCTACATTCCCTTGCAACCTGAGCAGAGGAGGAACCAGGGGTTCCTTTCAAGGCAAAGAGATGCACAAGCTGCTGCCAACTTTACTGATTTAGCATTTCATTTTCTTGGGCTTTGCCTCAGAACTCCAAGCAACAAATTTCAGTGCCTTTTTAATCCAAAATTTTGGAGTTCTTTTTAACCTCTTCTCAATTCAGCAAATTAAAAATCCTGATGTTGGGAGAGTAGAACACAATCTGCACTTCAATTATTTATTTCAATTATTTGCAGATCAGCAACAAATGTGTAACTTGGTTATTTACCCAGTCCTTTCTTGCTGCCCTCATTTGACCCATTTCCCTTTTATTTAGATGTCTGGGTAAAACAGACTGGGTTTTTTTTCCAAATTATCCCAGGAGCAGTTGTCTTTTTACTTTGGAAAAGGCACAAAGGAGGCTTAATTGGTCACCCCATCCCTGAAAAAAATTTAAAACTTAACCTTACTAACATCTAGCTTCCAAATTAATTTCATACATCACCATCTGCATTTCAAGTAGATATAGTGGAAAATAAAGAATCCATTTGTTTGGCATAAAAAGATTAAGAACTTACAATAATTTTCCAATTTCATGTTTTTAAACATGCTTCATTGTATAGCTGAGAGAGGAATCAGCTGAATTTCCCTCATGCCTGACCATATGATCAGGAGGCAGCTACTGCGGGTACAGTTCTGTGAGGGAACTCTTTTGAAGTCAGAAGTCAAAAAGACTTTCAGGGGTTTAAATGCCTTTTAATGTGGTCTCTTTTCTGTGTGGAGTGCAGTCCACACTTAAAGGGCTTTCTATGTGCCTGTGAGAAATGCCTTTCTTGAAACTCATTTTTCATCTCTGCTCTACAAAATCTGTGCAAAAGCTGAGACCACTCAGTAGATCCTCACATGCTTCTATGTGTGCTCATCTTAACCATGGTCCTGTGAGGTCCCAAATCCAGCAGAAGTTTAGTTTGGATCAGATAATGCAGGTCACAGTCTAACAGCTGAATGCAAATACCTATTATGAAGGCAAAAAAATCGTAACCATTCAGGCTGCTGTGCACCCCCAGACTACGAGGGGAAAAAAAAAAAAAGAAAAAAAAAAGAGACAAAAAAAATAGAAACAGTTTCTGGAAAACATTTCAGTTTTCATAGTCTTGTCACCCAGTCCGAGTGCAACAGTCAAAGTAATTATGCAACCTTTTAAAATATCACAGTGACATATGAGGTAATGCCACTTTCTACTCAGGCTCCGTTGGGAGCTGCTAGGCTGAGCCCTGCCGTCAGCAGCGTGTTAGGAGCAAGCACTCATCCACCTTCATATTCACAGGGAAACAGGAGTTCCCAGCGCCCAGACAGGATGTCATAGCACAGAAACACCCCCGTGATCTGAAAGTCCACTTCATTTCTGAATGATGATCTGACAAAAAGAGCAGTTGTTGTAATTCTGATTTGGGGAGATAAAACGCTTGTTATCTGAATAGTTCACGGATCAGACCAGCTGAGATCGGCTGTGAGAGTGTGTTCAGCCATAGAGAAACATGGAATAAAGCTAGAGCTGTAGCATTTTTATAGGCTGATTGCTAACCTCTCTCTGCGGATTTTGCCTAAAGTCGCCTAGAGTCTCGGAGAAAGAAAACAGCATGTTTTCTTTCACTAGACCCGTTAGTTGTTGTTTTAGCATTTCTTTCATAGTGAGCACATGGAACAAGCAAAGCCTGACTAATCCCACAACCTTTTCTTCAACTCCACACAACACAGCAAGCCCATCACGTCCCCCTGGACTGTAGAGGAATGAGAAAATGCCCGTCCCACCCCACCCCATCCCCCTCACAGTGGGTGGGGGCCCATCACCCTCATAATTTCTGTCTTTCTCACCGGGTATTTCTTCAAATGTGACCCTAGACTCGAGGCTTACTTGAAGTGCTGAGGAATAGTCGTGCTTGGGGCATGGATCAGCAGACCTTGCAGGAATGTTTGGTCCTTCCCCTACACAGTCTGCTTCAGTGAACAAGGTCTTTGTCCTGTGCAAAGGTGCCAGACGTGTTTAGGCTCTCATAAACAACTCCAAAACTCAGCCTGTGCCTACACCTGAGCATATGTTTGCACGCAAACACAGAAGCCTGGGTCAGGAAAAGGAAAGACTTGATTAATAGACGACACTGACATGTCTGGGGACATTGAAGAGCTGTGCCCCATGAAGTCTCTGTTCCCCCCCAAGGAAACAGAATATTTTTAGGTTGGAAAGGACAGACTTGATTATTTACACAATGTGTGACTCCTCTGCCCAAATGTCTCCATGGAGAAGAGATGTCCTTGTGGAGGACTGCCTCTTTGGGACTGCAGTAAGAGAAAAAAGTATTTTTTTAAAACAAGCGACAAAGAGGATCCAATTAAAAGCAAGTTTTTATGCACGTCTTTTCACTGCACATGAAGGGAAAGACAGCAACTGTGAACAGCCAGGATGAATTAACAAATGGTGAACTCATCAATGACCTGGACGGGGGAAGGTAATGAGACCTCAGTGAGTCTCTTGGTGGCACCAAACTGGGGGACTCAGAGGAACCAGAGAAATGGGTCAGAAGGAGCTTCTTAAATGCTACAAAGATGAATGCGAAGTCCTGACCTGGGCAGGATCTACCTGCCATGTTCGGCACAGACTGGGGTCAGCCAGCTGGGGAGCTGCTCCATGGATATAGATCCTGCTGATCCCGACTGTGGGAATGAGGGCTAAGCACATCTTGAGCTGTGTTAGCAGAAGTGTAGGAGGAAAGCAGTTATTCCTCTCTTCTCAGGACATGTGAAGATACATCTGGAATAGTGTGTCCTGATTTGGGCCCTGATCAAAAGTAAGGAAAAATTTTTACAATGATGGCGGTTAAGCACTGGCACAAGATGCCCACAGAAACCGTGACTTCTCCATCCCCAGAGGTACTCAAAATGCAACTGGACAAGACTGAGCAACCTGATCCAACTTCAAAGCTAGCCCTACTTTCAGCTGAAGGCTGGACTACAAGACCTCCAGAGATCCCCTCCAGCCTGAATTTTTCCACAATTCTGTGATTTATGATAGCTCTCAGCAAATCCTGTGCCATTATGTTGTTGAAAAAATGGTCTGTACTTTTACAAGGGGAATGTTTCAGGCAGTATCAGCACTTCCTATTAAAATTTTGGCAAATGCGTATGTCAATATTTTTTAAATGTATTTGAACATTGTTGCTTTTCTTACTTCTCCTACTTTCAGGAAGAAAATAGATTATTAGTAAACATGAATTTTCTAAAATTATATCATAAAAATGCTGGCAAAACCCTCTGGAAATACATTGTAAAAATAAGCAGAAAAAGTATCAATTTCAGATCACAAGGAGTGGAAAGATCTTCAGAATGTCAAAAATAGTGAAATAATTTAACTAGCTCTGTAATTTCTATAATGCAATAAACATATGCATTACCTGCTGGGTAAAAACCATGAAGACATTTTCCATTTGAATTAAGCGAATTCAATCCCATAATTTCCATTCTTTGGTGCTCATTTTCCTTAAATTATCTCCTGAAAGAGTTTCTTGGCGAATATGTTCCCTGGAACAATTCACTTTAAATAAATGTTGCACACATTGCAGAAAAAGCAAATTTCACTTTCATAATTGCCTCGCATTCTCACTACAAACTGTAGCACGTGAACAGTAATACTGCACATAACCTTTACGCAAGTCTGGACACATGAGTTTCCAGCAGCAAATATTTCTGATTATTTTCTCACAAACATCCAGGCAGATGAAGCTGACCCTTTCTTCTTTGTTTATGTTTAGCTATGCCTGCAGCACGACAGCAATTCCTCCTTCTGATGTTCCTATCGGTGCTGCCAAAAAAGTAACTTACTTTGTATCAAAAAGCATTGGTTTTATGGGAGCACCTGGGAATCTAACATCCTACCTACCTGAGAAACCAAGAGTGCTCTGAAGTATCAGAGGTGGCACAGTCTGCACCTCTTCCACCTGTGTTATTTTGTGGGCTTACACAAAGTGCTGTTAAGACCCAATATAACTCTAAATTATCCTGATCCTGTCTGTATGATTGCATCGTACCAACATGATGTGATGGCTGCACTTTTCTCTACGGAGCTCCAGACCTTGGGCTGAAGTAATGTCCAATGTAGGACTGAGTGCTCATGCAGCACGTGGTTGGAAAATCTCGTCTTGGGAGTAAACACTGACCAACATTGATCTGAGAGCAGAGGCACATCCTCAAGACAGAGTTAATAAGGATCAGATCGGCAACACTTCCACGAAAATCATTGCTTATCAGGCTGGCCAATATTGTGTCCCTGCTCTTTCATTTTCTCTTTGATTGTCCACATCTAAATCTTACCCCTTCTCTTGTAGTAAAAGATTTTTCTTTATTATTCTACATACTAAAACACTTTTTCTTATGAATATTAACAAATATGTCAGTAACTATGTAATGTCAACACCAAGTAATTCTTTAAGTAGATAATTATGTAAGGAAAGGAATGGAAATCCTTTCCACTGAGCTTATTTAATTCAAATGAAAACATACACATAGAAGACACAGAATTTATGAGAAAATATGCACACAACAAATCTGGGCTTAGATCTCTGTGCAATAAAAATGGCACTACTGCTGTCATGTTTCTTCTTCATTCTGAATATCAGCATTTTTTAACTTCTTTCCTTAAAAATATTGTATTTGTATTATCACCCAGCTTTTCTCCCTAGCTCAGTGTGTATTTTTTATTCTTTTTTTCCCCAAATGTTTACAGCCCATTCCAGGTTACATTAATAAAATTTAGACCTTCCCTGTATTATTAACAACTCCAGTAAATAAGATACATTTTAGAAACAATCTTTGCAACACCTAAAGGCATTCCAAATTGTTCACTTTTGTGGATATTTACCCAGATCTCATGTTATGCGAAATGTCTTTAAAAATTTTGATTTAATTTTTCAGGTAAAACTTTACTAGACTTAGAGAAACGCAGTTCTAAAGTATAAATGCTGTTTTTCAGCTTGCTTTAATAAGTATGATGAAGTCAATATGGTTATGTTTCCTTTCTCCAGCTGAGACTCTGACCTTCAGTATAACATTTACCTCATTTTCTTCATCCACTAATTAGTCTAGGCTATAAAAGTGGTTTGTCTGGCTACATTTAGTCTTGACAAAACAGTGCACGTTATTGATCATAATTTCATTGTCTTCTAGATGCTCAAAGATCATTTTCTTTATCAGATGTTGAGTTTTGGATTAAAGTACTTTTAAAAGTGGTAATTACTAAAAATACTCTCTTTTTGAGGGTTGCTAGTGTCCTACTGTTCTCGTTCCCATAATTTCTCAGTGTTTTCAGATTTTCAAAAAGCAATTGCCCATGGTCTGATAAGTCCTTTAGCTTGCTAAGACCTAGTTCATATTTCTTAACCTTTTAGTCTTAACCTTAAAGTAACCATATGATGGAATTCTGCAAAATTAGCAACATTTTAATTTTTTTAGAGAAGCACTCTATAAGGTATTCATTGCCTTAGTCTCATTCACAATTCACAGTGGATTTTTTCCTAGGTTTTTAATCTTGCATTCTTTAAAAGGATGCAAGATTAAGGATGAGGATTTTATTTATCTTGTTGATGTAGAAGAGGACCATTTCTTCTCAGGAAAAAAAACCAAAAGGGAGGTAAAGCTTTCATTTTCTTTAACCTCAATGACTAATTCACAGGACACACACAAGTTCCCCCAGTTTACACTTTTTCCGCTCCAATAGCAATAAAAACTTACTGAATATAACAGTTTCTGAGTAGTCTTGGCTAGATTTCCTTGCCCTTCACCCCTGCTGTATATTTTATTGCCTGTCCCATTGTGATTTGAAGTCACAACCAATGGAACAATCTCTAGTTGAGGCTGCATGTGCTCTTAAATCTCTTCTACTCGTTGCAGAATCACAAAAGAGTTGAGGTTGGAAGAGACCTTTGGAGCTCATCTGGCACGACCCACCTGGCAAAGAAGGACCACCTTCAGCAGGCTGCCCAGGACCATTTCCAGTCAGCTTTTTACTGCCTCCAAGGAGGGACAATCCACAACCTCCCTGCACGACTTGTGCCAGTGATTGGTCACCCTCACAGTAAACAAACCTGCTTTCTGATGTTCAGAGAGAGCCTCCTGTGGTTTAGTTTGGGCCCATAGCCTCTGGTGCTGTCTCTAGGCACCACTGGAAAAAGCCTGGCTGTGTCCTCTTTACCCTTCAAGTATTTATACACACTGATGAGGTCTCCTCTGAGCTTTCCCTTCTCTTCTCTTCTCTTCTCTTCTCTTCTCTTCTCTTCTCTTCTCTTCTCTTCTCTTCTCTTCTTCTCTTCTCTTCTCTTCTCTCTTCTCTTCTCTTCTCTTCTCTTCTCTCTTCTCTTCTCTTCTCTTCTCTTCTCTTCTCTTCTCTTCTCTTCTCTTCTCTTCTCTTCTCTTCTCTTCTCTTCTCTTCTCTTCTCTTCTCTTCTCTTCCCTTCTCCTCATAGTCACAACTCTCCCAGCCTCTTCTCACAGGAAAGATGCTCTGGTCTCTAACACATTTTTGTGGCACTTTTTTGGAGTGTCTCCAGGATGTCCATATCTCTCTTGTTCTGAGGAGTCCAGGATTGAATCCCACACTATAGGTGATTTTCTCTGCTCACATCAAAGAGGCCATGGACAATTTTTTGGGTTTTCATCAAATTTTCAGAAACTAATCTGTGCACTCCTACAATGAGTAAGTCTGTCCTTGTCGTAATGAATCAGAGAAGCTTTTGTTTGCCAGCTTCCCCATTATTCTCAAATCATCACTGAACAAGGCAACAAACCCCATTAGCGTCAATGGAAAAACTCTGTGCTGATTTCTGTTGGTGGAAGTTTGACCAGGACCACTCTGGGTCCTACTGAAACTCGTCAGCTTGAACAAAAATATTTGTTACAGTTTCTTAGATGGATTAGAAACAATTTTTCAGCTCATGTAGGAGGATATTTAGATGAGTTTTTGAAGCAATGTTTTCCTCTACTATCCAAGGAAAAGTGACTGCTGCTCTCATATGTTTACCAGATTTAAATTACTCATCTCTCCTAAGTCCATTAAGAAATAACATATTTTTTAATGATTTTGCCAAACAGCAAGAATGCAAGCTTTCCTGTGCTACACCATCAATTACTTCACGGCTAGAGTGGAAAGGTTGCTGCATTCAGCGGCCAAAGGGTGATTTACTCAGCATAGTTAGTACAGTTAACTGAATATTTGGCTTATTTAGCAGAAAGACAGGCTTCTGCTAACACAGAGGCAACAACCTTTGAAAAACTGTCTGTGAAGAAATGACTCATATTTTGGGAAGCCCCCAAAAACTCATATTCAAAGTGAGGGCACTGCAATTTGAAGAATGTAGGCAGTGTAATCTAACAGCAGCAGTGACTTCAGTAGCAGTTTTGGGAAGTATCAGGTTTTCTGATCACTTTGGGAGATGTGGAAAGTGAATCTTTAGTGAGTGCACAGATATAATCTCAATTACCTCAGCTATAATTTTGGATAGTTGCTACAAATGCCAGCATTGCTTCATTCCAGAGAGGGGGCCATCATCCAGACCCTCCATGCTCTCTTAACTGGAATTCACCTTTTTTTTTTTTCACCTCTCTCTCTTCCTTATCATCCAAACACTTCCTCCAGGGGTTTCCACTGGATAGCCATCTTGAAGTAAATTAAGTAATCCCATACAGGTTACAGCAAAGCACTGTGGGTTGTGCTAAATAGGTTGGGCTGTACACAAACCAGCAGCAACTCTCTACTTCTGGGCTTCCTCACCATGAATGCTTTGAACTATGAAAATGGCTTTTCACCAAAAAGCACCCCAATAAGATGTTCATTGGCGGGAGCAACACTTTCCTGTTCAGACCTAGAATGAAGGACCATAGGCCAGACTGGATGGGGCTTTGAGAACCTGATCTAGTGGAAGGTGTCCATGCCCCTGGCAGTGGCATTGAAACTAGGTGATTTTTAGTGTCCCTTCCAACCCAAACCATTCTATGACTCTCTAACCATACAGCATGGCTAAAGGTGTCAGAATGAATATTCACTTAGTTATATATTTTTACCATGCTGGTAGTTTTTCTTTAAGGGATTAACTGCACAATCTCACTGCAATTAATATCAGAAAAAACATAGCCAAAATAAGATTATATGCACTTATACTGTAATTTAAGGGTTCTGCTGTTTGAAAACCTAACTTCACGGACACAAACATAAGGTTAATGCAGGGGTTTCCTAAATTGGCACCAGTCTCATTAACAACACTGCTATAATTGTCTACTGACACATTGGATTACTGCCCATGTGCTGAAATAGCCTTAAATAACCAATCAATGAACTACCAGGACACAGCCATACATGCATCAAAACAAAGATTTATAGCCTTCAGCTTCCTTCCCCCTTGGACATATGCTATTGGTTCAATTACTATGGCATTCTCCAGGCGGTGCCTATCAGAAAATGAAACAAGGGGCTACGTGGCTTCGAGCAGGAACCTTGAGCAATATGACAAAACTTGTTTCACAGTCATGACTGACCCATGGAACTGCATGTATTCTCAAAACATAATAAACACAAAGATGAAAGAAGAGATTACAAACTGCAATATTTTTCTTGTTAGCTCAGTAAGAAAGCCTCTGATGAGAACTGACCACAAAAGATGCATGAACAATGAGGAATGAAAACCAGCATTTAAATACTGTATTGGAAAAATATAGAAATGAAGTAGTCTCAAGATGTAGATCATTAATAATGAAATCGAGGAAAATTTTCACATAGGTTTTCTCCAAGATGGCAGTTGCTCTTAGGAGCTGATCCAAAGCCTACTGAACTCAATGGAAAGATTTTACTTCAATGGGCTTGGGATCATTTTCACTTTTGGCGGCGAGAGTGTTGCATTACTCCAAGTTAAAAGAAAGAAGACTTGGCAAACCCTAACTGAGACTACAGCACATTTAGGGTCAAAAGACCTTAATTGCTAGACCAATTCATCCCTGATGTGATTCCACCATATCCAGAGCATTTGCAGAGTCAGTTTTGTAGAGACTGATGACACCATTTATGATTTTGAATGAGTTCAGTTTGTAAGTCAGGGTAGAATTTGACCCAGTGGATGCCACTGAACTGTAAAGTTTAGTTAATTTAAATACAATAGCCCTATTGGTTTAAATAATTGAAGAAGTTTTTCTTAACACATTAAATGGCTATATTTTATGACTATAACCCCACAGCTATGAAATATAGCTCTCCAACGATATAACTATTCTATATAACTTTCTTCCCAACAGCTGCTGGTGGGAATTTCACTGTTTCTGAAATAAATACGATATGCATACATACCATACATGGAGGAAAAGGGAGAGCAATAGGAAATACAATGAGCTGACTCAAGATATGTTATTTATTTGCACACATTATTAATGATCTCATAGCTCAGAAGTGGTGGAGGGAACCTGAGCCACTCGTGAATTATGAAAGGTCATCAATAACTCATAGCAATATATGACACATCCATTCAGGTCATCCAGGCTTACTCCATGCTTGGATCTGTTTATCTAACACCAGTTTTAGTTTAGTCTGTACGGTGTGTTGATTTCATAGTACATCATGTAGCAATGAGACCTCTTGGCTACACTCCCATGTAAGATGACTAAGTTTGAAGTATAAGAGAACCTGAAACAAATTTTCAGAGTATCAGTTGGTTGAACTGAACCACACATATCTACTTCCAATGACATGTTGTGGGCATTAAGTAAAATAACTTAGATATAAATATATCAGTTTGGTTGTGTGCACGTGCATCTGTAAAATCACTCTCACATTTCATAGAGTTGAAACTCAAAACTTTTCCTCATGCTTGTTTTTCTCCCTAAGAAACTGAAATAGCAAACATGCAACAGAGATTACTTTGATAGTAATAGCAAAAGACACTCAAGTGCTACAGAGATGAGCATAGTAGAAGAATGAAATGAATTACAATCCAGTTTTTTACTGTCTTAAAAGAAAGCTAAAAGGCACATTTTATTCCCAGTCACGTACCTTAAACTCAACAATTAGGTATAATCCATATAGAAACAAGGGTATAATTTACTTTGCTATTCTTAAAAACTGTGCAGGCTACAGTTACACATTTTAATTATAGCTACTTTGTGACAGCTCTCAGACAATAAACCATATTTGAAATTGCAATTCTGAAAAAACCCTTGATTTTAAATGGGTTTTGTCCAAGGAATCTTAATAAACTGATTAGAAAATATTAAGCTCGTCTGCTAGTTCCTCTTGGTAATACTCACTATGTCAAACTGACCAGGCAGTGCCCATTATTGACTGCCTAAAGTTCATGGCAATACCCTAGGGCAGAGCTCATTTCTTCCAGCCCCAAGCACCCCTGTGGTTATCCCTTCTCGAGCTAATGCAAACTCGGTGTGGGAAATACGTGGCAAGTGGCACGCCATGGGGAGCGCTGGCGAGCACACGTTCTAGGCAGTGTTGCATTCTTATAAGGTGCCTAATGCTAACGCTGTCATCACTACTCACACGTGCAAAGTCTCAGTACGGACCAGCATCCAACAGCTGTATGGCAAGACAGGATGCGTTTTAGTGACCTACAGATGTGTTTTTTGGGATGGCTGTAAACATTCGGGCCTTTGGACAAGCATCCCACCTGGCTCTATATCAGCCCAAATGCTCTATAAACTATTTTGCAGTGTTCTCGCATCAACTTGGCATGAAGAAAAAAAAATCTCCAGACTAAAATCCTCTGAGCACTTCTCACATCACACGTGCTGTTTAAGGCAGACACTGAAGTCATTTATCTGCACAGTTGTTCTCCAATCTGACAAAAAAACCAAGCCAAAGGGTCTTTGATATCAAAGAAAAATTAATTCCATGCACGCAATTCTTGGTCTTTTCAACTACTTTAATCAAACTCTCATGGTAAGTCATTTCACATTTTATACATGAAATAGAACATTTTGTTTATAAACCAGAGCACTGCACAAACATTATTTTTGTCAGGGCAGGAGAACAGCTCTCAGGCAAATGACAACACAAAGCAACCCTTTCTAGAGGCTGCTGGGCACTCCACACCACAAGAGAAAGTGAGTGTTACCTGTTTACAGCCAGAAGATGGAAGAAAGCACAGCGCTAGCTTTTGTTGTCAAAACCTTCTCTCAAATTAATGGCATATGTGCCTATCTAAAAGAGACAGGACACCCCGCTATTAGTTTTAATTCTTTCTCCCTCACTTTCCCTTTTAGAAAGTTTCTCACCTTTCCCCCTTCCTATCACCTCAAAATTGGCTTTAAACAACTGAGTTATCAGCCTTTGTCAAAATGGGTTGGTTGGTTGGTTGGTTGGTTGGTTGGTTGGTTGGTTGGTTGGTTGGTTTTTTCAAACAGGGCAGATAATTTTCTTGAAGTTAAAAGTATTGGTTGTAACATGACAACGGAGTGAGTGGTGAAGCACAATGGGTGATCCTTATCACAAATATCAGAGCTGCAACCCGCAAAGCCCAGAACTGCACAGTTTTATAACTGGAAGAACCACCAGATTTAAAGCCTGAAGGGGGTGGTTAGGATGGCTGGGGTCCTGCCAGGAAGTGTTTCCGTACCTGACATGTTTCAGAAAGTAAGTGCAGGGTAAAAAAAGGGCATATCCACTCTTTCAACACAACCACTGGTTGTAAGTATTAAAGCCAGCTCAGAAAGCCAGGTGACACTGAATTTGCCTCCTAACCCATGAGACGGTGACCTTCTGAGACCATGGGGAGATCGTTTTCAGAGCTCTAGAGGAGCTCACATATCGGCTACCAGCATTGTTCCTGCCCTGGGGATAAATGGAGGCCTGAAGTCTACAGTGCTTCCCACAAGGCTACAACTCTTCAGATCCAGACATAAAAACTACAAGTAAAAGAAAGAAAAGCAAAGAGCCCATTGTTTTACAATTAGCCCTTTTTCCAGTTATTGTATGAACACACTGGTCAAATCAAATCCTATGAACCTGATTCTGACATCACCACATTAAATATATTGCACTATCTCTGTCAATTTAAATCAAATCACTGCTGATTTTTCTTGCTATTAGATCACAGGCAAATGAACTGTTCAATATGACTGCAAAAGTCAGGTGCCCTGAGTGCAGTGTTGACGGATCCTATGCACTTATACACAACAAAACAGAATACACCAGAGCCTGACTAACACAAATCTGGCACAAGACCAGGTTCTAAGCCTTGTTTTTCTCATTCATACATCACCACCACATTTTTCAAGTGCCACTGTCATTAAGTTAAGATACAGAGCAATCCATCATTTAAAACCATTAAGTAAACATTTTTGGGTCAAAAATAAGACCTTTCATATAACTTGGTCTGAAAAGAAGAGCACTTTCCCAATGTGGCAAAGGGAATTAAGCAGAAGAATGCAACACACTATCAACAAGTAATTCTAAGAGGTTCATCACTAATTAATTATGATTTCCACAGGATTTATGCTTCATGGTTGACTGAACCTTCAAACAAATGACAACAATGAAACCATCCTTGTATTACCTACAGCCTCACCACAATAACATCAGCTCCCTCATTTCTCCTCCCTGCAGGACTCCTCAATCCCCTACCACAACATCCATATGCCCTTTCTATTCTTTCTACTCTGAATTATATCTTTTACCAACATTATCTAGCTTGCTAGTGGGCCAAGAGACACCAAGACCTTTGTAGGGGACAGGGCTACACGAGCAGTTTGACTGTCAGGACAGCCCACGTTGGTTGCTCAACTGGTCAGTCAGGAGTCAAACACTTCTCCACAACACAGCCCACAACAGTGGTGCAGCTGGCCTGTGACAAATTCTGCCACACTTCTCTTTTGGAAGGAGAAGATGAGACATAGTGGAGGTCAGATAACTGTGGATCCTTATGCTCTTTCACCGTACACCTCACAGACCTTTTGCAGAAACTGTGTATTGGAGACTTAACCCTCTGTTAGAGCTTGATGAAATCAGCTTGTGAATTGAAACATTAACAGTGAAGAAAAGAACTGACATACCCATCCACAGTGTGAATATATACATAGTCTCCTTACTCTACTACCGCTGATATCACACAAGCACATGAAAAGATGTCACTTTAGTAGAAAGTAGAGATTTGCTCACACAATTTAAAATACTTCTTGTTGTGAAATTTTCATATAACTGGTCAAAACAGCAAAGTAATGCACAGTTCAAGCTGATAGAGAAAATCTGGGAGTTGCAGAGGTAGTTTAGTATTACTCCCCTTCACTGACTAAATCACCTTGGCCAAGGTGCTCTTCACATGTCAAATCTAAAAATAAAAATTTTCAGGGCTAAGAATTACCTAGGGTCTTTTTGAAGCTTCTTGCAGTGTTTAAAGGGAAAAAAAATGTATCCAACTTACAGATGCACAATCTTCCATTAACAATAAAGTTTCTATTTTTTTGCAAGTCCTGATGTTGTTCTGCATTCAAGCCATAGCCACTGCAACTATTCCCAGCTACTTTGAATTCTAGACAATATTTTTCATGTCCAGTGTTTTCCTCCATTTAATTTATTTAGGCATTTGTAACAGATGAGTGAATGACAACAGCTGATAAAGACTACAGCAGAAAGGCACACCAGCTGAATATGTTAATTCACAATCCCACTTAAAAATCAGTCTGCTCTGGTTATCACCTTCCTCTACTTCAGTTTCAGCACGATTTTTAGCAACCATGCTTCTCACAAAGTCCTGGAGTCACCAAATAACACTTAAAAGTTAAACCTCTCAAAATGGAAGTAACAATGTTCTAAATTAGTCTACTGCCTCCATCCTTTAGACAGCTGCTGCTAAAAGGAGGATGCTGTGGAAGCAGAGAGGAAAATGGAACAGGCAATTATTTTTCATGTGTAAATCAGTAAGATTCTATAGAAACACTGTGCATAGTTAGAACATAAGCATTCCAAAGGTGTACAGTATTTTTTCCTGTTCATGGTACCTCATGATCATGAAGGTTTGGAAATACCCACCAATTCTTTTCATCCCAGCAGGAGCTAAAGCTGTTAGTCAACATGCCAGGATGCTTTATTACCTCTGGGAGCTCAGGTCAGTCCATCTGTACCATTACTTGAAGATGGAGAACTGTCCTCTGGTAATTAATACATTTCCACCTCTGTCTAATTAAAGAGATCTAGTGCATTCATTCTCATTAAAAAAGAAATGTGGAGCTTTGCAATTTCTCCAGTTTGGGGCTGTAAAAGAACTTCAAACATCAGAATAATTTTCTAAAAGTAATGAGTTCCCTCATTCTAGTTGGTGCTACAGCCCTGGTAATAAAGCATCTTTGCTAAAAACTGCTGTCTGCAGACTGATTCATTCTGGTGGCATGAGAGAGAGATTCAGACTGGGAGTGCTCTGCAGGGAATCTGTGACAGTCTTTCATCAGCTGCATATTCTTGACTTATAAAAACAAAAGCGAAGGCATATTGTGACGATCATGGAGCCTCATTGCTGGGCTGCAGTGTTTTAGCTGAAGATTTCAGACTCGGATACAAAAGCGTACTTGAGAAAAGGGTGCCATATAAACGTAAAATCAAGTGTGAGATTTCTGTCTCCGTTGCTGTCTGTACAAATCAACGAAATCTCAATTATTCTCCCTTGAGGCAACTTGTGGATTTTGCTTTTCTCTTAGCAGACCCACTCTACTCCTTTGAAGTGGCAAGTGGAGACAGTGGCTGGCCTCTCTGGGGTAATATGCGTAATGAACGCGTTCACATACAACTGCCTCCTTTCTTGGCATATCTGCAGGATACTTGCACCAGATTCTCATCCAGATCATACCAGTGTAAATCTTGAATAATTTAGACAGAAATCATTACAACTGCGGAGAAAAAGTGCCCAACAAGCTCCAACAGGAGACCGGCCTAAGCAAAGTCTGCAAAACTACTGTAAAGACACCTCAGAGAAATGTCTTCAGAAGGCAGTGCCAGGGCACTAAGCTCCTCATTTACGTGACCTTGCTTGGCTTTCCAAATTAGTCAGAATTAGGGAAGAGACAGAGGCTTGGGCTTCAGCCCACCTTTCCTTTGCTTTGCACCTTCTGACACTGCTGGGCCGCCGGGGAGGAGCAGTTGCTGTGCTCCTTCGAGTGTGGGAACCACAGGCATTTCTGGCACTTGCATGTAGAACTGAGAGTATACTCTCCCCTCTGCTCACACCCACATTAAGCATAAAAGACAGTGTTTTCCATCAACACTTATCAAAGTGCCAGTACTCTGAGAAGAAAAACGAAGGGAAAAAGGGGAATTCAGCTAAGAAAATGAAACCACTCCAGTCAACTCATTGAAAACTCTTCTAAAAGCTTTTTTTCTTCCATATTCCCTACCAGAGTGCCAAACAAACAGTAATTAAAATATGTGTTATGCTCAAAGGCACAGATTATTCTTCCCACTGGATTTCTTGAGTGGTTCTCCTGTCTTCTTGCATCAGTGTTTCAAACTGTGAGCTTTCTGAGACATGACTTTCATTATCTCTGGGTCATTAGCAGCTCATAACTCAATGTCAGATAATACTGATAAAGAGAGACAAAGGGCAGACCCTTTTCAAACCGTGGAGCCAAATATATTGTGCTGCATAGTGCAAAGTCAAGACTGTATGCATTAGTTACCAGGCAGTGACAGTGCTGGGCTCTTGTCTGGCTGAGGAAAGTGGATGGCATGGCACACGGCCCTCAGCAGTAGCATTGCCACAGCTGCTCAAAGGCACACATCGACGGCCACGTTGAGTCAAAGGTGGGTCTGCAGGGATCGTGGTCACCAGAACAGAACCCAAGACACAGATTAGTTTAGCTAGGGCAGAGTTGTGGCTTCAGAAAAATAATCTAAAAATACCCCTGAAAACCCTAAACCTTGCATTTCACTGTGATCAATAGGAACCATGGGCCACAACAATATGTCTGGACTCCCTCGTAATTTTGGGGTTTCTGCACCAAATGCAGAAGGTGCCTCCAGCTATTCAGCACTTGCAGTGGGCTCCGTGGGATCTGTCAAAGTCACCTAGAAAAGCAAGCCTAGGATCACTCTTTTAATAATCTCAGTATCACTCTTTTAATAATCTCAGTATTTAATAGGGAAAGTAATTTTCTAAGAGTATCCTAATGGCTGTGCATTCACTTGGGAAGCAGAAGACCAGCCCTGGGGTGCACAGCACCAGATGAACACCCTGGCCCTGAGCAGCCCGAATCATCTCCCATCTTGGTTTTCATACAAGCCATACAAATCCCACGTTATAAGCAACACCATAACACCATTTCAGCAGGAAAGGTTGGAAGACCCTCCCACACAACCTTATTTTCATGGCTACAACTCAAGGTACTCCCCAGTTCAGTGATGACTGTGGGTTTGAATGCCCTCAGGCTGATGAGGGTGGTGCACCCAGCTTTCCTACCCTTTAGTCATAGCACCTAACTCACAACCTGATAGGAAAAGGCACTGAAATTTTCCTCTTGGGGCTTTTATAACTGAGGAAAGGACTGGTGATGGTGAGCATGCTCCTGTCTCACGTTCTCTGTGAGGGGAGCATGAGTCCTGCAACCAAACCCTTCAGGTGACCATGAAAAATACTTCTCTGAAAGGTGGGAACATGATGCAGCCCAAATTCTGTGAGTTCTGTCAGCATCCAGAGGCTCTCTGGGACCAAAATGGAGATGGCCAGATAAGGAATCTGATGAGGGAACGAGTCTGGTGAATCACAGATTTAATTCACCTAAAACTTACAAAAGGTGGCAGTAATCTTATAATAGATCTGTCATCATCTTGTTTTCTTGCACTCACCTGTAATATCCTCTTCCAGGGCACCGCCACTTATCGGCAAACCTCACCAGTTGCCTGAGGCAGGGCACCAGCACTCAGCCTTCACTCTGGCTCACTTTTAGCTTTCTGGAAGCAACTGAACAGATGACACCAGGGTGTGGATACTCTCTAGGAGAGCTGGTTTCCTAAGAAGCTAAGTTATTAGGCTGCACTGAGAGCAGTATATGAGGTTTTTTTGCTAAAAGGTCTTCAAATAAAGTAACTTTATCCACATGACTTTCAGAACCTTGTTTTGTCAGCAGAACAAAAAAATAAAAGTTCAGCATTGTGAATTAGGGATTTTTTTTTAAATCATGTCAGTATTTTTTCTTTGCAACTTTTTATTTCTTTTTCTGCAAATAGGTATTGTGCTTTAAAACCTTCTTAGTTAAACTAAAAAGCAGCTTTAGTTGTGATCCTAGACAGACACTGCTGAGCCATGTTTAATTAGTCTGGATTTTGTTGCTAAATATATTTTTTTAATGAATTCCACATCTTTGCAAGGATGCTAGGGGGAAAGGATGAAAATACAGCATTATACAACCTGCTGAAATTCTCTTTTACTCTGGTGTAACATGCTGCTGTGTTAAAATTCCCCTCTCTCACTACGTACACATATGAACACATTAAGAGGGAAAGTAATTTTAAAAGTTGGAGAAATTCCTGATCGAGTTTAGACATGGGACATGCCATTTTCAACATGCAAAATGACACAGTCATCTCAATTTAGGTATAAACTGCATGTTTGAGGCACAAAAGTAGGTGGCAATTGTACCAGTACTTGGTGAAATATTAACAACACAAGTCTGGCTCCCTGTTTTCAGAAGAGCAAGAAAAGTGGATTGTTTCTCTAATGGACTCATATGACAAGGCAGAGATGTTGATCTGCCCCAAAGCTCAATAGGCTGCAGATACTACAAAGCACAGAGTGCCAAAGGGGGAGGAGGCTGAGATGGAAACTGAGACTCCAGAGAGAGTTTCATAGGATCAGGGGAAGCTTTGTGTTCCTAGGTTGGCATGAACATGGTTTTGGATGTCAGGCCTATATAATCAAGATGGCAGGAAAGCGATCTGAAACAACAGTGCCTTCATTCAGAAAAGGCACCTTGGTCACTTTGGAACCAGAAAATCTAAAAAAAAACCCAGTTTGAAACCATGCACCTCCTTTTCCATGATAAGGGTCTGCTGCCACCTCCAGCTCAGCTGTCACCATTGCTGAGCCTCTCCCGCCTTCAATCTGGTGAAGTAAACACCATGATCTTGACATCCCAAATGGGTCCAACTCCCCTATGGCACCGAGTGACCTGAAGGTCTGCAGCTGAGGCAGCCAGGAGCCCCCATCACCCGCCTGGAGCCACACTCACCCTGCCAGGCTGCAGAAATCCCAGCGTAAACCCTTTGGCCCGAGTTTACAGTGCCACCTCTACCTGCAATGCAGGCAGCTCCCGGGTTCCTCACTAGTCATCTGTTCCTGAAGTTACCACGTCAGGCTGGAAAGGCTCTAAGGCTACAAGATCCTTCCCAGAAGAGTCAGGATAGCACCAGGGCAGGAGGTGTACGCTGACAACCCAAGCTCAGCCCATGCATCCATCACCAAAATCACCAGTGAAGACATTGTGTAACCACACCTTTCCCCCAACAAACCTTCCCTGTGACCACAAGGAGATTAAAAAGAGTGAACAAATTATTACACATGTCAGTACTATTTACAAACAGGCGTGTCCCAGATATTTTATAACTGCGCATGAAGGAAAGAGTTTTGATTATTTCTGCATGGCACAAGTAACACTGTCAGGAATGAAAACAGGTCCAACAGCTCTGCTCTGAAGACTTGTGCAGCTGAATGTCCAGACCACATTTTGTGATTATGAATAATAGGGAGGAACAGTTCTTTCTTCTTTTCATTTGTATCATCCTCAGTGGTGCCTCTGTGAAAATACAAGACTGTTATGAATTTGAGGGTGTGCAAAGCAGGTCCGCCACGGGATGGCTTAAAAGTAAAGATGGAGATGGACAGTTAATCCTTATAACAATGTTCTAAACCAGACAAAACAGAGATTGGGATTATAGCATGGAAAGAGAAGGCACATTCAGGAAGGTCCCTGTTTCATTTAACTAATTTGGGGTCAGGGCAAGGCAGGGCAGCTGGAAAAAAAGAAATGGAAAATGTTCTTTAAATTATTTTAATAATCATGACAGGATCTAGTGCTGAAGGTAGGAAGAGAAGAACTTTATT
Organism: Acanthornis magna; assembly: GCA_036785705.1. Lineage (NCBI taxonomy): Eukaryota > Metazoa > Chordata > Aves > Passeriformes > Acanthizidae > Acanthornis > Acanthornis magna. Next base: position 20,390,259 of record JAWUZG010000090.1, read on the forward strand.
CTTTTTGCTAGCATTTTAAAACAGTCCCACCTTCAGAGGAGCACAGTAAGGGAGTATCCCTTCAAACAGTGGATAGTGAGGAAGACCTTAAAGCAGATTTCTGGAGCATTCATAGCTTCTTCTTTCATGGTTTTCTACACCCATAACATAAATAGTAAGGAGCACTGAAGTCTATACTGGTAAATACAGTAGTAAATTAAACATGCTGAGGCCTAATCCCTGTTCCTGAAGGTAGCAAGCTGTGAACAGCCCACATCTGTGCTGCTAACTTCACTTACTCTCCAAAAATGGGTGGCCATCACCAAGCTGTTCGTATGGAGTTTCTCCTCCCCTGTGCTAATTCTGGACCCACCAGCCAGGAACAGAAAGAGAGAGCTGACCTAGGCCAAACCCATGCTAAGGGCTCTAATAGTTCAGCGTTATGGGCTATCACTTTCCCATAGCCAAGGGGGTTGGAAATACGGAGCCGCATTCAGCAGCTTTAAGCAGGTGGGATCCCACTGGACCTCACATCCAAGACAAATTATCTCACAGACAAATTTCATTTAGCTTAATCATCTTCCCCTTTGCCTGTGGTTAAGGTGGAGCAGCTGAAGTCTTTCACCATGGTCATTCTATGCCAGGGGAAACTTCCAGCATAAAGGTCCTACCTTAGCTCCCCAATCAATGATGTAAATTGCTTTTCTGGACTTGAGTTTACAGGGAAGACTAGTTAGTTTTTTGGGAGCAGAGAACTGGCTGGCCTTTTCTGTGCTCCTGCTCAGGAGTGGTACCTGGAGGAAATGGGGAAGGGACCCAGCCAGTGGGTCTGCAAGTGCGAGAATCACAAAATTTGAAAAATAAGTTCTCCTGTTTAACAGGAGACAAAAAGGTGACAGCTGTCACCACACCCCTGTCATTACATTAGTATTTTGGGTCCCCCAAAACTAGTCCCTGTTTTGGGGGAAGGCCCCTATCCCAGCCCCAGTCCATGGAGGGGGGACCCAACAAACCTGGTTTATTCATCTGTTAAGTGTTTGACCTTCCATATTTCATCAAGCAGAGCACCTATGAAAGGAGACAGGAGCTTTGCCTGAGAGGGCTGCAGGATTTTGGCCTTTCATTTTAATGGTTCAGCAGCTCTGTGTCTCGACCTTCAGCAGGGCTGAGGAGATCCGTGCAGATGGGAGAATGCTCCTTCTTTTCTTGTGGTAAAATTAAAAAGAAAAAGAAGCTCATACATCAAAAAACGTGACAATTCCCAGAGTAGTTCTTTTGGGGCTCCTTCTACCAAAGAGTTGTAGCACTGCCAGGCAAAAGGAGAAATGATCTTAATCACCCAGACCCTAGGAAAACACTGTATCTTTTTTTTAAATGAGTTTAAACAGAAGTAATGCAGGAAGGACCAAGTCAAAAAACACTTTTTCCAGATGTCAGAAAGATTGAAACACACATGAGGGAAAAAAGCAGTGTTACGAACTTTTAGCTTGATATATCTTGTAGGTGAAAGAACTAATGCTGTAAAGAAAATGTTTGCGTAGTGCCGCTGAGTCTGCTCTAGACTATAACACTGCTCAAACAGCACTTTCACTGAACATTTCTTAGCTGCTCTGCTGTTTGAAGAACAGAAAGTACAGGGAGGAGGAGAAAAAGAAAAATCTAAATGTGAACGCTAAGTTCTATTTACTGAGATAAAGATTGAAGAAATAGATATGGATATAGAAAATGCTCTTGAAATATGTTCCTTGTTATAAATAAACCATGTTGCCAGCACTTAAATAAAAAAAAATAAAATAAAATCCCTGTTGAGAGTCACAGGGGAGCAATACCATCGCCGGAATATCTGCTGATGCAGCTGAACTGTGCTTAAGACATCTGCTGAGATGAAACTACTTTGTGGCTGGAGGTATTAGGAAAAAGAGAGTTACTTCAACAAAAAAATAGCCAGTGTGTGAAAACAAAACCACACCAAACTCTAACAGATCATACACTTCTACAACTGTGGCACCACCATACCATAGTTATTCCATCAATCTGTCTGCCTTGGAATTGAAGCAGAAGATTGTAAAACAGGCTGATAAATGAAGAAACCTCCCCCACAGCACCACTTTCTGTTGAAACCTCAGATCCTGAGCAGACTCGCAAAATATTAAGAGAAAGCGAGGATCAAAAATAAGTGGGATTTGCAGCCAATTTATTCAAAATGAGCGCCTTGTTCACTTTGCTGCCAAAGCTCTGAGCTCAGCCCCCGCGAGGTCTGCCTGTCACTCCCTGCTGCTGTCGCCAGTGCCCAAACCGAGGGCAGCAGTGCCCAGCACACGCCCCGGGTCGAGCTCTGCAGGCAGGCAGAGCAGGCAGCAGGCAGGCATTATTCATGTCACATGCACCACTTGACCCAGGGTGAGTTTTAAAACAATTTCCTTAGCTTGGAGTGGCTCTCACTGCAGTTTGCGAGTGGTTTGGTGCTGGCTTTGCCGCAGTTCATTCCTTGGCGGCAGCAGCTACACCAGATCAACTGCTTGACCAGAAGACACATAAGCACCTCATTTTCATTAAATTGCTTCACAAGTCAGCTTCAACAAAGCACAAGTTGTTTCTGCACACAAACCATACCTTGCCTTTTGAAGGCTGCAGCCTTCCATTTAGTTTTTTATGAGTGCAATTCTCTGCACTTCTATAAGGAATCTAGATATTCTTGTTTACACTTTTAGTATGAATTCTTTACTCTTACCTTTTGAAACACTGCATAATGATTACTAACCCTCAGTCAGGTCTTCAGGCAGTAAGGGACAGACTGGCAGACCTAATGCACATGTACTTTAGAGATATAACTCAGGAGCACTGAAGAACAGGTACCCCCTCCTATGTGCCAACTCTCACTTGAAATAGCAGAGGGTTACTGATTCTCCTCCTTCTCCCCCCATTCCCTTCTCTCTGATTTTTTCCTCCCATCCAAAATTATCACAACTGTTACACACAGTTGTTACCTCAGGTGTCACTGAACAAGATCTTCACTCCACCCTGCTGTTTTCCCCCGATGTTCTTCCACCAGCATTTTTAAAAATATTTGCCAGCCACCATACTTAGAGTTCCCATGTTCCTCTTTCCTGTCAGCCTAATGATACAATTTTCCTCAGTTCTTGGGTTGTCATGGGTTTAAAACATGAATCAACTTCAGGATTATCTTTTATTCTTCTAGGAAAACTGGAGGGGGGAGGGGGGCAATCAAAAACCCAGCTTCTCAAACAGTCCTAGCTGGTACCCTTTTACCTGTACATAAGGGTCAGGCCCACATGTGATGCATTTCAAAGCCAAGGAAGGGTCAGGATTTCCCAGAAAGAGGATTCCAAAGATAATTTACCACCCAGTGGCAGCTTTTTTTTTTTTTCATTAAACAACACATGAAACTTTAACTCCCTGCTAGAGCATTTTAGTGAATCAACAGCTCAGAAAATGCTCAAAGTCCCCTATTCACACAGAAAGCAGTGGTAGCCTCTCTGGCTTACCCCTGGTCCCTTAGGTAATAACTCACTAACTGAGGTAACTTTATTAATACCTACTTGACAGACAAAAAAGGTAATGACAGTCTGGTCACAAGTCTCATTGTGGCTGTTGCTTTTCCTTCCTGCTGTTGCTTTCAGCTCCTGTTTACTGGGAAACCTGACTCATCTGCTAAATTTGTAATACAGAGTAATGTAGAGTTGGGGGATTCCCTGGTGGAAGAGCTATTTAAAACTTAGTTCTAATCAGCATGGTTCATACAGGATTGTGTGTGTGTCTGTGTATGTGTGTATATATATATATATATATAGGTCTATAGGTGTATGTGTATATGTATATGTGTATGTATATGTATGTGTATGTGTATGTGTATGTGTATGTGTATATGTATATGTGTGTACACACTCTTTCCTAAATCTAAGGTTGTCTTGTATGGTAGATTTTGAAAAAAAACAGTAAGGACAAAAATAAGCTTCTTATGGGTACTTAAAAGTACCTCCACAAGAAAATAAGCTGAGAAAGTATAGGCTGTTTTTATCTTCCCCTGGTGTATATGAACTAAAGAAACATATAGGCCATTAGAAAAAGTGTACAAAAAGGCAGCTCTCTGAGGCCAGACAAAACACAAATATTAGCCATCCTAAAATTATTGAAGGAAGAAGAGAGACTTTCAGTATTAGGTATACCTTTTTCATCACAAATAGAGAATAGGTGACAACATGATGCAGATGGTCTGAATCATGTTTTGATAAACACTTAATAAAATTGCTTCAAGCTCTCCCACTGTGATAAGTGATACACAGATATTCTTGTGGCCATTTCAATGGGGCCAGTTCAGTGGGACCCAGTGTTAGGCATATCTGTACTGGTTGCTCATGTGTTCTTGTTCCATGTATAGTCTTTTTAGCATCAAATGCCAAACCTGAATGCAGAAGGTTTTGAAAATCATTCAAGGAGGTTTTACTTACAGCCTTTTCAGGAGTACATTCACATCAAGAATAACTTATGACCTAGGATGTCTGTTCCAAAATAAAATTTCTTCACAGTAAACAACAACATCAAACTTTATAAAAAAGAGTTCTCCTCTTTCCTGAGAATCACTTTGGAGCAGTCATGCAGGAAATATGTACGATGTTCATTGTGAGTAGAGCACATGCTCATCTCTCACATTAGAGAGCAGCTTATCCTAGTGGTATATTGTCCACTCAGCCAAAAGCCCAGAGAGAAGAGAATGGTCTTTATACAACTCTTGCTGCAAACTGGAAAAATAAAACCAGCATAAAACAAACAAACAAATAATATGGAGACAGAGATGTGAAGTACTTCCATGAATACGTACATGCTGGTCTTTTCCACCCAAATAAATCTTCATGCTACCGTAACTCTTCAACTGATTTTACTTCAAAAGATATGAGCAGATCTGCAAACATTTTCCCCCACATTTCTGTGGTTTTCACCATTTCAACCCATTTTCTGCTATGGAATTAATTTACAAACAATGTGTGTTGCCCCCCAAATGACTGTATATGAAGGATACCCTGTGCAATGAGGCATTTCATACCATTAGGGCCACCCAGTCTCCCCTCTGGAGACACATCCTTCTGAAAACTCTGTTTATGTTTCCATTTTTATATAGTATTTGAAGTTGAGAATTTTCTCCTAAATGCTTGGCATAACCTTTTCATTAGTCCACAGTATACTTCTCAAACAAAATAACAGACAAAGAAGAGAAAAGTAACTGAATGTGTTTTTATGGTGTTTATGCCACAGAACATCTGGTATTACCTTTGATTCTGAAATCCTTCTAGCATATTAGAATTTGTAAGATAATTTTGATCATAAAGCATTTGGTCTACATATCTTCATGTGTATAGTAGTAGCTCACTGCTTCCTGAGAATTACATGATTCTGTTTTTAGACAGAGGAAAAGTTCTTCAGCAGCAGTGTAGGTGGGGTCTAGCATCAGGTACCTAGAACTGGGGGTTGAACCACAAAAAAATGAAAAAGCTTATGAATGAAAAAAAATAAAAAAACAATCTGCCACTATTTTAGGCATGTTGGCACATGAGTTTGTTCACAGAAGCATTGCTTCAGAGTAAGATAGGTATAGTGGATAGACACAACTCCACACTATTTCTACTACCTCTGCAATGAAATTTAAGGAAAAGCATTAGGGTTCACAAAGACAGCATGCAGTGCTTGGGTACAAGTATCTCTATACCATATAGACATAAGTATCCTGAATCATCCAAAAAAAAGTGGTGATGTAAAGTGCTGGGTGTGCTGCTTGCAACCAGCATTGCTGCAACAGAGCTAATCCAAACAGAAGTCCGCACATGGTCCTTGTAAGGTTCTTCTTATTTCTGACGGGTTTTTCACTGCTGCAGCCAGCTGATCCTTCCTCCTCCTCCTCCTCCTCCTCCTCCTCCTCCTCCTCCTCCTCCCCAGGGCTGGTGTGTGGGGCCAGCCTTTGGAGGTGTGTGGACGCCATGGGCAAGCAGGAGCAGCTGCTGGCATCAGGGCCGTGGCCCTCCACGGGGCAGGTACCAGGGCAGAGATGCTGGCAGAAGCTCCTGCTCTGAATGCCCATGGCAAGCTGGGGTGCACCTGGCCCCCAGCATTACAAACAAAGTGGAAAATCTAGAATCTTTGTCTGCGGCTGAGCATTATTTGAACCCGTGGGCTTCACATTTTCTAGCTTTTCTCCACGGCTGCAACAGCTAAAACTTAATTTCCCTTTTAATTTGTTAACCAAAGCTGCACACCTGCCTTCTAAAACTTGGATTTGAATTCCCCTTGTCCCCAGCTAGTCTCTCCGTTCTCCTCTCCTTTTCCTCCTCTCCTACAACACTCGAATGCTCAAATTTAGGAAGATTTATGCTTGAGCTGCTGGAGCTGGCAGCATTATATTAGTAGCAGAAGGTGGTATTCGAGTAAGGGCCAAAGCAGTGCAAAATTGCAGAGCTGGATGCAAGAGAAAACAGAAAAGAAACACCTACCATAAGGTACTTTGCATCAGAGCTGGCTGCAAATTCTTCATCAAAACAAATTTTCAGTGAAAATTGCTCTTCTTGGTTTTGGTCAAAGACGGATTCTCCATGTGAAGCGTCCACTTTTGCCTTAAAATAAATGTCGACTACCAAACAAAAGATATTACAATAAGCACATATTCCAGTTTTCAGCCAAAATGTGTTTGACAAAGATCTGTCAATTCCCAGGGGAGAAAATAACCTTTTTTCACCCGGTCCTATTTTATAAGCCTACAGTATACAATACCTATTGTTTTCTGTGTTGTTAAACCTCTTACCATGGTTCAGTATTGCAGCTGGCTGTCATGCTTGTGTTTGTACACTGAATATCTGTGGGGTAGATTACTTCATCATTTATGTGTATCAATTCCCCATTTGGAAAGGGAGCATACCACATTTTGTCTGTTCAGCTGATAAGCATAGCAACTACTGTCTCTCACTGTGCTTGGGTACAGTGCCACTTAAAATGGGCCTTCAGTTTCAATGAGCACTAATGTTGTGCTAATGTTATGCAAACAATACAGAATAATAGTCTTATTAAATAAATATCTTCTGATCAGCTCCAAGGCAGGCAAAGAAACATATGCTCAGGTTATTTTTTCCCCCCACAAATAGGCCTCATGAAACAAATCTCCCTGGTTCTCTGACAGTGGATGATGTCTATAAATCTCTGCATGTCCATGCTGTTTGCTGAGCAAACAATGCGGGCACGGGCATCCTCTAGGATTATTTGTTCACTAGTGATAAAAATCACATTGATACGAGTCTAACTCAGTACTCATTCCTTCCTGTTCCTCCAACAACTCCCCAGATTATTCTTTCTCTTTTATGGCTCCTTTCTCAAAAGGATTTTATTTTTGCACTGTCAGTAGAAATGTCCCTTACATAGTGGTGCCATTTCATGGCAGCTGCTTTAAACATGCTTGCCATCAGCAGATCTGAGCTCAAGTTCAGCATGGAGAAGAACTGTATTTGCAGGACTGTCATCTCTGAGTGATCTTCCCAGAAAAAAACAGTTTGAATTTACTGTCCACACCCAGAAGTGAGGGTCTGGCAGGAGCATCCAGCGAGGCTTCAGCAGTGCATGCATGTCCCATCCCCACCACAGGGAGTGCAAATGTTGCTTGTGTGCAGGAGAGCTGGAGTTTCCTGCCCAGCTGGCCCTTCATACAATGACAGAATCCTGAATTCTCAGCACTGCCACTGTCCAGCACCAACAGCGTCCCCAGCAGCTTGTGTCCTGCTGGGCAAGTCCATCACACAGCATTGCTGGCAGGGAGGTGCAATCCAGCAGAGCATCACCATCAGAAAAGGGGAAAGGCTCCAGGAGCCAAGACGAGGAACAAACTGAGGAAGATGCAGTCTGCTTGGTTTATTCCAGTCTCTGTTTTCAGGTCCTGATGTGTCTCTTCTGCTGGCTTAGCCCTGAACCTGAGCCCTCACACAATAAGCAGCACAGACCAAGTTCCAGAGGTGTGCAGAAACAATGTGATTTAGGACTCAGCTGTAAACAGAAACTGCAGCAGTTTGGTGCAGGCAAGTGCCTGGATAGCAAGGGATGTTACAGGCACACAGAACTCACTGCCTTCCCTGCATATCTCATGTCTACATATCTGTAGCTATTGGCTTTGGTTGCATCTCTGAACTTTGCCTAAAGCACGTAACACTCATGAATCTGCAAAATTGGACTGAAAGTCTCCAGAGAAGAGGATTACCCAGGAGAATTTTAGTATTTCCTGCTTCCAGTTGGGCTGGAACCAACACAAAAACAGCTATAACAGTATTTGGCTCTGACATGCCTGGTTCCAGCCAAAAGGCAGAAAATTTAGAGGTATGTAAAGATGAAAAAAAAAAAAGATGGGAGATTGGGGTGAGGAACAGAGCTGAGCTTTTGAGAAACTGAAGGGGAAAAAAGATTAAGATCCGTCAATTCTTATTTGTTTCTGAAGGATTTTGCGAACCTGCAGGGCTAGGTCCTCCCCTCTGAATAACACCTGGACTTTTGTACAAAAGAAGAATCCCTAAAGGCTAGATTTTGGGCCTTTGGCACTGTTTCATACCTCCCAGAACAGAATAAAACTGCCAAGTCAGACTGGGAACTAGCCCAGAGTTTGTATTAACTAAATTATTTATTTAGCTGATAATTACAGGCTTCCTGGGCCTGAGTCTCTTTACACAAGTACTGTTTGGAGACCTCTACTGAATTCAGAGGAAAGTGTAATCTTCTTGCTGTTCTTCAGCAGATCTGGCAGCACTTAGAAGGGTTGCAGCAACCCTGCTTCATTACAGATCCATGCACAAATGTAGCACTTCAGACAGAAACCACCTATCAAGACGAACAGTGGGAACTCGCTTTGTGTGCACATCTGAAAATGAAGTGTTTAGATGCAGCTCTTGCAGATTTTTGCTGCCTGTGACCTCCCTCAGCAGCACAACAAACTGCACTTTGTCAAGGCACGGGGGGTGGATTTGTACATCTATGTGGCATGAGCACAGTCTCTCTGCCGGCTGGCTGCATTGTACTGTTGCTTGCAAAACAGAAAACAGACCCTCGGAAAAGCAAGCAAGGACTCAACAGCAATCACAGGGCATCACAAGAAGTTTGTACCTACTTGCAGCAAGGTGGCCATGCAGATTGCCTGGAGAGCCCTGTGGTTCTGGAGGTGCACAGCAAGGTGCCTCACCAGCCTGTCTGGGTCTTGAAGCAGCTCATCCCTGTTGGCACCACACCACAGTGTCTGCATGGATCAGCACGGACCCTGCCTGAGGGCTGCTGATCTGTGGCCACATTGCCATTGGCTTCTCCTTCCCACTCTGATCCCACTCAAAATTTATGTTCTTGGACCCCAATCTACATATATTCTGTATTTTTGCCTGTACTCTAGAGCTGGATAATCCAGTGTAGATCAGCTGCAGAAAGCTCTCATGTGCTCTCATAACCTATTGTATTAAAATACCCTGAGGTGTTAATGGTAGTTTACACTGGGGGATGAAGGAGCATCTTGATTCAAGCTACATGTGCTTGCAAAAATTTTAAGTGCAGCACCAAGGCTGCTGGGTAATTTGTTTCTCCAGATGGGAGAGAAGGTGGGCAAGGAGAACAGCTCTGGCCACTGTCACTGGTAACCCCAGGCAACAGCTGCACGCTCAGCCTGGACAAGTGGGCAGTGTGGTGGTGGGATCTCTGCTAAGTTCTTACTCCTGGGTCTTCCCTTCCCACAGCCCTCTGACAGACAGGACAGCCAATAGTTCTTGACTCTGTATATTTTGGTACAAAGCTCAGAAATTTGGCCATTCCGCTCTTATGAGTCAGCCCACATGCATCTTGATAACTGGGGATGTTCATCGACTCCTGAAGAGAGGGAATAATCTAATTAGGCTCTCACTAGTCATAAATTTGGAATTGTAACAGAAAATTTTAAAAACTGAGTATTTCCAACTGGGTTTCATATCCCTGGAAGATAAATATATAAATGTTTGGATAATGGTCAGCTAATTAGATATATATTTACCTGAACCCATTCCATTGTGGGAAAAAAAAAACTTATAAAAACTGGTCTTAAGTGATAGCTTGCTTTAGTTTTAAAGCAGTCAGCAAATGAAAATCCTTTTAAAATCTACTCAATCCGAGTTTTCACTCAGCAAAAAAGGGCAAGCACTTTGAATACCAGAGACCAAACTAAAAATGAACCTACATATAAAAAGAAGAGAAAAATAAAAGCCTTTGGTTTAGCTTGCAAATAAAAGCATAAATGCCCTTGGTTTAACCTTTCTGTAGCCTCTAACTCACAATATGTTTACATTGTCACCCAAACGCTTTAAGAGGAAAGCTTTCCCCCAGGGTCGTGACCTTGTCACTGTTTTCTGTGGTCTTGTGCCCCATATTCATGTTTCAGAACAGGGGATAACTTCTACTGCACATGCTACCAGACCTCCGCATTTGTAGCTTTGCTACATTTTTGTCAAAGAAAATGGGCAAAGGCTTTGCCTTCATCTGTCTCTTTTTACTGGCATCTTCACTTTGACATCTTTCACCACTTGGGGCTTAAGAGGCTTCTAGTAATTGAGAAAGGGCAAGTCCAGCACTTTTTTTCCATGATCCTGTGCCATGCAGGTCCCACTTGGTTATCAATGGCAGTGTTATAAAAGTTCAGCAAGGCTAAACACTCATTAACTACTTACAGGATTTTTTGGCTCAGCAAGTAAATCCTTCAACAGTTCTGCTTGCTTACTCTGCTATCCCATTAGACAGCATAACTTTGGGGCCAGACAAGAGGGGTTTTCACAACCCTATGCCTTTGCAAGCAGAAAGTCCTGGGTGTTTAGGGTGCAATTCTGCAGAGCCGAGATGGCACAGCCTCTTTATGCACAACAGTTTTTCCCTTTCCAAAATCAGAGTACAACTGTGAGTGTAAAGGATCCTAAAGGCTACAACAAAACAAATAATAAATAATAATCTCACCCTCCCACATACTCTGAAGCTAGGAAAGCAGGATTTTCAGTTTTTCTTGGGGAATGCTTACCTCCTTCTCCTTCAGAACTCTGGAGAATCAGTGATACAGCACTAGATCTGTTGATGGCTGGGGTTAAGGGGCAATTCAGACAGCACCATACCATGACCCCTTTGGCCCAAATTAATCTCACTTAAACTACAGTTTAGTCCTTGTGCACCTTTGGACTAAAACACTTTTGGAGTCCAGCGAGAGCTAGGAAAGCCTTGATTTAGACACAGCAATGGAATTTAGGTTAAATGAGGGTGATTTTTTTGGCCATGAGGTTTAGAAATTAAATCCTTGTCTGGATGAGGCAAAATGACATTGACTATAAATATGCATCAGTAATCTTGCTTCTCTTTCAGTGAGAAGAGTCCTTCAGCCTGGGCAATAGACTTGCAAATTGCCAAGGACAAGGAGAGAGCTTCCACCAACTTCAGTACTGCCTATAATGTTTCCTTGGCATAGTGAAAGCCCTGGTTATGCCCTCTTCGTTCTCCCAGCCGTTCCCAGAAATGCAGAATTTCCACAGTCTGGATCTTCTTCATCCTTCCCATAGTAAATAGCCCAATTTTCAGTTTCACACCCACATCATCTGAAACTACTGTATGGCTGTGTTATCACATATTTGCCAGGCTTTTGAGAGGTTTGGATTCCACCTCTATTGATGTGACATTAATTGCTTCCCAAGCAGCAGATTTGAGGTCATGTGGCAGCCCAGGCAAAAGCCCAGCCACCAGCTCAACGTGTGGAAAATGCCTACCCCCCTTGGGATCTGCACAGAAGGGGAGACTTTTCATGAAGCACCAGGAAGAAGAGCTCTTCATCCCAACTATGTACCAACAGTATTGGAAACACCATGAAGTTAGAGGAAAGTTCACTTGATCCAAGCCATTGTTTGAACTGTGGTGGTTATATTCAAGACCATATCCCCAGTATGAGTGTTATTTAACTTAGAAGGATCTGTGTCCAGTTTTAGAGTTCTAAAAGAAGTGAAAATGGAGTTAGGAGAAGGATACTTCATAGGGCTTACTTTTGTTAGATTCTTCTGTACTCCCATCTCATCCCTCTTCAGCCTGCTTAGTAAGAGGGCTCACCCTCCTTTCGCACAGCCTGTGCATACTCCCTCTCCTCTCTGAGGAGCCCCCATGCCTGCATGAAAATCTCAGATATGCCATTTCTCCTTCTTGAGGATTTTTTTCATAGCCTCAAAATCACCCTTTGTGTCTTCTACATTTCTTTCTTCAGTTTCAACCCACCTGAGTAATACCTGCTCCTTTACTGACTGCTTTTGCCTTCTTATAAAAATTATAGGAAAAATGTAAGAAAGTATCTGTCGTGGTTTCACCTCAACCTGCAGCCAAGCCCCACTCAGCCACTCACTCACTCACTCCCTTGCCAGTGGGATCAGGAAGAGAATCAGAAGGGTAAAATCAGGAGAACTCATGGGTTGGGATAAAAACAGTTCAATAGGGAAAGCAAAAGCCATGCATACAATCAAAACAAGGAATTCATTGACTGCTTCCCCTGGGCAGGCAGGTGTTCAGCCATCTCCAGGAGAGCAGGGCCCCATCACATTTAATGGGTCCTTGGGAAGACAAACACCATCAATCCAAATGTCCTCCCCTTGCTTCTTCTTCCCCCTCTTCATATACTGAGCATGATGTCACATGGTCTGGAATACCCCTTTGGCCAGTTTGGATCACCCATCCCACCTGAGTCTCCTCCCAACCCCCCATGTAACCCCAGCTTCCTTACCAGTGTGGCAGCACAAAAAGCAGAAAAGGCCTTGGCTCTGTGCAAGCCCTGCTTAGTAATAACAAAAACATCTCTGTATTACCAAGCCTGTGTTCAGCACAAATCCAAAACACAGCCTCATACCAGCCACTATGAAGACAATTAATTCTACCCCAGCCAAAACCAGCTCAGTGTCAAAAACTACAAAAAAGAAAAATATGTCATTAACCAAAATATAGCATGTTCATATAGCCCAGTTTCATAGGAAAGATAAAGTTAACATTTGCTTTAGTTATTTTCATAATTTCTGCCTTTTAACAGAAGCCACTGATTAATTTCAGTAAAATTTGACAGGTGTAGAGAAATCTCAAAATACTAAGTTCCAGCAACTTTGAAATGCTATGTAGTGCAGCTGAAGATATAATTTCAGCTGGGAAATCAGAGCTCAAGAGAGGAGAAAGACCCTAAACAGCCCTTCTGTCTATGGAAAAGTTGCAATAAGAGCTGACCGTCTCTCAGACCATATGCTGTTTTAATAATACTTCCCCAGGTTTCCATTTCCTACCTTTAAGCCATGTGTCCCATTTGTTGGGTTTTTTGGGGTTTTTTTCCTCGTTCAGGGAAAGCGCTGGTTTCACTTGTTGAATGCTTTTATTTTCCCTTTCATAAGCCAAATATCTGGTCATCCCAATAGTCTTGTGGGGAGTTTGTCATGCATCATGCTGCACAAAATCACAAACTTGGCCTTAATTTTTAGACCATTCACATACTGATCTATTGTTTCTGCATATCTGCAGGAGTCTGATATCTGGTAATAAATAAAAAGAGATATCCAAATGTCACATATTTCTTGGAGCTGAAATAGTCCTGGAACTGATCCATTAGTAGAGTTAACTTTGCATTATCCTTTTACATTACAGAGCTGAGACTGCTATCAATACATCATGCCCAGTCACGTGAGGGAAAGCAGATGCTTGTCATTTCTTTCCTCACCATCTTGCTGGTACATAAATACTCTTCGAGCATTTGTCTCCCCTTTCTCCTGTGCTAGGATAAGACCTCTGTAGAAAAACTGAGATTTGTCAGAGTGTCGTGTGCCTGCTATTTTCACCATCAATCCAAAGCAATAAGAATCCAGCTGCCCTGGGGTCAGAGATGCTGAGTGCAGAAACAAAGGCAAGGTATGAACTAACATGTTGTGTGTGATTGCTCTAGTCAGGAGCTCAACTAGGAGACTGAGATCCTTGACATAAATCCAGGTACCATGTAAATTGTTCCAATCTGGTTAATCTGGTATCTTGAAACCATCATGTGTATCAGTGTAATGTGTGCCTGTGCTAGAAAACTAGATCTTGCAAGAAAAAAGACCCTTGAGAATGAGGGCTGCGAACGCACTGCTAAATATTCACTGCAGGCAGACACTGTCATGTTCAGCACTGTGGCAGCTGGTCAGCCCATGGGCTTAACCACAACCAGCTGATGTGATGTTAAACATTACAGTCCTTGTCTGTGTTCAGTGTTTAACAGCATGTTTAGCATTGTCTTAGTTACCAGGATTCCTCGGGGTTGTGTTTTATCATGATGAAATTTTCCAGTGTGGAAGAGCTCCAAAAGGCTGGTGTTTTACAACCACTAGAACATAAGACAGAATATAAAGTGTCAAAGAAGGATAGATGGGTTTAGCCAGTATGCTTGCTTTGTGGCTATTAAAGAGATCTTCCTCACACACATGATATTGCCACAGGTGCAATCCTGGGCAAAAAGATCCTTTGTTTAGGAAGGAGGCACTGATAGCAGGCGTTTTTCCCTGCAGGGTCTTCCATTCTGGAGCATCCTCCACTCTCTTTGTATGAGAAACGTCAAACTCACTGACTTGGGGGCATCCTGGCAAGATCCACCTGTTTTTTTAGTTCTTATTGGAGATGACAAGTTGAGTGAATCAAGATTTGAAGTTGAGAAAGCCTTTTGTTTTGGCACAGGAGCTGTTGCAGTAGGGCAAATTAAGATACTTGGATTTTTATCCATAGCTCTCTGTGAATATTTAAAATAATTACTTAAGTGTGTCGATTCACTATGATGGGTGCTTTTTAAATAAGTGTGGAGAAATAGGAAAAGATAACACATTATGTCATCATATAATCTCCAGAGTTTGAGTTTTCCACTGAGCCTCTTCCCAGAGATTTAAGAGGCACAACTATTCAGACCCAAAATCAACTCTATAGAAGTTTGGACCTGAGTTGACAAGCAAGTGCTGGATCTGCCTCCTTGATCTGTGAGGAAATTAAGCCAGTCTTTGATTAGAACCCTCCTGAACTTTGAGAAATTATGAGTATGCTTCAGAAATGGACCTTTGCCTCCTCTAGTTTTTGTCCCCCGGACAGATGGATTCTAAGGTGATTAGTCCTCAGGTTCTTGGCACAGTTGCAATGCTTTGGGTTGCAATGCATCATTAGATCCTTGACAAAGGCTCCTTAAGGAATGGTGAAGTTCTCCTGCCAAACACTGCAAAAACTGTACAACTCTTTAAAAGTAAACCTACAAACAATACCTCTAGGTATTTCCTGTGCCCTCTATTGCTTAAGAAACAAAGGGCAAGGATAGAGAAGAATCCACTTTCCTGAATCATTAAAGTTAACTAAAACAGGAAAAATCAGGGAGCATTAAACTAAGGCACCTCTCACTAGTGGCATGTCATCTCACAAAGCTGACTGGAATTTTAGTGAAAACAAGTTATCTTAGACATACATTTTATTTAAAAATCACTGAAAAATAATTGTTACTTGGACAAATATTTTCTGCCCTTACCTTTGAAACTATGCTGTCAATGCATAACAGGACAAAACAAAACAAATTTGTATTGACATTGATATTCTCTGGCTTTTGAGCAAAACAGGCCAAATGATACATGGTGACTTGATCTAAAGCCTATGAATGACCATCTAATGTTGCCCATTCACTGCATCAGGTATAAGATAAGGTCACACTATTTTAATGTAGTCTCAAGCAAAATATAAATAAATTTTTATCTTAATCTCTTGCCTTCCTCTGTATACTGAGCCTGTAAGGTCCAGGAACCAATATTAACATATTTCACTTAAATTGGTTTTGCTCATTACTATATTTTTGGTTGCTTCTTTAGGAATTAGATGACTTTTCATGTACCTCTCTTTCTTTGGGCCGCACTTTTTAAAAACTCGACAGTTGGACAGTCATCTCATGCAGATACAGCAAACTGGTTGCTCCATTCTGGTTCTTTTCATCAAGTCAGCTGCCAGATAAGACTTACCACAGCATTTTTGTCACTTGTACGTCTACGTCAATGTGGCTTCAAATTCTGGAAACCCAAGACATGAAGGCAGACTCTTGTGAATAGCAATGATGTTTCATGCTTTTCAGTGGGGAGAAAAAGTCAGGCAGAAGCCCGATGAGAGACCCAGCCACCCTTGATACTCTCAAGAATAGGTCCTTCAAGGGGAGAAAAGGATTCTATAGGAAAAGTTCTGGTTTTCTTCTGTTTTCTTTAACCAGCATCCCAGACAATTATGAGAAGACAATGTCTGATTCATTGAGCAGTTGAGATATTATTAAGGTTTCTACCACAGCACCACC
Organism: Acanthornis magna; assembly: GCA_036785705.1. Taxonomy (NCBI): domain Eukaryota; kingdom Metazoa; phylum Chordata; class Aves; order Passeriformes; family Acanthizidae; genus Acanthornis; species Acanthornis magna. The sequence continues at coordinate 20,406,607 of JAWUZG010000090.1, forward strand.
AAGTATACTGTGGTGTCCTTAAAAGGTACCATCTTCAGGACAGTTTCAGTAAGTAAAAGTATTGGAAGCTATGTAAGGTAAACAAGACTGTTGGTTTGTTGTTTTTATTCCTGGTGTACCCACATTTACAGCTGCCAAAAAGCAGGCAAACTTTTGTCTCCAAAAATAAAAAGTGATTATACTCTGTCTAACCAGCTCTACCCTTAACTGTACCACTGCCTATCGCAAAGAGAAGGACAGATATGTATTTTGTGGTATTGTTTTTGGAAACTTTCCATTCAGGAGTTTGCAAGAATAATGTGGGTGTGTTGCTGGTGTGGAGCTGAAGTTTCACGAGTGTGAACTCATGGCCCCGTAGAGCACCTGTGTCAGTTTTTCACAGCCTGGTTTTTGGTAGCGGGGGGCCGCAAAGATGGCTTCTGTGAGAAGCTGCTGGAAGCTTCCACCATGTCCAGCACAGCCCATCCCTGATGGCTCTGAGGATGGACATGCTGCTGGCCAAGCCTGGGCCAATTAGAGATGGTGGTTACACCTCCGTGATAACATATTTAAGAAGAAAATCAATAAGAAGTGGGACACTTTTTATTCTAGCCAGAGAAGAGGAGGAGGTGAGAACATGTGAGGGACACAACCTGGAGACACCAAGGTCAGTGGAGAAGGAGGGGGAGGCGGTGCTCCTGACACCGGAGCAAAGAATCCTCTGCAGTTTGTGATGAAGACCGTGGTGGAGCAGCTGTTCCCCTGCAGCCCACAGGGTCCACAGGGCCCTGTGTGTGTGTGCAATTGTCTCCACATTCAGCTATGTTTACCTGACCTCAAACCAGTCCCTGTGATTCTGCTCCCACATCTTCTTTGCCCAAGCTTTTTCCACATCATTAACTAGGGCAAACTTTGGTGCAACTTTCAGACTTCTGTGCAATTTGGAGTAGGGGTGATATCATAAACCTTATGACAGGAAGAGCAGGAGCAGCATGGCTGGTTTGTTGAGGTATTATTTCTGGCTGAAGACTGAAATTCTAGCCTGTCTTCATTACATGTGTATGTGAACAGATCTGAGCCCCGTCAAAGGGAGTCTCACATCTATTTCTCAAATGGTGAATGAATGGCCTCTTACACTGGACTTTCTTTTCATCTATTTTCACCTGCTACTGGCGTACTGCCCAATCTTGCCTAAGTCACTCTGTCTCTTCACGCCTATGTTTCTCTCCCTATCCTTCCACATCTTACCACTTGAGTTCTTCAGTGTCAGGAGCCAGGGCTGGGGCCGCACAGGGTCCCTAATGTGCTTGCAGTGTTCAGCCCTGACCATCATTTGGAAATCAAGGCACCATCATAACACAAGGAGGAGCAGCCCAATATGGGCAATTTCAGGCTTTAATCTCACAGTAAGAGAAGAGGCCCTAGATGTGTGCTTTCCTTGCACTAACATCTGAATTCTCAGTGTCCCTGTGGGATCTGCAGAATGATGGAGGAACCAAAGCCATCCTGAGTGGCTCCCTCTCTGCCCCTCTTGGTTCCCACCCGCAGCTCCAGCAGCCGAGGCAGATGTGCATGGCCACCTGGTGACATGCAAGATGCAGAGGAGAAGTGGGCTGGATCTCAGCTCTGTGTTTCTCTGCATTTCAGTTCCCTGCTAGCAATATGGCCCTAACAATGCATAGGCTTCCTGGCTAGTTTGTTATTTGGAGCATCAATTATTTAGAGATTACATATGTTTCTAATACCTTTGGGCTGTTACCCAAAAAGACTGTGCAAATTTCTGAGTTTGAGTCAAGTATAGAATTTATGTGACTAGCAGAGTATACTCAACAATGTTCGTGGAGATAGCAAAATAAACCCATGCCAGCAACTCAAAGAACAGTCACAATTCTAACCCCAGGATAAACTGTGAGTTTCATGTATTCTTTGTGAGTAAATCTTTCCTATAATGTTTCTCCAAGTTGTGAAAAATGGTCAATCTTTTCCTGGAAGAAAATCTCCCTTGCTAACAAAATTGTGAGAAATATTCAGAACAGCCAAGTAAAAAATATGGGAACGAAATTAAAAAATGATTGAAGCAACCTTGAGCCACAGGTACAGGCTGCTTTCTCCAACTGATATCAGTTCTCTAGAAAGTGGCATGTTTCATAAATGAAACACTTCTTTCTTGTAAATATGTTAATTGTCTTTTGACAAGCCAGAACTATCTTCCCACATCTGGACTGCCCCAAGCCATGGCAAGGACACTGCATTTTTTCAAAATCTCACCTACTGTCACGCTTCTTAGGCATAGAATTGCTTTTTCACTATATTTTACAGGTCTCAATTAACAAAACAGGGCAGTAAAATATTAGCCAATTATCACAGACAAGCAATTCTGCCTTGCAAAGCCTTTTCCACAGCCAGAACTGCTCTGGTTTTATTAAAGGTGTGTTTTAAAATCAAATTAGTTAAGCCAGTGCAAACACTGGAATGTATTTAAAGTTGGTTTGTATTGATTTAGCTTAATCTGATCAGGAAATTATTTATACTAAATTGATACAGAGCAGATTTAAATAATTTTGAATGACCACGTCTTGTGCCAGTTTAACTAAATAATTTTAGAGTCAATTTTATATGGATCATATCCCACTGTTGTGCCAAGGAGCATGAGCTGAAAGGGTGAATGAAATAATCAGATAAAGGAACCTGATTCGTCACTGTGATACTTCAGTGTAAGTCTGCTGTTGTAGAGTTGCAGCTGGCCATAGTAGTAAAACTCAGAATGCAGAACAGTTTGATAGTGCCTTCTCTAAGCATTTTGTAAGGTTTCCAATCTTAAAACAGGACGAGCTATTTTGGACATTTTGGGGGGTTTTTTTAACAGCACTGGCAGTAGTTCTCAGACTAATTTCCTGAGTTGCATATTCATTTTTCATTTTTTATTTAAAATTTCTGAAAACTTCTATCATTTCAGGACTAAAGAAAACAATAATATTAAACCTTACTTGACTCCTTTTAAGAATTATTGCTTTCTAATCAAGGTTGACAGGCTTTCCTTTCTTACACAAATGAGGTAAGCTCATTTTTATAAATAGTGTATTTCCATCCAAGATCTGCTCTTTTCATTCTGCATAGGAAAGAAAGAAAGGGGGGTGTGAGGATATTGCATTTTCAAATAAAATTTCGCCAAATTAAATCCTACAGAAGCTTAAGGTCTGAGAGAGGTTTCTTGTGGTGCTTTTACATTGTAAAGACTGAGGGTTTAGATTACTTACATAAGTTTTAGTCACCAAAAGCACTGGATTTAACAAAAAGAAAAAAAAAAGAAAATAGAGAGAGAGAGAGAGAGAACTCTGAAACAGCTGTAGCACTGTACATGAGTCACTCGGACTGTGGCAGAGATGTGAATGCTGAGGTAGGAGTATCACTGCTCCGCGAGCTTACCGGGGCGCCCTGTACCTCCAGGCAAGAAGGGAATGATGTCTGCTGGGCTCACAATGAGCCCCGTGCTGCTGGAAACTAGGCAAGGCTCATCAGCGGTTTGTTGGAATGGGCGGTCAGCAGCGAGCGTGGGTGAAACAGCGTGTCCAGCACTGTGGGCAAGCACCGCTGGTGCTGCAGGGGTGGGTGTGCCTCTAGAAGGGTCTGTTCTGGTGAGGAGAGGGGAACAGGACATTCTCCAGGCAAGCTTGGGCCAGTGGAGATGGGCAGAAAGGTGAACATAATATTGATAAATTGGGGGTTTGGAGACTTCTCTGCAAATCAGCACAGATGGCTCTGTCACCCACGCCCTAGCAAAAATTGTCATTTATCTCTGGAGGCAAGCAAGCATGTTTCCACGAATTACAGCACTTTAAGAAGCTCACATTTGCACTTGGGAGCTGGTAATTATTTACCATGAAATGCAATCATTACTGCCAGGTGATGATGAAATTCCCCCACTTTACCCATTCAGTAACTTTTTTAAGTCTTTGTAGGGGGTGGAATGAGGAGCACTGGCTTCCCTCCATCGCTGCTACCAAAAAGGGTGTGTATTTTGGCAGTGGTTTTGCTTGGAATATTCAGTTCAGATTAATATAATTTCAACATCTACTATCCCAAGTGTGTAATGGTGCCACTAAACATTCCCATTTCCCAACTATGAAGTGCAGGCTGTGTCACTCAGCACAGGACTGGTTCTTATCTGTCTCCCATGTGTGTGCCTTTCAGATTAACTCCACCAAAATCAATGGCATTAAAGGGGTTTAAAAGCAGCAGCAGTGGGAACAGGCCCAAGAGAGGCAGTAGATTGTCAGACAATTTGAGGTTGGGAACTGTGATTGCTTGATCATCAACAATTGCATTAAGTAAAGATACAGCATGATATTCTGGTTACAACCACTCAACCCAGCGCCTTCTCCACTCACGCAAATGTGGGGGCAGGTGGGAGATGACAGGAGAATGTCCTTCTCCTGGGGTAAACAAAGCCAAACCTCTCTCCAATCACCACCCTCCCAACTTGAAGGGGCTATTTTATCTGGAGCTGTGTGTAAAGCAAGCCCATGTTGTAATGTCTTAGGATGGAGGCCATCCTGAGACTGTGGTGTAGCTGTCCCTTCTTTATTTCTCTAATTCATAGCAAACTCATATGTCAATCTCCACAGTATTAATTGCGGATTTTCCCACCTTTATGAATCTAGTACATTCTTTAGAAAAAGCCCTTGGGTTGCAGACAATGAATGCATGCTTTCTGCTATGTTTCTTCTGTCCCTTGCATGTTAACTCTGTACATTGTAAATTCGATCTACTGCTGAGACTTTCTTGGTTTCCCTTTATATCATCCACATAATTTTGTAGGGATAGATGTCTTCTCCATTCTTGCTGCCTGGTTGTTTGTTTGCTTGCTCATTTGCATGTCAATAACCTTTCAAATTTCATCTCTTTATGAAAGCATTTTCAGTCTTGGGCAGAGGAACATCCTGAAAAGAATATTCATGCCAAGAAAAAGAGACTAATTTTATTTTGCTGAATCATCTAATCCCTCAGAAAAAAAATTACAAGCCTCATCCTGCAAGAAACTACAGATGGACAGACCACATAGGGAATTGCTTCTATACAGGTACGGCTTGCTACAGCCTGGTCAGCCCAGCAGTGCCATTTTCCTTTGATCTTTGCCAGCTCAGTGAAAATCCCTTCTCTTGGGCAATCCTGTTTTAGTGTCAGCCTTTTCTCTGAGCAACCCCATTCAGCCAGACCTCTCTGAGAAGTATGTAAATATCCAGTTAACAGCGATGATGACCTCCTGTAAGGGTTTGGGTCCCTTACTTGAGTTACTCCTAATTGTCTACATTACATTTTTGCCTTCCCAAAACCTGGCAGTGCCTTCATGAGACTGTGAAAAAGCAGAGCTAGGCAGAGAGCCCAGGAGATGAGCCCTTGTGTCCCCAGTGACTGCACAGAGTTCCATTTGCTGTATGGATGCTGTTATACATGCGTACAGAATACTGTTCCCTTCCTGTCATTTTTAAATTTGTCCATCTGCATGGATACTTTCAGGCACAATATTTCATATCCAGGTGGTTTTCTTTGTGCTTTCACTGTAATAAAATATTATGGGGGAGCAGGGAAATGTCTGCCACTGGCCCTAAAAATGTTGATTGTTTTCAGATTATATTTCTTGAGAAATAGCCTAGTATATGCGTAGTGTGTCAGAAGGCAAATGAACACGTGTCAGGGAAAAGAACTAGCATTTAAAACCTACAAAATAAGTAATTTATTAACAAAAATACAATGCAAAATACTTCAAAAAATAAGTTCTGGCTTCTTTTGCATTTTTAAAGTGTAAGACAATCCATCTCTTTTATCTTCATGCAATAGCTCTAGTTTGCTATAAAGAATTTCACTGTCAAAAAACACCTGAAAAAAGCTCAGAGTAGATAGGAAAATTGAGAAAGAAAAGAAAGCCTTTGTCCTGCTCATTACTTTACTATATTGACAAGGCTCTGTGATGTTACCTGAACTGCCACACTTTTGATTTTCTCCCAGGGACTGTTTCTTGTCAATGCCTACTTTGGTGCTGTACCGGTGAAGCAGAGCATCCTCAGCTCCTGGGGGTTTGACCCCTTCTCATATGCTTGGGCACTGCCTCACCCAATGCTGAGTTGTCATCTGGAGCAAAAGCCTGCTCTGTGCATCCCAGAGCTTCTTGGGAAGTGGGAATGTGCTTCTGTATATACAGAGATTGCTAAATCTAATGGTGAGTTGTTCTGCAGACTTTCTGACCAGCTGTAGCTTGCTATTTGCATGACTGTTATTCCTGGCTCTTGCTTTATTTTAGGGACATTAACCTGCCTGTATGCTTCTGCCGGTGCCTTACTGCTAACCTTCTGTGCTATGCCAAGCTCAAGACTCCTCAGTAAAAGACTCTTTGTGAGTCTTCATTTTAAACTTTTTTTTGTTTGTTTTTTAATGTCTCCTTCTCTTTGCTGCCTTCTCCCATACCCTCTCTCTTTTTCTTTTTCACCATCCTGGCTTTTGCTTTCTGTTTGTTGCTTCTCTGTCAGACAGGGCATCCACACCAGCAGCTGGGAAAGAACATCTCACCTGTGAGCTCTACACTGCCAAAATCCATCAGTGGTTTGCTGAGAGAGCCAGTGACCAGCTCCCCATGCACAGAAACAGCCCAGACAGCAGCCTCTCCCTAAACTGTGAACCAGGGCTCCAGCGGCAAGCCTCAATTCGTCCCCTGTGGGTTGGAAAGGGAATAGGTAATGAGGTAAACCTCCTCAGTGCACCATCAACAGCACTAGCAACAGGTAGGATCTAACTCTCAGGTTGAGACAGGGCAGGGCAGCAGATACAAATCCTGATGTCAGCTGGAGTCACTACAGGATGCTCCCTCCATCCCTACCACCATCAGAGCTATAACCAGCCTGACTCCTTCCTCATTAAAGCTAGGAAGAGGAAAGAGAGGAGAGCAGTGGAGAGGAGGGGGGAGAGAAGGGGAGATTGTCAGGAAAGAAAGCAAGCAAGAAATTAAGCAAGAAAGATACAAGATAAAGAGAGAAACACATAAAGAAAGTGTGTGTTAGTTTATTTACTTTTTTTTTTCTCTCTTTATAGTTCAGTCACACTGGCATGATCAACATTTTCCCTGGTTTTCTAGGCCTTCACTGGGATTTTTTCCCTCCTCAGATCATTCAGCACCTTTTTTAATCTTCTAATCCAAAACATTTCTCTCCAAATTACAAATTGCCTTTTAGAGCATTTCCCCACCAAAGTGTAACCATGTGTGGTTGAACATGATAAAAAAATTATGTGGAAATACAGCGCAGGGTAAGGTACAGAGACCATATCAAACTAGCAGTGCTTTCAGTTAAACATTTGATGCTAAAGGTACCTGACAGCCACAAGGCATTTTGTGTTGGATAATTGTTTACCAGGACAAAAATGTCAGGTGGCAGTAGGTCAGTGTCAGGAGTTAAACACATCGTGCTGTTGACCTTTATGAACATGGAGACTGTCATTTGTCCTTTCTCTGATGTTTTGTCATTTGTCTGCTTCCCTCAGCAGGAGTCCTCAAAGCAGGGATGTGCAGGTTGCATGTTGCATTGCCTAAAAGGGGCCAGCCTGGATTAAGGACTATATTGCCAACACTGTATCTTTGCATCATTATACTGCAAATCAGTTTGCAAACACAGATTGCCCTTCTTAGCATAATTCAGGGGTAGAAGGAGGTGTATGGGGTGAAGGGAAAGCACAGTCACCAAGCTCTGTATACTCCTGGCTGGCCAAGGAAAGCCCATGGAAAATAGCACATGTGGTAGGGCTGCACATAGGATTTTTCACCCACAACATTCTTGCTGCTCTTGTTTGGGCTGTGACTGTGCAGGATTGGTGGCAATGATCCCCCATCTCCCCGATGTTTAGGAAAGTTCCCGCTACCAGGTGATATTCTTCTGCCGGGATCATCACCTTCTTCTTTCTTACTCCTCTTACTCATTGCCCCTTCTTTATGGGAGCCCTTCTTTTAGGGCAGTTCTGCTTTCCAAGTCTAGATTGACTAGTCTTTCCAACCCTAGATTTCACAATCTAAATAATTTATGCGCAAAAGCACAATATGCCGTCAGTCTCCTAATAGGCGTCTCTGCTTTGCCTCTCTTTATTAACAGGAGAATTCAGGGCATGAGACCTTTGTTTAGCCCCAAAATTGATAACCAACCTGTATCGGTTGCAGATAGCTAGCAGCAGTTTTCTGCCTGATGTTCAAAGGCTCATTTTGGGCCATTCACACACACACACAGACACACACATACGCACAATTTTCTTCTGTCTGTTAGTATTCCCAGTTTAAGCTGTTATTCATCTACAACATCCACAGTTCCTTGCTATCCACTGAGGGATTATCTGTCCAGGAATAAAGCCTGAGCTGTGAAGATTTTCACTTAGCTGGAGTATGTGTGACACCTCCTCTCCCAGCAGGCTCACTGGATTTCTGCTCAGGCTGCTCTTCTCAATCCCTCTGGTAGGGTTTCTGTACTCTGCTGTGCCTAAAGGAAACATGTCGGAACTAAGTGCCCCTAACACAACTGCAAGTCAAATTGGGATGAACTTGGCCAGCTTGGGCTCTCATGGACTGCTCTTCACCCAGAACACAAGAAAATGGGCAGCCAGAGGGAGGGTGAGTGGGATTTTCTGAAATTAATGAAAGATGAAATTTCCTTTTTTTTTTTTTTTTTTTTTTTAACCCAAACGAATAGGCTGTGACCTGGTGGAAATGCCATGACTCAGGAAAAATTGACAAGACCCTGACATGCTTCACATTTCTGACCCATCTGAGCATTCCCATCAGTGTCATCATCACAGAGCCAGTCATCCAACTAGAGAAGGAAAACCATACCATGTGGCTTACAGTTAGTAGCATTTTTCAAACATTTTCAATGTGCTTGGAGAGTTTTCAGGGTGAAATATATCAACAAAATTATCCAGGAAGAATAATTCTTACAGTGCTATTTCTTGTCACACTTTAGGACCAAGAAGTAGAAAAGGACATGTGGGAGAGAGAGCAAGAGAGAAAGAAAAGAAAGCAAATCTCTTCCCACACACTCAAAAGATGCATCATTTCTGGATGGCTTCAAACTGAAAGGAACCCAATAATTATGATTTCACATTTCCAAGTGAACTAAGCCCAGTCCCACACAAATAGCCTCACTGTAGTAATATGCTGCTAGCCACTCATCCTAACCCTGAGCACACACTCCAGAACTGATCCAGCAGACTACTAGTGCTAATTCTGGTTGTGGCTAGGCTTCGTGTGTTCACTTTTCATTAACCCCGTATCACTCAGGTCTTCATTATCACCTATTATTCTTTTTTTCTTCTGCTGTGCTCATCCTGACATGTCTTGAATGGTCAAAACCCAGACTGTACGCTCACAAACTGGGACCAGGTTCAGGGGAACCAGCTAAAGTCTGATTTGTGTTGGCTCATGAAAGGATAACATCTTACAGATTTTTATTCATGTAAATCTGAGCCTACTATGGTTTTGCCAGGAATAAAGCTGCTGGGTGGCCTTCTCGTGATCAAGAGTTGGCTCCTGGGATAGATGGTCCAAGTACCTGCAATGAAGGCAGACCTGAGCTCTGTTCCCAATGAGAAATGAAGCAAAGTTCAATTGGCTTGACTAGTCCTTTTCAAGTGTTGTAAGACCTTCCCACAGGAAGTGCCTCCTGTGTACATGGGTTTAACAGAGCTCAGAAGTGCACAAAGCCAGAGCAAGGTTCGGGCTGACTCCCAGAAGCCACCTCTGCAGAAGCTTCGTCACTCCACCCATCCAGTGGATGGACACAGAGGGGAGTTCAACTTGTAAGAAGATAAAGAGATTTAAGTTCTGTGACCCTGTCTATGCAAAAGGCTGTTGCAGCAAAACTGCTCTTGTAAGAAATCTTGTTCCAAACCAAAGTTCATGTAACAGTGAGAAAACTGCATGAAGACCCTGCTTAAGTCAATGCATGGAAGCACCTTTTGGTGGCAGAGGATTTGCTCCCAGGGGTTACTCTACTCATGTGCATAGGCCACTGGGCACAAGGTGCATTTCTTGCAGCAGAACAATGAGTTCACAACCCCACAACTGGAACAATTCTGATTTGTATACATTTTCTTTTATTTTTGAAGTAACATATCAGCTTTTTCAGTGTCTCTCTGAAAAAGGAGATTCCTATCTGACAGAGCACAGCAACAAAAGGGAATACGGAGATTTTTATGGCTTTTGTCATCTTCTAATATTATTTTATGAACTGTGGTTATAGCAGTTTCAAATCATAGCCATTGCTTGCTGCTTTGTTTCTACTTATCAGACTCAAAGCCAAAACTAAAAGAAAAGCTAACATGTTTGACATGCTTCATCCTGTGCAAGAGAACAGCCTATAACAGTTTGGAAGAAAACTCTGAATTAAAAAAAATAAGGAAAGAAAGAAAAGGAAAGGAAAGCTCTTGTTTTTATAGAATTATTATTTGAAAGCCATGGTACATGACTCTGAAGCTGAGTGGTGTAGTTGTACATTGCACAGACTAGTGTATGCCTCTGACGTGCTAAACACTGATATCTCCTTATAATGATGTGTTAATGTAAAGGGAGTGATTTTGCAAAATTTTATGCCTTATTAAGGAAATGATTCAAGCCCAGGAAATGTGCGGGTTAAGTACTTGCTTTCATAAACATGGGTTATGGTGGAAAAAAAGATTTTAGATATTATGTGGAAAAATGCAGTAAAAAGCGCTGAATTAGCCCATTCCATTACATTGAATTGTTCAGCAATTATGGTCATCCCCCAGCCTAGAAAATTAAAGTATATGATGAAAACCCAATCTAAAGATATCCACTGCTGTGCTACTGAAGACATAGCATCTCATGCTTTAAAGTCACTTTGAGCTTCAATGACCAACCGAAGTTATCCAAGGAATAAGTTTAAACTAGCTACAATCCCAGCCTGGAGCTGCCCTCCACTTTTTTGCTTTCATTTCTCACACCACTCACACAAATATGAATTGCAGCAGATTTTCAGGGGCTCAAATGTGTTCCTCGTAAGCAGAAGATCTCATGCAAAATGCTCAGTGGAAAGCAAGAACAGTCTTCTGTGCTCTTCATTCCAGAAGGCAGGATCAGGCCACCAGGCAGTGTGATGGGGATCGCCCATCTTGCTGCGGAAGGAAACTGTGTTGGGTGGGGTGGAAGAAATAATTTCCAAATATTCGTTTGAACTTGAAAGCCACTTTGTATTTCACCGCTTTCCCTAAGCCATCATGTTGCCTCACCACAGCTGTGTCAGTGCTGGGGGGATGTAAACGAGCACTCACGGAAAGCTGCTCTTGGTGCCCACGCTTGGGCAGTGTCTGCAAGCCCCTTCCAGCCTGGATCTCTACCTGCAGCCTGCCTTTTTAACCACGCTGATTTTCTCTGTGCTATTTATGATCTAGTATTTGCTAGAGACATCCACACCTTGTGGGCATTAACTTAGCAGATCTTTCTCTTTCAGCTCCAAAAGCCACTCACTGAGCCTTCTTTCTTTCTTTCTTTCTTTCTTTTCTTTCTTTCTTTCTTTCTTTTCTTTCTTTCTTTCTTTCTTTCTTTCTTTCTTTCTTTCTTTCTTTCTTTCTTTCTTTCTTTCTTTCTTTCTTTCTTTCTTTCTCTAGGTTGCCTCTCCCCAAAGTTTAGAAGCAGTAACTTAAGCCAGATTTTTTTTCCTTAAATTTAAAAATAATAATGTGGCTCCTCACTGTAAAATGTCTGTCTCCTCCACTCCCAGCCTCCTGGGGTTGCCGTGGGCATGGTCTGTAAATTAAGTGGAGGCACTCAGCCCTCAGCTCAGCTCTAGTCAAACATTAGCTGCAATGTTTACCCTTGTGTAATCTTCAGTTTTGCATTAATTTAATAGTGCTCAGCACTTTTTAACATATTCAGCAAAGCCATGGCACATAGCGTTTTGTGTCTGTATCTCCCCCATCAAACCAGGTTTTGATTTTTAACCAAACTCATTAAAGTAAGCTCTCCGCAATACTGTCCCTCTACTTTGATCTTTGCATAATAAAAAAAAAATATGTTGCTTTATGTGGTAATTCAGCTATACTCTGGGTTTTTTTTCTCTCTTAACTTCAAAGACAGCAAATAGGAAATTGTTTTCATTTTTCTTTCACATTTCACAAACAACATGTTCTAGTTGGTTTTGAGAAGGAGAAGGTAGTAAGCATCTCCCAATTAATAATTCCCAGGTACTATCCCGGTCACTTGGAAGCACAGATCTCAAGAAATTCAGTTCATAACACAAGCAAATAAAATTTTCTTGGAAGGTCTGGCTAAAGAACAGTCAGAAATAGAATGGACACACGTCACCATTCTTAATCAGTCTTCTCTCTTAGAACCACCTTTTGAGCAAAATAAAACATACAGAAGTCTTGGAGCATGTAGTCAGAAAGCCACTTGCCTCCTGGCTTCAAAACTGTAAAATCCCACTGTGCTGAAAACATCAGCAACTAATGCCACACAACCTGGAGATCTCACACCAGCCCTGATAGAGGTAACCCCATAGCAAACAGGGAAGAGATTTTGTTAAAGCAAAGGCTAAAGTCAACACCAGACCTGGGGCTTTTTGGCTGATCCAGTCCATAAAGATCCAGCATTTTATACCCACCAAGGACACTTGTATGACTCCCACCACGCAGCAGAGTGGGCAAATCAGACTCTTGCATCAGCATTTGAATAGCACAATCTTTTCTGGACTGGTGAGGTACACCAGCACAAGCATCATCCCACCTACGCCTATATTAGTAACTCTGCAAGGATCAATAGCTGTGTGTTGAAAAGATTTCTAGCTATTTGTGCTTTCATCGTGTAGAGGCTCAGGCATGGCCTAGAGAAGAGCAGGAGGAGCTGGAGGCAATGGGGATCATTTTCACCCACGTCACAATGCCCTGGTGAGAAGCTCTGGCAAAAGAAAGGGCACTTAGGCTGTGGTTAGAGGCACAAAGTCCAAGAAAAAGAGCTGCTTGAGCTCTGCCACTTCCCCTTGCAGCTGGTTTTTTGTCAAATCTCCTTTGCTGTGCTGCTCCCACTCCAAGGACTTGACATGACCGAGCGTGGCCCTCAGGGAGGGGGGAGCTGCACTCAGTCTCTGGCGTGCTAAATTTAGCACAAATAGCAAAAATCCCAGAGCAAACGAGGGAAAACACAGAGCTTGCTGTTCCTCCTACATGAGACAATTCCCTTCAGCTTATTGACACACATGGCTTCCTTTCTTCTCCCGTTTAGGGAAGTGTACAATTATGTGTGTGGCCGGGAGCTGGAGCCCCAAGCTGGTTCTGCTGGACAGTACCACCGGCTGACCACTCCCCAGGGACCCCTTTGATCTGCTCACGCCTGTCTGAGGCCCTGCTCAAGGCAAAGAGACTAAGGAAAATTCAGTGAGAATTTAGGCACGCCTGGCTCCAACAAGCCATTTGCACCAATTCACAAAGGGAAAAACCTTGGAAGCGTTTCCAAAAATACAGGCCAGTCGTGTGAGTTAAGCCTGCAAGGGAGCCTAACGTGCAGACTTTCCCCATAATCAGGGTTTACCTCAACTCTGTTTATTTTGTAAACTCTGGTTTCTCAACAGAAACAGCTCATCATGCTACACCCTGGCTTGACAGACATGCAGAAGGCTTTTGTAAAGAGCTAGATCAACCCAGATGTTTCTTTAATGAAAACTGTTGTTAGCAAAAGATCTCATCATTTTCCCCAAGCACTTCTGGGAAAAAAGAAAGATATTAATAATAATTACATACAATGGGAAGCTGCCAGATTGATGGCACTGAAAAGGAAGGGAGTATCTCAGGCTGTGGACAATCACCAGTGTGAGCAGTAGCAGCATGGCTGTCCCCACAGCCTCTGGTGAAGGAGAAGAGGAATGAACCCAGGCTTTATCCTGGAAGCAAGTAAATTATTCAGAGCAAGACATTTGCCAGTGTGCTTCTCTTTTATGTTTCTTCACTTTTGATTTGAGGAGCAAATTTTTGCAGGGCACTTATGGTTTCAGAGATTTATTTCTCTGAATTGTTAAATAGCTCTTGGCCCACATCGCATCCCCAAGCTATTCACTCTGAGGTTGCACAGGTTGAGCAGAGTGAGGGAGGTTAGTTCTGGGTGCAGACTGGGGCTGGAGGCCACCAAAAGCAAGGAAAAGAACTCAGACTGGACCACTTCCACCCCAGGACTCAGCCCAAGGGCCAGAGTGACGCTGTGTGACCCTTAGCTGATGAGAGAAGGTAAGAGCTCAGCATCTGTGCAATAAGAGCTGAGTTTGTGGCTGCGCTGCTCATTGATCCATGTCAGTCCATCCACGCAGTGGTATCAAACAGGTTGTGCTGCATCCCCACAGCTACCAATGGAGGTACACAATGTACATGAGGATGTAGCCACCAGGATCATAATTTTTCTGCCCCTATCTCTTTTGTAATCAAATGTCAGGACTGAATACCTGTATTCATTTCTTCAGCATTTGCTTGGTTATCAAGCTGAGTTTCCATTAAAGGGGGGCATGAACAGCATCAGCTCAAATTCAGTTCTCAAAATAAATCAGTCAAATATTTATGAGTGAATAAATGCACACTATTTTGTCTTGTTTGATGTTACTACAGGATTGACCCAGCAAAACAGTGTGGAGGAGAGACTGATTTTCCTGTATCAGGATGGCTAATAAATCAACCATCCAGGCAACACAACCTGGATCAAATTCAAACCACTGTAGGCTCTTCCCTGTATTTCTGCCAAACCCTGAGCCACCCAGTCCTTCTCTGTCTCACTCCCCAAAAATATGTTTAGATTCCAAACACAAAGCTTAATTGTTTATTAAGGAAGTGGTTATGATGGGGAAATAATGTCGTTGTGGAGGAAAGAGCAGGAGGGTTTTACAAGATGCCGTAGAATTTATCATCATCTCCTCCAGATCAACTTCCTCGCCCCTTTGTTCTTTCTTTGCTTTTACTTTAATTCTTATTGAAATGGAAGTCACTTCTCTGGCTGTGGACAGGATGGTATGCAAAACCCACACAGGATGACTGCATTGTATTGATATCATGAAAAAAGATCAGCTTTCCTTGTATTCATAGCCCTGTGAGACCTCTGATTAAACATGTGGCCTTGTTTAACCCCTGCTTTTTTCTCCCAGTGCAACTGGTGTAATTACAAACCAAACATATTTTACACCCTGTTGTAATGAATTGATATATCTCCTGTTAAACAGAATAAAGTCATGCATGGAAACTGAAGTGAATTTTTCCCTTTGAGGGTATAAGACTGTGAGCTGGTACCTAACTATCTATTCCATGTAATGATACCCCTGGAAAAAAACACGAAAGTCTGTAGTCACATATTTTGGCTGTTCAGACCTTAACAGCACGTTTATGTGACTGAAGTAATCTCTGCATCATCTCCTGTGGAGCTGTACCTGACACAGATTCACACTAATAAACTCCTGGTGGCAGAATCAGAAAATTCTCAATAATGGAGCAAAGCATAAAAACCCTGGCTAGTTCCTAAATCTGCAGTGTTCACATCGTGTATATCTTTATTCGGTGATGCAGGATGACTCACAAAAATGTTAGCTCAAGATATATTTTAAACTCCTGAGCTAGCACTGTCCTGAGAAGAAAATTCTAATTTTGCTTCCTGTGGGCATACTTTTGAGAGCAGATTATAAATCTGAGTAGTGAAAATTGCTCTCTCTTTTTTCCACACAGGCAGTTTTGGAAGATCAGGATTTTTCACTGTAAAAACAGCAAATTGCCCACACAAACAATTTGCATGCACACCCAAAACCACACACCCCAAATCCCATGCTCCTGTTCTCCACCCTTGCAGTGTGTTGCTCTCTTTTCTTCTCTGGTTGGTCAAAGCATGTCTTTATGAGATTGTCCATAGTTTTGCAGCAACAAATCTACATCTTTCTACTGAGGCAGAAAACATTCACTCTCTAAAACCAGCAGAGCCTGTTCCATTTCTGCCTGGATGAAGTCAGGACCACACACTCATTCTGGGTGTTTCGACTGGAAAGCTGCACTGAGGCCATTTTGAATGTCTGGCTTTGAACGTCAGGCTTGAAACAAGTCTGGAGAAGTCTGATCCCACTGTGGGACACAAGACAGCACCAAACAAGTTAGAGCTTCCAAAGGGAGTAGCACAGCTGCCTGCCCACACTGCCCTATCCAGGCTGTCCAGCAGGCTCTGCTCTGACAGTGCAGCTGTGCTTGTCCTGGGAACCCCTTCCCTGCTTTTAGACCCAGCTCAAGGTGATCACTTCGATCCCACCTTCAATCCCAGGTCCTCATCTCCTGTTTACTCGGCACATCTTATTTGTGTCTTCTGGAGCATGTCGAGTACTTCTCTCAAATTAAATCCGTGTACAATTTGGGGAATATCTATCTTCAAGGACTGATCCCTATGGATAGCACAGGAAAGATGACATCTGCTGTAATTTCCTACAGTACTGCTGTGTTATCTTCCAGTAGTCTTTCAGAATCAGCATCACAGAAGAGCTGAGGTTGGAAGGTACTTTGGGATATCATCTGGTCTGTATTGCTCTGGTCTCTTGACCATCACTGTGTCTCTTCATTGGACTCTCTCCACTATAGTCCTCTCTCTTTTTTACTGAGGAGCCCAGAACTGGACACAGTGCACTTCATGGGAAAGCCATATTTTCAGTGAAAAGCAACAACAAAAGACGTGTCAGATAATTAATTCAATTCAGGTCTATTGGCTGGATGAATATGGCTGGCACACACAAATCAGAAATGTCTCCTTGAAGGGGGTGAAAGTACATCCTCCTCTTTTAACCAACAACACATCAAAGGCAATGGTAAAATGGGTTTTCTTTCTGACAAGAGGAGGTTACCAGGTCATGGACTCCATTTCCAGACATCTGTGTATTCCTCAGCATTTGTCTGTAGTTTTTAAAATTTGCCAGAAGCAGCAAATTCAGCCAGATTCCAAGGGAAGTCAGTCCCCAGCAAGCAAATGCATTTATGCATTTGAGCTTGTTGCCTGCCTTTTTAGCATCCCTTATGCACGACTTACTCGCTGGCCACTCCACTTCAATGAAAATGGGACCATAAGGCCACTTAGGAGCCAGTGTAATAAACATTGCCCATGTCTGAGGTTAGCTGTCTGTACTGCTCAACTGCTAGAGATGGACCCTGTGAGATTTTTCAAGTAAGTCAGGCTCTAGACAAGTTGCAGGGACCTTGAAGAGACCACAATGGACACAGCATGAAAAATTCAGGCATGGCATTTGTCCCTTGCCAACTATAACCTTCTCACTCAATTTCCAGGCATGTTTCAAGGGTTAACATGAGCAAGGGGCTGTTCAGGTGGGAAATTTGGACAGGTGCCTCTTTTGGGCAGATGAAACAGACCAATATATAAGGAGGCCATCCTACAGCAGTAAATGGTCTAAAGGACATTTAATTTACCACAATAGAGACCCAGCAAGATGAGCCACAGCAGTGTTTAGTTTACAGTGGTCCCAGCCCCTAGGGATTGCAAGACCCCTGTGAGAGGCAACACATGTATCTGACTTCCCAGCAGACCTGTGGAACCAGCAAAGAGAAATGCATCTGGTCCAGAGACTGGCGGAGAAGGCACAGCATGGAGTACACCAGAGCCAGCAAGTGCTGCTTCTCCATTACCGCAGGCATGAATGCAATATTTCACCTCCACCCACCCCATTCCTCTTTAACATAACACCTTTGAAATTCAGGATGGATATTGCAGGGGTTTTAGCCATGCTGTGCCAGGCTAGACCTACTCTGCCACCAGCCCTAGGCACATTCCCAGGCAGCAGGAAGAATATCGAGTTTACTCAGCTTTTTAGAAAGATGTTTCAGCCTACCTTGGGCCCCAGATCACCTTTGGAGATCTTTCTCCACTGAGTCTTGAGGAGTTTTGCGTGGCTACGACCATGTCTCAAATACGGAGGCAGAGGACAGAGATAAACCTTATAGATAACTATAAGGCAAAATTTCTGAGTCATATAAACCAGGAAAAGACTCTCCTCTCCTGCGAATCCAGAACATGCAATCCCCACAACTTGCAGACCACTTGTACAAACAGTGAATGCCATCTTTTCCACCTTACATCCCACAAAGGGTCTGCCCAGAACAACCAACCCCCTCTGAAACCTGGATCTAGCAGGGGTTAGATGACCACGTCTCACCTTTCGTGTTGGAAACTCGGCATATGCTCATTGGGAGATGTCCAGGCAATGCATGATCCGGCTTCTCCTTGAAATGGGGGTTTTAAATCTGCCCACACTGGTCCTATTCTGCTTCCATTTAGTAGCACAAAGGTTTTCAAATCCATCATCTTTTTTCAGTAATTAGTGCATAATGGTATTCAAGCAGTATATCATAATTAGCTTCTCCCCTTGAGACCTTTCTCTGCCACACACAGATTCAGAACATCTTTATGTTTCTCTAAAAGACATTAATCTTTATGGTCAGACATTTTGCCTTCTTTTTCTTCCCTATCTCCACCCCAACAGAAACTCATGAGTCAGTTAGGCAAACCTACAGAGTGTTCCCAGAATGTAAACCTGAAATCCAGTAGCATTTCAAAACAGACCTGCTGCTGTAGTTGGTGCAAATGTTTCCCCCTATCTGAGCCATTTTCTGTAGCAGACAAAGTTATGAGCCCATGCAGTACTTTCTGCACTGCTTGCCGTTGTGTAAATTAGTCTGTTCTCTGCTGATGGGTGATTGGTTTTTTTTCTTTTTAAATGTGTTTGTTTGGGAGATGGAAAGAATGCTCTGGGTTTTGAAGAGGTTTTATGGTTTACCTGAACCAAACTGCAGATATTTTGTGCAGCCATCACACCCATCATAACTGGAGTCTGGTGTTATCCTGGGAATTAGAGGGTTAATTTGCCTGAGTCCAGACACTAGGCATAAGGGAAGAAGGGGAACTGTGATTTCAGGGGACTATTCCTATTTATACTGTACATGAAAAGATAAGCTTTCCCAAAACACACCATCCTTCTGCTGCTGAGCTTGGGGAGGTTTTGATGGGTCAGATTAAACAGGGCTGGACCCTGGCTCTGCCTCTCATTGCTGGATGTTCGTTATGTGCATAATGTTCTTTGCTCTTGAACTTTTTCAAGGTCAGAGAAACTTACCTTCTGTGTATATCGGGTTGAGGCATGCTTTGTTAGGAAAATTTGTAAGATGACTTGTTTTAACAGTTGTTAGTGTGGACTGATGGGGTAATATTTACTTGTGCTATAATTATCTTTTTGCATAGCGGTGAATGTAAGGCAGCAGCTAGGCATGCTGAAACCAGAATAACAGAAATCAGGAGATTTGCAGCAGCAGGCAAGGTGTTGTACTGTATATACTCTTGTGTCTTGTTGTTTACACCAAGCTAAACTTGTTTTTCCACCTATTTGTGCAAATGACCAGCTACCCAATAAATTACATCATTTCCAGCACTGAATGGCACCATGACATGTTAACTAGGAATTTAAGCACCAGAAAATAATCTTGACTGACTTGAAAGTGCAGCTATAAAAGACCAATGAAAGCTAATTTTCTGAGGCAGGATGGGGAGAGGGATAGGTAGGAAACAGGCAGGAAGAGGAAAGGAGGGAGCAGGGTTGGGAGGCAGACAAAAAGAAAGCCTCATGCTCAACCAAATTCACATACACAAGTTTTAAAATTCTAAGTCTATAAATATACTCCCTGCAAATATTCATTTGTAGGTTGGTCTCCTTCCTCAGCTGAGCCAGCTCTGAGCCCTTCTCATATTTTCAGGTGTAGATGAACATCTGACTGGAGGTGAACTTCAAAGAGCTGGTGCAAAACAAATATGCATAACTATATGTGGCAAATGGCACCAAATAGAGCTGTAGAAGCAAACATGCATTCCCCACTTTCATTTTAAGCCTTTTTTACACAGGAGCAGGCCAATGTGGAAAGAAACAAGAATTCAAGAAGTATCTTGATTTGGGGTTTTTTTCAGCAAAGCAGTTACAGATTACTTAAATCTTTCATGAAAGCAAACAACCAAACATGGTCTGAGAGAGCAGGACAAGGAATGACTGACACCTGCCACCAGCAGGCGCTTGGGCAAGGCTGAGGGTGGCACCAGGGGCTCCCCAGGACATCTAACCCAGATGGGGCTGGATCCTGCTGGGCCTTCCTGCAGCCCACTTGTCCTGGGTTTCTTCATCTAGGGCTCACCCTGACATGTGCTGGGACAGTGAGAAGGATCCCTAAGCCCTGCAGGACAAGAGGGAGCCTCTTCGGCTGTGGTGGCTTCCCTGTAGGTGGCCCCAAGGCAGCAGCCTGGGAATCAAGTGATGAGAAGGATCCATTGGAGAAGGAAAGCTCTCTCCTCTCATCCCATAGCAGCCCCAGGACCATTTACCAAAGCCTGTCACCAGGGTTTGCTCCCCAAACAAAGGCTCACTTCAAACTGGAGTTGGTGTAAGCTGTGGTTAATTTTTGCCTAGGAAGTGAGAATCCCACAGTTGTGCTGCCTGCTTGCCCGCCAGTTTTTTAGCCTCCTCTTCCTCTAAGTACACACACACTAATAAATATCGATTCCAGTTTCAACTAACATGAAGTGAGGGAATAGAAGATAGACCTGAATTTGTGATGTCAGTAAGGGAAGGGAGCTCCAAACTCAGCTGTTATCCTTGGCAGTGACTGCCCAGGCAGCCAGCACAGCCTTTCTGGCTGGCGAGTGAGCATGCAGACAACTACAAGTGTGAGGCCAGCCCTCTGCTGAAGGGGAGCTGGGGTTAGTCAGGGCTATCATGACAGGGTCAAGGCATTTGTACTCAGAGCATGTGAGTTTGTATGAGCCAAACCACTACTGACTGAAGAACCCAAAGAATATAAAATGGCACAACAGCAATTATTCATGGTAGTTCTGTCTTCATTTTGCTTTTTTGCACAATCACTTACAAGAACAGAGGTGGCAGTGCAATACCTCTGGGGATCCCGGGACACCTGTCGTGGCTGGAAACAGGGTCTGCACTGTCTTCAAAGATTGTACAAACAGGCACCTTGTCTTTGGTCTTCCCCAATTTCTCATCCAGGCATCCAAGCAAAGAGCAGATGGATCTTCATACCACGCTGAAATACAGGATGTTTGGGAGAGCCTGAAGGCTCTGAGAATCCAAGCTCAGAGCAGTTGGTTTTCCAGGAACCACAGTATCTGTGCATGTCACATTGCCTTTCCTCTGAAATCCACACATTCGTATGCCATAACATGCTGGCGTGAGTAGATTTACAAGCTTCCTCTGTCCTTCTGTCTCTCAGACAGCAGGGTGCTCAGAGAAACCACTGCCACACACGATTTCATGTCAGCCCTGCCACTTAGCACACATACTGCCATCTCTGCAGGCAAGGATGGTGACCATGCTGCACCAGGTCCTGCTTTCGTCTCCTTTTCTCCAAGGTCAGTAGGTTTTCCCCAGTGTAAGTGAGAGCACAAAAGCTGGCCCTTCGTCAGTGGATTTTGGGGCTCTTTAATGGGATTAAGCCAGTTCCACCCAGTGTTGGTTGCTACAAAGGCTTTTTCTCCTGTCTCAATGACGTGTTACATCTTAACGTGTGTGGCCATATCTGCAGTCGATTTGTGCAGCTCTTTGTTCTTTGCACATGTTTTTATTGCCTGGGGGGCATGCAGCAACCAGCCAGCAAGCTTTTGTGGTGCCCAGTTTATTTGACTGTTTACTCAGCTAATGCACTGCAGCCAAAATGAGAATCTGCAATATCAATTCATTGAAAGTAAAGCTGAATGACAATCACAGAGCACTTTCAGATTGGCAGGACATAAAGGATGTGTCTTGGTTTAGAGACAAGTTTGGAAGAAAATGCTCTGGAATGAATGTTACCTCTAAAGAAAAGGGTTTCAGCAATCTCTTCCCACCGACATGAAATAAATTTTTAGTGGATGCAATACTGCCAGCAGTATAGCTGAGGTACCTCTCATTAAACTTTAGCAACCTTTTTGCTTGCCAGCTAGATATTTAGGCTCCTCCTTGATAAAAACACATGAGAAGTGGCACCTTCAAAGGGCAATTCATCCCCTCTCCCTTAGGCATCTACTGAGGCTGAGATAAAGCACCATGTAGAGGTTCTTCTGTCACTCTGCTTTCCCACCAAGAATGGAGGAAGCCTCACACAAATGGTTTTTCAGTGGCCAGTGCCAGACTAAGTGCATCATCCCAGGTATCATATTGCACAAGACCGTTCAAGACTCAGAAACCTCAGAGCTCTGCTCAGATAAGCTCCCAAACCGCTGTTGGAGCGTACACATTTGATCAATTATGACCTGAGGGGCGTGTGGACACTGTGCTAGAAGTAGCGTAGAAGTGAAATTCTTTCTTGCCTGCCAGCCATGGGTATATGCTATTCCCTGGTCACAGACCATTTATCATAAGACCACGAATCAGCAAGCGCCCTGACAAAGGCACTGGCCACTTAGCAGGGCATGAAGTGTCTCCCAACACTGGCACACAACATTATTCGAGTCCAAGCAGCTTTCACCAACATTTCCTGGTAAGTAGGATACAACAACCCAGTTTGAGTTAGCGCATCCAAATTTGGGGAAATATTCAGGGAGGCATCGTCAAGAAAACGAGGAGTCTGTAGCATTTGGAACACTTTGTACCAGACGAATAATTGAAGTTTTCAAAACAGTCATAGAAATATATATTTAATAAAAAATGATTTTTTTAAAAATTTTGTTAATATCATCAGCCATAAAATTCAGGAAGAGCATTTATGTCTTACCACTGTTGTGAAGAGAGCTAAAAATCCTCTGCCTGAAAATGACAATTCATTTGTGTGCTGGCAGTTGGAAAAGTACATTCCTCTGTTTTAGCTTTGAACTCCTTTGTGTTCTGACCACTCTTTCTTCTGCTTTCCTCCTCTTTTAAATTTCTCTCCAATTTTTCAAATTAAAAAAAGGGAAGATATTAATTAAAAAGTTATGGGGTTAAATTTCTTCTTTCCTACCTTTTTTTTAATCATCTCTTCCTTTCTTCCAGGAAGGAAAGAAAAAAATATTGTTAAAGGCTAATGAAATACTAAGAATGTGAAATTCTTTTGGGGTTTTTATAGTCGATAACAATGCTTTGCCTGTGCCTGCCCCATTCTGGGAGAGCTGTACAGTGTGCTCCAGGTTTCAGCGGTGTCCTATGAGAGCAGAGGCCTTCTCAGCAGTCCAGAACAGAGGGGTCAGGTTGTGCGAAAGCAGCTCAGCCCCTCCAAGCCACCTGAACACCATGAGTGACTGAGCAGGGAGTGCTGGGGGCAGCCTGCTGCAGGGCAGGGCTGCCTCTGCCTCCTCTCTGTTGGGAGTGCCCAGGTTGGGCTGGCTTGGCCACACCCGTGCTGCTGCGGCTGGAGCCCAAGGGCTGGCGCTTCCACCCAAACCTCTGGCACGTGTGCTCTCCTGGAGCAGCAGCCACTCAGGAAAGCACCCTGACCATACAGGTTAAGGCATAATAATCAACTTGGAAACTGTCTGGCGCTGCTTTTCTACACACTAAACCCTCGGTACCAGATTAGCACACCAAAGCCTCTGAGAAAATGTAATGACTCCTTCCCTGTGCTCCCTCCCCTCAGCAAACCTATGACTTGAAAAACCTACAAATGTGCTATTTCAGCTGTTTTAAGCAGCTTATCATGATTTTCTGAAAGTCTGGCCTCAGGACTCTGGATCCCCTTCATAATAACATTTAATGCTACCATTATGTAATTGAATCCATTTTGTCTGTGTGGTGGGAATATTATTAAACTGTAATTCATTTCACTGTCTTGATGCACTTGGACTTTTAAGTCCAAGTCTGGAATGTCAAAAGCTTCAGAAAAAGAAGGAAAGGGGAAAGGAAAGGGGAAAGGAGAGGGGAAAGGAAAGGAAAGGAAAGGAAAGGAAAGGAAAGGAAAGGAAAGGAAAGGAAAGGAAAGGAAAGGAAAGGAAAGGAAAGGAAAGGAAAGGAAAGGAAAGGAAAGGAAAGGAAAGGAAAGGAAAGGAAAGGAAAGGAAAGGAAAGGAAAGGAAAGGAAAAATCTAACCATCCAGCACCTTCCATTACCAGCCTGATTTTTTTCCATAGAGAAGAATTATCAGGTTTTTTATCACCCCTGTTCTTATATTTCTTACTTTTTACCATGTGTGCACAAAGCTCATAGGGCTCCTATTCATTTGTTAGAGCTTCATCCTTTCCTGATATGAGGAGATTCTTCATTATCCCAATTTGCTGAGTCTTAACTTTTTTGCCAGAGCATTTTTGGAAATGCAATCATGTCAGGGATGGTACTTTTTTACATCTGCTGCCCCCTCCATATTAAGTGCTTGGCTTGTGGCCAGCCATCTTACAAGTAGCCATATTATTATTGAAACCACATGCTCATTAGTGAGGCTGGCACTGGCTCAACAACCACTGTCCGAGGCTAACATTATATTCCATTATATCCCAGACAACAGGACAGTGTAGCATACAGTTTGTTCAGAAGAACAAACAGTCTCAGTTGAAAAAATCTGAATCTGAAACTGTCAGAAATGCAATCCATTTTCTCTCTCTTTGTATGTGGGCTCTGGTAGTTCAGGGAGAGATGTGTTTTGAAAGAAAATACTGTATCACTAACTTATCGTCTTGATTTTTAAATTCAGGGTTGCAGGGACAGCAGGAGTTCCTGGGCCCTTCTCTGTTGGGTTTAATCACTTTATCCCTTGGGAGGCAAGCAAGAGTATTTCACTTAATATACAGGAATGACTCATGATCATTGCTTTCAATTAGGAATGTCCTCTGGGATTTCTGGGAACGGTGTTGTCTTGATTGTGGGAGGGAAAAGAGAGTAACAGGGAGAAACACAGACCAAATCAGACCGGTTCAGACCAACTTTTCCAAGAAATGCATTTCAAAGTGGGTAAGATACCCCTTTCTCTCATATATCCAAACCATTTGCCTTGCCCAACATAATTACTGGCACTGGTTTATAGATACCATTTCCTCAGAGTAAACCAAGGATTTATATGAACTACAACTTGCATTGAACCCCTTGCTTGTTTACCTAGGATAACCATATAAAACAACACTCACTAACATCAGAAACCTCACTGGCTGGAAAATTGACTGGGATGTTTTCAGTGTTTCTTTTCCTGATGGAAATAGCTGCAGATGAAGGTCAGTTCCTGTTTCTCCTGCTGTAGCAGGTATTACACCAATGGCTGTGTGCTTAAAGTCTCAGGTGCAATATAATATTTCTCAAAGACTTCTAGACTGACTTAAGTTCAGTGATTTCTCACAGCAGTAACCTTATTCCACTATACTACTTCATATGCTGGTGACCGGGACTTACAGAAATGCACAGGGTTGAGTCCAATAGTTTTTAAGGTCCATGCAAAAATGCAAGATCATCCCACCCTTGCATCTGAACAGGGGAAGAAAACACTTTCCTTGCTTTTAAGGGTAGCCATTCTTGCATGAAAGTACTGTGTCTTGCTTCCAGAAGCAGGGATAAAGTTGCATTTGTGATAACTCTGAAAAGAAATAAAGGCTTGTACGACAAAACACCATTATAAATTCCTGCAGTTTAGAGTTTTATAGAGGCAAGTCAAATTTCCAAATACAGACTACAAGAAGATAGCAAATAAGCTCTTTTCTTTGAGGAAGGGAAGGGTTAACCCTGACAAATGACATACTAAATTTAGAGTCATTTTTGCATGTGGTTGCATGTCTAGTTGGAACGAGTCTGCCAAAACTCATTTTACTTATGACCCTTTACAGCTAGCAGAGAAAGAGGTCCATTGTTTTCTTTGTATTAGCGAGATTAAAAACACAGTCCCCCCAACTGAAAAGGCAAGCACTGGAAGCACTGTCTGAGGCAAAAAGAAGCATTTTTAATTCTCAACAAACCACATACAAATACACATCTATGTGTGTGCATCCAATACATGCAAGCATATGTATTTCCTAGAGGGCCGGATCTCATTCTATAAGCAGCTACGTGCTGTGTGCGTGAAAACAAAACAAGACAAAGAGGGATACATCCCTTGCTGGCCACCCTTGCTTCAAATGCTGTGGCAGAGTCTTCTCCTCATAGTCCTCAGGAGGTGCCTTGTACAGAGAATCTGTTGCTGCATCCCAACCAGATGTGACTGGGGAGGGATACAGATGTGCCACCACCCTTCTGGCACAAGTAGCAGGCAGCAAAGCAAATGTGTTGGGGACATCTGCTCTCCCTCCCTGGAGCAGCAACACATTGTACAAACTGAGGCAGCTCCTGTGGGTGCAGCCAGACTCAGCTCACCTTCGGCAAGCACCTGCTGAGGAGGGGGTTGGTTGGATGTAGATGTCTGTGTCTGACCCAGATAGCACAGGGCTCATTTGGCATTGGGGCAGAGGGGAGAAACAGATGCTTTTGGACACATTTCATCTTACCCTAACAGAGAACTAGACCTCCATGGGCTCTTGAGAGAGCTAGATGACTAGCACAGGTGTGAATACCTTTACTCTTGACATCAGCACCTAGCCAGGATGAATCTTGCCCTGGATATTTCGCTGCTCTTCATACTTCTTTAAAACAAATAGGCTTTGCTACCTGCCTCTCATGATGAGGAGCTGGCCTTCACCCTCCCAAATGTTGCTCTAGCTAGCGACATTCCTGGAGCAGCTCCCCCACAACCAGCTAGAAAAAGAGCTGGTCTTTCATGAAAAATAGCAGAACAGCTGCACAGCTTTTCTGTGGGGAGCATGGTGGCTGAGCAGCAGGACTTTAATAACTGTCTCTACCTACACAGCTCTTCAGTTTTTTTGTCAATGGTAGAAAATTCACTTCTCTTTCCTCTCAGATTCAGAATATTTT
The DNA here is from genome assembly GCA_036785705.1 of Acanthornis magna. Taxonomy (NCBI): domain Eukaryota; kingdom Metazoa; phylum Chordata; class Aves; order Passeriformes; family Acanthizidae; genus Acanthornis; species Acanthornis magna. The sequence continues at coordinate 20,433,453 of JAWUZG010000090.1, forward strand.
TCTTCTGGCTGCAAGAGGTACACAGTTGCACAAAGTACTTGGTTTTCCTTGAAGCTGTTGAGAACACTCAGTGACACTGGATGTGTGTTTCCCAGAGATTTAATCCTCTTTTACACGTAATGCTACAATAGAAACAGGGTAAAGCTGACAGAAAGAAACAACATCTTGCATCACACCAGCTGAAATGGCTGGGAAAAAACAGATGAGGTGCAGGAGCTGTTCATTACTTCAGAAAGGGAGGGAGTAAACTTCAGAACTAAATCTGGAATGCAAACAATTGCTCTGAATTTGGCTATTTTAATCAGTGAGGTGGTTTGAGAGAGAAGATGGTTTCTACCAGTTGTGCAAAAAGTTATGCTACTGAGAAGAGAGGTCTCTTTGAGACAGACACTCAAAGACAGAGAAGTAATTATCACCAGTATAACACCAAAGGGTTAGTTGGAAGGAACTGGAAAATTACAGTGTGCACAAACCAACTTCTCAAGTACTTTAGGCAGAATTTAGTCACCCATGTCCAAATATGTGATCCACAAAGGATTTGCTTAATCCTTTAGATGTCTGAGAGTCTGTAAGCGCTTAAGTTTGCACAGGAAAGCTTAGTTTGGCGTCAACATTTCTGCTACAAAGCATGCCCAATGGAACCATGATACTGGCTGAGCCAAATACTTTTTCTCCATCTCTGCCAAAGGCTGTGAGATTCATGACTTGCACCTCAGTTCAAGGAGGCTGGATCCAGTAAATATATTCAAAGCACACCTACAATTTCCTGATAGTCATGAAAGCTTGAGACGCTTTCATTAGCAGGGGTGGTGATGATAATCTTGTATATAACAGCTTAGCAGTTACCCTGCAATTTCCTCGAAGTACAAGGATGAGTTAAGTTCCCTTGTATTTGGATGGTCAGATTCCATGTCACCCACTTCTATTAAGGTGTCCTAGCCACCCATCTGTGGACTGCATCAATTGCTTGTTTCCCTGGGAGGTGGGTGGAGCAGCTCCCACATCTCCTGATGAAGATAAGCCTCCTGTGCCAACAGAAAACTGAGAGATCATGAGGCCCAAGAAAGGACAGGACAGGTTCTGCAGTCTTCTGCTCCGGACACTTTCCCCAGAAATGGAGACTCCTGAACTTGAAAGATGTAGGTTCAGCACAGCCAAACCAGCAGGACTACTCAGTGTACACAGCTGCAGAGTTGCAGGACCCTAAGAGCTTTTTTGGCTCAAATTTCAGCACCTGGTGACAGTTTAAATCATACATTAGGCATCTACATCCTTCTTTGGATTTTGGCCTAGGGGCTCTATAGTTATTTATCCATGTCAGGGGCATCTATGGACCAAGAGGTCTTGGGAGCTGTGGATTCTCCCGCTGACAAGGACCTACCACACAGTTAGGTCCCGTCCCTGATGCCTCATTAGTCCATATTTCTCTTATGCCAAACTCAACAGCCCAACAAAGTCTAGCAGTTGCCAATGGTTTCAAAAGGTGCTGATGGCCACAATCCTCAAAGAATTGGAACAGAGGAAGAGGCCACCAACATCTCTCCCTCATCTCCATCCTCCTGAGACTCTTTCACTTCAGATGGTTGCCAGTGCATGATCAGGGACACCAAATAGTTTCCAAATACATAGAAACTAGGTTCAGTAAATAAAAGAAAGGTTTTACCTGTCTCCCACTAAGTATAGAGTAGCTTAGGGTTTGGGATTTTTTTCTATTTATTTATTCATGGTTAATATCCCATGGGTGTTTCCCCTACAGATAAATTTCAACCTCTTTCATGTCCTCTATCTTCCTGATCTCAGTGATATTCCAGAATAATGACTTTCATAAGCTCAGTATCTGTTGTGCAATTGTTTATAAATTTTAATTTGCTGTCTCAGTTTCACTGAGTGTTCCCCTGCGGGTTTGGGGTTTTTTTTTTTGTGTAAGGAAAAATGGAAAGGAAGAGCATCTGATTTATCTTCTCAGGTCTATTAACTAGCTTGGATAGGTCTACCATATACTTTTTCATTTCCTCTCCAAATGATCCCAACATTTTCAGTCTCTATTCATATGGAAGTCATTCCATGCCTCCAATCTTTTTTTTTATTGTCCACCTCCCTATCTAGTTTTACTGTTTTCTCTCCAGAGAAGGGAGACCAGTGGAGAGCCTGCCATTCCAGGCAGCTGGAGGGGTACCATTTATGCCATGACACAGTGGGATCCAGCAGTCTCAAACTGTGAATTCCATTTTGAATTTGAGCCTCCATTTCGCACAACATGTTGAATGTGTTTAACCCTGAGCCAAGATGTGGAAACATGCTCCAGTACTGACAAGGCTGTGAAGGAAAGGTATTAGACACTACCCCAGAAAGCCATTTCGTAGAAGTCTGGACTCAGCCACTGCAATTGGCTTTGAACTGTTGGCCCAATCCCAAAGGAAAAATAGATTTTAAACAGAAGGTGCTGGCATGCCTGGTGGATCTGCAGCTTCACAGTCCCTGCACATGGCAAGAGGAAAGACATTTTGCTTAGCTGGAGATGTTGGTCTCAGCAGAGCTAGCTGCCTATTGCCACATGATGAGCTACTGGTAGGAAAAAAGCTCCTCTTCTGACTGATGGACAGATTCTTTAAAAAGTGAGGCTGTGTGGAGAGAAATGTAGACCATCCAGACATTTGTCATGACGAAAGTTTTATAGTGACTTTGAAAAAAAAAAAAAAAGGAAAACACCACATAGCAAAGAAGAATCACCAGACTAGCTAGAAATCTTAAGAGGACTGGAGTTCCTGTGATTTAAGCACAAATTTGATCTGGTATGGGTCCAGTGGACACTACTTTGTATGGTAGTATGGAATCCCTTGTGTTTTACATTGTAGCTTTTACTCCCACCAACTTTTTCTCTGCTGCTTTGTTTTACTGCTGTTCTGAGATTCTTTTATTTACTGCTGCACACAATCTGTCTATGTAATAAACAAGGCTCTTCCAGTCGGTCACAAAATTATATCTTCCTTTTCCAACATAGTCCATGTGGCAGGACACAGGCTGGCCCTGCTCCCATCATGTTTCCGTCCAGCCACATGCTGCCTTGTCACAGAGGAGACACTGTATGGAGAGTACTGTCCCACCAGATGTGTCAGCACCCTGCATCCAGAGGTTTGGCTGGTACTTGCAGCCTCCACTGCTTGCCATCCCAGCTCATCTCCCCAGGGCATTGAAGGCACCTGTGCAGCTTCACACCTGCAGAGCGCAGCACAGACAGCCGTGCTACTACAGACAGCAGAACATCTGGGTAGGTACTGTGTAAATAGGAGAGGGCTCTACCTGCAGAAATTGGAGTCTGTCACCCACTGAAGGCCTGCTGAAGATTTGAGCGGAACTCTTGAAGCTCTGAGTGGAGAATCTTCAGTTCTGCTGAAGATTTGGGCAGAACTCTTGAAGCTCTGGGTGGAGTGTCACACTGCACTGAGGAAGGACATAAGGACCACCTCAGATGAATCACCTCAGAAAACATCCTCATGCCTCTCTAGATTTTTCTGTATTTAATCTCGAGCCTTTTATTAATCTCACTGCCCTCTCACATGATGAAGAAGATCCTCGGAATACTCCGTGATGTTCCATACCTGCAAGACCCACCCTACCTCCATCATTGCCTTGTCCTGCCACGTCACCTGCAACCTCAGTCATCAACCAAGTGCATGACAAAAAACAACAAAATCGTTCAGCTAGAAACTTGTGGCAGCATAGGGGAAGGGGTCACCTCAAGGTTTCATAAAAGCTGAATCAAACACAGAAGTGAAAGAGCAAGTGCTCTGGGCACCAGGAAAGGCAAAGTCTTTGAGGCTTGACTAGAGGAGCAGTAGTGAAAGCAGGAAGTGTTTTTCCAAATAGCAGGGGTAACTGGGAAGACCAGAGGGAAAAGTAATGGATGTTTTATTCCTTGTAGGGGGAAGCTGTTCTTGGCTCTTGAGATTAGGTTGTTACATGCTCTGCACACATAACAAATAAATATTTGTTTTCCCTTTGCCACAAGTTTTTTTCTTTCTCTTTAGTGGGGCTGAATAATTGTTTCTAAAACACCTGTACTAGTGGATGACTTTGGCCAGGGGGTTTTTAATTATTTATAACTAAGTTAACAAATGGATCAGTAAGTCCTCCCTATTATACACTAAGAACTGGAGACTATTCAAACCACTGAATCTACCAAATTGAGCAAGCGAATAATAACAATAAAAAGCAAGGGTGATGAATCACAATGTGCACTTACTTGGATAATTCTCATTGGACTGTAATTATTGAATATGCCATTGTATAGTTTATAGAAAAAGTAAAGCCTCCATTATGCGAGTGAAAAATACTGCAGTTTGTCTGTCACTAGGTACTTGGTGACACACAGGGTGAAGCTAACTTTTCTGTTGTCCTGCCTGGTGCCAGGGAGTACAAAGGAGAAAGCATCCTGCATCTTCTGGTGTGGTTTACCTCATACATGAGGGCTGGGAAAGGAAAGTCCAGGGTAAAAATTCCTGTGTCTGAAGGAAATGCCAGGATAGAAAATGAGGTGATGCTCTTCTGGTCATGCCATTAACGGGATCATCTTCATGAACAGACAGAAGTCACTGCACTACAACTGTGAAAACACTGGGGAGAGGAGGGGATGGTGAAATGAATTGGTGATTAACAGTCAGCTCAGGTACTTCACTCCAAAATTCAGACCCGTGAAATGCCATTGAGCTTTTGGATTGCTTTAGGGGTAGTTTAGAGATGTTTTTTTCCAGAAGTACTTGTTTCTCCAGGCATATTGGATAAATCCATCTTGTCACAAATCTGGGTGGAAGAAGCAGCAATTGTAACTGTACCACTGCCTCCTTTGTGTCCAAACTTAGTGGGAAGAATATTTATCACATTTATAAGAAAGAGGGTCCAGGATCCTTTTTTAAATTAATTCAAATCTCCTTGGAAGGAATTCAGACACTTGATCTGTGATTTGACTAGAAGGCAATGAGATTGACTCTCCTAATCCCTACAATCCAGCTAATATATCGTAGCTACAGGGAGATGTGGGGATAGCGCAGGAAGCAAAACTGGTGGTTTTTCTTCTTGCATATGTCACATGTTTTGGATAAGAGGTGGAATAGGGAACAACACTCTCTTTTTCAAATTATTCACTTGCTTTTTTCTTAAAAAAGGATTTGAGGGCTAGTTCCAAACCAATAATTCAAATTCCAGTCTATTGCATCATCACAAGAGAGGCAGCAGACATTTCTCCTCCATTTACAGTCTGATTTGCAAACCGGGAGACTGTAGGACTCATGTCACATCCACAGGCTCAGCTTGGCAGAAGAAATAAGCCCTGTGCCCTCACTATGACAACCTTCACTGCAAGAGACTCCGGTCTGCTCCATCAGAGCCTGAGCTTGCACCAGGGTTTCTCACATCCCCAATAACTAGAGAGCTAGGGGCTGTCTCTTCTTTCCCCCTGATTCTCCAAGATGCTACCTTGTCTTGGTTCTGGCCAGCACAGGGTTAATTTTTGCAGTAGCCATGAGGGGGCATAGCCAGGACCCAGAGGTTATTCTACACCACCTCTTGTCATCGCTGGGAGTGGGAGGAAGGGACTCTCTTCTGGGCAGGGGTCCCTTCCAGTCAAGTAAGAGTGGCAGAGGGAGGAGTTGGGTAACACAGGTTCAGCGGAGTCCCGTGTGAACCATTTGCCTGTCGTGTACAATTTGATATTAACAATGCTGCTGTAACTCTTCATTTTCTTACCTCATTGCTGTTTCCAGTAAGTTGTTTTTATCTCAGCTCATGATTTTCACCTTTCGTGCCTCCAATTCTCCTCTCCAGCCTGCTGCAGGGGAAGAGAGGGGAGTGAGCAAGTGAGCAGCACGTGGTTTGGAGAATCTCTGTGGGAGCACTAAATTTGGGAGTGCCATTCCTAAACAACGACATATCTGTACCCCAAAACAGGGAAGCTGGAGAGGACCAATGTCCCCAAAATACCATGGAGAAGGGCAATGAGCTCCTGCCCTGGCTATTCTCCAGCTGACATATGGTGACTGAATTTGTCATAGACCTAAGTGTAATAGTTTCTGGCTCCCTGTTACATTAAAGCCACTTTAAAAGCTTAGCAACATAAAGAGCTTCAAAATGCAATTTATAAGGTACCTGAAGGTGTTTACTTACACTGCTTCTGGTGTAAATGGGAATCAGACTCGTGGGCTCTGTAGGTTGTTCAGGCTTGTGTAAGGAAACACACACGTGGTTGGAAGGAACTACTACTAGCCAAGGAATCACAAGCAATAATTTTCCTTTGGTAGAAGTGAAATAGCTTATACTCATTAGACCAGACAATCCTCGTCAGGGGGCAAGTGCTGTAACCAGCTTGTCTGTTGTAGAGATTTCTAATGTGTGCAGTTTCCAGTTGCTGGTGAAAACTCATACAGAGTCGCCAGACAACATTTATCAGCACACACAGTGAAAAAATATTAATTCTATGGAGAAAAAAAAAAAAAAAAAAAGGTGCATATTTTTCAATTAAACCTGATGAGGAAGGTGAGGGGAAAGTATCTTTCTTCCCTACGGTTTCTATCACATACAAGGGAGTATAAACCTGCTTGATGCAGTTACTCTTTGCTTTGACAGTTACCTAGTGATCTAGTAAAGACAATAGCAGGATTAAATGTAGCATTTGAGATGAATAGGTTATTTTATATTTTGAAAGCTAAGCAACATAGCTTTACCATGTACAGAACAGACCAGAACTTGGCTGCAGTCATTGCCTTGAGGAATAGATTCCTTCTGGCAATCCTATTCAATAGTGCAAGAAACACCCAACCAACTGAGAAAGCTTTTTCCAGAAAGGTATTGTAGGTGAGGGACAAAGCCTTTCAAAGCTCATCTTTATCCTGAAGAATCCTTCCACTTTGCTCTGTTCACTGAATCACACATTTGAAGAAAACTCCAAACCTTCTATTGAAGAAAACTCCAAACCTTCTATTGACTCATTTTTAAACTGCAGAAACGCTTGGGACGTTCCTGTTTAATCAAACAATTGCCTTAAGAAATAAGCTCTGGTGTAATTTTAAGTTCTGGCAGATGCAGTAAATATATTTGGGTCCAAACCACATTACATTATGTGTGTGCCTTACTTTGGATCAAATATACTAGTATTTTCATGATGTGTTTTACACATGAAGTGGTGATAACGCATCCATTTTGCAAATACTGTAGTGAACCTGAGGATGAATACAAGCACAGAAGCCAGAAAACATCTACATTTAAGCTTAAGAATAGGTTTATCATTCTCTCACATCAATTGTAGAACTAAAAAGAAATTAATTAGGAGGAGAATAATGCCAAAGCTGCAACATAAGCTTGTCACTTCTGCATGAGGTCCTGAAAACATTCATTCAGTACGGACAGAAATTTGGCTTCACCCACATTTGCAAATCCTCTTGCTTTCGTTTTTTGTGAATACTTGAATGTGATACTTCTGCAGCAAGAAATGGTTACCCAAAATCACCTAAAATTAATAATGCAGAATATTTGTGCAAAGTCGAGACTTGTACGGGAGAGAAATTGCTTTAGAAAAAAGATTCTGAATGTTAAACATAGTCATTTAGGGATCATTCTTTGCACGCAGCCAAAAGAGCTTGAATTTCAAGAATCAATATACTTGTGACCAACTGATTGCAAACAAGCTACAGACCAAGAATTATTCAGAGAAATTATCTGATGAATCATTCCAAATAAATTTCAATAATGAGCAAATGAACTAAAATTGTGGTCAGATGACGGAAACTTCACGAACAGAGGAGAGGAGGTAAAATTTATTGAGTTTCTTATTAGGAACTATTTGTCTAGATTTGCCTGCTACCATACAGTAACAGAAAAGCCATAAGAATCATCTGTGGAACAGATGAAAAAGAAGGCAGAGGAGTTCTTGTCCTGTTCTTCTGCCCCAAAGCCCATTCAGTCAGGACAGCTATGGTAGAAATACAGCCGCTTTTGCACTGCCAGAGCAGAGTAATATACAGCATGAAGGAAACTATATTTTTCGCTCTTACTATTTTTTTTTTTCATTTTGCCTCTGGAAGAACACAAATCATTTTTAAAATACCCAGTTCTCTGAGCACCACCTTTTAAAATGTCTTTCAAGCTTGTTACTACAGAATAGCTCAGCTGATTCAGCAGAGTCCTGGCATATTTAAAGTGGCATAAACAAGACCAAAACTTGGTCATTAGTGGAATTCAAGCAATTTCAACCCAAGTAATTGCTACCAGAGAAAAGAATTGGATCCTGTTCTGAATGCATATGAAACCCAGTTACTTTTGATTGAGTGACTAATAGGGAATATATACACTGTCTCTGGAGCTCAAATCTAGTTCTTCAAAAGACTCAGCATTTCTCATGTTTACTTTCACTACATGGTACCTCTTTCCTTCATCTAAGATTCTTGGCTCTGTACAAGTATCTATCCATAAGGAAGGGAGATTGTATCAGTGTTGGTAATAAAACTGCAATGCAAAAATACAGCAAGCACTTTGGTTTATGAGTGCAAATAAAACATTTCACTTCAACACACTGAGGACAGATTTATTTTCATTCACTTCTTTATGAAATGGCTCCCTATACCACTGCATACATTTGCCCATACGTGCAGGCAGAATAGAAAAGAAATCGTGCTGGTTCTTGGTTGCCCCCAGAACTGCCAGAGTTAATGTATGGTCCAAGAAGAGTTTTCCAATGGAATTTTAACCTTTTCTTCCAACAGAGATTCATGGATTTGATTCCTGTCATCGCTGAAGCCAACAACAAAACTATTGTTTATTTCTGTGGGAAAAGGATCAGGTCCCTTATTTGCAATTTTGGCTTTTTTCAGAATCGCGTATTTTTTTTTTAAAAGGAAATAAATCCCTATCTGCATTTAATCACACAACTAGCATGAAAATGAACTCAATGAATAAAAATGTCAGGAGTGGGAAACGATAGGGTTCTCTCTTAGCCAAGTTTTCTGTCTAAAATTAGCCTGCCTTTCTGGATTTACTGCTGTTATTAAGTGAATGTCCTTTTGACAATAAAACAGTGCTTCTTGGATTTAGACAATGTTGTGAAGAATATGATAAAGTGCTCTGTGATGTATGACTTTGATTGACTCAGGGGACCTTACTGTTTCGATGCTCTGGTCTGTTCTTTGTTTGCTAGATGAAGAGTTTCTGTTCATTTAATACTCAGCTCAGGACTAGAAGTTGGAGAAGGATGTGTGTAAAGATGTAGAGTACCTTGTTTCTGCCATACTAACATGATGAATTATAGTGTATTAAGAAAGTGTTGACACATGTGGGAATAGACTCTTGACATGCTTGCCAGTAATTAAGGCACATTGTATGTAAAGTCACTAAAAAAGTTGGAGCCTTATTCTTTGTTATAGGGACGTTTTGCCAAGTGCTGTTATTCATAGTCTTGATGGAAAATACTTGTATCTTCGAAATTGTTGTGGTTCACACAATAATGAATGCAACAGAAAAAGATTCATTAGTATGAATTTTTTTAATTTTTCCATTAGCTGGATAGGTATTCATTTTCCTGCCGGAGGGGAAAAAGTGTTCTAAAACCGGTGCCTCACTGATAAATTACCTGAGCATTACCAAAGCGGTCACAGGGCTTGAGGAGCTGCTTCTCAAGTGCAAGGGGCTCCGCATCCTCTGCACAAACACCCCAAGTCTGCCCCTGAAATGCTCTTTACCAGAACCTCCCCACACTCATGGCCAAAGCCGTAACTTCCCCACCTTTGGCTCCCTGACGGCATGCCAAGGGCAGTCTCCATGCCTGGAGGAGGGAGCAGATGGGCACCTTACAGGGAGCTGCAGCTGCCCTCTCTGGTCCCTCTGTGGATCACAGGGGCTTGGTCACAGTCCTGGACTGTGGCCCTCATGCCCTCTGCAAGATGTCACCTCCTCGCCCTGGTCGACTTCCACAGACCCCTTGCAGCTCTGGGGCCCTAACTTCCTCCAAGCTTTGTGCCGGTAAGATATGCATATTAGTCCGTCAGAACCTGTGGATCTAGCTATCCACAGGATGTATTGTGTCATGCTGCTACTCCATGCTCATTCTGGAGAAATTTGTCCACTTCTCTATGCTCCAGCTGGATGAACCTGTCCCTTTCCTGCAACTTAAGCACTACCGCTGCTGACATGAGGCTCTCATGTGCCCCAAGATATATTTAAACCTCTCTTTGGCTTTGTTCCTTTAATTGGTGAAAGGTGAGCACCTCTCCATCATTTTGAGGGGCAGGGTTTGGCAGGGAATTAGCACAGTACCAATTTCCTTAGCTTTCTCTGGGGAGCCTGTTGAGTTCATTGTAATGCAGCCCAGGCCTATCCTCCCTTTCTTGCTTTATGATATTTTGTTTCCTTTCCTTCTGAATAATTTTCTTGAAGACTGAAAAGCAATCATGAGACATTTCAGCCAACTCCCTGCTAAATCCTAAGATATGCCCTATTTAGATAGTTTTTTAATGCGTAATGCATGCATTTAGCAGAAAGATTTTACTGAGGGAGTTGGCAATTAGTGTTTGGTAAGTGCTGAAAAATTTGGTCTGCAGAGAGAATTTAGTACTTGATTCAAAATTACAATACACTACTGAAGGACAAACATGAGAGAGACTGAAGAGAGCTCGTAGGCTGACAGTTACTCAAGCATTTAGTATGAATAAATGCATATCTCTCAATGTGAAATTTCTCAGCAAGACTCTGTGCAAGCGTGGCTGCTGAATAGATGTCACCATCCTTAGCAAGTCAAACGGCACCAACATCAGTTCCAAAATGCTCACAGAAATAGGCCACAGTGAGTGTTGCAGGGCTGTGCTGCATGTGCCCATGCTGGCGCAGTTCGACTCCCTGGAAAATGTGACATTCTATGAATCAAAACCATCCTTGGATGTTGAGGGTAACACCATTCATTTATAAAGCAAGTGACAGGTTCACAGACAGCACAACTAAGCGTCAAAGCTCTCAGAAGACAAAAGTAAACTGGAAATTATTTCAAGGGAGCTTTTTAGTCTTTCTTTCTTTCTTTTCCGCCTTCTGGTACACTCTTCAATATCAGAATTTTCCTCAGATTTCCCTGCAGTTCTGTGCTTAAACGTGAATTCCAGCACCTTTTGATTTATCCAAAATATTTAGTTCAATGAATTGTATTGTTTACACTGCCAAGTTCTTTTATATCTTTCCATTGGCCATCATAGCCTCCACAGAGTATACCAGCCAAATATATAAACTCGACATATGTTTCTACTAGAGTAACTGGACTCGCAATTAAGTCCAATTAGTTTTCACTCTCAAGAATTTAATCACATCCATCATAGCACATTCAGTAAATCAGAGTTTTATTTCTCTCCTTTTCTACCTCGTTAGAGATTTACTTTAACATTCAGCTCCTGGGACTGTATGAACCTTCCAGCTCTTTAAGGGAATGATAAAGAGAAAAGGATGGGGAACAAAATAAAATCCCAAATGGTGTAACAGAGGTAGGAGAGGAACGATACCACTGCTTCTCACAGTAACAGATCGAAGGGGTATCCATTAAACCATGAAGCAAACGAAGATGTAGTTTTTTACGCAGTGCAGGACAAGTCCTGTAAATTGATTGCAAAAGAGGTTTGTGGAAGGCAAAGGTATAAAAGTGGTCAAAAAGGGATTACCCGGATTAGTGGAGAATAGGCCATTAGTGGCTATAAAAATGATGGCTTAGCTGCAACCTGAGACAGACTGTGGGAAGGGTGGTGGGAGGAAGCATCTCTCCAGCCTGCCCTGCTCTCTTTTCCTCCAACTCAGCCACTGTTTGCTCCTGCTCAATAAACTGTTAGGTTATGGTGACTTTTGGTCTGACCCAACCAGTCTGGAAGACCCAACCCTCCTGTATTTTCATTATGATAGTGGTTTTTTGGTAGCTCATTGCACAAAGATGCTAAATGTTTTTTTCTTCTTTTTTTTTCTTTTTTTTCCACTTTTTTATTAATAGAAAGAATGAAACATAATCTAGACTGTTGTGCTGTGGAAAGGTTGAAGATGTGTTCTCAGCTACAGCACTGAAGTCCTTTTTGATCCTGTTTAACAAGACATAGAAGACATTTAAAAGGTTCCAAACGCTGCAATGAAAATGATTCAAAGAATTAATAGTGTGGGAGGGAATTTCTACAGGAGATATAAGTAAAAAAAGAATAAACAGGACCATTTATTTTACAATGGACAAAGGAAAACATATGGTAGAGATATATAAAAAGTGCAGTGTGTGTGGAAGTCCAAGAATATGTTTCTATCCATATTCTCCTAGACTAAAAAAAAAAAGCACTCAATATGAAGCAAAATGCAACAAGTGAAAGAAGACAGATTTGTTTGCAATTCCTAAATACCTTCTAAAGATTACTGCTACCACACATTTTCGAAATAAATATATCCATGGCACACAGATTTAACTGTTTTCTTAGGGAAGAACTTTTTCTGTTCTGTCTGCTCTTAAAGGGTTCCAGCCCTGTTTCCACTCAATTTAAAAAAAAAAAATAGTGTCATTGACATTTTTCATTTTTCAAATTGAATTTCAAAATGCATTTTCAAGCCAATTTTTTTTAACAGTCAGAATGAAAGTTAAGGAAGAATCTTATTTCCTGTCAGCTGGCATTAGTTTTCATATGTTTTTTGTCCAGTATTGGGCTGTTTCACTTTTTATGGGAAAGCAGATTTTTTCAAAATGGCTAAACACAAAAACAACCATACTGTTGCAATTTAATGTTAAAAAAATAATTTAGCTTTTTTTTTCACAAAAACTAAGCTAAGCTAAACTAAGCTAAACTAAAATAAATAATTTTTTTTTTTTTTAAAAGGGTGACACATGAGGGAAATTTTCATGACAGCATCTTTTGGAAACATCCATCAAAGTAAACACTTTAAATTTAATTAAGAAGTTTCAAAATGAGATTTAGAGGCAAAAGGAACAGTAGAGCATGCACACTGAGAAGTGATGATGCAGAAGGGAAGACCTTCAAATGGACATGGCTCTGTTAGACATCCATTAATGACTGGTTAATGTGATCCTAGAGAATAAACAGGTATAAGCAAACTTAGCACAGAATGCTGAGTTAAGAGTAACCTCCATAGAAGTGTTGTAGCTGCTGTCAGTGATTCTGGGATTTTAATGTAGTTGAGCTATTAGTAAAATGCAGCTTAGTAGTTCCTACGTTTCTAGCAGGTATTTACGCCTAGTTTGGGGTTTGATCTAATAAACCTTATTCAAGTGAAAAAACACTGTCCAACCAACAAAGAAATGCTGGTGGATCACCTTCTGGTGCTCACACTCAGAATTTATTGGGTCAAAACTTCAACTGAAGGTGGCAGAAGTTCTGCCTGAGTAAACTCCAAGTGAGGACTTCCAGGTCTGTCCCAATGGGACTGCTCTCAGGAGTAAGGGTTGAATTGTTATACCACAAAATACCAGCTGTAGTTACGTTAACCAGGATAAAGTTTCAAGGGATATCCAATCTCCATGCCTCAATGTAAAGCTAATCACCAGCTGGACTACAGAACAAATTTCCCCTCTGGTATAATATCACACAATTATATGCATTATGAGGGTTTAAAATCTGGCATTGGCTGTGCTATTGTTGGAACTAGGATAACCACTCCAGTTCCAACAAGAGGCCATTCATCTGCACTAATTTGTAGGTTAGAGAAGGTTTTAAAATAGGAAGTCTTTTCTTATGCAAATAGGGACCTGGTAAGAAATCAGGGACCTGCAGGCAGTGATCTGGAGCATCACCAGATCACAGAGGATGGGCGTCAATGTGCCCATGTGTCAGGGCAACCTTTAAAACCAGGCTTTCATGGCACCATAATGTAATGAAAGCCTTAAGGCTGGGTCTCACACAGGGATGAGCTAGATTTTGTATCCAGCTTTTAAAATATTTCTAACAACCCTCTGGTCCAGAGAACTGGGAAGAAGGAATAAAACCAGAGAAATTAATCCTAATACATTTTTCTCCTGAACAACTGTTTTCTCTTTCATTCCTTTCCCTGGATTCATACATGGCTGTATTTGAAGTATTCAGCAAACTCTGTGCAAACAATGAGCACTTTCGCTTTTGATCCATGACTGTGGGTTGTTTCAGGGCTGTGCATTGGATATGTAAGACACATGGCCTTGGTTTGCTTTCTGTGAGCTGACTTTAGCCCAAGGCTACTCTGGAGAAAAAGAGTTTCCTCTCTGCCTTATTTCTTAAAGCTATATCTCTTTTTGAAATCAGAGAGTTTCTCTCCTCACTGACCAGGGAGCTGGCTCCTTCCACTCCCTTCAATTTTGAATTTTCCAGTGGAGGAATCATTCCCCTGTACAAATCTTGCATATAATGTCTGCTGTATATGAGCTTCCTGCACTCAGTGGTGTCATGCACAACCCCTTGAGCCCTTAGGGTACCTAGGGATGATCACTTTCCTATGTCACTGGTAACCTTTGGAAGTACCCTGCAAGACTGATATGAAGGGGCAGGATAGAATCACAGAGGCATAGAATATTTTATGTTGGAAAAGACCTCATCATCAGGTCCAACCATTAACCCAGCACTGCCAAGTCCAGCATTAAACCTTGTCCCTAAGTACCACAACTACATGACAATGAGCACAAACTCCTGTTCTTCCAGCCCGAGCCTTTCACGTCACTTGCCTTCTGTACATACAGCCAAGCTCAATAGGGGTTTCCTCAGTAAATACTAATTCATGGGGTTTCCATCACTTCTTGACAGTTGAATCCAGGTGTCACAGAAACCACGACAAGTGAAAGATGTTTAACACCTTGTAGTCCCCTAGACAATGACCCTAAAACAAACTTCCAGCAGATATCTCCCACACAGACTCCAAGCTGGCAGCCACCAAATCCATCCTCTGCTGACAAATACCAGCATGGGGTACCTTGAACTCCGTTTTCTCTGTACCTGGTGTCTCAAAGCAGCCTTTGAACTGAAACCATCCTGTGGTTTTGCAGCTGTGCCGGTCAGCCCACAGTCCCATGTGCTATAAGCTGGCATTGCAAGCCTGGCTATGATCACAGTTATCATCTCTTGTTGAAGAGACATGAGAGAAGCAGAGCCCGCAGGACCCTAGGCAGAGATACTGATCTGCAGCTCCAGGTTTAGTAAATATTTCCTCATGGACCCACCCCTCTCATTGGATAGCTGAAAGTAAAACATCAGCTTTGTGTCATCTGAGTGTAAACCATTAACACAGTCACCATTTAATAATTTTAAAGTTGTCAACAGCCTAGATTTTTCATGGGAAATTTGGATATTTCATGCAGGTAAGTAGGAAGATGGTGTCAAACATCCTTGCAAGAAGAACCGACTGAACTTCAGACACAATTTCACATCTTCCCCACGGCTGTGATTTGCAGGGGAGTATCACTCTGTGGGATTGCAGCACACTAGTCACACTTCCAGCTCCAGCTATTTCTGCTCTTAAACACTGGGAGCTCTTTCTATTCTTTCTTCTACCTATTTAAGAAAAACAACCAACCTTCCAGAGTAAGATTCAAATGCAGGTGAAAACATTTTGATAGGTGTAAAGAATAATGTCATACCTTTAGTAGCCAAGTATCAAAGCACCAAGTATGTATTCCCAGTTTATATCGCTAAGGTTATAAACACATCAGATGTTATAAACACAATCCCATAAGTGTAAGACAATAATCAGAGCAGGCAAAAAAAGATAAGGCCTTTGGCAGTGATGCAGAATACTGCTGTTTTCCAGTTAGGTGGAAAATGGTGTATTGAGGGGTACATTGGATAACATTCAGTTCTAATTCAATACTTTATATTCCCAGACTCAGAAGGGTGTTTTTAGACAGCAGCTACAAAGGTTCACCATCTTACACAACTCTTCTTACATCATAAACTCCTGTTAATGTCCCAGTTCAGCATGGCACAACGTGCCAGAAAATGGATCTTCTAGAAAGGCAGTGTAGCACATAATAAAGACAGGAAAAAATGAGGAGCTCCTCAGAGGAGTGCAATGGAGTATGCCCTTGCAGTGGGAATATTTTACAGGAGGCCCATTTTTATTTACTTTCATTATTTAATATATTTCTCTGTGATCCAGTATAAAAAATCTACATCCATTCCTTGCAAAGTGTGCAGATGACACAAAAATCATGGACTGGTAAATAATGAGAAAAGCAGATCTGTTCTACATGCAATCTAATTTGTATGGTAACTTGACCTCTTTAGAAAAAAACCCCAAACATATTTGAATGTACAGTTAAACATAACTCTGAGTATCCAAATAGTTTGCACACTGAAGAACTGGACTGTATTTTAGAAAGAGAGATTTAGAAGATGATTTAGAGGTCATGGCTGATAACCAACTGAGCTGCACAAGAGTTCCCCATGCAATGCAAAAAAGAGACAAAAAGAGAAAATGGGATCTTGGTATTTGCAAGCAGGGGACTATAAAACACAGGATTGAAAGGCAGATGCCCACTGTTGCTTGGAATACTAATAGTGAAAGGAACAGAGGTCCAGCTTCAGTGTTCACATTTTAAAAAATACTATTGACAAACAGGAAAGAGTTCAAGAAAGAGATGCAAATATACTTGCAATTGGCAAAAGCTGTTACTGAGATCCTAAAAAAAAATAAATCTCCATTCATTTAATTTAACCAATAGGAGGATAAATGGTGATTTATCTGTGGTTTATTATAGAGCTGGCTGGGTATTCTATCTCAACAATAGAAAATTAAATTTCCACAAGAATTTCTATAAAGAAAAAATAATGTTAATTTTCCTTCAGTACAAGCAAAATTAAATAGTTCACTGTAAGCCACTCTGCTTCTCATTTTTTTTCTATTGAAGGAAACTTTAAACTTCACCTTCTTGTAAACATATTTATCTGTGCTACAGGTACCTGTTTTCTCCTACAGGCCAGCCACAGAGTAATTTGTCACTTAATTCAGAGTTGCATATAATATTACAGGAGCTGTAGTCCAGCCAAGAAGCCTCTGCCTAAGTTGAATAAGGATAGTGTTTGTTCAGGCTGTAATTCCCAGGAGCAATGCAGCATTATGGGAAAATATTTGTTTTTAGTATTGAACTGACACAAAAGGAAGCCCTGGTCAATCAATTTAGTACATTCAAACAACAAGGGTCCTACATTAAAGAAAATGATAATTTTGTTTAGATTGGTTTGTTTGTTTGTATGTTTCCATTCTGGGTTTCCTTTATGTTAATAAGGCTTTTGTGTGCATGTTGTTTGGAGTGAAAACAAATGTTGACAAGTTGCATCTGCCCACTGTGTGAAAATTCCAAATTTTGTTCGGTTTTAACTTGCAAGTAGCTGTATTATATTTCCTATACCAGGGGACTCTCTGAATTAGTAGACAGAGACACGACATCCAGTAGGTGGAATCTGACACTTTATTAATCTGAACAAGATAAATGCCAAGATTTTAACAAGGGAGGGAATTAAACACTGTAACGATTTACCTAGGAATGGGAGAGACTCTCTTCTATGTGTGTTATTTAAAGATGGGCTGTCTTCCTATCTGTTCTAGCTGGTGATTCAATCCCATGGACTGTGTCGTAAAGATAATAACAACAATCCCTCCAGCCATAACATCTAAAAGTGCAGGAAGTCGGATTGCAGGGAGAGAAATGGCTAGAAACCCTCAGTCTTCAGGGCCAGAGAAGAGGGATGGTTACGTTACACCACTGGAACACCTTTCCTTGTCCATCCATAATACAGCTTCAGTGTAATTAAATATTTCACAGAAATACATTATAATTGGTTTGTGGTTTGAAGCCTGATGTAAGGTTAACATTGGAACTGCTACTGTCTGCCTTGCACTCAAAGAGCCTTTTCCTTGCTTTCTCACTTTTCTTATACTCTGTTCCGAAGCAAATAAATAACCTTGTTAATGGCCTATTCTAGTTCCCAGACCAAAGCAGGACAATTAAAGTCTTATGAAAATGCTTTAAAATTATAGTTTTAATTACCATAGAAGTATTAAATGAGAATGCTGTATGGCTGCTTAGTAAAAATGGCAGTGAAAATAATGCAGACATCTCTCACCTCCAACAATGTCACTCTGTCATGGCTTCTGTTTTCTGGAGGATGTTGACAAAATGGGCAGAGATGAAAGCCTGCAATAAAAAGAGCAGGATATTCTAAGCTCAAGTTAATCCATCCAGAGAACAGGGAAACCTCTTTCAGTAACAAAATAGGCCTTCTTAAGGTCAGTAACAGCAGACTTCATCAACTGACAACAGACTGCTGAACACAAAGGAAGTGTGACTTTTCCTTTTTCTTTGCCATGCCTCAATAGCTTTTTTTCAGCCTGCTGGTCAGTTTGTTCACAAGAAAAACCTCTTGTGCAAGATATTCCAATACGCCCACAGAAATGACTCTGCACTGCTGCGCTACCCGATAGCCTTTCGCATGACAAAGTGTTGGAGTTGTGTGTCCAGCAGTGCAGCAGGGGCTAGTTAAGCTTTCCAGATATACAGCGCTCAGGCAGGGACCAGCCTCACCATAGGTTTTCCCTCCGCTATTGCCAAATGACAAAGCACTAAAAGCTCAGCAGCACGCAGCACCATTAAACTGACTGATGGCAAGAAGTCATCAGAAAACACGGTTCTGTAAATCTTTCCCCGCACACATAAAAACTGGTCTCAGATTTCCCTGCCCCCTCCATGCACACACATACACATGCATTTCATAATTTCCCAGGAAGCCTAAACAAATTGCATTGCATTTGAAGCACTACCTCACAAAACAAAACCCTCAACATCTTATTATTCAAATACATGAGCAAGGTTCATTATGAATTCTCACAACTAATTTCTGCCTTTTTGAAGCACTGTAGGAAAATAACAGTCTCCCACTTTGAAGACATGGAAACAAAGGGAAAAAAGAAGCTGATGTCACCAGGGTTTTGGAGACTGAACTTGTGTGAGATGCAGCTAGGGGCGAGGGCTCACGTATCTGGGAAAAACTCTCCCAAACATCCATGGGAGATCTTCGCCCACAGCTGAGGAAACAATGAAAACTCAAAATTTCCCGGGTTTGGTCTCACTCTGTGCTCAGCTCCGGCTGCTCTAAAATTAGACCTGTTTTACAGACTTGGCTTCAGCTGCCACAGGAAGCAGAGGCAGCACATGCCAGTCCTGCAGATTTATGATTAATATTAATGGGGAGGCGCTCCCAGGCTGGGGGTAGCCCCACGTGCCAGCAAAGGCATGGTGGACAGTCCCCATGCGGCCACATTCACCATCTGCAATGACTGAATGGAGCAAGGGTCGAGCAGTGCAAATGTTGTTATGATTAGCCCTCACTGGGGATTTTTTCGTACAAGCTGTCCGTTTGTTTGGCAAATCTGAAGTGGCCAGCAGAAATGTATCACCATCAATGATGCTCCTGTTGGAAAGACTCTCTCAGGCCCACTGTGGTGTGTTCAGGAGGAGAGGACCTTCCCGGAGAAAAAATAAACCACTCCAGGTCCCACAGGAAGGTAGGAAATAAGGTCCATTTTCCTGCGTGACCTGACAGCCAGTTTAACTTCAGGCAGAGTTTTGGTTAAGTGCAAGCAGTTCTCAATTGAGCTTGCAGCCTGAACAAGTCCAAAGAAAGACGTTCATATGAGTCACTGGGTCAGCCTTTGCTCATGCTCCTGCCCCAGGGTGGCAAGGTTCCTTGCAAAGGCTGGTTGGGCTCTGCACTGCCAGGGCACGGACACACCCCACAGGGATGCACGGAAGGAGGGGACAGGCACCCATCAGTGCTCTAGGGATCCCTCTCCTGCTCTCGCGTCTCTTGAGACTTGACCTTGTCATCTATCATTGGCATTTTCCCCAGTCCCTGTGGTGCCTGGTAGGCCCTGTGTAGATCTGGTAGGAAAGGAGGACCCAAAAGATCCCCACACCCCCTGCTGCTAGGGGAAAACAGCAGAACATTTTGCATCACACTAAGTGTGGGGGCTCCATGAAAACAAACAGTTCTCCAAAGAATAGCCCCACTAACACACCTTCTCCCTAAAGAAAGTTGGCTCAACAGTGCTTTCAATGACCTCAGTAATGAAAATATGTATGTCTTCCCCACGAAACTGACTGTCATCAAACTAAGAAATTAACTTTTTCTACAGTGCTAGTAAGAACATATAATGATGATACTCCTGACCATGAAAAATGGGAGCTTTCCCAAGGCTCAGAAAAGGAGGACCACTTTAGGCTCTGGTCCCCAGAAGCAGAATACAGAATCCCCCAGTTCCCAGCCCCTTGGTTTAGCAACGTTGGCTCAACTGCTAAGCCAGAACCCAGGCACTGAACATAGAAAAAAAAAATCCCTCCAAACATTCAGTAAACAATGTCTGTCCCCAAAATAGCTTTCTAGTTTTCTTGTAATGTGCTTCCATGCATCAGCTTATGTGACCCTGAACTGGTATCATTTCTCACTTGGGAATTTCCCCCTAGTATTTGTTGCTGCAACTCTTGAAGTATGAAGAATGAAGTGCTGGACTCTTACACTCCTTTGTTTCCTCCTTTCATTTATTTTGGGCTTGATGGGGAAAACATATGACTGGATATGTCATTACAGGCAGACAATCTGATAATCACTAGCTGATAGGACAGTAACTCCAAAAACTCTGTCTGTAGCCAGTTCATTCTCTTCCAGTAACATCATGAGACTGCAGGGGTCAGGGATAAAGGCCCTGATATTTTTTTCCTTTTCAAAAAGGCTCCAGCCTATGTCCACCGTGCTCAAGGCTTTTGATAGAGATATTTTGGAGCATTTCATATTCCTTTTTTGCTTATTTACAATGACTTCTTAAAACCTCTTTACAGTAGTTTGTTTCTGTGGATTTGGGACATACATTCTGACGGTCCTTGTGGTCTTAAACAGATGCTGGTTTTCACAAAGCAGTTGTACATCTTCCCAAAGTGCAAAGATGGGGTCCCAGAAGTCCCACTACCATTTCTCCCGTAGGAGAGGCAAGGTCAGCTATCAGCCACATCCTCTTTGTGCAAGGGGGCCGTGCTTCTTGGCAGGGGAGATGCTCTATGGCACTGAGTCACAGGAGTGAATGGGCATGGAGGAGGTACAGGAGATGATCTTCCCATGCACTTCCTTACCATCACCTCTTTCAAGGCCTTCTGTTGCTGTCCTAGTTCCTTTTTTGCTTTTCACTCCTTATTTGCTTTTCACAAAGCTATCAGATACCTCAGTTGAGAACCACAGAGGGGACAAAGGGCCTAAAACAGTCACTCCCCTGCGATGGTAGGCAACAAAAGCAGACAAAAACCCACCAAGAGATGCCATACCTGAGCACTGGGGAAGCAGAAGGTATGCCAGACCAGCCTCAGCTGCCCCCTGCGTGGGTTTGCAGCACTCTGGGGCAGTGCTGCAGGGAGGGCAGACAGAGGCTGCACGGCAGCGCTCTGATGAAAGCACCTGCGACTCCTGTGAAAGCCGACACTCACTGCCTGCGGTGTCCCTGAGACTCCGGATCCCAAGGCCCTGCTTTACTGCAGGAGCTGTGAAGGACAGCCTCGGGCTTCACAGCAGGAAAAAATACAAGGGATCAAGTATACAGAGGCACCTCATAAAGTGCCCCTTCAAACCACATGCGGATTTACAAGAGGGAAGTGAGTGGCCCTCGGGGGGGCTTTTACTTGCCTATTAGCACTGGCCAGTGCAGGGTGCATGCCCAGACCCTGGGATGGAGCTGTCTACACTACCCCATGGCTTCTTTCAAGTGCAGACAGGCTGCTGCACACACACCTCTGGGCTGCAGCAGGGCTCCATGGGACACAGCCGCTGCACCGCCTCAGGCAAGAGCATCCTCCAATTTCTTTTCCACCAACTTCCTTAACACTTCCATCCTGCGCTGGGGAGACACAGAATCAGCCTGAGGGGAGACTTGGGACAGCACACAGACCGCCAGGGGTGCCATCTGCTCTCAAGTTCCCCAGGTAAATGTGGGTCTGGGGAACAGGCGCATCCCTGTCAAGCAAAACAGACTTAGAGCCTGGAAACAGGTAAAGCCTGAAGGCACAGAAAGAAGAAGGAAAAAATAAGGCAAGAAAAGAAGGAAGAGCAGAGCGGAATAAAAGAGGTATGGAAAAGTGCACGGCTGGAGGGTAGAGCTCCCTCACAGAGAGAGGGCAAGAGCAGTGGTCCCTCTGGATCATAACGGGTTGCACAGGAAGCAGAAATATAAAGGAAGGAGAAACACAAAGGAATGAGAAAAAACAAGAGATGGGGAGAGGGAGAGGATAAGAAGGGATCTGACTAAGAGAAGAAAAAGATAACATCAGAGCAAATGAATTCAGGACAATGGAGGAAAACCGTGCATGGAGGAGCTGAGTAGGAGAGCAGAGAGGGAGGAAATAAGCATCCAAATGAAGAGAGATCAAGGCAGAATGCTCCCAAGGGAAACTAACTGGGCACTCTGAAGCATTGTCAGACATAAATAAACCAGACAGGAGCATTTGGACACTTGGAAAAATGAGAGGAAAAATACAGGGTGATAAAATATAGCAGGAAAAAAGTGGGGTGGCAAGAGAAAGAAGGAAAAACTCCTAAAACAGAGAAAAAGAGGGAGTGAGCCAGATAATCCAAGCAGTCCCAACATATTTGCATGCACACTTTGAGGTGTTTGCTCTAATGAGCAGTTAGGACAGCAAAAAAGTACAGAGTACTGCAATCACATCATTTGTATGGACAAGTGGGGATTTTGCAAGCTGGAAGATACATGCACACAATAATTGGGGGTGAAAGTTGGGAGGCCAATAATTACAGCAGTAAATCATAATCCTTTTAATATGTTATCAGTTTGATACCTAAGAAATAAATGAATATGCATAAGGGGTTTGTGCTTTAGAAGTGGCAGGAAACTTGACTGCAAAAACAAAGGGAAGGGAGAAGCTCAGTTCTCCCTCTCTTTTGAGTCAGAGAGTGTAATGAAATCCACTCCCTCTCTCCACCATCTCTGTCATGATCATCATTACTAGACTTGGCTGGGAGTTTCACAGTGCAGTTATTTTCTAATGGGAATGCACTTACTACAAAACCGAAATTTTCCACAAGAAGATTTTGATTTTGCTGTAGAGAAAAATCCTAGGAGAAAAATTTGAACCAAGTGTTTCATTTTAGGTCATTTTAACCACAGCCAAAATTTAAAAAAAAAAAAAAGATATGGAAGTTTTTATTACACTACTATTAGTGGAACCTGTACATTTTCAGTTGGGAATAAAACACCTTTAAAATTTAACAAACCAGTTTACTCAAAATTTTGTTAAAGTCATTGTATCTGTAGCTTTGTAGTGGGAAATACTGCGCGTGCGTGCGCATGTGCGTATGCATTCCCCCATGTGCCAAGAAACAAGTGAATAAAAGTAAGGGAAATAAAGGGAATAAACAAACATCCAGAGTTTATTCTAATTTTGAGATGATTGCAAATGAAAGCCATTGTGTAAGCACTCTACTAGGCCATCTGGGTATTTCTTTCTTTTCTGAAGGGATTTAGTGATCCTCTGGCAGGGAGGGAGAAGGGAAAGTTGTTAAGCAGTAATTTAGAGCACATATGTAATAAGAAACACCAATCTATACTCTGAAATGGTGAAGGGTAGGAAATCTACTATAACCCTAAGTAGTTTCAGTGATTAATTGTCTTTTTGTTTAAAAATATGTTGCTTTCTTCTTATCTGTGGTTGCCCAGTTCCATCTTCCAGTGGTTGGACTTTATCACATCCTTTGTCTGTCAGAGGAAAAGAGTGAACTGTGACCAAATTTCTGTTCCCTGCGTACATATTTATAGATTGTGATCAAGTCACCTCTTAATCTTCTCTTTGTTAGATAAACAGAACAAGCTCCTCAGGCCTATCACAGTAAGACGCCTTTTCCAGACCTTTCATTTTTCACATGGCTTTCTTCTCTGAACTTTCTCCAATTCATCCAGCACCCTTCTCCAGCTGAGTAAATCAGCACAGAGAACAACATCCCACAGTGGTGCCAAAGGTAGATGTAGCCTTCTGCTTCCTATTTAGAAGTCTCAGGACCAGCTCTTTGGAGAACAGCCTTTCCCAGAAACTCCTTCTTGACTCACGTGCAAACACCTCAGTCCCATCTTCTTCATAGATTCAACGGCCAGATCCACCAAACACTTGCATGTGGTGCCGTAGAGAGGTTTAGAGGTGAGTTTGGTGCCCTTCTCCCAACCCCACTTATTGTGTATGGATGCAGGTCACCCACTTGGATTTGATTTGGGGGAACTGAATCAAACAGTGGAAAGCAGTCAGGAAGTGGCTTCCCACACACATCCCAGCCGCTGCCGCAGGCATTAGGATCTGAGTGAGCAACTGATGATTAGTCTGGGGATGTGAACTAACTAACTGATTTGACATCAAACACTGCGCCACATGTAGAGACCCCAGTGTGAGCTGCTTTAATCTGCTGCTCCACTCCTATTCAGCCAAATAATTTGCTAATGTAGATATGGTTAGTGATGTCCAGAATCTGACTAAAATCCTAATTAAAAAAAAATACAAAACAAACCACTTGGTTCAATTCAGTTTCTGAAGTAATAATGTCTATTCATGTCTGTGTTTCACTTTTTTTTTCTCTCTGTGTTACTTTTTAGGAATGATTATATGTAAACTCCAAGAAAAACATCTTGAATGGCAGAAGACCAGCCTTAGCTTGTTTGAGGACTCCGTTCAAAACATCAAGCAAATTATAAATTTCCACTGGCAATTGCATTTTCAGATCAATCAGTGGGCCAGCATTTGACCACTTTCAGTGTGACATGCCAGTTTCATATCTATATAATTAATATTTATAATTGAGGATATATTTGTTTTCTTAATCAAATTTACATCATGTGCCAAGCTTAATGCCATGCAGAATTCAAAGTACATTACATCAAATTCTATTAGCTGTATTTACCATAATTATCTTGTTTTAAAAATATATCAAGTTAGCTGCATAAACATTTATAAAAAAGGGGTTTTAAAATTATGATCTCTTTCACAGAGTTAGTAGCAACAACAACTTTAATTTCTCTAAGACCAGAGAAAGTCAAATGGAAATGCACATGATTGATGTTCTCATCCTATATGTGTCATACAAATAAGACTGTATCTTTCCAGTTCTCTCAAACTTTCCTAATGTTCAATGTCTTCTAGAAAACCATTATTTATAGTCAAAGGAGTTTTTTGACTTGTTCTTTTCAAACTTGTGGACAGAAGTTGTTCAAGCCTCTCATTTAATATACCTACTTTAGTAGCTGCTGTTAAAATATTTTCTTGAATTATTGTTGTAATGGAAAATACATCATCACTATTACGAGATTATATATTTTCAACTGGCTTTTTCCAACTAACACAGAGAGCTATTCTTGTCTTCTCTGTGTTAGTATAAATAATTCTACCATTTCTATCCACTAAGAGAATCATCACTGATAGGTTTTCTTCCCTAAAGTACATCAAAAACTTCATGTCCTTAACTTGTATGATCATTAACTCTGTTAGGCAAATGCCTCTACTTACACTTCTCTTGCTACCCTTGCAAATTTATCACCATTTCTATCTTCTGATTTAAATTAATTTTTGTTGCGTCACTCTTTCTTTCAAGTGTTACATGTGGGTTTTTGTATAATAGAACAGCTTTCACTTAAGCTATGTTGTTTGGGTTTTTAACAACTACGTCTTTTTAGTAAAATGTTTTTAAACAGTTTACAATTATCATTCACATTTTTCTGTTTAAATTCTCCCAGTAGATCTGGTTTATAATTGTTTTCAGCTTTATAAGACTGTCCTTTCTAAAGAACCAAAATCTGTACTACTGGTTCATATTTTACTCCTTTTGCAAACAAATACAATCAAGGCACAATATTGTGCACATAAGCAGATATTTGCTTCAGTTCTGCAATCAATATCTCTCTATATGTCGTAATTAGATCAGGTTTTTGCTGAAGAAATAAAATCTCTACTCAGTCATAAGGGGAGGATGGACTCAAGGCTCTGATCAACATTTGGCAGAGAAGTTTGGATCCTTGTGGTCTTGAGTGAGCATCCTAAGCCCTGAATAATGACCCTTTGAACCCACTCTCCTAACAAATCTAGCCTTTGTTTTCCAATTTTATTCTGCCTTAAAAAGTAGAGTTTTAAAAGCTGCTCGATTGTAGCTAATTTTTGTGGTCGACGTTGCATATTCATTTTCTTTTTATTCACACTTAAAATGAGAAAAATATTCAAACTGCCTCAAAGAGCTGTTTTATTTAAGTCACACAAAGAAAAAGAAACATACTTGTCTAATTGTGATCATCCACTTAATATTCGACTTGCACATATCGTCTTACCCAACTTTGGTACCATTGCATGAAATACACACCCAGTTACCCAACACTGATGGGTAAAGAATGACCGAACTTGTTGGCATCACATTGTCGTACAGCTTCATTCTTTACTTGCTTGGGAGTCTCATTTTCTACTGAGCAAAAGCATATCGTTCCCTCTTTTAAACTTCTTCTTCATTATGACTTTAAGATCCTCCTGGCTGTTCAAACCAACTCCTCCATCAATAAATGGTTTACCTTTCCAGTGAGTAAATTATATCCAAACTTTACCTTCTTCTCTTCTTAGGAAAGGTAGGCAAACATCCTCAAAGTCATCCTTCTATCTTCAAATACGATCAGCAGCACCCATCTATCTATGAGTTACATCCCAGCCACTCTTCTTCAGGTTGCCTCCCTCTGCTTTAGAGATCCAAATATATGTCCTAGAAGGCCACCTAACAAATTCAGGGCTGTCATCACAGAGCCTTTTTCTTTGAATCTAGGGTAACTTAACAAGACCAGTAGTTTAAGACCTCCTTGGTTTCTCCAAATCCCTTGAGGTCTGTAATTGCTAATGCTACCCAATACTATCCTCTGGTTAACCTCTGCCATACCATTCATGCAAAGGCCCTCTTTCACAGATGGTCCTCTCCCTTCAACAGGGCTACATTCACTTCTGACAGTGATTCTCAGAGATTCTATTACACATGCCTGCCTAAATGGCCACAGTTGTTACTTTCAGATGGATAACTTGTACTTATTGTCTGTGTTTTTGTCATTTCTGGCTTAGTCCTGCAGCACATCCTTCACATGGGGCTACATTGCAATTTAATTGGAAGCAGGTTGTGGTGCAGAAGGCAATCACACACCTGGGATATGCATCTCTGCTCTCGGACCCAGGTCAGCTACTTCTGAGTGGCCTGACTGATTTGAATATGATGGTTTGGGCACAGGAAGCCCAGAATCTCTAGGGAAGGTCCTTCCTAAGACAAATACTCGGTCATGTCTCTCTCAGATATGCAGGCATTAGACGCACTGAGAATGGATTATGTTCCCTTCAATATAACAGAAAAGATATAGCCAGAAAGATACTCACAAAAAAACTTCCAGAGCTTCATAAATCCCTTCCTGTAGTCTGACACCACCTGTATTTATTGACTTTTGAACATGCTACAAGACCCACATGTTGGAACAGCCCTTTGAGGAGCCTTAAGAGGACTAGTCGAATGAATGGGGCTCCAGTGTTTATTTACTTCAGTTTGGTAGAAGCAGTGAGTCAATTATATTGCATTTTGGTTTTGCAGGTCTAAATTGGCAGAGTGCTTACAGCCTATGTAGGAATATATTTTGTTTGTTTTAAATATCTGAAAAAAAAATTTGAATAAATAAAATGATGCAGTTGGTGTAAGATTTATGATGCCCTGAATTTTCCATGATTTTAAGTGGTTGGGTTTGTACATGACGTGTTACTCAAATATGCAGCCCAATACCAGTCTTGTCTGGCTTTTGAAACAAAAGGTCTTTTGTTGTGGTGAATCACAGAGAAAGCTTTGCAGGTCCTGTTTTTATGATGACACTTACAAGCAAGAATTCCCATAAAGTCCCATCACCCTTTCTGGAGAGGAAAAGTTAGGATTCATACAGCAGATACGCTGCTATCTGTCAGAGTCAGAAAGTCCAACACTGGGAAAAGAAAAAATGCTGAATAACTTCACTTTTTGCCATCATTTTCCACATAAGGTATCCAATATGCATCATTCAGCAATGAACAGTCAGAACCATAAAGTCTCTCAACACCATTCATCCAGTTACGTGCCCCATTAATTTTCCAATCAAATTAACTAACAACAAACCGACTGCCTTCTATGACCATCTCAGAACTGAAAATTCTCTTTGTTCTGGTAGTGTTGAAAGCAGATTTATGAAAAATACTCTTACTTAATAAAATAAACTGAATAAGTACTAGAGCACATCATTCACTGATGTTGTACAGTCCTGTGAATATTAACATCTTCAAAGCAGATACTCACTTTAGCCAACTCCTTGCTTAAGTGTTCCAATAAAATATATCCTGAAGTCACTGGGAGCCTTTCTGCTGGCTTCAGTGGACATTGGAGTAGCTTCTAAAACGTTATCAAGGCTCAACAGATGAGCTTTTAGAGGCTTTTCTGACTATTAGGACAAGCTTTCCTTAAAATAAATTTTTATGTCAGGAAGGCTTCCTAACACATTACAAACAGGGCCATGAAATGTTTGGCTAAACTCAAATCCTTCTGCACCAAACAGAAAGTTTTTAATACACTGGATAGCTACAGTTATGTCTGGGAAACTCTTACTTAAAGCACTTTAAGGTAAATATGGAAATTAGGAGATTAGAAAAGCAATGTGTTGGGTGAGTTATTAACCGAGGTAATCCAGGCCTCCTTACCCATGTGCCACCATATGCTCTACGTTCTTCCTTAAGCTTATCCTAATGTGTTTTCCTTAAGGCTCTTTTCCACTTCCTTAGTTCATGAAATAAAGCAACATTAACTCGTCTCAGTGTTAACAGATGTTGTGAGGAATTATTTTAAAGTCACTTGTATCCTGTATCTCTCCATATCTTTCAGATCGATTGCAGAAAATTTTAGGAGGTTTTGCCCAGGAAAAAAGAACCAAACTATAGGGATTTACACCACACCCTCACTATCATTAAATAAACCTAGCATGAAGCTAAATCAATGCAGTCCAAGTATTTTTATACATTTTAGAAGTCTTTTCACATCCTCAGTTTTCCCTTGAACTGGCAGAGATCCAGTATGGGACCCAGTTCATGTTATTTATACTCTTCATGTACAGCTCTGATTTGGAAAATCAGAGAGTGGTGGAATGTCAGAGCAGAGAAGTGATTGCACTAGCCACTCCCTGCTGCCTTACAGACATAATAACAAATCTGAACTTTCAGGAGCAGAGCAAGAAGCTCTACTGGATGCTTATTATTATTATTGTTATTATAATTGTTATTGTTATTATTTCTCACTGCCTTTCAGTGGTATTCGTGCCCAAATACAGTCTTCCTAGAAGATAAATTGCAGTAGTTAAGTACTTAGTTCAGTAGAGGAAAGAAGAAGGAACACATAATGGGGAAATTTTCGAAGTGTGCTTCCAGTAAGTTCAACTGAGCGCTCAAAATTTTGGCTATCTATGTGAAGTTGACATGACAATAGCAACACTAAGGATCTTCCTTGGTAGGCATGGACCCAAGTGACGTAGATGGGAAAAAAATGTACTTCAATGTGCTGCTGTTTGAACCTCACCTCTTTCAGGTCTGGGAACATTTTATTTGAAGTTTTTAATGCCACTTAAAAAACCCAAACAAACAAACATCTGAAATGGAACTGGGTATAGATCATAGTTTCCTCCCATTTAGGCTCTACACAATTCCTCCAAGATGCACAGCAGGACAGGAGCACATTCACATTCGGCAGAATTTGGCCCACTGGTATCAGCCATTTGAATACACACACAACGTGCTGTAAAAGCAAGTATTTGTGAGGACTGGACAATGTGAAGAGGTGGGGCTGAGCCATATTCTCATCGTGAATGAGTGATGACACCCTTTTATCCAAACAAAAGAGCTAATGTCTACTGGAAGGATAGCCTGCGGCAGGATTGCTTTAGGAGAACAAAGGCACTTGGTTTGCTGGAGCACATGCGGTAAGAGTGCCGACAGATCAAGCAAAAAACACAGTTTAGCTAAAGAAGGACATTTAGATCTGCCCTGTGGATGGGACCAGGGGTCTGGCATTTACAGATTACACATTGGTTAATGAAATAGAAACTGGTGACAAAAGTTTGATAACAGTAGTAAGAGGGGAGGAAGGGGATGATGAAATGCGGAGTTGTCACATGCGGTCACTGAGGCAGAAACATGGCTCACACGCAACTTAAAGGCCCACAAGGTATGCAGGGAAGAAGTATCCAGTCCAATGGATGAGAGGAGGAAAGTATTTCAATTTGCATTATGATGCCTTCAGCAGCACTTCAGCTGAAGAAAGATACATTGGGAAGGAGGAGTCATCAGAGCAGTCTTTAGCTCAGAAGGAAATTACTCCAAAAAATCAAATTGTGATTTCTATGTGAGCACCAAGTAGTCAGGATATTTCCTCAGGAGCACTTTCCCTCAGGTGAAAGGCAGTCACCTACACCCTCTAGGCTGCATTGCTGTTCCTCCTGGTTGACGCTGTCACTCTGTTTTGGCTCCAGCAGCGCCTGTGAGAGGACCAGTAGGAGCAGAGCAGGAAGCTCTCCTGGACAAGAGCTTCATCCATAAATACCACATCACTCTGAGGAAATTTCAGTGCCCACCTCCACACCCATGTGGGAACACCAACAATTCCAGACCATGCATCCCGGCCCCAATGTCCACACCTCCACCTTGCTAAAGAGAGTTTTCTGGAGACACAAGCAAGAGCTGCTTACTTTCAGCCTAACATATGGCATTTCTTTTGACAGAAAATTGTATGGTGACCAGCCTGGCAGGCTGTTGGGTTTTCAAGCCACCCTCAGCCCTTTCATGCCTGGCTGCGTGACTGGGCACTTGTTCCTCACGAGCACTTGCTTCGGGAATGAGGGCCCCCAAACCCACACCCCAAGAATTCAGTATTTGTATGATTTATATGCACATTTTATACCACGTATGGGATACATATATGTAATGTAGCCACAGCCCTGCCCTCCCCAGATGACAACATCGCAGCGCAAACATCACGGCATCACTGATGCCAAAACACAAACACCATAAAACAATCATCACGCTATTGGGGCTATAAACATCACAACATCAACCGGGCCCTAACAGGCTTAATTCATTCCTTTAGGCAATCCTCCAGGAAAAAATGACACCAAAAAAAAAAAAAAAAAAAAAAAAAAAAAGAAAAGAAAAAGAAAAAAAAAAAAAAAAGAGAGAGAGAAAAAAGGCAGGGTGGTGGGTGGGTAGCACATGCAGGTGGGTAGTGTGGGCACCCAAACATCCCCTTCCCCCAGTGGGTTATCTGCACTTTATTAAAACTGGCTCTTCTCATCCCTGATTCATGCATCTCAAATCAGGATAAAATCCTGTAACCACATTAGTCAATCCAGACAGATTCGTCCATTACTTAATGCATTACTCAGATTTCAGTAACAGAAGGTATGTGATCTAGAGTCAAGTTCTGTTATGCTTGGATGAAAATAAAAACACTAAAAAAAGTTTGTGGTAACTGCACCTGTGAGACAAGATTCACTGATTTTGGGAATGATGGCTAAAAGATTTCTAGCAAGCAATTTAAAAAATACATGTCTCCATTTACGTTAACAGTTTTGTTCTGATGATCATGACAAAGGCCTAATAGACTAGCAATGAGTACCTCTGTCAACAGAGAGCAAAGGGACATTTTCCTCATCATTATTTCAGCAGCTAGGTCTGGTCCTGTGCAGTTTTTCCTACAGTAACAGGATAGCATAGAGGATCTGTGGCTGTTCATTAGGAAACAAAAACAGACAGGCCAATAGCCAAAAATCATGCCCACAATTTCATAGTCAAATTTGGAGAGAGGGAGGAAAAAAAATAAAATCTAGAGCTCAGTGTTTTGATTTAAACCCGAATTTATCTATCAGAGCTTGTGTGGGTAAGAGCATAAGTTGTTTTTTTTGCCAAGGAGCATCTCCCAAAGGTTGCAAGTGATTTGAAAACAAAGAAAATGCATTTTAAAAGGTAACAAAGCTCCACTGCTCCTCACCCGCCCTTGGTTTGACACCCAATTTGGGCTTTAGTGAATCCCTGGAGTCATCACCCATGGTTCTCAGCAGCATGATTGCTAGTTGCTCCCTGTGGCCACTTTGGCTGATGTATCCCTGCCGAGGATACAGAACTGTTTGCCACTTTGCTGTTGCAGCTTAGGAATTCTCCTTGGCTTCTCATGCCGCGTCACCCAGGACAGCACCAGATACATGAAGGCAGGTGGTGTTTTTTCCTGTGTTGCCATCCTGGCTCCTGCCCCTGGCTTCCTACACCCTCCTCCTTCTCTCCAACCCAGCAAGGCAGCAGCCCTGAGGCACCCTGTGAGGGTGGAGGGAATGAGATTCTTTTGGAGACTGGGTAAGGACCTTAAGGGACTCATGCAGGGCAGGAGGAACTTCCCTAATCCTCAGCACCTCGGCCCATCTGTGCAGTGCTGCTGTTCCAGGAGGATGCTAGGAGAGAATCTGATAAAAGCAAAATCAGTGCTAGAAGTCCCCCAAGTCCCACCAGTACTCACAGGCCCTGAGATTCCTTCATGCTACCACCCCCTGCACCCAGCCCAGTACCTTCCCTGCCAACCCTGCCTGATCTAGTCTGCTCTGGCCCACTTGGGGGGACCAAATGTCTTGCTTATCCAGGGTCAGGACAGCCCTTGTGATTGTTCCACACTGTTCAGGTTGAGTATAGAGCAAACCAAAGAGCACATGGATTAAATGAGAGAAGATGATCAACACTGATAGCGACAAGTGACCTTAAGGTCATTAAGCTTATACCAAATAAACTCCCACACTGTGACTCCCAAATATAGAAAAAGCCAGGAAATCTGCTAGAGCTCAGTCCCATCTTTCACCCTCTCCCTCATCCCATCACCCACTCCTCAGCATGTTTGCAGGCATTGGGCAGAGGAATTCAGCACAACCACACCCAGTGATCCCGGCTTCTGACCTCTTCCTGGTACTGCCCACGAGTAGGGTACTTCAGTAAACCCTGCATGCAGCTCACTGAAATTGCCTGTCGGGGTGACACATGCCACTCAGAGCCAGTAACAGGGACCCCTTGAGGCTGACTGTAAACGTCAATGTAGAAATACCCGGAGAGTGTTTGGGAAGAAAGCCAGGAGGTGAGTTTGTGGGACTTCATATCTGCAGTCTTGTCGATGTGTGTGTTGAAATCTCCCAGGATGACAAGTCAGGGTATTTCATCACCATTGTCAACAAGGTATCAGTGAACTCCTTTATGAACCCTTTAGTCTGTAGAGGTCTGTAAATGAGCATAAAACTCTATGTTAGCTTTGGCTCGGGTTTCTATTGTCAGATGAATGAATTCAAACCTTACTCTCAGCCTCCATTACAGCTGCCAAATCCCACCCAGAGGAACTATCTGGGGCAGCAAACTGCTTTATCAAACCTCTGTGCCCCTGCACTTAGCTGAACTATTTGCCAAGTGCTGTGCATGATCTCCTTGCTTTGCAGAAAAAATCATGCACATCAGGAAGGTTCACAAACAGCACAGATCCTTTCTAATCCTGTTTGTCGAGTGACAGGAGACTTCCCACCCTGGGGGACACTATATTCGCTCATCAAGGGCTATCAAACACTCCCATGACTGTAATCAAGGTGCATGGGTTAGGCCTTCAGCAGCTCACCTGCAGGAACCTGGAAGTGTTGGATTTTTTTCCCTAGTGTGCATCTGGCTGTGTGTTTCTGACTGGTTAGTTTCTTCCTTACCTTGCTCTGAAGTCTTGCCACAGCTGGAGACTCAGTACTCAGGTGGGTAGCACAGAAAATTGCCTCTTTTTTTCTTCTTCCTCTTTTTTTTGGGTTTTTTTTTTTGTGTTTTTTTTTTTAATGTGTGTCTTTTTCACGTCTCCTGAGATAGCAAAAGTCACTCTAAACCTTTTAAAGCCTTTTAACTTTTACAACTCCACTGTCACCTAGGAGAAGCCACTGCTCTCTGTAGTTCTGGCAGACGTCCTCTCAGAAGAACTCAGACTATTTGAGGGCAATTTTCTGAGACCCATTCCACCCATATTCACACCTTCCCTAGGTCTGCTCAAGGATGGTTCGTGTCCTACACAGGCAAGTATGTGGAGCCCTAGATAATGAAACCAGCAGCAAGAATGTGAGTGCCAGCAGTATCCACAGCTCCACTGATAAACAGACAACCAGGGGCACCTCTGGCTAGGGAGCAGACAGTGACCTTGCTGCTAAGTGCAGAAAAGCACCCCTTTTCTTGCTCACAAGGCAGGGGCTATATCTAAAAATAGCCGCTAGTCAGCAGCAGCGTGTTGCTCACATGTGTGGGCAATATGAGAACAAGTTTATTTCCAAGCCCCCTTTCTCCTATTAGTTCCTCATCTTTGATTTTATGTGGGTTATCCAAGGATGAAGGTTATCTGAGGACTTATTTTCAGCAACAGATATTTTTAAAGGGCTGGAGGTTATCTGAGGTTTAGCTTGAAAATAACAGTACTTTGGAGAGTTTGCAGCCCCGCCTAGTATCATTTAGTTGAAGATATGCCCACATGCACAACTAGTCAATTCACTCTGGTAATTTAACAGCGTTGTTGAATTCTTCACTGATGCAATGGTTTCATTTGCCAGCTTTTATAAATAACACTTTCTAAAAATCTCTGTTTACCCAGGACATCCTGGCTAACAGTGTTTTGGCACAGGGTACTCGTTCCTTCGTCATTTTGTAGCAAGACCTCAGCAAAGCAACACACACAGACATGAAGCTGTCAGCCCCTACAAAATTCCAGTTCAAAACACAGAGTAAAATCTTCCTCAACAGCACTCGTTACCAAACCATATTAAACCCATTCTTCAACTTCAGCCTTACCCTCCTAGAAGCTTCAAATTAACAGTCTCAGGTTTTCCCTTTGAGGCACCCAGTGGTCGCAGACTGTGTCATCTAAAGTTCACATTAAGCTGTAGGAAGAAGGGTGGTTGACAAGTGAACTCCTGACATATTAAAACTACCCACAACAGGTCAAAAGCCTGTCTGGACACAGAGGTTTCCTAAAGTCAGATCCTAAAATGTGCAACAGACTCACCAAAAAACTAAGGGGCTGGATAAATCTCATTACAAGCAAGTACTCTATAAGGCAATACATACTGTTTTAGCTTCTTTTTGTTATTAGAAACACAAAGAAAAATTGATGCAAGAAAACAGAAACTGGAAAGACTGTGGTGCCACCTGACAGACTGTCCTATTCTCCACGTCCCTGAGGAGAGGAGGAGGGAGCAGCAAGGATCAGAGTTAGTCACCCTGCCTGCTGCCAGCTGGATGGAGCTGGGAAGTCCTGGTGACGAGACCGAGTGTGCCCCAGGCAGGTTTCACACCACTGTATGGTGGCACATCTCAGGCCATAGAATGAGCTGGAAGAAACTTCTCCTGCAATGCTTCAGGCAACTTCTAAAACTATAAAAACAGCCGTGAACTGGGACCTTGTGTCCTGTTACCTGCACATAAGCAAACATCAGCAACTTGCCCTTTCCATCGAAACCCGTGTCTGCCTTTGTTTTAATTGAGCTGCTGAAGAGAGGACACCGATGTGGTTAGAAATAGCATATTGAGAGGTCAAGAATTCAATCTGTTCTAGAGAGGCCTACTGCTGGTTTTCTTGGCAGGGCTCGCAGGGGCTGCCGTCAGCCAGTCCCCAGGAAGCATTCTCGCTCGCGGAGCAAGGGCGGTGCGAGTGGCCAACATTCAGGCTTGGCTGCTGAACCAGAGGAAGGTTTTCAAAATGTCAGCTTGGATCAACCTAAATCATTTTTCCGAGGCACAGAGGGATGGAGGGGGAACTGAAAAGTGTCCTTTACTTCTGTTTCACATCTCACAGTTTCATTTTCAGTTACTGGAATGAAATGTAGAGGGAACAAAAGGCCAGGCAGGTCCTGTACCTTCCCTATCCCATAACCTAGCTTTTAATGAGTCCAGGATATGAGTAATCCAAATTCACTTATTTTTCCCAATTTACATTCCCCCCATTCACTTCACAAGAGTGTCTCAGAAACCATCCTCATGGCTTTCTGGCCACGACCCACCAGTCAAAGCCAGCTGGTCCCCAGGATAGACCAAAGATTCTCTTTCCAGGGTATACCATGCTGAGTAGACTCATTGGGGCTGGCAGTGTGGGTTCGGAGCCACTCAGACACTACTGCAAGTGATACCTGGCTGGCTCATACATTCCGTGCATGCTCTATTTACCTTGTGATTGCATGAGGGTGTTCAGACATCACCACGAGTTTCAGGAGTGCCCCCTTGCACACACAGCTTCAAGCACATGGATTCATGATTCACTCAAGATGACTGCAA
The DNA here is from genome assembly GCA_036785705.1 of Acanthornis magna. Taxonomy (NCBI): domain Eukaryota; kingdom Metazoa; phylum Chordata; class Aves; order Passeriformes; family Acanthizidae; genus Acanthornis; species Acanthornis magna. Next base: position 20,469,877 of record JAWUZG010000090.1, read on the forward strand.
TCACATGAATAGAGTGTCTTGTTTCATCTTGCTTTTTTTAAAACTTCAACTGGAGGGAGACAGTCCATCCCAAAGCCCCAGGCTTTGGCCCACTGCTCCACACGTCTGAAATCTGATGACTGTGTTTGGTACAAGACTGGTTGCAACCTGCAAAGACTGAGAATTTAAGCCTTACTATAGTCCAGTTCCACAGGATACTAAGCAGCAGCATCTAATCAGAAATAGCCTTTTGGGGTTGCTGCGTATGATGCTGGGATTGTGCAAACCCTTGCATTAGCCTCCAAAGGAGAAATATAAATGGACTCAGAAGAAAAATACCTTTCTAAGAGCAAAACACCCTGCTGAATGCACCAGTATAGGGAAGGGCAACATTCAGTGCAAAAGAAGACTTCAGCATGTACTGTGAGGGAATTGTTCAGCATCAAGGCAGAGAAACAGATTTCCCTTCAGTAAAGATGCCATGGTGCTCTTTTCAGTGTTCAACATCCCCACGCCCTGGGCAGCAACCAGAAACCCTCAATATTAATGCCAGTAAAGGCACAGAAATTGCTTTCCTAAGTTACAAAAACAGCCTGGGCTCCAGGGGATTCCCTGTCCCTCTGAGCACTTTGTGCCCATCTGTGTTGCCGATAGCAATCATTATCTCATCCAAGAGAAAATGAGCAGCGTTTGCAAAGAAAAGGCAGAAGAACAGCAGCCTTTGCCAAACCAAAGAGGGCCCACCAATAAGAAGATGGTTATTTTTCAATAAGAGCCTATTTTTACTAAAATGTGGTAAAATGTGTGTCATTGTGAACAGCCACACAAACACTTACAAATATTGGCATCCTTATGACATATGACCTTTGTTCCTATGGTGATTTTTTTCAAAAGAAAAATATGTATCACTGACTCAGTATGTTTTCTTAGAGTGTAATGCTTATATTAACATAACAGTGTCTTACAACATCAGTGCAGCTAAGCTTGTGTCAGCACTTCCATTTCAACTAACCCTCTTCAGGACTGTTTGGGTGAAGCAGGATGTGTAAAGGACTGTTTAGGGGCAGAGTTTCAGTCTTAATTTTGAAAGCATTTGTTTTGTTAAATCAGAAGATGTACAGGCTTCTTGGCCTCACATTTGATCAATCATAACTTAAACCCTATTCTGAGCAGTGGTGGTTTTTGTGGATGGGATTATGGCTATCTTTTCATAACTAGGAAAGGAATCTTGCCAACTGACATGATTGTAACATTAGTTTTGCAGTATGCACTGCTATTCCTGAAGACCCAGCTTTTGGCTTTTGTGAACTTCTGAGAAAATCCTGTTTAGCTTTTGTTTATTTGTTTGCTGCTGTGTTGAAAAAAATTTTTTAAAAATTGTGAGAGAAGACAGGGCACATTAGCTGTAAAGATTCCCATACCCCAAGTCAAAAGTAAGAACAGCAAAAGCATTCATTTTAACTAATATTTTCAGCCTGTATCTTTTCATGGTTATAGGTTGAAAATATATATTCAGCTTATATATACTACATGTAAGATATATATATATATATATAATTATATATATGTATATATGTATTTATGCTTACATATAAATAAATATATTGAACAACTATTTTCAGCCTTCAAAGGTTATAGGCCTGTGACAAGATCTGTGACATTCAACAAAGTTAAACTGACAGTGTTAACAGTGTACTTAAGCAGAAAAGTCAGAAAGCACTGCAGTCCAACCTACATAACAACTGTAATTTAATCAGGGTTTCTGGCTTGCAGTATGATTACAAGTTACAGAAAGAACAGAAGATACATCTATGGCAGCCCGGGGTTTTTGCTGGGTTTGAGTACAATGCACATGTTCAACAAAGAGGCAGTCCAGTATTAGGAGTGTTTGTGGACTGACAGGTCAGACAGCTAGAAGGCACTGGAGGATAAGAAGGTGGTCATGGAGTATCTATATATCTATTCTGATGTGTATCAGGAAAGAAATTTCCCCATAAATTAAACAGTTCTGACTCAGCCTATAACAACAAGAGAGCTTTTGGAGTATGTGGGTTTGCATAATTTGGGGAACAGTTTTCCATGTAAATCTCTAAAGGCAAAAGAAGGGAGACAGTAGTAAAAATCATATATTGTCACTATTGATAGTGTCTGACAAGCCTAAATATTTCTCTAATACTCTGTTATTATGCTAGAGAGTGGTAGATACAACATGAATGAAGAGCTGCTTCACTGTGAGAAAGCCTTTATCTGACATTGGAGAGGATTTCATGCATCTTTAACAGTATTTCAAATTACAGCCTCAAATATTTTTTAAAACATAGGAGAGACACCTTGGGAGGTACCCACAGGTGCTGTTACTACCTTCCTTGTGGATGTTCTTTTGGGATAGGAGAATAAATGAATTGTTTTTCCTTTAGAAAGAGAGGTAGAGAGAGAGATAGTATTTCTAAGTAAATGAAAAAAAAAATCCCCAACATTGAGTGTAATTAGCAGATCTAGAGGAGTAGTCGTAAAACCTACATTATGTTCATAACACATGTCACTGCGAAGATACGCAGCTCTCCTGATGGACTGCAAGTTTGTGCTGCAAACTAAAATAATATCACAGATCAAGGAGGACATGGGCACAACCAACCGTGAGCAAAAGCACCCATCCCCTACGAAGGACGTGCAAAGAGCGCAGCAAGCAGGCTCTCCTTTCTCCTTCTCGGGCTGGGGCGCTAACACAGAGGGAGGGGCAAGCTCTAATCCCTCAGCTGTGGAGAAAAAGGTACGTGCTATCTCCATAAAAGAAAATAATTCAGAGGCGTGGAGCTAGATCCCGAGGTGTCAAACACGCTGCTCACAGTCAAGTGCCAAATCCAGGAGGTGGCTGGAAGTCCTCACAAACACCCATTTGCCCCCTGTTTCCTCCTCCCTTTTTCCAGCCTCAGCACATTGGTGTTTCTGGGCTGGTTTTCAGAGGTGCCTGTGGATTGAAGGGGCAGCCTAAGCACCTGACTTCAGCAGTCTGGATTGCCCATCTGGGGTTGTGCAGCTCCCGAGCTATCTGTCAAAAAAAACACAAGTCTAGCTCTCGTCCTGCTCCCTTGCAGGGAAAGGGAACACTTGGCTTCAAAATAAAGGGCTGGGGAAACACAGACTTATTCTCAGCACCCAGTCATTTCTGTAGCACCTTTACAACTGACTCCTTCCCCTTTAACACCATTTCTTGAAAAATCCCCGTTCTTTTCCCTCCTTGGTTGTTTTATGGCTGTGAATCTCCCTCTAAAATGAAAATAATGCACATCCCAGTCTTCTTGGTTGCAGTGCCTTTGACTTGCCAAGTATTTTCATGCACATTAACAAAGCAAAAACTGAGAACTGGCACAGCTTTCTCTTAGTTCAGTTTGTGCTTTTAATACTTGTTCTGTGGATGCAAGCCTTACTGTCAGGTCTATTCTTTATGAGATGGAAAGAAGCTCTTCTATTCTTATAATGGGTTTCATTGAAAAGCAAAGCCACTTCTCTGCATTTATTTAAGTGCAGAGCTAGAATAGAGACCAGCATGATGAATTTTAAACAGAGTTCACATCTGGTCCAGAAACCACAATCAATTTATTGCTGTATCTGAAACATTTTCAGCATCTGTCATATAATATATTTTCACACGTTTCTAACAAGACATTTTCTTGGACATAACATAGACAGGTATATCTGTCAGTTCAATTTCATGCAAACGAAATAGAAGAATTTTTGGCATGGTTTATTATACTGTCTTTGGAGCAGTGTAACTATCATGTGAAAAGGGTATTATTTAAGGATGCCAGAAGCTCAGCAATTTCTTCCAAAATGTGGAACTACTGACTACACAGCAGATTTTTTTTTTTTAAATCTATGCCTTCGTTTTTTCCATTTTGATAGAATCCATTATCCAATGAATTTGAGAGAGAGGTGCATACCTAATATTATAAAACCTATCTCAGCTCATTCTGGGAAATCTCACATTTTATGTTAAAGTGGAATCTTCCACTCATGATGGCCATTTAATCACAACTTTATTCAAAGTTATATTAAAAATTAAATGGCAATACAAATCATATTAAAATTCTTGAGAGCTTCACATTTTCACCCAAACCTGTCATGGGCTTTCCCACACAGAACCACAGATGTATCAAATAGCCTTGACAGCACTGCAGCCCCATAAATAGGTATGCCAACTTGCCCCCATATTGGCCCCAGAACAACCATTTACCACCTCATTTTTGGCTACATAAACTGCCTCTAAGCACTTTCTCATTTGAAAACCCTGGGGTTCCTGTAAGAGCACTGCATCAGCAGAGAAAGTCCTGCACTCCTCACCCTTTCCCCTGCGCTCGCGTAAGGTTGTCCGCAGCCGTTACTTCTCTGATTAGACAAATAGAAGGAAATCAGGGGTCTCTGATGAGTTTCATGTCCTAGTGATGGTTTACTTCATTTCTTTGACCTTTATTATCTCAATTAAGTTGAGGGAAGATTAAGTTTGTCGGGGCATACTGGGGTGCACCCACAAGCGAGCTTTTACTGCAAGCACACTCGAGAAGTGGGGAATGATATGGGCTTGCTCCGTAACAGTCCCCCACCATGGGAGGAAGACCCTGAGATGATTAAACATCTGCTCCTATTAAATTAATGACTGCCATGATTAAAGGTGGCATTTAGCTCCTTGAACCAAGAAGGAGGACCATACTTGACTATCAGGACCAGGTAAAATAATATGGTCCCTTCTAGGCAGAAGGGGTTTGGTCTTTGGAAATTGGCTTAGGTATTGGCTATAAAACTGAGCAAAGCAACTGTGGCTGCAGAAAACACTCAGACAAAACTGATGGAGGAGGGGGAGGTTTGTAAGCAGTCAGTGTCCAAGGCCGTTCATGCCACAGAGGGGGTGTGAGTAGAGAGCCATGCTGCCACAGGTCTTGGTGGCACTGTGGAACAGGACACCATGGGCTGAGGGTCACAGCTGAGTGACAGTCATAGGTTTTGGTGATCCCATACCAGTATTTGCTTATTTCCTTAGCTTTGCACAAGTCTTTCCGACACTGGACAAGGAAGAAAATCTCATGAGGACAGGAGTACAAAGCAGCACCCTCCCCTGCACCCCCATGAGTCCTGTGCCTCAGGAATGATCAGCAGCTTGTTTTCCCATGCCAAAATCTGTGTGGGAAGTGGCAGTGCAGCAGGGGCCAAGGCAGGACAAGTTGGGTACCTTTTCACTGGGTTGTGGAGCTCTCAGGCTGATTGTCACCCCTGAGTTTCTCCCCCAGGGGTTCTAGATAAGGCTTGAGTCAAACATGGAGCTTGAAAAAAATGTCAATTTGATTTTTATTGCATTTTAATTTGTAATAAAAGTTTTATTGACTTTCTTGATAAGCCTGTGACCGTTTGAAATGTTGTTTTTATGAAGCTGAGGTATTTATCTAATTTAAACACCTTGTGATCTAAACAAATTTTAGGAGCCTGATTCATACTATCACTCTTGTTTTATTTTTCTCCACTATGAATCCAGGTTTTCACAAGCAGATTGTCTCAAGATATTTCATGTGGGCTTGGTTCCACTGTAAAAATAAATGTATTTCCAGTGAATATGCCACATGAAGCTTGCCAGCTCCTTTGAATAAGTTTAACCATTTGACTACTAAACAGTGTAGCAGGTATGTGGTGCTGAGCAGCTCCCTGTCTCATATATGCCTAATAAAGGTATGTTTCAAATCATGGTGCTGGTATCTTAGTGAGACACAGTTCTTCAATGAAGCCCATAAAAGTTACAACGGAACAAGCCAACAAAGGGTTAAAGAAGTATCCCTCATACTGTGGCATGCCCTGAATTAATAATAAAGAAATTAAATTTCTTTATGGTGAAATTAGGTGATATCTAATGTTTACTTAGAATTGAGCTTTTTCAGTATTTATTTCTAATTATTTTAGCCAGAAGAGGAGAGCACAGTACTTCATCTGTGACTTTGAAGAACTCTAAGGTCCCCATTTAATTGCAATGTTTTAAAATAATTGCACATTGGCTTTAAGTACCAGGTTACTCAATAAAGTTCAGGACTGATGGGTTACAGAAAATCACCTGTGGATAGAGCAGATTTTTTATCTTTTTCAAAACACTGTGATATGTGTTGCCAAGATTTATAATTTCCCTAGAAGCTGGAAATCCAACTTTCTCCAAAGGCACAGAGAAGTCAATGACTGCTCTGCAATAAGAAAGCCAAATCTGTGGAAGAAAACAGACTCTTGAGGAAGTGGAACACATCTATTTACACATCTGCAGTCATTTGGGACAACTGACGCTCAAAAAAAGAAAATTCTCACATCTTTCTCCCACTTAAGTCATAAATAGTTCAGACAAGGTCCTCACCTGCCTTAAATTTTGCTAGTGTGCTGTAAAGAGGTCGCAGGCAGGCAGGGGCTGACTTGAGAAGCAGATGGAGACAGGGGCTGCAGATGGATGGTGTGGAGTGGCAGGAGACAGCTGAGGGGGTTAGTGCATCACCCGGCACGTCCCGTGGGCAGGCGCCAGGTGAGCAGGGCACCGAGCGTGAAATCCTGGCACTCCAGCGGCAGCCGTTCCTAATGGCCAGGCTGGGATTTGACAGGCGAGTCTGAACCTGCGTCGTAAAGCAGATGAGCAGTGCCAGGCTGTATCAGATTGTGAGCTGCACAGTCGTGTTTCGGCTTGCAAGTATTTCAAATCAAAATGCAATGATCAATTTTCCCCTCTCTCCAACTGTGCAATTCTGCAACATGTTTTTACTGTCTCAGCCCTAAATATTGATGCTGAACATATGTATAGTATGACAATCCGCAGGCATTTTGTGTTTTAGTTCTGCAGTGATAACTCAGCTGTCTCCAATACCACACAATAGCTGTAGTTTAGTGTTAGTAAACCTGGTACCCTGTATTTATTCAGCTTTTATTTGTTGCTGTCCATACACATTATGCTTGTTTCCTGTCACTGCACATCTTGAAGTCATAGGAAATGCATTTGAGTACCCAATTTGTCTGTGATGAGCCAAGTTTGTGAGTTAAAGCAAGACCACTTATGCACCTTTCCAAAAAATAATATGGCCCATACATCCCCAATCTCAAAATGTGACATCATCTACCACAGCCAGAATTACGAATAAACAGGAGCACAAGAGGCAAATACTCATTGTATAGCCTTTGCCAGAAATCTCCATAAAATTGCTTCTATTGCAGCTTCTAACCAAAAGGCAAATTAACCACTGCACCCAAATCACCCCTCACCAGCCTCGAGCAGAGCAGCTCACTTTCTCTACCACCACCCAGGGTTTGGTTGGTTGTCAGGCTGGGTCTGGTCTCAGTGGGTATTGCCTGTCCCTCTAACTCCCAACAGAGGATCTCTTGAAGCTGCCTCAGGCTGTAAACCTCAAAAGGCTCAAAGGAAAGGACAGACTTTGTATTACTGCCTACAGCTCTGTCTGATTTCCCACAACTGTTCAACAAATGCTGCTCCTTCGTATGAGAGAGAGGTTTGGCTAAGTCACCACTGAAGAAATTCATGTCCGGCTGAAATGCAGCACAGAACTTTTTTTTTTTTTTTTACATGCTTGCAGCATCAGGACTCAAACTCATGACACGAACTAAACAAATAATTAGATTTTTTCATCTCACTAGCCAAAACTTGCTTGGGGATGACCAAAACCAAATAATTTTCAGTGTCCCCACCCAAAGCAAAGGACTTAAAACCTTCAATCTAACGAAAGGTTTATTTCAAACAAAAGTAAATACAAAGCCTTTTGTTTTCCTGGGGAGTGGAGAGGGGAAGAGGAAGTACTTTATTATTTTTCAAGTAAGGCTAGATCAGCCTCTAAGAATAGAAATCTCAAAACAAATGCAAGAATTATTCTTTTTCAAATATTGAGTCAAAAGGTTTTGATTGTTTTTCTCCTTTCCCTCTCAGAAAATTTTAAAGACTTAAAAGTGCATTTTCAGCAAGAAAAAGAAAACAAAACTTCATCCAGATCAACTTTTGAACTGCTGCTTTCAGGAAAAGGAAAAAAAAACCCTTGCTCTGCTGTCACTCAATCTGCAGCCCGTAGATGACTGCGATCAACACCACAGTTGGGAGTAGTCTGCAAAATCCTTGCGAAACAGTGTTCTTGCAAAGCAACATGGTCATGGTTTTCCATGCAACCAATGGGTGCACAAGTGTTTTCCAAGAGGCAAAGGTCACAGCTGGCTCCCTACTGCTGTCTGTGTCCATGAGGATCATCCTTAGGGTCTCCAATTCCTCTGATGAGCCTGTTTATTAAAGTTACAGGTTGTGGTAAAATATCATCATACTGTGTATCTACATATTGAATACTGAATACAGAATGTCTCTCTTCCTCTTCCCCTCCCAACTGGTAAACACCAATGGGACACAAGATGGCAGTAGGTTTTCTGGTTTTCCTTTTTTAACTGGCGGTGAGGTGGTTCTTAGTCTGAAGAAGGCTTCCCTGCCACATCAACTCGGAATTAATTGTGTGAACACACCTGGCAATTATCCAGTAACAAGCAGAGAACAGAAACACAGAGAAGGCCTGTTTTTCCTCACTTACTCTGATCTGTGTATGGGCATAATGGTGCATGTCACCCAACGCATCTGGCAAATCTCATCACAGTGTCAGGCAATATCTGTATCCACCTCTGCTCTGCTCAGGCCCAGACACGCAGTTCGAGGAGGTGACTCCCACCCATGGATACTTCCAGTGGCTAAAGCAAAAAACAAATACAAAAGCACTCAGTGTGTGCTCCCCATTCCCAAATATTTCATATATTTTATTCAATAATCAATGTAATGCCAAAGGAGTAAGGCCTCCCAGAGTCCTGAGCTTCCATCTGAGAAATATAGTCCCCAGGCTGACAGGGGAACCACCCTCCTTCTGTGGCACAAAAACTCTTTGCATTGTGGCCAGGTTTGGGTAGCAGGAGAGCTACAGGGCTGGCTTCTGTGAGAAGCTGCCAGAAGTTTCTCCCATGTCCGGCAGAGTCAATGCCAGCAGCCTCCAGGACAGACCCTCCACTGGCCAAGGCTGAGCCCATCAGGAAGGATAGTAACACCTCTGTGATAACATATTTAAGAGGGATAGGAATAAAAGGGGGGGTTTTATCCTCTGTTCCAGAGAGAGGAGTGAGATTATGTGAGAGGAACAACTCTGCAGACACCAAGGTCAGTGCAGAAGGAGGGGCAGGAGGTGCTCCAGGCACCAGAGCAGAGATTCCCCAGCAGCCCCTGGTGCAGACCATGGTAAGGCAGCTGTGCCCCTGCAGCACATGGAGGTCCAGAGGGATGCAGAGATCCACCTGCAGCCTGTGGAGGAGCCCCACCCTGGAGCAGGTGGATGCCTGAGAGGAGGCTGCGACCCCATGGGAGGCCCATGCTGGAACGGGGTTCTGGCAGGGACCTGCAGACCCACAGAGAGAGGAGCCCACACTGGAGCAGGTTTCCTGGTAGGACTTGTGACCTTGTGGGGGCACATATTGGAGCAGGCTGTGCCTGAAGGACTGCACCCCATGGGAGAGTGACCCACATTGCAGCAGTTTCTGGAAAACTCTTGCCCGTGGGATAGACTTGTGTTGGAGAAGTTTGTGGAGGACTCTCTTCTGTGGGAAGGACCCCATCACTGCAGGAGGAGAAGGCAGAGCTAGGGAATGTAGAGTGGGTAGAGTGAGGAATGGGAAAAAGGTGTTTTTTAGATTTACTTTACTTCTCATTATCCTCCTCTGATTTTGTTAGTAATAAATTCAATTAATATCCCCAAGGTGAGTCTGTTTTGCCTGTGACAGTATTCAGTTTGTGATCTCTCCTGTCCTCATCTCAACTCTTGAACCTTTTATTATAGTTTCTCTCCCCTGTCCAGCTGTGGAGGGGAGTGCTAGAGCAGCTTTGGCGTGTGTCTGATGTCCAGCTAGGGTCAAACCAGTACACCTTCCTTCCTACAGCCTGATCAGGGGACACAGAGGACACTTGTTGATGGCCTTCTGCGCCAACTGAGATGGAGCCACTGTGCTGAGAGGTGGAATTTGTACGCACAGACCCTTCACAGTGAGTGGAAATGAACCAAACATCCTATCAGACCATGATCCTCGACACCCAGAGGGACATCTCCTGTGCTGAGCAGTGACACATGCACCACACCACCCAACCCAGCTGACAGGGAAACAGTGCTGGGCAAATACAGCAGTATCACTCTGGGATGCACTGGTCAAAATCCAGTGAAGTCATAGTAATAGCTCTTCTAATGGAGAAAAACAGGGTGCAGGTTTTGAGGACCTGTCTGGGATTTGGACACCTAAATTCTACTATGCTTTCTTTTTAACCAACTAAACCCTCAGCTCCTCATTTGAACCTCTGGGCCTAGAATTCCAACACTCATCAGCCAGTAGTGGTCTGTTGACTGATCCCAGAGGGGTGAAAATGATCACCAAAACTTCCAAGTGTTGACAGCTGTCATCTCAGGGTGGATCCATCCTTCAGGAACCGCGTTAACCATCACAGGCTGGAGCTGTACTTTAGCCACTCTGACCTGCACAGCAGAGGCAGCCACAAACAGTAATGAAATACATTGACCTGCAGTTGTTGTAAGGGGGTTGTCTGGTCTGATTGGTTTCTGTAAAAGTTGTGTAACAGGGAATGAAAAACAATAGCAATTTTCCAAAGGGCCTCTGCTAGCAGTCCTGTGAATCCCTCTACCTCTGCATTTCTCCCAACTTCACCAGTGTGCTCTCAGACATTTCATTCCCGGGTTCAGCCCTACTGCACTGAATTTCCTTCACGCAACACAAAGGAAAGAGATGTAAAAGATACATAAATCTGACCTGGGAAGCTTCTGAAAGCTCATTACTGGATGACTACTTGAGCTGATTTTGTCCTGGACAAATCACACCTTGCAAAGGACAATTTCTGCCACTGGGGAAAAGCTATCAGTGGAGCGCTGCTGGAATTGAAACACAAGTCAGCAGTAAGAGGCAAAAAATTGATAATCAATATTTCTCTTTTTTACCACAAATTGTCCTTTCCACATCAAACCTCAGACATGACAGCAATATAAAGAAAACTTCCAGATCTATAGCAATGTGTTACAACAGAGCAAGCTTCTTTTCAGGGCTGTAAGTCTCGCTCTTTTAGCAATCTCTAGCACTAAAAACCTGTTTTAGAGGCTTTGGAAAGCACACTGAAGCCAATTTTCTCCAAAATGCGAAATCAAATAGACTGTGTAAGTTCAGTATCACTAAAGCTGGTGAATAATCAGTGGAATGAAATCTCTGCCCAGAAAAATACCCTGTCTGTGGAGTAATGCTGGAGACACCCCTGAACAGATGGAACCCAGAAAGGTCTATGACATCTAGAGATGAAAATAGCTTTTACAAAAAAAAAAACCCAAGATCGCAGGCCTGATTCTGATCTCACCTTGCTGTAAATCATAAGTCACTCCATTTAGGCTGGAAGTTAAGTGAAATCAATTTAGGACCCTTAATTTTTAAGGAAGGATAATTATTTTACTCCCTCCTTTCCAATTTGAAGCAGCCCATCAAGCACCCAGCTGGCTGCAGGCTGTAAAAGAGCATTTCTCTGGATGAAACCAACCCTTCTCCCTCCTTTAAATCCCCTGCCCTCTAGTAAAACACTTTAATAATGTGTAAGAGCTATTTTTGTTGGGGTATGCCCAGTTGTCCCAGACATAATATAGACTGTCTCCCAGTCCAAAATCAACTCAGGTGGCCACTGTGAATCTGTGAAGTCAGAGACGTGAAGCATGGGAGCACCAGAAGTACTTTCCAGAACAAAAGGTGTGTCTTTCCCCTTTCTGTGTCAAATCACCTGCAGCCAGTGGAGATTCAGCTAGGAAGTATCTGCCTGGCCTGTTGTTGGCCTCTGAAGACATCAGTCTCTGAAGGGCTCTGTATTTAGGTAACAATTCGTCTTCAAAACAACTCAATTTCTTTGTGGAAAATTTTAAAAATTACTCCAAGATATATTTCTTCCTACATCTGTCAGGGTAATGTTACACATCCTGATGTGCATGAGAGATGAGCAGGGTCACAGATATGTCTTGGTTTCAAGTCAGACACTACTGATGTTAAAACGTGCAGCTTCTGTGTCCAGCCCAGCATCCAAACAAAAACTGTGTGTAAGTGTACAAAACTTGCATTTGCCTGATTGCAATAGCATTAAACCCTCTCCGAGTAGGGTTAATTCTATCTTTTTAATTTAAATGAAAATGTTCTCCTTTTCCCATGCGGGCTTGTAAAGTCATGGGAACATATTCTGCTGCCTTCCTGACATAAATCAATGGATATATTGGAGGGTCAGGCCAAAAAATATATACATTCCTTGCCCTTCAGCTCTATTTCACCCATAAGCGTTTGCTCACATCCTGGAACAGAAGAAATGTTTTCTTTCCATTGAATTTCCGACTTTCATATTTCTACAGAAGTTGGCCATCACCACACAGTTGATATTAACAACTTGACCCAGAATCTGTTAGGAAGAGAAACTCTTTTAACAGAATGACAATTCTAATTCATCCAAAAATACCTACAAACAGAATAAAGTTAAATACAAATGAACGTTTTTCTTGAGGATACTGTCTAATACAAACTCCTTTCCAGTCTGACTCTCCTTCAAGCATACCTTTATTTAATAGGTAATTGCCAGCTTATTCATCCTACTCCTGTTCAAAATGTGAACAAGTTCATTGCTTTGAATATAACAAAAGAATAAAGATCTATGGAAAACCAGACACTTCTTGGCCAACAATGTGTAAACTCTGACAGTTTATAAATTCAGGCTGCTGGAAAGTGCAAGTTTATGGTCCTCACTAAATTACCACATACAATAGTTACAGGCAAATGTTAAAAATTGTAGGCTAGAAGGAGAGAAAATCAATATTTAAATTAATTGCATGTAACATGTTGTAAGGTATATCTGTCATTCCTGTGGATCACTGTCTGGGGATCTGTGCATGCCCAGCAAACCTCAGGGCATGACTCTTTTCCGTACCTTTCCTAACAAGTATATTTCTGCCAAAAGTAGCATTCTCCATTGCCTTATTTTCAAACCTATTTGAGCAAAACTTAGAAAAGCTTCTAAAGTGTACCCCAAAGTGTTCTGTGACTGCAATGTAGCATCTTTCTGCTGCCGAAGGAGCATGTATAACTCCAGCCACGTTAAAATAAGAGGGCAGTCTTTACAGAATTCACCTTTAAAGCAGCCCTCACAATGGTAATCCTCACCACTCCCTTGCCCCAAGGTAGAGAGTGGTGTCTCAGGAAAATCATCAGGATTCATCACAGTGCTTAGACAGGTTAAGTTCTGATGCTCAAATACCTTCTGCTGGACAACTCTTCCTTACAGCCTCACCTGATGGCCTGAAGGACCCTGCAAGCTAAAATGTCACTCTTGGAAATATAAGTTAATCATCTACTCTGATCAGCTCTAATCTCTGTTATTTCTTAATTGACCTCACACTTTGTAGTTTTGACACCCTTTTTTTGCAAGGTGAATGCACATACTGCTGCACTGTTTCTAGACAGTGTGTCTCTGCAGCAATAAGAGCCACTCAAGGACATTTCTCTTTAAATAGAAAGTTTCCAGGCACTAAACAGGTTGTCTGAATTATTTTATGTGTATTATTATGTATTACTACTTTGATCTTTTTCCTATTTTCCTTGACATTTTTTCTCTTCTCAGAGGTACACAATGAAAGGATAACCAAGGTAGTAACACATTGCAAAATCTATTTGGATATTAGGGAACAGGATCTTATGATGAAGGTGGTCTAACACTAGCACAGATTGCCCAGAGAGGTTGTGGAGCCTCCATCCTTAGAGATATTAAGAATTTGAGAGGACATGACCCTGAGAAATTTGCTCTAGTAGAGCTGGACTTCAAAATCAGCCCTGCTTTACCTGGTGTTTGAACTACATGAACTTCAGACATCCTGTTCACCCAAGATTATTCTATAAACACTTCTGCGTTAATGTCTCCTTAAACTTTAATGGCTGTGGTCCCCGCATTTCATTTTTCAGCTCTTGACAAGCTTTCTCAAAGGTCTTCTCTATTGTTTCAGTGGTTTTGATGCCTTGGGGAAAGACAAGAAATCATGTGGGTTTGCATATGAGTCCATGAGGACAGGCATTTGTGTTTCACCGCTGTGGCATGTCCATCCCTGGGCTGACACCAGGTCCAGATCTCTCCTGTGTGCAGCTCCCTGGCAGCTGTGGCCAGGAGGGTGTGCCAGGACTCCGGAGAAGCTGAGCCTCCAACATCAGTCCTCATCCTAGACATCCATCACAAGATGGTTAAAGCCAGCAGGTTTGGGCTGCCCTTCTCTAGCAAAGCATCAAGCTGAAGGAGTTGCTCAGCAGAAGTCTGAAGGCCGATTGTTTTTATTAAGGTAAAAAACTTCCCTGTGACACATATCAGTGTCCAGATCTGATGAGAGCTAAGGGAGAGGTTAGATAGAAGGTAAGCTAAGAGCACAGCCATACCCCAGCACACCTGGGGACCTGGGTACTACTAGAGAAATTGCTTTCTTTTTCCTTAATAAAGCAAAATAATTTCTTTCCTGGCCTTTGCACTTTTATTACAAGCTGTGTAAATGGCTTTGTTTGTTTGTTCTGTAGTTTTATAGGGGGACACTTTTGTAATTAAGGGTGTTTTTAAGTGATATGTGCATTAAATCGAAGTGGGCAAGTGGAAAAAAACAAACAGAAGGAAAGTTTTTAAGAAGTTATTTGAATTGGCCGTGATATTCTTCCCCACTAGCTAGTGAGGTTTTAATTAGCATTGAAAATCATAAGTAACTGGAGATGAAAGAGCTCTATTAGGTCATCCAGTCCAGTTCCCTGCCAGTTCAGAATTGTGCCCAACAGTGTATTTCCCAGTGTTTTGTCAAGTCCGGCACTAAGCCTGTTCATTACATGAATAATATGCTCTTTTGAAGTAGCAGGAGGGAAACTGCTCACAATCCATATCCAGGCATTTTCTTACAGTTTGTAACAAAAAACAATGATAAGGGAAGATGCAAGCCAGTACAGAAATTTATATGCAGGACTCCACATGGGGTATTTACTCTCATTATCCTTATAGGGGAGCTCACACGTGGCTGCGTAAATATGAACGATGGACTAAATGTCATAGCAGGGATTGCAGGGAAAAGTGTTTAACTGCTTCACGGAAATGGTTCTAAAGGGGCCCAAAAGAGGGAAAGAGGAGGAGCTGTAAAGTCTTCACTCAACTCCTCCTGGCCTAGGTCAGACTTCATCCCGCAGGAATATCTTGCACAGCTCACTTGCAATTTTTAAAAAATCTGAGCAAGAATTAAAAAACAAACCAACAAACAAAGAAAAACCCTCTAGAGCCTGTCTCAGGTGACAAATCCCATAAAACAAGCAGCCAGCAGTGAGTTGTCAAAGAGAGGAGAAGGTTTCTTTTAGACCAATGAGTCAAAGCAGAGATCAGGACAGCTCATACGAAAACTGCAGCTCTGCAGATGGGGACACGGGATCCTTCCACATCCAGTAGCAAGGCATCAGTAGGATTTCTTTAAAATACCTGTGACATTTTTCTAATAAAAATGTCTTGCATAGAATACAACTCTTTATATACAACTCCTTATATATCATTTTAAGTAAAAATTACAGACAGTAAACTACACCTGCAATCATAATAAAATAAAAAAAAAATCAGCATGGAACAAAAAAGGCCATTTTTAATGTTTAGCCTACTTAAATACAGTTTTATAGAGAATGGTCATGAAAACAAAACTTATCAAATGCTACTGAAGATGAAAGAAAGAAAGAAAGAAAGAAAGAAAGAAAGAAAGAAAGAAAGAAAGAAAGAAAGAAAGAAAGAAAGAAAGAAAGAAAGAAAAGAAAGAAAGAAAAGAAAGAAAGAAAGAAAGAAAGAAAGAGGGAGGAAGGAAGGAAGGAAGGAAGGAAGGAAGGAAGGAAGGAAGGAAGGAAGGAAGGAAGGAAGGAAGGAAGGAAGGAAGGAAATGAAAATTAGTAAGTAATTTGGCTGGGGATTCAAAACTAAAAAACAAAAATATAGATGGTGTGTGGACTTCCTTAGTTAGCCAAAAGCATAATGTTATAATCAAGAAAGATAATTACATTGTCTAAAAGGCCATCCTGATGAAGTTAGACATAAAGGAGCAATAAATGACAGAAAGTTGAGGAAAGAAGAGAGCAATTAATGTAAACTAAAACTCAAAGTATGTAAAGTTAATATGGAAGTCTGAAGATAGCAGGATAAATTACCCCTAATAATAACAATAAAGGATAAAACCTTGCTATATTTTAAAAGTTATTCTAGATAATATCTGATTTGCAGAAAAATATGTAAGGAGGCAGAAGTGTTGGGCATCTAGTTCCGGCCTATGCATGGAAAGCATGGTAAAATGTAAATAACGTATTCATCTCACCAGAATATGATAAGAAACATTTCATTCCTTGACAATAAGAAAGATTTTGTAGATCTACTAAAGGTAATAATTTTTATATGGAAAGGCCCATGGAATACGCATCTCAAAGTCCTTAGATTTGTTCTTAAGGCAGCAATTAGCCAACTTATATTCAATTTTGGTGCCTCTTTGAACACTGGATACATTCCAGAAGTTTAAAGCATACAGTGGTGTATCAAAACACAGAAAGGACAGGCCATGAGGTGCAGGTAGCCAAAATCTGGGTAAGTGGATGTTATTTCTTTTATAATTTGAATGGATGTTATTCCTGTTTATAATTTAAAAGTTGGTAACAAGAAAAGAATGGGATGGCAGGAATATAATTACTAGTATTCAGTACAGCTTCACAAGGAAGAGGTCTTTTCATCCTAAAAATTAAGTTGGAGTGGTGTTTATTAGGTTGTTAAATGTGCAGCTGAAGTATGCCTCAGCTCCTAGGGTGTGTTCATCTCCCTAAAATTAGCATTATACACAGTCAGTAAAGGCTTCAGTAACTGAACCAAGTGCTGGCTTCAGTACATATCCAAAAGTAGTTATCAGCAGGCAAATTTTCCATATGGGTGCACCTGATGGAGAGGTCTTCTGTGATCAGAGCTGGGCTGTACACTGTTCAGCTTGCTTTTCATCAGTGGCTTGGGAATAATAAAGTAAGAATGTTTTAAAGCAATCAAATGCAGAACTGCACGCCTAGCAAGGAATACAGTGCAATGTGACAGTATGAGAGTCCTAAGCTCTTTGTATTTTTCACCAAATTTTTTCCTCATCAAACAGCTTTAACCCATAACTATGTGATGATTAGGTCAAGCAGAAGCATTCCCAAAGGAGACAGGAGTGCCAACTCTGTAGCATGATGAGAGTATTCAGCTGCTGTATGGTCAGATGGCATTGCTGATGATTTAGCAATATGGTTCCCAGGGCAGAGGTGTAACAACAGCAAAATCCACTCAAGAGTGTCTTACTCAGGCAACAGGGATGGAGATTCAAGCCTTTGGCTGAGGTCCACCTTCTCATTTTTCAGGAGAGGACCACAATTAGCTTGCTTTCTGCGAGCTCTCTGCAGGATGAGAAAGGTTTTTTAAACCTCTCAGATGTAAGAATGTACCAAGTAGGAAAAAGTTTTTCCAAGTTCAATTACTCCTTCCCCTTACAAATGATAAAACAGCAAGCTAAGGCCAGAGAAAAGTGTGCGCCTGGGCATCGCCCACAAGCGGGTGGTGAGGTGATGCTCCCAGCAGGCAGACATCCAGGATTTAGAAAATTTTCCTGGTATTTTGTCAAGAAAGAAGGACTTTCTGCAGTTCTGACACTCATCTTCTTAAAAGTATAGTCAAGTGCCTGAGAAGACAATTAAATAACTTTTAACTGTTTTTAAAATGAAATATAAATTTCCTTATTGGGAGAAAATCATAAAGTCCAATCTGTTTGCATTATCTTTTTAAAAGCTAGAGAAAGGACTTCATTACAGCACACATAAATACCTTCATGGAGACAAAATGCCATATACCAAATGACTGTGTCACCTGGCAGAGAAAGGCTTTGCATGAACCAAAGCCTGGATTCAGTTTCCAACTTCAAATGGGAAATAAGGCACAATTTTAAATCATTGTTACAAACTACCAAGAGAGTGTCAGAGACTGTGTCCCTGGATGTCTTTGAATCCAGGTTGAATATGATTCTGAGTTCTGTGATTTAGCCAGCTCTGACATTATTTGGCTTAGCAGGAGGCTGACTGGGTGAAATTTAATGGCTTGTGATGTACAGGGGGTCAGACTGACTGTTCTAATGGTCCCCTCTGGCCCTAAATTTTGTGGAAAACTTCAGCTAACCAGCAAAGCAAGTGCAAACGACCCAGTGGTCGCAATGTATTGCTCCAAGTGCGGATGATCAACTTTAAATAATTAATTAGTATCAAATCCTGGTTTAACCACTAACAGAAAAATAGAGGGGGAGAGGGAGTTAGCCCCTGAGAATAGTTCACTCAGCTTTGATACAGAGAAAAATTGCATCAAACTCCCCAGAAAAAAAGGTGTGCAAGTCTTTTTACAGAATCAAACTTAGATTTTACAAGAAGAAAAATGGCTTACATACTTAAAAGTCCACTTAGTGCTTGGCATAGAGCTATTTCTCTCTACATTGAGTGCTAGCACACTTCAAGGGCACTGAGGATCCGATTACTATCCTACAAAGTGTAGGGGTTGGCTGAACAACCCCAGAGTAACTCAAATACCAGGGAACCTGGCCTATTCCCTGTCCATAAAATACACAGAAAACGATCTCACTCTCTGACATTTTTTCAGCTGGGACAGCTGCTATAACAACTCAGAGCTT
Source organism: Acanthornis magna (assembly GCA_036785705.1). Lineage (NCBI taxonomy): Eukaryota > Metazoa > Chordata > Aves > Passeriformes > Acanthizidae > Acanthornis > Acanthornis magna. The sequence goes on from JAWUZG010000090.1 coordinate 20,488,680, forward strand.
TTCAATCTCTGTACAGAGCTCGTGTATAACCTCTTCAAGTTCTCAGCCTGGAACCACTTTTCTTCCAAGCCCATTTCACTGGAGCAACCAAAAGTGTTCAGGGAAAAGCTGTTTGATAGCCTCTGGAGGGGGAGCATTAAATCAACGAAGAATTTAAAAGGTGGGGAGGGGGACAGGGGAAGGGGAGTGGGATAGAAAGATTTATAGCAAAAAACAACATACAGCTTGAATCCAGTCCAAGAGGAGCCACAGGGGGCTGGTGCCAGTCATCACTGATGAAAGGGTTTGGATTTGTCAAGGAGAAAGATGCTGTATAAAAATTGCATTCAAAGCCCCAGTGAAATTGCACTAAGGGGCTGGTCCCTTGGAGTTTTGCCTGAGCAATGGCTCCAGGTTTGTGCACTCTGGGTGCATTCCGATCTCCTCCTTTGTGCCCTACTCTTCCCCAGCAGCGCTGCAGCTCCTGCTCAGGCAATGCTCCCCTCAAATCCAACTTAGGCTGCAGGGAAATGCTGCGTTTAGAGAATCAGCTGCTTCAACACTCACTGCTGGATTTAACTGTTTAGCAATGTTTTCCAGCCACTTGACTCCCTCCATCACCCAGCCCAGCCAGAGGGCTTAGCCTCTTTGGAGTGTTTCTTTGTATGTTTTTTTGCTCCGTGGAAATTTGCTGTAGTTATGATATGACGCAAAATCCTGCCCGTGTGTCTCCTGTTGGGGCAGAAAGCCCCACAGCCCACCTCTCTCTGGGACAGAGCTCAGCATGTGGCTGCAAGAGCTGCTTCTCATCCTTCTCCTAACCCCTGCCAGCCCCTCAGTGCCCCTGGCACCCACTTCCACAGAATCAGGGAACGGGAAGACTACCAATTTGTAGTACATTACTAGCAAATGTAGTTTGCCTGATTTAAGGGGCTGATGGCGTCGCCTCTAGTATTTGGCATTGGGATGTTACCCTTGGCTGTGCTCATACGCAAGGGCAGAAGTTTCCACCAGCAACTTAAAAGCCTTATAATGGAAACAAAAAAGGCAGAGTCAATATGAAATCTCCACCAGTGAAATCTGAAGCATTCAGCAAGGGAATGCAAAACACAAAACAGCAAACACTCTTCCAGCAAGCTGTACACTGTTACCTATTGACCAAAGCCGTCAGTGAACATTCAGGGAGTTCATCTCCCCAGTAGGCTGGAGAAATTAATTCCAGTGTCAGGTATTTCTTTGATGCAATACTACTAAGTTTGAAAGACTGCAGAGTCTTATTTCATGGGACAAACTGGGAATCAAGCCTCTCTTCAGTCACATTAAACCCAAAAATGCTTCACTTTTTTTTCTCAAGGCAACAATGTGATGTCTTCCTCATTGTCTTCTTCTAGGTGCTGCTGCTTCCCAAGTGCTGAGCAGTGACACTCTGAATCAGTCCAAATCCCCCCAGAAAGGGCTGGCAGCCTGTGAGCTCCAAACCCAGCCTGCACATTGGGCAGAGGCTCCTGCTATTTCAGCTCCCTCAGCTCAAAATACACCTCCCCATATTCACCCCAAATAAGACCCGGCACCAGTACTGTCAATGACAACCCAGGCAGCAACCTCAGCCCCACAGGTTCCTGCTCTGCCCCTCCACACCCCAGGCACTGGGATGCTCTGCTGGCCTCCAGCCATCTGGCCTGTCACAGGGATAAATAAACACCATGCTGCAAGCAGTCCTTCACTCCAGGGCAGAGCAGGGACTTTTTCAGAGGCATTCATGAGATGCAAAAAATTTTTCACCCACTGCTGTATCGCTGCTGTAACCCTGCAGCACCACCTCAGCGGCAAAGACATGCACCACGCCTACATCTTTTGGGAATTTTGCTTTACTGAACTTTCTAAAATGTCACTCTGTTAATCTTTCAGGTTTCAGTCCTGAGGATGGGAAGTATGAGATCTTGCTTGGCTCACTTGGACATGTTCTTAGGGACCTTCAAGGAGAATGGCTTCAAACTGAGGGAAGTAGCTTTAAGTTGGATATTAGGAAGAAGTTCTTCACTGTGAGGGTGGTGGTAATGCCCTGGCACAGGTTGCCCAGAGAAGCTGTGCGTGGCCCATCCCTGACAGTGTCCAAGGCCAGGTTGGATTGGGTGCTGAGCAACCTGGTCTAGGGGAAGGTGTCCTTGCCCATGGCAGGAGGGTTGCAACTAAATGATCTTTGAGGTCCCTTCCAACCCATACCATTCTATGATTCTATGGTTCACATGGGGCCCAATTCTGCATGATCAGCCCAGGTTTTACACAACAGGCAAATGTAACTCCTGGTTTCCATAGGATTTGTTAGCTTATTGGATTGCAGCCATGATGAGAATCATGCTCCCTCTGGAAAAGAAGCCACAAGACCATAGCTTGAAGAATAGGCCTAAAGAATCTGCAACACATCTCCAGCAGTGTGAGAGATAAACCCAGGCTTTAGGCATGACTTCATTTCTTGCTGCTTTTTTTCTATCTGTCTTGCAGCGTCACCGTTGGCATAAACAGCCCTGAGTTCTCCATCAGCTATTTCCTTCTTCGCTTCCTCCTGCACCAAGTGTGTGTTTTTCACATTTGTGTAGTACTTGCAAGCTCAGAAAAGCTCATCTGACTGTGACTGAAACTCTGGCACATAGCTTGATTTTTTTTTCCCCTTTTACTGAACTAATTTTTGCATGATATGCTGCCAACTTTACTTTTCCCCCCTTCCTTCTATATAAACAATATTCCTCTTCCAAATATTTCTTCCACATTTGATAAAATGTGTTGCATACGTTAGATGACTTCGGCTCAATTTTATAAAGAATTGGCATAATGCAATATACTAACTCAACTTTGATTCACTAAAAAAATATATGTCATTAAGAGCTGTATATACTTCTGATTTTAGTGTACAGCCATGATTGACTGTTTCAGTGGTAAGTGATGAAGGCATGGCCAAATATAAATAAAAGCTGTACACCACCTTTCAAAGACATGCCTTTTATTTCTTTTATAGGAATGGATTAGGTTCTAAAGTTTTCAGGAGGTGTTGCTTTACCAGTGGCACTTCTACAACTACAGCGGTGTTAACCTTGGTTCCTTGGCCAGATTCCAGTGTGGTTAATTATACTCTGTACACTGTGAAATTCCCACATAATTTTCAATTAAGGAAGTTATTTGCCACTTCTCCCACTCCTTGAAAATTATAAGTAAGATATGCTGCATACAAAATGGCTGCTGTGCTCCATCCCAAGATTGGCTGCGTGTTAGCCAACACTCATGCACAAGGATGATGTGGATAAAAAGCTAATCCTTTATTCTAATCATTGTTAATAGATATTCTTTGGTCTTGTGCTTCATATGCCAAAAAAGGAAGGTCACATTCTGGAAACGTGAAGATGTCTAAATGCATGCAGGCACCTCACCTTGTTAGAACTTGATCTGCACCCAAACTTTAACTTGAATAAGTGAATTGTTTGCATTAAAAGTCATCTTTTTGCTGTTGAACCTGAGAGAGGATTGCAGAAGGATTACATCTGGCTGTTAAGGTCTCCCCAAGAAGAGGAAACATTCAAGCTAACATTCACACCACCCTTTCAAGGACCTTTCTGGGCTGGGTGGCCACTGGCAGTGAACTTTCCTGATGAACATACTGCTCACTGGCCAGCATAACCTCTGGCACAGCCAGAGGTGCTTTGCTCTTTTCTCCCTGCATGCATGCAGTGTCCCAGAAGACTCTGGTCTTGTTTTCCAGCCCATCTCTTACCCCGAGGGGTTGCTGTTGCTCATGAGAGTTGGGAAAAGGCAATGGGGAGGAGACTATTTATGGAACTGTGACCCAATGTTAAGAGCTTGAATTTCATGCCAGATATTCAACACCGTGCCTGGTTTAGCCAATGAGGAACCTTTTCCAACATGACCAGGTCTAACATCCCACATTCCTCATGGCCTTGCACCTTCAGCATTCACTGACAAGGCTGGGTCATGCTCAGAGAGGATGCTGCCAGGACCACCGAGTGCTTCCGCTTTCACGGAACTCACCACAAAGGGAAAGCTCCTTCCACTTCAGTCCTGCGGGAAGGATGCCTGACGGACTGTGCTTGGTCAAACCAAGGCTGACCTTGGACACAGGATCAGTGAACTCATCTCCTGCAAGGGCAGGGTTGTGTCTGAAGCCACATTCCTAAACCATCACATTCTTCCACGTCCTGGCTACAGTGGCTTGTTCCTTTCCACCTCTGCCTGGTCTTAAGACACTGGAGTCTTCATTCTTCCTTTCCAGTCCTTCCAAGTTTGATTCACTCCCTTACTATTAAATTAACACTTCGCTAGCTCTTTTTTCCCTGTTCTTCATATTTTCTATAGCCCCTTGTCACCCCTACAAACTGCCATCTTCAGCATCTCTGCTAATTGTTGGCTGTCCCTGTCCATTCTCATCAGAACACATCTTTCTGTGAATTAAAACGACGACAATCTTCACTCTCTCCTGTATTTTTTTCCAACTCTGGCTGATGATTCCCCTACACTGGAGGAGTAGCTGTTCCCTCCCTTTCCAAGACCCTTATGTGACAAAGACATGGTACTCTGCACATTGGATCATCTGCAGAAGTGTCGCCATCAAATGCATGACCCTCCTCCCTATCCCACTGTGCCTACAAGTGTATGTGTACACAGCAAGTCTTCTGCACCGAAACACCATCCCAAAATTTCCATGCTGCTGAAGTCTCCTCTTGCAAGGCAGCTTGTGAGCAGATCCCCCCTGATGTCACTTTTGCCCAGAGGTCACACCTGAGCACTCCCCCCCACCCACTACTGCACGGTCACCGCTTGACTCTATCGCAGCCATGACTCATTATTTATAAGATTTTACACAGGGGAATGAAATGTTCTTCAGGAGGAGCTGACAGAATCCATCACCTCAATGAAAGAAGTGTGGTGAAGAGTCCAACCTGGCATTTTTTTCTACTGATAACGTCCTCGCCATCTCATTTCTTAAAATATTTTCAGAAGTGGCCTATTCTGTGCGTTTGTCAGCATAAGAAAGGTCTCCCACATTTTATTATGGATTGCTAAAACTGAGGTTAGCTATGCCAAAAGTACTTTTCCAAATACAGTCACTGTTTTGAAGGCCAAATTGTTCAATAATGGCCTACATCTGTCAAACAGGGGCATTACCACTGACCAAGTGATAAATTTAATCCATGAGAAAGCTCAGAGCACATAAACTATATTGTTCCCCATCCGACTAAGCTAGAGAGTAGTTAACTCGCTGTGAAGCCATTATTTTATAACATCTGAAAAAATGTTCATAATAACGATTCTGTGGAGGCCGTTTTAGAAGTGGGTATAATATTGGAGTGCCTGTGGTAGCGACCCCCTGGGAAGAGCCCCTTGTAAACCATTCATAAACAACATGGAGAGGGGGAGCTCTGTGTGTGGTCTTGACTTGATCTTGCAACTTTGGGAGCTGAACAGCTCAAGGTGGATCCATTTCATAATCACTTTATTTATTTTGAAATCTCTCAGCATCCTTCAGATGACCTTCATAGGAGTATAAGGCAAGAACTTTAATTATTATTGTACATAAATCTAGTGCTTATCACAGAGAGGCCCTCAATCTGTGTTGGAACCTCTGTGTATTACTGCAATAAAAACAAAGCAATACTCCCACTAATTACAAAATGAGTATTTAATCTCTCTGTCAGTAAGTCTGATGCTGCCAGCATGGCTCACAGAACTACCCGGGTAACTGGCAGACAATAAATTCTACAAATGCTATGTGACAGACATCTATTTTGAATATTCGTCTCAGCTCCTTGACTTCCCATGAGTTTCTCAAAATAACTTAGTAAACAACCTGCTAACACGGATGGTGGGGGCACCACTAAAATTGGTTCCTACTTGTCCACACAAGCCCTGGGATTCCAAGACTTCAGCAGTCCGAGTTTTTGCGGTCATGCCGGGCATATGAAGTAACATATATTGCAGTTTCTTGGCTAACCTGAATTAATGGTGGCATTCAGACCACCCTGCCTTGTAATTTCGAAAAGGTCACCTCAAAGGCCACTGGTGCAGACACGGGAAGAGACTGTGTTCTTATTTTATACAGCTGTGTTGCAGAAAGTCCCAGCAATGGAAGGAAATAACAGATAACTCTTGTTCCAATATTTTTTAAGAGTTTGGTTGTAGAAGCAGGAAAGAACCTTGCCAAATTTTATATTCCCTTTATATCAGAAAAGGGAGTGTTTTGATATCTTTGAAAGGCTTTTTATATCTTTGAAAAAGTCTGCCTGCCACTTCACAGAACAAATAAGAAGGTGTTGTCCTTGCCAGAAGGAGGTAAAATCTCATTTCAAACTTGTTTAACAAAATGTTATCAATTTAATATGCAAAGGGGAAGAAAGAAGAGAGATTACTTGAAGAAGTAATATTGAAGGAGTGGGCCTTGCCACAGCAGGATGGGATATCACCATTTCTGCTAAAAATACAAATAAAATCCCTTCACAGAGATAAAGAACTTGTTAAAGACCTGAATGAAAACAGAAATAAGAATTATTTACTCAATGGACAGTAAATGCAATCTAATCCTTCCCTGCTTATCTTTTTAGTGCATAATCAATAAAGTCAACACAGAAATAAAAACTGTTACAATTATGGGAATTGTTTCTTGTGCAGCAAGGTCTGACATCATCTAATGTGAGGTTAATTAATAGTTAACTTGGATAGCACAATTACCTAGTGAAACCACATTATTAAACCTCTGGCTGTAACCAGCTTGTAACCTGAGAAGAATTTGCTCATATCTGGCTCTGGCCCATGTTGGAGACTGGGGACTTTAATGGCTGCTGACTCCTGGCAGTGCAGCCACGTGGTGTACATCCAGCATGGAATTCTCCTGCTTGAGATCTAAACATCAGTTACATAAACACAGGATTGACTCAAAGGAACAGCAAACCACTCTGCAGCTCTTCAGAAGACAACCACCAGGTAAAACGTGAACTCTGTTTTCGTCGTTGGGGCTTTTCTGACTGACTGGTATGGTGCCTTAGAGGTTTATGACTTGGGAGATACATCCTCAGCCCAAGCCCACATTTCCTGGGCTTCTCAGTGATGCTACAACTGCAACTATTGTCCTGAAGTGCAAAGACCAGGGCACAGAGCTCTTGCTGGGTGAGCTGACACAGTTGTACGCTCATCGCACAGGGTTTGTGACACACCTCTCACTATTTCAAGTATCAGCCGATGTTAGCACAACCTTTGACAGAAAAGGGCATTCCTTGCTTCTGAAAATTAGCTAAAAAGGTACTCCTCATTATTTCAACAGTTAAAGTCCATTTCTAAGACACAGAGGGTTAGTGGATCTATAAAAAGTGTGAATACTCTTTCTTTGTGTCTATACTGCTAAGAAAGCCAGTGCCTGGAAGAAGTCCTGAGTCCTGGAAAGAGGGATCATCCTTACTGTTAAGCTGTTAAGTGGCCCAATTTCAGCACAGTTTGGGCCAGTAGTGCCAGTTGGAGTGTCCCCCTGCAGTTTCCAGGCAGAGTTTGGGAACCAGAGGGTGTCCAGGAATGGGTGGTCCACAGGCAGCCACCCTGCTCCAAGAGCCGAGTTCCTCTGTCCGCCCAGGTGCTGCATCCTTGGCCTCATGGGGATCACACCCAAGCATGTGTCATGTACTAACACAGACATGGCTTCAACTCCCAGAAGAAAAAGCTGGTTTCAATCTGTCAGAAAATATAAAAAAAGAGCAAATATGCTTAGTACTTGATGATTAAAAAAAAGTTAAACCAAACATTTTCCAAAACTAAAGAGTCAGCTTCACTGAGGACAGGGAAATGTCTTCATTGAAATGCTACTAAATTACTTTTATACGCGAATATGTAAGAGCAATTTTATCTTGATTTCAAAATGGATTTTTATTTTCCTCTTTTTTTTTTTTTTTTGTTTGTTTGTTTGGTTTTTTGTTTGGGTTTTATTTTCAGAACCAAGTGTGGTTTTGCTTTCACATTCACCATTTCTCTCTGTTTTTCCTTTCTCCACTGGAATAAAAAAACAGGGAACTGGAATGAAGGGAATAGGAGATCTTTGGAATTCTGCTGTCATTTTTTTTTCTTCAGAAGATGGTAGGGAGGAATAAAACATTTCTCCTGCCAAAGAAGAAACAGACACAAAATCTAGCTGCTCAAAAGAAGATGGGAAAGGAGAATGAGAATTGCTGGAAAAGAATTCTAATAGGTATAGGGCATGGGCAGAGAGAGGTAAGGCATTGGAAGCGAGGTTGCACGTAACGGTTGACTGGAGATGAAATCCATCTGGAGCTGACCAGCTGCTTTGAGTGTTTGCTCAAGCTGTACCAACATGACTCAAACAATGAGTCTTCTGCTGGTCCAGGTCCAACCTCAATTCTTTAGCTCAGTCTGCATGCTCTGGATGTCTGCATCTTTAACAAAAAAATAATCATCAAGGTGAAAAGGAGGGTTTAATTGGGCATATGGCACCCTCGAATGGGAAGCACAGAGACAGAGCCTTCTTTCTACAGCAAGGAATTTTGTTTATTTTCCTTGGGTAAAAGAGACATGCATTGTATAGCAAAAACAAATAGGAAATGGTGTGATATTGGTCAATAAAACAAAGAAAGAGGAAAATCCAGAAAGCCAAGAAAGGATGGGTACTAGTGCATGATATTAACTAAATCAATCAAGATCCATTGAATTAGTAAAGTCACATGCTTGGGACTTATTTCAACTTGTTAACTAAATCCTGGCACAATCAGGAGTGATTCAGTTTTTATGCAGACACTTTTCTAGGGAAATCAGAAGTACTAAACACAGTCTCAGGCCAGATTCTGTCTATTTGCATTTCATATGGGAGAAGATGCAACATAATATGTCAGTTGCAGAATTTGGTTCACTGATAGAACTCTAGTTCACATTTGTTCTGATCATGAGCTCATTTCATTTGGTATTGCACTAATTTGACAAATTGAAAGGTAATTCACTTCAGAAAAAGAAAGAATTTTTTTTTTAATGTAAAGATAACTGTTAAGTTCCCCAGTGCTTTGCAAAGCATAAAATTGAGTCCATTTCTTCCATTTCTAATTTGCAAGTCCATCTCTGTATTTAGCACAGCAGCATTGCTATGCAAACTCTTGCACAGGGGCACTAAGAGCCATAGGCCTGAACAAAAAGTCCTGGAGACAGTGCCCTGGAGCTGAAACATTGTTGAGCATTTTGCCATTTGTGGCTGGTTGTGCTCACATGGTGATTTACCCGTGCTCTGTTCCAGTTGTGCAACTGGAATCACCAGCTGAGACAGAAACCCTGCTCAGTATGTGGTCTGCATCTCAAGAGAAGAGAGGATTTAATACTACACTGCATTTTGTAAACATTAATTTGTTGAATACAAAAAAAAATTTAAATATTATTTTTCTACACATAGGTTTCAGAATATCGAAGAGCCAGAGCTAATTAAGGTTCAATGACAGATTTGATGATTTCAAGTTTAGTTGGGGGGTTTTTTCTGTTGCATTTTAAAGAAGAAAAGCAATGGCCATTATGTCCTAATTTGTAAACACTTTATTTGATGGTTGAGACCGGAAAGTATGTTAGAGTTGTTTGTCCTGTCAAATGCTTTGGAATGGTCTGAAGTCTTTTGCGTTACATCTGCTGCTGTTTATCGGGGGTGGGGGAGTTGCCCTGTTTCTAATGGAGTTCATAAAAAGAAGAAAAATTTTAAACTCTGCAATTAGAATTTAATAAGAGGGCTCTTTCTTCCTACCAAAAATTATTTAAGCCTCTCTTTGAACTTCCAAGAAGGATATGTATCTTATAACCCAGAAACCCAAAACGTTCTTCAGCTCTGTGTCTTGCTTGCAGTTGCAAACTCTCGCAGATGTTCAAGTTCAGAAGTGGACTAACAGCAGGAGAGCTAAGCTCAGAGACTACATTTCTGCCCTTTGCAAGTTCTTACACCATGGAGACACCCAAATGTCTTCCCAGGAGCACCCACTGGGGCAGTGAGCTGCTTCCCACACCCGCTCCTCACAGGACAGCGCCCAACCCCAGCACAGGGATCCCTTCTGTGACAGTTTTAAACACAGAGCTGGAAAACCACCATGTGCCCATCACTCCACAGATGCCAGCAATCCACATTTATTAACTTGTTATTAATCATAACACCTTAGTGAGGAAGGAAACTTTCATACCTGTTCTACTGGAAACTGAGCCAAGGATTGAAACCGGGTTTGTTGAATACCTTCTTAATACCCTGCCCTGTCTGCTGTTTGTCAGCGTTGACGGCATACCTGCTGCTGTGCCAAAGCCTGGACTAAAGCAAAACCTTCTCTTTCTATCGTCCTTCCCTGCAGAACAGACACAGAAGGGGCAACCCACCATCTGTGTTTTTGAGTACTTCACAGGTCTGCCAGCACAGGGATTTCAGTGTGCAGTTAAATAAGACGAAGGCTTCTTAGGTTAAAAAAAAAAAAAAAAAAGTTGGAAATTATTCCATTCTTAAGGGACAACCAAGAAAGAGGCAGAGAGAGCACAAGGCAGCTAATGAAGAGACCATCGAATTGATAACAGCAGCAGAACTGAAGAGTTATAGGGGATACATGGAGAAGAGCTTTTCACCCAGTATTTAAAGAAAGCATTCCCTTGGAATAAAAGTGACAATCTAACAGTCAGAGCCATTGGCAGGGGTTATATATTAAACAATCATACGGAAACAACACATGAAGGGACTCAGGGATAAAGAAAACAGAAGTAGAGGGGCATCACAAACCTTAGTCTCTTTCCAAGTGGGAAAACTTGGCTATAAAGGAAGGAGAGTGTCAGCTTAGGGAGGTGAAATGCAAATTACGAAGTCATGTCTCTTTGGTGTTTCTGCCCCAGCTTCCTAAGATTGCAGGGAAAAATTCCTCTGTGATATTCCAATTCCATTGAGAACCGTAGAGCTGTGGTTTCATCCCATCGTTGTGAAACACCTCTTCTAAAACACAGAACAGCACAGACAAATTTTGAAATCATCTGCAGCAAAATTCATGCAGATCACATTATTTGTTATCTTTGAAACCGGTAGGGATCCAGCCTCTTGGTCAAACCTAGAAGTCAATATTTATAGCAGTAAGAGTAGGAGTCAAATCCATTTTCCCCTTGTAAAAAAGCAAGTGCCAGGGGGGAAAAGATGGTTAACTAAAGCATCGGAAAAAATATGCCATAGTAGTGTTTTGTGGGAGCCATAATGCAGGTCTCCTGTGACTCTTTCCTATTCTGCGCTCTGAGTTCGCTTATTATTTTGCATTTCCCATACACAGACTTTGCTCTTGCAGATAGGAAAAGGAAATACCTTATGGTCCACAATATAGGAGGAAGTTCTTCCCACTATTTTCATCTTTGATAGATCTAATTCAGAGTGCAATGAAAAATTATTTTAAAAACTTGAGTTCAGCTAACCTGGATTACAGCAGTACTGTCTTTTACTGGAAATTATTTCTGTCCTGGTCAATGCACTTTGGCCTTCTAATAAAATAATAAATAGGAAGCTCACATAGACAACTGATGTTTTCAAAGGAGTGTTATCACTGAAATACTAACATTCTGGAAGTGGTCATTGTGAAGTGCCAACTAGCACTCCACAATGGTAAGTATTTTGGTTTTAACATTACTATCAGATGAAGATATGTGAGAGGAATCCAGCCCACCACTCTAACAAACAACCTGGGCTGTCAGCAAAAACATTTTTTATGTGTTATTGTACTAATGGGCAATTTAGTTGTTACAATAAGAGAAGTGAGTGCAATTCAATTTCCTTTTAGCATTGTTTTTGCTTCTCTTAATTCATTTTTATAATTATTGCAGTAGTAACGTTGCTCAGTACTCACACTGGTCGTAGTTTAAAAAACATATTCCCTTGCTTTCCAGATTCTAAGCCTTTCCTTGACCTTAATGCCCTTGGTGGCTTAAAAAAATCCCTAAAAATCTAACACAAGAGACAGTACAAGCCATCCATCTTCTGTGCCACATTAGAACTATCTGTAGGACACAGGAGGTAGGTGGGATGTGTCACAAATGCTAAGGACAGCTTCCAGCAAGCTAGTCTGCCTTTAGGAAATTACAGAGTCCAGGAAAAGCAGAGGGTGGCCTGAAGCCTTATTTACCTCCTCTCCTCACCTGGCCCTTGCATTACTTTGGGTAAAACCATAGCATCCACCAGCCACACTTGAAAACTCCTGCATTACACTCTTAACAACTCAGAAACACTCTGCACTGTAAAGAGATCCCTCTTGAAGAGCTGCTGGGCACAGCCCAAACAGCTCAGGAAACCCAGTCTGAAATACATATATTTCTTGCTGAAATCGGCATCCCTGATATACTTTTAGGAACCACCAGAAAATACTGCTTTCTGAACTGTATTCCTTGAAAACAGTGCTTTATTTTTGGAGGGTTTTCCAAGCTTAAGTATGCCCAAATATACCCAAACCCAAACAGCTTGCAAAAATCAAGACAGAATATCACAGCAGTTTATTAGAGAAGGTGATGAGTGTTAGATAATAAGCGATCCATTAAATATTTTCATCTTCAGTGTAATGAATACTTCAAAACAGTCACATGAATGTTAACAGTCACCATAGAAAGTGGCATATGCTTACACAGGAGGAACAACAGGATATACATTTAACACACTTTATTAGTAAAATCAAAAAGGCACTGAAATTCCAGCATGTTAGCATACTCACAAACTCAGTGATTTTGCAAGAATCAAATGACTTATTAAAAACTCAGCTCTTGCAGAAACAACTCCATCTTTAACCATTTGTGTTCTTTTTCGTTTTTAAAACCTCTCATCCATGTAGTCTATGTTATAGCCTTGAAATTCTTTTTTCTCTTGAGTGATCCCATATTTGCTTCATTTCTACATCACAGCATCATCTTAGCCACAGACCTGCCAAGCCTTGCCTTTTTAAGGATCTCATAGCAAAAGGGCTAAGCAGGAGGCTTGCAACTCCAACATCTCATCCACTTTGCAAATGTACAAAATAATAATTTTGTGTGCTAAAGAATTAATGCACTTAACTTTACAAAAAACTACAGACCTCTCTCACAAAATTTATTTATTAAATTTTGCCTCCAGAATGAGATGCTCACCTCTGTTATTCCAAATATACCTATGTCTGTTAAAGAAATGATGAAATATTTTTTGACAGGCATCTCAGAATCATGTTCCTGGGTTAATAATTCAATGTTAAGTGTTGTGATGCAACAGACACTGTCACATAATCCTCAAAGATCATGGTCTCACTGTGATTTAGAGCCTTTAAGTGAGACTGGGTATGTTTTAGGAAACATGCAAGTATGCTTTGTTTCAGTTTTACGGAAAAACCTTCCAATCTGTGATGGCTGTGACAACCTATCCTGGACCCATGGATGTAAGCCTTTCTCTCTCACCCATCCCCTTTGGAGCCTGAGGATATTGGTGATGCACACAAGGATAGCAATCATCAGTTCCACATTAGGATAACAACCACAATTAAGACTCATGCTTCAAGCTTCACTTTTATTTTTCAAGTGCTTTCATAAGCTCAGGGTCAACAGCTTTGAGTGCTGGAGAGGATTTCCTCTGGCTGTGTTAGGAGAAGTTTGCTGTCCCTGCTTCTTCTGGTGCAGTGCACCAACACCTATCAACCTTAAGCTATACAATCACAGCAGACAAGAGGCTTCCCATTCTCTGCCAGCAGCACTGAGTTTTGACAAGAGGAATATTCCTTCCCATCCTTGAAAGTGATTAAAATGTGACAGTGATGAACAGGAGATTGGGCATAATCTCTGCAAAATCTATGAAAAGTGTCTTGGCTCCAGGATGAGTGCATTTACTCACTCTTCAGAGAGTTTGGTTACTGCCTTCTCAGTCACTGAACACTAATACAATCAACAGGGTAAATGAATGTGACAATTGGCTTCTACTGCACTTGCCTGAAGATGACACTGCTTGAAAAGGATCAGTTACATTTATTACCAAGGGACAGTTGGATCAGGTATGTTGGGTCAGGCCGAGATGGAGCGAATTTTCCCATAGTACCCTCACAGTGCTGTGCTTTGTATTTGTAACTAAAAGTGTTGATAGCACAGCAGTGTTTTGGCTTCTGCTGAGAAGCACTGGCACAGCATCAGCACTGTCTCTCCAACATTCTGTCCCCCCTCAGTAGGCTGCAGGTGGGCAAGATCTTGGGAGCAAACCCAGCCAGGAGAGCTGACCCAAACTGACCAGAGATATTCCATACCATATGACATTGGCTCAGCAATAAATGCTAAGAGAGACGAGGAGGAGGCAGGGCATTCATTATTACAGTGCTTTGTCTTCCAGGGCAACCAGGGCACATAATGAAGACCTACTTTCCAGGAAGTGGCTGGACATCACCCGCTAATTGGAAGTAGTGAGTAAATCTTCTGTATTCCTTTGCTTCTGCACACAGCCTTTGCTTTTGCCTTTATTAAGTTGCCTTTATCTTGACCCTCAAGTTTCTCCCATCTTACTTCCTTCCTCCTCCATCCTGCTGAGGATGGGGAATATGATAGAGTGACTTGGTGTTGTCCAGCCAGTGTCAACCCACCACATCAGGAAATCTGGTTTGCTTTGTAAGAGGTATGAGACTGTAGGCTGAGGAACTTAGAGGCTGTTAAACATCTCTCTTAGTTTAAACTAAAAGCTGAGTTTTTAGCAATGTATCTCCAGTCTCATGTCACTGCACCATTCTTTTGAATCCATCACAGAAAATAAGGAAATGCTGCTTCATACCACATCTGTGTTTTAGGTGATAACATGGGGTGACATCCCCAAAGAGAGATGGCACAGCAGCAATGGCACCTCTGCAAAGCAGCACTTCAGTTGTGGGATTTTGCAACTGTAATTTAGGTCCTACTTGTCTTTTCTCTTTTTTCATTGTGTCCTAATTCAGCCTCATAATAGCTTGCAGTTCTAGATCTCCTCCTGGATTAATAAAACTGCACTTTCAGTTTACTAGTGACTTGTCAATTTTTCTAGGTTCTAATAGACATACATGACCAACTCAGTGCTTCCCCAAATATCTATGACACAACATTAACATTTTGAGGATTCATGTTCTCCAGAGAAGTCAATGAGCTCTGCAGGTACCTTTTAGGTGGTTGTAGAGAGTGATAAGGTCCTCCTGAGCCTCCTTTTCTCCAGGCTAAACAACCCCAGTTCCTTCAGTCACTCGTCATCAGACTTGTGCCCCAGACCCTTCCCCAGCTCCATTGCCTTTCTCTGGACACACTCCAGCACCTCCATGTCCTTCTTGTAGTGAGGGGCCCAAAACTGAACGCAGGACTCAAGGTGTGGCCTCACCAGTGCCGTGTACAGCAGCCGATCACTGTCCCAGTCACCCACAGCTGTAAGTACATACAGCAGTTATTCAGTGAGATATAAGCTCAGGTTCATAAGAGGCTGCCTTAATGCTCTTTCCATCTCTGCAGTTATTTTACAGAAATAGTGTATAAGGCCTAAGTATGGAAAAGATATTACAGAGTCCAGTAAAATTTTGGAGAAGACATCCAATACATCTGAAATATATCTACTCCTATTCTGTTCGTCATTTCACTGCTATCCATAGTGATGTGCTGAGCACAAGTTCAATGTTCATTGACATTCAACAATGAAAAACCATTAATCAAACCTTATAAAGAAATAAGGGAAATGCAGAAGCCATAAAAAATGACAAGCTTGACTTCTCCAAATTTATTTTCTTCCTCTATATAAATCAGAGTTCAGTTTACACTAATTGTTGTGGGTTGAATGTAAAAGGTATGGCTAAGCAGCCACTGAATGTTTGAGTTTATTTCAAATATTTGGACATATTTGGTAAGATTTTCAGACCCTGCTCCTTCTCTGTCTCTTCTGCTCTGTGGGAATGCTATTTCTTAACAGCTTGACAGCCCTCTTTAGATTTCCCCTGCATTGAGTTGAAGTGGGTACAGGACACAGCTGGGGCTCTCATCCAGCCTTACACTTTCAGGGCTTTAGTTAATCGCTTTCCTTCCCTCCTATCCAGATGGCTCATAAATGACAGAGAAATTACATATCTTATCTGCAGTCTTTATAAGAAGTAGATTGGAAGTTCCTGGTGACATTCCCAACAGAAGAAAGGAATCCACATAGTAAATCCTTTTCCATCACTAGGACTATATTTTTAAGTGGCAGAACATCGTGTTATCCATATCATCTCTAAGATGATCTTTCCTAAATTTTTCTTCAGTTCTTGCCTTCAGCTCAAGCTGACTTAAAGTAGAAATTAAAGAAGTTCCTTCTAGCCAGTGATATGTCTACTAGGGGGAAACATGAAGGATTTTAATTTCAAGGGTTATTGCTAGGGCAACTTCTGAGGGGTGCTAGATGAGGTTACTAGGAAAGCAACAGCAGGATTATCTTCACCCAGAGAAAAATTATTGCCTAATCACAGGAAGGTCTAAATCCAGCCCTGATGGACAGGCAGGAAGGAACAGCATCTGGTCCTCACATCACAGACAGTAGCTATTTCAGTGGCATCTTGCACAGAAACAAAAAGTGTTTAACTGTGGTTATGCATATCTTGCAATAGATGAATATACTGAAACAGAGGTAGCTTGGGTAGGGAAGGCTCCTGTGGTGTGTGAGACCATTTATTCATCCCTTCTGCTGGTGCCTTTCTTTTGTTGCTGCTCCTTCATCATTTCAGCCAGGGAATGGGTGTGGGTGGGAAGAAAGGAAAGCCCCATGGCTGAACCATTGTCCAAATGGGGAAGAGGGAAGAAAGGAAAAAGGAAAACAGCTGAGCCTGTTGGGACCTCTCCATCATCATTAGCTTTTGACTCAGAGGTTGTCTACCTAAATAAACAAAGCCAAAAAAAAATGTATCTGAGGAGCCTGTTCCTGCATCTGCAGATTCACTCCATGAATTTGTGCAATTTGTTAAAATCCTCTGTAACCAAGATACTCTGTTTGTAAAATGAAGCTAGGAGGTGCTGTCCTTTAGAAAGAATTTTCAAAACCTCGTATGAAAAGTACTTAGCTGTACGTCTCGTTTTTACCCGTGCAGCTGTCCTGTTCAATTTATTTCTTCCTGGAGAAAGTGTGCTCTACAAAATAAGATAATACATTTTCTTGGCTGTGCTCCTCTAACACATGAATACAGTCCCCAGCTCCACTGAACATTGTAGCAGACAAGCAGAAGACATTGTTTGCAAAGTATTTTTGTCTTAGACAAGCGAAGGAAATTAATTGTTTTTCCATATAGTTCTTTAGTGAACAGTGAGCTCATGCACAGTTTTGAAACCACACCTCTTCAAAATATACATATATCATACTTTATCTGTATTTTATCTATTCTGCACTTCAGCAGCCCACTCTAAAACCCTCCAAGAGTCACAGATTTTGACTGGCTTTGGATTAGACCATAGATATCTTAACTATCATATGGCCACTCAACTGCATGAATTTCCATTATTGTCTGAAAACAAGAGCCTCACTTAGAAATGGGAAAAATTTTCATGCTTTATTCTCTAGATCTGTTTTCCAAACCCATGCACATCTGCCACATCTCACCCCAAATATACAGTGCCCACGAAAAGTTTTAAAGTTCTAGAGAAATATTGTTCAAAGACAACATAAAAAGTAGTCAAGAAGAGTTCTCTGCAGCTCACAGTGAACTTCACTGGTCTTACAAAATCCAGGGACCACCTTACTTGTACTTGAGCACCCACATCTCTTGCCTGATCAGGTCTAGATGCAGGAGCTGGAAAATGGTGGTTGGGGACAAGCTGTTCCATACTGCCATAGAAGCATCCCAAGAAGGGAAATGCAGAGAACAAAACGGGACAGGGGCTACAAAACCCATCCCTTGGTCTCATAATGAGATGTGCTCTGGATATCACGATCTTGGTACAGCACTCTGCTGTACTGCAATGTGCACAGCACCGAATTCTCCCAAGCCTTCAGTCCCATCAGCACATGATGAAAGCAGCAAGTTTCCCTTGAAATCAATACACATAAATAGCTGCTTGTGGTTAACCAGGCTGCCACAGCTCCTTGAACCTTGATAAGGAATAGCTTTTTCTGTAAGCATAGAAAAATATCAGGTGAAATATTGAAACTTTGTGCCACAGTCAGATGTAAGAGGCCTTTTCCAAAGAAACCAAGCTTTCGCGGAGCTCATCAGCATTCCTGGAACCTGACACTGTTCAAGGGCACCAAGTTGAAATGCAGGCTTGGTGAAGTGGGATGGGTAGGAAGTGTTCAAAAAAAAAGTAAGACTGCAGTCCAAGAATTAGGTACTAATTTAAAATCTAAGGTATTAATTAAATCTTTTTGTGATACAGGCAGTCCCAGATACTGGAATTTGTCTAACAAACCTATCTTAAGGATGGTGCTATAGTTTCTAGACTGCTTATATTCCTTGGAGGCTCCAGGTCCAAGCAGTACTTCACGAGGATAGATCCAACCCTTCATTTAATGGGGATGCTGTGGCAGAACAGCTATTGCAACTGGAGAGGTACATAAGAATGAATTTTCTTCTTGTTCTTTTGAACAGTGTTTCTGTTTCTTTTGGATGTACCTTTGAAGACTTGAGGTTCCTATGTCAATGCCAAGAATTAGCATACCCAGTGTGGTGGCAAAAGATTTACATAGACCTGGTACACAGTGGAAAAAGAAGGTGGATCTTGAAAGGCAAAGGATTTTTGCCCTACTAACAAAGGCAGAACAAATCACAGCCTGCTGTATGGAGCTGGTCTTTTGCCTACCAGCTTTGGGTTTTTTTAGTGAATACAATGGAATTTCTTTCTGTAAGACAAAAACAGAGAACATGATCTTGTAGAAAAGCAAATCACAGAGAACGCCCTCTTCAAAATTGGTGGGTACACTGCAAGGTCTGTGTCCTTTGCTCCCTGGCACGTCATCAATCTCTGAAGCAGCAGGCAGAGATGGAAAAGTGGGTGTAATATGCTCTTTCAGCCAGGAGAAGAGAAGGATTATCTGGATATGGAAGTCAAAAGTGGCTGACCCACCATCACAGCCCTCCAGCAGCTCCAACAGCTGATCACCTTCACTGTGGCGAAGCAGCCACTGCATGCACGGGAGAACACCGTGGCCTAGGAATGCCTGGCACACAGAGCTGTGCATCACCCTTGCAGAGCCACTCGGGCCCCGTTCCCAAACCTCTCTTCAGCTCCCAGCACCAAAAGGATTGCATCATCACAGTTTGGTGCAAACCACACCCTCAGTATTTTGGCCTGCTGCTGCAGGATGTATTGCTGTGGTGAGTTTACAGATACCCGGCATTCTGGGAGTAGTTACCAAGAAGTTGGCACAGTGGGAAAGCTACCATTTTCCCTGGAGTTTAACACAAGAAAGGATTTTCTGCTTTCACCTGTAGCTTTTCTGCTTTTCTTTGCTTCACTGCACATCCACGTGAAGGCCAGACACAGTAACTGCAGTTTAAGCAGCACTTGCTGATCCAATTTTTCCTGCCTATTCTTTCACTTGACTTAAACTTTAAAGACTTTACCTAGTCCTGATACAGGTTTCAACCACATAGAGCTGTTTGGGGAGACACTTTTTTGTTTGTTTTTCTTACTTCTCTCTCTGAAAGGGGAGGAAAGGGCATAGGAAAAGGATGAAGCACTGGATGACTTTAACTATAGCGAAGTTAGATGCAGTCCCTCTCTTATAGCTTATACACATGTAATTGGTAACAGTGCTTGGACCTTGGACTAAAACTACAAATTTCCTCTTATTTAGCCAGTCCTTCCCCCCCAACACCCGCCCAAAAGGCCCTAATCTAAATCAGATCTGGGTATGCAGGAAACATACAGGCCACTACAATGAGCAAAGTATTTGCGAGTCATCCAGAAACTCAATTTCCTTCCTAAAGGAGTAGCACAACAGGGTTTATTTTGTAAGGAGAAAAAAATCCCTTTTTGGTTGCCTGCACTAAGTTTGCTGTCTCTTTGGCTGAGCCTCTCTGGAGCATCCAGGAGCTGAGGACAACTGGTTCACTTTTTAATGATTTTTTTATCACTACCTTGTTCACTTCCAAATGTGGAAAAAAATCTAGCATCATACTGCTAACACCAAATAAAACTTTAGTCATTTCCACCCTCTCAACAATAAAGAGAGAAAAGTGATGATAGTAGAATTTTATTGGCTTTATTTAAACAGGCTTCTTCTCCCCCAACAATACAGTGTTACTACTATAAAACTTTTCTGACACATTACTTTAAACATTAGCGCATGGACATGCCAGCTCTGCACTTCAGGAGCTACAGTTCAATGCCAAGAGCTATTAGTCACATTAAGAAGTCTCTTCACAGAAGGGCAGATAGAGACGACAGTGTCTGAATCCTCCCTGCCCTCGGTGCCGCCCTGTGCCCTGTCACCCTCCCCGACTGCACCCAGCTTGTGCACAGGGCAGCTCAGAGAGGCTTTCTGCCAGCAGTTGGAAGCCTGAGAGGTTTTGGGGAGCAGGAATTTTCTTTCCCCTCGTTTTAAGGTGGATGACTCTGCAGAGCTCCACAGGGATTGCTGCAGCCAGCTGAGGACAAGTGATGAGAGAAGGGAAGAACAATGAAGTTAAGCAAACAAATGTCTCGTCTAGGTCTGGGAAACTTCTAGTCTAAATACATCACTATCCTCCTTCGCTATACATGTGTGTGTTGCTCCTCAGGACAAATGGGGCCTTTCTTTCCAGACCCTTTGACTTCAGCAAGGATTGCACAGCTGGGATGATGACTTGTCTCCTCTTATTAAAACCACTTCTTACAAGTGTCGGCTGTGTCTACGTGTTCCTCTGAGTCACTTCTTCAGAGGAAAGAGAAAAATAGGAAATATTTTAAGGCCTGTTCTATCATCTTTATGCACTTTTATCTATATTTAACCTGGTATGGGATGAGAAAAATATATCTAATGTTATTAAAAATTGTGATTTATTAAGTAGTCATTCTGGGCGTTTATCTGTCTACATTTTTCCCCATGTACGGGTAAAAGCAAGAGAATCTGAAATGGCCCGAGCACTCCTAAGCAAAGACACAGCCTAGACAAAGCAGAATATTCCAGAAGAGAGAGAGAGGGAGGCAGTTTCCAGAGGGAATCAAACAAACCACATATATGACTGAAGAGAAGTCTTAATCATACCTACAAAAATAGTAATATCAGTGGGTTGATTTTTGTTTGTTTCTTTTACTTTTGCATTTAAAAGAAGCACATTCTCCTGCTGATCTCAGGCAGTGCCTGTTTTGTAACATAACGCACATGCTGAAATACAATATGGAAAATGTGTACACACACTGCATAAGAGAAGCTACAATCTGCAAAAGTGAATGTTGCATCCATATATCAATTGAAATGACCTACAATTCAGGGAGTAATTGTTTTAAACAATCTCACATGAATTCACCTTCACAAGATTAGAGGCTGATGTCACCAGGAGGGTGAAGTCATCAGCAATGACTTAAGCTAATGGGATAATGCCAGAAAAACTCGATCAGTCTGTTGAGAAGAGCTTAACTCCTTCCAAGCAACAAGGAATGCTGAGAACTATTTACCTCTTTTGTTTGCAGCATTTCCTGAGTGGGTTTTAGCACAGGAAAGCTCAGGGTTGACTAATGGGGACAGGGAATGAAATCTCCTTCCTACAGCACTGCTGGTGATCTCTGTTAGGAAATTTTAAAGCCATATGTCTGAATTCAAGTCGAACTTCAAGACAGAGAAAATTGGCAGTAAGCTCTGGGGATAATTTTGTGATGTACAGTCGATTCCAGCAACACTAACTCATGGGAGTAGTCCCTGCTCATTTTAGGTCACTGACGCAGTGGGATTCGGCAAGCGGACTTGGGCTCAGCTTTAGAGACAAAGATGTAGAGCAGGGATGTGGCCTGCAGTGTCTATGGCAGCTTTTCCCAGACACCACAAGCAAACCAAGCTGCCCATGGCTGCACGTGGTGCGGCTGACACCAGGCCATACCAGGCAGCTGTGCCAGCTCCACACGTGCTGGGTGTCTTCCTGAGGTAATCGCAGAGCACATGATTTAGAGTCAGCGGCATTAAAAATGCTTGGAGTCATCGCGGAAAGTACAGATATTTTTGTTTGACTGTGTAATGTGTGCTCGTGTGGGAGTGGTGCGAGCTTGTTCTATTTCCAGCCTGTGAATACCGAGGTGTGACAAGCCCGCTTCACTGCTCCTTCGGCAAATGGTGCCGCCAGTGCCACTCCCTGGCGACAGCAAGGAGCTCGGGCAGGGCACAGAGCACCTGAAAGAGCGCTAAATACAAGAGGTGGACCTGGCCCTGGGTGCCACAAAGCTCACTGGCTTCTTGCACTTGGATTCAGTGCCCCAAGCGGAGGACACAGGATGGATTTACTGGTGTGGTCAAGTGGCCTTTTCAGAGCTGGTGTGCAGGCTGCTTTTGCTCCTGGTGTGGATATTCTCGATGCACACAATCAGTGTGGCACCTCAGGCAGCTCATCAGGAACCAACAGCATTTAGGAGAGACCCCAAGCGCCACGTTAGCAAGCTACAACTCCACACACAGCTGCAGAGCTTCGGTGGGCTCCAACTCCAGTGAAGCCAGCTCTGCTCTGCTCTGATCCGCTGAAAATAAGAACAGAGCTTGGCCCTCTGTCTGTCTTAAATGTTTGTCGTGTTTTAAAGCAAAGTGTTTTCTTTAACCCCCTCTTACTCTGCAACACTCTTTTAACTCATTTACTTCATAAGGCTGAAAAGAGAAAAGCATTCTCTCACAAAGCAAGCCTACGCTTTGAGTTGAAATGCTGAAGGTTAAATGTTGAAAGGTCCTCTAACAGAACACGCTGGTTGAATTATAAATATGGAGATGCACGAGTCCAGCCAACATAACATATCAATCCTAAAAGAACTTAAGTTCGGAGCTTTCCAGAATGGCTGAGCTGATTGCCTGTAGGCCAGAAGTTGCTAAGCAGGTTAGCCCATCATATTTTCCACAAAGGAGTTAAAAGATGGCAATTTGGACAACAAGCAGAGGCAAATGTCCCCTGTGCCTGACCAGTTCTCAGATCTGCCACAGCCTGCCACAGCCACACATATGTGGGACTCCTACCTGCTCCTGGCAAGCAGAGAAACCAGGGCTGCCAGTCCCTCTGGCCATGTTGCTGCAGCTCACAAGGTGAAAGGGATTCCAGAAATAATTTGAAGCCCTTTTGTCCATCAAGATGAAGTCACATGCACTTAAAAGATCTATGTTTTAGCTTCAAATGGCCTCTTGTTTAGCATGTTTTCCTAAGCAGGAAGTATTTGTTGAAGAAAAAATCTACAGCTGCAGAAAAAAGGACTCTACAGGATTTTAGGGCCAGGTTGTCCTTGTTTCATAGGACCCACGCTGTATCAGAGAAATATTGAGTGGTTCAGCAGTGTACTGCAGGCAAATATAATGTCCTTCGGGTCTTCCACTTCACTCTCCATCCAGAGAGATCAGATGGAGTTTTAAAGCAGATCAGTTTTAAAGCAATCTCTCCACCCTGAAAATGGGTTGACTAAGTATGAACTGACCACGGTCGTGTGTGCAGTAGTAGAAGACATCTTCTACACAGGTAACTCGTGCCTGTTTTGAAGAAATTAGGATTCCACAGATTGGGATGTAGCTCAGGTTTTGCGATTTCTGTTTTGGCCTTACGTTGCTTACATTTGCTTCTTCCCCAGGCAAAGAATATGTTTTCCTGGTGGCACTGAAGGGAACACAAATTGCTCCATGTCCAAGAGGCAAATTGTGCCTTCATCCCAAGCCCATCCTGACTCCCTACCCAAAGGAGAGTGCTCCTGTAGGGTTTACTGAACTAGCACAGTTGGATGCTTCATCTACAAATCTCTAGTTAGGGTCCTAATCAAGTGCTATGCAGTTAAATCAAAAAAGAGCCTCTGAATTCTGCAGTGCCATAATCAGGCAAAATGCAGTGGCCTGAATTCCCTTCACAACAAGTGAAGGTGAGGGAGCTCCTCCACAGCTCAGTGCACCAGAAGGCTTCCTCAGCCTCTGAAGGTGCTTATTTCTTTATTTCTTTTCAGTGATTGCAGAGGGACCTGTGAGGACTGAGCACCTGATGGAGGTGGCACAGGCAAGCACCTGAAGTTTGATGGGGGGTGACCAGCACCTCCTGCCCTGGGAAAGCAACCAGCACACACTTTGCTCTTACAGAGTGGGACGCAGATTGTGGTTCCCACTTCCTCAGGAGACAGTCTGAACTTTTGCTTTGCATAGAGAACTCTACTGGGACTATCTACCTCCTTGGCTGAAGGGAAGAGAGGAAGTAATTCTACCTCCCTCATTATCCTACTGTGCCTTATGTAGCAACCCATACTGGAAGCTTATAAAAAATATTGAGACCTTAGGTTCTGTAAACCAAGTCCCAAAAAGGGAAATTTATACAATCTTAATTACAATTTGCTGTAGGAGGTCCAATTCCAGCCAGTTCTCCAAAGCTTGTGGCAGCTGACTTATTATTCTAGCACGCTTGATGGAAATACAAAATTGCATATCCTTCTTTGTAAGATGACTTCTCGGGCTCTGGCGCTCGCTGGCTGTCAGTGGATTATATATTGGATTTTTCTGTCAGCATGTAATAAAAAGGAAGTTTTAAAAAAAATAAAGCAATACATGAAAATAATTCCATTCATATTAGGTATTATAAAAGCCACCAGCTAGTTTTGGGCTGCCCATGTATGGATAACTGAATGAAAAGTAAGAGGTCTTCAACCCCTCACAGAGCTATGCGAGGGCTGGCCATTAATTTCATTTTTATGCTACCAGGGAGAACTGGGGATTTCCTGCTACCAGCAGTGCTTGCACACTGTAAAGGATCGACTCTAGATTTTGGCCACCTTAAATACACAGAGCTAGGGTAACTGGCAGGAGAAGCTTACACTGTGTTTTCTCCCAATGCATTCATCAGAAGGCTTTCCCTATGTTGACTGGCTGAGATTAGCCGAAGAAACAGCAGGAAATTCCTCTGGGGACATCTTTCCCTTCCTCTTTCTCCTTCCCCACTACCTCAAGCTGCATGTAACCGAGCAGAACCATAAATATCTGTCCTAAATGCCTCAGCAGTGTCCTTCTCAGACCTTGCTACCCACCACGCCAGGTTATTTAACCCCCCAATGGGTGACACTATCCAATCGTCACCAAACAAAACCCCCACAAGCACATTCAGCGCTTCTGGTCTCTGATGGATCCAACAGGATGCAGTGCACACCACTGCACGTCACGCAGCATGAGGGACATTTCTTTTGACTACAGCAATCATCTCATTCCCAATCCCCACATCATGCAGGAAACAGCTTTCACACAGAAAGTAAAACTGATAACATGTCTGCTTGAGAAGGCAGCACCAAAATGGTTAAGCAAGTCGATAGAGCTACTTAGCTAGGAAGATTTTAGAGAATTGGAAAGGATAGAAGAGTTAGTCCAGCCACATATATTTACTCCCTGACTTGGGAGAAAATGTTCAGTTATATTATCAGGACGTGTCTGAATTAACAGAGCTACTTAAAAATGATCCACAACTCGTATTGTATCTAGATCTGTACAAATAATCTGTTCTTCAGTCCCTTGACAAAAAACAACAATGAACAGGAACAAAATAATTTTATTTTGAGTAAAAAAATATTAATTTTAAAGTGTAATTTAATTCCTGTACTTAAAGTTAGGTACTTTTATAAACAAAATAGGGTTCTGGAAACAAAACAAGCATTTTATTTAGAAAACAACCTTTAACATTTTTAAAAGGAATCAGCTCTTTTTCAGCCAAAATATTTTGATGAGGTCAACACAAATTTTGCCAGCAGATTCAATAACCCAAATCTGCTTATTTTCTTCTTTCTTTCTTTCTTTCTTTCTTTCTTTCTTTCTTTCTTTCTTTCTTTCTTTCTTTCTTTCTTTCTTTCTTTCTTTCTTTCTTTCTTTCTTTCTTTCTCTCTCTTTCTTTCTTTCTTTCTTTCTTTCTTTCTTTCTTTCTTTCTTTCTTTCTTTCTTTCTTTCTTTCTTTCTTTCTTTCTTTCTTTTCATATATATTGAAAGACCAAAGCATTTCTCTCAGCTCTGGTTGCAGCTTTAGTCCTGAAAGATGTCCATGTTTCACTTCCCTCTATTGGAGAAGGCATATTTTTCTTTACTTGCTCTTTATATCTTTTATGATATTAGGGAATTTGAAAAGTAAACACTGAAAAGAAAATCTTGCTCTTTGTTATCTGATCTTTAATCCCAGCTTTCCCCTTTGTACATTATGTCTAGGGAGCTATGTTTTTCGAAAACATAAGGGAAACTCATCTGCTAATCTGTCAACAAGCCATTCATCTGTAATGTCTGCTCTACATTTGTTTTGCTATGTCACTATGCACCGAATGTTTGATGCAGATGTTTTGACACAAGTGGTGGAGCAAAATGAAATTTGTTGTTTCCTAACGCCACCACCCTCAAAAGATTTATTTAAGCAATAAAATCTGGCTTAATTTTTAAAAATAACAGAGTACTCCATGATCATGCGTGACTTTCCAATATCTCCAGTCAAGGTGTTGCCTTGCTGTTTTCAGGAAATTACAGCAGCAAACCTTTTATACCTTCTAAAAAGATACAGAAGAATGATTTTACTCTGATTTCCACATTTATGTTGGAATCCAATGCACTCCTTTCGCTAAAGAGAAGTAGAAAAGATAGTTTGCAAAAGGCGCCTCCCAGATGAGAACTAGTCCAAACACTCAAAGCCAGAACTGAAACGCTCCTGTCTGTTCCCATATGTTGCAGCAGTAATTGTGCCAGACATCTCACCACCTGAGAACGGATGGAAAGACATCTGCTTCCTTTCAGACAGCACCTTACACCAAGCTCTGGGCTCGTGCTCACTCAGTCCGCTTTCTTTAACTGCTTCCACTTCAGGAGAGGGGAAGGAAAAGAAACCAAATCCCTCTTTCCAGCAAATATTGCATGGGCAGTGTGACTCATGTAGAAATGGTTGGTGGGACACTCAAAACCAAAGTCTCGGGTTCAGTTTATATTGTCAACAGGTCAGTATATGTTTTAAGGGATATGTAAAGGCATATGAAGCCAAATCATCTGGGTTGGACTGAATGGCTGGATGGTAACCTGATGCAGTCTTCTTTTGAGACACCCCATGGTATGTAGGAAAGGGCCATGGCCATGTCACCTGCTAGTGGGTGGGATCCTGGAATTCGCATGGGGTGTGGAAGGGTTGGATGGGTGCATGTGCCTGACCCAAGACCCCAA
Source organism: Acanthornis magna (assembly GCA_036785705.1). Classification (NCBI taxonomy): domain Eukaryota; kingdom Metazoa; phylum Chordata; class Aves; order Passeriformes; family Acanthizidae; genus Acanthornis; species Acanthornis magna. The sequence goes on from JAWUZG010000090.1 coordinate 20,515,951, forward strand.
GCCAGCCTTCCTCCCTTCTGTGTAGTTCCCAGGGCAAAAGCCAGGTCTGAGGGCTGTGCTCAGGAGTCCCCCCTAACAGCAGGGCTGGCAGGTGAGTTTGAACTTGAGAACAAACTCAGCCCCCCTGCTTATGTGTTTGCACAGGCACATCATAAGATTAGTTCATCCCATTGAATTTTACTTATGGGGGCCTTAAAGTCACTGGGTTGAGACAGGCTCCTCCTGGGAGCAGTGCCTTGCCAGAGGAGCCTAAATTTAAAATAGATCGTATCCTAGAGCACCTCTTTCTCTGCAGGCTCTTGAAAACCCCTACCAACTGTCTTTGACCAGGTGTCTAAATGCAGATGGAATCACCTCAGCCATAGTGCTAGGATCCGTATTTTATTGATTTTTATATATATATATCTATATAAAAGAGCATTTCTAACCCTCTTTACTGCAAAAGAATCCTTGAAAGTATTTTTAAATTATATTGGAGAGAAATATGTCACAGTCACACTATCGAGCCTGGACGAGGTGCCATCAGAAGCCATACAGGAATGGGCCTTCAGGCATGAGAAAACCCTTAACCTGTAAAGGCATAAAATGAATTCACAACTGTGAAGATGATGCCACCTGGACTACTTCCAGAGGCATGAGGACCATCATAAATTACCATGTGGCTGCCAGCCAACAGCTTGCAGCTGAGGCAGGTTTTCTGCTATCCAGCTGTGAGGATGAAGCACATCAGGAGAGGCAGACTGGGAGCAGGGGAAACAAGAAAAAAACAGGAGAGCAAAGGACTAATGACTTCTAGCACTGAGTCTCATTGTATAACTGGGTTCAGTAGCTAGAAAACGTAGCAGTACTTTTACTACTTTACACCACTTCATCCTCAGATTCGGATCAGCTTTTCAAGTCATCGCACCTCCGCATTTCTGTAAGCATGACCATGCTTGACTCTGTTCCATTTCCTATTTTTGCATCCACATTTTCTCAGTGTGCTCATCACATGAAAAATGAACATTAAGCCAAAAAGCCATTTTATGGAACCAACATGTGAGAGTAACGGAGAATGAGACTGCCTTTGTTTCCTTCTTCTTGAGCTAAGTGACTACAAGCATAGAGAGCAGTACGGCTCTTGAGGGGAGCCACTTAAGAGGTCTTTTCTGTAAAAATATAATCTGAGACCTTGAAGGAAGTACTACCAACTTTCTAGCTGCCTTACCTGTGCCAGCTGCTCTCATGATTTATATGTATGATACACAAGTGCTGATAATATCAAATACATCCATCCTCTTCGTACAACTGTTATTATTGCAGCTTATCCAAGAACTGTACATTAACAGGGGAAGGAACCATGATTATCTGAAACGTGATAGCAAGCACAGCTTTTCTGTTCAGGGATTTTTAGTCATTTTCCCATCCCTAAATCTGCTCTTGTAATTTTGGAGAGCTCTGTGGATTTTCAGTTCCATGTCATGCTGCAGAGCCAGCTAAGGTAGCAGAATTAAAGAAGTGCTCTAGTTGCTTCAGCCATTTCAGTCTGAGAATGATTTTGTTTCAAATCATAAAAATCACCACAGATCCATTAAAGAGAGCCATCCATGTGACTGCTAAATAACTTGAAGTGGAAATTGAGAACTAGCAGATGGCACAAGAAGTTGTATATGGCTTCATAAGCACCAATTCAATCTGCCTGACTTTTCCCAAAATTCGTAAAGACACCAATCATGTAAATCAAGATGAAGTTGTTCTGTGCAAATCAGCCCTTTCCTGCATGTGTTTTAAGTTTGAACTGTTTGGAATTGCTTTACAGCTCTGGGGCTTGTTTGGGGAAGGAAGTATTAAGCCCTAGGAAACAGCCCCAGCGTCCAGGTGCACTTTCAGCTGAGTCCAGAGAATGGCTCTGCATGGCACAGTGTTTTTCTATGGGCCCTTCCAAATAATGATAGTCTTTTTTCCCATTGCCATGCTGCATTGCAGATTCCTCTCTACTGTGTCTTCCTCTGACATCTTTCAGCACTTCACCTCCTCTTGGAAACCTGCATTTGCAGCCCTTTTTCAGTGTCTGCTTCCCAGAATTCATTCCATTTCAATATTCCCTCTCCATGCATCAACGGGCCACGAGGGTAATCCTTCTATTTCCAAAGGTCTGAGGAGTTTTTAATTCTTCTGACTGAGTATATCTACCTTAGGGTTTCAGTTTGGACTGGGAGCATGCTTTGAAGTGAATCTCCAGGCTGTCCCCACATTATGTGCCTTGGTTCACATTGACGAATGGGCTCAGAGCACACACAAAGCAGATTCCAAACAAAGCCCTTGAAGAAAGTGTAGCTATGGAGCCAACCTGCCCCATCAGCTAATAGACGTGCTGTGAAAGGCCCAGACTTGAGCCAGGGTGAAGGAAACCTCCCTGGAGCATGTCCGGTGTGGATGTCAGGACCTCAGCCACAACTCTTGCTTACAAACCTCCTGTTGATCTGCACTGCCTGCTAATAGAGACACAGTCAGCGAATTCTATAGGAAGTCTAGGCTAAATTCTGAGCCTAAAATCTTTAAAATGGGTGCAAAAAGAACTTACTTAGAGCAATGGGAAAGACATCTGGCTGTTGATATATAAATTTTATCTTTGTGTGAATACAGTTAACCTGCAATGCAAGTGTTCCCAGAAGCACAGCTTACTTCTGGTGTAACCTGAGTTTACATTTGGTCTTTTACTAGTATAAATATTTTAGTAAAACAGGCCAGATCACAACTGGCACTGTTCTTATGGTAAACTTTTAAGTCTAAACTGTTTTCAGAGTGGGTGAGATTCAGTCCTTCATCCACAGTCTAAGTGACTGGCGTAAGACCAGTGCAAAACTGATCTGAAGCCAGAGATCAAGGCTGGGCAGAAGATCAGAAGGATGTTCCTCGTTGGAGGAGAGCCAAATCTGTGGCCTTTCCTGAGGACCTCTAAAACAACGGCAATTATGGAACAGGTGATTCGTATGCTAAAAATTTGAAGGTAAATGTTGTTCTCCTAAGAGCTACAGGAAAACTTAGCATGGAGAAAATTCCCCCTTTGCCTTTGGGAAAGCAGTAAGTGTGATAATTCCGCAAAATTAGCATCTAATTAAATACCCACTTGTAAGACACAAGAAACACATTGTCACGTACAACATTTTGGGGTTGCGCCTGCTTACCTTTTCTCTGGTTTTATGCTGATGTGATGCTAGCTTACTATAATACAACCACTTCTGATTCACAGCACTGCAAGAGTTAAATCTGGCTCCTTAGGTGTATGGATATTTCAAATGGCATGAGGCCAGTGGATAAACAGATTTACTCAAGGATAACACTAATGTCTTTGAAATATAGTGTGCTTCATCCCATTTCTGTTATAAAATGGAGGTTACAAAGAAAATTAAAGAAACAGCTCCATCTCCATTTACAGGAATGTATTTTACATGATGTGACACCACTGGGAGCTGGCAACTCTCTCTATTCAAATCCATCGATCTAATACTGTTTCAAAATCATTCCCTACACCACTGCCTTCTGTTTGAAGAAACTAAGGCTCTGATGTAAGAACAAATTCCCCTTGAAAGAGGCAGTTGTTAATGTGTAAGCTCATATGCTGACGATGTGCTGAAACGCTTTCCTGAACTGATCTCTGGAACTGGTGGAACATGACAGAAAGTCCAGTGCATTCATTTCCAGAGCAGACATCCTCATTGCACACATTACCACACACAGGTCCCCATCAGCACAATTCACAGAAATGAATTCCTTCACTTCAGTGTTATTATTTATGCCAGTGCTCCTACAAGCCCCTGGCCAATAACCTTCCTTTGCTCTTCACCTCAGACTAGTTTCTTTGCTTAAAATTTTGATTCGACAAATCAGAGGACTGTAATTATAACTGATGGTCATCTGTACTGTACAAATAGAGATCAAAATGCCACATAGAATAAAATTAACAGTGCCTGCATTGAAAGCAATACCCAAAACACTTGGTAGATCATTGCTCTACTGAAAATTACAGTGAATTTCCAATATATTTTCAGGCAGACAGAGGGTGTATGTAAATGTAATTTACTGATGAAAAACCATTTAGCTGTTATGCTAAGGATGAATTGCTGTGAATAATTCAGAAGATTTCTGAATTTTGAAACAACTTTCATATAACTTTGAGGCCACTGAGTGGGCCTTGTCTGCTGTAATAACTTTATACAGTGAGTTTGCACCTCCTTATATGACTTTTGTTTTGTATTATTGTCATGAATTATTCGTGTTTTGGTGATTTCAAAAAGCTCCAGGAATGGTCTAGGACCCCATTATGTGAGGATTATACAGGCACAAGAGAAGAACATGCACAGCAGTGTTGAAAGTAATCTGCAAGTTGCACTTTGTCTGAATATGCTGTACTTGGAAATTACTTTGTAAGCAGTTTTTCAAAGCACCTACCCCTCAGATAATGCACTGAAATACCTTTGGGGAGTCTCTGCTTGACAGCATGCATTCGTGTTAGACAGAGTAAATTTAAAACTCTCTCCCATATTACACAATAGTATTAGGTCCTTTGAGTTCTGTTAAAATTAAAATGTCTCAAGACTCTTGTACTTCTGCTAAGCATATTTTAAAGCCTAAATGAGATAAAATTATGTAAAAAACTACATGCTCTTGTGATTTAATTATGTAGTTGTGTCATATTAAACTATGAGCAGGATTTCTAAAAAAAATCAGACTCAGAAATAATTCTCCATTTATGATTCATGCTAACATGTTTTATCGTTAGCAGTGCAGATCAAAGAAAGAACATGTAGAAAAGCTGGAGAGTGTTTCTTTGCACACTAGAATGAGAGTTTTGTGAACATAAAGCACAAGAGAAGCCTCTTTATTTAGATGCCTATTTAGTAGCTGAGTCACGTACATATTGTTGGACATGAAGGAAAGTTTTAAAACAGCCTCACAAAATCTTACCTCCCTGGGCTTGGTTTTTTTTTTGTTTTTTTTTTTTAAATTGACAATATCAGCAGTGTTTTCATTATCATAGTAAAGGACAGACAGTGAGTTCTGTACCTTGGCTGCCTTTTGTCCATGACAATTTTGCAGAAATGCTTTAAGATAACATATCAAACAGAAAAAAAGCAATTGGCTATCTCTTCCAATTTTTACTCAAGTGTGTGCCTGCAGAGTTCCCTGCCAGCATGTCTGAGCCCCTCTCTGCCTCATATGTGTGTTTCCTTGCACAGAGGCAGCGGTGCCTTTGAGCACTGCACCAGCACGGAGAGGCAGACAAAGCACAGCAGCACAGGATGCCAAGAGCCATACCTGCACCCAGAGCAAGGACAGGGCTCTCCATTCCTCCCACTGCCACCACCTCTTCCCAGCTATCATCCTCCCAGAAAAGGGCGGATGTCCTCAGCGCTGGGGGCAGTGCCTGCCTCCCCTCCAATGTCTCCAGCCTGGGAGAGGATGGGGCCACACTGCAGGGAGGGAGAGCAGCTCCAGCTCAAGATGGTGAGGCCTCCAGGAGCTCATGGCAGTGAGGCACAGGGAATGAGGGGCCACCGTGAGGTGGGGGCCACTCCAACCAAGGGCACCTACTAGGATGCTGAACTCCCCAGGATCCTCTCCCCACAGTGGGTCCCATCCAAAAAGGCCCTGACTCGACTGGGAGGGACACTGACTGACTAATGAAAAGGCACTGTATTTGTGGCATGTTCTGCTTACCCCTGTAGCACAAGAAGAGCTTCGTGAACTCAGACCAGCCGGGGCAGGACCCCACTGTGACTCCAGCAAGGACAGGGTGAGACTTCCCTTGCCATGGGACATTGGAGTCTGCAGCTTTCCCTATGCCATTTAGGTCACCCAGGGGACTAGGTCTGCACCAACACTTCAAGGTGTAGGAGCCCTGAGATTTGATACAGGTGGATGGTGACAGATTGTCTTTTATTATGTACTCCTTTCGTAATAACACTCAATGCACCCTTTGTCTTCCAGAGCACTAATAAGCAGGGGCTAATGCTCTCTCCTGAGAGACAGAAGTTACATAGAGACATTTTGTTGTACACATGTACTTAGCTGATCTTACCTTTCCTCTTATGCCTCACCTTGCAGTGAATTCCTGGTCCCTGTGTGTCTGCTCTTCTGCAAGCATTGCCTTTTTCATGACTCAGTCACCCACATTTTAAAATTTTCATGCAAATCTTCTCAGCTACCTTTATTTTTACTATCCTATATAATTTTTAATCGCTCATAAATATTGATAACTTGTGCCATCCTTTTTATTAGGTCATTTATGAAGATGATGACCTATACAAGTGCCTATGGATACCTTCAGGTAGCCTTCCTCTATTGTGTAAATAAATAACTTCTTCCTTGTCCTCATACTTAACTTTTAATCAAACTTTAACCTGGATCTCCACTTGATTCCATTACAGCTGATTTTCTTTGAGAGTTGTGAATTAAGGTTTTTGAAAAATTCAATCAACTATTTAAACCATACAGTATTTACCTGCTGCCTGCTTGTGGGCAAGAAACCGTAACTTTTAGGTTAGGCTCTAGCTAGACTCTTGAAAGAAACTGCACATTTAAAGCAAATGTTTTTAAATTTTCTGTCTTCATATAGTCCCTGGGGGTATCATAACAATAAACAAGCAAAGCAAAATTTTCACTTTGGCCTGAAGAATGACTTTCAACTTTACATGTGCCAAGTTTTGTGAACAAGTTTATTCTCCCAGTTATGTCAGCATGCAGCATAGATGTCTGGTTACCTGATTTGTGGAGGTAATCAGGTACTCAAATGACCTAAACTGTGCAATTACTGGTGCTGGCAGATTACATATGGAAAACTAAGACCAGGCCATAAAAATTTGATCTATTGTGTCCATAGTCATAATAAAACCGCTATGGTTGGTGATTGATTATAGGAATATTAAAATGCAGAAAAAGGGGAAAAAGCTGCTTTAAATTGCATTGTATTCTTGTGTTTAGGGAAAAAATGATTGCTGTTATCTTGACATGTTTATCACTTTGAGGCTGAGCCAGTCGCTATCGTGTGAGTTCATTCTGTCCCATAGCTGACAAATTCTATCATGTACTATAAAAATCATTATGGCTCACTTTTGCAGCTGCAATAAAACAGGAAAGCAAATACAGTAACCATTTATATTTAGGACTTTGGTCCTAACACACATCCAGAAAAACTGTGACTTGAAAGTTTAGACAGAAAACGAGACAGATCCTCAACTTGGATGCACAGATTTTATTCCAGAATTGGTCTCAATGCAACCATTGATATTTGTGTAAGAAAAAGAGCAAACAGAAACAGAGGCAATATATTGACATCTTGTATTGCTGATCTCATTTGTTTGCCAGGACTCATCTGTATATTTTAGTGTTTTTAGTTCTTTATTTTGGAGGGAGCCTTGGAGGTCTGAAAGTGTCCCCTGGCTACACCTCCTATGTGAATTTTCTCGCCATAGCACATTTTGCAGCTACACTTTCTGAGAATTGTTCTCCCTCAGGGCCTTCTTCCCCAAGCACTGCTCTGTGGGTATGTGCAGGTTGCTGCCATGCTGCCGGTGTCTTGCTCAAACCCTAATCCCCCAGCTGTCCCCACACCCTGACACCGATGTACCCCTGGGCTGTGCTCTGCCGTGCACCAAACTGCCCCCTCACCAAAGGGATGCCAGGGTACATTTGGATACTTCAGCCAGAGATAGGACAAATTTGCTTTAGAGATGTTTATGTCCATACTTGTACATTTTCCCTGTAGAAAAGCAGTGGTATGGTCAATCCTACCGACCACAACTCCCAATTTTGTAGAGGTGATGTGGGGTCTGTTGTGTGCCTCAGGTTTGCCCCTCAAGCAGGACCAGATGTACATCATCTTGGTGTCAATTTGCACCTTCCCTTAACAGCCTGCTGCCAGACTCCCACCCTTTACGCTGAGGGACTGAAACAGTTGAGCAATCTCACATACCCCACTTTTAGCTTTTTCCCTCATTCATCGTGCTTGAAAAGGCTTGAAATATCTCTTGGGTTTGATCACAGAAACAAAATCGGGAATATTTCACACTCCTCATTTAGCTTGCAGAGAAAAAAAAGTCAGATCAAAACTGTAACATGAACATGGACACCTGCAGCATTAGAAGATGCAGATGGCCTTTGCTTGCATTTATAAATAGACAGGTGTGCTTCAAGAAGGGAGAGCTATGGCTTTCATCTGTTCTTCTCAGTTCAGGATGCTGTAATTTCCAAAATCTAAAAGCATGCCAAGCAAACAGTGAAGATAAATCCACAACACTGAACTACAACAAGGGACTTGAGGGCCCATCTCAACACTTCTCACCAGTGTTTTCAGGGACTCACATCCCATCGAGGGTATACATGGGGACAGGTTCAGTCAGATAACCACATTCAGCACCACGCAGGAGCAGTCGTGACAGGCCACCCTTGGAAGACTCAACCTCATTTACAAAGGGCTGGAAAAGACAAATATTGTATCCAGGACACTTCTTCCATGCTTAAACACACCCTCCAGATGATTCACCGAAGCCTGTGTCAGTCCAATTCTCTTAAAGCTACCATTCATGGCTGATGTCAACTCTCCATAAACATTACCAGTTAAGGACCCTAAGCACCAAGATATGTGTAGGTAGGCTGAGTTAACACATTGCCACAAAGTACTAAAGGTTCATCTGAAAAATAGCAAAGAATCCCACCTCAGGAGAAAAAAGGACATTTACAGCCTAATGCATCAAGTGGTGCCAGAAAAGCTAGCAAGGATCAGCTCCCAGCGCCTCATCCAGCGACCGCTGGTTCAGAACAGCTTTTAACCAGAACAAAACAAAAAGTACTGCTAAGCTTCTTTCCCTTTTTTTTCCTGGGAGCCTCAGAAATATAACCACATGAAATGCTTCAGCACTGATTGGCAAGTTTCTGTATTGATTGGCCTCAGAGGCTGATTAGATAAGACAGTCAACTAATGAGAGCCACTACAAAAATCTACTGGAGTATTATCTGCTGAGATAAACTTCCCAAACCCCCAAGCCAGTCTATTTAGTAGATCTTTTATCTAAACATATCCTAATATTGCTGACAGTGTTGTGCACAAACAAAACATGGGATACTAACAAAAGGGCTTTGTTAAAAAAAAAAGTCACTACTGTCTTGGAGAGAAAAGAAAGCAAATAGTCTGGACTTTAAACCCAGAAGTAAGAAGTGAGAAACTGGCATTAACACCTGCCATCCCTTACCTGTAATTCAAACTCTCCTTCACCCCCAAAACATAAAAAGGAAACTCTAGGGTAGTTTTGTTAGATGCCTCACATCCTGTCACACTGACCAAGTTAGCCATAACCACCTTCCAAGGAGCAGCTGGATATTGGATGCCCTGTCTAGAAAAAATGCTTTTCTTAAGCTATGTGCTCTGCTTATCTTCCTTCTTTTTAACTTCGTCATGTTATTTTTTAGCTTTTGTGCTGGATCTGCCTGAAGCCCTCCCTCAGTTTTCACACAGCTCTTATGGAAGTGAAAAATCTTGCTGACTCGGTAGGGGTTCTGGCTGATTAAAACCTAAGTAAGGGAGGCAGGGCAAAGCCCAGCATTTGTGCTTCAGCCTTTCCCTGCTCAGTCCTGCTTTGGGACCCACTGTTCCTAATCTCTGTATTTTCCATAGTGTGGAAATACCAGTTGTTGGGAGTGATTTGCGGGTATACGGGACATGAGGGGAACGTTCTGTGATACATGACCTGTTGGGATCTATCAGATGCACAGCTCTCACTTGAGGCAGATGTCCAGGAAAGAATCCAGCCCAGCCCTGAGCTTGTGCATCAACCTGAAATAAATAATAAGTCTAAAGAGGAAAAAAGGAGTTTGAACAAACTGTGTGCTCTGAATTTCCTCAGAGGAGTTCGCCTGGGAAAAGCAAGAAGCATTCCTCACCCTGCTCTGGCTCACACTGACAGGAGGTTAAGCTGCAGGGATGTTCCAGTATACTGAACTAGGCAAGGGGTTTTCAGAGCTGTTATCTATTTTAAAATAAACATTCCAGTGTGTGCTGTTATCCTATTTTGTCTTGCTCTCATCATTTAGAAAAAGAAATAAAGGCTTCTGAATATCAATTTCAGGGAGTATTTGTATAGAATCTGTCTCACATACAAAAAAAAGACCTTTTTTTTTTTCTATTCACTCTTCTATTCAGCTTTTTATCTAAAAACAACTTTATATCCCGAGAACACAACTGCTCCTTGAGACTCATGTGGAAGGCTTACTATTAGGCATACACGGCAAGGCAGATGGAAGCCACATCTAGTATTCTTTTAGGGCTGTCATTGCACCAAATAAAGATCTCTCACCTAATATCTTAAGTTTAGAAAGTCCAAACTACCCAAGAAAAATTTCAAATTGTTTCAGGCAGTCTTTCCCTTCATTTATGATACTGCTTGCCAAAAAATACAACTTTCTGTGCATCCCAGGATCTGCTCACAGGCCTTATGGCACCAGATCTGGAATGCTGATGCTCCCTGCAGAGCTCACACGGTACAGTCAGGGCTTGGTTTTTTATGGAGATTAAGCAGTATATGAATTCCTTAGATAACAAAGCAGCAGCAAGGCCGAGTGAACTTCGACTGCCTCGAAACAAGGATGGCAGGAAACACCAACTGGCTGTGCAAGAGCTTCCTACTCTTGGCCACCTCTAAAATCCAGGTAGCTGAGCAGATAAGCAGAGCTTTGTTCCCATTTGGTTCTGAGCACAGCAGCAGTATACATTCAAAGCTGTTGTTATCTTAACAATCCTATAATAAAAGTTCTGCCTTCCATGCCAGTGCAAAGGTTATCAGCTTGTTTCTGAAACACAAATTCGCTATAAATCTTCAAGAGAGCTGGAACAACTAAGGTGTCACTTTTGCAGGTGCCAGGGGGAGAGGGCTGGTCTCCAGAATGCCAAGCAGCTAGTGAAGGGGCCAAACTCCACCCATACATTCCCTTCAGAGGAAAAAATATTGACTTATGTGTGCCATTTCACATAGGTTATCATGTCAAAAGGAGAAAGCCTATTGGAAAGCTCAGGGATTTGTATCTCTGCTTCAATCTCTTGGACTTGGACATGGGAACTCCTTTGGTGTGAGATCATGCATAGATAAGTCACTAATATGAAGTTATCCTGGATTTTGGTGTTCGTTTTTTCTTCTCTTACCTAGAGGATGGGCAGGTTTTCAAGGGCTTACTGTCTAGGTAGGGGTAGAGAAAAGGGGGTATCCAAGTGCTAAGAGGAATTCACAAATCAGTATGTGGATTTGCCTACTCACTTTGGTGCTTTGGGAGGCATGGGGCAATTCTGAAAACCTACAACTGGTTATGGATTCTGAGTCCTCTAGAAAAATCTGTCCCTTAACACTGTGTAATCATTGCATGTTTTATAATTATCCACAGCTATAAATTGTAACAAAAAAAACCTAAGGATTTCCATGGCTGCTGAATTTGAAACCTGCTATATTTTTTTCCGATTGCTTATTTACATCTAAGCTGCAAAGTTCAGTTATCTGTGTATATGATTTATTAATGAGATAAAAAATTCAATTACAAATTTAGGCGAAACCCAAGAACATATAATATACTTTTTATAAAATTTAAAGCAATTGGTAAAGCACTCAAGGACTTTGCACCTTTGATATGGATGAGTCAGTTCTAACACAATGCATTAGCAAAGATTAGTTTCATATGCTGAAACTGAGTCACACACTACAAAAATGAAAAACACCCTATATTTTGTGTCCAGGAGTGCTTTGCATCCTGAATTGGACAGAACAAATGAAGATGAGAATCTGTCTGCAATCTTTACTCAAAAGAAACGGAGCTGAAGTTGAAATTGGCTCAGCAGATAGCAGTTAGTAGTAGGAGAATGGGAATTACATCAGGTCATCTTTAAACCATGTATCCCATGATGAATTTATTCACAGCCAACAAAAACAAGATTCTAACATTTTGTTCTCATATATGCTGTGTGCTTTAAGGGAGACGAAAAATCCATCTGTCAAAGAAGCAAGGCACCACTGGATTCTGTTTTCCTTCCAGACCTGCATTCTTGCCTTAAAGCAATTGTATTCATTGACGTGTGTTCATAAGTTGCTTCATTTGGGCATACTGAAAAAAAAAAGGAAAATATTTGCTACCAAGTGTGCCTTTTCCATGTGGAAAATCATTAAAACCTCAGAGACATTTCAGGTCTGATGGGAGGTGTCTTTCACTAAGTTGAATCAAACCATACATATGAAGAAATGTTGACAGAATGTTTCTCAGCTGTAAATTATCTACAAATGTGAAATTGTTCCATGTTAACTGTGGTGTTGCTTAATATTTACTGATGATTTATCTCCTGAAGTCACATAGGTAATGATTCCGTTTCCCTCATTTCTGCATCTTCTTTTTACAATAAAATATGTTCTCTGAGAACTCTGGCTTTATTGGATCCTGTATTTTCTTAGCATTATTTTGGTTTATATCTCTGCACATTGACACACTTTGATTCTCATCGGGAGCAATTCAATTAACATTTGATTATGAGTTCTCCTGGTATCTAATATAGACCTCTTATATACATAAAAGATGCAATGGAGAGTGCATATTCACATTTGTTTGCGTCCTGCTTGCTGTACTCAAGTTCAGTAATTAAGGTAGAGTACCACTGTGAAATGTAACCATGTGAATATCTATTGTAGTATATGAGAGGACAAGAGGAAATGGCTTCAAATTGAAAGGGGGTAGGTTTAGATTAGAAATTTGGAAAACATTCTTCACTGTGAAGGTGGTGAGGCACTGGCACAGTTTGTCCAGAGAAGCTGTGGATGCCTCATCCCTGGCAGTGTTCAAGGTCAGGCTGGATGGGAGTTGGAACAACCTGGTCAAGTGGAAGGTGTCCCTGCCCATGGCAGGGGGGGTTGGAATTAGATAATCTTTAAGGTCCCTTCCAACCTAAACCATTCTGTGATTCCACCACTGCTCTTACACTGATTCTGGAGCTAAACTGCTCAGGTGAGAAGTAAAATTTGGGCTTTATATATTATAATGCTCTGAAGTGAAATAGGAAAAATCAATATGGACTTTAATTATGGTGTGGAGGTTTTGAGTGAGAACACCTTGTTTTGATAAGCCAGAAGGAATTTCTTTAGCATGTCCCATTCCAGAACAGGCTTGCAAGACAGGAGTTAACCTGAATAAATTTGCTCAGCATGAGCAGCAATTCTCCTGGAGCAACCTGAACCCTTTTTGCATTAGAGGCTCTCTGAAAGCACCCAACAATCAAAAGAAAATGCAAGACTCACATCAGTCAATCTCTTGCATTTAGACTGCTAAGGGCATGGAATATTTCCAGAACTCTGTCCGAATCTCTGAGTACTTGCCTAATTTTTACTGTGTTCTTACCGGAGCAGATTCTGTTTGCACTAAAATAGAGTTCATTATGTCAGCTGTGCACATCACACGCACAGCTGCATATCCCACCTCTGCAGGGACAGGCTGTCAGCAAGCACCTGAAGATGTAGCTCTGTCTTTCTACACCTATTTCTGCATTTTATTAATAATGTTGTGCTGTGGCCAACAAAATGGGAAACAGGCTGGAGCACAGCTTTGATGGCTAGTCAGGTCTTCCTATGGAATTTGGGTTAAACCCTCTGCAGCTTCTGGAGGCAAGAGGAAAACAGATGGTCTCACAGCTCAGGCTGTTGAACTCTGCTTTAAAAATCTATACCTGTCCCTGTCGCTGCAGCAGGTTTTCTGTGCAACGTCAAATCAACGAGACCAAACTTGTCACTCAAGTTCACTAATGACTTGCACCTTTTTTTCCTGCATGCACAGCTTGGTAATCAGAAGTCCAAAACATTAAGCACTCACAAATGCAAATGAAGCTGGTGGAAAGATGTCTGAATATAATCTGTGCTGTGTAATGCTGGCCACAGCAAAGGTAGACTGGAGCACACATTGCAGAAGACACGGAGTGGCACCTCGATTAGTGGGGGCAAAACAGCTCACACAAAAGCAGCTCTTCCTCAAGACAAGTGGCCAAAGAGAAATAATCTGATCTAAGGAGGGTCAGCACACACAGTGACCAACATTAGCGGCAGTGATAGATTTTGCAAGCGCTACAAAGACCTTTTAATCTGCTTTTAATCCACCATGGCCTCTGTGCATTTGAGTCCATCAGCTGAGTACTTCTCTCTCTTCGGCAAGACGACTGCCACAGAGACTGCAGATGGTGACAGATGTAGAAGCTGTACTTTGCTACGTAAGGAAAATTCAGCCTCCTATATGACCCTTGCAAATATTCCCTATGTGAAACTGAAAATGTCCTTACCAAAGATCAAACTGAGCTCCTCTTATGCATTACCTCTGCTCTTCCTCAAAGAACTGAGCCATAGGAAAATCAGGTCAGAGCTGAGAAGCAGAATTCAAATCATCCTCATGTAGGAGGGACCATTATTCATAAAGGCCCAGCATTTAATCAATATGGCAACAGTTGTCTCCCAGCTGTAATAGCTTATGTAGCATGGAAAAAAGTAGTCAGATTCCCAAGTGATTCAGGCTTTGAGAGTGGTTTACAATGAAGCTCCAGGGCCTCCACAGCTCTCAGATCTTTGCCAGTGCCTAATCAAGGCCTTTATCTTAATCAACAAAGTCACCAATGGATTAAAACCAAACATCTCCATGACAGGCTGAGGCAAGTCTCATTTACTTGGGCATGCAATAACAATGTCAAAACTTTTTTGCCATAGCCAGAAGCAGGAAGCAGTACATAAAAGCTCAGATTTTAAAAGGATATTAACATAGATATGAAAAATAAAATTTAGACACCCAAAGAGAGCAGCTTCTTACATCCCAGAGCAGTGAGGGCTGCAGCTCCCTAGTCTATGTGGACTGGGTCCCTCAAAGTAACATTATCTAATCGTCATTTTAAAATGTCAGGGAAGGTCAGAACAGAAGAAAAAGAAGATGAAAAGTTTTCATTTGTCTAGTAAGTCAATCAATTAATAAAATCAAGATATAACGAAATTACAATTCCCCACACTTCCCCAGCACAATTTCTGTTTTAGAGTCAAAGCAGGGTCTCATCTTGGCACTTAGGAAGACTCTAAAAATGATAGCCCTGGTATCTACTCATGCATCCAGGAGAACATCCAAAGGGTGTAGCTACTCAGCAGCACCTTGGTGAAACAGCCAGTACTTGACATCTCACTGAGAATTCTCAGCTGCACCGATTAGCCCTGGGACTTTAAAAAGCTGCATAAATTAGCAGGGTGTAATTGCAAATATGATCCAAGAACAGTCTGAAATTAGTTCTTGCTGAGTCTGAAATGGGGTTAGGATGACATGTTTCCCTGACTTCTGGAATCGAGGAGAAAATTTAACTGTTTTTTTTCCCTGGTCAGATTGTCCTAACCCAGGATTTAATAATTTTCCTGAACTTCCCTGAGACCTGAAAATCTTTGTGCAGAAAAACACTTCAAGACATTTCTTTTGCTTTCTTTCAGAAGAATGGCTGTTCAGCCTCTATCAATCCATTACAGAGCCAGTCCCTGCAAAGGGAAGGAAAAATTAGGCCTTTAACGAGTACTTCGTCCCAGGGATTGATTTTTGGTAATGGAATCTCTTTTGGTTATTTTTTATTTCCTTCCCCTTGTTATTTCTGTATTTTTACCCTTTTTTTCTTTTCCTTTTTTTTCTGTTCTGGCACATTTTCCAGATCCTGGATCCCATATTTAGTTTTCTGAACTTCTCCAATATTCGTTCTAGCCATTCTGGTTGTCTGCCATGCGTATCAGTTTCCTTCCTTCTAGTTAAGAGGGCAGGGAGGGAGGAAAACTGTGCCCAGGCCAAGCAGCAGTGCCACTCTGGAGATCATTCGGTGGGTTGTTAGGCCTGAGAATGAATCATTGCTTGCAACACTTAAATCTTCCTCCATTTCTCACTTTTGCTCTTCTAGGGAGCAAGGAAGAGGTGGTGCCAGGGGCTGCTACATTTAGTAATGCATGAAGTAGAAGTAAACATTTAAGATTAAAATTACCTTGACTGCTATTCAAAAGCCAGGAAAATGCTATGACATAATGCTTGTCAATTACTGGAATTACTAATTTTTAGCAGGAATTGCTTATTTTTCATAGATTTTAAATTAATTAAGCCACCTAGCCTAGGTAGCAGCTGTAGCCTGCTTCCCACAAGATGCCTCCACTTCTCTACTATACCCCTAAATGACTGACAGCAATTGCTGAATTTTTCTCTGTAGCCCATGCTTTCTCTAACTTCATTCTCCATCTGCCTCCACTGCTTCACATTTTTTCCAAGGTGTCTTTTCTGAATATGACTTAGTAACCCCCTCTTTCAGCCTGAAATTGTGCTTGCAAGCACATCAGTTTTCTTTCAGATTATGCTCCCAGTCTTGCTGTAGACCCTTACACGACCACCTTAAATACATGGAAATCATAGGCAGTGCCTTAACATTTCTCTTGCATTTAGTCCTTCATAAAAAGCCTTCCTTCACTACTAAAGGTGTAAGTTTAGGAGCAGGGTGATGTAATGCTCACAGCCACTGCTGCAGAGGCACCACCAGAACATGGGCTTTCAGGTCAAGCATGGACCATGCCCACAGCCAATTTGTCTGCAGAACCTCTGCTCGTAGGGACTTTACACTCCCCAGCACAGGCTCATCCTGCCCCCACCAACTCCTGCAGGAAGAGGGTACAGTCTCAAAGGAATCCAGTATGTTCCGTGTCTCATCTTTCAAGGGTCAGCGCTTAAACTCACAAATCCGTCCTCTTTGACATTCTAATCTCTGGTTGTAAAATGGATTTAGTGGTTTAACATTAAAATTTCAGGCACAGTTAAGGAAGGGATTGCAAAAGAGTTAATAAGCAAAATAGTTTAACAAACTTTGGCAGAGAATATTGAAAAGCTCAAATGATCTCCTGACAAAAAGATTTTAGCCCTGGATTTGCCAGTGTTTCCAGCCCAGCACCTAGACACATCAAGCTGTCACAAAGAAAGTGACACAAGGTACCTATTTTGTCCCTTGACACTCCATATTTCTGTTAAATGTAACAAACAGTCCCATTATGCAAAAAAAAAAAAAAAAGAAAAAAAAAGAAAAATTAAGTCATTCATTGCTGTCTGTGCAGTGGGCATCTGGCCACATCTCCCTGTTGCGTTGCTCTGCTCTGCAGTGGCTGCTTGAAAGATTTTGTTATTTGTTCCACACCACCTTAAACGTACTGCACACATCCACACACAATCTGTGCATAACTGTGCTGCGTTAGATTAGAAGAAACCACAATAAAAGACTTAATGTCCCACCAAACCCCCTCCAAAGTGACTGGACTCTTCACATAAAGCCAAGTGTACTTAAGTACATGAAAAATGCCCATGTGTGACCTTCAGCAACAGTATTAACAGGTTAACAAAACAAACCAAAAAACTGAACTCTTGGAGGAATAATTGTAACTTCCAAAAGTAAAATTAAATCTCACTTTCAAATGCAGTGATATTGCAGGTCAAACACTGCTGGCAAGGAGATTTTTGACCTGGACAAACCGAGCAAGAAGCAGAAGTGCACCTGCTCTATCAAGCAAGAGAGGAGATGCACTGCTGCACCCACCATTCACCTATTGGTTCAGCAATATGGGAGATCATTTTGTTCTTGCAAGCATACACTCCCACAACTTGCTCACCTAATAGCCATTTTCAGAATTGCAAGTGAGAGCACCAATTGATTCAGGTTGATTAACTCACTGATGGCACAAGGCTAAGGTGACAAGTCACACACTGAGTGCCACAATGAGAGGGCAGCGTTACCACGTCAGTACTCGGCTCATGTATGTTTTCAATAGGGTGACTCCTCTCCCTCTGCTTCATCCTGTGTCGATTAACAAAATAAAATTTGGGGCGGGGGGGGGAAGGGGGAAAAAAGAATATCATGGGAAAGAAAGAAGATACGATGAACAAAGACAGGTGCTAAGCCCAGGGCACTGCAGTGTAGGTTGGGGTGTGCTTAAGACACCAAGACATGCCATGGAAGGAAGGAAAACAGGGAAAACCTGGTAGCAAAAATGTGCCAGTGCAGCTTTGAGGCTGGTCTTTAGTGCAGTGGAAGGCAGAAAAAGTAACATGACATAAACCTGGTGCCTGTACAGGGAAGGTGGGACTTAATGTTGTTTTCAAAGCATGGAGAAGAGGGGTGAATGAGATATCCTGGAACATAAGGGCAGCGAAGAAGAGTTCCTGAAGCAAGTTGGTGCAATGATACCAGTGGACTCATTTTGGGTGACCTTAAAAAAACTAATAGGTACAATGGAAAGGTATAAGGGGTAAAGCTGCAGGGGTTGAGACCATAACAACACCAAAGGTTTAGGGAATGCAATGACACTTGTGTTTGCCCTGTTCTCCTTTCTTTAACTTACACAAACGGAGACTGCACAGGAGGTCTGACCCTAAGACTAGAGATCAGTTCAGTAACACAAGGCAGTGTCAATTCCTATCCAGACAATATACCAATAAATTTCATAAGGGGACAACTGTGGCAATTGCTTGTCACTTAGCAAATAATAAATACATAAATATATATCAGCAATTTTCCAAAATAGAAATCCCACAGAACTGGAGGGCAAGAGGATGCTAGCTATCACAGTCTGTGGCAAGTACTGTTTCTGAACAGCTCATCTTTCATGTCCAAATGTGAAGCCTCTTAAAAGGCCTGGCTTTCAGAATGCATGAAAAATTTCTTTTATTCAAAGAGTGTGTCATGATGGGCTCTTGGGTGTGGGTTAGGCTTTAAATCACCAACCCATCCCATTTGAGAATCTTTTGTCTATATATTTTTCAACACCAGAAAGAGGCCACTCATTCCTGCTACCTCCCACAGTAAATAATTTCTTTTTTCTTTTTTAAGATTCTTCTTATGTTTGAAGACAGACATAAATTAATATTCTGTTAAATAGCCTGCTCTCTGCCATTTATACCATTGTTCATGCTCTGGGAAAATAAAATCTGTCATCCTGTATCTACCCCATATCCTGCCTTCCTTAGCAAAAGAAAAAATCTGACTGGCACATATCTGCAGCCAAAGATGATAGACACCACAGCCTCCCCATCCAGTGTCAAGGACCTGATGAAGCCTTCAGGAGATGGCAAGCCAATACATCACAGGGGCCTTTTCCAACAATTAGAGACAATTAAAGATGGAGCCATTTTGGAGGAGGTGTGCAGAGCAAAGAGGGAAAGAGACAGGAAGGAGTGAGAGCCAGGATAATTGGCTGGGAAAAAAAGAAGGAAAGAAAAATGCATATTTTACTGTTTCACGAGGTGAGTTGGTGGGTGTGAGAGCACGTGTGCCTCTAGCCTCTCCTGGAAAGCAGAGGAACTGCTGACCTTGGTGCCCTGCTACAGCAAGAGCCAAAAATTACTCCTTGCAAGCAGCCCATTGCAACAGACTGCTCTGCTGGTGGTGTGCAAGCTGGAACACCCACCTCTCTGTACTGCCGAGGTGCCAGCCTGTGGTGCTGCTTTTGATGCCTCTAGGAAGCCCTGTTTCCCACTTTTTCTGCCCCTTTTTTCCCCAAGGTGTCCCTGGTCCTGTCCTAATGCACAAGGCAGGCCCATAGCACTAGCAGCACCATCTCCCACGGGTCCAAAAGGAGAAATTTGAAGGGGGTGAAAAGGGTGCTGCTTACAATACGTTGTGCCTGTGCACCTGTGCATCTCTGAGCCTGTAAACGAGAGGAAAAGTAAAAAAGAGCACAAGTTCAACAAAACACTATGCTCGGAAGGGCAAAGGGTAGAAGGGCCTCTCACTACCCTAAAGCAGCTCTCCATCTCGAAGGAGACAAACAGCCAAGACTTTCTCTCCCAGAGGACACGAGCCACTGACAGCCCTTTGTCTAGAGTGCTGAATATCCAAATATCACCATGCAGTGGAAAATAAAGCTACGTGTTAGCTCAGTTTACACATAGGATACCTGCTCCTGGGAGAAACATGGCATCGGCCTTGCCTCTTTGAGGGAGCAAGCACAGCAAGAAGGAGGGTGACAAAAGCTACGTGTGCAGGGAGAAAGGAAGACAAGAAAGAGTGAGCACACTGAGAGTTTTAAACAGAATATTTGTGTCCAAGTTTCAGTTCTGAGGCGTAGCCCTGGTAAGTGGCTGCCACACCAGTGTTTATTCCAGTGGTTCATTTAGCCTCTGATCTAAATGCACAGTGCTCTATTTTCTTTGTAAATTCATCTTGCATTGTGGCATATCTGCTTACATTTTAAAACTACCTAAGGAGTAAATAATTTACTCTTTTCGACCAGCATACTAGGAGTTTCAGTCTGTTACCCATTTGCTTTAAATATGAGGCTGTAAAACTGTGCTCGTGTTCTTGGCTGACATCGTTGTTAATGATGCGCTGTGCCTATTCTCTGGTTGTGGAGGAATTCTCACATTATTTCTGGGGTAAGCTAATAATGAATGTTACTCAGAACAAATCTTATGTTTGTGGTTGACTTGCTGCCAGTGTAGGAAATCATGTTACGACCATTATCTCACTCTATCTCCTCCCTCTCAAGCACAAAGTTTTAATATTCATTCCAGTGCAATCTATACCTAAATAATCTGTGCCTATTTGGTGTGCAATACACTGCACCATCTCCCTTTAATAGTGTCAATGTGTCATTTGTACTGGGGGGAAACCAACCTGGCAATTCATCTTCCCAGGTTTTTTTGGGGCAGCACTTTATTTCTCGTGTTCAGCTCTATGCTCTTCTCTGCTTTGCAAAATTTCCTTCAGCAATTCTCATCAAGTGAACCTACCTTAAACGTGATCATTTAAATAGATTTAATTGCACTTATTTAGCATTAGAACAATGAGAGAAACAACATAGACATCACATAGGTTATACCTGTCGCACTGTGAACACCTCATTAGAGCGAAACAGAGCAGTTCACTCGCAAGTCTTTAAAAATAGAGCCTTCAGGAACAACAAAATATGTCTGGAATCGGAGTGTTGCAATTAAGGTCTTGTTCACACTAATGATTGGAATAGCATTGGAAAACAGCCTAACTGCCTGCATTCAAGCTCTGTTAAGTGGTTGCCTTCACATTTGGGAACCAACCCGCCAGGGCCTTCAGAGCTTGACTTTGCTCTGATGTGGTTACCAAACAGTGGAACATTTCTAGCATGACCAAAACTTAGTCATGCCTCGGTAACTTAACTCAGATTCCACATCTTCAAGCCTGAAAGTAGTTTGAGGGGCACAATTTCATCCATGCCATCCATAAAACGTAATTCAACCCTGCTTTCCAGATCGCCTTGGATGTTGTGGTGTGCATACATCACCTACCCTGCTTCTGTGCACGGTGCTGTCAAAGAGGTCATAAATCCTGTGACTGCAGCCATCCAGTTATGGCATGTGAGAATTTTCCTTTAAAAAACCCTCTCCATTGTTAGCACAGTCAAACTTGCATTCTCCCTGTTGTTGGAACCGAGGCTTTCAAAAAGCTACATAACACAAGTAACAGGGGCAAAACCACTATCTACTTTTACGACGGAACGTGATCGGTGTGTGAGAGGTCCATACGATGTGGTGACGACAGCAGAAGGAGACAGGACTGAGTGACTCAAGCTTTCCTTCCAGGTCCCTGCTAGTGTGAGGGCTCCCAGGGGCTCGTCTCATGCTATAAGATAGCACAGTTCTTTCCACTGACGTGGAGTTATATCCAGCTCTGTGAAAACTGAGCTCATTCCTCGATTTGCTCCTCTCTGAACGTCAGGTGAGTTATAGCAGGGGTAAAAAATGACGTTTCCTTTCCTCCTCATCTCACTGCCCAGTGGCAAAATTCAAGTCCAGAAAACAGCTTCTTGATGACTTAGAGTGGCAAGACCTCAAAAGAAAAAGACAGACAGCAAGAAAGCAGAATATCTGTCTGAATATGATCCAAAGGTTTTTCTTTCCACCTACACTTTTCCCTTTCTCTAACCTAGGTCCAGGTTTCCCTCACACCTACAGTGAATGTGCTACTTGAGGGGGGTTGAAACAATCTTTTTCTCTAGTTAGAAAACAGAGCAGGTCAAGAAGTAATAGACTAAAGTGAGAATCTTGTTGGCATCACAACACCTTCTCAGCTAGCAGACCTCCTCCATGACTCTCCTTGGAGCCTCTTCATGTTACTACTTGATTTTTAAAACCCTAGTCCTATACAGCCAAAGAAAATAAGAGGCTAAAGCAGATTCAAACGTGTTGATGAAACACTGCATCAGCATATACAGAATCATGCTTTAAACAACTGTCACCAAGGTTGCCACCTAAAAGTGGCACAGTTCTGCCAGTAAAAAGTCAATTCATTGTGATACAGTAGATGGCGTAAAAGAAGCCAAAAAAATAAATCTAAAAAACCTCTGAAGACTTATTTTACAATTTCAGTCTGTTTCATGGACCACTGGTTTTAAAAAGTGTGTGTTTGTGGGAAGTGAGGTGTGGAGAGGGATGAGTGTTTTTATAGCCAAGCTCAATAGAGAGTGGTCTTGAGAAACAGAAGATGTGATCCCACAACGGATTAAGCAGAGCAATTTTTACACACAGAAAGTGTTGGAAGGGTGAATCATAAAGAGACAGAATTTAGTAAGTTACAACAAAATTTTCTTGAGCATTAACTACTTACAGGCCAGTAGTATGCAAGTTTTCCCTTTGCTACATCAAAAGTGTACCACTTCCACAGTCAAGAGGAACAGACTTCAAAGAAGATGTCCATGACCAATCAGAGTAATTTTAGGGGTTTTTAAAAAAATATGTGCACAGAAGAGGCTCCATTAAAGTTCTAGACAGACCCTTGGAGACAACATTTTTCTGGAGAGCAATACATTTTTGTGTGTGGCATGCCAGCACCTGACCCGCTTGTTTTTCCACAAAGTGAGTGCTCTCTGGGAGTTTTCTCTTCGTGTGTCTAGCAGCACAGAGCCCGAAATCCCCTGTCTCAGCACCCTGATCCTGCTTCATGCAGCCCATCCTCCCTTACTGTGTTTCTCCAGCTCCTCATGCTCTTGCGCCTTTATGTCATTAGCCAACTTGCTCTATCTGCCCACGGAATTCTCTGCCTGATGAAAACCTCCTGCGCACAGCTTTTCCTGGTCTCGATGCTTGTCTCCTCTCAGACATGTAGACATAATATGGTCTGAGGAGATCAATTTCTTCTTTGAGGTCCAGCCTTATCTCCCAGACAGTGGTTTACGCAGTGGGTTCCCTGGGGAACTTTCCTCTTTGCACATGGAGCCATTCCCTTGGCCAAAAGCTAATGAATGTGGCACGTCTCCAGACTGCGCCATGAAGACAGGCAGGAAGGATGTACAGCCAGGCGGGCTTCTTGTGCACTCAGGCATCTACTCTGAAGCATGGAGAGCCACTTCACTGCTGGTGCAGCTCCCTTCCCAAACGGGTGGAATATCCCAGTCCCTCAGCATGGATGTCTTCTGCGGACAGTTCGGCATTTCTTTTCCCCATGTCTTCAAGGTGCACTGGGGCATTTCATGGCTGAAGTCCAAAGCCTGTATTTCTCCCTCATCAACATCATTCTGCTATCACCAAACCCTCAGCACTGTTCCTGTTGTGGGTGGTGTTGATGACCCATTGACTGCAGTACAAAAACACCAACAATTTGATCCTAGATCTCCAGGGAACGGAACTAGGCAGGATGTGTTGTGCTTTGGCCTGGCTCCATTCTTCAGAGACATTGGCCCTTTTGTGCAAGTTCCCCATGGCTTTTGGGAGGTCTGGGGTGTAGCTTGGACTCCAGTTGCTCATGGCTCTTTCCCCCACACCGTGTAAGTACAGTCTTTACAGTAGCTCTGGGGAAGCCAGTGCCCTGTTTTTGCAGGAAGCAACATGAGCTGGAAAGGTCAGGAGAGACACAGACCTCTTCCAATTTGGAAATATCCACAACTGGGATATGATTAAGGGCCATTTCTTGCTATTAACTGCCTATGGCTGTACTCACACAGGCTTGGTAACAAGTTGTCCCCACCAGGGAGGCAGAGCAGCTCGGTGGTGGTTTCTGTGGGGACCCAGGGGCTGCTGGTGTAGGGTTGTCCTACTGAGGACTGGATGCAATAGCTGGAGATGTCAGATGCTGCATGAAGGACCTTCAGGGTGTGGGACCCAAAGCCAGCTGTGTCAGTTCATCTTGCCTATTTACACATGTCCCAAGCCCAATAAATATCTTTCCTGCTGCACCCTCCTCTAGCACTGCCTAGCATGAGATCCTCTCTTCTTGATACAGAGCTACGTGGTGGCAGAAAGTCCCCCAACCCTTTCCCTAGGTCATCTGGCCCTCTGTGGGCAGAGACACAGCACCCATGGCTCAGCACTCCAACTGCTAGAGCAATGACCTATCTTCAGGGTACTTCCTCCTGCTACCTGCCCCAGCAAGACACATAAATTACATCCAAACCTCAAATTATTATCATCACCCTCCCTCTTTCCAGATAACCTGCCTGTTTCCCCAAGAATTCAGCTGCAGAGTGATTATCTTTACCCAGTTTTCCTCTAGAGGGACCCTTACCTTGATTTTAGTTTCATTAGCTCTGATTAAAACACATTTAATTATAAAGAAGCCTCACTAAAACCAAGCTGCTAACCCTACAGAGGTGGCACAGCAACCATTCCTACCACAGGCTGTATTAAAACCAAGGGGAGTCCCGGGTGTGTGAGGAATCAAGACAGGACTGCTGCAGTGCAATTACTAAGTTTTAATGAACCATACAAAGCAAATATATTTGTGTGTTTACTCTTAAATGTAATTAAATGTTTCAGTAGCAAATTAAGTGAAGAAAACAAATCAACCACATGTTTCCAGATAGAGGGTACATAAATATTAAATCATTATAAAAGGCATATGAAGAAGAAAATGCAAACATTATGCTGATTTTAATTTCCTCAATTATTTCTAATTCCCCCTGAGCCCTACATTCATTCCCAGTGATTGTAGACAGACTAATCACTCAAAGCAGGACACCATTTAATATGATGCAGCAGCTGAAACCCAGAGTTTGTCACTGGCCCTGTGCTGGCACTGTCAACATGGTGGCACTGTCGCCTTGATCAAGCTCCTCAGCCACAGGGGACCATGGTGTGTGACTCCCGTGGCTGTAGGTATGTAGGTGATGTGCATTTCACGCTGCTCGGCAGTCTATCTGGGAAGATCTATCCATCAGCATCTGGCTTCAAAAGCCTACAGAGATCTATTTATGTAACTCCCTCTCTGGAGGAAAGGTGCTGGGAAGGCAGCCAACAATAAATGGAGTGGGTGTGGGAAAACGAAAAATAAGCAAGCAGAAATACTACATAAAAGAATGACCATATGGTTTAAGCCACAAGCTATATAAGTCACAACTATGAAGTTGTGTCTGATAACAGATTCAGCAGAAAGGTGCGTACGGCCAGAAGCTCTGCAAAGAGGGTCCCTTTGGGGGTCAGGTGTGGGAAACAGATGCAGGCTCAGAGACCTCTGACAAGCACAAAAGAAGCCAGAGTGAGCCCAGAGGTGGCTCTGCCTTTTCCCAGCCAGCCACAGGCCTGCTTTACCCATCCACAGACACACCTGCCATGGCATTCATTCCCTGGACACTGCATGGAAGAAGAGAACAAACACCAGCCAAACCTGTGCACTGCTCCGCTTTGAGGACTGGTGTTGAGCAGACCAAGGTGTCAGTTCTGGATCAGGAAAACCATGCACACTCTCCTGACTCATTCACAGTCTTCATAAGGTCACTCCAGTGATCTCCAAAGTAACTGTCCGGGCAGAGGAAGAGAAAACCTTTTGTATAACTCCTCTCCTTCAGTATCATGTAATGCACAGGCTGGGACAGAACTTAATGGGTAACAACTGTATTGCAAAACACAAATTAAAATCTTTGCTCTTCCCATTAATCTTTAATACCAGGGCCCTGAAGCAGCTCACTGTTCTGGTGCACACCACTGGGACATGGGTGTGGGAAGGGTTCCAGCTCACTGCCCACACAGCCCCTGGTGTTCAGCACCCAGTGCCTATCAGGGGTCAGGAATGCTCACATAAACCAAAGCAGGAAGTAAGGCAGACCCTAGAGGGAACATTTGAAACAGGTAATGTGGACCATTGCTTTGGAAAAGGGGAGTTGGTTATCCCCTCTTAACCTGCACCCAGATGGAACAATGTGGATTAGCTCTCTTTTAAATCAGGCACCTTAATTAATCAGTTACAGCATGCCAATCCTCCAGCCTGGTGGCAATAGAGACTCCAGGGATGAATGACAGCAATCACTTGCCAGTGGGAAGGTCAGCAGCTTCAAAGGAAAAAGTACTATTTTACTCAAGACAAAGCACTGAGATACTATTAAAACCCCACCTTGGAAAGCTACTGCAGAATGAGATGCTGACCCAGAAGAGCCAGCTTCCCTCCACTGACTGCAAAGGGACCTCAGATTTGGGCTTTACATTTGATCAAGGTGAACCTTGATTTTCCTAGCAGAGCACTGCCCCAAAGCACTCTAACTGTGCATGGAGTCCCACTGGCACGAGCCTCTCTCTCACGTAAATATGCCTCTTTATCATCTCACGCCATGCTTCAAAATAGACTCCTAAGGTTGCCTTATCCCCCAGCCCACAGAACTGAATCGCAATTGAAAAGGCCATTTCAAAAATCCTTATTTATCTATCACTCGGCTTGGGCAGGTACCTCTACAGAGGGTCTTCTCCAACTCAGCAGCTGTGCTAGAGGTGAGAGCAAGGCGGACAGACTTCATCTCACATCCCAGCACATTTGGCAAGAAAGTGTGAAAAGCATGAAAAGGGGAAACGTTTTGTCTGTGCCTGTTTGCGTCCATGGGAACAGTGGATATAAGCAAGTCATTTATCCTCCTCAAGCTTCCTGTGGCAACTAGCAACCAGAGAGTTTGGCAGATGACAACAAAATGAGCACGGGGCAGATCAGACTCCAGGGCACTGTTATGTGCATGGCACAGCTCAGAGCAGTCTGCAGAGCAATACCACATTCAGAAGGAATGAAAAAGCTGAAGAAATGGCTCATCAAACTGAGAAAAGGGGTGACAGACAAAATGAATGTCACTTTGCAAAGGCCATTTCTTCTCCTGCCGCCCCCAGAAATGGGTTCCAAAATTGATGCAAGCAATAGTAACAATTTCTAAAGCAGGCAGCAGCTCTGCCCCTCGCAAAGATGGGTCAGAGAATGGAAATCTGAGATTGATGCAACCATTATACACTCAATACTCCCCAGTGTATTTGTGCAAGCATTTCTTTTCGTTCATATGTCCTCCTTTTTGTCAGCAAAGAAGACTTCTTATTTTCAGGATTAAGTGTAATTCTTGTCGGATAGTTTTTCAGCAGGAAATGGAATTTTTAGTTGTGGTTGTTCAGTTCTATTTTTCCTCTAAAAGCGATTGTTTCCCAGACTAAAGTTCAACTTTTCATTTTAAAAAAATCTTAAACCCAAAGCCTTTTAGTGGGTTTGGTCCAAATCCAGCTCAAATTCAGTATACTTTGAATATCATTCTCTCTGAGTTGGGCTAACCTATTTCAAGCCACCTCTTCCCCAGTGTAAGGTGACTTTTAATGTAGGGAGACACCAAGGCACCCTGGGATCTGTGGCATGGCAGGGTTGTCTGACCCTAATGGAAAAGTGAGGCATCATTGCTTCAGCAGTATGTCTTTAACCACACCATAATTCCCAGGAGGCACCAACACGCTGTGCCACAAACCAGAGCTATCATTTGCAGCTGAAAATAGTTACATTTTGATTTTTCACACCTAGTGAGGTCCTCTAGAAAGGAATATGATGCAGTCCCATAGAAGTACATGTCTGCTCTGTGTAATACAGTGAAATGTTTGAGCTGGTCCCGCCAGAGTGACCTTATTTAGGGTCATTGGTGGTGGGGCAGAGGAGAGGAGGGAAACATATCTGCTCACAGTGGAGATCATCCCAGGTCAGCTGCAGGGGCTCAGGGAGGAAAATGGGCAGGAAGTGGATGCTAAATGGGAAGACTGCAGTAAAGTGCGTCACACGATGAAAATGTGGCCACCAGCAAGCAACTCCCATGACGAGCCATCAGACTTCTCCCTGCTGCAGGGCTGCTCTTCTCATCCTCTCTGTACTCCTGCAGGCATCCTGCTCTCCCAGTGAAAACCTTTGTCATCCATTTGGGATTTCCATATAGATCATCACTGAAATCCCAGTGTGCCGCTCAGCTCAAGGGTAAAAGTCTGCACGCTGCTCACAGCTCCTCAGAGACTGCAAGGACACCCTGCCAAGTCAAAAGGCAGAACACCAGGATCCCTCCTGGCTCGAGGTCCTACACATGGCAGCAGAAAGTTTCACCTTTCTGCTGCAAGATTTCATTTCCAGTGCCAAGTCCGTGACAGATGCCACGTCAAACATCTAAATTCTCCTTTAGGAGTTTTTCTTTTTTTTTTCCCTTTAAAAAGAAAAAGTGCCATTTCTAGGAGGTAGGAAGCTACAGACTGCTGTCTGCTTTGCTGTGTGTGTATTTTTAAAACTCAATGAAAAATGCTCTGGATGGATACAGAGCAACAATATGTAAGCCTGAGGCATCAGATGGTTAGAAAGCTGTATTCTGTGTGTGTGCCCAGATGTAATTCACTGCAAGGAATATGTGACACCACACAGCAGTTCAAAGTAGCAGGCTGGTACTAATTACTATGCTCTTAATGACTTCATCCATCAAACCATAACATGTTCTATAATTATACAACCCAGCCATATGACAACCAAATGCCCAGCCACTCTTTCGTAGGAGATGGTTACACAGCAAAATTCTCTGTTGATTGTAAGCAGAAAACTTCAAAAATAAATACACTTTAAGTCATCTGAGTCCTCAGAACTGTTTTATTGTACTCTTTTGGGAGGAAAAAAATGTAAAACATTGAGGGTTTGTGAGGAGAGAGGTTGCACACAGATAAGGCAGGGAGGCTCTGGTGGGATTTGGCACTTTTCATGCAGATCTGGAATGTCCACAGCTTGTGACTTGGACCTCTTAAGAATACTAAGTGGACCTTCCTTGGCTTCCCCGAGAGTTGTGCTTCCCCACGAGGACAGTGCAGTGGTGTGAGTAGCACCAAGCTGCAGCCAGGAGAGCTGTCTCACAGGCCGGCAGTGGCCTCAGCATCTTCAGAGGGCACAGTAGTGGAGAAGATGGAGCTTGTCAGTGACAGATCCTGAAATTCCCCCAGCTGTGTCAGGGCTTTCCCAGGGTCTGGGCACCCTCACCGTTCACACCACCTCCATCTGTATGAGCACATCCTGTATCTTGGCTCCTTCCCTCTCTAATAGGATCACACTCGGCACATCTAGCACCAGCAGCCACCCTCCTCCCCAGCCAAACAACACACTCCAGTGCACACACTTCTCCCCTGCGCAGAGGGCGTGAGATTAAACTCTGCAACAGATGCTGTTCACACTGCTGCCTCAACTATGAAAAGATGCTCTGGTGCTAGAGCAGAGGAAATCAGGACTCTGGCCCCCAGTTTTCTGCAGTTTTTGCTTTATTCCCTATCAAGATCCAGTCCCTTCATCACTTCTGCCCACACGGTAACACCCTGCTCAGTAGTGCAGCATCGATGGAGGTAAGTAGAGTTCATCCACTCATTATTTGTGCAGTGCTGACTTCACCCATTTCCTGTACACACCAAAAAATTAGTTTCCCACATTTTCGTTTGCTATTTCACCACTGCTTTTCTTCCAGAATTGCTGTGGAGGGTGTTATACACCAACATAAACAATAAAACTACAGATAATCCAGAATTTATCAGGGTGAGCACTGTATTCCCCAGCTAATAAACTGCGAAGTTAACACTGCACAGATATCCTGTGACAGGCACCTGCAAGCCCTAGAGCTGAGTGCTGGCTGGCCAATGGAGGCTGCGGTAGGTCCGGATGCACTGAGCTCTCCCATCCTCTATCCATCACAACAAAGCAGAAGGTTTGTTCCCACCTTTCAAACACCACTTGTATGTCAGAGTCAGAGGGCTAAGCTCCCCAGAGTTCCTAGAGCCAGATACCTCTCCTACGCAGCACTAAGCTATGTGCTTGTTTGTAAGATGCACTGGCACATGGCACAGAGTTGTAAAGCATCCTATTTATTAAACAGCATGAGAAAATAACAGGTTTTTTAGAAGAAAGCAGTCATGAGCAGACCATAATGCATCAGATTCCTTCTTATATCTCAGCTCAGCAGAAAATTACTGAACTTCAGTGACCAGGTCTTGTCCCTAATTTGGGAGATTCAACCTCTGGGAAGGGCATGGCACAGACCCAGTCAGGCAAGCTGAACAGGTAATCTCCAGGAAACATTAAAAAATAAAGCTGTATTGCAGGATACACTAATCTTCAACAGAATTTATGCCACGTATCATCAGGGTCATGGGCACAACACTAGTTCAACAAATTTCATCAATCAATTGCTTGCTTTTCCAGTCCTGAGTTTTTACACGGACACCAATGACTTTTCAGCAACTTTATTTACCCAGACATCAGCACTCCTGATTCAGAGATGCAAGTTACTCATAATACAGAAACAATCAAATGGCTGTATCAGCATAAGACAGACTTTTATTCCAGGAAAAACAGGAAAAATTATTTTATTCTGGAAATGGACAAAATGTACAGCGCTTGTTCCTATTAAAATTTCCTAAATCTTCAGAGTATTTCACAATTTAATTATTGGCATAAAACTTGCACTTCATGAGTATGAAAGCAAAAATTTTAAGTGCCTTTATCCTAGCAGTAGATAGTGGGAGTGCTTACCTCTGTGAGGGTTCCTTGCAAGATTAATATAACTGCTGAGAAAGAACTATATAAAAGAATTCTACTAAATCAGTTTTTACATTTTGAGTGGGACAAGGCCCAATACTCATCTTGGTGTCATTTCTGCACTGATGGATGACATAAGGCCTTCAGAGTGCTGTCACTGTGCCTTCCTATCTCCACGTGTCCTCTGGCAGCCTTAACTGCAGAGCCTCTCGGAGCTCTTTGGCCACAGTGACCACATCCTGCTTCACTGCCACCTCTCCTCTTGTCTCCTGCCTGTCTGGAGCTTCATCAGGATGCCTGCATATCCCAGGGCCTCCTCTTCTCCTTCTGATTGCCAAGTATTTTCTGTGGTCCTGGGGCACACAGGCTGTTGGAGCACTGCCACCAAAAGTGTCTTGTGCCACTTGGGTTTCTCTACAGAGTCTAAGACCACTGCAAAGTTTGCTTGTGGGTCCTTTGGTTAAAACACATGGTTGAGCATGGCATGGGGCAGCAAGAGCTCTCCTGGAGCTCTTGAAAAGTTCTGATAATGAAAAAATATCTCAAAAATATTTTCTTATCTTTTCCCCCATTTATTTTGCCCCCACCCCAAGCCATGCCCTACAGAGAACATGGCACTTCTTGAGCCCCATCATTTGCTCTCTCTCAAGTGGCCATTTATTGCCACATGTCAATGCCTGCCTCTTGCAACTTCTCACTCCTGTACCCAGTGATCTTCCTTAGGCAGGATTTTGTCAGAAGTTTAAATGATTGAAGTCAGCATATCTCTCCTCCTACATACCATCCTGCTGATGTCACAGAGGAGATCAATACATATAAGGTCAGGAAGAGCTGTTTGCACCTAAAGGAGTCAGCATGGTTAACCACAGTGACCTGTTTCTGCACAGGAACAAAGAGCTGCCGTCTCACACCAGGCCACCAGCCAGCCCAGCAAGGTGACACGCTGCCATCGCAGACAGCGCAGTCCAGGCAGTGCTGGCTCTGAAAGGAAGGAGAAAAGTTGCACTTGCTGTATATGGAGGGAATTGGCACCTGAGGGGACACAGGCAGGAGGAAACTGGTGGCACCTGGCAAACTGTAAGACTGGAGCCTCAGAGAAGACTGCATCAGCCTCTGTTCTCCGACATGAGGAATGCCACACTTGAACAGGACTTTTCCTAAGGCTTATCCTGCACCTTGACTCTTTTTGCATTCTGTACCTGAGCAGTAGCAAGCCAGGCTGGGGAGGATCGCCTTGATACTGGGGTCTCTTCTGCATGTGCCAGCTCACTAGGGCCATGTGTAACCTCTCATGGTTTGCACCAGAACAGCACAGCCAAGAGTTCATTGCTATGTGGTTTTTGACATGAAAGGAGATGGTTAAGGTCAAGCTCTCCATCAGTCAGTGGTTTTTACTTCATATCGTGCCATGGGGTTGGTTTTTACTGCCCCTAAGGCCTTTCACACTGTTGAAAATTATATTCCACTGGCGCCTCTTTAGCTCACCCTGGCAATAGGCCAGGCCCAAGTTACATTCTGCACTTCCACAAACAGAGTTTGTGTCCCTCAAAGCCTTGCAGGTTGTTCAGCTCCCACAGCATTTTCCTCCTGTCTCTGCCAATTGTTCATCTATGTCCTGCCTTTACCTCAACCACTGCTCACTGGGTTCATTTACATCTACTCTCGTTTTCTAATGAATAGATGAACAGAAAGAGGGAAGTGTTCACAGGAGGTCCCTCTAGCTAAATATTCTTTATTGCTCCCGTTCAGAAAAATCCCATTTACACATGGGAGTTTTTCACAGCTAGCTTTGGTGGGGTTTGGGTTCCTTTGTTTCATTAACCATTAACCCAAGGTAGTAAGATCCCCTGTCCACATGGAAAGAAACACACAGTCCTCCAGAGACTGTTGCCTTCCATTGAGCTTTTCTATCTGGAAAAAAAAGGAGGAAAAGAGTTTCAAAGAAGAGACTGCTACTGGGAAAGCACCAAGATTAAAAAGGAGGCCCAAGGACAACTGGAAAGGATTACCTCATCCTGCATCCTGCATGTGTCATCCCTCTCCACACCTCACCTCTTGTTACCATCTCCACACCAACCTTTTCCTCTTGCTCCCAGCACCAGTGGCTGCCTCAGCCATTCCACTAGTCTGGAACACACCTGCACTCAACATTTGTATTTTCCTAAATCAACTAACAAGGCTTCCCCCTAAGAGCCCCTGAGGACACACAGTGTTAAGCACATTTCTGTGCTCCCAGTGCCTTCCCAAGGCACCCACAAACACTTTCTGCCCAGGTTCACAGTGAGCAAGCGATCAGAGGAGTATAGAAATTGTGAAGTAATCTGGAAACCCATGAACTGGACCAGGAGGATAAAAGATGACTCACTAGTCAAACTGGATGTATCTCTCTTTGCTTTTCAAAAAAGAGATTAGTGGGAGTGCTCTCAACACTTATAGTCAGCCTTAAAGAAGGGCATCATGATATTACATCAGCCACAAGTTTACATTTTTTTCATTATCACTAACCGAAGAAGAGTTAATCACACATGAGAAGACTGTGTCACAGAGAAATCATCTTCTATAAAAAGCCTGTTTCATAATAGGTGACTGTATTATTTTTCCTGCCTTTGGGAGATGATGAAAAGGGGACTCGTCACCAGCCACATTCTCCAGCATGACAGGTCAATGTACAGGTGGTATTTCACTCCACTTCAGAGAAAATTCATATTTCTGTCTAACATAGAAGGAAGGACATGAAAGAACTTGGGAGGAAGTTCATAGAAGGCCAGGGAATATCATGGCCCCAAGGGAGGGGCATCTTTAAGACTAAAAACAATAGACTTCTGCACTTTACATGGGGCAAACCTTCAACATGGAATGAAGGACAGGTAAAAATTTGTGTATATGTGGATGTGCAAGTAAATGCACACCTACACAGACTCAACAGAACAAGCATGTGCTTAGCTTAACATAGCTGTCAAGAGTTGTACCATCACATTTCTCCCAACCTCCGTTAAAACAGTTTCAAAAAACAGCAAACAAGCACATCAAGATGCTTAGGAGGTTTTGTAGGAACAGTTTAATAAGTGGCCTCATTAAATCCTTATGTGTCTGCCTGCCACAGCTGTATCAACAAGCAATGTGCTGCCATCAAAAGGGGTTATCTCCATAAAACACCACACCAGAGCTCACACAGTGCGGGGGTCAGGTGCTTATACCAGGCCAGTATTGACCCACTGCCTATAAAGCCAAAAGATGGGAATCCCGGGGAATGAAACAGGCACACAGAAGTGTCCAAGCCGTGGTGGTCACACATCTTGTCTAAATTGCCAACTAGTGACTCTACATCCATTTGCTCAGCTTCCTGAAGGAAGTGCAGCCTGTGTTAAAGCTCAAAGGCAGCCAGCTCCTGCCAGAGCCCCCTGTGCCTGCCAAATCAGCAGAAGGCAAAAAGCATCCTTTAAACCAAGAGCAGGGAGGAATAGTCAAGTCACAGGGCAGCTCTGCCTGCAGGAAAGCACCCTCACACCCCCATACTCTTCCTTTCTGAGGAGGCTTCTCCTCAAGCGGAGAGACAAAGGACGAGAGTCTGCTCTTCAAAATTTGGAAGCTGAACACAGAAACCATAGGTTGCTGTCCTGGGCAGCAGGTGCCCAGGTGCTGATATGTCTGACTTGTCTTAGATGTGACTTTGGCTGTGAAAGGAACACCGGTGTTGGAGTAGATGAGTCCTACACAAGACCCCAAGAACCAGAAGACCCTTAGCAATCTCCCTTGCTTCCATCCCTTGGAAGCTCTTGTTCTTGGTCCACCGGCCAGTCCTTCTTTCCTTGCCTTCATAACACCGTGGCACTGCCTCTCTGCCCTCTCCCTTGAAGACACAAAGTCCTGTCAGTTTGCGCAGGACTAGAAGGAAGTATGTGACCGGTGACTACTGCTCCCTGTTTTCAAAGGTTCAAAGGGCATTTTAAGTACCTTAGTGGGTGTCCTGCACATTAGAAAACTGTTCCTGTCAGTGTAATTCAAACAGGAAATTGTATCATCCAATGGACCTGGACTGGAGGCTAAGAATCAGCAGACCTGAACTTCACAATTAGTTTACTAATTATCAAGCATCAACTCTGGAGCCCAATTTCTTTGTCTAAAAACTGTGACTCATGACTTTAAGTGTTCAAAATGCTTTGAGTGCTGTTAATAAAAGGTGACACAAGGGAAGAATTTGCTGTTCTTACATCCAAATCAATTTCCCCTACTCGAACATTTCTTTCAAATTAACACATTTTCTAGACTTCATTGAGTAACACTTTGGAGTGGGTTAGTAAGGAACTTATCATGCAAGCCTCAACAAGAAGAAAGCAGAGAACCTACTGTGAAAAAGCACTGCAAGAAAAAAATGGTGCGTGCTCTTTTTCTTTCTTTTTTTTTTCCTGACTGTTTCTTACGGAAAAAGTAAGGGGTGGTGTGCAGGGGATCTGAGGAGAGAAAAAGTCATCATGAAATGACAATACTCCTTCTGAGCAGGAATAGCACTGCGGTATTTTATTTAATCAAAGCTGTAGGCAAATGCAGATTCAGAAGAAACAGGAACCACAGAGACTTGATTTGGTTCTGAAAATTTTAAAACCCTTGCTGGCAAACAAGTTTGGGGGTTGGGTTTGGGTTTCTTTTCATTTGGAGTTTTTCTTTTTGGCGTTAACTTGGTCTCACAATCAGTGCCATGGCAAAAATTGTTGTTGAAGTATCTCAGTTCTGGCTCCCGGGTTCTTCGTGCATAATGCCTAAATGAGGAGCTGTGTGTTGTGATAAACGCCTCGTGCATGCCAGCTGACTTAAAAAAGGTGACTTGGAATTTTTCAAGTTCAGTATTTTTATTCTTTTTACAGTTCTCTGTTCTTATCTCCTCCCCCTCTGCATATTTCCTGTTTCCTCATCCTGTAATAGTTATGTACATTGAAACGGTGGATCAAACACCTTTTGAGCTGTTGTTGTCAAGTTTCATTAACATTTCTCACATCGTTTCCTGTTTTGATACTGATACCCCAGCAAAGGTCTGCACAAGTGGGCAATGTGGCTAATCAATACCTCCCCTGAACTGCTGGCAGATCATTCTCTTCATAGGGCATCATCCATTCCCAAAATTATTAAAATGTTGGTGCTGCAGCCATAAACTTAGTAGACATTCAAGGAAGCATGCGTCCCACTAACAGAATTCAGCCAGCTTGGAGGGAGATGTAATAAACTTCAAATATATAAATATAGCAAGACTGGAAATGGACCTAGGCTAGGCAGCAGCAAAGGAAATTTCATGTGCCTGAAAACACAGGGGAGGTATATGTTGGTAGAAAGATGTTTCTCATCCTGGTGTAGGCATGATGCCTCCCACCACAAAAAAAAAAAAAAAAAAAAGAAAAAAAGAAGAAAAAAAAAAAAAAAAGACAAAAAATTATTCTATTTTTCTTGCTCAGGCTGCAGCACCTCAATACCAAGTCCCATTTCTGAGGTTACATTTCCAGTAGTGCCATGTCCCAAAGAGCATTGGAGACAGGCACTAATAAATTTAAGAGAAGAAATAAAGTTTCCACTGACTTCAAAGCCACGACTGCAAGAACAAGCCTTTTGGTTGCAAGCATCAAGGTCTACTAACACAATACTTGGCAAGCAAGATGCCCCAGTCTATAAACATGTAATGCCATAGTAAAACTGGTTGACTAAGTCAGCACCAAGCAGTGACTTTATGGAGGTTATTACATTTCTCTCCCATATAATCCCCCTGCAAAATACAGCAATATTTTAACACAGAAATACAAAATATGTGCATCAGTAGGAGGAAACAAATCTAGTGCTTTTTGTTAGCCAGTAATATTAAAAGCAGCAGACACATCAAGGCAAATTCAGAATATGTCAGACAGTGACTGAAAGCAGGAGGGAAAAAAGCCTATGTTCTCCCACATCAAGCTTCAACAGGGTTTGAGGGAGGGGAGTGGAACTTCAAATGGTTTGAGGATTAAAAAGAAGCCAAATCACAAGAGAAAGCCATTTCAGATCCAGTATATTTGTGTTTCTAACCAAAAGTCTGTGCTAAAAAAAACAGAACAGAGAAGTGTGTTTTTCACAATTTTCTCTTTGGTGTTTTGCTAAGTCTGTTACTTCACAGGATGTTCTATTGTCTTCACTGCCACGATGCACAGAAATACCCTGCAAGCCACTGTGGGCTCTGATACAGTGTCTGGGGACATGAAAGAAATATTTTGCTTTTAATACTGACAGACTGATAATCAATATCTGAGAGCTTTGCCACCCACACCTCGCAGGCAACCTTCCCAGTTCAATGAGATTTTAATGTTAAGGAGAAAATCCATTAAGTCTACTGCATCTAACTGCAGGTTGGTGTTTGTTGAACTCCTGAAATCTACTTCCTAAAGAAATCCCAAGATCCAACTGTAATTGTGCTCTTGTTTGGTGCTTTCTATGAACCTGCAGGGGGATGGAAAGAAGATCACTGACTTTCCAAACTTTTATTTACACTGCTAGAGCCAAGCTATTTTTCCAAAAATATTCACAGCCAGGATTACTGTGTAGTCAGCGTCTAGGACTACAAGAAAAACCAGGAAAACTTTTTTGGAAAAGTTGTCAGCACAGACCTGGGGCTTCACCAAGATCAGCAGCAATTCATGTCTTTGTTCCCGTGTCCTGAAATGAAGTTCCAGAATCTGAGAGAAGGAAGGCCAGACTCTGCACCATAGAAATCAAGATCCTTTTGATCCACAACTCAATAGGGACCTGGATTTCCCCATTCTTCAAGAAGCAAGGCCCTGAAACAGTGGTAGGTAGGAATGGGAAAAAGTTGATGTCCAAAAACCTGGGACTACATTGCAAGAGAAGGAGCACACTTAGGATGCCTTACCGCCACCGAAAGCTTCAGCTGCCCTCTGTCTGCACATCTATAGCAAAGGGCAGCTTAGGTCAAAGTGGAGATTTCCACCTGGGTGGCTTTGGGAAGGTGGCTCTGCTCACTCACATAAGGCTCCCACTAGAACCAAAATCAAAAGGCCCTTGTGAAGAATAATTTCAATAGCCCCTTGAAGATCCAAATCTACCTCCTAGGACATGTCCTTCTCCCTACCAGCTGGCCCAGGGGTTGGCTGGGATGAATCC
Source organism: Acanthornis magna (assembly GCA_036785705.1). Lineage (NCBI taxonomy): Eukaryota > Metazoa > Chordata > Aves > Passeriformes > Acanthizidae > Acanthornis > Acanthornis magna. Next base: position 20,553,893 of record JAWUZG010000090.1, read on the forward strand.
TGCCCAGAGCTTCCCCAGGGTGCAGGACCCTGTAAGGGCCAGGCTGGGTAGCGCAGGAGGAATTTCAGGAACCCCTTGGCTTCTTGGAGACACCAGGATGCAGATGAGCCAGGGTGGGGGGTTTCTGGGAATCATGACGGAGAGCCAGCTCAGACCTCTGCAGAAACAGCAGTGTCACCATGCCTCTGTCTCAATGTGGAAAGGACCCAGCCGGTCTGGAAAAGCAAATTCTGGAGAAGACCATCTGTCACCACCTAGACCCATCTACCACCATTATGCAAATGTGCTTCTCCTCATGCAAATCCTTCTCGGGGCACACTGCTCTTATGAGCATCCCCACCAGTCCAGTGACCTTAATTTCCACACCATGCCTCTACGTGTCAAAGCTTTATTAGCTCATGGCAGGTCTTTTCCCAGAAGACACCTGGCTTGGCGTGTTCCTGCAGCCACAGAGCCATCCCTCACCCGCAGCAAACCCCATGGCAGGGTGGAGTGTGTAAATCTCTCCCCACCCAGCATTTGAACCCAGCGTAAGTTTTGCCTCAGCTTTCAGAGGTCTGCGGTGCTCAGTGTTTTGCAGATGACTGGTGGTGCATATCCCAGACCAGATGTTGGACTTGTCTGCTTGCCCTTCTCCCTGGTCCTGCCCATGTACACTATGGCCCACCCCAGTTTGGGACACTGAAGATACAACAAAGCTCTCAGAGAGGGGCGAGATGAGCCAAAGTGCCAAAATAACAGCTCTGCATGAGCGTGGTTGCACTCAGTCTTAAGGCAGTTACGTTTGGCAAGGGGGGGTTAAAGGTATGGGAGGAGGTTAGTCTGTGTCATAAAATGTCAGTAAGCTTTTTATACAACAACCAGAAAAAGTCTTTCTGGGTTTTTTTTTACACCTACAGAGTCTTATATGTTGTCTTTTAGACGCCCCAAAAATTCCCCTTAGCACTTTTATCATTCAGCATCACTCCAGAGTTTAGTCAGCCAAACCATACCCTTTCCCAGTGTTAGATAAATTGCATCTTGAAAACAGCACAGACACTAATATCACATCGTCCTAGAGCTGAGCCACATGTGAAATCTCTATCCTGTTTTTCTACAGAGATGAGTAAGATTTTCCTGTGTAATTAATATATAATATCATTCTGTGTATTTGTGTAAATATATAGACCAAAGATACCACTGCAAAGATAAAAATTTGCCAAAGCACTTTTTGCATTCTTTCAAATGTGGTTGTTTTACTTGCAGTTTACTGCATTTTAGTCATGTTTTGACATTTGAAGAATTTTCACCGAAAACAGACCTTGTACCAATAAGAGAAGCAGACATGAAACTCATAGTAGTAAGGAGCAGCAGTAAACAACAGATGTACTATTTATTGCATACATTTATTATGTATTAATGGAATAAAGAAAATATTTCTAGTTTGATTAATGGGACTAAAATACATGATTTAAGTTAGTTGCATATATTTAACAGCAGTAGTAATTATCACTGATACATATTTTGGTCAGATTTTGCTGCTTTTAGACACATCGCCTTCTTAAAAGCAAGACAGCTACTTCTCTAAGTCCTGCATATTGTGGGGAAGGCTGCAAGTCTTCTAATAACACCAAGATAAAAAATAATTTATGAAAACAAAAGAAAAAAGTCCTGATTGAAAGTACTGTCAGAACTGCAAAGAATTGGGAATTCTTCCAGTTTTGAATTCAATCTTTATTTAATAATTCAGCAATTATTTTAGAATTATCGAGCAGACCAAAATATTCAATTTATCAAGCATTTTTACAGAATAAGAGTTTCCTCATGATAAGCTGAGAAACGGGAACTTATGAAAAAGCACGTTCTTGAGAAAAAACAGGAAAAAAATCATGAGTCACTGATTTGTGAGCAACAAAAAGGGGGCATGGAAAGACCAGAGTACGCCTGTAATATGGACAGCCAGCCCTACCTATACCTGTTGGGTTTGGACAGGAGGCATTTGTTCAAATGCATTCATTTATAGTGGGAGGTTTTTCATGTTGTTTTTCCTTGGAATCTCCGAGATGTGTGATGCTTCTGATCTTTTGCAGGGATAGCAGTGGTTATACTGCACCATCTGAAGCACTGGAGCAGGGAATGTGAGAGGGAGGCTGTTTGGCTGCTTGACATAACCAAGCCATGCTCAGACAGAAAAACATTAGCTCGGCTCCACTTCTTTGAGCACACCTAGCATGGGCCTTCCTCCTCTTCCTTCCCCCTTTTAGCCAGCACTTGTGCCTCCCAGCTTGAAGTTTTCATATTCAAAACAAGGCTGCTTGCAGTCACAGCTGCATCTGCAGTAACCGTGACACCTGCTCCCAGCAGTGCCAGCCCTCTGCCTTCTGTCCTTTGGGCGCCCTTCTGCAAAGCTCTACAGCCCCACTTTATATTTATCACCATTTACTGACCGGAGGGCACATTAAGGTAGCAGTTTACTAAACACAGCTTTCTGGTTTGCTCTGAAACCCGAGCGATTACAGCTAGGAAAACAGTTCAGCAGTTCTTACCCTCTGTTCTCTCCTTTTTAGGATTCTTGTAATTCCTGAACAGACCCAGGCACAAAACCTCCTGTGTGCCCTGTGGCTGCAGCCCACATGTGCCAGCAGGTCACCTTGTCCCATGGCACGCTGTGGCTGGGAGCACCCCACCAAGGGGACGTTCATCCATGAAGTCTGACCAGGCAGGCCAGAGGAGTACAATCTGGAAGGGAGAAGGGAAAGGGCATTTCCCAGGAAAGGCTTGGGAGTTTGAATTTTTGCCAGCTTTGCTTTGAATGAGTAGCACTGCCCAGGAGCACAGGCCATACTGTCAGTAGGGAGTTGTCTGGTCGCACATTCTGGGGCTGTATCCACATCTGCCAGCAGCACCCAAGAGCCCAATGCTCTCTCACACACAGCCTGGGGCTGCAGCCCCTCTGTGAGGCCAGACCCTGCCCCAGGGCTGGGCAAAAGTGCAGAGATCTCCAGGGAGAGCAGCCAGCAGGGAGTAGGCAGGCACATGAGGTGCCCACTGTCCTCATGGCACCTGTTGTATCATCTGACAAACTTTGCCTGTGCAAAAAGGTCAAATTCAGAGGCAAAAGAAAAAAAAAATTAAAAGAAAAAAAACCATTTATTCCAGAAACGTAGTTCTAAATGCTTCCTATTCTCCTTCCCCCCCACCTCAGCAGAGCCCCATCCTCAGAACAAGAGTGAGAGGAGGGATCCCATTCAGTGGGACATGCTGCAAGCACAGGCACCACACAAATGTCTTCTCAATGAACAACATCTGCCCTACTTGCACCGCACCATCACACAGTCAGATGTGTCTGTGTCATACAGAAACTAGGTTAAATGAAAGGGATGTTGCTCTGTGAATCTTAATTTCAGCATTGTTTTGTACCTTCTGGGTCAAGATCTGAAGGTTTTTATCCGTTCTGGTACAAACAGGAGTAGGTCTGTAGGAGGTTTCCCTGAGTAAGAGTTAAGGCAGGAAATAGGAATTCAAGCCGGCTGCTGTGAGGGGAAAAAGACACCATCCTGAAAAATAAGCCTTATCAGCCTCAAAGTGTTACTATGTGTGCGTGTTTTATTGTGTTTTCAGCTGCCCCACTGAACTCAGCTTTCCCAAAGGATGCATCAGAACGTCAGGCTGTGAAGCTGCTGATACCCCACCTTTCCAACCACTCCGAGTCTCCCTCTCATTTGTTTAAAACAATAAACAAGTTAGCACATTGTGCTGGGGGGCAGGTGATTCCTCTGCTGGAGTGGGCAGACTCCCCATCCCTTGCCCCCCAACTCTCACATCTGCTTTCTGTCCAGCGACAGGGCCACCTTCCAAAAAGCCACCGTTTGTAACCTCCAGGGACAAGATGCACACTGACATTAGAAATACTATAAAGTTAGAAGATGTGGGAGAGCCATGAGCACCCTGAAGCATAACTCTTGGCAGGTTACTCATGACTAACTCCTACGTGGGCAGATTTTACCCTGAAAACACGGGGCGGGGGTCCAGGCTGTGCTTTCACAAGCAGTTCAGCTCAGCTGGAGTGAGAATGGATGCTTTACTCTTCGTGACAATGAAACGGTGCACAGCTATCTCAGGTGATGTCACACCTGCTTCCAGCAATTGCCATTTGCACCGGGAGAGAAGGAAGAGGGGCCTCAAGCAGCCCTGGGTCTGTCTTTAAAGGGGATATTGACCTTAAAAGGTGATCTAAAGTTTAGCTAAACAAAATTTAATCTGTTAGACATCAAGACATACCCTCCCAACAGACTTTCAGGTGGTGGACACGAGTCGGGTCAGTAAGCTGGTTTACATTGCCTGTAAACTCAGGTTTTGTTACAGGTAAGACATTTAAATGTTGCTTGTTCATGCTGAATGCCAATGACGTTGTGCTGCAGTACTTGTTTTTCCATATGTATCCATCATGTGGCCATCAGCACCAATTGTGGTTTTCATGGCCTGGGTTTCAGCTTGTCGTTACTTTCCTCCTTCCTCCAAACTGCACTCACTGGTGAGTTTTATAAACAAATCCATCACCAGATTCAGAACACCCTCACACCTCTGTCTTTTTGTTCCTGAAAACCTCCTGTTAAAACGCTGCTCAATACACCTAGAAAACAGGAGGAAATCAGCTCCACACGATTGTGCTTTAAGCCCAAATACCAACCAAAAAGATTCTGCAATATTAAAATCATGTTTACAACGTGATAACAGTGTTTTCTCTGTGTGAATGGTACTGGCAATCATAAAAGCAAACACCTTAGGCCATCTCTACCGAGCACAGCTTAAGGTATTCGTCCTGGGGGAGCACGAGTACTCCCAAGCTCAGCAGAGGAGCTCTGGTATAACACATCCACTGACCTGCACTTGAACCTACCACTTGCTGTTTTCCTCTTATAATCTAAATCTGGAAATGCGCTGTCTGGTCAGTAGCGCGCTACCAAACCATCCCGCGAAATGCTCGGGATGCCACAAAAGCGTGCCTGTGCTTGCAGCGCCATAGCAAACCAACTTGTAAAACACAGCCCGAGCGCGGCTCGCAGCCTCTGCTATCGCAGGCAGCGCATGTGCTGCTGCGAGGCACCTTTGTAATGCAGCCAGGCAGCAGCTGTGAGCATTGCAGACATTGTGGGTGGCTGGGTGGCTGTCTGAGAGCCCAACAGCTGTCCCCGCCACGCCGCGGCCTCCCTGAAGAGCGCCCTGCATCGCTCAGCTGCACAGCAATTTCGGAGCAGCCCGGTGGAGAGGAGGTGCTGCTCACACCCAGACTCCTCCGTGGGGTTTGGAGGGATGCGGCTGCCTCAGTCGCGGGGAGAGCCTGGTCAGGGTGCGGGGTTCAGTTCTGGGTGACTCGATCGGCTGCTGTGTGCATCTTTGTAAAAATTGACTGCAGGTACTGACTATTTCGTAGACATATTTGTGTTAAAAATTACCAGGCAGTAAGCTGCAGCTTTGTAGTTTTGCTGGTTTTATTCCCCAGTGCTGAAGTTCAGTCAAATCCATGCATTTTGGTGAGCCTGCACATTTGCTGCCTTTCAGCAAATCCCGTGTGTGGACCCTGGTTGCACTAAAGTCATACACATGTTTGTGACTCCAGCATTTGTAAAGGTTGCTGTTAATCCCTCCATATACCTTCTTACCTTATGCCATTGAATAAGAAAAGCAGCACTTAGGGTTTTTTTACCAAAAGAAGTACAAAAGCCTTCATTTCCAGGTTACTTCATCTATAGTGAGTGGAGGGATGATCTTGGCCACATTTGTCGAAGCCTCTAGCCTGCAGTGTGAGGGGGCTGGGGCAGACCAGCATCTCAGAAACACAAACCTCCAGAGCTGCATCTTCTCACTGCAACTCAGAAACTGCTGCAGCAGCTGTAGAGGCCACCAAATGGCAGCGAGTCCCAAGGATATTGGCAGCCAGAGAGAGCAAAGTGCATGACCTCACCTAAAACCGCCCGAAATCACTCTGCATCTTTCTATTGTCTTCAGTGATCTTTGCCTCCCTCCCTGAATGAGTAACAAGGATCGCCACAGATTAGGCAAGTGAGAGGCATGAAGAGACAGCAATAACAGCTTTAAAAGCGCTTACTTATATTTAGATACTTTTAACTTTCTACAAAAGTCTGACACTCTCCATGAGTTGTCATGGGTTGGCTTCTGGGGTGTTTTCCAGTTTCATAGCAGAATCCCCACCAGCCATTTTAACTGATCCTGTGAGCAGTGAGCATTTTTCACTGTGAAGTGAGGTTTTTCAGGCTGTATTTGGCACTGATACTTGAATAACATTGAGCAAAACGTTGACTCTTCTTAAGCTGTAATGTGTCACTTAGAAAGCCTTTAAGCAGGACCATACACTTCGTTCATTCTGATTGAAATACTGGCATTTTTAAAGCTGCACTATACGCAGGAAAACACCAATTGTGCAAGTGAAACCTTCTTTTTCCTTCGCAGGGTAACCGGTGAGCTTCACTGGATTTTCCATTCTGGTGATGTGCTCTGGCCACAGCGGCAGGGCTGTGGCCCTTTGGGGAACAGGGGGTGGCAGGGTTGGGCACACAGAGATCTGAATCTTCAGGACTATTTTGGGAGTACACAAAACATGAATGTGGGGGCTGATTTTAAAAATAGCATCTTCTTTACAGCTGCCAATACTGAAGCTCCAGCTCAGAACACAGGGATCACAATGATGCAAGTGAAGGTTAAGCAGCTTCAGTGCAGGACAGGAAAACCATAGCTCTAAACCCTTCCACAACATCTGATTAAAAAGAAAATAGGACTTCTTACAGGCTTAATGTCATACTGAAGGGGATTTTTCTAGTCTTGAAGAGCAAGGGAAGATGGAAAAAGGAACAGAATTTTTTAAATCCTTGTCTTTTTTTTTTTCACACAAAAATATTCATTTCTTCTTTTTTCTCTCTTCATCTGGCAAAGCAGCTGTGCTGCCCCCACGGAGAGGCAGGCACAGGTTAGGTATTGGGGCCAGCTGGGCAAGCCTTTCTCATTGCCTGGCTGAGGGCCTTTCTCAGCCATGAGGCTGCTCTACCTTACCTAGAAACACCTTTTAAAAGCACACTGAAAACAAGAAAGGAAAATGGAGTTACACGAAGGATTTCTGTCCTGCTTGCTCCCTCTGGCCTAACAGAGAGGAGAGGAAGGCAGAAGAGAAAACAAGCTCAGAGGAGTCTCAGCAGATGCTTTTGTGCTGCCTTAAAGCCCTCTTGGTGTTTCCTGGTCTCAGAGCCCATAGGCAGTGGCAGCACAGACACCATGGGGCTCAGCGAGCCTGGCACTGCACAGCTTTGTGACACGGGACTTGCTCCGCTTGGATAACAGTGACCAACAAGCACTGGCACCCACACTTCTCAGCAGGCCTCCAGGGCTTGGCAAAGGGGGCACAGGTCCATTTTGGGGACCCCTTCATCCCCTGAAGAAACCAACTAAGAGGCTAAAGGAGAGACGTAGATCTGTTGTTTCCAATGAGGCCTGTGGGCCAATGCCAGAAGAAAACCAAATGGTAGATTACATATTGTATGAAATTATCAAATCTTAAACTGTGTGTTAAGAAGTGTCCAGAAACAGTTATTTTCATTACCCACTGAGGACCATCTATCTAGCAACTGATAGACTTTGGAAGTGGTTTCATCCGCGCTTGCCAGACACCCACTTCTCTTATCAGACCTTTGCTCCCGGGGAGCCCGGGCTGGGAGAGCCCTCCTATGCTCACAACTTCTTCTTGGATCACAATGACTTCTTTATATTTACAAAATCTTTATTAGCCCCCAGAGGAGCCAGATAAAGACAAAAGACCATAAAAATGTTCACAGGAGGTCAGACCAAAGGTCCCTCTAGCCCAATATCCTGTCTCTAAAGCTGACAATAGGGAAGAGTACAGGACTAGGGGGAGCCTATAGTAAAACTACCATGATATACTCTGTCAACCTCCAGTGATTTGGAGGTCAGGGACTTCCTGACCCAAATATGGTATGTTTGTGTTTGAAAGCAGAGAAGGATTTGAACCTCTATTCCAAGCATTTGAATGCTACAGGAAAAAAATAGCTCACTCAGCTGGTGAGAGAAATAAAAGTTCACTATAAATACAAAGCTGGTAGAAGCAGATCAAAAGTTCACTTCAAAGCCCAAGACATTATCTCCAAGAAAACACTCAGCTTTCTGAGGCCAAGAAGCATCTTTTAGCCTGAGAGGTTCCGACTGCTCAGTATTCCTGAAGCAGCATTCACCCAGACCACTTCTTTCCTCCAGTTGATCCTCCAGGAGAAAACAGGGAGGATAAGGAGGTCTTAGCATCTAGGGCTGACGCATCTGAAGCCTTCCCCTTCAAGAATTCAGTAAAATTCTAAAGGTTCTTCTCAGAATGAATAGCAGGTTAGGTAGGTGTTTCCTTCAGACCAAAACAGTATCTCATACAGGACTGTGGTGGGCGAGTGAATTATTTACTGGCCAGGGCACAGCTACCCCAGCTGCAGCCAACGCAAGGAAGTTGTTCAGAAGCTGAAGTCAAGCGGTTATCACAGTGTCCCGAATTCAGGCCTGACCCTTGGCCAATGCCCACACTCTTGGCAAGCGTGTGCCAACAGCGCCTCGGGACCACAGAGCTCGGGCACAATGCTGCGGCACCGTGACCGGCAGCGCTCTGACCCAGGTCACGAGGATAGGCACCACAATAGGACTCGGCAGCAGCACCAACAAAAACAAGCACAGGTCCCTCTGCCACATGAAAGGCTGCACGAGCATTCATTCCCCTGCAGCCTTTCTGCAGGGCCCCGGCACTCACGAGAGAGCAACGGCGCTTCAGACCTACCCCACTTTTCTCTGACAGCCACCACATCCCCTATTGAAATCATTTCCTGTTTTATTTTTGAGATTGCTGCTGTCATAAGCTGCTGCTGATGGGAAGGTGGTGTCTGCCCCGTGAGCACAATCGCCAGCTGTCACCTCCTTCCCAAGGTGGCTTTTACTGTTGCTGCTCTGCGAGAGGGCATGGTGGGAGAGGGAGAGGGATGCTTGTCACTTTTTAGCATCTCTCCAGGAAAATCAGGGAAAACAGGCTTGTTAAGATGCAGGGAAAGAGCAGATTTGATGTTTCAGATCCTCGTGGTGCAAGAAACTAAAAGCTGCAAGGGACAAGAGTACCTGTTTGAGTATGATTCTTTGATGCAACACAAAAATCCAAATTCTGGTTAGCAAGAGGGGCAGCTGGCATAACTGTCCCCTCTCCTTATAGCAGGTATGGCAGGAAAAGATCAAAAAAGTAAAATTCAAACTGAAAATGGTGCTAAATTATATTGTTAAGCTGCGTTGTTCCTACTATTACCTTTACGTCTGGGTCCCAGGTTCATGTTCAGTTTAGACTGGGACAAGTCTGTTACTCCATCATGCCAAACCTCCCGTGGGGTTTTCTTATTTGTCTTAAAAATATACATAGCAAGTGGCATAGTTTGAGTGAGATGAGGGTCAGGTCGTAAGGCAGAACTGAAATTAGTAACAAACCAGCTGCTGGAAATTATTTCACAGACTCTGGAACAAACTACTCAGTTTCACTAGGGGCCACTGTGCAGCACAGGATGGGCCCTTTCCACAGGGCTGGCAAGAAGGACCAGCGTCACATCGTGGGCACCACTCGGGAGAGGCGGGTATGTTTTGGTGCAACAAATTGATTTGAGGATAGCCAGGATTTTTTTCTCAAAGGAACTTCTTAAAAATTCACCAGCAATCCCCTTCTGAAGCCAGACTAACTGCGAAATTTAGCTGCCTTTTTATTTTTTTTAATGCCAGAACTCATGTAATTTTCATGGCTGTGAATCAGAACATCTTCATTCTTGTGGCATGTTTTTCACTTTTATGAACACTAATTTCACTACATTTTTAGAGTGGTGACTTTAGCCACAGCGTGGCTGCTGTTAAGTTCCCACGGCTACCAGTAGGACTTTTATGTGGGAAATCTGTGGGCAGCAGGGAGCCTCCCTGTTTGTATCAATATGAACTTCCCAAGCACATCAGACTGACATTTTCTCAGCCCCAGTCAGAGCACACATGCTCTCAGTTAGAGCTCTCTTTTCCTAAGCTGAAGGACATGTGTGATCATTTTAATTTTGTCAGTTTTCTAGCAGGCCTTTTGCACACAGAGAAATCCTGCACAAATGAGGTTTTTTTTCTCTCCAGCCAGCAGAAGCCCAATCCTACAAACTGCTGAGTGCCGGTTGTAAGGCCCTAAGGGACTCGAGCGCACACCAGGAGATCCTGGCATGGGGCATCCTTCCAGTTTTCACGCTCCCAGCATTCTGGAGACCCTGAGTGCTGCAGGGGCACCCATGCTCCCTCTCCACCATCAGAGATCAGGCTGTCAGTGCTGGCAGGTCACCACTGGCACAGCCGTCAGCAAGAGTTTCCCAGCCTTTCACTTGGCGGCTACGCATTCCAGAGATGACCAGACACAAACACATCTCCTGTGCTTGCATACTGGAGCACTTTCTGCAGCTGGGTAATGAGTCAAAGAGCACATTAGAAGCATATATATTGTCTCTCCCACTTGGAAAAAAAAAAAAAAAAGCCAAATTTTTTTTTTCTTTTCTTTTTTTCTTTTTCCTCTCAGAACATAAAAATGCAGTGGGAGGGCAAAGGGTGAATTGTATGGCTTCAGCTTTCTTAGAGATAATACATTGCAGGGAAAATTTAGCCATGGTGCTCAGATGACCTTTAGAGAAGCCCACATAACCCACGGACACAACAGGACCACGCTTAGTGATCGTGTCTCACTACTGCTTCCTATTTGCAGCACTGCAACCACCATAATTGTGGAAAGGTTTCAGGTCCATAATCACTGATAAGAGGCATCCATACTCAGGAATGGGAGGGACTGGGAAGCAGGGAAGCAGAAACAATCATTTGTCACTTCAGTCAAAGAGGCTGATTTCTTTGTCAGTGAGAGATGCTCCAGCTTTGCATGGAGCTGAAGCCAAGAGAAATCCTTAAACCCTGATCCTTCAAAACACTCACAGCTCTCCCTTTTCAATTCAAAGTGTTCAACTCCTTTATGAATCTTTCTTTGGGCAGCTGCCGCAACATTCTCTCTTTGTACCTGGCTTCAGGTGACATCCACAACACACTGCTCTGGGCATATTCCTCAACATCATGCCACACGTCCCACGTGAAGACAGCAATATTGTGAGATTTGCTGCTCTTCAGCTAGCAGTGAGAATGTCAACATATAATTTAGAGGGCTTAAAATGGAAAAGAAAACAAAAAGCTGAAGGTAGTTTTTACTGTTGTTGCAGTCAGGATAGTCTAGGGCTGTAAGTGTGGTGAGGTTTGGAAACAGGCCGTATCTTTCCCAAGACCAACAGACATATTTGGGGAAAAAACAAGATAACCTTCCTCTAGCTCAAAACTGTCACTTCTGGGCTTTAAAGCTCTGCGTATTTCACTGCTAAAACCTGGAAACCCCTTTCCCAAGCACAAATGTCTTGTCGCCACGCTCATCGTGGGCTTACAGCAGAAAAAACAGCATGTACTCAGCTGCTGAGCACAGCAGGGGGTTGTGCTGTCGCTTCATGATCAGAGGCAGCCCTGGGCATGTCAAACACCCCTAACCCAGAGTGGCAATGGGGAGAAAGGTCTCTTCAGCCCATTGCTAAATGGTGTCACCTTTTGGCTGCGCTTTATTTAAAAGGCTCAGGACAATGTGGGATTTTTTCAGTGTGGAAGCACTGAAGAGTGTACAGCAAAATTCAGAAGCTTTGAGGTACACCAGGAAGATTTGTCACAGAGGGTTGGTGTACTTCTCTGACATCAGGACAATGTTTTAATATACCTGTAAAAGATGCATTGAGCCACTTGCAATCTCCCTTATTTTCATTATCTCAGATAATGAGACGGGTAGCACATTCCAGGCCTGTTTCAATCACCATTCAATGAAAGTCAGAAAGCGAAACATCTAGAGGCACCCCACCTAGATCAAATTTCCCACTGGAAGTCCCCACCAACGGCTAGTGTAACCACTAGTGCAAGAATGCCAAAAAGATTTCTCTGTTGTCTATAACTTAGCCCTGTTTTAAAGGCAGTGTCAGCATCTGCATGTGCATGTCTGCATCTTTTCCCTTTGAAAAGCTGCTGAGCTCCTTGGCTAAAGGAGCCAAACGAGATAAAGATATCAGTTACCAGCATTTCTAGAAGCCACATGAAAATAACTGGCCAAACAGAAAAGAGGAGACCCATACAGAACCTCTGCAAGAACTCAGGCTTTTGTGGGGCTGTGGTATGAGCCTCCGTGCTATGATGTCCCCCGACACCCACTGTAGGGGGAAGAAGCTGAAACACTTCAATAGGGAGAATGGCTTCAACACCTCATTGTGCTCACCTGTCCCACAAATCCACCCAGTCTCAGCAGCCCTGATGTTTGAATGATTCCTTATGGGCATTAAGGGCGTGTTCGTTCTCAGAGCGTGAATCTACAGACATGGCTTTGCTGGGGTCCTCAGGGCTCCAGCCCTTTGGGTCAGCAGCCAGCTAACCACTCTCTGCTGACCCCCCGACCCCAAATACCCACTGGGAAATCCCACCCGGCATCTGCAGGGAGAAGGCACGTGTGGAGGTGAGCCGAGTCTTGGGCCGGTGAGAGGGGCTGGAAAATGAGAAATGCGCAGAAAAATTAAGGGGAGCAACAAAAACAGGGCAGAAAAGATGAAGGTCAAAACTTTGGTCTCACTCTGCAAATCTTGCAAGAACTTTCTGGTATCGAGTCATATGAAGGGAAAGTGGGTGGCTCTGGAGACACAGTAAAAATGAGATTAACTCACCTACTAAATTCTCAGTCATCCTCCTCTTATAACCACTGCCAGGAAGTATGAATAACCAATCTAAATTTAAATAGAACAAAAAAGAAAATACTATACAGTATGACTAGTCCACAAAGAAACCATGAATTTGCTCTTTTAATAATTAAAAGCAATACAAGAAGTTTTCCAAAGCACTCATCTCTTGTTCATGAAATAAAAGACTATCTTCACTGCCCATGTATGCCAAGCGTGCTGCATTATCTGCCCAGATAATTGCATTATTTTTCCCATTTGGATGAAATTATATTTTGTGAGAGTGACAAAGTAATTCCCCAAGTGCCAGTTATTTCTCTGCTTAGAAAATACCATGTACAATTATTCCATTCATGGAAGAATTGAAATGCTTTAACTACCTACTTGCTCATATTTTGTAAATTATGGAAGAAAAAAATGTTCATTGCCACTACCAGCATGAGACAAACGTTTTACTGCATATGACCAGGGCTGACAAAATTTCCACCCCAAGCCCATTAGAGTTCAACTTGGGACAAGCCTTACAGACTTTCCTTTTTTTTTTTTTTTACTTCTTGCAGTGCAGAACCAGTATACTCCTACAGCTCAGCTAACAGGCTATGTCCTTTGACCTTCAAAACCAGATTTCTAGATATCTTCACCCTTGGATATTTTTAATGTGTTCACTGAATATTAGAAATGTTATTAATATTTGTTTTTCAAGAGGTTTCCACCAGATACTGCCTGAAATGTAGTTCTCTGGGAGCCATTTGGAGAGAGACCATTTTTAATCCCTTTCAGCACAACTTTTTCACACAAGTCGGTGAGTGCAGATACTGTGCAAAATAAGTAAAGGTGGTAGGAATGAGTTCACAGGCAAAACTCTCCATGAGTCAAACTGTCCCCCAGCTACCACATTAAATTGTGCTGATAAGAGGTGAGATTGCCAAAGGCCATGAAGAGGGCTTTGGCACATTAGCATCTGAGGGAGTTTTTCTCAGACATGAGTGTGGTCCCAGGTCTGAAGTCCATTAAAGAATCTGGCTTTAGGAAAGAGGAGCAGCTTCTGGTGTTGCTGAGTTAGACTGAGCATACTGAAACAACCCAAGTCGTTGAACTGTCGGCGCTGCCGCGATGGAAACAAAGGAGGAAGCGGAGCTGAAGGGATTTCTGAGAAACATCACAAACCAGTTAACCGGGCAGGAATTGGACAACCTATCACGCCACATGGAACGAGGCTGCTTTCTAGAGATAGGCCTCCTCCAGCCATGTTGTCCTTCAGTGCTCTAGTAATCAGATCCATACATACGGATTATGCTACTGGGAAAGAAAAAATATATCATTCAACAATGTCCATAAATTACAGGCATAATCAAAGTAAAAAAAAAAAAAAGCATCTGTTTCTGCACCGCTATGCACAGCAGCTCCTGACAAAAATTAATAGTCTATAGCTTACTGTGCCTACATACAGAACCTCAACAAGTCTAATTTCATGTTAAAATCATGAACATTTGCCTTAGAGAAAAGGGAAATTAGCACTCTCTTTTTCATGTTTCAGAACAAAAGTATGAGCTTTGAAGTCCCGTATTTGTGAAAAACCATCGTAGCCTGTTAAAACGAGATTTTGGTAGTGAAAAGGTTAACTAATTTGGTTTCCCCGATAAGTTTATCTATGATCAGAACTGAGTCATACAGAAAATACTCCTACAAGATTTGACCTTTTACTTGTATCCCACACTGAGATAATATACTTAAAATGGATATCAATAAGAACTTTGTTTTTAAAAGTATATTTAAAATAAATTACTTTTAAATAACAGAAACTGTTTTCAATTAGCCCTGTTAAAGGAAATCAACTAGAAAGTTATGTATGCTTTTTTATTTTCTTTATATAAATTATACCCAGGAGTCCTATGATAGCAGCACTGTACAAACTATGCACTACCTTTATATTTATTTCTTATCAAAATAAACTTAACAAATTAGATTTGTTTTTACAGCACTTTATATCCAATAATGACAATGTTGTATTGGTCCCAGGATAAAAACAATGAAAGTAGCAGCTGAATGGTATTTTTATTAAGAGTTAACAAAAATGTCTTGTGCAAACAGAGTATATAAAGAAAATTAATTCCATAATTCCTCATGATGAAGGCGTTCTTCTCTTTTTTCTTTTTTTCTCACAATATCAATCTCATTTGGAAAGACCATTTTGAGGGGAAAACTCTAAGTTTTAGCATGACTTACTCAGCAAAATGATATGGCTGAACTTAAACATTGCTGACTGCAAGGATTTAATATTAGGACCTGGCAAATGTTTTGATAACTTAATACTTTTTAAAAGAAAACTTGTTTGTTACTGAAGATTTTGGGAGCCCAGAAGAAATATAACCTAAAAAATAACAGAACTAAAGATCCAAAGAGATGTTTCTTCTTTTTCCCATCTTTTCCATTTCTTCTACCTTAAACTGGTTCCCCCATGCTGGTGTTTTAGAGGCCTTTTTGTTTGTGCTGAATTCAGATATATCCATGATATTCACCATACAGCTCAGCAAGAGTCCACGTTTTCCTCCAGCAGTGGAAAAATGGCAGGGCTAATAGTCTGGGGTTTGTTACTAAAAATGCGTCCTTATACCAAAAAAAAAAAAAAAAAATTAGAACATTGTTTAGAACATGTGGTTTGCTGCTATTAAGTTAACAGTGGAAAATCTCATTACTTTTAAAGTTAATTTTATTTTGTGGTGGGATTGTTCTCTAGACTGTAGTAGATTTTGTCTTAAACAGAGCCTCTAATCCTACCTTACAGTCTTCTGTTTAGCAAGTCACTCTGCATAGCTTGGCTAGTTGCACGTTTTAAGACAAGTGATGAATTAAAAGGAAAGAAGGAAGAAAAATAACTTTTCCCTCCTTGTGCCTCTGGGGCTGCTAGCAGGCACTCATGTGCCATCTTCTCCAGCTCTTGCTCTAACTACTGGAAAAAAGATCTTGGGTTAGAGATGCTCTTTTAGCAGCACTAACAATGTTTCTGCCTTTAATGCAAGATTAGAGTGCTCTGACAGAACAAATTAGAGGTTGGGCAAATTCTAACACCAGCTCCATGCAGAAAGCACCATGGAGAAGTAGGGGTGTAAGAAAAGGGTAACATGGTCTGATGGCCCGTGATCTGAAAATCAAAGGGGTGAAACAGAGGAGAATCTAGCAGCCTGTAAAGATTTATAGCTCAGGTTTCTTTTCAAATTTTGGAAGCAACTAAGCTGACTTCTGACTTTTCATTGAGGCTATAACGATTTACAGTAACAGAGAACCAAATCTGCAATTTGAGGGGAAAATAACCCCAAGACAGAAGCCTTCTTTAGAGCTTGCATGCTATATATGCATCCATAGATACATATATGTGTGTATGTATATATATATATATCTCCTACTCACAAGTTCTGATGACTCAGAGCTAAACTCTCATGGTTTAAAATACAAAGTGAGATTCAGAGTCACATAATATTTGTGTTCCACCAATGTTTTGGGGCTTTTTTTGGTAACATAAGATCATACCACATAAAATTCACCCCTGTGCAAAGGTGAGCCTTTGCAATTATGTTGCAAATTCCACTCACAATAACTCTCATGTAATTCAAATCTGTGAGCTGTATTTCAAGAAACCCTTAAAACTTCATACTTGGCCATTCCCCTTGCACTTTTCTAGATACCAGTTCACCAGGAAAATCTGACACAGGAATAAACAAAATACATGCACACAAGATCACTGATTATTTGATACTCATTTGTTTTTCTGAATATCACTCTAGCTCTCCTCAACTAAGTTGCCAAAAGTGTGAGAGCTACATCCAGAAGCTGACTCCCTTAGCCCCACTGCTGCTGAGGTCTTGCTTCTCCAACGGTGATAATTTGAAAAGCTCAGGACTTCAGTCCCTCAGTTTTCTGGGGGAAAGAAAATGGACCAGCTGCCCAGCAAACAAAAGAGTTCTGACCTGTCTGAACTCATACGTACTCAGCAATGCTCTGTTAAAAGTGTCTCTGTCTCTGTCACAGTTTAACCCCAGATGGCAATCAAGCACCACACAGCCGCTGCTCACTTCCCCATTTGCACTGATGGGGAGGTGAGTCCTCTCGGGTTGAGATGAGCAATGATTGAAACAAAAGAAAATATTAAGATAACAATAACTGTAATGAAAATACATTGGGGAGCTAGGGGGTGTGTAAATAAAACCCAACAGAAGCTAGTGATGGTCAATACATTTGTCCACCACACACTGACCAATGCTCAGCCCATCCCCGAGCAGAGATCAGCAGCTCCCAGCCAAATGCCAGCACTTTATACACTGGGCATGATGTTTTATGGTATAGAATATCCCTTTGGCCAGTTCAGGACACCTGTGCTGGCCATGCTCCTACCAGATTCCTGTGCACATGCCCACTGGCAGAGCATGAGACAATGAAAAGTCCTTGATTCAGAGTAAGCATTACTTAGCAACAACTAAAACATCAGTGTGTTATCAACATAATTCTCACACTAAATCCAAAACACAGCACTGTACCAGCCAGCTGAAACCAGGACAGCACCAGTGCAGTTCATCAGTTTGTTTCAAGCCAGACACATTAAAATTTCACAAAAACTGAAAACAGAGAGGACTGGTCACTACGCCAGTATGAATAGGAGCACCTCGGGATGAAGGTCTGATCTTCACAAGGGCATGAGCTCCTGCAGCTCCCATGCCAGCTAGGAAGAGCAGCAGGGCTTCAGCACCTCTGAAATACCAGGTTTTGAACTTAAAGCATATGAATCCTTGAATGACCTCCAAGTGGTGAAGTGGCTACTCTCCTTGTGGGACTAGGAGCCATTTAGAGTATTGATAAAGATTTGGGAAATGAGTTCTCAGTGCTGGATACAACTATAAAAAACATACATGTGGGGTCTTACCACAAATTCCTTGTTTTACAGATGAACAAAAGCTCAGTGTAACTAACCTAGAACTGAGAAAATTTCATCTCTTGGCAAATGTCAAAATTAGAAGCCAAAACAGGGAATGAGAGTGAGAGACCTTGCTTGAACAGAGGGTGAAGCTTTAGAGCTGTGACATTTATCTGTGCCATGGAGTTGTGAAACCGACTCATTTTTGACATCTCACACATGTACAATTGAAAAGTGAACTTGCAGAAAGGGATTATTTCAAGAGCTGAGTGAAACTAGCTTGCTCAGTTTGCAGAGTTTTTGTGTTAACTTTCTTATGTTTTGCTTCATACAGTTCTATACTCCAGGAGTTTTGTTTTGAGTTTTAGCTTCAAACGAAGTAAAACTGATAGTAAACTGCTGTATTTTGACTTTTCACGTTGAAACTATATCTCACATGGAAAGTTTCAAAAGCCAAAGTGCAGAGGACTGGTAGCCTGGGGTAGCTCAGCCTGTGTTCAAGCTGACTGACTGAGGGTCAGGGACAAGATCTCCCTGCATGCAGTGATGCTGATACCTGGCTTTTCTGTGCAGTCCCATGTCTGTATGAAACTACTCAAACCCGTTGAATTTTATGACATTTACTTCCAGGAATAATAGAAGGAGCTTATAAACAGAGTTGTCAGATTAAACTAACATTAAATAGTGGCAACTTAGTAACTTTTTTATTGATAGATTTGTTTCTAACTAGGTCCAATAAGATTATTATAAAGGCTTTTTCAAACAGAAATCCAGACATACAGATAGCACTATTTTCTGCTAAGCAAACACTAGTTGTTAACCTGTACCTTATCAAATATGATTTGCCAGAAGCAGCATAGCAGTGTCCAGAAACACTTTCCTGATGCAAAGTTTTCTTTATTCTCCACATTAATGTCCTTAGCAGCCCTTCAGCCCAATTGTTAACACATTGGAATATTCTAAATAGCCACAGAAAATAATTTCTGTCTGATTTACAACAGCACTTATTATCATATTTCCATGATCAACTTTCCACTGTACTAATAACTAAGACCAATTTTACCTAGCAAGCAATCTAAACCCTCTAACTTGACAAAAATATCCCATGCTTATTTCTCTTTCTAACCATCAAAGGTCATTACAGTAACCCTGGGTATCAGCATTTTTCCTGTGTGATTCACTTACACCAAGCAGACCCTCTAGACCTACATTTTTCCTTTTTTGACTTTCTGCTTAACCAATAGGATCAACAGGTCCTCTTCTCTGTGGGTGGTGATAATGTCAGTACACCACTGCCTAAATAACCTTTCTCTATAGGGAAATGCTAACATTTAACTCTTTAAATTTAAACCACATGTATTTTGGTCTCACAACTGCACTCTGTATTAACGGCCTTTTGTTTTTAATTAGTATCACTAAAAACCTTAATGAAACCAGTTATTGGAAATGTTAAGTGCAGTAGACATCTAAAATTTGTGTATGAGCTAACACATTTAAACGGTGACTAAATATTTTACCCAACCCTTGTAAACACGTGTTCAGAATCACTGATGACACAGCTCTGCACGTGTTCAGTGTAAAGCAGTGTCTCAGCAGAGCTGCTCTTTCCAGCCCATTTCAGGGAGCATAAGCAATGGCTTTCAAATGGTTTTGTCTCTTACCTTCACCTTATCCAGAAACACAGAGTGTCATTTAAGTGCTGCCTACATGAGACCCTCACCAAGAAGAGCAAATTCTGTGTGCACTGACCACATCCAGTTTCCCTCCTGGCGTTCTCTGTGAGAGGCACGGCCACTGCACACGGTCTTTGCATGCATTGCCATCAGGTGACCACAAATATACAGCTGCCAGTGCAGGAAAAATATTGCTATTTGGGACAAATACTCAGGGACTTCTTGTTCAAACAGCACAAACCACAGATTCAATGGTTTTCCCAAACTAAATTGTTCCTCAGTAAAATTTAACACAACTGCAAATATTAAAAAACTAACACATGGATTAGCTCTGAAAGTGTGAGAGTATTAAAAACTAGTGGAGGGGGAGGTGGAAAGGCTGTATAAATTTTTAAGCATTTTCTGTAACCTCTAGAAGTGAAACAGTTTATTTAATATTTTCACATATGATTTAGGTAGCATTTACACAGTTCTGTACTTAGAGTCATTGTTTTTATTATACATTTCATGTATCATCATATAGATGTGTTATTTAATACATATAAAAAAGTAAAAAAATTACCTTCAGAACAGAATTTTTACAAATAGATACTAACTTCCAGGTACAAATTAGCACTGCATTTTTTTTAATCGGAATTCTGTAGCAAATTTCATAAACTATATGTTTCACTGCCCAGAATGCCCTCCAGTCCCCTGGACTAATATTAATAAAAGGAATGTATTTTCCCAGTCTCTCTGGAGAAGTCCACAGGGGCTGGCAAATTATATTTTAGAAAAACAGTCATCTGAGATAGTTCCATCACCTTAAGATACTCTGTGGGCTTGGTCACGAATTTCAGGGTGCTTGGGTTGTAGCTCCCCAAGGCTTCCTGTAATGTTCATTCTTTCCCATTTCACAATCTTTCAATTAATTGCCAATCTATAAACTTTTATCACATGTCCTGGTATTTGGTAAAAGCATTAAAAATGCCATTATACCCTTCTTAAGAGACAAACCATTCCCAGTTCTTTGTAGGAGTTTTCTTCCACCTTCATTCAAGCTCAGATTCCCAGTGATCAGAGATGAATGACACCAAGAGGGTATTTGTTTCTTGTTTCAAACAACCATTGTAGCAATGCCTTGTGAGTCCATCCTGAAAAAGATTGATAAATACTTCTAAAAAAAACAAAAAAGTACATGGAAACAGGTCTCTGTTTTGCTCACAAACTGTGAAATTAATATTGTACATTACTAAATCAGATTTTATGATTGCCTTGTAAGTCACCATCCATCGTGACATTTTCTGTAACAATTTCATTTTTTAACTTCTACAAAAGTAGTCCAAATTCCTATTGATCAAAATGTTTGTAAGTGATTTAAAAAAGCTCACAGGAAAGTGTTCTGTTTCTACACAATCCTAATTAATACCTGAGTTGTATTTTATCCAAAATTCACTACTTTCCATTAACTTTAGTTTTAAGAAGAGTTATATATTTTATACATATACAATACATAATTTTTATATGTTAGATACAACAAATTGCTCTTGTTATAAAATAACAATTCAGAAATGCTCAGCCCCACATTGTGCACTTTATATATAACTACAATAACTAGTATATTCAAGGTTTTTAACTTCCCTCTTACTCAATAGACCATCAAAACTGGACCTGATTGACATAAATTTCTAATTGTGTATGTAATTAATGCATTCTTTAATTTAATTTCTTTAATTGAATAAGTATTTCTTTAATTCCTTCTCTTTGAGTGTCTTGGTACCTGAAATTGCCACATTCTTCAGCAAAATTAGTTTTCTGCATCATGCCAAAAACTGGGAATTAAGCTTCCTTTAGCAAGACTCCCAAGAGTTTTGAGCCTCAAACCACTATGGTCCTGATGAGAAGCCCCAGGCTCCTGGCCAGGACCTTCCGTGGTGCACTCTCTCAACAAGAGCAACTCCTACCTCACACACAGGCTCAGCTCAGCCACTGTAATTCAAAACAGACCCTAAAAGAGCATCCCACTGAGTACAGCAACTCTGTCCTTGTTAGATATGAAAGTGCTTTGCTGCCTCTATGCCTTGTTAACCTGAAATAAAATACCTTGATGGAATTACCTTCCCAGACATGGCATCTTTGATTTTGTTAAGCATTTGCAGAGGCATATTACTTTTGATAGCACTTTTCTAAAGGGATATTCAGGTACCTGAAAGAAGGTACCTAAGGCCTGCTAGAATACCCTGGAGTACCCAGGGTATTTGTGCAGAACTGGCATGATGTGGGACCTACAGGAGACTTTTGACCTTTGACAAAATACCACACCTTTGACTTGGCAGTGAGAGGCCAGATGGGATCCCCATGGGTTCTAAATGCACAGGTCTATGTTTAGGCACATGCGTTTTTTCTAAAAGTAGTAAAATAAACCACTAAAATTAAAAACCAAAAGAGACTAAACATAATTTTATATGATTTTACTTAATTAAAAACATGGGGAAAAAAAAGCTAGTAAAAACTTTGAAGAAATAACTTTGTCTAAATCTCATCCTTTACTGTAAAAAACCTGCTGGAGATTACCACTACTTGTTATCTAGATCCTATAAGGGCCATAATGAACTAGTCATATTCACTATACTTTTATACTTTCTAATACTTTTATACTTTATGACTTCAATTTTTAGAGTACCATTACATTTTCAAAGCTAAATACTCAAAAAGTTAGAAAACATTAATACAGGCTTCAGGCAAACCCAAGAATACAGCTTTTAGCTATTTTTGAGTGAAGTTTGTAATTCTACGTTGATATAATATTTTTTCTCATTCAGCAACTGAGTGCTTGACACTGTTCACAAGAGAAGTGTTGTTATAAAACTTTGTAAAAAGTTTGTAATAAAATATCGTCTTGGAATAGACATGGCTGCCAACAGTACAACTATTTTTCATCACTTCATTGCAAATAAAAATTCTAAAAAAGTATAATTAATTCCCACTTTAATGTGTTCCTTGCAGCCAAACCTTGGAACGTGTGTTCATGTTTTCCCTCAAGCAAACTTCCCTTTGATTCCAGGAAGGGTTTTGGTGGACCATCATACCACAGCAGCACATAGTCCTTCATGGCCCTTCTAGAAATGGCTGAGGAGAAGATAAAGCTGGCTGGACTAGTCAAATGGAAGATGATTGTGAAGAAGTACAAAAAAGAAGTTAGACACAGAGTTAAGATGTAGCAGGTGAAGTGTTTCTAGAGGGGCAGGGAAGCTGTTGCATTAATGTTGCATGCAAGGCAGCAACAAAGTTTGCACACTTATGCTTGCCTTTGTTTAAACATAAAGTAATACCAGGGGATCGGAAACCTAAGCTTCTGGAAGAAAACAATGCAAATTTTGTTTATTCAGGCTAGGATCCTCAGGCCCAAACCTCTCAGCTACATGCTGATGCAAATGGCTGGAGAGAAACTATTTAATAGAGATACAAGGGAGCTGGATAAATGTAAAAGAGAGAAAAGTATTTACAATCATCAGAGCTATGATGGCTTGGAACAAACTTCCAGTAGCATATAGGGTGGTCAAGGCACCTCCTGCATGGATTTCACAGAAAACCTATCAGACTTGATAGACCAGGAGCCCTCAGCAAGGAGCCAGCAGGCTCTTGGTTCTTTACAACTCTGCCACAGCTTTCTCACTCCGATCATGAGACATCAAAAACAGTCTCTGCATATTAAAGGAGGTTGCAACTAATACCCAGATGAACACTTAAAGGAAAACATAAATAGTATAAGAGACATAAAAATTATTATGAGATTATTTTGTGCTTGGGGCTTGTTTATGGAGTAGAACGTTAAATACTACTTTTGGTTACTTCAGACTAAATTCCAAACATTTCTGCTTTCAGTTTCTTCAATGAGATTACTTCAAGTTTACCTTGAAGTAAATGAGAGCTGAATTCAACACCTTAATTCTTTGTTTCTTGTGGGAAGATTGATGAATATTGCTGATTTCATAGTCGCGGGGGGGAGGGTGGTGAGTAAGCAGTGGTAAACACATCACAGAGAACAGCAAGAAGCAGAAGACTGCTTTAAGTAGACATTGGTTTGCCTTACCAATTTTCTGCCCTTTGCTATTTATAGTCAAGATTACTCACTGCGCAAAGATTATTTAAAAATGCAGACCAGCCAGCTTTATCTTGGTTTTAGTTTGGAGTAAAGTATCCTTCAAAAGCTATATTTTAAGCAAACTTTTTTTTTCTTCTTCTTTGTCACAGCCAAATTCTTCAGTTCAGGAATTTACAATATTTTCCTTTTTCCAGAATGACACCTGCTGGTGGGAGAAGCATGGATGAATTGCAGATACTTTATAGGTTTGATTGTTGCTAACCAGACACATATTCTCTGAGCATGCTCATCACCTGTGTGCAGGCCAACTGTTGAAAATAAAGATTTGGAAACTGTAAAAGTGCTATAAGGAGTATGTTGTAGAAGTAATATAGTTTTCCAGTGTGATTTAGTATTCGCTCTTAATAAACCATGAAGCTACCTACTACTAAGACAGTGCTTCCATGGTGTTTCAGTGCTGGACATAGCCCTATTTTGGGAAGCCCAAAGCATCACTGTTAGGTTGAGGTAACAGCCAGAAGGAAATCCTCCCTATCCAACGCAAAAAGCTGCTAGGCTGCTTCAAACTCTCGACTGCAAGTAAAACCATCTGCTAAAGCAACTATTTGTTCTTACCGTCCCAAAAGATTAGATCTCAAAGACAAGTATTGTGCACATGTTCCCGACTCGGTACAGGAGGACACAACTATGAGAGACAGGAATCAAGATGCACCTCTGCCAAAACATGACAGACGCTGCTCAATGCACCAGACAGCGTTAGGCACTGTAATAGGCTTCTGTATTCAAAGCTCCTCTGCTGCTGGGTCCATTGCCACAGCTTCCCCTACAGCTAAACCAGTCAGACCTGAACTCTTGACTCTTCCAACATATTTACGGCAATATTTCTAAAAGTGATTTCCAATGCTAAGAACAATATGCAACTCCATTCCTTTTTTCTGAGCTGCAAACTATCTACTGTCTTCTGTAAAGGCAAGTTGAAGTGTGAGGTGCTCAGGACCCTGAAGACTCTGAAGTTGGACTCTAAACCATATGTTTTAAACGTGACTTCTGAAGAAATTTGTGTGGAAAAAATAATCAGTTATAAAGAAAACTATTATATATTAAATTCATTGATATAATTCAAAGAAATCTTTTGAAGTATTTACAAGACCACAGACAAATATACACATTCAAATGTGTTCCCCCTGGATAAAGTTTTAATACACAGGTGTTGTTATGGCATACCTCACTGTAACATCAGAGGGCAAACTTTCTTGTTGATTACATTGACTTGTTGGTGGCATTAGACTGAATTTAGGAGACTTGGCTTCTGCACCTGGATTTATCATTGGCCTCCTTTACGGCTTTGAATGGGTAACTTCACAGCTCTGTTCCTCCAATTCTCCCATCTCTAAAAAGAAGGTAACATTGCACCATTCTGACGGTTAAAAGATTGATTCACAAAAATTTATTTTCGGAAATGCAAACACATAAAAAGGGGGTACCTTTCTACAAACTCACTTGTAAATGTAAGACACATGAGACTTCAAAAGGTGGTTTTGATCTGGAGAGTTTTTTTAGACATATTTTTTGCAAAGTTGATCAGAGTTTCAGTCCTGCCTATGGTTGTACATACTTCTGTTTATGATGTTCTTGTTTGTCACACATGTAATTATGACTATGAAAACCTGGAAACATCATTACTACAGGTTATCTTCCTTAACCTCTTTAGCAAAGCAATGGCTTCACAAAGAGCCCAGCTGCGTCTCAATGCCTTCAGAATTGCCCAGGGTAAGCACTTTGCTGCAAACAGCAGCAGGCTGGAAGCAGAAATCTAACACCAAATCTGTGATAGTCTGGACATCCCCACAAGATTTGAGCTAGCTGGATAGCAAAGAGGAAATAGCAGAAAAAATGCTTGTACTAATATGTTCCTACTTTTTCGTGCTGGAGCCTGAGAAGCTTTACTGAAATACATTTTCTAGCTGCTTCCACTTAGCTCAAGGAATGTCTCCTTGAGCACACCATAATCAACAATTGACCGTGACTGTCCCCACTCTGTGCTAGAATCCACTAAAAAGACACTTCTAATCCCAAAGGGATAACACTGCTTTTCGTGTCAGATTAGAGGTCAGCTTGAGTTTGAGCTCAGGTTACTGCTCACCCTTAAGCAGTCATTCCAGGTTTTATTGCTATACATGGGGAATTAAATGCACACACGGGATACAAATAGCCTGGGATTCAAATAAACCTCTGCACAAGGATAAGAGCGCTGAATTTGGCCACATTTTTCTCCTCTCTGCACTCTACCTACTGAACTCACATTGCATGGAATAAACTTGGCATTGGGAATACTTTCATATCCCATTCTCTTTATTTCACCTAGGACACCCTGAACTACAACCCTCCAAGCCTTGCTCTCTGAGATGATGCATGATGTGCGTGATCGCTGTAGACCCACCCAACTTCTTATTCAGCAGCTATTGGGAAACTGGTTTGGAGCAGAGCACTGCAGCTGCAATGTTTTTAAGCACTCTCATCACTTCTGGCAATGTGTTTCCAGCATTATTTCCCATAGAAGTCCTTCCATCCCTTCCCCCACCAAGCAGCATATGCCCCTTGATGAGTCACAGCTCATCCAAACTCGCTTAGCTGCTAAACCACACTATGACCAAGAAGCTCTTCCTCAAAGGCATTCTGGCTCCAGCTGACCTCCTCGGGGACAGCCACAGGCTCTGCAGAAGTGACCTCTAACATCAAAGTTAAACATTACTTTAAACTGGTACACACAGAATGAGAAATAACCATATATGATACCGTGGCTTAATTTTCTCACTAATTTTGTATGTGTAGCTTTTCTTCTGCCTGATGGACACGGTTTTCTTCCCCCTGTAACCAACTTTCTCCATCTTTAGTTGCTTCTGTACTCTAAGAGTACTTTCTTCCCCTCAAAAAATATGTCCTTACCTTCCTCTCTTTTGTCACAAGCTTTCTTTACATGTCTTACCCACATAATTTCTGTATTTGTAAGGGTCTTTATCAGCATGTACTTTTTCATTTGCCTGAGAGAAATTTGTCTCCTTCCAGCCACAGTCCTTTGCACTCAAGTTAGAGGGAACTGTTTATCTGTAGGGTGGAGTAACTTCTTTGGGCTGCACAGACACTGTGCATCCACTTCTCAGTGCTCAGGTATTTGTCCCACAAGGATGAATACCAGGTAACATATAAGTTTTGGGAATGACACTTATTCTATATTGGCCTGAAGAAGTCTGGAAGACCCAGTTTTACAACAGGGGAAGTGAGGCCATTTCTTCAGAGTACTAAAGGCCGGAGAGTGCTGGGAGTCTCCAGTGTCCAAGGGGATGCAGGAGCAACACTGGGAAGTGAAATATGGTGTAGGGAAGCTCCAGGAAACCTGAACCAACCTGTCCATCTGCACCTCCGTTTGTGGGTCAGATCTGATCACAGACACATGTGCGGGAAGCATGTGCTACCCTCCCCACCCTCAAGGAAAGCCCACTGTGCTCTTTCCTAGGCAGTCTCCCCATCCAGACCACAGGGCAGCAGAGGAGGTGTACACCTCCATTCCTTCCCTTTGGGAATTGTTAGTGCTGTATGGGCATTTGACTGCCAAAAGTGATACAGATCCAGAACTTCAACAATTCCCTGTACAGTGCAAGTTAAAAGGTTCCTGAGTGTTGCATATTTTTGTATTTCTGCTTTTTGCATTGTCTTCTTTTCCTTTCCACGCCATTTCCCTTTCTCAGAGTTGTTTGTCATTTTATAATCCTACCCTGAACCTACCATTCTGCCACAATGACACCTATGGTTCTCCATCTAAAGACAAATACTTTCAACCAAAATGGCATTATTTGAAACTCTGGTAAGAACAAAGCAAGTGAGAAACCATGCTGTGAGTAACTTCTGCATCTCACAAGACTGCTAAACACTACAGACTGCACAGGATATAATGTCAGCCCACGGGGGGAAAAAGCGTAATTACCTGACCCAAACCAGCAGATACACTCAATCAGAGAATTGGTATTTCCTACTTTTCTTCATCTTACATTTCCCCTACTTCCATATGTGTCTCCTCCTTCTCAGAGATATATTTTATGGGGATACATCAAATATGTTGCTGTACCACAGAAACTCTTCACTGAGATCCAGAAAAGTTAGCTTTTACCAGATGTCACTTTTCCAGTAAATCGAAGTATCAGATTTTCATACCATGTACAAGGTGGGGGTTTTTTTTAAATGAATTTTCCCCCTCTTCCCCCACATTTACTACAGAGATATTCCTTTCCTTCAATATCTCTTTTAAAGCTTTGCGCCGCTGAGGTCAGAATAATAGGCCAATCTTCATACCAATCTTTCCTCCCTTCATACAGAGAAACTGTGTTGTCACATGGTTGCTTTCCTCTTCATGAGATATTCACACATATGGTTTCAAATATGTGTTCTGTCTGAATTTTGAACAGTAGTTATCCCACTAACCTGACTGGAGCCCATGAACTGTCCTAAGCTTTGTTCCCCCTTTGGCTGGTTGTCTGCCATTTCCACACCCTCAGTAAGCCTCCAGACTTTGTCCTGTTGCTAGGTCATCGTTAGTTTATTCAACACAGATTATAATTCCTCTTCACAGCACAAGAGTCTTTCTCTTTCCCATATTTTTTCTAGATAAGAACTTTTTGGTATTTTTCTCAAGCTCCTCTCACTTGTTTTTACTTTATTCTTGCATATCCTGCCCCTGAGATACAACTTTCTATTCTGATCCCTCTTTTCCCTCTGTCCTTGCCTTACCTACCAACATGTTTTTTGTGATGATTACCCATCAAATTAGACAAGGTGCTTTTCCCAACTGTCTTTTATCTTTTGTTTGGGATATAAGTTCTAGGTAGCTTTCACATCTGAAACTTTAAACTTTACACCTTCTCCACGTTTCAACCCGGAAGCTCCTCAGTCTGGATGACTTGAGTAATTAAATCATATAGTTTATTAAAATTTTCCTCTTCAAAATCAAGAGCCTTAACTACAGTCCTGCTTCTATTTAGTCTTGTATTTTGTGTAAACACAGTAGACTTGTGAGCACTTGAAATTTCTTTTGTTTTTATTCTTCTATAGAAGCCATGGTAGTCCTCAAAACTAAGGCGAAATAGGATTCGTTGAGAGGTCATTTGATGAAGAATTTCATCTACCATGTTTTTAAATAGGTTCCTTGAGAAATAGGGCCCTACTTCTGCACACCTTCCTCCAACCTCCATCTAGCAAGCCTAAGTCTCACAGAGACACATAATTTCCAGCTGTCATTTATTTCTCTAATTATACTACAGAGATCTCTGTCCATGTCTAGACTATAAATATAAACTAAGGGCTACAGCAGCCATCTGGAATGATTTCTACAGGTTCTCTTTTACCAACTTCTACCAAAGTAGTTTTGACACATACAAATTTTGTCTTAGGCCAGCAATAAATACTAATAATCTTACTTTTTTCTTTTTTCCCTGAGGAAGAATTTATTACACACTGGGTTTTTTGAGAAAGACAGTATACAATATTTCCAGGTCACTCCCAAAACAATTGCATCACTGGGCAGCAAAAACTACAGGGCTGCTGGACTCCTGGCTGCTCTAACACTGGGATACCTCAAAAAAAGTAGTCTCCAGTGAAGCCTTGGGGAAGGATAACCAGAAGGGGCAGCAGCCTGAGGGCTCAGTAGGCTTGGGGAGGCAGACCACAAAGGTCTGATCTGTCACCAGTCGGGCAGGAGGCAAGGGGAGGAAGCCAGAGAGCTGCTAGCCCGCTGCATGGACAAAGTGGGAGCTGGCTATGCTAGGGCAGGGGACACTTGGGGGATGGAGGGAAGAGACTTTATCCATTTCATTATTTATTAGCACACCATCAGCCTGATCAGCCCAGCAGGGACCCAAGGCTGGCTGGTGGAAGCAGCGGGGGCCAGGCAGCAGTTCCTCAGCTCAGCTCCCTCTGAGGTTTCAGTAGAGCTGAGGCACCCCAGGGACAGCAATTCCACCCCGCACAGGTGGCATTTTCCAACCGAGCATGGCCCCAACCAAAAACTTGTGGCAAACTCTTATCTGCATCTCTACCAACTCCAGTTACCAACAAAATACCTCAGTCTTTCACAAGTACCAAAAGTGTGAAGCAAGACCAGTACTTAAGCCACCAAATGAGTAATACCTGAAACAGACTCAAAAAGAAGCTTGTGAGAATTTTTGTCTAGCATTACTTGCTGCTACAAATTAGTTACCATATCTCACCAGTACAGACTGCTGTGCTTGGTACACTAACAGGAAAAAAAACTGAATTAAGAGAGTCTTCTTTTTGTTGTGGCATACTGTCAGTCACTTTCACTAACACAATAAAAAAGTGATGTCTGGAATTACAGTAGTGTGGTGGAAACTTTCTACTACACTGAAGTGAAAACATGTGCATAAGTGTTACAAATATTACGTGCATTTCTAGGAACCTTGTCAAAATGGATCACATGAAAAAAGAAGACAATTAGGGAGAAAACTGCTTCATCAACTTCTTCCATTACTCATACCGTAGGGCAGATGTAAGATCAAAACCAAAAGTGTAATTTTCAAAAGCCTTTTGAAAATTTGAACATTTGGCTGGATTTCTTACCTTGTCACCTTCATGAGCCCTGGAGAAAATGAGCAGTCTGTGATCTTTCGAGAAGGAAAACACAACCTAAAGCATTAGCGTGGTTCAGGATTAGGTACAAACAACGAATTGTTTAATTCTAGAACAAACCCCATTGTACTTCGCAAATGCATCTGCAAACAGAATAGGATATGATGAAACAGAAAATTCTCCTTGTGGTTTTGTGTATATCATCCTTGCCACTTTCATAATTAGAGGACATAGGCTACCATTAAAGTCAATTGCAAAGTTCCCATTGGCTTCAGTAGATGTAAACCAGACTTTAATATTATGCTTTTCAGTTTTCTTGAGGTTTAAACACCTCGTAAAATAAATTTACAGATGAACTAGTAAATGTACACTTACAAAGAAACCTCCTAAGGAGTCCCTGAAGCCATATTTTTAAATGCTGCTATTCATTCAGTTTATATCAGACAGATTAAGGGACTGTCAAACATAGATCAAGAACAGCAATAAGAAATGCTGAAAATATACTCCAGAAATAAAATTTTTAAAATATCATTTGATACATTTGACAAAACAGACTTAGAATAGGGTTTCACATTATACTACATATTTCACAAGCTCAGAAAACCCTATCTATTTATCTGCCTATCCATTTCAGTGATCTGTAAATGAAAATTTATACAGCATGCACAGCAAGTTTGTTTTTTTCCAAGAACCCTTTCAAAAAAAACCACTCACATAAAAATGCAAGAAAAGCTAATTGAGAAAGAGACAAAAAGTGTGGAAGTAGAGAGAGTCGAACCGATGAGAAGTCAGAAATGCTACCATCCAGAGCTGACATTTTCTGCTATAGAGCTATGTGCCCATTGGGCATAATTTTTGATCTCGCAGACTTTCCGCAAGTAAAACTCCACTTGACTTCAGTGCAAATGAATGAACTGCAGGATCTAATTAAGCCTTTTGAGGTCTGAAAAACAAACTCATATGCTGCCTGAACATTTCAGTGAATTTCAGAGATTTTCAAGATAGTTTGCCCAATTCATTGACAAATGATTATTTATAAATATTTATAAGTAAAAATGTAACTAGAAGGTAAAAAGTAGATGATAAACAGATATAAGGAAGTAATAATTACCTAGCCTGACTTGATGAAGTCTTTATTAGATGAAACATCATAGATGACATTACCAAAGAAAGAGTTGTGATTGCTGGATGACATTCACACAGTCATCTTGTTCCAGATACTACTGGGACAAGCAGAAAGGGTCTTTTGGCAATTCATAACCACTGGGGAAATGTCTGCCCATTACCACACAGGAAGACAGTAGAAGAAGCAATGATACTGTCCAGATCTCCAGAACAGACTTCAAATACCTAAACCTTGAGATCTTGTTTTCTTTTTCTACCATGCCCTATTTCATTCAGAAAACACCTTGCACCTCCTCAACAAGTGAGCTAGAGTTCTGGAGATAGCATTCACCAATCCTTCTCCATGCTGCTTCATCTCCAGAGCAGATCCATGCTAGACACGGAGATGAAGCCATATGAGTCTCACATAGCAGAAAACATAGTGCAATCACAAAACTAGAGTCAGTGTTTGCATGTAAACATAGGTTGGAAGCATACTGAGGTTGCTGAGATCATTCTGTTAATCTTAATTTCAAGATCCCTGTCCATGCAGCTTGAATATTATTTTAATGAGGTGTTTTGAATAGACTTGTTTTTAAAAATAAAATAATAAATACTATTCCCACAGTGTGCATCATGCCCACAGAAACCCATCAACTAGGATGCTTCCTTCAGGCCTACACACA
Source organism: Acanthornis magna (assembly GCA_036785705.1). Lineage (NCBI taxonomy): Eukaryota > Metazoa > Chordata > Aves > Passeriformes > Acanthizidae > Acanthornis > Acanthornis magna. The sequence goes on from JAWUZG010000090.1 coordinate 20,585,806, forward strand.
CAAGCAGAGAAATGGTCAGTGAAGAATCACTGAACCATGGACTCACTGAGGCTGGGAAGGACCCTAAGGATGTAGTGTGATCCCACCCCCTGCTCAAAGCAGGACTCATTTCACCATTAGTTGTGGTTGCTCAGGTTCTTCTTGAGGTTGTCCAGCTGTCTATGTGCACCCAGGCTAGCGGCAAAGAGAAGCTATGCTGGAGGCTTGCCAACAGCATACGAGCTAAAATTTGGGAGCCCTAAGATTCATTCCAGCTCAGGAGGGACTGGCTCCCTACTCCAGTTCCACTCCGTGGCATTGCTGCAGCTCAAAGGAACGCCAGGGACAAGGCTCCAGGGGCTGCCTCAGCTCTGGCCTCTGGTGCCCCCAGCTAGTGACTGTTCAGTCATCCTGCGAGGACGGTGTATGGAAACTCTGATCATGGGAAGGAGCTGTGCGAGGCGGAGAAGATGAAATCTCTGGAAATATTTGCTGTTAGGCTTTAGTAAACCTCCACGGGATATTTGGTAAGCGTGTTTTTTTCCATGTCCTGAAACAGTCGACCAGACTTGAAAGGCTTTGTGAGGATGGCAAAAGGCACACACCTGATTCAAAGGCAGAGAAAGACCTGTCTTTGCTCAAAAATACAAGGGTCAGATAATTTTTTTAATGTAAGCAAAAATCTAGCCTTCTTCTTATGAAAAGTTCAACCACTTTTCAATTCAAAAATTTAAAAACCTGGAGATTGACATTCAATAAAAATAAATTTAGCCTAAATACATTCACATCAGCAGAGCTCTGGGAAAAAAAAAAAAAAAAAGAGAAAAACCAAACCTAAACCAGAATATTAAAACAGGAAGCACTAGAAGACTTTAATCATGGCCAGAGCTGCCCATCCTGTATGTAATTTTGTTTGTTAAGCACTTTGGAATCCTTAGAAATTAACAGAACCGTATCTCTGAAGCTCCTGGACTTCATTTCTCTGCTCCCCATTTCTGCTTACTGTATCTTGTAATCTTACTGTTATTTATTGTTGTTATATTTATTTATAGTATTTGTAGTATCTTACTGTTAATTATTTTCATTATAAACCACAGCTGACTGGAGGGAGCACCACTCAAGTATGTTTTCCTCTGGAACTAAACTCCAGGAAAATAAAACTCCGAATATGCACTGCATCAGGATTAAAGACAAATTTTGAAGTTTGCTTCCAGAGAAAATGCTGGTGCATTTACACTGTATTAATGCACAGACGAGGGAGTGCCAAAGGACGAGAGCACTCCACAAATACAGCTGCAATTCCATGAAGTCAGAGCAAGCAGCTCCTTGCCCACAAGATGAGGTAAGTAAGGGATGTAGTGTAACAGCCTACAGAACAAAAATGGATCTTGCAGTTCTAACTATCTGGGCTGTGAGGCCCCAAAACTAACAATATTAAACATGCCATACATACAGTTTTTGTATTCAGCTTGGATTTTATTTGACAGTCCGAAATTCTGACTCTTTAAAGGGTATTCTCTCTATCGTTATTGTTAAGGATTGTTTTTTTCTGAGCTTCCACTATGCACCATCAGTAGCTGGTAAGGGATCACTGATGGACTCTCCATTCTGTCATAGTCAGCAGAGTGTTTGCTGCTGATTTCAGAGGAGAAAGATTTCACCCCACAGGAAATCAAGGTAAGTGGGAAATAATATTCATTTCATTCAATTAAATAGTAAAGCTCACATATTTTCAGAATCTCAGTCCACAGACATTTCCGTTTTCTGTCAGAAAAATGCAGTTGGGAGGATATGTAACATAAAGTACAAAAAAAGGTGCTTGTAACACAGAGTGAGACAAGGGGGGCAAAGCTGTAAATTCCTTCCATCGACATGGTAATCTGTATTTGTAAAAGGCCAATATTGAGCAGGCAGTGAAAACAGAAATGCATAACCACATCACATCATTCCACTGCCAGAAACATTCATACTAATTTCCACCATCAAACACACAGTATGATTACTTAAAGGCTCTTTTAACTTATAAAAACAAAATCCTCAAGATGGTATAACTTCACATTTTCATATTCTGTAACACGAATATACATCAAATAGGCAACAATCTGTACCTTGTGTACAAGTCTCCTTCAGGGTCATTAACATGGAATCAACTCCTTGCAGTAAGTAAACACTTCTTTTTCTTGGGTTTTATGTTAAAAATTGAAAATTAATCTTGCAAGTCATTTTGAGCCAGCAAAACAGGATTGACAAAGCAAGCACTGTAGTATGATATCTTTTATTAGGCCAACTTAGAGTTCAAAAGTATGCAAGGCTCCTTGACCACACACAGGTTCATGTATGCAGAACTCCAGGCTGGACCCATAAAATGTATTAAACTACTTGCTTTGTCACTACCTATATATATATAATATATATGTATATAATGCACATGCATACACATTTGAAATACTTCAGAATAAACTGTTCATTGATACAGGTTTAAAATAACAGCTCTGAAGGATTTCTGTGGGTTGCCATGTAATCTTGCTATATATTACTGGGTTTAATGAAGAAAATTTATCAGAACAAAAAACAAATCCTGCTTCTGATTTCTAATGAGGCCTAATTCCTATGAAAAAAGGTCATAGTAATAGCGTTAGCAACCATACATTCTTTGATGTTTATAATAATAACAATGAGAATACCTGGCAAAGATGCAGCACAGTGTTTCACATCAAGTGTTTTGCAAGGAATAATACAGAGCATCACTAACCTTGTAGTAACTATGATACTTCAGGATGCTTTATGCAGGCAAGACCCATTCTGAATGGGTATGCCTCTTCTGCAGAAGAACTCAAATGTTTCTAATGCTGCAATGTGTGTGTGTTACCTGCTCACCTCTGCTTTCCATCCCACAAGCACATGAACAGACCACCACCATGTCATTCAGCAGCTCTCAGTCCACACGAAAGCCTTCCTCCCCTGGAACAGAAGTGCCAGTGGTGGGAACTACATACAAAGAACATATCAAAAAACTGTGACAAAGGCAACCCCTCTCCTCTCTGCAAGTTCTGGCACCTGTGAATCCCTTTCTGGGTGTTTCATTGCAGTAAATGCAAGCCATTCATTGTTACTAAGACTGAAGCATTGGTGTCCCTCAAGCCTTTGGGCTACCAGCACATGCAATGCTTCCTAAAAATGAGTATCAATGATTGCACGGTGTCCCTACAGCCCTCAGCTCCTGGAACTGTGCCAGCACATGCTATGGCAGTGCCTTGTGCTCTAGCTGTACATGCCTTGGGAAGGGTTGGTGGATCTGATAGCATCAAATGTGGCTCTGGTAAAGTCTGCTAACTCATTTTGAACGGGTCTGAAGCTGATGCAACATCTTCTTAGGTTTGATCCTGAACAACAAAGGCTGTTTGAGACAAAAGAACACCATAGCTTTGTAGAAGAGCTTTGTCTGGCTATGGCAGTACGCTCACAAAGGATGAACATTTTGATCCTTCTGCTGGAGAACTGGGTCATGGGAAAAAAATATTGATAAGTAGATATACTGATTAATAAGAAATCTGAAACCACCTTTAGGATAAATATAAGATGTGGCCTCAGTGTTACCCTATCCACCTGAAAATAATATGGAGGATTAAACATGAAAGCTAGAACGTCATTTATCCCTGAGCTGAGGTAATGGCTACTAAAAATGTGGATTTCATTGACAGATGATTTAGTGAACATGATGACAGACACTCAAACATGGCTCCATTAAAGATAAAAGCAACGTACTTAAATCTCATGAGGAGGGATTTTGTCTTATTGGTAGAGAATGTATGTCAAGACCTTTAGAAACTTAGGAACCACATAATGAGAAAATAACAAAGAATCAGCACTCATAAGTGTCTGGCTGAAGTTCCCACTAAATGGGCTTTGATACATCATTTTTTCCTGACAACAAAGGCACCAGAGGGATTGGCTGGATTCTAGTCCTTCACTACAACCTATGATGAAAAATACTTCCTGTGGCCAAATGAAAAGACAAGCAGAGCACTTTCTCCCTGGAAATGTGGGTTTGTTTGCACTTCTAGAGTGAGTCTAGTCCAGGGATATCATCCAAGAACATCAATACCATCAGGGCCAAAGGGGGGAGATGTAGATATAAAAATGTCCCAAATATTGGGGCATTATGGTCTCTGAAGATGAGAGTTTTATCAGTACTGAAAAGATACTAAAAATCTAAAAACTAAAATTAGCTATTCATTTGCTTCTGAGAGTTCAAACTGCACTGCCAGCTGTAATACACTGGCTCAGTCAGTCCCAGTGTTTGGTGTCAATGAGGATGATTCAAAGGCTAGCCCAGAGCTGTCCTCCCTTTCCCTGCAGGCCTCAGTGACAGCTGATGGTCTTCTGGAAACACTGGCCTTGGGTGCAGCTGATGACAATGGATGGCCTCAGCCCTCTCATTAGCAGGACACAAGGAAAGAGAAATGAACACTTCTAACACATGGTTCTTTTCACCAAAAGGGAAATGTCAAAAACAGGTGAGATGAATAATTCCCCAGAAGTACCCACTCCTCTCCTAAGGTGATGTTCTTAGATACAAATATTCATATTTCAGACATCTACAGCCAGATTAGAAGAATCCCACTTCAGACACCTGCATTTCAGAAGAGGAAAACATTGGTGCCTTACGGCACAGATGCACCTAAGAGGTGATATTATCATCATAGTCTTGCACATCACAAAGACTGAAATTTTGACTCCCAAGTCTTCTCTGAGCATTCACAAAGAATGTCAAACTGCATATTTGGAAGGAACGTGGCCTATTTCTCAAGAGGAGAATATCGATTATATCCATCATGTCATACATCTTTCACATATGGCTTAAAGTCTGAGAATTTCATAAAGCTGACCATAAAAAGAAATTACACATATATTAACTACTACTTTAATTATTTGCCAACAAACACAGAAGAACACCTATGACAAAACTATATAGTAACTCTGAATTACAGTAATACCAAACTATCCCTAATTAATATACCCAAGCAAACACTAGGACTGATCTACTATTTTACCAAGGAACTAAAAGGTAGAGATTTGTAGAGTTTGGGGCTGCTTTTCACCTTTGGATAGAGTCCTTCCAGAGAAAGTATACATTCTGTGATTTAACAGACTCAAAGAAAAATAAGCTTTTCTTCTTGCTCTGCAACAAGATTCCTCCATAATATTTTCATAATTAAAAACTAGGAGTAGGCAGGTGAGAGGCTGAGCTGTTCCATGTGAACAAAGAGATGAGAAAGAAAGGCGTAATTGGGGCTCCTACTTCCAGTTCCTAGTGCTCAAGCTATAAAATTGCTGTAATGTCTTTCCAAGAGAGCTATATTGTGATCTATGATTGTATGACTACAAAGGGCATTTAGACACTTAACTCACATGTGGACATCTACAAATTGCCCTGAAGGTAAGCATCTAACATCTCCCCCAGGCCTCACAACTCTCACTGACAGATAGGTGAATATTCCAGACTAGCTTAGTGATGAATGAAATTACCCTAAAAAAAAAAAAAAAGAAAAAAAGAAAATAGAAATGGTCTTAAAATAGGAGATAATTCTACTGAGACAAGAATAAAATTCTACACTTGGGCAGCACTTGAAGGATGATAAGCTAAGGAACAATTCTTTAAAAAAGAATAATTAATAAACTGAAGATTAATCAACAGTGTCAATTGGTTATAAAAAAACAGAACAGTCATAATATGATGGGATGTACACCTGAAAAGGCATATGAAGGGATCCTTCATTCTGTTTGTCACAGGTTACACTGCATCCAGGAATGCATGAGGAAAGATGGAAGATAAATGTAAAGCTAAAAGAATGGCTGGAGGTCAAGAAAAATAAATTATTCTCAAACCTTTTTAAATCAAGATCCAGAAAAGGTAACAATGCGCTTAACTTGCAGCAAAACAGATTCAGGTTGCAGACCAGGCTTGTATGTGTAACTTGCACAGGTCAAAAAGGACACTTTTCTAAAATGATTAAACACTGGTTTTAACTACCTTGAGAGGTTCTGCAATCTCCATCCTTGGAGGTCTTGGAAAGCAGGTTAGTCAAATATCTGTTACAGAGAATATAGGATATTTAATGTGCCTGGGTCAGAAAGGAGTAGATTACCTCATAACTGCTCTAGCACTGCTTCCTGTAATTCTGTGATAACAAATCACTTTAGAGATTTGTCTTTGTCTACAACACTGTGCCATAGCCAGGATTAGGACACTCCCTCTTTTCTCATTCTTTTAAGTAACACCAGTCAGTAATATTGACCTATTCTTCAGACAAAATAGAAAATAATCTTTTATAAATAGCCACATTAATAGGTAATAAAATCATACAATAGTTTGGATTGGAAGGGATCTTCAAAGACCATCTAGTCCAATCTCCCTGTCATGAGCAGGGGCTTCTTTTACTAGATCAGGTTGCTCAAAGGCCCATGCAACATGACCTTGGCCACTTTCAATGATGGTGCATCCACAGCTTCTCAAGAAAACCTGTGGCAATATCTCACCACCTTATAGCAAAAAATGTCTTCTTTATGTGTAATCTAAACCTGTCTTCTGTCACTTTAAAACCATTGCCCCTTTTTCTTGTCACTACAGCCCCTCTGTTGTTTCTTAGAAGTTCTCTTTGTATACTGAAAGGCCACAATAAGGTCTATCCAGAGCCTTCTCTTCTCCAGACTGAATAACCCCAACTCTCTCAGTCTTTCCTCACAGCAGAGATTTTCCACCCCTCTGATCTTTTTTGTGACCCTCCTCCAGACCCACTCTAACAGGTCCTGTCTTGTACTGGGGAGTCCAGAACTGAATGCATTACTCCAGCTGGAATCTCACCAGGGTGAAGCAGAGGGACAGAATTCCTCCAACTTGGCCACACTTCTGCTGCTGCAGCCCAGGATACAACTGGATTTCTGGGCTGCGAGCGCATATTGCCACCTCATGTCACCTCTTCTGTCACTAGTTTTCCTGTTTATTGGGGCAGAGGGTGGTGGTGTAACCCTTGCAAATTTAAAGAAGTGCATAACAACATTATTGTTGAATCTTTAAATACACACTGAGTAGTTTCATCATTGTTATGTCTAAAAAATCACATTCACATTTACAGCCACATCAATTACATAGCACAATAAACATGTCACGTAGCAGATACAAAACTGTGCACGCAATGTCATGCAGTACTTTTGCACCTTTTTAAGTTGCCTGTAAAATCCCTGAAACAAAGGCTCCAAAGAAAACTCTGAAGACTCTGTCATGTATAAACATCACTTTCATTTTCTTCAGCAACTTTCCTACAGAATAATATTATCACAGACCCAGAAATATGACCTCGTTCTTTGACCTTTTCAAAACAAATGGGTTGGGGGATCACCATGAAAACTACAATTTTGTAATCTTCTAACATAACTGTTAAAACTCTATACCTTCTCAGAAACATGCTGTCCATTTGCACTGAGTTTAGGCAATTTTCTGACATTATATTTGAATGACCTTGTGCCCAGGGCTGAAAAATTACTTTGTAATTTGTTCTAGATGGTCCAAGCATACACCCACCACTTCTGTGAGATCCTACAGCAATAATGCAGTGCCTTCCACCAAAGTGATGTTTGGGAAGAGAAATATGAACGTGGCAATTAGCATTTTAAGGCCAAGAGTTCTTTTACATCTGTGGCTTCATCTGCCTATGCTTCTTCATTCCTGAAATTAATTATAATGTTACTGTTATCTGTTTCTTAGGAGTTCTTACCAAATTTTAGAATTGAATTGGATTTCCCAGTTCTGTTTCAGGACGGACATTCTTATTTGCATCACAGAACTCCAGGGGGAAAGTCAAGCATAAATGGTGTCTCATGCTCTGCGTACTGCTGTAATTGGATATATGCAATGTCTCTTCACTGCTCCTTGGCAAAACCCCCTTAAAAACTGCTGTTCAGCATGTTGGTCATTTATATGCCAAGCTTAAAAAACTAGGAAACATGCCACCAACTTTTAATACTGTGACCCTATATATTAAAAAAGTAATCAGATCTATCAGATTGCAATAAAATTCCAATGGCATTATTTTGCTTCCATAACCCCTCAAGCAGCAGTGCAGAAGCCAGTGGCTCTGGAACAGGCACTGCCCTCTGGAGCTCCATCAGTGACACTTGCCACCCAGATCCACGGATACTGTAACACAGGCAGTTTATTTCTTTTATCAGATCAAAGACATGCTCAAGATTTGTCTAGACAAGGCACTTCGAGAAAACTAATCTGGATCAACTAAACGGAGTGAGATATATATTGGATTTATGCTCTGACTAAGTATCTGCACAGGTCTTTATTACTATACAGTAGATCTGCATTAGAAGTCTATTGAGATTAACTTCCATGTCTCACAGATAACATACGGGCAGTTTCTTAATAGGAACTCCCTAATGTGAGCCATAAAGTCATTCTCCTTAAGACTTTTCCAGCCAGGAGAGACTCAGTCTAAGCCTGCCGTTCTTAACCAGGCAACAAAAGGAATTATGGCAGCTACGAGTGAAGCGAGCTATCAAGCAGACTAGAGGTATTTGGTATTATAATTGGAACATTCGGATATTCTATATTTAAATAGTGCCCTGCTGGTATCAAGCTTTCCTAAAATTCAAATTAATAACACATTCCAAATGTGGAGATATTGCCCCTCTTTCCATAAGAATTAAGAGAATGGAAGTGATTTGTTATGCACCTAACAAAAAGAAAAGAAAAAAAAAGCATAACTTAACATTAGACACATAAAATGCATATGGTTACATCTTACCTGTCAGATCATGCTCTGCACAATTGGGTATTTATGGGTGCATCTCCTCTCTAAACTAGACTAGACAAATTGTATACTCAAAGTACCTACTTCCCTCTACTGACCATAAAGAAGTGTGATGTAACATGGTACACACTGTATACCTCTAAAGATAAATTACATTAACGTGTATCAAGTTTTCCCTAATATTTTTTTCATCCTGGCATGCCCTGTTAATGATTATCAAGTTAATGACTGCAGGTTTCAGATCTCTGGCTGCAAGTTGTATCTCCTCGGTCCCCCTGCAGGTCATCTTCTGTGCATTTTCATTGTATATCTGAATGGAAGTCAAATTTCAACGTTTTGTTTTTCTTTTGGTGTGTTCCAATGACCCAGCTGCTCTTCTTTTGCTACAAATAGCATCTGAATGTTACTTGGCCCGAGCACTGGTGTTTTAAGACACCACGCTCACCTGTAGAAAGACAGATGGAAAATGCTCAAGGGCATGGTCTCACATCAGATTGCTCTAGCATTCCCACTGCTGAGACTGTGGCACCACAATAACCCTGGCAGATGCACTCCAACCTGTGAGCTCCACTTCTCCAGTCTGATTTCAGGCAGCTTGGTGCATCCCCCCATAGGCCCTGCCTTCACCTGAGGCCACGCCTTGGGAACTGCTGCTCCAGGCCTCAAAAAGGCTTGAATTAAGCATATATGGCATTTTCTGGATAAGACTAGGTGGAATCTAGTTTCCTTTTGCAGCAGGATAACAGATGGGAGAAGCAGGAGGTGACATATCTTGACTGTTTTTGACACTGACATGTATTATTCTTCTACCTCAGACACAGAAACACAGTCTAGAGGAAGCTGACATAGAACGAGTACAAACTGGCTGGGAAGTCATTCACTAGAAGCATTTATCAATGGTTAGTTATTGAAATGGAAGCATATATAGAGTGGAATTCCTCAGGAATCCATGCTAAATTTGGGGCTTCTCAGTATTTCCATTAACAACCTGAATGAAGGAAGATAAAATATGCTTATTCATTACAGCAGATAATCCCATAGAGACTGCCAGCTCACTGGAAAATAGGACTGAAATTCAGATTATCTTGACAAGTTGGAGAAACAGTCTTAAAAGTAGGTGGCAAACTTATGTAAGGACATATGCTAAGTCCTGCACTTTCACACCACACAAACACAGGCTAGGCAAGAAGTGGTAAGATAGCAGTCCCATGGAAAGGAGAGAGGGCAGCACAGTCAGGATTTAATCAACAGTGCTGCTGCAATATAAAAATTAAAAAAAAAAAAAAAAGTAAATGCCACAGTGGGATCCATAAAGAGTAAGACAGCCTTTGAGAGACTTGAGTTGTGGCAAGGTCCTAGATGGAATACAGGGTCTAATTTGAGATATGGAAAAAGAGAAATTGGACAGAGATCAGAAAAGAGAGAGAAGACTTGTTATAGGTAAAAAAAAATAATACACCAATGAAGAAAATGCAAAAGGACTGGCACCGTTTAGTCTACAGATGACTACAGAAGACATGCCAAGAAAACACTTGCAACATGAGGGATGGTTAAACACTGGCACAGATTGCATGAAGGGTGTGTGAAATCTCCATCCCTGGATGTCTTCAGGAACAGACTAGACAAATGGAAAAGACAAAGGGTAGCAGATTATCGGGGCATAGGGAGAGGTTCAATGATCTCTGGGGTCCCTTCTACCTCTATTTTCTAGGATACAGTAATTCTGCATCTTCTAAACTTTTTGTTGTGAGCAGTTGCATTTAGAGTAATTGTGCAAAGACCAGCATTTCTCATTCAGCATCCTTGGAGCTGAATGAACCTGAGCTTTTTACTTGTTATAAATTCAGTAAGTCCGCTACTGCTCAGAGTTCACTGCACTAAAGCTAAGGCAGTTAGACAGCCTGCTTTTATAATGCTTTCAGTGAATAAATTTGCACAGCTGCTACCTACAGTCTACATTATTGCTCAGCACCACTTTGTTAATTTGGAATCCAGATCTGGTGGCTGATTTAGGAAAACAGTTCAGCTAATCCCTAGTGAATAGAAATCCTCAGCCTAAGATTGTACAGCTCACCAGATTCCCACACGTGCAAAGGCAGCAGCTGCCTTGCAAAGGGAAGTTAAAATATCAAGCACAAACTTCAGGGGGTTTTCATATGACATGCTTATTTTCCTTCCTCAGAGACCGAGGGCTCCAAAAGGAAGGAGTAGAGACAATCACAAACTTTCCCAGTAGATGACTTTCATAGGAAGGTGGAAAGTGCACGTATGTGTTCTAGAGAGCTCTGTGAGGGCAATGATCCTGGCAGGAGAACATTCAGGCTTAGTGTTAAAAAAAACAAATTCTGCTCATTAGCCTTGTCTTGTTTCTTCAATCAGCCAATACAATTAGTGTACATAGCAATGTGATACCAATAACTCATATATTTTAAGCTATCTCCATGTAACTGCCTTCTGCATGATAAAACACATTCAGGCAGAGTACTGTGAATTACAGTTCTTTGGTGAGAGTTTCTGGGCAGGCATTCATTGCTATGGGAAGGTTCCTGTGCAGAGTGCTTCATGCCAGACAGGAATCCCTTGACTGACCCACAATCTGTTGAGCTTTGGGAGGCCATGTAAGACCCATTACTTCACTCAGACTTGGCAGGAGGAGGGCAAGCAGCTGGGATGTGGAGATAGGCCAATCAGTCAGACATATGTTCTATACCATACCTGTTCCTGCAGTAGCTATCCAAATTTAGACATAAATGAAAAAATGTAATAAACCATATTATTTTAATTACAAAAATGAAAAGCCATTTCTTCCTTGAAATTATTATTATAAAGACATAATAACTGCTCTCAGATAAGTCCTTCTGAGTGGCACTGCATTAGTGAATGGTTCTGCTGCAGCTGAAACTAGCTTCTATTAAAGACAAGTGCAAAACTTCCACCTACCCATATTCAGGAGAATATCCCTCAACTGTGGGGAGTTGAGGGATATTCCATTCCACTCCCCCATACTTTTTTCCACTGTTTCTGAGATTTCTTCTTTTTCCTTCCAAATTAAGCTGCATGGGAATCAACCTTAGAGGCACCTTTTCAATAGAGTTATGCTTCTGTCCTCTTCTCAAGAGCAAAGAGATTCACTGATGCAATACTCTCACCTCCTGCCAATTACAAAATGGAGCTCAGCTCCCTAACAGCGCAGTGCAGGCCACTAGAGCAGAAGAGCTGAAATCTGTTCATCAGAAGCAGGATATTCTTGTCCAGGGTTACTTTCTAGCAAGTGTACATTTACAGGTGCAATGAGAGATCTTTGATGCAACACCTAAGAAAAAAAACGAGGCTCAGAACCTAAAGCTATTCAGACACTTACCTTGTATTGCCCAGCAAGAAATATTTAAACAGGTGTCAGATGCCCAAGGACTCCAGATGACATTTGAGGATCCAGGCCTATGGTTTCATCTGAGCTACCCAAGCACCAAACAATTCAAGATGCTCTCAGGTGAATAAGAGTCTCATGTGGAAAATTCTGTTAAATTTTCTGAACTAAATACACTTCTGGGAAGTGAACTAGGTGTTGCTGGTCTGTTTTCTGAGATCTGTATTACAGATAGACAATGTTTACCAGAAATGGTTGTGTGTTATGTATGTAAACCATGCATTGATTTTGTTAACTTACAGTTTTTGTAGTGTCACACATTGTTGAGCCACTCACTTGCACTGTAAAAAAAACCAAAAAAAACCCCAAGCTGTATTTACTAAAATGAGGTAACTAGCTTTTGATTAGGAAATACTTTCTGAATATCATTTTACACTGACAACACTTCCTTTTCATAGGACATTTTTAAATTTTTACCTTTAGCTAGATACTGTCGTATCAGATCAGGGACCTGGCCTCTAAGGTAGGATACATAGTTCCAAATCAAGTGCTTCAGCTTGCTGTGAAACACATGAGAAAATCTGGACTCTCAGAAGAGTGCCAAATACACAGTTGCACATTAAACCATGTAGAGTTAGGTAATACAACAGGCTAGACATGTGAAGCTGCTGAAATCTCATTTCTCTCTGGAGTTTGCATACCTTGAAGCAGCAATTCAAAACTAGTTTGAATTCCAGGCCAGCACCTAGCATTGCTCTGAAGCACTGAGCATTGCTAGTATGAGTGAGCACTTCAGCAGCAGCAGTACCATTACATTTGCACATTGCAAATCTCCCAAGCCACAAGCACACACATTTCATTACCCAAATACTTTCATTTCTATCTATGCAGGTATACATTACAGATATTGAAAGTTTCTCTATACATTAGCCATTTAATATACTAATAATTTTGGTTACTCTTCTTTCAATTCACTCCAGAACACTTATTAATTTATGACTGAGAAGTAATATTAATTAATCTATTAAAAGGAGGAAATATACATTCAGATGTATGCAGAGAAACATTTTTTCCCTGTTATTCTTAATTTACATCTTGATGAGACAAATCTACTATTACACTGCCAAGTCAAATAACATTTCATCGTCGATTAAAATTGTCCCACGGGACTGTACAACGCAAGCCTCTTTAACGAATTTGGCCCACTAAATTATTACAGCAGATAAAAAACTGCATTTTACATCTCTAAGCAAAAGCGATGACGAAGACATCTTTTCAGAGCCACTGACTCTCGAAAGGGCGAATCATCTGCAATTTCAATAGAGGAGTACCGGTGGAATAGCTCCGCCGAGCTGGAGCGGGAATGGCCGGCGGTGCCGCCCCGGGTGACCCGCATGGGCGGCCCGGGGGCGGGGGCGGGGCGGGGCGGGCGGCAGCTCGGGGTCTCCAAGAGGTGGGGCAAAAGAAAAATCGAAAGAGGGGGGAAACCACAAGGTGTATTGGTGCAGCTGTACAGCAGCCAGAAGGAACTGATGATATCATCACCGCCTTTTCGAGCTTTGGACTAACTATCTATGTTTACATGGAAGGGATGCGGGATGCGGGCACTTCTTGAACGCCTCGTCTCGGCAGCCCGTGTTAGCGGAGAGCCCGGGGGAGGCGGCGGCCAGCTGTGAGGAGCCCTGGGCGAGCTGTGCGGAGAGCCCGGGGCCGGCTCTGCAGGCCAGCCCTTCCCCGCACGGACCTCGCTCGGCCGGGGCCGAGCCGCCAGTGTCCCGGGGCGGTCTCCGCTGCGAGCGGCAGAAACCGAGCCCGAGGCTCAGCCGCTCCGCGGCCAGGCCCTGGTGTGGCGGCGGTGCCTCAGGCAGCTCCCTCCTTCCCGCATCTCCTGCCCGGCTCGGCCTCCCCGCGACCCGGCGCCTCCCGGCGCTGCCCTCTCGCAGCCTGCCCAGCACGGCTCCAGCTGTCCCGGCACCGCCCCGGCATCGCCCCGGGAGGGACCAGCACTGTCCTAAGTGTCCCGATACTATTCCAGCCTGTCCCAGTCTGTGCCAGGACATTCCCGGCACCATGCTAACTGTCCCAAGACAGTTCCAGACCGTACCAGCGCTGTCCCAGATGTCCCAGCGCTGTCTCGAACGGCGCCAGGGCAGCTCCAGTCTGACCCAGCTTTGCCCCAGCACCGTTCCAGGATGTCCCAGCACTATCGCAACTGTTCCAATACAGTACCCGACTGTCCCAGCATGGCCCCAACTGTCCCAGCCCTGCCCGACCACAGTCACAGACTGTCCCAGCGCTGCCCCAGACTTTCCCAGCGAACGGTTCTGAACTGTGCCAACACAGTGCCAGCACTGTGCCGGCACTGCCACAGCCCCTCCGCGGGTCCCCATCCCGCCTGTCCCCCCGGGCGCCCAAGGGCAAGGCTCGTCCCCCGTGTACCGTCCAAGCGGCACGAAACGGAGGGACTTAGGGAGTGCAGCCCTCGGTGACAGATCCAGGGCCACGGGAAGCGTTAATTGTGGAAAAGGAGCCGGGGACTCTGCCGATGGGACCCAAAAGTCGCTTTGCCGCCCGGCTGTGGTGTTTGCAGTTACTGTGCGCAGGGAAAGATCGGCAATGCTTCAGCTCCCCCAGGAAAGTTGGAGCACGGACAACCCCGCAGCTCGGGGTGTCAAGTTTGCAGAAAATGGCCGAAGATACTTTCTTCTTCTTTTTCTTTTTCTTTTTCTTTTTTTTTTTTTTTCTTTTTTCTTTTTTTTTTTTTTAGTTTTCTTCCCGGAAATAAAAGCAATAAGCTGAGCGCGGGAGACAAAGGACTAAAGGTGGTAAATACTGACCAGCAGCAGCAGCAGCTGGAGCAGGATCACCAGCACTACCAGCATGTTAAGGGCAGCGTTCAGAGGAGAGCGGGGAGAAGGGTGACATCTCCGGGCTGCCGCAGCTGCCTGCCCGCCTATTGCCTTCGCTGGTTCGAGTGTCTGCGAGAAAAGATAAAAGGCTGGTGCACAGAAACAATAACAATAAAAACCAAAAATTAGTTCGGGAAAAAACAAACAAACAAACAAACAAACAAACACTAACACTTGGAAATAGCTGCAGAACCTCTGGCCCCGGCCGGGGCGCGCAGGGCAGGCGGCAGCGAGCGGTGGTGGCGGTGGCGGTGGCGGTGGCGGTGCAGTGACCGGCCGTATCCTAACGCTCTGTCCTGCACATGCCAGCCAAAGGGGCAAGGGGGGAGCGGGGAAAACTAATCCTGGCCGCACGGAGACCCCGCTGCCCCGCTGGGAAACCTGCGGGAAAGGGACACGGCGCCCCGTAGCATGGACGGCAGGACAGGCGGTGATAAAGGATTCCCCCACTCTCCAGAGGTGATGGAAAAAGAAAGCCTAAAATTCCCCCCAGCACACAGGTTTGAGTTTCAGCGGAGCGGTATGGAAATAGCTGTCATTCACTACCAGGTTCTGAATGGTTTTCTGGCTTTTTGGGGAGTCAGAAGTTACGTTTCGAAGCCGTGTCATTGTTGTTTCTGTCTTTACATATTTCCAACACATCGGAAAGTTTCCATCCGAGCAATCTGAACATTTTACAGTAACCACTCTTTTTCCCGGAAGCCAAAACCAGTCTGGGAAGCAGATCTGCAGCAGGCTGGCAGCTGCTCTTTGCCTTGCTTCGCCTGACCAAGAGATGAGGGTAGGGACGGCTGCCGTGCCAGGACCCCCCGGCCCCTGGTCCCAACGCCGCCCCACTAGGAACTGCCCCGGGACCAGAATCGGGCCCCTCAGCAGCTCGGCATTTTCCCCGGACAAGTAAATAACCCAGAAGCAGCAGCTAACTCAACTCCCAGTTCCAAAAGCTTACATTTGGAGGTGGGGAAAAACGCTAAACAGTTGTTGCTGCCTTTTTTCCTTTTTTTTTTTTTCTTCTTTTTAAAAGCAATATTCCATTTTTTCCCGGCTGTCTTTGCTTAATTGCACCGTTTGACCTTCTGCTAAAGAGAGGTGATTTTTCGCTTCTCTCCACATGTTAAATAACTCCTTATGTGCCGGGAGAAATAAAAGCGCCACCAGACACCCAAGGTGCCGAATATTTGTATTTTGTATATTTAACGACGAGATTTAAAATCGCATAATTTAATGACGCCACATAGGAAGATAACATAGTCGTCTGTGGAGCTTAAAGTACCTGAATTTACACCTATGTTTGCGCTAAGTTTGACAAGAAACCCCGCCCCAATGCCACTCGTGCAGGAGAGGGAGAGGGGGACACATAAAAATATGAGCTTGGGGACACCTCTGCAGAAAAGGGTGTTCGAAAACGGGACGCTGAGAAAGCTGACATCGAGGGGATGAGCAGGATGTTGAGCCTGGCGCGAAAGCGAGCGGCTACACAGATATTTTGTTATCATCAGAGAAATCTTTGGACTGGGGAACGAAAAGGAGCGATAAACTTAACGTTTGAAGAAGGGAGAAGTGATGTCCCTACGTCCATGGTCCCGGTGCTTGGCAGCCCCTCTCCGACCAGAGGCAGCTCGGCAACCATGGGGGGGCATTTATGAAATTACACCCCCTGCTCTTGGCCACAGCTCTGAAATAACGGAAGTTTCAAAAGAAAAAAAAAAAAAAAAAAAAAAAAGAAAAGAAAGTAAAAAGGAAAAAAAAAAAAAAAAGCAAGTGCTCGCTAGGACACCGCTCATCCAAACCCAGGTTACTGCATTTCTTTCGCTAAGCATTGTGATTGTTTGCTCTATGCATCGTCCCGCCAATCAAACGTGACGAGAACGTTTTGAAGCCCCCACTAATTTACAAAAAACAAAGACACTTTCCAGCTACGCTAAGAATGAAAAAGAAGAAAGGAGAAAAAAAAAAAAAACAAAAACCAAACCTCGACTCAATTGAAAATAACGATTTTGTTCTTGGACGGCTACCAGGTTTTTGCTCTTACCGTCCCGGGGCTTTGATTTAACCTCAGTAACATCCTGAAAGGCTACAGTCACTTTGCACACATTGCATCGTACCTTTTCGGTCCCGCAATAGAGAGCAGTACCGAGCTGACGGCAGGCTCTCCAAAAAGGTACTTTTTTCGGTAAAAGAAACATGATGAGGCTCACGGGGTTAAATTAAACCTCGCAGAGATCCAGTTTGTATGAACAAAAATCGGCCAGTCTTTAACAACCTGGTCACACACGCTGGATATCGACAATGGTGTCTGAAAAATAATTACGAAATTACGCGGCTCGAGACACACCCAAAATAAACCAGTCAGTCCAAAAAAAAAAAAAAAAGTCCCAAAAATCTTGGTAGAAGTGACTGGTGTTAACTGCGGCTTGCTGGTCCTTCAGCTTCGCTTTGACACGCAGATCACGTCCATTCTCTCCACAGGTTTCCCAAAATCTCGCCTTCGCAGCCCATTCTGTGGGCTTGACCGTACGGGGAGCGATTTGGGGGAGCGAAGGGGGCTCCGCCGCCCGCCCTCGTCCCGCTGCGGAGCTGCCCAAGCCCTCTGGAGGCGTCTGAGCGAGGGGCAAGGCGAGGTCACCGGGTCCTGGGGCTGCCTCGCAGAGCCCGGGGAGCGCAGCCCGGGAGGAACCGCAGTGCTCCCGCAGAACTCCCAAGAAAACTGCCGAGGAAGAGAGCGGGATGCCGGAGCCGCTCCCGCTTCGCTGGAAGTGCAGACGCACCGTGTCAGCCCCGGCACAGCTAAAGCCCTTCTCGCTCTCTCTTCCCTCGCACCTCTCTTCAACCCAGCTATATCTGGGGCTTTTATTGCTGGGCTTGGATTTTCGGTTTTTTGGTTTGGGTTTTCTTTTTCACTTTTTCCTCCCTAAGCGCAAACGTCTTCTCCCCCCTGCCTTTGACATCTGGGGTTTGTGAGCAAGAAGAGCTCTCTCTCTTTCCATGACACCACTGGGGAAATTTCAGGGGTTGTTTGAAAAATTAAAAATCAAGCAGGCGAAGGCGTTGACTTTATTTAGTAGTGGTTGGCGGCACTCGCCGAGCGCAGAGCCGGAGGTGGCTGAGCGACAGGGGCTCATCCCCACGGTGAGGCAGCAGGGACGTACCCCCGTGTCCAGCTGCAAACTCATCTGCTGGGAAACGGGGCTTGGGGAGGTGCCACCACCGCACCGAGAAGCAACTCTTCCCCGACACCCAAAATCACAGGCGACACTTTCCTGCCCCCCTCCCTGCTTAGGGGCATGGGGAGCTGCTTTCTGTCTCTGTCTCCAAATTTTGCTGGTTTCTTAAGAGGGGACACTGAACTATCACGGTTGCAAGAAACTCACAGCTGCTAAAAGTTGTTAGTAAAGAGCATTGAATCAACTCTATCACTGCTGTGAGATTTTCTTTAAAAAATAAATAAAGGAAATGAGATTTTTTTTTTCTGTCCCATTATTTAATGTAGCGAGTTGCCGTACTCGACCAATAAACCCCTAAAAGTTTGTAAAAATATTTCAGTCATAATGACAATAATACCAAAAGCAGCGCTCGAAGCGGCGTGCGAAGCCGGTAAACGCCTGACCGGAAAACCAAGGCGTTTGGAGCTGAGTTTTGTCGTTTCAGTTCTCCTGCTGGTGGCAACGACGTGTCGATAAACAAAAAGTGAGAATTGAGGGGGAACGGCGGGGGGCAAGGGAGAGGCTGCAAGCGCGGCTTTCCAAAGGCGGAGTTTTCTAAAGTCATTTCATCTCGACTCTTTCGTCATTTTGAATATCAAAGAAAGATGACTGGACGATTTTCCCAGTTCCTCGCCTGGCGGGGGTGATGCGGCACCTTTCGTGCACAGATTACGCTAATCAAGATGTTAAAATATTCTGAGTTCTTCCCCTGACGCTGACTGCGCGTTTAACAAATGCTCGGTGTAACTGTCCGAGTTCGCTGCAAACTGGACTCAGCTATGAATCTTGACAGTGTGGACATCTGGAGCTTAATCGTTGCTACTTTTACTTTACATTACAGGAGAAATACAGAAAGTTGTTTGGTAAGTTTTTGATCGGAACTTCAGAGTTTCCTTCTTTATCGTAAGAGCAAAGCAGTGTGCAACATGTAGTAACTTTCCCCTATAAGGCATTTATTTCCCGGGGCAGAAAACAATCGGTATCCCTTCCGAAAATAAAGTACAGCTCTTAAAAACTTGGGGAAAAGGACTTGTCCTCCGCTGAAGCTCTTTCCCCCTCACAAACCAGCCGGTAAAGCAGCACTGAGGCAGGCAAGCTGCTCTGTCCGCAAACCTGGGAGGGGGGGGGGAGGGGGGGAGCGCGGAGGCATTCCTTGCAGCAGAAGTGAAACCGTCTCGATCCAGGCGAGTTTGTTTGTAAACTCGGGAAGCAGCGAGCCCGGGCGGCGGCGGGGGGGCGGCTCCGCCCAAGGGGTGCGGGGTGCGCGGCGGCGGCGGGACCCGCCGGGGCTGGGGCTGCAGCTGCTGACTCAGAACAGCAATGTAGGTCATAACGAGTTTCCTTAAGTTACCTAAGTTCCAACAATTCAGCTTTTCTTTAGAGACTTCCAAAGGGCTGTTGCAACATTTCTGAACGCCGTGGCTTCTGCTGAAGCTCAGCCGTCGGCTCCGAGCCACCGGGCTGCGGCGGGGCAGCGCCCGGGGCGGGCATGCCCGCCTCGGTAACTTATGCCTTTTACATTTCGCTTTTATCATCCCGTTTCTACCACAACCTTTTTTTTTTTTTTTTTTTTTTTTTTTTTTTTTTTTCCCTTTACTCTTTTCTCTCAGAATGTTCCAAAAAAAAAAAAAAAAAAAAGTGCCAACGCGTCGCACTCCTTTTTCAGAACAGAAGCGAGAGAATTGCCTACCTACTCTCTACTCACTTCAGCTCTTTCCAGGAAGGCTTATTCACGGTTCACAGTTTGGATCTATCCTTTATTTCCACTATTTACTACTTTCCACCACCAGTCAATTTTTACACCATCAGTTAAAAGGCTGTTCAAAGAGCTCACTTGTCCCACGGGTTTTGTATGCAAAAAACAATCCGACACTCATCACCGTCCATCTTCGAACTAGGTAGTTTTCGTTATTTTCTTGGGTTTTTTCCCTTTCATTATTTTCTTCCCTCTTTTTTTTTTTTTTTTTTTTTTTTTTAACCACAGCAGAACGGCCGAAGAGTAGCCGCAGTCCCCACGGAGAGCCCACGGAAGATGAGCAAGCGTCGTGTTCTGTCGCAAGAGCAGCGATGTGGGACGGAGATGTGGCGGTGAAGTTGCAGAGGAGAGGAAAGCCCAGCATCAGGGGACGCTTCAAGAAAAGAACCACACTAACGGAATTTATTTATTCGCTCGCAGCTTTCCTCAGGCATTACCTGCGCTCCCCGTTCCGCAAGGAGCTCCCCCGCAAGCAGGGGCAGTGCGTGGGCTGGGGCGGGGCAGGACAGGGAGAGTTCCGAGGGAATAGCATTCTCCCCCAGAAAATCATCATCGCGAAGGCATCTGTTGTCCGAAGCATTGCTAAGAGGGGAACTTGTCTGCCCATAGAACTCACGAAAACAAGGATCGGGGGGAGAAAACCCCAAACGTCGCCCGGTTCGACGGCTGTGTTTCTGCTGGGCGCAGGAATCGCCCGCGGGTCCATCGGGGTGAACCGGTGTCACGGTCACGCACGACTCCAGCCTTCCTCCTTCCCTCCAGCTCCTCTCTAACCCCGCGGCGACACTCCACCGGCCTATGTGATAGCAAGGGAGGATTTTCCCGTCTAAACATAGAAAGGTTTGCCAACCGAGCAGGAGTCCCGTGGATGTTTCCCCGAGCATGTTACAAGTAGCAGCACCAGCAGCTCCACGGAGCCCTGAGGCCGGAGCCGGGAGCGCTCGGCAGGCTCGGGCAAGCCCGATCCCGGCCTCCGCCCGCCCGGGGCACGGCGGCTCTGCCTCCCGTGGCGGGAGGGACGAGCCCTCGCTCTCAAAAAAAAACCCCCAAAACCATAAAAAAACCCAAAACAACAATCCAACAAAAAAACCACCTAAAAAACAACAACAAAAAAACCCCACCCCACCCCCCCAAAAAAAAACAAAACACCAAACAAGTTGAAAGGAAACAAACAAAACAAAACAAAAAGAGAACACACTTGTTTTAGCGTTTTTTTCCCAGGATTGCTACCCTGCGCCGTCCCCGCCGGCAGAAAGTTCCCCCCGTCCCGCGGCACCCGAGGGCGGTGGCCGGGGTGACCGTGGGCGTTCAGGACCGGGAGAGAAACGAGGAGTGGGCAAACCTCGGCACCCCTTTGGGAATACGTTCCCCCAGCCCCGGCGGCGGTGGAAGGCCCTCCTCTGGTGTTTGCCGTTTTCTTTGTTTACGTTCAGTTTAGAAACATTGGCCTTCGGCCAGAAAAGAGACGGTTCCCCTTCTCTCCCCTCCCTCCCCCCCGCCCCCCCCTTCTTCTCCGGTGGCGGAGAAATACTTAAGTTTCACGACCCCCAGGTTTTAAAATGCTTTCCCCTCGGCTCCCCAGATTAACCCTTCGGCGCTACCTCGTAAAGAAAACGGAGCCGGGTGGTGCGTGCACCTGCCCTTAGAGCTCCCAGCCGAGAGGGTCGCAACAGGTTCTGCCGGGAGATGGAGGGTACCGGCGCGCCGATCAGCTCCCAACCGAGCGGCGGGTCCCCCCCTCCCCGTGGCCCCGGCGCTCTGCTCGGCGCGCCTCGCCTCGCCGCCCGCGGGGCGGTGCTGTGCGGCGGCAGCCGGGCGGGGAAGCGGCGCGGTTCTCGCCGCCGCCGCCGCCGCTGCACCGCCCGGTTCCCCCCGTGGTCGCGGCGGCTGCAGCGGCGGCGGGTGGGGGAGAGCGCTGAAGTCGCTTGTACTCGCCGGGCTTGTATGCGCCCCCCCCCCTCCCGCCCCGCCCCTCCACCCCGATATCTTCCCCCACCACCCCTCGGCGAGGAGTAAGTGCCACCGCTCCGCCTTCTCCTTTTCGCAATGTTGACGCAATCTATAAATAGTGGAACAAAAGGACCAACTTCCTCGCAGCTTTGCTGAAACTGCACAAAAAAGGCAACCGGGGGGGGGGACACACACGCGGTTATTTTTCGATTTTATTTTTCTCCGGTTAAAAGGCGAATCCTCCTCCTCCCTTCCTCCCTCTCTCTCCCTCCCCCCCCCCTCCCCCGCTACTGGAAGATCTTTTTTATTTTTCGCTTGCTGCTTCCTATGCTGGCAACGTCCTGCGAGTGGCTATTTTGCTTTTGCGCCGAGGGAAGAGCTTCCCCCCTCGACCTCTCTTCTGACAGTAAGTGCCATTTAGCTACTGCCTTTTCGGGGGATTGGGGGGCCGCCTGCTCGCCTACCTGCCTGCTGCCCCAGAGAGCGAGCAGCAGGGACCGGGAGCTCCGGGGAAGCGGGGGGAGGTTTGGAGGCGGTGAGGGGACAGCGCCACGGACCGAGCGGGGATGCGCGCAGGGGGGACGGAGCGTGGGGGTCCCGTGGGTTTGGCCGGGGGGGCCGACCGGTGAAATAAGGTGATCGGGAGAGGGGACGGCTGCTGCCGCCCGCCGAACAAAAGCTGACGCTGATATTAAACGGGCTTTTGTTAGGGGGAAGTGAGTGTGCGTGCGTGCGTGTGTGTGTGCGGGGGGACACCCCGCCCGCAGCAAGTTGCCGTGCGGCGGAGGGCACCTCAGACTTGTTTACCGCTCGGCGCGGCGCTCGCTGGCGTGTTTACCCTGCACACACGGCGCGGGGCTCCCCTCCTCCCCCCGGCCCCATCCCTCCTCCGTGCCCCGGGGAGGGGAGGGATGAGCGGAGCGGGGTTTAAAGGGGGGGGTGGGGGGTGCGCCGTCAGGAGATGCTGATACGATCACGCGTAAAACAACCACCCCCCTCCGGTTTGCAAGTCGGATCGGTGCAAGCGCAGGCAGTCACTGGCCGGAGGGAGAATTACATCATCCCCTGCTCCAGTGATGCTACCTTTCGTGCCGCTACCATGCGCGCAGGGAAACAACCGGGGGCGCGCCTCACGCCCCCCTCCCCGGCCGGCTCGGTGCCACCCTGGGGGGGAGCTGGGGGGTGGGGAGGCGCCCCCGCGTCACTCACACACACACACGCCCGCCCGAGTGTTTACAGCGCTCACACAGGCGTATTGTGACGTCGCCTGAGTGACAGCCCGCCGCGCCAACGGGGGGGGGCGCGGCCCCCCGACGCCACGGCAGAGCACGGGCGCCCCGCCCGCCCCGGCCCCCCCGCGCCCCCGGGACCGGCGCCGTGAGCGGCTCCGCGGGGCGCGGGGGAGGGGGCTGCAGCCGAGCCCAGCACTGAATGCTTCCAAAGTTAAATCCAACTTACACGCTCCAGTACCGGCGCGGCTTACGCGATGCCGATCGGTTTGAGTTTATGACGTTTTGTGACGTTTTGAGCGCACACTGCACGCTCGAGAAGGGATTGCCCGTGAGAGAGGTGTATTTGGAAGCGTGGGGTGTCTGGGAAGTTACACCGCTCCCTCCGGCAGCGAGCGGGGACGCGGGGGCCGCTCTCTTGCCGGGGAACACGGTCCTGGTGGGACTTTGGCACAGGGATGCCGTCAGCGTAGAAGCTGTCGTATAGATGGCCCTGGACACTCCATCGTCCAGAGTGGCCAATAAAAACATGACCTTTTTTTTTTTTTTTTTTTTTTTGAAAGAGATATAGATTTAAGTACCGAGGACAAAATCTAAATTTCACACTTGGTATGGTTTCCCCAGTGTTACAAGTGTAATGTTATAGGGTTAGAAACTTGTTGCAATATGCTACTGCGTTGGGAAAAAGTGTCTGTGGGGTTTACTCAGTCTGTGAAAATACTGAAGCAGTACTTACCCACTGCAAAGTCAATAAAACTGTATCACACTAAAACCAACAAAAAAGTGCTTTACAAACTGATATTTGTCAAGAATTGCCTGCCAGAATGCAGCAGTGTAGAAATTATTACCAAAACACCAGCAGTCAGTTGCTGCAAATTCAAGTAACCATGAAGCCTTGTTTAATAGTACACACAGTTTTTAATGTGTTAATGGTTTGGGTTTCTTCAAAGCATATTACTTTTTGAAGTCTGGGTGTTTCTATTTGTGCAGAAAATAGACTGAAAAGCTTTGAGCTCCTACTGTTACAAAAGTTAAAAGGAAACAAAGTTGAGCTGCTAAGTCGGCAGTCTGGAATGAGTCAATAGTATCTCCTTTGTCCTGCTAGCTTTCTCTGCTGTGGTGTATCTTTGCTCTATTTCCTCTGCAAAAGCAAATGAGCATTTCTACCCTCAGCATATTTAGTGACTTTATAGAACTCCTGGCTTCTAAATATTCTAAACTACCAGTAATATTCCAATCCATCTGCCTTTCCCAGCTGTATGCAAGTCGTGATACCATCAATGAGAGTATGCTCCCTTCTTTAACCACAGAGATACTTCCACATTTTCCATGATCTATAATTAATAGAGCAAATTTTTCTTGTTTTGTTGTAGTAAGCCTTCATAAGGGAAAAAATATGCCTTTTTAAAGTACTCCATCATCTCTTGGGTTTTTGGTTGTTTTTGTTTTATTAAAAAAAAAAAAAAAAAAAAAAAAAAAAAGATTGGGCTGGAGACATGAAAGAGATGTAAATAACGCCCCTCTTCATTTACTTGGGGATTCCCTGGAAGTCTCAGAGGGCAAGGAGGTAACATAGCTGGCTTTTACAACAGGATGACAGGTCCTGACACAGGGTCACAGAGAATCTATGCTTGGCTAGCCCTGTGCTCCAGTTTTGTTTAGCTGGTAGCTAGTCCCTTGAGGGATCAATGTCAACTTAAGCATGCTAACTTCTACAAGCAATGGGTTGGCCAGTGACCGAGAGCTGTGACTGGCTCCTCCACGGCTCCCTACTCCTGCTGCACTTGGAGCTCGAGTGCTGCTGCCAGGATGCTTCTGTGGCTCTGCAGCTTGTCACAGAGAGAATTAAAGTGGCAACAGTATAAAGCAAGCTCCAACACTGCCCGTCCTCTGAAAACAAAAAGTGTGTAGATGTACTAGGTGGATGGGGAAAGCAGCCTCGGTAGGGACATGCCTTAATGACTGAGGCACAGAAACTGGAGCCAACTCCCATCACCATGAGCTAAATTTCTGTGTACCTCAAACCCATTTCCCTTAAATTATGGCCTTGGATTGGTATTAATTGTTCCACAGATCTGTCACACTCCCAGAGATGATAAACAAATGTCAATCCAATATCCCACACAAAAAGGTATTAGATATCAACATACTTTCTCTGTATTACATATGTATATCTTAAATTAATCAATCAAGGAACAAGATATATATATATATGCGTGTGTGTGTGTGTATGTATATGCACACATGCATACACACCTCCTCACTCTGAGAGCCCTTTCTGGTTTAACTATCAAAACCCATTGGAGATTAGATTTGGGTTACTAGACTTCAAAGAAAAGTGAATTTGTATTAACTCATTGGGGTTGAAACCTGTATT
Source organism: Acanthornis magna (assembly GCA_036785705.1). Taxonomy (NCBI): domain Eukaryota; kingdom Metazoa; phylum Chordata; class Aves; order Passeriformes; family Acanthizidae; genus Acanthornis; species Acanthornis magna. Next base: position 20,611,395 of record JAWUZG010000090.1, read on the forward strand.
TTAATATATACATTCTGTCATTTTTATTTAGTTTTATGTTACAGTATGAAGGCTTTTTAAGTCTGCAAGATCAAGATAATTTTTTTTTGTTTATAAAAATAAGGCTTAATTTAATTAATTTATCTAACTGTGTTTTTCTTTTGATACTTGAAGTACATAAATGAGTAATTTAGCACATGATTATCTGAATGACCATTCCTTTCCGTTTTTCATGCTTGAAAAAGATTATCAGTTAACTCCTGCTGTATTACTATATATGTGACCAGTCTGTCTGTACCATTTGGTGTCTGATAGTTTTTAATTTTTTTTTTATAGTCTAATTCTGTACATAAGATCCCAGGTATTTTTTAAAAAATGCAGCCCTATAATTCCTAACAATAACAAGCAGTTTTCTCTGACCACCATAATGGCCTATGCTATGGATTTCTACAGCTTTCATTTAAATCTCCAGACACATTTCTATCTTTTAATTTTTAAAGGGTGTTACTAACTTACATTTGGAAATTTGACTGATTCAGACAGCATAGTCTTCCTGGTTCTGCAAGCAGGCAGTTCCAGTGTTTCAGCTTTTGCACAGTAGCACTTTAACAAGCAGCAGCCATGCATAACTAACAAGACTGCAAGTCCAGTTACTGCTTTTTAGAAGCCTCTACCCAGCTCTTACGTTATCCAAAATGTCCATTTTATGTTGTTGCAGCCATATGACAATACTATTAACAGCAGGAAAGTGTAGAAGTTATTTAAAATGGGTAAGATGCAGGAGGAGAAAAAAAAAAGTTTTAAAAAATGGAGCCTAAGGCACAGGAAGAAAGCAGAACAGCTCCAGCTATCCTTTTATAGTAACTGGTGTTTTATGGAAAGTGGTTAAGAAGGGAAAACTCTCTCTTCCTTTCAGCAGCTAGCCAGTGATGGCATGATTCTTCTAACTGAAGACTGATAGCATTCTTGGATAAACCCATATGCAGGTTTCATTTCCAGTATCTGGAAACAAGCAGTATTGTTTTCCTCAGTTTCTTCTCTTGAACCTACTTTTAGAGTCTGGGTCTTACCCTCTAGTTATATTGATGAATGTCTAATAGAACAGTTTTCAAGTCTGGCATCAATGCTTCATAAAAAGTAATATATTCTTATGAATATTTAAAAGTACTGTACTAGTTTTCATTAGTATTTTCTACATGTACAATTAACACTCAATACAACACAGGTATAGATGATATTAGCTGTCAGGACATCACTTCAAAATATATACATAGTGTGCACAAAAGATACACCTAGCACAGACTAAAGAAGTGTCCTTAGCATGGACTGCAGGTACAAATGCTTTTGTAGGTACTTTTTAAGGTACTTTTTAAGGACTCTTAGGATCCTCATTTCTGGCTAAATGTGGTCATGTCATGTGTCATGAACATCCTTTCTTATAAAACAATACATTTCACAAAGATTCCACTGTATGACAGGGTACCAACTGGCTGTCACAACTACTGACTAAATGTTAATTTTGGTAGTCTTTCTAAGTTAAATCTATAAACTCCTATATCTGGATAACTTTTAAAACTCTATACACAAGTGAAACCCTCAACAAAACAATTTCCTGACTTACATATTGTCTATCCTTGTTTTTAAAGATTTGTTTAGTAATTTACCTTAGTTTGTCAATTTTACTTTTATTGGTTAGACAGGGAGAAATTAGATGGTCTCTTTCCATTTGAAGTGTATTTCATCTTAGTTTTATGACACTAAGGAGAGCAATAAACACTGCAGATTAACTAGGAGTTCCACATTAGTGCAATCTCTTTGGTTTCGTAACTCCTACAGATTTTTATCCCTTACAAGCATCGATTTACATACCATTGAGGAAAAATGAAAATGAGGGGGAATCTCATTATGACACTGCAAAGTGTACTTAGTTTCTCCTAACCTGGACTAGATCAAACCTGGCCTATGTCACAAGAAATGTGAAGGGTGAGAGCAAAGCGTCGTTTCTCATAATTGTCATGCACAATTAATGCTCTCTTCACTCAATAGAGAAAACCAGACCCAAAATGAGAAGGAGGATCTGGGTTACTATTCTTTCACCTTCGCTCCCCACCCCCACCCTTTGAGCTGTAAAGAAAGGATCAGGTTGCACTATTTTAAAAGCTGGTGCAGTACGCACACTTCCTCAGTATATTGGCAGGCACTGGGAGAAAATCTCTCTCAGAGCTCCCTGCAGGAGCTCCTACTGCTTCATAACATCCTTTACTCAGGACTGTGACTTCAACAGAGCCGAGTTTTCAATAAAGTGATGAAAACTTCTCCCATAAACATACAATATTTTTAGGGATGTATACAAATAACAGTACTATGGAAATAACTTACCTTTGACACATGGCTTTGAAAGCTTCACGCTTGGTGCAAATCATAAAAATCAAACTATCACAATAGCTCAGCACTACAGGTAAAGTAGACCTGTAAATAAATTAAAAGAGAAGTTAAGCAAATTAGCATAATTTCCTGAATATGATTAAATAAACATGATTGATTAACACATTAAAGAATATAATTGCTCTCTCTTTCATCCTACCATCTAAGATTGCTGGCTCCTGCTCCTACAGACACTTTAAGTTAAATCATCCTGCCAATGTTAAATCTATATAAAGGTGGAAGATGGACGGTGTATTGGCCAAAGTTTGGAATGGGAGTTTAAACAATGGCCATAATCCTGTCCTTGACTCAGAATTTCACCAATGGCTTTTCCATAGGGACAATTAAAACTGCCCTACACGTCACTGAATCTAAGAGACAAAATAATTCTTACAGGATGTGCCAATGCTACACGTACCAGGGTTATAAAAGACTAAAAAAAGCTAAGATCTGAAACAAGTGTTTAGCAACATTTTGTTTACCTGTACATTTGTCTTTTTCAAAACACAAAACTCACAGCTCCCAAAGCAAGCTGCCCAGTCAGCAATGCCTAATGAACGTCAAAAGGCTAACCCAACTATGAAGGTCTCTCTTAAGAGGAGTTCTCATGCGATATCATATCTCCACATAAAAAAAGAAACCCAAAATTATGGCGGTTGAAATTCTCACCAGTCTTCCACTCTCTTCACATTAGAGATGAAGACCTGACTGGGAAAGGGCACTAAAAGCCTCATATCTCACTCAGGGATCCTGCTGTAGGAACTGTGGAAGGAAGCTCCTGTTGGAATAGGGCAAGTTTCGCACTGGGAGAAAGAGCCTGCACAAAGCACTGCATAAAGGCTGGGCTGAGCCAGTGGCACTCAGAGGCTAGAAGAGCTGTATCAATCTGTCAAGTGGCCCAACAGTGAGAAGGAATAAATCCTGTTTAATCTTGCCTCAGCCACTATTACCTGAGCTCTGAGAGTTTTAAAGGAACAAAATCTCATTCCAGGCTTAAAGGAAGCTTGAAGTCTATAGATAAAAAACTGTATACTACATCTAGGTTCTACAATTGTAGTTGTTAATAAAGCACAATTTCAACATAAAGACTGGGAGATATTTCATTTGAAAGCAAGAATGAAAATAATGACAGGTTGTGTCATATGACAACAAATATACAAGTAATAGCAAAACTGTCCTTTTCTCACACATAAGAGTCATCATTCTAGAGGGAGAGCCTGTTGGAAATACTCGAGGCACATGAAAATGGAAGGAAAGATAAGAAGTTTAATGGAAGATGCTGATCTGGATGACTGAAGTCTTCATCAAATAAGAAAGCAGTCTCTTATTTACTTTCTGGTGCTGTGTAAATGAGTGAATCAAAGCCCACACATTCTCTTGCAAATCATGTCACAAGGATTCTACGTCTCTATGCCCCTGGGGTCATGAGTGACCATGTACTGACCCCTGACAGACTCCTGCCGCCTTTCCTTTAATACACCTCCCTAACAACTTCAGCCCCTATGAGCGCTATACGTTGCATGCTCCCTACCCTTCCTTTCTCTTATTTTAGCAATCTACACCCCACAAAAACATCCTATAATCTTGTGTGTTTCTCTACAGCCTTTCTTGTACTGAGAAGTTTCTCAATACTTAAGCAGATGTGTTAAGGAACAAGAACAAACATAAAAAAATAAGATTATTTCAGGGAGAGACTCAGCAACTCTTCAGAAGAAGGAATACTGTATTTCAAATAAAATAAGATTGTTTTCAACTGGAAGAGGCTCATGTTTATATTATCACTAAAACTTCTGCCGAAAGGGGAGGAAACAGTAACTGTAGACAGTAGTTCAAAAGGAAGTTCTGTTACAGAACAGACTAAAAAAATTAACTTCTTCTTACAGAGTTTAAAATATGTAATTAATGCTGAACTTCTGCATATGCCTCAAATACTGAGCTGTGAGTGTGGACTGCTCTTTTACATGTCAAACAGCCTTAATGCTGGAACCTATACATGGAAATAATTATGACAATAGCATTCACCAAGCACAAAACTGAGATATTCTTTCATTGAAACTCCTTCAGCTCTAACAAAGACAGCATTCAAAAAAAAAAAAAAGCATTCCAAACACCACTGTAGATGCTGGACATAGACTGATTCTTAAGTTAAAGACAGACATCCACAAGCCAAAAGGAGTAACTCGGACAAAGGAGAGACTTTCAAGTTTCAGACTTACAAGTTTCAGACCTCTAGTCTGAATTTATCTATGTTTTCACACATCAATAGGTTCAGTGGAGTTAGAAATATCCAGTATGTGTAATGAAAACAATCTCTATCAGTGGATACAGCATGAACATGATAACGTATGTTTTCCAAGCCTAGAGCAATTGTCAAGCAATTACTATTTGTCAAGGCAACACACTGGATAGTCAGGGTCACCTAACCCTAGGTCATCTCCTTCTACCTTATTTTGAGGCATGTCTCAGTAACTCAGCTGCCCAGCTTTCTTTAATTTGCTCCAAACCCAAGCTGCAGATGCAGGTTTCCCTGCCTGCACTCAGCCAGAGGGCCAAGGCAGGCGGCAGTGACAAGGGCTCAGCTCCTGCACCGCCATGGCTCCAACAGGCAACAGCTGCCGGGGTTTTGTTCCCAGGGAAGGAGGGCCCGCGCGGGTCAGAGGGGACTCCTGGACAACTGATTATTAACCAGCGCTTTCTAAAGCACTTGCAAGGCCCATATTGTGTTTGTTTAGGACCCAGAACTACAAGTGCATGTTATCAGCAGACTGGGTGAATTGGTTTGTGTCTCTGAGTTCAATTATCAATTCTAGCTACCTTTTAAAGCAGAAAAGAGAAAAGCCTTGTTTTATGCAGTCTATTTTGGCACGGGTTTACATTTCCTTTTTTTTTTTCTTTCATTTTAAAGACCCTTATTCAATTAAATATATCCTCTTTATAAAATATGATTCTTTTTGCTATCTAGATCGTGATTTCATCCCCATATAGTTTTTATTTAGTCATCTATATAATGAACTTCTTATTCTTAATTTTTACATTTTATGATAGAAAATTTAATGGTTTCCCTTTACCATGACTTTGTCTTCCAACTATATTTTATAAAAGTGTGTATTTGATGGAAAATGGAATTCAATGAAAATGTAGCAAAAGAGCCCTTCATTTTTTCTCAGTCAAATTAAGTACCTATAAATGTACATAACATGTAAGAAAAAATATTATCAGAACATACCGCATTGAAAACTGATTTATTCAACAAGGATGAGTCACTGTTAGTTAGCAAACTTAAGTGATTGTTTCTGGTTAGCACGACCTTCAAGACTTTACAACTAGTACATCTTATTCTCTTACAGATTTCATTCATGGACCTAATGAGAACAAAGGAAATTACCTACTTTTTCATCTCCCAGTGGATTTTTCAATTTTGAACATACTAATGTTCTAATATAAAGTAGATGAGTACATTAAAAGAGAAAAAAAAAAGCTATCAGAAACAGGTTCCACATTCTGCAGGTTAAAATTACAAATGCTTTGCCAGTGACTCCCACCCCTTCACTGGTTTGACTTTATCTAAAACTTTGGCATAAAAAATGTGTGGCACAGTATTTTTATTGTGTTATTTTAAAATACAATAGTAAATTTAACCTTAATACTGGCTGCCCTGCTTTCATATTAATTTTAAGTGGTGTTGTTAAAAAAGAAACATTTAATTTAAAGAAAGCATACATAAAGAACTCATTAAACACAGAGTAATCATTCCAGGAGGTCACACAAGTAACAGAAAAAGTGAATTCCCTCCTTTCTCTTATAGTCTATAGTGTGTTCAAACCAGAATGGGTCCATACCGTGCCCGCTGGTGTACACACAAAGTTAAAGAGACAGAGCCCTGGCACAGAGGTTTGCCTTCCTTTCCTCAATACCTGAGGCATTAGGAGTAAGAAGCCAAACAGGATAGGCTTTTTCTTTAATGGACTGGCTGCTCAGGTGCAGATTTACCAGCAGCAGGAGGGAAAGGGTGAAAGGATGCTATGAAGAGCTCTAGGTCCTTCCCTGTTCCTCCATCCGTTCTACTCCTCAAGCTATAGCTGCACCTATGCCTATTTACTGAAAACTGGATGGACCTCAGGCTAACCAGGGACCTGAACATAAGAACTGACCATCTTAATCTCTGCTAAAAATAGAGACTTCCCATTAAACTTCCATGTCCTTGCAAAGTGACTTAGAAGGATAAACTTGCTGTCAGGACAACTTCCCAAGTTTAAAGGAAGGGAAGGAAAATTATTTTGGAGAATTTCCTAAGGTTGTGATCCTGGGTTGTTGCATTTTGACTTACAGATTTGGTATCACAGATCTGTGGATTTCATCTATTCACTTAAGAAGGATCAGAATTAAATTCCTCCTCCTCCCAAATTATTGTGATAGAAACAACATTATTCCATGGATTTTTCTATTACTTTTCTTGCTCTTTTCTTTGGCAGGCTCAATGATTTCCTCCCTGTAATAAAGAGAATCTGAAGGCCAGTATAAGGAACAAGAAAAGTCACTACTCAGAATTACAATGGTAGCAACAAGTTTCTAGAGAGCTAAAGACGAAAAAGGTTTAAGTAAGGGCAAGACTGAGTGAGAAAAAAGAGGAGAGGTAGAGGCATTTCATTAACACACGTTATAAAATCTCTGAAATTGTACATACAGTGAAGTCAGCAAAGTTGCGAGTGCAGTAATGAGAATGACTAAGGTTGACTCTAGTTGATTCAATTTAAAGAGGGGAAAGTCCTGAAAGTATTTTGTTTCATTTTTGCAAAGACTGTGAGTAGGTCATGATTCATAAACAAACTTTGTTTTAAGAATACTAGAGAGGTCAGACTGGTTCAGGCCAGGCATACACTCGGCCCATTTACCTATATCCAACAGCTGACATAAGCCAATTCTTATCCAAATATTCTCTCAGCAAACAGCAGGATCAGGACAAGCACATTTGATAATGCCCCTAGATTCCAGCATCCAACTTTGTTTTAGCTTGGAGGGTTTCCTGAACCTGATGTGGTTAGTCCAGTGAGTGATCTTCACTAGATCTCTCTGCCAGGGCCTTGTGCAGTCTCTCCTTAGATTGTTGTGAATTTCTTTAATCCATACTGTCTTTAGTCAAAGAACGTTGTGAGTATAATACTCATGAACATATAAAGTAATATAATTTACTGTAATATTTGCTTTGAACATGTATACTGCGAAGTGTCCTCTGATGCATCCTTATTTTTTTATTGATTGAGAAAGTGAAAAGTTGATCCCTGTCAATCCTTTTTGTTTGTAACTTTAAAACATTTTTTGCTGTTTTGAAAAAGCAAATGTTGCTGTGTGCTAGAGGGGTGCTGTATTTACAGTCTCTGAAGAAGACTGCATTGCCCCTGGGCTGGAAATCTATTTCTTCTTAGCTCTGCCAATCAACCACCAGTCTGCCTGCACTCTGTGGCAGATGCTGAAGCTGCTATTGCAAAGAAGTCCTTCCAAGATCCTGGGGAACTGGAAGCTTAGATGAGCACATTCTGAGAGAGCCATTCTTTTCCACTGTTGGGGAAGATGCATTAGAGGAAAAGATGCAGTCATGCATATTGTGCTCCAAAAACCCTGCTGGTCTTTCTGCAAGCAGAATCTAAAAGAATAGTAGGGAGTGGAAATAAAGAGAAGAAAATTTGCCAATCCACAGAAATCAGCCCCATTCCAAGAAAATTACTTGCTAATAATTAAAGCTCAAGGAATCAATGCAAACTTTATCTAAAACCGGAAGAAGAAAACTGAAGCTAAAGTAGTTCAAGCCTTCTCTAAAGGAGGAGAGCATTGTTTCTAGAGTAGACCTAAAGTGGGCACTGTTAACATCATTTTAATAAAAACAGCAGAATCTTGTGAGAGTTTCCCCTTATTTCAGTAGGAAATTCATAACCCATGCAGCATACTCCCATTTTCCCTGCCATGTGTTTTACAAGACACAGAAATATTTCTCAAGCAGACAGGAAAGCACAGTTTCTATTAGCAAAAAATTATACAGACAGCTAAGACAGGTCTCCATTGTTAGGTAAAAATACAAACAAAAGTCTTTCCTACATCTTACTACAAGTTAAGGTATATTGTATCACTGTACAGAGGAAGACAAGCAGCTATTGCAGAAAAATGCACTTGTAGAGAAATTACATAAACTCCACTTAGTGTCAAAGTTATTAAACAGTCCTGTACTATTGAAGTACAAGAAGCTAAGGGAGACTGACCATGCCAGGATACTCAAACAGAAAGTCTTTTCATTCAGGTTTGTGAGTAACTCTAGTTAAAGTGACTCTATTTGACACAAAATGATCTGTACTGTTGCAAAATAATTTCTGTCAGCAGATTTCACCTAGGCAACGCCCTGTCTATCAGCCATAATCATACCGGGTTTGGCTGCAAGATCTGATTATTATTTCAGAGGAGTATGTCTGGCTAAGCAGGTAAAGAGAATGCACTGAAAGTTTCACAAGACTCAAAGAAAGATTAAAAAAAAAGGCACACAAAACCCATGTTATAAGCAGGTAAATAAAACATTTTGTCAGGAGCTCTCAGCATCCCTCTAGCTAGAACAAGACACCTATTTGTATCTGTTATGAACAAGCACACATTTAAATGTCCCCATTTGAAAAATGTGACTTTGGAAGACAGGTCAGCGCTGTTGACTCCCTGCTATGATGGCTAAGATATGCTGAATGTTAGAAAGGCTCAAGGCTCTAACCTTATCAGTTCCAACCCCAAATGTTTCCTGGTTCTGACTGGCTTAACTTAGAGCTGTATGTCACATAAAATTTCCTGAGGATGGCCTTTCCCCTCACTGGCTTGTTGACAAAAACATATAATTAATTACCACGTTGACTATTGGTATTTGTTTGGGAAGTCCCTGAAAAACAAGTCCAAATTTATTTATTGTTCAAGGCAGAGAGTACAGACCCTGAAATATTTATATGGAGAGAAGGCATCTCCTGAACATCACAAAGATTTTGAATGTGAGCAAATCCCTATCTCTGAATAGATCTGTCTGTCACCCAGACCCTTGCTACTTCAAGGTATGAAGGTGACACTGTAATGACTATCGTTTGTTCTAAGTTTGAGGAGGAGAGGATTTCTTTGTGTACCCCAGACATCTGGAGCTGCAAGTACCAGGTTGTTGCAAGGCTATGTTTTCAGTACAGAATGTAGCTAAAGTACAAAATGCTTTGGGGCAGGCTATAAATGCTGAGATGTTTTTACTGATCTTGAAAGATGACCTAGAGGCTGATTTAATTGACCTGTTGCTGTCTACAATCTCTCCTCAGAGACGTAAAAAGCTCTTGGTAATATGATGTGTAACAGTAAAACCATTACAAAATGTTTTAAATTGATGTTGTTCTTGTAAGTCTGAGAATTGTTGATCATACAGTTTTAGACCTGTGTGAAGTGAATCAACGATCTGTTGTGGTACTACACCTCAGTGCTTTATCTTCTGAAGCAGGCTGTGGTGATGGCTACTTTTTCTGTGAGGAGGCAGGGCGAACACCAAGTCAACAGAAAATTCCTTCTTGGTTAATGACAAAGACTCAAGGGTAGCACTCTGTAATGCAATCCAGACTTCCTATAAGGAATCTAATGTCTTTTCTCTGCTACATGGATCCCTATGTAAAAATAGACATCTTGCAGGCTGGCAGTTCAAAATCCCTGAGGATTAGTGATTGGTTAGGAGATTATGGATACTACTCCAATCTGAATTTGAAATAGCAAAAGAAATTGCTGAGGCACTGATAGTTGACACTGAACTGTTAGCCCTCTCACCCTTCCTGTAGAGACAGAAGGCTCTGTCACTGATTTGTAATGGTACATTTGCTTCTGCAATCAGTCATAGAAGGCGCCCTATTTCTGCTGTTTATTGTTTCTAATAAGCTGGACAGCCTGTTAGAGAAAGAGAGAGAGAAAAGCCACGAGGCCAACAAGTCACTCAGCACTACGTATGACACGGCACTGAAATAAAGACAGTCACTACTATTGGAGCTATAAATACATAAGGCATTTAACACAAAGCAGGCCACTATCAAGATCCCTGCAGAGAGTATGCAAGTAATAAAATTAGTCTTTTCAGGATCTGAACTTTAAAATACATGAACCAAAGACATGCCATATTGCTGATGAATTTTTTATCCCTTCTACATGCATGGGAAACAACTTGTATGGAGAATCACTTCACTTGCCTCCATCAGACTTCCCTGCCAATGCAAGTGGACCCTGCTAATGGATATGTCCCAGAAGATCAGAATCCCATCTTTTAGGACACTGAACAAGGGACAGTGTCATAAATCATAACTAGCTTTACTTGTAGAACTTAGAAATAAACTGATCTCTGTTTAAAGGAAGTCTTCTCCCCTCCCTTCCCTGCTGTATGTTTCCTCTCAGAAAGAGGAAATGTTACATGTTGCTCTCTGAAGAATCACACTAGGGAAAATCACCAGTAACCTACAACTCTTTTATCCATATACAAAGAGGTATATCTAGTATGCTAACTCAAACTGTATTTTGCTAATGCTCATAAGGGGACTTAATTTATTGTATGAAATTAATTGTACTATTACAACTAAAGTTAAGTAAATTGCACAGTACACGTACTGCATTACTTCCATCTCCGTGGTATGACGGAAATAATGAAATCATCCATGTTTGTATTCATGTGTCTATTTAATGCCCTGAGGTCAGTGGACATGAGGGTGCTTCAAGTATCTGCTGATACCATTTAATGGACCTTTTTGTTCAAATAATTTGTCCTTGAACTCATGGGGCACATGCACACCAGCACTGACACACATCTACACAGCCACTCAAAGAAGAATCCCAGAAAAGTTATTCATGTCCCTTATAAAAACTGGGCAATTAAAGTAACTCTCTGTGCTTTGGCCAACTTAGATGGAAGGCTGGGCTATACAAATTAACATACAGGCAAACTGCATTAATAAAGTAACTATTTCTTCATGTTTTTGCTGTACCTCACACTACTAGTCTGGAGAGACCAAAACTGCATAGAAATGCAATTTCTAGTTCTCCAAATATATTTTTCTTAATTCTGACGTTTTCTTATTTATTTCTCAAAACTGGCCAAAAAACATTCACACTCATAAATATTAACACTTTTCAACCTATGTCTTTCTGATGTACAACTTGTACTACTTCATTCAGTCCAACTGTGGTTACGTTAAATAAGGGGATTACATTACATTATTAAATCTGCTAAAATAGAATAACTCAGAGTAACTGCACACCATGTTCTCCCAATTCTACCTCAAATCATATATTCTTCTGCCAACTTAAATAAATATTATATCATTCCAGTTTCCTTGTATGTGGCTGTTTACCTCACTTAATCAAACTGCATATATTTTTTCTTCCTGACCACCCTTTAATTATTCTGGTTTTGGATGCCCTTATTTAATCTGTAAGTAATATTTTCAAAATTATTAAATGATAATTTCATTAACACCTTTCAAAATGGGGGCTAGATCTATCTATATATAATTAGCTGTGTATGTTTCTGAGTACCATGCTATCCAAAATAGATAGAGTCATCTTGCTGGGGATTGATTTCTGTAGTTGTGCTGGGCCTCTGAAGATATGCAGGAAAACTAAATTTCTCATCATAATAAATCCCCTCTGGTTAAATAAATACTTCATTTAGTCAGCATTTTTTTAACTGTTCAATAAAATATTAAATGGGAAAGCTTAAAAATATCATTTGCATTTGCAACTTCAAACTTCATTACAAAAATTATTAAATTAATATACATGTTGAGAAGCAAGTTCTCACAAGTAAAACCAGACAACCATAGGTTTCAACTGTAAGTAAAAGGAGCTTTAGTGGGTTTTTTATTTTTCTCAATTTGTTCAATTGATTAAGGCATCTTGCAATTTAAAACTATTGTTCTCTCTTCATGAAACACCTTGGGTCATAAATTACTTACATGAGAAATCAAGTCACACAACTTTCAGAGGCCTTTTTAAAGCAGTATTCACTTCTATCCAGGGATTATATTTTCCTATCCTTGTAAAAAAGTGCACGTTAAGCATTCTAAAGTTATTTGCTAGAGATGTTCCTCTAAAAACTTCTCTGACCTATACTGTTTTTCTTCTATATAAACTGTATTAATATAAAGATGAAGTGTTATGTGAGTCATATTCCTGAATAATTCTATACAAGTTGACAACAAACTTTCTTCAGACTGGCTTGTATTACAAAGGTTTTAAGACTTTGGTGGTCTCTTTCTAAGTTAAGTCTCAAATAGCATAAGCAGATGCCTCCTACTTTAAAAAGAAACAACAAAAAAACAACCAACAAACCATAAACCAAAGCCAGGTAAATTTATATTGTTCAAATGCAGTATTAAACAAAAAAGTCATACTGGAACCCCTTGGTTCCTTATCAAGATAACAAGATTCAATGAACCACTAAAGTGAAGGGGTACTACTTTTCTTATTTCCTCTTTGAGATGTTAACTGAGTGGAAGCTTGATTCGCTGCACAATATTCACATTTTTAATACAGCTGCTTCTAATAACTGAAACTTTTCTAACACAATTTGAGGGAAGAAGGTAGAATAAAATGTCCATTTGCAAATGTTCACAGCCTTTCCTGTTGCAGACCCAGTACAAAAAAAACCCATTGGAAGATGAACACTTTAATTTGAAGATTTTAATTACTGTTTGATATGAACATGTAAGTCCTCAAGCATCTGATTACAACAGTAATAATTAATAGTCTTCTCATCATCCTTCAAGTTGAATTTCTAAGAGAGAACAGACATGCTAGTCAGTATTCTGAATGGATTGAATTCTGTCAATATTCTGAATACTCAAATGATCTTCATTCCTTCAATGTTCTTGCTCTTATGTTATGTATTTTATGCCCTAACAAAAGCATATACATGGATTATTCCCATTTTAATCAAGGCCATGAATGTCGGTAACCTGAACCATACATTTTCTTTAATATTGTTTTTGAGTACAGGAAAATAAAATAACTTGAGGTTTGGAGCAGAAATACAAGTGATACTTTCTAATATTATTAACTAATTTCACTTTGGGGTTCCATTATCACAGCCTAGATACTAGGTTTCATTTTTATTACTAACAGACTTTATTTATCACTGTAAAAATAGCCTGTTAACCACAGAAAGTAAAATTCACTATCAAAGTTCTGGTTTTGTTTAGGAATCAGACTTTTTCAGATATTCTGTCAAATAGTAAAACCTAGTTATCTATATGTGACTTAAAAGAAACTACATGTGTTTTGAATTCAGAATATTTCCCTGTTATACCTAGAAAGCTATACATACCTGAAGAGCATGTGCTAGAGAGAATTAGAAGAAAAAGGGGCATTGGCAATGCTGAAATCAGCTTCCTGACCACAGAACCAAGCAGCACAAAAAGAATAATAGCACTGCTTGCATGAACAGGTAATATGCTTTATCCTTATTGACGATCTGTAAATAGAAATTATATATACATAAAATTTAAAATTATATAAGTAAAAATTTAAATATACAAAGGCATACAAGATTCAAGAATACATCCATCAGGAAAAAAAAAGATACCTGCATTCATGATGACTTATCATGTATTCAGACTATATGGTTTCTCTCCACATTCCAAATATATTTTTCAAGTGACAACTTAATATTATGGGTTATTTATTGTGTGGAGCCAAAAATTATGAAATTATTAAATCTAAATTTTTTAGATGCAAGAGCATTATAGTGACAGAAACATTTTGTCTAATCTGTTCAAAATTGTCAGTGAGGAAGATGCTGCAGCATCACCAGCTGATTTGGTCCAAATCCTTAAAAGGATTTTCCAAATATATAGCCTGTTCTTTCCAACTGTAAATTCAGATAATTTTTTCTTGTCCTTCCACAACTGGGTACAAAAGACCATAGGTGACCATCTTCTTCAAATAATCTTCAGATGTCCTATTATCTTCCCCAGTCTTCTCTTCTCTAGACTACACAAATACAACTTTTTTGAAACATGCCTTATCAATCTTACTTTCCAAAAACCTTTTCACACATGTGTCCTCCTATGGATTCCCCTTCACCTGAAAATTGAAATAATTTTCCTTTTTTAGCCTTTAACACAGATATCAAACAATTTTATTCACTGATTTTTATTCTGGCCATTTTGCATGCATGTTCTTTGAATTTGCTTCATCTGTAAAACTAGGTAGTATCAACGTTACTTGAAATTTTATGGTACTGTAGAGCAGTAGGCCTCACAGACCCTTGAAATAAAATACATCACTACATCTCTTCGGTAACTTTTTTTGGAGATCAGTAACAACAATTTTCTTTGAAAACAGAGTAATTCACTTTCTCTTCTTTTTTTCCTTTACTTCAAAGAACTGGATAAGCCAGGGATTTTGTATATCTTCCTAGTTTTATGGGTAACAGCTAAAACAAGAATTATAATATTCTTAATAAATAATCAGATGGATGGATGGATATACAGGCATAAATCTAGTTTTTCTTTGAGAATCAAGTATAATAAAAGGGAAATTTGACTCAAAGCCTGTATGTCTACTGTCCCAAAATAGGTAAGTCTGCTGAAACAGAGTTAGAAGGATGTTGCTAGTTGAAGTACACTAGGAATCTCTTTTTGATAGTCACACAATTACTAGTTTGTGATAAAAATATATCACATTTTGCATTCTTTTCAATGAGTTTTGCCTGAATGAAGAAGAAATATTGTCGACCAAGACAAGTAAAACAAAGGATGTAAGATAATAACAGATCCATTTTTCAGCAACTATCTCTATTCACATTTATTCCCAAATGCCTGCCTTTAGAGAACCCAGTCTCTTTACTTTTTTTTAACCACAAACAGTTGATTCCAGGAATCTTCAAGTTATTCCTTGGAAAGAAGGTGGCAGGGAGGAGGGAGGGACAATGGGGGATTGCAGAGCAGTTTATGACATTTAGCCCAGATTTTCCATTTCTTTGCTCTACTTCACTTGCGCAGACTATGCAACTATACCATAATCACATATGAAAGTTCTTCTCAGACGTGGTTTCTACAGTTTGGTTTTGCTCTTTATTATTCATACAGTTTATTCATAAGGTACTTTCATGATGAATTTCTGAAATGCAGTAGTTGTTCTGTGTAATCTAGTTCATCTATCCATATGCAAAACATCCATGATACCTAGGTGCTCTCTCAATAGGCTAAATGAGTAAATTGGCTGAAGGACTCCCTCCAGCCCTAAACTCCTGCTCAGAGCCACCCAAGCTCAATCTCCAGAAAAGCCTCTACCTTTCAGACAAACTTCTGTATGCAGTCATCTCCTCCTTCCCATACTTCAATTTAGTTTCCAGCAGCTCCTAAAAACGATGTCACCCCACTTCCTCAGGAAACATAGACAGGCAATCCCTCAACAAGTGATTATTTAAGCAGGACTGATGGGCACAGAATGTAATCACAATGAAGAGAGAAACAGGCTATGAAGACTTCTCTAGCAGACCTGTACTACCTGCCATAAGATTTTTCAGAATCTCTTTTCACAGAAGTCTTGAAGCAACTCCTTTCCTCAAAACAGGAACTACCAGTTCTGGCAGTTCAGACATTAAGTTTAGCATATATTATGTACTCCAGAGAGAAGTAGATAACTTCAAATATTTTGTTTGGCTGCTTCATGTAATTCTCTAAAACTATACTCAAGGGCATCACAGTATTGTAATTTTATATAATTCACCTGCATTTCCAAAATACAAGATCATTATAAGAAAGAAAACTTCTTTTTATTCAGCTAGGTATGTAATATATGTGACAGATTTGCTTTATGTTATTCTCTATGTGCATCTAATTCCAGTTTCTTATATTCGTCACTGATATTCTCTTTCCTCTTTTAATGTAGTTTCTATTATTGGCAAAAACGTAATCCTACTGATGTAAAGCAAGCCAAATGTACAGAATCATACATTCATACTACAAAAGGGATTTTTCCTAACACAGTTCCCTACTGTGTTGCACATCTGGTCGATGGCAATATGGTAAAGCCAGAATAGCTGGTTTGCTCCTCCAGAAAAGCTGCCTGCATTTCTGCAGAACTGCTTCTCCAAATACTAAATCTACAGGCAAATTTATTCTGAATAGTTGTTACAATGGTCTTATTTTCTTACCAGTGTTCCATTAAGAATAATTTCCTATTAAGAACTGTTTCCAAATCCCTACTCCTAATCTTATTTCTCAAATTCTGGCTATTTTGCTTTGATCTATAGCATCCTAAAATTTTGACCAATTCCTTTAATTTATATCTTTTATGTCCTCAGCACTCACCAGAGTAGCTGTCCACTTTCAGAATTTGTATTTATTTTTATTTGAGCAGTTTATTTCCTCTCTTTACCTGTAAGTGACATAAAAGACAATACTCAACTGAATGCTAATGGATTATGTTCCAGCATTGTCTGATGTGCCACATTTTCCTTTCCTTTTTTATTTTCTGTCTTCAGAATTAAGCAGTTAATCCCAGATCACAAAGTAGTCTCTGAAAGTAATTTTATTTTCCCTTTTTGTGCAGTTTTTCCTGAACATCATTTTCTACAACCTGTAAAATTAGAAATTATCATGAAAATAACTGGTGACCTCCCAGGTCAAAATGTGACCTGGAATCTAATAGTAATTATATCACACACTGAACACCTGTCCAAGTAATACAGAGATTGCACTAATTCCAAGACATTATTGCATATCTTTTTTTTTTTACTGTATAAATATTCAGTAGAGCCCTTATCCCATCATGTGCATGATGAGGTGACTATTTTATATTGAAACATGCCCACTTCAGCATCAGGTCCTCTTCAAAAGTCTCAGAATAAAACACCATAAGCAAATGCATTGTATTGCAGGCTGTTATCCTACAAGGAGGTCAACATAGATGGGATCCAAACTGCATTTTAATAATGAACAAAATCTATTTAACCAAATGGTCTTATACTGACTTCTTTATTGTAACCTTGCTTATCTTGAAAAGAATATTCAGTCATCTAACTGGCTTTCCAGTTTCCATTTTAAAATACTTCCACATCAGATAAGTACTGTTTTCCCTTTTATTGTCCTCTGACTTTCTTAATTTGCCAGTTTTTCAGATTTTCTATGGCTCCTTCCCTTTTAATTGTCACACATTATATCCAAATGTAATACATTCACTGACATTTCTGGTCAAGAAATAGCAGCCTGTAAGATTACTGGTTTTCATGCCATTGCATTTTTGATTTAGAGCAAGCTAGTACAGTTGTAATTACTGCCAACTGGATGTAGTTCCTAAGGTTACGTCTGTGTTACTGAGCTAAAGAGGGCTCAGGCACACACTTGAGCTCTACCATGTGATAATCCAAGCCATTTAGTAACAGTTAAATGCCTGCTCTTCGGTATGCTTGCGGCCCAGGCCAACAAGCACTCAGGTAAAATACTGCAACATTTGAGGAATAGCATGGGTTAGGGACTCTTCTAATGGGCAGTTCAAGTGAGGCTACCCTGGCTCAGGAGAGCAGATGGGTTAGCCAGGCAAATGTGAGGTGAAATTTGCTACCGGCTCTTAACTGGGCTGTGGTGCCTTTTGTTTTCTAATACAGACGTGACCGAAGAAATTAAACGCAGTCAAAAACTGGTAGAGAGATACCTTCATATGATGCTGTTCCCAAACCTGCACAGAGGATGTGAGCTGTAGGTGTGGGAGAAGAGCAGACCAGCGTTAGGCTGACTGTGACTTCCCCAGGGCAGGCAAATTCTCAGCCTGGGAGTAGGAATGGATCTTGGCTAGCTTGTGCTACCTCCAGTGAGCAGAACAGGGGTACAAAATCTGGACCCCTTACTATATTCAGATACTTTTCTGTATTTTTAATTACCATTTTTGTTAGCTGTTTCTTCAACTACCTTTTCAAATAAATGGTCTGATTCATAGACAGTGGTCTTAGGTTTCCTTTTATTCAGTATTATTCTATTGGGGAAAAAAAGAAAAAAAAACTGCTCAAGAAACTCAAAAAAATCTGATTTCTTGTGTTGCTTTAAGAGTTTCACATACTTGAAGAATATATTAGCAAAATTATACTAATTAAGTGGATAATTAGACTTTCTTAGATAGCATCACATGGTCTGAGCTCTCTTTCTGTTCTATCTTTGCATGATGGCAAGCTTAAAGTTCCCCTTTCCAGTTCCATTTCCTTTTCTCCAACTTTATACTTCATTAAACATTTTTTCGCAGTGGAATCTTTCTCTTGTTCTATTGCAATGTTACTCTGAACCACCTTTCTGCTATTACTCGTCAAACCCATTACCTTTCTGTCAATGATTTTCACAATATGTTTACGCTTCTTCTGGTCTTTTTATTAAACCAGAAGTATTGTACAGTCATAAGGTCTTAATTTTAGATCTAGTATCTCTTCTTTTCCTGATCACTATCAGATCTGGTACTGAATTAACTCTCATTACTTCTTCCAGTTCTTTTAAGTACTATACAAAAATATCCTCCTGTAACCTGTTTTGAAGCACTTCTTGCATGTAACTCAAATTCCTCTTTTACAGATTTTCATATATTCCCATATAAATAGCAATATATGTATGTATAACATGAATATAATATATGTGTATATATATGATAACCATAGAGACCCTCATAAACATAAAGAAAGTCAAACAAATCAAACCTTCAACATAATCTTCATGGATTTTACATCTTCCATTTTCATTTGTGAAATCATTTCTGCATCTGCCAGCCATGTGATCTGCAGAATCTGCAAGCAGGGTGGTTATTTTATAAATTAAGTTTCCCTCACCTTATATTCCTTATATAGCTACAGACAGTTATATGCTATTTATGTCTTAGCCAGTCTTGTTTGTAATGTAATCAAAGAACATTTCTTGGAATTTGTAGTGGTACTGCACCTCTCAAGACCACCTGTACCTAAGCTGTGTTTACAAACAGAAAGACCTATTTTTTCATTATGATTTCCTACAGGTCTTTATAGATTAGGTATGTTTTCACATCTCAATGTAGCAATTCAATCAACTTCATTCCCCTCTGGCAAATGTTTCCCTATGGTTACACTTACTCATTTGCTGAAAAATCATTCTTGTTTTGTTAGTATTTCCAGCTATGCTTTCCTCACTGTTCCTAATATATTTAAAGACATTTCAACTGATTATTTTAACTGAGATTTTATCACTCAAAAATTGCAAATCAAAAGTACACAAAGTTGAGTGTAAAAATAATTTTATCATCAAAACGCAAGTATAAATTTTAGATTAGTAGTACTATAAAAAAAGCAATAGTTTAGTAACTTATGCTATACCAACGCAGTACTCTCAAAACTAATTTTCTAAAACTGTGCTAAGTCAGTTTCAGGTACTTCCTTCAAACAATAATATGCCATTGTTAGAACTGTATTATTTCTCATGATGAACAAGGCCTTATTCTGTAACAACTCTGCTGTAAAATGAATATGAATATTAAGTCACAGATTATTTCAGGATCTGTATTGCATCATATTGTTAATAGAAAGGACAAATCTTCAGCAACCAGCAGTGACTTAACTGCATGCTTTCAATTTGCAGCATTTGAGGCTATACCCCAGAAAGTCCCAGCAGTTTTTACATAGTTTTTAATATTCTTTCATTTTCTATGGACAATTTTCATATAGTTTATCTTTACAAAATTAGTTGCAGTTGATACAGCTTCATTTTAGAAAAAAACTTACTGCTTCTATTGTTCAACATAAATTCCTCATTGGGGTAACCATTCTAGAAATTCCAGATTTCCTCTGCTTTCTAATCATGGTCTGTAATGCCATCCTCATGCTCTGTACACAAATCTGGCAAAGGTGCTTTATTAATGGCCTCAAAATTATGCAAAGTCCTGTATGTAACTACACTAGTTAAAAACTTTTAGTTAAAACCAAAAATTACATTCTCACTCACACCTCCAAGCATTTTCTACTATATTGCTATTATTAGTGCTATGGTTATTGCAAATTACTGTAGGTATCAGAAGAGCCTAGAGAATCATATTTTACACATCTAAAGCAAAAGTTTTGAACAACACTGTTTATGTTTTATCATGGCATTCTTTTTACTGCAATCCAAATAATTTAGATTATCTAAAGGACATTTAGTATAGCTAATAAAATGTGTAGGTATCTATCCCATAAAAAACATTTAACTATTATTCAATATTTCGGCTATAACAGAACATGGTTTTCAAAAATTCTCCTGATTTTATGCATGTATATCTTTTAGTTGTCTTTTTCAAAAAATTCTATTTCCTCATATTGCTATCAATACAAAGCACTCTTTCCAATAGCATTTCCTTATAGGCAAACAAAACTGAAAACTTCTGCCGTACCATTTATGAACACAGCATGGTTTCATTCAGATGCTCTTTTCAAGTTAGCATTCCTATATTGAACAAGGACCATAAGTCTTTATTTTTACAGGAATGTTTATCTCTGTCTATAGTTATTATTCCATTGATGTAGGCAGCAAGGTACTTTGATCCTCTGAAGGCACATGTATCATAAAAAACTTTAAATGCTCTCAGGAATTGTTACATTTCTTCTCTACTTTACTGGAAGTCCTAAAATAGCAGCTCCATCCAGCATTTAGAAGTACATATATTCTTGAGTATATATGATCATGCTCAAGGCAATATTTTAGGCAAATGGATGCAAACATACGAGAAAAAAAGTGATCCATATTGGACCAAAAGAGTCAGGAGAGATGAGTGTAGAAAGGAACCAGAAACTTAGGTTAAAAAAAGGAACAAAAAAAAAATAGGGAGAGGACAGAGAACTCAAGAGAAGGAGAGATCTTTAACAGGTATATATCAAGAAAATATTACCAGAAGGAGAAACAAAATAATTTGACCTTTTAATAATTACTGTATGGAAAAAGAAATTTCACCTTTTAATAAGTCAGATTTTACCAGTAGACAACTTTGTAAGTCTACCCCACTTTTTGCAAGTGAGCCATATAGGACTCAGTTGTTAAAATAAAGACTAATGATGAATTTTATTAAACTTATATGTCTTTAATATGGATTGTTTACTCATCACATTTGATTTTACATTTCTACAAACATCTTCAATTCACAATTCACAATTACATTGGGAAAACAACACATTTTATATGAAGGCAGAAGAACAATATTTTTTGACTATTCAAACCATAAAAAATTCATGAGTGCCATATTCTTCTTTTTCTATGTCTTCAGTACTATCAGTCAAGAAAATACTGGTATCAGCATCAAAGGATGGGTCAGCAATCTTCCTCATCAGAAGTTAGGACAATACTTTCAACATGGAAAGTAGGATTTTCAGAGAGGTAGCAAGTGAAAAGCTTCAGAAAGGATGGCAGCTATAAAGAGTCAGGAAAAAAGAAAAAAAAAACAGGGAAAGATAAGATAACAAGATTGAAAAGGACAGGAAAAAGCAATAAGCATGAAACGGCAACAGCAACAATGTGTTTATTCATATTAGAAACAGTACAAGAACACTGACAGAAAAGGTGAGGAATAAGGCAGCCATTCTTAGAGAGGTCTAAAGAAAAAATCTAGCATGGTATGAAATGCTCAGTTACTCCTCAATTAAGGTGACAGGCCAGTCCCTTAACCTTCAGTTTGAACTAGTCAGTTCAGAGAAGGATTCCTGTGAAGTCAGCAAACTAAAATGGGCACCTCCAGAGGGCGATTCATCCCATCCTAAGGTCTAAATCTTAGACTCTGAATCACAGATTTGAAATGTAATTAATTTTGTGATATTCAGTAGGTATTTATGAACCTCGCATCTCATCTTCAAGCTGAATATATATGGATAACAACATCTGGATTAAAATTATAAGCAATTCAGTGTATTTTCAACTTCCTTTAATCTGAATAAAGAAAATTTACTAATGACTTTCTTCTGCACAGAACATGTAATAGGTTTGTGCTGCACAGTATTTTTTACTGCTGAACAGTACTTTTGTGCACTACACTGAGCACAAAACCTCCAAATAAAAGGAAATTTCCTTCTCTGCTAGAACTAACTATGTACTACTGGGGCTTCAAGTTTATCTGCTGTAAATAAAACTTTTAGCTTAACATCGCTAGGATTCTCTATTCCAAACATTAGGACCTAATTCATTAAATATCACATTTAACTGATACTTAAAATGACAGTGCTGATATTTCAGTAATTTGCTACTAAATGCAGTAAATACTGCTGTGAAAAAATGCTGAAATCCAATGTCATGGTCACGGACACATATTATAACGGTTATTTTAAATGAACTATAATCAAATAAAAGAGTCATAGATGAAGAGCTGGTTTTAAAGTTGGTATACAGCCCAGTCTCTACGCAGGAACCTTCACTGTGGAACTGGTCTGTGGAAACAAACTCTTCATACCACCTTCACCAGCTTGCCAGCCCAGGTGCAAAACCAAGACTGTGTGCTTACAGAACAGCAGTACCAACGCATAAATAATCAGAGAAGAGGATGGGAAAGCGAGCTTTCCTGCTGGGCAGTGATCTGGGGGCTGAAATACACCAAAGGGACAGTTCACTGTTGGCACTTCCTTTTGATATGGAAAGCCTGAGAGACATAGTCCTGGGTCTGCACAATTCATACCCATTTGGAAACCTAAGCATGCAGTGGTTTTCCAGTAATGACTATTTTAGAATACAGTCATCTTAATACTGCCTATTACATGAGGACAGCACAGAGTGGTCAATTGCAATGCAATTAAAATGACATCTTTAAAATCTAAGCATACGTGAAATGTGATTTTTGCTCTGAACAATTTACATGATCTCAACAATTTTAGAGTCATGCAACATGAAATAGTGTAACATCAATGCAAAACAACTTAATAAGGGCTAACTATAAAATACATCAAGAAGTCTCTTATTTAGAACTTCTGAAAATTTTATCTGCATTTAATTTCATTTTCCTTCTAGAATGAACATAAAGAGTACAGTTATGTTTGTTTTTCAGTATTCATATCTTTACTGGGTGCCTTTAAAAACTGTTGCCCAGTGACACAGACATGGCACAGGAATGGGAACCCTGTCACACAGCAATTTATAGCATAGTTCTTACATTGACCTATCTCTATCAGCAGAAATTAATACACTACATTCCAAAAAGTAGATGTTACCATTCCAAAATTAATTGTGAACTGGCACCATAAGACCACTCCCTGCCGCACCCATTTTCACTCTCTGTCCCTTTCA
This sequence comes from Acanthornis magna, assembly GCA_036785705.1. NCBI lineage: Eukaryota > Metazoa > Chordata > Aves > Passeriformes > Acanthizidae > Acanthornis > Acanthornis magna. The sequence continues at coordinate 20,635,070 of JAWUZG010000090.1, forward strand.
GCAATAGGGCACTTTTAAAGGAGATGTTAGTCTGCCATACATCAGCTCAGGGCTCAGTTGCGCTGGAGTGTTACTCAGGTAAACAGTAAAATGTTTTATGCGTACCACTGAGTGAATGTAAGAAAATGGGTGATCCTTATCTCTGTAGTTAAACGGGTTTTTTGCATAGTAATTCATGAAGACCAGTTATAGTCACTGCATATTAGTTAATTGCTCAGTTTAAAAAGTATGTGATTTCCCTAAACATATACTCTTGTTATAATACTAGATATACTTACAGGAATCATGCAGAAACTAAGCACATCCATTAACAAATTACTGAATGAAACTTTTTCTTTTCAATTTCCTAATTAATTTTATTTTATTACAGCTTATGGATGAAATCCACACTGATGTCTAACCTGTAATGAATGCAAATGTAAGTAATCCATTGTTCTACAGCTACATTTGGTTATTAATTGATTGACTTTGCCTAGTCCTGCTGAGTAACAATTAATTAGCAGTTTCTATTTTCAATTTCAGTACTATTACAATTAGGTTTTACACACAAATTATGACACTCTTAACTGTTATTGCATGCCTGCTTGTGCCTTTTCCTAAATGCCAGTGACTAGAATTAACAGAAATAGATATTAAAAAACTGTTTTGATTTTTTCATGTCTTATAGTGGAGTTTTTAAGAGCTAACTTGGGAAGACAAACATTAGGGCAGTCATAATTTCAGCAGGATAATGAATGCTAGGATTCAGGTTGGCCCTGAAAGTCAATTTAAAGCCTTCCTTAGAAGCAGCTGTGCTAAAATAAAAATGCACAGTGAGTAAAGTACAGCTCAGAACAGCAGTTAGAAAGCTGAAATCTCGCTCTGTTTTCCATGCAAGCACAAAGCATAACACATCTGAGCACTATATACAAAATACTACTGTAAATATGCACCTGACTCCTCCCTTTTATCCTGTTATTTCTCCTATAGTCATTAAGATTTTTTTCATCTTTCCTTCTGCAAAGGAGTCATTTCTTTCTCTCCATTTTAGTTTCTTCCTCTGCTTTTTCCTACTCACGTGCATAATTTTTGAAATGCCAGAATTTAAAAGGTCTGTGGATCCAAGCCTGGGGTTAAATACCAAGTTCTGAAAGCTTTTAGTATGGCTGAAGATCAATAACTTAAATTGTACATGTTTGTGTTCTCTTATTTCCATCAAGGATATAAAAATACTAGAATAAAGTTCAGCAATGAATCTATTTAGATAACTGTAACCTTAGAATGAGATCACCATTCTGTAAAGAGCTATGCTCATACAGCAACACATAACAACCATTTTTACTGATTTGAATTATATCGATATCTCTGATACCTTATTTTCATGTTTAGCTGTTATGAGATGCGCATGTCCACTTCTCTCCTTTAGTAGCCATTCTAAATGATGCACACAATGCTTCAACAAATTAAATTATTCATGTCTTATAACACTTTATAACCATCTTATTGTAAGATACTTAGGAGATAAAAATAGCTAGAGCTAAGACTAGCATAATGTACACAAATATAAGTATTTTCTATTCTGTAACAATTCATAAACAACATTTATTACCTGCATCCATGACATACATTTTTAAATGCCAGGTCTTGTAAACACAAAATCCATCTTTGCAATATTTATTCAAGTAGCTTAATAGCCATAATATCAAATGTTGTTTCACACCTAGTATCAACATTTGATGTTTCATTGACACAGTAACAGGAAGCCAGCTCAGTGTAAGTTACTTTGTAGAAGATAGTGCCAGAACTTCAAGGTGTTACTTCTCAGGAATCATGAACTCCTGCAGTGTTTAAAGATAAAATGACATATGACAAACAACAAAAGCAAAGCCAATTTTTAGGGACCAATATTGACTAACTAAAAGAATGGTATCTATATCCAATATAGATATCAACCAAGAGAGAAACACAAAAATAGTTTTCTATTTAAATCAAATAAAAATAACATACTCTCCTAGGAAAAAAAAACCAAACCAACCAACCCCACCATCCCCAAAAGTATGCTTTTTTTTACTATTGTTATGGTGATCTTGGTACATAATATATTTGTATAGTCAAGTGTTGACAGGATTAATTACTGAGTTCCAAACTTGAGCAGAAATCATGTACCTCGTTAGCTAAGTTTAATCATAGACATAAGTAGGCAATCACAATCAATATTAAGAAGGAAAACTGTTAAATAAAAACTTAAGACTTATGAAAAGATCTGTGCCCAAAAAAACCCACTGCATTTTTAAAAAACCCTTTCATTTAAGGGAATGTCCTATGACATTGCTTTCAGCCTTTCTGTAGACTCTTTAGTCTTCATGAACTACTTTTTAGGGATCTGCAAAATAATAATTAAGAAAAGCAATCCCACTATCCATAAGCTTCAATTTATCACCAGTAGGTGTAATAATCCACTGAATTAATTTTATTTAGGAAGATCATGGATCACAGAAAAACACAGATCAAAGGGGCCAGGCTTTAGAAATCTGAGACTTTTTCCCGCTGCTTAGGAAGAAAAACATTATCTAAAAGCCGTAACTCATCATGTGGAAAAAACTCCATCACATTCTTATGAGTGCTACAGGAAGGGGGGAAAGGAATAAATGAATTCATCTACGATCAGCAGATTTCAAATGATGGGACATGTCCCATTTGGAGAAGATGCAAACTGTGTGTTGTAAAGGAGAAGCATTACTATTTTGCACCCAGCAGTTCCACAGCATCTCATTTGAATCCTTTTGCATTCCCTGGTGAGGCCATGCTGCCAATACTGTGTTCCATCTGGGGCTCCTTGCTACAAGGACACTGAGGTGCTGGAGCACCAGAGAAAGGCCATGGAGCTGGTGAAGGGTCTGGAGCCCAAGTCCTGTGAGGAGCAGCTGAGGGAGCTGAGGCTGTTCAGCCTGGAGAGAAGGAGGCTCAGGGGGGAACATTATCATTCTCTACAACTGCCTGAAAGGAGGGTGTAGCTAGGTGGGGGTCAGTCTCTTCTCCCAGGTAGCCAGCAACAGGACAAGAGGAAATGGCCTCAAGTTGTTCCAGAGGAGTTTTAGATTGGATATTAGGAAACATTTCTTCACTGACAGGGTTGTTAAGCACTAGATCAGGCTGTCCAGGGCATTTAAAAGACATGTAGACACAGCACTTAGGGGACATGGGTTAGTGGTGGATTTTTGCTGTTAGGTTTATAGTTAACTTGATGACCTTAAGGGCCTTTTTCAATCTAAATTACTGTATTCTGTGATTCCTTTGTCTGTCTGCATCTGCAGTGCAGAATTCCACAGGCAGGAGAGGCTGAAGTACAGTGGGAGAGAAGACAAGGTTTAGATGTGAAAGATTGATAGGACCATTTGTACCTTTGCATGTAATTGTTCCTGGAGTAGGCAGGATAGTAGGTTTTCCACTTAAAAGGCTCATGTACAGAAACTGGAGAAGAAGCTGAGGTTCCAGAAGAAGGTAAGGGTGTAGCTAGGACAAGGGTGGAGTGAGCTAGAGTCATACAGAGAGCTGTAGCCGTGTTTTCTAGTAAACTGACTTTCAGCTGACCTCAGCGTATTTATCCAACTGTGATCTTTCCAACTCTTATTGAAACCCCTTTTCTGATACCTATTCCAAATTCTTCATTCATGTACACTCAGAACTACCAATACGCCCCATCACTGCTTCTGTACCCATGTGCCCTAGACTCATAAATCTCTCTCTCTTGTCACTCACAGGTGAAGCCAGGAAATCACCTTTTTCCACACTATAGCAGAAGTCACTCTCTCCTTCCTTACGAGTTGCTTTCTGATACAAGGCAAAGACTCCCCTCAATCTCATATTCAGCTTGTATGTCAAGCCTGGGCAAAGACAACATCAGAATCATGTAAGCTAGCAACAGGTGCTTAGCAAGATAATTCAAAAACAAGCATAGCTGCTCTCATTTTCCACATATGTATCAAAAGACATGAGTAAGAAAAATGGAACACAAAAAAGGTTAATTAGGGCACCTGCCAACTTGCTTTATCCTTTTAAAAAACTATTGTCAGTATTTTTTCCAGTATTTTATTTAAATTTCATAAAATACACTATAGTGATTTTAGATCAAACAAATAATTTCTTAAAAATATTTAAGATAAACATATTTATACCGCTTGAATATAGCTTATAGTTTGGTGTACCTCAAATTTGACATCACTGCAATTCCTAACACAAATATGCACAGAAGGTTGGAAAAGCTAACATCTCTACAAATTACTTATGGATGTGCTTGTATGGTACTCAGGACAATGGGAAGTAACCTATGTGAAGGGCAACTAAAAGCACTGATAATATAAATATTTTATGATGGTGGAAAATTTTTAATAGCAAAAAAAAAGTAACAAAAGACATGATATGAGGATAAAGAAGCTTTTTAAATGTAAAATTACCATTCAGGGAAATAAATTAAAAGAAGTTGGTCAAATACAACCGGGATTTTTACAAAAGTAATAAACAGGCATTAATATCTGTAATATTAATGTCTGTAATAAACAGACATTAATAATTGTAAGGAAAGCTTATGCCCACTAATAATGACAGAATAGAAAATTTTAAAATCTGTTTTTCTAGCAATGAGGAATCAGGCTTGAATTCAAAGAAGGATATATATCGTTATCTAATGGAGTTGACAAGTTTAATCTTTGTCAGATGAGGACCCAAGACTAGAAAAATTATACTTACTTCTCAGAAAATTAAATCTACTAGTCAAGAGTATATATGAAAAGTAAGACCAGTCAAGAATTTTAGGGAACCTCAAGGACAACACAACAAGTAAGAACCCCACATTTCTGTTACTGGGGAAGGTGTGATGGGGACAGAAGGATTAATGCTGCCAGACTGCTCTTCCTGGCTCCTTTCTGGGCACCTCTTGCTGTTGCTTCTTGTGGAGAGGCATGCAACTTACCTAAAACTGACAAGACAGGGAGTGCTCTCTACTTCTTCATACACTCCAGAATATCGGTTCCCACTTGTTTTGAGCAACAGACTATTATCAGCCCTCAGCAATTTTCAAAAGCCACCACACACCCATCTGATCAAACTTTTAATTGGAAACACTATTTAAAGCACTCTTATGGTTTAGCCAAACAGGTGTTCAATTCACCATAGCCTTGGAGTCCTCTAGGGGTTTGCACACAACAGTTTGGAAACCAGTCCAGCTATTTCAAAGATACAATGATACCTTCTATTCCATCCCTCCCTCCAGACCTTTGGGTTGCTGTGTGAAATATTTCTGTCCCTTTATCTGATTTTCCCCAGGATGAATTTTAGGGCCTGCTACTGCTTTTAGCTTCTGAAGTAGCAATAAACTGGCATTTTCCATTGCCCACAGATTTGTGAACAATAGAAGTAAAACTGATCTGCCCATCTGTAATATTGCTGCTGCCACAAAAAGAACAATAAAAAATCTACAGATTCAAGAAAATGAGAGCATTATACACTTGATTCATGTTAAAAAATTTATCATCAATCAATGAGGACTACAAACAGATTATTTACACATTCAGAATGATTTTAAGAAATTAATAGAAGCTGCTATAAATCCATGCAAACACCAGTAACGTGGCTTGAGAGCCCTGGCTTCTCACAGCAGCAAGACATTACCTATCATTTTAACGGTGATATTCCAACCCTATAGAGCAGGCAGGAACTCCAAGTTCAACACATGTACTTTAAGCTCGTTGGGGTTATGAAACTCTGAGAAAGAGGGGGAATAGAATCTTCTCTTCATTTTGCAGCCCCTGCTGTTAAAAAGAACAGCTACAAGTCCCTGCCTTCCTGAGTGGCAGGACTGGTCACAGCCTGCTGAGCTCACAGTTTACGGGCTGATGGCTGCTGTAATCCAAAAGCCACTGCCTCTCTCTGATGATGGATACGGCTGAACAGTGGGGTCAGCGATATCTGGCCACTGTGACAGCCATGGCTCCTGGATCACCACAGGTCCTGCTGTGAGGTCCTTCTGCAGCTCTTCAGGGTCAACATTAGGTCTGACTCCAACTGTGAATATTTTCCTTTTATCATCTGCAAGCTTTACAACTGCACTTTTTCAGACTGTTTAGGAACAGGTGGACCAGCAAAGATGCCAGTACAAAACTCTGTGAGGGGGCAGTGTTGAAACTGCCCCTTAGTCACTGTACTGTTCCTTATCTTCTAACCCTTTACTAATCCACAGAGAATTTTAAGTAACTCCATACTTCATTTTGTTAACAGTCTTCAGTTACTGAACTTTCAAAAAACTTTCCGGTCACTTTTACCTGTGGGTCTGGAAATGACTCCAAATAACTAGCAAAGATCTAAGACAAAACTACTTGTACAAAAACCACGATGCTTGCTAATACACCTATCCATGTTCCTATTAATTGCATGCTTTGTCACAATCACTGGCATTTTGTGTCATGGTACATGGTACTACTTTTTAGTCCATTAGTCCATTTAGTCCATTAGTCCATGACCATCCCTAAAACCCTTTTGAAAACCAGGGTCACATTTGTTACTTTCCATTCCTTTGTTATCAAGGCTAATTTAAGTACCAGATTGCACAACACAGTTCATGGTTTGTTCACCAATTTAATTTCTGAATTTCTCTGGGACTATTGAATGAACAGTATGTTCAAATTATTAATGTTTAGTCAATCAATTTGTTAAAAAGCCTTTTATTGATACATCAAATGTGGGCTATTCCTTATAAAAACAGCTCCTATTTGGGGATGTCTCTAATCTTCCAGACATAAACCTTGCCAGTGCAATGAGTTCAAGTATTTCTTTCTGTAATGGCTTTGTCTTTCTCCTTAACCACAATTACCTAATAAACTCACCTCCTTACTGCAAAATTTACACTTGAAAAAAATGGGGTTTGGCTTTTAGAATTTTAGCCCATTGCATTTCAAAATCTTTTTGTTCTGCCTCATATTAGGCCTACGCTTGCCAGAATTGTGCTCTTTGCTGGTTTGCTTGCTTGGATTCTACCTTTTCTAGTAGCTTCTTTTACTGTTGAACTGTGTTGGATAATTCTTATTTTATTGGGTTAGAATCAGAAAACAAAGTCCCCCTGTATTTTTTCATACTTATTTCAACTGTATCTTCTTTAGTACACAATTCTTCTGTTTTTAGACAAGACTGGATTCTTTAAAATTTTATTTTAATCTTTTTCTCTCCTACAAGTTTGACAGACTATGGTATCTCACTACTGAATGGTTCTTCCACAGTCATTTGTTGTGTGCTGATCTAGACTAAATCAAGGGCTATCCCTCTCCTTTTGGATTCCCTAGCTTGTTTGCTCAACATGCACTACATTTTGTATTTAGATATCAATGATATCTAAATACACAGCCTGTTCATGATGGCCTAATGAGGCCTACCATTAAGTTTATCCAGTCTATACATATATAACCAAGAACTTTTGCAATGATCAAGCTTTTGTGTTGCACAGCCTCCCCAGTCTCCCACAGTACCTCACTGTAACTGCCTCCATCCCATCAACCAGCCCAGAGCTCTTACTAAAGCTCTCCTATTCAGCTATAGGACCATATAGAGCTACATTTCGTGGTTTATTCTGATAAAACCAAACCTTTGGACTATATTTTCTTTGGTACATACTGTGCCATTTGTCTGCATAGTCCAAGCCACCACCTCTGCAATCAGCCAGGCACTCAACATTCCATCATCCCTGTATGATCTACACACTGACATTTCAGTGTCCCTTTGAAAGAAAGAGTCACGTGCAGACCCACTTACAGAAAGGGGGTTTCATACCTGGGGAATTCCCCATTGAATTCATCCTTACCACTTTTCTGAAGACTCATTACTTTCAAGGCACAATGGAAGCAGAGCACTATAAGATAGCAATGTGCCAAGATACCAAATAAAAACTAGTGATCTCCTTCCCAAGAGAGATCAAATGGCATTTGCAAAAAAGGACTGATGAATGCCACAGTTGTGGTTATTCAAGATTTCTGTACCAAGAGATGCTGTGTCAAGAAGAGAACATATGAAGGATGCTACGGAAGTATAAACAGTCCTTCTGCATACACTGCAGAATTTTGTGATATTTGCGTTTACTTCCTTATAAGGGAAGGGAGAATCTGCTTTTACTGCTGTGCAGAAGAGAAGAGAGGGATGCTTTTAGGACACAATGCCAGTAGCTACAGCCTTGAGTTTGACAGCTGAGAAGGCCTCTGGGGCTAGCATTTTTTCTGTTGGCTGCAACTCACTTCTTTCCCTTTTCTGAAGCCTCTGGTTGGAGCACCTTCTTTCTGCATGAACTATGATGTGGCATCAGCACAACATCCAACAGCTACGCTACAACATCCAGTGTGTATTCATTATTATTTATCTGTACTACCATAAATCTTGGAAGAGCTCACCCTGAACCACTTCACATTGTGCTGGGCCATGAATAAACACACACCAAAATATAGGTATGCTTAAATTCTATATAAAGAGACAACAGAGGGATTATGGCAGAGTCCAAATGCACTACTGTGATATGTGTTGGCATTAATATACCTGCAATATGTTGTCTAGCTGGATTTTTTAAAGCTTCACAGTACATAAAACTTTTAAGAAAAAATTAAAGGGAAGATAGTGAACACTTCTGCTTATGAATAAGTCAACCAATACATGAGAGGCAGCTGAGGAGAAAATATCCAGTGTGGTCTGAAAACTTAATGACCAAATGATGGAAGTTGGCATCATATGTCGATCAAAACCAGAGTCAACCTCTTGATACTGAAGGAGAGGTATCAGGTAGAAGTAGTCCTGATGGGCCTTGAAAATAAAGACAGATAGCTTATCTTCATTGGTTTAAAATGAAGCAGAAAATTGAGAATACCAAAGAAGTAAGTTTGCAAAGTGGTATTTACAGAAGAGCAGCACTTTGACTAGTTAACAAGCAAGGCAAGGCTGCATTTTGTGAAGGCAAAGTGAAAGATTTTCTAACAAAGACTTGATCCATGAAAAACCTGGATAAAAAAACAAAATCATCTATCAGAGAAAATTATCTTCCTTTAAGACTTGGAAAAAGATTCCCAAAAGGCAGGTTTACCCTAGATTTGATGGCAAAACAAATGACAGCATGATGATATAATTCATAAAGGATCCAGAGAGGTTTTGTGAGGGCATCAACCTAACTACAAAAAAACCTACTAGCAAAAGATCAATATTTGTAACTGGAAATAAAGAACTGAGGGCACTGCTGAAGAAAATTTTCATGCATTAAATCTGCTTAGGATTGGAAAAGAAGAGGTGTATGAAATGCATAAAACATTGTTTTTCCTACAAAACTGTGAACTGAGAAAATTCTTTTGTGTCATATTTATAACTAACTTGTTACAGCTATCTATGCTACCACATTTTGACTTTCAAGGGTCAAAGAAAAACAATGTTTGTGATGTTACAATGTGAGGAGTGCCTTTTTCAACACAAAGGACATGCTACATTCAGGGCAGTTACAATACAAGCAGGGTGCAAACAGCAGTAGAGGAAAAGATCTCAAGAGACTTAGAACAACTAACATGCTGAATGTTCAGGCACATTCCTTTGCTCTTCCTTCTCAGTGCACAGAAGGAAACTTACTCTGTTGTAGTTTGGCATTTCAGCTCTTGAGGTATTCTCAAGCCCAGACAATGTGTAGCTGTGCAGCAAATGCCCACTCCCTACGTTCCAAAGCATCATCTCCTTCTCTTGATATCTGTTTTCTTGCTTTTGTCCTGGTTTCAGTCATTTATAGCATGAGTTAAACCAAAGAAACAATCAGATCAGGTTCTCAACAACAGGGGTAAGCAGCAGTGAGTACTGGAGAGCTGGTTACAACACGAGACAATTCAGAGTTCCTTCTCTTCCAAATATTTGTAGCTGCACTGAAGCAGGCAGAACAGACTTACGCCCCACCATTATCTCCCTCAAAGTACTGGGAAGTTGCCATCACAGGAAGGGGAAGCAGTCACACCCAGGTGATCTGCCTCTCAATGATGATGAGAGAAAAAATCAGATACAGATGAAACATGCAGAGGATTCCTCATACCCCACTCACTGGCATGACAATTTCCTTCCTTTTCTCCTCCGAAGCTAAATCTATTCTGAACCACTTCTGATCTAGAGGCACAGCTAGAAGGCTGTGTTTAGGGGTTTGGGGGGTTTTTTGCAATCACCTAATCTCCCTCTGCTTTTCTTTCTTTTACCCAATTTACTGCAAGTAAAAATATATATGGCCAATAGGATTAAAAAGGTGAAAACAGCAAATGTTTTTAAATGTTTAGACCTATAGGTCTAAACATTTTAAAAAGAAAATACGCTGATGGAGACTTTTTTACGCAAAATGAAACATCCAATATTTTCAAATCATTATTTCATTTTATATTGCAAAATCTCAAAAGAATCACTGTTCAGGTTTTTAACCTAGAGCTCTGAAAATACCCATCCCATAATGAATATAATAAAACTGTGGTTTAAGCGCTCTTAAAGGTGATGCATTTCAAAATCATTAAGTTTTGTGTTTGAACAAGAAATTATGGCTTCTGCTTAGCACTAATTTCATTTAGCAACCCATTGTCCTCTGTTCTTAGCTGTAACTGTCATTTTGAATACACAATTCACACACTAATTCACAAGTAGTCACTGAGTCTTCTTCAATGCTTCAAAGTTCTCATACTCCCCTCCAACAGAAGAAAACCAAAAACTTGGAGAAAAGCATTTACTGGAAGTTTTAAATCTGTCATATATTCAGTGCAATGAAAAATACTATTAGCTATCTATTTAGTTCTCCTTTCAGGTATATATTTTTCCAACCCATACTGTGGGTTTTGGTGGTTTTGTTTGGTTTTTTTAAATTGGACTCTCTAGTCTACTTCTGATTTGAGTCTGGTTTCTTTTTTGGTCCTGCTCTTTCTTCAAATTACTTTCATTTCATGCTGCTCTTGTGCCAAGCAATAAAAATAATCCTGTGCTCCTTAACCTTTACTCATCAATTATTATCTGTGTCCTTGCTTCATGAAGAATCTCTAATTGTCCTTACACACAATTCCTCTAGACCTTTACAGCCCTTGATAATTATCCACAAATTCAGTAACATTTCCAGTTCTTCCTTTTTTTTTAATACTAAGACACAGTTGTAAACTTCATTGAATTTAAATACCAGAAAGGAAATACAACATCATAAAAAAGGGCACAGAGTTTACAATACCCCTTTTGTTATACAGGGAAAACACCTACATGTAGTTTTTCCTCATTTGTATATAAAAATAGGAGTCAAACCATTTACTGTACCCATAGCTACAGGAAAAGAACTTCCTCCTTAACCCAAACATAGATATTTATAGTTATTTTTGGGTGAATCCACTGACATATGATACGGGTAATATGTAGTTCCTACCTAAAACTATGGCTAATCAGCATGTATGATCAAATTCACTGATAATGCCAGCTCAGTTTAATTTAACCAAGTTACACTGATACAAGAATAAGTGTGTATTTATTAACATTGCAACATTCAACCCAGCAGGAGAACTATGTTAGAAAATCAGTTTGCAATATCTACACAAGTATTAGTGGTATAAACAGTTTTTACAGATCTATAAATTTCAAAAATTTCATCGGTCAAAACATAGAGCAAGTCAGGGACACACTATTCTGAAAATAAAGAAAATAAACAACTTAGAACTCCCTACCTAATTGCAGTAGGGAAGAACTTCAGGGTCCCATGGTGAATTACCTAAGAATATTAAAATCCTTAGTGGATACACTGTATATATTTTCTAAAAATAACTGAAGTAATTTTACATAAGTCAAACCTCTTGATTCACATTTTTATCACTATTAGTCAACATCAGTAAAGACCAACTATTGAAAAAGTCAATCATTTCGATGTACTTACAGCTGAATTTTCTCATCATGTGAGCAACTATCCACAAAGCCTCAGTGCCATTAAGAAGTTTTGAGGAATATAGTATTTGGTACTGCCAAAAAAACATAATTAAAAGAATGCATGTAAATTATACTAATTTTCTAATTAGAAATGCTTTATGATTAGTTCACATCTAAAGTACATGTGGGGGAAAAGCAGGACTTACATTATCTCAATAGGCAGGTTCCAGCACAATCAATGAGACAGTGACAGAATTCACAGTAAGGAGTCACAGTAGGGTCCTGATCTTGCAACTGAACTTTCACAAAAAGAACCCCACACTACTGCAGAATCTCCTGAATTTCAATAGGGCCCTACCCACACATAATCAATTACAGAGTCTGCCTATGTGGGAGTAACAACAGCGAGAACAGGACATGTTCCTCCACACACCTGCAAAAATACCAAGATTTAAAAAAAAATAAAATTAGTAACATGCAGCAGCAAAACCTACCGATAGCCTGTTTTATTACAGCATTTAGCACATAATAAAGGAGTTCCATACATCTTTAAGTTGCATATTATTTATAGGAATTTTTAGCTCCTTCTTTAAAGAATGTTGGCTTAAATTTGCTTATGAATTTTACATGTAGTGACAGCACATTATAGAAGCTTTTACTGATATTACTTGAAATATAATTTTTTAATTATCATTTCCTAAAAATTAATTATCCTAGTTTCTTTGGTCTATTGTGCAAGTCACTTTTTAATGCTTCAACCTTCTAAAAATCTGTCCCACAACATCCATTTTAGGGACACAGCATAGGCCTGTGAATTTATGGAGGTCTTCATGACTGCCAGAGTATCTGACCTCATATAGCAGCATCCAAGACCCAAGTCTTCAAAAATAAATGATAAAAAGCAGTTTAGAATCAGTCATTTTGAGACTAAAAAGTGGCAGCTTTTTAAAACAAAAAATCCTATGGAAATTCTTTGTTAGGTTTAAGGACTTCATGAACACCACTTAAAATACAGGAAGCACACAACGTAGTGTTGAACAAGAATATGCCACCACTTTGCTGTTGACACAAAACTTAACATTCATTATTTGACCGTACTCTTCTTATTAGAAACACATCTATGTTCATTTTTAAAAGGAAAACGTTATAAAATGCTATAAATTAAAATATTTTATATATTATTACCATTTAAAAGCAGGTTAGCCATAGGTTCCATTAAGAAATATTTATCTTATAACACTAGGCAAGACTACAGGTGATAAAGGTTTTAAGAACCAATAGATCCTACAAACATGCAAAAAACCACATTTCTTCATTCCTTTAGTACAGACAGCACTGCAGAAACAACAATATTTAAAAACAAACAAACAAACAAAAAAGCTGGGACCAAATGAAAGGATTTGAGAATCTAACAGACAAACCAAAAGTTTCATAAAATGGAATGTAGTTTGTCTGGGGTTTTTTTTGGTAATGACTAATTGTTCTCTTCTTGGCTTTGATTTTATGAAAAAAAAAAAAAACCATGAAAATTAGCAGAAAATGGAAAAGAGTATTGCAGGTTTTTGTTCGTTGCTGCCAGGTTGATGGTTTTTAACTGGGCAGGAGGACAAACAAAAAAGTTGACATTTCAAGACGGTTACCTTATGATACTGAACTGGAAGTGTTTCTTCTCATGTTACTTCTTCCCAATTTTACATTTCATATGCATGACTCTCAGGCTTCTGTTATTCTGAGAAATTCAACTGTTTCTAAAGAATCTGTTACAGCACTAAATTCTATTTAAAGAGTGTTGTATCTTGACCCTTGTCTAACATCACACAGAAAATTTAAAAATATCAGACATACGCCAAGTTAGCGGGCCTACCTGAGCCTGTACAGTTAGTGACACAGCACTTTCGGCAAGTGTAATCTGCCCATTTCTCACTGACTGATATGAATGGACAGTCAAGAACTTTCAGTACAATTTGGGTGACAAAATCACGCAGCTACAGATTTAGCATTTCCCAAGTTGTAATGCAGTGTGGTAACTTGATGCAGCCTGATCCTAATATTGTTTTCTGTCCCTGTATCTAGCTCCACATCTTTCTTCACAAAGGAAGTTAATTGGAATACAATGCATATTTTCTGCACTGTTCCAAGAGTGTAGGTTGTAGGATGGGTCAGAGACACATAGCTGCAATCTAAATTACAGTCAGTTTCTGGAGAGAGCTGAAAACAGTTTTATGGTTTTGACAGCCCAAGGAATATCTCAGAGCTAACATCCAAACAACCAAAGAAATTAAATACTGAAGCTGTTTCAACAGTTCCCTTCTCTGACATGGACAGGAAAAACATATTTCTAATCCAGGTATAGAAAATACCATAATATGGAATGACTCACAAGTGGTTTGGGAGACTAGAAGGCCCTGGCAAAACTAAGTTTTTTTCATGACTAACAGAAGTAATAAAGTCTAGTTACCCATCAGCATGCTTATAGGTGCCACCGACACACTTGTTCCGAAGCTAGCCTGGCTGTTTTCCCATTCCCTTCTAAACGGATTTCTCTAAATTCCAGCTTCTGATGTTTAGGAGAACAAGAAGCAGCTCACATTGTGGCTAGGTCTGAACTACACATGTTGACTGGCAGACCAACCAAGCATGCCGACCTGCAAGGCAACAGGTTGAACAGAAATTTCTGAGTCTGTGCTGCAGCTTTTTCTACCCCGGGGGCACTAATTTGAGTCCTTTCTCTACTCACAGCTGCTAAATTTCATTCAAATTGCAGAAACTTGACTTTGTGACCTCTACCTCTATATCAAATGCAGCTGAAATTAAGCAGTGGATTCAAAAGTTATTAGGAGATAAACACGGCCGTATATATCTTGTTTTGCTCAAAAAGTAGGCATGAAAACACTGTAGCATAATCACTGTGAAAATAATGATTTTTATATCACTCATTGCTTTCATTCAGGAGTTACACCACAAAGTCAGATAGAGCAGAACACAACTGTTACATGGGGATAGCATAAACAAATCCAGAGAATGTAGAGACTGTTTCAATAAAACTGGCTTAATTTTGCCAAGGTGAACAGGGCCCTAAACACAGGTTGCTTCATACAGGTGAAAAATTAAAAGAAATACAATAATTACCTTTTTTTTTAACTTACCATGGCTATAATTGACTGCCCTTCATGGAGACCCCTCTTTCTCTTCCAACTCCATGCTGTCTTTCCTAAGGCTTAAGGAAAATTCAGTGATACACAACTCAGTAAAACAGCAGCATCAAATCTAATCAGTCTATTCAGTATACCTGGACTTTTGTGGAGTTTTTGGTTGCATTTTTTTTGTTGCTTTTTTAAAAATAAGCATAGTGATTTTCAAAGCATCACCTTAAAATCCTGATCTTACTACCTGGATGCTGATCCCAATATCCCAAATTAGGGAACAGTTTTTAATGATATGTAAAACCCTTTTCTATAAATAGCAACCACAATGCTCTGTTTACCCATTCTATTGATACAGCACTAAGTTTTTAACTTGTGTATTTCTCACTAAAAAGGCATACTTGAAATCAGAGGGTTTTCTTTGTTGCTCGATTCCAGGAACTGATGAAAGAAGGAAAGAAATTGAAAAAGTATAATGGCCTCTCTAAAAGTCCAGTAAAAAAGAAGAGATACAAAGAATAATCAGCGTGGAAAAGTTAAGAGAAAACTGGACATTAGAGGAAAGGTTAGCAGGACAGGACAGGTATAAGAAGAGTCAGGGAAGTGAAAGTGATGCAACCAAAAGGGGAACACAAGAAACAGTTATGTTCTTAGCAGGGTAATGAAAACAAGCTTTTCAAAACTGTTTGGCACTGACCTATCTCTTTTCTGTTGAAGTAAAAGAATTACATCAATTCAAAAAATGCCTTAAGAACCTAAAAACCATTTAACTTTAAGCATTTGGAGTATCTAAACTCTGCTCAGCTAAACAACTAAAGCGGCGCTTAAATTTGAAAATCAATTTACATCCTATTGCTATCTTTCCCTAGGTCTGTAGTATCAAAAAAACCTTGAAAACTGAGCCCCAGCTCCTTACCCTAATAACACTCAGACTCATACTTTGGTGCTAGTCAGGATTCAGCCCATTGGTTACCTTTGTATTAGGCAAAGTCTAACACAAGACTCAGGGGACTAACGTGGATTCAGACTCTTCTCCCAAGAGCCATACTCATACAAGTATTTTTACTTAAGTGCATGATTAATTATTTGATGGAGAGAATGCAAATAGTTAGATGCTCAAAGTTAATTCAAGAATCAGCTCTCTAAAAGAAAACTAAAGAAAAAATGGCTAAGAAAGAACAAAGAAACAGACTGTTGGATCCGTATTAAAAATAAACGACCTCTGGGTTACATCTCAATGCACTGTGCCTGAAAACTGCTGCTTCTTTCTGGTTTCACTATTAAACCCTGTTTTTAAAACAAGAAATGGTAAAGCGTTCTGGCAAAGGTTAAATAAGTTTCCTGGTTGATAACAGTACTAAAGTAATTCTTAACACACGGTGTAGTTCAGATATTGGCATAAAGGGCCCAGCATTTCTCTTGGCTATTTAAACACATTTGTGCTTCCAAACCCAGTTTGGTAAACAGCTGGGACAGGGTTAATATCCCGTATTCCAAGAGGATAAACTGTGGAAATCATAAGCCACTAATAGGGTTGTGTCCCTTTTACTCCTTAGTCTACAATACAGTAACTAAAGGAAAACAGAAATTGAGCCATTTGTTGAAATACCAAAAAAGGTCTGGGGCATCTCTCAGCATTCTCCAAACTTCTGGTCACTGTGATCCGTCTCCTGAACTATGGATCATTCTGTACACCATTATTTTAAACTGCCACCTATCTAAAATACCAGGAAGCCAACATCAACACTTAAGAACTATATTCTTATATAGATAAGAATACCAATATTCCATCCTTTATTTATAGCTGTAAAAGAAAGGAAACTCCTCATTTTTAAGATTTATGCTTAATAAATCCATACATATAAATCATTACCTAATGATTCTTAGTAGTAAGATTAAAGACCTGGTTAAGACAGTGAGTTAAAGAGATAATTAGTTTCTCTATATATTCAGCCACCTTTTCACAAAATGGCTAAACAAAATACATTTTGTTCTTCTCAGGAGAATTATGAGCACTACTAAAATTTTATAAATGTTTTGAAGCTCAGAGTTCGGAATTTCCCAGAAACTGGGAAACTAGAGAAGCAAATTAACAACTTGCATCAAACAGTCTTAAAAGAAACAACTGTACAGCAAAAGAGCAAACAAACTAATACTAGCTGAAAGCACTTCCAGATCCTCCACTCCTGCATTCATTTCAGTAGTATTTAATTTAGTTGCAGGCATATATATCTGCAAAATTTAAGCTTCAGTCTTTCAAACAGTTTCACATATCCTGAACTTCACTCTTCTTAATGCTACTGATAAAACTATTCATGTGAACATAATTAAGCACATACACACAACTAAGGTTAAAGAAAGTAATAAAGAAATTAGCCAATGAATTCAGTGTATCACTAACAATTATTTTTGAAGTTGAGGACAGCGAGGAAGAAAGCAAAGCTTGAAAAATTAACAGCTGAAATATGGCGTGTGGAGGAGAAACTAGGTTATGGTACCAGAAATTATCCTACAAAAATCTACCTTCAATACCTGTAAAATAACAGAATCAGTGCTAGACAGGAAAAAATAATAGAGCATCCCTAACTTATTAGTCATGATAACCACACTCTTTTCTCACCATTTGATGAGTCTTCTTCAGTTCAAGGTTGAAGTTCATGGGTACTGTGGAGAAGATCACTTGGCAACTGTTCTGCTGTAATTAATGCATGAATAAGGAATGGGCTTCAGTTTCCACAGATACCAAGCCAGAACTTTTCACAACCATTAAATAAAAAAAACATTAAAACATTTAGAAGTTACAATTAGACCACTTTAGCAAAACTTTTCCACAGAACCTGTGTTTAATACCAAATCCTTTTTTAAATCCTCAGGGATACGTTCGTTATTATGAGTGAGGCCTACAGATATGTTGGAGTCAATACTATAAGATGTTAACAAAATACATAAATCCAACCTTCCAATGGCTACACCACTAGCCTTTATGCTACATTGAGCATTTTAGTGGCTCAAAAAAAACCTAGATGGAAGGTCTGCTATTGAAAAATCAGGAGGTAAAAGAAAAAATGCTAGTTTTATTTTTCATGTGGTACTTCATAGCAAGTCTAATAAAGTATATGCATGTCCGAAGCCAGCTCATACTTCTTGCAGTCCTTACAGTCTATAGGAGCATCCCTGGATCAGGTTTATTCTGACAAATTCAAAACTCTGTTTTCATTGTACAGTAGTAAATGCTGTCCACTTTAGTCCTTCCTAGATTACAACCTCTATCATTGCTAGCAGATTAAAATTGCAAAGGCAATGAATTCCAAATCCTGTACTTGACAGGGTAAATTAGAGACTGAATGGCTACAGCAGAAAGTAAAATACACATGAAGGAGGATGTCCAACTACAGTTACTAGGTTATTAAACTCAAGCTTTAAACTTCAAGTGATACGAAATTTACAGGGAAGGCCTGAAAGGAGGCTTAGATTAACCTGTAACAGGGATCTAGAAGGCTGGATGAGCATCAGGGGCAAGGCAGGGCTCAAATTAGAAAAATAATTAGAAAAAAAATTTAAATTCCCGCTAGCCGTATGTCCATATACAATACAAACACTGAATACCAAAACAATATGTAGGTGTGCAATAATTATAATTACGTGGGTGTACCTTAGTGCCCCCCAACTGGTCTAACTTACCTAGGAACTGGTCCAGATGAAATGGAATAACATGCAAGAACCCAGGCAAGCCAAAGAATCTAACTAAAAAGTTACGCAGTAATGACACAATGCCAGTTTTCATTACAACAAATTCCTCTAATCCTCATAGTTGTAAAATAAATCTTAAAAACACATAGCAAGGTAATTTGTAAAGTAATGCATGCCTGAGCCAGAAGACAGCCTCCAGCTTTCTAACCATCCTTAGCTATGAGCTTCTGTGTCATTTTAGCAGACAAGAACCTCGCTTTGGTTTTGCCACCTCTCAACTGGATCTAAGCAATCCAGTATATCCAAGCATGAAGTCTGCTGCATATAGGAAGCTCCAAGTACAGGATGCTGGGGGGATGTCACCTCAGCAATGTAGATTACTATAAGCCCCTCTTTATACTGATTTTCTCTAGACTTTTAATTTACAAATTTGGGGTCTCAAGATCCTCCAGGGCATAAATCCAGGATTCCTAAAGAAGTGCCTTCTAGGCCAGTTGTCAACAGTTTCTCTCATCTCACATAAGAGAACCTATGCAAGAAGTGAGAGAAAAAGTTGTAATTTCTAGAGACAGAGCTTTCTCGGGGCTGGTGAAAGCCTAAGGAATGAAATTACCTAAGAGCTAAGGGCCATCAGAAACCTAACTGCACCTTGCTTGAAGAACAAAACGCATTACTTCAGCCTTACCTCACTAGCATAAAGACATAATGTGTATGGAAGAAAAGACAGATACAATAAACTGAAAACATTCAACTGCACATGCTCCTTCCCTTGGCAACAAGAGAACAGATAATATGACAAACGCTGGTCATGTCACTTATTACCGTATGAGGAGATTCTCTGACAATTTAATGGCACTCTCTGAGGAGAAGAACCTGTAATGCAGGACAGGCACTATGAGGAGGTGTTCAGATAGTGCTGCAATGAGAACTGCATGAAGAAAGGAATCCATTATAGAGACTGCAGCTTAACCTCATATCTGCTACCATAGCAGATAAGACGTCCACCACTCCAATGAGCCCAAGTTGTTTGGAGTGGAAATTTGATCTAAAGAATTGACATCACTTTTGGTGAGGCTCAAAATCCCTTTCTTTTCCTTCTGTCCTCAGCTGTGTTCCTACTGTGACTTTTTGGCTTCACTAGTCACTGAGGAAACAAACTGATGATCCTCTCCCAGATGCTACAGCCAAAGAATGCAATAGCCATCTCGTCTTACATGGATTTTTACACTAGAGCAATTGCCTTTCTCACTTGTTCTGATTCTCAGTTAAATATTTACCCATTTTGATCCTCAAATTATTATAATTGTGCATTATTTAAGAGATATGCATAGAAGGTGGAAACCATTGCATTAGGTTTAAGCTTTGTGCAGGCCTAAGTCATTCTGAGAATAATGATTGTGTAATATCACTATTAGCTTCTAAGCCCAAAACACAAAAGCATAATAATGAAGAGAACTACTAAGTGTGCTTACACATAATAATATACATTTCATTCTGTGCAGAACTCGGGCCTATGTGCATTAAGAATGGAACCTGAGAGCAAGTACTAGGTATTAGGGGATGTAAAAATTTCACTTTCATTAAAAATCTTAATGAAACCATAGGAATTACATCTGAAAGGACAATAGTGTCCTGTTCATACTAGAGAACACCATGTATCACAGAAACAGTGTATCACAGAATATTGACATAATATCTTTTACATCTTATTTTTATGGTAGGGTTGGAAAAATGGGTGAAAAATAATAACTAGAATTATTTTAGGGCAACACTATACATAATCTAGGTACAGAGAAGTGGTATCAGCAACATCATAATTTTATATTTCTCTTTACTGTTTTCCCTGCTATTTGTACCGCAAAGTTTTCTTTTCACAGGCTCATAACCTTCAGGGAAAATAAAATTAGAAAACATGTACTATCATTCTTTTCAGTAGAAAGGCACAGTTTTTGAATTTTTTTTTCAGGGTAATTTTAATAAAAGAAGAGCAAAAAAGTAAATATACTGCAAATCCTTTATATTTCCTCCTTTTAAATAGAATGGCTTTACAATCTGAAGTTTTGTCATCTGGCTCATTTTCACTGAGAACCTGGTTTAAAAAAATTAGAATCAGCTTCTTTAGCAGTACCAAACTTCAAATCTGAGGAAAATATAGTAACATAAATGCATAATATTAGCTATATGATTACTTACATGTTGCCTCGCACTACTTTTTTCCTTAAGGAGCTCCAGAATTACATACTTTCTGAGCAGCAGTAGTTTTCGTAGCCATGATGGTCTAAGCTTTTTGAGCCCAAAAGCTTGGTGTTTTGTACTGTGGCAGTTGGTTAAAAAAAAAAAAAAAAAAAAAAAAA
The DNA here is from genome assembly GCA_036785705.1 of Acanthornis magna. NCBI lineage: Eukaryota > Metazoa > Chordata > Aves > Passeriformes > Acanthizidae > Acanthornis > Acanthornis magna. Next base: position 20,656,158 of record JAWUZG010000090.1, read on the forward strand.
AGAGAGAGAGAGAGAGAAATTACCTCTCCCTTTCAAAACTTGTTCTGCTTATATTTTGTCAGTGCAGCTCTAGCAGGGAGCAGTGGAATCATGAAAAGCATTAGGCCCTGAGCCTGCTAGCGCTCGCCTGCCAGCAGTCCAACCGAGTTCAAGAGGACTCGCTCACAGACGTGAAGATTTTGAAAGTCAGTGGGAACAGAGCTCCCAGACTCTCATTATGTACTTTTGAAAAATCTTCCCCAAAGTCATGGGAACAACAGTTTGCAGGTCTGAGGCCTCTGCTTTCCTTTCCCTTTCTAAAAAGCGCATCAGATTAGGAAAAAACCCCAAAACACGGAAGCCAGAAAGCCCGAAGAGCGGCTGGCAGGGATGCGCTGAGTCTCCCAGACGAGGCAGGGTCCGCAGAGCTCCCAGGGAAGGACCCCTCAGCAGGCACAAGTCAAGTGCAGGCAGCGAGTGACTCGGGCGGCACTGTAGCCTGCCTTCCCCCCGCGGCTTTCGGCAGCTCGCTAACCTCCATCTCGGCTTCCCCATCCCTGAAACGCGGGTGGGAGCACTAACCCGGCCATCAGGTACCTTACGATCAGTCACAGCTTGGGGCGGAGGGGAGGATGCGGCGTGAAAATGAAAGTTCGCGTTCTCCCCGAGCGCTCAGCGCGCAGCCGAGGCGGGAGCGCTGCCCGAGTTGAACCTCGCTCCGTCAAGTTCCTCCGAGAGGGCTTTTTGCCTTTTTTAATTTTTGGTGTAGGGGTTTTTTTGTTGGTTTGGTGGTTTTGTATTTTGGTTTTTTTTTTTTTCCAATGACCAGTGTAGTGCACTCCGGGCCCGCTCTGCCCCGAGACGAGCCCGCACAGCTCCGCTCCGCCGCTCGGGGGCTGTTCGCAAGCCCGGGCGGGGGGCGGCCGGGGGGCCGCCCCCGGGGCGCTGCCGCCCGGAGCCGGTGCGGCGGCAGGAGGGGGATGGGGAGCGGCGGCTGCCAGGCGGGATCGGGATCAGGAGCGGGATCGGGCCCGCGCGCTGCGGGCAAGCGCCGAGCGCTCCGAACCCTCCTCTGGCTGCGGCGGGGTGCGCGGCTATGGGGGACTGGGGGGGGCCAGGCTGCAACCTGAGCGCAGCGGGAGCCGCGGGGGTCCTTGGAGGCGCGGGGGGGGCGCGGGGGGGAGGCGCTGTTCATATTTTCCTCAGGTCCTCTTGGCGCACATCCCCCTCCCCCAGCCGGGCTTCCTTTCCGTACCTTCCCAAAATCCGCTGTCGTCCCCCCCATCCACCCCCCTCCCTTCCACCGGCGCCTTTACCTTGACAAGTTCGCGGGGCCAGCGGAGGTCTCGCTCCCCCTCTCTCTCTCTCTCCCTCTCTCGCTCCCTCTCTCCCACACACATCTCTAACGCGCCACCTCTCCCCCGCGGGCCCGGGCTCCGGGTGACATTTCTCTCTCTCCCTCTCTCTCTCCTTCCCTCCCTGCTTCCCTCTCTTCCCCCCCCACCCCCCCTTTCCCCATTAGCGGCGGTTGGGTCGGGAGCGCGCGCTGAGCGGGGAGGGCGTGGAGCGCGCGCGCGGGCGGCGGGAGCGGGGGGGGGGGGAGGGGCGGCATTGACAGCGAGCGCCGTGTCCGTGCGGCGCTGCCGCCTCAGCCCCCGCGCGCCCCCCCCCGTTCCCGGCATGCCCCGGGGCGGCGGGGCTGGCGCTAACGAATTTGAATGAAGAGCCCTCCGCTCTTTCGGCGCCATTTTCGAGTGATGCCCGATCGCATCGCTGCTGCCGCCGCCGCGGGGGAGGCGCGGGGGCCGCCCGCCCTCCCGCCCCGCGAAACTCACCTCCCGTCCCCTCCGCTACCCCGCTTCCACCCTCGCCGCCGCGCTTCGGAGCGGGTGCCGCCGCTGCCGCCGCCGGCACAGGCGGTAAGAGCCGGAGGGAGCGGGCGCGGCTGGGGTAGAGGGAGCTGGGCGGGCGGGCGGGCGGGGGAAGCGCGTCTTCGGAAAACGGGGGCAACCTGCACCCCGCCGCCGGGAAAAGTCACCTCAGGAGCCTGGCGGGCAGCGGGCGGGAGGCTCCGGGTAGACGGCGGCAGGTCCTGGGCGGATCTGTCACTCGCTTCCCTGAGCCTCAGCGGGCGGGAGCGGCCGTCTCCTCCGGCAGGTAACCCCGCTTGCTCCCCCAGGATGGCGCCGCGCCCGGGCGGGGATCCCGGGAGCCCCGCTTACACCCGGCCCGGGGAGAGCAGCGCGGAGGCGGGCGAGGGGGCGGGCGGGAGCCGCGGGACAGCCGGAGCTCCAGAGGGTCCCGGTGCCCCGCACTCCCGGGACATGACAGGACAGGCTTCCCCTCATCTCCCCTCCGCTCCCTACCCACTCCCCCGCCAGCGGATCCCTCCCTCCCGCCTTCTCCCCCGCCTCTCCACCGTGGAAATTTCGGGGCAGCGCCCGGGACACGGAGGCTCCTGCTTCCCGGCTCTGCAGCGGCAGCCAGGATGACTTCCCCACTTACATGCACATCTCCCTTTCTCGCCCGCCGCCCCCAATCCCCCCCCCCCGCCTCCTCCTTCCTCTCTCCCCGTGTTTTCGTAAGATGGATTAATGCCCCTTCGCTCTTTTCTTCCCCTTTCTTCTCCCCCCGCACCCCCCCCCCCAAAAAAAAAAATAGAGGACAACCTTTGGGGTTTTTTTTCTCCGTTTGTTTCCTCTCCATGTTAGCAGATTAACTTCTCCGTTTAAGCGCTTTCTCCACCTCCCACTCGCTTAATTTCCCGTGTCGCGATACGGAGCCGCCTTTTGCAGGAACCCGGGTGACGGTCGTGCTGCCACATGCTGTCACATTTATCATCTCTGTCCCTTTGGGTATTAACGAATGACCAAAGTGCTCTTCATCCCCTATTGCACAGGGCTATTTTTTCCCCCTCGTAGCGTTAAAACGCGAGTTTCCTTCCTGGACTGGAAGGGGGGGAACATAATCCGAGACCATTTGAATCGTGCCAGCTATTTGTAGGTGTTTTTCCTCTCCTCCCACACACCCCAAAACCGAGTAAATACCCTCCCCATAGATAGCCCAGCCTAATACTGTGATCAGAGCTGGCCATTCACCTCCTCTTCTCCGCCTACAAAATTCTCTGTCTCTGTCACCCGGGTCGCTATTTGTCATTGGCTTAGCTATTTTTTGGTGGTTGTTTCTATGTCATTTCTCGGTGGCCAGCAGCTCTCGGTCTCTCGTAGCTGTATGAACGCGATCGTGCTTATTGTGATAGGCGCCGAGATCTCTCTCGCAGCCTGAGCGCTGGGCGATTCCCCCGCCGCGCACACACACACACACACACACACACACACGCATACACACACACATAATATGTGACACGGTGCCTTTTTCTCCACGACGCCGTTTAACCCCCTCGGGGCCGGCTTTGGTGTGGGCGCTCGCGTTTCGGAGTTGCGCACACAGGCTCACAAGGCATCTTTTTGTGGCGGGAGTGCCGGCGGGGACAGCACCGTGCGGCGGGGCAGGGAGGGAGCTCAGGCGCTGCCAGGCCAGCGGGCTCCTTCCCAGCCACAATTTCTAAGCGTTACTTTTTATTCCTCTTCCTACTTCCCTCTTCACTTTCGGCCGCCCGACCTTTTTTTTTTTTTTTTTTTTTTTTTTTTTTTTTTTTAATATCATTATTATTTTTAATTTTTTTTTTTTCCCCGGAGGCAAGAAGGCGTATGGATATTTTCCCCGATACCGTGTGAGCGGCGGGCGCCCGGGGCTGCCGTCGAGCTGGCGGGCGCGCAGGATGCGCAGCGAATGCAGCATCGGGCCCCCCGTTAAGGCGCCCGTTCAGCGGAGGCTGGACCGGCTGCTGCCCCCCCTGGTTGCCTGCGGGGACGCGGGGCTGGGGCTGGGAGGTTGGACCGGGTCACAGCCTTTCCCCGCTCCTCTTCCTCCTCCCCACACGCTGCCCCCCCGTCCCCCCGCTGCCCCCCCGCGCATCCCTCCGCGGCGTTCAAAGCCAGAAGCGGCCGCTTTGCGCTTAGCACCCCGGCCACCGAAAATAACGAGTTAACCGAGGGACGTAGGAGGGACGTAGAGAAGAGTTGGGGTGCAGAAGTGCTGTACAAAAGATTTCTGTGTACATGGCTGAGAGCGTGTAGTCTTAAAGTGAAATGCAAAACTTAGCGTTTCCAGCATGGCAACTGGATTGTGATTCAAGGTATTTTCTGTGTAATGCAGAAATGCAACAGTTCAAGGAGATTTTTCTGTCTCGAATCCCTAGTTTCCCTGGATTCTTTTAATCTAGTACATAAATTACACTTTTTCAGTTATTTTTTTCCTGGGAATAGCTGCTTAGTTTGCCTCTGCAATTCATACTTTTGTGCCCTGATAGAAAATTCAGCTTAATCTTTGAAATTGAGATACCAGTAAGATCCTATTGAGGTTTAGCACTCATTTCTTTAGATTTGCATCATTACTTTCAGAGTGTTTTCAGAAACGTTTTTAACAGTCAGTATGGGAATGTGCACAAAACTGTTTCACTGTAGCTGTGTATACTTTGAAATATCAGGATTTGAAGAGATTTACACTACTCAGCTGTGGAAGTGCACTCACAAATACTGACTTTCACTTTCAATGAAATAACTGTCCTGACTCATAGCTAATTTACAAAAAAACCCTATAATTCAGTATTATACAGGTGCGTGTGCATTTTCCCCCACTATTCGATAGTCATGTTCAATAGCATGCAATTTATACCTATTTTTCATTTTAATTAAAATCTGTGCTTAGCATATATTCGAATACATGAAACAACTGTTCTTTTAAGCTTTTTTATTTCTCAGCTGCACTGTTCTCATATTTTACAATTACATAAAGGTGGGTGTGGCTAAAATGAAAGCAGTAAGCAATCTAATATGAATATATAGTGTATTTTAAGTAAGTTTTCCTTTCTTATATTTAATGTATTCCTTATTTTGAGATATTTAGGGGGAAAAATAATGAAGCTTAAATAGACCCTTGTAGAGCTGCTTGCATTTTTTACCTCAGTTAAAATGTCAAACATTAACTGGGATTACTTGGCCCTGGAAAAGTTACATTTGGAGGAAATATCAGTTGAACTTAAATATCTAAATGTATATATTTATATTATACCAATAAGTGAAAGCAGAAGTTCTATGCTTAATTAAACCTTGCTTAGGTATAACATGTAGAATAGTGTGGGTATTTTTTTAAAAAATTTTTAGATTTTTTTTTTCTTTGTTTCCTTTCTTTTCAGTCTAATACTATACCTTGATTCTTAGGAAAAACATCTAAATATGCTTCAATTGGCTGAGGCTTGGTTTTTTTCTTTTTCTCCTCTAAAGTTGTACTGAAAGTTTCCACGAGGTAGCCTCTCATTTTATAGATACAAACCTACTGAAGCTTCAAGTAACTCTTGAGAATTTTTAATTTTCAGAAATAAATTTTTCAGTAATTTGAAAGTGTGACTGTGTACCTGTGTGACTTTTCCATGTGTTAGGCTAATACTTCATAGGAAGCTTATTGTAGTAACATTTTAAAGGCAGACTACATATACGAAACCGAGGTATCATGGGGTTCTTTTTCTGTTTGGTTCGTTGTTTGGTGTTTTTTTATCTTTAGCTTCTGGAATTCTGAACCTATCACTATTCCATCCAAAATGTAGTGTCATGGAAGGAAAAATAAATTGGAGTCTTTAATTCCTTACTTATTTTTATGAGTAGTAAGTCAAATTCTGCAGTGAAGTACAACTGGAACTGCATACAAACTACCTGGTTCTGTATACCCTGCCTGTGAACACTGTGTGAAGGTGCATATCTCATCCATCTTGAGTGTCAAAAGCCATCCTAACAGGTGTATCACTGCTATTCTGATACACTTTTACACATGTAAAAGCACATGAGCTTTCTTTACAGGAAAAGGAGCCACATATCTGTTAGTATTTCTTTTATAGGACCTTATTGAGTTTTGTTATTTGCATTGGGAAGCAATTAACTACTGAGTATGTAAGGGAGAACCAAGAAGCTTAACACTATATTATACTAATATGCTGCAGGTATTCTGCTTTGTAGATGCAGTCATCCACCCACACCCAAAGGCCCATTGCAACTTACTTGAGTAATTCACATTCGTTACAAACTGTCAAGGGTAGAGCACATCTTGGACTAGTTTTGACTGTCTGTGAAAGAAATAGGGAATTAAATTGGAGGGTTTTGTGTTGAAAAATATTTTTATCAGAAAGTTTTTAAAACTAGAAATAACTTCATGTACACCAGTAAGTGCTCTCCATGGATTTTTTTTTTCCACTTATTTATTATTATAAGTTCTAAACACTTAATATCTAACACTGGAACCTGATCTCAAAAAATTATGTTTTATATTATCAGTAATACTTGGAAAATTTTGTTTGAACAGGCTGCTGAAATTATTTTTGTGCTTAGTCCCCTGTGACTCTTCTCACAGCCATCTATTTTTTTAATGGAACTACTAATGTATTTTAAAGACAGAAAAAAAAGTTGATTTGCCCCTCAAATAGAATGGGGGCATCAGAGTAGAGAGGTATAGCCACAGATTTTCAGTAACCTCTTTTAGTGAAAATGTTGCTTTGCAATTTTTTTTTTCTGGTGCATTATTGGCAGGAGTTATGTCAATTTTTTGGGTTACTGATGTATTCATACATAAGATGGATTTTAAAAAGGAATCTCTTTATTGAAAAATGTATTCATTGTGGATACTGGACAATTTCAAAAATTTTTAGAGAAAGCTAGGTATAAAAATTTCTGCCCATAAGGGTGTAAGGCAATGTCTGTACTGATTATTTTTTTAACCCTTTAATGTAAGTTTTTAAAATGCTCATTTTAATAGTGAAACTTTGGAATACACCTATTCATTAGACAGTTGATATTACTGCAATTGAGGAATAGTTCTGGTCTTAGCTTTGTATGCTGTGTGTGAACTTCAGAAGGTTTGTATGAGTGTTAGAAAAGGGTAGCACAACTTGAGCTTTAGTCCAGCTAGCACTTAAAGTTGGTCATTTTTTTACTCTAATGTTTGCATATAATATTTTTAGTGTATCATTAAAAACAAAAAACACTCTCTTTACAGAGAATACTAAATTTTTGAACTTTATCTAACTCGAAACACTTTTCCATACCTCGATAATAAACAGTTGCTAGTGTATAAGGATGACCTCACACACACATATTTATTACCACATGCACACAATAGTAGAAAATGTAAATCTTGTACATTTAGCTTTTATTTTGTTTAAGGTTTCCCTTCTAAAACTGAAGGCGATATTGTTATATTGCTCAAAACTGAAAGATCAGAGTGACTTTCAGTGATCGTTATTAATGTCTAAAGGAAACCACTGTTAGAAATAGGACCCCCCCGCCCCGTGACTATTTAGTTTGTTTTCAGACACTGCAGTGAGTGTATCTGCAGTAAATAGATTATTAATAAACTTTTCAACATTGAATCTGGTTACAAATAATTATTTTATTTTGCATGAACTCAAATTCACTTGAGGATTTGGTCTAAGAAAAAGATCATTACACATCGAACAGGGCTTAGACTTGTATTTTCATTTTAAATAGCTTTATGTAAGGCCAGTTTCAATATAATCTTCAAGTATGGTAAATCTCAGTATAAGCACAGTGGAGGACCAGAAGTTTTGTGGGTTTGGTTTAAGAGCAGAAACTTCTTTTAAAAGACTGAATAGATGACGTGTGGAATACATGAAAATACAGACAAGCTCCTTTTTCTTTTTAAAGCAGGGTGCTTATTATAATTCCATAGCAGTGGGGGGATTGTAGTATTTTTTTGAATACTCTTTAAAGAAGAAAGAACAAATTTATGGAAGTACTTGTAAGCAGGTGACCTGACCTAGGCATCAGCTACTCATTTATTAGGCATAGGATGTGTCTTGTTATGGTCTCTACAGTGAAAAAGTTCAAATAAAATCAGAATAGATTTAAGATTTTGGCTGTACGAATGCAATGCTTCCTCCAGTAGCTATTTGACTATAGTTGCTGCCTCTGTCAAGTTGCATTTTGTTCTTACCTGATCATGGCTGCTTTTTTTTCCTTTTTTTCTTTTTTTTTTTCTTTTTTTTTTTGAATTTGAAAATTTTATTTCATCTCTCAGTATGATTTTAATTTTTTCATTATGTGTTTTAAAGTGGCTAATATTTGTAGGCTAGGTTTTAATATAGGCGGTATTGGTACTGCTTTGAAGAGCAAAAAAAATTAGAACTCCTTAAAGTGAAACACTAGAATTTAAATACTTAACAGTCAATAGCATGTTTTAGAAAATATCACTGTAGTAATCACACATCCATTAAGTAGTTTACTTACTAAAAAAACCTACCTGTTTGCTTGTTTGAGGATGGAGGGAGGGATTGGTCGTGGGTAGGAAGGCAGAGGGAGAACAACACCCCTTACTCCTTTTTTTTTTTTTTTTTTTTTTTTTTTTTTTTTTTTTTCCCCTCATCCTTTTCCCTCTTACTTTCATCTTAAAATGCTGTGGGAAGAATGAAAGCAGAAACATGCTAATCTGATTTGTTTCAGGAGGCTTCTGATAATAAAGAGGCATATCACAGGTGTTCCTAATCAAGTCAGTTTGGTTTTAAAAAAAAAGTATTTTTAAAATTAGGATTTCCTGTAACATAGACAATGTGAGGGTCAAGCTGATGACCTACATCTATGTTTGGGGATCAACCATGAAACTGTGGGTGTTGGAAATATGTTATAATACATGACATTTTTATTGCAGGTTTTGACCTTTCAATAGAGAGCTGATTTTGGAGAACGGCTTACTCCTGTGATTGAAAAACTCTCTGGAAGGTTGATGGAGCATGAGCATGGTATATATTATATTAACATTTCTCTTATTACATATGTTCTTTATTTTAAAAACTGTACACAGTAGTATAACTTATCCACATTATTCAAAATAGGCTAGTTCTGCTGGGATTGTTCAAGAATTTATTATTTGTTAAAATAATTATTCTTTGCATTCCTCCTGTAAAATTATAAAAGACTTAGTAGAAGTATTCACACAAGCTGTGCTCAGAAGGAAATTAGGTGGCCAAAAATATGTATAAAAAGCTGAGTTTGCAACAGCCTTGATCCATTTGAGCCATATAAATTCTCCATATACTATTGTTCTCATGTTCCTGTCTTGGGAATTACTCCAACTGAAATGTTGCTAATCCAAAAACAAAGTATGGATGATATAAAAAATTTTTTTTAATAATTTTTTTTTTTGTTGGGAGAGTGTGTTATAGAACAGAAGAGAGATAGCTGAGTGCATTTTCATGTAGTGTGTAAAATTTAGTTTTAAAGGCATTAATAAACTAGCTACCTGACAAGCAAAGAAGCAGAAAACAGAAAAAAAAAAGTCTTCAGAGCCCTCCACCTGTACCAGAATAGTCAGAAATTTTATTTATTTGCCTTATTTGTTGGTAAATAGATATTCTATTGTAAAACACTAAGCATTTAAGAGGAATTAATAGGACTCTGCTACACTCATATTGCAAGTCCTGCTTTGCACTAAAAGTACTCATTTGGCTGAAACTGAGAAATCCATTCAGAGTAATCTACTCATATACAAATAGTCTTAACTAACCATTTACACAGACAATTGAAATTAAAATAGTATCTGGTCTTGGATTGAGTAAATTTGTTTAAATACTAAATGGAGTAGTAAAATCTGTAAGACTTTATCTTCAGCAGAATATATTACAGTACAACAAATTTTATGAACATGTTGTGACTTTAGCAATTCCAACTTTCAGCTGGAATTCAGTTTTTATCCTTAATCAAATCTGTCTGTCTTCAAGAGCACATTTTTTTTGTAGGAAAAAATTGTAACATAAAATCAGAGAAGTTTTAAAAAAGCAAAATTTCAGATTATCCCAGTAACTGCTAATTTCTACCAAGCAAATCCAGCGAGGTGTAAATTTCATATTTCCTGATCGTTGTAACTAATGGCTAGTAGAACTGAAGAATTACTGGAATTTACCAGTAATACACCTCCTGTTACAGAAGTATTTGAGGCAGACATGTTCTGAATATATTTTTCATATAATGCTATGACCTCCTACAGAAAACAATCAGTTCAGTAAGAAAACTTTGAATACAGAAAGTATAGGAAGTAAAAGTTAACTTTATGTAAGTTTTGAAGTTTGTGATTAGTGAGTAGGTAATTCTTTCAGTTTTAATCCTTTCTTTATGTGATTAAAGATACAGTGAAAGTACTTCTATTAACACTGTAACCGTGTTTGGGTAACATGCCTAATACACTCCCAAATAAATAAATATTTCAGGCTGTCCAGAAACTCCTAACTGCTCTGGATGTACTGCATTTCTCTTATTTCTTTTTTTTTTCCTTTTTTTTTTTCCTTTTTTTTTTTTTTTTCCCACCCTCCCTTTTTTCTACTGGCTTTCTTGGGAACATAAGGCTTTCGGGATTCATTGAATAGTTTGAATTTGTTCATTTTTTTTTCCTGTACAAAAGCAGTTATATTCTTGTTAATGAAAATCAGGATTATATTGCAAGGCAAAGGTATCTAAGGCTCCCTTGTGAGATATTTGAAAGGTGAAAGGTTGATGGAGTGTTCCTTGGTCTGACACAGGTTCAGAGTATTTCTCATAGATTCTTATTCAGCAAAAAAGGTGGTTTCTGGTTTGCAACTGTAAATCAAAGGGATTTTACATTTAGGGCCTAATCCTGCAAACTTTAATATACACAAGTAGTTCAAATGACTCACTACCATTAATAAGGATTTGCAGAATCATATTCTCATTAGATGCACACTTTATTTCCTTTTATAAATTTAGTTTATATTAAAGTATTTTGAACTTTAGGACCAGTCTAAATGTTTTTTTAGAAAGTGCAAAGAGTTTTGCAGTAATGTAGTAATTGAGTCTTACTCATTTGCAAGCTCTAACATCTTTTAAGAGTGTTGCAGTTGTCAGTTATAATTAGAGTCCACTTAAGGTGTTGATTTGCTCTAGAACATTTTTGTGCTGAATTTTGGCCCATATTAATTTTTAGATTTTTTTTTTCCCAAAGCTATTTTGTACTTGGTAGTCAACATGACTGTTTCTTGACCCAAAGAGTGGGTGAAACCTTCAAGAAAGGCAGTGGGCTGTGTTTGTTTTATTTTCCTACTCTTATAGCTTCTCCTATTGTAGTTCTTATTTAGCAAAATAACCATTGATTTTGTTGGAAGTTCAGCCTGAATTAAGGCCCTGCAGTGCTTGCCACTTAGAAATTGCTGGTGTGGCTAGTGCAAACCGTGTGCTTCACTTCCTAAACTCTTTTGCAATATCTAATTGTAATGAGGTTGAGGAGATAAAAATGTGCATACTTCTTTGCTGAAGTGCTTCAGATGTGGAACTTTTCGTGGCCACTTTTACTGTTCCTACTGTAGGTATAACACTTGAGGCTCTGCAAGTCTTGTTGACTAAGTCATAATTTGAAAGCTGACAATGCATGCTTACAGCTCATCCAAAAGGAACTGTTGCAGATTACTTTGACAATTCGTTTATGCTTTCTTTAAGGGCTTCTCTTGCTTTTCAAAGGCAAGTGAAATAATTTTCCTGAATGAGGTATGTAGCTATAAATGCAACCCATGCCTAGTTATTACAACATATGTAAAATCAACCATTGTTTGAAACCCTTGTATGACATCTTTAGGCATGACTGTTTTAAGTTTTAAATCTGAAGCAACTGAACTTTCTGGATTTTGTTAGTTTAAACTAAATCCAGCCCTACATTATTTTAAAATGGAGTTTTGTATACTATTAAATAGACCTTAATTTTTATTATTACTTCAGACATTCAATGAAACATATATCTGGGAGGTATTTAAGACTGGCATACTTACACATAATTTTTCCTTGTCTGTTGATAAAATAATCTTGCTAGGCAATAGGAAAAGCAAAAAAACATGCAAATTCTTTAGGAAAAATAGTTAAAATGTGCTAACTGGGTTATTTGAATGCTTATTCTTCTCACTCAAATTCAAATATATATAAGTAAGGTATTGCCCCCTTTTTATTATTGTATTTGTTTAATTTCAACACAAATCTAAGGAGGAATTTTTGTAGACCCACACATTGAAGCTTTCGGTAGGAAAATGAGAAATGTAATCAAAGTTGTTAAATGTTCATATAGTGAACATTTATGTTTGTTCATACACCTTGGTTTAGACTGCTGTTTGCACACGACAAACAGGGCGTGTATGAAGATGCAATTGCTAATTGTGTAGTGTGTTTGAATAAACCACTATTTCTAGCTTTGTTAATTTTTAATTTATTTTGAACACATGGATATTCCTGGTAATTTTTTTTTGCTGAGTTTGTTTGGGGCAGGACTTTTTTTTCTTTCAGAAAACAAGTGTTTTTCTGTTATTCTAAATTTTTAGAGCAGTATTATAAGAGAATTATTTCTTTTTATCAATATATTATCAAGATAATCTAGTCAAAGCAAGATATCAGCAATATCTGTTTTTTAGTTTGTGAAGTACTTAAAAATCTTTGTAATGTGCACATGTCTCTGAAGTATTTACACCTTTTCTTTAGCCCACTAAATTTTAAGAGCTTGCTTTTTACTTGAGTTTCCTATGGGTTTTTTTGTTTTGTGGGCGTTTTGTGTGTTGGTTTTTTTTCAAGCCTTCGCCAGAGATTTTTGTGATTTTATACTTCCACTTCCTAGTTGACATGAAGAGCAATTTAATTTTTTTTTTTTTTAATTTTTTTAAGTTCTCTTTCTCCACACAGAAGGAAATGGATTTTAGTATTTATATGAAAGTTAACTTAGATATTTAGAAAGTATTGTAATTATGAACATGGTTATGACCCTCTCAGCTTTAACTGATCATTTCCTACTTCACAATAGGGATAGAAAAAGTCACTTCTAGATTTAAACAGGACTTCCGATGGATCTGATAATGAAAACATTTGCTTTATAATTTCTGTATTCTTTTGGAGCAAAATTTTCTCTCGGTAGAATGGGTAGATACTGTTGTCTTATGAATGTTATCACTTTAGTTTCTGAAAACCCTTTGCTTTCTCTTGTTGCAAGTTAGTCCATATTTTAGTCAAGCTCAAAAATTAGACAAGGAAGATGCTCCATCTATTGTGAAACATTGCAATGGCTCTTATAAGTCTTTCTCTAAGTGAAAATACATATTGAAAAGTTTATTGTGGAACAGAGTTCCCTTTTGATACTGTAACACTCGCTGTCAGCATTTTGCACACCCAAAAAGAATCCCTGATCAAAAAGAATAGTTATGGACTGGTTACCCTGTCCCTATACTCCCTAAAACCATAAGATTTTTTCCAGGTTCTCAGGAGAAGGGAAAATGATGCTTTTAGTGCCAAGCACAGGAGTTATAAAAGCAGCATTCCAATCTGTACTTTTCTTCATCTGTGTTAACACCTAATTCTAAAAATATTTTTTCAGCTCTCAGTCAGAGTGAGGGATTGTAGTTCTGTATGGCCAGAGTATTTTTTAAACAAAGGGTCATACGCTCATCTTTAATTCTATGTATGTGGAAATCCACAGCCTGTATGATATGCAAGTGTTACTAATATATTCTCCATACTTAAGTCCCAAATTCATGACCTCTGTAATCAATTAAAGAGCAGATAAAATATGGTTTAAAATAAAATCACAGGAAAATGCTTGCCTTCTCTTCCTAGTATTACTAGGTTTAAAATCGGGATCTTCATGGTGCCTGTTTTGCATCTAGGTTTAGCATGTAATGATCAGAATCTTGAATTAGCAGTGAGAGAATAATTCCTTCCAGAGTATTGGTACTGCTAAACTGTGTTCTGTTGACATCAGCAACTCTTCTGTTTTTGTTGAGGTTTTGATCCCACCATAATGACAGTGAATTTGGCTGTGAATATTGAGTATTTGCTTCAGAAATTGACGTTTTTGTGAAACTGCATAAGGAACTAACAGAAATGTAAAATACAAGACTGTTCACAAGTTATCTCTTCAATTTGTTGTCCTTGATATTTTTTGTTTGTTTGTTTGTTTTTTGGGTTTTTTGTTTGTTGGGGGGTTTTTTGTTCCTTGGTTTTTTGCCATTTAGGTGTATAGACTTCTTGCATTTTTGGTGTGTAATACTTAATTTGTCAACCTCACTGTCTTCTGACCTGCAAACAAATTTGAAACGCTGTTCGAATTTTTTTGTTTAATTTTTTATCTTAATATAACTTATGTTGCTGACCCACTTTCCATTATTAAAAACCTGAACAGCATTTGTCATTGAGGTAGGAATTAATGAAGGCTAACACTAGAGGGCAATTCAAAGCAGCAGCTTACCCTAGAACAGTTATGGGTGCCTGTGGCCCTGAGATGAAAAAGAGGGAGCCGATGGAGACTTTCCCAGGGTCTCCCCCAGGCAAAAGCTGCTCTTTGTGATTACCCTCCTAAATGGTTTATTTAACTCACTTTTCATATCTTGGAGTGCTCCACTGAATGAAAAAGAAGTTAAGCCAGTTCTTATGCTTTGCTGAATTACAAGATAAGAAACATCTTCCACAGTGTCTTACCTCATTCTCTTTTGCCACTCAAAAAGGCATAACGTTCTCGGTGGTGGGTTTTGTTTGATTTTTATTTGCTGTCATGTGCTACATCAAACTCTTGGAAAGATACTGGGGTTTGAGGGGTAAGGTAGAGTTACAGAAAAGCTTAAATGTCTTTTAAGTACCAAGGAAAATGGAATATGTGGTGAGTAAAATATTTTCTTACAAAATACTGCAAAGTTAGTAAAATTAAGGAGACAGTATGAATAACTAATTTCATATTAAAACCCCCCACACACACACCAAAAACAAACCATACAATAAGGCATCAGATAGGTGATGTGTGTATAATTTTATCAAGTAAAATATATTACATAGAATGCAAAAAAAATTTAGTTGAAGATGAGCAATGAAGTGCTGTATTTAATATTTAACCAAGTAGAAGAGATCATCTGTGTATATTGTACACAATTTAAACAATTTATATAACAGCGCATTACATAATAAATTACAGTTTTCACTGTTGCAATGTTCATTATGGATTTACAGAACATCTTAAATACTTGTAAATAATAACCTGTATTGCAAATGATGGTGTCGTGATTCTTGAAAAGCACTCTAGTATTCTTATTTTAGCAATGCAAATTTTCTCATTATATTGAAATGTATGCACCCAGCCGTGTAAATTCTTGTGGCACAGTACAAATTTCAAAACAAAGGGCACTTTATATAAGTGTGTATGAGTTTATACCTGTCTTTCTATCTAACTTTGTGTGCATATATATAATATCTTATATATTTTGTGTGCTTGTATATAAAAGAGCTAATCTATTATTAAAATGGCATGTTTGTTTCTACACTCTGGATCAGTTTGTCAAGTTGTATTTTCTTTGCATTCTTTTGCACAACTTACTGTAAATGTCTAAAATTTGTTTTAGCTGCTTTCAGTTGTATTTTTATAAATAATATTTACTTGCAATCACTCTGGCAGTGGCACAGATGAATATAAATACTACAGTGCATTGTTACAGTAAACATTTACACCTGTTTTCTTCAGGTCTGATCAGCAACTCTAGTACAATTTGAAAATGTGTCATCTGCTGGCAGTGATGATGTGCCCAACCTTAACTGGTGCTGGAGCCTTTGAAAGAGATATTGTGTCACAACATAGTATATATAGTTCAGCAGTTACTGACCTTGATCAATCTGTCCAAGAAGAAAATAGTTTTCTTGGTTCTTAATTTGCAAAATGCACAAGGCGGGGGGGGGGGGGGGGGGGGGGGGGCATGAAAAGCATGTGAAATTTAACCTTACAGAAGTTGTTAGGTTCTCTGGGGTTTAGGGCAGATTTTTGGTTTCATTGGGGAGTGGGTTTGAGGAATTAGTTGGCAGTCATACCAAGTGATAAAGAGGTCTTAATCACACACATGAACTCTTGGTTTTGTGAATGTATTTCTACCAAATCTGTCTGATTCTAGGTGATTAAACCAAGCTCGCATATAATCTTTTAAGGAACTGAACCCTTAGTCTTTCGCAGGTAAGACACTACCATTTTAAGAATAAGCATTTTCATGCCAATATGACTCTTCTCTTTTTTTTCCCTTTTACCAGCTTGATTTTTGGCCCTAAATCAAAGAGATAAGTTCTGTCATTAACATTAAAGCCGCCTTCAGAATTTTGTTTATTTGAACAAAGCAAGAACAAATGTGTAAGTACCAGCAATGTGCAGACCAGTATTGCAATATTGGTCTGTTCTGTCTTTAAGCAGGTGGTTTCATGTGGCAGGCTGGAAGAGACACTCTTTTTCTTCCCAGCTTTTGACAAAAAGATGACGCATATGACTCAGAATTAGAAGGGGAAATCTGCCAGTTTGCATCAGTTCCTTAACTTGTGGGCTGCTATTCACCACAAGAAAAATCAGTATACTCGCACCAGTGCTTCTTGAGGGATGAGGAGTAATCATTTCTCAAAAAGTGTAGGATGATTGGAGTAGGCCTTTCATATGTTACACTAGGCTTTTTCTATATTAAGGTATTTTTCAATTATATTAAATTTTTAGAAAAAAATACCCAGATAATTTTATTAAATGCTACATTTAATAATTAATAGAGGAATCAGATATTATAGCCTAATGTAAATGAAAAGCAAAGCGATTTGTTTCATGAAACTTCTTGTGTCGGCACTGAAACTCAGCTGTTTTAGATCTCCAGAGTTAAAAGGTAAGGGGTTTTTTTTAAATTTTTGTTTTTTAACCTAATTCTACATATCTGAATCTCCAGTTTCAGCTTTTAAGTAAGTTAGTAGGACTGAAAAAAAAAATTAAAATAGTAACTTTGAAGGAAGAAGCCATCTGTTTTGAAGGGGAAAAGAATTACTTGAAGTAAGGAAGATCTGAGTTTTCAAAATGTCTTGCCTTAGACCTGCTATAAGAAATAATATAGATAATTCTCGTTCTTTTATATATGGTTTAGATTGTGATGGAGAGACACTTCTTGCAATACTATAGTTGCTCAAAGAGTACAGTCAAGTAACTTTTTATTTTAAAAAAAAGTCAGATGCTAGTTTTCGGGTATTTAACATCTTTTAGGTTTGTGGGTATTTATTAGTTTGAGAGTACAATTTTGGGGATTTTTCTGTTTTGTTTTTTTAAACTACTTCTGTGCTTTAGGTATTGGATTATAAATCTTTTTTCTTAATATATTAACTTCTAGTTAATTCAACATGGTTTTACTTTAAGCTTGTTAGTGAAATATTGAAAATCTTGCTTAATATAAAGCCATAAGAAGCACCCAGCATCCATATCTTTTGTCTTTTTTTTTTTTTTTTTTTTTCCAGTGGATAGAGTTCCTTTCATTTGTCAAAACTATCATTGTTTTGGAAAAGCATATTCTAAGTGGGGTTTATTTTCTATCTGGAAGAATTAAATTCACTGCTTATCACTCTGTATCAGCCTTAGAAAGCACCATCATTTTATTTTGTATTAGTTCAGTTCTGTGAGTAGTGGGTCTCATTGATGGGAAGTGGGGAACCAAACAAGAAATGTTTTTGAAAGGGAGTACACAGATCTGTGTGTTAGATGGTATCTATTAATATTAGTAGTATTCTATTAGTAGTATTCTATTAGTAGTATTCTATTAGTAGTATTCTATTAGTATTTCGTTGAGTGGTGGGGAAAGATTGCTGCTCCAGCTACCACTGAATAAACAAAAGATATGACTAGGAATCTGCACTCCAAAGGTGTTACGGACACCCAAAACTTCTGCTGAAGTGACTAATTAAATAATGAAGTTGTAGAAATACAGCTAACAACTGGAAAGGTAGCAGTTCCTAGGAGGTGTTCCTCTGCTATTAACTAGTGGATTCCCTTAACAGTTGAGTTGATTTCTTCAAGCAGGTCAGTCTCACCTTTCATAAGTCATACTGTTGTCAGGCATTTTATAGAAGTCATGTAGGGATGATGTTAAGAAAAAGACAAATTTACTGCCTGAGCCAGAAGGCAGGCTTACAAAAAGCAACTTCTTTCAGGACACGAAAAGCTCTTTGTTCTGTGGCCTTGGTCTTTTTGTGCTTTGACCCTTATTTTATAGCATTGTCACTCTGACCTTAAATCTTTGAAAGCAGACATGCAGCAAATTTAGCCCTTTACAAGTGGGGTTTCGTTCTGAGCTGTGGGCCTGGTTTTTGTCTTTAGGCATTATAGTCCTATACAATACTGAGATGTAACAAAATCTCAATTTAAGATTTGTGGTTTGGCATAGTATAAATAGTTGTTATTTATATATAAGGCAATTTAAAAAAAAAAAGTATTGCTCTGTTACTGGCCTATAATTTATAATTATTTACCATTTTGAGATAGCAACTAGGAAGGCAGTCTGGCTAATGCTGACTAATAGATTTTTCACTGTCCCAGAAGTACTTTGGAAATTGATCCTGTGCACAGACCACCAGGCTTTCTGCAAAAGCTACTTGAATATTCTGTTGAGGACAAGAAATGCTTTTTTGTACATTATAGAGTTAGAAGATTTAAACAGCTATACCTGCATGGCATTCTTTCATAAAAGACAGTGCCAGCTTAGAAGAGCACAAAATTTTACATAAGGCCTGTTAAGTGAACAAATCTTCTGAGAACTTAATAAAACTTTTTTTTTAAAGAAAAACTGAAATTAATGAATGTAATAGAAAACTAAATAGTCGATTTTATTTTTTTTTTAACAATTTGGTATGTTTAAGAGAAGAACCTGTTTTCCTATCCTAATAACTTTACATTATATAGCTGGTTTGTATTGTGCAGTTATTGTTGTTTGGGGAGAGATTGTCAGATTTTCTTTTATCAGCAATGATTCTATATACTTCAGGTTTTGTAAACTTCAGCTATAATAATAGGATAATCTTTTCTGAATGTAATAGTGTAATAATCTAATGTTACCTTTATTGGAGAACTTGAAAATACCTATCTTTTTTAATATTTTTTTTTAATCTTAAAAGGTGTTAGAAATTTTTTTTTATCACTCATACAGAAATTGAAGATTGTATTTTTAGACAGATATGGATTTCTTTTTGATAGCTCCACTGTATCTAGTTTTAATTTTTTTTTGTGATAAAATTGGGGGTAAAGGAGCATTTTAATTACTTCTGTAATGAAATATAAAACTTACTTTGTAGAACTTAGAAAATAGCTTCTTCGTTTTTCTTAATTTTGTATGTGTCCTTTCAAGCAGAAAGAATGCTGGTACAGATTGAAAGTGTTCACACAGTTTTCTTCCTGTGTGCTTGCCAAAGGTGCAGGGAAGACAGATTTTTAGAAGTTGTGTGCAAGCTATACCAGTGCAATCAAGAGGGATCTGGAAAGCTTTTCTGAAATGCAGGTTTTACAAACTCTGCTAGAACTTGAAGCTTGTTACACTTTACAAGTTCCCTGTAAAGTTTTTCATATAGCAATCTAGTTAATGCATCAACTTCTGACAAAACACTTTTTAGAAGCTGGGAAAAGAGGTGCGAGAGGTTAGTCTAATTCAGTTTTATTTTTAAGGTACAGTTGATTCTAAAATACACTGATAATATATCAAACTATACATTGATAATTTTTGTGTGTTATGTCAGCTTCCCATAATGATGCTATTTTTAGCTAGCAAACGATAAAAATTGACATACTGTATTGTTCAAGTCAAAACTGACTACCTTTAGTTTCCTGCCTTTCACAGAAATCCACTGCATCCTGTTTTCTATTCATCACTCCAATAGAAGCGTCAATATTGCAGAACCAAGTAACTGTTTTCACTTTGGTTTGTCTTCTTGAGTGCAATCAGTGGGGGGTGCACCTCATACAAATTAATATATTTGAGTCAAACTAGTATAAGCTGTAGCTGGAGCCTTAGATTAAGTAAAAAGGGTGTAAAAACAGAATTTGATTCTGAGAGTCCTTAACTGCACTTCCAAATTTCCAGGTATTTTTATACTTCTGAATTTCTCAATGGTTTTACTTCCTGGTTTTTATTTTTAGCTGGCTTTGTTATTTCATGTTTATCTTATGCAGTAGTTCTCCAGCTAGACTAAATCTGTTCATGATCCTTAGAGAGGTGGCTGGACACATGATATAGATTCTCCAAATTTAGTAGCAGTAAATTTCAGTAATCAGCAGTCATCTGCTTTACTTTAGTTATTAATACTTTACATTGCAAAAAATATAGTTCTCCCAGTCTTTTGCCATGGTTATATGGGGAGTATTGTTGACATAATCAGGAAATAGTTAACAGGCAATTATTTTTTTAATGTCGAAGTTTGTGCTACCAAAACTTTAAATTCATGCTAGTTACCTCTGTGCAAATATTCACTTTTATGTTCAGACAATTATTTAAAGCATTAATTCTGATTTTTTTAAACAACTTTATAATAGTGTTAGAAATATTCAGCTGCTTGCTAGAAGGTATAGAAGGATTTTTTATACACAGAGAGTGAGTATAAGCTTTGTCCTGAATTACTGCACCTCTTTGAGGTGAAGTGAGGCAAATTTATTGTTTTATTAGTAATTTAATTTTTTAAAAAACCAAACAAAAAACTGAAAAAAAACCCTCAAAAAACAACAACCACAAAAAAAACCCCTCAAACAAAAAAAAAAAAAAACCAAAAAAAAACCAACAACAACAAAAAAAACCCCATGCAACCAGGGCACAAGAATGCTAGGTTAGAGACACTTTTTTTTTTTAATTTAATTTTATTTTTTCTTTTTAGAACTGCAGTCTTAAACACAAACTAAAAAACTCACTGTTACTTCAGGAGAACAGCAATCGAGGTATATAGTTTATTCTCTTAATTCTTCTTCCTCTGACCACAAAATAACCTCAATTAAGTTGAGTGAATTAACTGAGTATCATAGGTTATGCCTGAACCAAATAATAATGCAGTAGTAGCCTAAAGTACACTGTTACCTTTAAAGTTAATGTTCTGAAATATTTCAGTGGAATCTTTTCTTCTTTTAAAAAATACATGGATATCACTTTAAAGGCAGCTGACTATGAAATAGAAGGAAAGATGGTTTCTTAACAAAAGGAGCAAGAAGGAAGGAGTGTCCTGGGGAGTAAAATAATATACTTCTAAATCTAAGATTTAAGAATGAACAAGAGTTATAAATTCTAGTATGTTTGCAATATAAATATTGAAGTATTGAGTATGCATATGACAAAAATAAAATGAAACTATTGTTTAAACGTGGAGGGAGGGGTGTAAACAGTGTATGAGAAATTTACAGTTACATACACTTTTAGATCTTACAATCTTAGAGAATGCAAGTGTTCAGATTTCTTGGTAGTGAACAGTGAGATTATCTCTAATTCTTTTTCCCAGATCAGTTCAATAAAACCCCAAAAGTATTTTCAGCAAGTGTTGAACTGTCCATTTGTTTATTCATATGTAGTGGTGTGTTAGTGGCACTGAACTGTGTGAGCTTCGCAAATTCACTAGCAGTTGTCCAAAAAGCTACACTGCAAAATGTCCTGTCTATCATAGAAGTAACTTACACAATTAATGGAATGTACAGAGCAGGACACACTTGTCAAAGATGCCCCGTTTCATGCTGTGCCATCTCAGTGCAAACTCTTGTCTCGTTTCTAGTTTAAACTCAGCTAACCTGGGAAAACTGAAGTATGGACATGGAATTGCCAATGTCAGGACTATGGAGCAAAGTAGCACTGGTGGACAAATGTAATGCTTTAGCCTGTGGAACACTTAAGTCTTTCAGGTTCACGTTCAGTTTTCTAATTTTAAACTGAAATAAGGTTGAGAAAGGGTCACAATGAGCAGTGAAGAAATAGCCTTGCTTTCATACTGGATCTATGTTGCTTTGCATTAATGAGTAAGTAACAAAAGCAATGGAATATGGTTGTGGGCAATGGTGTATAGCACTGTTGATGAGGCAGATATTTTGGCCAAGAAGTACCAAGAGAGTGCTTGTATTGTATAAGCAAAAGGCACGAGGTAAATGTTTAATTTTACATTGTGTTCTTGGGTATTAGAGAGAACATACAGTGTTTAATACAAAGGCCTTGATATGTTTTACTCCAAGTCACTGACCTGTCAGATTGCAGGCCTAGTGGTACCTTCTGGATATAATATGTTACATAGAGGTTTAAGGAGCTTATTAGTAGTTATAATGTGTAGGAGCCAGAAATTGGCTTGTAGCTAGTTTTCATAGGGTCAGAAAAGATTGAGTTTGGCTTGGTGTTGTCATAAACCCTTAACCATAAACAATGAAACCTGGAAATGATATTTTATATTGGGCTTGGTCTTTGATAAATCAGCTAAGAAATACTGAAATCAAGGAAAGGCTCCTTCATTGCTTGGGAACACTCCAATTGCTAAAACAAGCACAAATACATACACACGCACACACACTTTTTTTTTTTTTTTTTTACAGTTCCAGTAGTTTTTTTCAAAGAACATTCCTGACTTGTGTATGTGAGCCTGCTTCTGTGGAATTTCAGTTCTCATCTTCAGAATCCTTCTTCCTCAGCAGAGCTCTTGGTTTTAGGGACTTGGGAAAAGTAATGGAGCTGCTTGCATGCATGATTCCCAGCTTTTATTGAGGTCTCCTTTGTCTGTCTATCTCTCATCCACAGACCCCCTCTTAAGACACAAGGATGGAGGTAGGAGAAGCACTCTTGGTAACAACTATATTGACTTTATGACCAAAACATAATGGTACATAGCTTTGTGCAGACACTCCTGGATTTCAGTAGATTCCTGGCTTAGCTATCAGTACACTTCTTATCTTAGACTTCCTCCTTTTATCCTTTTCCTGTTCTGCAACCCCTTCTTTCACATACACTGCCTTCAATTTTATCTCAAAATTTGCTTATTCTCCTTGCAGATGAAATCTATTTTAATAGCACTGTAGAAAATATATAGTCACATTGTGTTGAATTTTGTGTCTGTTGGCTTCTTTTAGGGCATTCTGTAGCAAAGTTTAAAAAATAACCAGCAACAAAACACTCTCCAAAATCATTTACAAAAAGGGAAAAACGCAAACAAACAAACAACCTGGAATCCTATAATTCATGTAAGGTTTTGTGTTCATGTTTTGTAGGGGTGGGTGGAATTACCTGCAAGTTTTCTTACTAATGTACTTACTGTAGAAAATAGCATAATAGTTCTGCCAAGTCTTCATTTCATGGTGTGTATAGTTTAATTTTAGAGAGATTTAGTTATGCAACAGAAAAAAACCCCTTCATACTTAAACTAGAACCTGAAAGCAACCAGGCAATTGAAAGAATAGTATCAGTTAAACACATGGAGTTTCAAATGAAGAATTTGGCCTGAATGTAAAAAAGAGAAATGCACTTCCAAAGGTATTAAATGTTGCAGCTGTCTAATTTCAATAATTTTCTTTCAGTCTTTTAAGGTAAATCTACAAAGACAAAGCAGTATTTTCTCTTGCTAGAGAACATTTTTCATAATCTTTTTCCAGTAAAGTTGAAGTAAATCTCCTACTGCTGGCCAGCATTTTTGCTCACATCTATCTTCATCTTTGCCTTCCACATTATATATATATATATATATGTATGTATGTATGTATGTATATGGTGGAGATGTCATCTTTACTTTTTCCTCTCCTGGCTAATGCCTAGCAGAGTTTCCTCAGGGGGGAGACCAACTGTCAGAGCATACCTTCACAGTTTAGGTTTATTTTGACTTTCCACTCCCGCTTTAATTCACCATGGTATATTGGGCAAGTTGTGCCTATTTAATCTAGTTCGCCTATTTTAGCTGTCTGATTTAAAAAACAAACATAGGTAGTAAGAGGTAGAGTTGGGGGTAAGTGTAAATGTAGATGTGCCTGTATAAAATATACTGGAAATGGCTCTTTGATACAGTTCCTAAAGTTAGCATTCCTACATGGATAAACTATAGAAAAAGAGTTGCTGCAGCTACCTGTACATTTACCCTGGTAGTCTCACTTTAATTGGCACATTTGTGGCAGTGGGCTCTTCTAGCAGATATTGTCCTCCTGTATTACTGTAGGAACAAAAATAGGAAGGGAGAAAAGAAAAACTCCCCAATCTTCTCCCCATGAGGCCTGCCAAATCTCTTTTTGTGCTTCCAGATAGCCCTGTTAATTTCCAGAAGTTGTTTATCATGACCTGACTAGAAGGCTTATTGCAATGGAGTGGAGTGCTTGGGTCCATGCTGTGTAAGTAGCTTTTGTCTTAACAGTTTAGTATAAGAACATTAAAGATAGCATAATTCATGTTATCTACAGAACCAGTAAAAGGACTGCACACACTTAAATCTCTGGCATACTCTAGTCTAAGAAAATGATACCTGGCAGAAGTGTGAACTCCAGATCTCTTGCCTACTTCAAGTAAAGTAGCATGGTCATTCTAGGCTGGGGGCAGGTGAGCTCCTGCTCATAACAGATAAGTTACTATTCTTGCTAACAACCTGTTGTGGGGCTTTTTTAAATATATTTTTCCCCCTAAAATTAATTAAGACGACACTTTTAAGTCTGTCTACCCAAAAATTGCAGTAAGGGTAAGCTGCAGAGCTAACTAATGGCTTGAGGACTAATACAGTAGTTGACAGAAGCATATTTTGAAATTAGCTTTTATTTTCTTACATATGAAAATTGTTGGGTTTGGGTTTTTTTTCGCATCTGAGTTTCCACATGACCAAAAGTTAGATTAGAAAATAACCCAAACTTTTTTGTTTTCTTGTGACGTAAACATCTGCATAATCTTTAGTTCCTCTAATCAGAAACATAATTATCCAGTTCATGGTTCACATCCCATTAAGGTATTATGTACAGTTGACAATAAAGTCTAGAGCTTCACTGTAAATAAACAGTCAGCTTGGCAATGGACAGATGTTTTATAAATATTTTGTAGCTCATTAATACAACTGATGTTACTACACAAAAGCTAAAGTTCAATAAGAAAATTCAGCTCTCAGTGTATGTTTCTATTTCCGTGAAGCACGGCAGACACCTTGGCATAACGTAGCAGCACATAATGGTTTGTGGGTTTTGAAAAGGTGCAGGCCATATTGTGCTGCCTCAAAAATACAAGGATTTCATCACCCTGAAGAGACATACCACTTATGAATTAGTCAATCTTGTGATGCTGATGTCTGTCATACTTTAGCAGCACGTAAATATTGGTGTTAAGACTGTAAATATCTCCAGTATTAACTGTGCTGCTGAAGTAAGGCTAGCCACTTCTGCACGCGAGTCGTGGAACAGGACTTTGCATGTATTTCCTATGCCTTTTTGTTGCTATAAATTTGTATATTGTTTGTTTATGAACACTTCCTTAGTTTTTGTTTGTATTTTCATTTATTCAGAAACTATATTTAGAACTTCATAGTATCTGATGGTAAATATAGGATAGACTATATATAACTTTGCTTTGGTTTACATGAAAACTGAACTTTTTAAAGGAGTCATCTCAAGCTACACCTAACAATGCTTTGGTAAGTGTGTTCGTTTATATATTTTAAAACTACAAAAATTACATTACTTTAATTGTCAGTATCTCTTCATTAAAACTGTTCACTTTTACAACCTTTTCTAAAGTAGTGGAACTGGGAAATTTTTGGTCATTTTTTTTAGCAAAGAAAATTCATAAAGAGAAAGCCCCTTCTAAATTTTTTAGCAAAACTTATTAAACACTTCATTCCCTAAACCACTGGGCTATAGACAGGTACCAGTTTTATGGTTAGAAGTTTAAACTTTGTACCTGACTGTGAATTTACTAATTTTTTTCTCATCTTCCACTAAGATTTTTCTCTTGCAGGAGAATCTTTCATTGAGATGATTGAAATTGCTGCAGTGAGAATGGAAATTACTTGGGCTCCTTTCCTTTTAAAAGCTGCATGCAAGAACTGTGTGGTGAGTCAAATGTAGACTAATGGTTATGTAAATGTCACTAATTTTAGATACAGATCTGAAAGTGTGTTTCCTTTTAAGATTTTATTTTCTTCACTATCATGACTCAGTATCACTTGCTAATCTAATTTTATTAGCCCTGTTGTATTTTACCATTTAAAATACACATACCTTATTCAAGTTAATATATCATATAGATGTTTTAAAAGGAGGAAAAAAGCTTATCTGCACTGGAGATTTGTTTTGATTTTAGCCTTCACAGCCCTGCTACTGTTGCAGCTGCACAGGTACAAACACGATGGAGATGAATATGAATCCAAGTTGTTAATTCATACGTTTGCATTACTTGACCATATTCCAGAATTTCAGCCTGGTAAAAATCACGGTTTCTTTGTCTACTAATGCTATGGGTTTGAACTGGTAAAATTACTGATGGCTAAAATTTCCGATTTAATTCAGACCTGAGCAGTTCTCAGTAGCAAAGCTATGCAGAATTAGATAGCTTACAGCTTTTCATAAAGACCATTTCTGTGTGCACATTTACCTGCTACAGGTCTCTTAAGATACACAACCAAAATAAAGTTGACTACTTAGAAAAATATCCTGTCTGGCTTGATGCCTTAAGGATTTCTAGCTTCTATTCTTCCATGTATCTGTAGGTTTGGCATGTAGTTCTAGGCTTCATATAAAATGCTAAGACCTTTGTTCCCAGCACCTTTAGCCAAAACAATTCCTCTGAATGGAAATCCAAGGACACATTCATTGCCTCAGAGCCCCAAAATATGTAAACAACAGGGAATTGGAGGGAGCAGGCTTGGGGTGGTTGACATCATCGCTTAGGGGTGTGATTGGAGAATTAAGGCCCAATATGCTAATAAGAGAGAACTTATAAAATGTGAAGAGCTTATGACCCAGTGTCCTTTTATAGGTGTAACCTCACAAGAGGGCTTTGTTTGAAGAATGTACCTAAGGCCTTAATAAATTTGTCTCCTTTTTATTTTCCTAACTCTGTCTGGCCTCTGTTTCAGGTAAGCCTGGTTAAGGCATCAGGCTCAGAGTTGGATAGTTTTCTCATTGAGTTTCTTCAAGTAGCACTATGTTGTACTTGCTTATTTGTAACTGCTTAATATTGAAAACCTGCGCATACATTTCAACCATTTGAAAACTTAGAAGTGGTTGGAAAGACCAAACTCTGGGAATTACAAAAGAAAAAAGATGTTATTCTTCCACTATGCCACTTCCTTAAAGGCCACTGATTTTTTTCAGTACGCTGCAGACTGGTGCTTGCAGCGTCCCATTCGTCCAGTTGCTTTTGTAGATCTAGTATTTTAATATACCCAGGATTTTTCCCAGGGACTTCTATAAGTAGATGTGAATCTTAAGAGCTGATCAGAGTCTTGAGAGCATGCGACAAGTATGCTCTGAAGTCTATTTGCTTGGCTTTGTAAAAGTCCAGTGGCCAAACTGTTTGTTCCTAACTACTTCATTGTGCCCATGTTGGCCTTTGTGGGAAGAGTGAAACAAACTGTGCTTCCTTCTGGTTCACCATGCAAACTCCTATCACTGGCACAAGGGCAGGAAATAGCAGGGAGCAGGAAGAAGCAGGAGGGCAAAGGTTGGACCGCCTTGTTTGGTGGCCCTAGCGGCTTAGAATAGTTCAGTGACATGGTGAAAACACAGTTTGAGCATTTGCAGAACCAGAGTTCAACTGAGGAACCAAAGTTCCTGTCTGGATTAAGAAAACTACTTCAAGTGCTTATGAAGGCCTACTCAAATGATTCAGTTCCTGAGCCTTTGAAAAGATGTTACATTTCTCGCATGGTTCACAGGTGGCTTAATATTAGCAGTTATATTTTCCAGAGGTTTGCCTGTATGGGTGGTGCCATAGGCTGTGGCTGGATCAAACTCACTTCATCCTGCAGCTCTGGGGTCCTAAGGACTGTGCCTGATGTAGGAAAGGGAGGCTCACTGTTTTCAGTTCAGGTGCTTATTTTCTGCTGGGCTTAGGAACAGTATGGAAAAAAGATGTTTAATTCACATAGAAGGCAAAGAAAAGATAGACCTGCTTGAAAATAAACTGAGACTAGTAGCTGTAAGTGAGTGAAGACAACTAGTGTGAGGAGCATGTCTAAAAATCTGATGTAGAAAGGTTGGAGTTGCAAACTGATATGGGAAGGACAGATCTGATGAACTGGAAAATCAGAAGGATTGAAATACACTGGGCAAAGATTTGGAGTTTTGTGTGTTTCTTGAAATTGGAAGCAGCAGCCTGACAGAGCGGATCTGTCTTGAGGCAAAGAGAACTAGTCAGGCTTGGAGAAAGCTTGCGCTCCTCAGATCATTGCTGGCATTCACTGGAGTGCACTGCGCTTAAGATTCAGAAGGGAATGTAGACTGTTAAGTAGTAGCTTTTGCTGTGATATGGGAAATCATTGTCAATTTCATCCCCCTCGTCAAATTCCACATAGCAGAGGGCAAGTTTATAGTACCCTCAGCTACTTTATGGATTTTAGTCCTGAAAAGGAATCCCAAAATAAGAGTAGTTGAGATTGTAAGGGAGAGCTCTTTGGAGATGATCAAGTTCAAACAGAATCAGGCAGAGCAGTTTTTTTAGGGCTGTGTCCAGTAGGTTTTGAATATATTTAAGGAAGAAGACTCTGCAGCCTGTCCTGTTCAGCTAGAATTTCTTACAGTTCATTTTGTACCTGTTGCCTCTTGTCCTGTTACTGGACACAGTTGAGAAGAGTCTGGCACTGTCTTCTTTACTCTCCCATACCCCCACCAACAGGCATTTAGAAACATTGCTGAGATCACGCAAACACAAGCCTTTTCTTCTCCAGGCTGGAGTCTCAGCTCGTTCAGCCTTTCTTCATGTGAAAGATTCTTCAGTTCTCTCATCTTTGTGGAAGTAAATAAAATGCTTCATCTAATAAGGGGAATTAGAATTCAAAGAGGGAAATGTTTTTTGGGGGGGAAGAACAAAGCACAAGCTAATAACTGTAAAAAGAACGTGAAGATCACAAAATGAAACACTGTTAGATAACTCCTGCTTTAAGATTCTGCAATCTTCATTTGCCCCCTTGTGTCAGTGTACTATGAAGCAATCTTCATGATCACACAGAATATTTAATCTATTGATAGGATTGGCCTGGTGTTGTGCTGGGCTGAGGAAGATGTTTGTGAGCTGTGTATGAAAGAAGCCTGATGTTCCTAAATGTGCTGCAGAAATTAGCAAAAAATTCTGTAGGCAATGGAACAAATGGCTGCAAGTAGAGGAAACCCTGTCTTCGTGGTTATGTCAAGTGAGAATTCCAAAGAATTGGATGTGATATTTTTCTGCTTTTATTCTCACATGATGCTGGATAAGTTACCAGGCCATTGCTTCTGTAGTGCTCATATTGTGCTTTACTTTAGGGGTGTCTGATTTAAGATTCTCATGTCTGAAAGAAACACTGGTGATTCACATTGGTAACTGAGCTTCTTAGGAGTTGTCATTTGAATTAAAATACTCCGTAAAGTTACATCTGCTGACAGTCTCCTGTCTTCCTAAAGGGTACCCTCAAACTGTTGCATACTGCAATTGTTTCTACACCTCCTTGTTACATTTAAAATAAGGGTAATAGACACATACCTTGAAGGGCTGTTGGCTGCTTTTGTTTAGTAGCTGTACTACAGTAATGCATTTCCTCATGGAATTTTCTATGGCATTTGTTAGTTCTGATTTCAGAGGAAGAGGTAAGTACTATGCATCTTTTAAAGACCAGATCTGCAATCAACTTTCCTTGTTACCAGCTCAGGCAGAGAAGCAGAGTTTCCATGCTGTTTATTCATAGTCTATTTCTACAGTCCTGTGAACTCCAAAATACTCTGATTTGTGTCCTGTCTTGTCACTGGTTCATTTTGCAAATATAACTATTATTTTTAAACACTTGTGTGTGTCATTTTTTGAATGTCATTTTTGTAGGTAACATCTTCAATATTTTGCAAAATCTTCTGTACACTAAGGGTAACGTACATGTTTGAGCTTCAGCATATTTGACAGTAAATTTACCAGTGAAGATCTATTTTCCAGAAAGAACAATCTAGGTAAATTGTAATCATTTCTTAATGTACAGTGGTAAGCACTGCATCTTTAAAAATGTGAAGTGACTTATACCTATGTATTTAGAACTTCTACTGCCATTTTCTTCAAATTTCAAAGGCAGTTTTCTTGGTACTGCATAGGGCACACTTTGCTATGTGAGAGTGGTCTGTACTGGAAATTTGGATAGAGATCTGAAAATGTTTCAGCTTTTCCCTTAGTCATGGTATCTTGCTAAGTATTGGGGGAAGTCTCTTCTAATCAAGTAGCAATACTAGCAGTAAGGATTCAAATTCAAAGTGTTTAGATTCCCTTTATCTTCGTCACAACCTACAGTCAGAGAAGTCACAAGAAGTTATAGAAATATATCCAAAGTGGTGAGCTGCTGTTTTACCAGTTTAACAACAGCAGCGGCAATTCTTCGTGTAAAAAACAAAATGTTTAAAATGTATTTGAAGAAAATCTTATGACTGAGATATAAGCAAATTTCCTAAGGTGGCAGTTATAAGTGTGTATCAGAATAAAGTGTTTAACTGTAAAGAGAGATAAGAAAAAATGATGGGAAAAATGCGATGACATGAGTGACATTGCTCATCTTTCTGTGAGGGGGGTAATAATCATTGGAGTACTACTTTTTCACTCTAAATAGTTTATTTCTGTTAGAAGTTATTTAATGGTCATCAGTTGCAACTCTTATTTTTTTCCACATTTTATTCACTTATAATAGCTCTGTATTTGTTAATAAATCAAATTTATCTTATATTGCTTCTGTCTCTCAATGTAAAATTTGAAGCTTGTGTTCAAAAGTTCTGAAATTAACATATTAATTAAAGCAGCATTTATCCAGTTCATATCTTCAATCTAAAGTATACAGTGCTGAGTAGGTAAAGGTTGACTTAGTTTCTGTTGAGAGATAGGAATAATATATCTATAGTGTTTTCTTCTGCTCTTTGTAGCCATAGGAGTAAGGCACAGATAGAAAGCTTCACATTTCCCTAGTTTCTGCAGGGCAAGCATGTGGCTTTATTGCCCATAAAGGAATCTTCTATCAGCAGGTTTTACACTTAAGTGGTTTTTAAAGTAAAACATTTTAGAATCTCTCAACAAATACTCAAAAAAACCCTTAAGTATTGTAAAATTTTAAGTATATAAGGCATAAATTATAGCATATAAAGTCTCAAATGTATACATTTTTAATGTCTTCTTGAAATAAAGGCAAAGGAAGAGCTTCAGGAGTTATGTTATTCGACCAGCTTGAGTAGTCAACAATTATATAGGACTATGGTTCTACAGCCTTATGATTCTTGAGCCAGACAAGTTTGGGAATGAGAGTCTTCTTGTTTCCTTCACTACTACCCCTGGCTCTGATATTTCCTTGGTGGTTTCACTGAATGACTTCTGGTTAAGTTTTGGTTTAGTTCAGCCAGCTGAATGTGCTTTCTGTGAACAACAGTGCTGGCAGCAAGAAAAGTACCCTCCACTCCTGAGACTGGCACTCCAGTTTTAAAGTTCATTTCCATTGCTTAAATCACTGTAAGGAATGTTCAGGGCCTTATTCTTCCCCTCTTGACACTACTACAGACAGACTTTGCTTATCTGCTTTTTAAATCAGTAGCAAAGAGTCTAAAGACATCTTGGTTTGTACAGAAGATTGGTATCAATATGAAACCAGCACAAAAATGCGTATTTAGATATAGGTTCTTAGCATATGGAAGCAGCTATGACACACCTTTCCTGTTATCGAGACAATGTGAAGGTCTCCCTCCTTTCCAACAAGCAATATCTGGTGGACAGATAAGATGGACAAGAACTCTAATGTTTTGAAGGTATGAAATCTGTTAAATGACCTGTGCTACAACCAGTTTTAGGAAGTGTGCATGAATGGTAGGTTGTATAGTCAGAAAAAGGATTTCACTGCAGATTTGATAACGGTGTAGCCAGACAGCCCCCTGTTGGTTGTATTGTTGTGGAGTTCTAGAAGGGAATCGTGCTTGAATTCAGCTGTTCATTGCACTCAGCAAACTATTTTTTTCAATCCCGTATCACAAACAGAGAAAGTGGAGGGTGAAAAAAAAGTGTGTGCTTGTAAAAACTACTTTGAATCAAGTTTTATCTCTTGTGTATAAGAAATGTTAAAGCTTGGTTAAATAGAGTGTCTGCACACAGCTTCTTAATGCCTTTATAGAAGCTTATTTTTGAATTGCTGTAGTGAAAATGTAGAGCAGTACTTTGTCATTGTGATAAAACTTTAGCATATTTAACTATAATGTTTACAGCCTGACTAATGCAAAGTATTTAGATAAACTTCTGTCAAGAATGCAGGGTTCTAAAACATTAAAGTTTGTAAGCTGGCAATGAACTAGTCAGGTACAGCCTTATTTAATGACTGAAACTCTTGCAGGCACATCTGTGAGAGCTTCTGCTATTTAACAAGGTACAGTTTTACTACAGGGCTTGGAGTATTTTTAATCACATTTGCTTTGCTTTAAGATGTTCTTTGTATGTGTTTTAAGTTGCTAGCAGTGCAACTAGCTGCATACTTCCAGTTTGTGTTTTCCCATGTGTTGAGAAACTAAGGAAGTTGTTATTGAAAAGAAATAAATGTCCCGTGCTGACAATTGCAGGACTTATTAGGCATTTTGGCTTTTTTTTTTTTCCAAAATGTTTGTAAAGATGACCTAAAATCTCCCTTGTAATGGTCACTGTATATCCATGTAGTGATGGAATGCTGTAGGTACTGTGTGAAATGTAGTACTGGGTGATGCAAGGATTCCAGAAAGAACTCTGTCTCAGAGGCATGGATCTTCAACTCTGAGATAAACAATACTGAGGTTATCTCTTTCTGCATCAGGTATGGCCAAGGTTATAACAGCTCATCTTTATTTAAGGAATTGGATTTGTGGCTGAAAATCCATAGCTGCAACAGTGCTAGAGAAACTGATGTGAGAATTAGTTTTGTATTACAGCGGAGAAGACTAACATGATGCCGAGAAAGCCTGAGTGCTTATGGACTTTTTCTCAGCCTCAGAACATGTTAAAAAAAATCAGTTGTGATAGATATCTTGGAACCCCTGGCAGAAACAAGAGGGTAACGCTACCTGCTGGGACTGAAAAGAGGGAAGGGGGAAGATGGGGACAGGACAAAGAGTTGGTTTAAAGTTGTCACAACTTGCTAAAATCCCTCAGAAGAGTTTTAAGAAACTGGCTGAAACAATCTTAAGGCAAGGGGACTCTTCCACAAAACAGAAAACCTGGGTTTCAGAAACCTGAGGAGATTGAAGTTCACATCTCCTGCTTCTGAAAAAATACCCAATGGAAGTTGCCCACAGATGTTCCCCATCTTTCTTGTTAAATCAAGGATATGTGCAAAAAAGAAGTTGCAAAACAGTTTTGTTCCAAGGTTGTTGGCAGTGATAACTATCGCTGTTAGCAGATGAAAGCAAGCTGCAGGTAGGATTTCAAAGGGTAGTGGAATTTGCTTTTATTGGACTAACTGTGCAGTTCCTTGCATGTTCCATATTCTTTTCCTAAGATATTTCCTGCAGTAATGGTAAAGTGAGCATACAATAAATATAAGTACCCATTAAAGCACACGAAAGGAATACCTTATGTTTCCAGTAGATGAACACAGAGATAACGAAGTATTTGTAAATCACATCACAGTCTTCTGTTGTGCCAAAGTTCTGGGTTTTATTGCTGAAGAGAGCACCAGTAAAGGTGGCTTTAAACTGCTTTGTGCTCCTACATTCTCTAAATCTGCTGAAGATGGAAATCAGGGAGCAGCATTAAAGAACTTCATAGCTGTTCAGCAACCAGCAAGAGGATTCACCTCTTCCCTCCTACAATCTACCCTCAAACTGCTTTCTTCTTTCTGTGTTTGGAGAAGTTTTTTGAGCCTTTGAGTTCCAGGGTTTTTTTGTTTTGGGTTGGTTGTTGTTTTTTTTTTTTTACAGGAGAGTTTACAGTCCCCCTCATAAATTAGTAGCATAGGTAAGAGCCTGTTCTAGGTGGAAGAAGATTGAAATAACTTATCCTGTTGAGAAAAATTACTATATTCTTCCTCTTCTGAGGGGTGGTTACTTACTCCATTCCCAAATTAGGATTAAACTTCAGGACCTCCTGATGGTTCTTGGAGTATCTTTAATTTCTGGTTCGTTTAAGCAATTCTAGCCACTTAGAATATACAGATAACTTAGTGGTTGTATTGTGATCCCATTCTTCTATGCTTATTCAGGCAATAAAGTAAGAAGCCTGAAAAAGCATTGCCTTTTGCTTTGAATGTATCTCAGTTTCCTCTAAAATTGCAGGTTTTTCTCTTTAGCGGGGAAGAATTGTCCAGAGCAGTGGATACTTTTAATGGCAATTGACAGAATCCTAACAGTATCTCTATTTTTTTCATATTTACAGCAGGGTTCTTTTAAATACAGCACCTGGTCTTGTTGATTTGTAGCGTTTGAGTTTCTCAGGCTTTCAATAGGCTCTTCTTTTGAGACATTTAGGCCTGGGGAAACTACTGTGAGTCCCCATAAGGCACATCCTTGAGATAGGAATTTCTCTGTCACCCTCTATGTTAAAACTAGATAATTTATGTTGAGCTTCTTTAGCTTTGACATTTTCTTTCGTTTGCCTCTTGATATTACATAGACCAAAAAAAAATCCTCCTGACTTCTAATATCTTTAAGAATACTTGTAATTCTTCTGTGTGTGTGTTGTGCATTGATACATGGGTGCTGCGTGCATTGGTATCTATGAGTCTGGTACTCTTGAATGGCAGAACAATGTTCAGCAGCACCTGTGAAAGCAATAACTGCATTTTTTTGTGCAAGAGCAGTGTTAATCCTGTCCCCTCATTCTTCAGACTACCAGTGGGTACAAAGAGCTTTTCATTAGGCAATGATAGTAGTAATTTTTTTACTAATGTTCATTAGTATTTTCTTAATTTACTTTCTTACTTGTTAATATTAACACTTAAATAGCTGTTAAGATGTGGTTTAGTTAAACTGTAGCATTTCTAGTTTGCTGGGTTTGGGTTTTTTCCCTTTGTTTGGAGAAATTGCTTCATCCTAGGAAGAATTCCATGTCTATGCATACCCCATGAATGAGCACTGCCTCCCTAGCATTCAGACATTTGCTGTGTAATGTAATGCTGTCATTAAAGACTTTACTTGGCTTGATGAGCATCACATGAATCTTCTAAGAAGGCTGAGTAAGCAAAACATCTTGCCTCAAGATGTCACAAGTGATGCAGGCACCTGGCCTCTGGTTCTAGTTTGCCTGAGCAGAAACACTTGAGAAAGACCAGAGCTCTTTTGCTTTTCTAACTTCTTGTCCTAGGCTGTCAGCAAGTCTCCTAACATGGCTAGACCTTGATTAGATGGAGACAAGGAGCAGAACATTTGCAAAACATCTTGCTTTTATCCTACATAAATTGTTTTGAAGAAGTTAAGCACAGCTCAGACCTGGGAACACCAGGCAGTCCAATGATGCAGAGTTGGAATTTTCATGATACGTGATCTACAGTTCTCGGATTCTAGAGAAATTATCAGTAACAATGCGGCACCAAAATGAATTATGGCAAGGTTGAATCACCTTTGAATCCTTGAGCTTCCTCAGAGAAATCCAGTTCCTCCCTGTCAAATCAGGCTCAGAATCACCCCTCCTAAACTTCAGTGGGTGTCTGGCCTTCGGTATTGATTCAAACATTCCCTACTCTGCTGGTACGAAGAAATCATTTTTTTTAAGTTTTCAGCATCCTGTAGGACTAGTTCCGTATAAAACACTCACATGCTTAGAACCAGAAGAGGACTGAAAGGTTCTCTACGGTTCTCTTTAGCTGGACATCCTATGCCAGCAGGGAGGTAGGTGTGGTCCACACTAGACGCAGCTTACAGAGTTGGAACTTACTGCATTTTTCAGCATCTCAGATTCAAAAGTGTTAAGGCTGGAAAAAACCTCCAGGATCTCGAATCCAACCATTAATCCAGCACCACTGTGTTCACCACTAAAACAATACCCCCAAGTGTCACACCCACAAGCCTTTTGAGCTTTCCCAGAGATGGTGATTCTACCGCCTCCCTGAGCATCCTATTCCAATGCCTAACCACCCTTTCAGTGAAGTTTTCCTACTATCTGATCTAAACCTATGGCAGCATAATTTGAGGCCATTTCTTCTCATCTTGTCACTTGTTATCTGGGAGGAAAGACCAACAGCCACCTTGCTACAACATCCTTTCAGGTAATTGCAGAGAGCTTGTTTGTTGTTCCAGGTAACAAGCAACAGGATGAGAGGAAATGGCCCCAGGCTGTATCAGGAGAGGTTTAGGTTGGACGTTAGGAGGAATTTCTCAGAAAGGGTGATTAGATATTGGAATGGGCTACTCAGGGAGGTGGTGGAGTCACCATCCCTGGAAGTGTTCAAGGAAAGTTTGGATGTAGCACTTGGTGCCATGATCTAGTTGACAGGGTGGTGTTCAGTTGGTCATAGGTTAGACTTGATCTCAGAGGTCTTTCCCAAGCTAATTGATTCTGTGAAAGCTGCCTCCAATGAGAGCAAATATTGACACCTAGAGCAAAAAGATGCTCAAGTTTTATCTCTGTTGCAGAAAGAATTACCTTCTGAAAATGAGGGTCTCAAATAGAGTATTATTAATTAATATTGCAAATGCTAATTTGAAATTTTAAGTATTGCCACAGACATCTAGAGAGGAATTTAGATGTGGTAGAGTAGAGAGCATTTATGGCAGTAGTGATATTTGCAGAGAGACATTTTCATGAAAAGTATTTCTTTACGGGTTTTCTGAAGCACAAGGAGCTATTCAATGCTTTGCATTCTCTTTGTATAGACAATGTTGTACACACTATTCTTAGACCCCAAGACAAGTAAATACCAGTTGCCAAGTACAGGCATCGCAAGAGCATAGGCTTTCCAACCCTGCAGCATGCCCTCCAGCAAAGCAGCACAAGACTTAGGGAAAAAAAAAAAAAAAAGACAAATTCCTTGTGTGTAGCAGTTCACCTGCTTTTTTCATCCACATGGCAGTGTTTGTTTGCTCTGGAACATTTGGAATGTTTTTAAAGTTCTACCTCTTCCTTTCAAACACTGAAGTGGTTTTATAATTGTGTTAAAGCCTACCAACTGTCACAGAGATTTGTGTATCCTATTTTAGTCACTCATTGACTCCTTTTGGTCACAAGGTGTTTTATGAGAACATGTTTGATCATTTGTAACACTGCTTCTTTTCCTATGGAAAAGAGATCCCCTTTTATCTCTTAAAAAGGGAAAGGTAGAGGTGGTAATGACCCAATTTCAATACAGTATGCACTTTGACTGTCCCAGATCTCAAGATGTAAATATGTACAGCTGAAAGATCAGATACAGAGAAATGTTTTCAGCCAGCAGCTTTTCACTACCAAGTTGGAAAGTCCTGAGAGCTCTGAGCTTTCGAAACAGTTATTTCCACACTGTTACTCACCCTGCCTGAAGGAATTGTGTGGTCTTCCTAGCAGGAGTCATTGCCTCCAGTAGAAGACCAGTGTGCTTGTCGCTGCCTGTTCCAGAAGAACAAAAACCCACATATGCATGAATGTCCTGAACTCTCTGTAAGTGATCTGAGAACTGTCATTACGTCCTTCACTCATGGCTTTATCTTGGTCCTGAGGGTAGACAAGAAGTCAGCATAGATCCCTCCATGGAACAGAGATGATCCAATCCATAGCAGCCTGGTGTTCCATTAGTCGTCTGTGACTTCACATAATGTTCAAC
Organism: Acanthornis magna; assembly: GCA_036785705.1. Taxonomy (NCBI): domain Eukaryota; kingdom Metazoa; phylum Chordata; class Aves; order Passeriformes; family Acanthizidae; genus Acanthornis; species Acanthornis magna. The sequence continues at coordinate 20,693,900 of JAWUZG010000090.1, forward strand.
TTTTCTATTCAATCTCAGAGCCTTCCTCAGAAGCTCATTGAGAGCACGGGTCACAGGTCAGGGGGTGGTGAGGCATTGGCACAGGTTGCCCAAAGAAGCTGTGGAAGCCTCATCCCTGGAATTGTTCAAGAGCAGGTTGGATGGGTCTTGAAGCAACCTGGTGTACTGGAAGGTGTCCCTCCCCATGGCAGAGGCGTTGCAACCAGATGATCTTTCAGGTCCCTTCCAACCTAAACCATTCTGTGATTCTTTGGGTCAGACTTTCAATAGCTTAGCACAAGATGCTGCTACAGCACAGCTTATGAGGGCAAACTGTAGCCAACAGAGGAATCACTCAAGTGTTCTGTGCCTGCTAGTGCATTTTCCAGCCAAGTTCTGCAGGGAATCTCTGAAAGATGAGTCTTGCTAAAAGATGATTGTTTGCCCATCATTTTTCCAACATGTATTCATAGAGATTTTGGGATTGCATATGGACACCAGTGAAATCTGGATTGCACTATCACTCTTCAATTGTCAAAGAAATCTTGTACAATAAGAGCAGAAGGCGGTTTTAGCGTAACCAATGATGGAAGAAGCTTCTGTTGCATTAGGGGCCACACATACAGTTTTTCATTTCCATTCTTGACATGGCCATATTTAAGCTATTGCTGTGTTCTGGGGATCCACTGTTTACTGAGCCATCTTCAGAAGATAATGTTTTGAACAACTATAGGTAGCAAATATTACATGGGTTAAGGATAGAATTGCAAATGGAGAAAACAAAAGGTAAACCAGTCTGTTCCAGGAGATACATTTCCAGTTTATGGGAAATTAGGAATTTACTGATAGGGTTAGTGCTCACCATACTGCAGCAGGCATTGAAATGAAGGCCACCAACAGGACATATCCAGTAAATATCCAGGAGGATTATCACCCCAGCACTACCAAAACAGTGCTGTTATTCTGATCTTCGAAGTTTGTCTATTTGACCTCTGAAAGCTTAGCTTCTGTTTCCAGATGTGAGGTATCAACATGACTAATCCATCTGATGTCTGCATCCTGCAACGTTTCACTTCACAGCACATATGCAGAAATTACCTTCTAGAGAGAAATTCTCTTCTTCAGGTATGCAAACTATCACTGGAAGATATTCTACAGATGCATTAACCTAACACATTGGAAAAAAGTAAAACATCCCTATAGTCTCATGAACATTTAAGTCTTCTGTCCAGGTTATTCTATGCCATTTCCAGGTTTGTATAGCAGCTATTACCCATCCATTTGTTCACCCCTGTGAGATCTGCTTTTCCTCATCCAGCGGCATTGAAATTTCTGGCAGCTCTGTTAACTGTCCTCGATACAGTAAGTTGTGTCTCTTTGGTCCCACAAAGGCTATGACTCCTTGACTCCATTACTAGTTTTATTCCTTAACTTTCTCTCTGTAATGAGAAAGAAGTTTGCCATCTTCTATGGATCTCTGTCTGCCCTTACACGTAGCCCCTTCCCGTGTTCCACCAGTACCAGGCTGAGCAGCGGGCCGAAGATGTAGTAAAAACACAAAGATTAAAGGACGGAAGGATCAGAATGCCTTCTGTTTATTGTTGAATACAACATTGTAAATAAACCAGTATGTCAGCGGTTATTTTATTACTCAGTTTAGATATCACTGGGGAACAAAAACAAAAAACATGGACCAGCCTTTTCAGAAGGCCCTCAATGAAAGCTACAAACTGTCTTTGAAATTCAAAGAAAACTCAGTCCCTAACTCCAAAGTACTAGTAAAATTCCAGACTTGATGTTTCCAATCTATTGCCTTTTTTTTCCAATGGAGAATCAGGATGGAACAATGTTGCAATGCTTAATTCTTCTGCAAGCACTCAGCTAACTGCTGTAACAGTAACTTGCTTAGAAAGCAAAGCCCTAAATTAATTTTTTACAGCAGACTTGTACACATTACTGTTTCCAACCTTTAGGGCTACATTCATCATCCTACTGACCAGAAAAAAGACACCAATCATTGAACCATTCCATTAGAATGAAAACAGTAGAAATGGAGGAAGGATTCTTGGAAAAATTTACACATCAGATCACACTTCAGGGAGTTATTTCAGCAGAAACTACATGATGGTCTAGAAAACTGACTTTTTTTAAAAATAGAAGTCAGATATATTTGTATTTTATATGATTATTAGTGATTTACATCTCACCCACCCATTTGAGAATATTCAGGGCTCCAGGCATATCTCCAGCCAGAACCAGACTATTCAAATCATTGTTGGTCCATCCATTTACTAGTTACAACAAGGCCTTCTGTGACTAATTATGGCCTGACTGCAGCAGGAGAGGCAGCTTCAAAGAATGGGAATCTTCAGACACACTAGCAGTTCCCTTGGTTCCCAAATTCGTTATTTATGTGGATTACATTGAGTTGACAGATTTAACTGGGATGTTGAAGATATGGTCAAAGAAGCAGAGTCACTCCCTTTCCTTTTATTGTCTTCTGAACACATAACAGTCATATGCATCTGTCACTAGAGAGAGGAAGTTCTCCATCACTGGACTTCATTTGAGGTTTTATATGCTGTTTCAGTAGCATTTGGGAAAAGATCAATATAATATTTGGTAGGGAGTTGTATTTCCTAATGATGCACTGTAAATCTTTTATTGAAGATACTCCCACTGTTTATTGTTGAAAATCGATAAAAATAAACCTTGTAAAGTTAAAGCCTGGCAAAGGCTCAGCACAAATCAGAGGAAAGGAGTAAGAGGCAATGAGCCTCCCTCCTCTTGGATAAGTCCCAGCTTGTTTCTCAATGAATATTTAGTAACACTTTCCAGCAATCTGGGAACAAATTTTTATGGTTTTTTTTAAAGTATTCAAATTTATCAACACCTCACTGTGAACTCAAACAGGACTTTTGATCCACTTCGGTGGCTTTCTGGTACTGAATTCAGCTGTGGATCAAAACAAAATATTGCCCAGGTTGTGTTTGATATACCTGGGACCTACCCACTCCAGAGCCTGAAAAAGTACATCAGCCTTGCTCACGTCAGATTAAAGGAGTTATTTTTGAGCATTGGAAAGCTGGTAACCAACCAAAATGGGTAGCAACTGGGAAGAGCTCACTGGGCAGAAAAGTTTCTCCAAACAGAAGTTACCACTCCTGGGCAGGATGCAGTTACTCCAGCATCGTTTTGTCCTATGGCTATTAATTCTTCATATACAGCATCATAGGGAGGACTCTTCTACTACTTTCATGTAATTTAATTATGCAGATAAGTGAAAAATGGTTTGGAATTATTTAGTAAAGGGGAAAATTTCCCAGTACTCTGGCCAGTGCAAAGAGATTAGTCTTAGTCTAAATAGTATCTTAGCCTATTGTATCAATTTCAAGAGCTTTATTTAGACATGTATTCTTAATCAATTAGACAATCGCATGAGTGCTGACTGCAGAACCTATAAGAATGCAGTGACTGCAATTCCCAAAGAAACAAAAAAAACCAAAAAACCCTCATGAACTGTCATACTGAAATCAATACCCAAAGAACAAGAAGGTATTTCACAATAGACTCTCTCCTTCCTGGTATTAGCAGGTAGGTAGAACAATTCAGGTGGTAAATAAATGACATTTCCCCAAAAGTGGTAAGAATGACACAAGAGAGACTTCCCAGTGTGTGAAGAAGCAGGCAAAAAGTTACTTAAAAGCACAAAAAATGTAACCAGTCACTAGAAAAGCAAGTCAACATGGTGCAAGAATAAGGGGATGCAAAGTGTGGTACCTCTATCCTGTTGGGACATCCAACAGGCACCACAAGATGTACTGGCAAAGCCCTTGACAGTCTTGAATGCAGAAATACAGGATGAAATCCAACTATAAAGGAGGGCAAAGTGATTAAGATAAGAAAGTGTAAAGCAAATGAAGCATTGTCTTTCTGAATCTATCTTTTGCAAATCCAGCAAGCCATCACCTCGTTTTAGATTATCTTCTGCCTTGTAAACTGCAGTCCCCGTGTGTGGGACAGGATGACTGTGTTACTTCACTGTCCAGTTTCCTTTCCCTCTAGGGCTCTGTCTCTCTGTTTGCCTGTTACAAAGCCACAGAGAGCTCACTGTGAGAGAGCGAGGCAGCTGCCCCAGCACTGTGGCAGTCCCTTTCTAGTATCTCAGGAAGTGGAACAGTTTGCACATTTCTGCTGAATCCAGGCAGCACATTTTGTGTCTTCCCAGGAAAAAAAATTGAATTCTCTTAAGAAAGTTGGCAATGACTTGAAGTGGATTATGTCAGGGATAACAAATTAATTCTTTGTAAAATAAAAGTCTGAATGTCTCAAAATCCCATTCCCATTCATTCAAAAACAGAGCTAGATGTGAGCAATCAGAGCCTCTGGTTCTGTTGCATGTAAAAGCATGAAGAAGTCACCTACAACATGCTGCTAGTCTAGCAGAGACTGTGTTGTGAGATACCAGAGCTGACTTGCCTGCCAAGATTTGGGTGGAAGTACTTGGTTTAGCACATAATCTGGTTTTGACGAAGCAGCTTTTAAAAAATCACTCAGACTCGTAGTTCCCATCAGCCAAATTCACTTGTACAGCTGTTCCCTTCTGTGTGAACAACTCTGCTGAGCATACACCACAGGGTGCTCTCTGCTGTATCCCTGCTTGTTTGGGGCTTCAGAAGGGAAGGTGCAGTAAAAACATTGGCCACTACTTCAAAATTCCTGCCTTGGTGCCTGCAGATTATACCGCATACCACTCCAAAGAGGGCACAAAAAAATTGCCATCCTGGCTCAGCAACACTTTAGAGTAGCATAAATAATCTTGCAAAGTGGAGGCCAGCTGAGGATCCTCCTAGTAAATTGATGCTATTTTTATATTAATTTGTCTGCAAATGAACATAATTTCACCCCTTCCTCCATAATTACTGCTATTTAGTTGTAGCTTGAAGCTACACAACACCTGTAGCTCTACCATCACTGCTTCCTTTTTCTGTCTAGAGAAATCCAGGAAGGTGCTTTCTTTGAAGAATAAGCTTCAATTAAATTAATTAATTCAATTAATCTTCCATTAAAGTCATGGTTATCTTACTGGTATCAGTCAGACACTTTCAACAGATTTCTATCAGGCTGTTCACACACATGCTCTCAAACTTAGTTAAGGAACTACCAGTTTAAAAAAAACAACGAAGAGAAAGCATTGTGTAAGAGCCTAGTCATGTTCTCTGCAGGCACACAAAGTGACAGAAGGTGACACTTCTCAGTTCAGAGCTAAATAAGAATAAATGCTAGAAGAACTCTGGGAACCCAAGAGTTGCTGACGGTCATGTGCTTTGCTTCCAAAAGAAGTGCAGAGTCACAGCATTCTTACCCAAGGACAAGGTAAAGCACATATGGTTCTTTACATGACAGCAACTTGCACTGGTATATTTTACAGAGCCAAAAACTGCATTCATAGAATGATGCTGGTGCTAAATAAAAACTGACCCATGAGGGGAACCAGAAAGTGTTCAGCCCATCATAAATTACGGAAATGGTTGTATCAAATATCAGTTTTCTCAAAGATATGGAACATGGGTGGTGGCATAGGTTAAAACTTCCAGGCTCTTTAAAAATTGAAATATTTTGTCTTTCCTTTCACTTAAAAAAAAAAAAAAAAAAAAAAAAAAAAGGCAGAAAAGGGGGAAAAAAAGGTAACCCAATCTTCAATTTTCAGAGCGGCTGCTACAGTAAGGAAAATGAAGTCACTACTTTTGTGGTAGGTGAAACTGAAACTCTGAGGGGTTCTGAAACTAGTCTCAGCTTACATCACTGCTATTGGTGATCATTTTTAGAGCATGATGTCTAAATACAGCCTCAAGTCCATTTTTTTAACTTTCCCATAAAAACCTGTCACTTTTTGTCTTGCACTTCTTGTTATTATTGGCTAGTCTCTCCACCTACAATATCCACGGTCAATGACTCACCCAATAATCAATATTATCGTTTCCAAACAAGGAGTGTTGTCTCTGTAGCACAGCAACCTGTGGGGACAGTCATCCCACACAGCTTGTCTGCTCTGTCACCCAACAGTGGTCTGACCTCAAAGCCCACCATGATAGGCTTTCTGGCACAGGCCTTCACTGAAGGTCTCCACAGAATTATGGAACAGGCCAGGCTGGAAGGGAACTCAAAAGATCATCTAATCCAGCCTTTCATGTGAAACGGAGCCTCTGTGGAATCATTTAGCATCCTCTTCAAAACTTCTAGTGATGGAGACCCCACCAGATCTGTGGGGAGGTTGTTCAGTGGATGATGGTTCTCACTGTAAGAAATACCTTACTTCAAGACAAATATGAACATTGACATTACTGACAAAAAAAAAAAAAATCACATTTGAGGGGAAAGCATTCACTCTTACATTCCTCAACATTTATTACATTACATAACCTGTAAGCAGCTTAAGAGATGTGGTCCCATAATCACATTATTCTCAACCCAGACAGCTCTAGAAGCAAAGAGGACCTCACTGTTTCTACTGAACTTCTGAACTTGGGTCAAGCTGAAATGCCCCAGAGCAGTAGCCAAAGAAAAGAGATGTCCGATAGTGGCACCACTAGTCTGGGAAGATCCATTTCACTGAAACTCCTTAGGGCAAGAAACAGACAGCTGAGACCCACCACCCACCCCCACTATCAAGTGTTGCAAATAAAGTAATGTATTCACATTTTAAAATTAATGAAAAGCCAGGTCTAATTGGTCAGCCAAGAAAGCCTAACTGACTTCTCCTGGGTTGTTTGTAGCCTTGGGAAGATGGTGTTTTATCAACAACAAAATTGAGATGCAATTAATGAATCCCTGAAGTTATTGCTGTCTTCTTTCCCTGCCTTGAAGGACAAAAGGTTCTTAATTTATAAAGCTTCATTAACTTACCTCTCTCAGTACCTGAGCTAATTTTGGCATCTTTACACAGGGCTAACATTCCCAAGGCTTTAAAGCCACTTCTGCCAAGCCTTCCAACTGTGTTGTACTTAACAAGCACTAAAAAAAATCCTTTGTACTATTTGGTTTAAAACTGTACAAACACTTTCATCTGAAGGATTATTTATCACATTTTCATTCTTTTTATGGTTAAAGCTCTAAAAATTAACTGACCGTTTGTTCACAAAGACCTTTATCATTTAATTCTCAGAACCAAAGAGCAGATTAATGACACCAGAGTGGGAGGAGAGGACAGAGGCATGTTCTGCAAGAGACAGTCACGCATTATTTCACGAACATCAGTGATGGCTTTCACAGAGCCACACAGCAGTACAGCTCGGGTTGTTTTCCTTACATTGCCCTCAGCCAACTGCAAGAGAGTCGGTGAGAAGTGGAAGCACTAATCAATCATTGGGGTTTGCAGTCCTCCTCCAGCCACTTCTCCAAAATGTTGGGATGACAGTTGCGTCAAGATGTTATTTCTTCATGTATTACCGTGTTTTTAAAATCCACTTACAGATTAGCACAGAATGCAAAAATATTTTTCTAGATGGAATGGCTGATGCTTTGCGAGTCGTCATGTAAATTTCAGTCGCAGAGAAAAACAAAAACAAAAACAACCCTTGGAAATGCTGAACTCTAGTCCACAAACCCAGTATTGAATCTGGCGTTCTTTTGTTTAAAGAGGGTGGAATGGTAAAAGGCAGGAAAGCAACTTTTTTCCGCCCAAATACTTGAATGTGTTTGTTACTTCCCCTCAATAGTTGCAGTTTCAAACAAGCCAATTTAAAAAAAAAGGCTACTACTGCTGACACATCCCTCTTCCACCTTCAAAAGATGAAAGGAATAGCCTTTATTTCCCTTTCTGCACTTGGCTTCTCCTTGCCTGTGCTCTCCCAGAGCTCCCTGGGGTTTGGTTCACCATGATGGTAAGGCCTGCTGCCCTCTTCATCCTTTCAAAACTGTAGCATTCAACCTTCTCTTCACTGGTGACTGTCCTGGTGCTTATGAGGCGAAATCCATCTCTGAGTAAAGTGTCAAGCAGCAGGCCTAGCACATTAGTACCATTAATCAGCTTTCTATTATCAGGCTTTATGGAAACATACCTAAAATCAGAAGAAAAAAGCAGTCACAATACGTTTTAACTACTTGACAGTGTAGGTCAGCACAGCTGCACTGTGTTTACAGCAACCAAGGCTCTGGTTATTTTTTTCCTCCTTTAAGGACAACTGAACTCTCCTTCATTAAGAGTAATTCTCAGTTGATCCAGAAAGCACTTCTCTTTAACACTCTCCCCTGCCACAAAACTTACTTTCTTAAGAAATAGCTGTGACAACCATCTCATCTCATCTCATCTCATCTCATCTCATCTCATCTCATCTCATCTCATCTCATCTCATCTCATCTCATCTCACTTCATGGAGGAGAAGGGAGCAGCAGGCATGCAATGCTCCAAGTTCTTCAGGTAAGAGTAAATGATGGACAATGAAGTCACGTTCACCCCAAGAGCATCACTCTCCAACACTCAGGATCTCTCTCTACAAACAGTGACATTTATTGCAAAATTACCTTGTACAGCAGATCTTGTGGTAACAAGTATGAAAATCATTTTCACATGGCCTCAAATGATTTTACTTGATATAAAGTACAGTGTAAGAATCTATCCAGACATTCTGAGGAGCAGAAGTCAGGTAAAAATACTATTACAAAATATATAAACTCACAGGGTTGAAACTGTTCCACAGTTCACAGGCAAGTACACCAAACATTCATGGAAAGCACAAAAAAGGCAAAAAAGTCCATGTCACCACAAAGATTGAGGAGATAGAAATTCAGCAAGGCAACATAATTAAATTTGACTTGTTTCATTACTCAAGATAAGCTTTTCTATTGATCAGCAGAATTTTTACCAAGTCTGAAGAAATAAATGAAAAAAAATCAGAAATATTTTCCCCGATACTAAAGTTGCCATAACCTACTCAACCAATTGTTACTCCATTAAAATTAGTAATACATTACAAAGTTAAGGTTTGGCACACAAATACATATTGCTTCACAAATGCAAAGTAGGTTTTATTCTACTTTCTTAGCCAAAGAAAGCTGAAAGAAAGATAAACTTTATTATTATTTTTTAAAATAATCAAAAGACTGCTGTGTTGGTTCATATACTCAGACAGAATAACCCTTTTGGAAATACTTCAATGAAATTTCCATAAAATTCCAGATGTTCTAACAGCCACAGAGGACAAATTAGGTTAACATTTTCTTATACAATAAGAACATGTCTCCATACAATAGAGACATCCAGCAAAAGATTGTTTAAAAAACCTAAGTTGTCATTTGAATACGATACTGCTATCACAAAAATTACTGGTATACAGTTATCTTAATAAAAACAGAACCTGGCTCCGAATTCAAAGAAAACCCACTGTGAAGCATATCGTTAATAACCTGTCTCTTCTCCCTCCCCCTAATAAAAAGCTCTACAAAAGCTTTCCAGGCCCTGAAATACTGTCTTAGTTCCACTGGTGTATTTAACCCTGCTTAGCTATTCTGTTGCCTGTTTTCCATATGAAAACCTTTTGGACCATCAGCTAGTGGAGATTTTAGGCTTCCCCCCAGCATTTCCCTCTTTGTTTCCTTTGCTTCATTTTACTGTGTTTTTCATATTCTCTATAAGGTGATACTGTGAAATTCTAAAGTGAGTGAGGAGGAAAAGGCAGAGAGAAAGACCCAAGAGAACTCATAAACAGACATAAAGAACAGTATTTTAGAAAGCTGAAGAGCAGGCAAATCAGTGTAACAGAAATTAAACTGGGTGTTTCAGAACTAGAAAAGGATAACATTAAACTAGCAGAAAGAAGGAAACATTTCTTTCGGTTTCTTTAAAATGAGCTCTGCTGGCACGTGGGGTGCACTTCATGAACTGAAAGTCACAAAGACATCTCCATAATGAGAAGTCACACTAGGGACAGTACCTGGTCACAAACTGGTCACCAGCAGAATACTCAGTACCACACTGAAAAACCAAGTCGTGATGAGAAGGTCTTTCCAAAGGAAGTGGAACGAGTGGTTTCTGAGAAGGAAAAGGGCTGTTCCAGCCCTGTCCTGACTGCTGCCCTGTAAACACAGTGATCTGCTCAGCTAGTGCCTCAATGGTGGTATTGCAGGAACAAAAGATCCTGAAAAAGGCCTGCATTTCTTGAAGAGAAAAACACACTTCCAAGATCTCCAGCCTCGGCTTCAGCAAATGTTCCTGGCTCAGGAGGTCAGCCAGGGGGCAGAGTCCATAAAATTCTGCTTCTCTCTGCAGCCTCTGATAGTCTGAGAAATCAGTCGGTAAGGAGACCTGGAGAGTCCTCAAGAAGTCCATGATGTAACTAAACAAAGCTCCATCTCTGTCCACAAAAAACTCTCCATTCACCAGTTTAAATTCCCGGTCATCACCATTCAACATCCGCGCCAGCCTGGATTCAGGGAACTGCTGCAAGGTAGAAGCCCGGGTCACAAATCTCACACCTCCCACGCTCAGAACGACCACCTCTCGACTACTCATGGCTACCTCAGCCACTCAAGAGTCGTAACTCTCTGATCTATGTGTCTGTGACTTGATCTTTCCTAAACTGCAAGGCAGCTGCAAGAACCATTGTGTACTTCTAACAAGTGTTTGGAGAGAGGTATGGAGCAGCAACAGGACTCCCAGGCAACAAAGATGTAAATATCATGTACAATAGTTTTGTTTGCTGCGTTTGGTTGCTTGGATACTTTGATTCCTGGAATTTAATGTTTTATTTTTGAAATGAACAGCTTGCAAGGACTACTGGAATAAAGTGAATTGACTGTCACAACTTATTAAACCTTGAGAGAGGCCAACAAATATTCCCAAAGTATGGCACACATTATGTTTTTTTTCTAGAAATCTCAGTTCGTTTTCATTCCACACACTGCTGTTCATAGGACCACTGCAAAAAGAGGTCAGATGTCTTTCAAGCAAGACATTTCAGTACCATATGCTCTGAAAGAAGGGCACTTCAGAGAACTCAGGCTAAAGGTTCCCTTTAAATCACTGTTACCTAAGGCCAAGTCAATACAACCAGAAAATTCAATTAGCTCCTGAAACAAGGTACACAAAAACACAGTAACAGCAGAAGAACCTATACAGTTCCAATGCTAAAGCACTTCAAACACCAACACCATCCATACACCTGTTACATTACACAACCCGTTCAAGGAACCATCCAATCATTTTTCCTGGATTTTAGAATTGCTATCTGGCGAGGCAGAGAGGGGCAGGAGAGCAGCTGTTGCACCTGCCACCTCTGCAGGGCTAGAGCCCAAGCTGCCTTCCTGTGGCAGACCCCTGCATGCCTTTCACTGCACCAAGTTCTTAACGTTAAGGCCAGTTTTTAAGAAAGTGTGGGTTCAGAGAAACATGGATCTAACAAACAGCTCAGTTACCCCAACAATCCAATGCTGGAAAAGTACTGCAAAGTATGAACTATCTGCAAAGTACATACTGCCTTGCAGCTTATTCTTATCATTACCTCTAGAATTTATGCTTGCCCTGAAGATACATATTTGTATAGAATATGTAATCTGAATGCACAGGGTAATTACATTTGGTTATACAAAAAACCCCAAAACAAAACACCAAACCAAAACATACAACTATTTCAGTGAGAAGTAACATCATCAGATAGAAGCTGGTTCCAGAAGGTGAATGATGCACACTGCATTTTGCAGTGGAAGGGCAGTCCTCAGCAAGCCTGTCAGCACAGCGCTCATCTCAATCACAACTCTTCTTCCTCTTTCCAAACAACCTCCCAGTTAGATTTGTTTTTTTAAACTACAATCTTTTCTTATTCTACAATTACATTAACATCAAACTAAGTACACAGTTTGGCCCTATATTTTGGTAAGAAAAATTATTTACAGTGAGTAATATTCCCATAATCACCACTGAAAGAAGAATCCACAAAGAAAGTGTTTTTCAAAACTCCATCTTCCGGTTTAGCAGTGCTCAAACTACGTTGACATTATGAATGTTTTGGAATCATTTTGAATCCTTGAATGTTTTCACTGGAAGCCTGAAAAGACCAATTAATTTAAGAAGTTCCACGTTTTCTTCCCTAGATCTCTCTTAGTTCTTATATTCCAGCAGACACTTCACAACAGTTTATATTTACACACAAACTGTGCGACATTATCCAGTACAACCAACGTATAGTTTTTACACTTTTCTCTTAAAAGTGAAGCTCCATCTGTCATCTGTTCCCAGTAGAAGACTGCATGATCTGCTATCTCCACGGTATCTGCCAAATAGGACAAGCTAATTGTAAGGAACTGAGATTTCCAGCACTGGAGATTGTCAATGACTGACTCCACAAAGGACATTCTGGTGACAGCAAGGATAAGCAAGAAAATAAGAGAGTTCACTATAAATCTGCGCGAGAAGACTGAGGGAATCTTGAATTTGAAAGTGTTGTTTTCCTGAGGCAAGGAAAGTTTGTCCACATCAACTAGTTTTATTCCATTCCACTGGCTGGTATCAAAGCTCTTCATTGTAGGGCTGATGTCCACAGTGGAACAAGGTAAAGGGGTTTCTTTGAGCACCTTGATTTTTTCCCTGAACTCCTGCATCTGTTGCAGAAATATAATGGGTTCAGACACATCTTTGAAGGCCTCTGCAATGTTAAAAGCCATCCGCTGCTCTTGCAGAATCGTGTTCAGTTTATTGATTTCTGGATCGTAGGCCTGCATCACTGCAAGCTTCATGGTCTCAAAGTCAGAGAGGATCTCATTTCGCTTCTGCTCCAGCGTGTGCTGCAGCTTCTCAAAGAACTCCTTCACTTTGTCAGAATCTTTCGTCAGCATCTGCAGAGCTTTCCTCTTACTGGTCTCTAAGGTATCCAGCCGTGAGAGGGCATCTCCACAACGCCAAGTTTCAAAGCCCTGAAACAGGGTTTCAAAAGCCCGCTTCTCCTGGGAATAAGCTTCTTCAATGGAACAGAAAACATGCTTTGTGTGGTCACCACGGGTGGCACAAACCCCACAGATCAGCTGCATGTCTGTCCGGCAAAAAATGTTAAGGGGTTGCCCGCTGTGCACTTTGCACACAGGCATTTTTGGAGTTACTTTGATTTTGTTGTACTTCTCCACGATACCTTTCAGGGAATAGTTGACCTGCAAGCTGTTGACTCCAGTAACAGGAGTCTCCTTCCTGCATGTGGGGCACTTGAAAGGCGATGGCCTCCAAAGCACATTTCGCACATTTCCCTCGAGAATTCCTTCCAGACACTTTCTGCAGAAATTGTGTGAACAGGGCAGGACACGAGGATCATCAAACAGGCTACAGCAAATGGGACAGGTGAGATCTTCCTCTAGGAGCTCCATCATATCCTAGGAAAGAGAAAAAAGATGGTAACAGAACTTACAAAACTTATTTCTCCCTCAGGGAGACCATACAAAACCCAATCTCTATGTGAGACATGTCTCAGTGAGAAAAAGATGTATTTTTTCCTCCAGTATCCTTAACACAGAGCCTCAGCTGGGTTTTTGCAGCCAGTCCCCCTTAGCTGTGGTATCTGGCCTGCAAATGGCAGGCACAAGAATGGTGCAGTGCTCAGGCAGAACCATTTTTTTGACTCTCAACTAGAAATGCTGGAAAAGAAGGCTTGCCTATCCCAGCAAGGATTCTGAAAGAAAATAACTCATATACTCATAATGACAGCTCAAGACTTATATCTTTCCTTGCTGATGCAATACACAGGAATGGGATTTGCACAGAAGATACCCAGCTAAGATATGCCCTGCTAAGATTTGATTTCTCTATTTGCTCCATTCATCCAAAGCTTCCAGTTTCAAACCCCATGCACTGCTACTTTAGACAATACTAAAAGTGACTGAAGAAGGCCAGCTTCAGTATTTCTGCTGCTACAGAATACATGATGGGTCTTTTCGCTCCACTTGCAAGGCCAAAGGAGAGTCACCACTCACTTTAAGAATTAGCTTTTCTCTTGTTCCTGCAATATTTTTAAATAACCAACTGAATGTGTTACTATTGAGCTATTCAGCACAAAGTTAAAATACTTCAAATAACGGCTGCCCATAATCCTTGATAATTCATCATGAAACAAAACTGTTAACCGATTTTACTCATCTGCAATCTCTATTTCCAATTCCATTCTCACTGCATTCATGCCTCAGTAACTTTCTTCTGTGGAGAGAACCTAGAGGAAGAATATTTATCGTGTAATCCTTCCTACTGGAAAGTCTCAGTGAAGGCACTCAGCACACTACCCTGCCCCTGCCTCTAAAGTAAAGCCAAGTTCTCAGATGCAGACACCTTTTAACTTACAGCATGCTCTAAGAAAACAAACAGCTAATAAAGACCAAAATAGGTGACAATCTGTATTAGTCAAAGCTCTCAAACACTTAGTTTTGCACTATAATTAGAAAGTTGCTTCCCTTGCATAAATTCCTTCCATATTATACAACATACATTCATATATATGTAATAAAATCCCTTTTATAAATTGAAAGACATCACAGAAAAGTGCATCAAAGTACTGCTGTGACATCAAGGCATGTGAATGAGCTCTTAATTAGTTTTGATGTAATTACTAAGGTTTCTGTCCCCTCAAAGAAATATGAAGTGGAAAATGTGGGAGCCAAGAGGGGAGCTGCAAGGGAAGATTCACGCTGCACAGGACAAGAAGAGCAGTAAAATCAGTACCACTGATCCAAGGGAAGCAAACTTCACTACCAGGAAGAAAGGCAAGGTCAGGGCAGGAAACTCTTATCCTTTATTATACAGCCACCTTAACTCCAAAAACTATCCCACTATTTAGTCATGAAAGTGTTGGCTAACAAGCTCTTGACTTTTACAATGAACTTTAACCAGCTCCCAACTCTCCCAGCAAACTGGCACAGAGCAAGGGCTAAAATCCAATTGCCACACTTGCTGGGACAGAACAAGAGAGAAGAGAATAAAGTCGGAAAAGAGAGAAAGTGAAGGAAAAAGGCTTCTAGTCCTTAGATCCCGCATTGTCCTGCCACTATGAACGGTCCAGATGTGGGGTCAACAAAAGCCTGGGACTGATCCTCTCCCTTGTACAGTTTCCCCAATGCACATCCCGTTCTTTTTCACGCCATTTGCTGCTGTTGGCACACACGCAGTGAGCCCTTTAGAGCCCTCCAGGAAATGAGTCGGGGGCCTGGGGGTCTGTGGTGGTCAGGGAGCCCCCTTTAGGGGGGTGCCCGGGACTTGACCTTTCTCTTGCCGCAGGCACACTGAGCACGAGCCTCCAGGCTGACTTAAAAGCCCAGCGATGAAAGGGAAGCTGGCTCACAAAAGCACTGCCCTGCCTCGGCAGGACCCTCCCGCCCAACCCCAACTCTCCTGTCACAGCACAACAGTCAGAATGCTAGAGACAAACATGCTCATGTGCTTGTGCCCCTCCACAGGGGTATTCTCTGTGCTTCTTGGAAAGAAGAAACTTTGGAAAAGTTGCCAGCTTTTTTACACGGGACTAAGGTCATCAAGCAGAAGAAACCACCCCTACAACTGGGGACAAAGTCACAGAGAAAAGGTCTAATAACTCTAACTAATGGGTTTACTGTAAGCCTAGAGATCCCATTCAGAAACCTCATTTTCTGTGAGAAGAATGTGGTTTTGAAGCACCTCTCATGCTCTCAAAGCAACATTTCTCTTCTGTCTTTTCCTTAGTGCTAAAAATAATGGGATGACAGGAAAATAGTCATTTTGTCCCTGCACTCCTGAGTCTACCTCTTTGTGAACAGGAAGCTCTCTCTTTCCAGTCGTAATCATAGCTTTTAGCCACAGTAGCAGCACAAAGATCAGTTCTGCTCATGTGTTAAGAGGATAATATCTACAAAACTAAAATGACAGTTTTCTACCTCTTAGTAAATGGAAATGCACAGTGCAGAAAATATTTGCTCTGGTCCATCTCCTTTACCAGGGAGGATTTTACTTCCCAGTTAGGGAGTTGGAAAAGCAGCTTTGCATGCCTGACAGCAAGGACTGCAAACCAGTGCAGAAAATGCTTACTATAACACATTCCATCAAAATTGCAGGACAAACACTGAAGATTTTCACACTCCTAGAAATACAAAAAAGATACACAAAAAGGCTTCATGATCCAACTAAAACTGTTCTGTTGCATTCCAACCCCACTTATCCAATTACATAATTATGCTTTATAAATATAACTGAATTTCAAAACCTTTATACAACACAATTTAAAATGCTGGATTTTAAAAAAAGAAATGGGCAATTTTACAAGCCTTTTCTCCCCCCTCTTACAACTCCAGAAACACCAAATCAAAAATACTGAAGACTTGTATGACTGGTTGGACAAATGAACTTCTGTCTTATTTAGGATATTAATTTCAGACAGTAAATTGTCTGTAGATTGAAACATCCCTTAGCAACCTGGTATTTGTGCGAGGACTACAGCAACATTTCAGCTTCTCCACTGGAAATTTCTCTGTATAACTTCTGACCCAAGTTTGGGTGGCCCTGGAATTCCCCACTTATACCACACAGACCAAAAACATCTCTGGGTATAAACCCAACAGATGTCAGCCATCAGAAAGACCAACTTCCACAATTTTATCATTAGGAGGAAGAATGGCAAAACACATCAAACTATAAAAGCAAAAACAACCACAGTAGCTTTTCTCCACACTCCAGAGAAAAATTCATTTAGCATAATTCTCAGCACAGAAGTTGGGTTTATCAGCCAGCAGTATTCTGAAAGCAAAACCAGAATTTCACCAGACTTCACACAAAACAAAAAGATAACTCCTGAATTAGAAGTTTCCTGCAATGGCATGTAAGTGGTCTAAATGAGATATGACTAAGGCTACATTTCTACAAGCAGTTGAGCTAGTCAGGAGAGATCTCCCTTCCTTGGAAAGGACGCCGGTCTGTGACAGGACCCTCTATGAGCAATTTCAACAGCCTTCTGTCAGACTGGTGTATTGAATCAGCCCAAAAAAAGAGTTCCACATGTGGGAAGGGAGATGGAAGATCCTCCTTCCAGCAGCAATGATCTTAACCCTGTTCACTCCACTGAGAGAAACTGCAACCTAACGGAGGGTCATTGTATACATTTTAATGTGGAACAATTGACGTCCAGGAGCAGTAGGTAACATTCTATAGAATCACACAATGTTAAGGGGTTGGAAAGGACTTTAAAGATCATCTAGTCCCAACTCCCCCGTCATGAGCAGGGACACCTTCCACTAGATCAGGTTGCCCAAGGCCTTATCCAACCTGGCCTTGAACACTGCCAGGATTTGGGCATACACAACCTTCCTGGGCAACCTGTTCCAGTGTCTCACCACCCCCACAGTGAAGAATTTCTTCCTAATATCTAACAAAAATTTTCCCTCTTTCAGTTTGTACCCATTACTCCTTGTCCTGTCACTACAGTTCCTGATGAAGAGTTCCTCTCCGGCTTCCCTCCAGACACTGGAAGGCTGCTATCCAGACAGCCAAAAGACCTGGTGAAATTTCCTGTGCTTTAAACCTGGTACTCCATGGCCAAAAGTTTTTCCAGGGGCACCAAGCAGATCCAACCCATTCAGACTCCAGAAAGGCAGGAAGGCCTGGAGAAATAAGCAGTGTGTGTTCAGTGCATTCACAGCCCCACGATCACCGTTTCATGGGGGCTGCACGGTCTGTCGAGCGCAGGAGCTGCCCCAGCGCTGGCCCCCTTGCCCCTCTGACCTGGCAGAGGTTCCCTCGCGGCTCCCGGTTATGGCCCCCCCACCCCATTCCAGCGGGGAATCGTCTCCAAACGATGGCACTGCAGCCAGCCGCCGGCCCCGGCCTGGCCGGGGGTCACAGCGCTTCGCCGGGCACCCCATGCCCGGGGGGGGCCCTGTTGGTTCGCCCGCGCCCCGCGGAGCGCAGCGCGGCTCAGGCGGATGGCGGCTCCAGCGGGACCGGCGGCTCCGGCCGCGGCCGCAGCGTGCCCCGGGCCGGGCGATACCGCCGCCGCCTCTCACAAAGCCGCGGCCTGCGCTCGCCCGGCCGCGCCCGTCCGTCCTGCCGTCCCCGGGCCCCCCTACTCACCATGGCGGGCCGGGGCCGCGGGGATCCCGGGGCAGGCGGGGGAGCGGCCGCCTCGGTCACCCACAGCGCTCGGCGCCGCTCCCGCCCCGGCCGCCGCCCGCCTTCCGGGCCCGCCGCTCCCGCCCCGCCGCCCGGCCCCGGCCCCGGCCCCATCGGCCGGGAGCTGCTGCCCCGCCGTCCCACCCACCTTGGCCCGCGGCCGCCGATCCAGCCGCAGGGCAGGAGCTGCTGCCGCTCTTCCTCTCCTCCGCTTGCCTGTGAGCGGCCAGGAAAGCCCCCGAGGCTGCCGGGAGAGAGGAGGGCCGGCGGTGGATGCTGTGTGCCTAAGGCGGCGGCCGAGGCTGCAGCCTGTGCCTCCGCCGAGATATATACGGGTTTCTGTTGTTTATTAACTCTGTTAAATTACACTTGAGCCTGCGGCTCACAGGCGCACGTTGCACAGCCTGAGGAGGGGCGCTGCTGGGTGACAGTCTTGCTGAGCATCTGCCACCTTCCGAAAGCACTTATTAAAAATAATATATAATTTGAGACAGATATCCTTATGTGTTTCATAAAAAGATAGCGACTCATTCCTATTTGCTTTAACGCACTGGCTATACCATTTCCTGCTGGTGAATCTCTTGGAGAGTTAACGTGGCCTATAAAATCTGTGAAAGTTTTCCGCAATAACACTGACTAGTCCTAGGGAGAGGGAGCAGAAGAGATCCCATGTCCACTTGAGAGAGCATTCTAGTTACAGGACTGTGAAACTCAGTCTGGAAGTGCTGAGACTTCAGAGGACCTTTGGGTTGTGTATCTCTTCTGCAGTTCTGTTAGTTCTCAGTCAATAGAACAGGTCTCACTTCAAAGTCAAAATTAACTTATTTTCAAATTTGACTTTGTCAAATACCACATCAAAAGCTGTTCCCAAATGTACATACTCTGCCTCCTGCATCCCTTCACTCTTCACCTGCACCCACTGCAGTCACGTCACTCATCAGCACAGGGGAAACTATTCACCTCCAGGAGCACCCACACAAGGAACATCACAAATCTGACCATATTTCTATCCAATGAAGCTCCTTTGCACATCTGACATTCTTCTTCTGATTATTTAGTAATCTGGATCTTAAAAGCCATTCAATTACATGCCAAGGCTATGCTTCCCCAATTTTCTGCAGTCAGTTACTCCCCACCTTCCCTCCTTGCTGCCCCCACCCAAGCTGGCCTGCCTGCTCAGCTGAACTCAGTGATAACAGTCTGACCAAGGACAAGCATTTTTGAAAATCCCTTTCAGAGTCATTATACACTGGAGCATTTCTTCCACTGTTTACTGGAGAACAGCCCCAGGAGGTAGAGTTGCTGCACAAAAGCAACCAAGACCTTCTGATGTGTTTCAACATCCTGCTTCTTAATTGTCCAGCATCTTGTTTATTGTTTAAAAACCAGTAATTCCAGGTAGTTTCCCTCAGCCACCTAAACTGCTTTCAAGAGATATCCCAATGCTTGTACATTTACATTTGCTGAGTACCCCTTGTCCACACTTTCCCAACAGCCACTTTTATATCAAGAATTTCTGGGTTCTATTAATCTTCTCTGCAATTTTATGGTTAAAGATTAACAACAACATGGCATTTTAGATGTCTCACTCATTATTTTCATATATTTCTTGTACAACTTTTTTCCTGATATATCTTTAGAGTACATTTTATTCTCTATTAATTCTTTGGGCTGGTCCTACTCTGTCTCCTTATAAACAAAGAAGGAGCTGTACAGGTGGAAGAGTGCCTGCCCATGTGGGATAATGGCTCTTCATTAGGTCCACCTGAAAATGTTCTTGTCCCTCCTTGCCTGTGATTTCTTCTGTTAAAGATGAAAGCTTAAACTTCTGGGCAAACACACTGCAGGATTTCTGTGCCTGGTGCATAGAAACACTGCCTAGCCAGCGCTGTACTTAAGTGTCCCTCGACTGTCCTGGGAATGATCAAATAGAATTTGGGCATTCTTCCACTTCTTATCTGACTGATAGAGTCGCACACAACCAACTGTTTTGCACACATACAAGTCCATCTTTTTATAATTTTTAACTCTGCTTCAATAGCAGCACTTTCAATAGCAGTTTGTTTATGAGCTTGCATTCCCACACCTGAGAGCACAGCGTCTTCCCAAGGCAACATCAAAGGCCAGCTGCTGAAGCTTCAGGGAAAGGTTCTGGCTGATGGAAAAGAACATTTGTAGATCTGTGGAGTATTTCCCTATCTAATAGAGAAACAAAGCCAAGGGAAATCTAGGCCCAGCTTGAAAGGAGGTGTTAGGATAAATACCACTTAATCATGGGAGGGTTGAAAATACAGGGGCAGAAATCTGGAAGGAATTATATGATAGTGACAATTTCCAGGTTTTCAAGACAAGCACCATGTTTATTGTAAGACAAAGGATAATCACCTACTGTCATCTTTAAACTACAGAGAGAACCCACATCATGGCTTTTCTAATAAGCACTATGCCAGGAGATTTCTGAGACTAAAGCTCTGTGTTGTGGTTCAGTCAGCGACCTCAGAGCTGACAGCTACTGCTCTCCTTGCCTGTCCTGGCTCTGTCAGCCTCTGCAGATGTTTTACCAAGCTGATTCCACCCACTTAGCCAGAAGAACGCTATTCCCTTGTCTTTGCCAAGGTGAGTTTTGTGCTGATTCAACAAGTTAAATCAGTCCAATGCAAGATTAGACAATCACCAGGTCTAACACCAGAAGAGTGAGGAAAAAAGGAATAAGATTTTTCTTGTTCAGTGGAAGCAAGCCATTAACATGACTCAAGCTGAAACAGGTAACTCTACTCTGACAGGCAGATTCTCGGAGGTTTAAGCCAAGATGAGACTGTGCTACTGGCAAAAGTGATCATTCCATCCTTTCCCCTTTCCTTAGTCATGCTTTCCTGATGCCTCCTCTCTGCTGGCTCTGACATTCATGCAGCCACACGTTAGGCTAGATCAGATTGCCAACAGAGCTGAAAGCTAATCCAGTTAAAAAAAAAAAACAAAAAAGAAGTTTCCAGCAGGATCAATTTTGGCAGCCAGCTGATCCCAGCCGAACAAACACCAGTGCTAGGATAAGCCAGTGAGAGGGCCTGTTTCGGTGGCAGCCTGCACACACGTCAGCATAAACCAGAAGTGCCTCCACAGGCCATAATTTCACAAATGCTTCCAGCCAGCTA
Source organism: Acanthornis magna (assembly GCA_036785705.1). Classification (NCBI taxonomy): domain Eukaryota; kingdom Metazoa; phylum Chordata; class Aves; order Passeriformes; family Acanthizidae; genus Acanthornis; species Acanthornis magna. The sequence continues at coordinate 20,715,128 of JAWUZG010000090.1, forward strand.
TTGCCAGCACTGCTGCCAAAAGTAACACAGCCTTGCCCTTCGGCCACACCAGCTGCTCATTCCAGGCTCCAGGCACCCGCTGCGCTGTGCTGGAGAAGAACTGATTGATAAATGTAGCTGGAGTTAAAAGCAGTGGGTTTTTTCTCCCAAATTTGTATTACACATCAGTAAAGCACCTCTGAAGCAAAGACTTCTTGGATTGTAATTGTCTCCTGGGGTGAAACTGCAGGGAAAAGAGGTGAGTTGAGGGCATGTTACAGTCTTATCCTTGGCTGCAAACCTGCCTTCCCACTAAGGTTAAGGCTTCAGGTCCCGTTACAGAGGTGTCAGAGCACACACAGAGTACACTCCAGCTTCAGGACAGACTTCTTGAAGGACTCTGCTTTATTCAACTGTGCTGGGGTGAGCATACGCTCAATCTGAGGTGGATAATGTAGTCGCTGTGGGGACCTAAATATGGGCATAAATCTGCAAGAGCTTATAACAGCTTGATAAGAAGGCACTGTAAGATAACACAAATAAATAAACTATTCAAAACAGCTCCGTGTATCAAGCACCTTACTGATATATAAATGTTTCACAACTATATTGCATCTGACTACATTTCTTTTCAACAGATACATCTGGACTATATTAAACATTCCAAACAAGGGATCAGAGAAAGCAGTTTCTTGTTATTGTTCCATAAAAGCTACTTTTAATATGAATTGTAGAAATACCAGGCATTAAAAATCCATGAAGAATCATCCGCAACTGAAATGATCAACTGCTGTTTTGAGATCTGAATTTCAGGCCCTGCCTTGATATTTGCAGGGTCTCTGGTGACTGTTTTAGCAGTACTGAAAAGCTCTGTAGTTTTGCCTACAGAACTTTGACCCACACAGTTAACTAATATTCATCACTTTGCCAGATTTTCCTGTGGAGGGATGTGGGGGGGAATTGATGATGAATTCAGTTAGCTCCTTAGCGAAATCCTATTTATTTACAAAGAATGTACAGCCACGTCCCATTTCCTCGCACGCAGAGGAAGCAAATGGGAGGGAGAACTGTGCAGCAGTCCAAGTTTGCTGCTCCAGCCAGGATGCTTGCCCAGAAGAAGCTGTCCCTTGGCTTTTTCTCAGGGCCATACACCACTGCTTCTCCCACTGTCTGCTGGCTCTTGCGTGGTGTTTCCGGTCCCGGACATGCACACAGGCAAACACAGCTGCAACCAATCTGTGCTCTTGCTGCTGCATTTGCAAGCAGTCCCTAGAAAAGTCTCCCTGACTTTCCCCAAATTAGTGCTTGCTCATATGAATTAGCTTATCTTAGTGCGTGGCCGTGCAGCCCTGTGCCGTGGGCAGCGGTTTCTAGTTTTTAGGTATCTTACACCATAAAAGAGCTTAATTGCTGCTTCCTGAACAAAGCATGGCCAGCGTCCCTGTCAATTTTAATGAGGTTTGGGCTTGCCTATAGATCAAAGCTCTCCTCCAGTGGGTTTTGCTTGTATTGCATAAAGAGGAAAGGAGAAGTGACCTCCAAAGCAAATAGAACAACACGGAACAAAATTAATTTCCATATGTAATTTCTCCCATGATTTGACAAGCGTCAGATTAACTGTGTAAAACAGAGGACTTCCTACAGAATGGTAATCCTCACAAGAACTACATTATGGTGAAGATTTCAAAAGTACAAGCACAACCTGTTTTTCATCTGAGACCTTGTCTGTATCATCTTCCAAACCACAGGCCTGATCCTGGGAGGGGAAGGACTGCTTTCAATAAACAAACCTTGATTTTCCAGTCCTGCACCATCATTTACTTCTGTGCAAGCTGAATAGAGACATTACTAAATCCATTCCAACATACATAATAACTACTTTTTTTCATTGGTTTTCACAGGTGTAAATGCCTCCACAAAGCATGTGGCAGCAGCGAAGCAAGTCCTGCTGGTTTTTACTAGCAGGACAAAGAGGAGTTATTTTTCTGAGAACTGATTAGTCATGTATTACATTGTTGTAATGTGTGCTGCCACAATAGGAGTGAGCTGCCCTCTCCTGCAAATTTGGCATATCAGGGAACCTTTCTGAAACATACTTGTCTGAAGCCAGTAGGTATACTTTGCAGGGTTAATGAGAGACAGTTATATTTTGTGAATGAAGCTCTCAGCCAGAGAATGAAACAGGTCAATGACCATCATTTTCCTACAGCAGGTCCTCCAAATAAGTCTGCATTTGTGAAATGGACGGGAGTGGTCCTGTTCTACTAGCATGGTTCCCAGACAAAATGTCTCTGCTACTGTTCAGAGAAATAAAGTTAAAACACTGCAAGCAGCAAACATGTCTAGGCATGCTGAGCATAATTTTGCTTCCAGTGTGGGAGGGTCCAAAATACTTGGCCTCCCCAGTGAAAGAAATGAACATTCAAGGAAAGCAGAAGCTGAATTAACCCTTGATTACTAAGCACAATTATACTTCTAAATATTGAAGGCAAGATCTTCGTTTCCTTGGGGTAGTTCTTTGTGCACTGTAAAGCTTTTGGTGTTCACACACTCTCTAAAAAGGCTGACAAGCACATTTACAAATATGGTACTATTCTGCTGCAATTGTTCACCTCATCCTTTAAGAAAGGCATATGAATAAACCGCATTTCTTACCAGCTGACTTTTGCCTTACTTCCACCACACCAGCGTAGTTTCTGCTTGACTGTGTCTGGCGCCAGAGTCTTCACTCAGGGCACACGAGCATCTCTGCTGCCGTTCCTGCACATCATGGCACCAATCTGCCACCAGCCACTGCCACGGTGCTCAGGAGCTGGGCTCTGCATCTGCAGGGACACAGGATGGGCACAGGGACGAGTTGGTCCCCGAGGCTTCCTGCCTGCCAAGCACACAGGCACTGGAATCAACGTGCTCCGAAGCAGCACCGGCAACTTTTCCAAGCTGCGGCACGTACTTTGCAGCACAAGGGCTGCAGTTTGCTGGCCTGTAAAACCAGCCTCTCCAGTTAAAGTAGTGGAGCAGGAAACTGGCAGGAAGGCACAGCCAGATACTGCTCCCGAAAGCTTCATCCCCTTGAGTCCAACAGATTTGGCAATGCTGACTTCATGCGGTGAGATGTGTTTGTACTACCAGTGCTCATTTTGGAGAAGAGAGGATGTACTGGGCACAGAGAAAAACATGGGACAGGGACTCATTTGGAGCTTGAGTCTCTAAGTTGGTTTTTTTTTTAATTTTTTCTTTTAATTTTTTTCTTTTTTAAACTATATTAACATTTCTCTTTTAGCATTTACTGTAACTAACCCACAGGCAATAAAAATCCCACAGTGACTTAAATGAGACTAAATTTGTGAACAACAAGCTACCAAAGAGAATCCCAATGCCCTCCATACAAAATAACTAAACATCAGTTTCCACCTAATATTTACTTCTTGGAAGTTCAAGACAAATCCCATTTGGCATATTTTAAGGAAGTGAGCTCTTGACCCCAAATGTTTCTGGGCTGTAACAGTAAGTCCAATTAAAAAAAAAAAAAAAAGGAAGCACATTTTAAAGCTGCTCTTAAAATTAAATAGGCTTTAGGCACAATTCAGAGAAAGACAGTACTTCACCTCATGTTTCGAGCAAAAGGGGTAAGTGTGACTGATACAGCCCATCCAGACCAGAAAGAGATTTCTGACTATGGAAGTTTCTTTTAACAAGGATTTTTTAATATCTGTATTAACCCCCTGGCCCCTACAAGACAGATAATGTTGTACCAGATGGGTTACATTATTTACATCATACTTCATACTGTAACAAAATGTTAATGGGCACCTGCTAGGTGAAATGCCCCAAAATATTACACCAACTGAAATAATGAGAAACAACAATTTCATTCCAAACTGGTTTGGAGATAAATAAGCCTTCAGATGCAAGTAATTAAATTACCTGCTGTCTGCAAGACATTCTAGATCAGCAGCTCATGGCACAACATTTATTTGATATTTTTCTGTAGATAAATAAAAATGTGAAGTGGGTACAGGTGGGCATCTATAGTCATGTTATCAATATTTACTGTGTTTGTTGGAGCCCAGTTTTTGGGTCCTGCTCCAGATGCTGTGCGTGTTGTAGGAATGCAGAAATAGAAATGCTTGTGTAAGCCAAAGGCCACAAGTCATGTTACAGCTTTTTTAATTACATGGTGTTCTGCCTCTGTGAAAGGGACATGAAGCTGACCCCAAACTGTGCTTTGCAAAACAGAGTAAGTGCAGTGATGGCACACTGGCTTTTCACTGTTAGCAGTCTTTGCAGTTGAGTTTGAGTAAATTAGGAGAGGTTTTGGACAGCTGAAGAAGTCCTCTAGAAGCAAAGAGTGCTCCAAGCACTCAGGGTTCAGACTCAGTAGCTGGACAGGTCTGGAAAATGAGGAGAAAGGGCAACTCACAGATGCACCTGGCAGGCCCAGCTTGTGAACCTTTCACTTCAGTGAGCCCCGTCTGAGTTTTCCAAGAATTAAAAAGAGAAGGCGCGGGGGGGGGGGGGGGGGGGGGGGGGGGGGGGGGCTAGAAAAAGACAATAAGATAAATGGGGTTCTTGTTACTTGGTGCCAGGAATAACTAAGCAGTGAATTTCCATGAAGGAGTCCCTTCTCACCTGTGAGGTTCGTGGATGCCATACCTACCACCTGCCCATCATGATCAGTGTCCTTTTTTTTATATACGTATATATGCACATATCTATGAACTATCCTTTACATGCACGTATACATACGTACAAAACGTCCTTTAGGAGGCCGCGCCGGTCGCCTCACGCCACCGCGACAACTACGGAAAAAGAGCAGCAGGGGCTCCACTCGTTTTCCATTCAATTTTAATTTCCAGAGAGAAGATGGGGCGTTAATTTTGATTTAAAAAAAAAAAAATTATTTTATTTACTTTCTTTTACTTTAAGCAGGGCCCTTTCCGGCGGCCCCCGCCCGCCATGTGGCGGCGGGGCGGGGCGGGGCCGGGCGGCGGCCGTTGCGCCTGCGCCGTGCGGGGGGTGCGGCCGGCCATGGCCGCCTCCGTGTTCTGCTGCTTCTCCTGGTGCCGCGATGGCGGCGCCGGGCACATCCCGCTCAAGGAGATGCCGGCCGTGCACCTGGACACGCAGCGCATGGGTGAGCGGGGCAGGGTCGCTGCCGCGGGCGGGCGGCTCCCCGGCCGGCAGGGCCGCAGCCCCGGGGCGCGGCGTGGGGTAACCGCTGGGAAAGTGGCTTTAGGGCTGCTTCTTTAGCAGGACTTGGGGGTTTTCAGGGGGAAAAAATAAGAGGGCCTGGTTCAAAAAGTGCTTTAAAGCAGTTTGAAGTTGATCGGCACAGTGAGTGTGTGGGGGTGCCCGAGGGGGACAGGCTGCCCGGCGGGGACGGCAGGTCGTGGGCAGGGTGGGCTCGGGATGGTGGTTCAGAGGCGAGGGGCTGAGTTCACAGAATCACAGTCAGTGAGGCTGGAAAAGAGCTCTGAGGTCATCGAGTCCAGCCTGTGATCCAACACTACCATGTCAAGGTGTCAACAGACCAGGGCACTTAATGCCACGTCCAGTCTTTCCTTAAACACCTCCAGGGATGGAAACTTCACCTCCGGTTATGGCAATGGAGATGAAGAAGGAGCCAGGCCGTGCAGAGTCTTGTCCATGTTGCTCTTTTGTGCATTGCCCTTAGCATCAGCCATCCACAAAACCATGCCCAGGCTTTGTTGAGGAGAGAAGGGATCTGGGCCAGCAGCAGTGGAGCTGGGAGGAATAGGTACGGTCCATTGCTCGAGCACAATTGTTAGTGACTTGCCTCCCGTGTGCTTGACCATGACAGCAGTGCCTAAAGATGAAGTCGTCCAATGCAGAAGGAAAACTTAGCAGAGACTGGCAGGCACATTTCTAATAGAAGGATTATTTCAGAGAATAACTAAATGCCTTGCAATTCCATCAATCATTTCTACCCGATATGCTTTTCCTTCTTGTTGCAGAATGCTTTTTCTCCGATGTTAGAGACAGAGTACAGGGCTTTGGTCTCACAGTGAACCCTTTCTGACTAAATTGTAAGTTACGCTTCTGATGTGGCTAAGCAAAGCATGGTAATCAGCGTGGTGCCATAAAGCCCAAGAGGTGAAAATTAGATCAGTTTATAGATTTCAAATAAATAAACACTAGTGGAAAGATGAACTAGCCTGTAAACAACCTTCCTTCTCTTGCTTCAAAGCATGGCCCATCATCATAGTTCTCACAGACTAATGAAGCTTTTACTTGGGGCAGAAGGAACAAAAACTGTTCTCAATGTTAAGGGCTTTTGAGGGCTGCTTCCAGGTCTCTAAAAATGTTTTGAAGTTCTGTGGGGTTTTTTTTTCTTCTTGCAGGCACAGATGTCGTCATTGTTAAAAATGGCAGAAGAATATGTGGCACAGGAGGCTGCTTGGCCAATGCACCTTTGCATCAGAACAAGAGCTATTTCGAGTTTAAAATCCAGTCCACAGGTTAGTCAGCAATAAATATACAGCTCTAAACTTGGAAAGTATGTCACATTGTCTTCTGGTGGTAATATCTCAAATGTTCAGCACATGCATCTTTCTAATTGCATCCTTGAACTTGTAGACATTAGAGAGATTGTTGAAATATAAGTTGTGTGAAAGGAAATTTCTTTTTTTTCTTTTTTCTTTTTTTTTCTTTTTTTTAATTGTGACTCTAAATTATTAGAAAGGATGGTCAGTGTATTATTAGAGGAGTGCAAATACTAAGCTCCCACAATGTTTTGTATGCTTTTATATGCATGTTTTTCAGTTGGCATATTTTAGAAATTATTTTTACTTACTAAATGTTAATGACCACATAAGACACTGTAGCTATGAAGTATTTTTTTAAGAGTGCAGTTTATCCAGTGATAATTGTAGCTATTTGTCTACTCTCACTTTCTTTTAGCATGGACTGTGTTTGCCCAAGCGAGGGTTAACACTCCTTGTGCTACTCTTTGCTTTTCAGATCAAATGTGTAGCACTTATTCCAACGCTGCTTTATCCAGAGAAGCCTTTCAGCACCCTGTTCCTTTATTTGCTCTTACAAATTCAGCTTCACTACTACAGAGAGCACTCCAGGATTGCCCATATTCTAGCATTGAAAATCAGCCTGTATTTTTAAAAGCGGTTAGCAGACACTGTGAAAATGAAACTTTCCCTAATTGTGTGTGAGGAAGGAAGAAGGGAAGTGTTAGTCCAGAGGCAGGCCTCATGTACCAGCTGGAGCTTGATGCTGTCACTTTTTGGGTAAGGGTTTGTTGCCTTCAGGTGGATCAGAGTGCAGGCAGCGTGAACACAGATCTGTCCACAACACCTTGCAGTCCAACAAGTTGATTAGTTTTAAGCTACCTGTAACCCCATGTCAATTTTAACTTGATAACTTTATTATTCTTTATGTTGGGAAGAATCCATTGCAGGTGTGGTTCATACATGGTCATTAGTCACACAGATACAGTATCTGTGTCCTTACACTTGAGAAACACAGGAAATAAACTCTCCTTGTCCCTGTGAGCCATTTTTCCTCCATTCCTCTTGCCCCAAGGCAAGAGAGCTGTAGATGACTTAAAGTAAATCTTTGATTTCCAGAAGCCTCTCTGTACAATCAGAGGTTATCTATGGGGTCACCCTGACTATTGTAAAGTTTTCTGAAGTCTAATCACACTCTTGTCCTTTTCATTCTGGGCATGTAAGTGTTAGAATAAATTATTGTACAGTTTTGTCTTTTGAAAATAAGTTTCTTATATTTTTTTCTCATTTTAGTCTTCTGTAGTCTGTAGACTAAACAGTCCAAGTGTGTTGGGATTTTTATAATTGTCTACTTATAAATGAAATTTTTACACTTTTGATTGGTTGTGTTGTTTCTTCTACAATATCTCTAATAGACCTAATTTTTCTTGAGATACAGTGCTTAAAATGGATACTCTGCTTCAGCTGCAGCAGCAGTAGATGACCTCATCTGTTTTATACGTGCCACACATCCAGAAGTTTTCCACAGTGGTAGGGCACACTCACACTCAGCATGTGGTCTGTGATAACCCCCAAACTGTATTCTATGAACTGTTTGCCAAGCCACTACTGTAATTGTGCCACTTACTGATCCTACTTACCTGCTCTTCTTCATAATTTAGTAAGAACAGAATTCTTTATTTCTGACCAGTTAGTCAGGATCACTTTAAACTTGAGGGGCCTCTCAAGTGCTTGCAGTCCTGTCAGGTCTGGATTGGCAGCATGTTTAATCAGCACATCCTCATGTTATTCAAGTAATTAATGGGAATACAGAGCAGTATCTGACCTTGTGCATTCAATGCAAAACCTCAAACCCCACTTGAATCATCTCTTTTGATTTGACAGGGTGCTACTGATGAGTAATCCTGGAATAGTTTTCTAACCACTCGTGCCTTCATATTGCTGTAACTGTCTAGACCGTGTTTTCGTCCTTTGACTATTTCAGCGTTGTATGAGTTTCAAAAACATTACCAAATCAAGATCTATCATATTAACACTTTCTTCTTTTTCCATAAGACTGATCTAAGCAGCTGAAAAAGGAAAATTTGTTGTTTACAGATCCGTGCTAGTTGGATTTACTTTTTGTATCCTCCTACAGTCTCAGAGTTTGTTTTCAGTATTTTTCTGGGAATAAATATTTTGCTAAGTGGTTACAATTCTCTTTTTCAGAGATCCTTCTTTTTCAAGATAGATGCTGTTTTTCTTCAGTCTCCTGAGGCTACTTGTTCTGGGTCTGGGCAGGAGGGAGTTAATTCTCTTCATAGCAGCTGCTGTGGTGCTGTGTTTTGTGACGAAAGCAATACTGATAACAAAACAATACTGATAACACACCAGTATTTTAGCTATTGCTGAGCAGGGTTTGCACAGCATCAAAACCTCCTCTGTTTCTCAGTCTGCACCTCCGGTGAATACGATTAGGGTTGCACGAGAGCTTGTGAGGGGACATAACCAGCTGGATGACCCAAACTAACCAAAGAGATATTCCATACCACGTAATGTCTTGCTCGGGAATAAACGGGAGAGGAGGGGTTTTAGGGAGGTTAGCAATCTTTTTGCTTGGGAATTGGCTGGGCATCAGTCTACCCATGCGAGGTGGTGAGTGTTTGCCATTGCATCACTTTGTTTTGTTGTCGCTTTCTTTCACTTCTGCTTTACTTACTAAACGATTTTATCTTTAGCCACAAGTTTTCTTGGTTTTACTCTTCTTCCCTCTTCCTCCATTCCACCAGGGCCTGTGGGGGGAAGGGAATGTCTGGCTGGATGGTGCTTAGCTACCTACCAGAGCTAACCTTCAATAGTTCTAGTATTTCCAGAAGATATTTACTGGTACCGTCATGGCACTAGCTAGAAAACGAGTTCTTTATGCTGTCCTGATTCAGCCATTCTTCAAAATAATGTGGTTTTCTTCTTACTGTGTTAATGTCACATTTTAGGGATTTGGGGTATTGGAGTTGCAACCCAGAAAGCAAACTTGAATCAAATTCCACTTGGTCGAGATGTCCACAGCCTGGTGATGAGAAATGATGGAGCTCTCTACTATAACAATGAGGAGAAAAATAGGCTACCAGCAAACAACCTTCCTCAGGAGGGTGATGTGGTGGTGAGTTTCTTAAGGCTTCCTTACTTCCTCACCTGTTCCCAAATGCCTCTTATTTACTGCTGTGTGGTCAGACTGGCTGTTTTAAGTCAAATTGTTCAGCTTGCATCTATCTCCCAGTTTGGAAAGCGCTGGTATAAATTTCTGTTTTGTTCGAATGGATCAGCAGCCTGGATATGGGTGGACTTCATTCTTGGTATTGATAAGTTCCTAATGAGGGATGGCCTTGATCAGAATTTGAGGAGTAGTTTCTAATGCTCTGTTGCAGTATCTACTGGAGTGATAACTCTCATCACAAGGGTCTTGCATTGTTTGAGATGGGACCTCCCTGAACAAATAAGGTGCTGGAATACGTTACATGGCTATGCCCCATGCCCAGCTGAACTCAAGATCCCTTAGCTAGCTGGTTAATGATTAGAAGGACAGAGGGGAGCAGAGATGGGTCCTGGATGATAAATAAATTGTATTTTTAACCAAACTTTTGTAGTTTGTGGGGGTGTTAAGTGGGGAGGGAGGTGATGTTCGCTGGGAAAATGATTGAGATTGAGAGAAAATGGAGAATCTTAAGTTGTTGGGGTTTTTTGTACCTTACTATTCCACGTTTCTCAAAACATCTTTAAGTGACTTTGTTCAAAGTGTTGTTTTTTAGTGCTGTCATTTTCTCCCACACCCTTTTATGTATTTTCAAAAATGCACAAGAGCAATGCAATGAAATTGAGAGCATTTATCACCCCTAGTTTTTCATCCTGGGTAACTTGCCTCTTTATAGCCATGGTTAGAAATGCCATCTTTAGAAGCCCCAAACAGCTAAGGTTGACATGTCCACCCTTTACCCTCAGATACTATACTGTTCTTTTAATCCCCTTCTGAAATTATTTTTTGAAGGTTTGCAGACTGTTTCAGGGTTTGGTGAACTACTGTGGTCCGAACAGCTTCAACTAATCATAAAAAAAGGAACTGATGTGTTACTGCTAACTTATCTGTTTCCATAAATATCAATTTATTTTGTTTTGTCATGAAAACAGATATTTTCCGTTCTGAGTGACCACACAAATTGTCACACTCAGACATACCAAAGCAGTGAGAAAAGTCCTTTAGCTAACAGATAAGTGAGTTACTATCTTGTTAGTGTTTGCTTTCTGCTCTGTAGTCAGCATATTTATAGCGTTGTGTATGAAACCACAGTCTGTTGCTGCCAGCAGAGTAAATGAACTGAGAGAGGCTTCCATATGGAAGTATAGAAGGATAAACTTGATTCATAGCATCACTACTTATTAAAGTTATTTCCATGAGAAGATACAAGCAAGAAGATTGCAAACTGCCTCATACCCAAAATCCTTGAAAATCTTGTGTTTCTTTAACATGGTGAAGTTTGGAAATTTGTATTGTAAAACTCAGTAAGATGCAAAGTGCACTTTGCAGTACTGTGCTGCATCCCAACTGCATGGGCGTTAAGGAATCCTGAGTATTTGAAAATACAGATGTTACTGGTCATTTATTAACTTCTAGTCCTTGGCAGGAATATGTCAAGTGAAATTTCTAGGATTCTGTTGTTTGCATAATGGTGTTAAAATCTGCCTGTGGCTAAGAAAGCTAAATTAAGTAGCAGTCTTATGTGTATAAACTTGTTGATGCTTTTTTTTTGTTAATTTTCTGTACTTTGTAGGGCATTACATACGACCATGTAGAATTAAATGTATATTTAAATGGCAAGAACATGCTTTGTCCAGCTTCAGGAATCAGGGGAACTGTCTATCCAGTGGTCTATGGTAAGTCAGAGATTTTCAAACTGTTTCACATTATGGACAATATTTTCATGCCAGTTCTGTTTTGTGAGCTGTGTATTCTTCTCATTTTAATGGAAGACACATCAATAATTTATTCTTGGCAACTACAGCAATTAATTGCATGAAAATGCGAACCTAGGAAATTACAAAAGTGTATTTTCGCCTCATTTTTAATGCTGCTTAATAGGAAAAAAAGCACTGCTTCTTGACTGCTTACAGTGTCCACATCCAGGAAGCTGGGGAGTTGCTGCACTCAGTCTAAAAGTTGCCAGGTTAAAAAAAAGGTGAAGCAGATGGCAGACTTGTGGGTTAATCTGATATATCTATGAAGTTTGATACTTGTGCCTTTTAATTTCACATATGTCATAAATGCCTTCAGTGTTACATAGCAATAGAATTGTTGTTTGTATTTTCTGAACTTCCTGTGCAGTTTCTGCCCATTGCCTCTTGTCCTATTGCACAGCACCACCAAGCAGTGCCTGGATCCACCATCTTGGCACCTTCCCTTCAGGTACTCATAGCTATTGATGAGATCCCTTCTCAGTCATCTCTTCTCAAGGCTGAAAAGGCCCAGCTCCCTCAGTCTTTCCTCATAGGAGAGATGTTCCAGTCCCCTCATCATCTTTGTAAACCATCCTCTGGACCTGATCCAGGCGATCCATCTTCAGTTTGTCTTTGTCCTATGTGAGCCTCATCTAAGTAGAAGCCAAAATCATTTTGGTCTTGAGATAACCCGTAGCTATGTCATGGGGATAATGTTTAATTACATGGTGGGTTCCTAATGAACTGTTGGCATGTTCCCATTTATATCTTGATATATTTCGATTGATGCGGAATTTTATGAACAGGAAGAAAATACTCCAGATGTATTGTAGAGTGTTTTAAGTCTCTAGATGTAGCTGGTGAGTTACTTGCTTCCAAGCCATTAGAGTGGAAATCATTTCATATGGTCAAGTTGTGATGTGCCCTTAAGCCACGTGATGGCGCTGCTAAAATGCTGTGGATCTCCTCGTGCAAAATCTTCATGAGCAGCAGGAGAGAATTACTGTGTGGCTGCATCTTCTCTATGTTTTGGAAGGGGTGTTGGGTAGCATGAAGAATGAAGGCTGCTTTCAGAAAATACTTGGTGGCATGTTAGCCTACTGTTAATCCTTTTTCTCTGACTAAACTAGTTCTGTGCCTGGGGAATGCAGTGAGCTTTTGTTGCCAGGCTCTTTTTGTCTTCTTCCACAAGTGGGCATAATTTCATCATAATTATCATGTCTCCTACATATAGCTATGACTTGAAGCCTGCAAGTTGCTTTTGTACAGTGCTTAGTTGGTATAAACTTTAACTATAAATGTCCTTAATTTGATGTGAACTTCTTCTAGTCCTGTGGAAGTATTTGGCCATAGTGGAGAGAGTTTCTCAAGCAATTACCCTATTCAGACTAGAACTACAGATATCTCTTTTTAAAAGGAGCATGATAGATTAGGCAGACACAGCGTCAAGCTTGAGAAGATAAACAAATGGACTTAAAGGTTATTCCCTACAGCAACTCTACCTCAGCACTTTCATGGAAGCAAGACACAAACCCTGCATGAGTACTACAGAACTGTACAGATATTCTGATAGGAGTTTTCACTGTGTCTAGGAGGGAAAAATTCTGACCTTAGCTCTGAGATAGCTAAATTCTAAAATAGGGAGATGAAGCTTTTCTTGTTTGTCCTAATGTTGATAGTGTGCCAAGTTCTCAGAATTTGTCTTTGAAATAGACCTTGCTTTTCTGACTAGTTGGGTGTTTCAGTTTGCTAGTGAAGTACACAAAAGCATTGCTCTGAAAATACGCTGCAATTTCTCTTTTATATTCTACATTCAAAGTACTATTGCAGGTAGGTAGATTATGCAGGGGATCAAAAACTGGAGAAGTTTTGTGAAAAACCACACTAACTTCCAACTCTAGGAAGCAGTCAAAGAAATTCTCTTTGGATCACATGCTAAAACTTTACGGTTTGATGCCAATCACTGCAGACATCTGAAACCTTGTAAACCACCAAACATCCATTGTAGACGGCTGAAACTCCAGCAGAATTAGGAAGTGGACAGAAAATTATGCACCCAAAGAGGTGACATTCCTGCAAGGTGTATCTGGTAGCGTCCTTAATCTTCATATTTCTGGGAAATAGAGTAGAAAATTCGGAATCAGTAGCCTGAAGCCCTGCTAACACGCACAGTGAAGTTAGACGTGGGGTTCTCATTGACTTCATCAAGGACCATTACCAAGTAAACAACAGAAAAGAGATTATTTGCTTTCCTGGCATATGTGTAGGGCCTTACCAAATTCATTGAAGAGATTTGTTTTAATTGTGTATATGTAGTGGATGCGCTGAAGAATTCCTTGTGGTTTGAGCACAGTCTACAGTCTAATAAGATGGTGTCATAGAGGATCAAACTGTAAGTGTTTCTTCTCTAATTCCCTCTTTTTGGTTCTCTTCTGCAGTTGATGACAGTGCCATTCTGGATTGTCAGTTCAGTGAATTTTACCATACACCTCCACCCGGGTTTGAAAAGATTCTCTTTGAGCAGCAAATCTTCTGAATGTCTTCATACTGAGAATTTGCACCCTGCACTGTTACAAAAGCTTTGTCATCTTGAAGCCTCACTTTACTTTTAGGAAACATATCTGTATTTTTAGTAAGTACTTGTGACTGTTGTCTGCAGAATAAATATGTTAACTGCAACACTAGGTAAATGTGTTGCAAATAAGAGTTTTCTGGCAATGTTTTGTGATTGAAAATGAGTGTTTCGGGGCAGGGTTTTTCTCCTATTTGTACTTGATGCATAAGGAGACTAAGGGACATTGCTGTTGTCAGTATTACATTCAGTATTTTGAATAAACTGGAGCTCTGTAAGGCAAATAGTTCTTATGCATATGATAGCTATGGAGATGGGTAGTTCTCATGACTTTTTCCTCCGAACTTTTTTCTTTCAGAAATTATGTAATTTCTTTAAAGGATGCCCTGTGTTTCTAGTCTGTGATTTGGAGTTGTGGTGGCCAAGTTGTGCACAATGACTAATAATGGCATAACTAGCAGCTAGATACTTCTTTTTTGCAAGGTGTAGGTTAATCCATTCCCTCAATCTTAGACCAGCAAATATAACTTACCTGTTTCTTCTAGCTTTTCATTTCCTTTTGTTGTGACCAAAAGAAAACAGAGTATTTTCTAGTATTACTTTTTTGTTGAACCTTAAAAAGTAAACCTGAACACGACCTGTGTTTTTGAGGACCACCATGCTGTGTTACTCTGGTAAGAGAGTAAGTACAGATCACTCAGCTTGGGTAAGAAAAGATCCAGGTGAAGGATATGAGATGTTATGGTGAAGCCTTACATCTAAACTGTAAATTAGATTATTCTCTTATGGAATAGCATATTTAATTTCTTCGTGAATCATTTATAAATGGCTAAGACATTGTTCTAAAATGTGATGCCCTCGAATATACATTGTGAGATGCTATTTTTTCCCCTCTTGTCATATTTAATATACTTCCTATAAGAATTTTTATTGTAAAAAAAAAATCTTCATACTGAATGTTTGTGTTTTGGTTTTGGCTTTTCCTGGGTTAATGTGTTTGCATAAATTATTTTATTTAAATATTTTTAGAAATTATCTTATTCTGAAATTTTCCAATACAAACAGCTTTCTCAAAGCCATTCACCGTAGGATTTACTGCATTTGTCTTAATTCTGTGGCCCATATTTTCCTTTCTTTTAGACTTGCTGTCACGTGGCAGTATTGGGTAGAACTTTTCAACCTGAAAGAAATTATGCCCTTGTCAGCATTATGGTGTAAAGCTCGGGAGATTAAAGTGCAATTTTATAATTTCCCTTTGAAATCTGCTCAAATCGGAGTAGGGTAATGAGAAATAAAACCTAAATCCTAAAATACCTTTCCCCCCACCCTTTCCTTCTTTCTGGGCTTAAATTTATTCCTGATTTGCTCTACCTCCTTCCCCCAACAGCACAGAGGGACAAGGAATGGGGGCTGTGGCCGGTTCATCATGTGTTGTCTCTGCTGCTCCTTTTTCCTCAGGGGGAGGACTCCTCACATTGTTTCCCTGCTCCAGCTTGGGTCTCTTCCACTGGGTGCAGTCCTTCAGGAGCAGACTGTTCCACCATGGGTCCCCATGGGACCACAGGCCTTGCCAGGAGCCTGTTCTGGGTCACAGCCTCCTTTGCACATCCACCTGCTCTGTGTGGGGTCCTTCACAGGCTGCAGGTGATCTCTGCTCCCCTGTGGATCCCCATGTGCTGCAGGGGCACAGCTGCCTCACCATGGTCTGCACCAGGGGCTGCAGGGGAATCTCTGCTCTGGTGCCTGGAGCACCTCCTGCCCCTCCTTCTGCACTGACCTTGGTGTCTGCAGGGCTGTTTTCTCTCATGTTCTCACCGCTCTCTGGCTGAAACGGTGTCGTTTTTTCCCCCACCCTTTCTTAATCTGTTATCACAGGGGCTCTGCCACTATCTCTGCTGGGCTTGGTCTTGGCCAGCAGTGAGTCTGTCTTGGAGCAGGCTGGCATTGGATCTGTTGGAAATGGAAGAAAGTTCTGGCATCTTCCCATGGAAACCACTCCTGTAGCCCTCTGCTACCAGAACCTTGCCGTGCAAACCCAAAACAGCTTCCACACAGCCTGGGCTTCAGATGTCTAATGCAGTGCTCTAAGTCCCAGGTTTCAGAGATTGCCTGTGACCTCTGTCTGAGGCCAAGAAAAATGGCCCTCTGTCGTTCCAGAGGTGTGCTATCCTGGTGAAGCTGTGCTGCCAACTGGAGGAGTTCAGGAGGCAGTGAGCAGGCAGCACATCAGAGAACATGAAGGGAGACAGACAGGATCTTCTCTGAGTCTCAACAGCCTGAAGAGCCTCAGACCCCATTTGTAACAGGGAAGACAGAGGTGTCTGTCTTGCACTATCAAGGTAAGCAAAACCCTTGGAGAAGAGGATGGATGGAAGCTGATGACTTCTGGCACCAAGAGGAGTGTTCTTGCCACACCTATGGGCTTGCAGCTGCAAAACAGGTTCTTAGCTGAAGAGAAGCTAGATGAGCATGGCGGCCCAAGTGGCGGACTATACCTTGCTTGTGAAGGGAAAGGGAGTGAGAAGGCACTAATAGGATAAGTCAGTAATTAACTGTAGATCTAGTGTTGGCAACATCCCATAAGACCCTAATAGACGGGTGGTGGTAAGAGCAGCCAGTGAGGGGCACTGAAAACTGGATGAATGGCCAGGCCCAGAGGGAGGCCAGTGCAAAAGTTTAGTTGGAGCCCAGAAACCAGCGCTGTACTCCAGGGTCAGTACTGGGTCTGGTCCTCTTTAGCATCCTCATTAACCTTCTAGATGATGGTGCAGAGTGTACCCTTAGGGAGTTTGCAGCTGACACAAACCTGATAGGGTTGGCTGATATGCCAGAGGCTTGTGCTGCCATCCAGAGGGACCACAATGAGTTGGAGAAATGGGCTGATGGGATACTCAGTGATGTTCAACAAGGAGAATTGCAAAGTCCTCCACTCAGGAAGAAACAACCCCATGCATCTGTACAGGCTGAGGGTTATCCATCTAGGAAGCAGCTTGGCAGAAAGGGGCCTGGGGGTCCTGGTGGACAAGTTGAACATGAGACAGCAATGTGCCCTCGCAGCAAAGAAAGTGAATGGTATCCTTGGCTGCATTAGCCAAAATATTGGCAGCAGGTTAATGGAGGTGATCCTTTGCCTTTACTCAGCTCTGGTGGGGCCACACTTGGACTGCTGTGTCCACTCCTGGGCTCCGTGGTATGAGAGACAGGGACACGCTGGAGAGAGACTGAAGGGCCACAAAGATGATGGAGGGTGAAGCATCTTGGCTGTGAGGAAAGGCTGGGAAAGCTCAGACTGTTCAACCTGGATAAGAGAAGGCTCGGGGATTTGATCAATGCATACAGACACCTGAAGGGAGGGTGAAAAGGATGCAGAGTCAGGCTCGGTGCAGTGGATCACAGTGATAGGGCTAAAGGCAGTGGGCAGAAACAAATGCGGGAACCTCCACTCTCTGAACATCAGGAAACACTTTTTACTGTCAGTATGACTGAGCACTGGCACAGCTAGGCCAGACTGGTTGTGGAGTCATCCTTGAAGGTATTCAAAAGCCAACTGGACGTGATCCTGGGTAACTGGGTCTAGGTGGCCCTGCATGAGCAGGAGGGTTGGACCAGATGACATCTGGAGGTCCCTTCCCAGCTCATCCATTCTGTGTTCATTCAAGTGCTCCGTGTGGAATCGTATTTCTCATGTTCATGGATAAAGGAGGAAATATTTAAAGAAATTCTAATCACTATATCTAACTGCATCCAGCAAACAACTCTTTTTTGAAGACTGCTGTGGTTAAGAATATTTAACAGTCACAGCTGCTACCTTGAGCTTAATGTAGACTTGCTTTAAAATAGAGGGAAGGCTGTCTTCATCAAAGTTGGTGTTTGAAATGGAAAACATTTTGGTAAATATAAAGTACTCAAAATAGCTGCTACATTCACCAGAAATATGGAGAGTCTGCTTTTTGTAGCTTAAATTTGCTAATTTCTCATCTTAAAGAGAGTAAGGTGCTTTTGTAATACTGCACAATGTAAGTGCATCTCTTCTGTAAAAGAAAACTTCTTGTTTTATAATTGGTGACACAGGGAAACGCTACAAAAAAGAGAGGTGAATAAAAGCTTACTATTATCTATTCATCAAAATGGAAAGAAAGACCAATTTTCACCTGAAAGTAAGTTTTGTGGTGAGAGTTAAGAGAAGCAAGGCTAGAGTTAACTCCATTGGCCGCAGAAATAGAATGTGTGTGTCTTAGCCTGCCATTTCAGCATCTGGCAATGAATCCAGATGTTTTCCCAGATGTGTTCCCAGTCCTGACTTTGCAAAAAAAAATGGGATGCAATACCCATTTCCAAAAGTTGCATTGGAAAGTAAATTTCAGTTAAGATTTAGCAATATCTTTACTAGTAGCGAATTTATTTTAATGAGAGTGAATCATACTTCCCAGTGAAGTGGTTGAGGTATTTCCACTAATTGTTTATACCCAAAATGTTTTCTTAATCTTTGAATGTTACAATTATGACACCCTGTGTCTTTGAGTACCAAACTTCGTATTGACTAATGTTTCCTGAGTCCTTTTGACATTATACTGTGGCAGCAAGATACAAAGTCTGAAACAGACTTCATTTTCACATCCACGAATCGATAGAAGTGACAGGACACAAAATACAGGTTACATATAGATCAGTGGAGTAACTATTTTTATAATACTGGAACTGCTTATGGTGCTTCAGGGGTAGATGAAATAAATCAGGTAGTACTATTCCAACAAGATTAAAATCTTAATTAGATACTAGAAGGCTAGAAACACCTGTCAAGGATTGCCTGAAAAGGTGCTCTTCCACAAAAAATCAGGATACGGTCCATGGATTCCCTGCAAAGAGAAACTTCATGGTGTGCATTGGGTCCCTTGAATGCCATTCAGCACAGTTCTAATCCCACGCCTGCAAAGAGTATTCAGAGATGGCAGGACATGGTATTGAGGTGCAAATGTTCATGAGAATACAGACTTCCATGAATATTCAGGCTGTTTTTCCTTTCCACAGGCTTTCTTGGGCGTGCACTGCCATTCATACAGCTGTGTGCAAAAAACAACAGGAGGAACCAAGTTCTGTAGTGGGCATTTCTTAACTTCATCTGAGTTCTTAGATTATTTTTGTATACCCACTCATCTTTCTTATCAGTTTGTGTTGACGTTGCTTTGCATATGGACAACCAATCAAGTTCACGGCTGAGATAGTTTCACAAAGGTCCAGGAGTGAATCAGTAAAACATTGTTTCATACCTTTCTCTCTGAATCCTAGTTTTAAGGCCCAAGGATCCAGCCTCCCTAGTTACCTAGGGTGTACAAAACCACCATTGCTTCTGGAAGTGGGGTTAACTATTACCTCTTGCTTAGTGAGGAGCTGCTGGCATAAATGTGTCCAAAACGAAGCCACTAAGATACTTACAGGAAGCCTGTGACAGAAGATTTGGAACAAATTTAAGTGCCTCTTCACTCCTCTTAACTGTTCCTTCCCTTGACCAGTTCTGCGATAAAATACTTGTCAGTATAGATATCTTGGATTTCATAGAATTATAGAATCACTTCGTTTGGAAAAGACCTCTGAGATCATCAAGTCCAACCATTAACCCAGCATTGACAGGTCCACCACTAAACCTTGTCCCCATGTGCCACATCTACATGTCCTTTAAATACCTCCAGGAATAGGGACTCCACCGTCTCCCTAGACAGTCTGTTCCAAGGATTGACAACCTTTTCAGGGAAGAAATCTTCCCTAGTATCCAATCTGAACCTCCCCTGGTACAACTGGAGGCAATATCCTCTTGTCCTGTCACTTGTTACCTGGGAGAAGAGATTGACCCCAGCCTGGCTACTCCCTCCTTTCAGGTGGTTGTAGAGAGATAAATTCCCCCCTGAGCCTCCTTTTCTCCAGGCTAAACACCCCCAGCTCCCTCAGCCGCTGCTCAAAAAACTTGTGCTCCAGACCCTTCACTAGCTTTGTTGCCTTCTTTGGATACTCTCCAGCACCTCAATGATACAGATTTCTAGACAAAAGTGCAAAGGATTAAGGAGGGCTCTCAGATGGACAGTGCTTTGTTCCTTTGCTTTTCTCGAGTGTTTTCATGTAAGCTCTCTGTTGAGGCAAATCTTGGTGGCTTGAATGTTGAATTTTTGTTTGTTGAATATTTGTAAGAACAAAGAGTTGGAAGTGCCAATTCCCACCTCACCTGCCTTGTGCAAGAGCCCTTTATTATTTTCTTTCCTTTTAGTTTCCCCATCCAGACATTTTAGCTTTTCCTAGCTCCTTTTCTAGCTCTGTGTTGGACCTAAGAAAGATGACCTGATCCAGTTGCCAAGATGAGTCAGCAGAAGAGCTCTTCATCCCTCCACATAGTCCAAACATCTGACACTTCCTGGGAAGAGGAATAATTTCTTAGACACTGGAATTTCCTTTGCTGCAGTCAAGAGAGATGGGCTGGGGATTAAGTGAGATTGAAGGAACATTCTCATGGGGAGTCAACTGCTAAAATGCCAGAAATTCAGTGTGAAGTGTATAAACAAAACTAAGGTCACTATTCCTGATTCCAGAACATGCTAAGAAAACAGTTTATATCTTTGTGTATATGTATTTAGGCTGCACTGTGCCTGCAATTTAATTCAAGATAATATAGGGAGAGCAAAATTGAAGCCAAGTCACATCCATGGAAAACTCTGGCATGTTTAGTACACAAGACACTTCCTAGCTTCAGGAAACATGAAAACTTGAGTCATTTTTCTTGGATGTGCTCATTATCTTGGCAAGCACCACATGTAAAAATCCCTATTGTTGGGAAATCTGAATTCCCTTTTGCCTTAAAATATCTGTACTCAGTATAGGAGGGCTTATGACCTTTTCATAAGTGAACAAGTATTACACTGAATAATGACTGCAGTAGTTCACTGAGGATTTTGTGTGGAAAAAGTGCTGCTCTTGGCCAAAGTAAATGCTAGCAAAATCGAGATAAGCTGGTGGAAGAGGCGTTTTTCATGCAACTTGGTAGATTGCTCCAGACGAAGTCATCTTTTCCTGTGTGTAGGATGGAAATAGTGCTTCCCACTTCGGAGGGCTGTCAGGAGAGCACACTGAAGGAAGGTGAGGCAGCCAAGGCCATGTTCAGACTGCTTGCACCCTAATGCCTGTCACAACTCCATCTCTCCATTGTCTGAGGAATCAAGTCTGAGCAGTCTGAGTCACTCATGACTAATTTGAATGTAGTAGTTATAACTCCTAAATTAAGCTCCCTGAGTAGGGAGTGTGAACACACCTTCAGATGTTACAGTAAAGGGAGGGCCATCTAATTATCTTAAGAGTCTGTATTTTCCCAGAGATTTCTTTAGGAGAGGATTGGGGTTGCTTATAGCCCATTTCTTCAGTTCTCTCTCAATTCATGATCTTTTTTCATCCACCATAAAAAGCCCATTTTCCCACTACTGTTAAAATAAGTGATACAGCAGCCATTTATTTGTTGCAGGCTGACAATTCCCAAATTCTGGGAAACTTTGTCTCTATTAAAAAAGCGATGGTCAACATAATCCTGTCAGCTAAAGTCCCTGTGGGAGATGCATGTCACGCAGCAAAAGATCTCTGCTGATGCTGCTTGAATTATTTCCTCAGACGGAGTGAGCAGTAGCGACAGATGGCCTTTTTTCCTTTTCTCCACGTATTGCTGGAGGTTTTCCTTGCAGAGCCATGCTGGAAGGAAGCAAACAGAGCTGCCTGGAGGCTTCTTAACAGCATCAACACATTGAACGTTGGGGCTCCAGGGAGAGGAGCCAGAGCTGGACCAAATGGTGAGGACAAAAGCAAAATCCTCTGCATTTCCTGCATTTGCTGGTGCTGTCACGGTGAGGTGGAAAAGGGGTTGGTGACTGTGGCTGGTGGGAAAGCACACCTTGCCCACACCAGCAAGGCTCTGGTAAAACTCTACCCTAAATATTTTGTCCCAGGTCACACAGAAAGTCTCAATCAGGTAAACCAGGCTAGCTCTGTCAGTGAGGAGAGGGAGGGGCTGATATCCCCAGCTAACACAGCCATGCAAGTGGGAAGGAGCTTCTGAGCTAGTGAGTGTTAAACTGTCAGAAACATTGCTTATAGCTGCATCACTGCTCACTGCATTCAAGAGGGTGTTACACTGCTAAAAAAGAAAAAAATTCCGGTTTTACTGAAATAGCTCTGTCCTCGCTAGACGTGCTTTTCAGGATAGCACACTGCTATTCCAGAGCTGATAAAGCCGTCCTGTCGTGCAGATAGCCTTAACGATGCTGCTAGTCGTTCTCCTCTGTGGAATGGCAATCATAATATTTCTGTTCCTTCACCCTTTGTCTTCATCCTAAGAGCCAGGGATGTCAGATCCATCCTGGGGAAACAGCCAGATCCCCCAGGTTTGGCTGTCAATTCAGCTCTGCATCCGTCACTCCACAATGAGCCTCCCACTGCGGGCGCTTGTGGGGGAAGGTAAACTGTGACCTTGTGTAGCAATGAACTGCATAGCTGTGCCTCATTGTCAGTGCCTGATTGTTGCTGTCAGGATTGGTCTATAAGAAAGTTCCCTTTTAGAGCCATCTCTGTTTCTGCCCTTTGTTTCTCTTCCTTCCTGATTTTCCTGTGTCTGAATGTAGTGTCGCACATGATTTATACCAGTGCAAGCCCTGTCGCACTGATGTGGAAGGATCTGCAGCTGCTGGTGTTAGCTTGACTGGTGAATTGCTCAGTGGCTTGGACTCCTCCTGGAGCCTGGAGTCATTCTGCAACTCGACTAAGTTAAGCTTCAGCAGTTGCTGCCCAGTTCCTCTCTTGGGCTGCATGATCTTGTCCTCCTATGGAGTTGTGCTGGCCTGCAGCCAGGCTACACTTCTTTCTGTCCATGTGCTCCAGAAAACATGTCTAACACATTTTCCTGGTTAGCTTGGTGCCTTGCCTCGGCCCAGTGCTTGCTTTCACTTGGCTCTGGGTTTTTTTATCCTCTGAGCAGAGAAATAAGCATAAATCCTGATCTCTCACCAAATTGCTTTGGCTATCTACAAGGATGTCACCACTGCAATCGTTGAGCAGAGCTCAACCTAAATGGCAGCTAGAGAACAGCATGCAGGACGAGGCAAAGCTGGCCTGCAAGAAGCCTGAAAACAAGCCCCTGATCCAGGCACAGCTGCCCTCCCAGCCAGCTAGCTTCTTGTGCCCAGTGTGGGCTTCCTTTCCGTTCTTTTCCATACACATGCTCCCAGTCACACCAGGATAAATTGAGGACAGCTTGCTCTAGAACTATGGTTACACAAATCCAGGCATGCCATGGCTGTGTCACAGAGCACATGATGTATTCTGACCCCACGAAGGGTGCATTTACACAACAGCATAAACCAGTAATCAATACAACTCTAGACACAATTTCTGCTCAGTATGTCTCATCAAGGCCTTTTCTTGTTTCAATCAGGAGAACTTTAGTCAGGCTTTTTCTTTTCAATCTGTATGAGTTTGAAAAGCTGCCCTTTATCAGCAACCTTCATCCGTGCTCTCTCCCAATCTCTTACCCAAACCCATATTGCAACAAGATACCAAATCCTGAAAGCAATGCTCCACACAGCACAATGTTGAGACACTAAAAATTGATTTGATAATTGCCTAAAATGCATTGCAAACCAGCATTAATTGCGTAATGAAACTGGATGGTGCCATGAGACAATGGTTGGTTGATGCCAACTAGATTCGGTAGCAAACAACTGGCAGCAAAACTGCCTTTTCCCCTTTCCCAAGCTGGAAAACTTGAGAAAGATACCTGGGATGTCAGGGGGTGCTGCTCCCCTGAGTAGGGGTGACATGCATTTGTTGAGTTACTCCTACGCTGCAGTGTAGGAAAGGAAAGGGCCTATAGCACTTGTGCAGTAATTTCAGGGTCTTTGGAAAGGCTCAAGAATTAGTCACATAACTGACTTAAAAGTCCACATTGGCATCAATAAGGGTGTCCATCTTCTTCCTTATGCTAGCACCAGACTTCCATGAAATCTCATGAGCTGTCCAGACCAGGGAAAAGATCCAGCTGCAAAACACTGGGGAAAAAGTATGATCAGTAGTTGTGTTGGCTCTGAGGGTAGTGAGGAAAGAAAAACGTATCTTCTTTTTCTAGATAGAAGCCTAAAGTCCAGCCTGTACATTGCTTTTCTATTGAAGATTCAAGAATTCAATAAAAAGGCAACAAGGTTTGGGAAGAAGGTGGAGTTTTCCTCTGAAACACACACAGAGGTGTAATTCAGGATGGCATGTACAGGTACTTTGACATAATAATTTATTTCCCCTATTTTCATGGACATAAGTTACATTACCAAAACTTTTTGGATAGATTATCTGCCCCCACACTCCATGAGGAAAGAAGGAGGCTTGGGGATTACAAAGTGCTGGAAGAATGAAAGCAATGAGGAAGCAAGGTTCTACAAGTGAAGTAATTTTTCTTTTCAATCTATTGAGAAAGTTAAAGTTTTTAATTCTGGTTTCAGGAAGCCACATCTTTAATCTCAAACAGGAGCAGCAGCAACTGCCTGCCCTGCAGACTTGAAGAGCTCCTGTGGGAGGACATGTAATGCATCCATCTGTCCTGTCAGCCACATAAAACCACCTCTTCACTGAAAAATACCTGTTTTTTATCAGTGCATAGGTGGAAACAAACCCAAAACCAAAAAAAAGAGAGATGTAAACACAGGTGCAATTGCATCCTTTTGAGGACTTGCATTCAAGAATTCTCAAAGAGCTGGCTGATGTCATCACAAAGCCTCTCTCAGTGATTTTTAAGCGGTCTTGGGAATCCAGAGAGGTCCCACAGCTGACTGGAAGCTGGCAAACCTTGTCCCGATTTTCAAGAAGGGCAAGAAGGAGGACCCCAGAAAACTATAGGCCTGTCAGTCTCACTCCAGTCCCAGTAAAATCATGGAAAAGATTATTCTGGGAGGTATTGAAAAACACCTGGATGACAGACACTGGTCACAACCAGCACAGCTTCTGTGGAGGGGGAAGTCCTGCTTGTCAAACCTGACATCCTTCTACAACAGCATAACCCACCTAGTTATCTTGGAAAGCCAGTAGCGGTAATCTTTTTGGACTTCAGCAAAGCTTTCCATACTGTTTCTCACTGTATCCTTCTGGATAAAATGTTCAGCACACAACTGGATAAACATGCAATGGGTGAGCAGCTGGCTCATGGGCCAGGTACACAGGGTTACGGTGAATGGGGGGACATCACACTGGTGACCTGTCTCTAGTGGGGTTCCACAGGGCTCCGTCCTTGGCTCTGTGCTCTTCGACATCTTCAAAAAAGATGGGATGCAGGACTAGAAGGGTTACTAAGTAAGTTTGCTGGCAACAATAAATTGGGAGGAGCTATTGATTCCCTTGAGCACATAGATGCCCTGCAGAGAGACCTTGAAAAATTAGAGAGCTTGGCAATCAACAACCATATAAAGATTAACAAGGCAAAGTGCTGGATTCTTCACCTGGGATGGGGCAACCCTGGATGTACAGACAGACTGGGGAATGAGAGGCTAGAGAGCAGCACTGAGGAAAGGGACCTGGGTGTCCTGGTCGATGGCCAGTTGAATATGAGTCAGCAGTGCCCTGGCAGCCAGGAGGGACAGCCCTGTCCTGGGGGGCATCAGGCACAGCATCGTCAGCCGAGCAAGGGAGGGGATTGTCCCGCTCTGCTCTGCTCTGCTCTGCTCTCACCTCAGCCCTATGTGCAGTTTTGGGGGCCACAATATAAACAAGATATTAAGCTCTTAGAGAGTGTCCAAAAGAGGGCTACGAAAGTGGTGGAGGGCCTCGAGGGGAAGCCTTATGAGGAGCAGCTGAGGTCACCTGGTTTGTTCAGCCTGGAGGAGACTGAGGGGAGACCTCATCACAGTCTACAGCTTTCTTGTGATGGGGAGACGAGGGGCAGGCACTCATCTCTTCACTCTTGTGACCAGTGGCAGGACCTGAGGGAATGGCCTGAAGTTGAGTCAGGGGAGGTTTAGGTTGGATATTAGGAAAAGGTTCTTCCCCCACAGGGCACTGGAACAGGCTCCCCAGGGAAGTGGTCACAGACTCAGCCTGACAGAGCTCAAGAAGCATTTGGACAATGCTCTCAGGCTTATGATGTGATTTTTGGGGTATCGTGTGCAGGGCCAGGAGCTGGAATTGATCCTGATGTGTTCCTTCCAACTCACCATATTCTGAGATTCTGTGATTAGTTGTAGCTAAAAGCTTGTTAAAACTTGGAACCAAAGCTGATTATACATTTTTTCAGTACAGTCGGAACACTGGGGCTGTGCAGGGTATGGGATCACAGCTCTCTGGATCACCTTCAGTCCTGTAGCTAGAAAGGAGCTGATCTTGATAATGAGTTTCTGGACACAACAGTCACCTGTACAATGACACCAAGCCTTTTTCCTGCAGTGCAGGCAGAGGCCAGCCTGGGAGTTAGCTGGAAGTATGATTCCTCATGCCAGCTTCACAAGGGGATGGTGAGTGACAGCAACGAGCAGGGACTTGTTTCTTCTCCAGCAATTTGCTACTACATGAGGCTGCAGCAGCCAAATACCATAAAGCCTGAGGTACATCTGTTCTCCAGGCACTGCTCCTCCCAGGCACACCTTCCTCTGTGGCATCTCCTTGTGGGGCCACAGCAACATGCCCTACCCAGCATAAAGGCATTATTGTAAATAGTATTTAATAGTCATAAATGTTATTGCATATAGGTACATTGTGCCATTTGGATATGCCACTGATGAAGTAATTTCTATTGTCCTTAATGATGTTAATAAAGAAAAAAAGACTTCTTTATATAATTGCAGGAAACAAATAGCAATCCCGCTGCTTTCAGATAGGTTGTAAGACCTGCGAAATTAGCTACTAAAAACACTCTTTGCATTTGTGAAAGGCATTCCTGCTTTTTCTTCCCCAGTATATTCTAGTGAATTTTTCTAATAATTGTAACCCTTTTGTAAGTATTCCACAGTGTGGTAATGGCATTTTAGTCAGCAAGCTTTGGTGGGAGGTATTCTGGGGAATAGGCGGTTTTGGAACAGGGTGACCTTCACAACCCCATTTTTAGATGACCCTTGTGAAAACCATTTTTAAAACTTCTGTAAATTAAATGAGCTCATGTAGCAGTCTGCAGGAGACGATGGACTCACAGTGAGATGGAAACAAAGGCCACATGAGAGGAAATTCAACTTAGAGGATGCTAATTCACACCTATAAACTACTGTGTGCAAAAGCAGCTGGGATTGAATTCCCTGCTCCTCTGTGGACGTTAAAGAAGCAACAAAAAATTTTTGGCAATAATGGTTTAATCACCCTTCAAGAAAGGCTCTTGGGGGGAGCTGAATGGGGGCAGAGAGAGAAGAGGAGAGTCAGGGTTTGAGTTCAGCAGCAGCGCCAAGAAGTCTGGCTACAGATGCCCAGAAAGGTCCTACTGCCTCTGCTTCTGCTCCCACCAGCACCATGGTAGTGCAGCTGCTGGCAGTGGCAGAGCCTGCTTCGGCTCCAGCCATGAAATGGAACATAATCAATGAGGAATCCTGCTAAAATTCCAGTTGATTTTTCTTAGTAGTAGTAGTAGCATTAGTAGTATTATGGTTGCTCTCTGATAAACCATAAGCCAGGCTCTCCAGTGAGCATGCCCCGTGAATGCAGTTGATGTTAATCCTAAGTGATGCATTCCTGGGTGTGCTTCAGCCTTCACACCAGCATTTTGCTTGAAAAGGAGCAGGGCTGTTGAGAGAGGGTCAAGCTGCGTCTTGTCCCAACCCTTCACAAAGCTCAGAGGACTTGTGGTGCAGGGGTTCTTACCAGTGACCTGTAGGTTGGCTCAACAACTCCTCATCCCTCCTGAAATCTCACTATTCCAATCAGTCCTTTGCATTTTTCCTTGAGAGATTCCCTGCAACCGCTTCAGTGCTTTGATGCAAACACCTTTGTCTGAAATACAAAACGACAGCAGCAGATGCCTTCATAGACAGCAAAAGGCTTGAAGAAGGGCAGAGTAAATAAACAGCAAAAATTAAATATATAGTATTGCCACACAGAGAGGAGCTTTCTCTTCAGAATGAAGCAATTAACACGTACGGACTCATTCTGCCGGGCTGGGAGGAAGCAGGAGGCACGTTATTTAAACAAATTGCCATGTAGCCCGTGATTATCATTAGGATTCATTCAAACCCAGGCATTCAGTAAAGCTTCTGCTCTGCGGCTGGCTCTGTGCTGCCTCTCTATCAGTACCTATTGTTTCATAATCTCGCCATACTCGACGCTTTTTTTATCCCAACCAAGTCTGCCTTGTTTATTACCCTCCCCACTGACTAAGCCGGAGCACATTAACAATGCAGGGTTTCATTCGGCTCTTTTTCTCCTGTTAGCTGAAAGAGGGATGTCTTCTCCCCTAATTGCAGAGGATCACTTCAGCTTTGCAATTTCTGCACTGAAGCTTGTTTAGGGGAAGGCGTGGGGCTATACATAAACCTGAGAACTCACTGGCAGGGCAGATAATTGCTCATTCCCTCCAAGCACAGCAGAGCCCTCCTAAACAGCTCTGCACAGCCAAGCTGCTGCATGGCAGACAGGAACCTCGCACGTGGCACAGCAGCCACAGGCTCTTTCCCTCCATCCCAGCCAGATGGTTTCCCTCTGCTCACAGCAGCACAGCTCAGGTGGGTGATCCAGGACCAGATCTGGCCCTTCCTGGCTATGCTCTGCCCCACGGATAGAGCATAGGATGTGCTGCCGAGGGTGCCTCTTGCACAGGCACCACTACTGCATGCTTCCCGCTGGGAAGGGAATCACCCTGGCGTGATTGCTCCTCTCCCTTGTGAGAAGAGGGGGCTTGTCACAAATATTTCCAGTTTGTTTTTTTTTTTTTTCTTGCTCTATTCTGATCAGAACAAAACCAAAACCTTTTTGTTGATTTGGAATTATTGACCTGGTTGAGGAGGAATTTTACTTCCTAGATGCCAGGGGGAGCAGCCTGGCCATCTCCAAGGAGCCCCAAACCTTGCATGATCACTTTCCCCTTGGCACATCTGCCAAGTCTCCTGCACCCACAGTGTCCTGTGGCAGATGAACTGTAGCACCAGGAATCCATCCCTGCCCCAGCCTTGGCATGCTCAAATCTCCCTTGGCATCTTCCCTCACCCTTTCTGTTCTTCATGAATGTCTGTGCCTCCCAGCACGGGTGGAGCACACCCAGCACCCAGGACCCCACTGCACCCGGGGCATGAGGGCTCACCATCGCTCACCTCTCTCCTTCTGCCAGGAGCACACTGCAAATCCACCTGTTCCTTCCGCAGGGAGCTGGTCCCCTCTTACACAAACCTCTGCCTCGCTCCTACCGAAACCTCGAAACAACGTTTACAGGAGGAATTTGGAGCATCACTCAGGGTGCATTAATCCAGTCGGAGCTGGGCTGTGTTTTCCCTTTCTGCATGCTGTGTTTCAAAGATGCACCCGGCACAGCGTCAAAGCCTCTCCCACCCACAACTGAGGGGAAAGTGCAACACTAGGTACATAAAATGCAAAAGCTGCCATAGGCAAATACATACTTTGCATATAATGTGTCCATATAACCAAAATTTATATAGATTATATAAATCTATATATACACAAGTAGAGCATTTATATATGCAACAGATATTAATACTACATAACACAATATCTATATTTCTATACTATTTTCATTTATTTATATTTATAAAGGTATATTGTGGCTATGCAGTGTACTTGAGCCACTGGTTTTAGCTCAAATAAGACATTTTTCAGACCAGCATTTTCACATATGTCCAAGAAGAGAAGCCTGTGCCCAGAGGCAATGCCTGTGGTTCAGGTACTGCAGATGGGGATGGAGAGGGGGTCTCAGAGTAGCTTCAGTGCAGTATGCCAGACCTTTGGCAAACACAGATTCAGGGCTTTGCTTTAAATTGTACCCTGTACATGAGGAGAGAAGGTGCTTCCTCAGCTCACCCCCTTGCTGCTGTCTGAAGCTGTTCCTCTGCAGTTCAGGGTGACCTTCTGGTAGCCCAGGCCTGGCCATGACAGGAGGAGGACCACATTCAGTGGGACAAGAAGCTGTGCTCAGCATGATGAACCATCACCCAAAGCAGTCTCCAGCAGCACCTCTCCAGGGTGGGCTTGGCTGGGCTGCAGGTTGCTGGCTCCTGGTGCCTCTGCTTTCTAGGTGGGACATGTTTTGATGCCATGCCCCCAAGTCTGAACCCTCTCCAAGCTTCAGCAGCAGCTTGCACAGGATTTTGAGGTTCACAGCTCAAAATTTAGGATTTAGGCTCAGGAACTGTGGGCTGAGTTAACCATAGCCACTAAATCCTCTTCTGGATCATGACCTTGGTGTGGTGCAGCCTAAAAGGTACCCTTCCACTGCAAAACAGCAATGGGCTGCTGTGGCACCCTGAAGGGACCTGGGATTTTGCACAGCATGGCACCTGGAGAAAAGGAGGCTCAGGAGGGACCTTATCACTCTCTACAACTGCCTGAAAGGAGGGTGGAACCAGGTGGGGGATTATCCCTTCTCCCAAGCAACTAGTGAAGGACAAGAGGAAATGGCCTCAAGTTTCACCGGGGGAGGTTTAGATTGGATGCTAGGAAAAATCTCTTTCCTGAAAAGTTTTCAAGCTTTGGGACAGACTACCCAGAAAGTGGTGGAGTCCCCATTCCTGGAGATATTTAAAAGATGTGCAGATGTGGCAAGTGGGGACATGGTTTAGTGGTATGCTCCGTTACTGGATTAACAATTGGACTCAATGAACTTAGAGGTCTTTTCCAACACAAACAATTCCATGATTCTATGTGCTCACCTGTGCTAAATCAGCAAAAATGCTGAGATGTAAGAAGCAAGAATAAATCCAGGTATTTAAGAAGGGTTTTTACCTTCAAATTGAGCCTTGAGAGGGCAGCGAGCTGTGCCAATCTAACCTTCCTGTCCTGAGGCTGCTCGAGTTAGTACAGGCAGATGAAGCCCCTAAATAGAGTGAGAAAGGATAATGTAAGAATCAAAACAGAAGTGTTTTGCAATTTCTGCTTTCTGAAGCTTGCAGACATCCTAACAAGGACATTTAAAGTCTGTACTCTGTCCAGAACAGAAAGTCATAATAAAATACTAACAAAAATGTCTTATCATCACCAAATGTTGATTTGCCCATTCTGCATTTTCCTATCTTTATCCCTTGTGAATTTTGAAGTTAATTTCCATATTTTCTGAAATTTCTATGCATTTTATGTAACTGAATTTCATAGCAATTAAATCCTCAAGACATATCAATTGTGTGAGGGAAGCCTGAGAAATAAGCTCATGGCATTCCTGAAGATG
Organism: Acanthornis magna; assembly: GCA_036785705.1. Lineage (NCBI taxonomy): Eukaryota > Metazoa > Chordata > Aves > Passeriformes > Acanthizidae > Acanthornis > Acanthornis magna. The sequence continues at coordinate 20,746,491 of JAWUZG010000090.1, forward strand.
AATATTGAACAGCTAATGATTAATCATAATATGCATAATAATGAGGATGGTGATGGCCATTCGAAGACTAACATATGGTGAATGATGGTGTAAATATTCTTCACTCAGCCTTTTTGCTTTTTGTCTTGAAACTTGTTTTGCTTCTTGGAATGTTAATATTGAGAAAGAATTAACTAACAGTTTAAATTACAACTCAGTGCAAACATATTGTGTTCCTGCAATTTGGATGTGAAAAAGATACTAACAGCTTCCTAGCTAGTTATTTTAAAATCTTTAAAGTAAATTAGTAAACAGGTATTAAATCAAACACTCCAGTACTGATTGATGTTAGCTTATCCAGGCTCAAAGAGATTTTTCTTCCTCGGATGAAATGAGCACTGCAGTGTGGTGCTGCTGAAATGAGGGCTGACTACAGTTCCTTCGGCACAACTGATTCCACCTGAGTTCAGCTTTCAGCTTCCCGAATAACTTGTGCAATGTCAGCTCCCACAAGGGATTAACCTGCCACTCCACAGCCCAACACCTTGCATGGGGCTGGCTCTTGGCATGAAACGCACAGCCCTACACGAGCAGCGATGTTCCTCGTACCTGCACAAACCTGTCAGAGCTCACCCAACCCGACATCTTGGGACCTGGCATGACCCATCACATCATTTCAGGAATCCATGCTTTCCCATAGGACCTGAGGTCTGCCCATCATCTCCCTTTGCAGCAGGCCACAGCAGTGCCCTTTGGGGACAGCCGTGTGGCACCTCTCAGCCAACATGACACATCCCTGGCTACCATCTTGGCCTGCCCCAGAGGGTTGGCCCTCTTCCCTGGCACACTGCAGAGGACAAGACAGCACTGTAAATCCTTGGGGTGGAGGTTCCCAGCTCTGGGGCAACGCTCTATTGCATCCAAATAACTGTGATTGGGACAGGATGGGGGGACTGGCCATGGGAACAAGCAAAGCAGTGCAGGGCAGTAGCTGCTGCCCCAGCAAGTACTGCATGTCCACGGTAAGCATCAGCCAGGCAGGAGTTGCTCCAGGCTCCCTGTAGTGGCAGAGGCTTTGGAAACCCTCCTGCACTTAAACCAGATTCGCCTTCTGCAGCACAAGCCTAATGGGATTGGAAGCAGTTAAATCCCTGTGACTTTCTCAGACAGTGTAATTTTACACAGCCTTGCCCTCTCCTCCTCCCTTCTATCCCACAGCCTTAAGATCATACAGTTTTCTTTCATTTCAACTTGGGTTTACTCAAAAGAAAAACAATTACTCTCTAGCCAGTTTAAACAACTGTCAAATAACCTGCTGTGACCAGGCAGAGAGAAAAAGTGTGAGGGAAAAATACCCTGCCTTCCCCTGCCAAGTCGCCTTCCAAAGCAATATCTGCTCCTCCAGCCGATTACAGGTGTCAGGTTGCCTCAGGACGTCTTGGTGATTTTATAGAATGATCCATCAAGGAAGCACATTACACAGCTCTGAGCTGATAGGTTTGTCCAGGCAGCTGAGAGATACACGCATGCAGAGACACAGCCCAGGCCGTGGCCCCCTTCTGACGGCAGGGTGACTTTGCTGGGGACCTGGGATGGGCTCCATGCTCCATGTCCTGCCTGGTGACATGGGAAGTTGGAGCCTTTGCCTGGGCAGACACACCAGTGCTCATGGGGAGAAAACTTGAGAGGAGAAGCCCTAAAATGCCCTGAAATGGTTTTTAGGGCAGCATCTGGAGAAAGATGTTAATCCATGGCAGTGCGGAACACTGGAGAAGATCCTTTTCTTTTGGGTAAACCACAAGTTCTTAGCTTACTGAAGGTAGGAGATAGTTATCAAAATACGGTAAACTGGTGTGATTTTTGTATAACTTCATTTTTTATCACCCAGAGAAGAGGCACGTACAGTAGCTTTTCCCTTTTTTCCCAGACATGCTGATGTTTGCTGTGCCTGAGAAAAGGTCCTGCTTTCCAATGTCTTCCCTGAGATTAGCTCAGTTGGTCGAAGCATGGTGCTAATAATGCCAAGGCTGTGGGTTTGACCCCCATATGGGTCACTTTCTTGAGAGCTGGACTCGATGATCCTTGTGGGCCCCTTCCAACTCAGAATATTCTGTGATTCTGTAACTCTGTGGGCTCACCTAAAGTCCGACATGGTCAGCAGTTTGCCGTGTCTGTCACCAGGAGACACTCGGGCACTGAGGCAGCCGCGCTGTTGCGAAGCCGCTCTGGTGTCTAATGCAGCGAGCGTCGCTGCTCATTTAACCTTTTCATTCTGTGTTGCGCCAAGAGCCACGGAGAATTTTAAGAGGATGACTTGCGTCCCTCAGCAATTTCCAAGGACACCGTCTTGTCTTTAAAATAATGGATTTGTGATTCATGGCCAATAATTTCGTGGTTTATATGTTCTTTTCTGCTGGGTCAAGGATATTTAAAAAGTCTGTGCGTCTGTGTTAAGAAGCTGAAGGTGATGGGCGCAGCCCATACCACCCACGCTTCTTGCTCAGGCAGGCTGGCAGTTGCTAAAAGAGACGATTTAATCTTTAATCTTCCTACTTTCTCCCCAGTTTAAATCAATACCAAAAGCAGAGGGGATACTCTTGTGATTTGCCTTAAATCTGCTTCTGATCTGGGTAAGCTGAGTTGAGATCAGGCGTTTTTATGCCAGAGCATGTGATTTCGTACATATAACCCCCCTCATTTCAAGGGGAATTTGGAGAAAGGAAAGGTAGGAAAGGGAAAGGCAACAGTCCAGTAGTGACAAAGCCATTCCTGTATTTCCTGGGGAAAATTGCTATGGGGATCCATCAGATGGGTCCATAAAAAGCTCCACAGCAACCAAACTCGCTATGAAGAGACCTAAGTGCAACTAAACTGATCGCCCATGCCCTTTACAAGACCTTTGCCTGCTAAATCTAAAGACAAAAGAAGATGTTTGGAAAATAAACTACTTGCTCCCTAATTGGGTTCTTTGCACTTCCCTGTGCTGGGTCCCTGCTCCTTGAGAAGCGATTTGTAGGACCAGGACATGAGTTTGCTGAATCCTGAAAAAAAACCACTGTAGATGAGAATGGCGAGTGTGTGGGATCTGCCAAGGTGACAAAAAAGGGTCCCTGGTGTCACCAAGTTCACGGCAGATCAAGGAGCAGGGCAGACACTGTGCCTTCAGAGACAAACTGTAATAAAAAACCGTGGGGCAGCATTCAGAAAGGGCCTGACACAGCATTACCCATTATTTTGAAGGATGTGTAGGAAAGGAGAGGTGGCAGCCAGTTTAGGTCTGAAGCAGTCCAAGTTGTGGCCTCTGCTTCACTAGCAGCTGGCATCTGCTCTGATTCTCCTCCCCATTTTTTAGCTTCTCACAGGTGAGTTAAAAAGCTGTTCCTTGAGCCCTGGACAGGGCTGGCACCCTGGGAAATCTCTGCTGCAATAGATTGGTTTGGACCTGTGCTTGTGACAGTTATCCAGGATGCTGCAGGTGTTTCACATGCTCATCACTGTGGCATCTTTCATCACCGTGACTGCCCTTTGCATAGGTCTGCTGCCAATCTGCCAGAAATGCAACCTGGCCAGCAATTAAGGAGACTTGATGAAAGGCATCTGCCCTCTAATTCATTGTTTCACTTCTTGGCATCCTTTGGGGAGTGAACTGAAACGTAGATGCTAAATAATACTCACTATGAGGGATTTATCACTTTTTTAATGCTATAATTAACATCCAAAAACTATAGCTCCAAATAACATGTATATCAGTCAAACATCTCTAAGACATGAAGTTTTAATAGCTTCATTTGTAGTCCTGCATTGCATTTCTACTAGATTTTAAAAATGTAATCGTGTTTCACTCTGGTCCCTACCTATGCAGGTTTCTAATGATCTGCACAGAAATCTTACGATTTCTGCCTTAGCTGTTAAGTGTAAAAGTTAAATGTAAAAGGAAAGTGAAGAGTCAATGGTCTTCTTTTCTGCTTATAATCTGCAAGGATTTCCCCTCCAGCTTTAGGACCCAAATGTATACTCCCAGTATTTGATACCACTCAAAAATGTAACTTTAATTTTCAGCAAACTGCCACCAGCACGTAGTGAGATTCTGTACAGAACCCCAAATGTATTATCTACCAAACCAGGTATTTACATCTGACTGCATCTCAGTCTTCAGAGATTCTGTAGTAAGCAAAAGATGCTTATTCTGGCACTTTCCCCAAAGCAACCTACCAGGTTTCAGATATTACAGCCATCAGTCAATGCAGGTTGAGCATATTTGCAGCAGAGACCCCCTGCACTGCTGTCATGGCTGTAAGATTAAATTTAAAAGCACAGTTATCTTTTGTAGCCTGGAGCACTGTTATCTCTTCAAACACAAGGAAGCCCTATTCCTTTTACACTGACAGAGCAATGCCAGGGATTCACCAAGTATGCTCTATGCAACGCTGTTAAAAAAATTAAAATCTGTGACACTGAGATAATTACCTGAACTCTCATTTATTATCTGGAAGGAGAGAAATCTGGCAGGAATTTTGGTAGATCTGGCGCTGGTTTTCTGCCAGGGAAGGAATTCCCTGTAGCCAGCAGGGAGGCTTTCAGTTTCTCATCCACTTGGCCTCCCTCGTTTTAATATGATCTTGCTGAGTGTTGACAAAGGACGTGGTGATGTGCAGCTCAGCATTTCATAAAGTGAGCAACGCTCCTGCTGAGGGGCAGGAGGGAGCATGTGGGGCCAAGGGGGGAAAGCAGGTCCCTGGGGAGACCCACCCAGCATTCCCTCCAAATAGAGGCCCCTGTCACTACCATTTTTCAAAGTGGATGAAAGAGGCTTGCAGGGTTTTGGGGTTTACCGCTTTTGTTTTCCCTCACTGCTTGTGTTTACCTTGGCAGCTGGGGAAATACTGAGCTGTGTTGCTCCAGGTTTGCTGGAGGGCTTCTGGGAGGCCCTGGTGGTTTCTCACTTAGTAGCTAGCTGAGGGTAGGAAAAACAGCGTGGGAAAAGAAAAAACACTACCACAAACACCTCTCTCCCTTTTCCTCTTTTTCCCATGGATCAGTTCTCTGACCTAGTTCACGGCAAACCTGCCAACCACCCATACTGGCACATGGCAGGGGCCTTGGGGAGCAGAATCATCCCCAAAAGGCAGCACCCCTCTCCTCACCTAAAACAATTGGTGTAAAATACCAATTTCAGCTAAATTTTAGTAGCCACACCAGGCTGGCTGACACCCAGTTCAACTCAGCCAGATTTTACATCAACTGTGTTGAATCATCATAAAACTATCTGCAAACAATTGCTTACAAAAGACTCCCTCCCCTCTCACTTACTCCACACTCACATTTTTTGTTCACGCTATGTTGTCATCGTCATGCTTTAGCTTAGATAGAGCATTGCCAGCTCTCATACTGCTTGAGGTTGCACTTTAAATCCACTGTTCTCTGAGACAAGCAATGAAGTAGGAACTACAGCACTCCTTGTAAGTTTTCCTTTGCCCTCCTCTCCCCACCCTTCCTGTCCCCTTCCCTCTTCTCTCCATCGATTGTTTTCATGCCTTTTCTTGCCTCTGCCTGCTTTTTCTTTTGCCCTGACTTTCTTTCCTTGCTTGCCCCTTACTTCTCCCTTTTCCTTGCACAGCTGAAGAAAGCTGAAAAATCCCCCCTGGGCTCACCCTGAGGACAAAGCCAAACTCAGGACTGGCTTAGCTCAATTCCCACTGCTGGAAAACAGCAGCTGGTGAATCTGTTTTACCAGTGGGTTGGATGTCCCTGCCCAGGATGAGAGCATCCATTGGTGGATGCTGGAGACAGGAATGGCAGTCATCTGCAGTGATGTGTCCCAGCTGCAGCCAGGTGCCCCATGCTGAGCCTGGAGTTAATGGACCCCAATCTCCTCCACCAGGGTCCTGGCAAGTCCAGTGCAGCACCTGGCATTGTCCCATCCTGGCCAGCGAGCCATGAGGCCTCAGTCACCTCATCCAAGTCCCACAGGATGCTTGGGATAGCCTTGTTCCAGCTGGCCTGTGAGAGTGAAGCAAGGGGCTGATGACACTTGCATTTAAGTGAGCTCGCAGCTGGCGAGATGTCATCGTAGCGAGTTGTTGTCGTCACCCGTTCTGCTGGCTGTGATAATAAAAAGAGACAATTTAGAGTTGTACAGCTCCAACTGGGAGTGTTTCCCAGCTGGGTGTGCTTCTCAGCCATGCTTTGCTCTGTGTTGAGCAGAATCTGAAGTGCCTCAGCTTGTGTGACACGAAGAGCTCGTGTCTGGAGCTCTGCAGGCTCCTCACTGCTCCCTGCCATGCTGCTGGGATCTCTTGAACCCCCGTGCAACTCATGTTGGTTTTGTCTTATTGCCATGGCCCTGCACCTGCAAGCTCTGTTATGAGAGTCTGCCATGAAAAGTGATGGCCACCAGTGTGAGAATCGCCTTTCTTTTCCATTCCCTTCCTATTCCTGGGCTGTTGTTCTCAGCTTACATTAGAGAACCCAATCAAGTAATGGAATCATCATATAATCATTTATAGAATCACAGAATCATTTAGATTGGAAAAGAGCTCTAAGACCATTGAGTCTCAACATCCTCCACACAACAACCTGGGTGAGGCTGTGAACAGCTGAATACAGTCAGCAGGTGAGCACCAGTGGTGCCCAACTTCCTGAGGGACTCTCTGCCTGCCAGCTCCTGGCGTTCCTGCACAGGGATCACACAGGATGCAGGCTCCAGGACTGATGCAGACTTGGGCAACCAGGAGAGAAAGTCCATGTGTTACCTGGCAGCCTGCTGGGAGACATTCATCCAGCCACTGTCCTGTTGGAACACCCTCAAAGGACCAAATCAAGGGTCCTCAGAATGGCAGAAAGCTGTGAGTAAAGAAACTGATTGTGTAGTTGATTCTTCCTTCACGGCACGCTGTCTTCAAACACTTAAGGCAACACCAAAGATGAAAACAGATTTCTATTCTTAACCAAAACAACTCACAAGGCTTCCCATTTTGATTAGCAGCTCCAGTTCAAAGGGGGAACATGTGATTATCCAAAATGAAGCTAGAATATATTTTTCTCCCTCTCCTCTGGCATGGCACCATTCCAGTGTTTTTTTGCTGGGAAGAGTGATGCCTTATTTGTTCCCTGTGCATGTGCACCACATCAGGTATCATTAGAAAGCCATTCAAAGGGGTGAATGCAGGTCTTCTTTAAAAAGTGACAGTACAAAAACGTCACTCCCTCGCTTGACACGTCTGACCAAGTGGAGCAGATCTCTATGTGCACTTGGAAAATCGTTGTTTACTTTTGGCACTGAAATGAAACCCTCTCCCCACAAGCACACACTGTTATGCTTAGCCTTATGCATACGTGGCATCTGGTTTATTGAGTCAAAATAGCTGTGTACATTGTTATTTTCAGGATTTGAGGAGCTATTGCCATGGGGACTGAAGATCCAAATAGATCCTGAGATCAGATCACAGGAGGTTTTAAAATAAAATTGCCACTTCTGCCAATAATCATGTGAAACCAGCTTCACTGTGTAAGCACAGAGCCTCACCACCTTGGTGACTTCTTACAAATCATAGTTACTGAAACAAGGATATTCTATATTGTTCATAGCAGCCTGCTACCAAATGTATTTTCAGGATTTAAAAATGCAGAATGTCTTCTCAAAGGAGCAGGAGATGGTGGTAGCCAGCTGTAGTGGGCTTGTATTGGTACCATAACCATAACTACAGCTGAGTTTTCTTCCATCAAGGAACACAAAGGCAAGTATCCCTTGTTCCAGATTCACATACAACTGCACTTGTGACTTTCTTATCTCTGCAGGAAGACAAGCCATTACACAGAGAGAGAGAGAATAAATATAAATATGTATATATAAAAATATAAAAATATATACATATATAAATATATAAATATATAAATATATAAATATATAAATATATATATATATAAAAATTTATAGTGAAGTAGAAACTAGAACTTGTTGTGCAGAACAGAAGTTATTGGAATCTGTTTCTACTTCTGTGTAATCTCTGCAGTAAAGCAATCTCAAGCTGTGCTATCAGCTCTGGCAAATGAAGTGATGTCAGGGCAGGTTAATACTTGGATATGAGAACGTGAAAGAAAATCCGCCTTTCTGAGGATGCTGTAATCAGAGCTGCATTAACCAGGGACAGAAACACCAGCTCTGGCTGGGTGCAGGGAGGCACTGGTTGCACAACATGAACACAGTGTGCAAATGCATGTTATGTTGCTGGGATCGAGGGACAGGGGGCTGGGGGGGTAGAGTGGAATCAGAAGCCTCCCAGGTCCACCTCAGTAAATATTTGCCTTTTTTGACATAATTATCTGCATTAAATTGTCTTTGCTTCCACACAAAAAAATTCCTCATCTGAGTTAGTGAAGTCAGATGAAATCCAAGCGAAGGCTTTGGTGTCACTGCAATTCCCCTTTGAGATATTTCTGCCTTTTTTCTGCAGTGCAGATGTAAGTCCTTCAGCTCTCAGGAACTGTGTTCAGGGGAAAGAGTGTATTGCTAACATGTACCAAAATCTGAAAGAGGTCATCATGCTTTGTGATGGTGTGGTGGGTTTACCCTGGCTGGACCCCTGGTGCCCACTCTCCCTTCTCAGCAGGATATGGAGAGAAAAACAGGGCAAAGGCTCCTGGGTTGAATTAAGGACAGGGAGGGATCACTCACCAATTATTGTCATGGGCAAACCAGACTCAACTCAGGGAAATAAATTTATTGCAAATCAAATCAGAGCAATGAGAAATAAAACCAAATCTTTAAACACCTTTCCCCCACTCTGCCCTTTTTCCCTCAGCTTCACTTCTGATATTCTTTATCTTTTCCTCCCAGCAGCACAGGGAGATGGGAGATGAGGACTGTGGTCAGTTCTTCATATATTGACTCTGATGCTCCTTCATCTTCAGGGGGACAATTCCTCACACTCTTCCCATGCACAGGCAGGAGGTCCCTCCTACAGGAAACTGTCATCCACAAACTTTTCTAACATGAGTCCTTCCTTCTTCTTGAACTGCTCCAGTGCAGGTCCCTTCCACAGGGGGCAAGCCTTCAGGAACAGACTGCTCCGGCATGGGTTCCAATGGGGTCACAAGTCCTGCCAGCAAACTTGGCAGGACCTGCCAGGACTCCACAGGTCTGCAAGTCCTGCCAGGAATCTCTAGCATGAGCTTCCCATGAGGTCACAGCCTCCACCTGCATCCACCTGCTCCTGGGCCTGCAGGTGATCTCTGCCCCACCATGGACCCCATGTGCTGCAGGGGCACAGCTGCCTCACCATGGTCTGCACCATGGGCTGCAGGGGAATCTCTCCTCCAACACCTGGAGCACCTCCTCTCCCTCCTTCTCCACTGACCTTGGGGTCTGCAGAGTTGTTCCTCTCCTACATTCTCACTCCACTCTTCAGCTGCAGTTTCCCAGGAGTTTTTTCCCCTTCTTAACTCTGCTGTCCTGGAGGTGCTTTCATCATCACTCAGCCTTGGCCATCATCAGGTCCATCTTGGAGCTGGCTGGCATTGCCTCTGTAGGTCATGGGGGAAGCTTCTGGCACCTTCTCACAGAAGCCATCCTAGATACGCCCCTGTTACCAAAACCTGGCCATGGAAGCCCAGTTACAGGTGATAATGTGCTGGGTCTCCACATCTGTGCTAGCTAAACAAATCTGACTATGGTTGATCCAACTACCCTCTCCCAGCCCCGTGTCAGCTATTGTGTACTATTCATCACCTCTTCAAAGCATCAGAGTCCCAGCACCGTGGTGTTTGGGAAGCTGTCAGAATGGCTTCTCATTATTCATTTGGAGCTGATGAAGGTCACCCCACCCACAGAGCTCCAAACCTGCAGTTAGGTTATTTCAGAAGTGATCCTCCAGTGCCACCAAACTGGAGGCTACAAGAGAAAAGCCATCTTTTTCCCTTGTGCTGCCAAAATACAAGACATTGTCTGATATGCAGGGCAAGGAGTTGGACTTGATCCTTGTGGGTTCATTTGAACTCAGGATATTCTATGGTTCTATGAAACTTCTCATCGCTTGGGGTTGTCAGCACAAGAGAGTTGAGGCGTGACCCGGCAGTCTACCAGCACTCCAGAGACTTTGTAAGTGTTCACTAAAATGAGGTTGTCCTGTCTGGGTTGTCTTTGAGAGACCAACCAGAGCCAACCAGGGCTCTCCTGTGTGTCATGGTCCAGCTGAAGCCCTGAGGTGGGTGTGCAGGCTGGTTTGCAGAAGCTTCAACACCTCTGGGGAGGACAGGCCATGGCAAGTGTCCTGCCAGCTGTCAGAAGTGGGCTGTGACAGCAGAGCTGCCTGTCCCCTGCTGAACCTTAGCAACATCAGCACACCCAGCTCTGAACTGTCCGTCTTGCACACACACTGTGACCACACAGAAATGTGCGACACCAGCACCCTGCTGCAAGCGATGCTGACAGCTGTCTCCATGATCCCAGTGGCCATCTCCTCATAGATGGAGTGCAGTAACCTTCATCTGGCCCATGACTCTTGCAGGATGCAGTACAGGGGCTTTGGGTAGCTGATGTGAGTCCCAGGGCTCCCAACACAGGTTTTTCCTCAGCCACTGTGACATTCTCTACTTGCCACAGTCTCCACAGCTTGCATGGAGACTTTGAGGAGCCCTTTTGCCTAGAAGATGCAGTGAGGTAGGGAATAGGAAGAGAGATGGGAAAAGACAGTGATTCTCACACTGGTGGCCATCACATCTCATGGGAGAACATCACAGCAGGGCTTGCAGGTGCAGGGCTATGACAATAAGACAAAACTCCCAATTATACCAATTGAATTATCCACTTGGGAATATAAATTAAGAGAGTCATCCTGCGGACAGTCACTCCCAGGTCCTCAGGGATCGTTCCTGTAAACTGCTTTCCTTTGATGGCTCCTTCAGCTGCAATAGTGCATGTGCCAGAGATTTCCTGGCCCTTTTGGCTCTGGGACTGGGCTTTAACCAGTGCATTTCCAGGCTGCCTGTGCCAAAGGCTCTGGGCCAGGGGGAAGACCGCCCAGAGCCATTTCTACAAGATGTTTTTTATAGAAAAAACAGTGAGCCCATCAGGCTTTGCTGTTTGTGGCACATTCCAGCCCAGCTCAGCCTCCTGAGCACCTGCATCTCAAGGCCAAAGCCAAGAGGGTGGTGGATCCATGGTGCTGCAAACACCATCTCAGGAGTCCTGCGTGGATCATCTGGGCAGGATGACATCCTGGCTCCTGATCATCATCTACCTTAAATTTGGAAAAGCTGATGGGAATACCCATGACCCATCTGGTTTCTGTGGCTGCCTGGAGCTCAGACATCAGGAGAAAGGGATGTCTTCAGCTCCAGGTGGGTGCCCAGGCCCTGAGCACATCCCCCTCCTCCTGGGGCTTGGGCTGCCTGGGCCCAGGGCCAGCTTTGACAGTGCAGCTGCCTGGCCTTGAATCAAAGAGCTGTTTGAGAACAAGCTGTGAGGAGCCTTGGCAAGGACTCACTCCCCTTATCTCAGGCACTGTTTTTAAGTAGGGCTTTTGCCCTTGGTCTCTGCCCAAGCTACATTGCAGCTATCTTGGTACCTGGCCGTATAACTCCCTGGTCGGGACCCAGGCATGACCTGGGGCCGGCCTCAGCTCTTCTTGCGTGGGTACCATAGCAGCAGATCCTTGTCCATGAATCCCCTACTTCATGCCCACCTTGCTGTCACCCTCAACAGCAGCTCTTGTGTGGAGCTGCCTGACAACAGGAATCAACAGAAGATGAAGAACTATTGCATACTTGCTCTGGGCTTTCCTCTGAGAATAGCAGAGCAGCAAGGTGATGCTCTGAACCAGAAGGAGCAGAGCCTAATTCTCCCAGTCAAAGTATGGATAAAGATGCTGAGACAGCAATTTGGCTTGGACAGAACACAGAGAAGCTATGAATAACCAGAGGTTTTACCGTTCCTCCTTCACTAACAATATCCCCCAGATTCTGAAAATGCTAGGCAGACTATCCAGCTGCTCCCTCAATGCTTCTGTTCCTCGTCTGCAGATAATGAGGCATTTGTAAATCCTGACCCTGGGCTGTTCACTGGCTCTCCCATAGCCAGCCTCATGCCAGCTCCTTCACCAGCTCTTTGTGTTGCCCCCAGAAATGACTTCTTCCAGCAGAAAGGGCAGCTCTCTGGGACTGGTCCTGGCACAGAGATACTGAGGAGGGCCCTCATTTCCCTGAGCCCTTTACCAGTCTGCACAGCTCCTGAGACCCCACTGAAGCTGCTTGTTTTTGCAAAGTGCCATTGACCATGCTGCCTATGGGTAGTGGGATAAGGTGCACTGCTGCAGAGAAGTATTTCAGACTGCCTGGTCTGCTGAGACACTGTTGAAAGACTGGAAAATTACATCAGAGAGCCAATTTGATGAGGTGCATAGCTCCACTGCAGCCAGAGAGTGTTTCCTTGTGCACGCCATCCAAACCTATGGCTGCAATATTCTTCCAAAAAAGCAGCTGTTTTCACCCCAGACTGGAGTCTGGCACAAGGTAAGCTGCCTCCAGGGTGGTTGATCAGAGAACCCAGACCTTGGCATGTAAGGATCAAAGCAGCAACAGGACAGTCAGGTGACACCCATAACCCACTGCTTTGAAACTGGAGGGCCACACTGTGCTCTGGGAGTTCTCAGGTGTCAAATTCACACTGACATGGTTCACCAAGCAATAACTTTCTGCTGTGAGTATAAGGACTACTGTGGGTCAGACCAAAAGCATGTCTTAATAAGAATTCAGTAAGACTATTGCATCTCCAACAGTCACCAGCAAATGAATGCATTAAGAAAAGCATAAGAAGAAAAAAAAAAAAAAAAAAAAAAAAAAAAGTGATGCTCCCCCCAGCACTTTCCCAGTGTTTCAACTGTTTTCAGATTAGTGGTTTCCTGACCTGGGGGTTGTGGATCTTTCAACACAGCAATTTACCATGGGCTTCTCTTCAGTGGATCCATCTCATCTCTCCTGGATGTGTTACCTCTTAGCTCACAAGGCATTTGTTGGCAGCCTTTGGCAAAGCTGGAGTGTCTACCAGGATTTAGCTCGCAGTCATTACCAAGCCTTAGTTGGGGTGAGATAAGAACATAACGCTTTTCCTATGAAGATGAATTTTTTACTTCAGTGATGGAGAGAACTGCAAACACACATTAATAGTCTCACCAAAACAATACATGTACCTTAAGGGAAAATGAGTGTCAGAGGCATGCCTTTAATTTACTTTATGTGCTACTCATCCCTTTTCGTAAGAGAGCAACACCCGATGAGACACTGCTCAGCCACTTGCTGGAGAGCTGTACATACAGTGGGACAGCGACAGAGGATTTGGGCAGGGACCCCAGCCATGCAAGTGTCTGAGCCTGTGCCAGTCATGCTGTCTCTAGAAGTACTAAAGGCATAAAAGTTAACTTCTGCTGAGAGTTAGAGAGAGCGCGTGAACAGCGCAATTTTGTAGGGCAAAAAGGCTTTCTGTCGCTCTGCCGTGCCAATGTTAACATGTGGTTACAGCTGTCATGCATCCCAGGTCAGAGACGCTCAGGTATCCCATTCTGAGGTGGGCAAGCAAGGCATGAGACCCATGAGTGCTTTAGGTAACAGATTAAGCCAAAGTAGCATTCCTCATACCTTTCTGTGATTACAGGTTGCATGATTTTACAGACTGTTCTTGACATGTGGTTTGTAGCCAAGTCAGCAGCAGTGTTTCAAGTCAATCCCACCTTGCCACCCACCCCGCTCCTTTGCTGGGGAGGCATCCACACCTCCTCCACCCCAAAGGTCTTGGCTTCAGCTGCTCATGGCTGCGAACATGAGGAGAGACTGAGGAGCTGACACATGTTTTATTTGTCTCTCCTGCCTCGCCTTCTAACATCCATTAGCAGGGTGGGACTGCATCTTACAGCACTGCACCTAAATCTCCCCAGTCCTTCTTGGAGGGACTGCCAGCAGGAACGTGACTCAGGTTCATTACTTTTTTTTTACATGCTGGTTTTCTTGCAGCTCTGTTGACTGGTGGATACAGAAAAAATCACTGACTGCAAAAGAGCAAGTGATTGGCTACCACAGGGTGAGTGGCCTCTGACTCTGGTAGTGCAGGACTCCTGAGCTGACCACGTGCACTTCCCAAAATACAGCAATATTAATTGGGTTAATACAGTTTTGCTGAAGCCAACAGGTTAACCCAGAAACAAGGACTACTCAACTCAGGGACACCTGAAAATTTCTTATTGTTCCAAATCTTTGAATTATGAAGGATATTTCCTCCTTATAGCCCTTTAAGCTACAGAGGTTATGTTGTCAGGGCACTGAAGGCACCCACAGACCTTGGTGGCCCTAAACACCCTCTTTTGCTCCCCTTCACCCTTTCAAATCACTGAGCCAGGACACCAGCCCCCACATTTGGGCCAGGGCTGCCGTGGACATTGAGACTGGCACCACTGCAGCATCACTGGGGCAGAGGGCTGAAACAGAGCGCGGGGAGGCTGGTCGTGGTCAGTGAATCCTTTAAATGTGCTCATGGCCCTGACACATATCTTGCAGGTCTTGGCAAAAAGAACACATTGATATGAAGCTCATATGGCGATGAAGAACAGCCACCATGATCCACACAGTTTATTCTGTTTTGAAACTAGCAAAGTACTTGTTCCTTATATTTTAGTAGTGTCTGTTAATTACAGCGCCAAAAAGTAGTATTTGCTTAACTGCAACAAAATGTTTTCTCTCTTAGTATGTGCAACCTCAATTACCAAGTCAAGAGCTCCACCACGAAGCTTTATTCAGGCGGTAAACCCAAGCAAACTTCCATGTAGCTCTGTCTAAGAGGTGTTCAGTTCCTGAGTGTCTACTAGGACTAATTAAATGCACTATAGAAAACCTGAAAGGCTTATATCAAGGAAAAAGTGGGAAAGGAAAAAACCACTGAATCTATAAATCCCATCTAGTGGAATGGGTATAGATTTATGGATTGGTAAATTGAGTTATCCCAGCCTGGAGACACTTGATTTTTCAGTTGCAAGTTTCCCTTTTACCTCTCAGATTACACTGAGTGGTGCTGAACAATAATCTTTTGTTTGTGGTAATGGTGAGCAACTCCTCCAGAGGAGAACAGCAACAGCCCTGCCTAGCAGGGATCACATTGGCATTGCTCTGCTCTCCTACCAGGCCTGAGTCAGCCACAGCTGACAGCTACAGCCACCTTCCTTGGAGGGTAAAACCAAGTTCTCAGCTGCTGAATCTACCTTAGCTGTTCTCCTGAAGACAGCTGGAGCTAATTCTCCTTCCAATGTGCAAGTGACAGAGCCTAGAAGCCATCTCTGACAAACACCGGCCACATCAGTTGAGCCATTTGGGCTTTCCCTGCTTCCGGCTCCTTCCTTTCTTCCACTCCTAGCAACAATGGTGCAGCACACCCAGATAAAGCTGTTCGGAAAAGGCACAGAGGAAAGCGTATTGGGAGGCGAAACTACTTGGAAACGAGAGAGATGGAAATGCTATACTGATCCATCAGATAAGAACACTTGGCACGCAGCTCAATGACGGTGAGGAAGAGCATTATTCTTCCAGATTTTTACTCATCTCCATCAGGCTGCAAGCCTTGTTTTGCCAGAGCTGTGAGGTACAAGTTACAGTCACTTGAGTGATATGAAGAGGGGTTGGGGGAAGGCAAATGTAAATCTGAGCTGTCAATTAGAGGGAGAGACTCTGAAAGAGGTCTGTGAAAAGCTTATATATAGCTATAAGGATCTGTTGCAGAACCTGACGTGGTATAAGATGAGCTAAATTTGAATGTTACATGTTTTCATTATTTTGGGGTTTTGGTTTTCTTGGATAATACTCTGCTTTATGCAGGGTGTTAGATCACTGCTTACCACTGTCTACAACTACATCACCCACATACATCCTCTTTTCCACCACGAAAATTCCAGGCGTGACTTCAAGGCAGTGTATTTGACCCAAACTGGTGTGCCCAAGCTACCATGATTCTGGAGGTCCTGAGTCTAACTGCAGGCTGTCCAACCACCCCCAGAACAGCACATGGGAAATGGTGGTGCAATAATTTTGACAGTTTGGGGACAATTTGTTGGTCTGGCAGAGACCCTTTGTGCTCTGCATTACAGTAGGTACAAGACCTCAGCTGCCATGTGCACGTGCGGCATGAAGGGTGTGTCGGCAAAGCGCCGGATTTGTTTTTTCCAGGTAGGGCTTGCTAGCATGGCAGGCTCACCAAAGGGGACTCGAGGATTCCCAAAACACCTGGATTTGTTAGGTGCTTGTTGTGCAGCATTTCCCAGGCAGCGTGCAGCAATGTTAGTGCAGTCATGGGGAGCACAGGGAGGTGCGGAACAGACCCACAACACAGCCTCGGCTGGCAGAGATGCCTGAGGCCTCTTTGTGCGTGAGCCGTGCCAGTGGGGTCACCACAGAGGGCATTTGGGGAAACAAACACACAGCTAACAAGACCAATGGAATCCTAGGATGCATTAGGAAGAGCATTGCCAGCTGGCTGAGGAAGGTGATCCTGCCCCTCTACTCAGCCTTGCTGAGGCCACATCTGGAGTGCTGTGCCCAGTTCTGGGCTCCTCAGCGCAGGAGAGACAGGGAGCTCCTGGAGCAGGTCCAGTGTAGGGCTACAGAGATGATTAAGGGGCTGGAGGATCCCTCCTATGAGGAAAGGCTGAGGGAGCTGGGCCTGTTCAGCCTTGAGAAGACATGACCGAGAGATCTCATCAAATGCCTATACATAAGTGAAGGGAGGGTGCCAAGAGGGTGGAGCCAGGCTCTTCTCAGTGGTGCCAAGCAATAGGACAAGAGACAATGGGCAGAGACTGATGCACAGGAAGTTCCACCTGAACATGAGGAAGAACTTCTTTACTGTGTGAGTGACCACACACTGGAACAGTTTGCCCGGGGAGGAGATTGTGAGTCTCCCTCCCTGGAGATATCAAGAACGTTTGGACACAATCCTGTGCCATGTACTATAGGCTGGCCCTAGAGATTGGACCAGATGACCCAGTGTGGTCCCTTCCAACCTGAACCATTCTGTGATTCTGTACACGCAGCACCGTCAGACCCTCCCCTCCGCCCTCGGGGGTCTCCCCGAGTCACGCAGCGCCCGGCGTCGAGCTGGAGCCCCGCAGCCGGACCACCTCTCCACGTGCGGAGCCGCCGCCCGCCCGGACTACACGCCCCAGAATGCCACGCGGGGAGGGGGCGGGACCAGGGCGGGGAGGGGGCGGGACCAGACCCGGGAGACTGCGCCGCGATTGGACGGCGCCCGCCCGCCCGCCGCGTCACGTGCGCTCGCGCCTCCCGTTCTGCCCCTCCCACCCCTTTCCCAGTCACTCAGCAACGGCGCGCGCGCGCCAGCGGCCCCCCCTCCCCGCCCGTTTCCCCCCCTCGCGCTCGTCACGGAGCGCGTCCCGCTTCCCTCCGCCCCTCGCGCGAGCCGCCGCCGGGAGCCGCTGGAGCCGCCTCGCAGGAGCCGCCGGGAGCCGCCATGGCCGAGAACGCCGCCGCCGCCGCCGGCCTGGAGAGCCACCGCATCAAGAGCTTCAAGAACAAGGGCCGCGACGCAGAGGTGCGTGTGGGGCCGGCGGGGCCCCGGCCGGGCCCGGCCTCCGCCTCCGCCGGCGGCCGCCAGAGGAGGGGCCGCGTCGGGCCGCGCTCGCGGCGGGAGGAGGCGGCGGGGGGAGCGCCCGAGGGGGGTTTTTTCTTCGCCGTCATGCGGGCGGGCGCGGCCGGCGGGGGGCGGAGGCGGTGGCGGAGGGAAGGGTTGGCGCGGCCGGGCCGCCCGCGGGCCCCTTCGCCGCCCGCCCGGCTCGCCGGAGCCTGGGTAGGGCCGGCGGGATGCGGCAGCTTCTCCTCCCGCGGCGCTCCCCGCTCCCACCCCTCCGGCCTCCCCGTCCTGCCGCTTTCTCCTGGCTCGAGGCTCTGATGGGGCCTCGGACAATGGTGCCGGCCGCCTTTTGTGCCGCCCCCCCGGGGCGGTGGCGGCCCTTCCGCCGGGGCTCGGGGCTGCCCTGCCCTCGCCCCGCGGTGCCGCTGCCGCACACGGAGGCCTGTGCTGGTGCCGGGGACCGCTCCCACGCTCTGGTGAGCCTTGCTACAGTGTGCTGTGCTGGCCCGTTTTGTTCCCTGTCCTACCGTGTATCACCCTCTTTCTTCTTTTTAATTTTTATGTTTTATTTTAAAATGCTGGTAGGCGCATCAGTGATGGTCTGCTGGGTGTCTCCGTCTAAATTGGGAAGGAGTGTGGTGCTCGGTAAGGCTAATGGGGTAGTAGTTTTCTCCCCCGAATTGGAGTGTTTCAGGGTTATTGGAAGCTTATTCCCTAGAGGTGTTCCAGAGGTCTTCGAATGTATGTGTCGTTATCGGAGACATCTTCAGTTCTACTCGCAATTGAAAGAGGAAATCCCAATTCTCGTGTTTAAGTTTCTGTAATAGGAAAGGAAGGGGGAGGGAGCTCTGAAATCAGGCTAGGATTGAAATCAGCTTAGGATTCGCTAGAGTGAAAACCTAAATATGTGTCAGATTACTTTGACTTCACCTGAGGGTGTTTTCCATGCTTCTGTTGATTTTATCACTTAACTTTTGTAATCAGTAGATTGGAATTTTAGTCCTCTGAAAGCACATTTTATATTTTAGCAGAATTCACACTTCTGCTGCTATTGTTTGGGTGGAGACAATTTTATGCAGGTCAGGCTTAGCAGCAGCAGTGTCTTTAAGATGACATTCACAGTGTAAAGTAATCTTTAATTTTTATTTAACTCTGTGACAGTGAATCTTTCTCAGAGAAAATATTGCATGTAAAGAGTATGATAACTTCAACACTTCTGGCTAACATTAGTAAATGTTATAATGTGACTAAAAATTGCCCATCCTTCTGTTTAGCAGTTGCTTCTCAGGGTAAGGAGGGGGCGTGGTGCATTTCTTTTTTCCCCTTCTCATCCAGTGAGGCTCTTCCTGCTGCTCCTCATTCATTTTGTCCTTGTCTCATCTCTCAGTATTGGTTACCGGCTTTGTTGCTTCTTTCTCAGTCACTGGCCTGAATCCATCAGAGCTCTAAACAGGGAAAGGTTAGGTATGTTCATGCCTAGTGTGAACTGATCTGTCATCCATGCTTGCTTACATTATAGCATGCCCAAGACTAGGGGAATTAAATATCTGCCTCCATGGGGAGGAAGGAGGGAATGGACTGCCTAAGCTTTGCTGAGATTACTTCTACCAGACCAGCTAAGGTAACTTAGCTCTCATTTCCCCCTGAAGGGGAGTAATTATTTTGGAGTAGTGTATTTGCTGTTATGGAGAAGTATATCCCTAGGGCTGTCTTCGAGTGTGCTGACTGATTTCCTCTTTGTGGCTGAGCCCGAGACTGGTGCATAGCTCCAATAATGGTATTGCAAAGCTGTCATGTCTGCTTTCGAAAAGGGTTAAAAATCTAGGTAACGTATTTCTTTTGGGCTAACAAATGGATAAAATGAAGAGATGTTTTAAAGTTGTATACCCATGGAGGTATGCTGAAATGAAATTTAGGTTCATTTAAAGGACTTCTAAAGACTGGAAGGATTTCAGTGTCTTTCAAAACAACTTAAGTTGTATTAAATGTCTGAGATTTTCTACTAAACCTCCTTTTTGACTCTTTTCTGACTCTTTTCTGATCAAGGTATTTATTTTAAAGTTCTTGTTAGAAGTCCCCTTCTGAATGAACTTTCACTAACTTAAGTCTCTAAAAGTTAAACAAGGCAAGTTAAGTTTAGGGTGGAGAATGAAGGAGCACAGCAGAGCTGTATAATTGCCATTATTTTACTGTGCTTCTCTTGAGGAACTGGAACACAGACTGACCTGCTGATTGCACAGATTGTCTCTATGTAGTGAAAGTTATTGGCTCTCCACAAAGTATTTCTTTTCTAAATCAACAATACTTAATTCCCAACTGTCAGCAATTAAATATACTTGTTTTGCTCCCTGTGCTGCAATAAAGAGTTTTACATAGAGATCCTGCCTCCAATTTTTGTACTCAAATTTGAAAATCAGGAGGCATCAGTGCTTTCATTGGCATTGATCTACATCTTCACATTTTGTCAAATGTCACCAAAGAGAAATGAAGTGTGTAGAATGATGACATAATAAATCATGGTCTGGTATCTAGATTATATCCTCTGGAAAATTTAAAATATTCAAAGCTGTACACTCTCAAGTTCAGTTTGAAAACAGTGGCACTTGAGTCACCTTCTGCCTGGAAACAGTCATTGCCTTTGAACACATCAGGCTTGAATATATTCTTTAGTTATCTTCCTTTGACTGCTATTAAATACTTGTGAGTTACTATTGATCCCCTCTGGGTACAGACTCTTCTGGCAGACCAAAATACTTACTCCTTTAATTTGTAGCTAACTCATATTTTATTACTGGGTTTGCTGGGCTGTATAATTGCCTTTGCTTTTTGTTAATGCAACTTTAAGGGAAACAAAAAATGAGCAAGTACTTTTCGTTTTTGTTATGACAGACCTCAGTACCCCATGCAACTTCTCATTGTGCTTTCCTAAGAGCAAAGGAACAGATCTCTTGAGCAGAAATCAAAGCTTCTGAATCCTTGTCCTGCACAAGTTCACTCTCCTTTTTCTAGTTTCAGGTTTGGGTGGAGGTTCCATACCTCTTTGTTGTCTTCCTCTCTTAGGGAGGTAGAGTTGTTGATATTGAACTGGAATTCTAATTTTGATGTATTAATACTTCCAAAAAGTATTTAAGTGAATAACTTAAGTGAAGTGAATCACTCAAAAGTGATAATAGCAAAATCAAATGCCAAAACTTGTGTTCTTCACTTAATATGAGTTTCTGTTCTTTCTTTTATTAGTGAGATTTTTCTATTTTTATAGGTACTGACATGTGATTAGCAGCAGACAAAGTTAACCTCAACCTGCAGAGCTGATCAATAAGGAGTCAAGACACTCATGGCTTCATCTGGATAAACAACTGCCAGTTTTCTCCTCACAACCTTCTGAATTCTTTATTCTCCAGAGATGCGAAAGAGCTTTCTAAATTGTTGCACATATAATGAGAAGGCTTTCCCATGTTGATTATGGGCCTGAATCTTAAGACTCAGTGATTTTTTTTTCCCCCTAATTGTGTAGCACTGATTATTCCGGTACAGTTCAGGCTTCACAGGACAAGATTAAAACAGTTGCAATCACTTAATTTGTGACACTTGTTGTAACTGCTGTGTTTATTTGTTTATATTGATATTTAAGCTAGCCTAACTTTTAGAAAACCTAATTTTGCAGTTCTTCAGCTTCATTCTTTGCCTAGTAACATCCTTCTTAGGCTTATTTACTCCATCAGTGTCTTGGATTAGAAATGTTGCTTACTCTTTATTACAATAACAGGCACCTATTTGTTGACTCATAGTTCTGATGTTTAAGGTGATGGATCAAACAATTCAGCCCATTTCTTTCCGTAAGGATTAGTCAGCATCCCTGACTAAAACTGAGGAGAAATTCTTGATTGGCAGAGGTGTTATGATGTGTAGGGCTGTCTGCATGACTTGCTGGTGTTTTTTATGAGAGATATGAGACACTTGGTCATATAATTAGCAAAGTGCATACAAGATTAAAACCCCATGTGCACTCATTTAAAAGAAAACAAGCCAAGCAGAAAAAGAAACCTAAAACTTAGTAAGGAGTTAGTGTGTTATGAACTGAATAACTTTATATTAAAGCACTTTAATGACTGGGATTCAAATTTCCTTTTTGTATACTTGTCATATCCCTAGTCATAGGTCAAAAGAAGATAAGTCCTTGAACTTCTGTTGCTTAGGCTGTAGGGTTATCCTTTTGAAATTTGTTGGTGGCCATTTACCAGAAGGAAATGTAACCTCTCTCTCATCTTTCACCTAGTCCTGCTCAATGTGATTTTTAGTGTCAGAAGTCGTGGTCACTGATGTCTTTTCCTCAGTTACAGGCAATTGTATCACCTTTTGGTCTGTATCATCTTTGGGATCAGGGACTTTGAAGGATACATTTTTATTCTGTACCTTCAGCATCCTGACCCTAAATGAGGCAGAGGAATAAACTGGGCTTAGCCCAGATCTCCATCATCAGCTCTGGCAGATTCAGTGTATTTACTGCTCCTGCATTGCTAACAGTGAGGATCTAGTTTTTGAGGATACTTAAATTTATTCCCATTTTTGTATCATGCTGCCGTGATTTTTTTGCAAGCAGAGGAACGTCATTCTGGAGAGGCCAAATCTGTACAGGCTCTGGGCATCTAGGAAGAGGTACAGGTTGACTTAGAGCTGTGTTCCTGTCAAGTCCGTCAAGTGTCAAAGGCTTTTTGCAGTGGAGGTTCCTTACCTGCACATTGTTAGCGAGTGGGCAGACATGCTGCTGCCAGCTTATTTCAGGAGGCTGTTCTGTGCATTAAGTAGTTTTTGCTGTCTCCCTGTACTCCTCTCCAAGGCTTCATGAAACAAATAAGGCTTGTATCAGTCCCAGAAATCCTGTTAGTCCCAGCTACTTTGTACCAATCCCGTTTCTTCCAAGAGCTCACAATACAGACTGATCCGCTCTCTGCCTTTCGCTTTGACACAGGGAAGGATACTAGGAGGGAGTAGGGCTTTAACATCTGCTTTAGGTATGTTTAAGATACTATGGACTTGCTATCGTAAAAGGTTCAGGGGCTTGTTGAGTCTCAGTAGGTTAAGTGAAAACGCAAGTGTCAGGTAACTTCCTGTTGGGAACTGGGTGTAATACAAGATCCTATACACCCATGCAGAGTTTCTAACTCCAGCAGCTTCTTTACTACCCTTTAAAACCAGTATATATACTCATGGGAGAATACAAGTGTATGTGCTTGTACCTTGGAAAGAATTACATGGGTAGGAAGTAAGATGGAGATGTGAGAAGCTTCTTTGTTTGCTGTTGCTCCAGAATTTTCCAAGCTTTAGTCTGCAGGTAAATAGTACACTGCTGTGAAATGTTTGTGACTCTTGGCAGAAAGCAAACACCTAGTAAGTCCACTTAGATGTATCGTGTAGTGTTTTCCTTGAAGTTTAAAATCAACTGAATACATTGCATTTTAAAAGATTTAAATACACAGATACATTAGGAAATCATTGTTTATTTCAAAAATACCTGGGGAGAATGCAATTTGGAGATGGTATCTTGTGATGAACATAATCTTCATAAGCTGATTGGGATCTGTGCTTTCTGTATTGAGCCCCAATTATTGCTGTTTGCTGTTGTGATATACCAAGCTTCTGGTAATCTTCCTGTAATTACAGAATTTGTTTTTCTTCATTTCTTGTGTATTTCTAACACTACAGCAGTAGTACTGGTATCTCTGAAGCTTATTTTATTAAAGGATTGATTTTTAATTTATGAAATATCGAAGTCTGGTCACAGCTGGTAACAATGTAACAGACTAGTTTTAAAGAACTCTTTATTTTTTACATAAGTTCTTTTGAGACTTTTAGAATATTTGTACAGTTGCAGCACATATCCAAGCAGGATGTTTTGTCCTCTAGAACTGTGTTATTTGAAAAGATAGCAACTAGGAGGATGCACCAGCTACAAGTAAGTGATCAGATTTGTATTTATTGTGGGATTAGAAGTGGAATGAGGCATCTAATTTATAACATTAGGCTAGAGGAGGCAATGAACTAGTAGATAATGGGGTATGTCATCAAGTGGTAAAGACAAATTGTCAACTGACCTGATCTGAAATGAAGAAGAAATCCAAAACCTGAATCTGTTCCAAGAATAGAGTCTGTCAGTTGTTTCCAAATTACCCGGTGTTGGGAAACTCTGATACTGAATTGATATTCCTGATTACTGATGTAGTACCAGAAACTGGGCTTTATATTCCATTTCACAAAATTTGACACGGGTAGTCAAAAGCACTGGTTTCTTCCAAAAAGTTAGTCCTGCATCAGAACTGTCTGTGCCATGGAGTAAACTAGTTGCAAAGCTCTTCATGTTTCTTTAATTTTCTGCTCCCTTAACTGCCTGAGCCAGCCCTTCACATCCGGAGAAGACCAGTGGTGGCTCAAAGAGGTCAGTGTGAAGGGGAGAAGATCTGTCTTGTCTAGTGGTATTTAACTGTTGGATTGTTATCCCTTCACAGTAGATTAACACCGTTAAATCTGCAGGGGAGGCTCTTCTGGGTCACCTGACACTTGTCTCCTTTCTCAACCTAAGCAAATGTTGCAGTCAGCTTTAAACTTGATTTTGTGTGTTTTAAATACACACAGCAAGTGCAAAATAGGAATATATACACTGTACTAATGGCTGCAGAACAGGAGTCAAATTTGTATCTTCTTCATTCAAGCACCTGTTGCTGAATTACTCATTTTCCTCATACTCTCATGTCTTGTCAGCTGAGGACCTCTTCATGAGCATTTTTAACCTTGGTTATTATCAGATTCAGTAACAGGAGGACTTTGGAGGTGGTGATAGAGTAAGTAATTTGCAAAATCAGCTTGGAGAAAAACCTTCCTTTCAAGACATGTAAGCCTTGATTGAGGTCAATATTTTAAAAAAGCAGACTTGCTGGTATGGAACATAGAGCTCATCTGTGTGAGGAGAATGGTTAGTGTCAAGTTAGGGTGGCTTGTGGCCAGGTTTTCAGAGGTGCAATAAGGTCAGATTTCAGGTTTGCAGTTCTTGGAGTCTTAGTCCTTGCCTTTTCTTAGTCAACTATAAAGTAAGTCTGAAAGTTGATAAAATTATGGAGAGAGACATTGTTGTGTCTTGCTCAGGTGACTGAAGTCACCCTAACCAGCAGATACTGTCTTTGCATGCAGCTTTTCGGTATCAGGGCCTCTTCTTTTCATGCACATATAATGTTAGATGCAAATTCAGTGGTAGTGATTTTTCTGCAACAAGAATCTGACTTTCAACCAGATACAGAAGGCTTTCCACATCAGGAGAGGATCCTGAAATGAGAGCCCTGCTGCAATTCATCAGGATACTGTTAACCGCTGTTCGCCAGGTGTGCAAGAAGAATCTGTAGTGTTCGTATCACTGATCAAACAGCACTGAAGAGCAGCCTTTGAGACAAGAAGAGATGTTAAAGGAGCACTGGTATGTGCAATCAATGTGATAGTGCCTTTTTTTAATGGACGACATATAAGTTGGAATTTTGAGAAACTGGAAGAATCCTCAAGGAAAGAAGTACGGTACCCAAAATGTTCCAGTAATGTAAGCACACTGATTCTATGTTTCTGTCACATTAAAAAGTGAGGTAGAAGCATCTAAAATTCATTATACTGATATGATTAAATCAAAAGGGCAGCTTACAGGGTTCATAAGATTGTGGGATGTTGCTAGAGTGTATTTTTCTAATTCCTAATGCTCCATCTTCTTCCTGTGTTGTCAGCTGGGTTTGTTGTTTTCTCTTGCATCTTGAGCAGAATGATCTCTTCATAGATTTAATTAGGCAGCTAGCACATGTTTAATCTTTTTTTGCCTTTTGATTATATCTTTCAAAAAACAGCAAAGAAAATCTGATTTCATTTGAGCCATGTAATATTATACCAAAAAAGCTTGCTGTGGTTGAATATAGCCTAGCTCCCTAGGGACTTGATTTGTTGTGTTTTTTTATGGCACCCTGTGAATGTATGCAAATTGCAATTATTTTCCCATTTATTAGATGGAATAGCAAAACCTTTTTCTCCACTTTACAGGGACATGCTTATAAATATATCATGGATTCATAGAATGATTGTCTGAGTTACTTTGATATTACAGTTAAAGACTGTTTAAGTATCTGAAAAGGGAGTGTCTTTGTTCAAACATAGATTGCCCAAGAAGGTATCTGGCTAGTATTCAGCCTTGTATGTTTTCTTTTCTTTTTTTTTTTTTTTTTTTCTTTCTAAGGGAAACTAGTATAAATATTTGGCAAGCTTAAGAATGTCTGCTCTTCTGGTGTTTGCCCCAGAAATCTGTGAAGCCTTTCTGGCCATTACATTAATTTTGTAATGAATTTCTTGGAAGTGGTTATCTACAATTTGATACAAGTTTTTACATTTAAAAGTATTTAAGTCTTTATCTTGATCTGAAGGTCAACATTTTAGTTGGGTGTTTGCGCCAAGTTACCATAAACAGTCCTAATTTTGCTCTGCTGCTTTCTTGTCCTGTGCGCAAGTGAATATGGTATTTTGTCTGTGAAATACGGAATTAGGTGGTTATTATTTGGTTTCTGGTAACATCTGTTAGTAAAAAAATGAACCTTTACCCGAGCTGGTGTTTTAGACTCTTCTTCAGACTCTTCTCATCTTCTAGACTATGGAAGGGGTAAGGGACTAATTCTCTTTTGCAATAACAATCAGGTGTTCCGCTTGGCTAGACAAGTCTGTGTACTTTCCCTCCTCAATACGGGAATGGGAGGGATGCTTGCTTAGAAACCCTGGGAGGGAACAGAGGGGCTGTCATGTCTTGGATGAGACCAAGGAGTCATCTAGGTGCTTCACTTGTTCTCCCTTAAGGACAGGTTAAGCTTCTGTTTCCAGGAAACTCTTAAGCATTTACTGCACTGCTCATTCAATATAGGAAAATAACTAATTACCTTTTTAGGAATTGTCAAAAGCAGCTTCCTGTAATGTAAAACTACCAAATCTCAAATACTTGTACCTATTTAATGTGTCAAGAAGCCTTAATCTTCCAACTTTCTAAATAAATGTGAATAGGAATCACTTGTAATTAGACTGTCTTGGTTATCCACTGTTTTTGGTGTTTGTTTGGCATATTACAGTGTTTAGATAAGGTAGAGCTGGCATCTTTGTAATATTTAGTATGCCCTTCTCTTTCCAAAAGATACAGGAGGGGAATAACTTGATAACAGGTATCCTTCAGTTTCTTTTGGGCAGCAGTATAAATGACCAAACACCGCAGTTAAGTTTTTCAAGGTGGACTCTTGTCAAAATGGAGATGGCAAGTGACTGCATTGCCACTGCTTTTTGGGGCATTGTGTGGACAGGTTCCTTGCCCTGTTAGGACCACTGGACAGAAGTAGTACTTTGAATTAGTTGGAGACCCTTGCTTGCCTGCCTGTTGGTTTGTGCAGACCTGCTATTGCACAGTGATGAGTTTAGCTTGGGATGCTGTGGCATTACCTGGGAACTTCAGTTTTCCTTCTGGTGGAGCCCAAATGGGTGCATTGCAGTCTTTGGTCTGATGTCAGTAAAGGTGTGATTAACGGTGTTAAGATCTATATCTGAATGGAAGTGCTGTAAAACTTTTGACAGGATATAATCTTGTTAATTCACACAACAGCAGTAACTGGAAGTCTACTACATATTGTATTCCTTCCTTGAGTTTTGATGTTGAATAGAGAATTTCAGCTCTTTTATTCTATGTAAAACCAGTAGATAATATATAGATTGTATTCTGGACTACTTTGTGTCCTTCAGTATTGGTGCAATTTATGTTGAATGCAGCTGACTAACTTGCTTCAAGTCCAGTCTCCGGAGGATTATTTGTTCTTGTAAACTGGGTAATTGGTATATGGGAATTAAAACATGACTGCTCACTTCTTTGCTACTAATAGCTCAGTTTGGAGGTTAAACAGTTGCAGAGAGGATATTGGGCCCTTGAAGAATACCCCTAGAAAAGAGCTGGTAAGAAATAAACATGACAATTTTCTGCCAAGATTTTTTGGAGCGGTAGAAGCAGACAATGTGGATGGGCTGCTCTGTCTGCTTCCACAGGGCTTTCAGGTGAGTCAGCATCATAAGTGGTAGTAATTGGAGGCTTGTGGCTTTCCATATTGGCATGAGAGCCTGACTTCAGTGAGTCATTACCCAGCACTAAGAGTTACGGTAGATCTCTCATTCATCCAGTTTGCTGAGGCTAGCCAGGTTCAGATACTTGAATTATCTTGCCACAGACTAGTTAGCAAAAAGCAGCTGGGCTTAATTTTAGGGGCCGCAAACTGGGGATTTAAAGAAAAAAGTGTGGCAGTTCCAACTGCAAAAGAACTAGTTTTCTTTCAGTGGTCTTTGTTAACCCTGAGGAACCTAGGTCCCAGACAGATAATGGCATAAAATACAGTAATATAAATACTGCACTCTGCTCCTGATGTAGCCAGTACTGTGTTAAATGTTACATGCTAAAAGGAAGCTTTAAAATATTAAGGTTCTGCAGCAGACAGAAAATCTCAACTAAGTTTTAATACCTTCTGCAAAATAATAGAATGTTTATATAAAAGAGGAGCAAATACCTTTTAGGTCAAGTAGTAATCAAATGAAATAAAACTGTCTTGGAGTATCAGCTCAGGATACAAACACATTATAAGTTTGTTTGGCTGCTTTAGTAGATCTGTTGCTTGTACTGTGGAATCCATGCCCCCTGCCTGCATTTTTAACTGGGTCAGCATAATTTAATGTGGAACTATGATAACAAAGCCAGAAGTGAAGTTGTTCTAACTTTGTAGTCTATACAACTGGAAAAAAATCCAATTTTTTCTTAGAAGGATAATTTGGAGCTATATAGGAGCACTTGGTAATCAGGTAAGTCTTAAAATCGGGCTTGGGGAAGAAGAGTCTGCCTAGAACATACGCTGGTTGGGGGAGAAAAAGATGGGTAATAATCCATGATGCTTGTAAGTAAAGGAATAAACCTAGCTAGAAGGGTTAATTTGGACTAAACATTTGGCTTACTTTGGCATGGATGTCAAATCTTTTTGTATGTCCAAAAGAAATAGATGGATTGGTGTGCAGAGCATCATTGTTTTTAATTCCTTCAGTTGTGATTAAGTAGTTGCACTCAGATCATGGTGATGCAGTCCCAGAATTCTTCCGTCCTGTATTGTGATGTACTTGCAATTCTTGGGATGCACTTTGAAAGTGTGAACAGGTAGAACAGCAGTATCACCTTCTGTCATCATCCCTTTGTCTCTTTGTCTTTGTCTGAAGCCAGCTGTTTTCAGAACAAGTAGACCAATATCAGTTTAAGCCTCAACTTTACACATACTAATTATATGCCTATGCAAATTGGGAATATTTAGCTTCTAATGTTAATGATAGGCAGCTACAATCTTAATCATTTAATCAATTGTATACAAACAAACATTTTGATGGGGTTGCTTTCTGCCCCAAACCAGCCCAGCTCCCGAGGCTTCTGCATTTTCATGTGCATTGCAGTATTTCATTCTTGTTAAAAGGTGTCAGGGAAGGAATAAGGAGAAAAGGCTAGTAAAGCAGTTTCTAGGGAAGAACAATGTTTACTTCATCGATACAAACATCACCTTTCACTGCCTTGCACCCACACCTATATTGTGAAGTATATGAATCGTACTCTAGAGTATGTTCATATGCAAAAGGGAAGGCATCAGTTAAATCCAATCCAGCTGTTGGAACTGGGCCAGTTTTTTTTCTTTCAGCTAGGCAGGTGGATGTAGTCTAGAATTGACTTGCAAATGCTGAGCTGTTTGGGTACCCTGTATGTTTAATCAAGCTGCTTTACTATCCCAGCTATGTTCAGGGTAGCTCTATCCTCTAAGTGTGTAACTTCTCATTCTCTGGTACCTGTTTCTGTAATGTTGAGAGGCAAAAGCAGAAATAAAGAATTTAATGATGTTTGTAGATACAGAAAAATTAGAATTGGTCAGTGAATCTGTTCTCTCTAGTAGCTGAATTTTCAAAGGAATTAAATGCACATCTTACTAAAGTTCCTGGAAACATACCTTTAGTACCCACAGAACAGCCAAGGCTAACCTTGGGTTGTGGTATTTGTCTTGTTAAGATGATCCTGGCTTTCCCACTTCCATGGGCTAGCTGGAAGCTGATATATGCTGGCTGGCCTATAGGAGAGTGGGGGTAGCTGGGGAGCTGTTTGTGGGGCAGCTGGCAGTATTGATGTGCTGGCTGGATAAAAACATCTGTTTCCTGCTCTTCGTCTCTCATGTTTTGTGAACTTGCTTGCTCAAGCTGTAATGGAGGTGGTCTAAATGTGTTGATTAAAAGATGACACTGCTGAGGTATTCCACTTAATGTGGTGGCTACTCAGAATAAGCACCATGCCGAGCTCCCTATCTGGGAGGTAGGTAGATTTTTAGTTGTTAAATGCTGGTTATTCTTTAATCTTCCTTCTGACACATTTGGTATAGCTAAAAGTAGTTTAAATTATTAAAATTCATACCACTTACTGTTGCAGCATTTGATTATTTTTTTCTGTGCAGAGAATGTACATTGTTAAGCACCTTGTATATTAAACTTAATTTTAGTTTTGTTTAAGGATTCTTTATCCCAGCATACCAAATGAAATGTAATGACCTGAGCTTCTCACTGGTCTATCATCCACACATTTAATTAGTGTTGGTTTTCTGATTTGTACTGTAGCTGGGGATAAAGTAATCTTACCAAGTGGCCAGAATTCTATGACACCAGAAGTGATATACTTAAGGGACTTCAAAGTGTTTATAACAAATTAAGATTGATTTTTAAATATGAAGTAGAAACTTCAAATTAATGGAAACCCTAAGACTAGTTCTGATATTTAATTGTGAATGAGATTGAGCTTGCATAGAGTAGTAACATTGTTTTAAATCATTCTTTCCTAAATGGAAGGCTATTTGACTGCTTTGTCTAAGGTGTGATTTATGTCCTTTAGAATTAGCTTGACTTCTGTTTTTTCCTGTATCGTTGTATAACTATAGTAGGGTTTGAGGTTGTTTGGGTTTTTGTTCCCCGCTCCACTCTGAACAGCACACTACATTATGTATTTGCTACACAGGATTTTGAAAAATGTTATCTTGTTCTCGTGCAAGTACAGCTGATTGGTTTTGGGGTTCCTTGAATTTTTATTTTTTTAACTTTACAGAAGCTATATGGGTTGCCTTTTCAGGTAGTTTAATGTATTATGCAGTTAAATGTTTTTTATGTTAAACAAAGGCTTGAAAAGCTTGTTAGACTTATCTCCTTAGAATCTCAATGTTATTCAAAACTTCAAAGTAATCCTTTTTCCAGAAAGGTCTGCATGGCCCATGGTAAGGCACTAAGTTGGCAGTGTGACGGCATTGGTGTTTACTCTTTAACTCATAACGCATCCCATGCCCCCTCATATGTGGTGTCACGAATGGTGCTGGTGAGGGGTGTGTGGTTCAGCAAAAGGGTCCCAAATGTTTAGTCACTGAAAAATAATTGTCTGAATGTGCTGGTGGTACAGCTTATGGTGATAATTCAGAGACCATTGCTTTTTGATATCAAGAGTTTTATGTAGTTTTGTGTTCTGTCATAAACTAAATACCAACTGAAAAATAAGGAAGACATTTCCCTTTCAGCCAGGTGGCTGAAACGGAACTTTTGAGTTTCTTGTCAGCTTCTTGTTGAGAGAGAGATACTGTTCATGTTGAAAGATATCTGAAACAATGATCTGATGAGGACAGCTGTATTCTGTGTAGCTTCTGCCCAGTGAGTGTGTCAAAGGCAGTTTTACAGGGACTGTGGCATTCTTTGCCTTTTTTTTTTCCCCCAAGGTCTAGTGTCTCTTAAATCTCTTGTCTTCTATCATCTTAGTGTTTTTGTGTTTTTTATCACAGAAAAACAAAGTTCCCTTGCAGCCCTTAACACAGCAGCCCTGATGCATGCAGTGATTTTCTTCGTTGGCTTATGAAATTAATTTTAGATTTGAGGAACTAGGAATTACTTTTTACTTAAAGCGGAAGGTGTTAGGGAGAGATTCTTCATATGTAACTCTCTGTATCCGACTTGGGAAGAATACAGAAATTCAGGGTAGAAGTGAGAACAATTATTTATCTAGCAACACTTAGCAGATCTTTTGGGGCTTTTTTATGCTTTATTTTATAAAATAACAAAATACTGAGGAACTTGAAATTAGAAATACTGCTCAACATCTACTTTTGACTTGTAAGAAGGCTGAGTACTTGGTGCATTACTGTGGTTATGCCAGCCTGTCAAACACACTGTTAAGTAATTGTTCCTCACATGTGATGAACTGGGGAGAAGAAATCTCTTCTTACAAAAGCCTTAGGAACTTAAGTCTAACTTGAGTCATGCATAACAATTGAAATGTAATGTTGTAGCACAGCTTGCTAAGTGTTGTGTTCTTTTTTCTTAGTAGTACATGCTGACTGGTAGTTACTCATTTTTACTCTTTGCACTTTATGTATGTTGCATTAATACCTTGTCTTTAGGAGTGTCCTCATGGTTCAGATTCTGCAGCTGTCATCTTTTTTGTGATTTGTAGGATTTTGCCTGTGCCATGTTTTCCCTTTCTGAGATTTGGAGTCTGTATTTTTTATTCAGTGAAACAGTTCAGCTTTGTCTTGGGGGTTAGTGTTGAGATGTTCTGTTTCAGTGTTCCATGAAGTTACTTGTTTGAGTACATTATGCTGAGACGTGACCATAGTCAGATGCTGTGGATGTCAAACTCTTTATTAGATCCATTGGTAGCCTCTTGCTAGGCTTGGTGTGGCATCTATAGACTTCAACAGGTGTCCTCCCAGCCTGGAATCAGGGAATGAATCTTGGGTAGAGCTGCAGAATAATTTTGCCTCTTTTCTCTGTTTTAGCTGACCTGTGTTAGCTGGGGAAAATGTATAGCCTTTCTACTACTGTATAAATCTCTTGTAAATGCCTGTCAGTTCCCTACATGCTGGGTCTTGCAGGCTGTGTAAAAGTGTGTTACTCTGCTTACAGTGGTAATGATTCCTTAAAGGGAGGCTAGCTATGGTACTCAAGACTGCTTCTTTTATATGCTGTTGCATTATAATCTGTGTGCTTCTTCTGAGGCTGTAGGAAAGTGCTGATGTCCTGCTGTATTTCAAAAATGGTTCATCTGAAACATAAGCTTTAAATGCTTTGCTTTCGAGAAATGCTAAATCAGGACAAAAAATTATCTGAATCACTTAAGTCTGTTTTTTGGGAATAAAATACGAGCCTTGCCGGTCTTCCTGTCCCATCCTGTCCCACTCTCCCTACCTCACCCTACCAGATAAGATTAGAAATTGTGCCTTTTGGTCTGCAAGTTTTAAAATCTTCTAAAAGTCCGGCAAGAGTATCCAGAATTAGTGCTACGGTGCTATATGTATACATGCATTTCTTGTAATCAAATAAAGTTGAAACATGTTTAAGGTCTTTCAAGTCAAGGATGGCTAAATAGTGGACATTCAGAGTCTTACCATAGAACAGTCTGTCACTAGTGTATCAGCTCAGGTGGTAAAGAGGAGAAAATCAAGCTGGGCAATAGTCTGAACAAATCCTCAGTAAACAGTGTGAATAAAACTAAGTAATCAGGTCAGTGTCAAGTGCATTCACGTGTTTTTTCATGTACAGTCTATAATTACCACAATTGACAAGTATGAATGAAGTGAAATCCGTGGTCTTAAATACACTGATATGCAGTGGTCATCTCATATGTCAAGGACACAAAGTGTCAGGTTAGAAATAGTGCCAGCAGACTTCTATCAAGGAGCACTGATCATCATCCAGCCATGGAAACCAAGTTTAACTGCTAGAATGCACCACAGACTCTTTGGGAACTTCAGTCCCATATACTTGTAGGAAGACTCTAGCCCCAGCATTGCATCACTGATTCTTGGATGATCCTGATGACCCTGACAAATGTGGTTTTTTAAAGACGCTGTGCCAGCAGGAGACTCTGTAAGACTGGGAGCCCTTAGTTTAGTAGGGGACAGATAACACTCACTGGTTCCATGGAGTTAAGAGTGATATCCCAGTAATCAACCTACTTGCTCTGTGAATGGAGAGGCAGCACTGGACTTAGTGGTGAGTTCTGCCTGTTCTGCCTTTTAAAGGAGGAAGGTAAAAAGAAAATGTACTAGAGCTGCTTTAAAAGAGGAAACACTCATATTAATTTTAAAAGGAAATAAAAAATAACAGCTAAAAGGATAAAACTCAGGTAATATGGAGATTGCCTTAGGAATATTAGAGCTCAGAAAATGTGTGGTACTGGCCAGCAAAAATATCTGCAGAGGTGATAACCTTTTCTATGAATCTTTCTAAAGAGTGGTAGCTCTCTAAATGAGGAAAAGATAGGAGATTCTTGCACATTAAATGTGAAAATCGTAATGGAGTAGTTAAGTATTTTAAAGGTCAGCTTGATAAAAAACAAACAAAAAGTAAAAAAAATATTGAGACAGAATTGTAATAGGGTAGGATCAGAGGGGCTGAAGTAATGGAAGTATGAAACAAAGATAAAACCCTAATGGAAAATCTGAGTGAATTATTTGCCCTTAGAAAGAAGCTTAGAGTCTTCCCAATAGAGACTTTATGGATGGCTGACTCTGAGTAACTGTCTTTAGTCAAAGCATTGTTAAAGATAGTTTTAGAATAAATTGATGAATTGAGTAGTAATATCTTGCTTGGGACTGCCCTGTATTTGTTTTTTTCTAAACCAAAAATATTAAGCTGCTGAACTGTTGAGCCCAGCATACAGTGTTCCTTAAATCTGCCCTGCTTCCAGAAGAGTGGTAGGTGATAAATGCTATTGTTGTCTCCTAAAGAGCTTGAGATTTAGTCTGAGTTTTCTGTTCAATATAAGTGTTCTAGAGTATTATTGCATAGATATATGACTAAATTGTAAGCAGGGAGCAAACCTAAACGTAAATTGTGCCTTGCGTCAGTTAAATCACTGAAACTTCAAATTTGGCACATGCAATATTGGATTTTGAAGAGGAAAATTCTAGTGGACACTCAAGTTGACTGATTATGATGGGATATGCCTTAAAATTTAAGGTGAGTAGGAATAAAAGATTAGATATTAGAGAAAAGTGGGGTGGTATTACTAGTGAAAAGTTCAGTAAAGCGTTTTGGTGTCTAGAGCACAGAATGATGAAGAAAAGGAGACTTTACAGCATTGTTTAACTACGTTTTTTAATTGAAATGCAGAATTACAGAATCATAGAATGGTGTGAGTTAGAAGGATCGTTAGAGATCTAGTTCCAGCCCTCCTGCCATGGGCAGGGACACCTTCCACATGACCAGGTTGCTCAAAGCCCCATCCAGCCTGGTCTTGAACACTTCCAGGGGTGGAACATCCACAGCTTTTCTGGGAAGCCTGTGCCAGTGCCTTACCATCCTCACAGTAAAGAATTTCTCCTAATATCTAGTCTAAACCTGCCCTCTTTAAAGCCATTCCCCCTTGTCCTATCACTTATGCCCTGGTAACAAGTCCCTCTCCAACTCCTGTAGCCCTCTTTAGTACTGCAGGAGCTGCTGTCTTGGGGAAGAAGTGTTGAAAAACCTTACGCTATATATTGCTCTTAAATTTGACATGGTTATTAAGATTATTTAAAATACAAAGTTCTAGTAGAACAAGAAACTTGAATGACTGGTCTTGCTAGCTGCATGTGATGACTTCTTGTGCTCTTCATTTGTTCATACAAATGAACCTACCCAGTGTCCTCCCATTCCCCAGCTATCCAGTCCTTACCATACTGAGGTTGCAGCAGGCTCAGATGGTCACAAGTATCAAACCGTTTGCCAAAATGATGAGGGAGGAAATAAGTGTAGTTCTGGTAGATGCTGTGGTGCTGATGTCCTCTACTGTAATGAAGACTTGCTTTGTTTAAAGTAGTAGAGTTCAACCTTGTAGATGTAAAAGGAGAATTTTGTCTGTGTTTACATGAGTGAGCTGGTTAATCAAGCAGTGGGCGGGAATACAAACCTTCCTTATTCTCACATCAACCCAAGATATGAATTTCAGCATGGAGAAGAGACAGCTTCAGGGAGACCTCCTTGCAGACTTCCAGTACCTTGAGGGGGCTTATAAAAAGGAGGGAGAGAGGCTTTTTATATGGGCAGATAGTGACAGGACAAGGGACAATGTTTTTAAATTGAAGGTAGGTTTAGATTAGATGTTAGGAAGAAATTCTTTCCTGAGGGAGTGGTGAGATGCGGGCACAGGTTGTCCAGAGAAGTTGATGCCTCATCCCTGGCAGTGTTCAAGGCCAGGCGGGATGGGGCTCTGAGCAGCCTGGTCTAGTGAGTGGTATCTCTGCCCATGGCAGGGATGCTGGAACCAGAAGATCTTTAAGGTCCCTTCCAACCCAAACCTTTCTATGATTCTCTGAAATGAATACTGCTGTGCAAACTGACTGAGAACAGTGAAGCAATTGCAGGTATGTCCTGTATATGTTCATGGTGTGAAACCTGCTTATTTCTTCCACTTATGTTTCATCTTTAGTGTGTTTGGTATTTTCTTAGATGGCTGATGTGGAGTGCTGGTGTTTACTGTGTACTGCTGGTCTTCACTGGTACTTTTTTGCTCAGTGAGTTATTTGCTCTAACTCAAAAGGAACATGATAGTGGCAGTGAAGGTCAGTAGCAAGGATAGGACGTAGAAAGTATTTTAAAAGGCTAATTTTAGTTAGTGTGGGTGATCTTGCTGGACTGCCAGCAGTCATCCTGTTTTCCTTTGAATTGCACTCTGATAGTACATGTCTTTTCCACTGATTGTTAAATGAACCTAAGGAGATTGCCTTCAGTAAGCTAAAATTCTTTTTCAGTTTTCTGGTCTCTCTTAGCTAAGAGGTGTAGCAGCATTGTCGGGAATGTGTTCTGAGTGCCCAATATCTTTAAGGAGCTGAGATGCTTATGGGTTGTTTTCCTTTGCAGTGTTTAGGCTATAGATCCTAAGTAGACTCAGTACCACTGTATTAGTTTGTTTCCTTTTTCCACAAGCCTGATCTGTCTTGTTGCATTGAGCTCAGTCGTCCTCTGTCACTGGTGGTTGACTTTGGCCAGATAACTGGCATGGGTTATGTGCTCAGGTTGTGATTGTGATCATATGGGAACATGGGATTGTCTGACCTGGATTTACTGCTGCCTTTGGTCTGCACACAACACAAGGTGTTTACCTTGAGAGTCATTTCAATGAAACACCTGGAGAATCATTCTAGTGAAACTCCGTGGGGAAGTCAATATTTTGCACCTTTGGGATACTTCTTGAAGTTTATGACAAAGCTTTCTGTAAGGTATATAATAATAATAAGAAGAAAAGAATAAACCAACCAAACAAAAAACCCCCAACCTAAGCAAAACATCACAAAAAACCATGTGCATCTTCCTAGGAAAGACTGAGTTATAAATTATGCACAGTTTTCCATGTCTTTTGATGAATAACTGAACTTTTAACCTAGAAACAGCTGATTCCAAAACAGAATAATACTTTCTTGACATACAAATGTTTATTTCTTTTTTCTTATTTACAGACTATGAGAAGACACAGAAATGAAGTTACAATTGAATTGCGGAAGGTGAGTCTGCTTTTCCTTAACAACTGTGTTACTTTGCTGACAGTGCTCTGGTGTCTTAACTAAATATTTTTCCTTAAGTTTTGCTTTATAGCCCCAAACTTATATAGAAAAGTTGTAAATTTGTTAAATACTAACTGTGGATTCTAATTTAGTTCTCCAATTTGTGAAGCTCAGTACTACAGAACAGTACTGCCTTACTCTATTGCTTGGAAATACTCCATATTCAGTTTCTGTACCAGTTCTCATATTATTACAGTGGAGCTGTCAGCTGTTCAAATGTTAAAAATACTTGAATGGGAAAAGTGAGGTTGTGTTGTTTTATTTTGTTTTCTGAAAATTACTGCTTCCATGCTGCATTTTTGAAACTCCCTGCAAAGGGAGTTAATTTGGGGGGCAGATTTTGGCTATATTGGGTAAATGTCAGTATTGCTGAGAAGATTATGAGAGCTGATCTAGTTTATTGCTCTGCCTAATTAGAGCATTTGTTACATCCTCGTCATTCTTAACTCTTCTAACAGCCTTTCTAGGCACCTCAAAGACTTGCTGCTGAAGGATGTTTTACAAGCTAAGAGAAGGGTTAAACTTTTATCTGCCTTTGGGTACCTTCAGTGTATTTGAGGACTTCATGGATGGCTCCTTTAGCTGTATCCAGTTGAGACACCTTCAGTTCTTCACTCTTTTCTTGAACATTCTCTTTCCTAGATTTAACTTGTTCTTGCTTCTCATATCCAAATTGCCTGTATTTTTCTGGAAGTGTGGAAATCTGAAAGGATGCAGGCTGGAGCTGAGGTTTAAATGGAATAGTGAAAAACCGTTCTTAACACAGTATTGCTCTTTATATTGAGTGTGATGTTGACAGGCACACAGTCTGTGATCCGTTACAGCCTTTGTACACTTCTTAGAGTACCACAAAGCAAATGTAGTTGTTTGTTCATTTTGCATAGTTAAAGAAATGCAGGTCTGTATTGTTTTTTATAATTGACTTTTGTCTTCTGAATTACCTCTGCTTTTTCCCATTGCTCCCCAGTATGCTTCAGGGCCTCTCTAGCTTGGTATAACCTGTATTTTCTATTGTTTTCATTAATACTGCTAAGTATTTGGTTTTAATATTCTGGGTATAGCCCAAGCTCCTTTTGCTGTCCTGTTTGATGCTTATTTCCAGTTTGCCAAGTCAATCCTTGACAGTGTGAGTGGTGCTTGCTTAGGGAGTGCACATCCACCGAATTCTTTTTTTTTTTTTTTTTTCAGTATTTGGAAACTGGGAAGACAAAATCCTTGCTAAAATCAAAGTGAAGGGTTTGTAAATAGAAGTTATGTTGATAGAAATCAGCTAGACTTGTTTTTGAGAAATTTTGTCTGCACTTATCACCTGATTGTGTAGGAGCAACCAAAAAATCTTGTGCTAGTATTTTCCTGGGATCCTTCTGTTCCTCTTGAAAAAAGAGACTTTGTTTTTTCAGGTCTTACAGAAAAATTTCTCTATCTCATTACAATATGAAAATAAATATATCTAAGATTCACCCTGAGACTGTAATAATTAGTCAAAGAAATCTAATTTGACCCAGATAACCAGAAAATGATTAGCGATGGAAGTTTATGCTAACATGTTAGAGGCCCTCTTTGTTCAGAACTGGTGTAGAACTCACTGTATAACTGTGAAATCTGTACTGGGAAGACTCATTCATAGCAGCCTGTGCCTGCTAGCAAAGCAAAACTGTAAAAGATGGCTTAACTAATGCAGCATATCCTTATACACCTTGTTAAATTGAGATGGAATGTGAGCATTCCAGTGCAGTCTATGGAGAGAGCTTTGCAGTGCAAAGGGAGAATTTTAATTTTAATTTAATTCTTATAATTGGTTTTTGTAACAGGTCACAATTTCAAGGCCATTTTATTATGTAAGTGTGGTGGGGAGCGAGTCAGACACTTAAGGCAGGGGATTGTTCTGTGTGGAAGGAATCCTGCATGTGCCAGTAATACGTGAGTAAGGAAAATGAGGAGGAAGCCTATGAGCTGCTAGTGACTTCTCGCTGAAAATTGGACATGCAAAGATCAGTTACACATTTAGAGGAGAAGCCTGAGCACTGGATGTAGGTCAGACTGTAAATCAAGAGTGAACAGCAGCTGCGGCACTGTTAAATGCAGGAAGTGTGGTGGTGTTCTTCTGGAGCGGTGGTTGAACATCTTCCATTGCAGAGACCAGAAGAAATCTACTTTAATAATAAATTCAGCATGTGTCAACTCAGCTGGTTCTGGTGGGCAACTGGTTTGCTGTGGAAATTGTGGCAGGTGAGAAGCCATTGCTTCTGGTACAGAATTGTGACTGAAATATTAAGGGATATATTTTTTTAAGTTTCAGCAGTGGAAAGGACAAGCTGTAATATCATTACTTCAGTCTTCATCTTTAACACTGCTCCTCTAGTATGAGTATGTCAAATTCAGGAAATATGTGTTGGCATGACCTTAGTAATCCACCAGTGCCTCTTCAAAGCAAAGGGATATTTTCTCTTTATCCCAGCTACCCAGATGCTGTATGTACACCTGGCTTTGAAGAAAAGAGACAAATTGAGTATATTCTTTATCTGTATGGTTAAGGCACTACATAGTCATAGGTTTGTCTTTTGAATCAATGTGGATATAAATATTAAATGAATGGATCTGATGAAGTTGCTCACATCTCTGTTTAGTAAGATGGAATAAATAAAAAATCACAGCTTTGAACAGTAGTAAACAATTTCTGCATGCATCAGTGTGAGATGTTTATTCTCTTGAAATTACAGACATCAAGGTGCATTTGCAACACGTTCTCTGTTTCAGGAATATATTATCTCTATTCACTATCTTCACACCACAACTCTTATTCAGAAAGAAACTATTTTTTTCCCTATTTTTTTATTTCCCAATAATTTGTTATTTGTTTAGGAATTTAATTAGCAAAGCTATCTGACATGAAAGGGTAGCAGTAGTCTGGCAGATTCCAGGTTGAGGCATGAGTTGGCATCATGAGCCAGTCAGATGACACTCCTGATGGTCAGGTGCCCTTTTACTGATTCCATATTGGCTTTGTGTTCTGTGCATTTTGAGAATGGATCTACTACATTTCTGGAAAGATAGTCTTGGTCTCTGGTTATATTGTTTGTACAGCAACAGGCCTAAGAGCTTAAACAATAGCCATCTCCCTTTCCTGACAGACAAGATAACAAAGTCAGTTTTGGTGATGGAGACTGCATCAGGATTTTGAATATAGATCTGTTCAGTGTAGTGTCTTGGTGAAGTCTGATTTAGAATGCTTATCACTTAGTTTCTGCTTCGCAGAAACCTGAAGGCTGCTCTGTTAATAACAGACCCCCTGGAATGAATTGGCTTAGTCTATTAGTCTCAATCTACAGGGGCATAGAGTGGATGAGCAATGGTTAGGGTTCAGTTTAAGGTTCTATATCTAAATTAATCCTGTAACTCCATTGCTCTGAGACATCCTTTGATTCTGGGTGCTTGGCTTTCTCTGAGGATGAAGTTTGTCTTGGGCCACTTTTGTGCCTAAAGAAAGGTAGTCCTTAGCCAGGTCAATGATATGGTCATGGAGTTAGATGCCATCCTTCAAAGGAAGCCTTAGCACTCCTAACCTCAGCAGAAACACAGGATACTGTCCCACTAACTGGAATCCTAAGAACTTCCATGATCTCTTCACAAGGTTTATTTTTGGCTTTCTTGGCAAACTCAGCTGCCCCTGAGAGCTCATAGACATGAGCTCATGAAAGCTCTAATTGCCAATTAAGTTTGGTGCAAGGCAAAGCAATTATTTGCTAAATAAGTGGTGGATTAAAGAGTCATGGGCATATGTCATTTTTTACCTCTTCCCCTTGCATGCTGTCCTTGTTTCTACTCTGATCTTTCTTAAATGAGATTTTTTTATGTCCATGGTAGCTCCTAAATAAGGTAGTAGGCCTTGAACGAGGGAGTCCATCTTCATGTTGCTTGGAGTGCTAGGGTGGGAAAAATCTTTTTCTGATTCTCAGGAAGTCTGCAAATCCAAAGGAAAAAAAAAATCCATATTTTCAGTTTCAGGATAGTAAAACTTGGATAAGTTACGTGTCTTATCCAGTTCAGTGTGTACGTATAGCTTTTCATTCACTGTAAAGAACATATTTTAGTACATAATATAAGTCTACCAGTTTGAAGAATGACTGCAATGACAGGGACACTGAAGCACGATTAGTATGTTCTTCTGGAGGCTTCCCTATCAAGTGTTAGTAGCATAAATTCTTGAAAAAGATTTTGCATTTACCCTGCCTCAACTGATTTAAGAAAAAAAAATACCCTAAGAGGAAAATTACATTCCTAATGGATTCTTTTAGAGGCTTAGTTGAAAAGGGCTATGAAGAAATTCTTTGGAGGCTTGCTTGAATCCATTTTGGTAAGATCATGCTGTTCCCTGACTTAAGAGGCCTCAATCTTTGCAATCCGTGCTTAGGGCTTAGGCCATACACTGGTGTCTACTTATTTTTAGTCAATCTGCTCCTCTTCCGAGACAGCTGAGCACTAGCTAAACAGGAACATTGTGATTGCTCTCAGTTGTCACAAAGGTGAATTAGCAGGAATCACATGTAGAAAAGTTGCTTATGTCTTCTAACTGTGTTTCTGCAACTATGTGCTTTATCTGAATAATCTTGGAATTTGACTGCCTTTGGATGCAAGTGGCCTAGTTCACTAAGCAATAGGATATAGTGTTCATATCCATGGGTTATAGAATCATCAGATTGACTCATTCAGCTTTTTTACAAGTTTGCAGGGTTTTTTTTTAAATCTCTCTAGGTGTTAATGTGTTCTAAGACAGAAAGTAGACACAACTAATGGTCCTTTCCCAGCCATTAAATAAGTTGACTCTGTCCCCAGATTCATATCCAAGAGCTGTTAGTAGGAGCTCACTCAGGCTACATAGCCCACCTCAGAAAGCTTTCATTAAGGGGATATTCAGTAGAGGTTTTCAGAGCATCCGTTTAATAGGATGAAGTTGGAGTGGTAGGCATTTTTTTTTATGATGCACTGTGACAGATACTCTTACCCTCCAAAACCAAAATTGGAGATTGTGTGAGTAAAACTTAGCAATTCAGCTCAACCTGTCCGAATGGTAGCTTAAAAGGGATGTCCAGCAAACCTGAATCTGCCTCCATCACTATCTTGATCCCTTAGTCTTTCTTTGGATGTAATTGCAGGGGAAGGAGCTGCTTGTTTCATCTGTGAGTATATCTAATACTGGCTAGCATTAGGAACTCCAGTTCCTAATGTTGAGAAGATCTTGAAGTTCTGCTTTTTGTCCTCAGAAGACTCAAACATAATTATCTTAACTTTCATGCCACAAGAACTTCTACTGGCTACTGACCTAATCTTTTTTGTGACCTGAAGAAGCGTTTTGTAATGGTATTTTTTACCTGCAGGCAAAGATTTTGTTGTTTATTTCTTTCCCCTTTCGATCTTGAAGCCTCACAACATTGACACTCTTTATAGAGCTTTCCTGTGTGTCCAGTGCTGAAAAATGTGTAGAAATTCATATTTGACACCTTTCACAGTTCCATTAGAGCATCCCATTGGCCATGTCCCATAGTACTAAGTGCAATGCAGCATAGAGCTTGTCCGATGTTCTCTTTACTCACAAGGAGTCTTCTTTTAATCATTTTTGAACATTTGAAACTTGCTTGCATTGATATACATTTTTTAATCCTGTTGCCATCTTCCAAGAAGATACACAAAAGAAGTACCATGATCTCCAGGATTTGCATATTTACTGTTCATGCAGCCTGACTATCCCACTGTCAGTGAAGCAAATGGGCATCTGTCATTAAAACTGGACAAGTCCACTCTCGATATCATTACTGTCATGTAATCATTTGGCACGTTTGCCAATGCCTTCTGTTTTTGTAGACACCTTTATAGGCTCTTGTAGTGGGATCTCTACCACAATGTTAACAATGCTTATAACCAGCAGTCAGCAGCTGGTTATAAATTT
This sequence comes from Acanthornis magna, assembly GCA_036785705.1. Lineage (NCBI taxonomy): Eukaryota > Metazoa > Chordata > Aves > Passeriformes > Acanthizidae > Acanthornis > Acanthornis magna. The sequence goes on from JAWUZG010000090.1 coordinate 20,789,707, forward strand.
TCATACTTGCTGTACATAGTAGACATGGTTCAAGCAGTGTTGAGGATATTTCCTTTAGAAGGAGACCTGCCCAATTTTGTTTGTGACAAGGTCTTACTCTTCGTCAGAGATTCCACTCTAATGCCTCTACTTTTGGCAGGGCTCTCACCAGGCTTTGAACAGGACAGCTGTATCCAGGTATCTTTGTTTTCACTGCAGGATCCTGCAGAAGAGGCTGGTGCTTTGATTTAGGCAAAACCTTTTTAAGTTTGCCACAATATGACAAAATCAAGCATTTTAAGGCCATGGCAGACTGCAAATCATCATCTTTTACCTTCTGAAGGGGAGTGATTGGTCCATCAAATTACTGGATAGAGGAGTTTAGCTGTCCAGGGGTTGGACACTTTTGCAGATGGACAGAGCTGTTTCAAATAGCCTTAGAGACACTATTTAGGACTGAAGGTTCCTTGAACACTTTGACTTCATAAGAAATGCTAAATAGAATAGAAATTTTTAGTACTTCTCAGTAAGTACTAGCCTCTCTGCCTCAGTCTGCTGTGGAAGCTCCTTTATACTGGTTCTTGACAATCGTTTTTCAAACCAACCACCTGCAAACAGTGAGTAGCTATAAGAACGTTCTTTCTCCTTCTTTCTTTCCTTGGCTGTGGTAATTTTTTCTAGAGCTCATTGCACTCTATGACTGACAGCCTGAAGACATTGCCTGCACTCACAGAAATCATAGTGTTAGTCTGCAGTCAGTTATGTCCTGGGAAGTTCTTCTCTCTCTCTTAAGGTGGGTGTAATGTCTTGGCCTTTGAATGTGGGCTCGTATTCATACTTATTTTGGTTAGCATTAACAACAGGAAGCATTCTCTTAGGTATGCTCATGTTGCCAAAGGAATTGGATAGTTGTGCATGCAGATATAGAAGGCTCACAGGAATGGGAGAGAACCAGTCTCTTGTTCAGCTCAGTGTCTGGTATGGGAAAATCAGGTAAATACGTTATAGGTCTTTATGGTGAATCCATCTGTTAATGTGTTCCTGCTGATGCAGTTTGTCTGCATAACACTATTTTCTCGGCATTTAACTGCCTTTTCATTTCCATCTTCCTCCTCTCCAGAACCACTTGCCAACAAAATGCCTGTGGTGCTTGTCTGTATGGATGTGATCCATGTATGCAGCCATTACTGCACTGCTCTGGAGAGGCTGCCACAGCCAGTCTAGGTGGTCCTGTGCTCTCTTTGAGGATCTAGTTTCTTTACTTAAGACTTGACAAAAACTAAACTATTCTAAGTCTGTAGGATGTGGTCTTCTGCATTAGAGGGTTGTTCTGGTGTTTATTGTTTTAGCATTGTCTTTTCTGAAAAAAAAAAAAAGCATATTGCTTGGGAGGATTTCAAATGTGTTTTAAATTCTTTTTAAGATGTCTAAAAGGTAAGCAAGTCCCAGAAATTCTGGACCTAGGATTGCTGGTTTCTTAACATAGAATAAAATAGTGGGGACCCTTCAACATGTCATTCTGTTTCGAGACTTTTTTTATGTATTACAAACATGGTGTGGTATAATAAAATTTCTTTGGTGAGTCTTGTGGTTATCAAGTAATTGGAGACTGAAAAGCCTGCCTTTCCTTGTTAGTATCATGGATTTCTTCTAGGTGTTGGAGCTGGCTCTTATTATTTTTCTGCATTTTGCTTCATTAAAGAATGAAATCTTAATGTGCTTATTAAAAAACCAAAACCAAACATAAAAAGGTGTTCAGATATACATACTGTACTATGATCTTCCATTGCCCCTTCTGTCTTTGTACCTCTAGACATACCAAACAAAATATAGTCTAAAATTCAGAAGAGACTGTTGCATAGTTTTGGTATAATACTTCCAATACATTTCAAATTTGTAAAAAAGTGTAAACAACTGATGATTTGTTTTCTTTCTTTTTAAATTATGGTTTTATGTCTTCAAATTTTTTAAATTAGAAATGTTAAAATGAAATGCTATACAGGTACTTTACCACTGAAAAGGTATTTTTATTCTTCTGTAGTTCCTTAAAAGAACTAAGACTGGAGGGTGTTTTAAGTCAGAAATTAGGCTAACAGCATGATTGGGAAATATGCAAGTGCCAGTGTGGATGGAGCATGCTACTTTACATACAAGATGCAAATAGATGTGACCAGGGAGCTTCAAAACAGGTTTAACTGAAAAATAATCTTACACTGAAAAGAATTTCTGTTAAGTATGGCTAAATGTTAATGTCATGCAGAGCTGTGAGTATTGTAAATGTCTGTTAGAAAACTGATCCCCAAACTGTAAGTTTTAATTAATTCAAATGTCATGGATTGCCATAGATCTGTATGATTAGCAAGCTGCCAGATTGTTACAGCTGAAATACTGCAAAATCTATTTGCAGTTACAAATGCCTTTAAAAAAAGGCAATCTCATCTATACTTACATGTTGAAAGGGTCCATTGTGTATCACCACCCTGTACTAATAAGTATTAAAAGTGGCTTTATTTTTTGTCATTCCTTTACAGAACAAAAGAGATGAACATCTTTTGAAAAAAAGAAATGTTCCTCAAGAGGAAAGCTTAGAAGATTCTGATGTGGATGCTGACTTCAAAGCAGTAAGTTCCTTGATTCTGGAATTATTTTGAAAACTTTGGTGATGTCTCTAAACAATGTATTCTGTTGTCTTGCAGTTATTTGAAAGCAAATTTATGAACTCATAAACTGTTAGAATAAGTTTGCTTGTATTAAATGTTTAAGAAAGCTATAATTTATCAGCAAAATTACTAAAACAGTCTTTTTTCTTTTCAAGCAAAATGTAACACTAGAAGCTATACTGCAGGTATGTTACATTTAATTTTTTTTTTATCTAGAAGGGTGTGTTCTGTGCATTTTTAATTTTTACTGGGTTTCTTCATTGTTTTTTCAGAACGCCACAAGTGACAACCCAGTGATCCAACTGAGTGCTGTCCAAGCTGCAAGGTAAAAATAAAGATACAGAAATATAATTTATACACATTTTTTATTATGAAAGTTTCTTACTTTTACTTTTAATTTCACAGAAAACTCCTATCCAGTGACAGAAATCCACCTATTGATGACTTAATAAAATCCGGAATTTTACCAATTCTGGTAAAATGCCTAGAAAGGGATGATAAGTAAGTATTCTTTTAAAATGTTCACCTTTACTGGAAATTTGCATAAAAAGAAAAAAATCATTATTTGAAATGAAACTGAGGATTCCAGCACCATATAATCTGACATAGTGGATCACATTCCATGATGATAAATCACAAGTTCTCCAGGAGTATTTATTCTGCCACTGAAATGTCATGTAATTTTTTAGATCTTGTTTGAGCATATCCAGCTAATGGAGAAAACCTTACTACATTTCTCATTGGTTTTGCATTTCTCAGCCTTTTACCAGGTGTTTCTAAGAAACCTGCCACAGACATGTTTGCATATTTGCGTGAAGGCAGAGAACATGCCCGGTTGTGAACAGGGGTCTTTTCTAGAATACATTTGTCTTTTTCATTAAGATTATTAGTTAAGTTTCTAGTTTCTTTCCTTCTTGCTGCAAGGTGTATTTCGTTCTGGCTCTCTGCTGTTCTCTTATGTGATGGACAACACAGTGAGCATGCTCTGTTATGAGTCTTTATTGGAAAACAAGAGCTTCAGTAAAGAAGATAGAGAACATTGAGCATGTAGTTGCAAGAATTTCATGACATGTAAGAAACAAAACACGCCATATTCCACAAAGCTTGAGCCCCTGATTCAGATTGATGGGGATTAACACAATTGAGGTAAATATTTTAGCCTGTCTTTGATCTGAGGCAGACATAAATGTATTTATAGTATTTTCATTTTCAGTGTTATTTCTGCATCTATGAGAGCTAGAAACTTCAAAAATATGGTTTGGTATTTTTGGTATATTTTGATGGCTGCAAAAATACAAACTGCGAATTGAGTTTTTTTCCTAGCTTGTTTAACAAAACAGTTGCTTAGAAGGTAGCTGACAATAACATTCAAATCAGGAAAGCATTTTAAAATGGGTCATGAATGCTTGTCTGCTCTAGAAGTAGATGGTTCAGTGCTTTGAAAATTCTTTTAATTAGAATTTTCTGCTAGTGTTTGTGTGATTTACCTTTGTAAGTGTTTGATAAGTCTTTCAAAATTGAACTCAGCATTTTCTTAAGCAGTCCTTTTAATTGTGATTGCTATATAATATTTAGTAGAGTTAAACCCTGCAAAGACTTTGTATAACAAATCATTAAAGATGTTGTTCATGTTATACTTGATAGCTTATCACCAGAGAACGAAACAAGGGACCAACATAAAACTAGTATTTTAATGCACTTGATCCTAAAATTTAAAGGTTTATAGGTAGCTGCTGACAGGTACAATTTGTTTTTACCTCCTGTTTAAATCTTTCTCAGTCCCATCCCCAGTGAAACCTTAAAATGCTTTGGAAATTGGTACACAAAAAAAAAGTCTAAAGAAAGCAGGTACTATGACTATATATAAAACATGATTGATAAAGACACAAAAACCATGGAAATTAAAAACAGTCACCTAACAGTAAATAGTCTCTGTTCTTTCTAAATCCAGACATTATTGTGCTAATGACCATGGGCTATAAACTCTTCTGTCGTTCCTACAACTCTTAACCTCTTAGCATTTGCTTTAACAACAGTTTTCATGTAAACTGTTTTACTAAACTGCTGTGGGCATAGACAACAGTTGACAGACATCTCAGAAGAGATGTTCTCCCAGCTTTCATGACGTTTGTAACTAATTTTATCTGTCTTTAATAAGTCAGGTGTGATGCTGTCTCTTCATACTCATTCTAGATCTTTCACCTGTCTGTGATGCAGCAGAAAAACATCTGTATCTAAGTATACCAGCTTGCACTTGTTCTGGAATGTAATGTTAGAAGAATCAAGTCTGATTGGTTGTCTGGATTTTTTTTTTTTGTTACTAATATTAATTCAGTGATGGACGGTTTACAAAAGGTCATAGAATGCAAGATCTCTTTTTTTCTTACAGCTTTTCTTCTGAAATGTCCAGGCTTAGATGTTCATGTTTTTTAAATTTTAGCCCAATGGTACTGCCTAAATGTAGAGTATTTCAGATGGATACAGCTAGTAATACAGAAATGAACCATAAAATAGTCTTCAGATCATATTTCAATTTACTAGTATAAAATTGTTTCATTGCAGTCCTTCATTACAATTTGAAGCTGCATGGGCATTGACTAACATAGCATCAGGCACTTCTGCACAGACTCAAGCTGTTGTACAGTCCAGTAAGTATTACAGTTTTGGGGTTTTTTGGGGGGGTGGATGTTGTGGGGAAAAGCAAGTATTTGGATAACAAATGCCATTTCTTATCAGTACCATATCACTACCATTAAAATAACAAATACATTTTTGTCCTAAAGATGTATCAAAGATTTCTAGATTTGTTCTTAAACATTAATCTGCTTGTCACTAATGATTAATGTTAAGGATCCCAGACAGGATTTTCCCATAAAGAAGATAGAGAATGACAGATGATACAATAAGTATGACAAAAATCTTAGTCCTTTCTCATTCTTGGTTTGATTTCTGAAATCATGTACCATTAATTGCTCTGTGGCTAACACTTTAGTTAGGAATTAATTATTTCTGCCTCAAAGGTATGTTCATAGATCTTACGAAAGTTGTTAAATACATACAGTTATGTAAGGTTGCACATTTAAATACATTGTTAAGAAAATTACCATCCTTTCCTTGTCTGTATGAATCATCTCCTGTACGCACAAGTTTGTGTGCATTTGTTTCTTGCTTAACCAGAGAGTGAGAAAGGAAAGAAACTCTAAAGTTAATTGAAGATAAATTATTCAAATATATTTTTCAGGATTATATATATAGCTTTTATGGATCAGCGTACTTATCTTAAAACAATCACCTTTATGCTAAATACAATATGTTGTTATTAAACAGTAAATTATAGATAAGCACATGTTATAAAGTGTCTTGACTTTCTCTTTTTTATATGGGAAAACAGTGACTTAGTTATTTGATTTTTTTTTTAAGTGTATGAACCTGCCTTTCAAATCAAAATGCTGGTTTGTGTGTTTTCATGGCTAATAATTCAATTATTAGATTCTGTATAGTTAAGATATTGGAGCAATAGAATAATAATGCTTATCAAAATGAGCTTTGGGTAAAAATCCAAAGGCTTTTTAAAAAAATCAGTATCTTAATTTCAAAAATTCCTGATGTGATTTGGGCACCTCTGTTTTTAGATTGCTTTTCTGGTGTCTAAGTACCTTTGAAAATCTACTCCCAAGTCTTTTCTTCCTTCTCAACTTGTTTATTGGTTAGTCATTGTTTTCTTTCTTTTTTGTGTCCCACATTGTTATCCTCTTTGAATGAATGTAGCAAAAAGGATGTTTATAGTATTAGCTTTGCAGGAAAAAAATTTCAAAGTAAAAGTTAAAAGTAGAACAAAAGTATGTACAGCACAACTAAAAGCATTGTTACCTGACCAATTACTAGAAGTTCAAGTTGGGACATGTGTCTCCCAAAATCTGTTTAGTTAACGCTTGAAAAGAAGAAAATGTACTAAAATTACTTCAGAGAATCAAAAAGCATTTTATTCATAAAGAGAAAATGGATGAAGCTTAGTCTCAAAGTCTTGCTGCTTTGACTGGGAGATGACTAAGGGAAAACATCCTCCATGCTCTTCTCCCTTTAGGTAAGGAATAGTTTGAGGAAAAAAAGCAATAGACCTTTGCAGCTACAGAAGAGGTTGGTGCAGCCTTAATACAAAAGAAGGCAGCCTCCTGCAATCAAGAGAGACAGATGGTACTTGGAAGGCCCAGCACAAGAGGAGAAGTACTATATACACAGAACAGCTCTTGGCAGGAGCCAATTTAGAGCAGGAGTAATTAAATTTTTGAGAGTGGTAGGTCAGATAACCTCAACTTAGGCTCTCTCAGGTTGTCCTCCTGCCTGAGTGCTGTTAGGAAATAACTTCATTCCTGGTTTTGAAAGCATACCAGGATTGCAATCTAATATAAACTACATGGTTGACCCTCTTCTGTGAAATATGCACGTATGGCTGAATTGTAATCTCAGTAATTGCGGAGAGGGAAGCTAAAATATTCCACTTGAGCTAATGGAAGTGGGATGATTGTTACAAGAGTGAGTGTTCTTAAGCAACAATGTGTTTCTGTCCCTGCTAGCTTGTCAGTTATAGGCAATGGCTGAATCACTCATCTGGGGTGGGGAATGAATTTTAGGTTGTCTTTATTCTTCATCGCTCTGTATTTTTCAGGAAAATACATCAGAGTTCTTTGGCTTATTATCATGTTACATTACCAACACAATATTGATTCACAGTTGCTCACAAATTGTGTTGCAATTTTTAAAAATTTCTGAAGCTATTTTTGCAAGAAAAAAGTACTCTTTAACGGTATATAAATTGATGTAGTTTATTCAGACTATAGGATGAATATGATCATATATAGATTTTAAAAATTGCTTCAAGAATTACTGTCTTTCAAACAGTATGGGTTGTCTGAAGGAAAACATGGGAATAGTAGTGGGATGGTTTCTTAGCTCTATTAAATATATTTAATTCCACAGAGAATGATATCTAAAATCAGAACCACTTCCTTAATTTGGTATGTTGCTGGCATTACATAAGAGCAAATTAAAACGTGTCTTGGAACTGGCAGATGGATGTAAATCTTCACTGCATATGGAAACTAACTATAGCCACCTCTTGGTAGGAAGCTATTTTCTTAAAGTCAAGATATAAAGCACGTTTGCCCATGTAGTTATGTCATTCTGCTTGGTATGTGTTGTGATCCTAGATAACTGGAAAATCTGAATTACCACGACTTGAAACCTCACACCTGCATACTTGGGGGTCTGCCTGTCACTTTGAGAAATATGGGGAAATGTTTAAGTGTGGGGGGCATTGTTGTTTAATAATTCTGTTCTCAAGTATTTTTCCCTTCTCTAGATATATATATAGAAATGTTTAACTGAGGTTTTGTGCACCCTTCATAGTAGAAATGTGTATAAGGCATGGAAAGAAGATGTGTAAGACATGGTAGGAACATGTATAAGGCATGTATAAATCAGTGAAAATGTTGCTCATATACTAAGATCCAATATTAAACAAATCCAATCTTTGCATTCTGCAGATGCAGTACCCCTCTTCCTGAGACTACTTCATTCACCACACCAGAATGTTTGTGAGCAAGCTGTCTGGGCTCTCGGAAATATTATAGGTAACTTACTGTTTTAATGAATTGAATGAATTTAATTGAATTCAGGGAGCATTTCATTTTAGAACTTGACTTTTTGAACATTGGCATTATCATAAGAGACTATGTTTCCTCTGAATTTTGTGTCTTGATATAATTTTTTAAAAATATATAATGTGGCCAGAATTACATATGTACCTCCTGGGTTTTTTCTAAATAATAGTATCACTTGCTATGCAAAATATTAACAGGATAAATTTTGTGTTCCCTAAAATATACATACATAACTGTACGTATGTATATTTAATTAAATATGACCTTTTAGCAGTAGACTATTGGTGAGGAAACATAGAATTTCAGTATCCCAACATGTCATTGCATACATTTCAAGATTTTCCATTTTTAATGTAATTTCTTTTGCAACAATTTTCATTTCTGTAGGTGATGGTCCTCAGTGTAGAGATTATGTCATATCACTGGGAGTTGTCAAACCTCTTCTGTCCTTCATCAATCCCTCCATTCCCATCACCTTCCTTCGGAACGTCACATGGGTCATTGTAAATCTCTGCAGGAATAAGGACCCCCCACCGCCTATGGAGACAGTTCAGGAGGTAAATAAAGAATTATGAGACAGATAATGTTTTATACTCTGGGCTAGAGGCCAAATGTTTTACATTGTCATACTATGAATTTTTGCATGTTTTTTGTCACTGCACATGTCTCGTGCCACTTACCAGTTGTTAGATGAAATAATTTGACCAGTTTGATGGTTCTTGCTGTGGCTGTAATAAAGGTATTTGTAACATCTGAGAGTAAGACTGAAGAGATGAGCTATATGTTGTAATAGATACAACAAAAAATGAACACACTAGAAAGCTTTAAAATACTCAGCATTACACGTTTTCATTTAACAAAAAAGGCTGTAAATGTGATTCTGTATCTAGAAGAATTCGTATGTAATTATTTTCAGCAAGAGCAAGTGTAAGTAAACTATCGCATGTAGTGTGGTTTGTGTTTCTACTCAGTGTGAACATGCAGTCAATGCCAAGTCCAGCCTGAGCAGAAACCCTGAAAATCCTTTTAAACTGGTGAACAGGTTGATAGGGTAGGCACAGTTAGTGAAATGGAGCTCTTTGACTAGAACTGTAGTTGTAAGTAAAGTTCTTGATTTTAAGATAAATTCAAAAGTGTAGATACCATTTTTGAAGCCATCTAAAGTATGATACTGTTAACTAACTTTAATGAAATTTTTCAAGTGAAGCAGAGAAACAGGGAAACTTTTACAAGTAATACTTTACAAAATTAAAAACTCTGTTCTAAGCAGTTTTATATTTTCTGCATATGTGATTATTAAAAAAAAAAACCTTTAATCCAAGAGGTTTTTTATATTGATATTAGGCTAATAATTTTTATTGTGTGTGATAACAAAGCTTTAAAAATAGCTGGAGGTGTCTTATATCTGTTACTTGCTTGTTTTCCCTCACAATAGAGTCTATACGCTGTGTCTGTAATACAGTACTGTCTCATAGTTTTACAAATTTTAGATATCATACACATATTTTTATACATACTTTGAGGGAATGACCAGCTGCTGGAAAGTGTTTGATTACCATGTACTAAAGCAGACTCAAGCTTAGCTTTGTGATTGCAGCACTTGGATTCATAATTTTACTGCCAATTTTGTTCTACTGTAATGACTGATAAACTTCTTTTCAGATTTTGCCAGCATTGTGTGTTCTCATTTACCATACAGACATAAACGTAAGTAATTTCCAAAGTTTTAAGTATTTAGATTCATTGTTTTATCTAGAAAGATAATGCTGCAGGATTGTGTTTAAGTAGTAAACATAGGTTTGTGTGTTAATTTATGTATAAGTATATAAATGCACAATTAAATATGGAGACTAATGTAATTGTAGTTATTCAGAGTGCAAAAAAGAAAGTGCAAATACCATTCCTGACATACCTTTTGTAAAAAAATGGCATTTTTTATACTGTACATTTAAAATACCTTTAAAAAACCGTATATCGTGGAATTGAGCACTAAAAAGTTAAAGCACCAGCTTTACCATCAGCTGCACTTTAATTCTGCCCCAATTTATAATTTTGCCCCAATTTATATTTTATAATTTATAATAATATAATAATAATGGGTAATTATAATAATCCCATAGTTATGCATGTGTAAAAAAATTACATGTAATTCTATATATCACTCATGTCAAATATTGTGATCATAAGGGTAAATCTGACTTTTGTAACCTGTTGAGTGCCTGACTTTGCGACCCATTTCACTAGAAACAAATCACATATGAAAATATATTTAAATCAACAGCAATAAACTATTGTTTTGTGACACCTTTGGCAACCTTCAGTTTTTAATTCTAAACCTTCAGTACTTCCCACGTTCCTAACTTAGGGGTTTGCTTGTATTTTTCCCAATAATGTCCTAGAGGATGGACTTAACTTATTAAGCCTTATATATTGGAACTTTAGAACGAAGATCTGTGCAACGAAGGAATATTGAGCAGCTTTTCTCCTTCTCCTGTCAGGACTTTGTAATCCCTATCGTGATCCTTTAGTTTAGGAAAGAAGGAATTGAACCCTTAAGTTGGGTTTGGGGATAAAATAAAGCATAAGATTTGGGACTATCATTTGTTACTTCAGTGCTGTAGTAGTGACATTTCTGCTGCTTTTTAAATGGTGAAGTGGGCTTGGCTCCACAAAATATTTGTACAGTTTAATCTGGGATTTTGCCAGGGTTTCCCCAGTGTAATGTGAGTGGGAGACAGCACATGTTGACTTCTCAATGCGTAATTTGGACAAAGCTGAACGGAATTCATAGCAAAACCAAATATACTTTTAACCTGTAGGCTCTTTTTTCCCTGCCAAATTTTAAAGCTTTTGCAAGCAGTGATTGTATGCAAGCTCATTGATGTAGGTATGAGACTGTGATGCCAGGTTTTGACTGATCTCAATTAGGGTGTCTATCATTTTGATCCTGAGAGTCAGGTGCTAGTTTGGAGGTACCAGTCTGGTCCCAGCCTCTCTGTACTGGAGCAGCAAACCTATCTTGGGAGATGAGTCAGTGATGCAGGTAGGTCAGCCCACAGTGCTGTGAGCGCTTCTGGCAGCTGCTGCTCTCGTCACCAGCAGGGCTGTGGGGCAGCAAACTGGTGAGGCACCATCTCTCACTGCTTCTGCTGCCATTGTCGCTCCACTGCAGCACGTTCCGCTGTGCTCTGCGGCGCAGGAGGTGAGGGCAGCAGCAGGCTGTGGCAGGAAAGCCTTTGGGCTGTGCTAGCTGGTGTCCAGAGCTGGGTGGAAGCAGCCTGTGGGTCAGGACTGTGAAGTCCTTCCTATGCAGTGTTGAGCTGTTTTCATAGCTGGAAATTTTAAATGGGTATCTGTTTTAAAAGTACACTAGATCTAGGTACTTCAGCAGATTATGTCCTTAGTGGGGTCCAAGTTTCTTTTCCTGCAGTTCCTAACATCATCTCTGTATGATGTCATAGCCCTCTTTTTGCTAGCTTTGTTTCTGCTTCAGGTACTACATTTCAGTAACTAGCTTTTGTACCTCTCTTTTTTTGAGGGCTTTCTAATCATCCTTATGAAGTCATCAGTGACTTGGTCTTTTTTTTTTAAGATTCTCAGATGGCCCTGCATGATAGGCATTTCTCTGTGGGTTTTGCTTTGCTTGAACACCTGAACAGTTGCCACATTACAGTAGTTGCTAGTCCTTTAGTTGGTATAAGAACTCCTTTCCTTTGCCGTGTTTTTTATTCTTAATATGAAGGCAGAAAAAGGGCATACATCCAGAATGGTTTGCAGTTTCACTTCAGGACTCTGCTATGGATCAGAAATGCTAAGGTGTCAGATGGATTAGAGACTAAGGGAATTCATGTATTCCGTAATCATATGATAGCACAGCTAACAAATTACAGCAGTGCTAAGGCTGTGTTGGTATTTTCTTCAGAAAGTTACTAGCACAACTACTTACCTGAGCTGGTTGTCTATCTTGGAAATGCAAATCGAGCCCAACAGTTTACCTTTGTGAGATGATGTGTGCTGTCACTTTATGCACCAAAATGTGTTTTTTAATTAAAAAGTAATTTGAGAGGACATATAGAAATTACTCTGATGGAACAAATGGCCCTGGTTTTCATAGTTTTACATCATAATCTAATATTTTACTGATTAGGTCTCATTATAATAATGTTTAAGTTTTTCCTGTAACTAAATTGCATGTTTTTCCCCTTTCCACCCCCAGATAAGTGGAATTGTTGTTCACTAAATTAAGCCTTCATTATACAGATTTTTGTGTTCAATGTGTACCGTGTTTTCTCCAATTTGTAGATTCTTGTGGACACTGTTTGGGCTTTGTCCTACTTAACAGATGGTGGAAATGAACAGATACAAATGGTGATTGATTCGGGAGTTGTACCTTTTCTAGTTCCCCTTCTGAGTCATCAGGAGGTTAAAGTTCAAGTAAGTCTGATTCAGTTGTGTTTGCATAGTCCTTTGTATGCTCTTTGCTAAAAAAATGTGCCTTAGAGTATTTACTAGTGGAGTTAGTGACATGAACATTTATAGCTACATTTTGTGCAGGTAAAAAAAAAAATGCTATGTACACTGGGGAAAAATATTAAAAAGAAAGAAAATTCAAGCAAAACAGTGCTAATACAGCTTTAATTAAAGTGACAGGTTAAACATTAACTTCCATTGTGTGATTACCTGGGGTGTCTTCTTTTTTTAGTCCTAAAGTGTTTAATGACAACAGATTTTATGTTTTCCAGAATTCAAGTAATAAGCACTCTTTCTGTTGCTGCATACATGGTTGTGCATATTCTATATTAATAGCTCATGGAAATCAGTATTTTGGGACCTTTAGAGAATTGAGATATTTGCAAATGCTTAGTCCTTTTAGTAAAGTAAATTCATAATTAGCTATGAGGTAGGTTAACTGAGCTTACTTGATTAATTTGAAAGACAACGGGAAACTAAAAGGTAGTTAATGTGTACTTCATTTTTTATAAACTGTTTTGTGTAATACAGAGCTCTTTTGTGTATCTGCATTTGACATGTTTATTTAGTTTGTACTTTGGATGAGATTTGGCTGTCTTGAAATTTGTCAAACTAGTTCATTTGATGAAAGAAGTCTCTCCAGTATTCTGTCACTTGTAAATCATTTACTGACCAATACATAAAGATGTGAAGTCCATTTCTGAAAGTCATCTGAGACTCAGTAAGTAGTTGAGAGGTTTTGAATGCCCTAATGGGGAGCTTAGTGGAGAGGTGAGCAACCTCAGCAGACGTAGTCAGAGTCTAGAAGCTGTTATTGGAATTGTGACACAGATCAGGTACCTGATGAGTTAATCTTCTGATGTTTTAATATTCTTTTAAGTTTGAATTTTTGCACTTTTTGAGTTGAGCTGCAGTGCATTTATTCCATGATGTACTGTGTCTTTTCATGAAACAGTACCCATTTTCTGATGTAGCTCAGAAGATGAAGTGTTATATTGTATTTTGCAAAGTGTTTTTATAAAGAGACATCTTAAAATTATCTTTGTTATAGCATAAGTAACAGCAATGTCTTTAACATGCAATTTTTTTTCCTTCCCGCTTTGGATATTCAGACAGCAGCACTGAGAGCAGTAGGCAACATAGTAACTGGTACTGATGAACAGACACAAGTTGTTCTCAATTGTGATGTTTTGTCTTATTTCCCACATCTCCTGACGCATCCAAAAGAGAAGATAAACAAGGTATGATTTGCTTCTTCCTGGCTTAGTATTATTTTTTTAAGAAATAAAGCAGTAGCCTGTGGAATATTACAGAAGAATTTCCTACAGCTGTTATTTCCAGCATGGGAGCAACTTTGTATAAAGATGCAGCCTTTGAGGCTGATGCTTAAGACTGAAACCAAACAGCCATAGTGAGTATCCATGCATTGGTGTTGATGCCTCCTGCTTTCTGGGAGGACTGATGACTTTTGCTTTGGAGTGTGATACTTTTTCTTTTCATTTGCAAAGTGAGTAACTGGCTAACTTCCATTACAGTTTTTCATAATTTTGGCTGAGTCCAGTGAGTTGCATAAGACTGATCCAGTTTTCTCACTCCACCTTTTCATAGTGAAGTTCGTTGTCTTGCTCATCTTCACCTTCAAGGGAGGAGGGTGTACCACCATCCTTTCCTGAAAAATGTCTCTGCATTTTGTCTCCTTCCTTTTGGCAGAAATAACTTCGCTGCTGCAAGGATTGGGTGGAATAGGAAGAGTTTGATGGAAGTGATAATTGCCTCCTTTTCCAGAGCTGTATTTCATGTTACTTGCTTTTTTAAATCCTTATGCCATCTTCCATTGCAAAGATGGTCTGGCTGAGGAGAAGGCTTTTTGGTTTAGATTATGTGATTCCCCCATTTAGTGTATCACTGAGGAGAAGTCTGTTTGTGAGGAATCTCTGGTTTTTTAAGGCCCTGTCAGCTGTGAAGATCTCTGAAGAAGTTATCTTTGACAGTGAAACTGATGTGTTTTATTTTTGCCTGTCCATTTAACTCTCACAAAAGAAGAGCTCTTTTGAATGCCAAGGAATTATTTTTGTACAAGAGAAGTCTAGAAGGGCTTTGAGTTTTGTTTCAGGTCTATACTGTGAGAGGCAAATAGAAATAAAAGCAAGATACACATCCCTAAAAAAGTGGGAACCCTTTTTTTTTTTTTTTCCTGCAGTGCTTCATAATTGCCTGCTTGCCACATCTGTCTTTTACTTAAGATTGGAGCCTTTTAAAGATGTTCAGGATTGCTGTGACAAGTATCCCCCTTTGTAACTGGGAATTTGTAACTGCCATGAGATAAATGGTAGCTATGTGGATGAACCTCCTGAAGGAGTAACTGCTGAGCGAAGTCACAGGCCAGTGTCCTGTGTGATACTTGAATGATCTTTGTGGGCACCACTTCATGTTTCAGGAAGAAGATGGGAGATGAAGTCTTCCTTTTATCTTAACAGAAAGCTGCAACTGAACTATCAGTAGTAGGATTACAGGATAAATCCTTTCTTTATGATGCTTTACCAGTTTTCCTATTTTCCTTGAAAAACTGATTGAAAGTTTAAAGCTTGTGTGACTCCAGCAGTGCAAAATGGATATAAGATTGATATCAGTGTTGCATCCGATGTACGGAGACACTCCTTGTGTCAGAATCTGGCCCAATGAATCAATCATATTAATTTTACATTGATTCCCTGTTTTCTTTCACTAGAGCAATAAAAGTTTGTGTGCTAGAAGTGCTGCTGGGGAGGAGGCCTGTTTAGTGATTGGTCATGGTATGATTTCAGGTTTTAAGGTGGTTTGGTTGAATTCTTTTTTTCATCTGCTGACTAGTTTTTTAAAATGTTTTGCTTTTTTGCTTTATCCCATTGTAGGAAGCAGTTTGGTTCCTTTCCAATATCACAGCAGGAAACCAGCAACAAGTTCAGGCTGTAATAGATGCTGGGTTAATCCCTATGATCATACACCAGCTGGCTAAGGTCAGTCAAGCTATCAGCTATACAAGTTGTCATCCTCTTTTTATAAGTCTGACATGAGGAGTTTGTGATTTTTAGTAAGTTTGACAGATGTTTCTGTGCTGATTTTAATGAGCTATTAATTTTATTTTTCAGGGGGACTTCGGAACACAAAAGGAAGCTGCTTGGGCAATTAGCAATTTGACAATAAGTGGGAGAAAAGATCAGGTATGTGTAGTGGGATTTCAAGCTGTCACTGAAATGTTGCACATGCAGCCATTTGTATAAGAGGCACAATGTTGAAAGTATTTTTTTGTTTTTAATTATTTAGGTTGAATACCTTGTACAACAAAATGTAATCCCACCGTTCTGCAATCTACTCTCAGTAAAGGATTCTCAAGTGGTACAGGTGGTGCTTGATGGCCTGAAAAACATCCTGATAATGGCTGGTGATGAGGCTAGCACAATAGCTGAAATTATAGAAGAGTGTGGAGGTAAGAGCTTACTAGACTTGTAAAAAAATTAATTTACTGGATGTTATTTTGCCTCTCCCTTGCTGCTGTTGATGTTTACTGCAGTGTTATTTACCATGGGCTATTTGAGTAAACAAGGGAGACTTCTGTAATGAGAGAAGTTACCTTTTTTCCTGTTCAATTCAGTTTGGACATGGCTGTGTAGAGGCAACTGTTGAAGGAGCTTTCTGTAGCTTCAGTATTTTTTAGGTTTCAATGAGAATTGTTTTCATTTGATAATTACACATACTTTGTCCTGTGGTAAAACACACTATTCTTGCTCTAGTTCATTGCCTTGGAAGCAGTTTTAGGATCATAATTTCATTACAGACCAAAGCGGGATGAGGACCCTTTTTGATATCACAATCCAAGTTGTAATATATACTAATTAATGTATTACTGTAAAGAGATATTGAAGAACTGGATGTAATGCACTGGAGCTTTTCCCTTATGTTATTCCATATCCAGTTTGAAAATGGGACTAGTGTTTTGGCTGCTTTGTCACCTTGCTGTTTGAAACTTACAGGCAGTGCACAAATGTAGCCACTTCTTTTTGGTGATGCATAGAAAGTACAATGGCTAAACCAAACATTATGAAGTAGACAGAAGTTTTATAAAATAGAGTTTTATCTAAGCAAAGAGAAGACTCCATTATCTATTGTTCATAAAATGGAATATTCCATGGCATGTAGAGTTCACAAACTACTTCTCTTTCCTCTTAGAGACAAAGATAGCTGCTGTGTAGATAATATTTTCAAATTAAGCTGCATCTTTTTTAGTGTGTTTCAATAGTAATGTTTAATCATTTTTCATATTTTTTCAAAGTAGTCAGTAACTCTGGTTTAATCTTACAAAAGTCTTTTTCATTTTCTTTTATTCAGGGTTAGAGAAAATTGAAGCCTTGCAACAGCACGAGAACGAAGACATTTATAAACTAGCATTTGAAATTATAGATCAGTATTTCTCTGGTGATGATGTAAGTATGCTAAAGATGGAAGTGTATATGCACTGTGCAGTTAGCTTAGTAAGTACATTGTCACTGTTCCTCAGTTCCAGTGGTCATGAACATACATTATTTCCAAAGTCACTTTTCCTGGTCCTTGTCCCGTACAGTTTCCCTCAGTTTGAAGTCTTTGAAGAGTTTCTCAATACCAGGACTTTTCTGCAGCAAAATCAAGAGGACTACTCTAGTTTTGCCTAATAAATTGATTGATGCTGACTTAATTTTGTCACATTGACATGTAATTACTTGTGATTAGAATCTAAACGGTTCTCTAGCTCTCCTTTTTATTTACTCATACGTTAGTCTTTGGAAGGGGCAGCAGATCCTTACTTTCAGATAAATTTTGGTATTTCAACTCTATATTTGTTCAGTCTGGATTCTGCAGTGAAAAGAGTCATCAACACTCTTAACACTTTCTGTAGCTGATTGGTCTAGACCATCCCAGTATTTTGTTGCACCCAGATTAGGTATTTTGACCCTCTGGTTCTAGCTCCTCCTACTACTAGCTGCTTGTGAGTCCCTGAGGAGCACTTCAACAAGCAGTTAGAAGATAAATTATCTTTTCTAGGCTGTCTAGGGTGTCTGTAGTTCTGCAGCCTAGCAGAACTATATTTTCAGTTCTTCTTTTAAATTGAACTCTCCAGATGCCAGCTCTAACTTCAGGACTCAATCATTTTCAATTCATGGGCCCATCATGTGATTGGGAAGTTAGTCACCAGAGGTTAAGATATTTGAAAAGTTCCCTATGCCTGTAGTGATTCTGTGAGCAGTGTCTTAAGTCTCCATAGAGACTGTGAGACTTCTGTGTCTTAACTGAGGAATGCAGTCTGGTTGATGTGGGTGGAAGAATATCCCTGTTGAGGTTAGTACTGCCTTTTGTGCATTTACTTTTTACATTAACACAATTTAATCTATGCCTGATTGGCTGAATATGCCTCCTTTACTCAAGAATAAGACTTGCCTTCAGATTGTTATATTGTTACTATGTTTTCTGGAGCTTCTGAAACTCAGAATTGTAGAAATTCCATGACTGCTCCAGGGAGACAAGAGATTATGTTAGCCTGACTGGCATTGTTGAGATGGACTGTCTAGGAGTATTCTTGCCTTCTGTCACTTCAGGATCTTCTGTATCCTTGTGAGATGTTGCTGGCTGCTTGATGTCCCTTCATTGCTAGGCCCATCTGCTCTGTTGCTGAGTGCATAGCCTGTACTTTAGGACCGGCACTAACAGCTTCCTCACTTCAGTTTCTTGTGTAAAAGGCAGGTGAACTGAGGTGGTGTTACTTTGTAGTATCCCTGCAGAAGGCAGAAGTGCTGATTTATCAAAACACAACCATTTTACAAAGCATTCTGAAACCAGACTCAGTGTTCATGTGTGCGTGACATGCAGATTGTTGCTGTCACCAAAGGCCTTAAGCTCTTCCCCCCAGTTTAGACAGCGTTACCTGAAGTAAAGAGAAAGATTTTAGGTGGTTCAGTTCTGATGTATGCACTGCTGCAAGGCCAGGTGTCAGAGAGCTGTTCAGACCCCACACACGAAGGCTCTTTCCTGCTTCAGAATGACACACAATCTCAAATGAGGCTCAGAGAACAGGTGCAGCTGGTGATTTGCAGGAGGACGGGTGGGGTTTGAAGTTGTGCATTTTGATGCTACTGACTATGTTATCTGCTATTCCTTAAGGCTTTAGGTCTAACAGCTCTGAGGAAGCTGGGTGAAGTTGGCTACTGATTTCTTTGACTCTGTATCCATAGAGCATTGAAGTACTTCTGGTTTAAAACCAAATTCATTTTGTGCTTATGAGAGCTATATAAAAGTGCTTTGAAATGAGTAGTTCTAAATCCTTCACATTGATAGGAGATACTAAGAACTCTTTTAAACTTTATATAAGTATTTCTATCAGCTGCTAATAAAAAATTATTTTTATGTTGAAAGAAAATGGGAGAAAGTGCAAAAGTAATTTTGGAATCCACAACTAATGATTAGCCAACTCCAGAAGTACTAAAAATTGGCATTGAAAATTAGACTGCACAGCTAAAATAGGAACTGCTTTGACCAAACAGCAGCACTGTCCCTAACCATTAAAATTTTCTGTTTCCCTAATGATATTAGAACAGATTTGATGTGTTATCCTTTTTAAACATATTTGAGGAATTG
Organism: Acanthornis magna; assembly: GCA_036785705.1. Lineage (NCBI taxonomy): Eukaryota > Metazoa > Chordata > Aves > Passeriformes > Acanthizidae > Acanthornis > Acanthornis magna. The sequence goes on from JAWUZG010000090.1 coordinate 20,809,118, forward strand.
AATTGGTAAAACTGATCTAATTTTATTGCAATAATGTTTAAAAAAAGAAAATATGAACCTTTGTGAATCTCTTCTTCATATGCTCAATTGTGCAGGGAATCGGCCTCTCATGTGTTTCTGTTGTTGTGTTTTGTAGATCGATGAAGACCCCAGTCTCATTCCTGAAGCCACTCAAGGAGGTACTTACAACTTCGACCCAACAGCCAACCTTCAAACAAAAGAATTTAATTTTTAAGTTCAAAAAAAGTGCAGCTTCTCTTGTCCCACACCAGTACGAAGCACCACCAGATGGCTACCAAGTGAAGAAACAAAAGGCTCCAAGACACACATGCCTCTTCGTTTTGATGCTTCTAAAGCAAGCCATGTGTTGGTCACTTTGCAGTTGCCAAACATCACTATCACATGGACTGTAAATGCATATGCATGATCTCTTAAACTGTTTCAGAATTCTTTTTAACAGTCCCAACTACCTTTTTTTGCCTTTTTCCTGGTGCCACATGCTGACAACCACAATCTGCAGTTTTGTTAAGAATATTCCATAGTGGTGGCACATTGGCTTTCCACGGAAAAGTAGCTTCTTTGGAAAATGGTGCGCTGTGGATCAAGACACTTTGGTATGATGCATACATTTTGGAAGACTTTACAGGGGCCCAGTTTGCTCTGAGCCTTCATCGTCGTCCTCCACAAACATATTTTCATAAACTTTATGTGGAAGAATAGATTCAAAAATGCAAGCCAAATGAATTTCATTGGTGAAACTGAAATAAAAGTAACTTATAAAACCACAACACTTGGCAATTGATTAAACACTTAAGTTTAAAACAAACAAAAAAACTACTTCAGCTATCAGTAATTGATATGTGTTCATTAACTGCCTCAGAAACCAGGGTTGGAGAATGAACTGTAGATTTGGACTGGTAAAGCTTTTGCCATTATACCTAATTTTTGAGAACAGCGAGCCCTATTTGACCACTCACTTCAGCCTGTGTGTTCCTGCTGTTTTGAAGTAATCAAATGCTGTGCATGGTATTTTACCTGAGCTACAACCTGTTATGGACTTGAACTTCTGTTTAAGCTGAAAGCAAGAGTCCCAGACTGTAGAAAAAAATTCTGTCCAAAAATGTATTAGTTAAAAAGAATCTTGCTTTCAACTTTCAGTAGTTAATATCTTCTGTTTTAAATTGATAATTGGATATGGTTGATTTATATTGGGTTTAAACTGTGGAGCTTTCATGTTTACTGTAATTTAGTCTTAAACTATTTTTTACTTAGTAACCAGTGCTTATGATGATGTGGTTGGCAACAAACCAGCAACTACTTAGAAGCGTCATAAAAGCTTCATTCTTGGAGTATTGGAAGAGTAATTCAGAAGTTAGTCTCAAATCTTATTCATGTGATTAAAAACATACAAACTGGTTGATGTGTGAGGCTGTATCGAAGCTGCCGTTACTCAGCATAAACCTGATGTGCAGCGCACATTAAGTAACTTTATATAAGGTATGTGAAGTCATTGCTTTTGGAAAATCGCCTGACCCAGTCACTTTCAAAGGGATTTTGGTATTGCTGGGGCAAAGATCAGTAATTTTGAAATTCTGTAAGCTATCACACAAACTGGTTTTGTTGCTGTTGTTTACTGGGTGTAATTTCCCAATGCATTGATGTGAAGGGATAGAAAAATCTAAACTAATTTAGTTATTGGATGTGGGTTGTATTTACTGTGATGAAGATAAGGACAGATGCCATCAGAGCTTTGTGGATCAGCTGTTTTTCCACTGATGAACAACACATAGCAGGTGTGCATTCATTAAATATATATCTGCCAAGGTGGAGCCACTTTAAAGAGTGAGTTGTCTTGTATCTCAGCTGGATACAAGCGTATGTTTAAACTGCAAGATTTTTACTTGCTAGATAATCTGTTTTAATATAGTGGTTTGGCCTCTGATTATTTATAGGTTTTATAAATTTTAGAATCAATTTCTCTTTAAGGTGGCTCAGATTTTTCAACTCTTGTGCACATAAAATTGAGTTGAAGTTCATTGTGCCTTTTTTCTTTTCCCAGAAGTTGAGTTGAAGCTTCATATGGTAACTGCATCCTATTCACACACTATAGTCTAAAATCTTGAAACTGTGTGGTGTTCGCTAAAAAACTAAACAATGAAACGTCAAAGTTAGGTAAGGTCACAAAGTTTTTGTGAAATTAGAATTCCAGCAGATGTTATTGTGAACAAATATTTCCCCCTTCTAATTCAATCCAGTCTCCTGTACACCATATAGACTGATGCATACCCGGTTCAGCCTACATTCATTGTTATTCTGAGATTCCATACAAATTGATACTGAACAGTTTTCCTCTACTGTAAAGATTCGATCCTTTTCTTGCACTCAATGCATTACAATAAAAGTGAACATCGGAGAACTGGGTAAGGCAGGACAAAGTGCTTGCTCAGTTCTTTCTGTTGTGACCTTATCAGCTTTTGATTGGGATTGCACCATTTCATAGTTAATAAAGGAAACAAAATATATTGCTGCACTTTTACGTTTTCAGAACAGTGTTTAAAATTGCATTGTTTTTATTATTTTTTTAAACTATCAGTTAAAATAGACTAAAACGTTCTTTCAAAGAGGCATCTAAATGTGTTCCTAATTTTGTATATGGGCTTAGGTTTTGTAACCAATAAAAAGCTGCTATCAAATACTATAAAAACATCCAAGAACTTATTTTGAAGGTTATGGAACTGCTTAGTTTTCATGGATTGACATAGGGGTTTTTGTCTTTGACTAGATATTAGTTAACAGAACTCCGCATCAAAGTTTGAAGTATGTTACAAGTATGAATAAAGTAAGCTAATGCAGTCATCTCTGAAACTTTGAATACGGAGCTTTATACTTTGTATGGAAATGTTTCCCGAGCATGTTCAGGGGGCTGTGCTGAGTGGGCTGCACCTGCTCCATGTAATTATTGAAATAGTGACTTCAGTTCAAAGGCTTGAAGGTGGAGCAAGAGTATCAAGGAACTTTCACAGTTGTCTTCTACCTCCAGAAACATCCTTTCCAGGCTCCTGGTGTGAGCCTGATTGCTGATTCAGCACTGATTTAAGCTCTGGATGCTGCACAAGGGGGCCCAACTCCTGCCCAGTGTGGGTTGAGAGGGAGTGTGCACCAAAACTGGCCTTGGGCCGGACAGCCTTTCATGGCCAGCATCCCTCCCCCCCGGCACAAGTGACCCCATTGGGATCTTGCTTGGGAACAGATTGGAACTGTCAGAGACTTTCAGTGTCCAGCAGCCTCCTAATTAGTACAGTCCTGCTTTTATTATGGGACAGCACCAGTGGAAGGAGACCACTTGAACTGCTTGAAAGGTGCCTGTAACTGCAGCTCTGGCTTTGCCATCCTTTCTCCATGTCAGTCGGCTGAGTCACCTGGAGAAACCCTTGACCCCCCATGGGTGGGAGATGGAGATGAGCTTTCAGTGCTGTATTTAAATCCTTACAAATGCTCATCCATGGGGATATAAAGGACAAAGATTTCATAAGAACCTAATTCCCATTTCCAAAAGCTGTTTAATGCCTTTGGTTCCTTCAGCTTTCAGTTGACAAGCTGAACTGTGTTGGGTTTTTGCAACCTGTTAATCATCCCCTAGGTCCTGCCTAGAGGACTTGAAAGACACTACATTGGAATAAATAATGCATTATTTTAAGACATGTTTTATTTTTTAAAAAGTAAAACCTAGAGGCTATCTTAATGTTCCTCATGCTTCTAAAAATATAGACACACATTTTGTTTGCTTGGTCTGCTAAACAGAAATGAGTAAGAAGATCCATCTACTAACAGGCAGATTTTTAATTGATCTATTTTTTAATCTCAGTGGACTGAATGATAGTTCAGGCAACCTTTGTTATTCTGCTCTTATCTGTAATGCCCTCTAGATTCTGAATGTCTTTCAAACTAGTCCTTTCCACCAAATACAGTGTGTTGTGTTCCTTCTATTTTGTTGCATCAAAAGTACTCCTTTTTGTGGCATAATTATGCTTCTATTCAAACATATGTAGGACAACAAATTATGCCAAGCCATTAGGAAGCCCTTTTCAGGAAGAAAAGGAAAAAAAACCCAACCAGCAGAAAACTGTGGGCTCCAACAGGCAAAGCCTTGGGAGATTTTGCTGCAGGGGTTTGTCACGATTGTCACTGTCCCCTTGACAGGAATGTGAGCTGGTGCCGCCTGAGCCCTGCGCGGGTCTGCTTCAGGGTGGGACATTACTTCAGGCTGCTCAGGAAAACTGCCTCATGTCAAGATGAGAAGTTAGGAGCTGGAGCAGCTTTCTACTTCCCTGATCCTGGTCTCTATGTGGATCATCCTGCCACAGAAACGGTAATGGGCAGGTCTGCTCTGTGCTGCTGGCTTGCCCCTGGAGCTCTCCAGCTGCTGCTGCAGGCACATGAGCAGCTTCTTGTTCAAATGCACACATCGTAACAGCTTTCTTGAGCAGCATCCCAGTTTATAAAGGAACATAAAAGTTGATTTTTTTCAACCTTAGCTGTAAGGTTTAATGTTGGAGAGATCCCAACCTTGTGTATCATGCCTAAGAATGTCAGTAACGTGATTCTTTTGTTTCGAAACAAAGGTTGAAGCCTTCAGGTTGCACTCTGCCTTCATCTACGGCAGTAAAAGAGGTGAGTGCCTCAGAGGAAAAATGGCAAGTTTTGTGAAGGATTTAGATGACGTGGAGGGAGACTCTTCCCTGGACATGGTTGGGGGACTGCTGGAGGAGGTCGGTTGTCTGTTTGCTCAGTACATTAAGTAGGCTCCAAGGACACACAAAGATGTGGAAGATGGATTAACCATCCTCTTTCCTAAGTAGGGTCCTGTGAGAAACTTGTGGTTGGATTTTTTTAACGTGTTGAAATGAAGTGTAAGGGAGCTCATGTCTGCATCCGTTACTTGCAGGCTGGTCATCTTTAGTGGCTTTTATTTGCTTGTTTTTAACCCTAACTCATGGAGCCAGATGATCACCCATACAAAATTTTTTGTATGTGAAGAGGGAGGATGAAATTGAAATATTCTGCCAGTGGCTTCAGCAAGTTCAGTTCTAGGTTTGTGCAGAGAAATGCTTAAGAGAAGCTGCAGCTCCTTCGCTGAGATTAGATCCATCACTGTTCCTTTCTGTTCGATGCAGTTCACAGCTGGTTTTCCCTGTATTTCATACTTTTATATCCTGGTAGAGCTCCCTGAAATCTGCATACTGCCTGCATTTTATGATATTGAAAATAAGGGATAAATTCCTTCTGTTCTTGCCATGATGACTCCAGTTTATGGGAGGTCTGGCCCAGTAATTTTGAGAGTATTTATTTGACATTGGTTCTCTAGGAGTGGTTTGCATGGTCTTAGGTTTTGTCATTTTAAGCACGGCAGCACATAAATCTCAGGAGGTGATATGTGTAGAGGGAGCATTTGGACTTGTCAAATTCTCATGTTTAAATATGTAGAGTTTTTCCAAAAATGTATTGCTTGTCAAAAGAAAAGCACTCTTTCAGTGATTACATCCCCCAATCTCTGATATGTTTCACATCTCCCAGTCACTGCCTTTACTGGTTTAGAACAAATACTAAAAATTTTTTTTAAAAAGAGGTTAATCCCTCCACACGCACCTTTTTAATGCATGTTTGGTTCAATTGCTGCTTCTCACATGGAAAAATTTCTGTCCAAAAGGCTCATTTTTGAACACTTACAGAGAGCTGGATGTGCCAGATACTTAGCAATAATGCTTCCAGCTCTGTAATCTCAGCCTCAGATTCTCAGATTTCAGGGCTCTATGCTGAAATGTTTAACCCTTTGCTGAGAAAAGGGCCCAGTCCAAGGGGAGTAATTAACAAGGTGGCAACTTCCTCCTGGAGCAGCAGCATGTTCCTTTCTCCCTGCTGTTGAACTGCTGGGTTTTTAAAGGCAACCTCATTGTCAGCAGTACAGAGCCAAGTGTTTGCACTGAACTTTGCATGGCTATCGGTATCCAGGGAGGTGTTTTTATGGGAACTCAACCAGAGGCCTGTGCTTGAAATATTAAAAACTGATAGAAAGGGAAGAAATCATTTCTTGTAAAGGTCACAGTTTTCTCTGTATTTGATATTTTAGTCAACATCTAAACTCTTTAATTTCTTCAGGAGCTTTCCTGGCCTGAGTTGTGTATTAGGTTAAATTTAATGGAAGAAAAATTTGGCCCCTAAAGATGGGAAAGAAAATTTGAAAATGTGAATCCTGCATGTTTAGAAATGGGAGTTTATTGAAGTCCATGATTTTTCTTCACGTAACCTGGAGGCTGCTTCTCCTGCTTCCAAGTTGCAAGGATACTGCCACAAGTATTCCTCAGGGCCTTTGCTCTTACCCCAATCCCAAACAACTACTCAAAGAGAAGCACTGCAAGCACTTAAGTTAACACTGACAACTTGGGGGCTCTTTTCTCCCCCCTTGGAAATCTTCAGAGAACATCAGTGTTGCTTCCAACCTAAGATGGCATGAAGACTAAAAGCAGTGGCAGAGAAGTAAAAGCTCCTTGCTGGGTGGGTGTCGGTGCTGGCTGCAGGCTCCATAGCTGGGGACTGAGTTCCCAAGTCAGGCTGTCCCCCTCCATTACACCAGAGAAAAGTTGGCGTGCACGTAATTTGCTCCTTACTTACTTGGTGTGTAGTTGCTCAGAGTTATAAAGTAGATGGCTGGGACTGAACAACTGAATTGAGGCTGCCTGGTTTGGGTGTAGCTTTTGTTTTGCAGCTGAAATTTTCTGCGTTGTCCCTGTTTTTAGGATTTGGGTGTTTGTTTTGGTGGGGTTTTTTTGGTTGGTTGGTTGGTTGGTTGGTTAGGATTTTTTTAACATAGTATTTATATTGCTGTTCTGTCATGGGTATAACATGCAGTCTCAAAACTCAAAGCGGGCATGTCATCCAGAGCTCTTTCCTGGGGCACATCACCTTCAAGAAAATGGCAAGAAGATCCATTAAGTTCCAGCACCAAAATGAGATGGAAATAATTCAGTTAGGATGCATCTCCCATGAGGAAGATGGCAGAGACTGTGAGATGCTCCTGTGTGGCCATGGACTGGGCGGTTGGGGTATTTCTGCAGGCTGCTGACCCAAGTGACAGGCAAAAGCAGGGCGAGCTGGGGCCAGCCCTGAGGGCACAGTAAGGCACAGCCTATCAGAAGCTATTCTGTGGCATTTTCAGCCTCTCCATCTGGTCCAGACCCTCATCTTTCCTGGAGAATTAATGCTCTAAGGACCGGTTCTCCTGCACTTGTCCTGCCTCCAGCAGCACATGAGCTGCCATGCAGTGGTGGAGGTGGCTAATGGGGTCTTCAGCTCTGCCAGGGGAGGGTACAACAAGGTCATTTGTCACCTCTGCTGATGGTGCTGGGGGGATAGATAGCAATGTGTTTTTTTTATGTGGAAGAAAGGGTACAGAAAAGAAAAACAAAAATATTGAGTCTGTTTATTTATTTACGATAGAGTGGCATCTCATTGAAGTAAGTCACAAGTGCTTCTTCCCAGGGAGGAAATAGAGAATAAAGGTTTCTCTAAGGGAGAAAACCTGGGGGAACCAAGGGGTTAAATCAGTGCCTTCCTGCCACAGTAAGGTGCTTGTATCACCCAAAGCCCTGGGGTTGCCTGCAGCCATCTCCAGCAGGACATGTACCCCACCCTCCCAGTCATTCCCATGCACTGTCTTTGCAGAGCTGCTTTTCCTTGGAAGAATGGCAGACATTGTGCCCATCCCTCCCAGGGCAGCTCTGGAGACTCAGGATTGATTACTTTCCCATGTTTGCAGCCCAAAACCTGCTCTTCCTGGCTGAGCTTCCTTTACTTTGCTAGTGATGGGTCTACCCCATCATGCAGAAATGGTCCTCAGGAATGGTCTGTCATATTTGGCCTCTGTATTGACCTTCCTCAAGGAACAGAGAGAAGCTACTTTTCCATGCTTGTGAAAGCTCCACCCTGAGGCACACTGTGCAGATACCTTACAACTGGTGCAGTGCTGGACCCCTGCTCCAGCCCTGTGCTGACCCCAACCTCGTGTCTCTGAAAATACTGCCTCTGTTGAAGGGAGACTTTTAGCACTGGTCTTCATTTACACCATTATCGACAAAAGGACTACTGTTAAGTACTGTCAAAAGCCAGAAAATCATTAGGTCTTTATGAAGTGTGTGACTGAAAGAGCAGAACAGACTTTTCCTGATTCCCCCAGGAAATGAGGGCCCCTGCTGGTATTTTTCTTCCCCAGGAAACCCCCAGTTTGGTCTTTCCAAAGTCCTTTCCCTCCCTTATCAAACCTCACATGGGCCCATGTGACTTTGTTCTCTCTCTGCAGAAACCAGTGGCTTTGTAACCCCACCACTGTTTGGTTAAAAAGCAAATATTGCTCCTATGCCCAAGGGGCAAAGCATTGCTGCAGAGCTGCCAATCACCAAGCAGGGGTTTTTTTTTGTGCAAGTGGTTATGGCCTGTTGGAAAAAAAAACACCTCACTACCACATCCAAATGTGGTTAGCCAGCACAAGCCAAAAAAACCTAATAAAAATCTGAGGTATAAGGGAGAATTTAAGAGCAGTTTGTCAGCTCTAGGAGCTCCAGGGAGATTGTTTCTCACAGCAATTAGCAGACAAGACATTGATGGTGCTGGTCTGGTTTAAAGCATTAAGGTTTGGAGGGGAGAAGTGTCCAGCTTGGGGTGGAGTAGAGGTTTGTGCTTCTCCTCTGACCACAGAGAGGCAGGCAGGGCACAGGCAGAGAGGGACACGCTTGCCGGGTCTGGGTCATAGCAGTTGGTTAAATTATCTTTTTTTTTTTTTTTTTTTTCCTTTTGGCAGGAATGTTATGCAAGTCACATTGTGTGAAGTACAAGATGGGGATGATGCAGTGCTGGCCATGGATGCATCACTGAGTTCCTAACCCAAATCCCAACCTTCACCTGGCACTTTTAACAATATCCAGATGGCAGGCTCAGGGCTTTGACTCAAGCAAATGCATAATGAAAAAATCAAGTGTGTTAGATGAAGGCCAGTTAATTAACCCTTTGAAGGCTGTGGCATCTTGAACTATAGTTTGTCATTTGTCTTAATCATTATTTGATGATGGGTTTTTAATACCATTTGGCAACAGTACTGATTTTTTTAAGAGATGGTGTCACATGTGGTTTTGCTCCTAGTTTTTTCTTGGTGAGTTACACGTGGTGAATTTTTCTATATGTGGTATTTCAGGCTTTCTTTAAGAGGAAGAAGTTAATTTATGTCTGTTAGGTGCATTAAGCAAAAATTAAGACATTCCACTGCATTATACAGCCTGTCTCCTAACAGAAAGGGGGGATTGGAATTTTTTTTCCAATGTTGTATTTGAAAAGAAAGCTCTTCTTAGCCTTTAAAAAAACTCTCATTGACCTTTCTTCCCCCAAGTATCTTCCAGGTCTCTGGCTGCTGCCCTAACACTCTCCTCCTGGTGTTACATCTGGTCTCAATTCCCTCTCATGCACCCTGTGGCTGCCTGTTCCCTCTTTAAATAGTTCATTGGCAACCGTCCATGCCCTCACCCTGCAGCCCTGGGATCTCATGGTGCCCTTCTCATCTCAGGCCCTTCAGCAGTACTGAAACTCATCAGGGAAGCTCCATCAGAAACTGCAGGGCAAATGGCACGTAGGTCCATCTGAAAATAATGCAACAGTACCAAGAGCAGAAATTAGCTACTGTGCAAGTAGAAGCTGTTTTGTGTCATGGACTGGCTGAAAAATGGAAGTTGTGAAGAGAGCAGGGAAAAGGTGAGTCATTCTTCCCGTGCTGGTGGAGAGAAGGGGAAAAGGTGAATCGTCCTTCCTGTACTGCTTTAAATGTTGGTTGGTTGGAGTTTTTTTCCCCCCAGTTTGCTGCTTTCCTGCTCTCTGGAGGTGGAAGGAAAACTTCTTGGCAAAAATGAAAAGATGTATCTGTGCTGGGTTCAGATTCAGGAAGCTGCTTTAAAAACCAGTCCCCCAGAAATGTTAGTAAACCAGTGAGGAATAAGCTATGCCCTTTCATAAATAGTGGGAAAGAGCAATTAAGTGTCTCGTGTCCTTGAAAAAAAAACAGAAAGACATGGCAGTAACTCCCACTGAAGTGATCCCTGTAAAACAGAGAAGGGATGGGAGGCCTAAGGGCTGGAATTGCTAATGGGCCTGGGCAGGGAGGCTGCTCTGACAGCTCCAAACAAGGGTCGATACCTGTGTGGCTCATCTCAGTGGAGTGGTGGCTGAGAAGATTAATGCACAATTAAGGATTCTGGTTATGCCACTGTAAAGGTTAATACATACCAGAGTGCATCCAGAAAACCTTCTACAAAGGAATCTTGAGCAACCAGAGTGGGCTCTGGGACAAATAACCTGAAGGATGCTTCAAATTTGTGAGGAACCTGAAACAAAGTCCTAAGGATTTTTCCTTTATCTGCTACTCAGAGAGAAGCTGTGTTATTTTAAAAATCAGCACTGAGACTGTGGTATCTATCAAATGCCCAGGAAGATGGAAACTAAGTTTGACAATGCTCTCCTGGCTGAAATCCACAAGGAGAGATGTTTTAGGGATTAATACCACTCCATGTGGCCGGGGTTCTCCTGCAGAATTGCTGAGAAAAAGAGGTAATAAACTTCCCTCCCTGGAGCTGGCTGCTTCCTGCAGACTGCCATGCTGCTGCCTTTGAACCAGGCAGGAGTTTTGACACCGAAACATTTAAATGCTGTTGGGTGAATGTCCTGCAAGCCTTTGGTTAGAGCAGTGCAGTGCTCATTAGGCTGACTTGTTTTAGCAGCTGTCCTACACAGGAGAAAAGAGAAATCATTAGAAGTAAACTCTGTGTTGCTATTTCAAATATTATGACCCATCATTGTTTTGACAGTCTCTGAACAACAGCAGAAATGGGCTGAGTAATGTGACCAAGCGTCCAGAAAAGCTTTATACCAGAAAACAAGGATGGTAAGTCATATGATGCCTCATGAGATGGGGTGTTTTGCCAAATTACTGCTTCAGAGGAAGTGAGAACAATTTCAGTAAATGGAATGTGGCTTCATCAGTTTCAGGCACTTAGGATTCCCACTGCCCCTTCTTCCCCACCTGCCACCTTGCACCTTGTTTTAACTTTTAATTGGTGATGTTTGCCAAAGGCTGGTGGTTACCTCTATTTGCTGCCAGAGGAGCCTATTTTTTTTAATCTTTTAAAAGGGCTTAAAAACACTCAGAGGAAAATGGGAAGGCTTCAGTGCCTCTTAACTGCCAGCACACAATCCTGTAGAGTCAAATGCAGGCGTCAAGAGCCACTTAGGAGTAAGACATCACCAGAAGAGCCTTTCAGTATGCATTGAGTTCACCCTAATGTACAATCCTCTGTTTTGTGCTGTATGAGACACATGACCAAATCACCAGCAAACTCAACAAGGAGAATTTTTTTGGCATGGCAATGCAACACAGCAATTTGTGTTGTGCCTCTAGAACTTGTGTTCAAAGTGGCCAACAGGTGTGTTGAAGCAAACAGTGACCACCTACAAGAAACTGGAAGTGGATCAATCAGCTTATGTCACCTGCAAAAATTTAAAGACCTGATTTTGTCCTCTAAATGTGCACACAGGTCTGTCATGCAATTAATGATATGATTCAGTGCTGTTTAAACACACTCATAACTGTGATCACTTAGGCCACATTGACACCGCAGCACTGTTTTATAGCATGCAGTAGTTCTACATGAATGCAGCTAAAACAATGGGGAAGGATTTTTTTAATTGACACCTTCCTATAAATGTCTGACTCTGTTTCTTTGTGACTGTTTGAGCTCTCTCTTCCAGCTGCTGCCTTCTGTGAAGTGTGGCTAATAACAGCACCAGTAACAGCTGGACGATTGATTCCTTAACAACTATAAAATGCTCCGGTATGAACAGAAGAGGATTTTGCCATATATTTCTAGGTTGAATATGCTGTTCCTTGAAAGCAGCTGATTTCTGAATAGAAAGAGAAATGGAAAATAGAAATTTTGTATCCTATTTCTCCCCTTCCCCCATTCATTTCATAATAAAGCAGGGACTACTATGAAATATTTTAATTTTAACCTTGGATAACAGAATCTTGGATACAGAAGGCCCTCAGGCACACAGTTTATAGGTCTTTCCTATGGTAGATTGAGCAGGATTGGACAAAGACTGTCACTGCCACATGGAACCTGGTCCTGCTGTGAGCTGCCAGGGGTGTTTTCGTTTGCCCTGGACAGATCTGAGTGTGGAAAGACCTTTGGTCACCAACCTGCCTGTGCCCATGGTTACCAACCATTGCATGTGGAGCGGTCTCATGCAGTTCCAAAAGTCTGAGAGATGGGGTTTTGTCTTGGCTGTTCAGGCCACCATGAGGATATTTAGAGGTTGACTGGCCATGCAGATGTATTTCCAAGCATCTAAAAGTCAGATTTGATTTCTTTATAGTTAAACATAATCCAAGGAAAATGAGGTATCATTTTCATGAAATCAGTATTTGATAAAAACAATGAATGGAAAAAGAAAGAACCATTACAAGAAATGCATAAATTATTATACACACATCCTCGAACTGCATTACACCATAGAATCCCGGCCTGCTTCCATGGGTTGACAATAATACTTGTAGATGCCACACTAAAACCAATTAGCTGCTCGGCCGTTCGAAGTCCTGAGCTTACACTGCTCCCATTCAGCCATTCCTTTTTGTGTCTTCCACCTTTCCCAGCCAAGGAACATGTGATTCGTGCTGAGAGAGAAGCAGCATGGGGCAAATCCAAGCTCTCCCCCCATGTGGGGTCACCCCACAAGTCTGGGCTGGGAGCCGTAAAATGGAGAAAACTTCTGTCCCTTACACACATCTCTGTTATAATTCATAAATGTCAAAAAGCATCCCTGCTGAACCTCTGGACATACAAGTGCGGTGGATGAATAGAACACGGTGACAGTGGGACAAGCTGCAGCCAGTGATGAGAGTCCAAGAGATGCTGCCAAAACTGCTCCATGATGGGAGTGTTGCTCAGAGATCTTCCTGGTGGGTTTGGGTGGTGAGGAGCCGGATGCTTCCCAATGTGTGCCAGCTGCAGCTCTGCTCATTGCGGGCTGGAATCCTCTGTGACAAACCTGCTGGCAGCAATGCGTGGACAGGGTCCACTGGAGGTTCAGGTTTGCTCTGGCTCTTCCCTCCTCTCTGGCAGCCCCGTGATCGGCTGCTCCTGGAATAGGGAGCTCTGCTCTGAGCCCCGCAGCAGCACTCCCAGGATGGCCAGGACTTCTTGCAGGCCCTGGCCAGTGTGGGCGCTGCACCCCCGGAGCATCCAGCGGTGCCCTGCCAGCCCCCCCAGCCGCAGCATCTCCCCCAGCTCGGCGGGAGCCAGCGCTCCTGGCACCTCCTGCTTGTTGGCCAGAAGGAGCACAGGGATGCCAGCCATGCTGGGGTGGCTCAGGGCTTCCTCCAGCGCTGCCATGGCTTCGGCCAGCCGGGCCATGTCTGTGCTGTCGAGCACGAAGATGAGGGTGTTGATGTCCTCCAGGTAGTTAGGCCAGCTGGCCCGCAGGCTGTCCTGTCCGCCGACATCCCAGAGGGTGAAGGATACGCCACAGGGAGTCTGCAGAGACTCCACGTTGAATCCCACCGTCGGGCAGGTCTCCACAGCCTGGCCGCTCTTCAGTTTGTACAGAAGCGTGGATTTGCCAGCGAAGTCGAGCCCCAGCATGACAACTCGAGCGTCTCTTTTCCGCCAGCCTTTGGAGAACAGCTTCCCCATCAAGAGACTGCTGCAGCTGTGGAAAAAAAAATGCAGCCAAAAAAAATAGCGAGCAAGCGTATTTCCTTGATGATGTCAGTGAATAACAGAGTGCTCAGTCCTGCCCCTCCGAAAGAGCACCTTAGGTTTGCTGAAGGAAGACACGGGCAGCCAGCTTTTGCTTCTCTCTGTAGCTCAAATGAGGTGAGAGCTATTATTTATGAGATGTGAAGCAGAGCCAGGGAGTGATGTTCAAAACAGCAGTTTCTATACCCCGGCTTCGCTGCTGCTCACTTCCATTTTCATTCAGGACCCAAAGTGATTGGTGCAAAAGAAAGCTAACATTTTGCAGGAAGGGGTGGGGAGACTGCGGAGCAAGTTTCCTCCTCACCACATGCATAAATAAATGAGCATTTGTTCATTGGCTTGACTAGGAGAAATCCACCCCCGGCAGGACAGGACAAGGAGGAACCCGAGTTTCAGACCAGGGTTACTCTGGGAATTTGCTGAATCACAGCTCAAGGGTGTGGATTTAAAGCCTCTTGAACAACAAGACAACAATTTTTCTGCCAGTCTTTCATTTAAGAGTTCAAAACAAATCACTGTATCATCAGATTTTACTACCTTTTGTGCAAATTGTAACAACAGCAATTTTAAAAAATGCACACAAGCATGGGTTTTTTAATGTCTCACTGAAATACAAGTCAAAATGCCATTCCTGGGGCAAAAATCCATAAAATTATTTACATCAAAATATTTACTACATTTTTACTTTTGTAAGTGAAGCAAAGTCAGTCCTCTGTGGCTGAGGGGGTATAAAAATCCCCTAATGAGTGGAAAACTGTTAAACAAGACAGCACCCTTTGAACTTTACATACCAGAGGCAAAAATGTGCTGCTGCAACAGCTTCCAGACTTGCTTGTGCAAGAGCGGCTGATGACAGCAAGCAGAGTCCCAGCAAAGCCAGTATTTATTTACCTTCTTTATTGATTGGGTTTTGCTCCTAAGAGGCTGCTCAGAGGTGTGCAGACCTCACCTCACAGCAGTAGTAAGGCAGAGCTGCTCTCTAGCCACATTTATTTGAGAAGGCAATGGGATTCACCTCTGGGACCGTGGGGGAACTTTTAACACATCTGTGGGATAATTCCCCAGCAATAATCTCCACATGACGGCTCCATGTCACAAGCTTTGCTGGGGGTGAAGTTCAGCGCAGCACGTGGAAGGGATTGTCTGGTCAGCTGGTGGTCACTGAGAGGTGTACCTCTTTCTCTGGGGGCAAGATACTTCAGTTTTCCATCTTTTACAGAAAGGAAAATTAATGAGAAATGAACACATGGTGTCCAGCCCAGATAGGCTGCATGGGATTGCAAGGGGTCCTACAGACCACATTTTCCACGTTACCTCTGTGATAAATGTCTCTCCTGTTGTTAATCCACAGAGCTGATTGGCACCAAGAGCCTCCACAAGCTTTATGCAGCTTGTGAATGTGCAAGAGGTTTTACGAGTCATGGAATATCAGGTAGGAAGGACCTCAAGGATCATCTGGTCCAACCAACCTTTCAAGGCAAAAGCATGGCTTAAAAAAGTTCACCACCCTCTCCAGCCAAATCTTAGAAATGTCCAATGCTGGGGAACCCACCACTTCCCGGGGGAGATTATTCCAATGGCTGATGGTTCTCATTGTGAAAAATTGTAATTTTGTGAACAATTAGAATCTCCCTAGGAGTAAATTGTACCCATAACCGCTCATCTTTCCCACAGACTCCTTGTAAAAAGGGATTCTCTATCTTCTTTGGAGACAGCCTTTAAATATTGGAACATGGTGACAAGGTCTTGTCATAAGCCTTCTTTTCTCAAGATTCAACAATAAAATTGTGCAGCATATGTTTATGTGTGATCTTTTCTAAAACCAGTCCATAAGTGCAAAGTTGGCAGAAAGCTCTCTAGATATGGATAAAAAAAGAGAACTACAATGTGCAGTGGATTCTGGCCCTTCAGAGCACTGTTTGCACACCCTGAAGCATGTGTTGCTGCCTGAGGGTTATCCTTTTCCTTTTGTCCATGTTCTTAATTTTTCAAAATAAGTTACATTTGTGCCCGGCTCCTTGATCTGCTTGTTCACCATTTTGGAAAAACCTTCCTTCTCATATTTCATTGTCCTTTAAGGTCAGTATAGTTGGTATTTTTAGACATAACAGTAAATCAAGTGAATTGTCTCTTGATCTTTTCATGTGTCTCCTGCCTTTGCTGCTGCTCATCTTCTCTGAGACTTGGCAGGTAGCTGTGACACACATCTGTTTTATCTGAACAGACATTCCCAGTACCGTAATTTCTTTCAAGTAAATTAAAATACAGGTACAGGAAGCAAGGGTGGAGACGGTACCAATGAATAACTGAGTATTTGAAATATGATGTGACAAAGTCTTTGATTGCATCACTCCCTCACATGCTACAGAAGAAGGCTGCTTCTGAAAAAAAAAAAAAAAAAGAAAGAAAAAGGAAAGGGAAAGGGAAAAGGAAAAAGGAAAAAGGAAAAAGGGGAAGGAAGAAATAAGGCCAGAACAAAGGATGCAACTAAGCACAGTTTTACTGATGATTCCCTTCAGGTTTTCTGTGGCACAGAATACAGTAATTCATGGGCAAATAAAGGAGACTCTATGTTCTTTTTGTTTTTTTACATGCTTATGCCCTATGTATTGAGCCACAGCCTATTTTCTTTCTTCCTGACAATTATTCCAAATAGAGGGTGAAAACTGTACCTTCAGAGCCTGTTCCACCCACAGGTATGTTACAAAAGCATAATATTTCCAATAAATAATACATAGGAGCAATTGCAAGTCTGTTTAAGATACAATGAAAGAAAAGAAAATAAAAGCAGACAAGATGAGTTCTGAGTGCGTCTGTTGCTGGAATAGAAAGGCTGGGTACTAAATAATTCAGACATTTTGTTCAGAGACAAGGACAGCCCCTATTCAAGCTGTGTCTTCTCTGGACAAAATAAATGTTCTTGTCTTGGGTTTCATGTCCCCAAATTCTCAGGAGTAATGCTAATTCCATTTATAGTTTCACAGATTTTCAGTCCATTTATTTGTTTGCTGTTTTTTAGGCATGCATTTATCTGCTTCCTAGATATTGATCCCAAAAAGCAATAATCAGTACTAGTAATATAGGAGAGAATCTCTCCTCCTTCCCATGCCCCAAATATCCCAGGGATATAAAGGGGATATTGTCCTGATCACTATATTCACTGTCATTTGTTCCAGCCTGTGCCACCTCTTTGGAAGGCAGCTCCAGGGAGACGACGCTTTGCATAGCCACGAATAAATAACAGATGTAGTTCTGGTCCTTGCCGTGAGTGTTCATCCAAATGGCATCTGCTTGGAACACGGAGATCTCAGTCTGGTGAACGCAGAGTGTGCCTCCCCATCCAGACGTGCTTGTGTCTCTGAGTAAGGCCACCAAAGCCACCAAAGCCACACAACCGGCCCTGCCCACATTTCCTGCAGGATCTCCTCACTATATCATATGTGGAAGGACTACCCAGGGAGGGGATGTTCAGACTAGCAGCTGGGGAGAAAGCCTGCTGGGAGCTGAAGAGGCCCTGGACAGAGGTGGATGTTTTGACCTGGAGAGCCCACCTGTCTACTGCTGGCAGCCACCTTGAGGGGGACTTCTCCAAGTTTGGCCTGTGAGAGTTCCTTGTGGACCTGCAAGAATTTGGATTCTCAATTGCTGGATTTGACCTAGCCATTGCCCCAGGCTAAAACCACAACAAAGCCAAATGCAGTTGTTCAGGCTTAAAGAACTTTGGCCTTTTTCTTTTCTGCATCCTGCTCCATTCCTCTTGTTCTGCCCCTGATTTGCGGCATGCCCGCAGGAAACTCACTCCTGCTAACAGAGTAATGCCAGTTCACTTGGCACTTGCTCAGGAAGCTGCCTGTTCCATCAGGGTCAGTGGGTAGCTGTGAGAGCTGGCAGCTGAAGGCAAGCTGCTTCCTCCCAAGACAAATTCCCACAGGCTTGAAACATGGCTTAGCATAGTCTGAAAGTTACACAAGACAGCCACAGGCTATGACATGCCCTAGAAAAGCCTGCCTGCAGTGATGTCTCTTGACAAGATGTGATCACTTAAAGTTGTACCAACACCCAAAAGTTCAGAGTGACAAGACTCACACAACAAAACACACAGCGGATGTTAAGCACTTGTCCTTCAGGTGCCCATCCAGCACTCTGAGAGGTGCTGGTGCCTCCAGGGCATTCCTTGTGGTGTTGGAAATGGGACATGGTTCTCACGGTGCAGCTCATCTTGTGGTCCTTGTTTTCCCCTCATTTCTTGGGACAAACATTTGATGAAGGAAAATGTTTTTTGGTATCATAAGTGGCAGCCGATATGCTATCAGCTTTCCACAGTTAACTCTTCCTAGTAGGGAATGGTTCTAGCTGGCAAGCACAAAAAGTCACCCGCTACACCCTCACTGATGCCATGTCACAGTACTCAAAGAAGGAAGTTTGGTCCTCCTCTCTTCTCAATCCTCACCCGTCTGGCCTGCTGGGACCCTCCCCCTCTGTTGAAGGACAGCAACCACTAGGACACAAACATGCCCACAGGTGTGAGGTCCTGCTCAGCACAGATGCCTGGTGGCCAGGGCTGGGAGTGCTCCTGCATGCCCCCCAGCCTGTCTGCTCCCTGGCTGGGGACAGTGGGACAGGTCCTGACCGCCAGACCCTGCCAAAACTCCCCACATTGCACCCTGACAACAAGGTGAATGTGGACAAATATGGCACAGAGCAAAGACTTTCTCCCCTCATGTTCTCATCCCTTAGCTGGCAGATGCTTCAACAGCAGGGTGGCAAGGAAAGAAAAATTACTTGCCTTGCTTTGACTTCGGTTTGAATTACTATGTCTTTTGTATATGACTGTAGAATATTTTTCATAAATATTGTTACTCTAGTCTCTGAATTTATAAGTTCTGAAGCTGTTTAGAATTTTACCAGGACACAGGTCCTCTCTCTAGACTTGCTTATTCAAGTGCTACCCAAATTGTTTTAGTTTTTCTCACATAAATTGGCAGTGTTCTGTATTTTTCTGTCTGTGTCACTGAAACTCTCATTCCAGGTCCTCCTTCTTAGGTCTTAAATTCACAGATCTTTTCCTCCTTGACCCCTAACATCTTAGCTTTGTCTCCTCAGGGCAACTCAAAATTAAGCTTCGTTGGCATCCTTACCTATCCTGACACCATCGTTCCCTTTCCTAATGCTATTCATTAGCTCTTTTCATGGTTGGCCTCTATCCCAGCTTAGGTCATACACTCATCTATGCCACATACTGCATACATGCCATTTTCACCTTAGAAACTAATTAAAATACAGCTCTGACTATCATGAAAGACCTTAATCTCAATTCTTCATTATTCTTAATGTTTCTAGTTGGAGGGTGAAGAAAAGAGCAAAAAATGTGTACGCTTACGAAAATGTCAATGTTATGTGAGCCAAAAAAAGGCTCCTGTATCCTAGTATTTGCTCCTCCATCTGCTGAATGTGAAAGCCATGAAGTAAGGACTGGCTTTTTGGGCTTTTTTAGTATTCCTTTGGTTTCTATAAGGACAAAGCCCTGCAGAGACTATCTAATGATGTTTAACCCTACTCTCTACCTGCACTAAATATAATATAGGTAATCTCTGTTACTTCTATGGGAAGTAAAAATTATACCTTGGAGGTATGCTGATGAAGTTGATCTCTCCAGATTAGTCCGGAGGAAATTTTGCTTTGCAATACACAAATCCAGTTCCCTTTAAGGTGTCCTTCCCTCATTCAAGTTCCAGAGGAAGAAAATGTGATTAAAATGACAGTGCAAGCATGGACCTGAAAATGCACTTTGTACAACTTGCCAGGCTCCAGAGCAACAGTGGAGTCTCACTCCCAGTGATCCACAGATTCAGGAGGCTTGGATTCAAGTTTTTGCTTTATCATCTGCTTTTAATTTTTGACTTAGCTTGCCTCTTTAAGGTATTTTATACCAATAAGCAAAATTTACTGAAAAGATACTGGAAATTATCAACAAGAATAAAAGGTACAAACTGTTCTTTACTACCTTTCTGTCTGGCAAAATGGACGAAAGCAACAAAAACCCATGACATTTCAGAAGTTGCATTTTATCGGTCTGACCACAGAGTGTCAATGTTTTCCCACACATTTCTCAATGGAAAGACTACCTCCAGCAGAATCAGCTCCTGCCAAACAGCAGATGTCAGAGCTCCTGCTTGGATTTACTGGGAGGCCCTCGACCCTCTTTTGCAGGTGGATCACTTTGAAACAGTTTCTGCTGAATAGCAGCTGTAGGTATGTTTTGTGTGCCTGTCCTTTCACATCCACAGGAAGCTGAAGGTGAGCACAGCAGAACGGAACTGGAATAAGATGCCAGCTCCATGCAGGTCACATTTAGCTCCAGATTGTTTTCACTTCAGATTTAGCTGGCATCATATCCTAGGACTCTGCAGTTTGAGTGAAAATAGTTAACCTACCAATAGAAAAAGAAAAAAAAAGCTAAACGAGGAGAAAAACAAGAAACACTTTGAAGAATTTTATTCCTTTCATATCCTTTATCAGGTCACTGATAGTTGCCATCATGACTCTTCACTGTTTGTGGTCACTTACGGAGCTGCAGACACAGAGCAAGCTTTTAAGTCAACAACTGACAAGATTATAAATTCCCCAAAACTTAGGTTTATCTATGACTATGCACACCTTTGTGATCTCTGGGTTCAACAACGTATCCTTAGGAATGAACTACAGATTCAGGTTGCATTAGGGTTTGGGGTGTAACTCCATGCTGTGCTATTGTCCATTTCGAATCTCAAGGGCTCCCACTTGGCCACCTGAGAAAAGCCCTTCACAGTCACCTGCTACTGCTATCAAGAGATGCAGGCTGAGGCTGTTGGTGTAAGGGAGAGGGATCAGCACCTGAGCTCACCCACCAAGGCCAGCAACACACATTATCTGTTCAAAAGGCAACAATTCCTTTTGTTCCACAAAACTTGTCTCTGAATAGCATTGCTTTGCCTGGTTGGCCTATTTAATGCTTTCATAACATTTCCAGTCGGTCATAACTTTTCCAAGATGGATATCAGGTTTCATAACCCTTCTCCTTGTAGAAAAAGAAATGTTAGGAAAAGTTGCTTTTTATTATTGCTGGCTTTTACAAAAAGCTACACTGAGAGAAAAAGAACTGAAAGTCGTTATTTGCAAGATTATAAAATTATTTCTGCTCCACACAGAGCATTTTTTTAGCTGTTTCAGCTGCTTGTAAAGCTCAGACACAGTATAAACTACCTGCAACTACTGTTTAAGGACTTATTGCATAATAAAATTAGTGTGAAAACTAATTAGTGATAACTAATAAGAAGAAACACGAACTTAAGTGAATAAAAAAACCTCCCTGACTCGGGGCTTGTATTCTGGTACTTGTTAAAACAATTGGGTTTCTGCATACAGTAACTAAGCAGGGCTGTTCAGCAAAACTAAAATCACAGTTCTGTTTATGCAGCTCCACCTTTGCACCATTTCCTAGCAATGTCAGGAAAGGCAGTTGTTCTTGACAGACAATTCCTTTGCGAAAGCCACAAACACAAGCTGAAAGCAAGTGTTGTGTGTGTTCCCTTTCTGGCTCTTTTGGGCCTCCCATGGAGGCACTGATGACACTTTTCCATGTATCTTATTTATGCCTCTTATTCTGTTGCTCAGAATTCCCACAACATATTCAGCAGTACTTTCCTGATGCCAGCAGCACAGTAAGCAGCAGCTTGGCAGGAAAATTCTCTTTTTATTCTGGACCTACCACTGTTCTTTCCTTGCCTCATATTTCAGGGCAGAATTTCTTCGGCATCACTGATTCCCCCTCAGAGCAACCCATGCACACTTGATCCCTGGGTTACCGAAATTGATTTTTCTTATTTTCTTTCTTTAAATTACAATTTCTTATTTGAATTTAGCTTTCTCCTAAATTGACCCCCCCCCCCAAAAAAAGAGATTGATACTTCCAGTGGGCTTGACCCTACTACTTTATGTTTCAGATCTATCAGGTCCCCACTCCCTGCAATCCCCAGCTGCCTTCTGACCCACTGTCAGGAAAAGAAGTCAATTTTGAGAAAGGAGGAAGCCATTTCCTGGTAATAACTCTGTGTTAACAAAAGGCCTCTCTTGGGAAGGCCAGTTTCCAATCTTCCCTTTCCCGGATCCTCCCGCACCACTCTGTCACCTACTTGATCGGCAGGTGTTGAAACGGAACCATAACGGGACACGACTGTGCCAATGCTAAGGCTGCCTAAATACCCTGGAATGAAGAGAAGGCACTCTGTGACCATGCCAGAAGATCCTTAGCCCTGTCTGTGGGATCCCTCTGGACTCAGGCCATACTGGCACCAGCCTCCAGCAGAGCCGGCACGGATCCTGCCACAGGCGGGCTCTGCTCAGCTGTGGCCAGGCCGAGAGGCCTGGGCTGGCCGCAGCCCCACCGCGCTTTGTCCTGGCTCCACACCCGTGAGGATGGGGGGTAGACATGTGCCATCAGCTCAGGAAGGGCACTGGGGTGCTGGAGTGGGTCCAGAGAAGGGCAATGAAGCTGGTGAAGGAGCACAAGTCTTACGAGGAGCGGCTGAGGGAGTTTCTGGTAGAGGGGGTCGTTCAGATTGCAGGAAAGGAGGCTCAGGGGGAATCTCATCGCTCTCTGCAGCTGTCTGAAAGGAGGGGGGAGTCAGGTCGCGGTCGGCCTCTTCTCCCAGGTGGGAGAACAGTGGCAGAACAGGAGGACAAAGCTTCAAGCTGCGCGAGGGAATGTTTTGGTTGTACACTATGAAGAAATTCTTCACAGCAAGAGAGCGACTGGGCACTGGAACGGGCTACCCAGGGAGGCGGTGGAATCACCGTCCCTGGAGGTGTTTCAGGAGAGACGGGACGTGGCACTCGGTGCCGCGGTCTGATTGGCACGGTGGCTCCTGGCCGAAGGCTGGACTCGATGATGCCAGCGGTGTTTTCCCACCTCCCTATCCCGTGATCCCGCGAGCCGCGCCGCGCGGGGGGGGGGCCGGGCCGGGGGGAAGCGTCACGCGCCCGCGCAACCGCCGCGCCCAATAGGAAGCGAGGAGCCGCCCACGTGAGGGAGCGCGCGCGAACGGTCAAGAGGGAGGGGGGCGCTCTCCCTCCCCCCCTCTGTTCCCGCGCCTCTCCGGCGAGTCACGTGATGTGGCGCAACTCTGCCCCCCCCGCTCCCCTCCCGCCGTGGTCACGTGCGCGGGCGCCGGCGGCGCGCGCGGCCCCGACGGCCGTGAGGGGCAGCGGGAGCGGCGGCTCCGGGCGGGGCGCGCGGGGGCCGCGCCGGGCGGAGCGGCCGCGGGGAGCCCGCCGGGGGCCCGCCGGGACCTGCCGCGGGCACCGGGTGAGCAGCGCCCGCCTCTCGCCCTCGCGCCGCGGCGCTGCGGGCGGAGGGCGGGCACCGCGGCTGCGAGGGTGACGGTGCCCGTGCGGAGCGGGAGAGCGGAGAGAGAGAGAGAGAGAGAGAGAGAGTCCGTGTGGCCAGAGCAGGGCTGGGCTGGGGACCCTCACCCGGCGCTCTGTCTCGCCGCCAGCCAGCTTCTCCCCACAGCTCTCTGGAAGCCTCGTACTGCATGTGTTTAACACAGTGTGTTTTTACGGCTTTTTTTATTTTCTGGAATTTTGGTTTGGTTTTTTTTTTTTTTTCCCCTGGTTCCTGGTGTTTCGGTTCATCCTTCCCTTTTGTCGCCGGCTTCCTGAAGGCTGAGTGAGATATCCGGCTGGTCGGGGGGAAAAAAAATGCAAAAAAAAGCAGGAAAAACTCAACGCTTTTATTTTTTTCTCCCCTCGCCCGGCTTTCTATGAGCAGTTACAGGGTTTCTTTGGCTTTTAATGCGCTTCTTCTAAATTGAACGGGTATTTGTTTCTTTGGTTTTTTTTTTTTGTTTTTTTTTTTAAGGAGCTTGCAACGTTCTAATTTAGAGAACTCTTATAAATTAATACTAGAGGAATATTTACCTTTTTTTATAAGGAACGTGCAGGGTTCTGATTTAGAAAGTTCAAGTGACCCGTTTGTGTTGTCCTCTACTGACGGAAGGTAAAATGGGCTTTAATCGTTCCGACAAGGGGTGGGATTATGAGAAAAAGGTACAAAGCATCATAAATGGAAATGTGTTTGGAGCACGGAGTTTTTTAGGAAAAACTTTGGAAGCTGTTTGGAAGATGCATTCATTCTTTAGAGCCTTAATATTAATATTTTCCCTTGAATACTTATCTCTCTATGCATCAGATTGAAAGACAGGCATTGCTTTAAAAGATGTCTTGTCCTCAGTGAATGGATTTGATAAGTTGCATTAATGTCTAAGCGTAAATGAAAAAAAAAGTTAAAAGGCGTAGCGGGGTTGTAATTAGGGTTTTGTAATTGGAGTTTTGTTATGGTGGGTGGATGACTGTCATCCTAATAAGGGTGATTTCCTGCGGTTAAACCAGTCGTGTTCAATAGTATTCACATGCATAGTGCTTTTTGCTTGTTTATCTCTCTCAGCTGGTTGCTCAAAGCAAACAGCAGGTCTGGTTGTCAGCCCTTGGATCAGCGGTTCTTTCCTCCCCTGTGTTGCACATTAAAGGCACCTGAAGATATTTTGTTTAGAGGTTTGGAACACATGGGTTTTGCCATAGCAATTTTTCTTTGTATAAGGCCCAAGGAAAGTAAGTTAAGGCACATGATTTCAGGGACTATCAGTATCTTTTCATTGGCAGGGAGAATGCCTCAGTAATGTCACTTGGTTTATGCATCTGATTAATGTCAATGGTAGTGTTAATATAATAATAATATATTGTTTCCATGTTCTTTCTCAATGCCGAAATAGGAAATCAAAAAAAAGCAAACATAAACTGGAGAAAACAGGGGGAAGATCAGTGTTATGTGAAGGATTTGGTTCTTGGTTGAGGTCTATTTCAAATTAAAAAGGGATTAAGTGTGCCGGTCACTCTGTGTTGTTCTAAAGCCAGATATCCCAGCTTTTGTGTTCTCAGTGCTATGCGTAATTCCCAAAGACAATTAGGAGAAACGAAGGCCCGAGCCTGCACTTTTTCTGTGCAGGAGTAGGACTGCCCAGCTGGAATAAACTGCAACATTGGAGCCTGAGGAAAGAGTGAAAGAAACAAAGGTGCGATTGTGTTCCAACAGCCTTTGCAAATAAGGGGATAATCTTTGAGGAGTTAACTATAGTTTTTTTGTTGCGAGTACAATTGGTACTGTTTCCCGGTAGGATGTTGTGTTAGGCTATTGTTCTATCCAGCGTGGATTTATTTAGCTGTACTATAAACTCTGTAGAACGGTATCTAAAATCATTTTAACAAAGCATTTTGTAAACGCTGCTGGGTTTTTTTGTTTGGTTGGTTTTTTTTTTAAGGCAGGGATTCATGTTTGCCTTGCATGTGCCACTGTGAATTGGCTCCAGGCATTTTATTTAGAAAGCAAATTACTGAGGAGATGAATGTGTAGGCAGCACATTGGCACAAAATTTTTGAGGGGCCTATATCTCCAAAAGTGCTTTTATAATTGTAAGCAGATGTTGATGTTTTCCCCCTAATGCTGGTGACTGCTCCGAGGTCAATTTCTTTTTCATTCCAATATGTGGCCAGTTCAGCTTCCTTTTTTTCACAAGTCGCCCTTTCTTGCTTATTTTTAGCCTAAGTGAAATTCAAGCAGTGATCTCTGCTTCTGTTCCTGTTTGGATACTGAGGTTGGTGGGTCATTTCAGAGATGTCAGAGCTATGAGAAGAGGTGGTGTTGATGTAAACTCCCTCTGCTGGTTGATTTTACAGCAGAAATAAAGCTTTGTGTTTTATAATTGTTTATCTCTGCACTATGCAGCAGAATTAACAGTTAAAAGGTGGCATACAGTGTTTCTAAAAGCAGCTAGGGCACCCAGCTTAAGCTCATGAGTTTTTTACTCATAAGGTTTTTAGTTGCAACAACTTAAGAGCTGTGTATTGATACATGACAGATACTCCTTAGCCACTGTTGCCTTGTTGCACACAGAATCTGAACAGTAGCTTGAGAGGTAATATATTGACAGAGCCATTAGCATGCAGATTAAAACGCCTTGGTTATTTCGGGCTCCATCTGGTACATTTGCTACTATGTTGCTCTTACAAACTTTTTCAGCCCTTGCATAGTGTGTGATGTAGCAGGGTCCTATCGGGAAAAGTAAATAACCTTAGGCCTGGGACTGACGCACTGCAGGAAGGGTGAGTGAAGGACACTGGGTTTCTCTGTAGTACTGCTTGCAGTGACATGTCTGGAGTCTCCTGGATCAGCAGCCTTTTGTAGCAGGGATTTGCCCAGAAGAAACTCTGCACACGCCTGGCCCCCCCAGGTTCAGGCGAATGTGGTGCAGAGATAAAGTGTGAATGTGATTGGTGTGAGGGGTTAATCATGGTATCACAGAGCATCTGCCCTTTTGGAAAGTGTGCAGTATGTCTCACATAGGATACTATAATCAGTTTGGGTTTAGGTTTGATAACACTGAGTTACTTCACTGACATCTCCATTTACAGTCCTATATTTAAAAGTAGATTCCTCAAATACTTTTTTCTTGCTGTAGACCTTTTTTTTTCCTTCCCATGGCTGCCAGAACTTTTATTGGAAAACTAGGAAATTGACTGGGGTTGCTAAGGGATCCATCTTTAGACAGAAAAAAAGGTGGTGCTTCTGCCTAGGTGGAGCATTTATTTTCTGTGGAAAATGAGGAATAAGTAGTTAAATCAGTTTTCTATGCACAGTTACAGTTAAGAAACAGTAGTCAGTATGTAAGGTCCAGAATTTTCAGGTTTGTGTGTAATTTCTCTCTCTTAGACATACTGATAAAGAAAAATAGCTGCTGTTGCTACTACAGAAGTGTTGAAAGCAAATGATGATAGGTACTCCAGCAAATGGGAGAATCTAAGGGCAGGAGGTAAGAGGTTTCAAGAGGAGGGGAAAAGTGTGTCTTTGAGGAGAAACAGTACATGTTGCATAAAAGGCAAGAGAGGGTTTTTGTTGTTTGTTTGGTTTATGGATTTTTGTGAACCTTCATTGATTGCTAAACCTGGATAGACTTTAGGATTGAGATTTATTAACAAAACTAACCTGCCAGTGCCAGATGAGTTGTCCTTAAGAACCTTTTGTGGAAAACCCCTGAAATAACTGTAGAATTGTAGTAATAGTTGAAATGGCTGAAAACAGACAGTATTGTTTTGGATAAAGCAATGTTAACACTTGTTAACAATTGTAGCGGTCTTCACCTGTGGATGGAGTTCATTGCTTATATCTTCAATTTGCAAACTGAAGTGGGATTTCAAGCGGGAATTCAAGCACAGCCTCTCCTGTGCTTGAAAGCTTTTATTTACTGTTACTAGTTTATCTGGCAAGATATCAGGTTGAGTTTTGAGGTATGGGAAGTACAGTGTAACTTGCATAAATTTTGGATGTGCTTGGATGGTTTTGTCAAAGAGCAGTGGTTAACTGAGTTATAAGGAGCAGAAAAGAAGTCAAATGGGTTACAGACCTAGTGTATAGATCAGGAAGGGAGCACGTTTTAAACTGGTTACCTTTAGAGCAGAATAATACACCTCTGGGTGCTGTAAAACTTGTCAATTTGCTAGGATATTCTCTATCAAAATAATATGTTGTCTTCATTTCTTTAATTAACAGGATATGTTGAAAATAGCTTCAGTGAAGAAAATACTTTTCTTAATATCCAGGTTGAAATGTTTGTGCTTTGGCAGTTGTATATTATATGAGGCAAGTTAAATAGGTGAAGTCAGAAGGGACACTTACTTGGTCTGCTCAAAAGAACAAGTCATTGCTGCCTTGTTTTAATTGATTGATAGTGTCATGTTAAAAGATTTGCCAAGGTGAGGTAACAAATCTTAGCAGGTAGCTAGCCTGTGCCTGGACTAGAAACTAAGAAGGCTTAAAAGTATCCAAACCTGTTTAGCTGTGTAGAATGTGCTGTGCCTTGGCATCCGGCAGACTTTAAAAAAAAAAAAAAAAAAAAAAAAAAAGCTGTTCTACAAATAGATTTATTATGAATTTGCCATTTGGAGATTTTGCCGTTTTCAAGACCTGCTTCAAATGTGGAATGCAGAGTTAAGTGAGGCTCTTAGTGAGAGAGGTGCTTGTAGAGCAGAGCTGGGTTTGTTGGATCAAGGTTATAAAATCTGATAAGGAAGCAACCTTGCCTGGCTTTTGTTTGTGTTAGGGTTATTTTTGTGGTCATAATTCCACTGTGACTTCAGTATTTCTCAAACTTTATTTGTTTTTATTATCGTTACTACTGTTTTTAAACCTCTTTCTTCCAAGATACATATGCACTGAATAACAGTTGACTGCTGTTGTTAAATAGCTTTCTGAAGCTAAGTCTTTGTTGTCAGCACGGTTTTGAGAACCAAGCATCAGAAGAAAAGGAAAGAGGCTGTCTTATGTTCTCACTGTTATCCATATCTGATATCCAGGCATCATCAAGAAGCAACCTGACTTGAAAGCAGCACAGCAAAGAATAGGTGGATTGGGTTACACTGAAGTAAACAAATGAAAACGAAAGGAAAGAACTTAGTGTTGATGAGAGGATGGCATCTGGGTAGAGAAGGCAATTCTTACCCAGGGAATGATTCCCTGCCTTTTTGGTTTTTACTGTTCTATAATGATATGTCTTGTCACCGACATTCTGTGGAATTCTTCACCTAATGCTCTCCGCATTTCGCAAAACTTGCTGATACCCCTGAGCATGGATCATAGCTTGTAAGTGGCAGAGTCCCCTCAGGGTGTGAGTGCTGTTATGTGCAGGGTTGAATGGCTAGATGAGCTCTGGATGTTTGTGCTGACTGTCAGCTTTGCTCTTGAACTGCTGCAATTGGCCTGAGGAAACTGGGAAGAGGGAGCACTGGAGAAGGATGGATTGTATACATCTGTGTTCATTGGCAGATACCTCTATATCCAGTCATGTTCCCAGCTTTTAAATGGGATCCAGCTTGTTTCCAAGTAACAGATTATGGCAATTTTACTTAATTACATTTCTCTGATATGTTTCACTGCCTAATTGCACAAGCTCATGCTTTTCTGCTCTCACAAGTATTTTTTGACCGTAACAGCTTTTGATTACATGAGAGATGGCAGATTTGGGTCATGTGTACAAAAGCCCCAGCCTTATTTTTATTTTCAGGTTTCACATATGTATCAACTGCTTACTTACATGGCATATGCAACTTGTAAGACTACCAAAAAAATCACTATTAAAAATTTTATTCATTGAAATTGCAAATGAAATCCTCTCTGAAAATTCCCTCTGAAGTCCACTGCCACTGGTGGATGTTTGCTAGATCACAAATTCTTAATAAGTTTGCTTGCAAAAGAGCAGATGTTCAGCTGCATTGGATATAGTTTACTTAAATATCCTGTTAAGAAAAGGTCTTTTTTTTCCGGTGTCCTAGCAGTGGCTAGCTATTTGTTCACACCTGAATACATGGAAATACGATTACATATTTCATACAGAACAGAATGTTTACTTTCAGAGCTAAGTGCCTTTTTCTCCACATAAAGGAATTTACCTTATTGTCTGTTGATAAAAGTGTGAAATATGCTTTTTAGTAAGGTTTTTTTTTTTTGGTTACAGCAATGTCCTGTTGTTTTTAGAGGTGTCATGACACACAGCAGCATCATGGTGGATGTAGGCAAGTGGCCCATATTTACCTTACTGTCCCCCCAAGAAATTGCATCCATTCGGAAAGCGTGTGTGTTTGGAACATCGGCCAACGAAGCCATTTACATCACGCACAACGATGAGGTGAGCCTGTCATCAGACTGGGTGGGTGCTCCACAATTAGCTGTTTTCAGGGCCCACTGAATATTTGTAGTTTTAATATCTTCTCAAAAGCATTATGTGAAATATGTGCTTTTCAAAACGTGATGGATGTAACATTTGATTTTTTTTAGATTTTTTTTTTAGTTTTGTATGGGGTCAATATGGATGGACTATTTAGAAAACTTTCAAGTGGCAAAGGCCAGGGTGGATTACGTGTACTTTTGAAGGCAGGCAGAATTTAAAAGAAGTTGTGATAGCTTGAAGTTAATGCAAACACACAGGTATGAAGATAGAAAATGAGGTTATGGCTTACTAAGCAAAAAATACAATGGAACATTATCTGTAGATTTTAATGATTCAGAAGCTCTTTATGAGTTAGTATTGTGCTGCTGAAAGAAAACAAGCCAGCTGTTCTGGGATGTATTGATGGGAAGGTTTCTCACATGACTGGGAAGAGTAGGATTTTTTTTGTTCCCTAAGTCTCATCAAAAGTTCCTGTAGGATGAGCCCCCCATAGTATAGCTCTTTACATCTTATGATTTGTATGCTATTTACAGTCTGATTTTAAAATAAGATGGTGTCTTCCACTTTTCACAGTTTCAGGCTTTTTATGGTGCAGTTCCTGCAAATAAAAAGACTAACTTCCAGGACTGTACAAATCTGAATAATACAGACTCATCAGTTAACATCCAAAGTGTCCTTATGCTGACTCTTGAGATTTCTTAATTTCCATGTGGGAAGTCTCTGGCCCCTGGGGGTCAAAGGTGAAACTAGTCCCAGTTAATGAAGATCTGGGTATTGCCACATCTGTTTATACCTGAGTAGACATGATTTGAAATGAGTATTCCTTTGTTTTTCAGGTATTTGTTTTTGGACTGAATTGCAGTAATTGTTTGGGAACTGGAGATAATCAGAGCACAATAGTACCAAAGAAATTAGAAGCCTTATGTGGAAAGAAGATCTCCAGTCTCAGTTATGGAAGTGGACCCCATGTTGTACTTTGTACTGAAGGTAGAAAATTAACATTTGGTATAGAAACATAAGTTAGAGATTTTTAAGTTCCACTTGCATTTAACAGGAATGGATTAAGGTATAATTGTATTAACTTGTTAACTGGCTAATGTCTGCTAAGAGGTTCTCATTGGTCTTAAGTGGAAGTAAATGGATTTTGTAATAGGTAAAGTTTCCATTTCCATTATGTTGAGGTTGTAGCATTTTACTCTGTCCCTTATGATGTTCTTTGTCTTACCTGTGCACTTCCATTTATTTCCACAGTCTAGACCTTATGCTGCGATATATGTATATAAAACAAAGTATATAATTTTTTTAGTATACAGATGATTCTTGTAATAGTTTCACTTTTTGTTAACATCCTTTCACTTTCATGTTGGTGTTTGCTAATTTCTTAAAATCTGTCTTAACCTCTTCGGAATTTTTAATAGTTTTCATCACGAATATTTTTGCAGATGGTGAAGTGTATGCTTGGGGACATAATGGTTACAGCCAACTTGGAAATGGCACAACCAATCAGGGCATTACTCCTGTTCAAGTTTGCACAAATTTGTTAATAAAGAAAGTGGTGGAAGTAGCTTGTGGCTCTCATCATTCCATGGCCCTCTCATTGGATGGGGATGTAAGTTGAAACCTGTTCAAATCTCTTAATCTCCTTTTTGAAGTGAATAGTGGAGGTGACCTTGCAGTTCGAACTTCAGTTTCTACAGTGTAGTTACAAACATAACCTTTTCTCCTGCTGCCTCAGGCTAGGGTGTCCTTTTTTTCAGAGCAGACTTGAAAACAACTAAAAAAACCCACAAAAAACAAATTTCCAACCTCCACTGCCAAAAAAAAAGCAACCCCCAAACCAAGGGAAATCAAGCTCAGTAAACTTCTATGTCTCTCAGGGGTGAGACCAGAAAGATGTGCCACTTACAGGTGAAAGCATGGTTTGTGAGGTGCAAAATGTAATCTATTTGCTTGCAGATCTGTAGTTAGGGGGTGTATTGAGTTTGTATTTACTAGTTAATATTTGGTCTGTTTCTTGTAGTCTTGCAGTACCAGTGTGGAAATACAAAAGTATGTTGCTCTGCACACCTCTGAGTACCTTGGTGAATAGCTGATGAAAGAGCACTTGGTTTATATCCAAGCCTGCTTTACACTGTTTGTTTATGTGACTTCAGGCTATGTGTCATGAGAAACACATACAATTAGTTTCCAGTTATGCAGATTGGACCAAGGTATGCATAGTGGAAAATCTGGTTTCAGCTGTGCACTAACAAAAGAAAAGCTCTAATTTTAAAACCTTATAACAATGAAAATGGAAACTACGGTTCTTTACATCCTGGTAATCTGAGCCTGTCTGTGTTGTGGTCTAGCATGGAATAATGGTGATGCAGTAATGCAAAGTATTTTACGGGTAGGAAAGAGAGCTTGGGTTAACTTAAGTGGTCTGTGTTTTATCTGAAAACCTACACTTAGGAAAGATTTTGTGCTGTCATGTTTGACTTGGTTAAGCTGTAAAATCTAGTGAGCATGCAGGAAGGGGAGGGCGTTCTCTGATTACTTACACTAGAGGTGCCAGCTGCTGTGTGGTAGCCGCCTGTGATCGCCATGCTGTCTCTTATCATAAATGTGACATGCTTGAGACCCCAGTGGCAGTGGGGAAATTTCTTTGTGTTGACCATGGAGTTGATATTTGCAGCTTGCTTGCCAGTGTGGCTCGTTAATGTACTCTAAATCTATCTGTGGTGTACCTTGCAGTAACTTTGTTTGTTTATGCCCTGAGCTTTTACCAGTGTTGAGTGCGCTGAAAGCAGCAGAATGTGTTAAGCAGCTTTATTTACAGAAAGATTTGGCTGCCAAAACCCTTGTGACTTGATATACCTGAAGCCTCAGGGGGACATTGAAGTTGCAAGTATTTGTGGAAATACCTGGCATAATTGTTTTTTTGGTTTGGTGCAGTTTTAATGCAGGGCAAATTTTAAAAGTAAGTATCTTAGTGATAGAATTTAAGGAATGCAGACATTCATGCTTCTCTGGCATGTTCTTTGGCATTTTGATCTACCTGCTGAGATTCTCCACCTAAATATTTTCTGTTACTGGAATTAAAGTATTTTATAAAGTGTCTTCAAATATTCAGTAGGAATCAAAGATCCAGCAGTTAGAAGTAACAAAAAGCAAAAGACTGATTCCTTCTGTTCATATTATTTATTGTAAATGGGTTGCGTTCATGGGGGGGTCTTTTGTTCTTGGCTTTGGTGGCTTGAGGTTTCTTTGGTGCTGATGGAGGTGTTTGTTTTTAATGACTTTCAACCACTCTTGGTTTGGTGTTGCAGTAAACAGAGAGCTTCTGGCACCAAAGGATGTGCAGGCTTCTCGTGAGGGTACCTGTCAGTGGGCTTGTACTGCCAAGCGTGTCTGTGGAAAGATGTTTCCAAGAGGACAGACTTGAACTGCAGAATGAACCATCAGAAACAGTTCTGTGCCAAGCTGTGGGTGTATATGCATGTAATAAAAATTGGAGGCACTGAAAACACAAAGTTATAATTTTTTTTTTTTTTTTTTTTTAGCAAATGACTTCCCTGTCTTCCTGACTTTCAGATACAAGGAACTAGTATTTTTGCTTATATTAGTACTAGTTTGCCACTGGAAACTTTAAACTGACAGAAATTGTGGGGTTTTTGTTAATGCTGTTGTGTAAGAGAGTTTAGCTACTGTGGAGCATGGGCTGACCAAATACTATTCTTTCACAGCTGTT
Organism: Acanthornis magna; assembly: GCA_036785705.1. NCBI lineage: Eukaryota > Metazoa > Chordata > Aves > Passeriformes > Acanthizidae > Acanthornis > Acanthornis magna. Next base: position 20,842,510 of record JAWUZG010000090.1, read on the forward strand.
GAAAGATGTAGAAGAGGTATGATGAGTGTCCAGCAATAACCTGGTTTAGTGTCCCATGAAGAAAACTACATAGCTCTAAACTGGGGAGTTGAAGCGTTTCTGGAAAACAAATGGCATTCTGGCTTGCGTTCCTTTTTCCAACATCATGAAATTATAGAGACAATCACTGTGATCTTTGTCTTATAGTCTGACTTGTATTTAATATGGAAATATGATCCTTATTGCTCTGTTGCAATAAGCTGGAAAAAGTGCTGTATTCATATTTGCTAGATCAGTCCTCATGCTGTTTATAATTTTAATCTGTTGAAAATGAAATTTAAGCATTTTAGCTTGTTAAATGGGATAGTTGACTCAATCTGATGCTGAGTACAGAGAGGTTATCTATTACTATCATTACTAAGGCTTAAACTGTGTGGTTTTGTTTGTTTGTTTTCATGGACAGCTGTATGCTTGGGGCTACAATAACTGTGGTCAAGTTGGATCTGGATCTACAGCCAACCAGCCAACTCCTCGCAGAGTTTCAAACTGCTTGCAGGGTAAAATTGTAGTTGGCATTGCTTGTGGCCAGACCTCCTCCATGGCTGTAGTAAACAATGGTGAGGTAAGTTCTGCTGCTGCTGCATTCTCTCATTCTCTGTTACCTGAACTTCACAAATTGGTGTCTGAATATGGAGAAATGCTGGCAGGGAGTGCTCAGGGTAATAGTTGTATTGACTGAGTTACCCTGGTAACTTCTGTGAGACTACCTGAAGGAAAACGCTGCAAGTAACTGGGGATGGTGTCTTTAAACATTCCTTCTTATGGCAAAGACTGTATTGGAACGCAATTCTTAAGAAGTCTGCAACTGCAAGAATTTGAACAGTTGTATTAAGCATGTCTGTCTTCATGTTGCAATAGATATTTAACATAAATAATGTTATATTCTTTTAATTCATTAAATTCATCTCAGTTTATTTCTGTAAAGCATGCACAATTGAAAAGTTAATTTTTCTGCAAGAATGCATTGGCTGATCCTGTTTTTTAAACACGTTGCTTAATTACCAGCAACAAACCCAAAACATTCTTTGGAGCATTGCGATCCCATTGTGCAGCTGTTCCACTTGACATAAGTTTATGGTGCTGTCTTGCTTTTAGGTATAAACTGTAACCTCAACTTTACTACATTTCACCAAATTCAGAATGTAGCATCTCCTTGTGAATGGAAGGACTGTAAAGTCCTGGAGGTTGAGATGAGCTTACATTGTACATACATATGTCATGGTGTGTCCACTGTAACAAAACTTAAGGAAAAATTCGAGATAAACTGGAGATTTCCATTTAATCTAATCAACTCATCAGAATAATTAATTTCATGTTCTCTTTTAAAAAAGAGAAAAGTAATAAGGAGAAAGATGGTGTAAAAGTCAACTAAAGTGTTGATGCTCAGGATGATGATGGGAGAGATTTTGGTCAAGTTTATTGCAAAATTCCTACTACTTCAAAGGTGTGTTTTTAATATCTTTAAAAGGTAAATGCAGCATTGAAAAGTTGAGTGCAGTAAATCATTGCAGTATAATTAATATCCTTCAGCCTTCTCTATATTGCTCTTCAAATAGCATACAGTTTTTTAATAGTAAGTACTTTTCTTGGCTTGTGCTTGATACGAAGTGTTAAATGCTCTATACTCCTAGAGAAGAGTGGCTTAATTTTGTTTTCCGTGTGCACTCAGGTGTATGGCTGGGGTTACAATGGCAATGGTCAGCTTGGCCTGGGAAACAATGGCAATCAGCTGACGCCGTGCAGAGTGGCAGCGCTGCACAGCGTGTGTGTGCTCCAGGTATGCCCGACGTGGAAATGATGTGCATTCCTGCTGCTAGCTTCTGCTGGAGCCCTCTCTTTGGAATATTATACCTGCTGCTAGGTTTCACTAGTTCCCATGCTGAATTTTTTTAGCTCCTATGAATTATATTTTGCTCATGTTAAGTGCAAGTAAGCTGTAAAATACTTGTTTTGATAAGTGCTTGGAAAAAATTGTAGTTGGCTACTGTAACTAGCTGTAAATTATGCTCTGGATACAAATTGCATTTTTGTTACAAAGTTAAATGAAATGTGCTGGTCAGGGACAAGAAACTAAGGTGAATCGGGTGTTCGAAGCGGGTTCTGCTAAGTATTCTAGTTCTAGTATTCTGATTAGTCCTTCAGAAGCAAGGGGAGTGAAAAGACAAGAGCCATGGGTGTGGGTTTGATTGTTTGGTGATTGGTCTAGTTTAGTTTGTTGGGATTTTGTTTGGGGGTTGTTTTCCAGCTAAAGAATCAAACTAAAATTTGGGATTTCCTGGGTTTTTAGTAAGGTTATGTAGATTTGCACGTGGTAACTTGGGTTGAAGGGTTGTTGGCTGTTGAACTGCAGCTCTCCTCATTACAGAGTACTCATACTGTATGGTATCCAGAACAATCCAGCTCTGAAGTACTTTCAGAGTATTGCAAGATGTGATGAAGTAGTTCAGGATTCTTCATGTGAAAAGAAAGCAGGTAGCATCTAGGGAGAATTGGCCAGTAATTGGCCAGTGTGCAGTAAATTATTTGGGAATAGCCAAGTAAAATAATGAAGCTGGGATTTTTCCAGTACCTACAGCTAACATACTTTGTGTTGGCTGTAAGTATTGAGAAGTAACACATTGTAGTGCTGAGTGAAGAATACCTGAGATGCTTACCCTGAGCTAGGGAAAGGTAATGTGTGCGATATTTTGTTTCTCATCTGTGTTTGGTTCAGGAGTAACGCTTTATACATTTACTTACAGATTGCCTGTGGCTATGCGCACACTCTAGCACTAACAGATGAGGGCTTGCTCTATGCCTGGGGAGCTAACACTTACGGGCAGCTGGGGACTGGCAATAAAAGTAACCAGCTCAGCCCCGTACAGATCATGATGGAAAAAGAAAGGTAATCTTGCTGAAGCTGTTTCTGGATTGATAAAGTCTGAGCATGTGTTATGCAGTCTCTAGCACTGGAAGCATGCATGTGTAGGGCTTGGTGGATTGTTTATCTATTGCTAATGTTAAAAACAGTGGAAGGGATGGTAACTTACTGTTTACAACAGACTGAGTGCCTTTTGCTGTCTGTAATGGTTATTGAACACAAACACACTTTGCATTTACTTGATACTGGAAGATAATGAATGAATGAGTGTTAGGCTGTTCTGTATATGGTTCCTTTGCTCAAAACTGGAGCTATGAAATCAATAAGCCAAGCCTGAACTGAGCCCTACATTAAAAAAAACAAAAAAAAAAAGTGGGGGCAAAGGAAGCACCACCTTTCCAAGAAGTGACATGTGAGGAAAAACAAATTCTGAAAGGTTGAAAATAGTCCACCATGAAAGCAGAACTCAATTTGCAAGGTAGCTTGAGCTAAATGTTAGTACCCACTTTTATTAGTGGTATCAGTTACTAGTTTGTACTTTTTTTGTTTCCTAGACTCATAAAAGAATGGAATTAACAGTTGTCAATCTTCTTTCATCACCCTTTCGTCATATTTGGGGTAGCTCTTTTGCTGTTCACCTACAAATGTGGACCTCAGTCCCATTCTTTGAACCGTTGTGTACACCTACAGATTAATGTACCTTGGCTTGGTCTATAGATCTCTTCATTTGTAATCTCCTCTTAACTAGGACTCACTTCTGCTTGTTTTTTCTTCTCCATCATCTTTATGGGAAGTCATTCCTATATTTTGTTGTTTCTCCCACATATCACTAAATTTACAGTATTGAAAATGTTTAAGAGCTTAAAAAATGGGTAGGGGGAAAGAAGAAAAGGAGCTATCACAATAAAAGCCACTGAGGTGGGGCTGATTTGTCTGTGAAGGAACTGACGCTAGCAAAGCAAAACGAAATATTCTTTACAAAGCAGTGGAAGAGAAATGTGTACATATGCAGACAGAGCAACTTTGTTTTGTTAGTGATTTATTTCATGAGTGAACTAAGGGGAACTGTTGCGTTTACAACCATAAGTGAACTCAGACATGGGGTTATAATACAACTGGCATTTGTTCAATGGCTGAAGCAGGGAGAAAATGCCATAGAACTTCTGCTTGGAATCTAAGGGAGAGATAAGTCACTTGAACTTGCTTATCTTGCTTGACTTGGCTCCCTTGGAAACTGTGCTAAAAGTGGGTGAGCTGCCATTTCCCATGAAGCACATTATTGCTGCTCCTGATCTTTTAGTTTATGTAACTCTTTTGTCATTTATATTTAATGCTGGCAACAGTTACTTGGGATGTTGCATTTGGTGCTGTCTTGAAGAATATTGTACATATAGCTTGTAAGGAATGTTTAGGCTTTATTTTGTGTTAGCTTGGGGGAACAGTTGTAAGGGTCAGCTTCCTGAATTTTGGTGTTAAGTGCATGCTTAGCATGTTACCCTGGACATGTACTATAAGTGTTTATATACATGCATCATACATGTGTTATGGTACATGTTCTGCTGTACTTCTGAAGTATGGTATAGTTATGTAAAAAGACAAATCTGTTCTAAGGAAAGAAAGTTTAGAGAAGGAAGTAGTTTAGGTGGATAGCTGTGACAGAAAGTAAGTTATCCCTAAAATAAGTACTCTATCGTGTATCTTGTAGAGATGCTGATCAGTCTTCTATCTGCTGGAAATTATTGGTACATATATTGAAAGTGATTCTCTGAGTTTTATCTTGAAATAGCTTTTGCACTTAAAATGTGAATTTTGTGCTAAAGAAGTGGTTTTTGCCTATAAATCTAACTCTTCATGGATATTGTTCTATAAAGGAACAGACATTTTTGTGTGTGTGTTCTTAGATTGCTTGGAAAGATATTTATTTGTTCTGCTTGATGTGTTTCTGGCACAAAACCATGAAATCCTCTGATGCAGTTCTACCACAGAGAAAGAACAGGAAAGCATAGCTTTTCTTTTGAATGCTGGAACCTCCCTGTTTTGCTTATCACATGCACAGAAACTCTGGCAATGTCTTTGTGGTGTTTTAATTGGAATTATGTTTCTTCTCAGTTCTTGTAATGCTTCAGATAGGAATTTAGGGATTGCCTGAGTAACGAGGGAACAGGATAGATAAGTGAAGCATCAGCAGCTTTAGTATTCTAAAAAACTCTGTGAGGTGGGTGAAAGGATTATGTAGACTTTATTTAAAGAACAACCATAGCTCTTAAAAGATTCACTCCTCTCAAATGAGGCAATGTCTATGTTTCATGTTGGATTTCAGTGTTGAGAAAAGTAAACTTAACAGCAAAATAAGAAGTCTGAAGTACAGGCAGTGGGTCAGATCTCTGTCAACCTACAAAAATCAAATTAAAAGGGGGTAGAAGAAATTTCTTCTTGACTATAAGTTTCTGGTGTGTTAGTTTTTAATGGGAAAAACAAAACTTGTTTTCTTCTTCATTGCTTTTCCCATGGGGATGAAAAAAATAGGAGGAATATCAACTGATGAGGGTGACATAGGTTAAAGCAATATCTGATTACAATAAAATCTACAAGCAATCTGAAAATGCCTTTGTGGGATTTTTAATACCTGTTCAAGAAGTATCATATTCCTGCAGGACAAAAAACCAAGTACAGGAATGTGATGCATAGTTTGAATGGCTGTATTTTGGTGAGGCCTTTGGAAAGTTACTGGATTCCATCCCCGCGCGTGTCTGACTGGGTTTCTTGTGTCCGCAGGGTTGTGGAGATCGCAGCCTGCCACTCTGCGCACACGTCAGCTGCCAAGACCCAGAGTGGCCAGGTGTACATGTGGGGCCAGTGCCGGGGGCAGTCTGTGACCTTCCCCCACCTCACCCACTTTGCCTGCACTGACGATGTGTTCGCCTGCTTTGCCACCCCTGCCGTCATGTGGCGCCTGCTCTCCGTAGGTGAGCCCCAGCTCCCACTATCCCTGTGTCCATTTGTGGTGGTTAGTACAGGATACTGCTTCCCTGGCAGGCACCTGCTCCAGGGAGGGTCAGCAGCTAGCTGCTTTTTAATTCTGAAGAAAACAGTCTGTTTCAGCAGCTGAGGATCCAGGGTAGGGTTAACAAGGTTGTTTGCCAATGTACATCCAAAGCAAACCCTGTTTTACCATTGCACTGTGAATATTGTGTATTTCTTACATTTGTGTTGTTTGAACTCCAGGTCCAGGAAGGAATCCTGAGTCATTTAATGAAACTTTTTTTCTCCTCTTAAAACTATTCTTTCTTAGAAGGCTACTCCTGAGGCTTGCTTTTTGGTATCTAACAACTTTGGATTTTAAGTGTTGTCTCTAGCTTTCCCCTCATTAGTATTTGCCCTTCTAATATGAATATGAAGGGGCAAATCTCTCTCCTATGTTCCATGTTTCGAAAGTAACAGAATTCCAGGTTTTCATTTTGTGAAATGATTTGTCTCGAGTCTATTTAGTTTGACTTTGCTCAGAGGCAGGCAGGCTTGTAAATAATAATCCCTGTAAAACAAGTCTCCTATATAATTGCTTTTTCTGTTGGAACTCTTTTCTTACAGTGCCTTGGATTACTCTGTGGGATGCAGTCTCTGTGTCCAACAAATAAGCTCAAACTTTTTTTTTCTTTGATTTTCTTTGATCCACATGCTGCTAATTCTTATTTGATCTCAGATAGGCTATAAAGGGCTTAGCTTGCACTTGCTGGGAAATATGAAGGTGTTTTCATGTTAAAAAAAATAAGGAATGTTTCATCTTAGATTTGCTGCCTCAGTTCTCAAGATCATTTAGGAGATCTAATCTTGACATAATATTGACAACAGACCCTAATTTTGTTATTCCCTCTACAGAATTGTTTTTGTGGAGTGATGGATCCACAGCCTATGTAACCTTTCTTCAGACTCAGACTTTATCGTTGTATGTGGCTTATCCTAACCCAGCTTCTCTGTGTCAACTTCTCATTTATAATTTTACCACATTTGCAGAGGTCCAGATAACAGCATCTCATCTGTAGGGGGAAACCTGGTAGTGTTACTAAAGAGAGAGAAGATTAGCTTTGAGTGGTCTGCTCCTGAGTAAATCTAAGTCTGCTTTTATCCCATTTGTCACTTTCTCCATTCTCTAATCCTCTGCAATATGTGCTGGTCTTGCTCTCTTGCCTCCACTTCTTGCGGAGGTCTGATGGTTATCCAGTCTGTTGCCTTTTGCTAATAGTGAGGGCTGTTTAAATGACATCTCCCCGCTTTCAGTACCTTGCAAGTTTCTGGTTTGGTTGAAGTATTCCCAGACTGAGTATAAGCAGGTGTCTGATCTCTGTACCTGGGCTTTAATCCCTCTTAGCCTTTGGGGATTCTTCCCCACTTACTCTGGTAATCTTACTGAATATTTAAATCAAAAGAATTAATTCTGTGGGCATTTTTAAATATCCATTTACCATACGCATGTTTTCTTTTCTTTTCCCACCTGGTTTAATCATATAGGATTAAACCCTCCTTTTTTATTTTGATGGTTTTTTTTTGTGTTGTTTTGTTTTCTTAGTGAGAGTTAACTCTGTGTAAAGGTTATTGTTCTAATTCCAGTTATGATGGCTCTGCCAAAAAATGAATCAGCCAGTCAGAACTGGCTATGGTGAACTACAAATCTGCAGCCTTTTTGCAGAACTGAAAGTATTTGGAGTGAAAGTTGATCTGCATAGCTTAAGCTAAGCTCATGACCTAGCAAAATGGAGAGAGATTGGAGCATGGTTTAGTTAGCCCAGAGAAGATGCAGCTTCTGTGGATGATACATGTAAATCAGAGGAGTGGAAACTCTGCTGTGGCACAAGCATGACTTGCCAGTTCTGAGTAGTTTCTTCCAGCACTATTTATTTTTAAATATGAAATAATTTACTGTCCCTAGTGGTGAAGAGGGATTTGTGGATTGTATATGGGTGAACAATATGCAGTCCTGTGGGACGCAGGAAACAGATTACATCCCATTTAGTGGAAATCCTCTTACTTTTCTTCTCCATACTTCACTTTTTAGAAACCACATGTTTTGAAACAGACTTTTAAGATGTATCAAAATAATGGGTTAAATTAGGTTTTTTAAAACTTCAGAGGCCTTGCTTTACCAGAAGCCTTAGACGACCTGTGCTGCAACTCTTATATGATTTCTAGAGACACAGAGTGGGACCCCTCTGTGGGACCAGTGCCATAGGCCTTAATAGAGAGAACTGTGGTATCTCTGCTTTAATCCACTTCCAAAGTTGCTGAGGTTTTGTGTCCTTGGTTGTACCAAGAACACAGTGTCTGCTGACTTTCTTCTTCAGCAGCGCTGCTGCTGGATTTTGTATTGTTATAACTGACTTACAAACTGAGTAATTGGTGTCACTGGTAGTTTGTGTTAATGAGCTCTGGCAAAGACCTCATCAGCCTGCAGGCTGTATCCAATCTGCCAGCACAGAAAGGTGACCAAGTGGTGACATGTTTTCTTTCTAGGCCCAGCCCACACTGTGTCAGTGTGGCTGGAGTGCTGCACCCCATGTGCCCAGGGAGTTCAGGGTGTTGCAGACCCCCACTAGCAGCACTGTGCAGGTCGGGGGCAGAGCTGAGCTGAGCCAGCATGAGCACTGAGCTGCCCAGAGGCTGGGAATCTGATGGGTGGTGCCCACATGGAGAATGAGTTCTCCAGGTGCTTTCCTTGGTGCTGTGCTACCTCCATGCAATGGGATGGAATGGGAACTGCTGACCGCTACTGCCTATAGCTGTTGTGCAGTAGCTCTTCCCAACAGGAAATGCTACTGAACTAATTAATTCTTCCTATTTTGCTGCTTAAGCCAGTGGAGCCCTGACACAGATCTGTTTTCCTTGACATGCTCTTAGTTGAGTTGCTAGCTGTAGTTAGTGATGTGTGTGTTCCATTTAAGATGCTTTTAAAATCTTGTTTTGTTTGCTTGTTTTGAAATTGTTTCTGTAGAGCATGAAGACTTTTTAACAGTAGCAGAGTCTCTGAAGAAAGAGTTTGACAGCCCGGAAACCTCAGACTTGAAGTTCCGTGTGGATGGAAAGTACATCCATGTCCACAAAGCTGTTCTGAAAATCAGGTAGTGGTTGTGTTTCACAGCTCTTTTTGTACAGAACAACCTCTTACTTTTTTTTTTTTTTTTTGCCTCTTTGTTGATACACTAAGGTGGGAGAGGGACCCCTAAACCTGTAGTAGGTAGTGTCCATGTATCCATAATAGCTTTAAATTAAGTGATTGTAAAAGGGGTGGTCCATATTCATTTTCCACTGAGCCTGTTTGTTGTTCCTAGGATAATTCTGTTAAGGTGGTCTGATTGCAATATATACACAGATGTTGCTGTAGCATGGACAAAATAAGAGTTTTATTTTAATGCATAACAAAGCCTACAGTGCTAGGAACCAAAATGTGGACTGCTGGCCTTGATGGAGCATGGTAAAATATTTGTGAATATTGCAGAGTGCCCCAAATATGTATTTCAGGGGGACTGTAATGTCACATTTGTGTGTTTGTATAATAGCGTTCCAGATGACGTCTTTGTCTCTTAGGTGTGAGCACTTCAGAACTATGTTCCAGTCCTACTGGAATGAGGATATGAAGGAGGTGATAGAAATAGACCAGTTTTCCTACCCTGTGTATCGTGCCTTTCTTGAGTACTTGTACACGGACAGCGTTGACCTTCCGCCTGAAGATGCAATAGGTACTGCTGATGGTCCAATTGTGTTAGAAAGCAGCATCCAGAAAAACTGGGTCAGGGCATGCAGAATAAGTGACTAAATACAGGCTTCTGGTCTAGCCTATAATGCATTTTACTGGTGATTAATTAAGCTGTCTTTAAAATGCTATTGTAGCAAACTTAACTACAGCAAAAAAGGGTGGGTATTTAGAAATAAACTCTGAGCAGTTTTGTCAAGGGCGGGAGACAAACTATTTGTCTGAGTTAAAATACTTGCATATTTTACTCAATTGAGTTAATTACTATTTGGAATAATATCAAAGAGTCTCAATAGATCTAATGGGAAGGAAACTTGGATGGCAGAGCAATTACAACTAGCTGCACTTCAAGCCCATATTTTGAAAATAGTATTTTACTCGTGGTGCCTGTTTAGTGACAGTTCCACTCTTTCAAGCCACTAGGTATGCAAGTCAGTAGGACAACTTTCATCTTTACAGAGATTAGCAGAAGTGCCGCATGAGGTAATAGAAAGCCTTTTTTCACCTATAATCTGCATTTTCTAAATAGTGACCTACTTGGAAAAAACGCATTATAGAGATACAGAGCTTTGCCCACAGAATGCAGGTGCAGTCTGTATCCCAGGAGCAGGAACTGATGTTGAAAGAGCAGAGATTGTTTTACAATTGACTGATGCGATGGCATTTTAATTGCAGGGCTTCTGGATCTGGCTACTTCATACTGTGAAAACAGACTGAAAAAACTGTGTCAGCATATTATCAAGAGAGGAATTACTGTGGAAAATGCATTTTCATTGCTCTCTGCTGCTGTCAGATATGATGCAGAGGTAAACTTCTAAAGTTCAATCTCTTAAATGGGTGGCTGCTTCCTTACTTAAACTATGGAGAAAAGCAGCCAGTTACATTTTCATATAAACTCTCTCTTACTTTCAGTTAATACTGTTTGCCACTTTCAGAATTTGAGAATGTTGGATTTGTAAAAACTGTATTTGCCGTGAGATGTATCTTCTTTTTTTGTTTTTGCTTTTCCCCATAAACCAGTACTGGGAGGGTGAACTAGAATGCAGATATTTCTGAGGATGGAAACACTAACTCTGAAATGAGGGGAGGGTTTAAATACCAAAAAAAGAAGTAACATAATGAAAAGCAGTCTTTTAAGCCTTAAGTTACTTATTTGTAAAGGCTGTGTGTTGCGTGTGATGACATGCTGGTAGGTTGATGGTTGGTGGCTGGGGTTTTTTGGCTTTGTTTTGTTAGGTACAGTGAAATACACTTCCAGTTTTCACAATATGCTAATGAAGTGTCAGGGTAAGAACTGCTTTATGAGCCTTATAAATGTTGAAGACAGAAGAACAGTGTGGAAAGGAGGGGAGGCGAGTGAAACTTCCCTACTAGATCACTAACACGCTGCTTTGGGAACTGATAAGGAAGTATTCCTGGGCTTGCTTTGGCTGTTTGTGTTCAGTGTAGTACCTGTGCATTGTGTTGGCGACTTTGCAACTGGTTGGTTTTGAACTTGCTACTTATGCTTATAAAGCAGTTTTTTGGTACACAGCAAATCAACTCATTGTGTTTCCTTGTACTTAATTTCCAGCAACTGGCATGCAGGTTTCTCTAACTTATTTCAGAGCCTTGAAGTGTGCTGCTTGTTTACATCTCACCCAAAGAGCTGTGTTAGTGTCTGTTGTGGCTTCAGCTCTACTGTGAATAATGATGTCTTTGGTGGGAGTTCATCAAAAATAGGAAGATTCCCATATTTTAGCCTCCAGAGATGGTTTGCCAGATGGGTCTTGGGCGTGTGATTGATTCTGCTTGTAGGGGCTGTAAGAAATGCAGTTACTCTGCCTTACCTGTGCCGCACTAGTTCAGTGAAGTTAGAACCAAAGGCTTAAATGCTGCTTCCAGGAGAGAATGGGTGACATTGAGGGGTTGGGTTTTAACAAAAAGTTGGGTTTACATGCTGTAATGCTGGCTGGGGGCTTGGAATTGCTCGGCTGATGCCTTCATTGAGGAGAGTGTGTGTGCCTGGAAGACAACAGTTAAAAGAAGCTGCTTCACTAGTTTAAAATACCTCTGTGATGTGAAACTCCTGCAGTTTCTTTTGGTGACTGACTGAAGTGGCTAAAATTAGGTCAAGGCTGGCTTCTCACTGTAGCTTTTAAAATAATCCTTGGCTGTACCTTGTGCCTTTATTCACCTAAGTCTATATTAAGTGCAGTTTGCTGGGAGTGCATCCATCTGCAAATGAAACTCAGCCTTTCTTTTTATACAGAACTTTAGATTTTCCAGAGTTACTTACTAATACTACAATAATTCTGTTTATTGTATGCTTCTGTTGGATTGACTTGGAAAATGATTTTTTTAATAAAGCAGTGCAAAATACTGTAATGTGTATGATGTAATTTTCTTTAAAATGCTAGTTAATTGTTATTAAAAAAAAAAGAAAACCATCAGTGTTCAGTTCTAATAAGCTTGTCTTTTTCTGTTGCACAGATGCCACACAAGTCAAGATCTGCAGCTTCAGAATGCCTGGTTTTAGGCCAGGATATATTTTTATATTATTGTTGTGTTGAGAACTCTCACTGGCACACACAGTTGCTCTAGCTTTCAGTATTGACCTTAAGAGAAAACATGAATATTATTGTCTTTCGTACCTCATGGAGCTTAGAGAGCTCTGTAAATTTGTTCCTCCTTCCTGCAGTGCCCAGTCTGCTGAGCTGCCAAGGAAGGGGGTGTTCTCACATACAGAGAGTCCTACAAACATCTAATACAGAAACGAGAACAGTGTGGGGAGTTGCCCTTTTTTCAGGGCTGCAGCATCCTCCTTACAGCAGCTTAGATCTGCACCAAGGAGTAGATTTCTTCCTCAGAAGAGGAGCTGGAAATAATCTGAGTGGGAAGTGTTCTGTGGGCATCCTTACACTGACAAGGACTGTGCCTTGTGTTCTTTACGACATCCTCTCTGTCTGACATCACCTGGGTGCAATGATGGTTGTGAGGCTTTTCTAATTATTAACTGGAAGGCACTTCCAAGTAAACTCAGCTATCTGGAGCCCACTTTCTGCAAGAATTGCTGTGCTGCACTGTGCCACAGTACTGCTTTTGAATCACAGTGGGGAGACCTGTGAACTACTTTGTAACACAAGTCTGTTTCTAATGCACAGAAGGACCTTCTGCCTAATCTTTGCTGTACAAACTATCCAGTCAGGATATACTTGGATTGAGCCTGGGGACATGGAACTTCAAGGCTCTAGCGAAGCCCTTCAATAAGCAGGAAGGAAGTCATGCATTCTTACAAATAGATTTGAGTTTGTATTATGGAACAAAAGAGCTAAATTTTCTTTATCCACAGTCTTGTTTATGCATCATTAACACAAGGTCTCCTATTTGTATTGGAGTTTCAACACTGAGAGTGAATGCAGATGAAACTCTTCAAGTGGGAGAACTTAAAATATATATTTCTCAGAACAGCTGATTTTTGTGACTGCTGCTGTATAGTGAGAAACAAATTTTGGCTACTTCCCTTTGTAACTGTGACATATGTGGGTAGAATTATTATTTTCCATTGCATTTACATAGTGACTGTTGGGGGAAAACATTTGTCTAAGTCTCTGCAAAAGTAGAACATAAACAGGCATTTGTGCCTCAATGAAATTCTCTGTGATTGAAAGCAAAGATGGTAACACTTCCTTTTTTTTTTTTTTTCCCTGTTTAGGACTTAGAGGAATTCTGCTTTAAGTTTTGCGTCAATCATTTGACGGAAGTGACACAAACTACAGCATTTTGGCAAATGGATGGTCCCCTGCTAAAGGAATTCATTGCTAAAGCCAGTAAATGTGGAGCTTTTAAGAACTGAAATGAGGCTGTAAGTCATGGTGTTCATAGGGTTCTTTTTGCAGCTACAACTGCGTGGGTCAAGGCAAGTGTTCTGTGGTCTCTTGCACCGGAGGATGTGAAAGGCCACAGTGAAAACAAATGTTTTCAGTGCTCGAGAGTGAACTGTTGTAAAAATGTCAAGCAAAATATTCACTTGCATTTAGCAAACCTGGATGGTGAAACCAGCTCAAGATTTCAGGCAGAGAGGAAATGCTGCAGTGTGCAAAGGATTCTGGCCGGCATTCCGGACTTGCCTTTCCAGCCTAGGAAATCTCAGTTCTAGCACCGCCTGCTCATATTTTCAATTTACTATTTGGGGTTGGAAAATAGTCTGACCTGAGCCACTGAATGATGTCACTTAAATCATTAACTCCCTGGGATTATAGAGAAGCAAATGGCACAGTTATCTCTTCCTGCATTTGCATGATTGTGAATGAATTGGCCATTTGCTGTGTGTAATTAACCAAGTGTATCCAGTGCTTCAAGTGTGCAAAATTAATGTATCCTCAAAGCCTCCACAAGTGACTTTGAAGAAAGGAGTTACTAGGAAAACTAATTTGAAGTAAATCTCTATATTTGGGTATATTTTAATATAAATTGTAATGTGTACTTTGTGTAATCTGTTCAAGCAATATTTATAATGCTTAATGGAAATAATTCCTTCTTCAGTGACTTCAGATCACATTGGTTCCCTTGGAGAGGGAAGGGAAAGCTGGGTGGGATTTTGCATTTAATTATTGTCTAAATTTAAATTACATGTAATAAAATTCACTTTTTTGTACCTCTTCACTAGCAAACCTTGGATTTTGAAGAACATTACAAGCTTTTCGTGTTACATACAGCATCTAAGTTGCGTCATTTTAAAAACCTCATGAAAACAACAAAAAGTAAAGCCAAAACCCAACTCCCCCCATATGCCAAATCTTGTTGATTTCACTGTACTTGACAATACTTGATCTCTATTTCAGAAATGAGCAAATTTCTTTGCAGGCACTAATTTTAGACCTCAGTGGTTCAGTCTATGGATCTGATTTTTTTATACTAAGTCATCCGTAAGTGCCTGTAACCCTTCAGAAGGTATGTATGGACACACTTAGTCTTACTGCCTTTAGTAACAGAGCTCCTTGTTAATGCATTTTTGTTTTAGGTGGGGTTTTTTTAGGCAAAATAGCTGTGAGTGGCACTCAAGTCCTGGACTTGGGCAGTGAACTGGTGGTGTTTCTAGGCCCAGAGGAGCGGCAGACTTGAAATGTGTAAGCAATTAAAATGACTATTATTTTGTTGTAGGGGGAACAGCCGATAGTTCAAGAGCTTGTTTTAAATGCTGTTATTCTGTGCTTGATTCCTCCCTTCCTTGACAACAAACTCAGGTCAGGAATTCTGAGTGGTCATGGACAGGGTGTCACATGTTCGTGCCAAGTGGCATTTGCCATCCTTAGGGCAGTGCAGCACTCTGGTGCTCTGCTTGCCACAGAGGCAAGGGCTGGGTAAAGCAGGGCCTGACAGCATTCCCCCTCCTTGGCCACATCCTGTGCAGCAGTGGGAACAGGGAGCACAACTCCACACACAGCTCTCTTAAAAAAAGGTTTATTTTGTTAACTTAGCCTTTCGTGGCTAAACAATGATTTTCTCTATTCAAACAGTATTTTAAAGACAAAATACATGAAAGTTGAATCCTTAATTGAGAAAACAAGATCCAGTCCATTGTTTTGCTCCATTTGACATTGTACATGTTCTGAGTATAATGCCCAACCCTTTTTGGTCTGCCTGCAAACACTGCTGTACCACTGCCATTACAGCAGGAATGTTACACACTGTTACACATTGACCAGTCCATAAAGAACAGTTCGGCTTTTTTAATTAAACTCCTGTTTATAATTCAGAAGGCTTCTTTGAGTGCAAGTTCTGCTCATTTATCTTCTTTGGGAAAGCCAAAGCAGTAATATGATCCTTCAAACATCACTGTCTAGACCCAGACACTGAGGCAGCTACTGCCCAGCCAAGAGAGAGGGCTCCCACAGTTAAAGTGACTTTAACAAGTATTTTGTGGCAGCTGAACACTCCCTTGGCTTCGAGATAAAAGTCTTCACTGGAGGGCTCTGTTGAGTTTTTGGAAAAGCTAAATTTTGTGTATAACACTCATTTATTCCATTGTAAAATTTGAAGATGCAGATTTGAAAACTTGAAGAACTTTAAATTATTGCAGCAGTGAGGTATAAAAATGAACGTAACACCCCATTCTTGTTTGTGTCCCTGTCTTGGGGCTGGGGAATAAGACACTGACCAGACTCCTCTATATGGTTTTTATCATTAGAAAATCCTAACTATTGACACCATCACCGACAGAGGTTATTCATACACTGTACTGGATGTACTGGCTGTGTTCTCTGGAGTAGGAAGGATGACTTCTTTTAAGTCCTGCAGTAGCTCAATCTTGTGATCCAGTCTTTTCCTGTTTTCCAGAAGTTCCTGGATTTTTTCTTCTGTTCCTATTATGAAAAGGGACAAAAAGCTTTATTAAGGGATAGAAAGATTTTATTATTATACATAACTATTATGAATATAAAATGTGGTACATATTCATTAACACTGCAGAGGCTCCCAATGCTTGGTTTTTTGTTAACCTACAATAAAACCTCTGCCATTCTGCTGCAATGTCTGTAACTCACCAACCCTGCACCCCTGGTGTCTTCACGAAGAGCTGGACTTCACCTGGTGAGAAAGCCTGGCTGGTGTGTCAGAGAAAACACAGAGCAGGAGTCAAATGCTCTGCCATCCCTATGCTGAAAATCTGTAACAGAGCTAGTTTTGATATTAGATTTAAAACATCTCAGCATATGTAAAAATTACTAGTTTAGCTACTAACCCTGTCTTAACTGGCTTTATATGAGCTTTAACAGTTGTTTTCAGAACCTATTTGTGTGAGCACTTCAACAGTGATGTATTTTAAATCTTTAAAGAGACCATCTCTAATTTACACTCCTAAAGCAAATTTACAAGCCTAGTAGATTTTAGCCAACAACAAAATTAAACCTAAAAAGAGATGGTTTGGACAACTGCATTCAACAGCTCGATTCTCAAAAATACAATTCAATAGCATTTATTCTCCTGCTTCTGGCAAAATCATTATTGACAGTATCCTGAGGGGATTAACCAAGTTGTTTACCTTATTTGCAAAGCTCTGCTTGACTGCATTTCTGTGTCTCTCTGCTGCTTCCATTTCCCTAATGTTAGAGATTATTGACATCACTGAGAGTGCTCAGTAATGGGCCTTACCAGTGTTCAGAAGCATTAATTCCAAGTTTTAAATTAAGCACTTGCTTTGTTCAGTTAACAGGACACGCAGAGGTGTTGGTGACCTCTGAGCAGCAAGAATGATGACTTTCCATGTGTGAGAAGGTTAAGAGCTCAGATTCTAGTAAGAATGAAAAGACATTTTGTACAAACTGAACTTATTTTTCCTCTTTTGGGGGGGACCATGTTGAAGGATGTCTCCAAAGTGGAGAAATTATTTCCAGATGTTTACCCTATGCCATTCAGAATTAGAGAGCCTTAACTAATCTGGAAAAAAAAAAAAAAAAAAAAAAAGAAAAGAAAAGCACTTTGGCCTTTTGCTTCCCTGCTGCTTCTTCTGCTGTAGTCAGAAAGCACATCACCGGCTGTCTGTGGGTGGATGTGGAAGATGATGGACATCCACACAGAGCTGGGTGGGAGTGTTGGAAACAGGCAATGGTGGTGCCTGCTGCCCATGGAAAATTCTGGTAGCAGTTCACTGAAGAGGGACCTGGTGCCCAAGCCTAGCTGTGACAGAAGAGAAGCAGATGCCCCTTCCCTCTGCAGTCAAGTGATGCATATTTGAAGAAGTTGGACATATACAATGGAAATGGGAAAAAAAATTCTCTTTGAGGGTATCTGCATATGAACTAATTATCAGAAATAAACAAAACAGCTGTTTTGTAACTGCTGTTCAATCCCCATATGGGCCACTTACTTAAGAGCTGGACTCGATGATCCTTGTGGGTCCCTTCCAACTCAGAACACTCTGGTCCTGTGATGATTCAGTATTTGGGTGAGCTACAGATGAAAGACACACAGCTTAGTTTCTCTCCTGCCAAAAGGATGTGGCAGAAATAGAAGTAGCCCAGAGAAAGATGTCAGTGATGGGAAGGACTGGCCTACAGTGAAGGCCACAGGAAGGCAGATAACGGATTGGGAACCTTCCACCTCCTACAGGAAATGACCTAAAGGGAAAGAAAATGTATTTCTGTAAAATCAGGAATGGCCTGAGGGACATGGACCTGGAATGACTGCCCCAAGTGCTATGGGGCTCTCACTGAAGGAACTGCACAGATTTTAAAATTAACTGCACAGTTTTAAAATTAAGTATCATGGCCTTTGTCTGTGCAACTGAATTGCAGAATTTGCTGCTACAAACCCCTTGAAAACATATGCTGTCACGGAGCTCAAAAGCTCCTGGCCAGACTGCAGCACAGAGGAAAGGAATGCCCAAGCAGGACGCACAACAGAAGTGAAAGCAAAATTAAAGGAAGTCGCTTTTCCCTGGAGGAGAGGACAAGAACGTCCAACCTAGAAATCTGAAACTGCTGCTGAGGCAACAGCATGTTCCGTATGGAAGGTTTTACATGCAGTCATGTTTGCACTAAAGCTGCAAGCTGCGAAAGGACTTTGGATCCCTGCATATAAAAGGGATTTTAAAAAGCCCTATCAACAGTTACAGTTCAGAGTAGCCTTGCTGTGCTGACACATAAGGCTTTAGAACATGTTCTGCATGATGAGCCAAGAAGTGACAAAAGATAAAATGCAAAGAGGGACTGAAGGTAAGGCATGGCAGATGACCCAAAATCATCAGCTTGAAATATAGCATTTATACTAGTTCTACTTCATGTAGTCCTTGACTTGGTATGTCACCACTGAGACTTGCTAGCTAGAGCTTCTAAGAGCTGTACTGTTGTTACAACAACAGTAACAGTAACCAAAAATAGAAGGAAAAAAAAAGCCGGTGATTTGCTTCCCTCTCTACAGCTTCACTTGTAATTAACATGGTTTTCATTCCTTTCTCACTGGTTCATTTCTCACTGGTTCATTTTAAGACATGATCTTGTATTGGTTTTGGAACCAACCGCATTACTGACCTTGAAATTAAAACGTGTCAGAAAACAAGAATGTGTGGTACAGGAAGAACTGAGCTGCTTGAATTGTAGGGATTTGGAGAGGGGACAACTTGTACCCACAATAATCACATGGCTGCGTGCACAAAGGTGCCAATATCAAGAAATCTTCCTGTAAGCTGAGAAGAGGATGAAATAATTGATGCAGCAGTGAAAGAAACAAGTGTGATCCAAGGTTGTATCACATGAGGAATTCTGAGCAGAGATGTTTTAATGCCCTCAGATAAGGCACTGGTGGAACCTTGTGTCAGACAACTGCAACACCAGACACTCCAAAAAAGAAATTAAAAAGGAATTTAAATGCAAGCAGAGGAGACTGAAAGGAGAAGCCTGGCTTTTTCAGTCAAGTGAGGGGGAAGCAGGAAACTTCTTCCCATACTGAACCTCAACATTAGCTAATTAAAACTCTTTTCACTGGAATAAATTAAAATTAAAGTTAGAACAACTATTGGAGAGGGAAATGGGAGCATGAGACTTGGCTGTCTGAAAAACAGCTTCAGCCTTGTTGCTTCAAAGAGCTGCGCATCCAAGCCCCAGAGTTTCCTTCCACATTGGTGCTCCCAAGCAACTGTTCCTGCCTTTGTTTGCATTTCAGTCTGAGCATTCTCATTTTGTTTTTCACAGCACAATTAATCCCAGTCCAGGTAAGTTCTGCTGGCCTTTGGCATTATTCTGACCAGCACTTGTCAGCAAGCAGCAGAGCTGTAACGCTGGCAGGCTGCTGAAGGGAGGCTGCAGAGAAGGAACCCAAATAACCTGCAGAAAAGGGGAGCTCCCCTAGGCCAGAGACCCTCTGGCCTTTTAAAGCTGTGGAACTGCGAGTTGTCCCCTCCTTCAGGTCAGCCAGCCAAATCTGATATACTGTTTTTCTGAAGATTCAGGTAGCTATGGCTTTTATTCAACTGTTTATATAACGTTGAGAAAAAAGGTTCCTGGAATTTTCATTTTAAATGACTGTTCTATCAAAATTCTCATTAGAATAACTTCAATGCGAAACCCCAGACCAACTGCTCCTCTGACAGCTCTTCTGCACATACCTGAGTGAATATTTGTCAATATATTTTCAAACAGTCCACAGTCAAACAGTGCCACCACTGTCTCTTCATACTCTGGGGGAAGAGATAATTTGATGTAATACTACCAAGTAAAAGTTTACAGAGCCCTACATTAGAAGTACCACAAAAGAGTAATTACTTATTTTCCATCCTACTGCTTGAGGTTTTAAGATGTCTTCCTTCTCATATGATCTATATTGAGAAAGAAGGGTTAAGTTGTCAATTCTACTTTCTTTTTAGTTTCATACAGACAATTATTCCTTTTTGGGTCTGCACCACATGAACAGTCCATTTAAAGAAGAGCGGTATATTTAAGTCTCATTTCACTTCAGTGTGCCAGGACTATGTAATGGCAGGGCTGACTACCCACTCCTCCTGAAAGATCACATATGGGAGTGAGCTATCCCTGTTTGCTGTTAAGAAACATCCAAGAATTTAATATTCTTCAATTTCATTAAAATTCATTCAAATTCCTCAATTTCATACCTGGGACTTCTGGTGAAGCAAAGCACAAAACACAGAGTTCAACTGACCATTAACACGCAAGCCGCTCATGAAGGAAGACTCACCCAGGTGGGACACTTCACTTTCCACACACATGCTTCAGTTACTTTGCATAAAATAGCATTCTTTCTGCAAAGGTATTACTCCTAACTTTGTAAAACTGGGAGGACAACTGGAGAGGAAGGTTTGAAACTTTCTTTAACTGTGTTGTGGACAGAGCAACATTAGATTGGAATTCTTCAAGAACAAAGTACTTCATACAAGTTGATAAACCAATAAAAACCCCAAATAGATACTAATAGCTGTCAGTACAGTTGTAACAAATCATCCAAAGTTTTAAAATGTATATACTTAGGGATTTTCACTTAGGAGAAAGTGCTGATATTAACAGACAGCTGATCGCTCCGTGAAGCTGCAAGAGCAACACAGACTTACGACCTAAATAAAACCTGGTTCTCTTCAGGACCTCTCTGTTCTTCAGTGCCTGGGAGAAGAGGCTGGACTGAACCTCCCAGTGCTTATGCCAACAGGTAAAGTGGCTTCAAAAATTCAAGTCAGAAGGTCTCACCAGAGACGCTGACTTGGCCAGCTCTATATAATTTTGAGAAAGAAGTTCATTGCAACTTCCATTTGAAATGGTCATTTAAAACGGAAGGTCATTCTCAACCTCCACACAGCTGTAGAAATAAGAGAGGACTGAGTTATTTAGCACCATGGTATCCTCAAGAAGAGGGCCCAGGGCCAAATACCTGGGATTCAGATCTGCACCTCTGCTCTGACAGCAGAGTCCCCATGGGTCCCCCAGAAACATACCTGTTTCTGAAGTGTTGTCATCCATCAGTTTTTCCTGTGCCAGGTGAAGTGTGTCCAGCATTTCTTCAAATATGTCATCCAGAAGCCCAGCTTGTTTGCACTTCCTAACAAAGTCTATTCGAACTGTTAAAAGACAAAACCACTCTCATACAGAAGTGATCTGTAAAGTGGGCTTTGCTCCCTCTCTCCAGAAACAAAAACTTTGGCCAAAGCCCTTCCTCCATAACAAATACTTTTGCAAATCTCTGGCTCCTCCAGCCACCCACACAGCCCTTTTCAGTGGGAACAAAAAAGTGGTCACGCAAATATAAGCACTGTGTTTGGTGTAAAATTCCCTACGCTCTAGATTTGGCTTCATTTATCAAAAGCAAATAGCTCCACAACTCTAAATGCCATTCCTAAAGCCTTGTGATACCCCCAGTATAGGAAAACAAGTGATTTGTCTTGCTTGCCTTTCCACTAATCCTTAGGACCACACCATGGACTGAACAGGGTAAAGCACAAAAAACAGTGCAAGAAAGAAATCAGTGTTGGATTTGGTAAAAATTGAGGCTACTTTTACTCCAAGTGATCCAGGCAACTAAACTTGTTTATTAGAGCCCATTTTATGTACCTACTTTTTCAGATTTGGATTGATAGGGAAATAACCGTTATTCCTTCATCTCAGAGCAGCAGGTCTGTGCCAAATTGTAGCAAGATCAATGCAGGGGGCTGTTCAAAAGGAAAGAGCTATTGGACAGCTCGCGGAAGTCTTCCAGTCTCCATTAAAAACAATGCTCTATTTTACTGGAGACATTTGTGAGGAAAGAAATGCTATCTCACTTACATGAGATGCTCTAAGAGTATTTCAGGATTCTTTATAGGTTTCCTGTTCTTTACAGTGGTAGTGAAATTCAGAAAAACCCCTAGGCAGCCACTTGCAATACCACGCCCATACATTAAGCATATCCATAGTGAGGTGAATAATCACCACTAGCACCTTCCAAACTTTCAAGTGACAGCAGAATCCCAAAAAGCAATTGCAGCAGGGTAACATGAAAACTGCAGCACTGAAGGACAGGTCCTGTGATCCATCTCACTGTTGTAATACCATATTTATGCACTGAAACACTATTTTGTATTAAGCACCCTATGTACACCTAGGCTTCAAAAGGTAACATGTGTTGCCCCCTCCTCAGAGCAGCACCTAGCAGGACTGCGCCCCTCTCCTTCATGAGGGGTTCAGCACAAGGAGATTGAGGTGAAGGAAGACTGATTCCCTTTTAAATTTAACTGCACTGATACAGAGGAGGGGCATCAGGCAGAGGCAGCCCTGTTTGCAGGAGACAGCTGAATGCAGCAGCCAGCCAGAGTGGGAGCATTCCCATCTGAATCACCAGCTCGCATCGCACAGCAGGTCTCACTCAGCCAAACCACAGGCATTTGTTTGCTGCAGTTATTAAAATATGCACACACTGCAAATCAGACTTCTGCCGCCATGCCAGAGCTTGGAGAGCCACTCGTCTCAGGAGAATCACAAAAATAAATTTGCAGCACAGCATTTGCTACCAGCCATCTCCAAGCTCTGCACTTCAACATAACAGATCACAGTACCTCCTAGTTGCTCCATGAAGTTGTTACCGAATGTCTAAAATGTCAGAATAAGGCTCCTTAACACTAAAGCTGTGTTAAAGAGGGCATCATCTATTCAGGTCCGAGGTCCAGTGGGGGATACTCCTAACCTTAAATGGACATGTGATTCTTCAAATGTGTTGCTTATATACACTCACTACATACATACTACAATTTAGCCATTACCATAATCCCACCCCAGCCTCCTAGAGATTCAGGCCTTTGTTTCATTTATCACTGCATTCTTGAGCCAGATGTCTTCTTCTTGTCTTCCCACTGTCCTTGCTGGAGGAGCAGTGTTTGCCTGCCTTGTTTCTCTGCCGGAAGTTTCACAGGCACAGTAAAAACTGAATTAACCCTCTTGGTATCAAAGTGAGTCTCACCTTTTTGCCTGTTGTTCTTTCTTTTTAGTATTCGTAAATGGTTTTCGTCTGCTGTCTTTTCTGTACTCTGTAAGAAAATCAAAACAATGTATTTTTACACCATGCTGACATTTACTGCCATTCTCACTATTATACTTCTGTCCTAGCAGAAAGATAAAAAGCAGTCCAAATTTCTGTGAATACAGTCAGCTTCTCTGCACAGCTAAAGATATTCCTCTACAGACACTCCATTTTGAAAATGGAAGCAAAAACTGCTACAAAGCAAAAACGCTTTAAGAAAAGCCCAGTACCTGGGACACCACCCTCCTTAATGATTGCATTTGCAAATAGCAGAGAAGTTAACAAATGCCTACTGGGAACTCCTAGGGCAAATAATGTTTAGTTCCCTAGACCTGATGAAATGCTAGAAAGACTTTGGGAGAAAAGGAGGCTATTTTCATTTTCTTTTGTACAGGATGCAGCCATTCCCTCCTGTTCCATGTCATACCACAGCACTACAAATAATTCTGAAGCTCTGTCACAGAACTCCACTGTGTGAAAATGCATTGCTTACACAATGGTAAGCAATTTATCCCACAGCGATACATCCTGGAGCCACTCAGCTTTGTATTTACAATGCTTGTATTGATTTCTGAGATTGCTGCCATGGGACAGCAGCAGGAACAGAACAATACTGTGGGTAACTGCTCAAATGAATCTCAGTTACAATACCAGGACTGTACTTGTATTTCCAGCTGAGAAATTCTGGGAGACAAATACCCTCCCCTTATGACAATACTACATAAAACCTGCAAAGATCATTCACATGTGACCTCCCTTTAATCTCAAAACCTGGGAAAGATTTTTTTTTCCCCAAGGAAAATTGCATGCCAATTCCTTTAGAAAGGAGAAATCCCAACCCCTCCAAATGTCAAAGGGAATTCCCATGCATGCTTCTGTAGAGCCAAGAGAATCACCTCAAAATGTAAAATAAACTGTATTTACAGGTTTTCTAACGACAGCCTGTAAAACAACTGCCCCTGCAACCAGCAGGATGTTTGTTTGATAGCTCCAAACCCTTGGGAAGGCCACCTTCACCAGCAGAGCCGAGGACTGCCTGATCTGCAATGAAAGCCTGTCACAGTTACCAGGAGCAGGCTCACAAACAAGAAAGTGAAGGTTTAAAAAGCCAGGGGACTCATCAAAAACAGTGTTTTGTGGAAGCTGTGTCAAGCCCTAAGCAACCATGAGCGGCGCAGTACTTCCAAAGAAAAGCAGCCCTAAAGGGAAGCTCTTTCTGTTCATACCAAGATCACAGCCACCAGCTTGGCTTGGTTTGGAGGTTCCTCCTGCATTTGTGCTGCGTTATTGTGCCAAGGGCAGTGCTGGCTCTGCCTGCAGCAGCTCCAAGTGCAAACAGGTTTGGTTTGACTGAATGGCAAGATCCAAACAAGGCAGCTGCAAAGGACAAGCAAACTGCTGCTGTGAAGAAGGCTCTTTCTGAACATTGTCAGAACACTTTGATAAATAAGTCCTTTGCTGTAGCAGGTGTGGGTTTCCTGTTTTAAAAAAACTAATTCAGAAATTCAGAATTACCATTCCTTCTGTGATGGTGGGAGATGCCATTCTATGTCTTCTTTTCTTATTAGCTGCATCTAGGAATCAAGAAACAACATGGTAACAAAAGTGACAACCTCAGACTGACCATCACACAGCATTCTAATTCCTTTTTTGCCCAAAAAGCTACAAAAGTGAGGCCCTTTGGGTGGCAAGTCAAGAGTATGTTTCAGCTTCCCCAAACACATGACATTTCAGCAGAATTCATGTTGTTTCCACTTAAGAAAATTACAAGTATAAACCATTAGGAAAAAGTGCAAATCGCTGTAGTATTAGGATATCATTTAATCATTTAAACTCAGTAGATTTTTAATTGTAGCAGAGTGAACTTATCCC
Organism: Acanthornis magna; assembly: GCA_036785705.1. Lineage (NCBI taxonomy): Eukaryota > Metazoa > Chordata > Aves > Passeriformes > Acanthizidae > Acanthornis > Acanthornis magna. Next base: position 20,867,493 of record JAWUZG010000090.1, read on the forward strand.
TCCTGGCAGCAGCACCACCTCTAGGCGCTAAAAACACTTTGGTTTCTTTTCCAAACAATTCTTATTTATGTTAATACACCCTCAAAACTAAGACTACATAAAGAATTATTTTAGGTGTCTCAAAGACATACAAATGGCATTAGGTTTTTCATCAATATAAGGACCCTCCTAGAAAACCTCCAGAAGCCATTTGACTTGTCAGTTTAATATTATTTATGCTACAAAGTGTTTTTAGTGATGTGGTACAAGATCTCTGAAAAATTAACTGCTTTCACTGCATCCTTTCCATCAGCATGCACCAGCCTCTTGCCAACGTCATGGCAGCTTTTGGAAACAGCTACAGCATCACAAGCAGAGAAGGATAACTCTGGCAAGGAAGATACGGCAGGAGCAGAGAAAGGCAGAGAAGAGTTCAACCACCCGCTAAAACCTGAATGTTTCAAGTACAGTGGAGTTATATGTCTCCTTCCCTGTTTAACTCCAGAATCTTTGGGCAGAACTTAGGCCTTTCCTGTTAGAAATCATCCTGTCAAAAGGAATGAGGAGCCACTGTTGAACAAGAAGGCTGCTGAAACAAGTTTGGGCTGCAGACACTGGTGCCATACATTTGCATTTTTTGTGGCCTGAAAGGAAATCAGTCTCTCGCTTCATCCAAAATAAACCTATAAGGCCTAATTGGGGCAGTCTGAGAGACACTGCTGTAGGTACAAAGCGTTCCTTGCTGCCCAGCATGGTATCTTTGACACATGATGGGATTCTCTCAGCTCTCCCTTGATATTTGCTGTAAGAATGCCTTATACAAGAGGAACACAGCCCGAAGAGCAGCCCAACTCCTCCTGCCCTGCACAGTGTTTGCTGCTCTCCTGTGTTTGTCAGCCCTCACTCTGTCTACATCCAACTTTTCCAGTTAAACAGAGGTTGGAGCCTGTTTCCAAGTCCAAGCTGCTCTCCCATCCTTGCTGCACAGAGCTGCAAGGAGAGCTCTTGGCCCCTAAGGCACCTTATGCCCTTCCAATCACAAAGCAGAGCCATGACATTTTGGCCCAAGAATACTGTATGAGGCAAGAACAAGGGGATCCTCCTTGACCCCATTTTCTCCAAATTACTGGAGAAAACAGGCCTGGGGAGGGAGCTCCTGCTCCCACACAACCCAGCACAGGCTCAGCCTGCCCCAGAGGAACAACTATGTCACTTCAACTGAGTTGGATCCTAAAAGTCAAAACTAGTCTGTAGCCATAGCACTTCCATCCCAGCTTCAGTCCCTGCCCTGTGTGGACCTGCAGATACCTGCGGTGTCCTCTGGACAGCCCAGGAGTGGGGCAGACAGAGCACCTGCCCCTTCAGCCTCCCCACCAGCTATTCCACCCCTGGCTATTCCGAGTGCCACGTGCGCATCCAAGAGCTGCGAAGAAACAAGAAACACTGGGCTTGGGGAATCAAGGGTCTTTCAACCAACTCTCCCAGCTGCTCTCCATTTCCCAGGGGACAGCTACTCCCAGGAAGGAGTCAAGGGAGTCAAGGCAAGGGAAGCTCATTCAGGAGGCAGGGCAGACAGTGCCAGCAGAATTCATTTACCCCTCAGAAACAGAGGGTCTCTAAATTAAGTGCCTCTTGAAGAACTCTTCTAGGGGAAAACTCTCTTCTCAGGGAACACTGTATATGCAGCATCTGAAGACATGGAAACCATCCAGTACCTAAAGGGGGCTAAAAGAAAGCCAGAAAATGACTCTGTACCAGAGCACGTAGTGCAGGACAAAGGGAGATGGCTTCAGACTGAAGGAGAGCAGGATTAGGTTAGGTATTAGGAAGAAATCCTTTACTGTGAGGGTAGTGATGCTCTAGAACAGTTTGTCCAGAAAAGTTGCAAATGTCTCTTCTCTGGAAGTGTTCACAGCCAGGCTGGATGGGGCTTTGGGAACCCGGTCTAGAGGAAGGTGTCCCTGCCCAGGGCAAGGGGGTTGGAACTAGATAATCTTGAAAGTCCCTTCCAACCCAAGCCATTCTGTGATTCAACTTAGTAAGATTTAAGCCCTCCTTACGAACAATGCCTTAATATCATCTCACACTGGAAACAAAGCAATCCTGGCCCTGGTCCAGTACTTGCGCAGGAAACACCTGCGACTCTGGGCAGATCCAACAGACTGACAACCATTAAATCACAGAAATCAAATTAATTTTAAAAAGGGAAGGAAGGTCAGGACTCAGAACTATGGATAAGTAAAAAGGAAAGCTACTAAGTAAACTAAGAGGATGCATTTGGTTAGTGAACCACAGCAAAAAAACAGACCATATGTCTGGCTAAGCAGCCCCAGCCCTCATGACTAAAAGCCTAAATAATAATCACCTAACCCACCCCTTAAGTGTCATCAGGGTGGAGCAAGACTGTCAAGATTAGCCAAAATTTGCTAGACTTCAGTGGGAGCACACCACTGTCAGCACAAGTGCTCACAGTTCAACTGATCTTAACTTCAAAGTCAAGGTCAGTCTAGGACCCACTTCACTGTGAGCAGAGTTGCATACATTAAGCTAACAAAATCCAGCTTTGGTTGGTTAATTCAGTGAGATTCCCAAATACTTCTGAATCAGCAAGGACCAGGACTTCCAAATGAAGGTGCATTTCTCTAGGACAGGAAGCAGTCTTTAAACAGGCATTGTATAACCCTTTTGTTACACTTAAAAAGCTCTTTGGGATCCTTCAGGATGAAAGGCCCTATTTTAAAAACTACTGCAGTGAATACAGAAGATGCAAGTGTGAATGTCTGCATAACTACAGATAAAATCCCAAGGTGACCTGTCCCATAACAGCCCTCTCCTTGCTAACCAAGTGCAAACTTGGGTGTGGCTCTGTCTCACATGGATTTTATAAGCTGCTTCGGCCTGCCTGCTCAAAGAGAGTAAGAATGATACCAAGAAGTATTGGATCCATGGTGGTTTAAGTTTTCAGGAAGAATTGGGGAGCACTAAATTTAAACTTTTCCTACTTCAAAAAACCTTCTTGATTTTTGTACATATACGTAGATCTCCACCAAACCATTCCTGCAAGATTAGAAATCCACCACTCAATATGAAGGTGGCAACATTTATCTTGTTCAAATGAATTACTGACTGTAGGATGCAAACTTTCAAAACAAATTAAATCAATGAAGTTGTTAAAAGAAACTCACCATAGTGATTGGTCCTATTCCCTGGGTCATGTTTTGGGCAGAACACTCTAAAATTTAAGTTCAATTTCAAGAGAAAGAGAAAAAGTATTAATAAATATGCAAACAGTGTTATGTTGACTAATATCAACAGGTATTTCCCCTCTTTTCACTGAACATAAACTGAAATACAGTTAAAAAAACTCAGGATTTTTGTTCAGCATTACCCACCTCAGAAAGCACCTGCTTTAAAGTCGCATGTATGCACAAGCTTGTATCTGTACTTTTAGAGCCTCAGTGGACACTGAGCATTGACGCTCTGAATGATCAGTTCCAGCAGCTCACTGTTTCAGCCTGCCTGCCTTCAGACCCTGAGTCAGACATGTTTCATGTGCTGTGGCGATCACTGTGTCAGAGACACTGTTACTGAAATGTGATTAACACTCCCAACGTGAAAGGCTGCAGCCCTGACACGGCTTGATCACAGCTACTGTGGTTCTGCCCCCTCACCCTGCCCCATGCAGGCCAGGAACCTCCTCAGACACATCTGCTCACCAGCCACCTTCAATTTCTCAGCCCTGCAGGATGCACTGGGGCAGAGCCACATGGCACCACCACACACAGCACCAGTCACTGGCCTGGAGATTTCTGTGCCCCTCCCTTCTGCTGCCCCATGCTCATGGGGTGGTCCCCAAAACAAGCTGGGCACTCTGTGTGAGAGCAGCTTAAAGCTGCTCAGTAGCTTAAAGCTGCTCAATCCATTCATTCCTTAAAGACTTCTGTAATATGTGATAAGGGAATATTTTCACTGGTTCTAGGAGAGAAGTGTGAATTCCTTGCAAGAAGCAAAATGCAACAAATTTATCTGGAAATATTCCTTATCTTCTGGATACAATAATGTGCAAAGAACGTGAACCAGCTTTTACAATATGCCTTTCTTACAGAAGGATCCCAAATCACTTTTTAAGCAAAAATGCCTTGTCAGGAGCATGGTTTAGTTGATCTCTTCTGTATAAATGTACTTGCCAAAACTACTGCTCAAGTATTTGAAAGCAGTTTTTAAAGGAAACTGCATTTACTATGATATTTTCTAGTCACTGTCATTCTTTTAACAAAAATAGAAGCACTGTCCTTAGAAATGCAGTCTGTTTCCTTGATGAGCCAACTTTTTTTGTATGAAATGCATCTTGATGTACAAAAAATCAGAATTAGGTATGCCTAACAATGCAATCAGAAAGCTAAGTAATGAACACACCTTATTTACATCCCTCAATTTATAATACTGCCCATTGCAGAATGTTTTTTGTCCTTCCCTTCCCTTTAATTCTAGTCTTTCCCAGTTAAAAACAGCCCATTCTAAGCACAAGAATATTTTACAAAGAACAGACAATATATTTGACTACTCAGGCCACTTTATTTGGAAGCACTTCCCTACTGTCATTTTTGCAAGACAACAGTACAAATTGCACTTATTTCTCCACCTCTGCTCTTACTGGACACTTCCACAGCACTGCATACTTTCTATTTTCATTCTGCTCTATTTGTTTTGATGATCACTACTCATCATCACAACGATGGCAACTCAGAATTTAAAAACACCAGCTCTGCCTCTCTTGAAGGAATTCTCTCTTTGGATGCGCTTTTCAGTATGTTATATTTCACCACGAAAATGTGCAGGGGCCATCATTCCACATGCACTGTTTTTCAAGTCTACTCTCCAGTAATTTCAGGCTAGCTACAATTTTTGTGCTTTATTTATGCTACGGCTACTGTGCAAAAGTCTTTAGGTTCAAATCCTTGAAACCTGTCCTACTATCTTTCCCTAATCCAGTCCTTTCCCAGCTCTTCAGTATAGGTTGCTCCAGCCAAGTTTCCTAGGCTACTGGTGCTACACAGTGACTTAAGGCATTTTTAAGGGTCCCGCTTCCAAATCTCCAAGGTCACCAGCTCCAAAAAACCTCCAAACCGAACTGTATATGCAAACATTTCTTGACCAGTTTGCATCTAAACCGCTGTCAGTCCCACTTATTTTTCAACATCTTGAATTCAAGTCGTCTTGACCCTGAGCTATCCTTTCTAAAGGTATAATATGAAAGCCATTTATCCTGTGATCATAGAAAGTTTCCATCTTCCCAGCTACACTCTTTCACGAGCTTTGCGGATTCCCTAAGATTTTACAAGCATCAACTAAACATCCCATCCTCCCTGTACAGCTGGGCTTACAGCCTTGCACACATGCATTCATTTTAGATGGAGAGCCCTGGTGAACCAGCCAGGACTGCAAAAGTCGTGACACAAAAGGACCCATCTTCCACGGCTACCAAGGACTACACTAGTCCACCCCTTTCTGCAACAAGTAGTGATTAGATGATTACCAAATTAATCTAAGATTAACATGGCTTGTGATCTCTCTGGCCTTGCACAGAAATTAGTATCAGGGCTTTTATGCACCTCAGACTACTACAACTTCAGCATTTCAAAAGGTCCCTGAAGCCCCAATTTCTCAACCCCTTCATCTGCATCCTCCAAACAACTTGTTCCATCTGTCTATGGCAATGCAGGCAGCCCAAGGGCAGTGGACACCAGGACTAGCACGATCAGGACAGAAAATTTACTTAGAATCCATTTAATTGTGTTAATGATAACAACATCCTTGAAATACAAGGTCTTTACTGGGAATCAAAGTTCTTTGCTAGTATAGCAGGGAAAATTACCCAAATCTGCCTAATGTGAGCAGACCTGGAAGTGCTAGAACCTCCTCTGTGCTCAGACTGCATTTATCGAAGCTTCTGAACCAACAAAAAATCAAGAATTTGAGTGAAATTATTAAAAATCTTGGTCCTTGAATATTAGCTAGAGAGTCAGGATTGACTTTCCTTAGTTTTGGCCTAGTGATCTTTCAGGTATGTTACAGGCTCAAACACCAAACAGATTCGCTCCCACTGCAGTGAAGTTTTCCTGCGAAATGAAAACATTTCTCCCACAGCGGATCAAGCATCACTTGAAGAGAGGAGAACTTATTTCCTTCCCTAAAAACCTTTTAAAACCCACCCAATGAAGCCCCCCTTGCTGACACCCCGCCCAGACACCAGCAATGACAGAAGACACTTGGTGAGGTACCGGTAGACGCCATTGACTTGGTCGGTCTCCACGGCCGCGTCGTCGCAGAGCGCGCAGAAGAAGTGGTAGCTCCTGCGGCACGTGCGCTCCTCGCAGCCCACCGTGGCCCCCTTCTTGCGGCAGAAGTTGCACACCTACAACAGGAGGGGGTTCACCAGGTAAACGTCACAGGCAGCTACTCCAAATCCTGCCAGACAGGGCAAATGCCATCCTCTGTGGGAAAATCCAGTATTTCATTGCAAGTCACCTCTGTGTAATTCATCAGGCAAGTTCACTCCTGCAAACTCCTGCCCTGGTCATTATTTCAGCCACCTTTTTGCTATCTTACCTCTATTTCATACTGATAAATTTGTAAAATGAGGCAAAGAGCCACGTGAGGGCACTAGGCAACTTTCCCAAGTTATTTCAATATTAATTGGTATGAGTGTTTGTATTTGTTTTTTAGGCTAACTTCATAACTCCTCCCCCAGGATGTAGGGGAGGAGTACAGCTGAAGACAAAGGCAATTAAAAATTAAATAAATAACTTTACTTCTGCTAAAGTCAGAAGGTGTTTCCCTTTACAATTATGGACTGCATTCTTTTGTTTCAGATACCAGCTTAGTTCTTTACCAAACTCTCAGAAAACTTTGACTATGTAAAGGCCACAAAAGAACCCACCTGCATTTTAATACAGAATGAACTAAATTTCACCAAACCAAATGTCAAATCAATGACTCTAACACTAAATCTGTAATTTCCCTAATCTTGGTAGACCAGAAGGACCAGCTACTTCACTGCATTTTTTTTAAAGCACAGAACAGGCCAGACAACCTTCAACACTATGAGACAGAACTAAGGGCAGATTCAGAAACATTTCCTTACCAGCCGCTTTCCTCTGTTGCGCTCTTTCAACACCGATGCCACATCAAACCTTATTTCCAGATTTTCTGGATTATGATCTTCAGATTCCACAAATCCTGAGGAAAACAACTAAAGACAAAAGAGACGATTTAAAGAAATAAGAGTGACTCAGTCACCAGTGCAGAAAAGAGATGAGGAATACATCTTTTCTTCTTGCACTTGCCCTGCCTAAGGAGGTTGATTTTTCTCAGTGTTAAGAGATTTCTCCTACACTGAACAAGGAGCTGTGCTTAAATGTTTGTGCAGTCAAAAGAAGTTCCTCCTTCTACACAGGATATTTCACACAACCTGAAGGTGAACTAAGAAAATAAGGGGAGAAAGTTAACTTTTTAAGAAACATGAATGAGGAAAATATGAAATTCCAGGGTGCCCAGAGTAAAGATGAGAAGGTCTTCAGCCAACAGACCTCCACACCCCTTGGACATCTCATTATGTGTCCAGACCTACAGCTGGATGCAACAGTTCTGTGTAATATGATTTTCATACAGCCCAGTGCTGACAACAGTTGACTGCAGGAGAAAAACAGAAACATTGCACACATCCTGGGAGAAACCCACAAAAAATATACATGTGTACACTCAGGCCACTTTAATTCCCACAGAACTGCTGAGCCATGGCAATGAATAAGGAAGGGGAAGTTCTTGTAAACTATTTCCTGAGCATTGTATGTAGCTAATTCCAAACAAAAGGGAGCTACCTGTTCATCAACTTTCAGGCACAGTCTGTCTGCTCAGAAGGTGATAACTGACTGTAAAAAAACCCAAACAGCGCAAAGAAGCCTAAGGCAGAGAAATTAATGAAGTTCCTGACAGGAGAAAGAAGGAGAAAAAAGAAAAGAAAAATAGAGAGAGAGAAAAAAGTTTTAACATTGGAGCAACATTAAAGCCTTAATGAAACCTGTTTTAAACAAAACATCCAAGTAACGCTGTAAAAGAGGTATCAAATGTTTATAAACATTCTGATAAAAAAATAACCAACCAAAAAAAGGTATCAGAAAAATAAAGATGTAGGCATAAAAATCACGAGAATAAGAAGGCTGGGACAGTGACAGCCAGAAAGCTGCTCTAGCAGCAATCTCCTGCTCTAAATGGCCCTCAGCTATATTGCCCCTCCGCTGAAGAAGAATACAGCAGCTGTAACTGATTCTGCACACCAAGAACCAGCTCCACCAAGATTCCAGAATAAAGCGGAGGCAAGAAGAGTAGAAGGATCACAACATGCTTAGAGCTTCACAGATATTTTTATATAATCAACTTCTGATGTTTTTATTCCTTATTTTAAATAAGGCATAGACTGGAAAGTTTTCTAAACCATCATATATCAAGTGATGTGGATACTCTCCTGTAAAGGTTTAAATACACAGCTTTCTGTGGTCTGAGAAGCCTCATCTGGTTTAGTGTCTTGGGAAGACCTATTCCTATTGCTAGGCTGTATGTGTGTCTAGGACCACTGATCAGCAACAGGCACACATGAAAACACCACAAATCAACAGCCCCAGCAGTGCAGACACGTCCTCTCCCTCTCCAAGATCCAGGGTAAGCCCTGGGGCTTTTCATAGCTTTTCAATCTAATATCAGCTTGCTGGTTTGAATAACCAGCCTTTTAATTCAGACATCACTGCAAAAAAGTAAAAAACAGAGAAGCAGTGGAAACTTCCCCCTTATCCCTTCTTCTCCATTCCTCGGTACCAACAAACTGAAGGCACTCACCAGACAATCCTGATGAGCTGCAATATCTCTCTCTTTGGCAACATACATTACAGAGCCAGCCTCCCCTTCTGAACAAAATGCACATGTTCTTCTCACCATCTTCGCCATTATCCAGAAAGCACCTAGAGCAGGAAAACTGGGACAAAACACAAAGCAGTTGACAACTACCATAGGCCAGGTAGGCGACAGAGAAAAGCAGAGCCTGCCAACACTTGCCCTCTAACTGCTCCTTCACCTACATCCCCTGAGCCTTGGTGCTTTGCTCCTCCAGTAACAACTACTAGCAGAATAGGCAAAGCGCAGCAGTGGGATGGAAAACTGAACCCAGGAGCTCCAGCAATTAGAGCAGGAGAAGGAGTGGTTTATCTCCCCTTGGAAAGTCACTAACAAGTCTTAAGGGATAATACATGAGTTTGCAAGCTTGCTTGGCAATATCTGCTCCAACAACAGATCCAAGAGCAGCCCAGCAAGTCATGCCCTAAGATGTGAAACTCCTTTTATTTGGAGGAGGGCAATCACTCATGGCAGTGTTTCCTTAAGCTACTTGCTGCCACATGTGGGTCTGCAAGTCAACAATGGAGAGAAAAACAGCTGCCCCCAAGCTTTGACAGTGCCTTCCAGGAGTTCACAGAAAACAAGGAATAAACACTAATTTTTTACTGTAAGAAGGATGTAGTAAAGCAGTGTGGAGAGTCCTGCAAGTAAATTGGGGCAGAAGAATAAATCATAAATGAGAGATTCAAACATTCTCTCTCAATAAGGTGAAGCACTAACAGGACCAAAAGAATTTTCCCTGAGCCCTGGGATTTGCCCCAGGGACACCTGTTATTTTTTCTTGCCATATCCACTCAAGTCGCAATTGCTCTCCGCACAGTCTTTTTCCTCCAGCAGCTGCAAAATTTTGAGGCCAGCTACTTATTTCACAAAAACAGTCTAAGTGTTTCTGCACAAGCCTTTACGCAAATCCCCCATCAGCACTTTGGAGAATTGCACAACATTCATAGCAGAAGTTTTACTTTGTCTGTCTTTTTTGTGCAAGTCCACTGCAGAAATCTTCAACAATCTTCCCACTCCTACAATGTGTGATGCTCCCAACGATCCTCTAATGCAGACGTCACCTCTGACAGCACAAACTCCTGTACAACAAGGGGGAAGAAAAATTTGTGTTTATTTTCAAGAAATAAGATCTGAAGTTAATTATTCTAGTGAGAGGTAGTAAGGTCTAAGTACAAAACAGGCAGGCAATCTCATAGTCCAGCAAATCTTGCAACCTTTTTCTGGCTTTTAACAAACTGTTTGCATTAATTCCCATCTCCCATGCATAAAACAGATGGGGTAGCCCCAAGTGAAAACACCACCAGAGTAGAAGGGGATTTTTTATTTGTTTTCTCCCTCTGGCTCATGCTACTGACAAATTATTTAATCACAACAAGTCACTTTGTCTTTGCACACATCTAGACGTTTTCCCCCCTGTCCTTCTATGTCTTGTAATCAAGGCAGGGTAGAAATTGATTTCCAGTTTCCATCTATATAGTGACCATCGCATCAGTCTCAGAAATTGAGCATTAAATCAATGTACAGAAACAAACAGAAATATAAAGGCATATTAGAAATATAATAGAAAAAAAACCCAGAAAGAAATTAAAAAGCAGAATGATCTAGAATTTGAATAGTCTAAAATACCAGAAAAGCCCTCTGCAGCAAGCCAATACCTGGAATCGATGCAGCTACATAGGCCCTGCTTAGGCCCAGTCAGAGGATTCAGCTCTAGGAATTTTGTAAGGAAGTGCCTAAAGGTGGAGTCTACAGTTTCCAGTATTCTTACGCGCTCCAGAGAAATCCTGGTGCTGGAGAAGACACTTGGTCGAGGTCAGCTTTGGGGTTACTCCAGCACCTTTGCAGAAATCCTGAAACAGTGAATTGGGCATTCCTCTGTGCAGAAGCAGCCAGCCTGCACCCACTGCCCCATTTAACTCCATATCCTCTCCCCCTGTAGTGGATTGACCCTGTCGGGATGCCAGGCACCCCCCTGAAGCCACTCTAGCAGTCCCCTCCACAACTGGACTGGAGAGAAAATATATCAAAGGTTCATGGGTTGAGATAAGGACAAGGAGAGATCCCTCAGCAAATACCATCACAGGCAAAACAGACTCAACTTGGGGATAATTAACTTATTACTAATAAAATCAGAGCAGGATAATGAGAAGTAAAATAAACTTTAAAACCACCTTGCCCTCACCCCTCCCTCCTTTCCAAACTCTACCCCCTGCCCCCAAGAGGCACAGGGAGATGGGGAATGGGGGCTATGGTCAGTTCATCACTCATTCCTGCCTCGTTCTGGGAGGACAGTCCTCCCCCTGCGCCAGTAGGGGGTCCCTCCCACAGGAGACAGTCCTCCACAAACTTCTCCAACATGAGTCCATCCCATGAACAACAGCTCTCCATGAACTGCTCCAACACAGGTCACTCTCCCATGGGGTGCAGTCCTTCAGGCACAGCCTGCTCCAATATGTGCCCCCACAAGGTCACAAGTCCTACCAGGAAACCTGCTCCAGCGTGGGCTCCTCTCTCTGTGGGTCTGCAGGTCCCTGCCAGAACCCCGTTCCAGCATGGGCCTCCCATGGGGTAGCAGCCTCCTCTCAGGCATCCTCCTGCTCCAGTGTGGGGCTCCTCCACAGGCTGCAGGTGGATCTCTGCATCCCTCTGGACCTCCATGTGCTGCAGGGGCACAGCTGCCTTACCATGGTCTGCACCAGGGGCTGCTGGGGAATCTCTGCTCCAGTGCCTGAAGCACCTCCTGCCCCTCCTTCTGCACTGACCTTGGTGTCTGCAGAGTTGTTCCTCTCACATATTCTCACTCTATTCTTCTCTGGCCACAATTATATCTGCCCAATAACTTTTTTTTTCTTTCCTTCTTAAATATGTTACCACAGAGGCTGTCATTCATGATGGGCTCAGCCTTGGCCAGTGGAGGGTCTGTCCTGGAGGCTGCTGGCACTGGCTGTGCCAGACACGAGGGACGCTTCTGGCAGCTTCTCACAGAAGCCACCCCTGTTGTCCCGCCGGGACCCAAACCTGGCCATGCAAACCCAACACACCCCCACAGGAGCCTGTGCTCTCCCCAAGCTTCCTGCTACAGAGTACTACCAGGAAGAGGATACAGAGCTAAACAGGGCAATGGATCTGGCTGGCTGCTCTTTCGCAAGAAGGGAGAGGCTAAGGGCAGGTTTCCAGATGCACACTTTAATCACATTTCATCTGAACAATGCCTTGCTTTTGCAGAGCTTAAGCCTGCTACTCAGGGATTCCAGATGACATATCTGTCTGAAAAGGCAAGAACTCCTAGCTCCTTACTCCACTCTTTCAGTAGCACTCACGACAGCATTGCTCTGTTACTATTTCTCCTGACGTCTCTTTTTCAAGTTGAGGAATCTGAAACTACTTAGCTGTTCTTTGTGCAGAAGCTGGTCTGCATTTTACATCACCTCTGTAACCCTCCTCTACTCCTCCAGCTACACTTGAAGAGGAGCAAACCACCTCCAAAAGGATGGGCTACTATTTACACTACAAAGTCACAACATCAATCTGTATTTTTCTTTTTTCCTTAATAATTCTTACTATTCCAATCCCATTTCAGACTGCTTCTGAGTGCAGAGCTGACACTTCCATAGAACTATTGGAAGCACAAAGCAGTGAAGAAAATGCAAAGCTCAACACATGATGGGGCCCACGGTGATCAGAGGAGACACAGAAACTGGGTGGAGGGATGGTGGTTTGTGCGGCCACGGCTTTGGGGAGGAATGTGAGACGGTGTGGGAGCCGTGTGGTCTTGCTCTTTCCCTTGCAAACCACGAAACGTTTTGCACCAACTACACCTCCTGGGTATTTCGCGCAACGTGACCACAAACAATGGGAAGGTACAAAAGTACTCTGATTCGTACCTAACTGGGGGCGAGACACAGAAATCTGACACAGAAATCATAGGACAGATTGACGTGTTTGTCCTCCTGCCCGGCCCCCCCCAGAAGGAATGCCTTTCGGTGAGACTCACATACTTGTCACAGAATCAGTTAGGTTGGGAAAGACCTCTGAGATCATCAAGTCCAACCAATGACCCAACACCACACTGTCAACTAGATCAATATTACAGAGTATTACAGCTCCCCAGATCTCTTTCTTAAGTAGCATCAGAAAGAAGGGAGGGTAACAGCATTATGGTTGTTGCTCTGACACATCCATCATCTTCCACTTATCAATGCTGGATTTTAACCTGCTGTCTTACAGTCAATCCCTTGCTGTTGCAAAGTCTTTCTGCAACCTTTTATTTCCACTGTCACCACCACGGAAGCAGACTGTAGGAACCCAGGGAGACTAGTTCAGTTATAAGAGCTGGGGGCCCTTCTGCTGCCCTCCATTCATAACAGGGCAAATGAAGCTGCAAAACTGGAATGGCAGCTGAGAGAAAGGAACAGTCACACCTGGCTGCTTCTCCTGTACCTGTGCCATTTCCTAGAAGCAGGGCGGTTGGTTTTGTTTTTTTTTTTTTCCCAGCAGTGACAAAAGGGAAGAAAACAGGAAAGGAAACAGAAAGTAAAGAATGGACAAGAACAGTGCTGGCAAGAGCACAGGGCTTGCGCCACCTAAAGATTCAGCAATCCTGCACAAACATTACCAGTCTGTCTAAGTAATTGCTCCCCAGACCCAGTTCTGAAAGCATCCTTGCATGTAAATATACATCTTTTAAACAGGAGGAAGCTAAGGCACAGAACCTCATTTAGCATATCCACAGGGGAGTAAGGAAAAGAACGCAAGTTCCCTGACTTCCAGCATACTATTGAAACCCACTGCCCCAGCTCCTGCTCTGCTCTCCTCTTCCTTCCAGCGCACCGCAGGATTGGATCTATGGAAGTAGGAAGAAAGAAAGAAATCACACAGCTGTTACCCTACTCTCACCGTATCCCTCATTTGCGTTTTGTGGGGAAAGAAGCACGGCTGCAGATGTCACGGCTGGACACCAACTGCATTCCCCTCCCCATTCTCCCCAAGTCATTACAGAACAAACACACCCAGATTTTGCAAGGAACAAGAACAAACAAAGCTGTCTTTCTGATCACCTTTCACTTATGCCCGTCTCGTTCCAACCCCCCAGACGTGGGCAGGGCACCTTTCACTAGACCGGGCTGCTCAGACCTCCATGCAGCCTGGCCTTGAACACCGCCAGGGATGAGACATCCACAGCTTTTCTGAGGAACCCTTGCCAGTGCCTCACCACTCTCACAAAAAAAATAATTTCTTCCCAATACCTAATCGGGTCCCCCGGTGCCGCCCTCACAGGGACCCCGCTGCCGCCTCACGGCGCCCCTCGCCCCTTCCGCTCCGCCCGCGCCCCGGCAGGGTCCATTCCCTGACACTGCGGGGAGAGCGGGGGTGCGTGACCAGCGCCGAGGAGGCGCCGAGCCCCGCGCGCTCCCCCCTCCCCCCCCCGCGTGCCCGCGGTGGCACTTACCGCCCGCTCGCGGCGCCGTCCGGCCCGGCCCGCACGAGCTGTCACCTCCTCTGTCACCTCCGCTGCCCCCGCCCCCACCCCCGCCCTCAACTCTCCCGCGCCAAAGTGAGCGTGCCCGCCCGGGGCACGGAGCATGCGCGGTGGCACCCGCGCGGCGCTGATTGGCTGCGGCCCGCGCGTGGCTGGAGGCAGGCGCGCCGCCGCGGCGCCCGTCACGTGACGAGGGCATGCGGAAGTTCGGGATGCCGTGCACGGGTTCGATACCCGCCCCAGGCACTGCTGCGGGCCGCCGGCCGGCAGGCATTTCCCGAGGGCTTTCGCCACGGGAGAGGCGATATCCTGCATCCTCCCCGTAGCGCCGTGTTCACTTTTCACAGAATCACAGAACTACTGTCCAACCTAAAACTCCCCTGGTGCGGCTTCCTGTCACTTGTTGCCAGGGAGAAGAGGCCGACCCCGCCCTGGCTACACCTTCCTTCCAGGCGCTTGTATAGAGTGTTAATGTCATTCATGAGCCTCCTTTTCTGCAGGCTAAACACCCCCAGCTCCCTCAGCTGCTCTTCATAGGACTTGTGCTCCTGACCCTTCCCCAGCTCCGTTGCCCTTCCCTGGACATGCTCCAGCACCTCAGTGTCCTTCCTGAACTGAGGGGCCCAGAACAGAACACAGCATTTGAGGTGCAGCCTCACCAGTGCCAAGTACAGGGGTACGGTCACGGCCCTGGTCCTGCTGGCCCCACTATTGCTGATACAGGCCAGGATGCTTTCGTCTTCTTGGCCATGTGGGCACACACTGGATCATATCCAGCCACTGTTGACCGTGACTCCCAGGTCCTTTTCTGCTGGGCCATCTTCCAGACACTCTTCTCCCAGCCTTTAGCACTGCGTGCGGTTGTTGTGATCCAAGTGCCAGACCTGGTCTGGTTAAACCTCCCCCACCAAGCTCACCAGCTATGTTAACAGGTATGGTCTGGCTCATCAGGAGGGCACACCAAAGACAACATGAAGCTTTTAAGATCAGTTCCCTTTACCAGCTAGATCAGCTTTGGCTTTTCAGCACTGCTGGCATCATTCCAGCTGGTTTCCAAAATCCCTTTGCTCCTGCCCAGATGCAGCATATCAGAGCTAAGATCAACCCCTGTGTCCAGGCTTGGAATTATATTGTATCCCATAGATAAATGGTGCTGCAGAATTCCAGTTCCCAGATCTATTACCCAGGTGATGCTCAAACAAATCAACATGATTCAAGTACCCACAGGTGCATAACTCTTAAACTAGTAAAATCTTCCTAATGGAAGTATGTTCTTCAATACAGAAAAAATATTCCAAAACCTTTGCGATCTCTTCTTCCAAACTGTTGCACTACCGAGACACAGAGCTCTGCTGAAATACATAGAGCTGGAAATTAGTGCTCAGTGATTTTTTGGCAAAAAAATTAATCAGTTACTATGCTCCAATCCAGTTTCTTTTATACCTATGCTGTAAATGATCTTCAGCTGTTTTTGCATTTGTATGCTTATCTTGGGCACTAATGTTTATTTCCATGGGGCCCTTATACATCCTCACATCCCTACTGTCCCTCTGTTAGGATCATCTTGCTCACTGTCTGCTCACTGTAAGAGAATCAGCTATTTCTACACTGCATGGCTGGACAACACCATTTCACAGGAACAAGGCAGCACCCTGAAAAAGCCAAAACTGGTTTCAAAGTTCCCCTCTATTCATCCTCCTCCATCACTCCCATCACAGGCTGATGAGAAGTCCCAGATGTGTCTTTCCACAGGTGCTTTTGAGTACTTCACTTGGAGTATCTTCACCTGTTTCTCCATCAGTGCTTGTGCTCAGTGCTGTCACACACTGCTCTGCTAAAGCACAGGCAACACAAGGGGCTGTGCTCAGAATCACCTCCACCTGCGAGCTGTGACAAGCAGAGGAACAGGCAGCAGAGCAGAGAGCAAGCTCACGTGAGCACCCCTGTGGCCATTACCTGCAGAGGATACTTGAAGGACACCCTGAGCAGAACCTGTTCTAGTAATACCACAGAGGGTGGCAGAAATCACACCTTGTAAGGTGATTCTGCTTATGCATAGGTGTGGTGGTGCATTCCCTCCTCTCTCTTCCAGGCTGCAGTGTGATCTGAGAAATGCTTTTTAGGCCTTGGCTTTGGAAACAGCACCTGGGCTCGGCTCTTTCTGAGCTTAGCAGAAACAATGTCTGCTCCCAGGAATTGCTAACGAGCTCCTGTTTTCCTTATGACCAGCCTTGGAAAATATTCCTCTTGCCTGAATGGCATAGCATTCCTGTTCTCACACTTTCAAAGAAAGTGCCAACCCAAACTGTGGCCGGGATAAAACATTGTTATGACTAAAGCCCACCCTCTTGCAACCCCATAAACAGCAGTCCAAAATTGGGCCCTTTGAGCCCTCCTGGACCACAGCAGGCTTTGACCAACAATCCCCCTCTGAGTGGGACACCTCCCAGAGCTAGAGAATCCTCAGGTTTGCTATACCTGGAGGATCATCGGAACACAACATATCCTGGGCCGATACCTCACTCCTCGAGGCCTGATCCTTCACCTGTTGGGACATGCAATGGCATCCAAAGTGAGTATTTCACTGACCTCTGAGGGAAATTTTTCACAGTTATGTTGTTTGCACTGACTGTTTCTGTCTGCATGCATGCCCCTGTGCATATGCTACAGCAAATCTGAGAGAAATACTGCTTTCTTAGATGTGTAAGTACCTCAGATATCTAAGTAAGTTAGGCTTGTATGTAAGGTTAAATTATAAACTGACATATGCTTTGCCATGTCTCTGGTTAACATTGCAAGATGTTATCCCAAGGCATTTTCCCTCTGAGTAGAGGGAGATCTTCAATGAAGCAGAAAGCAACTGAGCTGAGTGCTGTCTGCAGCTAACACAGGGGCTGCAGTGACAGAGGGGCTGATCAGGGCAAGAGTGGGTTGCTCTGACCCTCTGAAGAGGTACTGCAACAACACTGGGGTAACTCGGCTCTTCTACATTTATCCCTGGAGACGGGTGGTGAAAACCCAAACACACCCAGAGTGCAATGACTGGGACAAAAGCTGACGAGGGGTTTGCTTGATGGATGTGTCAAACTCTCAAACAGAGCCCTGGAGCTGAGGTTTCATTGTAAGCAGAACGGTTCACAGGTCTGTTATATCTGTTAAAGGTCCACTTTCATCAGGCTGAAACTCTTCATGCGTGCTGAGACTTGAGAAATTCAAAATGTGTTGCAGCATAAGCCCATGTTTTTTAAGCCTGAAGCATCCAAAATAAACGAAAAAAAAAAACCCACTTAGGGCCATAGATACCATGTTTGTCCACAGTTACACAGCACAGATACAACCCAATTAAAAAAGAGCCGTAAGCCATGTGGGCATAAAACATCCATTGCCTCTTGGCCTCAGGGCTGAGAACTGGTTCCTGCTTCTCTTTCATTTTGCAGTATAGGCTTGGACATAACCAGGCCAAGACCTTCATTTGTTCCAACCTTTTTTCTGAAAACCCCCACAGGAACAGGGTGACATGGTGAGCACTGATGCATATGAGCTTGAAATCTGGGATAACAACTAAGCAATTAACACATGAATAGCAGGTGGTTCTTCCAAGACTCATTTATCAAGGAACAAAGAAAGGTGCAGGTACAAGACTCTCATGTTTACCTTTTCCAAAAAAGGTAATTTGACTACAAGCCAACTTTATTCCATAAATGACAGCCTGAGTGAGCCTTTTTTTGAGCTCTCCTGCTAAGCAGCTGGCTATACAGTAGTTACCTTCCCATGAGCTGGGATTTCTCTCAGTGCTACTCTTTGAGGCTGAGACCCCTGACCAACTGCAGGTCTCTAGTAGGTGACCAGCATCACACATAACCTTGTATTATGGTGCACTACATTTTGTATCAGTAACTTTAGATCATTATTATGTCCTCTGCAGTAACAGAGTGAACTTTGCCATCAAACTTTTAAAACATTTTAATAAAACCACTTTTTAAAAAACCTTTGGCAGTGGTTCTTCAAGCGTCTAAATCACTCATCTGTGACACCTCCTTGCTTGCCCAAGGCTCCAACATATCCAAAAGCCACACACCGGCACACCCATCACCTCCTGCATCTGTGCTCTGTCTCCTAACGCAGCTTGTTTCTCTCTTACCAACAAACCATGTGGTAAGGACTTCTGTGGCCCACCTATCCCACACTACGCAATATGGCACTGAGATTAGGTACACTGGATTTCTCCTGGATTTCTCGGTGTCACAAATGTGGAGAGGGATGCAATCCAACAAAACCCAGTCATTTCTCTCCTGCTGCAGCAGGACTTGTCCAGCTCACTTTGTAGCACAAACACAGCTCGGCAACACTGTTCTGTCTAATTCCATCTCTGTTCAAGACTGTCTGTCCCACCGGATCCATCAGGCTTAGGTACATTTTAACAATTCTTAGTGCCCAGACAGGCAGTCTTGCATTCATAATGAGTTTTAGAAACCTGAGTTTTGCTAACTCAGCACTGTGGAAGGGCACAGAAAACAGCAAGGAACTGTTGCTCTCATCAGTCATGTCTCTGCTGCAGATGGCATGGAGCATGAATCCTTCTAGTGCACTGTGAACTTTGCTTGCGGCTTAGAAGCAGGGAGGAGGAAGACCAGGAGGACAGAAACTATCTAGGAAAAATCTGGTCTTAGAAAAAACAGTTTTAGTTCTGTAAACAACAAAAGTAGCATTTAAATGTACATGTAAAAACATCAGATGAAAGGCATTTTAGTTGAATGCAATTAGCACCATGGACTTGAGTGGCTGTTCGCTGAGTAGTCATCCCTTCCAGCATATAAATCCCCAGGTACGAGATGTGTTGACAGTAGGAAAGCTTTGCCTATAAGGTTTTTTTCCTGCACTTCTGAACTCCACACTGACAGGAAATCTCTGTCTCTGGCATGCTTCCAGCTTCATAACCATAATCCCACGTGAGTTCGGTTCCAGCTTTCACATGTCTAAGAAATAAAACAGTCAATTTGTTTGAACCAAGTGAAACAGTACTGTGCTTACAATTTGTCACCAACAACACACATGCAAACCCAAAAACTGTAGGAGGCAGGGAGCATCACACAAGCAGCTTGTTGGGAGACAAACAAGGGATACAAGGAGTCTCTGGCACACTTATGCTGCTTCGCCTACCAAAGCTATGGAAATTGCAAATAGGGTTGGATGTGCTCTAACTTAGCGGGAAATCCTGGGAAACAAAAATCAGTCAAACAAAAAATCTTCACCAAAACCAAAACCAACCAACCAAAAAAACCCCAAACCAAACCAAAAACCAAACAAAACCCAAACAAATGCCCCCCCCAAAACCCATTAAAAAACAACCACAAAAAAACCCAAAACCCCCCAACAAACTAAAAAACCCCAAACCAAACAATAAGCCCCCCCCAAAAAAGGAAAACTACGCAAGTGATACATCTGAATGAATAACACAGTTTTGTTATTTCCCCTATGTACAGTGCATCACTGAAGTTTGAATAGATCTCTAGATACATTGTTGAAGATTGTCATCTTTGGTCTGACAAGCTACATTTTAATGCAATTTCACTATGTGCACAAAGCCCAAGACTCAGAATTAAACACATGCTCCTCATGAACCAGCTGCTCTGACAGTACAAGAGAAGAAATGTCTAAGGTAGGAAATTCATTGTCCAAAATGAATGCCAAATTAAAGACCTGAGACTAAGATGCTGGGGACAATGGATGGAAAATGGAATAAAATATGAATATTTTAAAGAAGAGAGTAATTCCCTGATGTTTCTCACTGGATATGATATAGGGGACATCCAGTGAATTGCCAGGCAGCAGGCTGAGAACAATGAGGACTTTTCATACAGCACATAATTGCAACCTGGGACTTGTTGACTTGAGATGTTCTAGAGGCCAGACATGTAAAACAAATAAAAAGGTGACTGAGCAGGTTCATAGAAGGCACCCAATTAAGCACAATGATCCAGATGAAGTGCTTAATGTAGAAAAGCTGTAAAAGGGTGGTGCCCAGAAAATGGGAGAGCCAGTGAGGGGAACTCTCCTTCAACAATGTTCTTCCTAAGTGTCTTTGCTGATCACTATTCCCTCTCTCCACTGGCCTCAGTCCCCACTACACACTTCTTTACTGAGAATCTGAGTGAGAAAGACTCTAGCTGAAACTAACTCCTTTTCTGCATTTCAAAACATTGTCTTCACAGTTCTTGGAAACCTCACAGTGCAATCCACAGCACCTGTGTCTGGAGCAGAGCTGCAAGGCTCCACAGATTAGTGTTCCCTGGAACTAATTTGTCAGAACAAAGTCCTATTCTATTCTATTCTATTCTATTCTATTCTATTCTATTCTAATTCTTATTCTTAGTACTACTGCTGGCATGTGCATCAGCTAACTTCATTCACACAATCTTTCCTCTCCTGGCTTTAGCTGCTGCCATCTTGTGTCTCACTGGCACCAGCTCTCTGTACTTCCCTTTCTATTGGACTAAGGAAATTGTTGGGGAGGATGAAACAGGAAAGCCTTATGAATATTATTACCTGGCAAAAGATGCTGAGAATATGAAAACTATAAGCGAGATTGAAATGAAGACAAGCTTTGAGATACCAAACCCCAGTTACTAAATAACTGGAAAACAATGGTATGGCCACTAAAGGTAATCCCTCTTTTGATTAAACAATCCCCCTTTTTGATTAAACAATACCCTCTGCTTGCAGACAGGTCCAAGGGTCAGAGCAGACCCTACCAACTTGGCAGAAGGTCCAAAAAGCAGTTTTTAGAGTTTAAAATATAACACTATATGGTAATGCAATGACTCTCATAGGCTATATGTAAATGTTGTAGGATTTGTAGCTTGTTCTAGATTGGTTAATGAAAATTAGAATATTCAGCATAGAAGATGATTTATTGTATTGTAAATGGCAATCATGGGATTCGATCCTCTTTCTTCTCTCTCTCTCTCTCTTACTTCTCTGACCTGCTTTGAGCTGCATCTTGCGGCTCCTAACAGGTCCCCTACACCCACGCCCTTTCACAATAAACCTCATGCTCTAAGACCTCACTTCAGAGATCTCTCGTCTCCGTCCTGACCATCCGAAACAAAACCGGCTACAAAATCCTACAGAAATATCTGTATTTTCCACTTTCAGAACAGATTTTCACCTCTGAGTATCCTATTGTCACATCCACAGGACATGCTGGCCTACACAAAGTCCTGCTTCTCTTGATAGCTGTGAGGGGAAGGCCTGAAGCCAGCTTCTTTGGCCCACGAAGTATCTCAACCTTAATATCCTGTGGGGTTCTATCTTGCCCTATGGGACCCAGATCTGCTGGCCATTCCTTGAGACACAACAGTGGGATGAGTGAATCTCGGCTTTCCAAATGACCATGCTGAGTTAAACCTATTTCTCCACTGAAGAGGATTATCACTTAAGCAGACACATCAAAATTAAGCTTCCCTATTTTACATATTCAGTGCAAAACTGAAGAAAAACTCATTAGTGATAATCAAAAAGCTGTATTTCTTCTGTCTTTAATGCACAATAAAAAGTCACCAATAAGAAGGTAGTTTCGTGCTTTCATGATCTAAGTATCTGCCCCACTCCTCAGCGTAATGATATCCTAATAACTAAGCACTGCTTCTTCCCCCCTAGTGCCTTGAATGGACAACATTAAACTTCCAGAAATTCACCTGCTTGTGAAGAATGCCACCCAAGGAAAACTTCTGTTGTGAGTTTCTACAAACACACTTTGTGCAAAGAGATTTGGGCAGCAGCTGTGCTGTAAAACAGAAAATCTCAATTAGAAACAGTCCAACACCACATCATTGGCTGAATATCCTATTTTGTCACTAGTAGAGGTAGTTTCTTCCTTCCCTTCTCCAGCTCACATGGAATGTTTATTATCCAATGCCATTGCCAGGGCAGCAGTGCTAGGGAGCAAGCAGTGGATTAAATGATTGTGTGTTGGCCAAGTACAAGATGTGAAAGGTCACTCAGGTGCACGTAGGAACATGGGTATGCTCATGGGTGCAGAAGAAAGGTTTCTGCAAGATGCACTACTAATATTAACACCATATTACTTCTGCAAGGAAGAATGGCTTTAACATACACAAGAACTTTGCTGTACGACACATATTTATGCCAATGAAGAGAAATAAATTATTTACAGAGTGCCTGCAGATGTGTCTATGAACCATATGCCTTAGCTGGAGGTATTTGGCAATTTATTGCTATTTATTTCTTGGCAAGTCAAAACTGAGGGACTTATTTAGCAGACATGTACACAGTATGACAGACCACTTTCTGAACCTATGATTGAACAGCAGGGAAGTTTTGTACAATAGCACAACACCTGTCCAAAACCAGCAAAAACTAGAATTTGCAATGGCTGGGGAGCAAAAAAAACCAAGGCTGGTAGAAGGCATGTCGCTCAAAAAAAAGTGTTATTTGCTCTCTAGACCTCTAAGAAAGGCCATCAGGAAAAACATGTTATTCATTACTGGGGAATATGTCTCTCAGGAAACCAGTGGTGCCAAAAACTGCAGCTGGTTCATGGCATGTATCAGCTTTTGGAGACACAAACAGCCAGTGTGACCCAGCCAACTGTCCTGTCACCTGTGATTGCAGGGAGCACCCCATGTGCCTCTCTTCTCATGCACCTACTACATAGATGGTTTATGTGCAAAAGCTTTCTAGTTTAAGCTTAAATAAATGAATGACGTATTTGCAAAGAAAACAAAGAGAACCCATGCAATTTAGTACTTACATTTAGAAAACGACCCACATTTCCTTCTTTCGTGGCATCCAGTATATAAATATTTTCTTCATTAGCATTCTTCAGTAGCATCCCATCACCATCAGCCTCCTCACAAAGTTCATCTTGTTTTGACTGCCTGCTATTTTCATCTTTGCAGTCAGCTTTTATGGCTGCATTGCTGGATGGCCTCACGACACATGTGTCATCCAGCACACCTGACTTGCCACAATCAACAGCCTGCAGTGACAGATCCTGTGTTTTGCATTCTGAACTGTCCACACCAGCAGAGTCAGTCTCTCCAATTTCCATTGGATGTTCTTCCTTCTGCTGCTGGGTGGATTCTGTCAATGGACATGTATGTTATTTCTCAATTTAAGGCCAAAGCCTTACCCTTGTTTGGCCCTGAACTCTTACCCACCTGCTCTTTCCCACATCCTCCAAAAGCTAAGCAGCTTCCTTGCTACTTACAAGTCTGAAACACAACTGCCCTTTGCCATGCCTCTCATCAATCCTCCCACAAATGACTGTTTCCTGCTGTGGTGCCTAAAGCACTTGTTCAAGGTGCCTGTGAGTGACCTAGTGTCTCACTCTCCTCAAATCCCACTCCAGACTGATTTCTTCCACTTAGCATTTTTTATTATTCTCCACCTTAATACCCAAGAGAATCACAAACTGTAATTAAGACAGAAACAAGATGCATGTGCAAATAGCATCAGTTTCACATTCCTCTCCAGCTTGAGGTCCCCCCACCCAAACATTATACCTTGTTCAATTTTTGTTGGCTGGAACAGGTACTGGGTGTGACACAGTAAGATCTGCAAGACTGACTTTCCCACAACTGCACTGTGTTTGAGAAGCTGCTGTTGGGACAGTTCAATACATCTCAAGATCTGAGGACAACATCATTCTACTCTAAGAACAGGCCTGCCCACACTGTCTACATTGAAGTGTATCACCCGATGGGACACAATTGTACAAAGCATGCAGTATGTATCATTCTGTTAACTTACTTTCTTTTCTTTTCTTTGTTCCACTGGTTAGTTTTGTTTTGCTTGACTGCTGAGTCTGAGAACTGTCATCTTCCTCTGAGCTGGCACTGTGCACCTGTGTATCAAATGAAAAAGCTTGATGCATTGTTGCTGTATGCAACTCTGGGCCAACAGGGCATAGCAAGTGGCTCTCAGAACTCCATTACCTACTGTAATGCATGGCCGTGGCTGAATTTGAGAAGTTAATACATTTACTGCAACGCAACATTTATCTTAATTTCAAATTATCCTTCAAAATAAGCTGGAAAGAGTCCCCCACTCAATAAAACATGAAATAAGTGTTTAAGTTCCAACAATTTCACCAGAACTGTAAGTTGCTGAGCCAAATCCCAAACACATTTTTTACAGTTTCAATGAAATGACTGGATGTGGCAGAATTTCTTCTCTCCCATCACAAAAAGGCTATCAGTTATGGGAGCTCCAGAATGGACAGCACTGCAAAATGTTAGCATGAAAATCCCATGTGCATTTCTTAAGGGCAATGAATCCAGTAAAACCTACAGTGCAAGTTTACACCAATTTTCCTTCTTTGCACATATTTTCAGGCAATGCTTCACACTCATGAAAGATCAGGAGTCACACTCAGGTCAGTTCTCCGAACTCTGCCACTGTATGAGAAAACCACATAGACATTCTGAGATTTTCTTCTCCCCCTGCTATGCCATTCTTTGGGGAGACATCACAAAAATATTATCACTCTGACCGCCTAACCCTGTATTTAGTTACAAGGGGTGGAGGGGGAGAATAATTACTTAAGGCTCTTGAGGCTGGAGTGTAAGAGAAGGGTGGAGAAGGGAAGGCTGTGAGAGTAGACAGTGGTGGTCTGGGGGAACATGTTAAAGGATTGATAATGGAGAAGGGATGGGGTTCAGCTTCCAGCATGGCAGCCTAGCTCACAGTGTGACATAATCTCATTCAGAAAGGTCATTAGAGCTGTCTAAACATGCAAGATGAAAATGTCAAAATTAACACACATATTCAGCACAGTGAAAAATGAATCTATTAAAGCCACTTATTATTATTACCATTTTTAGCTGGTGATTGCAAAAAACAACTGTTTTAGGTCCAGGCCTTCTCATGGTTGCATTACTTGAATTCTTTGGATGAACCCTGTACAGAAAGGTCAAAAGGAAATTATAAAAGACAAACAGACCCACAAGTAACTCTCAAAATACACATTTCTCTAACAATCTCTAGTTCCAGTCTCTTCTCTAGAAGGAACTACAGCAAGCCTACAGCCAAGCCTCACCCAGTGTTCTGTGAATATTTTGCTTTTAGGAATTGAGAACCTAGCCTATGTTCTCTAGAGTATTTGTGAAAAAGCAGTTGCTCAAACTTTTTTGAGAGATCAGCAGCTGCTTTTACATCCTTTTCAGTTGTCCTGCTGAGAACCAAATTGTCTGCTGTTTTACTATTATTATATCAGATAATTTCAAAATAGAGCACCTGCAGAGTTTTGCCTTATCCTGCTACTACTTTCAACAGTTGTGATAGTAGAGCTCTCAAACAGGAAAGCAAAGATGTTGTGGAGACAAGGGATACAGCGGGAGACAGGGGGAGAGGTAATATATGACAGATTTAGAGAATGCTCTCCCACAAAAGGACCCCAGTCCTTCACATCAGGAGAAAGTTGAGGAAGGATGGGAAGAGTTATATCTAATAATATATCTAAAATATCTAATATCACATTGATCTGGACTACCCTCAGAGTGCAGTAGAAAATACCAGTTTAAAAATGAATATTAATATCTGCACAATGTCTAGCAAAATGTAACAGCTCTTTTTCAAGAAAATTTTCAATGTAAAACATTTATGTGTTTTTTCCGGCCATCATGGTACTTCTTTGGGCTACTGATAAGGGAGAGAAATGCTACTCCTTAAGGCTTTAAACCCCTTTGTAAATTCAGAGTTTTGAATTTCTCCGAGGCCGTGGGAAGATGTGACATTATTACATGACTACATCCTTCTAAAGGCAACCTGTTTGGGGGACTGACATGTCAAGCTTAGCACACTGATGTCCTCTCAGAGGTTTTTCAGTTCAGCTAGACTGTAATTTTTTAAGAGGTGGAATAACAAAGTTTTTTTTTCTGAATTCTTTTTTACATAGCCCACATGCAAAACATTTTTATTCTCTGGAAGGGAAATTAGTGAGATTTAAGGTAGCAGCAGTGCTGTAAAGGCAACTTAGAAACTGTCCTTCCCTGCAATTTTTAGTAACAGCACTTAGTAGAAGTAAAGCCTAGCTGATTGCTTGTAATTATGAAATTACAAGATTATAAATTCACTAGATTTCTAAGATACTGACATGCAAATGAGAATATAGTAGCAGGTATTTTTAAGTTTCCATTTGCAATTTCATGGTGCTTCTCAAAGATCCACAATAATCTCCTGCTATGAAAAGACCTAGAATTTGCAATCATTTATGAGTAGTACAAGGAAAGCGTTTGCAAAGAAGTGTGGCAGAGAAAGAAATAAAGTTTAAGAAAACATGTTCCCAGCTTCCATGTGAAAAGACTACAGCATGCCATTGACACATGCACAGAGTTATTTTACATAATTTTATTGCAGGAATCCTGATGGGCTCTGAGACCCTGAGAGCACAGTGAAAACATTCACTGCTAAAGAGAGGTGTTGCCAGACTCTTAACAGGAGAGGTTAAGGTCTCTGGCAGGAAAGGTTATGTTACAAATAACAAAAGGTTTAGAGACTGGGAGTAAAGGGCAGGACAGCTGGTGGCTAATATGCTATCAAACCCTTCAGCACCATAGAGTATCTTTAAACAATTTATCTCAAGTATATTTTACAAATTCTTTCAAATTAGCATTACAGTTAATGCCCCGAACAGATCAAGTACACCCAGGAGCTGAACTGGATTTCTAGAAAATGCCAAGCGGTACACATAATAAGTAAAATTAATACAAAGGAAAAACTCGGTCCCACTAGAAGAAATAACTGGGAATTAAAAAAGAAGTTCAGAAAGAAAACAACCACCACCCTCATATGAGGACATACTCTAAGTTATACAACCTAATTTCTAGAATAGCAGAATATTAGTTTTGTTATGCTTAAGCTTACTTTGCTAAACTTACAGGGTTGATTCATTTTCATTATCCACAGTCTGAGACAAAGATTCCTCATTCTCAAGAATGTCATTTTTGTCAGTCTGCACTAGTTCAATCACTGAGTCTGAACTATCAGGGTCAAGTTTTCTTTTTCTGGAAAAAAAGTCATGGCCTCTGTCATTCACTGCACTTTTCTCCTTCAGCTCTTGCTCAGCATCTCCCAATACTGCAGCTCTGCTCATTAATCTGCCTGAAAGAAAAAGAAAAGTTTTCTTGGGATTTTTTTTTCCCAAATGCTTGTTTGATGAGTCACACTATCACAGGTCAAACTTATATTAACAAATACAAGAGCAAAATATGAATGCAGTCTATAATTCTGTGATGTGATACAGGCTGACATATAAACCGAATTAGACAAGGGCATGCAGTGGTAAGACAAAGGACTATGGCTTTAAACTGAGAGCAGGTCTAGATTAGATATTACTAAGAACTTCTCACTGTGAGGGTGGGAGGCACTGGTACTTGTTGCACAGAGAAGCTGTGGATGCCCCATCCCTGGAAGTGTTCAAGGTCAGGTTGGGTGGGGTCTTGAGCCACCTGGTCTTGTGAAAGGTGTCCCTGCCCATGGTGGTGGGGGTGCAACCAGACATTCTTTAAGGTCCCTTCCAACCCAAAGCATTCTGTGATTTTAAGATTTTTACTGAAGGAAAATTAGCCCTAGCATAGGATGCACAGATTTGTGAGGGAAAAAAAATCAACAGCCTGAAATAGATTTTGCTCCATATTGTATTGCTTGTTTGTCTGTCACCATCTCATTGCAGAGATCTTCAAAAGCCTTCTATCCATTTGATCATATTGCAGGTTAGGATAAGATTGACACACTTCCCTTCCAACCCTGTATTTCCCTGTTCTCAAATAATCCAGGGCACACACCACGGGTGAGGGAGAATTATGCTACATGTCTTCCACAGGTCTTCTGCTACCTGAGTAAGTACAAACAAATGTCCCCCTGTCGATGTCATCCAGGCAGCGGACGCCCCAGCCCTTCTTCTCTGTGTTGAACACCTGCAGCCTGACTTGAATGCCGTGCTGTACAACTCTGTTCTGACACATCAGCTTGTCACACTTGCACAACACACTACACTCATAAATCCTGTCAAGAGCAAGAAAACCAAAACACAATATAAAATATGGAAGCATTACCATAACGAAGTTCCTATTATTAATTTCCCTTCTAGGCATCAACAAGGCAGTGGACTGAAAAGATAAAGACTCTGGCTAAAACTGGTTGCGCAGCAATGCTCTGAAGCTTGTGACTTTCTGGACTGCTGATTCATAAATTTTAGGAGTCTGTCTGCCAAATTTTGGTATAAACATACAAGAAAAGCAAATGCTGTAGTTTTGTTTTATAGAATAAATCACACAGAAACAGAAATCCCTATGAAGCACCTCATTCTATGCTGGAACAAATTTTAGCAAATATAACCTATCTCTGGACTTCACTGCAGCTGTCGTGGATTTAAGGATTTAATGAAGTATTTCTAAAAGGGTTTTTTTTTGCATCTGTTTCTGCGTTCTCTGCCTACTTTAATTCTGCATGTCAGCCATAAACTAACATCACACAGAGGGCTGAAAGGGGCTCCTTAATCCTGTAGATTCAAGCCCTTGGCTATTGCAAAAAGCCACCTTGCACAATTTCTCTCCTAGACACCTGAAGTAATTGGCACCTTCTCCAGGCCACCTATTAATCCACAGGAGCTGAATAAGAGAAAGGGTAAACACTTGTAGCATTGGATGGCGTTGGAGATTCTTGGAAGCGTCACATATTACCAATTCTGTCAACAGCAGCTGGCTGATGCATCTTTAGGACATAAAAGTTTGGTTTTTTTCTTTCTATTACTCAAGTCACATTAATTATTTTTTATCATCCTGATCTGTCACTAAAATTGTGACAAAAACAGAAGGCTTCAGTAATCAAAAAAATCCAGTTATTTTAATCTTGTGGCACTTAGACTGAACTAGTAAGTACTATTTTATTTGTATGCTCTTATTTTACTCCTATAGTCTTTCTTACCCACTAGGAACAGGTCCGTCCAGTCTTTTGTAACGGTATCCAGGGAATCTTTTACTACCTGGAGACGGAGAAATTTTAGTACGGCCTCTTGCCGTTAGCTGTAGGCATGCACATTTTGACCTAAAAATAACAATAAAACATCTCAGAATGTATTTGGAGCAGCATAAATCAATCATAAGCCCAGGTAGTTTGAAATGTACTTGACTATACACACACACACACACACACACACATGCACTTCCATATATACACCTATATCCCCCTCCCTGCTCCTTTTACTCCACAAGGCTGTTTCAGGCACCCTGCCTTTTTCTTAGTCCCTTGACTGCTTACATGTTCTTTACAATAACCATGTTCTCTCCACCCCAACCCCATTCTTCTGCCAAGCTCCTTAAATGGCACATGCAAATAGTTGAACAGAGAATTATTATAAGCAGGACACTGTCAAATGGAGTGAATGAAAAAAAATCACCTCTTCTGGAACAGCATCCCAGCCTGTTTCCCAATACTTAAGTTATCTTCCTCCCAACTTAGCCCCCAGGAAGTGAAGAATTTTTCACTGTGGAGAACTCAAGCAACAGTGCTTGTTTTCACCATGATATATCACAACAACTCCGAAGAGTCACAGCGATCGTGCAAATCCTGAACCCCAAAACTGCACGTCAAAAGCATCTCAACTCTTGTGGGACGTCAGTGCAGAGAACTGGCACCCTGTGTGCTTGCTGCTCCCTACAACTCAGCTGGAACTAAATTAATTACTGAAGCTTCATTATACCAGATATGATTTCAAGCTTTTGTTGGGTCATGAGCAACTCTGTTACACAGCAGCATGTGCAACTGCCCTAGCCATCAACAATATAAAACAGATGCAACACTAAATAATGCCTACAGAGATCAGAAAACACCCTTCAAGAAAGTAGACAAAAATACCACCAAACTTGTGTATGTTTGCAAGGTGGCAAAGGTTCCCACAGAGTGTCTGTAGCTCAGAGTTACAGAGGATTTAGAAAAAGGCTATAAGAACTGCTCAGACCACAAATGCATTCTGCAACCACAGGGTTTCATAGTTTCTGCTTAGACAAGGGAAGGGACATCATGTAGAGATTGGGAAGGGGATGTTTCTTCCTCTGCCCTCAGTAACCTTCTAAGTCCCATAGGATCTGATCCCTCCAGCCTGTGCCACCCCATTTATAGGATGCCATTTAACAGTAGGGGCTCCAGCAGAAATTGTCACGCAGCATCCTTCCCTGCCTGCCATGAAAACAAGCCTGCCTCTACTGGCACAAGGCTCCCTTCCCTACTCTTCTTCCAAAGCCAAGAGATCTGCTTGTCAGCTCTACCTGGAGGAGAAGCACTGCCAATTTGGGAAGAAAGGGAAAGGAACACAATAATCCACCTATTGATCGCTTCCTTCCCTACAACAGAGGGTGGACCAGTAGGAATCCAAGTTCTGAAGAAGAGGAAGATGCAGTGGTGTCAGCTAACACAGAGCATGATACAAGATATTCCAGCAGCACTGGCCCTGTTTGGCACTTTCTGGTACTGCACCTTCACACACCACCACCCTGCTGTTGAGGCATCATGTGTCACTGGCCTGAGGTCTTTCTACCTACCTATCAATGCAGCCATCTGTGCAGTCACAGGAATCAACAAACAGGCTGGAGAAATTGTTGAGATAATATCCACGTGGCCACGATGACTTCCGATACTTGAAATAAGGTAACTTTGCCTGGTCGAGATTGTTACAGAAGGAGACAGGCACAGACTCGGCTCCATTGCTAATATCAAATTCAAATACGAGGGGCTTGGGATTCATAGTGTTCCTGCCCAACTGTACATATGTGTTGAAGGAAAAGTGATCAACAAATAAGAAATTGCACTCTGTTTCAAACAAGTAATTTCGCACATCTCGAAAGCTTCTCAGACTCCGACCGCAAGGAGCTTTGTAATTGACATCCAGTGATTTTGAAAGGCAGTCTGCTTTTGCATGGCGTCTTTGAAAGTCAAACAGGATTGGGATCTTCAGAGGATTTTCACCCTTGTAGGAGCCTACTGCTCTGTTGGCAAGACACGCACTAGAGCACTTGTGGTTCTGATACTGCATGTTTAAAGGCAAACCTTGAATTTTCCTAGATTCTTCTTTACTCCCTGAGCCTCTTCTTTCTATCTCCTCTTTTTCGCTATTAGGAATAAAAGAGAAAAAAAAAAGAAAAAAAGAAAGAAGAGCAGCATCTTAGACAACCAGTGAAGTGTTCAGAGTTTTAGTAGTTCAATATTTTTAGCACAGGAAAGAAACAGCCCATTGCTAGAAGGCCAGGGTTTCCATAGTATAACTATCCTAACAGCATACAAAGACATACTCAGCTGCATTAAAACAAACAAAAAAAAAAAAAAAGGCAAGAGCTTCTTCCCAGAACTTACACACTAAAACACAGCAAGGACATTGAAAAAAAAAAAAAAAAGGAACTATGTATTTATCCCATCTTTCAAATCAGTACCTGTGGCTAAATACTAAACACAGAGAGACTAAGTTACATGCCTGACAATCTGCACAGTAAGGAAAGCCTGAGAACTGGTGCTTAGGTCCTAACCCTGCTAATACTCATGAACCTTTATTCACAGCCTAATGACCTATTCTGCAATGTTCTCAGGTGGGAAATTAGACAAGTCTACCCAAAACCTCAGATTTCCCACTTAGGTCGAGATAAAAACATATTCACTTTGGAAACTGGCAGGATTCAAGACTGGGTTTAAAACATTGACTTTAAAAATACAAATTTGAGAACTCTCTCAAATGCGGTAAAGAATATGTCAAATAAGGAGCTGAAATGAAGACACTGACCTGTCAGAACCTTCTACGGTGTTTGCAGCATTGTCATCTGAAAGAAGAGGCTGCAATTTGGGTTTGGTTTCCTGTGCGCCATCTCTGTTCAGCTCATCGTTTACTGAAAAAAATGAGTAAAAACTTCATCAATCCACATTTCAATTTATAATTTAACTTAGTTACTAAAGAGATAATAACAAAATACATTACAAAGAATGCATTGATCTGAACTACAGCTAACAAAGAGCTTGTTAGCAAGCGCCCTACTGAAAAACCTTGATGTCGCTGTAGAGACGGTCACGACACACACAGAAACAGCTTGTAGTCAAAGTAAGAAATTTCATTCCTAACTACAAGGCCTCTTTTATACTATTTTTAACATTCGCGCCACATATTCATTGGCTCTCAATTCACCACCCCACAATATCATTGGCTACCTATAGTTAGCACACAATCCTGCAAAAAACAGACTCCCTCCTGCAGGTGCGTTCCTCCTTCTGATGTTATTAATTCATGCTTCTGTTGATGCTAAGATTCACACGGGTACTAGAAAATTGTACCAGTTCGATGTCTGTGAGCTAAGGCAGGCAGCTCCCACATCTTCCATGTAGTTTTTGAAGTGACCAGAAACAACATGCATGTGAAATACATTTATGAGATAAAAGGATGCCAAGCTATTACAGCTAATGGAGCCATGAACAGGATAACTGCTCACAGACAGCTCGGGTTCATCGGGGCATACTAGTTCAAACTCCTTTCCTGTGGTACAGGTATCATACACATACACACAAACCACAAAAATACAAACCCAGGTCAAAGTCCACAGTTCAGTACTTGAGGTAATTAATAATTAGGTTTTCCTCACTGTAATGCTAATGGCCTTCTCTGATCTGTTTTATTGATTTCAAAGAAGTCATTAAATCCATGTATCAAAACAAAGACAATGGAGATGCACATACCATTTGCGAAGGTTAAGAGATCACCTAGATTAGCTTCATTCACCAGTGCCCAAGCCTGCCAGCATTCTATGCAAAAATAAACCAAACCAAAACAGATACTAAGTTTAATTTAAGTAATGATAATAGGTAAAACAAGGTGTTAAGTCCTCTAGAGACACTTGTTTCTCATTATTATGCTCATCTAGACCATTGCAAGACTGATACTATCATCAGACTGCTCATCTTCAGGCTAAGAAGGGCTGCATCTTGGCAGACCAAATTAATGCTACTTCTAAATTGGTGGAAATGGCCTTCAGATAGTAAGAATGAAAGAGATTAGTTCTGTCTCAACCTCTTACTCCATACAATAAATATTACAAGGTGGCAGAAAACTGTCAGCAAAATCCATGTTAATATTTTTAGCTTGAAACCTTTACAGAACAAAGCATAGAAAAATTCAAATTGAACTTTATCACAGATTCATTGTGTCATCTGGAGATTGAAGTTCACCTTCTATGTCTGCACTGCTTTAGTATTTCATCATAACAATGGAGATGTGGGAGATCAGATCAATAAAATTGCACTGCTGGTTTAGAGGAAGTGTTATATATAATAGAGAGTATGTTGCTGTATTAGTTTAAAACCATTTTACACTGTACGTTTTCTTGCACAAAAAAAACGCCCAATAAGATCCATAGATTACATTTATATGGATGACTTAACAAAAAGAAGCAATTTTACTCAGTTAAATAAACCGGTAAAAGGAAACCTGTGTACTGCTCCAAGCTTATCAGAATTACAATTTTATTTTATTTTGATGTAGATACAGGAAGCTTATTTCTATGAAAATCAGAACAATCTGAAATGCATTAGTGTCACATTTTTCTACTACTGTTTCAAGTTATAATGGTGTCTCTGACACAAATATGATTATTATCCCACCCCAAAACCACTCAATTCACTGAGATCAGCTTGAAAGGATAAAAATTCTGATGACAAATGAAACACAAGGCACTGCAGATATTTCATTAGTTCTCAAAAATGAGTATTTCTGTTCCATGTGCTTAAAAGCCATGCATTGTTTGAAGAAGTAAACAGACAAAACAAGAAAATAGCAAAATGCACCTGAAATTACTTTCCTTTTTTAAAAAAGAAGAGATATTTTTTAAAGTGCTTAAAATCACCAACTACTAAGTAATTTAAATTCAGAGATATCTGAATTATGGCCAGTATCACACAGATCTACACAAAGCAGGCCACAGCTACCCTGCAGTCCAGTATAACCAGCACAGGGATTTCAAACCTTGGTTTGTGGCAGTTCCATTCTTGATCTTTTCCTTCAGCAACAACAGCACATTCTGAACTTGCTCAAATATGACATCCACTCTTCTACCTCCCAATTGTGTCCAAAATGTCTTCACATCACCTGAAATGCAAATTTCTATTTACAAGTCTGTATCGCTCCTGACAAGTCTAAAAACATACCTAACTTCTAGTGGACTATTCAAAGTCTCCCACTCATTTCATTTGGAGGCACTTCTGAAAAAACAATCAGGACAGCAGGATGCATTAAACCTCCAGAAGTTTATTCCTAAACCTAATCCAGAAAGTGAAACAGAAGTCAAGTGATGAACTGGAGTGGCTTCCAATGGTCCATGATGCTTCCTCAAGCAACTTTTCAAGCAGGTCACAAAGGGAGCTGTGGAAGCCTTTCTTCAAACACCAGCAAATGACTCCCGCTGAAAATTAATCACTAAAACTCACAGAAGTGACACAGGAGAATATTTTCAACTGAATGAACTGAATATATTACTGGACAAAAGACATTTAGATTTTTTTATAGCTGTAACTTCCCTTAGCTGCACAGGGTAACTATCCTGTCCCACCATTAGTTTTGGTACGTTTTGTAGAGGAAAAAAATGTTCAAAATATTTTCAGATAAAAGCAGTTTGATAAATTTTGTTCAACAAGGGGTATCAGTTGAAATAACACACCCCATATATCACGCCTCCTTCCTCCAATAGAAATATTTATAAAGAACATTTTACTTAAAGAAATGTTTTTTAAGCTACTTGTTCAGAACCTCTTCTTTTCCAAAGGTATGTTCCTTTGAGATGCTAAGCCCATTCATGAAAGCTCTTGTTAAAACATTAGCAGTGCATCTTTGTCAAGGACAAAGACAAAAAAGAAATATGGTTCAGTGTGTCAACAGATGACGCCAGAAAAAAGAACCAGCTCTTTCTCATGATTAATGTTGCTCTTCTTCAATGAGCAAGCACAAAAGCATAAGCAAATCTGTTTTCCTACTCCATTTCTAGAAGTGGAGTCCACTGTCACCACTAGCAAATCTCTATTGGCAAATGTGCTAGGGCGACACCTCCCCAGCAGTCAAGAAATACTGCATTCTTGTAAGGCTCATAAAAAGTATTTCCTTCATTTTTTGACTTAGTAGAGAATGACTTCTGTTGCCCAGGGCACCAGAAGCCCAGGGATGCTATGGCAGTGTGGTTACTCTCAAAAACATCATGACAGCAGTGAAAGAAGTAACAAGCTTTTGTCACCACAACCTCTGCTGCTTATGTCACCAGCAGCAAAAGGCATAATACTTAATATCAACAGGCAATAACAAAAGTATGTCATGTTGTGAAACAGTCGATTTGGCACTAACTGTCAACAAAACTTATTGATCTCTTGTATTCACAGCCATTTTTTTAAACATGCAGAAAGGTCAAAGTCCTTACAAAAAAAGTCACAACAATTTTTGGAAACCTGCACTGCTGGTCCTAGGTACACCAACTGCCCTGTGCCATTCGCACCCTTTTGCTGTCTGTGAAAGTATCACATATTTAAAATAAAAAAAAGTGTATTTAATATTTGTGTTTAAAATAAAAGTATACATTCAATTAAAAACACCCATTTAGGAATTTTAGTAATAAGTTTCTCCACTGCACATTAAAATTGCTGTCCTTATTCATTACTTGTTTTCAGATATTTCCACGTATTTACTAAATCTGGATAGCACTGGTGGATGGATTACTTCAGAGGATGGGTGACAGAACACAGTTTCTTGGTTTTGGGTCTTCAGCTACAATAATGCACAGGCCAAAGGGAAATAAAATATATACCGCTGTGTGCAATGCTCACTCACCTTGGAAATGCTTCCCCAATTCCCATGCTGGAGTGCCCCGAAACTCTAGCAGCAAAAGCTTTGTTTTGTATGGAGAAGCAAAGATTGCATATGAAGTTCATAGTAGAATTTTAATTTCAAAAAAGACAGAATTCCACATCACTAATCTCTCCCGTGCTAATGCTGCTATCACCAGCAGCCAGGAAGACAGGGAAGGAACAGACATTGGATACAGCATTCAGACAGCATTCAGAACCATCTCCCCAGCTGATGAATCAAGGTGTGGACTGACATCTGGTGGCAATAGTTCCACACCTGGCTGGAGGGATTTTTTTTTCCCCCTTAATAGAATCCTTGTGGCCACATATCTCTTTCTTCCCAGCATTGTGCAGGGGAATGATACTAGAGCAGGGTACAAGCAGCCAAGGTCAGGGCTACTTATTCCAGCTACCAGAAAAACAGTTTGGGTGCGTGTTTCCTGTAGTGCTGTTGACTAACCTCTTACACCATAAAAGGCAAAGCCATTGTCTTCCAGTTATAATTTTCATATCAGAAGCAGTGTCAAATAGACAAAACCCTCCCCTTTCCCTCCATAAATCCAAATTATACTACCGTCAGTGCTCTCCTTCCTGGAACTGGTAAGGTTCTCATCTTCAAAGAAGTCACACAGCACTGCAAAAGGTGCAGAATGGACAAGTAAGCGATTGGGTGAGAAACTAAAATGGATTGTAGTGCTCAGTTTTCAAAATTTATACAAGTAAATACTACAGTGGGTATCAGGAAGAGCACTGTGTGAGAAAATGTTGTGTTGAAATAGTCATCCCCCTTTCAAACAGCCATCCCACGCGTTGTCAAGATCTAACTGAGCAGAACTCAAATGAAACAAGCTATGTGAGGGAATTTTCTTACTTAGGTAATTTCTTACTATCCCTCAAGCATGAAGCTGTCACAAGATGACCTAAACTTTCCAGCACATTCAGCTGACACTACACAACCCCTACTGCCCATTAACTTACAGCTTTCTTTCTTTTTTTCCTAAATTGATGCTGTCAATGCAAAAAAAAAAAAATAAAAAAAGCAAGGTTTTTTTAGGTAAATAAATTACAGAACCTGTTTCTTGACAAATACAAGATATCCTTCACTGTAAGACTATTAAGGAGAAGTACGGCAGCACTTTTCAACCACATTGAAGATTCCAAATTTTTATCTCCATTAATCACAGAATCAAACAGGTTGGAAAAGACCTCTGAGATCATCCAGACCAACCTATGACTGAACTCCACCATGCCAACCAGACCATGGCACCGAGGGCCACATCCAGTCTTTCCTGGAACACCTCCAGGGCAGTGACTCCACCACCTCCCTGGGCAGCCCATAATGACACAGAGAACGAAAAACATGCCTTATTTATGTAGGCTATTTCATCTTTTTTATGCTATAACTGAAAAAAAAACCCCAAAACAAAACCTTCCATTCATTCTGTATACTTGATTTGGTTGCGTGGGAAAATAGGTTAAGACAGCTGACTCCTAGAAATGCTTCTTACGAGACTAATGGCCGTTCAAAACATACATATATGTATATATATATATAGATATGGGGGTTTTTAAGGCTTACTTCTTTTCTTTTCCATCCTCCGGGGATGCTGCTCGGAGCGCTGTCACCCGCGTTGGGGTAGCGCCGAGCCCAGCTCAGGTCGGGGTCTCGCTGCGCTCCAG
Source organism: Acanthornis magna (assembly GCA_036785705.1). NCBI lineage: Eukaryota > Metazoa > Chordata > Aves > Passeriformes > Acanthizidae > Acanthornis > Acanthornis magna. Next base: position 20,905,456 of record JAWUZG010000090.1, read on the forward strand.
CACGGCCGCAGGGCCCGCGCCGAGGGCCGGCGGGCAGGGGCCGGGCTGCCTGTCGGGCTGGGAGGCTGGCATGGGGCGAGCCTGCGGCCAGGGGTCCGGCCCCAGGTCACTCCCGCACCCCTCGGGGCCTCGGCCCGGCCCAACCCTCGCGCTTCTTCCTCCCCCCCACCTTCCTCCTCCTCCTCCTCCTCCTCCTGCTGCGCCGCTGCAGTCGCGCTGCCGCCCGCCGGGGGGCGCAGCCCCGCCGGGGAGCGCGGGCGACGGCGTGTGGGCGGCCCCGCGCGCGTGAAGGGGGCGGGCCCGCGCGCACCGCCTCCCTCTCCTTCTCCATTGGCTGCGGCGGCAGGAGGGGCGGCGGCGCTGGCCAATGGAGGAGGAGGGAGGTGGGAGGGGGCGGGGCCGCGCGGCGGCGGAGAGGCGGTGCGGGCGGGCAGGGGGCAGAGCCCAGGGACTGGAGGTGCGTCCGCCATCTTGGAGGGGGCGGGGCGGGGGGCGGGCTGGCCCCGGGGCGCTGTGGGGGCGCCGGCGCCATCTTGGGGCCGGGGGAGCGTTCGGGAGCGGGTGGGCGTCGGTGGGCGGTGTCTTCGTTAATGTGTCATAAATTAAAACGCTTGGTACGTGAACGAGTTGCGTAAGTTCACTGCTGGCCTCTGCTTTTCGCCCTTGCTGGCTGCAGCGCTGCCCTATGAAGCACTAAATTATCGCTGTCCTTATCTGTTTGAAGTGTGAAAATAAAGGTTTATATCTCCCTTTAGAATTTTCGCCTGCGTTGCCTTTGCGAGTGTTGGTGTTGTGGCTATGTAAATTTGTTTTCCAGAGCGGCAAAAAAATAACCCCGCTCTTAAGCACGGAGGGTGGTTTGTCATTGCTTTTTTATGGCTTCTTTTTTGCCACCACTTTAAAACTGTAGAGATAAACATAATTTGCTTAAATAATTATGAAAGGGTTTCCTATCTTATCGATATTGCCAACCTCGTGGTGGGACGTAGAAATGTGATTATTCGGGGTGGGGTGGGAATGCTGTGTTTACATGACTTGGAGGTCTCATCTGACCCAAGATCCTCCAGAATATTTTGATGTCCAGCATCTGCTTTGTACTTCTATAAAACCTTTTAAATGTTTACACAGACGTGCCTACATCTGTGGCTGAAGTTCAGCCCATGAGAACTGCCCAGCTCCCCAGACAGGAACGAGACAACTCACAGTAACATTGCTGGGAACAGGGTGGCTCAGCACTCCCGATGGGCTGACAAATGTCTCAATAAAAATAGTAGTTTGTGTTTTTAAAAAAGAGATTTCTGCCTTTTAATTGTTCATTTTAAAATTAAGCAAAAGCTTTTGTTGCTCCTGGAGTATTCTGCATTATGAGATGATGTTTGCAGATTAATTTCTCTTTGCTGAATTATTAATATGTGTGCTTGTGGATACTGAACGTTAGGAAACACTTGTGGCTTTACAATTGTGAATGAGGAATAAACCAAATACAGAGAAGATGGAGCCCAGTGCTGGAAGATTCTGAAAAAACATGACTGCCTGCCTTGGACAAAAGAGAATTTATGAATGCATTAGAAAGTACTAATAGATTTTGCTTGCTGTTTGAAGCAAAAAGAATGGGAAATGTGTTTTCCTTAAAATTAATGACTTAAAATCAGTGAGGCACTTTTGAAACATGCCAGAGTTTCCATTTTGCTTTTAGCCTGGAACTGTAAGATAGGCTTTCTGCAGCACAGCAGCAAATTCTGCCAGTGAACCAGTAAGCTCAGTTCTTCCCAAACTTGTTAGGTGGCAGAAGCTCACAAGTGATGCTGATCTGACATCCCAGCAACCTGTCTGCAGCTCTCCTCCAGCAGCAGCGTGAGCTTCCTGGGGCTCTGCAGTCTGGACCTGGACTGGCTACCTGCACACAGAGGTGAGAGCAGCATTCCCATGTGCCTGCAGATTTGCTGCCACCCTTGTTGGGGTGACAGCAAAAGGACTGACTGTCCTGGTGACTGGTGCTGTTGGCTGAGTTGCTGAATTAAGCTTTCATTACAATAGTTCTGGTCATATGTAAAGAGTTAAGGTGAACAGTTGCATAGACAGGGAGACTGCAAGTAGCTCCTTGGAGAGGGAGGAGGTGAAGCTGGTCCGAAAGGAACTCATCTTGTTCTCCAGGATGTTTTTTTCGTCTTGAATGCAGTGGGGATTTGGGATTTTCCTCATATGACCAGATAGGCTTGGGTGAGGTAGAGACACCAGTCAAACTCCAGAAAATAGCAGGGCAGTCAAAGCTATAGACTTTGCAAAGTCATGGGCATTCAGAAAATGTTTTTAAATTCTGATACAGCTTTTCATTCTTTTCTTGTGGACTTGGCTCTTTGCTTTATTGACTCTTTTCTTCTAAAAGTGTCTTCATGACCATTGAGTACTTCTACTGGCTCCTACTCTGTCACATCCTCCGTGTTATCCTTGGTGATGTAACTTGCTCCCTTACAGATGAGTGTCTGCACTTCATTCTTTCAAAATGCAACTTTAACATAATCTTCTCTTTTATTACATTGATTAGTTTGTGTGTTTTATATGTAGTCTCTTGTCATTCACACACGTATCTTGAGTAAGGTAACAGAACAGAGAACAGGCAATTCTATGCAGATCGCAGATGATTCCTACTTTACAAATTCATTGCCAATAAAATGTTTTTAGTGAGGCAGCCTTTGGTTTATCTTAGAAATTTTGCTGTAACAAACCATTATTTGTGAAGACATGGGGTAATATTCCCCATAGGTATGTTGCTCACTAATTGGACTCATATTAGACTATTTGCAGGTCTTCAGTATGTTTTGTTACTATGTTTTGTAATTCTTTTGCTATTATAAATATGCTAGAAGGTTATTTGGATATTTTTCTCCACAGGTATTAAATGGAAGAAAGGGGAGATTATGGGTCTCTGAGAAGCCTGTAAATTAATTTTGTTCTACCTCTGGTATAAGCATGTTTGCATTCTTGGCAACTAAAAGTCTAACAAATAGTCTATTTGAGAAGTGGAGCTTCTAAAATCATAGGCTGTTATAGTCCTAAGGGAATCTTAAAACACAGGCAGAGACTGGCTAGGAAAAGGAAAGGAAAAATTTGTGTCACTGTTTTAACAATAGACTTCTTTCATGTGGAGGACCTAGATGTCTGTTAATTACTAACTGGCTTGAGGGTTTTGGAATCTGGCCCAATATGCTGAAACCCTTAACCATCCACTGGCTGGCATTTTCTTCAAGGTCTGCATTTGGAAACTGGTAATGTAATGGATTTCATCTTTACAGACTGTTTATGTAGTAGAGACGTTTTCAGTTTCAGCCACATTTCTGCCTTGCAGTCTCAGTGTTCATTGCCAGCAGAGATTCCAGACAGCTGTGTGAGCACAGAGAGCAAGGACTGGTTTGGGTGTTAGATCATGTCAGACCAAGCTGAGCAGCATGTGTTATCTTTGCTGTGCCACAGCCACACCACACCGATCAAGACCTGGACTCTGCCCTCTAATTTTGGCTGACTTGAATGAATTAACAAGATCTTAAAACCTGTTATTACAAGTGCACTTGAAAGGGCCTGAGATCTCTGGAAACCAGGCCGTAGATGTATATGATGAACGAAATCCAAAATAAGTGGATGCCTAAAAACCTTTTATCTTCATTTTTCCATGTGAACATAGCAATATATTTATCTGAAATAAATTTTCACTGGTACTTTCTGAAGTAAGGTTTGCGGTTGTAAAGTATTCTGACCCTTTTGATGGCTCTTTGTGGGTTTGCCTGCAGAGAAAAATATGCACACAAAGTATTTTCATTTAATGAAGATGTAGCAGGCAATAAACAATCTGCAGGAATGAATTAATTTGTGGTATTCCCACTCTTAAGAGATGTTCTGTGGAGAGCCCCACAATTTCCTTCTGATTTGCCTTTTAATTTTTAAATCCAAGTGTAAAGCAGCTGCCCTTGTGGTGCCAGCTGATAGAAAGTTGATGGGCTGGTGCTGGTCTTGGTAGCAGTTGTGCAAAGGCCAGAGAGGCAGTGCCTGGCATAGAATTGGACTTGAACTAATAAAAGCCATCAAAAGGAGGCATAGGGCAACAACCTGAAATCATTACTGTGTGTAGGTGAAATAGTCTTAAAATAAAACTGGAACCTGTCAGATTTCATATATGCTAAAAGGAATTTGACTAAAACCTTAGAAAACAGGGTAAATACATGTTGCGGTATGGAGGCTCAACAATAGAGCTCTTCTTAAGAATATTCTGGACTAAATACTCCTTAGTCACAACTTCCTGTGGGAAAATTAATTTAGTTGAAGAAAACTCTAATTTTTTAGCTGATTTTTTTTCTTGATCCAGTACAGTGTGCTGCATCAGCACTTGGTTTGGCTTAACTTTGTAGAGATATGGAACTGGCAGTAAGGTGTGAAGAACAGGAGGAGCAAGAACGGGAGGCAGTATTGTCCTGTTAATATTTATTTCATTTGGTTTTCTTTATAAGCATTTTCAAGAGACAGGGGAGCCACAGCCCCCTAAACGTTTGAAATTGGCACTGTCAAGGAAAGAAACAGTCCAGATGTCCCTGTGCTTCTCAGTCTGCCCTGTTCCTTTGTGTCATTACTCAAGGGAGTGGTTGGGGTTAAAAAAAAAGAATTACTTATTTGGCTCAGCTATTTTATCTGAATAACTTTTCCCATCTAATTTGTTGTGCTGCCATTTGGTATTTCTGCTTTTCTCAGGGAATTGGAGGTGGCCTAGGTGCAAAATGAGCATCTGGAAATAAATGGATTGCTTTCTAATCTTATTTTTGGTGTCATTTATCCCAGTTTAAAGTGTTTGAGCAACTGCTTCTATAGTATGAGCAAAGTGGTGCTATGGGCAGAATACTTACTGTATCTGGGTTATTATGGATGGCCTTATCACACAGCAGAGCCTGGACCTCTCTGTGTTCTCAGTTGTGCTGGATCAAAATCCCCTCCTGCCTTTTTACAGACAGTGGGGATGAATGGGTTTCTTTTGTGAGTGCTTGCCTGTAACTTTGTTATTGCCTTTTTTCCCTGTAAAATTCTTGAATGATTGCAACCAAAGAAGCTGTGTTACAAATATGTGCTATGTTCTTTCACTAAGTGAACTGTGGGCCCAAATCTTTGCAGCCCTTTTTCCGCAGGAAAAGAAACCAACCTTTTTTTAAAAGAATGTTGCTCAAGTGACTCCAGTGTAGGAAATTGACTTTCCTCTCACAGAAGTGGATACATATGCTATTTGTTACAAAGTAATACCAAACTACTTTAGATTACATGCAGTCTGGCATTAAAAAAAGCTTCAGTTAGATTAAATGCTGCTAGACACATACATTTCATGTGCATTTTTTTAAAAAGTCCACCAAACACTGCTGTTTATCTTAGTGAAGTGTGCAGAATTGGTTTCTGTCAAGTTTATGATGAACCAGCTACCTGAGATGTCATTTGATAGCATAACTTTCCTTCACTTAAAATGACAGATAATTTTCAAGAATGAAATGATTTTGTTAACAAATTCATAGCAAAGTGTTACAAGCCTTGCGTTAGCAGATCATGATGGGTGGTTGCAACCTGGATGTGGGAATCAGCAAAAAGGGACAGGACTTTTTTTTCAAACTGTTCTTGCTGCCACATATTGTTGAAATATTTTAAAATTGCATCCCCCCTCCTCCAAGAAAATGTTCATTAACTGATGGACTTTTTTTTTCCTTTTGTTCTATTAATATTGTCCGTATTGCTAGAGGTAGTTCCAAAAATTTCACACAACTTACATTTAGTAAGTCCTTCACACTTCCTCTCACTTCTCCAAAGGCTGCACTTTTAGGGGAGGTAAGAAGGGTTTGGGTTTTTTTGGTTGTTAAATTTTCACAGTGCCCAGCAGGCTGATCCACCTCCCTCTGCAGTCATGTCATTCCTAGAACTGATGTAAGGGAGTTGATGGCTGGAATTCTCATTTTGACAGCAATGTGTCCTTAGAGAAACTTAATAAATTGTGAAACAACATTTTAAAATTATTTTACAATGTGAGTTAAAAACATCCCTTCTGATATCACGGTAATGTTTGTACCTTGTTTTTCCAGCTACTAGAGACAATAGTTAAGATGGAAGAAAGTACTGCTGCATAACTGGATTTTAAAATGTATGGACAGTTTTGTGACAGCCATTGGGTGTCACCATTGGGTGATCTTTTTTAAAGACCCCATGTCAATCTAGCACAAAGGCACTTGTACAAATTTACACACGCAAATTTATTGCAGCAAAAACACAGTTTGTTTGCTCTTAAGTGTGGGAAGGGAGTTGTATGGGGCTTTTTAAGTCAAGGCGCTGGAGACTGCTGACTACAAAGAGATTAAAATTATATGGGAAGAGTTCAATTCCAGCAGCTGGAGTGTCATGAGCATTCAGCTCTTTGTTTTGCCTATTTTCCTATGTCAGCAGGGAGGCATGGCTGTATCAGCTTTCCCTCTTCAAGTGTACCTTTTAATTGTGTACTCTCACTTTCTGTAGTTCACTGGCAGTCAGACAGCTCTCTTTGAGTTCTTCAAATAAGCAAAACTTATTTTGGGCTACCGGTTCATGGTGGTCATTCATTACCTGTTGCTTTTGGCTACAAGAGAAGCTGTCTGCAATATGATTTATTTGTTGTTAGAAGTAAGCACCAAATTAAACCTTATAGGGTGGGTGCAGGACTGCATGCTGGTTGTAGCGCTCTGTTAAGGCAAATATTGTGTATATCATATAATCCCTGGAAAAAGTCTGTGGGGAGTGGGGGGAGATGTAATTTTTTTTTTTTTACACATTAGTCTAAGTAAGTGAGCCAAATAAGGCTGAACCTTATAAATGCAAGCTTATTACTTAGAATTGTGTTGACCTTTGGTCCTATTTCTCCTTATCTGCAGGCCATTAGTAGGTCTTGTCTTTTACATTACAATCCACGTTTAGGTCTGTACTGTTCTGTTTGCAAGCATCACACACAGCCTTGGGCAAAATATGGAAGTGCAAGATAAAGTGCTTTAGGTAAAAGGCAATTTGAATGAGGACAGGTTTGAATGTACGCTGAGGTCAAGCTGGCTTGGTAATCTTTAGATTGTGTGTTGTTTGGAGAAGTTTCTCCCTTCAAAAAGCAGCATTAATGTAAAGAGGTACACTCCCCTACAATTCTTCATTTTTCCACCCTTTTGTCAGGGAATGGAAGATGTTAGCAGAGGATTTGCCGAGTTATCCTTATGGTGTTGTGGTTTCTTGGGCAGCAGTTAAGTGCTAGTTAAAAATGCACAGAGATGTCACTGTTGTGTTTCCTCTCTCGCTGAACTCTCTCCACCCTGCAAACGGAGTGTCTCCTCTCCAGGGTTCGAAAGGTCTCAGCACAGGTCACAAGGCCATGGGAGAAGACTGCTGCAAAAATGTGAGGGACTCAGCAAATCTCCTGTGTGTGATGTGATGTGATGTGATGTGATGTGATGTGATGTGATGTGATGTGATGTGATGCGATGCGATGTGATGTGATGTGCTGTGCTGTTACATCAGGGATACACTTCTAGCCCTGCCTACAAGAGTGTCCCCCAAAGCTGGGGAGCGGCTGAGGATGTGCGAGCACACGGCTATCTAGAATCGATGCAAATAAAAAAAGAGGGTTTCAGAAAAGGGGGAGTCCTGTCTTGATTTAGAAACAGTTACAGGGCAGCCAATATATAGGAATAAGTACAAATAAGTTTTATAAAGATGATTACAGAAAGCTCACTGAGTTTTCCTTAGGATTTGAAGCTAATAAGGAGAAGTTTAAACATTACAGGAGCAAAAAGAACAGTGATATTTGTCTGATGGCTATGCTAAAGTTGTCAACAATGATGCAGAAAAGGCAGAGCTGTTAGGTATTTCTGTAGTGAGAATGAAGCTGAATATTACAAATAATCATATAACTGTGAACAAATCCATCCTATTCCAGCAGTAAATAAAGACTGAAATAACACTTTTAAAAATGTATGGAGACTGAGTTTTTTTTTATTGTTTAATGTAAAACTCCAAAATTTTAAGGATTGTCATGAAGCAAAGCTATTCAACATGATTAATAAAAGACTATTATAAAATATCTAGTATATCAGTTAGATTAAGGGTTTGATGTATTCTGGCTAAGAAACTCACTCTTGAAAATATTACAGATTCAATAAGATTCAAAAAAAATTCAATAAGAATCTTTTAATTAATACATTTGATGTTCAGTCATTGGATGTTTTTGCAAAAAAAAAAAATCCCCCAAATGAACACACAGTTAAAAGAAAATGTACAATCCTTTCTGACAGTCTTATCTAGGCCACGTAGAATAGAAGAATGACAAATGATGGCATAGCCTCATGTATTTGATTGAATTAAAGAGCATGTTGGCTGACTCTTTTGAAAGATGGACTCAAAGCTTTGTGAAGTTAATAACCATGGGAAGAGGCTGGGTATGCCTTAAAAGATGAGGAACAGTATCTGAAAAAACAATAATTCAAGGTGTCAAGGCTTGGGCAAGAGGCAGGTGACAAGACACTCCCTGTAGATAAGTGGTGGCCCAGAGCTGATAGGAGTTGAATACACTGAATGCAGAGTGGGAGATTTCATTTGCAGTATTAATGATTGCACTTTTGTAATGTAATCAGGTTTGATGGGTTAACTTCAAGATGAAGTCAGTGCTGGTTGTAGATGTTGGAAAACTGTACCTCTACACTTAATGTACATAATGGTGAAGAAGTAAATCCTGAGTTTGTTGAGGTGATTTGATCATGTACCAATGCGTGAACAAAATGGAGTCTTCAAAGAGCACATGTTTGCAAACACAGGAATCACTGTGGCAGGAAGCAGAAAATAAAACAGAATATGAATTTGCAGAAAAGGAAAAAAAACCCAAAACATTGAATGTGGTAGCTAATTAACTGTTGCACTATGTTATTTATGGACTTCACAGATTCTCCAGCACTTGAAATTAGTGTCATGATACAAAATCTTTTAAAACGCTGCTCTTGTTCAAGAAGCTGTTAAGCACATGAGAACCAGAGTAAATATTTTGAATTTTAAAAACTCCTTTGCTGGTAGTAAAAACATTCATTTATTCTTTTGAGAAGAACAAAAAAAATCTATTTCAAGCTTCTTTTAAATCCAAATAAGGTCTTATTTTGTAAGTGTGGGAAGCATATAGAACCTGTGTTTAGTTTTGAAAGAAAAGCCAGTCTGTGTAAACTGTCACAGATTCTTGCTACTTGTTACTTTTGAACTTCCATGTCATCTATTTTTAGGGTTTTTTTTTTTTAAATGGAAAAACATAAAAATAGGTAATGTGGTCGCTGGGTTAAATGACAAGGTATTAAATAGCTTAAGTTCATGTCTTTGGTTACCTGGCTGCTATGCTGCTCTCTGGATACAGGCCTTTGTGTGCTGAAATGTTTCAATGGAAGTTCTTATGCTTGTGAAAGTAATTTCATCCCATGATGACAGCTAGGAGAGACTGTCTTGCTGTGGTCATGGAAAGCTGAACTGATACGACTCTTGCTGGGTGACCTTCTCACGGAGTTCTGCCTGCTCTCAGAAAACAAGAGACAAACCATTTCTTTTCACTGGTACTTGGGTGGAAACTCCAAATTTGGCAACAATGCCAGACATAATTTTGTGTCCTTATGAGCACTGCAGTTCTGAAAGAAACAGTTTTGAGACCTTTCCCTTTGAATTCTGCTATTGGGCCCACAGCTCTCATAAATTCAAGGTCCTGAATGCATATATGTTAGAAAATATGTTCTGCAGGTGATCAGGCTCAGATAGCATCTAGCTATAAATATTTTTTTTTTTTCAAAGATAGTAGATAACGTCTCATATCTGGGCTGATACAGCTTGAGACTCTTTTCATTTGGGAGGCATACACATTACTTATTTTCAGTGCTAAACATAACTTTTTAAACTGAACAGTAGCAGTATTTTACCTTTCAGAAGTGTAGGTTTTAATGGCAGATAAAGTTATTTTGTGAATGCACACTGCAAAAACACACAGAGAAGAAAATTATCAGTTGCTTCTGTGGGAAGGGAGAAGATAGGAGAGAGACCATTAGCATGAGAAAACTGATTTCTTGAACTCTTTCCAGAGGGTGAGACAAAGTTTGTGAGTATAGATCTGTGTGCTGTATGATATTGGAGCTGTCAGATTTCATTGGGAGATATCTCAAGGGATGATGTTTGCCAAGAAGATTTCCGTGGGTATATTTGACCTGTTGCAACCTATATATCTAGAGCTTGCCATTTATGTCATGTGGCGAGTGGTTTTCTTCCAGGTATCCAGAGCCTGTCAGGGATCTGCACTGTTGAGGCTGCCCAGAAATGGAGTTGGATCAAAGCACACCCAGGAGCCAGAGCTGTTCTCCCTCCAAAACAAAGGTTGTCCTGAAGACGAGCACACTGCTGCATGTTGGTCCTTGTTCAGGACAGACTTGGCTAAAAAATGCCAGCCTGCAGCATGTCTGCTGCCATTTAAGGACTTCAAGGCATGACCCCGGTTTATTAATTAAAACAAAAGGAACTCAGCCCTTAATTGGACACTTTGTAGTTGTATGTGTCTGACATAATAATTAATTTGTAATGTCAGTTGTTGGGCAACACAGATGGGGAAAACAGCAGATGGCTTTTTAGTACTGTGGGAATGTGCATGCATAGGTTTTCCCCACTGGGGAGTAACAGTATTGGACTTCAAAGAATATCCTACAGGTTAATTTGCTCAATAGAGTCAACTTTTGGCCAGAATGGGCTACAGAGCTCTTTAGGGAGGCACTGGAGTCTCCTTCCTGGGACCAGAAAAATCTGTTACTAAAATCTGTGATGGGGGCTTTGTGACAACACAGACTGTTCACCATCTAACAGGAAGATAACATTAAAGTCATGTTAAGAAACTCACTGTGGGACAGAAAAGTGCAAGCATCCAGTGTTGCATCGACTGGCCATGTATTTGTCACATGAAGGCAAATATGTTTGCAATCTAACAAGAGATGAATATAATTAATGTTTGTCAGGAGGAATGACTTTGGGGTACTTGTGAAGACAATGTCTCCTTGTGCAACTTGAGCTTGATGAGTTCTCAAGGTCCCCTATTCTGTTCCAATATGTTAAACTAACGTTGTTGTAGGACAAAAACTGGCAAAGAGCAAAATGTGAGAATATGTGGGCTGTCTTTTTCCAGGGAGCAGTGTTGACTGCCAGAGATTTTTTTATGTGACTTTAGGCAAGTCAGTTTAGGGTAACACTTGCTTAAATATAACAGCCATTTTTCAAGAATTATAGTAATGCTTAGGTTTCATTATTTGACACTGGGAGAAAACTGTAATTCTTCATCTGAAAGCAGCAGTTTAGACTTTTAGCCTAGTATTTTTCTGGTTTTGGTTTGGCTGTTCTGCTCTAGTAGGATTCTTAACCTGCGTAAGAAGAGACTCAGAAGTTTATTGTGTCTGTGGGCATGTTTCTGCAGACTTGCATCACACAAACTGCAAGACTGTTATCCCAGTGTGCAGGAAAAAGACACAGCAAGCTGGATACTGCCTGGTGTGTTTGTTTGGGTTCCATCACTGTGTTGTCAAAGCACCTTTTGGTCTTGAATGCATTAATTTTCCCACGGGGAGACTTAAGTGGCTTTTCCGAGATCACATAGTGTGATATAAATAGGAACTGACCCTTCCTAGATCTGAACCCATCTTCTTCATGGGTGTAACACCCTACCTCTGTATGGGACTTTCTGGTAGTACTTGTTCCCTTTTCTGGAGGTGACCACTTGAAAAATGCAATGGTTCTGCAGGTAAATCCTGGCTTTGCTGCCCTGAAGAAGGAACTAATTGGAATTCAATAAATCACTGCTGGAGCTGATGTCTTATTTGATCCCTCATCTACAGGAAATAGCAGTCTCTGAGCTGTCTTGGCTGCTCAGTCGTGACAGTCAGAAGCAATCTCAAGCAATCTGTTGTATCCAAGTATGGCAGAAGTGATTTTGGAATTCCCCTAGAAGGGGAATAGTGCTCTTTTGGGATCTTTAAAGCAAAAGGTTTGGAGCCATTTGTAGGTGTTTAGCATGGTGATTTTGGATGAAGCTTCAGGAAACCTCAAAGGGGTAACTGCCAGAAGCAGAAGAACAGTAGAGTGGTCCTTCCTCTGGTATATGTTTCTTTTTCTACTTTGCTCTTGGTGTCAGCTGCTCTTAGAGATGGGATTTAATGGAGCTTGTCTGATCCAGAATGACGGTTCCTATCTCCTGATGTTCTTTAACAGTACATTTTAGAGTGCACATCTTTGGGTGTTTGCTTGGTGCCACCTCAGTTTCCTCATACTAAATTGGGTGTTACAGTGAGTGCCTCATAGGAGCATTTAACTTGTGTTTTAAATTAAACTGAATTTTGTTTGTCTGCAAGTCATCTTGAAAGCATCTGATGAAGAATGCTTTAGCCTTCTATAGTAGTGGTCACTAGAGGAAAAACCTTAAATCCTAAACTACCTTCCAACTTGTCAGAAACACCCACACATTGTGTATAAAGAAATTACTGCCATCAAAGGGCAGTTGCCCTGCCTAGTATTTTCATTGCATGTCACTGCTGGTGAGGTGAATATGCAGTAATACAGCTTTCAGCTTCAAGCACTGTTAGGAAGTTTAAAGTTCTGGTTAGGGGTGCTCTGTTGCCTTTGACCAGCAAGAAAGTTTTAGGGAACATCTATAGGGTTTTCTGCATAAGTGAGCATGTTGGGAGGGGATATCTTAACCTGTAGTACTTTGTGCTGCCAAACATTAAGAAAAGTACTTGCTGAAGTTGTGTGGAAACCAGCAACTAAATGCAGTACTTTCAAGAAGACTAAACAGTATTAATATTGTTTGACTGTTTTGGAAATAGGAGATGACAGATAGATGCTCTTACACACATAAAAGAATTTTTCAATCTAATGAAGAAAAGTCTGTTTTTATTGTGCTGCAATACAAACTGCAAGATTGGCACACACATGATGGGCGGTTTTAGGTCTTCAGCAAAGCTCTGTTTTTTGCCCTTCTTAAAATGATCTTTCCTTTTCCCATTTTTAATTCTGTGAATTGAATTGAAGCAAACAAACATGGCCACTAAAGTGACTGACTGTACAGAACTGGGATAGAAGCAGTTTGGAGATGTGAAAGCTTTAATATTAAAATATTAAAGCTTTATATTAAAAAAGCCTGCTCAGCTCTTCAGGCAGTCACTGATTTTGGGGAGCTAGTTTCTGTTTGCATGAGTCTGCAAGCAAAACGCATGATCTTGTCATCAGTTCACTGTTCCTCTGCTTATAAAAGTGGGAGAGTAGGTATAGTTCTTATTTGTGTTTTATGTTTGGACGCAGTAGATAAGGGGCACAATTAACATTTTATAAGCGACTTTAGAGCAGACATAAAATTTTAATACGTTATATTTTTCAGCTGTTGGGCTGTAGTAACCTTCTGTTTAGACACAATTCATTTGGGAGCAGGAATGCACAAGGAAAGGGATTTATTTTAGTTGCCGTTCTCTAATGTTGGAGCTGATGGATGCCTTTAAAATGAGTAAACTTTTAAATATGCTGGCCTGTACATAAAGTATTAATGCATAAAGGTTTCTGGTAGAAAGGCCAATGTCAGTGCTTGATTTTTGGAGTGATGTACACATGAATAACACATCCAGTAAAAACTCATGAGCCATTTATAAGAGTTATTGCAGGTCTTAAAAAGCCCCAAAACCCCAACTAAAACAAACATCATCTTAGCAACTGTATTTGCATTAAATAAATTGGGAAAGAAAAGGCCGTATGTACTTAAAAGCGCTAGAGGGAGCTAGGAGGAAGAAGAGGGGAAAATAATCGTTGAAGACATGTTTGCATTTTTAGGAGTAGCTTATATAAAGCATCCATTTAAATCCTTCCACTCACTTCAGCTAAAATGCAGCTACAGGTCAGCCACTGCATCTTGCTGCTCTCTGTTTTCCACATTTCACTGAAGAAATTTCAATTTTCTAGTCCCTAGAGAGGCCAGAAGCTTTGCTGCTGTTTAAATTGCTGTACGGAAAACCACCTGCCCCTCTGTACACTGTACCCCTTTTTCCCCCTAATTTTGTGTTTGGATGAGCAGCCAAATATTAATTTGCCTTTTGGTGCTGGTGGCTGTTTGGAGGGGACTGGTGTACAGGCTCAGTTCCAAGCTTGTCTCCCTCCGATATGGAGGAGAGTGAAAGTGTAAGTGTTGGTGTAGGTCTGTATTTGGGATCTGCTTGATGAAGAAGAATTTATTTGCATTAATCTGAAGTGGCCACATTGCTCTTTTAGGGATCTGAAGAAAATGAGTATCTGTGAACTTGCAGAATAACACAGAAGTATAAAGTTACTGTAAAGCATCTAATTTTATGAGGTTTTAGAATTGTTGTTGGGCACTTTTTATATTGCTTTGTTGTAAAGCTAAATGCTTCGAGTTAAAGTGTAACAGCTGTACGATATAGATTATATAAGTTACTTGTTTTCAGTTCCCCTCCACACCAATAAACTGCCAAAATGTTGGTATCTTGGGATGTGTAAGAATAGGATGAAATCCTGTGGGGGATGTTCTTTAGTTTTCAGGTCTTGGAGGGTGGGGGAATCTTTCTAGTATTCTAAAGCTTCTCCTGTAGATATTCAGCATTACACAACTAAACCTGTTGCTGTGGAGAACTGAATTTTGATGGCCTGGGGCATTGAGCAATTTGGGGGGAAGGAAGGATGTTGTTGTTGTTGTTATTATTATTGGAGGCTGCTTAGGGCTTTGGAATGCTGGAAGTAATCTCAGAGGAGGTAGACAGACTGGAAGTGGATGATTAAATAAGCAGAATTAATATATATACGCTGTGTGTTTATCATCTGCTGCTGTAATTTGTTGCGATTTCACTCATTGTTGAAGTTTCCTAATTTCTCTTTTCCACCTTAGAAAATAAATGGAAAGGGCAGGAAAAATCAACTGGAGTTTTCTTCCTTTGGTCTTTATTAGATGGAATGATTTTAAGTTACGAAAGCAAGGACGAACATTTCTCAAAAGTACTTTAACCATGCCTTAGCCTGAGGACTCTGCTCCCTTTAAAGGAAACAAATATAATGAAATTTAAATATGTGGAAGCTGGAGTCCTTTAGCAGTGCAGAGATTTTTTTCAGTGTACTTTGAGACTATAAAGACTTTTTGTCTATTTATAATTACATCATTCTAGATTTGAGATGGCTACAAATTAAGAATTGAAGAAAACATTTTTTTGGAAATATTTAATAACCTCTCAGCAACAAAAATCCGCCAACAAACGGATAAGAGCACCAAGTAATTATGGCTTAATTCCTGTTGAATGGTTGAGGGCCTTTTCCTGTCATCTGAGAATTAACTCCACTTAAGATGAAACAGAGTATTGGAATAGCAGAGAATCTTTTTTTCCCCCTGCCCCTTCAGCTACCCTGTTTTGTACTGTTTCTTCTACTGCAGTGCAGGGTTGGAGGCAGGAGGGTTTCTTGCTCTCCTGGTATGTAGAGGGCTCCTATTAAAGCCTTAAAGTATTTCCTCGGATAGAAGATGGGCAAAGTTGATCTGTAATTGAGTGCATATTCAATTTATTCCTCTGAATCAGGAAAACAAGCATATTTAATCTGAAACAGAGGATAGTTATTTGGTAGATAAATTTCTTGTACTTTCAAAGAGCCAGGATACTCAGAATGGTCTATGATGATCTACACAGATTATCCCCAGTGGGGCCCCTTAATGTGCAACTAAAACAGCTTTTTTGTGGTATTTCAATCTCCTTTTGTGATAGTTCAATTTCACCTACCGCTGCTGAACTCTGTGGTACAACAAAAAGTTGGGATTTTACCTGTTGAAGCGGTGGTGGATTCACAATAGAAAATATATAATTTCTCTTGAGACAGGTAGAAGAAAAAAGTTATTCTCTTAAAAACACACAGTGCAAGTAGTGATGTACTTAGATTGTTGTGTTGCTTCAGGAAAAGCCAGTACCTGCAGCAGCAGCCCAAGGGCAGAGTGTTATCGTTTGACTTTCACTGTGACGTTTACCCAAAGGCCGTGGGATCCGATAAAAAAGAAAGGGCCAATGCCAGAGTGGGTGTAAGGTACCACAAGGCCCAGCACCCTCTCCCTCTCCCCACCCAGCTGGGACAGAGCAGAGCACCCACGAAAAGAAGCCCAGGGCCAGTCTTTCTCCCCAAGTCCTTCATGCCACGAAACAACTGTGCAGGTCGCTCACGTGTCTGCTAAGCTTCCTGGAGAAGGAGGCTGCCTCGAAGGGCGGCTCATCCTGTTGAGAGCTTGGCGAGCTCTCTCTGGAGGTGGCCTGGAGAGGAAACCTGGTCAGCAGAGGCTGATGTGAAGCCTTTAACTCAGTGCTGGAAGAGTATTTCACGAGGGGTTGGGAGCAGACCTTGCCTCTTGGTGTCACTTGTTGCAGTGCTTTCTGGTGCAGCGGGAACGGCGCTAATTAATGCCTGTTCCCAGTGCTGTTCAGGGCAGTCCAAAAACATGGGGCTGCAGTATCTTGGTGATCGGTTAGGTAGAGTGTGAGCACAAATGGTGACGTGCTTTACAGATAAGTTGAGAGCACAAACCTGCTGATCTGAGGTTGGCTCCTGTGCAAAGGCAGGAGCAAATGCAGGGACGTTAAGGCAGCAGGGATGGCTTCTGCCTCTCTGAGCCCAGGAGAGACAGGCAAGTGGCTCTTCAAAGGGGGGATTTGGGATACTCCCGTGTGCTTCAGTTCAGAGCTGGCATTGCGAGCAAAGGATGGTAGCCCTTTAAATGGTGTCTGTTTCATCTGTATTCCTCAGAAATGAGGTTTCTCATGTTTTTTTCTGGCTGCCTTTAATGTAGGGCTGTGAATAGCTACTGCAGGTGAGCCCTAAATCAAGATCTGATGCAACTGTAGCGCTGCTAACTCTGAGATCAGCTCCCCAAGCAAATGTAGCATACCAAATTATTTTTAATAATGTAGGACTTTGGCTAGGCCATGCCCTGAGGAAGAAAGGATGGGAGGTAAAATCTTTCCCCCAAGCTGGTGAGCTTGGCAGAAACACATGCTGGGCACACATCCCTGCTGGGACTCGGCCAAGATCCAGATGACGATACATTTTAAATCCCACCTTGCAATGCCCATGGTAAAGCATCCTTCTTTCCCTGCTCTCAACGCCTGTTAGACAGCTGGGGCAGGAGGGACAGCACTTGCCATTGCCTTTGGGAATTTGTGGCGCTTGCCAAACAATAGTTGCCGAGAGAGAAAAGTGAAGCACTAAAAATTCCTTTAGTTGCTGTATTTGTATGCTTGATAATAGCTGATATTACTTGTTTCAGAATACTTTATGATTTTTTCCCCATCACATTAGCCTTTAAAAAAATACTTTGGGCTAATGTTTTTCTCCATCAGGATTTAAATTTTGCTCGGAGTATACTGCAGGTTGTTTTTTTTGGTTTTTTTAATCCCCTCAAGTATTATTGTGGAAAAGTATTTGGATCTTTGTGTAATAATATATAGTCAGGCAGGAAGCAGCTTAACTTCAGCTTTTCTGGACAGGACTTTGCTGAAAGATGTGGTGCGTGAGCATGTTGATTTTATTATTATCTTGTAACAACAACCCGCTGTTGGGCTCCCTTATTTGCATTCCTTGCAGGACGGCAAGGTGAATAATTTAATTCCAGCAGCCTCCGCCACGTGATGGTGCGAGGACCCGTCAGCCATGCCTCCCCCTGCACCGACGGACTTTGGAGGGGAATGGAAACTTACAGAAGTGATGCGAAATCGTCGCATGTCCTCCCTTAACCCTGGGGAAATCTCTCGGCGGAGTGATCACTTCATCCTTTGCTTTTCCACGCGTTCCTGTGACGTGGAGTTTGGGGGGTGTGTGTGTGAGCCTGCGAGCAAGACGAGTGAGGGAGTGGGAAGCGGGGAGGGCAGTGGGGGAAAAGCGCACACCCAGGCACGGAGCTCGTCGGAGCAGGAGCAGCGAGGAGCCGCGAGTCCAGCCGCAGGCAGCGGGGAGTGGAAATTTACAGCTGCTTGGGAGCGCCTGGGCATGTCCAAGTGATCCTTTCTGCTCACGCTTTTCCAGAGGCTGACGGTCGCTCGGCGGGGGAAGAGCGGGAGGCCGAATCGCGGGATCCCTGCTCTCTGCCGCTTGTCGGTGATCGGCAGGAGGGAATCAAGCGGAATTAAATGGAAGATCACTGAAGGCGGCTGCCGGCGGGGCGGCGCGGGCTGCGGGCAGGCGGCAGAGCTGTCTTCAGCACCTGGCCATGGGGCTGCGCTGGGCTGCCTAGGAGCCCCCACCTTTCCACTCACGGTAAGTGTCAGCCGAGGTGATGCCCTCCGAGTGACGGAAAGTTGAGTGATTTAATGAAACTTTCATTTTTTCCAGTTAGCCACAGCCTTTTTGTAATAAACCGCTTGCCTGCTCGTTCTCGATAGTTACGCCGGTAGCTTTTTATAGCTTTGTAAACTGTGTTACCAGGAGTGGCTCTTTAATGCAGGCAACCCTAAACAATACTCCTCCTGTTACATAAGGCGCTGGCTCTGCGACCAAGCACTCCGTGTCCATGGAATATCTCTGGAAATGGCTTTATTTACAGTGTGGTTTCCAAAAATAAAATATCTGCAATATATCATTTCTCTCGCTCCTCTCCGCGGGCTGCCTGCAGCTGCGGACTGGCTCTTGAGATGCAGAGGAATGAGAGCGTGGCCACTTGCATAAGCCGTGGGGAGCGGAGATGAAGGCAAGATGAGCGTGCGTGTGAACTGCCACAAGGAACAGCGTATGGAAATGAACCCTCTCCTCATTTGCAGCCCATAGGTCTCGTCCTCTTGAAATGCTGATTCTGGGCGATGGGCGATTCATGAAGCCTTTATCGGGCGGAACTTTAATTGGACTTAAGGGAAGTTGGGGTTTTTATTAAAAGCAGAGGCTCTTTCTTGGGCTGATATTAGTAGTAAAGTGAAATTACTGCTATAGAAAATTATTTTAATCTGTTACGAAGCTATTGAACGTAACACAGCAGACCTGCTAAGAACTTGATCAAGTGAATGCTGTGTAGAGAGGTAAGTTTAGTAATATTGGACCAAATGCAAAACCAGTATTCATGTTCCTCATTAATGGGTTTAGATGAAGTCCTATTCCCTCTTGGCTGCTGCCTGTGTTATTTAAATTATGTTACCAGTTTCCATTATTTCTACAGTTACTATTCCTACTAGAAATGGATATTTAACTTGGTTTCCCTTTTATTTAAGTAAATGAAAAGCTGTTAAGGGCTCTTCTGTTAGAGTAGTGTGTACTTCAGAGACATTAGTTAAGAGAGCTATTTCTGCATGACTGAGTTTGTGGGAGTTTTGCTATGGACTACAGTTAGGCATGGAATTGAATTCTTAATCTTTTAGGTTTGAAAGACCTCTGTGGTAGCAAATGCAAACTGGGATTCCAAATATTCTTGACTCATCAATCCTGCAAATCTGGTGGCTGTAAAACCTCTGGTTTTGTATTTTTCTGGTTTTATTGAATATGAAGTAATAACCTACAACTTCTAGCTAGTGTATTAGCATGATTGGGAGAGCCTGTGTGATCCTGTGATATGGAGATAATTGAGGCTGGTGTGGTGCCACAGGATGCCACTTCTGCATGGGTGTAGAATCTGAATGTTACCTGGCGTTGCAGTGGGCAAATGCTGTTTTGCGATAAGTATTTAATAGCAAGAAATGCTAATATTAATATTATTAATGATAGTAATAGTAATAATGGATGTGGAAACCCCAGACTTCCAATAGAAGGACACAAGATAGCAAAGTCAAACACCTAAAATGCTTTTAACTTCAATTCTGTTCTCTGTACTCTACTCAGGATAGATTTAGATTAGATACTAAAAAGAAATAGTTTGTGGTGAGGGTGGTGAGACACTGGTACAGGTTGCCCAGAGAAGCTGTGAATGCCTCATCCCTGGAAGTGTTCAAAGCCAGGCTGGATGGGGCTCTGAGAAACCTGATCTAGTGGAAGGTGTCTCTGCCCAGCGCAGGGGGGTTGGAGCCAGATGATCTTTATGGTTCCTTCCAACCCAAACTATTCTATGATGGGCATTTTGTATTACCACACATTTATACCCCTTTTGTGATCATCAGTGCCTAATTCTGGGTTTGGTTGGTGAATATCTGAGCTGTAGCATCTGCTCCAGTAGCCCTGTCTCTGTACCCTCCTTCCATCCCCTTCTTCCTCTCTTGTGCTTGTACAGCTCTAGACTGTGGGCAGAACTGCACTGGAAATCTGTGTGATCTTTCTTTCCCCACCAGGCTATTTTTTGTTAGCCTGGGTCACTTCCCTGACTGGGCTCACCGTGTGGCTCTGCAGCAGCTGTATGGCTCCCACAGAGGCTGTAGGGATGTGAATACATGTGGAGCAAGGTGTCACCATCACAGAACAAAGTGTTTATCAAACTGTTGCCTCAGTGACCAGATTGCTTTTTGGTGTTTCATTTTATCCCCTGTTTTTGCTGAAAGACTATATATGTTTTTTTTACTTTTTAAATTAAATTGGCTTTCAAGCACTCAGTTAAAGAGTTAATAATTTCTTTGAGTGCTTCCATAGAGCTACACCAAAGCACTTAAGTGGAGCATCACCATGAGTGCCATCAGTTTCACAACAATATTGAACAACTGTGTGATATTATTCTCATTCTGTAGAGGTGATCTGATTAAGGGTAGAGCTGCCTACTTCTTTTCCATGTCTGATCTTCAGGATGCTAGTCATCTGCCAAAAAAAAAAGACATTTGTGGCCGTGGTAGGCATTACTGTGATGTTTTGTGTGTTCAGGTGAAGTTTCAGCTAATATCCATCTTCATTTCAGGTAATGCAAAAAGTAGCCAACATCAAAGCTTATGAGGAATAAATTCTTGGGATTTTGGAATAATTTTGTTGCCAAGCAGAGATGGTATTCATTCCCCCAACTTTAAAACTGTCCTGTCTTCTGTTCATCTTTTGTCTCATTTGCAATGCACCTTCCAAAATCTGCAACTCATTGAGAATTTGCAGAGAAGTTGCTTGTTCCATAGCCCTGATTCTGTCTGTGTATCAAATAAAATGAGGGTTGTGTGAGGGACTGCACTGGGGAGGACAAACTGGGTTCCTCTGGGTGCTCATGACACACAGGGGCTTCCACCTCCTGTCTTGAGTACATTGCTGTGTCATTGCAACAACTTTCCCAAGTATGGCAGGAGGGAGAAATGAGACCTCTTCCGTTATGTAGAGACTGAATTAGACAAAATGATGAAGAAAGTGTGCTAACTCAAGACCGAAATATTTGGGTTACATTGAGGTGAATGGGAAACAAAGGTCTTTTTTGCCATTCCAGAAACTCTCACATGATATGAGCTATTGAAATGTTTTGATTCTGATCAATAACTTGATGAAGGCTGGAAGCTAAGGCAAGACAAATGTCTGATACTCAATGGGAAGGAAATATTTTTTCTCATTCATTTTTGAAGACCAAATGTTTTGTCCAGAGAAGCATCTGCAAAGAGTGCATGGATGGGCTCACCTGCTCTCTTCCATTCTTACTTTTGTGAGCAGGAAGAATTTGTTACTGAGCTGCTTTACTGAGTCACTCCATAGTGGGATGGGCTACTTAGCAGAGTGGTGTTGCTCTGTGCGTTTTTCCCTCATCATGCTTACAAGTTCAGTTGCACTATAATCTGTTGAGGAAATATATGATTAAAAGCAAAGAAGTTATGGAGAGTGCCTATAATCAGAACTAAATCTTTCTGTACTTTATAGCTCTGTTAAATTTTTTTTAGTACATTCTCTTTATGAGCAGATAAACTGGCAGAATAGATATTTTGAAGCCTGATAAAGCGTCGGCTTTGTTGTCAGATGATCTAGGTTGCATTCCTGACACAGCCACTGATTTTTTTTTATGCGGTCTTGGGTAAGTCTTGTAATCTCTCTGTGTTTCAGCTTCCCCCTTTGCAGAGAGGACAGAATAAAAGTAGGTAGATAGCTTCTTTGAAATTGTGTTTTCCATCTTGGTTAAATGTATATAGAATTGGAGACCTCTGAGAGACAGTGTGCCCTGAATATGGAGGGATGTTAACTTTTACAGGCTACTGAATACCCTAAAACTAATGTCTTGTAAACCACATCCATCTCTGGATTCAATTCACTGCTTTAGTCTGTGTGATTTTTTTTTTTTTCTCCTTTTTTACTGATTCGAACAGAAACAGCCCGACATTTAGAAAGTGTTTCTTTAATATTGCCTTTTGGTGTTTCTGTGGCTTACCTAATATAACATCAGTGCCATTTTTTTCTCCCGAACAAAGATGGAATGATATTCCCTGAAAGTATTGTTGTAAAAGAAGAGTTCCTAAAATGCGCTGGACACTCCAGCTCTGGTGTCTGAAACATCATGTCCATGCTGATGGAAACAGCAGGCTTAGAAAACCTCAGTTCCTTCTCCAACACTGCTGATGGATTTTCCTCATGACTGGGAGAGACAACTTCTGAGACCGGGAGAGTTGGTTTGGTGAGATACAGCTGTTTCTTTCCGTGGTATCATAAGCTCCTCTCAAGAGCACCAATGAAATAACATCGTCAAAACGAAATGTTTCACAAGGTGGCTGGTTCTCCATTAGGAATTCAGGAGTATCCACAATCCATTTCTGATGGTATGAAAAGATATGTTGAATAACCATTAGATGGAAAAAGTTTTCCTAGAAAGTAGGAAAGAAAGGGGTTCATTCAGTCCTGTCCCTTGCGGCCAGACAGCAGGGTCAAAAATTTATGAACAGATGCTCTGTAGTGTGCCTGGTAGAGTAGGTAATTTCAAAACCTCAAAGCTCCAATGAGTGGAAACATTTACATTTTCAGCTGAAGTTTATTCTTCAGCAGTTTATAGCCGTTTGCTTCTGCATAAATGAAGCGTTATTGTTATTTAAGGTGAAATAACTTTTTCAGCTTTCCTATATTTTTATTCTAAACTTATGAAGGTAAGCACTTTTAGCCTCCAAGACATGCTGGTCTTCCCATTTTTCTGGCCATCCAGTGTGCTTCTCTCCACCCACTCTAATCTCTGTCGATTTTACTCGACTGTAGGTCTGTTCAGTGTTCTGTACAAAGGTCTACCAAGACTTTATACCAAGACATAAATACCTTTGGATTTCTACTGACCATTATTTTTGTGATTCGTCGCAGATTTGCGTCTGTCTTTCTCACATCTGTAAAATACGCGTGTGTTTGTATATGGCATCAGCTGCTTGTTTTTATCATTTCTTGTGGTAAGTCTTCGGCTTGAGGCAGATGTTCATAGAATGGTTTTGGTTGGACCTTTAAGGGTCATCTAGTCCAATTCCCCCTGTTATGAATGTCTTCAAGTAGATCAGGTTGCCCAGAGTTCTGTCCAATCTGATCTTGAATGTTTCCAGGGATCTGGAACATCTACAAACTGTCTCATCTACTATTCAGCATTATCCAAGACTTGCTACTCTTAACTTTTATCCCGTTTTTATTATCTTGGTTCTTTACTCCATCCGGTTTCCCAGGTAGTGATATTCCAGTCCTCTTATGTGTTGATAATATATTTTTTCTTGAGTAACCAGAATTTTTGGATAGGCTCTTAATTCCTCTCCCTCTCAAAGTATGATCCTGTCCACAAATTGCTCTGCTCTTACCTTCTCAGTCAGATGACATGATAGTTTTCTTTCAACTATTTTTTTGCACAAATTAGTGCATTTCCATGTTAGATACATGGATTCTACTGTGTTTTCTCTGTTAAAAAAATATATTTGTAAGGGAGTATAGTATGAACTACCTTTGGTGAGCCTGTGTTGCATTCTTTTCAATTGTCATTCATTTTTGGTTTTCAGTTATTTTTAGACTGGTTTCTTGAGAAAATTAAGCTTATGTGGTTACACTGTCTGTTTCTTATCCTAATTCTCTTCCCAGAGCAACTTTAGAACTTACTGTGAGATTTTGAGCAACCTTGACAGCGATGGCTAGATGTCTGGAAAATACCAAGTTCCAAAAATTAGTCTGAAAATAAGTGATGTAAAGAATAGGACCTTTAAGCCAAATTAGTGCCTCTACTGAGCAGAAGACCTTCCAAGAAAAAACTTAGAGAGCAGAGAGCTGATACAAAGAGAAGGACAGGGCAGAGATGCCCAGCTGTGATAAAAGCTTCCTTAGTAAGAGCTTGTTCTTTCTTTGATTCTGGAAAATCCAGTCATGAGGAGCAAAGCTGGAAGAGGGGAGTCCTTGTTTTGCCACTTGCCTTATGGGATAGCCAGCCATAAGACTAAGGAGTACAACTCCCAAATCTCAGCAGAATGACTTTTCCCCATTTGCTTCTACCTGTAATGGTTAATAGCATGTGTTCCCCTAGAAGACTCCTGCATGGAAAACCAAAAGGGACCATAACCTGCAGTTGCCAGTATGTATTTTCTGAAGTGATGGATCATCTTTTTCCAGGTTAAAAACGGTATCCTGAGAAGGGTTAAATCCAAAAATGTTATTTCATGCACATTTGTGGCTCTTCCCTCTTTTCTCTCTGCCTCCCTCCACTCGCATATAGCAGATGCTTCGCTTTGTATATAAGACTTTGTAGATAATAAAGTAATGCAGAGACTTGGCTCTGTTCAACACAGTGATGAATTAACCAGTTTCTTCAGTCCCTTCCTGCCCTATGATTGGTGTTTTTGCTGTTGCGATTAAGATGCTGGTAGGGTATGTAGTGAAGAAAAATAGTATTTTATCACTGAGCAGTGCTGTGGTGACTTGGTGGTGATACTGGAACTATGCAGTGGAAAAGTGCTGGTTCTATGGCAAAATGAGTGATTATTTTAAATACAGAAACCCTACTCTAGACATCTATGTAAGTTACTTTTTGGGAGGAAATAATAGTTTATTGTCAGCATTTCAGTTAGAAATGTGAACTTCGTGTTTTAAAAATCTCAGAACCTCTAGTTCATGAGTGTTTCATTAAAAAATAATCAAATTATCTCCCCCTTTGCTTTTCTTTGTGCAAAGACTTCTGAGAGGAAAAGATGAAAGGATGACTTTAGCAATCTGGATGTACCTACCCCACCCTGGATGAAAATACTTCTCTGAAGTGCAGCTTGCCTGTTAAGCTTCTGCTTTCAGACTCTTTCTCTCTTGCATCATCACATCCTCATGCCATGTCTTCAGGATAATAAAAACATGCAGAATCAGGTCCTTCTCGAAGTGTATTGTGAATTATTAATCTTCTATTTGCAGCACATGTGGGATTACAGAGTGCTTGGCACTTGCCAGCAGCATCTAAACAACTTTATTTTATAATACTGGCATCACTGTCTTTTCCAGTGATGTGTGTAGCTGAATGTGCTCCAAAGGGTGAGTTGTTAGTACAGCCAGGCTTCAACCTTGCACCTTGTCAGGCTGAGGTGTGACTCTGCTCTGTTGGCTGGCGCTGCCAAAGCTCGCGCCTGTGAGCTGCATGGGAGCAGGACTCTGCAGTTGGGAGCTCAGCTAAGGAGTGAAGGTTATGTAGCCAAAACTGGAGAAGTAAAAATGAGTTTGAACTGGGCTGTGAGGAGCTTGAAAACAGGAATTTGAAAGTGGTTAGCTTTCAGACACTGAATGTGAAAATATCCCTGTAAAACTGACCTAGCAACAAATGAGAAGCTATATACAAACTCACCTACTTTGGACTCTATAAAAAAACTTTTGGTTTAAATAAGACATTTAAAAATATTTCCTGTGTGTCATAGAAACTGTTCCTGTAAAGATAATCTGCAAAAATGTTTTGAAATGTTTTTAATAAGATGTTAGGACAGAGTCTGTATAGATTTTGCTTTTAAATTTTGGATTTTGTACTTGGCTGTTTTATATGGTTACTATTTATAGTTGCAATAGAATGTATGTCTAATCTGGGTATTAATTCCATACGATATTTGGGGATTAGTAACACATGGACGTATGGCTCAAATGGGATCATATTTCCTGATGGACTCCGTAGCGTGTCCATAGTAACAATGAAGCATGACAGGAGTTGTTTCTTTAGGGCCACTGGGTTTTCCTCTATATGCTGTGTGTATTGTGCTTGTTTAATTCTGTCCTTTGAAACCTCTTGCATAAAGCTTTTTCGTAAAATTGTAAATGTTGGAGGATAATCAGATTGAAGTGGTTTGTGCATGTATTTATGTTTTCACAACTGATTTTGCAAATGTGTGATACTCTTCTTTTGTTGTGGAAGAAGATGAAAGTTTGAGATACCTTTAGCTTTTTTTTTTCTCCCCCTCTTTTTTGTTATTGTACAAACTGGAATGCAGTCCTGAATGGTGCTGTGCTTCTAACCAGAACATATTCCCATCTGTAGTCAGTCCTTGACTTCAATAGATCTTTGTATTGGACCCTCAGCAAAACCCATAAGAATTCACGGCCTAAGGCTTTGTAAGATCAGAAACTAAATATATAAATACAATGATGTGGCATTTGCCTTTCAAACCTTACAGAAGAAGAATGTTTCAAATTAAACAAACATTCCATTTTCATTAAAATGCTCAGTCTTTCATTTAAATGTCATGAAAACATTTGTGTTCATATTTGGGCCTGGTCCTCTGTTCCTTATTTAATTCAGGCAATGTTTTACACAAGTGAGATCTGACCCACAGATTCTTAAAGTCTGTCAGACTTAGGGGTTAGCTTAAACTGCTTCCTCTCAAGGTGCCTTAGGCTGTAAAAGAAAAGCAGCTGAAGAAGGAGAGACGGCAGAGAAGCTGGGATTCTGATTTGCAATGCTCTAAACACAGGGCGCTTTTGGTGCGCTGCTGTCCTCAGTTGGTTTTCTGCATTTGATGGAGCCAGTAAAGTCTGACAGAAACCCCTATACGAAATCTAGTGGAGCCTGCCAGATGTGCAGTGTCCAAAATACACTGGACATAGGCATGGACTTGCTGGAGTGCTGACCTGTAGGTCAGAGCTTCCTTCAGGACACATCCAGCTCCTGTGCAGGCGCCGAGTAGTTGCTTTTTGCATTCTACTGGTGGCTTGGGAATCCTTGATGAACTTGTAATGACTATACATGAGAACTTTTACTGCTCCACTGAGTGGCTGAAGCAAAATGTAGTGCCTGAGGCATAACCTTTTCTTGTTCATAATGCCTTTGTGCGTTTTTGTGTTTTTGTATAAACCTTAAAAGCTGTTTTTGTTTGTTGTTTTATTTAAGGCAGTCCTCTTGTATCCCGAAGGAAGAAATCCAGGTGAAGAAAGACCATGCCTTTGTTTAGTAAATCGCACAAAAATCCTGCTGAGATTGTGAAAGTTCTGAAAGAAAACATGGCCATATTGGAAAAACAAGAAAAAAAGACAGACAAGGTATGAGGTAATGTTGTAGAAGACCATAAGGGTTTTTTGCCAGGACAACAGTAGAATAAAGGGAGTAAAATTGTGTTTGCTCACTGCCCTGATTCTGCGAGTGCTTGCTCCTGGAAGTAGCTGTGTGTTTGAATGGTTCTGCTGAAATCAGGGGGCTTTTGCTTAAATAAAATACATCAGATCTGGGGGTCAAATAGAAAATTATGAGATCCGGGAGCCTCAGCCAAAACCAAGGGTGATCTCCCACTACTTCAAACAGTAATGAATGTAGCAAAACAGCTTGGAAGGCTGTGTGAGAGCTATTGTACTGTTAATAGTTTTAGCAGGATAACAAATGAGATTGCCAATTAATGTGTGAGTACCCACAGAGAAAAACTCTACTTCTGATGAACATTGTTTGCAGAAACCAGGAAACGTGTATGTGTCCAGATGTATATAAAAGAGATCTCACTCTGTCCACCCTTTTTAATGTTCTGTGTGCTAGTGCTTCCTAAAAGAGCTGAGCTACTCATTTTCTATTTATAGTGCTAGGCTTTTGCTAATATTACTGCTCTCTTCTAATTCTGTGACACACACTTGAGTTAGTTTTCCCACTTTTCCAGTGATCACTTGATAAGATGCACCCCAACACAAAATGCTCCCAATTAAGAATTTGTGCTTGCACAAAATAATTTTTTTAAAAAAATTTTTTGCATCTGAGACTCTGGTCCTCTATACTATTGCTGCAGTAGAAGTATATAGTTTTAGTTAACAGTAGACTAATGTTAAGTTAAAACTGAATGTTAATGGAAGCAGAAATAACTGGTAAGTGACACTAATACATTTTTCATGGAGCTGATGTTTGCATGCATGCATGTTGTGCTTCCCCCACCTTCTGCAGGAAGCTGTGTGAAAACAAACCCTACCCAAAAGGTAGGCATGGAGCCATTTGCACCCTTAGTGAAATCCTCTTGAAAATTTTTGGTTCAAAGCAAGTAGCTCAGAGTGTAATTATGTAAGGTAAGTCACATGGATTTCTGGGAGGCCTCTGGTATTTGATGTTTCATTCTGAAATACCTTCAGTAACCTGAAAACTGAGAGAATTTGACTCTGAACTAAAACATAAAATACGTAACTAAATAAACCAACAGAATCTGTTCTCCCCTGCTGAATTCATCCTTTGGAGCCTGATTAAAGAAGACATTCAGAGCAAAAGCTCCATACTTGGGTTTCTTTTTGATTTGCTTTGCAGCATGACTCCTCTGGGTTGTGATTTTGAGAATTTTTGCCTTTGAGCTGGTTTGTTTATTTGGGTGTCAGAGACAAGGAGAAATTCAGACTTCTTAGAAAACTGAGTGCTCAATGTAAATTTTTCATAAAAGTCAGAACAGCTGGTGTGTGTTTTCCTCACAGAGCAAATGATACAGAGTGTCTCCCTGGCATTTTAGGATGGGAACAACTGGTGAACTTAATGGTACTTATTTTTCAGGAGGAGGCTGGCTTTCAGTTTGTTTTTATGTACTTCATTGCTATGGGGCAGAGGCTGTTCCTGGGGTGAATGTGGGTGATCAGGGGAGAGGAGGGAGGAACTCAAGGCAATCCCTTCAACAGCAAGGCAGAAGGTGAGGAAAGCCTCTTTTTGGATGGGTATAAGCTTACGTGGCTTGTTGACTCAGGACTTTGTGCTGTGATGTCAAGGAAGCACATAGGGCCCTTTTCCTTGCAGAAGGAAAGATACGAGACTCCTTGGTAATTCTGCCTTTTGTCTGAGGAGTTCCCCTGGGCTGTCCTGAAATAAATACCTGTTAAAGAAAATAGCTACATTTATTCTCCTGAGTTTATGGAAGTAAATCATAAGGACTACCTTTAGTACCTGAAATGATGATAAACTTTAAAAACTGGCAGGAAAAATATCTCATGCAATACCAATCAGCCCAAACACACCCGCTGCTATCCATTCAGGCTTGTGAACTTAGTAATGCCATTTCTAAGTGTTGTTTGCAGTTTGAATTGGAGAAGAAAAGACAAAGGGAAGACTTTCAGTGGCCCACAGATTTTCAAAAGATACTCAGTAATGCTAATGAGTAACATCTTTTCATGAGTATGATTAGAGAAATTTAACTGAAAACAAAAGCAAAGAAAAACAAAGCACAGTGCTGTACTCTGTGCTCTTCAAAACCTGGCATGGTTTTTAACTTTACCTCCAATTTGATTTCCGAAGGGAGAAGAAATTTGTCAAACTTTCATGGAAGGGCCTAGAGGTTTAGCTACTGCAAGAGCCGGAGACTCTGGATGTCTCAGAGGTGGCTTTGGATCCTGTGGCCCTGTGAACAGAGAAGTTTGTGACTCAGGGCTGTCCAGTTTTTCAGATTTCTAGCTCCTTGTCTGCTGTAAGAACTAGAGGAGTACTGTTGTGCCTCACCATAAAACCAAGGTTCCCAGCACTTCCAGGGTACAACTCCAGAGCATCCCTGATTTTGCGTGCAAAATAGTTTCCAGCTAGGACTTGCTTCAGATGCTTAAACAAGATTTATCCTGTGACAATTAAGCTGTTATTGTAGTACAGCCAATGTGGTATGTGGGTTGAGACAGCTAAAGCTGCTAATACAGCCAGAATTGGCAGAGGAGTGGGGCAAAGCCTGAATTAACTGCAGGGTTAGCTGAGAACCTCCTCTTTCCCAGCTGAGAAATCCTAAGTATGAGGTGAAGATGCCGTGGGCAGCCAGGAGGGCACAAGGTCAGACAGAGAAAGGCTTGATGCTTCTAATACAACTTTTGCAATTTTCAGCAGGAACCATCTGTGTCTTGGAGGGGGTGTTTTTAAATAATGCAGAAAGGATCATTCCTGCCAGGCTATGCAGCACACAGGTAGAGGGAACTTTACAGCAGAACAGTTAAGACTTCTCAAGTAATGGGAAGAGGGTGAAGGACATAACTTGATAGGATGCAGAGAAGCCACTTGTAAGTGTAAAGGAAATTACACATCTTTTCTGAGGCATTTCCACGTGCACATAATATACAGAAGTCTGCACTCTTTCTTTGTGTTGCTTTTTTTTACTCATAGGGTAGTACCCAGTCAAGCTTTAACTAAACTCTGTTGACTGCACTGGCATCTGTCTCCTTAGATAAGGATTGAATTTGACCCACTTTCTCCATGTGTCTAATTTTTTTTAAACTATTAATGTGTGTAGTGTTGCTATAGTGGTTTTTTTATGCTTTTAAAACACTTCCAACTGAAAAACAGGCTAAGTTTTGATGTTTGGTTCTTACTTTTATTTTATGTGTGGGTTTTTTTGTTTGTTTGCTTGCATGGATATATGTGTGCTTAAAGCTTTGCCATTTTTTTTCAGCTACATTCTGATGGTTGATAGACCACAGGCTGAGAAGTGCCATCATATCTGGCTCCTTTTCTTCTGAAGTGCTCTTTCTAATACCTTATTTTTACAAATTTAAGAAAATTATATCTATTTTAAAGAAGGTATTGCAGCACTGGCAAATTTAATGCAATAATTGGGAGATTAAGTAGGGTAAGGTAGAGTTGAAAAAGTGGACTAAAACCTTCTTTATAAACAACCCTTCTCTCTTGCAACATTTGAAATAAAAGAAGGTGTTCTTGGAGCATATACAATTGCTGATATCCTGTTTGGGCTTTGATGTGGTGGAGAACAATTAATTAAGTTTTATTACAGTATTGTATAAATGTCATTACAATTTAATCTCAGTCATGTAGAACCAGTCAGTCCTTGAATTTAATGAGAAATGCCCACTCTGGAATTAACTAGAAAGGCAGGAAAATATTTAAATACCTAGGAAAAGAAACCTTAAGAGCTTAGACTCTCTTCCTTCCCTCTGGCACAAACTCCTAAAGCATTTGGAGGATGTACCTAAACAGGGATGAAGAGAACCTGTGATACCAAGAGGTCATATCTGTTGAACCTGAGGAGGAATGGAGAGCATGTGACACTCCAGTCACACTGCTTCAATTATTACTGATGCGTCGCCGTGCCTTTTGTTGATGGATATTGTAAAAGAAAATTGATAGAGAAGGTGCCTGACCCACCTCACAAAAAAAAAGGGCGTGACATTCTGACTTCTCAGAGCCTTGTGTTCATGTGCTGAGCCCAGTCAGCGCAAAGCAGTGCAGGTGGCATCCAGTGTGTCACTGAAGGAAGTCCTTGAACACATCACCCTCTTGCTGCTAACCAAACACCTTCGGGTGTGGCAGCCTGACTCAGTGCCATCTGCGGTGCCTACAGGTTTGGTAACATTTTCTGAACTTGCCCTGCAGCAAAAGCCTTCCAAGTGTCACAGGCTTTTAATTTAGTGCAGCAAACGGATCTGACGTTGGTTGAAACTTGGTCTAATCTTTGCATGTGGTCTAGATGGGCTGAAAGATTTGCAGTTTCTGGTGTAGCTGATCCAAGACAAGGGTTTATTGCGGTAAATGAACCCAAATGTGTGAGAGCAGGTTCAGAGCACTGTGCTGAGTGTTTTCCTGTCAGGCAGAACTGCAGGCTGCAGTGCCTTTAGTCAGTGTTCAGAAGCATAGTGAAGCGAGATGTAAAATAACCTGAAGTGTCTCGCTTCTGCCTCTTTCACTTAAATCTATCTAACAAGGCTGCTCGTTCAGGTAGGTCGCTGTAATCTGTCCTCTGTTTCATCTCCACGTGCTGTAACAAATTTAGTGCAGTTCAGAAGGGTCAAGAGTGCAGCATTTTATTAAGGCTACAATTAAAAGACTTCCAGATATTTGGAACAAATACTTCTATCAATAAATCCTACTTTTTTACATAGCAGCAAGGAAGCCATTACTGGCTGCTGTTCACCTTGCTGGCTGCTGCACTGATAAAGCTCTGGGGACTGGTGTGTGAGACAAGGTGCATGCGGAGGCCTCCGTGTGCACTTGCATGGAAGAACAGTTGCGTGACTGCCCGGAACGTGAATACCCATGGATGCGATTCTGCAGCTGCCAAAGCCAGTTCCAAAATTGCTTTCCATTTCATTGCTGCACACTGAAACCGAGGGAATGAGATAAGAAGGGCTTGGCACCCCTTCCCCCTAGCTCTGCGTGTCCCGAGGTTTTGTGGAGCGCTTCATGTTTCAGCTTCCCTGTTCTGCTAAGGCCTGTTATTGCTCTAGAGATGGGAGAAACTCCAGATACTATCAGGTTCTGGTGCCAAGGGTTTAAACCTGTCTCTTCTGGTTGCTTTTATTTTTTAAGGACCTTAGAACCTTTAGTTCTGTCTCGAGTGCAGGATTAACGGTGGGGAAGGAATTTATGTCCAGGTGGGGCAAACCTGTCTTCTCCATTTAATCACACATCCTTTTAAAAGGCGTTTCCCTCTTGTGTCTGCTTGGCCAAATTGTCTTTGCCAGCTTCCTTCAGTACTTGTCCGTAATGTTTTGCTAAATGACACACTTCAGGCCTCCGGATCCAAAATATCCACAATTTGGCCTTGTAGATCCATTTAGCATGAAATTGCATCAAGAATAAGTCAGTTGGGGTGATCCTAAAGTTACGTGGTTGTTGGATTCAAATTCTGCTAATGGCTTTTCTTGGGAATCCTTACAGTCACATGTAGAGAGAGCTGCATTGACACTGTTTTTTTAGGAGAAAAATTGGTTTGAATCACACAGTGGGAATATTTTTAAACCAGATAGGACCAAATCAAGGAGCTTTATGCTTTTAGTTGCAAT
Source organism: Acanthornis magna (assembly GCA_036785705.1). NCBI lineage: Eukaryota > Metazoa > Chordata > Aves > Passeriformes > Acanthizidae > Acanthornis > Acanthornis magna. The sequence goes on from JAWUZG010000090.1 coordinate 20,938,525, forward strand.
ATATAGCATGAAGAACTGGCAGATCACTGAATCACACGTTGGAGTATTTAACATCATGCTGGCAGGCATCTCTGTGTGTTACTGTCTGCTGCTGTGCAAGAGAGCAACAGTTTACAGAGAGATTTTCAATCTGGAAATGTGTTAGGTACACAAACAGAAGCTGGATGGTCCAATTTGCCATATTCTTAGGACTGTCCTCTCCATAGCCTATCCCACACATGAAGATCAACCACTCTTTCAGGGAAGACTTTTTTCATACAGAATTTCAGGGAATCATTTCTCCATAAGCTCCTTTCTTTGTCTTGTGTTCCCGTTAAGTCAACAGTGACAAAACTTTGATCTGTGAGGAAAATAAGCTGAGACAAGTATCTTCAATGTAGAAAATTTCCCAACTCTGGTTGAAGCTGTTGGTTGGTTTAGAAAGACACATAAGTGCTGACCAAAAAAATCAGCTTTATGAGGAGGGGATGTTGAACATGTTTATAATTTAGCATAGAAAAGTTATGCAGGCTGTCCATTTTCCATTTCCAAGGCTATTGCAGATCATCTAGTCCAGTAGGGTTAGCATAGTAATCCAAAGATTGTTAGATTTCCACATTTACACAAGATTGTGTCTTTCAAAATGAACTCAAAACCCCCTTGTGGGTTGCCAGTCACTATGAACTATGCTCTGTGGATGCAGTTAGTTCTTGTTGGAAAGAGACTTGTTGGAAAAACCAGAAATTTGGCTTAAGAGGTTGAGATCTTGACATCTGTACAGGGACAGCAATGCAAATGCTGAACTCATGTGTGTGCTGGGAACCAGCTTGCATTTCATCCTTGCTTTGTTGTCCCTACCTGCAACTTTTGACTGTCCAAAATTCAGTGTATCCCACTTTTGGCGTTTGTATGTAATATGTATAAACTGTTCTGTTCAAGATTATGTGTTTAGTTTTCTCCTTTCCTCCTTTTTCCCCCCTCCATTCACAACAGCCTCTCTAAATACAGTGGCATAAATTCAGTCATGATGGAAAGACTTGTACCTAGAGGATAAAAGGAAAATCTGCTGGAAGTAAGATTGTGCCTCATTGTAAGAGTGAGACGAATGGCTGAAATGCTTTTTCATGAAATATTTCATGAAACTTTCTTTTGCTCTGTAATTTCTGCTGGAGTGATGGTTGCAGCACTTCACTATTGTTGCTGTTGCCACTGATGGAAAATAAAACGTAGCATGAAAGTCATAATAGACTGAGGAGTTTCTAGAAAATCCTTTTTTTTTCTTTTTCTTTTTTTTCCCCCGTCACTGGAATTCTGTTTGTGACATCGTTGCGGAGAGGATGTCTTGCTGAGGCTTTTTGTTGCTTTTTGCAATTTTTCCTAAGGAGGATCAAGACTGGTCTGACTTGTTATGCAGATATGTTTCTGTCATCTTGTGTTTTCCCTGTGTTTGAGTGAAAAAATGAGCTTTGTTGTTTGTTTTGGACAGATCTTGGGTCTTTGGATCTTGGAATGTCTTTTTTCTCTGAGTCTTAAGAAAGTTTCCATCCCAGACACAGTGCTTATGTACTTAAGGTATTAATCCAAAATTGCTGTAAGATTTAGTGGAAATGTCTAAATGGAGGCTGTTAATTTAAGAATCTGTGTTTGGGATTATGGTTTTCCTCTGGATACATTGTGAGGGACAGGCACTGAGGAGTGGTCCTTAGATTGGACTGGGAATAACTTTTGGTGGCGAGTTGCATGTCAAGCACAGGCTATGGAGAGGCTATGAAGGGGGAGGAAGTTACACATGAAATGTAAATTGCATGTGGAAAAGCTGAGGAGATGAGCAGATGGAATGGCAGGTGATTAGAGAAATGCAGCTGTGATGTGCAGTTCTGCCCACCAGCACCACAGTTCTGTGTTTCTTTTTCTCATAGCGCTTTACTTTTTGGCCTCCTTTTTGAGAATTAAACCTAAAACTGAGTCTTGCAGAGCTTTTTCCTACATATGAGAAAGGAAAGTTATTAATGGGTTTTTTTTAAACTACAGAATGCCAGAGATATTCACACCTAGCCCAGCAGAAAGGGTGGAAAGCCAAAAATGTATGGGTTTTTCCTTTGAAATGAAAATATTTCCTCAGCTCTTATAAAGATTTAGAGCTTTAGTTTCCAAGATAGCACCCCTGTTGCTAATCCCATCTGTACTCTGTGGGATATCTCAAGTGACATACCACTAACATTTGAGGTAAAAATAGGCTCTTTTGCTGAGTGATGGTAAGGAACATCAAGACTTCTGCTGTTTGAAGTTATCACATAGTCATGCTCATTTACACGCTGCTCATGCTGACCTATCTCAACTAGCAGAAGATTGAGCATAGGTACAAAGAGATTGGAGAAGAGCAGTTCTTTATCTCGTGGAAAATCAATGCTTGAATCTTCCAGTTAGATGCAATGTGAAAGTGGCTTTTTACTGTGGTTAGGATTTTTTATCATTTCTAGGTTTTATCTATGAATTTTATTCACTAATGTAAATAAAATCTGTGATTTAAATCAATATTAAAGTGTTGGGAGATCAGCAGCAGGTGAGAGATGCCTCTTCAGAGCACTGTGAGGTTATTTAATGCAGATTGATGGTGTGGTATTGGAAAGCACGGTATTTTTCCTTTCAGTATATGTGAGAAATTGAAATTATTGATCTGGCTTTGAACATCCAGTAATGTCCAGTTAGGTTTTACAAATGACTCTTGTTTTTTCTGTGTGTGTCTTGATTTTTTTCACTTGCTATGCTAACAAAAGGCTAATTTTAAGTAAATCTTTTGCAAAGACGTGAAATGCTGTCCTGTCTTCAGCATCTTGCCTGGCACTTTGCTGTCATTCTCAGCTTTGCTTTCAAACCTGTTCCTTGCTTCCTTCCCACTCCCTGCCAAAGAATCCAATCAGCCTTGCTACAGGTCATGTGTGTAATAAATATAACCCAACCCAGGAGGGACCATTGCCTCTGCAGCCCCATGGCTGGAGCAAGTGGGATCTGAAGAGCATACATGCATATGAGAAAATGACACCTTTGCTCCACAGAGTCTTTATTTGTTCAAAGTGGAGCAAAGCTGTGAGCAGAGCAGGAGCCAGAGCTTCCATGCTGCAGCCAGCTGTCATTTTCCTTGGGATATTATCACTCACATCTGATTTAAACCTGCTGACTGTCATGAATGCTAAGCTGTCACCTGTTCACAGGCATGTCTCTTTTCTTTCCGTGTTGTAACCTTGCTGGTGAAGATACTTTGTAAGGTAATTCCTGATTCATCCTCTACATTAGGTACCTGAAACATTGCACAGGATTAGTATACATTAGGTGGGAGCAAAAGATGTGAAAGATTTATTTTACTTCACTTGGTGGCAGCTGTGGAGCTTTACTAAAGCAAATTGTTTAATTTAAAATTTCTCAACCTGAGACTGAAGTGCCTGTGTGCTCAGTAAGCAAATCCCTGGCAGAAGATGCTGGCTCAAACCACACCTGATGAGGAGAAATAGGTGGTGACAATGCAAAGCTGTTAAGCTTTGGCTGGGATAGAGTTAATTTTTTTCCTAGTAGCTGGTAAAGTGCTTTGTTTTGGATTTAGGATAAGAATAAAGTTGATAACACACTGACGTTTTAGTTGTTGCTGAGCAGGGCTTACACTAAGTCAAAGCTTTTTCTGCTCTTCACCCCACCCCATCAATGAGTGGGCTGGGGGGCACAAGAGGCTGGGAGGAGACACAGCTGGGACAGCTGATCCCAGCAGGCCAAAGGGATATTCTATATCACACGGCATCATGCTCAGTATAGAAAGCTGGGGGGAAAGCTGGCCGGGGGCTGCTGCTCAGGGACTGGCTGGACATTGGGTGGTGAGCAACTGCATTGTGCATCACTTGTTTATCATTATTGTTATTGTTATTTTTATTGTTGTTGTTGTTGTTATTGCTACTATTTTTTCCTTCCTTTTCTGTCCTATTAAGCTATCTTTATCTCAACCTACAAAGTTACTTCCTCCCCCCCAGTTCCTCCCCCTATCCCACTGAGGGGGAGTGAGCAAGTGGCTGTGTGGTGTTCAGCTGCCTGTTGGCTTAAGCAGTACCACAGGGCTGTGAGGATTTATTTGTATTCCCAGCAGAGGAGCTGGGACAGCCCATCAGGAAGCAGTGGATGGGGAGGCAGCCCAGCAGCCACCCCTCTGGTGGCCCAGCAGCCACCTGGTTTGGTACCTTCATTTGGCACCTCCTGCCCCATGTGTGCCAATGGAACCCACTGGGGGGAATGGGGGGAGCAACAGTAGATTGTTGCTGCTTCTGCAGGGCAGTGCCTGCCTCCAAACCTGCTAAAGGATCTTGCTGGCACTGGTTATTAATTTCTCTCTTGGCCCTATTTTATGCCCATGGCCTGTAAGTGATGGCATGCCATGTTTAAATTGAATTTGTCTTGTGTAAGGCCTGCAGGATACAGTATGGATGCTCCAGCCTCCATGATCACCTAATATTATTAAATAATTTAGCAATAGATAATGATCATTGTAAATACATTTAGAAACATTTGTTTTTAAATGCATGTCTTTTAAAAGACCCCCCTTTTTTCCTGTTTCTTTTTTTAAAACAAAACCCATTATCTGTTGGCGAAAAGGCATCGGAGGAAGTGTCAAAATCTCTGCAAGCAATGAAGGAAATTCTGTGTGGGACCACGGACAAAGAGCCACCCACAGAAATCGTGGCCCAGCTGGCACAAGAGCTCTACAACAGTGGCCTTCTAGTGACGCTTATTGCCAACCTGCAGCTGATAGATTTTGAGGTAGGTCAGCGTCCATGATCTTTTTTCACCTCCTTAGTCTTAGTGTTGTCAGTGAGTAGGGCCATATTTTTCTGAAGTCTAAATAATTTCATTGCATTCCAAACTGTTTTTCACAGGCTGAAGAAAGTAGCTGCTCTAGATTAGTTGGTGTCCTGAAAGACATGTTCATACACTGGCAGTAAATCTGATTTTTTTAAATTAAAACAAAAACAGTAAAGAAATACTGCCATGTGTATACGAACAAGATAGGAAATGGAATTGGGAATACTGACTAGGACCAATCTTGTAAACTGCAGGGATGATCTTTGGGGTAGTGCAACTAGAGCTACCTGCGGTCTCTGAAGAGTGTGTCTGATTTAGAAGGGGTTCAGGGACGTGGAATAAAAATAATTGGAAGCATGGAAAATTTCATGTGACAAAGACTGAAAGAATTAGAATGGTTTAGTTGAGATGAAAGGAGTTGAAAAACATGTTAAAAACAGATAGCAGGCCACAAGGTAATTTGGGTGTCCCCCACTTAATTGTTTGGATTAAAAGAAGAAAGGTATATAACTTCTTTTTCATGGCAGGATTACTATGAGTGTGTATATATATATATGTGTATATATATATATATATATATAAAATTTAATTTAATATATTTATATGTAAAATTATATATTCTGTGGAACTTCTTGCCAGCTTTGTTGCTAAGGCCACAAACCTAGTACTAAGACGACTAAACTTGCTTATAAGTAAGGAGAAGAAGAGTTACAGTAGCAAAGATTGCAGTAATTCAGGATAAATATAAACTCTTTTAACTGACCGTTGACTGATAGGGACAGGAATAAACTCTGTCACTGTCAGGTCATTGTCATATTCTTGTGGTTTACAATCAGCTGTGATAGTGGCCCCCAGGGACTGCCGTTAAAAGTTCCATGATTTCTGTGGCTCCTGAGTGCTGGTGACTCTTCACAAGTGTCTGACCATCAGTGGGAAATCCCCAGCTCCCAGGAGCCAAACCTCCACCGCTGAGATCTGACACAGGAGCAGTACCCAATGTGCAGGCAGCTGCTGAAGAGAAAAATCAGTTTCTCAAAGAGATCTGATGCTCTCCGAGACACCTTTTGTGGGAGTCACATGTAGGAGTTATTTTCTTTCCATTTTCTAAATGAATGAAAGGGAGAGATATGGCTGATTTATGTTTTCTTTTTCCCACTCTGCCTCCTACCCCCAGTAAATCCAAGATCAAGGACTGACTTACTTATTTTTGAAAATGTTGTTAGTGGAATTCTCTCACTCTTGCTCAGGTCTTAAGTTCAGGAGGTTTTTTTTTTTAATGCTAGAATTTAATGAGAACATTTCCTTTGTCTTCTCTGTGCCACTTCTAGTTACTGTTAAATATCATAATTTAACAATAATAAAATTAAATAATAAATACAAAAATGCTCAAAACCCAACAACCCAAGTCGTTAAGAAACCCTTTAAGAAAAATGGAGAAGAGGGGAGGAGAAGATACTCTTTGCACAGTAAGGACACTACTGCATATTTCAGTTACATGACAGTCTGTAATTGCTTCTGTCAGAAAAAAAATTGTGTGTGAGCATATTGAACACACAGTCTTTAACAGCAAGCACTGGATGAAGTACTTAATCTGTTGTTGAATTGCTGTTATTACAAACAATTCTAATAATTCTTATTGCAAAATAGATTTTTTTAATTGCAAAACCTTTCTAAGCATTTAGCCAAGCTGTTATACATGTTATTTTGACAAAATGCTGGAAATTAAATGTCACTGAACAAGAGGACAGTAAGAGCATATGCTGCTTTGTCTTCATGCTCCCACTGACTTTTCCAGTTTATCAACTTTTCTGTTTCCCTTTTGTTCTATTAGTGGCCACAGTTGGTATTTAAGCTTCTTTGTTGAACAAGCAATTTCATCACTCATTAACATGCAAGTTAATATTTTGATCCATATGTAATGGTAGAAAGCAAATAATAAATTACTGATAATCTGATTTCTGAAGGCAATAATGTTACTTTGCTTTGTCCTGACTTCCTGGCTCCTCCTCACCAACCCTGCCACTCACTTTCATCCCAGTTCTTCACAGCTGAACTTCCCTTTGAAAGATGTGTTTTCTAAGATGGTATAGGGGAGACTTGCATATGTCCATCACACGTCCATAGAAAACACAGATTTATTGCTTCTGCCACTCAAGAAACAAGATGTAATTTCAGTGATGATATTGTTTGAAGCATTAACGTCAGGTTTGGGCAGGAGCCCAGAATCAAGATCAGACTGGATTTTTAGAAATTTAAAATATGGAATTTATTTTTGAACTTTGAAGAACTGAGGCAAGTGTGCACACCAAGTAAACTAAAAATGTAGATGTTACTGTGTGTAAGCCTAAAGGTTCACAAACTGTAAAGCCTCTAAAATAGGCAGCAAATCACTGCAAGCCCAAGACTGGTGATGTTAAAACCTTTCCCTTACGTTGCCTTGAAACAGGAGCTAAATTATGGTATAGGTATCATACAATTTGTTATTTATAAAATACATCCTTGACAGGTTTGTTTTTGTTCTTGTCTAGCCACTTTCTCTTAATTCTGCCTTATCTTGTGCTTCAGGGGCCATATGTATTTCATTATAAGGCAAAATCCACTTGTAGATCCAAGTAAGGAGTGTTTCAAAAGTACTCCTACAATTTTAATGTATGCCAGGTGGTGAGGGAAGTCTGTCTTGGTTCCCTCCTATCTGCCTCCATTCCCTCCTGGAGAAGGCAGGCAGATCAACTCTGGCTTTCGCTATCACTGATCTCTAGAAAATTAGCCATAATTGGATACATATATCTATATCTATTCCCCTCTGCTTGTAGATATTATGCAGCAATGCACTCAGCATTAGGTAACTAATATAAAATCTGGCATAACCGAGAGAATAACTTAATTTTTGGCCATCTTTACCTCACCCTTTCAACAGCTCTTCTCTGTCTGGATTGTTTTCTTCTTGGAGTTACTGCTGAAGCCCCTGGGGGTCACAGGATTCCAGGCATATGATATGGGTGTTGTAAAGATAGGAGAGAATAGCATGACTTTATACAGAATTATCCTACTTGAAAGGATGTCCAAGGGTCAAAAAAAGTGTTGCAGACAAAGGCAGATGGACTGACTGGCCTGCTCTGATTTGATTCTCCTGTTTAATTCCCTAAGTCTCCAAGTCTCCAAGCCAGCTGGGCTGGAATGAGTAGAAAAGCAGAATATTTTGTGTTTTTCAGCACTGATTTATTTGTAGAGGTGAAACCAGGGAATTTTCCTCCATGTGAAACTATCTGCTCCTTGGCCTCAAGCATTCAATAAGTTCTCTGCCAAGGAATGTTTGTCCTCCCAAGACAGATCAATGAGCATGTACAGATTATAAGTGACCTTTTGCTTTAGCTTGCCCTGTGCATAGTGACCTGCTGTTGACTCAGTGCCTTGGTTACTGGTCCTTAGTGCAGCCATCTCCCACCTCCCTGAACTTCACACATTAATTTGTCTCCTGTGCCAGAAGAAAGTGGCGGGGGAGGAAGAGGCTTCTAATGCAAGATGTATTGGTGAACCCTGTGGCTGAATAGAACATTGATTTGGAAAGATCTTCTGAAAAGCTGTTTGCACAGGGAAACATTTGAAGACAAAAGTGATTGTGTAGATAGGTGCATACAGCACAAAATTAGAACAAAGAGAAGGATCTTAGTTGTGATTAAAGCAGAGACATGTATGTGACGCAGCCGTTTTACTGATAGTAGTTATTTAATTTGTCATGGTAAATAATGGGCACAGTTTAAATTTAACCCTGATTTTCAGAAATGCAATCGCACTTGGAGTTGTTTGCATTTGACTAATGAAAAGCTTTAGCTTTTTAAGTGTAGGTGGTGTGGCAGTGTATTGGTAGCAGCTTGATAACTTACATTTAGAGGCTATGGGAGGAACAGTACACATGGCAGCAGCATGCTTGGCTCAGGGTGGTGGCTTGCTTTTATGGTGTTTAGTTTTGCTATTAAAAATAGCCAGGGACTTGCTTGACAGTGTAAGAGGAATGCACATCTTCATTTAGGAAAAGAAATGTGCAAATGGGAGTGGGGCAGTCAGGAGCCTTCAGAGCTGCCTGAAGGAGGAAGCCTTCTTGTGGCATTGGAGAAACAGCAAATGTGAGGCGGTGAGACTGTGGAGAAAAAATAAAAGATTGACTTGTTCTGTTTTCAATTTCATTTGTACTTTAAATAGATATTATAGTAAATGGTCCTTTGCTCATGTTTTTCTAAGCAAAGATATATTTTTCTTCTTTAACAGGGCAAAAAGGATGTTTCCCAGATATTCAACAACATCTTGAGAAGACAAATTGGCACACGCAGCCCTACTGTGGAATACATTAGTGCCCATCCACATATCCTATTCATGCTTCTAAAAGGGTAGGTGCTTTAATTTGATTTTCATTAAAGAGCATTGCCAGGAACATGCTGGCATTGCAGTTGAACTACTTTCTCACTTTTAGTTTAAAAAAAAAAAAAAGGATTTTCAGATTTTGTTCCAGATTTCTTACTTTGTTTCTTTTATATTGACTTTCTTTCTATGTAACTCTATACTTTTCAATGACTGTATTATTTAATTTGGCTGTTATTTCTTCACCAAATTTCATGTTGAAATAATTATGTGCTTGTTGTTTCTGACTGCTCCCCCTGTGATACATACTTCAGTTCTCACCATAAACTTTTCTGTAGCAATGTTGGTGATTGCTGAGGTTCATTTAGACCTTTTTGCATTGCAGGAGTGACCAACAATGTCTGTAAATAACTGGAGTCAAACTGGACCACTGTGTGGTAGAACAAAAACAAGGAAAAATGCATTAGAAGAGTAGTTGTGCCTGTAAAACAGACTTCTCTAATGCTTGTGGCCACTAGTGAACTCCAACTTTAAATTAATTCTGCCACTAACTCCACAACTTTTAGCATTAAATCCTTTTTTTTTTTTTTTTTTGGTCTTTTTAAACCTCAGGAGTCAATGCTCAGCTATAACCTGGTGGGTCCCAAGATAAAGTGGCCAGAGAGGGGGAATAGACTCCTGTGTGGAAAAGACATCACTTGTAGTTGCATTCAGGAATGCGCAAATGTGGGCCTAAACCACTTGAGGTTTCTGTACCCTTTACTTTTGGCAAAAGCACCTTCTGTTCAGTGAGCAGCTTTGCTTTTCCAACTCTTGAAGTCTACTGTTTTCTGCTCAATATTCTTTTGACTTTAGGACTTTTTTGTTTTTTCCTAAAGAAAGGAGAATATATGTCACTGGGATTAAGTAACTGATGAGGGAATTAGTACATTTATTAGCTGATCAGTATGGAACCATGTGAACTCTCATAGCAGTTTTATGGTCACACTGGTAACAGCCATTCAAAGCCATGATACAAGCCTTTTAAACTAATGGTTATTAAGCAAATGATTTTTTTTTCAGTGTGTCTTTCTTGCTCTTGAGGTTGAAGAGTTGCATTTTTGCCATTTGCTCCATAGCCAGGAAAGTACTTAAGCACCATCTAAGGTTGTGCATGGCAAGGCTGCAGCCCCAAGGGTAAAATTCCCTTCAGCCAGCCTCTCGCCTCTCCCAGGGACAGACCCAGCCAGGAGCAGTCTAAGCACAGGAGTCCTTTAAAATAGTTATTTCTTTCAGAAGTGGCCACATTCCAGCACAGCTGAGTAAGGAAAAAGTAACCAAGACAACTAATCAGTCCCAGGGATTTAAAAAATGGTGAGCTTGTGGTTGAGCTTGGTGGCAAAGCTCTTGGTTGCTGGGACTGGAGGAGGTGTAGACCTGCTGCCTTCCTGGCCAGGCAGAGTTCTGGGAACCCAGGCAGGTATCTCGGTTGAGCTGGGTCCTGCTCTTACAAGTATTGTGATCTGTTGTGATTTAGGTTTAATTTTGAAACTCTTGACTTGTTTTATGTTATTAAATGCCAGCTTCTTCAGAAAGGAAACCAGTAAGGTAGTTAAATGCATTTTGGTTTGATGTGTTCATTAAAATTCACCTAAAAGTAATATAAACCTCAAAGTAGTAGTTTCAGGACAGTGATGATAATTCTCTCCATCATTGTTGCAAACTGTTTTTAATTTCATATGTATACACAATCATTTTCTTCCCTTTTCTCTGTCTTTGCTTTTTCAGTTTTTCACTCATTTTGATCTTGCACGTTGCGCATGTATCACTACCATATGTCTGGGCTTTATTTAAAGATAAAAAATATTTTTGGATTATGTCCCAGATTTTCTTTGGCATCTGTAGCAACCAAGAATAAGATGATAGTAAAGTTTTTATGCATATATGCTTCTGACAGACATTTTACTGTAAGTGACCTGAGCCAGTGGATGAATTTAAATGGCATCACTTAGATGCTTTTTTGGAGAATCCTGCTGCATGCAGCAGCATGTCTGTGGTCCTCAGGCTCCTTGTTCTTGATGTCTTGACTAGCCCTCTGCAGTACTGCACTGCCTCAGAATTGCCATTTCTGGAATGTCTTGTTAAAAAGTGAAGTTGAATCCATCAGCAGAAGTCCTGAGTCAGTCCTGCCCAGCCCTGACAGTGGTACCTCAGCAATTGCTGCAGAGCAGCCTAATGATTCAGACATAATGATGCCTTCCCTGCCTGTGTCCTGCTACTGGGACTGTCTGAAAATGAGACCTGAAATCTGTGCCTGCAGCCAGGGCAGGGCCCTGAACATACAGCTTGCTGCCTGCCTGTGGCATGGGGGGTGTGTGTGCAGTCAGCTACAGGACTGAGAAACAAGCATCTTGTGTTAGACACCACCACATGAAAATGTGACTTGAGGACATGTTTTCATATTTATTTAATGCTGAATGAATGATATTATTTATATTATATAGATATATATTTATATAATGCTATAGGAAATATAGGAAATAAAAATATGTTTAAAGAAAAGTGGGTTTGGCTGACTTGTGCCATTTCTTTGTTTGTTACATGACATCATGACATTACCTGGAGAGAAAAAAAAAATCACCTCTACCATGACTATAAAAGAAATGGCCCAGGACTACTGTGATTGTTGTACTTTTGTTGGATGCAAAATTTCCTCTGCCCCCTGCCAGTCCCTGACAGCAAAAGGTTGCTTTTTTGTGGCTTAATGTGAGCTCTGTTGAGTGGGAAGGATCTTCAATCAGAGCTCCCACCCAGTGTTTCCTGTCTCATACTCCAGTGGAACTGCCAGCTTGAGATAACAGTTCCTAACTTTTAGGCTTCGTTTTACTTGTTGCCTGCTTCCTTCCAGCTTCTCAACTTCAGAAAACACACAGCACATAGTTCACTTTTTTTTTCCTTTCATTTGTGTACGTTATTTGACTTTGCTGCTGCACAAGGACTTTCTTTAATAGCATCTTCTTTTCTGTGCGCAGGCTTTGTGCATAGGATTTCAGATGGGTACAGTATTTGGTGTACATAGAGAACCAGTTGTATTTGGGCCAGTTTTTTTTTTCTCTGGTGTCAGCCCATTGCATTAGCCCAGAAATAACTTTGGTCCTTTGTAGTTTAAAATATTTTCCCTCTAGGACAGTGACTGTTGAGGACTTAATTTACGGCACTTGCATTTTTTCTCTCAAGTGACAAATTTATAAGATTCTCTGTGAATATATCTATATCTATATCTATATCTATGTCTATATCTATATCTATATATCTATATCTATATCTATCTCATGCCACATGCTGTCTCCAACCTAGACACTGCCCCAGCCTGTGTTGTGATTACTTCTTCATATCACAGTGTAGTTAAAGCTTTAATGGTATACTGGCTGAGGTTGCAGAATTCCCTTTGAGTTTAGCCAAGGGTAAACTCAGGCTATACAAGTAGTATAAAATTAGGTCAGAATATATCTGTTTAAAACCTTGTGTCTCCCAGGCTTGATGCCTTCCAAGTCTCCTGCCTGTGCTTCTCATCTTGTACCATCTTCTGCACTAACCATGCAAGAATGATTCCCTTTACACAGAGATGCATCTCTGCTCTCAGTCTTGCCTCTTTCAACCTCCACAATAAGTGTTTTGAAATACTTCAAGTCCATTGTCTCATTTTCTAGTTCTCTCCAGTATTCACTGTGTGGGGGTTTCTTTAGGTTGTAAGTTCATCCAAACAGAGAAGAACTCAGTATTTTTTTTTTCTGCTGTGGAAACACATCAGCATAGAGCACTAATTGCTCATTAGAAGTGATTTTGAAACACATTTCTATCATTCCTGCCTGGTGGCTTTGCATGTAAGTGTGGGTGCAAAGGACATGCTAGCTATGACTGGGCAGCCTGTAAACTTCTTCCAGGCATATTCCAGGAGCCAAACCCAACTTCCCTCGCTTATGTGAACAGCCAAAGGTCCATAACCCACTTCCAGATAATGGAGCATTTGACTAAGAATGATTCAGTTGATACTTAATGTTTTTAAAAGTTATTGTGCTGGAAACAATGCAATTTGCTTTTATTCCAACCAAAATATTCATTAGCCAACTATTAAATATTTTCCTGGCTGCACTCCTAGGAGCAGCTCTGCCTCATTTTCCTTGAAAATTAGTGTTCCTGTTAATGGAGTTGATGCCTTGATGGGAAACATCAGCGAATGTCTGTTGTCTGAAGAGTTAGAAATTAAAGTTTGCAAGTGCTTCCCCAAACCAAAACAAATAGGGGCTCGAGTCCCTGCATTTCCTTGAGGGTGGGAAGCTTCATTTGCCTGTTTGGAATAACAATTCATTTTTCATTAAGCCAACTATTGTTGACAGCAGGTTGAAGTATGCAGCTCTGGTATGCTTGCAGAACACTACTGTTCTTTTAAATTGCAAGCTGGTGGTAAATTTGAGGGCCCACTCACTTACAGCACAGATGGCATTTTGTGTTTTTCTTCCTTCTTTTTTTTGTATTTCTTTTGGCCTAGTGATAGGAATTAATTGTGCAAAGGAAAAATGATGCTGATAAGCTCTGGGTGATAATACACTGCTCTGATATAGTATAACCAGTTTATTGAAACAGAGAGTGCTTTCTGTCCCCTTGGACTTTACCACTTTCACATGATTTCTGGAAGACTGCTGGAAGAAGTTCATTTTAAGTCCTTCTTGACTGTTAGATTTCATCCTTTTTTTTAAGATGTGTTTCTAACAGTTGTGTTTCGGATCAATTTCAGCCTTAAAGAAATTAAGACTTTTTAGAAATAGAATATTATATTTATTGCCTCCCCCCTCCCTCCCTCTCCAAGCTCAAGACATGTGCTGGCTCCTGGCTATTGCAATGCATGTGCTATAACAGGATTGTAACTTGAGGAATGGGTACTTGTGTCCTGAACACAGCCATAGCCTCTGCAGAGAGGGATTGAGCAGAATTCCTCCTAACTGCAAAAGAAAGACTTTCAGAGCTACAGAAAGCTTAAACCTGTGTAGACTGCCTGGAGAGACTCTTCCTACCTTCCTCATTAATACCCTAGAGCAGTATGTCCTCTAGAAGAGGAGTGGGAGGTGATGGATGGCCATGAGGTGTTACAGTTTTCTTGGATAAACTGAGGAGCTCAGAATTAAATCTGAGAAGAGAGGTTATTATATTGTACAGGCTGTGCTTTCTCACAAATCCAAAGGGGTGAAGGAACTCTGTTGAAATGTTGCACACTCCCCACGGTCTTTCCATAGAGAGGAGGTGTAGTGCAAATTTACACCGAAATGTGTTTTGGCTTGGGAAGACAGACGTTTGCAATGAAAAATTCTGGCAGCCTTATCTGTCTGTCTGCTCCTAAGCTTTGGGAGGAGGTCCTGCAGCTGGGTACAGCTGAGTACTGTGGCTGGGAGCTGCCCTCCATGTTTGGTGTCCCCTCTGGCACAGGCATTCCCTGGGCTACAAAATTCCCAGTTGCTAGAAAAGTGTGTGTTTATCTTTGTTCTTCTATGTTTTGATGTTTTCTGTTTCTCTTAATTCTCCAGATATGAATCCCCAAATATTGCCTTACGTTGTGGAATTATGCTGAGAGAGTGTATCCGTCATGAACCCTTGGCCAAAATCATACTATTTTCAGAACAGTTCAGAGACTTTTTTAAATATGTGGAAATGTCAACATTTGATATTGCTTCTGATGCCTTTGCTACATTCAAGGTAAATTATTCAATACCTACATTATAGTTTATGTCAAAAGTAGTACTCCATCAGAAGTCATCGCTGAGTGCTGTGTTGCTTTGAACTGGGTGGCTTTTTTACTGTTCGGTAAAGTATATAATTAACCCTTGGTCTGATTGTAGCAGGATTCACAACAGTGATCAAGTCTGCAAAGAATCTGTAGAGAAATGTAAATCTGTATTTAATTAACATTCTTCACCTTGATAACCCATGGTCTTTTATGCTGCCATTTAAAACTCAAATTAATCGTGTATTACACACAGTTCTTGTAAAATGTGTAACCTTTTTCTCTCCCTACCTTCCCCCAAGGCAAACCCACTGCCCACCATGACCACACCAGTAAACAGAAGACATCATTGAAAACTAACATCTGAAATAATTGTAATTTTCACTCTCCATTCTGAGCTCAGCAGTCAAGTTTAGATTAATGCCAAACCTACTGATTATTTTACAATGGATTCATAGTCTTACTTTTGTGACCCATGGTTCAGTGTAAAGACTGTAGTGCTAAAAGCTAAGCAGGTGGAAGCACTGCATGGGCTCCCCGTAGAGTTTGTGTTGTATTAAAAACGAGGTTGAGTAAAGCTGCCCAATTTCTTGGAGTTTGAATGTGACCATCATCATTCCCACCAAGTACTAGTATAGTCTTTGAGGGGAAAAAAAAAAAATCAGTGCCTGTGAACTTCACATACAGGAAAGACTAATTTATTTCTGAAAAACAATTTAAGAAAGCTGAGAGAAAATCTTTTTAGTTAAAGACTCTTCTAAATATAGATGTAACTCTTTTTTTTCTTATATCACTGAGCTCCTTGCTGTCATAGAAACATATTGTTTATTCTTTCCTTTCAAAGCTAATTAGAAACATGATTAGATAGACCTCAGGAGTAATTGTAAGGAATGTCAGAGCTCAGCTCAGTGATTCAACATACACTGAAACCTTGCGTTTTGCTGGTTTTTACTAGCCTGCTGAATGGGATAAAGATTTGCATAATGGAGATAACGTTGCATTCTTCAGTAATGACTTGAGCAGGATTAGCAATTCAAATCACCCCTTAATCAATAGAAGCATCTTTCCCTTATTTTAAGTTTCGCTGTTGTGGTGTCCATTAGATAAAGGTTATGAAAGTCAAAGTAGCTCAGAAACGTGGACAAGGTATAAAAATGCAACATAACTGAGATATTTAAATCTTCTGTTTCTGGCATTTTACCCTATGCTCAGAAGAATATTTGTCTCTGGTCAGAAAAAGTACTCTGGGACTCAGTTCCCAGCTTGACAGAAGAGATTTGCATCTTCTCCCCAGGTCCTGCGTTAAGCACAACAGCAGAGTGTGTTGTTGGTGATGGAGTCTTCACCCCAGCCAGGAGGCAGGATGGGGACAAGGGTCAGTTAAGCTGTGGCAAGGACTCTAGACTGCTACAACCCTCCCCAAAAAAGACAGATTGATGCTGTTCACAGATCTACAGCTGTAGAATGTACTTCTGTCCCCTGTGAACTGAATGTATTTTTAGCAGGATTTAAAAATAGGATTCTACATTGTCACATGCACTGGAAAGAGAGGAGTATGAGGGCAGTTCATCCTCAGACAAAGGACAGAAATTGCCTTTTAAAATGCTTGGGGGAAATGTATAAATGGCATTTTTAGGTTTTTTTTAAGTTGCCTCTTAGCACCTGATACATGGTCAGTTCTGGAAATAAACCAGCTGCTCATCTCATCTCATCTCATCTCCTGTTTGTCTGTTACTCTGAATAGCTGGAACAGCAAGAAGTGATGTGGAAGTGATTGAATCATGAAATATGGAGCTACCTCATTTCTAATACTGGAAAAATAAGTGCTGTGATTGTTTGCTGTCTGGATTACTGAACTCATGCTTTCAGTTCTGTTGCCCCCATGTTGGGTTTGTAGTGTTGCCACCGGGATGTCTGGTTCAGAGCTGAAAGCCTTGGATAGTCTATGCACCAGAGGAGGGCTTAATTAAATGTGCATTAAAGTCTGAGGATATTTATAGTAGGGAAGTAGTGGAATTTTTATGATCTGGAGATGTACTTCTTAATTAAAGTTATCCAGGTGCACTGCAGAGAGGAAACAGAGCTGTTTAAAATGCAGAGGAAAAGGGATTGTATTTCGAAGTATAAACTGGCTGTGGAGGGTGCAAGCAGCTGTTGGAACGTGCTGGCTGAATGCTGCTGCTCCACGCTTCCTTGTCATTTCCTATGAAAAACTCATTTTGGATTATATTTCATTTGTGTCCCCTATTGAATGATGTTGTACTTGCCTCTAAGTGCCCTGCATAAAACCTCCTGAATCACATGTTTCACTCAGCTTTTAAAATTGCTGTCACTGCAGTCCTGCTAAATGAAGGGATGTATTTAAAACAGGCACTGGATTTTGTAGCATTCTGCTTCCCTCTAATAATTGATGGTAAAAATAAATTAAAGGATTAGTATGTAAAGGATTTTTTTTATTTGTGAGGATGTGTCTGTGCATCTGCTTGAGCTCCTCATCAGCTTCACTCTCTGCTTGGGTAGGGAAACCAAGAAAAAGATTATGAAAAACAGCAGAGACTGGTTCACTGAAAAATACCAACTTGAATGGACTTCATCAGGCATTTATTGTGATCAATGTTATGTTTTAAAAGAAGCAGTAAGATAAAAATCATACTTAAATGCCTTACACTAGCCATTCCATTTCATAGCTATTCAGCCAGTAAAAAGTCGCAATTTCTTTTGGAGCTAAACATTTGCATCTCTGTCACTGAGCACCAGGATCCCCATTCTGTGGGAGAGGTTCCTTTAATTTAAATTTGAATTAGTTGGCCATTTAATGGGAGGCAGCCCATCCAGCTGTCAGAAAGATCTGCTACTGCTTTTTGTCAGAAAGCCAACCTTGGGCAGAAAAAGCTCGACGAAAGGGACTCATTCCACTTACCTGAGGCTCCCTCCTGGGAAGGGAGTGGAGGTGGAGGGAGCCTGGATGGCTTAGCTTAGGTTGGTGTCTAGATTTCATTATTAAATAGCTAAATGTATATGCAGTGGTTGAATCTGAGTTTTCCTTGTATTCTTGGAGATGAGCAATAGTAGTTCAGGCTTAGCATCATTCCCAGCTGTGGGGTAGCATGGAGGTCACTTTTGCCTTGGAGACCATAGCTCATCCTCCATAAAGGTTTAATTTACTTTCTTCCTTTTCCCCATCCCTGTTTAATATGAGTCCTGTGCACTATGACCTATCAACAATAAGAAAAGGTGGGAGGGAAACAGGAATAAAGAGTATTAGAGTAATTCTATGTTGATTCTGTTGGCATTACATTATCTGAGTTCTCCTTAAATCCTCCCAAACACATAATGAATGCAGTGTTGTCTATAGAAATCATGTTGTAAATGCCTTCTGGTCAAAAATGCTGAAATACATTTGAGAATCAAGGGACAGTCAAAGGACTATGCTCTCTCGGGTAACCTTTCTCTGTTCTTCCCCAGGACCTGTTAACACGACACAAATTGTTGGTGGCAGAATTTCTGGAACAAAATTATGATGTAGTAAGTATCAATCCTGAAAGACTTTAAAAAAAATCTATTTATGCATGGCCGGTAAAAATGCACAGGGGGTTTCATGCTCCACGTAAACTCCTCACATAGGACTGCAAAACCAAACACTGCTTTGTACTAGAGCAGAATCTGTGCCTGGCATGTGACATGTGGGTACCCCCTCTGCACACACCTGGGGACACATGCCAAGGTTTCGGGAGAACTCACCATCTAAGAGCAAGTTTTATTCCTCTCTGCGTGCACTGGATCTCCTCACATGTGAACTGAACTGAAACTTCACGTGTAAATAGATCATGGGGGAAAACTCATGCATAGTTTTAAATAGTTTTGTGATACCCCACCACCGATAGGGCCATACCAGTGTTATTTATAATACTTCAGGACAGCGGAGAAGAGTTACTGAAAGAAGTTTTAGCATTACTGGAAATTACATGTACCTAAATGAAGGACTGAGGTCTGAGTATTCCTATTATCTTCCTAAGGCAATTAATCCCTTGGTTAGCTGCTATTTTTCACTTTGACTTTTTGGCTCCATTTTGGACCAAATGTGGGTCAGAAAAATTCCATTGGAATTAACTAAAATTGGGCTGATACAGATCATGGAATTAGACTGTGGGTTATGTTTTCATGTTATCTGAGGTATTCTTTATTTCACTGCCAAAATGGAAAGACAAATTTCTTTCATTCTGGTTACCATGAAGGTTAAATAAAGAGCAGGCTTATTATTGCTGAGTCACAAATGCAGCTTAGCTGAAGCAAAATAAGTGTCTGCTAATCTTTTCTCTTAATACTGAAGCACTGCATTGGAACAGGCCCCGTTCTACAGTTATTTAACGTTTTAAATTTTTAAGTAATAATTGCCTAGGTGAGCTTTTCTTTTCTTTTTTTTTTTTTTTTTTTTTTTTTTTTGGTGACTTTTGGACAGCAGTGTTGTTTTTTTCCACTTGTTTGGCAGGTGGTTTGAACATACTGTAGTCTTCTCTCTCAGTCTTCTTGACCACAAGATCTCCTTGGTCCATCCCTGCGAAATCCAGCACACACTTTGCTCCTAGTGACCCTCATTGGGTAAACAGCTTTAATGACTGAGGGTGCTAAAGGCAGAAGAGGTGGCACCTCACAAAAGGAGCACTTGGGATGCACCATCACCATTTTGGGGTGTTGTATTAAGTGACACGGCCAGGCATGACCATGATATGAGTGAGTGGATGTTATGTGCTGGACCCACATATCCTGGCAGCAGAGCCACCCTTCTGTAGGGGAAGGCTGCCCAGACACTGGCTTACTTCTGTCCTAGTTGGCTCACACCAGCCCCTGTTCCATCCAGTCCATATGTGGTATCCCCCTCTGCAGCACTTGGAAGAGCAGTGTTCCTGGGCATTAATTCACTGCATGATAACCAGCCAAGAGAAAAGGCCACAAGAGCTGGGCCTGGCATTGCAGTGAAGTGTTAGAGGGTGGCACTGCTGTGGCCTCAGCTGCTCCTCTGGGGTGAGAAGGACCAAGGGCAGGAAGGATGGATGTGAATCTGATGTATTTGTGTTTTCTTCTTTCTCCAGATCTTTGAGGATTATGAAAAACTCCTTCATTCTGAGAATTATGTAACGAAGAGACAATCTTTGAAGGTAAAGTCTCTCAGCACTTTTCTCCTAAATTTGTACTTCATGTTATGCAGAATATCAAGGTGCGTGTATGGCAGTGGAGTAGCTATTTCTCTGTCAAAAGAAGAAGGAAGGGTTTGTGATGCTCTTCCTGAAATGTGCAGGAGCTCACTTTGTCTTTCCTTTCCTGAACCTCTGGTGAAACATTGGGCCATTTCTATGGAACAAGCACTATTGCTTTTCCTCTGACCTCAGATCTGGTTCAGAATATGGGCTACAATGTACTTGGGAGTAACTTGGCAGTCTCTCTTTGGTGCGCCAAGTGTGACATGGCCTGCACATGGAAGTAGAGGGGTGTATGAATGTCACATGGGGATGAAATGAAGGTGTTTTTGTGGGACAGCTGCACTGCACTTGCTTCTGTCCTAACTGTTCACACCAGCCCCTGTTAGACCCAGCCCATATGCAGGATCCCTCTCTGCAGTATTTAGAAGATGAGCATTATTGGGTGTTAAGTAACCCACTGCATGATAACAAGTCTAGTTCCTTTTTTTTTAAAGGTCGTGACATATAAACCTCTTAAGCAAAAATTGAAATAGGCTGCTGCTTTCTTTGCATTCAAAAATGATGTGGTGAACTGAAAAAAAGTGATTTTTTTCTAATTGTGCTTACAGCTTCTGGGTGAATTGATTCTGGACCGACACAACTTTGCCATCATGACAAAATACATCAGCAAACCAGAAAACCTGAAGCTGATGATGAACTTGCTGCGAGATAAAAGCCCCAACATTCAGTTTGAAGCATTCCATGTGTTCAAGGTGAGCCAGTATGAGTTGTAGAGGTGGCAGACTTCCTCTTCTCCTCATAAAAGTGTCTTTCAAACTGGACAAGAAGTAGTCCAGAAAATTAAGGCAGAGGTTGGTGTTTACAGTCACTTCCAGCACTTGAGAGTGTCATAATTGAAAACCTTTCTATCACACAGCCTCTGATTTCTGTTTGCCTGCCTTCAGGTGAGACCTAAAGCAGTATCATTTTGGTTTGAGCTGGGGGTAGTCAGTCAAGTATCCATTAGCTAGAGGTAACAAAATACACAACTTCTAGGTAGTATCCAGGGCACCTTCTCCTGACTCCTAGATCATTTTACTGTGTGATTCTGAGTAAAGATAAAAAAAAAGGTCTTAAAACTCTACATTAAGATTAAAAGTAGATAGTGCTGGTACTAGGCAGCAGTGCAAACATAATTTGCTTTTAAAGGTATTAAAAAGGTTTGGTAAATCTTAGCTTGAAATGAGTTTAATCCTTTCATCCTTTCACAGTGATATTAATGAAATGTTAAACAACTACCAGACTGAACCAGGGTCCCTTTTTTCATGATGATTAATGTTAATATGTTAGAAGTTTACCATTTTCCTACCAAAAGAGTTCTCTGCTCTGGGATAGAGGGTGAGTGGGATTGTTATGCAAAACCAAGTCTTATTTGGAATAAACATTTAATTTCAAACTATAAATAGTGTTGTTAATAATTATCAGAAGAGGAATTTTGAGCCTCTAAGGATATCCCTTCCCTAAGTTGGTTAAGAAAGATAGCAGATAACACCAAATGACTGTGGAAAGAGGTTACATCACCCTCCACAAATTCAGGGTGACTTGTTGAGTTTTGTATTTATACCATTTCTGATTTGGAAAAAAAGCTTTCAGATCTTCAGTGTGGAGGCTTAGAGAATGTGCAGCTTCTCCAAAAGGCTTTTAGTTTTCTAAAAGAAAAAAAAAGCTTCAAGGAGGATTAAAATAAAAATTCCCTTCGTGAAATAAGCAGCTTGGTAAGCTGTTCCCTTGCTGACTTTCTCCAGTCAACTGAGCCACTGTAACTTCTACTCCTCCTCCTTATCAGGAGGTGTGTGGCTCCAAGATAAGCGAGCAGTCTGGCTCCAGACACTTGCAGCCTTTGAGATGCCAGTGGGGAGAAGGTGTCAGAGGATTGGGCTTTCTTAGCCATTATGTGAAATAAATGCAAGATTTTTATATATGAAGACGTGAGTTGCTGTTCCTGAATTAATGATAGGCATGGACCTGGCCTTGGGAATGGCTTATTTCACTTATTTTAGGAGGCGTTCGAAAGGACTTGGAATAATGTGAAAGGGTTCCAGTGTGCAACCATGTCACACATTGCTGTTCTTCCCATTCTGCCTTCCCATTCCTCCTTTCCTGCATGTTGCATTCCCATTTCCAGTTAGAGTAGGGATATTGCAGGTTCATCCTTGCTTGACCACTTGCAGTTGCTGCCATGTGGACAAAATGCTTGGACCATGGAATGCCAGCAAAACAAACTGTGAGCAACGGTGGTGTTGTGTCTCTTCCCTTCAAAGGGCCAAACTCTGTCCTCAGATACCTCCGTGGGATGTTTTTGGTCTTTTCCAGTGGTACCAGTCAGCAGCATTTCAGCAGGGCCATGACATTCCCATGGCATTCCTCAGACTGCCTCACGCACAGTGCTTGTTGTATTGTATGGGAGCTGCAGACTCAGAGCAGAACCTGATCAGCTGGAAATTCCTTGTTCACAAACACCAACAGCACACTATACATTAACTGTCGAGGTGCAGCAGCTCCCCTTTTAGGATCCTCCTCACTGAGGATCTGAGTTCCGTGGATGTAGCAGCATCCAGCTCCTCCACAGGGAGCAGGGTCATTACAGAATATGTTACAGAAAATTGCATTGTGAATTAGCTTTGTAGAGAGGGTCAGAGAAACTCTTTTCCCTCTGATTTCACTTCCTAAATTGAGTTCTAGCTTCTTGAGAACTACTGAAATCCTTAAGTATTTAAGAGACTGGCTGTGCCCTGTTCTGCAGTGTCCCCGCCTCCTGTTTCTGGATTTGTGTCCCTCATCCCGGACACAATTCTCTTGTCAGCAGTAATAATTCCATGTTAATGTAACTGGGAGGGGAATCTTGTCCTCAGCTTCTAATCTCATAAATTTTAAACTGTGCCTGCATTTTTAAATTATGCTTGCAAAATACCTATCCAGTCCTGGCTGAAATTACAGTAGACTAACCACAGTGATTGGGAATCAAAGGTCTGCTGAGAAGTGGATACTTGCTGCTCTGTCTGAGCTGCCAAAAGATTTGGGTTTAAATTACCTGATTTAGATGTCTCACCAGTTAGACACAGCTGAAATGAAAAAGTGTTTGTTTTGTAAGCATCCAGATTCCAACACTCCCATGCCCCAGATGACCCAAAAAAAGGCTTATGACTCTTACTCCCTGAGGCGATTTCTAATTATTGCAGATTTGAAACTGTAAGAGAGAGATTAAAGTGATGAGCACTTCTAGTGCAAACTTATTTTTCAGGAATATTTTGTGGCTGAAAATGCCAATACCCCCAAGGTCTGAGAATATTTTATTCATCCAGCCTGCTGTGAGTGGGAAAATGAAGACAGAGTGCCCACTTGCAGTGCCTCTTTCTATTCTCCTTTTATAAGATGGTTGTTTTTCCTCCTACTTCCCCTTCTCTTCCTTTTGCCTGAAAAAAATGGACCTTCTGCCTTGCAGCACCATCCTAAAGGTCTGCAGCTGCTTTGTAAAACTGGATGGCCCAGACAACGTGTGCGTAAGGATTACCCAGTATTTAATCATGAGGAAAAGCTAACACACCTCACCCTTTCCCTCCTCCTTCATAAATAATCCAAGGGGATCACTTGGAGCTGTAGGCTTTGAGAGTCACCGGTTCTTCTCTGTGGTGATTTCAGTGGAGAGATGTCAGTCTTGAGTGCACACACTTTGGGGATCAAATATTGGGAAGAACTTTCCAGCTCCTCTGACAGGTTTGTGACGTGTTTCATTAGTGGAGACCCCTTTGAGCTTGCCTGTCTGTAGGGGAGGCCATATCTTTCAGATGTATGTGAATGTGGTGCAGGTATTCCTTTGACCTCACATATTCACAACCAAAGGGTAATAACAGCTTTCTTGGATTTCACGTAGACAATTCACTGATTTTGAGGAAAACACCCTGTAGCAGTGAGCTGGGATTATGCGACTTTCTTGTCCTTAAGGAGACATTTAGCAAGATATATTTTACTATTTAAATCTAAAAATAGAATGGGTACACTGTGTTTTGTGACCTCGGTTTCATTTTTCCATTCTCTTTCATGCACATTACAAGCTACCTCCTGCAGTTTGCTCTGCAAACGGCCTCACATAATTTGACCATACAGACAGTTTGCTCTTGGTATGAAGTTGAAGCTGTTTTTGTGGGGATGTGTCATCTCTGTTTCTCAGCTGGATACTCTAAAGAGCAAGGATTATTATGTGAAGCATTGTGCTATAAGCAGCACGAACCTTATGGCACTGCTGTGTGTGCAGTGTCCTGACAGCGAGATTGTGCATGACCCCAGAGTAAGTCTTAAAATACTCAGTCCAGGGCATCCAACCTCTGTAATCACTTTTGCTCTGCTGTTGTCCCAGAGGGTGGTAATGCCTGGCTGTTAATTGTAATGAAATAAGGTCAAATTCCCTAATCAAGTAATTTTGATGTTTGTTTAAAGAAATACATCAGGACTTTTAATGGAGAAGGCAGCAACAGTTCCACTTTGGACAACTTTTGAACCTTCAGAGTTGATTTTCATTCCAGGCCTTCTGCAAATACTCATGAAACGGAGCTGTCTGTGTGTTGAGACAGCTATATTTAGAGTTGGAATTTCTATATGGGTACTATCTTTATTTTGGGTCTCTGTCTCTCTCATCTATCTGAATTTAGTGCTCTAGAACATGAATCCTTTCATAATAAAACCACAGGTGAAATGACGTTCTCTGTGGTTTGATCCAACTTCATTTCAGTTGAAATGTTCCAGATAGCATTCATAATGTTCCTGTTTTTAGGGATTGATCTCCTTCTCTATGACAATACAGAGTTCTGAATGAGGGGGACCCTTTCTAACATAAAGTCTTGTGGTGGTCCTGCTCCTGGGCTCTGTGAAACTGGTCAGTTGATACAGGCAGAATTGATTTTGTTTGCTTAGCCAAAGTATTGAATAACATTTCAGGAATTTTCTGGTCCTTGAACATTCTCTCTTTACGAGTCCCTGTTGACACTGAGCAGGACTGGCAGTTGAGATGATCTTTGTTTGAATGTTCACTTTGCCAGTTTTGCAAGGGGAAGATTGTAATCTATAAATAATTGAGCAGGAAGATAAACAGGATGTGATGGCTTCTATTAAACAAAGTTCTTTATTATTTGCTATGGTAATACTAGTGGTAGGACCAATATGAAATACTGTTTACTAGTTTTACCACCAACCTTCCAGTTCTGTTTGCAGAGCAGAGAGCTTTTACAAGAAGAATTATTTAGATTTCTTAATTTTGAGAGTCACCTTTCAGACAAATATTAGGAAGGCCTAATATTCATTGAAAGAAGATGTTCAGCACTTCAAGGTCAGGCCTTCTTTGATGGCTTCCATTTGCATTGTCATCAAATGATTTCTGAACATTTCCCTGCCAATGTACTTGATGGTTTCTTCTCCTCCTCACCAAGGGGGAACTGAACTCCAAAATAAAAATTTCTTATGAAGATCTGTGAATCCCTGCCTGTAGGCTTACATCCTGCTTTTCCCCAAGGCAGCTCATCCAGATGACTGGGGGCTTATCATAGTCCAAATCCTGGAAGTATCCAGCTTCCATCAGCATGATCACCAGCTGTAGGTCAGCACATGGAGAGCTGCATCCTGGGGCTGCTCCAGCTGAGAGCAAGAAGTGCTGCAGCCTCATCCAGAGCCAAACATCCATACCCATGAGATTTCAAGATTCATGTTCCCTAGATAAAGCACAGACTGGAAAGCTGTAAAGTATGTTTGGTAGTGATTCCCAAACCCTTTTTCTCCCAGTCTAAGGGGAACCAATGCATCAATAGCAGTGCACCAATGTTATTTGCAAAGGAGGAAATGCTGCTCTCACATGCTGCAGCTATTGAGAGTCCCTCAGGTGTAGTGGGAGCTGTGAACTGGCCATCCCACCCACAGGCAGATGTGTCCCCGATACAAGGCTGCCCTGTGAGTACTTTGGCATTGTGCAGGAAAGTGGCTGCTCAGAGGGGATCCTTGGGAGTGGAGGCTGTTAGTGCTGCACTTGAGAAGTTTTAGGTGGCAAGTGGGAATAAAAAGGAATTATTTAGGATTATAGCTCAGGGTAATTGGAGAAGGGCAAGGTGGAGGCCTGTGTGAATAGCTGAGGATAGTGTACTGTCGCTGTGACTGCAGCCTGGCCACTAGATCAAGGAAAACTTTGTAATATACTTGGGGAGTGCTCACCCAGCATGGCAGAGGTGGCAGCTCTTTCTGCAGAGCAGAGGGCAAAGTACCTTGTAGCAGGGACTCCTAGGAGCAGCCTGAGGAGGGGCGAACCAAAAGAGACAAAAGCATAGACAGAGATTAAGACTGTTCTGGCATTAGGATGCCAGGGTTTAAGAGCAGATGCTTTGCCTCACCTTTGTGAAATAAAAAAGGACTTTTAGCTTCCTATTTGGGCAGAAGTACTCATGGAGCACTGTTGGTGTGTGTTGAGCCCTAATCTTTCCACATGTTCCCCTCATGTGGCACTTTCCCCACCACTTGTATAACATCCTCTGATTGTGGAGTACGAAGCCTAATAGTGGGTTCCATCCGAACCCTGCCCAAGGCTTTACCAGGTGTTGTCTTAGGGACAAGGGGCTGTAGCACAGCCCCCCAGGACACAGTGTGCGTGATCTTCTTGAGGTAGCACCACTCCTCCCTGAGCAGCTGGATGTGGCCCAGGTTTTCCTGTGGGCACAACCTCAGTGGAGACAAAGGGACCTGCAGGAGAGCCCCAGATCAGGAGGCTGCGGTGGTGCCGCCTGTGCTCAGCAGGACAACATGCCATTCTGTACTGTCAGCAGATGTTTGTTTTCATTCTGGTTTGGACAGGCTTGGAGGGAAACTGGACGCTTTCCAGTTCTGTCCATCCTTAATTTCTTCTCATCGGGTAGAGAATAACTGGAGTTATTTCTGTCGTTGCACAAGCACTCAGCCGGTGTTTGTTGACCAGCCATGGTAACCTCAGTGCGAGCCAGATGTGGGAGCTGCTCCCGGGTGGCCGGGGTGCGCTGGACGCGTGTTCCCACCGCGAGCCCCATGGCCTATCTGCCCATTCTGACCGATGTCCCTAGAGCCCCATCTCTGTGGCATCCTGAGGTCCCCGAAAAGAGCCTTTCACCACTGGCCTTTGCAACCAGCCTTAGGTTTGCTGTCGTCAAGTGGCACTCAATCCAGAGAAAATGTTAAAGAAATGGTGGTGTGGCATGAGGGGTCACGTTCAGAGCTGGAAAACTGCATCTTTAGTGATTACAGGAGGAAAAATCAGAGCATGGGTAGGTTTATCCTTAAAACCTACTATTGAAGAAGGCCAGTAAGCCCACAGTGCTGGGCTGGCTGTGCCAGGTGCATATCTGTGTCTCACGTCACCTTCCTGCATTGCTACTCTCCTCTGGTCAGCAAGGGCTGAAAAGGTGGTGGATGCACCACAGCCCTCCTGGTCCTGCTGCTGTAAGTTTCCATGCTCCCATGAATGGATTAGGCAGAGGGAAGTGAGGCCTCTGACATATTTTTCCAAACCAAAACAAAGCTGGCAAGTCTAATTTTAGGCCTGGTTTAATATGGAAATGATATCAATACTGACACAAAGCTTTTCCTTTCTCCTGATAATTAATTTCTGTGTATTTGTCTTGTGGGTGGAAGAGGCTGAGAATTGATAGCTCCCTCTCAACAGCTGGGTTTACAGTCAAAAGTTTTTATCAACGAAGGGCAAAATGAAAGAGAAGCAATACCACACACAGGCATAGTTTTGCTTCAGTTTGTTGTTGAACCAACATGTTTGAACTCCTCTCTCTCTGCCTTGGGACAAGGTGTGTAGCAGTGGAGTATCTGCCTGCCAGCCTTCAGCTGACTTGTTAGAAAGTAAGTTATGGGGATATTGTGACTGATGTTCCTCTCTCTCTCTGTCCCCACCCCCTTGCTCTCTCTCTGTGTCTGATTTCGTTTGCATGTTAGGTTTTTGTGGCCAGTCCAAACAAAACACAGCCTATTGTGGAGATCCTGTTGAAAAACCAACCCAAGCTAATTGAGTTTCTGAGCAATTTCCAGAAAGAAAGGACGGATGACGAACAATTCACTGATGAGAAGAACTACCTGATTAAGCAAATCCGAGACTTGAAAAAGCCAACGGCATGAAGAACACCTCTTGTTTTCCACTGTAGGCATTAATCTCAGTTGTTAAGTTCCTCTGTGTCCCTTGAACACCGCAATAGTGCTTGAGAAGGCACAGCAAGTGCCTGGTTTTTATTTTGTCTTTGTTCCTAGATGTCAAGAGTATAGGGGTTTTACATGAGAACTAAAAAACCAAAAATCTAGAATAATATATTATTTTTAATCAAGACTATAATTATTTATGTCAGTTTAGAATCTCTCTGTAACAGAAGCTGGTTTGACAGATTGTTTTTTTTTGTGCTTAAGAAGAATGAACCTCTGTATCAGCAAATTCAAGCTCTGGCAAGTGCACAGAGCAGGTGTTCTGAGGACTGTGACATTGTTCCTTCACACCTGTAGTTGTGACTTGGTTCTAGTGCTGCACACACACAAGACTGTGAAAGAGTACATTGGTCTCTGGAGTTAGCTGCACTTACAGGTCAGGTTCTTTAGTCCAAACTATGGAAGATGAAAAAGCAGTAAAGGTCACGTTTTTGCTTCATTTTTGTGTTCTTTCAACTTTTTTTCCCCCCTAGATCAGAGATTTTCTATTCACTGCTAGGGAATGGATGGATATATCAGCCATCTGAGTTGTTTCTGCCTGACTCCCATTTCTTTGTATGTGATCTATCTTGTGCTAGAGCACAGGCTTTCCCTACCAGCTCCCAAGCAGTCTCATGAGGAGCAGCCCCACGTACATGGTGCTTACATGCCCTGTAATGGGAAAAGGCAAAGGGCAACCCACCTCCATCAAAGGCCATGCTGTATTGCCGATAAAGTGATCCCGCCTCTATGGAAACCATCTATAGTCAAGAATACTGGGTGGTACCCAGAACTACTTGGCTGAATTGTGACAAGGGCTGAGCCTCAGCATCAGAGTGAGAGGAGGGTCCTTAGTGTCGTTCCATCTGAATTCCAGTCCTGGCTGTGTGAGGTGGGGTTGAGCTGAGTTCAACAAGAGAATCATGAAAAGGCCTCAGCCAGATCTGCTGAGTGGGCTGAAGACCCTGAGCCTACAGGTGCTGTCACAGCTGAGAGCATTTACTGGATACCTAAACTGAGCCTGGGATGCCACTGAGCAGCCCCAGGCACCAAAGGCCACCTGTAGGCTGGCATTTTCTGTCCTTGTTCATCCTGATGTGAATTCAGGTTCTGCGTTAAAATTGTAGAAGAGGAGGTTGTTGCACCATTAATGTTTTAGGTTTAAGAAGCTCTATGGTACAGACAGTGTTTCCCTGGTGTGTTTGGAGAGTTTTTGGGGTCCTTTGTTTTCTAGCAGGAAAATGTTATTCTGATGCTTTATTAGGAAGTGAAGTTTGAGAGCAGGGAGTGGAAATTTCTTGGGTTTTTCTGGACAGCCTGAGTTTTCCTATTTGCCGTAACAAAGTTCTCTAGCTAAAACTCTAGCTAATGCTTCAGGTAACAGGTGACACTGAATTGTAAAAACAGAACAAGCCCTTTTCTTTCATTAAACTGTTGTATATTGAGGTGACTGATACTTTAATTTATGTGTTTTAGAAAAGGGAAGAAACAGAACAGATTGTGGTCTCATGTTTTTTTCCAATGTCAGATACACACAACAAATGTACATCTTAGTTGCCTGGAATTTTAAAAAAAATTATTTACAAGCTATTAAAGGCATGATTACTGATCACCCTTTATTTCTATCTCTGTGGGTTTTTTTCCCTGTTGCCTTTCTGGATAACCAGACTCCATACAGTGCTAAATTCCTTCTCTCCTTTGCCAACTGGTTTCAGCAGATGGAGGGGGATGAGCACTGCCTTCGGAGCTAACGCTCTCTGAAGCATCACCTCTGCAGCCCCTGCAGGCAGGGGTCTGATAGCCCCAGCCCCAGCCTGGCCATGAGCCTCACCCCCACCCTGTGGGTGGTGTTTGCTGGCAGTGGTCACTTGCAGGTTGATAAGGGACTGTCTCTGGAATTGCAGTCCTCGGAGCCAGTCTGATCCTCTGAGATTTGGAGCCTGAATCCGAAGGGCGCTTGGCTGTGCTCTGAGCTCCTGGGGTGGGGCTGGTCTCCAGGGCTGGATTAACACAGAGACACGTGTCCATTGCCTCAGCCCCTGGAGCCACATGAGAACATTGGGCTTCCAGCCCGTGCTAGGAAAAAGTGTCTAATGGTGTGTTGCTGGGGCATGCCTGCCCTTGACAAAGTGAGTGTGACAGAGGTGCCCTGAGAGTCTGTGAGGGGTCCCGCTGTGAGCACTTTGTGTGCGTGGTCTGGACACAGAGGAACACTTGAAGATATCCAAACCTGGCAGTAACATGAGAAGCGAGGTTACACCCTGGTGTCTGCTTAGGCAGAGATGTGTCAGGCCAATAGGGAACAGTGATGGGCCCTGTCCCTGTGGAGAAAGCCTTTTCCAGGGCAAGGAGTCTTTGGAGCACATGAGTAAGTAAGTGGTAAGGAGGGCTTGTGGAAAAGGGGTCTGTGTGTGTGTGTGTCTGCAGAGGTGGGGGAAAAGGTGGTCTTACAGGTAAAATGACACATGTCAGGGTCCTTGCAGCTTGTCTTATGAGAAACTGGTCCTGCAGTAGATATAGCCAAGACATCTGAAAGTAACTGAGTCTTTCCCAAGCTCAGCTTCCTTAGGTCTTTGAAAGATTAAAAAGGATAAAAAAAGGTGAAGATGAAATTAAGCACCATTATAATATTTCACAGCAGGTGGGGACACATCCCTAATTAAATGAAAATTAGGTCTTTTCTAATGTGACTTTGAAATAATGACAGAGGTCCCAATTTCCTTTGGTGAATTCAGTCAAGGTGGTTCTTCTGCCTAAGGGAGTGCTCCCACCAGGAACTCAGAATTTATCTGAAATTGCTATCTGAGGGAGCTGTGTGATTGCAAGACATGGTTCATCAGAGTGAAGACAGGAAAGAAGATTGCAAACTGGAGAGAGAAAGAAGCTGGAGGAAGAAGCCTCTCCATTCCATTCCACACACAGCATTCAGGAGGTTTGGATCGTGTGAATGAATCTCTGCCAACATGCAATGTACAATCCTGCAATGTCAAACCTTATTTGATACAGCAGAGTGCCAGGAATCTTTGAACCATAAGCTTCTGTCATGGGATTTGGGCAGCTTGTGCTGAAATCAGAAAAATCTGATTAGAAGCGGCCACAGGCTCCCCAGAGTGTCCTGGCGTGTACAGCAGCAGGTGTGAACCCGGGAGAGGCCAAGGACTTTGGCCTTCCACAAACGTGGGCGTTAAGACCGCTTGAGCCTCTTAATCTGCATTCTCCAGAGACAAGATCAGATGAGAAGGAAAGAATGACTTGGACCTCTGCTGTTATCTAATGATAACAGCACTCACAAGAGGGAGAGGAGATCCAGATCCCATTTGTTCTCTAGCACGTGCTTTGCTCTTGCCTGTGAAATTGGAGCAGGGCTAAGAGAGCCCAGGCCTCTTTCCAAGGGGTGCAGTGGTGTTTGGTCGGTAGAGAAGCTTTTTCTCTGGGCCAGCAAATGCTTCATTTTTCTTTCTGAAGCAGAAGCACTTCAACATTTTGGATGAAAGCACCTTCCTGCAAAACATCTTATGCCTGGCAGTGAAAGTTGTTATGAGACAGAGAGGATATGGGTTTTGGTCTCTGTGAAATGAAAGGGAATTATACCTAACTCTCCCCCTTCTTGACTAAGTGTTCTTGCATAAAAATACAGGTTCCCATGGACTGGGTATAAGGTGTCCCAGAGCCTCCGTGGGAGGTTCAGCCCCATGGTGAGAGGCAGTCCATGCTATGGCCTGGGAAGAGAAGGAGCTAGAGTCCCTGCCATCCCAGCCCATGCCGAAGGGGAGACTTGTCTCCAGCTAAGGCTCCAGTCCCTCAGGCTCTGATATGTGAGGCCACAAGAGTACCAGCAGCTTAAGCCAGCTCTGAGCACAGTTGGTGCTGGGCAGGCAACATGGGATCAGGCTAAGAGGAAACCCAAAATAAGGTTAGCAGTTTTGGCCATGTGGTTCAGCTCTAAGCCAAGCATCTCACAGGACTGTGACTTGGCCCAGCTTCCCCAAGAACCCCAGGGAGAGGCAGGCTGTGAGCCCAGCCCTCCTGACTCATGGTCTGCTCCACAGTGCCTGCCTTGAGCTGGCCCCTCTTTCCAGGAATGCAAGAGGAGGAAGAACAATCAAACAACCCACCCATTTCCTATGGCATTAGTTGCGAGGGGCTTTCCAAAGCCACGGTAAAAATAACTTTTCCCACCTCAGGCGACATCCCATTGAATGGCAGCCCGGAGACAGCCTGTGCCGGGGAGTGTAGTGCCAGCCATGGCCCAGCGTGGGGGCAGCTCCCCCAACCTGGCTCAGTAATGACGGCGTACTAGGGACAGGGATGGCTGGGGTGCCAGCACATCCTGTGACACAGTGGTGTGCCTTGCACCATCACCATTGCTTCAAGAGACCGGTGGCTGTTTTCATTGTCCTATGGGCACCGGCAGCCCCTGGGAGGGCTTTGCTGCCGAGCATTGGCCCAGGAAAGCCCTGCACTCCCCTTGCTGGCTGTGAGACAGCAAACCCCTGCTGTGGTGCAGCACGTCAGGCATGGCCAGGTGTCCCAACCTCCTCCTTCCTTCAGTGTACCAGTTTTGCTCCTTGGTAGTGATGCCCACAGGGCTATGGCATAGAGTATGCTTTCCCCCAGAGCATGTCCCCCAAGTGTAGGTTTGGGAATGAAATTTCCAAATGTCATTGTCCCATAGCCAAAAATGTAACCCATGTATTTTAACTGCTGCACTGTGCCAGCAGACATCTCCAGCATGTTGAGTTTTGACAAGTAGTTGGATACAACCAGCACCTGACCACCAAGGCGCCACATACAAACAGTCTTTTGGCTGCATGACAGACACCACACCAGTCATAGCACCATAGCCCAGCTCCTCACAGTTGAAGAAAAAACCCCACCCAAATCCCCAGTGCAACTCTCCCGGGGAGAGCTACCAGTCTGCAAGTGAACGGAGTTATTCTTTCTGAGTGCACAGAGAAGACAGCACCAGGTCTTTGGGGCCATGAAGTGCCTTACTCAACTCTTATGAACAGACGCCCTTTATTTCCAAATTGCTGGGTACGTTGCCTCTACTAATGCTCCGCTTTGGCAATGCCCTTCAACTCCCTTGTAGAACAGCTGGCTTGACAAGGGTTTGGAGCAGATTTAAAAATACTCTTGTCAAAGCAGAGCCTGCTGCATCTGTCTGTGCAAACACGCAGTCAGGGTTGGCTTTTCAGCAGGCGGCACACCCTGGCACAGCCCTGCCTCGGCAGCCAGCAGGGAGCAAACAAACCCGGCCTTTGCTCAGACAGATGGTCAGATGCCCAATGGGCTCTGTGTGCCTGGGACAGGCAGGAGCCTGCAAGGAGCAGGGCTCTTGAAATCCCATGAGGAAAGTGGAGAAAGGCATCTCCTCCCCATTTTAAAGCTGGGTGTGGGGGAAAATTTATATTCACAGATGGACTCGCCTTGTGCCCCAAGGAGTGTCAAGGGCAGAGACACAATTAGCTCATAGCACAGAGCAGGTTCTTGCTGTGGGCTGACAGCCTTCCTGTCAAAGGCTCAAAAGAAAGTGACACTGGGGACAAGCAGGCAAGAAAGCAGGATGTCCCAGGGGACGGCAGGCATTGCAGAGGGAGGAAAGACGTGTTCATTCCAACAAAAGACCCAGCTCTCCTGCTAATACATACCACTTCTAGCCATTCAGTAAGCTCCTCTGCTTCCTGCTGGCTTTTGTTTTCTCTAGCTAAATCTGTCTTGCCCCACAATAAGAATGAAAGACTAAATGAAGGTGAATGTACTGGCATTCACACTATCTTAGACACGTCTTTCAGGTAGTTCTGAAATAACACTGGGGAGAAGAAAATGTGCCTATGCTGGCATTTGTGTGACATGTCCCTAAGGCCTGGCTCTTGCTGAAGTTATTGTTCAAGTGCTTCATGGTTTCCCCACACTTCTTCAACTTCTTGTTTTTCCTCCAAGTTAGAAATTTAGCTGCCCTGGAGGAAAATTTACTGGCAAAGCAGTGAGGTGACCTCACTGGAACTAAAGTACAGATGAGCAATGAGGGCAAAGAAGGATGAAAAAGTCAGGCTTAGTTGTTAATATACTTGTCTTGTGCCACTGAAGAACATGTTGAAGCTGGAACAGACTCCATCCCTTCAACAGTGGTCCTGTAGCTATGGGAAGGCACCCAATCCTGAGGCAGAGACACAGAGGCACAGGCTTCCCGGGAAATCAAAGTGGAAAATTTGCAGTACAGACAGCTGATACTTGGAGTGCGGAAGATAAATGTCACCCCGCAAACTACCCCAGGGAAGAAGCCATTCCCAGCACTTTCCTCTGCATGTCTGTTCCTGGCCCAAGCATGGTGAAGCCTGTGCTGCTGCACGCCAAGCGAGGAGGCCCCTTACCTACACGACAGATATGCCAGCCATGATTTTTCCTCTTCCCATTGATGAACTTTGAGCTGCTTTGAGTGTTCTGACATTTACAATGAGCATCAGCACACCTTTGTCTTGTTCTGTCTGCAGCAGCAGGACTCTCTATATGCCAGTCACAATCACAGAATCATGGAGTGGTTGGGGTTGGTAGGGACCTCTGGAGACCATCCTGTCCAACCCCTCTGCTAAAGCAGACACAGGTTGCACAGGATTGCACAAAGATGGGGTTTAAATGTCTCCAGGGAAGCAGATTCCACAGCCTATAGGGGCAGTCTGGTCCAGTGCTCTGTCACCCTCGCAATAAAGAATTTTCCCCTCATATTCAGTTGGAATGCCCTGTGTTTTGTGTGTACCCCTTGCCCCATGTCCTGTTGCCGGGAACCACTGGAAAGAGTCTGGCCTCACCATCCTTTACACACCCAGCCCTAAGACATTTGTGTGCACTGATATTTATAAATAATACAATATAAATTTTATGCGGCAGACCAGAGCCACTCCCTCTCTGCCTGCTCCTGGGCCGGAGCCCGGCACACCGCGGGTTCGGGCATCCCGGCGGATCCCGGCATCCCGGTGGATCCCGGCACGCCTCATCGAGCGGCATTTCCCTGCCAACAGCGCCCTCTCCCGGCCTTATTTTGCCGGCTGGCAGGGGCGGGTGAGCTGAGGAAATAATTTATTGCCAATCAAATCAGAGCAGGGTAATGAGAAATAAACACTTCTTAGAACAACTTCCTCTTACCCCTCTCTTCTTCCCGGGCTCAACTTCACTCCCGAATTTTCTACCTTCTCCCCTCTAGCAGCACAAGCGGAAGAGGAATGGGAACTGTGGTCAGTCATGACATGCTGTGTCTGCCACTCCCTCCTCCTCAGGGAGGGAACTCCTCACACTCTTCCTCTATTCCACCGTGGGGTCCCTCCCACGGGTGACAGTCTTCCATGAACTTCAACATGCATCCTTCCCTCGGGCTGCAGTTCATTAACTGCTCCACTGTTGGTCCCTACAGGGTCACAAATCCTGCCAGCAAACCTGCTCCAGAGTGGTGCTCTCTCTGCTGACCTCCCACAGATCCTGCCAGGAGTTTGCTCCAGCACGGCCTTCCCACGGGGTCACAGCCTCCTTTGGGCATTCACCTGCTCCACGGATTGCAGGTGGATCTCTGCTCCCCTAGGGACCTCCACGTGCTGCAGGGGCACAGCTGCCTCACCATGGTCTGCACCAAGGGCTGCAGGGGAATCTCTGCTCTGGTGCCTGAAGTACCTCCTGCCCCTCCTTCTGCACTGACCTTGGTGTCTGCAGAGTTATTCCTCTTACATATTCTCACTCCTCTCTCTGGCTGCTATGCTGCAACTTTTCCCCACTTCTTAAATCTATTAGCCCACTGGCGCTATCATGGCTGCTGCTTGGCTTGGCCTTGGCCATAGGCTTGTTCATCCTGGAGCCAGCTGGCTTTGGATCTGTCAGATATGGGTGAAACTTCTGGAAGCATCTCACAGAACCCATCCCAGAACCCACCCACTACCAAAACCTTGCCACATAAACCCAATACAACAGCAATACAGATCTATTTAAAATCAGCACATACCATTAGCCTTCTTTGCTTTCTTATTCTCCAAGCAATGTCACTTACTGGATCCAACAAATTAAAGCCAGATATTTGGAGTCTGGTTTGCAGGCACCATGGCTGAAACAAAAAAATCTATTTAGAGGACTACAAAGAGAGAGTAGTCCCCACATTAAACATGGCTCTGGGAAGCCTGTCCCTTTGCCAGCCTGGCTGTGGCCCACTGCCTGCTTACTGTGGTCTACGATGACATTTCAGTCCAACAGCACTTCTGAAACACATCTCCCATCTGTCCCCACTCACTGCATGTGGCTCTGTGACATGAACCAGTCTTGGAGGGCATTGAGTGGATTCCTTTCAGCTTAAGAGGAAAAGTAACTGTAGGAGTAGCCTTAATACACTCCACTGGCCATCAGAGCCTCAGTCCATATGCCTGGGCTGGAACCAGGTGGATGTAAAACCCCTGGTAGGCCAGACCCCAGGATCACCCAGTCCCTGCTACAGCCTCGCTGCACCACAGCCGCACTGTGGACTGGCACACCTGTTGGCCCCAATCACCGCAGTGATCCCACTCTGCTCTGCAGTGACTGGGAATTGGGGCACCTGCGTATGCCTGTACAGGCCATCCAGAGCAGCAAGGCAGGAGGCAAGTGGGGACCAGTTTTACTGTTGGGTGGTCAAAGCGTCATCCACTTTGATCCTCTCCAACCAAGGAACAGGCTGTGGAGGTGGCAGCTTGCAGTGCTCCCTGATGCAGTTCCCACTCTCCTGAGGAAGAGGAAATTAGTCCTCAGAGGGCTGAGGAAGGGGCTTCCAGCCCTTTCCTGGGGCTGGCAGGAGGCACAGCCTCATGTTGAGACAAATCCTTTAGGCAGAGCAGAGGGAGGCATTGCAGCTCAGCAAACAGTACTGGGCCTGTAAGGGGTGTGAGCATTCCAAAGCACTCTGTAATGTTCCTAATAACCCAAAGCATTTAAAAATACACTTCAGTACTTACTGTCAGATTAATTTATTAGCAGGAAGCATGTTTTGCTGTAAGGCAGACAATTAACAGAGAATTTCTGTAATTCTCAGTCAAGAGGCCAAATTATTACTGATAGTTAATACCAGCAATTAAAATGATTGTTATGAAATGAATGAGTCTCAAAATGCGTATGGAAATTTCATACAATGTATAAAATATATAACTTTTACATTTCTTGAGTAAATACTTTGCAGTTTTTATGTAAGAAACAAACATCCTAGAGTTGTTTTGCCATATAAGCACTGCAGGAGATGTCCAGTATTCTGTGGCTCTCCCTGGTAAGCAGACAAGCAGAGCAGCACCTACAGAGTCCATAGGCTGAGAGAGGAACACCATTTGCATTGCTCCTGTTGGCCAAGATAAAGTCCCTACTTTGTAATTCCAGTAAAAATTAAAGAAGTAGGGTTATACTGAGAATCAGAGCCTACAGAAATTTTTGAGCCTCTGGAAGAATCTTTAGAATATAGTAAGACAGATATAAAGGCCAGGCTTCAAAGCCTTCTGCCTTACAAGCAATTCCAAGTTTCACAGAAAGTTTTGTAAAAAAAATCATCTTTTTAAAAAAAGTAATTAAAAGTAAAGGTAGAATCCTAACTCCTCCTGAAGTAGAGATTACCAGCAGCATTCACTGCAGTGTATTGTGTGTGATATTTGACTTAATTTACTTCTCTGTGTACCCAGGGCACCTATGACATTTCAGGGACTTTTCAGTTTCAGCTATTCCTATGAACACATAGATTTTATCAATTTTTATACCAGCAGACGGATCACTTGAAGGGGGCTTAAATCTGGCCCTGCTTTTATCTTGCTTCTTCTTCAAGCAGAAGAGCACTGCTAATGGATTATGGAAACAAGGTTTCAGTGGGTGGACTAGGGCACACTTTTTATTCTAATTTGGACAGCGTACACTATCCAGTCACAGCCCTGCTATCCAGATCCAAGCTTTCCCAAAACCTAAAACA
Organism: Acanthornis magna; assembly: GCA_036785705.1. Classification (NCBI taxonomy): domain Eukaryota; kingdom Metazoa; phylum Chordata; class Aves; order Passeriformes; family Acanthizidae; genus Acanthornis; species Acanthornis magna. The sequence continues at coordinate 20,976,827 of JAWUZG010000090.1, forward strand.
AACAAAGACAACCTACAGATGTATCTTAAGACATGATTCCCCTTCCAGGACTTTAAGAAGGGCAGCAAAGACAAGATGCATGAAAGAACTGTGAAAGGGCTGTTTACATATCCTACCAGCAAGAGCCGAAAAAGATCTAAGGTATTTGCACTTGAGAGCTCAGCAGAGAAGTGAACAGAAAGTCTGGGGACATCTGCTAAAACAAACAGTTAGAGGTCAGATTCAAAGCAGGATACAGATGGGAATTAGGAGAGAGACCTCTCAAAAGATTCTGGGTACAACTCTTTGTTCTGGTTACCCATTACTTACCCCCTCAAAACTAGCAACAATACTAGACTGCAGTTTCAGCAGCTGTTTTAATGTCACCCTTGCTGCACATGTAGTCATCCAAGAGATTGGCACCTGAAAAGATTTGGGCTATTACACTGTTCACATCATGCTATCTAAGAAACAACAGGACATTGGCGATTTTTTAGCTTCTGTGGTCCTAGGAGCCTGTTAGTGAAGATTAACAAAACCTCAACACTAGCAATCTTCATATATATGTGAGTGCCAGTGAGATGCATACAGCTAAATGCTTTTAGGCCTATTTCCAGAAGCTGAGAAAAAGCAAAGCTAATCTTTGTCTTCTTTAATTCAGATGGACTGCACTTGAGGAAGCACACAGAGCAGCAAGGCAAGTACCACAAAACTAAACAGCTCTGCTGCTATGGTAGGAAGTGTGTGTGAGAGACAAGATTGGTCTCCAAATCATTTACCTAGCAATGATTGCTATCCCAATGGTTTTGCATCCATTATACTGACATCTCTGCTGACTGAGAAGCAAAAGCCACTTTCAAGAACAGAAATAGTTGCTGGTGATTATATATCTACTATTTCCTAAAAAATTCCCTTGACAATGGTATTTGAAGAACTAGGGCTTATTTCTGCTTTTTGATAGCCCAGAACTTATAAATCCAGTCCCTCAATCCATACACCAAGCAAATAAGACACTATTTTATTATTACTCTGATCTACCAACAATAAATTTTCAGTATATTATTTTTTTAATGTGTTAAAAATGATCAGCCACCCAGTTACTTTCACAGAAAATACAAGCAGCATTTTTTCGCCAGGAGCTTCTAAATTAAAAAGACCTTCAGGTAATGCTATAAAACATTAAAGACATAATAAATAAACTTATTCTAAAATTCACTTTCCAAACAATAAATAAAACTCTTCCTTATTTGAAAGTGCAAATAGGCTGTAGTATAAAAAGTATGAAGCAAGACTGAAGGAAGTGCTTAATTATTCAGTAATGACCAAGACACAGTTTCTTGTTTTGGTGCTGCTGGTCATCCAGCGATTTTGTTTTCTGGACCCCATCTAAAGAAAAAAACATGCATGGAGCATTAATACAACAGCAATTACAGTCTGATACTCAACATGGGCAGGCACACTGCAACAACACTGGGGTTGGGGAACAGGGTGGAGATTGTCTCTTCCCCTTACAGAGGAACACACAGTAATTACAGCTAAGAGGAATACACTAAAGAAAGAGAGGAACTTAAACCAGTTCAGTACTGGCAATGCAGGCAAACCACATTAAAGAAAACTGTTAGAGAAATGAGCCCTGTTAAAAGTTGTCAAACAAAGTACCCCAGGATGAATCTTTTTCCAGCTGGGTCTAAAAACCATTAAGAGAGAGACAAAGAAGCCCTAACATTTTGCAGTGATCACCAATGCCATAAACACTACTCTGAGCCCTTCCCTCCCCCCTTCCCACAGCCCATAAGGAAACAGCTAACAAAGAGACTTCTCCACTAATCTATCTCAGTACATGTGAGGAATTTGCTTGGAGTATGTTGCTATTTGTGTGCCACAAAAACTACCTTCAGTCTTTTTTATGCTCCTAGCATGGTACTCAATGCATCTTTACACTGCATCTTCATGGTTGAGGTACAAAAATTATTTAGCTGCTTTTTCCATGTTGTTTTCCCCTCTGGATGAGAAATATTTTAAGGATTGGTAGCTGACAGTAGATGCCTGTGGTGGGTCCCTTTTGCAGAACAGAAAGGCTTCAAAGCCAGACTTAACTCTGTTTTGAGAAAATGACAACTCCCTTGCTACGGGGTGCATGTCAACAAGGATTTTGTGACTTTTATATTATACATGAGCATAGATATACACAAATATAAAAGCACCAAAATGTTCTGCAGAACATACTTAAATGACTTGGAGGAGTCCAGTCCAACTTCTCTTGAAAAATAATGGTACTCTTTATATAACAAAATATGAAAAACTTTAATACAACAAAACTTAAAACATCATCAAATAGTCTGAAATTATCTATGTGCCAAACAACATGTTGTTGACCTTCATAATAGCATTGCTAGATTTTGTAACGTGTGTCAATGCCAAGCATTTTGTTGCAAGTTAGTTCACCGATTACAGTTAGTTATTACCTATTACAGTTAGCTCATCCATTAAAAAAACCTCAGAAAAGTTTTCATAGCAAAGATTAACTCACTGAAATCAAGACTAATTAAGACTGAAAAATCCCAGAGGGAATCAGGTTTGCTAAAACATGTTTAAAACATGATCTCACTTACTGACTTCAGTCATAAAAGGAACTAATGAAAAAATACTTACTTTCCCTGGCTGTAGGGTCATGGAATTCAACGGCATTAGTGTGCAATGGGTTTAATTGCCACTGGTAAAAGAAGAAGAAAGTGTTTAATTTTTCCAGAAGACAGAATAAGGAGCAAAGGGAGAAAGGAAAAGTACCCTACAGTACCCTTCACTGTGAGGCATGACTAGGGGTGAGGTGGGAAATGAAGGGCTCCCCCTCAAATACACACTTGCTTTGAGGTCAAGTAACTATTAAGGCATGCAGACATTTACTCCCCTGAGAAGGGGAAATGAGGCTGCTCACACTGACAGTGCTGCAGTTTGTCATGGGGAGTGCCCTGACTGCAGGTGCACTTGGCCGTGTTTGAAACCCACCGCAGCTATTTCAGGAGCTGCTGGAAGGGCCAACAAAACCACATGGTGACCTCCCACACCAGCTGCCATGCTGTGACAGGGGAGGCTTGGAGAGAACTTCACAGTGTGAAGAGACCACCTCCAACAACAGCAACAAGTTAGAGGGAAATCCTCCAGGTGGAGAGAGAAAAGAGGGGCTTGGCTCCACCATCTGGCTCATGGCACAGCACTGCTCCCCGGAATTGTGACAGAGCAACCACTCAATTCCACTCACCGGACTAAACGGCACAGCACTCCTCAATGCTGGCTGCAGATGACTGGTCACTCTACTCTCCCATCAGTTGCCCCCAGTTTTTAGAATACAGTACATTTAGACACTTACTGTAAATTTGCTTACACCCTCAAGTTCACCAAACTTCATATAGGATATGTCTGCTTTCTTTTTTCCAGCATCATCATCTCCTGCATAGATCTGCTTGATACCAGCTCCTTTAATTAAAGGGACACATTCATCACATGGACATTTTGTCACAAATATCATGCTTCTCTCATCTGGCTTTATTTCTCGACACCTATAGGCAGTCAGAAAATAGAATTTCAGAGTTTGCATCTTAATAGTTTTGAATTGTGACAAATCTGATACCTCAAAAAGCAAGCAAAGAAGTGTTATTTACTCTCAGAAGCAACTTATTCCTAATCAAGTGCACAAGTACACAATGGAATCTGGTTTGGTTTCACTATCTGTGAACAACACCCATCCCATGTCTACACACCTATTATTGTTGGAAGCTTCATCAACTGCCACACTTCGGCATTTTGGGTTATAGCACAGTCTAGCAAGAAGCAGAGCCAGTAACTTGTAGCTGAAGGATAACTGAAGAAGCCAATACCCTTTAAAACCCAAGTTCATATAAGAAATCTGAAGAAACCCCAGGAGCTGACTGCATCTATACAAATCCAACTTCTACATCATAGGCATAAACAAGACTGTGATTGCAATCCACAGTTCATCACAGTGACATCACACATCGTCCTAGTTTTGGCTGGAATACAGTTAATTTCTTCTCAGCAACTAGTGCAGTGTTCTCTTTTGGATTTAGTATGAGAACAATGTCAAAAACACACTGATGTTTTAGATGTTGCTAAGTAGTGCTTACTCTGAATCAAGTGCTTTGATTCATATTCTGGCATAGTCTGGCAGTGAGAAGCTGCACAGGAAGTGGGAAGGGTGACTCAAACTGCCCAAAAGGATATTCCATACTACAGAGTGTCACACCCAGTGTATTAACTGGGGAAGTTACCTGGAAGGGGCCTTGATCAGAGCTCGGGGATGCAGTGTGGCATTGATCAGTGGGTGATGAGCAACTGTATTGTGCATTACTTGTTTTTACCTTGGGTTTTATCTTTATTATTATTTACTATTATTAATAAATTTTAATTTGTTTGAATTATTAAACTGTTCTTATCTCAACCTACAAGTTTTATTTTTGATCCTTCTCCCCATTCCACCAGGGTAGGGGGTGAGCGAGAGGCTGCCTGGTGTATACTTACCAGCTGGGCTTAAACCACAACATGCATTTGTCATGGAATTGTTTCTGAACTATCTCATTCTTCCCAGTGGCAAACATAAACCCATTACCTGAATGTCAGGGCGTTCTGCTCCGCATGGATAATGTATCTGAACTTTCTGATTTCCCGATCTTTTTGCTTATCATCCATGTGTGGAAAATCAGCATATTCAGATCCAACAGGAAAGGCATTGTAGCCACAGCCTACAAAATACATTGCTCCTGTTCCATCACAGCCTCTCTGTAACAATAAACAAAGCATCAAATTTGGAGGTATTTAAACTGAGTTCTAAGTAAAGTGCTGTGCACTGTATAATTTTTTATGATCAGTTCATGCCAAGTTACAGCCGCTGAAAGACAGCTCAGCTCTTGCCAACTGCTCCATGTCTGTATGGAGCTTCTCCACTGAGCCCTGTAGGAGCCGCACAGGCAAAGTGTAACACCTCAGTTACCTGCACTAGGTTTTTTGAGGCTTTCCTTTTGGCAAGTAATACTGACAGCAGGGACATGAAGTCTGAAGGATGTAGTCCTTAAAATGTACACAATTAAATACAGCTGGAGTTCATCCCTGATGTGCCAGAGATGGTGTTTCACATGTCTCTCAACAGACCCAGTGACCAGTAGGCTGACAAGAGGCAATCGGTAATTGAAATCAGAAAAAGAAATGAAGCAGCTGATGACTGGTGCTAAAAACAAATGAAGAGTATATTGCAGCTGCATGAAGAATGAGGCCTTCTGGGATAGGTAATATGCATAAGCAGAGATATGAAGAACAGAAACTTTATGTTTGGAAGGGAAAAAGCAATACAACAATATTCATAGAAAAATACAACTTTGATCCAAATAGGAATTTGCTAAAGCCAATACAGCATTCCAACTGCAACAAATATCCTCAGGAGATTGTCAGGCTATAATTGCACTGAGACCTCTCCTAAAAAGAGCTGCAAAGAGGGACTGTGCAGAGTAGGCACACACTGCCTGACCAGCAGCTGTGGCAAAACCTTGTAGCCAGGATAACTGGAATAACTGACAATGACTAAGGAAGCAGGCATACTGAAAACCCAGGCAGAGATGTTATTGTAGTTACTAGAATCATTTATACTTCCCCTTCATCTTAAAGAGTAACAATGAACCACTCATTAGCTTAGTTACTAAAGCTCTGTGTGTGTGTATGAAAAACAGAATTGAAAAAACTCAAAGGAAAATAACAAGCTGAAAGCCAGTGTATGAATTGTGAGTGCAAGAAAAAGTAACTTTTTCAATACTTACTGATTTTTCCTCTGCCCAAATAATAGCTCCAACTCCTGTTTTATGATCCTCTAAAATACATAACATTTTAGAAGTAAATAACAAATAAAGCACTTCTGAGTTACCTACACATTAACATATGACATACTAGAGTAAAAAATAACATTTGTTGTTTTGTGAGTAGGAAGAAAAAAATGCAGAAAGATTAAAGGCTTTGAAATCATAGGAGTCTACCGTAAAAACTGTGTGTGCTCTAACTGCAAGGCAGCCATTCTAAGACTTTGCTGTGTACATTTGTTCACAAATGCAATGAAGCAACCAACACATAGATAAGAAAATGTGTACCAAGAATATGTGTGGGCAGGTTCACTGATGTGAGACAGTAAACTGATAAAAACCTTCTTGTTGTTTACTACTTAATTTAATGACTTAATTTCTGCCATTCTTTAACTTTATGGTTCTGTGGTCTGAGGTCCTGTCAAAATTAGTTGTATTTTATACAAATTCAGAGACAAAATATTAACAATTGGATTTTTGGGGTGTATTCAATCACCACCATAGAAAACTGGTACAGAGCTTTCATTATGTGACTTGGATGGTTTTTATGGAAATTTAAAATCTTCCCCAGTAGCTATTGATGAGAATCTTGACCAGTTAAAACAGAGCATATCAAGCAGAAAAAAATGTTTCAGGCTTCCATTGATTAATAATACATAACACAGTTTCCATTAATGATTTCCATCATCCTTATTATCACTACCATTTACAATCACTCAAAGAGGGTCTTTCCTGCCAAAGACATATTTTATCAAAGCTGACTTCATTTATATTCTGTATATTTATTAGTCACTGATGAAGTGAAGAGGATGATAATGACTGATTAAGCCAGCATAGAAAACATCCTATGATCTTTCTCCCCTTATATCCACCTATATCATAGTGTAAAGCATCTAAATATGTGAGTGTGCGCTGTAATTTATTTTAATTTCATTACAGTGGAATAACAGTTGGCTCAAAAACCAAACCTGAGTCCAGGCTGAATATCAGAGATAAAACTGAACTTTGCTGCCCCAAGAATGAGTACTCAAGCTTGGTCATCCCATCTTGTTCTGTATAACAGTAGCTGTACAAAGAACTCATAACTGGTTCCATGAAACTTCTGAATTACATCTAAAAAATGTGATGTCCTCTGCAATTTTTGGAAACAAAATTTGCTGAGGGTACCTGACTTAATAGGTTGGGCTTGTATGCGTGTGTCAGGGGATTAGTTTCGATTTAAGCTTTATATATGAACTATTTATTTGTTTACAATGATTTTTAAAAAGCAACTATCATATCTAGAGGACAAAAACATCACTATGAAGTACCATCAAGTTTTAAGTCTTCATATTCTGTTCTCTGGAGGAACTTATCAGTTTCCTGCCTTGGTGTCCAGAGAGAATAAAGCAGCTAACAGAAGTCATCTCTGTCAAGAGAGTCAGTAACTACCCTTTCACCTCAGAAGCCTGGACATAAAACTCCAGCATCTGAGCAAAGAAAACCCCCACCCAATATATAAGCACTTCCACTAATAAGATCAGAATGAGGAGACTTAATTTAACTGTACTTACTGTCCTACTGAAGGATATTATTTCACTGTTTTTTTCTGAAGTGTCCATTATTTGCTTGAAATATGGATATTTATTTGATAACAGAAGCATCTTGTGAGACCTCAGTAAAAAGAGCCTCAGAGCCTTAGAAGAATTTAAACACCCTTCTGTTCTATTTTCAGTAGGGTGTCGGACATGTTGATAGGGCAGGGTTTGTCAGCACTGTGTGTGAAATAGCTGCACTGATTTCCTCATGGAAAGCATTTACACACAATACTGTGTGCCCCTGTGGAGTCTTTACTACTAGTGCTGCACTTCCTTCATACATGTAGGACTGGAATAGAGGAGCTTGCTCAAGGAAGTATTTGGAAGAATAAGACTGAAATCAGGAACTTGCTCTACTGTTGAGACCCCATTTTTCCTGCACTCTGGTAACAACTCACCTGTGCGATATGCAAGCAGCCTGGCTTGTATCATACAGTGCCTTGCCACCTCCTGGGGCAAACAACGATCATCTGCTTCATTTGTTTGTTGTGATCCACTCTTGTAAAATCCAAAGCATCCAAGGGCAGGGACACTGGCAGCCACTGTGGCTAAGACCAAGACAAGATCTTTCATATTTTGCCTAAGGTTGCTGAAGTACGGGTTTTCACAGAGGTTCTCCAGTCCTATTGTCATCAATATTTGCTTGTGCATTTCCTCATTTGAAATTAGAAATAAACTTTCATACTCTTTTATTCTCTCTTGCCTACATGTAGTATAAAAGTCAGTGTTACAGTTAGGCTGTGATTTTGCTATTTTCTGAATAAAATCAAACTTGGTTGAAGTTTCTTCAATAAACTGCACCATGTAATGCACCAAAGGTTGAAGCAGCACACACACACGAGCACGACTATTTGACTTCAGTCTTTCCACTGCTTTGGCATCCAGCTTTGCATCCTCAGTGCTTGTGGGACTGGACACCTCGTTCTGCAAGCTGATTTCAGGATCTGCAGGCCAGTAAGAAATCCTGTTCACCCCAGCTGGAAGAGAAGACAATGCAGCAAAAGGAACTGTGCAAGTATAGTGGAACATAAAACTCATACTCAACACACTATTGCCTAACCCTGGTTTTACTTCTTTAAGGCCCCAAGTGCTGCTTAAGAGGTGTTAAGACAACAAAAATGCTGGTAGATACAAGTATCAAGGAGTTATCCAATTTAATAATCAGACTACAAACAAAAATTTGAGTTTCTCAAGTTCTCAGGTCTTTGTGATAGCCTAATTTTTCATCTTACCTACAAAAGACAAATTAGCAACACACACAAAAAAAAAGCACTGAAAGACATTGCTGCCAAGATTAAAAATAAATATTTGTGGAAGGGCTGTAGCAGCAGATCCAATTTCAGAAAGTGAATAATCTGGTTTGTCTTCATCTCCCTTGGGAAAAGGAAATCCTTAAGTACTCCCTGTGATTTCTGCATAAAACCTACTCTTCCCTGGTGTCAGTCATAAGCAGTGAGAAGGCAAGGAAAAATAAAGCAACCTCGGCCTAGTCTTCAAGCTTCAGGTTGCTCTGGCAGAGTGCAAGAGGAACATGAGAATCTGAGCAGTGGATCCCAGCCAAGAGACAAGCACCCCCAGTGACAATGGTTGCACATAACAGAGAAGCAGGGTCTCAGTAGCAAACCCGTCTCTTGACCATCAGCTCCGGGAAATGCACATTCACTCTTACAGAAAATATCAATGCAGGCTACACAAGCTAAGGATTGGCATTCACAACTGGGACAGTCCAAAGAGAAAGCAGGCTTTCTGTTTTCAGTCACAAGCATAGCATTTACTCCTACTCTACTACAGTCATTGCTTACCATTTACAATCATTTTTAAACAAGTTGAACATGGTTTTCTGGAAAAATAAAGATCACAATTTTTAAGTCTTGATCCATGTTTAATGAGTGCAATCTGGCCAGCATGCAAGTCTGTACTGGAACAATGAAGACCAATAATCTTCATGTTTTTCACCACAACTAGACCACTCTTCTTCACCTACAGAAAAAGGCATTATTATTATTATTTTACTTTTTTTCAACATTGAGTCCATAAAGATATTACAGCTCTTCCATGGGCTATAGTAACCATCAGCAGAGGATAGAGCTCTCCAGTACAAACTGTGCTACGAATTTTAAAAAATTTAAACTTTCCTAAGCATTTTTGTTGTTGTTTTGCTTTCACATGTGCTTGTTAGTATCAGTGTTGTGCCTCTGTCAAACTCCGAACAGAGACTTTGTCACAAGTTTACGATTTTTTCTTGTCATTGCTTTATCCATAACAAAATCCAGAAGCAGCATAGAAAATTCTGTCAATTAATATATAGCTGAAACCCTCTTTGAATCAGCCAGAATCTGGAAATGCTCATGAATTTAACATCTGTTTTAATCTTGACCATCCTAGGAGCCAATAGCTTTTCTAGCTTTATTTGTGTCTCTTCATTTATGGAATGAATCCTGGTTCTAAAGAATCTTCCATGGAAGAAGTCTGCATACCACAGACAAGAGCTATTACATCCGGATTCCCATGTATTGTGAGGAAACTGGATACAAGCTAGTTTGATGAAGCTGGTGAAATAGATCTCATTATGCAATCCAGCTGCTACTGAACACTGTTGCCTTAGATCCGTAAATTATTCCATTGCTTTGTGGTTACAGAAATGAGACTTAAGCCCTACACACAACCCAAGTGCCATTTCTGACTGGATTATTAAATTTGAAACTGCTTTTGAAGTCTGTAGATGCTGCTCATCTATCCCTCTTTCAGACCTAGCCTGGGACATACCCAACATTGAAAACGAGGCCTAATTGTCATTCAGATTATTTTCTTACCTTTTCTTGCCCTGGCCGATATATGCGCTAAGGATCTTAGCACATGGGTCTGCTCTGCACAATGCAGAAATAATTTAAAGAGCACCGTAACAACTCTGGTCACAAAAGGAAACACCCTGTTCCAGGTCAGTCTGAAAATGCCTCTTGATTTTGAAGTGTAACTGGCTACTATGTAGAAGACCCACTCTCAAGGGCAATTTCTTTTCCTTGTCACTAAAGTAGGTACCTACAAGTTCTTGATCAGCAAACATTTCAAGTACTTGTGTGCACCTCTGCTGTATAAAAGAACTCATCTACAGTCATGAACATTGTAACTCTTTCAGAGTCTCTCTGCACCATCAACCAAATTGACTTTATACACATGGAATATGCCATGCCTCCTTTTTTGTGCTCTTTAGAACACCTGCCATTTTTTAGTGCTTGCTTCACCTCCTGGGGTATACCTTGCCTTTCAAAGTTTTTCAGAAATAGCATGCTATTTAGCCATTTTGCTATTTTTCTCCCATCACTGGATTGTTTTTCTACTTCTAAGAAAAAATTGAAAAAAGTTTATTAGATTTGGTTGGTTTTGTTTTTTTCATCTGGACTATGTGCCATGTAAAGAGCAGTTGGGTTAAATTTACTGAAGGAGCCCTTCAGAAAGACCAATTAACAGTAAGCACAGGCATTTTACCTGGGTTTTTTTCTGTTGCTCAGCCGAGGGAAAGAGCTCCATCCAGAGACTTAATAAAGTAAAAAGATTGACCTTAGAAAGTCTTGGCATTTGACCTGTTTTGAAGAAAAAAAGAAATATTTATTAGAGAATATTTATAAAGAAACTCTACATTGTTTAACATTATTTTTCAGGTCTTCTACACCACAACTGCGACACAAGCTGGTTCATCAACCCCTTCTGCTGTTTCGACAGCTAAATCCACATTGTCCTTTTCAGGGCAGTCATTGCCAACTCAGGGTGCTCACATCTGGATGCAGAGATCAGATTTGTGCAACAAGAGGAAGTGGTGAAACTTTCACTGAAATTCAGTGAGTTAGTTTGATTCAGAGATGTAGAGCAGAAATCACAGATCAGATCATCAGATCCCACATAACTTCATGTGCTCAAATGATTCACAGATGGTTACAGAAATCTGAGACAGCTTCTGATTCAGCTTCAGGCTCACCACAGAAGAGGGCAAAAATATACAGGCATGCATCATGGTCTTACACTGACATCTGCAGAAAGAGTGGACAAGCCGTTGTGAAACCTCCCAGTTACATCAGTTCTGGAGATCTTGCTTCTGGATTCTTACAGTCTGTTTACATTTTGGTTAGATTCTTACAAAAATTTAAACCTTTTGCTCAGGCTGTCACTTCTGACAAAATATCAAAATGCAAAAAATCCCTTTTCGGAGCACCACCTTGTGCTGTGCTGTGCTACTCAAAATGTGGATGTTGTCCTGTGACAGGCAGTGCTCAGCATTACTGAGCATCCCACTAAGGAAAAAGGAGGAAGTACTGCACTGATCAGTAAAGCTTGCACTGTTCCAGATGTAAAGCTATCTTGACTCATACTTGGCAAGAAGTTAATTAAGTCTTTGAAAAATCTCCAGTCCCTATTTCAGGGTTGTTTACAGAAAGCTGTAATGAACACATATTCCTCTGCAAGTCTCACATGTGCTGTCTGACAATAGTATTATTTCTGTTCTTATCTTTTCCCAAAAATGTTACTGTTTTTGCAAAGGAGGAAAAGGCAGTGGCAAGAATGGAATGGAATAGAGAAAAACATTCTTTAAGTAGCTCCAGCAGCTTGGAAGAGATATAATTGGATGCTGAAATTGCCTGGTTGGGGGAAAGGGTTAGTTTAATAGCATGTCTGTGAACCCAAACAATTAGGACAGCAGATAAACATATGCAATCCATGACTGAAATATCATTTTCAAATGGTATTTTAGCAACTTTTTTCACACATAAGTGTGGTTTGGGAAGGCAAATATAGGCCTGTCAGCAGCCCTATCTAATGCCACATTGTCCACTACTTCTTAGGCTGCCCAGCTCTGCTATCCCACTTGGCATAAGCAATGCAAGGGGGACCTGGTCAGCACAGTCAGACACATGTGCCAGAAATGTACATGGCAAGCAGCACAAATGAAGATTTGCTATCTCTTGTACTAAAAATAAACTGTAAAAGTAAGTCTACAAGCCACATCTAAAGAAGCAGAATCTGTTTTCTTAAATGGGCATTTGAGTTCATTCTCATCACGGCCCATGTTTACTCCTGTCATAGCACACACATGTACAGTTCCCAAGTGGCAAGTTAAAATAAACACTGCAATTCATGCCAATGCACACACGCACCGTTGTGTTTTCTAAAATGGACTACAATTTGACACACAGAGTAGACTTAAAACTGCATGCACCACAAAAAGGTTTTAATTACTGCTTGTTTTCTTGGGCATAACTTGAATGTGACCTGCCAGACACATGGGAAACAAACTGAAGAACATCCTGATATGAATTTATAATGAGAAGCAGGAGAATATTATGAAGAAAAAGGAAACACCTTCAGTTATAGTTATCATATCTATGTGTGTGCATCTTTACTCACTTAGGTAGGAAAACACTCCCTGAAGTTCAACAGGGTGAATAGAAGGCTGATGAAAGTGGACTGGAAAGAAGGCTGAAGACGTCTTACAGAATTAAAGGCAACTACAGGAGATTGGGGAAGTAACGGAATCAGGCTTTCTGCTCCTGAGAGCAAAACCACATACAAAAGAGTGCTCTTTCCAGGTGCATCACATCCACTTCATACAAAGGTACGATTTTATTCCTCCCATTTATGGATCTGGCTTCAGTGAGGCAAGGCATGCTCCAGGGAAAGTGTGCTGTGAAGGCTGGTGCCAAAAACTCTGCTGCTCCTGCACCTGGATGCAAAAAGGAGCAGGGCACTGCCTACCCGGACATGGCTCAGATCCAGGATTATGCCATGGTTGTATGTTCCTAGTCCAAAGTCTGAAAGGCTTCTAACAAGTGCTTGACACCATCAAGCACTTCCTCATCAAGGAGGAAGCTACCAGTGACATCACTCTGCTGCCTAGGAAAAGGCAACTAAAACCCATTTTCAGACTTAATAAATTTTGCTTGCCTGGAAGCAGGACTTCCATAAAACCAGGATGAAACAAAACTCATACCCATTCAGGAGACCTGACAGCCCTGCCATGGTGCTTAGTCTGAGAACTATATATACAGCACATCTGTATGCACACACCACTCCCTTGGGACTGCAGCAACAGGATCTACGGAATCTATCAGGATCTGCCTCACCTGGGCACCCCCAGCCTTGTGAGAAAGTTGCTCTCTACCAAACCAATACCAGGAGCCTGCAGTGGGGTTTAGTAAGAACACCCCTCAGAAGGCAAGCATTTTCCTGCACATTGCATTGTATGCACATTAAATATACCTGGTAAAGGTATGGGAAAGAAATCGTTGTAACGGGGCAGGAGGGGGGAGCAAAATACAAGATTATGTTATCAAAAGACCCTTACGGAGAAGGGTGCGGCCAAGCAGGAGCAGGGGAGGAAAGAGAACATACATATATATATATATATATATATATATATATATATATATATACACACACACACACACACACACACTTTTAAAAAATGTATAGATACATGCTTATAGATACAATATATAGAAGTATATATACTTTATATATACACACACAGAGTATACATAGCACATATACATACACACACTATAGTATAAAGTGTGCATATACATATATATAAAGTATCTATATACTTATATGCATATATATTTTTATATATACTTTCATATGTAAGTATACTGACATATAAGTATATATATACTTTATACATACACACACTTACATATACACACACATATATATACATATGTATATATGTACATATTTACATATGTGTATATATGTATGTGTATATGTAAGTGTGTGTATGTATGTATGTATATATACACTTTATTGCACTGTCTGTGAGGGGCAGGAGCACTCTCTGAAGCATAACGGGAAGCATAACGGGAGGCGGGGGAAGGCGCGGGCTGTCTGAACAGCCCCGGGAAGAGGCGGGAAGAGTCCCCTGAGGTGAGGACAAGCCGGGCGGCCCCTGGAAGGCGAGCCCCGCGAGGGGCCGGTCAGCGCACACGCCCCTCACAGCCCCCCGGCCCGCCCCGCCGTCAGCGCAGCGGGGCCGCGGCTCCCTCACGGCGGGGCAGGCCCCGGCCCGGCCCGCGCCCCCCCACCCGCGCATCCTGGCTCACCGGCCATGCTGTCGGTCTGCGTACTCGCCACTTTCACTCGCGGCGCCCCCGCCGCCGCTGCCTCCTCCGCGCCGTGCATGGGTGCCGGTGCCGCCCGGAGCCCCCCGCCGCCGGCCCCGCACCGCCCCCAGAGCGGCACCGCCCCCATGGCCGCCCGCTCCTCCCTCAGGCCCGCGCCGGTCGCACGGCAACGGCCGCTGACGGACGGGCGCCCCGACCAATGGGAAGCGCGAGCGGCGCGGGGGCGGGGCTGGGGGGCGGGGCTCCCGGCGGGAGGAGGGCCCGCGCTCCGGGGGGGGAAGTTAGCGGTGCAGCGCGGGGTCACGGGGGCTGAGCTGGGAGCGACCCGCAGGGATCAACCAGTGCGACTCCTGGCCCTGCACAGGACCGTCCCCAAGAGTCACACCATGCACCTGACAGCATTGTCCAAATGCTTCTTGAACTCTGTGACGTTCCAGAGCCCAACCACTCTTTGGGTGAAGAACCTTTTCCTGATATACAACCTGAGCCTCCCCTGACACAACCTCAGGCCGTTCCTTCGGGTCCTGTCACTGGCGACCACAGAGAAGAAATCGGTGCCTTCTCCTCCTTTTCCCCTCGCTGAGGTCTAGACTGCGATGAGATCTCCCCTCGGTCTCCTCCTCCAGGCTGAACTGACCAAGTGACCTCAGCCGCTCCTCACACAACTTCCCTTCAAGGCCCTTCACCACATTTATAGCCCTCTTTTGGATATTCTCTAATAGAATCACAGAAGAAGAACCTCAGAATATTTTGAGTTGGAAGGGATCCACAAGGATCATGATCATCAGGTCCAACTCCTGCTTGAATGGTCCATGTGGGGATCAAACCTGCAACCTTGGTGTTATTAACAGCTTCATGTCTTTCTTATATTGTGGTGTCCTTGGTGGCCTCCTGTGTAAAATCCAGTCCTGAAGATAGAAAGAGATCTAAGGAGTACCCTGGTCAGGACCCCAGGGCTGGGCCAGAGTCCACTCCCAGCACATAAATTGATCCCGCAGCCATCTGCCAAAAAGGTGGCTTATGGCATGAGGTTTTCCATGTGTTGGGACCATCTCTCTTGCTCCCTGTAAAATGTTTTGCTGGTTTAACTGCCTTGGTGAAGCATGTAAAAAATTGTGTTCCTGTCAGTCATTTCTGCAGCATGAGTATTTTTCAACAGACATGTTACTCCAGCAAAACTCAGCTTTTCACCTGTAATGCTGGTTTCCTCTGGGGAACAGGAGCAGAGCTTCCCCGGGTGTTTTTTTATTGGTAGAAACTGTGTCTTTCCAGTGCAGATTGATGATATGGTGATCACACCTGTGTAGGAAAGTGAGCAAAGCCTTGTCAGTGTAGAGCAAGTTATGAAAATTGATCTTCTTTTGTCCTTTAATTATATATGTGGTGGCTGCTGTGATTAGACTGAAACTCTTCTTTAGGTAAGAACTGAGGTTCAGGCTCAGGAATACTGGTTCTGGGATTGCTACTTTGGCTGTCCAAGGCCACAGTGAGAGAATGGTTGGAAGAGAGTAGAAAAGGGTCGGTTGTTCTTGTTGGTTTTCTTTTTCCTGTGGATTTTCTTTTTTCCTCCCCCCCCCCCCCCCCCCCCCGTTTTGGGTGTTTGTTTTTTTAATATTTGTCTTGATTTGAGTCAATAATTAAGGGTATGTTTGTCTCTTGGATATCAAGGCATTGGGCACCTAAAAGATGAGCTAGTTTGAAGGGATTTGACTGCACCTATTCATGGGCTCACAGGTTAACGGAAGTGTAATTAGAATATATCCAATCTTCATATTAAGTGTCTTTGCTTCTATGAAGAGAATGACTTGGAATTATCCAATTACTGCTGATTGCAAAGGGGGCTGCAGTATGTGATAAGTTGCCCTCGTGGTGTTTCAAGGAACACTAAATCAGGATGCATTCGATGGTGCTCCTGAACTAACTGGCCCTAAGTTTGGACTCTTTGCCAGTGCAGAAAAAATAGGCTTGTGAAAGCACCTTCCCTGAAAGTTACAGTTGTGGGTGTTTGTGCAAATGCCATGTTTATTATATTTAATTTCTTCATACTTAACTCAGACGTGGTTTAACTGAATGTGGTGTTTTACCCTCTGAAGAGAACTCCTGTTTATATACTGCTATGAAAATGTGGGAGAAGCAGGAGGAAGCCCAAGACTGACATACCACTTCATGCCTATGCAAAATAAACTGTCTGCTGCCTCATGTCCCCATTCCTAGGAACTACAGTAAAGCTGATGTTTG
This sequence comes from Acanthornis magna, assembly GCA_036785705.1. Taxonomy (NCBI): domain Eukaryota; kingdom Metazoa; phylum Chordata; class Aves; order Passeriformes; family Acanthizidae; genus Acanthornis; species Acanthornis magna. The sequence goes on from JAWUZG010000090.1 coordinate 20,993,591, forward strand.
GGTTGTGTTGGCTCTCCAAACAGCTGTGGTTAACTGGGAAACAAATCTGGCCAAGTATAGAGTTTCAGAGTTCAGAGGGGTTTTTCCTTTGCAGGACATTGCAGTTATCTGCCTTAATGGGCCAAGCCAGACTGGAATGGGATCCCAGGAAGTAATTTTCTGCAACAGGTGGAGCAAAGACCAGAGCCTCTGCTACTGTGCTGTGTTATGAGGGATTTGGGGGTTGTGCTCTGACAGATTATTCAGCATTCACCAGAGGCATCTAGAGGGACCAACCTTCATTAATTAGCTCTGCTGGGCATCATGGTCTGTATATAAACCAAGGCATCTGCTTGTGACCTCTGGGTTTTTTGACCAGAGCCTCTGTGGTGGAGTGTTTAATGTCCCTGCCACTTTTCCTAAATATCAGGGTATGTAAAAGCTTCTCTGTGGATACATTTTTGGAGATATATCTGTAAACTGCTGTAATGTATAAAACCCTAAATAATTATTCAGAGTCAGTGACAACAAAATCCCATCTTGAAGAGTTTCAGAGGTCCTAGACCATCTAGACTGAAAAGATTAAGGACTAGAAGGACTAAAAATTAGTAAAAGAATTCCTGAGGACGTGACCTAAGGCAATACAGAATTTTTGGAGTCTCAAATCAAGTCAATTGAAGCCTAGAAAGGCTGGATAAGAGCATGAATTAGGTTATAAATAGTTTCTTTTTAAGGATCCTTTTGCTTCCTGTGTGGTCTAAAATTTATTTTTTTTACTGTGCATGCATTGCGTGACTATCTCAAATGAATTTTTCTTCTCTTTGGAAAAATTCCTTTCTAGATGCCCTCTTTATGAAAGACTACAAGAATGGTGTGTGCATTTTCACTTACCAATCTCTCAAATGTGAATGGACCATTGCTGAACTCTGTGTTAAAATAGACTGCATCAAGCAAAAGGGTAATACCTTTCAGTATGTTTTTCTCCCAAAGCCAAACCAAGACTTGCAAGAAGTCTCTCTGCTCTGTTACATCTGGAGGTGTTTTTTTCTCCCCGCACTGTGTACACCATCTTCTTCTCTCACCAGTAGCTTGTTTATTCACACACAGTACTTGACTTGTGTGCTCTAGGGTTTCCATTCAGAGCTAGGTAAGGAGGTGGGATTTTCGAGGGTCAGTAAGCCTGAAGTAAGTGGAAATCAAATTTACAGCAATGTTCATCTGTAACTTTCAGTTACCTTGTTGTGACAGAGTTGTCTTCATATGAGGGGAGGCAGCATGACAGATTAGATAGATAGATAGAGAGATAGAGAGATAGATAGAGAGATAGATAGATCTATAATGTCCCATCCTACAATGGCTTTTCATCTAAATATGAACTTGAATTTGAAAGCTCCCACTGACTGGACTGGGACTAAAGGATTTGCTGCTTCTGTTAGCCTTCCACCAAAAGGTGCAGGTAAAAGCTAGAGGGCAGCTGACAACAGCATCTCTGTGGAGCATGAGGAGAGTACTCATTCACTCCAGAACCAAAAGAAATAATGTAATTCCCTAAAATTTGTTGAAAGGAAAATGGCACCAGAAATGGCAGAAATTACCCCTGCCCAGAGACTAAGTGGGCTTCTTTTTGGCAGGATAACAGTGGAGAAGAGGATAGTAGGTAATGAGGAAAAGTGGGTCCTAGTCTCACTGTCCTTTTATATACAATTCAGGGCAATTCAGCCTTTCCAGTTAACCAGCATGTTGCCCTCTGAGCTTCAATTTTGAATACTTTACAGGCTGGCAAGAGTTTCTCGATGGGTCTTTTCTCCTTGAATGAAACCTTCTGAAAAAACCTATTGCTTCTCTCTACAGCTGCAATTTGTTCCTGCATCTGGGTCTTACAAACCCAATTCAATCAAGTGATTCATTGCTTAACACCCCTTTCCTCCCACCCTTTTTTTCTTACTTTGCAGACCCGTTTGCTTGGATGTCCCATTCGAGGTGTCCCAGAAAGCTCTCATTGCTGATATCTTATGTTTTGATCTGTCAGATGGGAGAAAACGAAAACTCTCTCTACCACAATGTCCTTTGGAAGTTGCCATGCCCCTTGGTGTTCTCAGACGTCTGGTATGTTTCCATTTGTGCAGGTACCTTCTGATAGACAGCTACAAAACTGTGTGATTGTCTTGGCTGATGACTTTCCGGATTTTATCCTTTGCAATAATTTAATAGCCATTTGGTATAACAACAGTTCTCACTCAGAATTTACTGAGATGTTTTGCTGGACTTTTCTGGTGCTTCTTGTACTGCTGTTAGTACATTTTTACACCCTCATCTTCATGGTACCGGAAGACTGAAAATTTCATTCCCCATCACCATGTTTTTTGGGGTTGATTGGCTGAGAAAACTTATTCCTGCATTGCAGTTACCTACTTTGCAGTATTTTTGTGTCGGTGCACTGCAGGTTTTAGATCCTGGATCTAAGTTTCCTGCACTACCATCAACACTCTTAAGGTAGATGACTTTACACCTACCTCAAAATTTTAGCTAGAGTATAATGACAAAAAGTGAAGCTGTTAATCTGTTTAAAGACTAGTAAGAAGAACTTATTGTGCTAATTATTGGGGTTTTGGATCTATTCTGACCCTTGTTTTGCCCTCTGGATTCAAAAAATAAACCCTCTCCTCTTAGAAAGTTTTATCTGTGAGCTGCTAAGCATCTGTAACAGCCAGGCCCATCAGTTCATGTAGGAAATATCTGATATTTTTTAGTACTATGCAAATACATCAAGGTGCTCTTTTTATCTCTTAACACCCCTTGTATAAATGAACTTGGAACAGATGTGCTTGCTTTATGAAGCAGCATGCTGAAGTACACCCAGCAGAAAGAGAAACAGAGTGTGTGGCGGCAGGAGCGTGATTTTGACAGCTGTGATGCTGAGCAGGGGAACTTGCCCTGAGAGGAGCCCCTCCAAGAGCCTCTGTCTTTATCACTCACTGCCTTTTTCACTGCTTTCAAAACCAGCAGGATTAGGAATAATGTAAAAGTTAGTTTGACAGCAATGAAGAGTTTGTCAACTCTATGTCATGGAGGCAGAAGAAATAGTTTTGCAAACCCTCTGCCTCTCTCCTGCTGTAGAAGTTTTAGGCCCTAGTCCCTGCTTTGTGAGGGGAGAGTTCAGTGTCCTGCCATGTTGGTGGTGCGTGGCACCGCTGATAATTTGTTTATGAGCAGCTTTTTCCTCACTGGTCACTGAAAGCAGTCAGGGGTGCCTCTTTCTTCCTTCCTCCTTGTAGGGCCAGGTTCCTGCAGACAGCCTGGAAGTGATTGCTTCTGCAGTTACCTATAGATACTTGGAGTCACACACCCGCCAGCTTATACTTTCTGGTAAACAACAGCCACTGAGGAAAAGCAGAAGTGTTTCGCAGCGTGGTGAGTGAACATCCTTTGGCTGCATCAGGGTTGCTCCCAAATGGCACCAAGCATTACCAGGCTCCTTTGTTGCTCAGCAGCCACTTTGAGTTTGCTCCATTGGCTTCAACGTAAGTGTGAGGTCCTGGTCACTGCACACTACCCTGCCCCATGGGTCTGTGACCCAAACTCATTCACTTCCAGCTTCCCTGAGCACAGGTTTTGCTCCCTGTCATTCACGCGATAAAGCTTGTGGTTCTGTTGTGTAAATATCCCAAAGTCTGCCCAGCACAAAACCAGCACCCTGTCTGCTCTTCCAGTCTCCAAGCCCACAGAGGAAGTTTCTTCTAAGGTCATCTTTTTTGACATCAGTTGTAATGCAGTGATGTGTGCTGTCAAATGGTCAAACTTGGATTTTTCTCCCTTTATGTAACAGAAATTACCTGTCAGTTTTTTCTTACTGATACATATTTTCTTTGACAGCCTTGTCCCATGTTTTGGTGACAAGGAGGCAAGAAATCAATTTTGTTTCTGTATTTAGAAATAAATGCAGTATTCCTGGAGCCCAGACTAAAAGGTAATACATTTGATGTTTCCACATAGAGATGTATTACTCCTCGCACACGCTGCACTTCACAAAGCAAGAGGTGTCTGAGAAGAGGGAAGCCAAATGAAAGTGAGGACGCTGGCTATTACAAGCTCCTGTTGAGCTGTTGTTTCTCATCGACAGCTGTAAAATGGAGTCTGAAGACCAAATCAGTTCATGAAGGGAGAATACATAAGGCACGAACAGTGTATGAGGAAGAAAGGGATCTGGGTGTATCCCACCTGTGTGGTAGGGAGGTTCTGCTCCATGGGACTAACTCCTGCTGCTCTTCCATGTTTTCCTTTGCCTGTCCCATACTGTCTCAGCCAGGGCTATTTTCAGCCAAGTCCATCCTTCCCTGCTTCTTTCCCATCCCCAGGCTGTGCAGGAGAGATCTCCCTTCACAACAGGCACCATGGAAAGGAGCGAACATTTCTGTATTCTGAATATGTCCCTTCTGCATCTTCGTGGTAACTTCCCATAGGCAGGAAAATTTGCCTTCCACTCTGTGTGGGAGCAGCTTTCCTTGTCTCAGCTGCGTTAGCACACAGGCTCAGTCTGGAGGAGCAGAATGCCATGGGCAAGTGGATGAGATGATTCCCTGGCACAGATAGGGCTTGTCCAGGTCAGTCCAGCAGACTCTGCTGAAGTCTGTTGAAGCCTGTAAAGAGGTAATGCCTACAAGCCTCAAATGAAGTCCAGGGCTGGGAATGCTGCCTAACTTGGCAGAATTGAAACCCTGGAATAAGAAAATGTTCCCTATGCTGTGCTCAGCTGCTGCAGGAGAGGGGGAAACAGCCTCTCTCCACATTCGTCTTCTGTGGTTGTGGACAGCTTGTGCTTCCACAAGTTCAAAACACAACTTGTCTTTGGGGCGTATTTGCACAGCACAGACAAAAAGCAGATCTATATTCAAATTAGGGAACTGATTTCCTCATTAAGATGGGGAGAATTTGTTGCACAGGAGCCACACATTTGTTGGGCATATGCTTCCCTTTATAATCAGTTTAGCTGCAAGCTGGGCAGTGCTGGTATCCTTGATTTATAGCAGAAGCCAGGTCATTTTTGTTGCTTTCAAAGGTTTCCTGACATTGCGTTGCAACCTCTGCAGAGCTTCAGAGTGCAGAACCATTACGCAGAATTACACAGTGTTCTGAGTTGAAAGGGACCCACAAGGATCATCGAGTCCAGCCCTTATGTGAATGGCCCATACAGGGGTTGAACCCATTTGCAGAGTCCTGCCGTGCTTGGATACCTCGATACAACAACAGGCAGATACTCTGTCTTGTGGAACTGCCATGGGCTCTGTGAGCTGACATCAGAGCTGAGTTTCGGTGAGCACTGACACAGAGCTGATGTTTTTGCTGTGCTGAAATGCTGCTCCTCATCACATGTTAAGCAAGTTACTTTTGTCCTTTTGCTGCCTTTTCTCTCTCTCTCTGGCCAGGGTAGCTGTCACCTCTAATACAGCATCTGCACCAACCTCCACAGGGATCTGAGTGCCTCGTGTTACATCAGGGCACTGGTGGTGTTTCTTCCATTCCAGGTAAATATACCCTCCCATCTGGCTTGCATTCCTGTCACTTCATACTGGTTTCAGTGATTTTCAGATGAGGCCTTTCAGGCTGGTTCACTGGGCTGAATTTGGACTCTTTGCTCAGGACAGCAGTATTTGGTGGAGTCTCACGTTAAGGACACCTGACTTCAGCCCACTCTGAAGGTTAATCTCATGGGTACATCCACGGTTTCACGTAGGGGACATGCTGGGGTTGAGGGAAAGCACTCTGAATTTCCTGTCCTGCCCTGCCCTTTTTGCCAGTGGGCCCTAGGACAGTGTCCACGAGGGCCTATGGGGAGTGATGGAACCTGTGCAAGGGCTTTACATGGCCTTCATTTCTTGGGAAAAAGTCTACCCAGCCATTCTTAAGGGTTAATCTTTTTTAAAAATCAGCTCACGCAGAGGTGGTGTTAAAACTTTAAACAACTTTAACGTGAGCTCACACAGGCTCATGGCTGATGCGGACACGTTGTGGTGGAAGCATCTGGCTCCCCACCAGTCCCTGGCAGCCTGGATGAGCCCCTTGGCAGAGATATTTGTCACAGACGACTTCTGAAAGAGAAATAAATGAATCCATCTGGTGTGTTCTGGCTGGGAGGAGGGAAGGGAAAAGGAGGAAAAGCAGACTACATTATCTGTGCTCCACAGTGAGGAAAGGAAGATGCCACATGAAGTCCAAAAGTGGAGATAGAAGGAGCAGGGACTCATCTTGGAAAAGGGATGGCATGCAGATGGGGTGATCTGAGGGGAAGATGAAGCAAGTGAGAGGCAGGACAGAGCTGTCAGTCCCACTGTTCTCTGTCTTCTCCAGGGTATATGCCACCCCCATCCTGTGTATATACCCTTGGAGTTCTGCTGTTCCAGGGGGCCTGGAAGCCAGAGGTCCTTGGTCCCTTGATATTCACCCAGATATTGGAAGCCCTCATCTGCCTCATCATGAGAAGCACTGAGCCCCCCTCAGCATTAAACAACAATGCAACAACTGGACTAGAGCCTGTGGAAAATGCTGTTCTTTGCTTGGTGAGAAAATCTTTTAGTATCTACTGGTACAAAGTGCGCAAGTGGTTTAATTTTGTGTCTTCCCCCCAACTCCTCAAATGCAAATCAGCTGCAGTGTTTTCCTCCAGCTTTCTTCTGAGTTCCAGGAAATCCCCACCAAAGCTCAAGTGCAGCATCACAGATGGCAAGGACCATGTAGCAACAGTAAACTACTTTGTAAATAGTTCCCTAAAGCAGTGCAATATACTTCTGGATACTAATTTTATCATGGAATTGGCTTTTTTGGTGATGTTAAGCCTGTTCCTAAATCAAATAGGAAGTGGTGCTGCAAGAACACTGGTGCTTGTTCTCATCAGACTTGATTGATCCAAGGCCAAGACCACGTTGGTTTAGCTAATTCAGAGCAGTTTGGGTCACATGTGAGTCATTTTATACCTATTTCTTTTTCCTCTTTGTAAAATCCCTTTGTTTGATTGCTGAGATGGCCTTAGGCTTTGTGTTCCCTGTGGGAGTGATGCAGCACAGTGACAAATGGAATTTTAAGGGGATGTCTGTGGGGAGGAAACCTGTCCCTGCACCTCTCTGTTTGCCAGGCCAGCTGCACATGGCCCTTGGAGACAGCATCACTTCAGCAAATAGAAGAGCAGCTTTGAACTTGAGAGGTCTTTGTTCACTGTGAGTGCACCAAACCTCTATAAAACAGTAATGATGCCCAGGCTCTGGTGCCCCTCTGGCTGTTGTCTTTTAAAATTATTACTATTCTAATTGATACATACCATAGAAAAACAGACAGCAAAAGCACTTTTGATTTACAGGTCAAAGCCAGTGCCAGCTGAGAGCCTGCCATGTGAAGAGGACAGGTGACTCATGGAGGCTGAGCAAGGAGGTGACAATACCCTCACCCTGCCCTGATACTGAAATCCCCCAGAGACGCCCAAGCAGGGAAGGATTTGCCCGATGGGTGCCCCAGGCCTGCTCTGCGCACCCCTGAGTGGGTCCATGCTGCTGTCTTGGGCTCTTTTCAGAATTGTGTTTTTTCCATGCAAGCGAAAAAAGCTGGTGCTGCTCTCTAGTTTCTGGCAATTAGTTTTTGGAATGGCACCATTTGGAAGCTGATGTTTAAAGGTTTCAGTTCCTTGCAGGAGATGCCCTTGGAAGAAATCTTATTTGCTTGTTTCACATGACTTCCCAAGAGACAGGGAAAAGGAAAATAGGACTGGCTTGTCTTCTTTTGTAAAACTTTTTGGTATAACAATTGGTAAAAAAACAAATGCAGAGGCTTCTCCAGAAGGACCAGAAGAACCATTTCTTTCCAATCCACAAAAAAGTTTTAGTTTAAACTGAGTAGATCATACCTCTGTAAGTATTTTGCTGAGTGGAAAATAGGTAACAAACCATGAAGTGGCAACTTACTGAGTGTGAAAGGTGCTTTAATTCCCTTATGAGGATCAATACATGCAGACCAGGGTATATCTGATTAAATAAAAGAGAGAAATATTGGCTCTTATAGTAAGAAATAACTAGTTTGCCATGTTTATTTTAGAACAGAAATTTCATTTTTTTAGAATATATATAGAATAGCTGTTTTCTAATTTAGATAGTCTGATATATATTTGATTTGGAATCATATTAAGTGAAATGGTGACGCAGTGCTGCTCTGCTGAAAAGTGCAAATGAAGTTATGTTGATGCCAGAGTGTATCATACCCCGAATTTATTGTGGTAAAAGTGCATATGTATACCATGTATAGCTGCTTAATGAATATGGAAATTAGGTAGGAAATAAGAAGCTACCTTCTGGTGCTTGCACCCACGTTGCCCATTGCACCCTCTGGGCTGCTGCTTTCCTTGTTTCCCCATTTGACTATTGTTAGAATGAACCTGGCAGGAACACTTGGCTGAAGTCAACAGAATATGCAAATGTATTTTCCAAGTAACTTTAGCAGCTTTGTTTATGCCTACTCAGAGGGATGGCCTAACAGATGTGATGAGTTACTGACTTAAAAGCTGGTATTGATAAATTTATTAAGCAGTTGCAGCAGCCTCTGCATGGGCTCACAAGAGGCTGGACATGCAGGCAGCTATGGGTAGATCTCACACTAATAATCTGTTTATCAGCGACCATCACTCTCCTTTCTCTGTCCCAACTGTTTAGACTGTAAAGCTTTCACAAGCTTCTTGTGTCTGCATCAAATCAGTAAGATTTTGCAGATGTCACCTCCCTCCCACAAAAGGGGTTTCCACAGATTTTCCTCGTGTCTTTTCTCAACTTGCCTCCCTCCCTCCCTCCCTCCCTCCCTCCTGCCCCATTTTCTCTCTTCTTTTCTAAAATTATAATTTCTTCCTATTTGCCTGGCAAAGTACTCTGTACCTCTAGTCCATTTTTCCTTGTATATGTAGCCTTTGTGGTATGGAAACTACTTCTGAAATACTTCGAGATAGCCTGGCTGCACCCGGACACAGAGTTCCTGGGAAGTACTATTTTACTTTCAATGTCCCTGCTTACACAATCCAATACAGAATGCCAGAGACAGCAGTGGCAGGCCTGGTTAATTCTGAGTAAACACCCCAAACTTCATCTATTTCCTAAGCATTTGTTCTGGAGGGGAGGGAGCATTAACAAAAAGGCACCACAAGCTCACAGGTATGATTTGCTGCCTGTGTGATTCTCCTAAGCATGCAAAGGGGATACTTATAATGGGGATACAAATGACTTTCCCAGAAATCGGACCATTTCCATGGAGTCTGCCACCGGGAGCAGAAGCCTGCTGCTGCAGTGTCTGAGGCTGGGCAGGAGCAGCCCAAGACTGAAGCTCTGCAGAAACACAGTCATTCCATGAGGAGCTTGGGAGCAGCGAGCCAGGGAGGTCCCAGCTGAGAGGGACCTGCCCTGGACATGCAGCACACGCAGAGAGCAGAGCACTGCCAGGGCTCTCTCTCTGTGGGAGGGGGTGCACCCTAGAAAAGGGGGGTTCAGGGCAGCATCCTGCCGGGGCATTTCCCTCCCTTCTCCCGCTCACCCTGTGCTTCTGGTACCTATGCAATTGCTTTTGGGGAAATTTCTGATGGGCAAGTATTTCACTCCCAGTGCAATTTAGTAGCAATTGATAAAGGAAAAGCCATTATCAGGAGACCGCAGGCATGCAGAACCAGCTCCATGGCCACACGTCAATGTGATAAAGGTTTTTTCCCCCTCAGTCTACACACATTTACAAACATTACTGTTCATAATAACTTCTCCAAACCCCCACAAAATAACAGCTGTTGTTTTATGATAACAGAACATTTTAATGACACCCCCCAGCAGAAGCAACCTAACCCAAGCCTTGCAGACAACTGCTCTCCACCTGAGTATGAAGCCAACAGAAAAAGAAAACCTAATGTGTATGCAGTGAGGCAGAAGATTTTATTCTGTCTTTCGATTTTTTAAACTTTTATTCAGTGACTCAGAGTTACAGTTTGTTTAATGGAGAACTGGCCATATTTTTAAAACCCAGAGAAGATGCAGGTTCAACTCTGCTGTCCTGAGGACAGTTGTATGAGGCACAATAAGGTCAGGTGCTGGGTCCTGCACTTTGGTCACAACAACGCCATGCACTGCTACAGGCTCAGGGAAGAGTGGCTGGAAAATGGCCCAGCAGAAAAAGACCTGGGGGTGCTGGTCAACAGCAGCTGAACATGAGCCAGCTGTGCCCAGGTGGCCAAGAAGGCCAATGGCACCTGGCCTGTATCAGCAACAGTGTGGCCAGCAGGACCAGGGCAGGGATTGTCCTCCTGTACTTGGCACTGGTGAAGCTGCATCTCAAATTCTGTGTCCAGTTCTGGGCCCCGTACTACAAGAAGGACACTGAGGTCCTGGAGCAAGTCCAGAGAAGGGCAATAGAGCTGGTGAAGGATCTGGAGCACAAGTCAGGAGTGCCTGAGGGAGCTGGGGATGTTTAGCCTGGAGAAAAGGAGGCTCAGAGGGGACAGTATCAATCTCTACAACTATCTGAAAGGAGAAGTTAACAGAGAACCAAGGGCTGGCATGGACGTACCACCGGTGAAGTTCCTGTAAGTGCAGTCCCACTTCATCAATTCTTGTCCAGATTTACACCACTAGAGCCAATAACGTAACAAGTAAAGTGCACAGATGTGATGATCCTCCAGAGAAAACAGTGATGCGGCTTCTTCTAGCTTTTCTTCGCAACTAGCCTCCTTCCTAAATTGTACAGTTGAAGACTGCATTTAAAATCCTTTGGAGCAAAATTAGTGAGTTGGTTTTTGAATTGCAGTGCAGCGTTATGCAGCATTAAGTCCTGGGCATAGTCCAGCACATTCAGTGATGGGTCTTGCTTGTGGCAAGATGGGTAAACTTGGTGTATTATTTGCACATGCAGTACACAACATGATGCAGTAGAGACACACTGCTACCATTTACCAAACACTACACATCTATCCCAACGAAGTGATCTGGGATATCTGAAGTTTACAGGTACAGAGGACTGGTTGTTAACATATAAATAAGAGACATTATTTGATCGTGTGGGTCAGGCCAAAAGGGTTAAGCCCAGAGACTGCTGTGCAGAGCAGATGCTTTCCTATGGGAAATTAGTGAAACTGCCCAGGAAAGTCCCCTTCATGATTACAGGACCAGGTATTAAAAACATATGCCTCGTTTTCCAAGGCTGTTCATGTTGGTGAGTGATTTTTTTGTGTCCATCTCCTTGCAAGACTGTGTTTTGTAAAATCTTGTTTATAAGAAAACCATTTTAAAATGGCGACAGCTGTCTGGGAGTTTTACCCATTACTGCACCCAAGAAGGGCTCCTTTGCAAACCTTGGTATTATGATTTTTAGAAAATGCTAGAAATGGCACAGAACACGTGCAATGAACAGTATGTAATAAAGTAAACCCATAGTTTTACTGGCGATTTACTCCAGCTTTTCCTATTGAGTTATCATCTTTCATAAGCTGCACATCATTCTCCCTTTATGGTGCCTGCTTCCTCTGTTAACAAAAATACAGGTATCCTAAATACAGACAGTTATGAAACACCACATGCCCTAAAAAATGTCCGTCCTTTTGTGACTCTCCTGTTGAAAGCAAGTTCCCTTCCTTAGGAAAGAACGCCTGAAAAAATGCAGGGGTGCAGCCTCAGAAGCCGGTGGTGTACTCGTTCCTCGTGCTGGTGCTGGTCTCTGTGTAGCCCCCAGCGTCTTTAGTTACTGTGAAAGCCCTTTCTGCAGCTCGGCGCGGCAGCAGCAGCTTGCAGGCTGCTGCCCTGTACTTCTTCGAAACGAGGTTGTAGAGGACAGGGTTAATGGAGGCGCTCAGGTAGAAAAGCTGGAGAGCGAATGTATTAAAGTACTGGGAGAACAGCATCGTCCTCATGTCCCGGGTGTTTATAAATATGATCCTGCCAATGTGGAAAGGCAACCAGCAAATTACAAAGGCCAGAACCACCACAGCTATAAGACAAAATAACACATGCGGCAGTTAAGGAGTGAGTTTACTTTTCAACCATCCAGTAAAGTAAATTTTTACGTGGCTGATTTTGCAGGTTCTTCTAACTGATACAAATGATATATAGAAATAATGGCATTAAATTGTTGGAAAACCATGAAAATGAGAATAGCATCAAGTCTGACTGGTAGTCTTTGAAGTAAAAGGTAACTGGTAAAATCTCAGACTGTGAGAGGAGGTTTGCTGAGAAAAATGTAAACAACTGTGGCATAATATCCATATAATAACATCAGGCACTACAGAAATCCCCCTTGGCAATGTCTGTAACGCCACGTAAAAGATATGAAAACAAAAGTCAGAATAAGGAGTTTTTGTGGAAGCTCCACAGCAGCTCCATTCGCTGCAGAGTTGTTGTTTAACATGTCTACATTACCGGAAAAGACCAGGGCTGCACATCAGTCACCCAAGCTCCACAGAATTCGCTCTATTGTGATGGGATGGTGTCTGACATAAAGACTTTAAAGTGTTGTTGGGCTATTGATTTTTTCCACTGAAGTTTTTACACTCATCCCCAGACAATTACTGCTGGAGACAGCTGTTCAACTAGACGGATCTCTAGCCTGAGTCAATTCAGCCATCTGCCTTGCCCTGTGTTGCATTTTAGCACAGTGCAAATACAAACACTCTTACAATGGGAACACAGCAGGAGCAGATGAGGAGCAATTAAGTAAGTGTATTACTGTATCCATACTTTTAATTACTTTTGTTTATAAATGCATGTAAGCAAAACAAGCAATCATTTATGGAGCATCCTCTGTGTTTCTCAGAGCTTACAAAAACGGGATGCAGCCAAAGAAAGTTTATGTCTGAAACACATGACATGTATAGTGCTGCTGGATCTTTGAGATAAGGGGTACTGGTCTCATGCAGTGGGTTCTAAGATCATGGACACAGGTGTGCCTGTCAGAAAACCTTGCGCCTACTTCAGTGTTAAGTACCTTCCTCAAATAACTCGGTAAAATTCTCTCAGGCTTATTAGTTTCTTTCCTTTGTGCTACGCTATTTCCATCCAGCTGATTACACTCTCAGTAAAAGAAGTCTCCCATGTGACATGTAAAAACTACAATAAAGGCAGGAAAAAAACCTGGGGCATTCTGTTTTAAGTTCCTTAGTCAATAGCTGGATTTCTTTTTTCTTTCCCTTCAGACTGGTCACTACTTACAAACATTAAAGCCCCAGGGCAGACTAAGATCTCTAACTTTCCAGAGTCTGATGCTGGGTTAATGAATGTATGACTAAGAAAATGAACTAAAAATTATCAGCATCCTACATCTGTAGGAAGTGCTTTGGTATTACAGGATTTGTCTTCAAACAGCTCGTAGGGGTTAAGTTGCTGTGTTTCAGCCTCCTCGGGCAACCAGTGGATTTACTCCCAGGAGAGCTACAAATGACCACTAAGAACTTACTTTTCAAAAGCAGGAATTTTCTGTGCAGAGGTGTTGCTTCCCACTGGAAGAGACTGCTGATGTTACCACAATTTTTCTGAAGCTGCAGGCTACCTTGTACTTGGTTCTGCCTGGTAAAATTCAGAAAAAGGATATTTCTAGGGAAGGCAGTCGTGCTGCTGGATGTGCAACACCACGCGGGTGAAGCCTCAGTTGTGAGGGAGTGAAATCCCTGCCGTGGCAGCTCCCGGGAGTACTGAAGGGCCGGGCAGAGTGGCTGGGGTGTCCCCCTGTGCTATTCCCTATCCTGTACGGGGCTGCGGCTGCTTCAGCCCTGCTGTGGCTCCCCAGCCCCGGCGCTTGCCCTAGCCATAGCCCCAGGCGGATGGTAGCGGGACTCACCCAAGATCCTGACAGTCTGGCGGTGCCCCTTCTCCCGGAGGAGCGAGCTGGGGCCCCGCAGGCGGGTGCTGCTCCGCCACAGCTCGCGGCCGATGAAGCCGTAGAGGACGCTGAGGCAGGTGACGGGCAGCACGAAGTAGCAGGTGGTGACCCAGAACATGGTGGCCAGCAGGCCGGACTGCAGGGCCTGCGGGGTGGGCTTGCACTCGCGGCTGAAGGCAGTGTGGTTGTCGGGCTGCTCCACGCCGACCAGGAAGAAGAAGGGGCTGGCGGAGAGGAAGGCGAAGGCCCAGAGGACGCCGATGATGGCCTTCACCCGGCGCTTGGTGACGACCACCTTGGCCTTGAGGGGGAAGCAGATGGCGAGGTAGCGCTCCACGGTGAGGGCGGTGATGTGCAGAATGGTGCAGTAGGTGCAGCCCTCACTGAGGTAGTGCGAGAGGCGGCACAGCAGCTGCCCGAAGATCCAGGGCCGGGAGCGCCAGAGGCGGTAGAGGTCGAAGGGCAGCCCCATGAGGATAAGCAGGTCCGAGACGGCCATGCTGCCCAGGTAGAGGTTGGTGGTGGTCTTCATGTCGCGGTAGCTGCGAATGACCAGCACCGTGAGGACGTTGCCCGCCACGCCGACCACGAAGAGCCCCAGGCAGACGGCAGTGATGGGAACGAGCACCCGCATGGGCAGCGCCAGGCACAGCCGCTCGTCGCAGGGCGGCCACGGCCACGGCCACTCGGGCTCGCCGTCGCTGCCGTTCCCGCCGCTGCCGCTGCCGCTGCCGCCGCGCCGCATCCCGCCGGGGGACGCGCCGTGCCCGGGGCAGCGCCGCTGCTTCCCCCGGCCCGGCCCGGCCCCGCCCCGCCCCGCCCGCGGCCCCACCGCCCGCGCAGGTACCGCGCCCCGCCCCGCCCCGCGGGCAGGCGACGAGAGAGGGAGGGGAGAGGGGCGGCGGCGGTGCGCGCACAGGACTGACCACCAGCAGCGAAAAAGAAGGTACTTTTATTGTCACAGACTCTTAAAGGTACTTTGCTACATCGTTTTATGTATTTTCTATCAGACTATACAGGTTCGTCTTCATGGAGCCCGACGTTGTACAACCGTAAAGTGATATGTTTGGTAGTGTATCTATAGCGTTTTAAAAACTTTAGAGTTTCTCTTTTTCTTTTATTTATTTATTTTTGGAATGTACAGTATATGAGGTAAAATTAAGATTACATTAAAAACTGTCTTCAATGCAGTAATATGCACTGAGGCTCAAATGGCAAATACACTATTAAATGACTATCAAAAATAGGAGCTCATTTGAATTTTACTATGAAAAACGTAAGTCACTGCAGGTTACCTGCAGTAACAAATCTTACCGTTTTAGACATTCAACCGTAAGAAATCTCTGGGCTGTGACACGCAACCTCATTTGCACTGCCAAACATGGCACTTTTAAGAAGGTTCTAGAAAACATCAGTTATCGTGGTATCCTGCGGGGAGGTATCAGCCTATACGTACAAATGACAAATTCAAAATAAAATGTAAACATACAGTACATTTTAAAGACAGATCGTTCTCGCCACGTGGAGGCCAAGTTCTTTGCCATTCTTTTTTTTTTCTTTAAAAAAAACGAAACTCAGCAACATTATTCTACAGCACAGATCATTGGACGTATAAACAATTACAATACATGCCCGTTCTAATATAAGAGAAATTCTTCAGAGATCTTCAAAGCACAAGACAGAGGTTCCTTTTTTTATTATTATTAAGACTGACAGAAGTGTTTAATACTATTAAAAATGCTAAACTGAACACAACTAGAAGTCATTAATGATCCACTATCTTGTAACTCAAATAAATTAAAAGTAGCTAATTACAAAGTGTATAACAAATAACATAAGTGTGATGAGACAAGGAATTTTTTTTAAAGATAGTTTCACTACAAGCTTTGTGTCACTGGCAATCATTGACATCTAGCAAGATGTTCAATGGGATACTTGTTAAAATTCAGTCTGGTCATTCAAGAACTCACAAATGCAAGCTCACAAAACATTGATGAGTTATGCAATTGCAAAGTGCTCTAATGCAACATTAACTACATGCAATCAACAATTTGGTACAGTATCCAAAGAGACATTACATTAAACATTAGGATCTCAAGAAAAAAGCAGCTTTAAGTTTTCTGGTGCAAATTACTACACTTCGTCTTCTGATTTGGTGCCCCAAAGAAAGAAAGAAAAGAAAGGAAGGGAAAAAAAGAAAGATAGAAAGAAAACAAACAAAAAAAGGCAGTGCTTATTTCTGGTGAATGTGGCAAATGAATGCTGGGGAAACAGCAAAAATTCAATAATGAATTTTATCTCAAAATTCTATTGACTAGCCAAAATCAGAGGGCACAGACATCTGAATAAACTGCATCCAATCAAAGGTCAACTTCAGAAATGTGTTTTTCAATTTAAATAATAAATCTAAGAAGTTCTCTCACACTCTCCCTTCTATACTCAGAAGAAGTAAAAGAGGCATTTTTGTAAGTAAACATCAAATCCTGGGGGTAAGATAAACCACTTGTGCCATCTCCTTGTAGTCTTTCGAAAACATCTACTTGCAGTGAAGAACTCCACATTTATCAGATAAGAAGCTTCCTTCATGCATACTCTTCAATCCAGTTTATTATTTGCTGCCTGAGAAAAGCCCCTTCTGTTTTTCAGCATAAATCCTGCTTCCCAAATAATTAAGACAAATGAGGAGGTAGAAATACAGCGCTAAATTGCTTTCACAGCATCAGATTAATATTGTGTACAGCACAAGTTTGTTAGTGTAAGTTTTAAATGCGATCTACACATTCTTCCCTGTTATGTTAGCAACCCTTAGAAGTGTGGGCCAGGAAATCATCTTTACACTTGTGTTTACTGGTCAAACCCTTTTCGTTAAACACTGCGTGCCTGCCCCATATCGAGTTTGTACTGCAAGAAGGCATATAAAGAAAGGATTATATTTCTGTGGCTTGCATTTTAATAACATGTGTCAGCCTATACCTATGAGTAAGCATTTTAAAGTGGCTGAGAAAGTTTGCATCAGTCCCAATGCCGGTGCTAAATGCCTGGTTTTGTAAAAGCAAGAGAACAGAATTACTTTTAGATTATGAGAAAGTAAAATGTAATGGGCAGCATTATAAAATAGATCTCTTTTCTTCACTTTATGACGAAGTACTGAATGATAACAGCAATCAGAATGGAAAAGATAGCAAAAAGTGCAAGGATGACAGCAGCACACACTTGGTCGCTCTGTGACCATTGTGTCCTTGTGGTTTGCACAGTGTCCTTGTTGGTGCTTGCCGGTGGTTCAGTCCTCTGAGAGATGAATAGCACTGGGGTGCTGTAGGGGCCCACCAGGTCCTGGTGACCCGTGGCCTCTTGGCACTGGCGAATGGCACATGCGCGGAATCGGTATTCACAGTTCAGCTGGAGGCCTGTGTATCGGAACGACCACTCCGGACCCTTATAAATCTGGCAATAAGGGGGGGGGGAAAGGGATACATCAAGTAAAAAAGTCCTATTAAACACATGTATCTCAGTATGGTTTTGTTTATGGTGAAGGTGACTGTAAAAAGGATGACAACTCACCAGTGTTTTCACCCATGCAAAGAAAAATGGTCAAGAAGCTCAAACATGTAATTTAAATACCAGATAAAGTCTCCAGTCCTTTTGGTAAAACACAAGAACTACACTTGCTTTAGAGGAATGATGAGTACACACCAAATAAACTCTATCACAAGCCTCAGTGTTCAGGTGTTTTAGTAACCACTTAAAATGGGATGCAATATACAGTATCATATAATGGGACTTTAGGTAGTTAACTCTGTATCAAGCTAATTCATTAATCTAATGCAATCCAATGTACTTTGCTGTAGTTATTGGGTATTTAAAATATTATAGTTTATCCCAACAAACACTGTATCAGGAAAGCCACAAAGAGTCCTCTCCATGATTCTTAATTTCATCATATTCCCAAGACAGAGATGACTTTGAGGGTGTTCTCCAAAGGTCTCTCAGTCGGCTGGTTAACATGAGTTCACAACTCTTCAGCATGGAGTGTCTAATTCAGTGAAATCTAAATTCTGGTTTCTCAAATTAATTAAATTTGCAGCTATGTAAAGGGTCTGTGAAAGCCAACCAAAACTCATGAGGGCGCAATTATAGGTATATCAACAGATACTGAGGTATTTGGTGGGTAGCACAATGCAGTTTGATTTCTCTCTTTAAACTCCTTCACCCTCCAACCTCCAAATATCTGGAATTGCTTTATTTAACTGGTAGCACAATACAGAAATATCACATCATCAGGAGCTTTCCCTACAGTTACCATATTGTTAAACAGTATTCTGAAAATGCAAACTAGAAATGTAAAGAAGAAGGAAATCCCTTCTGATTCTGCTCTTTGAAGAGCTCTTGCTGTGCCTGAGGCTACTCATAGAGTTCTGTGCCAGCCAGACAGCTGAGCTTTACTGGAATCTACAACCTGGAGACTTTTCTCTCTGAGGCAGGGCAGGTCATTGGAAGTGCAGCTTCCTCAAAATTCTACTAAATTGAATAATGAATTTGGGAGTGAGCAAACAGGTCACTGATACACATCCTACTCCAGCTCCAGCTATGCCAGCTGGCAGGGGCTACCATCCTCAGCTGCTTTTCCCCAGTGCCTTGCCAGAAGTTGCCTTCCCCTTCAATGTGTTTCCTGGGGTATTTATATGATTGCTTCCTAACCCCTTTAAGATTTTGATGTATACAACTCAAACAGCACATTATTAACTTATTTTGGCTGTAGCATGGAGGGATCAATGACATAGGCGATTTGGATGATGGACTGGGGAGAAAGAGGAGAGGAAAGTGAAGTTTTGGCAGCAAAATGGCAGGAAACAGCTTAGAGTAGACTTCCAGGCAGTTTATTTTTTGTCTCTGTCAAATAAAATTGCCACCATCATGTCTAAGTGTCTTAAAGGCTGTTTTCATAGTGTTTACATCTTGATTGTCCCAGTTTTAATTTTTGCAAATTAGTCTTTTCATTTAATTCTAATTTACTATGCTAGACTGTTCTGCAGAGGCAAAAGCAATCACACACCTCAGTCTACTTTGTTATTTCCATACTCAAAGAGCAAACTTTATTTCCTTGCCCAGCTCATTTGGCAATGCACACTGATAATCAAAGCATGATTTGATTCTGTGTCTAAAAGCAACACAGACCTTACCTTACATAGCTAATGTTGCATTTACAATGTTAAAGTTACAAAAAAGAATATTCACATGGCAAGATAAACACCTCAGATTATGGTTCATCTTTTACTGAAAAAATTAACAAAAGGGCATAACAAACACAGTGCTACACTGAAAGTTATGAAACTATTAAGGCCTATAATCTACCAAAGCACGGGCAAAACTTATTTATTGAACTATAATAAAATTATAATGTACTAGAATTAACTGTTTCTGTTCTGGAAGGAAAGTTCCTTGGCTTAATAGTATGAAACAGTTTTCAAGCCTAATTTCATGTAAAATATCAAGCAGTTTATAGGGAAGCAAAATTACCACTGAATGCAGGATAATTTGTAGCTTGGCATTTTGAACTGCTTCTTTGCTCTTAGTGCAGCCAGAACCCTTCACCCCTTTTCTCCTCAGTCTGAATTCTGCACCATTAGCTAAAAGGTTTCTTTTTGTCAGTTGTTCCATTAGTGGATGACTGCCTCACCACTTGGGGTGTCAAACTATATTTAGTGAACATCAGTGTAACCCAGAGAGGCTGCAATTTAGAGCAGAATCTCCTTTCTGTGTGAGGATGGTTTTAGGAGATATGACCCGATATCATTTAGTAACAAAAAGTTAACACGGTGACTACAAACATACCCGAACACAGTAAGCTTTACTAAATCTAAACTAATCTTAACTAATTTTACTAAACTAGTTATCACAAGTAGTAATTGAAGAAAACTACAATAACTTAAATGCATCATACCTGTTTGAATTCTGAGTCTTTTCCCACCATAACCTGAAGACAGTAGATAACTGGATCACCCTTCATGGGCTGCAGAACCTCCCACGTGATTTCACAAGTGTGATCATTTATTCTCTCTATCCTTGGTGCTGAAGCAAGGAAGCACAAAAGTGACAGCTAGCTCTGCATTCCCTGTCACATAATGCCATATTCTAATGACCTGTAAAATTCTGTATTCTACTTGCTATTTTGTCTCAGAGAAACAACAAAATCAGATTCAAATGTATTCTTCCTCCAGTGTTTTCTGGAGAAACAACTAACAATTCATATAGGCCTCTACTGCTAGTTTAAGTATCATCCAAGAGAAAGCAAATAAAATTTGGAGACTGCAAGTGTGCATCAGATACCAAAAAAACTCCAAACTGGACTGCTTAAAATTATTCTAAACATGCTAGGAAGCATTTTCACCTTAACTTGCCACTCCTGGTAAGTAGGTATTCTAAGTACGAACCTTCTTATGTTAAAGAATGCATAAACCCTTAGTCGTTCATATTTGGAGAGACCATTTTAGACAGTTACATGAAAGGAGCATTTTCCCACTATCCCTACCTACACTTAAAAAATGGTTTAATATTCTCAATATCCCAAACACAGCATAAAACCAAAACCACCCTGCTATCATCCCACCCCCCAAATGCAAAAAGAAGCACCCTTACCCTTCAAGGCAGCTGGAACAGATTTGGGAGTAGTAAAAATGTATTCTTGAGAAAGGGGGCCTTCACCAGCTTCATTACATGCCTGAATACAAAATTTGTATGACGTTGACTCACTGAGTCTTTGAACTTTGTATGTATGACATGGTCCTCTGTACAAGGATACAAACCTGAAAATGCAATGAGTAGCTTATTTTGAACACAGAAAAGGACTTGTGAAGCAGCTACAGTATTGTCTTTAAATCTGTTCCCATAATTTCCCAGAATCTAATGAAAAGCCCAGAAACACTTATTTCAGAGTTAAACAGTGTTCTGGCTACTACAAAACAAGAAGTTCATTTTCCAGACCTAAGTTTTTATTTCTCATGTCTTTGAAATAAAAATCTCTTGCACAAAGAACTCTACAGATTATCTCTTACCAAAAATGGTCCTAGGCATTTTAAGAAACTATTTTGCATTTGAAACAATGGGAAAGGACAGCAGTTGTGCCTCTCAGTGAGCTGCATCTTTTTTCCTTGGCCATCTGCTCCTCCGACATCTTTAGCTTTTCAAAACTAGGTAACTAGATTTTAGCCTTTTGCCCATTTGCAACTCTTCCTTACTACACCTAAAAAAAGTGCCATGGATTCAATTGCTCTTGTACATCATTGTTGGAGATGGGCTGATGCAGATCTGCACAGGAGGGCACAGTCACAATTGTAGTGCACATCAAATCACTGAGAGTTTTGTGCACTGGCCACTCTCCTTCATGTTGCAATTCTCGCACAAACTGATCATGGCAGCTCTTATTTGATTTTAAGTTTTGGTGCCCCCAGGACACAGCACAAACTTCTCTCTTTCTGCAGGGGTTGTCATCTACTTAGGCTTTTTTTTTTCCTTTTAAAATTAAAACAGATGGTACTTGCACATGACCTAGGCTTTGGTAATGGCAATGAATTTCTTTCCAGTTAGAGAGTCTAATTTATTTTCCTCCTTACAGCACAGCAGTTTCACATAGTAGATCTCTTTTACCTTTTTATCAAGCTAAGGCTACTCATCAGATATGGAGCACTCTGTAGCAGTACCGCTCATTTTACCATTTAGGCAAGAGTTCCTGCTGTACCATCTAAGCTGACATTCTGATTTAAGATGAGACAGTGGATCTCTTAAAATAATAATTTGTACTATTTTCCACTAAAACAATTGCATATAAGGCAACAGAGAGTACAGCGTTCATCCCTTCCAATATTAAGTATATGAAAGTCACAACACTGACTGGACTTGTTACTTTGACAAAGTATTTAACAAAAAGGGAGAGGGAAAAGTGTGCTGGTAGGAAACACGATATTAAACTCTTCATGTTGAAGTGAAAGTAAAAAACAATGAAATTTTTAATCTTGTACATCTCCGCACCGAACACTAGAGCCCTTCTTGCCTTGCCAGATGAGATGATCTCCTACATCTGTTGTAAATTCAGCAAAGCATATGGAATTTTTCCTGCCATCTCCCAAGCATCAGACCCCAGTGATACTGGGCAGATTTAAAGCAATGCCAAAACCAACCTTCCATTCTTATCCTCCATTTGAAGGTGGTACTGGATGGAGTCAGTTAATGCTTTTGCAGTTCCCTCTCCCCACTTCAGCTTGAGAGTCTGAGAACTGTATGCAGCACATTCCAGGCGAGGCGGATCCGGGGGGAGAGGCTTTGTTTTCAGTTTTATGGTGTGGCTGAAAGGACCCGCTCCGAGACTATTTAGGGCTTGAATTCGTACTCTAGCATTTGGAAAAAGAAAGAATAAATTAACTTGAAATTAGAGTCTAAGAAATAATTGGTCATATCCACCATTCTCATTAAAGAGAGAATAATGGTACTTCCTACAATGAAGATTTTAATCAATATTATGCTTTGATAGACTGTCAAGAATATGCAGGTGTGTCACTTTCCTTACCATGTTTAAAGGACCTGGCTTGATTAAAAATAAAAATATTCAAAATAAATTCACATTAGTGAAAAGAAGCAAAAGCTCTGTGAGTTACTTCAAGAGTGGTTCATCTTTCTGTCTGTGCAGACCTTGTACCAGAATTTTTGATAGCCACGTTGGAGTGATGAGGGAAGGTAAAAAAGCCCACCCCAAAGAGGGGAAACCACATTTGTGACTGTTTTACCAGGTGAGTTCAACGATAACTAACAGACATTTTTACAGACTTTTTTGAACAGATCCTATTAATGTGAAAATAAAGTGATTGTGCCCAGCCACCTCTCTTGCTGTTTCCACCAGTAACACATCTCTGGGCACCTGCAAACATAAGCCCTCTTGGGTCTGCCTGCAAAGTGAGAAGGGGAAACCAGAAGTCACCAAAGGACATATAGCTGAGGAAGTTGTAGAACTTGATACTCAGGGATGTGGTAGGGTTTTGGTTTTCTTCTTTGATACTCCAAGGAAGACAATGCTGGCATTAGATTTGTATGTAAGAATTAAAAGGCTTAGCCAAGAAATTTATTTCTGGAAAGGAAAAAAGCAGAAAACAGAGGCTCTTTATGTATCTCGCAGGTAGCCATAGGGAGACAAGTGTGTCTAATTTCATTTTGCAGACTTAACATTTGCTTGTCCAAAATAGTATCTAGGTAACTGGAAAAAAGTAATCACAGTAATTACTTAAATTAAATTCTGGAACAGTCAACCACACAACTGCAAAATGTGGAAACACAAATGTGTGTGCAGGCTAAATATTTCTCTTTCACTACAGTAATATTTAACATCACGCTAACTTATTAAAGCCCAGAACTAAGGTTAATATATGCAATTTTTTATTTGCACAAAGAGTTGACAGTGTATTCTATAAAAAAACTTCTATGGGTAGAAGCTTCTCTTTTTTTCAGTCTACTAACACAGAGAGCAACAGCTCTTCAGATTGCCAGCATTATTGTTAAATAATTATAAGGCACACAGAAACATTGTAGTCTGACATAAAGCCTTAAAACAGTAATTAAGGATTCAGAAAACTGCAAAGCTGGATGATGTCCTCATACTGAAATCAGAGTGGGCTAAAAGTCTGACTTCAGTGGGACTGCCATTCTTCTTTAACACTGAGGACATGTTTTTGTAACAGGGATGTAGAGTGCCTTCAGGCAAAACTACTGATTTTTGCATTTTTCAGTAACCCTTAGACCAAACATAAGGGATGACTTCAGCAACTAAAATTCTTCAAAAGAGTTGCATAGTCGGTTGATTTTTCAAATTGATACTCTCCATGCTGACTTCCACTTTTTCTGCAGATAAGGCCTTGCAAGTTGCAATGACCTGTCATTAGGTCAGACTGGACATAGTCCTTCCTTGCATAGACTTTACCTTTTCAAACAGTGAAGCAACCAGTCCAAAACTAGTTATGAATCTGAATATGTAATGTGAATTCAGTGGAACTGACACATTAACCAGGCAAATACAACAATACCACAATAAACTAACACAAATTATTTTTTAAAGAAAATAAAAATATTATAGTTCATCTATTTATGATGATCATCACTAAAAAACTTTTTTTGCTCCATGGCTGTGCACTAATGTGTCTCTGAGAGTAATAATGAAGACAATTAAAAAATACAAGGAAATAAAGCATGTGCTCCTGTGGAGGAAACAGTAGGCTGTCAAGTAGCTGTGCCTCACATACCTGTATGTAGTATCTGGCTGTAAGCCATCTATAAAATAGGTCAGATCCTTCCCAACAGTTATTGGCTGCTTATCTCCAAAGTCTATGCTGTAGCCAAGGATTTCAGATCCATGGTCACAAGGTTCTTCCCAGCTTATAGCAAGGGATGTGGAAGGAGAATAGTGTGGACTTTCAACTTCATCTTCACTTAGTCCACGAAGACAGGTCACAACTGCAGGTACAGATGCTGGAGTCATACATGCCACTACTTCACTGAAAGGGCCTGCACCTGCAACATTCACTGCCTGCAAATCCAAAGTAGACCATGTTTTTATGGCAGAGTCAAATTCCTGTTTCCAGATTTCACTAACAATAGTTTTACATCTTTACCTGAACCCTGCAGTAGTATATAGTGGCAGGCAAAAGCCCTTTCACTTCACAGCTGAGCCCAGGCCCACAATAGGACATCTGCATGCATCCTTCCACACCGCCCCACTCCAGTCGATATTCTGTGACATCAGCTCCATTACTTACTGGTACCTTAAATACAGATATAAATAATTAAAAGTTAAATTCAATGACTTAACAAAACTCAACCAAACTCACCACATCTTTTTTTTTTTAATTTTGTTTTGTTCCAGAGGAATCTTACCCTCTCATTTCTTCGCTGATTTTTAATTTAGTACAATACAAATAACAAGCAGAATATGATACAAACTTCAGGAAGTTCAACTAAAACAATAGCAAACACAAAGTCCTGAACTGGGATAAAAAGGTACAGGCTGAGGAGCAGCCTTACAAAAAAAAACCCCTGTGTGTCTTGGTGAGAAAGCTGAATGTGAATCAGCAGTGTGTGTCTGATGAAGGTGAACTACATATTGGCTGTATTAGCAAATAAGCAGCAAGGAGGGTAAAAGGAATAATGACTCCCCTCTACTCAGCACTTGTGAGGCTGCATCTCCAGTACCATGCCCTGTCTTGGGATCCCCAAGAGGAGATGGACACTGACGTAATGGAGTAGGTCCAGCGAAGGGTCATGAAGCAGGAGAGCAACCAAAAGGTAAGGCTTATTTGATAATACAGCTAAGGGGAGGTCTTACTGCTGCCTTAAATTACTTACTGGGAGGGTACAAAGATTATGACAAAAATTTTTCTTGAAGATCTCAACAGTGCCTAGACAAGAGTCATGACTTGCATTGAAGGGTATGTTGACTAGACATACACAAAAAAATCCTACAGAATAAGAGTTTACCCAGACAGTTTTACTAGGCTGCAACATCTTCATACTTGGAGATAAATAAAATTTCACTGGGAAAGGCCCTGAGAAACCTCACCTATTTGAATAGAAGGTTGAACTAAATGACATCTAGAGGTCTACCTGTGCCTTAATTACTGTGTGATTCTGTAAAACAGCCA
This sequence comes from Acanthornis magna, assembly GCA_036785705.1. NCBI lineage: Eukaryota > Metazoa > Chordata > Aves > Passeriformes > Acanthizidae > Acanthornis > Acanthornis magna. The sequence continues at coordinate 21,019,111 of JAWUZG010000090.1, forward strand.
TCTAACATCACTGACATTAACTCTACCTGAATGTTGTAAGAGATTTTTTCAAAAGGCTTTGCCTTGTAGATATTTAAGGAGTGCTCCTCTGACATTCCTCAAGTAGGAAGCATGAACACTGCTTTCCAGGTAAAACAGGTTTTGGTCTTTTTCTGTACAGTTCTGTAACTCAGATACTTCACCCCATCTCAAAGCCACTAAAATGCTGTGTTTAAACAGTATTCCCAGACAGAATACTTCTTTTTAAAAGCTTAACTTTTATCTATTGCATTTTTTAAAATCAGACATCTAAATACTATGGGTTTATAGGAAGTCTGTGAGGCTTTTGCTACATTATTACTGACGTAATTATATGAAATTAAATCAGATTATAAAACCAAGAAATACGCAATAATCTATTGTATTATGTGGATACATTGTCTCTGAGGAATGATAACTACATTAAAGAAAAATTTTAAGACGAGACTGCATCACTCAGAAATGCATAGCAGAAGCTGTGGCAAAACTCTTAAACAAAAGAAGATTTTTAAACAGTTTTAAGCAGTAAGATCCAGTACCTGCAGCCTGCCAACTTACACCTGCATGATGAATGACTAAGGTTTTACCTATTGGATAATCAGGTAAATATGCTTACAAAAAAAGTGAAAATAAAATAAATAAAAATTAAAATGCAGTATTAGGCTTTTCAAGTTGAGCTAAAAAATGCAGACCATCATGTTAAGACAGGTGTTACCATGGCATTCTTACCTCCCAAGACACCTGAGCACATGCAGCAGATCTGCACACCACTTGAGGGGGCTTGCACTGATCTGGGGGTCCAGGTGCTGTAGTTATTTCACATTTTTCCGAGTAAGGTCCAAACTATTAAAAAGGGAGTTGATACAAATAAATCGTAAAAATAGAATTACTACTTTTTAAATAATGGTTTCCCATAGTAGGGACATGTAACAGCAGCCTGAAACTTTGTATTACTTCTTTATAAAATAAATTTTTGTGGACAGTGGATTGAGGATTTATTTCACTATCTGACAATTCTCCAGAAGAGCTGTAAATTATTCTTCACTCCAGCAAATGCAATGTGAATAAATTTGACACTTCAAACTCTTGGGAAAAACAGGGAAGTGCTATCCAAAGCCTTATTTTGAAGTTACACGATGACTGCACTGGAACATAAAACAATTTGTACTGCCTATTTATACCTATTTATAAGAAATAAAGGATTCAAAAACTGCTGAGCTATGAACCATTCTTTGCAGGGTGGAGGCAGGATAAAAGTTAGGATAATGCTTTAAAGCCTTCAGCTGCAGACCTCTTCACAAACCGTGTCAACTCATCCTGACAGTTTTTTATGAAGTGTACATTATTGAACAAATCAGGACTTTGGGTACATAACTAAATAAAGCTTGTTCTACAGCAACAATTGATTTAAACACATTTAATACTCCAAAGAGGGAAAATAGTCTTGTATCTGATAAAACATGTACTCGAAGTTAAACTAAATATAAAAATGGAGAGTCAGGAAACTAATTATTATCTTCTAGAACACCAACAGCTGTAAAAATAAAGGTCAACCAATTTACAGAGCTGTATACAGGAAATAATTTGTTACCTTACTTCACATGAGAATACAGAAGTTGTAACAGTACTTTAATAAAGTACTTAGCATTTCCTAATATTACTACTCAGATAAAAGACATAATTAGCTATTTTCTCTTCCCTTCATCTAAAAATTCCCTTTATTATAAACTGATGTTTAACTGTCTGTTCCCACACAACAATAAGCTATGTGATTCAAATGACTCTACATTAGGAAATCCTCATTTTAAAACTACTGTTAAATGCTTCTTTTGAAATAGAAGATCCTTAATAGTGATTGCAGTCTTTGGAACTAATTTCATTTCAGACTGCCTCCTTACCCCAGCCTTGTTAGCTGCTCTCAGTCTGAAGCTGTACATCCTTCCTGGAAGAAGGCTGCCCACTGTGCATTCAACATCAGAACCCTGGTAAACCTCTCTGTGTTCATCCGTTTCTGCCTGAAACATTTCCAGACCATAAATGGTAATGGGTGAACCACCATCTACCTGAGGTGGTCCTAAAAATAAGAAAAGAAAGAAAAGCTTATTCAATTTTAACACATAACACATTTGGATTCCTTACAATCACTAACACTTGTAATAGAATTACCCCAACGCAGCTGAATTTCTCTTGCTCTTGGTCTACCCTGTAGCCTTGGAGGCTGGCATGGACCAGGAACCACTGCTGGTGTCTGCACCAGTAAGGAATCAGATACCTACAAATGAAAGATAGATTAATGAAGTTGTCCAGGCCAAAACAAGAACTATCAGTTATGCCACAAGTTAAGGCAGATATCTGAGTCAGAAACAAGATATTCCCCTTTTTTAATGACATAATCAAATATGTGAAGAGGTTGAAGTGATCTGGTCTGTATTTCTTGTAATATAGACCATGTCAGAATAATCACACAATATGCAAAACGTGCTTTTGTATTTTGGTACACATGCAAGAGATAGACTTAAAAACAGTGGTTAATTATCAGTACAAATCTGGTATAGATGCTTGAAATATGACTCATTCAACATAAACTCCTTCTCTTTTGCATCAGACTGCAGTTTAATGAGTTCTAAATCCTTACTCTTAAGGGTTGTATACTTCCTGTGGAAGAACTTCTCAGCAAGCAAAAGTGGGCAGAAGCGTCAATCAGAAAAGATAAAAAAAAAAAGGAGATTTCAACTTTTTCATTGCTTAGCAATACTTAATGTGCAACAAGCTTCCACCTCTGATTTGAAGTTTGGGCAAAAATAACCTAAGAACATAAAAACATGCAGCAGATGGCACTCACTGTTCTGGATGCGGACAGAAGCAAACAGAGACAGTGAGGGGTTAGTAATTAGCTTCAGTGTGATACAGAACAAATAGGAAGTTGGAAAGCCTTTAAGTTGACAGAAAAAAAGAAACTCAGAATGTCATTGCACAACTGGTTTCCACATATGTTCAGGAAATACTGGATTGGACGATCTGCTGCTTTTCAATTCCTCTGAATGCATTGTTGCACTGAACAACTGCTGCTACTTAAAAAGCAGAAATGTTTCTCAGGACGCATATGTTCACGAGAAGCTGCAGGAAAGTTAATTACATCCTTCTTTATAGTTCTTCTGTCGGTTTCTGACACCTTGAAAGAGTATCAGGACTTTCTGGAAGTTATCTTCTCTTTGGTACTTAATGTTTATTCTGAAGTCATGGGGGTGGGTTGTGGGGCAGTAGGTCGGCCGAGTAAAAGTGTCCGAAGACTTGTGGTTTGGTGACTGGGAAAGCACTGCAGCCAAGCCAGCTTTGAAGGAGTCCAGATTCATTCTTAAGACAAAGTGGCTGTAATCAAGGTCATCTTTGCAGGAGACTTCCATGTGGAGGAAGAGCACATACATTTCATGTCGTAAGGTGGGGCTGGGTAGAAATGGCAAACACCAAGAATGCAAAGCTTTTAAGATTTTTGTGGAGCAGCTTGACAGTGGAACCCTGCTGGAAGCCTGCAGAGAGTCAGGGCTGGCTTTGTTACACTTGTTGCAGAGAAGGGAGAGGAATAGAGCATGATATTTTGGCACTGGCAACTGAACTACACCACAGAAGTGACAGTGCACATGGGTGTTTATGCAATGTGTATATATGAGGGAGCACAGTATGGCACAGCAAATTGTTTGGGAATACGGAAAAGTAGGGCAACGTAAACATTTTAATTGTGCTTGAGACAGCATGGGAAGAAACTACAGAGCATAACCCTGTAATGCCTGAGTGAAGACTCTTCCTCCCCTGCCTGCTGGGTTGACTGTTACTCAGACAAGGTACTCCACTCACTACAGTAAATACATTAAATTCACAGAATCACACAATCTTCTGAGTTGGAACGGATCCACAAGGATCATCAAAGTCCAACTCCTGGCCCCAAGACAGCCCCAAGATTCACACTATGTGAGAGACCATTGTCCAAATGCTTCCTGAACTCTGTTATGCTTGGTGCTGTGACCACTTCATGGGGTGCCTGTTCCAGCACCCTGCTTACACTGCTGTAATGAATTAGGCCTTAATAAATACACTGTATCAATGTATCACATAGGAAAAGAATCTGTTTCTGTAAATAAGACAATCATGTTAAACAAAATATAATATCAGAAAATAATGTTCACATGTATTTCTTTAACAAATGAGCAGAAACTTGAACCACTGAGCATCAATACTGGAACTTCTCTGACGTTCTAATTATGGCTATTTTGTTAGGCACTTCTGCACAATATTTGCTTAAATATCTACTGGACCAGATTTTCTTACAGAGAGAAATTTTATTTAATAAAAATATTAGCTCATATTACCGTGCTTTGTCCTCCTTCCCCAACGCAATATACACGTAACCGATAGGAAGAGCCCGGATTTAGTCGGTCACACACATGTTCCCTAGCGGCTCCGCTGTATATTGTATCCCATTTGTTTCCTGAAAGGTTAGGAATAAGTGTGCAATGAACCAAAGTGTAATTTGCCACACTTCAGTACCAGCCACAGCAGGTATCCTAACTTCACTAAATAAGTGTGTGCCTGATGTTTATTAAAAAAAATAGAAATTGAGACTGCTTTGAATTTCCTGGAAGATCCTATAATTTTATAAAGATAATTTCCTAACTGTAGATCTGTTGAAGTGAAATAGCTTCCTTATTTGGTATTTACCTTAACTAGAAGAGAACTTCTTTTTAATGAAGTAGTTATTAATGGATCAGCAAGCCCATCCAACATCATAATCAAATGAACAGGAAAGATACAAAAGTAAAATTTTCCATGGAAAAGAAACTTCAAATTACATCATAATTTTGAAGGCTGTCACTACAGTTTACAATTGATGAAGTTTGTTCCTGTGCCCCTGAATGGCCCAGCAGCATCTGAAATACTGATTCCATTATTCTTAAATCAGAAACCCTTTGGCAGTCTCTCTGTCTTTTTAAGAGATTAAGCAGGGAACCTGGGAACTTTTAATTAAATCTCCAACAACTCAACACACCACAGAATTTAGAGGCCTGGGAATGAAACGTAATGCACAGCTCACTAAATTTGCATGAAAGGCTTGGGTGCATCATTCCAAAAGTGGCTTAATGTGGACATGTGACAGAGAGGGGAAAGCAACAGACTAAGTATAAAAAGAACCACAGTTGAGAGACCTGAGAGGGCCCCCATCATATCTGGGGACAGTGCTCTGTCTTAATCTGACACAGCATCGGAGAAGTTTAAACTTTCATTCTCAATGTGACTGTGTTTCTGTACTCAATAAGGCTACTTAGGAGGTCTAGATTTTTAAACAATTTAGCAAGATAGGTTTATGTTCAATTTAGAAATACTGTCAGTTTCCTTTCTGTATGAAAGAACAGAAAAGCAAATAGTAGAAAGTTATCCCAGCTGCATCATCGTTCTCCTTTAATAGTGATAAATGGAGTACTAGCTTTTCTTTCATCTGCCATGCAGACAACAAAGCTACATGTCCCTGTCTTCCTGCCCTAAAATGCCTGAAATGTGTCATTTCATTTCCAAAACTGAATACACCTCATTAGTAAGTTAAACAAAAAGCATCTCTTGCATCACAGAATTTTGTGGCATCTTTTATTTTCTAATTCAGAGCAGAACGACTTCTTATATACAAGCATCAATGTGCCTCTATTTTTCTTTTTTTTATGTCAGTCCCTGGCAATAACTTTCCCTCTCATAATACATATTTTATTCTTCCCACATGCACACAGAGACAGGAAAAAAACCCCTACACAACTGAATGCCAGCGTGTGCTCTTAATACTTACCACTTAAGCCTTCAGACATTTCCACAACATATGTATTTATTGCTGCTCCCCCATTGTCTTTTGGTGGATCTATAAAAAACAGACATATTCCAATAAGCGAGGTAAGTTAAATAGCTTTATACCTTTAGGAGAGGATTTCCCAGAGGCAAAATCAACAGACAGTTGGAGATGGGTGCTTATCTAGACCAAGAGCATCCTAGTCCAGGGCAGTGGCAAATCACTCCAAGACCTGCTGTGCGAAAGCCAGCTCTCAGCCCTCTGTACAGTCTACATAGGAAAAGTGACAAGGGAATCGCCCCTGGCAGATGCCACAGCAAACATTTCAGTCTCAAGTGTTGTGGAAGGCTGCCTGATTATGGATTCAGGGACACAGAATCTAATGGTCCTGTAATTTGGACTGCAGACAGGAAGAATTATCATACTGATTTGTGTATAAGAATATTTCAAAATTATTTAAGGACAGAATTTCAGAAATCTGAATATTTCGGGACAGAACAGAAGTCAGGAATTGTACACTGAAAACTTATCTCTTAACTTCTAACACATCACTAGAAATTGAGTGCACTATCCTCACTGGTACAGTATTCATATACAAGATACAAATCTACAGACCTTTGACATATAATCCTAACACTGTTTCTCAAAGATAACTTAGAAGACAGAAAAATTAGAATAATGTGAAACAACATTTTGAGCAAATATAAAGACAGCATTATACGTCAACACAGAAGAGTACTCCTGCCCAAACATTATGGATGTGCTGGATGAAATGATGTTGGCTTTTAGGCAAGGGTTACGTATCATTAACACGCCAGCTAAATAAAATGAGACTTATATGGCAGACAGCACTTCTTTAGTTGGAAGGAAATTACTCCAAATGAAAAATAAAATTGTCACATTAATTATCACATAGAAAGAATATTAATGCTCAAAATAAAGACTATTAAAAGTTTTATATAAAAATAGATTTTTTAGGTAGCTTTTGATTTACAAGTCAGGTATTTTTAATAACTACGTACATTATTCACCATACATAAAAGATCAAGTTTCAAGTCCTGATATAGCAAAGCATTCTGGAAAGATGCAAGACTGGACCTGCTGAGTATTATTTACACTCTACAAGTAACTTTCTTAAGCTAACAAACACACTATTAAATAGAAATATGTAAGAAGTAACAATAAATACCATTTTTAACTGTTTGATTTTTTGCTAAAGTACTGCATCACAAAGTACTGTTTAAACTTGTCTTTTACAGCATAAGGCTAAAAAATCCTGAGCCTAGGGAAAAGTTTCTCAAGATCCTTAGTGAATAAAATTTATCTCTCAAAACCAAATAGCTTGAAGATACAGGTTGAACTTCAATCTTCTCTTCTGATAAGAACCCAGAATGTCATAGCACCTACTTTTTGTGCCAGACAAACAGAACTTCTTAGTACATCAATTAACTATGCTTTTTTAATTGTTGTAGTCCTCTGCAATAACAGTCCCAATTACAATTAGCATATTATTCTTCCCATATAATTACTTATACTGCCACACTAAGTATTTCGAATCAGTATTTTTCCATGAGAACGGATCATAATGGCTCAGTTGACTGAAGTGCTATTGAAACCTGACCTTCTGTATAAAATATATATATATACATAAAAAATACAGAAGATATACTGTAAATAGAGCTGGACAACATTCTTACCCCAGATTATTTTAAAACTCTGTGCATGAATCTTTCCTTTCACTGTGGGTTTTGAAGGTACTCCAGGTTTGTCTGGACAAGTAATGTATTCCACTGTCTCACTTGGACTGCTTTTCCCTTCTGAGTTATAGGCAATGACCTGAAAATATATATAAAATACTATCAACGCACTGCATAGTGGTATGCTATTCACTGTTTATGGTAAGGACAAATTAATTTATATGTATATTTAGACAGATAGATACGTAATAACTTAGCACAAGAAATAAAGTTATAATACACATTCATTTTACATTTTCATTAGTCCCACAGTTAGAAAATCGCTACACTGAAAATATAAACGCATGAAAATTGCCAGAAAAAAACAAATCCTTAAAAAAATCCCTCTCATCCTAGTATAGTACCTTCTTTTACAGAAATGCATCCAGCGATAAAAAAGTGTATACATGGATAAGTTGTATTAACAACACCAAAGGGGATATAAACTTCTCAGTCCCAAGGAAAATTATGACAAAGGTTGTCATGAAAGTCACAGGAAGGACAAGAAATTATATTTATCAAGGATAAATCGTGTTTAATCAACCTGAGCGCCTTCCATGATGAAACAACTTGCTCAACAAAAAGGGGAGAGCTGTAGACATAATCTGCCCTAATTTTAGTTTGATCTCCACAACATCTATGTAGACAAGCTGGTTAAGATAGAGACAGAACAGATGGACCAAAAGATGAGTGCAGAAAACCTGACAGAATACCAGGGTGAAAGGGTGTTGGCTAATGGTTTGAAGGCAAATTAGTAGCTGCTCATGAGTGGATTTCCTCAGCAGCCAATCCAGTGTCAGATTCTATTAATTATCTTCAGAAGTGATCTGGATGACAGGAGTGAGTGATGCTCCTAGATCTGCATATAGCACCAAACTAGGAGAAGATAGACATGCTGGAGGGAAGAGCCACCATACAGACTTCGATAGGCTGAAATATTGCATGAACAAGAACTGTATAAGCTTTGGACAAAAACACAGTCTTGCACCTGGGATGGAATAATCCCAGCACCAGTGCAGTCTGGAGTCTGACTGTAGCCAGTTTTTCTTTTTTCAGCTCTGCTGAGAACGACATTGGGATTCTAGTAGGAGCGAGCCAAATGAATCAGCAAAGCATCTTGGCAGTAGCAAAACCAAATTTTTTCATGGGCTGCATCAGCAAGAATTTATCCAGAAGAACAAAGGATTTAATTATGTCACTTTACTCAGCACTTTAAAAACCATGCTTGGAATACTGTGTCCAGTTTTGATCCTCCCAATTCAAGAGACACTGGGAAACTTGAAGGAGTTCAGAAGAGGGCCAGCATGATGATCAGAGGATTAGAGAACCTGACATAGGAAAAAAAGCTTTGTTCTGCCTAAGTAAAAAGAAGTTTCATTGGAAGGATCTAATCACAGCCTTCCAATACCAAAGAGATAGTTACAGAAGAGATGAAGACATTGCCTTCCAAATGATCTGTGATCACAGGACAAGAGCCAGTAGACGCAAAGTGTGTTACGGGAATTCTAGCTGGGTATAAGAAAATAAATGAATTACCATTAGAACAGACTGCCCAAAGAAGCGGCTGAATCGCCCTTGCTGGAAATACCGAAATCTCGGCTCAATAGGGCTGGGACAGGGCTGAATTGCCTAAGCTAAGGCCCTGCTTTCTACACAAATTTGACCCGAATGATCACTAAAAGTCCCTTCCAGCTTAGACTTCTCTGTGATTCTAGGCAAACAAATTCCCGCTATTCTTTACTTTTCTTAATTTTTAGTTTAGTTTAGCAAAAAGCTAAACCATCTAGTAAAAAAAAAAAAAAAAAAAAAAAAGAAAGAGGTTTTTTTGGCTTTTAGATCTGTTTTAAAAATGAGTAGAATTGAAAGGACAGCAGTGATGTTAGTACAGACTGAGAAGAGGAAATGCAAGCTAACATGTCTCTCAGACATTAAGTCTCCCAACACAGTTTACAAGATTAATAATCATCTGGTTGTCTTTGTGCCCTTACAAATGAAGTTAAACAGGCAGTTAGCATTTACGTATTGTAATAAGGTTTCAAATGGTTATAAAGTTTCTTTCAAAAGCCTTAAGGAATATTACTACTAATTAAGTCTTTCCCCTGTATAATAAAAATTAAAGACCTGATTAACATAATATTTGTTTCTCCTCTATGCCCCATGAATGAGCGAACAGAGACTTCTGTTTATTGTTTTGCTAATAAAAATAGGGTATAAACATTGAGGTTTTTTATTTTAATGAGAAACTTAGGATGTTTAAGTAACTATACATTTACTAGTAATGAGTACAATAAATGGGTAGGATTACTTTCAAACGAAGATCATGATCAAATCCTGCAAAAGCTAGTTTCAAGCCAATTAGATATTCTTTAGTTCATGTGTGGCCATAATAGTGTGGGAAACGTACTGTATATTTTAAATTATTTAAATATCAAGTTATGCAAAACCCCCAACAAAATCATATTCAGAAGGGCAAAATATCATCCAAAAAGGAGTACTTACATGCTTCAGTGTTAACTCAAAACAAATCAACCACCCTTAAACTATTACTTTTCATACTGCAAAGAGAAGCTGTTCTTCAACAATTCCCAAGTCTTCCTTAAGAAATAGTATTTTAGGTATATGTGTGACAACAAACAGCTATCAACACTTTTCACTTGCAGACAGATGACGTTATTCTGACTGTGCCTCAAGTTGCACTAGGGAAAGCTTAAATTGAATATTAGGAAAAATTCCTTCATGGGAAGATGGGAAGAGAAATCAAGCATTGGCAAAGCTGCCCAGGGAAGTGATTGAGTCACCCTCCCTGGAAGTATTTCAAAGACGTGCTGCTTAGGGACATGGTTTAGTGCAGGGTTAACAGTTGGACTTGATGATCTTATAGGTCTTTTCCAACCTATATGGTTTTGTGATTCATACTGTGGGACATGTCTTTAGCTTTGTTCCAAAAACCAAGCAACTATTCAAGAGTGACTTAGAACATAGAATAGCCCAGGTTGGAGGGGACCTAAAAGATTATCTGATCCAACCCTTCAGGGAAAAGTGTGCCTAGATGAGATTATCTAACACACTGTCCAGTCATATCTTGAAAGCATCCAGTGATGGGGACTCCACCACATTTCTGAGGAGGTTGTCCCAGTGATTACTTCACCTCACTGTATAAAATTTCTTTCCTAGACCAAGATGAAACCCCTTCCAGTGCAACTTGCAGCTCTTGCCCCTGGTACTCTCCAGGTGGCTCCTTGCAAAGGCAGAACCTCCCTCCTCACTTTAGTCAGGCTTTAAGTACTAGCAAACTGTGATGAGGTCCCTCCGAGCCTTCTACAGGGAGAAAATACAGAATTCCTTTACACTTTCATTATAGGGCAGGTTAGCCAGTCCTTTCGTAATTTTTTTACCCTCCTTTGGACCATTTCCCAGACTGCCCATCTTTTGTGAATTGTGTGGATCAGAACTGGACACAGTTCCCCAGCTGTGACCTGACATGAGCTGAATACAGTGGGAAGATCTCTTACTCTGCTAGCAATGCCACTGCTGAGTCAGCCCAGGATCCAGTCTGCCTGAAGGTCCCTTACAGCAAGGTTGCTCCTAGCCTATAGAGGGCTCTTTCCAGCCCAGGTGCAGAACTTTGTACTTGTGTCTATTAAACTTCATACTGTTTTTGCTACCTCACTCTTCCAGCCTGTCCAAGTGTTTCTGTAAGATAGTTTTGCCTTCTGATGTGTTCATCTGACCGCTCAATGTGGTGTCACCAGCAAACTTGGTGATGATGCTTTCAAGCCCATCATCAAGATCAGTTATGAAATGAACAGCACGGGGCCTCATATCAATCCCTAGGAGTTCCTACTTCAGACAGGCTGCCAGCTGGACTAGAAATCATTGATCACCACCTTTTGGCTGGGGCCTCTCGGCCAGTTTTCTACTCATCTTGCATACTACCCATCCAGTTTGTGTCGTGCCAATTTGTCCAGGAAGAAGGGTGTGGCAAACTGTTGAATGCTTGCTAAAGTTCAGGTAAAGAACATCCACTGATCTCCTTGGACCAACTGGAAGTGTTATCTTGATGTAGGACATGATTAGGCTAGCCAGGCATCATTTACTTTTGGTGTAGGCTTTTTGCAATTGCCTGCTTTGTTTGGCTTGTAATATTTTCTAGGAAGACTTTTCCCTTTCTTTTCCAGAGACTGAAGTAAGATTATTAGGCCTGTAGTTCCCTGGGTCCTCTTTTGGGCCCTTCTTGTAGATGGGGGGTATTACATTTGCCCTCTTCCAGTCATCAGGGATATCCCCTGGTCTACATCACTTTTCAAATGTTATAGATACGTCTTGCAGCAATGTCACCCACTTCTCTTAACATCCAGGAGTAGACTGAGCCCTTCCAAGAGACCAAAGCACAGCCTTGTCACAGCTACCTTCTTGCTGTGACCTGGGATCCAGTTATGCTGGTAAAGGCAGAGGCAAAGAAGGTACTGAAAACCTCTGCTTTACTGGCATTATTAGTAACCTGCTTCTCTGCCCTATTTAGGAATGATCTCTGTATGTTTACCCTGTGCTTCTACTTACTTCTCACATATCTGAAGAACCCTTTTATGTCATTCTTGACATCTTTGGCCAATTTCAGTTCTAGCTGATCCTCAGTCTTCCTGACTGTAACTCTGCCTGTCCTGGCAAAGTTCTTGTTGTCCTTGATGGCTATTTGATCACCTTCCCATGGCCAGTATGCTTCTTTTTAGCTTTTAACCACACCCAAAAACTCAGTTAGGCCAGACTTCATCCTGAACTAAAAGTTCAGCCATTAAGACTTAATTAGAATGGGCTCAGCACCATGGTAATATGAATGATTTACTAACAACTTTTTTTTAATCAAGGCTGCTTCTTACCCCAACACTTTAAGTTGTGTTTGCTATCAAAGAACCCATAGCTACACTAAGTAATATTACCCATGTATATGAAACAAAACAGCCAAATAAAACCCCCCAGGTGTTAAGAATGTGACTTGGAGTTTCAAGATACTTGCAACTGTGTTATGCCCTTGCAGAGGTTCTTATTCCTTCAGCTGAAACAATAATGCAGGTGTGTTTAGCCAATAGTTTTAAGAGATTGAAATTGTAAGAAACTGGCATCAGATTTAGTTTTCCTTAAAAAGACCCTCCCCACTTCTGAGTCAATCTCAAGCTATTCTGGTGCCCAAACATATGAAAAAAAATCTTACCCTAAATTTATATTTTGTACTGCGCCTCAAATTCTTCACCGTGTAGGTAAGATCATCTCCATCATATTTGGGCTTGAAACCATATCCCTGCAGAATTAAATAGGATTATTTGAAACGTTATCTTTGCAGACCAAAGGATCTAACATACTCCATACAAATAAATTACTGTTTCAAACTGTAGTTATGCTTCTCTGACAAAGTAATAAGTGCATCTTCATCGTGTAAACACAATTTTTTTTTAAGATAGGAGAATTCATTAATCATTTTCCAATCAGGAAAGGAGAAAAGAACAGTAAGGAAGACTTATACAGTGTCAGTAGAAATTATACCTAATACTTTCAAACAGTAGAACAGTACTAATTTTAAAACAAATGTGGTTAGTCTGAAATGAGACCTAGAGGGACCACACTTCATGATGCAATTGCTTTGATCCAGCTCTTATAAGGCTTAACTTTCACGCACAAATTCACAAAGTTATAAGCAATTTAGAAGTTTGCAGGAATGGGGCTTAATAACACGAAACACAATAAAAAGAAGAAAGCTAGGTGGCCTGGTCACAGCAATGACAAGTCATTAGTGTAATTTCAGTAAATACAGTTCCTTGCAGAATATCTTGGCAAAAATAATAATTGCTACACTTAATACAATAATGTATCAAATATATCGAGAATAAGTATTCTAAACTTACTGAGTTCTCATCCTCCATCTCTAATATATATGAGATTCCTTCATCTGATGGTGTTCCTGAGGGTTTTGTCCACTGAAGGGATAACCAAGTAACTCCAGCATTAATCAGCAAAGGACTTGCTGGTGTGGTTGGGGCAGTGCCTGAGGTATGATACAGGACTTCTTCACTAAAATCACTGTTTAAAACAGACAGTATGTAAACTAACTAGACACAATAATTAATATCTAAAAACGAAAATTCTTACTAAACACAGCTATGACAGTTTCTTGGACATATGCACAAGGGGAAATTGCAAGCTGTTACATGCAAACAACTTAACTTGCCCGTGAGTCTGCCAGTAACAAAACATCTGAAAAAGGTTATCATGTTCATAATTGAAAGTTTCCTTTGCATGATATAATTACAATGTTTTGCTAATCAAAATGTTTTGCTTTTTCATAATAACTCAGAATTCTAAAACACTAAAGCTCTATATGCAATAATATACTAATACTACAGTGTCCTTCCTTTTCAAAGTGAAATCATGAAGGCATAAAAGCATTTATGGCAAGATCTCAAAACAAACTTTGTTTATTTTGTTTTACAAGCTTACTTTGAAATACTAGTTTCTCTAGTGATTCAGAAAATAGAGTAATAGTCTTATTCAATGGTAAGCTACCTTAAGAGTTGATAAAATGAAAGTCTTATTGCAGAAAAAGGAGAGTGTATACCATTGAATCTCCTAACACAACTGTTATCCTTATCTGATTTCGATTAGATACACCTTGTGGTGAAAATACAAATAAATTACCTAAAAAGACCTACTGTGAAACAGAGGGATGCAAAAGTCAGTATACATGTCCTAAGCTTGCATAGATGGTCTGACACGCATCCGGCTAGACTAAAAAACCCAATCTGCTCTCAGCTGGCTTTGCTGCTTCTACATCAGATCTGAAGAACCACTACAAACCCAAAGCTAGGTTAGTTCTTTTAACCATAAGAAACTAATGTCAAAGATGTAATTTTAATCTAAAAGCTTCTACATCAGATCTGAAGAATCACTTACAAGCCTAAAGCTAGTTTAGTTCTTTTAACCATAAGAAACTAATGTCAAAGATGTAATTTTAATCTAAAAGCTAAGGATTATCTAAGTGAGCATCAAGAAGCCCTGAAAACAAAATCCTCTGTTATAGCTGAAACAAAGGTACCAGTTTAATATCTCATGTGTTTTGAACCTGACTTGCCTGAAAAATCTCAATAAAAAGACAACTCAATTTCACTTTCTCTCTTACTCAGCCTATATTAAAGTAATGCACATGTTATAAATTTTGGTCTACGTTGAGGCATTTCAATGAAAAAACCTTACAGACTACACATTGTCAAGAGTGTTGAATGCACAGAAAACAGACATACTGTCTGTGAGGACTGTCAAAGATGTGAAGCAAGAAGGCAAAAAGTACAAAATGAGAAAACTTTTAAATTTGTGAGAATATTAATTTTTTTTTTTTGTAAAAAGTCACAAGCAAGAAAATTTCTGGAATGAAGATTATGTGATGCCTACAATATATTTACTAAAAAAAGTCAGCATTTTATAGGTACCCTGGAGAAAGCATGAGGAGAGGCTAGATGGAAGTAGTATGTCTAACTCTATTCAAAACAAACTGTTGAAGGAGTCACCTTACAAGTAGATATAAGGTAAAAAACCCTCAGATCTTAAAAAGATTTAATCTCTAAACTCTAAACTTGATTGAACCACTCCAAAATACACTGAAATAAACTAAAAGAGTTCCAGGCATAGCCATATTTGAATGACTATTAAACAATTTCCTCAGAAGTACAATTCTATCTACTTCTGAAAACAGATTTTATTTTTCCAGTTTTCTTTAACCACTGTTTCATGTAAGGTTAGAATTAAATTTAAAAATTAGTAACTCAGAGATAAAATATCTGTTCTTGTTGGTAAAATTATTTAGACAAAATTCTGTCTCCAGATGCCTAATATTCTTAGCATTCTTCATAAGGGATAAACAGGCACTCTACACTAATAAATACTATTTCAAGAGACTTCTTAATTAAATAATAACATAAAGACAATAAAGCACATCTTCACAAGGCAATGAAATATTGATTTAAAAATCTATTCAGTGTGATTAGTTTAAGAAGGGTACTTAACTGATCAGTGTCTTCAAAGCTTATGCTGGAGGAATCTGTAATATGTGCAGCTATTCCTGGAGGGTACCTTTACACTCAGATGTAAAAGGGGACCAAGAATAGAGTCCAAGCACTGGACCCTGTTTAACTGCCAGCTCCCTCCCTGTCTTTATTTTTAACAGTTCCAACTAAATCTCATCAAGACAAAGTCCAGGAGCAGCTCAAGAGAATAATTAATTCCAGGAACATCATCCAGAAGGCAGTAATGTAATAAAGACTACTGGAGCGCACCAAAAGTCATTCTAAACCACTATAGCGTGCTCTGACAGTGGCACAAAGCAGGTGTTTAAGGAAAGACATAGGAACAGGCACTTAACGCAATGCATTCGCTGAGTACTCTCCAAAGCCTCCCAACACATGCCTCATATCTCCTGAGCCAGCTGTATTTTTCACATACTTAACAGTCTGCAAAAGATTCCTTCTGCCCAGCACGAATGATGACCCTGGGTCTGGCTCCCTACTCTTTACACTGTCCTTGAACACTGCCCATGCAGGCACTGCTGCTTCAAGCACCTCATTCTGCCAGCTGAAGGACACACAACACACATCCTCCATTTCATGCTATAAAAACACCACTCCAGTGAGCTGCAGCACAATGTTCAATAATATCTGAATTAAAAAACAAATGCAAAATAGCAATTTTAGTCTGATGGCAAGGGTAACACTATTTTGGTGCCACACAGGACCTCAAGGTCCAAGTACTATTAGGGAACATGGGCACCAGCAGTCTGCTCTAGAGATGAGCTCTCGTAGTGTGTTGTTAGCTGGGTGCATCTGCTTTGCCTGATGACCAAGAAGCACACTCAAGAACTAATGCACTCAGTAGTACAAGCATAACTTGAGAATTTTTTTCCAAGTTCTTACTTATATTTTCTACTGAAGTCAGATGTCATTCACTCAAATATTCAAAACAGTTTGGTGTTCTATAACTTCTGAAAAGTAGTAATTAAAAGCATGAACCACATATACTAAGCATTTATAGTAAGTTATAGAACTTCCAAAAAATTCATTGATATGGTAACGTCACACTCTGTCTATTTTCCAGGGTAACAGGAGACTAATAGGCACCTTAGATGAAGGGACAATATCTCAGCACATAGGCCATCCACAAAAAGAATAATCCAATCACATACTGTGAGTTAACTAAGCCATTGGACTAGGTGATCACTGTAGGTCCCTTCCAACTGAAATATTCTATTCCAACTGGAATATTCTATATTCCATTTCAGACCATTTGGACAAAAGACCTTTTTCTTTAAATGGCACCATAAGTTTTTCCTAAACAAGCACACACATGCATGCATATGCATTCCATATTTATGTATGTAATAGTATTTACCTCATTCCCATGTCATTTTTGGCTGCTAGCCTAAAGGTGTACCCCATTGCTGGTGATAGTTTAGTGATCCTATACTGCTTCTGTTGACCATAATAACACTGGCAAAACTCTCCATTTCCTTTTCCCTAAAAAGGAATAAGTTAATCATATTATTCATCCAATTATATTTGCATCCATCAATTGAAGTATACACAAACATGAAGTAAAATAATTTTTTTGAAATAAAATATAACCCAAGAATCTCCATATAGTGAGGCAGTAGCATATGAAACTTTGTATTTTTATTAAATTAGTGGCTTTTTTTCTTCCTTTCCATCTCCCAGTTCCTTTGGCCTGAAAGAACATAAGCCATGAAGATTCTGCAGCTCTGCCATCTCAGGACAGCTGTCCAGGTAGAGCCTGCAAGATGTTTGCAGGGCCATAGTTGATCAACCCACTTATTAATAAAGAAAGACTATTACAGGAAAATGATCCGTGTCAGCTCTTGAATGCAGTATTGGACTACAAGTGAAAAAGCCACTATTAAGAGTGGCAGAATCATGCAATTAGGATCATCTTACATCCCCCCCCAAAAAAATTGGGCAGTAACTGTATTTTAATAATTGCTTCAAGAATTACATATTTGTCACATGCTCTAAGCAGAAGTCTTAATATTCACACAACTTGATGTGCACAGTCACATAGAGCTACTTAAAAAACTGACAAGATTAAAACCACAATTGAATAACTTGCTTACTTCATCCCATTCTAAAAGGTAACTGTGGATTTTGGAACCATTATCACAAGATGCCTGTAACAGGAAAACAAGAAAATTAGAACTCTAACTGGATACAAGACAACTTAAAAAATGCATGTGTGGGCCAAACCATGACAAGAACAGAGGAAGCAAATGATGCTCCACTTGTATGGTTGTTTCACTTGCCAAGACAGTCCTAGTTCAGTCTCCATCCAGTGAAGGCTTGTGTCATGTTTATGAGTTTTTTCTAATTTAGGCCTTGAAAGGTATTGGGGACTGAACTCAGTAACTTTATCTTCAAAGACTCCTTGCTTTTCTGTGAATCCTTCTCTTTTTACTGAAGCCCACATTTAACCCAGTAAATCTATTGACAGTCATGGAACTGTGACTGAAATTAATAGGTTTGACAAAAATTTTCTATTTCAATGAACTGGTATTTTATTGATAAATCCATAACAATTCTGAAGAGTTAAAAATATTTATTTTACAGTCTGTGAAGCAATTCTTACCTTCCACTGAAGAGTAAGAGAATTTTTGGTCCGATTAGTTATCCTGGGCAGATTTGGAGTATCAGGTTCACAACTAGCTGTGGTAAAGCTCTCTGCTTCTGAAGGGCTCCCCTTTACACAGTTGCATTCTACTTGGACTCTAAAGTGGAAAAGAATTAATAACATTTTGCTTCAGAATCTGTATAGTTTCCAAAGAAAACTGGGCATTTGGAATTAAGTTACTGCCTTGCTGCTCTGTTATTAAAATATCACTGTTATAAATAAATAACTGGGGGAAACATCTCAGTCAATAGAAGCAATAAGAAAGAAAAGTGTCCTTTATTTCAGATGTACATCATAACCATCAGTTAGTCTCACAATTACATTTGAAGTATGTCTGTTATTAGCTGTACTTTGGTTGGAAAATAATACTAGCATTTTGCAGGCTCATTATCTGTTGTAGAGATATTAACTGATATGAATAACTCTTCTGCAAGTGCTTTCATCAGATGAGCACAACGAAGCTGTTGATATAGTTTCAGAGTATCCTCAGCACTCATTTAAGTGTCCTGCTGAGTGTGTTCACCTTGTCCTTTCCTTTAGTAAAGCTATGAATTAACTCTCCACATACTTCAAGAGTGACTTCTTGCTTCTGTCTCACAGAGAAATGCTTCGTTTTTCAAAAGGTTTGTCTCCAAAAGGAAATACATGATAATCATCTGGACTCCCCCTGCCCGCTAAGCTGTGCAGCTATGCCTTGCCACTCGTTTGGGTCACCACAATTGGCACATTACTTTCTTCTGATTCATCTACTCCTTTGAAAAGAAAAAGCCAAAACCAAAACTCTCCAAAAAACCCTTTCCTCTGATCACCAATGTAAGATCTGGGTTGCCAGCTTATGAAGATAAAAAAATCCTGATATATTTTTGATGCATGAACAGCAAATCACAGGAAATTTGGCTTTATAGATTTCACAAATACCAAGGAGACATTCAAACAGTGACTAAAGTTGAACACAAAGTTGTTTGTGGTTGCATACAGTTGCACATATGTAATGTGTCAGTTATCTTTGTGGTTGAGTTGTTCCAGTCTTCATTGATTTTGTGCAGTGTTCACAGTGATAGAATTCTGTTTAGGAAGAGCTTGGTTGGCCAAGCCACCAATTCTCATGTATTGCCTACAACAACCAGAATTAAGCAAGAGAAAACCTGAATGCAGCCTGACAGAAGAGGACTTACACAGAAAAAAAAAAAAATTCTAGGCACTGACCCTTATGTTCCATGAATTTTCAACTTAAACCTTACTGGATAAAATATATAAATGCTACTAAAAATAGGAACAAAATCACAGGAAACACTTCCATATGAAAGAGCTTTGAGCCAATTTATCGTTCATTCTTCTGACCTTGTGCTGCAGGCAATACAGGGGCTGTGATAAGAACAGACCAACCCCCTTTTGCTTCCAGTTTGGAAACCGGGACAATACTCTGGAAAACAGCTCTGGGAGGTGTAGACTCCCTCACACCAAGGACTGGGAACCTAGCTCTCCCACTTGAGCAAATGTCCAAAAGGCTATTGTACAAGACAACTCCAATCCTAAACCTGATGTGGAAGCAGGCAGAACACTGTTAACTTGGAGCCCTACTCTGACACAGTTCTGATCCCTGTGCTTCCTACCAGCTGTCTCTAAATTGCTTCCCTTGGTCAGTACACAGGGATCTTGGCCACACAGTCAAGAGAGGCAAATCCCTCACTTGTTGGACATTCAGTCATGTCTAAGAAAGTACCCTCCACTGACCATTATCTCCTGAAAAGGCACTTCTTTTAAGGAAGCCTTCATTTCTGCCTTCACAATGTTATTTATTTGTAAACTGCTGTATTCACACTGTTTTTTTTATTTAACCAAGAATCACAAATAGTTTGGGTTGGAAGAGACCTTTAAAGGTCAACTTGTCCAAACTCCACTACAATAAGCAGAGACATCTTCAACTGGATCAGGCTGCTTAGAGCCTTGCCCAACCTCTCCTTGAACGGTTTCCAGGGATGGGGCATCCACCATCTCTCTGGGCAACCTGTTTCAGGTTTCACCACCCTCAGTGCAAAAAATTTCTTCCATAAATCTAGTTTAAATCTACCCTCTTTTAGTTTGAAACCATTATCTCGTCTTATCACAACAGGCCCTACTAAAAAGTATGTCACCATCTTTCTTATAAGCCCCCTTTAAGTACTGAATTTTCTCCAGGCTGAACAACTTTTGTGGCCCTCCTCTAGAGCCACTCTAACAGGTCACTGTCCTTCTCATGATGGGGACCCTAGAGTTGGATACAGCACTTCAGGTGGGGTCTCACCAGAGCAGAGCAGAGGGGCAGAACCGCCTCCCTCACCCTGCTGGCCACACTGCCTTTGGCGCTGCCCAGGGCACAGTTGGCTTTTTGGGCTGCAAGTGCACATGGCCAGCTCATGCCCAATTCTCCATCCACCATGACCATCATATACTTCTTGGCAGGGCTGCTCTCAATCCTTTCATCCTCCAGCCTGTATTGATACTGGGGTTGCCCCAACCCAAGGGCAGTACCTTGCACTTGGCCTTGTTGAACCTCATGAGATTCCCATGGCCTCACTGCTCAAGCTTGTCCAGGTCCCTCTGGATGGCATCCTGTCCTTCAGGTGTGTCAACTGCACCACTTGGTGGTTGATACTGCAACTGCTTGGTGTTTTCTGCTGGAAGCTCACCTGATCCCACTGTCTTTATCACTGATCAAGATATTTGACACAGTACCAGTCCAATACAGACCCCTGCAGGACACCGCTTGTTACTAATCCTCATCTGGACATTGAGCCATTGACCACAATTCTGTGAATGTGACCATTCACTCCATTCCTCATCCACCAAGAAGGATACTGTGGGGGACTGTCTCAAAGGTCTAACAGAAATCCAGACAGGTAACATCTGCAGTCCCCTTGTCCACTGATACAGTCACTTGATCATAGGCCACTTGGTTCATCAGGCAGGACTTGTTCTTGGTGAAGCTGTGCTGGCTATCCCAAATCACCTCCTTGTCCTTCACGTACCTTAGCATGGCTTCTAGAAGGATCTGCTCCATGATCTTCTCAGGCACAGAAGTGAGGCTGACAAGCTGGTAGTTCTCACAGTCTTCCTTTCTACCCTTTAAAAAAATGGGTGCAATGTTTTCCTTTTTCCAGTCACAAATGATTTCACCTGGTTGCCATGATTTCAAATATGATGGAGAGTGGTTTGGCAACTACATTAGCTAATTCCCTCAGGACTCTGGGATGCATTTCATCAGATACAGACTTCTGTACAGATTCTTCAGGTGGTCTCAAACCTGTTCTCTTACTGTGGGAGCAACGTTCCTCCCCCAGTCCCCATCCTGCTGTCCATCCACTGGAGAGGTGTGAGAAGAGAGGTTGCCAGTGAAGACTGAGGCAAAAATGTTGTCGAGTACCTCAGCCTCTTCCTCATCCATTGTTCCCAGTTTGCCAGTTGTGTTTGTTCGGGAGGACGTGCTTTCTCTGACCTTTGTTTCTGGCTGACAAAGGTATAGAAGACCTTACTCATTGCATCCCTTGCCAAGTTCAGCTCCAGATGACCCTCCAGTATTTAAAAAAAAGAGGGAAGAACAACACCTAACCACATCTTCCCAATCCTGTGCTATTTCTTCTGACCTACTGAAGTAGTAAATTCTGCTAGAAGGGTAGAACTACATGGAGTTGGGGGCACACTGTTGTGCATATGGGGTCAGGTTCACTGATCTACTGAAGCAAAGCAAAAGCAGCATAATGTGACCTTCAGGTGGCCATGCAGGGAGCATCTTCCAGGGCAAGAGGTACTTTCCTCTGCTTCTTGTATAAAACTGAGAGAAAGCATCTGTGCCTGGCTCCAAGGACAGAAAAAGGTCACTGCTGACATAAGGGAAAGAGCATGGATGTAGGATGAAGGTGCACCAATCTTGTCTTACGCTGTCCAAAACAGACTCAGTGGTCAGCTAAACCAAAAATGTCGATTTGTGACTCAAAAGAGGGCGAGAAGTGGTAAAGACCATCTCTGAAGACTTAGGCAAATACATAATGAAACTTTTAAAATATTTCCACTGAATTAAATGAAGAGAAACTGAGATACTCACTTTGCATGGTAATCAGTTGCTGGCCTGAGATCATTTACAGTAACTTTATTTTCTTCTCCACTGGAAAGAGATACAAGTTTGTTTTAAAGACTGTTTCAGAAGTCCATAAATTTATAAAAAAAGACATGTATCATCTAACTCACTCAACACACCTTCTATGAAATGTATTTGCCAACAGTTTGTCTCCTGCTAAATATAGCAACATGTAAATTTATTTGTCTTTTAATTTTAGAGGCTTCTTGTGTTATTCCTGTTCTTTTGCCCTGGTGGTTTTGGGGCAATTTTTGGTTGGTGCTTTCTAAAAAGTAGCAATTATTTTCTTCTTTACTTAGTAAGACAAGCTGCATGTGCCTGCATGTATGTTATTACTCAAAAAAACCACTGAAGTACTGGAGCCTTCAGAAGCTCAGTTCAGCCTTGCAGAAACAATTATCTACAATTATCTAAAACTCTACCTGACTGCACATACCTACTTGTGAGAGCCTACAAAACAGAAAAGGCACCAAAATAACATATATCAGTCTGCTTTTGCTGACATCAGCTTATCTTAGCAAAGGTCATTTCTCTTCCTCCAGTTTCTTGGATAGAGATACTCAACTTGTAATTACATGAAATCCATGGAAGGTGACTAAGATAAACTAGCTAGATACAAAAGTTTTTAACTACTAGAGAGCTCTATACCCTTAATTCTAAATTTTACTGTCATATTTCTCCAAATTGCAAAAAACTGACTGAAAACTATTGTGTTAGGAATGAAACAATTGAAGAGTTTTTTTGCTTTGCTGCTACTATGAGTTGTGTTCTGTGTGAATTTGCTTATTTTTTTTCGTATCATTAGACTGTCTCTTACCAAGAACAATTTTAGGGAAGGGAGGGATAACTTTACTGGAAGCAGGAGCATGTGCTGACATAAAAAATAATAAATATAATTTATTTTTCTCACTACTTGTATGTCTCACTATTCGAGAACCCATGGTGTCTAGTGCAGCTGGTTGAAATACAGCAGACCTGGTATTAAAATATGCCTCCAACATGTAAGAACAAGTTTTTACATTCCAGTTGATGGCAGAGACTTTAGTAATAAAATGAAACAAATTCTACTGAAGAAAGGTAGCCAATTTCAAAAAAGTTACACAAATTTGCTAATTGCTTAATTTTCTAGACAACAAGGAAATTTTTAATGGGGTTTTAAGCCACATATTTCAACGCAGCAGTGATGAAACAAAAATAACCAACACCTACATGTACACAGTTCTGTACTTTCCATCTTTTCCAGTACTTGAAATCATCACTTCGTAAGTATAAGCCTCTGGTATGTCATTCTTGTTTGTGTCTTCTCCGGTATCACTGGATGGAGGGGACCACATCAGCAATGCTGTTCTTGCCTGAATATCCGATACCTGTAGAAACATAAAGTTTTGAGATCTCTCCATTTAAATGCTATTGTATATAAATGTAACTTTGCCACAAAGGATCAAAGAAGAGAAAAGAAAATCATATACCATTAGAAAATCAGTGTATTTATACTGATACAACAGCTACTAACTAGTTTTTACAGATGAAATCAGGTAGGAAATGCAAGGAATACCATGAGAAAAATGCAATGCCGGGCAGGGGGCTGAGGGCAGAGATGCCTGTTGGTCCCGAGCGCCACCCAGTGGGCTGCTGAAACATGAACCGGAGCAGTGGCAAGGCACAAGGGATGGCGAAGCACATCCTGGGACATCGGGCACTTCATTGAACCGCGCTTCAGGCACCTTTTTCTCTGAAGCCACACGGACCATGACTTTTTTAATAACTTCTTTTTTCTTATAAAATATATAGAGACGAAGGGATGCTTACAAAGTCCATGTACATACACATAAATATCTATGAGACAATATCCTGAAGAATTTCTGTGGTGGTGTTTGTCTGCCTACCCCACCTGTTGCAGAAAGGCCTGGATAAAAATAGATGGTGTGACAGAAATATGAGTATAAGCAGTGTGTGTGAATGCAACACTTCCAACTACCCAACAAGTTCTGGCCCCAGCAGACTAAACATGCTAAAGGCAGTGACCTTCAGGTAGCTTGAATGGAAATGGAGAATCACAAGGAGGCTCCTGAAACAGAGAAGTCATCAGCTTCAGAAGTGTAGCGGTAGCATGAAAAATTGTAATGGGAGGGGGCAAGAGATGCTCAAATGGAACAGAGCAATGATCAAAACGTGGCCTGACATTGTGAGAAATTGCCCTGCCAACCACTGCTGCCTCCATCCAGGCCTGATGGACGCCGTGAGCAGCTGCACCCCAGCTGGTGCAACAGCTGTTTCGGGTGCAGCAGGCATGGACTCACAGCTCAGGTGGGTGCATGTGACCTGGTGGAGCTTTCTCAGTGGCCTATGGATTAGCAAATCGCTGGGAACAACAGATTCTAGGGAACAATGCAGTTACACACAAACCTACTGAAGCATCCACGTCTTCCAAAGGAGACACTTGACTAGGAGGCTGACACTCCCAGAAGAGTGGGTGCAGCTTGAAACCCATATGCACCGCAAGGGGCTGAGGATGCTCATGTTTTAGTAAGTGAATGCACAAGTGCAGGCAGGTCATTACAAATTTTTAGGATACATTATAGAAGAATGCCTAGAAATTTGTGAGTGTCTGTGAGTATTGCACATCTGCTATTGTGGTTTATATGTTGCACCTACCTACTGTTTCCAATTATTTATAAGAGAACTCAAACCACATTTCATTATATGAAATGAGTAGTTTTACAGTATGACTGTAATATATGTCTATTTTGGGAATAATTGCTTTTGAAAATCTATTACCCGAGTATCAGAATCAAAAAGCTATCTTCACAATTGGTGCTCTCAAATTGCCATAATCTACTGAACAAAAAAACTGAATAGGTCAGCTCCAAGAGTGAAGAAGAGAAGACATGACTTATTGATAGCAAACAGAAAGGAAGAAAAATCACACTATGTGACACTCAATGTCTTGGAAATAATGACACTAAACTCTTATGCACTAACAGTACTTTACAACACATCCTAAAAGGGATCAAATGCTGGTAGGACTACATGCTGAAGCTTTTCTTTAAAATCTCGTAAGAAAAATTCCACTACTATCTTGATGCAATCACAAACTAGACTAACACTATCTATAACGACCGCAGTAAAATTCTAGCATTTCTGGAAGTCTTTAGAGTTGTGGGAAGCATCTGATAAAAGTTCCTTCCTGGACAAGCTTTACCCCACCCTCCTGAGTTGCAGTGAGTGGCAAGAGATCCTGAGAGAAAGAAATGCAGGTTCCTCAAGGACCTACTGTACTTCAGGACTAGTAGATCCATTTTAAGCTGATCTACTCCTAGGTTTAGCTGCTTTAACAGCTGAATTTTTTTCCCTAGCATCCAGGCAGTGTCTCTCTTACTACCAGCTAAGCCTACTAGTCCTAGCCACCACGGAAATGAACATTAGATCTTCCCTTCCTTTTGCAGTTGTTTCTTATGCATTTGAAGACTGTTAGCATCTGAGTTTCCCCTCACCTATCAAATCTGATCATTCTCACTGTTCTCCTTATGTCCCACCGATTCACTTTCTTTAGTGCTTTGCCCAGAACTGCACAGAACATCCCATCTAACACTTTGCTAATGCCAAACTGCCAGCTGACAGATTACATTTCCTCCAAACATAGGGTATTTTCAAAAAACCCTCTGTGACATAAGGAAAAAAGAAGTATTTTTGAAGAACCAAGTTTTAAGATCAGAAAAATCCACTATTATTATGTGCTCTGAGACATGCTGGAGTGGCTTTTCAGAAAACTTGGCGATACTTATTATTTTGCATGGTTATGCAAGCAGCTGCATTTGATCCTGGTTTCAGATCTGAGCATTGTGTGGTTCTGGAAAGCAGAATACAGTACTTGAGTCAGGGCCCAGCACTGGGGAAACAAGAGGTGAGCACTTCTTCATGAGCATGCGAGCCCACCAAAGTGAATCGCCTCATTAAGTATGTTACACATGCCATTTGGGTCAAACAAAAGAGCAGTTTTAGCATGTGTGTGTGAGGTGAGTGAGGTGCATCACATCCCAAAAGTCTGCAAGTATACACAGAACTAGAAAATATTATGTTCTCCAAAGGGGTTTACATACTACATAACCAACCCGCAGATTCTGAGCTCCTATTGCTTCTTATTAAATAGCCTTCTGTATCATTCTTCATTTTGCTTTTGCCTTTTCAGGTCTTCTCTTCTATTTGCTGTGTTACGTGGTTAACAGACACGACAGCAGGTGAAGACTTGCTCAAACACTGATGTGCAATCTGCAGAACCACTCCAATTTACATCTGGGTATAAACAGTTCAAGACCTCCCTAAGTAGAATGGTCATCTGGTGTCAATATCATGTTACCAACTTGACTTAACATTGCCATGCATGACAGGATGAGGGATCTATATGGGGAGAAGTTCAAGGAAATCAGAATCTAATAGGAATCTGGAAGTAGCAAAATTTATGCATCCCATACTGCAGAGAACTGAAAGACATTTGTGAATTAAAGTACATGACACTGACCACCACCTGATTTAGATGTGCTTGCCCTGGACCTGGGCATTGAGACATGGGACAGCCCAGGAGAGGATATAGGCTCCAGTATTACTCCAGGCTTTCTGGAGCAGGATATGGTGCAATGGATACTGTACTGGACAGCATCCTGTATGATTGTCAAATCATATGACCACCACCACAGCCATTATTGCCTGTGGCAGCACTGTTTACCCAGGGAACAGAGTACTGATGGATCCATCAGAAACCACAATCCTCACAGTGAGTGCTTCAACCAAAACATTAATAAAAAACCTGCAGGAATATTTCTGATGAGAATCACAAAGAGAAGGTGTGAAAAAATAATGTCCTGGTTCACTTGTGGGAAAGTGAGGAAAACATTTCCTTGATGAAAATGTGGGAGGGTTGCTTGTGATCCTGAAAGGCCCAAGTAGGTAACACAGACTCCTATCACATCACACCACACTCCCCCAAGCTGCAACATCAGCTAGTCTTCCACCCACTCACAGCCCTGCCAGTCCCTTGCCTTCATAGAGCATAAATCTCTCCAAGTACTGGAAGTCTGGCTTTTTGCCTAGTGTACACCATGCATCTGTAGCAGACTACCACTGCCTGTGCCTGTGATGTCTTCTGAGGCCTGCAGAGATCACTTGTTGCACACAGCTACATGCAATGATGTTTAAGCAGGGACATGGTGGGGAGGAGAAATAGTGTGCTTGCCTAAAAGGCAGGGATGGTTGAGTGTTGGCGGTAGAAGGAAGTGAAAGAAAACATGATAGTACTGGCACTGCACTGCTCTTCCTTATATCATTAGCAAGACCCCACCTGCTGATCCATTCTTCTCACAGTCATTCAGAGAAAGCCCAGAATTCCCCTTGGCAATGCAGCCATTGATAACACCCCAGTTTCAGACAGATCCCATCTCCATGCTGCTTAGCCACCAAAGACACAAGGGCACTGAAGACATGTCAACCCATTCTGATCCTTGGACACAGCAGGACATCAAGTGTTCAGGACTTCCTCCATACAATCCCTGCTCAACTCCTGGAGAACACCATAATCACAGAATGGTTGAAGCTGGAAGAGACCCCTGGAGGTCATCTGGTTCAACTCCCTTGTTTAAGCAAGGCCATGTAAAGCCAACTGCCTGGAACTATGTCCAAACAGCTTTTCAGTATCTCCAGAGAGGGAGTAGCTACAAACTCTCTGGGCAAGTTGTGCCAGAGCTGTCATCCTCACAGTAAAAAGAAGTTTTCTGATGTTCAGAGGGAACCTCCTGTGTTTCCGTTTAGGCCCATTGCCTCTGGTTCTGATGCTGGGCACACTGAAAAGAGCCTGGCTCCATCCTCTGTGCACTTGCCTTGCAGATATCTATATACATTGGTAAGATCCCCTCTGAGCCTTCACTTCCCCAAGCTAAACAGCCCCAGCTCTCTTGGCCTCTCCTCCTCAGGCTGTAAAGAAACATATGAAAGAAGAATCAAGACTAGGGCACTAAACTGGGGTGAGGTTGCCTGGAAAGTGAAGGGAAGATGGTATGTAACTGATGAATGGAAGAAGTAGCTGACTGATTGGACAAACCCACGGAATGCTCTTCCTGGAGTTTAAGTTGTATGGACTACTCAAAAATGGGGAACACAGACTGTTTTTACTCATGCTAGATGGTGGACTGAGGATTGCAGTGAAGATTTTGGAAAAGATGCACAAATCTTCACAGAAAGGTTGGGACGAAGGAAGGTCCAGACGATAAAAAGAAGAAAAATGCAGGCCTGCTCTAAAATGCAAGAAACTACCAAACTTGGCAACAATACTTTAAAGAGTATCTACAAAAAAATATGCATTAGTTTTACAAACTGAAAAGAAATTTGTAGATTTTCAAGCAGATAGGTGAGAAATCCACTGCTGACAGTCACCTTCTTTGGTGAATTTTATGTGTCTCTTCCCTGGAGGTGCCAGAGACTCTTAAGGAGAAACAGGACATAAATTTTCTCTTCTTTGCAAATAAGGTTTTACAAAAACTCATTTTTGGTGATGTCTCAAAAACCTTGCCAGGTATCTCTCATGCCTAGAAATATGTGGCGTGTAGAATTGTCTCCTGAACAGTTAAGACTAAACAAAGTTACAGGGAATTAAGAACAGATTCTGCAGTAAAATATTATGTTAAGCATCATATTCCATTAAGCAGCATCACTATGCTACTGGCAATGTTATAATCTTTCTATATATGTTTTTTAAATAATTCTGTTAATGCTGAGATTCACAGAGAAACCAAGAAGAATTCTGTAAAGTAAGTATCAAGACAGTCTTAGTTTCATAAATGTTAATATACTAAAATGACTTCAGTTGTTTACAGTACAGTGGCTGGAAGTTACATGAATTTGCTTTAGTATGGAAAGTTAAAGACCCTTTAAACTTGGGAGAGAGAAAACGAGGTGTAACTGTGTAAAATAGCAACAGATATATTCTGATTTTATGGAAAGATTTTGTTACTTACCACTGGCTTGGCTATATTAGAAAGAAGTGCTTCCAGTGCTTTTGTTTCTTCATCCTTTTCTTAAAAAACAAAATCAAAGCAGAAAAGAAGGACCCATGAATATTGTGCAGTAACTTTACAGTGAAATAGCTCTTCAAATTCAACAACCGCACACAGAAGAAAGCATTTATAAAGTAGAACATCTTGCTAACTTTCATTCATCTAGGGCAACATAAAACCAAAAAGGCTTCCGAAGAAGTTGTTAATATAAAACTATTTCTAAAGCTCTCCTATGCTTTCTGGAATATAAAGAGCCTGGTTATCATTTATTAATGTATAATTTTAAACCAACTGCTGCTCCGGAGAACTTCAGATCTTGGATATTTCCCACAGATTTCTCTTTGGATGCAAATGCAGTCAAGTTACAGTAGCTTAAATATGTTATTGCACATCAGCTGGAAGCCTACTGGTAACACTGCTGGCCTCCCTCAATTCCAAGGAAAACAGCCTAAGGTGTTTTGTGTCAGCTGAAGGTATAGCTGAGCTTTACAAAGGATTTATAGTTTACAGAAAGTGTTTTATCTGCTTTTCTCACACAATATTTAAATTTTATTATCTCAATAGTGTAAATGAATAGGCTACTGATTTTTGAAGGTGTGGCCAGGCATTTTTAATTCATTTAACCTGCCTTAAATTAAAAATAAAATAAAAACAAAGCCTGACAAAATTATTTAAGAAACACAGATCAAATCTATTTACAACTTTGTTTCTAAGATCGTTTATGCTGTGGAAACAAATCAAATACTTTTCTGACTTGTATGACAACTCTAAGTCACTGACTTCTCTTTGACAAGTCTAAGTCTCAATATATAATTCTCCCCAATGTCTCCCGAAATAATTTTGAAAAGTGGACTTTCCCATTTTTCATAGAAAATAAGAGGAAACAGCATCATCATCTTCGTGATTTTTGTAACATATGTAAACAACAGTACATTTTATCACTTGTGCCTTGTTAAAATTAGCTCACAGATAAACACCAACTAATAGAAAGTAAACTGAAGGCAAAACAAGATGCCACTCTAGAACTATAGTTAGTGACAAGTATTCAAGCTTGGAGTAATAGCTCCCAACTTCTGACTTTAGGTTGTACATCAAAGGTGACCCTTGGTACTAAGCTTTCACAGGGTATCATCTACACATTTTTAAACAGGTCTCATAGGTTGAGATGTCCTGGTTTTGATTAGATGTACTTTCTTCACAATTCTTTTGGTTTACAGCAATCTAACATACATTGACACAAAATTATTATCTCAAAGCAAACTTCAGAGAATTGAGAAAAATCATGGTTTATTTCCCTTAGTATCACCAGTTACAGTTCCTTATTCTGAAAACACTGCTCTTGGCTGATGACAAGTCTTTGATGTTTTGTTCAGAATCTGAAGGACTACACCGTGACCTCAAAGTTGCATAATGACATCATCAGATTTGACAATAACTGTATGACTGAGTGAATTCGGTCCATCTATGAGATCACAATCTTTCCAGGAAAATAAAGATACTAACAATAAGAAAACTCCATGTGGTAGTGTCTTAGAAAACATGAACTCACAGGGAATAATGTGAGGACCAGCCTTTTTCTACAAGGGCCTTTCAACAATGAGTGGGTAGGGATAGGTAAATTTTCTGTAACAGCAGTATCTCTTTTACAAAATATTCTTCTTTATCAAGTTGAATGTATGTTTCCTGATTCAGACACTCGATTCTTTCCATGTTTTCTACAACATCAAGCAGGCCATCAATATTCAGTGATTCCTTAAAACGCAAGCACTCTGAACAAAGCAGAGATTTTTCTTTAAACAGTGTCATGAAGTATGACTCATAATACTTTCTCAAATTTACATGGAGACTTCCATACCAGTAGTTTTTGTTCCCTTAAGTCCACATTCCCATGTGATGAACAGGTTGATCACCCTTCACTCCACTCCATGTAAGTCAGGGAATTTACAGGCTGCTACTGAACTTCAAGACTGTCAAATTGTGATGTTCTATCTACGAATGTTGTGCTCAGCCAGACACTGGACCTGCACCATATATTAATGTGTGTGTATATGTAGTATTTTTAATAACACTTACCTTCTACTTCTGTGTCTGTCTGAGAATTGCTTTTTCCTTTACTCAAAGACTTGCATTTGGTAGAACCTGTGCTTATACTAGCTGCATCTTGTCCTTTTGTAAGTCCATTAGGTTCACTTGTAGGTGAAGGACATTTCTGAGGAGATGATGGAGGACTGTTTAACTTATCCTTCTGAGTTCCATGTCGATCTTTTAACTTTTTTTGTAACCTTTCGTATGTTTTACTAGACCTTTCATCTCTAAAGTTGGATCTTCCATGAGCAGGCAGAGTATCTAAATGGAGGAAAGAAAAAGAAATCATTAAGAACAGAATCTAATTAAAAATCTACCTAAAAATGCTACATGAGTTAAATGTGCACCTGTGTGTAAAACTGTATCTCTACTACTACCTGAAAACTGAAGTGTCCAGAAGGTAAACTGATACATACTAAATGGACGTTAACAACATGTTAGGGGAGAAAGTGTAATCTTTCCCTCCCCCATCTTTTCTCCACTTAAAAAATTATTCTTGAAATGTTTCTATAATCTTCCTTGAGCTGTAAGGTACAGGATAAAGTCTACACAGAAAAAATGTGCTCCTTTATTACACTGGAGGAGGTTTGATCTAATGTTGAATAAAAAAATCCATTAGTTTAAGTTTTGGAATGCAACTAGAGCTCTAATACTTAAATGATGCTTCAGCAAGAATCAGTAGGGAAAAAACCCATAAAAGCATAGAAACATAAAACCTATGATTTATGGGGCAATGGAAAGACACTAAGATACTGAAGACAGTATGGCTAGGCCTTCTAAGTGCACTAGAGCTGTACACAGTAACCTGAGGCAGTAGCACCAAAGTCTCATTTCTAAGTCAGAAGTGGCTTTGGAAAAAAGCCAGTACCAGACTAATGATAGCATTAAACTGGAAACTGGTGAACTTTTCTGTCCAATGCTAACGTTTGTATCCATTTCACCTTTATGCTTAGAAACACTCTACTAACTCAAGATTTTATATACCAAGTCTTTCCTCCGTGTAACCCTGCCTATGATAAATGCTGAAAGCTTTAAAAAAAGATACATCCTTCAAAATCAGCACAGAATTTGCTCATTTTCAGCTAAGTTGGATCAGTTAGTCCAAAGAATACATTATTTGTTGTTCCTTATGTGATAAGAAGTACTGAAAATAAGACCAAATAAGAACTTTCTTGCAAGGATAAAAAAAAAAAAAAAAAACAACTAGAGAACTTCTCTGTTTCTGGATTGTTGGCTTTTTTTTTAAGGTCAACTTTATTTCCAGAGTTTGACAGAGGACTTCTAGATAAACTGTGTCTATTTAGAAATGTGATTTTCACTACCTTTAGAGAGTTCAGTGTTCCTGTCCGGGAACTACTATGCTCTATGAGCTGGCAGATCCTGGGTTTTTTTGGTTCAATTGTTTTTTCCCCTTAAATTTAGATTCCTTATATTGGAGCCTAACTGTGGGTTTTGACTTTTGATAGCTATAGCCAGAGATTCAGAATTAAATATGAAATCTGTAGCAAATAAATGACAAATTACAATATTAATCCTTTAATTTCCTAAACCCAAGGGCATTTTACATATATATTGAAAATAAAGCAAAAAATCCCACTTTATAATTTTTTTTACATTAGCAGTTTAGCAAATTATCAGTGAATTAATATTTAAAGTGATATAACCTGGCAGCAGAAATCTAAAAAAAAATTATTCCATTAAGAAGTATAATTTATCTTTTATGCATTTAATTACCATACTCCAATTTCTTCATTTAGCAAACTAAAAGCAAACAATTGCCATCTACAGGAAATCAGAAAATTAATAAAACTACAAATAATCACCCAAGGACCATCTAGTAATATACTGTTATCAAAATAGTGCAAGATGAAATAAAGTACAACATAAGAATATAGAAACACTAAGAATTTCAGGAAGATTAAGACATTGGTATATTTTTATCTGACTATTTTGTATATCCTGACTATTTAAGCTCAGCAAATACATAAAGGCCATTTTTAGACTATTTTAGTAGTATCACAGAATGTTGAGAAGTGGTGTTTAGCCTCCCTCTCCATAGCTTCTAGCTTTCTCTAAAAACACTTAGAATTGCTCTCAGACACTCTTTCAAGGTTAGCACCTGCCTTATCTAAAGAAAAGCAAAAAATGTAAATATTAATCTAACAACCCAGCCCCTGAATTAGAACACACATACACTTTGCCGCTAAACTGTATTAAAGGCAGATGTCAACAGCACCACTACCAAAGATGGCTTCAATTACTTTATTAAGTTTAGGTTAGTGGCACCTCATTACTCCAGTTGGACTTCAAAGGGACATTCAATTAAATGCATATAGTTTTATGAAAAATGGACCACTTTTTTCATTAGTCAATACTAAGAATTCCTATTTTATGCTTCAAACAGGATGCTTGCAAGACATGAGATCTCAGCACAGTGCTCAGGTATGGATTTAAATGCTGAATCACTACAAACACTTTCTCATTGCTTTCCTGGGAAAATCTGTAACTGATACATGAAAGAAGTAATCTCTATGTTTAGCGGATCACTGAATAGACAAACCAAATAAATTAAAAGAACTTCTGGAATAATAAGCTTCAGCCAAATCAAGGCTGGTATCCACATAATATTTTTTGTGTATGACTCCCATGCAAGCTGTAAGTCTTGCTTGACAAAGCCCACACAACAGTGTAACAGATGCTGGAAATGAGCAGAACATTATTCCCTTTGACAAAACTTGCAATATTCAATGAGCTACTTACCCACATCCCCATAGACTTGTGAAGTGTGATACTGTGGAATGTACTGTGTTGCCATGTCACCGGCTCCAGTCACAGGTGAGTATATGTGACGGGGTGGAGGGGGTATCATGGCTGGAAGAGGAAGGAAGCCGGGCAGTGGGGGATGTGGAGGCCTGTGTATCACTGTGTGACCACCAGGATGAAATTCTGGAGCCTGAGGAACCACCACAACCCTTCGGACACCGTTATCCTCAATAACCTGTACAGTGAGAGACACCATGCATCAAAAAAGAAATGACAGTGTGAAAAGGATGTTTCTACAGATACTTAAAATCAGGAATAATAAACCCCCTAAATATGATGAAAGGAAAACAGGAAATAACAAGAAAATAAAAGGACAACTAAAGGGCAATCTATGTTAAGTGTATTAACTGCAGCAATGCCATTAATTTCTCAATGTGGTGGGGAAGAAAACTGTTAAAAAAATCTGACTGTAACAGTATCTAACAAACAACTTGGTATATTTATGGCATGAGCCTAGCTTCTCCTAAGGGTCCTGTTTCCACCCTTTAATCACATCACTTGTATGCTACACTGCTGTAGGATTTGTTCCACAGCATAACAACTAGATTTCTCCCTAGAAATGCACTGGTGAACTGAGACTTCACTCTGCATCAATAGTGAAAGGCAAGAAGTGTCTGGTTTTTGCTCTGTCCCTCACTCAGCCCACCAACATTGACCCAGGAGGCACTTGCCATACTGCTCCTGGCAGCAGCCATCGTCCGCATGAAGCTGTTAGCAAACAAACTACTAGGATGGCAGTGAGCCCTCTCAAAACTCCTTCGCAAGTCAAGTAATTCTAAAATTTGTTTTCCTTTTTCTCCCCCTATCCCTCTACCTGTTAAGAAGTCTTGAACCCTGAAGGAAGCCACACGCTACTCAGGAAACAGGGGCCTTTGTGGCAGTCTCTGGCAGACTCTGAAGTGCAGGGGCTTGTGAAAAATTAGCAAATGGGAGATGTGACAGGACAGCCTTTGTGTGAAGGACCCGAGTGCAGCTCTTAGTGCTGCCCGAAGTTCCAAGCAATGACAGTAGCATATGCAATCCCACGATGAGAATCTGTGAGATGCACGGAGCTGAGGTGTGCTGAGCATGGGACACGTGGCACATCTGGGCTGCACAGCACGTGGGGCTCTGGTGGAGAGCAGGCACAAGGGCACAAATTGATCAAAGTACTGAAGCAGAAAAAGCTCTCAGCAAACAAGGGTGGGTTATCAACTAGACCAGAAACAAGGGTCTGCCCCTGAAGCACCGCACATCATAACCCTCTCTAAATGTTTGTAAATTCACAGAAATACATGACTGTTGGTGATACCTAGAGACAATCTTGCCATAATTTGAATTGCGTGTATTGTGGTGTCAATAACTTTACAGTATGGGATGCCAACAAATAAATTGTTCTTCATTTCCTAGTAAAATGCTGTAGAATGAAGTCACAACAGAAACTGCAATATAAGGTTTTAGATGAAACCTTTTTCCAGAAAAGGGGGAAAAGAATGGAATATCATGACTACATTCAATAGCAGGGACAAAGCAACCCTATGACATAAGTTTTCACTGACATTTGAAATGGGATGGGGACGTGTACACATACACCAATAAACATCCTGGTGCAACAGGAACAGATCAATACATCAAAACACTTAGTGCCAAGCTGCTTTCAGCTCCACTGTTTAAGGTTAATGGAATCATGCTTGGCTAGATTTAGCCCTGTGCTCTAAAGTGAATGATTCCATCAAGTCCATGACAGAAAGCTGCTTGGAGGATCATTGGTTTTACCATGTCTCCTTTAGGGGTTGGTGCGCATCTGGTACATCTGGAACAGAGCTTCTGCTTTTGCTTTCTGTGCCAGCAATCTAATTTGTACAGCCCAAAATTATCCTGCTAGCTGAACCAATGCAAGGTAAGTGAGGTTGGTACAGGAAACTGTTTCAAAACTTTACCACTGTACCACTGTGCTGAGAGAAACAGTGCTGTAGATAGAGCTGCATGCTTCTGGTATGGTAGAATATGTATATGCAACAACATTCAGAAGACACAGAAGCATGTACACAATGGAGCTGATCCCACTTTACTTACATAAAAGACACTTGGAAACTAATAAGTTACTTAAGTGAACACAGCTTTAGAAACCATGCATACCATATGACTTAAAAAAACTGGTTATTTTCAGTATACAGAAATTGTCCCTAATTGGGAAAGCGTGATCAAAGACAATAGTATTAAAATCTGTGTAACCATAGCTGTATGGTATCCTAAAGGTAGAAGATATTAGCAGTAAATACAACAAGAACTTCTGCTGTCCAATGAAATTCTCAACAGTGAAATGTAGTTTTAATTATTTAAGTCCCTTTTGGTTACAAAACCCCCAAAACACTGCAACTTTTTATGATTTTATGAGTAGACTCAGCTTATGTAAGAAGCAGCTTCCATTAAAAAACAAACAAGCTCCTTAGTTTATAGCTTGTTTCCTTGGGTCTGTTAATACCCTAAGTAATTTAGAAATAGTCACCCAATTCATAACAGCGGGGACCTTATGTTTAACAAGTCTGTAACTGTGTTTCCAGATCAAACATCTGCTCAATGGTAGGCCTCTAGCAGACAACTACACAGCAAAAATGCTCCAGAAAAGCAGTCAGAGCATCATGCTAAGTATATAATTTTAAGCTTAAAACGTAAACAAGCTATTATCCCAATTGTGCTAGCAAAACATGGTTCTGGCATAGGCCTGTATGGGTGACTGAACCAACCAAATGTCACTGGAAAACCCACTACACACAGTGAATATAGATGGCTTAAGAGAGGATAAATAAAGATATGCTTTCAGTTTTACAACTACAGTTCCAAAAGAAGACGAAAGGAAAAGCAAATCAGCTGATGAATTGCTTTTTAGTTATGTGATATAAGAAAAACAAATCTTTTATTCAGTGGTTATCCCCAGTTTCTAACAGAGGACAGTATGCTGTATCACTGCCAAACAGGAACTGAAGCAAGCAGAGGCATAATAGAACTAAATGAAAATGGAGAGACAAAAGATGGTTATGTTGAAGTTCTTCCAGGCTGACAGCTTTGGATATTTAGCTGGTTTCCTATTCAACTCAAAATATAGCTGCAGCTGCTGACATTTTTTAAATATACTATGCTTGAAGAAACCATGGAAGTTACTTTGCTGGGACTGCAGTAAGTTTGGGAAAACTCTTAGCTCAATAATGTTAGACTTTCCTGTTTGCAAGACTACTATCAAATCTTCTGGCTTGTAACAGGAACTTCCATCATAAACCTCAAAGTCTGGTATGTTTTGTCAGTAGTAAACACTTGAGAAGGCTTATAAACTACAGGTTTTCCTGGACCACAGTACTTCTACTCAGACGAAAACAGCAGATGAGCTCAGTCCACCTGTACTCTGAGCTGGATAGATGCGAGGCACCTTCAGTTCAAAGGTCAGAGTGCGGTGCTTAAACAACACCTGCTTGCACTAATAAACTCCAGTGAAAGGCTAATGAATGGGCCTCTCAGCCAGGACCAGCCCTTCAGCATCTTTTATTCAAATCATCCTCAAAGGAAGGATAAATTAACTAGAAAAATATTTTTCAGATTGGCACGTTACACATCTTTTTTAATTTGTACTTCATCAACTGAAAACAAGTAAGAAATATGGTAGAAGTCCAATTTTCACTTAGTTCTAAATTTCTTTCAGTTCTTTAAAAATGAAATCTAACAGGAATCAGGACTTTTTACTATGAGCTGAAGATATATGGACTTTAGTGATTATTTATAAGTAATTTTTCTTCTGCCTGTTTAGGAACTCAACTACAAAGGATGCATAGAATCAACCTATCAGCAAACTTCCAAGAGATGAAAGATAAAATCAGAGTAGTAGTCTGCCTGCCCTAACAGCCTTTCCTTTTCTAGAGAACAATTTTTTAGATGCTGTTCAGATAATTTGTCCAACATCTGCTGATAGTGTGGGGTTTTTGGTTGTATTTTATGCATTGTAGTCCCTGTTCTGTACACCACTGGACGCACACTAAGTCAGAGTTAGACTGGTCACAACAACAGAACGTCTTGAGAGAGACTTACATCATGGGGAGTGGTATTCATCTGCTCTAACATCCAGATCTGACCTAAGCCCTAGACTTGTTCTACAGGTGAGGGAAAGAAAGAGGCACCATCTCGAAGGCCACACATCTCACTATAATACACGTCAGAAAGAGCCAAGAGAAATAATCCTTTTAAGCTGCTTTAAAGGATGTCTAGGTTATCTAGCTCACGTTTAATTTTCAGGCATCTAAATCAGGAATCACACAGCAGTGAAAAAATGAGAGGCCCATTGTAAGATAAGTGATGAAAACACCTCTTCTACGATAAATTAGTCCCAAAGGACAGCTGACATTTTTTCCATGCTGTTTGCTGTACTTTTTCAACTGACCTGTTTTTCCCCTTATCTGCAGGGAACTTCCCAGACATGAACTATGTACATGTATAAATTATACTGCTGCCAAGAGAAAATATTCACTTACACAGGAATCAGTACAGGTCCTGCACAATCAGCTATTTGGGTCATATTTGCATTTTATATTCAGAAGGCATCTAGTACATTAGGATTCTGAACTCAGCAAGGAAATGTGCTTGTTACTGCCATGTACATAGTTAATAAATAACTGAACAGGCACATATACAGAATGTGAAGTCTCCCATCTCAGAGATACTGTGGAACATCTCTTATCTCCTTGCTTGAACACAGAGACTGAAACCTAACAAATTATTTTACTGAATTAGCAATTATGGTTCCAATTCCAAAATTTGCATGAAAAGAAATAAGAAGCAAGTGAAGTAACATACCTGTGGGGCATATCCAGGAGGCACATAAATAGTAGGCACTGAACCATTTGGGGACATCATTGGAACCTGAGCAGGACCTACGAGGGTTACAGAAATATTCAGTACAGCATCATTTAACAATTTGAGAAAGCTGAAAGAACATACTGAACTGCAAAGTCTCTACAAAAAATATACAAGATAACATGGATAAACAAAGGCAATGAACTGTACAGATAAAATTATAGCAAAGGGCACTCTTTGAAGTCTAAAAACAGTTGAACAAAACCAGAAACAAGCTAAAAAAAAAAAAAAAATCCCGACCAGATCTTTCTCCTGTCAAGAAGCTCACAGAAGAGCTCATGTTAAAACATAACAGATGACAAGTCAAAAGAAGTCCCCCAAGATGAAAAGACAACAGAAGAGACCATAAAACAGAAATAAAGAAACAAAAATATCTGAAACAAACTGCTGAAACCAGATAGTATTCAGTTAAGAGTTACAAAGAAAATAACTTACAAAATTGCTCTTTTTTACTATGGTCTTATCAACTATAGTCTCAGAAGCACAGCAGTGGGAGGTGGCAAACAAGACATTAACTTAAGGTCCCAAGGAAAAGCCAGTGTATTATCAACTACTAAGTCTGCTCCAGCTAATGGGAAAAGTCATGACACCATGGTGATCCTTGTACCATGCAAACCATAAAGAAAGGAGTTTACAGACAGATAAATATGACACAATGGGAATGTGTTAAGGTGGCATTTGTAGATAAAGCATTGCCTGGAAAATCAGATACCTTCAAAGAGCTCTCAAAGACTCTTAAAGAAATAATGCTGCCTTTGGTCAAAAAGGGAAAAGGTCTTTCCATGAATAACTGATTGGAGAACAGGAAACAAAGAGAAGTAAATGATCTGCTTTCAAAGTGCTTCAAGTGACCAAAAAAAGAGTCCCAAAGAACCTGTTCAATGTATTAAACAAAGCTTCCAGAACAGAAAATGAACAGCAAGGTGAGAAATTGTTGTTATGTTTTCAGAGAGCTGTAGAGGATCTCACAGTACTCAATGAGCAGATGATAAAAACCCAGAAGGAATAGTGTTGGTAAGTGCAAAATGATGCACATGGACAAAACCAGAAGTGTTTATTTACAGCAATAAGCCATAAATCAGATGTAAATAAGCATACATCACAGCTACTACATGGATTTCTATAGAAATACCAGCCAAGTGTTGTTTAGTGGTATCCACAGAAAGAAAGAGAACATTAAAAAATCATTACTAACAGAGAACAAGCAGAAAACATCATTAAACCGTGGTACAAATTCACGCTGTACCTCAAATCCTTGAGCAATATGTTTGATTCCACCTTTCAAAAAGAACACACAGGACTAGAAAAGGACAAAAAAATGTTTACAGTGGCTTTCCACCTGTTTATCAGGAAGGATTCAAGAGACCATGATTCTTCCACCAGAAGATGGTTAAAAGGGCTGGCAGCAGGGAAACAATAAAAGACCTATAAAAAAAGCCTACCTAAAAATGGAAAGATAGGTAATTTGTAGCTTCTCATTTACAAGAATCAGAGATAGTAAACTAACTTACCAGGTAAGTTTTAAA
The DNA here is from genome assembly GCA_036785705.1 of Acanthornis magna. Lineage (NCBI taxonomy): Eukaryota > Metazoa > Chordata > Aves > Passeriformes > Acanthizidae > Acanthornis > Acanthornis magna. The sequence continues at coordinate 21,059,871 of JAWUZG010000090.1, forward strand.
ACAGATAAGGGGATTTCTCATTAAACGGACAGCTAAATTATGTAACTCTTTGCTTTAAGAACCCTGTAGAAATTAAAGATTAGGTTCAGACTGGGATAACTAATCCATTAAGAGCAGTAAAAAAATATAAGTATTACTTTTGTTTCAAGAGCAAGGAAGTTTCTTCTGTGTGCCTGCCCTATCCTTATGCTGTCCCCTTGAGTATTTGATACTGGTCTCGGTCAGAGGAAGTACAGGTTCAAGAGGGATGTGCTTACATTACTGTGTTTTAAATGCACAAGGGAACAAATGCTGAAGTTTAATAATTAAGGAAATACTGAGACACAATATAATTTGAACAAGTTTTGTGACAAGAGCGTAAAGTTGGGATTCAGACACTGTAGGCTGCATTCTCTGAATTTCCAATTCAGTATATTGAAGCTACCAAAAGTACCAATCCAACATAGTGCAGTTTCAGTAATACTCCTAAAAGGGCATTCACAGCTCCACCTTAATGTTTTTTTAAACTCTGTTAGGATCTGCAAATGGAAAGTACTAAGTAAATACAAAGTACAGTACATGAGATTAGCATACCTCATTCTGATAAGTATGGACTCGAAAGAAAAATAAAGGTACCTCTGTCCAAATGTCAAGAGCAGGGAAAAGGAGTGAAAAACACTCCTCAGAAAAGTAGCATGCAATCCAAATTGATTCCACATATTAAAGGAACTTCTTTAGAATAAGATACAGAAGTTTGCAAACATGCTACCTAAAAAGAATCACAGCTTTATTATCAGCCAAATGATAACCCACAACTGGGGGAGGGGGTGAAGAGACCTTTTAAGAACAAGGTCTTTAATGAATGATTCACTGAACTGTGCAACAGCAAAGAATATAAGGACTACAGTAAGCTATAAATTGAGAACTGAACATTCTTCCAGTGTTTTTGCTCATCTGAAACTCAAAAATGTTTCAGCAAAAGTTTCTCCTGACTATGAAGTGCTAAAAAGAAATGAAAGTGAAGCGAAAAGCAGCAGAAGAGAAACTCAAGTAGTGCTTCAAAGCACTACCTTATTACAATAAATTCAACAAAGGTAAAAACCAATGGAAGCATATTTATTGTAAGTTGCCTTTGAAACAAATAATGGTTTAAATTCTTACGTAAGAAGGTGGATTTAACACAACTTGTATCTTGCATTGCTTACCTACAGTTTTTCTATAACCAGTACAAAACACTGACACTTCCATTACACTCACAATTTTAAACTTTTTAAGTTTCAAGTAAATGGAAAACTAAGAACATGTCTACTTAGAGAACACAGTGTCCTTGGGGGATGACGAAACTCACATGAGCAAGTGGTTTCTTTGAGAACTGGTGATTATCAGTACAGGTGATTATCAGTGTTTGGATTTTTTTTTTGCTTTGTTTTGCTTTAAGCATCTAGAGAATATTGTTTAACAACCTTTTTAAAGCTTACTTATTTAGCACTTTAATCTCTCTAACACACATAGAGCAGTTATCTCCAATCCAGTACAAAGGTTGATCCACAAAGCCACTTTCAGTATACCATAATCTAGCAGTTGCAAAAATAAAGACATAAAGGGAATATATGAACCTGAAAAAGTATTGCAGTGTTAGAATAGAGTCAAATTATTAGTTTCAAAACTTGCATCCCATCTTTCACACTTTTAAGTATGAGAATTAATGAAAACATATTTTGAATATTCAAGAACTCTAATTTACTTCTGATTAGATTTCCAAGTGGCTGTGAAATGAAGTTTCTAGAGGGACATCCAAGAAAATGGTAAGAATGGGACAAAATGTTGGCAGACTTCACAAGTATTTTTAATGAACATTGTGTTCTACAGTAAGATTACTGATTTCTTGATGGGAAGCATATTACAACATGCAAAATTTTATCTGAAGATAAAATGCTAATATGCTATAAAAACATGTATTTTGTCTTCACTAATGTGAAGATCTCAGCTCTCCTTTGGTGAAATATACTGCAAGAGGAATTTTCATGGTTTTAGGTATTGGCTAGAATAGGTATTGGCTAGAATGCTGCATGACAAAACGAGTGTGTTTTACCATGAGGTGAGAGTTATTATAAAGTACCAGCAACCAACAGCATCAGGAATTCATGTTAAGCAAACATCTAGTTTTCCATATTGCACATAAATGGAATTGACTTCATCCTATTGAGATGACGTGACTTGGTAAAGGGAGGTCTCAAATCTTCTATACACTTTCAGGTATACAAATTCTGTTACACAATAAGTGAAAAGAAGCATTGTGGGGAAATGAACACATAAGTGAGTTACTTTATTACTTAAAAATGTCTCATCAAACTCACTAAAGGCTGATTTAACGGAACTGAACCTAGGAAACAGATGTTTCACCACACTCTCAATTTATTATTGCCTTAAAATCTGACCAAGGGGAGGAATACCTCCTTTCCCTAGCAATAGCTGGTGAATTTCTCTAGCGTGTCTATTTGAGCAGACTATAAAAACCTCATTGTGCTCATTACAGCCACCATAAACGTGTAGCAAAATTACCAGCGCTGCATCATCGCTAGGATCGTGACAAGCTGATCTAAACATAGTAACACCTGAAAACCTGAGGATACCGCCACCGCTCGCCTAGCGAATACACCATTTCTTTCGATTTCAACCATGAAGCATCGCTCCATTTTAAGCGGCCCATAAGAGCCCCGGCCAAGGTGCACACACCGGATTCCCAGCGCCGGGGCAGGGAATGCTCTTCCGGGGCACTGAGCGCTCGGCCCTGCGCTTCGGCACCCGGGCTCCTCCGGCCTCCAGCGCAGGGCGCCCCGCTCCCCCCGCGGCCCCCGGGACCGCCGCCACCCCCGTCCGAGAGCACACCACCGACGGAGAGGCCTGGCAGCGCCCCGACTCCTGCCCCACAGATTTTTATTTTTTTTTCCCCCAGCCATTGCAGCTCTCCCCCATCCGCCACTGCCGCACAACCACGGAGGCCGCCGGCCCGCAGGTGTCGCGTTTCAGCGCGGCGGCCGAACCGGGCAGGCGGGAGTCCTTACCGCTCATTTCGGGCCGGGCCGGGCCGAGCCGAGCCGGGCCGGGCCGGGCCGGGCCGGGCGGGCGGCTGCTCCCGGCGCGCCGCGGCGGCGGGGCGGGGCGGGGCGGGGCGGGGCGGGGCGGCTCCCTCCCTCCCTCCCTCCCTCCCTCAGGTGCGCGGCTGGGCCCCCTCCGCTCCGCTCCGCTCCGCCCCGCGGCCTCTCCGCGCCCCGCGCCCCGCCCTGCCCGCGCCGCCGCTTCCAGCGGCAGTGTCCCCGCCGCGGGCGGCATCCTCTGCCTGCCCGCGGAGTTCCCTGCACCGCTTGGTGCTGGAATCTACCGACTGCCATTGCCTGTGTGATCGCAGTCATTTAGCTCAAAGCTTTTACGTTAATTAGCATAATTAAGTGCTAAAGAATGACTTAGGCCCAGTCCTTCCACAGGATTTTCCTTGAGCTGACCTGCTAATCAGTTTACACCTAAGAAAGGGGGTGCACAAACAGATCTGGTTGCAAACAAATGCTTTCTGGCCCAGCGTTTGGAGAGCTGCAATGACTTTGATACTAATCTATGTGGATACTGCGGCTCAGGAACTATACTTAGCATTAGTCTAATGTGAACGGTGATGAATCACTGCTATCCCCAGGAGGAAATAGCATTCAGGATTTACTGCAGCACATTAGGTTAACTATGGCTCTATAACCGAACACCCACACTTTGACATCACACAGGCGATGATATGCATCACTGACGCAAGCACTGACAGGATCAAACACAAAGGCCACAGCAGCTGAAACAATAGAGCGCCAGCTGACGTAGCAGCACACCCCTCTAACACTGATGGGCTGCAGTAAATCAATAGTCCCAGATGCCACAAACAGTTGCACCACTCTGTCTTTTACATAAGGGTTATGACTTCAAAGTTTTATTTTGGGTTCCAAACAGCTACAACTAATTTAAAAAATCCAGTAACAACAACCACCACCAATTGGTCTGCATTTGTCTTGCAAGCCATGCCTGGAAAATACTTCCAAATTAGTACTTTAAGTTAACCTCAGCAGCTTTACACATACTAGATGCAACATAACAAAAGCAAGTAATAAGAAAAAAGGAAAGCAAGCACAGAACTTACTGTTTGGCCTAAGCTGGAGAAGAAGCACAAGAAGGAACTGGGATCGCTGCAAGGACACAGGTGATCAGAAGACTTCAGCTAGCAATGCTGTCACAATTTAACGTATCCCTTATGCTCTAAATTCATCCTGACAAAACAATCCCTTCCCTTCCCCCATCCATCTGTCTACTTTTGCCATCAAGACCGAGGAACAGCAGCTGACAAAGCTGCAACATCAATGGAAATGTATTAATTGACTACGAAAAAAAAAAAAGGAAATCTATCAGTAGACAGCAGGCTGGCAAACAAAAGGAAAAACTAAAGGTAAAACATTATGATAGTTCCTTTCAAAAGCAGGGGTGGGGGGGAAGCATCAGTTTCATCTACAGAGACTTTGGAATAATGGATAAAAGAGCAGAAAGCTATGAAGTCTAACTAGAGTATTTCTAAAGATTACATCCTAATGAGATCCTGATCTTTCCCATGAAACCACACATACATATTCACAAGAAAACCCCTTCTCAGGCAAAGTGCAGAGATGACAGGTTCCTATACCACTTTATCACAAATGCAGCTATCAGTTTTCTTTTATAATGGCCTGATGTACTTTCAAAGGAAAGAGGTGACAATGGTTTCTATGTTCAAATGTTAAATGTACTTTCATTTCACCTGCTTCTAAACAATGACCACAGTGCAATTTTGTGATTAAAAAAAGATTGCAAGTCCATACCTTTGAATGGCACAAACTTCATAACACAAAGTTACACTTAGGAATTTGAAGAAGAATGATTGTGGTCATTTGAGATACTTCAATAGTAAGAGTTTTCATACCTACTGTCTGAAGCAATTGTGTGGCACAGTGATGAATTCTATCCTACTTCACTAAAAAAAAAGTAACAACGATTCAAAGATGCTAATGTGGAAATACAACACACACTTTGTACTGTGCAGCCTAGGCTGTTAAATTACTCTGTTTAGTTTGCCACCTTATGGCAATGATTTAGTAACTATGTGGAAGAGTTACGTCAAAAAATTGTTCACTCCCTCACAGTGTTCCAATTTAAATATTGGGTGAACCATAAAGTGCCGCATTTCAAAGGGAGTCAAATGTGATATACCATACAAAGAAGCTTTGATAAAAATGTTACTATTTGTAGTAGGAAAAACAATCTGTGCTCATTCTAATCTACTTGCATTGCATATTTGCTTAGCTTTTTCTTCAAGGAGAGTTTAATTTCCTAGCACTGATGCTAAGGAGTACAGATCTACAACTTTTTCAGAATGAAAGTTAATATTTGTGCTTACTGCTTAATCATGGTGTACTTGATTCACAACATTCAGAATAACCAACAGTTTAAGCATCTAACAATTGCTGCCACTAGAACTGGTGTTTTTCTAATCAGGTGGGTTGGTTTTTTCCCCCCATATAGCACTGCAGACCAGGAAGTCAAAAAGTTAAGCACTGCTACTGACAGCTGCTTGCGGTTAAGAATGAAAAGCACAAGTGAGCCCCAAGAGTTGGCAGTTCTTAGTGTGTAGACAGTGTCTTCTACAAAAGACTATGTTGATCCGGAGAAGACAGATTTTGGAAGGAACAAGCATTAACTTCAGCTTCCTCCCCCTGCCTGATTGTGCTAAGAATATCACATAGTATAATTACTTGTAAAAGCCTTTCATCATCATGATATTCAACTTATTACACTAATGAATTATTGTTTTTTACTTACCTGGCTACATTAGCTTGCAACTAGAATGCAGAATTATCTGGCACGTTCTGCTGTCTCAGCTGGCATTCAAAGAAGTCTCCTTTCCGTTGTGCAAATTTGTTAACATTACTCCTTGCCAAAGTATTAAGCACATACACACGTATGTATGTATATATATATATCACAGATATATACATAAAATTACTTGAAGATGACAAATTGAATATTATTTATACAAATCTAATGTATTGATTAAGAAAATCAATAGCATTCACATAAATGCTGGAACAATTTTACCAGCTTCTAGGGTAAAGTATTTTAAAATTATGGACAAGAGGAAGACTCCATGGATATAAAAAAAATCTGTTTGAGCAAACTGGGATTAATACATTATATACAGTCTCAGAAAACCCAGCAAAATATCATATCAGAAAAGGCTGCCAAGAGAAAATTTAGCACCCAGCTCAAATCTTTATTTCTGTCCAAAGCAGACAAATCTAAAGATGTACTACTCTGAGTCCCTGGAATCTACTAATAACAAGTACTTTCATTTGAAAATCTTTGAGTTGTCTAAGTTTCAATCTAGTTATATAAATGAATACAATGCAGATTCAGATTGTCCATTTAAAATAAAACCACAGCAGAACAAAAATTATTATGATTATAAACAGTTGAAATCCTTCTAGTATGTAAAATAAATACAAAACACATCTTTCTTTAAAGGGACCAGTTTGTGAGTGGTCATTCCTAACTGAAAGATATAAAAGTTAAAGATAACAAAGTTAGCAGGATGTGGGGTATTTCAGCATTCCAGAAATCTGATAATCCAAGATTCTAAATGATTTAGCAGACAAGGGAAAAATAGGTAAATCTAGAAAGACATTTGCTCCACCGCTAGAGTTCTAGGTGCAAAAACAGGGCTAAATCTTTTTCTCAGTATAAGGTAAAAAGTTAGTAACAACTGCTGGTTTTTAAAAACGCTCCCACCCAACAACTCTCTCACTGAAATTTTACTCTCAGATGCGATTCTTATATTAGGGGAGTTTGTTGTTCTGATCAGACAAAAAGGTTATCTGTAACAATACTAAGCAATGGAAAGAGTTCGGTCCTACAGACCTACCTCTCTTCACACTCACCACCTACATTTTTTTCACACACATTATTTTTCTGTCTCCATTTGAGGTGTTCACTTCAGTCCACCAACAAAGTTTCTGGCAACACTGCAGTTCCACAAACAAGTGTTCAGATGTAGGTTTCTTAACCATGAAATAAATTTTGAAGTAACACTTTATTACAGAGTTTTGCTTCAAATCATGAGTGGAGAAAGCAATAACTGAGGCTGACAATTCAAAAGATGACATTTGTGATGAGAAATCCTTCTGTCATGACACAAACTGTAGGGAACAAGACCCAGGCAAATTATACAGATTCATATGACAAAAGAGAGACTTAAGACCAAATTGAAAACATCTGATGTCCTACACCTTATACTGTGCAGCATCTAAAGCAAACACTTTGCTTTAGCAGCATGATTCACTGGCTGCCTCCAGAGGACAAGTCTCTGCTTCTGCACATTTACCACAGCTCACTCCTATTTAGGAGAGTGCTATGAACACCAAACTAAGAAATAACCTGGGTCACTTCTGCTGGAGATGGACCTCTAGAAACTGGAGTGGAACATGCTTAACTCCTTTAATCCAAGAGCTTCTAAGTGGAAAATTCAGAGCCAGCCTTTAAAACAGGAAGCAGAACCCAGGACTTCACCTAAATCATAGAGGAATCCCCATTACATTAACAGAAAAAGGCAGCTTGCTTTCCCATGTATTTTCCCTCTAGAATCTTTTATTGACGTGAAGATGCCCATCTCAAAAAGACAGCATAGAGAAAAGACCAGCTCAGAATATCCCAGAGCTTCATGGCTAAGGGGGATGCTAGTGGAATCAGGGAGATAGAGGTTTAGATTGTGTGGTATTTGCAGAGCTCAGATTTTTTTGGTTGTGGGCAAGTACTTTAAACAATATCCTGCTGATGATACTGTTTGCATTTGAGGATAAACTTAATATAGCCCAAGTAAACAAGCAGACTTTCTTTTTAGAGAGACAGAAAGGCAACATTTATATACTGTCTCTATACTGTCTCTGTCTTTGATGTCTGGCTTCTGACTGCCCCCTGCAGCCTCATGTTTTGTAAAATTATGGGCATGTAGGGAATTCCACAGTCAAAACAGGAGAAGCAATGGATTCATCATGCTTGCTAGGATTAGATCATTATTTAGTGGGTGACCTGGGCTGCATCTGAGACTTCTGCAGCTAAATCTAAGTTACAGCTAAGGTGGAATCCAAGCATCTTAAACATGACCCCTTGCAATCACAGTTCTTCCCATAGACATACTTTTCTCTGTCTTTCACTAATAACAAGACAAGCCTATGAATCCAGCTACAATAGAGGATGCTCTGAAGACAGTGAAAATAAGTTTGACTGAAAAACTACTGATCTTGAACATTATTAACATTGCGAATGACAAACATTTAGATTAAGATCTGTGGTTCTGCTAATGACTTAATGTCCACACCCAAGAATTTTCCAGTTCAAAAAGCTTTGCAGAAATTTGATCCCTAATTAATTAACCCCAAATCAGGATACACATTAAAAAAAGCACTGATATTGTTAGTCAGACTTAGAAACAGAAAGGCTTCATGCTTGCTACAAACATCTGCAACCTCTTCTGTAGTGAAATGTTTCTACTATGGCACAAATCCCTTAACACTATCAGACAATTCGCACTGCAAACCTCACATTTTATTGTTGAAAGCGATATGAAAGTGTTTTTCAGGGTCTGCAATCTAACTAATAACTAAAAAAGACTTTTAAATCTGTATGTTTTAAACTTGTTTTGGAATTTGAAGTTTAAAATTTGGTCTTTTTGGTGTTTTATGCAACAAAGACTCCTTGATTCTCCACAATGAACTCTTTACAGATCACTTCAATGAGGAATTATTTTCTACAAATCTCAAGCAAGTTACCACACAGGGGAAGTATGTAAGCTCAAATATTAAGAGCATCCATGACAAAGGCTTCTGTTGACATAAAGCTTTCAGCAATGTTAATAAACATGTATTATCAGAAAGAAGGTATCTGGAAAAGCAGTAAGCTGGGACCAGAAACAAAGATAAGCCTACACTGCTGCAGTGTTCTCTTCAAATTCAATTTGCTTTGTAACCAAATACATTTTATAAAGTAACACACCCACTGCTTTGGCATCCAAAATGAACCTGGAGCCAGAAAGAACTATGTAAGGAATCTACTTACCTGTGCCAAACAAGAGGCCAGGGATGAAACAACTAACTTGGCTCAGACATATAATGGCTGTCATTCCAAACCAGAAGAAAGGAAAAGAGACACATACATACAGTGGAGTAGTTCCTTACTATATAATTATGTATGGATCAATATATCCCTCCACGAAGGAGCTGAGACAAGAAAATTGCTTAATAGCTGTAAAGTAAATGTGCCCTTTGTCCAGAAACTTTTTATTGCTTCACTACTGTCTGGATGCAGGAGATGTAAATTCTCTGTTGTTGGACCATGAGGGCTCAAGGCCTGAAAAATACCTCATGAAACAAGTCTATTCACCTGCAATTGCGATTTCATTCCCCATTATCATACATCAAGATCCACCATAAATGGATTCTATATAGCATGAAGACCAATCCCAAAGCCCATACGTCTCCCCAGTGGACTGATGTTCTGGGGCACCACTCTCCTAAATAGCCAGAAGGTTTCTTGTAATTATATAGAAGTATTTCACAGCCATTTGATAGCCAACTGGGCTCTAGACAGGGTCTGGTATTAATTATTTTTTTTTTAAATCCCTGTTGTTTTCTACCAAAGCTCATTTTAAGACAAGCAAATCAAGCTCTTCTACTTTCTTTTTATATATTCTCCTGAATATCCTAACAGTTCTTTTTCACAACACCTGGAATAATCTTCATTTCATCTTCTGTAAACATGAGTTATCAAATTACAGCTGAAATCTCAGCAGAATCCTGTAAAATGCTACTAAACATCCCAAGATATACTAATAGCTGTCCTGGTGCATTTTATGATCACAGTAAGCTTTGCAGATACATTATACTGGAGATAAATATTAACTTGTGAGTCAAATAGCTTGCCTGCTTCTTCCTCCTCATTATCAAGTTTCAAGTGAGGAGATCCCCATCTATAATTTATTAATTGTATGCACAACCTTGCATTGTATATAACTGTTTTTCACACAGTTAGGTGGTACCATTCAAACAATACTCCTTTAGACAACTAATGCATGTTCTTGTCGATCTTTTACCACTTCTGGAATACAGATTTCCTGTGCCATTAGAGTTGTCTGGATGATCAGCTTCGCTGAAATAGCAAGTATTTCCAGAATGTCTCATTAGCTGAAAGATACCCGAGTGCATTGATTACTGAGTGATTAAGAAGGAATATATTTACATCCTAGGCTAGCTGTGCATCATGCTTTAGCCTTCAATCCTTTCCTATTTCATGCACAATTTAGAAACCCTTTTTTAACACAAAGGTTGTACTGACTCTATTGAATTTCTTTAGAAATAGAGATCAAAAACATTTTGTGCTATGCTTTCAAGGAGACAGACAACGTGCAAGTATCTGGCCTCAAGACTCCACTGCATACCTGCATTTTCCAGTCCTATGTGCTTCCCTCCAGCTTTCATATCTGCCAAAATTATATCCTAAATAGATATAACCTTACCCAACATGAAGCCTCTTTCTCTGTTCTCTGAATGTTCCCAGGCACTTCAGACCTTTTTTCCAGCTCTCTGAAGCTGCACAGAAACGTTTACTCTACTATTTGCCCAGACACAGCAGCACAATGGCACCATGCAAGAAGATGATCCAGCAACACACATTTACGTGCTTCTGAAAAGAACTCCAAACCCAATACCCTTCTGTTTAACTATTGTCACCAACATGAGACTTGATTCTTTCCCATCAAAAAGAGTGGATCTCTTTTTCAGTTCAGAGAACAAGGCTCAGTAACTAAAAAAAAAAAAGACAATACACTGAAATTCTATGAACATAATGCACAATTGGAAAGCCATTGTAGAGAAATCAGTGCTCTGTATGGCATTTGAAAGACCCAACAGAGGATGAACAGAGAAAGCAACATGGACATATTACTAATCTACTATGTATCATATCTTTGCTGGAAGGTAATGCAAGGAAACTTTGATGTGGATATAGCTGCAATTAAAAGAAAAGATAGGATATTTCTAAGGCAGATTTTCCTCCTGTTCATGCAATTTTCCTTTGCATACGCATTAGAAGGGTGTAGTAAGCATAAACCCTTATCTTTTACAAATATTTTATTGAAAATGCTACATAGATATCATGTCAGATTTACAACCTGAGTAGAAACACCCTGTTCTAACACACATGGGCCAGAAGTGAAAAGTGATCAAACCATCAATAATCAATCTCAAAAACCTCATGCTTGACAATCCTCTTGTATCCGTTTATAGTACAAACCAGTGAAGTGAATGGAAATTAGACTCACACTAGCCCGTCCTCTGCACCTCTGATCAATATTTATTGATATTCATTCTTATTTTTCAGCTCTCTTAGCAGGTGATTTTTAAAACTCATTCATGTTGGAAGAACTTTAACTGGTTCCAGTTGCTCAGACTGCCTATGTAACTTGCTGAATATTTTCACTCATTAATGCATCGCATAGTCACCAGATGCTCCCCAAAACTGCACTGCCAGCAGTGTCACACTCTATTTGGAGATGGTCACTCTGCTTTTGACCCCAATTCAGAAGAAAATTCTCTTTTAGAAAAAACAGTTTAGCTTCTCAAACTCCCAAACTCACCTTGGGCTTTAGGCACCTCAAGGATCTGCATGCAAGATAGCTTTATTTGTATGTACTATCATTTGAAAAATAAGAGGAAAAAGTCAGATAAGATTTCAGATTTAACTGAATTTAAAAGATAGGTAGGAGTCAAATACATCAAAGTGCCTTTTTTCTTTTTTTTGGGTACATCTAACAGAATCTGATCCAAAATCTTTGCCTGATCACAAAACAAGAAACAAAATACAAAGTATATGGAAAGCATAACAAAAAGAATAAATGCAAACTTTAGTAGGTTTCATATAATTTTCCAAATCTACCTGCTACTTAAGAGCTTTCCTGAGACGTCTCTTGGCTGCATAAATCATAAGAGCTAACTCTGTCCACAGAGTGGTGCCTTTCAGAGTACAACCTCTTCAAGTCTAAAGCAGCTGAGGATGCAACACAGTAGCGCTTCACTTAAATGCTGTCTTTCAAGAGACTATCTTAAAGACAACTTGTGGAAAAACAGAGAAAAAGACAAAGGCTGACAACTCTCTGTAGACATTTTTCTATCTGTCATCTCCTATCTGTCATCTTCAACTTTCATTCTGACTCATTCTTCTTTCTTAGAAGAGGCTGCAGTATCATTAACTTACAGCTCCTGGACCTAACAGTTCTTTGCCTGTATCTTCCCAGGAATTTGATTGTTTTAGCTTTGGTTGTTTGGTTTGTTTTCAGAACTGGCTTGCTAAACCTGTGTTTTATGAGTAGAGCTTTCCCTCCTTTGGGACTTTGTCTCAGCCCACAGTCCTATTACAGTCTTTGTTCAGCACAGTCCATCTACATTAAATGATCTCTCCATATTTCGTTAGATTTTCCTAGGATCGTTGCCAGACTTCATTAGGAAGAGGTCATCATGAGGAATAGCCACTTTCCTACTCATGTAATTTACTCCCATCTTATTGAAACTACAATTCTATGTTAACTTCTTCTAAGAATTATTAATGAGCAACAATATATACTACTGGTTTGGCATTTATAGTTCTTACTGCAGCTCTTCCTTCAGTTTCCTTGAAAGGCACATACATTCAACCTTTGAACTGCAAAGATCATCGAAGGGAAACACATTATGCATGGTATTTATGAAAATGGCCCATAGATAGAGCATCAGAGGGAAAGGATAAGTGAAACTTTTGAGGAATGGGCTACTGGAAAAACAAATCAAGAGCAAGCAAAGGAGATAAACCATATCCTCACTGAGTAGCTGATTAATCAAAAGGGAAGGAAGGTGCAGTCAGCTTCTCAAGTAGCTCTAGTACCATTAACCTGAGACACATCTACAAATTACTGGATGCTATGCAGTCACAAGAAAAATTCTGAGGCTCTTTGGATGATGTCCTAGAGCAGCTGCTCTAGACAATTGTGTTTTCTAGGACAACTGGAAAGCCCTTTTCTCTTTGGCATAAAGAAACAAGAACCTCACTGTGGATAGCTGTATTCACTTCCTGTGAATTTGGCTCTTCCAACTTTGAAACCCCATATGATTACAGTTTCTTAATGACTTTAAGTGGCTGAACTTACATGCTTGTAACCGGTCTTTAACTCACATTACACAGGAGCTGTTTATATTTGTGCACAGCTAGCCTATATGTAATGACCTTGTTATCTTCTGCCTCTTCTTCCTTTCCCTCATTTGGATAATAAACTGCTTTAGATGTAAAACACATTGCTGCATGTCTGCAAAAGGAAGAAGGGGAAGTTACATTACCATGATTTTAAATAAAGTTGAAGAGTGACATGATCATGTAAGTCATGAAAACTGACAAAACCTCAGTCATTTCACAGACAGTAAAAAAAAAGACAACTATTAATTTACTATTAATAACACAGGCACAGCCACATCTAGCAAGCCATGTGTTGCTGATTCATCTACTATTGAAAAAAAAGCAAAACTAAGAACAGAATTAAACATTCCTGGATTCAAAGTTGCAGTGTTTAGTTAGATATTACATTCTAGCAAGAACAGACAACACAGTAGCCTTGCACAGGTGAGAGTAACATCCTGGGTGCTCAATAACTTTTAGCATCAGAGAAGGCAGGGAGGCAGAGCAATGTCAGGCCCTATAAGCTGCTAGCATGGTTGTGACAGCCTGGGCATGTATGAGGAACTTGCTCTGCTTTGAGGAACTCTGGAAAAACAGTGGCCACGAGAGCTGCTCCAAAACTATGAAGACTGCTTTTGTTTCCAGTGTATCTCCAACCCTTGACAACTATCAAGCGCCTGACAGTGGTTCACAGGATAAGGCAGCCATGACTACTTTTCGAAATACAAATAGGACAAGAGTTAATCACAATTAATTCAAAGCTGTTTCTTAGTAATTCTGTGATAGAAGTCTGAATAGTTTGACAGCTACAACAATACCTCAAGAATGCAGCAATACAACTTGAATTGAACATGGTGGAACTATAAGGAACTCTCCTGAGGTCTCATCTGACAACGCGCAGCGTTTGCCAACAGATGACACACCAGCACGTATTCGTGCTGTACGCAGTCGTGAAAGAGGATCCAGCAAAAGTCCTTTATGCACAAAGTTCTAACCCTTCCATTTTAATGAAATCCAGTACAAAGTCCACTTAAAAACATTGTTTGAGTTTCTACAAAATAAAAGCACCCTTTGTTTTAAAATAATCAGATAATGAAATAAAGGAACTTCTTCTTCTCTTTAATTTTAGCAATCTTCATGAATCTTTGTTATTTCAGTCAGATTGCATCCAATTAAGATAAAGAAAATGCAATCAGTTTAAGTTATGATAAATATTTGTACATTAAGTGAAAATACTAAGTAAAATGCCCACAGCTCTAATTTGCTCTAATTTTTTTATTTAAGTCAAACTGCTTACATTAGACAAATTTTCTACTTATGCTAGAAACCAAGACAAGAGCCTACCAATTTTTTCCCTTCTTTTCCCCCCATAAAGCAAGTAATACAGGGCTATTTCTTTCCCATCAACAGCATAGTCAGGGAAGAAATCAGATTAACTGATTGCAGCACCATGGGACTATTATAATATTGCCAGACACAGACCTGTCAAGCTTCACATGCTTCGTACAAGGCTCATCCAACTGATTCCAGACTCAGGCAGTAAGAGCACCTGAATCTCAGCAGCTTGAGTTAATACTTCACAGCCTAGGGGGCTAGACATGTCTGACTAGAGTAATGGAAACCAAGTTTTAAGGGCATTCTCTAGCTGCAACTTAGGGCTGTAACTTCATTCCCAACATGCACCTCCAAGTACCACTACCATCCTTGTAAAATGTGATGTTAGATGCTCATGGAAATGGATGAGCTCAAAGAGTTCAGGTGCTAGAAGACAAAGACATTCAATGAGGGTACAACTGTGAATCCACACACCTAAATGAGGCACTTTCAGGATGTAGCCTTATTTATTTCAGCTTATAATAGTCAGGCTTTAGCTCCAAAATGGAGACATCTCATTTAGGTATCTAAAATTATATGTCTGCGTGCAAGTTAGGACTTCAAACTCCCATTATAGCAAGAGGAGACCTAGTTGGTGCAGACAGTGGAGCCTGGAGAGCTATTGAGTGCAAACTGATGTCAGCTGAAAAGCACTGAGTGTACTATAGCTAGTGACTAAATCTTCACTAGTTTCAATAGGAGCATAGATCCAAGGCCACATATAGAAACACACATTTAGACACCTAAAATTAGATGACTTCAGTATGCAGCTGAAGCACTGATATTTCAAACAAATGTCTCCAGAACCTTCCTACAGTCAGGCTGAGTTTTCAGTGTGGAGATTGCAGTATAGTGAAAAGAGGAAATAAAGGATGAGATTAAAGAAGGTAAAAGAGAAGATTAACTGATCAGAATATACACGAAAATTAAACAAGAAAAGGAGAACCTAACTGAACACGTTACAATGAATATAGTACTTTATGAACTCACATCTCAGAATGCATGAAATAAGATAGAACAAAAGTTAAACAAATACTTAATAGAAGAATGAGAAAAAAACCAAGGCAAAAAACGTTAAAGACATGTTTTGTCCATATAAAGATATTGACTCTATTTAACACATTTTAAATAGAAATCAATGACAGAAAACTATGTTTTTCCTAAGACACACTACAATCAACATCATGAGATATATGAATTAATACATTGTCTTTTTTTTTTTTTTTAAATTTGCTACTGCAGAAAAGGATAAAACAAGTCTAGTTTACTTTTTAACCAAACTTTTGCCAAATTCATTTTCTTCTGGGAATAGAATGTTTTAGAAGTCTAGTATTTATAATACTAACAAAGTAGGCACAACAGCTCTAGCAGAAAAGCAGCATGATAAAGTAAGCTTTTCCAATAACAGCTTCTTGTGTCATCTCTGCTTCTTTAATGGCTCGATGAGACTGGGGACCACACAGACCTGGTCAGTCATCAGAATTAATGGAGGACAAGGTCAGGCAGTTCCCAGAGGAGGCTGAGGGAGCTCCATTTCGAGGTTAATTCTCATGGTCACTCTCAGAGCAGAGAGAAGCTGATCTAAAGAACAGAATTCTGGATTGCTGTGTTTTATTCTTGTCAGGAGAATGACCTTGTTTTGCACTATTTTGCAATTTTCATTGAGTTAGCACAACAAATTTGAAAGACTGTCATGACAAGAGTGAAGACTGCCTCTGCCCTACTGCAAAAGGGACTACAGAATCAAGGAGATGTGTCTGAACCTCATTTTAATTCAGCAGTAGTACTAGCAGAGCTGCAGCAGCAGGGCTTACAGGCAAGTTTGACCTGCCTATAGTACTTGACCTATGAACTGGACTTGTGCTATGTGTCAAAGCCAACAAAGGAGCATTCTACATGCACTGCAGTGAGGGCTTATATCCATCATTATTTCTTTACCTTACCAGAACGGTATCTGCCATACCTCCCTCTCCAATTTTTAGGTTAACCTACCTGTAAAATGTAGAAACCTACCTGTTAAGTTTTCAACAGTATTTGCAAGGGCATTCATGCACCCTGTTTATCATTCTAAGCTATAAAAAGAGCAGCTCCTACTTAAAATTATTTTGGAATGAGACAACTCCAAATCAAGCTGCTACAGCCACGCTTTGTGACCACTTTCCCTCATCATCTTATTGCAATACAAAATAGAATTATATCTCCTCTACAGTCATACTCCCACATAGCTGGCCAATACTAATACTAATTTTAGTTTGCGTGCAGATATCTAGAAATAATTTTTTAAAAATTGTGTATACTGAAGGTCATTTCCAAACAGAGGTGCTTTAGAGTTAAGTTACTCCTATATACTCAGCTCTGGCCCTCTACATGGACATCCTTAACCAAGAGTTAATTAGCTGCAAATCATTGGAGCTTGCTCTGATCCCATACTTTCAATTGATTTGTCTTAGCTTCCCTCAATGCCTTTTATGAAGGCCCTCTAAATACTTCCAATGGAGATCCTAAAATTAATATGTAGAAGAGGATGTTAATCTAAGTATCTATATCCAGTTTCAGCCTTACATAATATGTTTAGTCTTCTACGTAGAAGGAATGGAGATGACAACTGAAATTATTTACCATTTAGGGTAGGGTTGTTTTGGGGGTTTTTTTAGTTGGTTTTTTTTTAATGAACTGATATATAAAACCTTCCATCTGTGTTTTCAGAAGGCTGTTGTGGAGAAAAGCTGCACAGCATCATTGAAGATGAAAAAGAAAGCAAACTCACACATGTTACCAAGAAGCATTTCAGTATTTAAAAATGAAAATCAGGTAAATGGAAACAAGGATGAAGAATCAGTTTCTTCTCAGGCTACAGAAAGAAAAAGATCACCCAGAGTAGCTCCTCCGTGTGTCTCCAGTAAGCTGTTTTTAATGGAAGCAGGAAAACCAAAGCACTAGACCTTTGTAATACACATCTGGGTTTACTTGTAAGAGGTCTATTACTCAGGCTATTAAGCTACCTAGAAAGCTAGATAGGCTCTAGGAGAGAACTCTTGTTAATAGTGGTTTATTGCTTTCTCTAGTTTGTTCCATTACTAGAGCTGTGTATTTAAATAAACATTCTTTTATTCCTAAACGTTGCCCTGTGCTAATGTGGATACCAAGAAATTTAACAAATAAGATATGGTATTTCTAGAGTTGATGTCGCCCTTTAAGTCTATAAATGGGATCGCTACTGCAGTGCCAGGTATTCTTGTACATTCTAAAATCACCACAGGATGACAGCACACACTTCCTCTACTTAACACAGTGGTTTAGGATTTGATAAGAAGCTATGATGGTCTTGTGAAGGAAGCATCTCCCAATGACCATTAGCAACCAACAAAGTCCCTTCTCAGGGGTCTGTGGTAATTTCTACAGAATTTATGATGAGTCTTTAACCACTCCAATATTAATAAATTTCTTTTAAATGAAACTCAACACCAAAGCACAAGACGATATTTGAACCAGATAAATCTGGGGGGGTTTTTGGTTCAAATGTACTTAAATAGCAGTTACTTTCAGATTTAAAGACGCTGTTTGGCTGCTATAACAGTACCTGTAAACGATCAAAATCATGCAAACCCTGACAGCAGAAAACAGTAGAAAATATATTAAAACCTGCCCTGTAGAAAATTTCGGGATACCTGTGGATGAAAAACTAGACACAAGCTGGCAATGTGTACTTGCATCCCAAACAGCCAACTGCATCTTGGGCTGCATCAAAAGCAGCATGTCCAGGAGGGCAAGGGAGGTGATTCTGCCTCCCACCTGGAGTCCTGGATTCCTCAGCAAAAGCCTGACATGAAGATGGTGCAGAGGAGGGCCAAAAAGATGGTCAGAAGGCTGGAGCATTTCTCCTATGAAGACAGGCTGAGAGAGTTGGAGTCGTTCAGCCTAAAGAAGAAAAAGTGCTGGGGATACTTTATTGCAGCCTAAACCACTGTGTTAGAGGAAGTGTGAGCTGTCATTCTGTGGTGATTTTATATAAAGGGGTTTATAAAAGAAATGGAGAAAGACTTTTTACCAGGGCCTATCATTACAGGACAAGAGGCAATATTTTAAACTGAAAGAGAATAGGTTTGGATCGGATATAACAAAGAAATTTTCATGAGGGTGGTGAGGCACTGTCACAGGTTGCCCAGAGAAGTTGTGGATGCCCCATCCCTGGAAGTGTTCCAAGCCAGGTTGGATGGGGCTTTGAGTAACCTTGCCGAGTGGAAGGTGTCCATGCCCATGGCAGAGGGGGTAGAACTAGATGACCCTTGAAGATCCCTTCCAACCTCAGACCATTCTGTGATACTGTAACCATTTATGCACAAAATACTCTGGGTAAGGGGCAGGTTTGGTGTTGCAAAGCTCAAGCTAATCTTAGAATGAACTAAAGTTTGTGTTTCACTACTGTAGTCTCAGAACTGATTTATCTTCTTTTCCTCTTGACTTCCTTGAAAACACTTTTCAGAAGTATTTTATTTCTTATTTCAAAGAGAAAAAATTAGGTTAAGCTTGCTTAACTTTAATCCCAGAGCCTAACCTTAATACTGATACTTCATTTAATTTCAAAGCATGAAGCATTTATGACTCATTCTAATTTACATAAGTCTTCTTATTCTATTATGAAAATGGCAATTTTCCTTTGCAGAGACATACAGAACATGGTCTCTCTTATTGTGTCAAGTAACATTTAATAGCCTTTAGCTGTAACTTGGGACTGTTATAAAATGTCCTCAAGATGAGTCATCTTCATTCATTTATTCTGCAATAGGAAGAATTCATGAATGAGTGATCTGCAGTAATTCACTGCTACAAAGAGAGCCCATTCATACATTTCAAACCTGGTTTTCTGAATCACTGTAATGTAGCTGATTATTTCATTTTAACAGAAGAAAATTTTGGCTTCAGGAAAGTTTCCACAGAAGTCTGTGTATTTTTTAGTATGAGAAAATTTTCATAGATTTAAAAGAGATCTTTTGAAAATAAACATTTTGGTCTAACACATGGACACACAAACAGATATGTTCCTATCTATCTAGCAAGAAAAGCATGGTGTTTTTGTAAATTTAGAGTCTGACAAATGGTTCAAATTGAAGCTGCATCAAGGGGGAGCATGAGTTGTCACTATCAGACAAATCACTAGGCCGGCAAAGAAATATTTTATAAAATCAGAAAAAAATGGTCATTGGCACACAGAAGTGCTCATTTAAAGCTGTATTTAAGTCAAAATACATACAACAGAAAACCAACTAAGATCTAAGAGTGCTAACTACAGAAACACAAAGTAACCATGCTTCTTATTCTAGAGAAATAAAGAATAAAATACATGTTATTTTAATTCATTAAAAGGTCACCAAAATAAAGGAATGGAATTCACCAAGGATAAAGGGTCCCTTAAACAACACTGTTCTTTTGCCATCCTTAGGAGATTTCAAACCAGGAATTATTCTTAGGGAGCCTTTTCACTCAATATTAACTGACATGGAAGAGGCCCACATTACAAAGCTACTTCTCACTTAATGTAGTTTCAAACCAGTCAAAGCTTTACAGATCACCTGGTAACCGAAGCAAACACATGGTAAGTCAGTACAAAGACCTGTGTGTAAATGGAGCATTTTCTTCAGAAGTGTAGTTCACAGAAAAAGCACTGTGTGCTTCTCCATTAATTAGTGCTTTAAGTTTTCATTACTTCATTGACTCAAGGATAGCTCTAAACAGTCATTTTATTCACACCTCTTCTTCCCCCTGGAGAGACACTAACTTCCATTATTTTCAGGTTGAGAAATTTTACCCTATGTACAGTGCTGCCAAAGTAAGGATAGTTCTCTTTAAAAATAGAATAGATGACATGAACAGCACAAAGATTGACAGAGCCTCTCAATATTTCCAATAGGCAAATACTTGAAGCAAGAAAACGCAATTAACATTATGGTTAACAATCCACATTGACTTCAGCAGAAAGCACAATCTCAAGGTGAATTGACCAGCAATAAAGCACAAGAGAGAATTATCCAGGGAAGCGTGACTTACCAAAGAATCCAAACTAATGTATCTGGCTATCTGCACTGCTATCTGGGATCCATAAGCAGCTCACTGCTTCTCAACTTCCACTCTTTCATTTTAGTACTGTATTTACATAATTTTAATTTTATATGTCGTTCATGACTGAAAAAAGTGCAAATGAGTTCTTTGCAGAGACTTTTAAGTCAGAAAAGAGTATAAAAAAGGGTAAATATTTACAGGAAAAACTAAGATTAAAAAACAGTATTAACAAACATTATAATGACTAAATTAACTTCCCAATGATTGCATTTCCACTAAATTTCAGCCTTCTTGTCCTTCTTCATGCCTTTCTAAAAATAAACATCTCTGCACATTTATTCCAACCATTCCCATTATATATTTCCGCATCTTTAACTATGATTTCACCTAACAACTGAGTGCACACAGTGAAGATAAAAGCAAGGAGCTGATGTGATCTTTCTGTCTTTCTTACTTTCAAGACAATGCAATAGATTCCTGCAGTTGTAACACATTTTGCAGACTGGTAATCCATTTTGTAGACAAGTCAAGGGCAAACTATGTTTGAGAAGTTGTGGCAGAAAAAAAAAGGATCAATACCAAATTACTATCTACAGTTTACGCCATCTAAAATTGTTTATTTTATACAAATCTCCACACAGAAAACCAAACAGTAGACACTCTTCACTAATTGCAATACATATAATGAAAAAGGAACAGCATCAATTACTAGGGTGATTTCTTCTTTAAGGCAGACAGCTCCAACAACCCAAAAGGTAGAAAGATTCATTGGCATAGCCCTCAAAAACACAGAAATGTCTCAGCAGTGGCAAGAACAGACCAGGAAAACAACATTAAAAAGATCATGTGCAACTCAGGTTCTGTACTGAGAGAAGTGAATGCACAGATATGAAAAAAACCTTTATGCCCCCTATTTTACTACCAACTATAATTCACAATTTCATCTCCAGGAAGGAGGAAGGACAAGGAGAAGGTCTATGTGACAGGAGGTTTGCAAAAGCTGTGGAACAGATTTGGGATGTAGGTTTCTGGATTGCCAGTGCCATTTTTCAGGGAAGTTGCAAAGACTGTACCTCAGCTTACACTTAGTGAGTTCTCAGAAATAATTGTCTAGTAACTTGCTCGTGCCCACTTTCATATTTAAAGCATGAAGAAATCCACAGCTGAATCAAATCACAATAGTGAGCTGCCTACTCCAAAAGGAAGAGGGACCAAGCAAGGATAAAAGCTGTATCATGGAAGGCTAGAAGCATATCTATAAAGATATGATCTTAATATTTTTGCAATTCATTAAACGCTTGCTGCTTTGAAGACGATCATGCAAGAAAAGTGTCAATTCATTCTCCACCAGTAAGGCCATTTGGTAAATCAAAAATTAGAACCAAACATGCAACACATGCCACTCCCCTCAGTATTTTGTGCAATAGAACCAAATTATATCTTATTTGATCTTTAACTTGAATTGCAAGACAAAAATCACTGTGTTCCCCTCAGGTACTGTCAAGTAATTATTACATATCAGTTTCAAATAAACTGTATAGAACAGTGAGCTGCAACACTGATCCATTTGTGGCTCAAAGGATGCAAGAATACCATACAATCAGCATAAAGTTTTGAAATATGGTGCTAACAGACATGTAAACATTAAGAACTGTTGATATAAACTTAATTACCGTCTAAGGCCTCCTTTGAATCAGTTGCTTTTTAGGCAAAGGACCTGCCTATGACACTGGAAACCAGACCTTTCAGCTCTTCTCAGACCGGAGAGAAGAGAGAAAGGAGCTGGAAAATACTTGCTTCAGATTTTCAGCACAGTATCTGTTGGAGCTGGGCCAACATCCAGAAAAAAAAAAATTTAAAAAAATTAAGAAAAGGAAGGTAGGATTCATTGGCCCAGATGATGACAAGCAAAAATGTGATCCCATAGCTTAATCAGTGGATAGACACTGTCTTACAACACAGTAAAATGGTATTCTAAGCAGACTGCCCATTTCTTGCAGTATCTCCTCTAGATACTCTTAACTGGTAGCTATGGCCATTTGGAATAGAAAACAACAAATAGAAAACAACATCCAAACCGACCATTGCATAAGGGGATGCTATGCTTAGATGAAGCATTTGTATTTTGAATCTGCACTTGCTAGAACTCAGCAATAATGCAATTTGGCCCCTAGAGATAATGATAAACTAGGTGGGACACTGGCAGGAAAACAATGTCCACATGACAGCAAAGGATAAAAAACCCAAAACTCAAGCCATATTAACAGCTGTAGCTTTTAATTTGAGGTCTGTGAAATAAATGAGGTTAGTCAAAAGTTGCTACAACAGCATTTCTGTGTTTGCTTTGCAATCTGAAAGTGTTCCCCCCTTTTCCTCCCCAAGAAATTTAATTTCATCTAATATATTACAATATAAGAAAAAGTACTTGGTTTATGGTAGTGAAATCTAAATCCAATGATACTTAGCATGTAATCTTTCAGGTCTTTAAACAATTCTTGTATTTAAAATAAGTTCTGTCATTCTTTTACTTTCATCACAAATTGCCTCATCCTGATTCAGACTCAGAAAATATTAAAATAAATGTATCAGCTTTACCTGTAATGCACTGAAACTGTCCATCTTCTCTTCTTATTGTAAATGCTTCCCCTGGATTAACTTGCACAAGTATAACCTTAAAAATAAAAAAGCGTTTACAACCATTACACAGGAATATGTTTCAGAAGTCTGGTATGCGCAAAAAAAAAGTTTACTGGGAATAAACCAATTTTTTTTCTGGTTAGTAAATACATTATTCTTCACTTCACACCTCTTGCTGCCTTCATCCCACAGAGAAAGAGATAAAAGCAAGAACAAGAACAGGTATTTTTAAACAAACATTTTTCAAAGAACAAAGGAGAGAACAACAACTAAGTAGAACAGTACCTGTACACATTTTATTTTCTCAACTGCTTGGTATAATTAAAAAGCTATTTGTACAGCTTAAATTATTTCAACAAATTGCATTAACTTTGACATTAATCAAACCATTACATAAACTTTCAGAAGGAAGCCTAGAATTCCCAGTGTTTGAATTTTCATCAACCACTCGACAAACAGTTTTCAACATAAGGGAAATACTGTGTCATTTCCTTCTTTACATGACCCAAGCATATTTGTACATTCATTAATGATAAAACATTATTAGGAGTCATGACAAAGTAAGTGCACCAGATGCCCAGCATGAACCAATATGTATAATTTTATTTGTGGAAAGCTGGTTATTATAATTTTGTAAACCCAAGCAATGCAGAAATGATAGCAAAGCACACTTATCAGCCAAAATAAACAGAGAAAGTCTGTACCAAAGCAGAAGCCTGTTACCATTTTAGATTTCTGTATTCTTATTTGAAACCTGCCCTTCTGTGAGGGGAAAAAAAAAAAGTTTGTAAACCTAGCTAAAATTATGAACAAAGGAGAAAAAAATCCCCAAAAAAGCAGAGGATCAGGTGCATTACATAATTTTCTTTCTGGACACATCTTTCTTCAGTCTTGCTTGCCTACATCTAAACAGAGCCTAAGTCCTCCTCCCTGTACAAATCAGAGGGAAAGAAATCTTTATAAACACAGGTCTTGAGCATTATGGACAAAAATGTTAAATTGCTAAAAGAAAATAAAACCTTTCATGTTTACAAAAAACCCAACCAACTAGTCAACCCAATCGCCCAGAACAGGAGACTTGAATGTTATTCATTTTAGGAATACTAGAGAGAAAGGAAAGGATAAGAAAATGGCAGAAATCATATTAATTCCTCCCTTTCTGGTAAAGCAATTTTACAAATTAATGAAAAGATGGCAAGTTCTCCACTAACATATCGATATGATATGACATTCACATTTTCAAGCTTGGGCTGTGTGATTCAACACTGATTTAGCTCAGGTTTGAGCAAGCACTTAAAAAAGACTATTTTGCTTCATGTTGTTTTTCTAGAAGCTTTAGGCTGTTCGAGAAAAAACAACTGTATCACTATTTTATCATGCTAATAAATTTTCCAGATCTTCTCAAGTGTGCCTCAATGTAAAATTCACTAGGAGTATTCATAATATAATCTAAACAAGATTATTTTAGTAATGAACTTCAAAGAAGACTTAAAGGTCTTCAGAAAATATTGTATTGCTAGAGTTTATTTTGAAGTGTTTGAAGGTAGCATTTTAACAACTGGTTATCATCACCTTCAGAATGTGATGAAGGAGAGAACTATGACAAGTTGAGTTCTTACAATTTCTTTTTGAGACTCCTCAAGCAGGCATAACTTTTCAAAGACATATTTCATTGATGTACTCTTCCTTCTCTGCTACAATTGAAAGTTTTAGCTCAAAACTTACACTGGAATGAAAGTACCTAAAAGCTTCATGGTACATGAGAATGTCTCTCCATCTGTTATGTGTGGGCTGGATAGCTACACTTGCCCATCTCTTTCGGCTGATTTAGATGCCCAAACTCCTGGGAGGAGCCATTCTGTCTGCAGCTGACATGTCAATCTATACCATTTTCAGCTCAATATTCTTGGTCTCCATCATATAAACTGTGAGAAGCAGAAAAGCTTTAGGGTGATGGCCGGCCCTTGATTCCTGCTTTTAAAGTAACAGGGAATGTGAGCTGACTAGTATTCCCAGTTGTTCCCATTTATTCTGTGTGAGTGCCTGCTTTTGGTAATCTGAGTAAAAATGTTGTCTTGGGAAAATGTTGGCTTTCCTCCACCAAACCTCTTGCTGCAGGACATCCAAACCTGGGGCTCCAGCTGGCAGAGCGGATTTAAGCATGGGAATGCACTGCCCCAACTGCAGAAACTGGGCCCTGTGCCTCCTGGTTTTGTTTTATAGCAGCTTCTCCTGTGTGAGCACCTTTGCTGCTCACTTCACAGGTGGTCTGAGAAGGTAAAGGCTCAGCACAGCAGCCATGGTGCAACACAGTGAGAGGGGCACTGCTCAGCAGCAGCAACAGGGCAACTGATCGAGTCCAGCACCATTCTGACACTCACGATGCCATCAGATTTTCATATTGCTGACAACAGCTGACTGCCAATCAAAAGGGTGGGGAGACTCACCAACTTAATGCAGTTTGATCAGATCTCAGTTCCCAGGAACAGGAAACAGAGTCTTTTTTGTCAATGGACAATTAGCCTATTTGATGCCTGACTGTATTTCACTGACTTCCACCTTCAGCCTTGCTTTTATGTTGTGCATTCACATTTGTATTTTACAACTATTACAAGATAGGCTGTATATGTAGCCAAGTGTGCCAAAAGAGATTCTGAATCAGGGCTTAAGAAACTTCAGAAGTTTCAAGAACTGTTAGCTTCAACAGTCTTTGTGCTGGGGCAGTGTATGACCAACAGTAGCTGCTGGACCAACCTTATCACAGTGGAACCCCATGGAGTGATCACAGCTTTGAGAAGGACATTTCTGACACCACCTCAGTAGATGTGATTTGAAATAAGAAAAATTAAAGCTATGCACAGAGAGAGACCTTTCTGGTCAGAAGAGATAGTACAAAAGACTGACAATCGCTCACAGGGATTCCCCCTTATCTAATGAAAGGCTGCAGCACACAATCAAGGATGCAAGAAAATTACTCTACACAAAAATGCACATGGATTTTACACAGCATCATGTTTTAGGTAAAAAAAAAAAAAAAGAAGAAAATTTATGGTTGCTTAGTATTTATAGCTCTTTCCTCTCATTCTAGGTGGCTTTGTGCAGGCTTGCACACCCCATCAGCCAACATGTTACTTCATGACCCCTGACATCAGTACTTCTGCAAACCAGGGACTGCATCTTTTTCACTGAATATTCTAGACCTTGATCTCCTTCCTCTTCTGGGCAAAACATTCAAATTAGCTTGAACTAAGAGAAAAGATTTGGAAAAGTCTGATAGTTCAGCCTCTCTTCTTGTGCCTCAACCTTTCTGTGACAAATTCTGTTGCTTTACTTACAGCACATAAAGTTCTGCTACCCAAAGGCTGACATGCATTCTACCCAGATCTCCTTTGCCTGCTTCTCTAAGATAACTATGATGCTCAGGGAAAAAAAACTGATTCATGATGTGTCAGTCTCAGTGGGAGACACTTTTAGCATGGGCACTTTTCAAATGCTATTTCTCTTACTAAATCAACAAAACACTAATCGAGGACTTCACTACCTTAACAAAATAATGTGAACTTAGGATACTAAAGCCTTGATACAAGTTCTAGAATCATACAAGCGCTTTTAAGGCATAATCAACTATAACGGAATCTAATAAAATTTAAAAGTGTAATTTCTCAATGCTAACAGAATTTTGACTCAAAATATTTTTTGTCCCAAAACATGTCAAGGCATTGCCACTAAGAAATAGTTAGGTCAACTAGTTCTATGTCATTTCCACTGTGACTACAAATTGTTTCCTTTAAACAGTTGTTTAATGATGATCCACATGACCTCAATACAGTTCCTGATGAAAAACAATACAAAATCTCTTTCCAGAGATTAGCATACAAGTTGACAGTACAAGAGTGCAGATACACACATATGCTAAAAGCAGTTCTTGCATAAATAAAACAAGGTGGCCACTGAATGGCTGAAGTTTGAAATACCTGAAATATCAGTTGTTGAAGACTGTCAGTCTTAAAAGTGACATTTCATACTTTTCAATGGTACTTAATTTATTCTATATATAGGCTATTTTAGAAGAAGATAAATCCAAACCAAATGAGCAACATACTCAGCTTTGCAGTAGTTTAATTAAACTGCCCAGATTGGCAAAGAGCTCCTAAAAAAGCCTCCTAACAAAACTACTAATGCTACATATTAGAAAGCTCAATATGTATTTCCTGAAACAGCTGTTTGAACTCAGGCAGTAGCTGAAGCCAAGTAAGAACACAGGAAATGTCCTGATGGTCAGGGTCAGCAGGCCATCTAGCCAAGCACTTTGACTCTAATATATCGAGATGCTGTTCAAGGAGAGTGTATGAGCCAGGCCACCTTATGCAGTCCATCTCTCTTATTGTCCATAAGTTTGCCTAAACTCCTTGAGTTCACTTGCAATTTGAATTGCCTCCACAACCTCCTATGGCAGAAAGTTCCTGAAATTTACTTTTTAAAGACATTTTAGAACCATCTTCTACTAATTACATGTTCCCTACCTTCTCTGCTATGGGATTTGCTGAAAAACAGTTCTGAATAAATTTCATCCACCTCCTCTGATATTTTTTAAGCCTTGGCAATTCCCATCTCCTTGCACCCAGTCTGCAAACCGAGGAGTCGTAATATTTCGGATCTCTCCTGGGAGAACTGCTACCTCGCCTTGACCACATTAGTGATACCTAAACCCATATCTATATTAGCAAAGTAAGCAGTGCTTGGGAACATTCCCGCATGCTGGAACAGTCACCTTCAATAATGAATATGCTATGGTAGTCCTGAGCACAACATAGGCCCATACAAAACTGAAAACTATTCCTGAGATCATTCTTACCAGGCAGTTTGCAAGAAAACATTTACTAAAACTGACTTGTTTCACAACACTTAGCCTCAGTTTCCATGAATATTCAGAGCACACTTAAATTACTAATATATGAACAATTACTGACAGTAGCCTGAAGAAGCATTACAATATTTTGCCTTTTTGGCAAATAAGGGACAAACTCTTGAATGACTTCAAAAATCTATTCTCCACCTTATATCACAATTTGACCTGGTCAGATGTGGCAACTACACTCTTAGAATACAACAATTCTTACATAAAACTGTTCTATAATATTTCTCTCCCTAAAGAATTCCAAATGAAAATATAATTTTATTGTAACTCAAGTAGTATGATCACATCCTACAGAGATAAGCAACATTGACTTGGACATACTACCTTTAACAGATACAATTATTTTTAAATTATTGTAACTTAAGATCTCATATAGGATTTATTACTACATCACTGTGAGCAGGATGGAAAGTATTTAGATCTTGCATCTAAAGAATCAACTAAGTACAAATAGGAGAATTCAAAGAGGAGAATGCTCACAGTTACTTATTTTTATTCACTAAACTCTTCACTATCTACATGAGAAACTACAGGATGTTTGTGCAGACTGAATCAGGAAAGGAGTTTAATGTTTTTTCAAGTCTTCAGCTTATTTCTAACTCAGAAGAAATTAATTCGATAAAAATGGTTGGAGTTATAAAAAAATTCTGTAAGACTAAGAGTACAAGCAACAAAAGGTGGAAGGGAGATCTGCGCAAGGCAGAGCTGCAGCCACATTGACTCAGCAGGCTGCTCCAAAGAAAGGAAAAATTTAAAGCCAAATGTTAACACTTATCTCCATAATGGTCTAGAAGTAATTTTTATCAGCAAGAAGCAGAGGCTGCAGAAGCTGAAATAAGATCCTTAGAGGTATTTCACTCTGTAATATGGTCACAGCAGTGTCTTTCAAAAGCAAAATAGCAACAATACAAAATATGGCTGATTTATATATTACTAATCCTTGTCTTTAGGTATACAGAATACTTTCACAAGCAATCTAAGATCTTGCTCATGCCAGATGAAGACACAGTTAACGTATTTTCCCACTGGAGCACAGTGAGGGGCAGAATGGAACTTATAATACTGAGCTAGCTAATCTTGTTTTGAATATGTTTGTTTGCACAGTAATTAAGGCCAAAAAGCCCATTAACTCCACTGAAATAACAATTAAAACCAACCCTTCATTCTGTAAGATACGCACTTCTACAAGCTTCTCTACTTGAACTTCCATCCTCCTAACCGAAGGAGTGATGTACCAGGAGATTGACAGGTTTCAAAATAATTTCAGCTACCCGACAGAAAAGAAAGGCAGCATTAGACTTGTGGCACCATCACGAATGTGTATTTACATTGCAACACGAAGGAAAAAGCTTTCCTGGTACTTTCAGCGGAACAAAAGTGACAAACTATAAATAGCCTTGCACAATTACTAACTGGTCTCCATCAGGTGCTTAGTAAGAAAGATGGAAACATAAACCTACGGACATTATTGTGAAATACTAATATCAAACTGGATTCATCCTGAAAAGCACCCTAGATGAGGTGAAAGACTTGTAGAGCAGGAAAACAAAAACAGATTAGGACTAATCCCTAAGCATTAACATCTTCACTGTTTTAAGGCAACATTTCTCTATAACAGCAACTGTAAATACAATTAGAAGTACAAACTATTCTGTCCCAATGAAGGGGAAAAAAAAACTACCTAATAAGTAAATAATGAAATAAAGAGCTCGAAAAGCTAACTTCAAAAGCTGTCATAGCAAGTTTGACACATTTCTCTTTTGCTCATCACTGTGCAAAAGCAGGTTTCAAATAAAATTTAAAAGGCTAAAGAGCTAAGCTTCCTCCCCAAACAAACACACACAATACAGCCAGTCAAAAACTTGTATTTCAGAATTATTTTGCCATTTCTGTCAATTACATACATGCAGCAGACCTGTAAGGCAAAAGAGATTTTATTAAAAACCTACATATTCAAAATACTAATAATACTTTAAATTTATTGTTTAGGTTCAAAAAGTTTAAATTTAGTCCAAAGCAAAAAAAAAACCCAACACCAAAATGCCAAAAAATCCACAACAAATGAACACAACACCCAAACAATAAATTATTGTGCTTAGAAGTATACTAGACACTCTTTCACACAGACACAAAACAAAACAAATCCAGAATTATTCTCTATCCAGAATTATCCAGAATTTGTTAACCTTCTCCTTCACACTGCTCTATAAAGTTATGAGGATCTTCCCAATTTGGGGATTTTTTTGCAGATCAGATTTGAATAAGGTTTATAGAAGAGAGTTTAACTTACCATTACCACATAATGATGATCTTAAGTATTACACATTTCAGAGCCACACTTCAAATAATACCTCTATTTCTAAAAGGACAGGACTGACTGAAACAGTTTTTGATTCTTCTAAGACAGCACAAACATCAAGAGATTGAAGTCAGATACAATAAAACTTTGTTTACAATTTTGGTATTCACAGCCACATTTTCAAATCTTTCCTAGTGTTGGCCAAATAAATGCTTTTATACCTAAAAGCTTCTCTGTCTGTAGAAGTTATTAGCTACTGAATATACAACATCGTTAAAAAAAAATTAACTTTCCTAATACCAACAAATTTATTCCAAACCAGCAAAGTGTTGCTGAAAGATGAAAACTGTAATTTTAGAGTTACTGGGTTATGAGAAAGATTTTTATATTTGCAATAGAGAAAAATAAATCATCAAGTTTGTTCTGTCTCCAGAATATCTTGACTCTCAAACCCATCCTTCAGCACCAAGAACTACCAGTCTCCTGAAGGAGAAAAGAAAAAGGTTAAGTTTTTTTTAATCTTGACTGAGGCTAAAGAAACCAAAATACATTAAACATTCGTGTCATGTGTGAAGATGTGGGATAAGCCCTCATGAGAACTGGCACTCTGTCCTCTGCATCGGCTAGCATTGTCTACAGCCACATAGGCAAGAAAACCTACGGAACCAGACCGAATTTCAGTGTAAAGGGGCATTTCGAATCTTTCTCTCTCCCTGTCCATCCACCACCTCATTCTGAAGGGGAAAGGAACTGAATGGGTTACTTTGTATCTTCCTCTAAAAGAAGTCAGTTAGGCTTTGTGAATTTACATATTTTTCCAGAAAGAGTGAAATCTGGGACAAATTTTCCAAATAAGTTAAAAGCCTCTGAATATATATAGCTAGAATGCTAATAGATATACCACTAAATAGATCATAACAGACAAACAAAAAAAGCAATCCTTTAGCAACAAAGCCCATTCCTAGCCTGGCACACACATTAAAATACTGAAAAATGTGGGGAAGTAAGATGTGAAGGAAAAAGTGGAGGGGGGAGGGAAGCTAGAACATGGTACATTAATTTTAGTCATGGCTAATATTAAATACATAACATGAAGAAATAAGAGTATGTTATATTACAATTGTAGTTAAAGCATACTTAAATGTAACCATATAGTAAAAGACTGTTCCTGTACAACAAGAAAGATTACAAGTTGGAGAAAAACAGTATTACTAAAAACCAGAGCTTTGCTTTTTCCTCATTCTGGAGTGGTTTTGGGGGATGTGTGTATTTTTTGGGGCTATGAGGAGTTTTGTTGGTTTTTTTCCTACAAACAAACTTCCTAAAAAGCACGAGGGTAAAGTGTTCCAAAATGTTTGCTAAGACCTTTAAAACTATAATTTAAAGATAATCGAATCACAAACCACTTCTATACTAGCCAAAACAATACTACTTTCTGAATGGCTTTACTAGGAAAGAGAGTTTCTGGCTTGGGATTTTTTTGGTTTTGTTCATTATTAATATTAAACCATCTATATTCAGCATTATAAGGTTATAGGTGCTGAGTCAGTAGCAAAAGATTGTCAGCAAAAATCACAAATAATGGAAAGGCTTCATCAAAATCGTATTTCTAAATGCACTACTAATACACAACAGTATGAAAAAAAAAAAAGACAGCAGTGGTTTGTGTAAAAATACTGCAACTGAAATTAGCTCAGCAGTACTCATGAGAAGATTTTTACCCAAAAGGACAAAGGTTGATTAATTTTTAAATATTTTTCAAATTTAGGAAAATCTTGTAGCTAATACTCTTGGCCACTCTGACTTCAAAAATTTCAAAACACTGAACCTGTTAAGAGGGTGGTACAGCCAAGCTCTTTGTAAGATGTACACTGTATCTTTAACAGTCTGTCTGCAACAAGATTATAAAAGGGTGTATTTCTAGAAAAGGGTGAATATAATACAACACAACTTCCAGGCAGAGCCACATTTATGCTCTGTCATTAGGGCACGTATTCAGAACAATTACATCTTTCTCCACTAATAGCTCAAATCAAGATGTTAATTAGTGACATGCTTTATCTCATAACCCATTTCAAAAGCCTCAGCACTTTGACTTACTGTTGCTCGCATCCTTTTATTTCTCTCATTCAACTGGTGCTACCACAGTGACAAAGGATGAAGGAAGATTCACCAGTCACCACTCCGGCTGCTCCAATCTGTTCCATTCACTTAATACTGAGGTAATCTTCGGTGATGTGCTGAACACTGCCCCCCCTCCTGTTAACAGGGCACCTTAACCTGAACGCCACGCAGGAGTATCTCCCTTTGCCTTCCTCTATAGCTGTGCATCCACGAAGCATGTGGAGACAGGATGTGAAAGGTAGGATCAATTAACAATATAGTCAGCAATACCCACCTCAAGCCTTCCTTCCTATCAAATTAGCCAACGTACAGTGAGCTTCCTGCTGTACATGAATGTATCATGTCACCATAGCAACTAAATCAACAAATAGCTGCTGCAGCATCTGCTTCTGGATCATCTAACGTCAGTCAACAGAAGGTTCGGGTTTAAGAGAACAAAGCTTCCAAATATATGCCGTTTTATAACTGCCTTTTTAATTTAGCCTCCTGATTCCAAGATAGGATATACTAACTCAGAATGACCCAACTTCTGACTTTATAATCTGTGATACAGCTTATGACTTCATTTTGCAAGTAAGCCAGAAAGGAGGAAAAAACACCTTGTAAAAGAATAAAAAGATGCAGCAATGAAATAATCAACTGGATTCTAATACACCCTCTCAAATACTGTGTTACTTTATACCATATATTTACTAAGAGACATGAAAAGAAAGAAGTATGTTTCTGAACTTTGCTTTATCATTTACATATGTCTGCCCTAAATAATACTATAGACAGAAATACCTTTTATTAAATATTAAAGACATTTCAGATAGCTGACAAAGAAGGTTTCCCTCTATTATTCTCCACTTAAGAGCTAAACTGAAAGCATCCAATATTGTTTTCTGGCAATCTCACATCTGTGGTTTTTAAACCCAACACCAGTAGCGGACCACTGGCACACCCTCACCTGAAGAAAGACAGATACACAGGGCAAAACACACATCCCTTTCTTCTTGAGAGAAATTACTTCAAATACCACTTAGCCATCACTGGATTAAGTCCTGACCTATACGCAGACGAGATATAATAAACTGCTTTGAAATTGTTTCAGTATTCAGAATTCAACAACATGAGATTACAGATCAGATGTTGTCAAAGGTACAAAAAAAATCTAACACTACTGGGACAGTAATGTCTAAAAAAGGCAATAACTAAGTGTACAAACACACAGACACTTTTACGTAAAAGGATGCAAAGCTACAGCCTACTTACAACAAAATAAAGTAACTTTCCGTTCTTTTAACTTCAAGTCATACTCCTAATATTTGATTGGCATGAAATTATTTACCCAGTAAAAGCTTTCTAGGCAAAAAGTGTAACTAATTCATATCCAGTATAATTTTATCATTAAAACTACCTACTTTTAGTTTTCAAAACAGATGTTTTTCCACCCATCTTTTGTTACAACTCTTTTGTAACAAGGAAAATCATTACATCTAGGTTGGCTCCACAGAGTGTGGTCCAGTGAACAGGGAGAACTAGACACAGACTCAAGATACTAACGCTGCTGTGGCTCCCACAGGGACTTTCTCTGATATGTGGTTTGTCACCTCACCTATGCCAGAGTTCCCATTTGCAGGACTAGTCCAGCAGTATTTGTAAGTTCCTACATGCTACTGACCGAAGAATACTGCAAGACTTGAGTGTTGTTATTGATTAGCAGCACAGAAATTGCCAGATGGAATCACGTCTGTGGTTGAGCTAAGGTGATGTCAGTTACAAACACAGCACAAGTTGTTTTTCCATTGATAATGTATTCAAAATCTGCTGCTTATATCATAACAAGGCTAATGAGGCTACGAACTACTCTTTTCCATAATCAAGCCCACTATCATTTAAAAAACACGTTAAATGGAAAAATGCAAAATATCTATGTAAAAGGTATTACAGAGAGTATATGATTATTAAACAGGGACACCTAACACATCAGTAATAAAAGTTAAATTAAAACAGTACCTTAAATTGTTTTAGATTACCAAAGGCTTATGAATTTCATGGTTGTGAAGTGTTACTTCCAAGTATTTCTTTCTTAAGGTCATCTTTTGTAAGATCTTTCTGTCTCCCATCTTCTTTTAAACTTAATAAAAGCTTCCTCTCTCCACATTTACATTGGCTACTAAGCAATAAAGAGTTTTGAAGCCTTTAGGTTAAGCTTTATATACCATACCAATTCATAGCAGACTCAGCACACAATATTTCTGTGTTATCTGTAAGGAAAAGGAATGTCTTCTGGTTTTAGTATCAATGACAGACAAAAACAGCCTTCTCATCATTATTTATAGAAGCATCCTATAGACTTTGATCTTTGTCCAAATAACATGATGCAATACTCTTAACACTGAATTTCTTAATCTTCTATTTTCCACTGCATTTATTTCAGCAAATTACAATTTACAGGTTTCCCATGACAACACAATTCTCTACCCTAGCATCTGCTAGTACTGACTATAAGGATCTAACTGCTCTAGATACAGAGTTTAAAACTTTGTTCATGGATAGTCAAGATATGGGTCATAAAGGCCATTAACAAATCTTGGGTTTCAGGACTAGGGAGGAAATCCACACAGAATTGTCACATAATACATTACAGTAGCAATTTACATGCTTGGGATTTTGGAAAAACCCAATACAATCCAAACTATTTCAGCTTACGCAGATAGTAGCTGCATGTTTGGAAAAAATGAGCGAAAGAAGCCATCTTTTCAGTGACATGCTTCTAAGGCCTGTATTTTCACAGGACAGACCAAGCAACTCTGAAACATTTTTTCTAAAAGGCAGCTGACAGATAATAAAATCAGCAAACATTTAATCTTTAACCATTGCTACAAGATACTGACAGCACCACTGATTGTGCTAAGGTGACAGAATATCCATAGAAACAACTGGAAACAGGGAGATTGGAAAGATGACGAGATGGTTCATTGGCACTGGCATTCAAAAACTATAGATTTCAATAAGCTTTCATTGCTTTTCCTAGAAAGACAAATTGGAAAGATCTGAGAATTGGGGATTTGTTTTTTCTTAGAAAGCAAATTTATTTATGAAAAGTTTTTAAAATTCTTACTGTACTTGTGTTTCTCCCCCTTCTCTTCACATGGAAGATGATCAACTGAAAAAGCTGATCACTGAGAAGGGCAGGCAAAAATGATTTCTAGCCTTGTTTTGTAAAAGTACAACGTTTTCTGAGAAGAACCAGTAAAAGTTATATGTTAAAATCTGTATCAAATGTCACTGATAAATTTTCAAGACTTGTTAGTGTCCACATATAACAGTGCCAATCAGTGTACGTTCCACAACTGTCTGTCTCATTCTTTATTATTAAAAATACTTACAATTTTGATCTCCTTGCTTCTGATTTGTTTGTCTCTTCTCTTTTGCATTCTCAGTTCTCCCAGCTTGTCTAAGCAAAGTTTTATTTGTCTCATTTACAGCAAACCCAATCTGTCTCATTAGCATTGACACAGTCCGTGTTTAGCAGATACTGCACAGAAAATTTGCTACTTAAAATAATACCACTATTGTATCTTTAAATCAGCAAAAGTATAAACATAAGGATAACAGCAGTGTTTCAAGGAATCTGGATAATGCAACAGACAAACATTTGGGCTTCAAAGTTTTAAGCTAATCCGTGTTTACAGGGAATTAGAAGGAAGCAGTGTTGGGGCAGTCACTGAACACTGGAACTTTCTGAGGCATCTGGTCATGGCCAATGGTTAGACACATCAACCTCTAAAAATAAAAACTGGAGGACTTCAATCAGATTATTCTCATTTTGTGATTTGTTGTTTGAAGTCTGCAGGAATTCAGTTTCATAATGCTAAGCAAAAGTGGATAAGAAACAGAGCTCACCCTGCACAGCAAACAGGTAGCAATGGCTAACTAAGTTTCAGCTAATACTTCACAGGGGCTGGTCCCCTCAGCAGGCATCTTCCCCCATTAATCTGCCTGTTTGCAACATCCAAATGTATTGTGGACTGGAAGAAAATTTTGCATTTCCCAACACTGCTTCTGACAGCGCAGATTCCTGTTTGCTGAATATTTAAGACTGATGGATATTTAACTTTTTTACTCTAAATAAAGCATAAAAGGAAGTGCCAAAGGAAGAACAGTGTTTTCTAGTTATTCCAAAGAGCATTTATTTAAAAAAAAATAAAATGTTAGGAATTTCAGTATCACTTCTAAAGTAGCCTTTTTTACACTCATAAAGTACCCTTTATACCCAGTTTTGTGTAAATCTGTGCATCACTTTATGTCAAAACACTGTGACAACACAAACTTGAGCTGGAAGAGAAATTAAAGGATACATCAGACTGGAAAGACTTAGTAATGGACCAAGGGCTTGGTGGGAGAAATCTCTACAACCCCAATCCTTTCCCAAGTATTCTCTACTTCAAAAAGAAAGGGAGAAAATTAAAGCCAATAGCCATTTTTTGTTACAGTGTGTAAACCATAGTCTATCTGACTCTATCTGTTTCTAGAGAAGGTCATTCTGGCAGCTCCATGAAGTGTATAATGCTGTAATATGCAGATGGTTAGATGGACTTTACCCAGTTATGGCAAAGTCTCAATCTCCAGGGAATAGAATATGACTGACTATCTTAGTCGGAAGGGACCTATGACAATCATCTAGTCCAACTGCCTGGCTAATTGAGAGCTGACCAAGTTGTTGTTAAGGGCATTGTCCAAATGCCTCTTAAAATACTGACAGGTTTGGAACTTTAGCCACAACTCTAGAAAGCTTGTTCCAGCATTGGACCACCCTCTCAAAAAAGAAATGCTTCCTAGGGAAAAAACAGGTTTCAGCTAGCAGAGGATGCACCTCAGATTACTTGTTTGTCAAGTGTGTAATTCTCACACATTTTAAGAGTGGAGTTTCTGCAATTAAAAATACGACTTTGCAAAGTAGCAACATTTCTGTCACAACTTACAGAGAGATTACAATAGCTGTCTTCTGAGGAAACACAGGTAAGCACTTTGTAGTTCTTGGACTCTGGCATTCAGGTCATGGCTTACTCAGCATTAAGTGTCCCACAGCACAGAGCGATGAGGACACGCCTGAGTCCAGGACACAGCTTAGGCATAACTATACTCTTCCAAACCTTATTGACAGAGGAGTACACAGACCCAGGAACCAGATCCGCTTGCAACAGACTGCAGAGAAGAACTGAGCTACCTCAATGCCTATAGCTCCAGGAAATTTGCACCTTCTTACCTCATAAAAAAACCAGGGGAAAAAAAAGTACAGATCTTTAGTCACCTTCCTACACATCGCGAAAGAGATCATCTTCTGGACATGCTTATTTCTCCCCATTGACTATATTAGCAATGTAGAGTGACTAACTGACTTGAAATCCAATTTTCACATGTCATCTGATTCTCCCAAATGTCAGTTTCTGAACAGATTAATTCAACAGGGGTTGAATGCCTCAAGTATCTTGGGAGGAATCTACTGTATCAGAGACCAAAATTAATCTAGGATTCATATCATGCACATGAAAACAGACATTTTAGAGAGAAAGGAGGATTACTGAAAAATTTTATGAGACTGCTTCATTCCATGAATTTTCATACCAAACAGAAGTAGAAAAGGCTATGAACTACACAGCCTTCACTCCTGTTTCTACATTTATTTTCACATAGCAAATATTAAAATAAACATATCTGAATGGTAGTATAAATTGCACAATAAATCTGGTTATTGCGCAATAAATTTGGTTAGCTTTCTGCTAACCAAAAGTAGCATAGTATTCATACATTACTATATATCACAGAATTTTGAATCCTCAGTTTCTGCCAAGGATGATGGCTTCTTCTAGGAAATTTAAAGCAAGTTTTCAATGCATCTGCAATCAAGGATACTGTTTAAATAAATTAGAAAACATTCTGATCTCTAAGGCAAAAAAAAAAAAATTACACTTAACTAAGAAAAAACTTCACCCTTCCTAACGAAGAAATATGATTACGTCAGACAGAGGATCTACTAACCTGAGTCATCAAAACTCATATATTTTTAGCTTTTTTTTGTGATGTTATTTTAAAAAAAAATCATAGCAAACGGCCAGTTAAAACTCCCATGGAAAAAATTTTTTTGTATACGAAATGCCTCATATAAATTTGATTATGCATTTTCCAGTGATGGCTGCTACACAAAAGTACTAATCAATCCTGGGGAAAAATACAGCTTGACAATGAGCTTCCATAAGCTGGCACTGAAGCACTGCGTGCCTGAGAGCTCCAATGGTTCCAGTGAACACACTTCTGCTGCACTTCAATGCTGTGAATTCACTGAAGAATGGAAGAATAATCGTCAACTAAAACAAACTTCAATGAACTTCCAAAATGAGAAGTTAGATGTATCTGCTAATTCAATAGAGCCAAAGGGGAAGTACAAAAAAAAGAAGAAAAAAAAAAAGACAAAAAAAACCTCCACCAAAAAAGACAGAAAGAGCCATGCACATACTCTGTTCTGTGAAATCAAAGCACAGATAAAAGAAAAGAGCACAATACAGAAAGCAATGAGAACAGTTATAACACTATATGTTGTTAAACAACTTTCAACACGGATTTTTTTTCTTGTAGAGGAAAAGATCATGAAACATATTGCAGTTCTAGGCTTGATTTTCAGCAGCAAGGCAAAAACAAAGCAAGCTGGAACTTGATAATATACCATATGGTTTTCAGAAGCAGAAGTGCCAGAACAAAAACTGAGGATACTCATTTAGCAATCTAGACTAGATTTATATTTTACAACACCATCTTCACCATTATATTTCTGCTGTAACGCCACATAT
Source organism: Acanthornis magna (assembly GCA_036785705.1). Lineage (NCBI taxonomy): Eukaryota > Metazoa > Chordata > Aves > Passeriformes > Acanthizidae > Acanthornis > Acanthornis magna. The sequence continues at coordinate 21,099,400 of JAWUZG010000090.1, forward strand.
GTAAACAATCTGAAAGCCCAAAAAGGGGATTACTTAATTTGTTTTATAGCCATCTATTACTCTGCTGACTGAAGATTTCCTCCTATAATAACAGGTTATTAAGAAGTTTAATATCAGATGTTTAAATATTTAAAGAAAAAAATGGCTTTAGAAACACTAATTTACAGATTTGATGCTGAATATCTACTTAAACACACACATAATACACACACACACACACACACACTACACATATATACACACAGTTGGATTTCTGGAAAACTCACTATGCATTTAAACTAGTCAATAAAATTTGGAGGATAAGCAACCAATGTCCAAAGTTAGAAGTGTTACTTTATCCCTATACCTTGCCAACGAATAAAGGTCAAACACTATGTCCCATTCCCCAGAGAAAAGGAAATGGTTAACAGGTACCGGGCTACTTTCAGAGTGCTATCCACATTTTCTGGTAATAAAGGACACGTAGGTGGATACAGGAATAGTCTCACTTTGCAACTGCTAGCTTTAGTGGGAAGGTGCTGCGAGCGTCCAAAACTCCAGGGCTGCTGAATGCTTGAGTCAGCAATTCACTGATTTGTTTTGGAATAGCACTGGGTGCTGTAGAAACTTTCCAAAACAATTTAACATCAGTGTGTTAAAGTAGTTTGAACTCTTGCCTCGTCTTTCCCTCTCCTCCCACCAAACCAGGACTCACATAATCCAGCACATCCTTCCTGTCCAGCCTCAGCAATAATCAGTAAAACATCACTGCACTAGTTACCCTTACATGAAAAACCCTCAAGCACTTCTGTCCTTATACCATGTTTTCCCGGTTTCACTTAGTTTCTGCCAACTCCTATAGATACACTCCATACTCCACTTAAAACCTTGCTCACCATCAAAACGTAAGAAGCATATTATTCCCTCATGCTGAACACAGTGATAGGAAGGTGTAAACATAGTACTTCTGTGCTTAACAGAGGAGAAGGAGCCAGCGGGCTTGTTCTTTGCTTTTCTTTTTTACTGGTTTTATCCTATAAAACTAAGAGCAGTCCCTTGTTCTGTGGGACACAGAACCAGGCAACCTCCCACAGCAGCACTGAGCGACATACTAACATCCACACAGTTTAAGTTCCCCATGTTTTCTGACTGAACACTCACACATTCCTCTAACTTTGTGGATTGTTTTGTTTTAAAACATGGTGGAAAGTTACAGCTTTAACCTGATCACACACTTCCGCTATTTGAAGCATATGACCTTTCATCTTAACATGTTCAAATATTTGTACTGCTATTTCACATTTACACTGCTAGCAGAACTTCAAGTATTTGAAATAGATTATCTTGAAGATATGAACTGTTCCAGAAAGGTACTGAATGGTCTGTATCCATCTGGTAACTCAGTTATGCAGTATAAACAATCTAAGTTGCCATAATTACAATAGTTAATTCTGGTAAGACGCAAGAAGGGGTAAATTGATTTAAAAAAAAAAAAAAATCCTCAGATGTTTTACAGCTGAAGAAAAACTTGCAAGTTTAGTATACAGTTTGCTAGTCTAACATAGAAAATACCACCAAAAATATCATAAGCAAAATAGTTAAATAAAGAATTTTCTACTGGTTTTCAATACCTTTTCAGCCAGGACTGACTAAAACTAATTAGTTCAGCTACAGACCAATGCATAGACTATGAAGATAGAAGAAAATAACCATTTCTTAATATGGACAAAACAGCTCTGATTTTTGATTGCAAGAATACAAATTTTGTCAGCTCTACAGGTTAAGTTATAGTTTATGTAATCCAACACCAATGCTGTTACATGAAAGAAACTGGAGAAGTACTTTTCATATATCAAGGAAGTGACCCCTACAAAATGTGTGTTCTAAGTAAAAAGATTTATAGAAAAATTAGCAACTCCATCATGAAGGCAGAAGTCTTCTCCCTTCTTACAGTTTCAAAGTTACAAGGGAAAACAAAGGAATACAATAAACTAATACAGCGGTTAAAAATACTTTTCAAAAAATATGAAAAAGGTTCAACACTACAGTGTTTTGTACTTGAATACATTGTACTTTCAAATGCAGTATCTACCCCATTCATGAGTACCATATAAAACAAACACAAATGATTTTAAGACTGTCATAGATAAATAAGCACCTGCCTGACTTTTTTGTGGCCTTAATTGGGCAATCTTGACAGAGAACACAGTCCCAGCAATTTTGGACTTCCCATATTTCAGATATACAAAGTATTTTCTACCTACTTATGGCTTTTAAATCACCAGATCCAAAAAGGGTTTCCATTAAAGTTTTCTGCCATTGAACATACGCATTTGCCAACTCTTCATGAATATTTTATCAGATGTGAAAGAAGCACAGAGCATGAAAGTTGCAACTTTCACTTGACATAATGGAACACGGAACAGGAGACAACATTGTAGTATAACCACCAGTTATCATGAAATGAGGGAAGAAAATTACTTTCCTTATTGATGACCAATGCCCAATGAAGAGTCTCTTTTTTAAAATACACATGATTACTACCAGTTCCACTTTAGACAGTAATTGTAATGAGCTGCCTTTTGTTTTTAATAAAAAAGGACAACAACATTTATGTTGTCTTTCCCATTAGAGGATTAACACAAACCCCCACAAATTCATTTTTTTGAAGAAATACTTTTTCTTTGAAGAAATACTTTGCTTGGTTTCCAGTTTTTATTTTACTTGGCAGGAGAAAAAGACAACATTTTAAAGAAAAGGTATATTCAAAAGAACATTTAAACTCATATCTGGCTCAAAATCTTGCATGGTTACAGAGTAAGCTTGACAGCACAGCCTGACAGTCTTATTTTTATGGAGGGCAGAACAACTAACTCAGTCTCAACTACGTTTGAAAGGTCATGGTGAACAAGGGAAGTTCCCAAGGACTAGAAGAAAGCAAATGTCAGTGCAATCTTCAAAAAAAGGCAAGGAGGAGGATGAAGGGAGCTAGAATCTGGTCAATATCACCTTCAGCTCTGGGAAGATGAGCAAACAAAGGCTCCTAAAAGCCATTCCCAAACGCATTAAAGATAAAAAGGTGATTTGGGGTAGTTAGTATGGATTCACAAAGGGTAAATCATGCCGGACAAACCTGGATGGCCTTCTACTGTGAAATTACTAGCTTGGTGAGTGAGGGGAGAGCATAGCTAATGTTCACCATGATTTTAGCAAGGCTTTTGACACTCTTTTGAATAACACAAACTGATGAAGCACAGACTGAGCACAGGCACCGAGGTAGACTGAACACTGACTTGAAATGTTGTGATCAGCAGTGCAAAGCCCAGCAGGAGACCATCCACTGGTCACCTACTGCGGTGGCTGACACTGGGGCAGACAATGTCTACAATCTTTTTAAAGACCTGGATGATGGGACAAAGCACATCATGAACAAATGGCATAAACCTGAGTGGAGCAGCTGATGCACTAGATGGTTGCACTGCCATCCAGAAATATAAATTCAAGAAGTGTCCAGGCAGACAGGAACATACAATAGCAAGTCCCACCATTCAAGCTACCCAGCTGTAAGCAAGTATCAATCTGGAAACCCCAATTATTAGAGCATGTTGTGCCTCAGCTGCTACGTTTTACCATAGGGAAAGGTTTAATCACCTTAATAAGACCACATGGTAATATAAATATATCACTTCCAAACTAAGATACAATCACAGCTTGACAACTTGGCAGCTGTTTGGTCCCATTCTTCCATGAAGAAGTTCTTTCACAACACAGGTTGTGTTCATACTTCTTACAAATCCCGTTTCTGCACCAGTTCTGCCTTCACCTCAATCTCTACCACACACGTATGCTGCGGAACTATATTCCAGATGAAGGATTACTATCTTTTACAATGTCGACATGTCAGCGGTGCTGTTGGAAGGAAAAAAAAAAATATACTGAAGTTTCCTTACCTGTTGTGCTCCATCCCCACTAACAATAGGGGAAGTCAGAAGAGGGATTTCACTACTTATAATTGAAGTGGTATCCAGTAATGGTGGATGTTCTGCCATCATTGATGGTACACTAATTCACAAGATCACCTGCAAAGAAAAGTTACTCAGATGGTTAAACTATATCAATATTTCTGAAAAATTATCCTTAAAACCTGCCTCACTTTAGAAATAACAAAAACAAAAGAAGATTACAAAATTAGACACCTTAAGAAAGTACGCTTCCACAACAACCCAGCAATCACACAAGCCTGAAGATGTGTTTTGCCAGCTAGTACAAGCCTTACTCATATACAGAGGGTGGTTTACACCCCCTCTAGCGGCTGAATCGCAGAAGAAGATACATCACAGCCCTGGAGCTAACAAACCCAAATCTTTTAACTTTGATAGCAAACCAAGGTTTCACCTGACTGGCACTGCTGACAAAATGCCTACTGAGGGGAAAAAAAAAAAAGAAAAGAAAAAAGCAGTTGCCTTAGAACCTTCATATACAGTGTTCTTGTTTATAAGAAACTGGTAAAAAACCAAGACCTACTAACAGGGACACATGTTTTTTTTCTTTTTTAATAATCAACCCACTTTTCCTATCACTATAATGAATACTCACTTTAGGAACAACTAGTTACTAGGAAATGTCCAAGTGAGGCCCAAATTAATAATAATAATAATTAAAAAAAAAAATCTTCTGCACAATCTGACGTTTCTTTGTTTTAAAACTTATTAGACCCAGAAATACAGCTGTGTCACTTTAATAACCAGTGGTCCTTTAATCAGCAGCTAAAACTTGCAGAGGAAGCTAAGAGGTAATGTCCACACATAAAATTATAATCGTCATAACCATACTACAAAAAAAGCCCTTGCTAGCCCACATTGTAAAGCTACAAGAACCCTGATAACAAGAAAAAAAGCCACAAGGGCAAGAGGCCCATAAAGGCAGTGATGCACTTCAGCTTTGAGCAGTATCACATAACGACGTAACAGAAAGCAGGATTTAGCCAAGCATTCCTTTCAATTACATTAACAAGTCACAAGTAACGTGTTTTCCGATATTTTTGCATCTTAGTGCTATATGAAGACTGGATGGAAAAATTAAGACCAGAAAAGCTGAAGATGAACATTTTTCCATGCTGAAAATAAGTATTGCAAGTCTAATAAGCTGCTTTTGAAATTGCATTTAATTTTGTTTTTAAAAAATCATAAAATTACATTGGTTTACTGTACTGGTCTTAACTCAATCCCAGCTAGACCTAGTATACTTAGCTTTTGAAATAAAAGAAGAATTATATCAACAAGAATCAAGAAATTGATATTTCTTAACAAAACAGAAAGACAGATGGAAAGAATTCACTGGGTGAATGGCACATTCAGAATTCCCACAAGTTAATCACATTTTGCATCTGAAAATAGTGCTTTACATCAAACGTAGACATACAGATTAGGCTGAGACGAAGGTTGTACAGTATTTCTAAAGCAGAACTGCCTCTCTGCCTCTCTTAGCCAGTACTTACAGAAGTGTGGCTAAAAAAGAGTAAATACAGTTTTGAAGTAATACAGCCTGACAGCCAGTAGTGTTACAGGCTTTTACAAGTTTTGCCTTGGTATCATCTGGCTAACGAAACTGCCTACAAAGACTTCCAAACTTCTAGTGCAGATGTACTGCCTGCTCATAAACAGAGGTATTTACTAGTTACAGAATTAACTTTAAATGAAAAAATACCCGATAAAACTGAAGAAGTGATAAAGTCAATTTATTGACACTGACTTCAGTACCTAGCTCTAGAGATATTTCGTTAACTGTTACAGCTTACTACTCAGAGGCATCCTCTAAAACTCCATCCCACCCAATGGACTGCTTTTACTTGCTTGCCCCTCTAAGGCAGATGTTGTAGCTCTGCCGTGGGTTAAAATCTGTGGTACAGTGCTCTCAGTACAAGAGGACTCATGCATTAACAAAGCACTGCAGGCCTCTTGTACAGCTACACATATACAGGACAGCTTAACTATTCCCATACTGAAGGCTGCACTACTGTAAAACTAGGAACTTTATAAAAAAGCATTCTAGCATTATTTTAGATGATTCATTTCCCTTCATGGTATAATCTGCAAAGATTTATGCTGGGGAGAAAGAAAAATCTCTCTAGGTTAAAACACTGAAACCTATCTGTGATTACTTAAGAATTCATCAACACTTATGCCAAGTCATTTATACCTGCTTAGCTGGACTAATTGGTCTCTCAAGCAATGAGGACAGAGTTTTTTATTCCTACCTTACTTTAAAAGCTTTCCTCATCATTGAAGAAATCCACCAGGCTACAGTCAGTCCCCACCACTTCTGCAGGTAGGCAGAGGGCTGATGAAAGATACTTGGATCATCTTTCAAGCCCACAAGTTTGATGGTAAGCTTCCCAGGATATTATCCAATGACTATTTAATGTGAAATGAATGCACAGCCTAGAAGCAGAGGTTAGAATCAAGGCATCCCTCCTCCTACAACAGCTACAACAAGGCTCAATGATGTGCCGTTTCTTGGTCTTACTGACCCAAATATTTTGTGCTGCTATCACAGCAGCACAAAAGTGTCACAGAGAGAAAGGTAATTATAATATCCGAAGCAATAATGCAACACACTCCTGAAATAAGCCGGCTTGAATTTCCCCACGTTTAAGGTGAATGCAGCTCATTATTCCCAAGCCACCATGCTAATAACAAGTCTTATATCAGAAAGCGCTAATTGCCTTTATCACACACTTCTGACTGTATTCATAACTTACGATGCACTCAGTGCTATCAACATTTATTAGGCATAAATCAAAATATGTTTATCCAATTGAACACCAGTGAGAATTAAACATAACCTCAACTGACTCAAATACAAATGTCATTATGACCTGTTCAGACCTTCCAAGACAGGAGTAGCTTTCAACATGCCTAACATGTGGTCTCAGGTTCATTCATTCCTAAAATCATTTAGGTTGAAAAAGACTTTTAAGATTATCAAGTTCAACCATTAACCCAGCAATAAATCATGTCCTAAGTACCACATCTACATATCTTTTAAATACCTTCAGAAATGGAGACTCAGCCACTTCCCTAGGTAGCTTGTGCCAATGCTTAACAACCCTTTTGGTGAAGAACTTTTTTTCCTACTATCCAACCTAAACTTCTGGTGCAACTTGAGGACATTTCCTCTTGTTCTATCACTTGTTATCTAGGAGAAAAAGCCAACACCCACCTGGCTACACCCTCTTTTCAGGCAGTTGTGGAGAGTGATAAGATTCCCCCTGCGCATCTTTTTCTCCAGGCTTAACAACCCCAGCTCCCTCTGCTGCTCCTCATAGGACTCATGCTCCAGACCATTCCCCAGCTCTGTTTCCTTCTCTGGACATGCTCCAGTGCCTCAGTGTCCTTATAGTGAGGGGCCCAGAACTGAACACAACACTTGAGGTGTGGCTTCACCAGTGCCAAGTACAGGGGCACAATCCCTTCCCTGAACCTGCCGGCCACACTATTGCTGATACAGGCCAGGATTCCATTGGCCTTCTTGGCCACCTGGGCACAGCTGGCTCATGTTCAGCCACTGTCAACCAGCACCCCCAGGTCCTCTTCTAGCAGGCAGCTTTCCATTCTCTTGCACAGGTGTTTAATGATTTGATTTGTATGAAAATTCGGTTCCCACGGGCACCCAAGTGCTTAGGTGGGTAGTCTACCTTTGGCACCCAGCCTTCAGTGGGACACAGCTAAATTCCACGTCTTGATCCAAGTGTTTGATTTATTCTGGAGACAAAGCACACTGCTCATCGATAAACCCTGACAGGAGGTACTATGTAGAATGTTATTCCTGACACCCTCTATAACAATAATAAAAGTGCTACCTGTCAGACTGTGTAATCAATCTAGGAAAAAAATGTTTTCTTGACAATACAATATTAGATTTCTCTGCAATGTCACTGAACTAGGCTCAAAGACTAAAGGTTTAAACATCACACCAACGTGGGTCTATACTACATGCTCATCAAAAGCTTTTCCCCATCAGTAGTTGAGAGGCAGCAATCCCACAAGTCAGTGCACATAATATGGTCACACAGTAAGACATGGTATGTTCACCCATTGCAGGTGCCTTTTTTTTTTTTGCTATGAGGACAAAGAAAGATACCTATTTGAAAAGAGAGACTGTGTGGCTGGAGGAGAAGTCAGCTAAAACGGACAAAAGGTTGGCATCAAGATAAGCAGAAGTGCTCAATAAACATACCTTGGAAATAAATTATATCACATTCAATGCAAGGACCTCAAATGTGTGCAGACAGAACCTTTAGATCAGCGGATCTCAGTAGCTTGCATTCAAGACTTCTTGAAGACATCTACCTAGACCTTTGAAAAAGACTTGCAAATGACTTGGGTCCTTGGAAAGTCTCAGAGGTCTGGAAGAACACTAGAAGTTTCACATTAAATACTGTGTTGTAAAAGGGACAGTCTAGTCCTGGTAGCAAACAACAATCTGAGGCCAAATAAAAATGGTCAACACTGGATGTTATTTGTAAAGAACGAAAATGCAATTAAGAACGATAGAAAAAACCTTGTCCAATTAACTTCATACAAACCTTCTGGTGATGGATATTGCTGAAAAAGGTACTAATAAGTGGACTGGAAAAACAATCTTAAAATCTTACTTTGCATTACAGAGCATTTCTCTTCAATAGAAAAAGAGAACAGATATTACATGCATTAAAACTGGATGGACAGTCCTGAAACATCAACAGTAAGTAAAGAGTTGTTGAGCCATGCGAGTTTCCAATAGGAAGGGAAGGTATCGGTTCTTGGCTTCTCATTACAGAAGATGTTTTTAACTTGGCTCTCAAAAAAATAAAAAAAGGAAGTCAAAAGAAGTCTGGAAATGACAAGCCATGACAGTGATAAGAGACTGCGTCATTTCATTCAACTAAAATGGCATGAAGAGCTTAAGCAGTTAGGCGTAGCAAAAGGTATTAATACAAAAAGGTACTCTTTCTAAAACTAAAAGGAATTAACTCAATCCTGTGAGGGGTTGATTCTGACAAGGGTAGAATAATAAACGTGGACAGTCAAACACAAGCTTGCCAAAAGGCTTTATCAGTTATATCAACAGGTCTACCTCCCTTAGCAACATGGAGGATGTTTTTCCTGCCTCTGGCTGCAAATACCTATCATCTCTACTGGAATAACTTCATAAGCTTTGTCTCCAAATTTCTGACTTAAAATTGCTGCTAAGTGTTCAAAGCATGAGCAACAACTTCTTGAAAATATTGTTCCATAGTGAAAATACCAAAAGCAAAGTATGTGCATACCGTAATTTCAGCCTCAATCCTCATAAAACTGCTCCATATGATGTAACTGCCCTCCAACTCTACCTAGTTTTTGGATATACTCACGATTTAACGAGGTCTTGAAAAGGGCACAAGAAAAACAACTTGCATTTGGATGACAGGTAAGGTTCAGCCTGCAGAACCACTACAAACAATTCACTAGCCTATTGTCAGATTTCCTGCACTATTGAAAACTTTGATGCGGCAGCCTTCAGAAGGGGTAAAATAACATGTGGGATGAACCAAAGGATTTATATAAAGCCTACTCACTGCACCATTCTTGTGGGCATAATAAAAGGGACCAGACAAGGAAGAGGACACATTAGATGAATAGATAGGTAATTCTCAGTTGCCAAGCACAGAAGCAGCAAAGAAGTAATTTGCTACTGGTGGCACATCAAATGCATGGTTATTTAGAAATCTACACTGTTTCATGCAAAGCAACAACTTCTGCACCAACAGCTATTTCTTTACTTGTCTTGCTACTTAACATACTAAACCAGTAGCAACATTCAAAGCGAATTCAGGACTGCAAACTTAGTCTACACTGAATCTGCACTGAGTGCTCTACAATGCAAGGAAAGTACAGGGTCCCTTGAGATTACAACCAAATTGCATAGGTTAATGCTTTGTACAAGACTTAGGTTGCGCACTGCCTATTGCCCACTACCCCGACCTGAACTGCTATTAATTTTCCCCATTACTGTATGAATTTGAAAGTACCTTGAATGAGTTTTCTGAAGGCTATCAAAGCTGAAACAAAGTGAGGGTATCTAAATTTACTGGATTTGATTTGTTTAAACTCCAGGGCTTATGCCTGAGGAACCTTTAAGGAATGAATTACACTAACAAGGCAAAAGGCTAAATGATGTCAAAGCTCAAGAACTGTGTTCCACACTATAGTTCAATAAGCAAGTTTGCCTCCCTGAACTGTAATGACAATTTAACTCAATCAATCCTTAAATGCCTTCAGATTTGGTCCTTTAATGTTTCTGTGGCATTAGTCTCACATTGTAAAGCACAATACAACTCTGCTTTTCACTCAGTCAGTTGTTAATTAAGGGTTAAGGAGTGTTATAAGGCTGAGATCATTGGGCAGTGCATTCAGTGCATTTCCTCTGCACATGCAAAGGATCAGCATTTCCATCTCCAAGAGACTAGCAGCTGATCTTAAGGATAGTTTCTGAAAAACACATCAGCATTAAATCAGCTGGATCACCGAGGTAAAACAACATGAGTCAGCAGCACGTGTCCTGTAGCAACAAAGGCATATGGGGCTGTACTAGCAGAGAAGTACAGCCAATGGGCTGAGGGAGGCAATAATTCCCTGCTACTCAGTGGTAGTAAGGTGGAATCTGGAATACCACGATCAGTTTTGCTCTTCTCAGCCACTTTCTCCTCCCAGTATAAGAGATGCCAAAAAGACTGTTCCTGGGCCCATGAAAGACAAGGATAAGCATGGAGCACTGGAGTAGCCAGGGGTCATCTACTAGCTGGATACCACCATCTGAAGGATGCTTGTTGAGAGCCTTAAATCAAACTTTTCCTGGAGGCATGCTGCAAAAGTATAAGTGTTTGGACAATGCTTTCAGACACACAGTGTGATTCCTGGGGTGTCCTGGGCAGCACCAGGAGTTGGATGCTATGATCATGACAGGTTCATTCCAACTCAGCACATTCCATGATTCTGTGATGGACATGCACTGCACCACTGGAAATTCTGTCTATCCATAAAGATAAAAAAAAGGTATCTTGACAATAAGAGTGGTGTAGCACTAGCATATGTTGCCCTGAAAGGCTGCAAAATTCTGAATCCTGTAGATCAGTAGTCTTCAAAGAGGGATAAACACACCCCAGCACAAGTCAAACTCCTGGGGTGTAGGAAAAAAGTATTTTTTGGTCACTGAAAAATCCCCTAATCCCCCTTTTAAATAGTGGTTTTCATCCCTATCTTATCTTTTTTTTTTTTTTTTTTTTTTTTTTTTTTTTTTTTTTTTTGGTGTGTGTATGCTTTATAGTAGACATATATTAGTAGAGTAGCATTAGCATACAATTAAAAAGATGACATATATTGGAGGTGCACGCTCAAAACATCTTTACTTCTGGGGTGCATGACAAAAAATTTGGAGACCAGTGCTGTAGAAAATCAAAACCTGACCATGCAAGGTCCTGACAAAGGGCTAAAGAAGACAGTCTCCAAAGCCCTCATCAAGCAGAATTCTCCTATGAATTCCAGAATATTAGTCACACAAAATACAACACATAATGCCAAAGTTATATGCTTTACAGTAGATCACAAACCAGAGAGGGGACATATCTTGCCTCCAAGCTCTTAAAAGCTGTCAGAGTCTCAATTAAAATTTCAAAGCAATAATGACAATGCTAATCAAAACACAGACATGGATATTTAAGGTTCAAACTTTGGAAGACATACCCATAACTCTGTCCATAATAGAATTGCTTTATAATCTGGCCTTTCTCCTAAGAAGGAAGAACGCTGCATTAGAGGATAGTTATGAATCAAAAAGTTAGACTTTTGCATTAAACATCCTACACAAACATGCTTTCCATTTTGGTCTGGATGTAGGCATTACTATGATAAATGTAGTGATAGCTAATAACACAAGAAAAACATACAGACCACTCCTTTCCTAGAGATTTACTGCTTTTGGTTATTGAGTTTGATACAAAATAAAATTAATTGGTTTTCCCACAACTGGAGGACTTGTAAGGCCACACTCCGCAGTTGCATTGCTGGTGCCTACTGAAGGAGAAACTTGCTTTGCTGCTTTTTTCCTCATTTTTTATGATTTACGGAATACTGCTTCTCTACCTACCAACTTATCATCACAATGCTTTCAGCAACTTAATACTCTTTCACATCCTAATTCTGTCAAATCTAGTGAACAACAGACACGAACTTTTATTATTCCAGAGAGCTGTTCACAAGAGCCTTGATTATATACAACACAAAGTCCAAAGTTTAAGTAGGGACAAGACAAAAGCACCTAACACAGAAGGGTGTGACATAAGAAATTGACTTAATGAAATCAATACTAAATGTTTCCAAACTGCATATTGCTCTTACACAAGAAGTAACAAACCCAGATTTTTTCTATTATTTCTTTGTTAGTACTGCAGTTTCACGCATGCTTCAGCCAGTATCATATTACAGCTGCCAATTCAAGGCTACCATAAAGGTGTGTTTTCCCAGTGGGTTCAGCACAGCAGAGCAGGTGTGCATTCCTTCTTCACCTGGGTCTTCACACAGCTACACTCCCCCAGAAACCACAGGCAAGGCTCATCCTCCAGTCCAAATAACTTCCAGTAAGAATGAAAAGCTTCTCTGAACAGGAGACAAAACTTCTTAGGTTTTGCCAAAGACCAAGGAATGAATTTACAGAACCTGAAAAACCATAAAACCATCACCCAATCCTAGTGCATGAAATGCTTTGATCCTGCCTTCTCCAACACCAAGACAGCAGATGCACTTGAAAAATAAACATCTTTCAAATAGCTGAAGAAAAAAAGCCCTATTTTATACAGATTAAAGCCTCGCATTTGACTCTTCTTTTCAAGAAGATACGACCTACTATTTAAACGTCTCCTGTGATTGAGACATTTATAAGTAAATATTCACCATGTCCATTCTTCAGTGTCTACCGTGAGATAAATTTATTCTTTATTATTTTCTACAGTCCTTAAAGTGTATCTCCTGCCAGACAACTTCAGACTTGTAAAAATTACTATCCTAATTCCCTCCAATCTGTCAAACTTGCCATCCAGTTCAGAACTTATGAGACAAGAGTGGACAAATAGAAGTGCCCAACATGTACAAATATGGTAAGATGAGGAAAATTCTAGAATATTCCAATGGAGCCCTAGGGTGAAGAGGAAAGAACAAAGAATATACAACAGATGTTAGTAATATCACTTAATGCACTACTGGAAAAAGCTCAGATAGAGTGATGCAGCTGGTGTAGAAATGTATTAGAATATAATTACCCAGAGATCCATAAGGTTGTAGCTGAGCTATTAAATTTATGAAGCATGCTGAAGAGTTTTGTGTTTGTTTTTAAGAATCAGAACTGAGCAGAAGGATTTTAATTTCTCCCCCTCCCTGTACATTTACCACATTTTCCAGTCAAAGAGTTTCAGATGTGGCAATTACAGTATACCATCTTTTCTTTTTCAGTTCTGAACTAATTATTCAATTAATACGCAATTTATTTTAAAAAACCGCTTTGTTCCTGATAAAATATTTTTCCTGTTTTAGAAATGTTTCCTGGGACTCTTGATAAAAAAATTTCTAACAGAACAGAGAAGTGTTATGTTTTGTCAGAAGAAAGGTGTTGTGTGGAACATGTCTCTTTCACTAATTGGACAATCTCCTTTTAAGTAAAGTGAAAATGAAATGGCTATTCCCTTCAGTGCTGGTCATAATACTAAAGTCACAGATAGGCAATACAGGAAAATTGTAAAAATAGTAGCATCTCATAAAGTAAATCAACAAAGTCAAACTCTGACAGTCACTTAAGGGTAAAGATATGCTAAAGGTTTGAATAAGCACTGCAAGTTCCTAGCAAAAAAAAAAAACCACTGACATCTGCCATGAATATGGAAACACTTCAAGTATTGTCACAGACACTCAACATAATTCTCAAAGTCTGAGAAACACAATACACAACTCTGTTCATTCTATGTTACCATCAGAAGGTGAACACTAAAAGGTGTAAAATTAATGCAGTACTTTCATAAAAGAAACACAGATTGCTGAGCAAATGAAAGGTGCATGTTCAACAGCCAAACAGTTACGAGATCTAACTCATGCTCAATAGTCACCACTTGATCCACTCAGAGCAAGAATGGCCAAGCACCACAACAGCAAACCTTGGCATTGTTAAGGGTTTAGTGTGCTATAGTAAATTAATACTTATTTCACGTTACCTTCATACTCCAGACTATAAACCACAATGATTTAGGAGCAGTTTCAAATGCAGGTCATGCATTCATGCCATGGGTACTATAACCTATATGAGAATGCATAGTAGATAATTGAAAATAGCCCAGCTGTTCAAGTTTAATTCATTTGTATTTATGAGCCAGCAGTTTTTGAATTTGAGCCAAAGAGCCTAAGTTCTTAATAGTAGCTGATGTAGAAAACTGAACTTTTGAAGGTGAAGACTACATAGAGGAAAAACCAGACAGTGATAAACCAGTCATCCATAAAGGCACAATATGTTCATGGACACCTCAGCTTGCCCAGCACAAGTGCTGAATGCTTGACTGTACACAGAAAGACCAGTGCAACTGAGACTGCTTCAAAACACCGCATTCTGCTTTTAAATGTTATTGTTAATATATTATTTTAAAAAATCCCCAGTCCTTATCTGGATGAAGTACACATAACTTGAAGCTGTTGCCTACGAAGAATTCAGTACTTTCCAACTATTTGTCCCTCCCTCTTACACCTTCAAAGAAGTCTAAACTGGTTCTGTAGCTTTTAGTAAGCGGTAAGGGCAACCCTAACACAAGTTAGAATTAATCTGTTAATTTTACTTGGAACTAATTTAATAGCGTGCATTTTACAATCAATGAGTAAATTGTCAGCAGATGGGTGCAAACCTATACCTAGTCTTTAGCAGGTATATTAATCCAATGCACTGACACACACAGGGTGCAATACTATGACCTCCTTTGTCTTGGAGAACAACTGCCATTTAGATAATCATGGGAATCATCCTCCTCAAAAAGAAA
Source organism: Acanthornis magna (assembly GCA_036785705.1). Taxonomy (NCBI): domain Eukaryota; kingdom Metazoa; phylum Chordata; class Aves; order Passeriformes; family Acanthizidae; genus Acanthornis; species Acanthornis magna. Next base: position 21,114,464 of record JAWUZG010000090.1, read on the forward strand.
TGAGGAGAATGAACCGCATAGTGTATTTTTGTACCATTTATAAAAGATCTGCAACGCAATTCCACTTTATTTATACTACATTGATTTAAACTATGTTTTGTTTTACACTCTTGTAACTCTCTAGAATTTCCTTAAACCCTCCTAGTTTTACTTTTATACCAGCTAGATTAGATTCTTCTAGGCTTCTGCCAGGACTGGATTTCCTTCAGTTTGTTTTCTGAAAATCACATGGCTTCAAAACCAACTTGGCATTTCCCACTTAACTGTTACCCTTGCCTTCATTTCTGTTTAATAACATGCTTAGTTTTTGAGAAAACAAGCAAATTCAATGCCAAGAATCAAGCTACTTCCTCATTTGTTATTGACTCCCTTTTCTCAGAGGCTATGAGTAGCAAGGACAAATTTCCAAGACAATTTTGCATATAATACCTTTAAGGCAAACTAAAGTCATGGATATATTTTTATTAATGCCTGCAACTGGTCAGTGAGATAAATTTATTGCAGAGACAGCTGGTGTTGGAGCTACAAAGAGTGCATGACTCAAGCAGAATGAGCAGCTTTTAAAGAACTCTTATGAAACAGCTTTTTCCTGTTCATTCTGAAAAATGAAAACTGTGCTATCCAAATGCAAGATGACGTAGGATCAATGAGGCTACAAGTCTAAGAGACTTTAAAATTTCTCTCCACTGATTCCTTCTGGAAAAGCTGTAGGTCTCTTCTTCCATAAGGAACAGGACAACAGAACAGAACATGACAAATCAAGAGAGATGTAGGAAAACTACTTCCCAAGAGTAAAAAGTCACCAGAAAAAGGTCTTTTGAAGCCTAACAAATGCATTTGAAGGGTGTTCTTTTATCAAGAATTTAAACTGCTTTAAGTCAGTTCTGCTAAATTGTTCTAGCAAATCCCACTTGCACCATTGCAAGCAACAGGTCAACAAAGTGAATTAAATTGTAGGACAGATGCAGTTTAAAATTAATCATATAGAAATTAGTCAGTTTTAACACAGAAGTTTCATGATCAATTTTACTTTTGTAAATACACACGATTGCCAAGCGTAGGAATAAAGAGAGAGGAAGTGCTTGAAGAGGAACTGCCTCTGCCAGTGTCAATGCATAGCATTAATGAAGCTACAGACCACGATAGTAAAAAAGGTCAAGAGGTACCCTGCTAGGTCTTCCACTTTCCTAATATTAAACTTAGTCACAATGGCACTGAAGCAGTTACTTGTACCCCATAGAAAAAAAAAAAAAAAAAAAAAAGCAGAACAGTCAAACAGCATCTCAACCTGAATGCAACTCTTGAAGTCTGAATGTGCTACTCATGCAGGAGTTCTCCAATGGAGGAGTGTCTGCAGCTACTGAAGGGGAAGAGCAGCACAAGAACAGGTGTCTCAGATGACATCAGCATTCCCAAGTTGCACACCATCCTGCTAGAAAAGTTTAAGTCAATCAAAACACCTTGGGACCAACTGACTTCATTGCCCAATCACGTCAAGAGGACAAAGCTAATCTCAGCTTCCTCTTTTACACATTTGCAACACTGAATAGTTACCAATTTGTTAACAACAATACAGTCATGAAACTAGAAACTGATTTGAGCTGTGTTGCCATGATGTGCATAATTAAAGGTAGTGGGGTACTTTTAAGATCTATTGCTTGATTTATGTTAACTTATCCTCACCACTGAAATGTCGCCACTGAGTGAAATGTGCATTATGCTACTAATATTCTTATATGGGAGCAGTCAAGTTATTAGCAAGTCTGAAGAAATTAAAACAATATACATTTCAGCAGCATCTAAGACTGATCATTGTCAAGAGTCACTACTCACACAGCTTCTTTTAGTCCTAACTTCTTAGTACTTCATTTCAACATCTTCAATTCACTTTCATACTAGACTAAATGGGTAAATACTCGTCTTACAATGTCATCTTCCCCATTTACATTTTTAATAGAATCTACAGCATTTGTAGAGGCATGGTCACTCTTGTGCTTTATGACATTTATTCTCACTGTAAAAAGTCCCATAACAGCCTATCAATACATATTTTGAAATATTAATGAATAGTTAATAGTCATGGCTCTCTCTCATTGCCAAGACATTGCAAGTCACCAAAGTTTGTGCTGAACATTCTTATCCATTCAATTTTTGCTTACAGATTAGTTTCCAGCTACATGCACACTTTCTGCAGATCATTACTACTTGATTTGCTAACCCTACCTAAAATGTGTTCCTCTGCCACAGAGTAAAATTAGTCACTTGCTATTCTGTTGTCTCCATTTCCTTCTGTGAAGTCATCTAGTAGATACAGTTCTTTCAGTTAAAAGGACAATGAACTATAAAAAACAAACCCCTGCAGTTTGAAATTTGGAAGTTGGGGAAGAAGGATTTATTTTATAATCAAAGGAGTGAGATATGGTATGGAGTATACTATGTTAGTGAGGGGAAATGAGACAACAGCTGGGCAGCAGCCCATGCCTGTAGGATCCTGTGTACCACAGACATTGGATCCATACATTGGCAAGGAAATTCAATCCCATTTAGAAGGGAGTATTTACACTCATGAACTACCGAGATTTTTTACTTTTTACTGCTGGTTACAGTAAAGCTCTAGGTTTGCTAAGTTCATCTTCACTTCAAGTTATTCAAGATCAAAAGCAAATAAGAAATGAGCTTCGCAGATTTAAATTCAACCAAGGTACAAAAAAACCAAGGCAAATTCAAAAAGAACTGCTATGCAGAAGGTAAAGTTAACATTTGTGCCCTGCATATTCCTTTTCACTCCCAGTTACAGAATAAAGTTACTGTCTATCCGTATCTGTCACAGCATAAATTCTTTTGGACCTTGTTGCTTTCCCAGAGGACAATTTCCAGGGTGTTGGTAAATAGTTTTTTTCAAATTATGGAAGGTATTGGTTCCAAAGAAATTTAGTGAATTCATACAGATTAGTTTCCAGCTACATAGTTTTAAAACAATGTTTTTTGACACTATATTATAGAAATCTGTACATTATCAGAAAGTAAAAGGGCTTGTTCTAGTGTTTCTGGAAAGCAGAAGACATTTATTACATGTTAGAAAGGACTGTGATTCTCTTACTAATGGGCTAATAAAAATTACTTCTATTGGTCAAACTGGGATTGCAAACTTGTAGATAATTTCATTTTTAACAACTTGTTATGCCCCAGGTAATTAAAAATATAATAAGGTACAATATTTTCCACTGCCTATAAACGCAGTATCTTGCAGCATATCTTTTCATCTGTCCTAAATGCTTTGGAACAACTCTGGCAGCAGAGCTGGGGGGAGGTACACTACCAGCATATTCAGTGCTCCTGTTTAACTTCCACAAGCTGCTGTTGGGATGGTGTTTGACACCCAAGGTACTAAACTGAAAGAGAGGGTACCAGTGTTAACCTAGGTGATGTTTTGACTGCAGAACAGCATGAGCAGAAGGTCCATATACCCTGAAAAAGTGAAAATTTAAAAATATAAATTCTGTTAAGCAAACTGGCAGACACATGGCTAGGTCCGGCAATACTGAGGCCAACAAATGGGTTTACCTAGACATAAATAGTGAAAGTTTACTTGAAGCCATGAACAAAGAGGGCTAAGCCTGTCCAGTCTAACTCAGTTTGAAAGGTGCTGTGAAGACATCACTAATGAGCACGGTGCTAAATTTTAACAGAGTATTTAGAAAATAAAAGGATATTCCATTCCTGAGGTATTGCAAGTCTGAATACAAAAGCTTTCTAAACCAATACATCCAAGAAGAGTAATAACATAGTCCTCTACACAGCTGTGCCATCAAAGTGAAGATCAACAGTTTCTGCAGCATGTGGTGTAACCAAAACAGATTATCAATACAACCAAGAAAAGGTGCACAACCTAACAAGTGAGTACATCGAGAGTCCACCACAAAAGGAACAGCTAAACATTCTATTTAATTATTGACAAAAACAGCATGGTAAATTCTATTTTAATTTATATTTCAATAATCTATGACAGGTTAGCAAAAAGTCTGCAGATTTTCAGTGGTTACAGGCTCAAGGCAAGACTATGTGAGCAGCTGATCTGGGACCAGATTTCTGGGAGGTGAACAAAACAACTTCAAAAATATTTGTTCCATCTGAAACTAAAAGTTAATTAATTGGAACAATTAAAGATGACAACCTACAAGAAACATGTAATACTATTAAGTGTTACAGACACTTCCTAAACAACCTGCTAACCTCATCAGCTCTACAAAATGCGGACCTCAGGATGACAATCCAAAATACTACTGGACATAAACAGAACCATTAAACTTCATGAATAGGCAAGTTTAAGAAAAAGGCTGATAATGTTTGTCAATTGGCATCAAGTGAACACCAGCATTAAGGAAGCTCAAAGTTTACTGTATATGGCAAAGAACAAGCAAAACATCAGTCATTTCTGTAGTTCAGGAAACATTGGCCCCATGAGCAAAATAAATATTGTTCATGTTTGCTGAACAGAAAAAGCAGCAGTGTACTCATTCCAAACTATTACTGCTTTCCTGAGATACAGATAGTATCTTTTAGTTAAGCTAAAGACTTGATGGTCCAAGTTAAATCTAATTTTACTTAAATCTGGTCCTATAGGTAAAACAATGTCTCAAAATTCAACTCATGCACTATAAATTGCAGTGAAGTTGAATTTTGCTACAAATTGCCTGGGAATTTCCCCAAGCCAACAGTCTTAAAGAAATCAATGATAAAATATAGAAGTGTTATTGACACCTATAACAGAGAGAATCCAATTCATATTTTAGATAACAGAAATGCACCAATGGAACATGACATTGTCTGCAGACATTTTAGCAGAGATTGAACTAGAAACCCCACAACAATTCGAAGTTGGAGGTAAAAAAAGATACAAAATTGGTGGAGGAAGATAAGCATTCCTTACATTCCAGAAGGCACTGACAAGGAACATCAATGGATGCAGACAACACTGTGTGGGAAGTAGGCCTGCATCCTCACAAAAACTATCTTTTCTAGTGTCTGTCTGTCTGGGAATGAACAAGACTGCATGTTTGCCAGTTCCACCCAAAAAGGGGGACGGGGCTGGGTTACAGGATTTGTCACTGACCAGCACCAATAGACAATCAGAACAGCAGCACCTAACACCTTCCAAGCATTCAATATTTCTAGGGACCAACACATTTACAATAGCATACACTATTTCAGAAGTGACCTGCCAGCAAGGTAAATTGTGGCATCATCTAAAAGCATTTGGATGTTAAAACCATTTATGAGAAAATACTGACAAGGATGAAAAATTGAACCTCTCCTAAAGTCAGGCTTTAAGAGTTTTTCTTAAGTCCTAAGACAGAACACTGCAGAAACATATTAAGTAGCTAAAGTTGCAACAACAATTATAAACTATCTCCTTGAGATCTTGAGCCAAAATGATCATCAGCATAACACTGAGTTAGCCAATGTTGGTCCAAATTCAAGTAAAGTTAAATGGCCACAAGGCAAAGAACAACAAAGAAAAGCAGCCCAAGATCCACAGGACTCACAGCCCAAAGCAAATGAGTTATTAGTCCAAATTATAATTCAAGTTTCTGCAAGTACATTATAACATTGCCTATAAAAATCGAAAGCTTTTGAGTTTTTAGTTCACAAACTAGTAGAAACTCCAACTTGAAAAAGATAGAAATGCCACTCATGGACTGAAATCAGGTAACTTTACTGTTGGGTGTAATGACCTGAGCCTCATGTAACTCATAAACCTAGAGCTTTTCATATAGCAAAAAGCCTTGGAAGAGCTCCATTTACCCTGAAAAATACCCTGAGACACTCATCTAATTCTGTTTTAATATTATCATCTACAGTAGTCAGCCTGTGACTCTGCTCAAAGCAGATTGCTCACCTCCTGACCAAATGACCCAAGTAACAGATCACTGAGTCCTGGCCTGAGGACAGGGATCAGTGTCTCTCTTAAACTAAGGCTTCATCTGCCAAAAATCAGTGTCCAGTGCCCAATGGAACTGATACAGCACATCAATTTTCTCCCCCAAAGTCCCCAGAAAAATCATTCTGGTGTGGTCTGCCAAAACAACTCCCAGATTCAATACATATGCGTCAAGACAATGTACATATGTGTACACAGAGTGAATCTAGATTAGACGTCGTGTTTTCAAACTTGACCAGCACCCTTCCTGCTCCTTCATGCTTAGTGGAAACACCAGCTGTCAAGAACTCTATCCAATTTGCCAACGTTCAGTGCCAGAGATACTCAGCTACTTCCGACTTTCACATATGTGTACAGCTTTCTCCCTACCTGACAGCTTGCTACTTCCCCATTCATCATGTGATTAAATTTCGTAATTATTTGAGACCATTTTCTAAAAAATGAAAAAGAGGCAGAAAAAAAAGTAACTGATCGTCCTTTCTGAATTTTAAGGACCACTGATTTGCTGTGACTCATACTATTTCACAACACAGAAAATAAACACATCTATGGATGCAGATTCACATCGGTTAAATTTCTACGCTGCGTAAAGCAGAAAGTTTCCCATTGCCATAACAACAAAATAGCTTCTTTTAAGCAGAAAGCTTAGCAGGAGTCGGTCCTACAGCTCTAAGACAGAAGCTGCCAAGTACTTAGCAGCAAAAAATGCAGAGATTTTAAGTCTCCTTGAAAATTTAAGGCATTTATAATCAGGTGTGTATTTGATCAAATGCAGACTTAAATTCTAAAAACAAAGAACATTTCACAGAAATTACTTCATAACACGAAATGTTCTGGAATAACACTTCACATCCAAGGTGGCTAATAAATTGCCTTTGACAGGGTTAAACAAATGACTAACACGTCTTGAGGTGCCATTTATAACATTTGCTCATACATCTATTTTCCCTTGTTTCTGCTGCTTATTTTCTTTACTCCGCACAATAAAAATCAGCTGAAAAGTTTCATTTTTGCTTTTAGTTGGTTTCACTTTCTAAGTTGCCTGGAAGCAACGAAAAGTTTCTGTTCAGGCTGGGCGATACTCAGGGAGGGGGGAATCGGGAGTAAATCTGGCTGAAAGAATAATGCCTCTGCTAGCAGTCAAGATGATTACCGTGTTTTCGGGAAGACTGTTTTGCCTACATAGAGAAGCTCAATCCCTTTAGCTGGGCGTTCCGAGGGAACCTTTACGGCTTAGGCGGAGAGCAGCAACAACAACAACAACAACAACAACCCAACGAGAAAGAGGTGTTGAACACCACCACTGCCTTCTCCTCCCCGCCTGTCACAGCCGGCTCAGCTGTTCTGGTCGCGCTCCGCATCTGCTTCTCTCTCTGGCTCAACCACCGCCTCCTCCCGCGGCCGCCGCGCCGCAGCCCGGCGCTGACAGCGGGCGGATCCCCGCGCCCCGGCCGGCAGAGGCACCTCCGAGCGACGGAGGGGAGGAAGACACAAAGTTTCTTTCGCGGGGCTCCGTCGGAGGCGCCGGCTCCCCGGTGCTTCCCGGCGGGGAGCGCCGCTCCTCAGGCACCGGGGGCAGGTAGCGGCGCTGCCCCCGTCCCCTCGCACCCCTCTCGCCGCCCCGCGGAGGGGAAGGCGGCGGTTCGCCATCAGCGCCTACTCACCGCCATGGCCCCGCGGCTCTCCTGGCTAACGGTCCGCGCTCCGCCGCCAGCGGGCAGCGGCGCCGGGGCGGGGAGCGCCGGGGGGAGTTCCCGATGGCGCAGCTCGGGCAGGGGCGGCGCTTTCCCCACCCCTTTGCCCGCCCACTCGAGGTACCTGCGCTCCGGTCGCCGCCGCCGCACCGCCTCTTCCTGCCCTTCCCGCACCTGTCACTGCCCCCCGCTCCCGCCGCCGCCCCCGCCCCGCCGCCTCAGCGCTGCCTGCCGCCTCGCCCGGCGGCGCGCGGCCGCCATCTTTGGGGAAGGCTTTGGGGGCCGCGAGGGGGCAGTTGGCTCCGGTGCGCAGTGCGCCTGCGCGGCATCCTCCTGTGCGGGAGGGCGGGGGCGGCGGCCGGAGGGCGGGGCGGGAGTAGGGCGGGTGGGCGTGGCTTACGTGGAGGGGGCGTGGTCTGTGGGGGCGGGGCCTGAGGGGGCGGGACGGGGTCAGTGCGGTCAGTGGGGTCAGTGCGGTCAGTGGGGTCAGTGGGGCCGGGGCTCGGCCGCACCGGGGCCTTGACCTTAGCCCTGTATGGAGGTCTGGGGTCAGGGCTTGCTTGTGTAAGCCCTGCTCAGAAATAACAAAAACATCTCTATTATCACCCCCGCCATTATCAGCCCTGTGTTCAGCATAAACCCAAAGCATTGCCCCATACCAGCCGCTGTGAAGAAATTTAACTCTACCCCAGCCACACCTGGCACATTCTACCACTTACTCCATACTATTTACATCATGTGCAAACCCCACGCTACTCAATACAACTTCCCTAACCACCACCCTTCTTCCCATAATTTGATATAATACACAGATTTGTCATTCCTCTAGTTGATGGACCACCTATGCAAAATGTCCATAAAATGTCCTTTGAGTTCATGCAGTCCGTGACTTTGGGTTCCATCAGTTACAGTAGTCACTTGGCACAGGAGAGGTGTGTTGTGTGGAAATACTGGGCAACAAAGCCACCTCACTGATGCAGTTGCACTACTTCTTGTAAGGTTTCTCCTCCATTGCTTTGGGTGGTTTCTGCAGTAGTAATTCCTGTAACATGCAGCTTAAATCATGGGCATGGCGCTGGGGGGTGCCCAGGCCGGGCTCTTGCTGGGTAGAGTGAAGGGTAGGAAGGGCTGCCTCTTTCCTATACAGCCATTATTGCAGTGAAAGTCAAAGGACTGAGGTGGAGCAGAGCAGGACTGTGGGCACCTGAGGTGTCCCCCGCCCACTGCCCAAGCACGTAGTGTCCAACATCTGAGAGGAAAGGGGAAGAAACGTGCTTTTCCAGGCGCCTGTGCAGGGAGGAACTATCTTCCCTCAACACCTGCAATGTTCAGCTGGTGTCCTGAATGCTAATTTGCAATTATTCTTTGCTTAATGTTTGTCCTTTCAGCCGTTATGGATCAAAATTATTTTACTACAGTGTTTGGCTTAATGACCTTCTGCAGCAGTGGACCAAGCAGAATGAGATGTTTTATAAAGTGGTTTTGTTAATTTGCCTTAAAGCTCTCTGTTATTAACTTAATAAGTTCCTATTTCTCTTGCATTTCAGCAGAGTTCATATCATTTTTATAGCTTCACAGCAGGCAGAAGGTAGCTCCTATCAACAAAGGATGCACCAACCAATGTTCGGTCATGTCCTGGTTTCTCACTACAGGCCCCCTTCCCAAAATTCAGAATTTTACTGGTGAATAGCATACTAGACTATGGTATCTCAGATCTCAAAAAACTAGAGAGGCTTGGAACTGATCAATATTTGGATGAACTACCTCGTTAGGTACTGCGGAAAATGCTGCTGGTGATTCATTCAGTGGCATTCTTCTGTCTATGAGTCAGGGCTGTACAAATGCCACTGCACAACATTAGTGGGTCATACCATTCAGGGGCATAAACTGGAAATTTTTGCCAGTTACAGTTGTTGGGAGATCACAGATTTTCCTCCCTTATTCCAGTTTCAGTACGGCTTTCCGGAACTGGCCAGCAGTTTCAGTGCAATACAGCAAAGGGTTTCCACAGTTCCTCTCGCCAGGCACCACTCACTGGTGGTGGTGGGGCCGAGAGCAGCAGTGGCAGCAGTGGCCATGGGCACCACTGTAGGCAGCCACAGATCCTGGCCTTGTGTCAGACTGTACAGTTTTGAACTGATGATGCGGCACCCACTGCTGAGAGTCCTGGGAGGGAGTGTCCTTCATTCCTTCTCCTGACTTCCCAAGGGTGCTTCCCCTGCACTTCCCTTGCTGGTGAAATCAAGAAATCTGTGCAGTGTTTTGTCTGTATGGATGCAGACATACCTCTGGGACAGAGGAAAGAGGAGAGTGTTTAGGGCTCTTCCCCCCCATACAAATGCTGGTCCTGGTGGTGTGAAAATTTCCACTTCATGGCACAGTCCTTCACCTGCTTCCTTCCTTTTTAGGCCATAGATGTATGAATAAGTGCATATAAAATCCCATTTTCTGCTGGAAACCCAGTTAAAGTCACCTGGAAATCATTCTGAATAATATTAAGTGTGTGGAAGGCATTGGGGAACCAATATAAGGACCTCTTTTTCTTTCTTTAGGGGCTTGTGAATAAATGGATTTTTTTAACCAAATTAAACTAGATTTGAATTATTTACAAATCTAAGTTGCCTATGCGGATGTCAGGTACTTCTAGACAATTGACCAAATGCTCTTGCTTTCATCCACTGCAGAACTTCCCAGAAGGACTCATTCAAGACAGAATTTCTTTACAGTAACATACCAGATACATGTCTAAGTGCTAATGATGAACATTAGTGAAATTGATATTGTAGATAAATCCAGAAGAGGAGAGGTGAGGAGACAAATACAAAAATAAATTGCAGAGTAGCACCTTAATACACAGTATTACAGATGTGGTCATTTTTTCAGTCAAACCAAGTTACTGTCTCCAGACAACTGTGAAGAATTGGTGTTACAACAGGCATTATTTCAGGTTTGCATTAAGCTGTATTTATCCAGCAAAGTATGTAGCAATCTAGTGTTGGGATCAGAACTGAGCAAATCATGCTGGTTTTTAAACCTACATCACTTGATCCAATTCTTCCAATTCTCTCGAACATTGCGAGATTCCCCATCCCTGGAAAGATTTAAGGCCAGGTTGGATGGAGCTCTAATAAGCCTATCTAGTTGAAAATATCCCTGCTCATTGCAGGAGAGTGGACTAGAACTTTAAAGATCCCTTCAAAACCGAACTATCCTATGAAGCATTCAATAGTTAAATAGGGAAAACCTCAAGTTCTAAAGTTAAAATAATGTGGCTTAAGTTGGAGAGTTCAACAAGTTTTTCACACACAGCATGCACCTCCATAGTGAATGACCCATTTTCAGACTTCAGCTGAATTTGTAATCACCTGTAGCACCTCTGCCAGGAGGGAGAATGGTGACCTCTCTCAGCAGTGGCAGCTCTGCTGCTGTCACTTGGAGCTTCCTGAACCTGTAAGGGCAGTGGTTGCCAAATGTAGATCAGCAGACCTGCAGTCAAACTTTACAATGTCTTGTGTACCCCCAACAAACAGGTTTGTCATCTAAACTGCATTTGAAAAGACTAGTGGGACCATTTACCATGGTGTCACAGGCCACAAGGACAGCAGTTTGGAAGGACTGTGGACTATGAAAGCCATGAGTTCAGTAGCACTGCTGCCTTCTACCAGACAAGTAGCATCAGTGTAATACACAACAATTAAAGAAATACATTCAGAGTTTATTTTCTAAAACAAGTAACTAGTGTATGGATGTAACTCACTTGAAGTAAACATGCTATAGATGTTAGCTTTATGAGGTGAATGAGGTTTAATTTTGATGTGTTGGCAAAAAAATTGCAGAAAACTTCATTACCATGAGATTGAGTTACTGATTCCTCTATGTCATCAGGCATACTGTGTCTTCACCTGAGCTGCATAACACTCCTTTATTTGTCCAGATTGCTTTCAAAGAGACTGCCAATCAGTATAAACTGTTTGCTGGTTTCTGATTTGTATGAAAGGTTTTGAACTGTGAAAATCCAACTTTATTATCAGAATGTTTTATCAAAGTAAAAGTTTGCTGACAGTAGTTTAATGCTAGGCATGATTCACTTCAATGGTAAAATATGTGTTTGTGGGGAAAAGGAAATCTGAGATTTAATTCATATGATCAGCTGTGTTTTTACACAATTTGGTAAATTAGTAGAACTCAAAACACATGGAGCGATAGCATATTATAAAATGTTTATCATGTCTCTAACTGGTTTTTGACACTTGTTATAGAATAAATATTGTATGATATGTTTTACCATGCTTTTCTCAAAATGCTGATGGACACAAATCCACAACTCATTGTCTTCTCTACCTGCTTTTCAGGCCATGGATGATGAAGTAAATAATTCTATGACAGGATTGAACCAGCTGAAATTTTAGATTGATGGAAAAGGAAAGGGATGATTAAATATGTTTCCAAAAGGAAAGGGAGGATTAAATGGATAAAAATACTAATTCCATCAGAGGCAACAAAATTCAACCATTCAACTCCTGCATTACAGAAGTAACTCCCGCACAGAATCAGGAATTTGAGGGAAATTTCAGGGTTTTTTAAAATTCAGAGGTTAGCTGGAATTTGCCATTTCCCTCCTACTGATTAATTTCATTTTCTGTAAGAAATTCCCTCAATTTCAATGGGATTACTTTTAGAACTGGTGTTGCATAACAAGAACAGGTATGGAAATGTGCGCTTAAGATGTTCAAGCACTAAACCAAACCAAGCTCTTCAAGAAAAATTGAGTCAAAAATTTTTGATATTAGTGCCATGATTTAGACTTCAAAAACATTCAGTGGAACACACACAACAAAGCAACCTAATTGTGTGGCATTTGTTTTTCTGATTTGTTCAGTTGTCAACAGGAAAAGCAAAATACACACACACAAAGATAAAATACATGGTTCAGAACTCAAATCTTACTTTTTAAAAATGGAAAAAACATATGGTGCAAACTTACTTGTTATAATATTACTTTTCAAACTCAAGTCAAAAAACCAAAATGCAAGCAGTGAAAAATGCCTTACAGTTACGTTCACCTTGGCATTCTTGCAACTGATCATTTTGTACCTTGCAAATTTTGATTTGTTGAAATCAGACACTTAGTTGAACTGTGATTTTCCCATTATGAATTTAAACTATGTTTTCTTTTTTTTTTTTTTGCCTTGCATTGATATTTAAAACAGTGGTTGTAGACACCAACTAAGCAATACTTGTTGTTCTCTTCACTTTTAGAAAACACTGATGTTTGTTTTGACTTTGTGAGTGGAGACATTTGTGAACTGTCTTCAGTGATCTCCTAGTTAACAGTTGGCTTGTGATAGATAAAGCTGAATAATCAGCCAGCCCGGGTTGTAATCAAATTGTTTACCATAAGCATACTTTGAATTTGTGCTTCTGCTTGCTGTTGGTTGGAAATAATTTTGTAGCCTTCCTTTTCAAACTATGGTGAAAGGTTAGACATTAAAAGATCCATTGTATGGAGACAGAAAGACTTAGAAAATTCAAGTGCAGAATTTAAGTGGATTGGTTACTGAACCACATTTATTTAGGACCTTTTTCCTTCTTGAATATTCAGGAATTTCTTACCCAGGTTTAGATTTTTCCAGGAGATTTGCTCTTCGGATAAATGGCAGCTTTTATCTGATGGACCACTGAGAGTCAAATGTGAATTCCTTTCTTTTGCTGAAGAGCTGTATCTGGCAGAGTTTAGGATAGACTGATTGTGCTTAGGACTTTTTGACCTAGTTGAGTAGAGAGAAAGTTACCTGTCCTATTAGAGCAACTGTGCCCCTATATTGAGGAGTTCTAAGAAGCACAAGATTTCCATTATCTCATCCTGAAATGCTGGATTTGGGGGTTGTGCTGTGACTCTTTTTTTCCCCAGCCCTTTGAAACACCAGACTCATGTTGTGCTCGAAAACAAAGAAGTTGAAGAAAGTTTTCATCAACCTCTTCACATAAGGGTGTATTTCAAGCTTGTTCAATAAAAGACCTTGCAGTGCAAGTCCTTGTCTGGCAAGATAACAGCCTGAGTTCAATGTGCTCAGGGAATACTAATTAGTCTCTTCATTCAGATTTTCCTGGTTTGGTTTTTTGTTTACTTTGTTTTTCCCCAAGAAGTCTGAATATTTAGCGTGTTGCCAACATTCTTTGTGGTTTTCCAGAAGAATTTAACTGCTTTGTGGTGGCTTGGAGGTTCCTCTCATACTTATTTCAAGTATTTGTCTTCCAAAGGAAGGTGATGTGAAAGCGTAATCTGTGTGTTTAGACAAATGCTGTTCACACCTAAAAACTCCATGACAGTGGAAATCAAGTATACTTCACTAGCTTCAGAATAATGAAGCCATTGAAAAATCTTCAAACCAGGATGAGCACAAACAACAGTCTTGTCTTCTGAAGTTCTGCGCAGTAAAAAGCCCAAGTCATGGTTGATGAGGTGTCTCAGGGATGTTAGCAGTGTCAAGCAACTGGCAATTGGTTCCTGTGACAGGAAATAGCTAAGGCAGCTCAGTGCCACAAGCAGTAGAAACTGTCTGTATTGTTATTGGAATTGTAGTTTCCTCCTTTTTAATCATCATGTCTTGTAAGTGAATTTGTTTTAGCCTCCAGAAAAAACATGCCTTGCTTTTGTGTGGTCTCTGTTCATTTGGCAAGAATGGTACTGGCTAATGTGCACACAACTTCTCAGCAAACTGAAATATTTAGCTGGTCACTTGGGTAATGCAGCTGCATTGACTGCAGAAAAGTTTGCAACATGGCAGGATGAAAAAGGGGAATAACCTATGCCATGAAGGGCTATTAAAAACAGAGGCATCGCCTCTGGCTTAGGAGTCTTTGAGATACAATGTTCTGAAGGATGGGAAAATATTGGTAAGTATTTCTGTGTAGCTGCCCATTGCATTGCTGTTGGGCATTGCTGGAGACAGGGCTGCAGCTGGATTTTTACAAAGAGCTGCTCTTTGGTCTGAACTGCTACGCCTTTTCATCTGCCTCTGCTTTTATATTTTTTATGTGCCAAATGATTGTAACAAAAAATAGGCTATCGAGAAATTAAATTTTGTTAATCTGTAAGGAAAAACTACCCCTTGAAATGAAAGACCCCGGCCAAGGTTTTGCCCAGCTCTGTACATTGGGGTAGCTGGTGATGAAAATTAGCGTATTTGAGGCATGAGCAGAAAACGTATGTCCCTGCTATGGTCTTAGATTCTTGCCAGAAAAAATTGCTTAATGAAGTGAAATCCTTCTGTTTACCTTGAAGAATCTCTTTGGTTCTAGCTGATTTTGTTTTAACTCTGTAAACTACTTTATTCTGCGTTAATTTGCTCTCAAGTAGCCTGTAATCTTTCCATGAACTTCAAGCAGAGACAGTAGATAGTTAAACCTTGTCCGTGTCTGATTTGGAAGACTACTGCAGACATTCTGTGCAAACTAAAAGACTCCGCTAAGTATCCACTGTAGAAGTGAGCAGCTTCTGTTTATTTTTGCATGTTCGTACAAATTGATAATTGACAAGTGATTCCTAATTAAGTATTAAGAATAATAAACAAAAAGGAATGTAAACAAACAGTCTGAGCTTCTGTTTGATATTTTTTCACTTTAGTGTTCTTTGAATCCAAGCAATGGATATGTTCAGTGCTGGTAACTCAAGGAGATTTCTTGTATTCTAACTTTCCAAATGATAACAGCCTTAGAATTTTTGGACCTGCCCTTGGAAAGAAGGGTCACACAGCTTGAGATTTTGCTGATGCTGTAAAAACCAGCAAACTATATTTCTTCTTCGTTATCTTTGATCTTGTAGGAATCACTCCTCATTTGTTCCAGAGTAGATGAGCACCATTCCAAAGGCCCTGGCAAGTAAGAAGAATCTAGGGATACAATCTACAGAGACCCTTTTGCCTCAGTAGACATCCCTTAAATTCTGTGTTATGCTGGGAAGTTCCACCACTGTCTCACCTTGTATTGTGCAAAAAATACCTGTCTGTGTTTACAGATCAGGCTCTCCCTTAGAAAGATGAAACCCAGGATGTAGTGGAGCTCTCTGTGGGCAAAGCTGTGATTTGAAACTTTTGTCTGAGAAAGAGGCATCAAGTCTGCAAGAAACGGCAGCCATCCTGTACATATTTTCTTTGTGAGTATTTTCTTTCTCTGGTAGGTACAGTATTCTGACCATTTATTATAATATAGACAAAAGAATTAAAAAAATATAGGAGCTTCATCATTATTATATTACCTCAATTAATTCTTTACCTCTCCTTCATCTTTCATCAACTTTTAAATTTAGATGTAAGTCTGTCTTTACACCAGTAACTGAAGTGCATGAAGCATGAATGTCACACTTAAAAAGAAAAAAGCTTGCTTCAGGCTTTTTTTCATGTAGTGTTTTGGGGTTTCATGTTGCTGAGGATATTTAAGCATGGTCCTTACTACAGTAACATTTATTCTGGAATGAGCAATTTGTTTCATGCAAAATTTGAGATGTCTGGGGAAATGTTAATTTTGGGTTTCCCGGTAAAAGGCATGCAAATTATGTGGTTTTTCCCCATTTTAGATTCTAGTCACAGTGTGGTCTGTCATCGAAGACTTGGTTAACCCTTTTTCCTCTTTTCATCCAGGATACTGGGTCTTCACTCTTAGGTCAGTCACAGATCCTTTCAATTTGGTATAATTTTTCATAACTTTGATTTAGACATTAGTCTTCTATTTTATTTTCAGTGTGGTGCAGCCCACCTAATTTTTTTTTCTTCTCCATGTTTTTGACTTTCCTCTGACTTTGGGTGAAAATGAGTAGAGAACAAGTCTGCCCAAATTGTCTGCTGTCAGACATAAAAGTCTCTTACAATCTTCCTTTCCACTGGCACTTACTGATGGAAGATATAGAGTGATGCAATGCATAAATCTTTTTTTGTTGCCTTCTGTAGTGATCTGTAGGGATTCAACTCCTCTGGGACTGTCACTAGTTCAACTCTTCAACTTAAGATTATTGTATTTCATTTGTTTCTGCTGCTGGCACAACGGCATGTTCATTAACCACTGCAACCCAAGGTGCTTGATGAAACAATTCTCTTTATCTGGTGACACAGTTCCAACAGTTTTTGCCTAATGGAACATGCATTTTTACAGAGCTCCTCCTCTGCTGGACAGAGAGCCCACTGAAAGGTATAACTGACTGCTACAGGGAGAACAATTTGGCTGCAAGATAAGGCAATCAGTCTAGACAGATCTGTCTCGGCACACAGGATAAGATTATTTTGCCTATCTAAAGTTCTGTTCCAATCATTTAGGTCATATTTATGTTTTCAGTGATGGCATCTTATTTCTTCAAGGATTTTTATGAGAAGCAGTAAGACTCCTCTAGCCTCACAACCTCCTACAATTCATAGGATGTTTGAGATTTTAGGTCCTCTGCTCAGGCTGTGAGCCTCACTAAAGTCATTTGCTTTCAGTGGAGGAAGAATTTCCATATTCCTGATAAGGAATTTTAATGTGCAATAGCTGAAGAAATTATGCTTATTCTAGTATTAGGTGTTTTAACATTTCATACTGTGGGGCCATTTGATGCAAGATATGTCAAAAAGATGTGGGACTGTTTGGGAAATGCTAAAGGCTAATGTGGACCATGTTAAGATACTGCATTTTTGCAAAATCAGTCAGTGCCTTTCTTGGAATAGATTTGTGCATAACTCTGAATATCTGCAAGACTAAACTTGTGGGCTGTTAGACAGAGAACCTGTCATACAGTCTTGCACACATCTCTTGGACCATTTTTCACTTTTCTGGGAAACTTTTGTTGCCTGTAGACAGTCTGCCAAGAAATCTTATGTTAGTGGAAAGTGAGACTATGTCCAGCAGCATTTTAGAAAACCTTGTAGGAAAGTGGTATAGCTGGAGTCACCGTGTTGAACTCGGATCCTCTCTGAAATAAGAATACAGCAGGAAAAGGTTTAGAGGAAGGAACAAAAATAGGCTGCTGTGTGCGGCAGAGACAGAAAGGTCAGGCTATTAGATGCTGTGAAGGAACAAACAAGGGATGATACAGTAGGTATAAGCAAAATTTTCCTTAGGTTCTGCAAAAGAATGAGCTCAAGGAAGTTCCTGGTGAGGTTAAAATGGCAATACCCCTCAAACTGATGAAATGTAGCTCTCCAAAAAACACACAGACTTTCAGAACTCATTACTCAAGCATGTAGCAGGAGTTAAATAAGAATTTCGGCTGCTGTCTTAAATAGAAAATAACATGCAAAAAGTTATAAAACTTCATGTTCCAGGATGAAAGTCAGACACTTCCTATTTAGGGTCAGGAAGACACTTCCTCTGGAGGTACACTAATAAGAATTGTCCATTACATGACTTTTTAGGTTTCTATCTCAATCCAGAGAATGTCAGTGACAGTGTTTCTCTAGATGAACCACTGTTGGCAACTGCTAGTCTGCTCTCTTCTAAATTTAAATATCCTTTTCAAATGTCTCAGACCCTACTGCCCGAAAACTCATATTTTTATTTTGTCATGCACAAGCATAAGAAATAAGAGGAAATAGTTTCCCTGCTGATCTCCTACATTTTTTGTTCTGGTACTTACCACGAGGGAGCAAACTTCCGGTTAATGGCATTACTGACTCACCTTAGTGTCTGTCCTGACCTGAGGAGACAGAAAGCGGACGAGACATTGTCAGAATGGACAACAGCAAGATAATGAGGCGTCGAGCAGTCATCAGTGCAGAAAGCAGAAAAATGCAATTAATCCTTGGAGTATGAGAAAATCTGCTGTCTTTTCCCACAAAATAACCTCAGTCAACTGAAAATTGTTTCAGCTGGTTTTTTAAGTGGTAAAATATTAAGTGAGCTTTCAGAGACACTGATTTCTGATTTGCTTTAAAAGGTAAGTATGAAGGCTGTGTTTGGCACCTTCCCTGAAATACTTGAAAGGAAGAATCTTCTTCGCAAGGTAAACATTCTCTTTTCCTTGATCCTCTACAGCAGGTGATCTCTATGATCTCTCTGTGGTCTCTCCATCACTAATTTGGCAATGGCACACATATTTTGGGCTGTATGGCAAAGCTTGAGTCGTGAAAGTTCAGATGTATAGAAAAAAGCTTTGGTACACCAATAAAGTTGTATCTCTGAGTGGTAAAACTGTATAGGATTATATCTCTTATTTTATTAGGTAGATCAATTACTGGATTGTAGCTATTGCCCCACAGTTAAATCACAGGAGTCTTTACTATTTTTCACTCTACTTGAATTTCTCTCTCAAAAGTGAACTTATTTTCCACGTGGAGCACAGAAGTGAACTTTGCCAAAGCATTATGTTACTTGAAAAGGTAACATTTCTTTAAAAATACAGATGAATTTCTATGGGTTTATGTAGTTGATAACTCAAAAGAGCTTGTGCTTACTGCAGCACAGCAATCGTGGACATAGTGCTTCTCACAGAGGGTTTTTCTTATGTTTGAAAAACACCAGTTTCGAAATCAAAGGATCTGGTTCTTGTTTATGTGGCTGTGCCATTTCAGCTAGTTTCTCCTGGTAGTACCATGTGGATTTCTTTACATACTTAATATTGTCTCACCTCCATGTTACCATCTCACTGAATTTTTTTTTCAGGATCTGGCTATGTCATGATTTCATACCTGTAGGTGCATTTCTCTTACATCATCACTCAAAATGCTGAATACAGTTACCTTCAATTACCCTCAGAGAAGTGTGCTTACCTGGTTTGTACGCACTGGGGTTCTGCACATTTCAAAGCAATGTCTCTTCAGTGTGGAGCAGAACTTCTCCAAAAAGTGTTGAGCAAGGTCATTACTGTAACTGCAATTTTCATTCCCTGTTGGGAGTGTTCAATACTCCATCAACAACTTGTAAGTAGAGACACTCCTAATTTGCAGCCCCCTGGAGCAGGAGTTTTCATCCTTTACCTCTGATACCTATTTAGGACTACTTCAGATTAGTAAATTTATAATGTATTCCTTATATATATGTAAAAGAATTAATGGGGTAAGTTATTTAATCTGGCTTTTAGCTTAATGTGATATGGTGACGATTTCCATCTCACTCTATTGTTGTTCAGCTGTAATATTTTCTTCACTTTGCAGCCAACTTATTGAAGTCATTTGCCATGGAAGGTTTTGAAACATATTATTGATGGGTGCATTCTGTCACCCTCAGACAATATTCTGAGATGATGTAATACATCTGTACATAACATTTCTATATTTTCCTATGCTTTGTTATTTTTTTCTATACTTTTCCCTTAAAAAAATTAAAAGTACAGTAATTATTTTATTTTGTGCTAGATTTCTGTAAGAAGACACATAAAAGCTCTGTTCCATTTTCGAAGTTTTTGGATTAATTCCTGTAGTGCAAAAGGTCTAAGTAAGTTCTGATCAATTCAATTGAGTGTATAAGTCAACTCCATACTTCTTAGTGCTTGTTATATCTGGATTTGTTATTTCAAAGTGGTTTTGAGGCTATTTTCATTGTTAGGAAGAGAGGTGACTTTTTTTAGAATTCTTCAATGGCTGAGTTCACAGTTAGCATGACATATGAGACTCATTTCCTCATTTGTTACTATTTAAAATGTATACTTATCCTCCCACTCTTCCTGAAAAAGTTCTGTTTCTTGTAGATTCTCTGCCCAAAAACCTCTATAAAAGCTAACATAGCTCCTTAATCTGGCAGAGCGTTTTCAGTCCCTTTGAATAATGAATAAGAACAGTTGATGCCTGTGAAGGTCATCCTCTGTAGACATTTGATAGGGGCTCCTGTGGCAGTGCTGTGCATGTTCTGTGCACCAGCCAGGCACTCTAAGTTTTCTTATAGTTATGGAGTGGCATGGGCACTTCTTGGGTGCTTTTCATCAACACTGAAAGAAGAAATGTTAAAGATGTGCATGGGTTGCTCTCTCTATCTGTGAGTTTCTCTCATTTCCTGGTCCTGAATCCAACCCCTGCCTGGCTCCAGGCATAGCTCAAAGCTTCTCAGAGCTGCAGTACATAATTACGGCTTTGGTTACAGCTTGCAAAGTGACTGGGGTGCAATGCCCAGACATTGTACTTGGTGGGAATAGGTCTTGCTGACTTTATGGGGCTGCATTTCCTGGGTTCATGGATTCCTCCTTCACCCTAAGCTTTGCACCATGGATATGCTCAATTGTAGAGCTCATTCTGCACTTAGGGCGTTTGTAAATTACGCTGCTTTACACTCGTTGGAAGTACAGTGGTTTTCATCCCAGCTGCCTTTTTTTTTTTTTTTTTTAATATCAATGCTATTGTGCAATCTCCTGGACTTTTGAGATTTGCATATGTGAAAACTCTTACCCTGGGTTTAATCATTCTTACAAAGCTGCCAGCAGACGCAGTGTATGAAGAATAAGGATACTGATTTGCAGAGTGCTATTTAATGAAAACTTGCCAAGGGTATCTTCTTCTAGAGATTTAATGAAATCTGAAGTTATTTGTGATGAACCTATAATTAAAAGGAAAATGTTCTCTTCTCTTGTGGTCAGTGATGTATTTATATGTTTAGTTGTGGCAAATTAAGTTGCATCTGAAATTTTGTTTCCTTCATCATGTTTGCTGAAAGACCCACACAGAGTGTTCTAGTGTTTCCTCATCTTAACTTTCATTGAGTTCCTTAGATTTCTATTGGTTTGTTTTTACCCGAGGTTTATAAAATCATTCTGATTTTTTTATTTTATTTTGAATATCTGATATGCTCCCAACCTTCCACAACATTTTAGTATTCTTACTTCACACATAAATCATTGTTTTGTCCAGTTGTCCTTTAAGGAAAGCATCAGGAAAATAATGCTTAACCTCTGTAGAAAACTGTCTCCTAAATGGAGAACTCTTTTCAGTCTTGCAGACAAAATAGCCACCCTCCAGTTGCTTCAGAGCAAATGTAGTTACACATTTTTTCTAGTTTGTTTTGGTTTGGTTTTGGGTGGTTTTTTTGGTTGTTTTTTCTTTTCCTGACAGAATCATGGGTAAAAGAGTGGATTTGGTTCCCAAGAATTTTTAAATGTGTCAGTGATCTTTTTTTCTCATTCATAGCTTTTATGAAGGAAAATTTCTCCCAGCAGGGGAAAAGAAAAAAGGCCAAAATTTTGATGCTTCCGTACTTTTTCAAGCAATGCTTCTGTTCATAGTCTCCCATATTTATTTTATAGTCCGGACTCTGTCCATGATAAATCTACTTGGTAGAGTTATTTGGCTAAAATATAGCAATTAACAGGCAAACGGCATTCTTAAGATTTAGCAATTGGTTAATTAAATACAGTTGTCCACTAGCTAAGTCATACATGAATTTAAAATAACCTCTGTTTTTTCTAATTTATCTTTTCCTTGTTCTATTTGAATGCTTAATTAAAGCAATCAGTTTTGGGTATAAATGGGACATAAGTTATGAGGAATGCCTGAGTCCAAGCTAAGCTCTGCTGCCCCATGTTGAGAGCATAGAACATTATCAAGGCTCTCCAGTGATTCCCTTAACTGCACAGAGAAAGGTTTGGGGATTTTTCAGACCTTGTGCTTTGCTGATCTGCAGGAGAACTGCTAAAGATGTGAATGGAAGCATCAGTACTGACAACAGTTTTGGTCTGAAATGTAACATAGTATTTCCTCCTTAAAATAATTTTTCAGTGCTGGTGGTTTAGAGCAGACAGGCTGTCAGGTTATTGGTGCTGCAGGGACTTCTTCAGAAAACAGACTAGGAGCAGAGGGGAGAAAGGTACAAAACCTGAGTGGGGATGTCTGAAGAAGAGCTTCATCTTCCTACACAAGTATTGGAGGAGAACACATTTGAGTATTAGTGTCTACTCTGAGTTGTCCTTGGGAGTGACTTTCCCCTCTCCACTGATTGCCAAGGGAGATAGGAAGGGTGGTTTTCTAATTTCGGCACCTAAGTCAGGTACCGGCAATTGGTAGGACAGGAATGGTGACACAGTAATGGGTTTGTCCTTATGAATTTGCCTGTGAGATGTGCTGGCCAGTAAACACTTCCTGACGGTGGGGTCGATGAGGACTCATCAAGTTTAGAGCAGGAAATTGGAGCTGATGCCTCGGTGCCACCAAACTCTGCAATACTGAATTTGCTGGAATTGGTATTTCACCCATTGCTATGTAACGCAGCAAGATATACATTCATCCTGTCCTAGCCTTCCTGATTGGTGCTCTCTGTGAGCACTTTGGGATGTGTAGGAAAAAGATGCACAGATCCACGATTTCAGTTTACCCCACTTGCACAGAAGGCATTCAATTATCTCCATTATTGCAGGGAAACACAGAGGTGAATGGAAGATGTTACTAAGAAATGATCCTGGAAAGCAATTTGTCGTTTTCGTGTCCAAATCTGTATGACAGTGATACTCTCTTAATTGAAAACTGTGTTTTTCTGCAAAAGAAAAAGAAAGCCTGTCTTTTCTACCTCACAAAGTTCATTTTGGTTGCTAAAGAAAGGAGTTTTTGAAGAGACTTTAGTGATTATTGAAGTCTGCTTTTATTGAGAGTTTCCCTGAGTAACTGATTACTATTGGCTATTACTGGACATATCCTTACATCTTCCTTGAGATCAGAGATCACACAAATGAATTGACCAGAAATCTCCACTCAGAGGAACAGAGCTTGCCAAGGGGTACATCTGAGGGCACGTCTGGGCTGTGCATGGCGCTAAAAATCCTTGCCTTAGGTCTGGATATGTGCCTGTTCCTGGCTTCTGATCTGATGTTTTCAGGGTTGGTTTGGTGATCCACCAGAATCCTTTGTGCATATGGCCCCATTGTGCAGCTACATTACCCCCAGATTTTTATTTAAAACTGTTGGGTAGGGGCTAATAGAAAGTGGCTCACCAGGTTCAAAGTGATGTCTTATTCCTGAAGAGAGCAAAATAAATTTTAATGGAGTTATCCAGCAACTTAAATATTCACACTTCTCACAGATCTTGCCAGAAAGAATAAGACAGCTGGCATGAAACTGTACACAGCAGATGGTCTACAAACTCCCCTGAACTTTTTCTCGAGCCACCTTCTAATCCTACTGCCACCACTGAACCATGACTGCCACCTTAAAACAAACACAATTGAGGAAGAGGGATCAGCTACTGACCAAGGCTTTCTTTCCTTAATTTTGCATTTGTACCTGCAAGTGCTTTTTCTAGCTGTCCCAGCAAGGTGAGTTCAAATAAGCACCTTCCCTATATTCAGGGGAGATTAGTAGCTGAGGGGGTATGCTTTTTTAAAGTAATCTTTTTTCCTGAAGTTGACTTGTATGAGTCAGCCAGACACAGAAAAGGGAGAGTATGTGGGTGTGAGAGGTTTGCACAAAATTATTGTACTCTCTCAATATTCTGTGTTTCTTGTCATCTGTCTGTAGTTTCAGAGAACCCAAAAATTAACCTTGGATGGGAAACAAAGCATAGCTCTTAAATGTTTGTTTTTCTGGTGTACTTCCATTTTCCGAGATGCTTTTCTGGAATTATACTTAGCTGACTTAAAAAAACATTTGAGACATGATTTACACAGAGAGGATGACATGAAGCCCTCCATCAAAGCGCCATGTGCAGAAGTGCCATGTTTGGCTTGCCTTGCAGGAAAACAGAGAGTGGGATGTGTGTATCTTCTGTCTGGGCAAAATACTCCTGAAGATACTGTTACTGTATGTTTGGGAGGGGGTCACTGTGTGGTTGCTCAGGAGTCTTTGGGAAGGCTTTAAATAATATTAATTATTATTCATAGGTGGCCCCTCAGAACATGTGAGAGCAGCTTCTAAATGAAGGAGAAAGATAGAGATACCATTTGGTGATCTGACAAGACCAGTGTAGGTAGAGGAGGAGAAATAAAGTTGGGGTGGAGACACAGTGGAGTTCCCTGAAGGGGAAAAACTTGGGGAGTGTTTTAGCAACTTCACTCATAATCTAGGTGTATTTTGGTGGCAAAAGAATAACATCATCTGGTCAACACCAACAGCAGGGAAAAAGGCAATTTATTCAGGAACCAAGTGAGTGCCGTGGAAAATGAACGGGGAAACAACAGCAAAGAAACAACCTGGAGTATAGAGTGGTGAGAAGCTAGGTGAAATAAAAAAGGGTTTACAGCACAAAAGCAGACAGAAGACACAGGTGAGAAAATATGAGAGGATGAAAAAGGTAGGAAAAGGAACTTAAGAGCTGGTTATTTATTTTCAGAAAGGAAGAAGACAAGAAAGAATAAGAGAGGTAATTGTAGCAGTGAATAAAGAGGTTAAGTCAGAAATAGTTAGAACAAAAGGGATTTTGTAAGAAAAGTAGGGTTAAAGAAATGGTCTCAGGGATCAAACAGTAAGTAAATTTAGTGAAGTATTAGAAAGAAAAATGGAAGAGTGAAAGTTTCATAAGGCAGAATTAATAAGGAGAGTGAACAAGTAAAGGAGAACAAAGTCAAGGGAGAGAATTTCTGGAAGGAAGCTCTAGGAAGCTTGATTCTGACCTATTTTGATATAAAGTGTCTTTAATGTATTGAACAGACAACACCAAGGAAACTTTGGGGGTTTGGGGAAGCCAATCTGCCTGGCTCTGAAAGACAGTGATGTTGCCTGAAGCTCTGCACTGGGGAGGGCAAAGGGTGGCTCTGAATTGTCAACCCCAGCAAATCAACCCTCACTGACCACTGGGACATTTACCAGGCCCTCTCTGCCTGGTAACAGGGAGACAGGGGGGTCAGGTTTTAGTTTTTAAGGTACAAAAACATGGTCTCAAACCACACCTAGAAACCTGGTGAAGTCAAATCACTTCCTGGGTTATACATCCTTATTTGCCAAAATGGGATGAAGTGATTTAGGCTTCCCAGAATGGTACTGAACACAGAGGAAAAAAAAGAAGGGGAAAGGAAGAGTATAATAAAATAATTTAAATGAAAAGGGGCATCTGCACGCCTCCAAAATACAGCTAGTACTGCAACCCCAGGCACCTTAGTGGTGCCCTGCAGGACTCGTTCCTGTGTGCCAGAGTCTGTCTTGGACTGAGGAGCCTGACATCACACATAGTATTCCACATGAGGTTTTGCATCAGAGGCAGAGGCTTTGGGGCTTATGTGCAAAAAAACCCTGAAGGTTATAAAGAGAGCGCAAATGTTGGAAAATATCTGTAGCTACTCTGTTATTAAATTTTCAAAATATAGGCATTTCCATTTTAGCCTAACTGCATTCAGTGTTGTAACTCTGATCCAAGAAAAATAATCTTCTAATAGTCTAAAAGCATGCAGTTTAAAAACGATGCCCACTTAAGACGTGATTTCTTTCATTTGATATTTGACTGCTTCCTTTTCTCAGATTCCAGAGGGCTTTTTGTTGGTAAAGCAAGTCTTGCCATGTCACGTGTCTGATATTACAAATATTGAAAATAGCAAAATGCAACAGCCAAATTTATCATTGCCTTGTGCTCAGCCATGCTGCTGCTTATCTACTCTTTTACTATGAAATAATAGAGTTTAGTGTCATATATTTATGGTTCATCCACTTTTGATCAAACAAACCCTTCTTACTTGAAGCAATAGAAAAGTCTATTAAACACAAACATAGATAAAAAATGACTTGGAATATTTGTCTTTTTCAGGGATAATGTTAGAGTGTGGAGCAAAAACTTCATTCAGAGGCTGCCCTGAGGCCACTTGGGGTTACATTTTTTTAAAAAGCAGCCAATAACTCTCGCCTCCAGAATGGCAAAACTCATTTCACTGACTCATCTTTCCAATAACAGTCACATCATCCCTCTGAAAACAAGCAAACCCAATGACCAAATCCAAACAATTTCCTTGAATGGAGTATCAGTAAGAGACCAAGCTTTTATTTTACCTACTAGCTCTACAGTGACAGTCATAGGTGCCTAGGGGGGCACCTCAGGGGGTGAGGGAATGCACATGAAATAAAATCGTGGTAGGTGCTACCTTATGGCATTAGTATCCCTATACCCTTAAGCAAACTCTGCTGTTATCACAGGGAACTTTTGCTCTGCATTACCCAATGCATACCATTTGCATTCCAAATACCCATTACATAAATATTTGTCATCCTCGACTGTTTTGCTACGAGCTGTGTAAGCTCTTTAGGGCTGTGCCTCGTGATCTGGACACTGGGTTCATTAAGTCATGTTCGGGTCCACTTCCCTATGATTTCTCCCGTGACTTTTGACTGTTAGCAAAGTTTCTTCATACTTCAGCTCACGAATTATAAAACAGGAGCCAGGGTACTCTTGCTGGCCAAAGAAAAGGCCATTAACCCTTACGAAGATCTTGCATACCCGGGTACGAGGCGGCATCCAGAGGATTTGGGAAGACCAGTAGATCTGTTAGAATAAAGGGCTGATATTTTGTGTAAGGCCACACATAGCCCTCTGTGACTGGAGTTGTTCCTGTCACCAGGCACACACATACCCACCATACAATGAGAAAAGTGATACTCAGTTTCTCCCTACAAACACAGGTACATGAATTAATACTTACATACATACCTGGCCTAGTGGAAGGTGTCCCTGCCCATGAAAGGGCATTTGGAATGACGTGATCTTTACGGTCCCTTCCAACCCAATCCATGAGTCTATGATTTGTCAGCTGTCTTTCAAAAAGTTATAGATATATAGCCACTGTCTATGTCTCCAGTGGTCCAGTTAATAAATTTCTGAACACTATAAAATGCCCACGGTTATAAAACGCTCCTGATAGAGATGTTGCAAGCTAAATACAGGTTATGATAGGTATCAGGCTGCATGCAATTTTTTTGCATAGTCCAGTGTACCTGAAAGATCATCTTAACCCAAGAAAAAGTTCACATTTAGCCCAGGCAGATCAGTAGATGTGTGGCTGGCATGTATACATAGGGACAAGCTGCTACATCACAGGAAAGATTTAAGACTCTTTGTAATCTGGTCATGTTAGCATAATTTGCTCTTGGCCTTGCGGAACTGAATAATAACATGCCTTACAGAAATGATGCTGTGAAGATACACTCCTTTTCAACCACCTTTGCTAATGCATATGAAAGATAAGATGATATCTCACACCATCGGTGCAGCAGAAATCAATGTGCTTACATTTCTTCACTGTGGTATCTGCTAGCACCAAAACACAGGACACAATTGTTACCCTCTTCTGAGCTGACATCAGCGTGGTCATTTTCTCAGTGATATTCCTTGAGAAGCAGAGAGACAATTTTCAGGGTATTGAGGTCTCTGTTGTCATACTTCTTACAGATTTTTCTTTCAATTTTAAGTTCACAAAGTGAGGGATGAGAAGCACCACTGACACATGGAGAGAGCAAAGGCATTACTTTTTCAGTCTCAGGGTCTTTCTCAAGATATTTTAAGATCAAGGTATTTTCAATACATGGCAAAATAATTGGAGGTGACGTTTATCCTTTTTAGAAATTTTCAATGGGCCCTGGCTATTTCCATAATGCTTACTTTAGAAGTGAGCCAGTTCCACACAGAAGAAAATGTAAAAGAATGTTTTTCTCTTTTCTTAGTGCCTATTCTTTTTTAGACTTCAGGAGGGTTTGCTTGAAACATAACGATTTTGCAAATGGCACGATCATTTTTTATGTCAGCATTGGCAACAAAATATGATATCATTGTTCCTTGGATGGTGGCTTTTTTGGAGCTGTTTGTGTTGTCTTGTGGTGCCCTTAGTCCCCACCCACACCTGCTGCTGTGTCTGCTCTGAGGGATGGAAAGATTGATTTTGTCTAATTTTACCACACACTCTGAAGTGGTTGGTTCATAACCTCTGCTGAGACTCTCTGCTTCATGCCAGATTTCGTGAATGGCAGAGAAGCCTACAAGCCGAGCTCCTTCTTTACAGAAAATTCCTTATAGGAAGTTAAACAATCACCCTCTGAACTCACTGTATGTAGGGTAGTTCCTGTACGGTTTATTTAATTTTCCTCTTTTTTGGATCCCTGCGCACACATTTGTACATATGCACATGCACATATACATGCACACACTCCCACATTTTGAGGACTAGCAGAGCAATTCAGTATTCTCATTCTTATTCCCTCTCTCAACTGTGAAATTGTTAGCAATGCTGACAATTAAATCAATATCACCAGTGTCTGACTGGGAACTGCTGAAATTAAAACATAAAAACTGTAGTTTGGTGCTTAACAAGCTCCATCTATTTCTGCATCAGGCATCTACATCCCCTACTTTGAGGTCATTCCAAAGGCACCACAAAGACAGGCTTTGCTTTTTAGGAAAGAATATAATGCAAGAGGTTTTTTGAAAAAAAAATTAAGTTTACTTGCTAATAACATAAAAAGGCAGAGGCTGAGGAATCTCTGTGGGATTTATCTGCATCCAGGTCGTGTTGTGTTTCCCTTGGGAAATAGAGGTTGTGTTGTATTTCCTGAAAGCCGTTCACCACACTGAGAAAAATAACATTTCAGCCTGGTAGGAGCTGCCTGTGTGTGGCTGTGCAGCACAGAAAGACTCCCAGCTACAGCAGCCCTGCTCCTGTGCCCTGCCTTGTAGCACTCCAGGGTAGGCTGCCTCTGCCTCCCTGCTGCTACCCTGCTGACAGCACTGCAGGAATCCCCACTGCCAGATTTTGGGAGCTGCCAGACCTAAGTAACACTAGAACTGAATGAGAAGGGAACAGAACAAATCCAGAACTTGGTGATCTGGGTCCTATTCAGTCTTGCTTTTCCCCAGCTGACTTGGGTCAGTACCAGACAAGTTTGTTAGAAGTGTCACAGGATGTTTAAAGGGCAAGCATTAGTCATGCTGGTGCAGAGCAGTGTGGTGAGACTAATATGAGCCTTGATTCATGATTCATAACCTGGATTAACTGAGGATACTTTTCAATGAGAAGGTAAAAGGGGCAGCTCTAACATGAAAGAGTACATAACACTTAACAACTGTTCCTCTCCTGCAGAGAAATCAATTTGTGGTATATGAAACTGAATTAAGATGACAGGGCCCGTCCTCATGTGAAATAACATGTGACTTGGTGTTGAGCGTTATCTCCATCCCGGACAGAGTCTTCACACAGATGTTCTCTGCTTTGTGGAAATCTCAAAGCATGTGAAGTTGGAGAAGATGAATAAAAATCTCTGCAATGTGATTTGCTTTGCAGAGGAAGATTTCGTGCTAGAGCTGCTGGCCTGAATGAGAGACAAAAAAAAAATTACTTGTTTCAAAGCTCTAATGTGAAAAATGCAGCAGCAACTTTGCCCTGTGCTTTGACCAGTTCTGCAATGAATGGTGACATTTGACAGTCTTCTCACTGGGAAGGGAAATTTAACACAACTGCGCTGGCGTCTTAAAGGTCAACTGTCCCTCTCTGACATTCCCTTCTTTAGTAAGAGAGCTGGCATCACCGCATGTGGGAGAAGTCATGTTCATGTCAGGGTCTGCCCCTAAAGAGCCCTCAGTATTGTGCAGAGTTGCATGAGTTCATTAACGCATCCCTCTCAAATGCCCATAATTTTAATTTCAAGATCATTTAAAGATCAAGTATATTTCAGTCCCATACAAATCTTCACTCCCTTTCATTTTTAACGTGGAAAATTGTTTGCATCAGAAGCATACTGAGATTGCAGGAAGAACTCACAGGATCATAGAAACGTTGGTTGCAAAGGGCTCTAGTCTGACTTCCTGCTTAAAGCAGTAATATCAGCGATGCTGGGTCACATGAGAAGTAGCTTTGTACAGTCAAGTCTTGAAAACCCTCCAGGCTGGAGATGCCACTGTGTCTCTAGATCCTTGTTCCAATACTGCACTACCCTCCCAAGGAAGAAGCTCCATGCCAGAGGCAAGAAATTCCATAGCAATAGAAGTTTCCCTTGTTAATGGTATTTTTGATTTGTCACATGGATAGAGTCTTCCATTTGGCACACACTCAGCTGACTGGTATGAGTTGATGTTGCCTTTCGACAGTATGAATTACAAACCTGTTATGAACTTCGATGGCAAAATTCATGCCAGCAATGATTTGTAGCAAACAAATTAGCTGTGCAATGACGTCATTAAACCGTACGGAGAACTTCTGTTTGCTTTTCACTGCATAAATAAGTCCTTGGAAGAGAACATGGAATGAAGTAACTTTGTACAGTGTGGAAAGCTTAGGCTGTTGCTGTTTCTGTTGCAGCAGGGAGAGAGAGGCACCTGACTCCCTGTCTCTTTCTCAGACCTTTCACTGGGCCACTGTTTCCCTACAGAGAAAAAAGCTGGTTCTTTGGACAGGTATCTAACCAGGACCCTGCACCTAAGCTCCCTCGATGGCTTCATTAGTCACCACATCCGCTGGGCTGCCATCATCTGTATGCAGGGCTATATGCATGGCCTTGTCATCTGCAGCCATCAGGTGATGGGATCCAGTGGTAGCTGATGCTGGGTGGCATTGCTTGCCATGGGGGTGGGCTGTGAGCACTCTGTGGTGTCACAGCTCTCCTGCTGAGTGTGGTATGTGGAGGTGCTGGTAGCTCTGCTGGAGATGCTGGTAGGTCTATTGGTGGATCTACAGAAGGGTGTTTCATTTCTTGTCTGTGGCTGAGGAGAAATGTTGCTTGCACTCTTAAGAAGCTGCAAGGCAAGAGGGCTGCGTGTCAGTGGTGAGAGGATA
Source organism: Acanthornis magna (assembly GCA_036785705.1). Classification (NCBI taxonomy): domain Eukaryota; kingdom Metazoa; phylum Chordata; class Aves; order Passeriformes; family Acanthizidae; genus Acanthornis; species Acanthornis magna. The sequence continues at coordinate 21,145,710 of JAWUZG010000090.1, forward strand.
TCTTTGTGCAGGTAATCTTGCCAGGTGCTGTGGGGTTTGTCATGACACTTAATCGCTACCTAACGCAGACAAGTTATTCAGCATAGTCCATGGGTGATTAAATTCAAAAGTTCCCTAAATACTTCACCTGGACTGACTGGGGGGAAAAAACAAGAGAGTGCATAAAGCAGTCTAGGATCACTACGTTATATAAATCTTCCCTATCTCATGTACAAGATATCTCAGCTATCTTTATTTATTGCTTGCTTGCATCTACACAGATGCTTCTGTTTCTCTGTTAGGGGAGGAAGTGCCAAACTTCTTCCTCTGCCTGGCACTGCCTGTGGGTTGCCTCCTCACTACAGAGGAACTGGTGCAAAATTTCAGTTCTTCTGAGACATCAGGCTTGGGATTTTGCACATATAAGATTTTCAAGTCTTACTGTTTGTAAAAGCCATCAAGGGTTGCTACGATTTCACCACCATAGAGTTCAAACCTTTCAATTTTTCCCATAGCTTGTGCTTGAGCGCTCTGTTGAAGGGCTGTGCCTGCTCCTGGAGCCATGTGTGCAGTTCCTGTTGACTTTAATAAAAACTGTACTGGGTATCTGAGACAGAAGTAATTTCATAATATTGTTTTCCTTTCTGCCCCATATTGCTGTATTCTGTAGCATCTGTTTAATAAGCTTTTTTCTCCCACTGGAGATTCTCCTCAATCCACAGTGGACTGATGACTGCAAGCCAACTGACTTTTTTCAGTTTGAAAAATATTTGAAATATTTTAGCTGAGTATTTGGGTCATAAAGACTGAGATCCCAGCCATGATTTTGCTTTATAGATGTCCACCTGCATCCATTGAATTGTTCACAGGGTCTAGCTTGCCGTGGTCACCTGGAAAGTTCATGCTGTCCTTTTTGCTTTTGTTTTTTAATGGCAGGAGAGATGGTTGCATCCCACGTAAAGCTGACTTTTAGACACCTCTGGAGCAAAAGCTGCTGATCAGATGAAATTCCTCCATGGTCCACACCATGATTACCTATGTGGGCTACAAACGTGGGCTGTGTAGAAACCATCAGTTGGCTTTCCCTGGAGGCACAAGCTGGGATCACACTGCCATGGGTGTCACTGTGATGTAGAAGTGCTTGGAGATGGAGATGACAGGCCCTGTGCCGTGACTTCTGCATTTGTCAGGGAGTAATGAGGTGTTGAAATGGCAGGCAGACATGGTCGGGGTAGCCACACTTGCTGGAGATTAGAGCCTGTCATACTGCTCAGCCCCAGACGTGCAGACCCTGTTGGGTAGGATTTGTGCCCAAGGCATGCAAGGAGAAATTATTCCAGCATTGAGTAGGCAGCTGACAAATATTTCAGTCAAGCTTTCAATTGGTTGTTTTTATTTTAATTTTCTCCATTTTTGATCATAGTAATGCAGATGTCCACTATCAGTCATACATCAACCTGAAATTTTAAGGCTGTTTGCATGTTCAGGCTTGTTTGTTTCTGTTTCCCTTCAGCCCTACCATTCCTCCAAAAAGTCTGCTGTCCTTGGGAAGCCTGAGGGATTTTCTTGGGCTTCCTCTAGAGGAAATGTACGTGTAAAATCATGGAGATAGAACCACTTCCTGGGACTGATCTCTGCTAACTCAGCTGTCACGTCCCTCAGATGGCAGCTCTTTCTGAGCTGCTGTCAGGGAACCAAGAATTCCTTCCCTTTCATCTCTCCCCTGCAGACCCACTGGAAGCAGATGATGACTGCAGGGTAACAGAAACCTTTTCAAAGACAGGTGCTTGCTGCCCCGGGCATGAAGCAAGCTGGTTTTCAGTGTAGGCTTCACTGATGCTCACAATGAACAGAAGTTCAGTTAGGAGGAGGCTTTCCTTCATATATAAGAAATCAGTTGCTTTTAAAAATTGAATTTATTTTGTTTGGAAATGCCATTTCTAAGGGTGAGTGGCTGATGAAGCCTTTTCATCCTCCATGACTAATCCTAACTCTGCCCACATCTGTTGTGACTGAACATTTTACCAAGTCACGGTCGCTCAGTGACTTATTTTAAAAGAGTGTAGGTGACTCAGTTGAAGTTCTAGCGACCTCATGGTGAAAGGTTATGCCATGGTTTGCCTCAATTAAGTGAATTACAGCAGGGGTGGATGGATCTTCTGGAGTAAGACTTCCAGTCATGGGCTACAGGGGCCAGCCAGGGCAAGCCAAGAGAACTTCTGGTGACAGTATTAATGCCAGATCACTGCCATAGTCCAGGAGATGGGGTAATACAGTGCCTGCTCTGTGTGTTGCATCCTGGTGAAATCATGAGAAAAGAGAGACACTTTGGATGGATTTTGCTGGGTAACGCAGGGCCAGGGACTCCACAGGGATAAGTCTCTATTCTCCTTCAGCTCTGTTCAAGCTTGAGGAAGCTGTTCATGCAAGCTGTTCACACTTTTCCATCAGAAATGTGGAGCTGTGGGAAACATGGACCTCTCTCAGCTTCTATACCAACTGCATGCCAGATAGGATTACAGAAGAATAGGAACACAGAAGATTTATTTTGTTGTGTAAGTTTGAAGTTTGTCTTTATTTAGAAATCAATCAACTTAAAAGTAATAGATTTTAACTTATGGGACAGCTGAGATCTTTACTGAATGCTCCGTGATTTACTCTATTTTGTCATGAATGCTTCTTCAGGGTATTTCACAGTTTAAACTCATAGTGAATGGAGAAAAGCTCTTGTGAACAGTGTATGTAATCAATATGCACTGAGGGGGTAGAACAACTTCTTAGCCCCCTTTAATCCCAAAGAGAGGTCAGGAGTCAGAGACAATCCACCAGGCTTCACTGCTGCTAGCAGTGTAGGCAAAAAGAAAGGCTTGCAGGGTCCTACTACAGAGGGTAGAAAGGAAAGGTGTTCTGCAGATACTTTCTTCTGGTATACTGGCAGCTGAAATCAAACGGAGGAGGAGGAGGACAGGAAAACAAAAAATGGGAATCCCTGAGCTGGGAAATGCAGAATAACTGCATGTTCTGCTCAAGGTCAACATCCACGGGCAGGACTGAATCGTGCTTCAGCCTAAAAAGTTACCAACGCCCATGTTCAGCTCTGTAGATGACTGCAAGCATTTTGTAAGTTAATGTTATCATTCTATCAAGATCATGTGGCCTGAAAATCTAGGGTAGTCCTAGCTTCAGCCCTGCATTAGGGTGATTATGGCAAGGGTGCATGGGGCTTCCTTACGGGGTAAGGCAAGTCCCTAATATGCTTGGTCATAATATTTTAGTGATGCAATAATAACTGTAGGACTTTGCCTAAGATTTGATGTTACTGGGAAACATGTTTATCTAATTGCTGTCAGGCAAACTTTTGGTATATAAGGGAAGTCAAATGAAACATCCCCCTGCTGGCATTCCAACTGTTTAGCTCTTGCCCTGTTATTTTCTAAATTTATTTTGTAACCAAAGCAAAGCCATTGATTTTCTTAAATCATTCTCCTGAGTAAGCAAGGGGCTGTTATCTCTGAGCCAGGGAAGCATTCTGTCCCTATTCATTCTGGATGGTGCAATGATTCATAGACATTATAAAAAAGGAAAAAGCTCAAAGTGAGCAAATTAAGCTAAATTCACAGGAATCAGGCTGAGCTAGCTGCTTCAGGTCACTAAGGTCTTGATGTGTTACTTTGTGTTACTGAAGTTATGGAACCCAGCTATAAAGCTTCCACACACTCCTAATTTTGTTGTTCCCCCAAATCAGAACCACAGGTGACTTCTTTGTAATTTTTTCTGGTAGAGTTGCTGCAGAGTAGGTGTTCAAAGTGCAGAACTAACTCTATGGCTCAATGCTCTATTTAAGATCCAGCTTTTTAATAATCTGCAGAGAAAATGGAGTCTATTTATCTACAGACCCTAAAGGCTTGAAATCCACCTTAAAACAAGTATCTCAGTTTTGTGGCTCAGGCTCCTTCCTGAAGTGATCTCAAAAATTGCTGTTTAGTAATTATATTGCATGAGTAACATAATGGGGTTTCTTTATTATCATGAATGTCTACGACCAGATGTGTTTCTTTCATTACTTGATTTTAATTGACTTCACATTAGGAACAGGGCTCATGTGAATTTGCCCCAGGCGCTTGTAATCTAACTTGGGTGTCACCGCTGTGACACTTACAGGATGTGGCAGGAGCATAACATTGACTTACATGAGACACTCCAGGGAAAAGATGTGGAGGAGGTGAAGGGAGACACTTTCACTGTGCCCTGCTGGAAAAGGCAGAGTTTTCACATTGTCTCATGCTCCATGGGCAGCACTGAGTCCTCTCCTCAAGTCGTCTCTGACCAGGTACTGGCAGGATGTACTCTCTGGCTTTTTCAGCAGAAATTCCTGTGTTGGTTCAGAAGAGCCAGTTACAAGTCCCCTTTCTGTCTTAAAGGTCACCAGGATGCTGAAAGCTGAGAAGTGAGTTGAGCCTCCTACCGTTGAATGCCCACTTGTTCCCTTGGCAGAGACTTTATCCTGAGATCTCTATCCACTTCGGATGGCCACAGAATAGGTGTCAAAACCCTGCCTGCCTTTGCACCAGCTCTACGGCTGTGACATTACTGGACTCATAGACAGAAGTTTGTACTTGGTTACAGCAGCAACCAGAGATTTCTTCTGCTTTTTACACACTTGCTGCCTCATTTGAGGATGGGTAAAACAGGGATTTCAGCTTCCAGGGGAGTATACACCAGGACATTTCCTCCCATTTTTGAGGAGCAGCTTTAGCCATGGTTCCATTCAGCCAGGGCCATTTTCAGGAGCCCATCTAGAGTGAGGAGCCTGCCAGACCAGTCAAAGAGGAAACCTTTGATCCAGCCAACCTCTTTTTCCACCTCGTGCGATCATCGTTGAGATATGTCTCTGCTTGCTTGCCAGACAGAGCCCTATACTCCAGTTTCCCTTTACCCTGCATTGTAATGGCAGAGAGGAGCATCTTTAAATCCCCACACCCTCCCCATGCAGCTTGCTCTGGGAGCTGCTCCAGCCAAAGCCATAGGTGTATTCATTAGCATGGATCCACTCCTGATGCTTTGCACCTGGGACAGAAATCCCCACGTGCCTCCTCAGGATGAGGGCTGACGGGCTAGAGAGCAGCTCGTCAGAAGTGGATCCCAAGCTGAATATGTCATCCGTGTGCCCTTGCAGAGACTGATGTAGACTGGAATACACAGAAAGAGAAGAGCACAGCCAACAGACCAAAGGAAGAGACTAGTCCCCTCTGCTTGTCACTAGTGAGATTGCATATTGACTGCAACGTCCAGCTTCGGGACACCTGTGCAAGAAAGATGCTGAAAAGCTGGAGCAAGTCCAGCTGAGGGCCACTAAAATACCCAGAGGGCTGAGATTAGGCTGGAGAAGACAAAAGCTGCAGGAAGTTTTTCTAACCTAAAAAGGAATTACATGGAACGCGTGGCCAGACAGCTCTCTGGATACGCAGAGAAAGATAAAAAACCCAAGCTGCAGCAAAGGAAATTCTGACTAGACATAAGGAAAACTTCTTCAGTGAGGGTGGTCAAACACTAAAGCAGATTTCTCAAAAACCCCACAAAATCTTTGTCTTTAGAGGCATTAAAATCTTCACTCAATGAGGCTGTAAGCCAGCTGATTTAACTTTGGAAATAGTCCTTGGTACATAAAGAGAGTAGAGGCCAGCCTGGGTGACTTCCAGAGGCCACTCCAACTTCCATTTTCGCATGATTCTAAGGTTTTTCTCTCTTTCCAATATCCTGGATGCACTCGTGTCCTGTGTTATGGAGCAGTGTATATTTAGGCAAGCTGAGCGCGAACTCCTTGGAAAGCAACCTTCCCACAGCGTAAGGGAGAAAAGGCCTCATTCATTTCTACAAGAAGCTCCCCACTGTGCTGAGGAAGGGGAGCTTATGTCATTCTCTCCCTCACCCTCTTTCCCGTAGCTCTCTAGCACAGACTAACACTTATATGCCGAGTTTGAAGGCAATGGTTGAACTCGTTCTTGTTTATTCTAGAAAGGTCACTTCAGACCTCGCATCTGGATTCTGGGAGGTCCAGCCATGACTCAGTCATGCAGCTTAGCTGATTTAGGTAGCAAGGAGCCAGCTGCATTGCTCATGTTCACACATCCAGCATGAGTCAGAAGTTTGGCTTAAAGCTGGAACTGCAAGCCCCTGGCTGCCAGAGCTTTAGCCTGCCACCTGAGGCCTCCTTTTTGGTTTGTCTTGACCCTGGTCCTAACTCAATGCTTTCAGAAACCAGCCCTAGCAGTGTGACCTCTGATATGGTAAATCTGCACTATCCCAGTGGCTGAAGAAGCTATTGATCTGCAGCAGACTTCCCAGGCAGGGTGTCTGTCCGGCGTGCGCTGCCAGCCCATTCTCCATCGTTCCGCTAGCGCCAAGCTAATTTGCAGGGAGTAAAGGTGAGCCAGTGCCCTCACTGGCAGCAGGTCCTGGCAGGTCTGGCAAGCTCAGTCCGAACTGCAAATTCTGGTTTGAAGAGAGCACTCACATCCTGGATAAGACTCCACTGAAATTTTCAGATAGGACTTGTTTGTTGTGTACAGTCCTTCCACTGTGCTTTGAAATGGGGCAATTACAGCCTGGGTACAATCCTTCAAGAAATGCTACTTGCCTGCACAGCCCTGCATGGCGACTTGGGCATGTTGATTTGGGCTGTTATCTAAGGGCATTTGATTTGTCTAGTCAGGAACAGTTCCAGGATGAATTAATGTTTATATCTGTGAAACATCCTGAAACGCTGTTTTTGTCAAGACAATCTGACTTCTCCTGAAGTAGAAGATCACTGTGTCCAACCTTGGAGCTTTTGAAAACAGATTTTTTTATATATCCTTTAATTTGTCCAACCTTGGAGCTTTTGGAAACAGATTTTATGCATTTTTCCAACCTTGGAACTTTTGAAAACAGAATTTATATATTTAACATTTTTTGAAATGATCATTGTGTGGCCAAATTTTCCTATGTCCTTTTTCCTGTTTCTGTTTGAGTGGGAAGGGAGGGAGGGATTGCCCCGCAGTGCTAACTAGGGATAGGTTCAGGGTTAGGCTTCTGGGGAAGCACAGCTGCTAAAAACCCATGCTGACATGGATGAGGTTGGCAAGTCATTTGACTGGACTTATTTCTGTGTTTAGCCACTGGTATTGCTCCATTTGCAGTGGGCAAATAAAACAATATGTGGTTAGGAAAGCCTTATTTTGGGTTTTGTTTTACAATCCAAACCCTCAAGACCAGTCACATGCAGTTTCTGTTTCTTCTAAATTAGCAAAGTTTTGGAAAACCGAAAGTTTGCAGGTTGGCACAATGAGCACGACACCAGCAGTTTTAGTCTTCCTTTACAATTTTTCTTTTAAGATAGACTGCCAGAAGAGATGACCTTCCACCACAACTTCCAAATCTTCCATTCAATGAGTTTAGATGACTTTTAACCAGATCATGTTCTGCAACCCTCCCTTAAGTCATCCTCTATCTGCACAGGCTGCTGTCTCCTTCTCTTGTGAAAGGCTGGTCCCCCTGATGATTAAACAACAAATATCCTTTTCTCATAGACTGCGTAATTGTTGTGCAGCAATGGAAAAATGGAAAGAATAGAATAAAATAGAATTATGACTCAGTGTTTGGCAGGCTTTGGAGAAGAGGGGTGTACAATAAGTGATTAATATTTTGAGGTTTTCTGCACAGAAATTCAGTTTTTAAATACACGCTTAGCTGATACAATTAATTAAAAGATAAAGTGCTTAAGTACTCAACTAATTTATTTGGGACAAGGGAATAAAGCAGTCTATATTTCTTTAGAAGTGTGCAAGTCAAAATAGCAGTATCTACCACTACAGATAAATGCCTTGGCAGAATTCCTGTGATAACCCAGATTTCTAAGGCTTTCTAAGTCAGCTCTTTTCCTTTCTACAGCACATAGTCAGCTGATTCATCTGTTTTTAATGTGAAATCCATTTGTAATTCATTCATCTCTCATTTCTAAGAACTACCAGACACACGTTTCCTCAGGTATACAAGCATAATTCCTGTTGATTTTAATGGCAGATTAATGGAATTGAGAAAAATTTGGTAGTGTGTATCTGAAAAAAAAGAAAGAAAGCAGAACAAAAAACTCTGTACTTTGAGAAGACTGTGTCTAGACGAGGCATCCAAAAAAGTGCTTTGTTCACAGAATTTCATTCTCAAAGTTAAAAATCTTCTTTTCTGAAATAAGGAGACAGTTACTGGCAGAAGCACTTAACTTACTGGCTGACTTCATTACTGAAGAAATGAATGCTTGTCTCAGAAATTTTTCCCACCATGCATGAAACAAAAATGCCTCCAAGAAAGCAGCTGACAGTCATTTTCCTTTTCCATAGAGCCATGACTAGAGCCGGTGCCTTTGTATCTCTATAGCAGAGCTATGCCAGTGATGGAGTTCCAGGGCAACAGTAACTGAGAAGATGAAGACAAAGGATTCAAATCAAGACAAAATGTACCACTGACAAACTCTTAATCCAGTTAAAGTAGAAAGGCTGTGTGAGTCTGTGAGCAGACAGATTAAATATTAACATCTAAAAATTAAAGGCTCGCCTAGAAAAATTAACCTGGAATGGTAGATATCATTTGTTGTCTTAAAGTCATCTGATGGTCACTGCAGTCACATTAATTGGCATCATTTGTGTGCACTGCTCCTGAAGTCCCCATACACTCCTTGTTCTGCTCTCATGTCTATTGTCTCATACCCCCGACATCATCCCTACCTAACTGGGCAGTGTTTTTAGAGCCTTCCCAGGGTACCTGCCCCTGCTTCCCCCGGATGTGTGGTTCCTTCTTGCCCTTAAGTTTGACCAGCGGGTCTAGTCACAGCCATGCCAGACTCTTGTCTTCCTTTCCTGATTTCTTGCACCTGAGGATTCTGATGGAAAGAGCTTTCAAACACCTGCCAGCTCCGTTCTGCTCCCTTGCTCCTGAGGGCAGTTTCCCAGGTGGCCCTATTGACTGACTCCTTGAACAGCTCGAAGTTTTTTCTAAAGTTCAGGAGGGGTTCTTGCCTGACCCACATCCCCCAGAACTGCCGACTCCACCAGTTGGTGATCACAGTCCAGTCATGGGATTTGTCCCACGCAGTTTCTGTCATGGCAGCTATGACCTAACTTTCCAGCGGCACAGTGGCTTTCAGCCCCTCGTGTTTGATGTCTGCGCTGTGTGCATTGGTGTAGGGGCACTTCAGCTGGACTGTTGAACTGTCCCCTTCTTAGAGAAATACCCTTTAATTCTTTTGAGGTATTTCATTGGTGTTTCCCTGTTGGCTCCCATATCACCACAGGAGGCCCTGGCCCATCTCCAAAAGATTTCAAGTGTGCTCCAGTCTAGGCTGAGGGCCCTCATGAGCATTCTGTCCCTTTAAACTTGCTGTGGATACCCCACAGCTTTTCAGGCAAGCCTGATATTATCCCACTCTCCCTTCAAGTCTAGTTTAAACCTCTGCCAATGAGTTCCTCAAGCTTGTGAGCAAAGACGCTTTTCCCGTCGGAAAGGTGGATCCCATCTGATACCTACAGGCCTGGTGTTGTATAGGTCAGTCTAAAATTGTGGTGGGGACATCAGCCACATGTGGTGGGGACATCATGTATTAGCAGACTGAGCCTGTGTTTCTTTCAAAGTTGGTGCCCACAACTGGAAGCAGAGAGGAAAAAAATTACCTGATTCCCTTGCCAACACACCTAACACCCTGAAGACTCTCTTCATTGCCCTTGGACATCTTTGCTACCCAGATGGAGGAGTACTAACAGCTAATAGTCTGAGGGCTGTGCCCGTCTGGGAATTTTCTTAGTGACGTCACTGACCTGCACCCCAGGGAGGTAAGCAAGTGAATGTACCTAGGTCTTTTTTCTGGTTTGGAATGTCTACTTCAAACCCATTTGTATGGTAGAAGATGATGTGAAAACACGTTTTGCATTGTTTATACTGAAATTTAGTGCTTGGAAATGGCTTGGTATTGCCTTTGCAACCACAGAATCTGTTTGAAGGAGGCAGCCCTTATTAACATTGGGTTATGAGAACCCTTCTGTAATCTTTTGGCATTGGTTTGGCGTTGCTGTTGTTGTAGTGTTTGCAAGCACTCTGAATTATATTGAAATGCTGAGGGCTCATGTGCCCCTTATAGCCTTAGTGACTTCAATAAGATGTTCTCCATGCCATATTTGTATTGGTCATGTGTCCCTCTTATGCTGAGAACCAGGAGTGTGGCATGATGGAGGAAGGTATTGAGCTCTTTAATATTGAGAATAACCTGCGTCATACTTTTGTTGTATAAACTCAGTTAGACGAAGAGACTTCTAGTTTAAGGGAATTGTATGATTTAGTCTTGCAGCTGTTTACTTTTTCTTTGTGTAATTTCTTGTGATGTGTACTATAAAAAACACGGAAAGTCAATTTTTGCCCAAGAGTGATGGGCACAGGACTGTGTGTGAGGAAGGAGCAGTTACTAGCATCTATATAGGCCTTGCCAAAGTTCTCTAAGACATTATGAATTTCCAGTCATTTCCATCTAGGATAAAAAAGTAGGAAGTGTGGATGAGACAGAAATAGAATTGTTACTCTTGACTATGAAGTCCCACCAAAACACTGCTTAAGGAAGTGGCAAGGCTGCATAGACATCAAAGGGGCAGGAGTCCTTTCCTTCTCTGTAGTTTTCAATGTTTACATGCTGCCTCATAATAAATGTTGGCAGGACTGCAGTTTTTGACAATATTGCCAGTGGCATGTTTAATTTTTTCATTACAACTGTGAATATTACCAGTAAATGTATAGTGAGTGGAGAATTTCTTAATATGAAAAAAGGTTTATCTGTCTTCTTCCTGAATGCCACGTGCTTATTTTTCAATTTCATTATGGTGTGTTACAAGCTTTGTTTTAATGGTACAGGTGTGCTGATCAATCCAGATTGGTCTCTGTGGCAAGCTTTGTCTTCCTCATTACTTGTCTTCCACATTTCTTACCTGTCAGTGATTGGCTTAGTCATGAATTTTGCCAGCAGTGACTTTAGATATCTCCAAATCACTGATAAAGATTGTGCAATAAAGCTGCCACTACTTTGCACAGAAATGTATATCTGTGCTCTCTCTCCAATATGTTTGTTTTCCATCTTTCCACAGGATGATCCTAAGAAGCTTTAAAATGGGATAAAAACATCCTAAAAAACCTGTCCCTAAATTATTTTTTCCAGGATCTGATTCCGAAAACCTCAAAAGGAAACAGGAAAGCTTCATGCTGTAGTCTAGAATTTTTCCCAAGGGATGACACCTTTAAGTTGGCACATTAGGAAAAAGAGAAAACCAAAAGCACTCTTTTTCTTCTCTGTAAAAGAGTTTGATCTCAGAGCTAAAGTACAAGAAGGCCAATTCCAGTCCAGTCCTCAGGAGGCTCTCACAGAACATTTTCCAATCTCTGTGAGATGGAGAGAAAGAAAAAAAAGAAATGAGAGACAAATATTAAAAAATAGAAAGAAAATTATTTTCTAGGTTGATATCTTCTGAAATAATACTTTGCAAACTGATACTTTGCAATATTAACACCTACAAGTTGGTTATTTCATTTGTTAATCTTGTTAACATTGTATTTTCTCTTTATTTCAGTTAATTAAGAAGACAGATATGACCTGACAATGGTCTCCATGGTGCTTCTAATCACACTTTCCTACACTCTGACACACTGCTGTTTGTTATCACATTTTCTTGGGTTACCCGTTGTTTTTGAAGACATTTTTCTGTATTGAATAAGAGCTGATAGGAGATAACATGCCAAAAAAGATTGTGTGAATTTTTGCTTTGAAAGCAACAGTAGTGAGAAAGGCATCATTAGGTAAGATTGCTGGGCAAGGATTTCAGATAAGTATTTAACTGACAAAATAAAGGCTGATGAGAACTAAGCTGCCTGCAAATGTATAGAAAAAGCCAGAGCTGTCATATCTCTCAAAAAGTGAGTAAAATCATTGCACTGATCTTCTATTCCTTTAATCCAACATAGTAAGAAGTGGCTTTCCAATTTGGGTCCTGATGTATTTGCTTGCGTCACTGTTTACAAAACAAATCAAGCAAAAAGTGAGGGAAAAGATCTCACTGTTAACCCTCACAGCCTTGCAGTTTTTTCTTGACTGATTGCAAAGTGCTTTCCAAACACTAATTAATCATGTTATAAGGCTGCCACATATACTGATATTCTGTCAGTTTTCAATGCCAAATATCTTTGCAGCCAACAGACAAGCAGAAGTTAATGAATGGAAGAGATTGTATACAGGAATAATTCAACTGGTAAAATGATGAGCAAGGAGAAAAATGAGATCCTCTAAGTAGAGCTAAAAAGAAAGAGAGAAATGAGTGATTTTAGTCTATGCCCAAAAAATTTCAGGTAGCATTATGACTTTTATTATACTTTTATTAAAAAATAAATAGGTCTCCACCTGAAATAAAATTAAACTTCGGTGAACTAGTCAAAGGAGAGAAGAGCCCATTATTAGAGGTGTGAAAATTACCAGTATAAAATTTCTTAAGCTACATGTGAAAGGCAATATAACAGGGTGGCTTTGACTCTTGTTCCATATCTGAGATGTCTTGCAAACTCACAGAATTATTGAGCCATAGGAAAATCTGGGCTGGAGAGAGCCTCTGCAGGTCCTCTTGTCTGATGCCTCACTCAAAGCACATCCAGTTACAGCATGTTGTTCAGGGCTGTGTCTGGATGAGTTACAATATCTCCAAAAATGGGGATGCCAATACCTGTATCAATATTTTGCTTTCTTCATAGCGAAAAGATGTTTCCTGAAATCTGATTGAAATTCCCGTTTCAGCAGTTTGTGGCTGTTGCCTCTCATCCAATTCTTCCACACCCCTGAGAAGGGTTTGTCTTCTCTGATTCATACCGTAATGTAGTTGTGGTCAACAATGAGATTAATCCAACCTCTCTCTTCCTCAGGCTGAATAAGCCCAACTCGATCTCCTGTTCCTCACCTATCCAAATACTTCTTCTGGGTATCTGCTCTCTCAGATGACTATAGCATAACTTGGACTCCTGAATTAGGTATCTAAATGCTTAACAGAACGAGTCTGTGTTAGCCAAAAGAAAGGAAAAAGTCGGCAGTCTTTGCCCATAATTTGAGACTTGTGATCAGAAACTGTTTCAGAAGTCCCAAGGTAAAATAAAGAATGATTGACGCAGAAGAATACTGTGTTTCATGGTGACAACAGAAGAAACCCTGGACAAGCCGAAGAGACTCATCCAAACTAAGCTTGTCTGATGGTGAAGGCTTTTGCCTACTTAGCAGTGTACCCTTCTCTTGGATCGTTTTGTTGGCTTCAGATGGTTAAGGCAGCCACCAGTGAAATGGTTAACTCTGAAACAGAAATTCTAGCAAAAAGGCGTTGTGTTAACAGCATTAGGAGCTCATGACTCCTGGACAGCTGTTGCTTTTGTCTGTATAAAGATGTTGTATCCAGAAGGGTGAAGAATCAAAGAGAATTAAAGTCAAACAACTTCTGAAAAAGCTGAATTATAAATGTGTAATGGGAAACATGGCTTAGGAAAACAATTCACAGTCTTTCCTTCTGAACTTGGTAACTTTCTCATAAATAGGAAACAGACTGCAGAACTGAAACCAGTGGCTTGTCTTACTGAGATCTGCTCTGACAAATGGCCGTGTACACTTCTTCCCATTATGTGACCAAAAGGTCAGACTGATCTTATGGAGAAAGAGTTTTGAGAAGAGGAAATGATCACTGTCCAAAATACCCCATGGTCATTGCAACATGGATGTGATGAGAGAATAAGAAGCTGGTGATTAGCCTCGGGGTGAGGTAATGGTGTTAGGCAATAGCCAGATTATGCAGCTTTTTTGGTTTTATTTTTCAAGTGACAACTAATATACAGACCAGCATGATTTTTCCCTCTCCATCTTTCAGTCCCTGGAAAATGACTCATGTGATGCAACAAGAGAGGAGACAGTGGGAATATGACACTAAGAACAGATTTGCCTGTGACTCTGAAAAGCTTCTGAGAGCTCTGCAGAGGGAACTTGGGTTCAGGCATGTAGCCAGCAATCAGTAAAAATGGGGTTGTGTGTGTTGTTCTGGTGGAGATACATAGTACGAATTAAAATGGGTCCTCTCAGCAGAAATTTATCCCATTTAAACTGGAGGGGGATTACTAGTTTGTAAAACTGTATGGGTCTCTGGGGGCTGAGGTGTTTCAAAGTCCACAATGAACTGAATTTAAAACTGTTTATCAAACAAATGATTGACTAAAATTTCCAAGACCCCAGGCTGAGCTGTGCTGTACAGGAAAATTCCATAGAGGACATTTCAATCCAACGTGATTAAAAGTACAGTGTCCTTGCTTTTCCAAGAACTTCGGAAGAGCTCAGCAAAGCAACTAGTTTATGTACATTTTCACTTCTTAAAAAAGGCTAACCGGGTTCACTTTAACACATCATATCCTGTGCTTTTTCAATCACAACAAGCACTGACCATCCTTGTGCACAATGCTTTATCTGGGCTTGCATGGGGACGGCGGAAGGAAGTAATAGGGAAAGAGATTCTCCTTTTTTTTGAAGTGGGTGAGATACAGCAAGGGTGATTTGAAAGGAGAAAATCTGGCACAAAGAGAGAACTGCTTGTGCCTCCGTTCTCGGTAGAGTTTTGAGTCATTCATGCAGTGCAGTAGCTAGGGAGCCTGAGTGACTCATACATTGCTAACTATGGAGAAAAAAATAAATTTTCTGAAACATTCAAGCATTACTCACATTTTCACTTAGTATCAGCTGATTCTAGTAGCCTTATTCCACCTTTGGGGATTTAGTACAATGGGTTATATAAAAGACAGATTGGGCTCAAGCTTCCTTTTAAATGATGTGCTAAATATGGCATCAGACACCTTGCCTAGATTAGTAAGTATTTTGAATGCTCCTCAGTTCAGCATGGAACTTGTTATCTTTAACAAGGAGGGGCTGGAAGAATGGCAAAATTCACATTAGAATTGACTTCAAAAGCTCTCGATAACTATCTGAACTTATATGTTGTGATTTTCACCACAAGGGCTTCTCAAAAGTTTCGCAACTGGTAAATAGAGCATATCCAGGTATTTATTACCCACTGTTGAACTGGTACAATTTCTAGGGTCTTCAGAACTCAAAATCATGGAAACATAGGAAAAAATTGAGTCTTTTACAAGGTAAACAAGCCCAACTCTCTCAGCATCCCCTCATATGCCATGGGCTAGTCACCTGGCCAGCTTGGTGGCCCTTGACTGCGATTGCACTACTGTGCCCAGGCATTTCAGACCCCAAAATCAGACACAGCGTTTGGACCAGATGTGGCCCCAAAAGTGCTGAGTGAAGGGCAATGGCCTCTTCCCTTGCCCTGTGGGCTATGCTTTTGCTAACACAGCCCAGTGTTGGCTTGCTCTTTGCCATAAGGACCCAAGCTGCTCAAAAGCACTCAGCAGGGACACGGCGCGGGCCAGTGCAGGCACATCGTGTGGCTGTGAAATACAAAGATGGCCAGGACATGCACATAAGCCAGGACATAAATGCACAGCCACACCGTCCATAATTTCATCTACTTTCTGTAAGACTGTGTAGACTGTTTGGTAGATCCCTGGAGTGAGACCAGAATTTTGACATAATTAATTTCCTGATTTATTAGATAAAAATGAGTCATTTCAGTTAAAAAGAGAAGTGAAATGGTGTAGACCCGTTTTGCAAATAGTTTTGAGGTCTATGGAGAAGTGCTGTGCAAGAGCCAGACATTATTTTGCTTAGTTTTTTTGTGAAAGTTTGTGTGAGGCAAGTCCCTGTTGTAAAATTCAATCTCAAAGTAAATTTCCGAATTCATGCTGCATTACTCTAGGAACTTTGATAAAACACTGTGGCCAGGAGTTCAGTATGAATCAAAAGAAAACTGGATGCTCTTCTGGACAATAGGAATACCCAGTTTGATTAGCAAGTATTACAAAATAAGCAGAGTGCTAGAAAGACTGAGGATCCTCAGTACAAAGCATGTTTATGCTCTGAATGAACAGGAGCAAAAAAACCCCCATTTCTGTTAAAGTGTTTCCACAATGGTCTGATTCAATTTTGTCCTTCTTCCTCTGAAATCCCTGGTGGCGCTTGTCAGGGCCAGGACATTGACATCAGACTGGGAAGGTTCAAGATTTCCAGTGCTGAGAGACTGAAATATTTCACCAGAGACCACTGATAGCCTTGTGGCTGAGACTGAGGTCCCGTGTGACATGGGTTGCCCCACTGTCCCTGGAGCTGTCACTGTCCCTGGCACCATGAGTTGACAAGATCAAGAAGTTATGGATGGAGCAATGTGGGTGCAGTGACATGCTCTTCTTGACGTGCCTTTTTCAGCCCCAGTCTCTGGAGCTTGTAGTCATGGTGGTTCTCTGAATCCAAACCCTAACCCTTAACCCTAATGGCAGCTTTGTACTGGGGCTGAGGTCCCTGCACCATTGGTGGCCCAGATAAGGAATATGTGGAGGGATCAAAATTGGTGCAGTGCTGTGCTCTACTTGGCATGCATTTTCCCAGTGCCTCTCCCTGACTCCCTCCTCTACGCAACAACATGCAACAGCATCCTCCTGCAATTGAATGAGGAAGAACCAGAGGTGTTGAGATGCTGGAGCTCAGAAAAACATGGATTTATCTCTTCTGATTGCCTAGCAGGACACAAAAGGAAATATGGGCATGGATGTGGAGACAGAAAGCTCAGTCTGGCTCTGTAGTGTACTTGGCAATGACCAAGGCTAACACTACATCTAAGTCTAATTCCAACTCAGGACACATTTGCTTAGGTGGCATTCCTTTTCCTGATAGCTAGGTAGATAGATAGATAGATAGATAGATAGATAGATACATACATACATACATACATACATACATACATACATTTAAAAAATGTGATTAATAATTTGAATGGGTTGGACTCCTTTTAAAGTCTGGCTAACATTTGTTGAAGCCAACAGGTTTCTGAGGGGTAAAATGGTGCCTCATCCTTAGTGTGGTGATCTCCAGTGCTCAGGACAGTCACAGGGGAGGCATAGGCAACACCAGGGCTTAGTCAGGCATGTTCTGGAGTGTGCATATTTCAGCTAGAGACAGATGGTTGTTGCTCACTAGAAATATGTAGGTTAATTCCATAGAGGAATGCATGTGTCTTTACCTGATTGCACTTCAGGGGAAATTTGAGCAGAACAACTTCAATGGGAATTGTGGAAAGCACTGAAAAGTCAGGTCACATTTCCTGTGGACTGAGGTGTAACATTAGACAATGCAGTTTGAAAATGTTAGCTAAGAAGTAAGACAGTGCTATTGCAAAAAGGCTTAAAGGTTTTGTAAAGTAATTTTTAGGAAATGAATCATGAATAGGTCAAAAAATGTTATGTTACTAAGTAATGAGTAGTCCAGCTGTGAATGCAGGATGCAGTGTTTTTCCTCCATCCCAGAGCTAGAAAATGTTGAGAGGACAAGAGCATAAAGTGGTTTCCTGTCTAAAAGAAGCAAAGTAGATCAGGAGTCTCCACCTTGGGATACAGGCAGCTGAGTTTCTGCAGAGATGTCTATGTCCCATTGGGGCCCATCAAACTTGGGATACCACAGAGGAGGGTGAAAGGAGTAAAGGTCATTTACTATTTCTCACATGGTAAGAAGAGGGATTCTAGCCATCAACAAGCATTGTACAAAAGTACTTTTTTCACAGAGTACCCATAAAATGATGGAACTGATTCCTGTCATAATTGTGAAGGTGGAAACCATACAAATATTCATGACAGACTGAACAAATTAGCTCTGATTATTAAGAATTATATTGCAGGTAGAGTCTCCTGCTCAGAAAATCCCTAATCCCTTGCAGTGTGTTGACTCTGGCTGGATGACAGGTGTCCACCAAAGCTGCTCCATCACTTCCCTCAGCTGTGCAGGAGACAGAAAATATGATGAAAGGCTCATGGTCAAGAGAAGGACATGGAGAGATCATTCAACAATTACCATCATAGGCAACGCAAATTCAGCTTGGGGAAATCAATTTATTTATTGCCAATCAGATCAGAATAGGCTAATGAGAAAAAATCCAAATCTGAAAATAACTTCCATCCATCTCTTCCTTCTTCCTGGGCTCAACTTCACTGCCAATTTTCTCTTTTTCCTTCATCCCAGAGCTGAAGGGGGATGGGGAATGAGAACTGTGGTCAGTCATCACACATCTCGGCCGTTCCTTCTCTAGGGCAGGACTCCTCACACTCTTCCCCTGCTCCAGTGCAGGGTCCCTCCCACAGGAGACAGTCCTCTATGAACTTTTCCATCATAAGAACTTCCCGTGAACTGCAGTTCTTCACAAACTGCTCCGGGGTGGGGAGCCCTGCTGGTGGTGGAACATACCAAAAGAAGGATCACAGGCAGTCAAGGTTTGTTAGGGAACTCTGGAGAAGAGCAGCCTTGCAGGTGCTGTGAGATGGCCCAGCCACACCCCCTTGTCTCCCACTGCTCCAGAAGGGAGCTAATATCTCTTTGCATGACACTGGGGGAAAAGTTACCTGCATCTGAGGACATTCAATGCTGTGAGATGGCCCAGCCACACCCCCTTGTCTCCCACTGCTCCTGAAAGGAGCTAATATCTATTTGCATGACACTGGGGGAAAAGTTACCTGCATCTGAGGACATTCAATGCCCCGTCCTGCTCTTGGGACCAGTGCTGGTGCAGCCAGGGGTGTCTCACCATGCAGGTCTCTGGCAGTGCTGAGCAGCAGCAGAGACCAGGACCAGTGGTGCCACGACCTGCACTGTCCTTAGGGCCTCACCACTCCTGCAAACCCCAAGGCACTGGGGACACCCTGCTCACAACCTACCCTACAGGCAGCTCTGCCCCACAGTGGGGCCAGCCTGTGTGCCCCAGACACCCCAGCCATGGCACACTTCACCTCTTTGTCCGTAATCTCCATTTTCCTTCTGCCTCTGCCCTGCCTTATCTCGTGGCTAAGCAGGGATGGACGTAGCCTGGAAAGGAGCTGTGCCGTGGTCCAGGCTTTGCTTTGCCAAATGTCACGGTGCACATGTTGTGCAGGATTGTGGAATGGGGAAAGGAGGGCATCCTCTTGCTGCTCCCAGCCTCTCCGTCACATTAAGCTTTTGCTTTAGAGTGGAAATGCTGGAGTACACTCTGCCATTTCCTATTATTCTGTGCATGACTTGGCACAATAAAGCCCTCTGTGGCAGGTCTCCAGGAGCTACTGTAACTCTCTGTATGCACTCTACACATTC
This sequence comes from Acanthornis magna, assembly GCA_036785705.1. Classification (NCBI taxonomy): domain Eukaryota; kingdom Metazoa; phylum Chordata; class Aves; order Passeriformes; family Acanthizidae; genus Acanthornis; species Acanthornis magna. Next base: position 21,164,998 of record JAWUZG010000090.1, read on the forward strand.
TGGAGGAATCACAGGGGAATTAACACTGCTGTTTTCAGCCTGCTGCTGCACTGCATGAATAATCACAGAAAAAATTTGCATTCATTCAACAGTGTGTGGGAATGTTTAAATTATAAAACCAACTTTCATTTAATGAAGGGGGAAAAGAAAACAAAAAAAAATCATCATTCATGTTAGGTAGTCTGAGGTCCTTAATTTGCTTTAAATGAAAAGGTCAATGCCAGTTTAGGTTCAGTCTAGAAAGATGAATAATTTGTTTGATCACTTGAGAAACAGGAGATCACGTTGCCCAGTAACTTGTTATTATATTTCAGTGATAGTGTCCTCACCCGAGGTTAACTAGAGCTGTAGAACTGACAAAGCACTGAGCTGCTGTATCTCTGGCTTCATGTCCTTTGATATCTACTGCTGAAGCAGAAGATGTCTTCACAACGAGACACAAAAATATGCAGGAATAATAAAGAAAAAACTTTCTCTTGAACCTCTGTAAGTCCAATTTACATTCACTTGAATTGGCTGCACTTTTTATAAAAAAGAAAAAAAAGAGAAACTTAGGAATTCACAGTGGCCAATTATTTATTGGAATCACAACATCTTGACCAAAGAAAGACCTTCAGGGGGTATTTTCATTTTTCTGTTCACAGAAGAAGAGAATCTTATTAATATGGAGACTGTCTGCTCTCCTTGCCTCTACAGTGTAGGTCAGTCAAATTCTCATCCTCCAGCTGGATAATGCCTTTGTTAGAGGAAGATCCAAGATGTAGGGTTTCTGGGTTCCTCAGATGTAAGGGTCTGTGGCAAAGTGCTGGATGTGTAGCTCTGTGCCAGCCCATCTGCTCTGTTGTCAGAGCTGTGGGACACCAGTGGGGGTGGTGCCGCAGGTGTGGATGGTGCTGGTGGACACTGGTGGTGCTTACAGAGGAGCTCTCTTTGCACCTTCCCCGAGCTGGATTTGCCCATCCACTCCCTTCTCGTTAGGCAGAAGTGCAATTGTAGTGCTGCAGTTCCTCTCCTCCTGTGGTAACCCTCTGAATGCATTTGGACCTATTCCAACGCAAAAGCACTGCCTGACTCCCAGGAGGGCTGTGGGCGACCACTTCATAGCCTGTCTGCAAGCAAGGAGTCCAGGGAGTGTGTTCAGTCCTGCTTGGCTTGTTGTGTGCCGCCAGCAGATGCAGCATGCCCTGATTTGGGCAGCCTTTCCCCTGCACATGGCCTGGTCAGCTTGGCTTTTACAGCTGCAGAGGGGCAGCGAAGACAACAGGCTACGAAACAGGCAAACCCCGGCACTGATGTGGCCTTGCTGGCAAAGATTCTTGTTGGCCTCTCTGAGAGCCCTTCACACATAATTATCCAACACGTCACTGCAGCCTCTCCCTATCTCCTCCATCCTGTCATGCAAGCAAAAGTCAGTCTGTGAAAGGTCACGGTTTTCTCTCCAGGATCTGTGCTCAGCTGCTCCCTCCACCCCAGAGCCTGCTGCCAGCACTGCCACTGCTCCCTGTGCTTGTGCTGCTGGGACACTGAGACAAAGGAGCGGGTGTTTCCTTTCTAATGGGTGCTGCTGGTTTCTGGGAAGCGCACAGAGTGCCCTCCCTGATCAGAAGCAGTCATTGTGGCTTGGGGAGGCACTACTGCTTTGGTCCTAGGCATTTGATTAACTAGAAGAGAATTTGTATGAAGACCTCAGACTGAGGGCAAATCTGGATTTATATCCACTGCCAGATAACCACTGTACCCACTGCAGCAGGTCCAGACTGTGGCTGATGTGGTAATGGTCTCAAGAGGACCCTTCAGGCCTTCTCCTTCATGGCACATCATTTTCAGTATCCTCAGGTGACTGCTCCACCCTGAGAAGGCTCTTGACTAACACAGCACCTACTTGCCATACCTAAACATTGAGTTGGGAATCCTTTGTTCATACTTTTTAAATAATCCACCCCAAGTCCCACAGCCTTAGGATATGAAGACTACTCTGACCTTTTTTTTTCTCCTTGTCCAAATACTGCAATTAGAGTAAATTAATCCCTCTGCTCCTGCCCTTATGCCCTCTCTTTGCCATTTTCCTTTTCATAATATTTCATCCATCTGCAGTGCCTGATGCGTGCCTGGTGATCTTTTCACGGCACAGACTATATTTGTTTTTTGCATCACTTACTAAAGAAGATCCTTCAATCTGACCCTTTCCTCTGCAGGCTTCTACAAAACAAACTGCTGTGGAGTGTAAAAGCAAAGTCCGGCTGCTGCAGGTGGACCAAAGTTGCCTTACTTGATCCACACCCAAATAAATACAGGTTGGTGAAGCTTGCGCATCTGGCATGCAGTAGTAGCTATTTTCTGACAGCCTGCAGTCCCATCCTGGGGCTGTCTCCTCTGGGCAGCAATGTCAGGACTGCTACACAGCAGTAACACATCAGCCCTGTTGCTGTGGATTTCAGGTGAGGTGGTGGCTGTTGTTTGAAAAACTGCCACTCAAGAAATCAAGCAGAGGCTGATAAGAAAAGTCATTGCACAAGCTAGGACTTCCTAGCATACAAAAAATATTTTCTGATTGTCTTTTCACTATTTCACCCTCAACCTCACTTTTAGTTTAAGACGTTTTGCAACAATCAAGGATTTTTGAACAGTAAAATGGTCTTTTTTATTTTTCTAACCCCAGCACCATTCAGAACAGTATCTCGCTGTAAAGCAAAGCGTTTGTGAACTCTAAAAATAGCATCACTACCAGGGATAATGAAAGGGTGCAAACCTCAAACTAATGTTTGTGAGACTGGGCCTTAGAAATGTGGGTGGTAGTCCAGCTTTGGTTTCCTGAACACATTGTCTGAGAGGTGTTACACAAACACAGAGAAACATCATTCAGATATATGCAAACCAACAGGCCTTTTGCAGTCTGTCTTTCCCAAATACTTGCCTCAGCTCTTTTATAGCTGACATTATTTTTACTGACTCCATACTTTTCCTTTTAGCTTAAAATTAATTGGGTGCAGTCTAAGTTCTTGTTTCAATAAAGTTGTCCAAGAAAGTAAGACAAATTCAGCTGGAAGTTAGGAAGGTGTGTTCAGTGACCAGATGAATAAAGAGCAACTCAAGCTTTCCATTGAGTAGGTGGAATGAAAGAGCAAACCATCCTTGAGGATGGTGTGGTAAAGGAATAACACAATGCAGTTGCCTGAGACAGCCCAGGCATCCTTTTAGGCCCAATGATTCACATGATATTTGTGCCTTATTCTCAACTTCTCAAATATCTGTCTCTTGCTGTTACTATTGTTAGCTTGGTTTGCTAAAGAAACGAGGCTGATGAGGCTGCCCATGTGGCTGTCTCTGGCTCCCATCTGCCCATGCTCCCCAAACCCTGTGACCCTGTTTCATTCCAGTCTGACAGTGGGATGGCCATCTCAGTGTGATTTATCCTACAAGCGCCATGAAAATTGGGTGCTCCTCAGGGAAGGATGAAGTTCTTGCTGGAGATTAGAGTAGGGTGAATCCAGATAAACAAGACTTCCCCATGTCTGTGGCTCACTGAGCAACTCCTGCCTCCGTAACCCTGGGTAACTAACGGGTAAAGGATTCAGCTCTCAGGATGCAGCTGATTTTGAGTGTTTGCATGCTGTTTGCTGCTTTGTGTGAGCTGCTTCAGACATATATCTGACGTGACTCCTGAAGCTGTGCATGCCTTGTTTGCACCACACACCTACCCAAGTGTGAGAGAAGCGCGAGGTCTCTTTGGGGAGCTTTGAAATCCATGCAGAAGCACTGACTGATCAGCCCCAATTCTAGATTTTCAGCAGTGATGACTTGTCCACCTTTCACGCTGCCAGGGTGACATTTAAGCCCCCAAAGAGATGTTGTAGTCTGGCAGAAATATAAATGCATGCTCAGGTTTGTCCGATGAGGCTGCTCTGCCTCTAACGTTAGCTGTGTGTCTTTGCAGGAATGAGGCTGTTCTGTGCAACAGTCTCAAAGCTTTCAAGATTGTTTGTGTTTCCTCCCTTTACCAGACTGTCTTCATTCTTTCAAAGCTACATTTCTTTTTCTGCAGGGCATTTCCTTCCTTCTCAGGTTTTGCGCCACCTTTTTGCAGGTATGAAGGATGTAGTCCCACTCAGGTGCTTCCAGGATCCCTATGTGCCTGGCAGACAATGAGAGATCTTGTCTTTTCCTTTTCATGCTTTTTTGCTTCAAAGTGACTCAACAGCCTCTGCAGATCCTCGCCTTCCCTGCCAAAGGGAGAGCATCTCTTTTCCGTGCTTTTTTACACTTACCAAAATAAAGTCCACGTGTTTAACAAGGAAACCAGTGCAGGGTTCTGTCCTGGCAAAGACACAAATGGCAGAGGCAGGATCTGGACAGGGAGCTGCCAGAGGGAGACAGCTTGTGCCCTGCTCCTCTTTTGCCACTTTCATTAGGATCCTGCTCTGTAAATGTCACACTTGGTGTTTTGATGCCTAAGTTTCAACTGCAACCACATGATCAGCCTGTAAGCGAAAGACTTGCCTTGTTTTAAAATATGAATTACAGTCATGAATTCACCCTTGGCTAAAACGCATGTTTATTCCTAGTTCATACTATGAACTCTGCTCCTGCAGAGAGGAAATCATTACACACGTCAATGCCCCCAAAAAGGGGAGGGGAGCGGGGGGCTGAGGAGGAAGTAGCACAAACATCAGAGAAAAAGCCTAATGTGGTTGTTATGAATAAAATATCCAGCCCAGCTTTAATCATGGAACAGAATGGCTCCAAACGGCATTGGAGGCCTGGTTTATGAGGCATAGGACCCATGCTTCCCTCTCCTGCCATGAGAGCTTTATTTTAGGTGATAAAAATAAGGAAAAAACACTGAAAAGTCAGGGGAAAGTGGAAGGATGCTTTGCAGCGCAAGTGTCAGTTCGCATCTGTGCGGTGTGCTGCAGAAAAGCAGTTTCACCGCAGTCTGACCTCGCTAAAGCTCCGTTCCCAACCATGGGATTTGCTGGCAGTCAGAGAGGAGCTGCTGGGAGGGAGCCGGAGAACCTGCTGTGCTCAGGCGTGGGCAGGCAGAGGCTGGCTGGGGGTTCTGCTGCTCCCTCCTCCCTGGCTCATCCCTGCACAAAGAGGGGGTAGGAGTAGGCAGGCTCCCCCTGCAATGCAGCCGAGGGTTCCCTCTTGCTGGGGACATCTTCAGCAGCTTCCTTCCTGGCGCTGCTGGAGGACACAAAGCCACCGCATGAGGCATCCGTGGCTCACAGAAGTCTCCTCCCTTACACGAAAGACAGACGAGGAGTGTGTGAGCTGTTAGGGAGCAGACTGACACAGATGACTCCACTCACCCACAGACACTGAGCGTGCCCTTTCCACCTTTGGCTCCTCCTTGCTGCCAGGTTCCCCTGGCTGCCTCCAGGCTTCCCTGGGCCGGCTCATGGCTTTGGTGGTGGGCTTGGGAGGAGCAGGGCAGGGTCTGACTAAAGTTGCTGGGCTCTTGCAAGGAGTGTGTGTGCTTGCGCAATGACACTGGATATGAATTTTTTGTCCAATGTAAGATTCTCAGGTTAATGGAAACTGCTTTGGACATTATGGTTGACATGAGGGATACTGAGCCCTCTCTTCTCTTTCCAAGGGTCATTTTTATTTCACTGGGAATGGTTTTAAAAATGCCTTGGAGGTATCTTTTCTGCGCACAAGCCTCTGTGCACCATTCCCAGCACTAAGTAGCATTTGTGCCCTACATCACAGCAGTGCTGTTTGGGGTGTCTCTTCCCAAAAGCAACCATGTCTGGGTGGTGATAAAGGCTTGAGGCACCTCCAAACAGCTAATTCACCACTGCCATTCCTCAAAGGACGAGCAAGGGGGAAGCATCCCTTTCTGGTTCTTCTTCCAAACTGGCATTTGTTCTATGGTAATCTCCATTATTGTATATGAAACTATAACCAGCTTTGATAAATTACTTTAGTAATCTGGTTCCTGTTTTGTGTTATGGTTTAATGTATTAAACCATAACACAACTATTAATTACCTTGTCTACAAAAAGAGTTTTCCCCCTAATTGTTTAATTGCGTGAAGGACGAACACTTTATGTTTCCAGTGAACTATTTGGTAGGTTTCTGATGAGCAGGTTTTTCCTCAGAGTCACCACTGGGTTGTGGTGAGATAATGCAGAGCTGGGGCAGAGCCTTGGGCCAGCAGCAGCCAAATAGCAATGTCCTTCAGTGTTCACTTGACATCACTGGCTGGCCCTGAGTCCTTTCTTATCAAGATAGAGAGCTGTAGCAATGCTGGACTGTGTCTGAAATCAAAACTTGGAGGTGAAATAAAATCCAAAACTGTTGACCTCTCTGTAGCACCAGTAGCTTGCCTGGTTTCCATTAGTAAAGCTCTGCTACAGATTTCACCCCAGTCAGAGGGAAGCTACTGATGTTTTGTTCTTTTTGCTGCCCTAAAGTCAAGAGGAGTCAAATACAGCTTTTGTATCGAGTTGAAAGCCCATAAGGACTTTTGCACTTGGGACACCTTTGCCTTGGCTATCCAATCCTACCCAGGTGCTGCCTTTGGGAAGACATCTCTGTCTTTCTCTTGGACAATCTCTGCAGGCTCTTGTTGAGCTCCGATTTCTCATACCTGCATGATTCCACATATATGTCATTTTGGGAGCAAGGAGAAAGGCAGGAAGGTTTTCCTTGGAGCATACCACAGAGTTTGTTGGCCACAGCTGTGTACCTTCAGCAGCATGTTGAACTGGCTGGAGCAGCATCCCCAGATCGCATTGTTCCATGAAGTTAGCAGCAATGGCATTTTCCCCCTACAGATCTAGGAGCTGCCAAAGAACTTTAGTTCAATCCATGCTTGCCTGGTCCCAGACCTTGCATCCAGCTGCTGGCTGGAAGGGCACAATTTCAGCTCTTAGCTCAAACATGTCCAGTTGTTCTAGCGATTTTCCTCATGGATTTAGCACACCCACAAATGCTATGGCCTATTTGCATGAACACATCACCCGTTGCTTGTGTTGCCAATAGCAATGACGGAGCCTGGTTGGAATGCCTCTGAATTTCTCAATCAACTCTAGTAGACCTCAGATCAAGGGTGCAGGAATCCAGTGGTCCACAGACAGCTTTACCACTAAGAGAGAGAATTTCCCTGGACTAACAGTGCCACTAAATACCTTGCAGCTGTGCAAGGGCTTGGATTTATTGAAGGTACTTAATACTGAGAGGTCTGAAAGGTGTTAGTGAGTAGTGAGCATCTCTGGCAGCAAGAAAACTTGTAATTGTGTGTCGAAATCTAAACGTTGGCAACTGTCTAGACAGGGTCCCTTTTTGCCATGCCTTCCCTGCCATGGGGGAAAGCAGAGCATGAGCAGGGCTCTCTGCCACCTTGCCGTGACCACAGAGATGGTGCTGCAGGACAGGCAGGGACCTATGGCTCTCCCACAGGTATTGCTGCAAAGAACTCATTGACACTCACGTCACTGTCAGTGCTGCTCCTTCTGAGACTTCTTACAGGTCATCAGCCCACTTGCATTCAGCTCTCTGCCTCTCCTGCTCAGTATTTTGCCTAGCTGTCAAGCTGGGGGTTCATACCTCTCAAATTAGCTGTAAAAATTCATATGAACATCGAGTTCTTTAAACATCCTGTTCTAGTATTTCCTTTGTTTACACTCAAATCCATTTCTGGTCTTATTTCAGAGATCAATTGTTGCATGTATAGCATCCTTCTTCTTCAGCTTAATATGCAGGGAAATCCTGTCCCATACCATCAAGGTTTCTTGTATTTGCACTGTCTTTTTTTCTGTGTTTGGGTCACTGAAATTATTTCTTACAAATTTCAGCACAGGAAATGAAATTGGTGAGTAGGTTCAGGACCCTGTTTCCCACCTCCTGCCCTGCTGCGAGGAGACTTTCTCGCGTACATGTCCAAGTTACCAAAGCAACTCACAGGGATGACAATTCCCGCCACTTGACAATGAATATTTGCTGAAGCCTTTCTTAACAACACGGAGAGAAAACTCACTGTTGTCTGGTTCGGTGTGAAAAGAGAAGTGCTGCCATGAGAGAGGGGGCTGCATGTTTGAGTGAAGGGAGCTGGTACCCACCGAAGGCAGTGTGCTCTGTAAGGATGCGTAGACGCAGGGATATGCCCTGCTGCTCTCCCGGCTCAGGGAATACCTTGTCCTTTTCCCTTGAGGAACTGCTTTCATGTGACTGGTCTGTAAAATGGGGATAAACCCACCTCTCATACCAATGCCCAAAAGATCCAGTAATGTTTTACCTAGTATTTTCAATATGTGGTAGTCCCTGGGGGTACCTCAGGGCCTTGTTTGTGGTATCAAAGCCCAGCTCTCCCAGCAAGACCTTCATCTCTGACTTGGTGTGACTCGGTGACTCAGCTCTGAAAGAGTGTTTTTCCACTGATAATTTTGATAAATATAACCTTAAACTGGGCTACATTACAGATGAGAACTCAAGAACATTTTTAATCTCTTGTTATTTACTTGTAACATCATGAATCACAGCATTGCACGGTGTACATGATATTCTCTGATGATATAATTACAGAGCCCTCTGTATACTGTGCTTTCTTAATTCATTGTATTCAACATTCACCTTTTAGCAAGGCATGCTCTAATTTTCAAATGCATATTACTCAGTTCGGGACTAAACCCAGGAGTTGAAAACAAGACTCCAGCTATCGCAGCCACATCACACTGGCCGTGTGTCTGCTGTGTTTACCAGCCTCACACTGTAGCCTTTGCTCCCTTCCCACAGATGAGCAGCCTGGGTAGTTACAGGGGAGGTGCAGCTGTACTTTAGAATGTGTGACTGGAGCTTGTTCTCAGCCTTATCACCTGGGGTGTGTTTGCATGAGGAAAAATCCCTCTGTGGTTGCTTCTTCTTGATGGGGGAGGTCTCAAAGTTATGTGCTGGCAGCGCTGGGCAAGGTGGGAAGTCCAGGCACCTCACTGGTGCCCTTAGCTCCCTCCTTGAAGGCAGCTGCATAAAAAATTTTGAGGAGCACTAAAAGAAGTATTTTCCCAGAGTGCCTCCACATAATGTGTCCCCTAAGGGCAATCAGGGAAACGAAGTTCAGGGGCTTCACAGAATTGGGACCCTGGAGCTGTGAGTGTCCAGGGCAGGGAGAAGCCTGTCATCCCATCTCCAGGCATGGCACAGACTCCATCAGGATAAGCAGAGCTCATGCCCACATGGACAAGCTCCCATCCCTCCCCAAGGATTGCTGCTCCCAGACCATGACAACTGGCCTGGACGCTGGTTCTGTGTGCATCCAGCACCTTCACCTTTTCCCCCACCATTATTTTCAGGTCAGTCCCAACTCACATTTCTACTGTGAATCTTGCCAGGAAGGAGAAGGAGAGCAGCCTTTCCAGGTCCAGGCTGTAGAGTTCTTCATCTGCTGCTAATACAAGAAAAGTTGAAACTGCTTGTTGAGGCTCGGTGTTAGATTTGAGAGGCTGCTGGTGACTGAGCTGAAGTGGATCTGCCTGGAGAAATGCCCTTGAAATTGCAAGCAGCATCATCTCCAGAGCTTCCTCTGAGTGTGCAAGTCAAAGGAGCCATCTGAGTCTAGGTTGAGCAGGAGCTGATCTGGAAGACTTCCTGCAAATTCCAGGGACATGGCATCTGCTGTGGTAACATTTGCTGAATCAAGCATGGATGATTAAGCAGCACTCCAACACCCAAGTCTTTCACCCCAAGCTTTCTTAAAATTATAAATTAGTGGTTGGACTCTATAATCTTAAAGGTCTTTTTAAACTTAAATGATTCCATGATTCATTATCTGCTGGGTTCCCAATCTGCCTTAGCTCTCCCTTGGCTCAAAAATACAGAGATTTGCCCATAATCTATTTCTCTCTGTGCCTCCAAACCTTGCAGGGAAGATGCCAGTAACTTTCCAGCTTTGTCCCCTCCCTCCACCGTTTAGCCAACACCAGCTGCTGCTGTGTCAGAGGGGCCACAGCCACCACAAAGACGAGTGAAAAAAGCCCAGGCCATCAGCAAACTGCCTTATAGGTGCCTTCCCACCAAGGGTACCTCCTACAAAGCCTTGGATTTTCTTTTGTTTCCTTTCCTTCTCCCACATCTGATTTTCATACATATGAACGTGCAAATGCAACAGGGAAATTTAGGAAATCTGTTACTAAGGCAACTGATTAGGTGATGATGCAATTACCTTGTTGTTTGAAAGTCAGGGTGCTGTGTGTTGCAATAGGCTCCTACCAAAGGGGAGAATACAAGTTTTTATAGTGCTTTCCCACTCAAAGGCAGCACGGCCCTATAAATTACTTGCCTTGAGAATACACCCAGAATACCAGAAGTCAGCAAAATCTGGCTGCATTTGTTGTAACAGGAGTCAAGGCAAAATCTCCTCCTTGCTGCCAACAGGATTGAGGAGAGGGTAACTCACTTGCAGGACGTGTTAGGAAGTCCATGGGAAAAAGCACTTATGTGACATGAGCAATTAACAAGACATCCACCAATAATTACATTTAATTATGAAGAAATCATTGCCGCAAAGATTCAAATCTTTGAACCCAATTGTTGTACCTAAATGCAATTATACACATGACATTGCACTCCAGCATCTCAATGCCTTGCTTGCAGTGAGAAGCCCAAAACTGAACACAGGATTTGGGGTGCAGCCTCACCAGTGCCCAGCACAGGGGGACAATCACTACCCCGGTCCTGCTGGCCACACTGTTGCTGATACAGACCAGGATACCATTGGCCTTCTTGGCACCTGGGCACAGCTGGCTCATGTTCAGCTGCTGTCACCAGCACCCACAGGTCCTTTTCTGCTGAGCAGGTTTCCAGCCGCTCGGCTCGCAGCCTGTTGCACTGCAGGGTGTGTTGTGAACCAGGTACAAGACCTGTTACTTTTCCTTGCTGAACCTCACACAGTTGGTCTCAGCCCATGGGTCCAGTGATGCAGCTGAGCCTGGCTGGGTTCTGCTGTTGCACATCCTGCCCTTCCCTGGTTTGACCTCCTGTTGCTCTACCACAAGCTTCTCTTCTGCATTTTCCTTCCCCCTTCCTGATGTCTTCACACATGCTGCCTCCCACCCTTCTGTGCAATCTCGGGCCCATGCAGCATTTCTTTCACTTGACTGGTGCTCCAAGGCTATGCCTCTGCATCAGACCCTTGCCTTTGACCTCAGCACGCACTGAGCTGGGGAAGGAAGGGCCAGGACCCAGCACAGATGATCAGGATCTGGTCAGCCCCCAGTAAGCACGCTGTCTCCTGCGTTTTCCTCCATGCCTATCCTCAGTGCATTCAGTCTCTTCACTGCCTGACACACCAGGATTTTCAGTCCAGGTACCTGCTGCCCATGCTTCATGCTGAATTCCTCACTGGAGGAGTCACCTCACATCTGCTGCTTGCTTTGGGACCCTACTCAACCCAGTGACGCATGCAACTTGGCTGCCTCTGCCAGCTCCCACTGTGAGTTTCCGTGTTTCTCTGCACAGATCTGGCTTCTTCCTACATGCCAGGAGTCACATTCTGGGCTTGTTTTTTTACCTCTGTTTTCAATGTTTCTCCTAATAAGTCCTCACACTGCTCATTTGCTTACAGACAAGCCACAATTGTTATTTCTGGGGACCAAGAAAAGGTGCTGGAAGAATCAATAAAAGCCAGCAGATATAGATCTGAAGCAGTAGGTGTTGTCAAGAGATGACAGCTGTGGCTGTTGGGGCATCCTGACGGCTGCTGAGGTAGCCAGAGGCAGGGAACCTATGCTGTTGTAGAGTGCATGTTAAAGGAAAAAAAGATGTTCCTCCTTCTGTGGTGGGGAGGTGCCCCACAAAACTCCCCAAAAAGCACAGGACAGAGCTCAAAAGGGCTGGATACAGCCTGTGGCCTTAGGCAATATTCGCCATGGCTTATGCCAGCAGAGGAGAGCCACTGCATTATCTCCTATCAACCGTTTGAACTGGGGCCTGCATTTGGCTAAATCCACCATCTCTGGAATTTAATTTTCAATTGAGTCTTCTTCTTACAGTGGAGAGGCAGAGCCTCTGGTGGGAATCCCCTTGCATGCAGACTCCTTGCATGATGCAGCAGGCACCTGATTCGGCTGGCGCTGGCTGCCGCCGTGTGTGCATGTGCACAGCTCTGTGCTTGCTGCAGTGATTTCCCAGTGGGCCAGGGAGGAAAAATGAAAAGCAAAATGAAATTGCAAAACCACATCTGCTCTGTGGGAAGTACTCAGGTAATATGAATTGTAACAGAGACGAGGCAACCTCCTACCACTTTCTAAATAGAGCCAGCGAGCGTACGCAGCACTAGTGAAATTAAAATGATCATCCCCTTCCTCTTGAAGAATTCCTACACTTCTGAATTTATTTTCCTGATTGCTGTACACTCTGCTCTTTTTTCCTTTTTTTTTCTTCTTTTTTAATTTTTCTTTTTTTTTAAGTACAGTATCTTGTACCACCCTTTTACAGTTTTACAAGAGATTGCTGCTTGACCACCAGCAGTCAGTATCTAAACACCGAAATCCAACACAGCAGGCAGGGCAACAGGAAGGCCCTGTGGAGAGAAGCAGAAGTGAAAAACTCAGTGAAAAGTGAAAAGGTAGTAAAAAAGTGGTTGGGGAAGGAATGAGGATGTCTGTGGGAAGTCGACCCATATAGGCAGCCTCCTTTGTGTTTGTTTCTGTCTGGGCAGGCCCTGGGCTTCCATATGAGGCATTCGGATATGATCCCCTTAACACCTTTGTTTCTGAAAATCTTCACACCTGAAACCCCTCCCTGCCTAGGATTTACTTGCACCATGTTTCTGAAATGGCTTTCCTCTGCTGACTTCCTTGTTAAATAATGAGGACTTTGCAATGTGTGAGATGAGAGCAGCTGAGTCATGCCTTTCCTCTATGCTCCCCAAATGGGAAGCTGGTCAGGCCTAGAGGCAAAAGCAAGGTTTGCTTTTATCTACTTGAAACAAGCCTGCTGTCTTCACTTACCGCCCCTGGTGTTCTACTGTGTGCTCTGAGCCAGAGCAAAGAGGGTGCAAGGCCATGACCTTACCAAAATGTTTCCCACTTCTGTTGTCCTGGGAGTCAGAATAGCAGGGAGAGGGGCTCACCTGAGTGCTCCAGATGTGCACATCTGCCAGGGGCCTCATGGGCAGCTGGAACAGCCACCTAGATTCCCAGTCCCCAAGTGTGCTTTGGCCACCACATCTTGTCAACGACAGGGAGTGCCTCAACCCTCAAACTACAGGCCCCCAGCACAGCTTGAAGGACCACTTCCACCTATAGACAACAGGAAAATCCAGTCACAAACCCAGATTAATTCAAGTCTGCAAAGTGGCAAATGATGTCAGGAGCTTCCTCCTTTTCTCAGTCCAGCCCAAAGCTCCTGCCCTCACATAACCCTCCTTAGCAAGTTACTCCCTTTAGATACAGTGAAGAGTTCGCTCCTGAAGCCGCTGTTCTCCCTTCCTAGACGCAAAAGTGACTTGACCTTTTTGCATGCTTTCTGGGAAACATTGGCTTTGGTTCATCTCAGAAGGGCTCTGTGGTCCCTCGGCACAGCACCCCAAAGAGATGGAGCTCCCCATAGTGTCCAATTAGGTTTTCTGCCTTTATATATTCATTTTCCTGATTGTAATATACTTTTATAGCCAAAAACAATTGGATACTTCAGATAGAAATCACTCTTTATTTTTGTGTAATATTTTATATTCACAGAAATAATTAGGGTTTAATTATGATGGTCTGTCTGCTTTCAGCTTTTCATGCTTCTGTAACAACTTCTGTAACAAATTCCTTACATACATGGAGCCATATTGAAGCTCACTCTGAAGGGCTCTGCAAAACTGTACAGTTATAGAATTTTTGAAGTGCAGTTTTATACTGCTTGGGAGTCAGATCTGAACTGAGGGTGATTAACAGAAATTTACTGTTGTTGAAATATCTGCCAGTGCTGAACCCTTAACAAAGCCTTCAGCCCACCTCTGTCTGTTCTATCATTTGTCCCTCTGGATTTTAATCCAGGAGTTGATATTTTCACTGGGTTTTTGCAACAGAGTATTGTATGATATCATAACTGTTTTCTACTGTAAGCACTAAACAAATACACAATCACACAATTGTTAAGGTTGAAAAAGACCCCCAAGATCAGCTGCCAACCCAGCACTGCCAAGTCCCCCACTAAATCCTCCACTAAACCATGTCCCTGAGTGCCACATCCGTACATCTTTGTGCCTTGACAGATGGTGATTCAACAGTGAATCAGCCTTTTCCAATACTTTGTGACATTTTCCATGAAGAAAGTTTTCTTAATACCCAATCTAAAGCTCCTTTGGTGCAACCTGAAGCCATTTCTTCTTGTCCTTTTCCTTATTACTTGGGAGAAGAGACTGATCCTCACCTTGCTACAACCTCCTTTCAGATAGTTCTAGAAACCCATCTAGTCTCCCCTCAGTCTCCTTCTCTCCAGTCTAAACACCTTCAGCTCCTTCAGCCGCTCCTCATAATACTTGTGCTCCAGAACCTTCACCTTCAGTTGTGGAATCACAGAATAGTTGAGGCTGGAAGGGATGTCTGAGGTCATCTTGTAGTGCATGAAGCCTGGCTGATAAACCAGAAGTGTGATCCTCTTCCTGCTTGTGGCAATATAAGTCAGGATTTAACATTTTCTGTCAGCTTTAGATTGCAGACCGATGGTTGAGCCTGAGTTTATTTGTTTTGGCAATGTGCTTGGATTGCTTTGGGAGGCAAACTCCAGAATTTCCCAGAGGATCTCAGAAGCAAAACTTTGCCTATTCCCCTGTGATCTGGACTTCCAATTAGGATTGGATTGATTTGCCTTGCAAAATATGAACTCTCATTTTGCACAGCAAGAGCAGTATTACTGACTTACAGACAGAGAAGTACTCAGGCTAGGCAGGACCACTGGGGCATATCCCTCCACCAGCTCTCCACAAACTGGATGTGGGTGCAGTGCATCCCTTTCACCAGGCCACTGAGAGGCATCTGACAAGATTCTTACAGAAAACAGGAAAACATCTGAGTATGGAGGTCCGTCTGAAGGTAGGAGGTACGTCAGTGAAGGAAAGGAAAAACCTGAGCCAGGATCTGAGGTAGAGGCAGCCTGGCTGAGAGACCCACCATTACCTGCACGCAGCGGCAGCACACTCATCAATTGCTGCCAGCAGTGCCAAATCCTATTTTCCAGGTCATCAATCTTACAAGTCACTGCAAAACATTATATAACTCCACTCTACTTGATATTCAGCTTTCATCACATCTCTGTAAGGCTTAAGCCAAAGTTCTGGGCAGATTTTGCAAAATCAGATCCAGCCCGTTAACGGGTGCCTCATGTTTCTGTTGTTGTGGCTCAGTGTGTGCTGCTCCCTGTCCCTGAGACACCATGCCTCATTCACATGGGCTGTGCAAGAGCTGTCAGGCATCCCCCCAAGAGCTTACTAAAGTGTGCTGCCAAGCTTCATATCGTGGGCCATCCAGTTCAATGTCTGAGAGCAGCACGTATCCAGGTGATGAAATGAGTTACTCAGCTTTGCTGGAGTAGCTTTCTGTAGTGCTGAGCCTGTAGCAGGACCAGCACTGGCTGGCAGTACCCCAGCCTTCCCCTCCATCCTCACTGATGGGAGAAATACACAGCCCGGAGTGAAGGACAAACAGTGAGGGTATGTCCAAAAAGGGAGCTCGTTGCTTTGAAACCCCAGTGAGAGGCTGTGTGTTGTGTCAGAGCATTTCCCACACAGCGCAAAGGGCTGGGGTTCTTTTGCTCCCTGCATCAGCATTGCCTACAATATCAACTCGCATTCATTTCTGGTCCTTCAACCCACAGTCCTCAGTCCAATGTCACCCAACCACACAGAGCCCTACAGTTCCCTGTATCTCTTCTCCGCCTTATCCTATTTGGAAATTTTGCAAAAGGCAGAGGACAATTTCAAGGTGGAACAGCCCAAGAGGTAAGAAAAAGAGGACAGCGTTAGTGGGCAAGACCAGAAGCCCATCTAAGCAGGAATTCTAGTGGTCTCTGGATGGAGGAGGAAGTTGATGCATAGGAAACCATGCAAAAACAGCATGGGAGAACGCTTTGTACTGCTTTCCAGCTGAATAGCAAGTCTACTGCAGCTATCAACCATGTAAAACCATAAAAGTAGGAACCACCACAAATCTTGACACGCCCTGTGCGCAAGCTGCATTGCTGCCTTTTTTTCTCAACACACTGTGTGGAATGTGATAAAAGAACCAAACAAAAATGCTAAAAGCAAACTCTCCACAAAAATCACCATGGGGCTGCTAATGCAATTCTCTCCTGCAGGACCAGCTGGGGGATCAGCCACACCTGGCAGATGCGAATTCCTTTGCCAGGGCACCATTAGACAGCACTCGGATTTGGCGGAGATGAGGGTCATGGTCAGCCCTGCCTGGAATTCAGATGTGGCTCCGTTTGCAAAATCTTTCCTGCCTGCTCTCTGCTAACATTTAATATCTGTGTGGTTCATGCTCACAAACACTTTAAAGCCCTAGCTAGTCACCACAGGCTAACTCTGCGTTTAGATATCTGGGGAGAATAAATATCACATTATATGTTTGGGATAAAACAAATCGCTCTTTGCCTTGAGTTGGTTAGACGGATGACTGGTTGGTATGAATCACAAATGTTACAGCCCAATACATAATTCCAGATTGAGCACGGTGTTATGGCACACGGTTATGTTCCCTGATTTGATGGCTTATTTAACTAATCAGCACAGCAGGAGCAGTTCATTTCAACTATTCCAATAAATGAGAGCTCTGTAATTTGCACATGCAGCTGTAATAGTTGTAATGCTTCATTCCTGCTGCGCTGCTTAGTTACATAAACCATCTAGTTGGAATCAATACTTATTTACTGTACCTAATCAACACAGTTTGAATTATAAACATGCAGATTTTGCATATAAGCTGAGCCGCTGAGATTTCCCCCAGGTACAAATATCTGAGAGTTTCTTAATCTGTTCAAAAGGTCAGGAGAAAAGGATGCAAAAAGCAGCGGAATAACTAACAGCCCACGTGAAGGCTTCGTTAGGTCTTTTCAAGAGAAATGCAGGGGTTTGACATTCATAACAAGAGGCTGCTGGAAACCATGAAGGAAACCCACGAGCGCAGCCTCTCCTGTGCTGCAGAAACTTTGACCAGTAATTTTCTGGCAGTGTTCAATTACCAGTGGATGGGCCGATGGGCTGGAGGCAGAAGGAGCAGATGAAGGTCCGGATCTCATCACGAAGCTGGGTGGCATTTGACAGAGCCCAGGGCAGGCAGGGGATGGTGAAAACCTCCATGCACATCAGAGCTTCTGTATCACAGCCAGGGAGCAGCACTCCCTGAGGAGGCCTGATAGTAATCGATCCTGTCCATTTCCTACCTGGCACCCAACAGATAGCAGCGACTGAATGCCCCTATCTAAGGCACACAGGGCTCATCCTGTATAACACTGCTGCTCTTCAGACCCCTTCAAGTCTGAACTCTTGCCAAAACTGGTATTAGCAGTGAAAGACTGTTTAGGGGATAGCTGACCACCTACTCCAGAGCCAATTCTGGCACACTCCTTGAAATGCTGGCTGCAGGTGCCAGCGGGGTAAGCTGTACTAGAGGCAGAGAGGTCTCTGCTCTCATGGGCCAGGTGGAGGCCAGAGCTCTCCTGGACCAGTCAAGCTGTCAGCCAGCATCTGTCTGACTTCCCTGCACAATGTACACCTTGAAGGATTAATCAGCACCATACCCTATGTCCATTTGTAAGAGAATTGGACAATTTCTATTCCCAAGATAATTTTCTCCTTGTATAAAAATAGTAGAGAGAAGAGGAGGGAAGCTGAAAAGGACTTCATCCTCAAAAAGACACAGTTTAGAACTCCCAGTTCTCAAACAGGTTTGCTTTGTCAGTTTTGTTTTGATTTCAGTTTAAGATCTTTGTTTTAATAGAATATTCTCCTGGAGGTATGCACAGCCAGTTTGTCACAAACATGTTTAATCAGAGCAGATGGAAGCAAAAGCTGGTGATTGCTGTGAGCTCATGTGCCTCCGCATGGTACATCTGGGGTTGTCTTTCACAACTGGCTCCAGGCTTCACCGCGGTCTGTGCAAAACTGAGCTTTTCAGCCCAAAACAGGCTGATGAAATGAGCTTCCCTGGGGAAGGGAAGGCAAGTTTGCTTCCCTGGCTGCCCTGGGCTGGGAAAAGGTATTGTCTCTGCTGATGTCTCAGCATAACCCCTGACCCCTTTGGGAACAGCAAGCCGGGGAGCTCTGCTTCTCAGGGTGCCAGTGCTTGGTGCCTCAGCCCTCAAGCTGAACACCCCTCTTAGCTCACCTGCACGGGCACCTGATTCTGTTTTCAGTGCTTCAGCGTGTCTGAGATGTCTGTTTGGGACAGCAACAGTGTCACAGGTCATAGGGCAGCAGCTAGGGGCAGGTCTGGTCCATTGAGGTATCTTAAATGCTCATCAATTGGTCACCATGTTTTAAAACAGAGATAAAAGAAGACCTTTCCCAGCAGGGAAACTGCTGGGTGTTGTATTCCTGTATTTCAAAAGCACTAAGATACATGGAAGAAGCACATGGACTCAAAATACCGTATCTCCCTGAAGCAGAGTACCCGCTCCCTGCTCTCACTGCACCATGGATAAAACATCCCAGTACCACAGCACCAAAATACCTTGCAAACTACAGCCCTGTGGTCATTAGTTTGCTTTATGAGTCGCCCTCTGGCTTTTCCAGCAGTGCTGAAGAAAATGACACCAAACATGACAGCCTGCTCCCCTAGGCTTAACAGGGCATTACACAGCAGGTCCCTGCAAAGGGATAAAGGCTTTGAATGGGCGCTATACCAGCAGATAAAGGTCAATGCCCCAATATGAGGGTGGGTTTTGTTCCCAAACTACTGAAAGACTTCGTGAGGCAAAGACGTGGCCTCTGCATGTGCTTTACCCAGTAAATGACAAGGAGACCTTTTGTGTAGCACAAAGAATGTGAGCCTGTGAGATCAGAAATTGGTGCTTCTAAGGCAAATGCAACACACCAGTGAGCAAACATGCGCATCTTCCAGAAACAATTTTAATACCAGCATGTAGAATACTGTGTCCCAGGGTTAATTTTTGCTATTATTGGAGTTCTTTACTAATAAGCATCCCGTGATGTACTTGGAAAGAGCCTTGAACCCCCTCACTCCCACTACCTGTGACTGCAGAGTTGGACGTCTGCTCTGAAATTCAACAGAAACCCCTTCAAAGCCCACAGTGTTGTTAGCAATAATTGCACCATGGCGCTTGGTCGCAGCATGCTTTTCACAGTGTCCCATAACCTGAATGCATCCCCTAACCAAGGTTCATGGGATGCTGGACAAAAAACAATAATTGAGCACTTCTCAGATCTCAGCTTGCCCTTGTACCCACAGTGTGTAAATCCTGTGACCAAATGAAACAGATTTAACACAAACTTGTACTGATTTTTCACCTACAAGTCCATTTTTAACTTTCCAGGATCTTGCCTGCTAGTTTCTGCCCAAGCCTGAGGAAAGTCTAGTTAGGTTAAGGAAATTGAATCTCAGTATCACTTTGGGCATCAAAGGATCCCCTCCCTTAGGATACAGGCTCAAGCCAAGGCAGGCAGCTATCCTGGTGCATGGATGTGCTTGCTCCCCAGCGTAAGTGCATCCCTACGAGCGTATGTGTTCTCAGTACTCAAATACAGGGAGACCTGCTCTGAGCTGTGCTGCTGTGCAGGTGCAAAGCCTTGAACGCAGCCCAGAAGGTGCCTGCGCTGCTGTTCCCCACCACGTTCCTTATTTGCTGCTGATAAATATAAAATAACATGGTACAAATAATGACAAGGTTTGACCATTTCTCTGATGTTTTTGAGACATGTCTGCACACATGGTGTATGAGAACAGGGCTGGATAAATTGAAGTATAAACTGATGCTCATTCGATTAAATCCCAGTTTTCTAAATCTCCCTGATCTTGTTCTTTTTCTTCCTAGTGGGACAATCGTCCCTCTCTCTCTGCCAATCCTCTAGCCATTTTCCTTATGAGCAGGGTTGTACTCATCACAACAGAGAATAGGAATAACACTCTTGATTGAACTTACTGACGCTGCTCAGATTCTCCACAAGGCATCAAGTCTGAGAAGCCATCCCAAACAGATTAAGTGAATGTGAGCCATGAATAAATTTAAAAGTATGTTTTTTTAGAATAACCAAGGAAATATATTTTTAAAAAAAGAATACATGGATAAAATTCAGAGGAAAATATTCTCTACAGAGCTCCTGGTGTCTTCCATGGTGGCTGCCAATACCTGCCTAGGTTTGCACCACACTGAGGCAGGGGCTGGAAGCAAAGGGCATTTTGTGGGTCCAGGGGTGTTCATTGGAGCAAACCCCCCCACAATGGGGCCAGCACTAGTCAGCAGAGGGCAATGCAAATATGTATTTTACACCTACTTAAAAGGATGGAGGATTTCTTCTTCATCACAGCTGATGGATGGTGAAGAGCGGATGGCTGCTGGGAGATGACTTGCCCTGCACCAGCAGAGCAACCTTCTCAGCCCAGGCTCAGGTTTCCCCTCTCTCCATGGCCATGACTGTGCAACGAAGCTCAGCTCTCAACAAAGACAGCTGCCCCCATCCCCTGCCCTTTTCCCCCTGGCAGGGTGCATTTATTAAATTGTGTGTATGCTGGCTTCTTTGTACAGCTGCCCGTCAGGCACGTTGCCTGGTTTGTTATGATCCCAGCAAGAAACACAGTCAGACTCTATGAAGTATCATTTAAAATACTATTTATTAAGCCTAATAGCATAAAGAAAGAGAGAATAGTATAGATAAGCCAACATCCCTTTAGGCACTGAGAACCTCACACTGAGCAGCATCCAGCTGCCCTCCCATCAGCTGCAGCACAAGGTGCAGACTGCCTGTGGAGAGGGTTACCTTATTCTGGTCATTCCAGGCACTACAGGGTTGTCTTAAAGAAAAACAGCTCTGTTCATCATTTCTCCCACCCAACAGGCAGGCTGTTCACATGAGAACTCGTTGCTGCACTGTGAGATAAAGGCAAGGCCATGCAGGTGGTGTAATTGTGGGGCAGAGCGAGAGCTGCCTGCGGGATCCCCCACGGCAATGACCTGGCTCAGTCTGTCCTGTGTCAAGGGACATGTGCAGCGTGTCACAGCCCTGGAGCCAGCTGCTATGTGGGGCCACCAACCCTTCCCACTGGGATCATTACAGGCAGGAAGGCAGGAACACCATGCTCCCCTCTCTGCATTCCTTGGAGAAATGGTCATCATGTTGGTGCTTGGGTTTACCCCACTGCTTCAGAGACAGAGAGCTGAAATACAAGACTAGGAAAAATCAAAGTGTTTAACAATGTTTTCATCAGGTTTTTTTTTTTTCTTTTTGCTCAACAAAGGGTGTTATGTTTTCCTGGATATTGGTCCCAGATTTTAAATAGCTGTCTTCCCTTCTGACACAGCAGAAATTCTACCAGTCTGAAAGACACTCCTTTCATTTTTATCTTCCTATAACCATATATATACCTATATTTAGTCTTTTGCCTCTATGCATGACAGACAAGACAGCAATTCTGGCAGTAGTATACTTGTTCCCATGCTGAATTTTCGTTTGCTTGAATAAAATTCCCTCTCCAGACATCTGTTTACCCATCCATCCAACTACTCATCCATCAACACAAACAGAAAAACCCATAAAAACATTTGCAGAAAAACAACCCAAAAGGGGTACCGTTGCAGCTGTAATAAACTGTAGGTAATGGAGAATCCTATTTTTAGATTTTTTGGATAACCCATCCCTCTCTGGTTTATGCTGTACTGCCAGTAAATTTATGATAGGAAAACTAGTTGAAGAAAACGACTAGTTGTTGACTGAACAGTATTTAAAACTCTGCTGTAGTGCTGCTGTTTACCTTGGAAAATAATAGGAAACAGTCAGAAAAGATAACTTGGAGAGAAATTCTGCTGAAATCTTTCCTCTGATGTGTTTTTTCAAGCAGGTGTATTAAGTAATAGGGAGACAGTTCTGCTTTTTGACAGAAGACATGTAGGCAAGAAATGCAAACGTTTCAAGAATGAAGTTTGTTTAACCTCGAGAAGGGGATGCTCGGGGGGGACCTCATTGCTCTCTACAACTCCCTGAAAGAAGGGTGTAGTGAGGTTGGTCTCTTCAGCCATGCCTGCAGTGAGAGGACCAGAGGAAATGCCCTTAAGCTGAGACAGGGCAGATTCAGAGTAGATATTAGAAAAAACTTTTCACTGTGATTGTGGTCAGGCATTGGAAAAGGTTGCCCAGGGAGGTGGTGGAGGCACCATCCCTGGAGGTGCTTAAGAGGCACCTGGATCTGGCACTGGGTAATATGATTCAGTGGTTTAGGGGTTACAGGGGTAGTGCTGTGTTGATGGCTGCATTTGGTGATCTTTAATGTCTCTTCCAACCCTGATGATTCTATGATTCTATGCGTGTCATTATGACAAACATGGTACTAGCAAAGGGTGGAGGGAAGAGCTCTGCAGTAATGCTCAGGTGGATTATCTGCTTAAATTTTCCAGGTGCAACTTGGTGATCCTTCAGGAGTCAGATGCAGAAGAGGGTACACAAAATTAAGTCTGACAAAGGAATATATCTGAGGAGAAACACTGAGATATTTTTCCTTCACGTGGTTTTGGCACCACAGGCCAGTAGATCTTGTGAAGAGATGAAAATGACATCTTTTCTGCTCCTTTGACTGGTTATAAGTTTGTGATATGATATGGGACATCCCAAGAACACTTAAACAGTGCCAAATAAGTGATCTTGGTATAAAATTGTCCATTTTTTCAGCGTACTTCACCTTCTCCCCTGCCTTCCTGCATGCCTCATAGTTTCTTAGCCTCACCTCCCACAAAAGCATGACCAAAAATTAATGGCCTTACATTCCCTGTCCTTCACCAAGTCTTTGTCATTTAAACTCATCCCTGGGCTTGCTGGATTTTGCCCAGCCAGCCCCCCTTGAAAACAGCATCTCTCCAGCTCCTTCCTGCAAGACTCTTTTCCCTTTGGATGGTCCCTGCTTCTCCCTTGGAATCCAACAGGAAGGGTGCAATAAACAGCAGGTGTGGGAGATTCCTGGTGGGAATTTCCCTCTTCATCAGCTCCTCTGAAGCTTCTGCTGGGCAGGGTCTTGGCCAGGTCAGACACAGAAGCATTTGCAAGCATATGCTTCCATGGAGAGGATCTTCCATCTTATTTAGGCTGACCTGACATCACAGGGACCATCCTGACCAGAGTCAGCATGGGAAGTGCCACAACACAATCCTGAGCTTGTGCTGCTCTCTTGCCCTAGCAGTGGCTTAGGACGTTGTCCATGATTTATTCCTTACACACCAAAGCTATTGATTTATTGATATCTCCATCCTAAGGAAGTGTTTAGATTCCCTTGTGGCTCTGATACCATCAATAATTTAGTTGTTACTTCAGCTCTGAGCATTGCTTCTGCTGGTCCCCAAGGATTGTGCCCTGCCCTGGGCTGCTCTAGCTTGGGTATCCTCGTTATTTTATAGACAATAGTTCATCTCTAAAAGCTATTGACAAATATGCATCAGAAGGAAAGTAGAAAAATCCATAGGTGATCAGACTTCAACATCTTTGGTTTTAACATTAAGACTGTAACACATTTCCATACCATGTACATTATGTTACCACTAGAAAGGTGTGCTGAAGCCTGTGGACTAAATAATCGTAGAGGGTACTGCAATTTCGTCTCTAAATTAAGGAAACAGGGTAGTTCAGAATTAAAAGCAGAATGTGATGAGCTAACACAACAAAAGTCAATTCCCTGTTAGCTCCCAGTGTTTCCAGGTCAATTTAGGCCAAGCACATCACAGAACCTGACAGTGGGGAGGAAGCAGGCATATTTCATTGCCTGCCTTTCAGATTCCAATAGCAATTATGAACTCTGGTCAAAGCAGTTGTTTGGGAATTTATGATGAATTGGGGTTATTGGGCCTTGTCCTTGGGTCAGCAGGTCTCTAGGGGGTCATTAATATCTATTAAATGCTCTGCATCTCTTTTATTGTTGTTTAAATGATGAGTAACAGTGAATTACAAGAATGTCTGTCATATATGAAATGGTTCAAGGCTGGTAAATCTGAACTACATTAACAGAGGCACACTGAGCTCTAATTTGAAGTTTGTTGCCATTCACTTTTACACTCTCACAGACCTGGTGGCTGGGCTGTACTGAAAGCTGATGTGAAATAAAACTTGCAATGCTTTGCAAAAAGAAGGAAAGAGAGATACTGGAAAATACAATACAAAATTATCTTCTGCAGTGGCATTTATTAAATGAGGTCTCCAGACACTTCTATCTGAGGTACACTGTATTTCGGCAGCATGAGTCTTGGAGGAGGCATAAAGATGGGGGAAACAATGAAAGAGTGAGTGTATTTCACATACCTCTCATTTTCACCAAAAGAGAGAAGAAAATATGAAATTAAACAGTTTATTAATAGATAATGCATTTTCAATAGCAAAAACCAATGTCCTGAGAGTCCTTAACTTTATGTTAAATTGACCACAATGGACAAAGTAATATTTACAGCATGATTTGAAGAGGAATAAAGAACCAATGTGAAAGGGAAGCTGCTGTGAGCCACGGGTGTTATTTACTAAACGGAAAAGTCAATACACCTCTTAGGAAAAAACTAAGCATTATTGTATATGGGAAGTGCTTATGGCCCTACACTGAGAAATCCATACGAAATTTCCAGATATTGGGTATAAATATTGGCTTGAGTCACCCCCCTGCAAGCTGACTTTTTCTGATGCAGGGCTGTGTGTGCATGCTGGACTGGACACAGGCAGCAATTTTGGCAACCAAGATACCACTGACCTCTGCTGGGAGTAATCAGACACATTTAGCTTCTGTCATGGGTCCCATGCTGCTTAGATGTGGTGGAGATCCCTCTGGCAGAGGCAGATGTGTGTGTATATCTGTATACGTATATATATAACATATATATATGCGCCTTCCATCCTTGCTGTCACTCCAATTTCCCACGTGGCTAAGTGGTGCAAAGAAGTAAAATCCACCCCGGACTTACAAAAAGAAATTTTCTTTGCAATGGGGAAGAAATAGATCTCCTAAAGAGAAGAATCCCTACCAGTTTTCTCTAGAATATAACATCATGCACATAAAATACTCAAGATTGTGGATCTTCGAGTTCCTAAGAGTTGAAGGGTGATGATGGGATTCTAAAGGCCTGGCCTCTAACTGATGTGACTGAAAAGCAAAGGTGCCTCTGATGATTGGCACAGCTTCCAGTTTCCTGATGGACACACTGCAAACACACCGAGCATGAGAAATACAGTTCTGGTTAAGTAAAGGTTTAAACTGGCAATGCACAAAACAGAGGCAGATTGTGCAAATAAAAGAGCTCAAATAAAGAGGTGTCATAGAGGAATCATCACCTTTCCCATTAAAGTACAGCTAGTACTGAATAATTTTGCAAATAAAGCAAAGAGATTTTTCTCTCTATGATGTGCAGGCATCTGAACATTTAGGCATGTTCAGTTGGCAGCTCAGAGAAGAACACAAGCTGGAAGAAAACCACTGGAGAAAGTGTTTTGACAGGAAGAGTCAGAGATTATAAACTGAATTAATTTGTTCCCTTATAATGAGTGGCATGAAGTAATTACTGTAGAGCAGAAAACAGATCAGATGATCCTACAATGGAGTAATAGTGGAAATTCAAAATACCATATGAAATTTTGTTCAATAATGTTGAAAAGTGCTACTAGCCATACAATTAACTGCACACAGAACAGGACTACGTCTAAGGTCTGCTCTGTCAGATTATGATGGAGCAACAAATCATTCAGATTGAACAAAAAAATGTAGACAAGCAGGATTTATTTCTGTACTGAAACATTCTAGCGGCATTCCAGTTATCTATGTATTACAGGAATTTATTGTCATAAGAACAGAAGATGAAGCAGGTGTTAAGACTGGAGATGGCAATGAAAAAAGACTGATTTGATTATATCAAAAAAAGAAATGACAAGATTTAATGAGACAAGATTTAGTGTGGTTGAAGAAGAGAGGCCAGATTATCAGACAGAGACATGAAAACAGTAGTCCACAGTGACAGATAACGCAGAAGAGGCCAAAGGGAAGACATCAGGTTTCATCTTAAGGAACTTACTTTGAGATGGTGGATAGACATGCATGAATGTCGAAGGAATTAGATGCAAAACTGAAAAAGAGAAGTTGAGCTGAGTTTGAAGCTCAGCCAGAAAAACAGTATCTGAAACTCTGTGAGGGGTTACAGTCGCCATGACAGAATATACAAGAGGAGAAAACAGAGAAATGGGAGGAGGAATCAGGAGGGAGGAAAATATTTTAAATATATGGGGAGAAGTATTTTTTCTCTGCTAGACATTCAGATGATCTGGCAGTATCGTCACTTAAGTTGTCTCTTAAATATGGAGGGAAGCTGTTAGAAACAGAGGACACCAGCAAGAAAGGACTGGAATTTAAAAAAGCTTTACCTCAAACTGCAGCAGGATTTAGCTCCATTTTCAGGCAGAAAATAATGAAGGTACCAGCTGCTAAACATTACTGATCAGCCATGGAGATCCATCCCATGCTAACAAAAATTTCCATGTGACCTTCAAATAGCCATGCAAGGCTGTTCAGCATTCTCCAGCTGGGAGGTGGCAGAAAAGACAACTGTGGCAAGTGCCACATGAGAAAGGAAAACCACATCCTTTGTGCTGTGCAGTTAGAAAAGACAGAGGGCTATTTCTCCTTCCTTTGGGCTCTATGGGTTGTTTTTTTTAAAGCAGCTCAGCCTGTGACAAACAAGAGCTAACTGTGGGCTGTCATCTTGTCCTTCCCAGTTGCAATGGCCATACAGATGCTGTCAAACTCTCATTTCCACCTCCTGGTGGGTAACACGGGGCTACACTCAGGCAGCTCAATATGGTCTTTCACCCACCTGTCCCTAAACTATGGTTCAGCATCTTTATGCATTTTTAGTTATCTTTTTACTTTTATGAGGAAAAGGACACTCACTTTAATCCTCCCACTGCTTAAAATTCCTAAATATTTCTAAAAAAAATACATCGGCCTATCATTTCTGACCTTGAAGGACTTTCAGGCATGATCACAGAGGCAGCTAGAACCAAGAGTGTCTGTGCTTATGTAGGCCAGATGGCAGTGGTTTTTTCCCATGTACGTATTTGTGCTATTCCATATTAAAGACATTGTTAGAGAGCTGTGCATTACCACTGTGGCCTATCCCTGTGAGTGTTTCTGGCAACTTCTAGGTCCTTATGAACCTCCTAAATGAGACAGGAATGGATTTGCTATGTGAGAGTGTCAGAGTCAGCCGTTCAGAAAGCCATTGGAGGAAAGAGATTTTGCCAAAATTAGGTGCACATAAAGATCTCCCACTTGGTTTTGACTGTGTCGAAATACTGAACTAACACCAGCTGCTGGGCAGTAATTTTGGAACAAGTTCTGGAACCAAAATTTCAGCAAAAGGCCTACAGCTTTTAAGACCATAAAACCTGATATTAATGTGGAGCCAATATCATGTTTATTAATAACTGATACCGCAGAGTTAGCAGGGGAGGAACACAGGACTAGTGGGCAAAAGTTATTTTAGATTTGTTTATTTGATTACCTGAACACAGTACGGGTAGCAGCAGTAGGTGCCTCGTGCAGGCAGAGCAGTGTAAGTTGTACCCATCAATATTAAAGCAATTATCTGTACAAATGTGAGACTAGTGATTTGTTACAGTGACTGAAATAAAAAAAATTTACTATATTGCTATTACATGCTCATCTTGTCAAATGACTATGGAAGGATCCTGGATGGTCAAATGCCAAAACCCTCTGTTCAGTCTTTGTCTTAGGAGGTAATAGCTCAATTTGCCAGTCTGATTTGGTGGATTTCAATTTGGGAAGGAGACCAATAAAAGTGCTGGAGTGAGTGTTCTGTGGGTTGATTTGAGGCTTTTGCTGATATTGATCAAACTGTACTGAAAACACAGAGGAAGAAGTTGCAGTTGGAAATTTCTTTGTGATTTAGATATTTGGGGTGGGATCCAGGTCCAGCTTAGATTCCTCCATCTGGGCAGCTATGCTGCCAGCACAGGTTTTTTTACCATGGCACCTACATGTTCCCGTACCCTGCTTCTGTTGCCAGTGCATAAATCCCACACCCTTTTGTGTACCTTGCTATAAGAAAGGGTTGATGGTTCAGCTGGGAGGACAAGTGACAGCAGCCCTTGCTCTTTGGGGCAGAGAGTCTGGGTGTCTCTCATCTCCCTGACGTCATTATAAAACATACATGCCTTTATTATACAGGCCTATTTCTTAAAACCTTCACCCCTTCATTGTCAAATGGGGTCAAAACTGGCTTGCACATTCAGAAGCCAGCGCAGGGAAATGACAGACTGATTACATGGTCGTTTAACTCTGTTTTTGTAGTGAAACAGGGTAAAATTACAGATAACACCAAGCACTTCCTGGGCTGAGCTCCTGGGAGATAGGTGATGGTGGTACAGCCAGGGAAGGAAAAAAAACTATCCCCAAAGGGGCTGCTGGGAAACACCATCAATAATCTCCTGGGTCCTCTGCTTTTGGCAGCTCTGGAACTTTCTGGGATGGACTTATCAGCTGTAGCGGATGCTCAGATACTTCCTTCATCCATCTGCATCCTCTGTTAGATGAGCTCAGACATGGATCTTCTTTGATAAGAGGTTCCACCTGTGGAGCACTCATGAGTATCTTCAAATCCTTCAACTGTGAGCAGGTAACAGGAGTGACCGATGACCAGTGGAGGAAATTTCCCTCAACTCCATTTCCTAACATGTTCTTTCTGCTGCACCTGCCTCCAGCCTGCAGTCTGTGGGTAATGGGATTTGTCTGTGATAATCAGAAATTCTTTACCTCATACATTTAAGCTGTATATTTTCCTTGCAGAATTTCTTTGCATATGGCTGAAAGCACCAGAACAAAATGACTGTGGAAGTGACTGTAACAATGCGTTTCTCCTCCCTGACCACTTCATTTTCTAATGAAAAGACTTTATTCACTAAGGTGCTTTCCCAGCTAATGGGCTATTAAAAAATCCATCACTAATATGGAGAAAAATATGTTTCCTCCCTCCAGAACGATGTCAGCAGCTCTCACATTAGCCGCACCTGGTGGTGGCTGATGCAGTTAACCCTAGTTTTCCCCACAGGCAAGGTCACAGGTAATAAAGTACTAACCCTTACAACTTGTTATTATTAATTGCAGCAACCCTCACAATTCAGGTAGGTTTTTGCCTGCTTCTGCAGCCCCTTTTTCTTGTACCTGACCCCTATGTTTAGTCCGGTTCTGCTGCTGTTGTTTCAGGAGCTTGAGATGAAACTGGATAGTCCCAAAAAGGCAGCAGATGGAGCTCAGCCATGGACACATCCCAGCTTGCTGGGCATCTCCAAGCTGGTAGTCAGGTTCTTGTTTCTGCTATCAGTGGGGTGCTCTGAAATTTGTGCTGCTCTTTGTGGACAGAGTCCAGTGAACTTTGCCTCTGCTGCAAACCTTGGAAGTCTAGGGGCAGGGCACAAAGAATCAATTTCATTATCTGTGTATGTATGTACATATACGAAGTAGAAGAAAACCACGTCAGGCTAGGGGGTTGTCATGTAACTAGGAGGTCACATTATCCCTGCCTCTGGCAGCCGCTTCACTGAAGGACTGATTTCGTTCCATTTCCATGTAAGGCAAGGCTAAGGCCATACACACCTGAACAGAGATCCTCAGAAATGAAACCTGAATATAAAAATCCCCTATCTCGCAGACAGTGGTTGCTGGGAAGGCTTCTTGCCCAGCAAGGGCTCTGGTCTCACAGTCTTCAGGGAGCTAATCTCTTTGGAAATACAAGCACGTAACAGGGAAATCTGGGATTTTCAGGATCCCCACAGGACCTTCACCCAGCTATTTGGGGTCCATGACAGCCATGGATTAGACTGCCAAGGTCAGCACTGAGTGCTTTTGCTGGATAGTGCCACACCATCTCACCTTCCTGCTCCTGCACAGGACCATTTTTACAAGGTATGCTTGGATACAGTCCCTGTTCTCTGAGAACTTATATGGGATAATTTTATGAAAGAATGAACTTATAAATCCAAACCAACACATGTTGATTCTCTGTCCCAGGAGAACACAATGCTCATCCTCAGTAGTCATCCTGAAAGATCTACCTTCTCAAAATGTGTTGTGAGCTTTGAGTCTTTGCTGTGAATTGCAGGTCTTTTCATCTTTCTGGATGCATTGACATTTCTGAGCTTTGTGCTGTTCAAGGACTCTGATTGCTGGCAACCACCTCTCTTCTTGTCCTTTATCTGGAGTACTGGAGACTGGAAATGTGAGAGCTCTGCCTTCCACTTTCGCATGTCACTGTGCATCACCATCATCCCATCACTGTGGAGTTGCTCCAGCATAGCGGGAGATGGAAGAGCCTGGCACAACATCTTGACAGGACTGGTGGATATTTTTAATTGTTTAAGAGCATCACTTTAACAGCCTTAAATCAGTCAGCCCTGACACAGGACTATATTCGTCCTCAAATCCCAGTGGGTTCTCTCTGCATTTTAATGTGTAGCTTGACTGTATGCAATTTGCTGGTACAGTGTATTTTTAGCAAGAAAATAGGCTTCTTTTGTATTGGCTCAGAAAGGTGAAAGTTTATCACTTAAAGGGCTTGGTGATGTCATTTGTACCTAGGGATTTACTTGTATGAGCTCGTTCTGTGAGTCTGTTGTTATGTGATGGCTCCATTTTAAAAACTTGCATTGCTTTATTGAAAAATCATGTTTAGGAACTCCAGACTGCATGCAGTGATTATTTGCATGAAGTTAATCTAGAAGTCTATGTGTTGGAGCAGGATTTGCTTCATTTTTATTCACAGCTCTGCCAGGCTGTTCACCTTTTTTATTCAGTTTCACCAGTAGGAATCTGAAGCATCATTGACCTCTGTGGAGCTATGCAGTGTTTATACATTAGTGTAACAAGGCAAAATTCATGCTGTCAGGGCCCTACCTCTAGCCGAAATTCTTCAAACACTGATAAAAACCTGCTCACTTCACTTGCAGTTTAAGAATGGGGATATTAGAGTAACAGTTTTTTTTTTTTAATAACACAGTTGTTTGTAGTACTTGTTGCATTTTATTTATGGGAGAATGAAAAGGCTACACATTTAAGTGAGTGGCTCAAAGTCACATGATGGAGAAGTAACAGAGTTTGCTTGGGGCAGAAGAGCAAAGGGGATAGCCAAAGCAGGCTGTCAGTGCTCCAGGGCAGCTTCATCTCTCCTTATTTTAGACATCAACTCTGTAATCAGTACCTCAGCCCAAAGCTTCCCCCTGGTGTCACTGGCTGTACCTCTATACCAATAAAGAGAGCAGTCCAGGGTCTCTTATTTCACTCTGAGACCGAGTGGTGCAGCATGGCTTGTGTCCACATGCTTAAACTCTCTTCCTCTTTGCTCCCCTTTGAGCAAACCCTTTTAGACTGCTGTCTCAGACCCTCTGGCCTGCTCTGCCTCTCTAACATGCACCCTCTAAGTGCTGAGCTGTATTTGGTTTATGTAGCAGTCATAGTGTGACTAATGTATATTACGATTTTCCATGCTACTTTAATTGCAGCATGTATCTCCTCTCTGTCATTGAACGGCTTTCCTTCTTTGGACTTCAGAAACAAGATTTTCTTTCTATCTTCTTTTCCCTCTCTCTTCTGTCCCTTTTCTTTTGCTCATACATTTCTGTACTGCCCACTGTTTCTCCTTTGTCTCCTAGTCCTCATTTCCACGCCAATGTGTGCTTTCCTTCCCTTTTCTTCCCTCTGCCTTTCCTTGGGTCTGTGCCCCACTTCACTTTTCTGTGGCTGCAGAAGTGACAAGTTTGAATGATGCCGGAAGTTAGGACAAAACACAATTATAGCTATACTCCTAGAACCAAGGGGCTTCTTTCAGCATCCATGCTGGTACAAAGATCTTACTCCCCAAGATATTAATTTTATCAGCTTCATCTTTTCCCTGACCCTCCTCTTGAGCCCAGGTCCTGGCCCTCTCCCAGCAGTAGCAGCAAGGAACCTGGGTCTGCCTGGCTGACTCCTCACACTTCCTCTCCTGGGACAAGCCATTCATTCAGACACTGACACCCATTTCTCATCTGACAGAAATAAGGAAAGCCAAGGAGAGCTGTCCTGTGAGAAAGGTCCTGGTCTGGTGCCTCAAGCTGACTCATGCTATGATGAGTTATCCCTCTAAGAAGTTTTTATTTCTGTTTTCTTTCCCATTTCCCCTTCTCCTTTCCGTGTCTCCTCACCATTTCTCCTCACCACTGTTTCTTTCCTGCCTTCTGTTGTCCCCTGCTTCCCTCTCTTTATATTGTTTTTTTTTCTGTGTGCGTGCTGGTACAGCAGATGGGAAAGTCCCCACTTGGCCATGTTGATCATTGTGGTCTTCCCAGAAAGCTGTTTCCTGCCCACTATTTTACAGACCTATCCCTGACCGTTTCAGACTACTTAAGTTGGTGTGATGACATTCACATCATCTGATGTCACCAGCAAAGAAACATTTCAGTATCTCCCTCAAGAAGGGGAGCACTTAATGATCAGCTTTTGGTCAGTACTGCTACCTAAGAAGCAGCAAAAGAGATGTAGGGAGACGAGTCCAATAAAAAACTAAAGGACATTTATCCTTCACTAAACAAAGGTCACCGCAAGTAGTGCTGGGGGAAGGAGATTAAAGCCTGAAGGACCTTTGGACTGCAGATTCTCCAGAACCAGACATGAAACTCAACCTTTTTTACCTTATTATTGCATGGGCATACGATAGAGAATTTAAAGCAAAGAACTCTTGCACCATCTTAAATACCCTGTGGGAAATGGAAATAAGGAGCAACTTTCGTAGTGCAAAACCTGAAACCACATACTCTTTGAGTATGTCTCCACTTCACTAAATAAAAGAGAACCAGGCCAAGCCAGAGGCTGATTAGCTGCTCCTCTGCACCCGGTTATTTCATTCCCAACTCCATTTTGGAGGACTTCATCTGGTTCTATCCAAGGCACTTCTACATGACAGTGTGGGTATGAGCTGGTCCGGGCATCTTGACCTCATTTTTATCCAGAAGTGTAGGAATTGCCATAAAGACTAATGACAAAAAGCAGACAAGTTACCTTCTTCCAGTGGAAAATAAAGGTATGGGATGTATAGAAGTATGCTGGGTAACCACAGGGCAAAGATGAGCCCAAGAACACAACGTAACCATGAGGAAATACATTATGGTTTGGAGATCAACCAGTTGAGTAATTTCTCCGTCATCCCAGTAAAGGCAAGAAAATGGGCTATTGCTGATTTTTCTTTCACTTGAGCTGAAACAGTGTGTACAGTCCTAAACACGCACACCCGGGAAGATGCACTCAGCCTCAAGTGGGTGTGGAGAATGTCAGGATGATCAAGGCAACGGGAGACACTGTGCCAAGAGTATGTGACATGCTTAACCTAGCAAAAACTAAACCAAAAATATTTCCCCTCAACAGTATAGCTGGCAAATAATCTCCAGAGGGAGAAAATCAGCTATGCAAAGCACGGAGAAAGTAAAACAGGAGAATGGGAAGTGGAAAATTATTTCTTGCCACCAAAGCACTGCCACCTGGAAAAGCAGTGCCAAAGAAATCTTTTCCTGAGTAGTCTAACTGCTTTTAAGGCGAGTCTGATCAGTTTGTGTAGATGGACACACGGTGATGCTGTTGCTAGCAACAGGCACCATTTCCCTCCCAGAAGATCTCTTCCAGTGCTGTGTCCCTGCAGTATTCATGAGTGAGAACTGGAAGATTTAAGATGAGGTGTGTCTTGCCCAAGTGGAGCTATTTTTAAGATAGAGAAAAGGATGGAGCTAATCACTCTGAGCTGCCATTGAAGCCAACAAGGGCAGCTCCTGTCCGGATGACTCACGGAGCAGGTGGGGACACCTTGCCTGGCATTAGCACGGAGCCACTGTCTGTCCACCAGCCGGGACAGAGGTACTTGGGATGCTTTAAGTGCACGTCCTCACTGTGTGATTTCTTTACATTTCTCTGAACCTTTCATTGTTATGATTTCTATCCCAATATGGTTTATGAAATGGAAATCCTTGCTGTTTAGGGCAGTGTCTTGCAGATTTCCACACAGTCATGGTTCAAATTTTGACTTTGTCTCGGCAACCATTCCATACAGGTTTATTGTCCACCACAGTGTGGTACAGAAATATTGAGGTCTAAATAACCTGACTAATTTCAATTAATCTTGCTTGGGCCAGGAAAGCATCTGACCACACCAACACACAACTTCATGCATATGAATTTGAATTTCTTATAGTTGTGGTCTTCATACTCCTCTTCCTACTAAGACTTACCTTTTTACCTGTCTCTTCCCACAGAAATCAAGGTAATTATAGACATCCTTTTCTGTTTTTCTTGGACTTGGACACTTACTTGTTAAATACTCTGCTTGGATTTTGAAAATCTGGCATCAGTGCAGTTTGCATCTTATTTTACACTGTTCCATAGTAGCTAGAGGCAGCTGGTCAATCCCACAGTGCATGAGCAAAAGTCCCCAGAGCAGCAGAACAATCTGACTCTGCTCTGTTACCACCTCCACTTCTGGCACATCTTTTCTGGAACAATAAAATTTGATTGCTTCTTATACATTTGTGTATGAGAAGAAGATGTAATACTGTCTTCTATTGAAGGAAGATTATATTGGCCTTCAAATCAATTTCAATTCCTCATGAGTCTTCAATATAATTTTATTTCATCTTTATTTTTGGGTATTGCATTTTCATCACTTCATTCTACTTTAAAGATTGGATTTCTCCTGACACCCTCCACAATGATAAATTAGTTGTAATTGGGAACATTGCCTTTGATGGGAGAGAGTGGGTTTAGTCCTAAATATTTTAATAGAATCCTTTTACTTTCTTTAGTGGGATGTTGAAGAGTTTGAATTTTTGCTAGATCTCTTTCTTTTCCTCACACAAATGGAAGTGCTCTGGACCCCAGCCAGTGTGCAGTGATCTCCCAAGGAACTTGTGCAGAATTTCTCAAAATGCAATCTCAGCCTTGCTGCTCCTACACTCTTATTTATGCACGCTGGTAGTGCTTTCACTGAACACAGACATTTGCAT
The DNA here is from genome assembly GCA_036785705.1 of Acanthornis magna. NCBI lineage: Eukaryota > Metazoa > Chordata > Aves > Passeriformes > Acanthizidae > Acanthornis > Acanthornis magna. The sequence goes on from JAWUZG010000090.1 coordinate 21,200,204, forward strand.
TTTGGGAAGGGACATGTCCACATCTGGGAATGATGCTTTGTGACAGCTTTCTGCTTTCCTCTGATGGTGTGAACCCTCCAATAGCCCATTTGATCTGGCTTACAACAGATTTGATGTTTTTTCTTACATACTGTGCTCTCTTAGAAGAATCTGTGGAGCCCACCAACCTGCACACCATGGGGTAAGAAACATTATTTTGCTATACCAGCATCAGGCCAAAAACCTGTTCTTAATTTCACAGCTGTCAGTAGAGATTTTTGAAATCTTTTCCACATGGCTTTCCTGTGTGTGAAAAATAGACAGCTTATCAACTTCTTAAGAAAGACAGCATGTCAGAGGTTTTTCCTGTCACCTCAGGCCAAAGGGGGAGTCACAATGAAAGTGGAAGTAGAAATTTCCTCATAATGGGGATGTCAAGCAAAATTTAGCTAGATGGAGGACAAGAGGTATTTGGGTTTGGGTTTGAAGCTTCCCCTATTGAAGAATGCTCATCAGGCCAGGTACGAATTTTGATACATCACTTAGGGAACAAAGTTTCACTTTCTAATACTTCAGATCTACATTACAGTTTCATGATGGAGTAGAGCTAGTCCTGACTTTGCTCTTTTTAAAAATCTATTACTGAGCTATTAATGGAATAGGGTTATACAAGACATTAGTTTTTATAAGCTTGAAACTGATTGTTAAATATGTTTAATACGTGTAATGCTAAAATTAAGATCTGTAGTCACGTACATAAATATATAAACACCTAAAAATGTAAAAAAATTAAAGAAAAAAAAAGTTAAAGAAAAAAAAATATGAGCGTGTGTATGTGCCTGCATAAGCATGTGTATATATACATATATATACACACACATGCATGTGCTTTTTCAGATTGCTGTACATGGCTGAAAATACTTAACTCACTTATTATGGTTAAAGTATATTATTTTTCTGCTGCTGTCTTTAATTACTGGATATGAAATATAAAATCCAAGACTAATAAATCACAGAATCACAGAATGGATGGGGTTGGAAGGGACCTCTGGAGATCATCCCATCCAACCCCCCTGCTAAACCAGGCTCACCTGGAGCATGTTACTCAGGATTGTGTCCAGATGGTTTTTGAATATCTCCAATGAGGGATCCTCCACAGCCTCTCTGGACAATCTGTTCTAGTGTGTGGTCACTTGCACAGTCAATAAGTTCTTCCTCATGTTCAGGTGGAGCTTCCTGTACATCAGGTTTTGTCTGTTGTCTGTTGTCCTATTGCTTGGCACCACTGAGAAGAACCTGGCTCCATCCTCTTCCCAGGTGTCCCGCTTGTCCAGCCCACACTGGATGGCAGCACAGCCTTCTGGTGTGTCAGTCACTCCTCCAGTTTTGTATCGTCACCAAACTCCCTGAGGGTACACGCTGTCCCTTCAGGTCGCTGATGAACAAGCTGAACAAGTCTGGACCCAGTACTGATCCCTGGGGAACATCATTAGCTCCAGGCCTCCAGGCCATCCAGCCAGTTCTCAATCCACCTCACTGTCCACTCATCTAACCTACACTTCCTGTGAGGACATTATGGGACACAGTATCAAGAACCTTGCTGAAGGGATGGTAGACAATGTCCACTGCTCTCCCCTCATCTATTGATTCAGTCATTCCATCCTAGGAGGCTATCAGATTGGTCAAGTGTGATTTTCCCTTGGTGTATCCATACTGACTACTGATGACAACCTTCTCTTTCCTCTACACGCTTAGAGGTGACATCCAGGATGAGCTGTTTCGTCACCTTTCCAGGGATCAAGATGACACTGACTGGCCTGTAGTTCACTGGGTCCTCCTTCTTGCCCTTTTTGAAGACTGGAGTGACATTGTCTTTCTTGCATTACTCAGGCATCTTTCCTCTACTCCATGACCTTTTACAGATGATGGAGGGTAGCTTAGCAATATCTGCCAGCTCGCTGTGACGGCATCCTGTTGGGACTTATGGATTTGTGGGTGTCAAATCTGCCTAACAGATCTCTAACCTGACCCTCTTTGATGAAGGGAAAGTCTTATTTTCTCACATGTTTCCAGGGTATGGGATTCCTGAGGGCTGGCCTTAGCAATAAAGACTAAAGTCAAGGCGGTATTCATAAAGTCCACCCTCTCTGCTTCTTCATCTCCAGGGCACTAACCTCATTCAGCAGCAATTCCAAATTTTCCCTATTCTTCCTTTTGTTGCTCAAGTACTTGAAGAAATAAGGAATCATGATGGCACTCTGAAGGCAAATATATTATAGTACCATGCAGTGGTGATGAAAAATGCCCATTATAAGCCAGAAATCAAACATCTTGGAATGTACTGTGTGTGAAACACAGAGAAAGTTCTTGGCTGTGAGGCACAGTCTGAGCAACAGGGGCATAGTTCTTTGTGACTTCTGAGGCTCCTTCCGGGTACAGGAGTTCAAAGTAGATGAATTTCTTAAATGGAGATTTGGCTGTGACTTTCTATTCATAAAATCATAGAATCGTAGAATACCTTGAGTTGGAAGGGACCCACAAGTCCAACTCCTGGCTCTGCACAGGACACCCCAAGAATCACACCATGTGCCTGAGAGCATTGTCCAAATGTTTCTTGAATGTTGTCAGCCTTGGTGCTGTGACCACTTCCCTGGGGAGCCTGTGCCAGTGCCCAGCCACCCTCTGGGGGAAGAACCCTTTTCTAATATCTAACCTAAACCTCCCCTGACACAGCTCCTTGCCATCCCCTTAGTTCGTGTCACAAGAGTGAAGAGATCAGTGCCTGCCCCTCCTCTCCCCCTCACAAGGAAGCTGTAGACTGCAGTGAGGTCTCCCCTCAGTCCAGCTGAACAAACCAGGTGACCTCAGCCACTCCCCATATGGCTTTCACTTAAGGCCCTCCACCACATTCGTAGCCCTCCTTTGGACACTCTTTAAGAGCTTCATGTATTTTTTATATTGTGTCACCCAAAGCTGCCCCCAGCGCTCGAGGTGAGGCTGCCCCAGTGCAGAGCAGAGCAGAGCAGAGCAGAGCAGAGCAGAGCAGAGCAGCGCAGAGCAGGACAATCCCCTCCCTTGCCCAGCTGCGATGCTGTGCCTGATGTCCCCCAGGATAGGCTTGGCCCTCCTGGCTTCCAGGGCACAATGACACAGATTCAACTTGTCACTGATCAGGACCCCCAGGTGCTTTTCCGTGGTGTTGCTCTCCAGCCTCTCATTCCCCAGTCCGTACAAACATCCGGGTTTGCCCTGTTCTAGGCGCAGAATCCGGCACTTGTCTTTGTTAAACTCCATCTGGCTGGTGATTGCCCAGCTCTCTAAATTGTCAAGGTATCTCTGCAGGGCTTCTTTGCCTTCAAGGGAGTCAACAGCTCCTCCCATTTCCTGGAAGTACACACAGTAGAGATATACTATAAATAGTATTCCTAATAGTGGTTTCATAAATTCCTTGGTTTGTGCACCTTTCTGAGAAAGTCTCTGGCATTCATGCCCTGACTGTTGATTTCTCTTTGCTAAGTGACCCCGGTTCCCTATGAAAAATGCAGCTGAGTCAGTAGTAGTCATGCTTAGCTCAATATTTTCCCTCTGGTTCTCTGCTCATTGGACTTTCAAGGTAAGAAATTTGCCCAATGTCTGAGTGGAGAGGGGGACAGGGAAATGGGCAGGTGTCAGGGTATCCTCAATGCCCAAGCAGCTCAGGGGGTGCAGGAATGATTGCCACTGTTGTCCCTTCTCTTCCGATCAGGTACAAATCCTCTGTCAGCCTGTCAAACTGTCTCCAAAGCCAACTTACCCACATGGGCCCGGTCCTTAGCTGAGGTACGAACAGTAGGGGTGGAAACAGCAAGGTGTCCTAAACCAGGAGAGGCGAAGGGGAGGGAATATTTTGGTTTGGGAGCTTCCTTTTATCGGTGGGTTTCTCTGAATTGATCTTGCTGGCATGGTTGAGTGGGTAGCTCTGCATGCATTCTTGATCTAGAAGGTGTCTTTAGAGGACTCAGTTGCTTAAGGATTTTCGTTAGAGATCCTGTGGTTTTTAAAGGCTCTTACTAATGGCTTATGCAGGGAAAGAAGCCTTACACTGGCAGCAGTGGCAGGAAAGGCTTGTTTAGATGCGCTCTGTCTTTCCCTCAGCACGCTGGTGATCATGGTGTCAGCTCCACTGATGATGGGTTGGGAGCAGCTCCACCCAGGGGCATTGGCAGTGCCTTGGATTAAAGCCATGAGACATCTCTGTGGTGCATTGTGGCTTAGAGGGCCTGTTTTTTTTTAATGGCTTTGGATAATCCCAAAATAATATGTGGGGAGACAGCAACAACAGTTTTCAGTAATAAGATGTTTTGACACTTGCCAGTGCAAAGTGCATCACTGGAACTGGTGTCAGAGGCACATCCAGCATTTCCATAATTTTTCCCTCCCACAGCACAACCCAAAGAACATGTTCTTCTGGCCATTGCCAGGCTGCTCACGTCATGTCCTCCTGTGTTGCTGAGCTTTGCTGATTTTGAGTCAGCTCTGCAGGATCTCTCCAGAAAGACAGACCGTGCAAGCTCTAGATCAGACGGACAGAAAATAAATAGGAAGAGACACCACAGACCATGTCACCATGTCAGTAGTCCTTGAGCTCATCTTGCTCCTTGCAAGTGTGAAGATAGATTCTCCCTGTGACAGCATGGGCTGCCACTTGCTCTGTGATGGCCCTGACAGTAAATGTCACCATGAGAGACCCTGGAGATGGTTCTGCAGGTGAACATCAGCTCCTTTGTCCTTGGGCACAGTCTTGAATGTCCCATTCCTCTGAGAACAGGGCAACATGCTCTCTTATGCCATTCCCAACTGAGCCATATGCCCATCCACTCTTAGTTTTCCTGGGGCGACCTTTGCCTACACAGCCCAGCCAGCTCAGGTGTAACTAAATGCCATTAGGAATTTGAAGGGAAGGAAACTGGGAAGCGACCAGTCTTGATTGTACCTGGCACTAGCAGGTCAGTGGAGGTGGTATGGTGAGATGTCACTTGGGTGTGTGATGCGTGTTGGTGACCTATGGGAACATGTCCTTCCCATGGTCTCTGCACCTGGTTTTCCTTTCCACAGCAAGCAGGACACCCAGATGTGGGAAGGACTGAAGCACAGGCTGGGTTTGTGCTGGTGTGGAGTCAGGTATATCTGGACTGTTCCCAGGCAATAGGAAGGCTCACAAACCTAGGGGCATCCTACTGCCATGTCCACACACTGCCCGAGAGACTGAGCACCTGTGAAAGGCTGGCGTAGCAGCACTGAGCTGGGTATTCCACACACCACCTCCACTTCTGGACGATCCAGCTGTGCCTGTGCTGCTGCTAGAAGCTTTACCAAGGGAATTCTACTAGCTTCAATGTCTTCAGTGGTTAGGCGAGTGAGATTCAAAATTAAGAAAAGAAAAAAAAGAGAAGCCTATCTGAGAGCACTGGTTTTTAGAGCATATTCACATTCATTATCTGGGTTTATATTTTCTTTTTTAATGATGAGGGACCACCAGAAGAGATTGCTTCAGTTGCAGTAATAAAGATCAGATGTATGATGGTTTGTTCTTGAGCTGGATTATTTTTCTCATTCCTTCTGGATTGTTTGTCCTTGTAGTTGCCAAAAAAAAAGCTAACTGCCAGCATGCAAGGAGTGTCTCACCAATGAGCAAAGCATCCTTAAACATCCTGAAACTCTGGTGAGAGACTATTTGCAAGGAGAAACTAAACACAAGAAGGGATTTATCTGTTGTGGAGGGCTTTTTGGGCTGGACATCAGAAGGGTCCTGGAGCTGGCCTGCCAGAGACAGTCAGACTCCTTGCCTCCAGAACTGAAAGCTGGTGATAATGTAAGAAAAATCTGCAGAGAACAAAGATCCCCTCTTCAGGGGTTTCTCTTGCCAAAATTTTTGTGTTATGAAACACAGCTCCATGCTGAGTGAATCATCCCCAGTTGCATCTACCACAGCTCCTCAGAAGACATAACATCATCTAAGAGTTACCATGCTCAGCATCTCAGCACCTGGAAATGCATAACAAGCAAACCTGCCAGCCACCACTCTGAGCATTCAAGCCTTGAGTGATGCAATATGAATGGTGGACCAACGTCCAGAGCTTTATTTCTCAGCTTCATTAGCAAAGGCTCCAATTTTACTCCTGTGAATGGGAATGTGACTTGTATGACCAGGCCCCCGTGTTAGGCAGCTTTATCCTTTTAGCTGTAAAACCAAAAGGAGAAGCAGCGGTTGAATTCTGGCCAGTTTTTCTGAAAGGCAGAAAGGGAAATTGGGACAAAGAAAGTTCCTTAAGTTCTTTGGCCTCCTTAGGCTGTTGACTGGTGGACGAACAGATGTAGCTACATAACATCAGCTGAATGCAATTAAATATACTGCTCGTCTTTGCAGATGTCCAGGAAGATTCCTGTGTGCTGTATACACAGCACAACTGTGTGAGAGGAACAGGACTGCACAGCACATTGGGACATTCACAGCACCTGGCAGGTCACACTCAGTGCTGGCCAGGAAGCTGAAGCACCTCAAACAATACTAGACTCTCTCAGGAAATCTGTGCTTGTGCTTCATTTGCACTGTCTTTTAAATAGTCCATCATTTAGGCTGCCTCAGATATGATGCAGGAAATCAAAATGCTAGTCTGGGGATGGTACCACTGTTGAAACAGCATCTGACTCCTCCTGACTGCAATTGCACTTGGTTGTTTTGGATTAATCTTATTTCCACTCCTATCAGCCAGAAAGGCATCAGGTCGTTTCTATCTTGCCCATCCCAAAGGACCAAGAGAAGCATCAACAGCTCTAAGAGGGAGAAAAAGTCTGATGCCTGCTCTGCTGCCAGCACAGCATGTTGTTGTAGCATAAAGGAATATGCACCTCAGAAGGAAATGCCGAGCAGCAAAGTCTGCACCCCTTTCCCCAACACACTTAGGAGCCAAAGTAAAATATAAGATATGGTGACAGGATGTATGTTGAGGAAGGCAGAGGATATGTCATGAAAATTAGTGGGATAATGCATTGATTAAAATAAAAATAATAAAATCATAGAATGATAGAATGGTTTGGGACCTTAGAGGTCATCTAGTTCCAACCCCCCTGCTGTGGTCAGGGACACGTTTCATTAGACCAGTTTGCTCAAAGCCCCATCCAGCCTGGCCTTGAACACATGGAAGGGTGGAGCAACCACAACTTCCCTGGGCAACCTGTTACAGTGCCTCACCACCCTCACAGTAAAGAATTTCTTCTTAATTTCTAATCTAAACCTGCCCTCTTTCAGTTTCAAGCCTTTTCACCTTGTCCTATCACTGCATGGTCAAAAGTCCCTTTCCAGCTCTCCTGTAGCGCCCTTAAGGTACTGGAAGGTGCTATAAGGTCTCCCTGGAGCCTTCTCCAGACCAAAATACCCCCAACTCCCTCAGCCTGTCTTAGGAGAGGTGCTCCAGCCCTCTGATCATCTTTGTGGCTCTTCTCTTCTCTCCAACAGGTCCAAGTCTTTCTCATGTTGGAGGTCCCAGAGCTGTACAGAGCTCTCTTGGTGGGATCGCATGAGAGGATTGCAGTCGTATAATGCTCCCCTGCTCACTGCAACACCACTCCGTCAGGCAATCACAGCCTCATGTGGTCTCAAACTAGGGCTAAAAAGCTAATGTGAAGGGTGGCATTTCCTTCTGCTGTCTCTCTAGGACTCTAAGGTAGTTTTGGACTGAAAAATTAACTTTGTCTAGATGTACCGGCGGTTCCCTGAATGACAGGAGAACGTGCATATGAAGGTAAATAATTTGCTGCTGCTTCAGGGTTCTAGTCACCTAAAGACTTAATTTCCTGTTCTTATCTTCCTTCAAGCTCACAAGTTTACTGTTGCTTTAACTTTCTATGCACATAGCTATTTTTAGATTTTGCCGCCTGGAAATTTGAGGAAACATACCAAAGTACTTTTTAAGGGGTATGTGGTCCCTTGAGGGACCTAGAGGCATTGCTAACAATTTAACTGTCAGGAGCTTTATTTTTTAGAATAAATATGGTGGTACTTTTTTAACTGCATTTTTTACTATGATACTTCCATACTGAAGAGCCCCAGTCTTCAGCTCCCTGTGTAGAGACATGCAAGAACAGTAAATGGAGAAATGGCAGTAAATGGGAACATGGCATGTTACACAAGAGTTGTTAAAGCTTCATGAGAAGACCCCTAACAAGGACAGTCTTTAATCCTTTTGTAAGTAAACCATAATTTTAAAAACTCTATTACTTTATCTGCACTTTATATTTTGACTTGTGTTCCCCACTATTTTGTTGAATAAGGCATCAGGATGTTCTCACACCTCCAAGGACATTTCCCTCTTGTGAAATAATGGCTCACGGAATCTTGGTACCTGTTTCTTGTTCCTTCTCCCCCTGCACTCAGATGAGATCCCTTGTTAGCTGTGCGATCAATAAAAAACATATCTTCAGCCACAAATAAATCTAGTTTATTAAAATAAAAGTCTGACAGTTAATTCAATTGCCAAGAAAGTTGTAGCGTGGTCAGTAAAACAAAAGTGACCTCATAAGTGAAATACATATATCCTCTAAATGCAAAATTTTCTGGTGATTGGATGCATTGGACAGATAGAGACAGAAACACATTGATGAGATTAGACTGTAGCTAATTTTTTGCATTCTCTTGCAGTATTCAAAGTGTATGGCATCTCATGAAAGGCTTCAAGCTTCTCACTTGTTGCTGCTCAGGTCTGCTCCTCACAGGTGAAAAGCACAGAAAAAGAGTTTGCCCCTTCCTCCCAATTATGTGCCTGCTATATCTGCGCAGGTTACCATCTCGATCACATTCCCACTGCAAACCAGTGCTAATATTCCCTTTTTCATCAATAGCATGGGATCAAGGAGTCCATGTGGCATCATTAGGTCAGCTCTCAGGTATGCTGCTGCATTATTGAAGTAAGGATTTGGAGCATGAACTTTAGTGAAGACTTACGATAAAACTCTCTGCTTACATCAAAGGCAGCATCAAGTGACTGCAATAGATTGAACATAACCCTTAGATAGTCAAGAAAAAATGTGCCTTTCCCAGTGATTTGCCAAGTACTTTTCCACCTGACCAGCAATGATTTGTTTTCTGCATATTTCAGACAGAGCTGAAAATAGCTTGCTGCTGTTATTTTTGTTTGGGAGCAATAACATTCAGTTTATGGAGTTCTTTTCTCCATAAAAAGTTCAGAGCATTCAGAAGTATCTTCACAGGCAGAAACCTTCCTTTGGTTGAATTTCACAGTGAGGGAAAGCTTTCAGCATTTTTCTTAGTTTTCGTATAAGACTTGCTGCTTTCTTGGAAAATATGACTAAATTTCTTGTCTGTTTTTAGTAAAAGATGAGGTAATTAAAACCAAAATCTAAATATGATTAAACTGAGTTTGGAGCCTGTTTTCACTTATGCCTGATTTTTAGAAAAAATGTTTTAGAAAATATTCAGAGACTTAAAAATACAGACAGCCATTTGATGAAATTATCCAAAGTACATATAGGAGTAGCTTCCCGTTACCTTTCTAATAAAGTTCTCCTCCACCTTCTCTGTTACCCATCTTTCCTCCTGTACCTGGATTAGTGTTTCCCTGTTGCATTAGTTCATGTTTGATGTAAGGAAATTCAAACCAACTGGAAGTTAATCCTGTGAAAAAAGGGATCAGTTTCCTCCCCAGAGGAGACAGAAGATCAGGGATTGGGGATGCCTTTGGCAGCAGTTTGCTGTCAGACTGATTTACCTGTGCAGAGGAAACCACTCCCCAGGTACCTGTTTGGACCAAAATAATTTTAAAAGTTTGTGTTTGGATGCCTGCATGGGAAAGGAACTGTTTAGCCTCAGCTTTCAGAAAAGCACTGGCAGCACTGGGCATAAAAACAAAGTGTTGCAATGACCTTGAAGGAATTGACACCACATGCTCTGGGCACCTGCATCCTGCCCTTGCCGGCAGCAGTCATCTTACTCACAACATTCCATGATGATGCCACTTGCTTGAAATCATTCTCTCACTTGACAACCCGTGAAATGTTAAGCAAAATACCTTGGTGGCTGGCTCAGAGTGGAAAATTTAGAAATGTTAGTGACTTCTGAGCAGCCTGAGCCAGTGCTGGGTCCTGTTTGCCTCTCTTCGTGCTTTTTAAGCCAGCCTCAGCTGAAAGCATCAGTGATGCATTACATTTCTTTAATGTGCAACCCCTTTGCCACTGTTCGCAAGGGGAACTGACAGGGCACTATGAATCCGTAGGGAATCACACTGTCTGAATCCCTGCACATGCAGGGAAATGGAGCACTGAGAGGATCAGGCACAGGCACTGAAGTGGTCAGATGAGCAGGTTCTCTTTGAAGTCACCATCTGAGTATTGTGAAATGAAATAAAGGGACTCCAGTGGCAAGGTAAATTCCTTTCAATCCCTTGTCCTGGGGAGGGTGAACAACAAAGGTATCTCTAGACTGCTAAACAGAATACAACCAGGGGTCATACCCAGCCACCTGACCTCTGATCATCCTGACTGAGTTTTGGTCCCCCACAAAGAGCTCTCTCCCAGACCTTTTGTTCCAGAGATGCATGACACTGAGCAGCAGAGCTGCAGGCTGGCCAGCAGCGCAGCACACAGCCTCTGTCATTGAATAGTATGAGCCCAGTCTAGATATCCCACCGGGGCCATATATATACTGTTTTGTAATTCTGCACCAGCTACCTGCAGCACAGACTTTTGATTTTTACTTTGAAATTTTCAGCAGCAAAATAATAGAGGATGGGATCCAGGCAGCTGTTCATGGCAGCGAGGCAGAGAGTGACCACCAGCGCTTTGTGCAGGTTGGCCTGGCTGCAGCTGCTGTACATCAGGTGGACAGTCCTCAGGACGTGATATGGCAGGAAACAGATGAAGGAGAGGCTGAGAGTGATGCTAATGGTTAACAGTGCCTTCTTGTGACAGGTCGCCCTCGTGCTCTGCTGAGTCCTGGGCTTGAGCAGCGCTCTGATGGCAAAGACATAGCAGAAGACAATGGTGCAGAACGGCAGAATGAAGCCCACGACGAGGACAAAGCTGTTCATCATGAGGAGCCTGCTCGTGCTGGAGGGGTGGAGGTCCAAGCATTTGACAGGATTTCTGTAGCCAGCGACTCCCTTGTTGAAGAGAGGGCTGGCGGCCACCAGCACGAAGATCCATATGGCCACGCAGATTATCCTGGCGTGCTTCCTGTCGGTCAGTTTTCCACGTTTGAACGGGTAGACGATGGCTACAAAACGAACCACACTGAGCATGGTGAGGAAATAAATGCTGCCGTACATATTCACATACAAGGTGTAAGTCATGATCCTGCAGACAATATCACCAAATATCCAATGGGATCCCAAGAGGAAATACGTGGCCCGAAAGGGCAAAGTGCTCACAAACATGAGGTCTGAAATAGCCAAGTTCTGCATGTAAATGTTTACTGATGTCCTTTGCGAAGTCTGGAAGAAAACATAAATGGAGAGGCTGTTTCCAGCAGCACCCAGGAAGAAGATAAAGAGATACACGATGGGATAAATTACTTGTTTGAAGCCATCAATCGTACAGCTGGAGGAGCTGTTGGTGAAGTTGCCATCTAGTGCCACCTTGGAAATATTTGTAGTCTGAGCCAGGGCCTCCATTTTTCTGCCAAAGTGAAAAGAAGTGCTGTGAGTGCTGGGTTACAGGTTGGGCAGGGAGTTTGGATATTTGGGACTATCTCACTGAGGGCAGAAATTGCAAGACAACAGTGGGAATTAAGGATTTGCTAATGAGTAATTACTTGTGATGCCCCACTAAAAACATATCTCAAGGCACAAAGCCGCAAGTAAGCCCTAAAGAGATTCAGTATTATAGCAGCTGGTTGTTATCTCAGCCTATAAAAGTGCTGCCTTTTAGAGCTGAGTGCTCTGTGTGTGTTTTAATGACAAGTCTCTGATCCTTGCTGTGCAAAACAAGCCAACGCGCTGTCAGCCATTTTGTGGCAGGGAGGTTTTGAGTCCCAGTCACCTACCATGGAAACATCAAAACCTGATCAGAAAAGAAATCACTGCCCACTGCTAAGTCTGCATTTCAAATTAGGATGGAAAGCCAAAAGAATTGAATTTGCCTTTTGGAACCAGGGAAATTTTTCTGGTATGCTGTTGGCAGTATTTCGTGAGCAATACCAGGCGTATTTTGATGGATGTATAAATTAAGGACATTTTGACCTTAAACCCTCTGCAAATACTGTGCTAATTATGCACAGTTCCTTTTTTTAACTCACTCCTCCTTGCACTGTATTTTTTCTTTCTTGTTAGCTTCTGGTGGCTTTCTGTGTTCCCTTAACCTCTTTTGTGCTCAGCTGCTCTGCACTAGTCACTCATCTACACACTGCAGCATCCAGGCCAGCCCACATTTGCAGCCCTAATGAAAATGGCCTCTGAGAAAATGGGCTGTGTTCACAGAGAGTGGCATTTTTCCTCCTATGAGGCTACAATTGAATCAAATCAAAACCGCTCACCACTAAAACACTCTAAATAATAAATTTTTTTCTCATTAGTGTCTATTTCTTTGCTGAACTCTTGATTTCTTATCTCAGCTGTCCTGAGCTAGTAGTATTTTCAAAGGAAGGTTTCAGTAATGTTTCTTGTTTGACAGTGGGAGCAATTTCCTCTTTGTATTTGCCAACATATTCTAAAGATGGGGCATGGAAATTTTTAGCCTGAAAACCACAACTACATGGCATTTCTAGATGCATGGAAAAGAAGCTTTTAATTTGCCTCAGTGAGAATGATAATGTGTCCATGGTACACGACTGCATCCTATCTCTTATTGTGAACCTCACTGGCTTAGCAATTTGAAACTAATTTATTTGTACAGGTGGAGTCTCCCTGCGGGTAGAAGTTGGCTTTACATTTGGGTTCTCTGAATGCCTAGTTACCCAGTGTGGGATTTCCAGTGTGCTGTAAATGGCAGCAAATTTGCAAACTCAAGCCATGGTATGGGAGCCTGAGCTATGCTCAGAACAGCCCATGCTATCTCCAGGGTGGAGTCTCAGAGTCTGAGTCACTTAATATAGCAACCAGATGTGTCCCAGAAGGCACCTTCTATCCAGCCCCCCTGAGATGGGAAGCATGGGAAGCACAACCCCAGCCTGGGCTCCCAAGGAGCACTTAATGGATATTGGGTCTCAGCAAAGTCCTGGACTGAGTGAACACATGATCCTAAAATTAATCTCCTCCTCATTTAAGATCCTCTTTCCTCATGGAGGAGAAAGACAAGATATTCTTCTCAAAAACAAATCTTTTGCAATCAAAGGGTTTTTAATTGATTTGGTTTTCTGTACAAAACTGTCTGATATACATGTTTTCTGTATGAGATCAAAGACCAGCTTTTCTCCACATTGAGTATGCTTCTCCCATTTTGCAGAGAAACATTGCAGCCTGCAATGGCAAAGGGCAAGGGGAAGAGCCCTTCTGACTGTGTTTTCCTGTGGTCCAAGCATCCTTGCCTTCAGAAACCCCAAAGCACGAGAAAACATTAGTGAAGGGATCTGCCACCAGTTGAAGCATTCTCCATTGTGTGTGAAAGCTGTGAGGGAGAGGAGCCAAACGAGACTGAAGAACTTGGACCATGGACAAATTCCAAGCCCTGCTCAGCACTGTGAGTGATGGCTTGTACCCAACACTGAAGGATGGGATTGGGGCAAAGAAGATTCAGTTGATGAAAAGCCCTTGGGTCCCTGCACCCTGGGGAGAGCACTACCAGCACAGGGGCTGAGCCACCTTGCTCAGGCTCCTCACATGAGGGTATCTAGTCAAAAACTACCATTAAAGCTATTTTTACCTCTAACTGCACAAATGCTCCTCAATTGTCTTCCCAAATAAAGACCAAGAGTAAAAGTAGAATAGTGCAAGTGCAATTGAGAAAACTCGGCATCCTTGAACCTGGCAAGAAAATCAGTACTCAGACTCCTTTCCAAGTTATTCAGACACAAGTTTCAAGCTGTTATGGGATGTCTAAGAGAAAGAAGCTGGAGAGTGTCAGCTGAAAGCCCTTAAAGCATGATGCCTGCCCTCAGTAAAGGGCCAACAACAACCCATGCAATTTTCATATGCACGCTCCTATTAGCTGTGCTTTGACACACGGATCAATGTAGAAAGGAAGGTGAAGTGAAAGATGTATTTCACACAGGACTGCCTCAAACAACCACAGAAAATAGGGGGAGAATTTTACCCCTTCTTGAATCCAAGAACTGTTATTAGCCAGCTAAGGTTAGGAGATGTCTCCTAGATAACACGGAAAGAATGATCTGTCTAAGGACAGGCAAAATAATTTGTTTTCAGCAAAAGTGTCCAGACAGTCTGCTGGATCAGGAATGAACAGGATGGGTTAAGGGTGAGAGACTGGACCTATAGAACTTTTCCTGGTCCCCCAAAAGAAGGGAGATTTGCAGTAAGATCTAACAGCCCTCTGAGAAAAAAAGGAGAGAAAGGTCAAACTGAAATGGGATTCTCTCTTCAGTGATACTGCAAGACTTCTCTGATAGAACTTCTCTAACAGGAGACCTTTTCTATATATGAGTTTCACTGACGGAAGCTATCAAATGGAAGCAGCTGACACGTGTCTGAGGCTCTGACAATCTCCCTGGCAGGAGAGAGAGAAGATCAGCTGAGCAAGAAAAAGGCAGCCTTTTCTGAAATAATTGCTGCACAAATAGATTAAGTGTAGAGTTTGGGTGGGTTTTTTGTCTTTTCTTCATATCTGTGAAGTCTTTAAAAAATATTTACAGCTTGATTAGTATGGATTTTATTAATAAATATTTACCTTTCATTACAAATTACATATATATTATAAATTATATACTAGGGACGGCAAATCCAACTGCCCACAGAACCAATAGCCTGGCACATGCTATCTTGAATGTCTGATCAAACCCAAATCCTACATGTAATTCTGCACTGATGCTCGAAACCGAAAAAGAGACAGGGGAGCTGTCAGGCTTGGCATGAGGCCAACACCCTGCTGCAGGGGAAACCTCAGAGACCTGCAGGAGAGAGGATAATCAATAGGAGCCTGTGTTGCCATGCTACCAGCTTTATGTACTGGTAGTGTAGGATGCACGGGCGGAGGAGTGGCACTGTGCGTGAGGGACTGTATAACTTGGAACAGTGTAAAAATATTATGGCTGAAGAGAAGCACTGCGGGGTTCTTGTAGGCAGACACCACATACTCTAATAATAAAAATATAGTACTAGGAATGCACTGCCGAACTCCTTATCGTGATTATGACAGTTGCCAGAAAACATAAAGTGAGGGTAGGAAGATGAAAGCAGGTAGCAACGGGAAGAGGTTTTGGGTATCTTTATAAAGATGCAATGCTGCAGCACAATGAGATGTGATATCCATATGCAACAACTGCCTGATTCCTGGAATAATTAGTCCTGCAAATGAATCCACTACACGACATGACGTTCTACTTTGGCATTCTACCTCTACAAGATGCTGTTTGATCTTTAGTGCTGCACAAGCCCTAGTTCAAACAGGTTTTGGTGAAGGGAATTCTATTCTGGCAATCACAGTAGAGCAGGGCTCAGCAGCAGCATGGTGGGATGGAGGAGCAGCCCCAGAAGGAAGAAACCTACATAATTTTGGGGGCTGTTTAGAAACACAAACAGAAAATGCAACAAGCCTATATTCTGAACGAAATAGACATTTTAAGAAATACTGAGCCCAATGTCTATCAGTTGAATAGTTACCATGACTATTATAAGGAAAATACCTCCATTTGGAAAGCAGAAGGCTTGTCAAAATGGAGAGAACAGGAAAGTCTGTATCATGACAGATCAAATGGGGAGAGGAAACTAGGAGTATTAAAGAAAAAAGTGAAGAGCACCAAGTAATGGATGTTCTGGTTGACAGTAAGTTTTGTAAACCCACAAAATTTGAAAGACCACTTTGGAACTGGAAGAATTGCTTGGTGGCAAAAGATTTCTTAGGGACAAGGTCATAGCAGGAACACTGAGGGGAATCACTCTTCCTCACCAAAGATGTTGGGATATTTTCATGCCTGATGCAGTAAAAAGGTCAGAGGAGCCAGCTCCACTCGACAGATGTGCACAGGAAGTATTAAACCAACCAGATAAGTGAGAGGCCAATAAGTAATCAAGACCAGATGGCACTCGTATCAGTATCCCAAAGGATCTCAGCCGTGAGACTGCTGGCCAAGGCACGTAACCCACCATTGTAATCAGGCGCCGTGCCAGGGGACTGATGTGTCATCAGTGCAGCTCTCATTTACAAGAAAGGCTTGATAAGGCAGCTCAAGGCCGTGAGCTGGTTGTCAGTGCTGGGAGCTACTGACCACTGGGACTGATTTCCACCTCTGGGACATTTTGGGGGCATCTGCAATGAAGAATGAAGGCACTGAGCTCACTGAAATGCCAGTCTGCTGAGAAAGAGTCATTATGTGTTCTGAAAAGGGAGATCCTGTTCCACTCTCCCAGTGAAGAGCTGTGACGACAATGGATGAAGGGGTCCCAGTGGTCATTTTATATATCTATATCTATATCTATATCTATATCTATATCTATATCTATATATCTCTAAGGATGTACATATATGGCCAAGGGAGGAGATTTTTCCCTCTACTTCACTCTTATGAGACCCCACCTGAGCACTGCATTCATCTCTAAAACCCTGACATCAGAACATCATGGACCTGCTGGAGTGGGCCCAGAGTAGGGCCACGAAGATGACCAGAGGGCTGGAGCAGGTCTCCTATGAAAGACAGGCTGAGACAGTGGGAGCTGTTCCGCCTGGAGAAGAGAAGACCCCAGGAGACCTTATAGCAGCCCTCCAGTACCTAAAAAGGCCCTACAAGAGAGCTTGAGATGGACTTTTCACAGGGGCATATAGTGATAGGACAAGGGGGAATGGAATCCCTGGAAGTGTTCAAGGCCAAGTTGAATGGGGCTTTAAGCAAACTGGTCTAGTGGAAGGTGTCCCTGCCCACAGCAGGGGGGTTGGAACGAGATGATCTCTAAGATCCCATCCCAGCCAAGCTATTCCATGATTCTATGATATATGTGCATTTATAGAGTTGCATTTGCCAAAGCCTTCGACATAGCTCTGCAACAAAGCTTTCTTAAGTGCCTAAGTTACCAGAGAGCTGGAAGGCAGGTTCTTCTGTGGGCTGAAAGCTGGCTGAAGTGGAGGAAGCAAAGTGGGGGCTCAATAAATCAGCAATGAAGTCCTCTAGGGTTTGGTACTCAGACTAGATTTATTCAATATCTTTGTCAACAGCTGGAGATGACAGATCTCCAGGTTGGCAGATGCCACGCTGAAAGGGTGGCTGGTGAGAATTAGTGTATTTTTATGTAAGGTGATGCATGCTGGGGGAAAAGAATCTAAATCATGCCTAATTATATGAACTTTAAACTGGCTGTTACATTCAGGAAAGGGCACTTGGCATTGGCATCATTGACCATTTGCTGAAGTCAGCTCTGCATTGGCTACAGCAGCAGAAACAACCAAAATTGTCCACAAAATGAGGGGCACCATCAAGAATGCTACAGAGAATGAAATAGGGTATCACCTTGTATAAAATCTTGATGCATTCCCACAGTGGACAATTCTTGTCTCTACACTGAAAACAGAGATTATGGAGTTAGAGAATGTGCAGAGAGAGGCAAGTAAAGCAGTCAGCAGCCCTGGGCTACCCCAGCTCTTTACAGAGGACAGTCAATCAAGTCATATGGCATCTCAGCAGAGAATGGGATGGATTTCTGTGCCATGCCTGGACAGAAGGACACAGTCCTTTTGAAGATATGGGGTGGAGGGGTGGAGGTATTTATTTCGTCTAAATACGAAACCCCCACTGTCTGAAGGAGTAAATATGAAACTCTCCATTTCCAAACTGCTGCTCTGAAACACTGCATTCACTATAACATGGGGAATGGCACAATTTTAATAAGGTGTCCTGCAAATGCAAAGTTAAATAGGGAAATTAGGCTGTTCCATCAAAATATACTACTTTGCTATGATAAATATATAGAACCTCTTCTATGCCAGGAAAAAAAATGATCTTTGCATCTATCACAGTAAACCTTTGTCTGAAGAGGACCCTAGACAGCTGAGTCTGTTGTTTATTACCCAAATAGGAAAGCAATTATAATATCACTGCTATAGAGGAGGTCACTTGCATTTGCCACTGGACTTCCAAGAAAAACAGAAGTTCTCATGTTTTTTTTAAATTCCTACTGGCTTTCTTTCTAATACTCACTTTGTGTTTCAGGAGCAGCATTACAAAGAATAAATGTAAAAAAATTCAATATTTAGAATTAACACTAAATTCATCAAAACATGGCATATTATTAACCTTTCTACATGCACAATAATGAAAAAAAATCAAGAGTCTGACATTTAACACCTTTTATTTTTAAAGTTCACCATAAGCCAAATACATGTTTTCCATCTAGTTAA
Source organism: Acanthornis magna (assembly GCA_036785705.1). NCBI lineage: Eukaryota > Metazoa > Chordata > Aves > Passeriformes > Acanthizidae > Acanthornis > Acanthornis magna. Next base: position 21,218,669 of record JAWUZG010000090.1, read on the forward strand.
AAAACAAGGCTTACTTAATCAGATCCACAATTTCATTGTTATCTTCCATCTGGCAAACAATCCTAGTTACATAAAGCTACCCTTTTTTCTGCCAAAAAATTTCTCAAGACCAGCTTTGTCATAGAGGAGTTTGGTCAACGATGACTGCTGGAAAATAATTCTCTAACTGCAAATAATAAGAAAGAAAAGTTGGTTGTATTTTAATCATTGCAACCATTTTATCTGCATCAGAGAAAGTAGACGAATCTTGTCCTACCTCAGCTCGTGCACCTTCTGGTGTGTTCAGTATTTCCTTCGTCTGCTTGCTGCTGCTCACGAACTTCAGGTTTTTCAATGAAAAGGAAAACCGCAAAAACTTGATGCAAAACCCAAGTGCTACTAACACAGAAGCCACAGAAAAACCATGAGCAGGGTAAAGGGAAGTAAATCCTGATTAAAAATTCTTACATGTTCTTAAAAGAGAAATGTTCTCAGCTCAAGGAGTGGTGCTAACAATCACAAGGCAATCTTCCATTACTTTCACCCAATGAAAGAGGCTCTACAGCTACGTGGCATGTTGAGAAGCATTCTGAATTTCTATGTTTGGTCCCACATTTCTATATATGTACTTTTGTTAGTCAGAGTTGCTCAGAATATTAGAGGAGATGTCCATATAATCTTCACATGAATCATTAAAGATGTTCTTGGAACTACGGAGAGGATTTTTTTTTTGGTTACTTCCCAGAAATCACATAAATAACAAAATTGTAAACAGGCTGCTGGGATTTGCTGCATAATCTCATTCAACTTGTAATTCAAGGCTGAGTTAACAAGCTGAGGGATTAATTTTACTTAATATTTTGTAGAAAGAGATACAGCTCTGTTAGGCCATGAACAAACGCCTGCAGTGAACGCCTTAAGTTTCCCTCTTAAATTTCACCACTTCTTAGTGGAGCAATGCTGACTGCACAGATGGGTGCTCTGAGCCTGCTGTTGCTGTGAAATAGGTTTCTACACCCGCTATAGGTGTAAAAGCTTGGTTATTTCTCTTCTGTGCTGTCAGCATGTGCAGGTGGACCAGACACATTAAAGTGCTCTCTGGTTGCTGTGCTGCATTTCATATTGGCAGCAGGTCAGGAGTCCACACATGGCTGCTTACCACAGCAGATGGGGATTCTCCATAAAAACCCAACCTTCTTGCCACCCACACGTGTGGTTATCTACACCCCCAAGTGCTTTGGATAAAGATTGTAATGTCTTCTCTTTTTACCACTTGTACATGTGAACTTGAGAACAGACTAAATAGTTCTCTGGGTGTGCTCCCCACGTGGGGTCATGGTGGCAATGTGCAGTGGCTGCAAAGACTCTTGTCACCAGAGCTCACTAGTCTCTAGACCCACAAGCAGCTCTGGGGGTGTTTCTTTATAGCACGGAACTGAAAAAGGACATATAAAACCAGATAAGAACTAGTCTAACTCTTTTGGTCTCCAAGCACAACAGGTGGGTTTTGACACTTGCCTGCAATTGAATTGAGAGAGAAAAGTCAACCTGAAAAGCTTTCCGATAGAGATCCGCATCAAGTGAATTTTCAAGGTGACAATGAATGAGGACCCTCTTGAAACCACTGCTGCCTAACTCAGATTTTGCCAACTCTTGTGGCACCTAAGCCCTTGGATAAATGTCCTCTCCCAGCTGTGGTTGTGCTGGCCACTTTGGTTATTGTTCCAGCTCTTGCCCTGTCTGCCAAGGTCTGCCTGCAGAGTGGCTCGTGGGTGCTCCCTAACCCCATCCAGCCACTGAGGCAGCCACTGTGGGCACCTGGAACAGGACGGATCTTCTCACCCAGCTCATATGGACTAAAGCAGCTTAGAAATGGTCCTGTGAGCAGCTTTGTGGATGGAGTCCTGTAGTGGAGAGCCATGACATGCATCAGGGACTGTGGCTGCTTCAGCCAGCGAGGCCACTGCCAAAAGGCAGCTCTGGCCTCAGTCTTCACTTGGGCAATGCCCCAGTAACTCAGACTGCATCTTATCTGCAAGTGGCAGAGACTAATTTAGGCATTGCAGCAGCAGTCTGATGACATCTCCATCACAAGGCATGTGGCGATAATCACTTTGGGACTGATAGGCAGGCTGCTCTCAGATACAGAATCAGAGACTGAAACACGCAGAAAAGTTAAGACATTGATCACATTTTATTTTCCTGAGATATTTTGAGAACATCTCCTTCACCATGTGATATGAATATCTTCATTGCCTGGGTAATTTCCCACATTCACCTTCTTAAACGCCCTGCTTTCTGGAGAGAACTGCTTCCTCCCTTTTATAAAGTAATTCTATGTTTTGCTTTTAGCCTGGCTTTGAATAAATGAGGTTGGCTGCCAACTCACACTGCACCTGATGAGCTAGATCCGGAGTGACTGCTTGGAATTTTTTAGAAACATTCGCTGTATGACTCAGCTTCCGAGGGGAGTTTATTACATTTCTTACTAATAAAAACTTCAGTAATTCTGGAGAAGACATCTCAGAATATCATGAAGAATCAAAGACTTTCATCACAAGATGCTGTGTGCATATCACATATTCAACAGTTAAGAGCCTAGACTATTTCTGAATTTCTGAATCTGAGTCCCTAAAATGCATAGATGTTTGAGGACACAGCAGAATGCAAACCACCCCTCTGGGCTGCAATTAGTCTCCATCCTACCCCTGTTTCTGTTCCTTTTTGCACTTCTGGCTTCACAACAGCCCTGTTTCAAGACCGAAATGGAGGAGGAGGTTACTCATCCTATTCCTTCCCCTCCATCATAAAACCACATGCCCTCCAGCCCTTTGCAGGGGTACTGCTCACAAAGGAGGGTTCCAAATGTGTGAAGAAGCCAGACTTTGGATCTGAAATAAGTACTCCAGGCTAATTGAAGCAGAAATTTAGACTCTCCTTCCCCTTTTCAAGGCTTCCTATAGGCTAGTTCAAGTGTCCTTACGGGCTGAGCACTCTCTGCTGGGAGTGCCAGTCAAGGAGCCTGTCTACCACACTCCCTGTATGGGACACCTTGGACATCAAATGCACATCATGCTGTCGTGTGCTCCACAGGCCAGGCCTCCCCCTCCAGCAGTTCTGTGCCACCCTAAAGCCAGGTGAGGTGCTGTCTCACAATGGTCCATCCCCACCCCATTTCTGGTGCAGCCCTCAGCGCTGCACTCTCACTGGGCAGTTGTCATCTGCTTCACACCTCAGCAGAGGGGCCAAGAGCACCTGAAACCCACATGGGTCTTGCTGGATGTGCACAGCCCAACAGAATCCTGCAAGATCATCAGCTCACAGAGCCTGGACACTCTTGCACAGCAGCTCCAGCATCTCGGCTTCCCGCAGATACAACAACTGTGCATGGGAGACACGGAAATCCCCAGCACCAGGAGAGCTGGGATGACATACCAGGTCTCCCAGGCAACCCAGGTGAAGGAGCCTGCATATTTTTCCAGTTGCTCAGTCAATGTTTTGCTGTCTGGAGGCACAAACTTCTAGTGGCAGAGTTTCACTTTTTTCATGCCAGAAGATTTTTGGTAAAAATGGATCTGTCAAACAAACAGAAGGGATTACCTCCATTGAAGATTTTAGCACTGCATGACTTCAACACGGCAGTTTAGCCTACTAACACATATCTATTTCCAGAGACCAAAATTACAAGCCTACATTCATTTTCTGTTCAATCCAGAAAAAAACCAGCATCCAATGTTAGTAGCTCATCTGCTGTCAACCATAAGGCTGGATGGATGGCAAGACAAAAGTGACAGCTGCATGAAGAAGGGGGAAGAAGCAGGGGCAATTTTAAAAGGAATTATTCAGAAAGGAAAAGCACAGACGGTTTTCAAGCTGTTTCTTTTGCAACATTAGTAATGACATCTTTTTTAATTGCCTGTAGTCCTTTCTTATTTGTTTACAGTTCCTCGTTAAAATACTGTTGAGAGTAGAGGAGCCTTAATATACAGCTGGAATGGAAAAAGACATCTAATGCTGTCTTTAAATAAAATAAACTGTTCTTGTTTAATGAAGAAGCACTAAAACTGGTAATGTTTTTGCCAGCTCCCTCAAAGGTGGCTCTGGGCATTGGGAAAAATTGATTGTCTCCAAAAGCTGTGGAGCTGATGGTAGCTGGGAGCATTAATGCTCTTCCCAGAGAATAATCGATCCAATCCTTGATTCTGAAAAGACTGAACTGGAGCAGGACAAAACACCAAATACCTTCTAAGGCCTTCTTCTAAAACCCATTGAAGTCACAGGGAAGAATAGTGTCTTTTCGGATTAAAACCTAAATTAGACAGACTCAGAAACTGTGACGGGGGAAAAAAAACCAACTCTCTTTTTTCTTTTTTCTTCAGCTAGCTAAAAGCATTTCTGATCTAACATGTGCAAGCTTGTCAGCTTATCAGGTTTAGTCTGTCTTCTCCATGTAATGTACCTTTCTCTACTTACCTATCACCATGGTGCTGAAGTTGCTTGCTGCTTGGGTTGATATTTCTGGTTTGTGTGTTAGACATTACAGGATTGCAAACTGGCAGGATAATTAAAGTGTGGCATTTGAAGGATTTGGCAATGAATCTAATTAATGTTATCTCAGGATTTGGTCTCTGAAAGACTTGTTGTTATTTGTGTGTGTTGGCACATGCATCCATGCATGCACACAGTGCTGTGTTTTGGTCTGTTTATCACATATTAAGTGTTCTGTGAATCCTGAGAATTCTGCTGAACTTTTCTTCTGTACAAATATAGAAATTTAAAGCAAAACAAGCTTACGTTTTTCTCTCTTTAGTGACTATTTCACAATATCCCTGACCCAAGAGCTGGATCAAAGCCAGCCACAACATTCTAAAATCAGAATGACCAAAAGTAGGTGCTCTGCTTCTTATATCCAATGGCCAAACACCACTGCGAGATAGAACCTGCAAGTCCTTCCACATAACCCACTAGCACCAAGTCCACTTTCATATCAATGTTCTCATCAACAGGATTTAGCAAAAGCTTTATGAGAGAGCACAATGTGCCTCACTGCAGCTCCATTTGCTAACCGCAGCATCTTCACATAACTCCTTTTTTCCCCAAATCTGGTGCTTTTGCTTTCTTACCCAATACAATTCCAGCGTTATTTCATGCTCTCTCTGTTTGTGGCAGGAGGTTGTGCATGTTCACATACAACAGGTGTGAGTGCAGCTGCATGTATGCATTTATATACATTCAGAGGCAAGCTCTTAGACACAACCCATTTATGGACATGTTCATTTGTAATAGAAATGCGTATGTATATACACACGCTCTATAAAAAGTTGAAATCGAGCATCAAGACCAAATTGTGTTGGCCAGAATTCAGGGAGCCATGGGAATAAATATGGGACATAAGTCCCTGCCCTTTTAATCTGAGACTGATGTGTTCTACCTGCCAGAGGTCCCTCTCCCTGAAGCATATGGGAAGTTCTTCCTCCAGGCACTGGCTGCAGCTGACACAAAAAGTAAGTTTAAATTTTTGTCCTTGGTCTGGATTATAATGATGTTTCTTCAAATAAAACTCAGATGGGATTAGATCCCAGTAAACACATTTTCTATTCTACTGACTTTGGGAAATTGTTTATTGTGTGCCGTTTGATGTTTTTTAAACTGTGTTTTACGATGTCATATAAAGCTATCTATGGATGTGATTTTGAAAGAGATGACCTTTTGTCCCTTTTTTTTTTTTTGCTCAGAATTTTAGGAAAATATCCACATGTCTGTGATGGGCCATAAATACAGTGAAAAAAAAATGTCAATTTATAAATTAAATTTCTAGCCTTGAAAACTGCTAGGATTACATATTTCTTTTGTAATTAGTTTGCAACTAGTGTCCCCCCAGATAAAAATGAGAATTCATTTAAGCTCATCTTTGTCACAGACTACATGTTTTTGTGACATGGTTTTATGAAATCCTCTTTACAGTCATGTACTGAAAATAAAACTGTCTAAGCAGTGTGCTGGAGGCCAAGAAGGCCTACGGAATCCTAGGATGCATTAGGAAGAGCATTGCCAGCCGGCTGAGGAAGGTGATCCTGCCCCTCTACTCAGCCCTGCTGAGGCCACATCTGGAGTGCTGTGTCCAGTTCTGGGCTCCTCAGCGCAGGAGAGACAGGGAGCTCCTGGAGCAGGTCCAGTGTAGGGCTACAGAGATGATTAAGGGGCTGGAGCATCTCTCCTACGAGGAAAGGCTGAGGGAGCTGGGCCTGTTCAGCCTTGAGAAGACATGACTGAGAGATCTCATCAAATGTCTATACATAAGTGAAGGGAGGGTGCCAAGAGGGTGGAGCCAGGCTCTTCTCGGTGGTGCCAAGCAATAGGACAAGAGGCAATGGGCAGAGACTGATGCACAGGAAGTTCCACCTGAACATGAGGAAGAACTTCTTTACTTTGCAAGTGACCACGCACTGGAACGGATTGTCCAGAGAAATTTCCTTTACTGGAGATATTCAAGAGCCCTTTTGATGCAATCCTGTGCCATGTGCTCTGGGACAACCCTGCTTGAGCCGGGAGGTTGGAGCAGATGACCTTCTGTGGTTCCTTCCAACCTGACCCATTCAGTGTTTCTGTGAACTCTGGGTTTCTTTGCAGAAGACAAGAGAAGCCCAGGGTGCACTCTCCTCCTGCATTTGCTCAGCCACCAAGTCCAGGGGCACCTTAGTGTCACTGGAATTGTCTGGACAGATTAAACCCTCCAACACTATCTTGTAAGTGTTAGTGGGTTAGGCATTTCTTTATTCGGGGCAGGATGTGTAGCGAATCATTTTAGCCACATGCACCCCTCTCAAGACTTTTCATTTATTTATTTATTTATTTATTGATATACTTCTAGCAAACAAAGAAGCTAATGTTCGTTGATTCTAAGTTACATAATTCTCTTTATTAATTAGTATTCTATCCTCTATTGATTACTGATCTCTCATTCCTCATGGTAATGAGTCCAAATTTTTTTATCCCTCTTATCTTCTTTTTCAGACAAGGAATCTCCAGCTCTCTAGACTGTAATCACCTCCGTATCTTCTGATTACTCCAACATGTCCTTGAAGGGCTGTACATTTAAGATCCCAGATATTCAATCTTCAGCTCCCTCAGGCTTTGTTTATTGACCCCTACCAGGGTTAGTTTAGCAAACTTAAGGTTTTGGTGATTTAATGATCAAAGTAAAAATAAGAGTCTGTGAAAAAGAAACGTAACTGGTGCTGGCTAAAAGTGAGCAGTGCTTATGAATAATTAAAACAACTAATTTAAAATTAGTTAGGGAAGTTACATAATTTCCAATATCAGCATCACTCTTTGCGGTTAGCTGTCATCAGGTGACCTTGTTCACCAGCTCAAGTCGTGTTTGGGACCAGTCTGGGCAGCTCTGGGCAGCCTGACATGAGCTGGCTTCAGTGGGTAATAGTCAGTCCATCTTGCATGGGGTTTTACAGTGATGATTAAACTACCTCACATTTGCTTGCAGAGTCCTCAGTGCAATGTGGAGAAGATGGACAGAGGCTGACTGGTCTTTTGCTGGAAGAAGAAACTAAAGAGAAATACACAATTTAATTCAGTTTTGTTTGGCAGCAATGTTTCTTCCACTTTGTTGCTGTTGCTACAAGACCAAAGCTGTAATTTGCTGGAAATATGGAACATGCAACCAGAGAAGAATTAGCACAATGGTTTTAGTTTTATGCAACTTTCTCAACACCCAGTGACTGATCATTTAGAAGAGAATAAAGAAAATGAAGTAAGCTGTTTGTTCAGCATGTTCCAACGCCCGTCCATCTGCTTCCCTTTGTACTCACTGTCCCTCAGCCACAACTTTTCTTATCAGCCACTTTCAAAAATATGACTCATTTTTCACATAATAGACTGGGTGGAAAGTAGAGAAGTTTTTATATGTAATAAGGCTTTCTCTTGCCCAGGATCTCCTGCATTAGCTCATATTTTATTTCTCATTAAAGAGAATGACACAATGAAAATGTACTGCTTCTGGCCCTAGTTAGCTGCAGCAGGACTCACTGTCTGTGCCACAATTAGCTCTTCTCGGCTCTTCACAGAACCAGGTACATGAGGCTTTGGTACAGCTAATTCTAGGACAAGGAGGGGCCGCTGGGGGACTAAGTGTTAGCACAGTTGGTACACAGACTCCTCCTCTCTACTCCTGAAAGCTCAGCTAACACACTTTCATGGCTGCAAAGCAGAAGCTGCTCTAAAATGGGGACATTGCCCAAAACATCTGCCCACTCAGCTCCCTCAGGCTTTGAATCTGCGTTGCAACACCACAAAAGCCATATCCCCAGGCAGACGAGGTGGCTCCATGGGAAGGGTCTGTGTTGTCCGCCTTGTTGGAGACATCTTCAGTAACCATCCCTTTTCCATGGTGTCATCTCTTCTCTGCTGGCAGCAAGGCTGATCCTGGATTCCCAGGTGAAGGCTGTGTTTGCCTAGCACATTTATCCCCGCTCCTGCTTTCCACATGCTAGACTGGTTTTAACAACATCTTGCCTGGCTGAGAGACAAGAGGCAAAACACACAGCAGGCTGTCAGCAGATTTCCAATTCAGATGAAATCTCACGGCTTTTGTCACACAGATCTCGTGCTTTCTCCCAGTGAGACCCTCATATGCATCAGACAAGCACTGCTGCCACCAGAATCTCTCACGTGCTCAACTGATTTCCCTACGATCAGAACATGACTTGCCAAGAAAAGGGAGACATCCAGTAAACCAAGAGGTCCCCTCCCAGGTCTGCTGGGACCTCTGACCCACTCCTGCGATGTGTGTGGCACCGTGCCGGGGTAAGGAAAGCTCTTATCAGTGCAAATTATGTCTCTGACTGACAAACGGATGCTTTGCATTTCTCAGTGCTGAGCAATGCAATTTTTCTTTCTTGCTGCAATCACTAGTGCCCATGCACAGGACAAGAGTGGGACTGAGGCCCATCACATCTGCTTGAGATGCTCAGACTTTGCTAGGTTATTTCGTGACACTAAAGTTAATACAGAAAGTCAAAGGCTTACATAACGAAGAAACAAGATATAACAAGTTAATATGCTTTAAAATCAAGGCAGCAACTTACCTTCTGTATCTGATAATGACTTGATAGAACTACATGCTGCAGGCTCTAAGAAACATCACTGAGGAAAGCTCCAAAGAACAAGACCTTTAATATGTCTTTTGCACTTCATTTGCTCCATTCGACATTTTAATTTCCTAAGCATCTCCTAAGTGCCTTCAGTAGGATAGTAAGTATAATTCCTATGAGCTAGCTAAATTACTCCTAGCAAATTTGTATCAGCACTTATATTGTATTAGCATCATTACATTATAATTTAAACCTTTCATTTCACCACTAATCAAAGACAATTTTTGCAAATAAAACAAATCTAATTTGCCAACAGTATCATGTCTTACTTTCTTTTTTAATAATTAAGAATGCTCACTATAGCCTCTGTAGGTAATAGAGTAGCTTCTACATATTAGCAACATTCCCTTTTGTCAAGCAAAATTCCTAGGTCTAAGTATCCTCAGCTTGCATCTGTGCAAAGCAGCATTATGTACAATATCCACCAGATATAACCCTGGAAAATTCTGCTTCCCTTTGACAGGCAATCCTGAAAACATCTGCTGGTGTAAGCAAATTGGCTGAGGAAACTGCATGCTCCCACTTTAGGGATGTTTTCTGTTCATTTTTCATCTCTCTAGTGCATAGATCCATCACTTGTATTGCTGACACATATTAGAATGGGAATTGTAAGACTAAAGTGCTGGAATTATCCAAAAGATGAAAGCACAATTTTACTGCATCAAGAGTTTGCAAGCGGGCAATAGATGCTCTTTTCTATTTGAAATGGCAAACTGTAGTAAACTTAACACAATTTAAAATATTTTAAAATTAAAGCTTCCTTTGCTTCAGCACAAGAAATCTTAGCCACAGCCAGGATTCACCTCTATAAAGATACCATCCAAATTATGTTTGGCTCTTTCTTGAGATACAATATACAATGTCTACAGGCCATAGCCATAAAAACATGAATATATTGCTTCCCTTTATGCAACTATTCAATGGAAAGAAAAAAGCAATCAAACTAGGGATGAAGAGCTGGTCCTTGTGTATTAACTCACTGCTGGGTGACCATCAGGAGAGCAAGAGGAGAGACTGTAGCTAGGGAGCAGTGACTGCCTTTGACAGTGCACAATAGTAGCCTTATTTAAACTACGCAGAATGATAAGCTATACAGTAAGAATTAGCCTTGTATCTCATCCATTTGTGTGTGCCTGGGAAAAAAAGCTCTTTCTGGTGTCAGAGATGAAAATAAAAGAGATTATATATCCAATATACTGCTGCCAGCTGACGGTTTAAAAAAATATTTTAAAAGAATTTTTAAAGAAGAAGAGGAAGAAGAAGGAGAAGAAGAAGAAGGAGAAGAAGAAGAAGAAGAGAAAGAAGGCTTTATCCTGAAGACTAGGTTTAGGAAGGTCAAACCTATGGATATACAGACATGTTCTTCATATCATTGCAAGAGAAAATCAGATATCAGGAAAGGCCACACAAAATCAGTCAAGATATTCACTTTTCCTGGCACCCTGATCGTGATGGAGACAAATCAAGGATGTTTATGGAGCAGTTCAACAAAAAAAAACTACGTGGCAATGTTTCCCTAGAACAGTCTTTCAGCTGTCTACAATTCTTGCTTAAGGATTTGCTGCAGGAGAACAATCTGGTGATTTAATAACCCTTGATGGGTTTTCCTTCAATGAATGTCAACCTTTGGCAATCCAACATCTTGCACAGAAGAATTCCTTTGAATAATATAATGGAAAATCCTTTGGCTATCATGGAAAATAAATGCTGCAAAATTAGATCATGTATATTAGAACTTCCTGCATGAAAATCACATTCTTTCATCTTTTTTGACCCTGCTGGCTGTCACCTTTCTTTGAGACTCTTTGCTTCTTCTACTGAAAAACGACAGGAAAAAATTGTTCCTCCCTACAGGTGAAGAAAACATTGTCTGGTTCAGAATGAGGATATACCTAGAGCAGCATCCAGTCTCCAAGGAGGTGACAGAGAAGTACAGGAACAAGGCAAACTTCTATACTATTATTCTCCTTAGTATTTTCCCAACTTGCAGTTAATTTTAGCATGGACAATTTTGTTTATTCTGAACACAGTCCCCACTGGCTTCAGTTTTGGGCCCCTTGAGCCAGTCAGTACAGAAAACTGTGGTGCATTTGAAAGAGAGCATACATTTTTCTAGCATTAAAATAGGTGGAAGTCTTTCTTTTATTTCCAAACTTGACATGAGTACATTTTATTTGTAATCACCCTTTCCAGGCTGTAGACCTTTGACACAACCCTCATGTCATCTCTGGCAGGTTGGAGGCTCCCAGGCTACACATTTGTTCTATGTATGGAAGCCAGGTTTCTCACCTTGGTTATTGTGAACTGTAAACCTTATTGAAGTTAATAATCAATCACTGAGCAGGGGAGTTCACTGCTGCACAGAATGTTAAAAATTCTGAATTTCCCCAGTGGTGCAGTAATTTGGGGTTTTTGCTTGCCCCCAAACTCCGAGATCTTCATACAACGAACTCCTGTGTTTGAGAGGCAGCTGTGAGCTCAGAGCCCCCCACCTTAGGGATAAAGGTAAAACGGCTGAACACGGAGGCTTCTGATGTGCATCATTTTGCATCTGTGTCTACTAAATTTTATGTGTCATTTAATTGCTCTGTTATTCATACTCACATGATGCTTTTGCAGTTCTTCAAAGTCAGTCCTCATCTTTGCTATTTTGCAGAATAGCAAAGTATTCTACACATCAACTTTTATCTCCTCACTTTCTACCTTCTTTTCTGGATTATTTTATTATGTGGAACAGTTAAGTCCCAGCAAAGACTTCTGGAACACACCAGTAGCAACCCCTTTTTGCCCTAAAAATTTATTATTTTCTTCTACCCTTCCTCCTGATTATTAACACAAGGACCTTCCCCTCTGTGCACTAGCTGCTCAATTGCATGAAAGGTTTACATTTAGATTCTTCAATACTCTTTACACATCATCAGATATGCTGAATCCAGACCTCCTTTATTCCCATAATTTTCCATTCAGAGGAATCCAGTATATTTTTTGGGACACAATTTACCATTGTAAAATTTCTTCCTTACTAGGAAAAAGTTCTTCCTGACTAAAAGCAAGTTCTTCCTCACACTGTCTGGTATATGCATCAATCTGCTAATTCTCTATGGTTCTTTAAGAGCATTACTAGTAATTTGCCCAGTACACATGCCAGGTTTCTGAATTAGTGGCTTAATTTTTCACATTAACTCTCTTCCATTCCTTTGGTAGTAAGACAGCTGTAAGTGCAACATTATACATTACAGTGAGAAATGCAGCACTTACTGCCTGGAGCATCTTGGGTTCACTTTGGATAAAAACCATCAAGTAATGGGGACTCATTAGTATTGATATTGCCTGCTTGTTCCAAGACATTTTTAGTTAAAATGGAGATATGTCCACAGATACATTCTCTGCAACAAGGGCTATCCAGACTCTTCTTCAGTGCACAGACCCAAAAAACAGAATACTTTCTTTTTTTTCCTGTCTATGGCTTTTTCTTCCCTGCATGTTTCACACTCCAGTCATTCAGCCACTGAAACAAACCCCTGACAGACTTTCTGCTCCTGACATGATTTTAGGATTTATTAATTTATTTGAGTAAATGATTCCCTGGATTATTTGAATTTGGAAGGTGAGTTGTGTTTAGGAGAAAGTTTTCTGGCCTGCCTTGCTGCACTTTTTACTTAATTACAGCAAACAGATCTTCCCATTCACTCTAACTGGGCACAACTTCAGCTGCTCAAAGGAAGTCTTCTTGTCTGTTACAGCATTCCTTTCAATGGTGTCTGTGTATGCTGCCTTCATTCTCTGCTTTCTCAAATATTTTTTTGATCAGCAGAAAGCATTTCCTTTGTTCCTCCACTGTGGCACTCTTACCTGGTACTGAAATTGTGTGCAGAGATTCAATGCCCTTGTAAACAACTTCTTAATAAGCATCTTCACCTTTGTACAGCTCCCATTGGCAAAATTTAAAAGCTGTAAGGCTGTTGTTGCTTCTTTGAGTGCTCTTGCTTCTTTTGATCCTGAAAATGCTGTAAATTCAAGTACATCAGGGTCACAACTACCAAATGGCTCTTCCACAGTAACAGTCACTGTATGCTAACATTGTTCTTCACAAAGTGCCAGGTAATCTCTGCCAGCTGAGGCAGAGCAACTGGACTAGACAGCATCCAGAGGGGACTGCAACTTTCTGTGATATTATTAAGTAAAATTATTTAATAACAATAATAGACCAGAAAATAATGTAATATGGTGTGGTGATTTAACCGTGATGTTGTTGGCTGAGATACAAACAGTACAATAATTGAAATAAAGTTAAAGTTACTACTACTAATAGTAATGAAAAGAGAGATAACAAAAAACAGGAAAGTAATAAAAGGATGCACAATACATTTACTTATCATCCATTGACCAATGCCCAGCAAGTCCCTGCACAGCCATTGGCCCCCACTGACCCTCTCCCCCCAAGGTGGAATTACAGACCTGCCTTTTCTTGGCCTTGCACAGCGTGCAAGGAGCCTTTTGGGGAGCACAGCCAGAGAGATCCTGATACTCAGCTTCCAGCTGGACACTGGTCACAAGTACCAACACCTCTCCAGTATTGCCTAGAAGCTGGTTCAGATGCACTTTGAGGTGCACTTGGCAAGCAAGACGCTGCTATGAGCTCAGTTATTTGTATGGCTGATGACCAAACTGGCCACTGCTACAGCTTTTCCTCCCTTCCGTGGGTATCTCTGTGTCCAGAGAGTTAACCTTGTGCAAGCAGCTTATTTCTGATAGATAAGACTTGGGGGAGGGAAGGGAGTGATGGCAGCTACTTCATTCTGATTAGTTAGGGAAATACAGCAATATCAGGGCACCCCTGGGAAAAGATTCATCTTCTTGTGGTTTCCACTGTAAGGTAGAAATAGTTCAGTAAAAAGTTACTCCTGAAAGAGTTATTTAAGGATTTATTAAAGGACTTAATTCTTCAAATTAAAGACCAGGGGATTAATTCTAACCTGAAAAGTATATGTCTGATGCAGAAGAGTCTGTTTTTGTAGAAGCCAGCAGACCAGCTGTAGGCCACGCTTGGGCCACACTGGAAATGAAATGTCTTCCTAAGTGACTTTAAAAGTCCATGGCAAACAAAGGGAAGGTTTTAAGATTGAGGGTTTCTGAAAGACTGCAAGGGGGCTTCTTGAAGCACAGGAAGAGGTAAAAGGAATCAGGGGGAAAAGGGTATTTTTTCATTTTAATAGCACAAGATGACTAACTCAGACATGTTTAGTACTTGTCAGACTGTCACTGGAAGGGCTCAGAAAGTGGGCGGAGATCTCTCCCCGTGGTATCACTAATCAATAGATAAAGGCAGGCTGAAGAGGGAAGCACACAGATCAACTCTAAGACCTGAACTGACAGAGACAAGGAATTGTCTTGTAGGAATTATGGCTTGTTCATAGCAATGATGCCTGTTTATACTTGGAGAAGTATTAATAAAATGTAGACAGGAATAGAATGAGGTGGATTGTTGCTAACATAGCTATGAAAGAATATTGAGATTGCAAACACTTGTTTCTCTCCCAGGAGCTGGGCTGGTGAAGCTGTATTTGGTGGAACCTTGAATACTATGATTCAAAATAGTGCTGGGAGGGAATGAGGCCTTTGGTGCCCAGATTAATTTATTAGGACGACAAGTCAGGTCCTTTGAAGCTCATCTTGGGTTTGACCATCCAATTGCTACATGGGTAAAATTCAGCATCCCAGGAGGAGAAGACCCAACGTATGTAAATTGGTTACCTCTCAAATCAGGAAACCAAGGAAAGAATAGTTTTGTTAACAGATTTAATACAGTTGTAGGAAGGATATAAAAAAAAGTCTGCAACAGATAGACAGGACTGGGTACATCAGGGGAATACAATGAACAAAGAAATATCCTCAGCATCTGAGGCAGGGGAAGGCTCTCAACAGGGCCATCAGCATACTGTGCCCACTGAAAGCTGTCCCTGCGATCTCCTCAAACAGAGGTGAGAAGGTTCCGACAGAAATTACCAATGACTGGGTATTTAAGATTTGAGATGAACAGTAAACACTAGTAGCATTTTCAGTAGAAAAAGTGCTAACCTTAGATGTTAGTTCTGGAGAAACCCCCATTGGGAAAATCTCATGAATGGATATTTCTAAGGAAAGCAAGAGTCTGTGAAACAGCTATTTTAAGACCTGCAGTCTACAATTAGAAGCATGAAATGATACATGCCCAGAGATGTTCTCAGATGTCAGAAATGTTCCCAGATAGTCTACAGTGCTAAATGGTTAAAACAATCTGCTACTGAGAGAGTCAGCCTGGGGTCTTCCGATTTCCATGTATATCTTGGAAGTTACCAGGGTTATTGCAATAGGTCATTTGGAAAACTCAGGGTCATAAAGACTGAAGCAGTCAAAGTTTTGCAATGTGCATGTGGGGCCATTCAGCTCAGTGTGAGGGGATGGTTCAGCACACTTAGCAGTATAGCCAGAACCATGGGAATTATGATAGGTCTGGGAAGTGACCTGAAAAATAGGAATGACTGAAACCTATCAGAGCAGACTCATCTTCTCCAGTAATTCAAAGATTCAGGACAAGAGTTGAGGCACAATCTGGTTGAGAAACAGCAGATTGCTGAGTAAATAAAAAAATGAGTTTATAAGAAAACAGACAGATTTGAATTGAGGGAGAGGTTTCTTGGCTGCAAAAACAATTTAGGGTGGCTCCCAAAGCAGGAAAAAGACATTGAAAAATATACTAAAAATTGCCTACCATGGAAAGGCACTAACACTAATTGTAATGAACTGAGCACTCCTATTTTTAATATAAGTATCTTGTCCATGGAGTAGATTACAAGGAGATTTTACAAAACCACTGCCACTTGGCAGGCATGCATACTGATTCAGCAGTTACGGGACTTGAAACTGTTCCCATTAAAGGCAAAAGAGAGAAAACCTACGTGAAGATGTCCAGGAGAAGAGAGACTATGCCAAATGAGTTGCTTTTTTGGGAGACATTACTAAATTGTACCTCAAATCCATGATGATGAATGAATTAGCCAGTGAGTCCATATTCCCCTTTCCCTCAGTGCAACAACCATGCAGAGAACACCATCAGGGCTATGAATTTGTTTGATTCCACTGCAGCAGAAAAAACAACAAAATCAGAATACTGATAGATAATATTCCAGTTAATATAAAGGGTGCCTGTTTGTACTTTGTTTTTGGTGATGCACAAACACCTGTCTATGGGCATAGGGTGCCTCTTGAAGTCTAGTTAAAGATTAATTTGCCTGAGACAAGGTAACCCATGGACCTGGGCTGAGCAAAGTATCGCAGAAATGAGCAAAATGTGCACAAAGGAAAATGATGACTAGTCTTCCAACCTACCCATCTGTGGTTCTTCTGTCTGAAAGACCAGGTATTCTATTAATGTAACCTTCATTTTGACTCCAGGCCGAGTCTTGAACTAACGCTTTGATGTCTTGTCTTTGGTACTGCTCCTCTCATCAGGCAATGCAGTGATATTTCACTAAGCAGGGTATGTACACAAACCCAAGTTTACTAGGTGCAAATGGCTTTCTTATATAAATTACTGTTAAACTCCCAAAATAAACTGAAGGAACAGCCTGAGTTATTTAAGAGTACATCTGACTGAGGAGCTGGACAACCTACGCTAAACCAAATCTTTGTCTACTGAAATTCTTTTGTATTTTTCTTTGTTTTAAGACTCGTTGTTCTTGGCAACTTATTAGCAAAAGCAACAAAAAGCCTTTAGAAAATGGCTTAAAGACTTTGATCTAAGCAGTCAGCAAAGTAAAACTACAGATCTCTAGTGCATGCGTGGACAAATAGGAAAGGTTCATTTTTTAAGGCAAAATTACTTACCTATGCAGCAGCAGATGTTCTTTGAAGTGAATCAATAGGCATTCATTTCTGATACACATGAAAATCATGGCTTCATTGGTGAGAAAACCACAAGAGTGAAAAAAAGGCAAGGTTATTAATTTTGAAATAAGTTTGGGCTGTTGTCTCATTATGATTATATGCCAGAAGAGAGTAATGTTTGAGGCCCTTCACAGATCTTGCCTTTCCAGCCTGTCTGTGGTAGGAACTTCTATTAAGCAACCATCTCCATAAAGGTATAGAAAATAAGTCTGGAAAATGCCAAGAAACAGCTGAAATATATCTATTTAGGGAAACACCTATAAGAAATTTCATTTAGAGTGCTTCCTTCCCACACTCTGGTATATTGATAACTGCACTGCCTACCCGAAGTGTCCAGGAAGACGAAGATTGCAAAATACAGAAATGTTAACTAAGGCACGGCAACACTGATTCTCAAATGCAGTATTTTCTTTTCAACTGTACGTGTTTCTGGTTACTATGGGTAAATTATATGGCACCTAAAACAGTCCCTGCGGTACCGTTCTATTACAAATAATGGTTGTACTGTGCCCAGCACGTCAGCTCCCAAGCCAAAGCTTGGGGACGATGTCACAAAGTGCACGAAGTTCGTTCTGTGCTTGCTATCTTTCCTTGCCAGGTGCTAATGAAGAGTGATGGGCTTTGCTGGGTTTATTGTGGGTGAGAGATGATATGCCAAGAACGATCTGAGAGGTGACAAATCCCTGACTGTCAGAAGGGACAGAGTCTTCAAGTCAGTCAGACAGGATCCCAGGGGTGCTGCAGCCCCTGAACTGAAGAGTCCAGCAGAGTTGGAGTGCTCTAAAGAAACGAGACTGTGGCAGGTAAATTTTAAAGGGCCAAAATGTTGGTGGTGACAGTGCTCCTTGCATTTCAGGTCTCCAATTCAATAATATCTCCATGTAGACAGAGGAAAAAAAAATCTGAAAAACAAGACTGAGCAAAGAACTGAGAGCAGAGTTGTGATTTTAGGAGACATATTTTTATGTATCTGCAGTTTTATGAACCACCAAAACAAGCATATGCAGACAGTGCATTGAGAAGTACTTCAACACCCTCTACAGGAACCAGAAATGAAAAAGAAAATAATTTATACCTGTAGTAAATACTGACAAAATTTAACAAAAAGACTAAATTGATTTTAGGTTACACAGCTAATCTTGGAGCTCTCATTTTCCTGACCAGGTCAATAAGCGTGTTACATCCTAGAAGCTATTACGGGTCTTGTTTATGTCTCAGAAAAGATGTCGGCTTGAAGGATACAAACCTTCCTCACCTTGTCACTGTACATTTCTTCTTTCTCATTTTTAGGAGTGGATTGTTACCATCATGCACTTTCTGAAGAACTTTATATGTTAATGTATTTCCACTTGCCCTGCCAGGCTTAACACATTTGCTCTCCTTCTTCACTCACAGACACTGCGGGCAAAGCCAGGGCTCTCACGGGCACTCTCCTGAGGAAGCCCTGCAGAAGCCACACGTGCCTGTGTCTGCAGCCTGGGCACTGAGGGCCAAAGGGAGCCTGCCCAGGGCACTTCAGCAGGAGATAAGCACATCAAGAGAAGCTTTGATGGCCACAGCCCCACATGACACAGTGAGGCTCCCCAAAGAAAGATGCACATTTCCCTATGTGCCCATGGGAGACTCGTGGGAGAAGTCAGACACGTGTACACTCACCCCACATTCCAGGGGAAATCACCAAGGGAAAATCAGGGTTTCAATGCTGTTGTTGGGGTTTTCTATCTCCATCTGTTCTACAAATCTGGCCACGTGCTGCAATGCTCTGTGCCCTAAAGGCCTGTCTATCTGAGCTGTCTCTGTCAAAATGTTGGGAGGGTGATGACACACGTTCAAGCCAGGACAGGCTGTGGCAACAAACAGCAGCTACTCAAGCATAAAATCTCTTCAGGCACATCCCCGTTGCGAGGTAAATTTGATTCCCTTGGCAGTGGGGCAGCACTGAGGCAGGAGATGCCATTGAGGGGAGGTGCAAGGTCTGAGCAAGGCCAGATGTGCCAGCTGTGTCCTACTGGGAAAGTCTGTCCTGGAGAGCAGAAGAGAGGAGCTCAGCTATTCTGGTGAGTGACAGCACTTGGACAGCAGCGCTGGAATGATGCAGGATTTGTTCTGGGGTATTGCTGACAGGTTGGTATCAGCGTAAATACAGGCAGAATGCCAGCACATGCAGCCACAGTGCCCACAAGCTTAAATACCTCACATAAAATTGGGTAACTTGTAAGCCACAAGCCTCTTGCCCCTTCTTGTAGCTGACTTTATTAGCTTCTCCTAACAGATTCGATGTAATTCAAGACATGGGATGGCAAAGCCTCTATTAGGCAGAGCTGTTCATAGTGAAGCTGCAGTTCATCTTTGAAAAGGTCAGACTTCTCACTTGTGTGTTTGGAAAAAGGAGCGATTGTGTTATAGAAATACTAAAAATACCTAAAAACTGACTTGGAATTACTTCTGAAAGAGGTGTCAATCTGCTTGCTAAGTGAATTGGTCTTGTGTGAAGAGGGAGAGCAGAATTTCAGGCATGCTGGTTCTTGCAGTCTCTTAATGGATGCCTATTTGTCATATAATTTTGCCATTCACTATTTGATTAAAGGGTTTTTAACTTTTCCAGTAATCTGCTGAATTATGTGATCTGTGGGTGTGAGCATTCTTTGATCTCCATTTATATCTACAGAGTTAGCAAAAGCCCCTGCCAGTTCCTGTTAAAGGAAGAAAGCAAGTTCTTACGTGTAGAGTGGTTCATATGACACTTTGCAATCATCTGGATTAAAACAGTACTTTTCTTTGCTGAAGTGGCTTTGGGATTAAAATTCCTCAGTGAAGCCTTTTTCAGTCTGAACTCAAAACTTGCTTTTATATATACTTGCATTCTCCCTCTCTTCAATATTTGTCGAAGGAGAGGACCAGTGAGTCTTGCTCTTTCATATGGTTAAAACATGTGGGCTATTTTTAGGGACACCACAGTGTCACTGCAGGACGGTGGCGGACTGCCAACTTTGTGCTAACGTTGCACAAAGAATGTTTGGAGAGGTGCACATGCAGTTCTGTTTGCAGGGTCTGCAGCTGGTGGCTGACATCCACTCGAATGCTGAAAGTTAGTTTTTGGAAGAAACAAAAAAACACCGCAAGACAGAGGAGGGAGAAAGTGAAAACAGTGTGAGTGACCAGTCAGACCAGGAAGAGCAGTGATGGGGACCCAGATCAGCATCCTCCTCTGGTTGCCCCTTAGGTGCAAGCATTGCATGTGAATTACTGGACAATATTCATTGAGTATTCAAATTATTTCTACCTACTTTACTACAAACTATGTTTTGGTTTTCTCTGATTCAAACTGAAAGTCTACAAAATGAGAGATAAGGGAAAAGGGGAAATAAGGTGTCAGACTCCTGTTAGTGGTGGTTGTCTCCTGTAAAAATACAGTATAACAATGTCTGGGTTTGCAGGGACAAAACCATGAAAAGAGCATGAAAAACAAAAGCATGATCCCAACAAGGGAAAAGAATCACTTCAGAAGCTCTGAAATCTGCTCCCACAACAGCTGTGGTGAGAGGCTGGGAGTGAAAGGCTGCAGGGCTGCAAACATTGCAAACTCAGCAGGCCCTCAGCACCACCAAGGCAGTGGCACTGAGGTACCGAAGGTGCAGAGCAATGCCCATGCCAGAAGCTGGGCAGAAAAGCATCAGGTCCAGGGTGCAGACACCTGCTACAGCAAGGCCACCTCTTCCCCATGCCACCCAGGCTGCGGCTGGCTGCTGAAACAAATCTCAGCATCAAAGCAGTGAGTCACAGACAGATGTTTTCAGTTCAAGATTGCCAATGGGGAATGAAATCCTGAAGGAAATCAAAATGATAAAAACTATGCTTAACTTTCGGGTATGCTGCAAAATCCTCCTTCTTCTTTCAACATTCCCAATATAAAAGCCAGAAAATCCCAGTTCCACTGAGGGCATTTGGGGTTATGGATGACACATGCTGTAGAAAACCTTGTGACAGGTATGGATTTTGACTAGCAAAGCAATATAATAAAAAATCTGTTAGGCAGGGTGGGTAGACAAAAAAAAAAAAAGAGTTGGTCCAGACTTTAGAAAGTAACATCATCCTTGTAACAAAAACCACTACTTTAAAGAACAGTTCTTTTTACCTAACAGCTCCTTTTTTTGGGTCTTTGTACGATTCATTTGAAAGTAAAAGGCATCAGCTTTTCTTGAAACAACTCAGTATGGGAAAACACATTTCTTTGTAAGCTGAGACATGCATCCTGCGGGAAGCACCTATTTCCATTAGGTGGTAAAGCATTTAAAACTACAATGACATAGAGAAGACAAACTGAACTGCACCAACTACATGTCAAAGGATACCACAAACCCTGGGATTTCCTCCTTACACATGAGCTGCGATGCCTCAGTACACACAGGCTCCATTCTGCTCTTAGAGAATGTCTGTTACCACACGGTCGCTCTCCTGAGGGCCCAGAAGTAGGGAAAAATTCGACTAGTATCATTAAGCTTCTTTCATATTTCATGTTAACTGGCATGTTCCATATAACAACGGCAAGGCATAAAACAGGTGCAAAAGGAGTACTAAAAACATGAACACCTGCAGAAAACATTCCATACCACAAAGTCAAGACTGTGTGAAAAATAATAGCTACTGGCAAAAGTTAGCAGAACAGGACGCAAACCTGAGTCTTGGCAAATACCTACTTCAGTCCTTTACATAAGCAGTCATTAAAATAAAAACATAAAAATAAGATACACGGAGAGAAAGGAGCCATCTCAGTAACGAGACACTGGCGCCATCTAGAAGAGGAATAAAACACACACACACACACACACACACACACACACACACACACACACACACAAAAGTGAAGTGGAGCATAAAAAGCAGCTCAGCCAAGTTTACAGAGTTTACAGTAAAAGACAATTTGCATCCGCAGTATTTTTATGAATTACAAGGATACGTTTCAGTAAAAAGTGTTCTCCACTTCTACAACCCTCAGTGATTCTAAAAATACTTAAAAGTGTCTTAATCCCGTTTTTACACATATTTTTCATATGACTTAGGCCCTGGATGTTTCTCTGCCATGAAGCAGGAATTTTCAGGGGAGACTTAGGCAGCTCCTGCTCTCACTTTTGCTGTCACTGGGAGGGCCACAGCAAGGCTGACAGAAGCACTGTGAACTGCAGTGGTCTGTGCGACTGCGACTTGCTGCTGGGTAGGCTTAGGGAGGAGTGGGGGGAGGAATGATGGCTCTTTTCTTTCTTTGCCACAGCAGACAATTTAGGACAGATGAGGAACCATTTCCAGATGGGAGAGAAAAGGTGGGAAACAGTATTGGTTTTGGTGGCATGTTGGAAAGTAACTCTTCATGCTGTCCCTTTTGCAGTCTGGTATTCACAAACATTTTGGGCATTATTGAGCCCTGTGACACAACAGCCACCACTCAGGTGCATAACGGATATGTGGAGTCTCTTCCCATTATTTAGGAGGGAGATGTTGCAGGGCATTAGTGTAACAAGGAGATAGAGCAGCTGCAGCTTGTCCTGTCTGCTAACAGAGCGACGTAGGAGAAAGGTCAGACCAGGTGAGCCACACCACAGCTCAAACTAGCCTGATCACCAGGAACCAGAGGATGGACTATCCAAGACATCCCTTTAGCTGGGAATTCCCATTTGCAGCTGCCATGTCTTGAAAGCATCTACCTGAGCTGTATCTTTACATAGCCATCTCTAATTTTGCAATCCTCTCTTCTTCTTCATGTGTTGTTGTGCTAAAGACAGAAGACCGCTCTTCTTATCTCCACTTTCAGTAAAGAAACTGTTCTGTCCTTTCACTTATAAAGGACAAATCAAGGGCTTTAGCAGATGCCCTCTTTCACATCTAAATTCCATCTGACATCTGCTTGGGTTCAAATTACTTTCAGTTTGATTCTATTCCTTTTGTGTGCTTGAGTCAACAAATTTCATAACTGTGGTAGAAAGTCTCTAGTGTGTTTCCACGAGACTAGACAGGCCATAATTTCTGAGTTCAAAACCCGCCTGCAAATCCATGTTGCTCAGAGAGTATGTGTTCAATCCAAAAATTAACTTTAAAAAAAGAAGGGAGAAAGAAAACATAAAAGTATTATAATCTGTCGTTCCAGCACAGAACAGTTAGATAAGATGGTACTAAACAAGGAAAGCTTTAAATGCCTGTTTACCAGAAGGTTTGTGTGTGATTTATGTGCCTCATGCACTCATTCACTCAGCAAAACCCAAGACAGAAGCCTTTAGCGAGGGTCACATTACAGGGTCATGGAGGTTCACAGAGTGAGCTACTAGAAACACCAGGGGCAGCTTTCCCAGCAACGTGGGAGTAGCTGAGTGAAACTGCGAGTGTGATGCATCTCCCTCTGTGGCTGCCAAATTAGTGCTTTGACGAGGCTGCGGCTCTGAGCTGCTGACCACGTCAGCTGCTCGCTGCTGCACTCACACAGGGCAGCTCCAGTGGCTGAGACCCTGCCGGAGGTGTTGGAAGGTGTTAGATGGTATCAGCCATCTGTCTTGGAAACAGCAGCTCTCATGGGATATGTGTGACATCACTGGGAGCTTTCAAGATGGTGTTTTAGCAATGCCATAATGGTATAGATATAAATTAACCAATGCTTGACCTGTGGGAAACAGCAACAAAATATCCAGAAAATTTGATGATTTGGGCCTTAAAAGGCAACGGCTGAGGAGTGCTTTTGGAAATGCCCCCACAAGCTCATTGCTTCTACATCTGCTCTTTCTCTTATTCTGGCCTGAAAAGCAGCTTGTGAGCATGAGAAACATAATAAGCTAATATAGTGTTATTCTTTGTGATTTTATTTTAATGTATTGTAACAATTATAAACATTACCTCTTCATGTCTAACTAAGATTCTGACTTCAGTGTTACACTCTTAGAATGAGTTATCCAAATCATTCCTAGCTAAAGTAAGTGTTTTGTTGGCGCTATGTTCAATCTCAATCTAATCAGATGGAATTCTGCGTGTTTAATTCCAAGAGTACTGAGATTGAATTAAAATCTAAAAGTGGACTCCAGACTTTCTGGTCTCTGAATTTTCAAAACATTCAGACTTGGTTCCAAATGTTGATATGGAAAACCTGAAATGTAGGAAAGTTGGCAGTCATGTTTGATTCTACCTCTGAACTTCAAATGCTGGCATGCTCTTTTCCCCTGCAGTAAGCATAAAGTAATAGCAGTCATGACATGACACAAAGTCCATAGGGCCAATATTTTAATGAGGTCAGACTTTTCTTTGGATGACAACCCTACAAGCAAAGCCAAAACATGACAAGAAAAACTACTGCAAGTGGAAGATAATTTATCTGAACCAGAGACTCAGCTCAGTGCTGGAGCTGACCGATGCACTGCTGGATGGGCTACAGTTCAGATGTAGCTCCAAACAGGAGCCAAGACGGTTACTTAATGCCAAGACAACTTTTTAAATAATATTCCTGCAAAGAGCTGTTCCTGGGAGACTCTTCCACTGTATTGAGGTAGCTGAGGAAGAGAAGTTTCCTGATGTGGCTCAGGGGAATTAAACACCAGATTGAGGTAGCTGGAGAAGCGAAGAGGGCCAGGAGGAAGGGAGACCTGGAGCAGGAAGACCTGAACTAACAGGAATTATAAGACAACTGATGAATGAGGTAGGGAAGTAGGAGAAAGCCATGTAGTTCAGCTGATGGAAAGATGCTGTGGAGAAGGAAGCTCTGCTCTTTCCAGGAGACAGCATCCTGAAAGGTCCTGGGCAGATCATCTACTGAAGACCGCTCACAGGGGCTCACAAAGTGCATTTTTCTGGGCTTGCCCCGAATCCTGTGAGGGGATCTGGACATCATGTACCAACACAGAGCAATAGCCAAAGGCAATGAGAGCTCCCTCTAAATTTATATAAAATGCCTAGTAGATTGAAGTAAAAATTAACAGGGTTTTTTTATTGTTACCCAGAATATCAGCTCTCAAGAGACAAATTGTTGTGTTATCCCCTCATTTTAGAGGACCTCAGAAAAAAAAGTTATAATTTGCAAGGCACTGAGATACTGAAGCAATATATATCATGGCAAACCACACAGGGAAATTAACCATTGTTTGGAGAAAAGGAACAGAATAATTTCTGTGAACAAAGCTTACGGAACAGCTTTTTCTCACCTAAAAAAATGCTCATTTAAAGTGCATGATGCAAGTACTTATTCACCTTAGGCTCCCTGCAGCAGAAAGGTGAGGTAGAAATGCTTCCAGAAAGTAACTCAAAATCTACACTGAACTGAAAAAACACGGAGGAAGCACTAATGTCTCTCCACTGACTCCAGAGGGAGCTTTGGACAGCTGTCCTCTAATTCCAGTGCCAGTAAACCAGGCCAAAGGCTGAAGGCCAAAGCAGGATAAAACAAACTGCTGAGGAGGAGCTCTTGCACAATCAGCACTCTTCCTCTTTGTGCAGATCAAGGCAGAAATTCTTTGGAGGAAAAGTAACAGCTAAAGCCCATATTATAACATGTCTGTACAAAGGGGAAAAATTAAGGTTGCCTGTGCATTTTCTTCAGGCATTTCCTAACTTTTCAGAGCTTGGGTCCAAAGCAGTCAGCTCTGTTAGCACAGCTTGGCGTGCAAGATGTGCAGATAGCTCTCATGTATTCAGGCTGTCTCTGTTGCTAACTCTAAACACATCAGTCTCACCTTCCTGGGCAAAATGGTAATCAAAGACCAGTCATAATAATTGGCCTTTTTCCTTTTTGTTGCCTTTCAATTTTCAGTTTTCAGTTGGAGATGGGATTTCTTTAAACTTCAGAATTGCTCTGTGAATGTGTGAGCTAGGTTTTAGATCATGCAATCTCTTAAACACAATATGCTGAGGTATATTATAATACACAGAATATTTAGGAGTAGCATGAGGTAATAAAAACATACCTGAGTGAAAAGGATTTTTAAAGGAAATAACAATATCTCAGTGATGACTATATTCTGGTTTTCCCTTCGTTTTTATGAGAAGAAGTGTGGCTTTCACAGACCTGTTCTGTACCTGTGTTAAAGGGAACTGAGATACTCCCTTCGTGTGGCTGAAAGAGAGGTTACAAACAAGTCCCCTAATTCAAGCACAGCTGTTTACAGAGAGGATGTAGAGTTCATGTCCAAAAAGCGATGTTGAGCAGCTTCAAAGGGAGCTTTCCCAGGAGCCACAGAAAATTTCAGCCTGCAGCAGCACCACCAGAAAAATGCCTTTGGCCAGAACTGCTGCTGAGGTGTCACTACTCATCTTCCCCTTTTCTTGCAGCTCTGGGTGGAGAAGCCACATCACAGCACATCTGGAACATATACAATTGTATATGGAAACATTATTTATAGAGTATAATTATATACGTATCACTGACTTTGGGCTGAATTGCACACAGTATCATTCTTCCTGTCGTTCTCCCTACTATGGGAATTAGCTGCTGCAATGATTTGCACACTTGAGTATGAAAATTTGAGTTAAACCTCCGGTTAATTTAGGTTATTTTAGGAAAACAGCCATATTGTGGCAAGCTATTTTGATGAAGTTTCACAGGAATAAAAGATAGTTTAGGAAAGATGATTTTGCTTCCATTTCCAACATCTCCGATTGTATATAAGCAAACAGAGTGGCAAGTGACAGCTATTGACACATGACAACACCCAGAGACTGGTATAGCAAGCAGTGCTGTGCTTCACAAAGCAAACACAGAGTGCACAGTGTCATGCAATCTGTTTGTCCTGCTTTTTCTTGTGCTCTTCCAGGAATGAGAATTATCAAATTACAGACAATCTAGAATACAATCTAGAACCAATTACAGACTTGAAGCTTTAGTAAAATTAAGGTTGACCTCTTCCTTTATTTATTTTCTGAATCTACATCCATCTACAGTCTGTCAGAATTTTTCTCCACGGTCTAATTACTGGCTAATTTGTGGCCAGGAGTCAAACTTTAAAACCATTTTGCTTCAACTCAGTGATTTCTTCCTCTGCAGTAGCTCTAAGTGTTGGCACTGCTCTTTTGTTTTCAGTTATTTCCGACTGAATATCTTATTACATCCACGATCTGATTCAATTCATACAGCATTGGCTGTGGTCACAGGAAATGTTCAATGTGCCTTTTAATTCTGAGTGGCAATTCCAATCTAAACTCTGTCTTACTGTGTATTCCAAGCAAGCTGGAAGACACTACTAAAGTAATATCAAAAATTAAAATTTGCTTGTAAGGTGACACTGTTTCTGAAATAGAATTCAGAGCCAAACTGTACAAAAGTTACAATCTGTGTGGTTTTACTTATATCACATGCTTTCTTTACAGTAAAAGGAAGCAAGCAGGCATGCCTAAGGCAGTGCATCTGACCTATTTCAGACATTTAAAAAGGAATAAGGCTCCAACACCACTGTCCCTCTCTAGTGACTCACAACCAGTTCAGACACAGACACTGACACAACACTGTCCAATTTGATCAGAAGGATCCTATACAAAAGGTTTTGCTTAAAAAGGTCAGCATATCAAAAGCTTATTCCTGCATGAAAATAAGAGCTTGATCGTGCTTATACAACCTGCTGAAAGCAAGGGTAGAGCGTGGGTGCAGAGCCCAAGGAGCAGGAATTGGTTGGTTGCTATCAGCAGAACTGCTCCCGACTGCAAGGACATGATGATCTCCCTCTTTTCTCCTGCGTGCCACTGTTGCTTAGATCCCCTGAGTTCTGCCTTTCCATCCCTCCCTGCCTGTTTGTTCAGAAACGCAGGTGCCAGGCCTAGCATCTTGGGCATAAATGCCATCAAAACCAATATCTATAATTATTTTTCACTGGCATGTGGCCTATGAGACCAGAGGTGATGAAATGCCACGTACCTGATGTACTTTGCTATGAACAAATGCATAAATATCATGTGATTCTCCCTAAGAGAGAACATGCTCACAACAAAATTGAAAGCAACAACTTCCTGATTCTTTGGTTCACTTCCAACACATCTAAAATTAGTCTGCAGACTGTCTTAATTTGCTGTAGTTAGCCAATGTCAGCTGTCTATTGCAGGAGTGGGGCATAATTCTGCCACTCTTTGAAATAAAACTGCCAGCAAAAAGAGGAATTGAATTAGGAAGTTTTCTCCATAATCTTCCCTCTATTTTAAACAGGGTCATTCACACTAACTCTTTCTCCAAATTTTGCCTTAGGCTTTCTTTTCCAAACCAGAAGTAAATTTTGAGGTCAGAAACTCATTAATCACAGTGTCTCCCTTGGTTCGCTGCGAGTCTGGGTGTCCATCAGTCCAACAACAACGACCTGCCTTACAATTTGTGGTTCAGAACATAAAAGACTGTGATGGTTGAAGAAATTACAATCTATGAAACTGTCAGAAAAAAAAGTAGCTTATTTGCGTTTTTGGAAAAAAAAGCCAAGTTTTTAAGTTTAAAAACACTATAAGTACTCCTAGAAAAGAACTTATTTTCCTATTTCCTAGAATAGGAAAAGGGTACTTAGGCTTCAAAATTCAGCAGCACTTTACTAGAAGGTTGTGTTGATCCCACCAACCCCAGTCACTATCCCTGGAGGGATTTAAAAGATGAGTAGTTGTGGCACACAGGGACATGGTTTAGTGATGGACTTGGCAGTGCTGAGTTAAGGGATGGTCTCAATATTTTCAGAGGTCTTTTCCAACCTAAATGAGTCTATGATTCTTCGATTCTATGCTACTCAGCAAATCACCCAGTCCACCCCCACACCTGATAATAAATTTCTAAGAAAAAAGTTTCAGGGTTCTATATGTGGTGAGGACTTAAAAACATACTAACTTTGAATATTATTCTTCTCTTTCAATTGCCTCAAGGTGAAACAAAGTGGGAATTTCAAAATATCTAATTTTCACAGCCAAGATGGGGTAAAGACTGTTCTGTGGTAGAGTGTTAAAAACTCTACAGGGTTAAGGGTTAACTCAGTGGTTAGTACAAAACCATGTGAGTGCCAGATGCATCATGACCCCCTCCTCACAAAGCGCTAAGTCCCTCTTACAGTGAGATCCCAGTCTGAGTTAGAGTCCAAACCCCAGAGTGGAGGTGCTGCTCTGCCCATTTTGGGGGCTGTGGGTAGCTCACCCCTCGCTTAGCCAAGGAGCAGCCAAGGAGCTTCATCACCCAATATGTGAACTTCCAGAGAGGTTTTTTTTCTTCATACAGCAAAATGTTTCTGCACAGGGCAGACCAAGCCCAGGACTTCTTCCTATCGCATGCGAATAATGAAACTGAAACAAACCCATTTGTGCAAAAGGAGTTTTCATTTCAGATAAATGACATTTTGTGTTGACAGCTGCTTTGGTGAGTCTAATCTACATAGAAAACTTTATTGAATGGTTTTTTGACTTTTGGTTTGTGTCTCATTCTGTCTCTTGCGCACATGCACTTGTAAAACGTCAAGCTCAGAGGCCACAATCCCATCCATTTCAGGCTTCTACAAGTGAGTAAGTGTAACGATAATTGTGGTGTATCCACAGTGTGTGTCATTATTTGACACAGAAATAGCAGCACTGCTTCTGAGTTCAAGGAGTTCAGGTTAAAACTTTGAGATCACAGATCATTTTTCCTGGAATTTTACATACTTTTCTTAAAAACACCCTGAAAAGCTTATTTTGAGGCAGTGAACCAAGGTCAAATGGACTCTGTTTTCAGTCTGTTTGCATATTTGCACAAGTTTAGAAAGCTCTTATCAGTTCATTCAAACAGGGTAAAGTAAAGAAAAACAAACCACAGGTCAAAGAAGGCAGAGAAACCAGAGAACTTCCTTCATGAATGTCACAAGTAATAGGTAAATCAGGCTTCTTGATTTGTGTCCCCTCCTTTTATGTGCGCTTAAGTGCTCATCCTAGAGCAGCCCAAATTCCCCCCAAGACCCCTTGGAGTCCTTCAAGGACCACAAGAATAATTACATACTGGGGCCAAAGCAGTGGCATTGCCTAGGTCTGCTTGTTTGTCCATCAGCAGAGCCCTTTGTCCAGCTCTTTCCTCTTCCTAGCTGTCAGTCTTCACAGATCCGGTAGGAGTGTAATTATTCTGGAAACCTCTCTGCCTCTGTTTCATTTGGTTGAAACAAGACAAGAAATATAAAAGTCATTTGCTGAAGGGATGGGAGGGGGAGATGTCAGCAAATGCAGTGATCATACGGACCTTATTTTTTTAGAAAAGCTGGTTTAAAACTCCAGGAAAAAATTAGACAGTGAGGAGCTCCCACAAAATAGGAAGACAGAGAAATAGTACTAGGATTATTATTAGCATGACCAAAAAAGAGAGAGCTAGTCAGTGACAAGGATAGATATCAATAATTAGACCTTCAGGTTTAAGAATTTTCAGAAAGCAATTTGCATTTTAAGTAACCCAGTACATACTGAAACTAATAATAGCCAGTGTATTTTTTTTTTAATGTCAGTGTTCTAAAGACATAACAAGACTTTTTTTTTTACTTCTGTTGTTTAATATCTTAATTGCAATTTAAATGTCCAGAGAAGTTATCAATTAAAATTCCAACTGTATTAGCAGAGAGAAAGAGCCACTGCCAGAATTTAGTTACTCTTGTCCTACATCTGAAATAAAGTAAATCACCCCTCAAAATGGGGTTTGTTCTTCACTGACTCTAAAGGATTCATGGGTCATTGTATAGGTCTACCCTGTGGATACCTAAAGGCAGGAAAGGTGATCTCAGCTGTGATGCCTGGACTGGATGTGGCCTCACTGAGGAATACAAACATTGCTCTCAGCTCACCTCACTGTGAGCTCCAGTCCTTGCTTAAGAGATCACAGCGTTTCACAGCATAAGGGTGGAATATTTTAGATTCATTTAAAGGGGAAGTCATCTACACTTCTGTGAAGCCTCTTGCTTTTGGAGAATCAAGCCCAATTCCTCTTGATACCCCACTTTTAGCCTGGCATTCCTCACACAGATTTGCTTCTGCCCATATTTATTTGCTTATGTATTTTTTGCCTGTCTGAAATATTTTCCCATAGAGTAGATTGTACAGCATGCATGTGCTGGGAAGATTAATGCACCATTTGAAGAGCACTTTTTGGTTCATATTTTAGTTCCTAATCACCTTGCTTCATAGAACTCCATCTTGTCAAGGTTCCCATTGCTCAAGCAGAGCAATGAACAAACTGAAGCTTCAAATCTAATTTAAAGCTTCCATAATTTAGGCTGTGATTCTGAAGTTAAGCTGCAATCCCTAATTTAGTACTTCCAAAGGCAAACCAATATTAGTTTGGGTTTTTGCGTCACTGTAACTGATTTTTCTCAGTCAAATTTCAAGTTTGGTTACCCATTTGGATGGAAAGAAACGGGTAAAAGAAGTTAAAATTTTCTTTTACAAGATTGGGTAGAGGATAGAAGAGAGCTGGTTTAGATAGGATTGTAACTACAGCTCTTTCTTAGAAATAAGTTCCACTAAGGGAGAATAAAGGCCAAAGAAAGAGATTCTGAAGAACAATTCCCTACATATGAAACCCCTGCAGGAGCACTCAGAAAATACTTTTGGCAAACTGGACCTGGGAGGAACTGCTCTTGAAATTTTGAATAGCTCCATCCCAGGCTTCTCTACATGAAGCTTACACCCAATGAATAAATATCTATTTTGACCACACCGCATTTAGCCCCATTTTGCTTCTTTTTCTGTCCACTGAACTGTGTTAACATGAACCCTTATCCCTGCTGCATGTTCTGCCACTTGTCAATGGCAATATGCTTAGAAGTCTCCAGCCTTGCTCCAGTCCCCTGGCAGCAAGTCAACCAGTCAGCTGGCAAAGCTGGATAATTACTGCTTAGCCCTAAGGAGCTTAAAGCGTGTTTGCATGGACCTGTGTCCTGGCAACACCGAAGCACTGAACCAGAGGGCAAATTTTCCTTCCCTCGAACAACTTCTGTAAGGGAAGGGACACAGGGGACATTTAAACAGACGCGAAATGGTGTTACCAGGAAGGACCACCAGGGACTGAGATATGTGGACTGTCTTCTATGGTTGATTTGCTGTCATTATAATGTAAGAGAGACCACCGGGCTTCATTCTTCCTTCCTTTATGCTTTTATAGAAAACTGCATATGGCTCCACTGGCCTAAAGTGTTTTTTGGGAATTGCCTCTGTGGAAGTGCTTAGAAGACCTGAAAAGTAGGCTGTGGTAGAGATAAGACAAACACAGACATCAGGTTACACATTCTAAGTAAAGTTGAAGTTTTCTTTGTTTATTCAGTGCAATTTGCTCATGATAGCTTCTGGCTTTTTAGTTTCTCCTGATTGCTATTGTTGTTTTTCATGGCTGAAGCATCCTGACTGGCTCCATCTGGAAGAATGTTCAGGGAGAGGTTTAAGAAATGTTTTAAGCTTTGGGTTTGCAGCAGAAACTTAAGAGATCTTTAGTGGTTTAAGACTTTGAGAGGCTGTGGTTTGGTGTGCAGCCCTGAACCTTGAGCATTAGATACCAGAAATACATTGTGCCTAAACATCTTAATCCAAATTTATCCTTCAAGTATATTCTACCTATGCACCCTAAAATGTTAGAGGGACCACAACTCTGAGGTGATCAGAATTATTATCTGGCAACAAATGGCACTCAGCATCTCACAGATCTGATTAATGACTTAGAGGTGCTCTTTACTTGGAATTTTTATGTGGTTGTAATAATACTTAATATGTGATATTCCAGTGCAAACTTCTCTTACAGGAACAATACCAATCATGGTTTGCAAGGTTACTGTGTTTCTCCATTAACACAACTTTCTTCAAATTCAGGTGAGGGCTTCTTTTGGAAAGGTGTGTGAGGGGAAGTTGTTGCATTTTTATGGATAAGCAGTTCCAAAACAAACAAACTAATCTTTTGAAAATGTGCTAAAGGCGAGTGTATTCTCTAAGTACTGATGTACTCCCTTAGATCTGTCTAGGAAAATAGATGGCATCTTATTATTTTTTGGTTTACTTAGCAAATCCTGCAATGCTGATGTAACTTGTTTTATTCTTTTGGCTAGTTAAACTATTGCAGCAGAAACATAAAACTGTAGCGCTTCCATTAAGGATGCACAGGAAGGAGTAACGAGCACTTAACTTGGAGAACCTCAGAGGAATTATGTACTGAAGCTGGGACCTGGATGGAACGTAGGTTCCTGATTCCACACTGTTATGAAACCTGCCAAAAAACCACTGCCCAACCTCAGACACAAGTGTCCTGGGGAATTGAGACCAGCTGGATACTGGCCCTGTTGAAAGGCCTGGGTTCTCATGTTTTTTTTCATGCTGACCAGCACTCACAGGGACAAGGAAAGACTGGTGTGCTGGGCACAGTTCCAGATGGCCATTTCAGGGATTCTTTGGGTTTGCTTGGTCCACTTTATCCCAAAAGGGAAGTAGCAATGGACACAAAAGATGAACAAAATCTGTCTCCCTGACATCAGAAAAGAGGTCTCCAACCTGTACTGCCCTACACTGCTCACAGGCAGACCTCCTTCTCTCAGGTGCAATCACACAGCTCAGATCTGGAACCTGCATTGCCCCAGACGTCAGCTGAGAAAAAGCCAGTGGATGCAGAGGCATACAGATCTGGAAATGACATTTGGACTCAAGTTGGGAAATACAGTCGAGTACTTGAGAAACCAGGCCTTTGTGCACTTTGAGAAGTTATTGAAATTCAAAAATCATTCTTCTCCTTGCCTGGAGACAGAGAAGGGTACTCAGGAAGGAAACTGGTTTTATTAGAGAGTTTCTCTAGCTGAATACACACAGTCCCAGCATCTCCTGGCTAGTGGTCATTGTCCAAGGGAGCCTTTCTCCTCACATCCTTTCCATCTGCCACAAGGATGGTGCCCAGAAGAGCCTGGTGGCAGTGGCTAGAGCAAACAGCTAAAGGAGGTCACAGCTCTACTGTTTATCCCCTTTCCTCCAAATGAGAACTTTACATTTCTTTTACACTTGATCCTGCTGCAGCTCATCCACCCAGACCATGGGACTTGATGGGAAAGAGCAAATCAAGACATGATCCAGCTGCATCCTGGTGTTCCTGGAGGAAACTGTTCATACCTGGTGGGGTTAAGTAACTCCAGGACTAACATAAACCATGATGTAGTACCCAGTTACCTGGCAGCTGGAGTCCTACCACCTGGTTGCACATGCTAGTTTTTATACACATATTTTTAAAATTTCATTTAGTTTTCCTTGTTTGTTTGTTTGTTTGCTGGTTTAACCTGCCTCCATTAAATTATTTAATGAGCTGTGGGCTAAAAGGTTGTTCTGTCATTAAAGTTCTCCTTCACATGAATAGAATATCTTTAGTGATGGGAGACCTGATTTACAGATAAGAAAGGTGTGGGCATGGAGCAACAGCACAAGTGTGGCCTTAGAAAGGGGAGTCAGTGGAATGAGTGTCTATGAGGAGAACTTCTGAAAGTGACACAAAGCAGGAGTTCTTAAGGATTTCAGTGCTAAGCTGATTGGATCCATTACCCAAATGATAGCCTTTTTACAAATTAATGTGTAGAACCAACATCTACATAACAAAGCAGTGCACCAAATGTTGATAACTCTTCTCTGAAGTTAGAAAACAATGGGAAGACTAAGCAGGCTGTACTTAAGGCATTGAACTTTTCCCAGGAGGCCTTATTACACTTCTGGCTGCACCTGAAACCCTTTGTGATTTTGATCAATGCATTTTGTAGTTTAGTCTCTGTATTGGATTTGAAAAGGAAGAGAAATAGTACATAGATGTTTAACATTGTAGGATCTTCATGTTTTAGATAACAAGAAATACTAATCCACTGATGGCAGGTAAGTTAGGGTGATCAGACTTCTTCCAGAGGGTCCCAATTCAGACACATTTATTGAATAGTCAGGATCAGCTTGGACCTTTCTATCTTTAGCTCAAAACAATGAATGAGAGAACACCACTAACCACAAGTAAAGTTGTGGTGAACACAAAACCATGTGACCTCCAGTACTGAAAGAAGTCGAATTGACCATCATTTATATTCCTTGAACATTGGCTCAGGAGAGTTGTGGGCCCCAAACTTGACCCCAAGACTTGTTTATACCTACAGCAGTGCTCATAGATGATGCCCAGACCCAAAGGAAGTAGCAAAGAGGAGTGACATCTGATATGGTAATTCTGTTTTGGTGCTTAATTACAGGCCTGGGCTAACCACTCTCCTGAAGAATGCAATTTACATATCAAAAGAGCTTCCTGGACTTCTGAGTCTATTGTTTTTAACAAGTGGGTTTTGTATTATAGTAGGATAGTCAGAGCCCTGCTTTGGCCATTTAATGACCAGGCCAGAGGCAGGATTTGATTCAAGTGCTTTCACCTCATCTGTGAGATTTTCAAGGAGACTACAATACAGGAAAGGTAAGGGGCTGAGGAAAGAGAAGGGAAGGAATATTGCCGAACATGTGGTGTATAAATGTGCAGTAGCAATAAAAGAGAAAAACCATAGCCCTGAAAGAAAAACAAGTGAAACAAAAAGAAAGTAATTAGCTTTCCATGCAAATCAAGAATTTGAGATTAACTATTCTGTTCCATTGCTAAACTGGAAAGCACAATTTGTATCTATGACTCAAATAAATTAACTTTACTTAGATTAAAGATTTTTGACATTAGAATTAGGACAAAATTATCATTTT
Organism: Acanthornis magna; assembly: GCA_036785705.1. NCBI lineage: Eukaryota > Metazoa > Chordata > Aves > Passeriformes > Acanthizidae > Acanthornis > Acanthornis magna. The sequence continues at coordinate 21,254,395 of JAWUZG010000090.1, forward strand.
GGCAAGTCTTCTTTATTCTTCCAACTTCCCTCCCAAAAGCAAAAAAAAAACTCCCCTGAATGGTAGAATTTCCATCACGGTTTTGGAACCATCTTCATTTTTCCATTGGAAGAGAAACTGACAGGGTGACAGATGAATTGTCACACACCATGACTTGCACTTAGAGAAACATATGAAAAAGCTGTGAAGCACAGTGTGAGCTATTTCCTGGGCTACAAAAAAGAACATTGAAACCTTGTGGTGATCCAAAGACTCCTGTCACTGGGAAAGATTAAGGGTTTCAGGAATATTTCAAATGAAGCCAAGAACTCGAATTGTCCGTGTCCAGTTTATAGCTCCAGCTTTTTCCCCTAAGCAACTTGTTTATTTTCCTTCCCCCATGTATTTCAAGAACTAATGGTTACACATCACTTTGGGGAAAACAAAACATGATCGCTTCCTCAGCTAGACCCAGACTTGTTGCTTAATTGATTCATCTTCTTTTCAGATTCTGGGTTTATTTTTTGATGTTGCTGTTTAATAAACATGACCATCTATTTCCCTTATGTGTGGCACTCTGTAAGTCATCTTTAGAGTTGCTATTTCACAGATTAGTGTAGCATTTTAAGTGTATCGAGATCTGTATATGGAGTACATACTGTATAATGAGCATATGGTTAATACTACAGCACTGCTAATGGCAATAAAATACATTTATACAGAATATATAGTATGCTTTCTTTTTAAAGCTATTTATTTCCTTATGTTTTAGTACAGTAGTATATAAGACACCTTCAATGTTAGATTCAGTGTGGGTTTGGGCATGCCTGGCTGCCCAGATGGTCTTACATGGAATTCCTTAGACTAGTCCAAAATCTTCAGTCCCTCTGACCTTAAAAGAGAATAATCCTTACATCAACAAACAGCAACAATGCTTCCATTAAAAACAAAACGCAAAAAAATACTCCTGTCCCAGAAAGCATTGAGCATTTCCTCATAGGAAGTAAAAAGTGCATATCAGTGTTATCTCAAAAGCTAGACACATAATTAAACATCCTCTACATAAGGACACAGAATGAAAAAAGTGCCATAAAGGGTCAGGCCTTCTAACAAAATCTGTTCCCTGGCAGTGAGTTAGAAAAGAACAGGGTAAGCAAATATGAAACTTCCTTTAAATATTATCCTAAGTTTTGAGCATTCATAGCTCAGAGATTTCTCTGCAGGAGGCTCTTGTCAGCAATCTCAGTCGATTGCTCTCCCTCGACTTGCTCATGCAAAGTTTTAGCACTTCCAGAACCTTATAATGGAAAATTCTGAAAGTTGAATTGCAGGATGAAAACAACTTTTTGTTTGAACTCTTAGGATTAATGCTGTAAATTGAAAAGAAAAAAAGAAGTCTTCTTCTGGCAATTAATTTTATAAGTTCATATTTTGATAGCAATCATAAATAATATAATATTTGTCTTGGCATTTGATAAAATGGGATGCTTCTATCAATTGTAACATTCTTTTTAATACATATCCAAAAAGCAATTGCTTGATTTTATTTAGCTTTTCAACAGCCCATAGAGTGACTCGCAAATTACTTCCAATGAAAAAAAATGCAGACTGTTTTTAAATTGTTTGCACCTAGTAATACAAATCCCACAAAACCTGAAATACAAGTCATTACCTCTTATAAGGTTCCTTGCCAGAAAGGCATCTGAGAGCAATGCTAAAGCATTTGCTTAAAATTAGCAATTACCTTGTCTTTCAATAACACAGTTACACAATTTAAGGCAATTTAGTGAAAAATTTTACATCTCATCAAATACACGCTACCATAAATTTTACATTTTTAGTATAGGAAACTGCCTAATTCATAAGGGTCAAAGGCAATGTCTCTAAGATGTCTGCTCCACAGACAGCAAATGATGATAATGGATACAATACACTATCCATAGATAGCATTCACTTTGCCTCACTTATTATTAATTGCTAGAGTCCAATAATAGAAAAATCAATCTACTTTAGCCTCACCATTACTGGATGCAGTGCAACCATTTTGTTTCCTTTTGGAATTATAAATCAAGGTTGTGAGTTGATTTTCCTGTTCCACAAACACTTCATATTTTTATACTCATCCTCAGCAAGTGACACATATGATCACATCAATGTCACCTTCTTTCAGATGCCTGAATAGCTTGTGCAGTCAGCACTGGGTTGCATGACTGGGATCAACTCTTTATAAGAATACTTTATTCACTCTCTTCTGGTCTAATTAAAAGCAAGCAAGCAAGCAAGCAAGCAAACAATCAAACCCCCAAAAGATAACACCTTTCAGATTCTGTTTCCTTGGATATTTTTCCAAGAATACATTCAGGATGTACATGTAAATTATACCTTTCCACAACACATCGATAATCTTTTCCTTTTCTTTTTTTCTCAAATTCAGATCTATGCGTGTAGGCTTTTCCCAAAGCCTTGACCTCTGGATTCTTCTTTCCTCAGGCCTTTCCAACAGAAATAAAGCTTTAGGCAAAGTGTTATTTAGACTCCATAAACTCATCATGCCTGACCACTTGACCTCTGAACACCCAGACTGCTGCTTTAGCTGACTTCCCAGCAGACTTGGCCTGTGCCAGCCAGAACAGCTCAAGGGCAGTGCACGCTAAACACCATTTCCAGTGGGCTCTATGGATAAGCCTGCTCCAAGTCTGCTCCCTACAGACCCCCTCAATGCTATCTCAGCAGGTGTTGTGCCCTCAAATACTATCTCAGCAGGTGTTGTGCCCTCAAATACTACATGCTTTCAGTAAAGTGACCTAATTTTGCTTTTTTGTAGAAAAACCATGAGGAAGAAAACTGCGGAGGTGAAACTTTTACACAAAAGATAGGAAACAGACACTTTCAAACACAATGAACTGGGGAAAAAAACCCCACAGACATAAGTAAATTCTGTTTGAAGGTCACAGGATGACAGACAGCACAGGGGAGCTCCAGGGCCATTAGAGATGTAGTGTTGATTGGCCAATCTGATCTTAAGGGGAATGCAGCCCTAAATAATATGGACATGAGCTGGGCCATGCCTCCAGGCAGGGAGAGAGGCTGTGTCCTGCTCATCTGCTACTTAGTAGAGATATAGGTAAATATGCCTCCAATCTTCGTGTGACTGAGAACCAGAAAATGGCAAAAGTGGCTCTGCTGACTGAAAGGGTATTTTCATAGAGTACAACTCTTGAATGAAGTCTCATTTTAATATTAGTTTGCAAGGACAATGTTTTAAAGCTCCTTGGAAAGTGACAAATTTCTTTTGGTATTTTTCAGGTCAATTCAAGTCCAAGTCTGCGTTAAATAACAAGATCCTACATGAAGTCCCACCTTCTTCTGAAGCTATTTTGGAAGCTTACTGAAACCACTGAGCTCACAGCAGACAATGCTCTATTTGGAATATTGAGGAACTTCCACCCTTCTGGGAATTCCCAGTTCCCAGAATGCTGCACATGTATTGCTCCTTCATTTATTGCTCCAAAGTTGAAATGAAGGGAAATGGACAATATAAAATCTTGCATGACATTATAATTAAATGTATGACTTGTCAAAACCTTTGTCTAACAGGATGAGTACACTTAGTCAGATCCCATATGTGTGTTAATTATAGCAAGAAAGCAAACAAAATGTCAATAGTTAAAACAAATCCTACCAACAGGAAATAGTCATCAAGCTGCGATAAAATGTTTATCAGGAAATGTTTTTACACTATCCAAAACATTTCCTGTCTGTAACATTTTTTGTGGGAAAAAGAATATCTGTGGTGCTAGAAATAGCAACTTTGCAAGGAATTAAATGACAGTGCTTATAGAAAATGGCAATAGTCACAGAGCTAGCTTCTGTCCTGTTTTCTTCATTGTAGATAGTATGATGTAACTCTGAAAGAAAACTGTTTTCGGAAATTATGCAGACATCACTAAAGTTTGAACTTCACAGATTAAAAAATAGTTTAAAGCAAATTTTTCATATGTAGTATGTAAGCAATGTAATCATGGTGGCATCCCTTGCTCACTGAGACTGATAGTGAAACAGTATTTCTGTTCAAATATCTGGAAAACATTTTAAAAATGAATTAGGCTGAAAACCAGTACAGTTGAAGGCATCAAAAGAATGATACTCAAGGGGAAGAGGACCCAGAGATTATCTGTTGAAATGCTTACTCAAAATAAAAATCATGGAGAATTATATTTCCATAATCATGACCTTTCAAAACTAGGAAAATCCTGATTTGTTGCAAACATAATGGGTAGTATCACAAAATCACAATAGAGCTGGCATTTGAATATAAACAAAGACTTGTCAGGATCAACCTATAAGACATTACTGAATAGAGAAGCAAAACAGACCATTCTTCCTAGACTATTTGTTCTATCAGCCATGTGACATCTAACTTGTAGTCTGTTATTCCATTCTTATGATATTCCATCCCCCCAAAAAAGAATAGTGAACTTTAATGGCTTTTTTAAGGGAATTCAGCCACTAAAACTGCTTGAGTATTTTGAGTAATTAGGTTATTGTGAAATAATCTTTTTATTAATCAACACTTACATGAAAGACATTTTGCTCTGATTAAAAACTGCTATTTGTTCCCATTTTAACTACAGGTTTTATACCTTTTACTGCATATATTTTTTTCCATTTCCTGTACATGGAAACTACAATGGATTTAATTTCCTGTACAATGGAACTAATGACAGAATCCTAAAAGTGGAAAGGAATTCAACAGGTCATCTGATCAATTTTCATGACCTGAATTAGGATCAACAAAAGTTACTTTATTTCTGGTCTATAACCTCAAATCATGGAAACTACAGTCTCATTGGGCAATCTATTCCCAACTTCCTTATTATCATTGTGAGAGCAATCTTCCCTACTGCCAAAGCTGAATCTCCTTTCCTTCAATTTTGTTCCTGATCATGCAGTGATCAAAACTTCTCCTTGCTCTTTGCAGCAGCATTTTCTCACAACCTGGCAATGTTTCCTTTCTGTCTTAAGATACTATTTTTGAACATCCCTGTATGGGGTTTACCTGTTTTGCAATGATGTGATGCTACTATATAAGCTAAAATCAGACTGCCTTGCAGTGCTCCATCAGCCCTTCCCGGCTTTGTGGCAAACAGAAACGGGATGAGCATCATCCTAGTCATTAATTGAAATATTGGAAGGAACTACAAACTGCCTGTAAGATGAGACAGGCACATATTAGAATCATACAATCATGGAATAGTTTTGGGTAGGAAGGGACCTTTAAAGGTCATCTAGTCCAACCCCCCTGCAATGAGCATTCCTTTCCATTCCAATTCCCGTCCATTCACTGCTGCTGAGTTCTAAATTTGGCATTACATTTAGGAAAGAAGAAAAACAACACAGGGACAGTTCAAATGAAAGGAAGAAAACAAGACAGGAGTTCAACAAATGGCATGTAAAGAAAGGCAGAAATAACTGGATCAGGTTTTTACTTGAAGGCATAAAAAACTGAGGCCACTTTCCACTTTCACTGTCAGAAATTTGTACACCATTTCTGGTTTGAACTCCTGAGGCTTTAATTTCTTTCCACTGCTTCTTATTATGGCTTTTTTTTTTCCCATTAAATTAAAATGCCACTTAGTACCTAATAATTTCTCATTGTAAGGAAACTATAAACTGCAATTACCTTTAAACCATTTTCAATAAGCTAATCAAATAATTCCTTTAGTTTTTATTTTGAAACCATTGATCATTTTCATGCAGCCTATCCCATTTTCAATATCCCTATCAAAATGCATAGAAGCATTATATGCAGCATTCTAATAGCTGTCCTAAAATACTAATTACTGGATGCAAATTACCTTTTAATTAATGTTGATTCCTGTCTTGGCACATTCATGAATGAAATTAGCCTTTTTCACTTCTACATCCTCTGGCATTCAGCTGCTGTTCACTGAACTCAGTCCTTTAGCTACATGTTCCAGAATGCAGTTTCTCTGCTTGTAGATCTACATCCATTGCTTCTGGATTTAAGGACTTTACTGTATCAAACTGCATTTTTTTTCAGAGGATCAAATACACCACCCGTTCCACTGCTTCCATATGTGGCCTTCAGCCTAACACAGCACTTGCTTGAGTTAAATTGAGCATGACTTCTAGAAAAACATCCAATATTGTTCTAAAATATGCACTGAAGAACCAATACACAGCTCACAGTCCAAGATGAAACTTGTTTTAGGGGACAATTACTCTTTGCTTTACTGCCAGTCTGAAAATTGTTAGCTTCAGCTTCCACTGGGTGCTGTAACTGCTGTCAGCCTGGCTGAAATAATCAGTTATATTATTATTACACTTACACACCCATCGGAGATCCAACAAGGCCAGGCTGCGTGAGCCACTTGGTCTAGTGAAAGATATGCCTGCCCATGATGGGGGAGTGGGAACGGGATGATTTTTAAGCTTCCTTCTAACCCAAAGCATTTTGTGGTTCTTTGATTCTGTGCATTGGGAGCACATTAGGGAAGAGCACTGGCAGCCGGCACAGCGCTGCAGGCACTTCGTGTACGATAGAGGTGAAGAATGGGATGCGAGGCACGTGTAGCCCATGGATTGAGAGTGCCGTGCAACGCAGCAAGCATGGAGAACACGCACCTATGGAATCTCTGCTCCTTTGGTAACGATAAGGACAGGGTTTTTGCAACTTCAGGTACTTACAAACGTCATTTCTGGACAGCCAAAGGCTTGCATCCAAGCACGTCAGTCTTTAAAAAGTCAAAACAAGGTTGTCACTCCCACAAGAAAAACTGAGACCTTCCCTGTGACAAAGGAATTTTATTTTTGATAGGAAGTTAGTTCCTTAGCTCCAGAGCAAACTTCCTCCTTCTGGATAAGGTTTCCACAGGAATAACGTAACATTATCACTGGGTATGGCAGCAAGGGTCTCTGAATATTTCCCACAGCAAAATAGTAGGGTATTATCCCACTCAAAGCAAGAGACGTAACCAAGCAAAACAGCCACGGTGCTGCTTTTAGGGAAACTTATCAAGTCTATCCTCTTTGGGGGGGCTTAATTTTAAACAAAAGTCATAGGAGAAATAGGATACTTAATATCCCCTCGCTTCCTTTGGGGGGAAAAAAAAAAGAAAAAGATTGCACGTTGGAACAGCATAGCAATATTTGACATTCCCCCAAGACTCTTTGACCACGCATCTCTCAGTGTGCGATGGACAGGCGCAGGTGTATTTAGGCGCAGGCAGCAGCCTGGACCGGGCAGCCCAGGGGAGCTGGTGGAATGCCCGTCCCTGGAGGTGTTGAAGGAAAGCCTGGATGTGACACTCAGTGCCGTGGGCGCGCTGACATGGTGGAGTCTGGTCCTAGGTTGGACTCGTGAGCTCAGAGATCTCTCCCGAGCTATCCAACTGTGATTTCGAGGCGGGAAGCGGCGGTGTCTCCCCGGACGCCGCGCTCGCCCTGGGCTCGGCTCTTCCCAAAGCAGCCGTGCCACGGCAGGGCCCGGCCCTGGCAGCGCTCCCGGCAGCAGCACTGTCCCTCCGCCGGGCCCCGCTCCCGCCGGGCTCGCAGGACAGCGGCCGCCGCTGCCCAGGATCCTGCTGCAGTGGGTGGATCCCGGGGAGGCGCCAGCCGCTTCCCTCCCCTTCCCCTTTCCCGGCCCGGCTCGGCTCGGCGGTGAGGAGGCGCCTGAGTGCGGCAGCATCTTCCCTTGGCCCGCCGGAGCGGGGGGAGGAGCCGGGGCCGCCGCCGCCTGCGGCCAAGGAAGGTAAGCTGCGGAGCACGGGGGTGGGAAGGGGAGGGAAGGGAAGGGGGATGGCTCCCCCCCTTCCCCGTGCCTCCCTTCCCCGTGCCTCCCTTCCCCGTGCGGCCGGCGGTGGGATGCGGGGCTGGGGCGCGGCGCCGTGCTGCGTGTGCTGGGCCGGGCTGGGGCTGCGCTCCGCGGGGCCTCGTTTGTCGGGCACCGGCACTGTAAATGGCCGATAACGGGGATGGGATGGCGGCGTGTCCGTGTGTGTGTGTCTGTGTGTCCGGCTCGGGGTGTGCCCGTGTGTCCGGCGCTGTGTGCTCCGCTTCCGTCAGGAGCCACATCTGCCTGGCGCCGCAGGTGCGCAGAGGTGTGGCGGTGGCGGCACTCCAGACCGGCTGAGCTTGGCGGCCGCGTATGGCTTTAAGGAAAAGAAGGGATGCTTTGGAAACCAAGCACCGTTTGTTTATTTATTGTGTGAGGATTTTGTGGCGTTTCTTTATGCAGGTGAAATTTCTAATATCAGGCGCAGTCAGCCAAGAGGTTTTACTCAGGTTATGCGTGGGGTAAGGTCTGTAGGGAGTGGTGCTTGTTCACCGTCAGAAACCATTGGGGCTGATGAACCTATGTGTGCTCCAGTATATGAAGGGAACTTACAGGAAAGATGGGGCAAGACTATTTACAAGATAATGGAGTGACAGGACAAGGGGGTATGGGCCCAAACTGAAAGAGAGTGTGTTTAGGTTAGATATTAGGGAAAAAATCTTGGCTGTGATTGGTGAGGCAATCACACAGCTGGAACAGGTTGCCCAGAGAAGCTGTGGATGCCCCATCCCTGGGGGTGTTCAAGGCCAGGCTGGATGGTGCTCTGAGCAGCCTGGTCAGGCAGAACGTGTCTGTGCCCATGGCAGGGGTTGGAACAAGATGGTATTTATGGTCCCTTCCAACCCAAACCATTCTATGATTCTGTGTTGGAGGGTGTGAAAGCAAACACGGGGCAAAGGAAATGTTGAGAAATAATTGTCCTGCTCAGTGTGGGTAGAAGAGATAATACTGTCCAGATACAGGAAATAAATGTGACAGAATTATGCGGGATGTGAATGATGTGATGGACTGTAAACAGCAGGAAGAGACTGTGTGGATAAGGGGTCAGCCATGTCATTGCTTTGAGACAAGAAAATTGTAAGAGCTTTTGATGGTGTCTGCTATAAACCACAGGAGTTGCATTTGTATGAGACTATTGCTTACTGAGAGATACTGTCAGGAATTACGTCACAGGTGGATTTCTTTCTTAGACTGCAGAATCATAGAAAGGTTTGGGCTGGAAGGGACCTTAAAGATCATCTGGTTCCAACCCCCCTGTCATGGGCAGGAATGCCAATCACTAGACCAGGTTGCTCAGAGCCCCATCCAGCTTGGCCTTGAGCACCGCCAGGGATGCGGTGTCCACAACTTTTCTTGGCAAACTGTGCCCTCACCACCCTCTGAGTAAAGAATTTCTTCCTAGGATCTAATCTGATTCTGTCCTCTTGTGGTTTAAGGCCATTTCCCCTTGTGCTATCAATATCTGCCTGTGTAAAGAGTTACTCTCCTTTTTTATAAGCATCCTTTAAGTACTAAAAGGCCACAATGAGGTCTCCCTGGAGCCTCTTCTCCGTGCTGAAAAACCAATAGGTACAGATGATGGCATCATTTAGACATACGGTGATCCAGATGATCTTACATACAACTGCTGTAAGCTTGCCAAATAAGCACTGAATTGCCATAGACTTGCTCTCAAGTAAGCAGTGTGAAAAATTCTGGGAAAATTTGGTTTATTAGCTTGTGATCTTGGATCATATTTTTAATTAGATTAAATAAATATAAATAAAATAGGTGACTAAACAGAGACAGGTTTGAAATTCTTAGTTTTAGAAGGCCAAACTTGGAAAAATCAGGAGGATTGAGTAGTGGTGTTGGTTGTACAGGAGTCCTGAGAGCCCTGTAAGTAAAGAAGGTAGAAAACTGTTGGATGTCAAAGGTGGAATCCGTTTGGAATTTATATCCAAAAAAATGATAAAAGGTCTATTGAAAAGAACTTCTAACCATTGAAAAGGGTTTTAGGAATAAAGACTAGGAAAAGGATAAGCAAAGTGAAAATTAAGAGGTTAAAGTGCCAATTCTATAGTAAGAATTGGCAAAAGTAATTCTGAGTTATAGACAATTGTTTTTGTAAAATTCTTTAATCATGTAAGTAGAGGCAATAATAGATGTAAGACCACTGAGTGATAAAGTTGAGGTAGAATGGCCTTGGCATCATGATGCATATCATCTGTTGCAGTTTGGAGGAGGCTGCTGCAGTGGCAGACCTAATGTTAGATCCTCAAACTTTTACCTCGAAAGAATAACATTTTGTCTCATAACTACTTCTTAAGAGTTGGGAAACCTTTGTGTGTTATGTCTGATCCGGTGCTCTTGCCACTCAATGTTCAGCAGTTCCAGTGATGCCTAAAGCAGGCTACCTGAAACAGAGGTACTAGACAAATTAGGAGTATAAAAAGCGGACAAATTTATTCAGGACCTTCAAGGTACACTTGGGCAAGCAAAGTCCCCTCATGGAACTACAACCAAAATGGACACCAGGTCACAAGCCCTTCATTTTGAAGAATAAGTTTGCAGTTCTACCAAGTGAATTGTATGGTAAATTAAGTTTTATGTAGAATATAAAATAGGCAAGAGCCAACAATTGCTTCAGTTGTATTTCATTATGTTTGTGTGTCTGTATGGATTACAGGAACTGAAGTGTATTTAGAGTTTGGCTAACAATTCAATGAAGAGAAGAAACTTCTCAAGTTAGTTTTCTGAAAATCTTGGATTAACCACATCAAAATTGTGAACAGATTTTTTTTTTTTTTTTTTTTTTTTTTTTTTTTTTTGTTTTACATCACAGGTTAGATATAGGTTACATTAGATTACATTAGGTTAGACTTTGATCCAGGAGTGACATCTTGTTCCCAAGAGACTGTCTGACAAAGTGTTTGATTATTTTAACACACCTCAGGGTCTGGAGATAATGCTCATTATATTCTTTCTCCCTTTACTACCAAAGTAAACCACCAATTATGTGAAAATTACTCCAGCATCTTCCTATAATACTTTTCAGCACTGGAAGTAGTTCTTGCATTGTTTCCATGATCTGAAACCCTTGTTTGCCTTCAATAGGTATTTTTACATGCGTAGAAAGAAGTGTAAATACTTCTGAGTGAAAATGTATTCTGACTGACATTTTCTTACCAGGCTTCTTTAGCTCCTGACTTTGGCATTTCAGTAGGTCTACAGGAGGCTTATTTTTTTTATAAACATTACTGTTTTCTCGTCTTTGTATTTCTGTCTTTTCATTTGTTTGTTATATACTTCTCTTTCTTAGCAATTGCCAGATACTTTCTTCAAATCTTCTTCTTTTTTTAAGTGAACTAGATGGATAACCAAAGATGTGGCATTATTTTTTCAGCTTGTCTCTAGAGTTTGTAGAATGAGAAAAGAATTTGGGATTATGTGTTTATTTCTGCTTTAAATGTTTTCCTTCTGGTGGGCAATGAATATTCTTTTCTGTTGCTTCCAGTCTTGTTGCTGGCTGGTCAACAGTCCAGCATTCGGCATCAATGATGGTGATAGACGTTTCTAAAGGGGAAATAGTAAATGGAGTAGGAATGAGAAAAATAAATAAACTTAACATGAGCACTTATCTTACCATTACTTAGGATATGCATTCTGCATGTGAACCTCTGGAAACTTCAGTGGGGTCATGCTGGAGGTCCATCCCTGGAGCCAACAGGTGGAACTGGATGTCATGCCAAAAGAGAGGTGGTGTCTGACAAGATGCTTTTGACTGAAGTGCTGCCTCTGGAGATGGAGCCAATAAAGAGTTTCTTGGATCTAGCCACTAAACCGTGTGTTGATTTGCTTGTGTAATCAGTAGGCACACAGTGGAACTTCTGTCAGGAGCCAAGAATTCAGTCTGGTGTCATGAAGCAAGAAGAGAAGGAGAGAAGATTATGCTTTAGTTGGAGTTAGAAGTTTTTCAATCAGCCAGTCACTGTTTCTCAAGGTCTGCAGTTTCTTGATAATGGAAAATGCCACATCAATGGGAGAATGAATGATGAGCTGAGTTCTGTCAATTCATTGTCAGCACTGGGTGTAGTACTGATGTTTCACTACATGAAGAAGGAAGATAATTTTGAAAATAGCCTTCCTAGAAAGGAGTGTTACCTGTTCAGTAGGAATACATGTTGGCAATATTGCTGATCATATCTCTCTTGCAAAATTCTTCGGACAAGTTAGTATCACGTCATGACTACTCTAGCAGGAAACTGCTGTGAAATCAGGAATATCAGAGAAGGTTAGGTTCCTTTTAGAAAAGTCTCATCAGATCCCTTTCTTCTGTGACTTTTTCTTCCTAATCTTTCCTAAGCCTGTGGTTAGAGTCCTTGGGGAAGAAGCTGCAGATAGACCTTTGATTCAGCAGGCGGGATTCATAAATACTCAAGTTAAGTGGGAGGAAGTACTAAATGGAGTTCTGAAATTTTTTGTTTCCTTGCCAAGTTCCTAGAGAGAGAATCTACAAGAATGTTTACATTCAGATGAGTCAGTGAACCTGTTTAAATATTTAGGTTTAAATGGTCTTGGACTGCTAATAGAGTTTGGCTATTAGAATTAGTATTTATGTTCCTTAATCTTATCTGTACTGCAGAAGCTTTCAGCTTCCAAGACCTAAACTCAGACTGCCAAAGTATGCTTTCCAGATTCTTAATTGTACTTGGATTCCAGATAAGAGATTTTTGAAAGTTTAATATAAATATTTTTGTATCAAAAGGCTGTGCACATCCTCAAGAAATGGATGTTTACAGTAGTGATGTTTTCCCCTTTAGATCTGCACTTTAGAATTTTTGGGGGGAATCACAGTTAGTGAAAACTGTAAAAAGTTTTTAATGCATGAGAAATATTTCTTGCTTACCTTTTTACTTTCTGAAGGAAGTATTGCATTTTTTTTAAATGTAGTGGCTAACTATTTTAAAGTAAGGCATTTTAGCAATTATGCACATATGGTAGGATTTAGTAGATGAACAAGCCCATTAACTTGACTGAAATAGCAAGGATATGTTTTTCTCCTGTACCTGATTTACTGAAATATCCAGGTTTTTGTCTTTTAATTTTTGACGAAAATACTGTTTTTTCTTTGCTTGACTGCATTCATATTGAAGAAGTTTCTGGAGGAAAATTCTTGCAAGCAGGCAAATACGAATCATCATTAGTATTTTAAAGGTATATGGATAAGAATGGTTCTTAAACAGGCTTAACTTTTTTTCCTGTCTTTAATTTTGGGCTCCCCAGGTGAATATATACTCTTAAATCAATAACATGATTTTAGAAAGAGCAGCTTTGCAGATATAGCTATGTGGTACTCAGTATGTAATTTTATTAGACGACACAAATTCAAATAAAAGAATAAACTGGCATAATTTGAGTCACCCCATGTGCTCCTATGGGGTTGCTCAAAAATAAGTGTCTATGTTTGCAGAGCAAACTGAAAATGGAGTTGCAGTGTAATTTTTTCATAGTTATAGGTAAGATAAAGCATGTTCTAACTTTGAGTTGTGAGGGCATGTAACTGATCATTGTTCTTGAAGAGTTGAAACAAAACTGTCAGGAGTCTGAAAAATAGTGAAGTGGAGCACCTTTTATTAGGTAACTGAGGTGGTTAGATCCTAATGTATCTTTATACTAACAAATCAACTGCTTTTAAAGTCAAACTATCCTTTTGTCTTAACAGGTGCAATTGAAGTGAAATATTAGAACCTGAAGAATCATGGGTATCAGTTTTGTATCAAATGGTTTGAGGAGTGAAATATGGAATTCTACTTTTGTTTAACCTAGAAAATTCATAGTTAGTAATTATTTCCTCGGAGGCCTGAGTGTAGGCTAAGGATGGTCAAGAAGTGGGTAGCATATGTCGGCATTGCTAGGGAGTGCTGGAATTTGATGCTACAAAATATTGGATAGCTTTGATAATCAGTTTCAGAGTAGGACTACTGGCATACTTGAAATTAAATGTTTCAGAACTGCAGTTCAGTAGTACAGTCAAAGGCCTTGATTAGGTGAGTTGTTTCTACTTTAAATAGAGATGATGTACACAAAGCCAACTGGTTGCCTCCTTACTGTTCGAACAAGTATGTTGAAGAAAGTAAAAAATTGCTTAACCGCCAGAGCTCTGCAAGTTACCGCATTTCTGTGAAGGTGTGAAGCTTGGTGGGTGGCTGTGTGTGCTTATCCAGGGCTCTACTCAGCTGCCCAGGCAGAACTGTCCGGTGCCATTTAGCTCTTGGCTGCTGCTGCTCCAGTTTGGCATGGATATGTGGATATCCCATGGGTCCTGTATCATATCTGCCAGCGCCGTTCGGTGTCGGGCATCCCCAAGGTCATCTCAAATAGCAGTAGGTGCCAATGTGTGGGCAACTGAAGCGGCTCTCTAGTCTTTTCTAGTTGAAGGGGAATATAACTTAGCTTCAAGTTATTTCAGTTTGGTTTTGCGTTTGAGCATTAAGCTCAAAGTCAGTGTGGACTTCCACACATGAGCTGAATTAATCATTTATAAAACTCAAACTAGGTGTATGAAATACACCGTGTGTGTGTAGATTTGTGGGTTTTGTTGAAGTTTAAGCTTAACAGTTTTGCATATTCAGTATGGCCAAGCTGCAGTAGTTGTTTGGGGTTTTCTGTTTATTCAGTAAATTATGTTATATTTGTTGGATCATTAACATTGATAATGCTTAAGTCATGGTAATTTCATGTATTTTATGTCATTGCATTAGGTCTTATGGCATGAATTCTTACATAAGAGACAAGTTTAGTAGTAAGTTAGGTAGTTTTATGCAGCTACATTTGATACTTGTTTTAGTGTGGTATTCCCCTGAAAGTTTACTCAGTAAAATGGTATCTTGTTTGTTGAATGTTGTTCTACCTGTAGTCAGAATTTTACAGACACATAATTTCATGTGAGAAGTAAACAGATTTTTAGCTATGTCTGAACCAATTTACCTCAGAGAAAATGATGTGTCCAACTTCCGTAACTGTTCAGTGAAAGGCTTGTACAGCTTCAGAGCTGCTTCTCTTTTTTGTAGGTTTACCGAAAACAAAGCTGCATGGCTTTACATTAGGAAATAATTTTAGGATACTAGAGTGGTGCATATTTGTGAAGAAACATCTGGTCTGAAAATCTGTTTCTATTGATAATGCACATCATAGAAATTATGCAGGTAATTTACAGGGTTGACAATATTTTCTGAAGCAGAATGAATTTTGTAACAACTCTCAGTAAGCCTGCAAAGACACAAATGTTTTTCTATCATTGATTTCAGAATGGAACTGGAATAAGTGCATTTGAAGGCTTAAGCCAGAAATTGAGTTCTCAGAACAGTGTTCTTTTTCTTTACTGAAAGAAATGTCTTGAAGAATTATGTCAGCAAGGTTCTCAATTTATTTTTACTGCAATAAAAAGACACTGGAGAATGGTGCTCATAAAACATCTTCCTTTCCAATCACAATCTGATTAATTTTCCTACTTGTTTTAAACAAATGTTTTGCCCAAGAATTAATATTTTAGGTGAGAATACAGAAGAGCAGAGTCTGCCTAACTGATCATTGTACAGTTGTATATAAAAGCAAAATTGAGTGAACTTTGTATTTCTTGTTTTCTCCCCCCACAGAAGAAGATAGTTCTGGCTTAATACTAAGTGTGCATAGTTTCAGGCAGCACTGTTGCAGCAATATGATATGATGATTTTAACCACAGTTCTCTCTCCGCAGGAGGACACAAGCACAAATCCATATGGAGGATGAACCTCCTCCTCAAGGAGTCAGTGCCAAGGTCAGAGTGTTGATTTGTATTGAGTATTCTGTACTGCTCTGCTCAAAAGAAGAGGCTTGGCTCCATTTAGCAGTAGCTTAGTACATACATGGAGTTTTCAAGGTAGACAGAAAACAAAGGTATAGGTAGAAGAAATGATACTCGTAGGAGAAATCTTGCTTAAGTCATCCACAAAATATTAGAGGAGTAATATATTCATATAACATCTGAGATTCCTGTCTAAGTTTGCCTTTCATGACTTTATGCAATAAAATGAGGGAACTGATCACTTATGGGATATAAATATTGTTAGGCAAAGAGTTCAAGCTGGTTTTCATATTTTTGAAACAAAATATAATGTAGAAGTGTGTGAGGGGAGAAAGTCTTGAAAAGTGAAAGAATAGCTCTTACTGGGTTGAGTGTAGCTAATAATTCCAGAGACAGGATTTAGATTATGGATATTTTTTGTCTGATAAAGTTTTGGTTGGTTTTCTTTTTTTTTTTTTTTTTTGAGATAGGTATCATAAGTATTTCCTTGGGTGCTTTTTGTAAGAATAGTTGGCAATTTTTTCTCTCAGGGTATTATTTTAGTGTTAAGAAATGCTACAGCTTTGGGGATTTTTTTTAACCTGCTAATTTTGAGGGTAGGGCATGAGTGGTTTGTAGAAGGAGGTTACAGAAAAAACAACTTTTCTATTTAAGATGAATGGGTTCTGACCCACTGAGCACTTGGAATTTAGAGCCCACATTGTAAAGAAACCAAGATGTTATTCCAATGAAGGAATCTGTAAAATTGAAGGACATGCTGACTGTCTTTTTGAATCTCAGGCTTCTTGAGTCTTGAGCAAAAGTGGGATGCAGTTTTGTTGATGCAGTTGGAAGAGCAGTCTGTGATGCTTTCAGTATTTATTATCATATCTTAAGAGGGCCTAAAATTCTTCATGGAATAAATGGCAACCTCTTGACATGAAAGAAATTATTCTGCAAACAGCCGATGAAAGAAGACTGATTCCATATGGATTCTGGTCCTTCCTCCCTTATGACCCTGCCATGTGCACGGAAGACAGCATTTGCTAGGATTAGCTTAGACCTACTTGCTCACTGACTTATTTCAGAACATGATGTCTGTTTGTCCAGCTGCCTGCTGCCAAGCTGATTGTGTCAGCAGAATCTAACTTCCCTTTCCCCTGCAAATTTGGCTGAAGTTGGTCAGTTACTTGCTGGGAGGAGACAGGGCAAGAACTGGTGGGATCAAAACTACAACTTTTTTTCCATTGAGATGGCCAATCCTTCTTTCTCATCCTCAGAAGTATATAATAAAGAAATGTGTGATTAGCTGCTATTTGTCTAAAGAATTTAATTTAGGATTAATTTAGGGTTTAGTTTCTGAGTTTCTAATGTTATCTATATTTCTTCATTTCTTCTATCTGTATTTTTCATGGTAAGGGATACTAATTGAAAAAGCAATATTCTTATGGCTGATATAACATGCTTCAGACTCCAAACTAGAATTTATTCACAACTTTGTATAAGCTGGAGGTAGAAAAAATAATACATGAAAACAAATATGCATATTTTTCAAAGATAAGTGTATTCTTGAGCAGACTTCTTTTATGGTTTCTTATTTTAACATCAACTTTAAAGCACCAGAGAAAAATACACAGATTAAAAATTTTGAATATACACGTTATGTTGGAATCCTGTACATTGAATTATGTAGGACAACAGTTATGTTGTTGAATATAGTGAAAATATAACCTCACTGTTTAACTTCTTATATGCGACTTCTCTCCATGAATATGAATGCTTCTAGATCACGATATATTTTCTTTGTTTATTTTAATGTCTTCCTTTCAAGTATTGTTCTAGAATTAAAATACTGGCTTGTGGTTGAAAAAAGGAGATAGTGATGTTTCTCTAAGTTTTTACTATGCAAAGGTACATATTCCTCTCTGTACAGGTATTTGATAGCATTTTTTATAATACCAGGCATTGGAGGCAACACTATTGTCAGCCCTGAAGATGCTGGATGTTGGGAAATGGCCGATTTTTTCTCTCTGTTCCCCGGAAGAGCTCAAGTTAATTCGTCAAGCCTGTGTATTTGGCAGTGCTGGTAATGAAGTGTTGTATGCAACTGAAAATGATGAGGTAATTGTCCAGGAGTGTGTATGAACATGATGTGTTTAATCAGTATCAAGTTATTCTCATAGCCAGTACTATGATAGTATGCCTGCAGAAAGTTGCATGCAAAAATGTCTGGTTATTTTACTTGCTACTAAAGCATTTTCAGTTTAAATTAAAGGCTTCCTACTAAAATCAGAGAATAAAGAGAAAATGGAGTTAGACATTTGTTGCAAGTGCATAGTGACAGGATGAGAAGCAGTGGACACAAACTGGAAGATGGGAAGTTCTGTTTCAGTACTAGGAAAAATATTGCCATTAGAGGGGTTAAATCCTGAAGGAGCTGTGAGATTTGTTTTCCTTGGAGATGTTTCAGAATCATTTGGATATGGCCTTGAGTCAACTGATCTGTTTAAATCTTTGTTGAGCACGAGGGTGGACTAGCTGACCTTTAGAGGAGTTCCTCTGTTGCAACCTAAATTATGAGCCTGTGATTCTTTTATAACAGGTTTTTGTGCTTGGCATGAACTGCAGTGGCTGTTTGGGGACAGGAGACATGCAGAGCACTATAGAACCAAGGAGGTTAGATTCTCTGTGTGGCAAAAAGATAGCCTGCCTGAGTTATGGAAGTGGCCCTCACGTTGTTCTTGCTACAGAAGGTAAAGTATGATCTGAGTATTTTTTTTTCAGAGAGTCCACTTAAATTAATCCAGCAGGTGTGAAAGGTCTGGGCTGGTGCCATTAGAGAGAGGTGAGATAAGTATTCTGGGCTGTTAAGTCCTATGTATTTTCACTGGTAAATATGGCATGCCAGCTAGCTTATTATTTTCAGAAGTTTTTCAAGCCCTACTTTGATCTTGTTACTACTTTTGGAAAGGTTGGGGTTTTTTTTTTTACTTTTCAGTTAAGTTTGAAACTTCTGATTACTCTTGAAATGCATTAGTGCCTACATTATGCCCCTATGTTCTTGTGCCAGCGTTGTCCTTTAGGCTAAAATTAATCTTTTCTCTCCACTACCTTCTTTTGGATGTGCTTTCAAGATCCATTATGTTGCCTCCCAGCCTTTATGTTTCCTGCACTGACACTCTATTATCCTCATCATGGTAGTGGCCCTTCTGTTCATAATTAAGTATGTTACTCTTGAAGACAAATTACTAATATTGTGTTCCCAGTGAGGTTGTGTTAGTGCCTAATTGATAATATTCACACTTGTCTCTCCGTGAATGAGAGAATATGTTTTTCAGTATTCTAGATTAGATGCTAAAAGTAGGTGAGGGGAATTATGTTGTAAATGTGTTCTTTCATATTCAGTTGCATTCCACCATTCTCTCCAGTCTTCATGGCAGACCATTCTGCACACTTTTTAATGTGATTGCATCTGTGTTCCCCTGAGCTTTGTTGCAGGCAGATCTCACTGACACACTCTTACTTCTTACCCCAATGATGAAGTACTGCCGAAGAGCAGGCCCAGAACTGATCCTTGATGATTTTTACTCATAACTCCGTTTGCATTGATAGCTTTCCTTCAACACAGCCTTTTTTAACTTACCTTTTAGAGGGCTGTTATATGTTTCACAATTCTTGTGTTAATTGCTGTTAATTCCACTTTGCTGTATGTTTCTGTGTCATATGTTTCACATGTTTACTGAAATTTGCATTCACATGTTGGTGAACTGAACAAAAGGTTGTTTGTTTTTGATAAGATAAAGTAATTAGATTTAACCAGTTATTACAGAGAAGTATTGGTTTAGTGTATCATGTTTTGCCTTTGTAGTTCTGAGGGAGCCCTCAGGGAATGTGCATATTGTAAAGGAATGGAAGCTTATTATTTGAATTTTCCAAAGTGGGAAACAGTGCCAGGGCATAGACAAGAAGTTCTGATTGATTGTCAGTAAAGAAGAGATTGAAATGGGAACTCTGGCTGTCATTTCATCCTTTTCTCTTCTGTATTGCACCATCCCTTTTCTTGCAGCAATGTTTCCTTTACTGTGATTGTGGTGATACTGTCCTTTTGGATTTGTGGTCAGCACTATGCAAACCATGTAGCATTGGTACATCCATGGGCTGAAGAGCCCCAAAGGACATAAGTATATTTGTACACTTAAGTATGTATATTGTTACTGAATTTGACTTTTTAGTTTGTAATTTTATGTTGTGTATTGATTGGAAAAATAGAGATTTTTCAACCAGCTCTTTACATTTTTCTTGTAGAAGGAGAAGTGTATACATGGGGTCATAATGCCTACAGTCAACTGGGCAATGGTACAACAAATCATGGTTTTGTTCCCTGTCAAGTCTCTACTAACTTGGTGAACAAGAAAGTCATTGAAGTTGCCTGTGGTTCTCATCATTCTATGGTGTTAACATCTGATGGAGAGGTGAGAATAGGGGGAATGAATATCTGTTTTCTCTTAATGAAACTTACATATGTGAGAAACAGGAAAACATTCTGCACCAATAGTATTAGGCCTTGCTTCTTCCAATCTTCACAGTGCTGGTGCACCACAAATGTTCCAAAAAAATTGAAACTTGTCAGGGTGTAGCTGCCTTGAAATGCGTGCAGAACATTGATTTTGTGCCACATCTGCTCGTAATAACAAATTATGCAGCCAGTTCCTTCCTATGCTATACTCTACTTTAAATGCTTAATGGCATTAAAGCTGATGTTAATATAAATCACATTCACTGTAAGGAATTCTACCTGCCAAAGTAAAAAGTGTCCTGGAATTTGCTTTGAGGAGCCATTTGTGCCAGTTAGCCATTCTACTTTCGGTTCTGGAAAACTAGCAATGGATTCTTCCTGCTTTAATGCAGCTGTCATGTTGCCTCTTACATTTGAGTGGAGAAACATAAAAGAATGGAATATATAAATACTTCGATTGACATATGTTTGTTAGAAACAATTCAGTTGTAAACCTATGTGTCTTCCTAGATGTGTAAAAGTATAGTCCACTTAAACATAAAAAATGAGTTTTTTTATGCATACAGTTTTTTCCTCTCTCGAATATGTACTTTGAACTGTATGTTATAAAGCCATCTTTGATGACAATTCTCTTGCAACAGGTATACACATGGGGTTATAATAACTCAGGCCAGGTTGGATCTGGTTCAACAGCAAATCAGCCAATTCCTCGAAGAGTTACCAGCTGCCTACAAAATAAAATAGTAGTTAACATAGCTTGTGGACAGATGTGCTCTATGGCTGTGGTGGAAAATGGAGAGGTAAGAAATTTTAAGTGAATTTTTGGACTGAATTTTACTTCATGTAATAACTTGGCATGCAGGTAATTTCAAACTTGGTAGTAATGAGCTGCTCTTCAGAAAGGAAATTTACCTTTCCTTACTCACTCAAGTCTAGCTGCTTATACTGCTCATACAAACCTTTGTTATTATACCACTGCTGTCTTTAGCATTCATAGACAAATATATTATTGTCTATAGTAAAATCTTAAGTATTTTGAGAATAATCAGTGAATGTGAGAATAATGACTGAATGATCTTTCCATTTTCAGTGCTCATATACACACATCTTAAGAGAAAACAAAGAAAATGAAAGTACATTGCATATATTTGTTGTGCTGCAGTACGTCTTGAATCTTTCTCATACTTTTTTAACTGCTTTGCAAAGATACAAAGAGGTTGTAGAGTTCTTGTTTCAGTTCATATGAGCTGATGATATTGGGCAGTCTACATCCTTGCTAGCTCCATTTCTCCAAGCATTTGAGTTCAGAACTAAGTAGCTATTGACTGTTTGCAGTAGAACATATGTCACTGAAATTATCAGAGCTCAGTGTTTTCCCTTTTTATAATGTTTGGCATAAAGCTGCCTACTCAAACTGTTGTGCATAGCTTCCAATTTATACTTGTTTTTGTGTGTTTTCTGTCAGAAGATTCTGGAATGAGAAATTAGCTCTTTGAAAAAGGGAAGTATTACGCTGGATTTGCTCTGTGCTGGCAAGCAGCCATATGAATCACTGGTTTTCTGTTCTTCATATTAAAATATTGTATTGTAGTCCTACATTACCTAACTCTTTAAAGAGCGTGAAAGGCGAAGTTTAGAATTTTAGATGAGTGTGTAATTGGTACTTTAAAGAGAAACGTGTATGTATATATGTGTTTATATAGGTAGGTATTGGTGTGTATCTACATACAAAGTGGGACAAGAAAGACTGAAGCAAAATCCTATTATTCAAACTTCGAAGTAGTTGTATTGCTTTCAAAAGAAGTGAACAGGAGCAAACAGTTACAAGTGCCTGTGTGTGTTTTCAGGTCTACGTGTGGGGCTACAATGGGAACGGGCAGCTGGGGCTGGGCAGCAGCGGCAACCAGCCCACGCCGTGCCGGATCGCAGCCCTGCAGGGCATTCGTGTGCAGCGGGTACGTGTGTGCTGCTCCACCTCAGACCTCTGGGAACCTCTGCAACCTCACCATATGCTGCCTTTGAAGGAAGTCCTTTGTTTAAAGTGACATCAGAATGAAAAACGTGTCCTAAAATGGACCTTCGCCAGTAGGGGAGAAACTGTGACCCCGTGGAGTTCAGTGGGAATTTTGCCATTGAATTCAGTGAGGTCAGGGTTTTACTTGAAGAGGACTGGACCATTAGAAATGTTTCTTTTGGGATTTGTTTTCCCTGTGAAAGTTAATTTAAAAAATTTTCCTGTTATCCATTCTTCATTAACCCCTGCCTTCTTTTCTGGAAAAATGCTGCAGTTTAGCATTTTGTCTGTCTTGCAGACTGAATTTCACTTTCAGAACTGCACTCCAGCTGGTGAATTACTGGTGTTTGGAGTCTGAACAAATTCTCTCCCACCACATTTGGCTAACATTTGCTATGATTCCATTATTAGTCTTGACCTTTGGAGATTATTGCACTTTACCAAACAGCAGTGCTGCCACCAGTGTAACAAGCAAACTGATAACTTCTTTTGGCTAATGAGAAATATTTTAAGTGACTGCAGGACTGATACTGAAAGTTTTTAATTGATTTATGCAAAATAGAGGATACTGTCAGGAAAATGATACATTCTGTTAGAAAACATCAGTTTTGTAAGCTTGTGAAAGTTTGCAAGAGCATTTTGAACTTTGGATCCTATTTATTGCTTTTACTCAGGGAAGCTATGGATTTTTTAAGTATTTTATAAGAAACTAATTTAATTACATAATTCACGTTCAGTGTCTAGGATGTAGACAGTAGCAACTGTTGTTGGATAGTAACATAATAAAGTGAGTACTATGTTCCCCTGTATTTATTCTTCTATTTAGAGAGTGAATGCTCCAGCAAGTTTGTCTTAGACCCTATTTCTATCCACTTTATTTGCTTGATAGCAATTAATACCATATTGTAGATCTCCAAGCACTAAATAACTTAAAGATTTATTTCCTTTAAAGTACATCACATGCTGGTTGTCAGTGGACTATATGGGCTTACGGTATGTCTGCTTTGCAGATCATATAAAGATAGGTGAGCTAGTTTTGAACAGTGTAAATTGGGTTTTCATAGCCGTCTATCTCTTCGAAGTTACATTAACTCCTGCAGAGCAAGACTGTGCTGGTTATGTTGCCAGCGTTGTTTGTATTTGTCACACAGCTTTCCTTCTTTCTCAGTTTCCAGTTATTCTTTTTGTTCTACTCTTGAGATTATCTGTCAGAGTTTCTCACTGGTATATTTTTTCCTCAAAGTCTACTTTCCTTCCATTTTTAATAAATTTTTCTGTATTTATAATTTTTACGGTGGTATAGAATCAATTGCACTAAACTATAGTGTAAGATGCATCCATCTGTAGTAACTTGCTGTTACATAAAAATGAGGTTTTCTTCTCTTTATTATTCCTTCTAGGTTGCCTGTGGCTATGCACATACATTAGTGCTAACAGATGAAGGTCAGATATATGCCTGGGGAGCCAATTCATACGGCCAGTTAGGTACTGGGAATAAAAGTAACCAGTCTTACCCTACAACAGTTATTGTGGATAAGGACAGGTAATACTTACAGTCTTGCAATCAGACATTGGTTGACATACTCTCAGAAGAACTACATAAAATTATGGTATTTTTAATCTATTTTTTGGTGGGAGAAGGAGCCTATAATTTTTTTGCAATGGTTCATCTGCTTAATGTGAACAGAATTTTTGCTGAAAGTGCTTGAACCTGTCCCATAACCACCCCTGTGAAAGAGAAACTGGATATTCTGAGCCTGAATATGCTATTTTCTGCTTCGGCTCACACTGTACTTTACAGGCCTTAATTGCAGTTTCCCTTCAGTGGTGTAGTTTCATTGTTTGACATCAACAATAAAAGCTTTATTGTCTGTGAATATAAATAGTATTTTAATATGCTGCTTTTGACAAGAAGCGTACTCAGAAAAAGTGAAGAGTGGGCATCTAATTCTGTGTTATTTCTGCTATTAAATCTAGCTCATAACCCAAGAGAAAGGGAGGACTTCTTTCTTGGTGTTGTTGCCTAAAAATAAAGCTTAGATTTTTGCAAGTTAATTTTTTTTTCTCTAGGTCCTTGAGGGGTAGTGGGGCAGTTATTTCCATTGCTATTGTAAAGCCATATATGTATATGGCCAGAAATCTTGATTTTGGCCTCCTGTTGTGAATAAGAAGGAAAGTGAGATGTCCCTCTTAACCTTTGTGTCTGAGTATATCATTGTGAGGAAGTGGCACCTCTGCTCTGGTGAGGAGACATGGCCTGATCTTGAACATTGCCATTTCTTCGTGTGTATTTGTGTTTTGGCTTAAAATGTTACTGATTTTTTTTTCCAGACACTTTGGCAGTAGTTAAAATGCTACAATAATAATTTAATACAAGTTTTAGTGTTGCATGCTGCTTTTCCTTTTTGTTGGTCAGAATGTGAGTTCTTGGTGTCAGTGAAAATATTGCCTCACTAAAGCATGCAAGAGTTGTGCATACAGCTTTAAACAAGTTGTTTCCTTGCCATTATCCCCAGGCAGCTGGGAAAACAAGTAAACAAGCTGCAAGACTTCAGACTGCAAAACAGTGGATTGTGTAATGCTGTACACAGTGGGAGTTTTGAAGTCCTAAATCAACTTTAGGATTAGAGACATAGCCTAGCTAAAAGACACTTAGAAACAGCTTTAAGTGCTGTTTGTTCTAATTTTTAATTTTCAAAATAAAAGTCCTTTAAACATAAGTAGTAATAATTATATGCGTGAGAAGAATCATTAACTTGTTGGTTTATAACTGTTACCAATAAGCAAACAGAAAAAAAGGCTTTCATTAACTTTCAATTATAAAACAAAATGCACATTTAAATTTTTTAATGGCTCCTCATTTCCTACTTCTTCTCCAAGTGTTTGTTCTCTACAGCTTAATGCAGCCACTCACCTCACTGCCCAGCACCACATTCAGAGACTTTGAACTCGTCCTAGCTTGGCTTAAGAGAGCAGAGCAGTCAGCAGAGTGTGTGCTGCAGCAGATACAGGGCTCTGCTGCCGCAGTGTCTGCTCGCCCCCAAGATGCTTTTCCAGAGAAGCTTAGCGTTCACGCTGTTGGAATAAACACTGCCAGACCTTTTAATTTTGTTACGTGTGCCCAGAAAGCATTCCTGCTTACATGCATGCTTACAAGTGTGTCTTGCTCCAGAGAGAGACAGGAGGCAGCGAGCTTATTCACTGCATTTTCTTCTTAACGGGAGTGACTTGCTTTCTTTCTTTTGTTTCCTGCTAAATTCAGAGTCGTGGAGATCGCAGCCTGCCACTCTGCGCACACGTCAGCTGCCAAGACCCAGAGTGGCCAGGTGTACATGTGGGGCCAGTGCCGGGGGCAGTCTGTGACCTTCCCCCACCTCACCCACTTTGCCTGCACTGACGATGTGTTCGCCTGCTTTGCCACCCCTGCCGTCATGTGGCGCCTGCTCTCCGTAGGTGAGCTCAAATAGGTTTTGTTCCGACATCTTCTAAATGGCATCATTAGTTCATAAAACAGTTGTGTGTATTTGAAGCCTAAACTTAGTTTCTCGCAGGAATTTACACGGGGAAGCATAGTCAGAGTGACATGTTACGTATGTGTAAATGGTAATATGGAATGTAAAAAAATTGCTAAAGCCTGATGGCAGTGCTAAATACTGGTCTGTTTTATTGATGTGCTTTATTTCTGTGGGGAAATGTCTCAGATTTGGAGAGGGGGTTTTTTGTGTAACCTCTGTATGTGACTGTCCAATAGCTGCGGACTGTCCAAAAGCTGGGTTTGGAGATTGGAGGTAGCCATGCAGAACATGTAGGAGCTCTGAAGCTTTTTTTGATGCCCCTAAGTAGACTACTGAGAATTGAGCGATCCACATTCCCATGTTCTGAATTGGCCACAAACACTCAGTCTCATCACAAGTGATCATGACCAGGTCTTCTGAAGAGACAAGTTGCTGCACCTCAGATGTTTGATTAGCATTAAGATTTGTCTTGCCGGCTTTGACTAGAAAGGGTTAAGTATATAGCATTGGCCACCAGAGAGCTCATTCTTCAGCTACAATTTAATCCCATTATGGTTTCTAAGAAGGTTACTGGGGTGTTACTGGGATTTTTGTTTGGTTTGTTGGGGTTTTGGGGGTTTTTTGTTGTTGGTTTTTTGTTTCTTTGTTTTGGTTTGTTGGCGTTTTGGGGGTTTTTTGTTGTTGGTTTTTTGTTTCTTTGTTTTGGTTTGTTGTGAGTTTTGGTTTTTTGTTTGTTGTTCTTGGGAGGTTTGTGTGGTTTTTTGGTTGTGTGGGTTTTTTGGGGGTTTTTGGTTCTTTTTTGGCCTTGATTTCTTGGTTCCTCAGGAAATAATGCTACAACACTGTAGCAACATTGTACCCAAACATAAGGTGAAACCTTACAGGAGGAAGCCACATTGTCATATGTGCCAAGTGGTCTGTCCAGCATCCTGGCACTATTCAGGGGGTCTGAGCAGGATTCCTTGTGATGACATAGGATAAAGGATGGTGGTTATCAGCCCCTTTCCATGTCTCCTGGGTTGTTTTTAGTTAGGTGACTCTATGCTGGTTTCAGATGTGCCTTTTTGCACACTCCAGGAGCTGAAGGTGGCTGGCCTCTTCATCCTGCCCCACCTTGGCAAGCTGTCAGCACTGACTCACTGTTGTTTGTCATCTGATGTATGCGCGGTGAGAGTCCTCAGGCAGCTGTGTCCGGGGATCTCACATCTGCTGACCTAGGTGCCATGGACATCTGCCATGCTTGCAGCCCTTCTCTATCTGTTTTATTCTGCTGCTTCCACACCCAGGCATTCCCATTCTCTCCATGTTTGTGGCACTTCTAACATTTCTAATACAATTCTTAACACTGGCTGCTAAGCAGTTTTCTTGGCTTTGTGCCTTGTCAGTGTGAACTGCTTCTTCATTTCCTTCCTCTGGTTCCTGCTTCACTGCTGTAACAAATAAAAGCGTCTGGTTTCCCTCTAAGAGTTTCAAAGCTGAACCCCACTATATTCAGTTTTCCTCTGATGGCTGTAGAAGTCAGCTGGAGATGTATCTTGGTGGACATCTGGATTGCCAGTTAAGTGTGAAGACAAGTTTCAGCTTTGCATTAGATTCTAAAATGCTTACTTGTTTAGATAGCAGAGGTCTGAATTTAAAAAAACACGTATTGTACAAAATAAGAACTAATGAAGTATTTTACAGTGTCATTGTTTCAGAAAGATTTCTTTTTTTTTATCACTACATTGTATTCCTCTCCCCTATCCATTTTACCTGTTCCCGCCCAAACTGGGTATACCTGACATTCTCTAAATGAAATGCAAAATGATTGTGCTAAACAAAGTGTAACAGCATAAAAGTGTGTGTAGTGTTAAGTTTTTTCTAGAGCTTGTGGAGAAGGTGTTTCCATTTTGGGCAGAATACTATTCTTATTTCTAGCTTGGTAGGTTACAGGACCTAGCATTTATGTAATTTTCTGCAGAGAACAACTAATTACTGACCCACAAGATCTGTATAAACCCATAATGTGTGTTTATATGGTAAGAAGAAAAAATGTTTTCAGAGTTAAGAATGAGGTTTGGGGGTGGGGAGGGTTATTGGGGTTTTTTTTAGTAGTATTAAAGAAGATAGTTCTCTGGGGCTATGTGATGGAGATTTGGATCAGTTCAGGAGGTAAAATTTATATGCAGATGATGGATGATTTTTCAAAGCTGTCTGGTAACTTTATAATGCAAATGTCATGTGCACAGTGGCATATACAGACATGTGACACAAAGAGGAATATGCAGACATTGACACATTGTGCTTCTAATACCTTTAAGTCTAGGGACAGCTATTCTTTTGGAATAGACTTGCAAATGTTGATAATTACTTTCAGGGATATTGCACTGGGCAGTTTCACTGCAATCAATATGTTGTTTCTGTAATAAATTTATTTTTGCTGTAATATAATGTCTCCTCATGGGAGCATTTCAGAAAATTTTATTATGTTTTTTTATTGATCTTTTGAGGATCTTATAATAACTAACAGTTTTAATTTGAAATAATTTACTCAGTAATGGTTGATAGCATTTTCTATCAGATGCAGCAGTAAACTTCTGAGACTGTTAACTTTTTTGTTTCTGGCCTTATATAGATGAGTTAGAGGAGTGGAACTTATATGTTTTTTAATAAAGATGTTTGCTTGGAGCAGGAAACTAGAAAGGGCTGAAGAAAGCTATCCTTTCTTTGCTTCTCTGGGGCTGATACAGAGCACATAGGCAGTTGGGGTTTTTTATTAGCCTTAAGGAGATGTATTTATCAAGAGTGTTAATTGCTGACAGATACCCAGAATGTTGGAGTAGGAGATACTTGTATTGCTTACTACTTAATATCAAGTCCCCTGTTTATTCTAGAGCCTGATGACCACCTAACAGTAGCCCAGTCACTAAAGAAGGAATTTGACAACCCTGAAACTGCAGACCTGAAGTTCCTGGTGGATGGAAAATACATTCATGTTCATAAAGTTCTTCTCAAAATTAGGTAAGGAACAAACTGTAAAAACTGTATGAACTAAACTGCAAAAAATTCTTGACTTATTCTTACAAATTCCCTTTTCCCTGAGTCAGGGATTCATCTGCTATTCTTCACTGTTACTCTCCTTTCATTGCTCCTTGTAATTATCAAACACCTTGCTCTACTACCCTACTTTCCATCACTTCCCTTTCCATCTGACATTTATTCTCCTTTGTGCTACCTAAATAGCCTTGACCTTGATTTCCAATAATCTTTTTCTCCTGAGGAATAGGCTCACTTCCTTCTGCTGTCTCCTCAGTAGTTAGAATCAGTTTTTTCCTCCTTCATATGCTTGGCTTCCTCCACCAAAATGATTTGACAGGGTTGTGTTTATTCTTGGCTTTCTTTCCTTCCACAGCACCCTTCTGTAGGTTCTATCCAGGATATCTCTTTTTTTTCCCTTTTATGACAGATTTCTTATTCTACTTGTTTTCAACCTTCTTACCAGTGAGCTTGACTTTTAAGCTGGCTTCTCCTTTTGTTTTTGCAACGTTTTTCAAGTTAAGACCACTTTATGGTGAGATTTGACATATGCAGGTCAACAGATTAATAATAATAATAATCACATTATTATTAATATGCAGAGAGATTAGTTTTTTCCTGCTGATGTGGATTCTATGGCAATATTCTAGAGACACTGCTTTAGATCTCTTTTGCCTTGCCAGCTGCTTCTGCTTCATCCTCCTCATTGTTATAATATTCTTTTCTGTTTGCTATTTTTTTTTCTCAAAATGCTTGGCTGTCTCAGCCTATCACCACTTTAGTCTTCCTACTTTTGCTCCTGAATCCTATTAGTGGTTTCTTGTATACTACTGTGCAAAGTTAAAATTCCCTGTTAATTCTTGCCAATCCTTGTTTTGTTGGGTTTTTTTCTGCTCTCCTCTTACCACTACGATTCCCTGTGTTACTGTTGTCTTCCCTTCACTGGTGTCATTGCTTGTACATGACACTCGTGCCTATAGTCCACCCTCTTCATTTGGAGTGCCATGTCTTCTCCATCAGATACCAAATCTTGTCTATGCCCAAACTGTTCCTGAGGTTCTATCTCCTGATAATCAGAGTATACGTAACTTTCTCTTCTTTCTTTTTTCTTGCTCTACGTTTCTCAGATTATATGGCATTCTCTGAAGGAAATATGTCTAATTATAAAATGGATTTAAATATATGGCACTATCAAAATACTATAAAGGAATAATAAAGCATCAGGCACAGCCTGTAAAATAAATATTTTCTTTGACTGTCATGATACAACAGGATCAAAGTATTTTAAATGGTATTTTGCAACATTTGGCCTCTTCCAGAGCCATTGTCATGAAAGTGGTGCTGGTAGAAGTTCCTTTTCATTATCTAGTCATTTCTTTACTGCTTATGAGCCTTCTTTCCATCTTGTTCTATTCCTATTCTTGATCTGGATCGCACTGCTAGTGGCTCTTGGCTGGTGATGGTGGTGAAATGTCAGGGAGCGCCCGGCTCAGTGAGAGGGGCCCGAGGCCAGCAGTGCCTGCAGGAACAGATCCATCCCAGAGCGTGGGTGGGATCCATCAGCTCTGCCCTGAGCCAGCCAGAGCTGCGAGTCTGGGCTGTCCCTGCTGAGAGGCGGTGACAGGGAGAGACACACTCCCAAGGATGAGGCACTCCAACATACTTTGCAGACTGGAGGATGTGTACGAATCAATTTTTATTTATTTACTTACTAATTTTTCAGGGATCAGTGTGTACCACCTTCTCTCTGACTTTTATGTGGTGCCATTGGGACACAGACCGTTCCCAAGGTCTGATCCACGCTGGATGGATAGCATGGTCACCATTACTTAACATGAGGCTCTGGGAAGCAAAACAGTGAGGTTTTGTCTGCCTCTCCCAATGCCAGAATGTGGTAAAAGATGTGGCAGAAGCTAGATAATGACTTTCTGTTTCTTTATGAATTTGACTTGAGGTTCCATTATTTTATTAAAAGCCCCAAAATACTAAGATAAAAAAATTCTTTCAATACCCAGTAAAACGTGAACAATTTAAGTGATTAGTTAAATGATTATTTTTCCTTTGGATTTAAGTGATACAGTCTTTATGTTGTAGTTTTGTCTCAGACATTAAAAGGAAATCATCTTACTTTTTATAGAAATGTTTGAGTAAAAGAAAATTCAGATGTGGGAGAGTTATAAATTAAGGTTATACAAAAAAGGATGACTAAATTGTGGTTGGTATAGGAAAAGTTATCAGAGATGGTGATGTTCATTTACATGAACAAAAATTTTGAGAACAATGCAAATGTTAGGATGCTTTTTAGGGACCAGTAAGTTACAGTGCATTGTAAGTTACTGTGAACTGTAAATTTCAGGTCACAGCTATCAAAGGCAGTGCTTTGTCCTCGTTTCTATCTGTCACAAAAGTATTCAGACTTGTAAAAAAAGGTGATGAAAGATCTGAGTGAAAGTGTAGTCACTTTCAATAATTTAATCCTTGAATATAATTATAAATGCTAAATTGTGTATGGACTCTGACACTGAAATAAATGATATCTAAAATTATTAATCATTTCCCTTTTCATTAGGCAATGTTGGAGAAATCAGGGTCAAATCTCAGAATTATCTAAGTTAATTGTAAACTTTATCTGCTATGAGACAGGTAATAAAATTGATTGTTAATGTATAATGTATTTAAGAAAATGGTGTCAAAACCAGATGGATAATCCTTGTAGATATTGTAAGTAGAAATGAAGCCTGCCATAAAATATTAAGAACAGAAATAAAATTCTGAATTATATATATCAGGCTTATAAGGCTTAAAGAAATTAACATGTTCAAAACAAGAAAACATGTAGCTAGAGGTTCTGCTTGTGTACTTAGTTTGTTAGGACCGATTTATTTTTTTATTAACTTCTTGCTGCAGCTCATCTTTCCGGCTTAACTCTCTACAGTATACAATCTTTGTTCATGTTTTGTAGGTGTGAACATTTTCGCTCCACACTCAATAATGATGATGAAATTATAGAAATGGGTGAATTTTCTTATCCTGTTTACCGAGCCTTCCTGGAATATCTGTACACAGACAACATTAGGCTCCCTCCTGAAGATGCAATAGGTATTTGCCATAAATGTAAATTACTCTAGATTATTGTTTTTGAAAAGTTCAGTCTATGTGTCATTATAGGATAAGGAAAGCAGGGCTTGTTAATTTTAGTTCCATTAGCACTTTAATCTTGAATTTGGCAGGTGTCAGGAAGAAAGGATGCAGTAGCAGGAAAACATGACCAGGGAGAATGAGTGGTGGGCATCCAATGAGATCAAAGATGCAAAGTGCTCAAAAAGAACTCATTGTTGCTCTTATTAAGAACTTTCTTTTATTTAGAAAGGCGCTAATGCCATCCTGAAACTTCTCTTGTTTGAGTAGCTGTAGAGATTTTTGATCCTGAATTTAAAGGGAGCTCTTCCCTGCATGAATTTAAGAGAATGTAAATCAGTAATTGATGTCCAGAATGAGAACAAGAGAACAGAACAACTGCATAGTAATAAAATGGTTCCTTTTTGATAGGTCTGGAGGAGACCTTGAAAAATGCACACATCATTTAGGGAAAAAAACAGAGCAAGTCTTTGAGTAATTCAGCCTAAAACAATAGGATAATTGATTAATTTGAAAAGACACTAACATGTTTTGCACTAGAATAGTTAAAGCTGTGTAAATTTTTACAGGGCTGCTAGATTTGGCAACACTGTATAGAGAAAACAGACTAAAAAAGCTTTGCCAGCAAACGATCAAGCAAGGCATTTGTGAAGAGAACGCCATTGCTCTTCTTTCTGCTGCTGTCAAGTATGAAGCTCAGGTAAGAACTTCTCTTCAGGTAAGCAGTTGTTTTCCGAGAAGTGAAGCTGCCCAATATAAACATGACTGTATTTAACTGATGAGGCATGATTACTGTAATTTCCCTTTCTGGCTTTCCAGATGTTTGTTTTCCCCTTGTTAAGCTGTAAAATAAAAATTCATCCCCTCAGTTTAGTGTTTTCTTCCTGCCCTTTTGGCTTGCACCTGTGAGTCAGAGTTCGTAATCTGCTTCCTTCCTTGTCATGTGACGTGGCAGGGCATAGCGTGCAAATTTCTTACTGCCATTTACATCTCTGCCTTTGGATTTTGCCCTGTCTTTCACTCCCTGAGTTCTCCACCTGATCATTTTGTCTGCCAGTGTCTGGTACTGACTTTTACAGACAGTGGGAGAATTTACCTGTAAAGTGCCTCCCTATTTACACTTGTGCTTATATAAAAACATCCACTTTTGCATTACTGTTCACAACGAATTGTGCTGGCATACGACACATTTATTATTACTCTCCCCATATGCTGTCATCTGGTCTGCCCTTGATTCTGGAGTGTGTCACTAGCACTCAACCTGTTACCAGTGCTTTACTGGTAAACAACTAGTTTCAAAGATGTTTTCCTTTTCTCCTCTTCTTAGTGCTGTGATGATTGTGGAAATAACAATGTGGTGGGTTTTAATATTCAGAAAGTCTGCTTATGTATTTTAGATGTAGGGGACATTGTTATAAATACCTTTCAGCTTCAGGAAGCAAGTACAAAGAGAAGACGCAAACAAACTCTGAGATAAAAATGTTGCAGTAGTCAGTGCTGTATGGAGACAGCAAATTGCAGGAGATGAATTTGGGTGGGAGTTGCAAAGAGGAGGCTGGAAGTCACTGAGTTCTGTCCATTGAAAGGGGATAACAAGAGATTAGTGCACAGTAAGATCAGCAGCTGCCAGTTACAAGTCATTTGTAACCCAGGTATCAGTAACAGAGGGCATGGATGGCTGGGGCAGAGGAGTTGTGCTTTCGGTGTGCTGTGCTGGTATGAGCCCAGCATGGCAGGGGAGGCATGACCCAATGATTTGGTTCTCTTAACAGCAGTTCTTCATTAAAGTTTTATTCTGTAGTTTCTCCTCTTACAAGCTTTTCAACGTTTTTTGACATCTTCAAAGCAGAAGTATTTTTAGTTAATCTGTATCCAGGGAAGTAGTTAAAGAATAGTTAAAGATACATTTAGGTGTGTTGTGAAGTAATAAAACTAGCCTGGACAAAGTACCAGAGTTCATAACAGATGAGACAATAAAAGGGATTGGCTGGATAACTAAATATGTGTTATTCTCCTCTTCCTTCTATGATTCAGTATTTTACTCTTTCAAAGCATGTACAAGTTAAACACGATTGTCAGATGATGGATTGGTTCACCTGCCCTGGCTGCAGTGTGTGCCAAACTCAGGAGTGCATTGTTGCCCTCCTCCCTACACCCACAGATCAGCAAGGGATGGAGTAGAGCAGCTTTGGGGAAGTGCAGCAAAGGTTTCTTTATCAAATAGCCTCTGTCTAAGGAACTGTGGAATAAGGCAGGATCTTTTAGTGTACTACATTAATATAGAAATTACTGGTTTGAGAACCATGTGCAGTGTGTCAGGACTTCAGTACAAAACTGTCAAAAGAAGGATTATGAAAGAGGCCTCATATTTTGGAAGTCTGAAAAGATAGAATTCGATTTTTTTATCGTTAAATGTGAACACTGCAAGTGAAAGATTATAGTGGTGTATGATACAGCATTCACATGGCAAATTAAATGAAGATTGACTTGACTATTGTATGCATCTGTTAGGACTTAAAATGCTTGAAAATATTTTTTCCTGTCCTCAGAAAATACAAAGGATTGCTGCTACAAGTTATTTTAAAGCATAGTTCTCATATACACTGTAGCAAATTTTAGACTAATCATCATCTACAAAACAGAATATAAAAGACAGTATTTCTTGAAATTGCAAAATGAGTGACCAGGATTCTCTGTAATTTATGGTCCTCTTCATACCAGCATCAGAAAAGGCAGCTGCTGCTCATTTTAATTAGCATAAAAATTAACACATTGACCATAAAGCAGCTCAGGTTCTGACAGTACCATTTCAGAGGTCTGCCAAACTCAAGTTCTCACTGTTACATTTTTTATTTCTTCTGTTTTTTTGCTTCTTCTATTCTAATTCCTTTTCTTACTTTCCCAGTACTTGTTGATGAGAGATGCAGTTTACTTCTGTGCACAGTTGCTATACCATATTTCTTCTTTAAGGATATTTTGTGCTTCAGTTAAACCTTTAGTTACATCTTGAAACATGGGATCTAAGGAAAAGTTCTCAAAGGGAAATTCGCAGGTATTCTGTGGAGTATCTTTCTACGATTAATCCCAAGCTGCAGTGTTTGTGTAGTTGACATAGAATCAAATGGGCAGGGGTTAAGAGACCTCTTTTTGCTGTAACCCTAGAAGAGTTTATAGCTTATGGGTCAATTTTGACTTCCGTGCTGCTGGCTCCAACTCTGACTGCAGAAGGTAACTGATTCTGCTTCACAGCACGTTGTTAGATGGGACCCAGCTAAAGGAGACTGACCCAGTGCATGGAGAGAAGGATTGCCACTGTTGTGAGGAGTTTGGGTGGGAAGAATTTGCTGTGTGAAATCCTGGTTGTGTGCCTTGATGGCTTGTACCCATCCTGTGCTGAATAGCTGAGCGTCCTCTTACAGCAAGACCAGGACAAGAGAGAACTTTCTGTGCTATCTGGGAAGCCCATGAGACAGAGGGATCCAGTTCCTAGGTTTGCCACAAAAGACACATATATCCTTACATCCAGTTTGCGCTCAGCAGGCATCATCACATTTTTCATCATATTTTGCTTTTGTTTTCAGTATGACTAGGAGATCTGCTATTTTTCACAGGACCGCTACCAAATTCAGGGCAGGGAGGAAAAGAAAGGAGTTACTGATGCTCTAGTAGTTCTGTGTGGGGAAAATTGATGGTTTCACCTGCTAGTAACTTTTCTAATGATTGTGTTGTAAATTCTAGTAAATGTGATGGAGTTCTAGAGTCGATTTAGGTGGCTACTCCTGTTTTCTCAAAGTGAGTTTATTGATAGTTTGTATGAACAAATTTCGTCCTATCATTTGTGATCTCATCAAAAGGATCAGAAAAGGGATTGATAATGTGAACAATCTGGTATATTATCTGCTAATTAAATGACAGATTTGAAACAAAAATAATAATTTTATCAGTCATTCATATTACGAATTATTTCAATTTTTTTCTAGGACTTGGAAGAATTTTGCTTCAGATTTTGCATAAACCATTTGACTGTTGTTACACAAACTCAAGGCTTTGCAGAAATGGACCATGACCTCCTGAAAAACTTCATTAGCAAAGCCAGCAAAGTGGGAGCATTCCGAAATTGAGGTCTGACTGCTACCAAGTCGAAGGGCACATCCTCGTCCCTCCTGGAAATACTTCTCCTTTGGAGAACTTCTCCATGGTCAGAATGTGCAATGGTTTGGAAGGAAAGTCTCAGTGTCCATCAGCTTAGGGAGTGTGTAGAAGTCCACTAACATGTAGGCTTTGTAAGGATGGCTACAGTGTAGATGTGTGGTGACGGTTCATTGCCAACAGCCAGAATTTAACACAAAAATCTAATGCAGTAACTACCCTTTCCCACTCAGTCTAGCAAACTAAGCTCTTCATTATCTAGTCTGTCCAATTTTCTAATTTTTTTAACAGTCTCTGTTTGGATTTTATGGGACAATTTTTTTTATTTTATGTTTGCTGCTAAAACTTTCATAGTGTACTTTTGTCTCAAAACTCAGTTAATATGCCCTAGTGGGCTTCTTTTTGTCTGGTTATAATCCAGTGAAGATGCAAAGTTGTGTTTCTGAACATATGGTAAAATAATACGTTTTTTAGGATGAGAGGCTTTCTGATTTGTAGGTGTCTATGTCTCACTTGGTGTTTATTTGGAGTTTATTTATGAGGAGCTTCAGCAGGATATTACAGTTTTGAGTTCCCAGCACTTGTTTCATTGTTTAGCCAGAAGGAAAAGAATTTCCCTTTCCATTACTCCAGGCATGGTCCCTGGCACCACAATGGAAGCACTCACATTTGTCTGGATGTGAATTGTCATGCTCTGAGTTTTACTACAAAGAAAACCACTTAGTTACAAACCCAAACAAGACTTCAAGAAAAGGAGGCTTATTTATTCCTGTCTTACTATCTCTCCCCAGATAGACCAACTGCATAAAAATGGAGAAAAAGGTGATTTTGAAGTGGTAACATGGGCCTTACAATTAAATTGTAAGAGTGAACTGACTATATTCCAGATGGTGATAAAGGTATCTTGTCCAAATACAGCATTTCAGATTCTCCTGTGGTCAGAGCTGCGAGGTGACCACCCCACTTTCCTTTCAGGTCTGTTAGGAGAGAGGAGCTGCCCTCTGGACACACTTCTCTCTCAGCACTGATCATTGGTGGCTAAGGTGGAGTAGATGCTTAATTTCTACCTGGCTGAAGCGAGTTAAGGTGAAAACCCCACCCAGTGCTGCAGAGAGGGAGGTTTGCCCCATTACAGAAGGTGTGGAGCTCATGCAGCATTTACTTGAATTTTCTAATAGGTAACTGTGAATTAACCCTGAGAAGTAATCTCTCTTAAAATTTTGACTGACTGAAGCGACTTCAAGTGCCTTTTGCAGTATTTTATGAATGGGGAAGACAAAAAGCTGGATGACCAGGCTCAGTACACTAATTTAATTACACAGTTAGTCATGCAACCTTCCTGCAGGTCCCTGCCGTGCCACAGAATCCTTCAATGACGTTTTCTAATCCTCAAGTGTGGTTTCTAAGAACTTAATTCCCTTAATTTATCACATCCTCTTTACTAAGGTGGAAATAGCTGTTCTTTACTATATTGGGGGTTCATTTCTCAAACAATCCTGTTCTTTGAGGAGGAGTAGGAGGAAAAGGAGCAGCACAGACTCAGAAAAGTAGTGTGTAGTGACCCTCATCATCCCAGACCCTGTGGGTGCAAGTGGAAACGTGAAGCACACAGGCAGCAGAATTTACTCAGTAAGAGGGTGATGAGCAAATATTCTGGAAAATGCCGTGGTAAATATTTACTTGTGTTTGAGACATTTGCCTTAGACTCTAACTAGAAATATATTGGCTCATCTACTGCTAACAAGCACATTCTGCCACCCCCTCATTGATGAGTACAACTTCCTGCAGCAGTGTTAAGTCCATCCTTAGCAGCTGTGTCAGTATTTTGTGTTCAAACAGAAGTGGCCAAAACCTTTCCAGTACATAATGCAGATTCATCAAAACCACAACTTCGCTGGGGGAGGAGATCAGTTTTGGTAAGTTTGTGTTGAGAAGCACTTGCCACCAGCATGCAGACAGAGGTTAACGCACAGTAAAAATGTGGTAGTAGGGCACATCTTTACTGCCAACCCTGTGTGCTCCAGCCCAGCACTGATCATACCAAAGCATGGACACAAGGGATTTGATGCAGATCCCTGCCTGGGATGCCCAAGGCATACCCTTGATCTGGGTCAAGCCTGGGATGCCAGATTCACCTGCCAGCATTCCTTAAGTGTAGCAGTGCACAAAGAGTGCATGACCACATCCCAGCCTTGGGGTCACAGCTTGCACCAGCCCCTGTCCTGCCCCAATGGCATCGTGCTGGCACACACCCAGGCCCACTGGGAAATGGAACCACCTCTATCCCTGGTACTGGCTCTTCAGGGGTCATCCAGCTTTCCTAAGGTGTGTACAATAAAAGGTCTCTCCACGTTGCTGTTGTTTTACTCAAAAGAAACAAAAATTATAAATGTGAAATGATGGTTGGTTGGGTTTTTTTGACTCGGTATCTGAATAGAAACATTCTCTGGCTCCCTGGACACACTGCTGCATGGAAGGATAGCACTGGAGAGGGACACCACTCTCTTGCATTGGCTCAAGTTCGTAACAAAGCACTTGAACAGTTACTGCAGCTGAAATGGCATGCTGCTTGGAACAAGGCATTTTTGGCTTCATACAACCAAGTGCCAGTTTTTTTCCAATTTATTTCCTTCCTGCTCATAATTTCCAACCAGCCCTACACACTAAAGCCTACTTGCAATTTCAGAGTAATTGACAAAGCCTGTAATTTTGAGAAAAAGCATCTCTGGACTGAATGAGGGTGATCCTAAAGATCCAATGTGTCACCATTGGCTTTTATTCATACCATCTGTGTCATCTGACCTGGATGTAATAGTGTTACATTCATTTAGACATTTATTTATTTAATTTTTAAATTTTCATTGCATGCGTTTTCAGGTCAGTGTTTTAAAAAACCCAAACCTTACTGGCTTAGGTGGTTAGATGTGGGTGCATGGATATAAATATGTGCTTTAAACCAAACCATGGGACATTTCAGAAGAAATTAGGGATGCATTTATCATTGTGAGATAGTCTGCAACCACCTTGTGTTTGTAGATCTTGCAGGTTAAATACTTTATTAAGTATTGTTCTGTTTTAGGATACCTCAGGCAAAAGGTATTTATTAAGAAGTGAAAATACGGTCAAGCATAAACTCTGTCTGGGGTTTAAATAAAGAGCAGTGTTCCACTTTCCAGAAAGGAGTCAAATGGAAAGAAAAAGAAATTACATGGGTAGGGTCACTTAAAGGTTCTCCTAAGTTACTGAAGCTAAAAGCCAGCACTGCATTGTCATCTCATACCCACCTGTAGAGTTCTGTTACAATGCTTGTAACTATGTAAACTGCTGTTTTTATATCATCTGAACTATTTCCATGGGCTTTCCTTGTGAAACAAAGCATTTATTTGCCCCGTAGAGGCAGGACTCATTGGCTAACACCCAATGATGTAGAAATTTTACAGCCTGAACATAAACTACTTTTTGTTTCATTACAAACTTACCTGGTTTAACAGACCATTAATAAAAATGCCATCATATTTAAAAGAGTATGAGTGGGATTTTTTTCCTTTCTTTTCAGTAAAAATAAAGTCTAATGCTTGTAGACTGAGGTAACGGTGTGTGGGGGGAAAAAGAAATAAACCAGATAATATTTCACAGAGGTACTTTAAACACTATTTTATGTTCTTCAGGAAATCACTGTCACCAGATAACACATTTGTAAAGCTGAAGAATTTGCAAGAATTTCGATGAAATCAATGCCCTAGTGACTTAATACGTTGTGATTAATAAAATGGTCCTCAGAACACCAATTATTGTTTCTTAAGCAAATGCACATTATAACAAGCTTCTTGTATTTTAAAACATTTGAGCTTGTACTGTGCACTGGTATCACACAGCCATAATGTCCTCCAGCTGCTTCACACTTGATGGAGGTGGCTTCCTGCAGCCACTCCTGTGCTTAAAACTGTGCATTTACACATTCCCTGTGGCTGTTCAGTACCCATGAAAAACTTGCTGTTTAGTACAGCCCCTCTGCACTGGCACTGCCTAAGCACAAAATTCTTCACTCACAAGTCAAAGGCAGGGAGGAAAAAATAAGGCCCTATGACATAAAAGAACAAACAGCATTTGGAAACAGTGGACAGCACGGAGAGATTAAGGTATAAAATGTCAAATGAAGAGGCTGGGAGTCAGCTCATCCACCTTCAGATGGCTACACAGCCAAGCCAATAGATTAAATTCCCTTAAACACCAATGGAGAGAAATGAGCCTTGCCAGGGTGCAATTTACCTGACCTCATCTTACACCCAGGGCTTCAGCTTTCTACAGAAATGGATGCTTGTTGTTAGGCACCTAAAATAGCCATCACATTTTGTGTCCAACTTCTGCTGTGGCTCCTAATTTTCTTTTTTCCTGGAACAGTTTCAATATTCCAGGCCGTTTTTAGTACAGCAAAGTCTCACTCTAAGAAAAGTCCTGTCAAACACAGTAAAATTTCCACATCTGATAAAAAGCCATCGGTTTCAATGCACATTTATTTGCATAGGTACCATATGAAATCACCTATCTAATATAAGAAAATTACTGACTATAAATCCTTTAAAAGCTATTTTATTTATCTTGAAAGGAGAGAAACTGATTAGTTGTATAAAATAATATTGTACATTTCGTGTAAAGCCTTCAGTCTGTTTTAACCAAAAAAAAAATACATTGTCACAGTAAAGAAATAATGTATCTGTTCAGATACTGGACTCTGTATCATCCCTCTAGCCAAAGGAAGAGCCTTGACTGCTGTAACACTGTACAGTCAGTGTACTTCAATGTTAACATATATCCTGTCTGCAAAATTGCAAAAAATGAGAAAATAAGCATAAGGTACTCCTGCAACTTCTGTACATTTTTCAGTAAGAAAGTTAAAGCCATACTGAGTTTAGTTTGCTGCTCATAGAATTTTTAGTGGCTCTAGGGTTATCTTTGAATAAACACAAGAATGGATCCTTAAAACTTCCTACTATAAGTACTCTAGGATCAACTAAACAATCTGTAAATAAGCTACCTCGAAGATGTTTGTTTAAAATATTTGTGTAATGAACAGCATGCTTTTCTACTGTACCTGCTCTTAATAGCTGCAAAAGCTAAATTTCACAAAAATGGGTAATTTTACAGCAACACAATTTATTTGCTTATATTTTAATCAGCTGGAAATAAAACATGCGTTTTTGTTAATTGGCTATTTCACAAAACTTGGTTGTTGGGAGAGAAGTTCCAGTATCTGAATCAGTAACTTACAAAAGATGAAAAAAGTATTGAATGGTTTTGTCTGGGTTTTTTTGCTAGTTGCAACCATTCACAAGTTGCCCAGTTAATTGCCTTTTCAGTAAAGTAAGGCAGATTGATTTTCCCAAGGTGGGTTCACCACATTCAGGTTTTTGGAGATGCTGCAGTAAGGCCAACGGGAGATGCCCTGTGCTATTAGAGACCAGGCTACTCTGACCTGGAATCCAGCTGGAGACACTCAGCTTCCAGCTGTTTCTCAAGCTGTTTGGCTTGGCTACAGTTAGGTGAAAATTCAAAGAAATCAAGAAAATTCTACATCATTAGAATTCGGAAATCTTGTGTGTACCAGGTATGGTTTAGCTTTGTTTTTTGCTTCATTTTTCTTTCAATACTTGAGATTTCCCAAGATAAGAAAGGGCACATCAACTGCTCTGCATATGTGAAGAAGATTCAGCTTCGGGGAAGATTCTCTGTGGGATTCATATTCCAGGCAATTCAAACTGATGGACAGTGCAACTGCCCTCTGAAAAGACACTGGGGAAGTAAAACTACAAAATGCAAAGTGTTGGTTCCAGTAGTAAGGCTACGAAATGAGTTCGTTTGGAATTCAGGTTGCACTCCTGAGGTGAGGCCCTGACTCTGCAAGGCCCCCAACTGCTGTGCAGTTTAATTTAATGGGAATGTGATGTGCTAATTATGAACAGACACAGAAATCTTTGCAGTAAATGGCCCACCATTTCAAAAATATGCAAGTAATGAAAATCTAAAAATCAAATCTAAGAAACAAAATTAGTGCATTTCAAATCATTCTAGCTAACTTTCATCTTTAAACATAAATTCAATCCAACAAGACTGAACTGGCTTAAATCAGTAATGCTGCAACAGGAAATTAAGATTCTTTCCAAGATTCTTTAAAAATCCTCAAAAAATATATAAATTAAATTCAGTGGCTTACATTGTATATATGCTACATCATAAGGCAAAGTATCATGGAAAACATTTAACAATTTTAAAAGTACAAATGCTTTCAACTAGCAGTTTGGAATAAAAAGCAACTAAAAAAAGCAACTCTATTAACGAAGGCTGTAAAACAAAAACAATCTTAAGAGGGCTGGCGATGCAGCCCCTGGTCCTGAGAAGAATCTCACTTTTCTTCACTGGCTGAGGTATCATTTCCATCATTCAGCTTCTGCTTTTGCAT
The DNA here is from genome assembly GCA_036785705.1 of Acanthornis magna. NCBI lineage: Eukaryota > Metazoa > Chordata > Aves > Passeriformes > Acanthizidae > Acanthornis > Acanthornis magna. The sequence goes on from JAWUZG010000090.1 coordinate 21,296,840, forward strand.
TCTTGTACGAGTAGATGCTACAAAAAAACCCCAACAAACAAAAATAATTAAATATTTGCTTCATAATTACATTGGACTGGTTATTGGAAAAATTTGTAATGACACAGGAATAGAAGTACATTATTCTGTTGTAAACAAACCAAATCCCTCATTATAGGATAAACACCTAGTTTTGCATTGTTCCAGCAATTCTTGCTCATCTTATGAAATTCCTTCCACCAGTTCTCATTGTGTGTGTCCCCTCACTGTGTGTATTTCCATCCTCAAGGCGGGCAGATGGTCTGTGTCACACGGGGAATCTCTCCTTGTAGCCAGGCAAATGCTGTGGGCTGAGCAGTGCCCACAGCCCAGAGACAGCCTGCCCAGGAAATGCCTTTTCCCCTCAGTGGCACACAGCAATGCCACCAGACATGAGACAGAACGCTCCTTCTTAACCTCTGCCGTAAGTGAACAGTGAGACATCTTCCCTACCTTAAAACAAAGGAGAGGTGCCTGGATCCACACTCATACCTGTCTCGATGAGCAAGGTAAGAGTTTTTAATGGGCAGATCTGCTCAGCTGCAGAGCTCAGATTCCACCAGAGTGTGAATGCCTGGCCAGGCCAAGTGTGCTCTTTCTCATGAATGGAAAACACAACTCAGATGTGGGGGTGGGGCCATTTTGCTTTTCATGAGCTAGATTTGAGTTGCATTTTAAAACAGAAAAGTGATCCCGTAAGACCTGAAAGAAATGCTGACCCACAATAGAAGAAAAAACTGTCTCAGACATTTCAGTATAAAAGACAGCAAAGCAACAAAAAACTACGGTTTTCCTGTGTACATAAATTTCCATTTTGTAGTCTGCATTTTCAAGATAAAATGCAGCAAGTACAAAAAGCTAAGCAAGTTACCCAAATCACATCGGTGTTGAGCAATGTTTTCATCTGAGTGGGCCCAAACTGTTTTATCCAAAGCACTCAGTGCTGTGCAGATTAAGAGAAAAGTAATACTCACTCATTTCTGCAAGCTTTTGTTGGAACTTGGACTCCTGGGGTAGGTGTTTGCTGCAGACAGAAAGTATAAGATTAAGTTATTAACTTTTTACCTGTATAACTTAAACTTTAAATCAAGGTGAGTCGCTTCTGACGTCAAAGCATTTAACTGAGGAGCTTCATGCTACCATCTCTCGTTTGATACAGCTGCTAAAGTTCATGAATTAACACAAGATAGGAGATAAACAAGATTTCTGAAAAGCCCAGGACAATCTCTCACCTTCCATCTGCCTCGTCTTGCCCCTCTATATCGAAGCGGAGCCTCTTCAGTGGCTTCGGGGCAGCAGCACCGACTTCTGCGCTGCGCTTCAGCTGGCCCTCACTGTTGCACAACATCTGATTTATTTTCTGAAACTTTTCGGAAGTCTGAAGTGACAAGAAAATAGGGAAAGAATTGCCAATAAATCCTGAAACCACTCCAACTTTCCAGATTACCCACAAAAAAATTAGGAGAGCTAAAACTCTGGAGTTTTAAGAATTCTTATCTTGTGCCAAAGCAACTACAATAAAATGCAACACATTTTAAAACTGAAGTCTGGCTATTTGAAAGGAGTTAACAGAACTTCCCTATAATTACTATATTAAATCAGACACGCTCACTGGCTGGCTCTAGAGATGTGAACAGGCTCTCTCATTCCTCTGAAAGTTATATGCATTTAAGACCAGGTATGAAAAATGTTAATACTCACCCCAAATGATTCTCCAATTGACACCAAAATTCTGCCAAATGAAGAACAGAAGTTTCAGCTACATTTAACAACGACAGAAGCATCCACTAATTTGGTGCACAGCTTAAGACAAGGCATTAACAAGGTCTCCTTCTCTCCCTCTCTGCATTAACACTGCAAATCCATACTGTCCTCTACTGTGTTGAGACATTTCTCTTGGAGCCAGTGAATGCTGAATCACCAAATGAAGTGAATCACACAGATAGAAATGAAATTGTGGCTTGAAATAATCAGAGGCCCTCATAGTCTGGTCCCTACTAGCAGGAAGATCCTTCAGTGCTGGATATCCAGACAATCATGCTCTCATCTTTACCTTCAGGTGTTTGCTAATCAAAACCATGCAGGACTTCAATCTAAAATACACAATAACATTTAAACTTCTGTGCACAGTGGGACTCACTTGATCCTAGTCTGAAAAGCCAGTGGAAACTGGTACATTTGCTGTCATCCTCCTCTGCTAAGAACTAGTGACCAACAGTTTGAAATGCTCTGTTCAGCCAACTAAACAAACATTTTGCTGCAAAAAAGTATTTTCCCTTTAAACAAGCTTACAAAGCTCATCTATGTTTTTCAGTAGTGTTATGCAGGGTCAAAGCCAACAACATTTAAGCAACCAGGTCAGGAAACTCCTCTTGGAGAGGGTAAAAAAAAAAAAAAAAAAAAAAAAAAAAAAAAAAAAAAAAAAGAAGAAGAGAAAAAAACCCAACAAAAAACTCCTTGAGCAAAACAGAAAAGCACTGAATGATGACTAAAGATTCCAAATACAGGACAAAAACTAATAAGCAGAAATTCTATGGTAGCCACAGGCTACCAACAAACTAGACTGTGCAGTTTTCCAATTTGGTTCCACTAAAATCCCCCAAATACCTTACATTTAGTCAAAGAAATGCTTGTCAACAACATACCTAGACCTTGGAGTCATCTTTGTGGGTGACTGAAACCCATCAGAGAATTTGTATGGGCTCTTCAGAGGTGAGATGTAGATGTTATTGCCAGCAGGGACACGCCGAGGAGAGTTGGAAAACTGGTAAGGACTACGAGGAATGTGTGGGATAGGTGACAGAGTGGGAGGCTATAAAAACAATAAAATAATCATAAGGTTTTATTTCCTATAAATTTCTGGTCTATTGAAAAATGAACAGAGCTAAAGGCTTACCCTGCTGGAAGCATACTGCAAAATGTTTGTTTTCAGCTTCTGCATAAAAACTAAGTTGTAAAAGACTATGATGGAGTCATATTGTTCTTCCCGGATAAGAACACGTTTGAAAGTCTACAGAGGGTGAGAAAATCGTACACAGATTTAGAAAAGGAAAGGAATGAAAATTTTACATTTGACAAACTCATAAAGCCACTCAAAGTCTGTGTTAGACTAAGAGCTAGGATGGCATGTGGATTGTGTGCAAGACCTTGTAACTTCTCTAAACTGTTGGGGATTTTTCCAAACATGTATGAATACAAGTACAAGCACCTACTTCATTAACTGGCACAGCGTTCCTCAGTGGGAACACAGTTCTAACATTTTCCAAATTAAAGAACGATTTGCTTTCACGCACACGTGTCAAAAAGTCTAGACTACTGTGCATGCCTTGGAAGGCTAAAAAACTCATTACTGACCTGATGGGGATAAAACAGTTCTATAGGCTTGGAGACAAAAGTCTGGAGTTTAGCCAAGATCCACAAATACACTATGAGAAATTCTGCTACTGAAAGGATGCTACAGTTCCATTAACTGGTGAGGATTTTTCTATTGATTTCATTACTGTGCTGTGCAAAAATTTCAGTACATTAAAGCTCCTGTGAAGAAAGGAACTTACTCATGTTAGAATTAAGCCTGCAATTTTAATACATACACAGCTGTTTGATACATAACCATACATATCCATTTGCTATCAAACTGTATTTCTATTAGAAGCTTCTGTAGAAAGTAATTTCCTTCTTTGTTTAATGCTCCATGGAAGTTAGACAACTCATAAAGGAAATTGTGTTACTTTTGAAAATCCTACTAGCTCTAGACACAATTTTTTCATCTAAACTTCAAACAGAATCATAAACCATTATTTAGTACCTTTCAAAAGATGGAATGAAATTTGTTTTCCGAGGAGAGTTACCAAACTATTTATGCAAGATGTTTAAAAGAGATATTTAGTATTAGAGAGAGTTTTCTCCTCCACAAAATGGAGATGCAGTGAAGCAGAAGTTTTCTTTTGAATGTTCAAGTGTAGTTAGTTTTATTTTGATTTCAGAGGAAAATAATTAGTTTGTAAGATTTTTATGGAGGAATAACATTTAAGAATTTCCATACCTCTTGGTTTGTGTTGCAAAGCTCCTTGTATGCCGAAACTATTATTTTAAATCGAAGGTCTACATTCTTTACTTTGCATATGCCATACATGGAACACATCATGATCTATTAAAGAAACAAGACAAGACAACTGAAAATGCAGAAAATTAATTCAGCTTCTTCATTTCAAGTTAAGAAATAAGCTTTCTATTACTGATTGTAATCTATAAACTAGCAGGCAACTCAACTTCATAAGAACTTCCAGAACATAAGTCAACTATTGCTACTTCCATTTCTATGTGACAAACAACTAACTGGAGCTGACAGTATCTTCTCCAACTCATACCACATGCTGCAATTTTAGGGTAGGGTAACAAAACATTTATCAGCCACACATGTTGTCTTCCCAAAGAAAACCACTACATTTTTATGCAAATTATTAGAAATTGTGGTCTGTCTTCATTATTCCGAAAATAGCTGAAAATGGTATTTGAAGGTGCCATACTAAGTAATTGCCAGTGCTTAAAAAAGTGAGATGACAGACTTCAGTCTAAATTAAATCCACCTTTCAGTGATCAATAGATTAATAAAAACTCAGAGTACAATTTCTAATGGCTAAAGAACGTACAAGGAACATTTTGTTCAGGAGAGTATTTTTAAACTTTTTGAAACATTTTGTACATGTTACCTGGTCCAGGTGCCTGTCTCTCATTAGCTCATACTCATTTTGCAGTGTGTGCTGGAAGAGGGTCCAAATCAGTGGTTCCAGGTCAGGATGTTCGGAGAGAAGGTGAAGGAACAGGGTATGGAGTCGACGATAGGCCAGCAGATACACTTCAGAAACAAAGAAAAATAAACTGACATTGTAAGAACAGGAGTACACAAAATAAAAGGAATGCAATGGAGGAGGGACAGCAATGCACCATTCGCTGTCTCCAACTACAAAAACCACCAGACATCAAGTGAAGGTAGTAGAAGCCAGGTTCAAAATAAATGGAAAAGATTTTCACACAAGAGACAGTGGACACATTGAAGGCCACACCAAAGAATGCTGCACAAATTATTCGACAATAAGCTTTTCAGAAATGCTGAGGGCCAAAACCCAAAAAGGATAAAAAACAAGAGATAACTTTGCAGTGTCAGCACATACAGAAGGAACAAACCTTTTTTGTAGAACAGAGAGAGGGAGGTAGATTTCTGTGGTTTCTGTGTTTGGGGGTTCCCAGCAGGTTGAGCATCTGGAGTGGATGTAGCACTTGGAGGAGGTCCAGATGCTTTCTTCTTAGGAGATTTCACAGGAGAAAGATAGCTGGAGATTCAACATATATTAAGCACTTAGCATCACAGGATAAAGGAACAATTCTACATGAATAATACTTGATGGAACTCTTCCCTCTTCCCCATTAGAAGAAATAAATTGCTATTGTGAGCTGTTATCCCCAATACCTGATACAGGGACTTATCTATTCCTAAACAAGTAATGCAACAGTTTGCAATTACTAATTAGATAGGGTTGGGGGAAAAAAAATTTCAGCACTTGATTTAAATTTTTATGTATAATAAATATCTGCAAATAAAATGGTTTAACAAAACTTAAGTACCAAGCCTAACAAGTAGGAAGACAGAATACAGGTGGATTTGGATATTAAGGGTGATATCAACTTCACATTTTCCTAGACCCCAGGCTTTTACTTACAGGTCTGCAGCAGTGTGGTTATGCTGGAGAGGCATATTGAGACTCGAAGTGGGCTCAGGCTGATCGGTTTGGCCTTCTCGTTCTTTTGACAGCTTGATAAGATCAAACAGAGGCGACCCCTAGAAAAATTACAGGAATCCTATATTACACCAAGAACAGACAACCACTCTGAATGAATTTTGTTCCTTCTTCTCTAAAACCAGCCTCCAAATGCAATCCTCAACAGAAGATTAAAGCTTTGAAATACTTCAGAACACTCACACTTTGCAAGATAGATTTTAACCATTTAACTTTGGACTATTAAATACATCAAATGCTTTTTTCCTGTTTCAACTGGAGCATAGTTGTATTAGTTATATTCTACAGTCTCTTACTACTTCCTATTGAAGAAATTCCTGAAGAGTAATCAATACAAGAAAACACATAAAAGGCCGCATTTCAAAAAACACAAAACAATACAAACAAAAAATCCTCCCAAACCCAAAAAAAACCCAAAACCAAACCAACCAACCAACCAAAACCCAAAAAGCCCCACCAAAACACAGCTAAATGAAACCTTAACCTATTGGTGACTGAAAGTTACTGCTGTACCTACTGTCAATCCATTTCTGCTATAACATCTACCCAATATTTTACATTTTATAAAATATAAACCACAGTCACTTAACTGCACTGGGGATTATTTAGTCTCTGCAGTATCATGTTCCACAGTCACCTCTGGAAAGGTGTGACTCTGGATACATTAAGTCTGTGCCCTCATGGCCCAAAGCAAACCCTATTTCGATTTGAGGCTAAGTATCAGTACTTTAACAAGTCCTCTGGAATACATTTGAAACTAAGAGCTCGAGGTAAGAGGTGATGCAAACAGAATGTAAGTGGAATGAAGAAGGTTCTGGCTGAAACCACATCAGCCCTTCTGCTGATGTTACTAATAAACAGCAGTCTTGCAGAAACGAAATCACAGCCTGCTTGTGTGTCATACAGAGTAGAATTATGCTGAGACAGCAAGACTGCATGGGAAAATATTTTGGCACCATATTTATAAATAAATTTGAAAGCACAGGGTTAATATCTTCTGTTTGTTTTGATTTCTTTAAGCAGGAGACTCATCCTTGAGCACAAGGTTTCTCTCAACAGTGCGGCATCAGAGCTCCTGAAGCAGCAGGAGAACATCTGATAAGCAAATATGTGCCTTTTTGAAGATGGGAGGCAGGAGAAGCAGTGTCCACAAGACTCAGGATGAAGTGGGCAAAACCAGACATGCAGCATTTTCCTCAAATGATATCCCCAAAAGACTGCTTTTAAATCTGTCAGCTCGTTGCTCTGTACACAATGCTCTGTCTAATGGTCCATGGTCTGTTTGATCCTCCAAATGCACATTTTTAATATTAAAATGCAATGGTACAGATGACAAATCTGTAGCTACAAACAGGTGCACAGCATGTATGTAAAGCATGCAGCATCACCTGCCTAAGGCAACAAGAAATGGCCTAGTAAAACTAACTAGATTTACTAGAATTAAAACTAGCATTAAGACATTCCTCATTTAGACTTCCTTTTAAAAAAAGAAACCTTTTTTTTTAAGTGCATCAAATAAAAATTCAGAGTAACAAGATGAGAGTGATGAGATTTACAATTTTTCACACTGCACAATTTTTAAATTATTATTTTGGCAATACCGGAGCTGTTTCATGCACAGCAGATAAAACATCAATTACTGAGTCATAACCACATAGTTATTTCTCCATCATTTCTCAACCAGTTCAGCTCTTGGGCTGGTTTGCATCATTTTTCCTTCCATTTGGGAGTGCACACCCTTCTCACTTGTGTCTCTCAGCGCTGCCCTTACTGGAAACACAGACACATAACCTTCTCCATTTCTCATTCTTCTGGCCACTAGGCCTCTTCCTTTTCTATTATTCCCACCAGCACTTCACTTTGCTTTGAAGAATCCAAATTTCTTTCCCAGAGCAATCATTGCTGAGATATCTTAACTAAGAGTGAACCCTGCTTCATTCAATTTACGTTTTAGCAGTTAATGACTGGAAAAGTATTGTTTTTAATGAAGGACGAAAAGGGGCTGATAAAAATGAGAGCTCTAGAAACAGAAGCAAAAGTTACAATTCTTGAGTTGGCATTTGAGACCAGCAGTTACAGGTCCTCTCTCTCACCCCTACTCCAATTTTGCTCACACTATTCTGAGTGTGATTCCACTAGATAAGGTATGGGGACACAGCAGTTTGCTGCACATGGAAGGGATCTGCCTATTTTTGCAGCATTTCCACTCCTCTTCCACCTGCCAGCCTCAACAATCAGTCAACCTCCACATAAGTCAGTTTGATGCACTAAACCATCAGAAAGTTAACAGAGAAAGCAAACCCAGATTTAAGTCTACCCTGCAGAGAATCTCAAACAGAGCCAGAACAAGCAGTAAGAACAGACAGGGCAACTACATCCCAAAAGCTGGGAGCAGAGCACTAAAGAGCAGAAAACAAAGTACAAGATGTCATGCATTTACTGACAACAGCTTATTCCATAACCTGATTGGCATGTGGAATTTTATCCAACAGGAGTGCACAAAACCAACTGCTGCTCTCCACCAGTTAGATGAGCTACAGTAAGCAAGAGGATATTTTGCGTAGAAACATCTACCCATGGAGACCAAACAGCAAGGTGCAGTGAGTCCAACACATCTCTTTTGCTTCCCACAAATACTAATGGATGCTGTGGTTAAAAACATGGCAAGACAAACAGGGTGCTGCAGTCCAGGTGCCTGCAGCAGCACAGAGCTGCCAGCGCAGCAATGGCAGGATGTGAGAGAGCCCCATTCAGTGTGTGCCCCTGGGCAAGCCACAGCTGCGTCACCTACGCTGGCTGCACGAGCAGAAAGAGGTTATTTAGCTTTCAGGCCTGGTGACATTTGAAGTGGGTGTTTTGTTGATCACCATTTCCACCTTCCTCTCAGACTTGAGGTGCAGCCCTCTGTGCTCTTCCCCCAGGGACCCCTACCATTCTCACAGGTACCCTTTCACATGCAGGGCCACGTAGGTGGAGAAGTAGGTGCTGCACTGACAAGGCTGGTGCCTCACAAAAAACCTCTGTGTCATAATGTAGAAACACACAGACAGGTTTTCTCAAGTGCAACTACCCCCCACGCTGCAAAACTGATGGATTTAATTACAGCCCTGTGTCCTTTCTTTTTACTTAAACATGAAACAACATTCTATTTAGTGAATTTGAAGTGCATTCTGCAGCTTGCAGGGCGTTTTCAAGCTTATAAGGGCAAACTTCAGCTTCAGCCCCACTATTTGATATTCAACACTCAAATGAGAGAAATATAACATCATTAACCAGGCAATTACCAGTCCTCTAAGTAATAGTCACAAAAGAACTTTGACCCCCAGGTCCAACTTAATCGAATAAGAATGTTTATCAGGAATTAATTTCTAAAGCGATGTTATTCACGCTATCTTTTACAAATTTTATATTGCTTTTTAAAGCTTTCAAGCAGCACTTAAGGTGAACAGGTCACCTCCAATGCATTCCTTTAATGTGAAAGGAGATTTGCAGTTTTTACTTTAATGCTCAGTAAGTGATTAACGTTACTAGATGCAGCCACAGAATAAATTTCACTAATTAAGCAAAATGCTGCTTTTTGTTTGAGACTTCCCTGTGACGGCTACAGAAACCCCATTTTATTAGTGCAAAAAGCAAGAAAGCAAGGAAGACTTAAAATTTCTCAGCCCCCTGAGAAGGCCCCTGGCATCAGAATGAAGAATAAGACTGAAATTTGACTCAGTTCCCTCTCACAACACCCAGGGCTAACTAACTCTCCAGGGCTAAACTCTGTGAATTAAGTGGGGCTTTGTTAAGAGAGGCTTTGCAGGATGCTTCCCTGCAGCAATGCCTTCACCACAAGCATCTGCAGTGATTTTTTTCCCCATCTGAAAGCTCCTTTTATGGACAAAACAGGCAGAATTTCTTATTTGCTGCACTTTTTTGGCTACATTGAAACTACAGGACACACAGGTTCTTCCCAGTTTCCCAGTCTCTGTATTTGCTCTATCCCAACCACATGTTTAATTGGACTCCGGTGTCCATGAAAAGATTAAACAAAAACCCTAAATCTTTAAATACAGGGTAGAGCTACCCTGGGGTTTGGGTGTACTCCACTGACCACAGAGGAAAGCCCTGAGCAGCTTTACTCTAAACAGTGCTAGTAGTAGTTCTCTAATAAAAAACCTGCTTTTGTCTTTGTTTTCTATATGCTTTGTGTTTTTATTCTTGGCAATAAGTTCCTAATATATTTTCAGGTTTTAGTTATCCATTCACATTAAACTTTAATGCAGTGTTTAGCACTTAACTATGTATATATCTCAATGCCAAGGTCCCTCGGGTGGTTATTTTTGCCTCGGGCTTTCTGTTTTCTTTTTGCTTGTTTTCAAATTATTGAATCAGTCAATACAGCACATAATGTTAAGAAATGTTCTTCTTCATAACATGATAAAATAGAGTTGTGATTTTGCAAGGCAAAACAAAGCCAGTTTAGAACTGACAGCTTTGGAATGGAAGTGCAAGGACTGATCAGCACAAGCTATTTCCAGCCCTCTTTCCCATGGGAGAATTGCAAACCCAGAAAGTTGGCTTTTGCTTGCAACTGTGCCTTCAGAAGTTTCATGTGACAATTAGTTACCAGAATTCTGAAATAATTCAGACCAGCTAAAACAAAGTAGACTTCACAGTCTACATTGAAATAGTATTGATCATGAAAAAAACCAACAAAATTAAGGATCATGTCCTAATTTCACACATAAGTTGTGTTATATAAATTATGTTTGTACTGGGGCTTGTTCTAACAAAATTTATAAAGAAAAACATTAACAACTACAGTGTTAATAGTTTAATTCATGTAAGAATACTGACAGATCTGCTTTTAACTCCTTACAGTGTGTGCATGTTTAATACAAGTTCTATTCCTATCCTACTCATCTTGAGCATTTAAGATCAGATAATAGAATCAGCCAGCTTTGTGAAGATCTCCTTTTATATCTAGTGATAAAGGAGTTCAAATCTCTCCAGAGAAGGAAAGCCAGGCCGCCACAGCCTGAATATGCATCTTAACGCTTGTGTTGCTTTAAATGATGCTGCAAATCCATTCTCCTCACAGCTTTGCAATAATCTACTCTTTCTCGGAAGTCTCCAGAGAGACCTGGCAAATCTTGTTAGAAACTGGATATAATTTCAGAATAACCAATACCATCGTTTTCAGCCCCTCCACTCCTGAAATTACTCTTCACCAAATGAAGACCAATTAACCAATTCTCTATCTTTTACGTACCCACCTCACTGCACCAGAGCAGTACAAGAGCATCATCAAAATATCCTTCCTAGGAGTACAGAAGGAATTCTGTGAAAACAGTTTTCACCCATAAAGATGATAGACCTTCTGTGCCAACACAGTGACTAAAACTATCAGTTATGTTCAAAAATATTACACAGACCAGTGATAATCCTTGTCAAATAGGGAAACTTCTGACACAGTTATTGCTTTGTAGCTCTGCCACCAATCACCAGTTGAATACTGAAGGGAGAAAACAAACCCTGGTCATTAGGACTGCTCCTGTCTGCCAAGCCTTTGAGACTAACTCTTTAAAAGTCATTTTGAAAGAAAGGAGTTTTGAGAAACAGCAGAACTACACTTTTATACAACTGCTTTGTTTAAATTGCTCAGGATGACCATGGGCAGGCTGCTACCACAAGGTTTGCAGGTCTTGCACTTCAGCGGTTTTTCCGCTCAACTCATACAACTGCATAGGCAGGTACACAAAGCACTACAACATATAATAACCCTTGCTATTTTTTCTGAACATTATCCAAGAAAATATCATTTTAGGCTCATCTGCCACACATTTTTTCCCCGAAGCAATTGCTATGAGCATCTTCCAGAGGGACCTGTGCTCTGCACTGGCAGTGCTGCTGCAGAAACAATCTGTATCTGAAGTAACTAGCAAGTTTATTACCTAGCTTCCCAGGGCAGCCAGGCTTCAGTATGACTAATTCTTGGACAAATCTCAAGATTTTTAGGCAAGAGCCAAGGGTCTCAAGGGCAACTGAACCAATACCAGTTTCCTGCCACTCTCCACACAGGAAATTGTGTACCGTAAACCAAAACCCACATGATGTGTACCATTTGACTGTCAGAAATGACAATATAGCAACCAGTAACAGTTCTGACAAAAATCTTGAGGTTGAGAATTATAGCAAGAACTTCAAACTGGGAGAACATTACAGAGTATAAAGATTTTCAGCACAGGTAGTAGAGGAGAGATGTTTAAGGGACCGTTATGTTAACTAACGTCACACAGTACTAGAAACAACAGTTCTATGGTTATTTCTTAGCATGAAAAACTCTTATATCGGGGAGCAAAACAGCACTCAAGCACTTACTTTCTTCAGAAGAACATCTGGGTCACAAAATGGCTATCTTGGTAAAGAGAATCTATTTACATAATTACTATTGTAACAATCAAATTGTCACAGCATCACATTTTCTACCAGTTTCATTTCTAACTGACTTATACAGTCCCAGTTCCCAGAACAACAATTAAGAGTGGTTCTGGAAAATATTTTCACAAGTACAAGTGGAAACATGACAGTGGAGTGCCTCTGAGACTTTCTGTTTAAGCCTGTGGTTCAGTTTCAAGTCTTGTGTTCTTTCCAATTTCTCATTAGCTGGACAAATTGAAGCACAATGTACCACTAACAATTCTCTTATCAACCCAAAAGCAGTGAGTGTGCCAGGAAACTTCGCAGACAGCAGTTTTTGAAAGAGCAGGACAATATCTTTTACCACCGCAACTAAGGAGTCAAAGAATGATTAATTGAACAAAAAAGGATATAACAGATAATCTGCAGATAATGTGAATGAGCTGCATGCACAGAAAGAGCAATTCCCCAGAAAAAGTACTACTAGATAGGGTTTTGTACATGTCTTGAAACCATTAAGAGCAGACTGCTTGTGATATTTAAAAGAAAAAGGAACTATAAATATCTTGTAGTGTACTTCATATAATCTAAAAGAGAAAAATAGCACAGAGAAATTGGAGTTCCAAAAACAATATGCCATGTTTTATAGCAAAACATTACAACACAAGCATGAAAAATGTTTCATGTGATGGATTTATGAATGATTTCTGAAAAACATTTCAATATGAAGAAAATCCCATGTGACAAAGCAGAAGGAAAAACCTGAAGTTGTAACAAAACTATCAGTGTCACAACATTTTGAGCACAAACTCATCTTTTGAGAAGAGTTTTGATCTCAGTTTAAGCCAACACTTATATGACTATCATTATGGGGTGTTGCTCATCAAGCTCAGTTGGTCTATCCCTTGGTATGAGCTCAAGGCAGACAAGTCCTGGCAGTCACCTGCTGTGCTTGGTTTTCAGAGCAGAAGCATATGCAGAGCTTCTGAGTGCTCAGCTGGCAGAATTTAGGAAGGTATCTCCAATTAAACATTTCTGCCTTACAAGCAGTTATTTAACAATCAGCCAAAATGCAGTATAATAGAGGTAAGGAAGACTGCCCTGGAAATCAAATTAAGGAGAGAATGTTAAAAAAGATCTTGGACTATTATTTATAGTTCATTAAAAAAGCCCCACAAAACATTCTTTCTAAACTGAAAATAAATAACTGAATTTTGACAGTGTGATATAGAATAACATAAAAAACACTAATAACACTACAAACTTTTCAATAACTTGTCTTAACAGACCTGAAACAAAAACTTGGAAAGCACTGGTACATGTCTTTTTTCTTAATGTTATACCTGTTTAACATTCACTGTTTAGCGATGTTATAAATCTATTATTTTAACAATTACTAAATGTTTTTCCTCTGTTTTCTCTCAAAGTGTTGCAGCTAATTCTGAGACAGATTACAGAATGAGCTGGGCTGGAAGGGACTTAAAAAATCATCTAGTCCAACTCCCTGCCATGAGCAGGGACACCTTCCACTAGACTGGGCTGCTCAGAGCCCCATCCAGCTTGGTCTTGAACACTTCCCAGAATGGAGCATCTACAGCTTCTCTGGACAACCTGTTCCAGTGCCTTAGCACCCTCACAGTAAAGAATTTCTTACTAATATTCAACCTAAACCCAACATCTTTCAGTTTAAAGCCATTCCCCCTTGTCCTGTCACTACATGTCCTTGGTAAAAGGGGTAAAAGATACTCCAGTGCTTTCTACAAAGAAAAGTGCTGCTTTCCTTACCACCCCAGCTTTTTCCTGGTTATTCCTTCACTTCCCATCACTCCTCTCAACGACGGTAGTTTCACTGATCTACAGCATTAGTTGGCTTCCCCAACTACAAAATGTAAATTTGTATAACCATGTGAGAAACAATGCAAGAATTGCTATGCCAGCAGAATTACTGTGTCAACATTAGCTCTGCATAGATCTGAAGCAGAAAAAAAAATAGTAACTAGTATTATCAAATGTAAGAGTATCCTTTAGTAAATGATGGGAGTCAGAAGTATCTTACAGCAAAACATGTGGAATACCCATGATGTTATTCTAGGATCCTTAAAGAGAAGACTAAAGAAACCTTAAAACAATCTGTTCTACTTTTTTTCTAAGACTAAAAAATTTAGCTGAACTAACAAAGAAGAGCAAGAACAACTAAAAGGTGCAAAAAACCCTAAACAATTTATCTGAGATGTGAGTGTGTGGTTGTGGCAAATGCAGACCACACTTGGACAACATTAACATCTGCAAGAAGTTTGAGCTCACATTTCTGCAAACTAGGACAGCACTGTTTTTCAGAAAATAATGTAAGACGTGATATTCAGTGCCTTTTCTCATGGCCACACAAGAATCTTTAAGGAAGACTGACCAGTGACGGCCAGCTCAGGCTCCGGAAAAACACACTGGAAGGCACAACACTTTCCCCCTAGATATTTAGAGCAAAATTATGGGGGATATTAGAGAGCCCCAAAATGGTTAAGGTTGGAAGGGACCATAGTGGGGCATCTTGTCCAACCTCCCTGCTCAAGCAGGGTATTTAAAACCCAGTGCATTTCTGTTTGGAAGACTTCACAGGGATCTAGGAAAGCAACATTTATCTTCTTCAAGTTTTAAAATTTACAGCTATAAAAAGCCAAAGATCACGTTTGGTTGGGCTTTTTCTGAAACATCACAAACCAGACCCCGCCCCCCCCTTCACGTTTGAATAGCACCACTGCAAAACCTTCCTGCCCCACAGGAAACCCTTGCTCCTTCACCACTTACCCTTATGTTGTACTTCTATTGACATTAATTAAAAACCTCACCATGTACAAAAAAGAACTTATGAGACTGTCCCTGAAGCAATAAATCAATGAGATTGGGCAACACACGAAGAGCACATACCAACAAAATTGTAAAACTGACTTAGGCAACAAGGTGCACTCAATTACTAAATGATCAAAACAAATGTTTTCCCTGATCTCATTAAATAACAAATATTCTGCTGGAAAACACAAATGAAAAATGTGAAATCCTTCACTAACAACGTGCTTTTCTATTAAAGCTCTGCATTTTTACTGTGAGAAACTCTTGGTCATTTGTAAACAAAGCAAAACCCAAGTTCAATGTTTCTGAGGCAGCCACTATGTTCTACATCCTAATGTGAGAAAATTCAAGTCTTTGATCCTACTTTTTCTCCCTTAAATGTAAGGAAAGCCTAATCAGCTTCTCGAAATGTTTCCCTTTAGCTCTCAAACTTCATAGTGTGCAAAGTTCTCACATTATGTAGAAAATAATGGCAATTCCAAGTTCTGCTGAATATTACAGCTTCTCATATTTGCTCTAGTAAAAACAAACCTGAACTGCAGTTCAGCCTTTTCTCCTAAACTTGCCTCTCACATACTTCCACATGAGATTAAAAAGTCATAACTGTGATATATTTATGTTGCATTTTCATCCGGAAAACCTGTCTGCCCCAGAAAATATAAAGAATAAAAGGAAGACTTAAAAACACAAGCTGACCTTGAAATTTCACTACATTGCCACTGGTAAGGAAACAGACCATTTTCACACTGACTTAGGTATATTCACTAAGTTTTTCTGTGCTTCTATATATATACTTTTGATATTTCAGAGGAAGATAGGCAAAGAACACACGGAAACAGTTGTCAAATTTAAAGAAGTTACTTTGATTCGAATGCACTTTTACTCTGCTATCTTTAGTTTCACTGTAAGGAAAATGCTTTTGGTTAGTGTGGGATGTTACGGGCAGCTCCACTGCCTTCACCACAAATATACCAATGTCAAACACGGAGAAATCAAAACCCAAAGTGTGCCCACAAGCAGAGCAGAACAGCAGCCAGAAGCCTTACATATAAATGTCTCATTTAAGAAAAGCTCATACAAGGCATCAACTAAGATACTTCAATCCAGGAGGAGTTCTGCTATGTAGACTTCTCTATTTTATTTTTCTTAATTATCTAACAGGTTCTTTATTTGTCATTCAGTGGGCATTTTCTATAGCAGCTCTGAAGCATAGAAACCAATGACTGAGCCACAGCAAAAACAAAATAGGTTTTACTATTTACTTCCAAGGAAATAAGAGGCTGCAAATAAATGCATTTCTGAGGTAAGACCCACAAATTATAATCTTCACCTGAGTCCATCTCCCTGCTACCTGTAGCATACTTGTCTATGATATTCTAGCTCTCTAGACAGTTTGGTCTGAGTCTTTGGGCAATAGCATGACAATGAAAATGAAAACCAGTATTAATAGTGAAGACAGTTGGCCCAAAGCATGCAACACCCTGAAGTCAGGAAAAAAAGTTACAGCATCTTCAATGCACTCTGGATTGGATATTTGCCTTACAAGCTGTCATCCTTTACCACCCCTATTAATCTTAAATAGGAAAGCATGACCATGCATACTATGTCAGTATTACTGCTCATTTTTACCCTTCTTTGTGGAAAAATCAATTAGTCATACATGGCTTTCTTTTATTATGTTATAAATGTCATTATTTCAAACCATTTACAAGAAAATAAATTATAGGGTAGTAGACCAGAAGCACAGATCCCACTCTTAGGGCTTAGATGAGGCTTTTAAACCTCACACAGCCAAACACTAGGCTAATGTCTGGCCAAGAGTCAAAACAACATAGATTTGAAAGCCTCAAAGTTGAACATTGCCATAACACTTTCAGCAGAGTTTCACCGCTGGCTCCAATCAGTTTAAGTGCACTGCTCCTTCTCAAAGTTACACATCTGCACTTTTTGCCTCATCCCCTGCTTTAGCATTAGCACAGCTATGACTGCAAATTATGTATTTGTTAGGATTAGTTTTAAACCAAATAGCCACCCTCATTTGCTGCGTGCATATGTACACAGAGCACACAGGAAGAATCAGAGAGGCTTAAATGGACAGCAGTAGGATTACTTCGAGCAACAGCCCACATTTAAACTGTTTAAATCAACCACAAAAACTGTACAGAACACACGGAATTCAGGAAGTACTGAAAAAGTGAAGGTAGTATTTGTTAGCAGAAGCAGGACCTTTGTGATCTTTCCACAACAACAGGTACCTCATACCAACTAAATCACCACAGAAAACATCTGAGGAAGTTTGACAAAACCCAGAGACTTGAGCATGGGGTGTGCAGGACAGTGTATTCTGCACAGCACTACCTGGAGCTTCCTCTACCACCTCCACTGGGGGAGCAAGTTATTATTGAATGGATATCTCACTGGGAATTGCAGCTTCTGTTCACAGTGTGGTGAGTTTTTCTGAAGCTAAATACATTATCACAGAACCACAGAATGGTTTGGGTTGAAAAGGATCTTAAATATCATCTAGTTCCAAAACTCTCAGCAGAGGCAGGGGCACCTTTGCCTAGACCAGATGGCTCAAAGCCCCATCCCCCCATGGGCTTGAATACTTCCACAGATGGAGCCCCTTTCTTTCTCACTCCCTTACAGCAAAGGATGAAAATCCCCTTCAAGAGCACTTGCTCAGGGCATGACATGTGGGTTCCAGCCTCCCCTCTCCAGCCAGGGTCAAACTAATGTCTCCCAGACAAACACCTTACCACTTCCAGGAAGGTTTTTAACAGAGATTCAATGAAAATGAATCATCTACATTTTGCATTTGAGACCATCACTCCATTTCTCCAAGATTGCAGCAGAAAAAATTTAATTATCACATGAGAAGCATGATCTTTGTTTATACAAAAAGTTTTGATATTTCCTTTCTTACCTTCTAGGTATTAGCTGATTGCCACATTGAAAAAGCAACTGCTAAATGTGGTCAAGTGTAATAAAATGGTTCATAAATTACCAAATTGGTTTCATAAAACTTCAGGATAAGGGCTGGAAGGAAACAGCAGTTGTAAGGGAAAGTCAGCTGAAGTATTTGTAATTGCTGTTTACCAGTACTAATGATATGCTAAATAATCATTTAAGTGATCGCATCGTGCAGAATTTAAAGAGGTTATTTGCTGACTTACACATTTAGAAAGTAATAGTTCTTCACATTAATCAAGACCAAGTTCTGTTTTTTGGCAGCAGTTCTCCCCTGACAAGCATTTTCATGTCAGTATTTATCTAAACTAATTAGCTTACCAGCTTGACTAATTCTTATGAAACTTTTCTCCCCCCTTTAACTTCTTACATTCTGGTTTTGTGAAGGAAACCAAATTAATATCATGGGGTTTGGGTTTTTTAAAACAATATGAACTCACATAAATCTTTTTGAATGACTATGGCAAATTCTTTCAATAGCTCCTAATGTTATACTTTATAAAAACAGTATAGGAATGTGACTGTGGGCTTTGTGCTGCCTCTGACAAGAAGAGGTTAAAATCCTCTGTATAAAGTCAGAGGCCTCCATTTGGCCAAAACTAAAAGAGGTTGTAAACACTGGATGAAGTATTTGCAAGTAATTTGGCATGAAAGTAAAATATATCCTCAAGAACCAGTGCAGTAACACCAGTAAATCCTGACACAGAACCAGACCACTTTAATACTGCCCAGAGAGCACGTGTTGGGTAAAAACTTAAACTAAAGAAATAAAAAACAGTAAGCAATTACCTTAGAACTACACAAATTACAGATGTTTTTCTACAAGTTCTGTTACCCTGACCACTTCATGCCCTATGCTTGGAATAGTTTCCAAAATAATTCATGAGGTTTCTTCTTTCCTATCATTCCTAATATGTGCTTGCTATAGCAAGTGATTTTCTAATTTATTTTAGGTTTTCTTAGAATAGTCATGTTCTGCGCTTGAATAGTATTTTGAGTCAAAAATTTTAGCCATGGAACACCTGGCAAATTTCTGCCAACTCAGATTAAATTTGAATTTCTAATCCTGGGACTTAGAAAGTATAAGAGTGAGTGGAGCCAGAACTTGTCACAGTGTTTGGGAAAGGCATTTAACTTATTTCCTGCATCTACAGCAGACAGAAATTTCAAGTATTGATGTTATTTCAATCATGTTTGCAGAGTAACTGAATAAACATTTTTTTAAGTTAAAAAAATGCAAATGAGAGTTTAGGAAATCAAGTATTTTGTTCTAGTTAAGGTATTTCTCTTCCTACCTGACATTTTAGAGATTCCTTTCATTCTATTCCTATCCACTGAAAATCATGTTGCTAAGATTATAAACAATCTTTTTTCTTCTCTCTGAAGAATGTCAACATCCACTTTTCAAGCTTTTAATCTCTATGATCCTTTCCTTCATTTTTTAGCCCATCCCTTTTTAACCAAGCAATCCACAGATTAAAGGTCAAAAAGATTCCATGTTATCTATCCTCTACCTGCCTACCATGAGATCAACCAGACTTACTCTGTCTACCCAAGAGTAGAGGGAGGAGGGAGAAAAAAGGACTCTAGCAGCCCAAAAACTCATACAGAAGAAGAGAAATCGTTTCCTCTTTCTACAAGCAGGAGAGGAGCAGTTGTGTCTCTTATAAAGGAAACTGAAACAATTCTAAAGAGAAAAGAGAAGCATTTCAAATGCACAAGAAGGAAGCAGTCCAGAGTTTTATTCTGAGCTTCCTTTTCCCTTTTTAAGCAATTACACAACCAACTTTTACTTGTAGTTTGTAAGTGTAATTTCATATGCATTAAGCTAACAAGTTTCCTGACATGGAGGAGTCTTTAACTCCCTCTGCAATAGTCACAAGGGATTAGGCTGGCTAGATAAAAATACTGTTTATCCTAAGTTTTATAATGCTCATTTGAAGACTTGCCTGCCACACCAGAGATTTCTAAAGGGGGGGAAAAAGGGACTTTTCAGTGCCATAGTACAGTCGCACTATCTGTGTAGGTGGACACCATCACCACATTTTAAGATGGCAGTGAGCCATTTCCCAGAAGCAGTCTTACAGTGACTTAGGGGTGGCTGAGCAGGCAGCTCCCAAAAGACAGCTGAGAAGGCCAAAACACCCAGCCCTGCCTCCTCTATACCTACTTTTCCAGAGACTTACGGAGGTGAAATAAATGAAGACTCCTAACTGATCCTTTGCTTGGCTGGAATCTAATATAAAAATACAAAATTTTAATCTTTGTATATTTTTGTCACATTCACTAGCCACTGTAATTATCTCAAGATCATATTTAATAGAGGGCTCTCCATCCAAGGGCTTCAAACTATATTTAGCAATTAAGACAGCCTCAAATCCCAGCGTGGAAGTGAATGAGCTCTTATGTGGAGGGACAGTAGGGCACAAAGTTATAGAAAATTTCACCAGGATTGGAACAGAAAATCTGAGGCACAGCAGAAAGAGACTTCCTGGCTCTCAGCCCTACTTCTCAACCATAATAAATCCCTTCCTGTACATACACATGTTCAAAGAGAAACTCCAGTAAACAGACAATAAAAAGCTGAAACGCATCGAAATAACTAGATAAATAACAACACTCAGGGCAAAGAAAATATTGCCCTGCCAGGATTTATCTTCACTGCACCAGATAGCACAAGTTCTTCTGCAATAAGATTGCTTAACCCAAGTGAGAACAAATGCCTGCACCGTGACACAGGTGAGCCTCTAAAAACAGTAACAGTAGTTACTGAATAATGGTCTTACACAGAGCATTTTGTGCAACCCAGATAACCCTCATTTAACAGTTTCTGACCTTGGAAACACTGTAAGAATTTATTACAGTGCTACTAATGTTAAAGTTGATTTTCTTCCTCCAAAGAGCTGTTAGCAGTAGCATCAGCACAGACAATGCAATACATTAGACAAATTCAAATGCCTTTCACCTTTGACCACAACTTCTTTTTAATTCCAGCACTGAAGGTGAGGGTACCACCAGCGGAACATACAACACTGGTCAGCACAACTCCAAAGGCTTGGAAAGCCTTCAAATACACTTTTTATTTCAGTGAAATATTTCTTTACCACTCAACTGGGACTTCTGAATTTAAGGGATCCTGCCCCTTTGTCCTAAATGAGAGCAAATATCCAACTCTGGGGCATCTCAGGGAGGAAGGAGCAGTGTCCTACAGCCACTCTCCTAGCACACTGCTAGGATTATAAGCACTTTCCCTTCTGACCCCCTATGGTGGAACAGGCTTGCCACACAAATCCAAGATTGCTTAAATAGGTATCTAAACTCAGAGACGCAGAGTTAAGTGGTAAGTGACTGAAGCAGTGCACGAAACCTGTTTGCTGCTGAAGTGAGAGCTGACCTCAAGCATCTCATCAGCTCTCGGCTTTAAGGAGTCCATGCTCACTCTGCCTTTGGTGCCTTTTGAAGAGCCACAGGAAGCCTGTTGATGGAAATGCAGGCTCTGCTCATCTAGCACTGACAAGTGACAGGTCCTAACTCATTCCCCTCTCTGATGCAGAAAGGCAGGCAGACTTACATATGCATTTCCCTGCAGCAACAGCATTGTTTCCTTTGGAGACAAAAAACCTCTCAGTGTACAAGGCCCACCCTGCAGCTGCTTCCTCCTGCCCACCCCCTCCTTCCCATCCTAAAGGAAAATTGCCTGTGGTGAAGGAGTATATGCAAGGCCATTACCATTTCAATTATTTCTCTGTAACTGGTAAACTTCTTATAATTTAAGGTGTTGGGGGCTCCTAAAGTCTTTTCGTACCTTTTGGCACAAAGCCCAACATCTTAAAGCATGATCCAACAAAAGGAGAGGGTGAAATGAAGCTTCCCCCCTTCATGCTGGAGCCTGGCCAGAAGGGAGGCCACTCCTGACTCCCAACAGCTCCCAGCCCACTAATGCAAGTTCTTCAGCTTGGACAAGCTCACACAAATTAAATCACTGCTTGGTAACAATCAGCTACATCTAAATTAAGTGGGTATACACTTCACCATTGCTGTTCACACTTTTACACTGAAATTACTCAGCCTGCCTGCTCAGTTGTTACTCTCCTTGCTGAAACAGGAAGGGAAG
Source organism: Acanthornis magna (assembly GCA_036785705.1). Lineage (NCBI taxonomy): Eukaryota > Metazoa > Chordata > Aves > Passeriformes > Acanthizidae > Acanthornis > Acanthornis magna. Next base: position 21,318,989 of record JAWUZG010000090.1, read on the forward strand.
GAAAAACCTGTAAATTCAGGGGTTTCACATTTTCATCTGCAAGTGGAAAAACTCTGCAGCTGAATGCTATTTCTGGACATTTACAAATATCACTTAGGTTGTTAATTAGTGCAAAGTGCATGTACTGTACTGCACCAGAAGGGTACAGGGGCAACAGAGTCCTAAAGACAACACAAGCATACACATAATACCCTAAAATACAACTCTGAGTAGTGTCCACACTTGTAACAGGAGCAACAACACTGGCCACAGCAAGGCAGGGGCTCTGACCGATGGAGCAAAGGCTGAGGATGCCCCTGCACAACTGCTCTAGAGCACATTTACAATGATAAAATGGAACAGACATCCAACCCTGCCTCTGTGCACCCACACCTTTGTCCAAACGCCAAAGTACTGATCAGTGAGATACACACTCATTTACACTAGTTCCTCTCTCTAAACATGAATTATTGCTTGAGGCTTTGACAAGTGACATCAAATTTCTGTACTTCAGGGATTTTTGTTCCAGTAACTGAGCCTGCCCCACACATCTTCCTATGCAAACAAAGCTGGAGCAGGAAAACCGAGAGCACAGCTCCCATGGCCTGATGCCAAACTTTTGCAGGAAAACCCTTCTTTCACTATGCAAGGTTGCCAGGAACAGAAACAAAATTTAGTGTGTGTTGACTTCTTTTGTAAGGAAAGCCAGGTAAGGCAGCTTTATGCTAAGATACATGTTACGTTGAACACGAGAGACTCTGCCAAGCTCACGTTTTCATTTCCAGCTGACTTAGAAGTCCAAGATGCACTATACTTTACATTTAAGCAAGAATTTCAAGAATAGTTAAAAAGGGTTTTTGTGGTTATAGCCTATTGAAGTTAAACTGTTTGATTTCACCTCAAAATCAAGGTGAAAATGTTTCACAGAAAACTATAAAGAAAACTTGAATTAAAATAAGCAAGACCCACTTCTGCATGTTTCTGAATTTTGTCTGACATACATTAAGAAACTATGCCAAAATGCTGTGAAGCACTATTATTTACTCTCCTTCAGAGCAGACTAGAAAGGTCTTGCCCAGAGCCTTGCTTAGGTGCAACTGATTAAAATCCAGTTCAAAAGAACCATGCCACCCAGCCAGACATGAAGAAATTTGTTATTCTAAGACTTAGAAATAGACTGGGTTTGCTGCCAGAAGTGAGTCTATCCAAGTTGTTGTTTAATAAGTGACTCAGTCTAAACTGAGATTTATCTCATATCGGCCCCTAAAGGCAGTAAGAGCTGTTTTTTTAATATTTACTTCACAAAGTAATTAGTTAGAACATGTTTTTGTTACAATTATCAGTGACTAATGGGAGTATTTTGTGCATATGCGGTAACTGTCCCCCTTTAAATTGCCAGAAACAGTTGCACAGTACAGTATATGCATTTTGTTGTATTAATTCTGTGCTTACATATTCAAGAAAATGCCTTCTGCATCACAACATTTCAAAAAACACTGGAGTCAATTTTTTTTTTAAAGAATCACTTTTATGATGAGAAATAAAGCTTGGGGTGTGCTTTCTAATATGGAACAAGTTTTAAAAAAATTCTCCTCCCACTGCAACACATCTCAGTCCTGTGAATATCCAAGGGCAACCCTCTCTTTTACAGTAATTATTTGGTGCAATTATTTAACTACCTATCAATTATTTTGTCCCTCCTGAGGTTTGTACTGGTGCATTGGGGGAATTTAGACAGAACTACTCTGCTGATTTCCAGTGATTAATGTATTCTCTTTTACAAGGCAAAGCTATTAACAAAAGGCATAATGTTAGTTTAATGCTACATAAAATCCCTATCTCCAAAGAAAACCAGAAACTTAAGGGCATGAGAGTTATTTAGACACTGGAAAGTCTTGTCATAACTGAAGAGAAAGGTTTTTGGACCCCGGCAGCATTGACAAAGGACCTCTCAGGGAGCATGGAAAGAGTTAAGAGGCAGCTGCAGCATTCTGCAAGGTACAGCAGAGACAGGGGAAGGCAAACAAACCAAACTGAAACCATTCTTCGGCGCCCAGCCTCTTCTTCCTGTGATGTCATTGCTACAAATTGCCCGGCGCTCTGCTCTGCTCTCCAGAGGGAGCTGGGCTGGCAAGAGCTGCCGAGGGCTGTGGGCTGCAGGAACAAACACGCTCTGGAATTTGGTTTCTGCCCTGGCAAGCAGCTCCCTTCTGCTCCTGCTTCCCGCCCCATGGGGCCGGCCAGCGAGCCGAAAAGCTCGTCGTACAGAAAGAAGGGAGAGGGGGAAATGCAAGTGCTGTCACTTAGCAGCGTCCAGGAAATCGTTTCCTAAAGCACACGCTCCCAGTAAATTCGGATGGACAAGGCTTCGCCGTCACAATCTGCAGCCAAGAGTAAGGCAGAAAGTCCTACAATGGCTTCATTGAATCGAGGTGAGAAATGGAACTAAGCAAGCTTTGGGGCGACCTCATCTGCCACAAATGATGCATTTTCTGACTTTTGCAGACTGGCTATGTGATTACAAATAGCACTCGGCAGAGAAGAGTGACCTCCTGGTGATTCCGCTAGAGATGTACTCCCCTACCACAGAGCTCACCTTCCTTCCCTGAAACTTCACAGCGTAGCAAACCTGCCAAAGCACACCGTTCAAATACATCTGACCTGCAAGTTCTCCTGGAATTTCAAAAAAGTGGCAATAAACATACCAGAGAAACCTCCAAATCACAGGAATTTTTAACGTACCATTATAATGGTAAGCCCTAATTGTTCCACTGAGGACTCCTTTAAATATACTTTGTATGGGTGTATCTTTAGCATGGTGTTTGTCCTTGGCCTCATAGCAAACTGTGTAGCGATCTACATTTTCACTTGTACTTTGAAAGTGCGAAACGAGACAACAACCTACATGCTTAATTTAGCCATATCAGATCTGCTTTTCGTGTTTACATTACCCTTCAGGATTTATTACTTTGTAACCAGAAACTGGCCATTTGGAGACATTCTTTGCAAGATTTCTGTCAGCCTCTTTTATACAAATATGTACGGGAGCATTTTGTTTCTGACTTGCATCAGCGTAGATCGCTTTTTAGCCATAGTACACCCCTTCCGATCCAAGACTCTCCGGACCAAAAGGACTGCAAAGATTGTCTGTGTTGCAGTATGGATAACTGTGCTAGCAGGCAGCACACCAGCAAGCTTCTTCCGGTCCACAAACTCCATGAACAACACGGAGCAAAGGACGTGCTTTGAAAACTTTTCACAGGACACATGGAAAACCTACCTATCCCGGATTGTTATCTTCATTGAAATCGTTGGGTTTTTTATTCCGCTCATCCTGAACGTGACCTGCTCCACTATGGTCCTACGAACTTTGAATAAACCGCTTACATTAAGCCGGAATAAAGTAAGCAAGAAAAAGGTACTCAAAATGATTTTTGTCCATTTGGTGATATTCTGTTTCTGCTTTGTGCCTTATAATGTTACTTTAATACTTTACTCCCTTATGAGAACACAGACCTTGGTCAATTGCTCAGTGGTGGCCGCAGTCAGGACTATGTACCCCATCACTCTGTGCATCGCTGTTTCAAACTGCTGTTTTGACCCCATAGTCTATTACTTCACATCAGATACCATTCAAAATTCCATAAAAAAGAACCGGTCCACCAGACCACGGGACATCAGATTCTCTGAAAGTCCAGTTTCAGAAAACTTCATTCAACACAGCCTTCAGACCATAAAAATGAAAATATTTGACAGTGACTCTACAATATAAACTATATTAAAAGACTATTGGGACTAAACTGGAATTAGAAGCCTGCACATTTCTTCAGCTGTGGACATATATTCTGATACATAAAGGTTGCACTTCCTTCACATCCGAGAAGTTTATTACAAGGCTGTAAAAGCATAATAGCACACAGAAAAAATATTTTAAAAGTCTATGTCAAAGGTCTGTTCTGACAGATTGTGTGTTAGAAAGGAACTTTTGGGTTTAGATTAGGTTAACCAAAGTCCAAAGACTGTTTGTCAAGTCAAATGCAAATGAAAAAGTAGGTTCTTTTTCCTTCCTGAAGCTAAAACAGTTGCTCAACTTAATAATTATATCAGTTTCCAAGTTACTGAGGATGGGGGTGAAGCTACTTGCTATTTATACTGCAGGAAAACCACCCCATTGTCATATCACTTCGGCTACTGTGCCTGCTCCAGAGTTTCCCCTTATCTCTCTTACTCCTCCCCTACTGTCCTTTTCCCTGCACCTTCCTTCTTAGGGACCATTATGTTTATAGGAGGCTTCAATCAATGGGTTACAAGAATTTTGGTTCTCCCAGGTTTATCTGATAAAAATATGTGCTCTCTCCACAAGCCTGGCCCCCATAAAGCAATTAAGTCTTCTGGTAGCTTAGAGCATTTGGAAACGTCTCAGACAAACTGGTTTTTCTTCTCACCTCTCTCTCAGAAGTCTGTGTAATTAAAACAAAGTAACTCGTGATGACTAAAGTAAGTGCTTTAGGTACAGTATCACATTATTGCAATTTTTGTGAGAAGTTCGTCAATTCAACATGAATTTTGAGGGAAATAACATTCTCTGAATAAGTTAATTCAATCTCAACATACAGTTTCTTAGAAAACACGAGACCTTTTCTAACTAGAAATGAACATGTGCATCAAGTCAATTATTTCTTCCAGGAAACTATTTGGTGTCCCATAAAGAAATTCAAGATGCAGTAATTTTGGAGTGCAATTTCTTCTCAATTTTTGTGTCCTAGAAATAATTTTAACATGAGCATTTAAAACTTCAAATGCTATTTTCTTTCAAACTTTAAAAAGTATAAAGTACATGGGGCTATGTGCTTGCAAAATTAACCAAGACACTTTGAAAATCAGCACCATGTAAAAGGAGGGATCTACATATATTAGTGTTATAAACAAGAATACATAGACAAAAGTGCTTTGAAACATCCTGCTATATACATTCCCCAGCTACTAGAATACCGTGTACGTTTTCCTCAGAATTAATTTAATATCACTGTAAAATAAAATAAAATATAAAAGATAAAATAAGTGTTGTTTTTTCCTCCCCAAAAAACAATAGAGTCAAGAATAAGAACTGAGATTAAACGAATATGCACTTAAGATTTAGGGCAGTCAGCTGCAACACAGCACTGAAAAATTTTTATGCCAGGGCTTTATACAGAGGAGTGAATCAATGTTGGAGAAAATGCATATTGAGTCATCAAACTATATGATACATTGCTATTTGGATGAGTTTATTTCCCTTTGCAAAGCTTCTGTTTGTTATAAATCAACCATATATTGCCTCCTACTACTGGGAAACTGAGTTAGTCAATGACTGCTAGGAACCAGTGTTGATTGAATTTTAAATTCAACAGCATTTTCAGTCTTTATCCACATAACTTGTGAAAGGAAAATTCAAATACTATGGGCTTAAGCTACAAAGATAGCATAGATATAAACACCTGCATGATATCTGAAAATTAGCAATTATCTTCATTGGGAATCCTAAACTCTTCTGATTCATATCCAACTTAAAAAAAAATGCACAAAACTCTCAGCATGAGTAGAAATTCTGTATGTTTTCCATATGCCACTGAAAAATCCAAAGTCCAAAACCAGATATGCATCTCTAAAGTTTCAATGCCTCTCTCTCTAAGGAGTCTGTTTAATATTAGACTTCCTCCAAGAAATGTGAGACAAAAGCCCCTAATATGACAAAAGCCAGTCACTGCTGGGCTGTGTTTCCCCCTAAGCTTGTCAAAGCTGTTACTTAGTCAAGTGACAACTTGTTCAGCAACATCCCTCTGCCTTACAGCAATGAGCACTCCACAGCCCCACCCTGGTAAAGAGAAGCTACTCTCTCTGAGATTACAAAACTGCAGGGGAAAAATTAAAACCCATCACTGACTTAAAAGCAGAACAAGCAGACCAAGTCACACATATGAGTATACTCCCCTTTAGACCAAACTTTCCTTGGTGTATTACCTCAAGTAGCCTGGAAAAGCTACAGACAGTAGCTCTCTCTGCTTTGCACTCATTCTTCCAGGGCAGCAGCTTCTGTTTTTCAAAAGAGCACAGGGCAACACAGTACAATAGCTTTCTGATCAGTTCATAGCTCAGTGTCCAGAAGCTATTTGAGGAAACGTTGTATTTTTTATTATTAAACATTTTCACTCTTCCACAGGAAAAAAACCTAAACCACCAACATATACCCTAATGAAAAAACCCAACACAGTCAAAAAAGCATCATCTGTAATGCTGAGAATCAGACCAAGACTTGAAAAATTCCTGATCTGACTGATTCAGAAGTGGAGGAGTAAAACTGTACCTCCCACAAAAAGCTGATATAAAGACAGGGTACCAGCTATTCAGGACTGATAAGGTTTCCTCTTCCTTTTCTGGTTCTGCAACAAGATTATCCTTGAGAGCTGTGGACGGAACAATGCTTTCACTGGTACATTCCTGAACAGATGCACTCCCTCTCTCTGCTCTTGACTTTGATACCAACTCTTCTGTCTCTCTGGTAAGGTCTTATGCCAAAATTTAAATGTAACATCTAGATGAGAAGCTACGTTCCTAAGTCATGCCAGGACATCTCAAATTTAAAAAAAAAACATTGTCAGAGCTTCCGAGGATCTGAATATGTTGCAACCAGGACTTTCTAAAAGAGCATTATTTTTACTCATATGCCTACATAGGGAGAGTTAGGAGTTCAGTTTTAGGATCAAAACTTAGAAAATTGTTCTTTGTAGTGTGGTTTCTTCATCTACAGAGCGCAGAAAATGCACACTTCCTATAAAAATAAAAGCAGGGCAAATTTAGTTGATTCCAAGCATGTTTTTGATCTAAATCAAGGCAGGTAGATATTGATACCTAGTTAATTAACCAGCAGTTTTAGAAGACAATGAAAAAGAAAGAAAAAAAAAATCGTATAAACACCTCAGATTTACCTCAACATATTATTACTTCAAAATCAAAAGATGTCCAATTTTATACTTTCTATATTCAGCCTGAAGTTTTAATTTCTGCCTTTCACAAGAATGGAATGCCAGGCAATTTTTTCTTTACCTCAGTACACAAGTCTTTGACATTTAAAGAAATACCAATACCAAATCAAATAGGTCTTTATGTTTTTCATCTAAAAGTGTTAAAAAAAAATCCCCTACAGAAGACAGTTTAGGCAGGTAAGGAATCCTTCACTGAAATCAACTTACAAGGTTTTGTTTCTTAATGAAGTAACCTCAGACACAGAAATGCAAAAATTGAGAAAGAGCTCTTGAGACCAGGTAAAAGATAAGAATGGCTGTACTGGATCAGACCCCAAACATGCAGCTAATTTACAATCCTGACTCCAATGGCAGACAAGGCTGGATGCCTGGGGAAGAAGATAACAGTAGGAGAAGCACACAAGGCTTTCTCAAGTGCTGTCCCACTTCATCAGTCACACCTCAGGACTTTCTGGGTCAGATATATTTGTGTGTTCAGCAAAAATTTTTCTCTGTGAGCTTGTTCTGTCATCCTTGAAATGTGCATAAAATTTTTAACATTTACAGTAGTAAAAAGTTCACACTGTGTGTGTGCAGGGGGAACAAAACTAAGAAACTCACACATCCTTTTGTTTCAAATCCACTAGTTTCATTAGTGTCCCTCTCATTTATTTTGAAAGAGGCAGATTGTCATTCAGTCCGTCTATATTACTCCTGATCAGACAGTCTTCCATCATCTCTTGAACATGAGAAAGTGATTTTTGTTGGTAATTTTAAGCATCACCATAACCAAAGGTGAGATTTCTAGAATTACACAGAAAACTCAGCTAAAATTAGAGAACTCAGTGAGGTTCACTTTGAGACTGGTAATTTTGAAAATACCACCTGAGCACAGTATCTCATTCTGAGCACAGACTTATTTATTCTTTCACATTATTTTCTAACAGTTATTTTCAAGTTATCTTTTAAGAGTTTTATCAATGAAGATCAATTTGCTCATACTTTTCCAGCAGTAAATGTATAAGGTTCTTGCATCTAGGCAGACCTGTAAATCCTGACAAGTTCCCTTTTTTGCTAGACTATTATCATTCAGACCTCAGGGTTTCTGGCATTTGAACATCACTGACAAAATGAAAGAGGATACATTTCAAAAGCTAAGGCAAAACGTAAATCAGAATTATTCTAAATCTAGAAGAGAGAAATGCCTGGGCTGCATTTGTCATCCAATTACCACAATGTTGAAAACATTGTATAAACACAACTATCACTGCATCAGCACATTTACAGAACGTACTCAATAAGGGCTCATTTAAGATGAGCCAAATTCAGAAAGCCAAGCTTGCACAGTCTAATACTTCTGCAAGAAGCTGGATGGAGAAGTTTTGCTTTGACAATTCTGCTTTGATACTGAAGCATTTCAGACTTATCACCTCACCCCCATCCAGTTCCGGTCACACAGCTGCTTATAAAGCAAGTCCAGTTTTTCCCGTAAGAAAACTGAACTTATCACAAAATTAAAACAAACTAAAAGAACCCTTCACACATCTTCTGGTCTTCTATAAAACCTACTCCACAGTTGAAAAACTGAAAATTCCAGAGCTGGGAATTTAGATTTTAAATAATTATTTTTCCTCTACTTAAGAAGCAGTCTGCCCACTTGAGTTCCAAAAGCTGTCCAGCAATAAGAAGGGGTACATTTTCTACAGTTTAAACCTGAGAATCAAACCACAAGCAATGACAAATGAAGGCTTCTAGCAAGAAGTTCTTACCTTTTTATGATGAGATAAAAAGAATATTTTCCCACACACATAGCTTTAATATTTGCCCTAACTCTACCTTTTTTAAAAAGTGAGTTCCTGTCTTAAAGAACAAAATTCGTAAATAATAATGCTAGCAACAGGAGACACCCAAAATTAATGCTGTCATCTTGGGAATAATATTAAATCTATTTCAAGTGGAAACAACTGTGGCTAGGTTAACTCCTCTGCTCTTCAGATGAATTCTGCAAATACTGCTGCTTTTTGAAAGGAAGTCAATTGGAAAAGCTTCTTAAGTACGTAGCAAAATATGGACAAAAATGAGAATATAGATGGTGAAGCAAGTACCAAAATATCTGCCTTTTCAGCCTAACAAAAAATATGTTTCATTAATGAAATCAAATCCAAAAACTGCTGGTCTATTTGTATACATAAGTTATTCCACATTTCTTAGACGAGAAAGAAAGTTTACCACACATACTGCATGCTATTGTATTTCACATGCTCCTGTGGGTAGCAAACGCAAATAAAAAAAGTCGGTACCCCCTGCTGCCCAGATAAGATCTGTGAGTTCCTCCCAGCTGCTGGAAGGTGCAACAGGCACAGGGAGAGCGTGCCAAGCACGGGCTCTGCTCTGGGCAGGGTGACTCCCAGATGGAAAGGACAGGGTGCTGGCAGCCCAGGTACTTCCCCAAGCCAAATTCAGACCAGGCAGACTGTGCCTGGGTGAGCCTCAAGCCTCCGCTTGGGGTTTCAGGAGAACACCAGGCACACAGCTGCAGAGGCTCCACACTCGGCTGTTCCATGGGCACTTACCAGCCTGCACCCACCCCTTTCTGACAGGCATACCCAACCCAAAGCAAAAGCCTCCACAAAACCTAGAGGGATTACCTTTCTGGAGGATGGGGAACATTATGCCTGCTCAACAGCTGTGAATAGGGAAATCCACAACCCTGACAGGGGCTTTTTATTACTGGAAAGTAATAAAAAGTGATACAAACATGTAACTGAAATATCATATAATATAAATATATTAATATATAAATATTAAAATATATTAAATATAATATATATTATATATTATATATTATTAATATAAAATATGAATAAATATTATGTATATTAAATATAAATATATTAATTAATATAAATATACCATACAGTATAAAAGCAAGCCCAAAAGCACTTATTTGGCCCACAAAATAAACAAAACAAAACCCATGCTTTTATGGATACAGTAACTTAAAGTGCAGCAAGCAAAGAAACAAAAACATCTTCCAATAATATACATTTTGACAGTTTGACACAATACTAGTATCACCTTAAGAGTTTGGGAATTGAGCGCACAGCTGGGAAAAAAACCCCAAACCTTCACATTCGAATGTTTGTTTGGCACCTACTTTGCTTCTTAACAGAAGCAAATTTTATCTTCCACAGAAAAGTTGCCAAGAAAATGAGTCAAATGACACAGCAATAAGGAAAGAAAGAGTAATAAAAGCTTATGACACTTATTCAGGACTATGGCTCAAATAAAATAAGCCAGGCCAAAACCAAAAAAACAAAACCAACCACCACCAACAAAAATCCAAAAACCAAACCAAAACTTCATTCTACTCATTTCACCTGTTTTGTTTCACTACAGAGATTTGTAAAACTATAAAGTCAGACAGCATAGTCCCATCCAAGGAAGGACCAACAGGAATAGTCACAGAATTTAACCCAAGCTTTATTTGCTTTTGTATTTAAGAAGACAGTCACATTAAATTTGCCACAATTCAGCAAGATTTTACAAAACTGGAGAACTGCAAAGATATGTCCCTGAATTCTAGTATGTTTTTCCCTCAAGGGCAACTTTTAAACATTGCTACAAAGTATTCACAGTGCAGATATAGCAGTGTTACAGGATGAAAGGCTGAAGTTCAAACTACCTAGAAACACAGTAGGATTAAAATCAAACTTCTACAGCTGTGATATGACCACCAAAACACTGGGCAATATTAAAAAAAACCCAAACAAACAAATTAAAAAACCCCTCAACAACTCGAAAACCAAGGATTCCTAGAAAACAATTTCACTATTCCTTGTTACTTATAATCAGGCAACCTTAAAGAAAAACAGACTAAAGAAAAGTCTACCATGTTGCAAACCTAGGCATAATCACACAACCACCTCTTGCTAATCTCCCCTCCATGCTTTAAGAAAGGGGGAAATGCAGTTATGGAAAGTAGAATTAAGCATATGATTTGCTTCTACTAACCTTAACAGACAAACACTATAGATCTAGTTTAGGTTTGTCATTGAGAAAGATGACAGTGGAAAGCGAATAATCCCATTGTAAAATACCTGTTTAAAATAAATAGAATGAACTGCTTCCTGAAAGTACAGCTCTGTCTCAAGTACAGAGGAAGCCTAAATATCTAAGTTATAAAAGTAGGACTCATAGCCCCCTAAATAGAAAAATGCTATACTTTAAAGCAGTAGACGCAGTAGGGAAAAACTTAAAATTCTTAATCAAGAATGGCATCTAAATTTCACAGAATGAAAACTCTGCATAGTTGCTGTGTCTTAGGTAATCCCTTTGGTCATGTTTGTACTTGAATCAAAGAGCATCTTAAGGGTTGGGCTGACCTGGTATACCTGCAACAGATAAAGCTGTTAACACTGTCCTAACATAACCAATATCTCCCCGTCCTAGGGAGTACTTTGTACACTTACTTAGTGAGTGCCTACCAAGAAGTGAACACACTGTCAACACAGACAAAAGCAGGAAACACAGGACCTCAGCCTTAAATGTTCTGGCTTCTCTTCTAGTAGCCTAGAGGATTTGCTCAGACGGTAACGCCCAAGCGTGAATAACAGCTTGAGTCATCTTCACGATAAATAGGAGTGGCAGGGAAGGTTTTCAAAGTGATGGGAGAGACAGCGAAGACTGTAATTCGCTATTCTTCCTGGTTTTTCAATTTGCCTTCAGCTGTGCAGGCAGATAAAAGTTTGAAGCCTCAAAAAGCACACCATGATTTTTATTAAAGGAAACTCTTCAGTGATGCCTAATGCAGGCTACCAGAAACAGAGGACTAGACAAAATTAGGAGTATAAAAAGCGGACAAATTTATTCAAGGCCTTCAAGGTACATTCGGGCAAGCAAAGTCCCCCACGCGGGACTATACCCAAAATTGACACTGCCTTCACCTTTTGTAAGTCACGAGCCCTTCATCTTTTATAAGTTCTGTCCTGTTAGCATGCTGGCCCTTAATTCTCCAATCACACCCTCAGGTGATGATAACCACCCCAGGCCTGCTCCCCCCATCTCACTGTTGTTTACATATTTTCAGCCCCTAGGGCAACGAACGTGTCCTTGAATCTCTATTCAGAGGGATTTGTTTTGGCTAGAAGTGCTGCCAACAGAGGTTTTTAGCACTTTATAAGAAGCACAGAACTATACCAAGTTACAGATACATGAAGAGTAAAAAACCAGAAATTAAGGCATCATCAGGAGTACTAGAAAGGCATAGGATAAACACTCTTACCTATTTATTTAAGCATTTATTAGAGTGTGTGTATACATATGCTCAAAATTAAAAAGCATATAAACATAAATATATTAATATATTTATATTACATTATGTGGTATATTCACCAATACCCAAAAAGCAATCATCTTACATACTTCTAAAAATGTGCCCTGTATGATAAAGGCAAAATCACAGAAGGCTTTCCAGCCACAGCTGTGACAACTGAAATGTCATAACCTTAAAAAAATTTAAAAAGCACATGCAGCAGAATCAGTATGAGCCTTTAGCACTATCACGCCAAGGAGCAGTGGTGGTCGTGACCTGTCATCCCACAAGCTTCTGGAACACACTCATGATGCACGCAGAAATATATTTAGTATGTACAGACAGAAAACCTCAAATACGCTCTCAGTTCCTTTTTGAAGGTTAAAGCTGCACACTCCGAATGTAACTTTGTTGAAAGGAGTATGGTGAGCACATGACAAGCCATCATTTGGTGGCCCTTAGCATGTTTTGTCCCCTGCAAGAAAAGCCCTAAAAAATTCCATGTTATAAATCACCGCCCATTGCAATTTCCAAGCTGAGACAAGATGCTAGGTGCCCAAAATCCAGAAGCCCACAGGGCATGAGTGATGTCAGCATGAGCAATCTGCTGCCTGCAGTTCCTGAGGTGCCTGTCTTTACACCAGTGAAGCTCCCTCAGTAAACTGCATCCTGCCAGTGAGCATGCTTGCAGATGTTGTCATTCTAGATACGCTCAGCACAGTTTTTGAGCCTAAGGCTGTGCATCATTCGCAAATTAGGCATTCCTGTATCTGAGGAAAGGCAAAATTTAGCAGGCGTGAAAGGAGTATGCCTGACATAGAGTGGCTTTCCCAAGAGGAGACAGCTGCTGTGCAGAAATGTGTCTGGTTCTGCAGCCAGAGGAAAGGCAGCACAGCAACGCGTGACTCATTTGCCAGCACTGAAGTCACTCGTGGCTGAACCCACGACTACATCTGTGGTTGGTAACACCACGAGCCACAGCCTGTCCTAAAGCCTCAAGGGCAAGTGGCAAAGCACAGATTGCACCCACATAACTACACATTCTCCACTGCTAATCTGTACCAGCAGCAGAAAATAGTCCCTGAGCCGCATCATGACCCAAATCTTGCCTCGGCAGTGTCCGGAGGAGAGTCGACAAATGCCAGAACGAGCCAGAGAACATGTTACCGATGAAATGCCACTGATGACTGTGGGACAGTACTTAAGCCCAAACTATTGTCCCTTTGAGGCCAGTAGTACACACTCAGCCCCAAATACCCAGCCCTTGCTGCCTGCCCTTATTTGGCTGCCTAGCAACAAGATTTTTCATTCATTCTTTTAACACAACACTAAACAACTTATCCAGTAACCTAATGTATGAAATGTTAACAGTGTGACCATTCCTACTTCTTCCTGTTTTACAAGGAATCACTTAAGTTGTCAAAACCAAAGAGGACTTTAAACTGCATGTAGACACCTATTTTCAGAGGAGCTGAAGAACTTCAGACACCCAACAGAAATCCCTGAGAAGTATACAAACCACAAGAAAATAATTTAACTTCCCTTTCTTGATGCTCCATTTCTCTTTACAAGGAGCACAGAAACCTAATTTGAAATAGAGCACTGCATCCAAGGAAACAGCCACAAAGCACTCAAGTACAGTGAGCTCCACAATAACTGTGTCCTTGTACAATCAAAGGCCAGGAGGCTGCATAGCTAAGCCTGTGTTATTCCGAAGTACTAAGGAGCACTCGCCGACCTGTAGCTGCTCACAACTCTACCTTGACCTGGGATTTGTCTAACGCTTTGTATGCAAATCTTAAACATACCTATTTAGTATTTTTCTCCTTAATGCATGATCAAAGTAGGCCTGCTGTTATTCCAGCTCAGCGAGTTTGTCATATTAATGCAATAATATTTTCTTTGGGAATACATGGTTTTGAGCACAAAGGCACTTCTGCCGCAGTGAGCTGCATAATTTAAAACCAAAAGAAGTCTTCAGTGTGGGATGAGGTACTTAATTATAAACACTGACTGTACAGTTAGTTGACAAATACTTATTGCAACCATCGAGTTATGCTAGATCAACAATGTATGATAAAACAATACTGTAGATTTCATTGCAAATGTTGAATTGACAATAGAAACCACAGAAAAGAAGAAGCTAAAAAAGGAGAAGCATTATGGAGCACAGTTTAGGCAATGCTACATGAAAGAAGTTATAAATACAGCAAAGCACACTTGTCTACTTCTGATCATATTTTAACCATTAAGAGAAGTAAATTCATGGAGCCATCATTATCTTGCATCAGTCATCAAAATTCCAAAATATATTACAACTCCAAATCACAACACATATCAATACTGGTGTTCCTTCCTCCTTTGAAAAATACAAGCGCTAACTAGGACAGGCAAGTATTAAAGAGCAATACAGCCAAAGACAGCTACAGTGTCAACAGCTGCAGTGTAATGCACTGCTTTGGTTCCACATCTGTTACTCACACAAAAACAAACATCACAACCACAGCTACAGCTACCAGACCAAATGAGGCTGTGAATGAACTCCCCTTAGCCTGCCACAATGAACCTTCACATTCTGTTCTGAGCTGTTGGGGGGTTGCAGGTGGTGATGCAGCTGATCCTTATCCCAGTTAACAGAAAGAGCTACCACATAACCTTTTAAAGCTGCAGTCCTAAGAGAAATACCCCTTGGAATACTCCCAGTGCTCACATGGATGAGCTAACAAGTTAACAACAGAACACTCTAAGGTCTGTAGAGATAACCAGAGAAGTCTGGAGTGCTTCTTTCTCTAACTTGCTTTATCTTCAGACAAGGCTGCGGTTGGCCTGCAACTCCAGTGCAGCAGAACAAGACCCTCTCACTACCTCAGTACTGTACATATGAAAGGGCATTTGCAGGAAGCGCGTTCTCTAAGCAGCAGCATGAAAAACATAATACCTTGCTTGTTGCTCCCCATTCAGAGCTTGTCAGCAGAATGGAAGCTGAGAGGAAGGGAAATGCAGCTGGATTGCTTTGCAGATACACATAACAAAGATACTCCATAGACCTCCTTGAACAGCACAGCAAAACCAAAAAACCTCCATAGATATTTCACTCAAAATCGATTGAAAACTGATAGACTTTCTGTTTGATTTGCCTGCACTGAAAAGCTGATCTTTGTTTATTCCTAACTGCAACAAAGAACATTTCAGTCAAAGATGAAGTTGGCAGTTGACAGGGCTTTCTCTAAGGGAAATTCAGATATTCTGGAATTTGTTCACAAAACCTTCATTTGAGATATTCAAAACAATTACTTTTCTGGGTGACCACAAGGGAGGTCGACTTGACAGAATTATGGAAAAGGCTGAGAATGAACTCCACAGCTGGCAGGTAACAAGCTATCCCTTTCATAGTAATCAGATTTTAACTATGGAAGGGTTTAAATCATATTTCTGTAAGTATGATAAAAATGAAGCAAAGGCTATTCAGCATCTTTGAGTCTAAAGTAATTTCAGTTCCCTTTAAAGTTATGAAATCAAAATAGTGCTCAAAATACTGTGAGCACAAACTCAAAGTAAAGAATATTGTACAGTGTATTTCTATTTTGCAAATAAAATTATGCAGCATTATTAACATATTCTAAGCTGATTTCCACATAATCATCTGGAAGCATCATAACCTCACTGGTAAATATTTGAGTAGTTAAATGGGACTTCTCCTTTCAGGGTTCAATAAAGATTTAAGAAAAAGGAAGTACTTTTCACATGACTTAGTCAGTACGTACATGCTCCTTTTTAAAATCAAGAATCATTGAAAAGAACCTTCAACTGGTTTCCACCCTTTATTTTGTCTAGCTATGCTTGTTGGTTTTTTTTTTTTGTTAAAAGAAAGGATGACCTAGAAAAGTTTCATTTCCTTCCTAAATCAGCTAGCTATGCAAAAACAATAAACATACAATGACTAGCTAAGGAGTAATGTATTATCTTCAGAAAAAACAGAGTCTTCTACATTCACTTGGTACAGCTTCCAAAGTCAGGTAAAGGTCAGATGCACCTGAGACCTTTTTCCAGAGAAATTATACAAGGCATTTTTCCTCACAAACGCTCTGTGACAAGTAAAACTACAATAAATTCAAGCAATTCTGTATTAAATTGCTCAATACTTGTATATCTCTCATTGAAATCCTGCTTCTTGAAGCAGTCAGGAGACTGAGGAAAGACTGAAGCAGACAAGCCTTGTAACAAAATGCACGACCTGGGAGGGTGGAGGTGGCAAGAACTAAAAAACACATAGCAAGTAAGTGGGGGAAGCAAAGCTGCATTATACAAATGTCAGTATATAAATGTTTTCCAGAAGTGTCTATTCTTATTTACCAAGCTAGTTTTTTGGGGTTTTTTTTGCATAAGTTTTATTAATTCCATGCTTTTCTTCTTCATTTTAAAACTTCTGGGGGAAAAAAAACCAAACAAACCAAGAAAAAACCCCATTCAAACCATATGAGGGTACTTGAACCTTCTTGAGATTCCATCTTTCTCAAAATGTTTAAAATTAACCCAAAGCAACCACTTATGATGAGACATTCTTTATGAGTAAGAAGAAGGCATCTGGCTTTTCTCTCCTCCTTTATCAAGTGTTTGGAAGTTCAGAGGTATTTACTGGTATGAACTACACTTCTAATTGCCTGCCCATTCTTGAGGGAATTGCTAATTAAGCAGACACTTGTAAACCTTGTACACCATTGCAGGGAGACAATAAGAATAAGATAAGAAACTGCTGAAGAATATTCTTTTGTTCACTAGCTGAGTCTTTCTGGGACACCTCAAGAGCCTCCTGAGTCAGCCAGGGAAGTATTTTCCCCCATTTCTGGTAAGTTAGACTTTTCATGAAAAACCAGACAATATTTAGATGTGAGGAAGGGGTAGATCTTTTCCCTCATGGGGAGCCAGAGGAGGCAATGGGAGGCCAGCACAGAATCTTGGGGTGCCTGTCCTGGCTGCCACAACTGCCTTCAGCTTTTGGGGGAAACCTTATTGTGTCCTCTGGTGCCAAGCCTCCAAAAACAGGAGACACTGTCTAGAGCCTGGGGAGACCCAGGTGATACAGAGGTCAATGAAGCAGCAGAGCCCTTGGATACATGTCAGGAACACTGCTTTTCATCCCCTCCACTGGGCTCCACTCCACATTGTTCTCTGGCACTACGTGATCTTTGTAGGCCCCTTCCAACCAAACTATTCCATGCTGTTAACACTCAAATCAGCCACCCCAAAACAGTACCAAACATGTCCCTCTAGAAACTGAAGAAGAGAGAGTCAAAACATTATACTACATTCAAGCAGAGCACTCAAAAAACCTGAAAAAATCCTGTGCTTGTTGATGACATCATTTGTTTCACAAAAGCCTGCAACACCCATAATTTTTGAAAACACAACTCTTTTAGATTTTCCAATCAGAAAGCCCAGGTCTAAATTAGATAATCCTGCATGCATTTTTTTGATTATTGGGTAGAAAATGATAGATACGGTGTATTGCTGATCAGTAAGCTGGCTTCAAGCTGGTTTGCAGAAGGTAGCAGGAGCCGCTTCCTTGGAGAGAGTTGAACCCGGGTATCTGTACCTCTGTCTTTTGTCCCTTGAAGGTTACAATTCTCAAACACCTTCTGCATGCCTGCGAGTTCCCTAAAATATTGCCTGCCTCTTAGAATACTCCTTCTTCTCCAGAGCTAAAGGATATGGGATGGGTTCCAAAATGGTTGCTTTATGTCCCTCTGGTCAAAATTACCAGACTCTATAGTCTCCTGCTTTGTGGCATAAATAGCTTAGTTCTGGTTTATAAGTAACAAACAATGAAAAGAAACAATGTTTGATTTACTGAAATACAGCCTAAAAAAACAACTCAACCTTTCAGCATTTTATTTTAATGGCATCCAAAAATACCAAAGTGACTGAAGTGCAAGGGACAATGCAAAACAGTATTTTATGTACTATTAACAAATATATCAGCTGCCCAGAGCTGAGGCCCTATTGCCAAGTAGGAATAGCAACTGGATAAAAAATAACTTTCATATAAAAGCACAGAATTTATTGCTGACTTTGGTACCAAAGCACAGTTCAGGGTATTACCCTTATGATTTGTGCCAGACTAGTAAGATGATGCTGATTTACAATCACATAAATCAGCAGAGCTATGTTGACTTCTTCCTCTGATATACTCCTTTTTTCTAAAACTGAAGACATGCCAAAACTAATCCTGTTTTGCTCTTGTAATTTAAACTAAATCTCAGCAAGACCACTACTTATTCTATAGAGTTGGGTATGACTTCTTTTTTTCTAGGTAAGCATGTTATACAAGGGCAAATACCACTTTAAAGTGTTACTTACAGATTGCCAAGCGAGAGACTCCATAATTCGATGCTCACAGCGTTCTAGATGCTTTATCATTTCCCGGGTTAGGCTGGGCTCTGCTTTAATGAAGCTTTCGATCACCTTGTAGAAGTCAAAAGCTTTTAAATCAAATACATTGAGAATCCATGGGAAAGACATGTCTGTTTCAGCACTGGTACTGTCACTCTGTGAAGCATTTCCTGAAGGGAAAACAGACTATAATTATCACAAATTCTACATTCTTCCACTTTTGATGTTTTTTCTTTTTTGTATTTACTGAATCATTGCTAGCTCAGACATTTCAGTGAGTTACTTTTTTTGTTTTGGGTTGGGTTTTTTTTGCTATTTACTCTATTTTATATATTAGAACAGATGGCAAAAATTATCAGTAAGTAACAATGCTATCAAGGACTTCAGATTTAACTTACTGCCATATGTAGCCATGACAACCTCAACAGCACATGCCAAAAGAGAGGTGTGGAAGATGTTATCATTCAGAAGTTTGCTGAAAAGAAAGGAAGTTATTAGTACTTGTCCAAAGACTTAAAATAGCAGACTTCATAACAAATTAGGGGCAAATACCTGAAATTTTGCACTGAGAGGCGCTCTTCCTCCTGAAATAAATAAATCAGACCAAACCTGTGAATATTCTTAGTATTTCTAGATGAATTGCCAGTACTAAGAGAGCAGTACTAAACTTACCGACTTCAGCATGGATTCCATTACTCTGTAATAGAGACGTACTCCAAGCTTGTACCTCTGTTAGAATGAGAAATTCAGGAATATTACAAGAAGTTTTAACAGACCACAACAGGTAGACTCTCGTGTTTTAACAATCTAGAACATTCCAGTTTTTGACAGAGCCACTATAAAAAAGTTACTGTCCCCAGTTCCATCTCCCAATAACACTGGAGAGGCCTCAAGGGCTACTAAGGTGTGTGACTACCCCAACCACATGAAGACTCAACCAAGTGTAGCAACATGAACTGTGTTCATGTTGATTCACAGCTAACAGGACAAAGACCAGGGCTGACAGACAGGAAGGAGACTGTCAAGTACAAACTTGGTTGGATTTATTTTCCAAAATCCTTGTTGAAAGCACAGCTGCCCTCCTGATTTTATAAGGAAGTGAGTCACCTTTTGCAGTTTTAGGCCAAGTTAGCTTAATGAATGCAAATATATGCTTCACTTAATGTATTTTAGCCAGCAATTTTCCCATTCTTCAGTAAAATACTTCCAACATATTTCCACCCAGTTCCTATTGCTCCTTATATATTAAGAGGAATTTGTTAAATACTATCTTTACAGTGCTTCAGTTTCAAAAGAATACTGTTACTTTTTACTGATCTGCACTGAAGGAGGACAGTCAATAAGTCAGCTCTCGCACAAGCTAGTGCTAACTAACAGAGTTCAAATGAGTGATATTCAACCCAAATACATACCTGTGAGCCAATTTCAGCCCATCCCTGTCCAACTGCTTCAGCAAATTTCTTTCTGAAGATGTGGTCAAAATTTTCCACTCTTTTCAGGATACTATCCTTAGGGTTCACTGTGCAATTCTAATAAAGTCCAGGAAGCAAAGTAGGGGAAGGAAAGGCAAAGAAAAGACTTTACTTCAAAAACATTTTAATCATTTAATCACATTAGTCCTGCTTCACTTTGTAACATCTCTCAATCAGGTCATCAGCATAAATAAAAATGGGGTATTTAAAAGAGTGCAGTGCATCTTTCTCTTCATATCTCTTTTATACCCCTTTCTTTTTTCATTCAATACACACGTAGAAGAATTCTAATATTCAGCCCAGTAACAGAAGTATTTAAGCACTTAAAAGGTTCCAGTACACAACAGTTAGAGAGACATGCTTTCTAAAACATGCGATTACATTTAAACCAACCCAATAAAAATGTGCTTCTTCAAAAACATATACATCAGATCTACAGGTGTATAACTCCAAAAATCTTCTTTGTAGTCACTTACATTGAAATACATGATGAGAGTATCTGATGGTTTATCAGTTGCTGAGTTTAAAATCATAATCAATTGCTGAATGTTATTCATTGCCGCTCTGGAAAAATACAACAAAATGCATAATAAGCATTAAGGTTGGCTTGACAGTTTCCAGAAACTGAACAGCAAATCCACACACAAGAAAAATTATGATTTCAGTTCTCTCTCCAGTTATCAAACAAACTGTTGGGAAAATCTGTTGCACTGTGCTAATAACTACTAGGAATTCTAATAATGCAACTTATCTAATTATTTACATATGGATTGTAATAATTTTAATAACCAAAAGAATGGCTTAACACCTGAGAAATAGTTTGATTCTTCCATGGCATTGTTATTTTCTGAATTTTTCATTGTGGTTTTTGGTAGAGTTTTGTGTATTTGTTGTGTGTCATTTAACCTCAATTTGGCTTATATCACCAGTCAAATAAGTGAGAAAACAAGAAAAATGTATTTAATCATTACAGCTGTAGCAGTGCAAAGATGCAATTTTCTTTAACCTACTTTTTACAAAGTATTGGAAAATATCACTTCTGCCAGAACTCTACTAATGATAAGGAAAAGCATAAGGACATTGGAAAAAACAAAGTAAAAACACACAATCTACTCTCATTATGCTCTGAACAAGTCCTTACACCCTTTTTATACACTGATTTCTATATAAATGACCAGACACAAATCCACTGATAAAAATTATTAGGTTCTCTCCAGTTTCAGGGGGTTTTAAAGCAGATTCCGTGAGTCTAAGTCCAGAAATATGACATTGTAAGGTAATTCAAACCAATAAGCACAGTGCTTTCAGCATAAGTGGTTCTGTTTAAGTCAGGGAGAATTAATGATACACTTCCCACTCTGCTGGTGATCAAAAGTTTGCTGCCATCTACTGACACTTCTGTGGCTTCACGAAAAACAGTTACTACAGCCCAAAGTCAGTGCTGGTGAGCAGGCCTTCACATGAATTGCCTTAAATAGCAATAGTTTTGGAAAACATGGAGCAAAACCCAGGTGTGGATGAAGAGAATCTATATATCTCAACTAGATTCCCTCTCAAGATCAAAACCGGTTTAGCACTTTTCAAATTTTTAGCAATGCAGAAACTTCGCACTCCTGGACTTTCCTAATGTCAAGAACTTTATGAAGCATCTTTGCCACTGTTAGAGGGCTTTAATTCTACTATAAATGAGAAGTGTTGGTGTTATCTGTATTTATCAAAAATGGGATTTGTTGTCAATGACCTTCTTGTTGAATACAATAGATATTATAGATGATCTAGTTTCTAGTATTGCACATTCATCCTGAGAACCAAAAGAACTGATGCCTTTATAGCTAAAAACCATCACTGGCAGTTAAAAATTTGAAGTGTAAGACTAAAAGGGACCACAAGGGAACCAAATAAAATTTCTCAGTCATAGGCAATTAAAACTTCTTTCTTACACAGATCAACAATTATCTCAGCCGCATGTCTCATTTTTTTTTTAATGAAGAAGCTGTTCAGAACTCTGCTGCTCTGTCGGATAGAAAACAGTTTCTGCTGATGGCATTGAGTAGATTTAGTAGATGCACAAACCCTGAGTCTAACTCATTCTTCCACAAGCATATAAACACTGTAGAAGTCTTATTAATGAAAACAAAAATAGTTTTACTCATTTGAGAAAACTGAAGTAAGAATAAAGGGTACAAAATTTTACCTTCTCTACAGCATGTTAAAATGAAAGGCATTCATACATGAAGCACAGAACAAAAATTCACTCTTCAATTTCCTTAAACCTGGCACCTTAAGAATAACTGCCTCTGAGGACACTGCTTGCCTACACAGCACATGGCATTGCAGTCACACAGCTGATTGGTTCTCGTGTCCAGGAATTTCTAGGCACTGATACTGCTTTTGTCAAAAAAGTATGCAGTACATGGGAAAAACAGTAAATGCAGATGTCCTTTCCTTTGCTTGATTTAATACAATCTTGCAGTTTTTCTGCCTTTGATCGTAGATCAAATAATCTCCAATTAATACCACATTTCTAATACATTTTTCCATTTTCCCAACAGACCAAAGTGGCACTCTGCAATATTCATCTTCCTAACACAGGAAAAGTATCAAAAGTAAGTACTCTGAAATGCTAATATTCCCATGCAGAAAAAATTAATACTAAGAAGCAAAAGATCTCAGGAGAAGAAATGTGTGTGCATATACAATTTGGTTTAAGGAAAGGAAGCCAGAAGATACAGAGCTAGGGAAAAGATGGGAAAGGAAGATGGGAAGTATAGCAGACAAAAGTACTACCAGGTGAGAATGAAATTGCATTCTCATAAGAACAAACACAGTAATCTATTTTACAGACATCTTGCAATTCTGAGATAACGCAGCAAAAAGCTCTGTTTTCCAATAACTCACCAGGAACTGAGGGCATTCAGCATCCCTTAGTACATCCTCACCACTCACCAGCGATTAGAACTACAGTACAGTTTATAGAAAAAAACAACAAAACAAAGTCTGCAGTTCATTAAAAATGAAAAAAAAAACCAACCATACTCTAAAGATGACTATTTCTAGCTATGATACTAAACAAAAGAACACATTTAAGAGATAAACTCATACCGAACAGGAGTCTGTGGAAGTATAATATTGACTTCCTCATCTGGATTGTTTTTTAGTGGTGTCCTCTCCAACTGTGAGCTACAGAAATGGAAAACAAACTTATGAAGAACTAATGCAAGTCAAATGACAATGTTTCCTATAAAGACTTATTAATCTGAAGAGAAAAAGGTGTAACAGATTTTTAGAAGATCTAGATGTCCAACCACTCCACTTTTTTAAACAATGTAATTTAAATTCCAAGTAGATCTGCTTTGAGCAGGATGTTGGACTAGATAACCTATGAAGTTTCCTTCCAAGCTTTTTTGTTTTCTAGAATTCTATTTACAAACAGCTTAACGTGTATCTAGATATTATAATTATTATTTTACCATTTTATTAATTATTATTAATAATTATTTAAGTGATGATGTAAAGCAAGGCCGGTGATGCCAGAAATACCTTAAGCTGAACTACAGACCTAGTAGGTCAACAGGATACAGAGATCTCCATTTATAACACAAGGGGGCAGAAAGCAACACAAGTTCACATTTTCTATCATAGAATGAAAGCAGTAAATGGAAATATTACCATCCAATGACGTCAGGCTGCAGGGTTTCGTCGTGACTCAGAAATAGTCTGGCATCTATATCTTTGTTTTTGAGATAGAGCTCGTCATACTGTTTCAAAATAACTTCAACCTCAAAAAGACATTGAAAAAACCCTGAATTTATTTTACAGGAGCAAGTGTGACAATTTACTGCATAATTTAAGTTACTCCTACCTCATGATAACAATGCTGAAATGCTAAAAGAATGACCTTGGAGCTCACAAAGTTACTTTTCATACAACAGCTGAAACATACCCAGAGGAAAATTACTGTTTATAAGAGAAAACAATCCAATGTCATAAGACTTTTTTTTTAAAAAGTATGTCTTGGCACTGTACAGATGGTAGGAAACAGACCTGAAAATCAAATTAACATTTCCATGTTTTAAAATCTTTCCTCCCAGAAAAAGGGGTGTCTCCAAGAGCAGGAAATGTAAAATGCTTGCTCATAGAACAGCTGTCAGGCAATTGGCTCAGTCCCTGTCTCTGCTGGTTTGGATGACAAGGCTTGAACTCAAACCTTCTTTTTCTCAGTAGGAGTTTCCTCATTTAATATTAATGTATTTGCACTGGAGTAGCTCTTAAGAGACACATCTATTGCTACAAAAACATACTTGTTATTTCATACCTACACTGTAGTTTAATAATTTCAAAGTCTCTTAATTGACTAAATCCCAGATATGACTTCCCTTTGCATGGAAAAGTTTATTGGATTTTTTTGAATGGGTTTTTTAATTACTTTTAAGAAATTTTTACTTTGAGTGACTAACATTAACTAGAAGTCTGCAATTTTATCTGGGCCTCCACTTCAAATCTGCTGCTGTGCTCCTGCAGAAGTAGGCAGCCACCTCAATTATCTGCTCCCCGAGCCCTTAAACATATTAAATGATGCTGTGCTCTGCTAGAGCACAGGCTAGAAAAACAGGCAACAGTGCCTATGAACCCAAATGAGTCCCCTCTCAGTTCCAAGAGAAAGTTGCAAATACCTCCTACACAGCTTTGCTCCTCACCCTCTTCTTTACCTTTGCCAAATGGATTTGCTCCAAACTGATCTCACAATTAAAACTTTGAGATTAGGACTATTAAACCAAAGATTATATTTCAATTCTCATTATCACTATTCTTTTTACTTAAAAACTTAATTATATTTTCATTTTTCATTATCTTCTTAATGGCTTATGCTTTTATTTAATGTAAAATATTTCAGCCTTTCATAAACTTCTGAAAAAACAGCAGCTCTTAGACAAGATGGCTGTACTGGGCTAACTTGGAAGAAACCATCAGTCAAAAATAAGAATTCTGTATCAATCTATTCATAGGTGCATAAAGCCTGACCAGCAAACATATGGTAAAGACAAACAAAATACCAACATTGAGCCTCAAAAGCTTTTCTTACTTTGGAAGGAACATTAAAATTTATCAAAAGCTCCGTGTTTTTTTATGAAAATGAAAGTCAATTTAAATGTGCCATATTACTAGCTATTGTACAGATGATCTCATCCATGATTATTGGTTAGCTCATTACATGTATGAACTGACTACCTCTGAAATACAGCTCTAACTTTCTGCTCTGGCACTCAAGTTTAAGGAGCAAGGATCATGTGACTAGATTTTTCTTCAAATGCATCATTTTATAAAATTTTCACCAGCAAGTCTTAGACTAGTAATTTTGATATAATGCTTAAGTTGAATAGCCTTGGATGAAAACCCTCTGATTTCAGATTAAGTTGTATAATGACCTTTGAATGGAAGTTCACATAGGGTTTCCCAACTACACATACACACTATAAATTAACAAGTCTAAACACGCTACTGATACCCTGAAATTAATTTAGGAAGAGATTAAGATCTTCTCTGAGTCCTGTACTTTGTTCCACACCCAACACACTATGAAACTGAAGATATGCTTGGCTGAACCCTGCAGACTTACTGCTCTGATCAGCTTCAGAGCTGCTTATTTTCAGGTTACCACATCTGCTGGTGACACACAGCTAAACTTACTCTTATAGGAATGATGACCATAAACACACAAGAAGTTACCCTTTAAAATGCACACTGGATGCAATTGCAGAGAGGTAATCTGCTGCATCCAGCTAGAGCTCAGCAAGATGAAAGTAATTCTGCACAGACACAGCAATCCAAACGCTGCCAAGTTGTGAAACTGAGACTAATCTTTTGGATATCTTTCCAACAACACTACAGTTACATGCAAATTAAGGTGTGTAATTTAAGACTTTAAGCATTTATAGAGTGACTTCAGAGACCTAACATTGTAATAGTTGTATTTTAGATGAATGGCCTTATCAAGGTCATGGATATGCACCTCCTATGTTTTGCTTTGAGCAAAAGCTTTTTGCTTTGAGCAAAGCTTGGTTTAGCCTCAGGAGATTCATTTATTAAATTCAAATGTATAAGCTAAAAATACTTTATGAATACTGGAATCCCTGCTAACCCACATCCCGAAAAACAATTCATTTTGCTAGATGATTTTGGAAGAACCTATTAGAACTTCATCAGTGGGTAAAGGGAATCTTAATCAATTTGGCATGAAGTTAAAAGCCACTGCTATTGAACTGTCTGTATTGGGTTTGCATGATCAACTGGGTTTCGGCAGACATGGCAGGGCTACAGGGGGGGCTTCTGTGAGAAGCTGCCAGAAGCTTCCCCCATGTCTGGCAGAGCCAATGACAGTCAGCTCCAGGTGAGACCCTCCACTGGCCACGGCTGGGCCAACCAGGAAGATAGTAACGCCTCGTGATAACATACTTAAGAAGGGAAAAAAAGTGGGGCAGGAGGTGCTCCAGGTGCCAGAGCTGGGATTTCCCTGCAGCCCCTGACACAGGCAGCTGTGCCCCTGCAGCCCATGGAGGACCACAGGGATGCAGAGATCCACCTGGAGCAGGTGGATGCCTGAGAGGAGGCTGTGACCCCGTGGGAGGCCTGTGCTGGAACAGCCATGGAGAGAGGAGCCCATCCTGGAGCAGGTGCCTGAAGGGCTGCACCCTGTGAAAAAGTGTCCCACAGTGGAGCAGCTCATGAAGGACCCCAGACCAGAGCAGGGGAAGGACTCCTCTCCCTGTGCAGTGGCAAGAACATGTGATGAACTGACTGCCATCTCCTGGCACTGCTGATGGGGAGGAGGCAGAGCCTGGGAAGGAGGGAGTGGTTGGGGGAAGATGTTTTTAACTTTTTTTTTTTACTTTTCATTATCGTGCTCTAATTTTGTTGGCAATAAATTCAATTAACATCCCCAGTCTGAGTCTGTATTGCCAGTGACGGTATTTGGTGAGCAATCTCTCTCCCATCCTTTTTTAAACTCATAAAACTTCTGTTGTATTTTCTCACCCCAGTCCCTTGCAGAGGGAAGTGATGGAGTGGCTTTGGTGGGTGCCTGGCACCCAGCTGGGGTCTACCCACCACAATGCCTTAAATTTCTCCACTTACCTCTGGTAGTCCATTTGAAGCTACAATACCAGCAGAATTCAAGAAAGGAACGAAGCTTGTGAAATACACATTTTTGACCTTAAAAAAAAAAAAAAAAGAAAAAGAAAAAATGTAATATTAGCAAGGTAGAGAGTCAACCATGCATACACTGCTTTTGCATCTTTAAATCAGGAAACTGAGACATTTCTGTAATGCACTGTGGTTTGTTTTCAATAAAGCAAGAATGAAACTTGTTATATATCCAAAACACAGTGATATGTAAACATGCAAACACAATCCTTTGCTGGAATATTGATTAAACTGGAAAAGAACTACACTCTTCCCAGTCCTCTCATATTTCTGCTTCCATCATCTGTCTGGATATTCAAAAATCAGTCCTTTTTACACAGAAATAGATTTATCAGCAGAGGAAAAGGCAAATGGGGTCTTTTAACATCTCCCACAGAAGCAATGTGCTTTTTGCATACATCTTCTCATCATGGGATGCAGCTGTGAAACCCCATCAGAGCAGCCCTGCATCCACATGCTACATGCTGTGATCAGCCTGGAACTTCATATCGTGTTCTTCACAATTCAGTTGCCCTGGCAAAATTATCACCCATACCAAAGGGTTTTTTCTTTTAAATACTGACTAGAAAAACTACAGAATGGTAGTATACCTTCACTACTGAAGGTAACTACTTGACAAAATAGTTAAGCTGGCACGAGTGCTGACATTCAAAAAAAAAGACCATTTAAATAAATACATATTCCAGATGGAGTCTAGCAGCAAGATCTATCAGACTTTAAAGCGCAGGCATTACCTCATCTAAATTACAATCGTGCTCTTTACAAAGGATTTCGATAATTTTTGTATCGGTATCAAGCTGCTTTGCAGTACGTGAACTCCTGTTCTGACCTCTTCTTGGAGTGCGAGCTGAACCATTTACAGTCACTGCAGAGACAGAAGACTCTGCAAAGATATTCAGAATCATCACAAGGTTAGAGGCATCATAAGAAAGAAGAAACTTAAGTTGTTAAACCTACAAGATTCTATTTCTTATATACTTTTTCAGGTTTTCCCCTTAAACAGATCTTCTTTTTGATATGTCCAGCTAGGTAAGAAAACTTCTCTGCAGAAAATATACACAAAAAGAAAGTTAATTTTTAAATTTGGACATTTTGTTTTTAAGAAGCTACTCCACACAGAACGTAACTGCAACATAGTTTTAAATGAGCACCTGTTTTGCAAAGCTAGGAAAGCCTTATCTTTTCACAGATGAGTAACTATTTTCTCTATTTTTACAGAAGTATAAAACAAGAAACTGAAGGACTATAAATCAATGCAAGACTTAAGTGCTGGTGGGAACCTGGAACATGGTCCTGGAGGGAATTCCTCCTTTCCCCAAATACCCCCAGACAAGCAGAAACAAACAAGTCCACCTTGAAGGTATCAAAAAGCCTTAACACAGCAAGGAAAAAATATTTCGCATTGTTAAACTCAAAACAGATGTCTTCGATGGCTGAAATATGTGAATTATACTAATAACATACACTAATATGATTAAATATTGTTGGTTTAAACCTGACACTCTAATCAGCATACTGTTCTCACCTGTAACTTCATTTGTATTTGACAACTGTTCTGAGAAATTCTGACAAACTACACTGCTGGGGTGGTTGCATCTTAATCCCCTCAGCCTTAGATCATAAAGCCTGACATCATTTAGCACAACACAAAGCCTCTTGGTCACCAGGGTTTGAACAATACATTGTGTTATTTTCTCAAAGAAAACAGCAGAACTGTTTGACAGCTCATAAACCAGCTTCACATTAGAAACCCAATGCTTTGCACTTAGGACAGTGATATCCATATTTGCAATTTAGTCTCAAGTGGCAGCATTTTTTTATGTTTTTGAAGATACAATGTTTCTAATAATGAGCTCCTATTCTGCAGATTTTCACTACAAAAAAAAATCAGTGTGAACACAGAATTCAAAAACAGGTAGTGTCAATTCAGTGGTTTTTTGAAAAGGATCTGCTTTATAACATCTGAAATAAGCAGCATCATGTATGTCTGTCCTAGTAGGAAGGACAAATTTAAATTCAAAACAGTACTGCAGGAAAGCAGGAATCTGCTTGCCCTAAGTCCATCCTTTCCCACCTTTTATTCACTTCACGTTAGAATAAAAGCAAGGTTATTTGTTCTTACCTGCAACAAAGAATTATAAATACCCTCCAAAACATGGAATTTAAAAAGAATATAGCAGTGAATACCTTATAGCAGTGAACACCTAATTACCTATGACATTATAACCTAAGTGAATGTTTAATAGCTGAAGAAAGAAATAAAGAAAATAGATTTAGACTAAAAATACTAGGACTGCATCTTAACGCAGCAGAGGATAAACTAATCAGTATTACAAAAAAATGTGAGTCACATCCTGTGGCTCCACATATGTCAGTGTATCAATTCCATAGTTTGCTGAGAAAATAGTTAACTCAGTAAGAATTCCATCTTTTAAAGTCACTATAATTATTTACTTTCTCTACCTTTTTAGTGAAGTTTTCCAAGTTTTAGGTATAAAAACTTAGTGGAAAAAAACTTACTGCTGAATAAAAGTTTTTATAGAGAAGATCCATTATATTTTTACTTAAAATAGCGATACTTGCAATAACAAACAGGATGTAATAAAAGCAAAGCTGTCTACATTTTACCTCTACTCTTTTATTTTGAGCTGCTATCCACTATATATTTGTTTTAAATATGTGTATAGCTCAGTATCTTGCGCAGTTCGGACATTATGATACTGTTATACATCAATGAAATAAGAGTCATGGCATCACCTTTTCCTTTTGTAACTCAAGACAAACCTAAATAATATTTCTTAGTTATAATCTACCCAGAACCTGCATCCTTTTATGAAATTACGTCTGATGTTTTAACAAGTCCCAAAAAGACTTGTATGGTCAGAGAACACAGCAAAAATTACATTAAATATACTGCCACATTCAGGTAGTTGAACTCAAGTTCACTATCATCTAAATTGAACTAAAACAGGAAAAAAAGCATTTTAATAAGCTTAAGAAGTTTTTTATTATGTTAATTATTAATGTTAACATGACTAATAGAAATTTTATAAATTTACTTTCTACTTCAGTAAACAAAAACAAAAATTCTTACTGTATGGTTCCTTGAGCATAGCAGGAGGTGACAGTTTGATAAAATAATCTAAGACACACAGCAACAACTGGAAAGAAATCACCAGGTCATCTTCCACTTGCAACACTTTACCTGCAAATATTTAAAAGGGTGAAAAAAACCTTTTTGAGATGTTGAACCTAATTTTAGAAGTAATTTTGAAAAACAAAGATTTGGAAGTTCATATAGTAAAACACCACCACCAGAATTCAGAAAGCATCATACAGAATGCCAGTGTTCTTTAAAGGCCATTGATTTTAAACACCATGGCTCTTTAAAAGTTTGTGGCTTTAGAAATAGCATATGTACAAATAAAATTACTATGCACAAAATCCTGCCCTCAGTGCTCAGTCCTGATTTTTTTGTCATTTTACAGTAAAGAAATAACCTCTTAGTTTTGTGTAATTCCTCGTCGCTTTCTTTTTTGTGATCTCATGCAAGCTTTTTGAAAGCTGCTAAATATCAAGAAAGCAGGAGCTGCTAGTATACAGTGAAGAGAAATTCAAAACATGCTATCACACTGCATGCTCAGCCTGTCAAATTTATATGAAATTAATTAAAGTCACACAGTAATAGCATGAAGAGCACTTTTAAAGCTGGAGTATTTAAGTTTTCCCTAATTATGATTCATATGCCAGAGAAGATCTACAGGGCCATTGCAAGACAGCCTGCATGGCCACAAAAAATTTAGAAAATTGACATTAATTTGGAACAGCTACAGATCACTACTTGTGCTCTACTTACATATGCAATTTTTGTATTTATTTTCTGTCAGAAGCAGCAAGCACCACCCAGGTTCTTCTGAAGCTCCAACTATTTTCTAGTAAATTTTAGCTTTCTCTGGTCTCAAGAAAAGGCAGGCTAAAAAAAACTTAGGCAGGTTTTGCTTTATGCTTATGCTTGGAGAATTCCAGTGAAAAAGCTCCACGAAACTCAGCTGATCCAAGTCCGATTTTGATACCAGAGATTCACACACTTCACTGACAACACACCCCTGGAGTAAGCAGCACTTAAGAAACATGAT
Organism: Acanthornis magna; assembly: GCA_036785705.1. Lineage (NCBI taxonomy): Eukaryota > Metazoa > Chordata > Aves > Passeriformes > Acanthizidae > Acanthornis > Acanthornis magna. Next base: position 21,350,481 of record JAWUZG010000090.1, read on the forward strand.
TCATTCCTTCTAGTAGGAGAAGTACAATGAGACAGGACTCCATGGACTAATAAATGTTTCATCGCTAACATTAACTGTAGCTTATGCCTTTTGAAGAAAGATTTGTAGCATTCAAAGGACATGCTGCCAGGGATTTACTCTAATACCTTATTATTAAATTTGTTTTATTTAAATTATATATATTTATAATATATATAAGCCTATTTTTAAAATCTGCCAGTCTTTTAAGGTAACTATCCATTATTAAAATGCTGGCAGTCTACAAAGCACCTCAGAATAGACTTAAGTACAGAATAGCAACCTTTAAAGTAGAAGAAAAAAAATCACAGAGATTTTAGAAAGCTTAAATATGTATGTTTATATACAGAAAGTAGTAACAGTGAAAAGAACAGCTGAACTACATAAAAAGAAATGTTAGTGAACAGTTACAAAAGCCAAGAAATCAAAACATTCTGGGTCTGTACAATGCTTATTTGTAATAAAGACACTTGTCTCACAACAGACATGTAAAACGAACAAACTCACTTCAAAATTTTTCATCAAAATTACTGTGTTTTAATCAAAACTCACCTTTTGCCAGCAAAAAAGTAATCCAGTAATTTTTTAGGACTAATACAGAACTGAGTTCAGCAGAAATCCTAGGGAAACAAAAATATTTTGCATTGATAGCTCTATAATAATTTAAACTACATCTGAAAATATGCTTCAGTCTCTGAAACTATTTACCAACATGCAACATCTCCCATATAGATAAATTTACCAAAAATCTCATTCCATTGCCTTTGTAATGATGACTGCACAAATGAAAAACTTAAGTCCCTGTAAAGCCATTCAAAGATCAGGAAATATCTGTATCATCCTCAGAGAAGAAAGAGAATATAGACAATTCATGGAACTGCTACGAGCTGTTTTCTCTTGTGCCTTTGACTACTGCCCTATTCTCCAGCCACAGCATGAACTCAAGCTCATTTGGGAGCTGCTAAGGCTTCTTTTAGCACACTAATTGTTGCTGTGATTAGGAAGCTCACTCTCTATTGAAATGTTCATTTCCACCATGCTGAGACATATGCCTTTGGGTGGCAATACTTCATGGAGGAGAGATATATATATTTTTTTTAAATTTTCATATATATATATATATACACACACACACACATACATATATGCATATATATATTATATATTTTTATATATAAAAAATATATACATATATAATTTTATATACATATATAAAAATATAATAGATATGCTTATATATACTTTATATATATAATATGTAATTTATATATACTTATATAGAAATTAATATTATCTATTACATAAAAAATATATAATATATGTAATATGTCATCTCATTGAAATACCAAGTCCACAGTAAATCTAAAGTAAACACATGACATACTACGACTCAGGTCAGTCCTGAAGGCTTAAAAGATAAAAAAGCCACCATGTTTTACATCTTATCTTGACAAACACAATTTAGAAAAATCAAACTTACTCACTACTAGGTTGTTCCAGATAAATAAGCCCACAAGTCCTAGAAAACCAAAATAAATTTTTATTTTTGAACATGCTTCTGCAAGCAAACTACACAATATCTTTGACTTCAATGTAGTCAAAAAATACACCAGTTCACAAAACGTTTTTCTAGCTTATTAAAAAAAAAAGCTGACTCAAAGAACAGATTAACAACAAATCAACTACAGCCCTGCCAAGCCTGAAATAATGTTGTTGTTTGCATATTTATGTCAAAGCTTAGAGCAAAACACTTTCAACTAGGTATAATAAAATTGCTTTCTTCCACAAAGACAAGATTTGTACATACATTGTAACTCAGTGGTTTGTGTAACACAGCAAAGTGTGCTACAGCTGCACAAAACACTCTATAAAAGGGCATTTTAAGATCTTTAGCCGTTTTTCAGGGTCACTGCAAGCCTTGTGATCTAATGTTGCTTCCCAATTATTCTAGATACATATCATTTCAAGAAAAAAAATCAGTTTATGCAAAAACAAAATAGGATACATATATACTTTCATTCTATAAACTACCAAAGGGTGATCTCCTACCCTCTTCAAAGGTTATTTATGGGATATTTGAGAGTCTTTTGTGATTTGGAAGACAAATGTTAAATTTTTTAAAAAAAAATTTGGATAGTAAACCAACCCTCTTTATATCTGTAAAAACCTTAGAAGTAAGTAGCAACCACTTCTTATGCTACTCTTACTACTGTTTGTACTGCAACAAGGAGATTGTTTAACAAAGCATTGTGATACTTATGGAATAAAATGTAAGAAGTGTTTATTTAATGCACGTAAACAGCTCAGTTTCACTGTTCTGCAAATATTAGCACACAGAGTCTAAATGGGCTCCTATAATACAGAGTTTGAAAAATTCAAATACTCAAATGTTGACAAAGAAATCAATTTCAAAATGAAAAAACATACACTACCTTTCAAACTTGTGGTATAGTGCAAATAATACATCATATTTCTTTTTCAGCCTTGATACAGTGCTATCAACTTTAGTGCTTACAGTGTCCATGTTAACATCCACCTCTTTCAGAAACTGAAAAAATGTGCATACACTGAAAAAAGGGGAGAAAAAAATGACACATTATCATAACTCCCAGAACAAGTATTCTGAAATAGCTCTTAAAAAAGAGAAAAAAACACATCTCCATGAAAACCCATTGCCTTATTTCACTAGACTCCAGCATGTTCTTACTACTCCTAGCAGTGACTGAAACCTCGCCTTGGTAAACATTACATGTTTACCTTGAGCCCCACCTTTACATTTTCCAGCCATAGGAATACTGTTCAACTAGGCAGCAGAGGTATCTCATGATACAGGCTCTACTACAGGAGGAAAATTTTCTTGCCTAGCACAGATATTATCTTTGGAAGTCAGAATTTGCTAACTAGACACACCTTTATTCTTGCTCTGTGGGTAACACCACAAATATCCAACACAAACATCTCGACTCTCCTGTTCTACTTTAGAAATGCTCCTAGTACTCTAAGAACATGAAGCTCCGCTCCATTTATGCTAAAGAAAGACCTAGGAATGAAAACTGAGATGAATGCATTGAATTATATGGAATTTCAAGTCTTTCAACAGGTATTGGGGCAAGGACATCTCCATCCTGCAGAAATATTATTACACAGGGGATCAAAGTTCTCCCTACTCATCCGTGTAATGTTAGGGCCATCAAGGAACCATTTTGATATTTTCATAACTAAAATGAGCAGATTGCTAAAAATTAAAGAGGAAGAAGCTATCAAATATATTCCATTATTTTAACTGTATCAAATTTTTTTGATCCCTTATCAGAATGTAATATTCTGAGAGACTTTTTGATCTTCGTCAGATTAAAGCAGCAAGATACAAAACCAGTCAGATGCTCATTTAAGAACCCTTTTATCACAGAACAAAAGATCTTTCCAGTAAATCTGTAGGCTCTAGAGGATAAGATGACTAGTAGAAATCTCTGCCAGTTTGGCCTTACAGCTGACAAAAAGCCCAGGGCCAACAAGCAACTGAGTATTGCTAAAATCACGATCAGCAGAGTAACAGCTTACTCTTTGAAACCCTAAGGGAAAAAGCCTCTCAGTTTTCAGCACAAGTTGGTCTGTGGAACTTGGGTGGAACATGCTGAATGTCGCTGCACAAATGCAATTGGCTTTCAGCCACACGGTTCCAAGGCAGTCAATGCTGAAGAGATTAAGCCAAAACATTGGCCCTGACACTGCTCTGGGAGATGATGCAAGGTAGAAGGGGGCATGGAGAAGTCTAATCATAACAGAGGACTTCAAGGAAAAGGATATTCTGGTCCAATTCTGAGGTTATTGCCAGGACTTAGCCTCCTGCCCTAAAGCATCGAGAGGCTCTGCTCCTGTGTATGCTTTCCACAGTTAATAGGCAGATGGCACTGGAATTCTTTCCTTGGATGAATCCAACACAAGGTATGCCTATTGCTACTGCCACCTAAATTTACCTTAAAAGCAGATACTATAATCTTAATTTCTGTATTATTAACTTAGTTAATATACAATGTAAAAGTAACATTCCCCTAGCAAAAAGCGTGTATGAAAGCACAAAGTTTAGAGTGGCATTAAAATGTTTGAGAAAGAGCAGCATGCTGGCAAACTATTTGAAGAGTAACATTTTCTTTCCCCACTTCTTCCTGTAGCCTGAGCTCAATGTTGGGAAAAAGGTTTTGTGGAAAATCTTTATAGAGGGAAAGAAAGAAAGACATATTTTAAGTGCAATTTGCACCAACCTAAACTGATGAGTACTTTAGGGTGAGCAAGAACAACAATGAGCTGAGTGATATAACCAAAGCCAACCACCGATGAATCAAACAAGTATCACTGCTCCTTTAATTAAAATAAGATAGCAAGACTTCTAGTTTACCAATATATTCAGAATTTCCATAAGTAACCTTCATGGTAAAATCAGCTAATCTGATACGCACAAAGATTTGTTATGCTTTAAAAACAGTCTCTTTATTAAAATGTTGATGAGTTAATTGTTGAACTCTAAATTCACGTACTTAAACTCACTTACCTTAGGTTTATACTTTTCAGAAGCTCAGTGAAAGTAAATGTCACTTCATCCAGATCAATTGCTACAATAAAGATACATACTCCCCATGTTTCCTTTTTCTTTTTGTTACAAGCCTTTTAGAAAAAAGAGAAGAGTTTTTATTATTCAATAAAAACAGGTAATACACAGCAAGCTTTAATTTGTCCAAACATGATTAGAAATGGTTAAACAAAACATCCTCAAATGAACATTTGACTATGATAGCCAATTATTCCATAATGGAAAACCATTCCAGGTTTTACAATTCAGGTGGAAAGACCAAGCACTTCAACTCTTATTCCTACAGAACAGGATCAATTTTACCCATACAACTCAGCAAAGCTTCGAAATACACACTTTGGTTCCATTAAGCGTTTATGCAAAGCAGAAGCTGTGATTTTCTTTCTCCTAAGTTACCATATTTGACCATAACAAGACACTGAAGGTTAAGGAATAAGAAGCCAAGCCATAAAAAAAAATAATTAAAATCTTTACAATGACAGGCAATAAACACTCATAACTGAGTACAGCTGTGTCAACCACTCATCACCGCTGAACCACAAACCCATCTCTGCTTAGAAAGCGTGGCAGTAACAAGCACTTCCAGCCATTTTCCTACCCTACATCTACATCTAAGGTCTGCCTTCTGCTACTCTAAAGGTGCAAGTTATAATCAAACATCCTTCATCAAAAGACGCCAACCCACAATAACAGACGTGGCATCCACATGGAGTAGAACTCTTGATGATGGTTTACAAGCCACTCACTCGGAGACAGAGTTATTTTTATTGAAAAATAATTCTCATATTAAATCCAAAACACATTAAGATTTCAATACCCTTCCACCAAAACAGCACCTCAGTGGGAAACCTCTGAAGGACAATGATTTGTAGAAGCATGGGGAAAAAAAACAACCCTTAAGCAGGTATACCCCAGGATTTAGGAAAAAAAGCTATTTTGAAGACAGAACAAGGTGTGGGTGCAGCCCTGCAAGTCTCCAGAAACAGCAAACTCGTAAAACACTTTTCAGACATCCAGCATCCCTATAAACAAAATTCCAACACCACCCAAGCCCACAGCAAAGGAGCAGGATCTGAGCACATCTCTCAGCAGCTCTAGGTCAGAGATGACATCTGTTGGAGGACAGAGGTGAAACAGAGCACCAGGAGCAAGTGAACGGAACATTGAATTCCTGCTCTTCTACACTGCTTCAATTTAGCCCACTCTTTTACCCTTTACCTGATCACTCCACCTAGCTGCCTCCTAGACAACACCAATGTGAGTCACAGGGGCCTGTTCACTCTAGAAAATGCTCCCCAAAGGCAACAGGAATAAGACTGCACCAGACATAGCTCACTTCATCCCATGCGGTCTTCCAAACCTACTCCGAAATCCTCTGCACCCTCAGCATCCACTCATGTCCTTGCTTAGTCAGTAGTGTAACTGTGACCAGTAACCTGCTGTGCCCATAAATGATATAATTTCAGCAACAGTGCCAACAATTATATACAATTGTTTTGCAATTGCTCTGCGTCTTTCTTGAGAATAGTGTTTATACACCAGGGAAGACTGGCTGGGAGCCTTCTCCAAAGAACAAAAAGTTTCACAGGCTTGTGCAATCATTAAGAGTTATAGAGCAGGCTGGAATGCTAAAGTAACCAGCCACCCTCAACAACAGGCTAACTGACAATTATTTAAGTCACTACTTTCTTCCTGCATTTCTATTTGAGTGCTCCTACAAATCATGACTCCTTGCACCAGAGAAAATTACTTTGAAATTAGCTATTAACAGACTGAGATGCATTTGTTGATACATAAAAGGATGTAAAAAATTTTGAAGGTTAAGGCTAGCTAGTGAACTACCAAGAAGGATGACTACCCACTGACTGAGCACACCACTGCCCCTGGAATCAGCTGACCTTGTTTAATAAATAAGTTCCCTTCACTCCCTGGTCCTGCAAACTCAGACCACGATGTTGTCCTGTAAATATGACATCCTGTAGGGCAGGATGACTGAGTGCTACCAAGTGGCGAAATCATTCCTGGTTTGTTGCCTGCCCAAACAAGCCTAGCTTTCCTGGGCAGCCCAGCTCAGCTCTGGGAGGATGAATGCTAGAAAGCTACAGCAATGGTTTATTTGACAGGAGTGAGGTCTGGTTTTGCAAGAACAACCTTTAAACACCTTGTGCAGTATGGTTTGGGGTAACAACTCATTTGTTTCAACCATTAATCAAGAAGGCAGCAACAGAGGCAGCCTAGCAATCCTTAGGATTCAAACCAGTGAGTCAAACTCCAGGATCAGGGCTACTCCCACACCCATTGATGGTGGTACAAGATGCTTTGGACACCTTCTGCTCAACACAAGATGTTGGACGACTGCTGGCCTAACAAGAAAAATTACATACAACCCAAGATAAATGGATTATGGGTTGGGTTTTTTTTTCTAGTAGCAAAGAACAGGTGAGCAGCACCTGAGCACGCCTGCCTTATAGCATAGCTGAGTGAGGAAGGATAGGAAAATGTGAAAGAACACTAGACTGGGCTTATACCACCAGCTGCTGCTGGTTAAAACAACCAAAGACACAGGTAAACTGCAGTTTTCCCAGAAAATAAGGTATCTGCCAAAGCCACGCATGAAGATTTTAGCAACTGTAAATCACTCTCCATAAATATTGCTGTGGTTTAACCCCAGCTGGCAACTAAGTACCACACAGCTGCCTGCTCGCTTCCCAACCCTGCAGTGGGGAGGAGAATCAGAAACCAACCCTTATGGGTTAAGAACACCTTAATAACTGGAACAAAATAAAATGCAACAATAATAACAGCAACACTAATAATAATTGCAATAGAAATGAAAGATAGAGAGAGGCATAAAACCCAGCAGAAGCTAGTGATGCTCAATACATTTGTCCACCACACACTGACCAATGCTCAGCCCATCCCCGAGCAGAGATCAGCAGCTCCTAGCCAAATGCCAGCACTTTATACACTGGGCATGATGTTTTATGGTATAGAATATCCCTTTGGCCAGTTCAGGACACCTCTCCTGGCCATGCTCCCTCCAGATTCTTGTGCACATGCCCACTGGCAGAGCGTGAGACAGTGAAAAGTCCTTGACTTAGAGCAAGCACTATTTACAACTAAAACACCACTGTTATCAACATGCTCATATTAACAGCACTATAGCAGCTACTGGGAACAAAATTAGCTCTATTCCAGCTGAAACCAGAACAAACACAAACATCATAGGGTAGGAGAAGGGGAGAAGACATAAAGAGATGTCTCCCTGGCAAGTCACGCTCGTAAGTACTCTTCTCTTCACACTCCTTCTCTCCCGAAGTTCACTTCTTTCCTACACAAATGGGTTAAAGCTGACTGCTGAACAAAAACATAGCAGCATCACTCCTTCCAAATATTTTCCTTTATTTACAGCCAAAGCAGATGATTCATCTCAGATGGATTTGAATGCATGGGGAATGAAATGAAGACAAATTCATAGCTATAAATTAATTTCTGAGAGTTTTCTTCTTGACCAATCTGACTCAAGATCTTTGTTGATACAGCATCACTGCAGAAAATGGGGAGGACAACAGCTCAACATCTGCCCTTGGCTGTCCTTCAGTTTCAGTAAGATGACTTCCAGTGACCTTAATTTAACTCATCATGAAACAAAGCCTACCTACCAATCACTAGCCCAAAAATTATTTAACACCTTGTAGTCTACATAGATTTCTTTCTCTTTTTGTCGTCTTTTATTTAGGATTCCAAGGAACCAATGCTATAACTTTGGGCAATGTAGGTCAGTTCTATTGAAACAATTTAGTTTTCTGTAGGAAAATTCTTGCAAATTCTTTTAAAATATTAATTCTCATTCTAGACTTACTATTATTTGATCTGGTTTTTAGCAGATGAGTAGTTTACTTAAATCTAGTGAAAACAACCTGGAGGAGCCATGGGCTTAAAATACTCATCCAGTACCTACTATTGTGTAATGGGATTCTTGCCTGTCTTCTTTCCAGATGTGGCTGCAAGGTGTTAAAGGCACTAACAGAAATAACTTCTGTTTTCTGCCTCACAGAGGTTCTCCAGTGCTAAACCAATCCCAAGGAGGAGTCGGTCACAGGAAGTCTCAGCTCTAGTATGCAGTTAGAGATGTTTACTCTTCTGCCAACACTGATAACAATTTTGATGACAGCCTACAAAAGTGATCCAGGAATAGAAACTAGAAACGAAGCTGTATAAAAGAAGGTCAAGAGAAACGTACATGAGAAACATGCAAACACAGATGGGTATTTGAATCAAATGGGATATAGGATGCCTCACTGTAAATACCAAGCACCTGATTGTTGAAGAGGAAGATGTGGAACTTGGCTTACTAAAATCTCAGCTACTACATTCCCATCAATATAGAGATCTAGCTTGATGGTACAAGAAACATTCACAGGTATTCATTGGAGAGGATCCAAAGGAGGCTATGGAGATGATCAGAGGGCTGGAGCACGTCTCCTACAAAGACAGGCTGAGACAGTTGAGGTTGTTCAGTCTGGAGGCTTCAGGGAGATCTTACAGCACCTTCCAGTACCTAAAGGGGGCTATAAGAGAGGTGGAGAGGGCATGTAGTGATCGGACAAGGGGGAACGGCTTTAAACTGAAAGAGGGCTGGTTTAGATTAGATATTAGGAAGAAATTCTTTACTGTAAGGGTGGTAAGACACCAGCACAAGTGGCCCAGAAAGGATGCCCCATCCCTGACACTGTTCAAGGCCCCACTGGATGGAGCTTTGAGCAAATTGGTCTAGTGGAAGGTGTCCCTGCCCATGGCAGGGAGGTTGGAAAGAGATGACCTTTAAAGGTCCCTTCCAACCCAAACTATTCTGATTCTACATGTTTATGATTACAGTGAGAGGAAGATGACTGGAGCACAGACTCAAGAAACACCCACAATAGAAAGCTGTTCAGAATAAAAACCTTCAGGAAAAATATCCCAGGGAAAAAAAATTCTGATAGTGCCCATTATACCCACTACCCACATATAAGAAGTTCTGTGTAAAGACAGGTAGTTAGAGCCTCCATTTTTCAGCGATACCAGTTTTTAAATTTCTGTTAAATTTTGTCTGGGATGGAAGATTATTATTAATTGTCAACAGATTAGATCAAACTGAAATATAACACTAGCTAAAAGTAATGAAGTCAATGGAAAGTACTGAACTGATGAAAACAGTTAATCTAATATGCAAAGTTCCCATTACACTTTTGCGTGTAGCAAGACTGGAGGGGACATCAATCTTTCCCCAGGATAGGCAGAAGATGAGTAAAAAAAGAACCTCTATTCCAATCGCCCAAACTTTTAAAGTGCAAGGGCACATAAAAGCAATGCATCTGCTGCTAAGATACTGAGTATCATCAGCAAGAGGCCATGGTGATGATTTGTTTTCGGACTTTCAGGAGCTCTTTGTTTTTTAATAACAGATGATCTTAAAATACCTATAATTTTACTCATCCATCCAAAGCTTCAGCAAATTCAGGTTCAGTTCAGCGGCAGTTCTATAAATTAAAGACAAAGTGTGGACAGAAAATACTTTATTAGCTAATATGATTTTCATGCTTTTGCTAAAAGCAAGAGGCCTCTGTGTCTTTTAACACGAGGATGAGGTGGCTTACCAATTAAAATGTTCTCTTTTTAATAAGAAACCACAGCCAAAAGGAACTGATTTAATTTAAGTGTGGAATTTTATGCATTAGGGACACTTGGACTGCTGAACACCAACTCCTTGGTCTATATAGACCAACCTTCCATATCTAAGAAGTCATTATTTCATTCCTCAACTTAAGCTACAATTTACCTTGTATGTTTTCTTCACTAAGAAAGTATTCAACTCTTGCATAAATCAAGTGCTCTGCAGCATCTGCGTACTAGTGTAAGTCACCAGTTGGAGAGAACTTCAGAATGTAAAATAAGTAATTAGAAGCAAGAAAAAATGCCTCAAATGTCTCCAGATGCTAGAGCCTTTCTGAGGGAAAAGGCACCAATAATACATTCTGATGGGCACAGAATTGGCTGGTACATAATTTTACACCACTGGCTTGAATTTTAATAGAAATTAGTACAGAACTTGGGGTCACGGGGAAATACATGGGCAAAGAAAGCTAAACTAGGAAAAACTACCTATGCAGACTCCAGATCTTTCACCATGACAATTTTTTAATGTAGGGTTAGACAAATATTTGATAAAAATGGCTCAGGAATTCCTGAGTCTGAACAGCTGAGCTGCAGCAGAACAGTAAGCCACGTTTCCCAAACAGTGCTATGAACAGCCAACAAAAAACAGAGCTCCTACCCACACACCACATATTACGGCCAACTAAGCTGATGAGCTTGAAGCACACCAGACCCTATGCCTTAAGGTCCTTGGCAGACTCCAATTTCTATCCATTTCCTAAACCACTTCAATTTTCTTTGCAGAAGTTTGGTTCCAATTTAGTCACCATGTCATCTGTTCCTCACACGGGTTAGTTCCAATATATTCAGCAACAATTCTCTCAAGCTTTTTCCCTCTGCTTATATCACCCCACATTCTACTTCAGATTCTCATTTTGTTGCTCTCTACCAAAACAAACAGTAGCAGAACACAACAAATGCCCTGAGCTTTTTCACAGCAGTATTAGTATGGCTTCCTGGACTATTTCTAATATCTCTTACACCAACAATCACATGGTGCTCACCAAAGTACATCAGTAATTCCAATAAATCTATTCAGTCCATCTAGAATTTACAGGCACTATTGGTTCATAATACAGATTTCAGGACAGTTACAAAAAATTAGGAGTACAAGGAGAAGCAAGCACCAGAGACAACTGTTAAGCCAACAACAATCAGTGTGTAAGAGTTTCAAAATTAAGACAGTAAAACTACAACTCTAAAACATTCTGTTTACCTAGGTAGATTGGCTTGGTAAAGAAGAGAAATGACAGAGAAGAAAAAAATATTTGTATGACACCAATGCAAAAGCTGTCTTTACAGTAAGCTTGTGTGGGATTTCACCAGATACCAAAAGAATTTAAAAAGAAAACATCTTTCTGATGACACATCAGACACCTTCCTTCACCCCATACACAAAGAGCACTGATTCAGTACAACATCTCTGGAATCAGTTTGGGGTTCTGTCTAACAGACTTTGAGTTCCCATTTTATTGTAGAAGAGTGTCACTAAACTCTGGCCATCACAGAGGAAAGCTTTAATGTTCTCCCACTACGAAGGAAAGCACCACCACATTTAACAGACAGCTGTAGAGCTTTTGAGCAATCCCTCTCTGCAGATGTAGTTCTTATAACTACAGGTCAGACACATTTTCCAGAAAGGTTGTGTTACCATCTCTCTCTTGTCACCTTTCTCCTCCTCCAGGCCTCTCAGAGGTTCAGCTGTTTCAAGGACTCAAGGCCCTGCTGCAATAGGGTGCAGCTCTATATCCTTGATTCACACGCTGCAGAAACAGATAAGTTGAGAGCACTGCAAGGAAAGCTTCAGTGCACAGAAAGTGCAAGATAAGCAAGCTGAAATTTCAGAGAGAAGTCTCATCACTAGTAGCTCAAATGCACAAAAGAAAAAATATCAGTGCGGAAAGGTGTGACATCCTGAAGGAAAAAAAGCAGTGGCTCCAGTGGGCATTCATTCCAGGGAGCAGCAGATAAGTTCTCTCCTCGTGGCTGATACCTGCCTGGCCAGTAAGGAGTATCACTGAAGAACTGGCACATTCAGGCTGATAGGTCACTACATTCTAGCAATATTTGGTATACACCTGCCAAAATAATTGCTTTATACTTTTAAGCTGCATGTACCTGGTTTGCAGTCTCTGCACATGCACCTTAAGTGACTCCCAAAGGACAATAGTACAAGATGTTTTCACTTCCAGTCACTAAATATTCATTGAGCAAAGATATAGCAGTTGTTCAGACTATGTCCAAATCACATATGCACCCTGAATACCTGCCAGTCACCACAGCACCTAAAGTCTGGGCCACACTGCTTCCTAGTTAGCACTACAATCCTGTAGTGCTAACTAAACCTACTACTAATCCTTCACATCCTGAAAGATTTGGCAGGCACAATTCTAACATCAACCACAAAGAACAAGGCCAGCATGCCAAGAAAGGTAAGGTTTCAGGTCTTTGTACTTCGTAAATGGCTTGAGAGGGGGATTCTTAGATACTACTTCTATTTCCCCCAGTGGCCTGATGATTTAAGGTTCCTCAAGTCCAACCACCTATACTGTTAAACGGAAGTGTTCTCGTAAGTATTTGTCTCAACTGGTGGCCTCTTGTTTCCCTTTCTGCTTGAGAACAGAAAGCTATTACACAGCTTCTGCTCCAGTTCAGAACTGAACAGGTTAGTACTGAACCCCACTGATTAAAACACAGCTAACATATTACTGGTGCTATTACTATATATTACTGGAGCTACATTACTAACACATTAAGCTGGTGCTTCCAGGACAAATCCTGGGACAACCTCTCCAACATAATAACTTTACCAGAGGGGAGAAAGGGCAACCTCCTCCTGAATCCCTGCATCTTGAACTAGAGAGTCACCCTGAGAAGCCAGGCTCACCATGATAACAGCTTGACTTGGGAAAAGAAGCAGCAATTAGCCAGGCTGTTAATTTGCTTGACTTCAGAGTCAGGTGAACCCTGCTCTCAGCTAGAAGTAGCAACTCCAGCGCCTTCCAGAACCCCAGGGAGGCACACACTTGCCAGTTTACTCATTTCAACACCCTGCAGATACATCTGTAAGTCTGAGGCAAAAGCGTTGGATTGAAACACAATATAATATCGATTCCTTTTTCATGTATATTGAAAGGCTCTCAGAAATCAGTTTTAATTGCAAGACAACAGATATTAGCTATATATCACAATGAACGTCTGGTTCTGAATAGGCAGAGGAAGTGATCTTCAGATGCTGAAAGGTTTCAAACACTGTGTACCTTATCTGGCCACAGCTAGGTAATGATCAGTAAAAACAAAACTTCACCTGTAAATGAAATTTGCAGGATTATACTGAAACCTGCCTTGGCTTTTTATCAGTCAAGGGAACGGACTACTACTGTTTTCATTCATGTAGGGGAACTTAACTATGCGTTTAGGTAAATGCTTCCCATGAACATCCATGACCAGAAATTGTATCTGTTACTGAAAGAGCTGTGCACGGCCTCCCTCCCATGCTATTATTACACTGCGATATGAATGCATCAAGAGCTGGTATATCCACACTGCAGTTTAAAAAACACAGACAACAAACTACTAGTAGTCACAGCATGGCTGTGGCAGGTCAGCTCAAGCTGCAGAAAGGTAAACAGAAGTCACAACAAGTACATCAATGCAAGTCCACACAGTAGGAATAATACCCTAGCTAGGTATTATAAAACTACATCTGGACTCTATAACAAAGCTTCTGCCATGATTTAGGTGCATTATAGCTGTTCTCTGAGTCAGCTTGTTGACAGAGCAGCCATACTGAGAAGTAAAAGCAAAAAATCAAGAAAGGGCCTAACATTTTATTAATCTGTTTACACTTGCCCAATGACTAACTTTGAACGGAAATGCCTCAATGATAAGCACAGTTAACATTATGCAATTTAAAAAAAAAATTATAACATACAGACATTCCTGTCTCTGCAATAGTCTTCTCCATACCCTTTCTGCAGCCTCATAAGCAAAGCAGAGGGGAAACAATGCACAGAAACACACAATGAGATGACCTGCATAAAGCTGACTAAGACATATTTGAAATAACTTGCAGTTCGAAGAATCAGCTCATCACACGGTGCTGTTTTCTACTGCCATTTGTTAGTAACCGAAAAGGATTCCTGAGCATGTGCCTTTATTACAAAACATAAAAGGGCAGTCTACAGAAGCCAGCTTACACAGATGCGAACACGGCAACATCCAACTTCAGTCTACTTTCACTTGGAAAAAGCTAACTCGCACTACACGAGCTTTGCCTGTGGGACACTCGGCCGCCGCTGCAGCAAAGTTACAGCTCAGCATTTGGGGCACAGGACAGACACCACCACAGAGCCATGCTACGAGCAGCAGGTACTCACCAGAGCTCCATCCGCCGCCGACAAGCTCTCGTACGTCTTCCACGCTTTCTCCCTCACACTCTCCGACACCTTCAGCGCATCGCAGAGCACGACGAAGTCCGCTTCGCCGATCTCGAGCCTAGGCAAAGCATCACACATCGCCAGCGGGGACACCGGACCGCCAGACGAGCGGGGAACCCGCACCACCCGCTGCCGGAGCCGCCCCGGGGTGACAGCACGCCACAGCCCGCACCCGCGGAGAGCCCCGGAGCGGCCCGCCCGCCCCCAGCCCGCTCCCGGCCCGCTCAGGGCGGCGCTTACCGGGGGGCGGCGGGCGGCGCGGAGCTGCCGTCGGGGCTGGAGCGCTGTGTCCTGGCGGCGCCCGCCCTGCGCGGGGGCTTGGGCGGCATGGCGGGAGCGGCTGCCGGGAGCGCCCGGCACTGACGAGGGGCCGCCGGCTCCGGCTCCCGCTCCCGGCCCCCGCCCGCCGCCCGAACCGCGGGAAAACGGCGTCACCGCCACCGCTCCGTCACTTCCGCGCCCCGCCCCGCCCGCCGGCCCCGGGCACGGGCACGGGCACGGGGCGGGGCTGAGCGGCACGGGCGGCCCCGCCTCAGACACCCGGGCGGGCCCTCGGCACCTCCGGGCGGGCCCTCGGCACCTCCGGGCGGGCCCTCGGCACCTCCGGGCGGGCCCTCGGCACCTCCGGGCGGGCAGCGCGGCCGCGCCCGGCGCTTCAGGTGCTCAGCAAGCGCCGGCAGCCAATACAGCTTTTCCGTGAGGTGGGAAGGAACACGGACGTGTGTATACGAATAACTACACAGATGCAGAGCAGGGCACGAATTGCAGATCCTTTATGACTGTTGGTTCAACCAGACCAAGTGCTGGGTCCTGCACTTGGGTCGCAACAACCCCAGGCAGCGCTGCAGGCTGGGGACAGAGGCTGGAAAGTGGCCAAGGAGGAAAGGACCTGGGAGTCCTGGTCAACAGCGGCTGAGTATGATCCACTGTGTGCCCACATGGCCAAAAAGGGCAATGGCATCCTGGCCTGTATCAGCAATAGTGTGGCCAGCAGGACCAGGGCAGTGACTGTCTCCCTGTACTTGGCACTGGTGGAGTCACATCTTGAGTCCCCTGTCCAGTTTTTCACTACAAGAAAGTCCAAAGAAGGACAATGAAGCTGGTGAAGGGTCTGGGGCAGAAGTCCTGTGAGGAGCGTCTGAGGGAGCTGGGGATGTTTAACCTGGGAGAAGGCTCAGGGGAAACCTTACTGCTCTCTACCACAACCTGAGCAAACGCTGTAGTGAGGTGCGGGTTGACATCTTCTCCAAGGTAACAAGTGACAGGACAAGAGGACATGGCCTCAGACTGCACCAGGGGAGGTTTAGGTTGGGTATCAAGAGGAATTTCATCATGGTTGTTCAATACTGGAATGGGCTGCCCCATGGGCAGTGGTGAAGTCACCATCCCAGGAGGCATTCAAGAAACAACCAGACGTGTTGGCATTTGGTGCCATAGCTGACAAGGTGGTGACCAGTCTAAGGTTGGACTCAATGATCTCAGAAGTCTTTTCCAACCTAAATGATTCTGTGATTCGGTGATCTCTCAATCTGACATTCATCCAAGTCCTAACTGAAATTTACTTTAACAATGTTCAGTAAAATTACACTTAATATAAGAAGTTTAGGGTGGGGGCATCTCCTGGATTTTAAGGCAATGAGATTGAAATCCCCAGAGCCGTGATTCACAGATCTTAAAAATCTGCTTTGTTGTCTGTGATTGTATCCTCACATTTAGAAGGCCAATCTCTGATGCAAACAAGCACATTTATTTTCAGACTTATATGATGACAATAGAAAAGGAAAACATATTTGTATGTAAGGATTCTTACTACAAGAACACATTTATCATTTGCCTGTAAAGCAACTACTTTTAGTGAGATTGCTGTCAAAGCTCTGGATTTAAGAAAAATCCAAATAAAAATCAACATGAGCATTACTATGTTATACAATTAAAATTCACTAGTATTTTTACATTCATACATTTTAGTAATTTGTTCAGGCTTTTCCTTTGTATTCATTAACTTTAAAAAGGAGAACTCTCTGGCTTTCTGCTTTATAATTAGAATGAAACCAATTACAGAAAGGTGAATACAGAATAAATCGAAGTACAAAAACTCCAAATTAAATGTGTGAGTTGTAAACTGTAGTGGGATTTGGACATTCCCTATGATGATTCTGGTAAAACTGTGGCAGTAACTTTACCCTGCTTCTAAGCACATTTAAATACTTCTTGTATTCAGATGCTACCAGATGCTGTGGAAGGTTTGGAGTTTAGGACTGTCTGTCATCTACAGTTGAACTGCAGAGAAGTAGACAGATCTACCAGCTTGGGAAAGTAAGCTAAGCTCCTAAACCACAGCTGAGTCCATTGCCTTCTCCTCACAACTGGCTTTAAGAGCACAAAAGAATTTAAAATGAGAGCAAAGCATCTCAGAAAACTTGGTCACAGCCAGTGGAGACCATGCCAGCTGTCAGCAAGTAGGAAACACACCCTCCTGGGTCGCTTCCCTCACAGCTGCTTTAACACGCTGTTAGAGCCAGGCTCTGGATCATCCAGATGGCAGGCAAAGAATTTGTCTCATGGCCCTCTGTGCATTGCTCCTTTTAAAGAGTTCACAAACCAGCCTCAGTGTAAATACTAATTTTCTAAAATTGTTAGTGTACGAAGCACCTTCTCAAGTCAAATTTTATGCACTTTTTCGCCAAGCAAGGCTCCTAGGGGTCCCCTCCATAAGCAGGTAAAACCAAAATATAATCTCAGAATGCTTCAAGTTACAACTGGAGGGAGATGGAGGCAGCAGATGAATCAAGCAACAATAACCTTTAATCATCCATCTCGAAGCCTCAGTTATAGTAACTACATCCAAACTGCAGTAAGACGAGTTAACATGTATGTATGTACTTCCAAAGAAAGGCACATGCTTGTGTAAAACCATATTTAAAATGCTGCACTTTTTCCCCCTACTCCTTTTTAGCAGTACTGATTTGAATGTTTTAATCCTGTATTCTGAAACATCTTTTAAATGAAGCCTTTAGACTTCTCAATGAAATTACAAAGGAAAGAAAAAAATCACCTCTTACTGGGGGGAAAAAAACCAAAAGAAACACTGCAAGGTGAAATAAAGTATTAATGATAATTTTTGCATCTGACTTGACAAAATCTTTATTCTAAACATCTTGTTACAACTGCTTTTAGAGTATAGGTCATAGACATATGTGAAACATTGTCCAGTCAGGCAGTCCTGACTCATTGTTTCCAGCTGCTACACAACCTTAGGTAATTTTATTATCATAATTTTTTCACTTAAAACTGTTGCTATAGTTTCATGGTAATTGCCAGTTGGGAATAAAAGCCATTATCTCAATTATAGTAAAATCAGTTTTTCTTAAGTTGCATGACCAAAATGTATGCATTTAAAAACCCACTAAATTAGGAGCTTCTGGATATTAGTCCAAATACTAAATATTGGCAGAATTTTTGCTTGAATAAAGACCACCAGCTGTAAAATTTACAGATTATGAAGATGTCTGCCTGAATCACACCCGTTTCCCCTTGTGTAACAGGCAGAATGAACCAGGGAGGGGACATAGCCTCTCCTGGCCAGCCTTTTCTGTGCATGGGCATTCCTTGCACTGTGCAGCAGCCCCCAGACGCCTGTCATCAGTGTCACCTGGAGCCCAGCTGTCCCTCCAAGCCCCAGCACAAGTGCTAACAGGAGCAAGGAGGTGACAGACCTGCAGGCCAACTTTTCACCAGCTGCTGCCCTGCAGGCCCCAGGCCTTAAGGAGAACATCACTGGAGAAGGACGTGGCGCAGCAGACAGACCTAAGTGACAGTCTTGCTGCAGGAGTGCCTCAGGGACACTCGGGCCATGGCTTGAACAGGTCCTTTCCACTCCCCAGCATGACCTCTCCTGGTAACATTGTGATTGCGTTGGCATCAACTCTGCCTTTGAAACTGGAAAGGGTTTACTGGGGTGACGGGGTGAAGCTGACTGTTATGCCCCTTGGTGGCGGTGACCCTGACCCCTATGCCATTGCTTCCTACACAAATACACAGCTTGAACTATGAAGAATAAAAACCATCTCTGTAAGTGAATATTTCTACAGTGATGTAAAATCCATTGGGACCATAACAAACCTCAACCCGTTTCTCTTTAAGCTGAGATGTATTTGTTAGATGTTGCCTCTTCCAACAGTTCAAAGCCTCTCTCTGTACACTGACATTATTAATAAAAAGAGTATTTTTCACTCCACAGTTATACGCATCTGTGGCTTGCTCTTCTCAAAGCACTACACAGGGCAGTGCTGAACTCTCAGTACTGCAGTGATGAGTTTAAGGCAGGGATCTCTATCAATAAAGCATTTGACCAAACTGCCAGTGGGATCTGAAAGGACACCACGGCTGTTGTTACTGGATGGAGAAATGGCTGCATATGAATGATGCCTACGTGCAAAACCTCAGCCCTTCAGAGATGGGTTCCTTCTGGTTGTCTTGCTTGCACATCAGAGAAGTTTTGCATTGATCAAAGTTTTTAGACTTGAGTGTCACTTTTTTTTCTTTTTACTCAGGTAGTTGTATTTATCTATTTATAGAAAAATCGTATCTACTTATAAGGACCTTCCACATTTCTTTTTCTCTGTGAGAATGGCTGTCAGAGCTGTGTCTGTTTTACAGATTTGCACTAGTGCTGAGAACCAGGGTACTAAAAAATAAAATCCCTGACTGATGCAATTTAGCAGATTAAGCCCTAGTGACAGTGCAGTTACGTCAGAAAAAATGATCACTCCTGGTACAGCTTTCCTTGCTTATGAAGGTTTCTGGACACCAGTATACATCATGCCCTTGCATGCACAGCTGCATCACACCCTGTGCTAAGTCACACAGATACCACCCTGTGTCCCTGGCAGGCAAGGTTCTTCAAACCCTGCATACATTCTGCCCCAGGAGAGTGCAGGGCATCCTGTGAGCCCTTTGCAGAGCAGCTCATTTCAGCTGGTACTGCCAACCCATAATGAAATAAACATCAGTGAGCAAACCACAGCCCTCTTGTTGCTCGCAATTACACAGCCATATTAATGACCCTGCTGCAATCTCTGCCTTCCCATTCTTCTCAGTCCCAGGTTCTGCTTCCTCTCACCACGAGAGAAAGTGCGCTCTGGCACAGGCAACACGCTGTCCTGCTGCTGGCCATCTCCCCAGCAAGGATGTTCCCCATACCTCCACTTCCAAGATTTCCTAAGCCCACAAGAAGCTGAATGTACTCTCCTGGCAGTAGTTCTTAGGAATCAAATTAATCTTAACCAACAACCTGAAAACCAATGGAAAATTAGCAACCTTAGCCTGCAGTGAACATGGGCATTTCTCTGAACTAAACCAACCCGTGATCTCATTTCTTTCTTTTTGTTAAGAGTGTGCCATGGCAGTGAAATACCCTAATTAGGCAAAAACATTTGCATACAGCATTCCAGAAAAACTCCTGTTGTGACAACAGTGCTATAGGCTCTTCTGTATTGCTTCCTCCTAGTAGTAAAATCTGCTCCTACCACCAGAACGAGCAATGTCAGTGAGAGTGCAGCTCTGCTGGTGTCTCTAAACCACAAGCTTCTGCTAACGCTGACGTGTCACACCCCCATCCTCCCACCCAACCCATACGAACAAAAGCATGTATACACCTTGACAGGCATGAGGTAATCACAGTCTTGTTTTCAGTCTTGCAGGCCCAAAGGATTTTCTTCATGCTGAAACTTGCCCTGTGCCTCCTTCACTGAAGCTGCAAGACTAAACCTAGAGGAGGGAGGCTTTGGAGCTTTTATTGTGCTTTGCAAGCCCTGATCACATCAATCACATTGACTGGTCACAACTTTACACATGCAAAGACCAGCTGAACATCAGAGACTGTTTGGGACCCATAAGACAGCAACAAAGCCCCTTCCACCAACTAAACATGGAGGCACAGGATCGTGATTTTGCTGCTTCAGTAACAATGTATGTCTCAGCATTAGGACTGATTTTGTTTCTTATGAGGAGTTTTAAAACTATTTGCAAAGATAATTGTCCAATGAGGTCATTTTTATACTAACCCTTTTCTGGAATTCATTGGGCTAGAAATGTGGTTTCTTTAGTGCAGCACAGCTATCTTTGTTTATTAGACTCTAAACTATTATTATACTTGTATTTGTTATACTTCTATTATTTAAAAAGGACAAAAGCCCAAGCATCTCCAAGAGCTAGTTCTTTCCATGGATTTGTGTCCCATGCTTCATCGATTTGGTCTAAGAGGGCAGAAGTTCCAACATGAGCTTTCGCTGTACTCCGGGTGTTTTACGTTGTCTTCCTACACAAACTGCCTGGCATTTAATAACACACAAGCACATGCTTGGAGCTTTTCCTCAGTGCACGCGAGTTTCTCCCTCCTTCCCCATGCTTATTTTCACACTACTGATCAAAGTGAATTTCCTTCCACCATCCAACAGCTCAAAAGCTGTTAGGGACATTGGCATGCAGCATGATCATAGGAACCTCCTGTCTGTAAGAACACATCTATTTCTCCCGCTGCTCCACCACCCCTTCAGCAGCCTCAGTTGCTGGCGTCTTTGTTAAAGGGCACACCACAGATCACCAAGTTTGGCTACCGAGTTTTATTTCGAAAACAAGTTAAAGACCATACAAAGCTTGCTTAAAAATTAACATGTTTCATGTTTAACTTAGGGAAAATAGGAACAGCGCGCTCATGAACAGGTAGGAAACATCCTTAAAAGTACTTCAGTGTGAATCTTGTGTCATACAGGGCTCCAAAGAACGCACCAACAACCTTGTGCTGACATATACTTGACCTTTGTTGCAAGCACGTAATTGCAACATCCTGAATGTCTGTAGCTAAAGTTTTCCCAGCAGGATTTCCAGCTTGCTTGCACATATACTGAAGTGCAGCTATGTAAATATAATTTATACATGAACATCTAGCCTGTATGCATGTGAGGCTTTATTTGATGTTCACGATTGCCATGCACCATCATAAATGTATTAAAAAAGTCCAGCTTTGGAATATAGCAGTTATACTTTTAATTTTACATATAATGCACTTACACCAGGACTAATCTGTAAATGATGATCTGTAAATGAAGCCACATGCAGATGAAGAAAAAAAAAAGCATTGTGTATTTAGGGAACTTCCTTTAAAACAAATTATTTTATCTCAATCCAAACAATCACAATAGCAGGATGCTGGATCATAGCATGTTTACAATTGTATAATAGCTCTAAAAACAGTAAAGCATCCTCCCACTGTATTAAGAGAAGATCCTTTAAAAGATTAGTACAAAGCCTCTTGACTGAATTAACCTAAAACAAATTATTTGGACACCTATGGTGCACATTATTTAAAAACAGGTTTAAACAGGTTTGTTTTTTTTCAAATATGCAATTATTCTATTCAACATTCCTACTTTTCTGATGAATCAATGCTCAAAATTTGGTCAGAAGACAAGTCAGTTCCCGTGTCATGGAAGCTCTCAAGTGGATCTTGGGGGAGATTTTCCAACCTTGTTTTTCCAATGTTACTCCCTTTTTTTTCTGTTCTGTATTTTTTTCTTGCAAACAGCTTCAAAACAGCAGGTACTATTATACGTCTTATTCTGCACTCTCCCTTACAAAAGTTGGCATTACAAAGATCCAAACTGTATTAGAAAAGAAAGATCAATCTTGCTTTAAGAATAGCAGTTTTAAGTGTAAACAGCATAATACAGAATGGTATTGGTGGTATTTGAGCAAGCCCCAGATTAACTGGCAAAGCTCAGTGGCACAGGCTGGCAGGAATTCCACGATGGGAAACGAAGGGAATGGCAAAGTCCTGCAGGTAGTGAACACCCCTGGCTCCCAGCTGGGTCAGCCTGACTCATGGCATGTGCTGGATGATGCCCATCATTTGACAAATACTCAGGACAGAGATTTCAGACATTAACAACATGTTAGATCAGCTTTGGGCCTCCAGTCTGATCGTATGTATTGTGGAAATACCCATCCAGAATTTAAGCAAGCAGCACAATATTGCCTTTAAATGAAAAGGCACAGAAAAGCATGCTTCTTTGTTCATATTTCATTTCTCAGCCATCACCTATTCTATCTTTAGAAACAATACTTCAAGTTAAACACAGTAATTTTAACTGTAGTACCCTCCTCAAAACTAATCCAGTAGTAGTAGAAGAAAACACAAGACTTTTAGACAAACAGGTTTATAAGGTTTATTTTCCATTGCACATACATGGATTATATACAAGTTAGTAACATAAGTTACTTCTTAATTTTCTAAAAGATTGTTACAGCACTTGCCATTTTAAAACATCAAGTCAGAAATCAATCTAAAAAGGTAAATATGTCAACATTTTAAAAACAAAACAAATTGCACTTGGTTAGGAGAGTCAAATACAGATTTGTCTATATGCTGTAACAAACTATATAGCAGGTAATATTACAGTTAGAAGTAGCTCTTCCAGTCCATTTGTACATTAATAATTTTTTTCAATTTTACTTATTTAAAAACTGGTGGATATTTCGAAGACTTCCTCTTCTTCCTAGTATTCAAGATTCATCACGTGAAATGCACTAGCAACTAAGTCTTTATACAATTGCTATCCAAATATAAGAACACCACACCTGAAAATAAGGAGAAAACTAAAAGGTATTGATTTTACATGTATGAGATGAAAAGTATGGAAGGTGTTCAGCAAGAAAGCCCTGTCCACTACTTACATAAAAGAAAATTTTAAAAAATAATCACTGCACACAATACAAATGGTGGGGTCATACCGTAATTTTAAAGTCTCCTGTAACAGTACTATTCCTCATTACTGTTCACAGATGAGTGTTTCCATAGCAAACTTGTTCTCAAAGTGTCGAATCTTTCGGCAATTGATGGCTTCACGCTTCTGAATGCCTGTTGTGTCGGCAAAAAACAACAGAGTGTCAAGAGAAGAAGGGCTGAGGTACATCAGAGACAGAAGTTTTGTTTGCTACGATGTCACCAGAAATCAGAACTACCCTTCTCCAACTCTCCCCCCAAGGAACACACACAGGTACCCATTCAGACGTAGAACATCAACAAGCAGGCAATGATCCTGAAAGTGTGGTGAACCAAATTGCAGTACTGGTTTAGTGAAAACCGACCTGCCAAAACCCCCCACTGGCTAGTTTTTAACCCAGATCAGTTCCAAAACTCCCTCTCTGTGCATCTGTAAAAATGCTTGTGGGGATGTGAAAGAGGTAACAGCAACAGAATAAACTGCTATAGGCAAAAAAGAGTGGACCTGTACTACTTAAACATTATTTTGGATGCAGAGAAAGACAGAATTTAACCAAATTTTAGGCACATATGCTCACTGCCAACCTATGCTCATTGTTTATTACTACAGGATAAGCATACTGAGTTTTTAAGTGGATTTTGATATTAAGACCTTTTAATTTTCAAACGTCATTCTAAATTGCTTTTATAAAATGTATTTCTTCTCCTTATTTTCCCAAGCAGTCAGGTCAGGTCTAACAATATGACAGAAGCAATTAAACTGCTTTAAACCACATACAGATTAAACAACAAATCAAACAACCAAGAAGCAAAAAAAACAAACCACCAAAAAGCAAATCTGAGTAACATTCCAATGCAAATTTTAAGGCAATATTTAATAGCTCTTCAAGACTCTTCCAAATAACGTTTTTCAACCATTTTTCCATGAAAAAGTACTAAGCACTACAATTTTCCTGTGAAGACAGCTCTTACTCACATTTCACTGACACAAATAGGAAGATGTGGAACAATGTATAGATGGCTTTAATGACAAGAAGAACCTGCAATTCTGTACTTGACTAAAAGGCTAAAGCTTCTCCTTTATTGAAGGTTTTTGCTTGGTTTGGGGTGGAGGGGGTAGTTTAGGGTTCAAGATTGAAGAAGAGCATCAATGAAAGCCTGAACTCCAGAAAACACACCCATACACATCCACACACATTTTGGCACTCCTAGGTGCCACTGGGGCTTTGAGTGCTTTTGCACCATGACATAACTTACTTCCACACCTACACAACAAAATATCTGACACACTGAGGCCCACAGAGCCAGTTACTGAAATAAGCAACCCTTGCTTTAATTAGTCTTCTCTTTGGACACACTCAGGCATCACTGAAGTTTTTGCCAACCCACAAGACCACGGGAGGAATGTTTACCTTTCATGGCTTCTTTGCGCTGTAGTTTATAGGTTTCCTTGCCACGGCAGAGGCGGTAAATAAAGAATCCCAGCTGATCCACATTTTCAATGCGATCAGTAACAATCATCTGCTCATGAATCAAATAGGACTGAGGCAAGTATGTTCCAGCCTGTTTTTCAAAATATTAAGAAATCCTGTTAAGAGTGCTTCTAATTTATACTAGTATAGAAGGTGTTCCTTCCTTTCGAAAAATAAATGATCATTAATTGTGAAAACAAATTTAGCTTCTGTTGTGAAAGATCTCTGTATTTTTTAGTGACAATAAACAACTTGAAATTTCCACTGCAAAACAAGATCATCTTTTCAGCCCCAGAGACATGTCGAGAAGCTGATTAAATGCTATTCTTCTCAGTACCGAAAGAAAGGACTGTATAAAATTCACTTTCAGTTTTGCATGAATGGATAAACTATGAATATTTTCTTCAAGACATGCTATGAAGAAAACAGCAGCAATTTTTTTTCTTTAAATAACAGCTTAGCTAACATTACTCTCCCAAACTATACCACTCATTATTTTGTAATTAAATCTCTGTAAATTACTGTATCTTAACTCCTGGTCTCTTGAATCCCAGGAGAGAGCCCTGAGGCAGTGCCAGAGCAAAGCAGCAGTGCAGGGCACTGGCAGGGTGGGCAGCAGTGCTGAGGATTTGGGGGGCAGCCTGCAAGGACACACCTGGGCTCATGCCCTCCAAACAACAGGACCTCCTGGACTCAGTCTTCCCAGCCCTCCCTGGGTGGGACTGGAGGAAAGGAAGCTCAGTGAAGGAATCTCTTCTTCCCAGCTGCTGCAGGAGCAATTATCCAGCACTGGGATCCAGCATAGCCACAAATACAATCTTTGAGACATCCTGTGCACTGTGTATAGTTAAAATTAGCCAGTTGGCTCAGCAGTGGGAACAAGGTGGATGAGCAAATAAATCTGGGTTTCAGTTTTGTTTCCCACAGAAACAAAGGAGGCCTTTCATGTCTGCACATTCAAGCAAACTGTATCAATATATAAAAATGTGGTTCTTTAGGCTAAATTATAGTGTTTCTTAAAAAACAGAACAGCCCAGAGCGCCTTCATTTTCATAAAATGCTCTCTGCATGTATTCAGAGCTCATTTTAATGAAACTAGCACATCAATTTCATACTTCTTTTTGCTGGTGCAACCAGTGTGACTGCAGGACAGTATTTACTCACTTTGTGTATCTGCAGCATAGTTTTCCAAATTCCAGTTACAAACATTTAGCCTGATTTTCTGTGACATCAAATGCCCACAGCTTTTTGTTAATACAATGAGAATTAAACAGATGTCTCATAAAATTAGGGCACCCACTGTTGGGGACAATGAACAAAACAGTTTGCTTTTGCACAGATTTTCAGTTAAATGCGTGATGCCTGGTTATCCTCTTACTTATAAACCAAGCATATTTGATTCAGTACTAATGACAAACTAGGCAATTAACAGATTTTTAATAGTGGAATTTGTGTGATCTAAAAATGGAAAGAAAACAGCACAGACAAAGTAAAAAAAATAATGGGGTCACTGAGTTTTACAGACACCACATCATCCTTCTGTACAGAAAATGAAAGTGTGGTTAAATAGCCAGTCTCAGAACAGGAAGCAAAAAGCAGCAGAGGACTTACTTGTGGTAACTTTTCACATGAAATTTATTTATATATACAAACCACTCAGAAACGGCTAAAATGGTTCCTGGAGTCCTAATTCCAAAGCCTTTTTAGAAATATGCAAACGCAAAGATGATGTAACAGTTCTAAACGTTACAAAAGCCCAGTAAAATATTAAAACATTCTCCCCAAATCTTAGACACAGTTCATCAGTTCTCTTTCCCAACTGGACTGTTTTGCTGTTCTGTGAAGAAACCAGAAGGCCAAAACCCAAGGCAAATACTATTTAAATCTGCATTAAAAGCATACATTATGTAAAGTGCACAGGAGATCCACCACATCTCATGTACATCACCCTCAAGCCACTGGACTGAAGTGGGGGCCAACCATAGGGACCAATGCTTTAAACAATGCCCCAGCTAAAAGGATTTCTCAGTCTTACCTACTTTATGCCTCTCAGCTAACCAGTCTTAGTCCAGTGCACACATGCTTTGTAGAAACTGTTGTCACAACGGATTATAAATTAAAAAACACAGTTTACTACAAATAGTCCAGCTACCACATTTACACGATTTTGTCAGTCAAATTTATAGCACTGAAGAATAAAATCAGAAATTTTTGCTTTCCTTTGAATTAATAATTCCTTCATGATTGGAGATCATTAACTAAGTAGGTTACGACTTTTTTCTCATTGCAAAGACCTCTAGTGATCATGTGCCTTGTGTGAACGTCATAGTTCTGCAGAAGGGGAAAAAAAAAAGAAGAAAAACTTCTACTTTTTTCCCTGTCTTAAAAACAAATTACTTGTGATTTATTCATACCTTGATATTGATGAGCAGCTCCAGGAAATTTTTTGGTGGCATAACAACTGAAGTGTTCAGAGGAATCACATAGCACTTATCCAGGCTAAGGTCAAGATAGGCAGTGAGTCTCTGTTGAGAAAACATTCACTTTAATCAAAATAACAAGAACTTCAGAAAATTGACAAACAGATGTTGCTGAACTGCTATGGCCTCGTGCTGTTCTTCAAATTATTCTTTTGTTCACTGTAAAGTCTGTCCAACAAGCTCCAGTCTGAGGGTAGGTAAATGCAGAAACAAAGGGCAGCCTTGCTGAAAGTTTATATCTTCAACAGGGATTTGGGCGAGGCAGCAGGCAATGAGCAGCTCAAATGCACTACAGCAAGGAAACTACAAAGGTGTATCTGAGCTGTTATGGAAACAAGTACAGTGCTCATTTATGCATAGTGCCTGCATCTTGAAACAACAGGGCAAAAACCTGGCTCTAATCTTCATGCTTTTATATTTTGTTATAGGCTAAAAACAAAATGCTGCTGTAAGAACAAAACACAGAAGGAAAAACATATTGCTACAGATAATGCAACAGAAGTAGTTTTAGTTTCAAAAATACTTACTGACTTGTGAGGTTAATGATTATTCATAGTTGAATTATTATCTTTATACCGTACCTCAACTGCAATATTTGCCATTATTTGATAAAAAGCTCAGGGAATTACCCTGATGATTCCTGTAGCTCTGTTCACTGAGGTGTGTTTTACTGCACCTGTTCTTGCTAAAGAAGACATTATCTCTACCTGCCGAAAGCTCAGAGGCTGTGGACGTATATAAAACACTGAGCACCAGGAGCCCAGCAGTCAAAATAATGCCAGGACAGCAATCATCAGTGCAGCTAATCTCATTACATGGAGCAAGTGCTGTACCTATGGCAAATGACCCCTGAACTGATCTTTAAAGCAAAGCCTTTAACTTATTAAATCAAAAAGTGAATTTCTAATATTATATTGTTCTTGCTTCTTAGATGCTTTTTTCATTTTCTAGTTTTCCGCTCTTTAGAGCCTTTATTCTAACTCTTAACAGAAGCTCCCTAAATACATTCTGAAATATTATTTAAATTACATAGCTTGAGCAAGCAATGTTTTCCTCCAAATCTGGCTATGAATATTTGATTGATAGCACTTTAAACTCTGAAGTCTGCATTAAAAAAATACGACACTTCCCTATTCTTTGTCAGCCTTGCTTAAAAAAAGCTGTTCAGCGAAGTCTTCAAATGTTCATGGAGATTTAGCTTCCTGAAAACCAGCTGTACAACATTTCATTGCCATCAGACAGCTCCAACCATGCTGATACAGAAAAGGAAGGCTTCTAATTGTTTTACAGCTGCTCTTAATATTGAGAGCTGTAGGCCTGTCAACCACCTTAACAGAAATTTATTACCATGATTCCTATCAATCACGGTTATTTCTCAAAAAAAAACGAAGACACAGCTAAAAGTGCTTTGAAACCCTAGTCAGTGTCTCCAGGAATCACAGTAGCCTGTGGTGCACAAAGAAATTAAACTTTGGCTAGGCTTCCTATGGCATCTGGAAAATGAGATCTCTTCCATGGTCTTTCCCTTTCTGCTGCTGCTTTGGGGTTTTGAGCGATGCTAGGAGAGCACCTCTGGGGGTGCTTGAACACACCTAGTGACATCTGATGCAATCAGCCCCTCCAAGCTGATGTCAAAAGCAACGACAGCCCTTTCCAAACTTCCCTTGGCACCACAGCAGCTGGTCAAATTCTGGCCCAGTGGACTCAGCAGAGCGAGAACAATATTCTCTTTAGTTCCTCATACTAAGGAAAAGAAACACATCTAAGATTTTTCCCTTTCTCAAAACAGAACAGTATTTGCAAATGGTGGTTTACACACTACCTGATGGTGACTGTATCATGCTGTACTTTACGCCTGGTTAATAATTGCTTGCAGCCTGCTGCTGATCAAAACATTTCTGCTGCCTCCTCCACCCCTCCGCTTTCCCCCACCATAATAAATAAGGAGTGTATTTATCAGGATGACTGAGGGGGAACATTTTTCAAGTTTTAAATGCTTTCAACTTCTTCAGACGTATTTCTTACCCGGTGGAAGTCATGGACAATATCAGCAGGATCGCTATCAGCAAATTCAGGGACTGGCACACTGATAAATTCAACATCTTCCTCCTCCAGGATCTGAATATTTTGCTCAATTGTGTGGTAGCGAGCACTCTGAGCCTCTGCCCCAGGCTCAGGTAAACTTAAGCCATCTTCAATGTACTTTATTCCACAGAAATACACGCCACCCTGCTAAAAATAGTAAACAACTCAGCAACAAAAAGATCAGTAACCTAGAAGTTTAAAAGAAATATTCTCAGAGCACTGAAGAGAGAAAAATTTGTCAGACTAAATTAATTTTTTTGCCTTTAATTTGGTTCATACACCAAAGTAGGAGCCAGTTGCTATCTACAACAGGACCACGGCTAAAAACTTGATTATACTCAACCCAGAGGGAGTGCTTCCCTTGAATTCAAGGAAAACAGGATCCTATAAGCAGGTTCTTAGAATCTAGTCTTACCTGTATTTTTAGAAAGACAATGAAGTTCCTACATCTATATGCATACGTATTATTATATATTACGATCTAACTGTAGTCAAAATTACAATTAAAAACATTGGAACTGGTCATCCAAATCACCTTTAAAAAGCAAGTCTAACTCTCAATTTGGTTCTCCTTGCAGCAGAGGGTCGGACTAGATTCCTTCCAAACTCAATTATTCTGTGAAGTTGCTTAGTTTTACAAGACTTCAATAGTCTGGAAAGTCAGTTTCTAAAAAAATTTTTAAACAGTTTTAAAAGACAAAAAGGTAAAAAGAGAAATTAAAACTAACAATTTGTGTCCTTTTGTCACAGTACACATGGCAGGCTACCTAAGTGTAAAATACAGTTCTGAGTCAGAGGAAGTCATATACCAAATTTACAGGCCAGATAGTTTTAGAAATATATAACTTAAGCATATGCATATGCCATCAGTTTGAAGTTTTACATTGAGAACGTGTCTTCAGTGCAATGTTAGCTCAATTCCTGAATGTTTCCTTTAACACA
Organism: Acanthornis magna; assembly: GCA_036785705.1. Taxonomy (NCBI): domain Eukaryota; kingdom Metazoa; phylum Chordata; class Aves; order Passeriformes; family Acanthizidae; genus Acanthornis; species Acanthornis magna. The sequence continues at coordinate 21,380,984 of JAWUZG010000090.1, forward strand.
GATCTGACGCCTAAACAAGTAGCACAGGTTCCAATTAAATGGCACTTGCAGTTTCATCTCACTGGCAGATGAAAGGTGGAGCACCCAGCGCTAAGCAGGGGTGAAACGTGCATTAGAAATGCAGTCAGCCTTCAGCTCCTCAGCTCGTTAATCCACTGGGATAAGCTGTGCTGTTTAAGCATCATCGTTTGCAACACTACTGCCCTCCTGTAAATTTGGTTAATGTGATAGCCAAAGAGACTACAAAATGCAAGTTCAGCTAGAGTTTCTCAAGTTTAATCACTTGGCTTTCCACATTAGCAGCTACTAAAATGGGGGAAAAGCAACAATCCTGCTATCACAGACACGAACATGGATTTTTACCTTACAATTAGGTGCGTTAACCAGTGGGCTAGAGAGATTTTGCTTACCCTCTCTCCCTTTCTGGCTCTGTGATCTTGCAACCCCAGCAGTTTCTGAAGCAGGGAGGGTGGGCTTGCACCACTTGGGCAACAGCCCAGCACATCCAGTGCTGCCCAATGACAACTCCCTCCAAGGGAGACAATATTTAACTCAGATCTCCCATGTTTCAGGTAAATGCTCCACTTCCCTGGCACTGCTGCCTTCACAGAGCTCCTCTTGCAGCAGTGCCATTTGTTAAAAGACTGAAAATACATTTTGTTAGAGGTCTAATCTTGTCAGCATGGATTAGACTTGACAGAGCATGTTTAAACCACACTGACTGTGCTTTTCCCAAGTACCCTGCAGGGCCCATATTTCTTATCCATGTGGAGGCTAGGGAAGAGGAGAGTCACCACGCTGCTTTGACAAGCAGTCCCTTTCCTGTACATTGGCACTACCACATACATTAGGAAACCTGGGATCAAACAAGGAGGCTTTCAAGGGGTTAATCCACCTCCAGTATTTGGTACTGCAAAAGAGAAAAGAGAGCAGATAAAAATCTGGGACACCACTGGGGCTCCTAAACCCTAAACAAAATATTGTTTGGATACAGTATTTTGTCTGCAAAGTGAGGTTTTCGAAAGTGTTGCTCCCTTTTATTTGCCAGCTTCACTTCTGCCCTTCTCTGTTGATAGGTAACTTCAGAGAAGGCCTTACCTGGACTTTAGAAAAGCTGAAGTTTTGGAAAGAAAATATAGTTTACTATCTTTGGTTTAGTCTGCCGCTCCATTTCTAAATGTAACACAAAAGAACAGTCTGTTGCTTCTCTTCCCACAGAGAAAAACAGCCCTCTCATAACAAGTATGTGACTTACCTGGAATGCAAAATATTTGTACAGATAGGCACCACCCAGGAACACACCAGCCAGCATAAAGGCCAATCCAAAGCACATGCACCAGCACCAGGCCCTTCTCTGTCCAACAGGCACAGCATCCTCAGGATCCTGCAAGGTATCAGAGAGGGGCCTTCAACACACTGTTCCCAAGACAGGTAAGAGAGCAGATTCTTCAGGCCCAGCAAATACAAACATTGCATCCACCAGAAAAAGCTGTATGCAGTTTACCACAACTGTTTAGAAACTTACTTTATTTGATAAAATTTGTAACAAGTCTGTTCAAGTTGAGGTTTAGTAAAACTTGTACTATCTGTCACTTTTAATGCTATTGTCAACGACTAAATCAGCAGACTTAAGAGAAAAATGTAACAAAATCTCCTGAGATACCTAATAATACACAGTGAACCACTTCAGAGGTTGCAGACAGACAAATATCCATTCTCAGGCAACCTCCTCTGCAACACCAGCAGAGCGAGGAAGTTAACTCAGAAAGGTCAGATTCCTTTTTTACCTCGGTATATGCAATGCAAGTGAACCTGAAGAACCAAAAAAGATCAAAGGCAGTAAGAGCAGCAAAATATATCCTTTCCCGTGTTGTTCCATCAGAATGAAACAGCCTTTACCACAACTGGCTGGCAGAATAGTGAGAGTGGGAATGAAAAAAGATGCTTTGTAAGTTGTTGTTAAGGAAGCTTTCTGCTCTAAGACAGCATTTGCCATGCCTCTATCTGCTGTTCATGTAACACTAAAGGAATGACAGGATGTTTCCCCTTTAGGGCACTAGTTTGCATAACCATGCAGTCCCCACAGGCATCCTAAGCAATAAACTGCTGCTTGCAAAATCTTTCCTCTATCAGCCACATTACAATGCTCTTTCCTCCCCCAAGTGTTTGCATAACTCATATCCAAAGAAAAAAAAATCCAACTTTGAGCTACCCTGTTCCAAGCCAGGATAATCCTGAGAAAACATCTGAATTCAAATAAATACAAAGAAATTCATTGCCCCTTTGCAACCACTAAAAAATAACATGGAATGACAACCGGGCAAAATCATGATGACCAAATGAACACAAAAAACTAAACCAGAAAGCTGAGGAAGAACATGATGGAAGAACTTGAGAAGGCTTTGACAGCTGAAGTCATTAGTCAGTGTTCTGCCTGATGTGTTGGGTCTTTTTGCTGTATTTGCTAATTAAGATGATACCCCACTTGAACAAAGTTGTGGGGTGGCCAAGCTACCTTGGCCCAGTTGGGAAGGAATTCCCCTTATCTGGCTGAAGCCATCTAAGTAAGTCTGACACCAAATGGAAAGGGGAACCTCCCTGTAAATGGTGGGAGAAAGTGGCACTTCCTGGGAATGACTCAGCCATCCCAGAGAGGGATAAGTTGAATTTTAGAGGGACTTACTTCTTTTCAGTGATTATAGAGGGAAATTCCTTGGTTAACAAGTTAGGTACCTAATTTATATGCGGCTAAAATTAAATTATGTGAAACCCACCTTTACAGTACACCGCAATTATCTTTCATACAAGAAGTGGCAATGCAGCTTCTTTGCCAGGCAACGGCTGCCAAAATCTGATTCAGAAATATTTAGAGTCAAACTGAACATATTTCAACATTTTATTTTACTTTACCTTGCTAAATACCACAGTAAATCAGATTGTGAAATCTCCATCTTTGGAGGTTTTCAAGATTCAAATAGAGAAAACCAAGGCTAATCTTGCTTTGGCAACCATCCTGTTTCTAAAGGGAGGCTGCAGCAGATGACTTCCAGAGGCCCCTTCAAACCAACATTTCTGGGATACATTACAAGGCAAAGTGAGATCAGCAAAAAAGCATTTGCTGTGGACTGAAAAGGCAGAATGTAAGGACAAGAAACAACTTTTAAACACTTTTACAGTACCAATTACTTGAGGAATTCAGCGTAAAAAAATTACAAGATTACTAGCTGCCTTGTTTTTAACCTGGCTCTTTGCAAAGACAGAATAGGACATAATACCCATGCTAATCTAATTAACTCGCAGGTCAGGTTGAGAGTCACTGTGGATTCCTCTATAAATCATCTCAATTATAAATCTAAACCAGGTAAACCAAGGATTTTTATTTTTATGTTGCCCTGTATCATTAGGTATCTATTTCCCCAGACATTTCAATACATACAGGACACCCAATTGAAACCTTTTATAATAGCTGTCATTTCAACCATTTCAAGCTAACCTCAGAAAAAGGGATAGCAAACTGCCTCTGGGATACAATATCATAATATTCCCTAGTGAAGAATACAAAGAGTATCTTTATTCCTTCCTAGTGCTGGTTTTATCCTCCATACCTTTTTAACTTCAACCAGAATTATCCATGAGTGGAATAACTGCCTCTCCCTTTTTTTCCATTATATTGTATGTTCAGAAAAACTAAGAAAACATGCATCTGAGAAATGGTGCAGAAGGCATACACAGTATGAACACCCCCTGGCAAAGGGGGTTAATGTCAGATCAATTTTCCATAGGCCACAAAAATAATCAGAAAAAAAGAAAGTTATTTTTACACTTTTACCATGCTAGGAGGAACCTGAAGGACAAGTTTATTAGTACTCCACCCTAAATAATTTTGCTTTGATATATGAGATGACAGATGTAAACAACAGGTTTAATACAACTCTTTTATCCTTTACCACCAGCTAAAGGCTATCATTATTATGTCTGAAGGTGTCCCTAGTGATGGCATGTTAAGCTACTTTGTAGTTTCCTATTGCGTGGATTTGTCCCCAGCCTACCAAAATCAGCCTGCCAAACTTAGAGCAAGAGTTCAAGCCCGGTTTAGGCTCTTCCTTAGGAGGATGCATGAAAGCACAGCATCTCAGTACAGGCAGAACCTGAAACTGACAACACTGAAAGGATTTTATGCTATTGAAAGAGAACACAGAATTGTTTTCCTAGTCTGAAAACTAAGTATATTATCAAGCAGTTTAAAACCAGCTTAAATTAAAATATAAATAACTTATGGAAGATAATTACACTCATATTTGTAGCTGACCTGTGGCTAAGGTCTCAAAGCTTTTGTATTGTTGCCATGACAGCTTAGTTTGGGCTGTATTGACCCAAAAGAATAGCTCGTCCCTTGCTATATAAATCTGACCCTCTGCACTGCAAGAGAAGAAAATGGAATGGATGCTCACCTTCCTTCCAGGTGACTCATGTTCTGAAAAAAAAACCCCATTAAGTGAAAGCAGATCCCCACTAAGAGGGAGAGTGCTGAATTAGCGCTTCTCCCCACATGGTTACAACTGCACTTTGTTCCCAGGCAGCAGCACTTGCTTCTGAAGCCAGAGCACAACATGAGACTGCAGCCTCAATGACTAATTTTTCTCTAGGCCAGCTTTCCACTGCCAGAGGTATCTGACAAAAGAAAGCATCATGAATTTGAGGTGAAGATTGACCTCTAAAAATACGCCTCTCTACTTCTGTGAGCAGTAATAATTAATCATTACTGTCCTGGTCCCTTTCTTGCCCCTCTTCTCCTTCATCCCTGCCCCATGTACTTTCAACTCCCTTGTGAATCCTCAGCCTTAAGATGATGCCACAAAACTCATCTCTGATGCAAAATGCCTTAGGAGAAACTGGATGCAAGCCCAAAACTGGCTTGTTTCCGTTGATGAGCTGATTGTTCTAATTGCAAAACATTTGATTAGCCTATTTCTCATGGACAAGACATGAAACAGAAGCATCTCTCTGCCACTTGTACACTAAATCCTACAGTGTTGAAATTAAATGGTTCAGAACTTCCCAACCTGAACAGCTTCAAGCTCTGCAGCAACAATTTTCCTTTCAGACAGAAAACAAATAGTAAATTCTCTATTATTTGAGACTAGCAAGATTCAAATCTAGAGTCTTCTCAAGAAGTTACAAGATTACTGCAGTTTTCAGTACAGGTCCCTTCACTGGTGACCACAGCAGCAAACATAAAGCTGCTCTCTGTCTTACAAAAACCATGAAACACTTCTGAGATGGGCACATAATACCACAAACTGTTTACCAGAATATGTCTAAACTACGAAGAGATCTTCACAATAACATTTTTATGACAATTAGCATTAACTGTTCTGCAGTAGATTAAAAAAAAAAAGTTAACCTCTTAAACCTGCAAATATTAGCAGGTATTCATGGCTAGTGGCCAAATATTCTCTTGCTCTTTTCAGTTCAATTTTAATGCTATTTTTCTTTTCTTTAAACATATGCTGAATTTTAGAATGGCCAAATTCATGTTTGGGGTTATATCACAAATGTATTCTAAGAAGCTCCAATACTGAGCCACAAATGTGTATAATTAGACTTGGTAATTACTTAGATTTTCCCCTTGTGGCTTTTTGTACATAGTAGAATATAATTGCTTCAACATTATAAGAGTAAAGCAGTCTATAAACTTACAAGGCATATGTCTAGTTCATATTAAAATGAGTGAGAAGATTATGAGACCTTGTTCCTTTGCAGAAATTAAGGACACATCTATCTAAACCAGATATGATGGACAACATGCTGTGAGAAGTCCAGAATACTGTATGACTGCTGGAGAGCTATGCAAAAGATAATGTCCAAAATTTAAAAATAGATACGACAGCAACAAAAATAATTTTGGGAGGGGGAATTGTCTTTTGGAATGAACAGTCTTTCATCCACAGAGAAACCAGATGCAAAGCATTACTGAGTATTACAAATATTACTAAAAATGTCTGCAGCATAATACACAAAATGTCCATAATTATGCACGTGAGAATAACACCTAATACATATATACACAAACACATATATAAAAAGTTACAGTTAATGTGGGTAGAACTGGCTGGAAGATGTTCAGAAGTTTTCCTCCAAGGTCCTCTGAGTGCCACTTAGCTCACATAGATAGACAGAAAGAACACAGTGGGGCAGACTGAGCTTCCTGAAGGCAAATATTGACCAACTGCAGCTTTAATTAGTGGAACAGGAAGAAGGGAAGTTAATGATGACTCCCTAGAAGTGTTTTTTAATGAGAGAGGCTAAAAAGTCTTGAAATAAAATACTGACCAACGGCAGTATAAACTGAATTCTGTTGGTCAGGCTCTGACTTGTAAATCTGACATCTGTAGAAAATCCCCACAAAAGACAGTCAATTTAAAATCAACTCAATTTAGAAAGAGCTCTGCATTCTTTCAATGGTATTCCTGCCTAAGGACTGCTCCAAGCCTGGTATTCTATTTATTACTTGCTGCAGATGGGAAATAAAGGCAGGCTTTTGCAAGACTCCTCACTTGGCAGATGCTGCGAATCTGGAAGGCGATCATACTGATCTGCCTCTAAAACAGCAATTTTATGCTTACTAATAAAATCAAATTTAGGTTTTAAGTACAATGATCTTTTAACTTGCTAGTTGGAAAAAAACACTCTATATACAATAGATGCTTCAGAGATTTCTTGCTTGTCCAGAAAACAAGCTATGGCTGTTTATGTGCAGTTGGTATCTGAACATTGCAACCCTTCAGCGCCAGCACTGCCAGTTCTTCTGTCACGACGGACAGGGATTTGTCCATCTGGCCAAAGACTCTCTGCCTAAAGAACAGCATGAAAACAAGACCTTAGTTTTGCTGCTGTTTGCTGTAGTCACGTAGCCTGAATAATCAAGGAGATTAATCGATTAGAATTATTTATTAGGCAGTTGGTACTATTAACCTCTTCTTGTATTTCTTGTATCTGTATATGGTCTTTGAAATAGTATTGTAAATACAAAATCTTTTATACAACACTAGGAAATCCAGGAGTAAGAAAAAACTACATTCCAAGAGCTTTACAAGTTCAAAGTCCAAGGTCATTTTAATTAGTTGAATGCTACCTTTCATGAAATAATGGGGGAGTTTTATTAAAACACGAGGTGTCTGTCAAATGACTCATTTCATTGTTCAAACATTGTAACTATAACAGAACAAAAACATTAGTATAAGCAGTCAGCTCAAGATCATCTTAAAAGGTAAATAAGTGCAGGTGGGTAGGAAGGTAGCTGCAGCATTCATGTTATTGGGAAAGATAGTGGTGAAGAGAGAACAAAAATCAGGAAACAGGCACAAGTAGGGAGCGGGAAATAAAACTTAGGGAGAAACATGCTGGAACATGAAGAGTTCAAATTTTCTGCAGGAAGTAAAGGAAAATTACAACTGTAAAGTGAATGTTAAGGACATGAATCAGCAGTTCATCTGCATCTACGTGATGGACAACAAAAGCGTGTCCTGAAGAGTAATCCAGCAACTCCTAACCAATGTGAGTAATCCTGATTTACCTAAACACTGCCTTCATTTCTGAGATAAGAGACTGCAAAACCTGATGGCAGTCAACAATTAACGAGGATGGGTAAAGAATGAAAAAGCCTGTAACTATTCAAATTGCTGCTTTGGTTAAATTTTGGAGTAGCATTAAGATTAGTCATTGTTAGCTTTGGTCTTATGTGGACTAGAAAGTGACAGGGTACTTAAATGGCCTGGAAGTTGTATTTGTAGACTAGGCAAAGACTTTTTTTCAGGTAATGCACATGCACTTTTGGCTACATCCTCGTCCCAGGCAGTCTACAGCAATTGTACAACTAACCACACACTGTATTTGATCTCTTCAAACTGTGTTCCCCAGATTGTTCCTATTCCCTGTCCAGTTCCAAGATCTACCAAGTTCCTTCTCTAGCCACTCCTCCTATGTCTATGCCCCCTGTATCTTTCCCCAGCCCAAAGCAGAGTTGTCCAGTATCTGCCACGTGCACAGTAACTGGGCACACCTTATTTCCCTGTCCTCCCTTCATTGCTGCTCCAAGATAAACCATTCACCACTATGCTCTGGTGAAGAGGAGCTGAGCTATAGCCACAGAACTGCTCTGTACTTTGGCCTGCCACATCAACCAGCACAGCACTCCTGTGCCTCCTGGCCTGCATTTTTGCTGTAAACACTCAAGACTGCTCTCCTGGGTTTTTTTTCTGTACAGAGATTAGCACCTCAGGATCTTAATGCCACCTTATACTCTTACTGAACGGGAGGAAGCATTTCTTTTACTGTATGACCCCAAACACTGGCACAGCTTGCCCAGGGAGGTTGTGGGGTCTTCCACCCTTGGAGATATTCAGAAGCTGACTGGAGATGGTCTCAGGCAACCAGCTGCAGGTGGTCCTGCTAGAGCAGGGGAGTTGGCCCAGATGACCTCCAATGCCAGACATTCTGTGACACACATCTATATTTTTTAAGTAACATTAATACTATACAGGTGAGGACTAAAAAATAACTCTAACCACTTGCTTCATTAAAGAAATAAAAACAAACTTCCTGGAGTGCAGGGCATGTGCTAGACAAGTAATTAAGCTCCACACATCCTTTATTTCCTTTGCTTTGGAGTTTTACGATTCTTCTGCCTTCTCCCCACTCCCCAACACGAAAACTTTGACAAAACCTACAATAACTGGGAAATGTCTCGCCTCTATAAATGTCTGTATGCTTGTGGTGGAAGTCAGATTGATTTATAAAATATATTAATGTTGCTGAATTTATCTATACATTTTCATAAATTAGAATGATGAAAATTTATTCTGCTTTCCACATTTAGTCTTCTCACATATTTAAAGAAAAGAGAAGTGTTCTGGTGCAAGTTTCCAAGTCATAGACTAAAACATGCAGGTGGAAAGCTTGCACAGGTATCTGGCAAGAGGGATTTTTTTTTTTTAAACAAAACCACTCAAACCTAAGAATTTATATGGGTCATTCTTCAGAATGCATTTTGCTTTCAGAAAACAAAATCACCACACCCTTTAGAGTTACAGCACACCAAACATGGCAGTTCATTAAACTGTCCAATTTTGAAAAATGCTTCATTTTTAAACATTGCCAAAATAAACCCTTTACCCACCTGCATTCTTTGACTTACAACTGACTTACGTTCTACCATACTTACAAAAACTATACTAAATCAATCTATAACTTTAATGCAGTATTTCTCTCATCTTTATCCTGAATTAGATCAGTGTTTGAAAGCAGGAACTTAGAAGGTTCCTATTCCACTTAAAATGGATCAATACCAAATTATCTCTTTGACCTTGATTGTTCCAGTTCCTGTTTCTTCCTTACCCTGTTCACTTCTTATATCTGAAATTTCTCTTTTTTCCTATGACCGCCTGAATCTCAGACATCAGTATGATGGAACGCTATGTGAATTTAACCTAGATTTCTCTCAAGGCTATTTTCCCAAGCGGCGTTGGCTCTTTCACCCAAGAGATCTCATTAGCATGCACATATGCACCACTGAGCCTCGGAATTTAATAACTCTATTCCCAGTTCAGCCACAGATGGTATGTCATCTCAAGCAAGTTACAAAGGCTGTGTCTCAGTTTCTCTCTAAAGTAGAATCCAGCATCACAAAACCCACTTGTGAGGTCTGTAGCCCTGTTTCAAAGGAGGTCGCACTCTGAAGCCTGTCCAGGTTGCTCAGGGCTCTTGACCAGTCAAGGTTTGAAAACTGCTAAGACTGACACTTCAAAGCTTCTCTGGGTAGCTTCCTCAGCAGTGTTCAGCTCTCAAGACTGAAAAATATTGTGCTTCCATCAGGTAGAAGCTCTCCTTTTAAAATTTATGACCACTGTCTTTTCAGTCACCTCCCCAGGTACTGGGAGGCTGCTGTGGAGTCCGCCCTGCAGCAGCTTCATCTCTGGGTTGAACAAGCCCCGCACCACTGACCACTCCTCACAGAGCATAACCTCCAGCCTCTGACTACCGTGGTGGCCCCTGCTGCACTCGTACCAGTTTGCTGTCTTTTTTTGGATCAGAAAGCTCTCATCCTGCAGTGATGCCAGTCACTAGCGTTCAGCTGACTATCCACCAAAAGCCCTTGGTCTTTCTCAAGCAGAGCAGCTTCCCAGCCAGGTGGTCCCCTGCATGTCCTGATAGCTGGGATGAGTCTGCTCCAGATACAAGACTTGGCATTTCTTATTTCCAAAACTCATGAGATTTTATTCAGCCCATTACTGTAGCCTGATGAGGCTCTTCTGAATGGCAGCCCTGTCCTCAAACACATATACCCTGCTAATACATGTATTAGTGAATCAGAATGCATAGCACCTGTACAGCAAGCACAGTTCTCTGTGTGGAAACCATTCTATATGCAAATACAGAACAGCATTTAATTGTAGCAGTTATGAGTACCAGCACAGGAGAACTGACTTTGAAAGGCTTATGTTTAATTGCGCTCTCTTTCTAGACAAAACTGTTGTAACAAACTAAAGGGCTTGAGCGCAATTAGACTATTCAAAGTCTGAAGTGGAGCACGCACTCCAGTGCCCAGCACCTGGCGGCATCACACCCTGCAGGATCACAGATGCTGGCCAATGTTCAAACACCTAACCAAGACAGCTTCCCAAAATGGCAAACCTTAGGCAAGACAACTCATGGCACTGTGCAGCAGCCCCCAGGAGCCGTGTCCTCACACCCCGAAAAGGGTGCTGCATTTTCAAATGTGTAAATGCAAGGGTTTTCTATTTCTGGATAGGCTTTATCTTTTAAAATAAATAAATAAATAGGCCTTAGTGATTCAGCAACTATGTGAGATCCACCCCAGAGATCAATGACCCCTCCCAGCTATGATCTCCCCAGCCTACTCTTTTTCCAGTCATTCCACCATCTCATTCTACCCACAAAGGAGCAGAAAGCTGCCATCAAAGGAGGAATTTGCTAAACCCTAGGACAAAGGCAACCACAAATTAACTAAGGATTTGCATTCAAGGAACTCTACTCTTAAAATGCCTGTGGGTTTTATTTTTATGTGTGTATATATATATGAAATTATATGTATTGCATACTTAATAATATATAAACTTTATAAAAATATTTGTGTACACACACACACTGACACTGTATGGAAAGGACAAACAAGATACCAATTTATTTTTTCCAGGATCTCTATAATAACTGTTGGGCAAATACTACTTTGGCATTTTATCATTATCAATTTTGTACAACTGTTGCACAGAGGACCCTTTCTTGTAGATGACACATGCATCACTGAGAAAGAACCTAGTGCTTTTCTGTATGTCCGTTGTGGCCCAAACCCTACCTACATCACCTGATGTCTGCCACAAAACCATTTCTAACTTCATTGCAGAGCTCAATCTTATTAATTATCCCATTCCTTTGGTTTACCACATCTGTAAAATTAGGACAGATATCCGAATTTTATAAATTAGCATGCTTTTCATCTGTAGATTCAAAGTAATTTCCACTGAGGATAAAAAGCAGCACATAAATAGTAAGAAAATGAATGTTGTATTATTCATACAGATCAGGAGACTAAAAGCAGATAATGCTAACCTTTGTCAATCATAGCATAAGGGGAGGATGGAGAGAGAAAAATATGGGGGAAAAAAAGGAATCTGTGCAATAGGTAACAAAATACATAATTACTTATTGCTGTAGTGATGTTTTAAAAATGTCATAGTGTTTTTGGAAGTACAGAATAAAGACCACTTAAAATTACTAGGACTTAAAAACGCAGCATTTGCTTTTGAAGGTATTTCCTAAGAGTCACAGAAAGGACTATTTTCTTTTTATGAAGAGCTATCTGATGCCTGTAGCCATTGGCTACTGGATAGAAAATATGTATAAAGCTGACAAATATTCCAAAGTCATAACTGCAGAACAGTTACCTGAAAATGTTACTGGAGGTAAGTATGCTTACCATTCTTATATACCCCCCAAAAGATCATTAGCATTGACATTTACTAAAATGCTGATAGGAAAAAAAGGGAAAAAACCTACCCAAGTAACAAAGAAAATAGATTTGAAAATAGAAAATAGTAAAAAACCCCACAACTGTGAGATTACATTTGCAACTGCAAACATTTCACTAAAATCCTTAACAGAAAAAAATGTATATATACATTATATTTTGAAATTAAACTTTTCTTGAAATAACGTTCATATGTTGGATTAAATATTCATTATAATGGAACGAGTCTAAACCATTTCCCTTGAAAATACTGCTGATTCCAAGAAAATTTTCTTTCAAGTGATTTTCACAGGAAAGCTCAGCATTTCATTTTGATCCACATCTTCAGAAATTAACTCATTTAACTTGATCTTTCCCATTGAACAGAACTTCCATTCCAACAGCCTCTGTTTAAGTGGTATTCTTCATACTAACGTGCAATGTTAATATCTAAACTAGTTTCTTGAAGCTTATCAAAAATAGTATTGCAGCACAGAAAAACAGGAGTGAACGAACATAAGAGAAGTACTTATGGCATTTACTATAAGGATACATTACAGTGCAGGGTAGTTTTCCTAGATATTGCACTAAATAAAGCTTCATCTAATTAGAGACTTTTCCACATGACGATGCTAAGGGATAAAAAAGTCCTCCAAATACGTTTTTAGGGCAAGGGGTCTCAGCCAAGTAAAAGTTTGGGAATCTGAAAAGAGAGACTGTTTAGAACTGCAGAAAGTATTTACACTATCTCTCCAGTTATCCCTGCACTGAATTCACATGAGCTGTATGGTACAGCCATCAGCTCTTGCTCAGTCAGCCAAAAACGTGAATGATACAAACAACTGGCTAAGCAGTTATCACAAAGGTCTGGCAGAATACATCCTGTTTGAAATATTAAATATCGTTCTTCTGGGAAATGGTTGTATTTCTCAACCAAAGCTTTGTATTTGTTATTCAGGCCAGGAAGTTATGAGAGACAGAAAGGGAAGTGAGATACTGCGCACTGACAGAACTCCTCTGTCCCACAGGTTCATTTCCATTGCTGGGGCATGGGGATGACACCAGTGCCTCCAGACTGCATTTTGAACTCTGTAATTCCAAATCCCTAAACTCACTTAAAAATAGCAAAAGATTGTCAGAGGAGCAGCACAAACTTTTAGAGGTCTTGGTTTTTTAGTATTCTCTCAACTGCTGGCAGCCTTTAAGGAATAACTTTAGGAGCCAAAAGTCTCAAGTCTCAACCACAGTTACCTTATTTTCAGGAAGCTGCACTACTTATCAGTAGCACAAAGTCATGATGCAAAAGGATGCAGGGGAAGATATCAGCCACAAGGGTTTTTTTCTAAGAAGAGTCCCTCATTAACAACATAAATTTTGCTCAATAAAACTCAATTTACCCTAATTCATGTTTTTGGGTACCCATAAAGCCAAATAAAGTAACAGAATGAACCCTGAGTACTCTTTGTGCCAGCAGCTAGAGGGTTTTCATCTATGGTTTGGTGGACTTTCATTAAAATTTTAACAATGTCTGGGAGAAGAGGGAGAAAATTCACTTGGTTAGGATTTTTTACTTCTGGTCCTCTTTTAAATAATCATGCCTTAATCTCCACAATGCTCTGACAGATAGCAGAAGCTGGTTGGTTTAATGACCTAGTTGCATCGCAGAAAATAGAGGAAAACACAGACTGCTCCTTCCCCAACAGCAACTGGTGAAAAGCCTATAAAAATTTGGCTGGAGAGAGCCTATAAAGGGAATATGGAAAGTCCTGCAAGAAAAGAAAAAATGAAAAACAAACAAAACAATCCTAAACCACCCAGCTACAGATGTGTTCCATGAAGTGGGAAAACCTGCTTTCCTCACAGAAAAATAATAAGCAAATGACTATTTATTAGTGGGTACAGTAACTTTTATATATATATGTGTGTGTGTATGTGTATATATATGTATGTATGTATGTATATATATATATATGTATGTATATGTGTGTGTGTATTTGTATATGTATATAAAAATACTATCTCTATATAAAATACTATATATATATATATATAATTATATATATACATAAATAAATGTAAAAAAACTGTAAAGTTAACACCTTTATTTCCAAAACATTTAACACCAATTACACAAGATCTGGGGGGTTTTCTACACAGCAAAACAGTGCTTGTTAGCTGTTGCTCAACAGTATGTCCTAGGTGGATCCCTTCACTCTATGTTAAAAATGTCTGTTTTAGTATTCCTTAGGCAAGACTAAGCTAAAGTGGAAAAAAAAAAAAAAAGGTTAATTTTAAAGGTCGGAATAATAATGTTCTCATAAGGAATAAATGCAGAAAGCTGCTGCTTTTAAAATTCTTAACATTTACACTTTCACATTGAACTCTCTGCACATGCAGTTATCCAAAGGTCAGCCACAATACGTATGCGTGAATCCACAGTTTCCGTGCACAAAGCTGGATGTGGTAAAGATGCACTGTGTTAAGCACCCCAAGAAAAAAAAACAGTTTTAAAAGGTTGCCACTGACCTTGGCAGAGGGGAGCAACAGCCCGAGTTACTGAGGGCACAAAGATCTTTGGGGAGGGCTTGATCTACTGAATGGCCTTTACAAAATGTCTGAAGACTTCAGCTATGCTCAGAACCATCTCTGGCTCTCCAAAGATCTATTGTAGGGAGAAATGTTAAAATACCACATATTGTTTGTTTGTTGGGAAACTGGGTCATAAAACACCCTATTGTAAAGACAACGAGCAAAATGGAAAATGAAACATGGCCTAAGTACCTTCACTAAGAATTTTCTGTATTTTGGATAAGAATTATGGTGTAGAAGTACCATCCCAACAACAGAAACAGAGTTGTAATGGCTGCCTACAGCAATTATGGAGACACTTTCAGTGCATGCCACAATACCGAGCAGTGATTTATGCAGAGACAGGATTAGCACTCTAGATTTTTCAACTCCTTTTTAAGTAACATACTCCATAGCATAAGACCATTGCCTTCTGCAAAAGCTTTTTTTTAAGCTGCTGCTTCCGTGACACATCCCCTACTCTTCTTGCGTCTTCCTGTCCTACCTTCCCTGATTAATTTCCGATTAGTATCTGCATCAGAGGTTACTGGGCAAATTTTGGCAAGATCAGAGTATTTCTATGCTATATCATCAGCATATTTTAGCTGCAAATGCTCTTTAGTAAGTCCTTGGAAGATTATGTATTTGAGAGTAATCCTGCAATGGCAGAATGACAGTCTTGAAGGCACTGTGCTAGGAAAAGCAGCAGAATGAGACTGTCAAAGACTTAGCCTAAAAGCTCATTCCATGAATTTTTATTTTCTGGAGATTTCAGAGTATCTGGCTTTATTCATTAATATCAACTAGTTTACTAATATCTCTAGCTCAAATATTTTAAAGTTCTTGACAATAAAACTGTGATAGAGCAATTGTGCTTATCCTCTTTCATTCTTAGGGTTTTCCCTTTACTTCAGTCCAGAATGCCTCCCAGGACTTTGTTCATAAAAGAAAGCTTCATAAAATGTTGTAATATTTTTCATGTTTACACTTGTGATCCAGATCTATTTCTTTTCCTACAGAAACAATGTAGAAGAGGGGAAAACAAATGTTCCATATATGCTGTTTTGGAGATGTGACCTTTTTCAATCTACTCGAATTCACCCTTCCAATATGCATTCCCACACTGCCTTCAAACCTCACTTGAAGCTAAGGGTTTTCCAGCAACGATGTGATATGAATAATACATTTGTCAGATGTGGTTTATTTTTCCCCTTTCCTCCAAAGAACTGCCTAGGCAGTTGAAGTTGTGGAAGGACGGGGAAAGATCTGTTTCTAATGCAGTTGTATTAGAGAAGGCAAAGTTCAAAGAGTGTATCTTGCACTTACCTCAAAGGCATCAAGTTTTACAAGGTCCCTCAGTTCATTTTTTTCCTCACTCCCCTCCCCGCCCTGAGATCTGAGAACAAGCTCCCAGACTTGAAGAATCACAATACCTCTAAAGCTACATGGCATTATTTGTTTCACTATTGTTAATCCTGCATGGATTGCACAGCCCGTTCCACAGAAACTACAGACATCACTACTGTACTTAGATCTGCTTTTATTTATGCTCTAAAACACAAAAGCTCAAAAAAAGCTTACTCAAGAGAATTCTGCACACTGTTAGGTGCCGGTCTGCAGGTCTGCAGTTCTGCAGACAAAAGACTGAAACGTGTCAAGGAGAATGTCAAAGACTCATCCCTCAAGAGCACTCGTTTGGTTTTGGAATTTTCATCTGTACTGAGCATCCCCTCCTAGGATCCTATTTTAGGAGGGTTTAAAACTTCGTTCAGGCATGTTCATCCCCTGACAACAGTGCAAGAACTTTTAAGTAGCTACTGTGAGATCAGACCACCTTTTGACCTGGTTAATAAATGTTTACAAGTCTCATTTCTAGGCAAGGAAAGCAAAGTTAAGGCAGATCTTGTATGTCATCCTCAGCTGCGAGAATTTACAGCTCTGCATCAAGGAAATCATAGTCAAATGACATGCTTCCGTCAGTATCTGGACAGGGTCAGGATTTGTTCCCCAGTGTACAATTAGCCAGATGTATTTTGTTTGTTTAGCAGCAGAAAAACAAGCCCATTTTGGTAAGCTATCTGGAAACAAACATCATTCAGGGCAGGTCTGGATTCCAAGGTAATAAGAAAAATCCATTTTCTGGAACATATAGCTTTGTGTCTTGCTTACACGCTCGGTGTCAAACTGACCACCAAACCTGGGGTCAGGAAGGAATTCTACAGCTTAATCTGGGCTAGGGGAAGCCATTACTTCCTAGAGAATGGCACTCCTCTAGGAACACAGAGCACCTAATGGACTTCCCATAATTGCAGGCAATCTGAGTAACAATACAGTCTCATGTGCTGGGGCACACTGTTCTAGAGACTTAAATACTGTGGTCAGAGTTTTATTTGAAAGTGCAGTATGATCAGTAGAAGTGTGAAATTTAACCACTTGCTGTATCAGGAAGATGTCACTAGAAACATCTTTCTGGTTCCCCTTGGCTGTGAAATGACAGTGGATTCTGCAGGTGAAGAACCTGGCCCCATCAAAATCACAGCAAAACCAGCACCAGGACACAACTTCATGCTACAAACCGAAGATACTGTCCTCCTAGGCAGAAATTTATCACAAAGATCTAGGAAATTAATAGACACTATCACTTTTGCAGAGCCAATCTGGCAATTCGGAGGCCTGATGCACATGAGACTGTGAAAGCAAATGAAAACAGCAAGACCCTGTTTATGTGCAACTGGCCATTTTTCAAGTTTTCATTCCCTTTTGAAAGAGCTTAGAGCAAATTACACTACTCCTAATTAAAAACTGGTTTAGATTGCGGAAGCATAGAAATTGCAACCAAAAACCTTTATATTCTAGTCAGTTTTGCACTTCAAAAACTTTAAAAGCCACAGCTGTTTTGTTCTTTGTTGCTGTTTGCAGAGAGGAGGCGACAGCAGCGCCCGGAGTTTGGGTGCTGTTTTGGGGCGGGGGGGAGGCAGCTCTTTGTTCCTTTATTTAAGCCAGCCCAAGTTCCGAGGCGAAGTTCTCCGTAGCATAGAGCCACCAGGCTCCGCGAGCACGCTGCGGCACAAGCGCGGCCGAGCCCCAACTTCACCCCGCAAGCGCTGCCTTGCCCGGGAGCATCCGGGCTCCGGGAGCTCGCCAGCAGCCGGCCGGACCCCGCCGGGAGCCCGGGGGGGATGGCAGCCGAGGGCCAGCAGGCACGACCCGCCTTCCCCACGCAAAGCAGCTCCCACCGCCGGCCCAACGCAGCCGGGGGCTGCGGGAGTGGGAGCGCAGCCGGCCTTGAAAGCCGGGGTGAACGCGGTCCACGCGCTGTGGGAGCTAACAAAAAAAAAAAAACAAAACCCCTAACGAAACCCCCAACCAAACAAACAAAAAGCCAGAACCACCACAGAGATCCCCGGAGCCGGGAGAAGCGGAGCCGTGAAGCTCGCTCCCTGTCAGCCATTTTAGAAGCGCGAGCCGATGGGGCGGCGGGGCGCACCGCTGCGCAGCCTTCCCCCGGCCCGCCCGCGGTCATCGCCGCGGGCAAGGGGCGCACAAAGCACGGCATCGGCCCCGCCGCGCTGCCCTCCCCCGGCGGCCCCGCCGAGCCGAGCCGAGCCGAGCCGAGCGGAGCGGAGCAGAGCGGAGCAGAGCGGAGCGCCCGGCGCCGCCGGGCCGGCCCCGGAGGGTCGGTCCCCCGCCGCCCTCACCTTGGCGTCCGGCGGTAGGATCAGCACCTGGCTGTTCTCCTCCTCCTTCTTCGCCGCCTCCTTCTGCGCCAAGGCGGAGTTGAACGACACCTTCACCATGGCCGGTCCTCAGCGCCCCGCACGCAGGAGAAAGAGGACGAGAAGCAGCCCGGACCGGCGGAGCTTCGTGGGCTGCCTCCTACCTTGCCACCCCCCCGCTGCTGCCTCTCAGCGACTGCCACCCCCGTCCCCTTGTCAGGCGGCTGAGGAGGAGGAGGAGAGGAGGAGGAGGCGGTGCCTGACAGGGCGGGCGGAAAGAGGGGAGGTGGTGGCAGCGGGGCCTCGCCCTCCGCCCACGGCCGGGCCCGGCGCGGAGGGGCGGGGGGCTCGGGGCTCGGGGCTCGGGCTGGGCGGGTGCCGCTCTGGGCTCAGGGGCCCAGAGGCTGCCGTGCAGTCGGTGCGGGGCCGTGCCCCGAGCGTCACCGCGCTGACCTCGGCGGGGGCGACCCTCGGGAGCCCCGTCCCCCCCAGCCCCGGGCTTGGCTTCTCTGCATGGAGGAGCCCCGGGCTGACGAGATGCTGGCGCTGCGCTTCCCGGCGGCACGGCTGGCACGAGCAGTTGGCCTCACCCGGGGCAGTGCTCACATTGCCCTGGTTGCCATTGCAATTGGGGGGTTTTTGCTAAAAGAAAATTTTTGGGTCGTATGTTCGTGAAGAAAATCCCCAAAATGCTATACAGGCAGCATGGAGGTGAAATCCACCAGCTATTAAACCCTTGGGGAAGGATACGAGGGGCACCGGTGAAGTGAAGGTGTGACCTTCCCTCTTCCTCCCCGGTGCGGTGGGGTAAGAACTCAATAAACTCAGCACACCATCCGAGCAGGGTGCTCTCCAGTAAAACTGTGTGATTGACATATTCAAATTTACATTGTGGCTATGCTTGTAGTCTGCTTCAAGAAGTTCATTTTGGTGACTCATCTGGGTAGAGTGGATTTCCTGGCAAGAGCTTGGCAGAGTAGTGCTTCTGACACTCTCTGTGAGACACCAGGCAAGCAAAATGCAGTCCTTGAATTCAGCGGGTGCTCTGCTGCTGACTTAGTCAAAATCTGGTCTGTCTCCCAAGAGCCATAGATGGCACCAGGATTGAATTGTCCTTATGCTATGTACCTCATCATCAGCATCCTTTAAAACTCTTGACCTAAAATGAGTAACAGAAAAGCTAACTTAACCTGCTTCATCCTATCATCCTAACATATTTAAAGATCTACGGATAATTTAAGAATTTTTTTTATGAATATATAAAATTCGCAAAGCAAATCATAGTAATTTTACATGATCTCAAGATAAAACGGCTGGCGGCACAGCTTGCACCCAAGACTGTAAAATGCCCGGATATTCTAAGAATTCAATCTAACTGCCTTAAAATTCAACAGAGGTTGACTGAATTATTTGCAGATATTTCACTGAAGTAGAAAATGTCATGGACTCTAAGGAAGACAAAATACAGGGATTTCCCTAGGCACTTTCTGACCATATTTGGTATGACCCTGGAGGTTTTACTTTAGTAGGAACTTTCATTAAAAGTATTTGAGCATTCTACATGAAAACGATAAAGTACTTTAATAAAGCTATCATAAGCTACAGTTTCCCAGGCTACTACTATAGATTTTTAATTTATTTTTTTTATAAGTGGGACTTTATTGTCTCACCCCCAGACTGAGAAAAGCACCAGGTGACACCTCTGCTCCCATTTCAAAGGGAATCTGTGCAGGCGCACTGTGTATTCAGGACAATATTTAGCATGCAAAGGCTGTAGTTCAGAGTTTTGCTTTGCTTTGTTCTCTTTAATGACATCTTCAGATATTCCTCACAGGGAGATGGGTATGCAAAAGACAGTCAAGGCTAAGGCATGGCATCTTATTATCTATGTCAAAGTACATCTAACTCTTTCCCCAGGCAGCACACACTCTTATCTTTCCAGATCAAATATACTCTGTCTGCTTCTTGAATCATGTTTACAAACCATGGTGGCTGACTGCAGCTGGATTAGAGCAGCACCCTTATGTGTTGCCAATTCTGACCTTTTTGTTAGTGAGAATTTAGGAATTCAGAAGTATTTCTATTAGAGACCAAAGTAAGGATAAAGCATGAAGAGAACCTCCGAACTTACTTCCTCACTGTGCTTTGCTTCTATGTGCTTTCAGGCTGTGGTTTTTCAGGCAGCTGTGCTGATAGGATAGGCTCCATTCCTCAAAAAGGAAATCTTGCCTCATCTCTTCCTCCTCTTGTCCTTCATCTTCCCTCTCATGTCACTCTTCATACTCCCCAACCAGCAATTTCACCCAGTGCCTGTGATAGGTGCATGACCCATGCATATCTAAGTTTTTCTGCATTAGTTGCTTGGTTGATGAGTTATGTCAGTTCAGAGAGATATAAGGATGAGCACCAGCATGAACAGTGGGCTTGCAAGGCTAAGAACGAGGAGGAAAGGGGAAATGGGGAGGAAGGTCTCCCCACTTCTGCATAGCTGCAAGTAGTGTATCAGCCCATCACATCTCTCAAAACCAGTGTTGTTTTTTCTCAGACAAGTAGGTTTATATCCAGATGACTTTCTCATTTTCTCTCATGTTCCTGCCCCTTTTCTTTCACATACAAGTCTTCATTTCTTTCAGTTCCCTTGCTCATGTATCGGATATCAGGACTCCTCCCAGGAACAGATGACCTACGCTGTTTAGATCTGTCTGTGTCCTTGGGCACATGTTTTCCACTGTTTCAGCTGACACTAAAAAGGGGGCAACTCATTGATTCTTTGTTTACCCTGAGTGGAAAATGGCTATTACATCCATCAGGACTGGATGCTGCTTTCTCTTTCTGCTGTCCCTCACAAAATGCCACAATGCTCCAAGCGGTACCTCTGCTTATCCATCTACAATTCAAAATCAGCCTACTTGTTATCTCTTACACCAGGGTTATCAGTTTCTCATGCCTGTACTAGACATCTATGGATTCAAACATGGAAAAGTGGGGGTGGGGAAAGGGGGAAGGGTGCTAAATATTGTATTGTCTGCCAGCAAAGGACACTATTTTGAAGTGAAGAGAATGTAGTTGTTTAATTTAAAGTTTCTTTTATGAAGTTTTTTAATGCAACTGAAAGTGGAAAGTTCCATATGGTGTCATGGTTTTTTTTAATTGTTTCTGCTACTCCTTGTTTCTTGTTAACTGCATAACATTGTGATATGGTGTCTTACTTCTCCCTCAACCACTCTCCGCATTTTTTTGTCTCTATATATATCCATTTATCTATCTCTGTCTAACTATTCATATAATTATAATTTCTTGGGGGAGGGGGAGGGAGGAGACAAGCAGACGTTGGTTCTGTGACAGACATTTATTCAGCTTGCTTTCTTAGCCAAAAGTTCAAATCCATTTACACTGTTTCAAGGCTTTTCACACCATGGTTGGCTCATCCTCTCTGCCTTATTCTCCCTTCCATCTCCCCATCTTCTCTGCATAGCCCCCTCAGCTTCACCTGAGAGAAGTCTCATCTACCAGATTGTTACCCAAATGGCCCACAACAAGCATGCTGTCACAGTGTCCCTTTTGTGCAATCCCTGAATTAATTCACAAGGACTTGTACTTAATCCTAGATACTTTAGAACACGGGTAAGACTACTAGTTTTATTGGTATAATTCCAGTGACAAAATGGGAATGCCATTTCTATCAGGAAATTTTTTTTTTTCCCATTGTTTAATGTGTTGATCTGGTAATTCTTTTCCAGATTGTTTGTTTTTGTTAGATGGGGGAATATGGCCATGGCAGCATATTTTTAGCTTTGTCATGAGGTAAATCTGCTACCACCCGCAAGTCTACCTTTTCTTTAACAACTCAAAACAAAAAGAACAACCTAAATTCCTGAAGGCTAAAGCAGAAAGGAAAAGATGGCACTTACTATTTTAAACAGAATACGATAAGAAAGAGAACATACCGAAAGCCATATGAGCCTGTTTATCAGCCTGTATATTCTTCTAAATATGCCAGAACCTGCTGAAGTTGGCAAACCAAATGGTGCATAAATCTTTGCCATTCTTTAGCTTGCAGATGATTGAGATTGCAGACTGTTGCTGTTTTCGCAGAATTTTGGACCCAACATTTGCAGCCAAATCTCCAATTTTTATTAATCTCTAGGCAGTACTGTAATCTAAATCTTAGAAATAACACAATTTTCATAATCTAAAATGTAGCCACCACAACACAGCATGAAACAAGCCTGACAAATCTATTTCAACTTGGCTTGTGCCTCCCGGCACCTCAGTCATCCCTGCTGTGAATAAAGCCCTTTAGAGTGAGTAAGCTGTACCACAGCAATGAATTATGCCATACTCCAGCAAGCTGCTTTGCATGGCCGGCTTCTGCACCCACGTGGAACCCTGGGGTCCACCAAGATGCAGCAGCTTGCCTGACTGGGTCTGCAGTTTGTCTGGTGGGAAATTGCCATATGCAATATGCAGAAATGTATCTGTGTATACAGTACCCAATTGCACACTCTTAATTTCAAAGAATTGTTTGCAACATGAACCAGAACCTCCTTTGTTTGAAGGCAGTGGAAGGACTCTCAGGCTCTTCCCCTAAAGCTGATCCTGTCAGTCTTAACTGGGTGTCATCTATTAAATGCCAGACTGCAGGCAGGCAACCTTTATATGAATTTATCAACACTTTAGTTGCTCATTAAGCATCATGATTTGGCCAGTACTTAAGAAGACTTAAATTAAAGACCATTGCTGCCCTAGGGACTTTATAATCTAAATCAGATACAGAACGAAAAAATTCTCAGGGAAGCTAAGGACATGGAATAACTTTGAAGCCTTCACTCTCTTTTCCCTTAAGCTCTTTTGCTTCTCTCATTTCCGTTCACAGAAATAAAAAAAGTGTGCAAACCCTTGTCCTCTAGTATCCTAGCAGCTGCTTCCTTCTCCTTACCAGCCCAGCAAATGCTATTTTCCCCTTTTTAACACATTAAATACACGCTGCAAGTATCTTTTGTCTTTTAGGCATTATTGAATTGATACAATTGCTCCTTTTGGCTTTGTCGATTAGCACCCAAGATTTCCAGAACTGTTGGGTGCATGTCACTAATTTACCCCAGGACACCAGCTTTAGGAAATTAAAGACAATTTCAGCTTGCTCCATTACAGTATATCCTAGAAGACAATGTCATAGTCTCAAATTTCTGTTTAGGCCTCAGGGATTTTTTGTACCTGTCTTTTTGTCTCCTTTTCTGCTGCATCAAACGCAAATTTCCTCACTTGGCCTTCCATGCCTTCCTTGGCTGGCATGTGGCCCTGTCCATATTGGCTGTTAGATCTTGTGGCAGGTCCTACACATCATTACTGGTGCAAACCTTTCTTTTCTTTGGCCTTGGCTCACCCGTATGAGGAGGGAGCTGTCCTGTCCATCAAAACGCATAGCACTGCTAAAACTGTGTGTTCATAGCCCAACAGAAGAGCCACATCTGTGGCAGCTGGGTCACCACAGGTTTGTAAAGTTGCCCTTGTCTCATACTTCCCAGCCAGATCACCAGAATCTCACATACTTGTATTTAATGCTATATAGCACTGCTCTCCTTTGAGGCAGATAGGATCTTTACAGGAGAGAAGATAAAGCCACACCTGAAGCCCTGACTCTGCTGGATGGACTCAGACACTGTGAGACCCTCCTGCTACTGTTCCTCTGCAGTCCCAGGACTCAAGACACAGCCTCCTGTGCACTGATGTGCAGGTAAAATGACAGCCCTGCTGAGGTGAAGTGATAGGCCGCTCACCTGACTAGTCTGATCCTATTATTGCACTGCGCTCTTGTTTTCTTCCCTTTCTCCCCATTTGCTGTATATAACTATGTTCCCCAGGCTTTTCTGGACCTGTGGTTGTCTTTTCATAGACCCTGTGGAAGTGTGAGCGTGCACAGTGCTTTATGACACCAGCTAACTGGCCCTAGGTGCTCCTGGAGTACAAACCATTTTGATAGCATCCTCGCTATTCGTTTGAAGTAAGCAGGGGGGTGGAATGTCAGTGGTGTGGGGTTGGAACAAAATTATCATTTACCAAATTTTTAAAAATTTCTATTAGACAAGGTCTTTATTTTTGTTGTTGTTGTTGTTGTTGTTTTGTTTTTTATTTTGGTGGGTTTTTTCTTTTGTTTTTTGTTTTGTTTTGTTCTGGGTTTTTTTTGCTTTGCGTTATTGTTGTTGTTGGTTTGGTTTGGTTTGGGGTTTTTTTTCTGCCTACAGCTTTTGTTAGCCTTGTTGATTTTCAAATCTCTTCTGTGTTTACAAGCATTCTGTAAAGAAGGGAAGAACTAACCTTTCCAGCCTGATGCTGTAAGATTAATTCTACCTTTCAACTGGCGGTTTTTAGGATAAGCTTCTACAAAGCGGCATGAGTTGCACACTGCAGAGCATGAAAGGCTCTGTCCTGTTTAAACGGGTTTCAATGTGGTTGGCTCTTGATGCTGCTCAGGGAACCCTAAACCATGGCTTGTGTTGGAGGGTTAATTTCTCTGCTGGCTGTTTTGCCACACCTCAGACAAACCTTCCCAAACAGCAGGAGTCATAGGCTGCACCCAGACGTGCCTGCTTAAAACATCACCTGGTATTTTCAGGAGAAGTTCTGTGTTACATTGTATTTTGGACAACTGTATCTATCTGATACAGTGACAGCCCCATTGCTTCCTATGAGTTAGGCCTTGGTGTGATCAGAGATAAACTGTATGGAAGAGTAAAATGCTGCTTTTTTTAATTACTGGCCTTGCTTGGTGGATGAGCTCTCACTGGATCAGCTCTGAGCTGCTCACTGCTCAGCTGCACCATCCCTGGAGTTGCCTCCGGGAAGCAGCCAGAGCTGGCTCTTGGGGGAGGAAGGGGAAGGAGTAGTGGAAGGGCTCCTGTCAGGCAGCAGCCACAGTCACTTCACTTTGGATGTTATATGAAACCTCATTTTTATTGTCAGAACAACTGACATCGTCAGTCTGGCAATGAAGATGCTGGGGGCGTGTGTGTGTGTGTGTGTGTGTGTGTGCGCACGCACAAAAAATGGCCCTGATGCTGAGATCTCTGTGTTCAGCAGTTTGGGGGGTTTGTTTTTGTTTTTGTTTTTCTTGGCAAGGCAGAAAGAAAAGCAACATGAAGTATGAGAGACTGCAGGAGAATACTGTTAAGAGAGGATGGGATCCACCAGTTGTGCCATGGCAGTATTCAGAGGTGTCTTTACTTTTGCATTTGAGATAAGTTTTTAAGATGCTTGTTAAGATGCTTATTAAGGATGCCACCTTTCTACTCAGTTTACAATTTTGTAAAATACCCCACCCCATTTTATATATATTTTTAAAGCAACTGTAAGTACAATAAGGTCACTTGGTTTAACATGACCAAGGAAAGATTTCCCCAGGAATGCTCAGGAATATTGTAATTCTAGTAAAGCAGAGCAGTAAGCATACATCCCCAGCCTATGACTCGTTCACATCATACAGCCCAGACTTTTCAGTACTGCTCACAATTTCAAGAAGATTAAAAAAAGGAGAGAGAAGAGAAGAGAAGAGAAGAGAAGAGAAGAGAAGAGAAGAGAAGAGAAGAGAAGAGAAGAGAAGAGAAGAGAAGAGAAGAGAAAAAAAAGTTAAAATCATGGGTTACAATGACAGCAGAATTTGGAGTAGGCTGCAGCATACTGCTTATTAAGTATTGTCCCTGGGCCAAAGAGAGATATCTGTCAATAATTTAAACCTGTTTTAAAATTTCCTTCAGGAAATTTTCCTAAAGGACCACCTTCTCAAATCCTGAATGGATTTGTGAAAATATGTTTACTCCCCAGAAAGCCTCAATGTTTGCCATATTATAGACACAAAAAATTAAATAACATGCAATCTCTGTCCAACACTTCTCTCTTCAGGATTATTTAAAGCTATAAAGCTAACAAATCGAGTTTCCTTTATATTTTTGAGGCTGATTAGTGGGGTAATGATTTGATTACAAGGATGAAAACTGAAAGAAATGAAAGAGATGTTTCTTAGTTTCTCAGGAAAATCTCCTCTATCTGCCATAACACAGCACTGATTGCACCAGCACAGGGTAGAACAAGCTGTGGCGAGGTGACTACCTACCTGTGCAGGGTGGCTCAGACTGCACTGGGGAGATAAATTGTGCAGGAAAGATAAAGGTAATAGTAATTTGTAAGGAAACATCAAGACTCAGAGAGAAAACTGTAGTCTCAATCCAAGAATTTTTAACTGTCTCCTCTGGGGAGGCTTAGACACACACACACAAAAAGTCTATATTCCTGCCTGTGACTTTATTCTGTAGTTACTGAAGTCCAGAGCAATATTCCCATTGACTGAAGATGTGCAATTATGAGTCTTGACTGCCTTAGAGGTAAGTCATCCATCTTCACTCTGCTAAAAAAGGAGTTTACAATCCCTTTTCAAGATTAAGAAAATGAATATAGCAAGAAACATCTGGCCATTTCTGGAAGCAACAGCAAAGAATACATTTTTTTTTCAGAAATTGCATCACTCAAATGATTGACAAGAAGACATCATCAAAGTTTGTACATAAAAATGTGTAAAATATGTGAAAAGATATGTACCTTGCCAGCAAACCAGTTAGTTTTTCTTCAGTCTTCAATAATGCATTGCACAAGAATCAGATTCCTAAATAATACTTCCCCTTCTGAATAGAAAGCATTTAAAAATAGGTTAAAAGTAGTATATTTTATGAACAGTAGATTCTTTACATGGATTATTAATGGGAACATAATATTTCACCAGTCATTTGTGGTGAAGTCTGAGATTACTTGTATATTGGTGAATATCCCTGCCATCAAGCAGCTTGTCACAGAAGCCACAACAATCCTAATATGAAAACCATGGGGCATTTCCATTGCCTTTTCCCCAGTAAGATTGCCATTTGCTTTCAATAAAGAATTGTCTGAGTAAAGACAATAGAAGCAGGTCCCATATTTGAAAAACAAGAACAAACACAACTAAATGTGAACCAGGAATGACAGAGGAGCCAAAAATAAATACCCAGAGAAAAAAAGAGCAAGAGAAATAGACAGTTTAATGAGACTGGCAGTGTGGAGATTAAGACAATTTTCATGCTAGTTTTAAACCCAAATTAAGAAGGCAATAAGTATTTTATTTTAAAAATTGTGTAGGCATGTTTTGGTATATCATTCTTTTCTCAGTATGTATGGGGGCTATCAGCTTGTTTTAGTTTAGGACACCTAAAGAGATGTCTTTCAGTGTGAAAACATCTTTGAATAAATCACATTATCATATTTGCTAGACTGTGTTTTCTCCTCTGTTTTGTGCAAGTCACAGGCTGAGTTTGTGAGCACTACACTCAGGTCAGTCAGGTACCTGTGTCTTCTCTAAAACAACAACTTCTGAACACAGTTTCCATTTATTTCTCAAGTTTCAGGGTGTGTTCTTGGCACAAGCGGACAGAACTCTTGATTTGATCTTGTAAACAATGAAGGAGGAACAAAAAATTAAGACAATAGAAGACCTCTTCCTTATGTTTATCAGAACTACAGTCCCGGGCACTTTTCTACATGTATAGTGAAACAAAAATCCATAACACCTTCCTAGATAATAGTGCCCATCCATCCTCTTTGTTTGTTCTATCAACACAGCTGGGACACATCCACACTCTGAATCAAATTTCTTTCAGATATAAAACCTCATAACAGTCGTGGGGGAATGGGTGTGAACCTAGCCCTGGAACTAGGGAGGGAATGGAGTGGGGGGCCCCTGAATTGTAAAGAAAAAAAGAGCATCAAGTCCTTAGCACAAATAAAAAGGGCATAAAGTCCTCAGCATAAGGAAATTGGGGTCAACTAAGCTAAGAGTGGGACAAATGAGAGGAGGACAAAATCCTTGCACTGGGTGGGAGGTTTGGTGGTAAGGGAAAATTACATGGGCAGAGAGCATTTGGCATGTGAAAAGAATTGAGATCCCAGCAGAAAAATTGGGGTACACTGGTGTGCGTGTCTCAAGATGGGAGTGATTACAGTACATTTTCAGTGGGGAGCAGGTGAAGAGGGACACTGAGCCACCAGCAGAGCAGTAAAATATGGACCACATGGTGTCTTAGGGACAAAACAGGGGCTTGAGGAAACCCTGAAACTGGAGGTGTCACATAGGGGGGTGTTTTGTATACATTATGAAAGTGACTTTAAAAGGAAAAAATCTCAAGATCCACAGAGGAAGGCAAGACAAATGAGGATTCCAGTTAAGCTGGGTGTTCAGGAATCAGTTCCTCTGGAGTCCCTTTGCATGAATTCCCCCACATTGCCTTAAGGAGACTGGAGACAGGAACCTGCTGTCCTCAAAGGGCTCTTCAGCCACTGGGGTGGAAAGAGCTGCCAGGCAGGCTCTCATGTGGGAATGTTAACCCTTGACACTTCCACAGCCACCACAAACATGTACTTGCCTCCTGGCTGTCCATCTCGCCCAGGGAGCCATGTGTCACTTTGGAAAAAGGTGACTGAGGAAACACTCTGCTAGGGCAGCACATCCTCATGGGCTGGATAGCAATTTTTTAATGAGTGATGGCAAGTTGTGTTCAGTCTGTCCAGCACTTTGGGAGTGCCTTCACGCAAAACCAGAATGAACAGATGCTGAAGAGACAGTTTACAGGGAGCAATTTCTCATTTCTCCACAAAACTGTAACCCTGCACATATGGCCTGTCTACCCATACTCCAGTATGTCCCATTTTTCTCCCTCCGAAAACATAGAGGCATTAGTGTCTTTCCAAGATTCTTTTGCATTGTTGTCACATAATGGTTTGTATATTTTTCTAATCTGACTCTTTCAGTTTGGGTATATACTTGCATTCTTACTAAAACACATCCAAGAACTGCACAGCTTCAGACAGCTTTCTCCCCACCACAGGGCTGCTAGCAAATACTCAGCAGCACAGGATCTTTTTTTAACACTGTGGTTATAACTGACTTCATCTGACAGGTTCATGTCTGCCTTGGGAAGCACCAGCACTGGAGCAAGACTCTGCTCTCAGTATCATGTCAGGCTGCCTGTCTTGTGTTTAGGGACAGGTACAGGAAAGGCAGATCTGGCTGGGAACTTCTACTGCCACTTTGTGCTACAGACAGAGGCTGCCCATTTTGGGATGAAGCAGAAGAAATCTTTAGGAGTGATAAGTTTGAGTGGCAAGTTTGAGTGGCCCGTTACAGTGTGGCTATAGCACTTTCATAGACCTAGGGCACAAAAGTCCTCCATAGGAGCCCTTGAGGAAACACACTGTAGTCCCAAAAATTAATGAGAAGTCAAGGAAATAGATTTTGTTCTCCATCCCTGCAGATTTTGCTGCTCTGAGTATAATTTCATACTTAGGCAGGGAGGGTAGGATTACACAAAATATGATTAACCATTAGAAATGGAGAAGAGCAGTTAGGATCAATCAGTGCATCCATTTTTAGAAACCTGAAACAATGGACACAGGACACCGCAGTGCTATGTGCTGTACAGACACAGGACGCAAGGTCTCTACCTCTCGGAACCGAGCAGTTAAGTTTAAAATTAAAGACAATGGACCAAAACAGACAAATCAAGACAGGACAACAACTCAGGCCTCCTGACAGACCTGCATGGCAGTTCCTCACTGTTGTCAGCTCTTCTCCAAAAGGATTGTTTTGAGGACTGTAATGAAATACTTGAGAGACAGTGTATAATTACAAGCTTACTGATGTTTATGGAGAAAGCCTTCCTGTGAGAGAGATGTGGGGGGCAGGAAGCTTGGAGATCTCTGTCTAACTGAGCCATGGCATTAGCAGATTCAGTGCATATGTTAAACATGGCTGTGAAGAACACTTGAACTGGCTTTTTGTTGGCCTAATCTGTCCAGATGATAAAAAAAGTCATTGGATAGAGAGAAGTGGGAGATAAGAGAAAGACAAAAAGCCACATCTGCTGTGTAATGAGAGCCATGCCATAGGCTGGGTGGAAATGTGGCAGCATTTCAAGCACATGCTCCTCCCCACTTTGATGCAATCCTGTTTTCTAAATCTCTGTCTGAGATCAACACTGGATGGGAAGAGGGAAATGGACTTTTGCAGAAATGCAATGTTTTGCCTGTCTTGTGATCAGGCACATATCTAGCTCAGAATCTGAGTGGTGGTCAACAGAGGAGGATGTCTCAGTAGGATGTGTCAGTAAATTCCCTGCTGGAACTGCTTTCATTCAATCCACTTCAGGTTCTTGCATGGTGCCCCTTGACTTGATGCTGAGTGCCTCTGTGGTAAATGAAGCATTTTGCATTTCTAACTTGGGAAATGGCAGATAACAAACAGGTTTTCTACTTAGAAAAAGACCAACCTTGTTCAGGAAGGAAAGACATTCTGAACAGTCCTTTTGCAATATCTCCAGGCAAAGAAGGGACCTGTTTTTGTCCCTTAGCACTTTTTCCTTCAGAGCTGTAAGCCAGCCTTGACCCATGGAAGTCCCCTTTATTCTCCAGCTGTTAAGTTTGGACAGACTTTTCCCTCCCAGTTTTCTTGCATGCCACAACTAGCAGTCACGAATTTATTGCCCACTTACTACGAAAAAGCAAAGACTGGTCATGGAGGTGAGACGCTTGTGAGTCAAAGGTGCTATGTTAAAGTAGAAGATATGTCTACAAAGCAAATACAGAGTATGCAGACTTTTTGACTGTCCCAGATAGATCACCTTGAAGCAATTTCCTGATGTAAATTAGCTTCCCTTGAAACATCCCAGAAAAAATGCCAGTCTGCTGCAGGGAAATTGAAATATTTCTCATAGAGGAAGATTATTAATGAAAATACAATCTGAAAAAAAAAAGTAATCTATAGGTGAGTACCAGGTACAGTGAAAATGTGGCTGTAGAGAGAGGTTACAGATGAACTGATCATAGGAAGGAAATTTGTTGGTTTCTCACATTTAATATCACAAGGTGCTTTCTGGAAATGACAATTGAAATTGCACAGAGTATTATTTTGCAACTGTAATATAAATATGTAATATCATAGCATCCAGAGTGGTTCTGTAGCAGCAATCAAACAGAAACGAGGGAAAGAATGATGCTGGAGTAAGACCATAACCCTGAATTTAAAAAAAAAAAAAAATGCCCTAGTCCCATATTTGCCAGCAAATTCCTTTATCTAGAGCCTGGTGCTAATGGAAGTTTTTCACTCGTAAGATGCAATGTGCAGGGTACTGTGGGTTTTAGAATGTGCTCCCCCTCTGTCCTTCCCCATCTCTGTCCCCATTGCTGTTGTGCCTGTTCAGATGGACACCAAATGGAGCACACTGTAGAGCCTTCTTTTCCCATACACCAGAATTTCCTTCCAGTGAAAACCAGGATGCAGGAAGGGGGGTGGGGGTGGGACACTATATCTGAACCTTATATGCAGTTACAATGTGGCCAGGATACATTTTGGGAACTGATGTTTCTGGTCCCACACTTTTAGACACACCCAGAAGGTACAAGTTGGCTGATATCAGATTTCAAAAATTAGGAATTAAATTGTGTTTCTCACCGCCTTCCACTGTAAAACAGGAAAAATATTTTACAACAAAGCAAGGAACGCTGACAAAGTCAGCTTTTTTCTCATAATCAGACAAGTGCACCAGGAGAATAATTATTTGTCTATAAGCACTTGATTTGCATGCGGCTTCAAAATTATCCATGAAAGATGATGTTAATATATATATTCTGAACATCTGAGTGTGAAATGGCTGCTGTAACAATTAAAAAGGCTAAGGAAGCCTATGGAAAATTGATAGGGAAACGTCTGTCTGAGATTTTAGTTAATTAAAGCATGTAATTTATTAAAACAACAAAACACAGTGAACTGATTCAAGACCATCTGTCTCGGGTAATCCTGAGTATATAGTCATAGCATTGCATCATTTGAGTAATAACCATAGCTGAGCAAACATTTTGAAAGAAAGATAAACCCATCAAGCGTGTGAACCCAGTGAGGACCCTAGTCCTCAGTCAGGACTGGGTCTCTAGATGCTTTGACAATATTAAAAAAAGCAACAAGGAAAGGGAGTGAAAAACAATTGAGGACTAAACAGGAGGTTTTAACATGTTTTAAACTGTTGATTAATACATCCTTACTAACAAAAAGCATATTTTGACTTCTTAATTACTCAAGTTTTGCCCCATTTATACAGTATTTTGTTATTTTGAGCCTTCCTCCACAGATTTTTATCAGAAGCAGAATGAACAGCAATCAAAATATGCACTAGAATGTTTTCCTTTGAGAAAAAAAACCAAAAAAAACCCCAAACAAACAAACAAACCCAAAAAACAAAAAACCAAAAAACTATCCGAAAAGCATATTCCTCCTATGACAGTGTTTGAATTTTAATGTAAAATGCATTCTGAGATAATCCTCACTTACAGAGGCTTGTTCTTGCACTGAAGGATGACAGGCTTTTAAATCTGCCAAAGATGAGTTCAGAACTTTCTTTCTGGCTCTGCATTGCTTCTGCAGTACTTGCTGACACCATCGCTGCTAAGGGGAGCATAAGGATTCTACCTTAACTTAAGGGTGAGCTGTAGAAATGGGAAATGCTGACAGCTGGCCCTCGAAGGTGAAGAGGGAACTGACGTTAAAACCGTCTTTAAAAGAACAAAATGGGTAAGCAAGGGTAGCAAATAGTCAGCCTTTAAAAGAGATTCTTTGTATACTCACTAATTCACATTAGCTGTATCCATGTTATCAATTGCAAGATGTTAAGGCTATGTCTATGCTAGCAAATTAAATATGCTTATGATGCCACTGACGCACACTGTGAGTACCCATTTTGTTAAACTCTCTTATCTCCCCAAACAGGGTAGCTGCATCCGAACTGCACGTTGCAAATGGTCCGTGACTGATTACCACACAGCATCCAGGGGCTGTCTGGGGAAGGGCTGCACACCCTAGCTCAAGTGTCAGGAGAGCCTTCTGACTGGAGCCCTTGCTGAGATCCTTCTTCCAGCTTAATAGTCTGGATGCTCAAATTCTAGTTCCAAGGGACATTTCCTTCACCAGTATAGGGAGAGCAGTGCATTTGTCTGCTAACATGAATAAATGTGCTGAAGTCATCAGAATAACTCATACTGATGAAGGCATGGATTTAGTATGTTGTACAACTGATGTAAAACTACAATATGATTAGTTATTATTACAACATCAGTCTCTGCATTGTCATATGCATTTATTCTGTGAAGCCACAGACCTCTGAAGATCTGGTGGCTATTTATACGCCCAGAGTTACTTGCATACTTAAGGGTTTGACACACTGTGGTCGAGACAAAGACAGACAGAAAAACCCACAGGGAACACACTTTACAGTATTTAGTTTATTTCTTTTGGCAACTGAAATCTATTTTATATTTCTGTTAGTACTTCACTGTGTCCTGATTCAGAAAATTGGTATTATGAATGATTAGGTTTGGGGAAGGTAAGTCCCTCACCACAAGACAGGAGATGTATGAATTATTGAAAGTAGCTAGAACCTTACCAGAATTTCAAAGCTAGTGCAGTTTTATTATGTTTTTCTCCATGAGCCTTTGGATTCAGCTATTGGGAATAATATGTAAATAATATATTTTATAGTTTCAGCAAAGGGCATACCAAACATGCAGTGACCTGCTAAGACCTCACCAATGTAAGATTAAGGGTGAAATTTAATGGATAAGCTTCATGATCATTCTCTTAAAATTAAGCCTTCTATGCCTAGTTATCAACCTTTACTTCCTGGTCACACAGGATCTGGTTCTAGATTACAGGCCTGCAGCAAAAGAAGAAAAGCAACAGAGCAGGAAAGAGTGGAAGACAAAATTAGTATTTTTTTTTTTTTACTCACCTAAGTAATCAAGTATTTCCATATGCCACACAGCAATTGAAACTTGGTTTCCAACTCATTTTCATCTATGGTGGATCTTCCACCATCTGATAGTGGTGCGACCTCTGATTAAAACTCCTTGGGATATATAATATTGCTCTCCTTTTGTAGGAGATTCCTTTTACCTAACATGGCTTGGGTTGATAGTATAGCTTTGCTTCCATATAAGGTGGTAGGCTTTCCCACTGCTATATTCAATGGTCTGTTTTCCTGATGTATGTAGTGACCCAGTATGTTTGAAAATGCTGTCCCTGAGTAAAACTGGGCTCAGAGTGGCCAGAAGTTGTTTGCAAAGGGAGGACAGACAGACACACAAGAGCACACATATGCTCAGAGCAAGACTGCATCACTGTAATTTCCATAGAAGCTAAAAATAAATAAACATAGAAGTCTGATTTTGCTGCACAGTGTCTTCTTTAATTGTCAAAGTTCAGCTGGGCTAGAAACTGACTTAACCACATTTTAATGCTAAGCATATCTGTAGATTCATGCTGCAAGCCTAAGGCAAGTGTGCTCTCAGGAAGTAGGCTCCACACCAGACACTGAATGCAGCCACAACAAATCATCTTCCTTTGCACATCTAGATCCTGAAACAGGGCGTAAAAGACCGTGCACAATGCGGCATAAGTGTGGGAAGAAGAAAATAAACCCACCCTCACAAATGAAAATATGGAAGCTCTGCTGCACCACCAGTGACTCAGACCTGCTTCTTTCACCCTTGCCAAGAAATTCAGGACACCTCCTCTTCAGAATCCCTGGCCATGTTACTGAAATACCTGCACTTCTCAAATTCTGTCAGAAAGTGCACACATCCTCTTTCCAAATCTTGGCAGCATAAATCAAATGATTCTCTGAGGAATAATCTGGGGTCTAGGGTTCCTATGGCTCCGCCACATACTCCACAATAGCTCAGCAACAGATGCTGTTGGTAGGAACTCGGTGTATGTACTGCACAGAGGAATTTTCACTGAAGCAAATCGACTTCACTGTGAAGGATGTTGGAAAGCTTGTGTGTGGGAGGAGAGGAAAGGTTCCTGTGTCTCCACCACAGCTTCCACAAAATGCCAGTGGGTCTCAGCTGCTCTGAGTGGATCCTATTGCCTGGGTGTCTGGGGTTCAAGGAGAGAGTTGTTTTTCTCTCCAAAGAATATGGATGACTTTGTCGATTATAATTACTCAAACTGTATTCTGCTGCTCCTCAGGGGCAAAAGAGCTCTCCCTTCTGCTTGACTATTGGCCAAGTGAAATCCCTTTGGTTTGGGGAACAGCAAAAGGCCAGAACTGCGACCTATGACACAGATCTGTGAATCTCTTGGTTTATAAATCCCAGCAGAAAGAGGCTGGCCCCCTTATGACAGTCGCCTGTAAAACCTGTGATGTGACAGTGAACAAAATGTCAAGTCCTCTTAACAAAGGAATCACTAGACTGCTGCTCAAAGAGAGGAAGTTCTCAAGTACGTATTTTGTCATTTAAGTGACACTCTTCCCTACTGAATGCAGGCTTCATCACAGCATTTCCTACTATTGTTGCCTAGCATCTGGATTCCTGCTGCTCCCCTCCAGGGGCTGGTGATACTTCTCCAGAAGTTTCAAGCACAAAATTAGATTGCTCCCTTAGTAAACAGAATTTCCTGGAGGGGAAGTGCACATTGTAGTGCTGTTCCACAACTTGCCTAAGCTGCCAGTAAGAGCCAAGGAGAAGGCTAGTTCTTCAATCTACAAGGATCTGCAAACTCAGTTGGCCCACAGTGCATAGCAGTAAAAGATTGGCAGGGCTCTGACATAGGAGTTGCATGCATTTAATAATATGTTTTGGATAGCAGAGTCCATGAAGAGCTAGGCTGCAATTTGGCAGGAAACTGGACCAACTTAACAGCTCGGTGTTGCCAACAGGCTGTGATCCTACTCCCATCTTCCCCCTCACCCTTCTGCTCCCACCAGAGCCTCCTGCTCCTTCCCTGGAATTGCTTGGTGTGGAGCTCATCTGAACATGCCATCTGACCAAGAAAGCCGACTCAGCTCCTGAGCTCAGGAGACCACTCACTTTTATGCTGGCTTTGTTTTCTGATATGAACAGTGAGACAAACCAACCCACTCTTAAACTAAGTGCAAGATGAACGCTGGCATTGGTGCAAGGCAAGCATTAATGGCATGTGCCTGTGTGGGAGGAAATGCAGGACAAAAAAAGATGAGCAGCCCCCTTCGAGCAGCAAACTGTTAAATTGCATTCTGCATCACATGAAACCCCACCCTTGGGCCTTGCTCATTGCCAAGACTTTTTTTTTAATTGCAAAACCCTACAGTGGGTGATGTCTAATTTATTTTGGGACTCAGTGTGCATTTCAAACAGATTTATTTTATAGGAGGTATGAATGATGGAAACCCACTGGGCAGATAACAGCCCAAACTGTACCTTGGAGTATGATTCCAACACAGCATAAGTTGCTCTAAATTTGGGCTACTGCTGCCTGATTCCCCTCCCTCCTCACTCACACATTTCTTCCTTTCCTGCACGTTTTGGCCTTATGTTTTCCATAGCATTGGTGCCAGTGGAATCAGAAGATGAACTATGCCCAGGGAGCTGACCTAACTAAAATCTAACCTGTCCTGAGAAGCTTTTTCCCTTGGGAATATGTTCTCTGAATCAGATGACTGCACAAGTCCATCTCATGAAAGGGATGGGTACAAACATTTAGCTGATGGCACAAAGGAAGAAAGATACTTTGCATTTTTAACAGCCTGTTAGTTTTTTAACATGCGTAGTAGGTTACTTTTCAAACACAAGCACCAAGAACACAATGGGAAGATTCACAAAGGGACTAAAAACTGAATATTTAATCTCTGGGCAGATACTCAAAGACTTAGTTCATGAGCTTGATTTAGGCATCTCTCTCCCCTTCCAGGAACTAAGGAAGTTAGATAGTGGGGCATCCTTTTCCTACCAACAAAACCTCTGAATGAGGGAGAGCAGCATCTCTTGAAACCAGCCAGAGGGAAAGATGAGGCAGAGAACAGCCGAGATTCTTCTTCTCAGATTTAGACTTGTCTGTCTGGAAGACTGGAACATATTTTGATCCCTCCTTCCTTTCATATGCTTCTAGATTTAGGTGACTAGCTCTGCCTTGGGAAACAAATGTCTCTTGCTGAATAATGGCCTCCAAGGAAAAGCAGGCAATGGTTTAAATATCCAGTTGTCTTCAGTTGACACTGGCCAGATGCCAGGTACCCACAAAAGCTGCTCACTCACTGCCCTCTGCAGCTGGATAGAGGGGAGAAAATTTAATGAAGGCTTCATGAGTTAAGGATCAGGAGAGATCACTCATCAAATACTGTCAAGGGCAAAACAGGCTTGACTTAGACATATAAAGTGAATTTATTACTAATAAAATCAGAGCAGGATAATGAGAGGTAAAATAAGCTCTAAAAAAACCACCTTAGCCACCCCAACCCCTTCCTCCTTACCAATGACTGTGCAGGGAGACAGGGAATGGTGGTTTTGGTCAGTTCATCACCCGTGGTTTTTCTCTCGCTGCTCAGGGAGAGGAGTCTGTCCCCTGCTGTACCGTGGGATCCCTCCCACAGGAGACAGTTCTCCGTGAACTTCTCTGACATGACTCCATCTCAGGAGCAGCAGCTCTCTGTGATTTGCAGCAACATGAGTCCATCCCATGGGTAACAGTCCCCCTCAGACTGCTGTAGCATGGGTCGCTCTTCCAGAGGTGCAGTCCTCCAAGGACAACCTCGAGATTTCATTTCATGACAGGAATTGAAAAATCAAGGAATGGTCTGAAACTTAAAGACAGGAAAGGAAACATAATGACATAAAATGGAATTGGAAAAACCAAAAATTCTGAAATGAAATGAAACCAATGAAATGAAATGGAAGGGAAAGGAAGTGCACCAAATTTAGCCAAAACTTCATGAAATGATTTTCATTGAAATCTAGAGATTTCACGGAAAATCATGTCATGAAGTTTTTGCTCATTTCAATGCGCTTCCTGTCTTTCCATTCCTTTGCATCGGTTTCACTTAATTTCTGAATTTTCAGATTTTTCATGCTGAGCTTTGAACAAGCATGGCACTGTGGCTCAGGTACCCATCCCCATGCATGGCCCTAATCTGAAAGGTGTTGTGGCCCTGATCCTTTGGCACACGTTTCCCAGCCCCCAGTGTGCCTGGAGCTCTAGGCTCTTTTCCTCTCTCCAGCCTAACTCTAAGCCTAATGGCAGCTTATCTCTGGGGCTGAGGTGCCCATCCCTGTGGGGGTTCCAGATCAGAAAGGTGTAGGAGCAGCAATATTGGGGCCCTGCCAGCATTACCTTGGCATGCCATTTCCAGCCCCAGTGTGCCTGGAGCTCGAGGCTCTTTGAGTCTCTTAACCATAATGCTAACCCTAAGCCTAACCCCAGCCCTAATGCAGACTGGCACTGGGGCAGAAGTCCTCCTTGCTGTAGGTGGCAGAGATTAAAAACTGTGGAGTCGGCAGTGTTGGCACCCTGCCCTGATGCCCTTGCAAGGCGTTTTCAAGTGCCAGTGTCCCTGGAGCTGTGGGCTCTGCAGCTCTCTAAAGCCTAAGGTGAACCCTAAGGGCAGCTTGTTGCTGCTGCTGAGATCCTCATCACCATGGCTGGCCCGGATTCAAGAAGTGTACAGTGAGCAATCTTGGTAGCCTGCCATGATGAAAATCCTTCCTTTCAGGAAAGGAAATGAAATCTCAAGATTTTATTGAAAATAATTTCATGACGTTTTGAGTAATTTTCATGTACCGCCTTTCTTTCCATTCCTTTTCATTGGTTTCACTTAATTTCAGAATTTTTTTGTTTTTTCCAATTTCATTTCATGTCATTGTATTTCCTTCCTTGTCTTTCATTTCAGTTTGTTCTCTGGTTTCAAGATTTCATTTGCTTCCATGAAATGAAATTCTTCATTTTCTGAAAGGAAATGAAATCTCACTATTTCAATGAGTATCAATTTGGCAAGTTTCAGGCCATTTCACTGCACTTCATGTCACCCCATTCTATTTTACAGTTTTCACTTCATTTCAGATTTTTTTTTTTATTTAATTTCATCAGTTTCCTCCCCTGTCTCTTCACTTTCTTCCTTGATTTTGAGGTTTCAATCAGTATAATTTTAGCAAGTTTCACTGCACCTCACTTCATCCCAATCCATTTTGCTGCATTCACTCCTTTCCAAATTTTCTTTTTTTCTCTCTTGCATTTGATTTCATCATATGGCCTTTCCAGTGTGTGTGTTTTACTCCTTTCTCTGATTTCAAGGTTGTATTTCCATTCATGAAATGAAAATTCTTCATTTCATGAAAGGAAATAAAATGAGAAATCAAGGAATGAAGTGTAATGGAAATACAGGGAAGGAAATATAATGACATGAAATGAAATTGGAAAACTGAAAATTCTGAAATGAAGTGAAACCAATGAAAAGGAATGGAAAGAAAGGAAATGCATCAAAATGAGCTGAAACTACATGACATGATTTTCATTGAAAACTCGAGATTTCATTTCCTTTCACGAAATAAAAAATTTTATGAAAGGAAATTAAATGTGAAATCAAGGAATGGAATTATAGCAATAGACAGAAATGGAAATATAATTATGTAGTGCTTTGATCCTGGCTGGGTGGCAGGTGTCCACTGTACCACTCTATCACTCCCCCTCCTAGTGAGACAGGTGAGAGAATTGGATGGAAAACATCTCGTAGGTTGAGATAAAGCAATTTACTAAAGCAAAGGAAAACCAAACAAGTGAAAGTTTTTGCTTCAGCACATGTAGTGGTTTCTCTGGAAGGCAAACATTATAGAATAATGAATGGCACCCTTTCCTCTGCTCTCTCTTAGCTTTTATATGTCAGTTGATGCCATATGGTATGGAACATCCCTTTGGTTAATTTGGGTCAGCTGGCCTGGTTGTGCCCCCTCCCAGGACCTTTCCCACTCCCAACCCCTTGATGAGGGGAAGGAATGCTAGAGGGAGAACGCTGCTCAGCAGTAGCCAAAATGCCGGTGTGTTATCAACACCTTTCCAGCTAACAAGGCAAACCACAGCACTGTGAGGGCTGCTAAGGAAAAAAATGAACTCTCGGCCAGACCCAATATGCTAGTCAGAGGAAAAAGAGGTCAGGTTTTTCCTCAGCTGGACACTGTTGAAACCTACAGTTCCCTTCTCAAAAGGAGACCTCCTTAAGCCAGAGCCAGGAGGCTAAGATGCATGACCCTTCCCACCTACAGTAGAGACTTCTGGACAAAAAAACCAATGAAGAATCACAAAGCCAGGAAAAGCACAAGCAGTAACAGGAAGCCCAACTTTGCACCCTAATTACAGAGGTGCTCCCCTGAGAAATGGGGGTCTTGGGTACCAGTCCTTGCTCTCAGCATAGATTACAGTTTTTTAATCCAGTGACTCCTTAAAGCAAACCACATAATTCCAGGGGCAGGGCTATAGGCAAGGTATTAATTCTCCTTACTTACTAAATTCTTTGATTTTTCAAAACACAAGACATTTGTGCAGTTGCTAATAACATGCTGCAAATGCCCAACAGCTCCAAGCAGGAAAGAGAATGAATGTTTTGTTATTCTAGGAAAATAGATGCGTATTTTTACTGTAGTCATAACAAAGGAGGCTTCAAGCATTCCTGTACATGCCAGTTGGATTGTTTTTCTCATCACAGATATTCATCTGCTTGCAGACTGTAATGTCTTTCTGTATTCATATGTGATGCATTCTGACAGCTTTTCTACAGTTAAAATTTGATATTTCAAGAAACCCATTAACAGTCTGGCTTTGAATATAGCACGTGCAGTTACTTCAGCTTCCGCATCACTTTCCATTTTATTTTCAGCAAACTTTGGTTAGCATATTCTTCTACATGTGTGAAATTTCAAATTGGAAAGGACTTGTTTCAATTCTCCTTCTCTTAATGGAAGCTTGTCATCTCTCCAAAAGATAGAGGAAATGGGGTGTGACTGAGAGTTAGATTCCCTTCCCACATACTGTTATTTCTGGAAAATTAGTGCACATCAGGTGTTTGGAAGTGAACACATGATGTTGTTCCAGCAGGAGGTAGGATTGCCAGAGGTCAGTCTGAAACTAGGGACATTGCATGGCTTCTCCAGCTAACCTACTGCTGATGTGCAGATGTTGAAACAGACCACAGCATTTTGTTTTCATAAAAACAAGCCTTGAGGTAATCGGGCACATGAGATTAACAGCAATACTTGTAATAAGGACTGCAACAAAGAGACACTAAAATCATAGTAATAAAAGGGCAAAACTAAAGTCTCTGCAAAAAAATTAAGTTTTAAAGACTTTAAAGTTTTAATGGCAGAATTTATCAAACTGAAACCTTTTCTAACTGCTTATGTCTGAACAGAATTTTAATATCATTTCCTTGCATAAACAGTCTTAAAAATCTGTGCAGAGTCCTCCTCTTGTTCACAAAGTTCTGTAGCATTAGGCTACTATTTAATTCTTTATTTCTTTTCTTTGTTTTTTTCCTCAGTACATATGTTCAGGCCAGGAAGAGGAGCTGGATGAGAAGGAGGATTATGGATTTAGGATTTTACCTCTGCAGAGTTTGGTATGGTCTTCTGTTTTGAGACTGCACCTTAGTACCTAGATTGTCTATTTTGGTGAGAGAGAGGCAACTGTTTGTCTAGGAAGACAACAGAATCAATCACACATGTGAATTGGCAAGCCAGGAGTTTTGTGTGGGTCTCTCATAAGCAAGGGACAATTTTGCAGGCATCTGATAGCCTGAGAGAAGTAGAAACCCCATAGAGATAGGATAGCCTTTTCACAGAGACAAAAGCAAGCCTATTTATGAAGTATCTGTTTCCTGAAAAAAAAATTTAAAACTTGTATTATATATATTTACATATTACATAGACAGGTAGTGTGAGTTAACAGAGAAAGAAGGCCAAAAGTCCCTAAACCAACACAAGACATGTGACTACATGCAGAATGCATGTCTGGAATACTAACATTATGTTCTTTGCTTGGGGGTCTGAAGGAACATGTCATGGTTGTCTTTCGGCCTGCATTTATTTCCCATGAATCAAAGGTGCAGAGAAGTGGGTGAGGCAAAAGGATAGACTGGTGCGCACCCAGTGCTCACCCTGACATACCAGATATGTGTTTGGACTTGGGACTGCTGCAGAGGCACTCCTGCGTTCTGCTGTTTACCCCATGAGATTCTTTGATTTTGCTTGCACGTAAGAGAAAGGTACAGTCACTGCTGTGAGGAAAAGTACAGCACAGTGCACTAACTTCTGACCCACACTGGCCTGTAGGGATCTGGAGCTCTTGGGTGATTGTGGA
Organism: Acanthornis magna; assembly: GCA_036785705.1. Taxonomy (NCBI): domain Eukaryota; kingdom Metazoa; phylum Chordata; class Aves; order Passeriformes; family Acanthizidae; genus Acanthornis; species Acanthornis magna. Next base: position 21,423,513 of record JAWUZG010000090.1, read on the forward strand.
AGGACACTCTCCTGTGACAGTGGAATGATCATATCAGAAGCAACCCAACTAGTTCATACAACTGCCAACAATTCTATAAACATCCTGCCTGCATCCCTGCTGAATGCAAGTCCATTCCTGTGAAAATGCTCAAAGAACAGTAGAACTATGCTGTATTTTAAAGGACAAAATGTCACAGCTTGGAAGGCAGAAGCAGTTGGCAGAGCTATCAGCATCTAGAATAAATGTACTTGAGCCGCCCTAGCACAAATGTGCTCTTGAGTACTCTGTCCTGCAAGACAGAGGAATCTGCCAGGTACTGTATACTCAGGCCACAATCTACCAAACAGCTTAAATATGTTCTTAATTGCAAGCAATGAGCCTAAAGCCCAAAGTTAAACATGGGGAGAGGCATGCTATTGAACTGAGGGAAAAAACAGTCAGCACTTCACAAGGTCAACCCTTAGCAAAATTGCACCATAATTTCTTGAAGTTCCCTAATCGTTTCTGTGTCTTCGAGCCTTGAATTTGGAAATGAGGGTGACTGTTATTTCAAGGTGTATGACTCAGGCCCTGCGTAACCAGAACAAAATCAGAGACAAGTGAGAATTAGAAGTGCAAGGGATATTGAGGGGGAAGAAGCAAGCAACTGAGTAAGAGGGTTCCCTGAGGTGAACTCCTTGCCACACTACCTGAAAATGCCTGTAACTCACTGCTGTGGCATTCTTTTCATAGCCAACTTTATTACTAGATAATCTAAGTGTCATTTATGAAGCACCTGGGGACAAGATTTACATGCAATCACAGCCTGGCCACCTTCCCTCCTACTGTAATGACTACTCAGCTCTTACTGGGCTGGGGGCAGGGCAGGGCAGGGCAGGGCAGACATTACGAAATTAATTTGGTGAGGTTAAGAGGAATGAAAACATGTAAATTATTCTCCTGTCATGACACTTTTCGAGGTCTGTAAAGATGTGACAGATTGGACTGGTTGCTTTTCATATTCTGTATTCCAGCGTGTATTTTGCATATATGCCTTATGTGCCTGAGTTCATGCCTACAAAGCAGCTCCTAACGAAGCCTTTTCCAGCGCTGGCATTGTCATTTGCATCACATATGTAATTTTGACAGGCAGCATGGAGCTGAGCAAGGTTCTGTGTCTTTACAAGGCACAAGAAACAAATCCTAGCAAAAGAAGTTTATATTAAACAGGCAAAAAACCTAGAATGATTTCAAAATACCCTGGATATCAGGGATGCATGTATCTTAATAATCTATGAACTCTTGTCAGATTACTTTCATCGACTGCCACCTATCTAGCACAAGGTGGCATGGTAAGACTACGTGGCTTTTGATGATCTTTTATCAGTACTGTGTTGCAGTTTGAGCTAAAAAGGAGACATGATATCAGTAAACATGAACTGTAGTTAGGATTTTTCCACTGGAGGGGAGTTTGGTGTGGATTTCATATAGAAATCATAGAAATCACCTTAGAAATCAGAGTGCTTTGGGTTGGTAGGGACCTTAAGGACCATCTAGTTCCAAGCCCCCTGCCATGGGCAGGGACACCTTCAACAGGATCAGGTGGCTCAGGGCCTCACCCAACCTGGCCTTTGAGATATGGTCTCTGATTCTTCAATGACAATGCTGTTGAGTGGCTTCATCCTTTTTGGAAGCAGATAAGGTGACTCTCTAAAGACCTCTGTTGGCCACCTGGAAACATCCCCAAGAGTCACTACTGAAGAATGTCTGTTCAATGGGCTTTCAGTATCTATGCTTGTGGATGATCAAAACTACAGAAACGACTCTTCACTTGGCCCTACCACTAACCCTTGAACAACTCATCTACAGACATTATAAATCTGCCAGCCCTTAAATGACAACAGACATTTCTGCATGATATGTTAATATCCAAACAAATGGCAGAGTCCTGAAGTAGAGATCCACACAGGGCCTGCTTCACACAGGACAGACCACTACTGATTGTAGTCTTTCCCAGGCTTAATAGCTATGAACTCTCCCCTCAATTTACATGGAACCAGCACTGTTAGTAGTTTGTTAGATTTCAGAATGTCCCATGGGATCCTATTTGGCTGCTGAGTACAAGTCATTCTGTAATTGCTTCTGGAAGAGTGTATCATACTGTTTTCTCAGCTGCCAGTAAAAACTTTCCTCAGTTCTCCCAAGACTTTTCTTTCACAAGGAGTTTTACCTCTGCCCATCTCCAACTGCTAGGAGAGAAACCACTTTTTTCATTTTTGCTCATGTATGTTTCTAAATAAATCTTCCATTTTATCTTCACCCTAGAGCTCAGTCCTCACAATTAATTTAAGCCAGGTACCTCTATTTCTGGCTGGTGCTCTGCTCTTTCTCAATATCAGGACAGAGGCTGATGCTGATGTCAACTGCAGGTGTTTGAAAACCTATCTGGAAGTTGCATGAAGCAGGTGAAAATCTGAGTAGCATCTTGGAGATTAGAAGATGGACTCACCCAGTTAAAAGACAGGCGACCTAGTCGAAATGGGAAGAGATGACAGCTTTATCTTTAGCAGGCAATGGGGCACAATAAAAGGATGAGGGAGATGTGGGAAGAGATTAATTATAAGTAAATTACAACTCCTATCAGCCTAGCTGGAATTCAGCATGTGGGAGAGCAGGACTGCTGTTGTCATCATTGCCCTTGGATTTTTTTGTGAGGAGAAGTAAACAACTCGAAATTTCAGCCTGGCTTCTACAGAAGCTTGTGTGGGTGTCCCAGTAGTTTTTGGTAAACAGGTTACAGCAGGAGCCACCAGGAAAATGAGATTTTTTTTTTTTCCCAAATAAACAAGTTTAATTTAATGAAGACTCAAAATTACTATGTGGGGGGGGGTTACCCCAGGAGTCTCATTATCTCTAATTGGATGTTTTATTTCATGAAGTAGTCAGCATTAACTTTTAGCTTGGTGAGGGAAAATCTCATATTTAATTGCCCCCAAATTTTCCTTTATTCGTGGGAACACTTGGCAGGATTGTGAATATCTCTAGTGGCCAAGCCGTCAAACAAGCTTTTCCTTTTCAAAGGATTTTTTTTTTTCCTTTCTTTTTTTTTTTCCCCCCTCCCCTCACTATCCAGGGCCAATTTTGGCACTCTTTCCCACTCAACACCTCCTACTTCATAGGCAGCACTGGTCCCCACAAGCCTCCAGCAGACTGAAAGCTAGGACTGCTTTCTGCCTGGGTGACTTCCTGTCTTGAGGGCTTTGTGCCCAAATTTACACCAGCAGAAATCAGTGTAACTCAAGGTTAATATAGCTCAAAGCAGATCTAATTCTGTGCTGAAACAGTGTGGAATGGCATATCAAATGCTGGTTTTGGCCATATGTACTAGTGTTTCACACTCCTTCCCCCCAAAAAAAAAGTTTTGGCTCATAGTATTATCTATTTTTATCTCATCTTTAACCTATTCTAAAATTACACCAGTTAAGCAAAGAAACCTTTTTCTTTTCCTTTCTTAACTCGCTGGTCTAAAATCACTATCTGACATAAGTGAGCAGGAAAACACAGATTTCTTTTAAAATAGCAATAAGAAATGGATGATTTATCAGACACATTTCAAAATATTAATGGTGTAAAGACATCTTGATAAATAAGGGATGATTATTCTCATCTTCACAGACCAAAGTACAGCTGTGAAATCCTTCCAAGAAGTGCTCAAGATGTTTGATTTCTATTTTAGTGGATATTTGACAGAAAGGATTTTATTTTTACATTATCTAGGGGAAGTAGAAATGAGTATTTGTTCTGTCCTTTTTCCTTCTTGCTCTCCTTGCTTATCCTTCTGCCTTTTTATTTGTAGTGATTGCAATGCTTTATTACACATGGCCCTGAGAGCCTTCAGGAGTTATGTGTCTTCTGTAGTCAGTATTTTTCCTTATTATTTTAAGGTCTGGTAAACCCAACAGTTGCCAACTGAACACTTCATGTCTAGTGTCTGGAATGTATAAACAAGAAGACAGCTGAAAAGCACTGCAGCCTGGAAAAGACACAGATTTTAACTGAAACACAGATCTGCTTTGGGCTTCTTAGGTGAGTTTCTCTACAACTCAGCTTCCAAGTTCTAAAGTGATCCTCTAGTTCATGAAAAGTAAGGTAGGAATACCAGAAGTTAAGAAATCACAATATTATGTTGGAAGAAAAGCCTTTGCACTAGAGGAATCCTAGGTCTGAATTGCACTGAATTATGAATAGGAGATGGGGAAGACTTCACCTTTCAGCACTAGCCCACAGTCCCATGAAATTAATTGTAACTAAAACTGTGCTCTAGTTCACTCTCTAACACAGAAGGAAATGAACACCCTCTCCCAAATTAAATATTCTGGTTATTGAGCTGAAGTGGTTCATGGGCCATATGGCAAACACCAACGAGGAGCCAAGGGCAGGTGAAAATCTGCAGTTGGGAAATGAGGAGTCAGCAACATCTCAGCTTCTCAGTGTTGGTGAACTATTAGATCAGATCAGCTGCTCCTGGATCTGTTTAGAGGAATCACTTTGCTCTGCAGATCATCACTTCAAGACCCATTCTAGAAGAGACAAGACTCAACTGAACAAGATATAATAAGCTATTTTTGCTTGTGCTAGCAGGTTTTTAACAATACACTCAGTATGCCATTGAATAGACAATCTGAAATGAAAGAGCTCTGAAATGTCTAATAAACTCACTGTGCAAAGATACATTTATGGCCACACAAACTAAAATGTTCTCAGACTACTGAAAAAAATTGGGAACAATGCTTAGTTATTCAGGAGGGGCATGATCTTTAAAGAAGCAGATCTGGCTCAAAACCAAGACAACTCTGAAAAAAGTTTACCCAGGGGAAAGAAGGCCAAAAGCACTGAAGAACCGAGGTAACAGAAGAACCAAAACTGGGGGAACAGAGGCTCTGTTGTTTTTATAGGCAAGTGTTTCAGAAGTCTATTCAGCAAATTACTCACTCAGTCTTGAAGCAATCAGCCCATGGGGCAGGTTTGGGGCACAAGCCCATTTCACCCAGCCTTTCCCTTTGTCCTGAGGGAGATGACCCCTCTGACATGGTCTGAATGACTTTCTGTGTCTTGGCACAGGCAAGCATTCCCTGATACCTCTGGTCTCACCCTGTCTTCCCACACAGACACACGAGTACAATTAAGTCTTTGCCTACGCCATGGCTGCATCCCCAGGGCAAGGAGAAGGAAAGGACTGAGCAGTAGGAAGTAGACCATCGTCCATGTTGCCTGGAAGAGGGACAGAAATTTGAGAAGTGGGGAGAGAAGGGTGGCTGTTCCAGGGAAAAATTGGTGGTATTGGCCTGGTTTAGTGGGAGTAGTACTGCTGTCAAGAGGAAGGGAGGGAACAAGCTCCAAGGAGAATGAAAGATTAGCCTACAGAAATCTCCTATAACTAATATTCACACCTGTCATCTTTGGATGTGATCACCTACTCATGCTGCAAGCTTTTAGCTCTAGTGAAAACAGCATTATTGCCCTGAAATATATCAGAAGTACTTCAGGTCTAAATAATTCAGATGTCAAAATGAGTATGAGGAAGAAAATTATTTAGTGGAAGGACTGCTTTGTTTTCAAAGTTGCTATTTATTTCTGTTTATGCACCCATACGGACACTAACAGATCAGTGAACTGGATGCACAACCAGACAGCATCACTGATTACATCTTTCCCTGAACAAAGGCAAGGAAATAGAGGATGGGGGAAAAAAGCAAGCAAAAGTTATTTAATAGGCAAAACTATTTGATGAGATTTTATCTGCTATGCAGTTTAAACAGAATTCCCAAACTATTTACAATCAGAATGTTGAGGGTTGTTGAGCGTTGCAAACAAATTTTTAAATAACTCTTGTTGGAAAAGTTTTTTTTTCTCAGAGTTGGCAAATCTCATTGCTTTATCACAAATCTCATAATGTTGAATTGCTTATTTAAATCACAGTTCAAAGAATCACCGACTAATGAGTTTCTTGCTTTTTTTTTCTTTTTTAAATAAACGTAAATTTCTCAGGAACATACTTTTTGTAGAAGGTAAAAGATAATCAGAGTAAACACCAGAGCAGTCAGGGATGTTATTGTTCATTTAGGCCTTTCTCTAATCAGGGGAGAAGAAAATTGCTGTTTCCTGGCAGCTGCCCGCTGACAGCAGGACTAAGGATCTGGGGTTCCCTGTTGTTCTGTGGCAGTGCTTGCCCCAGTTAATAAACCCTGGCCCCAGATTAGCTCTCACTCTGAGCTCCCTCATCTTTCCTCCACCCTGGCCTCACAGGGTCTTTTCACATTACTGAACTTTCGTGAATATAAAAAAAATTCTACTGGCTTCACTGTGACTCCACCCAGAAGGGCCTATTTACAGCACCGGCCCATATAGACCACCATTAAAAAAACCCCACAACAAATCAGTACTTTTTAATTATAACCCAACTGCTGGCAGGGTTGGGGGCAGGATTTGCACCTCTTACCTGCCCCGACCATTGTGTGTAGAGGTCTGTGATGGATGACAGGCTGCCTTCAGCCTTCATGGACATACAGGTCTGCACAGGCAGTGTCAGGAGGTCAGTGCTGCCTCCGGTCATGTATGGGACAGCCAGCCCAAGAAAAACCCTTGTCTTGGTCCAATTTAAAGCTCGGATTTTTGTTATGTTTTCAGTATCAGGCACTTAACTCTCTTCAGCTGTTGGTAAAACACCATACATAAATGCCTAAAGGGGAGATGACACAAGGATGTTTCCAGGCTCTGCTTGGTGGTGCCAAGCAATGGGACAAGAGACAACAAGCAGAACCTGATGTACAGGAAGCTCCACGTGAAAATGAGGAAGAACTTCTTTACGTTGCAAGTGACCACACACTGGAATGGCTTGCCTAGAGAAGTTGTGGAATCTCCCTCATTGGAGGTATCAAGAACCCTTGGGATGCAATCCTGTGCCATGTGCTCTGGGACAACACTGCTTGAGCAAGGAGGTTGGAGTAGATGACCCTCTGTGGTCCCGACCTGACCCATTCTGTGATTTCATCCTGCACCTGATCAAAGGCACCTGAGGGATTTTTGGACACCAAGACTCTCAATGATTGAGTTAAACCCCCGAAGATGTAATTCCATCACACACACTTCACCTGCAGCCTGTTTTCTGAATCTTTAGCGTCTATCAGTGTCATCTGAAGGCTCTTTGTGGAGACTGGAAATGCATTCCAGTTGGAATGGTTGTAACCAGGTGGGGGTTGGTCTCTTCTCCTGAACAACTAATAGAGAGGTCACAGTCTTAAGCTGCACCAGGGGAGGTTTAAGTTGGACTTCAGGAAGACTTTCTTCACAGAATGGGTGGTTAAACATTGGAACAGGTTGCCCAGGGAGGTGGTGGAGGTGCTGTCCCTGCAAGTGCTTTAGGAAAAGACTGGACGTGGCACTTAGTGCCGTGGTCTAGTTGACATGGTGCTGTTCAGCCTCGATGATCTCAGAGGTCTCTTCCAACCCAAATGATCCTGTGATTCAAAGAGCAACAAGCGCAGATCCTCGTGCAGCGGCCCGGCTGCAACACAAGGCACTGACAGACGGGCATCTGGCCTCGCCATCTGGCCTCCGCTCCCCTCACACCCACGGCCCCCGGGACAAGCCCCACCACTCCCCACACAGCCGCCCCTTCCCTTCCCTTCCCTTCCCTTCCCTTCCCTTCCCTTCCCTTCCCTTCCCTTCCCTTCCCTTCCCTTCCCTTCCCTTCCCTTCCCTTCCCTTCCCTTCCCTTCCCTTCCCTTCCCTTCCCTTCCCTTCCCTTCCCTTCCCTTCCCTTCCCTTCCCTTCTCCTCCCCCGCCATCTCCCGGGGGCCGGCGGGACGGGATCCGCCCCCTCCGCGCCCCGCCCCGCCCCGCGCATGCGCGCCCCGCCTCGCGGCTGCGGCTCATCCCTCCGCCGCCAGGGGCGCTGCCGCGCGCCTGCCCGCGCCGCGCGGGAGCTGTTCCCGCTCGGGTCCGCGCCCGGATCGCCATGGCGGCGGCGGCGGCGGCGGCGGCGGCGGTGGGTGGAGGAGGCGCGGAACGGAGCAGCACCCGGGACCGGCTCCTGGCGGCGCTGGAGGATCTCGAGCTCCTGGCCAGGTACCGCGCTCGACCCCCTGTGGCCCGGCTGGCGGCGGGGCACCGGAGGCGGGTTGAGGGCTCCCGGCTCGGTGCGTGCGCGGAGCCTCCGGCTGGGGCGGCCGGGGGAGCGGGAGCCCCTGAGGTTGGGATGGGAGGGAGCCGGCCTGTCTGGACCGCGGGCCCGGCCCAGCTCGGGTACACGTTTTTCTGCTCTCCCGCTGTCCTCAGGCCGGCTCCTGCGGGAGAGGGGCTGGAGCTGCGCCGGGGCCTGGCCCTGCGCACTGCTTCCCGGCGCTCATCCCAATGGGAAAGCATCGGCCGCGCTTCGTCTCCCATTTTCAGAGAGAAGGAGCGCTTCCTTTTTCTCCCTCTTGCCTTTCTCACTTGGTTGACATCTGCTTTTGCTCTTAAGTGCACCCTCATACGCCGATTTTAGGCATCTTGTTAGTCTCTAAAAGTTATGCTGAAGTCAGAAATACGTAGGTGGTATTGCATGACATAAGCTATGCTGGTCATTGCCTGTATTAGTGCTACATTCACTTCAAGTAGGCTGCAGAGCTCGTCTTTAGAGTGATATAAGTGTGTAGATGCTTAGTCCACGCTCTTGAGGCCAGACTGGTAATCCCCATCCAAGCTGTCAACCACCTCGTGGAGGCACAGCTGGCAGTGAAGTTCAGCTAGCTCCTAATTATCTTCCACATCTCAGGGAGCGCAGGAGCTTAGGAAAACATTTTCAGAGGGAATAACCTGTGCTATCCATATGGCTTGCTCACTCAATGATTAGCGAGTAGGGCAATGTATGGGTGAGTTGCTCTTGTTGTGTCTAGTTAAGTTTTATCCTCAGTCACAGATTTTATTATCTTTTTTATATAAATATAAAAAAATATTTGTTTTATAAGGGTTTCTGGAGAACATGTGTTTTTGGAAAAATGAAAAACAAACTTGTTTTTAATCTAAATTACTATTTTTTTTATGTTGGAACTAGTGTTCTACATAATGAATGCTCAGCAGCATTTAGTGACTCTTCCTGTTGATCAGTAAAGTGTTGCAGCACCCTGGTGCTAGACCTTTCTCAGTCACAGTACTGGTTTGGTGGTAGGGGCAAAAATTAAGCAACATGTCTAATCTGTAGCCTTCATATAGTTTTAAATCTACATCTGTGCATTATCTGGCTAAGACAGGGTAGAATTACAGCACTCCGTCATATCAGCCTTGATGATGGTAGCTGACCTACTTAAAACAGGTTTTATTTGCTACCGCTCAGTGTTGGTCAGGAAGAATAAAGCTTTAGTGACAGTGACAAGTTTCTTCACTAATTGTTTAAAATCATAGTAGTGTTCAAGAGTGACCAAGAGATGCAGACTTTAGAGCTTTACTGGGGTTTTTTGTAGACATTTTGAAAAGTTCCTGTTTTTATTGTAAGGTTGTGGCCCCACTGCAGTATTACTCACACATCCCACTGAGCTGCCGACACTGGACCAAGCAAAGAATTAATACTTCCAAGGACAGTGTCTCCAGATAGACAGTTACTCATGCATAGGGTTGAACTGCCATTCATAGCCTTAGAAGCCAAACAACATTGCTGAATTTACTGAAAATACCTTTTTGCTTTGTGGTCCTCAGAGGTTCTCGCTGGCTTTTCAGAACAATGGCAGACTATCTGGATATCTGGAAGAATGACCAAGAGGTCTGTTTGAGAAGCACCTCTAGCCTAGCACCAGAATATTACTAGGTTTTTTTAATAATTTTGTGTGCTTGACACACAGCTGATACACCCTTGTTGTAAATACTTGTTGCAAAAGTCGTTTCATAACAGACTCTAGGTATTTGAAAGTGTAGACTTAATTGCTCTAAATTACAAGTATATTGGGAAAAAACGGAGGAAAAGTAGAGAAATAAAACAGTGAAGAACCTCTTGAAACAAACAAAGGTAAGTAGAAGAAGGGTAATGAGTGCACTTCATTATCTTGTTTCATCTCTCAGCTTCTGCTTATGTCTTTTATGGCTTAACAGGAATTTAGCATATTTCTTGATTTCAGTTACACAAGTGCTTCATGAGCTCAAACAAAGAAAAAAGTTCTCTCTTGGTTGAAAAATCCCTGCCCACACTGTGCTATAAAATATGAAATACTAAGGTCCATGAATAGTTTTGTAATGATACCAGTACTCTGGTAATTTTGGGATTGCTGGATGTGATAATGTCATAGAAAATTGTGCAAACAGAGTTTTCCTTTCAGGGAACTAATTGAAATTTTGGCAATTTCAAGAAACCAAAAGCTTCCGCAGCCAGGAGAGGAGAGCCAGGTAAGCTCACATTCTGAATTGTGTTCCTTTGGGTAAGCATAATGCTTTACTTATAATTTTTCTATTCTTTTGTTCGTTCTTTCTCTCTCCCTTTGTCCTTGCCTATACTCAAGCTAATGGTGATGATGGGGTTTTGGCCCTGCTTTAAAGGCATCTCCTGTTGTTTGTTCATTTTTTGTGTGCTTCATAGGCTGTTTCTGCAAACAGGAAGAAATTTTGTTTCATTTTTCATTCAAACAAAAATACTCCTATGGATGTCATTTGTTCTTTTTGTAGCATGACTGAGGGTGTGTTGTTGCTCTAGCCAAATTAAAAGTTCTGCAAAACTCTTGTTCAATAGATCCTGGAACTGCTGATTCAGAGAGATGGAGAGTTTCAAGAGCTAATGAAGCTGGCAGTGGATCAGGGAAAAATCCATCATGAAATGCAGCTTTTAGAAAAGGTAGTAGAAAAGAGGGATAATGATATTCAGCAGCTGCAGAAACAGCTAAAAGAAGCAGAGCACATACTGGTAAGTTCATAATGATGTGTTTGCTTTTGAGCATCTACTTGTAGAAAAGGTGATGCTGGGCCAAGTGGTGTTGTGTTAGTTTGAGAAGATTTAAATATTTAAAACTTCATAAGAGCTTAGTGATTTGGGTTTTTTCTCAGTAGTCAAACACTGTTTAGTTATCATGGTATTAGGGTTTTTTTAATAATGCTAATTTTCTTCTAAACCTTTATTTCTGTGTATTTTGAAAATGTTCACAGAATAGTTTCTCTCTTAAAATGCAATTAAATGGAAGGGTTTATTCACAGAGCTGACTTTATGTAGATGTTTATAAATTAAAGATGCATTGAAGGTTTGTTTTACTTTGTGGGTTTTTATTTTTTACAACTAGGCAACAGCTGTTTATCAAGCAAAGGAAAAACTGAAATCAATTGAAAAAGCACGGAAAGGTGAGTATCTATGATTGTACATATTATGTAAATGCAATTGTAAGGAAAGTTGTTGGTGAGCTCAAATTGGGCCTATTTAATTTTTTTAATACTACTGTCACAGATTTCAGATGCTTTATGTGTAAACAAATTTCCATTTCATTATGAAACTAGCCATTTCCTCAGAATAAAGGCAGGATTTAATTTTTTTTTTTGTGGCGAACATATCTTAATATGAAAGTGTCTCAGCAGTCTTCTTGGACTGATAATAGTATGTCTGCTTACCTAAGTGCCTTACCAAATTGCCTCAGCAGGTTTGTTAAGAAAAGGAAGAAAATGTGTGTGTATATGCACTGTATTTGAAAGACTGACTAGCTGGTGATACTCGATTATAATTGTTGCAATTCCTGCCATTCTGTAGCACTTACCAAACTAAACAAACTTCCTTTTCTTTTTTTTTTTTTTTTTTTTGGGGGGGAGGCATCTTCAGTTTTGTTTTTTTTAGTGTCTTTTATCATTTTGTTACACCTTTCTCACCTTGAAAATCAAGGAATTTCATAAAGTTTCTATTAATCTAATACAGGCACATACTTGGAAGGACTTCTCTGGGTGCACTCTATAATTACTAAACGAACAAAAGAAACTTCTTTGCTACAGAAAATTTTATAATAAAGCAGGAGCTGAAGTTTTAGGAAATGTGCTTGTCAAGTACACTTGTCTAAGAGATTGTGTTTTTCATGAGGTTGGAGAACCATTGACATTGAAGGTGTTTTGTACTCATGTCTGTAAAATCAGTTCACTGCAAAGCTCATCTTTGTGTAGTCTGAGAATCTTCTAAACAGTCATGGCATTTGAACCAGGCTCTTCATGTTTGGCAAAATCACCTTCCCATATTTAGAAATTGGTGTTCAATATTCTGAAGTAATTAAATGATGCAATCACTTGAGAATGCAGCAACTTTTTTTTCCTGTTCTTCCAGGTGCCATTTCCTCTGAAGAAATAATTAAATATGCTCATCGGATCAGTGCTAGCAATGCTGTTTGTGCCCCTCTGACATGGGTACCAGGTAACTACTGTGTTTATGACAGTAGATCCCTTTTTTATAATAAATCATGGTTAATAGAGTTATTAGAGTAACATTGTTTGCAGCTGTTATATCTAATATTTCAACAAAAACTGATATTCAAACTCCTGTGGACTTCACATAGGTCTCCAAAAGGTTATGAAACTCTCTGCTCTCTGATGTCATTAAGAGACTGGCATCCTCTGCTCTCCTTTGCTTGCCTTTTTCCCCTGAATGTTCACCCTGATCATAAGCCAAAGCCAAGTGTGCTAAAGGCTTTTCTATGTGCTTGGTTATGTTCCCTCTTGCCCCTTTCAATATTCCCTTCAGAGAATGTTAGTAATCAGCAGAGTCAGAAGCAGAACTTCTATTACAACATGTTTCAATTTTGAGTACCACCTTCTTTGTCCAAAATGAAAATGTGCTTGATCCAATTCCTGTCTTTGCTGTTCAGCTGTGAAGTGGCAGGGAGAGCAAATATATCTTTTAAACATGATGGGTGTTTTGGTTTTTTTTTTTAAGTTGTTTGTGTTGTTTGTTTTATTTTTAATGTGCTTTTTCTGCCAAGTTTGAGTGAACAAAGAAAGTCCAGGTGAAAGACTGATTTGGATTTTAATAAAACTGGTGTGATGCTTGTTGCTGATCCAAACAACCAGAGTATGGGGGTTTTTGGTCATTAAACTAGACACTAAAGCTAAGCCTAATGTCTGCAAGACAAGCGTTAAATGTTTCAAAGCATTCTTTTTCTCCATTTTTCCTAAAGGGGACCCACGTAGGCCATATCCTACAGATCTGGAAATGAGAAGTGGTCTCTTGGGTCAGATGAACAACCCATCCACCAATGGAGTTAATGGACACTTACCAGGGGATGCACTTGCAGCAGGCAGACTGCCAGGTAAGTGAAACTCAGTTTTGTTTTGTTTTTCTTTATTCCTTATACAATCACAGAAATTATACATTTCCCTTAGCAAAGGCAAATCAGAGGTAAAGCAATGAAAACTATGGATAATGTTGTTCCCTAGTAGTGAAGACCTAGTAAATAAAGTTAATTAGAAATGGCATAATTTTTTTTTATTTCATGCTAAACTGCAGGCATTTCAACTACGTCAATATAAACAAAACTCAATTACCTTCATGTATTTTAAATAAATAAACTAAGTGATTTCCAAAAACATTAGAAAGAAGCACTTTCAGAGCAACTTTTACTTAGTGCTGATGACAAAGCATGGAATTGTGAAGGCTGTATTTGGAAGAAAAGTGGTTTATTGTCATCTCCTACCTTTCTTTGAATCTATCCTTAGAAATTTGTGGATTGAAAAGACATGGCAAAGGACAACTGCTGAGATAGTACATTGAGTGTAGGAATTGTACACTGAGTATAAGCAATTAATCCCTTAATTGCTTAGTGAAATGGGCACTTCCTTTGACTTTAGTGGGATTCATTCCTTCATGATAAAAATGAATTTAGCAGTAAATTACAGTAATTTAATCAAGAGTTCAGTTGTTCTGTACCTGTGTAGTATTAATCTACCATTGTTAGACTAAATTATGGAAAAGTTCTTAGTTTGGATTCATAGGAGATCTGTAACAGTTCTTACATGTCTGTTAAGCCACTATCAGGCATTATGGAAAGCTTTTTTTCAAAAATCATGCTGAATTTGTTAAAAAAACCCTGTTATAACTCCGCTGGAGAAATAGCAATTTTGGATTTTGTGTTTCAGATCATCTGTGTAATCCTATTGTCATCTCTTAGGAGGTGATTTTAAATTCTGAATCATCTCACTTTGTAAACCTCTGGCCTCAGATAAAATGGGTCAGTGAGGTGAATGGGAGTAGGACCCTGACATCTGTCCATACCAACCCATCAGGGCAACGCTGAGGATTGGCCTTCGGATCCTTGCTGTTCTTTTGAAATATGGTCAGAGGAGATGTTAAGGTTGTGACTTCTAATGGAGTTTGAGCGTTTATTTGTGTAAGTTTTGGTAGGGCCCATTCTGGCTGGCTCCTCTCCCTTAGAAGATGCAGACTTTATCCGTTTACTTTTGGGTGCTGTCTATGTAAGAACTGAAAGAAATTTTTAGGAATTTTAGGGATTTTCCGTGAGAAGCTGGAAAATGTGGGATTTAAACTCCTCCAGTAAAGTTCTTAATTGAGTCTTGGGCTCCTTGTCAGGTTAAACCCTCACATAACTAGACTGTCAGGGTAAGAGGGAAACATTCATTTACAAGAAAGTCGAGGCTACCCCTGCATTTTCTGTTGGGATGCTGAATCCATTGGTGTGTGGAGACATGTCCTGAGAATGCTAATTATGGGATATAGCCCTTTTGGAGACTGCTGCAGAGATGTTCCATTACTGAGTCCTTAGTGAATGTGCAAGCCAGCCACTGGGCTGCCTGGCAGCCTCCAAATTTTTGAGGCTGCTTAGCACACACATTCAGCCTGGTTTAATAGCAGACTGCTTCTAGCATTGAAGCTTGGCCACACGATACAAAACATTGGGTTCCATTCTCAGCTTGATCAAATAAAGGTGTTTCAGGCATACTTGGATAAAGCTTTTTTTCTCTGAATTTTTATGGTCTACCTGAATTTTTTTTAATCTAATATTTTTATCTATTTTTGCATACTGGCAGATGGTGATAATTTTCATTACTCCTAGTGGTTGTGAATGCTTAGTCAGTTCAAAGTGTGCTTTGAAGGTGAAAAGCTCTGTAAGATTTATCAAGAGCCACTGACATACATGGACCTCTTTGGCAGAATAGGCTTTTACAGTAACAGAATTGCTTCATCTTGAGATGTTTTCCAGCTGTTACTGGAGGGTTTAATCTGTCCAAAATTCAGAAAGGATTTTAAGATTTGTTTTGATTTTAAATTGAAGTTCTAGTTGAGCTGTCTTGTTGCATTTGTGAATATACAGAACTGATAGTTTGATTGATTTTGCCCTTTTTTTCCAGATGTGCTTGCTCCTCAGTATCCTTGGCAGTCCAGTGATATGTCAATGAACATGCTACCTCCTAATCACAGTAATGACTTCATGTTGGAGCCTCCAGGACACAATAAAGAGAATGAAGATGATGTAGAAGTTATGTCAACAGACTCCTCAAGCAGCAGCAGTGACTCAGACTAGGTACAAGAGGGACAGTATCCCTAGTAGACCTTTCCTGTGGTGAAGGTAGGTTAGATGCTGTTTGTCACAAACTGCAGTATCCTTTTGTTATACCAGCAGCCCTGTGTAGGGAGAAGATAACACCTGGCTCAGAAATAGGGTGACTAATTTAAAACCATGGACTGTAGATTTTCTTTTCCAATTAGATACTCAAATAAAATGACTGGGAGCTGTCTGCTGGGGGAGAGATGTCGGATTTTCAGTGATTGTGCAAATGTATGTTTCAAGAGATGTGTGTATATATATATAAATATATGTATATGTATTTACTATACATTAGATGACAAAAGTTCCTGGGAAAAAAGGTGTAAGGGGAATCTCCTTGTATGTTTGTTAGTAACTTTACTCTTTTGATGATAGCCTTTTCTATGTCACAGAAACAAGACATGAAGTTTGTAATTTTAGTATCTTTTTTTGTTACTGCCTAAATCCATGTTCTTGATCATCTCTGTATCAAGAACAAAAATATGGCAATAAGGTGTAATAAAAGAGTTTGTAATTATTGTAATATATAATGAATGATTTGTCATAAATAAGCTTTGATCTGACTTTAATTTTCCAAATTTGAATCTTAGATGAGTTGCCATGTAACTTCAATACTCAGCACGTTTTATCCCAGTATATGGTTGAATTCTGATTGAAGTTTGTACTCCATTTTCCCCTTTGCAAAATGCCCAGTCAGCATTAGAGGAAGAGTCAGAAATGGAAAGCCTGTCCTTTTTCAGGTGAGCCCTTCCAGGTACATACATAGACCCTGAGGCAGAGAGTGCCCACCCCTGAGGCTGTACCAATACTTGGTTAAGCATCCTGGGAACCTGGAGGTGACACGCTTTGGGCCATGCTGCAGGTTCAGCTCCTTTCAGATCAAAGTGCTCATGGATTTTTTTTATTCTTGTCATTTTAAATTTTTTTCAGTTATTTTAAACTGCTAATTTGTTTACTTCGGCAGTTGCATTTCCTGCATCAGCTGCAATGTTGTTTTGTCTTTCCAAAGGCACTTCCCTTGTCTTTCCTTTCCTTGTTCTGTTTTGCTTAAGGAGTCATTTTATGACAGCAGCTTTTCTCTTAAGTAACCCTCTGATAAAATTACAAAACTGTGACCTGTTGCTCCTGGCAGTTGCAGGTTTCTGTCCTGCAAGGCTTCCTGCAGTACAGATCACAATTCTCTTCACTTTTCCATTTTGTAGATTCCTCATAGGAAGTATCTGATGAATCAGGTAATTCCTCCTTTGCTCAAGTAATCTTCAAACATTGCTGCCAGTAATGCTGCCATCTATGATCAACATACGTGCTAATCCCATAAGGATGTAGAAAGGAAAAGGACCACTCAGGTTCAACCACATAATACAGGGCAGTGGGTTTTTTTTAAGAGCAATGGGGAATTTGGTTTTGTCTCAGCTGTTTCTTTTGGAAATATTTTCAGTTATTAAACTGTCACCTCTTTCACAGTCTAAAGTTATTCTTTTATATATATATATATTTTTTTTAAACCTTTATTCAGTAGCGTGTTTTCCTCTTAGGTATTTACGTCCAATGTCTTTCTTATTTAATTCACATTAATCCTAATACATGCACCGTTTCAGTCATCCTAGTTAACACTGCCTACCCCTTTTCTAGTTCACATTAGTTTTTGCCTTAAAATGTGTGGTCAGAATCATACACAATATTACAAAATTGAGTTTCTTAATGCTTTGTACAATGGGATCACTATTTTCTTTCTAAATGCCCCTCTCTTAACCCATCACACTGACACAGTTCACTAGTCTCTTTTATCTTCTAATTTACAAGGACATTCTTGAAATGAAATACAAAAATAGATAATTAATACTTAAGGGAAGTGTATTATTACAGTCTACCCAAAACTCTTCTATGGCTGTATCATGTAATTCATCAAATGAAATACTGAGGTGGGTGATTGTTTCCAGACATAAGAGGGAACTGAAGCAATGACCATTTCTATTTCTGGATTGTTTGTTACTCTATTAAAGGATTAAATGGGACCAATGTATTACATCTAAGAAACAGGTAAGACAACAGCTCTGCCCAGTGTTCACTTAGCATAAAATCAAACTCTGGGTATTAGATGCATCCTAATCAGTTTCCTTGCATCAGTGCTCCAAACTGTACAATTCAGGAGTATGTTTCTCAATGCTGGCTAACTATAATGCCATTTTAGGTGAATTCTGTCAGTTACAAGCAGTTTAGTGAACCATGAAATTGAGTGTTCCCTTATTCAGTGGCTTAGATGTGTATATAATAGCTTTTCCAATTTAGCAAAAGTACCAAAAATCAAAGTGAAGACTTAGTTGAAAGGTCTGAGTCTTAGCAGCTAAAATTGACTGAGAACCAGTCTGGAGGGGTGGGAAGTACAAATGTGTGATACACACAAACAAAATTATTTAAGTTGGGGATTGCTGACAGCTGGTTGCAGTAATACACTGTAGTCATTTAATCAGTTCACTTAGAAAGGATACAGAATTGCTGACATATGGAGATACTGTTTGTGTCCTCATTTCAGTGTCTACTTGTATATTTACAACAGACAGAATGAATATAACTATTAACAAAATACGGCAAGAAAGTATTTATTGAATGACAAACCAATTTACAGTGGCCCCTGTTCTCTCATCAGGAGCTAGATGCCTTCTAAAATTTAAAATTGTACTAAATAGTTTAATTTTTTTTCTTCATTATTCTTTGTGACAGATGGGCAGGACATCTGTTAACTAGTCCTACACCTACTTTGCTGACAGCTGAATGGAATAGTTTTCAGTGTACATAAGGTTGCTTTCAGGAAGCAAATCTCCACTTTTGAATACAAAAATAAACTTTTTACAAAGGTACAGTAGCAAAGGAATTTGCAGTGATGTTTCCCATTTCAAAACTGCTGTGTAATGTTGCTTCTTTCTTCACTTCAGAGAACGGGTGTCTGTCCTAAGGGAAGTTGCACGTAGTTAATACTTCAAACACTAAGCAGGAAGATTGCCCTAGGCAGTAACATCCTTATGGATCATCACTCTCTCTGCTTCTCAGCAGGAAAAGCTATTTCCATTTAAAAAAATGTATGTGCCAAGTAAGGAAGAGCTTGAAACCCCTCAAGCTGATTTCTTTTAAGAACTGAGAAGTCAATTCATAATTTCAGGTAATTTTAATCTCTCAGTATTGTGCCTGTGTTTTATTCAAAAGAAATTAAAAATACCTTACAACATTTTTGTACAATGAGTATATCTAAAGGAGACAGAGAAGAGCTGTGCTTTAAAAGAACCTTGACAAGAAAAAAATAAGCCAACTAGTGATTTGTTTAAAAGTTATATTCTAAAATCAATTGCTGATATCTTAGTGACTACAGCTGGAAAAGAATCAAAATTGGTTACAGATTCTAGAAAATTTAAAAGTATGAACTCCTTGGTTTTGTATGTATTGTTGGGGACTGTAATTTCATTCACTACCAGTTCAGTCATTTAATCAGTCAAACTGAAAATTCACAATATTACGAAATCTCAGTAGCAACACAGAATTACACCCATCTGTGCTGTTTAATACTGACAACTCTTTTTAGCCAAGAAGTGTGACTTTCGCCATGGAGCTACACCTATAAATGAGATTAGTTTATTTGTGTCAGCCTACTAGAGTAGGCACCTCTCCATTCTAAGAGTTCAGTAACATGAATTCAGATCAACTGCAGAGATCTGAGACATTTTTCCAGATAAATTCAATGTAACTGAGGTTCTAAACAGAACTCTCTTATGAAAGCAAGTGGCAAGAAGGGCCAGGGAATTTTCATTTCCTGCAATAAGTCACCATAATCTTTTCACATTTATAAGACTCTTGATTTTCAAGTATATACTGCTGTCTGCAGAGGAGAAAGGCATTGTCTATTAAATGGAACTTTTTGTTCACAACAGTAGCTTCATAACTGAAGCTGAGAGACTATGCTAAGTTTTAAAATTAGTCCAATAACTACAGGAAAGAAGGTTTAAACGACTAAGTTTTCTTGCTGCAACTGCTTCGAAGCTACCCTGGCTAGTTCTGACTTCCAAATGGCTGTTCATCAGTATAAAGATTAACTAGATAAAATACTGTGAGTTTTCTGTAAAAGCAAACATCAATTGTTAACTAATAGACCTAGAAATGGATCTGGAATGAGAGACAACTGTCATGTGAAATACGGTAAAAGCATTCAAACATTTGGCATTTTCTTCTTTGGGAAAGATTGTATTTTCACATGGGCAGGGTGAGCACTTTAAATTTTTCTTCTTCCACAGCAAAAGAAGCAGGTCTGTCCTTTAGCTTGTTACACAACATACAATTGGGTTTTACTCTAATTGGTGACTTCCAGTGTACCCCTTTAGATGATCGAGCTCTTCTGTAAAGGGATTGTAACCTTGCTCTCTTAAACAGCGTAAGGCCCAGAACAGTTGATCTGCTGGAGGAAGTTCATCCCATTTGACCCATTCCCAGCCTGCAGGGAAAAAAAAAAAAAAAAAAAAAAAAAAAGAAGAAGAAGGAAAAACCCATCAGAGTATAGAATTAAGACAGGACCAAAGGAAACAGCATGAAGCTGTGTCAGGGGAGGTTTAGGCTGGATTTTAGGAAAAGGTTCTTCACCAAGAGGGTAGTTGGGCACTGGAACAGGCTCCACAGGGCAGCCTGAGAGAGGTCAAGGACTGTTTGGAGAACCTTCTCAGGCACAAGGTGGGATTGCTGGGTTTGTCCTGTGCAGGGCCAGGAATGGGATTTAGATGATGCTTGGGGGTCCCTTCCAACTCAGGATATTCTGTTTCTGAGATACAACAGTTGTTCCTCTGCAAGTCTGGATGGATCGTGCAGAAACTACTAATCCAAAGACAAGTTCTCCGTTGCATACAGAGTCATTTTGCCTGAGTCGCTTTTCTGTTTCTCAGAGAAGCTGTGGATGCCCCATCCCTGGGAGTGTTCGAGGCCAGGCTGGATGGAGCCCTGAGCCACCTGATCTAGTGGGAGGTGCCCCTGCCCCTGGCAGGGTGCTTGGAACCAGATGCTCACTCACCCTCGTTCTTGTCGGGCTCCAGGTTGCGCGGCTCGGCGCCCGGCTCGGCCTCGCCCTTCATGAGCACGGTGACATAGTGGTAGCGCTGGGACGCGCACACCGAGTTCACGGCCGACGCGAACCGCACGTGCTGCAGCCGCAGCGCCGCCTCCTCCAGCGTCTCCCGCGCCGCGCACTCCGCCAGGCTCTCCCTGCGGGCGGGCAAGGCAAGGCAAAGGGAGGCACGACCGCCTCAGGGCGCGGCAGGGCAAGGGAAGGGCAGGGCGGCGAGGGAGGCGCGGGGCTCCTACCCGAACTCCAGGTGGCCTCCGGGGAGCTGGTACATGCCGGCGCCCACCGCGCCTTTCCGCTTGCCCAGCAGGACGCAGTTGGGGTGAGCGGCGCTGATGACCACCACCCCCACGCCGACCCCGGGCCGCCGGGGCTGCGCCGCCTCCTCGCCCATGGCACCCCCGGGCGCTCGGCGAGACTGTCCCGGCGCGGGCGGGCGGGCGGGGGCGGATCCGCCAATCAGGTTTTGGGAGCCCGGGTTTTGGGAGGCCCTCGCCTGGCGGCTGTGTGGGGAGCGCGCAAGATGCGCGTGCTGATGACGTCTGTGGTGAGGAAGGTGGCGATGTTGCCAGGCTGGCTCGGAGGGAGAGGTGCCGTGTCCTGTTTGCCTGGGCTGCCTTGGTCTCTGAGTGCGCGGGGACTGGTGAGGTCACCGGAACTGAGAAGGTGCTTGTGCAAATGGAGCCCTGGAAAGTGTTACTGAGAACAAGTAAGATACAGCACGGTTTTTGAAGGTCAGGGAGCCAGTCGGTCTCTGACTGCAAATTTGTTCAGAACTTAAAAATTGGCCCTTCTTTGGTTAGCCCACAGTTTCTGCCCTGTGAAGACTCTGACTTTGAAGTGTCACATTGGAATTATTTTAAAAGGAAGCTACGAACTTAGCTGAGCAGAGCTCCAGCGGTGGAATAACAGTTTCTGACTGTTAAAGAAGAAATAAAAGTTTCTGCTAGCAAATATGTACTTTCATTTTTTCATTTTCCCTTTTTTTTTTTTTTTATGTGCAGAGATATGTCGAATACAAGACACAAGCTTTCATTTTCCTTATAAACAACTGTAGAGTTTGTCAGATTTTTCTATTCTTCAGCCTATCGATCACAACAGAGAAAGAAGTTTATTTGCAGACCTTTCAAATTGTTTGGTTTTGGTTTTTTGGTTGGTTGGTTTTGGTTGGTTGGTTTTTGTGGGTTTTTGGTAAGGTTTTAAAATATCTGTGTACAGGTATTTTCATTTACATAAGAAAGTCACAGGGTCAAACTGGCTGAAGCTTAATCACATTTTCTGGGATCAGTTTTCTGGGGTTTGATTACCTGAACTGGCTTGGTACAACATCAGATGGGTCCCAGTGTTGGCATGAAAGGCATGTCAGGAGTGAATGGCTGGGCATGCTAGAAGTAAGGTTGCCCTTTGGCAGTGTGTGCCTGTGCTGCTTAGCTGTGATGTCAGCCCATACCCTGACCCTGAATTACTGACATTAGTACATAATAATAAAATCTTGGGCAAATTGCCAAGCTAACAAGCTAATTGACTTCTTGTAAACCAAGCTCATTCATTTGTATATCTGCCCTGTAGAGCTGGAGTATCCTAATCTCCAGATGAAACATCAGTCATTTATATCACTTTTGTATTTAGATTTTAAGAGAGTGATCTTAAAAAAGCCGTATCAAAAACTCCTCCTCACCCATGAAACTCATTCTGATCCAATACATTAAAACTTCACAAAGTTTTTTATCTGAACAATGAAAACATTCTACTTTATATGTACACTGTTTGCCTGTACCCTTTACCAAACAGCATTTAGTAACAAGTTTTGAGGGTGACCCACTGTCATTCTACTGATTTATTAAAAAAAAAAAAAAAAAAGGTTATGGTTATTATGCTTGTCCAGCATGTTAGCAGGATACCATTAAATGAAAATATCATTAATAAAAATCATTATGCAGAGTACAAAAAGTATATTTTTATAAGCAACATATTTTTATTTGTCAGCAGGCTAAGATTTTCCCTTCCTCTCTACCATCCTCTTGATCACAACAAAGATGTGAAGTATTATTCTTTTACAGAACTTTAAAATGACTATTTTTGTGTTAAGGTTTCAAAGTCTCCTTGTATACAGATTTTTAGATTTGTTTCAATTTTTTCATCTAATATTTGTAAGCATTAACATAAAGAATACTGTAGGAAAATAAGCATTTTGATGACCGAATCTGTTCTAATTGGTTTCACTCTAGGATTTATTTAGGACATGGCTGTGCAGCCAGGTTTTGCAGATTATGAAGTAAATATAGGCTGGTTTTCTAAGTTTAATAGTGAACAGACATCCACTGAAGAAAGAGATGAGAATAAACCAAGAATGAGAAAGTAGTAAAGCACATCCTCTGCCACAGTAGTATGTTGAAAAGCTTGCAAGATTAGGATTTATATGCACTTGTAAACTTGTTTATTAATATTTAATCTGACAAAATACTTCTGTGAGACAAACAGCCAAAACAGTATATTTAAACCAGCATGTGTCCAGCAGCTCCTGGAAAAGAGGCAGCTACTTTTCAGGCTCAATCCCTCATTCTGTATGTTAACACTGTTATTGACAGAAGTGGTTGTGCAATGAACTGGATGTGTGAGCTGATCTGGATAAAAATACCCCATTTTTTTCATTAATCTCTTTTCTAGCGTGCTGTGGGTGGCACAGGGAGGGCACGGGACAGAGTTCGATCAGATTAAACACAGCACAAAACCAAACCTGACTCAGCAAACTGGGAGAGAGATTACTTTTTCAGCAGGATATGTTCCCTGATGCAATTTACAGCTCAGGTACATTAATGAGGGAGGCAATGAGTCAGAGCAGCTGGGAACAAGAATGGTGGGACTAACCATGTTAGTGACAGGCCAGATTTATGTCAGATTAAAATGACTACACAGCTGTTCCTTAAGAAGAGCACACATAAGGAAAGCAGGTTAGAAAAGCACAGTGTACAACAGCTTATTGAAAAGCAGCTACACAACCAGAGAACATCCATCTTTCTGAGAATTTAATGCACATGGTTTCCTGGCTGTGGAATTTATTATATATTCACATCTGTTTAGCAAAAGTATGAACTGGAAGATGTAAGGATTATATTTAAATATTTTATATTGCAAAGCTAGCATTCAGAAGCTGGGTGGAATGTGACAGCAATGCATGGCACCAAAGTCCTGCCAGCAACCTGGCTGAAACTTGAACTTGGAAGATTTTCCTTCTCTTGCATTCAAGCAGCTGGTTGTTATCCTGAACCTTGATACTGAAAATATAACATTGTTAACTGTTTCCTCAGCTCTATTTTAGCAGACTTATTTTCATGACACCTCATGCTGCCATTAAATGGCTATCTTTTACCATAAATCATTGCTTGCTGTAATATGGCTTCACAGGCATTATTAGTGGAAATTAGGCAACATGTGATATGTTGCTTTTATGTTGAAATGTAAATAACCTCTGATCACATTTACATAATAGGAAATAATGGTGTGTGTATGCAAGAGCACTAGGACAAATTAGAGCTGTACTGCAGGTGTGCTGTCTTCATTGCTTGTTAATTATTTCTTTGCTGTGTACAGACAGAACTGAGTTATTGGAATGAATGAAGGTGGTGAGACCATTCTGTTTTATTTGTAGCTTTACCATTAACATTTTTAGTGACCTTGAGCAACTCATAGGCTGGTGAAGATGGATTGTGCTTCAGCTTCGATGAAACTTCTGGGTGTACTCAGTCCCAGGGGACCCTGAATCAGAAGAATATAAACAGGTCTGTTAGGACAAAAATCCATCTAGGATAGTACCTGGAGGTCCAGAATGGATGTCTGGAATATAGTAGGCAAGAAATCATGACAGGGTTTTTGACTACTATTCTGCAGCCATCTGTGACTCAGTGATTTCTCAAGGCAGAGATGGCTTCTGTGTATTTACTAACCCTCTTCTTGTTTGTCTTCTTTAAACCTGCTAAGACCTCCTCTTGACCCCATGTAGATTTCCATCATTTGTAGCATCCATGGCAAGGTGCTCCACAGCTTAGCTATGTGACAGATAATTTTTGCAAACCAAATCCTTTTGCTTTCATTGAACCTTTCACCTACCAGCCTTCCCTGGTGTTTCACAGGTCTTCTGTGGGGAGAGATGGCAAGTTAGTGATTAATGTTCATACTGTGTTCTGTAGAAAACTGCATCCATCCAGACCTGATACTGCACACATTAAATGCCTGTTTGCTAGGACAGATGTCAGAATCCTTGCAGGAGAGACACCGGAGCACCTGCAGGGAAGGACCCTGGATTGTCTTTTCTGTATGGTTGGGAGGACAGATGGAATAACCTGTTCATACTGCGAATGGGTGCAGTGAATACTTTCATGTTGTTAGATGTGCCTGAGGGTCCCCTTAGCAAACTTCAGTTTGTCCAGAGACGTACCATGATGGTACTCCTGCAGACAAGCAGTGCAGAGAGAATTCACCACTTGCAAGATGTGCTATGTAAGGCAATGTAGACACCACTGAAGGATTATTCTCACTTTGCTTCAGTTTTTTGCTCTGACCTTGGCTGGTTCATCAGCTAAACCAGTTTGCATATCTACCATATCAAAAAAAGTGGGCTCTTCCCTCCCATCTTTAACTAAAAGTGTTCTGGAAAGCTCAGTGTGGGTTTCTTCACAGGTACTGGGATGCTTTTTAAGCCAGCCCCTGATAAATCTCTTCTTGGAAATTTTCCACACTCTGAACTCATGGCCTTGGCAGAAGCTTTGACTTTCTCTCTCTGATGTTCTTCTTGGCAAGATGCTCTCTCCTAATGTTTATCAACTATCAAATATCAACCAGTGGAGCTTACAAGGTCTGGGAAATAAATCAGATTGTACTATTGTCACTAGGTGGATGTGATAAATCCATAATAAAACAAATTCATATCCATAAAGCCTGAGCCTTTCAGGATGCTTCATTTGGTCTCAAACAACTGCTTGTCTGTTAAAACATCTTGGCTCCTCCTATCACATTTGTGATGTATCTTTCCCTTGCTTCTTTATAGTTTTAAATACAGCTTCAGAAATGGCCTCAATCCTGTGTTAAAAAGCTTATTTTTAGCTTATAAAAGACATTTCTCTTTTAGCAAGAAATCTCACAATTTCAAACTTCAAATAGGATGGAATCTATTTCTGGAGATCTAGGAAAACATCTGGATGTCTACTAGAATCCTACAGTGCATTCCCCTTTCCTTGCACAATCTCTGTGATTGTAGGTCAGGTATCAAACTAAGCTGAGCCTATAAAACCTGAGTTAGTTTAACTGGACTCACTAGGAATTTGCCTGGGTTTGGCCAAGAATGTTATATTTTTTTGTTCCTCTAACAAAGTAACGGAAAGGTGACTGTGTCATTTCCAAGAACTATTGTTTTTAAGATCTTGAGTTGCACTCACAACCACCTTGTGCTGACAGTCAGAGCCAGATGACGGCACTGGTGATCAGACAGAAATCCAGGCATTTTTACAGTGCATCCCAGTTAGACCAGTTTTCACAGCTGAGAAGGAAATCACACAATACATCATCCAGATGATGAAAGCTTTCTATACAGCTGTGTATCCGACTACAGAGAACGGCAGCAACTGCCTCAGTCTTTCTACAAGTCCTTCAGTATTGTCAGCCATGTGATGTTTCTTCTTTTGATGTATAAGGTAAAAACTGTCTTCATCTTGAAACTGGATGGATAAGTCACCCCTAGTGAGAAGGTGATACAGTGGTAGTTGTACTCTGAATGTCTTACAGCCAAGGCTGTCTTAAGGCAAGGATTAATTTTAAGCCCAGAGAGAGTTGTCCAATTTTCTTGCAGTGGCAAGCAATTGAGTCAGGATATAAGTCTGGTTTCCTGACCTGCAGCCAGTACTTATCTCTGAACAGTAGCTTTGGGCTCTTAAAGTTAAGGTTTAAAGTTTTGCCTAGATCCATTACATCCTCTTGTAAACTTTTTTGCAAATCCTTTCCAGGGCAGAGGTCCTTCTGCAGAGTCTGCTGGAGTTATGAGATTTCATGTGGAAATGGCATCCGTGTACTGTCCTGTGATGGAACTGCAGCAGGCCCTGTGACTAGTGAAGAACCACAGTGTGTACAGAGGGCAGAGAAGAGGGCAAAGTTCAAGTACTTTTTCTTCCCTTTCCCTTGCCAGGAAGAAATATTTTATCAGCTGCGGTGGGAAATCTTGGGTGGTTTATCAAAATTTTGCAGCTGCTTACAGGTTCAGTGACACATACTCCTACCTTGCATGTCTGAACCAGAGGTGCAGAGCTAAGCACTTTGCAGAGCTCACGGCAGTGCTAGCAGGTGACAATAACACCAGGACAGCAGAGGACCAGGAGCAAAATAATTGAATCAGAATGACTCCATCTTTTGCGATACTCACCCAAGGAGAAGTTATGATAATGCATTCTCAGTTTCAGAACAAAAAGAGGCAACTTGTTCAGTTATAGGATAATTCAAGTTACAAAACTAAGAAGAATGACATCTCCAACATGGCATTCCTTCATATCAGATCTAGCTTTGGTATCCATAATGTACAGAAATAACTGCATTTTTCCTTATTATTGGTAGCGGACATTGTTGTTCCAATTGTGCAGGCCAATGCTATTTTCCTAATTACTGTTTTATTCTAAAGGAAAAAGCTTCACCTCCTTGTGAATCAAGGTCTGGTCACTAGTTTCTGCAGGGACACCTGTCCCCTGCTTCAGTTCCTTAGTGACCTGAGTCAAGGCCACCAAAGTAAATGTACAGGCACTGAATTGCAGAGGGGGAGGTGCAGCATGGAGCTGTGTGATGCAGAAACAGATCTGAGGAATGGGGAAGAGGCCTGGGATGGGTGAGGGGAAGGTGGGCTGAAAAATACCTAGAAATACTAGTCCTCAGTTCAGTCATAGAACCACAGAATGGTTTGGGTTGGAAAGGGCCTTAAAGATCATCTAATTCCAACCTTCCCTCCCTCCTGTAGGGACACCTTCCACTAGACCAGGTTGCTCAGAGCCCCATGCAGCCTGGCCTTGAACTCTTCCACGGATGGGGCATCCACAGCTTCTCTGGGCAACCTGTTCCACTGCCTCCCACCCTCAGCACAGAATGTCTTCCTGACACCTAATCTAAATCTGCCCTCTTTCACTTTAAAACCATTTCCCCTTGTCTTATGAAATAATGGGTGTGTTTGAGTGGTTGCATGAAAACACCCTGAAATACGAAAACAAAAAAAAAATCATCCTCAGAGTGAAAATACTGAAAATTTTTCCATTCTAAAGCTGAACCGGGAGGGAGTGTGAAGGCGGCATAAGTGAGCTGTACCCCTCTCCTCCCGTTTAACACAGGCGGTACCAGCCGAGGCCGACGTGGTCGGAAGGGTGTGGGTGGAGTACAACCCTATTTAGGATCCTTGCGAGGAAAAAAAACCCCTTTATTAAACCCAAAAAGGTTGAAAAATCGAGAGGCCGGGCCGGCTCCCTCAAAGCCGCTCCTCCCCGGCGCCGGGCGGGCGCCCCCGCGGGGGCGGAGCCGCGCGAGGCGCTTCCTGCCCCGCCCCGGCTCGCGAGCGGCGCGTGCGCGCTGCCAGGGGCACCCGAGGGCGAAGGGGCTCGGCCATGGCGGCCTCCATGATCTGCAGCCGGGTATCGGCCGGGCTGAGGGGCAGCGGCCTCCGCGCCTCGCTGGGTTCCGCCGCGGGGAAGGTAATGGCCGCTCGGGAGCGGGGGCGGGCTTGGCTGGGGCCGAGGCGGGGCCGGAGCGGCTGGGGTCGCGGTCGGGGTCGTTCCCTGCGGAGCGCCGACGAGAGGAGCGTCCGTCTCATCCCACTCTCTCCTCCGTCCTGCCCTGCCCTGCCCTGCCCTGCCCTGCGGGGGGGCTGGCAGCTCTGTGCTCTCCTTTGGCGTGCGGCCCCCGCAGCCGCTGTTGTTGCTTGTGACAGGTCTTCCTGGCGTGGTTCCCTTCCCCTTCCTTTTCAGCGCCCCCCTGCCCTCTCTTGCTTGGAAATCCCAGTGTTTCCATCTCCGCCGTCACCTTGCTCTTAGGAGGAGTGGGGCTGTGCCAGTTAAAATCTTCTTCCAGCTCGCACCTCGGCAGCCTCTGCTCTTGGTTCCCGTGAATGCCATTCGGGGGTGCGGGCTTGTTTTTGCCTCTGGCACCCCTGGGAAGCGATGGCACGAAGGAGCTTGGGAGGCTGCCGTGTGTGACACGGTGTGTGACGCTCGCTGCGACTTTCTCCTCCTGCCACGTACCGGGGAAGGTCGCCGTGAGTGTCCCTCTCGTGTTACACGCAGCCTCCCGGGGCCGACGGGTCCACTCAGCGCCTCTCCCTTGGGGCCATGCCAAGGGAAGGGCCTCCTGCTTGGAGAAGGAATCCTTTGGAGGCTACATGGGCCCTGTCGATTTGCTGGCTTGGAATGCTGTAGTAAAGCTCATGTGTCGTCTGCTTGCTTCCTTTATTTGAAGTGAAATGAAACCTTAAAGATCGGGCTTGTTGGAAACTTCCTAATAGAGGCTGATTTTTGCAGTACTTGAGCCAATGGTACATACTAAAAAAAAAAGAAAAAAGTGAAAGTTTGTTTTGTATCTAAGTTTCTTTTGTAGTCTTTTTACCATGAATATGTTGGTGCTTATCTCTGTTCATGGATTAGGTGAATTCAGTAGGTTTCCTGCTTTGTATGTGTATAAAATTAAGGTTTTGTTCACATATAGAAATACAAAAAATGCAGCAAACATTTTTTGCTTTTGTTTTTAATTTTTGTGTTACAGAATGCTTATAAAATTCCTTGAGGTTCTTTTCCTTACAGATGTTTTGTCAAAATACTTAAATGCTAACTAAATACTAAAGGGATTTTTAACCCTGCAAGTCCTTGTTGGTGCTAGCAGCTTTACCAGCTCTTTGCCCCTGCCCAATAAAACCTCACAAAATCAAATAC
Source organism: Acanthornis magna (assembly GCA_036785705.1). Classification (NCBI taxonomy): domain Eukaryota; kingdom Metazoa; phylum Chordata; class Aves; order Passeriformes; family Acanthizidae; genus Acanthornis; species Acanthornis magna. The sequence continues at coordinate 21,453,053 of JAWUZG010000090.1, forward strand.
CAGACCTGATATGAATGACTAATGTGGTAGGGTAGGATTAAGTGTTCAGGTGTTTGCATTAGTACACTAAAGTATACTTATTTACTATGTAGACTCTTTTTAATCTAAACAAAGAGGGCAGTTTTTCACAACAGTCGTGTTCTTCTTTTTATTTTCCTCTTTTTCTTTTTATTGTTTTCCTTTAGGTACTTGCTGGAAGTCCAGGAATACTCAATAATCATGGGTTTCAGGTGCAACAGCAGCAACAGAGGAGGCTATCGCTCCATGAGTACCTGAGCATGGGACTGTTGAAGGAGGCTGGCATTACGGTTCCACATGGAGTGGTTGCCAATACGCCAGATGAAGCTTACAAAATAGCAAAAGAAATAGGTATAATATTAAAGAGAACATATACAAATAGGCATGGGATTGGTACAAGGTGTAGCTGCTTTTTCTTTCTTTCTTGGTAAGACATTGTTTGGAGTTCTGAATATACCCTCTTTTTAAGAGAGCCTTCCCTGTGCAGCGAATGAATAGGTCAGGTATAAATTGTGTTAGCTTAGACTAATATAACTACTTAAACTTCTTTGAGATGAGTAATAGACTCTACTTTGGGCAAATCCTGGATTTCTTTCTACTTTCAGCGAGGTTAGAGGAAGTCTTATGTGAAGAGCTTCAGTGGTGGTGACAAGATCTTATATAGAGCAGAAGATGCAAACCATACTTATCATTAGTCTACAGAAGAAGAATAAAATCCTGTTCCTTTGTGAGTGTGCTTTTCTGGCAGAATGCAGCTACTTCATACAGGAGAGGAGAACTTTGATGGCTTGTAGTTATATGCTGAATTCCTGGCTTGTTGATAAAAAAGTATCCAGTCTCATTTGGCTGGTGCTTAAATGCTTAATTTAAAATTGAGCTTTGATTTTGGATTTTACTCTGCCTATTAATTTGCCACTTTACCTACTGTGTGTCCTAGTAAAATCTTTTGGTTTAATTTGGATGTAATGTGAAAGTCATCTTCTATTGTGTCAGGCATTAATTGGTGTGTGGGGGAGATTGGTTGGTTGATTTGTTTGTTTGGAAGTTTTCCTTAGTTTGTTTGGGTTTTTTTTTTTTTTTCCGCCCTGGAAAAGCAGTAGGCTTGTCACACAAGTTTTAATGAAGGACATTGGTTGTCCTATGCAAATGCTCAAATCTCTATTCATCTCCAAATAGATACATTTGTAGTGATTTCTGAGGTTATAGCTTTTGTTGTATTCATTTCAGTTTCATGTGTAGATTTGTGGGAAATGAGATCTGAAAAAAAAGATAATTTTTCATGTAGAGCAAGTTATGCTGCTTTGTAGCATAGAAAAGAATTGAAAAGCTGCTTTTCCTTCAGACATGATATCCCAGAAATTCAGGTATTGTCTGCATGCCTTCTTTATCTTGCTTCCGTTAGAGAGTAAATGATGCAAAATTATAATAATTTTATTAATATGAAAGTAAGTTACTAAAATACTTCTGAGAATGGTTTAAATTTCAGAACCTTGCTTTCTGTTAAGGGCGAGCTTGTTGCATGATCAAAACTTTGCACATCAGTCATAGCCCTTTGCTCTGCTTTAATATCTGCACAGGTATTGCTGGAGGAAAATGAGAGAGCCTTTGTCTATGGCTCTTTAATCAACAGCCTGGAAACTCGTAGGCCAGGATTCCTTTGTTTTGTTCTTGTTCAGAGAGGGCTTCTACAGCAGTGTGGGTATGTCTGGCTGCTGGTTTATAGCTCCATGTCATCCCCTTGATGTCATAGGTATGCCTCTAATCTGGGGTATGGGACTCTGGGCAATTTCTTGGGGACCAGAAGGATGAAGTTGTGAAGTGTATGAGTTGGCATCCTTTAGTAAAGGAATTCAGGGCTTCTGATTGTCAGCCAAATACTTTGTTGAAGTCGGTGTGTATTTGATGTTATTGGCTTTCTTTGGTACTTGAGATAAGAAAGGGACAACTTCCCAAAAGGAGAACGCACACTGAAGGAGCTTGAGGTTTTGAGGCATTGCTCAAACACGTCCAAAACTCATTCTGAGTGGTGAAATATTCTTTGCTCCAGTGTTTTGTATTTCTTTGTTTTTGTAGGCATTTACCTACTAGCTTTCATTTAGTACTTAAAAAAATCAACAAAACACAAACCAAACCAAACCAAAGCAATCTCTATCAGAATGAAAAAAAAAAATTTTTTTGGTCCACCTGCTCATTGTTTATTTTTGTTGTGTAGGAGTAGTTGCCAGTAGATACGATTTTTTTTGTTTCTTTTTATATGCTAAACTGTTTTATCAAATATTTGTCTGGACCATTACAAAGACAGTTGGTAATACTCTTTGCTCTGTTTCCCTAGTGCTGATCCCCATGTTCCTGGTAAATTTACACAGAGCAGATTTCTGACTAAAGGTTGAGCTTGGCATTGGATTTCTTCCCTTTTGCAAATACCTCACTTAGAAATGGGTAACTTTTTATCCCAATGTATAGCAAGCGCAAACTTCTCATTAACAGAGATTATCATAGTTCAGCTGTGACTGTAGCTAAATCAGTGTTACATGAGCATCTCACTTAAATTTTGAAAAAAATGAGCCAAGCTCTGTTCCAAAGCATCAATAAGAGACTGCAGCAAAATGACAATGCAAATGCAAAACGACTTGATTGCCTTTGAGTTTATGGTTTACTCTTAGCCATGCATGCATTCCAGCTAGCACTGTGACCAGTGCTGATTGAGAAGCTGATATGTGTTTGTTATCAAGCACGACTAATGAACCTCAAGACTGTTTAGTGAGCAGAGGCTTGATCAGTGTGATAGCAGATAGCTCAGCAGAACACACTATTTGAAATGAAGAACGTTGCTGTTTGTTAAGACACTCTTCCATAGGTGCTATGTATTGTTGTAACTTAAGTTTTGATGCTTCCTGACACCTTCCTCTGGTAACAGGTGTGTGGAAGGCAGTGGCATACTCTATACTTGAAGCAAAGTCTGGGGTTTTTTACAGCATATATATCTATTCATGATGATTTGAGAAGTAAGACTTTTTAAGACATTATAGAATCAGCTTTTGTGTTCTGGTGGTTTTGTTGGGTTTTCAGGTAGTGAATCCCACAGCTTTATGTGCATGGCAGACTGTCATATTTTAGTAAAATATAAAACTGTACAAAATAGGAGGCATTGAGAGGCTGAGTGTAAAACATTTCACCTTCCTACATCAGAGTGCTTGAAAGGAGACTGTAAGCTCCTGAAATTGAGTCTGCTACTTTTACTGTTTAAGAAGTCTACTGCAGCTCCGTGTCTGTGTGGTTTATAAAGAATGTTCTGTTTTGGTATGTTTTCTACAGAATGACTCCAGTAATTGGTTTGGCTGTATTCTTCCTGACAGTCCTGTGATTAAAGATGGTCTTTTTCAGACCTGTTAAATTCTTTTCAATGTTACTAAAACCTTTTAAGTACTTTGCAGTGTTATTTATTTTTCCATTTGTTGCTTAAGCATACAGCTGTATCTGTTAAAAAAACTTAAGAGTAATGTGTAAACTTGGGTAGATTTATAAATAGAATTTTTGATTTCAGGCTTGAATTAGTCAGCAATCAAAGTTTAGTACAATGTGTGCAATTATTTTCTTAGGTAATATGCTAGTTTTTTCTTTATTAGCTCTTCAAAAGAAATATTCCAGGCACTGTGGCAAAAAGCTGGGATGGTTTTCTTCCTAGTGTATGGCACACCCTCCTTGGCTGTCTGATTTAACTTTTTGGGGTTTTCTGTTGTATGTCATAGTGAAAACTAATGTCTGTCATACTTTTGTTTCTAGTATTTTTTTTGGTTGTTTTGCCATTATCAGTTTTCCTTGTTGGTCAATTATCTGCCTATGTTACCTGATGTCTTTTAGGTTGTCTGAAACTCCAGAGTATTTATTCAGTTGCTCTAGGACACGGATGACGATCTAAGGTGGCAAACTTAAGCAGAAATTCCCCAGGTGTTGAAAAAAATCATGCAACTATGTTCCTACTTACCTGGTCAAAATCTCTAGATAACCAGCAGTAGTAGTTTAGAAACCAAACATCTACTTACATTCTGGCAAATGTTATTTTTTTGGCATCTGAATCTTACATTTTGCTTCAGCCTTTGCTTTCTTCTGTAGCGCTTCACTCCTTTGAAATTAAATATCAAAACATATTGTTGATGATAATTCACTAATGAAAATAAACTTGTCTAACCAGCACATTCAAATTTTGACCCCTGTATTTTAATTGCTTGACTTAAGCTGTTGCCAAAACCAAACCTGTCTTGTGAGCTGATGACGAACTTGATGCAGTTGATTAATATTGGGAAGTATTTGTGTAGAAAATATTTTGTAGTAGCAAAAGATCTTGTTCAGTCCCATGACTGGTGTTGTCCTTTCAGTGAAAGGATGAAATGATGATTCCTGGCACATAATTATTTCACTAGTTATACTTTTGATTTGCATGCAACGAGTCTTCTAACACTCAAAAGTGCTGAGAAAATGTAATTTAGAAGTTAAAATTCCCAATAACTATACTTACTAATGAAATGCAGACAATGCACTCTGAAGAGATTCTCCACTCTGACAGAATTAGGGTCAGTATATTATTTATGTTGACACTTCTGTTGTTAGTTACAAGCCTATCTTTTCTGCTCCTAATGCCAGTAAATACACCTATATTGTTTAAACTTAGTTTTTACTGTATCCATGCAACAAGAAAAAATCAACTTGTGTTATAAACAGAGAGTTACTTTTTCTGGTACAAGAACTCTGAAATACAGGCTGAGGCAAAAGTTACATGTCTCTGTCTCTCCCAGGATAAGTTTGCAATTGAATTGGTAGTTGAGAACTTGATTGACACTTATGTTACTAACCTGTCACTGTCTTTTACTGTTGTCTGTCTTGTCCGAATAGATTAGGCTTGCGTGGTTATTCTGAAGGTGTCTGTAATATGTGGAAAGCAGTGCTGCTGCTACAGTTAGTACTGGGCAGAGAAGTGGCAATTAATGTGATTTGACAAAAGTCAAAATGGAAACTTGTAAAGCAGAACATTTTAATAAGGCCTGTCTGCCGTAATCATTGGACTTTCCACTTGCACAGAAAACTTCAGAGGTACAATGGAACAATGACCCTTCTTGCCTCTTAATAACCTTATTAGAAGATTGTATTTTACATTCATGTCTTTCCTCTTGCCTGCATGCATTGATCTATCTCCCAGTTTGAAAGCTTAGGTTATAGAATCAGAAATTATTCCTTCGAATAAATAAATATTAGTTTTGATAGAAGTGAAAATCGTTTTGTTTACTGACTGTATAACTCTTTCACTGCCTAGTTAATAAACAATTGGTGAAGGTGAAACCTGTAGTGTTAGTAATGTATACTTTGTATATTTTGTTGTCCTGAACAGGTTAATGCTAAGTCAGTGTTCTGATTTCAGACACCTATTCTCATTGGTATCTACTCTTAATTTTCCAAGCATTTCCTGATTTTTTTCTGGCTGTGTTACTCACATGTGCTTTTAGGACTGACTGCCATTAACATGGAAATTTGATGCTTACCAAATGCTTGTTCTGAGATCTGTGCATTGGCCTGTAGCCTGCTTCTCCTTTGATGGATTTAAGGATGTGCTAAGGTCATTTCTTGTAAGGGAATCTCTTAATTTCAGTGATCATCTTAGTAACCAATTTACTTTTATGCCCAGAGCTAAATATGATGTTCCAGCTGAGATCTTAGCAGAGCTTTAGTTGGGATTTCATTTTGACTTGTTCAGATTCTGGTGTTTGTTACTAGGAGTAATAATTGCTACAAAGAAGATGTGTGTGGGTGAACTTCATGGCTTTTCTGAAAACTTCTCTGTAGTAGCAGCTTTTTACCTTCTGGTCTTAGTGTTGGAAATGGAAAACAAGTTTTGTACTTGAAGTAATTGCATGAAAGTTGTCTTGTGTGACTTCTATGAAGTTCTATAAAAGTTCTATAAACTTGATTGCCAGTAAAAAATAGTTATCTTCAGGAACTGAATTAAATATTAGAATCATAGACTGTAGTAAATGACCATATATTTGTGTGTTTATAACATTCATGCTTCTTATGCAAAAGAACTTTAAAATCATGTGTGGATTCAGAGGTCTGTTGTTAGGTAGACATTCAAGAAGTAAAATCAACAGATAGCTAATTGGGAGGAGTAACTTGAGTCTTCTGCTTATAGCCACTCTAGCTTGTGATACTGTTTGAATTTAGTTTCACCTGTCTAGGCAGGGCACAGGTCAAAATAGGAATCAACACAACTTTTGTGTCTGTCATAACCTTGCTCAGTATGTGTAGTGGCTACTTTTGCTTGAGTGCTGTAATTTTTCGTAGGCATTTCCATGGTTCCCTTTTAACGTCCAAGGGAACAGCAAGTTCTTTTTTTGCTTGGAAAGATCAGAGTGGCTCAGCTAATGGTGGCATGAGAAAAGATGGGATGTGCTGAAAAAATGTGAATGGGGCAGTTCTTAACATCTTGCAGTCTAGCTGATGTCTGTACTCTGTGTAAGTGAACTTGAATAATAACTCAGGACTTTGGATTTTCTCCTTTATCACCCTAAATGACTTGATGAAGTCTTTTTCTTTTTTATCTTTCAATGACAATTCAGAATATCCCAGTTAATTTCCATTATATTCTCACGCTTTACTTTTTAAACCCGAATGCCTAGTCTCCCCTACTAAGAATATTTTGTAAAGGATTTTTCAACAGCTAAAGCCAACTAAAAGGCTTACTTTGCCTACTCTAGGAAAAATAGTGAGTTTGTTTAGGCCTCTGACTTCTGCAAAGCGCTCAAGCTTATGCATTAGTGCTCTGCTGGATGGAAGCCAGAGTGGCCTGGCAAGATGGCTTGGGTAAATGCTATAGTTACATATCGTTGCTGGGAAGGTGGTGCTTACAGAAACTACAGTCAACTGTAGTTGACTGAGGAAAGTCTTGCATTATGATGTGTCAGATACTCAGTTTCATCTTTTTAATAATCTGTGAGGTGACAAGTATTTCTTACTGGGTGCTAATCATCTGTGACTCCGACATGTGTTAAAGATATATCAGAACACCAGTGTTTTTGGATAACTCACCAAGGTTTGTTCACAGAACAGCCTAAAGCTGCAATTTGTGGATTATTTGAGATTTATAGAGTAATCTATGTGAGTTACGGTGTAGTCTTCAATTCACGTGTTTGTGTTGTGAATGGTGGGCGAGGAGAAGGGGGGGGGATAAAATTAAAACAACCTTCATTATTCTACCTAAAGCAATTTGTTTTAGTAGCCACAGATGACAAATCTTTGGGTTTTCTTTCATTCTAGGTTCAAAGGATCTTGTGGTAAAAGCGCAGGTTTTAGCTGGTGGTAGAGGAAAAGGAACATTTGAAGGTGGCCTCAAAGGAGGAGTGAAAATAGTTTTTTCGTAAGTTCTTTCTAAATTATTCAACCAAGCGGAAAAACTTCAGTGTTGTGTGTTATGGATTGAACCTATTGCTTTCTTTAAAACAGGTGTTTTAATTATTAACCTTAAAATAACAAAAATTAGATAAGACTTTTTTAATGCTACTTCTGTTTTTACAGCAGTTTCTTTGTCACATTCTGAGCTTCTTTTATTCTAGTCCAGAAGAAGCAAAAGATATCTCCTCCCAAATGATTGGAAAGAAGTTGTTTACCAAGCAGACAGGAGAGAAGGGCAGGATATGCAATCAAGTATTTATCTGTGAGCGCAGATATCCCAGGAGAGAATACTATTTTGCAATAACAATGGAAAGGTCTTTTCAAGTGAGTAATATTAGAAATAGCAGTAAGCTAATTAACTTGTTACAACTGAATTAAAAACAAAAATCAACAGAACTGTTTACTGTATTGTTTACTTGCTTTTGAAAATCAAAAGTACACAAGTCAAACTTTGTTTTCTAGTATATCTGACTATAAGATTGCCTTTGTTTTTAAATGCTTTACAGATGTAATGCTACAATTTAAATTTATAGAATAATAAATTAGTATCAGTAGCCCTAACTGAAGTTCAGAGTCACATGGCCAAAGGGGAGATGGGTAGAATAAGAGGGTAATTTTCATTTTGGTTTTAATTTGCATTTGCCTACCAGATTATATAATTTAGTTTAAAAATACAGCTATATGTGTGCATGTACATGTACACCCTATTTTTGAGTGTCAGAAATAAGATAAGTAAAAGTGTTGTGGAAGAGCAAATGGTCCTGCATAAATCAAACATCCTTTTTCTCCAATGTGTGAAGGTTCCTAGAGGTGCACTGGTGTGTCCCTCTATTTTGAGAGCGCTGGTAGCTTTCTTCTGCTAATGCTCTTCAGGAATGGGTAAGAAGATTTGGGCCTAGATGTCTGTCTTCAGAGCGTTCAGGAAAATGAAAGCCAGTCTTTTCTGCATGTATGGGCTGTATGTGTGGGTATGTCGGTTTTTAGGCTGCAGTTCAAATGTGGTTACTGAAATGTGTCAGTGTTTTCTGACAGACAGGCGTTCTATTTGGAGCATAGAACATGAATTGCTAAATAACATCAATGAAGCCAGGGTAAAACAGATCTTGGAACTTTATTTTCTGAAGCTCAGAAAAACTGGTTTTGGTCTGTTCAGATACTTAGGGGTTTGCAGAGGCACTGGTTTTGGAAATCAGAGGAGTATCTCTGGGATAAGCATGAAATAGTTTTCTATGGAGCAATGAAAAAACTAGTCTTACTGTTTTTTGGTAGCAGTACTAGAATTAAATATTGTATTCATTTCTTTTTCTTCCTCCGTAGTTCTTTTTGATAGGAAAGTATCAGCTGTGTTGAATTACATGACTTGGGTACTTCCATTGTTATGTGTGCTGTAATACAGCAAGGAAGATTCAAATGTTACTGTACACACCACAAGGTGGCATTAAAATGCTTTAAATGAATAGATTTTAGACTCTTAAAACTGTGTAAGCAATAAGCAAGGATGCTTATGGAAATAAAATTTACTGTAACTGATTTAACCAAATTAGGTAAAGAAGGGAAACATGTTTTCATGACTTGCTCTTGTATAAAAGATACATCTTATTAGCATATATTGAGCATACTGTGTGGGTTGTTGCCTTTTGATAGAGATGTGCTTTGTTTTTCCTGCTGACTTTACCAGTCATGTTTTCAGATGTGATGGTAATTACTGTAACTTGTAAAGGATGCTTAGGATGAGGAAATGCCTTTCAAAAGAAGGAAGTGTGAGGGTTGAATAACCGACAGTGTTTATTCCTGACGTTGTTGCAAACCTCTTTAAGGAGGGGAAGAATGATGAAAATAGTCAGCTGAAACTGGAACTTTATGACTTGGATATTATTCACCAAGAGGGATTTGTGTTTTAAGCGAAACTGTTTGCTTTGGTCAATTCTATGGAACAATGAGTTATTTTATGATCAGTTTATGGCTTACTGACAGTTCAAGATAAGAATATCCAAAAGTGTTCATTGAGTTGAACCTTGCTATTAGATGCAGGATGATTTGCCAGCTATATATTTCCATTTGGAAGGATGGTGATGCAAGGGGAGTGGTGTGGTTATTGAGCATGTTCTCTGAACCAGGGTCACATTTTCTATAATTAATTGTCAACAGTCATAAGGCTGTTTAATCTTTAAGAGTTCTGCTGATAGGAAATTCTGCCTTAGTACATCCTTGGTCACAATCCATGCATGGGTCGTCATACGGGAAGGTTGGTTGAGGGGATTCAAGTATGTCTTTACTGTGAACTGGAGGAGAGATTTTTAGGTTCCATGGGAGTGAGTCCTTGATGTTTTTGTTGAGATTTAGACAGCTTTTAAAAAACAAAACAAACTCAGCTGCAAATGCTATCAATGCTGGTTTCTTAATTTCTTTTATTAAGGGGTAATTGAGTGCTGTTTTGTTTTGCTATGATTTACTTTCAGTGAAGGCTATAGTTCCTACTGAGCAGGTATAGTTTGCAGTAATTTGTCACTAAGTTCTGCAGACCTCCATTTGTTCTTGGAGAATTTAATAAATAAATGATCAGAGTTTGTGTAGGGGTGAATGGAGAAGGTGGTTCTTTCTTTAGTGACAACCTAAAAGATAAAATGTGTGTGATTTTGAAGTTGAATCTTTCTATCAAAATTTAAAACTGGTATGTCTGTGTTAATTGCTCTGCTGCTGCTTTACAAAGGAATTTTTCCTTGTTAAAAGAAAGTAGACCTAACATATACCTTAACATTCAGAAAGTATTATTGAACTATTTTATATGGATGCATTGAGTAGATAGTAACACTCTCTTCAGAGCATGCAAGAAAAATGCCCTAATAAAAAATTTTCCAACAAAAAAGGTTTTATTGCTATGAGGTATCTTATGGGAAGAACTAAGTTTCAATTGTGTAGTATAAAATTACTTATGCTTTTTTTTTTCCTTTTTCTTCTAGGGTCCTGTGCTGATAGGCAGTTCTCAGGGTGGTGTTAATATTGAAGATGTTGCTGCAGAGAATCCTGAGGCGATAATTAAGGAGCCCATTGATATAGTAGAAGGCATAAAAAAGGAGCAAGCTGTTAGGGTAATTGTTAATATGGGAAAGTACACGTTACTGAGGATGGGAGGGTTGCTTCTAATGTTTGTAAAGGATGTGCACATTCAACCTGCTGAGTTGTCTTAAGCCCTTGTTTGAAACAGATTTGAATTAGATATTTAAGTATTTTCAGGTAAATCAATGTAAATTCAACTGCATGGCAGTACTTTATCTATCTGTGTAAAGGCATATCATGATAAATTTTTATTAGCTCTTTTTTATGATAAGTGCAGTGTTCTGTATTGAAAACAATCTGCTTAAACCTAAGAGTTACTTTTTTTTTTTTCTCCAGGTAGACAGGACAGGTTCTACATCTACAAATTCAATTGACACTGCAATAATAGCTAAATTGAGACACCTCTAACATGAGTTAACCAATAACCATTCTTTTACTTTCAGCTTGCCCAGAAAATGGGATTTCCTCCTAATCTGGTGGATGAAGCAGCTGAAAATATGATCAAATTGTACAATCTCTTTCTGAAATATGATGCTACCATGATAGAAATAAATCCTATGGTGGAAGATGCATCAGGAGTTGGTAATATTTCTTATTCATACTCTTAATGTAACACCTTGACATTTTTGTAAATCTTGGTTGCTTTGCACTGCTAAAACTTCAGCTGTATACAGCAAGAGGAGTGACTATTAACATGGTATGTTGAAAAACGAATTTAATAAAACATATAAATTTGAGAATCTAAATATAGTAGAAATCTGCTATTAATTGCTAAGTAGGATCTTAAGTTTAAGTAACTTCCTTTTTTAATTTTAAATTTTTTTTACAAAGACCACATCTACCCAGGATAAGGCATTCCTGGAAATCAGGTATTTTCAAAATTCATGAACCAAAACTTGAGCCATCTCATGTGTCCAAAATTGGTACTGTAAAGGTAACCAGAATGGTAGCACCTTCTAGAAATCTCCTGCCTTTATGACTCAAGCATTAGAACAACTGATGGAGTGTGATGTATTGAAAGACTTTAGGGGGTTTAAGTAATATCTTGATGTTTATCAGGTTTTTAGCATATCCAGTTGCAGAATAGTTATTTAGTGTTCAATCACAGCCAATTCCCCTCTACAAAAAATAAGGCAGTAGAGAGTATTTGTAGTTGAATCCAGATACAACAGTTTGAAATTCAAACATGAATGTAGCTCTTTCATTGAAGTGTGTAATTACTGTTATACTGTTATTGGGGTGGTTTTCTTGTGTTGTTTTTTTAAAACAGTGCTTAAATGATCAGTATAGAACAGTCTCTCCCATCTGTTTCTCGTGTCTTGTCATTTTTATGTAATTTGCACTGAGGGATGGAAATGAAGTGATACATTTGTACAGACAGAAACTTAGTTCTGATGTAAAGAATACTGTCAGTTTTCCACTTGTTAAATCTAAGTAAATTTACTTCCATGCGTTTTTTTCTGGCACCTTCTCTTCCAACTCAGATGCTTTTTCATTGTGTTTCTATGTGCTTACATTCATGCATACATATCATATATACTTATTCTAAAAGCAAAAGCTAAGATGGATTAAAAACCCTCAAACCAGAGACCTTCTGTAGGGAATAATTTTATGCTAATTACTTGTGGTGGTGCATTCCCCCCAGTCTTTTTCAGGCTGCAGCGTGATCTGAGAAAACATAATTTGCCCAGACTTATCAAACAGCTTGTTGTAAGCTTTTTTGGGTTTAGAGTGTCTCAAATAGTTATCTTCCTTTTTTGCGCATAACTGATTATACGGGGAAACTGGAGAGAATCTTGTATTTATTGGCAGTGCTAAGTGTGTCTTTTTAGCAAAACATTGTGTTTGGACTGCATGACCTAGCTGCCAAGTTGGACTTAACATACTTTTAACACATCCACGTAGCAGTTGAATTGTTATTTTAATATTAAATGATGCTTAGTAATGGCATTTTTCTCTTTCAGTGATGTGTATGGATGCAAAGATAAACTTCGACAGCAATTCAGCCTTTCGTCAGAAGAAGATCTTTGATATGCAGGATTGGACACAGGAAGACCAAAGAGACAAGGATGCTGCAAAAGCAGATCTCAACTATATAGGATTGGATGGAAACATAGGCTGCTTAGGTATGTACTATTTAATGAATTTTAAATGACCTAATGAATTTATAAACTGAATTCCTAAATGTTATCTTTATTCTCATATAGTCAATGGTGCTGGTTTAGCTATGGCCACAATGGATATAATTAAACTTCACGGCGGAACTCCGGCAAACTTCCTTGATGTTGGTGGTGGTGCTACAGTGCAGCAAGTGACAGAAGCCTTTAAGCTTATTACCTCTGATAAAAAGGTGAGGGAAGAGTTGGCATATGAAGGTCCTACACAGTGGTAAAACAGGCTATGATTTGGAAGACAATGCTAAGTGCATGTTCTCCAGAAAACATGTTTTTATAAGCACAGAAGTAGAAAGAAAGAAAGAAGATGGAAATTTTAGCTTAATCTTGATGCAGATGAAGGAGGCCTGGAAGTCTATTGAATTTTTTTACCTTTTTAAATAATAGGATTTTTGGCTGTGTACTCAGTAGACAGTTTTGTGTCTTCTAATTGAAGTTACAGCTGTGTTTGAATCTTTCCAGAAATCTTGGAGTTGAAAACTTCCACTGTCTGCTGTTTAAACAGAAAACAGTATTCAGATGGTTTTCCACTTTTTTTTTTTCTTTTGGACCTGTTGCAGCTGGGTCTGTATTGTGCATAGAGCTGTAAAGATGAATATTTGTTGTGCTGTGAACAAACAAGTTTCTAAGGTACTGGTTATATGCAATGTAAGATAAAATAACTTTGTAAGAGGTTTGGAAGGGCTTTAATGTTTGTCCTATTAAATGTTTATCAGAAGTGCTTGAATATTATTAAAATAATAAATTGGTTGAAAGTAGAGGATGAACTTTTCCACAAAAGTAATGTGACGGCTGGATCGATGGTCTACATAGAGATGCTTATCTCAGCATCTCTATTTGGCAATTTGAGACTTAAAAATGAAAGAAAATTATTTAAAAATAGGTAACTGTAAAAGGTGGGAATAACTTGTGAGACCTGCAGATGATATCCTACTTTTGTACCAGAATTCATCATTGGAAAGGACAAGAAACAAATAGTGAGTGATGTTCCAGAGGAACTTAGTCTCATTCTCATTGGAAAGACCTATGATCAAATGCAGGGTCTGTAACACCCTCCAAGAGTGTTATAGAATCATTGAATCGTTTAGATTGGAAAAGAACTTTAAAATTGAGTTCAACCATAAATCTAACACTGCCTAGTCCTGCACTAAGCCATGTCCCTAAGCACCACATCTACAAGTCTTTTAAATACCTTCAGGGTTGGTGACTCAACCACTTCCCTAAGCAGCCTGTGCCAACGATTAACAACCCTTTTGGGGAAGAAATTTTTCCCAATATCCAATCTTAAACTCCCCTGGTACAACTTGAAGCCATTTCCTATGGTCTTACTGCTTTTTACTTGGAAAGAGAGACTCGACCCCCCCTTGCTATATCCTTTCAGGCAGTTGAAGAGAGTGATAAGATCCCCCCGAGCCTCCTTTTTTCCAGTCTAAACAACCCCAGCTCCATGAGCCCATTCTCATAAGACTTGTTCTTTCTGCACATTCTTCCAGCAAATTGAGGGAACAGTGAGGGACACAGTCACGGAGCACCTGAATTACAGAGAGAAGAAACAAGAATCTGAGGGTTGCTGATTTGGGACAATTTTTTGCAATGCAAATTCTCTGCTGATGCATGGACAGAGGGTGTCCAAACAGACTTCTTAATACAACTTTTCCTTTCTGCCTACTTTCAGTTGCTCACTATTATGCCAAAAAACAGTGACTGTAGCTGCGGTTCCTGGTGCTGAAACTTAAACAGCAGTGCAGCCCACTGGTGTCATGGACTGCACTCAGGGTTCAGTTCAGGGGTTGTTTGAAACAGCCTTCTGGGGTGCCAGTCTAAGTTGCCTATTAGTAGCTGGAGCAAGAACAATGTCACATGGATGAGCTAGTCTAATTGGAAGATAATGGGAGCCAAGTTACTGTTTATGAACCAGTTGCACAGGAATGTTTTGTCTTTTCAAGTTTTTTCTGTTCTCTAAGGCTGTCTACCCATTTTGTCTCCTGCTTTGTTTCATCTTTCACCGCTGTGGTTCTTTTTACTCTTCCTTTCTATCACTTGAGTAGGAAAAAGACTTCCCTTAACTTCCAGCTTAATCCTGAATAAAATGTATTTCAGATAGCTTAACTCTTAAGCATGCTGGCTTTTAGGTAAACCATGTAAACAGGGTCTTATGTATGAGTTTTATAAATTTCCTATGTCTTTTAGCTGCTTCTGTGTGTGGAGATACTAGTGTGGGAGTACCTCTGATGGAGTACTGTTAGAAATGGAAAGATAAATAGTTGACAAAATTACTTTCCTGAAGTAACTCCTCTGCTGTATGTCACTTTATAGAAGTGTACTTCTGTTGCTGTTGTTCTCTAGAACAGAAATGCTCTGTCTTTTGCAGAGTCCCATAATACACTTAAAGAGCTTGAATTATCCTTAGGCTGAAGTTTGTGTTCTGCTTTCATCTGATGTGCCTCTGGCCATTTTTAACGTGATTATTGTCATTGATTCTGTAGGTACTGGCTATTCTGGTAAATATTTTTGGTGGCATTATGAGATGTGATGTTATAGCCCAAGGTATCGTTATGGCAGTAAAGGATTTGGAGCTAAAAATCCCTATTGTGGTACGGTTGCAAGGTGAGTATGCTTCATATATATTTGAATTTATTTCTGTGTAATTGACAGGTGTTACTGAGCTTATATTGTGTAGCAAGTTGCCTGTGAGTTGAAGGCAAAAATAGGAGAAGGAGAAATAAAGCAAACCTTGAGTTTAGATGGTGAGGATTGGCAAGTTAATAAAAAGGAGCTTCTTGGTTTTTAACTAATGTTGTTTTCTAGATTTATTCACTAACTTTTGGAACACGCTTCCTAGAAATATGAGACTAGTAGGTGGTGGTGGTAGTAGTACTTCTTTCCTGTTCAATAAGAGTGGAATTTTATCTGCTTCTTAAGGTACACGAGTTGATGATGCCAAAGCTTTAATAACAGCTAGTGGCCTCAAAATCCTTGCGTGTGATGACTTGGATGAAGCTGCAAAAATGGTAAGATAGCTGGTTATGAATATTCTTTTCAGAACATAGCATCTGTTGCAGAGTATTGAAAAGTCAAAACTCCGTTCAATCAACTAAAGGTAGTTTAGAATAAATCCCGGTGCCAGTTGCTATCCATGTCTGAAGCAAATATTTTACAAGTTAGTAAGTACATAGTTTGTCAGGGGAACAGCTATGCAGTCAGAAGCTGTTAAACCCCACAAACCAAAACCAGACCAATGATCAGGGCAGCCACTCCACTTGGCAGGGGAATGGCTAAGAGCTTAGCTTTATTAATTGGGAAAAAATACTTAAATTTAGGTGGCTGAAAAATGCAATGTAATGCTTCCTTTTATAGACCACTGTATTACACTGTACATGATTAAAACTATAGTTGATCATGTTTCCTCATAAGATAATTAGATACTCAGATGTTCAGATACACTGATTTTTGTGTGTGTGTTGCTTTGCTTTGTTTGTGGAAAAGAAAGTTGTACTAGAAATGTATTGCAAAAAATTAGAAGATATCTGGTGGGTTGTGTGTCATGGGGAAACTTACGAATCTTTTTTTTTTTCCTGAAGAACCACTTAGTTATAGCATTTCATTATAAGCAGGAAACAATTCAGAGAGATTTAGAGTTATTATGCAGGAGAAGATGAGGCTCCTTAAGGTATCAAAATAAGATCCAGAAATGCTTGCAACAAAAACTCAGAGGGGAAATAGTTTCGAGATTATAGAATCTCTTGTGAGTGGCCCATTCAACACCTCCAAAATAAGAAGGTGGCACATAAAATTTAAAACTTAACATTTTATCAAGATACTTTGTTTTAAATGAGAAGCAGACTTTTTAAACTCCATGGGATGTTTTCTAGAAGACTTGATTATCTTCATTTAAAAGTGATTAAGAAGTACTGAGCTAAAGAGTAATCCTAGTCCTAACCCCCTCTAATATCTTACTGATGATTATTCGCTGGTATCACTTTGTTTAAAAAGATTGATCCAGCTCAGTCAAGTTAGGATTGTTTTGAAATTAAGTCTTTATTTTCTGTTTTTCAGGTGGTGAAGCTGTCTGAAATAGTAAGCTTAGCAAAACAAGCTCAGGTGGATGTTAAATTTCAGTTGCCTATTTGATCTGGGAAATGTCATGCCAGTGTCTAAAATGTTCTCTGAAATACTGTGTTCTGTGGGAAACTTTTAATTTTTCTTTTGTGTGGAGGTTTTGATTGACAGGCGCACAAACTGAAGCATCTGGTCTTTAATGTTAACATTCAGAATGGTCAGAATTCTTGTAAAAGTGTGTATTGCTGATACTTAGTCTTTCTTAGTTGTTATTCTCAAGCCTCCAGCTTCTGCTGCAGAATGTCACTTGCAATATACTTCTGCATTGTCCAAAGTAAAGCTTCTGGTTGAAAAATAATTATTCTGAATAAATTTTGAAGTTACTTTACCTGTAAATTTGTATTAGCCTCGTTTAAAAGTAAATATGACTGGATTATCTAGTTGTCCATGTGGAGAAATCTATTGGAACGGTATTTTATGTTGGAGACATTTGTACTTAGCAGTATAATGGACATGAGCAAACCAATTGTTATTTATGAACAGATGCATTTGAACTTGATCAGAAATATTTTTAGAAGTCCTTCATTGAAGTGGCTGGTAACTCTTCTGGACAATGTGTTAAATCACTACAAAATATACTGTAGCACTTAGATTTTCACAATTTCTGGTCCTCACAAAAAAGCATTGTGTAGTTTTATATACAAACAAGCATTTACCAAGCTTCAAAGAGACAGGATAAATAGAAAATGAAAATGTCTATTGTACATTGCTAATGAAATTGTACATTAATAAAATATCTCTGAAAACTTCTACTGTCTTTCTTTTATGTTACCATTTGGATAAATTGCATATAGTCAGGGATTAAGCCATAATTTACGATAGCAAACGAAAACCTTTTTAGGATTAAAGTTATAGTGCCACATACATTGATTTCTTTTCCTCCCTGAAATGCATTGTGTGATTAAAACAGTGTGAACTCTTGTTGAAAAGCTTGGACAGATATCATGCATATAACATCTTGCTAAAATATAACTCATCTCTGCATGAACAAATATGCAGGAAATTTTTGCATTTTGGGGAAATACTTCTACTAACAAATAGCCATTAATTTTTGTCATCTTACTTGAATTTCACATTACATTGAACTTGGAACTTGGATACTGATCCATTTGCTGTTTAGTTTCCAAATGAGCACTCAGTTTTTGTTTGTATTTTGTAGGCTTTTTTGTTTAAAATGTTATTTCCTTGGCTAATGATAGTGTAGTTTTATCTGGAAATAAAGAAGCCACTCCTGTGGTGGGAATTGAGAATGGGAAATCATACAGTTATGAACTAAGGACTTAAAAGGATTATATGGAATGTGGGAAAGTCAATCATATGTGGATATGAAGAAGTGGGATATTAAATGAAAAAACTTTATATTAGCATGGTGTATTTCAGTAATTTTTTGGACAGTAGTGAAGAAAATCAGCAGAAATTAAACTCTTTCTGAATTTAAACTGGATTATTTTTGATCCCAGTTGTTCTCATGACTGAATATTGTGTGCTGTTGATCTAGCATGCTAATTTGGGCTTGTGGGTATGCTTGGAATTGCTTTTATTCAGTAGAATCGAATTGAATTGCAGAGATAACTAGTTTGAATACATCTGTTAAGCGTTGAATAATTTAGAGAATATAATTAATTTCTAGCCTGTGGGTTTGCTTCTAGCTTTTTATTTTTACTTTGAAATCTTTCTAACTTTTAATGTTAAGTGGAAATGGTCTTTTCACACAATTTTGTAGTGGAATGGAGGCAAAACTGCTGTTGATCCAGAATTTGCTTCTACCATGTTTGAATTGTTGAATGTAGTTGAGTAGGGGAGAGGAGCCAAGGCAAAGCCGTGTCCCATCTTTGAGAGGAATGTGAAATACTGACATGGTCAGTAATGTATTTATAAGTAGCAGACTTGTCAAAGCAGTGTTTTTCCATTAGGGTATTTCTAAAGCCTGTAATATTCCTTTAACAATGGATGTGGAATAGGTGTGGGATAGGATGGTGGCAGCATACAATTTCCTGACTGGGGTGTTCAGAACGTACCTAGTCACTTTTAAGGCTAAAAAAATCTGTAGACTGTGAGATAGTTGCTTTAAGTTCCTTCAGCAAGGCTTTGTAATCCATACACTACCTAATTGGAAAAAATGGAATTTCCCTTTGGAATCGATGGTGTGTAAGGGGCTGCAGATGCTGTCACAGACGGGATGGGAGGCATGGGCTGTGTGTGACCAGGATGGCATATATGGTGTGTATATATGTAGATATCCAGCATGGCCCTTTCCAAAGATGGGTCTGGAAACATTCTTTCTTGTTATTTCATGTGGTGGATGAACCGAATTAGTGATTGATTGATTTGTGTTAAGTATCTTTAAGCAGGCATATGGAGGTTGCTTTAATTAAGGTTTAAGGGTGCTATGGGGACCTTTTAATTACGTGTATGTTTTTTGCCTAAATCAAAGCATGTTGCAATCAAGGAATGTTAATTCATTCAGTGTGTAGTTGATAATTTAAAAGCACAAAGATGATGTATCTGAATCTATTTAAAGCCTTATAGACAGCCTCCTTACCCATACTGTATTGCCATATTAATAATCAAAAGGTGTGTAGGAATGGAGACTTGCTAAAATTAGTCTATACAGCCGGAAGCAAAATTCCTACCAACGTAAGCAAAACATGAAAAATGTGTAAACAACTTCTTAGAGATGAGAGCTTCAAAGGAGCAGGGATTTTAATGACAGTAGTTTACATTAGATGACTTGCTGACTTTGATGCAGTTGTTATCAGTGCAGAGTTTTGTAAATGGTTTTAAAATACCATGAAAGCAAATGTCTTTTTGTAAGAGTAGTTTAACCACTACCAATATTGAAATTTAGAAATTAGCTGATCTCGTGTTCCACAGCAACCCCAAGTGTGGGACTCAGAGCACTCAGTGGCCAATGTGCTTGAAGACAGCTCTGGTGAAAGTTTAGGGTCAAACTTAAGTATTAAATTACTCCCTAAAATATTAAGTTTAATTTTTTAAAATGTGTTATCTACTCAACTGATTTCTAGTTAATGTATTAATCCACTTTCTACTGTGATACTTTGGTGAAACAGTTGACCTTCATGGAAAAAAACAGTAGGATTTTAAGTAGTATTAGTATAGATACTGTTGGGGGATGTAGTCAAATTTGGTTAAAACAATTCTTATGCTAGATTCCAGTGTTCAACAGTTGGAAAGGAAACGAAGCTCTGGAGGAGGCGGGAATAAAGCTGTGTTTCAAACTACTGATGGGTCTAATGCATCTAATGTGGGGGAAGGCCTGTACATTAACGCCTTGAAAAAAACTCTCTGCTGCAGGGAGGAAAACTGATTTCATGGAAGTGAAACTGCTTAACTTCAAGTAGCTAACTTGCTTCTTGTCACGTGCAGATGAAATAGTAGCCCTGGATTTAATGGAGGCTTAATTGCAAGCTAAGAGTATACTATTGAAAAATAAATGCTTAAATTCAAATGTCAAGCTGATACAGACAAAGGAGGAAGTCAATTTGTAAGAGTCAATTTGTAGGATGTGTATGAAGCAGCAGCTCACCTTTGTGCTGTGTGGGGGCTATGGGCAGAAGGTGGTGAATTGATGCTATTTTGTAGTGAGGAACCTCTTCCTCAGTGTACCAAGGCTTGCTTCTTAATCCTGATTTCAGTCTGCCTGATTAACCTCTGCCTGACAAGAGGCCATCGCTGCAGGTAGTGTCTTCAATATCTGCTGTATCCCAGTCGAGGGAAGCTGCAGTGTAAGAAAATGCCTGTACTGAATGGTGTTCCGAGAAAGATGTGTTGTAGGGTTTTCATATTGTGAGAGCAGATAGGGAAGAGAAAAAGGTCCAGCTCGACCTCCCCAGTGGACAAAGGCTGGGGCCAAGGGGGTGGAGAAGACATCAGCTGTCCCTTCTTCCCGGCAAGTTGCCGGGCAGCTAAAGTACCAAACACCTGAGGAAGAAAGAGTGTTAGATCTGGATAAGAAACAATGATGCCTCACAAATACACTCTCCTGTTCAGCAGCGGTTTGGGGTTTGGAGTATTGTTAGTCAGAGGTAGACACAAATGAGACAAAAACCACTCAAAACTGGCAGTGGCTGCACCATGGAGTTTCTATTTTGCTTTAGCACATCAGGCATACTTATTTTCATTTCAGGTGAATAGCTGAAACACCCTGCAAACCAAATTACATTTTTTAAAGACAATTGGTGTAGTTAGTTTTGTAACATATGGTATGTCATAATTAAGCAAGTCTTAAAATGTAGTGATTTTCTTCAAGTATGTGTTAAAGTGCAAGAACCTAATGAAGGTTCATGTATGTGTTAAAGTGCAAAAACCTAACGAAGGTTCAACACAATCCACATAGTTCTATTGCTTGGTTTGTGACTTTTTTCCCCTCTTCCATTTACAGCTGAGAAACTTACTTCCATATGCAGGAAATACTGAGGCAATCGTGTTTTTTTCTCATGAGAAACAGGGAACAGAGGAGTAGAGTTGCTCAGTTGTGGTGGCTGATACGAGTCCAGTGAAAAGTTTTACTCAAAAAAATAATATCTAAAGGAAAGAACTTAACGAGAATTGATTTTTGACAAAGGATTTTTTTGGTTTATTTGTTTTTAACTGACTCTAAATTTCATGTATTGAAGTACAAGAAGCTCCACAGCTGCCTAAGAGAGCAAGTGTGCAAGCAGTAGATACACAGCAATGGGGATAGTTTTCCCCTGATGAAGAGCTGTGTCTGCAGGGCAGGTTATTTCAGGACGGTGTCTGGTTTCACAGGCAGTAGTTTGCTCCTTGGCTCTAGGAAAGCAGAAATTCAGAGTGCAGGAAGAGAGCCTGAGGCACTGTGTTAGACTTTCCAACATTTATGATCACTCAGTTTCCTTAAGGGAAATTCACAGTGTTGTTTTTTATTTTTGTTTGTTTGGGGTTTTTTGTTTGTTTAGGTTTTCCCCCTCCTACTCTCACTTTTTTCTGGACTTGTATCATGCTCTGGGCTTAAATGATCTTGTTTGGTCTCCATCCACACCCAAGTTCAAAAACACTGAGGGGCCTTATCTATGTTCCTGTTTCCTGCAGTTTCTCTCCTGCTGTAGCTTCTGCTGCTGCTGCTGCTTGAAATGTTGATCAGTCTGTCCTTTTCATTGCAACCGCGGCTGGTTTCTGCAACATGTCAAGGGAAATGAGAAGGGATCTGAGTGGGTACAGCCTGAATAAAAGACTTCAAATAACGTGAAACTACTGTTTGTATTTTTACTGTTGTTTTTATACTTCACCCAGATTCTGAGAGTGAGAACATGCCAGTAGTTTCGTAGTGCTGAAATTAATATGTGTGAATTTGTGAAGGTTATCAGTTTGTACTCTGTATCTCTCCTACAACTAATTTTGTTACCTGATTAAGTGCTGCTTGCAGAAGGTGTGGGTTGGCAGAGCTGTTGGTAGCTTTGAGTGCACTCTGCACTTGGGAAATTCAGGCTGTAGAGAGAATGGGGTTCTGTTCACTGGAAAATAACATCATACGTGAAAGACAAGGCCAGATTTGGGGGTCCTCAATCCCATGAGTTAGCAGTAAGAGAGCTCTTTCCTCTTCTTTTTCTACACTTTTGACCTTTCCTGAACTAGGCAACATCAAATCTTTTCACTAAAAGCAGTCATACCAAGCATGGGCTGTGAGCCGATTGCATGGCTTGGCTGGGTCTACCCGCTATGGCTGGGCAGGTGGACAGCATTCATGGTCCTTGCAAAGCTGGGTGATGATGAAGGCCTAAAGCTGCTTCCTGGTTGGCAACTCCAGCAGCAATTTTCAGTATTTACTAGCTGCTCTCCCCTTTTCTCTGAACTAATAATGTAACTTGTTCAGGAAAATAGCAAGTGTGCTTCTAATGTTTTCCTTATATTCCCTTTAATTTACCATGGTCCCAAAGGTAACCAAGCTGCAATGTTGTCCTTGAAATAGAAGCAAGAAAAATAAGAAAAAAAAAAAGAAAAGGAGCGAAATGTAGTGAAACGTGCAACTGTGGGATACTGAAAGGTGCCCTCATTACTGTCACAAGACTAATGCATGCTTTGCCCCCCTTTGTCTCCCTGGCATGACCTCCACCTGTCATTGTCATGACAGGTCTATTGCAGTTTGGAGCAGCCCCATGGCCAGTGTCTGCAGATCACACATGATTACCTTTGACACCTGCCATTTCCTTTCCTCCAAGAGAATTGCAGCCATGACCTCTAATCAGACTGGGTCCTTGAAACAGAATCACTTGGAGCAAATCCATTTCAAAGAAAATGGATTTAAAGCAGCTCCTGTTCTTGGCATTCTTGTAAGGAAACTAATGGCAGTACAGCACACCTCTCTGTCAGACACTCTCCGTGACAGCTTGATACAATTCTACTTTAAAAATGGAAACCAGGAAAAACCTCTCTACCCCCAGCCCCCTCCCATATTATTGTTTTCTGGTGTCCTTGCATTTATAGAAACTCCACTGCATGCTCTGTGTGTTTAAAGCAGGCTACTCTCCTTTGCTTGTCCTTTTCCTTTGACTTGCCCCCTACCTTCTGGCAGCTTGCCCCTGTGCATCCTCTGTGTTGATTTACCGATTGTTTTCCCCCCACATCTATCTGTCAAGATATTGTCTTGCAAGCTGACTGTTCCATGACTGTCTGGGCATCAGTCTGCTTCTGAGAGGTGGTGAGTGACTGCCTTTGCAGCACTTATTAAACTGTCTTTATGTTGGCTCATGAAATCTTGCTTTTGTTCACCCTGCTCTTTCTCCCATCCCACTGGGGAGGGGGACTCAGGGAGTGGCTGTGTGGATGCTTGTGTAGCTGTGGAAAGATTCTGCTTGAAAGATTCTGCTTGCTCCACCCATCAGAAAGACTATTTCTTTAAAGCTCACTTGGAATAGATATGTTGTGAAGAGCCATTTAAGTTAGAAAAGGCTTTCTCCTAAATATGTACAGCCATGCCTTAATGTAAAGATTCCTAGTTTGGCTTTTTGGCTTTTTTTTTTCTTTTTTTTTAATTGTTAGGTTATCACAGCAGTCACTGGTATGATCCTCAGGTCAAAAGAAAGATGCATGTTTCCCACCTAGTTTTTTGTAAATGGTTGAGCTGCTAGACACAAGTGCTGCCTATTTGCTTTGAAGTCACAGACTGAGTGTTTCAGGGGAAAATGATCTTCACTCCCCTGACCTAAGACTTGGCACAGACAGGGCCATTGAGATCTGAATTGCTTATTTTGTGGCAATTGATCCACACTTGAACGTGACCTGCCCATCTCAGTGTGTGCTTGAGTTTCGCAAAGCTAGATGATGTGGTGTCCTCTTTACTGAAGACATCCAGCTGAAGAGGGAGCAGGGTCATGCTCTGGTCTGTCCTGGGTCTAACTTTAGACTGGGTTTAACTGCTGTTTTCCTTAATTGCATTTGTGAAGGGAGAATGTGCACATTAAATGTACGGATGGCATAAAGCTGGGAGGGGCCACATGTGCACTTGAAGATGAGAGCAAAATTCAAAATTAAAGGGTGAAATTTGAGAGACAAAACATGAGCTATTCCACCTGAACAGTGATACCAAACACCTGGGAACCAGTGGCCAGATGGCAGCTGCAGCAAAGGGGAAGAGGTAGACAGCTGAGGTGTATTATTGTGGAAAAGGAATACATTTAAAAGAGATGAATAAAGAGAAGTATTGATCTACTCTATATCTTCAATGAAGTAACATAGGCATTTTCCACCAATACTGGAAAGATGTAGCTCAGTGGGAGAGAGTGAAGAAGAGGCCAGCATGAGTGATCTAAGGTCTGGCAAACCTGACCTGGGAGGAGAGGGAGAAGAACACCGGAGTTGTTTAGGTTAGAGGAGAAGTGTCTGGGAGCAGGCAAACTTTATGAAGGCTGTTAGAAAGAGGGTTAAGGAATCATTTGTTCTCCTTGTTTGTGGTAGATGGGATTAGAAGCACCAGGGTAAAGAGTAACCTCCAAGGTTATGAGTAGACACTGGAATGAGCTTTTCCTGGTAAGAGCTGCAAAGCATCAGGGCAGCTTGCCTGGGACACTGCTGAGCCTTTCCTGCAGAGACCTTTAGAAATAAGAAGAGGGGAGGTGGGTTAGACCTTGCCAGATTTCATTTAGCCCTCTTTTTCTGTGTTTAACTGCAATGAGGAACTGTTTCCTTGCTGGTGCTGATAAGGCAACCATCCCTTAGCTCCTTTTTTTTATGGGGTGTATGGAATGTTCTTAGCTGTGGGGGTAGATTTGCCCCCATCCTTCAGATGAACCCTGTAGCACAGGGCTGAGAGGTTCTGAGCAACCTCCTCATGAAGCTGCATTTATTATATCCTGGATTATCTTTGTTTTCCAGAAAAGGCACCACAGAAGGCAGCTTGGCCTTCATGTTTATGTCTATGCTTACAATTAAAAGTCAGTGATAGTTTTGCACTGACCCTTCTTAGGGCTACCTTCCTCCAGGGCAGATACATCTTAGAGAAAGCTGGCCAGAGCAGTCCACAACAGAAAGTCAGTGATCTAAAAACTAGTCAGGGTGGGCAATGAGGGGTCCTCAACTTGATTAGGTTTAGCAGAGTAGATGTCCATTAGATCTTGCTTCTCCCCTGACACACATGCCTCCTTGATCAAAAATGCTTCCGCTTTCTTGTTTCTAGCAGGCAGGAAAGCTCATTTCCTCTCTCAAATTTTCAGCATCTTTGACAGCAGAAATTAAATTCCTTCAAATCCCCTGAGACTTGCTGCTCTGAAAAACCCAGTCTGCACTCCCTGATTAGAGAGGATACAAAGGGAGAGAGAACCATTGTGATGTAAAAAGAAAATAATGTAGGAAAATTGAGGTGAGTGGGCTGGAACTACAGCTGGATGACCCTCGGGTGTAGCTGCATTGTATTCAGGTTGCATTATCCAAATGTTTTAGTGAAGTCTTTTCCTGCTTTCCCAGCTCACCTTGTCCTTCAGTGTGGGAACCTGTGACTGTGTCTGAGTGCAGCTGGCTCTGCCGTAGGACTCTACCTCTGCCCCAGCTCTCTCTGGGCTCAGGTTTCCCACATTGCAATAGCACGCCTGACAGCAGGGCTGGGCATGCTGCATGCCAGAGGGAGCAGAGGCAGGGAGAACAGGACATCATTTCCCATCAGCTAACAGCCCCAAAGCTGAGAGGTTTCCTTCCCCTTTTGCACTGTCTGTATTGCACTGTCCTGTGGTACCCATTTGCTGTCTCATTGATTCACATACTTCACACAGGCTAACATGGCTTCCTACGTGTCTGCGCATTTACTTTGCTTGGAAAAGTGTGAGTCCTCTGGATGTATCCTAGTCCCTGCCTGTAATGGCACAGCTTCATCAGTATGGGCAGTGTTAGCACGGCTTCTCATACCAGATTTTTAGTTTCCTGCATTTAAGGATTCTCACCAGCTGGCATGGACTCTAAGGGACTTAAATCAGCCCAAACTTGCTGGACTTTGTGTTTAACATTCAAAAGTACCTTATAATTATCTCACCCATTAGATTAATAGACATACACTTTTATTTGGGGCTCTTACCTCTTTTCAGAGTTCATTTTCCTCTGCCTTCACCACCTTTTCATGTCCTCTTTTAATTTGGACAAACCTGTATGTGACTGTTTGAGGAATTTTATCCATTTTAAGAGGGCAGGGGGATGCAGGACTTCACGGTGGCTGGTTAGTAAGGCGTTTTCTAAGTCTGAAGTTTTCTGGTGTTTTCAGGCAATACCTCCTGTCCCAAGCATGAGCTAACACCGGGTTTATGGCAATAGTTCCTTGGAATAAGTAAAACTGTCTTGCTTTTCAGATGGACGAAGCCTGGAATGTTAACGGAGTACTTGGCAGGTAGAAACCAGGCTGTGGAGAGCAGTCCTGACAGTCCCATCCCGTACCTTGTAGGAGGTCTGTGCTCTTGAATCACTTCTGTTTGCAGCACCACAAACAGGAGCTCTGGGGTCCCACATGCCCTGCAGGCCAGGGTGAAATTGATAAGCAGCATTATGGAATTAAAAGTTCATCCCGAAGGAATGGAGAAGGCTGCTGTCCTGGCTTTGTCTCCGTGAGAGTCAATTTTCATCACAGTAGCTAATAGGGGCTGTTTTGTGACCAAACAGTGTTTATAACACAGGGATGTGTTTGTTACAGCTGAGCAGTGCTGACACTGAGTCAGGGCTTTTCTGCCTCTCACCCCAACAGAGAGAGGGCTGGGGGTGTGCAAGGAGCTGGGAGGGGACACAGCCTGGACAGCTGACCCCAGCTGACCACAGGGATATCCCAGAGCATATGGCATCATGCTCAGCATATAAAGCTGGGGGAAGAAGATGGGAAAGGGGGGCATTTGGAATGATGGTGTTTGTCTTCCCAAGTCACCGTTAAACATGATGAAGCCCTGCTTTCCTAGGGATGGCTGAACACCTGCCAGCCTTTGGGAAGTGGGAATGGATTCCTTGTTTTGTTTTGCTTGCATGTACGGCTCCTGCTCTAGCTATTAAAGTGCCTTGATCTCAACCCATGAGTTTTCTCTTTAACTCTTCCAGTTCTCTCCCCGATCCTGACTCTGGGGAAGTGACTGAGCAGCTGTGTGGTGCTTCACTGGCAGCTGGGGTGGAACCATGCCAGCTGTGAAGACAAAGACTCTGACCCCAAGACAAGGGTTGAGATGTCATTATGCTGAGTGACTCAAAACACAATGCTGCTCAGATGAATTTTTAATATGTTTGCAAATATAAGTGTTCAAACTCAGGCCAGAAGAAGGAAATTTTGACACTTGGCCTCCCTTGCATCTTTTTGTCCTGTGCCAATATCAGAAATCCTGACTGAATTCAAGACTGAACTTCTGATCACATTCCAGAGTCAGATTTTTGTCAGCAACTGTCTTTTCTTGGTATTATACCAAGTCTGATCCATAGAACTGTTCACATGCACACGCTGAGCAAATGGAGTAAATTTGGGAGTGATAATGAAAAGAAACCAAAAGCCCCGAGCTCACACAGCAGCTAGGCAGCAATAGAAAAGGCAGAGACACTCTTTGTCTCCTTATTTGGGGTAACTCAACAGCGCAGAGCTGTGCCTGCTCCAGGAAAACTCCCCTACAGCACACCTAAGTCTCTGTCGCTGCATACACATCAGTCAATGATAGGAGCTGCCTCTGGCTCTGAGCTGAGCTGGTATGGGGCTGCCTGTGCCCATACTTTTATATTTCTTACCCTCCAAAGTCTGCTGCTGACACAAAAGTGGGAGGAGCAGTTGATAAATGAGGTGGCTGTGCTGCCGTCCAGGTGCATCTCTGGGCTGGGGAAATGGGCTGAAAGGAACCTCTGGAAGTTCAGTGATGTGAAATGCAAAGTCCTGCACCTGTGGAGAACAGCCCCATTCTCCAGCACACACTGGGGGATGAATGACTGGAAATCAGCTCTGCAGAAAAAGCTCTGGGCCTCCTGTTTTGACAAACTGGCCATGAACTAACACTGCGCCCTTGCAGCAAAGACCAGCAGCTTCCTGGGCTGCAACAGGCAGGGAGTCACCAGCAGGTGCAGGGAGCTGATCCTTCCCCTCTCTTCAGCACTGGTGAGGCACATCTGGAGTGCTGGGTTTAGTGCTGGGCTCTCCAGGACAGGAGAGACATGGACACACCGGGTCAAGGCCAGTGCAGGACCGCAAAGATGATGAAGGGACTGGAACATCTCTCATTTGAGGAAAGGTTTAGAGAGCTGGGACGTCATCTTGGAGAAGGCTCAAGGGGTCTTATCCACATGGATGAATGCCTGATGGGAGGAATAAAGAAGATGGAGTCAGGCTGTTCTAATTAGTGCTTAGGTAAAGAACAAGAGATGAAGGACACAAACTGAAACACAGTGAATTCTCTTTAAACAGAAAACATTTTTACTGTGAGAGTGGTCAAACACTGTCACAGATTGCCCAGAGAGGTTCAGTCTTAGAGGTATTAAAAACCTGCCAGGACATCTGAAGCTGTCAGGCGAAAGGAATCTTCGTGTAAAAGAGTTATTGGCACCCTGGTAAATTCATTTTGAAATGAAGAATACTTTTCCAATGAGACAAATGGCTTCTTAAAAACTATTATTTATTAAAATTTTTTAGTATTTTTTATTTGTCATATCTATTTTACAGGTATTTCCTACTGAACTAAGAATGTTTATCCTAAAGTGTGGGATTTGCACACCACTGATGTCTGTAACGTTATCTCCACAAGATGAAGGCTTTCAAAATGAGATACAGAAAAATTACTTGCGGTGAAAAAGTATTAAAAATATTACCTTAGTGATTTGGTTTGGGTCTTTTTTTGCCCACTTAGAGGCCGACTCTCCTTTTCCAAAATTCCAGGGTTTTGGATGAGCATTTTTCCCATTTTAATTGCATGTAAACAGGAGAGAAGGAAAGGCTGCAGCTTGGATGGTAATTGCTCTCCTGGGCTATGTTTTTGATTAATTTTCTGTCTGATGCAGTATAAAAAGCAGTTTGAATTGCAGAACAGAGAACGGTTCCCAAGGAAAGTGTCAGCTCTAGTTTTTCATCAGATGAGGGACTGAATGGGGCACTTGAGGGAGCTATTCACCTTCCCGTGGAAGTGGTGAGGAGAAAGAATACCCACCAGGTTCATGAAAAACGAACTAAATGAAAATAATAAATTTTACAAGACGTAGAAGTCATTAGTTTTAAGGAAAATCAGTGCTATTATAACCCTGCAAATAGAATGGCTTGAAATACAGAAAGTAAAGCTCTCCTAAGGGTAGATCTTCTCTGGAAGGAGCCTGCTCACACTGGAGTTAATACTGGGATGACCCTAAATGACAAGAGTCAGTTTAAGTTATTGAGTTCAAACGTATTCATTACCGATTTTGAAAGTCTGCTTTCAAAATTTGAGGGCTGTTTGCACAGCGCTGTGGGCATAGAGCTTTGTACCTGCAAGATGCCATACTAGGAGGAGCAAGAGACAAATTCAGCAGCAGGAGGGCAGTGCCTGGTTCCGTTGGTAATCAGGGGGTAAATTTGAACTTGATCAAGGGGACCAGCAGCCTCATTTCAGGTTTTTCCAAAATCAGGCCCTGTTCTAAACCTGTGCTTAAGAGGAGCCTATCTCTATTGATGATATGAGAGGGTGTCAGTGTTAGACTTAGTGCTTCTGCTTGATTTCAGCAACTTCCAGCTTATTTGGGTGGCTAAGTATCTTTAACAGACAGGCTCTTTGCTCTCTTTTTGGCTTTCCTGTGAACTCCACCCATTTACCAGGGAAATCCTGGGTTCATACTGGGAGTAGGGAACAACAAATACCTGGAGCAGAGGTAAACCCTCCAGATCATCTGGCCAGGTGGAGATGTAATGTGGTGCCCTTGGATGTCTGGGAGAGACCTCAGGAACTTTGCATTAATACCCTCAAAGTGTCAATCCCTCTGCTGGTGGAAAATGAAATTCCCTAAATGTGGAGCCAGGTTATAGTTAAAGCAAATAAAAGAAGATAGTTAATGGACCTAATCTAGAGAAATCTTCTTAAACCCTTCTTTGAGGTCTTTGTGGAATCCCCTTTGGATTTAAATCTTCCCCAGGTCCCTCTTTCACCCCCATACCTGATAGATCTTTACGCCGTGGGGAAGGTCATGCCTTGTCCATATGGGAAACATTCATACTCCTGTGGCAGATCTCTTAAGTTCTCGATGACATCATGAACAAATCCACTGAGAGCTGAAAGGTTCTTCTGTCCCTGAGAAGGCAAGGTGGAAATAGCAAAATGAAATGTTCTTAAGCTTTCAACCTTATGTTTCCTGTTACTCTACAAGCTATCAGTCATATGTGATACAGGGAATTAATGAGTGGATTTTTACTATTTTCTGGCTGAGCGCAGGTGTGTTGGTTGCCTCCTTGCTCATGGAAGTAACAACCAGGACATGTCTGTCTCAGAGGAATATGCACCATGACGGAGAGGAACAGAGAGAGAATTGTGGTGCTTTTCTCCTTCACAGTGAAACTCCAGTCCTGGGAGGACCTGGAAGTGAGAGGCCCACCATGTGACCAAAGATGAGGACTAAGCATTTTTGATGCAATGTTGGAAGGATGAAGGCTGGGAATCAAAACATAGCAGGACAGATGTGCATGAGAATGCTGGAGTTGTGCTCCACTGGCCTGGAAAGCCAGGGCAAAAGGGTTGGTTCTTCAAAAAGCCAAATGTGCTGTTTTCTAGACAAAAGTAATTTCTTGGCTGTCAGTGACAGCTGCATTTTAGGAGGATCCTGTTTTGTAACTGTGAATGAAAAGAACTGCTTGGCAGTCAGCCAGCATCACAGCTACTTAATTAGAAGAAAACTTTGAAGAAATGGGGAAAGTTTGCTAGAAAGCAGATCTGCAATACAGCAGGCTGTGTTTCTCCTTGCAACAGAAAATCCAAGAAAGATTTGAAGGATCACAGAAATACACTTTGTGTACTCAGATTTACTGAACTGTATAAAATTTAGTAGCTAGAATAGAGTACGGAGAGTAACCCTGCATTTACCTTGGTCCCTTCTCTCCTGAATGCCTGCTCATGGACCACCTTGGGCGTCCTTGGATTTCAGGCAGTCAGGCTATTGCCCTTTGTGGAAGGGTAGACTGGCTCTAGCCTGAAATAGCTGGAGCCCTACCAAACAATCATATGGATTAAAGGCAATTTTCTGAATGTTTCTTCCTGGGTTGCATCTCAGTGCCTAGAGAACAAGTGAAAAAATCTCCCCCACAGCAGACCCTTAGTGCTTGGATGTGAGCACCCAAAGACACCAGTGGACAGGAGGACGACTTCAGCTCTGTGAGTAAATCTTCTGGGGAATAAAACCTGTCAGATTTGGGCATTGCTGAGAGCTCAGTGCTACATCAGCAGGACACTCACATCCAAGCGACTGGGAGGAACCATTTTATTAATGATAGTCCTTGCTGCTTTTGGAGATTTTCCTCATAAAAGAGGCCCTCCATGCTGCCTGCTGACACCTGCCATCTTTACGGAGTTTGTGATGAGCTGGCCACTGAGCCGGGCTCAGAAATGTAAATTTTCATTGGAGCATTAACCATTATGAGATTCCAATAACATTCATCTCAGCTGGCAACCCTCCTTAAGCATGGGCTGACGAGGCATTCCACATCCTCCCAGTTTACCTCAGCTTGCCCCAGCTGGCATAAGAAATAAATTCTGTGGTGTGTGTTCCCTTGCCTTCCCAACATTAGCCTTGCATTTTGGTTAATTACTGGTGATTTTGGAAGACCCAGGTACCAAAGTTTGTTCTCCCCTTTCCTGCACAGTTGCCCATGCCTTACATCCCCAGCAACTCCAGCTGTCCTCTTTTCACTCTCACCAATACTCAGTGTTTTCTCTAAAACTTTTCTGTAAAGCCCTTTGGCATTTCTAGCTTGAGATTCTGCAGCAGAAGGAAAATTAAAATTTAGGGCAGCATTAAGTTAATTAAACTTACCGTCAAATTAATAACACAAGAAATACTGTGCAGACTACATTATTCATTGTCATGTTTTATTCAGTGGAAACTCCATTTTTAATGCTTTTAGTATTACTGGAGGATTTCTACCCTGCTCTGCTAGAGTTACATGGCACATAGGGTTTCTGGGGTTCTGTATATAAAGTCAATGTAATTTTCACTCAAGTGATAAAAGATCCACAAGCACTAAAAGAAATGTGAAGTCCCACGTCTCCGGTTTCTGGGAAAGAACTAGTCAAACATGGAGGATTAAATTCCTGTATGTTTAAATGAATTAATTTTAATTCATTGTCTTTCCTGTTATTTTCTTGCACTCCTACTATTCTGACCTCCATCAGTTTTGCCCATCAACAAAGTTCCAGTTCACCTCTTAAAAGTTTTTCTGAAGGCTTTGGTGCTGAAGCCTCATTGTTCCATTGTGGCACATCCCAGCTTTACCTGTTCAGTTCTGCTCCTGACCACACTGCAGGAGGTCATTATTTATGAATAATGCAGTGAAGCGCCGCATGAAGTATGAGGTTAGGACTGAGAGGCTGTGTGCTCCTTCAGGTTTTTTTTCCCTTAAGTGCAGCCAAGCAAGAGCTGAATAACATGGTTCAAAGAATTCTCCCATTCCAAGGGGACTGTGGATCACAGTCCAAAAGAACTAGTGCAAAATGAAATTATGGGCACAATAACCTTTGAAAAGAGGCAGTGGGAATGTAACTTCCCTTGGAGAAAGGAAGGAAATTAATGAAAACTGAAACCAATGCACAGAGACAGCATTATTAAGAATGAAGGCATAAGGAAGGAATCATCAGGAAATGTGCAGCTATTGCTGTGACACAGCACAAGGGAGAAAGGGAGCTCAAATCAGCGTATCAGAAGTTTTCTTGCTTAATTACTGTGTTTATTAGAGGTTATTCTTGAGACAAAGATTATTGTTGATTCTTCCCTCTTCTACCTCCTTTGGCCACCTGCCCCATTTTTGTTCAGCAAAGTCTTAGCTTTTACAATATTATTTTCCTGGTAGCTGGAAATAATATTTAAATCATGCATTTTTCAAAAAAATGCAGCAAGAACCCATTCACCCAGAAGAGCTCAGGGTACTTTTCTAGACCAGCTTCTGTATTTCCTTTTAAAGCAGTCTTTTATATTTCTCAGCCACTTCATGAATTTTTATATTCTATACTGGTGTCCCTGTAGCATGAAGGTTGGTAGACCTTGCCAACATGCTTCAAGCCAGAAGACTTCAGTGCATCTTCAACATCAAAAATAAAACTCTGTTCCTGAGCCTGTCTGAAGAAAGGTGTGAAAAGCGGACTTTCATGGTGTGATATTCAAGTGCTGCAGTGCCCAGAACAGAGCTGCTGTCTCCAGGAGGGGAATTCACGAGGCTGAGCGGCACCTAACTGGTGAAGGAGCGAGAGCTGGGTGCCTCAAAGGGGGATTAGCATCCTTCGTCTGTCTGAGTGGTGAAATGAGAAAGAACTGAAGCTACTCCTGAAATAACTGTCTACCTGCTGCTGTGGTATTTATACCTGCTCTTTGATGTGCATAAGTTGGTGCCTTCTCGTTAGAAGAGAGAGTGTGAGGAAAGATTATATTAGTGAGGTTTATTTGAGTTCTCGGTCGGGAAATAAAAGTCATGTTTTCTACATCTCTTCAACCTGGAAAGACTTGAACCTATATTGACCCTTTCTCATTTTTGCTGAAATTTTCAGGCAACAATAACTGAAAAAAGACATCCACTCATGGCTGTCCATTTACCCCATGGAAATGCTGGCTCCAAAGGCTGCACTTTGATAGATATTTGCAACAATAAAGAGATTTCAAGAGATGGAAACTTGTGACAGCAGGAGACAGGGCTGCCTTTAGGAGGTCTACTGTGTCCTGTGTTATCAACCAAGAGCAGACCTTCTTCAATGTCTACATCCATTAGGATATTTAACCCAAAACCTGACAGCTCTCAGCTCTAAGGGGGAAGAACAGGATGACTAAGCCACAGAATACAACACAGTGTGCAGTGCTGGAATGAGGGTTTGGCTCAGGAGCTGCCCTAGGCCTGAGCAGGAGCTGTTGCCTTGCATGGCTGCAAGCTGGACACTTCCACAGGAGGAAGATGCTGCTGGCAGCTGCTTGGAAGCATTGGTTCTGACGCCGGTGCCTGGTGGGGTCAGGAAGAAGGACGAGCAGGGAGGTTCTCCCACGTTTCCAGCTCCTGTGGGCTTTGCAGGTTGCTCAGGATTGCAGGGCCCCCATGCACAGGGCAACTCTTGTCTTCCTAAGGTACTGAGCTCCCTCCAAGCAAAGAGCACATCTCTTGCACATCTGGTGCAAGAATATTTGACTGAAAATCAGAACCTGGCTGTGTGTGATGCAGGGAAGCTGTGCTACACCATGCAGCCATACACTTCTCTGGTTTCCACAGGCAGAAAGCTTACCACTGGAAGGTGAGTGTAGTTAATGACTCACTTCAGGAGTGCCCATGGCTCCTCAGCATCCTCTGCTTGACCTTCAAGGTTTGCATGACCATACCTTCCAAACAGAGACATAAGACACAACTGAAAAGGATTACAAGCCCATGTTTAGTTTACAGCATGCTGTGTGGGCTCACCGACCCATTACTCAAAGTGACATTTTTGATTTACTGGACATGTAGCATGACCTGATTTACAACACGCAGCTTTGGATACCAACCATGCCAAAGAACACAGTCAGAGTAGTTAGAAAAATCACATTACATGACTAGGAAATGGGAGTGGGTCTTCTTTTTTTTTTTTTTTTTGCAAAAACCCGAGGTGAAGGTGGCTCATTGAAGGACCCAAGCACTTCCAGCTTCTATGTGTTCATTCCTTTGTTGGAGGGTGAGGGAGATCAGCACCTTCTTTATCCAGCCTGGAGATAAGTTTTTGCAACAGCAACTGCTTTGCCTTTTTCATTGTCTGAGTAGTGCCCTCAGGAGAAAATTCCAAATGGAGACAGCTCATGGCCGTGCATTATACAATTCCCTGCTTTCACATTAGGACTTTAAAGCAGCTATGGAAATCCAAGGCTGACAGTTCAAAGTAACTCTCCTGTGTCTCCCTTGTTGCAAACTCTGGAAGAGAGGCGTTGCTGTGTGCTCTGAGTGGGCTGTTGGACAGAATAAATAGATGCTTTTAGATGTAAAGTTCATACAATGGCATTTGAGGATCCTATTCAGTAGTTAACTCTGTAAACAATAAGGCATCACTGAAAGCATTCCAAAATCTACATAATAACTCAGGATTTGTGCTTGGGGAGAGACTTGCAGCAATAATACATGCCAGCACTCTTTTGGGGAGGCTGGCAGTGGAGGAGTGCCAACTGATAGGCTTTGGTTCTGTTTTTGCACTGTTTATCCTGTTTGTTTGGGTTGTCAGGCTGAAGTTCAAGAATCAATCAGCAAGCTGTAATGGGCATATTTTCATTATGGCACAAGGAGCCTCGAGTGTCCTTCACTCATGTATTATTCACACAAATGGATGAACAAAGAAGCCATCTACTGCAGCACACGAATCCCAGGATATCTGCACAACTTAAAACTGCATTGAGGTCCAGGCAAAGCCTTCACTCTCCCACAGCTGCCAAGGCAAGAGTAAAATTTTGGGCTATTGCGGAAGTGTGATCATTTGCCATGTTTTTTAACTCAAGCAGTGGTAGATGCTGGATACAGAGGTGCCAAATGTCTGTTTGCTGAGAGGCCTTTGAAGTGTCTTCAGGATGGACATTAGGATCCTTTCCATCTCTAAACAGGGAGCATCATCTCTCTGTGAGAGCTGAGCAGCAACCACTGAAAGACAGAAGATGCTTATATTTGTCTGCCACAGAAGAGAAATACAGTCTGAACGCCAAAACCACCTTTGTGTGTAAGAGTGGTAGGGACTAATGCTCTATGAGGAACCCAGGAAGAATTATTCCAAGTTATTCCGATATTCTCCAAATATTAGAAGAAATGTTTCCCCATTTTTGTTTTATCTGTGCATTAGGTGTTTATTGTACCAGGGAACTCTGTATTTGCATTCACTGAAAGTCAGCAGGGAAGGGTTTATACATATTTTCTAAGATTTCTCATATAAAACCTTGAAGACAAAATTTCTGCAATGTTTTCTGAAAAGCCCATAAGGTTGGGATTATAAACTGCATTTTGTGGGAAATGTTGGCTGGTGTGCAATTGGCAAATCAGGGAGCATGCAGCAACAGCCCCAGCGCTTCCTTGGAGAGCTGTATCCTGGCCCTGCCTCTGCCATAGATGCAACATGTGAATGTTTTTCAGTTGAGCTTTTCCCTGTTCATATGCTCTTTATTTTCTAGACAGCTGAACTCTGGCTTAGAGTCAGCATGTTAAGAGCTGAAACTTTGGTCAGAGGGAGATTTTTTTTTCAGACTGTGCATGTAAATTGCTATTTAATACTCAATGGTCTGACTCTGGGTCTCTCAATCTGAGGGCTCCAAATTTGCAAATGTCCCTTGATGTCTTGTCTTGTGGTTTTTCCTCCCACCTGTGAAATGGGAAAATGGTCCCTTGATACAAAGGGGCTATGTGTGAAGAAATGAATGTGATAATGATGGATCCATACAAACATTTTGGTGGCCAGAGCAGGGCTTAAACACTGCATTTGGTGTCAGGGGCTGAGCTTTGGCCAGGAGGAAGAGAACAACGTGTTGACTTGCTGTTCACAAGCTGAACACCTTCCAGTGTGTGCAGTGGGAGAGGTGAGTGTCCCAAGGTGAAAAAACCCCATAAAATTTCGTGATTAAATACTAACACGATAAAGGTAAACAGGAGGGGCAAAATGCAGCCTGCACAGGGCTGCCTTTCCTCTGTTATCTGCTGCATCTTTCCCAGGATGCTGCTGTGTGTTCCCTGGCTGTTCTCCCTTAGGGCAGCAGCAGGCGCTTGAGGAAGTGAAGTGTGTCCTGAACTTCGTTTATGGGTTTATTTACTTTGTGTTGACTCCATCTGTGTTCTTATGGCTACAAACAGACTGGCACATGGCTGTATTTTGGTCTTGTGGACTATCCACATCTGAAGCTGTTTTCCCCTAAAAGTGCTCAGAAGGGTTTGTTTGGTGGGTTTTGTTTATATGGTTTTTTAAATAAAAACACTTTATGGTTCTTCACCTTGGTGAATTTTACTACATTTTCATTTTCCCAGTCACCCTGACAGCACAAGACTACATTCTTCTGAATTACTGTTTTCTTTGTATTTTAAGCAAGACTCTTGATTCACCAAGTAAGGATATTAAAAGGGGAAGGAGCTCATGGTTTCCATCTGTTGTAAACCTCTCACTAAAATTGCTGCCCTATAAAGCTGCACCATGCTACAGTTTGCTCTGAAACACTGCTTAAGAGAGGAACTGCTTTTACAGAATGTCTTTAGCAAAAGTTAAAAAAGACGTTTCACAGGCAGTTTGAAGATTTGTCCCTGAATAGGGATGGGATGGAAGAGTCCACAATGCCCTATGCCCTTCCCTTAGAGACTGCTGTCATTTTGAAATGATGCTCTACACTACAAGCTGACATAGTTTGACTAGTTTAGACATTACGAGTTTTCTTTCTACTTCTAGTGCTTTTTAAAAACATTACTAGAGTATCCAGAGTAGTGATACTAATCTACTAATAACAAAGGAACACTTTGTGAGTATGTTTCAATCTGTTCTAGGACAGGAACAAGCTGGCTCTAAGCAGTCACTATCCATGGGCAAGTGGAGGGATGAGAATTTGAGTCATTCTTGACATCACCAGCAGACTGGGACATGTCACTACCAGCGCCTGACCTGTCAGACGCACACTGGAATCCCAAGGACCATTCTGAAATCAAGTTTTCAGAAAGATGCTGGAAAAAGGTATCAGATTCTGAGTCTCTTCGTGGGGTGTCCACTTCACCAGTAACAGGTGAATTCTGATTGCTGCCAGACCAATTCAAAGGCGGATTGGATTTTCTAGGCAGCTCACACTTCAACTGGACTTTCCTAACATAACTCTAATAATAATCCAGAAGAAGAACAGTAATCAAGGCAGCTCAGAAAATACAAGATCTAAGCTTTTCTGACTTTCTCTCTGTTGCTTATGGTGACAAAGCATATAGGTTGATGCCTCCATCACTGCTTCTAAGTGTGCATCCAAATGAGCTGGATGGTCTAAACTAGTATTCCTCAAACATTTTGCAAGCCTAACATGCTTTCCCACTGCAGCTGGGTTCTTGAGATAACCCTTTAGTTTACACCTTTAACTTTTAGTTGTTGGCAGCTGCTCAGTTCCTTGAGCGACATGGGATTGGGAAGAGAATTAGGAAAAAAAAAAACTAATATGCATATATTTTTATGACATCTCAGAAGATTTTCTTAAAATTTTTCTAGTGTTCTGTGATGCCCTTTTAGTGTATTTTTCATGAAGGTGTTCAGGATTGCAAGGGAGTTCCTCACTTTGCTGACACATGGCACCTGCATTGCTTGGGGGGCCCCAGTCTCCGGTGTTTGTTTTCTTTCTTCCTGAAACCTGCTCATGTGTCCTTTCTGTATTCCCTGGCATAGCAGAGCATGAAGCATGTCTCTTACAGCCCAGTCACAAAGACAGATTTACTAAAATAAGATTTTTTTTTTTAATGTTATTCTGGTTCCAATAGAAATATTTTCCAGAAAAGAATACAACAGTTTTTCTCAGGCCACCTGTGGCATATGTGAGCAAGACCAGGGAGATTTTTATCCTGGTTTGGGATCAAGCAGCGTTAATTTTCTTCTTAGGACCTGCTACAGTGCTGTGATTTTGATTCAGCATGAGAATAATGTTAATAACACACTGATGTTTTAGCTGTTGCTGAGTAGGGCTTTTCCTAAATTAAGGACTTTTCACTGTCTCATGCTCTGCC
Organism: Acanthornis magna; assembly: GCA_036785705.1. Lineage (NCBI taxonomy): Eukaryota > Metazoa > Chordata > Aves > Passeriformes > Acanthizidae > Acanthornis > Acanthornis magna. Next base: position 21,492,200 of record JAWUZG010000090.1, read on the forward strand.
AGTAAGGAGTTACAAAAGAAGCTGGGAGGGAACATGGCCAGGACAGCGACCTAAACTGGCAAAAGGGATATTCCACACTGTAGAATATCATGTCCAGTATACAAACTGGGAGAGTTACCTGGAAGATGTTTGATCATTGTTTGGGGCCAGGCTGGGCATTGCTCAGTGGGTGGTGAGCAACTGTACTGTGCATTACTCGTTTGGCTTCTGTTACTCTCCTTCTCCTTATAAGTACAATTATTATTATAATTATTATATTTTGTTTCAGCTATTAAATTGTTCTTACCCCGACCCACAGGCTTTACCTTTTCTTTCAGATTCTCCTCTCCACCAGAGGGGAGGCTATGGAGGCAATGAGTCAGTGGCTTCTCGGTACTTAATTGCCAGATAGGATTAAACCATAACAATTGTTTTCAGTTATTTCCTTTTGAAAGCTTTCTCAACAACAGTATTCACAGAGGTGTTCATCTTTCTTCAGACTGCTGGAACCAAATCAGAAGCTAATGTGTTGTTTAAGAATCATTACTTTAATTTCCACCTCACTTAAAACACATATTTACTCCCCAGTGGATCAGACTTAAACAAGTACAACAGAGCTTGAAGAGCAGCGTGAAAGTAAAGCCATGCCAATTTTGTGGAATCATTTTTTTGTTTTTCAGGAAGATGTTTTGTGTTCAAAGAAAGGCAGCTTTATTATTTTCTCACTTATAAGCTAGTCGTAGCTGAAATGCAACTCCCTCTTCGGGGAGGTCAGCACTGCAGATCACTAAGCAGTGCCAAATTAAGACAAAGTACCTGCCTTCACTAGGAACCCTAGAGGTGGGTGTCAACAGTGCTAGAGTTTGAACCACTAGGGCAGGCTTTCTTCTCTTCTGTGTCTCCCTTGACCCTTTTGCCAGTCAGGGGACTCAAGCTGCAAGCTGACCTAGCCCTTGGAAATGTGTTCCAAGTGATGAGAGCTCCAGGTCCTTTCCCATAGCCTGGCTTAATTAGCTGTGTCCATTTCCCTCCAGTTCTTCTTTTGCATTGGCAAGCCCTTTGCCTAGCAAGACTTGTTGTTCTGAGCTGATTTGAGGAAAATTTCCTTAATTTTGTGTCTGATATCCATGGGAATTGAGCAGAAGTATCACTAGGAACTATGCACAGGATCATGGATGATGCAGGCTGGAAGTGACTTAAGGAGTTCTTCAGTGCAACCTACCTCTCAAAGCATGGTCAACATTGTTTTAATATCAGACACAATTTTGCTTGCTCTTGATTCTTTCCCCTCATGGATTATTTTTCAAAAGGAATTGTTTGTTAAGGTCAGGACTGGTCATCTCCCCCGCGTGAGTGTGGACAAGCACATGGGACAGCAACAATGGTCACTCAGCAGCTATTTCCATTGCACCTGTGATCTGCTGGAGGGGCTGACTTCTAAAGCAAAATGTTTGCATCACTCAATTTACCCTTTTCTCACAACATCTGCTGAGGTTCAAAGATTAAAGTGATTAAAATGAAGATGCTTTATCTTTTTTTTTTTCACTCAGAGATGGCTCCATTTCAAGTGCTCATGGTATTTTTTTGGGTTTTCAGTTTGCATCACATTTATAAGAAATACTTCAAGTTGGCCACAAAGAACTGAGACAGCCATGATAATTACATGCTCCTGAAAGTTTTGCACATTTCTGCAGTAAAACTCCTGTCCTTTGAGTTACTAGAGGAGAAATGCTGCAGGCTGTGTCAGGTCTTTCATTTGTTTTACTTCCATACAGAGGACTCAGAGGTGGATGGTAAATGGAGGGATAACTGTGTCTTACCGGGTAAAGGTATAGATGGTCCTTCTTTCAACAGCTGATCTTATTCTGGATCCCTAATGCTTTACAAATTTTACATCTGAAGAGGAGGATTCTCTCTTCTGGCGAGAAGCAGCAGCTTTGGTTATATATAGTTATGAGCAGTGCCCCATAAAAAAAGCAGTTTTGAAGCATTATGCAGTTTATAGCAAAGAATCCATTTCCTATCATAAGTCTTAGACATCTATGTAATGAGGTCATGTCCAAATATATGGCTCTAACAATTCTGCAAATATCTGACAAAATGCTTTGCACAATTTTATATTCCATTCAGTAGGAAGCATTACTGGTTTGATTAACTTAAAAGGTAAGCACTGTTATATCTCAGACTACTGTGTTATTCTGGAATAGGGATTTTTCATTATAGGTAGTAGATAATTTTAAAAATAGATATTCTAAGTAAAAGAAAAGAGTTTTGTCTCTCCCTCTTCCCTGTAACTTTTTCAGAGAGCATAATTACACCCCTAACTATGCAATTCCTTGCACCAAATCATCACCAGGGGAGTTGCCCTTAGAACCAAGGATGTTGCCCTTAGAAATAAAAGAATACAAGACACTCCACAATTCCACACTTTTTGATCAATCAGCTCTGAAAAAGAAAACCTTCCAATGCTCAATTTACCCTTTCCTCACCACATCTGCTCAGGTTCAAAGATAAAAGTGATTAAAATGAAGATGCTTTATCTTTTCATCTTCACTCAGAAATGGCTCCATTTCAAGTACTCACGGTATTTTGTTGGGTTTTCAGTGCCATTGATCACCTGCACAATTATACCTGAGGAGAAATGCAATGATTCTGTGAGTAGGTGAGTAAATCCTCTCTGAAGCTGAGTGCAGCTTTTGGTTCTGAATTTCATTCTCTGAGTTGACCTTGCTGTGCAGAACAGCTCTTCTGGGTTTACATTTAGCTGATATCCTATGGCCTTGAGAGCATCATGATGGCCTGGTCCTTTCTGCTCCTGAAATGATGTCTTCTCAAAACAGCACTCTTGCAGGAAAGCCATGGTAGTTTTACAGCAGTTTTTTTTTAATGGAGGTGCTTTGGGCAAAGCCACATAGGTATGAGTTCCCACTGTGATCCCAGGTTGGCACAATATCTTTTCTAACTTCAGTGACTGCATCAGCATGCATGTAAGCTACCAAGAGATTTTAGAAAGTGACACTTCAGAATGCATACATAAATACTAATTAATCTTTTTCTACATCTGTGCTTTGTACCTGTGTTTATGCTAGTATGTAGCCATGTTTTGCTGCCAGTCATTTTTCCTGGGCACCATACAGCAGCTCAAATAACCCTTGTTCTGCCATCTTTGGCCATTTCAGAACTCTCTTCATTTTCTGCTTGTAACACCACCACCTTGCCCCTTCCCACAAGAGCCCTTTACCAGTGGGCTCTTTTTTTTTGTGAGGATCTCTGCAGGTCCTTTTATTGGCACATAACCGTATCTGGTTTGGAAGAGTCCTAGTGTCACTGCCCGTGTGTGTATCTTCCCTGGCTTGCTGCCTGAAGGACAGGCCACAAGCCCTCTTCTCTCAGGTGCTCCCAAGGAAGTCTCTCCAGCAGGTTCCAAACCTTCTCTGAGAAACTCCAGACTGTCCCTGCTTAGTCACAGCTCCACAACGTGTCCTGCGTGGGCATTGTTCTCAGTTGCTCTCCTTCATTGGAAGGTATGTGCAATGCTGTTGAGGTCTTACATTATTTTTAATCACTGATGCTTTGCAGTGCAGTTGAGAGAATAAGGGTGAAGAACAGCAGAAAGGTCTTGCTGTCAGACCAGTTGGTCCTGGAGTCAGGGAGATGAGAGCTGAGGAGATGAGGCGGATTTCTTGCTCACCAATCTGAAAAGCCAGAAGTTCAGGGAAAGAGGAGAAAACTAAAAGCAAGAAGGAATAGGGGCAGCTCTGGCTAACTTGCTGGCTGGGAGAATCCTGGGTTCTTGTGCTCTACCCAGCTGAGCTGAACAAAGCTAAGAGTATTGGTGTGACTTGGCACCTTTGTATGAACCAAACACACACATAGTGTCTTTATACAATAAACTCATGAGAGAAAAGGCATTGCTTGCTTTTTTCACAATAGAATATGGTTAGCACTCTCGAGAGCAAGCATATATCTATATATATATCTATATACAATTCTTTAGGAGCAAACTTCCCACGCAAATTCACAATACTGCAATGGCTGGAGAAAGACATGGAGTGTTTCAGAGCTCAGCTGCTTTGCTGGCAAGTGACTTTCTTTGTTAGCTGGTTTAATAAGACTGACAAACAAGAAGATTTTGTGCAACTTCCCTTCTGATAAATGCATGGGAAAAGCATCAGTGGTTGATGTGTTGTGGAAAATGTATTCATCTTCTTCATAAGCCTTGAGCTGCCAGTTTTTTTCACACAAAGCTTTCAAGTACAGATTTGATTAAGTTATCCAAAAAGCTCAAGCCACTATATTAGTTTCTTCTCCATGAACTTTACTGAAGTTCCCTTGCTAAGGAATAAACACAAATAAACTGCTTTATGAAAGGCATGAATGACAAGGACCAAATGAATTATACTGTACTACAAAAATAAACGCAAAGTCTGAAAAGATGTAATTTATCACACACATTGTAACCAGCCTCCTTGGATAGGCCCTCTTCAGCTTTCATTCTGAAGAGTTTTATTCTAACCAGTGACAGTCATTTTTCTACATGTAATGCATTTTTTTTCTTTTTTTGTCCCTTCCCTTTTTTCCCCTGAGAGCAGAAGAGCCAGAAAGCACATTTATTTTCTATTTAAAGTTTTTGCATGTTCCTGCTGGTGGAAATCTGTTAAAAGTGAACTGAAGATTTTTGCAAAAGTTCAGGTTCAGGACTTCATCACTTACTTCAGGTAGATGTCTTTGTAAGGTTCCTGGCTCCATTACACAAGGTGCTATGTAAAATAGTTTCCTTAGTTTACACCCCACCCCCCAAATGAAGAGCTCATAAAACAGTCTGGCTTTTGGGCAGCTTGTACGCATATTGCGTTAGTTGCAATCATATTCCTCTAAACAGGAGCCTTCACCTCCTCTTCCCATGGATTATTTCTGGATGTTTAATGGTATCTCATGGTATATAGGTGGAGGGAGGCAGGACCAGCCTTTTTGGGCAGGCCACTTGTGCAGAGACACTCTGCCCTTTGTTTGCACAACAGAGATTGTAGCAAAGTACTCTTGCAAAGGGATTGGGGAAGCCCTAAAGGTCAAATAATATTTTAATTTGAGGATCTTCAGAGGGATATTACCTCTGCCTGATGTCAGTGACAAGACAGACATGTGCAGGCAGAATCCTCTTCCTCTGAAGACTTCGGGGACACCTGTCTCTGACACACACCTTCTCTGTGCTCTAGGTATGGAGCTCTGGCATCTGTTTTGGGGGGCTTGTTCAAGCACCTGCAACTCAGATGTGAAATGGTTCATCCCACGGCATTTGTATTTCTGTATTTTATACCCAAGGGTGGTAGGAATGAAGGAGCTGAGTCATATCCTGGCAATTTGAACTCTGCTTCTACCTGGCAGGCTGTCTCGTTGTTTTGAAGCAGGTCAGATCCTCCTAGAAGCATTTATATGGCACCAGTCATTACGCAATTCTGCAACTGAAGGCGCGCAGAAGGCACTGTGATATTTCAAATACTGTGGGGGATTTCAACTCACACCAAATATAAAATATACAACCATTTAAACAAGCTGAGAGTTTCTCAATCAAATATGTGACCAACCTTTGTAAACCATAATTCTACAACTCTGTACTTTGATTTCATTTCTGTGCCTCACTAAGGATTTCAGACTTCAGTCCTAATAAGAATTGTTTGTTATTCTTTGAAAGTATGTAAGAAAATATTAAGCTCTTAATAAGGAATTAGGAAAGAATATAAACAATTTTCCTGTTTGCCTAGTTTGAACAGATATTTAATTAAAGTGACATGCCTTGGGCAAAACCTAATTAATACATCATCTCTCTGTAACTAAAATTAATGGAAGACTTATGATTGCTGAGCTGCATGAGGGACTGAAAATTTCTTTTCTGTCTTCTTACTCATTTTTCATCTGACCGTCCATCATTATTTTCTCATTGGAAGAGAGAAGCTTTTTTGCAGATCATTCATTTTTAATGTGTTCTGATGGATGATTCCTTGCTAGCTCCACCAACTTTTCTGTTTCGATCATTCCCATGATCACTTTTAGCCTCAGCAAATGCTATGGTAAGGCTCTGCAGTGGAGGTAGCAAGGGCCCTGTTCAGCCAATGCTTCCTCGGACTAATAATTTTCCTTGTTGGAGGCACATCTGTGGGTGTGCTGACCCGTGTGTGGGGTGTGGTCCCTCCTGCCCTCTGCAAGATAGGATACATTTGCTTTCTGCTGGTGTGCCTCCTTGGATTAGGGACTTCCCTGAGGAGTGCAGGGCACAAAGCTGCTGGGAGCTGCAGGGTCTCTTGGTGAGTTCATGGACATCACCAGGAGAGGTGTTGTGCCCTCTCCCTGGGATGGGCTTGTTATGAGCTCAGATGGCAGACAGAAGTTTGCTACCTGGAGTGGCAGTGGCTGTCTCGTGAGGCCAATGAACATGGGCATCTGTACCCCACCAAGCACCAGCCCTCATCTCTTCTCTCCATTGCACTGGAAGCAGTAGCACCTGGGTCATAATTAAGGTGATGGAAGGTCACACCACTCTGTGCAAGGTGGTGCAGTAACTATTAACACACACAGGACACTGTGGTATTGTGGATGGACCTTTTATCCTGTGGGATAGACCTAGTCTAGAGTTCTCTTCCTTGCAGACATTCTTGAAAGCAACAATTCTGAGAGCTTCACCACAAATATGCTTGTCTCTATCTTCTCCATCCTCTTCCTAATCGTCCTAACTCCTGCCCATTGTTACCATTGATATGACCAGCCATTCTGCCTTTCTGTTGGAGGTTGCGGGGGGGGGGGGGGGGGGGGGAAGTGGAATTTTTCCCATTCTGTTGCTAGGCAAGTAACGATCGGTACTTAGAGGACATTTTACTCTCACAAAAGAGACAAAGACTTTTTGGCTGGGCGGGCACGGGAACAAGAGATGGCAAGACTTGATAATGACACACGGACTCGCTCACAAGTCTCGGTGGAGACAGCAGTGGAAGGAACGGCTCTCCGTTTTTTTGGCTGCAACTGCAGGAAAAGAAAAGCCCGGCTTTGCACTAGTTTTTCTCTACCTGGTGGGTGAGTTCTCGGGGCACGGGACTCCAATCATCTCTTCCCCTCCGGGAGGGTGCATCTCCCAGCTGCACTGCAGCGGAACGGGACCCCCGCCTGCCACCACCCCGCGCCCTGCCTGCTGCCCCACACCCTGCCTGCCCCAACTGCGGAGTTTCCTGCCGCCTCCTCTGCTGGCTGGCCCGGGTGGGCTGACCCAGCCGCTCCATCTCCCGGCTCTGGGCTCTCTGCTGCGCCCCCCGTCCATCTGCGCTCCACCCTGCTCCAGCCCGTCGGCCATTACGCGTGACACAGATCCAACCTCGCGCCACAGCGCCATCTGCAGCTTCCCGGGAGTCATCGCACCTGTCCGGCTGGTCTAGGAGCCCAACAGCGCCCCTGCTGGCCGTGACCGTGACTGCACCAACCGGGAAAGTGCCTGACAGTCCAGGGACATTTGCCACCGAGTTTTTTTTTGGTTTTGTTTACTGTTTTTTTTACCTTGTTTACTGTTTTTTGTTACTGATTGTTTGCCTCAGTATAGATACTAGTAAAAAAAACTCTTATTCCTTTTCCCATACCTTTGCCTGAGAGCCCTTGATTCTAAAGTTATAATAATTCGGAGGGAAGAATTCACATTCTCTGTTCTAAGGAAGGTTCCCACCTTCCTAAGCAGACACCTGTCTATCAAACGAAGACAGATTTTGGCGCCCAATGTGAGGCTCGAGGGCATTGAGAAAAAAAAAAAAAAAAGGGGTGCAAAAGGAATAACAGTTTCTGGGAGACCCATTTTTAGTGTGCTGAACATAGAAACCTCACTAAGTGACACCATGTGGTCTAGCATACCTTGGTCTGGCTGGCACATTCTCGTGGCCACGGTTTTCCCATTTGCAGCTCCCTATCTAAACATGGGTCCTATAACTAAGGCTATAGTGGCTGTTATCCAGTTCTCACAATGGGTCAATAAGGTGAGGAATCTATGGATTTTCCATTTCCTTTGGACGGCGGTCACTTGGTTACAGGGCTTTAACACCGTGAGTACATGTTTTTGGAGTCTGTTTGGTAATGGTACCTTTTGTGACAAGACGACACTAGGGGAAGATTTTTCTCAACCCTTCACCCATCTCTTTGGGCCTACCCTACCAGGGCTCAGAGGGTTCATATACTCTCTAAATACCAATGACGTCGTACAGTGGTTGGGGTTGCTGATAGGCCTGTTCAACTTTGCATTCCAAGTGAGAGGGGAAAAGATATGTCAGGTGTTGAAGGAATATACTTCCTCAGCTGGTGGGAAGCCCTCTCCTTGCCCCACAGGGGAAGAGTTAGATGGTGCAGCAGCGGAACCCACGGACATTACAACCGTCCAGGTTCCAGCTGAACCTCAAGGGCAGTCACAGTCAGCAGCAGTTGCCCCTGTACAGCGGAGGAAGTATAAGACCAAATCGGTACGCCCAGCTGATGATGATGGGGAACCAGGGCCTTCACAACCCGCAGGGGAGCCTGGGCCTATAATCATCACCGAGTCCCTGCCGTACGACACTATCCGTAATCTGCACGATGACATTGTGCGGCGGAAGGGCGAGGCTTTCTCAACCTGGTTACTTCGGGTTTGGGACCGCATGGGCCCAGGCGTGCAGGTGGATGGTGGTGAGGCCAGGAATTTGGGAGCCGTGGCCCTGGACGCGGGTGTTGAAAAGGTGTTCGTGAGGGAGGCAGGACCCATTTCTCTCTGGGAGAGGCTTTTAATGAGTGTAAGAGAGAGGTTTGTTCACAAAGACAGAATGCAGGAGAACTACCGTAGATTGCCCTGGAAGACCGTTGAGGAAGTGATCCAACGGCTGAGAGAAGTGGCAGTACAGGAGGTGCTTTTTGGGAGGGACGGACAGCACGAAAATGATCCTGACAAGGTCAGATGCACAGGGCAAATGTTGTGGAACCTGGCAAGTCTAGGGCCAACCCAATATGCCACCTACATTGCAATGTTTAATGCTGATGACAACCGTGAGACAGTGGGCTCTGTAGCTGACAAGCTCAGGCATTATGCAAGTGTGATCAATGGCCCAATGCAGGCTCAGATCTCTGCTGTGGTTAAGGAGTTGAAGGAGGAGATGAAGGAGATGAGGAAGGAGATCAGGGACGAGATCAGGGAGGAGGTGAGGAAAAACAGTGTGGCACCAGTGAGAGTCACAGGCCCCAACACTGGAGCCCGACGTCCCCCAGCTAGAGAAAGAGGGTACACCCCACGAGCTGAGTTGTGGTTCTTTCTGCATGACCATGGGGAAGACATGAAAAGGTGGGATGGGAAGCCCACCTCTGTCCTGGCAGAACGGGTGCGTCAGCTTAAGGAGGGCAACGCTAGCCGAGGGGGTTCTGCCAGAGCCAAGGTAGCCTCAGCTTCCTGTAGCCAACCTGCTGAGTACAACAGAAGGGAAAATGTTGTGTCAGATTCCCTTGACGGTGGAATGCATGCTCAGGAAGGGAATGATAACCAGGGCTAGAGGGGCCCTGCCTCTAGCCAGGTAGAGGCATGGGAAAACCGTGTCTTTTGGACTGTGTGGATTCGATGGCCTGGTACATCAGAGCCACAAAAATATGAAGCATTAGTTGATACAGGTGCGCAGTGTACCCTAATGCCATTGGGACATGTTGGGGCTGAACCCATTTCTATTGCTGGGGTAACAGAGGGATCACAAGAGTTGACGCTAGTGGAAGCCGAGGTGAGCCTGACTGGGAAGGAGTGGCAGAAACATCCCATTGTGACTGGTCCAAAGGCCCCGTGTATTCTGGGCATAGATTTCCTCTGGAATGGCTATTTCAAAGACCCGAAAGGACTCAGGTGGGCTTTTGGAATAGCTGCTGTTGAGGCAGAGGACGTTAGGCAATTTAACACCTTGCCTGGACTGTCAGAGAACCCTTCTGCAGTTGGACTCTTGAAGGAGGAGGAACAACATGTACCAATTGCCACCTCGACAGTGCACCGCCGGCAGTACCGAACGAATCGAGATGCTGTGATTCCCATCCACAAGCTGATCCGTGAGCTGGAGAGCCAAGGGGTGGTCAGCAAGGCCCACTCACCCTTCAACAGCCCCATCTGGCCTGTGCGCCGATCTGATGGAGATTGGAGATTGACTGTGGACTATCGTGCCTTGAACGAGGTGACTCCACCGCTGAGCGCTGCCGTGCCAGACATGTTGGAGCTCCAGTATGAGCTAGAGTCCAAAGCAGCAAAGTGGTATGCCACTATTGACATTGCAAATGCATTTTTCTCCATTCCTCTGGCAGCAGAGTGCAGGCCTCAGTTTGCTTTCACCTGGAGGGGCGTGCAGTACACCTGGAACCGACTGCCCCAGGGGTGGAAACACAGTCCCACCATCTGCCACGGACTGATCCAGGCTGCACTGGAAAAGGGTGAGGCTCCAGAACATCTGCAGTACATCGATGACATCATTGTGTGGGGGGGCACAGCAGAAGAAGTGTTTGAGAAAGGAGAGAAAATCATCCAGATTCTTCTGGAAGCCGGTCTCGCCATCAAAAGGAGCAAAGTCAAGGGGCCTGCCAAAGAGATCCAGTTCCTGGGGGTGAAGTGGCAAGATGGACGGCGTCAGATTCCCACCGAAGTCATCAATAAAATCACAGCGATGTCCCCACCAACCAACAAGAAGGAGACACAAGCCTTCCTAGGCGCCATAGGCTTCTGGAGGATGCACATCCCTGAGTACAGCCAGATTGTGAGCCCTCTCTACCTGGTGACACGCAAGAAGAATGATTTCCGCTGGGGCCCTGAACAACAACAAGCCTTCGCCCAGATCAAGCAAGAGATCGCTCATGCGGTAGCCCTTGGCCCAGTCAGGACAGGACCAGAAGTGAAGAATGTGCTCTACTCTGCAGCCGGGGGCAACGGTCTGTCCTGGAGCCTTTGGCAGAAGGTGCCTGGTGAGACTCGAGGTCGTCCACTGGGATTCTGGAGCCGAAGCTACAGAGGGTCCGAAGCCAACTACACTCCCACAGAGAAGGAAATTCTGGCAGCCTATGAAGGCGTCCAAGCCGCCTCAGAAGTTATTGGCACGGAAGCACAACTTCTTCTTGCACCCCGACTACCGGTGCTGGGGTGGATGTTCAAGGGAAAGGTTCCCTCTACCCACCACGCCACCGATGCCACATGGAGTAAATGGATTGCCCTCATCACTCAGCGCGCCCGTATTGGAAACCCGAATCGCCCTGGGATCTTGGAAATAATTACAAATTGGCCCGAAGGTGAAAACTTTGGTCTCACCGACGAAGAGGAGCAGGAACAGGTGACCCGCGCAGAGGAAGCTCCACCGTACAACCAACTGCCGCAAGATGAAACGTGCTATGCTCTCTTCACTGATGGTTCCTGTCGCATTGTGGGGGCAAACCGAAAATGGAAAGCAGCTGTATGGAGCCCCACACGGCAGGTCGCAGAGGCTACAGAAGGAGAAGGTGGATCAAGCCAACTTGCCGAACTCAAAGCCGTTCAGCTGGCCCTGGACATTGCTGAAAGAGAGAAGTGGCCAAAGCTGTACCTGTACACTGATTCATGGATGGTAGCCAATGCTCTGTGGGGTTGGTTGGAAAGGTGGAAAAAGGCCAACTGGCAACGTAGAGGAAGACCAATCTGGGCTGCTGACGAATGGCGAGACATTGCCAGTCGGGTAGAGAAGCTACCTGTGAAAGTCCGTCATGTGGATGCCCATGTCCCCAAGAGCCGAGCTAATGAGGAACACCGAAACAATGAACAGGTAGATCAGGCTGCAAAAATACAGGTGTCACAGGTAGATTTAGATTGGCAGCACAAAGGAGAGTTGTTCCTAGCCCGATGGGCCCATGATGCCTCAGGCCATCAGGGCAGAGATGCCACCTATAAGTGGGCACGAGACCGAGGGGTGGATCTAACCATGGACTGTATCTCCCAGGTGATCCATAACTGTGAGACATGCGCTGCCATCAAGCAAGCCAAGCGGGTGAAACCCCTGTGGTATGGGGGAAGGTGGGCCAAATACAAGTATGGGGAGGCCTGGCAGATCGATTACATCACACTGCCTCAAACCCGCCATGGCAAGCGCTACGTGCTCACAATGGTAGAGGCCACCAGTGGGTGGCTGGAGACCTACCCTGTGCCGCATGCCACTGCCCGCAACACCATCCTGGGCCTTGAAAGGGAAGTCCTTTGGAGGCATGGTACCCCTGAGAGAATTGAGTCGGACAACGGGACTCATTTCAAAAATAGCCTCATAAACACCTGGGCTAAGGAACATGGCATTGAGTGGGTGTACCACATTCCTTATCACGCACCTGCTGCTGGTAAAGTAGAGCGATGCAACGGCCTGCTAAAAACCACCTTGAAGGCTTTAGGTGGGGGGACTTTCAAAAATTGGGAACAGCATTTAGCCAAGGCCACCTGGCTAGTTAATACCCGAGGCTCCACCAACAGGGCTGGCCCTGCCCAAACTGAACCCTTGCAAACAGCAGACGGGGATAAGGTTCCAGTAGTGCAAATGAGAGGCATGCTGGGGAAAACTGTTTGGATTAATTCTGCCTTGAGCAAAGACAGACCCACCCGTGGGGTTGTCTTTGCTCAAGGACCAGGGTGTACCTGGTGGGTGATGCAAGAGGATGGAGAGACACGATGCATACCTCAGGGAGACCTCAGTTGGGGTTGAACTGCCCATAACACGGTGCCTGTATGCATATCTGTATGTGTATATTCAGAGTAATGCTTGTATGTATATAGTTTAAAGGCTTAAGTTCAATATAATATGTTGGAATGGAAAAAATTCGGGGTGGATAATGTTGGAGGTTGGGGGAAGTGGAATTTTTCCCATTCTGTTGCTAGGCAAGTAACGATCGGTACTTAGAGGACATTTTACTCTCGCAAAAGAGACAAAGACTTTTTGGCTGGGCGGGCACGGGAACAAGAGATGGCAAGACTTGATAACGACACACGGACTCGCTCACAAGTCTCGGTGGAGACAGCAGTGGAAGGAACGGCTCTCCGTTTTTTTGGCTGCGACTGCAGGAAAAGAAAAGCCCGGCTTTGCACTAGTTTTTCTCTACCTGGTGGGTGAGTTCTCGGGGCACGGGACTCCAATCATCTCTTCCCCTCCGGGAGGGTGCATCTCCCAGCTGCACTGCAGCGGAACGGGACCCCCGCCTGCCACCACCCCGCGCCCTGCCTGCTGCCCCACACCCTGCCTGCCCCAACTGCGGAGTTTCCTGCCGCCTCCTCCGCTGGCTGGCCCGGGTGGGCTGACTCGGCCGCTCCATCTCCCGGCTCTGGGCTCTCTGCTGCACCCCCCGTCCATCTGCGCTCCACCCTGCTCCAGCCCGTCGGCCATTACGCGTGACACAGATCCAACCTCGCGCCACAGCGCCATCTGCAGCTTCCCGGGAGTCATCGCACCTGTCCGGCTGGTCTAGGAGCCCAACAGCGCCCCTGCTGGCCGTGACCGTGACTGCACCAACCGGGAAAGTGCCTGACAGTCCAGGGACATTTGCCACCGAGTTTTTTTTTGGTTTTGTTTACTGTTTTTTTTACCTTGTTTACTGTTTTTTGTTACTGATTGTTTGCCTCAGTATAGATACTAGTAAAAAAAACTCTTATTCCTTTTCCCATACCTTTGCCTGAGAGCCCTTGATTCTAAAGTTATAATAATTCGGAGGGAAGGGGATTCACATTCTCTGTTCTAAGGAAGGTTCCCACCTTCCTAAGCAGACACCTGTCTATCAAACGAAGACACTTTCTTATTTCTCTGTGGTGTGGACTCATCTGTTTACAATGGCAAGAGCACTTTCCAGTCTCAGCTCCTTTGGTGTGATCTACCTGCTGCCAGGATGCCTGAGTGTATCAAAACACTCATTTTTTGAAATGAGAAATGTTGTTTTCCACAGCCCTTCTGCACTGTACCTCAGATGCTCTGTTCCACCTTCAACTTCTGGAAGTGGTCTGTAAATTCCTCAGGCTGAAGATCTTTTCCATCTTATTTAATTTTATAGGTCACAGAGGAGCAGAAGCTGCTGGTATTGACACAAGTCCAAGGCCTACCAGAATGATGCTATCCCCACCGAGTGGCCAGCTGTTGGTGATGAATACTTGAGCTGAATTCATTGTATACTGGTGCTCTGTGGGGATCCTGCACAAATGCATGCCTGTAATGCCATGGCAGGAAGTCTTTGAGTGTGATGGTCTGAGTAGGAAGATGAGAAAAGTGATACATAAATGAGAGAAAGATGCAGAAGTGACTCATCCTGCACTGTGAAGGGCTCATGATTGAGAGTGGATGGCAGTGAATGGATAGGACAATGGCCCCTGCTGCTGTCCATGAGGAGGGCTGCTGATTTCAACAAATGGCAGGAATGTGGGAAAAAAATCCTAATACTCTTGTCCCCTGCCTTGTACCTCATGGGATGACAGAAAAATTTAATATCTCCAGACTTCTTTTGATACTTTCCAGCTAGGCGCCTTATTCTTTTTGTGCATGAAAAGAGATGCTGTGGAGATCAGTGCTGGAATTCCTGGGCATTAGGGACAATGGCTGTACAGAAAATTTTCTCACCTCTCATCCTGCACCTCTACCTGTAACTCCTATTCCTTCTCCATAGAAGACTATATGAAAGGGGAAATGTGTGTTCTCTAGCGCACATTTCCATAAAATGCTCCAAAGGCCACTGTTCACAAGGAAGAGGAGCACCAGGCTGAGACCCTCAGCTTACACAGCAGAAGGAAAAAGGAGGGGAGGAGACAGGTGTGTCTGAGAACATGGGAAATTGGAGAGGCATCTGGTGACTGAAATAAAGGAGTGTCGGAAAGGAGGGGAAGAGGGGGAGGGAAAGAAGGGAGAAGAACTTAGAATCAAAAACAAAAACAGAAAGTGGGGATGTAAGAAATAAACATAAACATGCCGAGGGCTATTGTGTCTTTTCTTATTATCACATTTCTATTTCATGCTGATGACAATACTTGGTGGCAAATTTGTTAAATCATTTCCAGACAATGGCTCCTTATCGGTTGCAGGAGGTTTTATGAAAGCTTATACTATTTCTGCTCCTCTAGGGACTGCAGTTCACTTCCCTGGAGATCTGAATTGCCCTCTATAGAACCCCATGCCTTTCCATTAGCGTCCTAATTTAAAAGATTTAGGCTTGCTGAAATAAATTTGCACCTTGTACTCTCAGTAAAATAAGGAAAATAAGATTGAAATTGGTAAATCCTGTGATTTAGGATTTAGGATTTAGGATGTTTTGCAACATGGAATCCAATTCAACTGCAACATTTGATGCTGGAATGAAGCATCACTGATAAGTTGCTCTACAAGCATCACATTGGGTGTTTCAGGCAGTTTTATGGGCTGGATACTGTAAAGTATCATTACATTCTCCTCCAGGAAGTCGTGTAATTTGCAATTAAATTTAACTTTGCTGCCCTGTAGGGCAATTGGCTCACTCTGTGCCATGTGGGACTTTGGAAAGTTTAATATTAATTTCACATTTCCTTCCTGGTTCCCACGACATTCAAAGCAGGGCACTTTTGTGCTCTGGCTTCTGTGGCATGCCAGCTTTTTTTGGGTGAAATTTTATATATGTGTAACATTTGTTACTTCCTGGATCCCAGAACGGGTGCGAAACATTCAGCATATGGAGAAACAGAATTATTAACACAGCAAAATGAGAGAGAAGCTTGTTACTCTTTGAAGCTTGTGGGATTAGGCAACGGGTGAAGGCAATACTTATCAGCGCTGGGGTTGGGTTTCTGCAGTCCAGAAGGCTACAGACATAAGGATGGGGTTGACAATTGTCTTTGCTCCTGCTCTCATCCTTCCAGGATCACAGATGTGCAGTCCTAACCAGGAGGTACTTCACACCCATGCTAACACATAGATCTGGCTTCAGGAAGTGCTAATGCAGAGCCTGACTATTTCCTCCTACAGGTGTGACCAGGCAGCAAACTAGAGATGGTCTGAGAGAGCCAGCAGCAGCGAGAGGGAGAAGAGATGGTAAGACAACGTGTGAAATGTGAGTGGGAGCATGTGGAGAGCTAGAGCAGGGAGAGGAAGAAAATTGTGCCTTCAGCATCCCGTGGAGGATGGGTTTTCCTTGCCCTGTATGCAGACAGACAAGGTAGCAATTTGGCTTTCCACAAACAGAGCTGTGTGGCACTGTACTGCAGCACTGAGCTCCTTGTGGGTATGGCTTTGTGACTCTGCCTTCAACACCGCCCTCAGGTTTATTTATCAGCCTTTGGCAGGAGAAACAGGACACTGAATAAGCCCTTTTTGCCAAAGATAATATTCAAGTTGCTTTTATCAACATTCATAACTGTATTTCCAATACAGCACCAAACCTCCCCGTCCCCTGTCCCACCCCAGAGCACAAACACATTTTTCTCAGTTTGCAGCAGTCTGAGGTGCGCTCTTGTGTACAGCTGGCAATAAATACCATGGCCAGGAAGAGGGAAACATTCAGCTACTTAATGACAAGGAAAGACCAGAGCTGCCTGGACAGGTCTATGTAAGGGTCAGGTATTTGCATCATACCAGTTCTCTCAGTTTCCTCCATAATCCATGGCAGGGATGAGCAGTTTCAGAGAAAAGAAATCCCACCTGTCTTGGGATATGAGATAATAACCTGCTGCCTAGATAAACCTAGGTGATTGGTGTAGACTGAACCCCTACTTTCTAGATGGATAAAGATGTGGGGACATGGTTTAGTGGTGGACTTTGCAGTGTTAGATTAACTTGATGCTCTTAAAGGCCTTTTCCAATCTAAATGATTCTATGATTCTATGAATCCTGCTGGCTACAGTGTGGTGGAAATCTTTCCAATTTCTCAGTCATTCAAGGTTCTGCCTGATCACATGGGACTGGGACAGGTGGTCCATTAGATTCAAATGCATAAATGTGAATTCCGCAGTGAAATGAAATAAAGGTGAGCTTGTCTAAGTTTTGATGATCTTGATCCTCATTTCCCAACCTTGTCTGTGTTGCAGAGACAGCCTTGGGGCTAGGACTGAATTCTGCGAAATCAACTGCTTCCCAGTCCCAGATATCCAGATGATCACCAAGCCGTGGCCTTTGGTACTATCAGAGAAATGAGCGTTTGGATAACAGCATCCAAAATGTTGTTACACATCCCCACAAAAAGGAAGCTCTCAAGATCCTTTTGGAATATGGGTCATCCAGTTCCTTTTCTCTTCAGGGTGCCATCAGTCTCAGTTTAACGGGGTACCACAGGCTGTGCTATGAAGAGGAATGGGCACCAATGCTTCTTTGTGCTCATAGATGTGCAAAGATGGCCTCTTCCTTCCTCTCCCTGACTTCCAGCTTCTCTGGAAAATCAGTGATATGAAAGTAACAAAGGTCATTTGTAAAGGTATGAGACAAACACAACTGAGGGCACTTCAAGCAGTTTTTAAGACATTAGTTTATATTCTACCCCCATACATTCATAACCAGTGCTGGCTCAGTCCACACTCAAACGGGAAAGGTAGTGTCTGGCACCAGTGCCTTGAACACTAGGAAAAAATCCAGCTATCCCAAACAGACAGTGCCAGACGTGGGGGGCTGTAACAGCAATGGCCCTCTGTGATGTTACATTATTTCATAGACAGCCTAATTTTATTTTTTCATGGTGAAGATACCACTGGTCAGCTAGGCTTCAGCTTTCTCCTAACCCTAGGTCTGAGCTACCTGTGACTATGGCAGGTAAATGGTTATTTTGGAAGCATTTCTGCTACACCATTCTAGACTAATATTCTGGAGGAACAAATCACAGTGTGGAACATAGCCTCTGCAAACTGATACTTAGCAGAATTATTATGTTCTGTACTCACAGAGAGCAATCCCTCCACTTCTTGTTATGGGAGACATCGTGTTCAAAGCTGAGCCACAACAGAGTGGGCTGTGTTTCCATGGGCTGAAATGTCAGGACGAGGATCTTATTCTGCTTTTGCACTGTCGAGAAGATGGAGAAGAGTGGTACAAAGCCTTCTTACTTTCAAACGTTAGCTTGGCAATTGCTGCTGCGCAAATACTTATTCCTAGGATTGCCCACTTCTGGGGGTGGTGGTTTCATACCTTTCCAGAGAAACTTGCGCTGACATAACACCATAACACCTGGCTAAAAGTTACACATCTGAGCACCTGGCATTTTTCTCTTCACCTGCACGGTGTGATCCTGAGAATATTTCCCAGATGGGGATCTCTGTATGGCTGGAAGCAGCAATGTAGCTGTACACAGTCACCAAGCATGGGGCATGTTCCCTGTGGTTATTTGCAGCCTGATGTTGCTTTTAATTGCTGATATTTCAGTTTTTTCAAATGAGAAACACCTTTTGATGATGACCCTTTGTTCCTCAGGTTGTGTCTGTACTCCTGCAGAACTCCCAATAGGGAAATACTTTCCTGGCTAAGTGTAGTGAATGTCAGTAATTACTTTCTTTCAGCTTACCACAGTTCTCAGGATTAAGATTAATAAAACACTGACTCTTGGCAAAGAAGCTTAAATAAAGGATGGGTACTTCAAGTTCAGCCTGCTATATTGATTAGATAGCTCCATTTTATTTCTCCCTGTTCACTGAAATAGTTTGAAGCTGTTGCATAGCATAGGGAACTAATGACAGCTGTACTTGAGATGAAATGGCTTTGACGCAAATGCTATTGAGAATAAATTTAAAGTATTGTTATCTAGACATCATAAAAGTGACTAAAATCTAGAATGTAAGCCCTAAAGTAATACAGACAGAGAACTGGTGAACACAGAGCAAAGTAGGAGGGCTGATTCTCTGATAAAGCACATTGTTGTTCAGCCTCACCCCATGCCACCCTAGGCTGGAGTGAGGCAACTGGAAGAAGGAGGAAAATGCAAGTGAGAAGATTGCTAAAATCATCAGAAGTGAGAAACAAGCACTGATGCCCAGGCAGACATGGCAGAGTCTCTGACTGGATGACAGAAATGGGTTCTGCAAAGCTATTAAGAGCTTGTAAGGGGCAAATGAGAAGGACAGGACAGCAGAGAAGATGACTCAGCAATACGCAGTGTTGGAAATAGCACAAGGATATGACCTCCCCTGAAGTGACACTTTTTTATTGGCACAGACTGAAATTCTACGTGGTTGTTTGTCCTACTGTATAATCAGCAGTAACTGCAAATGCTTTTTCACAACCTTAGCCATTTCTGTCTCAGGGTTTAGGAAGACACTGAAGTTGTTGCTGCGTCTCTGGCCTTTTTTTGACCTTCACACTTTTATTTAAAGCATTTGTCTATTTTGCAAATTTCTGTGGCATTCACATTCAGAAGACATCAAGTGCACACATTGCAAGATTTAGATTGTATGCTCTCTATTATCTCATGCCATCAGCTCACAAATGAAATAGCTTAGGCAAAAGTATGCAGGTACAAGGCACGATATTGCTCAGAGTAACTGTGAAAATGTCCCTTGCTCTATGGTGCAGTTTAAAGCGATTGCTAAAAACCTGGCATGAATATATTTGCTGACATTTCTGTGAAAGACCATTCTGCGGGCTGGGACTTAAATAGCATTTTATTTCAAGTTTACTCACCCAATAAATAGCATAAATTGCTCTGCCCTGCCAAGGGTTCATCTTTGAGCACTTCATTTCATAAACAATCCTAATCCCATCCCATCTGTTTTGCCTTCTCCCGAGCTTTTTGGATGTACTAGAACTGTTGGTTATTTTCTGGGGACTTGAAAGGGGGGAGCAGAAACACCACGGCATTGTATATGCCATACAGAAACCATATAGAATAATCCACAAGCTTCCTCCGGGAGGAGCAGAGGAGTGAAGGAATTTAATACAACTGGATACTCAGTATTTTATGTTTTCATCCAAAGTTTATAATTACTTTCATGATGTGAACTGTTGAATTTGTCTATAAGCGCGTAAATATGTGTGTGGGAAAAGTTTTTAGACTGCAAAAGGTTTTGGGTTTTTTTCTCAAGGGTTTATATCCTTACAGGACAGAATAATATGGTTTTGAGTAAACAAAACATAATATATGTTGTGCTTTAAAACCTCTCACAGCCCTATGGCCTCTCCAAGGGTATGATGAGAGCTCCCTGGCTTTGGACCATCTTTGCCTCAGCACTGCAGAAGTGCAGAGCCTGTGGGTGCTGCTGGAGATGACACCCTGAAGAATGAGGGAAAGGTTTTGGTTTTCCTGTGTCATGATTTCACCCTGGCTGCCAACCAAGCATCATGCTGCCGCTTGCTCACACCTCCCCCGGTGGACTGGGGGAGAGAATCGGAAGAGTAAAAGCCTGGAAACATGGGCATTGAAATAAAGACAGTTCAACAGGTAAAGCAAAATCCACAAGCACGAGCAAAGCAAAACAGGGAGTTTATTTGCCACTTCCCATGGGCAGGCAGGTGTTCAGCTATTTCTAGGAAAGCAGAGGTCCATCACGTGTAACAGTGGCTTGGGAAAATAGAATGCCATCAATCCAAACATCCTCCCCCTTTCTCCTTCTTCCCCCAGCTTTGTATGCTGAGCATTATGCCATGTTATGGGGTAACCCTGTGGCACATCAGGAAAGAAACAGTACGCACAAAAGACTTCAAAAACTGCCAGTCCACTGTTTCAAGGGTCCACGGAAGAGGGAAATTTTCCAAGTACAGAAAGAGTTCAATGCAGGAACCATCAGGTGCATGCTCTTTCTGACATGTACAGACCTTCAGCTCTCTGCCTCCCAGCGACTGCTAGTGCATTTTCCAGCTGAATGACAGATGATGCCTGTGAGCGGGGGGACACATGAGCTGTGTCACATTTCTTACAATGCTGCCAGCACATGTTACAAAACACCTCTCTCTTTGCCTTATGACAGCTGTGCCAAAGCATGCTGGGCATGGCACTGTCTGAAGATTTAGAGTAGGGATAAATGTGGACAGAGAGGAAAGACAAAGATGAAGGAAGAGTATTAGTTTAACATGAGAGCCTGGGCCTGTGAATGGAGTGCAAAGCACCAGCTGAAAGGATGGCGCTTTCCACCATAACCCATGCAGCCCAGCCAAGACTTATTAAAAAGGACTGAGACCAGACATAAGGGACACTATCATCTTGTTTCCCATCTCATTAAATGTTGCGACATCTTACTGTTATTTCATTGTGAACAATTTGAGTGGAAAGTACTTTGCTTCTTCAGAAAGTTGCTGTCTGAGCTTGGTGTCTAATTTTTCATGAAGATCAGAGAGCATAAGAGGAAAGCACTATGGATGAAATGTAATTGTGCTGTAACAAAAAGAATTTAAGCCAGAGGCTAACTGGGTTGGAAAAAATTTCATAACAGTCCCACTTTGGACATTACATGTTATCCTTCTTGACACAAGTTTAGCACAAATAATTGCAAGTTGCTGCATCTGTTCAATGTTGTTTTTTTTCCCAGCTCTTCTTAGTGCAGACCTGCTTAGAATAAGCACCTCCTTTCACATATTTGATCCACCAAAAATGCATATCTGAAATACAAGTTCAATCCTGTCAGTGGCTTCAGCAAGACCAGCACTAACCCAAAGCTCTGATTGGGGCAGTCTATAGGCAGGACAAATATTTCCTCCCTGGCTCTGTGCAATGTCCCACAGTTCATCTATCCTTACTGCATTACTGAGCAAGTCCATGTTCTAGCTTGGCTTTCAGCAATGTTCTTCAACTGTTTTCTTGTGCTCCAAAATACAAGCTTTGCTAAAATGATCAAACCAGAAATGAACCTTCCCCTAATTATCCTATTACGATTTGCTTTCTTTTATATTCTTGTGGATGAAAAGCTGGACATGAGCCAGCATCATGTCCTTGCAGCCCAGATAGCCAACAGCTTCCTGGGCTGCATCAAAGGCAGTGTGGGCAGAGGTCGAGGGAGGTGATTCTGCCCCTCTGCTCTGCTCTGCTCTGCTCTGCTCTGCTCTGCTCTGCTCTGGTGAGATCCCATCTGGAGTGCTGCATCAGCTCTGCCTCATTCTTGGTATAGAGATAGGAGAAAAGTTGGCCCAAGGCCCCTGCTCAGGAACTGGTTGGGTGTCAGCCAGCAGGTGGTGAGCAATTGCACTGTATAGTATACTCTATTTATTTTATAATTTTTTTTTTTAAAATTTTCCCTTCCTTCTCTGTCTTATTAAACTGCCTTTTTCTCAACTAATTAATTTTCCTTTTTTTTCTTCCCAGGCCTTGCCACATCCTACTGAGGGGGAGAGTGAGTGAGTGAGTGGCTGCGTGGTGTTTAGCTGCCTGGTGGGTTAAACCATGACACTTCCTGATGCTAATGGCAGAGTTCTAACAAATAGAACTGCAGAATAATTCGGGTTGGAAGGGACATTGGGAGGGGTCAAGTCCATCCTCCTGCTCAAAAGGAGGGCTAGCTTCAAAGCTAGATTAGAAAAAAAATGCCAGTTACATTAAAAATAACACATCGCAGGTTTCAGGTAGCCAACAGCGAATATAATTCTTAGTGGATGTTGTGATCATAAATTTTCAAAGGAAAAAAGAAGGAGAAAGCACTTTGGAAAACAACCGTTTTAATGGCCTCTTTTTTCATTTGAATTTATCATCCTATGCCTGGAAAAGTACCTAGCCTTGCCTTACCTAGAGGACTGGAGGCAGCCTGGACTTGAATAGTTGGAAGATCAGGATGAATCCAATAAACAGCCGGAAAGTGGGCATAGGTGACTTGTTTCTTTGTAGGCAGAAAGAAAACAATGGAAAAGAACCTGGAGGCAGGGTAGGTATTAAGAAGCCCATCTTGATGTAAAGACATAATTTCAGTCAAATGTGAGTAGAGCTACCTCCTTCCCTCTCCTATAAAAGCGTTCAGAAGCCTTAAGCAATCTTGCAGAGAGGGGGAAAGCAACAGTAATGGTATAACCATTTTTATTCTTTGTTTGGCAGATAGGATGTGAGTGTCTTATAAAATCCTTCATAGTTTTCTTCTATGATAGGCTCCTTCTTCAAAGTTTGTTTAAGGGAAGCACCCTCTTAGAGGAAAAATGTGATTCACCCAGCGCTCAGTAAGCAGATAAAGTGCTATAATGATGTACAGCTTTATAAATATAATATTATTTGGTATAGAAAGCAGTCAAATATGATTGCTAGCACTCTAGGGTAGTGAATAGGTCTGACTTTGGTAAACTCTGTATGTGGAGGAAGCTGGGGTTTCTTTTACTTCTACATAGACCACAATGTGGAGACTCATGAGTTCTAGGGGCTTTGTCTGAGCTCACATCACAGCTGATGTGAGAGAAACAATTCTAATTAGTTGTTGTAAAAATTGCAGCTTGAAACAAAACATTGAAAAAATGTAATCTGGACAAAGAGAACCCAAATTTTCAGATTTTTAATTTTGAATTCTATTGATTTTTATTTTTCTTTTTATTGCTCTGAATGTTTAATGCACTTATTATTTCTTAACATTCAGCAAAATATTAATAATCCTTTTTACAGGATAATACTTCTAGCTACAATAAAATGCAGTGTCTCTTCATCCCATTGAAAAGGATAAATTTCTATTTCTGTATTTTATGTCTATAATTAATTTTTAAAGTGTCTCCTCTTTTTAAAAGGTATTTTAAAATCACACTTGAACGTCCATCAGCATTTTTTATGCCTTTTAGTGCATGAGCTCTGTTTCTTAAATGCACATCCAGCAGGCACTTCCATGCTCCTGGTCCAAGTAAAGCAGCCTTTGGAGATCAGTTTGTGCGTCACAGTTCATCAGTTCACTGTCAGAGCCCAGATAATCTATCACTGTGATGGCAGCAGTGCAAAACACAGCTGTGGCAAGATTTTAGGTGTGGGTTAAACTTCAGGTATCTTCCTGAGCAATACTGAGCTCAGCTCCTGGTTAGGTCCGTGGCTGAATCAAAACTCCAATATACTAGCTCAAGTGCTTTCCTGAATTGAAGTCTCCAGCAGCCTCAGTGTGACGCTAATAGAGATGCTGCTAGACCCTTTAACATATACACATATTTTTGGAAATATCTGTGTATTCATAGTTAGCATATGTCATTGTATTCACATTTCTATAGGTCGTGTTTCCAAAATGGAGTTTGGAGATGCCCACGTCTCCTGGTGGGAGCACACCTGAACCTCAAAACTCCAACTGTGGCTGATTCATCAGCGTAGATCTAAGTACCAATTCACTCCTGGCATTTTCAGTTTAACTAATTATTTTCTAGGCTACAAAAGGATTACTTTTTTATTGCAACTATTATGACAGTTAAATGATACAGTAAGCAATTACTATGGGTTTATTATACCTTCTAAAGAACAAATGCAGTACTTTTATATGCTTCAGGAATACAATTAAAGCAGGAAATTTTCTAAGCCTTTGCTTCCCTAGATTTTAATTATTGCTGGAACTCAATTACAGGAACACAAAAAGGCATAGAAGAATAAAGGATGTTAAAGGAAGAAGCAAACTGTTGGAGCAGCGTGTGAGTTCTAAATGCACTTGCCTTTCACTTTGCTGACAGGCATTGGAGCTAAATTTTAGCAAGAACCTGGTCATTTTCTGAACAATTTGTATCAATTCACAGCTGCTGCTCCACTTTGGGTAAGGGAGCAGTTTTATGCGCAGCAACTACATGGGTGAACAGTTTTAATGTCTTCTTGGAATGACTGTCTCTCACTCCACTGAACCGAGGGATATAATTACACACTTTATAACTAGCTAGTAGCAAGTCAAAATTGCAGTAAGCATTTGAATATTTTAAGTGATGTTGTCAAGAATTTGGCCAATTCCAGGTCCAATTGCTATGCTTAGTACCTAGGAGACACTGTAACTTTATCCAAGGTAAACAAGAAAGCTGACAGGGGTGCTGACTGTCATTTTTGATCTGCCCTTTGGTTGCGATTCCAGAGAGAGAATTTCCAGGTGGAAACATTTCCTAAGTAGGTCACTTCTCCAGCTATAGCTACACCAACAGCATTCACTTCACTGTAACATGCCAAGCACCTCTCAACATAACTATTATATGTTATGACTCCAGTTTAAACTCCCAGGATGCGTCTGCTGAAGAATATTTCCCAATCCATTTATTTTTCCTTGTGAATTTTAATATACCGCTAAAGCCAAGAGTTTATCTTTCATGGGTTTTGTAATTGTGAATGCTGTTCATGCTCTGTAGCGGGTCTGTGTGTGGCAACTGCTAATCAAATCCTACTGTCTACCAAAACGATGCCAACTGCATCTGAAATTTGCACACCTCAAGGGCTTTACGTTTCTTTGTCTTAAGTATCTAATTACTTTAATAAGGAAAGAGTTCAGGGGAGTGCTAATGCAGTAAAGCAATTTTCTATCTCTGTAATTTCCCCAGCCTGCTTTTTGACAATGTATGTTGTTTCAAGTGCCTTGCAAGATACACAACATTCCATAGCAAAATGCTGTTAGGTACTAGAGAGGGCTTTTGAGTTGGGAATGCAAGATCTGTGAAGTGCCAGAGTTTCAATAAAGGGCCTCCCTCTCTATATCGGCTTTTTGCTGATTAGTTACAATTACACTACTGTCAGTAGCGTCTACAATGCTTTATGGATTTCTTTTGACCCAGCTAAGCCCCTGTTGCTTTTCCTATTTAATTGTAAATATGAGTTTTAAATGCTTCCCATCAGTTCTTGGGTGAATGGGCAGATATTAATGGTGGGGAAGGACAGATGCATATTAATTACACCATGGCTATTTCTATCTGCTGTTTCTCTTAGTTAAAAACAATCAGGACTTTTTCTGTCCACACCTTGGTGCAGGCAGCGTTGCTAAGCTACTGCTGTGCTGGCACACGTGGGCAGCGTCATTTAGCTGTGAGGATCAACAGTGCTCCAGTGGCCAGCAGATGTGACCATCTCCTTCATGTGTGTGCCTCAGGTGACATAACACCTGGGGCTCAGAATGGCATCAAATGGATAGAAGAATAAGATGGAAAAACCCCAGAATTAGCTACTTCTGTTTTCAAAACAGTAGGCTCTGTGCACTGCCCAGTCCTATGTCCCCAAGGACAAAGTGCTTAGAGCACAATGCCTTGCATGGTTAGTGGACAGTCCCCCTGCCAGCACTGGGACAAGCTGATCTAACTGCAGGGGAAGGAAGAGGCATCTTCACCCCATCATGGATCCTTCCAAGCACAAAATTCCCTGAAGATCTTAGACAGCCCAAGTGTGACTTGGGCAACATTTTTGTGCCTGAATTCAAACCCATGTGTCATTCCATGCCCAGATTGCAGAAGCCTTTTGCTGATGGTGTCTGTGGACACTGCTGAGGCTTTCTGGTATCCCTGAGCCCATCTGATGGAGCCATGTGTAGTAGAGGCTGGCACCCAGGCCAGCCATGACCTGGAGAGATCTCCTCATCCACTATGGGAAATCTAGAGGAATCTCCTTCCTGCCCAGCTGGCCAGACTCTGTCCTGGAGCTGTAAGTACAAAAACACTCCCTAAAACCACAAAAGACGTTGTTCAGATCTACTCTAGCTGAATACATAATTAGCGTACTATTATGTAATACACACCAAAATATATGATACAGAATAAAATACATAATTACAGTACATCAGGGCTGGAAACCTTGCTTTGGTGACTGTAGCCCCCCATGGGCAGTGGAACAGGTTGCCCAGAGAAGCTGTGGATTCCCCATCCCTAGAAGTGCTTGAGGACAGGTTGGATGGAGCTCTGAGCAACCTGGTCTAGTGAAGATGTGCCTGTCCGCAGCAGGTAGGGGGTGGAACTAGATTATCTTTAAGGTCCCTTTCAACCCAAATCATTCCATGATTCTGTGATTTTATGGTTTTTGGAGCAGTGTTGTTACCAGTTGAAAGATGAGCTAAGCTTGGAGTAGCCTAATGTGATCCTTATGGAACAGGAACATAAGGACTGCCACTTGGGATTATCAGACAATCATAAAATCCTTTAGGTTGGAAAAGACCTCCAAGATCATCATGTCTTATCATTAACCCAACTTTGCCAAGTCCACCACTAATCCAGGTCTGTAAGTGCCACGTCCACAAGGCTTTTAAATATCTCCAGGAGTGGTGACTCAACCATTTCCGTGGTCAGCCTGTTCCAATGCCTGACCACCCTTCCCCTGAAGAAATTTTCCTGATATCCAATATAAACTACCTCTGACCATTTCCTTTTGTGTGGTCACTTGTTACTTGGGAGACAGACCCCACCTGGCTCCACCCTCTTCTCAGGCAGTGGTAGAGAGCGATAAAGTACCCCCTGAGCCTCCTTTTCTCCAGGCTGAGCACCCCCAGCTCCCTCAGCCACTGCTCGTAGGACTTGTTTTCCAGACCCTTCCCCAGCTCCATTGCCCTTCTCTGGACTCGCTCCAGCAGCTCAGTGTCCTTCTTGGGGTGAGGGGCCCAGAACTGAACACAACACTCAAGACATGGGCTGAGTACAGGGGGACAGTCCCTGCCCTGGTCCTGCTGCCACACTGCTGCCGATACAGGTGCCATTGGCCTTCTTGGATTAGGTGCCTCTTCCTTTTTTCTTACTAAGGGGAGTAAGGGCAGCTTGCCCTGAGCATTTAACTTCAGCTGATGGTTTGCACCTGGTCACTTAGCACTTCTTAGGTTATATTGGTTAATATTATTTAACCTACACCTGAAAATGTCTTGAAATGGGAGATTTTAACAGAGAAAAACACATAACTTTGGCTCTCAGTAAATGCTCTGAATATTTGATTAACTGCCTATGTTTCTTTGTTACTCTTTAGACATGGTCTTTCAGCTTCAGCAGTCACTTTGGAAAGGGATCTGAGGATAAAGCCCCAGGATCTGCCATGGTAACAACATCATTTTTTCTCTGTTTCGAAGGATGGATTTGTCAGTGACAGAGAAGACACTGTTGTGATTAGGCTGGTAAGCTTCGGCTTAAGACCTTGGACTCTGTTTCAGTTCTGCTGGAGGCTTTATTTATAAAATCAAGAACATCAGATTTTGGGCCCTGGTCCTCTGAGATGCTCTTTAACTACTGGCTCTCATCGATCCAAACATTCCCTAGTGCTTGTACCTCAGTGTGTTTCGTAGGGGTCTTTCCTCCTGGCACGGACTTCTAAACATTCCTACATAGGGCAACAATACAACAGAAGCAAGCCTTGAACAGCCTGGAAAGGGAAGTTAAAAGCTGAAGTGCATATTCTACCAGGGACAGTGGACAGCAGAGCTGGTTTCAAATCAAGGTGGCTGCTTTTGTAAGGCTTTATTTCATCCTTCATTTTTCGTCCGTGAAACGTCTCGGTGATGGCTGCAAGGAGCTCCCCTGGCTTTGCTCTTGACCAGGGCTGTGTGGCTCCCCCCCTGTGCCCAAAAGACACAACACAATTGGCCAAACACCCCAAGGGTATTGGCAAGTACCATTGGAACAGCGTTCCCTGTGTTTAAAAAAGTGTAAGATGAAGACCCATCCTCACTGGACCCTTTGTAACGACCCCACGGAGCTCCCTTTGAAAGACACTACTCTCGGAGCAAGACTCTATCCACTAATGAACATTCCAGGTCGCTCCAAGAGCAGCTGGTAAGTAGCTGAATAAAAGATTGGAGTGTAAACACTGGATTGAACTTGTCTGTTTGATTCTCATGAGTTTTAACTCTGTGGATTTCCACCATTCTTTGGCTGCTGAATGAAGTAATAATGATCAGTGCAGGACTAAGGTATTCTCTTCACAACAGCCTACCAGTAAACTCAGTTAATTATTTATAATACAACTGGAAAAAAGTTCTTTTCCTTAACATTCTTGCAGTTAGCATGAACAAAAGACAAGAGCACTGAGATCTGTTTGTAAACATAAAAAGAAAAAAAAAAATTAAAACCCACCCTAACAATATTCAAATATAAGCTGAAATAAATAAAGCAGATATAGATTTCAAAGCACAACAAAAAAAATCAAAATATTTCAGGTAACAGGAGATATTTTCAAGGCTCATTTTGCATCAATTCAGAATTATGCATTGAAGCAAAAATTTTATTAAGTGAAAGAGCTCATTTTACAGGCTTGGCAGAATTGGTTGGCTGAACTCAGCCTCATCTGGCACTTTTGTAAACATATCCATTGTGAAAGGAGTGCCTCTTGGGTGGAGCATCAGTATCTCCAAAGTATTCCTCTCTTCAAATTTATTTAAGAAAGGTGGTGTAGGACTACTGAAAATTGTATTTTCTGTCTTTCTTTTTCCTGAAACCTGCAGCCCACATACTTCTTCAGGTATATACTCCAGTGTCTTTAAAAGTCAGGCATCAGCCTGAATCATAAAATTATAGAATCATATAATGATTTAGGTTGGAAGGGTCCTTAAAAGTCTTTTTAGTTTCAACTCCCCTGCCATGGGCAGGGACATCTTCCACTAGATCAGGTTGTTCAAAGTCCCATCCAACCTGGTTCAAGATGCATGCAAAGAGCTAATTCTGACTTAAAATCAGATTTTATTCCAAGTAGTGGTGAAAGTCTTTATGCGAGCAAGTAGAGTGGGATAGCATGTTGCAGCAATCCCTGGACAGAGCAATAAGTGGATAAATCTGGCATGTACCTGGTCTGTCCTGGACTGCTGCTTGCTTGGGCTTTTGTATCTCTCTAAACAGCTTTCCTGCTTGGCTGATAAATTGATTAACCAAATTATCACTTTTCCCTCTCAGTTTGGAGGAATAAGCTGTATTTCCATTTGAAAGATGAATTCTGGGCAAACTGATGCTTTAGATCCAGCAGAGAAGATAATCCCATGTGAAGTGATTAGCTCTTCAAGTAAATTACACAGTTAGTTCCATTAGGAAACTGTCTTTACTGTTCACTTCTCTTAACTGCTTACATGACACACTTGTAAAGCTACAGGTTTAGATTAGTGGCTTTGTCTTAGTTTATGGCTGTGCTGCTGTTAATTGTGTTATTGGTAATGCAATCTTACATTTCCTAGTTCTCATATACAACAACCATTTTCTTGCATCTGTTCTTCTTGCTTCGTGTTTTTCTCCCCTGTTTGCATCTCATTTTTGGGGTTTATGCCAGCATAATGACATGCCATTGAAATCAGAGCCAGGACTCATTAGCTCTAGTAATTACCACCTCCTTCTGTCCTGGGGGTGTAGAGCATCACTCCTTTTCCTACTGTCAGCCAAGGCTTTCATTAGTAGAGCTATCCACAGTGCTAACAATCTCTCTTGGAGCAACGGGCTGCTCCTGTGTCCACCTAGAGTGTGGGGATGCTCTTCTCTCAGCCTGTAGATCTCCTCCCTCTCCTCTCTTCTCCCTGAATCACAGATATAACAGCCAATGCAAGCTGCCAATGTACATTTGAAAATCTCCCTTGTTATGATTACTTATGACTTTTTTCCACAACCAATTAGAAAAATATTTTCTTTCAAATGCCACTCAGATTTCTGCCCCTTTTTTCCCTTTCTCCACAGTTTTGACTACTCTTTTGCCCACTGTAACCTTCTATTGCCTCCTTCTTTCTCCCTGCTTTCTGGGTATCCCTCCTTGCACTAAATCATAATTGAACTTGCCTCAAGTCTCCATCTCACTTCTTGAAAGGATCAAAAATAAAATGAAGAAGGATACTTTACTGTTGAGAAACTCCAGATCCAATGTCCCAGAGACCACCTGGTTGTGCCATCAATTCCATTTGGAGTAAAATGTGTGCTGGGGAGGCAGATCTGGGGATCTTGGTTCTTGTCATGCTGTAGATATACTGAAAATAATTTTGTCCCATTATTATATATGCTTTGCTCATGCTGCTAAATATTTATTTTATTTTGATGAAAGCTTATTTAAGACACTTTTGTTAAAAGGGGCTTTTACCACTCAGTTATGATGAAGGAATAGCATTTGGTTTATTTGCTTGTTGAAACCTGGCATAGCCAGGATTATCTTTAGCATTGGCAACAAATGGCTAATTCCTCCTCTTTAAAACCAAGAGGGATAGGAAGGCAATTACTTTTTGGGCACTGAAGATATTCCTTTCTCTCTGGGCTGCTGAGGTTCAACACCAGAGTTTGGTTTTGATTTCCGACTGTTGTGTATCATTGCTCTTCTCCCATCACTGCTAGCTTTTCTCCTGACAGACATTACAGCTGAATGACAACAAAGAACTTGATCTCCTTCCTGAAACCTCAGTGAGCCATGCAAATGACTGTGGATGCCATAATGTTTGGAGACCGAATCTGAATTTCTACACTGACAGAAGAGTTGCCCTGTATGGTATGTCATTGTACTGGATCAAGGGTAAGGCCTTCTAGGGCTAATTAGCACTGCAAAACAGCTTCTGATGTTTCCTGTTAGGAAAGTGACATTTGAAGACTTATGTCATTAACTAGAAGATAAAATGGAGATAAATGACCTATTTTTTAAAGACAATTAGATTCAGTTCTAGCATTTACATGTATTTCTGTCATACCAGCAAATGCATTTGCATAAAAATAAAGCAATTTGTTAAAGATGAAGGCACCATTTCAGATAGGAGTCCAAGAGCAGAGGCTGCTTGTGGCAGAGCACGTGAGTTGTGCTTGGCTAGCCCTGCTTCCCTGGATTCTCTGAGAGCAGAGGTCAGACCATGAAGGGCAACAAATTGGATTGTTTCCACTGATACCAATCCATCTGTGGGCTGGGTTTGGGTTTGTTTTAGTTTGTTGTTCCCCCACACACACTGGCCTGGGTCTAGATCTTCACTACAGGATTTTCAGAGGCAGAATTTGATAATTTTTGTCCCCATCTGGGTAAGAGGCATTCTGAATCTTGGAGTGGGTTCCGCCTCTGAACCGAGCTAAGCCTGGAGAGAAGGTTTGTGCTTGTACAAAGCCTCCCCCCTTTGCCTCCCCTCCTCAGGCCACACTCTCCACCACAGTGTGATCCAATGGATATCTACTCCTACAAGCATTGGCCACCACTGCCACATGCTTTGCAACATAAGAGTTTTAAAAGTTCAAATAATGTACAAGATGGCACAAGAAATGCAGAGTCTGAATCTGAAGTTTCTTGAGGTTCCTTGAATCTTGGAGGGGCAGCTTTTTTTTCATGTGCTGAAACACAGATGGTGGTTTCAGATCTCGGAGCTTCAAAAATATGCTGGAATAGGTTAGTCTGGAGCTAACCCATGTTTAAGTCTGTTACTGCAGGTGAAATTACCCTAGAGACATATCTGATCTGCCATGGTCCTCATTCAGTAAGGTATGTAATCACATACCTAATTTTAGGCCAATTAATAACTTTCTTCAATCAGGTTGCCTCTTTGAAGTTCACAGGGCTATTCATATCTCCAGGTTAGGCACATACATCCAAATATCTTGCTTAATTGGAGTCTGTGATTCCTTATATTGGCCAAGATCTAGTGAAAAGATTTTATTAACAATTAAGTCGAAATTGCGTATTTCAAATTCCTTTTATTATCTCACCAGGGAGCATTTGTATTGTTAATTAATGAAATGATTATCTCAAATCAGCTTTCACAGTGCTTGAGAATTTTACAAGTATCACAGTGTAAGTATAACAAAAGGAAGAGACCAATTCTGCTAGTATAGTTAAACCTTCAGAATGTATAGATTAGATCATAGAGAATTTAATTTAACATTCTCTAAAGAGTTTCACAGGTCTTTTTCTGCAAGATATTTTCTCCCTTATCCATCTATTTTAGAGCTGTGGTTTTGCACTTCTTTTCTAGCTAGTTCATTTTTATCCTTAAGGGCACACTGTATTTTTACATTTCTGAATCTTCCTTACACTTTCACTTCCAAAAATAGCAAAAACCTCTTTTGGAGAAATTTGTTCTTTATTTTGCATTTTTCAGAATGAGTAAATAATACATCCTGTTATTGTAAATAATGCCTGCAGGTGTGTAAAACCCTGTAGTGGGAAAACAGACACGATTTTAACATAGTGAAAGAGGTAAGAGACCATCTAAACTCTTGGTTTTCCTTCTCAGGCCTTGAAAACTTTTGTGCCTTTGCATATTCAGGGACAGATATTGTGCTATTCAGCCAGCCCTGTGCAAAGCTGAAAATGTTACATAATGGTCTCAACAAGCTGCTATGGAGCATGCTGGTAGTCACCACTTATATCTGGAAGCCTGTGGGTTTCTGATCAAGTTCCTTTCTCTGCCTGCGAAATTCCAGATGGGTGAAACAAACCCTGCTCCCAGCATTGCTTCCCCTAAAAAAATCGGTTGTAGAGTAAAGCCCTTGACTTATACATTTTTGTACCTCTGAAGGGCATTTGTAAGATAGATGTACTACACAAAAATCACAGAGCAAGAAGAAATCCCTGCATTCAAATTATTGGGAGGTGAGACAAATGTACCACATCTCATGTCAGATTTTTGATTATCTATAAGGAAAAAAAATTCCAGACAATACTGACTGGCTGAATCTTCCCAGAACAGGATTAACTTTTGCTATACAGCTGAATTGACTGATGATGGGATGGCCAATATTTGATGTGGTGTTGCTGTCAGCAGCACGGCAATAAAACAAAGCAATAAGGAACAGGGCCAGCACTCAGAGAGCTGAGCAGCATTTGTAAAGGTAATTCTACAGCTTTACAGTTGCTGAAAACATGTGCTTTGATGTGCTAAATTAGCATGTAAACTCAAAGCCAAAGGTTTAAAACACTCAGCATTGCAAAATTGTGTTACAGTATTTAGCAAGTGTAAATGACCTTCAAAGGAATAACAAGAGCATAAATAGAACTGGGACTGAACAGACCTTTCTTTAAGTAGAAAACCATACCTAATGATGGCATTTTTCAGTGCCTTGTGTCACACAGACAAATCCAATGATGGCAGTTCCTCTCTGTTATCCCAGGATAAAGTGGAAGATCCTGGATTGTGGCAGGCACAGCACCATGGATGGGGAAGGCTGCCACATTTGTCCGTGTCCCTGGGCCAGAGCTCAGCAGTTTGTGTGTGCTGGGCAGGCAGCTCTCCTGGAATTATGCTGCCTGTGGAATTAGCTGGTTATTTAGGTCCAGCCTGGAAGTGATTTTTGTGAGCTACACGCTTCCCCTCAAGGAGTCCTGAGGCTCTGGATGTACCTGGAGGAGTGGGAGGAAGTATGTGCATGGACACGCCAAAGTGAATTGTTACCTTATCGCTGTGTCCTTGACTTGCCTGTGGGGTTTTTAATGGCCAGTTTTTGTTGAAACAGTTCAGCAAACTTATTGTTGATACTTTCTGATAAAGTGTTCTCATGAGCCCCAGTTCAGCCAGGCATTTCAGGACATGTTCAAATCGAAATCCTGCAGAAATGCACTGGTACGTTGATGAAGTCAGCAGCTGTAAACACATACTTAAATAACCAAATCCTGTGATTTGGTGCTGCACATTGTAAAGTATCTACACGTGAGACAAGTGCCCAGACACGGGTATGTAATGCTTCCTTAGATGCCCTGCAGCACCCAAGATGCATGGCAAAAAAACCTACAGAAGGCTCGCATCCATCAGCAGCCAGGGGCCCAGGGGTGTATGCTGGAAATGCAAGTGTGATTTCTCACCTCCTTGCACATTCACAGCGGTGTAAACTTAAATGAATGGCAAAGTGGGTTGAAAGTGGATTGTAAAGTGAGAAGTATACTTCTGAGGGCATATTTCTGTTGCCAGTTTTTAAGATACTTTTTAGATATATTTGTCAGTGTAGATCTCAATACGTTTCTAAGCAGACATTTTCTAACCCCTTAAAATCTTCCCCACCTTCCATTGCGATGCTACAGTGCCATCCCGAAAGGTACTAGGGGAATCTGTTACCATTTTCTGGAAATGTTACCCTGTTTTATAACAAAAGAAAATGTCTGCACCTGCCTATTCTGCCAAGAAGCCTGTAAAAGGCTCAGGAAACTCAAGAGTGGAACAGCACTGTTAATTGATTTGACAAGGACAACTCTTGCAGAGAGAGGAAAGAAAGGCTTCTTCATTTCTGAAGTATCTTACAGGGACTTTTAATTCTGCTTTATTTCGGGAGAGAAGTGGTGGAGGGAGATTAACACGTTACCTGTGAATAGAGGCATTCACACAAGCAAACAAACACTGAAGGGCTTCAATGACTGATTTTAATCAGTAGTGATTAAAGTCAAGAGAGAGGCAGTGTGACAAAATGAGTGGCTGTTCATGCTTTCCTACAGTTCAAGGTTTCTGGAATTTACAGAGTTTTAAGCACCTCCAGGTCAATTACAAAAAAAATGGACAATGCAAGATTGCGCAAGATGCTTGTTATCAAAACAAGAGATGAGGACAAAGACTCATCACTCAATTGCAGCAGTTTGTGCTGCTAGCAAAGCCAGCTTTGAAAGGCTTTGCCTTTATGCTGAAGACCCTGTGTGCTGGCTGTTTTCCTCAAGAATCTATTTCTTCAAGAATCCTTTGGATTGGGAAGGGTCTTGAAAGACCATTTAGTCCAGGAAAATCAAGATCATCTAGTCTAGAGAAGTGACAGTTCTGCCTTACTCTTTGCTTCGGTAGAGCCCCTGCATAGAGCACACATACTATGAACAGCTCAGGCAAGCCTCTTGACTGGGGAAGTCTAAACTTCTGAACCCACTACTGGAGATTTTCATCATCTGGCAGCCAGAATAATTTGGAGCAGAAATAAAAAAAACTCCAGTGCTCAGCAAAGGTTGTTTAAACAGTCATTAGAATATCAAATAAATATGGTGAAATATTTTCTTGCTAAAATGTTATTTGCAGTAATTGCATATTTTATCTTTAACAGCTAGTTGTGTTTGTTACCTGTCTGATTTTTTATTCAGACTTAAACTGTAACAGCTTATTTAAAACTGCTTTTATTATTTTACCTATGCACGTTACATAAATGAGTGTCAATAGGAGCAGTACGAAAATGAATCAATTTGTAATTACAATAGCATTAAATATATTTTGCTAGTGTCTGAATGGAAAACATTTCACATGAAAAATTAATTCCACCCACTTGAAACAGGAAATCAAAATTGTGCTTTAGTCTCTGCCCTTTAAAAATAGCTGATAGTCAGCTTT
The DNA here is from genome assembly GCA_036785705.1 of Acanthornis magna. Classification (NCBI taxonomy): domain Eukaryota; kingdom Metazoa; phylum Chordata; class Aves; order Passeriformes; family Acanthizidae; genus Acanthornis; species Acanthornis magna. Next base: position 21,528,183 of record JAWUZG010000090.1, read on the forward strand.
TTATTTTCTTGTTTTATATTTCAGCTTTTCTGTGAAAAAGAAAGTCAACGATCTTTCTTTAAAATAGAATTATTTAAAGAAACAATAATAAGGTCCATGTTGGAAAAATTTAATAATGTATTTCCAGAAAATTTAGCTTGAACTGACTGCGAAGTACTGGTAAATAAGTTTAGTTGGTGAATAAACCTGAAAAGAATTTCTCAAACAAAGGACAAATGAAGTGCCCACAGATATTTCGTGCTGTTGTCCAAGCCTCATGAGTTATGCATGTCTTCCTACTTCATATGAAAGACAGGTAATTGCAGATGCAAGTTGTCATTTGAGTGCCTGAGGGTCCAGCTGTGCCTGCAAGTGTGAGGGAACAAGAATATGCATATTTTCATATATTCATATATCCATATACAGCTTGTTCATCTCCCAGTCAGAACAGCTGCTGCTGGAAAACCCCATCTTAAGAATATGGACGTGTGGATGTAATAGCAGAATCCCCAAAAATTATTGGGGAAATTACTTGATAGAAGCATTCTTATATGCCAGATCCATCCCTGCTTAATTAACAAGGCATGCATAGGCTGGCTGCAGTAGAATCATTGGGAGAGACATATTTTGGATACAGTAAGTCCTATGCACCATAGTTTCTTAAGCATATTATAAATAGAAAGAAAGTAGCATCTTGAAATAGAAGTCATGCAGGAATGCAAATAAAAATTCGAGAAGGATAGAGCAGGGCCCAAGAACAAGGCAAAGGGGCAGTTGATGTAGTGCCTTATTTCTTACAAGTTTGCACGTGGCATCTTGAAGGCTCCTTGCAGACAGCCAAGTTCCACAAGGGTAAAAAGCAGCTGAAAGTCAAGGCCACTATGACATATGTGAAAGAGAATAAATCCATGTTTTGAACTTCATGTGGGTCCTAGCAGCAACAACAAAACCAAAGATGTTGTCCTGGAAGAGTCTACAGGAATTTTGGTCTGAGGTGGACTGACGAATAGGCCCTGCATAATTTGTTTTGTAAATTGCTTCAGAAGCTAAAATGATTAAAAAAATGTATCACTGTTAAATGAAATTTAGAGGACCACTTTTTATTTTAGGCACTTACACTTGTATTTCCATTTCCTGATATGAAATGACAGATTTAAATATTACCTTATTGCAATAAATTAGTATTTTTCCTTTGTCTACAAACCTGGACTTGTGTCACGCAAACATAGGATATTCTACTCCTGTGTGTTACAAACCCAGTGTAAATCCATCCCAGTGTAATTTTTTGCAGAGCTCTTCATTGGTGGCTGAGAACCCTGTCCTCTTTAAAGGAAGCAAAAGATGTTTGAAGATGGTACCTAGTTCAAAGAAAAAGGAATATTAATAATAGCATACAATTAAAATTATTAAATAATTTTAATTTAAAAATAAAAATATCTTTGGACATTAGTTGTCCTAGGTGTGTGAAGATGGAGCCTGACTCAGCACAAATGAAGGAAAGCTGATTTTGTTTCCTGAGATTCCCAAATGAAAACAAAGATCCTTTGAGGGCCAATTCTCAAAGTCAGTTTTTGTTGACACTGACAAAATTGCAGGTAGGGAGTGCAAAATAGGCATGTCTGAAACGAGAAGCTGAGAACATTCAAACTTCAGAGTTCATGAATGTTTTTTTAATGTATTTTCACTGAAATGCTATTTGAAGCATTCCCACTGAAGAGCAGAAGAGAGCCAGATTGTCCTTTTTGCAGGAGTTTTCAAAATCTTAGAATTTATTTTTAACTAAAACTGTCAGTTTCCCACAAAAATAGCTAAGAAATATTTGGAAATTTTCTTGTGTGTTTCAGTTTAGTGGTAACACTAAAGTGCTTCGAGTAACTTTTGCTTTTTAATATGGTGACATTGTAAAACCAGATGTCATTTCAAGCTGAAAATTCAGACCTGGTGGTTTGAAAAGTATTGAAAGAACTTGATTGGCAGAATGCCCTGAGAGAACCGACTTTCTTTCTTTTTCTCTTTTTTTGCAAAATGAAATTTCACTGCAAGTGGTACGTGCCTACATAAAGGTTCTGTTTTGTCAAAACATTTTTTTTTCCACGTAAAAAACTTTGTAGAAAAGTGTTTGGTATCAGTCCTCAAGATTTGTTGATCAGCAAAACTTTAGGTGCTTACATACCATATAACCACTGCATAATGCATGATTTAAAGAAAATAAGATTTTATAATTTTTTAAGACTAACAGAACGAACTGCAGAGATAATGGGCTTGGCCTGAAAATTCTAGTTCTATTATCATACCCTATGCCAGTAATGTCCTTCCTTTGCTATTTTAGATGCGTATTCCGGCCAGACAGAAGGCAGAGCCCTATTGCTAAAATTTCTTAGCTTACAGTACAGGTTAATATTTCCAAAATGAGCCTATGCATCCTCATTTGTGCCCACATGAGTTTACATGGAAAGCTACATTTGGGGAATTCTTTTCTGCTTTAGCTGTGTGTGACAGCTGTGTACCGCAGGTTCATCTGCAGCAGGCTGTGTCCAGACCACTGCTGAAAGTGTGTGGGTATGGAACCCAGGGAAAGTAACTGCAAAAGAATAGGAGTGGAAGAAAAGAAGGTACTTACACATAAGCCCATTTGAGGTGCAGTTCTCAAATATGTTCATTTCCTTGCCCAAATATCGATCACTATTCCCTCGTTAGCTGCCGGCCTCGGGTGAAGTGCAGAGAGGGAAGAACAGAAAGGCTATTGCACAAACTGTGTTCCAGCTGGTGAGGTTTGTGAAGGGCATCAAGGAAAGGCTGCATGAATGCAGATGGGAAGAGACAAGCAGAGCAGGTGGCATGGAGCAATTTAATGCTCTCACTTCCTCAGTGGGGTCCAGAGAGCCCGTGAAGGACATTGCACAGGTCACTGAGAAGGAGAAAAAGGAGGATCTAGTGAGTCAAGGAATCACTTAAATTGGAAAAGACCTCTAAGATCTTAGAGGTCCATTAACCTGGCACTGCCAAGTCCAGCACTAAACCATGTCCCTAAGCACCATATCTAAATAAAGCATAGAGGCCAGAGACTAATTTGGTGATATGTACCAGCTAATATGACTTAGTCAAGAACAGTTCATGTTAAAACATCTATTTGCCTGATTAAGGGGAATTAAAAGCTGTGATATATCTTGACCTGAGCATGACTTTTGGCAGCATCTCGCATAAGAAGGTTAGGGAATGATCTAGATGAAATAATGGTGAATTTGGTGAATAATTGCGTTAAAATGGTTCCAGAAACTGTTAAGAATAATTCCGTCTTAAATTACCAGTGCATTTTCAGTGGAGTACATGACATGTACTCCAGTCACACAAGACCACGAAGGTCTGTCTGTTTTACTCAGTATAGACATTAACGTCTCAGAGGATGGAACCTGACAAATGCTTATAATCTTCTTAAAATAAACAAATTTGGTAAGAATTGAAAGTACTGGGGCAGATTTTAATTTAAAATAATCTAGATATTTTGGAGAAGTGATCCAAAATTGACAAGAGGGAGTGCAACCAAGGCAAGAGCAAAGAACTGTGGTTAAGAAAGAAAAAGTAACAGGCAGCTATCAAATGAGAAATATCTGCCAGTGCAGCTGTACTGTGAAAAAGCATTTGAGAATTGGAGCGGAGTACAAGCTGGATCCTTTCTGGGAATGCATTACAAAAAGTGTAATGTGCAAAGCACATGGAAATAAATGTATGTCTCTTCACTGTGCTGGGGAGATCTCGGAGTACCGGTACCAATCTGTAAAGTAGAATGAAAATGCGTAGGAGACATACAGGAAATAGTAATGAGATTGCTAAAATCTTTGGGTTGTATAAGAAAAGCCTGAACGAATTGTCCTTTTTCTAGAAAAGAAGATCAGTGAGCAGAAATTACAACCTCTTCCAGCATTTAATCTGACTGATAAACAGGAGTGGTGATAATTATTCCCTGTAACTGGATTGTAGGGTAGAAACTAACCAGTTTAACCAGCAAAAGAGATGTTGTGATGTGAATTGGAAGAGATCACTTTGGGAATTGGTTGGATCACTGTCTTTGGACAGTATTACAGATGGTTCAGGCCAGTGCCCATTAGAGAGGTTTTTCTGGTGTTACTCATAGCTATGAGGGATCAGAGGAAGGTGTTGAGTAAATTGACTCAGAGAGCATCACACAGCCCTGATTTTGCTAATTAACATTACCTCTTGGGGATACTCTATTGAGAAGAAGATTTGCAAAGATGTGTTAAATGCCACAGACTGATGGACTGAGCAGGAGAAGGCTCCTGCAGGTGAGGACCTTGGTACATATTGTCTCACACAGCTGCTGCTTGGGTGCACAGGCATCAGGGTGCACTGTTCTTGTCTGCCTATCGCTAAATGGGCACAGTCCCTATGAGAGCAATTGCTTTGACTATGCAAATTCTACGCTTTAACTGGGACAGAAAGTAATCTTTGCAAATATCCTCAGCTAAAGATAATCGGGAATGGAATAAAAATTGCCACCAGCAAACTGGCATTGTCAGTTGCTAGCTGGAGAAATACATTCTTTGTCTGGTATATTCTTACATCCTATGCTGAACTGCAACATCTTGTTCCTTTTGAAAATGTAGAACAATTTTAATTTCCTCTGGCAATAGATGGGGATGCCCCAGATACCTAATAATCAGGTTTAAAAAGGAACAATTCAGAGGTAATAGAGGCAGACAGTTGGTTTTCAAGTTGTCAAAGCCTGAGGCTACTATTTGATGACAACTTACCTGAAGCTGCAGTCCTTCCTTGCATGAAGCCTAATGCAGCAGTCTTCTCTGCTGCCTGGGAGTAGGACAAACCCCCAACCAAAATGATGCCAGAAATTGGGCTCATTAACCTTGAGCCAAAGTTCAGTACCCTGGGGTGTAACTGTCTTACAGTTCAGAGGTACCTTGTGAATGTTGTGGTCAGGCAGCAGAGTTGAGGCTGAAGAATTGCAAGCTCATAAATCTAAGATGTCTTAATAACACAGTCTGCAAGTAAAAGTGAATAGAAATGAGCTCCTTTTCTTTGAGGTTGTCTATAAATAGCCATAAAATCTCTTATCATGTGTCTGATTTATGAACAGACCATATGAGCTTGTCCAGCCCCAACTCATACCATATTTCATTTGAGGGCAGGAAGAGATTTAGTCAGATAACTCAGTGGGTATCCCCTTTGATCCCTGTCATCATATGGGTCTTTCTGTACCACAGTTGTAATCCTATGATCTGTTGCTGAAAACTGTTGTGTCCTTTTCTGCTACACAGGACTAGCAGCTGAATGTTGGCTTTGTACATTTTAATCAACAGGACATTCCTAAAGAAAAAGTTTGTGTAAATTTTACGTGTGAATACGTCTTAAAATAACGTAACTTTCGGGGCTAGACTTGTACTTTTTCATACTGGCCATAGGTCTCTTTCCAGACCAATAAATTAAGATCAGTTTAATGTTCAGTGGTTAAAGTAGAAATGATCCCTTTGCCAATAGGGAGACTTTGAATTGGGTCCTTGACAGGGTATTTTTTAAGCATAGAAAATTATCACTTGGTTATTTACACTCTACTGTATCGTAAATCAATCTGATGGACAGGCTGCTGTGTGAATAGGTATTACAGCAATATTGAATACAAGTGAGGTCAGAGACTACAGCAAAACAGAGTAAGACCTGAAGGCATACTGGAAAAAATGATTGCTTCTTACTTTAATGCAAAATTTTATGGGTTTCTGTTGAACAATGACAGTTATATGCTATTTCCGACTTTTAGAACAGGTAGAGAATCCATTTGTAACTGAACTTTGGTAAATTCTTTGTTTCCACTGTCAAAATTGCCAAGTAAAGAATCAGACAAAAATATTTTTCCAAGGAATAACTTAAAGTTATCTATCCTGTCTGTACTCCTTGATATTTTGATTGCAGAAGAACCTTTTTAGTGCAGAATTGTCTTCAGATTGTAAGGACACAGAAGTTCACAGAATGCAGGTTCTGCTGAATGGAAAATCAATGATCTCATAGGAAACAATATAATCTTTGCAGCAGGCTCTGTGAGACTTGCTCTTCTTGCTTGCGCTTCCAGTAAAGGCAAAGACATTTCTTTTAAATTAGAAGACCCCACCCAAGAAAAGTCTTCAGCATGTGCAGAAACACATCCCTACTCAGGAGAGCTCTGACGTGTACTTTGAGTTAAGTAGATGTATTGGCAAATGAATTGGGACATGAGGTTAAGCTTGATGTTAGGGAAGTGACATAAATACTTATGTTTTGATGGGGGACTTATGGAATGACTTCAGAATTTGAAGCCTGTCATTTTGGGAGAGCTGAGAAGAGCCTCTCCTCTTTTTAAACACATTTGCAAACACGGAAGCCCAGACCCATCCCACTGAGCCTAACGCACCTTACAGAGGGATAATGCAGGAGAAGCTGCTCTCCCTGGTCTCCCTGGTGGCACCCATTCAAAGTTGACTCTGCCTTCAGAGGGTCTAATTTTCACCAAGCTGGGTGGTGAAATCTCACCCTTTGTAGCTGAAGTCAAATGAAATCTAGTGAACTGGTCAACCCCAGTGCTGGTATAAAGGATAGAACAACATGGCACATCCTCACAAATTTTCTTGATTTTAAATCTAGAAAATAAACCTCAGCCTTACAGCCCAACTGTGTTCTCTTGGGTCTGAAACTTGAAGAAGAAACAGCAAAAAGTCCTGGGAGGAGGCTTACAATCATATAATGTGCTCAACAACAGAGCCTAGTAGTTAAAACCAGAGGTTCATTATAGTTTTTGAAAATCTCATGCTTCTCAAACCAAGCTCACAACTTCATAAGAAACGGCTCATCAAGCTGACTTCCTCTAGGCTGGTAATTACTGGCTGATTGTTTTTCAGTGCCAGTGACCTAATTTCAAGCTTTTAGGACAGAAGATGGCCCTGAACACGGTGAGCCAGCAATGCTTCTAGGCTGCGCTATGTTTGCATGGTCCCTTGCCTGCACATGTTGCTTTGCCAACATGCCCATAAGCCACGTTGCTGTATTAGTGTGGTGCTAAGCCCAGTTTGAAAGACACAGACATTCAGAAGGTCCCACTGGTCTCCTTGTGCCTGATAAAAGTATCTGTGTGGCTTCGAGACAGCCTGGAGTGTAAGCAGCTGTGCTGGTTTCAGCTAGGGTAGAGATAATTTTCTTCACAGTGGCTGCTGTGGGGCTGTGTTTTGGATTTGTGCTGAACACAGGGTTGGTAATACAGAGATGTTTTGGTTATTGCTGAGCAGGGCTTGCACAGAGCCAAGGCCTTTTCTGCTTTTTGTGCTGCCATGCAGGAGAGGAGACTGGGGGGTCGTGGGAAGTTGGGAGGAGACACAGCCAGGACAGGTGACACAAACTGACCAAAGGGATGTTCCAGGCCATGTGACATCATGCTCAGTATATAAAGTGAGGGAAGAAGGAGGAAGGGGAGGACATTTGGATTGATGGTGTTTGTCTTCCCAAGTACCCATTCCACGTGATGGGGCCCTGCTCTCCTGGAGATGGGTGAACACCTGCCTACTCAGGGCAAGCAGTGAATTAGTTTTTGCTCTGCTTGTACATGTGGCTTTTGCTTTCCCTATTAAACTGTCTTTATCCCAACCTGTGAGTTTTCCAGCTTTTACCCTTCTGATTCTCTCACTGATCCTGCTGGTGGGGCAGTGAGTGGGTAGCTATGTGGGGCTTGGTTGCTGGGTGGGGTTAAACCACGACAGAAGCATTTATTTGACTGGGCATAGCCTACAAGACCATAAACAACTGAAAAGTGCATAATGTTGGATCCTGCTCTTCTGTGCTAGGGCTGGACAAGTCAACGGCTGTACTTTCATGGTGTGGAGTATGAAAGCTCCTTTTAGCTCTCCTCCCACTGTAAATCCACACCTGTGGACCTCTGCAAAATAATAGCTGGATTGTCACAAAGTCCTAGAGACTTAATGAGGATCTCTCAGCATCTGGGTTTTTGGGGTTTTTTTAGGATAAAGCATTCTGAACTTCTGAAATATTTTGCATTATGCTAGAAACAGAAATCTGACATTTCTCACAGTATGAGAATATTGAGAGCAAAGCATCTACAAAATTGTTAAGGAAATAAGGAAAGCATCAACAGAAGAGGAAAGAAGGAACAACTCCATGGGAACTGACAGGAGTTTCTCACTCCTGCTAACTGTATAAACCCCCGGCCCACATGAAAATTACTGGGCAGGTGACAAACAGATTTGTCCTGACAAGCTTCAAAGTTGATGGCTGGTGTTTGAGCCCTGCTGGAGTGAGTAGCTGAGTGGAAAGATTTAGCAGTCATTAGCAGGAATTGAACAGATTTAGATGAAACAAACAGGTGCTAGTGAACATTGCAACATTTTGTTTTGGTTTGCATACTGATGTTTTGAAATGTCTACTGCTGAGTCACAAATCAAAATAATTTTCCTAGCTAAACTTTCTCAGTTTTGTAGTTAAGGCTGTTTTATTTGCAGGACAACAGATACTGATAGTGTTGTCTGAGCTGTCATGATTTGGGCACTAGGGAAAATGCAGAAAGCATTCTGTAAATGATTTTTTCTATTTTCCCCCATCTCAGTTAAAATATTAGTATTTCCAAATGACCTTTAGCAAATTCTTACTCAGCATCTGTCTCTTTGTATGGTTGTAAATGCCTACATTTCTGTTTGCAGTGTTTCAGCACTTCTTACCTCATCTTTCAAAAATCTGTTAAGGCAACTTTGAAATATATTCTTCAAAATATATTTGGAATGTCTTTAACTTCCAATTTTGCCTTCATTCTCTTTCCTATACTTCTAAAAAAATAATAATTCCCCTACTCTTCCAGCTTGCTGATTGATTTGTTTTTCTTCAGAAACTGTCTGAAGGTTATATAATGAAGCTAAAACGAATTCAACTTCCATCATTCTCCCTTCCCTTTGGAATCTTACAGTTATTGTATTCACTTCTAAAGCAACTGAATCTAAGATGGAAGGAGGTTTCCAAACAACAATTCATCTAAATGTGTCTTAGTCCATAATTTCTGTGTGTGTGCTTGCCTCTGCCTCATGCAGTTTACACAAGGGACAGCTGTGTAATATATCTGGAACTAGAAAACAGATATTTTCTTCACAAGAATATACATTGTACTCTGTACATTTTTTAATTTCCATAGTAGCTAAATTATATTTAAATTATGCAGAATCCAGTGAAATCTGGGAGTAACCCCCCTGCACTTGATAAAATAATGACAATGCAAGTTATTTCTTATTACTATTGAGGCAATAAAAGTAATAATTATGGATTATTTTGCACTGTTTTTGGATATACAGCATGTGTAAAGTTTTATAAATACTATTATGCTGTTTTTTTGCACACAGATAACAAGTCACCAGGTTTTGTAGCATCTTTTTTATGTTAAAAAGCTATGTGTAGATTATAAGCATTCTGAAATGCACACTGGGAAAGGTCACTTCCCCCCAATTTTTGACTACAAATTTATAGATCAAGGCAAAATGCTGAGATTTGAAATGTAATAGAAAAGTATGAAAAGTATGAAGGTGAAAAATTCAACTTTTAGTGATGCACCCTTACTGTGGAAAAAAAGGGAACTCTATCCCAGCCAAAATGAGGGCAACTCTTTTCTTTGCCTTTGAATTTCAGAAATAAATCTGCAAATCTGAAGACTCGCTGTTCAATGAGCAGTTCATCTACCCAATAAGTGACACAGTTTCCTAGCAGAGATTTTAGTTGTTCAGAAGAGGCTCTTCAGCTGCCACCAAACCTAGGCTGTCCTCTTTCTGCCAAGACTGAACTTTCAAGCCTGGTGTAGCTCCCAGTGGAAGGGAAAAGGACAGGATAAAGCTATCAGGCCAGTCATGGCTGTGCAAGTAAAGACCTTTAAAGTGATTTAGCTTATTAGGCAGACAGTGGAGAATATGAAGTGCATCTTAAATTTATTACTTTGATATCATTTGCTGAGCAGGAGTGTATATTTATGTCATAAGTATTTCAGCAAGATCTTTATCAAGCATCCACTGGAAGATTTCCAGTGTTTTAATCTGACGACAGTTTGCTTGGTCCCTGTCTATTATTAATGCTCTGGTCTGTTAGAAGTGTCAGAGTTTATCCTGTGTTGTTCTGGGCAGTTTTGGAGCTTTAAAGAGAGTGGAATGATTACCCCATATTCCATAATATTTCCTCTTTTTAGGAAAGCAAAAGCATCTCTGCATGAGCTGGGGAGGATCTGGGTATCTGTGGTTTGCTCACAAACTATCTGGGAGTTTCTTCTGTAACTTCTTGTGGAAAGGGTGGGAGGTAGAAGAGGGTATTTTGGAAAAAAACAGAAGTAAAGTTGTGATGTACATTAGGTGTACATTCTGTCAGACAGTTCTCTTCAGTAAGAGGAAAATCCATCTGTTAGCAACTCTGACCAACATGACAGAATTGAAAGGACGACACGAACTGGAAGTAGCATAGCCAAAATAAGTGTTAACCTAAAGGTTGTGAGCAGTATATCCCTGCAGAAACATTTTTACATCACTTGCCATCTGAAGCAAAGAAGTTTTTTTGTTTTTGTTTTTTTTCTAAAACACAGCTGTTATTTTGCAAAAGAGCATGGTCATGATGCAAATTCTTGTATCCATTTTAGGTCTATGCAGTGGCCAAAAGACTTTCTGCACTGAACCCTTTTTAATGTATTTCATAGTAAAGAGGAGGAAGAGGTTCCAAATTTGGATACCTGGCTTAGTCAGGTCTGAAGACTATTCAGCAGAATATCAGTAGCCGTGGAAATGGACTAAAGGGAAGCTTGCAAGTCTTCTGGAAAAGCTTTCAGAGACCAGACTAGCAGGCAGGAAGTTTGCAGTCTTTCAAAGGACTAACAAAAGCCTATCCAAGCTTTTGTGCTTAGAGTGTTGATGATGTGCAGTAAGAAAGCACATTGGGGAATGTTGAAATATGACATTCAAAGATGTTTTGTGTGCACTGTGATGTGTGGTGTGATTGCTAATGCCTAGAGACATGGCAGGAGGAGTAACCCACAGGAAAATGGGTGATAGTTGTACTCAAAGGCTTCTGTCCAAGCAGCTTATTAGAGAACACAAAGGGCAAGACAAAGGGAAAGTGTCTCTGGGCCTTTTGGATTCAGGCAGCTGGATATTGACGGGGCCTTTTTGCCATCAGTACGTGGTGACTCACTGTGACATGCTCTTTAATCTTGACACCCTGTTGGAATAGAATGCCATACATGACAGATCCTATTTTGTGGGGCCACTCAGACTGAAAAAAATGGAGTAAGCTGTGGTGGTGGGAGAGACAGTCTGGAGAAGTCACTACAAATATTCACCTTTGGATGGAGGAGGAGCTGGGGGTGATCCCAGCAGAGCAAGTAGTGGCCTCTGAAACGTAGGCATGGAAAGAGAAAGTAGCTGGCAGGTGGTAGAAAGATGGTTAGCAGCAGGGTATCTTTCCTTAGTTTCATAATATTGATAAACTGCCAAAGTTGGGTCCCAGCAGAGTCCACAGCATGGTTCTGATAACGATTTGACATGAACAGATCTGCTACACACTGGGAAGCCCCAGGACCTCTAGCAACTCCAATATTAGGACTCCATCTGTGAATTTCAAAATACAGACATACAGGAAATAAATGGCAACAGTCTTATGTCCGTAAACAAACTGCATCTCTGATTTGTCTAATCAGGTAGCTATGTCTGTGTTTCAAAGTACCAGTAAATCAACACCAAGCCAAGTCAGTAAATTCCAAGGCTTCTGCTATTTTCTTTAAACTTATGCTCCTAACCTGTGTCAGACTTTCCAAAGCACAATCCTGACAGAAGAGTTCTGCTGGAGCAGTGCTATGCAGAAAATAAGGGAGAAAGTAGGGGTAGCTGCAAATATCAGAGAATCATAGAATATTTTGGCTTGGAAGGAACCTTAAAGATCATCGAGTTCTAATCCCCTGCCATGGGCAGGGACACCTTCCCCTAGACCAGGTTGTTCAAAGCCCCATCAAGGTCATCATCCTGACCTTGAACACTGCCAGGGATGGATCATCCACAACTTCTCTGGACAACCTGTGCCATCCTCTGAGTAAGGAACTTCTTCCTAACATCCAATATAAATCTCTCCTCTTTTAGTTTAAAACCATTCTCCCTTGTCTGTGCCTACACGTCCTTGTAGAAGGCTCCTCTCCAACTCTCTCTGTAGCCCCCTTTAGGTACTGAAAACTTGTTATAAGGTATCCCCAGCAATTTCTCTTCTCCAGGCTGAGCAACCCAAACTGTCTCAGCCCTCTGATCAGCTTTGTGGCCCTGTGCTGGATTGGCCATGGCTGGACACTGGGTGCCCACCAAAACCATGCTATCAGACCCTCCCTCAGCTGGATGGGGGAAAGGAAACAGTAGGCTCATGAGCTGAGGACCGGGAGACATCAATCACCAATTACTGTCATGGATGAAACTTAGGGAAATTCCCTCAGTGTTCAGCCTTGTGTGCTCTTGCTCAAGCTCAGTCTATTTTCTCACACTATAATTAGCAGAAGGAGAAATAATTGGCAGAGAACAATTCTTTTGTTATATTTTTGTCTTTCTTCTGCTTGAGAGTTGTCTTTGTGCAAATTATAATGTTAATAGGTCTGTTCCTTGTAAATCTGAATGAATATGTGTGCAAATACATTTTATACTTCACCTTCTTCTGGACTAACCATGACTACTAAACCAAAACTTTTCCATTAGGTTTGGGGGAAACTTGTCCAATGTGAAGTGACTATTGTCAAAAAGAATATGTTTATAATATATTTAATATATTTTTATGTTTGGGTTTAGAAATATCTCTTATATTTGAAAAAGAGGATTTCTGAAGGAGTGTGGCAATTAATAAAAACTGTCTTGAAGACCACTCGCGTAGGTATGTGAATAACACCACAGCTATTACATTTTCTAACAAAGACACTTCCTTTGCTTTGAAGTGACTCCTTTTCTCTTCTTGCTGCAAAAAATCCAATGTCTTACAACTAATATAGGCAGTTTTTTTGGCCAGAAATCAAACATTAGCCTTACAGTCATAGGAATGACAAAATAATAAAATACACATTTAAGAAACACGAAGGTTTACAGTAAAACAGATTTAGCAAAGCTACCTCACCCATCTTCTCTAAAAGACATGTCTTCTCATTTTTACCCATTAAAATAAACTTACTGAGCAAATTGCTATTTTCCCTCTGAAAGGTGCCTTTCTTTTGATTCATTGAAGTGCCTGGTATCAAGGGAAAATGTCTGTGGGCAAACACCTCTGACAAAATGCACATTAAATGTGCCTCATTTTCATCCTCATCCTCATTTTCATTGTACAGAGTGAGCAGTCACTTCTGCAGGCTGAGATTGATCAGCTGAAATGGCAAATGTGGTGAAAGTACTCAGAAACGAGCCTGGGATGAAAAAAGAAATGTAGTGGATGACTTAACTTGCTTGCTCTCTTTCTTCTAACAGAAGGGGAAATATCAAGATCATGAATATTGTAGGTCCTTTAAAAACAAAGTAAAACAGAGAATATATAGAGTGATTTGGACCACGAATTTCCAAAATCAGCAATGGAAAAATAGCCTCAGATTCAAAGCTACACCAGTGGTCAAGTGGAGTCAGACCCCAGGCCCACCTAGCTCAGTATCACACCTCTGACAGCAGAAAAAAGCAGATACCTAGAGGAGACCGTATGGACAGTGCAGCATATATGGCCTTCTCTGAGTGCTATCCCAGCCTTCCACCATCTGTCACTCAAAATACAATCCTAAATATGCTCTGCTCTTCGTGGAGCCGTCCTGTGAGCAGGAGAAAAGCACGGCGGGGTTGTGCAGGTCTGAAGATTGCCAGCATAAATATTGAAAGATATGGGGGAAGAAGTTCTGCATTTCTTGTTCCTCATGGCAAGATTTCCTGTTACTCTGCTAGGCTCAAAAATTCTCTGTTGGCAGCTGCTTACATATGCCTATGAGAAAATAAGCGGGGATTTAGAATAAATGATTGAAATTGATGAGACAGTGGTCTTGTTTAGGTTTTCTTTGCCTCATCTGTAAGGGATTGAGTTCACACCCCCTGGGATTGCAGTGTGATAGAGATCAGCATGAAATTTGCTTAAAAGTGTATTCCTGTCCCAAATGCTAGAATAGATGCACTCTGCTTTCAGTTGTGTTCCATGTGAGTTCTATCAACCACAGTATAAGAAAAATTTCCTGGCACCCAGTAAAATGTTTTGCATATACAAACCATATTCAAAGAGTAAGCTATCATAAGTAATACTGTCTTGCTTTGATATTTTGAATAATTCCTAGAATAGACAACTGCAGTTTTGTCTCTTCCCTTCTAATCTTCTTTTTTTAGGTCAGTACATTTCTTGAAAATTATAGACGCTAGATATTCTGAGGCAGAATATGCAAAATTCCTAACAGACATATCCAAGCTCAAGCTGAATAAATTACAGTTTTGACAATGACAGAGATGTATTTAGAAACATTGCCAAAATTCAGTGAAAATATTTTACTTAAGGAAATATTAATTCATTTGGCAAAAGAGGAGATCTGTGAAAATCTGCTGACTTCATCTGAAACAAAAAGATAATCCAGCTTTTTTCTCTTGTCTCTTAAAAGACTTTTAGGTAGAAACTCTTTTGCCTCAGTCATGATTTGGCTTCTTATATTGGTTTAAATTTCTTCCTTCTGTCACTGCCCTGGCTTTTAGCATAGTAATTAAATAGTTACATATTATTCCATAGTTTATTTCAGGATAGAAAGATAAAGTTTGGGAATGAAATATAATTTGATGAGATACAAGACAGGACTGAAAGTGCCAACTCAACATTTGGGGATGGCTCCTAGCTCTTGACCATGCCTCTGAGGCAACACAGGAATTGTTGAGAAAGGTGATGTTATTGACCAAGTGACCAGGCTATCAGGAGAGAATTATGGCTGTGCTTTTGTGTACATCCATTCTCACTTGACTCAGTTGTAAGCATCTCCTTGTTAAAAAGGAAATTCTAATTTAAAAAAAAGTCAAGAACACAACAAGAACATTAATCTACTGCTTCCAAACTGCTGCTGTGTATCTACCAGCATTAAATTTTAACTACTATGGAGCCCATTAATGTTATAAAAGACTGCTTAAGAAAAAATCAGCTATTCTGTGTGATACTGGATATGGTGGAAGGAGCAATGTTTGAGACAAGAGAGTGAACAGTGTTCTTCATCCTAATTCAGAACCTAGTCCTCTTCCTCCTGGAGCAGCTTTAGATCTTTGCTGTTGGCTTCAATGGAAAAGGGATCAGCCCTATTGGTTTTGTGTGGGGAGCGGCAATCAGATTAAACAAAGTCTGCATTACTGGTTTGATGGATTTTTGTCATTGTAAGCATTTATTTATTCATTAAATGAATTTCTCTTTATAATAAGGGCAATATTCAAAAGACAAGTCAACATAATAATATTAAAAATATTGCTGGGTGTAAAAAGAATTGAGATCTATGCAGTATTATGGCTTTCCTTCTCCCTTGCCCTACAACAACTTAGTATGTGGTGAATTCCTGGAATATGGATGTTCCCGTGAAGTCCTGCCCTGCGTTGAAGGCATCAGGCACTACCTGCAAAAGAAGCCTTGACCCACCTTTCTTGTTAGGCCATGTCTTACATGACATCTACTATGAAGTCTTTTCTCTTAAAATTTTTATAGATATTATCACTTAGTATCTGAATGTCTTCCAACAGCACTTCATAGAGTATGAGTAACATCTGTCATATGTTGTTTGCTCTCTCTTCCTTTCTGCACTTGGGGAATAGAAATGAATGCAGTGACATTTTTTGTTCCAGAAGGGATTTTAAAGAAAAATGAACCTATATTCACAGAGGTTTTAAGGAAAAATAAACACATATTTCAATGTATTTATGTGTATAGAGATGACAGACTCAAAGAAACCTGCTTTGTCTGGAAGAACCACATATCAGGTTTGCTGTGGTCCCAGCTATGGGGTACTTCACTTCATTACCTCACTCAGCCCCCACAGACACTATTTTGTTTTGGACAACAAGCTGTACTCTTTTTCTAGACAGTTGCATTGTCCTCTTTAATATAATTGCCAGCTACAGCCTTCATTCCGAGAAGTTCTGAACATGTTTTTTTCAGACCATTGAAGCCTCAGCGAAGAAATCAAAAGCACTGCTCTGAGTGGATGGAAATCGATTTACTCATCAGTGTTGCTGAAGTGCAATGTGAAGTTGGCCTTAATGTATTATCGCCTCAAGTCTCCCTTTTGGGGAAAAAAATAACACATTTTTACTTTAAGCAACAAGATATAGGAACCTCATAGAATGGGGTGACATGATCTGCCATCTGACGTAGCCTCTGTGTCTCAGCCAGCCAAAACAGGATCTAGGAACACAGGCAATTTGTGGTAACATTGGACTGAATCTGTCAGGAAAGAAGGAAATTTTTTGCCTTTGTTTCTTTTTTTCTTGTCTCAACAGATAGGACTAATAAGTTTGGCCCACTTTTGCCCAAACTTAATAGAGGAAGATGATGTTTGGAAAGATGTGACTTAATATGGAAATTCAAGGGCTGTTTTGTTTATTTTAGTTCCATATCAATTTAGCACGCTTTCTAGCCAGTCTGAAGGAAGCTGAATAAGGAAAATCTGGAGGGATCTGCTGGACCTTCTGTAGATTTCCACACAAAGCTGGAAGGGCTGAGCATCAATGAGCTCCAGAAAGTGGCATCCAGGGGGGATCCCCAAGGATATATCAAGCAGTCCTATATCCTTAAATGTGGGGAACTGGTCTAAACTTGCAGAACAGCTTACAGGACACTTTAGCTCGATCTGGAGTGATACACATGTGGTCATTGGCTCACCAAACTCCACTGACTGAATTGCCCTTACATGACAAGGTCGGTACAGATGTTAAACTCTACTCCATCCATGGCTTTTCCCACTTCTGCAGAAAATGCATGCAGGTGTTCGCACTGCAAAGAATAAAGAGTTCCTGAATAAAAGAAAAAGTGCACTCAGAAAAAATGCTTCACTCCATGAACTGAAGGAAGTTTAGTCCTCTTCCTCACCCAGCAGAGGGTCCTACAGCTTGGAGACACAGATGCAGATGGACATCTGAGGCTGTTCTGCAGTGTGTGGGAGGGTTATGCTTCACAGGTGATGAATTACGCTGAAGAAATCAAGACACCCGAAGTATCCAAAAGGAAGCCAAGCAAGCTCTGTCTTTTCAGTTATTCCTTGAGCTACCTTCTGATTGAGTAGCAGCACATACATCTATACATCTGCCCAGAGATGAAGTTGTCTTCCATTCCTTGCCTTTTCTCATGGGTTTCTTTTCTTGCCAAGATACAAAGTCAGGAAGGTCTTGAGTGCCTCACCAACTGGCCTATTGAACAGAAATTACTTTTGACCTTGCATTTGGGTCAAAATGATAATACCAAATTAGCTCAAAGGCCTCTGAGTTGAGAGTTTGATTTTTCTGGAAAGATATAAAGACCTTCTTTTGTTAGCACAAATGACTATGGTCTTTCTTTTTCTCTTGTCTTGAAAGCTGGCCTATGATCCTTGAAGAGCTTTCTACAATTTTAGGAAAAATTAATGTGGCCTACTTTTAGATTCAAAGCTTATATCTACTCCATTTAAGAATTACATAGATATTGTCTCAGTCTGTGTTTCTACCACAAAGACAGTGCAACATTAAGTGCAATTTCTCTGAAATGCTTTTCCCATTAGTACATGACAATGCCACTCACAGTGTTAAATGTTTTGCTTTATTTACCTGCTCTTTCCTTCAATTTGCAGCACGGATTTCCAAGGTGTGTAATGCACAGTGACTCGGTGTCTTGTAGGGGACAGACAATGGCAAATGGATCTCCAATTAAATGCAATTGCTCTTCAAGGGTTGTTGCCCTTGTTTGAATGTGGGTGAGAGTATGAAGTACCACAAAGGCATGTTTTTAGAACTGTGATTAATCTCAGTTAAAAGTTTTGACTTCTCTCCTCCACCTCGCTTTCCTACGATGTCTCGTTGTGCCGCAGAGCAATGTGGTTGTGGCTGGCTTGCAGCTGCTGATGGCAAGTGAAACAGAGAGTGCAGAGCCCCCTGATGACAGCAGCAAAGCTCAGCATGGCAGTGGTTTGGGGGGAAGGTGAACCCTGTGTCAGGAGCGTTTCAGAGGGCCAGAACACGTTAGTGGAGAATTAGTGGAGCTCTGGGAGGTGTGAAAAAAAAAAAAGGAAAGTGCTTTGGGCAATGCAGCTGAGTCTCTTGATGTATTGCCTCCCTTATCTTCAAGTCATCTACTACTTACATTGGCCCTCAGCCAGCTTGGTATTTCTGGAGGGCTAGGACCTGTTCCTGGTTCATTTCACCCCAGAATGGCTCATATTCTGGTATGCTTGCTCCTTCAGTTCCCTTGTCCCTCTGAGATGTGAGATGCCTTATGCCCCACTCTGTGCGTACATTTGACCCAGCTGAGCTCCACCACACTCTGCTCGCCTCCTCTGCTCCCCTAGAGCTCATGCTGGAAACCAAAGCTGGTTGGGAAGGACCTGCAATGTCTCAGTCCAGCTCCAGGACAAAACCAGGGAGAAGAAAGCCAGGGTCTGGCACTGGTTTCTCACAGCACAAGGCAGCCGTGCCTTGGGAGGGACCTGTCTGTGTGCTTTGCAAATGGTGTGAGAGTGCCACACTTTCAGAAAAGCATCTTTTGTCCCACGGCTGATTGAATGAGATGGATACTTACCTTTCATGCATATGTTATGATAGATCTCACGTCCACGAATTCTGTTTCTAGGCCCTGGCAATGAATGCTCATATGGTTCATTGCAAAGCATTAACTGGAGGGCCAGCTGTCTACACATTGCTATATTGCTGTAGCAGAAAATGAAATCTCTAAAAATTGCCAGCCCCTTTCAAAGCAGTGGAAAGAAATGACTAAGTTTTGATGAATTTCTGCTGCCTAATGCAAATACTATTAATTAAAAAAAAAAACAACCCAGATCAAGAAAATCTGGCTTCATTAAAAAAATTACTATTCCAAACAGAAACACTGATTGTGTGAAATAAGATATTATGAAAATGTACTTTACAAGGTGGGAGATCATTGTGGAGAACTCCAGCAAATGTTTTTATTCTCAGACCTCCATGTAATTGTAAAATAAAAGCCAATAAAGTGCAAAGAATGACAAACACTTCTGGTGAGCCCTCTCTCAGCAGCACCATTGAAGGGTTCAACCCATAAAATATTTCACTGAAAGGCAAATGGTTTTTGTCAGATTAGGTTAATTCTCCAAGAGAAATAACATTTTTTCCAGAGCCAGAAGCAACAAGTTGGAGATCAAAGGAAATTCCTAATAAAGCAAAATGGCTGAAAAGTCACAAAAATCGATTAAACATCTGAATGTTTTCTTAACTCTGCGCTGTAGAAACTGCACATGGGAAGAGACAATTTCTAGTTCTCCAGAGGTGGCAACCTGAACACTAAACTGCAAAGATAAGGTTGGCAAACAACCTAGAGGGGCAAATATGTTCCCTTATTCTGGCTGTAGAAAATACATTTGTACCTATCTTTATTGCATGAAATCTTGAGAAAATGCATTTATTTCTCTTCAAAATCAAAAATTAGCACAACTCCTGAGTCTGGAAACATGAGCAAAAACTTTGTATCTGTTTAAGACAATTGTGAAGATTTCAGAAGGAATCCAGGTGGATTTAGCTCATGTTTTTCTCCACATTGAATAGATACTGGGAAGATGTTCTAGTAGCAGAGGCATGACTCCTCTATTTGGCATCACACAGCATGAATGGCATCTACTGGGATGATACTGTGCAGCTTATTTGCAAACTTCTGTGAGTAACCTCACATATCGCCTAGTGATGTCAGGTATCAGTGGGAGGTCATGGAAAAGCTCCTTTCCTGGGTTTTAACTTGTATCTTGCCTTCTAGTATTCCCCACTTCCTCACTGTCTTATTTGGCTCACTTCATTGTATGTTATTACAAAGTTTCCAGAAAGTATGTCAAAATGCTTGTAAAAAGATAAAAAAACTAGAAATCTCAGTTTATAAGACATAAATGAGATTGACAGCTTGTGAGGTCATAGGGAGAGGATAAAGAAAAATTTTGAACTAAATGTTGCTTGCATTTTCCCACCTTATTTTCAGTAATATACTTCCCTTGTTACTTTAAGATAATGGTATCATTCAGCTGGGAGAACTGGGATATAAACATGAATTTGGAAGAATTTGTCTGGCATACATGTTGTTCAACTCATAGAGATGAAGGGATGATATAGAGAGTTGCCTATATATATATATTCGCCTCCAGACTGCTCAGAGATTAGCTCCCATTATCCAGAGCTGAGGATTTCTATCATCTCAGTGAATGCAGTTGGATTCAGCTCACCAGCTGTGTCACCATGGACAGCCTTCCTGACTGGAGCCAGGATGTTCCTTGCCAGTGCCATAATTTCTGCAATTGTTTGAGTACAACCTGTTATGTCCTGAAAATTGTTTTTGCGCCCTATCCTCATTTTGGGTACATCTCATCATAAGTCGTTCAGCAATAAGGCCAGAGGAATAGTTTGGGATTGGTTTTTGTTTTCATGAAAACAGAATGAGATGGGCAATTACTTTTAGTGCATTTCCAACACCTCTCACCTGTGTTACTTGGCTCTTTGTTAAATCCTTTCATGTGTAGGAGATGAAGCATGCTGCATACATAGAAAGCACTCTGTCTTCTGCATCGATGGTGGCAGTTCTTCGTCAGCTCTACTTTTTCTCATAATTTATTTCCAAGATGCATGCTCACTCCTTTGGGTCTTTCATAACACGCAATTTTTTATGGGGGAGCACATCAGCTCTTCCATCTCACATTTTAGTAGGAAAGCAATCCGTCAGTCATAGTTAGACACACTGAAACAGACTGTGCAGAGTGGCAGAGGAATGCTCGGCGTGAGGGAGGAGAAAGTCCATGAGTGCCGACAGCAGCTGTTTGACTTCATTGGTATGGCTCCTGTGAGACCTGTAATGGAGAGAGGGACAAGGAGCAAACTCTGCGGGAGAGGAGGGAGATTCTTTTACAAGGCCTGCCTGAAGACAGGTGGTAGTGAGCTCCTTGCTCAGGGGCTCTGAATTGTCATACATTTAGGGCCTAAATGTATGACAATGTGAATACCTTGGCATGAGAGTAGGGAAGAGATGCCAGAGTGGTTGCACAGCACCTGCAAAGCCTCAGTGTGAAACGTGGCAGAGGCTGGGCTGGGGGATTGGCTGTAGGTGAAATGTGCCTCTCTAAACATTCCAGGAGTAACCCATGATTGTATCATCTGTCTGTAGAAACATGGCCATCCTAACTTAAAATATTTTAAGAAAGCACTCATGCATTAATTAGCTTCTTTCATTACGTGTTTCTTCATGGATCACAGAAGAACCCAAGTTGGAAGGGACCTTGGAAGATTATCTGGTTCAACTTTCCATTAGATCTTGAAAACCTCCATGGATGGGAACTCAACCACACCCCTGGAGAGTTTCTTCCAGTGATTCGTTGTTATCAGTGTAAAAAAATGTCTTTTTTACACCAAGATGAAACCTGGCCTTGTTGCTACTTATTTTCTTCCTGTGGCTCCTTGTGAAGAGAGATCCTCCCTCCTCTTTCTAGCCACCCTGTAAGTGCTGGAGAACTGTGAAGAGGTTGAGCCTTCTGTTCTCCAGGGAGAGAAGACTTGGCTCCTTCAGTCTTTCTTCACACGGCAGATTCCCCAGTGCTCTGATAATTTTCATGGCCTTCCTTTGGACTTTCTTCAGGGTGTCTCCATCTTCCTTGAGTTATGGGGATCAGAACTGGACACAGTTCTTCAGCTGAGGCCTAACAAGTGCCAAGTAGAGTGGGATGATCAGATTTCCATGTTTACTAGTAAAGCCGCTTAATTCCTCCTTTCTTCCTGAGTGGAAGTTCTACTTTTTAGAGTGAATATCCTGGGTAGATGTGAAGCATCAGGGGAAATTGCAAAAATTGGTGGAAGAATCTCCCAGCCTTGTGTTTTAACTTTTCACATTACTTTTAATGTCGTATCTCTGAGGGGTCTCAGTAATTAATTTTAATGAATGCATAATTTCCTAGTGAGATTTCTTTTTTCTTTTTAGGTTATTCTAAACTGACTTGAAAATTTAATTTGCTGAATCTAAATCTCAGTGCTGAACTGGATTTTTTGAATTGATAATCAGACAGTAGCTGAATAATGAGGATAATGGATAATTAGAAGAAGCATATGGCTTCCTGCAGCTTCATTATTCATGCCAAAAAATGACTGGACAAACACTCTTAGTCCAATATATTCCCTGAATGCTGAGTAAGTCAAACACAGCTAAATCCTGTACAGTGCTCAGGCTGAATAAATTATGGGAGTGGTAAAGAGACACCCCCCCCCCCCCCAATGACATTAATTTTGCATCTTAGAAAGTAGCACTGAACCTTTATTTTCTACTGTGCCCACTCTCCAGAAAACCCAGGATCTGGTTAGCAATGCAAAACTCTCCATCATGACATTAATTCCTTCTATCCTGAACGTGTGTTGAACTTCTCTCTGGGAGAGAGGGCATCTCAGGTGGACCAAGACTTGGTCTTAAAGCAACTAAAACAGAAAGAGCTAATGGAACAGCTAGCAGTTTCTCAGTAGATCTGAAATCTTTATTGCTTCAACATGTCAATATGTCACAAGGTTTGGAAATGCAAATTCTGCTCTCCTATAAGGCAGTAGGAGATAACATCTCTAAGCTTGCCTTACTTATCCTATTTAAGACCTTATAAGGCTTGAATGTGAAAGGAGTGCTAAAATCATGCTTAGTAATAAGATGCAGGGCACTGGGCTTGTCCTTAACAGCTCTTGTCCTCTTATCTCACCAGGTGACATGCTCGAGTGCTTCACTGCTAGGCTGATGTATAACAGCTCTATTAAGTCTTGCTAGCATGGCCTGATTTTAGAAATGTTTATCAGTAGAGTCCTCCTTTCTCCACTGTTATTCATTTGTGTACTCACCGTTTCCTCCTAAGCGTTTTATTTACCGCGTCTCTCAGTCAGTGTGATAGTAATTGAGAGGGCATCTGAGAACTTACTGCCAACGTTTGCTATTTTGTGGTCCTCCTTTCTTTTTGTGATGTTTGGTGTCAGTCTCTGATCACCTACAACAGGCAGCTGATTGCATTGGACTTTTCAGACACACATTGATTACTGCAAATTTTGACCTCCAGGGCATCTTTTGGACAAGAGACTACAAATGAACATATCAGTGCCATTCCCGCATCATTTCTAATGGGAGTCAGCTGCCTGTTTTAATGAAGATGTACTGAGATACAGGCTATATCACAAATAATTTCAGTGTGAATAACTCTCCAAAGTGAATTAGCATTTAGCTCTTGAGACTTGTTAGCAAAGTATTTTCCGAGACTGTTTCCCCATCATGTGTTCTCCTCAACCTGTGCAGAAGGTTTGGCAATACTTAACAGCTGTCTTTTATTGTCCATGAACGTAGTTGTTTGTGATGTTTGTGGTCCAGATCTCTACAAAGAAACAAAGAGCTGACTAAAGCAGTGTATGAAAAATAAGGCTTAATAACATCTGCATTTTCCCTCTCCCTTTAATTTTTTTTAATAGGATGATCGAGTATGAAGGACACACGGCACTTTTTCAGTCACACAAACTTACTGTAACAAAAACTTTTCTCTCTGATCTCACAAGATTTGTAACAAACTAAACTTAAAATTGAGTGATTAATTTCTATTTGGAATAAATACTTTAGGTGCCACGATGAAAAGCCATTGTGGAAAACAAATGTCAATAACTGAGAACTAGCTACATAGGTAGCATCCAGCTCTATTTAATGGATCCTGGAATACAATTTTAAAAAATTACACTTCTAGATGAGTTCAGATTGCTGTGGTGGAAAGGGCAGAAGGAAACCTAGCTTATCTGTGCACTGTATATCCATTTCTGTCCAAACAAACCATCAATATATATATAGAAATGACAGAGTAAAACCTCTCCAACTGAGTGAAAAACCTCAAAATTTTTTTGCTATTTTTGCCATTTTTGTCTTCTTTTTCTGTATTAAAAAAAACCCCAAAACCCAGTAATCTGGTGGTTTTCAAGAGCATCTGTTATATAGGAAAAATGAAAAATTGCAAAGAAATCACAAAAATCACATCTTAAAAAAGAAAAAGGGAGGAAGTAGCTTATGGATGCATGAACTAAGTGTGTTAAATAGTACGTGCTGCTAAGCAATTTGAAAAAAAAGTTAATCAACATCCTTTGAGCATAAGCTCAACACAATTCACAGCCCACAGCTGTGACTCAGAAGGAAAGTTCACTATTAAAATGTCAACCTTGTCATTTACTCCTTTTGCCATTTACTTAATTCTTGGAGGAAATCTTTGTCCATTAGTGCTGCGTTTTCTCCTTAGTCGCAGTTGTGCTCCAGTGAACACTTCTATTTGCATTCAGTCCTGAAATTTGGACTCTCTTATGAGAAGTTTGCATGTGATCCTGTGCTGCATTTAGCGTTTGACTCTCTGCAGCTCTGTGTGTAAATAGCCACAGCGCAGCACAGCAAACAATTGAGTTAAAAACAAATACCCAGGAGAGCCCTTACCACAATCAGAAAGAGGAAGAGAGCAAAAGACAGTAAAATGAGCTTGGAACATAATCTCCTTCTAAGAGAGTCTTCAGGAACACATACATCTACGACTCAAACACTAAATATATGACAAGTCTGGAGAGGATCATATATTAAAGGCTGGAGTACACACTATTTTCCAATTGACCAGAGAACTGGCAATGATGCAAGATAAAGCCAGGGAGAGAAAGCTATCAAAAATTGCCTTTTCTTCTTTCCAAGAGGAGCCTCTGATTGCACTGAAAAGCTGTAGAGGGACTGTTGAATGCTTACTATGGATATTCACAGCAGAGCGGGGTCCCTCAGACCGTTTTGTCACCTTCTCTGGGAGCCAGAGCAGAGGTTGGTCCTGTAGAATGTACACATCCCTCGAGATCCATGGAGGTTAGGGGAGTAAATTTAAACCATTCCCTGGACTAGCAAATTGTGGCAGAGAGATGTGGGGATTCTTGCAGTACTATTTATTCTCAAACTTCATTGCAAAGAAATTTCCATGGGCCTGAGTGGTATGAGCTACTTTACTTGGACATGTTTTGCTCCTAAAAAATCTCAAGGGTATGCTTCCTGGGAGGAATGAACCCTGTTATTATGCTTCTGCTATCTGAACTGGACAAGAAATGTCATGCTCAAAGGAGCAGTGCATGTTTTGTATAAGCCTGATTGTGAGTGACACCCGTTACTCACCTCCCAGATGAGCAGATAATTGGAAATGCGCTCTTCTGTCATGTCTGACTGGGCCTCTGAGGACATCTCTATTATCTCTCTATTATGTCCTTTTACGAGAATGGAGCTGCTTCTTTAATGTGCCCTCTCCAGCTTTCACTCACCGTGATGAGCTCCTTAGTCATGTTGCTCTGTCGTGTGGGTGATCTGTCCTTCAGCACTTGAGCTCCCTCAGAGCCACCTGCAGAGTAATGGGCTGCCCTGTGTGATCAGCGTTTTCACAATCTATCCCAAAACATTGTCCTGGGACACACAACAGCTCTTGTAAGGCAATATCACTCCACTGGCTCCACTGTACAGTGGAGCTGCAGTGGTTGGCTTCAGTGTGTCCTACCCTTTGCTGTACTGTTCCAGGGGCCTCTGTGTCTCCTGTCTTCTGCAACACATTCACTCCTGCTTTGCTATTATTTTCTTTCCCAGTGCTTTCCATCCTCTCTTCTCCATCTTGGACCAGTGCGTTTCACCTGGACCCTAATCAGCTCTTAGCTCTGGTGGCACCTGTGGAATGCCCTTGGTAATTGTCATAGCCCAACCCAGACGACTGTGCTGAGACATTGCAGATTTTATCAGCTTGAGCCTCACTTCTGGTCTCATCTATGTACAAAAACTGTCAGGGGTTGGGAGCTGGGAGCTCATGGCTCCTGGGAAGTTGTTCAGAGCAAGCTTCTAGGAGGGCAGGCGAAAGAGCTCCGTGTTCCTGTGAGTTTTCCACCTCTGTCACCTGAGAGGGGTGGCTGCAGGCTTCCCTCCTGCAGGGAGAACTACTCCTGGGAGACCTCACTTGCCCCTGCTTTGGTTCTGATTTCCACCAAGTTGAATGCAATCCTGTGGATGTGAAAACGAGACAGATGCTTTAAAATGAGGGCTGAATGACTTACACAGAATAGAGGCAAAATCATATTTGTGTCGTTTCTTATGGCCACCCTGTGTGCTGAGCTGGGTGCCTTTAATTTGTAATTAGAACTCCCTGGTTTCACAAGGCAGTGGAAACTCTGCTGTATCAGCACTTACTGACAGCGTTACAAGGTTACCCTCAGTACTGGAAAAACTCTAGGGAACCAATAGTATTTAGAGTGTTTGTAGGATTTCAGTAAGTAGGGCGTTTAGGACATTGCTTTGCACCTCAGTAACAATTTATAATTTGAGGCAGGTACTTGCCTGCTTGTATGTGAAAAATATTCTCTCACTTGACTTCAAGAAATATCCCTGTGCTAATACCTTTATAATGGATGTATCTTACTCAGTTTTAGTGTCGTGTTTTTTTTTTTTTTAAACCAAAAGGGCTGATGAGAAGAAACATGGACTAACTTTCATCAAATAGGCTTCCAAAAATCTACCCCCAGACTAATCTATATTTCATTAGATGAAGTACATAAGAGGCTGTATCCCTCTTGATTTATGAGCAAAAGTTTTATGAGAAATATGAACTGTATAATGTAGCTGATCCATCATTCAGAATAAGTATTAATAATCCTAGCCAAAATCAGAATTCTTCTGGGCTGCTATCCAGTGATACGAGATAATTTTCCAGAGGTCCCAGAACACTACAACGTGGCTAAACTGGCCTTCAGACCAAGTGCTACACCAGAATGTGTAATTCCTTGGAAAAGGATCATTAATCTCAATTTTGACCTGAATTAATATACTCCAAGGATGACAACCCTTTGGCTTGAGATTTGTGTACAGCAACAGAGAGGAAGAAAAGGACTTAAAAGGACCTGACTAAGGTTTTGCATTCTTGCATGCAGTAATTAGCCAATTAGATGGTGTCACTTCTTCCCAACCCCTTTAGTTATTTAGAACACTATGTTACAGCCACACACTTGCTATTTTCAGACCAATGTACAGACTGTAAGGAAGTCATCCCACTGCAGAGAGCTGGGTTAAGATCCTGTTTTCAGGCTGAGGCTGTGTGAGACTGTTTGTGCATCCCCTACATGGCGGAAAAAGGTTCCATGGGGACTTTGTGTAGACAAGGCAATGCTATGATTCAGAGCAGATCAGCCTTAAGCAGATATCTCAGAAATCCTTGGGCATCCCAAATGGTGCTGGGCATCCCAAATGGTGCTAGGCACTCAGGTTTGTTGAACTGCTTTCTCTGACGGGTGTCTACAATCCTGGATATCAGCCCTATCCTATACTGGTTTCTCTTAGCAAGAGAATTTTGGCAGCATTAAGCAGGACACTTAATCTCTATATATGTCAGATTGGTAGAAGCATTTGTAATATGGTGATGGCAATGGTCTCAAGGGTTTTGACATAAAAAAAACTGTTTAAGAAAGCTTGTAAGAGCACTTAAAAATTTAAGCAAGATCTGACCAGTAAATTGCTATTTAATGGTGATGCTCATTGCCCAGAGTCTCAAGAGCAAGGAGAAAAGGCAGAATATGCACAGATAGGATAAACTGGCAAAATGAGGGAAAGGAGAACTTGTGACTTTTGCATGGATTCATTGTGAAAAGTAGGGACAACTGAGATGCTTTGAGTCATGAAGCATCTGTGAGAACTTGGGTTTGCTCAGTTCAAACTCTCCCACCACAGCCAGATGGTCAAAATCTAATGAAATGAAAATATATCATTCTTCCAGCTTCTGATCTCTCTTGCACAGAGGACGTGGTCCTATCACACCATCTGTTATGAAATAATTTTTAAAAGTCTTCGGGATCTTCATAACACTGCTTGTTGACTTCCACATTACATGATATCTGTTTTCTCATTGCACCCCACCTCACAGAACATGGTTCAGCTTTATTATGTTTTTATGTGTAATGGACTTTATCCATTTGCAGCAAGACTCCTGGACAATATACATAGCTATATACTTAGCAAAGAAATTGCCCATCCACTGTGAGAGTTTTTCTTGTAAGTGCAAAGGAATAGGAAGATTTAAATGTCATGGTAGTGGTTGAAAGGAGTTTGCAGAAGATTCTTTCTTTAGTAGTTCTGGCTGCATCTTCAGAATCAGGTCCTTGAAAGCAACACTCTTTTTCACCTCTTCTAAATGTTGAACATAGTTGTTCACCTATGTTCAGTTATAACGTCCTTTAGTATTTTTGAAAAAATAAAGCTCAGAGAAAACAGTATCTCTCTGAAATAGTAAAAAACTTTCAGAAATGAGTAATTTTTCCATGTTGCCAAGGATTGTGCCATTTGCTAAAGCCATTGTTTCTCATGCCATCTCTGGGGAGTTAGTATTATCACTTTTAGTGTTTAACCAGGTTACTATAATCACAGAATATGTAGAAAGTTTGATTTTTACACATAGAACTTCCCCTTTGGAAGAATAAGAGCAAAGGCATCAAAACAGGACTTAGCTAGATGTTGCTTGCCCTACTCAGAAACACGGTCTGTTAAAATCACAGATGATCCCTGAAACACCTTGAAGTCTGTTCCGAAAGCTTAACTTTTTGCTGCAGTTATTTCCTCTTTCAGAAACTTTGTCTAGCAGATTTCTCCTTTTTTCCCTGCACGTTCTCTTCAGATTATGCCTTGGCAGTTCTTGCTTCTGGCTATGCCCTCCAAGCAAGTACTATCTCGATCTCAAACTCCAAATAAAGGAAAATATAGAGGGAGTGGAGGTGGGGGAGAAACAGAGGTTGTGGCTTCGATAGAGTTTCTCCAAGTATCCTGAATTCTTCCTTCTCCCATATTATGGTGATTTGGCACTAACAGAGCTGCTCCCACCTTCAAAGCATGAACTTGTAGAGAAAATAAAAGAAAGAATGTTGCAATGCAAGAAGTACAAAGGTGAGGAGTGCAGAAAAATATGGGCATCACTGTAAGCATAAAAGGTGACCAGAAAAACATACACTTTGCTATTTTGCAGACACCTTAATTTTGCTGTTTTTCTTCTCTTTACTAAAACTAAAAAAAAAAAAAAAAAGAATCAACCCAGCAGAGATGGGTGTCTTGCACACAGTATCTCGTGTTTATATATATTAAGTACTCTTCATCTGATAGAAATAAAGAAATTTACAATAAAGCTGTTCATATCCAAACTACATACCAGGACTCCCTTTATAGCCAGAATATGATTATAATTTTAGGATGTGATTCATCCCATTTTAAAATAAATATCTATCGTCCATTTACATGAGTTTTGTCCTAAAAGTACCTGTTTCCCTTTGCTGTATGTAAGAGCAGTCAGGGGAAATAGTACAGGCAGAGACACCTCTGTGTTGCAGACTTCACAAAATTTGGTTCTTACCAACACAGCTTTTGAAGAAATAAACTCAAACTACCTTCCTAATCAAACTTGGAACCAGGCTGAATGACCTGTGTGTCAGATGCTTCAGATGGTTTTGGTATTATTTTATGCTACCAGATCCAAGCAGGTCTGTACTACTGCTGCTGCTGTGCTGTTAATAATTGTTATCAACCAGACGCTTACACAAGAGGCAGCTCCATTTCAATGCTGGGTGAAGTGATCTCTCTTAATTAGTTTCCATATTATGCTGCAAAATCTTGCGAGTCCCTTTGGGTTAAGAGTCATTAGATACATACAAGTCATTATTGTTTCATTACCATTTTTTCCCCGTAATTCTCATATTTTTCCAAAGATTACCTCATTTTAATATTTGCCCTAGTCGCTTCTGAGCAGCTGTTTTCAGTGCAGCTTCCAGCCTTGATTGTCCCAGCATATTACCATTCAGAACATGTTAATTAGTGACACAGTAGCTGGTCAGGAGAGATCTGTTCTCTCCCAGTGGAGTGCTAGATCTATTTCCACACTTCTGCTGCTCCTTGGTTGTCTGCTCATTAGCATAATTATGAAAAGAATATTTTGGGGTGGTGTCTCCATCCCTCCACCGAGACAGCCTGTGCTGACCATGCTCCCACCGCGGCTGAGTGCCCGTATGGAGGTGGGGATGGATTGGGACCGATGCCTCC
Source organism: Acanthornis magna (assembly GCA_036785705.1). Lineage (NCBI taxonomy): Eukaryota > Metazoa > Chordata > Aves > Passeriformes > Acanthizidae > Acanthornis > Acanthornis magna. The sequence goes on from JAWUZG010000090.1 coordinate 21,558,486, forward strand.
AGGCAGAAAGTTTGAAGCCCTTTTGTCCTCCTGGTGAAAGATCTGGTTGTACGACAGCCCTTATTATTTCTCTGCTTTGGCTGAATGGGTGCACCCCAGTTCATCCCAAGGGAACAATATACCATCTAAAAGGCCAAGATTAGGGAATTTTTCACAGCCTTCTGTCCTCAGCCTCTGCTTCCTTTTCCCCTCTTCCATGTTCCACTCATTTTCTGGATATCTGGGTCTCCTTTTCCCTTGACTTTGCTATTACTGTTTTCTTTGTTATTTAGGCAGCACCGCTGATGGCCACAAAGATAGGTGGTAAATGGGGTGTGACAGGTAATAGCTGTGTACCCTGAGGGCCTTAAAGTGTAAAGGTAATGCGTCTATACCCAAGCAAATAGAGGAAAAACCAACTTGACTTTATTACTGCTCTCATGTATTTCAGAGGCAGCTGAAAAAAAAAACCAAACAAAACATGTAAGAACAGTCAAAGTGAAGGGGTTTTTTTCATTTGTGATGCAAAATGAAACCAAATGCCAGTGCCTTGAAGTTCCTCTCAGGATAAGAAATCTGAATTTCACCAGCTTGAATTAAAATACTAATATCCCTTCCTAATAAGGGAATAATAAGCTTGGCTTCCTCATCTGTGCTGGAAAGCAAATGAGAGGCAGACTTCCTAACATTGGATATGGACACAGAGAGGAAGAGGACCATTTCTAATGAGGTACCATACACTCTCGCTCCTGCTCTGTGCTACACTTGTTTAGCCAAATATTGTGATTAAAATCCATCTTGCCTGTACCTTTAAATACAGCTCCACTCTAGGAATAGCAGGAAGAAAACTGTCTAGGACATGTTTTCCCCTGCCAACTATACAAACTATCAAAACAAAATGTAGCAGTTTGTCTTTCATTTAATGATGAACATTTTGCTCTGATATTTGTTCACTTTTCCAGAATTGTCTTAATTAAACTGCTGTAATCTATGTTTTCATACCAAACATGGTAATTTTGTTATTCAGGAGACACAGAGATGGAACATTCTGATGCTTCTGAAGTGAGGGTGTATATGAAAACTTATTTCATAATTTCTAGGGGCACATAAAAAGAAATAATTGTGTTTTGTGCAGAATTAACTCCATCTGAAAATGCTGTTGTTTTGTCTCCAGTTGAAAAAAATCACTACAGTCTATAAATCACAGTGACATTCTCTGTTGCTTGACTATTACTGGCTAGAAAATTTAAATCGAAATTGCAAAGTAAAGATGTGAAACAACGCCCATTGCAATGAGAGGAAAATTTATGTTTCTTTGTTTTTAGTTTTATGAGGGTTGTCCAGATCAAACCTTACATATCAAGTTAGGAGTGATGACAAAGAAAACATCTCAATAATTTTTGCATCAGTAATAAGAAGATGTTAATTTCTAGGGACAATAACAGCCTGAAATCCACCTGAGCCTGTCCATGTCAGTCTTTTCTTTTTCCTGCTCTGCAGCAAAGCAGTGTATGAAGGTCTCATTCTGAGTGTATCAGCAAGTATGTTTACCCCACAGTGAGCGTTGTCCTGGTGGAACACGTAGTCGCAGTGGTTGTTTGAAGCCAGTCAAAAAAAAACCTTGGCCAAAACTCGTGGGATACTGCTACACAACTGTTGGTCCAGTGTTCCCCTTTTTCCGTATTTCTCTTGTCAAGCAATCTCATAGGGCTGCTCCTTCTGTGGAATGCTCACTTCATCTTCATCAGCCAGGCATACTCTCTCACTTCCCTTGGGAAAATGTCTTCCAGCAGTGCCCCTGGGTTTTTTTGCAATGTTCTTGAGTCTCAGCTCCAGCACCTGGTTGTCATCTCTCCTCTTTCAGCCGTCTGAGCGACTGAGCTTTAATATTGGTGTAGCTAATTAGTGATTTCTGCCTTACCCAGAGACAGTTGTGATGGGTTTTTAATGCCTGAAATGTGCACCTATTTTGTGTTCGTGTGGTAATATTGATGTACCTGCGAGAATTTTTCTTGCAAATGTAAAGCCTTATCATCTTGGAAATACCATCCTCCACATTTCTGTCCTTAAGGTGAACAGGTGAACCATTTTTTGTCAGAAATTAAAATAGCTTCTCCAGGAGTAAGCTCAAGCATTATTTATAATCACACAGTATATATTTACAAGAAAAACTTCCATTGTTTTTCCATTTTCTGTGGTGTGTTTAATGACCGGTTTGATGATATAAGGACAGCTAGCTATGTGTCTACCCTGAGGGAAAACTGAAAGAGGTTGCAGAGACTTATATTGCCCTTTGCAAGGCAGACAACATTTTGATTTTTGAAGTATTTTTTTGACCACACTGTATTTCTCCATAGAAATGGGAAAGGGGAGTATGAAGAGTCTCTGTTTATTCCCCAGGGCCACAAACAAGAGTGCAGCTCCCTCCTGATGGTCTCTGGGAAGTGACGCTGTGCTCCCTTTATCCAAAGTCTGTGAAAATTGCAACATCTCACAAGAGGGCTTGTGTCTGTACCTTCTGTCCTCTTTGCTTGGGGAACCTGACTTTTTAAAACTGATCTTGACATCCTTTACATATTATTGCTTAGGGCTTCTTCCCTGCTTTCTTGGTAGATCCTTGGAGTGGTTGATTGCCCTTAAAGCTACAGCAGAAACCAACATGGTTGTGAAAAGTTCTGTACAGCCCCTCTCTGCTGAAGACCAGGCACACAAGCAGTCCATTTGTGTTTCACCACCTGCACAGTAAAGCATTTTATGATTTCTTATCTTAACCAACCCTTTCTCAGGTTAAGTCTTTGCAATAACCGAATTGTTCTGTTGGCGAAGCTGCACGACCAAGCCCATCAGCGCTGCTCAGCCTGGTGGGTCTAACCACTCTATTTCACCCACGTGTCAGTACTGAAGGTAAAAGATTGGATCCCAGTTCATAGAAGGAACCTGAGCAGGAAAACAGCTCAGTTGTACACATGGCACACACCATGAAACTGTGAGGGTGTGAGTAGGACTAGAACATAGAGCAGTGTTGCTCCTGCCCAAAAATCAGATAGCTGTTTTACTGCAGTGCTGCTCTATTAATCTGATCCCTGACCCACAGCAGAGCTAAGCAGCTTGGATTGGGTGCCTCATACTGCCACAAAGCCAGTTCTAGCTGCTGGGTCCTTCTCCTGCAGTCCTGTGTGCTGCAGATACACTCCAGCAGCAGTTCCCACTTCCACCCCCTCTGCACCCACAGTGGCAGTCCAGCCTCACCATCACCTGCATCCTGCCTAAGCCAGCTGGTACCAGCTTGCACTCACAACTCAAAAGAGTGCACATCTGAGAAAATTGACTTCCCAGAGTTAAAGGGTCAGTGACTGTACTTATTCGCTCACTCTCAATCTATCCATTACATTTCTTATTAGAGTGTGTCTGCCCAGACAACCAGAGAAATATGGAGTCCCTGTAACCTCTTTAATCAAGTTCTGGTGTGGTATCACTATGGTCCAGCAGATCTCTATGAAGTTTTTAATTTTCATTGCTCTTTTCATCTTCTTTCCGGGTATGGGCAGAGAGAAGAGTTTCTCATGTCTCCACAGAGGTAAGCTGGAATTAGACTGTCAGTGATGGTCTTGTGTGTGCTCTGGCAATATAATTAAGCAGGTCATCATTCTATAATGAAGGCTTAGGTCCCTTCTGGCATTTTCATTTGTGATGGCTGAGTGCTTTGCCTCCTTCTTTTACTGCATGATTTTCAGATAATTGTTCCAACTTATACAGAATTATATTAGATCTGCTATTTAAATGCCATATAGTGCTTGGAGGGTTTTTTTTTTTTAAAGCCTGCTGCTCTTATCAAATTAAAAGAACATGAAAATGTGAGACTTTCACAGTGGACTTCCAATCTAAGTTGCCCTTTTATATTTACTCACTCTGTAACCCAAAGCACCAAATGCACAGTCATGTACCACTCACCACGCTGAAATCCTGCTGCAGCGACAAAGCTTAGCAGGAGAGACAGAAACAGGAGGGCAAACACTTGACCTCTCTTTTCTTAGCTCTTATTACTTATATTCAGGTAACCACACTTCAAGCTGAAGAGACAAGTGTCAGTAACTTTACTGAAAGAAACCACTTTGGGGCTTGAAAGATGTTGCTTTCTCTTTTGAAAGCTCTTCATCTCACAGATGGTTTTGGATTATGTTCTGCTCATGGATCTTTATGGCACAATGTGTTTAAGCCACTGGAACAATGCTTATCTTCTCTTGAACTTCCAGGTGCTTCTGACTTTTCTATTGTTCAAGTCTTATTTCAAGCATCACGCTATTAATTTGCAGGAATAGTTTTTTCCCCTGAGCTGAGGTTGTTGCTTGTTTTTTGTTACTTATTTCTTGTTCTGTCAATTTTTGTGTTTTAAAAAGATAGTATGAATTATATGTTTCTGAGTAATTTCCTTAAACAGATAATATTCTCCAAGTGCAGTTTCATTCTTTGGATTTCCTTGTGTGCCTTTCCTTGGGCACCAAAACAAACCAGAAAGCCAACAAATTAAGCAGGGTCTGGATGAGAGTTTGTTTAGTTTTAACATTCAGCACTCTGTGAATTGTTTATCAAGGACTGAGTTCTCAGCCTATGTGGGATTAGGTAAATGGTATTAAAAAACATTCAGAAAGAGTTATGGATGAAATACACAAGTACTTTATAATTTGTCTGTTGGAGGCAGCAGGATGAGAAGTGATGGTTCTTTTGTATGTTTTGAATGATTGCAGTCAAATTGGGCATGCACTAAATGTGTAATTTTAGATAGGGCTGATGACTGTGCAGGTTAATAAAAGTGTCTGATGTGTCTCATGCTTAGACCCCATTGTCTGTTGTTTCTTATGTTGGCAGCATTTCTCTATCTGAAGTGAAGCTCTGCCTGTCATGTCTACTCAGCTGGAATTACAAAGAAGTTTTGTTTCTCCTTTTGATTGGCATAGAATTTGTGTTGAGAATATGGCATTTATTCTTCTGGTGAAGTCTTCAAGTCTTCCCACTTGCCTCTTGTAGAAAAACAAGCTTGTATGTGCTCAAGAGGCAATTGCTACACTTTGTTTTTCACTTGCTTGTTTTCAAGTGTAGATGCTTAGACTCTCTAAGCCAATCTCTGTGGCATCAGTGCTTTTAATTGGACTATAAATGTTGCATAAAGTGATCAAGGACCTCTAGCACAGTGGAGATGGAAACAGAGCTTTGGTCTTGAATGTTCTTTCTGAACCAGTGAAGAAATGCTGGCCAAATTTTCGTACTCTGTTCCTCACACAAGACTAAAGGATGGGGCAGCAATGTGGTCTTACTTCCAAGGCTTCAAGTTCCTGTTGCAAATCTCTGGGTTGTTCTAATGAATCTGGTGTTTTACAGTTCCTTTGATATCTTTCTGATGATCCAAGCAGCTGGGTGGAAGAAACTGTAAGGCATATGGCCAATTTCTTTTTTTCTAAGTAGAAGTGGGAAAAGGATCTGTGGGAGGAGCTGTACTGCCAAAATTCTTCAAAAGTCAGTGCAAGAGGCTTTAGGACTGCTCTCCTACTGCAGCAGTGTTAAGCTATATGAATAGAACTGTGATCGACCCTAAAAAAAAGAAAAGAAACCCCAACATATCTGTTCATTTTCCTACAAATATTACAAAACTTAATTTGAAATCCTCTACTTCCACAATATTAACAAAATTTAAATGTCTTATTTTCTCCCCTCTCAGCCTGTCTCTAATTGATGTTCACACTGTCACCACCACTACATTTTTCTCAGTAGAACTAATGACATTTTATGTGTTTGTAGCTAGATGAACCGCCATGGTACAAGGGTACATGTTTCAAAATCTCCTAAGAAGCATGGTACAGAAATTGCTCATAGAATGTGAAGAGAACTTCACATGAGATTGAGAAGGAAATTCTCAGTGTTCAAGGGCTTGGGGTATAATGGACGCTCTCCAAATTAATCATCTTCCTTTAAAGTTAGTTGATCACTGGCCACTTGCTGTTCCAGCTGTCATGAACTGTCCTCTATTTTGGCTTAAAAACAAAACAAGGGAAAACTTACCTGGTTTTGGACTGTTGGAGCTTAAAAAGTAATGATCCAGATGAATAACCTCTTGGTTTTTCACTGCCATGGAAGCAACATTACTCACTCACTGGTGCCAGATGTTATTGTGAGCCACATGTTTTTGGCATGCTTGTCACTGTAGGGGACTTCAGGGCTCCCCTGTGGAACATTAGGGCTATAGCACACAGTGATGATTCACCTAAGACAATTTCCTGCCATACTTAGCTCATATTTGGGTAAAACTTGAGATCAGAGAAGTATGAAGCAGGTAGAAGGAAGTTTCAGTGCCAGTATCCCAGGACTGTCAATGAAGGAGAGGGGAATCCCCCATCTTTGCAGAGCTGATCTTGCTGGCACCAGCCTAAAGCATCCCCCTTATAGGTGCTGCTAATATTTTCCACTGTCTGGATTTGTCTGCTGAGTTCATAAATATTAGAAGTGGCAACATAATGCTTGAATGCTAAATAGTCCTGATTTAGTCAGACAAAACTAGCTATTTCCCATGGCGTTGTCAGAGAGAAGCAATGTATAAGGCAGGTGAAAATGAGAAAGATTTAACAAGAGGTCCTGTAAGAATCAACTGCTAGTTCATGAAGCACTCAGTAAGGATTCTTTCTTTGCCTTCCCCACAGATAACCCTGATAACCTAGTATTAAGACAAATCACTTAATCTGATAACTAGAGAAGATATAAATAACTGAATGTAGTTTGGAAGTAGCAAAAATTAGCAGCTATGCTGTGCTTCAGAGTTGGGGCTGTCCATGTCACAACTCACAGGGAAGGATAAGAAGTGAATGCACTCCTTATTTGCAGTTGGTCAGGCACGGCAAATGATCTTTCAGTAACTCCAAGAGCTGGCAAGTTCCTTCAACCATGGACTATTTATGGTGCTGCTGTGAACATGTTCTGACACTCTCCTTGTTCTCTGACACAGATTATTTTTAAACAGATGGCAAAACAAAAAGGCAAACCAAAATGATGCAGAAAGAAAATCACACACAGTGCAAAGAAATAAAGTCCAGTTTCCAAGTGATCTTCCATATGTAGATGAAGCTGATGGCTGTGGCTATATATGCAAGGAGATGGGCTACAGGAAAGTATAGTCTAGCAGCTCTGAGGATGGTAAAAATCATTGCTTCAGTCGCTCACCACTTTGTCTTGATTTTCCCTTGTTTGAGCTATTTTTAAGGCTTTCAGAAGAGGAGGAGGATGACAATAGACTATCCCTTCATTGTTTTGTTCACTATCTAGTTCTAGTTTCTGCCACAGATGTTTTAGTTCGTGCTTTTCTTGGAGTACTTTTCTTGTTTACTAGATGTGATTTCAGAATGTTTCTTTGTTCGGTTTGGGACAATTTGTCTTAAACCTGAGCTTCCCTCAGAACAGCGGGAGCAGCTGCAGCAGAGCTCAGCAGCATCTGGCTGCTTGAATATTCACCCATCTTCCCAGCAAGATTTGGAAGATACAGAGGTGTTGTTATCAGTATCCCATGCAGGAAACAAGAAAGCCAGTTGGGTTACGTCTGCAGGGTGGTTCTTGGAGGCTCATTTAGATACACTCTGAGGGTAAATTCCTCAAGCTACAGGGGTCCTTGCAGCCAAATTCTTTGATTCTAGCAACAGTCACTGACACTATGGGCAGTAACGCAGGCTGCCTTCTGCAGGGCTGAGCCCTTGTTTCTTCATTATTGAAGACACTGCTAGCAGTGGAAAGGGGTATTTTATCAAGTCCAAGCTCTTCCCCTTCAGCCCACACACTTTGGCAAGCTCTGTGCATCAGCAAAGAGGGAAATCAACTCTGGTACTCAGAAAAATGTTAAAATAAAAATCAACACCATCTACTTATCGGCAGCTTCAGTCCAATAGTCAGCATCCTGCACTGCGTCAAAAGCAATGTCATGGAGCCCAATATTGGAACATTAGTACTAGCTGAATATTGCACCTTTCAACTTAGGTTGTTTTCAGTTTGCTCTGTTATTATTTCCTGAATCGTTTGTTTTGCTAAGGAGACAACAGGAAGAGACTCAGTTTGCCCTATTTTTCATCAGCAGCATCAGTTTTCATAGGTAGCACTGAAGTTCTGACTGTGGTGTTGCAGGAAGCAGCAAGATCCCTCCTTTCTTGCTGCAGCTATAAGGTAACAACCGGCCTATCTCTGCCTTAGCTTTCATTAGCTTTTGTGCCCCTGCTTTGACCAAAACCCCAGTGTTCTACAACTTCCTTTTCTAAAGCCAAGAGACCCCTTCATTTCCATCTAAAATATGTGCACATTCAGTTATTAAAATTTATTGTTTGACCTTTTTGGTCTTTTATATACGTAAACAATGCTTTTATCTATCTATCTATCTATCTATCTATCTATCTATCTATCTATCTATCTATCTATCTATCTATCCATCTATCTATCTATCTATCTATCTATCTATCTATCTATCTATCTATCTATCTATCCATCTATCTATCTATCTATCTATCTACACAGATCTTTTCTCCATCATGTCTGGGTTTAATATACTTCTTATTCTTCTCACTGAAAGGATACACAAATCAACTTGTTTTCCTTTTTTCCCCTCAAGACAAACTACCTGTTCCTTTTGCCCTCTTAGCAGTGTTGCTCTCCATCTCCTTAAATTTCAACTTGAATCCTCAAATAATGATCATAATTTTACCCATTTCTCCGTTTTTTGTTCCATACTCCTAGCATCTTTTTATGTCCTTCTCCATTAAGAAGTAGTTAAATCTAAGTGAAGAGCAGAAATATTTGCTGTTAATCACTATATAAGTCTTTTCAGCATCAGATGGCTAAATTAGTTTCCCTCATTTCCAATAATGCTCTGTCTTCAGTGAAGAACTCGTAGACCTACTTTCACATGTTCCTCCACTTAATATAAACTTATCTTCTTTGGGATTTTATTTTTAATGATCAGATTTTCTAAAATGGTTTCAACTATTACAGACTAATAAGAATAGCCCACAGTCTCTTCATTTTATCGGCTATTTGGTGGAGGAAATGTGCCACCCATACCATCTAGAAGTAATTTACCCTTCTATTACTGATCACACTTTTTCTCCATTCTTTATGTAGGATACCAAAGTATCCCTTAATGACATAATTATTAGTAAAACTCTGCTTCTAATAGCATTGCCTGAATATCTGTAACAACCAGACCTCATGATGAAATTATATAGTGGTTTCTCAGCCCAGTAAAACCTCTTTCATTTATTTTCCCAGTGAGATTGAGACAGATGCTGTTGTGCCCATGCCATTGTTTCTACCTTTACACTTTTATGCTCAGTTGCTTTGTTGATGCACCCCACTGCCTTCAGCTTCATCTGTGTCTTTCTGCACACTGCTTTTTCTCGATACATCTGCTCTAAATGTGGCTGCTATTTTACCACATGCTGTTATTCCTTCTAGTGCCTGACTTCACATCCTGTTCCAATAGTTTGACCTTGCCCAGTCTGTTTGCCAGGCCTCCTGTGTTAGTGCGTGACGGGGAAGCAGTTTTTTACCAGCCACACTCAGTAATCCACCAGGGACAGAAAGAGTCCCTTGGATGCGCCATCAGCTGCTTGACGGCTGTTTCTATCAGTGTGAGTTTCCTTCCTCATGCTCCATCGCCTGTTGCCATATTTTTTGTTGCCTCACTTGTTACTCCTGAGAACCAAAATCACTCCCAGTTTCCCCCCTATTTTTTTTTCCTCATCTAAAGTTCTTTCTATGAGTCATGCCAACCCTGTTTTGTAGGAATCCAGGATTTCATACAGCAAGCTGCTTCCTCTTTCCATGACTGCCTCTCTGCAGCAAGTTTCTCCCAAATGTTCTCAGGTTTTTTGATGAACTTTAAGGGGAAAGTGGCACCATCAAAGCTGACGGAACAGGGTTCACATAGAATCTTAAAGCTGTTTTGTCCTACAAGTCCCCTGAAAAAGAATATGAGTTGACCAGCCCTGAGATTCAGGCCAGAGTCTCTGTGGAGGACTTGCACTCAGCTTTCTTTTTGGAGTAATAAATGCTTTAAATACTGGTCAGAGTAAATTGAGCAAATAATTGAAGCTGCTGATATTGATGCAAGGCAGTATTGCAGATGCTTCAGACAAGCTGCTTAATTTTCTAGTGCCCTATTGGACCAGAAGGATGTAAGTGGGTCATCTTGAACCAGATGTGGTATGGGAAGAGCAATGGAAGCAATGGATTATTCTCTGCTGGTGATAGACCCAGGACACCGTGGTGCTTCTTTTCTTCCCATAGATTGTTTACTAGATTGCACTACCTTTTTTTTATATCATCACAAAGGTATTTCTATATTTAAGTAGGAAAAAATATCTATGATTCAAGTTTTTTAATCATGACTGGAAATAGTCTTAGCGTCGTTCACCAACGCTAACTTCAAAAGTTTCGAATTTAGTTATCAGAGTTTGAACCAGTCTCATAGACATCCCTTATTTCGGATGCAGAGAGGGGGCACAGATGGATGTGGATGGCATGGGGGTCTTTTATCCTTCATCTCTACTCTGATGTGCTCTTTACCATGAGAGTGTCTGTAGTTAAACCTCTTGCATGTCTGTATAGGGTGTCTGTCCTTGCCATGAGAGGGGTGTTAGTTCAACCTTTTGGACATTTATGGTTCAATTCTCATTCCCTTTACTTATGTCAACCTGTCATTAGATTGCTTTTCCAGCTAATTTAAGGACTGAAGAAAGCTTTATTTATAGCTATTTCTTCACCATTAAGTTGGGAGGTTTTCATGCATCTTAGAGTCCATCACTCTATATTTCAACGTCAGCAGTATGTTAGATGGTAACAAGGAGTTGTGAAGGGAAAAAACCTAGCATAGATATCTGACTAAGATCTATGACAGTACATAAACTGCATCCTAGACTCATTATTATGTGCACCTCTAAAATGTTGCCATACAGAGTTATCTTGAGTTTTCCTAAGCACCTAGACCTGAATCTCCGTTTATAACATGCATTAATTGATGGGACTCAAGCTTTTTCCATCAGACCAGGAGCAGCCTGGTGCCCTGATGCAAATCAGTCCCATGGATCCCTTCCCCAATCTTTGTACTGACAGTATAATTTATCATTTTATGGTCTTTCAGATATACTCCCTGAGTTTGACAATCTCTACGGAGGTTTTCTGTTCACACCATGGTCCCTGCAAGGAGAAGCAGCCCCTAAGGGACTTCAGTGCAGCAAGACCTAGTTTAAGAGGAATGCACTCCTGAATACTGCCATAGGTGTATGCCATGGCGGATGTGTTGGATTATTTTAGTGGACCTGGTTCTCAGAAATGGAACAGAACAAATTTGTGCATAATTAGAGCATAAAATTACCTGGAATTCATTCAGAGTTACTTGTGAGTAACAGTATCTAATCAGACAACGCTCTGGGGACACGTCTGCACCGGTACTTCCAATTAGGAAGTCATCACAAAGCATGCAGGCACATTTCTGAAAAACTCTGTTCTGTAGTAAACAGGGTTGGCATTACTTGCTGGCATTGCACGTAAAGCTCTTCTGAAAAAAGCTGATTGCATTGTGCTCTGAGTATGTGAACTGATGAGGTTCAGTAATTAAGGTGCCTAAGCTTATCACTTTACTGATATTAGTATTTTCTATTAACAACACTGCTTACAGTTGTTGGTGCAAAGCAGCCCTATTTTTCACAATATTTACTTTATTACAATTTGGTTTGAGTGAGGCTTAAGCAGATACTTAAATGTAAACTGTTCCAGAAGTGTGGGGCCTTACTGAACAAAATGAATATGCAAGAACATTCCAGAGCTTTCAAATCAACCTGAAACAAAGAAACGGGAAGGTGTGTCTTTGCTGGAGTAATACAAGACTTTCTTGTGATGAAGGATTTTAATTACAATCCCACAGTCAGTGTTTTGAGAGGTTACAGGCATCAGTTTTATGTGTGGTTATTTTCTGTGGAATTCAGCAGTTCTCTATATGCACACTCATGGAAACTACAGGAACCCTGATTTTCTTCAAGCTGAGCTAGACAGGCAGACTTCAAAGTGATAAAGCAGAGCCCCTATGAGTCAATGCTTTGTGTTAAAACATGTTTTTGACAATTTTTTTTTCTCCACAAAGGGACTTGTAACTAACCTAGAAACCAGTCTAGAGGGTTTATTATAGATTAATGGTAGTCTCCCTCTATGTTTGCAGAACAAATTGATGAGCAGGCAGATGAGGAAAATGAACTCAGTGTTCAAGTCTAGCATTCTGTGAAAGGGTTGGGTAGTTTCCAATACAGTTTTCAAACCATCGGAGATAAAAAGAGATCTGATTAGATCATTCTGTCCTCATAGCCTGAAGCTCAGACATAAATGTGATATAGTCTTGGTCCTTTTTCCTGTAGTGTGCTGATTTTGTGCTCTTACAGGAAATTCTCTATTTGGGCTTGAACTCTGCTAGCGTTTGCCTTCCTGAATATTTTATCATGATACTAGATTAAAAAAATATTCTAATTGATGCTTGCCTGTCCCTGTAATGCTGTTAGCTCAGTGCAGCATGCAGGGGTTCATGTGCCAGTAAATTTGATATATAAGGAGCATTCGTCCATTTAGCTTCCTGCATTTCATAAGGCTATGGATTTCCTTGTTATGCGTAGGAGCTGTCACCCTGGATCAGAGCTGTGGTGATTCATTGGCTTAATGCTATTGGAGCCAGAAGTAACATTCACATGAGAATTTCAATTAAAACTCAGAAGAGATGTAAGATATACACTTTTAACAGGGAGGGTGATTCATTATTGGGAAGGGACTAGCCTTGGAAGCAGCTAATTTTTCATTTGTGTTTGCAAATCAGAACTGGAAGTCTTTCTGGAAGATATACTGTAGCCAAAACCAGGTTACTGAGTTCAGCACAAGGATAGCTTAGTGAAATTAGATTACATATGCTAGAAGAACGGGCTACGTGAAGAGACTGGTTTTTTTCAGTCTTTTTGTCCCACATGCAGAAGGACAATGTCCCTAGGAGCAGAAAAGACCAGCTTTCTTGCCCACCTCTGACTTCTCCTCCAGTCATCTGAAGCTGAGAAGATTTCATGCTGATGGCTTTGACAGACACCATTGGCACGGCACTGATTCAGGGCTGGAAGTATGCATTTTTACTGAGGGGCTGGGTTTAGAAAATATAAGGCCTTTTGCAAAATCAGCTTGTGTTTTGCATGGGAGAAAAAGGATGTGGCAGAGTGTATGCATGAGGAGTAAGACAGGAATATCAAATTCATAATTTTCAGTTTCTAGGAACCGTATTAAGAAAATTATTCTAGGAAATGCAATGATCTGGGATTTGGTTTTTGTGGTGCTTTTGAAATATTCAGTAAATTTGGAATATGTTGCATCATACCCTAGCACATGATTGTGCGTTGGGGCCGTAAGTAGCATCTCTTTGTTTCCGAATTTTTTATTCATGCAGGACAGAGCCCAGTAGGTGTTTTTGTTTACAACCTCCTTTCTAAGACCATTGTGATCTCCTGTTGTTTTCTACACTGGAAAGGGTCATATTTCATCTGTAGCAGTAAAATAAATTCGTATGTAAATCAGGGCCTCACTTACTGCTGAGGGACAACCACCTGCAAGATGATGTTCCTTTGTGTCCTTATTTTTCTTCTGGGATGGTATAGAAACTTTAATTTGAGTATAGTTTTTCTTTCCTGTTTCCTGGTCTTGCCTTTAATTTGTGCTTCAAGATTTACACTCCTGGACAGCCACCAACAGACATCAAACTGCAAACAGAAATCCCACAGCCCTCCATGTGCTGTAGAGTTCATGTCTCTTACAACTGGCAGATTAATGAGAACTGAAGAAAAGATCAGGTGTTCACAGCAGCTTGAAGCACATATAGTTGCAAAAGTAATAGCTCTTGTCTCAATTATTTACAGGCTTTGGCCAAAGTGGTAACAGCTATCTGCCAAAAGCTTGCAAAATCAGCCTATGAAAGTACACTACCATTAGTGTCATGTTTCTCAAAGTTACTGAGTGTTGTCCCACCTGGATTCAGAGTGGCTATGGGGTTGAAAAGGATGTGGAAGACAGCTTTGGCTGCAAGTGGCATGCTGCATCATCTAAGTTCGCCACGTCAGATCCCAGGAGCAAAATCCAGCAAAGTGCGTTCACTGGTTCTGCGCAGCACGCGAGGGGGCTGACAGCACTTCGGTGTTGCTTTGCCTCACAGCTCTGTTCCAGACAATGACAGGGACCTCTCTTCAAGACAATGGCAAGACTGAGGATGATCCACTCCAAACAACCCTTCCCACAACAGCAGGTATGAGATATAACCCAACCCAAGCATTACAGCTCTACCCCTCCAGACCTACCTTTGTGCCACTCTCTGTGACCTGCTACACACACTTTTAGCTTCATGCTATCACAAGACCACTCAGCTTGGCTGCATTTTCAACTTTTCAGGTACTTTGCACTGCCAAAGCATTCACAAAGAAGAATAGTTTTGTCTGAGTGTCACAGGGGTGGGACATGAAGACTAGCAGAGTGCTGGGTGGTTGTGGTCATTCTGATCCACAGAAGGTTATATGGAGCAGGGATCCTTCTATTTTCCATCTTAATGACTTTTATAGGTACAGACTAAGATGTGTCAGGAAAAGAGTCAATATAGCAGCATGGTCAGTAGAGGTTTCCTCATTGCAGAATGCCTGGAAAACGGCATTCTGCCAGAAAATTGACCTGAAACTATACACTTGTCTGGAGCTCGGATACGTGACCTAAAGTTTCAAGGAAGCGCTTCTGCCAAAGGGGTAGCTACAGGTCTGATTGATCCAAAGGTATCCTTCTTTAGAAGATGATGTGACACTCAGGTGTCACCCTCAATGTGATGAGACAAGCTGTTGCTGCTTCTTTTGATTAATATGATGAGATATCAAGCTACTAGGCTGCAGCTAAAGTCCCAATGCTAAATGATGGCTAAGTAAAAGGTAGAAACCACCCAAAACACTCTCACTGCCTTTTGGCTTTTGATAGAGGCAAAGCAGCAGCTAATCCATTTAATAAGAAACTTGAAGCTGTCTGTCTGGGGGATTTTGGGAACTGTGCGACATGTGCTATATGAGGGGGTCTTGGTGTGGCTCCGTTCCTAGGCTGTGTAGGGCTGGGCTCACTTAAACATGAATTCAAGTTCTAGATGCTGTGAACTTTATCAAATATAAAGCACAGTTGGAAGTCAGGTGGCAGAGGACCTTCAATCTGACAGTAGGATACTTCTTCTCCATCTAAGTACTTTAAACACAGAAATTTTCTTGTGTCCTTGTTCTAAGTAGTCACTTTTCAGCACTGATTTTCTGTAGAGAGAAAAGTGTTTGACCTTCTGTTGGGGTCTTGTTCTGAGCACTAAAAAATTGGTGCTTAATAGCTGGTAATTTTGAGTGAAGGTAAAGTCTAACTAGCACTAAGGGTGTTAAAACGTGAAAAATCAGACAGAAATCTTGTCAGGGTGGCAGAATGACACATTCAAGATGAACTCTGAAAATTTCTATGGTCAAGAAAAGGAAGACTACATCAAAAAGCCTTGCTTCTAATCCCTCTCACTACTTTCCATGAAGACTGATCTGGAGCATGCAGCAGTTCTCCCTGATGCATTTCCTTCACACTAGCATTGGTCTATGTACATATGATTTTTGAAAACAGTGGCTCTTACCGAATTACTGAGCTAGTCTATCAAACAATATCCTGACTTCATTGGAATTTCACATCCTGAGTTTGACGGTTGTGTTATCTTCTGTTATATTTTTCATAAGGCTGTCATGGCAACAAAGGGAGAGTGAGATTTCCCTTCAAATCCTCCCTGTTTGACATGCATGAGGTGATGGTGTGCCTCTGGTTATGAATTGTAACTGTGCTTATGAAAAACCTTCCATGTGGGCATGTTCAGCCAGGTATTTGCTCGGCTTCACTGTCTCATCCCTTTTCCCCTTCTGTGGACAAGCATGAAAAGACAGTTTGTCCTCACTAACCCAATAAATAAACCCAAAATAACAGGCTTTTCTCTGTGTGCTCTGCAGCATGGACATCAGCACCTTGCCGCCGGCATGAAACTCCTCCTTGTCCCATTTGCTGCTGTTTCTGAAAAAGTGCAAGCAGTAAGGGAAACATGGTTTAAGAATGAAAGGATAAATTGCTGCAGACTCAGGTCTGGAATATGTCAAATTAAAAAAGAGAGATAAACCACCCCTGCTGCCAAGCACCGCAGTGCAGTTGCCTGTGAGATTTTGTCTTTGCTCATGTTTTGCTTGTGGCAATTTGGCAGCTTAGAGTCTTCACAGTCGGCTGCTTTATTCCTGATATTTATATTTTATATTCCATTGCTTAATTTCTTCTCCCAACTTCTAACTTTTACCTCCTGTGTGGCTGAAGCAGTGCCTTTCCTTCTTTCTATGTCTTTTTGATAGCTAAACCCAAGGTATTTGGATTGCTCTTAGGTGCACAAATCTACCGAGCTTCAAAGTTCCTCATTGTACCAGTTTCTCTGTGAGTTATTTAAAACTGGTCACAGCCTTAATTTCCTTCATTTCCAGGCAGCCTTTTTATAGGACATGAACTTTAAAACCTGGTTCTTAATGACGTGCTACAATCGTGGACAAGGATCTGGCTATTGTCGCATTCAATTTATTTTAAGATTTCGCATTACTAGTCAGGAAACATAGGTGCAGATCATGAACTAGAAATTCCATTTTGCATGCTGATGCTCCCACGAGATTGCTTTTCTTTGTTGTATGCTTTGTTGTGCTTGAAAGGCATTTTGAAAATCCATGCATAGAGAAATTATCCATTATCCTGGGGTAATTCAGATCCATCAGAGGATGTAAAATATGTCGATAACACATGAAAATGGCACCAAATTAATTAATGCTAAATCTAACTGTAATTCCCAAGGTATTGCTAGACAAACATCATTATGGTAATGTGAACTGAATTTGTTAAGAATGTTATCATTGTGGATTTCTCTGTTAAGAAAGGATGCACTTGCAAAGACTGTGTTTCTTGTTACTTTTGCACATGCAAAAGCAAATATGCAACACTTGAAAAGTTACATTGCACTTTCAAATAAAATTCAGATGTTTGTCTATAAGTAGTAGTTTTTTATTTTGTGATAAACTGGCAATACCCTAGGGCCCTTCTGGAGTATTTATGCAAAACAGGTAATCAGCCAAGCTGAAATTTAGTTCTCTTTAACAATTATTTGCAGCAGTTTCAAGAACAAGTCTGCATTCTTTCCTTCCAAACAGTTGCTGTTTTTGAATAACTTTCATTTTCCTTTGTTTGCTTGAGTTTCTGCTTCTCAGGATTAAGGCTTCCTTCATATTTTAAATTGATTTTAACCTTAATTCAATTAAAGAAATACTCAGCAATGATGCTTATTCAATTATTTGTATTTTCTTTCACTAGTCATTTAATTTATATTGACTTTACAGCAATTGACACCTTCTGTCTATAAAAATACCTTGGAATAACATCTAGTATCAGCTCAATCTGCTATCAGGTTGTAATATTCCTGTTATCACCTTTCTCTGCCGCCCTCTTGCAGAGTTTCTGTGTCACTTCTGTCTCAGAGTTATAACTTGCCTCTTTTTCCATGCCCCTAAGTACCAAATGTACCAGGGTGGAGAAAAGGTGTGAATGAGAGCTGGCAAGATGAATGCTGTATAGGACAATGGCTTAAATGTGTTTCAGCCTTTCTCCTACTCTCACCATGTCTTGAGGCCGTGGAGGGACTCGATCTGCTTCTCTCATTTACATCATGCCATTCACTCACGCATGTTTGTGTTGGGGGGAAATTCAGAAATCCACATCCTGCAGAGCAGGAGAGCAAGAATAGCAATCTAATTTACTCCACTTGAACTTGGGAGTTCTGGTGCTCTGGACCACAAATTGATACCATGAATTGATGCCAATTTTTCCACACGTCCCAAATTACATGGGTGTCAGACAGCCACCTTGGAGTGTGCGAACTGGCGCGGGGCTGACACCAACACCACGTCACAGTGCAAATTCACCCTGCAGTGGGGAGTCTCTTGCTGTGCACTACAGGATAAACAAGCCTTTAAGGAAATAGTGAGGGGCTTGTGCTATGGACAACCAGCCAGGATCACCACAGGCTGGGGCTCCAAAGTGGAAATGTTTGAAGTCCTTGGGCATTTCTGGACTTTTTGTCCCACATGCCTTTGGACTTATGCTCTGGCTTCCCTGCTTCCACTGTAATCCTTGTAGTTGATGTTACTTGGTGTTTCACATGTCCTACTTGACAGAATCATGTCCAAGTGGAGCAGGGAGAGATGGAAATGACGTAAAGCTAAAACAGAGGGGAGGGTAAATGGTGGCACAGTCAGGAAAGTCATGGCGCAATATTGGTTAAAGGCTTAAGTACTGATAAAGCAGCAGCAGAGGAAAGAAACAATTCTCCCTCTGAAAACAATGGGGAAAATAATCCCATGGGATTTTGTCTTTCCAGACCATAGGACAGCAGCAGCTCAGTTTTCTGTTGCAGAGAAGGCATGTTGGCAGGGGGAATGCATGACAGGTGTGTTGTCATATTCCCCTCTGGGCTAAGCGACGAATGTTCGTCTGAAATCTTACCAATGCAAAGTGGAGTGAGAGTACGAAAAGGTGGGAGAATGGCATTCCCAGTATCCTGAAAATATGTGCTGCAAATGAGCAACAGATGGAGCCTTCAGCATCATCAACTGTTTCAGGCAGGATTGCTCACATTGCAGGCTTGTCAGGTGTTTGAAACTGTGGGAAAGGCTCTGATGATGAGGTTCCTAGGACCCAAATGCAGTTAAATACCACTAACAATTACCCTGGAGGACTGAATGTCTGCTCTTTCATGGCCTCTCCTAGCACTGCATACATCCCTCATCTTACTACATACAAGAGGGATTTCCATACTTTGGGAAAGGAGGGATGAAATGACTGCATACATGAAAGATATTTGCTAGGCTTTAAGACGCCAGGTTTCCACCGGAGCAATGTGTCTGATGGTGACTGGAATCTGTGCCCTGGTGTCAAATGGGAGCTGCACATTGATTGTCTAATGTTTAATATCCAGCAGCTAGTATCTGTCACCCTTGCTGCAGTTGTTTCTGTAGAGCAACAGACAGGAACTAGGTGAGAGTATGGGAGATGAAGCTGACCAGGAAATCCCACACGCACCCAAATTAGAGATGACAGGTGGAAAGCAGAGACCCTAAGCTCCTCTGGGCTCTCTGGCAAAGCTGCTCCTCCTACACATAATGATTTGCCCCCCTGACTAATAAAAAATTAGTGGAAGGGCCGACCATTTGCAAGGCCTCATTTTGAGCCTGATGAAGGGATGATTTCGATCAATTTATCGCTCACATACTTTTTTTTCTTTTCTTGTTTGCTTTGTTTAAATGTTTACAACTTTGTTTGATTTGCTATCTGATAGCTATTTGATTCTGCTATCTATTTGCAGTTTATTCTTCTACAAATTCCCAGTTAAAATGTCAATGGCTATTTTAATGGATGCTGTTTTAATGAGCTATCAGTTCTGAAATACCCCAGACTTACGCCCTAATTAAACATAAATATGATGCAGGGCGCTGAAATTGCTCTGTGAAGGACTGCCTACAGCTATAGCTGAAAACTGTTCCACAGGAACATTAAGGAGACAGCTACTGACTACAAGACATCTGCTGAAGTCAAAAGTAATAACAAAAATCGAGCACATTTGTGCTTTTACAGTTTACAGTTTGCTTGAGTTGTGAGACAAATTAACCCCTGACTGTGGCAGTGTGCACTTGGTGGCCGCTGAAGGGGAGTGACAGGGCTTGGTCGTGCTGCTGGCAGTGGCACCAGCTCACCCGAGTGCTCGGGGGCTCGCTGTCACCACATTGCTGTGCTGGGGCTGTCATCAGGCCATGTGTTTTCAGAGCTATTGCCTTTTTTTTTTCCCTGTGAAAAAGAGTCCTGCTGTGCCAAACAAAACAGAATGAACAATGATTTGGAGTGTTTGCTGAAACACAAATGTTCTCGCAGAGGCTGGAGTGGCAGAGAGGGACAGGCAGCAGCAGATTGTTGTTCAGAGCAGTGATTTTCATCCCATACTTGAGACTGACCTGGAGGCTTGTGCTGTAGGATCTCACAGTCTCCAAAAATATTTTGTGCATCCCTGTAGGATCTCACAGTCTCCAAAAATATTTTGTGCATCCGTTCCGATTCAGAGATGTTCTGCATGGGCTGTGTTAGTCTTTGGAAATGATTTGAGAAGGGCCAGAATCCTTATTAGGGAGAAGAAAAGGCAGTTGTCTCAGGAGAGGAAACAGGACATAAGGACTGAAGAATTCACATCTGTGTGCTGAAATCAAACCATGATCAGAAGGGTGGGGATTTGTGTCTGGGATGCAGCTACCTTGTGCACTCCAGAAGCCCAGTTCACCCTTGTCAGACTTGCACCCTTTTCGGGTAAGGCTTTGTATGTAACTGCCCAAGTTTCTCCTGCAGAGACTGTAGTTATTGCAGCAGCTCTAGGCCAGCTTGAACCTATAGGCTCATTGCTTTTAGCCATTCCGGGCTTAAACATACTGAAAAAGAAGTAAAGTTTCCAGATTAATTTAATTTACATGGGGAAAACTGGTGAAGAAAAGGTTTTTTCATTGTCCGTATAATTCTGTACCAGCAAAAAAAAATTCTGGAAAGAGAATGAGAACCATCTTGTAGAGAAAGAAAGGAAAATGGTTCCTCATACCTTCTCAAAGGATTGTATTTTTATCAATTGTCTTTTACAAAAGTCTTCAAAAGCAGTATGAATTATATGTGAAGAGCTGAAAAGTCAAGGCAAAATAAAGAAGGCATAAGCTCTCCCATTTCTGAAGGTGCTGTCGACTCTGTCATGCTCAGGTGCACTGCACACTACAGCAGCAGGACCTGGGCTCCCACAGGGCTTTGCTTTGCAGCCCTGGAGCAATCTGAGCATCCTCATGTCCCACCCTTGGACAGCCTAGGCTCACTGACCCCGGTTTGTGAGCCCCCATGCAAAGTTGTTCAGCTCATGGCAACCAGGACAAAAAGCTGGCAGCCCGGAGGCTTTCCCAGGCCATCGTTTTGGTATCGTGCACATCATAATTCTTAAAATGGCAGCTTGGCTATATGACCTGAGGTTCTGATTCTGAAAAGACAGCAGATGTGTTTGCGTGTGCTTCCCCACTCTAAAGACTGTCCTTCTGTAAACTAAAAATTACATGTAAACTGCCATATAATGTGCATAATAGCCAGGCACTTTCTCTATTTTATATATGTTCTTTTTTCTTGGTGGTTCTCCGCAGTGAGCAGTGATGGGCACCACACTCCCTTGTGGAAAAGGCACGATGAGAGACAGATCTCCATCTCCAGCTTGACACTGCCTGCTGTGGTGTGTCCCACCTGCACACCCCTTCATCACAGCCCCAGCAGATTCTGCACAGCTGAGCCAGAACTACCTCAGCCGGATCCTGATCTCACACAAAAGAAAAACTGGGGCCTTGTAGCTAGATCCTGCCTTTTGCAGGCACAGGCGCTGGAATGAAGGGAGAAGGGAGAGCTCTCTGCAGCCTGCCAGCTGCCTCCTGTGCTGTACCTCTTTATTGAATAGGAATAAATAGAACAGGACCCAGATGGGCTGCTTATGATTGACAGGTGTCAGGATGTGTGTACAGCTTTGACAGTCAAGCTGCTCCATTGCAATTGAACAACTAAATGGTTCAGGGTTCCACTTGTTTTCCCAGTCTGAAACGCTTATTAAAATCAAGGACATAGATTCCAGTATTTAGCATTTTTAGCCACAGCTATTTTCTGTGTCATAGGAATTCAGCCAGATTCTTAGTAAATTCACTTGTGTACGGTTTGGGTTCATCTGTGTGAACAAGGATATATGTGTGAAGTGTATTCACAAATTGCATGGGTATCATTCCGCATTTTTATTGTCTCTGCAGGTGATTCTAGGAAAAGAAATGCATTTTTGGATTGCATGTCTTTCCAAAATTTGCGTAAACAAATAAACCAATACAGCTCTCACTGCATATTTGTTATGATTGCCACATTGAGACTAACCGCTAGCTTTTAACTTAGATCTACAAAGATGACATTTTTGCAAGTGCTACTCAATGCTTGTTTGAAACTTTGTTTATATCTAGCTATATAAACAAAAAAACCATATTTTGTTAGCTATGGGGATTTTTTTTTCCCCATCTTTTTTATGTTTATTTGTTGGTTTGTTTTTAATGATCATTCATGATTCCTCTCTTTTAGAAAACATAGTTTTCCAGGTAAGTACTAAAAAAACCATTTTCATACATATGTGATATATCACATTAGAAAGACTGATCAGTGAGTTGAGGTAAATATTGGTAAAATCTGCAAAGACACTGTCTAACTTAGATAAATTTGATAGGAGACACTCCCAAGTAATGACCCACAAATAGCCAATGGCTTTCCCTGTGTACCTCATTCAAAAGGATCAGGTCTTTTTTTGGTCCCCCCCTCCCCCGATATCTGTGTTGTATTTCTACACGCAGCTTTTTCTGTTAATTCCTTCCATGAAGTGAACAAAAAAATGTAGTTGCTAAGTTGAGTCAAAGCTTTTTTCTGGAAAGGAAGCTTAGAATTTATCTCTGTAGTTTCAGAAGGTCTCTTGCTGTCCATATTGTCTGTTTGTGTGATGTTATGTATGTTTTTGGTAGACGTGGCTTTTGCTCAGCAAAGTAAATAAAATGTTGTATTAAGAACTTGTTTCTCCATTCAAGTCTCAAGGCAAAAACCCAAAGAAACATTATTTTTCGTGTATGCAGCCAGTTCACAGGAACTCCCCTGTGGGCACACACATGTATACTTAAGGCTAGAGAATAAATGCTCTGACTCAGAGTCCTGAGGAGCGAGAGGCTGCTGTTCCCACAGCAGGAGCTGCTGCCTCACAGCTCAGCCAGGCTCTATTCCCCCCATCAACTCCCTGCCAGACACGTGTACAAATCACCTTCTGTCTCATATCTTAGGTTTTGTTTTGCTCCGATGATTTGTTTTTGTTAGTTATATGTTTATTCCGTGACCAGGAGGAAAGAGTTGTTCCTTCACCAGGGGTGACAGAGCTTGCACGATTACCTGAGTATCTCATCTTATCTTTGTGTCTTCTCCTTTCAATTCTGTGCGGATGCTCTTTCTTTTGCAAAGAAAGAGAAGCACTCAGTGAATGGGGATGTGACTGAAGCGTGATAGCACAAGTCGGGATTTATCATATCTTTGGCTAAATTTGGGTGGCATTTTGCTCTAGTATTTCTTGACCGCTTTCTGACTCTGGTGTTTCTGGACAGGCCATCATTCTGCCAAGCATTTTAGTTTTGTGTTGATGATCTCTTGTCCATTACAGGAGCACACAAGCCCAGGAGTCAGATCTCATATGCAAAACTGAGTCAGTTATTGAAAAGACATGTATAAAGCTTAAAAGCTGTTTCTAATTGCAGTGCAGCTTAAGAAAAGTGTCACCCAAAAGCCTTCCTCCTCAAAAAAACACATCATAAAATAACAACCAGCAAGGAGTCCTTTGTTCTTTCTAACTACCGCTGCACTCAGCTTTGAGTTGACAAGGTCTAATAATAAAGACAGGTTAATGTCATCTTGCATTTGTAAAGCCCTTTTGCTGTAATAAAAGAGTAATTAGGTCATCTCACCCTCAATATTAAATTTCAGAAATTCATACAAGTTTTCCTACAGATTGGGTGAGGAGCATGCTAGATCTGTTTGAACCATGAGAAAAATGGTCCACCTCTCTCACCTCTCTTTCAGTGAGATAAGTGGTATGCTTCCAAAAACTCCCTTGGCTATGCAGCATCTGCCTCTGGCTGTCCTGCTTCATGAGCATGTACAATTTCACCTTTTTTCTTACATTAAAGAAGAGTGATATTCAGGAGAAGTCCAACTCTTTTATTTCACAGAAAGGGATTTTTTTTAAACACTGATATTTTGTACCAAAATTCAGTTGCTGTCAGTTAAGTTTACATTTTCTGTGGGAATTTAAAAAATAAAAAAGAATTTTTTTAGAAGACCGTCCCAAACCAATATATACGGTGAATTGAATATTTCTGTGTATTAGTATAGGATTTTGTGGTGATTCACTAAAATAATAGACCAGATACTTCCATGTTCTCCAAGTCCCTTAGTGATTTTCTTCTTGGCTGGGCTATTCCAGCGAGACCAAACATTTTATACAAATCATGTGACTATCCATAGTACAACCTCAATGGTGATTTAGTTTAGACTCTAAACTTTTAGGAAGAATAGGAGACTAAGATGGCTGAATTAAAGTCTGCATGAAGTTTGCTACAGTTTAAAATGGACGTATAGTTGACGCCGGCTTGAAATAATCTGGTTTTGGCATTTTCACAAAGAAAACTATAAGGAGATAGAACACTCAGAGAAAAAGAAATGCTGTTGAATTCAGTGTAATGCTTCCCTATTAAAAACAACTACCTTAATATCTGAATTTCTCACAGGATGAAAATTTTAATGTTTCTATTGGCCCTAAAAAATACAGGTGTTTGAAGCTCACTTGGGAGAAAAAATATTCCAGGCAAATCATATTAAAAATATAAGCTATCTTTTCTTAAACTGAGTAATTTTCATGAGCTCCATGGAGTTTTAGGTACATTTGAAAGCGAAACCACTTTTATAAATATCACATATGTGCTCCCAGGTCTAGAAGGAAATATCCAATTTTGAAAATTTTGCTTATTACACTTTATAATGTTCCAAGCTCATCTGTAATTAACAAGCCACTTTGTCACTCTGGAGATGATGAAGTTTGTTTCTGAGAAATGCAGTTGATAGAACTGCTCCAAGCTCCCATATCTGGCGTAATTTGGCTGTGTGAATTCTTTCCTAGGGCCTCCCAAAAGTCTTCAGCTCCATCCTTATTCCTAAATGCATTCTAGGAGGGACTGAATATTGCATATATGAAATTAGGATGGCAGCGGCACAGCCTGATAAGTCTTATCTGTGTGTCCCATTGTATTCCAAAAGACTTGTCAATAGATGCTTCATAGTGCCAAGTATTGATTTTGTCCTGGTTCAGAAAAATATAGGGAAAATGCACAGGCTGAAGAGGCTGCTGAAGATTAGGCAGGCATTTGAAAAAAACTGAAGAAACAGGGCTTGTAATGTTGTCTCCAGTCACAATTCTGTTTAACAGTGAGAAGACCTTTGCAGCAAAAAGTAAATGTAGTTGTCAGTGTAAGGTAAGTATTACCATTAACCTGGCAGTGATGATTAACAAACCAAAATACTTTATGGCTCATAAATCCCAGATAGACAAGTTCCTTATCCAAATAATGACCCTTTAATCTTTTTCCCAATGCAAACTTCCTCTGAGATGATAAAATAGTTTAAATAATTGAGCTTTTACTTGTTGCCCTTGTGTACTAGGGAGAGACCTAGAGCAAACTCAGCAAACAAATCACACTTTTCAGAAGGCCAGCAGTCCAAATTTTATGTGCAAGTTCACTTTCCTGAGATTCCCAACCAGTTTTGCAGGCTTGGAATGTGGATATGTTCTGCAGGACTTCTGGCTGTGCAGTTCCATGAAAACGGAATGCCACAGCTTTGTTGTAGTCTGTAAAAGTGGTGGTACTTGGGAAAATGTAGTCCAGGCATATGAGTCATAGATTTCCAAAGTAAGCTATAACATATTAAGAAAATAGCCTTTTAAAACATATTCTTAAAAAAAAAAGTTTTTATTTCCTAATATTTTATTCATAAACTTTCAACATCTATCTGGTGCTGGCACGTCACTAATTAAATGTTTATCTAGGAGAGAAACATTATTAATCTTTCTTCCTATAGTCAGAAACTTTCCACAAGGTACTTGGATACAGTTTTTGGAGAGGCATACAAAAGCTGCTCACAAAAAGTCTCACCTTCCAGTAACATGGGGGTGTGTTTTCCTCTTCTACAGGCAAAGTTGACTGCAAATATTTTCTGTGCCTTGCTCAAGAAGTTTCTTTGTGGAATGCACTTGAGCTGTTCTTTAAAGATGCCATCCCTCAGCGGGATGTGCGTCTGCCTGGCACGCAGCAGGGCAGGCAGTAATTGTTCCTGCATCAGCCGCTGGGTAAACTGGAACAGAGTCGTGAAGAAGAAGGACTTGGCCAAACATCCCTCTTTCTTCCACTTCCAGACTTTTCTTCTGCTGCTGATGTAAGGCAAGAAGAGTGGGATGTCAGTCAATTGTATTTTGTCCCTGGATACCCTCAATTTAACCAGCACACTAAAATATATTTCCCCACCCCTGTCCCATTCACAGATGGAAAGAAAATAAGTATCTTGTCATCTTCTTCAAATGGGAGTCTCTTTGTCCTCCTCAGAAGTTATTTTGTGCCTTAATTAGTGTAATGATCTGGAAACATTGTAACCATGACTGACCCCACAGGAGCTGCAAACTTCCATCTGGCACTGAAAAAAAAAAAAAAGAAAGAAAAAAAGGACTTTCACTGAATACAAGAGTAAGTGCTCATTAGATTTGAACTCGAAACCTATTTTAGGAAGATGTGCCATTAGGAAACAATGGCAATACGTCAGATAGATCATTCCAAACCAGGAGAATATACTAACACTGCACTGGATACTGCTAAGTGGTCACTTTCTTCGAGCAGCCCAGAAGCACAGAACTGCAGTGAATGGGCATGGGTACTGCAGCAATTGTCCAAACTCAGCTTGCTCCTCACAGGGCATGGGAAAGCCCAAAGTGGCATTTGAGCATCACGAGTGGTGTGAAAATGGAAACTTTGTGAGGAGAAGTGTTAGACCAGTGTCAAGAGTAGCACAGAAATAAAGCCTTTTTCTTAAAGGTCCCTTCCCACCTGAACCATTTTAGGAATCTGCTGGAGGGCTGGAGCACCTCTCCTGGGAAGAGAGGTTGAGAGTGTTAGGCTTGCTCAGTCTGGAGAAGAGAAGGCTCTGGGGAGATTTTGTTGCACCCTTTCAGTACCTAAAGGGGGCCTATAAGAAAGATGGGGTCAAACTTTTTAGCAGGACCTACTGCAATAGGACCAGGGGTAATGATTTTAAACTAAAAGAAGGCAGATTCACAGTAGATAGAGGGAAGAAGCCTTTTTACAATGAGCGGGGTGAAACACTGGTATGGGTTACCCAAAGAGTTGGTGGATGCCCAATCCCTGGAAGCATTCAAGGTGAGGTTGGACTGGGCTCTGAGCAACCTGATCTAGAGGAAGATGTGCCTACTCATTGTAGGGGGGTTGGACTAGATGACCTTTAAAGGTCTCTTCCCTCTCAGACTTTTCTACGACTCTATGTTTCCATGTTAAAGAGAAATATGCACTGGATAAATTTTAGAATTTCTGCCTTTGCAACAAGAGTCATCAACCAGAAACCAGAAACCAGAAACCAGAAACCAGAAACCAGAGGTATGCAAGGGACCTAGATATTCCAGACTCATTGAAATTTAAATTTGAACTGCACTGAAGATCCAGAGCCATCACTAACCAGGACTCCAAATGCCTCATTGGAAGCCTACAAATAAAGCCAAGGACAGAAGACAGCAAATGACCCAACATGCGGAGGAGGCAAGGGTTGATCTTTATTTGTTTGCAGTCAAGTGCTTTTGCAGAGACAGTGCAGGAGTGCTGCAGGTCTGGCAGGAGGTGAAGCTGAGCAGAAGTGCAGCTGGCATGTGTCCCAAAGGCAGGCACAGAACTACCCACACAAGGGTAGCACAGCCATACAGTCACAAAGCACCAGCTCATGCTTCTCGTGTAGCCTAACAGCAAACAAGCACTCTGGAAGAGGGAAAAGCTGCCTCATCACTACACGATCCATGGCAGATGTGTTTCAGCCCATGTGGAGACAGAAATGTTGTTTGAGAAGAAAGCTACATCTTTCAACACAGCAGGAGATAAGATGTTAACAGGCTCCTTACCTCAGCTACCCAGCAACAAGAAAGGATTAGATCTTCTCTGAAAATCTTCCTGATAGCAGCACCTGCTGAGATTTGGAAATTCCAGTCTTTTAGCTCATTAAAATGCAGACGCAGCATGTTTCTGCTTCCTGAGTTAAAGTTCCAGTGCAAAGGGACCAGTCTCACAGCCTTTAACCCTGTATGCAGTCCTTTTGCTGAAACTGAGTTTGAGAAACAAATTCACAGGGGATAAAACTGAACCTGAAATAATTGCCAGGATAGAGAGCCCTAGAAGCTCCCTTGCCTTACAGAGAGAAATGAAGGGGTTTCCACAAATGAGCAGAAGATTCTGCAGGGGGAACATGGGGGCTAAAACTTTTCTTTGTTATTGACACCGTAAAGCTTGCTGCATGAGTGATCCCAGAGCCCCACATCAGTGGAATATATGAGAGCCTGACCACTACTTCAGCCTGTCTGAAGACAACTCTCCAGCTTATGTTACTCAGGAATTTGGACTATGTGATCACAGCTGTCCCTCTGGTCTTAAAAATCCAGGAAATCTGCTCCAACCAGAAAGTTAATATTCTTCCAGCTGTTTTTTGATTGTAAATGTGACTATAGGGTTTGTGAAGCGAGAGTTGTTTCTGTCGTGAGCATATTAACAGTGTGATACAGGAGCCACCTGAATGGTATTAATAGCATCTCCATCCTTGGGGAAACTGAGTAATTGATGGGAGAAGGTTCTGAGCAACCTGCTGCAATCACAGAGTTGATTTTGCTATGAGAAATATCTCCAGAGCTCCCTCCTAATCCACGTTATTTAGGGTTTTATGATTCTCTTGTCTAGACTATTAGGACTTTTGGTCTTGTATTATTTAAGAGGATACATGGTCTGTTAAAAACAAATCTAATTATTTCCTGTAATCAGATTGTCTAGTGTTGGCTCGTGTATCTCTTGGACTTTCATCACATTCTGGAAAGGAAGCACATTTGAAAAAACAAGTGGACTGTTGCAGAATGAGAAAGGAAAAGCTGAAATTCAATCCCAGGGGGAGACTAGAGTGCATAATATTGCTAAGCAAACAAAATAACTAGAGCATTCAAGAATTTGCCTAGTAATTCTTTTGTACACAGAAAAGCTAGGCTTTTTACTTGTTTTTCTGGCAGAAGGGGTTTCAGTTTTGTTTGTGTAAAGAGTTAAGTCATTTTCATTATACAGTGTGAACACTGCCTCACCCCTTCCCCCAAAGGACAAACAGGCCTGAGCTTAAGTTTGTTGTTTGAAATTTTAAAGATCTTAATTCCTAGAGTCTTCAGTTATCTCTCATGAGGCAAGGACTCACTGCCATGAGTAGAATCATTGAATCTCTTGAACTATCAGTGTTTGGTCTTGGCTGTGTACGAATTTTATATTGATCCAGGGGATCAGTGCAAATTCCATGTATTCCAAGTGACTAAGTGTGCTCAGAATACACACTGCAGAAATACTAAACCAAACCTGGAAATTTCTAAAGCAGGCATTCTTACAGCGATGCTGAGTGAGAGTTGAAATATCTGGTTAGGGAATGCCCGTGTGCAGTAAGTCTCACAAAGTTACCTATAAAAAGTAGCCATATTAATGAACTGTATCTTACCATTTAGGGAAAATAAGATTTTTCTGGACACGAATTTTGGTAGCGATCCTGTTAAATTCAATTAAGCTTGTGCCCATTGTTTTAATAGTTATAACCAAGAGTTAACAAAACGTACTCTGAAAACTAGACTTGCTAATAATTTGAATAACTGCTTTGTAATTTAAATGTCAATTCAAAACAAATCATTGTCTTGTTTTACTGCCTACATACACTGATTTACTCTGGATGCATTCCAGGGCCCAAACACCTACTCTGAATGTGTTTACTCTGCTTTCTAATTTCACCTGGTATTTTACCAGTCATGGAAATGTTCTGGCAAATTAGAAGTCAGCATTCTCCTTCTGCGTTATAAAAGGAAAAATTTAACCTAAGTCAGCTATAGACACTTGTACTTTAGAATCTGCATTGCTGTGGGCTATATACCACTTGTACACAAAATGAACAGCCTGGTGGCTGAATGGAGTGTCAGTGTGCTTCAGCAAACACATTAGAAACAAATTTTCTTCTGAGGATTCTGAGAGGGTTACAGCACACTGAAATTACTGTCTCTCTGTAAGGGATGATGTGTTCCTCCTACAAGCAGTTCGTCCTGCTTGCTTTGGGCACTGCAGGGGACAGAGTGAAAATACTACCCAGACTTCCCAACTTCTGGTTCTAGAGAAAGACAGTGCTGTTTGGACAGGTCCTTTGACAGTGTGGCTAAGATTTGCAAGAATGTTCATGCCCAGTCTCCCATATTTCAATGTGCTTGATTTCCCTGTGAATTCTCTCTTGGCACACCTGCAGATGTGACCAAAATCCAGCAGTGAATTACACTGTGTTGTAATTCACCTTTTTTGGGGGTCTTAATCCATTGCACCAATTTCTAGAATTGAATGAATGGTACCACACAGAAGGACTGATAGAGAGCCTGTGCCTCACATCAGACACGACAGGCTGAGCTAAAAAAACTTGAGTGGCAAGAATTTTACCATTACAACTTTGTCTTTCCCCCATCACAGCATCTACCAGCTGTTTCTTTTTTGGGGAACAATTATTAGAGCCGTTTAATAAAAGAGTAGGAGACTGAGGCCATTCAAAGTGCACAGCTAAAAAACTCCACCATAATCATAACTTATTCCCCATAGGGGAAGGATGGGAGAAACATGCTTCAGGGAAAGCAACTCATATATCTGGGAAGATAATTTATTGTAAGTTAATCCAAGCATACCGCAGAAATATCTCTGTCGGTGATTGTTCTGCATAGATGCTGTTCTTGATTTGTGAACACCCAGCACCAGGGACTGGGAAAGTGTCTCATATTGACTCATGCGTTCCCTCATGGGTTATTCATAAATAAGTGGTGCTATCTAATTCTGGCTAACAAAAATGCCTTATGTAAAATTAATAGAAGCAAAACCCAGAAGGATCTTTCTGCATTAAGAATCTGTCCCTCAAAAGCAGTCGTCTGATAAAGCTTAAAAAGAAACATTCCTCACTGCTCAGGGTGTCTGCAAAGGGAAGGTGCTGGGCACCCATAAGTGAACTAATAACTTTTCATTGTCTATTACTGAGGACAGAAGAAACAATACTCCAAGCAGAAGGATTCAGGACATTTCTTTCCGCTGTCTGTATACAATATATCAGCTGCTGAGACATTATAATGTTTACTTCCTTTTACTTATATGTGATTTACAAGAAACATTAAAGCATACCAAATCCCAATGAGGTTTTACTTGTATTAATAGGAATATTCAGTGCATCTCTAAGCAAAGCTGAGGGAAAGCAGTCAAGGAATCAGGCTTTGTGTAGTACCAAAACTGGCACATTTCTAGGTCAAAGGGGATTGATTTCAAAAGCACAGATCTCATGTGGGAATCATCTTGCAACTGCTCTTGCTTTTGATACTGAACTCACATCTAAACAAGGTATCTGTTCCCTACACAGGAAGTCCACTGGGTATGAAGACACCCTGATGAGATCAGCTTCTGTGACTGATTCTAGCCTTCAAGGCTACTCCTGTGACTGGCTAAGATCTGTTTACAAAAACCCCCTGAAACCAGAGATTGGAAAATCCTGTTAGACGATGCTGAGGAGAGAGATCAGACACCTCTGTGGGGTCTGGGTGCCCTTGGATCAAAGTGTGTGAGAAAGGACATAACCTTAGGTCCTTCACAGCCTGAAGGGGTGATCTCAGCATTAGCTGAGCAGAGGGTTCCTCTCTTTTGTAGTATTGTGGAGGGAACTCCTGTCCCATCCTTGGCCTTCTACACTGCTCTGATTAAAATGCTTGTGAGCAAGAATACAACACACAACTTACAACTCTTTTTCTCTTCGGTTTCACTTAAAACTCCAGTAAGGTTTTGTTCTGAGTTAATGTGTACATGTGCACACACACAGAGATTATTTTTTCCATTCTGCATTTGGGATGAAAAGTTAATGGTTAAGACAGCTGTTGTATAGATCAGCTCTGCAGATGGCCAAGCTGTGGTTTCTGCATAACATGTGGGCTGATTACAGCTGAGGCAGCTGAAGGCATTGAATGGCCAGCACCTGAAGATGCTCCAGGAACCAGGCAGGAACCTTTTACCACCCTGGACCTGAGTGAAGCTTGTAACCTGGTCTCCATGGTTTTATGGTAGTGATAAACTGGATTAATTTCATAAACAGGAATGGTATTCAGAGATGCGTTAATCCACTGATTTCTGGAAGAAAAAAAAGACTTAACCTTTTCACTCATCACTTGAATAATCTGTTCTTATTAGTCAAGTTCTGAAGAAAGCAGTGACCCATTTGCTGAGCTCCAATGGATAAACTCAGAACTGTTCCAAGAACCAGGGAGCTTCAACTCCAAGGAAGAATTGAATTCCCTAAGAATTTCCTATTATATCCTGGTGTCCATGAATAAATATATGGTGAATGAAGGTAAAAGTTACTCATCTTTCCTGGCAGTGCAGTCACACAAGTATACATCTTAGAGATGTCACCTACAACAGGAAAACTACCTGTCATTTGATGCTGTCAGCATGAAGAGCACTAGAGGTAATTATACTTAATGGTGACAGGTGAAGAGGCGCAGAGAAGGCCAACTTTTATTCATTACTGCTTCAGAAACTGCTTTTAGGCCCATTTAAAAACAAGCTCTGATGTCATCTTCCAAAATGACCTAAAATCAGCCAGTTCTGATTTAAACTTCCGTGATGTTGTTCTGCACCATAACTCCCGTAATTGTTGTCTCTAGAGGGTAATTTTCAAAGGCTCCAGGAAAGGAGCTTTGCAAACAATTGATTTTTTCAGCTCTTCAGCTACCCTGAAAAGCTGGGATTGAAATTAGTTGCAGTCTCTGTCAAACGGCAATTTTTCTTTTTTTTTCTTTTCCCCTTAAACAATAGACAAAAGAATTTCAGAGTAAAATCCATTTCAGGATTCAAACTTTGCAATGTTTTCCTTTGGCTTTTGGGACATTCATTTGTTTTAAAAGCTTTAAGATTAAATTTTTAATGTTTTGCCTGTCTCTATTCCTCCCGGGGGTGAAACTACTTGCTGTATTTTACCCCTGTGTGCAAGCAGCTACGGTCCCCTTTATCCCTTTGTCCTAGTTACATTTTCAGTGTGGA
Organism: Acanthornis magna; assembly: GCA_036785705.1. NCBI lineage: Eukaryota > Metazoa > Chordata > Aves > Passeriformes > Acanthizidae > Acanthornis > Acanthornis magna. The sequence continues at coordinate 21,591,671 of JAWUZG010000090.1, forward strand.
GCAATGCTTCCTCCCTCTCTCCCTGCCAAGTTGTCTGTCCTCTTCAGGGTGGACAGAAGCCCATCAGACAAGGCTGTGGTTATGAATCTAAACTGAATCCTTGCTTTGTCCTCTAAGTATGTCTCTCCTAAGCACCATTTGGGAGAGGGAAGAGGCTGTCCAGCCAAATCTGTCAGGAGCTTGTAGCTAGCACAGTTAGCAACATGATATCTTGACAGCAACCTTCACCGAAGGAAGGGAAACTCCTCGGTGTGGCTAGCTGAGAAAAATCTTTTCAGGTGAGCTAAGCCTAATGGACCTTGTGTCTGTTAGCTTAGCAGAGAGACGCAATGCCTGGATGAACCCATTATCAGAGACAGCTCCTGGAGACTGAGGGAAGCACCAGGAGATTGGAAAAAGACCTTTGTAAGGCCTGTCTTGAAAAGAAAGGGCAAAGAGGCTGAAGAACCAAGAAACCCAGACGGTTAGCCTAACTAAAACCTTGGGAAAAAACTCCGGAACACAACAAGTGAAAAATGAAACTGTAAGTCTCTAAGGAGAGACAAAGTTACTGTCAATGTAGATTAGTCAGGGATAAAATATTTCAAACCAGTGTACTTCATGAACTAAGAAAACATTGGCATAACACTGGGTGGACTTTTCCTAAAAAAAGAAACTGTTGATGGTTTGTTGTCAAAAGGAAGAGTGTCTTGGAAAACTTTATTGAAGTCTGAGATAACCTCAATGTTGTTTCTATTACATGTTTTGCTGGTTACTTTAATGGTAGAGATATTAAGTTGGCCTATAAAACAAGTTGTTAGAGACTGTGAGGCAGGCTCAGACTCCAAAATAAACCTGACAAATTGAAAAATTGGTCTCTGGGAAAAAAAAAAGCTCAATTTAATAAGGACAAGTGCAAGCTACCATGCAGGCAGAAATGCTTCAGTAAATAAAGAATGGGGGACAGCTGAATGGGTCAATGGAGTTATGATGTTTTACATCCTGTCCATATGTGACCTTTTAATGACACTGAACCCATGGAAAAATCACATCCACAGGAGTGATTATTCAAGGGTTGAGCAGGAGGAGCTGATATTAGTCATTGTGTTGCTCTTGGATTGAAAGCCTGTAATTTCTAAGCCAATAAGATGCTGACACTTCAGCTGGATTGCAGATGGACCCAGTTTCATCACTGATATCGCAATACAGCAGGAAATGCTAAAACTGTTGGGCTGACATAGGTAATGGATATTTTGGTGCCTACGGATTTCCAGAGGGAGTAAAATGTCACCACATTAATTTTGTGGATTTTTGCTCTCCGCTTAACTCAGTCCGAGTCTAAGGGAAGCTTGCCAGCTGCCAGCATGCAGAGGAACTTACAGTCTGAACTGCTGCAGAGTTTATTCCCCTGCCCCATGATTGGGAAAGAGATCAATCCATGCAGCAATGACTCCATTCTCACCGGTGGCCATGGGAGAGTGAGATGTGTACTATTCCCTCTGCCCCTGCAGCTGGCAGGAAATGCCTGTCAGTGGAGGAACAGGGTGTACAACTGTATTCGTAACATCCTGAACCAGAGGAGTTTAACTGTAGCTGCCATTATGTGCTATCACACAGCCTGTACGAGAGCAAGACTCTTTTGCTGTGGTAGCAGACACTACTACACCCTCCAAAATATGGCTGGCCTTTCTCCCTGGTTCATTCAGCAGTAACCTTCACCTCACTAAGATGCCTACTTTGTGGCTGTGGTGGCAGAATGGATGCCACCCTTGTCCCCCATGTCTGCCACCCTACACAGCTGGCTACATTGCCAAGGCGAGATGCCAGGTTTGTTGGCTACTCTAATTTGCTCTCTAAAATTCTTGGCAGCCTGAGCAAGCATAGCTTATGCCTATGCAGAAATGCTGCCTGAATATTTCACTGAGAGCTTTATTCCCAACATGGAGAACACTGCAATCAAAACTGATCACATGAAACAAGCAGAAACTCCTGAGAGCAGCAGCCTTCATTTACTGACAGTAGACAAGGTAAAATGCAGCAGCAGTAATGGCAAAGGGAGTTGTGCTGCATAGTACCTGTAACAAGAGATTCCAGAGGTATCTAGAGGTTTTAGAAAAAGTTGGCACGTGTTAAATAATGTGCAATAGGTCTATGAAATCAACAAACCCCAAAGTATTTCGGTATCTGCCATACTTCCCTAAATCTTTTGAAGATCTGTCAGTATCATTCCCCTTACTTCCACTATTTGTGGATGGTCTCCACTGCAAAAGCATGTGTGGGAAGCCTAGGAGTGCATTCCAAACAGTTTCCAGAGAAAGAATTCACTCATCTTTTCTCAACCTTGTTTTTCAGGTCCGAACAAATGACCTTGTGAGAAGACTGGGAACATGGTAAAGTTTCCTGGAGTTGTAGAAATACCAATATAAAATACATCTCAAGAAGAAGGTGTTGTATCAATGCAGTCCTAGGTGAAAGGACAGAGTTGCTGGCAGCTGAGCCTGGGGCTTCTATCTGTTAGGCCATGCTGGGATAGACAAAGGTTTTTTGTTGCTGCCTCAGCAGAAATAATTCTTGATTGAGGGACTCTACATAGTTAGATGACCACATGTCTGAAGAGACAATTTAATAACACATAGCAAAGGAAGTTTGCAGTGGAACCGAGCAATGTTTGGAGAGGAACAAGTGTGTAGAAGAAAATTTTTTGACCAATACCTTCCAGATGCTGTGGCTTTTGCACTTCTGTCACATAAGAGCACCTGTCACACCAACATTTGGCCTCACCCAGCTAAAACTGGGTGCTAAGCTGCCTAGAACTGGGGAAGGAAGAAGAAACCATTGCTAGAAGTCTCTTCAGCTGCTGCATTTGGAGTCTTGATAAAATTGGTGCAAGCCTGGCAATTGGGAGCCTCACAGAGGCTGTCTGGTGGGAGCCTCGCAGAGCTCCCACTAATTAAAGCAGTCAGTCATTTTCAGCAGAGCTCAAGGCCATTAATGTTTTGCATTCAACGTCCCCTTCCCCTCCGTGCGGTACAGCACAGCCTCACAGAGGCACAGCCACACAGAGGCACAGCCACACAGAGGCACAGCCTGCCTTCGGTGAGGCAGCGCTCTTCCCTTCATTTTACTTGGGAAAGCTGTTTAAAGAACGTGAGGAATTTTTCAACCTGATGATCCTCCCTATGTTTTCATAGGCAGGAGCAAGCTGTTTGGTGGTGCTGTCTGACAGCCACTTCCCCTCAGGGCACACACAGACGGTGTCCTTCAGAAAGGCGGCAGAAGGTCGGGTTTGAAGGAAAATGCAAAAACGTTAAACCCGCGTTGATGCTCCTCTGGACCTGAAACTTGAGTGTTTGGGCGACTGATGGCACCCCACGCTAAAATAGGCAAATCAACATTTTGCAGCTCAGACCCATGACATTCTTGGCTGATAAGTGATTTTGGAACATCACTTGTGGCGATGGAAACCCAAGTGAAGGTCAGGCTTTGCTCCATGTCATGGCTCTCACTTCACCAGAGGCAGGCTTATGTCCTCAGGGGAAAGTGATAAAGGGAATAAACACAGACATAGAATCATAAACAGTTTATATTGAAAGGAACCTTTAAAGGCTGTCTGGTCAATCCCCTTGCAATGAGCAGGGACACCTACAACTAGATCAGGTCGCTCAGAGCCCTGTCCAGCCTGTCTCTAGGGCTGGGGCATTGACCCCTTCTCTGGGCAATCTGTGCCCATGTTTTACTGCCCCCATCATATAAAATGTCTTACTCATAAAAGAAATATAACTGGGCAACAGGCCCTGCTAAAAAGTCTGTCTCCATCTTTCTTATAAGCCCCTCTAGGTACTGGATGGCTGTAATAATGACTCGCTGGAGACTTCTCCAGGCTGGACAACCCAACTCTCTCAGCCTGTCTTCACAAGAGAGGTGTCTTCCATCCCTCTGACCAGCTTTGTAGCCCTCCTCTGGACCCATTCCAACAGGGCTGTGTCTTTCCTGCGCTGGGGACCCCAGAGCTGATGCAGCACTGCAGGTGGGGTCTCACCAGAGCAGAGCAGAGGGGCAGAATCCCTTCCCTTGCCCTGCTGCCCACGCTGCTTTTGTTGCAGCCCAGGACACGTTTGGCTTTCTGGGCTGCAAGTGCACATTGCTGGGTCATGTCCAGCCTCTCATCTATCAGCACCCCCAAGTCCTTGTCCCCAGAGCTGCTCTCAGTTCCTTCCTCCCTCAGTCTGCCCTGATAGTGGGGAATGCCCCAACCCAGGTGCTTGGCCTTGTTGATCCTCATGAGGTTCCCATCAGCCATTTCTTGTACTTGTAAATTTATGTAAATCCATATATATGTTCTTATTCATAAGATGATTTTTCTACATTCTTTTATTCTTTTACATGGATATTTAAAAGAATTTGGCAACTAGCCAGCATCACAGTAATGAGGTTGCATGCTCACTGACTACAGAAATATGTTAGCAGCCCAGTGAAAAAAAGCAGCTGAGCCATAAAATAATGGAGCACACAAAGAGCTAAGCAAAAGGGTCAGAACTGTATCTGCAAAGATTTTAGCTGCACTGTGACAGGGTGATGGACATGAACTGAAGCAAACAGAGCTGGAGGAGATGTTTGTGGGACTATTAATTTTAATGTAATGCAAAATATCCAATGACAAGGAAGGAAGTCACACTTCAGTGCCATAGGAGATGACTCAGACAGTAACAAAGGTCAGATGAGGAGAATCTGAGCAAAGCTATTAGGACAGATGCCTATGTGATGTCTGTTATTGAGTTCTTGATTGGACCTGAACAAAAAGAAATGAAGAAAAAGGAGCACTTCCATTTGGAAGATGTGGTTTGAAAGATTACCTAGTCTAGTCTAAATCTGGAGCTGATGGTTAGGAGGAAAAACAAGTTCTTGCTGTGACATTTAAGCTTTTAATGAGTACAAGGCAAGTTCAGATTAATGCCTGTATCTAATAGAGGTAGCAAATCTAGATCTAGAGTTCATCCCAGTCAGCCAAGTAGGATGTCTGAAATATATTTGCCAAGATGAATTTAGGATTTTAATATTATTTAATAGTCATCAGACTTGAATGAATGCCCATGGACACTGATGGATTGAAGAACTCCAAATACAAGAGCCCCTGGCACACTGCAGGGTTATCCTCTGCAGAGATGTCAGAAATAGTGCTCAAAAATTATATGTGGAGATTTAACACGTGCTTTCTTGACAGTATTGAGAGTGCTGATCCTGGACCTGTCACATAAGCACATGAAAAATTGTCCACAGAAGCACAAGGTATGAAAATAAAAAGAAATTAAGGAAATGCAGACTGTACTGTAATTATTGTATTTAGACTGTATTGTAATCCTTCTCTGTGGCCTGATGTCAGCTAAGTTTCACACAAATCTTTCACCCAGCACTACCATCAAAATATATGGGGCAAAATACATACCATTTATAAAATGTGGATTGGGGGGTTTTGTGTGTGTGGTTTGTTGTTGTTTGGTTTTCTTAATGCTGCCTTCCTTATCTTTTTAAGCCTGAACATCTATACTTTATGAAGTGTCTGATTTAAGAGTCAGGCTCAAGCACTGCAGGATTTCTTTGTTCTTTTCCATCCATTTTTTCCATAGAAGAGCAAATTTGGATCTTTTGTCAAACTATGGCTACTTTATTCAGAATGAACAGCTGGTTTATTCCAGCTGTCAGGTGAATGTTGTCCAGCTCTACTAGGTGCCACAGGAAATGGACAGCTCTGACATCTGGAAGGCATGAGGGGCAGCCATAAGATTAGAATTTGTATTTGAATGGCAGTAAATGACAGCATTTGATAGTCATCTCTTCTGTGAGCATCCTGTAGAAAAATGGTTCTTTTTCTCTTTAGGCAGGGAAAGTGGAAGTCCAAATTTAGCAAACAAGAGATCTTGAGAGACTGCTGGGATAGGACCCAGTGAAAAGCCAAGGAACAGAGCCACTGGTTGCAATGTGTGAAATCAATAGTGCCTGGTTGATAGAAGAGGCCCCAGCCTGAGGGGATGTGACACCTCTTGGAGGCTGTGGAGCCTCAGCGCTGGAGCAAACTGGGGACACGGGGTGGAGCAGAAGAAGGAAATATCAGCAAGCTCAGGGAACAGGCAGCCTGCAAACGTTTGACACTAAGTGCAGAACTGATAAGGATCAAAACACAGTCGATATTTTGGACTTGGTAAAATCAGCTGCATGATTCAGTGAGTCCAAGATAAAGAGAAGGGGACTATTCCCAACAGGTAAAAGCAATGGGATTATTCCCAGATCTGGAGCCATATCTGCAAGCTGTATTTAAAGCTCCGGACACAAAGCTGCAGTCACTCAAACTTTGGGGATATCAGCCCTGAATTAACACGGTAAGGGTATCTCAGCTCCTCCAGCAGCACCCAATCTCCCGACCCAGGGCTAAACAGAATAAATAAACCTTTGCCATGGCCACATCACGTACAGTTTGAATTGTCGTCCTTCAGTCCCTTTGCTGCTCCAGCAAATTAGAAGTCTCACACTTTCTCCAGAAGGATTGCATTCCCATTCAGCATGTTTGTCACGGAGACAGGGAGGCAGTCCTGTGTGCCAAGGAGCAATCTATTTCTGTTAAATAAAATGCATTTATAATTTTATATTATCCTGACTGTGCCATGTGCCCCTATTTGTGACTTCATACACTGTCCTGAGTGTCTCTTCCACACTTGGACACATGAAAAAGAGATGGAAACAAAAAAGCCACACTGTCACCCACAGATCAATCTGCTCTCCATGAAACCAGCCAGTGTCCTTAGCTTCCCCATCATTTTACAGTGGTTTCACTCTCTGCCTGCCCTGCTCCATCCACACACATTTCGACACTGACAATCCAGTTTCCGTGTTGAAGTGGTTGTGCCTTCTCACACTTTTTCTTTCTAAATTTGAATAAGCTCTGTTCATTTTATATTGACAAGAAAACCCTTTACAAGTATAACATTTTGAGCCTGAATTTGTTTGCATTCTCCAAGACAACATGGGAAAAGTTCCTCTTCCAAAATGAAACATTTCTGTTTGTTACTTTTGAGACATAAAGACATTAGTGAAGTCATCACTAATGGTTTGCTGTCTGACCAAACCACTCCAAAGCTTTGCCTCCATGACAGCCCCAGTCTATCTTCCTTTGCCCTGTAAGTTAAAAACTGCTTTTGTTCATGATGTGATAGCGAGGTTTGTGCTTAAAGGTACTGAAACTGTTAATTGCACCATACCTTAGCTGGCTGTTACACTGAGGTCCTCTCTGGATATTGTTCCTTGCTGTGAGCAAACTCAGCTCATGTTTGCAGAAGATCTGACCTGATTGCTGCTGCAGTGTCATTTGCACTTTTCAATTCTTTTGGTCATATGCAAAGCACAGGCAATGTTGCACAAAGCACAGGCAATGTGCTGTGTGCTGTTTGTTGAGTGCTCACCAAAGGCTGGATGAAGAGAGGTAAAAAGTGGGTGAGGTGGGGCTGGGATGTCTGGGGGGTCCCGTCTCTCTTCTCCCCAAATTTTCCCTGGGGCACGTGGTATAGACTAGATACCTCATTTTGGGATGATTGAGGTGAGATTGACTTCGTGCTCACACTTCCTTGCAAGTGTTGTTCATGTCCAAAAACGCTCTGGGGACAAAACAGTGCACACTGGTTTATAATGGTTATGGTCAAAGTCCAACCTGAAATTTTTGAAATATTTTTACTTACAGTGAGAAACAGAGTATTCTGTTGCAATGTCAGAATCTCCCAAAGCTCATGGGGACACAAAAGCTGGCCAGAAGAGGTAGCTGAGGAATATTAGGTGTTCCATAACAGGCAGTTAAATGCACTGCAGGGGAAATGGGACATTTGGACCTGGTAGGTATAAATCACCTTTGTTAAGGCATGCCCATTATACTGGCACTATTAATTGCAGCTGTAATCCACAGATCAGTATTCTGCATTTTCTGAAGAAAATTCGGTACCAGTATTTTAACTAATTTGCACTATGTCTTATTCTTCTTTCTTAGTAAGATTGGTACTCTTTACCTGTCTTTGAAAAGCTGCTGAAATGAATGTAGCCTCAAGCATTCTTTAATTGAGAGTAGAAAAATACATATTTTTAATAAGTAAGCATCCTGAAATTACTGATTAAAGACTGATTTAATTCTCCATCCTAGTGCAATTCTTCAGTCTAAATCAAATACAATTTCACAGTTCATTCACACTGAACTCAACATAGAAATATTTTATTCTTTTTTTGTGAAATCACCTCAGACTCTTACAAACCCATTACAGTAATTACCTATTTAACGAGCACAACTGGAGAAATGGGTGTACTTACAGGGTTCAGGGAACAATTTATGAGAGAGACACTATTCTCAAATTTCAAGACTGGATTTTGTTTCTAAGCTAGTAGAAAATTCAGCCCAATCTCAGAATTGGATAGCATGAAATCCCATAGTAAATGGTGGAAATTTATAATAAAATATTAAGAATCAAGCCTACTACCATACAGTAGAGTGAAGTTCTGAAAATTCTTCTTTGATGACATCCATTTCAGTGGCCGGACTTCTTGCAAGAAACAGGTTTTAAGAGGATAGGCAGGGAAGGTCAAAACACTGAGGATAACTCCAGCACATTTAAGGGGAAGCAAGAAGTGAGGTAGAGGTTCCTTTGCTGCTGTTTTTCATGCTCTACACTTAAAGTTATTGGTGGGATATTGCAGGGAACACAAAGCAAAGGCCACATACCTTAATTGTTGTTTGTCTGAAAGGTTGCAATGGGCTCTAACCACAGTGCAGAACTTCCTTGGGAAAAACAGAGGGCAGGCACAGCCACTGTCACCACTTGCCATCCTCAAGGGGCTGGATCAGTGAAACCCCACAGTGCCATGGATGCTGAGAGGAGCTGAGCAAAATGCAAAGGCTCAAAGACCTTCAACCCAAGGGCTGCAACCCAGTCCTTAGGCCTTTGATCACACAAGGTAAGCAAGCTATTGGAGAGATAGTGTTTGATGTTACCAAGATATTATAAATCATCTTGGTGGCTTAACCTTGGCTAAATGCCAGGTGCCTGCTAAAGCTGCCCTGTCACTTCCCTCAATGGATGGAGGAGAGAGAATATAATTAAAACCTCATGAGTCAAGATAAGGGCACCATTTGTTTCCCCATTCCTCTCCTCTCCTCTCCTCTCCTCTCCTCTCCTCTCCTCTCCTCTCCTCTCCTCTCCTCTCCTCTCCTCTCCTCTCCTCTCCTCTCCTCTCCTCTCCTCTCCTCTCCTCTCCTCTCCTCTCCTCTCCTCTCCTCTCCTCTCCTCTCCTCTCCTCTCCTCTCCTCTCCTCTCCTCTCCTCTCCTCTCCTCTCCTCTCCTCTCCTCTCCTCTCCTCTCCTCTCCTCTCCTCTCCTCTCCTCTCCTCTCCTCTCCTCTCCTCTCCTTTCTCCCTGCCCCATCTGCTCTTAATGGAGATGATAATAGAATACATACTTTTTAGTTACATCATCCATGCAACCTAAGACAGACATATTTTGCCTAAAGTTTGAGCCCTACTTCATATAGACAAGGGGAACAAATCAAGAAAGCAATGCTACACAAGCAAAGCCAGGATATCAGAAGCAGAAAAGACCTCTCTGAACAAAACTGTATTGTTGTCCTAATTCTGTACACGTCAAAGGTGCTTTAAAATGTTTTAAAACATGTGTGTATGCAACTTCTGAAACCAGTAGTGAGATTACGTATATTAAAAAGCACAGGTAGATGTAAAAAAACCCAATGATTCAGAGACAAATCAACTACTAGCACATTTTCAGCTTTATGGGGCTTTTCCTCCCCAGGAATATTTAATTTCTGCTGGCTTTAGTTATTTATGATTTAAAATAATGACTTGGAAGTTGAGCAATGTGACCCTGGTTTAGGACAGCATTAAAAATATGTTTCAGCAAGTTTCAACTGTTCTTCTGTTTTGACCTGAATGCCCTCAACAAATTATACAAAACTATATTCTGGGATGCTCTCTGGTATGCAGCATTTATCTATTGAATCAAACAATTCTTTGGTGCTTGTAAGGACAGCTGTGAGATCCACGCACCATAAAAATCTTTTCTACAGGATTTTTTCTACAGGATGCTCACAGAAGAGATGACTATCAAATGCTGGCATTTACTGCCATTCAAATACAAATTCTAATCTTATGGCTGCCCCTCATGCCTTCCAGATGTCAGAGCTGTCCATTTCCTGTGGCACCTAGTAGAGCTGGACAACGTTCACCTGACAGCTGGAATAAACCAGCTGTTTATTCTGAATAAAGTAGACATAGTTTGACAAAAGAGCCAAATTTGCTCTTCTATGGAAAAAATGGATGGAAAAGAACAAAGAAATCCTGCAGTGCTTGAGCCTGACTCTTAAATCAGACACTTCATAAAGTATAGATGTTCAGGCTTAAAAAGGTAGCCAGCATTAAGAAAACCAAACAAAAAACCAACAAACCACACACACAAAACCCCCCAATCCACATTTTACAAATGGTATGTATTTTGCCCCATGTATTTTGATGGTACTGCTGGGTGAAAGATTTGTGTGAAACTTAGCTGACATCAGGCCACAGAGAAGGATTACAATGCAGTCTAAATGTACATTGCATTTCCTTAATTTCTTTTTATTTTCATACCTTGTGCTTCTGTGGACTATTTTTCTTGTGCTTATGTGACAGGTACAGGATCAGCACTCTCAATACTGACAAGAAAGCACGTGTTACATCTCCACATATAATTTTTGAGCACTATTTTTGACATTTTCGCAGAGGGTAACTCTGGGGAGCAGAGAGCAGCTTTGCGGAGAGAAGCTCGATTTGCTGGTGACAGTGTGGCTTTTTGGTTTCCAGCTCTTTTTCATGCTTCCAGCTTCGTTCACCTGACATCTGCAAAGAGCTGGAAATGATTATGGATGTAGGCCCAGCTGCTTCTCTGAGGTGTCAACGCTGGAGAATAAAGCATGGAATTAACAGTATGTGTTCCCAGGCTTCAGGCATCCCAGGGATACAGGAGCTCCCAAGGCCATCACGAGGCCTTGGCCAAAGACAAGTGGCCAGAGGAGATGGGATGTGGGGAGCTGGGCACAAGGGGCACCAAAGGAGGGCACAGGGTCGCTGGGAGTTTGGAGTGGCAAAGAGGAAACCATCGCAACACAGTCAACAAGAATCTGCAGCAGAGTAGAAAAAGAAACAGATCTCTGAGAGTCGGGCAGTACTTTTTCTGTCTGCCAAATCAATTTTGCTATTAAGTCCCTAAGTGCTTTATTAGCTGCTCTTTTTCACATTAAGCAGTTTTAGAAGCCATGGGCATGCCATTCAAATACAGTCACTACCAACTCTCTTACGCAAAAACACTTGGTAACTGGTTTCCAGTTTCCTCAGTAAAAACCTAACTTTTGAAATAGACAGAAGGTGAAACTTGCTGCTCACAGAGAGGCAAGCTTAAAGCTCAGCAAGTTCTGATCAGGCTTGAAAGTCACTTTCAAAGCTGTCTGAAAAATACTTGTACCATCAAATAGAAAAAACAACCACCCCCAGGCCCATGTAAAAAATAAAAAGTTTTTCCAGGATGTTATGCAAAGTCTTACATTTATACAGCTGAACAATTCAGGGCAAAACTGCATGTAAGTAACTGTACGTGTTATAGCCCAAAGTGTGCATCTTCATGCAACTTTATTTGAGCAGCTTCTCCTTTTCGCTAATTCATACAGCCTTTGCCTTACATGCTCCCGTTTGTATGCTCCCGGTTTTTATGAAATCTTTTCAAAATGCTAGGTCCATTCTTCTGCCAGCTCTGCAGTCCTACTGGAATAGGTATGGCCATATTGAGTAGACAAAAGTCCACCTAGTCCAAATTCCCTTCTCTGGCAGTGACAAATAGCAGATGCTCAGGAAACAGGTTAAAGAACAAGCACGTCTGCTGATAGTTCTCAGGATACCTTCCCCACTTCCAGAAATCATCAGCTCAGGAACTTCTTGAACCAGGAACTTCATCTGTCATGGTTAAGTTATTGGGTTTAATAGGTCCCCAAAGGACCTGTTTAAGGTTCTTAACCTGAGTCTTTACACTTATTATTCAACTGCCTAAACTCAATACCTCCCCTTTATGAGCTCCAGTTTCCAAAGGAATGGAGCTGCTTTGTTATTTACTTCCCCTGTGGGAGCAAGAAATAGCATTCAACACTATTCTAGAAGAAATTCATTTTTGATGATGCCTAAAGCTGGATCCAAGTGCTGTATTATTTTCAGCAATATTGCCTCATCTTCTTGTATAAGAATTCTTGCAAGGAACTTGTCTAAAAACAGTATATGACAAATCTGCTTCAGGTATTGTGATTATGCCCCATCAGGTTCTAGAAGCTCAAAGTTCTTCCTGTTTCTTAAGACCTGTGAATACTGCCTGGGGACACATAGAGAAGTGATAGGCTATTGGTCAGGTGGGACACAGCTTTTTTGTGGCCTTCAGCAAAAGTCTCTCACCAGCTTGACAAAGAATACCAAGAATAGAAGTGGGGCTGTCATGAGCAGCAATCATGGTGACACTGCTCATGCAGCTGTGTTCAAACTACACAAAAGTAAACCTGAAGATTTCAAAACTTTTTTTTTTCTTTTTTATTGTGAAGAGTTTTTCTTCCTCTCCAGTGCACTCCCTTCAATTTCTCTGTCACATCCGCAATCTGCCTTAGAAAGCCTTAAATTCCATTTTTGGGTCCCACTGGCTCACAAGAGAGTCAAAGCACAAAGCACTAAAAAGTTTTCTGCTCCATCATTCTGTATTTTAGATGATAAAAGATATCTGCAGTTGGGGCTTTGGCTGCACAATGTTTCACTAAAAATAAATTAATTGGAAGCATAGCAACTACTACCATCCTTTGAAATCAAAGCAGCCAGGTTCTGTTGTGGTTTACTGATAAAAGGCAGCTGAAGAAGGACAGGAAAAAGATCAAGACAGGGAAAAGAGCAATCACTGTTTAGGATTCAAGAATGTGTGGAGGCAGTGCTTGTGTTTCTGTGACTTGGAGAAACTGAAGCAGCAAGGGGGCTAATCAGCTGAGCTCATTAATGGAGGAAAACAGAGGGACAGAAAGTGTGCCTGCGGCCAGCAGAGACTTCTGAGAGAAGAGTCTAGAGAGGCTGGAAAATGTCATGGTGCCATTGCTAACTTGCTTCCTGCTTCCAGCAGCTGTGAGGAGCCAGAACAAGGAGGATCCCTGTGCTGGGAGCATCTGCTTAAACCCTGCTCCTGGTTTGCTGACATCATGGCAAACACAGACCTGCTGGAGGAAGCAAATTGTGGTGCAAAATGCTGGAGTGCTCCCCTGTGCAATGACAGGGGAAGCTGGTGCAGAGTCAGATTGGCCAAAGACACAGGGACTGAATTCGGGGGGAGTTATTGAACTGCTGTGGGTGAGTTAGAGGTGAGGGGGCTGCCAGCAATCCCTGGTGTCAGTGTCTCCTACCTGGAGATATCACGAGCAGCAATAGAAGTACAACAGCATGACACCTAAAAAAGGGGAGGTAAAGATTATTCTGCAAAGGTTTCCTTCTGACTTGAGTGATGGCTCTAGGAGGCAGTAAGGGGATTGCCAAACCTCAGCGTGCCACTCAATAAATAAATTTTTTTCAGGGTACAGCCAAGGTGAAGTGGAAGACTGAGAAAAGGGCAGAAAATGGGCACAAAAAAGACTTCAAGTTAGGTCTGGAGCTGGGTAGACACACAAGAAAGGCCAGAACCTAAAAAGATTAAGTTCACCACCCTAGTTAAATCTAAAACTGGTGATATATTAAACATTTGGCTAATATAATGAGGAATGAATGGGATGAATGTGTGTTTTAGTATATAGTAATACCCTTGGCTGGTTGATAGGACCCTGCATGTGCCAGCAGGGTACAGCCATAGAGACTAGCTGGGATAAATCCTAGAGCACGTAATAGCCTAGTGCACTGCTGTGGAAAGGTATTACTTCTTCAGAAAGGACATTTGTAGGCAAATGGAGAGAGAAATTGTTGCCCTGACCATCATGAGTGAGACCCAAGGGAGAAAATGTGACTTGTTCAGGAATTAAGAATGTCAAGAGATGGAAAGTAAGTTGCAGAGGCATGCAGGGTGGTTGCAGTTTGACAGAAGGATTTCCCTCTTCTCTCCCTGTCTGACTTCCCTGGCTTTCAACATCCTCCCCTGCCAGCACAACATCTCATAGTTGTTGCTCTCTGCCTGTGCTCTGGAGTGTGGTCCTGAGGGCACAGATGAACATCAGGCTGGGGCAAAAAATGGTGGTGTGTCAGTGTGTGCAGGGTGCTGTGGGTCAGAGAGACAGGCAGGAAAGTGTTTTAGGAATAGAAAGTTCTGGGAAGAGTAAAAAATCAGCACACCCACTGAAAAAGAGACAACAGCACACAAAAGAGTGTGAGGAGGGAAAGATAATGAGAGGAGCCTGAGGGAGGGGAAATAGAGGGGATTGGGTCAAAATGGGAAAGTACAGAAAGGGGGGAGTGGAGAAGGGAAGCAACAGAGGGAATGAACAATACTGCTGTTTGGAAAGAAGTGAGGAGGAGGAACAAACATGAAACCAAGACATATTAAATGAACACAGGCAGGTTTTTAGGCCTTGTCCCCCAGAAGAAACCACATAAAACTCAGTGCATGAAATAGTACATGTGTGAGTGGGGTGGTGTGAGTAGGATGGTGTTAACCTGCTTTTACTTCTAATTCCCATTTTTACTATCTGTGGTATCTTACTCCTTATGTCATGGTCACATGGTAACATGACAGAATTATGTGTCTAATTAGATGATTTTGTATTTCGTATTTTGCCAACATAATTTTCTGCTTATAAGTTCTTGCTTAACTCAGAAGTCTGTATGTAGAAACTGGTGAAGAGATGAAGCACAATGAATCCCATCTGCCTTATAAAGTTCAAGAAAAGCCTCACTGTGTAGGAAATCAAGATAGCAATAGACTGGCATGGCAGAGCAGTGGAGCTTTCCCTCTTGCACTGTGCAGAAGTGTAGAGAAGACCACGAGGATTATGAATTCTTAGAGTCTCTGTCCATGGAAATTGCGTGGGTTCACTTCAGAGTTGGCATCACAAGGCAAGGGCCAAAATATTTTCTAGCCAGCAGAGAAAATCTGTGGCTTATTCAAGAACATGTGGCAGAACATAGGCAGAACATGTGGATCCCAAAAGCCCTGAAGGAGTTTGTAACAGTTCAATTTCACCAATTCGAACAAAATAATGGAATAACAGAAAAAAAATGCAAAACCAAGGGCTTCTCTTCTGAGCTCTGCCTGAGAAGAAAAATGGCTGAGAGCTGACTTGCAAAGGGAACCTTTTGTGTGGTTTAAGTTTGGAAAGGGAATGGAAGCAAGCTAGAGTTTTTGGGGGAAAGGGAGGGAAAAGATGTGTTTTCCACACATCCAGCTGAGGGCTCTGTAGAGAGAGGTGATCAACAAGTGTGCTCAGACTTGGGGAATGGTTTCAGTTTCCAGCTCAGGAGTGGATTCTCAGCTGGTAGGAATCAAAGGTATTTATGTTAGCAGAGGACTTGAGACCCCCTTCTCCCAAGAACAGGACAAATGAATTCTACTCCTTTTTTGTGGGGCTCTTGTCTTCAATTAATTATTTTCATAAATGTGTCATCAAGCAGCTTACCCTCATGTGGCACGAGATACATTTTGTGAGGGGTCTGGCAGTATCTGCTAGGTTAGAAAACATATGATCATTTGAACTATAATAACAACTGACAGGAATATAGGCAAAATTTCATTTACATAGTTTTTAATGACAAACTAATTTTTTTGTGTAATTGGTGAGAAAAATAACAGAAAAGGATGATCAGCCTGACTTGAAGTTCTGTGCAATATTTTATAAATCAAAACACACCATTAACTCATCTTATAAACTACTGGAACTGGTGACAAACCTTGTGAGGAAATCAATACAGAGAGTGTTTTTAATAAGGTCTTGAGAATAAAATAATGGCTCTTCAGTGGAAAAGGTGTGTTGGGCATAGAAAAATATGTCATGAAGAACAATTAGAGAAGTAAAAGTAGAAGACACTGAACTGGACTTAGTGGGTGAATAGCCCTAAATGTATTGTTCCTTAGTTTATATTAAATGCTAGTGGATGGCTGTGTCAAAAATTTATTTTTTATTTCTTTTTATTTCTTTACTTTCTCTCAGGCTGCTCTCCTGAGCTGAATGAATCAGAAGATCAGTGGATATGCTACGAGGCCATTTGTTCCCTGATAGGTGTGTGCAGAGAAGCAGAGGGTCTCCCTGAGTAAGGCCTTCCCTGCAGGTACTCCTCTGGAGCATGTACTTGTCTTGTGGTGTCCCACGGCACATGGCAGTCAGCCAAAGGATGAAGATGGAAAGTGAGCTCCTCTTATTCCTGTTACAGCCACTGCTGACAGATAGGTTCTTATCAAGACTGCAACAGTACATCTGTATTAGGATCCTAATCTAAATTTCTCTTGTTATTTCCTGAGATGATAATTATAGTTGGAAGTATGTGGGGAGAAAGCCTGTTTCTCCAAGCTTCCTTCTCCCGTGCTCCTCAAAAGAATATAAGAATGAGGAACATGAAGAACAATGGATGTGTTGTCTGGTGTGACCTACATTGTCCGGTGTGACTTATGGTGACACTGTTGACAGAGGGCAAATATTTCCCTTATCCATACCCCGTGTTGTAACATCTGTCCTAGAGGCTGAACCCTTCTGAAGCCCAGTCAAACTTTATTATAACCCTTATAAGATCTACTTTAAGGTTTTAGTGAGATTTTAGGTGGCTATGTTGGTTTTCAACTCAAGGCATGGTTTAGTCCATCACGCCCTGAAGCTATGGCTATGTACACTTCTGGTTCCCAGCACAGGCTCCCAGGAGCCTGCTTTGAGCCCAAATTTGACCTGGTTTCTGAAAAAAATCATGATACTGGAATAATGTTTCATCTTCGTAAGACAGAAAAGATGTAGTACAGCTGATTAGTTTTATCTCAAAAATAATAGTGCTAACACTCAGGACGGGCTTTTAATTGAAGATTTAATTTAAAATTCTAAGTGTTCGGAAACTCTTAGTGTACTTGGAATTCTGGATCTCTAAGACTTTATTTTACACTAAAGGACATTTTTTAGGTTTAAATGTGTGGGAAAACATTACAGATTTAGCACGTGCCAATTGTCAATATTCCCTTGCATTCTTTACTTGTGAGAAACAGACACAACTATTTTGAGATCCTTTGGAAAACAAACAAACAAGAACCAAAGAACCAAAAAACCAAAACAACCCCCCCCCCCCCAAGTTTTGAAATATTAATGATTAGTTGCAGTTTCTGCGAAATGTGTCTGTTTGCTTATTCACTTTAATTTTTCAGCTAGTGCATATCTGAAATGTAAATGTTCATGCTTATGAAGAAAAGGCAAATAAAACCATAAAGGAAAATCAATAGATTTTAATATATAGGGTAGGAAAAGCTTAGCAGAAGGGTAGTATGGGGTAAGAGAGAAGACAAATTCAGACTTTTTGCTGTGTATTAGACAGGCATAAAAAGTACCCAATGTCTGTTAAAGATCCTGATTTCAGCACATATTGGTTCAGGCCTAGAAACACACTGTTTGATATCAAAGAAAGTAGGCATGAAAGTTCATAAGAAGTCTTTGGCTTTCTCAGGAGCAGTCAAACATCTGAAAGGTGATTTTCATATTGACCAGCAATATTAGGTGTCATAGTTTTTAAAGATCTGTCTCTGAGTACGACAAAAATAAAGCTCTTTTTGTCTTGGCTTAATGAATGTGCACAGCAGTCCTGAGCACAGCTGGATTTCCCATTCCACATGCACATTTAAGATGTCAAAGATGCTCCCTTCCTGTGTTATGGGAGAAAATCAACATCTTTCACAGGTCTTCTGAAAAGGTAGAGAGTGTGACAACAGGTAATTTTTAACAGGCAACACCCTGGTGGTTATGGCATCTCCAAGACTGCTTGTGTAAGCACTTTTCAAGCTTTTCAAGCAAATGCCGAACCACTGGTTTATTAGTTTTTCTCAGGAGGAAGCAAATTTGTACATTCTGGCTGTCTTATTAGTTGCTCTGCACTGTACCGCACAAAAAAAACCAAACAAAAAAAGCCCTCTCGGTTTCCCATATTGCTAGGAGAGAAGGATTGCTTAAGCCTTCTCTGTAATCCAGCAGGCAGGGGACATGCCCAGCCTGCAAGAAATACAGAGTCATTTTTCTCCCTCATCTGCTACCAAATTGGTTACACAAACTGTGTAACACATTCTTCCTGAGACAGCAGTGGGTTTTTCTTCTCAGAAAGAGTGGAACAAAACAGATTTAAGATTTTGTTGAAATGATATTTCTGACTCCTTATGCCCCTTAGCTCCTTTTTCTCCCTTGCAATCCCCTTTCTTCTTTATCAGATGTAACCAAATAATAAGGATTTTTCAGAATAACCCCAGGCAAAAGCATGCATCAAACTCAGCAAAACTACAGCACAGTAAAACTGAAATACTTTGTCTTTTATATGTGTGTTCTTGCAATTTGTTTGCTTTCTTTTACATTAGTGCAACAATTGTGTGTAGTTTCAGGGTGAAAAATGTTTTAGTGGAAAGGGAAAGTCCTACACCACTGCACAAATTCAAAGATGCAGTTAAAAATCTTGTTTATTGCCTTCAGAAATATAACTGTCTCAAATGAAATAAAAATTTAACATAATATGAAGAGTTCAAGTACTGTCCTTTGTAAAAAACTTGTAAAATGGACTTGTTCTGTGTTTTTCACCAGCTCTTTATTCTTCATATCTGACTCAGAGGGACCTTATGGATGTCTTGAGAGGAACATCTTGAAATCTTTAAGCTGAAACATCCATGCCTTAGAATAGCACAGGGCATTTTTTCTTCCAGTCTTCCCAGAATTGGTATGAGACAGCTATTTTTATGCCACCAGATTTGCCAGCTCATCTTCCAGTTTCTAATTCCATTGCTGGTATTCTCAGAACATCCTGAGACCAACTGAATAATTAGGGAGAGATCCAAATTGCTCAAATCTTCCAGTGTCCTTCTGGCAGACCATCACTACCCCAGAATCAGTGTCTAGAGTTTTGGGATTTTCATTGGAAATGGGATGAACCACTTAAAGATTCAGAGCAAGCATCTAGCAGGGTGTGGCTTGAGACCTTCAGAGTGAGACTTGCCTGTGAAGAATGACTGAACATGTGAAAAGCAGATGGGAGTGCTCATTATTCTTTAAGAAATGGGATCTCACACAGGTTATACTATGGAAGGATGAGGAGCTTGTTGCAACAGCCAGCTGAGAATATGGGGCCATAATATGTCATTCAGGAAAATAAGGTCTAGATCGAGTTGAAAGGGCTGGCAACGGCATCATCCTTCCCATGTCCTTCCAGCTTCCAGAACCTCTTCCAAGGGAGATAACTCACCATCTTTGTTTTCAAGAAAATCCAAAAGAGGATCACCTTGCTCTGGCTTCACTGAAAGAGAGAACTTTTGGAAAACCTGCAAGTGAAGCAGGCTCTTTTCTACCTCTTCAATTTCCAGTTGTGCAGAAAATATGCAGCACAAATCCCTCAAATCTGTGTTGTGTGAACGGCACCCGTGAAAAATGAAAAACCTGAAAGTGCATTTAATTATAAATATTTTTCTGCCAATCAGTTGATACCTTTAATATCAACAGTAGCTCGAGGCTGCCAGGGTTCATAAAGGTCAGCAGGCACTTGGCAGAAAGTGTTCCATGCACGGATTTGAAAAGGACCAGTCCCCAGACTTGTATCTTTGTGTATGTTTGTAATGGTATTTGATATTCTTCCCCTGATTCAAGGATGTGGATGATAATACTCCAAAGTGAAATGTGCTCTGCTCTTTTAAGTCACTCCTCCCCATGTTAACCCCTTTTCCTGGGCAGACTGTGTGGCATATCCTCAAAGCTCTGTGCGCAATATGCAAAGCTCTTTGGTGTGAAGTTTCCTAAGCTGCTGTGAAACATTTTCCAAAAATCTTTTTATTCAAATAGTACTACTCATTCCTCTCTTCCTAATATGAAAGCAATGCATTTCTGCTTTATCTCTTTTTGTGCCTGTAATGAAATCTTATCTGGCTGAAATTTCTCAATACTACTTACCTCTTTGAAAGCAGCTGATATACCAACGTATGTTATATTAAGGATTGACAACTGGGAGGAAAAAGGAATCAGTTCCCCAAATTTTCAAAATACTCAAACCCCCAAAATCTAAAAGAATTTTGCTGAACACCTTAATTGTTGAAAACAATGAGCAAATAAAGTAATAAAAAAGGAACTACTGCATCCAAGAATGCACATGCAATGTAATTAACAGAAAGAAAACCCTTCTGGTAATAACATTTATACACTTTTTAAGTTCTTAAAACACAGGTCAGCCCATTAAGGATATATCTTGCCCAAGCATTAGATTTTAAGCAGAGAATATCACGGTTTATTTTACCTGCAAATAAGAACTGCAGCCTGAGCTTGAGTGAAAGGCCAAAAGAGTACTGTCCAAGGGCAAAGACCTTCTTTGTCTCATCACCATAACTGTGCTAGTGTACTAAATGCTCCATAAAATAACCTTGCAGATACAGAAACTAGAAACGCTTAACCTTTGTCTCCAGACAGCCTAGCTCTACCTTCTAACTTCCAATTTGTACCCAGCAGAGATGATATTCAGTAGTGAGTCCTCGTTGAGAGTCTGAAAGAGCTCTCCTTCACAGACCCCTCTCTGTGGCCTATGCCTTAGCTTATAAAACCGTAACTCATACATTCTCTGAGCTGCTTAAAGTCTTCCAATATTTACTAGCACTGTCATATCACCTCTTTAAAATGGCCTTCTCTATTCTCGAGAGTTTATTACTTGCTCTTTAGGTCAGCAGCTGTTGCCTTCTGTGTGTGCGTACAGCAGCAGTTCTGCAGGGCTCCTGGGTACCACTGATGATTAACAATTGCTTAGACAGCTAAAAATAACCGGTCAGGGTGAAACTCTGCTCCACTGCACCCACCTGCATGCAGCTCAGGTGCCCAGCCTGGGACCACAGGCTTTTTCAGGTTGCCTCATTGTCACAGCAGAGAGAGAGGGTCATCACCAGGTAAGAATTCAAATCACCTTGCAGAGATGTCCTGCTTTTATAACACGGTAGAACTGAGAACTCCTGGCTCCCTGGCTTAGGCACCCTGCTTATCTGCTTATCAGTGAGAGATGAGTCTGATCCTACACCTGCCATGGAGTAATCCCTCGTGTCCCTGCCAAGTGTTGTCACATTCCAGGAAATAAGGAAGAAATTCAGTCACTGATTGATTAATATTCTGAAGTAATTTAACAGAATATTCACTATTTGTACAGGCTTTTGATGTAAATACTGAGTAGATGAAGTATTTATCACAGCAACTAGGGGACTATGCTAAGACCAGACTGCAGGGTAAACCCAAACGCAGAGGGGTGTTGAACAATATCTATTTGTCATGCCTGTGAACAGACAGCTGATGCAGCAGTTTGCTAACCTGCAAGGACATCTTTGTGTGACTGAGAACAGATTTAAGATTGCTCTGAAAACTAATAAGCAATTTTTGATGGTAGTCCAAGAGCAGCACTGCATGCCATTGAAGCAAAAGCAACCCCCCAAGTTAGAGTGAGGACAGGACAAATACACGGAATATGAGTTATTTCCCTTGCACAGCAGTATATTGATCCTCTTTACTTGTGTTTAGGTTAAAGCTACTATTAGGCTAAAGCTACTATTGTTGACACTCCTTCAGCCCAGCAAGAAACTCATTATTCATCACTGAAGTTGTGGGCTCCAGGCAGGTTGGAGTACCAACATCTGTGATCTTTGCGCATCCTGCAGTTGGAAGGGCCTTGTAGCACTAGACTTTGGAGGAAAAAATTCACCATTACAGACATTCACTTATAATTAAGCTTTGCAGAACAAAAGTTTAAACAATAAAGAGACTAAATGATTCATCCAAATGGAACTTTTTCTTTTTTTTTCCTGGGATGGCTGTTACCCTCATAAACACACTTAGCAATAATGAGAAAATTGTCTTGCTAATGTCTAATAAGATTACATGTGTTTAAATTTATGCTGCATTTAATTTGGCTCTGCTCAGAACTATTGTTGTGATTCATTCAAGAGGTACTTACACATGGGAAATATTTTGTATAATAAAAAGAACCAACAATGCAAAACCCATACGTCCCAAACTCCCTTGCAGCTTAAAGCCAAGGCCATGTCTTATGGTGAATATTTCCATGCTAATAAACCATGGCATCAGCCTCAGAGAGCTGCAAATCAGGAAACTTCTCCCAAATGTTTCCTCCACAGAAGCTTGAACAGTGAGCCAACCAGTCGTGCTGCAGCTGGGATCATTAGCAGGAGCTAATGCTGATGCCTAAAAGAGAGGCCAAAACAAATTAGGAGTATAAAATGCGGACAAATTTATTCGAGGCCTTCAAGGTACATTCAGGCAAGCGAAAGTCCGCCCCCCCCAGGGACTACACCCAAAATGGACGCTGGGTCACGAGCCCTTCACCTTTTATAAGTTCTGTCCCATTAGTATATTGGACCCTAATTCTCCAATCGCACCCTCCGGTGACAATGTTCACCACTCCAGGCCTGCTCCCCTCCATCTTACAGTTGTTTACATATTTTCAGGCCCCAAGGCAATGAATATGTCCGTGAATCTGTATTCAGAGAGCCTTGTTTTGGCTAAAGGTGCTGGGAACAGAGCATTTTAGCACTAGTAAGAAGCACGAAACTGTAGCAAGTTACAGATGCATGAAGAGGAAAAAAAACTAGAAATATTCAAAGGCATCAATGCCAGTACCAGTGGGCACAGTTTTACACCAAACTCTCCATTTTGGTCCTGTAGGGTACTGGCTTTATTTGCAATAATATGTCTTTCCCAGCAACAATCAAGCACTAATTAAACACTGGCATCACTGAGAAAGAGTTTAAAGGAGCTGGTCTTGCTCTGTTGGTCCATTTACCTGTCCTTGTAGCCTGAAAGGTATTCATGTTACAGTCAAGGGAATTCTTGTGGTGCAGTGGAGAATGCTGACTCCAAGGCAACAGTGAAGATTTGTTTCAGCATTTTTTATTAAAAAGTGCTATTTGTGTTTTACTTCTACCATTTTCCAAGAAAATTCACTGGGTAGATTTCTTTTCATATTAGGTATAATTGCCCTTCCAGAATTTCATTATACAGTCCTACAGAATCTTGTGTGCAGCTAGAAAATGGAGTTTAATATCTAAATTCAAACCAAAAAGCTGACTGGTTCTCACAAGGACTTTCACGGAATACAGTACCAGATGCTCCAGAAGAACAGAGGAAAAATGCTGAAAAATATGTTCATAAGAAAAACTATCCTCTTCTAGTCTGTGTATGTCATACTTATGCACAACATATATAAATAGATCGCTGTTATTTGCTCACATAAATACTGGTTATACACGAAGCCTCATCTATATAATCGCAGTCATTGTTACCTCATAAACCCATAGTCTTGTTTTCAATTTCATGCAAGGTTTGGCCTTTGGAATAATTTGTGGGAATGTGCACCCCTCTTTAATGGAGCTTTGCGTCTGAAAGCATTTAATCTAACAGGTGCAAAAATGTGTCACCTTCCAGCTCCAAAACACAGAGACAGGGATGTGCAATTAATGCAATCTGGCTGGTGAGGCAGCATGGAATTACGATGCCTCTGAGCACAACCCAAGGGGCACTGCAGCCCAGGCTGGCCTTTCAATGGTTATTCAGATTATAGGGTACATCTTCAGAGCAATGCATGAATACATCTTGGAACAGCTGTGAACCCTGCTCTCTGAAAAATAACCCCGTAGTCCTAGGAAAAATGGGGAAAGACAGACTTTATTAGAATAAATTGCTCTAGTTCATGTATTTGTAGAAATATATTTATCTTTGTGGGTGATTAGAGAGGGAAGTTTCCTTCTGGTCAGCTACCTGCCAGGATCCAGAGAGCTGTATTTTCTCTGGGTG
The DNA here is from genome assembly GCA_036785705.1 of Acanthornis magna. Taxonomy (NCBI): domain Eukaryota; kingdom Metazoa; phylum Chordata; class Aves; order Passeriformes; family Acanthizidae; genus Acanthornis; species Acanthornis magna. The sequence goes on from JAWUZG010000090.1 coordinate 21,615,697, forward strand.
TTTTATTAAATTATTTGTGTGTACACAGAGAAGATGCTTTAAAGTGCTGCAGATGCTTTGAAAGATAATCCTGCTGGAAACTCCATCTGTACTGAATGTAAAACCTTATCAAGACTGAAAAAGCTTCAAGAAAATCCACAACCCACTTTCAGCTACATCTGTGTTACCCCACTAATTGCTACTACCCTTTAATTTGGAATGTTTTAAAGATATCTTCCAATCACTTGTTTCGGGAAAGACAAATATATTGTGATGCCTTGGCCTAATTTTATGAAAATGTTTTTTTAAATTTTCCTTCCAAGCTGTTCTTATCTGCAGAAGTGACCAAAATCCAAAATGTTTCAGTCAGATTGCTGAAAAAATAATGAGGATTAAACTGATTTGGTTTATTGTACCACTGATAATCTCTTAGAAATTATAGAGATGTTGCACTACTTTTCAACCCTTTTCCTAGAAAATGCAAGCACTCATAATTCTTAAATTTTGTTTAGCACCAATCACTCCTTTGAGACTCTAAAAATAAATGTTCTGCATGACCTACACTATATTTTAAAAGATCTATTCTCTATTTCTGTCTCTTCTCATGCAACCCCTTAATTTCTGCTACTTACATAAAAGAAAGCAATGGTCCTTCATTACCCTTTCCCATCCATACAAAGAGTTTGAAATTCCTTTAGTTAAAAAAAACCCCAAAACCAAAGCATGATTAAATCCGTAATAGAAATAAAACAAGGTCAAGTGTTAATCTGCCAAATTGTGTTAGCTTTTGCCTTCTCCCTGCGTGCTCTTTCTCCTGTAACATCTTGGAAAGCAGAGCTGTGTCTCCCAGTGTGCACGTTGAACAGAACAATGAGTTATTGACGGTCAGGAGTCATTCTGGACACCAACACAAGATCAGGAAGCTGCTAATGAAGATCTACCCTGAGCATTGTTGTTCGTAATGGTTCGAGGGTCTGACCAGGATTTCTAATCTCCCAGTGCCCTCACACAGATCTGAGATGCACCACAAGTCTGTCATGTTGGGATAATCCTGCCTGTTTCTTCTCCATACCCTTCTTTCCTCATTCACTTTTCAAAATCTTTTAATAAACTGGTTTTGACCCGATGACCCAGTTATTTATCAGGAGTTATTAATAATTCCAGCTTGTTTAAGTGTCCTAGAATAACCAAATGACACGGTGTAGAGCTTCACACTTCATGAATATTTCAAGATACTAGACAAAACCTAAAAGCAAACTTATATTTTTCATTTGGTACCTTCTTCATAATTACAGGGACGCAGCTTTTGAGAAATTTCATCTACTGCAATCGAATCAGCAAGCAACAAAAAAACCCAAATGAAGCAAGGCAGGATATTTTTTTCACATTATAGTGGCAGAAATGCACTGCTTCATGTTTGATAAATCAGTGAAACCTAATGCTAATGCAATGAAATTAAAAGAGAAATTCAACAGTTTCTCATGTTTATGTGGGGACAGGTGACGCTGACTGCTGTGGCACCTTCAAAATATCTGCTAATAAACATTGCAGCAGTAAAAGTGGATGACATTAAATTCTATTCAGTTAAGACTCAGTTTACCTCCAACTATTGTATAATAAAGTGAGAAAATGTTCTGTGAGGTTTAGCTCTGAATGACAGTGCAGAGCACTTACCAGCCCCTAACAGTGCCTTTGTTATGAGATGCTGTGTTCAGGATATGCAGTTTGTGGGTGAAACTTGTTCCCAGATCATCTGACATTAATACAAGCTTTCACAGGGACAGGCATGCAGAACTGGAACTAAAGCTTTAAAGAAATTTAAAGAAGCTGACTTGCACTGTCCCTGTGCAATGATTTAACAGAAGGAAGGAAACAACCAGAATCCCCACAGCAGGCAACTGTGTGAAGGAATATGTCACAGCTCCAGAGGATGAGCCTCAACACATCAAAAAGACATTTCTGAAGAATATGGACTGAATGAGAGCCTATATCTTAAATCTGGAAAAAACCCTTGTAAAGACAAGGCCTTTAGAGAACTTGTTCAAGGGTAAACACCAATAAAGATCATTAGCTAATGGTCTGGAAAAGAGCAGATTACAGGTACCATTAAAAGGATATCATTAAAAGGATATGAGCAAGAGAAAGTGCTTAAATGCCTCATAAATGCAATAAATGTATATACATGTAACATTTAGGGTGGTGAAAGAGAGGGACAATTAAAGAGATGGGTGGGTTTTGTGGAAAGGCAAAATTGTGGCGAATTAAAAAAAAAAAAGCCCAAACATAAAAAGTGTGAGGAACTGGGAGGGAAAACAATCATTTCTAAAGCATGTATGGGTCAGATAATCTCATGCTGAGCACAAATCTATTGAAACTCAGTATTCTCTTAATTTTCTTTCCATTTCTTCAAAGTTGTGACAGAGCAGTAGTCTGTCCTGAGGGGCTACTCAGATACTTTTTCCTCTCTTATGTGGGACACCTCCAGACTGCATTTAGGAGCAATGTTTTGGCTCAGACCCTCTTTCTTACACCCCTGAAAATAAAGGACAAGGCCAGTATTTGTTCCTAAACTGATTATCTTCCTTGGTGAGATTAACTCACACTGAAAAGTATTTACTTGTTCATGAACATAGCCTTGAAGACCTCAAAGCTAAACTTCTACTGAACAAGGCTCATCACATTGAAGAATTAGACTCATCCTTAAGGACATAATTTTGTTTAGAACATTAGGGAAAAAGTAATTTCTTCCTCTTCTAAAGATCTGAGAAGTTCCAATCTGTTTTTCTAGCAAGATGAGCATGAAACAGCTCCTCCAGCAATGCAGATATGTCATTCTGCTGCTGTTAAACTCTGCATCTGAAATTTAACTAGACATGGAGTGATGTTATCATGGTCCCGCTGGCTTGTGTAATTCTATCATGAGCCTTCCTGATATTTCATGTATTTATTAAGACTCCAAATGATTTCTAGACATATTTTTCCTTAACGCTAATCCTGCAATTTTTTGATGTGGTTTACGGCTTTCAAATAATCAATGCCACGATCACCATGTTGAAAAAAAAACTTTCAGAAGGCATAAATGAGAAGCAAAATGGGATTTTGACAGTGATACAGAGGTCATGTTAATCCTCATGAGAGAGTTAATGCCTTGTTGACTTGTACATTTATCCAAGGCAAATGCTATATTATCTAGATTGAACAGTGGGCACAGTGTGCTGTGAAATCATTACAAACCCACACACTTCAGCTGATGCAGATGATGATTCTGTGATTCTATGTGGGTTCACTTCTTCAGACACGATCTTTCCATAGAGCAAAAAGCCAAGAAAACTTCTAAGCAGATTTCTCTCCTTCAGCACAGCCTGAAATTATTGTAGGAAGAAAAAGACTATAAGGCTGGAAGAGGAATCTCATTCTCCAGTGCTGCAGCTGGAACACTAAAAATGATGTCTGATGGAAAGAGGTTCTGAAAAGTAGAGGTGACAGAGGCCCTGATTGTCTATTAAATTTATACTATGAAAAAAAATTCAGACTGCTTTGTCTTGCACCCTTCTCCCTGATTTGTTCCAACAAAACAGAATTACCACCTTTAATATTTTGGTGGGAATTTCGAAAGACTACATATTGACTTTGTCTATTTTGATAAGTAGCCCTCCACAGGATTTTGCTGGATAAAAAACTGCAGGAACTGTCATTAAAACTGGCTGCCTGTTAGCAGGTCAATGTCCCAAGACATTGGTGGTGTAATTGAAGTACTGTGAGCTGTTCTGACCCACTCCAGAACGTGAGGGTAACCCAGGTTCTTGTTAATAGATCCATTGGGGTAGATTAGAGTGGAAGGACACTGGGTGATCAGTGTTGGTAAAGATATATATGTGGGGTTTATTTTAGAACAATTTGGTTGCAATGAATAGCAGCTATGTAGCACTTCTGGTTACTGTTATCTATAGCAATGTATCAATATGAAAGCATAAAAATATTACTTAAGGAAGTGCATAAGGAAAAGAAAGAAAGAAAAAGAATGGATAAGAGTAGAAAGGAGGCTTACAGAGTAATTTGCCATTGTTTTCTGTAGTATGGCATGCTTAACTTCCCTGTTGTGATTATTATTCAAACATGAGGGTTGCGAAAGCAAATGTGGGGAAGATCTCTTGGAACAGCTCATGCACAATACTCTCAGTGCTGAGTGTTTTCTTCTGCAAATGGTCTTTGTCAGAAGCTCATGGGGATCTACAGAATCCACTTGTGGTCCCTACACTCAAATTCCTTGCCAGAGTGGTCTCCTAGATATTTTCCTTGGCTGTTTCATCAGTACAGCTAGCTTTTTCTTTCAGGCTATGCTGGATGCCACATAATGGTGTGACTAATTGAAGTAGTTTCTTTCCCTTCTCCTCCCCCAGATCTCTTGATTATTATTTTGTTGTATACCTTAATTAGCACTTTTCTGGCTTCTGGCTGGTTGTAAATCAGAGCTTTCTGAAGAGACACTAGTAAAACTTTACACATTGCATTATGACAAATATTGCAAATACAAACTCTTTACTAGATTTACAATTATCTCATGCCCACGGAATTCTATTAAAAACCCAGCATGACACTGCAGATGGTGAAATGGGGAATGGGCTGTTTCCTGTATGCATGGAAGTAATTCTGGTAAATCCCATCATAATAATTTTACAAAGTTAGATCATTAAAAGGAAAATAGCAATTGTTAGCCCTTTCTAATATAGTTTGTATTTTCAGGGGTTTTTATTTCAGTGGCTCAGTTTCCTGCCTACTGAATCATGCTCCCAAATGGGGTTTGTATACAAAGACACAGAGGAAACCAGCTCTGCCATGGTTTTCTCACGAAAAACATTTGTATTAGCAGTGAGTAATAGCCTTTGTAATTTCTCTTAAAGAAGTTTAAAAAGTCTTAAACTTCTGCTTTTGGCCTCACACATGCGTGAATTTATCCCCACCGAAGGCCAAGATATATTCACAACAGCTGGGGAAGTTTCAAGTTCTACGTAAAATTTTAACCATTTTAAGATGGTTAGGAGGAAGCTGGCATCCCAAATGTGGCAATATGGTCTTCTCTTCAGAAGCAATGAAGCCACCTGCAATTTTGTGCCTACTGACATGAATCAGAGGAGAAGGGGCTCCTTTGAGACTCTGTGAACATGGCTTAACATAAGAAAGTGCCTACTTTAAGCTCTTTGTATACATCTTACTTGCTCTTGGTGGGGAACAGAACATCACTAGTGTGAGTTTATTTGATGTAACCACTTTTCTTGACCTTAAAACTATTGCTTTCACATTACAGGTTGTTAGTGAAAACTCACATTCTCTGGGAAAGGGCACATTTCCTGGTTTGGTTATTTTTTTATTTTGTGAGGATCTGGCTATGCAATTTCTCTTAATACTGCGATGAACACATAAAGCTGTGAGGAAATACGCCTCCTTCATGTGTCAAGACTTGACAAATCAATTTCATTTCCACAAAATGGAGATGGCAATGGCACAAAAAGACAATAAATTAAGTCCACTGCTCTGGACATGTGATCATTGAAGGAATATTTATTTATTTTATTTATATATTTCTAATAGAGTTGCAGGCTTTAAGCATTGCATCACTTGCTTGGAATGAGGATTATGGAAATTGAGACTTCACTGACATCAACCACAATAATACAAACCATCTCCATTTATGAAAGAAGAAAGACATCAGTAAGTGAAACAAGCAATACATATGTTCTTCCTGCTGAATAAAGCCCAGTTTTGAGGAAAGATGCTCGGATAGTGCGCAATAATAATCTGTCTTTCTATAAAAACTGTCACTCTGTGTCTTATAAAAATTTAATAATGCAGGCATGTAGAGCCAGATGGTTATTTCCTGTTATTAAAGCTTTAAGGGGCAAATTAATCTCTGTTGTACCCTCCATTGACTTCAACACTGTCTCTATTGACTTGAATGAAATTACATTGCTGATAATTTAGATGTGGTTTCTGGAGGATGGGAACAATTTAGGTACCTTTTATGGAGTCATCAGTGTAAAGCTTCTGCATTTCACCCAAGGGTTGTGAATTGTCTGTATCTTTGGACACAATGTCACCATATAGTTCCTTGCACTACTAAGACACCAGCTTTGCCCTGTACCGTGGAGCGTTGTGCTTGGGTTTTGGAAATAGCATGGTGGCATTGGGATAAAGATTTCTAGCACTGAAACAATGCTAAAGTGTTGCTGGGTTTGTTTGACCCATGCTTAGTTCTTCTTCTGCAGTGGTGCCATCTTCTGTCTAAATATTAGGAGAATAAATGGCATGATTTTTTTTTCCTGATATCTGGGGAACAGATGCTAAGATTTGACTGTTTTTACATATGCCAGGCATCTGGAATTTAAACTATTTCAGCACTGGTAGCTGCTGAGCTGGAGTTTTGAAGAAACAGAGGGTTTGAGGAGCCAACATGCACCCTGGGGGGCAGTCAGTGGGGCTGGACAGTGCCTGACCAGATCCCACATCTGCTTTTCAGAATGAGTATCCAAGTCATAACCAAACTGGGATGCTTCTAACTGCTACAGTCTCTAATGGTGTAGCCAAATTGAGGAAATTAGTCTCAATTTTATGTGGGTATAGAACTATATTAGTTGAAGATTTCTCTAGATACGAGACAAAAAAATTCTCGCAATTTTTTTTTTTTTGCATAAGACAAGACAGTGGTGCTTTCCATCAATGATATAGGCCATCTGATATTATTCAGGAATGCCAGTGTCAGAGTATGTGTGACAATCTGAAAGGTAGTTGTTAATAAAAAAACCCATGTTTTTAATCTATTTTCTCTTCTCTATAAACAGAGGATGTTTTTCTGGTTATAATGAAGATGAACAACTTCATCTCTGTGCTTTGCTCTACTCTGGAGATACTGAGAAGTGGGGAACATTGTGATTCCTCTTTCGTTTCAAAAGCTGTTCGCCATGTACTTAATTAGTCCTGCTAGAAACAAAAGTGACAGTAACATAAACCACAGAAGGAGTTCGATCTATCTTGCTTGGCTTGGAAATTGTGGCCAAATATAGTCATTTGCAAGCAAAAATATCCTTACCTTCCTTTGTTTCCCTGAACAAGTTATTTGAATGGAAAAAAAAATAAGAAACATCCTTTCCCTTTACCACTTGAAAAAAACACTTTGAATCAGAATAGATTTTGTTTATCCACTTATTCACAGCGACTTAGGGCTTTGATGAAGCCCTTATTACTGCTGAAAAGAAATGTTAGAGACAAAGGCATTAGCCACTGAATGTGCTGTGTGTAATGTGCACTGGTTACAAATAGCTTGGAGAAAGCTGAGAACTCATTAAGTATTTGGCACTAAAAACAAAACAAAACAAAACAAACCAAACCACAAAAGTTCTTTATTGAACCCAAACAGCTGCAGTTGTGTACGTATTTCCAAAATTGTAGAATAATGAATTTTGGTGGGGCTTTTTTGTTTTGTTTTGTTTAGGGTTTTTTGTGGCTAGAGGTTTTTTTATTTCATTCTAAGATATGTTCTGAATGTACTGCACTTTGCCAATGCTATTAGACAGCAATCAAAGTGAATACAAACAACAGTAATAAAAGATGTAGGAATCTGACGCTTACTTGGACCAAGATTTTCAACTCAAGAGGCTTGGGTTTGGAAAAAAACCAATCTTCGAGAAAATTTCAGGATTATAGGTGTGCCTTTGGTTAAAATACAAAGTCACAAAACTGAGGAATTGAAATTATGTTGTATATCTAACTCAGCAAGGGCTTCAGCATGTTTCAGTGTGGCACAAGGAAGACATTGAGAAGTAGGTACTTGTCACACAGAGCCATGTGGAGAGGAAGGAGGGAATATTAGAGCAGGTGGAAAAAAAGTTGTTCTTGGCTTGCTCAGGCCATTAGTGTGACGAATGCCATGAAGAGACAAATCTCAGGCCCCTTGAGGGATGCTTGTTTTCAAAGGTCTTGGAGTGTGCAGATTTTGAAACTCAGGCCATTAGGGATGTATTTCCATTTCTCGTGAAGCACAGGTCAAACCTAACTGCAAACTCTCAGGATTGTAAGCTAAGTGACCTAAGCCTGACTTCTAGCGTGGCACAGGCCATGTTTTTATCCATGCTGCTTGGATGCCCTGAGAGGAGTCAGAGCCCAGGCCACACCGCATGGTGAAGCCAAAGGTGGATGATGGATCCATTGTCACAAGGGAGAAATGGATCAGGAGTATTGCCATACTGAAGAATGACCTTTGCCTGTGCTTGCCCCTTGCTCTTGCCAGACTGATATTACCACAAAATACAGTGAATATCACTGGCCATTTTGGGACACCTGGACTTCATTCTCACCTCCCAGAGAAAACATGAAGAATTGCAGACTACTGAGGGGATAGGAATTAATGTCATCCTTCTGTTTTTAAGTCCTGTGTGATTTCTGTTCTCTCCCACAGGACAGTTTTGCTACTGCAAGTGATGGGATATGACAAATAGACTGAAATTCATTGTTTGCCTTCCTGAGATATAGGGATTAATACAAATCATGATGGATCCTGTATGGCCCTGCAAAGTCAAGCCTTGGCATCATAATCCATCAGCTTCACTGCAAAGGTTTTCCCTGCAGGCCTCTACAATGCACCACCAAAGGAAATACAGATTGGTTGCAGAGCTGTTTCCTAATGGCTCTCACATGTACAATTCATTGAAATATTGCACTAATAATTCTATCTGAATGCCTCATTTCCAAGAACTACTCAGGAGTCAAGAAACGGAAGTTAAGACTGCTCTAGTTTAAAATATCAGTTCTTGCCTTTGGTCTTTTTTGATGATGTGATCTGACAGACCAAAATATCTTTTGAGAAAAATTACTGAAAAGCTATTTCCAGAAAGCTATGTGACAATCTTTACCCACCTCTTCTTTATCACCTCGGTATTGCTTGCAAAGTATTTTCCACTCAGTTTTGTATAATGGTATTTAAAATCACCTCTTTTTTATCTTAAATGCTTTAGTTTTAGCCTTTCATAGGACATGCCCTGAAAAACTCTTGATGCTATGTAATATGCATTTTCTCTTCAAACCAACATTGTCTTGTTTTGGTGCAGTTCAGAATTAGTAATCCAAGAGTAATTTAACAGCTCTCTGGTAAAACCTGTGCTGTTTTCCTTACTGTGAAATGTCCATTCCAGCTGGGCACAGAACAAAATCCCTCACAGTGCGAATGATGAAGGGCTAGAAGAGGGACCCAAGAAGGCTGTGGAAATCTGCATCCTTGGTATTCAAAATTTTACTAGATAAGGTCCTGAGCAACCTGATTTAACTTCATGATTTTCCCTGCTTTGAGCGCGGGAGCAGACTAGATGATTTTAAAGGCTCCTTCCAAACTAGGTTATTCTGTGAGTCTGTATTACCTGCACAAGTTTTTTGTGGCCTTTCTCTGACTCCTGGGGGGAAAAAGGGAAATGTCTTATGCATAAAACATAGTGTTTATGCCAAAATTAACATATATATTCTCAGTAAAATCGTTACCAGAGTATACAGGTTCCTGGAGGGCATTATGAAAGGTAGTTTAAAATGCAGCTTGGACATCCAACCCAAACATATGAACCTTCTGCATACACTCTGCGGTTTGCAGAAATGGAGTAGCTGCTTTTGCAATGTGGCCTGTCATAAAAAATTTTCTTTGAGAGTCTATAATGACCTTTAGGTAAAACACAATTTGAATTGTATCTGGAAATGAGTTTTTCAGGTATTCACAAAGTGAAAGCTTGTGACTTGAAAGTCAACTAAAATTCTTACACATCTTCTTAGAGTTGCATAAAAACTATTGGAATGCCATTTTAGATTCCAGAATATCTTCACAAACTTAATAACCTCTGCAGATACCTTTGACCTGGTCTCTGTAGATGTCATGACAAGTCTGTTGCAGAGGAACAGAGCCCAGTTTTTCCCTTAACAAGACAAAGTGCTGCTAAAAGTGAGGAATATATCCCTTTCGTCACTGGTCTGAATTTATACAGAGCCAAGACTCACCTCCAAACAGAGTGGGCTCCATTTGGATTCTTTGATTCTTTCTTTCTCTCAGCGTGCAGGCAGGAAGAGTTGGGGAGCAGTTGGGGGTGAAGATGAGGCTCTCTCTGGTCATCCTGTGCTGGCTTCAGAGTTGCACTGGTCAAAATTCCATAGGAACATCCTGGACAGATGGATTTTACATCCTTTGTCTGTCTTGTAGGACACTAAATTGATGTCTTTCAAAATGAAGGTGCCCAGTGATGCTGGGGATGAATGAGCAGCCCTGCCTGGTGGGATGGGTGCATTTTCCAGGATGATGGAAGTGTTACTGCAGATAACAATCACTTGGCTGGTGCTCTGTGGCAGGCAGTGGTTTTCAACCACTGTACGGAGTAAGACAACTGTTGAAAATGATCTTAAACTGAACAAAAGTTCATTTGATTGCTGGGTTTAGAAGTAGGGTTTCCAGGCTGTCAGGTCACAAAAAGAGATGTTTTCAAGAAGTGCCCTGGCAGAGCTGTAAATATTGGCACACCAGGTTGTCAGTGGTCAGGACATTCTTTGTGTGTGTAAATATTGAGAAAAACATCCCTCGTACTAAGACACTGAGCACTTAAACAAAGATTAGAAGTCACAGGGATGTCAAACAGTACCCATTGTGTTGCTTTCTGTGTGTCTGTACCTAATGGCTAAGCTGGACACTGTCCTCAGGAATCCTCACCCTTCAGGAGACAAAATGATTTATTTTGCTCTCAGCAAAGCATTAGATTGCTTCTCCTTCAAGTCTTTAACACATAGAGCAAGGTTTGAAAACATCAATTTTCTTTAAGTTGAGGAACAGCCTCTCAACAGTGAAGGAAAATGTGTACTTTGGCTAAAGCAGCATCATATCATTCACCTGGAACCCTTCTGTGCAGAGGCAGTAGGAGAGATGCAGCACCACAGAAATTATAATTCTCTCCCTACTCAACGTTTTGAGCCCAAACGGAACCTTCTCCTGTAAAACAATTGCCATATAAAAATTCTATGAGAACAAATTCTACAGTTGTTCATTACAGCAAATAAAATGTGCAGAAATGTTTTATTCTTTGATTTATTTTCTTTTAGCACTGTATTTCACCATGTATGTGTCCCAGAAATCCCTTTAACAATTCACTGAGAGAATTCACCCAGAAAGACTTTGATCTCTAAACATGACAAGAAGAATCACTGTTACTTCAGTCTGCCCAGTGTCACACTCTGTACATGTCCATTAATGTAGACTGTTTTTGTAAGAAAAGTTTTTGGAAGCTTGAATAAGAAAAGGCTAGCTGGGTCCCAGTTCCACAATGTGCTTAATTACATCTGCGATTGAGAGTCTGCTGATTGTGATAGGATCAGAGTACTCAGCTCAAATTAAGCCTGTGCTTTGGAGAATGACTCTGTGAGCTTCTCCTACCCATCACAGGCGTCCAAAGCCTTAAGATTTAAACACATGGCTTTACGAAATGGCTACATCATAATTTTCCAAGGTGAGTGTTAAGTAGAATGAGTTGGCAATACACCAAACTAATTTACAAGACTACATAAACAGTAGTCTAGACAGAGCTGCAGAAATTTTTTCTCCTGCTACACTCATACATCTAATGTTCTCTGTAGGAACTTTTTATCTCTCCTACTCAATCTATTTGATGAAAAATATACTTGAAATAACATTAAGGTTTGCATTTCCTAATGCTTCCTACTCCTCTTCACAGCCTAGTGATAATGAAGAGGAAGTTTTGTTCTGGGCTGTTTCTCAGCTTCTAGAGCACCCACATAACAGACACATGTGAAAATGACTCAAAAAGTGATGAAAAAAAATCGCTACATCTGCATCTTGCTCCTAATGACACATTTTTATTCTTTTTTCAAGCTGCAACCACCATCTCAATCCCAAGATCATTGCAGACCTTTAAATGTTCTAAACAAGAGGGGGTTTTGCAGTATTCGTTCTGTTAGTTGAACCACAAGTTGTTTTAACATGTTTTTAACTTATGACAAGATGCTGGGTGAGAAAGAATTATTGAATTACAGTATTGCAAGAAAAAAGATTAAACAACCTTCAGCCACAGGCCAAATCAGCAAGAAAAGGGAAACAGCCCAGTTTTGCCACTAAAATGAACAAGTGTTACCATTTTGGAGGATGAACTGATGTGTGCACAGATGTGCAGCATTGGTATGGGAGAGGGCACTAGTAATCACCAAGGCTTCATTGAAAAGCATGTGTAAGAATTGAGTCTGGCTTCTGTTGTAAATCTCTCGTCATGGTTTGGGCAGCTTTAAGTCTTCTGGCATGCAAAAGTATCTGTGCTTTGGTGATCAGCTGCTCAGTTTGACCTCAAAGACAGGAAAAAATGAGCATTGCCCTTTGACTGTAGCACTTCTGTTTTCTCAATTATTTTTTCAAAATTTCTTTTTCTCAATTATTTTTTCAAAATAATTGATTTTGTTCAGGCTCTGCCCTTGCAGGAGGTAAATGACCATCCAGGTACAGTCTCCATGTCCTCCCATTTTTCTAGCCTCTATATTCTTTTATCATTTTTCTGCTTCTTCATTTTTCCCAGCTCAGTTTTATGAAATGTCTTACTCCTTCCCATGTGTCTCATTCCTCCACTTGCCTTGCCTCTGTGTATCCTTCTTCCTATCATCTCCATGCTGTTCTTTTGCCCTTTGCTTCTCACTTACCCATCTGGCACAGCACTTGGACCAAGAGCTTCCCACGGCTTGGCTAACCAAGCAAGTCACAATGTTTCCCAGGGTTTTCTCTGTGTCAGTAGACCAGGAGGTAAAACTGTCTTTTTAAACTGGTACTGAGTGCTGAACCAGATCTGACCCTGTCCAATACACCACTAATACAGTGCATTTCACCCAGAAGGGATTGAAGATTCATATCTTCCTTCCTTCCTTGATCTGAATAATGCTATGATCATTAAAATTTTTAGTTTATGACCTGGAAAATCAGATAAGCCACCAACTCACAGGGGTTTCTAAAGGAAAAATGCCTTCCTGACCGTGTGACTGCTGAGAATCCTTGATAAAAAAGCAGCATCATGGTGAACATACTGAAGCTGTGAGGGTGGTGGTGGTTGAGATGGTTGGAAAGGAGAGCTTGAGTAGGTTGCTCTCTCTGTAGCAGGCAGCTTCAAAGCTCCTGGATACTTGTGTGGTGTAGAGCCACAGATGCCGAAATTTTGCATCTCTCTTTTAAAGTCCATCCTGACATGTTTTGAATAAATTTTAGGCTCTACCAAATGGTATTTTTATGATGGAAATCTGGAAAGGTATTTTCATGCAAGTTAGGTAACTCGGGAGGTTTCAATAAAGTCCTTGAAAAGAGAATGCAAAGTTTCTGGCACTTCTAGAGAGTGGTCCAGAACACAACAAACAGACTCTTGTGCTGTCCTCCTCAGATTTCCATACCTCTGCAAAGAGCCCAAAGGGAAACCAGGAAGTCTATTTTCCTAAGTCAGGTGCCTGAACTTGGTAGCCCACTGCCAGGGACAGCTTTTCCCATTTTCTGTGGGAAGTTGGCAGCTTGGAAACCGTGCATGAGGAAGCAAACTAAAGAGCAAGAGGGTAGCATAGCAATGTATATAGACAGCACAGAGAAAAGGCATGGATGCTTTCTGTATGTCAAATGCTGGAGAAATCTCAAACATGATGAAGAGAAGAAGCCAGAAGAGGCATTTTCAGCTTTCTTGTAGTTTCAGGGCAAAATGACTGCCAATAAGATATTGTGTTCCTAATATCTAGGTCCACTAAACAGATTAATTTGGATTCTGGATGTGACCATAACCTAAGGGTGATGGTGAGAATATGCAAATAGCTGCTGGCTGCCTACAAGTCACCGGGTTTAGAATCTGTGGAAATCTGAACTTCCAACAAAGCTCAGTTTAAAGGCCTGGGACTATGTGCAGCTATGTATGGCTCGGAAAGATATGTAGTGTTATAGTCGGATTTTTCTGCAAAATGCTGGGTAGCATAAGCAAAGCCTTATTCAAGGAAACACAGTGAAGGGGTCACCTTATACCCACAAAGTTATCATCTAAAATATTAGGTGATCTGAAAGAATAAGGTCATACAGAACTCCTGGGAGCTGAATAACCTTTAACTTGTCATGAAGAATAACTCCTCTTTCTCTAGTTGTTCTTTCTTAGATTAACCTACCTTTAAAACCCACTGCCTTCTCAGTTTTGTTCTCCCAGTACAAAACTAGCAGCAATTATTGATTTGCAGCCAATGTGATTTTTTTGTTTGGATTTTTTGTGCATTTCATAATGTTTTTTGTGAAGAGGCTTAAGCTCCGGAATTAAGAGTGGCAGAAGGAAGAGGAAATTTCATCTGGACAGCAGCATCAGAAAACACATTAAAAATACTATGGAAAAAACAATGTACTGACAATTGAAAAAAAGCCAAATTTGTAGCTAATCTAGATGAGTCTGAGGTTGCTGGAGTGCTGGGGATAATAGAGTTGCAGGTTTCCACTAGAGGAGGATCTATTACTTTTTGTAGATGAGTTTGAAGATGTAGCTTTTTGTAGATGTAGGTATTTAACTTTGCTAACACTACAGACTGTGTAGTCTTTAGTCCTGCAAAACTGGAACCTCTTGGCAGAATTTTTATGCTGACTTGTCAAAAATTCCCTTATTAAAAAAATCAAAAAATAGAGAGTTTTTCCTCGATTTTGGAAACAAGTCTGTGTTAAACAGTAAGTACTGTCAAAAATGCAGAGTTTGGCTTTCACAACTAAAGACACCAGAAGCACAAAAGAAATAAGAGTGGCTGCATGGAGGCCATCCTTTCCAGAAAGAGAGGTAGATGTGGACCATGGATTCTACCAAGAGCAGAGCAAATATTGCATGCAGTGTTCTACTGGATTCTTCCAAATGAGATTGAAAACAGCATACTCTTTGAAAAAATGTTAGAGGAATTACAGAACTGGACTATGTGGCATTTGGATATTTCTTCTGGAGCTGCAATTTCCAAGTTAATTTCTTACAGAATTCATTGCAAATATAGGACAGAATAACAACTTTCATCATGCAAGCTAGAACTTTAAATTCCAAGAAACCATTTAAACCTGAAGACACTGAAGATATTTAAATCTTTTATTGGATATAGTGTCTTCAATAACAGCCAAATAATACGTAGCTTTCCTTGTAAAAAGGTACATGGAAATAAAAATGAGTATCTCTTTGCTTTGAAAACCTTTAAAAGAGGCTTCAATATTGAAGAGCATTTTAATTTGTCAGATATCTGCAAAAGCAAGACAAATTTTTTCTTTTAAAAAAGGAAAAAGCGGTTAAAATCAGCAATATCCCAAAGTGGATCCTAAGTGTATATAATATCCTTGAAAAAGTACATTGCACAGCTAAACATAATGCAAAAATTGTAATAGAGTGGATTTTTAAAAAAGGATTTGACCAAGTGAAAGCTTTTTTGAGGTTCTTCTAAAATGTTCTGCCCTCCTTTACACTTTTATTATTTTCAACAGGGTAGAATATAGCTGTCATGCAACACAAAGGAAGTGGGTTAATAACAGCAATTATACAGAATGTTTGAAATAGCAGCATACGGAATGCTCATCTCATTATTTCCAAAGTGTACTCTGTGTGACTTACTTGTGGTAGAGCTCAGATCCACCCCTCTGAAACAAGCAGGAAGCAGGACAAAGCTTTGTGAGGAATCAGCCAAAGTGTGTGAAGGAAGCAGGAATTAGCTACAACTTTCTTCAAAACAATACATTCTTACCAGTCTTTTTTCTTTGTTTACAGAGCAATGATGCTGCAAAGACAGGATCTTACTCAGCCAGTTCCTGGAAATATAGAGCAGTGGGAAGCATTATTGTATGTTCTTAGAAATGTTGCTGAAATCAATGAGTACAGTCTGGTTCAGAGCTGACATTTTATATTATTTGTTAACTGGATAAACTGCCTTTATGAGCTCTTTCCATTAGGTGTTCCTTTACTGGCATACAGACAAGTACTGTTTCTTATGACTTAGTTTTTTCTCTTTCCTTCTAATTTTTTGGTATTTTTTCATATAAATCATGGTCCAACACACACTCTCTAAATCTCTTTGCTCTCACATGTAGAGCAGCAAAATCATTGTACTTGGTGCCCTATACATTCCAGTGCCATTATGGATCTGCTGTGTCCAACTACAACATGTTTCCTCAGTGTTTAAACTCTATTCCAACTGGGCTGGCAAACTCTGCATTCAAAACTATTTGGGCACACAAATAGCAATAATTACAGTAATATTACTGTACTGTGGATCTAATTCTTGAGTGCTGTAGATCAGCAAAGCTCTAGTGATGACAAATCAGGGAAATTATGCTGATTTATTCCTTAAGCATCAGGCTGTATTTAAAATGATGACAAACTCTGACACACATTAGCCATTTCCCTGTGGTATATACCACAGAGTACTATCTTGATCCAATGATGATTTCTGAGCTATACCATTGCTCATCCTTCAGTGGATTTTATCCACAACATAAGAGAATTAATTTTACTCAGAATATTCTCTACATTAACCATTCTACTGTGTTCATCACAGAATATCGCCTATGCACGAACCTTACAGGAAAATGGCATTATCATTTATGCATTTAGCAAGCCTACAAAAATATTTGAGAGACTGACACACGCTAATGAAATGTATTTGGCCAAAACACCAGAAACGAGTCAACACCTGTCCCTAAAGAATTCCACTGGAAAAGCATTATGGATTAGTTTGTCTCCATATGTCTCTGTATTGCCTGTGTATATAATACAGTTTCATTTTTTAGGAAGATTGTTTTATCGGACACCTGACTGTTACATGCAAGCTAGAGATACTGGAACGCATTATCTGTCCTCTTTGGTAAAGACACCACTGTTTCTTATATTTAGACATGATTAAACATTCCTTCTGAAAATAGGGACATAAAAGTGGAGCTGGATCATCTCAGGCTATATGTTTGAGTGTCCCTCGTCTTGCAGGGCCATTTGCCAGCATGAGCTACCTTTAAGAATGGGTTTCCCAGCAGCTGGAACGCAGCTCAGGAAATACCATACAAGGGGCACTTGGGAGGCATCCAGTCAGCTGGAGAGGCCAGCTTTAGAGGGTTAATTTGCAGACAGGGACATGAAATCCCTGCCTTTGACAGAACAGCCTGCCCTTACTCAATGGAAGAGTAGGCATCTCCAGAGAGTGAACCATCTGACCTATTTCTTATGCACCCTCCTGGCACCCAGGTAGAGGATAACTCTGTCAGTCAGTGAGCAAAATTGGCTGAACATTTGAGACACATGAAGATTTGCCAGGGGACTTGTCTTTTTGAGAAGCTGACAAGGATGTCTTTATCTGAAGCATCCAATTTGGCTTCAGCCTAAGGGTGTTGCAGACTTTCTCTGAGTGTCCAGATTTTTGAACACAAGCAACAATGTGGAGTCCTTGGTGCTCTGTTACTGAGAATAAGTTTCTTTCCTTTACTCCCAGCCTGCTTCCTCCAAACCAAGATCAATGTACAAAAGGGAAAAACTGGGACAGAGCAACATCTCCGACTCAAACTACGGTGGTTTTTGAAGAATTCAGGTGATTACAAAAGGTACTCTTGGCAGATTATATTATTGTACCAGACTGGTTCATGGTTTGAATTTCTTGGTAGGGCTGTTTGTTTGTTTGTTTGTTTGTTTGTTTTAAGACATTGCAACCTTATTAGCATCAAGTACCTTAAATGTAACCTACAAGGTGGGAAAAGATAGTAAAAGTAACTGGTTATAAAATTAAGTTAGTTTCAATGTTCTTCAGCAGTATGTAAAATTTTTGTTACTAGAGCAGTCAACATCAATACAGAGGCAAATAATAATTTAATAGGCATTTAAGCATTTAAGAATCCATAAGTTAGTTTCATCTTTCATAGGATCAGTAAAATCACTTTTACTGCATAAGGCTTCCTCTCAGCAATTCACAGGAAGAACTCAGCAATGGGGAAGTTCTCCAGTGTGTCTGGTTTTAAATGCTCCTATTCCTCTTGCCTGCCCAGGTAAAGAAGTAGGAAAATAGAGCGAGGTAATTGAACAATAGTAAGAGTAATGACACTGTAATTTAGAGTAGTTAAAAGGTAGTAGAAAGGATGACAATGAAAACAAATATTGAATGCATACACATCTGTAGAGCTGTTATGGAAAACAGTGCTATAGTAGGGTGTGAAATGATGCTACTATTGTTCTGAGCTCTCCAGTGAAGCATGGGATTAAATCCTACCTGGAGCTGAGCGAGGTTCCTCTGCCTTATTTAGTATTCTTCCTTGGTACAGAAAAGTACTATGCAAAATTATCCTATGGTCTTCTCCTGATGTCTCCAAACCTCACTGTACCTTGTCTATACTGTTTTCATTATCGACTGTCTGATGGCTGGTAGGGAAATGTAAGTCTATCCCTTATAATAAAAGGGAAGTAAAAGCTTTTTACAGTAAAAACCATCCCTTTAAATGACATTTAGCATTACAGCTCTGAGATTTCCTTTGGCAGCTGCTAGTGGTATCCACACTCCTGGATGAGGCCTGTGGGATGCCTGTGTGGTGCACAGGAGCCATGCAGAGAGGACATCTAAGCTGGCAAGAGATGCTACGGCAGTAGTCACTATTGCCTCTCAGGATCAGATGTGCTAATGTTCCTGCTGGAAGGAGGTGCATGTCTCTTCTGGGTTTTTTAAAAGCTGAATTCACAGCTTCACGGAGCACAAGAGTGAGTTTCTGAACATCATTATTTAAAGTGCTGAAATTCCCAGCTGGACCCCACGAAATCAGCTGTCTTGCATGGTGGCCCTAAAGGTCTTTCTCTCCTTTCCTCCTCCTCCTCAGCCCAGAAATGAGGGATAATCATTCTGAGCACACCCAGGAGAGCCAAGCAGCACCTACCAAATACAGCCTCATATTTGAAACAGGCTCAGGTAATTTCAACTGGAGAGGGGAAAGGAACCCAAGACAGCACAGCCTCAGAAGGTGTGCTGCCCAAGAGATGATCAGATACATTAGCAGCAAGTGAGAAGGAGGAGTCTGGCTTCTTCTAGAGCAAAGAAGCTGCTGCACTCTTCATAGCTGAACTCTGAAGACTCCAACTGATTTAAGTCCTGAAGGTGGAATATGCGTGTGTCCTCATCAGAGACACAATTTTGTAGCTTCTTAGCACTAGTATGTTGAGGAATATACTGCTCATGCCCAAAAAGGGATGTCTAAATGTCATACGACCTTTAAAAATGAGAAAGTCTGGGTAATAACTAAGAAAATGGGAGCCTAATTAGCACCCAGGTTAGATATTTTCCATTCTCCTACATCCTTTTGTGCCTCTGGTGTACTAAATTTAATGACAGTTGGCATTTCTCCATTTTAAAGTTGTTCTCTAAAATATGTATGTATGCATATATATATACACATTTCTTGGCACATCAAAAGTTTCCTCCACCCATTTCAAATTTTTCCTCAATTCTCCCTGTTTCTGGGTAGCCAAAATCTAGCAACTGTGACCCATGAAATCTTATCCCTTTCTCTACATCTTTGGTTGCTGTGTTTAAGATGTGCGCATGGAGATCCAAAGACAGTTGTTATTTTGTTCCCAAAACATTGGAGACTGTTGTGGAAAAATACCGCACAGATTTCTCTCATTGCTACTTTCATGCTGTTCTTTCTGCTTGATTTTTTTCTTGCCTTAATCTTCCCTGTGTACAAAAACTTAAAATTAAAAGCAGTGGTTTTTTTCTCGTTATATATCAGAAAACTTAAAAATCCCACTACTGCATAAGAGATTCCTCTTTATGGACTACATCTACTTTTAGCACAGTGTAACATACTGTTATGTTATTTAGTTATTTAGTTAAAACAGTGAATGCAGGGAAAACAATGCAGGCTCAGTTCTATTGCATCAAAGTCTAGGAACCAAAAGCACATTTCTCCTCATATCTCTGTAGACAGAGAATATAGTAGATATCTTCCCAGACGGATTGATTTCCTTCTAAAGTCCAAATTACTCTTGGAGATGCCGACAATTCATCATGGACAGCTTCGACGTGTGGGATGTTGTGCCCTCAGTTAGGTGTCTTGCATCAGAGGGGACAGTTTGGATTTCAGGTGCCTGTGCTATTTGCTGCTCCAAACAGCATCCCATTTTACTGGGGTGTCTCCCTAAAACAGATGATCAGGTGGCTTGCTGGCAGACCTAGAGCCTTTACTCATTTTTCTGGTAGTTGCACTACCGTAAATATAACAGTAAATGAAAACAAACAACTGCAGGAACACAGTGACTTTCTCCCTGTTGGACAGCTAGCCAAGTTTTGTTCTAACTGGTGTTAACACTAGTAACTCATTTCTATTGACAGAAATTGCCCTCGATTCAGCTTGATATAGAAGGATCTGCACTGTTCTCCAGAGTCTCTTCAGATTCAAATATTTCAAAGAAATCAGGAGTTGCCATTATCATTTTTATATAATTTTCAACATGATATGCTATGTCAATCTAATGAAACACTGCACCAGTGTAGTAGTGGGGAGCAACATGACAAAATTATTTCTTACATAGCACTGCAAATGACTGATTACTCTTATTTTTGGGATTGAAAATTATAAAAAAGACAAGTATCTAAAATTTTGCAAGTTAATCAAATAGAAACTGACGGGTATAATTATTTTATATTCTTGAAAGGCATACAAAATCTCCAAAGTGGAGAGCTCTATAAACAGAACAGATGCTTTAAAAAGAAAATACTGAAGAAATCTGCTTCTTAACCTAGTAGCAGCTGATGTCCTGCAACTATCCTCTGCACATTGGAGTCTGTGAGCATTGCAGCCTGCTTATAGATAGTTTGCATTCATATTTTAGCATACCTTTTTTTTATATAGCCAAAGCAAGGTGTGAGCTCAGACTCCAAAGCCAAGTGCTGATGCTGGCGTGTGCAGGAATATGAGCATCACAAAAAAATATTGCTGGTTTTTCTAACAGACATTCAGACTGAAGATATGGGACTCAGATCCAGAAAATCTGGATACAATCCTTCAGACTCCTGCATATTGTCAGGAAACTTTGCCCAAAACAGAGATAGATCCTGAGGATGGTTTGAGCTACCTCTGCATTTGTTTAAAGTTAGTAAATGGTAGCTGATGGCTGACTTCTGTTTTCGCAAATGACAATCAGCTTGCCTTGTCTAAGCTGCTGATAGTTCAAAAGTGTGTCTCAGTCCCGAGTTCTCATCCCCTCCATTAAACCAAAACATTGCTTCGTTAATGAAATGTGCATTGCACTCTTCCAGGTTCCAGTGATACTGAGAACTGTTTGCAGACATAAGTTTTAGGATACGTGCAAAATTTGGGCACTCAACTTGTCTCTAAAACTGAGCTGTGCAGTGGGCCATTTACAGCAAGAGCCAGTGTTGTTTGCACAGACAAAAGTCTGGCACACTTTTGTGGCCCTCCAAATTTACACTTAAAATGGATACGTAAGTCCTCCCTCCTGAGGACTTCTGTGTTTCCTGCTATGGAGGAAATTGATAAGGCAGGTATTTACTTAAAGAAAAAAACATCCTGGTATTTTGGGTACACACCAAGGTCCTAAGCTGGGAGCAAATGTCATCCCCCAATAGGTGTGCTCAGTGTCTGGGGCAGCAGTCACAGGCAGCTTGTGCCAGAATCTCTTCTCACAGATGGTTGCCCCCATGCAGTTAGATTCAGCAGAGGTCTGAGATTTGAGCCCCCCTGAGGTTTGGGGCTCCTGAGGTACAGCAATGCCAACACCAAATAATTGTTCATTTCAGTTTTGCTCTTCAGAAGAGAGAGCTAAAATTGAGCATAGGAAGGCTTTTGATAACTTTAAAATAGTAATTTTATTCATTGCAACACAGGGGCCAATGAAGAGTGTGGTGACAGCCTGGAAGGTAGAAAACTTGGACTACAATTTGTAATCCCCAGTACTGTATGTAGTGTTTCTTTTTTTCTTTCTAGAGTGGGTGGAAGACAAAGGCTAGGCTGACCTGTGATACTCTCTCATGAGTGCTGTAGCAGCAGTTCCTGTGCTCCTTCACTATTTGTTTATTTTAGCACCAAAAAGAAGATCAGAACAGACGTTAAGAATATTTCTTCTAGGACAAGAAAGGGAAGATGTAGCAAAACTGCAATTTTTTGCAAATTTGTATTTATATTGTCATGCATTTTATTTCATATACAAGAAGGGGGAAAAACACCTCTTTTAAGGCAAACTTGTGTTTAGTAATTTCAGCACAAAAGAAGAGATATTTCAGGGTGCGCAGGATATTTACAGGGATCTGACATATATTACTAGTGCCACAGGAGACCTGTGCCATTCCGCAGGAGTAGATGTAGAGGACACCAAGGATCATACCAGAGGCACAGAAAGGTAACCTGTCCTTTCCTGGCCACCATCACCCAGCAATTTCTTCTTCAGTGAAAATCAAACCCAGGTTGTTCTGTCTGGGTTCTGTGACCTGCAAGTGGGCTTTCTGAGAAAAGAGGCCAAAATGCGGCAGTACTGACGGCTGGGGAGCAGCTATTCAAGGGTATCCTCAGAAAGATTTAATGCAATTCTACTCTTCAGAAATAGTATAAATGCTGTGTCAGTGACACTTAAGTGTCACTTAGACCTTCTCATACCTTGCTTATGTATGTTGCAGGGCTGGAGGATGCTTCAATTATGCAATGCTCTGTCAGATGCTTGCTTGATTAGTGATGTTGAATTCATATTGAGCTCCTGAAGTCTTTGCATTTCCCACAGTGTTTACACTATCCACCCATCAAGAGCACTAATTAGAGGGAAAATATAGCTCACACCAGTCATTTATATTTCTATAGCACCCCTAGGCACAAACTTCCTAATGCCCTTTTCTCTCATTAAAATCCAATCAACTAAACATATTCTTTATTAAGTGACACACGAAATAACTTTTTAATTTTAGAACAAAAGGATTTGGAAGCTATGGCCTGTTTGAAATATTTGCCAGCAGTGTACCTGGAGAAAGAAGAGGTACGTGTATCTTCAACTCACAGGAGAGACATTGGGAAAATTGCCTCCAGAAAGGATGGCTGGTGTTTCAGAGCCTTGGTACCTGCTGTTCAATCCCACCACGCATCCTTCACATTTATGTTTGCAGCTTTGGAAGAAGAAAGTGAAAACAAAAGACCAAAGCAATGACAAGGAGGAGAAGCATATCAAAAAAGTGAGAACAAGAAAACAAGCAAAAATGAGTCCTTGCTGATAGCAGGTGCAGGGACAAAGTAATTGTTTCAAAAATGTTCCTGTCAGAAAAACTCTTTGCCACAAAGGAAAGGAGAGTGGGAAGACAACTCCAGTATGGGCTGGAATATTTGCATTCTTACTTGTCAAATAGTCTCATATTCACCTAAGTAATGCATTCATTCAAACTGAAATCTCGTTATGGAAATGTGCAACACATGATCAGCTGGAAGCTCTGGTAGGACTTGGCTTGCCATTGCTGACACATCATCCCAGCACTTCAAAGAGGTTTATTGTCACTTGTGTGGTCACAGAGTGAAGAGGACAGACACACAGAGACACATTCCTATGCCTCCCCCCAAACCATCCCCATAAATGCCAGTCTATTTCCTTAAATCCCATTTGAAGCACTGATTTCAATCTAAAGAGGGGTGCTTGTCTGTGAAAATGAGGAATTTCATGTGCTTGTGGGATCAAAGCCACCCTTGCTCTGGACTGGCTGAGTTTGCTTTTCCTTCATGCAGATTACTATTTAGAACATTATAGGCTTCTGACTGGCTCAGCTATCACCTGGTGGCATTGATGGAGATGCCACTTGGAATTCCAGGCTGCCTTTCAATAAACAGCACCTAAGCCTGGTGCTGGCTCACTCAGGAAGGAGAATACAGCTGGACCAAAATGCCTGTCTGTGCAGTCACACATGCCAGGTGGTCTGGAAAACAAGGTCAATTATTAAAACAAGAAAAATATATGTAGACAAGGCCTGTTGTCCCACGGTGCGGCAATTACAAATGCTGAGAAGTAATGCTGGTTTATACCCTGCTTAAGCTGTTTAAGGGAGATAAAGGAGAAAATTATTCTGGAAGATATTTCTTCTTGGGATCACTGACAACAGGGTCTATGTAGTTGCTACCACTGCAGTAGTCCTGCATCTTTCTTGTTTACCAAAGAGCATTCTGGCTAAAATTTTTCTCTGTGAGGGAAAGGAGGAGTTCAGCTGTTACCATACTTGCAACCTGTTAAATTTCCAATGGAGAAAGCTCTGTGGGATAATACTTGTGTTACTACAAGGAGCACATTGACATATAGACCTTCTGTGATCTTCCCTGTTAAGATATGTCCTATATCCTTTATTTCAGGTAAATATGTATTCTAGCTTTTGTTAACCTAGACCTGTCTAATATTCACCTTCTCCAGGAAAATCTCACATAAGAGAAAACATAAAGAAAAAGAATGAGAAAGGGACCAAGTGAGATTCCAAAGAAGTGCTGTGAAACATTGCTTTTGTTTGCATACATTGTGTTATGAGGGTTAATGGTACTGCACGAGGCAAGGCAAGAACAGAGTTTTACCCAGTGTTTGATTCAAAGGAGAGAACAAGAGTTCTGATGCCATTGTTTTAGGTTCAAGGAAGGACATTCACACAGGGAAGTGAAAGGTATCTTCAGTAGGGATACCAGACTTCAACAAATATTCTGCTTCATCTGAACATTCTGCATCATTTGTCCCAGTGGAACAAATACCATGTGAGGGCTACCGGTTACCTGTTCCCTGAGACAAAGGGGGAATCTAAGGGAAAACTGAGTGAAAAAAAAAGCTACTGATGGCTTTACAGCTGACAGTGGTTATACTCCAAGCTGTATTCTGGTATCTGAACTGACATCCAGCCTGGATGCTGAGTGGGATCAAACATGCAAGGATCTGCTGTGGCTGATGCAAACAGAACTCTAGAAAAGGGACTATCTTTTGTCAACTCAAATTTTTTTGATCCTATAACATGAATCAAGTGAGACTATCCAAACTTTTTTTCTCTGTCAAATATTTTATGGTTTTTGGAATGTTTACTCCCAGTTTGGAAGCTAGGCAGCCTTGACCTTCCTTACCAGTTCAGTTTATACTCTCTCAGCAGACAAATCTTCACCAATTCAAACCATCAACTAAATATATCTGTTGCTACTTAAGAGACACTCACCTAAACTAACGACAACAGCTGCTTCTTCTGGGACAATAAAATGTTTCTGGCAGAAAAAACAAAGAAAGGCTCCAGCTCTGTCATATCTTATGTCTGGATGAGGAAGGATAAAGGTGCCTTAGAGGAGAGTGGTAGGGCATTCCCATACAGGAGTATGACTGGAAGTGCAAGTGAAATTCATGTCTGCCTGGAAATCTTCCTCCAGGACAAGTACTGCATGGAGTGCTGGTCTGGTTCTGTGCTCCTAAGCACAAGAAGGACAAGGATGTGCTGAAGTAAGTCAGCAAAGGACCACAAAGATGGTGAAAGAATTGTAGCATCCCTCATAAAAGAGGAGGCTGAGATGATTTAGAGGAGAGGATGATTATGTGCATATATATATGCACACCTCATGGGGGAGTAAAGAAGATGAAGCCAAACACCTCTCAGTGGTATCCTGTGAAAGGCCTAGAGGTAATGGGTACAAACGAAAATACAGGAAATTCCATTTAAACAGAGGAAAAAACCTTTTACTGTGAGGGTGGTCAAGTAAAGGATTAAGTTGCCAAAGAAGGCTGTGGAGCTGCCATACTTGGAGACACTCAAATCCTCCCTGGACACAGTTGTGGGCAACCTTCTCTGGCTGGTCCATCTCTGAGCAGCGGCTTGGACTGGATGACCTCCGCAGATCCCAGTCAGCCTCAAGCATTCTCTGATCCTGTGAAGTAGAGCACACTAAATACATTCAATTAATCCTACATGTGGACCCACTTGTTCCAGAACACAAATATTTCTGAATGTTTCTGGGCATCTGGCACTTCAGTAGGAGGGGAGGGTTAAATGACACCGAGAACCTACTCTCACTCCAAGATTATAAGCGTGGAGAAAAAGAAAAGGAGGCGAGATACAGTTCAATTTTGCTTTTATTAGATCCTTGCCTTTTTTTTCTTTTTTTTTTTTTTTTTTTGACCAGGTTTTTAAAGGCAAGAGCCTTAGAGCAAAAGAGGGAATGAGTCACTGCAATAGCTTCTCATTAAACTAATGACAGACATATAAACAGAGGCAGCTCACTTGGCTAATGCTCTTGCCGTCCGCAGCACTAAGCTGTAAGAAATTAAACCAGAGAAAAAGTCATGTAGTGTGCCTCGGACTGGGTGTTCAATTAACCTTAAACTGGAAATGCTAGCATTTGATTTAAAAACAAGTTATTCACTTGCACTACGTGCCCTGTAGCTGGATAGGGTAACAAAGAAGTGAAATCAAGTTTCAAGCTCTGCACTTTGCACCTTTGTGTGTACATGCCCTGGGTAGTAGCACCTCTGTTGAACCACATTTCCAAAGGCGAGGAGTTTGTCACTGTTCTCATTCCTCTCTTTTTAATACCAAGTCAATTACACTGGCACCTCCCCAGGTTATGGTAGGTGCTGAACACTTCTGAAAAATACCCTCTCAGTAAAAGCCCTTATTTGCCAGCCTGACTCCATAAAGATCGACCTGCCAGAAAAAAATTAATTCTAAAGGGCTCCATGCTAAAGCCTCTCTCCAGAGAATATTCCCTGTTCAGTATAGAAGCATATAGGAATGATCCTCATCCAAAGAGATTAAAAAAGAAATAAGATGTTAATTTGCAGGAAAAATCTTACTGCAAAACTGTTCTAGTAGGTCTACAGTGTCTGCCACAAATTGCAGGAAGAATAAGATTGTTTGGAACTGAGAAAATAATGCTGATTTTTTTTTAGAATTGCAAACACTCAGCAGAGTTCCAACCAGACTCATTTTCAGTGCTTCCTAACTAATATTTACAAGCTTTTCAAACTGACATTTTTAATTGAAAGGAATTAAAGCTGCAATCGTTACTTTGAAACATTTTGATAACATTATATTTTAAATGTGGACTTGCAGTTCCTGGTATGCTTGACAAGAACTGTGGACATAGCTGTATTAATGTCAACTTGTTTTTAAAGCAAAGATTTGAAGATCAAGTTTTTCTAGCAACAACTGTATGTAATTGAGTAAGATCTCAGTCCTCTCAGTCTGATAATTTTACGTGTTCAAGCAATTAATGTTGAAGCCACCTTTGGCAAAAGCATCTAGCTACAACATATCTTTTTGTCTCATAAATACCTTACAAGCAGCTGAAGCTCCTTCAGCTCCAGGGTTAATGTAAAGGAAATGAGGAAAAATGTTCCTTTCATTTCCTCTCCTTTGTGCAAAGGCCAAGGTTTAACAGATAAAGAAGAATAATGTAGAATTTTACCTATGTTTGTAACAGGCAATCACAGAAGAGGTCCTCCATACACAGAATCTTAACAACAGAAAACAAAAAGAACAGAATGCTAAAAACACTAAAATCTGTAAAGAAATGTAAGGCTGACACAAAAACAGCCCAACAGATTAAATTACACAAATACGTGATCTGTCCATTAAATTTATCCACTACAAAATGGGCAGCATTTCCATATGATGAAACATGACAGCTGAGCAATCATTTATTCCTGGCATTGCTCTGTGTGCAGTAGAAGTACAAGTAGAAAAATTATTTTTTCTCCTATGCTAATAAACAAGGCATTATCCTGGGAATGAAAAAACTAATTGTAAATCATTGAAGTTGGGTGGGGGCTGGGTGGGGGGCTGCCAATAGACTGTAATGGAGATATTTTTGAACCTGCAGGTGTAAGTAATTCTCTCTACTAGTTTTTAGAGAGAGATGTTTCAAAAGTAGCAGCTAAAAATAAAAGGACATCATTATTATTAAACACCATCAAGCTGACAGACACTTCTGTATTAAGATGCAAATAAAGTCTTCATGTCACAGATGATGACTCCTGTTATTTTCAGTTCTTTGCCAAACTTGAATGTTTTAGGCCAACAGTTTTCACAAGAAGAAAGTGCCTTAGTTTGAACACATTTAAGTTCTGTGCAATGCCGTTCGGCCTTTTTGAAGGGAGGTGTCTTCGTTTGATAGACAGGTGTCTGTTTAGGAAGGTGGGAACCTTCCTTAGAACAGAGAATGTGAATCCCCTTCCCTCCGAATTATTATAACTTTAGAATCAAGGGCTCTCAGGCAAAGGTATGGGAAAAGGAATAAGAGTTTTTTTACTAGTATCTATACTGAGGTAAACAATCAGTAACAAAAAACAGTAAACAAGGTAAAGAAAAACAGTAAACAAAACCAAAAAAACTCGGTGGCAAATGTCCCTGGACTGTCAGGCACGTTCTCGGTTGGTGCAGTCACGGTCACGGCCAGCAGGGGCGCTGTTGGGCTCCTAGACCAGCAGGGCAGGTGCGATGACTCCCGGGAAGCTGCAGATGGCGCTGTGCCGCGAGGTTGGATCTGTGTCGCGCGTAATGGCCGACGGGCTGGAGCAGGGTGGAGCGCAGATGGACGCGGGGCGCAGCAGAGAGCCCAGAGCCGGGAGATGGAGCGGCCGGGTCAGCCCACCCGGGCCAGCCAGCAGAGGAGGCGGCAGGAAACTCCACAGTTGGGGCAGGCAGGGTGCGGGGCAGCAGGCAGGGCGCGGGGTGGTGGCAGGCGGGGGTCCCGTTCCGCTGCAGTGCAGCTGGGAGATGCACCCTCCCGGAGGGGAAGAGATGATTGGAGTCCCGTGCCCCGAGAACTCACCCACCAGGTAGAGAAAAACTAGTGCAAAGCCGGGCTTTTCTTTTCCTGCAGTCGCAGCCAAAAAAACGGAGAGCCGTTCCTTCCACTGCTGTCTCCTCCGAGACTTGTGAGCGAGTCCGTGTGTCGTTATCAAGTCTTGCTATCTCTTGTTCCCGTGCCCGCCCAGCCAAAAAGTCTTTGTCTCTTTTGTGAGAGTAAAATGTCCTCTAAGTACCGATCGTTACTTGCCTAGCAACAGAATGGGAAAAATTCCACTTCCCCCCCCCAACCTCCAACATTATCCACCCCGAATTTTTTCCATTCCAACATATTACATTGAACTTAAGCCTTTAAACTATATACATACAAGCATTACTCTGAATATACACATACAGATATGCATACAGGCACCGTGTTATGGGCAGCTCAACCCCAACTGAGGTCTCCCTGAGGTATGCATCGTGTCTCTCCATCCTCTTGCATCACCCACCAGGTACACCCTGGTCCTTGAGCAAAGACAACCCCACGGGTGGGTCTATCTTTGCTCAAGGCAGAATTAATCCAAACAGTTTTCCCCAGCATGCCTCTCATTTGCACTACTGGAACCTTATCCCCGTCTGCTGTTTGCAAGGGTTCAGATTGGGCAGGGCCAGCCCTGTTGGTGGAGCCTCGGGTGTTAACTAGCCAGGTGGCCTTGGCTAAATGCTGTTCCCAATTTTTGAAAGTCCCCCCACCTAAAGCCTTCAAGGTGGTTTTTAGCAGGCCGTTGCATCGCTCTACTTTACCAGCAGCAGGTGCATGATAAGGAATGTGGTACACCCACTCAATGCCATGTTCCTTAGCCCAGGTGTTTATGAGGCTATTTTTGAAATGAGTCCCGTTGTCCGACTCAATTCTCTCAGGGGTACCATGCCTCCAAAGGACTTGCCTTTCAAGGCCCAGGATGGTGTTGCGGGCAGTGGCATGAGGTACAGAGTAGGTCTCCAGCCACCCAGTGGTGGCCTCTACCATTGTGAGCACGTAGCGCTTGCCGTGGCGGGTTTGAGGCAGTGTGATGTAATCGATCTGCCAGGCCTCCCCATACTTGTATTTGGTCCACCTTCCCCCATACCACAGGGGTTTCACCCGCTTGGCTTGCTTGATGGCAGCGCATGTCTCACAGTTATGGATCACCTGGGAGATACAGTCCATGGTTAGATCCACCCCTCGGTCTCGTGCCCACTTATAGGTGGCATCTCTGCCCTGATGGCCTGAGGCATCATGGGCCCATCGGGCTAGGAACAACTCTCCTTTGTGCTGCCAATCTAAATCTACCTGTGACACCTGTATTTTTGCAGCCTGATCTACCTGTTCATTGTTTCGGTGTTCCTCATTAGCTCGGCTCTTGGGGACATGGGCATCCACATGACGGACTTTCACAGGTAGCTTCTCTACCCGACTGGCAATGTCTCGCCATTCGTCAGCAGCCCAGATTGGTCTTCCTCTACGTTGCCAGTTGGCCTTTTTCCACCTTTCCAACCAACCCCACAGAGCATTGGCTACCATCCATGAATCAGTGTACAGGTACAGCTTTGGCCACTTCTCTCTTTCAGCAATGTCCAGGGCCAGCTGAACGGCTTTGAGTTCGGCAAGTTGGCTTGATCCACCTTCTCCTTCTGTAGCCTCTGCGACCTGCCGTGTGGGGCTCCATACAGCTGCTTTCCATTTTCGGTTTGCCCCCACAATGCGACAGGAACCATCAGTGAAGAGAGCGTAGCATGTTTCATCTTGCGGCAGTTGGTTGTATGGTGGAGCTTCCTCTGCGCGAGTCACCTGTTCCTGCTCCTCTTCATCGGTGAGACCAAAGTTTTCACCTTCGGGCCAATTTGTAATTATTTCCAAGATCCCAGGGCGATTCGGGCTTCCAATACGGGCGCGCTGCGTGATGAGGGCAATCCATTTACTCCACGTGGCATCGGTGGCGTGGTGGGTAGAGGGAACCTTTCCCTTGAACATCCACCCCAGCACCGGTAGTCGGGGTGCAAGAAGAAGTTGTGCTTCCGTGCCAATAACTTCTGAGGCGGCTTGGACGCCTTCATAGGCTGCCAGAATTTCCTTCTCTGTGGGAGTGTAGTTGGCTTCGGACCCTCTGTAGCTTCGGCTCCAGAATCCCAGTGGACGACCTCGAGTCTCACCAGGCACCTTCTGCCAAAGGCTCCAGGACAGACCGTTGCCCCCGGCTGCAGAGTAGAGCACATTCTTCACTTCTGGTCCTGTCCTGACTGGGCCAAGGGCTACCGCATGAGCGATCTCTTGCTTGATCTGGGCGAAGGCTTGTTGTTGTTCAGGGCCCCAGCGGAAATCATTCTTCTTGCGTGTCACCAGGTAGAGAGGGCTCACAATCTGGCTGTACTCAGGGATGTGCATCCTCCAGAAGCCTATGGCACCTAGGAAAGCTTGTGTCTCCTTCTTGTTGGTTGGTGGGGACATCGCTGTGATTTTATTGATGACTTCGGTGGGAATCTGACGCCGTCCATCTTGCCACTTCACTCCCAGGAACTGGATCTCTTTGGCAGGCCCCTTGACTTTGCTCCTTTTGATGGCGAGACCGGCTTCCAGAAGAATCTGGATGATTTTCTCTCCTTTCTCAAACACTTCTTCTGCTGTGTCCCCCCACACAATGATGTCATCGATGTACTGCAGATGTTCTGGAGCCTCACCCTTTTCCAGTGCAGCCTGGATCAGTCCGTGGCAGATGGTGGGACTGTGTTTCCACCCCTGGGGCAGTCGGTTCCAGGTGTACTGCACGCCCCTCCAGGTGAAAGCAAACTGAGGCCTGCACTCTGCTGCCAGAGGAATGGAGAAAAATGCATTTGCAATGTCAATAGTGGCGTACCACTTTGCTGCTTTGGACTCCAGTTCATACTGGAGCTCCAGCATGTCTGGCACGGCAGCGCTCAGCGGTGGAGTCACCTCGTTCAAGGCACGATAGTCCACAGTCAATCTCCAGTCTCCATCAGATCGGCGCACAGGCCAGATGGGGCTGTTGAAGGGTGAGTGGGCCTTGCTGACCACCCCTTGGCTCTCCAGCTCACGGATCAGCTTGTGGATGGGAATCACAGCATCTCGATTCGTTCGGTACTGCCGGCGGTGCACTGTCGAGGTGGCAATTGGTACATGTTGTTCCTCCTCCTTCAAGAGTCCAACTGCAGAAGGGTTCTCTGACAGTCCAGGCAAGGTGTTCAATTGCCTAACGCCCTCTGCCTCAACAGCAGCTATTCCAAAAGCCCACCTGAGTCCTTTCGGGTCTTTGAAATAGCCATTCCGGAGGAAGTCTATGCCCAGAATACACGGGGCCTTTGGACCAGTCACAATGGGATGTTTCTGCCACTCCTTCCCAGTCAGGCTCACCTCGGCTTCCACCAGCGTCAACTCTTGTGATCCCCCTGTCACCCCAGCAATAGAAATGGGTTCAGCCCCAACATGTCCCGATGGCATTAAGGTACACTGCGCACCTGTATCAACTAATGCTTCATATTTTTGTGGCTCTGATGTACCAGGCCATCGAATCCACACAGTCCAAAAGACACGGTTTTCCCATGCCTCTACCTGGCTAGAGGCAGGGCCCCTCTAGCCCTGGTTATCATTCCCTTCCTGAGCATGCATTCCACCGTCAAGGGAATCTGACACAACATTTTCCCTTCTGTTGTACTCAGCAGGTTGGCTACAGGAAGCTGAGGCTACCTTGGCTCTGGCAGAACCCCCTCGGCTAGCGTTGCCCTCCTTAAGCTGACGCACCCGTTCTGCCAGGACAGAGGTGGGCTTCCCATCCCACCTTTTCATGTCTTCCCCATGGTCATGCAGAAAGAACCACAACTCAGCTCGTGGGGTGTACCCTCTTTCTCTAGCTGGAGGACGTCGGGCTCCAGTGTTGGGGCCTGTGACTCTCACTGGTGCCACACTGTTTTTCCTCACCTCCTCCCTGATCTCCCTCATCTCTTCCTTCAACTCCTTAACCACAGCAGAGATCTGAGCCTGCAATGGGCCATTGATCACACTTGCATAATGCCTGAGCTTGTCAGCTACAGAGCCCACTGTCTCACGGTTGTCATCGGCATTAAACATTGCAATGTAGGTGGCATATTGGGTTGGCCCTAGACTTGCCAGGTTCCACAACATTTGCCCTGTGCATCTGACCTTGTCAGGATCATTTTCGTGCTGTCCATCCCTCCCAAAAAGCACCTCCTGTACTGCCACTTCTCTCAGCCGTTGGATCGCTTCCTCAACGGTCTTCCAGGGCAATCTACGGTAGTTCTCCTGCATTCTGTCTTTGTGAACAAACCTCTCTCTTACACTCATTAAAAGCCTCTCCCAGAGAGAAATGGGTCCCGCCTCCCTCACGAACACCTTTTCAACACCCGCGTCCAGGGCCACGGAACCCAAATTCCTGGCCTCATTACCATCCAGCTGCACGCCTGGGCCCATGCGGTCCCAAACCCGAAGTAACCAGGTTGAGAAAGCCTCGCCCTTCCGCCGCACAATGTCATCGTGCAGATTACGGATAGTGTCGTATGGCAGGGACTCGGTGATGATTATAGGCCCAGGCTCCCCTGCGGGTTGTGAAGGCCCTGGTTCCCCATCATCATCAACTGGGCGTACCGATTTGGTCTTATACTTCCTCCGCTGTACAGGGGCAACTGCTGCTGACTGTGACTGCCCTTGAGGTTCAGCTGGAACCTGGACGGTTGTAATGTCCGTGGGTTCCGCTGCTGCACCATCTAACTCTTCCCCTGTTGGGCAAGGAGAGGGCTTCCCACCAGCTGAGGAAGTATATTCTTTCAACACCTGATGTATCTTTTCCCCTCTCACTTGGAATGCAAAGTTGAACAGGCCTATCAGCAACACCAGCCACAGTACGACATCATTGGTATTTAGAGAGTATATGAACCCTCTGAGCCCTGGTAGGGTAGGCCCAAAGAGATGGGTGAAGGGTTGAGAAAAATCTTCCCCTAGTGTCGTCTAGTCACAAAAGGTACCATTACCAAACAGACTCCAAAAACATGTACTCACGGTGTTAAAGCCCTGTAACCAAGTGACCGCCGTCCAAAGGAAATGGAAAATCCATAGATTCCTCACCTTATTGACCCATTGTGAGAACTGGATAACAGCCACTATAGCCTTAGTTATAGGACCCATGTTTAGATAGGGAGCTGCAAATGGGAAAACCGTGGCCACGAGAATGTGCCAGCCAGACCAAGGTATGCTAGACCACATGGTGTCACTTAGTGAGGTTTCTATGTTCAGCACACTAAAAATGGGTCTCCCAGAAACTGTTATTCCTTTTGCACCCTTTTTTTTTTTTTTCCTCAATGCCCTCGAGCCCCACGTTGGGCACCAAAATCTGTCTTCGTTTGATAGACAGGTGTCTGTTTAGGAAGGTGGGAACCTTCCTTAGAACAGAGAATGTGAATCCCCTTCCCTCCGAATTATTATAACTTTAGAATCAAGGGCTCTCAGGCAAAGGTATGGGAAAAGGAATAAGAGTTTTTTTACTAGTATCTATACTGAGGTAAACAATCAGTAACAAAAAACAGTAAACAAGGTAAAGAAAAACAGTAAACAAAACCAAAAAAACTCGGTGGCAAATGTCCCTGGACTGTCAGGCACGTTCTCGGTTGGTGCAGTCACGGTCACGGCCAGCAGGGGCGCTGTTGGGCTCCTAGACCAGCAGGGCAGGTGCGATGACTCCCGGGAAGCTGCAGATGGCGCTGTGCCGCGAGGTTGGATCTGTGTCGCGCGTAATGGCCGACGGGCTGGAGCAGGGTGGAGCGCAGATGGACGCGGGGCGCAGCAGAGAGCCCAGAGCCGGGAGATGGAGCGGCTGGGTCAGCCCACCCGGGCCAGCCAGCAGAGAGGCGGCAGGAAACTCCGCAGTTGGGGCAGGCAGGGTGCGGGGCAGCAGGCAGGGCGCGGGGTGGTGGCAGGCGGGGGTCCCGTTCCGCTGCAGTGCAGCTGGGAGATGCACCCTCCCGGAGGGGAAGAGATGATTGGAGTCCCGTGCCCCGAGAACTCACCCACCAGGTAGAGAAAAACTAGTGCAAAGCCGGGCTTTTCTTTTCCTGCAGTCGCAGCCAAAAAAACGGAGAGCCGTTCCTTCCACTGCTGTCTCCTCCGAGACTTGTGAGCGAGTCCGTGTGTCGTTATCAAGTCTTGCTATCTCTTGTTCCCGTGCCCGCCCAGCCAAAAAGTCTTTGTCTCTTTTGTGAGAGTAAAATGTCCTCTAAGTACCGATCGTTACTTGCCTAGCAACAGAATGGGAAAAATTCCACTTCCCCCCCCCAACCTCCAACAGGAGGGATTAAGGAGAAGTAATATTTTGTTCTGCTTATCACAAGTTTTACAAGGCTTTTTAACTGAGAAGCCCTAGCATTGCCACGTGACATATCCCAGATGACATTCATCTCTACTGACTCGGTATCAAAGCTGTTCTTCTGCAATCCCCGTGCAAGTTTGTTGCCATCTTGGCTTCGGTTTCAGCCAAGGCTGATGTGTTCAACGCCTTCTTTTCCTCTGTATTCACCGTCTATGTCTCTCAGACCTCTGTGCTTAGCAGAAGGGTTAAAGTGGGAGAACAAAGAGCAGTACAGAGGAGTTGGAGGTTGTTTGGGAGAACATGAGCAACAGGAGACTTTTCTCTGTCATGTTTGAAAGACTCTGTGAACTGGGGGAAGCCTTTGACACCTGAAAAACAGCATCTTCTCACCAGAGAGTTGAAGTCTGCATCAAAACAGACATGCAGTGTTGTACAAACAGTCAAAAGTCTGGTATTTGCTAAGCTGGTTTGCCACTATACTCATCACCATTTTATGACATTGTTTTTGCAGTTTGGATTGGTGAAGTCTTGCAGCAAACACTGTGCTTTACCTAACTCTGAGAAAGGCATCCAAGTGAATCGGGAATCTGCATTGAAAACAGTTTGATATGCTCATCAGCTGAAACTGAAACAACAGTAAAGTTCAAATAGTGGTGTTAAAAGGTAAGCACTTTCTAATGGTATTTTAGTTCCACCTGGTTTAATATGGAAGAAATTATGCTGTTATTGCTAAGAGCCCACAACTTTGCTCTCTTACATACTAGGAGAAAAAGGAATGTTCACCTTCTTTCCCCAGGCTCAAATTCTTCACAGCAGTGCAGACCCTCTTCCCCAAAGGAAAGGAGGTTGACCATCTGGTATCATTCCAAAGGACATGAGACAGGCCAATGCTGAAGATATAAAATCATCAGAGTCCATTATGCAGTGGGAAAGAACAGAAAGATGGATATGAAGAAAATAAATATGGAAAATTGACCTGAAGGCCTATACATGATAAATCTCAGTTTCACAGTCTTCTGAGTTGTAAGTCCAATACATTTAAACACTTTCTAAATCTGGACTTTGTCAACTAGCAGGTCTGATCTATGCAAGTAGTTTATTCAAAAGACACAAAAAGAATGGATGCTATGCAACAAGTAATGCAGTTACTCACAGTTCATGTTATCCAGTGTCCCAAGCAGAAGTAAGTATAAAAGTAATTGATGAAAATCAAGTCCTTTTGGATGTAAATATCAAGGAAACTGTTGAAAAATAAACTTATGATCAATAACCCCAAATAGAGTTGGTAGCTCAAGAAGTATCACTTCTTACAATTCTGAATTTTAGTAACAGTGAAAATGTCAGAGAGACTGAGAAAATCTTTCTTCTACCAGTAAACTGACTTAAAAATAAATGACTGATTGAGATGGAATTGAATAATGATTGCAATTTAGTAGTCTAATATGACTAAAGACAATATGTTCTTCAACAGAAGAATTACCTACTTATTCACTATTGTGAAAAGATAAATTGGATATAAAAGCTGTTTCTCAACATCAGTAATATTTATCTAAATAGAAAAATTCCCTAAGCTCAAAATGGTATTAATAATTATATGCTTCTGTAAAGGAATTCTACACCAGATTAACATTTAAAATACATCAAGCTTTTAAATTCTGGACGTGTTACTTTGTGTGAATTTGTAGATGAACTGAAAAAAACCCCACCATGTTAAACACATTCTTGATTATTCATTATATTGTCTTAGTACTCTTAATAAATGTGATGGTCTAGTTTGAGACAATTCGTTCACGGACCTTATATCTAATCTCCCTTTATTTATGAGCAGTTTTTCCCCTGAAGTTTTGCAGGAAATGAAATGCTGGGATTGAAAATCTCCAGAAGTGGATTGACAAAAAAAAACCCAAGCCAAACCAAAACCAAAATGAAACAAAAAAACCCCCAAAAAACAAACCAAACCAAATAAACAAAAAAACAAACAAAAACCCCAAAACAAACAAACAAAAAAACCCAAAAACCCCCACAAAACCAAAACGAAGCAAAAAACCAACCAAACAAAAAAACCCAACCAAAAAACTAACCAAAAAAAAACCACCCCAAAAAGCTGTGCTACAAAATATACCAGTCTTGTGTGTCACTATGCTGAATCCTTATATTGACTGTTCAGTCAAAATGTATCTAATGGACTTGGAGGTCTGAGATGGCTCTTCATTGAAATTTGATTCCATCTCGCATATGGATTTTAAGATGAAAAGGTATGATCAAGGCAATTAATCAAACCTCTGTGATGCAGTGTATAAGGAAAATAGGCCAGGACCATAACTGGATTTCACACAAAACTGTCCTGGTGTAAATTCCACCGGCATAATTCCAGAGAGGCCAGAAGAACACAAAGTGAGGCATTTCATCACTCAGCACTCACTTGTCACCATATTTGAATTCTGCAATAAGCTGTTCTCTTGCTATATAGGGCATGAAGCTACTTTCTCATTTTCCTGGTTTTGGAATATTTCAGATTCCTCTACCAAACTGGGATAAATCCCAAGAACCTCAAAGAGAGCAAAATAAACAAATAAACTTCTTCCCCTACAAATATAGCTTTAGAGTAGTGGAAATTCTTACTTTTAGATGCTGATCTTTTTCCTTTTAAAAAATCTTACTTTTCACTGTAATTACATTTCAGAAGGAAAGTATTTCTGAAATGAAAAAGCAGAGCACTTCTTTTTGAAGATACTGGAACAAGATATTAAACAAATGTCAATTTTTTTTGACTTGGAATAAAATACTGAAAGCAATCCTTTGTCATAAAAAAGTATGGTTTTGACAAATTGGCATTTTCAAACTGAAAAAAAAAAAAAAAGATCTCTCTTGTTAATCACTTTCAGCTCTACACACCTCCAGGATGCATTGCAATGAGCTGACTTAGTGTGATTGTGCACATGCATTAGGAACAAAATCAGCCATGGGCTGACAACCAGATGGCCTCCTATGATCTTTGGACTTCTAAATGTAAAAAATAAACAAAATGAAGATCATCAAAAGGATGTCTCATACTGTAATAACCCTTTCAGGGAGTTTTGAAAATGTTTTTCTTCTTGAATCTGTCTGGAATACTACAAGATAACTACCAGAATATGTTCCTTATTAAATAGATTAATTTCCTGTGTTATCACCATTAATTTTTTTATATATATTCAATTACACATCTATTGTAATAGGTGTATTTCAATTACAGAGGATGATACCACAACTTGAAGAATTATGAACTGAGAGCTTAATCAGCCAACTAAGTACCTGTGAATATAATTTGTAAGTAAAATGAGTTAATTTTTTCTTCATCCTTAGAGCTTCCCGCCCCCAATAATTGCAGTGCTCAAGTGGAAATGGGAGCTGCATGTGGCCCTGTATCCCAACAGCAGCCAGCAGGTCACAGCAGATTGCACAAGTGCCTGGGGAGGTTATCTCAGGGTGAGCTGCCCTCTGCCTCCTCGTGCTCTTTGGTAAAACATCCAACACCTGAGACAAACAGCGGCTGGATTTTTCTTGAAAAGGAAACCCGGGGTTAAAAATCTGCCAATTTTCTACCCTCCTGAGCTTGGGACTCCAAGAAAGAGTTCAAAAGATCACAAACAAATTTTTAAGGCAGTCCAAATGTACTGTTGATGAGGTGGTTTCACAGTGACTACTGAGCTCTGGTGCATCCCAAGGCAGACCCTTGATCTTGGCAGGGGTGGGAAGGAGATGGCACAAGGCAAGCTGTGCCCAGGACACCCTCTCCTCCCTCGAGGCACAGAGTACTTGCCTCTTTACCCTTCTTTTTCTATACATGCAGTTTACAGAATTCGACTGCACGGGGAAATTGGATGTCTGTGGCTACTGCACTCCTTATTTTCCTCTTCCTGCAAATGGGAATTTCTTATCAGTCTGATGCACAAAATGGCAGGCAGGGCAGCATGCTATCAGAGCTGGCAAGCTGGAGGAGCTGAGGGCGTCTTGTCATATGTCACTGTAGACAAGGCAGAAAAGGCACAAACCAGCATGGTTAAAAGGCAATTTTCACATAAAGAACTCAGGAAAGGAAACCTGGCTGACAACAAATGGATTGGAGGTAGGAGGGAACACCAGTCAGTCACCACAGACACACATTATCTTCCACAGAAATGCAGCTGAAGAGGAGGAGGGCATGGAGGACCAGAGTTTGCTGAGTGCAGAGCAGATGGCTCAGGCAGTGAGAGGGCAATGCCACCCAGTCATCAATAAGACGATTTGCAAGGTAATTTTAGAGTATCCCTTCACATTTACTTGTCCCATTCATATGATAAAATAAGAATAACCCTTCTTTATAAGTGATGTTTTGATGTTATTTACCTATTTGCTTACACAGCACAGCTGACATGGCTCCATAAACAATGTGCTGTGGCTAGGGATGAAGCTGTAAAATGTGTGCCAATGCAAGAGATGAACGACATTTTTAAAGCCACTAAATCTTTTCTGTTGAGTTTTAATTTGGAACAAATTTCTTGTCATTATCATTGTTATTATTACTTTATGTTGTACATTGTTATTGTATCTTTATGACTGTGATATATAGAGCTTGTCACAGGATAAAATATGTCCCTTACCCCACAGAAGGTCACTATTTAAATTTAAGACAAGAGATTATCAATAACATCTGAGAGATGAAGAGGCTTCTTCAAGGAAACAAGTTCTAATTGGCAAGATGGGAGGGAATTTCAGATTGCCAAAAAAGAAAGGATTTTCCATGTTTTCTTATAGATATTAGGTAAATGAAGATTAGAAGAAGTATCCTGAGTGACAGCAAGATAAAGTAGATGTTTATGGCATTATTGCCGCAGCATGGAAGAGAACGGAAGAGAGTTATCAAAAATGTGTTTGGAATTTAGCAAGCAGGATACTTGAAACAGTAGATAAATCAAAGATAAATGAAAGATAAATGAAAGATCAATCAAAGATCAATCAAAGATCAATCAAAGATAGCAGTGGTCTTCAAAGAACTGAGTGACAGGTAACAGGCAGAGTAGGACTTGGCCATGACAGGCTTTGAAAACAGACATGTCACTTAAATTCCGTGAGATAAGAGAAACAAGATGCAAAGACATGGAAAAATAGTAGGTAAGTGGGAGCACTGTGTAGAGGTAAGGGGAAAAATGTGTTTATCAGTGCTGAAGGAAAATATGTTGCAACTAGTAAGACAAGCCGATAATGAGAGCTGTAAAAGAGATTTAGCCATGTGGATGGAGACTGCAAGCATGAAATTGATGCAATTGCTGCTCAGGGTGAAGCTCAGGATGTCAGGAGATGCAGAGAAGCTACAGATGAAGCTGATGATCAGGTTTGGAACCCAGAAATGGGTACCACCTGAAGGAATTAATAATAAAAGAAGGGAGTGATAAATGGCTCTGGTAAGTACAGGTGAAAGCTGTACGTCCATGAGGAGGTGTCAGAGAAACAGGCTGAGATCTTAGTTTGTATCAGCAGAGGAAGGCTGGTGAGAGATATGGGCTTGTTGCCTTGTTGGGGACTGAAGAAAAATTCAAGGGAAGACAGTGACTGCAACCAGAGGAAGACAATGTTTTTCAAGGAATAAGTCATGTCAAAGATGACAAGAAGTCAGGAAATTTGTCCTGTAGCACAAATGCCAAGCTCCTCTGCGAGGATTCACTGAGTAACAGCTTGAGGAAATGGTGTAAAAGAAACCACCTCCACAACAAGATACAATCAAAATTTAGGAGTAAGGTTCTTGCCAAAGGTCAGTGCAAGGGTCAGTAGTTGGAAAAGGCACGTGAATTTGAAAGAAATGCTTTAAGATGGATGAGATGGAAAGTTTTCTGCTTGTTGAGAAAAGATGTCCAGGGAAGTGTGTGCAGAAAGGGTAAGTGTAAACGAAGGGATAAGAAAAGTTCTGGAGTCACCAGTAAGGACTTGCCAGGAGAAGTGAATTTTAGCATTGTCTTAGGTACTCTGTTCTGCCTTAGTGACTTATTACTCATGGGTTTATGAGCTGCTGAACTTGACTGCTATCCAGTTTTCCTCCTGCAGAACAGAAAGAATCATAAAAGTTTTTTTAAAAAGTGAATGGAGAGTTTTGCTAACTCTCATTCTTATTCAAAGTCAAAGGGCAGTCAAAGGGAGAAGATTGTAGAGGATAGTAGAACCACTATATTTGATTGCTTGTCACAATTTAAAGGTCAGTCATGATGCTGGATTGTCAGAAGCTTAGATCCTATACT
Source organism: Acanthornis magna (assembly GCA_036785705.1). Lineage (NCBI taxonomy): Eukaryota > Metazoa > Chordata > Aves > Passeriformes > Acanthizidae > Acanthornis > Acanthornis magna. Next base: position 21,657,080 of record JAWUZG010000090.1, read on the forward strand.
GGAGAAATTGAAATGATAAAATGACATTTTTAACTCCACACAATGGAAATGACAGTGTCTTCTGTGAGCTGAGTGTCATCATTTTGCTGTTGGCTTCGTAAAAATTTCTTTATTGGAGAAAGAAATTAGGAGGGCTTTGATCAATGACTATGGCTTCAAAATCATATAAAGGCATAGCTATTTTGCTCTTGAAGACCTAGTGCTGCAAGGAAAAAGTCAGTGGGAGGCATACCACTGATTTTCAAAAAAAATTATCCTTCATGATCTAAGGTAATGTCTGCATTTTACCAGATGATCAGGCAGATAGAGGGATCCAAATAATACTGATTATCTCTTTCAAGCTGGGGTGAGTTTCCACTCCATGCTGTCCTCTGTATACCTTGGCCCTTGACCAGATGGAAGGCTCAGGAAGTAGTACCTCACATCTTTTTAACTGCTCTGACGCCAGGACAGAAACAGGAAGTTTCAAAGGAAAATTGGAGGATAAAATACTAGAAAAGGTCAAATGTTGAGATGTCTGAATTAAAGCAGTTGTATCATACATTCTGGGTGTGAGTCGCTTAACAGGGATACATTTTGTCATTTGAGATGCTTTAAGTACAACTCTGTCACTTAGCTGGTGGTTGTGAAGGCATGGACTTCCCTCAGGAATGATGCCACATTTGCTAGTCCTGATGGAAGTCTCTGATATTCTGTGAAGCCACAAAAGTCTCCAGGGCTCATGTGTAGACAGCTGAGCAGAGCCCCTTCTGTCTGCAAAATAAGGGGAATATGGGTCTTTCATTCTAGAATAAGAAAAAAACAACAAACAAAGCAACAGAACAAAAACACATTTTGAACTCAAGATTTTTTTTCTCTACTCATTTTCTCTGTCCTTTTCCAGAAAGAAATTGGATATTTATTCTTTTGGAGAGTGTGCCGTTTTACTCTGAAATAAAATGGTCATCAGGATTCAGAGTTAACAGCAAAACCAGAACATGTTGTTTGTCATTTCAGTGCAGGTTTATTCTCTCATTTTAGACAACTAACTGGCACTTCTGGAATGTGAGATATCCTCAAACTGGCCCATTCGCTAGCTACATCTCTGGTAGTGCCTTTTCCTGCCATTTGATCATAAGAGGAGCCTATGTAGACACTCTTCTTACAGATGATTACCTTGGAGCAGACGAATTAAATCTGTGGGTTGGATTTCTTTTTTTTTCCAACCATAGATATCTATGGCAGAGATATTTATTTCTGAATTAATTATATTAGGCTCCATTTGTGCTCACTGGGGAGAAATAAGGACACATTTAATCTGTTTTGCTCTAATCTCATTTGAGTAAGATAAATTTTGTCCTAGAGGTGCCTATTAAGGGAGCTTATGGTGACAAGAGGAGATGTAAATGCCCCTGCTCTGGATATCTGAAGTGTCACACTTTAAATGTGCAAACAGATCTGCCTGTAGCCAGATTTCAGAGATTCATTAGGTCATTGGTAAGATCTGATTAACTCTGATGGTCTGGATGGTCTACGAGGCATGGTGATCACACATCAGCACTCCCCATGGGCTGGCACTGGACACAGCTAACTCCTGTCCTCCCTTTGCGCCTCCCTATGGCACGTCTGGCTCGGAAGAGGGGACATGTGTGGGCAGAGGGCACAGTGTCCACAGCCAGGGACAGCTGCTGCAGGAAGGTAAACCTGCAGGTGACCATGTCCCTGATCACAAAGGGTTTGATTAATGTTGGCAGGATTCTCACCATTCGCCCCAACAGTTCCTACAAGCTGAGTGGGAAGTGCTGTCCCCCGACAGGTGGCAACGAGTGTGCCTGGGACAGTGAGGTAATGGAAGGCCTCTGGCTTGTGAGAGAGGGAAAGGGACATGGGCACTTCCTAACGCAGCTCTGATGACTGTGACAAACGCACTTCAGAAGTCTCTTAGTCTCTCCCCAGTTCCTTCCCCTTTCACTGGCTGCTCTGGAGATGCCTTTTCAAATCTCCTGGCTCTGTTGTTTGTGTAGCTGCTGAAGGTCAGAAACCTCCAACATGGCAGTAGAAGTAATCATCCCTCACTGTTTTTTTCCTTAATCAATTACCATTTGTGCCTACAAGACAAAATTAACAACTCCAGCTGCCAGTGGATGCAAGCTGGAGAAAGCGATGAGCACATTAAACTTTTCAGACCTAAGCTGGAAACAGAGAATTTAGCCAGGTTAAGGAGATCTCTGCCTCACGTGGGACACAGATATTATTGATTTGGGTCCCCTTTCTGTGTCGTTACTCCCATTTTATTTGTGGGCCTTCTCACAAACACAGCTCAAGAGAAAACTAGTATGGGGGCACTTGTCTGGAGCATAAGGAAACACTTGGGGAAAAACAGAGGTTTTAGAGACCTGAATGGTAGTATTTGTCATGGAATTGCCCAGGGAACAGCTCATTAACTGAAGTAAATTGAAGTAAAGTGTAAACTCGCAGTGGCATATCTGTATAGGTATAGTAAGTGACTAGTACTTAATTATTTTGTGTGTTTAAAAGGGAGTTGCTAACAATGAAAAAATGCCCCCATGATCAAGCTCTTTCCCCTTTGAAATAAACCAAGCCAATAGGGAAAATCTTTTGATGTTTATCAGCATTCCTATGTAATATTTTTGCACTCCATTACCTATATCTAGCAATCAGATTTCAGATTAATTTCCTCAAATTCACACTTCACAGAGAGCCTGCTTTGTTTCCAGTGGGATCAGTCCCTTGTACCAGGTCACCGTTGATGTTCAGGAGCAAGGCAAGAACAAGAGCTTGGTTTCAGCTGAGAAAGGGAGACATTTTCTTTTTGGAAAATGCTAATTGACAGGGTTAATTAAACGTGTTAATTAAACTGTTAATTAAACCATTAATTAAGGGTGGGCTGCCCTCCACAGCCCCTGCCATGCTTTTGTAAGTATGCATCCCTGAAACTGCTTGCTACACTATGATTTGCAGGAGTACCAGTTCTGGTGTGTGGGAGTTAATTGGGACAGAGAGCAAAGAGAGAGCATGGCAAAGGTGTGATTATTTGCCCAGAGTTACAAAATCATTTAGGCTGGAAAAGACTCTTAAGATCATTGACACCAACCATTAAACATGGCATTTGCAGATGGTTTCAAACCAAATGTGCTTATATCATAATTAGAAATATTATTAGAGACTGAAAAAACTGAAATTCCAAATGCAGTTAGTGTTGCCACTCCCATTTATAATTTTCAAATTTTCTCATTATTTTAAAAATAATGGTTCAATTGTTAACAAAGTAAGCTGAAGCTTGTTTAGCCTCCCCTTCCCAAACCTCTCATTGATTCCTAGTTCTATTCTTCTAATCTTCTCTCATTCTCTCCCAAATTGCTTGAAGTATAAGCAGCAAAATGTGCAGACTTCACTGTGGATGTTTCCTAAGCCACCCTGGGATTTGCATGCACAGGGGGTTGTGTGAACTGCAGACTCTCCTGCTGTAGCAGTGTTGGAGATTAAAATAAGTTTACTTATAAAATACTAGAAATTGTGTAGGTTTAAGTTTGATTGTAACTCACTCACAGCTTAGCATGAGTGGGCCCTGATCAAAACATAATGAGATGAACTTTAAATGAATTCTGTTTGTTAGCATGAACAGCTGAGCAGGAGAGCAAACAGAGAAAGAACGATATCTCCAGATAAGGACTGAGACCCTGGAGGGCCTCAAGGCTAGCCCAAGCTGGAAGATAAGAACAATTAATGGCCCATGTGGATACAGAGAAAGAATCCAATGAGGTGTTAGAAGACCCCAGAGCACGACATGAGAAGAGCATGTGAAGATTGGGTTCACAGACAGTAAAAAGGCCCAGAGATTTCTTTGTTTGGGGTCCCTCTCCGAAGAAAACCACCTTGAGCTGAATTAAACCAACTCACGGAACCTAGGGGCTGAACTCTTCCTTAACAACCAGAGTACCCCTGAGTGGGAAGAAGATTGGGAGTAAAATTAGAGAAAAAAGTTGGAAGTTCTATTCACATTCTAACAGAACTTTTAAAAGTACAGAAATCATAGGATGAAAGGCAGTTCCTACACCCTGGCTGGAATGCTGCTGGCATGCTCAAAACCTCTTCCACAATGACTCCCCCCGGCACAGAGTCTGCAACCTTAAGCACATGTTGAGGGGGAAGAAATGGGTGTGGAGTGGAATGGAGTGGAGACACAGCCGCCAGGCTCTGTTGAAATCCTTGCAGGAATGGGAACTTGATGGAACCAAGTAGCTGATAAACCACATAGCAGCTGTCAGCCAAGGGAGATAGGAGAAGACGCCTCGCTTCTGAACTAGCAACTGTGGTGAAATCACTCTCCTTGGATGAACTTGTCTCATTATAATCTGTTTGAAACACTAACACACATCTCCATCCCAAAGTTACCCCCCTTCAAGGTACGACCACCCCTCACTGGGCATGCACTCTATGTTTTATTGACTATAACTTTAAGAGCAAAGTGAAAGAATTTTACACCAAGCAGCAACAAAGGTATGTGTGGCTAGACTCAGTCAAGCTCCACCTGAATGTAAAAAAATAGTATAAAAGAAAGTTAAGAATAGGGAGAAGTTAGGGAAGTCTCCATTGTAACTTCTGGGACCAGTGGAACTGGTGGAATCTGCTGTATGGATGCCTCCTGGGTAAGAAATGTATTCTATGTGTGCTGAATGGTTATCTTGAATTGTTTTTTGTTGGTGATTAGAGCTTGTCTGTGTATTGGTTTGAATGTGTTCTTGTAGTCAGTTACTATCAATGGCAATCTTCAACCCTTAACCTGTCACAATTTCAGTGTGTGTACTAATAAACACACACTGTAAACATTGTAATTAATGAGACTAACTTTTATTTATCCTTCAAAGAATATTGAGAGGGAGGTTGCAGGAAGGGTCTGTAGGTACAGCTAGAAAAACTTTCGGAAACTGCCTGGGAGGAGAGGCTTGGTGGATTTTGCAGCCGGCTTCCCTAGGTTCTTGGTTCATTGCATTAGAAGTAAACTCAGAGAGAAGAGGGCTTTTCCAGTTCACTGGCTGCTTTGGAGAAGGTAAACATGACTTTTGGCTCTCATTTTGTTCCCAAAGAACACAGAAGAGGGAATGAAGGATTACCATGGGAAGAGATGACAGATGACTTCCCTGTCACCAGGGCAAGTAAAAGGCTGAAGGAAGAGAAACTCGAAACAACCCACGTAAATAATCCCTACACACTTGTCCCTCAGCAGCATCATACCATTTTAACAGCTTTTATTTTTTTAGCTTTCAGTACCCATTAAATTTAGGATCCAAGCAGACCTTTTTAAATACGCTTATCTGAAAGTGGCTTTTGGTGCACAGGCAGTTGGTTGGGCTTCTGAGAACATGTAGGAAACTTAACAGGAAAGCTCTTTGCTAGAGAAATGAATGGCATATAAATTCATGAAAAAAAAAAAAGAATGAGCAGGATTAACAGTACTTCTCAGGCAGGTATTCATTAACCTTCTTGCTTTCCTTTATTCATGATGAGCATTTCCCCTCTCCCTGGTGAAAAAATGCTTGCAGACATTACAATTAGATGTTCTTCTAGGCTGCTTTTGTTAGTGACGCTATAAGCAAACACGGCAGTGGGTACTTTTAGAACACTGGTGGTACATTTCCTCGAGGCACAGAGTGCTTGGCTAAAGCTACAGTGTAGTCCCAGACCTTCCAGCACTCCCCTTTCTTTGTAATGACTGTATCCCAATATGCATTCATTGCAAATCTAACCTCTCCTACATTGACACTGAATCACTGCACTATATAAGCCAAAAAGTTTCAGAGTCTTTATACCTGAATAAAAAAGGTTTTATTACCTAGGTTATCTTTGCTTTGTCTGATCCTGATGGAAAATTGCCAGATAAACAGGTTCTCATCAAAGTTTTTTTAAGGGTTTGTAATATCTGTTTCACTTAACTATTTGGGATTTAGTAAAATGAAGTCAGCTAAAGAAGAAAGGCTCCACTTTGTAGCACTTCACCATATGGGACAGGGTATAGGTAAGTGACACCATAAGAATGATGTACCTGACCATGTATTAAGCTCAACCTGTATCTCAGGAGGTGTTCAAGAAAGGCAGAACCTGATTAATTCAGATTGCCATTGCTTGCCTGCAATTTAGGTTATTTATATGCATTTACATTAAAAAAAAATACAGAGACTGCAACATACAGCCATACAGCTTCCAAATTCAAGTTGAAAAAATTTTACAGAGAGACAATGCTATATATTACACCAGCTTAGCAGGCTGGAAAGAACAGTCTCACAGGTGTACAGGCTTTTATTCAAGCAAACTGTGCCAAACTCACATGCCCAAAAGCATTCTGGCTTTCAGAGCTGGTATTGATAGGTCTGAGATATTATCACACCTTACCAACCGAGGAAGAAAAGAACAGGCAGCATTTCTGGAAGGCATGCAGGTGTACAAGTACTTATGGTCTTTTCCTTTAGGAGCAAAGCTGATACTTTGGCCAGGCAACCACTACAACATGACCTTCAAATAGTCCCATTAAAAAACTTGCTTATCAACGTGAGAAGGTTAATATGAGTGCCAGGGAGAGGTCTTGAGAGCACCAGAAATACTCTTGAGGAGATAGAGCTCATATTTGCCTCCACCTTGCCCTTAAAAGCTTTCAGCTTTGATGGATTATCAACATCCCACAAGAGCCAAAGTCACACAGATGCTTTGTGGCATCTACAGGACAAGCCAAGTTTATTTTTTCTCATTCAAGCTAGAAGAGTATAATTTCCTCTTATAAGAACGAGAAGCCCACAGAGGGGATGGCAGAAAAAGTTAAAGGGAAATGAGTAAGTTCAGAAAAGGCTGAAATTCAAGAGAGTCACAGGAGGTTCAATGTAGAGCTCTTCTAATGAAAAGTATAGTACAAATAACTAGATGCTTGGAAAGTTGCAGAAAAAACAAACATTGTTTTTCAATAAAACTAGCATGCTTTTCAACTTGATAATTTTTAAAAGCAGTAGTCAAGAGTGCTCAGAGCAATGGGGACTTGTGGCCAGGTGTTATTATTTCTCTGAAACTCAGCAGATAAAACTCTGGGACAACAAATTCAGTACAACTGTGTAATATATCATATCCCTTATCACCCACCTCTGGAAAGATTGTTTTAATGGACTGCTGAGAACTATGTTAAAAGCATTTGGCAATGAGGCATGGAAAAATTGGGATGCAAATTTAGCAAGCCTAAGGCTGGTTAAGACTGGAGGATCAGCTAGCAGGCCTGCTTCTGCCCAAACAAAACCCTTTCATTTTGGGGGTTTTCATGTTACAAGTAGGGAAGTGGCAGGGAATGTTGGTGGGGATTTCTCCTCCCATGGGAAAAAGCAAACCCATTCATAGGGCTGTCTTTTCTCAAGCCCTTGGGTGTACTTGGTGAGTAATATGGAAGGCTGGGGAGACCCAGTGTACAGCTCAAGGAGATTTAATCTTGGAGGAAAAATAATTTGTGGTGTTAAATTGCAGGAGATTGTGACAGTGATCTGGGCGGGGCCAGTGTCAGTACCCAATGAAGAAATGTGCTGCTTGTCCTGTCCTGAGCACCCATCCTGATGGAATGGTCTGTTTTTTAACATCTGGAGGGGTGGATGAAGCCCATTAAATGGGAAAATAATATCTATTTGTGGAAGGATGGGGGATAGCAGTTAATGAAAATGTACTAATCTGTATGTTGAGTATAAAGAGGGGTTAAGGATGTAGTTTAAATTGTATGTGTGGGTAAGAAGGGATTTCAGTAATGAGAAAACAAATACAATGGAATAGTGAGAAAAAACATAAAATTATATGGGGTCTGATTATGGTGCAAATGATAAGGGCTGAAGTTCCTATTGGGGCTGGCTGAGATGGAGCTCATTTTCCCTTAGCAGCCCTCACAGAGCTGTGCCTTGCATTGGTAGCTGGGAAGGTGTTGATAACACACCTTTGGCTGCTGCTGAGCAGGGCTGGCACAGCATCAGCGCTGTGTCCCCAACATTCCCTCAGCATTAGGCTCGGGGTGGGCAAGATCCTGGGAGGGAATACATCTAGGCCAGCTGACCCAAATGAACCAAAGGAATATTCCATACCATATGACATCAGCTCAGAGATGAAAGCTAAGAAAATGAGGAGGAAGTGGGGGGGACATTTGTCATTTACAATGTTTGTCTTCCAGAACAACCATCACATATATGCTGAAGCACTGCTTCATGGGAAGTGGCCAAATATTGCTTGCTGATGGGAAGTAGTGAATAAATTTATTGTTTTTTTGCTGGTGCATGTGCAGACTTTCACTTTTGCTTTAGTAAACTGCTTTATTTCAACCTACAAGTTGTTTTTCATCTAATTTTCTCTCCCCTGTCCAGCTGGGATGGGGGACTGACAGAGTGGCTTTTTGGGTGCCTGGCATCCAGACAAGGTCAACCCACCACACTGTGACTGATGAATATGTAAACAAAGTCATAAAACCACGAAAAAAATGAAGCACAAACTTTGAATTTATTCCTTCATGATTTTCTTACCTTTGGAGAAAGTAGCAACTTTTAAAGAATATTGGAAGAGAAAGACATGGATAATGAACTCCTACGGTATGTTAATGTCTCCTGACTCCCCAGCAGGTACAGTGATTTAAATACAGATCTAGTCATTGTGATCACTGAAACTGTGGGTGGGAAAAGGGACAGCTGAGAACTGACAGAAATGCTGTTCTTATCCTTGAAGTTATGTCTTCAGTAGGTTTGTTCAACAAGGAAGCCATTTCACACTGGTCTTTTGCAGTGGCAGTGTTTATTCAAAGCCATAAGGGTACTGCTGCAGCTGCAGAGCCTCCTGGCCTTGCAGGGCTGCTTTCCCAAACGCTCACCTCTGCTCCCTGGGCTTTTACATGCTCTGCTCAACTGTGTTAGTGCTGTTGAAGCATCATTTGCTTCCTGCCACACCTGGACCACTTTGCTGCTTCTGGATTGTCTGCAAGCACTGATAGCACCTGGCTTCACTCCCTGCTTGTCCCTATCCGGAGATACCCACACCTCGTGCCCCTGATGCCTGGCACTATGAAGTTCCCAAACTTTAAACTTTCTAGCAGCTCCCAACACTCCCCCTCACCACTGTCACTGTCACCACTGTGTGTGTGTGGTTCTTATTCGCGTGACGTATTTCCGATCTGGAGAGAGCAAAATAATGAGCAGGCCCCCACTCCCTTGCAGAGGAAGGGCAGATAGGTAAAGAAAGGAAGAAGCTGGGGGAAGCGAGATAAGGCCTGTGCAGCTAAAGCAAAATACACAGTCCTGTGAGCAGCAGAACAAATTAAAACTGAGCTCATTGAGGATTTACATTTTGAGGAGAATATTCCTGTGTGGATGCTCTGGTTTCTAATCAGAGTTGAACTAACCCACCAGTCTTTCTCTTTCTGAAATACTTAGAAGTACTTCTTCACTTAGCTGCCTATTTTCAAGAGATACAGGGGAAATTAATATCCTTAGGAACTTTACTCCTCTTTCCCATGTGCTGGCAATTAACCAATTCCTTCAAAACATTACCAGGGAAAGGCAGAAATACGTTGAGAACACCATTATGTACACCACATTTTTCATGAAAATTGGGCTAAAAATGTATGGATCTTTGCTACATTTGGATATTTTGCTTTAAGGAATCTGGCCCATGATATTTCAAAGCTCTCCTCTTGCCCGAAGAGATGGTTGTGCAAAGGTATGTGTAAGATTTTCAAAGACTCAATACAGCCTTGCAGTATGTGTGTGTGGATGTGTCCCACAGAGTCAGTGCTCATGGAGGGACCACACCACCTATCCAAGCTCCTTTCCAGCCCACAGATCTGTGCCACTGCTCACACCTGTTCTCTTTCTATTGCCCATGGAGAGCACACTCTTGCTCTTATCCTACAATGCAGTTGCGAAACCTGAACACTGACCTCCCTCCCACTTAACTGTGGTTACTACAATTCATCTGGTATTTACCTGCGTGGTTTTATACTCCCATGTAACTTGTGAATGGCCCATTTCACTGGGATCGTGATGCAGAAATGGAAGAACAGGCATATGGTAACTTCACAAAATTGCAGAACGGGTTCAGTTGGAAAAGACCTGTGAGATCATCGAGTCCAATCTGTGACCCAACACCACCATGTCAAGCAGACCATGGCACTGAGTGCCACGTCCAGTCATTCCTTAAACACCTCCAGGGCCAGGGACTCCACCACCTCCCTGGGCAGCCCATTCCAATGTTTAATTATTCTTTCTGAGAAGAAATTCCTCCTAATATCCAATCTAAACCTCCCCTCACACAGACTGAGGCTTTGTCCTCTTGTCTGGTCGCCAGTTGCCTCGGAGAAGAGACCGACCCCCACCTGGCTCCACCCTGCTTTCAGGCAGTTGCAGGGAGCAATAAGGTCCCCCCGACCCTCCTCTTTGCCAGACTAAACAATCCCAGCTCCCTCAGCTGCTCCCCATAGGACTTGTGCTCCAGACCCTCCATTCTGGACATGCTCCAGCCCCTCAGTGTCCTTGAAGTGAGGGGTCCAGAATTGAACACAGCACTTGAGGTATGGCCTCACCATTGCCGAATACAGGGGGACAATCACTTTCCTAGTCCTGCTGTCAACAATTTTTCTGATACTTTTGAGCATTGGTAGCGATTCTTTCTGCGTGGAGCAATTCTCATCTTAAAAAGCCCCACAGTAAAAGGAAGCTGACTCCTCTTTTAAACTATCATTACAGGATGGGGCAGGGAAAGCCAGTAAGGCTCGGTGTCCACCCTGAAGTCCTGTCTGGGCTTAAACAACACTATTCTGGCTCCTGAGAAGTTTCTTTTTTTGGGGACTTCTCCTTTGTCTTTGAACTCACAAACAAGAGTTTCCAGAGAAGTTTGAGGATTATTCAGAGCAAAGTTCAGATCTGCTTTATCATGTTTCAGCAAGGATGCCATTCCCTACTAGTAATATGCATCATACTGCGTGTGCAGTAGTATGCATGGCCTGGACTGTGATCTTCTTGGTATGTGCCACTCTCAGAGAGTTACTGGCAAGAGACAAAACTAATGGGAAAGCAAGAATACATGGGTAGCGAGTGGCGGGAAAAGGGAGTGAGAAAGATCTTTGAGAGTGTTTCCCTTCATTCTTCATGTGGGAAATATGCCATTTCCACATCCCATCTGCTTTTGCCAGGAATACATAAACTGTGTTTGATAGCAACAAGTACCTAGTAGTTGTGTTTTCATTTCAGCACATCAAGAATAGTCATTTCTAAATATTTCACTGTACAAGCTGGCATTGCATAAAATGGTTACTTACATCAGTCAAGCATGTTTACATTCATTCTCATGTCATAGGAAATCATAGTGGATGTGGCTGCACTGCAGGCAACTGCTCTGGAGCATGGAGGTACTCCAGCTCAAGTCAAGTCCAAATGAGGCAGCAGTCCAGCACCATTGCAAAGAGCTCAGTGCAAACAAGAAGTCATTAATAACACAGCTTCTCACTCTGAAGAGTGAGTTGAATTCAAAGCAGTGAAATAAAACCACTGTGGTCTCTCCACAAGGCATTGCAGTGGAAACACTGCAAGAAACCACAAGGATTGAAACATTGGGCGCTCCCAAGGTGGAGTCAGGGGAATTTTAGGGTTGGTTTTGCCTTGTTCAACCTTAAATAATGAACAGTGCAGTGTTTAGGCTCAGGTGGCAGGATTCACTTGCCTACATATAGACATAAACGCTGTGTTAAAAATCCTAAGGTATCCTCCTGCAGCCACTTTTAGAGAGTGTGAATCATCTGTGCAGATATGGGGCATCCCTCCAGTCAATGAAGGCAGAAAGACATCACTGGTGTGCGGGTAATCCCTTGGTCCAATGGGTATCTGAGGCACGAGTCAGGGATGTGAACACAGACATCCAGTGCTAGGTGAGATGCTCCAGAGTAAACCTGCATTCTCACATACTTAGGTGCCCTAAGTAAACTCCAGTTTCCTAGAGAACTGAATAGTGTCCAGAGAGCAACGGGATGAGTTCCTGCCCTCAGGTCCCTATTCTCTCATCAGCTGGAAAGGGAGGCTAAATGACTGGTTCAGATGGATTTTGGCTGTCTGGAGTTGGGTGAGATGGACCCCCCATGCACATGGTAATGGAGAGCTCAAGGGCAGAGTAGTTTGAGTGCCAGAAACTGCACACAGCATGTGTGCCATCATGGCAAACCACATCCTCAGCTCCACAGCTGCCTTTAGCCTTTGCATCCCTTCGTTTAGCACAAGATACTGGCCAAAGAAGGCTCCTCACCCAATGACTTCAATATAAGGGACAGCGCTCTTGCCTTCAGTTACACACACAAACACGGGGACAACTCACCAAGATCAAACTGTAAAGAAACAGAGAACTGCGGTGGAAAAGATCCAGACATTTCACTAATGAGGCTATTTTTCCATTAATTGCATTAAGTACTCTCAGGATTCAGTTGTCAGGAGCAGAATTGGAGCTGAGGGACTGTGCATGACACAGAAGCTTCCAGCAAGTGAAATTACAGTTGGGCCCATCTGGGCTCTGAAAGTCTTCCCCATCAAACCATCGGCTGACCTATGGGGGACAACTTACCCGAGCAGGAGACAGGAATGAGTCCTATAGTTCCTCTGCTACAGTTGTCAGGAGTATATGCATGATATTTACTAGTTTTTTATAATTATTCTGTTTATTTTATTGCTAACATACTAACACTTGCTAGTTTACCTGATATCTACAATATGCTGCTTCCTCCTGAAATAAGGTTATTAGTGAAGGGCTGAGTGAAGTTTAAGAGTGAGATTGCAGCAGTGTGCAACACAAAACTCTTTTTCTGTTGCCCTGTCCAGGAATTTTGCAGAAATTTGATGGTGGAGGGACCAGTATCTGGCCTGATGGAAGAAAATGCCAACAACTCAGATTTCCCATGTTACCAGCAGAGTCAAGAGGAAAGGAAATAAAGGAGAGGCAAGGAAACTTGGCAATACCAAAATGCATATTTCTCTATGAACCCAGATTGGACTGACTGGCATGCTGGACATCAGGAAAACACTGATGGTAGTGTGTTGTTTACGCCTGGCTTCCCTGACTGTCCTTGACCGAGGCATCAGCCCCCAAATGCTCAGTGGCTCGACGGCACCGCTAAGCCTGGCGTGGCTGTATCACGCAGAGGCAGGGCTGCCACAGCGAGGGACCGACAAGGTGCTGATGGAATAAGGCAAAAGAGCAAAGGGTTGTGGGATGGGGTCTCCCCTGTGGTCTCCTTTATTGGGGAAAGGGCGAGGGGATCCAGGAGGGAGAGTCATGGAGGGAGAACACCAGGGAAATGTCCCCGTGCAGCCGGTTTTAAGGGGGTGTACCAGCCAGTGGGGTAAGACACAAGGGGAAGGTACAATGGTCAGGGGTCCAATAAAAACATTTGAGGGGGGGTACAACAGCTTGGAACCAATAGAACTTCAAACATAACAGAACTTTCGGGAAGAAGGGGGTAGCCCAAGGGTCTGGACACTCCTTTCTTCTGGAACAAGGGGTGGATCTTAGATCCTGGTTCCACCCCTCGAGTCCTCCCCTAATGAGGAGCCTCCTGCAGAGGAGGTGGAGCTGGAGCATGAGGCAGCAGCAACCAGGGTTGGACCTCCCACAGTAGTGTCAAAACATAATGCTAATGGTGGTTTTGTTCAAATGAAGCAGGAAGCTTCCATCTTGAGTGTTTTGTGTCATCTCCGCTTCTTGGAGGCTATCTGCCAAAAGTCAATTCCAATGCTCTAAGGCAAATTTTTATCACAGCAATGGCACTTTTCCAAGTGTCAAGTAGATGCAGTAGTTGCATTAATTCCTAGCCTCAGTATCTTTCTTGTATTTCAGTGTGCCACTCACCACCATAGCATTCCTCATTCAGAAACAGGGAAGACTCCTGCCTTTGTCTCTCCACGCCTTGAGCACATTAAGACTCCTTTGGGACAAAGATCCTGCTGAAAGCCACAGTGTTTTCATTATTTCATTTTACATTCATCATGCCTGGTTATCCACAGTGCTCTGATGTATGTCAGGAGGCTGCATAGCATGTCCCTGCGATGGTACCTGTCAGAAACACCCAGTCCACAGCTGTCATATGGAATACACCATCTGCTTAGACAGCTGGGCCCTGAGCTGAGCAAGAGCAAAGAAAAGGACAAGGAAAAGTCAGCAAGATTTTGAGGAGAGACTGAGCTTAAAAGAATTTTCCCTGCTATGCATATGCACGATACAGGAATACAAAAATATAATTTTAGTCTTTCCACCAAAACTGCAGGTTATTCTTTCCTGCTTGAAAGTATTTAATGTGTGTGTGTATCCACATCTCTTCAGTACCTGGAAGTTTACTGCAAGCAGTTCATTTACTCTTTATAAGCTTATCCAATCAAGGCACCACTTCAATTTACCCTTCAGTGATAAGACTAAAGCAGTGGCACAAAAATACACCTTAGAGAAAAGGTATTGGCTGAAAGTAAGTAAATTCTGGGAAGAGTTAAGCATAAAACACAGATTTCTTATGGCTTGGATTACAAAATGACCCTGGGGTGGGGCTCTGTAAGTGTCTGAATTTCTGTCATTTATTCAGAAATGACAAATCACAGCACTCAGGCTGCTTTCCACGACAGCCAGCAAAAGCAGAGTGCATTAGGATCAGCAGCAAGGCAGCACCAAGGCAGTGCAGGATCCACACTGTGGCATGTTCCTTGTCCAAAGTTCTTTTCACTTGTACAAGCTTAGAGTGAGGGAACTTGAGGGGGTTTTTAAATATAGATTTTTTTTTAGGAAGCGGCATTGGGTTGAAAATGTTTTCTCCTTTCTGCTGGAAATCAACTAAAATGAAATCAACATAAAGAAAAAGAGCCCTGACAAAAATTTGAGAATTCATGACATCAATTTTTGTTTTAAAAATTGAATTAATTATTATTATACTTATACCATTAGTGCAATTTGTTGTACTTCTAGCAAAAATAAGTCTTTGTGATTTTTTTTCTTTTTTATGCGAGAAATATATGACATTGGAACTACATAAAACCTTCTTCTAAAGGGGAAGTTAATACATTTTAAGCTTCTTTCCTGAACAATGAGGCTTTTGCCAAATCAGAATTTTCTGGGGGGGGGAAAAAAGATCATTTTCTAAACAGCTTTACAAGGAACATTTAAAGAAATAGCAATTCTGTATAGAAAAGAGGCTTCCAGTTTAAGCAGACCATAAATGACATCTGGCACAGAGAACTGTCAAAATGTAGTTCACCTTAGGGGAAAACTGTCCAGATGCAGAGATATGTTTGAGTGTATAATGACATCTGTTATGCAAACCAGCATTACAAACTCAGATCTGTATCTGTTAATGGGTAAGACAAAAATTAAGCTGAACTAAATGATAAGGAACAATTTAAGATTACAGGTTTAATTAAATGGGAGATAGATGGTTTTCCTCCTGAACAGTAGATTGAAAAATGGAATCTTGTCAGAACAACAACAACAAAAAAAAAAAATACATGCACATCAACACAAATGATTCAAGAAAAACTGTGCACTTTCAGCCCAAAACCCAGCTGTGTCCTGGGCTGCATCAAAAGCAGCATGGCCAGCAGGGCAAGGGAGGGGATTCTGCCCCTCTACTCTGCCTTTGTGAGACCCCACCTGCAGTGCTGCGTCAGCTCTGGGGTCCCCAGTACAGGACAGACATGGACCTGCTGGAATGAGTCCAGAGGACAGTCACAAATATGGTCAGGGGGCTGTAGCACCTCTCCTATGAAGACAGGCTGAGAAACTGATGGTGTTCAGCCCAGAGAAGAGAAGGCGCCAGGGAGACCTTAGAGCACCTTCCAGTACCTAAAAGGGGCTTCAGGAGAGCCTTAATTTGAAAGAGGATAGACTTATATTAGATATTAGTGAAAAATTCTTCACCGTGGGAGTGGTGAGGCAAAAACCAAAAACACTAAAGTTGGGTCGATCCACACAGAGACTGCAA
Organism: Acanthornis magna; assembly: GCA_036785705.1. Lineage (NCBI taxonomy): Eukaryota > Metazoa > Chordata > Aves > Passeriformes > Acanthizidae > Acanthornis > Acanthornis magna. The sequence goes on from JAWUZG010000090.1 coordinate 21,673,074, forward strand.
ACTTGAGATGGAAGACAACTAGGCTTATATGGCTTGTAATTATATGGCTTATTTACATGGCTTATTCACCTTTGTCTTTAAGAGTGGGGCAGATGAGAGGATCCTTAATAGGAATGAATATTCAAAAAGGAAAATTCCAACAGACAAGGATGAAAAAAACCCCAAAGTTCAGTGTGCTGAAACTTTTGGGGAAGATTAATCTTCAACCAGGAAGCACTAGATTGTGAAATTGCAAGTCCTGCGGCAAAGCTTTTCTAAATGATCCTATTCATCTGTGGCTAGTGCATTGGCATTAGAAATTAGCAATCACAGCACTTGTATTTTGAAAAGAGAAAAAGGACCCACGCAATTACAGGAGTATTAGCCAGGTTTCCAGTGTATGCAAGGTGTTGGAACAAATTTCCAAAGAAAAACCACCTAATAAATTGTAGATAAGCAGAAAATGTGATACAATACAACCCAAATTGACAGCAATAGATTTTGGCAGATAAACTTGGTATCTTTCTGTGATACATTGGACGATGCTCAAATGACGGAATGTGATTAACACAACCCAACCGACCTTCTGCTAAGGCTCACATACATTCCAAGGACAAATTATTAGTGCTTAAGGCAAAGACATGGGAAATTAGTACATTTAGTTTTGGAAAAAGGTCTGGCTCCAGGGTAAGTAACAACAACTAACAATGAAGGAAGACAAAGCCAGCAAAAGGTTGGTTCTGAGTGCAATATTATCACAATCAGCCATTATGTCAATTGTTCACAATAACAGGGCAAAAAAAAAAATAATAATAATAATTAATGACACAAATCTGGGAGATGATGTTAACAGAGAGGAAGGTTAGAATACCATGTAAGAAACACCTGATAATCTTGAGCAATGAAGCAATAAAAATCAGATTAAATTTAGCATCCTGAGGAGCTAGGTCAGGCACATAGGCACTAATAAAAAGATTTGCTGTAAGCTGGAGACTGAGCTGTGCTAGTGTGAGGAAAGGAGAAAGCCCAGACTGGAAATAATCATTCACAGTATGGCCATGAGTCACCAACGTGATTCAGCCACACAAAGGTTGTTGCAATTGTGTGACATATCAGGACTGATGTTTCCAGTACAGAGACAGATGAGAACAGTAAATCAATAAGGATTATTCCTGGAGCATGACACAGACCCGGCCACTTACACTCTATATGGTCAGTCACCATAAATATCGATGGGGTAAGAGGATCTAAACAGACTTTTTTAGCCAAAGAAGAAAGAAGCAAAAACGGGTCCTGGAAATTCAGGCTGGAAATGAATAATGCTCAAAGATGGTAAGATACTGAAGAGACTTGCAAAAATCTGTCTGCTGCCCTTGGCAAAAAAGGCTGTAAGGCACTGCCTGCAAGGGAAGCTCCTAGAGGCACAGCACCAGGTAACAAACACAGGCAGAGTCACATGTGCTGGTTTTTGCTTGAAAGTGGATAGGATCTCCACTTTCAAGCTCTAATTCTCATCTCAGACACTTTTCTGTGAGCTTCCTCAGGGAGGGAGCATTAGCCAGTCATTGTCTTTTTAACTCCACTAGAAGTGAGCAGTTCAAAAATCATAGCTCAAAGCAGCTTTATGACGCATGATGGAGTTTTAAACTTTTTAATTCTTACTCCAGGAAAGCCAAGGATCTCCCTTCTCACTTATGCTTTGAGGATTAAACACTTCTCTTCTATGACCTGGCTCAGTCTAACCAAATGCTCTTGCATCAGCCAGAGGCAGGCACAAACTGGGCTTCGGAGCTGTCGGAGTAGTTTTTCCTAGCTTGAGGAAGGTTTCTGCTCACAAACTGTTCCCACAGATGCCATGCCCCTCCTCCCAGCTTCTCAGCAGAAGGTTTGACACGAAGTTGCCATTAGATTTCCAATAATTAATTTTATGTTGTGTTCCCTGGACTCATTTTTACTGATTTTGCTTTGCAAGGAGTTCATTTTGAGGCTCATGAGTGACAATTCCTGTCACAAGGAGCAGATTTCTGATTAATTCCTTCTGCTCTAGATTAATTTGCGTGACAATCATTTGTGACAAAGATTAATCTTTCAAACGATTACTGTGACAATTTTCTCCACAGAGACAAGCCATCACACTTGTGCTGCTTTACTCTGACCTTGTTTTGTGACTTTGGGAAAGTTATTGTTCTCTTAAGATTCATTTTACCTACCTAGAAATCTATATAAGTCATCTACAAAGTGTTTACTACATATCTCAGGACATGGGAACTTAATAAACTGTGAAATGATCAAAGGGAAAAAGATGACTGGAAAACAATCGGGAATCTTCAATAAAAGAAGGTAATAGCTGTAAACTTCACAAATATTAACATGAAAAGCAAAACAAAACATAAAAGAAATTTTTTTAATGGAAGGTTTATATTTGTTTGCTTCTAAGAACTGAGAGTGTTTTCATCAGCAATTGTACAAATTTTCATGAAATCCACATTCAAAATTTCATAAAAAGAGTGAAATCAAATCTCTTTCTCTGGCAAATAAACAATATTAATTACACTGAACAAAGTTAATCTGCTTTTTTTTTTTTGCAGAACTGCAATGCTGACTATGCAAACGATATTAAAAAAAAAGTTAAGTTTCAAAAAAATTTTTAATTTAATTTTTTTTAACATCTCATAAACATTGGCCCACAGTCACTTTTGAAGCCTGCAGAATCTCTTCTTTACATAAAAAGAAACCACTACGTAGAGAGAGGGGGTTATTCTTAGAAAAACACAAAGAAGATGTGAGCAGCACGATGGAGAAGGCAAGGTTTTCTGTTTACAGACTCTTGCTCTCTCCCCAGTTGCTCATATTTGAATAAAAACACACTGTGCAGTTACCTTTCCCGTTCAAATGCTGGTGTCTAGAGGGGCATCCAATTGCCTGCAGCAGGTGCTGGCTCCACAATACACTTCACAGAACAGCAAAGTGTATGGGATTCTTCCCTACGAATTACATCCACAGTGTTAAGGACTCTCCAGTGAAGATTGTCTCTTGCAGGTGAAGAACACCTTGCAGATTTTCTATTTCTGAGTTTCCAAGGTATTTTCTGTTTTATAAGAGGTAGATTTCATTAAACTGCAGGGTAGAGGCAGCGGGTCTGAAGCTCAGATTAAAACAAACTGAGAAGAACCTGAAGGAATTTTGCCCAATCCCAAGCACATGGACTTTTCCTTTCTCACTGAAAAGTCGTATCCAAGGTGAGGGCTTGAGGGGGTGATGCCATGCCCTGGCCTTCAGGAGCCCCTGCTGGTGTGCTGCACCCTGAGCACGCAGGGCTTGGCCATGTTTTCTTTGGGGAATAAACTCCCATGCAAGACCCTCATGGCCAAGGTTGTCTTTAACCCTAGAGAGGATCCAGATCCAGATTTCCTGCATGACACACCAGCCAGGCAGGGCTGATGACACTTCTGCTGCAGACCAGTGCTGGAAGGCTTGAGCTGCAGCTGGCTGCACATCCAGTCCCAAGGAGCTCAGGGCTCCCTGTCCTGGACAGGGACAAAAGGGACTTAAATCAAACCAATATCAGAGAGGCACCTGACTGCAGATGTTGCATTTGCCTCTCTGTGAATCTCAGCAGCTTCAGAGTTTACCTGAAACCTTACATTGGCATGAGAGTCTCCTCTGGGAACCTGGAGTTAGGGATAAGTTCTCACTTCCTACAGGCACTTGTTAGCACTGTTTTCCTGCAGTTTTTTCCTGGAATAAGGCTCTTATTCCCAGTAGTACAGTGTCACAAAGCTGGACAAGTACAGCAGTGGACCACACTCTGAACAGCTACAAAATATGCAGTCAGTTTTGTGTTAGCGTGTTGCACAGTCTCTTCCCAAGGTAAATATTCTCCTGCAGCTAATGGGATGGCAATGAAGTCAGAAAAATTATGTGCAGTTACAAACCATGCAAATGGTATAGTAATAACAGAAGATATTGTGATTCGTGTGATAGATCTGACAGAAAAAAAACCATATTTTCAACAAATCAGAGGCTACAATCTGAAGGAAGCTATTCCTGTATCTCAGCTGAAAGTTAATGAGCCTGATGCAAAGTGTGAGCAAAGAAACATGGTGGGAAATTAAAATCTTTCAAGAATCATTAAGTGTAGACATCTGGGTTTTCTGAAGTTCATTTACACTAAAACTAATTTTCCAACGTAAAACCTTGGCAACCACTTTAAGCAGTAAAACATTTGATGTTGCTGATGTAACCAAGGCACTCTAAATGAAAACTTTTCCTGTGAAATATTGTCTTAGTACTTAATTCAGTTTTAAAAAAAACCAAGCAATATATCTCATTCATTTGAAATTCTGTAAATCATTGTCAACTGCAGTTAGACAGGAGACTGCAGATGAAATGGTAGTTTGACAGGAAGCAGCTATGTGGGACATGATGGGAAGGAAGGAGGAATATCCTTCAAGAAGAAATTTTGATGGGATGGGGTTCCTGATGGAGCTCCTTAAGAACCAGCCAGAAACTGCAGTGATGAGAGCACTGTGTCCAGGTCCAGGGTGGCTTTCAAGCTCTTTGTGAGGCAGTCACTGAAAGACAACTTCAAAACTAAGCTGGATCGAAGTGAGACGATTCCAGAAAAGGATAAGGAATTATCGCTTCCAAAGTTTTAGGTAACAGTGACAAGTCTCGAGTCTTGTATGTGATCAGAACTTCCATGCTTAAGACAACCAAAGCAGAACAGATGCTGGAAATTGTCCAATTTCCAAACTTTTCAGGGGTGGTGCTAAAGGTACTTCACAATTAAAACATTTGTATGCTCATGGCCTCAGACATGCAGGGCTCACACAAGCTATTGCTCATGTAGGATGAGTTCTGAACTGAGACTTTGGTCCCACTGTAGTGCTTGACACAGACTGAGTGCCCTCACCTGCAGCAGAGACTGGTCACTCATGCCAGGGCTGGCATCACTACTTAACTCCATGGGCTGCTGCCCAGAAGGGGCTGATTTAATTGCCCCAGAGTGCTGGAGTTTGCATATGAAGCTGAACAACATCCACCCTGTATTGACACAGTGAGTGTACAAAGCCTGGGGCAGGGAACGCACTTTGCCTTGGCTGTACTTCAAGCAGTGTTTCTATGTCGGGCATGTTTAGTTATTCAAAACAAAGGTTATTTTCCTTTATAAAGGAGAGCACTTAAAATATAAAGAGAAAGCTGAGACTGGCCAGACCTCGTAGCCTATAATCAATCTTAGAGGATCTTCAGTGACCAGAAAAGAGAAATTTGACTTAACTGTCATCTAGAAGATAGGCAGAGCAAAAGTCATGCCTTTGTCATGCCGTGCAGTCCTTCTTTCAGCCTGTCTGCTTTCACTTTGCAGCTGTTAAGATGTCCTTGTGTAGTTGTCAGTGATTGTACAGAGAAATAATTCCAGTACCTTTGCAGTCCCTCAACACTGGACTATCACTTAGAAAATCAATTACTTCAAGGAAAAATCTGTGGCTGTCCTAAGAGACACAAAACAAAGATCACGCTATGCCAGTCAGGCAGAATTGTCTTGCCCAGCTGCCGGATGTGAAGTTTCTTAGGCTGCCCTTTGATCCCTTGACATTCCAAGGCTTTGCAAAGATATATGCCAAATTCAGAGTGGATATAATATTTGCTACCTTTTCTTCAAATTCTGTGAGAATAAGTCAAGGCCACTGATTATAAGGCCCGGTAAAACTCCTGTGAAGAAGGCCCAATGTGGGAGACAATACCTCCGGTGGATTTGTCCCTTGTCACATGCCAAATGCAGTTCCACCATGGCAGGACTTAGGACACATTTAAGGTTGCCCCTAAGGCAGTGTTTAACCATTTGTTCTCCAAAGCAGCTCAACTGTGCTTGATTTGTGCCTGCAGTGCTTGGAGCTTATCTGTGCCTGGTAGACCCTGGGCAGCAAACCCACCAGCATCAGGCCCCATATTGGCTGCTCCTGGCCCTCTGACCTCTCATTTCTTTTCTCTGGCATCCCTAAATAAATAAAGACAAGCCCAAGGGAAAAGAGAAGCAAGGCAGAGACTGCTGAGCAGGATGACTCTACTTCAAAGGTAGTAAGGGAAAGCAGACTAGTCCTTTGTGACCTTAAAAGATTCCATCGTTCCTTCCCACACTTCTTTTTCCTGCCTCCTCCATTGTCCACACTGATTCTCTGAGGACCCAAATGTTCTAAATCAAACAAAGGAAATATTCGGGCAAATAGAAAGATTAAAATAGAAGAAGTCTGGTGGTTTTGTTGGTGGCAGTGTTTTTTTTGCTATTTGCTATTTGGCTCATTTTGCTGATCCAGTCTACGGCACAGCCCTCATGCAATGCTGCTGTGAAGAGGCTGGGGTTGATTTACACCAAATAAATTTGCCAGCAGGCAAATATCCATGCAACTGTACCTTGAAGTTGTCTAAGCAATTAACATAATTAAGATAAATTCAGAGCAGTAGTTCCTTACCTGAAAAAATTTAAACTTCTTTTTTCCTTTTTGAATCCTAGAAAGGAAGCATGCTGAAGAAAATCTTCTAGATTTTTTTCTCTATTATGCTATTTTGTAAAAAAAAAATAAAAAATTAAATAACTACAAAACCATCCCAGGAATCCTAATAGTCAGAAAATCTTTCAGCTCATTTCAGACCTTTGTACTCATATTACTCTATGGGCTTTGTGAGAAACTCCTGTAACTGAATTCTGCAAAAGATCTTATAAGAAGAAATGTGATTTTGCAGTACAAAAATCCCTAAGCAAGTCAATTTTACCCACTCCTTCTCAGTCTCTCATAGGTTCACATTCACACACTTTCCTCTGTACTCGTGAGTACCAAGACAGCTGTGCCCAAACAGTTTTGGACCACTTTTATGCAACAGGGAGGACAAAAGACATCAGCAGCTGTGGCCTCAACATGTATCTTAGGATTCTGAACTGTCTTTTGTATCTTGTAGGAGTGGATGCTGGTTTGGATTACTTGCCTTGTGATTTTGACTCACCCTTTATAAATGTTAGGCAAAATTCCTGAATTTCACAACTTTTATTCTCCTTGCTTGATAAGCTGTAGTCCTGTTCTTTATCCACTTGTCAGCTTTAACTTTAGTTCAGTTTGTCCACATGAAACCACAGATACTGAGCTCTCTGGTGATTAACACATTCCTCTCCTTTTAAACTTTGTTCTGCTGTTCCCTCTGGTGCTTTTGCACACACATTTCCATTCTTACTCCATTTATACCAGTCTTCTTATTTTATTAAAAATTTCCACAGCGCTAATGGAGTCACTCCTGACTTGGGACATTAGAATGGACAACTCAGTTACAGGCCCCCAGGATGACCAAATTCATATGGTGAGAACTGGGCAGAAGCCCACTGCCTTTTTTTGTTAAAGATTAATTTAAAAATGTATTGAACATGATGAAATACAAAGATGAATCTCATTCCTCACATAGCACATTATTTTTTATACAACCATTTAGATAATTTGCCTTTGGTTAATGCTGTGAGTGCTGTTGTAGTCTCTTGCAAATGCATCCACACCTGCATGGGATTTTCTAGTTCAGGCACACCACAGTCCTGCTCAGCTCTAGTGGAGGAAGATCCCTGCTGAAGCCCTTCTGCACTCTGTGGTTCAGCCCTTTTCTGCATGACGTACAAGCAGGACTCTCAAACAGCTCTTCTTAATCTCTGACAAAAAATGCTTTCTCCTAACAGCAGGCTCGAAAGCAAACAACAAAATGCCATTTTCAAAATGATTATAGTGGGATGACAGAATGCATCTCCATAGTAACAAGTGGGGCTAATGCCACCCCTTGCAGCACCACAGGCAGCCACACGAAGTTTCATTTCCTTTCTCAAAGAAGAATTCATGAAGGACCTCAGTGGCTGCTCAGCCCTGGGAGGTGGAGAGCCAACAAATGCCTCTTATAGCTCTTAAATGCCTGCCTGGAGTGGGTAGTCAGATATTGTCACAGCTATGAGCAGCACCTGATGCTCCTTCAAATTGCTTTAAAGGAAGAGGCAGGACATAATAGTTGCCTCCATGAGGCCTCTTCTGTTCATCCTCAACGGAGCAAACACAGTCATATCCCCTGCAAAGTACACTTTGTATTTACAGTTAGTTAATTTAAAATAATTCTGTGTTTCATTTTGGAAGTGAAGTGTATTGGGTGACCAGGTGAGGATGTGGACAGGGAGCTTTTCTTATCTCCCTAACTATATGTTTAATAACTATCAACATTTTGATAATTGCAGATGTGCTATGTTTCAGAAGCCTTGAACACTAATAACTATTAATTCCTTGAAATTCATGCAACATGAAGAGGCTGAAGTTTCAATCCTTAGTTTAGCTGAGGTTAGAATTTTGCTCTTTTGGTGCTGTTTAAATCTGTTGTTCATCTCCAAGTTAGCCTTTCAGCTCTTATAAACCAGAGTGGCTTTAATGGTTTCAGTGCTTCTGTGCCATTTTCTCCCTTCAGTGCCTTGTCCTACTGTTCATCTTGTTCACTTTCTCTCAAGGCTCCCACATCTACAAATGCTCCTTGCAGTTCCCATGACAAAGCTGAGAAATACATGCATGCATTTAGGAGGAAACATAGCCCCAGCATGCACAATTCTCCACTCTGAACAGCACTGCCAGCCTCCGGGTGGATATTCTGATCCTAACACATACAAACAATTTCCATAAATATCACAGCTAGGTACCTGACTCATCCCCCCAGGAACAGAGCAGGCTTTCCAAAGTAAAGCCACGATGATGCTGAAGACTGGCACAAATTTTCTGCTAAGCACTTTTCTTTGTGCTTTTGTGTCATTATACATGAAAGAAAGTTGCTGCCTTGAGATTTGATTCCCCCTCACTTTGCTAGATACCTGCTGGGGCTAATTCATGTGAAGCCATGGCATTATGTACCTTGAAAAGATGGAATGCTCAGGTCTCCTTAGGCTCCCAGGTTTTCTGGAGAATGTATGAGGCAAAATGATTAATGGGAGTCTGTGAGCTCTTAATATAACTCACATTCACAGTTTATGGCTTCTCCCCTGCAATACATTACTTCTTCCACCTCCATGCAGTTTTTCAGGCAGAGAAGCCATGTGAAGAAGATTTACTTTTCTTTCAACATGAACTTTGCAGAAGTAAAAGCAAAATGTCTGCTCTGCATTTGCAGAAATATTTTCTCATACACATCAGACATAGCTATAAAAATAATAGAATATATCTGAACAATAAAACTTACAACAACACCATGTAGACACTGAACTTGGTGATGATACTGCTAGCAAATGTCTGATATTCCTAATCTGTATTTAAAGCAATGATGTTATAAGGAGATAGTAAAATATCCATATAGATTTCTTTTAATGTGGTCTACATTGATAACAGACAGGTTTATTTTCTAGGCAGGGATTTTCACCTTAATAATTGTCTGATTTACTTTATGGCCACTTTTTGACTGATGGTTTTGTGACTGTTATTATGGCACTACTTCTGGAAGTTAAATGATCTGATGTTCATTCCTTCACACCACTGTGAATGCAGGTCATCATTTCCACTAGGAAAACAGTGGTCTTGAAGATGGAGCCTTTTACATTACTTCTACTGCAATTTCCTGACAGTAAAATTATATTTGCTTGACTCTCTGCTTTTGTTTCTGCCAATTCACACTTACTGAACCCACTGTCCAATTTCTGCCTAATTTGACAGCAAGTTTGACATGTACAAGTATAAAATTTTTCAGTTCTTCATGGACGCTGATGGCTGAATATGTAAGAGTCAGCACTTGGTAATGTCTCAGGGTAGAAGATGAAGGATTCACATGTGACCCCTTCTGCCTGGAATCAACCACCCTGCCAGGGCATGGCACCTCCAGCCCTATCATCATTGCAGTCACTGCTTTATTATACTCACCTCCACAGAAATCCAGGAACAGGCAAGCTTGAAGAAGTGTATGGGGCAAACAAAGTGGGGACTGGAGGAAATATAGGTGGGTCTGGGAGGGCTGAAACACGGAGACAAAGGAAAACCAGAAAGGACATGAAAGTGCAGGGAAGAGTGAGAATATGGAAGCATTGTAGGGGCTGGCTGGAAGTTGGAAAGATGGGAATGATGAGATCTATTGTTTTGTGTCTGCTAAAAGATTTGGGAGAGACAGGATATTCTTGGGGAAAGGCACTTTCAAAATGAATCTGGAAACCTTATTGCATCCTTATTCAGGTTGTTAATCTGATTCTTCCCTCAAGTCTGGCTCTCCAGGAGGCAAAGTGTGAGGAAATGTGGAACAGATCCTGGAATCTTCCTGTCACAAAATAATTACTCTATCTGAAGCATTGTATTTCCTTTTTAAAGCTGCGATTCAGCTGCACGCTCAAACAAGCTCCCATGGCTGGTCCAAGAATGCTGACTTTCCCATAATCTTGGTATTGTAGTGCTTTGTTGGATTTTGTGCGTGTGAGTCAATGAAACAGTAATTTATCATCTGCTATTGTTGACACATATTAGTATACAAAAAAGAAAGAATGGAAATATTTTCAAGAGAAAGGAGAGAGCATATTGTGAAAGTAAAATGCAAAACTGCAGCCAGGCTAACTCTTGTTTGTGAGAGTCTCCAAGGAAGCATTTTATGTAAGCATGAAGTGTTCCCAGCGTAACACATTAGAAGCTTTTTAGGTGTTCTGGGTGATGGAGTTACAGTGACATTTAAAAAACAGATGCATGGCAGATCTCTTTTTTATACTGTTGACTTATGAAGCAAAAAACTTCCTGGAAAAGGTTCTGAACCAGAAGGGCTCAGAAAATTATTAGAAAAATTTAGTAGAAATAGATAGGGTCTGGAAAAACATAAGGAATAAACGTATTAGACAGGAACAATAATTTAGACTTACTATAAATTGTCGCACTGATTATTAGTGCCTGTACTCCCATTTTAGTAATATAATCACAATTCCTGAATAAATTTGTTTCTCCTAAACAAACACTCTATGTGGATCTACATAATTCTGTCATCTAATTATAAGTTTAGCTTCTCCAGGATCTCTTATTTGGGAATCTGTTCATTGGTAGTAGTGGAAACAAAGATGGAGCTTATAGAAACATGCTGAAAGAGGAGAAGCAAAGGAAAGGCACTGAAAGAGATTTCTTGCCTTGGTGATACAAAAAAAACAAGTGACAGAATCTGCTAGCAGGCAACAACCTAGGCCTGGCTTCTTATACTGAGACCTTTAAATTATTCTCAGCCAAAGTTGTTTCAAATAAATAAAATTTGAAGGACTTGCTCTGAAGGAATACACCCTTTGCTTCTCAGTGATCTCTGTGGAATGTTTATTTGCCAGTGCCCTTGGGGAGTTTTGAGACAAGGCTGGAATGATACCAGCTCATTCCCATCAGCCTGGGAAAAAACTGCTCGAGAGCTGCCTTCCTAGAACTGTCTCCCCCAATTCTGAAAGAAGGATTTGACTGTCTGTGAGCTTAACCCAATTTTTCTGACAGGCTGAGAAAACAGAGAGGACTTTGCACCCTATGTTACTGCACTTGGTACCAGACTAAAGTCAGCCCTACATTTGGGTTTAGTTCAGGCTTTATCTATTTTCTGTGTGCTTTTCCACTCTCCCTTGATCTTCCTTTGTCATTCCTGAGAGTCCTGTGTATCTCAGAACCCCTGGATCTGGCCCTATCTGACCTTAAAGGGGCCTGTAAGCCTAACATCAGATAAAATTTTAGCCTGATGTACTTCACTGAGACTGCCAGTTTTAAAACTATTGTCTTTATTCTCAAGTAAAAAGAGGAGAGCTGGAGACACAAGCAGGTACAGAAGAGGGGGAAACAAAGAGTTAATTCCAGATCATTCTCGAGCACTCTGTAAATCCTATTTTGCATGTTAATGTGGGACTTTGGTGAAATAAAAGCTTTGTGTTGCTCCCCAGCACCAGGAAAGTTCACCCATTTCTCTGTCACTTGCACAAACATTTCAAAGTGTCTTGGGAGTGGTCAGAAACATCTTCCAGATGAAAGAAACAATAGTTGCTTCATGGCATTAGGAAAATAATCTCTCCATTTGTACAGTGTCTGTTCCGTACATAAGTCAAAATGACCCTGTGCTGTGACAAATCTGGAACAGAAAGTTAAAGCTGTCGGATGGTACTGCAGGACCTAATTCCCCTCCAGATTTTGCACATATGGAAAGCTGTGCTCAGCTTGAGGATGGTGGACTGCTGAGCTACCTCTCCCAATTCTTTCTCGCCTTGTCTGACTTTCCATCAAGAAAAAACTTTCCTCATTACACCAGGGATATTCTGTGTAACAACCTCCAAATATTCAACTTATTTAAGTCCTGCAGTAAGTGCTTAGCAAGCTGTACTTAAACCCCTTCAATGGCATGTAATATTAAGCCTGTGTTTTTTCAGAGGTTCTGTAGGCAGGTTTTCCCTCTTCCTAGTTTGCCTCTGAGCATGATCCAAAAAGGCTCAGAAACAGCTGAGCCTCTTGGCTTCAGAATTTACTTTTTATCATGAGACCCTTTAGACCAAGCAAAGAGAAGATTTATCACCAATCTCCCTTACAAGTTTTTCAGTGTTCTGAAAAGAATTTTTGGGCCATAGCTTCCTCACTTAGACAGAAAGAAGAAAATGTGGATGTTCCAAATGAGAATTCAATTCAATGTGATAAATACACTTTGTGCTGGCATTCTGCCATTTTAACATGTGGGATTCAAGTACTTTGCTACTTAGGCAGGCCACTGTGAAGAGGCTGATTCCCAGCCAGGGGCACAGGAAAGATGGTCTCAAAGGCTGTGTGCCTATACTTAGTGACAAATAGGAAATGAGATTTTCTAATCCATCCATCTCTGATTTGGGTTACTTTCCATGTTCCTAGTCACCTCAGGCATATTTGAAGAGCGTTCATTATAATGAAATGTCCCATTTGCATTGACATGTATTACTTTGCAATAGAATTACAACAGTTAAGGGTGCCTGGTTGTGTTCTTTAATGAGTCTTCTCAGCCCATCTGAATTTCTGCAAGCTGATCAACTGGTCTGAAGGTCAGGTACATCAGTCTGTGACATAGCTTGTAGAGGGACAGCAGCAGCAACTGGCAAATATTGAGATTATGGAAGTTTGTGAAGCATTAGGGGAATTTTGCTTCCCAAAGAGAGAAAGAAAAAAGCCTCTAAATCTCCTGTTTCTGTATAGGCTGAGGCTGGTACTCTCTATTGAAACAAGTTAGAGATGCCCAGCAAATGCCTCATGTGAACAAGTGAAATCAGGCTTCCTCCTGGCCCCACAGCCTGCCCAAAGACACACTTGCAAAAAGTGACCTACAGAGCTGCTGGAAGGAAGGGACCAGATATCTCTAACGTTAATGACATTGAGTTAGTAAACACCTCTGGTTAGGATAAAACTGTGAACCCTTTGTTATTTTTCTGTTGGAGATTCATGAGGAGATCTTCCAGATATAATAAATGTGAATCTTTTTACTATAAGATATTGTAAATATTAAATATATTTGCACAGCGAAAGAAATAATGGCAAGCCACCAATACACATTATCTATTGATCTTGATTGCTCACATATCTGAAGTGCTTGCTTTTTCTTCTGCCTTTGGTGCTAACATGTCACTGTGCATTATTTCAGGTGTCAGAGAATTACTATAATTCTAAAAATAATTTATTATCTTCCAAGAACAAAGGTCATTTTAATTTGGAACAAATAAATGTCAAATAGTGGATGATGAACAGGATAATAATTCATGGGCAGCCAGCCAGAGGAGATAGCTGTAATTACACTCAAGTTCAGGATGACACAGAGAGTCGAAAGATGATCATCTGAATGTATTTAAGCAAGTTATCAGAGTTCATTTTGCTGCAGGATGTGCTGTTATCTGATCCCCTAATCCTGCCTGTGTCCTGAGCTGATCTCATAAAGCACAGAAAGCCTACAGCAAGAGGGGTCCTATAGAAGTCCCTCTTATGTGGGAGCCCAGCAAGCACCAGGCTGGCTTTTTGGGAGGCACATGCTGGTGCTGGTGATCCATGCTCAGTGGGGCTGAAGCAGGTCCCAGCAGCAGAGAAGCTTCTCCATGTCTGTGGAAGCAAATACATTAAGGAGAGAAGCATGAAGTGCTCAAGAGGACCAGAGCTCTTCCCGAGACAAAGCATGCTGGATAGTGTGGGACACATAAATGCACTCTTTATTCCCCCCGCTCTGCTTGTTTTTTAATTTGCAGCTTCCCTCAGTTCGCTAAGACACCCAACTCTAGTTTTGATAGACAGATATTCATGAGTCAGTGGAGAGTAAGGCTTCCATGCAGTTGGCAGTCTTTGATTAAGCCAAATAATTCTCTTGGATTCATTGACCATGGGCTCAGTGCATCCAGGTCGAAATCCAGGCATTTTCAGTGCCATTTGGGATGCCCCCAGGTATCTGAGACACTTTGATGGACCTGCCTCCTTGTGATAGATATGGTGAAAGACCTTCATACCTTTGAATTTGCTTTTGTAAATCTATTGTACTATTCTCTTTTCCCCCTACTTCTGCACAGGTATCTCATATCTGTCAGTGCCACAGTCGGTCTCCAGAATGAGACAGCTGTTTTGCCTAATTCAAAAACGCGAATGTTATATAGCCCTGTTACTACAGCTGCAATAGATGCCTACATCCTATTATCAGAGCTGTAGAAGGGGATGAACTGGAAAATGCAGGCTAAGATAAGGCTTGCTCAGATATTTGGCAGCTTTTGGGTCTGGGAAAAAATGTGCAGTTGTTTTACTGCATTACCCCACTATACAGAGAAATGCTGCTTGTGAGGCTTATCTGAACATCTAAGATTTCTTGCTATTTAACGATGCTCTGATCTAGATTTTCATTCAGCCCCATTCATAGCCACAGCTTGAGTAACAAATTAATTTTAATTAGTAATTAACAGAAAATAAACAGTAAAAAATAGTCATCTGTGCACGTATAATAACGGGAGATAATTCTTTAGGCACACAAGAAACTTTTCAGTAAATCTGACATGACAAACTCACTTCCATATTGTAGAGGAAAATTAAAAATTTCTGGCTTAAGTGAAGCAAAATACAACTTTCTGAGAACTTGGTAAACATAGACTTTTTTCCTCTTATTAGAAGTCTGTATATTGCATCTTTGATTTATTCCCAGGACAACAGAACTGTGCAAACAAGTAAGTAGAAAACTGCAAATTGCAAAGCAGATGTTCTGCTGACCTCCTCCCACTGGAATCTGATAGCTGAGCTGCTTGGGTTATTCTCTCTTTCAGCCATCGATAAATCAACACATCAAGTAGGTGGCAACAGAGGAAACTTTTAACTAAGTAGGCAGAAATTTAATTGCACAATTCCCAACAGTGATGCTGACATCTGATAGTTAAATGGAACCACATGCACTGCAGAAGGATTGCAGCTTAATCCCTAACAAGTTTTAATAATGTTCATCATTATTTTCTTGACATTCAGCACCTGATAACATGACACTAGAAAAGAAGGATTTGGGAGAAACAGGAAACCAATGTTTTAATGGCGAAGTTCATTAAGCTGAGGAATAATGTTCTAGAGAAATAATAGAAGTTTTATTATTTAGTGATATAGAAATTGCCTAGACAGAACACCAGAAAAATTCAGACAATAATTGTGAATTCCTTACCTTGGCACACTGAAAGAAAAGGGAACTTTTCACATGTGTGAACATGATAATCTAGTAAATCATTTTAATCTCTAAATCCTATGATGCTCTTGTCAAGTAATAGAGCTGTCAATTAACCATATGGCTAGAAGTTGTGTTGGATATGTGCTTATCTGATGCCATGAATGTTCACTATGGAAGCCTAGAAAGTATCACAAGCTATCCTGCATCTCTTCACTAATACTAAATAATAGTAGTGTTGTAGTGTTGCAAATGTGGAGGGGTTTTTACTGCTTTGAGATTCATGTTAGTTTGTGTCACGCTATTGATTCAGACCATATTTGCAAGAAAGCTTTTAAATGTGCCCTGAGGTAACTAATCTGCTTTTGCATTGCATGTTAGGTTGCACAGCCCCAAAGGCGTTAAAACCACAAAACCACCACATTGAGATTCAGTGCTGCATAAGAAAGAGATTTTGTAGTCTGAAGCAAAGCTGGCCAAGGCTTCTAATCACGAGGGCAGTGCTGAGGATCTATCACCTTGCACACAAGCAATCCTAAGAGGGTATATTTAACAGGTATCATATTTGCATACTTGTCAGTTGTTGCCCTTTTGCTTTGCTCATTGAGCTTCAGCTGACTTGGCACATCTGCTTTTCCTCTCTCTGTAAGCATTTTATCCAACAGGGTGTCAAAGTTTGTGCTGCTGTGAGGAAGACTCAGTGGGAATATTTTTGAGGTGCTGAGACTTAATAAAACATTTTTGAGAGTAATATTAGTCAGTTGTTAATTTAGGAAGTTTTTATTATAAATAAACAGATTACAAATTGCAGTTTGTTCTTTCAGTGTTAGACATTCCAGATTGAGACTGGGCTGAAGTGACTGTGGACTATCAGACCACCGTATTCAAAAGGGTTTTCTTTCTCAGAGAAAGGAAATTTTTATTTGTTTCAAGGGGGCAAACCATGCCTATGACTCATCTGTGTCTCCTCTCCTTCTATCCAAGGAATTGAGGCACCTCATTAATTGGAGAGGAAGAGCTCTCACACTGAGCAGAAAGAGATTTCAAGGCTAGAAAATTTACTCTAAAAGTTGCTTTCTTGCCAATCTTTTATCTTCTTCAACAATTACAGGGTATGGAAATAGCTCAGGACAGCACAAGCAATGGATTTTAAAGCCTGATGTTGCTATAGCTGCACGGAAGCCATTGCTTTATGCAAAAGTTCCTTTTCAGTTGAATGAACTGTGTACAGAGACAAGTACATGGAATGTTGGTAAAATGTCAGAACTTGACCTAGAATTAATTCATGTATTATTGGTCATGAAATAATATAAAGAGCTCCAGAATCCTCTTGCAATGAAGAGCTAGATAACTGTCACAACACAATTAACATCTTTCTTTTATTCATGCCAATTTTTCAAATCTAAATGTTTATATTCCTGACTTCAGGCTTGCAAAGCCTGTGTCCTGAGGCATAGGGAAATGAACAAACTGTTAATAAAAAGGCAATAAATCCTCCTTGCTGGATGAGCACTGCCTTTCTGTACCTCCCTGAGCTGCAGCAGCAAGTCTCTTTATCCCCTTTTGTACCGAGCTCAGTATTTGACTATCAGCCTGCTACAGGCATCTGTGTGGTGTCACATGAATTGGGGAGCTCTGAGAAGTGGTCAAACCTCTGTTATGTCCTGTCTTGCTTGAGCTCTGCTTTCCCCAGGAGGCATGTCCAGGTGAATTGCTCCTCCATCCTTCCTCTGCATCACCTCTCTGGTGTTTTGCTAAGGCGATGTGTTAACCCCACTGCCAGCAGCACTAGAATGAACCTCGTCATGGCTTACAGAGGAAATCATGCAAGGATTAGGGGTAGGGCTGGACTCAGTACAAGAAGATGTACTCCTGAGATTTATAATGATGAAGGTTGGAAGAGACCACCTGATCCCACGTGATCTGTGTCCTGAGCCAGGAGCTTTAATACTGTTCCCTCCATACTAAGCTGGATACCTTGGGCCTGATTAAACATAGTCTTTGAGAAGGGCATCTACCCTTGGCTGCAAAAAATGAAGCAACAGAGAATTTATCATCTCCTTTGTTCCCAGTGGCTTATCACCCTTTCTGTTCGAAGTTTGTGTCTAATTTCTGCTTTGAATTTGGGTTCTCTTCCAGCCACCAGCTCTTGATGTGCCTTTCTCTCCTACATTAAAGAGCCATTCAGTAACTGGTATTTACTCCCCATGAAGGTTCTTACATGCTATAATCAAGCTGTCTTCTGATCTGTTTGATAAGATAAACAGATTGAGCTCTCACTGTTCTCTCTTTTTATTTCCCCTTCCAGACATCAAAACATATCTGTGGTTTATTTCCATTTCCTTTGCAGTATTTCAACATCCCTTTTAAAATGTTGACATCAGGACTGTATACATTATTCCACATCAGTCCCAATAATGTCACACAGAAAGGAAAGTCAATTTCCTCCTCCTACTCACTATTCTGTTGTTTATACTGACAAGAATTGAATTAGCACTTTTTGCCTCTGTATCATACAGGAGCTTCTGCTACTCCATTTCCTCTCAGAAGCCAATGCTATTTTCAGTCAGTGCTTTCCAGGGTAGAGAATACCTTTCTGCAAGAATGGTTTGCATTGCCTGCTTTGAAATGAATGATTTGGTTTGTCTAGGGTTTAGCCAACCATACCGGTAGATGAACCTCTTTCTGGTTTTAGCAGTCCTGTTATTCTTGCCAGTATGTAGTTCTGCATCACTAGGGATTTTCTATTAGATTCCTAAAGAGGTGAGGCTATTAAACACCATGAAATTTCTCACCAAACTCGACAGAAGTTCCTAGAAGTAACCCTGTCTGATAAAAAACCCCAATGACCAATTTTTTTTCATGATCTTTGAGATAAACAAGTATTAAGTTACTCATTATTTACTTTATTGATATCCTAGAGAGCTCCTTTGTTCTTCACCATATTGTGGGATACTAAACTGAACACTTTGTGGAGGTCTGAATAATATCACATCTGTTCAATTGCCTCTGCCAGCAGAACTTGTAATCTCATAAAAGAACAAGAACAGGGTTGTCTGAAAACAGCGAGATCCTTAACATATATTGACTGTCATCAATTACTTAACGTTCATTGTGTACTTATTCTCAGATGAGGTGGTCTGTTACTTTGTTTTTAGCAGATGTACTTAAATGGCTGTACAACTTTAAGGTCAGCCCACTGCGCATTTCAATATTGGCACAGCAGAAGTACTTTCAGGCTCTTACAGACTTCAACTGATATGGCAAGATTTAGTGGGAAATGACTCTGCTTACAAATGTAAAATACATTTACCATCTCTTGATTGCAAGTAGTGTAGGACTGACAGAAATATATGGAATCTACATCCATTTATGTCCCAATTTCAGCTGGGATAGAGTTAATTTTCTTCCTAATACCTGTTTTTTTGATTTAGCATGAGAACAATGCTGTTAACACACTGATGCTTTAGTTTTCACTAAATGTTGCTTACAATAAGGACTTTTTCAGTGTCTCATGCTCTGCCAGTCAGCAGGTCCACAAGAAGCAGTGAGGAAACTTGTCCAGGACAGCGGATCTGAACAGGCCAAAGGGATATTCCATACCACAGAACATCATGCCCAGCATACAAATTGGGGGAAGTTTTTCCACCGGGGCTGATGCTGCTGTGGGATGGGCTCAGCATTGGGCAGTGAGTGATGAGCAGCTGTACTATGCATCACTCGTTTCTCTTGGGTTTAGTTCTTTCTCTTTGTCCTTTCCATTAGTGGTGTCGTTGTTGTTATTAATAACATTAATATATTTTACCTTATTTCAATTAATAAACTGTCAATACTGTTATCTCTCATTTTCCGATTCTCCTCCCCATCCCATTGGGCAGGGAGGGAGAGTGAGCGAGCAGCTGTGTGGCACTTAATTGCTGGCTGGGTTTAAATCACAACAATTAAACAAGGCAATGCAACATCCTTCAGCAACATGCACTTAGTAATTCTAAGACCTCATTCTGCTCTTTCTGAACAGAGTCTGTTAAACCTTTTTTAGCATCTTTGCGTTTTCAGCACCATTATTAAAATTTCCATCTAGTAAGTAATCTATACCAGTGCCAGGGTTTCTTTTGTTCCAAAAATATCAGTTCGTTGATACTGTCCTCTAACTCAGAGAGCTACAGACTTTCCCCAATGCCTACCACTTCCTGCTGGTTGCATATCCTTGCGACATATTTCGCGGTTTAGCAGTGACATGCATGAAAGCAAATTTCAGGACCCCACAGAACCCCGTGATTGGACCTGGTCTTTGAACAAGGTGATGAATGATAGCACGTCACTTTCAAATACATACTAAAATTATCAGACAAGCACTAAAATCTGATAGCTGTGTGTGTTTTGAGCAGGAGCCAGCAATGCTGGGTATTTAACTTATTTTACCATCTTGTGGCAGAGACTTGAGCTAACCTGCAACACAGAGTTTTTAACACACAACAGGAGCTTAGACAACTGATGTAGGCATAGACATCTGAACTAAGGTGTTTTGAACATGGACAGTTAAATTAATACATCTTATTTTTAACTGAATCCCACCCTTCTGGTTCCTTCATGACAACCTGGGACTGAGTCTTTCTTGACCCAGACACCTCTGTTGAGCTACAAGAGTGGAGATACCCATTTGAACCTTTCTTCCTTATTTCCTTATATTTATTTTAGAATGTTGTCGCCTCATATTGAGTTAATTGCCAAGATGGGCCAATCCTCTGAGGCTAAAGTAATCTCTATAGTCCCTTAAAACTTTTCAATCTCATAGTAATGGTGTGTTTTCTGGCTTTCAGCTAAACCTCACATTCCCAACATGTTTTGAAGCATTTTATTTCCTTACTTTTACCCTCAAGAGTAAAAGAGTGTTAATTTTACCTTTTTTCATCTCTACTCAGCCATGCAGCACTGCAGATGTTGAGGCAAAGTCCTATTCTTTAAAAATTCAGTTCTGCCTTTGTACCACAGCATCAGACAAAACTCAAAAAAAGACATCTGTCATTAAAAGTTTGGGTTTCAGTCCATAAGGGCACTGATTTAATAAAGCTTTCTTCAATGCAGTCTGACAATACTTCAATTGTCAAACCATAATTTTCAAATTATTTCTTATAACAACATGACCGAAGAAGGGTTAAATCTATGTCCATTTGATCTTCTTGATGCTGAAAACATCTTTTCAGTTTCTCATACCAGGCCTCCATTTATGTGTGAGAATTTACTAATAACCCATTAGACAGTGCACTTTTTCTCTCTCTAGACCTCCTTTTTGTGTGCTGTTTGTTCCCATTAGCAAGACAAGAACAAGGAGTTGATCTTTGTACTTGAAATAGTATGAGGCGTCCTGTGCAGCCACTCGTATTTCCTGCAGATTTTGATCTCTGTGCCTTAAGACTGCCTTTATCCTCTTTACTCCCAAACAGGTTATGTCTTCTGTATGATGGGATATCTTGACCTAGACACTTCTGCTGAGCTACAAGAGTGGAGATACCCATTTGAACTTTTTATGTTTGAGTCCCCTCAGCTCATAGGACTGAGCTCTTTGGAGGTTGGGATGTGGCTGAAAATAAAGTGGGACAAAGAATAAGATGGGAATATAACACAAGATCTACTTTTGCAATTAGTATCACCGTTACTATTGAGGGTTGAAGGTTTTGTGATCAACCAAAACTTGTTGCAATACTGGGATGCCATGCAATACAGCTGAGGGCAAAAGGCAGACTGTCACCGCCCAGAAGAAAAGTAGACACTGTTGGTTTACTGCATTTTCATAAAACAAGGTGTAACACTAACTTTTCATTTACAAGCAGATTGATTGGTCATGTACATTGAATATGCCACATGCACGGGACAGAAATTTCAGCACAAGGTCCTGTAAGACGGTGCCTGTTTCTAGCTCTTTCACCTAAATTCTCTACCTCTGGAAAATACACTTTGGCAATATAACTTCTATTTTGACCTTAGCAAAAACTGAGGTTACTGAATATTCCCTAGTACTGCATTCCTCAGAATCAATGGGACTAGTGATTGGCAGAGTTTAATCCACAGTTTTGTGTTCATATTTCAGTTGTGCAGTTCTGAAATTGTATTTTAATTCTATGCCATATCCATCAAGTAATTCTGTAGTAAATTGCAGGTGAATCTCTATTGAGGGCTATTTCCAGTGAATCGCACTAACCCAAATGTTTATCCAGCAAGTTCCTCTTGAGTCCCATGGAGAAGTCTCTGTTTCTCTGTCCCTAGGAGAGAAAGTACAAGTCAGAAAATGTATTTGAGGCAAACAAAATTAATTTATCATAATCATTAAATGATTGGTTAAATATACATATTTGACCATTTGTTCCTCATTTCAATTTTACTATCTCCATAGTCACAGAAGTTGTCAATATAGTCATCTAACCTTCCTTGTTACATTGACAAAAATGGTGATTCTGAGGCTTCTTTTGGGTCCACACTTGAATTTTGCTTCAAATGGCAAATTTACTTCATAATTAGAAGCACTTCAAAATCCCCTTACCTTTATGATTTAAAACTAGGTTCTACATCCCCTATAGATATGGATGCTAATTAGGAGAACTTTTAACCTCCCAATTACACAGAATCAAAGTTTACAGGCTTGCTGGAGGAAACATGCCCATGTGAGAAGACACTGATTAACATAAACTCTCTGTCAAGCATTTTTAATCTTTTATTCATTATTTGCAGGACTCTGGTAAATCAGACCTTAGATTTTTCACTTTGCTTTTCAGGGGAAAAAGCAGACTTATTCTGTGCATTTTTCACTGAGATTGAGAATAGTACAGATTTTTTCTCACTTGAGTCATGACATTCTTTGAGGATTAAAAAATTAATGAAATTCTGGTTGCTGGAGTTTATACATGCCTACAAGTGAGCCTCATCACAAGTATTTTTCACAGATTTAAGGTTAATAATGAATGATTCAAAGGTAACAATCATGACTTCTTAGACGCCAGCTATGGAGAAGAAAGGGACTCATCCTTGTGTTCTGCCCATTCCTTACCTTTACTTCTGTGCTGGAAAAACTGTTGGCTGTTGTTTCTCTGTAAGTCACCCCCTGCTCATTTTTTGATATTTGCACTTACTTGTCTCTTTCTACCCTTCATCCAGACCTGCTGCTGTAACGCTTCTCAGGCAACACGAAATTGTGAAAAATGAATTTGTGCTGTTTCACACCTTTCAGCACAGTTTTAAACAAGAGAAAACCAAAACAAAAGCTCTTTTTCAAGTGAAAAAGAACCAAGTAAACTAATTACATTTTTTTCTTATCTTTTTATTGTTCATGCAGGTTCTTTCTTCTCTCTTTAACACCCTCTCTTGAATTTCTCCTTTCTATCTATAATAACTTATATTTAAAACTTAGGAAGACAAATTGCCCAAACTGTTGGGCTTGTTCGTGGGAATGACTTTGCCAAAACAAACTATTTTTCAGCCTTTTCAGAATATAAATTATTCAAGCTGCATTTCAAGGCCTGGCCAAAATCCAGCAGGATGTTTATAAAAAAGTAGTCAGACAGATCCTCTCCTCTAAGTAAACTCCAGTAAAAGAGAAAAAGAGAAGTAAAAGAGACATTTGAACAAAAAGGTACCTCCAGCAGTGTCCCTGTCATGCTGCCTGAGATGATTTCCTTATGCCATCCCCTCCCCAGAGATCCCTGAACAGAAGACCTTCTCTTTCCAGACCCTTGAAGGTGGAAATACTGAAGAATCCTCTCTTACCCCAAGATGCTGTATTGGACTAATCATGGTACAGTGACAAACTGTGTCACACATAAGCTCTTTGTCATAGTGCATTGCTATGTTGCAATATTTTCATCCTATTCTTAGGCTTCCTTGTGCTACTGACGCATTTTATTATAAACTCTTCCTCTTTTTAAAATTTATATTGCAGTTCTGGCCTGTATCATGGTTCCAGGCTCCAACCTGAGAGTGTTTATAGCCTATGTATGAAAGAATTTTTACTCCAAGTTAAATATTTCAGTTGTAAATTCTGCCTCAGCATCCTTCAGGCACCACATCGACACACAACTGTGTTCTCACCACTGCTGCTCTCTAATTTCTTTGTACTACAACCTTTCGAACAGAGGAGAGAGATGTCACAAACCACAGCTTCTTACAAACAAATAGCTGATCCTGTTGGATGGGATGAAACCTGCACACTGTGCTGTCCTTTTTGCGGTTATGTCCTCCAAAATTAAAATCTCTTATAAATTGCACAACTTCGACATCAAGGAAAAAAAGATCTAGAAATTTGGCTTTCCTGCTGCTTTCCTGAAGTGCGGAATGACAGAGCCTTTCACCTCTGTCTTTAAGACATCTGTGAGGAAATGGTCCATGAGTTGTTTTGTGTTTTCACTTCACTCATGGCCTTGATCAATTACAGCAGCTATCCACATCCCTCTAAAGAGCTGATGTGGACTCTAAGGATCTTTCTCCCTGCTCCAGCATGAAAACACCACTTTTAAAACATTTCAGGGATTCACAGTTTTTAATTTAAAGTTTATCTAGCTCTTCTCCAGTGATCTGCATCCTCCTCAACACCTCTCAGGTCACAGAGAAGGTCTGAAGCCACTAATCTTTGCCACAGAATAAAAAAATCTTCTCTCAGTCCTTCTGGGCATCTGTCGTGTGCCTGAAATATAATAGTGACTAGAGAGATTCTGAGTACAGAAACTAAGCTGAAAAACCTCTTTATAGGAGTTCTCCTCCCCTTTGATCACATGGGGAAATACCACAGTGCTTGTAAAGCAAATATTCAATTTGCATTGCCATCCACAATGCCAGTAATTAACTCACTAGCTAATTTGTTGTTAGCTGCAACTAATGGATTCATGATGAAACTTGTGTTTGTTTAATAATGAGATGGTCTTTGATACACTTCCTTCTTGCACAGAATTGGAATAGTATTACACAAATGTTGATGTATATAAATTCCTTAAAGGGCAAAAATGAAATGTTGCCTGCAGAGATATTCTCACCTTTCATAAGATTTGATATGTTTCTACTGCAGCTCAGTTTTCAAGTTTTACCTACTACTGGATGCTGTGGATCCTCTTTTCCTATTCCAGTTGAAAATTCTGAATGGCTTTGAAATAGAAAGCAATGAAAGACAATTCAGTTGCCATGAACAACCCAGAATTTGTCTCCTCTTGTTAAACAGCAAAAGTGGGTAGCAATATGAATTTTAGAGGTCAGTAATACTCAGGGTCAGGAAGGGGCAAGACCTCCTAAATTTACAGGAGAAGGCTCTTGATCCCACTTTTCCAAGTATGACATTTACTGGAGCATTTATTTCCTCCTCTTTCCTATGCACTATGTACCCCTAAGATAATTTTACAATCAGCCACATAATTTGAGCTGTACCAGCAACCTCCCATCTGCTTGAGGTGAGAAAGAATCCAAGGGAGGGCTGAGTGGGTTCAACCAGAATTATTCCCAATGGTGTGTGGATCCAGTGGTTCAGATGTGCTCAGAAAACTAAAAGAACAATTACACTTGTGCCAGAGTCTCGCATCCCATAGCAAGAGCTGGTCATGAGATGTTTTCTCTTTAAATGCCACTTGTGCCTTACAAATTAATTAACAGAGGAATTTGCTTGCACTTCAGTTTTTCTGTTCTTTACGTAAGTGACCTTAGAGGGTTGCATAACCCAGCACAACACTGTGATTCACTGCAATGCTCTACCATATTTAGTCTTATTAGCAGCTATTTGAGAAATGCTGCTGCTCACTCTGGAGAGACATCATTTATAGTGCTATATAAAGGTCTCTATATTTTTCTCTCATGAAAAGGATTACTGCAGCATTCTTATCTGTAATGCAATCCAGAATAGGAAAGACTCATTGATTTTTGAGGAGGCGTTTTCAATATGGTGACCTGTTCCATACTTTCATTTCAAGTGTAATTATAGAGCAAAATACTAGGATGGGAAGTGCATGTTGTAGAGGAAAAAATCAAATGCACATTTTTTCTTGACATTTACTGAGAAAGAAACCTTGCCTGTTTTCTAAATGTTAATGAACAGCACACACAAGAAGAACCAGGGCATTTCTTCACAGAGTTAAATACCTACCACACTTACACCAATTGCAACGACAATATTCTGAAAAATAGGGTGAGAGCTAAATTTTTGCTCCTAATGGTAGCTCTTTTACTGGAAATGAACAACCAGAAGCGAGAGCTGCACTACATGAGCATTTTAACATCAAAATCAAGGAATAAATCTTGTCACTTTGTCCTCCTGCACTGTGACTGCCATTTTCTGGATTTTAACAGGGCTAGTCCTAGTCTTGTTGGTGCAAGTGGAAAAGATAGCTTGGTGCTAGTGTTAGTCTGTTTGCCAGAAAACCCATAATTTTTACTGCTTTAACTAGTGCATTTTATAATTCCTTCTGTCTCCTAAAACTTGAGACACTTAATCAGATTTGACATGCTGTCAATTTTAACAGGAGGTTATTTTTCTTGGAAAGAAGAAACCTTTGATTCTGGTTAATCTTGATTTTTTATTTATGGGGAACATCCATTTCCTGCCCCATCAGAGCAAATCTCAACCAGGCTCTACAGACTTTATCAGAAGCAACATAATTTCAAGCCATGAGACATTAGGAAAACCCTGAGAAGTGAAGAGCAAATTTCATATAAGAAACCTTCTACCAAAAGTAATATTTAAGGGAATTCCCAGGAAAAAGCCAGTACCTTTGGCTATTTTAATCTTTGTACCTTTTTCCTTCTCCTGGTTAAAATGAAAAAAGGAGGTGCCTATATTTCATATGTATCTATATTGGATTATTTTAAAATCAGTATTTTTATTCTTTATGATCAAGTTATGCCTTTTGTTCTGCTATATACGATGCACATAAAAGCTAGAAAAACTACAGGAAGTGCCTGGTAGTTTTATGAAACTTTTAAAATGCAGTATTTATATTTCACAGGTTTTTTTTTTTTTAATTTCCAGATTCACTGTTGTTTTTCTGAGACTTGTGTAAGAAAGAGAAAGAAGAGAAAGGGTTTTTGGTTTTTTTTTTAATGGGGTAGAGGATAAAAGAGGTGGATCAATTCCTAGCCATTTAAACTCAGGATTCATGTGCAGTAAAAGATTATGGCAATTCTAAAGACCCCAACAGTACTGTCAGTACCATGAAGACCAATGATGCCACTGTGTGATATGATAGAGACATGTCAAATACTGCTGGAGGACACACATACAAATATATCTTGTTTCTTTTAGCCCCTCCATCTTCAGGGGTAATATACTTCTCAAAAACAGTTATTCTCAAACCAGCAGGGCAACAGGGCTGTCACTGTCCTGATCACAGCTTTACAGCCACCTCCACCGCAGCTATCACTCAGGAGATGTTGTCATGTGTTTCCACCCATCAGACAAGTACCAGATCTCATCTTCAGAGCTTCATGAGCTTCCTGCAGTCAGAAGATGACAGTGTGATAGCAGGTCTCGATGAGTCAGCCCGGGGGCTATGGAGATGACAGGATGGAACGGTGCTCAATCACGACCTTTCAGATCAGAGTCCTGTGAAGTAACTTGCATTTGTTGTAACAGCTGCCATCTGTGAACATGTTGATTCTGCTCACAGTCCAACACTCCCCTCCATCACAGCTTCCTTGTGTTGTCTGTCTGAAGTGGAGACAGGAACACCACAGGATTGAGCAAATGGGACCGGACGTGAGGAAATACTTTATTACTAGGAAGGTATCACAGAGCTGGAACACATCCCTGAAGCAGTTGTACAAACTCCACCCTTAGAGGTTTTTGAGATTTGTCTGGATGAACCCAGAAGTGCTAATTCTGAATTGGTGCACATCCTTTTTTGAGTGGAAGACAGAGCTATATGAACTCCTGAGGCCATTTTAAAGTGTTTCTGAAATGTACCTTAGGTGTCCTGTAGGAAGCCAACACTTCTTTTCACACTAATTTATAATGGAATTGAAGCTACTCCAAGAACTGATTTCATGTTGTCCACCCAAATCTCATAACTCTGGGCTAATGTTTTCAGGTAAAGAACAGGGATCACATCAGACTGCTCTGTGATTTTGGTGATGAACATTTCCTTGCCCAGTGCAGTACTTTACTTCAGTGAGGATTTACAACTGCTTTCTTCTTGCTGTTTGGCAAAAACTTCTGTTAAATTTCACTGTTTAATTCAATCCCCTTTCCACTGTCCCTTAGACCTGCATATCAGACAGAGCAATCTATAAAGAGAATGGAAAAGAAAATGACTATGGGATAGTAAAGAAAAGGTAACTACAACAGCAAATTGTAACCATACACATTTAAACCGAGCTGAAAGAGTAGTTAGCAGTGTCTTTTTGTCACACTGAAAAGGATGGAGCCCTGCAGAAACCTGCTGGGACATCACTGAGTATGTATTTTTTGTGGATTGTTAATGAACAGAAAGTACATATAAATTTGCAGATAACATGAAGGAGAAAAGTGAGTAAGCACTCTGGAGGACAGGTTCAAAATTAAAATTACTCTGGATAAACTGAAAAAATGAAGCATGAAATCTGAAGGGTATAATTTCGCAAAGAGAAGAGCAAAGTGGTCCACTAAGGAAGACATTAAATGAGAGTCCAAAATGGGAAATAATGTAGCAGGGAGAAGTACTACAGAGCATAATGAGTAAGTAAGAAAATAGGAATCAACTATGTGAACCTGCAGGGTAGAAAAGACAACTCTATATCTCTGTTAACAGGGGAGTAACACGTAAGACACAGGAAGTAATTATTCTGCTCTATTTGCAATGGAGGAAGCCACAGCTGGGTCCAGTGGGTCCAGCTGTGATCCCTGTACACTGAAGAAATATGAAATTATTGGAGCCTACAAGAGGGATAAGAGACTTAGAAAATATGATTTAGGAGCAAAGAATTGGGTTTGTTGTAGGAATTTTTCATTATGCAAAGGATTGCTGTAGGGTTGGTGATGATTCACATTACTGTTTGCAATGGCTCCACCAAACAGCTACTGAAAAAGATTTAAGATCTGATTCCTTCCCAACACAGATGGATGGACTGCATGATATCTTTGATGTCCCTCCTCTACTCTTCCAGGACACGATGAGCCAGACACAACTGCATTATGTTCTAAGGAGTTATCTTGCTAATCCTCTCTGAAATCCCTTAGACAGTTTTGTGGATAATTGTGTGAGAGCAGTGTGAATGAAGCAATTAAAACTGAGGACCAGAGGGCAAAGGAATAGTGCCAGAAATTCCTGCTCAGATCAATTCTACTGGCTCTGTTTAAATCCTTCTTCACCTGACGCCTTGCACCAGCATCCTGCGTCATCCCCAGGACCCATGTGCATTTCTGGGAACTGTTTCATTCAGGCTGTCCAGCTCCCTTCCCTTCACATAAAAAGCACATCGTGCCACGCACACTCTGCTATCCCACCTGTGGAATTCTTTTGCAGAACCTGAAGTGGCCTCAGAAAAGGGGCGTGTTCTGACGAAAGGTTTTCACCTTGTTGAATAAGACTTTATTGCTGGGTAGCCATGGGAACGTGGCTTTCTTCAAGTCTGTATAAATGTACATCTCATTGTTCTAGTTCATGCACAATGACTTATGATTTGAGAGGTAGTGCAGAAGGTGAGAAAACACTGGAAAAAGCTCTTTACAGAAAAGATGTAATCTTAATATTTGCACAAACCTCTTCACTGTGTTTTTTCAGCAACTCAGAGATTTTATTATATTTTATATTTTCAGTACTTGTCTTAAAATTTCCCCATCCCATGAGGAAGAAAAGCATTATATCTTTCTTCAGATTGGGATTTGGGTTGGAAAACTGAGCAATGTCCATGACTCAGAAAACGACGGCAGGTCTCTCCAGCTGCAATGCTCTGCTAGCACATCCTACCCTTCCAGGGCCTACTGGCGATGTACATCCCTTCCACTGCATTGTGTAATTCTGATGCCGTGTTAAATTTCCCTCTTGACCTATTTTGTACAGTCTGCAAAACCAAAAATCGGTCTGTGAGAAAGCATCATTGTCTAATGGCTGTCCCAGTGAAAAATAGAATATAGCATAGTCTGTCGCCAGGTGTTGGAATCCTACACCCCTTAATATTCACGCCTGTGATATAATTTTGACTTGCTATTGCCCAAAA
Organism: Acanthornis magna; assembly: GCA_036785705.1. Lineage (NCBI taxonomy): Eukaryota > Metazoa > Chordata > Aves > Passeriformes > Acanthizidae > Acanthornis > Acanthornis magna. The sequence continues at coordinate 21,702,867 of JAWUZG010000090.1, forward strand.
TGGAGCATTTTTTCTCTGAATATTCCCCCACATGAATTTTTCTATGAGATTTCCTGAGTAAGTTGGACCTTCACTGGGGAAACTTGACTGATTCCAAACCCTGTGATGTGGAAAATTTTTGGAGTGTGACTTGTCTGTCTGTCATTGATTTTGAGGTTCTCCTCCTGGGAACAGTTTGGTGAGTGCTGTACTGGTAACAGGCATGCATACAGCTAATAAATAATGACTGTATTTGCTGCTTACAAGCTACAGTTTCCTGGTAGCTTGTAATATTTAAATATATACTAGCTGTTACTATTAATTACTGCTACAGTTGATATAAATACATATACACATACTTACTTTTCTGGCACTAACTTTGAATAACTTTATATATCCATTTGCCTTATTAATAATAAGTACACTTGCTTTAATAATAATAATTTACAGCAATCTGTGATAAAGATATTTAGAAAATGAACCTTATATTTCCTTGGATGTTATGAAATCATGCAAACCCAGTGTCACAACAACCCTTTAAGCCACAACTGCTGCCAAAAAGCAGATCTAGAGAAATTACTATCAATACTAACAGGCTTATAATTTTGACCTTTCTTACTTTATTTTCTAACATGCATCAGAAAACCAGGAGCAACAGCAGTGGAATAAGCAAAGCATCATAAAAATACAGAGCACAGCCTGGCTACTGTTCCTACCAGTGGCTGTAACTCTCCTGATTGAGTGTGACCATTTGATGTGGTATAGCCATTGCAGAACTGGTTCCCGAGGCAGGATTTGAGGGGAAAATAAGTAAAAGAAATGTAAGTTGAGGGGTGGAGGGAATTTTTCTGAAAAGGCAAGCAGTTCTGGGAAAAAGCAGCCAAATACTGTAGTTTCAAAACAGGCAGCAACAAGAGGAGAGGAAACTGAGGCAAACATGAGAGATGGGAGAAAGCCAAAATTAAGTAGCAACCAGTCAAAGGCACATGAGTGGGGAGAACAAGGAGCTTCAGACTAAAGCACCAAAAAGTAGGTGTTTTGATGTTGTGATCATAGGCAGGAGGTGCACTACTGGTAGGGGGACTGGGAACATGTCCTCCAGCCCTCCTCTTGTTCCCATCCTCATTCCAGCCTGCGAACACAGCTGTAAAGCCTAAACCTCTAGGCCAGTGACTCATTTCACTGCACACAGCAATGCTGTTCATTTACTGGAAAGACCTGTCCTCTTGGATCTCCACATCTAGCTGAAGTGGAGATTTGCATCAACCTTACAGAACATGACACACAAAGAACTTGTACATCTCTGGAGCTGATGTCAAATAGCTGATTTCATCACTGTTAGATACACACCAAAACAAGCTGTTCCATCAATAGGGAGCAGCTTTTCTTCCTGGCCACTCTGGATTATTTGCTTGTCTGTGGTGACATATCTGCACATGCTGGAGCTCATTATACTGCGTGTGGGTTTTGATGTAGTTTGGCAAATAGATTATTGTGATTCAGCATTTGTGCCCATTTGTTCAGAAGCACCGTCTCACCAACAATGCAGAGTAAAGGCCTGCAAAAATAAAGGAAGTTGGTAAAACAGGCTTTGATTTCCAAGTTCTTCTGTCTGGATGAGAGGAGTCTAAGCACACCCACCTCTACTCGTTCGTGTGTTCTGGCCCCAACAGCACTATAGCCCTGTCTGTCGGGACACATCCCAGCCTTTCCTTTTTTTCAGTGCGGTGTGGCTCGTTCCAGTGTATCGCTAAGGTGAACCATGGACTTCACAATCCATGACATGCCGAAGCCCACTCTTCCTGCCATCAGAAAGGTAGTGATACACTTTTCAATCACACAAATCTCCTTTCATTGATAAATGAAAGCTCCTTTTAATTCCCATTGATTGCATGCATAATCTAAGCACTTCCTTAGGCGAGTCCACAGGCTAGTCCAGACAGAATGATATTTCCCCATGCTTTCAATGAGCTCACCTGGAAGAGCTGATAAGAAGGAAAAATTCACTGAGTCGCATTCACCAAGAGCCTTCAGGTGCTTTCTTCAAATTATTCCACCAAAACTAATGAGAAGTTGTTCCAATTTCCCCTAGCTTCATCTCACTCCACTTCATCCCTAAATAGTACAAAATCATCATCAGAAACTGCTTTAAGTATTAATGTTTCTGGAGGGAAAATGCAAAAATGCAGTGCTGTCACATTGTATTTATGGGGGTAGGTGTGAATGATATGTGTATGCCTGTCACAGGACAGCATTCCTGGCTCCTCCTCCAGGTCTTTAAGGTCCTATCCACCACTCATCTTCATTCACTCACTACAGGCCTTTATAGTCACCCCATACTCTGGAATGTTAATCCAAGAAAAAAGCTTCAGAGCTCTTTCCATCCACAATCATGTCTCCCCATACTCTCTGGGAAGTGTGGTTGTTGGGGCCCAAAGCAAAGCACAAAACCCCAAAGATCTGAACATTAATGATGTAACACCATCAACTCCCCTCCAGTCTTGCACTGTCAGAGTTTCCAGTTCTGCGGCCCTGGAAAAAAATGGCTTAATAGGACTCTTGGGCTTGGATTTGGGAGTAGGCAGCTATGTTTGGTATTGTCGCTATAGCTGTGGTTGTCAAAGCAGTCACAAAATGGTTGTTTCTAAAATGCAAGGACCAGTGTGCTGAGGTAAGCCTTACGATATGAAATTGTCTGGTTAAATTTTTCTCTATGTACAGGGGAAGCTGATGGGGGCACTAGCAGAAAATTGTTTTAAGGATCCCATATTGAAATGCTAGCAGCACATATATTTGCAAAAACCAAAAGTGCATAACTTGATTATGTGGACAAATTATGTAACTGTCTGCATTCTTGCCCAAACAGAGATTTCAATCATATACCTAAGCCCTGTTTTAAATTATTTGCATATGTATTTGTCTTTGGAGGCAGTCACACCACTGTGATAGGGAATATAAATGATGTTTTTAATTTTTATGGATTCCAGTTTTATTCAAATTGGACTTAGCTGCCTGCTCACATCTCAACAGATATAAATTTTGCTGGCAGGAATACATGCAGCTTAAAATTGTGTGATCTAAATTTGCCTTCTGCTTCATTTTGCTCCTTGATTTGTAAAAAACAATGACAACTCACAGGGTGATCATTAGGCATATATCTGCATTAGTTATTAGGGTCAGCTTTGAAGTTATCTACAAGGACTCTTAGGTACGTAAGAAACCTTTTGCCCACATTACAGCCATCTACACAATATTCCTTATCAAATTCAGCTTTGTCAAGGATGCCTTTTCACTCTTTCTGGGGAGGAGAGGACTGAGAGAGGGGTGGAAAGGTGATTGATGCTGGTAGTCTCCTTGTGCTAAATACTACCACAGGGAGGTGAGTTCAACAGAGCTGCCAGAGGATGGCAGGGGACACAAGGATGGCCTGCACTCTGTCCCTCAGTGCATGGACGTATGAGACTGATCCAGATGGGTGAGGATTACCATGAGCCCACAGGTCTCGGAGCCTGATCCTATTCTAGCCCTAGGAAGGGAGAGGGGGGCTCCTTCCCTAAACAGAATAGGATTGCTGGTCAGGGGAGACTTCTGACTCTGTGAGCACAGAAGAGACAGAACCTTTTGTCCATGTCAGGACTTTCCCTTTCAGCCCTTGCAAAGGGTGAATACCCAAAAACAGGAGAAAATAAATGATGGCAGGGGAGTAGGGGGAAGATCCAATCCTTAATGTGATTCTTGTTTTTCCTTCCCCGGAAAGCTCAGGCAGCTCCTAAAGCTGGGACATGAGTCACATACTGCACTTCCATTTACACTGTCGTGTCTTTTTCTAAGGATGCTTTGCATCACTACTGTTCAGTAGTGGAACCTTAATCTCTCTGTTAAATCCAAGCCCGTGGGTTTCTGGTTCATAAGCAAGATTTCTAAAAGCTGAAGAACTGACACTCATTAAGATGACTAGTCCCTAAAATAAGGTTGTGAAAACAGATTTACCACTCAGCTCTGGGTATATTAGATCAAGGAACTATTAACATTTATTTACTATTGCTGAATCCTTCTGAGAAAATTAGGTTATCACTTCATACAATTTAATTGATTACTTTGCTTCAACCTACACATGTCAGATTTCATTACATTCTGATATAGTTTACATCAGGGACTATTTGAAGGAGGAAAGTACCAAAGATAACAGAGAAAGAAAGAGTGTATGTCCAACCCAGAACACCTCAGTGCTGCTGTGACCCATATTTAGGCTGTTGATTTAAACTGAGCACTCAGCCAAGCTGAGCAGGACTTGGGCTACAGTCAACTCAAACACAAAACCAAACAGGAAACCTATTCACTGCCAGAGTCATAGTTACTTACCTTATTATTAGACCCAAATTCCTTGTATATGTCTCTAGGTAAATTTAAAACCACTTGTAAAATGATTGAAAGAATAATTAATCAAATGGTTTACTTTTTTTTTTTTTTTTTAAATCAAACAGCTGTTCTTGCACCTTGGAAGAAATAGGAACTAGGGATTTAAATAAAGAACCACAATGCTGAATCACACCAGTTTGAGACATGATCACAGAAATTAAACTGCAATTTGGCAAAAGATCTTCCCATATTTTTCTTTGCAACATTTTAATTACAAGTGTTTTAGAACACCAGTAGTGCTTCTCAGAAGGTGGAGAAGCCAAGTGACACCGAGTGAGATTTGAGTAACTTCAATGGGTAATTCCTGAAGATGCCAAGGGAATCAGGGCCTCACTTTCTAAAGGTACAGGTAGGTCACCTGCTTGTGGTGTGAGCAGAGACAAAGGCCAGGACCAGTGGTACTGCTAGGAGCTCAGACTCACCTGCTGTCTCTGGGTCAGCTAGGAAATGTGCCTGGCCCTTGAGCAGGATATGCAGGCTGATGTATGAGAAATCCTCTGAGTTCCTGAAAGTCCCCCTGAAATTTTGCACAGGTTTCAGATAGGATCAGCTGGAAACCCTCAGCTATCAGATGGTGTGTGCCTTTTTGGCACCTCTGCACCTGCACATCAACCTATGGAGAGGAAAGCCCCAGATATGCACACAGACTGCTGAGTGTGGCTGAGTTTCACAAAGACAAGCCTGTCTTGCCCTGGGGAGCAGGGAACAAGACCCAGCACTCCAGATGTGTCTCACCAGTGCTCAGTAGAGGGGATAACATATGTAGTAAGTTGCAGAATCATCTTAAAAATCAAGTTCATAAAAAAACTCTGCACTTCACAAAAACAGGAGACATTTTAATCAATATTGGAACCTCATATTTATAATTATACATGATTCAATTTATTTTTGCAACACTATATGTTTGGAATAAATACTTAGAGGTTATTTATTTCAGAATGAAATTTTATACTGAATACAACAATATTATTATTGTGAAACTGAAAGATCAATATTACATTGACTTCCTTTTTGCACAAACATAAATTTAAATATAAACCGACCTAAAATTTAGTACAAAAGGTGGCCACTGGGAAAGCAGATAAAGAAGAAAGCAAAACTTCTACATCATTTGATAAATGTTGCTAAATCTCTAAATGATATTTGTCTGAATCATGGTCAGTCAATATCAGAGCAGATGGTGCCTGACAATTTCAATCCTGTTATGAACAGCATCTCCAAAAACATTCAGTCTTCTGTATTCTAAAAAATCTAGCACACAAGGATAGTTGCTCCTAAATCCTTAGTTATCATCTCACTTTTGGCACATAAAATATTTTTGAGACCACAGGGCAGAAATTAACAGCAGAAGTTCATGGTCTTTCTGCACTATGAGACAAAGTAATTTTACTGAGTGTTTGTCTACAGTAAAGGACCATAATGATTCTGAAAGCAACACCATAAATAACAGAGAGGTGGTAAACTAGTGTCAAGAGGGTTTCATTTTAGCCAAAAGTAGATCAATGTACTTAGAACTTTAATATTGATCAAAAGACAAGATAAGACATCAGATTTCACTGGTTTTTAGCAGGTCCCAAGAGTAGAGTGTTCATATTATTAGCTGGATGGAAGAGGTACACTTTGTAACATTGCAAAGCACAGGAAAATAGATCCTGATCTTCACATTAGCACTGAACGTAGTTTTCCTGAGCAAGCAGCTCATATCTCCAGGGAATGCTGTCTGCTCATGCAGCTGAGGGAGACTCAGGCACAGTCCCAGTTAGCTTCCTGCTAACAAGAGGTTAAAGAGATCCTGCTACCATTGTACATCATTGCAGACCTCAAAACTGAAAGTAGAAAATTAGCAGCTGATAATTTCATAGAGAGATTCCTGAGCAGTGCCTGGAAGCTCTCTAGGAGGGAGGCTCAGCTTACAGGTCATCCTGTCAATCACTTTTACCCTAAAATAAAGGAGCAACCAGACAGAATAGCCATGTGGAATGGGCAAAATGGTGCTGATTTAATAAACTGCAATATCCCAGAAAGAAGCTACTAAATATATCTACAGAATCCTGTGAAGTGGGAGATATTATAGCATGCTCTTAATATTGAAAATCCTTTTATACACACTTGCTCAGAAAAGGAACAACTATGTATGAAAGGAAGGTAAATGAAGGCTCCTTTAGACAAGCCTCTTCATTGTGGGAAATCTAGTGTCATTAATAAACCCTAAGCAAACAAAATGAGAAATTAGTAAGCCTGCAATTAAGCACTGTCAGATATATTATAATTACATGGAAGCAATATCACGCAAGATTAATTGTCAAACAGCTAAGAGAAACAATGGATAAAGAAAAATTATTTCATATAGAGTATCATGAAATTACAGATGTTTCAGTCAACAGTAATATACTATGTATGATATGTCAGATGCTTTGCTGTCACTGGTAAGTGAACTTTTTACTTTTGTATTCCATACCTGAGGGTGCATGGTAATGCCAAGAGGCCCCAGGGGGTCCCTACAGTGACCATAGACCACTTTGCAAGAGGGCTGGTACCCCCATAAGAGAGGATGACACATCCCATTCTAGCTAGACTCTTTTTGCTTTTTAAAGCTGCTCTAATTCATCTCTGCAGTGTGCAGGAAACTGTCAAAATTCAGCAGACAGAAAGCCCTCATGCTGCTTTCTCCTATCAAATTCCATTTAACTTTGTTTGAGATACAAACTGTTAAAAACCACAAGCTCCCCATTAAAGCTTGAAAACCTGAAGAAAAATTATTTCTGGAAAAGTGACAAAAATTTAAAAAGAGGGATGGAAGAGGATTTACACATTGGTTTATTGCACTGCCAAGCAGCACCAGTGGGTTCTGGGAGACACCAGAGCACGGGAGCCTGCGCCAGGCCTGGCTGCTCTGGCCAAAGCTCTCCTTACACCTCCACATAGTCCCTTGGATGCCTAAAGCAGGTTACCTGAAACAGAGGCCAAGACAAATTAGGAGTATAAAAAGCAGACACATTTATTCAAGGCCTTCAAGGTACATTCGGGCAAGCAAAGTCCCCCTCGGGGACCTCACCCAAAATAGACACCGGGTCATGAGCCCTTCACCTTCCCGAAGTTCTGTCCCATTAGCATATTGGCCTCTAATTCTCCAATCTCACCCTCAGGTGATAATAACCACCCCAGGCCCACTTCCCCCATAATAGAGTTGTTTACATATTTTCAGGCCCTAGGGCAACAAATACGTCCTTGAATCTCTATTCAGGGAGCTTTGTTTTGGCTAGAAGTGCTGCCAACAGAGGGTTTTAGCACTTTGTAAGAAGCCCATAACTACACCAAGTTACAGATACACGAAGAGTAAAAAACCAGAAATTATTAAGGCATCATCTTCATATCCTGGCACACAAAGCAAAATCTACTCGGTCCATCCAGCAGGGTCAGACCCATTTAAGCAGCCTGCAAAGCCATGGCGTTGAACACCAGCCTCGTGTCTGGAATGACAGTCTCCTCTGGCCAACAGCTGGCACAGCAGCTGGAGCACTGGGCCAGCAAGGCTAAGTCCCCCAATACAACCTGCTCCCGAGGACCTTAACCTGAGAAGGTTAGGGTCAAGGTTATTAAGATTTCTTTCAAGTTTCTTCTTTAAAAAAAAAAAAAAAAGTTGAATTTATAACCACCTGAATAATCCCGGTTCTCTAATTAATTCTCCATTTCCATCATGATATAGTCTACTTTTATTCCTCTGTGCTATTTTTTCCCATGTTGTGATCCAATTCATCCCACATAGTGTAATGATATTCCTTGCAGAGGGGAAAGAATAGTGATAGCACATGCAGCTATGATATGATTTTTCCTTCATTTATTGTGGCCTTGTAATGCAATGCTGATCAGGTCTTTTCCCCCCCACTACAACATACAAGAAATATTGGTGAACTGTTAAGCATTTGATGTTTTTTTTTTAATGATTTCTGAACAATTTTTCCTAACTCCTTGTTTGTGGTGTGTCACAGAGTTATTTTGTTTAATTTAATTTTGTCTACAAAGTTCCTTACAGTGAGAAAAACTATTTTGCCATTTAATCAATGCCCCCTTTTATTATTATTATAATATTTTTCTCACTACTAACATACTTTAAAATGTTGCAGCTACCTTAACTGATGAGAGAACAGAATTTTTATTGAGATTACTCCCCTTTTTGAGATTTCACTGATGGAAATCTTTGTCTGACAAAAATAATTAATTTTAAAAAAATTTAAAATTCACATCTCTGTCTTATAATTCCATGCATTTGTTTCCATGTCTTTTTAAAGCACCTTCACCAGGTTCACTGCAGATAATATTCAAAACTTGGCAGGCAGTAAAGTTTTCAGTTAATCAGCACATACACAAGTTAAAAGCTTTAATTTAAATTTAAAGCTTTTAATTTAGCTTCTCAAATATTTTCTTCCAAGTACCAGGCATTTTGACAGTGATGTTGCAGGGGCTCAGACGCTGCTAAGTTTTAATGAACAATTAATCTGAGCTGTATAATTTAGCTTCAGAGTATATAAAAATCTGAATTCACCTACAATGGGGTGCCACTGCAACCTGCTACAACTGTCAAAAATGTAAAGGCAGATAGAAGATTATTACAGGCACTTGTAAGATAGCTAGTGAGCCCTTATTTTAAGAGATTTTTTTAACCCTTTCTTTTCTTGTATCAGTGAAAGGAAGATTGAATCAATCATCAATGAAACGCGGCCAGAACAACAGAGAGTCATATAACTACTGAATAAGCAGGGGTTTCAGAATAGAATTCAGCATCATAAAATGTAGCTTTTAAATTAAAATTTTTAGAAAAGGTTGTGGAATCTCCCTCATTAGAGGTATTCAAGAACCGTTTGTAAGCAATCCTGTGTCATGTCCTCTAGGATGAGCAGGGAGGTTGGCCAGATGATCTGTTGTGGTCCCTGTCCACCTGATCCATTCTGTGATTCTGTGAACACAAGCACAGGACCTCCAAAAAGGAAATCTGTGTTGTTCTAATGTGGCTCTGAAATGGACACTTGAAATTAAGAAATCACAGACAAGGCTCCAAGTTTGAGAGCCTTTAGAACATTGTATGGCATTTATATGCAAAACATCCTTTCACTTACAGCTCAGGCAGATTGTACACAAGTGAGAAACTCCTAAAAAAACTAATGAAGAGTAACAGCTGTCCTACATGGACTTCAGATATTTTATTGCAAAGGTTTAGTACATGGTGTGTGCACAGTAGAACTTTGAACCCAGGAATAAACTCTTTTGCTTGTGGAAGTGAAAAATTCCTTGGCAGATATCTTATGAGAAACTGGGTATTTTTATCCAATTTCTTCAGTTTATGAGGACAGAAGGACTCCAGCCCCATCGAGCTCAATACACTGTCAGCCTGTCCTTGGTGGATGAGGAAGCTGGAACCAGGAGAAGTGACAGGCTTCCTTCACCTTCAACTTCCAGGCAAAGCATTTCAGAGAGAAATGGGGTGGAAGATGACAGGAAGAAGAAAAAAACTGAAAATTGCTGCACAATTTTGCTGTCAAATCAGGAAACCTATTAAAAAGTTGGGAAGAGTTGTGGGAATTATTACTCCATGGGGACTTTGTACAACTGGGGTAGAGCTGTGCTCCTGAAGATGGGTCTCATTGCTCCAAGCTACACAGATGTCTGAGGGGAGCACCTTTGGACAGGATCTCAAACCTCAGTTTACATCTACAGAGCACACTTAAAACCAAAGGATGCAGCACTTCCTTTTGAACTGTTTACAAAATTATTGCACCTGCCATAACAATGCAAAAGGCAAAGAACTACGGCTGAATTTATATCACACATGCAGTTTTCATATTGAAAAGATCTTAGTACAATTGCATAGCAAAATGTCTATCAAAAGCAGAGTTAATTATTGGCTGTATCACAAAAAGTGTTTATTATCCCAACATAGTGTGGACTGGAGTGACTGATTACATCTAAGCAGGAATCTGCATATTGTTGATTTAGTAGTAGTTGATGACACTGCTTTGTCATGTGGCTGATGACACAGTAGAGATCATGATAACAGCATTTTATCAATTAATCAAGATATAGTCCTTAAGCTGAATCAGAGGAACAAGCATTCCTGGAAGGAGTACAGAAGTGACTTTGCGTGGTTCAGCAGAGAAAGCAATAGCTCCCATAAGAGTTACTGTACTTTACAGAGACACATTTTCTTAATTGTTTGTAAGCATGTAATTATCATAATAATTCCTAACATGAGACAAAAGAAAACTTTTGAAACATTTAGCCAAAGGAAAGAAAACAGCCACCACAGTTCTCTACCATATAAAAACAGCTACCACCATTCTCTACCATATATTGCATACAATTTTTTTTAATCAGGTCACTCTAATTTGTCAATAAAATGAATAATACTATTCCAAGTTTTCCATATAATGTTTTATCTTCATAAGACAACAACTTCAGGCATCCTTCACAAAATATTAACTTGCTGTTCAATTGAGAAAGACTTTAAAGCCAATGTAGAAAATGACAAACGTTTTTCTATGGCTACTGATGATGCAGACCATGGATATACAAAAATGTTTATGGTAAACTGTTTGTTACCACTTCATCAACATGGGAATATTCCATGATGTTCAAGACACAAACAGAACGGTAAGAAATGCTTGTAAATGTGAAGTGTGTATTGCAGTCAACTAGCTTGACTTTGGTCATGCATCATCTGTGAAACATTATGACTGTTCTGCTAATGATGACTTTGGGACACACCTTTCTGCCCACAGATAAATGGAGAAGGATAATGAAAGGCTTCTTGCCAATTGCCTTCATCTATAAAATACAGCAAAGCATTCAAAAGATAAATAAACAGACAAACTTTTAGACTGTATAGCAGTAATTTTGACCTTTTTTTTCAGAATTCTGTGTTTCAAAACTACTGAAGATCCTAAATTGGGTCAGTGAAGCAGTGAGGTAGGGTAGTCTGTACCATGGCTCTTTCCATGTCTTGTGATTGACAAAATATTTAAAAGATTTTCTGAGAAGTTCCTACATAATGGTGGGCATTTCTGCCTTGAAACTTTTAAGTTATTTAAAAGTTATACATTTTGGGAAGAAGCAGACATATTTTTGGTGGCTTTTATTTCTCTCAAAAACTGACTTCTTACAACCCATCCAAAATTAGAATACTCCATATGTGCTGAAGTTTATAAACTCACTGAGAAGCAAAATATAATAAAAATATCATTGAGTTTGTTGGTCAAGAATGCCATTCCTATTTAAAAGCACGACATGACAAAGCAAATAAAAGTGGAAGTGAAACATTATTTAGAGACATAAAATCCATATAAATTTCTGTTTGAATTAATGAATAACAGTATATTATCTTAATCTATTCACTTCCTTTAAAAAATACAATTACTTTTTAAGGAAATCATAAGGATTCCTGGAAGGTTGAAACCTGTCAAAAAGCTAGAACATAAAAAATATGCGTGTAAAAAAATTTTGTGCACTGAACAATTCAGTAAGAGATTTATACATATTTCAAGAATTTTATATTAGGAAATAGGTAATATTCTACCTTAAAAACTTATTGTTTCAATTTATTAACACATATGGCTCAAGAACCAGTTTATTATGTCCAGCTTAAACTATACCTAGACTAGCTCTTCCAGTTTTGAGGGGATTGTCTCAGTGAGCTCATTTCTTTCTAGTTCTTAGATATCCATTTCATAAACCTGTCTTCTCTACTCTGTTCTTTGTTTTTATCATCAGTCAACCTTTCACTAAGATGTTTTCTCAATCAGAAACACTGTGTGTAGAGTCAACAACTTTTAAAAGAAATCCTATTTGTTTACTTCTCTCTGTAATATATCTAGCTATGCTAGATTTTCATTGCATATGGGGAAAAAGAGGAACTTTTGTGTTGACAGATTCCATACAATGGACTGACAGTTAATGGAGTGTGAAACATGCAGGCATAAAAGCAAACTAAATGAAAATGGCTCTTGACATATCTGTTTATTTTGATAGCACATGGTTTGAGAAAATGCGCATTTACTTCAAATTGCTGTGCAAAAAATCATCTGTCTTTGAGCAACAATATTTTAATCCTTATTTACAGGTATTGAGCTTTACATTTGCCAGTAACTATGGTATAGTTACTGTTGACACTGTAATGGACACACAGCTGCTGCAAGGAGAGAATAAAAGAGTGGCATTTGTTGTAGAAAATAGGATAAAAACAGCAAATAGGATAATTTTAGTTTTCTCCACTCCCCCTGCTCATCTTTCACATATTAGCACACTTCTTGTATATAAACATAAAGACAAATATATATATTTCTTTGAAATAAAAATAAATAAATGAAGGAACCTGAACTTGGACTTCAAATTTTAGTTCCTCCAAAGGTGTTAGCAAATTCCACTCATGTAAAAGCTCCATCTCTGGCTACTTGGGGCAGAGCCCAGTGAAGTGTGTCAGGTGTGAGGAGTGTGGTCAAATTGTTCTGCCTATCTCTCTGCAGATGCCACAGGATTCTAGAAAAAGTGGCAAGAAGAGCAAGTAGTACCTTGTAGTCATCCTTTAGGAGACTTAACTGATGGCAGTCTCATGGCAATAGATTTTCCATCACACCTTTTACACAGCTCTGGTACTACCCCTCTTTTTTCAGCTGGGCTTTACTTTGTGAGAGCCCTGACAGGGAACAGTATTGTCCTCCTTGACAGAGCAAGATCCCCAGGGAGAACTCGATTACATGCATGGAGGGAAGTCATAAAGAACTTTCAAAGCCCTCTATGTAAGGAGTGAGGGATTGTCTCTTTACAGTTGTATGCCTTTTTTTTTTCCTCCCTGCAGAAAAAGAAAATGCAAAACACATTCCCAAAATCTGACAGTAACCACAGCTTGAATTTGCTCCGGTTTTCAGAGAAGCAGGTAGCAGATCTGTGACTTCACTTCAAGCTAAGTACCCACTGCTCCCCGGACAACAGAGTGGTCAGGTGATATTAGAAAGGAGTACTTACCACTGCTTAGTTTTGTACAGTTTTGTTTGTTTCCAGTAAGTTTCTCCATTAGAATTGTACCATCTCTGCCTTCACTACCAACTAGTTACTTGCTCTCTGGGTTTGTCCTTTCAACCACCACCGTGGCAGCAAAGCACAGAAAAAAGGGTGAGGGACCACCCTGAGGGTAACAGCAGAGTTTCTTTTTAAAAGGAAAAGTTGAAAGTGAGAAAATAGTAATTGTAGGACAGTGTTCAGTCAGTGGAGTGTAGTTTTAAGTGCGAATTAAAGCTCAGAGGAAAGTGTAATACTGAAAGAGGGCCTGATGCCAATAAAATAGAAATGCAGCCTGAAACTCTCTGCAGAAGAAACAACGGTTCCACAGCTCTGTCACTAAAGTCTGTTTCCTTCACTAGGAGATGCCTTTCCCATTAAAAAAGCCACATTGCCTTGTTCTCATCTCAAAATAACTCAAAAATTTCTTCCTTTGGTTATGACTGTTCAGTTCCTTGTCATGGCAGGAAACCGAGTTAAACTGATGAGTTGCTGTAATTTTCTGGAGTCAATTTGAGGCTCATGCAAGCTCATCAGGGAGAAATATATAGAGCTCCATGGGGTATTGGTGTCGATTCTGTGTGCAATATCCCTTCTTCTCCACACCTATCCCAAAATAGTGCCAGAAACAAGCCAAGAGAACTGCCAGTACCTACTATTATTGACCTTATGACTTTGATTTCTCAAGTAATTTACAGATGATTGAAATGTTGTTAACAGCTCCAAAATCCAGCCTCCAAAATTATCACTGCCACTTTTGACCATATGTGTCCTAAATATGATTTCTTCTATGAAAACTATGATTAGGGGACTTAGTGAGCCCTATATTTTTTAAATTACCCCACAATTATTTCCCTCTGTTTCTTATTTTGCAGTTTTTACTGTTTCCTATGACATGAATCTCCATTCCCTGTCTAGGGATGTTGTTATAGCTTTGCCTTTTAAGACCTGACTGGAGATTGCACCAGGATATAGAGCTAGGTAGATCCAGGGAGCAGCTTGTAAACAGACCCCTTGTTGGTACCACTATCACTGTCTCATCCTATCCTATCATGGAAGGACATCACAGAAAAAAAAATATCAGGAGGTTATAGTAGGTTAGAAACTGACTATGAGTGAAGAACATGCTGCTGCAAGAAACTTCGGTCCAATTGTGTGATGTACAAACAGAAGCTTCTCAAGTGGCAAACGATGAAATCTTTCTGTCCCACACAGCACTGCTGAGAACCTGTCTGGAGCACAAATTCATAAAAATATAATGAAAATCACAGAAGAGAGTAGCACTGTTTCTGAGAGCTTTAGAAAACAGACTGATGAGAAATGATTTTCAGGAATTTTGTTGCTTCTGTCTAAAATAGAGAGACTTCAAGAAAAAGAGAAACAGAGGTCAAATGTTTTCCACATCTTCCAAAATAAACAGTTTTCATAAAGGACTGCAATCAACATTTTCATTTTGCACCACGCATGGAATGGAAGGTTCTTTGCTACAGAAGATAAATAATCCAAGTATAAGAGAAAAACACCTTCCAAAGGTAGTGATATGGTGAAACAGAAATACTAGGAAAATATGGCACTTTCAAAGCAGTGCCAAGGACATTCACTTAAACTTCCCCAGAGGAGGGAGATGGCTAAAAGGACGTCTTCAAGACCCTTACAGGATTAATATTTTCTTTAGTTCACATACTCATATATGTGCATAACATAAATTCTACACACTCAACTTTCCGAGAATCCCACCAAGCTGCCCCCACAGCCAATAGAAAAATGTTACTGTCATCACAAGAATCTACTAGAGAGATTTTGTTCATCAAATATCTGTTGGTATTAGCTGCCAAGTAGACAGCTGTCCTAGTAGTGAAGTCCTCCCTTTCACAGTTCCTCTTTTGCTGGTAATGTTTTGTGCTAGTCTAACACAAATAGTATATAATAGATCACTGTTCTCTCCCCATTTTTGCTATAGCAATTTGCAGTCTTCACAGAATTCAAGCACCTTTTGTTTTATTTTAAACTGTATATAATATAAATATATTATCTCTATAAACCATATGTTAAGCTGACTTTTACAATGGAACAGCTGCCTTGGATTTGGTGGGATGGTTAAAAGAGCTCTCAAGAGCACTTCCTCTAAAATCACTGGAGCAGGTTTGTATTCCTCTGACAGAGCCCCCAGTGAATGTTCAGCAAGCACATACCTACTCATGATGTGATATGAATCAGGTGTTAAGAGGAAAACAGGATGGACATTTGAATGGGGAGGTGTTTCAGTTACTGAGACTTTACTGAAAAGAAATTGTTTTTAAGCAGGAGGTGTTGATTGCTGCTTCAGTCCCAGCCTAGATTTTAACAAAATTGTGTAACATGCACAGTATTTTCCTGCCCTAGCCTTCTAACTGAAAATAAGATGAAATTAAAAAATAATGTGTAATGTACTCCTAATGATTCATCCTGTAAAACTGTGGTATGTGAGCTCAGCTGAAATCTATAGTCACCATCTTAAACCCGTTATCACCTATAGTGTTCACATACAAATTATATTCCTTCCAATCTCATAAATCCTAATTAGCTTTAACTCTGATGCCTTAGAGTCTCTGATTAAGGAGATCACAGTATCTCACTTTGCTGCAGCATCCCTCAAGAAGCAAACTAGAGCATTTGAAGGATAGTCTGATATAAAGTTAATAACCTACATCATTATGTTCAGTCCTGATATCTTTAATTAAGAAAATTCCAGTTGTCCCATTTGGAAGTTCCTAAGAAATAACAGGACAGATAAAAATAAAGCATTTACAAAATGAAAGCAACCATTTAGCAATGCAGTTCTGGTGACTATGTTTAAGAAAAACTCATATCACAAATGTATGTTCTACTGGTGTAGTTCACCACAGAGAAATCTGGGAGCTGGCATCTGAACCATACACTTACTGGCTTGTAACTGGAAGAGTGCTGAAGGGCTTAGTGCATTGCTGGTGTGAAATGTTGCCTGAAACTTGGGGAACCCACTTTGCCTTGGGTTATTGTTCGGTCTTCCTTTATCTAACACTGCCTTCAAAGATACAAAAGCCAGTTGCTTCTCACATTTTACAATTCTTGCCATTAAAGATAATGATCTGCCATGCTCTGGGCTTTCTTCCCTTCTGTTCTAGACTTGTCCTTTTTAACCCCAGCCTTTACGGCATGGCTGCCAATTTGCTTTGTATCTCCTGCTGGCAAACCCTTGTTTTTTCACCTATGCAGACTTACTCTGTTCCTCAGGCTTTTGAGTGCTACCTTGGAAATTCAATTTGAATTTCCCTGGGTTAACCTCAGGGAAATAAGTTTCACTTCACTCATTGACTGTATATCTCCAAATGTCTTTTGCAGCATTACAATGCTCTGACTATCTTCTTAGGTCCAAGAAGGTCCTTAGACCTCTCTTGTGTCAACAACAACAACAACATCCATTTTCACTACTGTAACTTATAGCTAGACTGCTTGCCACGGCTGTCTGCACTGAGGCAAGCCCCCCAGAATGATTTCGTTTTCTTGCAGACTTGTACAGTGCCATATACACAAATAATGATATGCAACATGTTGAGCTGGTTTTAAAAGTATCCTTTCCATAGGAAGTGTTGACCAAAAATTTAAGAACCAATATAGTTTGCCTTATATAAAGCAAAACCTACGGTGTGTGGATTTCTTGCCATTAGCTTCCTCAGTTATTTGTTTTTCTTCACTCCCTCTCTCCTTCTTTCTGCTGGAAAGAAGTAGGAAAAAGGGTGAATAGGAAGCAGTGGAGTGAATGGAGCAATTTCTCAAATTTTCCTCCTTCTGAAGAGCCTCATTCTCTATTTTCTTCCTCTCCCTTCCTCTTTCTATTACAAGCACACTTCTAAAATAGAAAGGAAGAAAGTAACATAAGTTCTGAAACTTTTCTTTCTAATCTACCCTCTCCCTTGCCACAAGGAATGGAAATAAACCAATGAGATTCACATAAGAAATGAAGAGATTTTTCATATTTTCAAGACAATCTACTTCAAAATATTCCCAAATTAAATCGGTTTATTCAATGTTGATCATGGATTCCTGTAAGGTGAAAAGATACAGTGGTTTTCTCTTAAGTAAAGTGAGCAACTTGAGATGTTATGTTATGCTTGAAGTTTGACTTTGATATTGGTTAAAGATCTTCCCCTTGCAAAGGTGACAGAGAAACAGCAGCTGTGGACAGTTTAGTTACAGCTGAATCTGCAGTAATGCCTTCTGCAGAAATCCCCCTGCCTTACATATTCATGGAGTTTTTACCCTCTGCCTGTCTCTCTTCTCAGATTTAATTTGTCCTCAGCCCTTTGCAGCACGACACATCTCCCTAAGGAGTTTGCCTCCGTATTTCAGAGGGATTTTTGCCTTCCCTACATGCACAGAAACTGCATCTCCTCTGCTGAATCAGAAGATGCTCAGATCTGTGGGTGAACTGGGTTTGTTGTGGATTCAGTGGCTGCTCTGAGAAAGCTTCCAAAACCACAGAAGAGCAAGGGTCAATATAGAGCCCATCTTCAGGAGAACAGGGCAGAAATTCAACCCCATTCCTCTGGGGATGGGTGGCTGACACAGCTGCCTGCCCATGGCCACATCGCAAAGCAGGGAATAGTCTATCAGTGGGGCCCCACACAGCTCCTGCCATCCTTTTCCTTATAAAACCTGCATCTGTGCCAGACACTCACAATACCAGACAAGCATAAGATGGAGACCTGCAGCTCAAAACCACAGAGCAATGAACTCTGGCTATTTACAGTCCCCACTGATGCAGCATCTCCAGTGCTGGGCAGTGTTGGTGTCAGGCACAACGCACAGCTGGGTGGTGATAGAGGAAGGTTTGTGCTGCCAGGCTGAAGGCAAAAGTACAGTTTGAGGTCACATCTGTACTTTCCCCAGGACTTCCCACAGGATGGCATCTGCTATCTCCCTGCCAAAACACGGGCATATGTTCTGTTAGCCAGTGTCAGCAAACTGCGCAGTGATGGCCACATTTCTCCTTACACGAGCAGAGGACTTTATCACAGTAAATGACTACAGTGCTAAATCAAGTGTCATGAATTGGTTCAACCCCTCTGAAGAATTAGATCTTAGTTACTATTTGTCTTCTTTCTTGCAGTAAAACATAGAAGACTAATTCTTTAGCTGCAACAGAAAACAGAACTGAGAAAATTATTCTGGAAGTTGAGAGGTTTTCCTTTTTTATAATATTATAGCAAACTTTCTCAAACTGAAAATGTTACAGTGAAAATGTAATGTGCTTCTGCTTGCTATGCTACAAAGAAGAGTAATTCCTCCCAGGAGAGGACAACAGCACTCCAAGAACTTTCGCTGTCCTAGATACGAGATTTCAGCTATCACCTGGCAGCAGTGATATATTCAGAAATATATTCCTTCCTATATTCAGGAATCCCTGCTAGAAGGGAGAGAAGAGAGCAAACACCTACAACTCCCATGAGCTGCTCTTAGCACTTATTGCAAGGAATTAATAAGAAGTGATTTGATCCCACAACTTCCATGCTTCAGTTGAGTTGGCTGTGGTTTCCAAAAACTAATGGGACTACATGCCTGGAGGGTCAGGTTTTTTTATTTACATTTATTTTCAACTTTATTGGCCTCGAGCATTTTTCCAACAACCTACCTTAGACCACTACCAAGGGGAATATCTTCTGCCCAATAAATACCATCTGGTTCCAGCTGCTAGCATACAAGACTGGGGTCTAAGGCTGAGCAGGTCAGAGAGGAGCAGCCACCCACTAACCCCAACACTAGGGCAGCATTTCTTGGGAGTGGAGCAGCAGCAGGCAAGTCTGAGGTCCTCTTGGGCCTGGTGACAGACCGAGAAATGGCTGCAATTACCATCAGCCAAACTACCTTTAGAACAGCCTTGAGCCTCACCTGGACCTGTGATCTGACCATTTAGTGAGTGAATTCATTTCTTTATGAGTCAGAATTGATCGACTGCCCTGCAGAAGCAGGTACAGAAGCTCGTATATGTATCTCTCAGCTGAGCTCAAAAGTAAAAACTTCAATCGCAGAAACAGAGATCTCATAGCATCTACCTAAGTGTCCTGGTATTGATAAGTGTCTACACACTGCACCTCTGGTAGTTTCTTTTTGTATGTATAAATTCCTAACTTAAGTTTCTTGTAGAATGCAAGATTGGGGTCTTATTCTTTTATGGTCTCATAGGACAGAAGACTGCGTCAGTTCCACAGGCAAAGGAAGAAATCCTTTACAAAGAAAGGATGGAAAATCCCCCAAGCCACTATATATATATGCAGTATGTGCAAATATGTACTGTACATTGGATGTATTAGGAAGTAGGGTACTAATTTGGTATGCAACTAGGAAATGCCAAATTAAGTTTGCAATACTTCATCAAGTTCAGTATTTGAAGAGACTTGACTTATTGATTAAATTCTAGTCCAGCTTTTTTGTTAGACTTCAGTCACCTGTTTTCTTTAAGCAAAATGTACCTAGTGATTAGACAAAAAGGTGTTTCTTTTGTTTTCACTGCAATTTCCCAGCTTTACCAAAACTGTCTGCTCTCAGATACTATTCTCTGTCCTATTCTACATACCTATCCAGCTTATTTTGTAAAACTTATTCAACAAGGAAGGGTTCCCTCTATAAAAATATAAAGTAAAAAATAAAAAATCCCAAGCCACGTCAACTCAACCTCCCTTACATGCTTTGATTTCACCAATAAAACACCACTACCTTGGTTATGACCTTTGCTCTGACTCTGCGTATAATTCAAAGAGTGTCCATAACAGCCCAGCTGGTGTGTAAACAAATTCTGAAAATTAACGTAGCAAAAACTATGGAAGGATTAGATGGCACACAGTAAGTGGGTTCTTAAATTTAAGGGGCATTACAATTGCTCAGCATTAGCAAAGTGTGAACCAACATAAAGTAGGTAAGAATTATTTTTGTTTCCACCAACACTTGAAGCTTTAAATTATGTTGAGTGCAGTTAATTATATGATAGTTCTTTGAATAGGGAACAACATATTGGTGCACAGGAGTGCCACTATTTATTATCACATCTTAACAGAGGTTTAAAAAGTCTGCTTATAAAATGTTTTCTGGTTTTCAGAAAAAAGATTAGTCTTTGTTTCTTATCAGTCTATTCCATGTCTCTTCGGCAAAAAATGATATTTATTTTCCCCAAGTTGTGTCTGTTTTATCCATCACAGTAATCGGTAAGCAATTTCCCTGCCTTTATCCTGATCTATGAGATTTTCCACACAATTTTCTCTCCTTGTCCTGGTTAGGAGGGGGACAAATTGCACAGCTGGACTTGGGGAACTTGTCATGTAGCCAACAGAAAGTCTGCTGGAAAGACTCTGTCTCCTCTCAGAATTGTGTAAGGTGATTATCACCATACACCTGCTCAGAAGCAATTAATCCCTGCAGGTGATGACCAAGGTGATCATGCAAGCACTTGCAGGCATAGATGAACTCATCAAGGAACTACATGGAAATAGTCAAGTTTATCATTTATTCTAAGCTGAGCACTCAATTCCCAGTTTACCTCAAAGGCAGAAACTCTGTTTCACTTCACCCTTTATTCAATAAAAGTTATTTTGCTTTTCTGTCAAGTGCAGCAAATTATTTAAGCCTCAACTTCAGTGAAAGGGCAATTTAATTAATTCACAGAGTTATTCTTTTAATTGGATTTGGGTGAATCAACTTTTCTGAAACTCCAAAAAGGGGGTTATTGGCTTGACTTCACAGATGCTATTCTTACATTTTAGCTAGCACCAGAAGCAAGGTTATTTCTCTCTGAGGATGTCAGTCTGAGACAGTGGCATCCACTGCATTTTTATTATCCTAAAAATTCAAGAAAATTGAATGTTAAAATCAAACTCTCTCCTTCTGGATGCATTTTTAAGTGATGGAAATATGAATTAGATTGACTCCAAATTGATCATCAGGCTATATCCTTAACAGTCAAGAAAAAAAGTCAATTACAGTCAATTAAAGGGGATCACATTTTGGTGATGAAATATTCTTGTCAACTTCATCAGGCAACTGCGGTGATTGATCCACCTGAGCTCAGGCTGGTAGATGACACTGATATCCACAGAATTGTTCTCACTTCCCTTTGCTATATTAAGTAAATTCAGTAAAATGGTAAAGAACAACCGGACTAGTCTACACTAAAATAACTGTAGTTTCCTCCTGTGTGCTGGCAGGACTAGGCAGTTGAGGGCATACTACAAAACTAGGACTGAAACAAATAAAAAACTCTCAATAACAATCTTCTAACCTAAATCCACCATGTTTTGAGATGCAAGACATGCAAGAGATGCACTCTATCAAGAAGACATGCCAAGGGAAGGATTTTTCTTTATCTTTTTTAGTTGCAGTGAATTCTTGAGTCATTAGGAAGCACAGATCTACTACAGGCTCAGTTCCAAACACTAGGAACTTCTGGATAGTGCTATAATGAAAAAAAAATTCTCCTGCTCTCACTCTCCTTCCCAGTGCACACACAGACAGGAGTGGGTAGTGTGTTTGTGTTTATGTATCATGGATAAGTTTCATCTGAGTCTGGGACTGAGCACATGGTCCCCAATGGCCACAGGGATGGTGTGAAACAAGAATTGGACACAGCTCTTTCCTCAAGAAATTTCTAAGTCCAATAAGACAAGAAATACTGTAAAAGAAAACAGAATGCAAGGAGTGAAATAATGTCACCTTGGCTACCCACTGCCAGAGCTGGGAACTCTGCTTCTCTTAAAACCATGCAAGATGATTTTGCACCTGCTTCTACAGAACCAGCAGTGAACAGTTGTCAAAGTCCCTCACGAGTGGGACATTCAGTGCTACCAAAGAGACGATGTATTTGAAGTTCTTAAAAAACATAAAAAACCCAAAACCACAGTAACATAAAGTTTCTCTAACAGCAGACAAAACTGCAATTCAGGTAAGGCAATGAATTCGCATTCTATGGCTGCACTTGTAAACACCAAGGTAGATGTTGACATTTAATTTTCTCACATTTATATTCCTAAGAGGAATTATACGTTCAGTTTACACAGATTTATTGCCTTAATTGCTTAGCAGCTCTTGGTATAATATTTAAAAGGTCAAAAAAAAGTTTTTAATACATATTGTGAGGTCCTGAGTCCCCGTGAATTACAATTATAAAGCCTTCCCTCTAAAACAAAGAACAGTTTGGATGGGAATGTGCACAAATGAAATGGCTTCAGAGCTGGGAAAAGGAAGGATGTCTCAAGACGTGCACAAAAGCACATTTATGCAGGTAAATGCTGTCTTCTCTGGGGTAGAAATATCAGCATACTGTTCCATCTGAAGTCTTCAGCTGTGAATTTCTCATTGCTTTTCCTAAGAAAAGACCCTGGAGGGAAGGGAGCTTGTGGTTCTGATCCTAGGGAAGTCTGAAAAGATCATCCACTCCCAGACACTGGGACTCAACTAATGTTTTCTATTCATACTTTGTAGTAATGGGAAAATGGGGGGGTTTATTAAAACTCTTCTGCAGAAAGCTTTGCTCTCTTTCAAATCCTTTCAGATTCTGTGGGGAAAACCCTTTCTTCTTCTTAATCAAATAGATATTCCTTTTTTCCTATGAAATGTCAGCATTTTTAAAAGAACATTTCTTTTCCAAAGAGTTCTAGACGGTATCTTATGCCAATGACTAATTATGTAACCGATGATCATTTAGAGGTCACTATACGATTTTGTGCAGTGCAGGTTAGCTCTGCTGAAGTCCAACAAGCCATGGTCAGGCAGCAAATTTTCCAAGATACTCTGAAACCTGTACCACTGCACCACACCATCCTCTGTCTGTTCATGCCAGACACTTAACCTGCAATGATTAAGGTATTGAGTCTCACACATCTCCTTCCCCATTCAGACCAGGGCTGCATGCACCACTGGCCATGTGAGCTTGGGCAGGAATGTATTCCTCCTTCTAAATTCTTTTGCACAATTCCCACTTGCAAAAGGCCTGAACAGCTTATGAGCCGCCCACTGTGGCTAGATAGGAAATTGCTTCAATCAAACAATTTCCCACTCTGTGATGATGATATGTACAGCAACTTCAGTGTAGGACTCCTACTGTTAATTTAGCTTAATATGAATGTGCAACATCACAAAATCATTTGGCAACAGCAGTGCTAGGATTCCAAGCAGAGTTGTTGCCATGACATGAAGGGGAGTTTAATCTTCTAAACCAGGGAATGGTGTTTTAGCTGGAAATGCTATAGACTGTGAAGAATTTAATCTGAAAATAAGGACATGGAGTTTTTCAAACTACAGCACGTACATTACCAAACCAATATGACGTTACACTGACCGTACTGTAGTGTTTACAAATTCTACCTTAATACTATAATCAGTACCTTTGTTTTGAAATCAGCTTTTTATCTGATTTTGATGGAAAAGGAAATGTCAGAAATTGGTATTCTCTGCGCTTCCTCAGACCAATATTGTTCTGAACAAAATTCACTGTGAGTGTACAAGAAGAAAATAAGCTAGATTTAATGTTTTGTTGCCATCTTCTAGACTACCACAGTTTGAGCTGGATGCTAGAAATTAGAAAAAAAACCTCTCCAGACATTGAGTCTAATTGAATGCAAAACACTTGCTGTCATCTGCCTGTTTTCTAAAATCTTCATTCACGACGTTCCCTGAGGTAGATTTCTCCAGCAAGGGAAGGAGGTAAGATGATGAAAGAAAATTGTCTCTCCTTCAACCTGTTTTTAGTCTACCCTGTTCCTTGCTTAGACTTTACTACTTTCACTTATTCTGTGTAGAGTTCTACAAATACTTCATGTCTCTGTTGTTCCTTCTTGTACACCTCCACTAACAGTCCAATAAATTGAGTCTTTCCCGTGAAGCTCCCCACACTTGGGGTTTGTTTGGACCCGGTATGTTTTGCTTCCATTGCACAATAGCACTACATGGTGTATATCTGCAGAGGGATATCACATCTTCGATCCACACAGCTTCGCCAGGCAGGAACGAAAACCAAACAGGACACTTGAACCAAGCCTAGGTGAAAAAGCTCTGCCAGCCCTCAAATCTATATATGATTCCAACCTGCCTTCATTTTCACTAAGAGGCAGCTTTGAGGGACCAGCCTTTTATGCAGATGAAATTTAAAGTTCTGTCTATAACTTTGATTCCCAACTAATCTATACTGGATTTGCTTAGCAAAAAAAAATCTCATTGTGCATTTGCATCAGATATTCAGTATTGATAAGCTAGTCAGCACCTCTCCCCTCAGAATAAGACCTCCTCAGATTGCATCCACTCAACCTGTCCTCTCTCAGGGCATGTTTTCTCCTTTATCACTGCTATTTCTCAATGCCTCATGTCTTCCACAACAGTTCTCCAACAGCAGCACTGTCATCCCTATGTGGCTTCCAGGGTGAGCCACTGCTTGGCCAATACCACCGTGGGGAGAGGATGAGGTGCTATCTCTCTTTTCAACAACACTGTAGCTAAAGCGGGTCACAGCTCAAGGTCTTGCCTTTTCCTAGCCTTGCATCTGTCTGCTTTTCTGCCATCCCTCAGATCAGGCTAGGCAGAGTGAAGTGACAAGGAATCTTAAATCCTTCAGCAGACACCATCTAAAGTGATTACCTTCCCTTTAAGCAAGAAAGTGTTCTGTTTTATTATCAGAGCTCTGTAGTTTGACCAGTTGCTGCTGCAATCACGACACAAGATTTATTCATCTTAAGTGAGAGAAGAGACTTGCTTTTCAAACCAAAAGGGGATTTTTAGAATTTTATTTAAGACAAGCTTAAACTATTAAGCTATTCCAGTGTGGGTGTAAAATACTGTACTCAATCCAATACAATATTTTGTAAATAAATCTGAGAAGCAGAGACATGGGACTCCTTGCAATTTCAGATCAGTTTTTGAAAGCAATTTCTCAAGGTGCTTCTGTGGCAGGGAGTACATGGACTCAGAAAAGCAGTACAGTGAGTGAACAAAGGAGTCAAAGCTAGGGTAGCCAAATGTACAGACTTCTGCAATAAAAACACACTCAGTAACCTATAAAACATACTGATAGGGCTGAAATCAGCAGGTGCAACAAATATAGATAACAACATACCACAGGCCAGGCACCCCATGGGCATGATCTGCCCTGTAATTCTGCCCAAGCATAGGTTCTTTTTTTTTTTTTTTTTCCAGGACTCAAGAACAATTCAACATTTCTTGAGGTTCTGGGACATAAACAAGCTGTCAGAATTACACTTGGAGACAGTCCTACTTTGTTTTGCTTAATTATTTTTATGTGTAGGACAGGGTAAGCACCTACAAATATTTTCCTGCCTGGAGCAGGGAGGGGGATAGTTGCTGGTTCAGCAGCTTGGCTGCTGAATTGCTTCCCATGAAGGAACTGCCCTTGCTCCTGTGCTCAAGCAGGCATGCAGTTAACCCTTATGCAAATGCCTGTCCATAAACCATGGAACCTCCAGCTGGACTCCATCCAAAATAAGATTGCTTGATCTGTCCAAAACCCTGCCTTGAGCATATGCAGCTGGAACAAGGGATGGTGACACCGCTATGACTAATGAATGCAGGCCATCAAGTAATTAAGGAACTTCCGACCTCAAATGCGTTTGGGAAATCCTACCACTGTGCTTTGGGAAATTGTATTCACATTTTGCCCTGGATGCTTATGGGTGTGGCAGTGCCAAAGACTTAAAATGGGAAGGGTCAAGTTTGCTTAACCCTTAAATACTTGTTTGCTGGAGACTGTTTCCAGCAGCAGAATCTGGATTGCACATTTAAAGAAAAAAAACCCCAGAAACATGGTTAAAATCCTATGAGTAATAGGGCAGCTGAAGAAATGTGTAAAAACTGCTCAGAAACAGAACAAAACAGTCACTATTTTTGCACTCTAATCTGTTTCCAGTGGGTTGTTTGTAAACCCCAGTAGGCTGCTTGATGCTTCTCTGGCTGTCACCTGCTGGGATATTCCTGTGACCATTCAGCACCATGGAGCTATAAACCAAAACCAGCGGGCATATAAGGCTTCCTTATGCTAACTGTAACAGTGAGTATTTTTCATAATACCTGTCATCCTGGAGGAACAGTCAGGATCCATGAAGACGAGGTGGTTTGCACAATTTTATCCAAATATTGTAGATCCAACTGCATTCCATGCACACCCCTAGGTTTCTTCTCTGGAAGCTTTTTTCTGTAATAGCAGAATACTCTCCTTCACGTGCTATAAACTAAAAGAGGAATCCTTGAATAGAGATTCCCCTCAGAGTTTGGAGTCCTCTAGCTCCCCTAAGGGGAGTTTTATTAAACTTATTTAAGCTTATACCCCTGGCAATCTTCTTTGCAACAGTGCCATGTCAAGCTATGCCAAGCACATGCTGGTGGAAGACTTTTCCATCTTAATGTCTGTTCACTCTGCTCCATCTTACCATGCCTCACCATCCTATATCAAACCATATTCTCAGTACAGAAGAATTTCCCAGATCATCAACTGTCTCTCAAGTTATAAATCCTGCTTTCCCATGTTCTCTGCTGCACTACAAGGATTGCTTTTCTCACCCTTCATACCCAGAAGGGGATTAAGTCAGTTGGCGGTGGTACTGGACCACTTCTTTTCCCCCACTATTCTTTAGCTGCCACTGAGGTATCACTTCCTGCTACCTACTGCCTACTTGGCCTCCCCAGTTCAGCCTTCCTATGTAATTATTGCTATACTTTTTTCAGCTACCCTACCTGTTTTCCACTGATCCCCAGTCCTCCAAAACCTTTGTCTTGCTTTATCCCTTTCACCTGTCACCAACCTCCTCTCACGCCTTACTTTTCCCAAACCTTTTTAACACAGATAGGGCTAATGCTGAAATGAAACAGCTGAGAAATGGGAAGGGCAAAAGCTTCTCATTTACTTCCTCTTTATTTTTTTCTCCTCTGCTTTTAAGGGAAAAAAATCCAAACACAATTTAAAGGACTGAATGTGGCTGAAATTACACCAGAGGGGACAATCTGTTCCAGCTCAGAAGGTGGTGGGAAGAGAGCCCAAGCAAAAGCAAATTGTCTATCTCCTATTGTAAAATGGAAGAACAACAGTATTGTTTTCCATTCCGTATGCAAGGGTTTGGCAGACCTGTCCTGGCTGCTGCATTACCATCAAAGCTGAAATGCCAAAATGTATGCCCAATGAGAAATTGTAAAAGCAGAGCAGCAAAAAGGATGCGGGGGTTGCAGGAGGAAAGATTTAAAAGGCTAGCTATGAATACAATTGGGCTTAAACATATCTGCAAAAGAAAAGGGACAGCGATTTTCTTATCAATGTTTGAAGGGTCTGCACACCAAGGGGAGTTACCTCCTCCAGCAGAAAGGATGCAATTAGGAACAGGGGATGAAATCACAAGGTGAATTTAAACTGCCCATTGTAAAGAGAAAACCACAAAACCTCTTCACAATGGAAGATATTTTAGGAAGCAGGCATCCCATTGCTCGGAGTGTGGAGAACTGATCCAACAGAAGCATGATGTTTGCCTCAGTCCTACACTGCCAGCAGCTCACCTAACGGGGTTTTTGCATCTGTTCAACTCCATGCTCTGAATTAAATGATCACAAACTCAGTATTTGCATGTATTTATTAAAGCAGTTTAAGATTGCACCCCCAAGACAGGCTGAGAGAATTTGGGTTGTTCAGCCTGGAGAGGAGACCTTATAGCACCTCCCAGTACCTGAAGGAAGCAAGAGGAAAACTGGAGAGAGACTTTTTATAAGGATATGTAGTGATGGGAAAATGGAAAAAGCTTGAAACCGAAAGAGGGTAGGTTTAGATTAGATACTAGTAAGAAATTCTTTCCTCTGTGTGTGATGAGGCACTGGAAGAGGTTGCCCACGGAAATTGTGGATGCCCCATCCCTGGCAGTGTTCAAGGACAGGCTGGATGAGGCTTTGAGAAACCAGATTTAAGGGAAGCTGTCCCTGCCCATGATTGTCAGTACCTGATTTTTAAGGTCCCTTCCAACACAAACCATTCTGTGGCTCTATGGCTTATTCTCTGCTCTGTGTCCCACTGCCTGGCATCACTTCACGTTGCTGCCAGCACAAGCACTGCTTCAATTATTAACAAAGGTGTGGGGTTTTTAAAGCTTTTCTTATCCCAATATATTAAATCTGACTTGGAGTTGTACTACTGTGTAATTAAATTTAATGCATTTGAGTTGGAGGCACAAATAAGGTGGATGCTGTAGTAGCAGTGTAATAATGGGATTTTTCTCCAGCTGATGACACACACTGGAGCATTTCCAGTTTTCAAATTTTGACTCTAACAGTTCATTCCTGATCTTTAGCAGGGGCATGTGTGAGACAGAGACACAGGGTGCAAGCACTGAGCTGCTTGTTTTGTAAAAGTCAGTAGCGACACGGTGTAGGTGAACCCAGCCCAATAGCTCACCCCAGAAGCTGGGTGGGGGACATTCAGAAAGCAGACTTCAGGTGGTAATTTGCTATTTAGTTTGGAAAGCACAGAGCTTACTGATCTCCCTTGCCAGCACACACGGACATTACTGGAACTTGGAACAACATATCTAAACAGCTAAAGAGCAGCAGTAGGATGGGAAAATTAGGAGTCCTGTCCCAGACAGCTGCAGGCAGGAGGTTCATCATTCTTCAGCTTCATGTTTGTGTTTTCCTGGAGCTGAGGAAATTTCCAGTATGGACAGTGAGGTGGGTAGCACTGACTTATTTATTTTGGAGAACCACCTACAAGTCCCAGTAAGTAATGTGCTCCCACTAGCACACACTTAGAACTGAGTGCAGCCCATAAAATAGGTCTGGATCACATCTTTTTAGATTCATTGAGATAGTTCATGCATTTTGAAGCAGGAACTTCTACATTTTGTGGGAGCTCAGTTCTCCATTAACTTCACATTAGTGGGAATATTAATGAAATGAAAAATAATGAAATAATGAAAAATCAGTGAATTCACTGTTAGGAAAAAGTTCTTGCTCCTACAGAGTCTTTCTTTATTTGTTTTGGATCACGCCATTTTCTTTGTTCACGTATCACATATCACATATCACGTATCACATATCACCAGCCGGATGCACCAGTTCAGCAGCCTGATATTTAAGCACATATTTACAGGAAAAAGGTATTCCCTGAGCAGCCCTTGACTCAGGACTCGGACTCTGCCAGGCTGGCAAGGCACAGGGGTTTCAGCCATTATACAGAGCCACAATACAAGGCTCATCTCCTGTCAGGCATTTGGGTGGATGCCCGATTTTCTCTCAGAAGCAAATTTCTGGCTTGAATCTTGCATTTTAATGCCATGCATTAAACACCACACAGAGAGCATCAAGGAAGCAATTCAGCTCTCTTGTTATGTACTGATTCCACCTACCATGTGCCAGGTATGTCTCACTGCCTTGAAATCTTCCAACACCACAGAACATTTTGATTTGTGCTCCCCTCATGACGTGCTTCTTGGGGACAAGGTATAAAGCACAAATGGCAGAAGTGTCCTCCTTTCAGCAGAAGTGTCTCTTCAAAGTCAACATGCTTTAGGCACTTCTGTCATTTTCACTCCCAAAATGCCCTTCACACAACTCCTGACTTCAATAAACAGTATGTTGCTAAGAAGTGAGTTGTGTTCATAATAACTCTATAAGGTAACCAGGAAAGGAAATGCATTTTTCTCACTGCCCTTTCTCCCTTGGATTGTGCAATCCCAAAATGCCCTATAAATAAAACCAGACATGTATAAACATGCAGGCTTCAACCTCTGCCAAGCAGTCCATGGTGGGACTTCCAGTGGCACCCAGAGTCAGCCTCTGCAACCCAAAGATCACAAATCCCTCTTCTGAGATTGCTCCTCATTATAACCTGTGCAACTAATTATGACTTCTTGTCTACACATAAGTTATACTGAAAGCTCGCCTGTCCATTCCAAGCTGTCCTTTACAAAGGCAGGTTCTTCACTGTTTTCTCTCAGACTGTCATGGATTTCCATTATCCCAGGTATTAAAAGTCAGTCTCAGCCAGGAGAGAGTACTGACACAGTGCCTTAAGAAATGGCAGTAAGAAGATCACTCAGGACCAGATTCCGGACCTGGCAAAGATAAGCTGTTTTCCTCCTGGAAACATGTTAGAGTGAAAGCAGGAGATTTTCCATTTACAATGACTTACCAGTGGTTTGAAGGACACTATGCTCCCTTGCCAAGCTCTCCTTTCCTTAGTACAAACAGGGACACTGGTCTAAGTTACTTGGAGCAGTTTTTCTTCTACAGCATGCCTGACAAACACATGGAAACAAAACACTCTTAGAAATACAGAAGAGTAAATGGGCATTCAAACTAGTACTTAATAGCATATGAAAGCCAAGAAAAAACTAAAATTTTAAAGAGATCCCTACAGGATCATGAAGACTTTTTTGAAGTTTTTTCTTTACAAGTTTTTGTATTTGAAGTAACAAAGTTCAAACCACGGGTGTGGGAAAGGGTCATTCCTTGCCTTACAAGGGAGTTTTTGTCAAAGACTCATCTGGCTCTGCATGACTGATACCTGACTCATGAATCTGCACATCAGCTCATGGTAGATCTTTCTTCCTTTGCCTTTCTTTTCTTCATCCATCAAACACCAAATCCTTCTCAGTCTTCCTGTACACCCTTCATTTTCTGTTCTGCAGGTCCTGCCACTCTGCAGCAGTCCCTGCTCCTGGTATCTCTTCTCATTATCAAACTGAATGTCTACTTTCATATCTGCATTTTGAAGTGTCTTCCTTTCTGCCCACGCCTCTCTCACCACATGAGAGCTATGGTACAGGTCCCAGTTTGTCACTGCCCCCATGTCCCAGGAAATGCTGTCCAGGCTTTCCAGGATGCCTCCCACCCTTCCTGTGGGCAGCCCAAGGATGCCCTTGCAGCCATAGAACTGGCAACCTTGATGAAGTCTTTCCTTGATGGTATCTCACAAGGAACAGCTGCCAGGGCTACACAATGTGCCAGCAGCCATCCTCATGAGGAATATGTATGCTTTGGGAAGTACCCTGATCCATGTTAGTCCTAGGCCTAGACACACATATCTTCCTTGCTCTGGGTCATGCCAGCGCATCTCTCAGGACTTTCTCACAGACGACCCAGGCAGAGCAGCAGCTAACTGGGATTTATGGGTGTGCATTAGCTCAGCAACTCTGCATGTACTACAGAAGGCTGCAGTGCCCCATAATGTATTAATAGACACTATAAAAACTTGTTGCTGGAAGAAAGGGGATAACTTTCACCATTCAGCACTTTCATACATTAATGACTGTTCCCTCATTCCTGCCTCTCAGCAGCAGCTCTCCAGGAAGCACCATTAAGAAGGCATATTCCAGTACAAGAAAGACATCAGGCTCAGTTCCTTTTAAAGGCACATTTCAATAAAGCTAATTTAACATTCAGATCAGAGGTGCCCTCAGGGGATCTTATGCCTGCCCTGCATGGCTCTAATAGTCAGCTGCACAATATAGGTGTGTAAGATCTGGACATTCCCACTGAATGTGGATTGTCCTAAAAGACTCTTAAGATAAGCCAGACTTTTATTGCACTCCACAATACAGCGATGTTCTGACATATGTTAGAATGGCATAAACTAAATTACATAAAGCAATCAGTTCTTCACTTGTAGTCCAATTTACAGTATTTGCTTCCCTGGTGGAAATTGATAGTAAACTTGATACTTGGATCCTCAGTGGACTCAAGAATGAGTTGGAAGAAAATGAAATCCAAAATGTTTATAGAGATATCAAACCTCACTGGAAAATATTTTATATTTTAGTAGCATTCCACTTGTTTCTTTAAGTGATTCACAGCTTTAAGTAAACAGTTTTGATTGCCTTAATTGTTCTAAAGAAAAACATTTGGATTCCAGTGATATTTAGGAACCAGAACACAGATAAAACAGTGTCTAATAAACAAGGTAAATAATAACAGCTCCTCTTACAGATCAAGTTGTTGGGTTTTGTGATCTCTCTGAGACCTTCATAGCAGAATTTTGCAGGCTCTGAAAATAGTACCTGCTCACATATTGTATCTAAAAAAGAAGGTGGGAATTAGTTCCATCACTAAGCCAAAAAGAGGCTACATTTCCTCCAGAATACCTTAAATTATAGTAAAATCATTCTGTGAGAAACATGGTATTTAAAATATTGGATGTTACAGCAAAATATGAGCACATTCATTTGAGTCAACCAGTTCAGACAGCACAGTGTCTAGATGTAAAAGACTATTTATATACCTGGAGGCAACATAATTCTTTTACTGCATTTTGTAG
This sequence comes from Acanthornis magna, assembly GCA_036785705.1. NCBI lineage: Eukaryota > Metazoa > Chordata > Aves > Passeriformes > Acanthizidae > Acanthornis > Acanthornis magna. The sequence goes on from JAWUZG010000090.1 coordinate 21,735,604, forward strand.
ATCTGTCTTGGCTTTTAAGAACCAGACATTATTATGAATATACCATCAATAGCTTGATGTGAATCACCACCTTACATGAAATGTGATGAGGGTGGATCCAGCTCAGCAGCATACTGAAAGACTGGCCCTAAATTCACTGCCACAGTGGAAGCAATCGCCTTTCCACTTTTTCTCTATGCACCTGCAATTTATGTGGACATCCATCTTAAGCAGGCAAACTGGATCCCAGTCTGTAAGGCCAACCAACCTTTGACAAGCCATAGTCACAAAGTCATAACTGATATTTAAGGATTCCATCAGCCAGTGTGTGTCTCTGTTACTTGTTTGCAACCCCTTGCCAGTCCACATTACCCAAAAAACCTTGATTTAATGCTGGACTATGCTTGTATAAACAACTTTGCTTATTTCTCACAAAATTAGACCTGTTAGGGACTGTCCTTTACAGAACTCTTGCATACATCCACTAAAGCTGTTCTAATAAATCAAATATAATTAAACAAAAATTGACAGCATGAATCTTAGGTTTTCCAATGAGGAATAACTATATTTCTAGAAAGATAGCATATATTCAATAACAGACATGCATACTGATGATAATTCATGCACTGCATAATGTTTTCCACTTTGATGGTTATAAATTACATACTGTAACTTAATAACTTGGAAAAATGTGCTATCCCAGGAATAACTGAGGAAAAACATAAGAGCAGTCACCTGTCAGATCTAATAGAGAGCTGTAACAAATAGCAGCTATATTTATACATATATATTTATAGATATGTAAAACTCCAGGGCTGCAGCTGTTTGGTTCTGCCATATTTACAGAGCAAGGAATGTATGCAAAGTAAAAACATTTTAATCATCACTCTTGTGGTGCCCACCTACTTCACAGCTCTCTGGTACTGTCTGCCATACACTGGTGAACGCATGAGCCTCTGGGAGGTACAGATCTATTGAGCTAATCCCTGCCACCACACAATGCTGCAAAGCCAGAGGAGACGATCCACATCTTTGGATTCAAAATTGATTTTTTTTTCTCTTAAATGCTTCTCCATCCATCAATGTCCAAGCGTAAATGTAGGAAGGTCCTTATGGATTAATTTTTACTCTTGTGTTTCTTCTTATATGCTACTAGAGAAATAAGAGTAAAAAAACAGCCTGGAGAAATATGGACAAATCATTGCCTGGAACACCAAAAAAAAAAATTGCAATTGCTTTCATCTTCCTTCTGTTTTCCCTTTTCTTTGTATTGATCATAAAAGTGATGGAAGTTTTTTGAAGAGGGGAAAGGAAGAAATGATGAAGTGCACCCTCTGTCTCCTGCAGTGTCTATCACCTGAGAAAAGGTTAAACCAGCTTTTAAGTTGTAAGATTTCCCAGAGATGATGCTGTCTTGGCAGGAAGTTTCCACAAAGCCACCTTTGCAATAGGGTGTATGGTTTTGGTCACCCCATTAAAAAGATGTTATTTCACTGGGTAACAGCAGAAGTGGGACAGGCTTTGGATGATGACCAGTGTTAATTGTGGGCAGCAAGTACATCTTTAAGTGGTAAGCTGAAGCAAATCAAGTGGAAAATGCTCACTACTGCTTGGAAATTTAAACTGAGGAAAAAATAGTAGAAGAGACTCAGTTATTAATGCATGGAATATGGAGCTTTGTATCATGGGATTTGCTGTAATGTGTGTCTGGATGCAGTAAAATTTTACCTACAGAAAAACTGCCCAAATTGTAATTCAGGTGACCACAAAATATTGTCTCAGAGCAAGCCAATCTATCAGCTTATTCCTAGCAGAGCTGAAATGAAAATATTCAAAGACAAACAAATTTCAGTAAATCAAATGTCTGCAGGTGCCTCTAGTGATGTAAAAGGTCATTGTCAGGTACATAAACAGTTAATACTTACAGCTGAGAGCAAGACATGGAGAAGAATCTTTCCCTTCAGGTTTCACTAAAATAAAGCATAGATTTTTAGAGAGGTATCTTTATATTAGGCTGCAGGGTTCCTCCTTAAAGTATCGAGAGGCCATTTATTGCTTCAGCACAAAAGCTTAGGGACACTCCCCAACAGTTCAGCCTCTATTGGGAAATCAAATTTCCACAAAATCAACTTTCTATTCAAGGAAAAAATCAATTTTGCTCAAAGAATTCAGGTTTCCTTTGGGAAAATCAAAACAAAATATTTTCTTCACTACATGGGCTTGACCCAAATCAAATGTTTCAGTTCATTTTTTAGCTGAACAAGAATATTTTATTTCAACTCAGTTCAACTTGAAACTGCCTCCAGGTATGCTGTCATGGTGGATATAAATTGCCCAGGAGAATCTGGGAATAAGACAATTTGCATCTCAGCCAGTTAGCTGGCTCATAAGAAAATATTATTAATTCAACAATATTAAAATATCATATTTAGAAAAACAAGACTGAAGCAAAATATTTGGATACTTCCAAACCAAAGTCCTTCATAACTTTTCCTCCCATTAAAAAGTTTTGATATGGGAAAGAAATGTTTAAACAGTTAAAATCGCACATGAGAGAAAGAAATAATTCTGACTCCAATTTCCAGCCAACAAATCATTACATCAGTTTTATGCCATAGTAATTCGTTTGAGATCCACTGGAAGCACAATGGGCAATGACACAACCTAAAGGGATTGAAGGTACAGCGCTACCAATCTGACCTCAGTGCATAGGTTTAGGCAGATAGAAGACGCGTCTTAAGGTGCTCTGTGTTCTCTCTCATATTTAGTTTCCCCTTGGGTTTATAAGTATGCAGAAGGACTTGTAGATCCTTAAATAATAACATGTGGTTCAAAAGGATGACACCCTACAAATCCTCAGGAATACAGCACATCTTTCCAAAACCCATGGATGAATGAGACAATCAGGCTTTTAAAAACAAGATATTAATTCAGCTTCACCTGGGATTGAGCAGAGATTGAAACTAGCATTAGTGTGTGGGATAGATATGGAAATTTAGAGAGCTTCAGTTATATATATATGTGTGTGTGTGTGTATTTTCTTATTACTCAGAAATTATAATTAAACTGAGTTATTCCAGCTTTCCCTTCAGCCTCAACTTCTAATATTCAGTTGTCATTCAAAAGCAATCCAGGGCAAATCAATACAGCCAGTTTCACAGCAAAGACCCCTACAACACCACACCAGTTACCTCATGTTTACAGTCATCAGCACACAGGGCTCTGGTGCTGAAACACCCAGCTTGCTCAGGATCATCACCTGTGAACAGCAAGGCTGAGGGATGCTGCTCCAGGGTGGTTTTCAGAGGGCTCATCTCACTGCAATGGCATGGGTCTCGAAGGCTGAGAGGCCCGGAATGAGCTCAACTGCATCAAAAAGAGAGCAGGGGTTTTTAGTTATTAGTTCTGGTTTGTAATAGCTAGCCTCTGGTTCATGTCCAACAGCCCCTGCTGAATGCAAACAGAGACACCAAACTGTAGTAGTCTCGACCACAACACAAATTATTAACATTCCACTTGCCTCACTTTTAGATTAGAGTGATTGATTAACCTCTGCAGTCACTGCTACATTTACTGATTACAGAATCTATTCAGAACACCAGAGAACAACAGAAAATTCAGAAACCAGGGATTTTAACAACTGAAACAATCCTGAGAGCACCAAATTTGAATTATGTAAACTAGGTTTTTTGCTTCTCCATTTCAGATGAAAATTGTTGAAAAGCAGCATTTCTAGGAAGTGTTTATGTGCACCATGCCAAGCATAAAAACCCTGCCCAAGAGAACAGAATAATGTCCTACAAAAAATTTCCAAGCAGAGCTGGGGAGTAGGGGAGGGGCTGACATGAATCTGATACGTTGGTGCCTTCCAGAAATTAAAAAGCAATATGTAGTCTGTTCCCATGCCAGCTGTGTTTCTAGAGACTGCTTTCTGTCTACCGCAGACCACATTATTGCCATTTTAAGCTAAGATTTCACTTAATTTACATAGGCTGGGACAGACTGCAGCTGTCTGCTGTTAGCACAGACGCGCTGCCTGCGATTGCAGGTCGCAGCATGTGAGGCTCTGCTGTTATCAGCTTGCAAGCTTGTTTGTTTAAAATGCAAGATCATGGGACCTACAGTTTTCCAGAGCTTTCCACCTTTAGGGAAAGCAATGGTCAAGGCTGGCTTAGACATGACTAGTCACCTAGGAGTTGTTCCACATCAAACTCTCAAGGTAGAGCTCAAGCTTGGTTTTGCAAAGGGACAGGAGCCCTGGTACCCTCCTTTTGTTGGGCTCTGCAAAGGAAGATTGGACACTTTTTTTGCTTGATACCTGCAATGATACTCTGTGGAAGGAAAACAATTTTCAGGTTCTTGGGAGGAGGTGAGATGAGTTTTGCAGTCAAAAAAACCCCCAGTCCTGAGATAAATAATACAATAAACTTGTGATCAGTTGCACATCCAACATACTTTGCTAGAAGACATAAGATCACAGATTTGTTTCTGATGTATCAACCTACACAAAAGTGGTTTTAAATTTATCTATGCATCATGTGCAACCTTAAAAACCTTTTAACATACCTGTGTCTCAGTTTCACATATGATCGAATTGTTTTCAGCCATACAAGAGGACGGCTTAGTTTTCAGAAGACACTTGTGTATCTACAGCTACATCAAAGTAAACGGTGCAGTCCTTATATGAAGAGGTTATGACTGTAGCTGCAAAGGTCTTAGGCAAGGCAACATTCAGCTTTTTGTTCCTGATGTGCAGAGTAGATCTGCAGTCTTAAATAAGTTGTTGTACACACCCAATCATAGTGTTTGTCAAGGTCCAACTCAGGCCAAGTTTGGAAGAAATTAACTTCTGTAGTTGGTATGCAAGTATGACTATGAGTCAATTATCTTACTTCATAAACAGTGGACAGCCAAGGCTCATTGATCCAAGGGCAGTGGACTGTTTGCCAGGGTCTTCACTTTGAGTAGTAGCTCTCAAGACCACCCCTCAAAGTTGAGAAATTCCTAGACTCAAGAGATTCTCGGTAAGTGATTAATAGCATGCTAAACTTTGAAATCTTAGCTAAATGACACAAAGGATTGATTGTGCACATATAATCCTTGAGACATAAACCACTGACCAAACCTGGGACTAAGTTTGGAATTAGGCACATATAAACTCCCTTCTGAGAAGGAGCTTAGAACACAAGGATGTCTTTTCTGAACCTCATGACTCAACAGGAAAGTCTCTCTCCCTGCCTGTTTTGTCTGACCCTGTCCTCTATGTCATAGATAATCAAGTGCACCTTGTCATCGGACCTTATTAAACCCCTGTCACATTTACTATCAAGCTTTGCAAAATCACTGGGTTATATCAATAAACATATTGCTCCTTCTTTCTTAGGAGTGACATCCATGACCCACCCATGACTGCTACTTTATAGCTGTCAGGGCCCAGAGCCAGCCTTCTAAGAAAATAACAGGACACCTTTAAATATATTACTTTAAACATAGCTTGCCCTGGGGCAGGGAAATGCACAAGGAAAGAGCCAGCAAGCAGCCTATCTCTCAGAAGAAAAGAGAGGGTTCCTCACCAAGCCCTAATTAAGGGGTCTTGTGCCCTGTTTTGCACAGTAGCTGCATTCAGCAGAAGTGGAGCCCACCTTCTCCATCAGATATGCACTCTCAATTTCATGGGGATGGCTGCCAAACCCTCTGGAGCATGGATGGCAAATTCATTTGGCGAATACAGTAACCCATTTGGGTATTGTATGAAAGGAGGGAGGAAAGCACCTCTTCTAGCTCCTGGGTCAGACTGCCAGGGCTGAAACATGTCTTCATAAACTCAGCATTATCACCTTTTTTTACCAGTTTGTGTTGTCTGATAGTCTTCCAGACTCACCTGTGGAACTGGGAAACTTTAGTACTGGCATGACACATTTCCAAGTTCCACACAGGCACGAGTGGGAGCTACTGCCTTGTCTGCCCCATCTTGCCGGGTTCATCTCTGAGTAAAACTGGGTCAAAAGGAACTTTACTGTGAAAGGCTTTTTTAAAATGTGCCCCACTGATCTGAATGGGCTCCAGGGTGTGCTCTGAGACTCACTTTGGTAGGTTTTGGTCCATGAAGAGATTAGCACATGTCAGTGGAGCTGTAGTAAGGCTCCATGTGTTTGAAGCTCCCTGGGATCTGCAGCAGGTTTAACAGGGCTGCACACAGAGCTGAGCTATGGGAGCAGCCTGCAGCTCCCAAGGGCCTGCAGGGACCCACGGGTACCCAGCGACACTGGCACCTCTCTGAGCTCCCATTGTTAACTCTAGAGCCTGCTTGTACAAATCCATTGCCCTCGGCATGAGGGAAATCTGCAATATATTTCGGGATGCGCAGGGGAGCAGCAGACCCACTCAGCCGGAATTCTGACAATGGTAAGTCTCAGAAAATCTGGGAGAAGGTTTTGTGTTAGGTGGCAAACTGAAGAGTCGGCTATTTCTTGATGCTGTCCTGGCAGCAGAGGTACGAGGCAGAAGCAAGCAGTGTCAGGCTGTTTTGTTTCCCCTTTGCTATATACACGCTTTGCTTTACGGAACTGCTTCATTTGGGACACCCGCTTGGGACAGGCTGCTGGGGTTAGCTGTTACATTCACCTCCTGACAGATGAGTATGACATCAGAGTGACTTAATTTTTTTATAAATATCTATTGCCAATTTGATTCACATGTCAGCACAGACCTGGAGTTAAACCTGATGGGGACCGAATATTATGCCCGTCTTTTAAGGCTGGTGGAATTTCCCCTCTATATGGAAAAAACTTCTCACATATATTTCACTGGAATCTACAATCACAAGCCTTAGATTTTGTCTCTCTCAAGCCTGCATCCTGTAAATCCCTGTAATTGCATGCAGCTGTTTGTGAGCCATCCGCTGCAAATTGAAAGCGTGCACTGAAAAAGCCCCCAAGCAGAGAATCTCTGAAATACACACTGAAAAAGCTGCTGGTTTACAGAAAAGACCCTCTCGGGTCTGCCCTCCCCTGCCCTCCTCTGCTGTCGCTACCTTGCAGTTTATGACATCCAGATAGTGGGAGGTCTGACAATCCGAACAAGGCAGCAAGCAAGAAATTCCATTCCTGTTGCAATCAGTAATTCCTCCGTGGAGGCTGCTTTTTCGTGAGTGTGTGCGCGCGTCTTTCTTCTGTGTCACTTCAAGAAGGGGTCTGATATTATTATTACTTTAAATATAGCGTGCCCTGGGGCGGGGAAATGCACAAGGAAAGAGCCGGCAAGCAGCCTATCTCTCAGAAGAAAAGAGCAAGCCTCACAGCACAGGAACTGGCTTCACTCAAGTGTGCAGTTTAGAAGTCAAAAAACTATTTGAAATACCACCATTGTGGAGGAGACTGAAGAAAAAGGACATGAAACTGGCTAAACAGAGTGAAGAATGTGGTAAACCAGGGTGCAAAGTGCATCTAATTGCAGTTTGAAAGTGGGCTCTGAAGTGCAATGTAAGTCTTCCTTAAATTGTATTCTTTTATAATAATATCTAGCTGTTTAATTTCCATTCCGAAGCCATGCTGGGCCAAAAGGTACAATTAGCTACAAAAATCAGCATGGAGCAGACTGTGTAATCTCTGATATGAGGCTGAAAATGATACTGAAATACAACAGAAGGCAGAGACTATCAGCCATATTATGGAAGATGCACTATAAATAAGAGCATATCTAATTATTTCAAGAGAAAGACACTGGATGGAATCATTAATCAACTTTCTTAATAGGGAAGCGAGAGCTCTGCTGTTTAGTACGGCAAGCTATTTTAATACTGCTGTGTTAGAAATTGTGTGATTACAGTTACCAATAGCAATAAGATGTAGCTTCAGAGGGGAGTCCTAGTGGTTGCAAAAGTTTTATCTCTTATTTCTCCAACATTTTTGCTCCCTGAAGCCTCAAGTCCACATTCTCTATCCTACAGCCTGGTTTTACTTTTCAGCTGGGTTTTCGATATATGCCAACATTGGACTTCCTATGGAACTGAAAACAAAACATTTCAGCTTTCGGAGTAATTCTGGTATGTTTTTCTACATCACACTAATGGTAAAAATACAGTCGACAAAAGATTGTGTTCCCTCAACTTCTGGCATGGAGAGCTGAGGAATATAATGCCCAATGGTGACAAAGGGCGATAATTTCCTGTTTTTCACTATTTATCTCTGTGGTTTTGGACTTAGCAATGGATATTCTTTGTGTTGAAGAGAGCTCTGTGAACCCAACTGCAAACTCCTTCATACAAATAAATCATGAGAGAAGATTCTACAGAAATGTTTATGGAGCTGGAGAAATTAATATATCACATCTCTGCAACTTGACTGTGAACTCTGACAACCTAACCAATCTTTCGTGTGAAAGTAACATGAACCCATCGTGCTGCCCTTCACAGAAAAACTGGCCGGCTTTGCTGACAGTGATAGTGATTGTTTTAACCATTGCTGGAAATATTCTTGTCATCATGGCTGTTTCACTGGAGAAAAAACTACAGAATGCCACTAATTATTTTCTAATGTCACTTGCAATAGCTGATATGCTGCTGGGTTTCCTTGTCATGCCTGTGTCGATGTTAACCATACTGTACGGTGAGTATTATCTGTGTAACCTACTGTTTATATTGACAAGCCTTAAACATTGCATGCATTAATATCTTGTTATTATTTCGTTCTCTGACCACAGAAAATTGTTATCACTCTATAAAAGTTGAAATATATGTTACTGGTTAATGGACGAAACAGGTGAAGTACTTGAATCTTTTCCTACTTTATAGTTCCAGCTACAGGCATTTTAAACACAGTCCAGAATATTAGTTTATTACTCAGTTGTCGGATGAATTGTCTCAAAGTGTATATGAAGATGCTTTGTTCTTTCTATTCCTTTAAGGTTTTTTCCCTGGCTCATAATTTTCATATTCCTAATGACAATGTAGGGTCCTACCAGTTACTTTGCTCTGCAAATATGCACTGAAGTACTAATGACTACTTTTAGATTTAAAGTAGGCAAACCCCTCAATGATTTTAATGAAGTAATACAAATGTAAATAATTTTCTTATCACTAATAACCTGCTTAGACATCTACTTACCAGCAAATGCTGGAATAAATATTGCAGGAGTTAAGAAATGGATAGGCATTAATTCTGCCTGTTTAGTAACATTTACAAATGCAAAGCTATAATTTCTTAAGAGAAGTTATTTAAGTTAATAATGACTCACAGTTCATGTCCTTGCAGGTGATTAACAGCAGATCTTTCTTCTCATTTTTACCAAAATCTTTTGCAGCAGAGCTCACATAGGAAAAAGCAGCACCCTGTGTGTTCAGCACCAATTTTGTCAGGCTGTTACTATCCCTAAACTTCAGAAATGAGCCTTCCAGCACCACAACTGAATTGCTACAGTTCAAAGACAAGTTAGACACTGTCAGGAGGAAAGTGAGATTGTTTGGAAAGATTCTATTACTTCACTATTTTGGGACTTAAGGTCCAAACATGAGCCTGTCACTTAAGGGAGATTTAATCCAGAAAACTGGAAGTTTATTTCCCACTTTCAGTATCTCTACACAGATCGCCCTCAGTAGCATTTGCAAACCGCACTTGGCATCAGTGACGGTGCAACACTGTGATTTACCGAATTAGTGTGCGATTACCTGCGGCGGGAGAAACCTCGTGAAACAGAAATTGTCCGATGGGTGAGATTTAAGCCGTGCGTGGCTCCCTGAGACAAGCAACAGGGACTCCTGCTGGCCAGGCTCCGCTGCCGGGGGAAGAGACGCTCGAGTTGCGTGTCTCGGGAGGGATTTGGGGTCGGGGCGCCGCTCCGCACGCCGGGAAGCTGGAGCCCTGCGCTCCCCCGGGGAAAGGCTGCGCCGCGCTCCTTGGCGACAGCCGGGCCACCGGAGCCGCAGGGCACCCGAAGGCAGAGGGGAGGGGCTGGCCTGGCTTTGCCTCCTCTACCCCTGCTTTTTCGCTTGCAAGATCAGGAATGGAAGCAGCTCAGCTTGGGGTGAAAAATCATCTGGTGGTGCACAGAGAGTACCAGGAGAACCATCTTGGTGCACCATCAACCTCCAGGAGGATCAGTGATGCCATGGACGGAAACCTCCCTTCCACCGGAGCATTGTCTTGGTCTCAGCGGCTCAACTTCAGCCACATCGCCTATGTTGACAGTCTTGAGCCCAAACTGGAGGCCTTTGCACACGTCTGCTCTGCCGGGACACCCCCAAGGCTGTGGAACAAATGTGCTCCACTGCCCCTTCTGCAGCCCCTTGGAAGGGTATGGTGACTGCTTTGCTCAAAGGAGAGATGATTGTCTTGAGAGCTTTACAGCTACTGTGGGCAATTCCGGTTCAGGTGCCCAGCCGTGCCACCTATGTGTCTGTCCCAGTCTGCACCCTTTGGGCTGGGCAGGGCTCTCCATCCACCCAGCAGCCCCACACCCTGCTGGACAAGGCGGCACCCAGTAAGTCCTGCCAAGGTGGATGTGCCTACAGAGTAGAAAACTTCCTGGAGGACGTTATCTACACCCTTCCTAAGGGTATGCCTTATTACATCCAGAGTTTTCTCCTCTCACGTACCTTCCCCGTTCTTGAACCTGTAGTCTCTAAGGAAGTTTATCTGGCAGATGCTGTTTTATCCCTGCCCCATCCTGGTTTACAGCAAAGACAAGAAGTCTAGAAGGATATGACAAATGTGTTCCCAAAGGTCACTGAAGCAAGAGAACAGATGTATGTTGTCAAGTGTAAAAACACTTTAACAGCTTTCGCTGTGTAAACTGGCCTGGCCTGACAGAGAGATGCTACTGGGAAGTCATGCCTCTGAAAGCCAGCCTTCACACAACACACTCCAGGGACCAGATTTCCCAGCAGAAGACCAGAAGACATTATAAAATACGTCCATAAATGCTGTATGACTTGTCAGGGTCAGCTCGGATTACAGCAACCCAAGAGCACCAAAGAGTAGGTCTCCTCAGTGTTCACTGAGACTAAATTTGATTAGGCACAGACCTACCTCCTCTGCCTCTCCCTCCATTCCTGCTGTTGCAAATCTTGTAGTGTATCTCCAAAGGAGATGGGCACTCCCCAAAATACTAGCATGTTCTCACAGTACAAGCTTTGGCCTTGCTCCATGCCACACCATCATGGGCAGCTTGGGTAATGTGCTCTAAATTAAAGCACTACAAGATAAGGACCCTGGTAACTGCAGCACTTGCTCCAAGGAGAGCTATTAGTGGTTCCCTGCAGGAATGGAAGCGCTTTTGAATGGGGGTCCTGTAGGGCTCCACTTAGTCTGGGTCTGCTTAGTACTGCTCCTAACAACTTGGACAGTGTGCGGAATGTGAGCTTACCCAGCTTTCCAAAAGCACCAAGCTCGGTGAGGTTAAAAGCACTCTGAGGGACAAGATGAGAATCATCAACAAGAATCTGGAGTCCCCGAAACCAACAAATAACATTCAGTGAGGATAAGTGCATGGGTAAAGAAACAAACCAACTCTGCTGGGGAAATTCACAAGTCAGGCTTCAAGAATGCTGAACAAGATCTGGCTGTCAAAATGTATCATTAGCTAAAGGTGCTTCACTAGCATGATATTTTCATACAAAAGGCACTTATCATTCCATGTTGTATAAGTAAAGCCATTCCCTTCAAGATCCATGAAGAAATCTTGTATTTCACTTAAGAGTCAGGAGACCTTTGCAAGAGTACCAAGTCCTGTGTTAGTCACTGAATGCATGTGCAAGATGCAGATAAATTAAACAGATTCCAGGGCAGAGAAAGAAGAAGTACAAAAGTTTTAAAAGCACAACCTGTAAGAATAAGATAAAGTACTCAGCTTTTCTTAGACTGGAAGACAAAAAAATAAACACAAAACTAGGCAAAACATGATAGCCATCTCCCAACAGCTTCAAGAAAGGAAAGTAAACAATTAATCTTCATAGGTAGTGGAAAGAACAAGGAAAAAGTAAGGGCTTAATTTGCAGCAAAGAAGCTGTAGGTTGGATATTGGTAAACACTAATGCATCTGCTTTGGATTGCATTCCCTGGAGGAGCCTATCAATATTCATTGACAGAGGGAATATTCTTATTTAGGTATGAGGTAGAGGCCTAAAGACAGGTGAAATAAATATCACTGGTATGCAACAAAATAATTTCTTTTCTTTAGCTGCCATTAAATCTGAAGTTTTACTTTCAGAATTAAGGCAGCTTTGCATATCAGCAGGTGTTCATAATGCAGTAATTACAGGGATAAAAAAATCCAAAAACAAAATTGAGAACTTGTAGGTCTACAGTGATAAAATTACTTCTCTTTCCATAGATTTGCTGCCAGAAATGTTTAATTATAGCATCAAGTACTAGCATTATGCAAATAGAATTAAAAAGAAAAAACATATGCTGCCTGTAGCCTGGGAAAAAAGCAGAGTTAACCCCAAAAGCTACAGTTAGAAGGCTTCAAGCAAATAAAGATATTTTCTTAAAACAGTGTCAGGCAGCTTCTAAATGTATCACTTGCTACTATCAGTACTTACTACTATCCTAGAAAGATATATGCACTAAGACGTGTCACAACAAAAGATATCTGCCACATCTTCAGCTGATGCCAACTTTCTCTTGTGCAGGGTACGAATGGCCTCTACCTAGAAAGCTCTGTGCCATTTGGATCTACTTGGACGTGCTCTTCTCCACTGCGTCCATCATGCACCTCTGTGCCATCTCACTGGATCGCTACATTGCCATTCGAAACCCCATCCACCACAGCCGCTTTAACTCAAGAACTAAGGCTTTTGCCAAAATAATTGCTGTTTGGACCATATCAGTTGGTAAGTGAGGCAATATTTCAGCATGTAATCAGAGATTTCCAGCTTTTGAAAGGATTTGACATATATACTGCAGTCTAAAACTTTATTCTCTGCCTGCAGTATTTTGCTTTCCACAGTCTAAGAAGTGCTGTAATGTAGTAATTATGCAATAGAAATCAACGACAGTGGGAAATGGAGGAGAACTGAGAAGCACTGAAAGAATATACATCAGCGATAGCATGACTGCATTCAAGTTTGCTTTAAAGATGTGTTTATTTCCCATATTGATTATCCATCATTACCTAAACATCTGAAAAGAAAAAAATATATCAACTGAAAAAAGTATTTCCCTGTTTTATGCAAGTCAGTTGTTCCCAATTTCTTATTAGGGTTATTTGCTTAGAGATTTTTCTTGTGGGCAGATCTTCTCTGCCCTTCTCAGTGTGTATGGTGGGGAATTTATGCATCCTATTTAGGAGACAACAGATACTGTGTACGGTGTGAATGAGAGGAGTCTCTCCAGAGGACAGTTCAGAGTTACAGTCTAAAATAGGTGTTTTGAATGACCCAGTACATGAATCTCTTTCTGCACCGGCAAAACCCAGAGCCTCAAAACTAGGCATGGGAACACTGATCTTTCATTCCCATGGTGGCAGCACATCCAGAGCAGTCTTATGGCATGGGAGTTGGAAGAATCTGGTGTCTGACATCATCAGGGATTTCCTCATACATGTGGTATGGAGGTTCCCAAATATTTTGAAAACACGGCTCTCTTTCAGCTTTTGTGGTTTTGTAGACCCTTGAGCATTGGCAGCTCACTTATTCAGAGGCAGGAAAAATTCACTCTTTTGCCCTGGAAGAGATGTGAGCTGTCAGTAATCAAAGGCAATTAGCCACTTCCCTGGCTAATACAAATTACTGCAAGTGGTAACTGTGATCCCTTACCACTCTTCCAAGAGGAGAGAAAGGAGATGATGCCTAACATGCTGCCAGCCTGGCACTCTAAATCATCTCCTGACCTCCCTCTTGATCCTGGCCCACGGTCTGAGAAAAAGAAGCCTAGGATTGTTAGGATTTAAAATAGTTGTATCTTCTGCCGCACAGGAAGAAATGGTGGGAGTCCTCACTGAACAGGAGGAAAGGTCTGCATGCTCCACAACCTGATGAGATTCGACAGTGTGTGGCTCTAAGATGCATTCAGCTGATCAGATGTAGATGTCTAGCACAAGCCAGGTGAACCCCACTGTAAAAATGTCTAGCTCTCAACTACAAAGGAAGCTTATAGCACCTGAGATGTAGAGGTCTTCATTTAGATTAGATGAATCATATCTTGTCTCTTCTACAGCCACATTTGAATTAATCCAGTTGAAAATATATTAGTCTGTCCATTTTTTTCAAATTTTTGATGCTGCTAAGCGCAAGTATTTTCAGTGCATTTCTCTATATGTCAAGCATTCCTTAAAATTGTACATATTGTGTTTGTCTGCATTTGTATGTGGTGCCTTGTGCTTAGTGTGTGCAAAATTACTGTCCTTTTTAAACACAGATTCACAGAAAGATCAGAATGACCATTCCAGGGGTGAACCAATGGTCCACTCTGATCAGCATCTTTTCTCAGACAGGGGCTTACTGACAGAGTATCTGAATTAGCTCACTATTAAAAGGAATCCAGAAAAAAAAGTGTTATTTTAGCCCTATTAGTTAGAACATGGTTTATGTCCTGTAGCAGGAGGGTTTATTTCTTTGATAGCATGATAGTCTGTTTCAAAAGTTATGGCTTTTCTTTGCAGTAATAACTGATAACATATCCATAACCTTTTCTGCTCTCTGGAGAAACTTTCTTCTAACAGTGTTGGGATGAGTCACAGATGTTACTTGTTGCTATTAGGGCAAGTGATAGCAACGTGGTCACTATTTATAAAACTCTGAAAAATACAACTCCTTATTTTATTGGAAATCACTCAAGTGTGGCATGAGTGAAGAGGACAGAGTCCTGCTTTACTGTAGATGGATAAGGACATGTGTAAGGGAACAGTGGATGTTAGGAAAATAGGAAGCGTTATAGGGTAAAGTCCATCTCATTCACATATTATGTGTCACCAAAACAGTGAGAACATTAAATAGGTATAAATGAATGTAGGCAAGGACACTCAGGTGGGAAAGGATTGAAGTGTAGCTCAGCTGGTTTCTAGTCTCTTGGAAGCAAGGGGCACGGGGAGACCAGCTGAAGGGATACTGGTTGGTTTCCATCCTGGCAACAAGCTATGGCAAGTGGGATGTGCTCCAGAGCACAGATAAGGAAGCAAATGCATAGGAAGCTATAAAAAACTGATGAACCAGTCACTGCCAGGCTGGACTGGGTTTGCACTGTGCCATATTGCTATATGAATAGAATAAAGAAAAATGCCAGTATTATAAGGAATCTTGACAGATCCCAGATCATCCAAGCAACCTGCTGTCAGTCAGTCATCAACCCTTATCCTCCTGATCTGCCACCATCCAACTAAGACTATATAGGAAATGGGTTTCTGAAAGTGCTTTCTATATCAGTTACTAATAGGAAATGCTTTCTGAACAAAGAGGTGCACCATGTATCATTTACCAGTCTCCATGCTCTCAGTGCTGCTTAGACTGACAGGGCTATAAATCATTTAACTCTTTGCATTTTCACTTAGCTATGGCTGAGAACTCTCACTGGGATGAGTGAGGTGAAGATGGTGAAACATTGGCATAGGTTGCTCAGAAAGCTGTGGATGCTCCATCCCTGGAAGTGCTCAAGGCAAGATTGGATGGGGCTCTGAGCAGCCTGGTCTAGGAGAAGGTGTCCCTATCTGTGGGGTAGGGGAGTTAGGATGAGATTATCTTGAAGGTCCTTTCCAACTCAAACCATTCTACAATAGCTGGCACAGGCAGAGCTGGTGCTGGGTACAACACACTCTCCACAGCACACGGTGCTGCTACCATCTCACTTACAGATTCACATCCAAAGTTTTGCTCTCCAGCCTCAGATAGATATCCTTTGACCTCCCCATGCTCCTACACTTTGCAGCTGAGCTGGTGACCTGTGAACTCTCTTGATGTATGAGACGGAGTGTAAAAAGCAAGAGAAAGAAATGAAAGATGTTATGTTCCCCTGTGTACAGGTTCATTTTAGCAGAAGAAGAGGGGGGAAACAGCCAACAGTTAGTGTGTGTTGGCAGCACATTTCATCAGTTCCACTGACCATGCTGACAGCTCAGGCAGAACTGAACAGCACTGATGAACACACAGGGCTTTTGGATGCTGCCTTTGACCACCCTCAATATGGAAACAAACCGTTTAATCCTACCACTTGACTTTCAACCTTCTGTCTTTCAACTCATTCTCTTTCTGCAAGAGGATCTTTCTTCTGTTGCCATTAGAATTTAATTTCACTAACAGCCTTTGACAAAACAGTATTCAGAGCTTTCTGGAAATCCAGCAAAATTATATCAGCTGGATTACCCTTATCCACCTGCTCACTGACTCCTGCAAATTCTTCTAGCTGTATTGTGGGGCAAGGGTTCTAGCTGATTTGTAGGGCCTGAAGAAGCTCTTCTAGTGCTTCCCACCCCACCTAGATTATAACTTCTAGTGTACCTAATCATTTACACTTTTGTTCACTAAATTTATGATTTTCCTTTTATTCACTAAATACACAAATATATTCAGTGGATTTTAACCAAAGGCAGTCAGTGATCTTCCTTCCATCGGCTTCAGCGACACACAAAGCATTTTAAAAACAGCAGAAAAGAAGCACAGATAGTTTAATTTATTTGACTTCTGAAATCTTGATTTTCTCAGTTTAAAAAAAAAATGTGCTAACATTTGTTTTTACATTTAGTGAAAGAAGAGCATTTAGCCAGAAGCCTTTGTTTCACTAGACCATGTAATGCCACAGGCAATTGGTTTAAAATAGATTCTAATTACTGTAACAGATTCTAATGGTGTCTTTAATTCTTAAATCATCCAGTATGCACAGTGGCTAGATAATTAGATTATTTGTAGCCGTTGAAGGCAAAAGCTCATTAAACCTTGAAAATTATTCCATTTGTTATAAAGCACAGAGGTCATTATTAAGAACAGGTGTAAAAAGCCAAAGCATTTCCCCCTGCTAGAAAAAAGTAGAATTTTGAATAGAACTGCAATCTATAGAATTGTAAATAGAGTCTGTACTGAAAAATACATGTAAAAAAATACCTTTGAGTTCTAAGTGGTCCTAACAAACACATTGCTCTGTGAGAGGCCAACAGTGCATCATTTCTTCCTTGAAAGGGTAACATAAAAGAATTACAGGCATGAATGTTAAGTCTTTACACATAACATTCCTCAGTTCTTATTTCTCTCTTTTCCTCTGTTAATGGTCTAAGTAATGTGAAGTCTGATGAAGCTCAAGCAGTCTAAGCTTTCTCTTATCATTCCTCACTCAGCCTACACATCTGTTCACTGCCTTCAGGCAGTCTCTGCACTCCCCAGCCACTAACAACTTAGATTTATTCAGTACTTTTCATGCAAAAAAAAAAGTCCAACATGGATCTGGATGAAGCTGGTAAAATACCTCCCACCACATAACTCTAAAATTTTGCCATTGCTTTTGAGGCTTCACAAATGAGAAATACTGTACCATGTGAAGCAACATTCTCTAAAATGCAGGGTGAAGTTAGCTCCAGGTGTACAAATCAAGCTCAGTGCAACTGAGCCCGCAGATAATTTGGCAGTGTGACATTTTATGCTGACACAGAGGCTTACACCTCCTTCATAAGCAGTCTGCAATTTCTCTGCATGACTTCTTGCTGCCATACAGTGTATGAAGGGCCAGGGAAGCAGCAGGGATTGGGAGAATTCAACCACCAGTGCCTCCGGATTGTGTTTTGCTGAGAGCTTTGGCCTCCTTAGGCTCAGTCTTCTTTCTGTGAAGGACAGCTTTCATTTGAAAATTCCTTTAGAGTTTTCAAAAGGTACAAACAGCCAATCAACTGCAGGCTGTGAGTCCCTGTCCTGAATTGACTACACATCCATTTCTTCCAGATGACATAATTTGCCATTTCAATCAAGTCTAATTTAGGGATGCCTTGGCATAGGAAAATACCATTTGTTCTAACATGGAGTATACTGCCAAAATATATAAAATTGCAAATAATTACACACTGAACTGTACTCTGACAATATAGATTTCAAGCTGAGCACCTAAATATCGAAGTGCTGGAGCTAAAGTTGAAATATCTACTACACTTCTTTCTCATCTAGTCATTCACTCTTCTTCCATTTCTTCTTTTGAAGACCTGACTTTGCATTCTTAGGAGTTTTTATAATCATTTCCCTAGGGGACAGTTATTTTTATCATACTCATGAAACCATCTCTCAGAGAGTGAACATACTGTTTGCTCACTCCAGCTGCAGGATCTCAGTGGCAAACATTGTAGGTTTTGTCTTTGAGCAACACTGGGACCTTTACCATTTGTGGATGTAGATGCCACCATGAAAAGAAAAGGAAATAGTAAAAAATTGTTGCACAATATATAGAGAAATTTGCATCAATTATAATGAAGGGTGTTGGCATGGAATTTCATGAATAAAGTGTTAGAGCTTCAGAACCATCTCAGAAATAGAATCTTCATTGTATTTCTTCACAGAGGCACAATGTATGAGGCTCAATAGTCATCAACTATTATGTCAGTAGAAAGTTCATTGCTGTACTAATGGCTCCTACAGCAGTGACAACTAATGAGAAAACAAGCCCTTCATGTATAGGTTGTCTGGGGGAAGGTAATGTTCAGTTCCATGGGAAAGGAACATTTGGTGCTGTGATGAACATTTCTGAGTTGACTAGCACATGTATTCTGGTTATGAGGCATTACTTAAGATGGTTCTGAGAACAAGACATAAATATCCTATTTATTTTCCTCATTGATGTAAATTATTCTTGTATTTCCCATGTAACAGAACCCTTTGCTTGATTTGTTCTTCCCAGAACAGTGAACACATCCACCAGACCATCAGCTTACCACACATATCTCCCTCCCATAACTGTGAAGGTTCAAAAACCTAGCATTTTGAACTTGCATATGTTTTTTCATCAGACAGGGAGGTGTTACTAACATTATATTTTCCTTTATGGAAAAAAATGCTTAAAGAAATGTGAATGATTGAACTGCTTTCTAAATTCTCCAGATTTGGAAACACAGAGATAAAGAAATGAGACACAGGCACGTGTCCATAGGGACACATTTGCAAACCAAAGACATTGAGCAACACAACATTCATCTGGATAGAGGAAAACACATTATACCAGTAAATATGTGTCATCAAAGGAAGAATAATTACTATGTATATATTTACCATGTTCTTGGGGTAATTACATCAGGATGAGATAAAGGGTTTTGCCCATGGTAAAAGCACACACTCATTTTGCGAGAACTTCTTTTGCAAGAAGACATTCTGCCTTACAGATAAAAAAGAGGAATGAGGAGTGGTCACGATATTGTTGTGTGGCATTTCTTTCTGCATTGGTTTTATTTTTACAGGCAAGTTATAAATGGTAGAGCTGTATTTTTAATAGCACATCTATGGGAAAAGAACCTAATTAGTCAAGGTGCTGATGAAAGAATTTGTTGTATTTTTTTTTTTAAAACCTGGTCTTTGTTCTGAAGACCATAAGGACCATGTTCTTCTTCCTCTTTAAGCCACCAGCAAAGAAGCATTAAGTTCATTTGGACCAGGCCTGTCCTATTATCAGGGGTTTTTGAATGAGTAAGAAACTGTTGATGGGTGCCAATATGACCTATAATCAGCCGATCTCTCTTGTAGGGTACATCAGTGTATATGGAATGTTTTAAGAAAAAAGGCAGTAACAGCACAATGTCTATTATAAGTTACTCCCCCTTCTCTGAAAGGCTGTATTTTTCAGCCCTTCATGTACCCAGCACAGCGTACAGTACATACAAGTATTCAGAATGGATTCTCCCTGCAGAGGGGGAAGGATGAGA
This sequence comes from Acanthornis magna, assembly GCA_036785705.1. Taxonomy (NCBI): domain Eukaryota; kingdom Metazoa; phylum Chordata; class Aves; order Passeriformes; family Acanthizidae; genus Acanthornis; species Acanthornis magna. The sequence goes on from JAWUZG010000090.1 coordinate 21,755,395, forward strand.
CTGGGTCCTGTCGCAGGATACCCTTTTCTGCAGAAAGTGTCATGTGAGGTATTGCAAAGTGCAGAAAGGACTTGTTCACAGGCCTGCTCTAATCTTTCTCCAGTAGGTCTCTACAACAATACATGCTCAAAAGAGGATCCCCTATTCACCAAGAAATTACTTGAGCATTTCTAGTCAGAGGAGCTGGGATTTCTGCATAGACCACATTCAATGCAAATGAGAACAAAATAAATGAACAAAGAATTATGTTGGGACTCATAAACTCTGTTTTCTGTACACTGTAATGGCATTTAATCACCTTCTAAATTAAAAATGGTGCTGTTAAAGTAGCATTGTTTTGCATAAAAGAAAATGTCAAGAAAAGAGAAAATTTCACTCATTTTAAAATTATACAGAACAAGTTCCTTTATGTATTAAATTTGTTTTAAGCCAAATGTTTTGTTTTATGATGTTAAGAAATGTTCATGTATCACAGAATTCTTTAAAATTAAATCCTTACATTTATCTTTATCAGCAGGAACATTGCAAACTATTGAACACTCAGGCTGCAATTAACTTTCCCCACACATTACTTGGCCTGTGCCATTGGCATTCCTAAGCAGAAGCCCAGCTAATGAAAGTCAGGGGTTTTGTCAGAACTGAGATAACATATTCTTAGTTACCTGCAACAAATTTAGAAACACCTGTCAGGTGATTTTTCCTATGATGTCCTCCAGGGTCATTGATGGAAAATAGCTTGTTGAGCTCCTGTGATGTCCTGAAAGCAGGCTGTAGCATCATGATAAAGGCTCTCTTTTCTGCCTGATCAAAATTGGAATCTGTGTATTTCACAGTACTCAATCCTGCCTTTATGATGGAAGTAAATCACACCCACTGGGAAGTCTTATTTCCTTTTGGCAGAACATAGCCCTTGTTACAATTTTTTGTATTTGATCTGAGTTTTGAAATGTCAAATTGACCGCTATTGCCAGGATCACAGACTGAGCTGAACTGTGAGTATCCTGAGAGAAAAACGGTGTGATTTTAGATCCCAGGTGCACTGAGTGAGCAGCATAAATTTCCCTTACAAGCACAGAAGTACTCAGAAGTATTAGATTGAAAGTTCCCCAGTTAAATGCAGCCCTGCCTTGCATACCACTGCAGGACATGAGGATGTCACTCCTGTGTTTCTTGTTGCAAGGACAGTTCATGTATTTATTTTTCATTTTCCAGGTGCTTTGTGACATTTAACAGAAAGGAACCATGCTGTAGCACCCATACAGACACCAGTAGATGGGAAATGTAGGCAGATACGATCCCTTTTTATCTCTTCTTCAACCCTGTTATCTTGTAAATGTGACCAGGGCATTGACTGGTTTAGCAGAGTTCAGTCAGGGTGAAGGGCATTAGATGCAGGGTGGAGAGTGAAACATAAAGCACAGGATCCTGACTCATCATATTCAGACCTGTGCATGTCTCTAATGTGTTTCTCATTCTGTTTTTCCTTCCAAATTATCCATCACATCAGGACATCTGTCCCAATAACTGTCCAGCCATTGCTGCAGTCTCCTTGTAAAATTACTAAGAAGCTGACCATTTGCTTATTAAGCAGCTTCTGCAAGCAACCACAAAAGAAGGCACAGAAAAACAACTGGGACATGATCTAAGGTATAGAAAATCCAAAAGAATTACAGTTTTTGTTATCTGTTCCCTTCAGATGGAGTGTGAAATTATTGTAAAAAAAATTATAATAATTTTAAAAATTATCTGATAGCTACAGTCAGTCTCCTTTTAAACTACACAATGAGGCCAAGTAGCACTGCAGTAGAAACCTCAGAGATACTAACAGAAATCTCTGTTCAGTTCAGTGAAGGATTAAGGCAGAGTTAAGTAAATTATCAGCATTCACCAAATCACACCATGTAATAATTAAAAGACACGGACATAAAAGCTGGGATATTAGGGGTTCTTGCCACTTAGACTGCTCTAGGAGGCAACACATTATTTGCTTATGGTAGTGGAATAGCTAAGATATTTCCATAATTTCTAGCTTATTGCTGCTATAAGTATTTTTTTAAGCATTACTGTGTATGTAGCATGTATAGTATAGCATGTAATAAATTAGACCCGAGGATCCTTTAGGAGCTTCATAGCTAAAAAGACAAGCTGATAATGTATGACCTAGGAAGATCCTGTAACAAAGGTTTGGTATTCCTTCTTCTCAAAGCACTATTATCCCCAAATCTGCTCTCCTAGAGGCCTGAACAGTGAACATTTGAGGACATTTGACATGAAATACAAAAAGGTCCTATGCTAAACAGAAGGGGTTTCTGTAGGATCAACAGGTGGCTGGAGTTGATCCTACACAGAGGCTCTCTTCCTTTGCAAATTAACGTATTTACCTAAGCCAGTGTCAACCATAAATTTGCAACTTCTTTTGAATAGAAGTTAAACCATTGCTACCAGGAACTTAACACCAATGCAATATAAACAACATTGAGTATGCAGAAAGAAAAAGAGTGTTTGACATGCTTTGTTGCATTTTGCTGAGCCACAGAAGTAGCAGCCTTAAATAGCATGAGGAGAACCCTGGCCCTCTGTGCAGAGATAGGCTGGAGACCTGTGGAACCCCTTGCAAATTTTCAGATTGAATATTAGCTCTTTATTATAAGGCCAGTCACTTTTCCTCACCTCTAATCACCACGGAAGAAGGGGTTATAGAGCTGTCATCAGGCTCCGTCCCCTGGAGGAGAACACCATGCCCAGCTTCCTTCCAGCTCCCAAATGGCAGCAGAATTGCAGCTGCTGTCCACCTTGGGCTTGGGCTCTGCTCAGCTAGCATCCCCCAGGCAAGCTGCTTTCTCAGCTTCCCGTCCACGCTTAACCAGACATTGTCTTACTATCCACTCCTTCCAGGCTTGGGGCCAGTCCCAAGTCTCAATCCTACCAAAGACCAGACTGCAAGAGGAGTAATTTCATCTCAGATGCAATGTGGCAATGTGGTACAAAAACATTGCCAAATCACTCCCATTAATGTTTCTTTGTCCCATCTTTAAGGATGGGCTAAGTTTTCACATGGGATGGTGCTTTCTCAAGAGGATAAGTTGGTTCTACATGATGTGATAGCATGCTCCTTACCCGAGATCAGGTTGAGTGGGTTCCTCTGGATCAGTAAAGAGGAAAAGGAATATTAGACTCTATTATTGGCTTTTAACCTCCTAGAGATCCTGGAGCTTAACAGCTCTGTCTGACCATCTGTTGCAAAAGTAGGCCCAGATGCCTTCTTGTCTCCTTCTTCGCTGTAGATGCATTCATAACAACTTCTATTTGCACAGTAATCTGCTTGTATTTACACAGTAATCTACACAAGACATTTACTTTTTGTCTAAATGTTGGCACACTTACTGAGTCTAGAGCTGGGGTCTTTTGACATCTTTTCCAGGTTTAATGTCACTAAAATATTCATAACCAGACCATGAGGTCTAACCAAGCACAGTAAAAAGGAGTTTCATCAAATCCATGGGAGACCTGGCAAAGAATATGGCATGCGGTACACATTAGTTTGTCCTTTAGCCATATTGTAAAAATTTTATATATTGGGCAGTTTGGTATTTCTTACTTATCTAGGAAAAGTTGTGTGCCTCAGTAGATAGAAATTCTATAGTAAATTAGCAGTAGATTGAATGTAAGTACATGTCACCTACGAGAATATTTCTGTATAAATTGCTAAAGTGTTTCAATTTTCTGAGGTTTCCACATCTTCTCTCTATTTGCTGGCCCTAGAAGTGAAGGTTTTGCCTGCAGGTGTCCCTTATAGAAAGTGTGCTAAGTCCAAGCAATAAGACTTTTCCTCTACAAAGACAGAATCACTTCAGAGCTTCAGTCAAAATGAGGCGATGTGCAGTGACAGGTCAAGGAGGTCATTAACTGGGAACTACAAGCACATTAAGAAATAAATTTAAAAGTTTATATTAAAATATGAAGAGTAGCTTTGGGATTTGTGACTGCCTCCCTGCTGATGAGAAAACAGACCAGGCAACACAGTTTTGTCCAGCAATTTCTTACCCCTTGGAGGCCTCCCCTCTGCCCACTGCAGTCAGCAGACAATGAAGGCAGCCTGTGCCAACCTGTGCTAGCATCAGATTTAGAGGGTTTTGTTGCAATAGCAAAACTTCCTCTTTGAGCTTGTTCAGTTGAAACCACCAGCATCTGAACACCATTGCTCCTTGCTGCACACATGAATGGCATCATCCGAAATCCCCAGTCCCTAAATTATTTTTCAAAATAAATTTCTTCAGGACATTTATAAACCTTTCCTTATTATTTCTAGCTGTTTGATAAGTGTGGACTTCTATATGCCTCTGCTACTCCCTTTAGTGACTGGGTAACTGTCTTAGACAGAGGGATAACAACAACTCTCAATTTGAGATCTCTGTGAGAGGCCAATAAACACCTTGGAAGAAGCCTCTGCCCAAATCAAAAATAATGTCACTAGCTGAAAAGCAAAGATTGTACTGGGGGAGAGGCTCCACTGGAAATTGCTATGCAAAAGGTTGTGTCTTCTTCAAATACTCAGAAGGCCTAAAAAAAATCCAACAAGAAAATTAGAAGAACCAGAGCATAAACAAGTCCTGCAGCATAACTAACAAAGAGAATTTGAGGAGTGCATAGGCAGGAAAAGCACTTAAAGCCAAAAGAAAAGAAACTGCTTCCAGCTGTTGGATTCTTCAGCTGCCTTTAGGAAATAGGGCTGTGTACACATTTTGAGGACTATACCAAAGCAGAAAGCAACTCCATCAGCGGCTTCCTTTGCCATAATTCAGGCCACTCTGGAGCCTGGGGTTTCCAATCAGTTGGGTCAAAAAGGGGCACCTGTCCTTCATTTCTTGCACTGTCCTCCCTGTAATTCTCCTCTAATCCTGTTTCTATTTAATTTATTGTCACAGTTCCACAAATTAATTTAGAGAGACATATTTCTGTTCTTGTAAGAAATAGGCTTCAGAAGCAAGGACATAAATGAAAAACATTAGGAAACACAGACTTCTCTGATTTTGTTTTTCTAAAGTGAAATAGATGATTTATGGTATAAATTACCATTTACCATACTTTTCTCACATAAAAAAGAACTGAATATATCTCCTACGAGGCTAAATAATATGTTTCCTTACAGATTTTCTGAGCTGTCAAGAGCAAAGCTATTTCAAAATTAATAGAATAATCCAACTGTTAGCTGGCACCCCCCTATGTGACGTTAAATTTAAATTCGTTTTCCTTTCAGTTGTATTAAATAGAACATGTGTGACCAAATAAAGTGTTCCAAGAGAAAGATACAGAAAATCAGCTCCATGTGTGCCCTTGAATAAAAACCTAAATTTGGTCTATCAGCAGTGATAAGGAAAATGCCTGGATCTGCTCTGATTCCAGTCCTGTGAGTACAGACTCTTGGGATGCAGAAAGGAGACAACGCTCCTCCAGCACTGTGACTCACTTAGCTCTTGCGGAAATCCATCTGAAAACAAATCTTATGTGGGGATTTGTGAGAGAAAGCTCCTCATCCACTTCTGCCTCCACCAACAAATGTACCTACCACTAAGGGAAGAGCTCTGTACTGATCTCACATGCAAGGAGAAATTCTAGCCCAGGACTTTGGGGACACTGCCACGCTGACTAGGGAAGGTGGAAGCTTTTTAACATCCATGCTAACTAGATGCAGCCTCAGATGGTGATTCCCAATCCACACAGAGGTTTTCAACATCCCCTCTTCCCAGGTGGTAATTTCTGCTTCTGCACTGACACCCGTCAGCAACGTGCACGTGTTGGAAATATGGCTGGCACTACTCTAGCAGCAACAAAATTATAACAGTGAAAGGTTTGTCATGACTGGAAAGGAGTCCATGGGGGAATAATATTTTCAGGTGCATGCAGAGAGCAGCTAAGTGTTTGCAGGTCTGGGGAAATGATGATGTAATGACATAACAATTAAATGCAGTGATGTAACAACCATAATGGTGAGTGTCAAACACCAAGCAGAGACGTGAAGCCAGACTGAGCAGCTCCTCTGCGTTTTTTAAGTGGAAGTAGCTGTTGCTAAACTTCAGCTCCTCATATAAGATCCAGACACATTTTCATCCTTGATACTCAGAGGAGGACATGGTCCACAAGTGGCTCACTGTGGCTTGTGTTCCTCAAGCAAACATTCACAGAGGGCACCATGGTAGCCCAAAGGAATAAATATTATTTTGTGTGGTTAATAAAGTCAAAACCAGCAAAAATTATACGATGGCAGTGTGCAACAAGGAAATTTTTATATAACATGAAGTTGAGAGTATGCATTGTGTGCCTTGGGATGCAGCAGGCAAGTACACATGGACAGCTGTTTGTTGTTTGAATGTGCAGATGTACCAAAAGAGGACATTTTCTGAGTACAAAAAGGCACCAGATACCAGCATGGGCTTTTCTAAAGAAATTAGACAATATTGCCACATTGAGCTGCTTCAGGGACACACTGGCCTTCTCAAGCAGCAATCCTTTCAGAGGTCCCCAGTGTCAGAGCACATCTCTGTGCAGTGGCCCATGAGCTGGCCTGTGACCTGGTACATCTGAATCAAGGTGACTGCAAAAACCTGAGATGGGGAGGGTTTTTTGCTTTTCGTGAAAAGGTGAACAAAGGTGCCAAATTTTCTTGAGAAACTGTAATGACATTTCTAAAAGGCAGCTCCTAACCCTTGGACATTTATTAAGGCACAGAGTAATGCTCATTTATATTAAACACAATTGAAATGGATATATGTGAGGTGAAAGCATGTGACTGACAGTTTCTGCTTGAAGGAGACTTCACAGAAGGAACCTTGACCTTATCAGTTCACTCCCCCCTCCTTGTCTTCACCCCAAGTAATCCAAGTGTGCCACCCTGCAAGCATATTGTAAATTATGGCTTTGATTTACTGATAGTCTCAGCAGCTCAAGGCAGCTGCAAACCCAGTTTACCTGTACAGTTAAAGTCATTTTATAGCTGTTCTATACCTCTGAAGCCAGCAATGTGCAGCACTATATCAACTTTTGTCAATTTTCCCAGGCTCTTTGAGAGAACAAAAAGAAGGATGTCATTGCTTTACTTCTTAACCTTTGGTGTTTTCAAGAGCCTTTTGTCATTCTGAAACAGGGCCCAAATGCTTGAGGTTTAATGCAGAATTTATTACTCATCTTTATTGTCCGGGATCTGTTGTGCGGTTTATTAAAATCCACAGTTTGAAACAGCCATGTGTGTATAAATCAAGCCATATAAATAAACCACCTTGTACCAGAGCAACATAATATTTAGGGCTTCTCCACAAGGGAAAATGCTCTAAGTGGGAATGTCAGCTGGAAATGGAGTGGCTAATGTACCTTCAGTGCTTGAATGGATGCTCCTATTCTGTGCTGAATGCTTCCTTGTGCCTCAGTTTAGTTTTTTTGAAAGCCAAGAAAGATAAACCATAAAAATGCCCTCAGCGGATAACAAGATTTTTTCCAGACTGACCTTGAGCTATTGGGAACATGGAATGCACAGGATGTGGAATAGCTGTTGTGTTACAGCCCTTCCAGGTTGTTTCCTCCAGATCTAGTTTGCACATACTTCATTTCCCAAATACCTGTTTGTCCCTACCTGGCAGCTCTGCATGATCCTTTCTTGTGAAGCTGATTTTCTTCTTTGAATGCACAGGCACCATCTGTGTCTTCTTAAACATCCAGTCACCAAGAGCAGGGAGTTGGAAAGCATGGACAAGTAAACCAGCAAGGAATTATACATCTGAAGCATCAAGGTGAAATAGATTGCTCAGCTTCAACTTTTAAAGAATTAATTTAGTCAGCTGCAATAATGCTAATGCAACTTTAGACCAGGACTTTTTGTTATGGGTTAACGGGAACAACTTGATCTTGATCAAACATGAGTGACGTGTGGGTGATATTTTTGACCATATGTGATGCTTCCTAACAATCCCATCACAATAGTGGATGTGAGTCGCACATGGAAGCTCCTTTACTCACAGTTTAAATGGGACTGCCTTTGACTTTGGTCCTTGTATCCTCATGGAATTCGCCATGTTTATGTTGCAGAAGCCAAAAGCCACCTAGGACAAACTCTGGTCTTTTCAGGAGGGGAGCAGAAAGTTTAGTCCCCATAGAGATATGACATGAGAAAATTGGGCTGGACATTGATTTATTCCATGCAGGAATGCCACAATATCATTTGCGGGATGCCCTGCATCAGCTGAACTGGGGTTACACAGAAAGCAGTCTACAGCTATCAGTGTTCTCTGCTAGCAAAGCGTGGTATCTCTGCTGTTTTCAAACTGTACACAGGCCACTGCCCTGTGGCTGTAGGGAAAGGATGCCTTGAATGGTCCCTCAGAAAAACACGATTAGCAGTACCTGCTACAGCTTCACCGGGTACAGCACTTTTGCACTTCTTAAAAGAATGACAAAGAAATGCAGGAACTTCTGCTACATGCTAAAGCCCATTTCCATTTTTCAAAGCCAGAAATCTGGATTTAGATGCCAGTCTCTAGAAGCTGCTAAGAACAAAACAAAGCAGACGGGGAATTGCTCGTCTTGTTTCAGGTGAGAAGTTGTAACAGACTTTGGCCCTTTACTTGAAAAAGCATGCAATTATGCTAAAATTTTCCTCTTTTTAGTGCTGCTGCCTCTGCTCCCATGCCTCCTCATGCAGCTGAACCATAAGGTAGTAATGAAAGACATCTTTTTACTCTGTCAATACCATTGTTTATTTTATCTCTGCAGCTCACACTAGGCCTTTGAATGAAATGAAAAAACAGCCTCGCTGTTATCAGCACAGGGCAGAAGCAGACTTGTGGTATTACTCTGACTAATGCTGTGTCTTCGTGCAGCTGAAGTATAATGCTGGGAGGTGCTGGATGCCTTCAGCACCCCTTCAACTCATCCAAGAAAAGAAAAGGAACTTCAAAGCATTCCTCATTTCCCTGGAGGTGTTCAGCACCCCAGATTACTCAGCCATGGCTGGACATTTTGGCTTCTGATGGTGACCTCTTCCTCTGTGCTGTCAGTGAGACTGACTCGGACCGTTTCAGCCAGCAGCTTTCCTGGAGTTACTGGAGGCTTTCATCAGCTCAGCTCAACTGGAGGTTTCCAGTTTGCGTCTCACTCACTGCTTTCTCTTAGCCCAAGTTCAAGTATTTAGAGCTTGTGCAGGAGAAACAGAAAGGGTAATACCACAGGCTCTCCACCAGCTTCTGCCCTGGGCAGATAAGAACAGCACTTTTCTAAACTGGACTGAGGCAATACCATGACTCAGTTCAAAGTTGCAAAGACAAAATAAGCTACAGTGTTCTTAGGGGGAAAAAAAAAAATCTTTGTAGAAGCTCCAGAATTCCAAAAGAATAAAGCACTTAAACAGAATAATAATCATCTAGTATTATTATTACTGTTGTTATTATTACTGTTTGGTATTGAGCCTGTATTCCACATCCTTCCTCTATGACTGGAGCTGTTATGCTGGGCACTGGATATGTGTGAAATGAAGAGACAGGCTATGCTTTTAAAGGGCTCCCAGTCTAAGCAGCAGAGAGAGAAGGAGGGAAAGAAAGAGAGGTAGGGGAAGGTACCATTGAAATGCTGAAGTTACAGAACTCTCTGTGAACCAGTAAGGACATTCTTGGGCATACACTGAACAAAGCAGGGCACAGCATCCTCCTCACCTCATAAGAAATTCTTCTATAGTTAATTATTTCTTTCTCCTAAGCCAAATACAGCAACTGGGATTTCTGTTCAAAAATACAAATAGGTCTGAAGCTCCCAGATTATGCTAACCTTCCATAGGAGTCAGATTCCTAGCTGCTTTATCCAAACAGGGCTGCCATTATCACCCTCTGCTTCACAGCTTCACTTTTGCTGTCTTCGCAGCACATAATTTCTTTCATCATCTGAACACTGCCTCTGTTGGAGAGACAGCAGCCATTTGGAGGGGAAGAGACAAATGCTGAAAAAAACCCAAAGCCAACAACCAAAGAAACACCAGCTGTTTGATTTTACCCAGACTCTAGCTGCATTTGCAGAAATCCCTGAGGAAATGGCTGAATAGGCTTGAATCAGACAGAGAAGTTCTAGGAAATTGACTTTGTCACCTTGCCTTGCCATTCATGACAAGGCAAGGATGCAGCACATGCTCCAGGGGAGGAAAAAGTTTGAATGGCTGTGCACAGAGAAGGCAAATTTTAGCAGTTGGAAATAGAGTGAAAGGACCTTTGCAGTACTGCAGGATAAACCACATCTCAGGCTGCCTCATAGCGGTGTCTCTCAGTGCTTAATATGTCCCATCGTTCATCTGGCCATTGCCACATGGGAATTTGAGTTTTGTTAGCATTTAGCCTGTGCTGACTATAAAGAAAAGAGAATGACACAATGAAAGATTACTCTTAGACCTACAACAAAACTTATCTTTCCTCCTAAAATCAGTATTTCCCAGCCTATTCAGAACCCAGAATACTTTTAATCCTCTACAGAAAAACCGTCCAAGATCGCTCTAAAGCCACTCCAGAAAAGAAATACGTGGTGTCATCTTGGTCATAGTTCATAAAAGCCTTTGCCAAGGTGGCAGGGACCAAGGAGCAAGTCTGGAGGTCATTACAAGGGGCCCAGGATCCAAGAACATATGCTTTTATGGCTACTAGCACAGTTCGATGGAAGGAAATGTGTTCTTCCGTGACTGACATAATGTGTATAGCTAGGATCACCTAAGCCACAAGTAAAACACAAGTAGAGGTTTGTTTATTTTTTTCTTGGAGGCTGGAAGGGTTTTTCATTATTGTGTTTAACCTCTTCTTTCTCTCATCCACCTTCAGGTATCTCCATGCCTATACCGGTCTTTGGACTACAAGATGACTCCAAAGTATTTAAGAAAGACAATTTTAAGAAAGACATCTGCTTACTTGCAGATGAAAATTTTGTTCTAATAGGCTCTTTCGTGGCATTCTTCGTCCCTCTAACCATCATGGTAGTCACTTACTTTTTAACTATCAAGTCGCTGCAGAAGGAAGCTATGCTATGTGTGAATGACATTGGCCCTAAGACCAAGTTTGCTTCATTCAGCTTCCTCCCTCAGAGCTCCCTGTCCTCAGAGAAACTCTTTCAGCGCTCCTTGAACAGAGATACAGGAACCTCGGGGAGGAGAACCATGCAATCCATCAGCAATGAGCAGAAGGCTTCCAAGGTTCTTGGCATTGTCTTCTTTCTGTTTGTTGTGATGTGGTGCCCGTTTTTCATCACCAATGTGATGGCTGTTACTTGCAAGGAATCATGCAAAGAAGAGGTCCTTGGAGGACTACTAAACGTATTTGTTTGGATTGGCTACCTCTCCTCAGCTGTCAACCCACTCGTATATACATTGTTCAACAAAACCTACCGCTCAGCTTTCTCCCGCTACATTCAGTGTCGCTACAAGGAGGAGAAGAAACCTTTCCAGCTGATTTTAGTGAACACTATCCCAGCACTTGCATATGATTCCAGCCAGCTCCAGCTAGCGCAAATGAAGAGTTTGAAAAAAGAGGCCAAAATGATGGCTAAGGATTACTCGACGGTCACGATAGGAACACATCATTTAGATGGTACCTCTAAGGGAAGCATCGGCCCAGGGAATGAAAAGGTTAGTGGTGTGTGATGGTCAGCAGTTGCCATGACAACCACTGTGCGTGCACTGAAAATTTCACCTGCTGTGAGAAGCTCTGATAGCTTAGGAAAATCAGCTGTGTTCAAGAGACCTTCCAATAACATCATATATTCCTCACATTATCCTGTGGATGAAAAGCAGGGTTGAAATGGTATCAAATGTGCAATTTTTTTTCATACAGTACTTTGGCTGTTTTAAGCACAGGCTTTATTAAACTTATTTTTTTAATATTCTAAAGGATATATTTCTTAAAGAAAAAAATGCAATTTCTGGTATTATAATATGGGCTGTGAAGAAACCTACGCATTTCTTTTCTCTTTGCAAATGAAAGCTAAGCTACCCTTTGATGTTCTTGCAGAGTAGGCTCCAGCTAGTTTGTCTTGCTACAACTGAGTTTTGTTATCATTACCCGAATGAGCACTTTATGGAATTTTAAATAAAATGATGGTTAATTTGCTAAGATATATTTAAAATAAATCCTAAAGTATTAAACAAAACCTATTAAAACTGCTACAGATTAATTATATGGACATTTTGTTAACTGTTTTTATGCTATTTTTTCTTCCTCAGTAACCATTCTGAAATGTCCCCGGGCGTTTCTGCCATTTGTTCTGTATTTCAAATAAGTAATCTTCAAAGGTAAATTATACTTGAATAATCCTTTGTTTCCACCACCACTTGTAATCTTTATTTCAGGACTTGTAGTTTATTTCCATTCAAAAATTTCTGTTCAGCTTAAAAATTGAAAGTAATGTTTTCAAAATTATTGGTCTTAATTCCCTGCTCCCCCCCCACTGGTGTTCACAGGGAGGTGAAGTGGGAGAAGAGTGGAAAACCAGGCACAACATTGTTAAGTAATTTCAGGACCAATTCCAGATCCATATCTCTGTTCAATTCCAACAAAGTCTGATTTAAGTAATGTCAGAGGAAGCTTTGCACGAGTAAAGCCTTCAGTAAAAGGTTGAAGCAGACCCTCTCTATTTTTTTTCTTTTTTTTTGTTAAAAAAGACAATTTTGAAGAATGTTCTGGTTTCGTTTTAGGGCTTGAAAAGCCAGAACTATTAGAAAACTGTTAGTTGCTAAAAATTGTTTCCCCTGGTTTTGCTGTATTGCTGTTAAGGCAGATTGCTCAGGAATGGTCGGAAGATTGCACTACTAGGACTCAGCCTTAATGAAATATGTATGGGCAAATAGGGCTCACTTGAAAAATAACAGGACCTATAAACAACACTGCATTTCACCTGCATAGATCCAAGGGCAGAATACATTGCATAAAGAACATAAAATACATTGCTTGACAGACATGCCTAGTCATGAAACTCTTTTCTTTCAGGCATCATAGCCAATGTCACTGAGGCCAGTGGGACTTTGCTGAAGAGGAGAAATATAGATGTTGCATTCACCTTCAAAGCTTAAATCCAATCACTTGATTCATTCCATGAATTTTGCAGCCATAATCTCATCAGAACCAGGATGTATTCCAGCTTCTCTGGAAAAAAACACTGCCCATCCAGAAGCAAAACTCCAACACCTTCATCAGTCCTTCTACTGAAGTTGTTCCGTTTTTACAGAGCAATTAAATTTCCACTAAGTCAAAGAAAGAGACAGAGAGAAACTGAATCTTATCCCAGCCTATCAGGCGGGAGTCTTTGGAAGAAGAAAACCTTTAGCTTCAGACACTGATCTATGGCAGACAAGGACTTAAGAGTTGGCTGGGTATTTGACTGATTTCCAAGAAACTGATTTTATTGTCATATATATATATTGTATAACTAAATCTGTTAGTTTTATGAGCCCTTTCCTCTGACATGGGACAGGTAGGAGCCACTGTGCACTGGTCACACAGGAGCTTGGTGTGCACATGATGACACTGACTCACCCCACAGACCTCAGCCTCCATGTCTGGGTCAAAGTGTCATCCTGTAGCCCCATTTGCAGTGACAATGCCATGCATGTCATCTATCACCTCGCAGACATTCATGGTTTTCCCCCCAAAACTGGTAATTTGGGACCAGCTGATAAATCAAGTGGAATAAATGCGGTGCTCACCAGGTGCTTTCTATGGTCTCTCTGCTCTGCATACACTTGATCACCAAACCAAACCGAACAGCTTCAGCAGAAGGAAGAATAAACTCACTGCTCCTACCTCCCTGTGCACACACCCTGCTCCCACACAGCACTGTGTGAGGGGTGCCACGTCAGCACAGAGGGGATTCCAGGGGGAATCTGCTAAATGCAGATGAGCGTGAGGACTACCACAGTAGTAGGCAGGAGCAGTGACTTTCCACTGTTTCCTGTGATATAGACCCTAAATCTGGGACTTCGAACTAAGGACAATGTCCAGCTTGTATCCCACAGGTCAGATGTCCAGATGCCTCCACTCCACAAATGGGGTGATGGTTTTGAGGATTTGCCCTTGGAAATAGGTACCTCAGGGAATAAGTAGGCAGTAATAAAAACAAAGGTCTTTTGTGAGAAGAGGTCTGAGGCTCAAGATCGGCCACCAAACCATATTGCCTTCATATGAAGAATATTGACAGGGGACCAAAGGCGTCTAAACCTGCATGTGGGGGGAAAGGAAACACAGAGGTTCCACCAGTGGAGGGAATCGCCACATTTTTTGCCATTTATGCCTGACTTGATGCAAGTTTCTCTGGCCTTGCAAGAGAAAGTAGGTGGGAAGACAGCTTGGCTCTTATCGGCTGTTTGTGCCAGGGAGAGGAGCCTACCTGCATACTGTATGATGCATATGGCACCCTGCACTTCTCTGGAGCTCAATTCCTCCCAAATCTCCTGAGGGTCCAGTTGCTGCTCTGCATGGTCTCCTTCACCAGCTCACAGCTGATAAACTGTTACTGAACATCTCCCATTCAGTGCTTATGCTCTCCGCTTACTGTCTGCATTTTGCCCATGTGGCAGAGCAGATCAGCCCTCTGTTTCTCTTTCATTTCACCTTCTGTTCCTCTTTCACAATGTCAAATTGCTCAGGTTGCTAATACTGACAGGGAATGTTTCACTACAATCACAGAGGGTTTCAATTACTGGCTTTAAGTTTCATTACAAGATGACTCTGAACAATATTTTTTTCAGCTTATTAAAATAAAACCTATGTTTTGGACATAAGAGATTTGACAGCATTTTATTAATTGACAGCTGGAGAGAACATAACAGTTATTTTTTGCTTAGAAGCAGGGAAAACTGATGCCTGACATTTTGATTCTGTGAACACTCAGATATGTGGTTTCATTGAGTGATCAGCAGCTTTTGCCTAAGAAGCCTCTCAAAGCCAAGAATGCACAGCAGATAAAGACCAGTATCTCCAGCTCTTTATGGATGTTTTTGACAGCTTAGCAAGGCCTGATTCTGCCACCTTACATCAAAATATAAATAGATTTTTGTGCAGTTTGCGTTAGAGAGGATGAGAGAGTCAGGATACAATTTTGTTCTAGTCACCATGCCAAATCTGCTAGAGGTTGTTCATCAGTAGACAGCAATTAATGGACTCATTATACTACAGACAGATGACAAAGTTCAGCTGTTTCAAACTAGGATTTACAGCACTTGGCCCATGCTTGGAATGATCACCATGGTTTAATATGACCAGCTTCAGAGCAACATTTCCATCTTCCAAAAAAATATGTTTTCATTATGCATCAGACTGCAATGGAAATTTTTGTAATTTTTCAGGTAAAAAAAAAAGAGAAGACATTCATACAGACTGGTTCAGAGGTTAGGGCCTTCCCCCACTTCACAGGAAAAGCATGCTGAGTCAGATGGTCATATCTGCATCCAAAAAACCTACTCCATCTGAAACAACTTTAAACCATCAATTTTTCAAGTAGATTGACATTTTATTACTGTTAAGACTGCATCTGAAAAATGTCCAAAGACATGAAGCTCACCATGTATCTCCTAAACTGGTGTGCATCCTTTATACACTTCAGGGTAAAAATTCCTATGTATCTATCCCATCCAGTCAACCACACACTGTACTTATGTAATTATTGCCAGACGGTGAGATGCGTTCTATTTTGAATACCTATATGTTTGCTTATGTAAATACATAGAGAAAAAAATTGCTGTATTTTGTAATGTTAATGTAAAACAGTGTTTCAATGCTTTACTGTTTTGTCTGATTGCACTGCTAGTAAAGCAGATTAAAATATTCAAATGCCATCAGTTGTTTTATAAACTGGAGGTTTGTCATAAGTAGCTAATTTGGTTTGGTTTTATTTCTCCCTTAAATATTCGGTACGTCTGCTGAAGGCTAAAGTAATTTTAAATATTTTGCTGGGCAAAAAGAAAGAGCATGTTGCAGAATTTAACTATCTCAGTAAACTGTCCAAAATGAGCCATTGTAATCATTCTTTTTCTAAGGACAGACATCTTCTACTGAAGAGGTACTCTTTGGGTAAGTACATACAGCTTAATCCATTTCAGTCTCCGAAACAGTGTATTTGCAATAGTACTAAGCCAATTAAATTAATTTCACTAAGAAGTAGAACTGTAAGATTAAAATTAATAAACTGTACTGGTTTGCATGGTAAAGTTTTAGTAGTGGAGAAGCTACAGGAATGGGTTCTGTGAGATGCTTCCAGAAGTTTCACCCATATCTGACAGATCCAAAGCCAGCTGGCTCCAGGATGGACAAGCCTCTGGCCAAGGCCAAGCCAAGCAGCAACCATGATAGTGCCAGTGGGCTAATAGATTTAAGAAGTGGGGAAAAGTTGCAGCATAGCAGCCAGAGAGAGGAGTGAGAATATGTGAGAGGAACAGCTCTGCAGACACCAAGGTCAGTGCAGAAGGAGGGGCAGGAGGTGCTTCAGGCACCAGAGCAGAGATTCCCCTGCAGCCCCTGGTGCAGACCATGGTGAGGCAGCTGTGCCCCTGCAGCACATGGAGGTCCATAGGGGAGCAGAGATCCACCTGCAATCCATGGAGGACCCCATGCTGGAGCAGGTGAATGCCCAAAGGAGGCTGCGACCCCGTGGGAAGCCCGTGCTGGAGCAAAATCCTTGCAAACTCCTGAAGCCTGTTCTGGAGCAATCTGTGGGAAGTCAGTGGAGAGAGAACACCACTCTGGAGCAGGTTTGCTGGCATGATTTGTGACCCTGTAGGGACCAACAGTGGAGCAGTTCATGAACTGCAGCCCGAGGGAAGGATGCATGCCGGAGAAAATCATGAAGGACTGTCTCCAGTGGGAGAGACCTCATGCTGCAGCAGGGGAAGAGCGTGAGGAGTCCTCTGCATGAGGAGGAACAGCAGAAACCACACATAATGACTGACCAGAGTTCCCATTCCCTGTCCCTCTGTGTCACTGCAAGGGAAGAGGCAGAGAAAATCAGAAGTGAAGTCAAGCCCAGGAAGAAAGGAGCAGGGTGGAGGAGAGAAGCTGTTTTAAGATTTAGCTATCATACCTCATTAGCCTACTCTGATTTGATTGGCAATAAGTTAAACTAATTTCCCTAAGCCAAGTCTATTTCACCCATGACAGTAATTCATGAGTAATCTCTTCCTCCCCTTATCTTGACCCACGAACCTTTCCTTGTATTTCCTCTGCCCTGCTTGGCTGAGGAGAAGATTGGGAGTTTGGTGGGCACCTTATGTCCATCCAGGGTCAGGCCACCACCACAGCAGCACAAACAGTGTGACACAGCTACAGAGAGAGAAACAGCCCCGGGTCACAGGACCACAGTGCCATCTATTGTCGGTATTTCCTTTCACAAAGAATGTGGAAAAAAGAACCCTGGAAGGATTTTAATACTTTTCATTTGCTCTGTCTTAAAACCAAAATAAATTAATTCCTCCAACTGATCTTGCAGCATACAAGCTCTTGTTTGCAATAGCAACACGCATCAAAGTAGTAGAGCTGTTAATAAGTAATCCCTTCAAAACCTTGCTCTAACCTTAAGGTTTCAAGCTTTACAATGTGTAGAAAAAAGCATACAAAGACATATTTTTCAGAAGCTATCAGACACAGGGATTCAGATTGTTTTAGCAGCCAATATGTGACATACCACAGGGTGAAATGTACCAGATAAAATCCCTGAATTGAAAATCCACTCAGTTTTACCTCAGTACTACTAAACTACTGTATGTAGGCTCCAACACATCATAATTTCTTATGTTCTTTGGAAAACCCCTGCCAGATTTACCTGTTTCTACATAATTGACACTGATCATTGAAAGAGAATATATTTAGTTTATCAATATGGCACTTCAAGACATAAAAGCAAAGATGTTTGGAAAAGAAGATACCAAGTTCCATCTGCCGATGTATTTGCCGAAAGGAGTCAGCACTGTATATGCAGCAACACGTCCCTTATCAAAGGCTCAAAAAAACCCCAGAAGATAAGACAGTTTCTTGTCAGTATACTCAGTTGTCACCATGGAGGCAGGACACCTGCTCTTCCGTAAATACTTCAGCAAGTGTATTTGCAATTGACATAAAAAAATCTCAAGTAGTTTATTTGCAAATTAGGTCTTAGGTCACAATTCACTGACAATATAAATATTAGCATTTTGTGAGTTCACTTTTATTCTTCATGTTATATGATAACAGTTCTGTATCAGTAGAAGAGATTGTGTCTCAGAATCCTTAAACACTTTGTCACAGCTCTCAGGAACCCGATAGTAAAAATTACATTCCTGCAACCACACAACTACTGCAGGAAATGGAAGCAAAGAAATCAGTAGTTAAAATGATGGTTTCTGAGTTTCCAAGCAAATTTACAACACCCTTGTTTTGTAAAGTCTCTGCTGCGGAATAATTTGAAACAACAAAGATGTTTGGGTGATCCACATCTCTTTGCAGAAAAAGCAAAAAGTGTGCAAGTTGAAAAACTTATTTTTTCATGGAGTCATTTAGACTGGGAACTGCTGGCAGCTCCTAGTTTAATGTCCAGGCCTAAACCAGCTGAGCCAGATCCTAAAGGCAATAGAAAAAGGGAGGCAGCCTAAAATTAGTATTTCAAGCAAGTGGAAAGAATTACCCTTTAGAATTGCCTGCTGAAGAAAACCCCAGTCTTCAAATCCCACAAGTATAAAATATATCAATTCACAACTAACAGCAGATGTAATGTAACCACATAACTTTGCTTTTCAAAACTAAATACTTGGGGCTTATGGGGCTAAGGCTAAGCCTGGAGATAGGTATAGGGAATAAATTTCCCTCTGTAAGGGGACATTAACAGTCACATTGGGGATCCTTGAGGGGAAACAGCATCTTTGCTGAACAGATCTTTTGAGGAACAACCACTTGGGAGAAGGTATAAAGACTGAACTGTGCCATCTTCTGATCTGCCCAAGAAGCCAGTGGCTAACGAAAGAGGAGCACACTTCATTTGACATATTAAGTGAGGTTTCACCTTACAGATCTACATCTAAGGATAAAAAGAGGGAAGGCATGTTAAACAGATTACTGCAGTAACTATCAGAATACATTCACTTTTATTTATTCTTACAATTGTTTTCAGGAAGAGACAACTATTGCTGGGGAATTATTTGCTGATGGGCAACTGAGGTACAGTGAGATGAAATCAGCAAAAGAAGCCACTCAGTGAGCTAGGAAGAGAACCCAGAACTTAAAAGACATGGGTGAAGGTCCCCTTCCCATAAGCCTCTACTTTTCGATGCTGGGGAAACAGATTTCCAAAGCACATCTGCGAATCTGCAGTTCTTTTTGACCCATAAAAAACATTCCAAGCAATGCACAGTTATTGCAATTGAGACCTATGTGTTTGAAATGAGTCAGGTTTACTTACATAATGTTTGTAGAACCAGCAATATATATCAAAAGCAGTTTATAAAGGCATTTTCTGAGATGAAGTATTGCAGTTGTGAGACTCTGGATGACCCAAAGAAAGATTATCCTAAAATCCCTCTTAGACACTTCCCATGAGAAAAAAAATGATAGCTGTTTGGGAAGCAGCACACAGGGACCTGAAAACTGATCCAAGGCAGGACACGTACTTTAGAATTTTTTTGAAAGAGATGGAACTATTCAGGGTCAAACAAAACTGGAAAATCTCAGGATTCAGCAGCAGACTCATGCAACAGTTATTCCACCAAAATATTTGGAAGTGCTGCCTATAACTATGCATAAAGTAAAGGATGAAGTTTTCACAGGAGCACAATCATCATGGCTGCACTCTGGAAATCTACATTTCTGTTCTCCATATTAAAAGTGTAGAAAATAATTTTCCCCCTTTTTGTCTTGTAAACAGTGAACCCTTCAAATCAGAAGGTTTGCTTCAATAGGTTTTTCTACAATGCTTGGCACTCTGGACCTGGTCACTGTCAACTGCAATAAGCTCTTTCTTTTTTTTTGTCAATGACCTGTATTATCAACAGTGCACAATAGCATCTCCCTTCCTTACTGCAACCTGGATTTTTTTTCCCAAACTCCAAAATACATTTCTGAACTGAAGCCTCTTCTTTTCACAAAGATCTATTATCCTTCTCTCTTCATCTCTGTTACTGGAGGGAGTAATATATACTGGCTTTCTCTTACCTACATATTTCAGATTGTACTCTATCTCATCACCCAGGTCATAAATAAAGACACTAAACAGTCCTGTCCCTTGTATCGATCCCTGAGGGCTGTCACCCTGACAGCTAGACTCTATCCTGCTGATCAATACTCTCAGAGCCCAGCAATTCAACCAATATTCCCACCCCCCTTATTTTCCACTAATCAATCTCATATTTCTGCAATCTTATTAAAAGGATACAAGGAGACTATTAGAACTTATTTCAAAGCCCTTGCTAAAGTACACAACTTCCACTGCTCCTGCTTTGTCCATTGAAGCAGAATTCTCTTCAGAAGGTGATCAGACTGGCCAGGTGTGCTGTGGTCTTGGTAAATCCATGTTGGCTATTCCTTACCACCTTCTTGTTCTTTGTATAGCAGGAAATGGCTTCCAGGAGGATCTGTCCCGTTACTTCCCTGGGAATGGTGGTAAGGATGACCTGCCCTTAGTTTGCTTGATCTTTTAGACACTAATTTAAGTACTTTTAGACACTAATTTAAGTACTTTTAGACACTAATTATAACTAAATATTCCATATATTAGTGACTGAAAACTTGTTCCCCTCAAGGTTTATTTTTTTTTTAAATTTTCAGAAGACAGCTATCTTTTCTTAAAATTCAGATCCATCAAGACTTTTGCCAATTGTCTTTGGGCAATATAAGCATTTACTTTTTCTGGTTCATCTTAAATGATGTTTGGAATCTTCTGACCCTTTTATTGCCTATACTTCCCCTAGGAATCATATATATTATTGAAAAAATATTCTTTCTGCTGGGGATCATGCCAGTTGTTCCAAAAGCTATGTAGGCATGTTACCATACTCATCTTTGACGGTAAAAAATTACTGCCTTTTACTCAGCATTTCTAAAAGCCATGCTTTAAAAAGAATATTTTATTGTAATTTTGCCCGACTCTCTGTCTTACCTCGTTATAGGTAAGATTTAAATAGTCCTCACAGGAAGAATTTATGATACACATAAAGATTCCTTCTGCTACTTTGACCCTAAATTTAACAAATGACTTCAAGTCTGTGGCCTGAACCGTACACCAAGACCAAGAAAGAAAGTACTGTACATGTATTACTTCAAAGCTCATGTAGGGATCAAGGAATCCTAGGAATGCCAGCGGGTGTTGCTGATCTGAACTCATCCCATAAGACCTAAAGAAAAGCCTTTCCCCCTCGGAAAGACAACCACAGGCCTAAACAAATGGTCTTTATGCCTCCACCTCTCCTTGCAGCTCCCATTAATAAGACAAACCCTAATGTTCTACTATATTATTTATTGGCTTAAATTGAATTTAAATTTGTCCTTTGGCATTTGCTAAATCATTACATTCCTGTCAGCCAATATCTTTCCTTAGCTGCAATTATACATCAAAGTTTACTTGACTATCTGAACTCAAAATACTAGCCTCAAGGGCTCAGTAAATACATGAGAAATTTAAAACTGTATGTGGAAAAATTTATCAAACAAGCAGACTCTTCATAAGCTCAAAATTAATCTGTACTAGCAAGAAATAGAAAACAAAAGACATAATACAAATATGTGCAGTTAATTTACAATGAAAAAGCAAGACTTCTTCATTTTTAATTATAACATATTCAGAGGAAAATACTTTCTGTCAGAATTATCAGGAGCATATTCCTCACTGGATTCATATCAGCTGTAATGTGCTTAATTTTGCATTCTTCTGAAGTGATAAGAAAGCATTACTAATATTTCTTACATTACTGTAATAAAAGAAAGATGCTAGGGTTCTTTCCCTTGGAAAAGTTTTAAGTGTTTTAACTGCTCCACGGACAAAAGAGTTCTTAAAAAAACATTACTTTCTCAATTTTCTTATCACAAATTACTTGCTTCTGCAACTGCAAATCTTCTGTGTATATATTTTCCTCAGCCTCTCTGCAAAGAGGATTTATGAACTTGCTCAGCCTCACAGGAGCTCAGAGCTATTGAGGCTATTCCTGACTACCAGAGTAGTGCTGCAGAAGCACCAATACAAGATAAAGCCAAGTGAAAGAGAAGCCAAGGGAGCCAAGTAACTTAGATTACAGTGCAAGCAAGACCAAAGGACAATGCTGTGTCCCCAAAAAGACCTAGGGACTCAAATGACACATTAACTCTCTAACGAACAAAAAGGAAATAATGAAATCAAGAAATGGGACGAAGAAGAAAAAACCCTCAATGTACACAGATAAAGTAAGTGAGGGTGTTTAAGAAAGAAAGAAAAGAAACTCAGATCTAACTTTCATCTAGAAATAAAAGGTAAGATAGATGGATGTACAAAGGAGAAATATAATCAATAACAATGCAGTGTCAGAAAATTCTCCTTTCCCCTGTGCAAAGTTTCTCCCTTGAAAATCTAAAGACTTGAAACAGGTTGTGTCAATACAGTTAGCATGAAATATACTGAGGGATGATACTATTACCAGCACACATGTTTCTTGAAAATGACTGATAGCATTGCATAAGAGTTTAAGATAGTTTAGGTAAATATCATTGGAATTAATAACATTTAATAATTAAATAAAATTTAAAAATTTAATAATTAAATTAATAATATTTAATAATTAAATAACATTGGAATTATAAAAGACTAAATTATAAGCAATTGCTATAAAGAATACTGGAGAAATGCTTTACAGAAAGCATTTACAGAAAGCATACAAATAATCTCCTGGCAAAGTCGACAGTGAAGTGTGAGTTCAGTGCTCTGAACAACCAAAGTGAAGATGAGATCACATACAAAAAGTTGAGGAAAAATGATTGAAAAGCAGGCGGAGGAAGGAAAAAAAAAAAAAAAGCAGGAGGAGGAAGTTAGTAAAAACTACTCTCAATTCAGTCTACCACAAAAAAACATTAGAACATTAGAAAAGTGTCTACGCAGATGCCTGGCTGAGGGAAGGAGTGTACTTACTGGAAAGAAAATGGGAAAGGAAGAATTTGGTACCATAAGCTTAAGACATACAAGTTGTTTGGCTACAATGTGGCTACAAGAAACTTTTCTTGCTGGAAACTTTACAGAAGATGTGTTTGAGAGTGTTGAAGCTAACGGTATGTTTCCCCAAGTACAGTAAAGATGGTGAAAAGGCAAAAACCTTTCTGACAGAATGCAAAAGCTTTCTTACTGATACCAAGAGAAATTCTAGGGTCGTGATGTGAAATCATATCTCACCACTGGATTAGATCAGTGGTAAGATGGCAGAAAGCACTGTCGGTACAGGAGGAACATACAGAAGTTACGTTGAAATAGTATGTGCTGTACTGGAATACAACAATAAAGTAATATATAAAGTAAGAGTACATTTTCCAAAGTATCTGTCATTTTTTTCTTTTAATATCCTCATTTCTACTGGTTGCCCTGCTGTACCATATGAGAAGCCTTTTAATGATGAAGGAAAGGAAGCCCATTTCACATCTGGTATTTTTTAGAGAATCTGAAATGATAGGCAGAATGCTAACAAAATGAATTCACAGAACTGCAGACACTGTCTTAAAGGATACAGAAATGGAATTAAGGTTAAACAAATGTGCATAACCAAAGATATAAGAAATATCTATACCACAGCACAAAAGAGACTGCACCAGCTTGGCTCACTGCCTTACACTATCCTTACACCTTCCTGGCATGTCACCTTACATCTTGACATCATGGAGATGTGGGGAGGCCAGGGAAACTCATCAGCAGGCTGTCAGACGGATCCTTCTGAATATATCACTCTGAAATAGGAGAAAATAGGGCAGAGGTTATCTAATGGTCTTGGATAGGAAGACCAGGAACACATCAAAATCTTATCAGTATCACTGCCTGAGTTGGGCAGGTTTTATACTGACAATAGATAAATAGATAAAAACAATTGCAGATACCAGGGAAAATGAGATGCGAATAATGACAGCTGTCTACATATACAAGAGAGAATACAGACAGGCTACAGTTCAGCTCAAATAACTACCTGGGCAATATCTTGCTAGTGAGAGATGTTTAGAGAGCTACAAAATGCACACAGATGGAAGGAACAACCTGAAGAGTACTTGAGAAATACGACTGAAGCAACACAATTTAATTTGATTAATGGCAACTTAAACACAGCTTGAAAAAGAAAAGTTGCGACAAGGAAGTTTAAACAGCTCAAACTATTCATACCAACTACATCCACGTACAGAGACAGGATATGAAAGCTGCTCTGGAAGACAAGATGAAAGGCCCAGGCCCGGCATCCAGCAGCTGCAGTCCAAATGGATCTGCACAAAATTGTCAGTACTGTGCATTCCTAGAATTAGGGATCAAAAATATAAAAGGAACTGCTGTCACATTGGAAAAGTCAAGATTGCAAAATGTTAAAGCCAGAACTGTTACTGCCAATGCAGTACATTGATTACAAGATTACAAAGTAGAAGAGAGCCTTGCTAAGGACATTTTTTGACAACTGATAGGCAGGTTTAACTGCAAAATAATAAATAAATAAATAAACAAATAATAAAAACCCAGCACAAAATGGGATAATTTGGGATATGAATAAGATGGAAGCACTGCCACATATCTTCTTTACTTCATGGTCTTGAAGGTGTGGTGTAGCATACCTACACTAAAATCTGGGCTTATTATAAAATCAGCAGCCTGTCTGGTGGCAGCTGCTATGAAGAACTCTGAAATCCTGAGAGCAGGAAAAAAACATTTGGAATGCAATGATGCAGCAGTCCCAGCTCAGGCCACTTCAGCAAGTTTTTACCCCTTAAAGTGGTCAAGGGGCAATGACACCAACAGAAACCCTGCTTTGAATAGCTCACTGTTACCAGATTATTTGGATTAACCTTTTATTTCCTTCTTTTTTACAGCTCCAGGTATTGCTCTCCAGAGCTGGGAGAGCCACCTCTGCAGCATGGGGGTTTGGAGTGCCCAGGATGCAGCTGCCTCTGCTTCAGCCCTGGGTTGAAGCCCTGAGAAGCAACTGCAGAGGTGGGAGCAGCACCACTCTTGTCCCAAAATAAGTTCTTTTACCCGGTGTGCAAGAGGCCAATCCACACACAAAGTCCAGGCATTTGATTTATATACACTTTTATGCAAAAAGGGGCGCTGGGCAGGAAACCCTCAAGACCTGCACGATAACTGCCAAAGCTCTTCATTATTTATACATTTTAGTTAACAAAGGCATTAATGTCCATTGGCTACAAGTTACTTACTTCTCTAATCAATTTGTATTTTATCTTCTATTGGTTAATGATTGTCTTGCTTCTGCTAATTAGCCTGCATATTCAGTCAGTCTCTTGAGTTGTGGGGCTTCTTGAGTCAGTGGGTTGCGGGTTCATGGTCACAATCTCCCAGTCAGAATTACCTTCTACCCAATTAGAGCTGATTCCAGCAGAGTTGATGGAGTTTCTTTGTTATTTTCTTCCCTGTCGTGGGAGTTCAGCCAAATGTCCTAATGGCCCGTAAATACTGAGTTCTTTGTGCCCACTATCAGCAGCACATCCCTGTCCCCAAGCTTTGCTAACCTGCCCCTAGGTCTGAGACCACTGAAGCATGTCAAGCCCTAAACCTTAACAAGGCAATTCTACCGACTCTTAACAGCAGGACATCAGTTAAGCCTGTTCGCGGCTGTTTCACGGATTGAATCTCATTTTTTGATTAAGCTTGTACACATATAGCGATCAAACATCACAGAACGACCTTTCTTACGAAGCTGTTTACACACGTAACGCCTCACAGCTCGGCGGCGCCCGCAGGCCCGGCCGCGGCGGGGCGGTGACCGAGGCCCAGCCGCGCCATGGCGGGCGGGGGCGGTGCGGGCCAGCCCCGGGGCGCCGGGAGGAGCCGCCTCCGAGCCGGGGCCGCCCCTTCCCCTGCACAGCCCGGCCCCGCCGCCTCGCCGCGGTAAGGAGCGGGAACGGGAATGGGAATGGGAATGGCACAGGGAGCGGGAATGGGCCGGGAGCTCGGGGAGCGGCGGCGGCAGGACCAGGACCGTGGGGGCCCGGCCAGAGGGGAGGGGTCGCCGCCTGCGAGGGCAGGAGGGTGGAAATGGAGGCGCAGGAGAGCGCTGTGGCGCGGCGGGCAGGACGGGCTGTGCGGAGAGGGGCGCCCGAGCCGAGCCGGGGCCTTGTTGCTGCCGTGCGCTGAGGGTAGCGCGCTGCCGAGCGGGCGCCCCGCGGCCTCAGCCCCGCGGCGGCGGCAGGAGACAGCGATGAGACCCCCAGGGCTCTCCGGGCCCGTGGTTTTCCCGGCACGGTGCCCCACAGGAGCGCGCAGGTGTGAGGGGTGGAACGTTTTCGTTTTCACATTTGTTGCCTGGCCTGATGTTACCTGTGTTCCCTTCAGGATTTTCTTGTGTGCCGGTGGCAGGACCCGAGGCAATGGCCTGAAATTGTGTGAGAGCGGGTTTAGGTTGGATATTAGAAAAAGATTTTTCCCTCAGCGGGTGATTGGGCACTGGAACAGGCTCCCAGGGAAGTGGTCACAGCACCAAACCTGGCAGTTCTAGAAGAGTTTGGACAACACTCTTGGGCACATGGTGTGACTTTTGGGGGTGGTGCTGTGTAGGGCCAGGAGCTGGGCTCGATGATCCTTGGGAGTCCCTTCCAGCTTATCCTGTTCTGTGATTCTGTCACCCTGCAGCCTGTTCCCCTCTCAGCTGCCTGCCCGGCCTTGCTGCCCCCGTGCCAGCTGACCACTTTTGTGTCAGCCTTCCCGAGTTTCCTTAGCACATTTGCTACACTTGCACCACCAGCTGTTCTAAAACTCCCATAGCTCTCCTTTGCTTGTATTTTTCATACTGTTTGCCATGGAAATAAGCCTTTGGCTCCTTTATTTCTGCTGTCCCACAGACTGTTAGAACATGGTAATTAATTTCCATCAAGGATGAGAACAGTGCTCATTATTGTGGTAGTTAGTGGCTGAATACTGTCACACACAGAGAAGGAAAAGTGGGACAGGTTTTTCTCCTGCATAGTCATTGTGGAGGTAACAGCCTGGCACAGGAAGCTCCATGTTAACCACAGCACGTGGGAATCCTTGTTTGGTAGCCAAAGAGCAAGCCACAGTTAGTGCTGAGGTAAAGGTCATTGGAAATGTGGGTTTGTAGGAAAGCAGGTAGTCTTTGCCTGTTCTGCTTGTAAAAATTCAGCCTCCCCTGTCCCTTTTCTGTGGGGAAATAAAAAACTAATGAAAGATCAGAAAGTGTTTGCAGGAAATTCTTCTGAGAAATTATAACTTTAAGCAAAAATACTTCAAGTTGTATTCAACTCTTCTGTTCCCAAAACTCAGTCTAGGACCAGGAGTGTTTTATTTTCAAATTTAACTTTCTCCTTTTGGTTTTCTGCAGTTAAAATCATGGCACTGAAACAGGTTTCCAGCAACAAATGCTTTGAGGGCTTCCAGAAGGTGTTTGAACATGACAGGTAAATACCACTAAAGCAACTGAGATGTTTAGCTTGGGGCAGTGAATCCATACTGTCATTGCTGTCAGTGTTTTCAGTCTGCAGGAAAAGAGCATGTTCTCACTAATATGCATATTTCAGTAAGGAATAATGTCTACCACTGCTTTGGCTGTGCTCTTGAATTTCTGTGTTAATGTTTAACATAATCTAGTATACTTAGTGCTGCAGATCTGAGGTGGGAAGCCAGTATTTTTACCTTTGAAAATGAAGCTCCATTACTTTGGGCTGTCCTGTTTGCAGCACCGAGAACCACTGTGTGTGCAAAGTCCCACTCACTCTACTGGATATCTCACTTCTGTGCACTCTGGAAAAGTGCTGTGAGCAGACAGACTCAGTAAATAGATTCTAGTTTGATAAAGGTGAGCAGAAAAACAAGGTTTTTTAAAATTTTTGATCCAAATTTATTGTGCTTAGGTAAGAGTTTACTGACAGTTTTAGGCTTTAGTGTTAATTGAGCAACTAATTGGTCTGTAGACTTGGCAGATTGAAAACCTCCCTTTCTGTGGCATGCTGCGCGGTGTATGTTGTACAAATCATGCGCATGTGTTCTTCAGTAAAAAATGTATTGCAATTTAATAGCCAAAGCTCAGTCTCAATATTTCTGCCATTCAAATTTCAGTTTTCAACCTGTTCCTGGTTAGCTGCAGTGTGAAAATGTGGCTTATTTGTAAGTCTCTGTTTTAAGTATGGTCAGAACAAGGCTGGAGAGTTCTATGTTGCCAGTTCTAGAGTCTAAGGCTGAGTTTAAAAATTCATTCTCTCTTCCTTTAGCTTAGTTGTTACAATTCATTGAGCAGATCTCTCTTTGAATGAAATGCGTTAATCCAACTTCCTTTTTTTAATGTTTGTGCCCTTGTTAATTAAGTAGTGGTGATAACAAGAAGTATTTTATTAATACAGTGCAGAGCTAAAATGCAAAATGAAATTTGGAATCTACTTGCCTCCGAAAGCAGAAACTGGAAAGTGCCCTGTGCTCTATTGGCTCTCAGGTAAGTAACGTGAGTTTTAGTAACATAAAAAATACAATGTTAAAATGTTTAAACTACTGCACTACAGTTACTGAAAGCCTAATGTAGAGGTACTGCAGTGGCAGTTCTTGAAATCTACAGAAGCTCATCTTCTGGAAGGTGCATTTAGTTTGAAGGTACTGTGATAAATTAGGATGCAGCTTGGCAGTAGCCTACTAGATTGTGTTCTAAAATGCTCCGTGTTCAAAGTGTTCTACCCTTTTGTTCTAAAATGTTCATACTTTTTGTTCCAAAGCTTGTATATATAAAGGTTCTCCTGTAAGGCCTTCCCGTTGGGACACCTCCTGCTTCCCTTTATTTTAGAGAAACTGCTTCAGCTAACAGGGCAGGGGTCTTTGATACAAATAGAGCCCATGCAAGCCAGCGCATTTGTCCTGTGGACTGCACCTTATTCTGAGTGCTATTTTGCAGGGAGCAACTGGTGAACTTGAAAAGAGAGGGGCTGAACAGGCTTGTACTGCAGGAGTGAAGTTGTCTCATGCACCATTAATTAATTAAATCCTTTCTTTTCGTATTATTTTAAATAAAAAGCAGAAACTCTGTTCTGTAATTCAAGGAGTTGCTTTATTGAGACTTGTGTTTAGAAAGCTGGAGACTGGACTGTTAGTGTGGAGACTCATGTTCTTTTTATGTGTTCATTTCACAAAATAGCTGGTGGGTCTGATTTGTATCATGACAGCAGACTGGGTAAAAATGTTTATCCTTGAAGTTAGGAACATGAAAATTGTCTGAAGAGCTCTAAGCCATGCAGCATGTTTATTTTATTGAATGTAAACCATGTTGTCTTGGCTAGTATATCGGTCAAATTAGATTACTGGCAACTTGTTTTCAGAGAAAACTAGAGTTATTAACCCCTCTCAAATTGCCCAGTGAAGAAAAATTGAAATATTGGTGTGAAGTTTCATTTATTTGTAATTGGACTTTATTTGTCAGAAATTAACAGTGTCTAGATATGACAGTGCAACTCTGTTTCTCTGAACTGTTAAGTATTGTTGAGCCTAATGAAAAGACTTTTCCCTGTTTATGGAGATAGAAATCTTTGTTTTTCAAAACCTTTTCTGTCAAAAAGAGTTTTGAAAGCAGTATGCTGTGAGCAGTGGGTAACCAATGATATTTTTATTTCCCTAGGGTTAACCTGCACAGAACAGAATTTTATAACGAAAGCTGGGTTTCAACAAGCGGCAGCTGAGCATGGCCTTATTGTAGTGGCACCAGACACAAGCCCACGTAAGTTTAACAAGAGGCATGATAACAGTCATTACACTGAAGTGCACTGTCTCTGTCCTCAGAGAATGGGATGCTGCAGTGTGCTGAAAAGTGTTGCCCACCTGTGTCAAAATACGACTTCACCTCTGCATCTCGTGTTGTTCGCTGGATTATTTTTTGTGTATGTTCTTAATAACAGGGTAGTGAGGGTTCTACATTTGAAACTCTCTTACTGTTGAGGCGCTAAAACTAGAATAAAGGGGCCCCGGAACTCAGCACAGATGAGGAGAGGGAAGAAAAGTGGAACAAGAAATATGTGTTATTAGAATTCTTGCTGACATTTTGTGGCTTGCTGAGATCCTATAAAACCTGCAGAACCATGTCGCCACACAAAACTGCAATGCTTGCTCTTTATTGTATTCTATGTTCTAAAGCCAATTAAATACATGTGTTCAGAGGATTCCACTACTTGGAAAAGCAAACCAGAAACCCTTCTCCCCTGCAGCTACAAAAGACTACTGATGAATGGATTTTTTAAATGATGTGCTGTTATTTGCGTAAGGCTGAGCTTATGGTATGGGAAACCTGAAAATGGTGGACCTACAGTTACTGGAAATACTGTTATTTGGGGATTCACTGTTTTGTGTTTCATATTCGTTGGGTTCTGCCAAAGTCTCATGAGTGCTATAAACAAAGGTGGCAGCCTTCTAATATTTCCCAGGCTTTAGTGGGTCACATCTGACTACAGACAATACAGGAACGGTGTTCTCTCTGTAAAGTATTTGTTACATCTAGGTTTTGATGTTGTGTCAGGTCCAAGATCATAAATACATGTTTCTAACGAAGAAGAGGGACAGAAGAGCAAAACTTGTATATGAATGAACTTTACATTTTGTTGTTGCTATTTGGTGCAGGCTAGAGATGGGCAACTAACCTTTGCATTATTCACATTTAGTAGTTGTTCTGGAACTTGTTTTTGTGTTGTCTGTGTAAGTTGTCTCCATCAATGTGTAACTGCATTTGCATAGGTCATTACTTTGTCCGTTTTCTTTTAAATCCCTTGGGGCAGCTTCTCTCTTGCCTTTTAGTTATTAAACTAAAAAGGATTGCCCCGCATATTTAGATGAATTTGGTATGTGCTTCTTGCTGTACTCCTAAATTTCAGCTCAGAGACCCCAAATGTTCTTAAATCTCTTTGAGCTGTCTGGAGAAATAAGTGAAAAGCAATTCAAATATAACCATGAGTTGAGAGGTACTGACAATACTTACATGTTCTTTCTAATTGTGTAGTTATGACTGCATGAGAATTACCTTCCAGGAGCCAGGAGATGTATATGGATGGGGAAAAGGACTGCATGAAATCATTAAGTACTTGTCATTACAGACCCTCTGTCAGGCCTTGACAGACTTTACTTCTTCGAAGGGGTTTGTTTTTCCAGACAGGTATACTGAGCAATATTATGCAGATTCCTTTTAAAATTTCTTTTTTTTCAAGGTTTCCTTTAAGATTTTTCTTTAGCATAATGAGCATTGCGTTTGTTGCCTGGCAGGACTTTCTGAGTTTTTGTCCATCTCCAACGTACTGAAGACAGACTTTTTACATCCAACATGTTGTTTAAGCACCCCAGTCCCTGTGATTGCTGGACTGTTAAATTACAAAATCAGTCAGTGTTCAAGGGCATGTTGCTGGAGCTAAGTCAACTTTTGAACCTTGTACAAATCTGATTTCACACTGTGGCAGGGTGGCAGCTATCTCTGCACAAATTGTGAGGCAGTGTCTGTCGAGTTACATGGGTTTGCAGTGTAATCTGACAGTGGCAAAAGCCCATGTAATTTTGGATTGCAGAAACTAGGAATGTTTTGGAGAAAGGGGGCCATTATTTCCTATCACATATACCCTGAAATATTACATTCTGTACAGCAAACCAGGCTGGTAAATCACAGACTAATCAAAGGGAGGACTGGATAGGATGTACTGACTTTAAAAACACATCTGCAAATTTAGTTTGAAAGTGTAGCCCTGGAAAAGAGGATACAATCCTGCAGTTAGTCAAAGAATAAATTATTTAAATTTCATGGAGAGTTATATGTGGGTGCAATGAAATGAATCACAGAAAAGGTAGAGCTATACATTTGCAAAATTGTAGGAACAGTTAATGTTATTATTCTGGAGAAGCTTAAAAAGGGAGCTGTAGCAGTCCTTATTTAGAGTGCATAAATCAGCTTGGACACACCATTTGGTGATACATGGTCCTGTCATTCTGGGGAGAAAGGAAATTTTCTTCTGTTTCTCACAGTTTCTTGTACTTGATAGGATGAGAGCTAATGACTGAAATAAGATGATAGCTTCAATTAACAAGTGCCAACTTTTGATTAAGTCCTGGGTAAATTGGACAATTGGATAGGAGTAATTTAGGAGGCATCTGTTATATTATTTATGAAGACGTATTGAAACTATTTAGAAATTGGATATATCTGTAGGTGTTATGTAAATGACATTTTGAAAGTGTTGAAATAGCACTTGAAAGCACTGTACTAATGAGTGAAAATCTGAATTGTCTAATAGTTGGAGGTGTAGAGATATGATTGAGAAACTTGTGTCCCAAGTTTGATTTTTATGGCAGGTTCTCCAATTCTGAACATGTAGTAAAGGGAAGATTTTTCATGCTAGGTGGCTGCAATATTGAAGGAGAAGATGAAAGCTGGGATTTTGGCACTGGTGCTGGTTTTTATGTGGATGCCACTGAAGATCCTTGGAAAACAAACTATAGGATGTATTCCTACATAAAGGACGAGGTAACTTTGCAGCTGGGTTCTCCTGGTGTTGCTGGGTAAGATAAGGGGGGTGGCTCAGCCATAGGGAATTCCCACGTCTTGAGTTACAAGGTTATGGTAGATTTCTGTAGAGATACTTTGAGTTACTTATAATCAGCTGAACTGTTTCCTTTGGATATCACATTCCCGTTCAAATTGCTTTCAGGCCACAGTCACAAATGTCGGGTTAGAACCAGAAATATGCCTTTGGTTTCAGTGGCATTAAAAGGCGTTAGTTGGTTAGTTGTGTGCTTTTTTCTTAAACACATACAAGTTGCTTTAACGTTTTTATTACACTCTTGTTTCCTTTACAGCTGCCTAAACTAATAAATGCCAATTTTCCAACTGACCCTGAACGGATGTCTGTTTTTGGGCATTCCATGGGAGGTCATGGAGCTCTCATTCTTGCTCTGAAGAATCCTGGAAAGTACAAAGTAAGATGAAGTATAGCTTATATTAGGTATACTAATGCCTATATAGATTTCTATAGATGTGATGTAGAAAACATAATACTGAGTTCTTTTAGGGCATTAAATGTATAAGTAGTTCAGTTGCAACAGCTTGTTGTTACATAGTATTTCTTTTCCTGCTGTCTTTCTGAACAGTCTGTATCAGCATTTGCTCCTATCTGCAACCCAATTCAGTGTCAGTGGGGGAAGAAAGCCCTTGGTGGATATCTGGGACCAGATGCAAGCAAGTGGGAGGTATGTGTTGCAGCTACAGTTCTTTAATAACAGATGAATGAGTGATCTGTAAATACATCACAGCAGGAGCCTGGAAAAAAACTCTGGAGTACCCATGAGCTGGAACTGTTGTTTTACTACACCCCTTAGCACGGAAAAGCATTGTTTGTTTCTGGCAGGAGTGACTTGCTGTTGCCTTATGGTGCTTATGAAAATGTAATGAGATACAGGTCTCTCATCAAATCGACTACATTCCTCTCAGTTTTATGAAGATTTAAAAAACTGGGCTAAGAAGAATTATGAGCAGTGTATTTTTGTAGTAGCCTCAAGAGAGAGACTGCTACAAACTACAGACTGATGAGCCTCGGGACATTTTGCAGAGGTAGCCTGTGGGAGGCCTCCAAGAGGAGCCTGTTGGATACTTGGAAATTGGTATCCTGCAGAACAGCATTAAACTGTACAAAGTTAGGTTTTAGCTCCAGGGCCCTAATTTTGAGCTATCAGTAGCCATATATGACTAAGATACAAAAATGTTTGTCTGCATAGTTGCTGCATTTTTTGGCTATCCCTTCAACATTTTTAATCTCAAGTAAAACATTGCACTGTATTTCTAGAATTAAGTTAGAAGGAATCATCATGACTGTGTACTCAGATTTCCTTGTAAATAAGCACAAACTGCAGTTCAATCCCTTGCAAATTGGATTAAAGTATTTCTTAGGAAGACTTCCAGGTCTGATTAAAACTTTACAGGATTGGAGAGTGCTCTCTGCTTTCATAATTGCTAATAGAGTAGTTTGTGTACTTAGAGACCACCAGTTAAACTTGCTTAGACCTAATGCATTGGATTTGTTGTGAATCAAAACAAAACTACCCCCCAAGAACCTGTTTTCTGTCCCCTTGTTTTGGAGCTGTTCCTCAAACACAGTCCAGTAGATCAACAGCAGTCATCAGGAACAGACCTAGAGCTGCCTTTGGCACAGATATAAAACCTCTGATCTTTGTATTTCAGCTTAAAATGGCCATGTAAGTATGTTCAGGATCATTTTATACCATGGCCACAGTGCTGGGCTGAGCCCAAGCTCCCATTTCCTTTGTAGCATCATTTCTGGATCTGGTGGGGTCCTGGAAGGATGGCTCTGATGCCTTGTTGTGTAGGACTTTGGATTTTGCCGTCTCTTGGTGATTGGTGTTCTCCACAGCCTTAAACACTTTGCTGTCTTTTTAAAGGAGTTATTTATTTTGAGTATGTGTAAGCACAGGACCCTATGGGTAGCATATTCCGCATCACAATTACATTTTGATACATGTATGTTGAGAGACTTTAATTTTTGTTTTTCAGTTTGCACCAAGTTTTCTTGGTCAAATTATCATGGTAACCTTCAGGTTAAATGCCTTCCCTCGAGCATAGTTGTGTTACACTGGTGTTTTGACCTTTAGTTGCCAGAATAATTACACCAAGACACCAGGGTTTTTTAGCAGGATCTAGTTCCTGCACAAGGGTGTGATTTAGTATTGACTCTATTGCTGTTCTTCGATGCTGTAGGAATTTAGCCCTGGGCTGGATGTTCTGTTTGGTCAACCTGCCAACTTGGTAATTGCCTAGCTCATACAATTTGCCCTTTTTAAAGCAATGGGTATTACTTTTCAGTTGCCTGGAATTCCCCTAATTTTTTGCTCTTCCAAAATGCAACTTGGTGTCCTGATCAACGCTGCTCAGGACTCACTCTGTGCCATTCTTTTCCTGCAGTCAGCAAACTGAAACCAGTTGAACGTGTGTAACTGAATGTTGTTTCTCTTTTATTTCTGGAGGCATATGATGCTACACAGCTTGTGAAGTCCTACTCAGGCTCTCGCCTCGACATCTTGATTGACCAAGGCAAAGATGACCAGTTCCTGTCCGCAGGCCAGTTACTGCCTGATAACTTCATCGCTGCCTGCACCGAGCGGAAAATCCCAGTAGTCTTCAGACTGCAGCAGGCAAGTGGCTTCTGCAGTCCTTGGTTGTTGGATTCTTGTTTGTGATTTTTGGTTCTATGCAGCAGGCGATGAAGAGAGGGTCTGTAATGTCTGGGCATGCTCTCCCTGCGGGTTTGTTCCTGGCTACATGAGGAGGAGGGTGAGAAGTGACAGTTTCCCGTTGCATCGGCCATCGAGGTGTGCATCACCCGCCCGATTCAGCCATGCTTCACCACTAGGTGCCGTCGTGCTTCCAGCTCGGACAGGCTGATCCTTCATGGGCATTCGGGCTGCCGGTGCTCGGCTGAAGACACAGCATTAATCACTTTTAATGACTGTCGCAGTCACTGTACAGCCAAAGTGACAGATGGCCTTTTGCTGCGTCCCTTATCTGTGCTGTGGGTTTTATGTTTCTCATAAAACGTTGTGATTTAGTTTGCAGGTGTTTGTGTAAATTAGGGAAGGGGTGGAACTGCTTGACATCCCAGATAAATTTAAAGACCAGAGGGGAAGGATTGCTCTTTCCTGTAGTGCAGAGACCCAGAACCACACTGTCCTGAGAGCACTGAGTCTTTGTAAACCACTGGTAACTTCCACCCAGACACAGTGAGGCTCAGCTGTGGAGGGGGAAGGATTGTCCTCTCTGGTTTGTCATAAACCTTGCACCTAAAGGTAGAGGTAGTGCTGATGAAGGGGACTAGGTCAGAGGGCGACACTACAGCACAGGGATGGAGCAGTAACTCAGCCCTGGGCTGTGTTTTCCTCACGCCCTCCCTGTGTTTTACCAGAAGGACAGTGCCTGTGAGGGCAACTCTTCTCTCAGATTGCATCTCACTCTGCAGCTGGCACTTGCTGTTACCCATCTCTAGCGTACAGGCCCAGATTTGGGCAGGTTAATGTACTTTCTGTTTGTTTAGCTTCCTAGTGCTCATCTATACATAGCCTGTGACATATCTCTCACCATTTTTATATATATTCCAGGTATTTCTTAAAATGGATCAAACTGGGAGTCATTACCTTTCCTTTGAGAGCTTAGCATAATTGCTTTATCACAAACTGTATGTTCTCTGCTGATTTCTTTGTTGTTCTTTCCTAGGGTTATGATCACAGCTATTTTTTCATTGCTTCATTTATTAATGACCACATCAAACACCATGCAAAATATCTCAATGCTTGAACCATTTGGATGCAAGTGCTGCCTGGCCAATATGGATCAAGGAAACAAGGTGAACTAAACAAAAATCATTTGCTGAAGTAATGTTTGTAAAATGAAGCTCTTCTGATTGTACTGTTAAGAAAAATAAAAGTCCCCCTTAATTTGGTGTGTGTGCTTTAGAGTAAGTATTTGCAATGTTCTTGCATTATTGGAACACTCTCGATGCCATGAAGTTATATCTGCTGCAGTTTGGGTCAAAATGCAAGTCAGCAAAGGGGAGTGAGTTTTAGACCATTAATGTGGGTGTGTACGTAGGACCTCCAGACAGCTTCTAGTGCAGCTGTGGAGACTGTGATTAACAACAGCGTGCCCCTTCACCTAATTAATTACTGGGGTTTACTTCATCCTTTAATGGTGAAGGAAGTTGTTAGTGGCACAACTAATCAAGCTACTTCATTAGTCTGAAGTGGCAGGTGTATTTTTCCTTGGCTTGTGTAAATACCTTCCAAGGACCAAGTCAGATGGAGAATACAGACAAAAGCCTGCTATGCACAGTAGGCTACTGTCCTGTGCACGATCAAACAAATGATCTGGAGTACTTAATGGATGATACTTACAGAAAAGATCTCTTAAAAAACATGTGAAGGAAGCAGTCTCTAGAAAAGGGAATTTTTTTCTCCACTTGCCTTTGATTCTTGCAGAGTGTGGAAGGCTTATACTGTGTTTCTTAGATTTGACAGGACTGGGAGGAAACTGTTAAATAGATCTGAAAAAAAGCAATTGCTGTCTAGATGATATAATAGTTCATTGCTGAAATCAAGTGTGCTCATTTTACAAGAGATGGCAGAATTTAGTCCTGACAGTTGTAGATCTAAATAGCTCCTGGTGGTATAATTCTGCCAGCTACCTTGGACAAGAGCACAGATTGTTCCAGTGAGCTGCTTATCATATATGCAAGTAATCACTTTTAAACTCAGCTTTCTCATGGTTCAGCTGGACCTGAATCATTGCTCAAACCTTGACTCACTCTTGCCAGAGGAAGTCCTACAAGAGATGGAGGATGGGTTGCCTTTTTTAAGCAATGCTGAACGCTCTTCTGTGTCTCTGGCTCCTGCTAGATTCTAGGTTACACTGGTGCTGGTGACAGGCTTGAATTATGCATCATTGATTTTTATCAATGTTGCATCTATTTATTTATTAAGTAAACTCTGAAGGCTGCGAAGACACAACTGTGTGCATTGCAAGAGTTCTCCAAAAGGAAATTATTGCAGGAAGAGCATCTGCTTCCAAAATCCTCTATCAAATGTGAAAAAGTCACCTGTTCACTAAGGTAAAGACACTCCATTAGAGAAATTGGAATCTGGGAGAATCTGTAGTAGGATGACTTCAGAAACCTGCATGGGAAACAGAAGGCTGGATGCTGTAACCTTGTTTCTACTTGTTTCTGCAGCTGTGGGCAGGGCAAAGCAGCTGAGCACAGCCATGGCACATTGGGTTATCCCCAGGGCTGAAGGCTTTACTGCATTGCTGCTTGGATTCAGTTCTATCAAGGAATCATCAGATTTTGTTTGCTAAAGCAGAAGCCTGCAGAAGAATCTCTGCATTTCAGGAGGAGAAAAAGCTGCCCTGTACAGAGAAGTGTAAGCAGTAAAAAGAACAACTCTCACAATCAGTGTGAGCAGGAGCAAACTGAAAGTTGGGTCTCCCCCTTCTCCCTGAGCCCAGCCCAGCCCTGGCAGCAGAGGGTACGTAACACACAGCCACTAACTCATTGGCAGGAGATCTTCACAACAGGAACAGCAGAGCTGCAAGGAAGAACACTGAAGCTATCCCCCAGTTACCAGCTGGATCTTATTCCTAGTTTAGCTGCAAAATTTCTTTATTTGCTTCACATCGTCATCTTCTCCCATCCTAAAATCCATCATTTCCAGTGTTAAGCTCTCTAACCACCAGCCCTTTTACACGAAATCATCAGTCACAGGGACAGGCAGTAAAGGGTTTCTGCAAATAATATAGTTTAATTGTAACTACAGTAAAGATTTTCTATATACATTATGTTCACTGCGTAGGGTATTATAGATTTGCCATGCATGTTTTATTGC
Source organism: Acanthornis magna (assembly GCA_036785705.1). NCBI lineage: Eukaryota > Metazoa > Chordata > Aves > Passeriformes > Acanthizidae > Acanthornis > Acanthornis magna. The sequence goes on from JAWUZG010000090.1 coordinate 21,793,969, forward strand.
ACATATAAATATTGTACAAAGGATCATGAAGATTCTCTTTTTAGCCGTACAGGTTAAGACTGCATTAAAAAAGCTGTATTACAAAATACTTAGAGCTATTTATTTACAGCAAACTTCAAGCAAATACTGAAGGACACTATCAGGAGAAAACCAAAATTTTAATTATGAAAAAACAAGATTTGTCAAAATAATAATAATAATAATTACAAAGCTTCATGTTGCCATATATACATTGTAAAAAAATACTCAGGAAACCTGCATTTTATCCCTCAAGATGCAGAAATCAATATTCCTATTTTTATACTTGATCCTTGAATGCTTTTAAAATTTGATAAACTCTGACTTGAAAACTTATTTTCTTTACATTGTTCGTGCTTTTTGACAAAACAGATATTTGTGCAGCTCTGTAAAATATTAAAATACATTTTCATTTAGTGTTAAAGTGCGCAGTACATTTTATAGGAAACAATATGCTAGCTGCCAATCAAATTACAATTTAAGTCAATGTTCCCTCTATAAAATGAATGTTTTTGCTTTGGTTGAAGTAACTGGATTTTCCATGCAGACTGTCTGTCTCCTTGTCTGCGAGTCCACTTTCCTCCTCCTCACATGTTGCTGTCACTACCTCCCAGCCCTTTAGCAAGTGGTGGTGTTAAAGTGTGTGGTCTGCACTCAAATACCGCATGGACCACGAGAAATCTGCTGCTGGAACATTGGTGGCTTTAATGCAGTGCCTGTGAACATGTGTGTAACTGCTCGAGAGGGGGTAGTGACAAGTATGCATCACTCTGCCCAAAAGTCTTTAGACAATAGTTCTCTCCACATACTCTTGCTTAAATTTTTAGCCCTCCCACCCACGCCCTTGCCTCTTTTTTTTGCCACTCTCCGTTTCAAACTCCCTGCTTGTGTGCTCCCAGCCAGCTTCCCTTTTCACCACATGCAGCTGCCCTGTCCTGCCTGCCCAAATCCCATCACTGGCTTCTTGTGTGAATGAAAAAATGGCATGTTCCAGATACCACAAGAATCACTGTGCTGGAACTTCTTGATCTAAAATGCATGATGTCCTAAATTATGCTTTTAAAAATCTCTTTGAAAAATGTAAAGTGGTGATAAGGAGAAGAACTTTATTTCCTATTGCTGATGTGGAAGTAGAGGTCTGTTGCTGCAAACGTGCACTACAGAACATTGTGCTTAGGTCTGTGGAGACTTTTAAAGAGAAGCACTGTACCCAGGCAGGTTGGATCTGGAAGATCAGGTCTGTGAAACTGCCTTTGGCAATTTTAATAATTTTATCTCCTCTTGAATGAATCACTGAAGAAAACAAATTAATTTTTTGGCTACCTGGTAAATCTTGCTAATATTTTTTGTGCTATTTTTTATTATTTGTTCTGTAGTGCTGTAATCGTTAAAAGAAATCAAGTTACAGTGCAAAATTACATTTCAAGACACATGATCCTAATGCACATAATTAATTTTGTTGTGGCAAAAGTTAAATGTCTTGTGCATAGTAAAATAAGCAATCAAAAATATTTGTTCACATTTATTTTTCAAGTTTACGTATTTCCTTTTTTGTTTTTAAACATCTATATACAAATAAAATGGGTGTGCTCTCACTTTCAGCCAATTTAGTCTAGTGAGGGGAGAAGTGTTATTGGAATGTAGAAAACTCAATGGAATGCAGACAATTTTTTACCAATGTTCCACAGATTCGAGAAAAAAAGAATGCCATTCCAGCTAGCTGTTCTTTTAATAAAAGCACCTATGTTTTTTGCTTTTTATCTTACATATTAGAAAATACAATTTACGGAGATCTAGGGCTACTGCACACCAAGTAGAATAAAAAATAACTAAGTATTTATATTAAAATAAAGTGTTTAACCACAAAAAAAGCAGTAATAAAATACAGTTTCCTAATTTACATTTTGCATCCAAAGGATGAATAACAACTCACTAATAAATAATATTTATATAAATATTTTATGTCTGGATATTTTTAAAAGGCAATAGCCTGAAGCAACTGCAGAAAAACCTAGCGTGGTAGCAGTCTGATTTACTCTCCCTTCTCCCTCCCCCCAGGTGATTACAGTGATTCTTAGTTTAATAATACAAAGGTATCTTGCTGCAAGACAGCTGTGTACTCCACACGTTTTTAAGTGGCAGAGAGGTGGCTGTTTTAGTAAGTACTGTACAAAGTGAGCTAAAAAAGCAGTGAAGCGCCAACTTCCTCTAGAAAATGTTCTGTTCAGTTTCTGCTTTGTAGTTCGACACATACGTACAGTCTGAAACACGGGTTTAAAATCATAAGAATACTCTTGGAGTACTGGAGTTGTTTTCAATGCAGTTTGAAAAGATGGGCAGTTTTTTGATTCTTTCATGGCACAGTGTAGCTGGTAACAGCAGAGAGAGTAGTTTCATGTGAATAAAGCTTGTTTCACTGTGGTTACATCTAGCAATGCTTGAACTGTTATGCTCACTTTTACCAAGCCCTTTTCTTCTAGGATGTGATGTGGTAGGCAGAGCTTCTCCTAGAAGAAGACAAACAAAGGAGTAAAAATTAGAATATTCAACACTCACTGCAGAACCTCACTTTACATGATAACATTTGGAACACAAAGCCCAGCAAGCAGGAATCGTTTCCTATATTTAATTAAAAAGAACTTCCTGTGATTTTGACAGAAAGTCTCTGGTTTTGCTCCCATTACACCTAAGAGTTAGTGAGAGATCTGTTAATATTCTGGGCCCCAGAAATCAAGTTGTTGTGTGGTCATTACAGCATGTAAACATCTTAGCTGAGAGTGAGGGCCAGCAAGCACACACCAAACTTTCACCTACAAAGCAGGATAACATGGCATTTGCCTTGTTATGACATGTGTGAGATGGGGGATGAAAGACTGACTTTTTTTGGGAAAAAAAACAAACAAAAAAAAATCCCATTCTCCCACTGAGCTCTAGACAGGTCCCAGGATATGCACCTTGAAAACCATGCACTAGCACTTACAGGGAAGTAAGTGTGTGCAATGTTGTGCATTCAATGGGCAAAGTGTTTTGTTCCGAGTATTTGCACCTTATTTAAATACCCAGGAATCAACTTTATTCACCATAAGGACACAGCAGTCATAGCCAGGATGGAGCTCACTAGCTGTCCCCAGAGGCTGTTAGAGCAGAAGACAGTCAAGCAGTAAATACTGTATCTCCTACAGGGATCAAGACACAGACCCATGAATAACTACAGAAAGCCTTAGAGGGGCAGACTTGTGTCATGACTGGCCCTCTCTTTAAAAGGAAGTTTTTCTTAATGTAACTGGGTATTCTTGTTAAGAAATCAATAAAATTGTGAAATTGGGCAGCAGGTTTATAATAAATAAATAGAAAACCCAGACTACATCACATGAACCATAATTACAACTGTGAGACTCATTGCCACAACATGGAAGCCAAAAGCATAAGTGGGATGACAAAAATATACAGATAAGAGAAAAATCCAAACAATGCTATTAAACACAAACACATGGAAATAGTGTCTGGCTCAAGAAGTCCTTAAGTTGTATGTCAAATTGTTTTAAGCTCGAAATGGCACCATCTGTGTGATCTAACCTGTTCCTTCCCTATGCATCCATACATGACCATCAGCAGACTTGGGATTCCAATTTTTAGGAGAGGGTGGTTTTGATATTCTCACTATTGAATATCTTAGTTATTCAAGAAACTTTAAGCTTTTTAAACTACTGATGCATTTGAGATTCTATTTTAATTCATTGCCTGTCTTCTACTGAATATTCTTCTTGCTTCTGTAATGTTAACTAAGGGTCCTTTATCTTTATACAATTCATAGTCCTTTCCCACACTTCCTCTGATTACTTCCTCAATTTAAACCTCACTGATTTCTTCAACCTCTCTTCTGATGACACATTTTTTCAGTTCTAGTCCCTTCCTTGACTCCTATGGACCCTTGGTACTCAATATAATGGAACGGGTACACACAAGAACAATTCAAACAGTCTTTATTACATTTTGCACCTATGCTTAACTGTTTTTATCTCCTTTGACTGTTGTCCTGTCCTTACTCAGGACACCTCCAGTGGGCCACAGCTCCATCAGAAAAGTACTAACATTAAACAGCTGTTCCACTGCTTCTGATTATGACTTTCTTTTGTTAATATTTCCTTTATGAAGAATCAGCATTTAGCTTACTTAAATTTCTTGTGCAGGTCCTCACACCCTGCTCCAGCCTAAATGAGAGGAAAAACTGCAAAACGTACTAGTAACTACTGAACCTGAAGATAAGAGGCAATCTTCATTGACAATCATGGCATCTGATACTGATAACTGTAATTTACCTGTATTTTGTTTACATTTTATATTTACTATTGAAACTGTTTAAGTATTTATTATTTTATGTTTAATAGATTTTTTTTTAAAGAACGAAGAAACAACTTTGAACAGATAATTTTCAAGGAGCATGGCTGAGTAGGCCTACACATTTCCCCACATGGAAGATGCTGTAATATTCTTGCTAATGCTGGGTTACTACTTCCACTGAACTCGTGGATTCTAATTCCCTTTGACCAAAATATTGTGGCAACTGCCTCCTGTTCCTGTCTGCCACCCTGCCCCTCTCTGCTCCGACTATTTGTCCAATCAGGCCAAGGAACTACCCTCATCTTGCAGCCAGTCCAGGTCATCATCCACATTTCTGTTCCAAACCTATCTTCCATAAATTTATCATTCAAGTTAAAACACTGAGTTCTGCAGTGCATTCTTGTTTGTTCTTCTGACTGAAATATTGACCTGCAAGCTGTCAGAGATTGTTCCCCCCAGCTTTCATTCCTCTGGGAAAAAAGTGTCTTTCCCAGAGAAACACATATTTTAGGATGCAACCTCCTAAACTGATACCCAATTAGCACTGGAATAGCTACATAAAAAGGTAGATATAGTGATATCAAATAAAAGGGGAAGAAAACCCCCAATATTCTTCTACTTCAAATGTGTGATTTCTATTAGACATTTCACCAATCTACTGTCCTGGGAACCAGTTCATCTAAAAATCCACAGTGTTCTGATTCTGATAATCTAAAAAAAAAAATCTTATTTGAGAATCTAAATCAGACACCTGAAGTGAAATGTTATTCTTTCCAAACTCTTCTAGTTCTTTCCACTGTCCTTGCACAGTAGGCTCTTGTTTCACAGATTTGGTGGCCCTTAGCATGCCAGTATTTCATTATTCTTCCATGATAGACAAAAGGCATTTAATAAGGAGGCCTGCTGAATCCAGTATCTGAAAACTAAGGGATTGGTATTACAGCTGAAGGGTAGGGACTGAATCCAAGAACCCAACCCTAAGAAATCCTACCTTGCTAGATACTTATGTTTGAAAATTATCTACATTTTGCTATTGAAGTCAGATTTGCTTAAACCACCACAGTTAAGGATGCTTGCTTAAGAAAAATCTAAATTCCAAACTCACCGTTTTTTGTGGCACCTTGCAGCACTCACTGAACTATTATGTCATGCTCTTTTGCTAGGATTTTTAAAGTTGTTTATAAGCACATTTTCACTAAAAGCATAAAGGAATGCATGCCCCATTTAATATAAAAACCCCATCCAATAAGATTTTTTTTTCTGTTTTTAAAGGCAAGCATTCTCTAATTCGTTTAAATATAGCACAGTAATTTAGTTTGTACACAGCAACCTCTCTCCACCTGCTGTGTTTATAAGATGCATATTCCAATCAGGAAAGCTGTTCTAGGATGTTTGTAAAAATTAGAGCCATACAACTGTGTTGTAGGAGTGAAAAGTTTCCCAGCATGTAACTTTTTAATATATCATTCTATGTTAGCGCTCAAAACATATACACGTGACAGCCTTCTCTTATGAATTAGGTGGAACTTGGCTAATATTTTATAATTCTGCAGCTAAACATGTGGCTACAATGAACTTTCCAAACTTGACAATGAGACTGATGCCATCTCCTAAAAATGACAAATTTTTAACATGTCACACATCAATTCTGATATCTAAGCCCTATACACCCTTAAAAGCTTTGTAAATGGCTTTCATCAACCCTGTCTCATATACTTTTCAAATCAGAGTTTTAGAGTCACGTATTTACTTCTCAGGCTAAGAAAAGTGAAATCCTACCAAGGATGGAATCCAAAGCATACACAACAGCTTTCCATAACAGCAGTTACATCCCAGGTGTCTCCATGCCTAGGTTCAGCTGCTGTCCCTGCTTTTCCATGCTCTGCCTCATTCCCTAACCAGCTACAACTGCTCCCTGGGAACCACCAACAGCAGAGCTGTGAAGCTGCAGGCCATGAAGGTTTCAAAGCTTTTCCTAAATCCTGGCATTTTGAAGCAAATGCGTGACCAACCAAGAGAACTTGCCCCTGACTCTGAGGAGACTCAACCTCCCCCACTTTTCCCCACATTTAATAAAATTTCTGCCCCTTTTACAATAGACTCAAACCCATAACACTTCGGTATAAAAGTGTGCATTCTCTCTCTAAAAACACCCCTGTAGAAACCATCAGTGAACAAACCCCAAAAGAACAGACAGAAGAACTGGCTACTAATTCTACAGATCAGCCTAAAACAATTGTGGTGGGAAGGGTTGCCACTCCACTCATAGCAGTACCAATCTCTCTATTCTCTATCTACTGCAAAAATGAAGATTAATATTTTTACTGTCTTTTTTTCTCTCTAAGAACACAAAGGAACTTAATTACTTGTTGCAAGCAAACCATCTTCTACAGACACACAGCTATTTTGAATGTTTTGAATGGATAAGGATGTTTCCAAACCCATCACAAAGCAAAAGAACGAACTCCTCCTCAAGGAGAAAATATGAAGTGCACAAAAAGGAGGCAGCAGCAGGAGGCCAAACCACAAAGCAGCACAAAGAGACAGTACAACAGTGTACCCACAAACGGTCACGTGTGCATGTGCTTGCCACAGCAAGTGTCTAATCCTGGAACAAAACGTCCAATTTAGGATAGAAGAAAGCCAGCAATACACAATGACACTAATCCCTCAAAAATATGTTACGCACTTCACATACTTACCTATTTTCTTTGACACCTTAGATAACTTCAAAGGCAAGACAACTGTTTGAACTAGTTTATGGCAGGGCAAGCAGCTTGGCAATTCAGATACAGTAAGTATTTATAAAAAATACATTTTTGCCATAATATCTGATTGGCAAGTGGTAAAATGACCACCTCATGTGAACAGCAGGGCCCAACTGTCTGTATTTCTTAGTAAAAATACACAGAAATGGAATTCTACAATTTGGAAAGAGCCTTTCTCTTTCTACCTTGTATTTGTAGAATATGAGATTTCAGATCTACAGGGGAAAAATATTAATAAAACAATGAATAGTGGAATGTTCAATTTTTAAAAGCACAAATTAAAAAACATAAGTCCATGTAATGCCCATCATTTAATGTTTGAAGCCAACTACTTGGAAGTGGGAAGTCACTAAAAGAAACTTCAGAGCATTACACTTAAGCAAACTTATGTCCAATATACTCAACCTTTACATTTGGTTAGGTCAAGGCCAGTTTTCTTTCTAAAGAGTAGGAAAAGAAAGCTATAGCAAATATTTACTTTTTCACATATCTCAGGCAATTTAAAATTATGTCCCTTTGTGTATTTTTTTTCCTTTTCCACTATTACTGTTGATGTCTGTATATGCCCAGATGCCCTGGACTATCATTTCAAATGCAAATGAAAAGAGATACAAAAAAGCACAGTAATTCAGGCTATACTGCAGCTGTGAAATTATGTATTTGGGGTCATAGCCAGTTAGACATCTAGATATGTGCATCTTCTGAATATTCAGTTAATAGGAAATATTTATACAACTATAATTGTGGATGGTGGGCTTTGAATTTTTCAATAAATTATGATCTTGAGCTATAAAATTTTAAAAGTAGACCATATATTTTACAAAATCCCTCACAGTTTTATTCTAACATGTTTAGAAAACAGTGACCTGAAACTGCAAGGAACAAAAATCTTAATCAAGACAAGACACACATGAAACAGCAAGAAAACATGTACTTACAAGGGAAATACCAATTAGACCATAAATTTATACATTAAATTCTGAGAAAGTGATATAATTAGTGGTTTGTATCATCAAAGCAGAATAGATCATAACTTTGCAGTATTTTGCTATAGCTCTTTCTGCATAATACAGTTTATGTTCTAGAAATGAAGGAAATGGCCATGGTTCACAAAACCAGATATAACATTTTTTTCCCAACCTGCATGTATGACTGGTTTTTTGTTGTTTTTTAATTTTTTTGCAACAAGAATAAAATGTTTGTGAAAAACAATGACATGGAAATACTTTGGAAACTTATTAATGTATATTGAGTAGAAAACTCTATTGAATATTTGCTCAGATCTAATTCAGTCCCCATTCACATAAAGTTCAACTTTCAGAACACTTCTCAGGAGCACAATGGGATCTATATACAGCTTTCAGCTGTAAAAACTTATCAATAAACAAGAGGGATTTGAAGGACTACTACACCGCATTACGCTTCACATGAAAACATTTCTTTTTTCTGGATCAAGGAAAAAGAAAGCCAAATCCTCACATCAAAATACCACTTGTAATCCAATGCAAACACATTTTACCTGCAAATATATCCACTACAAGCTGTATTTATTATTTTATTGCAGTATGGATGCAATGACCTCCACAGTATATAGGAATAATTAATATGATGGGCACAGTACAGATTGGAAACCAATTTATTAAGAAATCATGGTTTGAAAATCTCTGATCACTGAAATGGAAAAAAAAAATTGAATGGGAAAAGAAACAGAGGAGCAAATATAATTAATGTTATTAATGCACACAGGGTGAACTACAGTGCACCTTTTTTTTTTAAAAAAAACTCAAGGTGATCAACTTAATTATGTGACTGGCCAAGAGCAGTAAGTACCAATTATATCTAACTGGATGTCTCAATATTGGCATCTCCTCAAAGGTGAGGAACCTTCAAAGAGCTAAACTGTTTGTTTCACAAGTACTAAAGCCACAGAACAGCAGCACAGAAATAGGACTCTGAATTTAGCAAAGAACCCATTAGAGTAGATTAATAATGTCTTAGTTTCCAGTTCCCCATTTAGTGGAAGAATTACTGACCTCAGAGATGGAAAGACAGGTATTTTTCATATTTGCATTATGTTTGAAATATATTTTGAGACATTTCATTATATTCTCACTTAGAAAATGCAAGGGCAATTTCATTATTTCTTTCCCTGTAAGATTTATATATATATATGAACCGTAATCAATAACAACCCCAAAAAATACCAAACTGGATAAGCTTCATGTATGGTAGCACAGCTGTGCTTGTCATGAACTAAGGATGCTTGATTTTTTTCACAGTTTGTTTCAAGATGGCTTCACCTTCTCTAAATACCAGAAACTGCACATACTGCTGCACTTTAAATATCGGGTTTTGTCACAGCTGAGAATACACAGAAAATGATCCCTAAGTAACTAACAACTCTGTTTGCATGGTAAGCATATGCAAAGTTAGAACTTCAGACAAGTTTGAGAGTTAAGTGTCACTTTGAGTGGGGACGTTCACTTGGCCTACACTGGCACAACAGTAGTTCAGTTTCTAGCCCAGTGCCTACTCTGATAAAACGTTCAAAACCACTGAAGACATGAACTTCCATTTTTGCACACTGAAAATGCAAAACACACTGATCTACTCCTCTAACCTCTCTCCAAACTACTGGATACAGTGGTTAATCAGACGTGATATTAGACAATGAGACAGACGTGTACTATAGGATGGTAGCAAAACTTTTCTCCACACGATTTTCTAATTGCAAAAAATGTACTCAATACATGTAGTTCAGGTCTATATAAAGAGGGCACAACACAAAGCATTGACAGGAGACCTGTTTACCACTTATGGGAGCAATAATAAAATCCCAGCCCTACAGAAGACATCACTTTTGTCTCAAATGCCTACACTGGATAATAGAGAAACAGATAATTAATAGATTCTGAACTGATTCAAGCTAAATGACATTTACTCAGTTTCATTAGAAAAGCAAAATAATTAGAACAAGACAACCAAAATAAAAAAAAAGATCTGCTGAAAGTGGAAGCTTAAATGTCAAGCTCTGAGTAAACACATATCTGGTGTTGGAATTGCTGAAACTAGGCACACAGTTAAAAGACAAGCCTGTGCAGGATGCGGGCACAAGTCTATAGCTACATACCCAAATAAAGAGCTTTGAAGCACTCACTGAACTCTTGCCCAGTCAGAGATGACACTCTTTACAATAAAGTTGTTGTATGTATGCACTGGAAGCTGCTGGACACCAAACCCTTTAAAAATTTTGATTTATCCATCATCTGAAAAGAATTTTTCCATCCTAAAATATGTATCTAATAATATATTTACTACTTTTTATCAATATGTGTCTATGTATATGTGTCTCTCCATATCTCTAAGCCACAGGAACCAGAAATAGAACTCCATTTAAATGTTTTGTAATAAAGTTTTACAAGGATCTGTGGAGTAGTGATATTTACAGGCCAGCATTAAATCATAACTGTATGGCCAGAATAATCAGTAACATACAAATTCTTACCCTAGTAATATTCTAAAAGTCTATAGCTGATTTTATTATGTACTAGACAGGGGAAAATTAATGCATGAATTTCCAAGACACAAAACTGTGGTCCTTTGGTTAGCTAGCCAGAGACTGAGTTACAAATTTAGGCAACAGTATCTAGGCCAATATTGCAATGTCAATAGTAGGTTTATACTCAAGGATTTGCATTTTTCAATCAATTTTCATTTGTACATTTCATGTCAATAAGGAGAAAAACAAATTGTCTTACTTTAAGTTTTAGAGTAGATGAACAGAACACAGAACTGGAAGGGAAATGGAGGTCATCAGTGCAGCAGTCTAACCATAGGCAGAGTTCAAACATACCAAAATAGCTCCTGGCTAATGTACATCTAAGCTATTCTCTAAAACCTCCTAGGATGGAAAAGCTAGAGTCTTCCCAAAGGATCTATTTTCCTAGCTACATTACCTTTGCTCCACTGGTTACACAAACAAATGAACAGTATCTGCATTTTCACAGGTGATGAAACAGAGAAGATAATGATGTGACTTGTTTGACGCCACACAAAAGAATGGCAGGTACAGGAATCTAACAGCTTATTCCCAAACTATCTCACTGTGTCTCACTGTACCGCATGATCTTCATCCTGAAACATTCCAAAGTCCCTTGGATTCTATGGCTTGCTCACACCCCCTGCTAATTTAGTCGCCTTTGGGGTGTAATGCAGCAAGTGTTTAAAAGGAGTTCAACACTGTTTTGTGTGACAGAAGATTATTCTACCATAGGAAAACATAACTACTCTAGTACGGAATTTAATCAGAACAGTAGAGACGAACAATAATCTTTAAGGTTACAGTACTATTGTTAATATATCAGAATTAAAAATTAACAGTAATTTGAAAGATAGTTCTCTAAGTGCTCTTAATACAATATGCAGAGATAATTGGCACCCACTCAGAAAATACTATCATCTGCTGGAAGTGCCACCTGAAGCTATTTCAATATCAGCAGTGTTCTTGGATTTTCACAAAAAGTAAGAGGCTAAACCCAAAAGTGGAGTAAGAGGAGCTTCACTGCTTTAACACATTTAGTGTGTAGTCCAGGCAACATGGAAGAAAAGCTATAAATAAAGAGGTGCATAAGTTCTTAAACTAGAGCTGGAGAGGATAGAAGACATGGGACTTGCCTTCAAGATGCTACTCCTCTCTCCTATTTCAAGAGATTAATAAAGATATTACAAGGAAGGGAAGCAAGGGAAAGGGAGAAATTTGTAAGGCAAAGGAAGGAAATTAAGTACCTGTAATTTGCCAGAGACAAAGCAGAAAGTTTGTGTGCACATGCGAACAGGTTATGCTGTTAGCAAATTCCAGTGATAAGTTATATACATCAAGATTATAAAAAGTATATGGAAAAGACAAAAGCCTAATAGATCCCAGGAGCGAAAAGTAGAAGTTGATTGTGGGGGTTTCTCCCCGAGGGCGAGCAGAGTGTCAACAGTCTTTCGAATGTGACGAATATCCGACTGCAGGATGTCATACGGAGAGCAGAGGTCAGCCTATCCCGAAGGGCAGCCATTAGAACAGAAAAAGAGTGCAAAAAATTAAAAATACAAAAATAGATATTGATAAATAAATTATCACAATATTCTAGCATAAACATGTAGGAATAGTTTCTTCCTAGTATTGCCTTAGTCACTAGACATCCAAGTTTTCTTTTATTTCCTCTAAATACTGAAGCTATCATATAATATCAGAATGTTAAGATTGAAGCGCTCAGGCCTTCTAATCCTTCCAAAATTATGCCCAAGTTCACAAGGGTGAGGAAGCGCGTGTGATCCACTCATTCCAATGAGGTCTGCACACCTTTGTCCATCTGGACTTTATTCAAAGGCTTAAATAGAACCGGCTGTAAAATCTAACTTCTAAAAATAGCAAACAGTGGGTTAGAAAGCTGTTAAAAGCACAAGCAGCAGCAATATGAAGTCTCAAGAAAAAGTACTTACAGAGATCATGAGAAATATGCAAAATTCTCTAATACAATAATCTAGAACTTGGTAATCAAAACCACCTCAAACAATACCCCGGGATAACGACTTAAAAAGTTAATGTAGCACTAACTATACTTACTTTTCATAAAGTTTTTAAACTGAAGAATTGGACACTAAATTCCTTACGCAGCATTTTTAAAATTATTAGCAGTTTAGATTCCCTTTAGATACCTTTTTTAGAAAGTATCAATGACTTGATATGGCAATTCACTCTAGACTAGCTATACAATATGAAGTGTAGTATGTAATAATATCAATATGCTCACACGATATTTAACATTAAAATCAAATCAAGCAATTCTAATATTTTTGAAAGGCAATGTAAGATACACCATTTTACATAGAAAATAAGGCCTTACTGAGATAATGAACACTTACTGAACAAAATTACATGCAGTAAGAGTTTGAGAGAACACTATGTTCCTGTGGGAGCTTTTCAGTCCCGCTTCCTTAATGAACTGACAATACACCAAGTAAATCAAGACATGGAAGTTCAATGTCTGTTTCCTGTTAGTGCAACATTTCAAGGTCCAGTTTGAAATAAATTAAACTTTAAACTATTTAAAATGTCTTTCTATCCTGAAAGGCATCTAGTGAAACTGGAAGTCAAAATCGTCATTCATACACAAATTAAAAAGTGACACTTTTTTTTTTTTTTTGCTTACCATGACTGGTCCTAGCTTTACCAGGAGTCAAGAGCTACAAAATTTTGTTACTTAGGCCAGCAAATACAGAGCAGGGAACCAACCTGCCTAGCAACAACACTGTTCTTGCAGTCATTTTTCAGGATTCTTTTTTACTCAAAACTCTAATGTGACAATAAACTTCAATGCTCCTCTGTCATCTTTTAGAGTATGAAAACTCACAGCACAAAACATGCTGATCTTGTTTAAAAATGGGATAGAATTCAGACTGTATTTGAGAACACCTACATCCACAAGCTGCTTACCAGAGAAATAAGTTTTAGTGCAAACTATTCGTGACTACCAACTACATGATATATTGCACTTTTACCAAAGACACCAATAAACCCAGTAAATGCCGCATTAATTTTGGAACAACACACAAGACTCAATTCCTACTTATTGCAAATACATGCCAAAAATAAGTATCTAAGATACATTCAACCTGTATTTTAAAAATAAAATGTCAGAACTTTATAACAAGGGCTGCTTTTTTTTTTTTTTTTTGGTCCAAAAAAACCCCCAAACAATGCCCATAGTACCTACTGCAATCAAATGGAGAAATTTCAGAGTTTAGAGGTTCAGAGCTGGTAATAGGTTGCCTTTTGACAGATACTGATGAACTTGCTAGCCCAAGATTAACAACCTAAGCAGCATAAGAAGAAGCCGAAGCGTACAAAAACAGCCAACACATGCAGAAGAAACTTCCTACAGAAACTGCCATGCTGTAAAATTTTTAGTAAAATTCAGTGAAATTTGGGGAAGCCTTGGGAATGTCTGACTATTTTTGTGTGTTCTGTGACAATGGATAATTTGGTATTATATTTGCACCTTATAATGAAATATGTTTGTATTTTATGTATTTTAAACTTCTGTAATGTAACTGTAGATGAAAAAATATATAGCTTTTCTGTAACAGTAGAAGTATTTCCAGTTATTGCACTGATATTGTGCAATAAAAATATGAAACTAAAACATGACATCATGAAATAGTGAAAAAGCACATGACCCCCACACAAAGTCTCAAAGATAACCAACCACCCACACACCCATCTATGAAAAACACTGCCCCTCTCATTTAGGGGACTGAAATTATTGCTAGTAAGAGCTACAAAGATACATCTACTTAATCATTACATTTATGGATTGACATTTTAAGTGTATGAAGCTGTATGATTAAATCATACAGCTGTCAATCATGCACACAGAATAAACACAGTAAGACAGAAATGGGACAGCAAAAGCATAACCAGCTCTTTGTGTGCACAAACCACCCTCATCCTGCATGCCCCTGTAGTGACTGAAAACAGCATTTCAGAACCGACCTCCTCAGATTCAGACTCTGGCAAAAAAAGTCAAGAGTAAGTTTGCAGAAGTGCATTAAAGAAAGAAATTTGTAGTGCATATGCACTATACTCAAAACACAAAGGAAAGGAACCTCAGAATTCTGCTTTCAGGACTGTAATTGAGAGTGTACTGAACCACTTAACTCCATACCATAGGCCAACAGTGTCCATTACCGAGCTCGGAAGGAAAAGGTGGAGAAAGGAGTCGTACCTGATAAAACTTACTGCAACTTCAAGGATGTCTCATGATGAAACTATGGAGAAGTAACTGATTATGCGAAGTGATTAGAAAACAAGCGTAAGTGGCAATGATAATATACCTTGCATTAAACTGAGAAACATGATTACCAGTTGAACGACTAACATGTGGATAGAAGGTAAAACACTTTACAGTCACTGCTTGGCTGCCTCCTTTACTTTGCCGTACTACTTTTAGAATACAAAAGCCTCCTGTTTTGCTTTATTATTGTTTTAATTTGCAATTCCTGCACTAACACAAATCACACAGATTTTTAGAATAATTCTGTCTGACGTCGCCACATAGTGGACCTTGTTTTCAGAGGAGAGGCTGAAACACAGTAATAGGTCCCATTTGCAGGATTCCAAAGTCATTCAGAAGGGGCACAGCTAAACCTTTCATAATCTGCATCTTCATATGATGACGTGACATCCAAAAAGCCATTTCTTATCATTGCACTCTTTTCTGCTCAATATATTTACACCATGTGAATGACTGAAAATTTAGGAGATATGGCAGAAGTCTCTCATTTCCCCCAAGATATAATTTGTCCCACTAAGTCATGCTGCACCTCTACTGTTGTGCTGTAACACAGATGCTTGATAAACCTACTGAAATATTTGGCTGTGAAAGATTTCATTTTATCACTGCCTTTTATCAATAGAAATTCCCATTCTTGTACTAATCACGATAACTTCGGTCTACCTTTTTTTCCAAATGAAGATTGACAATGTCTGTTATGTGGGGAAAGTCTTTCTTTCCTTTTTTTGAAAAAAAACTAATTTCTCTGACCTAACCCCATACAGGGTCAAAAGACACTCAAGTGCCTAAACTGTTAAGCTATTACATGAGTGTAAGCTGTGTACCATAAAAATTCATTCATGTCTTTGTAAAAAGCTAATTTCACAGACAATAAAAATACTTCATTTTCTTTTTCAAAAAATTGCCTAGAAGATCCCACTTCTGATACATCTAATTTGTTCATAACTGAGAACCAGAAAAAATGCAGACCAAAACTTGTAACTTTTGTCTTTCAAATAACGTATTCCATGTACAGATTTATTTTGGTCTAAATTTTACTTATAGTAAAGTATCATTCATCCCACCACAAATCAATTATTTTTAACTTTTGAAAGGAATATTTGTTAACACTACTGAAAGCACATAATACTCTGTAACATGGATTACCAGGAATAACATGGACCAAGAAGAAAAGCTCAAGTTTAATTAAGTTATTAATTTGCAGGTTAAAATGGGTAAGTCTACGTCTTTGCTCCAAGTATGAAAACTGATGTGGCAATGACAAGTTGAAGAAATGTGTATGAACATTTTTGCCTTTATTTACATATATTGTTACTGGTTTTATGAAAGAACAGTTGTAAACAAAATACTTCCATAACTTCACACACAAGGTAATGGGAAGATATATCACTCTTCTGATAATTTTTAATATCCCTCGTATGAGATGTCACTAAGAAGTGTAAAAGTGCACTAGAACTGTTACATTTGACACTTTGGGGGCCACACTTCCATGCAAAAGAGGAATTTAAAAAACAGCTTTATTTTTCAACCCACAAAGTATGAGAAGGTGGGGGCAATACAGGCGAACTGAGTAAGCAGTAAGGCTGATATCATTTGTAGGTTCATGTGACATTAACAATGTAAGTCCAGTGAATGGCACCATCCAAGTACAGCATGCCACTGAGAAATGCAGCAGCCCTACTTGTCACACATCTATTGCCACTTGCTTGTTCAATCTGTATCAGCCAAAAAATAGAAATGTGTGTCACTGTTACTACAACAGAGGAAATTAGATGGATTTTATTTAATGTAAAATAAAGTATTCTTTTGCAATTTTCTAAGAGACAAAGATTGTACCTTTTTGTCATACAATGCCTGAGGGGCACAGCAGACATTTTCTGAATCTTCATGCTTTCAGATACTTACCTGAAAATATCCCTTTCTCACATCAAACAAAAATGTTGTTTTGTCTCAAAAAGTGATCTACAAGGTTCTCTGATAAGGCACTACAGCAAAGTTCAGTGGCAAAACTGGACACAACTTGATTGTCCTATAATTCTCACACTTTTGACAGCCTCCTGGTGCAGCCAGAGCATTGCTATTTAGTTTCTTATTAAGGGTCAGACTTCAAACCTCCCTTTTGCATATGATCCAGCACGTCCCTTCTGTATGCAATCAGGAACATTGTATGGCTGTTAAGAGAAAGCGATTTCAATGCGTCCCCCATTTTATTGGAATTGTCACCTGACAGGTAATGGCTTTTAGAGTCATCTACATACCATGTCATGATAAAGAGACACTAATGTTCCTGAATTTTACATTTGTGATTCTTTAGTCAAGATGCCGACTTCTGATACTCAGTGTGACACATTTAGATACCAGCTGCATTGTTCTACATTTGTGTGACGTTTCCCAGGATCATCCCGGGAATGTAATTTCGGTCCAATCATTGAATGCTGAAAACCACAGAAGTAAGAGACCATACACATGCACAGCACAGCAATTACTTAGCTATTTTCTTGTTTTCATTTTACATGACTAAACAGGATATTATTCCAAACCTGTAGAGCTCAGGAAACAGCACGTACTCTATTCCTTAAACAACTGAAAACAAGCCAACACGAATTATGACCATTTAAAATCCTTTTCAAACCCATTCAGCAGAATTTCAAGTTAATTCTCAGGAACTAGACATGAACATAACTATCAGAGAAAAGCCCAATACCTCTGGGTATAAGGACCCAAAAGTAGAACCTATCACTTTCCCCCATAAGGTGCTTGTTTTTTAAAAAAAGAAGTCATTCACTGCTCTCCTTTTCCTGGTTTCTCCAGAGATAGTTAGGCACTGTAAAACTCATCAATCTGAAGCAGCATAAGCACGCCATCTGTAGTTCTTTAAAAACTTTGACAGCTGACTGTCATACTCGCTATTATACAACTCTGAATTCCTAATCCAAGTCCCTGCAACATACAGCAAAGTTCTAGCATCTACCAGCTAGTTCCACAACAGGATGTGTTTTCACAAAATATAGCATTTTCAATTTACCAACAGCTAATCAAACAGAATATCCTCAGAGTACTTAAAACCTATTTTAAGTTTACAATTGCAAGCAATCACTTTAATGTTTAAGTGAAGGAGTTTTTCCCTTCAAGAGAAGTCAATGCTTATTCAGATTCATAAGGATGGTTAGTTTACAAATCAGACTGGTAAGATGTGGCTTTGAGCCCAAGCCTCCATGCAACTCTTCAACAAACAGACTTCACTAAAGTTTTTTTGAAATCCTGAAGAATTCAACACTAATTTCAATTTAAGGATTAATAAGGAGGGGTAATAAATATATATAATATCTATTTACAAAATACCAAAAAGGTATTTCTCCAGAGAGCTTACTTATAGAAATCCAAAATTTAAAATAAGGAAAGTTTTCTGAAAGATCTCAAAACAGCAATGAAAGCAGCTCTTGGCCTTTTCTTTCCCAATAGGCTGCAGCCAGGAAAACCTGACTTGTATTCTATTCACTCATAATTTATGATGCATCAGAAAAATTTCGGGAGAGCTTAACAAATACTCCATGTCTACATGTCCACAACAATGAGATTTTGATCTTCTCTGAAGTGAAATTTTACCTTTAGTATGAAATAATTCTAGCACAATGAATTACATAACTACAAGAACTAAATGAACTATTACAACTTAAGAGACCCAGCCATTACACTGAATTGTCAAATTAAGTTTATGATTAACCATTCATTGGAAATTTATGATTAATCATTCATTTCTTACAAAAGTCTCCCCCTCAAAATTCCTACAAATACAAAAAATGATCTGTCACTTTTGCTGTCCTCCAAATCAAGTGCTAAAATACAGATAAAACAAAGAATTCAAACTGGAATCCTTTCCCAATGTGAAATTTTTGCATTACCATCTGCTCCCCAAGGGGATGGTGGTGGAAATCATACAAAACATCTTTTCATTCCAGCATTCTTGAAACAGACTAAAATGAACTCAGCCTTCATTATACTGTCATATGTAGGCATCAGTGAAAATACATAATGCAATTTTCCTGTGTTCAGATAAAAAGACCTTGTATAACATTTTACCTTCTTTTGAGGGTCATGTATTTGAAATTTAACTTTTTCTTAATTGGTTCTTCTACACTGTAAGGGAGTCTTTGAAATAATCCCAATGCAACTTCAGTATTCATTACATTAGTTATGAAGATGAGAATAAATTACATGATGAGTGCTACCATTCTTAAACGAAAAGCAGAAAACATCAAGCACTGCAATTTCCCTGCTTCCACCTCCAAACACTTATACCTACATTATAGAATCTTACACATACATAATTTCCATACTTAACACACAATGTTTTTCTTCAAATCATTGCAGAACTGTTTCAGTACAAGAGATGAGTCTGTTATTAGTCACCAATGCATAGAGTACTTAACATAGTAAAAAAAGGAAATATTGCAAAAAAAAAAAAGAAAATAAAAAACTTAAAAGAATGAAGTTCATATTCTAAAAGCATGAGGTAAGAATGCAGTTATGTTGTGCAATGAAAAAAATTAGCAAGCTTTTGGCTACTTACATAATATATTATATTATCATAATTACTTATTTTCCATGGCAAAGAGAAGGAGGTATTAGAGATAATGCTGAATTACTTCTTTAACACAAATCTTGCATTTTTAAGCACTATGAAATAAGCCATTTAAACACACTAAAGTAGCATTAAACCATATTATTCAGATCAATTTTTAAATTGTGTCTTTATTGCTAAAAACCTGTAGTTCATAAAGTTATCCTTCAATTTTCATGTAATTAATGTGTTTTCACTTTTGAACATCTATAAATGACAGACTTCATTAAATTACCTCTGGTATCCCCAGTTTTCTACATGCATCCAAAAAGTTTTCCACATTTCTCCTGCATTTGGCCATGCTAAGTTTAGGCTGTAAAAGAAAAAAAAGAAGTCTATGGCAAAAGAAGTCAAAAACATTCGTCTGGTCAATTCACCTACTGCATTATTCTTGTACTGATGTGCTACTTGCACATTTCTCCTGATTAAACAATGCATAAAATGTTGCTCAACTATTTTTTTCTACTGCTCTAAAACATCTTGCCTACAAATACAAACTGAGTACATACATAATGGATGCCATGCGCTTCTACTTAGCTCTTAAAGTAGCCAGCACATTTAGATCTCCATTTGTTCACACCCAGCTTGTGAGGTTCTAAAACCTGCCTATTACAAAGATTTGTAACAGACAACAATGTTTTTTTGGACAGCAAATTAACTGATGAAAGATCCTAACGTACATGATGGAGAAGAGACTTAGCTGTAATTAACAGGCTCATTCCTAAATTTTTTATGTACTCACAAATTTATAGTAACTATACACAATATTAATGTCTCCGAAGAATAAACTTCCTATTACTTTAGAATGTCAAATACTTTTATAATTTGTCTCACCCAGTACTATTCACCAAATACTTACAGAAGTATCACGCTATTAAAAAGAAAAACCAAAACCCAAACTCCTCACTATTTTAGTTTTTCAATACTGTGAAACAACAGTAATTCCTGAATATCCACTTAAACCAAGAATTTACTATAGTAGCAAGGAATTCAAAGAACTAATTTTCTAGGCTAAAGTAATTTGAAGGCTGTCTGAAGAAAGAGAAGGTCAATATAAAGTTGAAAGAAAATGAAAAAAAAATTAAAATGTGTGCTTTTCGTTACAGAAAACACCACAAAATAATTATTTCAAAACATCAGCATGAGAAGTTTTTACCCCAGAAATTCAAGTTTGCGTATTTTGGCAATGTCATATTTTTACCAAAGATAGAAATTATTTTAAATCAAGGAACAGCAAAAGAAATTCCACTAGATCATTTGAGAAAGTATCTTTTTGTTAAATCTGTCTCCTTGCAAGTTCTTACAGATTGCTTTCAAAATCCATATGGTATTCTCAGAATTGAGTATCGGGGGTAAACGGCAAATTTTTACCAACATGTACATCAAAAAGAAAAAAAGGCCAATAGTCTGAAAACATACAGGACCTCTTCAGAACCAGATGGTTAACAGAAATCTAGAGCAATGATCTATTCAAGAAATAGACATAAACAAGCAGAGAAAATGCAGTAGTGTTTTCTTAAGTTTCAAGAAGCGCACACAGAGATCCCATTGATTTCAGGTCCTTAGATTTAGGACAGCCTATATTAAATAACTAAAGTGCAATTTTCTGTTCTGCCTGCAGGTAAAAGGAATCATCTCTACATTTAACTCAACAGGACAAATATGCTAATAAGTGTTTTAAGTGCTCTAGTAACATGACATCTGCCAAGCCAGACACTGCTGAAGCTAACCTCACATTTTTTCAATCATCAAATGAGGGGCTTATTTTCTTTTTAAAAGGTGCACCAGAATAAAAATTTGTAATCAAAGAATTTCATTCTGTTCTGAACAAAAATGCCATTAGGAAAATATCTCATCTTGTTGCTAAATCAGAGAAAGGCAGGATAACTTTATTCATCTATAGATGTCCTTGGACATATATGCATACATACACGATACATATAGATGCATCATATATAAAAATTAATAAACATTTGAGTTTGCAGTTTGATAAACGTTGCCCTAAACAGCAAAGATCATTCATTGAATGGCAACGTGATTTCTGCAACCAAATATCATCTGGCAATAAAACAATAATCAATACAACATTTCAGTGCATCAAGAAAGACGCAACTTACTACTGCTGGTGAGGGTACATGAATACTTCCGACAGACCGAGGGCGAACATGATTTACCAAATGGCAGAGAACGACACCATCCATCAGAGCTGATCCCAGGTCTTCAGGCAAGCAAATCTTTAATCTTGTTTCTATGTTCTGCAAAGAAAGAATGCATGCACACTTTGATATAGAAATGGATGAAGGGGAAAAAAGGGCATACTTACTTCCTATGCTGAAGGTACATAGCTAGTTCTGGAGTTTTGATTTACTGAGAAACACAATTCCTTTATATAACTAATTTTTTAGAAACTGAAACACAACCTCCTTTATTCTGTGTTGGTCACTGAATTACATAAACCTCTTCAAGAGAACGCAACATTTCAATGTCGCTGCCACAATACCCTCCTCTTTTTTATATATAGATGTATAAAAACACATCTGCATGCAAGTAGCCATGTGACTGAACTGCATGTGGCTCCTTCCCTTCACCACTCCCCCAAGTCTGCTACTTATCCATCTTATATTCTCTTTATCAACAAAACATTGAAACAGAACTACATTGTGTAGTTTGTTTATATTGTGTAGTTTACGACGACTATACAAGCTGAGAGTAAAAGGCAATCTTTCCCTAGTAGCCTAAAAATTACTCAGGAAGCATTAAAGTTATCAGAAACATAGGTAGGGGAAGGCAAAACGTTCAGACGTAAAAGAGAAATTCTAGATATCTGTTAAGAAAAACAGACATCTCAATGAACAGAATTTGATATTGCAAAATAAAATACTTTTAAAAATATTTAAGAATTTTTAAAAAGTAAAACAAAACCAATAGAATGTTATATGAGTTTCCTGAATCGTGGTCCAATCTTGAAAACATTCTAACTCTACATTTAGAGATAATTACCCCCATTATCTTTAAATAGATATTTCTTATTCCTAGTTGAACCTCTTAATGTCATTACTCTCTATGAATGTTACCTCAACCTATATTGGTCGAATATGAATATCTATGAATAGATAATTCTTTATAGAATAAGAGGAATAAGTAGGTTGGAAGACATTTTTGAAGGTCACATAGTCTAACAAATTTGAAGTGACACCAGAGCCCTGGTTAGTCAAGTTTTGGATATCTGCAAGGATGGAGAACCCTCAAAATCTCCAAGCAACTTTATTCAGTGTTTCACTGCCCTTATGGCAAAGAATTTTCTCCTTATAACTACTTGAAATGTCTTTCTCTGCAATTTGTGCCACTGTCTTTCATGGGTTCACTGTTCATCTTTGAAAAGCCTGGCTTTACCTTCTCTCTCCTTCTTTACCTCTCTCTCTCTTTACCTCTCTCCTTCTTTTACTACCCTTCAGGCAGCTGAGGACAGTCATATGATTTTCTTGGCACGCTAAAGCAATAAATCCAGTCTAAAGCAATCCAGCTCTTTGCTTCTTCCTCATACATCCTTCATTTGGGTGGCCTCACCATGAAATAGCCTCCACTGAAGCACTCTGGGGTTTCATTATATTTTCCTATTTTTTCTTTTACTAGACACACTACTCAAGTACTTGCATGTTGGTTTCACAAGTGGCAAACAGGGGAGTGCATCATGTTCACTTATATAATGTTTTGTTTTCACCTTGGTTCAATTCACAAATCAGAAAATATTTTTGGTATATAGGATAAGTACATAAAAGAATACACTTCGAGACTGTTTTTCCAAAACTTGTTACAGAAAGATTTCTACAAATTAATAAATTAAAAATTTATTCTTTTGAACACTGATTTGTCTGTTGGGAGACTATTCAGCAGAGATCAGGGTACACTTTTTATAAGAGCACAGTGCATCTACAACACCAGCTCAATGCCTTTTCATGCTGGAGTTCATGGCTCTATGGAATCTCACAAAATGCTAACTTACCACGAAACAATTCAAAAGCAGAATTTACTTATACATGTATATTTATTGAATAAAGTATAAAATCAATGACTTGTATGTTCTGGGCTATTTTGTTGTGCAGTACATAATAAAATGCTCTGGTGGTTACTAATGTCACTAAAGGAGCCAGCGTAACTCAGTAAACTTTATTAATCTGAAAATCTAACTATGTGTTTTCAAACATGGTCAGTCTTCTCACTCCTGTCACCACTCCTTGACTTGTAATCAAACTCCTCACAAGAAACAAAAGAATTTTCCTTCCAGGACATGATGTTTCAGGGTGAGAGCAAAGAAGGATAGTGCATGGAGCTGAAGGTCAGTAACACATTAAACCAGCATTAAACCAGCATTACTGGCAATACCTAATACTGCGTAGAGACATCCTTATTACTTCTGCACAATCATGCCTGACATGGTGAAAAACCTTGTTCTACTTTCCACTGTGAGGATTTACCGAACTTATGCACAAGGCAGGAATCTTGCAGAAATTATCTATGACTATTTTTAGGAACTTGGGGACTTGCTACGTACTTGTGGTAACTCTTAAACAAAATGTTAAAAAGCTGCACTGATGCTGCTGAATAGACTAGGCTCAGAATTACTACAAACTAGTACAGTTTATTACTACTGCTTCCATTTTCTTCCCCATTACCAGTAAGTCTGTCTCATTAATTCCTGCATCTTGTCCTTCTGGCATCACTCAAATTTAGAATTGAGAATATACTACATTCTATCAACTATGTTAAATCTTTAATAAGATCTGTTCTGTTAAAAAAAAAAATCAGGTTTATTCATACTTAAAACAAGTGAGGGCCTGAGGTAAGATAATGAAAACGTAAAAGTTCTATATTTAAAATCCCATCTTTTAAACACTATTTAGTAAAGAGAAAAAAGTGAAACCTTTTACTTTAAAATTTAATAATAGAAGACATGCTATTTAAAACAAGTTAATAATTTTTCAATTTACCATTCCATGAAGCTAATGAGATAACGGATTGTCTTGTAATTCAGTTGTGATGTGAAAATCACCTATCACTTTCAGGATTTGCAATGATACTCTCTGTTCTGTTAAAGTAATATAACTGGAAACCTTGACAAGTTCAGGCTTACGACATTTCTTGCAGGAAAGGCTGTCACCTCTTTTAAGCACATCCAGGTGTCACACAAACAGTGCTACTGAGGTATTAGTTGGGTAACACAAACCCTTATGCACCAATTTTTCCATGAGGCTCTAGATTCTATGTTCAAGACAATGTATCAGGAAACCACTTCTGTATTCAGATCTTTCAGTGATGAAATACTGATTTAATTTCTAAGAAAGTTGTTTCAAGCATTAGTTATCTACTTTCAGCTTTAACTAATAAATTTCACTATGCCTTTTACATGCAGAAGATTCCTCCAGTTGTTTGGAAACAGTCCTTGACCTCTCTCTCTTAAATGATCACTTCATCCTTTCTGTTTAAATTAACTAAATCATTAATTCCACCAGTGCAAGGTATGTTGATTAACTGTATGTCATTCAGGTAACTCCCATTATTATTTCCCATTTTTACAAAATCTTTCCTGAAGTTCAAACATCTGATTGTGATAAGGCACTTCAGCAATAGTCTCATCAATGTGATTTGCAGAGGCAATATTGCCTCATTTAACCTTTCTTATATTTCTCCTACTCAGGCAACTTTCCCAAAAAAAATTTAAGAAGACATTCCATCAGAATAAATTAATTCCACCAACACTCACATACCTCACGTAGCTGTTCCACAAGCTCTCTCTCTTCTCTCATCTGCTCCATTTTCCTTCGAATTGTGAACTGTGGATCTATTGATTCCAAATTTCTCTGTGGTCTTAAGAACACTATGATTTTTAAAAAGAGAGATTTTAGTTTAAGAACAAACACTTAGATTTATTTATTTCTAAATTAAGCAAAATCCTTAGGCACTGTCTCCAAGCAAAAATAGAAAATTCTTTTGTCCTTAGGAGGACAGAAAAATCTGATCTTGGATTACAGTCATGAATGGCTATTTTCTGGATATTGCTCTTGACAGCGTACTGAGGCATCAGTGGCGTGGATAATGTGTCATCCAAATCCTAATCTCAATGGGCAAGTTTTGTCAGATGATAAAGCACCAGCAGTGTCCCTTACAGAGTCTGATCTGTACAACACTTTGTACTTAACATGGCAGGAAAAACCTCTTATTCTTTTAAGTAGAACTCTCTCCTAACAAGACTCTGAATTGTGTAACAAACTGTGACAAGCTTCCTACACAGAACAAAATGCTTACAAGATAAGGTAATCCTAAAAAAAAAACCACCCACCAAACAAAGACAAATGTAGGAAGACTCAGCCATTCAGTAACTGCCTACACTAAAAAGTTGTATTGCAAACGTAGCATTGCACAAACTCTTGGCAGTTCTCCTTCCTACCACTCCTGTCGACTCTATCACTTTGCCCACATATAGTTCCTTGAAATAATTACATGACATTTCCACAAATATGCACCTCTACCCTTCTATTTTTGTGATCAGTGACTGTTTTGAATGGTTTGGAAGAACAACAAGATGTACAGACAAAATGCAACTGTCACCTGTTTGTGACTTTGTTTGCCATCTCAGACAAATGTAGTCATGAGGAATCTCACGGAACAGTGCAGGCTCACCTGTATGCAGGCTGCTTAAGTAATGAGATGATTGACCTAAGCTACTTCTCTAGCCAAAGGGACAGACAGACAGCACCTATGGCACTTTGGCCAAAAGGCAGAGTTCTTTCCCCTAATTGCTACATAAAGGAGCTTAAGGCAACAAACTCCTTGCATATCTTTAGGCTACTCATCTGAGGCACCAAGATATAAGAAACCATGGCCAGTTAGCAAACCTTCCTTCTAGTCCTTGATTCACACAGTCCTAATTTAACTTTTCTCAGGCAACTAAAATTTGCTACATTGCTGTTAAGTCAGTGATTTCTGGAATGCCATATTAAATGCTATTTGTTAAACAGAACTGCTTTAAAATAAAAAACCCTAATATTACAGTTTTATATTATTAAACTCTGTTCTTCATAATGTCATCAGAAATCCCCGTGGCAGAGTGGGAGAGTTCCCTTCTCCAGGTGGACTACACATCTTCATCAGTGTCACCATTCAGAAGGATCTACACACAGGTGCACACATCATAAATAAAAAAGATTCTTTATGCAGTCACACAAAGCGTGAGAGTAGCAGAGCCACGCCTTCAAGACGCAAAAGACCCACAGTTGTAGTGACATTTACTGCTTGGCTTTGTAGAAGGCAAACTGGACATTTGGAATTGAATTCTATATCCAAAGTAGAGTGTATGAACAGAACCATGCTTCCTAACATTTTGTGGAAAGGTGATGCATGATTATGACTGCACATGCCCAAATATGCAAAGGCTGTTAGAACACACATATATTGTGAAAAATACCTAAAATGTTATTTAAAAAATTGTATCATTTAGGAGGGTACTACAACCAAAAAATCAAATCCCAAGTTTTTCAAGAGGAGAAACCCTTATCCAGGACTTCTATGAAATGCAGAACTGTAGTGTATTAAACTTTCTGCATTAGCAACTCTGCAATAATTTACTGGAGACTGCTTCTAAATTTTTAAGAGGTGAAATAAAAATCTCCTACCACATTAATTAAAAACAGTAGTTGCAATTTCTAAGATTTTCTAGTTAGCCACAGCTATCCCTGTTTAGCTCTACTTCCTTCCAATTTCAGATTACAAATGTCCCTCACTGAAAGGTATCAGCATTATCACAAGAAAAAGGCAGGCTAATCTCATGCAGTGCGAAACTACAATTAGAAGCTTTTCAACAAATAAGTTTAACTGATTAAAAAACAGAATAAAAAAACCTCCACACTCTAAACCATTAACTATAAAAGTTTTAGTTATGTACTGGATTTTTTAAAAAAGTGTTCCCATACAAGAAGTTTTGGCAGTCCTAAGTGTTGCTTGCTTCACAGCATTACACACAATCTCCAGCAAGGGGAGCCCATACCTCATACACACCTGAATGTCTATTTTTTACTCTTTTGAAGAGTCAGTTTCTGCTTTTTGAACCCACGGTCAAGCAAGGCTATTATGTAATGCTTGTTCCAATAATTTTTTCTAAAAGTATTTTGCACAAGTGTCAACAAGTTAGATGAGTAATAGTTAATAACACAGTATGTATTCAACATATCACTGTCAAGGACAAACTTCCTTGTGAAAACTTTCATTTCTGCACTGAGTTCCAATGCACATAAGTGCACTGTTACTTCCACATCAAGGAATCAGTGTACTGAGCACTTAGTCTGACAACATTATCCTTCAGGTAGACCACAAAATGATTTAACCTGACTCTAAAAATAACAGACAAAGTTGGACTAATGACAGGCAGAGATGAAAACAGGCCAAAAGTTTATAGTTAGATTTCTCTTTGATGGATTTATTCTGTCTAAATCTAAGTAACGGAAATGCGACAGCCTCAATTTAAAAAATACACAGTTGTACAAGCAATTTCTGCTGTAAGAGCCCAAGATAATAAACACTAACATTTACATTTGGCATAATTTGAACGACAGGAGGCACGTATCCATCCCAAATGCACAAGTTAGTCAGTTTGTGTCAGTCCTTTCATTTACAAGATCAAAACAGTAACAAATACAGGTTAACACAAATCAAATTCTGCAATGATAGAAGCACCTTCAGAATATTAGCACTCTGTTAGAATATTCATCAGTGAAATGTTAACTTAGCTTCACACCACCATGAACTAAATTCAGTTTTTTCAACTTCTCAGTATCAGAATTTTTATATTCTCCCTTACGGAGCTGATTCCTTACATATACTGACTTTTATGGTTTTATAATTGAGAACACTGAGGCAAATAGCAAATATCGTCAACTAAAGAACTGAACTAAGAATGAAATGCCCCTTGCTTCAGTCCTGAAGTCTTGGGTGGTACAAGTGTGACTCCCAGAGTGGCTTCTGAATAGTCAGACAGGAAAATTTCCTTAACAGTAAGCTAAATGTTTGCATTTATCATTCAGTGTTTGTGGTCTTGGTTTCAATCTGATGCTTTTGACAGTTTCACTACCTTTTAATACCTAAACACCCTTCTAATTTATGGCAACTGGCAAAACATGGCATATTAGTGCTATGTCTCAGTATATTATAATAAACCCCCGGAGAAAAACAAAACAAAAGCAGAAGTAACAAAAGTCCACTCATGTGCCTGACCTTTACTATGAACAGCTTATTAACAGTTTCTTTTGGACAGAAATCACTATTTTTGCTTAGCTGATAGTTTCAGCTTTGTTTCTTTATGGATTCTTCTATTAATTTAGTTATGCACCTGCACCAATAAATGCAGATAGAAGCAGGATATTTTAATAGCCAGTATCTTTCAAAAAATAATAAATAAAAAAATGCAGAAGAGAGAGCAGAAAAATTAACTGCTGTTTGAGTACAACTTTTATAAACTCTTGAAAATAAAGCAAGTAAATAAACCTACACTGAAAATAGTTACTGGAATTAGTATCATGGGAAAAGTTGTTTTGGCAGAATTAAAAACTGTGAAACTTTACTCATTGACTTTTGACACTACATATTCCAGTGCAAATTAAAGTGTATCCTCTGAGGTACTTAGTCTTATAAACATCCCCTGAAGAGTACTATCTTTTGTCCTTAGCTACATGGGGCATTCACCACATATTCATGTTTCTGAAAACACAAAATCAAGTAAATTATATACAGAACACCTACCATTGTCACTGTCTCCTTCAGATGGGATACTGTAGCTAAAGTTGTCCCATGTTTGTGCCTGTGTAAGTGTGTTGAAGGAGATAGGAGGAAAACTGAGGGATGGGTCTGCTGGAGGGGAGTGACAACCAGTCCAACCATGGTGGTAATAAGGACCGGAGAAGGGATAAAAGTGGGCAGCAGCATTTCATATATGGCATTAGGATTGTATGGTAATGACAAAGATGTAATTCAAAGGTGATTAATACAAAATGCATAAATTTTGAGAAAAGAATGAAAGATGGTGCAGAATAAAAAGAACGAAAAGTTAAATGTTAGTACTTGCAAATCATACATTATATGTGCAGTTAAGGCTGTTAAGCTTAGTAAGATCATTGTAACCATTGCACTTCACACAACTTGTTACTATCAAGTTTTAAGAAAAAGTACCCATAGATTTTACATTATACCCTGAAAAAAACCTTTACTCTGAATCAGAAGGTAAATATACTGGCTGCAAAGTTTCAATAATGAAACTTTCACAGAATAAGAATTTTGACATCTTTTTGTAACTACGTGATACGAACAATTCTCACAAAGACAATTTACACATACCAGTGAAAATACAATTACAATTTTCCAGCTGATTTTGGAAGTAGCAACTACATTACCACTTGGATTCCCATTTTGTTGAAGGATGTTCTGTAAGTACATTTATCACAGATGTTTTCCTTTCATTTTAATTCACTTAATAATAAATGAAGCACTACTTTTATTTCTTGCTAACTCCCCCAACAATATATTCAAACCTACAATGGGCCCACCACACCATATAAGTACTGGTCCTCCACAACTTTTACAGGCTTTCCAGGGACTAGAACAGGCACAGAATGTCCACAAAGGATGTTCCTGCGTTTGTCAGCAAGCCTTGGCAAACCTGCACCATAGATGGTCTTCTAACAAATCTAACTTAATTAATGATTTAACTAGGCTCCCTGAAGCACATAAAATTGTACATTTCCATAGAAGCTTCAACAGTCTGGAGATTATTCACTAGAAGACTGCAAAAGACTGTCATATCTACAGTTCATGACCACCCATGAACTCATTATGGAGCTAAACTCGGGCAGCAATACAGCCCCTGTTGTCCCTTATCCACTCTGCCTTCTCTCCTTCAACTAGTCACAACAACATCTCTTACTGTTCCTCAAATCCTTCAGAGGAAATTTTTATTCCTTCCCCACCACATCTATTCTGCACTTCTGTCCCTTGTCTTGATTGTGGCATGGATTTCTGCCCATGCTTTCCTCAAACCTCCATACTACAGTGTTTCAGAACTGGATACTGACACTCTTAAAATATCTCCTTCCTGAACCTCTTCAGCATGTCATCCATCCTTTCAAAGCTTCACACTGGTTTCCTATTTTCTGACAGAGATTTAAATCTCTTTTTTGCTTTTCACAATGATGCTGCTCCTAAATGAACTCTTCCTGTATCTGACCACAAAGTTCCTTACCACTTCTGCAATAAAAATTATGAATTCACTCATTTCTTGTTTTCCTACATGTATCTCCATGTTTATCTACTGAATCCCACACACAACCAACATTCATGATCCCCAGACTAAACTAGAAATTACAAACTACCTCCGCTCTAAATGCTAAGCCATAAACACAAATCAATTTAAGATTACTGTGTAGATCTAAAAGCAACTAAAACCACTTAATATTAGAAGAAAGTCCAAAGTAAACTTTCAGTAAGCACAGAAAGTCCCCTTTTCTACCACTCCAAACCAATATTCAGAAGGAATTTAATCATGCAAGATTTCTCCTTCCCACAGTTTTGGAATCTATATTAACATGATGATAATTCAGATGGTGTCACATAAAACTTCACCTTAAACTTCTCTTCAGAGTTCCACAGCTCTCTCTCTTTAGACTTTTCCCAAGGCTGGGTCACTGCTTCTGCCTATTGGGACACCAGACCAGCTGAACCCAAGAGTCAGCACAACTTAAACTCTGAGTAGAGTCAACACTGCGTAACAGAACACAGATTTATAGCAAAAGATAAACAGTCTGACTCTGGTAGCAATTGGGATTCTCAACTATTTTCCAAAGCACACAGATAATGCAGTTAGGGAAGAAAACAAACGGAAGGAATAAATATCCAGAGATTAGAAAAACAGTAACTAGCACTCAAATGAGAGAAAAATACTGTCAAGTTTCAAGGATCATTATGTGTTCCAACTAACTTGAAATACAAGCATACCTACCATAGATACCAACATTGTGCCTCAAGTTCTCTACAAGTCACCCAAACTGAAGGCTCTAGATTCATAAGTAGTATTATGCTATGTTATGAGTTGCAAGGGAATCACTTCTCACTTCAGAATACAAAGTGCTTTGTGACTTCGAGTTTTGTCAGCACTTGTTTCAACCTCTGACAGTACAAATTTTTTTGTCTGTGTTGCTGTCACTTTGTTCAGCAGAAACTAAGAAACACAGTGACCTGGAAATGGCACAGACAAAAGCAAAAACTAACTCTTGATTGCAAGATGTATTAGGAGCTGTTCAGACCTGAAGGTCTGGCATATTAAAGATACCATAACAAGACCTTGGCAACTCTCAATTTCAACAATTAGCACCACTCTGAACATTTAAATCAATTAATGGATGAAGGAGGCAGAATTTAAATTTATTAGCTATTTTGAGTGATTTGTTTTTAGAAAGCTAATGCACTTCCCAAGAGTAAAACTACAGCTCTAAGAGAATAATTGCTTCTTTCCAATGGTATTTTTTTAAGGTTTTCAAAATTAACGTGAATTTGAAAAGTCCACACCTTCTGAAAATATTTAAAAAACAGAAGGAAATAATCTGAAAAAATAAAAAACCCCCTTCCATCTGTTTTACCTTTAATGTAAACTTCTGACCCTTGAAAAACTTTCAAGAAATCTAAGTATTCTTTCAAGAATTCTAATTCATTACCTTTCAAAACATTTTCTTTGGGTACTTTGGGTTCTTTCTGTCAGCCATCAGCTATGAATTTTCCCAATGTTTTTCCTAGCTTAAAAACGAAAGTATAAAAGGACCTTCAATCCTGAACACATATCAGTATGTACTAACACAGAAGTTTAAGCCACAGTGGTTTATCCTCTGGAAGCACTTCCATTTGTGTCTCTAGTTCAAAAAACTGGAATCTTTACCAGAAGTCTAGAACAGTTTACTTTCAGCTTTCCAAGACACATAAACCATTATGAAATGATGAGAAGTACGGAAAGTCAAATAGAAAGCAACATTCATTTTAAATAGATGAAAATAAACACAGTGAAAATAAAGTCTCAAATTTCAGAAAAAAATATGGTTGCATATATTTTCATTGAAAACATGCCACTATTTTTTCCACAGAGCATGATGGACTCATTTCAGTTAGAACACTTCAATGTTCTTTTAATGTTGCACTTTGATTTAAGAGATTTATAGAAGTAACTAATTCAAATATAAGCTCTAACGAAGTTAATTAGTTAAAACTCATTAAGACTATTTCATTTCATTAGAGCTTACATTTCCAGTAAGTTTTAACATTTCCCCTAAGGCCATTAAGAACTGAAATGAAAAAATCTATTACAATAAACTGCAAACTAAGCTGGAAAACGTTCCTGGATCACAGAAATGCTGGACCTCTGCACTAGCTCAAGTCTATGACAATAGAGCAGTATATAATTAACAAGTACAAATTCCAACTAGTGATAGGATGGTTCTATCACACAAAACTTGCACAAAGTTTTAAAGGAAATACAAGGAAGAAACTACAGACCTGCCAAGCAAACCAGCTTTAAAAGGAAAAACATGCAGGCTTCATAAACATGCCAGTATTTTCAGTCTATCTGTAAATATTTCTCACATGTTAGCAAAACCGCAGAAGATGAAACAATATGCAGCTTTACTATGCCTTTGCAAGGTTTCATTTTGCTACATGGTGCTACACAGCTAATATTCTGTATTTTTACCTGAAACTGGATCTAAAGTTTTACTACTGCCAAGTTCCCCTGTTACCATGGTATAAATTTAAGGTAAAATGACTGAAATTAGATGTGACCAAGTGAGAAACTGTGCAGTAACGGGTCTATCTTAGTGACTGTAGAGTCTCATATGGAAAAGAAAATAAATTCATATCATCAAGTTTACTGCAACCACAACAGGACCAAAAGACACGACAGTACTGGCATACTCAAAGCTATTCAAATATATGAATTTCAATTAGGACAGTGCAGAAAATCAGCAGGTTCTAACCAACTGACTTTGGTATTCAATGAGGCTATACACAGCTGCAATATAATCAGGGGAAGAACTGTAGGACTTGTGCACATCTGGTATTGGAACATGTGACTTGGAGGTTTCGTTGCAAAGGACTGCAAACATTGCCATCCAGTCTTTCTAGAAATTCTCTCAAAAAAAGAGCTACTAGGCTATTTTGCCCTGACCTATTCCAGTCATTAAGTACAGGAAATCTGGGCACAGATGAGACAAGATTCAGAAGCGCATGTTAAACTAACACTTGAACAAGAAGTCACAGCCTTCCATATTCTTCCACAAAGCAACTTCCAGTTCCCAGCAGCAGATTTCACTGTGGGCTCAGAACACAGCCCGCATCCCATGAAAGCAGCATCATGGCATGGGCACCTTTGCTTTCACACATCTTTCGCCTAACTGTGATATTGCAATATTGCCACTGGACTATGCAATGTTTCTCAATGTTTTATTTTCAACAAACCCTGAAAGGACCCATTTGCTCCTCATTTAACCCATATTTTAAATATATGTAGAAATATCAACATTTCTAAATCATCAGGAACAAGACAGAGCCAGAATTTAACATTCCAACAGCCTAAGTAATGCAACTGAACAGATCCGTCTAACTGTGTCTCATAACTACACGAGAAACTTAAAAACCAACTTTCTAACACTTAAAAAAACCCAAAACAACAAAACCCAATTAAATCTATGGGTACAATTTCATAAACATTTTCACAATGTTTCACAAGCAGTTTCACAAATTGCTGCCATTATTGCCAAGTATTTTGTTATGGAAACTACATGCTTGTAGGAGTTTACCAGCACTTGATTAAAAGCATTCATGGTGAATGAGAGAAATCAGAACTACAGTCTTAGGATGCTGAAGCATACTGAAAACCTATAGCTACTCTTCAGAGGTGACATGACATAATTTAATATTGACTACCTCAGCACAGAGAAGATAAAAATGTTATTAAATCATGTAGCTAATCCTGTTTCTAAAGGAAGCTGTTATCCAAGTCATCAAACACATCTCTGGGAGTTTTTTGTTGTCACTTGCTTTTAGGTTTTGTTTGTTTTCAAATAAACTGCTGCTTGTTAAAAGACTGGTGGTTATACAAATACTGAACCCAATTGCTGGCTGAAGTAAAGATCTAACCTTCCCATAATGCTTGATCTTTACTCAAGCATAACTACTGACAGACTCAATGAAGTGAAAAATTTTCAGAGCAACACAAGTGTCTTCCAAAATAGCCTAATTATTCAAATATATTATTCAACAAAATCTAAACTGTATCACTACACTGGTATCAAGCAAAAATCTTACTTCAATTAGTATGTCAGCGGACATGATAAAATGTATATATATAAAATATGTGTAGTTATATACAAACACATATTTTTAATATATATATACATATAACTTTATAACACACCCAATTTACTAGTAATGGATGAAATTGATCCATATATAATGTGCCAAATACATACTCCTTACAAATTCAATCTTGATTCAAAACTAGAAAACCTTAAAATGTTCTGAGCTTCTTCTAAGTGTTGCACAGAAAATGTTACATTGCTTACTTCTTAATGGGAGAAAAATAGAGATATCTAATAATAAAAGAGATGTAAAAAACCCTCAAACCAATGGTTTCTTACCCAAACACAAATTGGTTTTTCACATTACCTGATCGTGGCTTCAGGCCAAAAGGGATTGTGGTATTTGTAGTAGGAGATGTTGGACTTTTATCCTTATTCTGTGTAATTCAAGAAAATAAAACAAAACCAGAAATCAAACAAAGCCAGAATATCTCGGCATATTTGTCTACGCAAAATGCAAAAGTTAACATGGCACTCTACAGCTATTCCACCATAATCTGATGACAATATGGAGATAAACTTATGACAATCTCCTTTTTTTATTGCACCCTATTCCTCTGCTGGAAAAGATGAGTTTCTGACAAAAGACAGCAAGATATTCCCCCCGGTTAGAAATAAGCTCAATCATTTCTCAGTTTTCTCCCATGTCATCACTTGGTTCAATCAAACATACATTTTGTGGCAGACTACATTTAGAAAAACAAAGCAAAGGCATGTTTTTCCTTAGACACGTTTGTTTCTTCCACAAAATTAATTACTATTCTGCATGGTATTTTCCATGCAACACTGAATTCCTGCATTAAAAACAGAAAAGAGGAAATTAAGCATATGCCTCAGAGCGGGATCTCCCCTGACCCTGAACTAGGCTAAGAGTTGCAGCAGGAAGGATGGAACAGCACCATACAGGAGAAGGGGAAGTAGAAAGAGTCCTATGACCAAACTCCATAATGGGAATCCCAACTAAAAAGTGATTCCACTGGGAGCTGGGACCTACAGAAGTCCCATCACCAAGACTGGTGGAAGGTGGCTGGGTGCCCATGAATTTGCAAGATGCTTATGCCCAATGCCATATAGAGGGAGAATCCCTCTTTCTGCCCAAAAAGAAAAAAGAAAACCTAGGGTAAAAAATCTCCATAAGGAGATCCATATGGTTTCTCTCTTTTTGATCTTCCCATGAGATTTGCACGAGAAAGCTACAGAATCAATAAAAACTGATTCCCCGCTGAAAACTAATCAAGGACATGACACAACTGTGCAAAAAGAAATTACATGGAAATCAATAGCAAATCTTGTTGAACAAGGAAGATTTAAAGAAAGAAAAATTTTAAAAATGTGTCAGAATGACGAAAATGTAAAAAAAGTAAATGTTTCATACTAAACTGCGTAACTCAGAAACAAGGTGATCAGAAAGTAGATCTCTGAGATGACAAGATTAAACCACACGCCAAAAAAAACACATACCGATTTCTGATGAGCTCAGTCATATGTTCTGTGGAATTCAGTTATGTTTCATTTAGTATATGAAACATTCATATAAAATATATAAGAGACAAACAAATGACATCTTACCTCATTGTGAGAGGTTTGCCCGCTTGTGTTCCAAACAATTAGATCATTCTGCATGTTTGGAAAGTAAAAAAAAAAAGAAAAAGAAAAAGAAAAGAAAAAAAATTTCAGAAACTATATCAGTGATACACTGCAATGGGATATTTTACTAATTATAGTCCGATACATATTAATACTTAACTCTTTTTTTTCACTGAAACCATTAAGTTGCATGAATAATAAATAATTTTATTGCTAGCTGAAGAACATTTCAAAAAAAGCAGGAGGAAACTATTCACACAGATTTGTCATTAGCTTTGGAGCTTCAATACTAAGGGATTATAACTGCATTTATAAGATTTTAATATTTGTTGGTTAAAATGCAGCATGTATATTTTTTAATTAAACTATCACAAAGGTTTAATTTGCAAATATAGATTTTCAATACAGATTTGAAGAGAGAAGTATTCTGTACACAATTAAATTTATAATTGCAACATAACATACCTTTTGTTACCACTTCTGTATAGTTACATTGGACACATGTACACCACATCAATAAATATGACAGAAAATCATTAATTCAGCCTCAATCATAACTCAACAAAGACAACTGGCATCAGTAAAAATAAATTATAGTTCAATTGAAAACAATTTCCTTAGGGCCATTTTTTTTTAATTGACAAAACATGGAAACAAAAGTAAGTACTTGGAACACTAGGTCCCAACTGTCCCAGAGCTTTTCAAAAGTTAGCAAGATGGGAAGGAAGATTACACACCCATGTTGCTTCATGACCTTTCTTGGCCACTTTTCAAGTTTAAAAAAAAATTCTTCAGTCTCAGACATCTTTCATAATATTAGCTCAACCACTGTATTACCTAGAACAAACAGAGATAAATCTTTCTCATCTTAGCCCAGCCAATTCTACCTGGGGATTTGCATGCCTGAGCACTTCTATTTTATTCTAGTCAGAATTTTGAATTTATACTGAACTGAATTCAATCAGTAACACAAGCAGCAACACAAGTGCTTACTGTACTAGACAGAACACAGCATGATTAAAAACTTGCTTTTGCAGGATGTGTTTCCATTGCACAGAGTGTGCTCAGTATTTTCACCTGCAAAAGACAGTGCAGATCGAACCCCAACAAGTGTTCAGGAAGATTTTGCTTCTTTTGAAGAGGTGAACTAGTGCTGTATCTTTGCTAAACATTTCATAAAAATACAGAACCCACACACACTTTGACACTGAATTAGCCTTATCTGCTAATCTCAACAATGAAGTAAGAGCTGCTCCAAATACAGCGTGGTAAATCCAATGTACAACATTATAGCAAAGGAGATTAACCAACTCAGTTTTTTGACATTTTAAAGGAAAAGCAAAGACAAGATTAACAAAGTCACAAGTTTATCACAGGAGTATTGGATAGTAATGATGACTATACATAAGAATATTTGAAAAGCATCAACAAAAAAAAAACTATTTCTGGATACAACAGACAATATATTAAAGTACTGCCAATATGACAGCATCCTCTGTAATTTTGTTGTCACAACCTGCTTTTGCAAAGAGCAGTTACAAAATCCCTATATAGCAAGGTCTGAAGTAATAACATATGGCCCAAATATTTTATTTTATTTTTTTAGTTCTTCATTTCAGGATCATTAGAGTGTACAAATTTTAAAATATTTTTGAAACTTTAAAACTCTCATCTCAACCTATATACAGTCTGTTTGCAATATTAAATACAATTAAAAATCAGCTGTTAACAAAATCTTAGAAGCTTATGTAACTACTAGAATAATTGGGGTGAGGAGGGAAGAGGAATCACGTATTTAATTTTCTTGAAGATCCAACTTTGAGATGACATTTTTCCAGGGGAATGCAACCCCTGCAACTACTATCCTTTTTACTGGATAAAAATACTTCTATTAAATGTAATGTATCAGTTCTTTTCCCATAAGG
This sequence comes from Acanthornis magna, assembly GCA_036785705.1. Taxonomy (NCBI): domain Eukaryota; kingdom Metazoa; phylum Chordata; class Aves; order Passeriformes; family Acanthizidae; genus Acanthornis; species Acanthornis magna. Next base: position 21,832,510 of record JAWUZG010000090.1, read on the forward strand.
GATAGGTCTTAATCAACTTTCCATTTACAGTCAAACCTTGGGATTCATGCTAAGGGAAAAAAAAAAAAAAAAAAAAAAAAAAAAATGGGCCTAAGCCCATTATCCCCACACACAAATTGACAGAATGCAATGATCCATTCCAAATGTTTCCACATTTATTGCATCTGGACGCCTCCCTACCTGGCTCAATGACCATTTTTCACCCTGTTCACAAGTTCTCGCTTCAGGCTTTGCTTTCTCCATAATCAACTCCCTCCTCCTCTGGAATTCTAGTTCCTCTTCAGCATTTTCTCTCTGTAAGATAAGTAACTCTTCGTCTGTGTACTACTGGAAACAGAACTTTTTTTTCTTTTTTCTTTTTTTCTTGCATAGCATTACCTTGGAGTATTTCTTACAAATACTGTGATGAAAAGCAGACAGAGAAGTAAATACATACTATATAAGTGCAGTTCCAGCACTAACAGGTGGATAACGGAAATCAAAACCAACTACTTCATAAAAAACATCAGTTCACCAGACAGGATAAAGAACAAATAATAAGCAACATATATCACACCCTAAAACTCAAACCCCATACTTTAACTATAGTGACAGTACCCTGGAAAAACACTAATTTTTATCTTACAAAATATTTTGGGGATTATCTTTAATGAAAATACTGTTTTCCTCCACCAAAAAGTAGATACAGGGGTCAAATGGTTGATGATGATGCATAGCTGAACTGGCATACAGGGAGAGAGGGAGGGGAAACTAAAATGAAAAAGTAACTGATATACACAGAAAAATTTTACATACACAGAAACACACAGACAAAAAACCCAAACAAACAAATCCCACAACAATTCCATAAATACATTAAAGAAGAATTAGTTTTGTCCTTCAGCCTACTTACTTTTTACCTTCCCTACTTGACAGATTACTAATTGATGAAATTTGGGGCTCATTTTCTGTATTTCCCCCCCAGAATATTTTGTAATAATACATAATAATATGTAATAATGTAATGTAATAATGTAATGTAACAATACTCATTAACGTACCTGACCAAGAGAAGACATCTCCATCTGTATTTGACCACTATGTATAAAGACAAAGGCAAATATGTAATTCATTGTGTAGCAACTTGGTGATGATGCATCTAACAAATAAATTTTTTTCTAAAGAAGGTATATAAACACACTTTACTGTAGACTCCTGAAATTCTAAAACTGTTGCTGGTTCCATGGGATACAGACTCACAGCACTGCTCTCTGAAATATCCATGCTTAATCTGCAAGATTTGAAATAAAAACATTGCACTGGGCTATAGCTTTGGTAACCATTCTGTTCAGTATTTAATTTCAAACAAATGGGATACATGAAATACTTCCATAGTTATAATTTTAACCTGTTCAGTGTCATCTCTCAAGTGCTTTTGGAAATGCCTCCTGATGCTTCAGTTCAGTCAAATCAACATTCGTGGTTTCATCTGCAAAGTATCACCCCGAGCAATGGCTTGTACCAAACAAAAGGACCTGTTTACTACCAACGACCACGACATTATCTAGAAGACTGCAGATTTCTGTATCTAACCTCTAGAACCCAGTGTTCAAATGGAAGCCACAGCCCTGCCTAGATATTCCCACTTAATTTACGGTGGGTGGAAATAAAGCAGTGAAACAGAAAATGAAAGAAAGCAGGAAATACAGGAAAGTGAATATAGAAATATAAAGCAAACATCTGAAACACTGAAAAAGATCAAATCTGAAATCTTTTCCCTTCCCAGAAATGAAATGCTGTCTATGTGCAATAGGGTATGTGCATTTTAAATTCTGCAGAACACTAAGGCAACAGTAACCAGACAAGCATTTTACAAGTTTAAGAATGACACCAACTAGCAAAAACAGCTTGAAGAGAATTTCAGTCAGTGCACATTAGGTGTGCCAGCATCACCAACTGCTTCAGCCCCTGCAGGGTTTTCTCTAACTTCTAAAGAGCCTTCAGTGTGAGATAAGGATAATCATGGTTAGAGTTAGTTATTTCTACTAGGTTATCCTGACTAGGCCACCAGAATTATATTAATGCACAAAGGAAACACCTTCAGGAAAAGTTGCAGTGTCTGACATGCTCTAGGTTTAAGTTAAAAAGCAACTACAAGTTTTGTGCATCTTAAACTAAGGAGCAACAGAAGCATTTAAATCCCTTCATGGAGCTGGATAAACACAAAATCTCTTCAGTATGAAAAAAAAATTTCTCACACTGCTTTATATAAAGCAAGTATAAAACAAAATGCCATTTAATCCAGTAATTATAAAAGAAATTATGAGGAACCCATGGCCCAGAGGACTGAAAGTCTATAGCATCATTTGACAAGTACTGGGCGCTCAGATGTATCTTGGTGCTCCGGTCTGGATGCTAACATACAGGAGGCATAATTCAAAAGCCTATACGGTGCTCAGAAAATTAAAAATAAATGCTCATATTTCAAGGTTAGAAAAAGAAAGTGAAGCCACAAAAACCTCAACATACTGTAAAAGAAACAGTAGAGAAATACAGACATGCAAGACATGATTAGCCACTTTTTAAAGTAATTTTTCAAATTTACTATGATGTTACTAATGAAAGTACATCTGTGCGCGAACAAAAACCCAGATTCTCTGCATTTTATTGACCTTTTTAATTTAATAGAAGTACCTAAATATGTAGGAAATATTAGGGCAATGTTTGGAAACAAAAAACAAAATGACAAAATTTATTAGGCTAACAACTAAAATATTTTTGCTTGTGCTTTTTTCCACAACAAACTTCCTCCTTTTTTAACTACAACACTCTTCCAAGTAATAAGCCTCATATGAGATACAGAAGCAATGGTACTAGGAAGCTAAAGGAACTAAAGAGATTTCCCAATTTGTACATTCTATTAAGCAAAAATACTTTAGACTCAAATATGCAATATATGATTCAAGAATTCAACTACTCTTTACATGATGCAAAATAAAGCCAGCTAAATGTGTGTCTAGAAATAATAACAGGACTCAATTTCTGTCTTAAAAGTACAGAAGTCTGTTAGGTGAAAAAACAGTTCAAAATAGGCATTTAAAGTAAAGAACAGTGCAGTCAAGAAAAGGAAGCAGCTGCCAAGGGAGGAAAGAGAACCAAGTATATTTAAGGCTGAAGTGATAAGGAGGTTTCTAATCTTCAGAGAAATGAAGCTGTAAACCAGCTACCTCATAGAAGTAAGAATTAAAGTAAGTTTTGAAATGAACCTAATTTCTGAAGGTGATTACACTAAGAAAAGCAATAGCAAGCATCTGGACAGACAGAACTACTGAAAACTCTACTGTCACACTTTTCCGGTAGGGCAAGCACTGACTTTCCGTTAAACACTTATTCCTTTGTTTAGCCACAGATCCAGAGTCATTCCACCTGACTTTAGCCACTTAAGACAGGCATCTGAAATAAAAAATCTGCCTTTTGTAGTCAAGGGAAATCTAAATAACTTTCTTTGCCTCTTCCTCTTTCTCCTTTGGATTTCAGAAAACTTAAGGAAACTCCACCACTAATTCAGGCACTTCCTTTATGTGTTTCATTGAATTGGCATGAAGATAGGTTAGAAGACCTTCTCATTCCAACAAAATACACCAAGCATGAGTAAGAGGAAAATTAATAGTCCCTAAAACAAATGTGACAATCCTAGACAAAACTTCTGAGTATCACAGTGGTGTACACAAGATGAATAGTTAAGGGGTGTCTCCACCTCTAATTTTAGGTTTCTTTTATACCTTCTTAATTTACTTGGAATCTTGTCTAGATACTCAAGAGAGCATGTGAGTTTCCTTCTTAACTATCTTGCACACACTGGTATGCTAACAAAGCACTTACTAACTCCAAAGAGCTTTCAGTTGTCAGTTAAAAGAGAACTCCAATGTAATTCACAAAAAATTTTAAAATATATTACATTATATTATTATTATATATTATATCAGCTATTGTAAGCATACCTGTTGGAATCTTGTAATAAATCTACTGCTTCTCTTAGTTGTTCTATCATTGCTATATCAATAGTTTGTTCTTCTGACAAATTTATTCTATAACAGAAAACAAAAACATTCAAAAAAAGATACAATGGCAATTATCAAGGGTAGTCTGAATTTCAGTGTGGGAGCCCCACCTTCCAACTGGCATGCAAAAACTATAGGCAGAAAAACAGCCTCTCTGCACACTAGTATGTGCTGAATTTATGGAAAGACCTTCTGAAAAAACTCTCCAATTCTTTGTTCTTAACAAAGCCCCTCAACCTAATACATACATAAATGTGATGAAATAAAACTTTCAGCATTCACTTAACCAGAATGACTTCTAAAATTGAAAATTTAGTTACCAATATCTGACTCTTAAATGCACTCATCACATGTATTGTTTCAGCATGAATAGCAAATACCACAAATTTTTATAAGGGCCAGCTTGCTTTCTTTTGCTTTTCAACATTTGTAATTCTTTTTGAGGGTAGAAATATAACCTCCCATTAGTTCTGCCAATAAGGCTCTTTCAGAAAGTACTTATTCTTTCCTCCCTTCAGGTTTGGGTTTGGTTTTTTTGATATCATTTAGGACTACACTGTTCTTACAAGTGTCAACTTCACGGTGCACTGTCATGTTCAATTTTCTTTCCTTATGCACTCATCTCAGCAACTGATGTTCCCTTATTCTACCCTGGAATTAACATCTATAAACTAATGATTGTTTCAGGGTTAAAATTATGACAACTAAGAAAAAAAGGAGGTATGTTTTCTAACTAAATTAATACTTTAAATGTACATTAAATTTAGATCTTACAAGTTTTGATGATCTTTTTTTAGCAATGCCTTTAATAAATGAAATATCAAAATACCTAATAAAAAAGATTGCATTCTACATAGACAAAAAATTATTGGGACATACAAATTAATTAGTTGTAGTATAATATCCACTGCATTCAGCAATAAAATGTAGAACACTGAGCCCACACAAAGTGCAAGGTTATGCTTTTGTCATGCCTCCAATTCTACAAAATTATTAAACACCAAAGAAATACCAGTCCTGGTCAAACTAATTAAAGGACACAGCTAACTATTTATAGATACATAAAAAATACTCACATTTCGTCTGCTTGCCATTGCGTGTCCTCTTCTATTCTCAATAATTCATCACACTCTGCTGCTCTGCTCTGTAAGCAGACAAAAGTGATAATGAGAACTGAACTTTGCAATTAAGTAGGCAGATAAATTTTGCCTTCCGACTCAGCACTGACCTAATTTATTTAACAGTTTAGGCTGGCTGGCTGAAGCAATCCAACACGTCTGCTCCATTCCTCCCTCTACCCCCTTTTAAGATACTGATTACAAGATCTTCTATTCAGAAGATTTTATTGAGGTCAACAGCCCTTACCCTCCTTTACTGTAAAAAGAAAGTCAAGCAGCATAAGAATTCTTTGTTCTATGTCCCAGATTCCATTTGTGACTTTCTGGCCTATAGAAACAATGCTTCAATTAACCACAGCCCCAGCTCTCCTCCTACTTGCTCTCCTACTGCAGACAGATTTGTTTACAAAGCAAGGAAATTCCAAACATGCAAACAGTGGCAATTATGTACTTCATCCATAATTATTAACAAGATTCATATTTGACAATTTTGACAGCCATGAATCATTTATCTTTTCAAAGGAACAAATTGGAACAAAAGTTGCATCCAGGAATGTGTATCAGTTAGCCAGTTATTTTGGGTTCAAGGTAGTCATAAATTAGATCGCCCACACCTATAAATATGAAGTGATACTTATTTGAAAACTTGAGTCTCTTTTATGCTTCCACTTGGTGTTTTGCAACTCTCTCATCGCAGGCAGGCAGAAGCACTGAAGTAGTTCAGCTGCCAGTAAAGACAGAAGCTCTCTGAATCAATGTGTATTTGTACTTGTAGAGAATGAACAGCAAAAAACAGAGGCTTAATCCTCTTTTGTGTCATCTGTTTGGCACATCAGTTGCATCATCCTGTACCAACAAATTCTACCCAATTCTGCGGTATGTACACTACAACTGGAGAGTGTACCAGCTTCTCTAACATTCTCCAATGATGGCTCACTTCCCAGTGACAATCCCTAGTAGAATGAATAAAGCCATTCTTTTTCATCTTTCTTCACCTTAGAGGAATGAAGACCATGATGTTTTCCTATAACAAGGGTACACACCATAAGACAACAAAAATGCAGCACTTATTCTAGAAGGTGATTTGATATAATTCGTCTTTATGGAGCTCTCAACTGCTACTATAATGTTTAAAAAATTAAGAAAATGTATTTTACTACCATAAAATTACTTCAAACTTTAGCCACCACAGCTAACACAAAGTCATCTCACATTTGAGCAATGTAACAAATACACTAAATCTCCCAATTCAAAATATAAAGCAAGTAGCACACAACATACCTGCCATTTTTTTCTTAAAGCCTTAAACATAATTAAAGGATAACGCTCACATACCCTAGAAAGAGTTAGGGGTAAATTGTGCTAGATCAACTGTAATAATGTTAAACCTACCTGCTTATTTTTGCTTTCTGTATCTTTTTAAAACAATGAATATCAGCTTCAGTCTCTCATTCCTTAAAATATCTGCTGTTTATCATTCTTGTTTGCTCTGCACTTATGAAAGTAGTGAAAATATTTCCCTCACTTAACATTGTCACAAACTTGCCTTAATGTAGCTCATAAACTCAGTAGTAAGAGTGTCTGGTTCATCAAACTGGTTTTCTGTTTCTCGTGACTTATCATTGACAAACACATGAGAAGATCCTTGATGGAATTCCACTAGGAACAGCAATGAAAAAAAAAGAAGAATGATTTCTGGTTCAGCTCAACATTTGGACTCAGCATAATTTACTTGTAATAAATTATGGCGTTCAAAAACAAAGTTTAAATTTGTACCACATTAAAAACTTCAAACAGGTTAAGACCTTTGCATTGTAAACAGTGATGCCAATTCATTTCAAAGTTATAATAAATCCATTCCCTGGGCATATACAGTTGTATATCAGAAGCATCACAGCAGGCACTGATGGAGCCAATTTTGAACTACACCAAGTCTGTCTTGCCCATACCAATAGAAGAACACAGCTGGACAACTATGCGGTGTTTTAAGACATTCAGATGTCTCAGGCAGTGACTTGCAATTGAATGCAATTTCAGAGTTATCATGCTGTAACAAACCATCAAATGCCCAGCAAAATTATTCAGAGCCTGTTCCAATCTCTTGCCTATGTATACTATTCCCAGGGATACGATCCTATGACTTATCCTCTCCAGTTTGCTAATAAACACTGTAGGATATAATCCTGTTATCTTTCTTCATATTCTACCAAATTCCGATGAGTATCTCAACAGAAGTTCATTTAACCAAGTAACACTTAGGATATACCATCCTATTTGAGTGGTTTCCATATGCAACTTGCTGGCTTCATCCTGCCATTTATTATTAGTATGTGCAGAACTTAGAGAACCATTGCTTATCAGTATTTAGTGTAATTCAGACAAATGTAAGTTACTTTAAAAAATTGGATAAAATTAAACCTCTCACAAAATATGAAGAGATTTACTTGTTTCCAGAGGTGATGCTGACTGACTACAAAAAGCTTTATATGCACACTGGGTCTAGCTACAGAATTAGACTGTGTTATTGCACATTTGCTAAACTACTGAACATTAATATTAGTTGCTGGGTAGCATGGCTTAAACCAACTTTAACTTTTCTTCCCCCAATCAGAATCAGATCTTATTAACTCTTGAGACAAGGTGTAACAATTTTTTTTTAACTGCTATGGAAAATTACTAGATGGGCTCAATTCAGTATAGTAAAGATTTTCTAAGTAGCATGCTTTTTTCGTTTTTACACAACTGCCTATGCATGCCCAAGGCCTTCTGGGTAGGTAGGCAGGCATGGAATCAACAATAGAATTTCTCTGTATTTAACTTCCATGTTTTTTACATTCCAACCTTTTCTTGAGTTAGCATGGTGACCTGAATCATCCTTTATAATATGATCTTCTTCCACAATGTCCGACATTGGAACGTTAAAGCTGATAGTATCTTCATCAGATGGCTAGGAAAAAATACGAGAAACACTAGTTCCAGCTCAAACCAAGAACGACAAAAATGTACATATTAAGAAGAGTGCTCACTAAAGAGCTGCAAATTAACATGGAAGAGGACACGAGAGCATCTAATATGACCACATCCTGCTGTAAGAAGTTGTAGTCACGCTGAATACATCCTCACAGGAAGTTTACCAAGCATAAAAATTCGTATGTCCTCTTTTCCTGTCTTCCTCACTGCACTAGTCCTCTCCTTGCAGTGACACCACTACACTTGTGCTGCTCTCTGTGCTTCCCTGGGGCAGCTGAAAACAGAGGCTCCTTGTAGCCACTGAAGTCTGTAGAAACAGAGTCCTATCACAGTCCTTTTTTCTTTCCCTCCACAACTTCTTCCCTGCTCTACCACACAGCTTCTGAACTGAATGCCTAAAGGAAGAAAGACTAACTTTTTAGACTAAGGCAACATATTTAATTATATTAACTGACAAACCTGATAAAAAAGCACAGAATCTCGAGTACACTAGCTTTTTTGATTTAAAAGCTCTTTCATTTCTTTCAGCTGCTGGTGCACTACGACACATTGCTTGTATCTACAAGCCTATCCTCTCTATGACTTTACAGGCAGCAGCTGCACAAAGAAGTGCTGACACACTTCTGTCTCAGTCAACTAAGGCTCTGTTTCTCTGCAGGGCCAGCAGCGACCTGCTCAAGAGGGACTTGCTCACATCCCCTCCCGAGGTGAACTAGAGCAAAACCACAGTTTGCAGAAAAGGCCAAGTTTTTATTCTTCCTCTCCTGAAATAGAGAACTTAGCACTACAACAGCCTCAGAGCTTTGCAAATGTATTTCCCAGCAAACCCATGGGTGTTGCTCATTGTTTAAATGCACTGTGTTTCTGCAACTTGCTACTCTGTGCATACATTTTCCATACATGTGTTCTGCAATTATAATTGCTATAATACATATATAGCAGCTTGTTCCCAACCTTGAAGAATAGATATTTTTAGGAAATTACATTACCCATTTTATCAGTTCAGACCATTGTATCAAAAAAGATCTGACATGAAATAGGACTGTGTTACATGTAACCAGTTATTTAATTCTAGCTAGCTTCTAGTAGAATTTTGCCATTCTTGCTACTCTTATATGTTCATGTTCCATGTAGAAAGTACTTTTTCTAACTCCAGAAGCTAAGGTTTGTAATAAAGGATGGAGCAAATCTACCTTGCTCTTAAAAACAGTATCAAAGATAGATGTGGTTATTCCTATTTTCCAAGAATACCTTGGACTCAAAACATGTTGTAAACATGGACCACAATGAATGCTCCTTCTGATGAATAAACAGCATGTTATTAACTCTACAAATTCACTGGCTGTATTCTTCTGCTTGAGGAGAAAAAAAAAATCAAAAGGGTGTTCAGGGGCTTCATAAAGCCCTTTCAAAAAAAATTTACATTTTAAAATTAATGATATTTTTAAATGAAACAAATTAGTATCTCAAACAGAAAATAAACAATGATCCTAGTATTCTAAGCACAGAAGTCACTGCTCTTTAAGATCTGAAGCAATGGCAATTGAACAGCTTAAAAAAACAGAAGACAAGTACAGTAGAAATTCATTCAAACAACCAAAGTTAGTGAAGTTCCTTCTCTTTCAGGCTGTGTCTCATGTGACATTTAAGCACTAAATTTAATTATTCTAGATCAAAGTTCATGTTGTGTTATTTTTTCAACTATTCTTTGGAAATAGTACAGTAAAATGTTCCTACACACATTATTAAAAGTACTGGATCCTAAACAGGTACAATTTTTTTTTTCTCAGCAGAGTAACACAAACTTCGAGGAAAATACTTTGGAGTTTTGGTATAAAGAAAGAAACAGGCCATTCGATTTGGAAACAAAAAAACATTCCTTTAACAGGCAATGTTTCACTTTCAGGGCCTACAGAATTCTGCAATTGATTTTCCAGGTGTTTCCTGCCAGTGTAATACAAAACAAAAACTATCCAAAGCAGCCTTGGATAATACAAAAGTATCACTCCTTCACAGGTATCCAACTTCCTTCTTCCACAGTCTTTTTTATTCAGATAGCAACAGAAGACAATAGACATATAAAAATCAAAAATACCTATCATTAATCTAAGATAGAATTCAGATGATACACTTTGAAAGATTGTTCATATACATTCCTGCTAGTACCAATACATCACTCATATGTATAATAAAGCAGAGACACCATTCTAATTAGTTTTAACAAAAGAAAAAATTAGGCCAAAGGGAGGGGGAAAATTAATCAAAATGCTACATTTTTCCTAAAAGATGAGGTACATGATACACTGCCTTAAGGCAGAGTTTGTCTTCAAATTGCAATGATCAATTTTACAGCAAAACTATATTTTCCACTTGAAATGCCCAAGATGGCTACAGCTATGAAAACTGAAGCTCTAATGACCCTACCAAGTCAGAGAGAGACACATAAACAGTTCGTCTCATCAAGTACTCCATTCTATGTGTATTCACCCAAAGTCAATTAGCAAGCTTCCTAAAAACTACATTAGTGTTCAAACAAGTGACTTATTTATGTTATTAAGTCACAAACATGGAAAAGTATGTTGGTAGTATATTCTGTAAAAGAGTAGAAACTCAATATCCACTACCCTTCAGACTAAACAGTAGTTTGTATTAATAAAAAAAAGCCCAGAAACGTGTTTCAATGATTGCTTTATGACTGGACATTTATGTTTATCCAGCGTTTGTATGCAACTTTCCGACTGTACTTAACAACATATGTGAACCTGTATTTGCATCAGGCTAATATTTCTTGCACAATAATCATGTGTTACACGGGTATTAAAGGTCACATCAGAAGGAGAGTGGCAAATTTACTACCAAATGCATTTGAGATTACTGATTTCAGTATCTATTTCTCCTAGTAGAGCAGCAGTCAGGTGGGGATGGAATTTCATTTTCATATAAAAAAAGCTTTGTGCTACTAAAAATTTATTGTTTCACTGTCGGTAGTCTCTAAAGCCTTTTTTGCAGCATTTCAATTGCTACATTTTGATCACAGGTAAGATGATCTGTTTTCTAAAGGTGGTATTTATAGCTAAGGAGGCAATCCTGGGATAACAGTTTCATTAACAAGCTGAGCTTCAGGAAATGTAAGACTGGCAAAACAGTTTGTAGGTGTCTCTGAACAGACTGCATGCTCTTACAGCTAGAGGAAAACAATTAGAGATCTGGCTAGAAATCATAACAATTCTGCTTCACTTCCATCTACCAAGAAACTTGCCCAAACACTTGGAAATTCACATGGTTTTTTTTAACTGCTATTCTGTTTAAAAGACCCATCAGTATGTAAGCAGATTCATGTTCAATTTGCTTTTTAGTAACTGTAAATTCAGTACCTAAGCTTGAGTGTTCATACATTTGTTTCAAAAGGAACAGAATCCCTTTTCCTCAAAGGAGGAGAGAAACACTAAAGAATGAGTGTAAAATTATTTTAAGTAGCGAGAAGGTCGTCCTTTTATTGTGACCTAGGTATTTCCCATTAGGTCAGACCACAAATCCCATTATTGTACATTTCAGAAAGATCATCATCACTGATTTATACTGCTAATTATTTACTTATTTATCATTATCTATCCACCTAGATTTAGTGCCCTGTTCAGCTGAGCAGTGCCTCAGAAAAAAAAAGCCTTTGTGAAAGTCAGTTCTAACTGCTTAGGACAACACTGGTCCCACAAAGCTATCCTTTCTCTTTGCTCAGTCAGACAACAAAGTTCAAGAAAAGATCTGAAGGTTTATTTTCAGAATTGCCTAGCTGCCAGAACATTTAAACACATTAAGATCTGCGAAGTTTCTAAGTTTCTACACTATAGCAATCTGCCATAACCACATCACAGAACATATTGGGACTGGGCACTGTTAATTCCCAACAGGAAAGAGTAGCCAGTCAAAGAGAAAAATATGTGTGAAGTCATCAGCTTGTAACCTGCTAGCATATTTACTTTGTTGAAAACAGCAGACATGAATTCTGGTTTGTTTCACATTCTCTAGATGATGCTGCCAGAAAACTGTAGAGAATTTCACTAGTGGTAGGTCTGTAACCACTTGGAAGGAAGTATCTCACTGCTCTCTCCAGACAATGTACAGACAAAAAACTTTTCCAAAGAAAACTCCAAAAAATCCCAGTCTCCTTTTATCTTTGTTTTAGCCATTTCTTAGTGTAAAATCATGTCAAGGATATGCTTGCAGAGTTTTTATGTCTAAAAATCTATTCACATTATTACCCAACTTAGAACACAGTAAAAATATGGGTGCTGGAAGAGGAGCTGGACACAAAATGCAGGTAACTTACCTCTGTTGCTGACAAACGTTTATCACCATTATCACTACCAACACCTGAATCTGAGTCCTTTTTACTTGGGTAGATGTCATCAATGCTAGATGTGAATAAAAAAAATTAAAAATCAGTAAAAAGCTATCATAGCATTTACATCCAAATTCTGTCCTGGTTTTACTTACATCAGAGCAGATTTTGAACCATTATTAATGGTAGAAGATGAAATAGCCTAGTACAGTCAAATATTAAAAAAATTACAATCTGATGATGGAAAAATAGATCACATTGAATGGCTAGTTAGCCTAAGCATCAATCAAACAACAGAAGTCATCTGCTATCCACTTGCTTTTGTCTATACACTAGGCAAAACTGCTTAAGTACTAGCTAAGCAGTACAGGAAGCAATTTAGCCATGGGAGAAGCAACCAAAATAGCAAAACTCAAACTGAAGTCAACTGATTTAATTGTAACCATTGATCCATTAAAAATGAACTAATATCTCCCTGAGGCTTGAAGTAATTATTAACGCAGAAACCTCCTTTTGGTGACTTAAAATAGACTTTGGAATTTAGGTTTTTAAGAAAATTACTGAGGTAATGACAACCACTCTCTATTCTGGTTTCATTACCCAATATGACCTCTACTCATTATAAAGTGCATTATTAGATGCAATACTCTCATAATCTAACTTTTTTTAAAATGCAGTTTATTATCCCTTTATTTGCTATCCTGAAAGCTGTGATACTGAAATCAGATTGTCACAGCAATTTAAGAAAGGAGTTTAATCAGTGATCACATGAATAAGGCACCTGATTAATTAACCCTAATCTTAAATTACCTCTTATCAGTAAACATTAAGGATTGTTTTGTAGAAACTGCCTTTGGAAACCTACTCTGTACTATCCACTCACCCTAACCAGTATTCTTCAACAGGACCAAAATATCAGACAGGATATGACATCCCTGTCGATTTTCTTGTACACTAAAAGAACAACAGAAAACCAGAAGGTGTTTCCCAAATGGAACACCTACTCTTCATCCTGGATTCTTCTCACCTTTGATATTTATCTGACAGAAATTCACACAGGGATCTACAAAGGTACATGGAGAAAAAACATTTGTTTGAAACCTTAATGAGATGACTGAAAGAGAGATTCCATAACGGCTCTTGGCTTCTTCCCCCCAGGGTTTTAGCAGAAACATCTCTACTGTTATTTGTATCAATAGTTTGTTTTCATTAAGTACTTCTCTTCAAAGATACCATAATTTCTCTGACTGATTACATTACACTAGCCATGTGAGCAAAGAAAGACTGGCCTAAAAGCTGATTTCCAACCAGCTATGGAGATGCTATGCTCACAGAACGGAGCTGCGTTGTTATCTAGCTCCTTAAACCATGGTACAATATGACATTTCCTACAAGTCTGATACAAGACACAGAAGATTTTTGCCTCATTTCAACATTCATACAGTTCTCTTTGTTTACCAGATGACTTTGGATGAATTAAAAAAGATTAAGATAACTATGTCACAAACATGTGAGAACATAAAAATCACAAAATAAAACACAAAATTAAAAATTATTTAATGTGTAGATAGACTGATCCAACACCTAATGTAACTACCATCTGTTTCTTTTCAATGTGTTCCAGGAGTCCACTAGAAAGAGGTTAGATTTAAACTAATGTTCACTTTTCAACTCTTAACTAATGTGCTGCTAACTTTAATCAGAACTGATTTTTAATTTTCTAAAGTCTTATGGGGATTTCATTAGAATAAAAGCAAAAATTTGTTTAAATTAAATGAAAGCAAATGAAATCTCTGTGAAAAAAGTACATTCTAAATAGCACCTAAAGAAACAAAACTGTGGAATCTTAAGATAAATACAATTTCACCGTTTATAAGTGTTACATGAAAAAACAAAGTGAGACGTTCATACATACCTCTCTTCCACAGGTTGGGGCAAATGCTGTGGTTCTATGGCATTAAGATACAGTGAGTCTGCTGTTTTAATCTGACAGGCTTGTACAGTCAGATATTTGAATATATGCACCTTACCCTTTGTACAAATCTGTTGGACAAGGAAAAAATTAGGTTTAGAACTAGAATGAAAAGAGTAATTTATTCCAAATGTCACTTAGTGTAAACTTCCCTGAAATTAAACTAATATTACAAATTTCACTTAAAGGAAAATATTTTTTTTATATTACTAAATATGTCAATTATCTACTCAATTATTTGTGTGTACCAACCTAAATACCCTCAGAGACCAAGACAGAATACAAGAAAATAATGTATTCTACTTTAAAAAAATCCAAATGAGCTTCTAAGTCAAAAAAATTACATTAAAATATATGGTATGGCCTATTACTAACTATAAATTGAGCAATTAATTATTTTTCCAAATTAGTGTATAATGACATTTAATTAACCAGCATGCTCTTGATATTCTTGGTCACATTGTTTTTAGTAGTGTCCAAGCATCCTTACAATGCAACTCATCTTCACTTTACAATTCTCTTTTTCTTTAAGTGCACACTTCAATTTGCTTTGTATTTTTTTTTTAGTTTAAAGGCAGCATCACTATTGATTATGAAAAGCATTTCTACAGTGTAATAAAAATTCTTAAGTATTTCAACAGCTGTTGATCTAGAACAACTGCAGCTTTCAGAGATGCTCATTGAATCTACCATCCAGTAACTCGACAAAATTGTCCTTAAGCAGCAAGCACAGGTTCCAGACATTTATCTTTATTACTCAGAGTGACCAAGAGTTCCAAAGAGGAGTTTTATTTATTTATATATCAGAATCTATAAACTTACACTATAAAGTGAAATACATTTCACAGGGATTATGTTCTAGCCCATCTGTATATTTTTTAAGTTAATAGCCAATTGCTGTAGAACCTTCCAGAACAGGATTCTTTTTACAGAAAGAAAAATTACCCAGGAAGTTAATCACTACTCTTTTTCAAAATTGTATACATAGTCCAATGTTAAGTTTCATAAGCAGATAGAAATGACAAAAATAAACAAACAGCTAACAGAATTGACATCTTCTAGATGTGTGTTAGTTTGAGTGGCATACAAATTCATATAGAGAACATAGGATATTTTTTAAGTCTTATTTAGATACATCCTATGTCTTATTTAGATATCAACAACTAATGCCTGTGCTGGCTGAAATTCAGAAGCCTGTAAAATTGCAGAAGGTGACATTTTATAGTCTAAAATGTATTAGCAGTCATCCAATATTAAGGCACAACTTAAATTATACCTGTTACTTACTTGTGCTGGTGGAGATTGCAAAGGATTATTCTCAAGTAGTAATACTTGTAAGTGCACCATCTTTCTAAAACAAATTGGAATCACAAGCACTTTATTGCAGGAAAAGTCAAACTTTACCAAGGGAAGCTGTACTAGTTCTAAAAGTAATAAAAAAGAGAGAAGGTGTTATATCTGTTTTTATTTTTGGCGTAACATAATAAAGTATTTCTGAATATTTCTTCTTTTGCATTCAGAAAAAATACAAATTCAGGCAGGAATAAGATCAACATTTACTCCATTCTACACTGGGAAATAAAGGAGTGTTATTGTTATACAAGTGATAATAGATGTTAGAACAAATACTTTGAAATATTCTTTTTTCCTGAGACTCAGCTGACAGTTCCCATACTGCATTCAGACACTTGTTCAACTTACAAGCTGGCTAGGGTCATAAAGATACATTGAAGAAACCTCACCCACTGTTCTTCAGTGGATACCATTGAATGTTACACTCTGCAGACTCAAATGGAAAAAATTTGAACACGAAGTAACTACTACTTTTTAATTATATCTACTTATATGATTAAAAATACTTTGAAAATTATAATAAGAAGAGCCACCATAGAGATATTTTTTTGTTCATTTGCTTTTACCTTGGGGTAAAACTTCGAGGTAATTTCTTCTGACATTCAGTTCTTTTAAAGATTTCAGCTGGCCTATCTGCTGTGGCAAAGCTGTGATTTCATTACAGCTGACATCCTACAGCAAAATAGTAATAACAAATAATAATGAACTTTCAGCTCCTACATATTCCATAATACAAACACAGATAATGCTATTACTGCTGTAATTTTATTAACCTGAAAAAATGCAACAATCTATGTCCTGTAGTCACAACGCAAAAGAACATTCATGGGAAAATATTTGCACATTACTTAAAACCAGACCAAATTCTTATTTAAAGAACAAGTTAATTTTGAAAATTAATTTAATTTCTATAGAAATATTCAAAACTATTTACTTAATAAGTTCTACTTTTTTGTTCTTTTTTTCATATGAAAAATTCAGTACTGTGATTATATAACCAAATATGTTAGGATGAATGTAAAAAACCTGGTGTGTGGATCTGAGTTTTTAAAAATGTTCCTATTCTTCTAGATGGAATATTTAAATAAAATAAAGTAATAGTAATAATAACAACAATAACTGTAATATAGCAATAGCATTCTGTAATGATGCTCAGTAAAGGCATATATTTGATCATCATAGCACATAGTAGGCCATAATAAAATAGGGCAGATCTTGTTTAGCATTATATAACTATTTCTAACAAGAAACTGCTATGAATGTGTATGAAAGATCAACTTCTTAGATTAAGTCAGTACTCAATGAGACAATTGTTAAATACTAGCTATCATTTTTGCTGCCAAATGGACATTGAAACCTCTGCTTACATCCCAGGCAACTGCAACTTTGAGTAATGTCCCAATTATGCTTTCATTTCTGTATTAAAAGAAGGAAACAGTATTTCACAGTATGAAAACTAAATGGGGTAGTGCCAAATTTTCCTAAAAAGCCAAAAAATACTTCTACTCTCTCAACTGTTTCAAATGGATTTATAAAGTACCCAGGAGCTCTTAGACTACAAAAGCTTTAGAAGTCAGATTTCCAAGTCATGTCTTTGAAGATGCTAGCTTTAATACAGTCAAAAGCATTACATTAACACTCTATCTTTAAGCCTAAAATCTAGTTAACAAAAAATGATAGTAAAAGCGAAATGTGATCTGGCAATGCTGTTCCTTATATCTGACAAGTTTGTTCTTGTAATAGAATCTTACTGCTGCCAAGGCTTCCTTCCCTTTTCAAAACAGAGTCAGGAAATTATTGTAGCTTTTAGACAAGGAAATTAAAAATCCCAGCTAATGAGTGCATTTTCTGCCCAAGTTGCCACAGAGTTTGGTTAATTGCAGTGTTCCCAGATAATTATTTTTGAAGCTTTACTGTCCTATTTTTAACTTACAGTCTTTAAATTATTTCATAATTAGATACTTGATTTTTAGAGCACAGAATTTAAAGTCACCTTGTGGCAAGGAAACTCTAGACCAAGTGTACTTAGGCACACACATCAGAACAAGTCAGGGAAAGCGACAGAGAATTCTAGAGGAAGCACCAAAAAAAGAAAAAGAAACCTGGCAGTGTGTAATGTCAAAAACAAAGTCCACTTCCACTTACAGCCTTTCAAAACATCCTCAGTAAGACTGATCTGTTGTGACAGCATGTCAGCATTCACAAGATCTCTAGAGACAGTAGTATCCTTTACCCCACTAAACACTGCAGTTCAACTTGCTTTTTTTATTACTTTGTTTGAATAGCCATGGAAAACAAAGACCTGTAACTTTATTCCCTGTTAAGCTCTTGACTATTAGACTTCATGAGTGTGTATGTGACAGTGTTTAACTTTCCCATTACTTTGGCAGTAATGGAAGCAAAACTATCAGACACCTATGGTTTTCAAGCTAATAATTTTTTAAGGAACTATGTAACCAGCAGTTTGGAACTTGTCTTCAGGGACATTTGCAGGTAACTGAAGTGCAAACACCTATTAATCAAGTTCCAAGGGGAACTAGTATTTGCTAAGGTCAGATTTCTTGCATTAATTCTGTTTTGTTCTTACCAGATAGGCCACATCCTGTCATGACAAGACAGTTTGACAAAATCAGAAAAATGTAAGGTGTATTTAAATTTAATTTCTGTGGCATGAAAGAAAGTTAAAATCATCAACGTTTTTGCTTATGGTAAAGTTTAAATGGCCTTAAGCCAATCAAATTCAGCATATATATTCAGCAATATAAAGAGAAAAAACAATACAGTACTCTGACTCCATATTAACATATTTATTCATACACACACAGAAGTTTACCCAAACCATTCAAATTAAGGCAAACTTCCTCCTTACATCACTTTAAACTCGGGACTCCTGACTGAGCCATTATTCCTAAAAAGCACATGAATTCAGTCAGAACTTGTGACATAGAAGCCATACTGAACAGTAAAAAGAAGTCACACAGTATGTGAGCACATGGACCCTTTTAGGAAACAGCAGGCAGCAAGTCCCACATGGTCAGGCTGCTGTCCCTGATTAGCTTACTGAGGAAAAGGACAGAAACCCCAAGTGAGAAATTTGAAGGCTTCCAACACGAGATAGGAGCACCCCAGAGATGGAGAGGGCTGTTATCTGAAGAAGGCAGAAGGGCAATACTGTCTGATAGAATGGAGAATAGAATTTTACTGTACACCTGATAGTTTTGGGTACAATTACTGAGCCATCTCTGCCTAATTACTATTCCTTGGCAGAAAGTAAGTTTCAGATTATCTTCACGCTAATTTTGCACTCTCCTGGCTGACAGTGGAGGCGTGACTGAGTTAAAGAGCTGCAAATAAAAGCAAATTTCCTGACCAAATTTTGCAAATAATGGCAATGTGTTCTGCAGGGAGAAAAAATTACATTACAAGCACAAAGTAAGTTAGCTGTCAAAACTCCAAATTTAAAAGAATATCTGAAAGTTTTCTGCATGTAATATCAAAGTTATCTTATGATACAGGTATGAAATTAATAAAAATACATACATGTAACAGAAAAACCATTACCTGCCCCATGTTGGAGGAGAGGGGGGATAATGCAGAGTCTACTGGAAAGATCTGATCTAATTTGCAGCAAAATGTGCTTATATCATTCTACAGGGACTACAGAGGTAAAATTTGTATTTAAAAGGTAGATAAAAAGAATCATTTGCTATGTACACACAGATCTCACTGCATGCAGCTTGTGAAACATTTGGGGAACCTGAGGTTGCTCAGAAATGTCCTATTTATACAAGAACTGCATGGAGCCAGGCAGCATCTCAGGATCAATCCCCTGGCCCAGGCCAGCGCCAGCACTCTGTACACACCAAAACAACAGCATTCCCTGCCAGAGGGCTGGGTGATGCTTCTGCTTGAATCCCACGCTATTCAGGCTGGCATTGCTCTCACACAGCTGAATTTTTTGTGCAACAACTGCAATATGACTTAATGTTTTTTGTTTGTTTCTTTTACTCATTTTAGAACAATGATCACCTTATTATCTAAACCGCTTTATATTATACATGCCAACACAGATCCCCACTCTCAATCCTGCCACTATTTGCTTTTCCCAATACATCACAGTTATGTCATTTCCAGTTAAATAGTGCAACTCATTTCACTAGAAATGTACCAAACACACATGGTGGCATCAAACTGTGTAATCAGGTCATCTGAACAGAATCATGGTCATTTTAACAAAAACTTGTTCTTTATTCAGCTCCCCCACCTCTGCCACCTTCTAATCACAAAGAACAAGCATCAGACCTTTTTCAGTTTCCATGTATCTTCTAGGCTACCAAAGAGACATGTAGCTAGAACTTTTCATATTAAATACTTTTAGAGCAGGAATTGTTGTGGTCTTCATGACAGAATAACACTGGAAGTATACTGTAAGTGGAATGTATTATGGAAATCCAGTATTCCAAAATTTAAATACATTATATGTTTCAACTGAATAAACCAAATCTACTTTGGGTATAATCTACATTGATTTTCAAGCTTCTAGTTTTTTACTAAATTCTTTTACAATACTTAACTCAAATTATTTATAAAACTGGAACCAGCACCTTTTATTGTATCTATTTCAAGCACAACAAAATCAGTGCTAGAGCCTAACACATTTTTTGAAGATTAATTAAATCAGAACCATCTGTGTAATCTTATTAAGCCCATCGCACACACACAAAAATTTAAAATATTTGATAAGATAAATTAATAACGCTCACCAAACAAAACAAACTTGCTAATCTTTAGCTCAGTCATAACCCAGAATGGAAAAGGTAACTATCCCCTCCCCCATCCTCATCAACAGCCACTTCAATTGTAATCTATAACAGAAGCCTGAAACCACAGCATGCTATTCAAGAATACCAGGAGGAAAAAAGCCCCATAGTTTCCACTTCACATATGAAGAATAAATAGCAGGACTGGGGCCCAAAGCAAGGTTAGCTCAATTTCTGTATCAATGTATTGGAGGAACTATTATAAAAACAAGAATATGATGATAAGGCACTTGCAGGTACAGAAAAGATGTGCAAGGTAAATACTGTCACTGGAGACAGCAGCAGCTGAAAGGAAGTTCAAATCTGGTTGTCTTACTATGAATAAATTACCAGTGTCAAAATGTAGTTTATTGATCAATTTGCATCTCAAAAGGTAAAATTAACAGAAATAACCAGAAGACTCATGTCATAAAAAATTCAGAGTCTCAGCCTACAATATATAGTACAGGAAGAGAAAGGGACAGAAAGGGAAACATTCTCATATATATATTTTCCACAGAAACTTTAAAAAACATGCAATTAAATTAATTTTAAGCTATAGTACCAAGTAATTTTTGCTTTTTCAGACTGTCATTGACTGGACAATATAATACAAATGATCTACTGCTTGCAGAAACAGTAGTTGTGTGGACAGCTTTGAAAAAAAGAGAAGTATAATAATTTTGTAGATCTGCTTAGATGGGTGTTCCAGGAAAGGAAGGTTGCATGACAGATGTAGTGAAATAAAATGAAAATAAACTGGTAAGACCAGTATCATGAGTGGAATGCAATGTGGCAAGCAGATAATAACAGCAGAGAAAGGAAGCAGGAGGAGAGGGTGCTATGGGGGGTACAGCCTTGCAGGGCCTGATGCCAAAACTTATGAACTCGATACAATGAAATGCAAGCAGGGCAGGCAGTAAGCAAAACTGGTAAAGGCAAGGAACTTTGAAACTGAGTTTTGAATGAACCAAGGGCAGTGATGTTGTTTAAAAGAGTCCTGAAGAACATAAGAAAGAAAACTCTTACTGTGTTATTATCCAACACACTTGAGAAGTTAAAAACTTAATTTTTTCAACCTACATTATAGCATTAAGCACTTGTTCAAATATGTGTGAAAAGTGACTTTTACTGTTTCTATTTAAACCCAAATGAAGTCAAAAGAAAAAGTGAAAAAAAAGACCAGTAACATACCAATTCCATTAACTGTTTTAGCTGACCTATCTCTTCTGGAAGGGAACCTAGCTTATTGTTACTTGCAATTAAGACTTTAAGAGGAAGACCACACAGGCAAGCAGGCAAAGAAGAAAGCTGATTTCGACTGCAACAGAACAAAAAAATATTAAAACCATCAGTGATGTTCTACTGTATACTCACATCAACTCTGAGAGTTGCAAAATTTCTTCATTTTCATGGGTAAGATTTTATGCAGATAAAATGTAAATTTTCAAATGGCAATCATTAACGAAACACTTGCACATCAGAAATACCTGATTATTGACTAAGCAATATTGTGGAATTTACCACCCTGGAAAAAATGCATTGTATCAGTTTAACAACATTGCAACATATCTATTTGCCACCAAGAACAGTTGTTTCCCTTCCTAATGAATACAAGAAAGTCAACTCAGACAGTATTTTTTAAGTATTTAAACATTCCTGTAGTTTTAACATGCCATTAAAATGGATGCCTTTTGTTTCAACTGAAAGACAAATATATCAACACTGACAAAACTGCTATTTTCTCAATTACCTTAAAGCACATTTATAGTTGAAGACCATTTGGTACATTTTATTCTATGATTCTGTGATAGTAACCCAGGTAAATAGAGCAAAAATTTCTGGGACTATTGATGGTTCATTTCTTTCCAATATTCATAAGATGGACCTTAAGGATGACAAATGTCATGACCCTTTGTGATCTCCACCTGATTAGAAATACTGATTTGTGGCTCAATTCCCTGACGAAACTTTATGCTCATCAGAATAACATAGTAATTACTCTTTCCTAGAATATAAGATAACATTTTCTATCTTGCTAGTATCAACCTATAGTAAAACAATGAACAGTAACTTAAAGTGGTGCTCCAGTAAAAACCACTTCAATTAGCTCCCGTCTAAAGGCTAAGGCTTCAGAAAACAAAGATGTATGACCGAACTCTGGAAACACGTGGCAAAAATTGTTCTGTGTAATGTCAGTATGAGTTGCAATATTGAGCTGAAACAAAAACAAAAATCAAAATTCCATAAATTGCAAAGCATTTCTTCAGCTGCCAATCCAGCTCTGTGCTACCAAGCCGCACATAAAGATGCATATTCACGCTCCACACAACAGTCTCAAAATGTTGTACAAAGCAAACTACCATCATATCTCTGTTGCATAGGCCAGGAGACAGATGGATATCAAATAACAAACCCAAAGAAAATAAAAATGAGAAATCCAACTATTAACCAGCAGCAGCCGAAGAAAAGTATCAATGCTTACTGTGAAGCCAGGTTTCTTAATTCTAGTGTCCCTACACAAGACCAAGACACAACTTTTTCGAAAAATTACATGGAAATTGTTTTTTTAAGTTCTAAAGAACTCAAATTGAGGAAGCCCAGACCCTAAAACTGTAAACCCTATGCCACAGATCAGCAGATCAGACACAGATAAAAAAATAAGTTAAAAAAAATTTAAGGTCCAGAGAACTCAGAAGCAACCCACTAAGAGATAAGGAACAGAACATAACCAGGGCAAGTGAGTAATAAAACATCATTAGTTTAAAAGGAATTTCTTTAAATAAAACATGAACAGTATCCACCAAGGCCCAAAGACTATATATAGATCTCTTGGCATCACTTTCTAATGCTATTTAACATATGGGCTCTGCTGGCAGCAGGCAGAAAAATATGCATTTTAAATCTATAATGTATTTCTTGCCAAGAAACAACATGGTTAGAAAGTCAAGGATGTATTTCCTTCTTCAGCCTGTTCACTACGTTCAGCTCATGTGGGGAAGGGCACATCCAAGTGAAGAGGGGATTTTAAACGGAGAGAAGTGATCTTACTTATTAAAATGAAAAAAATTCCTTTTACTTTTTCCAATTTACTGTCATGTCATATAAATCTACTACAGATTTGTGACGACTCAAATTCTATCACTACACTGAGTTCTAATTCACTGTTTCATGACATTAAGTTCCAACCAAGTCAATTCTAATTCCTAAATTTACCAAGCTGTTTTATGTATATTTAATAATTTAATCCATTTTAAGTTCCTTAGGTATATCTAACAAACACTAACTCAAAATCTCAAGTCCTATTTCTTGTATGTGTGCAGATACTCAAGACACACTATTCCACTTCAATTTTTAGAGCCAAAATAGTGTTCCACAGTGGCCAAAACTGCAGTACAGTAATAATGCAGAAAGACTTGAGAAAGACCCTCAGTGTTGATAAAACTGATGACCAAACCCCCACACCTTGAATTTAAAAGATCAAGAGCCACTTCACCCTCTGTACGGACCTTATTCTCACAAAGACCAGACTGTTATATCTTCACTATTACAGTTTTTACACAGTTAACTGCAAAGAAAACTACACACCTTGCCCCAACTGAAAAAGGGCTCACCTGCTCTCCTATCAAGAGCACATGTGCATTCACCTGCACTTTAACTAGCAGCTATTCTCTGTACTGATTAGTATTCACGCATTTTGCCTTGAAAGGAGAGCAAAAGTGTCTAATTCTTTGCCATTTTCTCCTAAAAAAGGTAGAAGCTGTATTTCTTTCACAATATGACTATGCCAGTGATAGATATAGTATCATGCTCTTCCACTCCATTCCCCATGGAGAAAAACATAAATCCTCTGTCTCTGCCCCTCCATCTTTTTAATTGCAAAATGAATGTCAAGTTTTACAAATTTGTCATCAGAAGTGAATTAAAAGAATAAAACTGCGCTGATGGGATCAATGTCCTGAATTTGTTAGAACGGAAAGAGAACTGGATTGCTATTGCTTGGTTTTTCTTTTAATTATTATTTTTACATTTTGGCATTTATGATGCCTTCATACAGAGCTGTCTCTGCAGCCAATGAGCTTTAGCATTACTGTCTTCAGTAAAATGAAAAAATAGAGTCAATTGTTCCAGAAACTTATAAAGTGCAGATAAAAAAAGCTTTACACATTTCCAAATAAACAAAAAAATGTGGCAAAGTTACACTTACCTCAAATTTAAGTAAGTTAGCATTTGCAAGTTTATTATGGCATCTGGTATAACTTTAATACAATTGTGGTATAGATTTAGTGTTTCCAGTGACACAAAATGGCACAACTCCGTAGGAACTTCAGTTAATCTATTCTTGGATAAATCTGAAAAGAGAAAAAGAGGGAAGGTACATTTTTTTTAACCATCAGAAAGATACACTTTGAAAAGCTGTGCTCTATTAAGTGAATAAATATAATTTACAGGGACACAGCAAATTAGACCAGAATCTTTATTATGCAAAATAAAACTAGTGTGAACTTCTACAATTTTGAAAAGGAACAGACTGCATATAAAAGAGCAAACATTCAATTATTATTTATTTGGTGTAATAAAAAGTAATTATTTGCAGGACTCAATATGCTGAGGAAATACTTGCACACAGATTCCAAAGCTCATGATTCCAAAGCTCATATAATATACCCAAAGATCTTGCCAATACACAGCAAGATATCTGCAAAAAATGATAGCGTTGAGAGAAAAAAAGCAACCAGGATTACATATTTTATTTCAATAAACCAATAAATAAACCAATAAATAAATAAATAAACCAGCTAGCTCTTCAAACTGACCTGTATTTCCTGGGTCTAAACCATTTATAAATGAATGCCACCTATAGAAACAGTGAAGGCCTTCAAGAATGGATTTGATATAAGTACATACAAGACAACAATGATGTTCCAATCCCAAGCAAGTGCTTGTACCCACAGCACAAAAGCTTTTGACTTCTGATCAGTTATTCTTCATTTCCCATTCTAAGCACACAGAAACAAAGGATAATTAGGAGGAAGAAATGTTACTGCGCTTTGTTATTTAACTACCATTGTATGAAGAATAAAGTATCCTAATACTGATGTGAGCTCAAGTCATAAAAAAATGCATGCCAGCATTCAACTGAATCAACTGGCTTCAAATCATTGTTTAAACAGTGTTGCAGAGAAAACATTTTATCCTCAAAAATTACACAAATGCTACCTACCCATGTCACCAGCCAGATAACCTGACCTGAAGAATGGTCACCTGCTAAGTGGAAGGAACAGGAATGTACCTAGGCAAAAAGTGAAATGTCTGATGGTAAGGAAAAAAATAGAACTTAATGATGTCCTCACTTCACTGCTGCTATTTTAAGCCTACTGCATGATCCTTCAAAGCTTACTTAAACTAAATAAAGGGGAAAGCACCCAAAATACAGCAGATGTATTTCCACAGCCCCGATGAACTGTCTCCTGTCTTAAGGGCCATAAAGCAAACTTTTTGCTTTTTGTGTACAAATAAGTAGAAGTCTGAAGAATTTTTTAACTTCCTTTGCAGTTTGCTGTACAGAAGAACAGCTTGAATTCAAACCTATCACCAGTCAGATTAGTGTTGTTCTAGTCTCCGGCAACGCAAGCTGAAATTCAGTACATTCTATTCTTGTCAGATTCCACTTTGCTTCAGCTCATTGCTTCTAACAAGAAGTTGGTCTCATTATTCCATGCCCTACCAAGACAATTGTGATGGCCTACAGGCACAGTAACTGAGAGCGGCCCTGCTGACCCTAATGGTTGCACGATTAAGTTGAGCACCTCAACCAAAGTTATTCACTTTTAAGTTACTATACAACAGCAACTCTTGAATTGCTCTGCTTTCTCTTACCAGGCTTTGATGGTGGTTAGATGCAGCATTACCTCAGCTTCTCCTTCCATTCATTTCTGACATAAAACTAAAGCACTCCCTGTTGAGTGAATCTTTCCACTGTTTCAAAGCAGGAGAAAGCCCTTCAATGTTTCTCTGGTTTAGTGCTTTAATTCTCTACTGTTTTCTGTTTATCATGAGAGCACTTGTTCACCAGCATGGCATTACAAAAGAATTCTGCTGCCTTTCTAGCTATGTTTATTATCAAATATTAATAAAGACTGCCATGCTATAACTTTTTGAATCAGGCAGGGACTATTCATATTTTACAATTATATTGCAAAAAAACCTTACTTTTTTTAAATCATGCTTTTCTGTGGTGATACTGCCATGAACATCCTGCTCCCTTTCTCTCTTAAAGTGGAAGGAGAAGTAAAATTCAGATGAGTGAACTTTTCATCTAGGGTGAAAGCAACCTGTTTCGCACTAGATGGTAGATGGAGAGTGACAACCCATCCTTCACCTGATCCCTCTCCAGTGATACACAGATCAAAACCTGTGAACACTAAAACGTTACTTCTTTTCAAGCTACTAAAACTGCAGCCTGCCACCTTAATTCCCTCTTCACGCCTGTTCTCATTTATCTTCACATCAAATAAAAGAGACTGTTGCCACAATACTTGACTCACTCTTGAAAAATTCTAATACCTCAAAAAAGCAAAATAGCAACTAGATTGACCCTGCTCCTAAAACAGGCATTATTATGACAGTTAAAAGCCTTTAATTTTTTTTTAATATTATTTATTATTATCTTTTTTTCCTCAAGGTTTTAACTCTGTTAAACTGACGAAAGACAAACAAAAACTACACAGATCCTAACAGACAAATACCTTCCTGTCATCCTCAGGACCATGGGTTATAGGATATACTACATACACAACAAAGGAAGTCAATTATTTGTTGTTGTTATCACAGTAAGATAACTTCAACACTTGTATATATTGTTGTTTCTTAAATAATCATTATGATGATAATTTTTAAAAATCTAATCTTTTCACAATATAAGGCAGAGAAATAAAAACTACACATTTTATTTATCACTGTTGTAACGTAATTTAATAGAAAAAGTAGAAGTTTGTCACTATAATTTACTCATAAAAGGTGTCATTAATGGCACATCTGAATGTCTTTGTGGAACACAGTACTGGAATGGAGCCTGACATACAGAATGCCCATCACATTTTTAACTAGTGGTATAATTTTTGCCAAAAAATAGACCTCTCTGATCATAGGGAAGTAAAAGAAGAAAACAGATTGTTTTTATTCAATCTTCGAATGAATGTGAGCCTCTGAACATGATGCAGCTGTGAAGAAAGCTTAGCAGCTTTCTGTAAATTCCATACAGGATAGCACATGTCTTCAGAAACTAAAACAGCCTGCATAACAATTTCATACTGTACCTTAAAAGCTCATACAAACATATAGAGAAACCTCTAAAGTTTACATAACTCTTCTGATACTATTTTACACAAAGATACCTTTGCTTCAAATTTCTGTGTCTTAGAGTAAGTCTGTATAAAATTCAGAGTAAACCTGAAATACAAGCTCTAGAATAAAATACAAGGGTAGAGGACTTTAGGAAACTGCAGAACCTTTTGAACATACTGAGAAAAACCGTATGCATGTATCTTGGGTTTGTAACCATTCATAAACCTTCTGAAAAATATTTTGCAAAGGCATTCCTGGGTTATTTAGGAAAAAGGAAGAATGCAGAAACTACACTTTTAAACAACTTGTGAAAATACTTTTAAAGTACAGAAACAACTAGCTGGCAAACCTTTCGTTTCTTCCTGAAATTTTTTAACTCTGCATTTCCCAAATTGCTAAGCTACACATCCCTCTCACGTCACTAATTTGAAGAATAACATTTTATGGTAATTACTAATAATGAAGTTATTGTACAGACTGGCTTTTGTTACAGAAATGAAAATTAACAGAAGGGTAGAATTTGCTGGTGTTTAAAAGAATTTTGATCAATTTGCTTGTACTATGTAACGCAAGGGAGATCTAACAAATTAATGAACCTATGATAGTAGAAGAACATTTCATGGTTGCCAAAACAGTACAGGTTGGTTTCACCTGAGGTCACTATTTCCTGTAACTTCCACTGTGAAATAGGTGACACAAATATGAAACAGTGGGGCAGGGGAGGTCCATGTAATGGAGTAAGCTTCCTGTTTTAAATGAAATACACCATTCATTCATTATTTGTGACACCAAGACATTTTCAAACTACATCTGGCTTCACTTCGTCTTTCCCTGCCAAGAACAAGTTTGTTAAAACTCCAAAATAAAGTAACAGAGCACAAAAAAATAAGCAAGACAGTTTAGAAAAATGTTAGATGGAATCCTGATCTTTAAAAGACTCAGCAGAATTCCGGCGCAATGACACGGCTTTTGTATGAGAAATTTTACTATGTTGGAAGCCAGACAGGAACTACACATAATAAGCACTTCCTTAGCTTGGAACGAACAATAAAAAGCAAAAAAGTTCACCCTGGTAAATAAGCATTTAGCAAGCCTTGTTTGGTGACTGTCACTCTACATGGCCAGGAACCATGCTGCCATTACACCAGTAATTAGTGGCCCCCATCCCTGGGGCAAAACCTTTTCATTCCTACAGCTCTGACTACATTCATCACAATGAAGTGCCACCACTGAGTAGGACCCTCCTGACTTCACACTTTACAGCCACATAGCCAAGTGCCACTATACATACATATACACATGGTATAAAACATTGCCACTGCAGAAACTGAAATGTTTTTGTCAAAATAACCAGAATAATATTAGAAGTCAGATAGTTACAGTTCTTTTACTAAAGCTACAAAAGTGCTTCAATTTTACTACTTTCCAGTGATTAATATATTATTAAATATCAGTTATTAGTACATTAAATTGCAGACTATTCATGGGAGAGCTAAACAACTTAAGACTTTGAATTTTAATAGTAATTCCTTAAATATGCATATGCACTACTGCATAATAAATCGTGGCCAAGAACTTTAAAGAAAGCAGTTTATTAAAAAGAAGTGATTTACACATTTCAGATGTTAGACAAATTCACTATAAGTTTATGTTTCTAGCATGCAAACTTGCAATAGACAAAAGCTGAAATTGTGTCAGAAGTATCTATCCAGCACTGAACAGGAAAAAAGATATACATAAATATATGAAATACCTGTATTTGCTTGCTATGAAGTTCTGAAATCAAGAAATTGCAAGGGAAAACAGTTGCCCAAACACAACCTTAATTCCAGCCCACCAAGTTCCTTTTTTTGTAGGACTCAGCACTCACTGAATAAAAGACAGTAATCATTTTGAAGAACCTATTTGCATTTGTACTAAGAAACCATTCAAGGTATTCAAATGAGATGTCTGAAATGCATTTAACAAGGAATTCAAACAATTCACTGCAAAAGCCTAAAAAAATAATAAGTTCAACCCTAATTTCATAATGCAAATAAGAATGTTAGAAAGTACATAAAGACGTCTATAAAGACAACTACATGGAGCTCTTCCTTTTATACTGTAAGCTACCCATAGTTTTATCAGGCTTTTAGGAAGACTGTATTTCCTCATTAGCAAAGTATATCTTCATTAACTGAAGCCACAAATTGGTGACACTGTATCTTGGACACCTTTGGAACATCTACTCAAAGTGCACTTCAGATCTTCAGCAACACTGTACTCAACCTCGGCAAAAAACACAAGTCATCTACTATCAATGTAATCACACCTACGAGAATCAAATGTCAATGCTCTCTAATGAAGCAATTACTTTGTTCTAGACTTCAGCCAATTTCACCCCAAAAATGGTAGGAAAATACACCATTCTAGAAACAAATGCTGTCCATTAGTCATGAAAACACTAATGTAACTACGAAGTGCTAACATACTTTTAAGACAAGCCCTACAAGTTGTCATTGTCTCCATACTCATGGTAGAATACCTACTTGTTCTCCCTCTGTGTCAGAATTAATGAATAATGTCCTGAGTGTACAGCCAGCTTTTACTGCAGTCAGCAGCTTCTAGGACAGTGATGTGACACAAGTGAAAGAAAGGCAAGAAAGACCTCCACCACCTCTAGCATCAAACGCATTCTGCTTTACTCATGACAGTTATGCCACAAAGAATGCATGGCATTTCTTCACTAAGAGACATTTCTGTTCCAGTTATTTAGCAAACAGAGTAACTAATGACAGAAGACAACACCCAGTACAGTAAAAACAATTCTGCTTCCATATTAGAAAAAAAAAAAAGACATAGTAATGCATAGGCTCCAAGTTATTCCTTCTGAAAGTACAACTTGTATCAGGTTGAAAAAAGGTAGCTCTAATGTTGATTTCTGGCAAAATCATCATTACTGATCCAATAGTATGTATCAATGGCATCTGGACACTGATCAACTCTACTGAGTCCAGATGTACAACTGCTGACTCAAAACAGGTAGAAAGTGCATCTGTCTCAGGCAGACAGACATAAAAACATACAGACCTTGCAAGACAAGTATTTTGAAAAGATTATGAAGCAACTGCCATCTCATATATTTGGTAAGTATTACTTTTGAACAGTCAGTATATATTCCATTTCCTTCTGTCTCCCATTGATTAATTTAAGAACCAACATTAAAAATCTCCACCTCAAAGCCACAGTTAAATTAAGATTACACTAGAGATGTAGGAAACGTCAAAGTGATCATACGTGTACTTTTATATCCATTTTCTTTTTAATTTCTAGCTTTTAACACTTCAAAAGTTTCTCCTTTACCACTGTGTATAATACGTGGGCAAGTTAAAGAGCTAACAGAGAGAGGAACTAAACGTTGGATTTAGAGGAAAGGAGAAAGAAACAGAACTGAAGAAAAAGAGGCTGAGAGCAGCAACTCGTGGAGCCTGTCAGAGGTGTCACCACTAGAGGGGGCCCCGATCTCACGGACTTGGCCAACACCCTGCATGTTTCTCCTTTTACTTCTTTCAGAGCTCATCGCCAGCGGATAAACGGGGCAGAAACAAGGTTTGCTTTCAAACTACCCCTGGGCACTCCTATGAACCTGTCACGCACCATAGTTTCCAAAATACAATAAATGTGGCTGCTCAGTTGCAACCATTACTGCAGGAAGCAAATAAACACACTGATTCCCAAGCCCTTAAAAAAAGTTTATTCTGAAAAAGTCTAAGTACTTTTCTCCAGCCTTCATTCAGATGATGCAAGAATATGAGGCATCCTTGAGCCCTCTGTAATACAGCAATAGCAACGTTTGACCAAAATGATGACAGCATTTGACAAAGACCCTTCTTGCATTCCACCCCAGCAATCCTTATTTACTCTGTTCCATCCATCACTCCTCAATGGAATATATGGCTTACTTTTCCACGATGACTTCCCAAAAAAGCACAGCCAAATGTAAGAAACATGCATCCTACATTTCTTCTCAGGTAGTGCACTAACTAGCCTGAAGCAATCCAGTGGCATAAACTGGCTCTCCCAATGACCACAAAATTTTGTTCAAACATCATTTCAGGGATTTTTGTTTCCTCTGTGTGAAATAAGAGGGGAAGGAGGGAGCAAAAGGCTATCATATTCTCATTATTAGCTCCATGGAACACTCCAGTTCCAAGGAGACAAAAGGAAATTTCTCTGCAAGAAACATGTTCAAAAGAGTATCCCAAGTCTGGAGGAATAAAAAAAAGAATGTTAATACAGTAGTCTGCTTCATTATTGCACTTGTTTTTAGGTGCTAACATACAACATTTAAATTTCTCCTTTATCTTCAGGACAACAATGATTTGGGATTAAGATTGACGGAAAAAACTGCTGGAGAAGAATCTGGTGTGAAAGCGCATTTTCCAAAAATTTCCTAAAAACATACTGTAAGACAACAGGATTATTCTTGCAGACCTCCATGTAGGTACAAACAGATGTGGACTGTGGTGGATTGACGCTGGCTGGTCTCCAGCTGCCCACCCAGTGGCTCTATTATTCCCATCCTCAGCAGGACACATGGGAGAAAACACAATGAGAAAGCTCATGGATTGACATAAGGACAGGAGAGATCACTCATTAATCCCTGTCAGGGGCAAAAAAACCAGACTCAGCTTAAGTAATTTGATTTATTGCCAATTAATAAGAGAGCAGGGTAATGAGAATAACATAACTAAAATCACCTCTTCCTTATACCCCTTTTCCAGGCTCAACTTCTCTCATGGTTCTATTTCTCTCCCAGCCCCCATGTCCCTCCGTGGTGAAGGGAATGGGAGGTGTGGTCAGTCCATAAACACTTTGTTTCTGCCACTCCTTCCTCCTCTTACTCTTCCCCTGCTCCAACACAGGTTCATCCCATGGGTTACAGTCCTTAATTAACTTCTCCAACATAGATCCTTCCCACAGCCTTCAATACTTCAAGAACTGCTCCTGTGTGGGCCCTCTTTACCATGCAAACCCCATACAGCCACCCAAACATTTGTATGGTGAGACAGGAAAAAAGTATCTGGCAGCAAACATGTTCCATCGACACAATGACCTCTAATAACACGTGGTATGAAACCCAGTTCATGGCCCATGAAGAATTCCTCCTTCTCCCACGCCTTCCGCACAAGAGGAAGGATACAAGTCATTAATTTTCACTCCTCAATAAACAACCAGCCCTAAGAAGGATCAATGGATTGTATCAGGCCATTGTTGTATTTATCAGCCTGAGCAGGACAAATATTTCAGGTGTTTTCTCGGACACAGCAGCAGTAAGAAGAAATCTTCGTCCAACTTCATCCATCCAAACACTTCAAAAATTGCCATCTATCTCCCATTTTTAGCCATTATAGTAGGTAGACTCAGAGCACTGGAGAAAATAACTGAAGTGTTTATGTCATACACTACCCAGCTGAATACCTTTATGGAACTACATTTCAGTCATCTGCCTGAACTCCTCTTATTGGCACATGAAAGGAAAGCTCACAGTGAACACCCACAAATGAGGGCAGGGCTTTCCCTGCCTTCTCTGTGGAAAGAAAAGGTATATCTTGATACTAAAAAGTCCTCAAGATTAGCTTCAGGCACCACAGATAGACCTTAATTATCAGCACAGAATGATGCGAGATCAGGTAAAACTGGGGGTTATAAGGGGATTTCGAGGTATGGTAGCGATGTCTCACAGAACTAAGACTTGGACTAAGAACTTCTTTTCTGAAAGAGCAGTGAATTTGAATTCATAAAATTCAAAAGAAAAGTTGAAAAATATGTAAATTTCATATGCATGTATACAAACATCCAGGCACACAACTTTATTTCATTCAAGCAACTTCTACCTATTGGAGCACTGGAAAATAAGCAAAATAAAACCAGAAATTACATTCTATCTGAAAGAAGGCAGTAGATCCCTGCACAGACATACTCTTTCAATATCTTCTAGTATGAATCTCTTGTTTCAGTCACAGAGATCTTTCTCAAAGCTGTCTACTTTGGAAGGCAACAACTTCCATCTCCATGGGGGAATTCCACATGATGTTCTCAAAAACAGCAGGATGTAATCTAATAATCTAGAACCTTTTCCAGTCCACAGACAGCACTACTAAGAAGAAACAAGCTGAATGCAATGTCCAGGTTTGTTTTTCAGTCCATTCTCTCTTTTAATAGCTATTGTTTACTTTTTTCCTCTCAAACTGTGAAGAGAGGACACCATTTACGCCATGCATTATCTGCCTCAGTGACTTGCTCAAAGAGGAGTTACCTCACATTTACTGGTATGAGTAGCACATAAACCAATTTCTGTGAAGCAGCTCACTTCCCTGCACTTTGAGGATGACTATTTTTCACACCTGACAGATTTAAATGCTACATTTGCTTATTTTAAATTCATTTTATACATGAACAGTCTCACTGTTCTGTAAGAAAAATTGCTACAAATATGGAAATGAACAGAAGTTATTTGATCTTTGGGATATCAAAGGCATGTGGGCAAAGACATGAGAAGCTACCTGATGCTAATTTACAGTGGCATGGAAAGTGAAGTATTACTCATCTAATCACTTCCCTTTCCGTCTGCCCATCTCACAGATGTCAGGGTTAATCTCCCTTACCTACACTATTCATGTCCTTCTCCTGCAATGGTTCTTGAAGTCAGCACAATATAATTGTAACAGTTCATCAACACAAATCTGCTTTGTAACGTGAAAGCTCACTTAGACTATTGAGCACATCCTTAAGCAATGAAATAATTATATGGCTGTTATACAGGAGGTACAACATCTGAAAGAAGGGCTAAGACATGTTCCAGACTTCTAAACAGAACAGAAACCCATGAAAATATTATCCAAAAGTAAGGTATCAAGAAAGAAAATTCCAGGAATAAACAAATTAAATTGCAATAAATAATGAAAAATTGGATGGCTATTCCTAGATATAGGAAAACAAAAAAAATAAAAATATTAAAAATACTTCCTTGAACTAAAAGCAAAATAAACACAGCACATACTTTATCCATCCTTAAAAAACCCCCAAACAAACTAAAAACCACATAGCTGGAACCACCAGAACTACAGACCTGTAATTTTTGTACTAAGATCTCTATCCTATGTAACTGTTCCCATGGCTCTTCCTTAAGTTTAAGACAATGTTTCTCAACAATCTAATTTTTCTTTCCTTCATAATCAAAGAACCTGGCCTTCTTCGGGGAAAACAAAACCAAAACAGATATCCAGTATGCTTCTTGTTGGTCAGGGATGGGCCGGGTTGGATGGATAACATATGCAACTTCTTTTTTTAACTTGTTTTAACAAGTCATAGTTTACAACAGGACTTCACAAGATGAGACACATCAGATACACAAACTCCAAAAATACTTGGGAAGTAAAATTCACACACACAACCTCTACTTACAAACAACCCAGTGCCTGTGACTGGGCAGGCAGAAACCACCTAATGCTTGCCATAATTCTTGCCAGGGGATACAAGTGGGAATAAGCACCAATGGCACTTATGGGGCAGCCTGCAACAACAGGTAAGTATCAGTGCTGTTGCTATGTAACAACTGCAGGGCAATGTGTGTTTTGAAGGGACAAAAGAAAGCCTCCCTCTGGTCTAATTTCTTCTATTTGGTGTTTTTTTGCGGGGGATGCTTCACAGTCAGCCTTCTGAAATGCACAAAATAGTTTAAAACTCATCAGTATAGCCTAATAAACCTGGCCTACAATTTCTACTTCTGGTGTAGATTCATTTCTACTTCCTTATTCCTTTTCCTTTCAAACTACCTTGCAGGAGGTCTAAGTTCCATCTTACAGGCCAAGTTTTAGCATAATATTTTTCTATAAGAATGACTTTGGGCTGAGTACTCTTTCTGAAGGAATTCTGTTGTGCTTTTGCTCTTATGTGTATCTTACCTTGCACCTTCCTCTGTTTGATGGCAAGTGTGCTCTCAGTGTGGCAACAATGGCTTATCACAGACACAGAACAGGTTGTGTAGAAAGCAGGAAAGGGATAGTAAAGTGTTAATTCACTATGCCATCCCCATCAATAATTAAAACAAAATGTAATCAACTACAGGCTCTGAGGTCTGATCCTGAAGAGGCTGAAACAGCCAGATTATTTATGCCCAAACGAGACCCCTTGCAGGTAGATAATGAGGGCTCCTGTGAAGAGCTGATGGACAGCATTATTTCTCTCTAGTTATTGTAGCCTCATGGGTAGAAGCAAAGTGTAAGCAAGATTTAACAGATCTTAGATTTAAGAAGCCCAGTAACTGCAGTGTTATAACACTGCTGTTGCATTAAAAAAAAACCAAAACAAAACAAAACAACAAAATCCTAACCTTTCACTCAATCTGCTTTCTTCCTCATGATAAAATATAATAATGCTTTAATGGAACAGTTGGGGTTAAATTACCCTTGTCAGAAGACAAAAGTCTTTGTTGTACAAGCTGTGAACCTGCTCAAATCAGTGACAAGTAACATTTTCATACACATGCTTCTGCAAATCCAGGTCAGGTTTTGTGAAAAACAGAATCAAGCTAAAAGCTTCAGGACTAGAACTTGGAAGATTTGGAGAATACACTTTCAACTGTGGAAGCATAAAGTGCAAAAGATTTTTTTCGGGGTTTTTTAAGAACTTTTTGGCTTCATTTGTTTATCCAGCATATATATTTTAAAATCTTTATTATGAGATAACTGTTAACTTTTAAGTGTTCTACCAGTGGAGGTGCTGAACCTGTTTCTACAGAATGCTGAACCTGCTAACCTTATATTACCACTGCTATTACTCAGTGGCTAAACTTTTACTGGTATCATGAATTCCAAATTGGCAATTTTGAGACATTTTATTGCACTGCAAAACTCACTGATTTAATAACAGATACTTTTGCAGTTTTTAGTACCCTCTAAACATTCTGACTCAATAACTGATATTTTAGTAGTACCCCCAACAAGTTTATTAATATATAGGTAAAGTGATCAGGTGATTCAGGTCTGGTCATACAGACAATTTTGTGACTTTTCAGACAACATTAAAAGTCATCCTGTCAGGACTTTGATTCTTACCAAATCCATTCTCATGACTCAGTATCTCAGTGTCAAGTACTTCAGTCATGCCTAGAAAGAAGAGGCTACACCTAATGAGAAAATGGTGGTTTTAATAAAAAAATTGCCTGGCACTCTCAGATTACAGTTTCTTTTCTGCATTAGAAAAACAACAGTCTCTCATTCTTATCTAACTCACTCCCAATTCACCCCCTTTTTAACTCGGGGGGAAAAAAAAAGAAAAAAGCCCAAGAGTTCACAAGAGGCTCTAAAATTTTCATTTGGACTTATTCCAAAACTGGGTAATTTTTGTGACTGACACATAGTCTCCTCAGCTCGCATCCCCTCTTCCTCTGCCTCATCAAAACATTTAGATAGGAAATTCATTCTTTTGGGAAGAACTTCTGAAGAGATTCTCCAGCAAAAATACAATTAGAAATGCATTTTACTTCAGAAAAAAAAAAAGGCCCTAATTATGCAGAAATTATGAATCATTTCAACCAGCATTTTCTTCTCTGCAGAGATGACAATACCACATACCCCCATGTGTTTCCTATGCTTACTTAATGAAAGTCTCATCTCTGAAGTTTGTTTATTCCAGATTAGCAGATAGCAGAAAATCAACTCTAACACAAAAAGCTTCTAATGTGGCTTGTGCCGAGCCCTCTGCCAGCACACCTGCGGATATACTGAAGGTGTTATTTGACACTATTATTCCAGAGTTATATACTCTGTGCAAGATACGAGACAACTGTTGTGCTATAAACTGTCAGATGTTCTGTTTTCTGTATATAACAGGATTTGATTTCACAGAAAGCTAATTTTAACCCTTGACTGAGAACAGAAATATATATTTTATAACATGCTCTTGTAACAAGTGGAAAAGGTTAAAAGGTTAGTTTACACTTTTAAATCAAACATGTCAAGACTTTAAAATTCCAGGAAGCTTAAGATATATTCTGTCAATGTCTGCTATATCATCTGAAATCTTTTGCCAGAAGCATTTGTGAATAACAGATTCTCCTACAGCTTTTTCCAATGCCTTACATGCAAGAGGCTTTTTTCTTGATTCTACAGCTCACTTGCTATACAACCACCCACATGGATATGTAAGACTAAGGACAAAGACTGTCTTTTTAATAATTCCTCCCCCCACTTTTGGCTGTGATATTCATGAGAACATTATTTTCTCCCAGTCATTCTTCTAAAACACTAATAGGCAAGCTGGCTTCTTCTGGTTTCCTCCTGCTGCAGTTTTCCGGACCATCCAAGTCCTTTTCTGCACCTGTTCCAGTCTCAAGTCGTCTTCCTTGAACATGAATGGGACAGAACCCACCACAGGAGTTTTATATTACACCATTGTCATGCATAAAATCATTAAGAATTTCTAGTCTGCCTTGACATCTTCTTATAAACCCTCAAGACAAAATCAGATGGTTAAGATTTGTCATAGTGGTGGCTTGTGACCATCTTTAAAAGTATCCTATCCAGTTTTTCTTCCTTTACTAATGATCAGTGATGAGCTCCCAACTTAGAGTAGGTACTTCACTTTGTGACTCTTTAAATTTTCTTCTGGATCATTCTCCATAGAGCAATGAATGCTTCCCATGCTAAGTGTACCCTGAGTGTTGTCATAAATCAGTATTTTCACCACAAAAAGTCCTTATGAAACACAACACTAGCTGGAAAAAAACACCAAATCCTGACACTAGAAAAAGATTTAGTGTCTATAACAAAGTTTCAGGTCTCAAAACTAAGTTATTTATTATTTGGCTGAAATTAAAAAAAAACAGAGAAACAACCAACACTATAAAAATAAAGAAGGGAAAAAATACCGCCAACTTTTTTGCTCACAATAGACTGCAAACATCATTTTCTAGTACAAGTTCATAACCATGAAGTATTAGGCAAGTAGCTGCAAACATATCTGGCATTACAAATCTCCGTTGCAATTCCAAATATAAAAGCTATGATGCTTTAGTAAACTATGCCAATAACCAAACCAGTCGTTTATCAGTAGATTATTTGAAAACACACATTGCCATTTGTTACTAAGTTTCCCTAGGTCTGCTTTTGTCAAACATCTGAAGAGAACCTTGTCCATGCCTTTCCTTCCCACCAATACATCAACCATATCTTAATCAAGAAACAAAAAACAGTTCTTCACATTTTCCACTAGCAAAGCCCATTTCTAAGGTTAAACAAACCTCTAAAAAAGAAGAAAATATTATTTAGGCTTACTTTAAGGTTTGTTTTAGAGGTGAATAAAGGTCTAAAGCAATGTTTATTAAAACAAATCTCTTTCACAACATAAAAAATGCTTGAACCAAGTACAAACAGATTAAACTTACTTTAATAAAGTATGCATATGTTATTAAAATACTTTTATATAGAAAGCATATATAATTTATAAATGCACTTTAGAAATTAATGAAGTATACTACACTCATGGGTCAGTTTGCTGATCTGACATGACATCAGTCATTTGTCAACAACTCCCATCAACATCAACAACTCAGAGATAGGCACTAGCATTTCTATTTCATGTTGCATCTTTTCCCATGTGACGGAACTGATGCAAACAACCTCAGCAGCTCCCATCAGGGAAGACTCTTTGGTATCCCACAATTCATTCTTTATTAAGAAACAAGAAAAATTGCAAGGAGGCAAGGTAAGTTACAAGTCTGGACATCATAGCCAAATTCCAAGAATATTATTTATTAAAATGCAAATATTTTTCAAATAGGAAAACAAATACCAGCATGCACAGAAGGAACTTGGCCTTTCCTTCAGGCATGATGAGCAAAGCATCATTAGTGACTGTGGCACAGAAACTGGGCAATGTGTGCACACCAGCAGCTCCCTGAACGAACATAGCGACTGTCAAAGAGGACATTGGCAGAAGGAAAAGGCTGGCACAGACCTGGACCAGCATCCCCTTCATCAGGCAACATTATAACAAAAATTACAGCCTAGTCCTAGGCCAAAAAATACAGGAGTCCTGCTTGCATACATTGGAGACAAAGTAGGAAGAGGGAATAACAGCACTCAAGATGGAAAACTTCTATTTGCTTAGCTCCAGTGAACAAATGACCTTCACACCATGTAGGACACAACACTCAAAAACATTTCAGGGCTGTGTATTAAAGAATGACTCAATCAGAATTATTAACAGATCCGTGAGATCACTGCCCTTGACAGAAAGGAAGGGAAGGCACAGTCAGAGTTCTGCTGCCTTTCTTTCAGCAGGTGAATGGCCAATGCAGATTGTACTCAACAACTCACTTGCCTTTGTTTTTCCAAGGACATAAAAGCATAAACGATTTTTTCCATTTTTTTCAAATGTAAAATTTAAAACATAATAACAGAGAAGAAGTGCTTTCTCCTCTAAATTCAGTTCTACTTCAGATGAGTGATGCATACAGACTACTTGCTTCTCTACAGTAGGTTTTGTAAGAGTTTATCCTCCTATATTACTTCATGCAACTGACAGTGAAGAGGAAAAAAAATTTATCACTGCCATCCATTTATTAGCTCTCAAATGCTGAAAGACAATGTCAAAGCTGAAAGCAGAATTTTTCTTCTAGGATAATTAATTAGTAATAGAACAGTCTAGGATAACAGTGTAAAATGCATCTGGTTTAGGTAAAACCTGAACAAATTAAGAGTCCAACATAGATATATGCTTTAGAGGAAATAAAATCCTTCCACAAATAAGGCTGCATTATTTTAAGGAAATATAAAAAAGGTTGGTCTAAGGTGTGGGGGGTTTTTTAAACATTGTAATTATCATAGTTGTTCCACAATAGACATTATCATAGTCTAAATGTACCCAAATGGTTTTGGATTTCTTCAAAAGGAAATTTCAATTCAGACATTGCATGGCTGTTACAAGAACAGTTTGTCACTGACTGGAACAAGAAAATAGGGGAGGAGGAAATTTCAATCATTGCATATGCTACACTTATAAATAAGCATGGATTAAAAAACCCTCTCAAAAGCACCAATGTCACTAACATACTAACTCGTCGACTATAATAGTCTAAGTATTATTATTACACATGTAATACTATATGTATTTAAGTGAAGGCATGAAAAAAATCTCCTTAAGCACAGAAGTAATTACTTGAAGTCTCTTAATACATATTTCATTTCTTTTCTTTTGGCACATGAACATAAAGCAACCGATAAAAAGCGTATCACTGAGTTGCCTCAAGCTGCTTCTAGATGTAGACAGGGGAATTTATTGCCAGCAGGAGCAGTCCACATTTTTTAAATCGTTTCTGCATTCTCTGTATACAGATTGTCAAATTATTTGCATGTGGTAGACTCATGACATTTCCAGCTGCTCTTTGGTCCTTACTGTTCTACACCAACAAATAACAACTTTCAGTACAGCATATTGAAACTTGGCCACCAAACAACAGTATCTTCCAAAAACCACAACCAAACATGCAAAATCTCTCTCCCAGTCATTAAAAGGTACAACAAACAAGAAATATAGCCTTTCTTTGACAGCCAAAGCAAACAACTCAGTAGCTTTCATTCATTGTGCTTTCACAGCTTTCACTGCCCAATTCTGACATGCTAAGAGTTTGCTTAAAACTAATTAAGCAGTAGTGTAAAGTGCCTTTTGAGACTTCCATTGAGTCCTTCATATATTTTCAGTAAGCAACACACTGATTTTAAGAAGTCTTACAACAAAAACCTTGTAACTAATACATGAACTCCAGTTTCTATACGTAAGACTACATTACAAAAGGAGCTGGTGAAAGTTTATCAGAGGTCTTCAAAATTTATTTCCAGAATTTAATATAAATTTTTTAGTTGTTCCTAGAAGTTTTCTGGTCTTAAGTACTTCCAAGAAAATCCAGCTGAACGAAGAACTATATATTCTTTGCCTTCACATAGGTTTCGAATGTTGACTTTGAAACATGACTAATCTTGCACTGATTTAGGAAAACAGTGTTCAAATAACTTATATGCTTATTATAAATCATAATTTTTCGGTGTCCTAAGTTAAGTGAGCTATAAAGTTCCCCTAACTCCACTGCAATGAACTGTAATGTTAACTAAGTTGACCAAATCACTGTAAACATGAAAAGGACCACTCAGATTGACAGGTAACCCATACAGTACTCAGATTAATAATTCAATCAAAAATTCATGAAGCAATGGAGAAAATACTCTTGATTTTAGACTCTGCTCTAAATTATTCTCCTTATAGCATAACAGAGATAAGCTGGTTGTTATCCTCTTTGGAAGAAATGGATGAAGTAAAAAACATATTAATTAGCAATCTAGTACATTAAAGTCAGAAAGAAAGCAT
Organism: Acanthornis magna; assembly: GCA_036785705.1. Lineage (NCBI taxonomy): Eukaryota > Metazoa > Chordata > Aves > Passeriformes > Acanthizidae > Acanthornis > Acanthornis magna. Next base: position 21,874,854 of record JAWUZG010000090.1, read on the forward strand.
TGTGATTTCACATTTTCTTTCAGAATTAAAAGTTTCTTAAATTCAGTTAAACCATCCACAGTATTTCTCATCCAAATTTCTACAGAAATCCTCTGCAGTTTGCTTTGGCTAGATTCCTTGGCTGAACCCTCTTGACCGAGGTTACATGACCCCCAGTACTATCCTGCCATGGCAAATTCCCAAATACATCAAGCCAGAGACTTTCATTCCCTGAGATTTTCCTACCAGCTACCCAAACATTATTAATACAATGAATTAATTCCCTTTTAATTTGTCACACAACTTTTGGCCTATTTTTCACAGAGATAGAATTACCTATCCTATAAGCAAGGAAAAGAGCATTTTAACATTTTTCTTTATTAAATTATTTGAAGAATTATTTATTTTTTATTTTCTTACCAGGAGTTTTAGACATGTGCACTATCTAAAAAAAACCACCACCAAATGACCAAAGTAGTTTGGAAAGGCCAAGGAACTCCAAAGATTAATGTATCCTCTTCAAACTCAATGTGTAGGGCTCACAGGATTTATTTTTCGTAATTACTTTGTGATTTGGTCTGGAACTCGGGTATGTCCCTAGCAGGGACACACATACCAGAGCAAGAGGTCATAGGACTTCATCATGCTCTTGTTCTACACAAAATCTGCATTTTGATATACATGTGACAGCAAATTACAGAACTCTGTTTTCTATTTCATACCAGCACTGCTCTGATTCCTCTTCAAGACAGTTTTTTAACTCACCAGCGATTATTCAGATATCTTCAATAGAGCAACATAGTCCATGAATATTTTCCTAGAACACTAAAACTAATATAACTGAAGACCAGAAAATTTGCCCAAAATTAAAAATTAAAGAAAAGATAACCAGCATCTTTTCTTCCAACTTTTACCAGTAAAAATAAAACTTCACAAAAAAGCTATTTTATGGCTAGAGGAACAGCTAAATCATAAGCAGATCAAAGTGGCTGTGCATATGAACACAATGTACAAAATTTGGAAGGAGTTTAAACATCTTCACTTTAGATCACAATCAGCAGCTTGTGACTATGAGCAGACAGGAATGAGAATAAGACCAGTATGACATATAGGTTTCAACTCAAACTTCTGAAGTTATTGTCCAAATCTATTCAAAGTAGTTTGTAAAGGAAAAGTGTTGACTGTGCTATTATTAATAATACTGCAAATACATCTATTCACAATTGAACTGTCTTAGATGTTGTTTTGAATGCTTAAGCATATAAACTATAGCAAACACTTATGGCAAATCAACAACTCAATACAAGTAAAGAAGACAGAAGCTCCTGACACTGCTTAAACTCAGCAGGGGCAAAGTTTTTAAAAATAAAAAAAAACCACCACATCTGGAACTTCAGAAGACACAACAGAAGTTTAGCTTTATTTTTATACTGGTGTTTTCACAGTACTACAATTAATTTAGTAAAGTGTACTGTGTACATCCAAAACATACTGCATTTTACTCTACACTGAATGAAGAAATTCTTAAATAAAAACTCCAATGTACTATTATTCCCTATAGAAAACAAACTTCAGTGTCCCTACCCTTGCTGGTGGGAGGTGTGAAGTTATTCAGATATAACATTCACTACAGCTAAACCCAGCTGAATGAATTCAATTTACATTGACATAAAACATGGCCAACCATCTAAACTGCTTTAACTGGGAGTCCCAAAAAGAATTTAAGTTACTGTACTGTCCATGTAAAACAAACTTAAACAGTACTGAAATTACAATTAACATCAGAGAAATCTAATACAAATTTCTGTGCAAAAGTTTAATAATCTAAATCAAGACATAAAAAAACTTTAAAAATGTTATGAGAAGAAACTGCATGTATTGCTTTTTCTTACCATTCCATCTTAATCTGAAATTAAAATTGAAAAGTTCTCACCTACACAATTTCCAGCAATGTCTTTTACCCCTATATTACATGGTTTGTTTATCCTCCATGAATTTAGTTCCAAAACTTTTAAAGTGCCCCAACATTCCCCTTATTTGAAATCATTCAAATTGGTAAGAGTGTTCATGCATGCAAGCCAGTAAAAGAGCAGACCACAAGGCCTTTGGCTTTATTCCCCTAGAACTACAACATGAAAAAAGGACATTAGAAGAATGAATGTGAAGAAGGTATGATAAAGTTATCAGGGTCAGATCAAAGCAGTTTTATAGGCTTTTATCTTTCTAAATGAGCTCAGCTTTTAACATTTATTTTGCAAGCTGCAAAGTAACTCCACCCTGACTAAAGGGAGAAATTGAGAGCAGCTGTTGAACCGTACATATATATATTTCTCTATATCCTTCAGTCAATAATGCTGCTTGCATTCTTTTAGTCATTGACCTGCTAGATCATGACCTAGTTAACCATTACAACTACAGAGTTGATAATACCACACTTCTCACGCCTGTAAAGACAACAGTCAAATGAACCATTGTCAAACAACACTAATACTGTGCAACCAGTGCTACACAGGAAGATGAATGAAGCATAAAAATAATGCATAAGGTGGGGGGAAAACTGAATTAATATATCAAGTAACAGGATTTAAGGAATGGGAAAATAAAATGTTCACCCAATGCAGTATATTAGAGTGAAGTAGAAAGTTCCCTCAAAAATGCAAAGTACTGATGGAACATTTGCACTGTTTGAGGTATGTTTAATATTTTTTCAAATCCTAGAAGGAGGCATTCAGTAAGCAAAGCTGGATGACACTTTTGCCCCCCTTTTTCTTCACTGTATGTTACTTCAGAGAATAAGAGATTTTAAGTTAAATAGATTTATCAAAGAACAGCACAGTTCTCATTATCAATGGTAAAAGTAATTAAAACATTTGGAAAAGCAAGCAAGGAACAATGCATAAACAGACTAAATGCAAACAACTATGTTACCAAATAAATCCACAGAGCTATAGATCTATTTTGAAGACTGTATATGGTTCTAGCAGACCCTGTACTGAAAGAATACTGCCAAAACACAAAAGGTCAAAGAAGAGAAAAAAATAACAACGAAAGTGTCAGCACAATCTACGTGAAAAGAAAGACTGAGTTGCTTAAGATTTTTTGGGATAGATAAGATTTTTTTTGGCGGAAGAGATATGAAAGTCAGGAATGGAACCAACACAGTCAGTAGGGAATGGTAATTCAAGTGCCCCTCTTGTCTCTAATACAAGGAAAAAAAACCAAAAACAAAATAAGGCATGGAACTCCTCACAAGAGTCTACTGGGATTCAAAAAGAAACAACAGAAACTTTCTGAAAGAAATAGCCACGAAGGACTTAAAGGCAACACTTTTGCCTCCTGAAGTCCCTCAGCTGCAAATTTTTGAAAATAGGCCATATATTCTGGGGGATAAGAACATGTGCCTGGCTAATCAGCTCCCTTCCCCAGGCACACACAGTGGGCCACTGAGTCAGGCTACTGGGCTAAGTGATACCTACTGCTGCAAGCTCTTCTTTTTCATCAGCATATAAAAAGCTCAGATGAAGTTAAAGACTGCAAAAATTCAGAGAAATGGCTTTGTTAAAACTGCCAATTGACAATAGTACATTATGATTAATGACTCAAGTTCACTGATTTACTGTAGTCCCTTTTCTGCACAACAATGGACAGCAAAGGTATTACTCTCTGTTTCATTGCCCAAATCCTACTTTCATCATTTCACTGTGCCATCTGCACTGCAAACCTGCTATACAGCACTTTTTATTTCAATGTCAGTTACTTTAAGGTTAAAGTAGACATTTAATGTACCTCAATACAGTTCAAGACTTTCAACTCTCAGTACAGTATGCACGATAGCTTGATATTTTAAGATGACAAACAAATGAAAAGAAATAGGAATAAGACTGTTAAGGGAAAATGGTTGCAGCCCCTCTGCCACGGTAATGGTGGCTTGTGAGTTTGAATGGAATATATAAGCACTCTCCCAAAAACAGACTGGAAAAGAGCTTCTTCACATCCCAGCAATACACTCATTCAATAAAGTAATAAACAGTATTGTTATAGGGGCACACCAGTATAAAAAACCCTACAACCTCTATGGAAGAACTGTTAACTTTATATGAAAAATTAATACATGTTACACCAAACAAAATCATCTCTTTTCAAACAAGTTATTAAATCTAGATGTAGACAACTGCACACAGATGTGAAACATGCAGAAGTTTAGAGGCAAACTTCTTAGTAGATTTAAGCTCCACATGAACTATGCTTTCCAACAATAAATCATCCTTATCATACAGCATTCCATTCAGAATGTCACTAAATTACACAATATTGGATTTATGAGCAATTAGAACCATAACAAAAAAGCAAATGTCATCCACCTGTCTTCCTTCACAAAACAGGCAGATTCCTGTTAAAATTATTTTTACCAACAAAGGGCAGGCAACAAGAAGTGCTAAATAAGACACCTTTCTGATAAGACCTCACATGTGACAATAAATCAATCACTGCATCAATTAGGTTGGAAAAGAACTCTGAGATCATAAAGTCTAACCTATGACCAAACACGACCCTGTCAACTAGACCATGGCACTACGGACCACTTTCAGTCTTTCCTTACATTGCTCCAGTGATGGTGTTTCCATCACCTCCCTGAGCATCCATTCCAATACCTAATCACCCTTCCTGTGAAAAAATTCTTTCTGATGTCCAATCTAAACCTCCCCTGGTACAGCTTAAGACTATGTCATCTTGTCCTGTCACTGGTTGCCTGGGAGAAGAGACCTACCTCCACCTGGCTGCACCCTCCTTTCACTTGTAGAGAGGGATGAGGTGCCACCCTGAGCCTCTTTTTCTCCAGGCTGAAGAACCCCAGCTCCTCCAGACACTCCTCAGAAGATTCATGAAGTTATATGCTGAAATTCCCAGCTTTGTGAGATTTCAGAACAGGAGTGAAGTTGAGACAAAAAAACCGGATTACATTGCTTGAATCTCTGGTTGAGCAGGTGAGATGCCTTCTCCAAAGTTCTCCATAAATTATATGAGATAAAGCAAAACATGCTTTATTAAATTAATCCAGCAATTTCACCTAAGACGGTGATGAACCTGGACCTGCATGTAACACTTAAAGGGGGCACTGGTTTACAAGCACAATGGTGACAGTGAGCTTAACATAGGAAACTGAGTTCCTGTGAAGAAGCAAAGGTACATTGATTATATTATGCCAAATATTTGACTCTCGATTACAGTATTTTATAGCAAGCACATTAATAATATATTCACCATTCTGCAAACATAAGAGAGTTCAAGTGTAACTATTCCCGTTTGATTCCTCCTTTGGCTTGAACATTATGTAAATTTAGTCATACGATGCTCTTCTGTCTAAGGGAATCATGACCTAAACAGAATAAATTGGTTTGACAGAAAACTACTTGCTTGGTAATTTTGGGCAAATCAATCCCTTGCAACAATTATTTTTCAGCAGCAGGTGATGAAAACACAAACCTCACAAATGGACCTATGAAGGCTGATGAATTTTTGTAAAGCTTTTCAAGAAAACAGGGTTGGTAAAAATTTTAAGTATTAAAATCAGAAACAGCTTTCAGCAAGGTCACCTACTGACAAGATCTGAAAAATTTAAATTCAACTGTTGTAAAATCTATTTTTATGTAAAATGTTGCTTAGCTTGTACCTATGATATTAGTTTTTATATAGAATTACTTCAATGCAGACTGACAGAAGAAAATGCCTAACAGAGTAAAACTAAGCCTATCTGGAATGGAACTTGATCAACCTGGAAAAAATCCAAACTCAATGTGAATTGTCATTTTACTCAAAAAAACCATGGTATTGCCTAAAAGATGCAGAAAGAATGTATATCACATATAAAGACTGATTTAAATTAATGTCAAAATATTTAAAGATATGTGCCTAGGTACTTGAGGAGACATAATTCCACCTTCAGTGATTTCAAAGTCTAAAATCACTAAGAAAGTTGGTGCTTTGAAAAAGTCCACCACCATTTATAAGCAATTACCATATAAATAACAGTCCAAAAGGGTTTCAAATCAGAGCAATCTCTATTTAACTCAGCATGTTGGAACACTCTGTGTATTAAGGCATGGGGGAAGAGAAACCCTATTAGATTACTTCAGTAATTCATTAGCAAACTACAACATTGAAAGGACACAAAAGCAGTGTGCTTGATTAAGATGTTCTCAAACCAGTTTGCTGTAAAAGCATTTCTAGAAGAGCAAAGTAGATGAAACCATTTTAACAGAGCTAGAACTATGCCCCAGATTTCACATTATTGAAAATTTTGGATATAAAATAACCACAGGATGAGAGCTTAAAACAAAGGGTCATCTCAAAAAGGACCAACATTTGTGCTTTGTTTATAATGGAGGAGAAGAAGAACCTCATAGCGGCAAGAGAGAATCACCAAAGTCTGACCAGAGGATGGAGAAACCACCCCACATCCTCCCCAATGCATCACACCCTCCTCAAAGCCTCGGGGAGCAGCCTCCCCATGAGTGACATGGGCAGGGACACTCCAATCAGTTTGGAGTGCAGGAAGTGGGTGAGTCCATGGCTCAGGTGGGCTGTGTGACTTGGGATGGGGAATGCACTTTATTGCCAGCCTGCAGCTCGGCGGATTGTGTGGCCCTAATGTAGAGCTGGAACATCCATATTGCCAGGAAGAGGAGTGTGCAATTAGGTGAACTCACATTCCTGCAAGAACGAGTGTTGCTTGTAACCCACACTGCTCATGGAGCCTGTGTGCCAATAACTGTGTGAGGGAAAAAGGTGATTAGAATGTTTCATGGTAAGTTATAAAAAGTATTTAGATATTTGTAGATGTTTACTAATTTTTTGAATGGTCTGCCACTCTGGTTTATCTGTTCTATTTCAGATATCAATCCCAAGTATACAGTTTCCTGATTGTTGTTTATGTTGTATTAATAAATCAGTAATCTGCTTTTTGTGGTTTAAACCACATGATCTGAGCAATTTTTCCCTGCAACAGCCAGCAATATGAGTATTTGAATATATCAATCTTTACATTAATTTCTATTATTTCTTAGCAGCTGTGCATAGATAATACAGACCAAGTATGCTTTTTTTGTAGGAAAAAATAAAAACCCAAACATTTCCTCGGAGATGATTCATTATTCAGCTGCATCCATTTAACAAGATGTATCTTGTTAAGTTAACAAGACTTAGACCAAGGAATACAACCCAAAAGAGGCATTCAGTACCTTTCTGAACTCTCTAAATTCCTTCACCTCTGGTGAAATTCAAAGTGGACTTCTCCATCCAGTTACAATCTTAGGCTAGCTTGTTTTCACTGTATGACATTACATCCAGCATAATCAGAAAACTCACACATATGCATGTTAGTTAAGAAAAGCTCTAAAAGAAAAGGAAAAATATTTTGAAAATGACTACAGCAACCATGGAACTTCACACTGCAGAATAACAGCTCATATACAAACAAACAAACAAACAGGCATAGTTCAAACCCCCTACATTTTAACAACTTAATTCCAAGCTGGTTTTACAGCCTCAAGTTTTCATGTTTGTTCAGCACTGCTGAGTAAGGTAGCAAAATTTTTACCTCTAGGGAACTAAACACAAGGTCAGTCTCAGAAATACAGGTCTTGCCTCAGTAAGTTTACCTCAGCAAAACAGAAATACTTGTCCTCGCAGTTTTGCCAGCACGGCCCACGCACAGTTACCACAGTTAAAAAAATTTGAGCCCATGCCACTCCCATTAGTATTTTTCTCTTTTAACTGTGAAAGCAAAGCCTCAGGCTGGCCAGATGGCTTCAGGTCTCCTGAATCAAAACGTCTTCCCCTGAAGAACTACTTCATTATACACATAATATCAGAAGAGAATTAAATATGAAAAAGACTTCTGCCTGTAGAAGAAGGACATATGATACTTAACAACACCTTTACCCAATTATCCCCTTCACAAATGGAAACTAGGCAGTGTAAGCAAGGCAGACTGTTGCACAGCCCACACCTCCCAGATCACACAAGGCTTTGTTTCTCACAGTCACCCACCTCAGAAGTGCCTGGCAGGAACAGAGTGAGTTTAAAACTACACGGAAAAAAAAATCATGACTCACAGGAACAAATCCTGATCTAAAGAAAGAGATAGCAGGTAGGTAGGTGATCATGTAGTTACAGAAGTCATTAACAACTATTGTTGGTAGTTTGTACTGAGTGGTCCATCTTACAAACAAAATTAAAGAAGCAGAAGAATACATAAGCCCAAATTTACAATTGGCTTTGTATCTTCTGGTACAAGCACAGTGCTCAACCCCACCTAATATTCCATCAGGCAGTTTCTTTGAAATACACACCTTTTAACAAAAAGCTAGTAATTTCCTTGATGCAAAAATTTTAAATGGCTGAGTCTTGAAAAACAGCCCAACTCCTTTCTGAATTCCCTCTTTGCACTTCTAACGTTACAATCCTACAAACTCACCTGTTTCAAAATCCTTCCAGAAAAAGCTACACCTGAATTTCTAATATGAAGACAGAAGGGCAGGGTGACAAAGTCATTTAATGCAGATGTAAGGAGGTATTTCCAAGTTTTTCATCAGATGGGTTAAACTAAAGAAACAAAAAGAAAGTGAGCAGCTACCGTACGCTATAAGCAGTTTACACATTTGTATTTTGAAATAATGACTGGAGTAAAGAATTAGTTGAAAAAAAATCCACAGAAAGTCATTTATTCGGCACAAGAAGTGCAGTATTTAATGATATATAATATATAACCACTTTGCAAATCCATAAGAAGCGCATAAAACCTAGGTGTATAATCCATTAAAACACACATGCAGTATTTTATGATTTACAGTTGGGGTATGAATTGCACACCTACTTATCTTCTTCCTTCAGCTCTTTCCACCTAGTGCAACTGGCTCCCAGCAAACTTTTTATGAACTTTAACCAAACAGTCTCAATGCCAGTGCTAGCTAAAAAAACCCAGCCAAACAAAACCTATTCCTTCATTTTTGTGCAACAAAAATACAAAATACTTAAGGCTTTGAAATTCTAGGATTTGTGTGGGGCAAAAGAAGTTGATGAAAGTTGTGATTTAGTTCTTTTGTATTTGACACTATTCCAAGTATAAGACTCTCATTTCCTGAGGAATGTAATTAAGTTGTGGAATTCTTGTACCACAGCAGAACAATTTCAGTTAAGAGAACTATAAACAAAACTGAATAAACGATTTTTGAAAAGTAAATATCATACCATAGAAGATTCACCAGCATTTTAAAAACTATGTTAGAAATAGAAGGATGCTAAATATTAAACAAGAACCAAATTCATTAGTGATTTGCATTTTCAGCCCTGAAATTTAGAGAAAATTGCTCCTGCCAGTTGCAGACAATAACAGGAGTTCTCCATGGAAAAAGAAAAAAAAAAAACAAACAATGAAAAACAGAAACAAAACCAAAGATTTACCGTAAGGGAATTCCTTACAATCATTAGAAATGACAAAACAGAGATTTCTTTCATTGTCATGAACAAAGTTCTTTAAAATTAATTTCTTAAAAATCTGTAATGATTGGTAACCATTCTAAAAATCATTTTTTGCAATTCCTTAAAAATTCCCTGTTTTATCATCCCATTAGAGAGACAAGTCAAAGAATCTGTAGTATGCCACTGAAATGTACTATTTACATACCAAAAAATTAGTTTCTAGGGTGCCTTATGGGCTGTGGATTATTGATTTTTTTTTTTAGTTTTTTTATTTTTTTCCTTCTAATAAAAATGCGGCTTTTGATCAAATTCAATTATGCTTTTAAAATACCAGGGCACACAAAAGTAAAGCCAACCATATTGTGGCAAAATAAAACTTAGATTTTTGTGCCAGTAAATTCTGATTCTGAAATTCTATCCAAACCAACAGACTTCAATTCTGCTAAGTAAAAAAGATAACATGATAACAATATGACTATTCCAAAAACAAGCAGAATGTTACACAAAGGACAGCTGTGAAAGGAAAATTATGAATGTCAGCCATTCATCAGAATTTTAAGCGTTTTCAGAGTACAACTGAACAAGCTACAACACACCCACATTAATTTATTTCTAAGAGGTCAATATGGTTGTTTGCTCTATTATTGATTGTCTTCACTAAGCATTCAATAAAGAAAACATGTTGAAGAGATTGAATGTATAATGTACACAATAAAACGCAATATATGCAACATACCCACAGGAAATGCCGAAGGGAAACAAATTGCCTAATTCTTGGAATTTTGCAACTATCTCTGCAAACATACTATTAAGTCAGTAGGACAGACTTGATAAGTAAGACCATCAATCACACTTCCTTGGTTATACCAAAGGGGTTGCCTCTCCACACTAGCTCATATTCATTACATCCACATTTCGTTGTATTAAGCTATTCAGTAACCTCATAATATAAGCAACATACTTAACTCAGAAGAAACACAAATTTTGCAACCCATGTTCACTTTCTATCTTCTTCCATCTGATAAAACATCACACTTTACACTTTAGAGATTTCTTTTTCTCTTCTACATTTATTAAAATCTCCTGAAGATCTTGACAGGGCTTTAAGGCAATGTTAGTATTGCAATGCTGTGGGCTTCCAAAAAGAGGTAAATAAAAACTGATAGCACATAATAGGAGAGAGCATTACTGGAGAAAACTTAGTTTTGAAAAACTTCCTGTCCTTCTTGGCTGGAAAAGTGGCACCACATAATAAATAAAACCAGTGCCCTCCTTTAAAGCAACACCACATATGCTTCCGATGTGCCTATTTTATTTCAATTTTGTTGGCTGCAATTCCAACCGGTAACTGAAAATCAAGGTTACCAAATACCTGAAAAAGGATGACCTATTATAACAACTTTGTGTTAAATACCACTGTTCTGAAAACAAAAAGTGACCCATACCAGTCAGAAATGAGATCAAACCTTGGGCTTACATACCTGCTAGAAGATGATAAATTCCAGAGGGAAAAACCTAAGGCAAGGCTGAAACTCAGGAGCTGCATGCTAATGAAGCAGAGTTCACAAGGCACTGTGTGACTGCATAAACTCCAGGAAGGATAAATTGCAATCTCAAGTAAAATCATGCTCTGTTGAGTGCATCCTTTAGGAAAAGGAACAGCTCGAATTGTCCATGGCTGTCAGTGCCATAACTAACACAGCTGTGCAAGAACCTGGCCAAAGGTCAAGTTCTTTTTTTTTTTTTTTTAAATATGGCAACAGTGCCTGCTAAATTTTCATTTCCTTATTGTCTTTTTGGGCCCTCTTTTTTTTTTTTTTTTTAGCCAGCTGGCCAGATAGCAGTCACATCCAGGGCAATACCACAGTTTGTCTTCCATCAGCCATTTTGTAACGTAAGGATTATGTTTTGGGTGCCTACAACAATTACTGCATCTACTGCTTTATTATTGAGCCTATGGCTTATACATTGGACATTTTAAGACCTAAGAATTCTGTATCTTTTACTACTAGTAAATTTTCACACTCTTTATAAAGCAAGAGAAAGGGGTTGAACTTGTCAACCCAACAACTTCAAACAGCAGTTACACAATAGAAACATTTTAGCAACTGCAGAAGTGATAGGTGACACAATTCCACAGGTTTTTGGGTTTTGTTTTTTTATCTGCAGTCACACACTGAGTCTTTCAAAGTCATTACTATCACTGGGGAATATATCTTTTTCACCCATGAATCAAGACAGTATGCAATACAAACCTAGGTAAATGATCATATTTCTTGCTGGCAAAATGTACCCAAACAATGAAGTTACACCCCATACAGAATGGTAGGAACCCTAATAACTTCAATTTCTTTGCTCTAAACTGCAAGTGGCAAATTATCGAAAAACAGGCCATCCCAGCTAGAAGGAGCTACCTTAAATTAGTAGGATGCAAGGAAGACACTATGTATCTTAGCAGTCAGACACTTCTACAATGTTTCTAGATCACAGTTACTCTGTCAAAGGCATAACAATGTTTTATGTCTTAACTCGAGCAGGTAAAGCTCCTGCGGTCTTCCAATAGTACTTGGCAAAGTTGGAACACTTTATTACAGAGCATCTAAAACTAGAGGGAGCACTCTGACACCACACATATGATCCTGGCACAGTATTCACTAAATGAATCTGGAGATGACAAATGAAATAAACTCTCTTCACTACTGCATGAGAACACTCAGTCAACTAAGGGAAAGTAAACAGTAAAATGGAGCAGGGCAGGCTTACATTTCAAGCTAGAGAAGGAGCAGATGACTAAGAACTAAGTATTCTAAGAATTCAGAACGAGCTTTCTAAGAACACTGGTTGGCATAAAGCTGGCATAAAACAAACTGTTCAGGCTTCTGAGATTAAAATCACATTATAGAAGCTCTCTACTTCAGCCACTGTTTATTAACACAACTGACCACAAATCTACCAGGTAGCATTTGTTAAAATAAAACCAGAACTTTATACTGAATTTCCCACTACACTACTTCTAATCACATCCTGCAGTGTGTGGAGGCAAGCTTCTCTCACACAAGCAGTGTCCCCTATTTTCAGCTATATTTGCAACAAAATGAATGGAAAGAAGGAAAAGGAAATTATATGATTGCTGCTTGTTCCTCCTCAAACTGATATTTAGAGTTGCCACTGAAAAATCCAACTATAAAACCATGAAACCCATTATGAAAACTCACCTCCAAATACATCTTGCAGATTTTCCTTCCCCGACATAAATGGTGCTTCGTAAATCACCTGTATAGCAGGTCAGTCCTTTGGATGACTGAGTTAATCACTTGGCTCCCTTGTGGTAAAAGGGACAACTGAACTGGGATTGTAAGGAAGACAGGCATACCCAACAGAAAATTTATTTCCTGAAATTTACATTGGAAACCAAGTTTTATATCAACAGCAATTCAGGAAACATTGGAAAATATGGGTTAGGAATGGGAGTAATCTCAAAACACACTTAACTGCTCATGTTTACACCTTTACCAGCATTTGTATTAAAACAGTTTTGCAGAGTTTCTCATATGCTTTTGCATAAAAATCACTCAATCTCTCTTCCCCTCACTATTACTTTCTACTTGTTTCTATTAAATAATTTTATAGGAATAAGAGAAGACAACTTAAAAAACCCAAACCAGAATACTTAGCTGCTGTGCTAAAAAATACACTGTATAAATAAATCATAACAGTGTTTATTCACTGTTACGGAAAGCAAGTTATTAGGACTCTGCAGGGATTGAAATCCAAAAGTGAAAGTACCCTAACTTTCAGAGGTGATAATCTCCCAAAGGACATATCAAATTCCAGCAGAGTTCAGGGTGTTAACCATTTTTTGCATACCAGGCCTCCAACATGGAAAATTTTGTTCTGTGCTTTTGGGCGCAATCCTGTAAAAGAAAACTTGCCTTAAGGGCAGCATCAAACCCTGCAAAGGATCCCTTACAGAAAACTAACAATTGAATCAAAAAACTTATTTGTTAGGGGTAGGTAAAGAAGGTATACTAGGGACTCACAGAAGTTCTCCTCTCCCAGCTTGCTCAATAAGAGCTGTTGCTCCCTAGCACCTTTCCAGGTAGGAAGGTGGAGCAATAATTTCAAAGGACAGAGAGACACATTGTAGATAACACATCTCACCACAAACACATAAATGAACAGAAGGAAGCAGTACTGTATTGACCACCTACACAAAACACAGACACCACAGACAGATCCATCCTGTTCCTAAGGATCAATACTAAGAGATAAAAAACCCTTCACTATTGTCTCCAGTAGCTTTTGTCCCTCCACTTTCTCTCACTCATTCTTATTTGCTGTCTATCCAGCCTGAAGCCTGATAGATGATCATGCACACACCCCATAAAGACATTCACAAGGCAGGGGGATGGGAAAAGAAAAAGAATTTTAAAAAGCATTTCATAGGTTAAGCCATTGTAATAGGGCAACAGGACTTCACCAGGCAAATGTACTAGCCTGCTTTAAAACTCAACTGTTCCCTTTTATCCCTTCCTTCTCTCCTTTTCCCATACTCCTTCGTCCCCACTTCACTTTGATCCATTTCAACTTCTGAACCTTGCCTTATATATATCCCATAACAGACCTGTACAATCTCAAAATTCCTTTACTAAGTCCCCAATGCCATTCTAACACATCTTATGCACCTTTATTCAACAGCTACCCCTCCCCAGTTTGCCCGGCATTCCAAAGAGTTTATTCCAGTGAATCACCTCAGCAGGTTTTGCAACAGAGATAATGGCTTCAACTTCTTGCTGGTTGTAGGAGCAGTTTAAGTGGTGCAATTTTCCACCTTATCACTATAACTCTGGTTGTTATGGGGCTACCTGAACAGCCATTAATCAGATATTGTTACACATATCATCTCAAAAAGCAACAAGCTTTAGAGACAACTTAGTTATTATTTCACCAAAATTTTAACATTTTTATTGTATTAAAAAGCTCTAGTTTTATTTAAAAGCCTTTAAACATGATTTAACAAATAAGCACAATTAAACACATTTTCAGTACATTGTAGTCATTGAGAAATAAGAGGCTAGAAGAAAAACAAAGACAGCTTAATGTAGCTGCAAATTATACCAAAGTGTTGAAACAGCTGCAGGTGAAGGGCAAAGCTAACTTTTCCTACTATAATACAAACTTTCCCCCACTCCTAATTCCAAACTTTTATCCATCTTTCCCTATTCATTCCAGTACTTCTCCTTGTATCTTGCTGACACATTTTAATGAGTCCTGAGATATTGGTGTATCCCTCTTTACTACATTCATTATACTTCTAGTACATAAAAATTGCTGCTATGTCTATTTTACAAGGGATTGGAGACACAGTGACTTCTTTGAAATTAGCTTTTCAAAGACACCACACATCACTTGCTTCAAGTGCAGTGGGAGTTGTATTATCCATATTTAATAAGTAACACAAGCCAGCAAAGCCAGACTAATAGAGGAAAGCCAGATTTGTCTGTCTTACCCTAGATATATGTTCTAGGATGACATCTTATTTTCCTAAGGGAAAATTATCAGGCACAGAGGCTGTAAAAGCATTCAGAGGAGGAAAAAACTGTACAGTAATAGTGGTGAAAGCAGCAGGGAAGGAATGAAAAAGAGAGGGATTCTCCATCTTTACCACACACAGTTCTAAAAACCTGGGGAGGAAGCCAGCTTTTGCCTGAAGAATCCCAGATACTTTCAGTTTATTTTTGTTTTTGCTGAAGACTGAAGAGTTCCATTGCCCAGCATTTACTAAATGTAAATGTTAAGATTCAGAAAATATGCCTCCGTTGGCAAAGTTCAGATTCCTGGTTAGTACTGATGCCAGTGCACTAACAACAGCAAGAGTGTAGACCATAAGCTAGTGCCAATATAGAAGACCCCTTTGCTATGTCTAATGATATACAACATTACAGGTCTTTATTACCTAAACAGTCCTATGATTTTAAGATTGGTTCCAACAGAGAATTTTCACACCATTTTTAAATAAGGCACTATTTCTTTCAGAATTAAAAAGTGACTTGCAGTGCTTTATATATAATCAAAGGCTAGGCATTCATTTAAATAGCCAAACGCTTTCTTCTCTGCTTTTCTGGTGTGCTCTTACCTAGCAACTATATTCAATAATAAAAAAGGCTCAGTTCTACTGAGAATTTAGATATCACACGGTAATTGCATATCAAAAAATGGGTTTATGCTAGCATTTGCTATCAGCATCATCCAGAAACTGTGTCTACACTGTGGTTAGTCTATTTAATTATGGCCAACCACAGGCTACTAATTTGCTAAGTTATTTATAGGTTTTCTTATCTTTTTTTATTGTATACCTTTATTTGCTTTCCTCCCTTTGCCCAGTAGTCCCACCTTCATTCACGTTCATTTTGCACAATTCTTCAAGGAACCCACAAGCACTGCCAGTGTCAGGGACCTCAGCAAAACCCTTAAGAACCTACCTTCTTTCCTACCTTTCTTTTGTTCAAAGCCTTGCAAATTAAGCACCTCAACTACAAGGCACAGAAGAACCTCAGTAAGGCACCATAAAAAATACAAGCCAGAAGACAATTTTAAACTTATTTCTAGTTCTCAAATAAAAAATAAATCTGGAATATTTTTAAATATATTGTAAAAATATATTTTTTATAATACATTTAAATTAAGACAGAGTAGTTCCAAACTTGAATATAAACCAGATATTTAAATCAAGGATCTTTTCTGAGAGCACAGAATATTCAAATAAAGAGAAAAAACGTTACCCAGAGAGATGAAGTTGTTATATAAAAAAAAAATTCTTTCCAGAATCTCTGAACTAGGTTGTTTAGCTCTCCTTTAGAAAACTGCTTAACATAGAGAATTTCATTTTGTTTCTGGTCACTGCTTGTATTTTTAGTAGACATAAGGGAAAAAGGACATTCTTCAGCAAATCTTCATGTTTCACGTCAAGAATATGCAAATAGTTTTAATGGGATACCACTTTCAAGCTTTTATGTAATCAATGTTTTTTCCATTTGGAAACCACTGCTCCAGAGAAACTGTCCAAAGTAAAAAATCAGTACAAGATCTCTTCCGCCTCCAATTCCAACAGATGCAGAACACCTCCACAGAAAGTCTCTCTGACATGGAATTTTCAGCAGCACAAGTTCAAAGGGAAAGGTTTTCCATATTTTCATTTCAGTACGAAATTATAAATGTCACCTGAGTAGATTTTCACATACACTTGAATGTTACATATGTGATAGGATTGTTAAATGCTTTTCCTACCTTAAGCTATTTTTTCAAGTGGTGTAGTCTACATACATCTTACATCTTGATGTGACAAAGCCACAGCGATACCCTAGTTATTACAGTGGTCCCATTTCTGCAGCTCTAAAGCACCAGAACTGTCTAAAGAGACTTCAAGCATTTACTGTCACCATAGTTAGGGACACACCTGTATCAGCAGTATATTACTCTTCTCAGACCCTAAGCAATCTTGGAAATAATGATTAAAACTTATATGGGCATACCCACAGAAATTATAAAATCATGAGTGAAGAAAATGGTAAAATACTATTTTTCTTGCTGAACTGTAGTCATACTTAGAAACACAACTGCACAAGGACACAGAATAAAAAAGAGTAGGATAGAATTATGAGGTGCTCACACTCTTTTACTACTTACTTTACCTGTTAAAATAGAATAGGGATTTTAAACTAGTAATCAGCTGCATCCTTTACATAAGATTACAACATCGATAGTTACATAACAAAATAACTAATGCTACATTATTACCTAAACACTTAAGTGTTTAGATATGAAGAAATTACTGTAAAAATATACAGTGTGTATTCTGACTAGCAATCAAAATCAGAAGGAATTATTTCTTTGAATAAATTTTGTATAAATCACAAAAACTTAAAACTGATCCTGAAAAGCTCCAATGATTACATTAATTACCTCTAACTTCTAAATTATGGGCATACAAATGTGCCTTTTTTTTTCCCCAGCTAGAAGAAAATGGAAGTCCAAATTTTCAGCCCATATGCCTGAAGTGTGTACATATGTTTACATCATGTCCCACATGTCTATGGACATGTGCTTGCACACACCTGCAAATGAGAGAACACAATGCCCAAAGACTGAGGCAATTCTTTATTCAAATACATCCTTGTTTGACAAACTGCATTATACAAAACTCAGGTGAGCAGCAATTTCAATAGGCAGCATGATTTGAAATATTTTGCCTGCATATACTTATGAAACTCTAAACAGATGTGTCTTTATGTGAATAGTTACCCTAGGGAATGGTCTTTAAGGAAATACATTCTCCTGGCTTAACTGTGGCTTTATCTGGTAAAAAAGATACCAACCAAGCTATCTTACCTTCCCTACCAAGGCTTAGAGAGGCCTATACCCAATTAAGCATATATTCACGCTCACAGAAATCACAGAAGGATAGAAAGTATCAGTGGTATAAATTAAATTTTCATCAAAGTCTTACAAGCAGATATGAAGTCTACACAATGGTCAGATAGTCTCTCCAAACCAAGGAATCCGGTAACCTTCATAAATTTTGACTCAACTAGCCGTCGCAAAGTAGGGTTTCACTATAATAAAACAAGCACAAACAAGCCAATTTATTTATTCTGAAATTAAGAATAACATGTAGGTAAATATGGTTACATAATGACTCTTGTCATGTGCTAGAAGTATGTAATATTGTAAATTATTGGTCAGAGAGATATTGGGACCATGGTTTCCTACGTAAGACTATTTTTATTTACCTTGTTAACTTGAATTAGTTCAAATTTGATTTTGATATTATCTTACATACTTGAAGCAAGATGCTAGGTAGGAAATTACAGATCATTGTCCACACAAATAAGGTACACAAACCCAGCAAAATATTTTCCCACAGAGACATAAATTAATAGATTCAATCAAAATTAAGAAACTTAAGTGTGCAATGCAATGTCCTTCTGTTAGGAGGTGATATTTAAAACTGTTTTTTTTCAAGTTTCCCTTGCAAGTAACACAGGTCATTGAAAACAAAACTGATGAAAATAAGGAAAATAATCACTCCTTCATACTCATAAACTTTACTTAAAAAACATTCTGAATTACAGATCCACTTTCTTGCACTACTAAAAAGGAAAGCAAAGTTCTTAGAGGATGCCCTTTTCAAGCTGTCACACTTTAGATTTCATTTTTCTGCAGAAAGAGAAGGTGGGCTCAGTCTTCTGTTCCCCTCATTTTTCCTTGACGTCGGAAGGAGGCCAGATAGCATTAGCACGAAGACTCATCTCTTCTGCAAACAAATTGGTTTCATCACTTAAAATGCGGTTAAAGCAAAAGAGGGGAGAAAAGAATTACCAACAGGTACCCTAAGATTCCGTATTGCCATCTTACTTTCATATTCAGTACAGCTCTACTCATTCTGGCACTCAAAGTAAACTACTAAAACACTGTGCAAAACAACAGATTCATGCTACATAACTTACAAATTTTGCTCCAAACTAGCAAACTACATGAAAATGGCTAAAGGTATAAAGGTAGTTCAGTGTTTACATAGTAGTTTTATGAGACCAAAAGTCAAAGCTTCTTTAACAACAAAAAAAAGCTGCTAACAAATTACCTTTGACCACAGTGGAAATTCAGTGGAAAGTCCCTAAAAAATTTTCAGATGAAACAGTCAAACAATATATATTTAAACACTGACTTCCTCCAGTTAATTTACTGCCAGGTACACTGACTGGCAAACATTTTAAATTAAAACTGAGGAACACACAGCAATCCCCTGAAGAAAATACTTCCATGCTATAGAACTGTGTAAATACAGTTTAGTGGGATATAAGTTCAATTGTTATATTCACCCTACTTTCTTTTTCTTTAAAACTTATAGCTTACTGCACTCATGAGAACAATCCAAGAGACAGTTACAGATTTAATCATACTCAAGTTCAAAACCATTCAATGCACCTACGACAGTAAAACCATAACTCTATTTGCTACTATCTTGCCAGTGGCCTAATACACTGCAGTTACTCCTTGTTTCTTAACCTTCAGCTGTAAAGGCTAACAGAAAGCACAAAAAACCAAACAACAAACAAACACGAAGGCATTCAGACGGCTAATATTATTCAAACATTATCTAGAAATTTGTCACTTCCCAATACACCTGCTGGCTTCTCCATTCCTCATCAACTTCTCCAGTTACAAAAGGAAAATTCTCACCAGGTGAAATCTATTGTTCTGACAGGATATAGCCCTTGATGGTTGTTATGATTTAAAAACTCATAAATACCGTTATAAAATAAAAAAATCATAAATACTTTTAAATGCTGCATTAATATTTTATGAGGAAGAAAACATAGTGGTAACCATGTTTCAAAATAGAAAATTTAATTAATGGAAGAGACTTTTGCGAGAATAACATTCTAAGACATCTCTTGATTAAATATTACTGCTCTTGAAGAAAATATTGTACAAAAAAACCCACAAAAAACCAAACAACAAAATTCAATGTAGCAATAGTGACACTGAATAGTACCGTCCTCAGTGTATTTCATTACCTAAGCCATTTTACACCAATACATGGCTGAATCATGAAAGTAATCTGGTATAATCTTGCCACAGATGAGCCCTCCTGCAGATTTTCATCTGATGAAATACAGGAAACAGGCTCTAACTGTCTTCTTTTTAACAGCTACAGTTTCTGGTGGTTTGTTAAAGAAACTAAAGAAACCAAAGAGAAGAAACCTAAGAAAAGCAGGTATTTGTCACATATCATAAATTCTGTTCCTCTATCTGGGCAGGGGGAGACCTTTCACATCTTAAATATTTAATGAAGTTACACAGTAGACACACTGCATACACTGGAAATATATTGGCAGTTAACATACATATCAAAAATTATTTTCTAACATTCAGATACTGGGATATAAGTACACGTTCTCCTAATATTTTATTGTTTACATTCCTGCTGATGTGAATTCCCCAAGACAGTCAGAAAGAATGAAAACCAAGGCATAATATGCAAGACCATACACAATACGTAGGGAGCAAGAGTAACCATCTTTCAACAGCTATAGCTGCATTACAGATAAATTATTTACAGACACCTATACTATTGCAGTCACAGGGACACAAACTCCTTCCGAACTAACTCAACTCAGATGCTGAGAGCAGGCTAAGTACAGCAGCACTACAGGAGACACTGCCCAGAAAGTAGATTGAATAAGCCTGTGCTGAGGTTTACGCAGATAGAAGAAGACTGGTAACCTTCCCTACACTGCTATAACCTGGTCTGAAGTATCATTTGTTTTAAAACATTAGAACAGGGAAAGTCCCACACACATCAGTCAGAAGGGATTTTGCCAGTAACTTCACTCATGCCTATGTTTCATGCTACCTGCATTTGCATACCAAATTTTCAAAACAAACAAACCCACCCACAACTTATTTTGCTTTGCTTGCATGTGCAGCCTTTCCTTTACCTATTAAATTCACTATCTCGACCCACACTTTTAACCCTTCTGACTCATTTCTCCACTCTGCTGTGGGGGAGTGAGCAAGCAGCTGTGTGGGGCTTAGCTGCCTACTGGGTTTAACCTGTACAAATAAGTAAAATTTACTGCCATACAACTTTAAACAGTTTAGTAATTTTAAACACAGGCATTCCACAGCTGCCATCAGAACTTAAAGGAAAAAAACCACCACACACTATCTCAACATAAGGAAGTCTGTGTCCCTGAGTATTTTTACTGAGAACTCCAGTCTTGAGTGCTACAAGCTCCTCACAAACATCTTTCTAATGGAGAAACACCAACATACACAGAATAGGATTTAAAACTAATACCACATCACAGTCTCTTTTAAAGTGTTGCAAAAGCACTTCCAAAATGCATTAACCTAGGTCCTCTCTTCAGTATTTCTTTAACAGATTAACAATGAGAGTCTGCATTTGGGGATAGATGCAAAATATGTCAAAATTTATGTCAATACACAACTTCAGCAAAACTCCACAAGTAGGTCTATGGGTAAATAGGTCAGCAAACAAAAGGTGTCTGAACAGTGCATTTTGCATAGCTGCAAAGCAAGGCTGTAAATCAAATCTAAACACCTTGGGTATTCTTTCACCACAAAAATGCTCGGAATTCATGACAGAAGGAATACCTGGGACTTCAAGATACTTGGGAATGGTTCAGCTAAATGAAATATGCTTCAGCTGATAAGAACAGATTGAACAGATTTAGAATTGACCCAGTTTTGCAATGGTGGTTGGATGAGATGACCTACAGGGGTCCCTTCATTGGCATCTTAGGTCTTTTCACAGTTATCTTGTGATCCTATAAAATTTAGATACAAACTTAGAATAAAGTTTTTATTAAATTAACTGCATACTTTAACTGGCACTTACCATTTTATTTACAAACAAATATTCTCTTGAAGCTGTTTTTGTGAAGTTGTAATTAGATCTCAACTAAAAGTTTTCAAAGGGACAACTCAAATTCCAGTGGAACCAAAATTATCAAAAGTAAGAGAAAAACTCATATAAGAGATCCAAAACAAGTGAACACAGCTTTGCCATACAAGAAAGGCAATTGAAGGGTTATGTTTTAGATGACAAAATGACCTAAAGCAGAATGTACAGTGCAATTATTTATGGTATTTTAAATGGTTTAGGTAAAAATCCAAACTACCTACTACTCAATCTTTATTGACTTAGATTTGATCACCTGGACATCAATACCACCAATTCACCTTAAATAGTATGATTGTTTAGAATGCAATTCCTTTTGTGTCACTGACACTTCTAAAGCTGGTCTTTATGTATCCATAGCACCAGTACATAAAAAATTCTGATGTCATCTGCATTCCACCAAGGGTGGAGGCAGACAAACACTTTCTCAAAATGAGTTCCCAAGAAATCCACATTCATAAAACCAAAACATCCTGTTTCTATAAATGGAACTGTCAAGTAATCCATTCTAGGACAGATACCCAGGGAGGATTTCTTAATTATAAAGCAATTTTACCTGTATTTGATTTAAAACCTTCCTCAGCATTACACATAACCTTCATTTTTATGTTCCTAAATCATATAGCAAAACACAAAGGGAGACACAAGCGAAAAATTATCACAAGGAAAAAGCTCACTTTGATATCTTTAAAATGACAGGGTCATACGCTAGGATTTGTACACTATTGAAACAAACCATATTCTATAATCTCATATGAATATACTATCTGCTAGAAAAGCCTTTTTTATTAGCTCATACCAGAACATCAGTCATTTTGATGTGGTTGTAGAGCGTTAATCCAACATCTACTCAGAGAAACTGAACGATACCCTCAAGGAAGTCATTAAGCGTCTCATATGAGAAATTAGTTTTATTTCTTCACAACCCAAAATCAGTCAGAATTCAAGGCTTTCCTCCCTACAATACAAAGTCATTGCTGATAAAATCTGCAAGTGATTTATGTTGATGGTACTGTAAGTAACAGCAAGGCCAAATTATAGATATGTGGGGACCTGGAGCACATGGTAGGTCAGATACAATCAAGGTTTTATTTAACTCTGTCATACGAAAACTTAAAAATACAACATGTAAGAATACAATCATAGAATCATGGTCTTGGGAAGTGATAGCATAAGCTTGGAACAATGACAATCATGAACTCCCACCAAGTCTTGAGGTGCAAATGATAATAATGAAAGCTGGGGGCATTAACAGAGACTATGATAAATAAGCTGAACACACATTACCCCACTGAAGGTATTTACAAAGCACCTCACAAATTGCTATGTCCAGTTGATAATAACAAAGTAAAAGACAATAAAAATGTTAAAGCACCCGAAAACCGATAAGGTTTTGTAAAATTGCAGGATTTGGGATCTATAATCATATTTCACACCAAAGGTTCCTCTGTTTAGGACTGTCTTACAAGCCCTTGCAACATTCAGTAGAGCAACATAAGATAGGAGAAGGCTCAACTCTGTTCCCCACTCCTCTGATGGTGGTTTGCTTCCCAGGAACAGGCACTGCAGGTGAAATCATGTGCCAGCTCCTCAACACCACAATTCCAAGCATGTCCTAGTAGCTTAAATCCACAATCATCACTGTTTAGGTTTATCACCCTATTTACATGGGCAGTAGCTTTCAGCAGGAAGCTAGATGGACAACTGCAGTGGCATCCTAAATTACAGTAATTGGAATTATCCCTCATTAATCAAGTATCTTAGTTTATTAAATACAAAGGTAAAAAATAATGTATAAACAACTGTAAAAGAGTAAATGTCTGCTACAGTGGATTAGCTCATCTAATGAAGAAAAAGGAATAAATTACCAGAAGTTGAAGCTAAAAAACAAAATGGCTGTATAATCTCTTTTATTTGTTTCCAAAGGAAATATATAATCAATCATACTATTACCACTGGCATACTTTAAAATTGAGACAGTACATATGAGCCATAAATTTCTGATCCAGATACACAGACTCAGGCGGGGAAATTGATGGCTAGCATTAGGCAGAGGGACAAACTGTATCAACATAAAAGTCTCATTTTTAAGACAAATCAATTGCTCCAACATGTTTCAACAAGTATAGACCATTAGCATCAGAATGTAAACAGCAGCACAAAATAAGGTGAGACACACCTGGTAAAGAACAACAGGGCTGACTAAATATTCTTGATGTATTAGAGAAATTCCTCTAAAAGCAAGGAGCTTCTGTTACTAAAGCAAAAAACCCTGGCAGCTTACTACCCTCTACCATTTTCTTTTTTGCAAGACTGCTTCCCAATTATTTATTTACACAGAAAGGTTTTAGAAACATACGAAAAAGCAGAATTGCATCACACAAAGTGGAGCAGGTGAAATATTTTTTTATCTGTAATACACTCAATATATTTAACACACACCCAATGACATAATGTAAACGCATTAAGACTGAGCACAAGCAATACCTGCTTTTTTCCAAGCTGAATCAATTACAAGCAGAAGAACACCTCCTGATTGTAACTTTTTTTATTTTTTCTATTATGAGAACATTGAAAAACAAGATGGTTTTGTTAGAGACTAGGAAGGAAAATTTTTAGACACAGACTAATTCCTTCAAGTACTGTAAACCAAGAATGTGATTTATCTTCAATAAGTACTTTATCAAAAATTATTTTTAAAAATAGAAAACATTCTATAAAACTATTTGGCTGGAGGCTGCAAGCAAGGAATGTAACCAGCATATACGACATAGCCATCAAAACACAAAACAAAAGATTCTGTTTCACAGGGACACCTGTGAAACCAGCAAGGTTTCTGCTTAGTCCAGTAAGCAAAATTCAAGCTTTCTGCAGACTGAGTACAGCTATTCTACAGAAGCTGGTCTGGAATTACTCTTTTTCATAAATTGTTTAGAACAAGACGATTTGTATTTTATAAACTAATTCTGCAGGTAGATAGCTCTCTGAGATGCTCATGCTTCACCACTCCCATACCATGATTTATCTCTTCATTTTAGAGCCTTAGCACCAATAAAGAAGTCTGGTAACTGTCTTTAAAGAGCCATCCACTAGACTGGTCATCTCAAATTTATGTGATCACAAATTTGATCAGAACTCATTTTATTTTGGCCATATTTCCAGACTACTATGTTAACGAAGCCTTACACTGCAAAGTTAGAACACAAAAAAAACCAATACTGATTTCTTGGATGATTTTAAAATGAGGGTTCTATGGATGCTTACAAGCTATGTCTAAAACAACTCTGATTCTCATGCAGAATTTGTCCATGTTGACTTCACTCCCCAAAAAAAGAAGTGGTTTTTTTTAATGAATTCTATTCCTGTTATTTTCTTGCAGCACCATGCACTATTTGTATTTAGTCCCACACAAAAAACTGAGGAAAAAGTTAACAGATATGTGAGGCACATAGAGGTAAGCAATCTCCAGCCTTTTTTGCAAGTTTTCAGATCCTTTACTGGTGTAAGATTTTTCAGATTTAAATAGCCTGTTCACTATTCTCCTGACTTTTTCAAACTCCTGGTTTGAAACTCCAACCACACTATTTAGAAATCATTCAGAAACTTACATTCATATAATAAGCACACATTCATATCTAGTAACTGATATATTTGTTTCTTGGGGGAGGGCAGTGTTAGGGTTGGGGTGGCTTTTTTCCCTTCTAAAGGTAAACCCTAAAACACTGGATAGAAACACAAGGAAACTTCACAGACTCATTCTATTGCCTACGTGTACAGTCTCAACTGCAATGCTTGTGTTTCACTGTGCCCACAGATATACCGTGATTTATTTCTTCATTTTAGACCCTTTCCCTGTAGAGGCTAAATCTTACACTGTCTCTTACTTCCCTTTAAAAAGTACTTGTAGAAAAGCCTCTTTTTCTTCAGGCTACTATTGCTTCATAGATAAACACGGCTAAAATTTTTCTGATAAACGGGATGCTGGAGTGATCACAGAGCCACAGCTCCCACAGCTTAACATTTAAGTGCATAACTAAAATGCTTCAGTGAGACTACCAATTACTGCAGTTATGTTACTACCGCACAGAGCTGCTCAACACCAAACGGAGCTATGAGATTCCAGAAGCCATTTTTAGCCCAGGGCACCAGGCCAAAAATAACCTTTTCAGTTCTCTAGGAAGCCAAATGTACAAAGATATGAAAACTGGCAGAAGGAGTACAGCACTTCTTGCCAAAATACTGGGGTTTTTTTATTATTGCATGAAGTTACTACTCTTTCATATTACCTGATTCATAACTGATTGCAAATCTATAGTGATATTCTTTTAGAGACTATTTCTGAGTGGTATCTGTGTGTCTGTGCCAGATGCTACTACAAAGTGAGTTTTGGCATTGTGTTAATACGTTTAAAACCACTCCCAGTACTTAAGACCTTAATGGAATCTTCAAGTCTTTACTGCTATTCCAACATCTTCCAGAAGAAAACCAATTTAAATGCTTCAACATCCATTCTTTGAGATATCATACACTGACATTTTTAAAAACCATATGAAAAACCCCCCCAAGAAACTACCAGAGAACCAAAGTTGGATTCCTTTCACAGTTTTGTCTCTGATCTGTTCTGAGATCTGGATTAAGTCATTCAAAATTCTTGCTTCTGAGTTTTTCCAATCTATACAACCAGGGATAACCTGCATCATTATACAACAATGAAATAACTCACTGAGCAAAGTTTGCGCAGTAATTTTTAACGGAAACAGAACAAGATCTACGCGACGAACAACTAAAAGTAGAAATCCTAAAGTCATTATATTAATGACTTAAAGACTTAAGCTCTTAAAGTCATTACATTAACAATCAATATAATTACATAAGAGGTTTTCAAATTACAAGAAATTCATTCACAAGACTGCTTTCTCTACCCTTTAAAGTTCCTGACTGGTTGGCTGAATGTCAAAGTGACACACAGCACACTTCAGCGCAACGGTAATAGCTGCAATACCATGACACAAAAGTGTCTCGTGGTCTACACCATGATAGTGTCTGTCTTATCTTTGAATTCCCTTACAAAAATGTTAGCAAATTGAAGTTACTGGTTATTTTAAATTAGCTCATATCTTCTTTCAAATCACAAGATCCACATCACTTGCATGAAAAATTTTTTGTGGAGAGCCTGCCAGATTGTCTTCACTTTTTATGGTGAATTTGAGACAGCACATGGAAAAACGGAAAAAAAAAAAGAGCAGTTCTAAAGATGGAGAAGAAACTTGCCAATTTTTTTTAATTAAAAACAATTTTAGACTCTGCAGCCTCTTTTGTCCCCCCCCAGTAAAACCTCAGAAAAATAACATATAAAACTACACATTGCCAAATTAACAAAATAGTTTTCAACCAAATTTGAAAGTTCAGACAGTGAATGGAAACATCCACTATAACACAGCTACAGTTCAGTAAATCAGTCTTCATTTCTGCACATTGTGACTAAGAAACTACATCATCATGTTGATGCCGTACAGAAACTAAAAGGAACCGGTACTGATAGGTCTTAAAATAAGACAAAGTATAGAAACATTTTGGATGGCACAAGGATGTTCTTGGTCATGCATCTTCCTTCAAACATATAGTAAGCGGGGGAAATAAAATACCACATCTAGTAAACCTTGCAAGTGACAGGACATTGTGTGAGTGAGGGAAAAAGCCAAGTCAGTAACACAAGGCAATCTGAATGGCTGCTAAGTGCAACACAAGCAAGGAGTAGGCATTCAGCCAGACTGGAATTCAAACCTTGGAATGGGGACCACAGGCAAAACTTACAGAGCAGGGAAACAACACTGTACAAAGTGGAAGGCAAAAGGACAGTTTTCCTGAACTGGGATGAACTCAAGAAACTGCAACAAAACAACCAAACAAGCAGCCCTAGCAACACGACATAAAATGGGCATGGGAAACCTCGGGTTAAGTTGTTCCCCTTGATCAATCACAGCTGTATTTAGTTACCAGGGCATCCTTGTCCTGCCCCAACTGCTGAGAAAGCTCCTTTCAGCTTTGACCAGACACCCCATTCCAGAAATCTTCGTAACTGTCTGCATTTTTTTAATTATATAACATATGAATGACACTATGTTCTTCCCCCTTTCCCACTGAATAGACAGACAGCTTTGTTGTTAGTACACTTGCCCTGCCTTAAAAAGGCTGAATTGAATGAATTCAGCTAAGCCCCACTATTCTCTAAATACAGTAATATAACAGCAAAGTGGTACAACCTGTCCATAGTTCAATAATCCCTATTTCTCCCATACTTAAATTTTTAAATAGTTAAAAGTTCAAACAGTAAATAAAGCCATTTTAATAATAAAAGCTTATCTTACCATGATAACAATTTCATTATCTTTAAAATCTGACATAAGGTTCTTACTACACACAAACTGTTGCACTTGCATTTTTGGTATCTTGCCTTACCTCTGTAGAGGTTATCCAAGGGTGTATTCTGCTTCACTTCTTTCCTTGGCTTAACCTCTGATTCAATTTTCTTTTCCTACCCCATTTCTTGCCCATTTTACAAAACTTCTCCACCAGTTCATCTTTGCACACACATTTTATGAACCTTTTTCTTTCTGCTCACAAAACAACAGATCCAGTTTCTTATTCATGCTTTTCTCTTCACAGTTAAATGTGGAGGCTTTTTCCCCCACTCATTTTTAATTTTTACTTTTTGCTTCCCTAATGTAACGCTACAAAGGAGAGGTGTCACTGCAAACAGCACAACCAAAGATGCAGACTTTAGACACTAAAAAACCTCATGGCGGTACACACACAATAAACTGAAGTGAAAGTGTCATTTGCAGTTACTTTGCTACTTTTGAAACATACTACTTTAGAATATAAACTATTATTACAGTAATATAAACTAGTATTATAGTAGTATACTACTATTCTTTACAATATAAAGAAATCCAGTCACATGCTATGCTTAAATATACTTCCAAGATGTATTTTGCTGAATTTTATTTAATTCAAAAAATTATTTTACTTAAATCCTCCACACATATATTAATGCCAGCTGCTCCAGCAATGTCACCTCCTACCAGAAGTATTTATCAGGCTACAGTAGTAGAAAACACCTAGTTTATATTGTTAAATCTAAACCCTAGAAATTAAATCTGTTACTAATCCAATATTTTAAAGCACCAGAGTCCTGAAAGGGAATAAAAATACTACAATTACTGCACTTCACACCAAGGAATAAAATCACCCGGCTACAAAAAATCAACATAAAAACTTTATCCATTCAGCAGCACAGGTCACTGCTAACATGGTGCTCAGCTCTTTTGCCCTTGTTCTGCTTCTCATAAAGATCAAGAACTCTATTCTGATATTCCAAACCTCCAGCTACTTCCAGTAATTTCTCCAACCATTCCTAGAAGAGCTACCTCACATAATCATCATGAAATTAGCAGTTTGCTTTTAACTTAATTCACACAAGCTCAACTGAACATGAAACACTTCATGCAGCTTCAAAAGCAAGTGCAAACCTCCAGCTCCAAATTAAGTGCAAAACTAACCCCCACTTGGCTCTGCCAAGATCATCAGCTCATAAGTTTTGACTTTTTGTTTTTTCCTTTAAGAATATTTCTCCTACAGACTGGGATGGGAGGACAAAAGACTGTTATTGTTACTTCTATTTTTAAATAGTTAGGAGGTTTACAGGCATTAGGGTGTTCTGCACCATACAAGGAAAAAAAGAATAAAAAGCTGGCCAGCAAAACACCCTTAGAGAAAGACACTGGGGAGAAAGAATTAGAATTTCATAAATGAACTCCTCCCACAAAGACACATCTATGCACAAATTTAGCAGAAAGGAATTATTCCTCCAGAAGCTTAACTCCTCAGTACCTTTCCAAATAACTGCTCTGATGTGTGTGTAATACCTTGCACAACATGCTCAGCAGAGAACAGTCAGAAGTCAAGAGACAAAACATCCATTTCCAGTTTTGACAGTGATCCGCTCGCTGAACACAGGGATAACATTTCTGCCTCTTTCAGTTTTACACATCAGAGAACAATAAATGAGTATATTTTACATAATTATGGTCTCAACAGAACAAGTTAAAGGTCTCTCTGTATTGAGAAGTGCCCTTTCACTT
Source organism: Acanthornis magna (assembly GCA_036785705.1). Taxonomy (NCBI): domain Eukaryota; kingdom Metazoa; phylum Chordata; class Aves; order Passeriformes; family Acanthizidae; genus Acanthornis; species Acanthornis magna. The sequence goes on from JAWUZG010000090.1 coordinate 21,904,944, forward strand.
GTTTCAATCATATTGACTTTAACTGTGAATTAGCAATCTAACCAGACTGGGAATGTTCACAAACCTAGGAAATGCTTACTAACAGTCAGCAAGAACACAGCAGGCAGAATGATGAACAGTCAGCCTGTGGCCTGGAGAAGTTACTCATCCTTCCTAGAATGGTCATTCAGATACACAAAACATCAGTCTCTCCATCTTGGTTGATCTTGTAACTCTGCAAGCAACAAAAATATCACTGGTTTTTCTTTCTGCAGGCAAATGGATGCTAAGCTTAAATTCATCAGCTAATATTTTTAAGTATGAATTTAAAACTATTATTTGTAGCATAAAGTCTGTAAATGTCATGTATCTTAGAGCCAAACAATTTTGTCCATGTCTATCTAATTCTCTATTCACAAAATTCTAATCATCATTATTAACATAACAGGCATTTTTCCTCAGTTTTACAGATTTCAGAGAATTATCCCAAGCCATTACACTCATTTCCCATCTTTGACTTCATATATTTTCATTCAATAGTTCCTAAGTTTTCATTCTCTATGACATTTCTGCCTTTAACAGTATCTTCTTTTTATCCATGTTCTTGTTCAAACCTATATTGTATCGGCATTTGCCCCCTTTCTCTTCCAAGCCACAGCTCTACTGGGAAAATACTGATTGTGCCCCAGCCTCGTCCCCTCACAAAACTATTTAGTGTTTTCAAAACTATGTATAGTAACTGTCTTAAGATTCAAACAGTCTCTCCTGTTTAATAGATGTCTAGACCAAAATGTCTTTTTTACTGAAGACAAAAAAGGGAAGGACTAAAAGGAGGCTCACAAACAACAGAGGAATATTTGGCTTCTACCTCCCACAAGGCCTGTGATCACAGGCAAGTGGATCTTCAAAACTGTTTGTCTAGAAGCATTCCAAAGGGAATCTGTATTACCTTGACTCCCATAGCAGCACTTCTGGAGCTCTGAGTCAGTCTCTTCCAAGCAGATTGGCCAAGGATGCACAAAGTGACAATATTTCTACAAAAGCCTTCAGCTTTTATTCACTTACACATACAGCATGTCCAAACACGGTGATTCTGGGCAGAGCAATTTAAAAAACTGCCACCCTGTACAGGAAGTTCGTTTTGGGGGTAAAATTCAATCCACAGCAGAGCCTACTCCTGCTGACTTTGAGCGGTTTCACCCTTCCTCCCATCCTATGATTTTTAGGCTGTCATCTCTCCTACCTCTTAGTCCTTGCAGCAGTTTTGAAGCCTCTCTATAAAGCAAGCAAGTCAAAAAGAAAAAGCAAACAGAAGGGAAAGACACACATGCACTGTCAGTGGTAGAAAGCCATTAATCTGCTCATGCCACATTCTGAAACAGTAACCAGGCAATTGTGTACTCATAATTTGTTTCAAGCAACAAAGACACTCCAAGCTAATTCACTTTATTTTGTGCTGAGGAGAGTCTAACAGCACATGCAAAGTCACTGGGTGCATTTCAGCTATGGGGGCATAAATCTCCAGACAAAAGAGGCAACTTTCAAAAGCCCCAGTGACTAGACTCTACAGCAAGGGAACTAATAGACTCTTTTCAATAGAAGTCAATAGCCTTGATGCTTATAAGATCCACAGGCAAGGATACAGTCAGGCTTCAGGAAAAAAAAATGGCCAAGAGGGTTTAAATGGCATTCTGCAGTTGTAAGTTGCTAGGCACATCAGTGTTTCTAAAAAACCTTTTAGTTTGATAAAGCTCTTTCCCAAAGCATTGCATATGACTAAAAACCAGAAACTAGAATATGCTGGCACAGAGATGTCCAGATCAGGTGGTGTCAGAAACTGTTAAATGCATAATAATGTTACATATACTGCTGGATACACAATAATGAATATAAAATTGATTTATCTTCATTTTTTAGCCTTAAGAATTACACCTCCTAAGTTTTGTCTGCAGGGTAATATTCTATTCATTTGTGATAATAAGCAAACATATTTATTCTCCCTCTCTGTCCTAATATACTTAAGATACTACTTGTATAAAAAAAACAGTAAGTAAGGTTAGAAAACTTCAAATAAACACAGGAAGGCTGTAGGAAGGGACTGACTTTTGAACCTGAAAAAGAACAGAGTTCTATTCTTTTTTTAAGCCTTATAAAGATATTATTTATTGATATGAGTTTAGATTAAATGAGCAAAATGAAAGGCTATCAGCCTCATCCAAAAAACCCCACAATTTAATCAAAATATGAATTCAAAACGATGAATTATTCAAAGTAATTACGTGAGAGAATTCTTAAAAGAAGAGAGGCATAACAAATATCTTTTTCTCTGATGGCCAAATAATGATCAAATTCTAAACAAGAGTCCATTTGATGGTCATACTCGATGTATGAAAGTGTGCAGTAGCACAAGCAAGCCAGTCTTTACGTGTAGCATTCTTCCCAGTACCACCTGTACTCACAACAGTTGGAACCAAATGCATATCTACTGTTGTAATTAAGAGAATTCTCAGAAGTGAAGGAAGAATTACATTAATAAAGAAGGTGGAGAAAATAAGTGAGAATAAATTATGGCAATCTAACATACATAAAATCATAGAATGGTCTAGGTTGGATGGAACCTTTAAACATCATTTAGTTCAACCCCCCCTGCAAGGAGCAGAAACATCTTTGACTAGATAAGGCTGCTCTGAGCCCCATCCACATCACATTCATTAAAATATTTAAAAAAAAAAAAAGGGGGGGGGGGGAACGAGACATATTACTGTTGTTATTATTATTAGCAAAGAGGAACGAAAGTAACATATTTCACCTGAACCAGCATCAATGCCCAGAGTGACACTGTGATTTTTCAACCATCTTGAAAACAAAACCCCAGTTATAGAGTTGAAACAATTATTTCAAAGATGCTGCCATGCAAAGGTGTCTTCAACTGTCTGGCAAGCACAGTCCACTTTGAAGAACTTTTAAAAACAGCAGGTAGGAGCTCTTTTGTCAAGAGAGCATTCTATTACACAAAAAATACATATTCCTTCCAAATTTTCATATTGAGCAAATTAGCAATCAAATATTCCAATTTGTAATTATTTTCTAATAATCTAGCACGTAATTTAAAGAATTTATTTTCTTCTCTGCCATGTCACTACCAGCAAGCAGCAAGCAATCCCTCCTCATGTGCCTAACTCACCCAATAGAAACAGATGAAGCAGGTATTCACCAGAAAAGATTCAGAGGATCTGTCTTCAGAAATACAATCAAAGCCTACAGAAAAAGGTTGAAGCAATACAGTAGGCAGCCATGGTTACATCTTCAGGGCCTTCTCTTCCTGTTTTATAAAGTAACATGCTTCCAGCATTCCCAGAGGTTTGGAGGAATATAATTGCATGCTATTACTTAAGAACTATGTGATTACTGTGCCACTGCCTTCTGCATAACCCAGCCTGTAATAAAAGTGATAAGAATAGCATTTATTATTTTTGAAATGGTTTTTGCATTGCATCCACACTGATGTGGTTTAAAATGTCTGACTAAACTCAGGACACTTTATATAGAGGTTTTATTTTCTTCTAACAGTACTGAACGCCATGAAAACTCCTTTCTGTGTGCAGAGATACTGCCTGAAAGTTCCATCTGACCAGGCCACTCAGCTCTTGAGCAGAACTACAAACAAAATGTATTTAACGCAAAGAAAAGCCACAGAATAAAAAGCACAACAAGAAGTCCCACAAATAGAAAGTGACAAGTACAGTTCAGCCTCTGTAGTTACTGCAGAATGTAACTGCAGTAAGAACTAGAAAAATCAAACTATCCCATCCCAGCTGCTAAAGGCAAACAAGACATGTCCCTTTCATAAATGCATCAACTGCTATATAAAATCTGACTTCTAACTTCAGGGAAAAAAAAATGCATGAACAGAGAACTTAGAGGTGAACACTTTTTTCTTCCTCAGACCTACTAAAAGCACTCAGATCCTTTCTAGAAAACAAGCTTGATAATATTTTTTTTGAGAGTAGCTGTACACCATCACTTTCTGAATCAAAAAATATTTTCAGTCTCTAATACTAAAACACTGTCAAGATGCAGACATGGTTTCAGTTTCCTGGAAATTCCCTGCTCCTCAGACCTCTAAACTCAACCCCCCTCACTAGTCTTCTCTACATCAAGGAGTATCTTAATTTTTCAGTGAGACTGGCAATCCCCTCCTCCCCCATGCCCCCCACCAAAAAACAGTGAAAGTCTACCCCTACTGCAAACCCCAAAGTTTCAGGGCTTCAGAGACATGTCAGCACATCAGATACTGTAAGTCACTCATTTCAAGGATATATTCCAAGTAGCACAAGAAAGTTCTATACTATGCACATTTATGGAGAGGAAGCAGGAGAGAAAATTCCCATCAAGATTTTGCCCCAAGGAACTTCAGAAATCTGGGCTTATGCCAAGCATTTCTTCTGTTTATATATTTTAGTTATGTAATGTAACAAGTGAAAAGAAACATGGATTTCTTGGAAATATATCAACACACAACCTAACTCACAAGGCAGTTCCCATTAAACAGTTACAACAAGCTGTTACAAACAAAACCATAAAGCAACTATAGATTAACACAGTGTTCTTCTAAAAAGGGACAATGATAAAAAGGCTGCTGTTGCCACAAGATTAAGACATGGGTTGATCTACACTGCTGTTTATATCAAACAAAAAGAGAATGAACACACAATTCTACATTCAACTTCATATGGAATGTTTTCCATGTAAACTCTGACAAAAGTACAAAAATGCTTGAAGATAAAAACTACGTTTTCCCTACAAAAATCAGTAGAACAAACAAGCATGTAACAAGCAGGTGCTACCTATACATATTACACACAGCTCATGTTTGTACAGCACATATTTACACAATGCACAAAAAATAACATGCAATCTCTACCAATCAAACAATTTTCTTCCCAGTATATAATCTCCTCAGTATATAATTTGGTTTTACAACAGTTTGGTTCAAAATTAGGTCAAACTAAACAAGCTAAATTTCTGGATTTGCAAACTATTTATCTTGTATCACAGCATGTCTGCCAGACTTCAACTTTAAAAAAGAAATTAGATAAAAAATGCCTTGCTTGGGAAGACTAGACAAGTCATTCTTCTAACCACATACAGTTCCCCTACCATGCCTATCCCTTTCACACCTGCTACTGAGTCAGCTAATGGTTAGTATGGTAATTCATGCTATCAATTCATGGTAGTTTCATTCATCAAGTTTCCTTCATATTTCTCTTTTATATGATATGATGATATAGGTGCTCACACAGACCAGTGTGAAATCCACACAGCAACAGCCACCAAGTGACAAAGCTGAATGACAATAACACATGACACCTACCAAACACCAGAGGCATTAACTCTGGGATAGATCCAATAAGCAGTCAGCACATGTGTCTCCACATACAGGGAGGCATAAATAGCCTCATGTGCAGGAGTAGCTGAGAATTTAGATTCATGTTATCACATGTTTGCATGCAGGTATAGCACCTGCTGTTTTGTGGGACAAGAACAAGTGACTACACGTCTCCTGCTCTGCTGCTACAACACAACTATCTCCAGCAGGCAAATGGGGACACAAGGGCATGTGGAGGCTATACACTGAAGACCTTTGCAATAAGCTAATATATTCTTCTAATGTGGGTTTGCACTGTTCTACCTGGTGACACCATGTAAAGAAGGGATTACATTCCAACACCTGGGGTAAATAGATGCACGAAAACTGATATGACCCTTTGAGGTGGGTCTACCTCCTCAGGTGAGAAATAAGTGTGCCTTTTTCATTTTGGAAGAAAGGTGTGAGGTCAAGTTAACACAGACTGAATACACCTCCCTTCACCACTCCTGCCTGCAGGCCTGTCCCCTCTGCAGATTTATGTAATGATGGTGTCCCCCACTGTAAAATACATACAGTGCCTGTGAAGACAGGGATTTCTCTCCACATTTGCCCTGTAAGAAAGCATCGCACAGAGCTGGCACTTGTGGCTACATGACTGTAAGGACACTACAGTGTGCACTGTGGATGACAAGCCCAGCGCTGAACAAGAGGCATTTGTGAGAGGTAGCATGCTCCCTGGGGTAGCCACACAGCAAACGTCTCCCTATAGACATGCCTCCATCTATGGCATGCAAATAGGAGACATGTTCAGAGGCGCATGAGTATCTCAGTGTGGTCACAGACGGACTTGTGTTCCCTCTGTGCCAGGTGGGCTCACCCACGAGCAGCAGGTATCCACCCTGGCACTGTGTGTGCGTTCCTCCCACAGCTGAATGAAAGGTGGGCTGGCTGCCACCGCAAACCTCAGCAGTCAGGGACAGGGTGGCACAGAGACGCAGATTCCCCAGAGGGAGAAGAGGACAGGTGCGAGCAAGAATTCCCCACACATTCCCCCAGTGTGCCACGGGAGAGGCAGCTCTGCCTCGCCAAACGCCGAGCGGGGGGATGGAGGGGAGCGTGCACAGATCCAGCCATATGGAAGCAAACACCTACCTCATACACCAAGGCGGGGGGAATAAAGAAAGCACAGGGTCCACGGAGAGATGGGGGTGGGCTCGGCTTCCGTGTAGGGACGGCCCCGGGGGAAGGCGAAGGAAAGGGTGGGGAGTGGGTGTTCGCCTCACAGGCAGGTTGGGGGGCACCAATGTGTCCTGAGGGGGCGGGGACGGGGTCTCGGGCGGTTCAACAAACCCACGCTCCCCGCTCCCCGTCCGCCCCCTCCCCGCGCCCCGGCCGCTCGCCCGGGCTCACCTGCCCGCACGGTGTCGGAGAGGTCGTGGCTCAGGGCGGCGGTGCTGCGCGGGAACTCCTTCAGCTTCCTGCCGCTCAGGTTGAGCCCCCCGGAGTGCGCCGCCTCCTCCAGCGCCCGCTCCAGACCGCGGTTCAGCGGCGCCTGCAGACCCAGCGCCCCGCTCCCGCCGCCGCCGCCGCCCACCCCGGCCGCCGCCGCCAGAGCAGCGGAGGGAAAGGGCTGCGACTCGCCTCCCAGCGTCGCCATCTTTCCCTCGCCGCTGGGGGTACCCGAGAGGGCCGCCGGACCTGCCTCCCTCCCTTCTTCTCTCCCTCCTTCCTCCTCCTCCTCCTCCTCCCGCTGGCGGTGGCGGCGGCGCGGCCGGGGGGCGGAGGCGCGCGGCCCGGGAGAGGCGCGCCCACTGCGCATGCTCCGCCCCTCCCGGCACCGCTCCCCGCGGCCGCGCGCGGGGCGGGGCGCCGCGGCGCCACCTAGCGGCGGCGAGCCGCCCGCGGCGCTGGAAGTGCGGGTGGGAAGGCGGAGCGGGGGCGGCTCTCCATTGTTTTCTCGCCGCGGCGTTCCCGTGTAAAGCCAGCCCGGGAGGCCTGCCCGCCGCCTACGTGGGCCCCTTCTGTCGGCACCCGGCGGAGCTGTCCCCCAGCAGGGGCTGCCGGGCGGCGATGGGCAGCGGGGCGGTGTGAGCCCGCAGGTGTGCCGGCAGCAGCGTGTGCGGGCTCGGCTTTCCTCGGCAGAAGTTCGGAGCTGTTGCCACCGAGCGAGGCCCTGGGGAGCATCTGCCCCGCTGAAGGGCTTTCTGTGCCCTGCTTCTCCCGCAGGGGCCGGTTCACAGCTCTCTGTGGCTCCTGGGCACAGCCTGCCCAGAGAGAGCCCCGAAGGTGTGTTCTGTCGTGACAAACCAAGCACAGGAACCACCATCCGTTCCGTTTCCGATGGGATAACCTTTCCGAGGGGGCGAGGGTGCTGGCTTTGGTTTATTTCCCGCTCCGTCTCTGCAACTTGGCAAAGCGGAGCCCAGGAGACGGAGAGGAGAGAGGCCGAGCTTTCCCACAGGGTTTACAGAGTTCAAAGCTAAAACAGGACTTGTACGTCATCACCCCTGACCTGCACTTTACAGCCCATTACATTTCACTCAGTTACCCTGAGTTGTGATCAGTGGTTGACTTTAAACCAAAGTCTTCCTAGCTCCAGGAAGTTCAACAGCTCAGTGCTCCGGGGACAAGGAAGACCTAACTGCCACAAGGAAATAACCCCAAGTTTCTGAAGGACAGGAGGCATCATAGTGAGTTTAGCAGTCACACCCAGAAAGAGCACTGAGGGAAAAAGGTATCAAGAAAAAGGGAGGAAGAGTGTTAGAGGTGGACTTTTTCACATAAAGATATCATAGCATCCATTAAAAAACTTGTTCTTTATAACTAAGATATGTTCCCAGTATCAGCATTTTTCATTTAAGTTTTATATGCGTTGTATCACTGCAAAAGTGTTAGCAAGCAGCATAGTAGTGTTTTTAAAGAGATGCATTACATTAAGGAAAGAGCTGTAAGGTAGATGGGTAGGAGAGGGTTATTTTACAGTAAGTACATTTATACTACATCTAAAATACAAGCCCTGAGCTTAATATCCAGTTTAAATTCTCCTCATACCTACTATTGCCAGTTCTTCGTGCTTGATGCAGAGATCTTAGCTTTTTGGCATGACTAATGCAGTGTACTACCAGTTCAAGACAATTTTGGATGCACCAGAGAGCAATTCTTGACAGCATTCCTTGGAACAGCCCCTAGCCAAAGTTAACCAACAGTTACCACAACATTTGTGCCCAGATATCACATCACTTTTGACAAATCTTGTTGGTGGGTTATTCAGATTGTATTGCCCACAAATTTCCACTAGTCACAGCATGTTTTGGTTTTGCTAAAATGCTTAATTCCAGCTTGTGTGCAATTTTTGCATTGCTGCTGGAAAGATTAAAGGAACAGATAAATAGTTACATCTTCTCAGCAATTTAAATAAAAAGTGTTGATAAACAGTAAGTAATAACATTGTTCAATTCAAGTTGAATACACTGTGAATAAAAACTAACTGCTAGGCTCCCCCTGTATTTTTTTAAATGCAAGTTTAATGAAATAAGTACTATATTCTTATACACTTAGAGAAATCTGAAATACTGTAGGTTTTATAAGTCAGTAATTGACTTTGCATGGGAGATTTCCCATGTATTAAATATCCCAGCATTGTGGAATTTTATGTGGAAATTTTTAATATAGAGCTAAACATTCAGGCAGCATAGATGAAAAATTCCTCTTCCAGCATCAGCTCTTTACAGTCAGGTAGCAGGTCTGCCTTCTGGTGAGGTTTGGGCAGTTTTCTCACCAGTGGAACATCATGTCCCTTCCTCCCCCACTTCTGGTAAGACAAAATTATTTCTAATGCTGATTCTGATTAAAAAAAAAAAAAAAAAAAAAAAAAAAAAGATGTTTTTATTTTTCTCTTCATTGACCTCACGCCATAACACTAATCCTGGGAATTGATTCACAGCTGAAGGGAGATTAGCAGCAATACCTTTCTCAGCCTCATTTGAAGGACAACTCATCCTCCTTGCAGGAGATACCCAAAGCACAGAGGAGCCACCAGGTTACGCCGCTTGTGGGCAGACACCATGTGCCCACCTTGGCTGCCCTGTTGGGCTCACATGAAGGGCCTGTGGCTGGCAGAGACAGACAAGTCAGCACAGCCTTACCCCTTAAGGCACGCAATACCAGGACAGCCAGGATTACAGAAAGGCTGGGGCTACACAGGGACTTGGTCTAGCAGGGGTTAAAGATGTAAGTTTTACTTTTTAGCAGTGTGAGGGCACACACCAATAATCAGGGATCAAATCTGATTTAAACTGCTTTTTGATCTGAGCGGCTGAGGTGCAATGTAGGCTGTCAGATATCAGATGTGCTTATCAGATACTGGGCTGGAACTTCTGGAAGTAACACTATGAAGACTGCTAATGTTCCCAAGAGTGTGGAAAGAAAAAAACACCCTACATAGCACTGCGGCTGTACATTGCCTTCACTTTCTCTCATCTCTGCCTGAGCACTGCGCCAGATCTAACTCTGTTCCTATAGATACAAAAGATTAGAAACTGGAAGCACTACAGAAAACAAAAAGATCAATCAGACCAGCACCAGTTTCCTATCTATGCATATGCATATGCATATAGAAGGTCACGCTCCATATATTGACCTTGGTTGGATCACTAAGTGGGCACATCCTGGCACAGCAGCTAAACTAAGCTAGTGGCCAGCTGTCACTGCAAGTGCCCTTCCATTCCTTGCCCCTACCACCTCCTATGTGACAGTATTTGCATTTGTTTGACTCTTCATTAAGACCTAGAACAGCTTAAATGTTATCTCTAGGAGGAAAACAGTGGATACTCTTCAGCAAGCAGATATGATTGTAGCAGTGGAGAGAATAATGCAGAAGGAAGTCTTATGGATGGTATCAGAAGACAGGTAACTGTTCTGCCAGTTGGGTCACACATAATGGTTGTGATAAGAAAACTCATATCAGAGATACATAGAAAGTACTGCAGCTAACAGAGACACAAGCCTTAGCATTTCAGAATTAGTTTCTATTATGCTAAATTGGCAAAAAAAACAAAAAGGCAAATGGCAAGGCCCACGTGGCTTGTGAAGATCAGATTTGACTGGGGGCTTATGTGCAGGGAGTTGGTCCCTCACAAGGGAGCATGAGACCTCAGCATGCGTTCTTGCCCTGTACTAGCTGTGGGACTTCCACAGCACAGAGCAGAAGAACCTCACTTTACTTCAGCATAAATACATTCATTCACCTCATGCTCCATGTGCTCTAAGATAATGCTGAAGAAGGAATTGGATGAAGTCACTCACACACAGTCAGGGTCCACCAAGGCTTTCTTCACGTGAATATCACAGATATTCAAGCTGTCTGGTCTGGAGACAGAACCAGCACATGCATTAAGTAAAACATCAAACAGAAAGTGTGTTTCACTCAACTTGCAAGGCTACCCTAGTCTGCTGCCACACAAAACAGCAGCTACAACTCAGGACACATTACACACCTTTGGTAGCATGACCATAACAGCACCGGGACAAAGAAAATTATTAGAGGAATCTCAAGAGAAAAAGTACACAGACTGAAGCATCAGGTGGCACAGAACGAAAGATACTCCTGTCAATTAGAACACAGACTTGTGACCCTGTTCACAGCATTCTTGGGATGAGCAGTTCGTAGCAGACACACCAGAAGGATGAGTAGCCTACACAGAGCAGACACACCAGGAGAATGAGAAGCCTACGCAGAGAAGACAATGCACTGCAGCTTCCTTGCAGCAAAGCTAGTGAAAGGAGTTTGAAAGGCAAGGAAACTATACCAGGAAATAGCTCAGAAAAATCCATCTACAGAACACCTACCTTTCAGAATACTCAGGAAAGGGGGGGAAATGGTGAGAGGAAGAAGAGAATAATTAATTGATAGGAGACAAGAGATTGGGGAAGCTTATATATAAAGCAGGAGCCCAGAAAGTAGGGAAGCAGCAAAATCACTGCTCAGAAGACAAACAAGGTTCATCCTTACATAGATTCAAGCAAGTTCACTATATAAGGGAACAGAATTATTTAATTGCTACAGAAAAAGAAGCACTTCTTGGTCCCCATCACTGATTGTGACAAGCATTGGGAGCTCAGGAAAGAATCACCCTCACTGTGTCCTGGGACTTAGCAGGTGGGCAGGCTCAAAACACACACTGAGTGATGGTTGGTGGGACTCAATTGCCACAGGATCAATTTCAAGCAACATCACATATACTGGGCATGCTGGCAAGATTCACTGCCGCTGTCATGGCAGTGATGCTGCTGTATAGACACTGATGCAACAAGACAGAAGCTGCAAGAGATCATGAGCACAAGCTCAGCTCTCAGCTAACAAGTAATAAAAGTAGACATAAATGTAAACTAAAACCAAAATGAAATTTAGTATCACTGAAACACTGGAATTGACTAAAGAGTTAAAGGCAATGTATTTGTATGCCCATACCTGAAACACTAATTTAGTTCACGTTATTAGTTGTAAACTGGCAGGGTTTCTTCTAAGTTTTTCAGATTACCCTGAAATATGCAATGTGATAGAGTGATAGCTATAGCCGTTCTCACCCTGTATCAACCTCAGTGGAGGGTCAGGGGATTGTAACTGTGATGGAAGCCTTGCTCTTGAAACAGAAAGACCTGATCGGTGTTTGTACTATGGAGAGTAAAACAAAGACATACCTAAGCTGGGAAAGTATTGTCTTTCGGGAGTTTGCCTTTGTGAAAATTTGAAACCACATCTGGTAGGGGAAGAAGCCATCAGAGTAAGATATAACCTGTCTTCTAATAAAAATAGAGAAGACAAGTGGTTATTGTCTATAGCAATGAGACAACATCTATGGAGAGACATTGTTGGCAGGCATGCAATGCCTCCGGCATATGCTGTCAAAATACTATATTTATATGTCTGTTGCAAAAAAACTACGCAAACCTGATTTCCTACCCACATCAGACTATTAGCACAGACACATGAAATGAAAACAGAAATGAGTTCTCAGTCTATTGCAAAATTCAGAAAATGCAAGGAGATAGAAGATGCCAGCCAAGCAGTTGAATTCAAGTTTCTAGGTGGAGCACACTTTGTTAAGATCCTTGTTAATGATTATGGGAAAGACAGCAGGTAGAGTGCTTCATATCCCTTCAGAGAACAGCAAAAACACTGGGACCAAAGAGAACTATTGCCTGGCAAACTGTTGTGATATAGAAGGGGAAAGTAAACGCCTAAAGGCCAAAAACAGCACTGGAAATGAGAGAACATTTAGCTCTACCTAAATGCAAGCCCGAATATTTTCCCTGCAAAGCACACAGATCATCTCTCTGGTATAAATAAGTTCTTGAGACACTTGGGGACTCAGTAAGAGCTGTGAGCCAACACAAACCTGGTGGCTGAAAACCACTCAGCTGACTTAGGTAAGTAATTGACCAGCACTGTGTTTAGGCCTCATCCTCACTCAGTCCAACAATATTGCTGATGCCAGAAAACTGGCAGTAAATGTGAAGGTAAAATTCAAAAAAGGGTACCTGCCACTGGGGAAAAAAACACACACAATGCATGCAGTTATTGAATGGAGACTTGTATCCAAGAACATGTTAGTAACCAGATATATTTTGATAACGTGCACAGATATGGATCCATTGCAACCACCAGTACCTCTCTGCCCAAAAAGTGTTCCACCCCTAAGGGGTATCTTTGTTTTCCAAATATGTGTCCAGGGCACTGAAACAAAAGTTATATGCAACAACAGCACCATCAGAATAAGCCTTGTACTAGCAACGAGTAACCTCCTCCTTGGTTGTCCTAGTAGCCCCCAAACATCAGTGAGGATGACAAGATGCAGTATTTTATGAAGAGCAAGTCATGTGGACTCTCAAGCTTAATCACTTAGTTTAAATCACTTTCCATGGAAGTGAAGCTGTATGTGTTTTATAGACAGATTTTGGTCTCTGTGGGAATGTCACCTTGGTAGATGACCAAGTGCTGGACTAGGAGGGGATACTCAGTATACTTTGTATTTCAAGAACTGTGGCTGTACGGCAACAGAAAAAAATGCATGTCTTGGAGCACCCTTGATTCTTTTCCATTTCATAGATGATGCTAGAGCAGCTGATAGTGTCTTCCAGGGGATCAAAAATAACTTAAGTCTACATTTGCTATGCTGCAAGTACTATGATACAGGTCTTGAAAATCAGCAGCAAAGAATCAAGGTCAAAGTTTACCATTTAATTGCAATTTATGTCCTCATCCCTTCCATAAAGACCAAGGCATTCAGCAATTCATATTAAACTTCCCAAAACCAATAATTTTGGCATTACTAACAAGAAATATATCATTTCCTGGTTTCTTTGAAAGAAAAACAGCAAGTTATCCTGTTTCATTATAACTCACTAACACATCTAAAACAACTATAATAACTCTATACCAAGTTTGTAAGCAATATTTTCAAGGCATTTTACTCACAGTTAGTTACATAATACACCACTTAGTGTAGAGCAATCTTATCTTCTTCCAGCACATAACAAAGCCGCCATCCAGAAGTCACTTGACATTAGTTCCCAGCTTGTGAGCTGGATCACTGGGTGAGCTGGGCTGCAGTGGAAATGCGGCAGGGGGACTTGAAGAGGTGAGATGGCTTTTCTAGGTGTGACTTTGCTGCTAAACCTGCATGAGGGAGCACTTCCCAGCACTGCATCACAAGCTTGCAGCATCTGAGAGGTGAGCAGAATCCTCACACAGCAGACCCTTGGTGCCTTCCAGTGAAGTCTGGATCTTGCAATCACAGTACAGCGATGTGAACCTTCCACCACTCCAAAATCTCGTGTGCTAGGTACGAGTGAGTGACCAGACACAGCAGGAGCTGGGTGGGAGCCACAGGAGACCGGTGCTCAAGTGAACCCTGCTAGAGAGGTGGCACTCTTCTCTGCAGCCTCCCTCCAAATTCCATCATGTAACTTGTCCCTTGTCCCTGTCACTTTTCGAATCACACCATTGTATGACAGCATCTCAGTCTTTGCCAAAGATGACAGTAAGTGATGGATTGTTGTTTAGGGCAAGTTCCTCTTATTTTTATTAAAAATGTGCAAGAAGACAATTACTGGCCAGAATCTCTTGCATTATCAGAATCAAATCATATTTCATATATACAGGCCTGCATGTTTGGTGACTGAGTGCATACTGTGAAATAAGAGGCATAATATCAAGGATCATGATGGAAATAATAGATTCCTCCTGGGAAGAAATAGTATGCAGTGTTCCTATTAAGACTGACTGCAAAAGAGCTCAAAATCAGCTCACATGGGGTAAGACCAGTTTCTTGCAGTGCTGGGCAAACAACACCCCTCCCTTTACCTCCTCCTCTTTTTCCAGATACACGCTGTAGGACTAGGCACTGCACAGCCAGCTGAATGCTTTTCCTTCTTGCTGGCAGGTGGAGTTACAGCCTGCTCTCAGACATGGAAAAGTAAAGGCAATCCTGTTAGCTGCTGACTTTCATACCCCTCATGTAGTGAAGGCCAGGAAAGTGCCCAGGTAGGGGTGGTGCTCTGGACAATTTCTCACAACGGTTTGGCTCCTGGGAGATGCCAGAAGAACCTACCATGCTGCAGGAGCTGATGGCAGTGATGGGTGCTCACCTTCATGCAGAGCCTGTGTGTAAGGGCACGCATTCTTACAGCTCAATGTGCACACATTTAAGGACAACTACATGAATGTCCTTTTCTGTTCTCTCCCAGTTTTGTTTGAGCCATCTTCCTTACCTTGTGCCTTCAAGTGCTTTCTTAGAATTAATGTCTCATGCTCTATTTTTAACAATAGGAGCTGAACATTGAAACAGCAGAGCTAATTGAAGTGTATGTAGAGAGAAGGGGAAGGAAAAGCAATTCTTCACCCATCCCCCCATCTGTGATCTGTACATCTCTGTTAATAGGTAAAACATGGAGCAGTCTGTACAGCCTAAATTACATGTGGCAGTTAGAATAAGGATGTTTTTTCCATGTGTTGCCTATGGCACTGAAAACACTGCTATTACTACCATACCCAAGCAGTAATGCAGACTACTTGTCCTCAGTGATTCTAATAAATGAAAGAGAAACAGCAGCAATCCCTGAAAAAAACCTTGCTACCTTTTCTTGAACACATTTTGGCATATATTTGGGCAAGGGTATGTCCTTTATCTGATTCATGGGAGCCTAGAGAGCTGTTTAGAAAGAATGAAAATAGCTGACAAACAATGTGAAACCAATGCTCTTAGTACTCTGAAGAAAAATAGAAGTAAGAAGGAAAGTGCTGGTCAGGGAAAGCATTCATTCAAGGCCTTCCATGACAGGAAGGGGTAGGGGATAGAGATTATTTCTACAGAAAAAAATGGAAATAGAAACTCAGTGTTGAGACCAGTGCTTTACTGGGTGGTTGGTTGGTTGGTCGGTTGGTTGGGGGTTTTTTGGTCAGGTTTTTTTTTTGGGTTCCCCCCCCCCGCCAAAAAACATTCCGAATTCTTCATCCTTGCGAAGAAACAATTGATTTTTCCAATATATTAAGCTGGGGAATTATTAGGATGATTGCTACTATAATGCTTCTATATTGTAGAAGTTTCTACAACGCTACTATAATATTTTGTGCTCTGATGAGATTCTACCCTCTGTAATTACAGTCCACAGAAATGAGAAATGTTTTGTTAACCATTTCAGAAGTTTAATTCTGAACTTATAAATTGCCTTTCTTCTAGTACATGCAACACAGCTCAAGCTTCTCACACCTTTCATCTGTGGCCACTTCCTTGTCCTTCTGGCCAGCAAATCCTTCTGCAGCAGCATCTCTTACATGATGAGTCACAGGGCTCCACATCTCTCTCAGCAAGCACTGCCCACAAGCAGTGGAGCATGGGGAGCTTTTGGTCCAGTCCTTGAGTGAGTTTGCCTTGCTCAGGGCAAACTCCTAAATGCCTGTAGGACCTCCTCAGACTGCCTTTGTGTGGATACTTATGCCAAATATGCCTAATTTTGGACACTGCAGTTTGTTAAAACTAGGATTCAGGATACTCATATTCAAATGAAACTTATAAAATGTCTTTCCTGAGCTGTGTTGGAGGTACATATCCTAGGCACTTATTCACAGCAACACTACACCTTTCATTCATAGACAGCATCTCCAAATTACCTGACTTTTGTCAGGTCATGGATATTTAACCAGAAAAGTGAAGAAGACTGATTTCAAGACAAGCGTATATTTAAAGCCTAATTACCAGGTACGCCTCAGATTTGCAACATATCTGCAATAAAACCTTTGAAAATTGGCCAGCACTCATGTTTTTAACAGCACACCACCCAGTATGAAGTCAAAAGCCTTAATAAATCTAAATATATTACAGTACTTTTATCAGCTAGCTATATAAATTCCTCAAGCGTGAAATCAGACTTGCTTTATAATAACTCATTTTCACTAGACTATATTGATGGCAATAATTATATTTGTATATGTCAGTTCCTTTGAAGCCCCATGTCATTTTTCTGTCATTTTGCCTAAAACTGATGTAAGCTAACAAGCCTATAATTAGTGACTTGTCACACCCTCTGAATTCTGGCTCAGACTCAGTATTTTCCCAGTCTTCTGGAATTTTCTGATTCCAAGGTGTTTTCTGAACATCTTTAACTGCTGATGCATTGGAAGCTGTGTATGATTCTGCCAGAATACAGGCACATCCTGCCGGATTCTGAACAAAAAAAAAAGTTAAAAATATTTCTGCCTTTTCTGCCTCACTGATACTGATTTTGTCCGCTTTTTCTAGTGACAGGCCTAAACCATCATTTCTAGTCCTAGTAATTGAATGATTTCATTTTATCATTGGCTGTCATTTGCAGATTTTTACTTACTTCTTTTCAGCATGTGATGATTTCTTACTTTCTTGGACTGTTCTTTATTTTCACTATAGAAGCTACATGTTTTCAACAACTGATTTTCTTCTGCCACTGAATCATGACTGATGTTTAGTCTCTCATTGACAAAGGGGAAAACCTGACACTTTTCCATCTGAATAAACCCTTCTCCAAAGTACAATTCCATATTTATTTTCATTTTTCTACCTCTCTTTTACTTCCCATACACTTTCTCTCAATTTACCCTGCTTCAGGAGTTTAATTTTCAGGATAACGAATACCCACACACTACTGGTGGCTGGTATGCTGCACTTGCCCATATTGGATATAGTCAGATCATGGTCAGTGACCCTGAGGCAACCAAAGCTTTCCGTCATAGCCATTAATTATTTTTTATGAACAGAGACTGTAACGCAAATCCTAAGCCAACAGCTAAATTAAAGTCATAGAGATTCTATGAATTCCAGGAATTCCTACCTTTTGAATATCTGGGTTTTACAACAAACCTGCATGTTCATCTAAAATAATGCTATAGGAAGGAGGTAGAAATGCAGAGAAATTGTTTTCTTATTCTTCTTTTTTTTAAAACACCTGAAAATACTGATTTTCTGCCCCCTGATTTTGCCTTCAGTGGAATGGTCAGCACCAGAGCCAGAGCTGACTGGCTCAGCAAGTGCCAGAGGACTGTAGGACACTGCAGAGTGTTTTGCAGGTGATTGTCTTCTCACTGGCCCTGTCCCTGAGAGGACAGGCAAGAGTCAAATCTAACTGTGGACCAATCAAAGTCTATGGCCCTCTCATGGATTTCCCCTCAGTTTTGCAGGGATCACATATAAGCAGCCATATGTTTTCCTCCCGCCCCTTCTCAAAGTTGACCTCTTTTACTCCCAGCCCTTCCAGACTCATCTTTTCCCATTCCTGGTTTCTCATTCTCAGTCCCAGCCTCCTACATTTTCTCGCCCAGCCCAAATCTCCCCTCATTATCCCATTCTCCCCTTGCTCTATCCTTGTCCAAAATTGCTCACATGTGTCCAAGCACTAGCTCTGATTTTTCCTACATTGAAACCAAACATGTCTCTCCTTACTACCACCTGCCAGAAAAAGAGGGACATTAAGAGGCCAGGAAAAACAGAACCCAAGACCATGATAGCCTGGAGTTGCAATTACACAGTCCAGAAGGAATGGTATCCAGCTCAGACAGACTTTTCAAGGTATTTAGCCCACAGCTGCAGCAGAGATTTACGAAACGTGCTAGCTGCATTTTTTTTCCCCTAAGAGGTCTACAACTTGGCCCTATTTGGGTTCCTTTTTCTGGGGATACAAAGTATACAAAACTGATCTACAGTTGGTTTCATGTCCCTCCTATAAGCAGAGGGACCAACTGGAGTTTCCAAATGAAAGACAGAAATTAGCATCATAAAATAATACATATTTTCTAGCCGCATTCTTGGAAGGGACTGAACTGTTTTATTTATGCACTTAAATTTCAGCTAAATGAGCAGATGCCCAGCAGGGAAAATTTTATTCCCTATTGTTACCATTTGGCAAAGTTGTAAGCATAGGGAACAGGAGCTCATCATGGGAAGAAGCATTGAACAAACAATAGACAGTGCCACTATTAACACAAATATTTTTATTTTTAGATTTCCTATAAAATCTTTATTAAGTATGTAAAGAATTTGGTATGCTTCCATTCTCCAACTGCAATTACATGGACATTTGACTGAAAGCTCTGGGGAATTGATGAGAGCTAATAGCACCAATAAAGTGCAAACCAACTGCTGAGATGGATACAAGCTGAGGAGATTTTGGAGGCAGATTTATAATAACAAATAGGATGCTATGAAATGCAACATACTGGTTAAAAAATACTGGTGGGAATAAAAAAAAAGGGAGAATATGCACCTGAAAGCTAAGGGAAATAAAGCCTCAATACCTTTTACTTGAGTTTTCTTATCCCTCCCCACTATAGTAACCAAGAATCTATTTCTAATGCATGTAAGAAAATTAATAACAATGAGAACACTATAAGGTTATGAACAAAAAGATAAACAGGGAATATGAAATAAGAGAAACGTGTAGAAATTATCAACTTGGGACAGTGCATTGTACCCTAAGATTTATGGACAGACGGGTGGACAGACAGCATTGAGAAGAGAAGAGATGTAAAGTCTCCTTTCTGTGTTCCGCTAATCACTAAATAATAAGAGCATTAAGGCAGCAGATGTGCATCAATACAGTTCTCTCCTGTGCTCAAATGCATCAGAGCTGGGATCCTTCAGGCAACTGAAAATTGCGCCAGGCATGGCCAAGTGCAGCCCTCACCCCATGTTGTGCAGACTTAAGAAGTTACTTTTGTCCTAATTTTGGTTACTGTATTTGTCTTAGAAATTCAGCTACCTTTTGCCATTTGCTTCACATAATACATGTGTTCTTGATAGCAACACAGTGAGGTTGGGAAGCCTCATTTAATAGACAGGAATCTGGAAGAGCAAGACCAAGATATTGTATTAGGAGGCCTTAAGCAGGAATTAGGCAAAAATTTCTGTATTTTATTCCCTCTGACCTGAAATTACTTGCCCCAAGACATAGAATAAGCGGCAGAATCCCAGTCTAGAATGTCCCACCTTAAGGTTGTATTCACCATCTTTCATTAAAATATAGGCAGTTATCCTGACACTGCATTTCCACAAAAAATGACAGTGTTTGAGAGTGTGCAGCTTCAGGAATGTTTGGGAAGAAGCATCTTGTGAGAGTATTGATTTGTTAAAACCAAAATCTTTTCCTTGGGAAAAAGAGGAGCATGACAAGAAAATTTGCAGTTCAGACCCACTGAAGGATTGAAGTCATTTGGCCTGGGAGGGCTGCTGCTGTAGCTGGGTGATTGCAGGCACCTCAGCTGTTCTTGGCACTTCAGCACTTCTATTCAAGGTCAATTCAGTGCATCTGCATTGCACTTACGGCTCTGAATGCAGCATAGGCATATGCTCTGAAAGTGGGTCATAGCTTTCATGATGATGAAAGCTAAATCATACAGCAATTATGCTCAGGATCTAATCTGTTGCATTAGGAATCGCAGTGCACTTTGACTCTTAAAATAAGAACCTTTAAGTAGACTGTGCAATACTAGTTCAAAGAGATTTGTGCTTTACCTAGTCCTAGTGCAATTAGTTTTAGGTGAAACTTCAAGAAATCATTCAATCTGCAGCTATTAGCAAAGGTCAGGTGTAATTTGGAAAAAAATAATACTAACTGGGGACATGTCTGTGGTGATACTTGGTTTTGCTGAACAAAAAGGTCTCTACAGGTCTCTCTACAGATGAGATCCCTGCAGAGCTGCTGCTTACCAGGATTGCAAGACAAGCCCTAGGGTCAGGTGCTTCCCATCCACTAGCTGGCTACCCCAGTGACTCAAAGATGTGAGAGTCCACAACATCCCTCCCTGCAACGACAATTCCTTTCTCACTACATTTCCACCTTCAGAACTCCCAAGGCAGGTGACATCCCACCAGTCCCAGCAGCGTGGATGTCTGTGAGATGAACACCTTCTGCAGAAAAGAGAGGCCAGAGAGCAGGGCTTTTAACACAACAGAACTGCAGGGCACAGTTTATAACATACGAGCAGGGAGACATTCAGTTTAGCTCTGAGTCATTACTGCCAAAACACATGGAAACAATGTTTAACACTTCTATTTCCATAATATATAATTCCACTGTCTGGGCCTTTTCTCAATGATGTAGGTTATGAATAAGATAGATTCAGAACAATAGAAATGTGAGCCTGGGTACTGATAATCTCTTGTTACTTTTTAACAGACACAGGAACATAGCATTTAATTCCTCAATGAAAATGACTCAGAGCCCATTTGTTTCCAAAGAGGTACCTTAAGAGATGTAATAGAAATAGGTGTTACAACATTTAGTACCTTGCAAAAGTTGGGTTATGTTCATGCTTGCATACAGCTGAATGCATTAGAATTTGAAAATTATGGCAGAAATTTGTCAATTTAAAAGCAGTCTTCTTCTATCATCCTTTGGATGCTTGGATATATATATATATATATGTTTATTAAGTGCTGCTATTTCAAAATTATGAGATGTGACTGATTGGGCTCTTCTTTACACATTGCTACTGATAAAAATTTCCTTAAAATAATAGGTGTCAGATGCTTTGAGAAAAATACCCAATTTTTGTTTGCCTCCAGTGGAGCTGGGGGTTAGCACAAACAAGAAATAGACAGAAGAAATGATGTTCATGCTGCTGTTGGCCAGAATCAATAATACTGCTTCCAGCTTTGAGAGCTAGAACATCATTTCCATATTCCTCTTGATACAAAAGACAACTGTGGTTCAATAACTCTCACTAATAAAGAATGTAATTCCTTTATTTTTTTGCACAGCAGCCAGTAGTATTGGGAAAGGCCATAAAAGGGTTATTCTCATTATAGCAAATTTTTCAAGGTCCAAGACAGCCATAAACTTGCTTTTTGTGATGATCTTCATATTGCATAAAAACATTAGCCTGAAACTTTAGCTAAAGTCATTCCAGAAGAAATGGTCTCTGTAGTTCATGGATCATTGAAATCTTAAGTGTAGCAAACATTCATGGTTCATAAAATATCTCTGCACTAAGATCACATGCAAGCTTTAAGGAAGGAAATTATAAATTTAAAGAGAACTAAAGGACTTAGGTAGGAAGAGGAGATTTCGGTGAGATTCCACTACAATACAATGCATCTATGGAGAATTTGCCACACACCACATGAACCAAGTACCGCCAGAAAGGAGCAGAGCAGCTTCAAGTCCTTCTGTCTTCCTACACCTTGCAATTGCATACAGCTCTCTAAATCCTTATCTTTCTTACACCAATACCTGTGTCAACTTTGCGTGCCTCCAATACGTGGCAACAGATTGGTGTTTTATAACCTCTGGGGTGCTGTAATGCAGGTCAGCCATAAGGAAAGCAAGACACCTTGCCCTCTGCAGAGCTGAGCATGATCCATGGTGCGCATCTTATCCCCCGGGGATTAGGGTGCTCAGGACAGCTCTCACGGCAGGAGACACAGGACTGAGAAGCAAATAAGGTGTTCTCGGGAGGAAGGCACCTGTCCACCTCCAGCATTACAGCAACTATCACAGGGCTCTACCAATTCTGGGGGTGACTGGAGTTTAATGATGTTTTCCAAAATCATTCCGCCACGTATTCCTCATCTACCAGTTCTCAAGGCTCATTTGATAGCTCATGAGCAGGAAGAGAATTAAACTTCAACCATTAGGTAGACACAGCATGATACAATCTGCTCCGATATTTAATACAAATCCCAGCAAGGATCACCAAGGGACAGGGGAATTCTGGTAACTTTCCAGCCTTAAAAGCCTGTAATGTTTGCTTTTAGCTGCAGTGCTGAAAAGAGCCATTACAATGACAGAGTGACTTGAAGAGCAGCTCCTTAGAGTGTCAGTGACAGCTTAGTCCTATTTATTCTGCCTTCCCCCCAGAGTTATCTATGCAGCCATGCAGTGAGCCACTCAGGGAGACAGATTGGACTTTATAGTTTGGGGGGTTTTTACCTTTTGTTTTTGAAGTGAGGACGTCAGACTGGGTGTTGGGACTGGAAGAGAAGATAGGAAAAATTGTTTAGGGAAGAACAAAGAGCTAGCAGGCTGGATGAGAAGGCTGCTGCTGGCTTAACACCTCCATATGTGTCAATGCCACATGAGAGATCAGCATTGCTGGCTGCAATACCTAGTAGCTCCTCTAACAGATTAATTTTATCTGCAGAGTTTGGAATTTTTTTAATCTGAATTTTTATAGCACACTAAAATCTCCAAATGAGTGGTTAAGCTGCCCTAGCTTAGCATAGGACACAAAAAAAGGAGAGGAACAGTCTGTTTTGATTAACAACTAATTTGATATTTCTTGGACCAAAGGCATTGATCTGTAGCAAACGTTGCTGCATTTATAATTCATAAGCACAGGGAGCGCCAAGTCCCACTATGAGGACAGAGGTAAGATTAATTAAGTGCCTTTGCTGTAAGTTTCCATATGGTACCATGTCTTGTTTAGGTTGTTTTCTGGTAAGTTTATTCTTTACTCTGAATTTTCTTAGTTTGCTGTGTACACTTGTGCCATAAGGAAATTACTTGTGTATTTCATCTTAACCCTTTGTAACCTATTTGTATTCGTGACCATCACATCAAGTGTATCTAATCCTTAGTTTTCTCTTTGGCATCAATTTTCCATGCAATTTCCAGTTTTTATTTTCAAATAGAAATTACCCTGCTTAGAAAAGCTTCAGCTGGCTAAATTTTGGCTAAAAACTGCCTCTGCCTGAACACTGCCCTGCAAACATCTGCTAGCACACAGGAGGAAGAATCAGTACTCTTGCTGCAAGGACGCCTAAGACAGACCATGAAAGGCTTTCTGAAATTCATTCACCCTTTGTTGTTTGTTTTTTAAGAATGCAGTAAGTAACAAAAGAGAACCAGTTGCTTTGTTTTATTGAAACATTCCTGACCTCTAGTAGGTTTACAAGTACACATGAGAGCTACTGCCAGCCAGCAGCTCTGGCTTTCCCCCAGGGCCTTGTGCCTGTGGCAGGAGCAGCCCTGCAAGAGCTCCCACAGCACACAGAGGGGCTGGAGGGGGTGAGAAGTGATGCATGGTGTCATGGCTACACTTCAGCCTCAGGGACCTCCCAACAGAAGATTTGTCGCCAGACTCTAGCGTGGTGCCAGCTCCAAACATCAAGATCACTTCCAGCAGCAAGTTGTAGGCAATACATTAGCTGGGAAATCAAAGGTGGTTCCTTTGGCAGCTCCTTAGCACTAACAAAAAGAGGATACTTCTTGCACTGTATGTTTTGCACACATATACATGTTACAATATGTTTATATATAATTTATATAGTCCATAGCAATGAAGACTCAGAACTGAGAAACTTGAGCTGTAACTTGATCAAAACAGTTGGACTCAATGGTCTTAGAAGTCTTCTTCAATCTCAACAGTTCTATGATTAGAAAAAAACCCGCAGTTTTTCTCAAGCTGCATTTTGGACTTAATATCTTTTTTTAAATTAAGTCGTAAATTTTTAGTCTTTTTTGGACAAGAAATTAAAACAGGGCTGAAAAACAATATCTATATATTGGTTCAAAGTCATGGTTCAGTGAAGAATGATGTGGTTATGACAGATAATTTTGTCTTTTCCTTGCCCTTTGCCCTGCCTCTTTAAGCCAACTACAAGTTAATTCAACAAGCTGAGATGTACTGATCTGCTTATTAAATCATTATATGCCCATGTCGAAACAATTTCAGCTGCAGCTGAAGCTGAATCAAGGGTTCACACCTAAATTTTGCAGGCTGCTATGGGAATGTATCATTGTGTGCTCAACAAACACAAAGTGAGAATGTGACATGATATTATTATGCTTCTATGAAATGGGCTATCCAGATGGAAGATACTTAAAAAGCTCCCTTATCTTCCTCTAACTGAACTCCACTAACTGGTCTCCATGAGTTTATATTACCACGGATATGAACTAAACTGGATTTATAAACACTGTAGGCAGAGGGGTGTATTGGTTATAGCAGGTAACCCCAGCTTAACCACTAAAGCTACCTTTCTGACAGCCTGCATTGCTCATCACAGCCTCTTCACCTTCTAAATCTTCACCATTGAAATGGGCAAGTTGAGAGGCCACTGAGAACATACTCCAGTCTATGAGACAGAGTGAAAAATGATATAAAGAAATGCCAAATCAAAAAATAAAACATCAAATTCCTTCTTTCAAATCCTGGTGCTTTTGGCTGTTTTACTTAGAGACTGGCTTCCTTTGTAATAAAATATTCCTGAAGTTCCTCTTCCTCAAGAGCTCTCTTTTTTCCCCTACTGTTAGCTGCATATGGGCTATAGCTCAAAAATTTAAATTTGGGTCTTTATTTACATTCATCAAGTGGCAAAACAACACAGATCTAATATTACCTGATCTTAGCTCGGTACCAATTAAGATCTACTTGTTGAACCCCCCTAAATTTTGCAAGCTACTGCAGAAACATATTCTTGTCTTCTTAGCAAGCCCACAGAAAGTGAAAATTGAGCCACTCATAGAGAGTAGATACAGTATACAAAGGTTGGGCTATCTCATATTGCATCATTGTGTATCCAAGTGACAGATCCAGAGGAGTCATAGATGTCTAAAACTGGCCTTTGTTACCCAAATCTGGAATGGCAATGCTGGAAACAACTGGTCAATTCCAAGTCATCCTGGGAGGACCCCGCCTGTAAAGAGGCTGTCCGCAATGTCAAAATTCTCTTGGCTGACTGAAGTGCTGCATCTCTACATAAGCAGCAGCTGCAGCAGTGCATTTTGGCAGTGCTGAACAGGTGCTGGACAACACCCACCATCCTGGAGCAGGGACTTCTTCCGAGCCCTGTCAGCAACTGGCTTGGGAAGTCCTCCTTTCACTGTTGCTGGCATGAGTTTGCAGGGCAGCCTTCCATGCTAAATGGAATGAGATCCTGATTTCCTTAAGATCTAGCTGAGTACTTCAGGTCTTTTATTGAACTGGACCCTGAGTGACCATTCTCCTCATTGCATTGCTCCCCACTTTCTCTGCCTGGTGTCTATGCCAGACAGGTAAACTGCCCATAAGATTGTTCCCTGACAAAATTCAGACAAAACTAGCTTCATTAGCATAAAAAAAATCATAAATAGGCCTTTGCTATTAAAGCCTGACACACTTCGTCTGAAAGAGGATTGATTGGGAGTGAATGTGTGAGCAAACAAACCATCTGTCGAGAGATGGCAGGGACGTGGCAGGGACACAGAAGCAGACAGAAGTCTCTGTTTACACCAAAAGCAAGGCAGAAGCTTTTGATGGGTCTTTGTTGTAAAACTAGGGCCATATCGACCTCCTCCCCTGGGAATATGTGAGAGACTGGGGACAAATCAGTGTCATCTAACTTGACATCTTTGTGGAGAGATGTCTATATCTGAAATGGCATCTCTATAAGCAAAAGGGAAAATAAGACATTTCTAAGACACAGATGATATAATTTTATATGCTACCATCTGTTTCATCCCAATTCTCTCTCTCTCTGTCTCTCACCATCCCTTTAGCTCTACCTAGCAGGGTAGCCAGAGCTTCACGGTTTCCCTGCTTGCATATAGGGCAAAATATTGACCAGGGAAAGAACATGAAATCACCCTGAAACAGCTTCCTTATACCTCCTGCCCATCAGAAGGGTCAAAGTATTTTTTAATTGCTTCCACCTATCCCACCTCACCATTCTTGTAGTCCTACATCCCTTCACCCTTCACAGTTTTTTATCTTAATGCATTTTGCCTCTTCAGCACCTACTGATGTCGAGTGAGAACCAGTTATGTTTTCAACAGTTGCTCACAATCTGGTTTTCATCTTTTAAAGGTGTCTTTTATCACCCCCTTTGCAGATTATCCTCCCCCCACCTCTCCTTTATATTGCCTTTCTTGAGCAGTGTATTAATGAAATTGCAAGTAAAGGTCTTGCCTTTGCCTGTTAGGCTCAACACACCTATTCAGAGTCACCTGCAAATGAGAAATGAGAGATGAGATGGATTTGGTGCTCTGTAAAGACCAAGGTACTGCCAGGTCATTCCTAAAATGGCCTGGAAAAACGCATGTGTGTGCACATGCATTAAGGGCTTGCTACATTGCTGTCCCTGTTTTAGTTCACTCTTCCACCTGGTAATTAATTTTAAGAACCCATTAGGGAACTGACAAAGCCCAAAAAGAGCCTGCTTTTCCTGTCACCTGATACACTTGTCTCAGTATCTACTCTGCTCTACAAACCCTCCCCAAGCCCCAGCTGTAGTGGGGGCACCCACACGCCCAGCAACTGCAATATTTTTACCCCAACAAGAACCCTACACTCTGTCAAGCCTGCACCACCCAGCTCATACCCACAGCTCTTGGGGATCTGCACTCTCTACCCCAGAGGTGGTGAAGGGAGAAGAGGGCAACCACAGTGTCACAGCCAGGTGCTCCCCCTTCCATGCTGAGGAAACCATCTAGGAGGTGTTTTCAGTTCCCCTCCTTCTTCCCAAATGAGGTGATGAAGGGGAAGGGGAGTAGTGAGGACCAGCAATGACAGGACAGGGAGGAAGACTGCTTTGGGCTTCCAGTGGGTTTTTGTTCTCCCTTCTCCAGGCAAAACTTGGGGGGCAGCACTTACCCCCCCCCACCAGAGCCAGCTGAGGAGGAGAGCAGGGTCGTGGAAAGCTGTGGGAAGGGCATTTCCTCTGAGAGAGCCAAAAAGGTGTTTGATACTAAGTGATCCTCAGAGCTATTTAAACATTTTCTCTTCTCCTCTAGTGAGCACTTGCAATGGTGTGGGGCTTGTGTGTACTTGGAGAGCACAGCTTTCCCATGGCAAGAGGTGGGGAATGCGGCCCTCCCCTGGAACTTGGGTGACAGGATAGTGGGGTGATGCCAGGGTCTAGAGCTCTCCATCAGTCCTTTGCCAGAGTAAACACCTCCATGCAGTTGTCCTGAGCTTGTGCAGCTCAGAGCTGACCCACTGAGCATCACAGAGGCCATGGCTGCCCTTAGAGTAGTCACTGAAATAAAAGCTCTTCATTGCTGCCCCTGTTCTTATCCTCCATTGACTCTACACTCCCTCTTGAGCTGCTTCTCCTGTGCTGCACACTCCCAGGGGCTCACAGCTCCCTGGTGCTGGCAGATTTTGATCTGGCCCTTCCAGTTTTGCTACATTCCCATGAGAAGCACAATAATCGCAGCAGGTGCTGTGGCACGATCTGTCACATGGGTCGGCAAACTGTGGGTCCTCACATCGTGCTGGGCAGAGACTGCATCTGTCTGTCGCAGGGTAGAGAAAGCCACTCTGGGTCTCACAACTGCTGTGCAATTCCTTTGCATACAGCTTTCATCTTCTTTGGGCCATGTCCTGGTGGCTACATTTAAGCAAAACTCTGTCTGAAGCTGATGGGAGTTTTCCCTGTAGAAAGTGGAATTTTTCCATAATTTTCCACTCATTTCAAAGCAAACATTTATCTAGCCCAGGCTGAACCAGAATGGTCAGGTTAGGCAAACTGTGACTCTTCTTTAGTGTCCCTCTAAAGAACATTCCTGCATGTCTTCTTATCCCAGGAAAAAAGGTTCTTTCTTGACCCGTGGGGGCATGGGAGCAATCTTATGAAACTAACAGAGAAAAAAGAAAGGTGGTCTTTCTCTCCCTCTTCTCTTTTCTTTCTCTCCCTCTTCTCTTTTCTTTCTCTCCCTCTTCTCTTTTTTTTTTTTTTTTTTTTTTTTTTTTCCAAATAAAGAAGGATGTACTTGTTAGCAATCATGGGGTTTCCTGGACAAGAACACAAGTGCCCCAAGCATGTCATCATTGCCCCATAGTCGCAGAACCTGCTTCCCTGATCAGATTAGGGCTGTACTGGCTGCTGGGATAGAAGGCAGGATTAGGAGATACTGGAAGGTTTCCAGGCAATTTTCTTGGAGAAAGACCCAGTGTGACTGCAGCACTGCTCATTTGTCAGAAAAGATCAGCTCTGCAGGTGTCATCCCACAGGAATCACACTGTAGGTCCTTCACCAAAAGAATGAAAGTAAAAATTGCCTACTTAGAGTGAAATATGCATTGAAAAATGGCTGTAGATGCATTACCACAACTTCTCCATCCCGGGGAAGGACACAACATCTCAAAAATAGCTCTAGTATGTGCAGGCTGCATCTGTACTGTGAGGTGGTGGCTGTCTATGATGTGTCCTGACAGGAATGGCTGCTGGATTTCAAGGGTGAAGTCTGAGAGTTGGTGGTGAACAGAGAGCAAATGACTCTGTGGCAATCCGTTACCAGAGTAAAGATAACTCCTCCTCACCCTAGCCAGGACATAAAACAGTGCTGCTTCCTCTAGCTCGGGGTGATAGAAGAAGCCAGATTGCCATTTAAGGGAGGGGTTTTGGTGTTCTTGCTGAATAATCCACCAGAACACCTCTTATCATCTTTTACTAAGACTCACACAGAGCCCATCTGCATTTTGTGCAGAGGAGTTTGTTTCAACATATCAGAAGTGCTCCACAGCCTCCAGGAACCCATCAGTGCCTCAAAGACCCTCCTCCAGTCGAGCTCAGGGGTCTCCAAGGCAGTCCCTACATGATATGCTGGCATGGCTTCTTCCCTGCCCCCCTCACAGCTCCTGATTCACTTGCTCACAAGCAGATTCATGTTTTCCTGCTATTTTTACACACAACAGTCATCCTGGTTGTGTGCTGGGGTGCATGATGCACACTAACATGACCTGACATCTTTCCCCATATATGTGCATATTTGACTAGAATTCAAGTCAATGCAGGCAAAATCACACAGGCTGGTCTTTTGAGTGTCAGCCATGCATTCAAAACCTCATCTATGGGGACCTTCTATTAGGATAAACTCATGAGTGTATTCACAAGCCATTATGTGATGCTGTATTATGTCTGGATGAACAAGACATTCAAATTAATTTAAATGAATCTATCCATATGGTAGTGCAAACTCTAGTTACAGGAAGAAAACAATGCATAGAAAGATCACATCCAAATTTTTCAGTGGTGACCCCTGATGCTGGGTGCCCACCATCCAAGTTTTTTCTCTTGTGTTTGACATGTCTGTTTCCCTATTTTGTTTGCTTTGAGGACTTTGCTATTTACTGTATTTTGAACATAAAGCTCCAATTAATGTCAGTAGAACTTCTGCTTGCAGATAAGGGAGGAATATTAAATAGATCTGCAGTGCAGAGAGAGATGATATTTTAGTTCCTTTCATGCATTTGAGTTAGAAAATAACACTGTAGTTGGCTGGTGCCTTAAACTCCCAGAGATTTCAAAGTACCGTGCTCAATACCCAGGCAGAAAACTTCCCACCACTGAAGGGAGGCTCCTCCTGGTGTGGAGATCAGTGGCTAAACAAAAGCCTGCCTTTAAGGAAAAGACATGGGAAATAAAAATTAGCACAATACAGGTGAACCAGAGTAGAAATATAGAAGATCTTCCATGCCTGGATTAAACAGGCAGGGTTGCTCAGGGCTGGCAGCCAAAGCAGAGTGAGAGTGGGGGGCTGAGCTGAGGGCACAGGAGCAGAGTATAACAGTCCATCTAAGGTAAAGGTTTATAGAGATGATCAAACATTTTTTGCCTTTATGGGTAATGAGCATGGAAGCATTTAAATGTCCTTTTTAGATCTCCAGTGTCCCACACTGAATATATCAGGGAGTAATTCAGATGTTTTTGAAGTGCTGAAATTGAAATAGCATTGGACTTACATGTGACTAGAAGATGAAAATGCATTTCCAAACTCCCTTATTGTTGACTGGTGCATTAATGCAATTTATTTGAACTGGAGACTGTGTCTGGAGCAGTGGGGATGTGCTTTTAAACAGTATTGCCTTAAGACTATCTTCACCTTGGCCTTACAAAGCACTCTTTGTATGTTTAGTTGTGGAAATCTCCACCATAATGAGTAGTTGGATCTGTTTTTGTCCTCAAACCTCATTTCAGGAAGTAATCTGGGGCTTTTTGTGCCTGCTCCCACTCACAGCAGGACATTCTTACTCTCCTTTGAGAGACAGAAAATCAGAGGAAAGCAACATTTTGGTGATAAGCATATGCTGGCAGGAACACTGCTATAAAACTTGCAACAAAGACTTTAAGAAGCCAGTGTCATAGCAATTAGATTCACAGCGTCTATCAAATTATAATTCCAGAAGCACTGAGGGTGAGAGAGCTTGTCACACAGAGCCAGCACCTCTTCCCACCTCTCTGAACATTTTTTTGCTGGTGCAGTTTGACTAGTTATAGAAAGGGACCTTGATACGACCAAAGCCACTCCCTTAGAAAGTTAAGACAAATATTTACAAGTGTGTTGCATCAGTTGCCTACATATATCCTTCTGTCCATCCAAGCATTTGCCTTTAGTACTGTCATGGAACACGAATCAGGCATGAAAGCTTGGGAGCCAGGGAGATAGCACTGACTGCGGGAGGGGCAAGGGGCCGGGCTTGGGAAAGCAGCCGTGGCTGTGCAGGAGGAGGCGTGATGTACACTGTAACTAGCGTGCAGCAGAAGCGGCAACGTGAGAAGGACAGCTGCTGCCGTGCTGCTTCCGAGAGGTCTTCAGTGCCCCAGCCCTTCGCCCTGACACACCAACCCCTCCAGCAGCCTGATGGGGCCAGGAGGGGGCTGTCCACCCTGTTCCTGGGGCCCAGCGGGGCAGGTAATAGTGCAAAGAGCCAAAGAAGAGGATGGGTGAACTAGTGTGGCAGGAAAGGAGAAGCTGATGAAGGCACCGGGGATTGCCGCAATTCCTCAGCAGCTCCCCTGGGTCTCTGGGCTGGTGCCATGCCTTCCCCTTTGGGGCTCCTTAGCATAGTTCTGCAACTGGCTGTTTCTTTGCAGCTCCAGCCTAGGGAGAAGTCCAAGCAAACAACAGTAGAAACACAAGAGCAAGTGCAAAGCAAATGGGAAGGACTTAGGAGCAGCCCAAGTGCTCAGCATCTCACGCTGCAAGGAAAGAGAAGGGAGCAAGAGGACAGGAATTGGGAAAAGCATTATGAAGTCACAAGGAGTTGGCACACTTCCGGACAAAACATGTTGCCCAGATGAATTAAAGAGCACATCAGCAGGTTTCTACTTCTGAGAAGTTTTTGAGTTTAGCAACATAGTCAGGATCAGGATTTTAAACCACATGTATCAAATCCTTAAACAGTAGAAAACTGCCTTGAAAATCATGAAAGGTTTTTCTTTGTTTTTTGGGGGGTTTTTTGTTTGTTTGTTTGTTTGTTTTTAAATAAATGGTAGGTTCTTTCAATTTGCCTGCTGGTTTCTGAGCCTTTTGGACCTATTTAATTTGCATATTCATGTCATCTTATGCAATGGTTCAAGCCTTTTAAAATTATCTTTTTTAATAAAAGCTTGGATTTCCCCAGAATCAAATTCCAAGCAATGGCAAAACGCCAAATATTGTCATGGTAGTGATAAATTAGCTAGCTAAATTTAATAAGAATTTTCTGATAAAGAGCAAGTAATTAACAGAGTGATTACAGCAATCTTTTTTTTAATGCTGGTGACCAGAATGCCATTGTATGTTCTTTTTATGTGCCCTAAGTGTGGTCTGATTATATTAATGTATGCACAGATACCTAGTATTCTGAAATTTGGGAGCTAATCATATACTGAAGTAGAGTTACACTGATCTGGTGAACTTGTCATATGGCCTTTTCCTTTAAATTACTTTATTTATATTTCTATTTATTTTTAATTTAATTTATTCTCTTATTGAGAATCCTCATAAGAAGGCATCAGACTGGAGCATTTGTATAGGGAATGTTGTCAGCCTGAATGTCTCACAGACCCCTCAGAAATATCATTTGACAAGCAAGTAACCATTCTTCAGTGGTTAGGTTTTTAAAATTTTATTTTTCAGCTGAAACTCTTTTTTCCCCACAAAGCAAAGCAAACCTTTTTGTTCAACTATGGGACAAGTGTCTGCCCCAGTGAAGCCTTTCGCGGATTCTGAAGAAATCAGCCAATTCCAGAATTATGTG
The DNA here is from genome assembly GCA_036785705.1 of Acanthornis magna. Lineage (NCBI taxonomy): Eukaryota > Metazoa > Chordata > Aves > Passeriformes > Acanthizidae > Acanthornis > Acanthornis magna. The sequence goes on from JAWUZG010000090.1 coordinate 21,937,765, forward strand.
GTGTCTTAAAGGCAGCCATGGGCACAGCCCATTGATTTAGGGAGGAATCAGAGAGCTAGGAAGGAGTAGGGGACTAACGTTGTGTGACACACATTCACCGACCCTAATTATCAACTTCAAAGCAGCTCATGGGTAGTGGAGTTATTGCCTCCCAGCAGACAGATGCTTCTGACTTATCTCAGCTCTGGCCAAAGCCCCAGTTGATGCCAGCATCATTTTTACAGAATGCAAGGGAATTAAAAATAATGTCAGGGAGCAGGGAAGGAAAGACAGTTGGGGAAAGACCAGTGGAGCCACCAGCATCGGTGGGAGGATGGGCAGAACTGAAGGGCAAACTGAAGCACATTGAAATCCTTAGGGTAAGGGAGGGGAAGCTCCCTCCTACACTGCCCTGGGGGTGAGGAAAGGCTGGCAACACCCAAAATAAAGGACGCGCAGGAGACTGGGAGTGTGACACAAATTTTTAGAGTGGTGCCTGGGGGTTAGCAGTGAACAGGACCAAATGTCACACCAGAAAATGCGACACACTAAAACTGGGCTGGCATTAAAGGAGGCAGCTGAGTTACACAGTCTGTTTGCAAATTGAGTGAGATGAATAAGCTTGGGCTGGAGGGGAAAAGAAGATTTAAATTATTTGTGGTAGGATAAAAGCTTTTACTCACAGAAGTTCAGAACATAAAGGCAAAATACAGCCTAGTGCTAAGAGGCACTGGGAAAGGAACTGTCCATCCAAGCTGCAGACCTACAGGGCGTCTTCAACATCAGTGAGAAGAAACTTTCTCTGGTGGATTTTCTTGTTGTTTGTTTGTTTGTTTGTTTGTTTGTTTGTTTTAAAAGAGGGAGATTTTTATGGACTTTGTTCTTCACTGATGCCTTCCAGTATCACACAGGAACATATGTAGAATCTAATCCAGGGATATTGTAGATCAAAGTGGTGCCCCAGCTGCTGCATCATATCAGATATGGCTCTTGTAACAGGACTCTGTTTGGTTTTTCCTTTTAAGACAAATTTCCATCAATAAAACAACCAGATCAAGAAAAACAAAAAATGGAGGAAAGTGCTGTTATTAAAATAAAAACTTTCTCTTTGAGCTCACATGCCAAGAGACACCCAGCAATCAGCATGGGAGAGGGAAGCATCCCCTTATCTTTAGAGAAATAGAAGCAGTGCCATTTCTCCGCATTATGTACTTGCATTCCCTCCCTCCAGCTCTGAGAGCTACCTGTGTAACCATGTTGCAGTGTCTCTACCAAGAATTGTAACATCAAAGAGGATTTTGGGGCTCTGAGAACATGGCTGTAAGAAATAGCCTATACTTCGTGCCACCATCAGGAAGCCTCTTTGGGCCACTGAGCTGTTGGAAACACCACTGCAAGCAGCTCTATTAATCAAATGACAGTGAATGCCCAATAATTTGGACATTCCTGCAGCTTTCTTCTTCCACTGCAGCTAGTTTAATTCTGTTGTTGCTAGGATATATAATCTTAGCGAACATAAACCCTACAAAGCCCTCACTGACAAGAGGATTAGAAGAGGCTGTCTACCAGTGGATTATATATATGAAAGGAGAAAAAATTAAACATAAAATACTTCATTTCTGGATAAAATTATGTAATTCTGTGGATGCAGAGATGAAATGGTCAGGCTGGCCTTATCTCGTGCACCCCCAAATAACAACGCTCTGCTCCAGTTGTTGTCTCAAGACACATCTCTGCAGAAGGGCAGTGGTGGTCTAGGGAACACCACAAACTTCTCTGCCATCTGATTAAATGTAGATAAATCCAAAGTAAACATAAGTACTCACTGCTTGAGCTAGGCAACATTACTTCCCATTTATTCGGTATCAAGAATCGCATGTTTTTAGAGAATGAGTTATTTCACTCTAACATAGGTCAGAAATTGTGCCATTGGAGTACCAGGCCAGAGAGGTCCAGCTCCCCTTGTGGGACACTCCAGAAACCTTTCCCTGTAAGGGTGGGGCAGTGCAGTAGCTGTGCTTGCTCACTAGCCCCTATCTAAGAGCATCAGCAGAGCAAACACACAGACACACTGCCATACATAAACACACACACAGAGACATATCCATATGCACACATATATAAACTCCCAACAGTATTGGACCTCTGTGTACATTTGTCTATATATGCATATATGTCTATATATATGCATATGTCTATATCTGTCTATATGTGTATAAACTGCTCCTATATTGTTTTATTCATTAGATTCAGGTATCTCCAATTTTACAGTAATTTCCCCTCTAGCATTAAATATGTCATTAGAGAAAACTTGCCTATATCCATTGGGCCTTTTACCTCTTTTTTGATACCACCTAACTGCTCAAACATTAAATAGTTGCATTCCAGCAGTCAGTCCTGGACTTGACATCTATATAAGGACCAATGTGATTCAAGTAACCAGCACCCAGCAGGAGCTGAAGTCTGTGCTGATTTTGGCTGGGGTGGAGATAATTTTCTTCACAGTGGCTGCTATGGGGCTGTGTTTTGGATTTGTGCTGAATACAGGGTTGATAATACAGAGATGTTTTTGTTATTGCTGAACAGGGCTTGCACAGAGCCAAGGCCTTTTCTGCTTTTTGTGCTGCCACACTGGTGAGGGGGCTGAGAGTGCATGGGAGATTGGGAAGAGACATAGCCAGGACAGGTGACGCAAACTGACCAAAGGGATATTTGAGACAATGTGACATCATGCTCAGTATATAAAGTGAGAGAAGAAGGAGGAAGGGGAGGACATTTGGAGTAATGGTGTTTGTCTTCCCAAGTACCCATTACACGTGATGGGGCCCTGCTCTCCTGGAGATGGCTAAACATCTACCTGCCCATGGAAGCAGTGAATTAATTCCTTGTTTTGTTTTGCTTTTGTGTGTGGCTTTTTTTTCCCTATTAAACTCCCCTTATCTCAGCCCACGAGTTCTCCAGCTTTTTTTTTTTTTTTTCAGTTCTTTCCCTCATCCCTCTGGTGAGGGAGTGAGTGAGTGGCTGTGTGCTGCTTGGCTGCTGGCTGGGGTTATACCACAACTAAGTCACTGCTCAGTGGAGTGTAAATGCATGCATACAGATATGCTCATACCAAAATTGATAGGATTAAATTAATGGATTGCCACACTGACTGGTCAAAACCATCTTATTTAATCCATGAAAGAGTCAAATAAATTGCTTGTAAACCTAACAGGAATACTGTGCATATCCAAGTCATGTGTTTAGCCTGGGCTTAACTCTAAGTTTTCCTTTACAGCAAAACTCTCCTCTCTGTGGCACCTCTAAGATTTGGGGGACAAAGTCAGAAAGTGATGTAAACCTCAGCGAAAGAGACCTGATAATATGCTACAGATATTTGTGCCTAAATGCTACACATCCTTGTGTCTAAAACACCACTCACTGGGACTGAGCAAACCTTAGACACAGGGAGCAAGTAACAGGAAGCCCGTTAGATTTGGTGACTGAGTAGTTAGCTAGTACTAATCTGTAGTTGTTTCTCTGCTGTGCACTTCAGTGTCTGTAACTGGCTCTGCATCAAAACGATGTGCGATATGATCTTGACCCTTCACTTACACTTTGACCTCAAGCTTTTCTTTTCCATTTACTGTCTTGCCTGTGATCTGGGAACTCCAGATATCATGAAATGTCCCTGATATTCACCACTTTATGTGACATATGTGCTCTACTCATTTGCTGCCACACTGATGGTCACATGCTTCTGCATGGGCACCCTTCCATAACACCATGCATTTGTTCCCTATGAATGTTCAGGATATTTCAGTCTCTAAGATCCCAGATTGCACTTTCTTTTTTAGCCTGTGCACAAAAAAACCCACCCAAAACCCAACCAAACAAAAACAATAACAACCAACAAAAAAAACCCGAACCAACCAACCAAGCAAACCAACAAAACCCCAAAACAAACAAAAAACCCAAAACAAAACCAAAACCAAATGACAGAAAATTAATTCTCCTTCTTGTTTTCTTCTGAGCTTTGTTCTTACTTCCTAATTCAAGTTCTCAAACTCATTAATGTTGCAACTCTGGGAACTTACCGGTCATGCAACTCTCCACCTCTCTGCTCTTGCCCTGCACAGCTATACCACAAGTCTCATTAATTCTTGCAGCATTAAATACTGCGAGAATCTCACATAGTTTGGGCTCTTTTATTCACCTGGTCATTTCCACAGAGCAACCCTCCTCTCTTTAACAGGTCCTCAGTTCAGCTCTTTCTGAGGATCCTGTACTCTTAAGGCCATCACAGGGAGATACTGGGAATCAAGTGACAAGTTGCAGCAAAGCCCAGTAGTTTTTTGGCAAACCTAAACTCTAGCTGAGCTGGCCAAGCCAGAAAAACCTGGTGTGCTTCCTCACACCTAGTCCAAGCAGTCTTTGTGTGCATCAGGCTTAGCAGCAGGCACTCACATGCAAAGGAGGGATTGTATCAAGGTATCTACGAATCCTAGTTATCCCTGGCAGGCAATGTCATGGTGCTTACTATAAAGAGGGTGTCTTTCCCATCACCATGTGGCAGGCTACCAGGACAGCAACAGAAGCAGCTAAGACAGAGCATTCCCAGAGCATCTGTACACCCTGGTCCATGTTAAGGGTTTGCCAAAGTTCAAGCTTTCTCCATCAGACCAAGCTGAAGACCAGCAGGAATCTGTGCCAACAAGGTCTTTCTTGGGAACAAGAATAGTCTGAAGTGAGTCTGTCCCCAATGAAGATGGTTTTCCAAGATTTGCTGGAGAGTCATTTCCTATCGCAGCAACTGGAATTTTGAGTCAAGACTGAACAGAAGACAGCTTATGAAATCCTGAGACAAAATGTTCTCTTTCAGATAGGCCAAGTGGAGATAAGGTATCTTTCAACAGCTGAGAGCCCTCACTGTGGTTAAGACGAGTGAAAAACTGTCCAACATGTTAGTACACAAACTGGCTTGAGGGTTGCTTGTTCTCATCCACGTAGCTCTGCTCAGCGCAGCGGACTCATTTCAGTCTCATTAGCAGATGTCCTTGAGGTGTTTGAGGCTGGTGCCTCAAGACAAAGAAAGAGGTCTGCAGATCAAAGTACACCTTTGATTATCCAGGACATTATTTTTATGAGCTGGGCTCAAACACCACAAATTCCACAGATTCGAGCATAATGAATAGGTCAGAGAGCAATAGGTGGTACAACCTGACACTCAATTTATAAATGCAGAGGTGGCTTTCTCAACTTGGTGGCTGCTGGGCAGCAAGATTTATGGCTTTGCCTGCAGGAGGTAACTCCATTGCTAATAGGAAGTGAGCTATTTGTTAAACAGAAGAACAGGGTGTCTGTGTCTCTTGGTTCTGCTTCCCATATCATGGTTTTGCTGACAGCATTATGTTTCAAATCGTGACTTCAAAGGTTTATAGGAAGCTTGGTGTCTGTTTGAAGACCTATGAATTCAGTAGGGGGATAAGAACAATGTTTTGTGTTGAAGAGCAATAGGAACCCCAGTATTTGAAGCCACACCCGATAAGGTCCTCTGCAAGGGAATTTGTGTGGATTGCTGGAGCTGAGAAAAGGCCATGAGGGAGGTTGTATAAAGGCAACTTTTCTTTGTCTTTCCAAGGCTGTTTCACATGATATGTGTGCACCATTCTATTTGGGTAACCTCATTAAATGAGCAGAACAGAAGGCACATGGGGGAGTCACATATCACTGATAGAACTGATCCGAATGCTGGCATGGAACATACATTTTTCCAAACTGCTTTCCTTTTGCTCTAAAATGATACTGATTTTTGTTAGAGGAAATCCTGACAAAGTTCAGTTGTATAGGCTGTGAAATTCACACTGTTATCCTCCAATGCTTTTAGCAGTTATCTATATCTCTCATTAGACAGACATACATACACACCCTTATGACTTGTTTGTGCCATAAGAAACTGAGCTGACTTAGTCTTTGTCAAATGCTTTTTCTTGTGAATGGTGCCCATCTCTCCTGGGGTGTCATGAGTCCAACGAGCTCAGCTGGCAACAAGTATGACCAGTGTTGGGGAGAAAAACTAAACTTTATGTTCAGATATATATTAGCAAAATGTCATTGAACTGTAGTGGAGCGTACTACTGCAGAAGCTTCAAAATATCTCATCAGTGCACTCCAAGATCATTGAGTGATGAGATCTGCCAGCACACTGAGACATAAAAGTTTTGTTCTGACCACTCACTGGGTTCTGTAAGTACCCATAATTCAGCATTGATGGCTCTGACTATGTATATTTTTAAATCACCCTGACAGATGCAAAGACTGGAGGCCCAGCTTTCAGCTATGTCTCAGCAACTGCAGATCAGTAAAAACTGAGTAGTTGCCAAGACAGTTGTGTTTGAGCGTGACTGCTGCTGGGAGTGACAGGGCTATAGAGATCTGATCTGCTACAGTTCTTCCACTTCAAGGCAGTGAGGGAGGTTGATAAGCTTGGCAGAAATCCAGCAATGGCAAATATGGCTTGGAAAGGGTGGAAACCACTGATCCAGTTTTATGTATGTCCGGATAATTACCCACAGGAAAAATTCACATTGAGAACAAGCTCTTTTTTTTTTCTTTTTCTTTTTTTCTTTTTTCCTTAAAGATTGAGTCACTCTGGAACACAATTAAAAAAAAAAAAAAAAAGTTGAGTGGAATGGGATTTCTTTTCCTGACACTCTCAAAAACAATCATTGTTTTCCCTCTTCCTGCACTGCTAAATCACGTTGCGAGTCTTATCATGCTTTGGCTTCATTGGGCAGGTCACATGTCAACATCAAGACAAAGTCATACTGAAAACAGCACAGCCCTTGCCTGTAGACAGACCTGTGCTTGCAGCAATGCCAACAACCCACAGACTCTACTAAAATATCTGCAGTAGTTACTTCCTGCCCCTGCAGTCCCAAGTATATTTCCTAAGTCAGGAATATCTTGCAAATTTTCTCCTATGAAATGCAGAATTGTCTTTCAAGTAGCAAAATAGAAGTAATTGGTGCTACAAACCTTCCTTCTTGTCCCCAAATAAAGGAAAAAAATGAAGGATGTTTTGGTTGTTACCACAAAGCCAATAAATGTGCTTCAAGGGTCATTAACTTCAAATCCGTTCTTTTGGAAAAAAGATTAAGTGCAGCACTGTACCTTATCCTGAATCCCCTGCCAAGCTTTGTTTAGAAATAGCATTTTACTGACTTTTTTTTTCTCCCCTGTGAGATAAACTTGCTCACCCAGGGTAGAAGCTGACTGCATGCAGCACCTGGCTGCATAGTAAGCGCCACCCTAAACTGCTAAGCACATTAAAAGAGCCTCACTTCTCTTTTTATTTTAAGGTCTGCTCCAGCAGTGACAAGGGAGTTTAATCGCTGCAGCTCAGGGAGCAGCACAGCATAGGAAGTGAGCCGGCACTCCTGCCAGCCACTTTGAGGTCCCACATCAGCATCCGGTGGTTTTGGGTCTCCCACATCCTGCCAGAGAGGTTCAACCAACTCCTGCTGCAACCTCCTTTAATGCTTTCTGATAAGAAACCGCCATGAAAGGGAGGAGAGAGCAGGAATTAGGAGATTTTGGATTGGGAGTCAGGAGCGGGGAAGGAAGCCAAGGTAGGGCAAGACACCTGGATGTCCATTTGGGGCAGGGCTCACTGGGAGGGTGGATGAGTGCAGGTCTTTCTCGGCACAGGCGGTCACCTCTTGTGAGTGAGCCATGATTGATACGGGATACTTTATAGGGATGAGATTTTCCTTTTAATCATGGATGTGTCTTTCATTTTAAATACTCTCCGGTATCCAATCAATCTACTGAGCTCCAGGGTACCATTTACTTTGTTGTGATTGACAACAACACATTCTGAGACATTTTAATATATCCTCCATGTCTTGAAATCAGCTAATGCAATTCTCCCCAGAAAGACTGAAATTACTTTAGTTTGAAGCCTTACATAATACAGTTTTTAACAGGTTAACTTGTGAAAAATATTCAGCATTTTCTCTGCATCTGAAGTAGAAATGGCATCGTGACTTCTAAGGGGTTTAAGATCATGAAAGGAGGGTTTAGCCTATTTCTTAATAAAAGACTCCTGAAACATGTTAAAGCTGCTGTGCTGAGACTCTCAGGATATAAGAAGACTTATGAAAATATGTTGTGTGCAGCTTTCTATCAGATTGAAGTCACTCAGGAGAACTTACAGTGCCCTGAAAGTCACTGTTTTTTTCAGAGAAGTCATCTTAGTCAGATTGAGACAAAAAGTAATATGTGAAGTCAAGTATTTGGGTATGTGACAAAAACAATTTTTTTTCTTCTTCATTAAGAAGTGTTTTAGATAAAAACTATACTTATGACTGAGGAACAACCAAATCTGTCTTGTGACTTACCTCTCATGAATGCATGATATAGTTAATTTCAGCACATGCATCATTAGGTTATTCAATTTTAATGTTATCATATAAAAAAATCTTGTGATACATTGTGAAAGAAATTATAAACTTTTGATAATATCCCTTTGTTAACTGCATCTAAGTGATCATTTAAGAACTTTAAAGTACAAGTGGGAAATAGTTATCTAACATTCAAAGAGATATAGAAGGAATTTTGGTTGTTTTTTTTTTTAAAGAGTTAGAAAAGACATTTTAAATTCCTTTTAATGCAACTCTATGAGGCAACCATCATCTGAAGATATACCTAGATATTTTCATGTGTCTAAAGTTAGCAAGAGTGAGATCTCTCCTGCAATTATAAAACTCTTGGAATTAAGAAAATATCTGTAAGTGTTGCTAAACTACTTTTAAAATCAAATTGCTTTGCTGTAGATAAAAGGTTTGATCAGCTAGAAGAAAATATCTTCTTTTTACTGCTAGAGAGGCATCTTCCAAAGTTAACCTCTTGCATTATCAGAAGCTATTGATGACACTGTGAAAGTTCAAATCATTTGAACTTAGTTAACTTTTTACATTTTCAGATATTCTTTGTGTAGTTTTAGCACTCTCTTGAAAATAATAAAGAAACATGATGGGTTACTCCCCTTTCATGTCTGTGCAAAATGTCCACATTTTCAGTGGAAAGCATAGGTAAAAAAATACGCTGTATTCAATCACATCTCCAATGTATTCTCAGCTGGAAAAGAATTTCAAGACTTCAGGATAACACAGAAAAATTTATTCCTACCAAAATATATCATACCAGCTCCTGGCCAATCTTGGGTCCAGTATTATTCAAGTTACTGTCAAGACAGAGTGATCTGCATGTTTAACTATGGCTAATACTGCTGTAGCAGCAGCAGCAGCTGCCACATCTCTGTCAGCAACACAACAAATAATTCAAGAATTTCATCCAATAATTATTCTTCTTGTGATCAGCTCTTCTTGCTCTTAGTCTTCCCTCTGGTTAAAACCACTTTATCTGCTCTATACACTATGCATATTGGAGTAATACCATGTACTGTGCCTAATTCAGCTCAGTATTTTTCCCCTAATAACTGCATAGGATAAATTATCTTTAGATAATAAAAGGAAACATATGGAAAGTAATCTTAGATGTTCAAGTAAGCTAAAGCTTCAGTTGGATTCAATGATCTAAGAGGTTTTTTCCATCCTTAATGATTCTATGATTGATTCTATCATTCTTTGAAATGCATTTAAACCTGGTATTTTTACATTTGTACATTGCTTAAAATTGCTTCTGTATGAAGACTGGAAAGAAAAAGGACCTCTTGGTTTTACAAATAATGCCTTAGCACGAACATAAGTTTCAGTAAAAATGCACAGAGTTACAACAAGACAGTTTGGGGAAAGTGAAGTAGCCTTCAGCAGAGATAACTCTAGGTAATTCATTCAGAAGTCCTCCTGAAGGAAGGAGTATGCTCGGTTCTTCTGTTCCTTTTTCTCAGGAGGTTACTTATCCAGGCCATGTTTTTTGTTCTGCAAACAATAGAACTGTGGGCATACCCACTTCAGTTTTCTGGAGGGTTTTCCCATCTCAGTTCCCCTGGAAAATCCTTACCCAAGCCTTGACCTAAACTCAAGGAAACGCTTTCCTGGATGCTGGAATTATCAGGGAACTTTGTTCTTCCAATGACCACTTTAGTATCACAGAGCCCCTGGTGCAGCACACTCAATCTCCCACTGCTGGAGCTGGATAATCATTATCAGGACCCCTGCTGAGACTCCAATCTTGACATCTCCAGGCTATGTTATAAAAAAGTATCTTGACACCATGGCTTAAAGCCCAGCCCCTCACACTGTGTTCACAGGAGAAGCACATTAATGGAATTTGTTGTGGTCTCTTGCTAGATGGATGCTCATCTGGGATGTCCACAGCTACTCAGCCTCCCTCAGAGGTGCTGGAATGTCCTCTGGTGGTTACAAACAATGTGGGCTCCACCCAGATGTACACTTCCAGCCAGACGTGTGCTGTCTGGAGAAGAGGCTTGGCAGACACCAAGGGTGGAGATGTGAGACCCTCTGAAATCACAAGTCGTACAACTGAAAGGGACAGGAGGACTGGGTCCATTCTGTGAGCAAGCCAGGCTTGGGACAGAAAAATTAGAGGAAAATGTTCTCAGAGCTGCAATGTGACTTGGCTATCTGTCACCTACATGCATTCCCCCACAAAAAGGTACATTTTTGGTTCATCAGTTACATGGACTTGCATGCAAGGCTTGCTGCCCAAGCAGTGTGCTGCCTTCCCAGGACCACAGCTGAGGGATTAGCCCCATGAAGGGGCGAGGCCAGCCCTGTCTTTTGGCTAGATCTGTTGTGTTCAGAGACAAAGGAGCAGTAGCAAGAAAATGTTGGATTATACATAACCAGAACATAGGAGAGAAGCCACAAACCTGTTATACAGGAAAGGAAAAGAAAGTGACAATAAGAATGGAAAGCAATTTCTTATGGCAGGGACTCTTTCCTTAGAGCGGCAGTCCTGTCTCGAAGGCTATGAGAAAAAGGACTCTGTGTGCGCTTTTGGCTGCTCTGAATGGCTCTGCAGACCAGGTGATCTCACCAGGGCATTTTTATGATGATCTGTGGTCTGTCCTCAAGGTACATTTATGCATTCGTGTTTCCTTCAGCAGAGTTATGACTACATAAACTGAGGGCAGAAATCAGCCCATCTGAAGTGAGTCAAAGCAGAAGAAACTCATTTTCCCTTTGGGCACAATGTTAAATAGGTATGTCAGCCTGATGTTTATGCTGGTGCTGTACAAGAAAAGCGTTCCTCCACCTCATGGCTAATGCCTGCCCATATGTTTGTAAGAGCCCTTTGGCTTGGGCAGGTTAAATGCTCAGAGTCCAAATCCAATAAAATCCCATATTTCACTGATACTATACCCACTGCCCTCTCATGTAATTTCATTTATAATAATGATACTTCTTGTAATTCTGTTATATCAGGATGTGGTCTTCCTTGTAATTTTTCTCAGTTTTTCTCATATGACATGATCTATACATTACCAGCATGTTCTGAAAATCAAAGGAGATGTAAATCCTTCTAATGCTGGTATGCCTGCTTTAGTGTTACAAGCTACCAGTAAAATACCTTAGCAAAAACGAGAATTAAAATGCACAGGAAATTCAGTTTCTGTGAGAATCTTAAGTCAATCCAGATGCTGCTGACACCTTTCACAGCCTTTTTTGTGGTTGTGGGTACTGGTGTGAACTAGAACACCTACTGTCTTGCTAATTTGTGTCTGTGCATTAATGCTGGTATGATCAGTGATATGCATAGCCCTGGCACAAAACATACACAAGCTGAAAGATAATCAGCTTTTGTAAATTATAAACACCTCTAGCTGAAATTATTTTACCATCAGCCATGGTACTCAGTTCTATATTTCAGTCCAGTGAAAGGGATGGAGAAGTTTCAATGAAAGCTATTTGAATAGACAGAGATCACATTACTCTAAATACAGAAATACTGATTTTGTGTACTGAAGTGACTGGAGCTCCAGAAGCTGCCACTATTGTAAAATACCGTGACAAAATGTACAGAGGACTTAAGAGGTTGCCTGGGGGAAACATCATGATTACAGACAAATTCTATCAATGTGTCTGCCAGAAAGGCTGCTCTGCACTTAGGAACTCAATAAACATGATTTGTGTCTAAGATTTACTTTTGTCAAGCCACTTATTACATATGTTTTATGTGTGTTGCTTCCCCTCAGCCAGCAAGGGCAAATATATTACACTTTTGACATCATCCTTATCGTGTTTCTCCCCTTGCTAAAATTATTTGGATTGATTTAAATGGAACTGGTGTGATTTACAATTTCCTTCTTATTTTCTTTTTATTTTTAATAAAAATTAATTAGCCCTCACAATTTGCAACCTGTTGTTATGGTTTGTAGTACTGTGTGCATGGCAACATGCTTTGGTCTTTCCTTAGCTGTGCAGTCTTAGATGGCTCCACCACAGAGGTGGAGGCGAGACCCTGGTTTTGGAAGATGCCTGCAAAGAGTAGCGTTGTGCTGCAGCACCACCTTTACCCAAAGAAACCCCACAGATGTGCAGGAAGAGGCATTATGGTAACACCCACAGAAAACACAAGTTATCAACACCCAGCAGCAATGACACTGAAGACCACTGTGACCATTTCTTCTGAATGACATGATGTTGCCTGGACTGGTTCTTGTTTCATAACCCCAGACCTGTGACTGTGCATTTTGAACTGCCTTGCTCCAAACTTTCTTGGATCTTAATGCACGGTAATGATCATAGCAGGATCAGTTCACAGAAAAGCAACCTCCTGGCTCTTACATTATGTTGCTTCAAGTGTATGTACTGCATACATATACAAGGCTTTTTATTCACAGTATCACGCTTCAGTTCAGTTGCTTAGTCCTCATGGTTCCTCGTATATCTTCAGCTGGAAATTTAGTTATGGACTCCGTGGTGTGTGATTGTTGGAGCTTGGCTCCTGCATGACTGTAGAGGTCAGGGACTGGTGGGAATCCTTTGCCATCTCTGCAGACAAGCTATGGAGCAGGGCTAATGATTTGGATCCTATGGGAAATGGCCCATCTGTGAGACTACAACAAGCTGATGGGTTACTGAAATTTCAGTCATCTCCCAGCAGTACAGTTTATGTAACATTGAAAACCAACATTGCTCTTGTAGACATCATTCAATACCTCTTCCAACAAAATTCATCACCTTTCTGCCTCTTAACATCCTCCCTCCAGACTGTCCCTCTGAAGGACAGCTTTTTTTTATTTTGGTATCCCAAAAAGGTTATCAAAATACTCTATGTTCTTCCCGATTCAAATTTTGCATGAAGGAAGGCAGACAGCTTGAGCTGATGTTCTATAATTGTGGTCTGGAAAATCAGCAGGAACTTCAAACTTAAATCAAGCAAGTTAGAAAACTCAGGCTGTTGAATATAACCCAATGTGATACATCAAGGTGTCATTTAGTACACAAATAAAAGTTTAGCATAGTGGAAAAACTTTCTGGTGTCATAAAATATAAATGATTCACACTTTAGACTTCACTTCAAGATGCCATTGAAGAGGCATCCACCTCCTTCCTTCATGTCTTGCTGCTGCAGGGAGAGACCCTCATGTAAAAATCCCTGCCTCATTTTGAAACTTTACTTGTAAAATGAGTCAAATTTACTTTAAATGAGTCAAATTACAGCCATTTGTTTCTGTTGAGCCTTGCTGTTTGAAAGATTCCTGCATTTTCTCTCAATCAAAATCAAGGTACTTAAGCAGTGCAATGCTCTGGTGTCTTAATTTTCTTTTTGAGATGTTAAAAAGAAAGTAGTTGTCTGTTTTCCTTATTTCAGGGGTTTTTTTTCTCAGTTCTTTAAAATCTCACTGGTCTTCTCTCTGTAGTGTTTATCAGTCTGTTTCAAATGAGCCATGCAGATCAGATGCCAGACTGGTTTACTGGGGCCCTCAGCTCTTGGCCCCAGATGCTCCTAACTAGCTGACTCTGTCCCTGGCCATGGTGTGCTCTCTTTGTTCTGACTTGGATGTCCTTTCATGTGGCTGGGCCAAAGCAAATCAAATATTACAATAAGGCCTTTCAACAAAACTGCTATTAATATGTATTATGGCAGTGCCTGGAGTAGCCAGTTGAGATGGAGACTGTGTGTGTTGTCTAGTTAAACATTGTCTCTGTCCTGAAGCAGCAACAATCCCTGGGTAAAGTCTGCCACACTCCCTTGGAGTATCTTGTTGCTCACAATCATTAGCTGCATTGAATGCAGTGGCACCATCCATGCATCAAAGTATAATTTTTCATGAATGACAGCAGCAGCAATCTGCTAAAGTTAGGATTACCTGGTTCCCTGGACATGTGATATTTCTTGAATTCATTATGAAAGACAGGGTGAAAGAAATATCACAAAGATCTGTAGAGCTGCTTGCAAATGCCTTCTGAGAATCCTATTTCTTCTACAAAAACTTTAAAACTAGGATTTAGGAATGCCACTTCATTAAGCTGGTAGATGAGGACACACTGTATGTCCACTTGTGCTTAGTGGACTTCAAAGGATTCAAATGATAATGCATAAATTAACTGATTAAAAACCTTACTAGAAGACTAATAAAATCAGAACAGGACCTGTCTATTCCATTTCAGCTATACCAAACTCTATTATTAATAAGTTCTACCTATTGCTCTGGACATATCACTGTGCAGGGGCTTGGTGACCTATCAAAGCTTTTTAAGTTTAATTAATGAGGATAAATTCCTGCTTATAAGTCTTTCAGATTAGACAGTAAATTACATTTGAAACTATAGCCTGTGCTTTAGCATGAATAAATTTTTAGCATGAATAAATCTTGTTCAACAGGACAAGCCCCTAGTCCATGGTCCTAGGCTAGAGCTTCCAAGCACTTTTGATCTGCTTCAGAAACATGGATAGAGGCACACAGGCCTGGGAGCTAAGTTGCAAAAGGAAAGAAAGATCATGGAAAATCCTGTACAACCATCCAATGCAGAGTTCCATTGTATCCACATTACCTCTAAATCAAAATGGACAGATAATGGTGAGGATAAATGAGCCATCAAGTTTCACTAATTTTCATTTTCAGAATGGGTTCAGGGCTTCAGTGAGTATTGCAGAATTTCAAACTTTTTATTAACCCAGAGCTTTATAAAATGAATATATAGTTGAATATTATGTATAGACAGAATAATAAATACAGAACAAGTGTTTGGCTGTTTTAATACACTGGCACATTAAGTCTTCCTCTTACAGACTTGCTCAGCTGCAGGTAAGGTTGGAATATCTAGATATATTAGCCTAAAAAATCAATTGCTTTGTGCTTTATCTTTCTTTTTTAATTCATAAAAAAGCCCAATTTTTATGCAGATTTTTAAAAAATTATAGCTTCAAGACGAAATCATTCTTTATCAGATTAAATGGACTGCTGTGCCACTACGAGCTTCTGGGATTTATTCAGAGAAGGCAGAAGATGGGGATGCCAAAGCCCCTACAACTGGGACAATGATGGCCCTCAGCCACTCTGATCTTCAGGAGCAGAGCCAGTGGGCTCAGACCCACATCTCTTCACCCACCTGGTGGGAAGACCCTGTTTTTCCCTGTGAAGCTGTCCTATTTCGCAGCATGGAGTAAAAGATTGAAGGGGACAGAAACAGAGCATAGCTGTAGTCCAAGGATTAAGGGATTCACTCAGAAGGGAAGAAAACTGGTTTAATCTCTTCTTCAAGGGCTGATGCATGCTGATGAATGCAAAACAGGTAAGCTGCCGGCGGAACAAGAACTGGCTTGAAAGTACCTCTCTTTATTCAGGCATGAGCTTTGATGGGGCTGGGGGAGCGAGGATTTCTAAAGGGAGTTACTTCTGTACTGCTGGGCATCATGAGGTCTCTCTGCAAGGCTGATGGACAGTCAGTCATAATTTCAGCACTGATTGCAATAAGAAGCCTGAGCCCTGGGATTTTCAAGACTTTTAGGATGAAAGCAGCCATGTAAAGTCAAACTACTGTGCAATAAGGCATCACTTTAATCCATTAACTCTCCATTATGGGCTAAGTATATGTCTTAATTACCAAGGGTGACTTTGGAGGGTAGCTTAACCACATGATTGCCACTAATAGGAATGAAAAGTTTATTATTGCATCCTAGACTTTGCCTAATATCTTAATTTCCCCCTCAAAGCTGTGCCTGTAGGCAGCAGTCATATGAGATCCATTTAAAGAAAAATGTGTATAGTGTCAGCATTCAGGATTTAGTGTATATAGGTTGATCTTCTTTATTTGTAATTCCCTGTTCAGGCATTTCCCTTCAATGCTGTGAGAGCATCTTGAGCTCTGAAAAGGCTGAAGGATAACATGTGGTGCAATTAGAGCAGATTTGCTTTTTCTGAAGTTAAGGAATGTTAACAAAAGGCTTCCTGGGCCTGTCCAGTTTTTAAAATCAATTGTGTCAAGCAGGGAACAGACAGGGCTTTGGCCTTTTTCTCCTCCCTTGGACTGCCTCCAGTGTCACCAGTGCACAAGCTACAGTCTCGGCTCTCCGATGACTTCTGTTCAGCGGCAGGGAGCTGCTGAATCCCTGCCCCCCTGGCAGCCCTCTCAAGGGCATTGCAACAGCTGAGAATAAAAGGAATGCAGCAGCTCAGGTCACCTTTCTCTCATCCCTGCTTCAAAATACTCCTCTTCCAGAAAGGAAAGCCATGGTTTATTCTGGTAGTGCTGCACCATTCAGCAAGTCTCCTTGAATTCACAATAACTGAGGTTGTGGGGGAGAGTTTAGAGGTGTCAGTGCAAGAGCAAACAGTTGACACCCTAGAAGCTGAGGCTCTTGATTTGGAAAGCCATCTCTGCCAGTGGGAAACTGGTTAGAAAAACAGCTCCTCTCTCCATTTCAGCCCCTTCTTTCCCACCCACATGCTGCAGCTCACGCTCCCCTCAGTTGTGCCAAGGCAGCTGCTTTGGGGACTGCTGCAAACAAGATTGCTTCAATTCTCTCAGTTTAAAAATAAACCTTTTTTTTCCTGTTATCTTTTAGCTTAAATTATGTCAATAATCCACTCTGCAGTCCAGCCACAGAAGCTGGTGCATTGCTCAGTGGAGGGGATAGAGAGACACAGTGCTGAGCAGCAAAACTGTGGCTGAGGAACTGTTCCATTGTAGTACAGTCCTGTTCTCCCATCAGGCTCCTACAGTGTGACCTGGATATTCCACTCTGTACGGAGCTCCTTGGTCATTAATACTGAGTTGTACACTGCTTGGTCAGGCAGCAGTAGGAATTTATGCCCAGTGAAACATGGACACACCACTGCACGTGTGCTGAATTTAGGAAATAATGCACCATGGACTGTTTCATCTTTCAGTATTCCTGCTGACCTTATCTTATGGGAAGCAAAGTAATACCTTTCCTGCAAAGACTGCAAAGACAAAATTACCTCATCCACACTCTCCATTATCTGGAATTAAGTTCAATAAGTAGAATTATGCATGTTAATCAAGCCTCTATCTTGAAAAAGACTCCTTGCATGTTTGAAGGAGACTTTACTGGTTTTGGATTTCTCAGTGATGAAAACAGGTGTAACTCAAAGCAATGAACTGAAACTAAAGAATGAAAAATTTACATTAAATAAAAACAGAGAGAAGTGCTGGATTCTGAAAAATCTTCCATGAGAAATAGCCTGTATTTCTTATATTCTAGAAGGATTGAATTAAATAATCAAACTGCAGCATAGGGAATAATTTTTCATAGGTGAGACAGGCACAGAGATAAACTTACTAGTCTTTATCCCTACTCTCTGTGAATCTGAAAATGATTAATGGATTTATTTCCCACAGAATACATAAAATAAAGTGCCTTTTTTACCAGTCACAACATAACTGAGCTTATTAAATACTTTATTGAGCTCAGCTAACCTGCTCATATGAGTAAGACTACAGAGACCAACCACAGGATGGCCATTTTCTGATTGGCCTGCAAATGTCACTGTAGCCACGGCCTTGGCCCTATCTGTCTGAGCCAAGGCAAATTTATAAGCTGGATCAACAGCACAACCTTCACCACATAGTTTTAATACTGATTTTAACTATTTTGACTCAAGGTGTGGCTTACTCTGAGGAAGTTAAATGACACTGCCCTGGGGCAGATTCTTAAACTGTATTTCCACTGGAACTTGTGGCTACCTTAAGGAGGGTGGGCTATATTAGCAACAGTCCCAAGTAAGGGGCTGAGATGTTGTGTCTAAGCAGTACTTCAGTTGCTACTGACCTGAACCCAAATTTTCTCTGCCTTTTTTCAGCAGGGGAAGATTGGCTTGGTTGATTTACTGTGTTGAGGTGAACAACAGCATAAAAATGAACATTAGCAGCTAACTCTGGGTGCTGCATTTAAAGAGGAAACAAATTTGTTAACATGGATGTTTACACTTTGGCAAGTCAGACAACATCTTCAGCCACTGCTTGCACCTCTCTATTTATTCCACTTTTTTTTTTTTTTTTTAAAGGGAAACATTTCCTCAAAGGGACACCAAGACTTACATTATTACATTGCAGAAAGAAGATGTGATGAGGGTTTCCTACCAGCTATGCTTTCTTTCCTTTGGGTCCTCTCTGCATATGAGCATTCTAGATGTTGTATTGCGTCAGAGGTACCTCCATTAACAATAAAAGAGAATGCTATATATCCAAATAAGGAATTCTGGTTCTCCCTGCTGTGGCCAGATGCATTATTGTTAAGCCTTGAGCTTAATGAAGACATCAGATTTGCAAGATCTGAATGCTGCTTGTTGACTATGTCCTTATAACGCTCCATAAGACAGGGAAATACCATTTTTATTTTGCATGTCGGGCGGGGTTTTTTTTCCCTAATTACACCATTGTCAGCTCAGGTAAGTATTTATCTGTTATTTACATGTTATCGATGTTCCTCTTCAGTCCATCTGAATTCTGCTTGAACTTTTTCCCCCTGAAATTCAACATTGACAAGGCCAACATCATGAGGTAATTTAACATCCTTGTGACCAAAACAAAATTTCCCACACATTTTGGTTAGATAAACAGTCTAACTTTGGAGGGAGCAACATTTCCTGCAAACATCCCAGTTTTATATGTGAATGGCAGCTTTAGCTGAGAACAGACAGTGAAGCCAACAAGCTGTGCCAGGTCAGGTGAGGTAGAGAAACAGGTGACCTAATTTCTTTCCCACCTGCCAGTAGGATCAGCACAATGGCTCATTATTCCTCTGCTTATTTATGAGCTTTTGTATATTCACCCTTCCACTGTCGGACCATATAAGTACCAAATCTCTATTTGTACCTCCTCTTCTTTTCTGAAGTGGACAAAGACTATTAGTTGGCCTTTAAGAAGCACGGGCATTAGGAGCCTCCCCTTCCTCCTCCAGCCCCGCACTCTCAGGACCGGCGTGCGGGGCGTGACGGAGCATCGCCGGCCCCGGGGCGTTCCGCAGGCTTCCCTCGCGCGGCTGCGAGGGACGGGGCAGCCCGGGAATGCAGGAATGCCGGGCGGGAATGCAGGAATGCCGGGCAGGAATGCCGGGCAGCAACGCCGGCACCGCGACACTGGGCGGGAGGAGGCCCCGCGCCGCGGGCGCTGAGGGCGGGCTCTGGCGCCCCCTGCCGGACACCGCCCGCCATGACCGCCTCACGGCCGCCCCGCCCGCGGCCTGTGGCGCAGTCCCTGTCAGCCCTGTTCCGTCAGGGACCTGCTGAGGGTTTTAGCGTTCCTCCCCCGCCGCCCGGTGTAGGAAACACAGTGCAAACCTCACAGGATAGTGGAATCGTTTATGTTGGAAAAGACCTCCAAGATCATCGAGTCCAACTGGGCTTAATTCGGCACTGCCAAGGCCGCCGCTAAACCGTGTCCCTCAGTGCCACGTCTACACATCTTTTAGACAACTCCAGGGATGGGGACTCCACCACTTTCCTGGGCAGCCTGTTCTAATGAGAGCATTCTAATGGCAGCATGACCCTCCTTTCCATACAGAAATTTTTCAGAATACCCAATCTAAACCTCCTTGGTGCAACTTGAAGCCATCTTGTCCTATCACTCCTTGCTCCAGAGAAGAGACCAAGCCCCACCTGGCTACTCCTTTCAGGTGGTTGTAGAGAGCAATATGGTCCCCCCTGAGCCTCCTTTTCTCCAGGCTAAGCACCCCAGCTCCCTCAGCTGCTTCTCATAGGAATTAAGCTCCAGACCCTTCCCCAGCTCCAGTGCCCTTCTCTGGACACACTCCAGCGCCTCAATGTCCGTCTTTGTACTGAGGGGCCCAGAACTGGATCTGAGGTGTGGCCTCACCAGTCCTGAGTACAGGGATGATTGATGCCCTAAATCTACTCATTTCTACCATACACAGTGACGCCATACGCACCTGGGGGCAGTAAGAGCTGGGGTTTTTCCATGGCAAGCCTCTGATTCTTCTTTAACCAAGTGTGGCCTAAACCTAAGGTTGTCTCCAGCATCCCACCCAAGGTGAATTTATCTATGTGCTCACCAGCCACAAGTACCATCAGAATCTTAATTCCCATAGCCACTCCAGGGGAAATGAAAATCCAATGCCATTCTTGAAAAAGCAGAGGATTTTTTGTCAAAACAAAAGTTGTCCTCCTAAAATGGAAGGTGTGAAATGTAGTACAACTTGTACTTGCGGGTCCCTTCCAACTCAGAATATTCTGTGAATTTGTGAATCTGTAAAAAAATACTGTGAAGTACCATAGAGCAGCATGTGCAGAATGTTTGTGCTGCTGGACTTAAAAACATTTGCCACTATTTAATGACCTATAAACAAAGATGATTGTATGAGGATTCCTCCACAGATTTTTCCCCTTTCTCAACCTCAAAACTCCAGCTTTGGGAAGTCTGTGTACAGACATGACATGGGGCCAGATCCCACAGCCATGCACTCAAAACCACACGCTCACCAAACCAAAGGAACACAATGTGAAATAAAAAGCAACTGTTCTGTGATGGCTTAAATCTGTCTCATCTGAGGCTACCATGGCCATCTCCCTCTTTTCCTTCCCTCCCCTCTCAGAAGCTGACATTTGTCCTCCAGCTGAATTTGAGGAGTCTGATTTCAGTTTAGTTTAGAGATGGCCCTGGAACAGCTTTTGGGCTGCCTATTGTACTATGACCTCATCCCCTGCCATTCAACAACAGACTGAAGTTATTTCAACCAGCCTATTAAATTGGGGAATTACAACAAAAGCAGAAGCATTCTATGACACACAGTAATTGTACTTTTAGCATTAATCACCTGGGGTTTTCCAATGAGCTAGAAACTGTATTTCTTGCTAATTAGATTGCAATGGGAGCTACCCAGTAGCTTGTCAAAAGCAAACGTGATCCCTTCCTCAAGATACAAAACCTTAAAGAAAACCTCTGTGATGTTTTGATAATGCTCTTGTGCAATCTGTTTTTATGTTTGGGTTTTTTTAATAGGGACTGTCTCATTATCTCAGACTAATCCTATGAACATCAGACATTCTGTAGCTACAACAAATTTATTTGCAACTACAGGTAAATCCTTGCACAACGCTCCCTTTATGAGTTTTCTATTTAAGTTAGTACTTCTCATAACTAAAATCAGAAAGACTGGCATACTTTCTATTCTCAGGATCCCGGTGCATTTTTTTGCACATATCTATTAGATCACCTAAGTCAATTGACCTGTACAAATTGGGTCTTGTCAAAAACAGAACAGAAAGCCTTTTGGGGGAGTTCATTACCTTTTTTCTGGGAAAGCAGTAATTGGAAATCCTATTTTAAATAGATATCTAGTTCAGTTTCATATTCAAAGATTAATTCCTCCTTTCATTGCTATAAATGCCTAAAATGCCTTCATTATCAACTCCTTAAATCCAGCGCATTCTTTCTCAGCTATTAACATGTATCTCACTGCTGCTAAGCAATGCTGGGAATGAATGGGGGGACTCTGCACTCATTTACCTCCATAGGAAGGTTGTTGCCAATGCTTCTGTTACTAATTATTCCTGGTGATTTGCTTCATTCAGGATCTCAGCTGACAATGTGAACCATTCGGTAGTGCAGGATGTATTTTGTTCCCATGGAGCCTGTGAGCCTTTCTGTCTTTGGCCATCAGCGGACAGGGAGACTCCAGCAGGTCTCGAGGTGGCCTGAGGTGCCTGTCACAGAGCCATAAAAGCAGGGATTTTCCACAGGGTATGAGGTAGGAGTGAGAGGTGGCATTTTCACAGGCAAGGCAGCCACGAAGTTGGTCACTTTTATTTCACTATACACCAACTTCATTCCCTGAACCAAACCACCTCCCGACACTGGCTTTGGCAGTGCTCCACAGAATATCACTTCATTCAGCACAGCCAGATTCATAACCCAGGGCTCAAATGCCATGAAGGCAGAGTGACATGACTCTTCTGTATGCTCCCATATGTCATTAGCTTTTATAAAAAAGAATCAAAATATTAAGGAAATGAGGAAAGAAAGAAAGAAAACAATTATAAATCATTTGAATAGAGAATAGAAAGTGAATAAGAAAAAAAAAGACCCAAAAGAGGATGTTACAAACACTGTATGCCTGAGGAGCAAGAACAAACTCTGCATTTACTTGTGGTATTAGAAAAACAAAAAATTCCACTGATTTCATTGAGAGCAGAATCATACCTTGGCTTGATGCCTGTGAGATTGCAAAAAAGGATATCTATGTTTTCCATCAGAAATAACCCCTCCATACTGAAAATTCACTGCTACTCATCTGCCAGGGCTTCATCTAGCTTCAAGGACTTCAATGGTCATAACAAAACTCAGTAACTTCTCTCTTTACAGCTAAGTTAAGTCTTTAGTCTCATTTATGAATATTAAGATCTCAGCATTCAAAGTTGCTCACTAATTTTCTTTAAGGAGTCTTTGGACTATTTTAGCCTTGAAAGGTAACTAAGAAAAGCAAAGATATGGACAAGAGGCTTCCATCCACCACAGAAATTTATTCCTCCTTTGAAAAAAATGTAGGATGCCTGCACATCAGAACAGTTCAAAAGCACTGCAGACATAATCAGGAAAAAACCCAAAACCCAAAACTGGAACAAGACAGAGAGGGAAAGATGTAATGCGGAGAGGCATCTGTGCTAACAGGTCAGCATTATAAAGAAGACAGAACAGAAGGATATAACCAAACAGGTTCTACCACTGGATTTCACCAAATTCATTGCTAATGTTTGAACCTTCCTTGCCAGATTAATACTCCCTCAGGTAATGGAGGATATCTGCTATCTCTTCCCTGTTCATTCATACAGCAGGGGTCAGCGCATCACTGACAGAGGATTTCCTGACAAGAGTAGTTTGCACTATGTATGGTTCAAAGCAAGGGCTGCCTCCCAATAGCCCCTCCTTTGTGTGAATGCCCTGACAGCAAAGCTACACACTCAGCTTGTTGGCTTTTGGGGTTTCAAATGAATTCCAATGTAATTTCACTTTACATCTTTCTTCAGAAGGAGGCTGAGCACATGCAGGTCACAGCAACCTGGATGCTAATGCTGAAGACACTAAGCACAAGTGTGTGAGACCTCTCACAAGGAGGAAGGAACTGCAACTACCAAACCTGCAGCCTTCTCAGTCAGAACCTTACCTGAGAACACAGCCCTTTCAAAGATCCTAGGTCTTTGCTTCCCTGAAACTGAAAGTTAGTGTTTTCTTTGAATCCCAGAAAGGAAGGAAAAAAACCAAAAAAACCAAAACAAACAAACAAACAAACAAACAAACAAAAAAAACCAGCTAAGCAAAACTGAATTATTAACATTTATGAATTTGACAAAAAAGAATGACCGTTGCTCCTGGATTTTCAGCTGTTCAGATGGGCAGTGAAATGAAAATGACTCTTTCAAATAGTCCTACCCAGGTGTCAATTAGCTGGGAATCTCTTCAACAGCTTCAGGTACTGACACAAACCCTCTTATCGTTACTGCATTGCAGTAGATTCCTGAGACCTAAAAAGGACTGCAAATGGAACAGTTTGTCTGTTTTCATATAGCTAATGCCTGTCCTCCCAACAGTTCAGAAAGGTTGCCGCTCTCTTCAACCTTGCTTCTTCCAAACTGTGGAGTTCTTAGTAGCTGGAACAGATAATTTTATTATTATCATACATTGTTTAATTTCAAATATAACCACACCCTGCAGTGTGAGGTGGTGCCCTGTCCTCTCCCGCCCTGATAAATTGTTCCCATTACCTAGAGCAGCAATTTACATTCATTATCAAGTGATGGTCAAAAATAATGTGAAAACTTTGGCAAACTAGATGGAAGACAAAGGCTGGGGCAAGGAGTGACTTCTTATGAACCTCATATAGTTCAACAAGGCCAAGGGCAAGGTCCTGCATCTTGGTCAGGGAAACCCAGCATGGCCAGCAGGGCAAGGGAGGGGACTCTGCCCCTCTGCTCCACTGTGGTGAGACATCACCTGGAGTGCTGCATCCAGCTCTGGGGTCCTCAGAACAGGAAAGACATGGACCTGATGGAGTGGGTCCAGAGGAGGGACACAAAGAAGGTTAAAGGGCTGGAGCACCTCTCCTGTGAAGACAGGCTGAGAGAATTGAGGTTATTCAGCCTGGAGAAGAGAAGGCTCAGGGAAGACCTTAGAGCAGATACCAGTACCTAAAGAATGCTACAGGAGAGCTGGAGAGGGACTTTTTACAAGGACATGCAGTGACTGGACAAGGGGGAATGGCTTCAAACTGAAAGAGGGCAGGTTTAGATTAGATATAAATAAGAAATTCTTTAATGTGAGGGTGTTGAGGCACCGGTACAAATTGCCCAGAAAAACTGTGAATGCCCCACCCCTGTGTTCCAGACCAGACTGGATGAGTCCCTGAGCAACTGGATGGTGAAAAATGTCCCTGTTCATGTTAAGGGGGTTAGACCAGATGATATTTAAAGCTTCTGACCTCAACCATTCTGTCATTCTGTGATTCTATGAAATGCTACCAGTAGCCGAAGCCGCAAC
This sequence comes from Acanthornis magna, assembly GCA_036785705.1. NCBI lineage: Eukaryota > Metazoa > Chordata > Aves > Passeriformes > Acanthizidae > Acanthornis > Acanthornis magna. The sequence goes on from JAWUZG010000090.1 coordinate 21,962,673, forward strand.
GTAATTCACACACTCTACATGTTAAATATTCTTAAAATAATGCAACCTGAAGACCTCCTTCACAAAGCTTTTTTCCCTATGTAGTTTTGTAGTATTACAACCACTACAGGTCTGCCTTTCTTAGTGAACCTGTACTTGTGTCAAGCTAGTATAACTAAGGAGAGACCCAGACTGCAAGATACATATTTTGAATAAGTATCAGTTGCTCCTTAACCCTTTTTTTTTTCTTTTGCACATATTGCCCAACCCACATAAGATGAAACTCATTGCAAGTCTGACTGCTGGGTGATGTTGTGAAATGAAAAGATGATTTGGTTTGGCTTTTGGCCATTTGCATAGATATTATTAATGAGAGTTTGGATCTATTTAAATTCTGTTTTCAGCAGACTCAAGAGCCAGGATAAATTCTGTACTTTGTGCATACAGTGAAATTCAGTCACAAGTCTGTACTTGAAAACAACTTCAAACCCAAACTCATCTGGCAACCTGGGCACACCCAGTATTTTATTCTTCCAAATTCTGCCACACACCGCCCACTGCGGATTTACAAATTGGTGTTTAATTGACTAAGCAGACACCTAGATTCTCTTTTCTGTGTTGTGAAAGAAACTGCCTTTCTCATAACCAGTTGCCCTACATCACAAAGACACTTTAGATTTTATCTGGACTAAAGGATTTTGCCAGCTGAAGTCCTGCTAGCACAGGTTTCTGCTGGTGGTTTTGAAAAGCTGCCCAGAAAGGCACCTTAAAGCAGCCATGGAGAATGGTAGGAGATATTGCAGTGATATCTAACAAGACTCACACCATTTAACACACTGAGTGAAAATATACACTATAACGGGCTAGGCTGAAACCTTATTTCTTAAGTTCTTCAACTGAGTTTGTTCCAGGTCAGTATTTAAACAGTTCTGTAATTTTTAGAGTCTGAAATAGGTGGTATGTGCTAAGATTCCATTTTGTTGGTAAAAGCTCCACTCACAGTAGGAAATTTCTTTTCAGTAACATTTCAGCAAAATTTTTCAGCTACAAACCTGACCTGAAAACCAGCTGGTTTTAATATTTTGGAGAAGTAATGTAGCCTCATGCTACATTAGAAACAGCTGATATTCTCATTTATGCAGTAAAAGAAAAAAAAAAAAGATGTGGTACTATGTACAGTAGTACCTAATATGCTCTCTCAATAGTATTAAATTAAAATTTTGACGTTCCTTGTCATTCTTTTTCCTTCAACAAAAAGCAACTAATTTGTTAGCAGAAGTGCCATGATTTAATGGAAATGTTTTTGTTTCAATGGAGGACTCTTTTAAGAGAAAATAATACATATGGCAAATCACTCTGACCTGCCCAAATTAACAACAAAATGGTATCAATATTTAAGAGCAGATTCTATACATATTTAAGGAGGAAAGGAGAAGCACACTGCTGGTAAATATTTATCCAGTCACATTTAGCTTTGAATTTAAGAGAAAGTGTCAGTGATACACAAACAAATAGTGATCTAGTTTTTACAGGGGATGTGACAATTTTGAGTTATAGCTCAGCTTTCTAATGGATTTAATCATGTTAAACAAAAGCAAATACTGAGGTGACAGTTATGAACTATGTCTCGGAAGAAGCAGTTAAGCAATAAAAGCTCAGGCACTTCATTTCTTAACCAAGTGTGGCTGCTGCAAAGGCTGTTTGCTATATACCACTACATCCTTTTTTTTCCAGAGCACATGAACCAGGTTTGCAGCATGCTACCTGGTGGCAATGCCAAGATTTACTTCAGTATCTGAGCTCTGAGAGACAGTCACATCCAGGAAGTACTGCAAAATCTCAGCTCCTACTGAGAGCAGCGGGACAAAGAAGCTCAAGAGACGTGCAGGACCAGATCTCTCCAGTGTCCCTTCCAAGTGTTGGGGAGTTGAAAAATATTGTGCAGTTCATCCTGCAGGCATGGCTGGAGCTTCAATAACAGGTATGCAGCACCTGAGAGATCTAGCAAGATCTTCTCATTCATTTAAGTTAATTTATATCCTTGGAGGACATGATTACACAGGCATTGTTTTGAACGGCAATAGTGCCCAATGGAGCTCCCATTCCCGTTGCAAATTCTCACGCCTTCCTTATCCCTTTATGGAGCCAAACCGGGGTGTGGGGGGGTGTGTGTGTGGGTGTGTGTGTGGGTGTGTGTGTGTGTAGCTGCAAGGTAAACTGATCTGGCTGGAAACAACCTATTTTTTTCTGAATCATCACAAGCTGTCCCCGTTCCACCACTTGGTTCACAACCTCACTGTGCAGGCTGCTGCAAGGGTGGTTTGGGGAGGCAATGGGAACAAGAAGCCATGAGCACAGCAGTATGAACCAAGCCAGTAAAGCAGCTTAGGCAGCACTACCAGGGTCTGCCACTGTATGTGTTGCAAAGAAATGAAGGGAGCCTCAACAGCATGCCAACAAGTGCTGGCTTACAAACCCTTGGCACAGATTCATCCATAAGCAGGACACTTTAAGGCCAAACCCCAAATCCCTCATAGCTGTTACAGAAGTCCTTGGTCCACACGAAGATAACTGAGAGGAAATCAGAGCTGTAAATAAATTCATTGAATTTAGGTCACCATATAAGAGATTTCAGGAAGGGAAGTTCTCATGATATAGCTTGGTAAGGGAGAAACAGCATAAATTTTGTACCTCACATGTGTCTTGCAATTAGCTTCATCTGTGCAAGACAAGCCAGGCCAGCCTCATTTCTAGTTTCACAATTAGCAAAACCTTTTAAACAAAGTATATGTTCTTTAAAGTCTGGCACTGGGACCCTTATTTAGGTGCCTGCAGGGTAGGTTTCTGATCTCTTCTGGCTGTTTCCTCTTAGGAGGAACTGAATCACATCCTAAACGTGCACAAGCGCTGGCCTGGCTGAGGATGACTGGCTCAGAAGTGGGGATGGAGCTGCTGGATGAAATGTGGCTCCTCACCCAGGAGATGTGGTCAATGTGCACGGCCCCCACCTCAGTGCCTGGGGTCTGTAACAGCTACTGATAGGACAGGGTGGAAGTGAGAAAAGTGTGAGTGAACAGAATCCCCAAATACACCTACAAAAGCATTTGCCCCAAAGCAGGTCACACTAAAGAGGAAAATAACAATAATGAAATTTGCTTAGGAGATGGCCATCAGCTGGATTAAATAGTAACCAGGAAATTACTGAGAGATTTCTGAAGTTAAAAAAAAAAAAGGAGTCAACTTCAAAGGAAGCCTAAACAAAGCATTAAACTTCATGATGAAGGAAGAGAAACTTGGCCTGACAACACAAGGCATCATGCTATGGGCATGGGTATGTGAGTTATGGGTGCCTGTAGTTTGTGCACCTGGGAGGGGGTTGAAATTTTGGGGAGTACTAATAGAAGGGTGTTCAAGCATTTGTCGATGTTTATTAACATTCTGATTTATCTGTTGTAATACTGATATGGATTCCATACGTGTAGCACACTGATCACCACATGATTATGTGACATTAATAAATTAGTGACCAATTATTAATGAATCTCTGTGATTAAAACCACATGGGTGGAGCAGTTTTTCCCTGTGATGAGAACTAGCAAATTCTACCCTTGTCCCACTGGCAAAAATACACACCGGAGTGGAAGTAAGGCTGAAAAGCTTTAATGCCAGTGTATTAATATAGTTTGTCTCTGAGACAACCCTTTTGGAATTCTGAATTCCTTGATAATTCTGGATTTTTTTCTACTCTTCCTCTAGCAGCATTTCATTGTCATTCATTGCAGACAGGCACATATCCATCACCCTAGATCATATAAAAGTATCTATGTTGTAGGAATTTAGCTCCATAACAACCCTTTTCTACTGCACACCACTCCCTTATATTTGTAGAAATATATTTTAGGCCTTCTTGAATGCGCTGATGTATTTCCACATGTAGGAAAACATCAGTATCAGATGTGAACTTCACTAAATGTGTTTCTTTTGTCTCACACAAAAATCTAATTTTCTCCATCACTACTAAATTTGATGATGGTCAGAAAGCTGTTTTTCCATGCCTTGTTAGAACTACAAAGTTTGAGCATTTTACTACTTTTTTTTTTTAAACCAGCACTTCACCAAGAAGTATCACAGGATTTCAGTGTGTGCATATGCCCATTTCATGTGTTTACAACAGAAAACCTTTCATAAACACCAAATAATTTAAAACATGCACTTTTGGTTTAGACTGGTTTTTTTCACTCATTGATACCAGATCTGTGCTACAGCATCACCTAGGAGTTTAAATTTCATCCATGCGAACTGCCAGCCCACAGTACCACTTCTGTCATGTTAAAGCATAAGAGACAGTGTTTACACCAGTGCTGTGGTCCCTGGAGTCTGGCAGATGATACCTGATCCACTGTAAAATATACTTGGACAAAATTATCTCTGCAAAATATGTATTACACTCCAGCTGGCATTAGGAGTTTGTACAACTGTGTGTCAAGCAACTGCAGTGGTTTTGATCCTGTACTTTGTGCCCTAGGACCCAGTCTTTCATCATGTGGACACACGGCCTTGGATGGTTCCATCGTTCAGGCTCCATGAACTGGGCCCCTACCATCAATAAGATGAAGGGCTTTTTGTGTTCATGAAAGCCAGTCTGTTCTTCACCACTGCACCATCTGGTCTAATAAAAGGTATTACTTCTCACTGTAGGCATTGCTTCTCACTTTTAACCACTTGACAGTTCAAAAGCTTTCCACTCTGAAAGAGCATCATGACATTTCTATATTCTCTCTACCACCAGAACAGTATGTGAGCAGAAAATTTCCATTATATAAATGAGATTCTATTACAAGGAGGCTTCTCCAGGAAGGAGCCTTCAACTGGATTGCTCCCACTGTGTTTGTCTGTGTGGAGAGCTGTGCCTCCTTGTACTCCTCATTTCCAGGGAACTCTGTGAGCATGATGTTGTTTCAAAAACAAGATTTCTGTCCCTGCCTGGAATACAAATACCACACCTGTTTGTAAATCAGTCTAATTAAACAAAAGCCCAACTGTCCTGGAGAGAAAGTTGAACAGCTTTTGCAAGACTTGTTTATTTAAAACAGTTTAGTACAACAAATACTGAAAAGCAGAAGTTCATAAAATAACCTTGGCACATGGATTGGTTCATGTTACAGTTGAAAGGACATGGGATGTCTAAATAGCAGAACTCCTGCTTAAAAATGGAAGGCAGAAGTAAGTGAATGAGTAGTCATCTGCTTCAAAGATGCTGGACTATGAACATCTGCATTTCCATCAACAGTGTTAATGGTGATGAAATGTACCCACTCTAAGTACTTTACCATCTTCTGTGAATACAAAATGCTTGGAGGATAAAAAATAACATTTTTGTTGAACTGGTACACATTTTGTGTACTTTTCCATGTAGATAATGACCAGAAGCTTGATGACAGAGGCAAGAGCAAAATATCTTCAAGCAACTGAAAATATATTGCGGTGTGATATAATTTGTCTTGGTTCTGCTGCTCAATCACTCAGCAGTAATATTTTTCCATGATGTTTTCATACATTTTATTTTATTTTCACAACAAACAGCAGATGTCACCAGGACTTATCTTAGAAATTGATCTTCTAAGCAGCAGCTTAAAAGGCTGCTGGCTAAGGAAGAAGCATGAGAACACACTAACAGAATGCTCTTCAGCATTAGCATATGAAAGCTTTTGATGGTCTGTCTCTGACAAATGGACCCTCTAACATTTCTCAGGTTAAGACATCCTGTGAAAATACTCAGCTCTTCCAGCACACAGCCTGGCAACTGCATCTCACCAGAGCAGATGAAGCATCATTTCCATCATTTCATTTCCTCATCGTGCAGCTCTCCACTACAGTGGTTACACAGCTCAGATTTTAGAAGTCAAACTTGTGATTCTGTGAACGAAACATTAATCACTTATCTGTTGAGTGCTAAACACTTCAATCAAAAAGTCATGGCCATGCTTTTGCTCTTTTTAAATGAGAGACCTTAATGTAAATTTGGTGCATCAGCTTCACATTTTCATTTGATTCACATAGTTTTCCCAGCAAAGATGGGACAAAAAGAAGCTGTGCCTATCAGGCTTGCCTTCTTTAGTGACTTGCAGTGACTAATCTTGCTTGATCTTTCGCCTTCCCTCTTTGCAATTATAGTTCTCAGCATTTTATTTTTGGTGCTTTCCTGAATTATTTAATGCAGGTGAAATGGTTTTCTGCTGAAGTTTTGTGGGAAGAACCAGTTCTTTCCCCATAGTACGCCACTTAGCAACTGTGATTGGCAAAATGAAAAGGGAAAAACCATCTCTTTACAGATGACCAGTCTAGTGATATAGCTGTAGCTCCTTGATCCATTTTATTTTATGAAAAAACTGGTTTAACAAGCAACCAGCCCCATATTTTGCCCTCATCCCCTTTTTCTTCTCCTATACATCTTCTCATCTGTATCAGTCCTGTGGAGCTGTGCTGTGTATTGGATTGCCAAATAATTAAATTTAATAATAAGCTATAATACCTTGGGGTTTTTTCCTTGTAATGTATAGTCTGAATTACAGTGGCACTGGCAACTGAAGGAGCAATAAACTACAGAGTAGGTGTGGGAACACAACTATGAGACAAGATACCTGGCAGCAAGGACAAGAACTACTTAAGCCACTTTTGCTATCCTAGAAAATATCCAATATCTCTAACCAGATGGGATATGGAGAAGTATGATCCACCTCAACAGTATCTGTTCTCTGTCACACATTATCCCCATCATCATTGGTAAGCATTGTGTGAGCTTGACTCTCCACCTCAAGTTAACTTAGCACAGTTGAGAGATAGATCTTAAATGTCTCTCTTTCCTGTGTTTTTAATCTCTCTGTGATTCACTCTTCTCCCTTTTTCTCCATGATCCACGCTTCCACACACGCTTCACTTCGGCAAATTGCTATGCAAATTGTGTTCCTACATTACTGAGTTTTTTTTAAAATTGTACTCATGAGGAATAGTTGCATCCTGTGCTATGTGACAGGTTAAAAACAGAAGTTACTTAAATATGAATGTACATATGGTATCTTACTGACTTTAAATACACTGTATAATCTTTGCCTCAGCAGTTCTATTGGTGCAGAGTTTACTATTAAAAACACCCAAAAGTGATGTTTTTTCAACTGTTTCTGATGTTCAGTTCATAGCTGTAAGGATTAGTCTTTTCCTGAGATGCCAAGTTTTCCCATATGCCTTGAAATGAACAATACTGAAAGGCCTTTACAGACTGATTTTAACAGAAAACTGCAAGGTCTTTCCCTTTTTTCTTTCCTCAACCTTGTGAATCCATCTCTACTCCTCCTCGAACCAGCTCCACTCTATCCTTTTCTCTGCTCCATTTTCAATGGTTAAAAGGATTTGTGGAAGGACACTTGATTATGTTGTCTATTGAAAATTATTTCACTCATTACAGGGTCTCTAAAAAGACTTAATCTTGTTTAAAACATTAATATGTCTTAATTATGGTAGTTGCATAGTGCCAGTAATGCAGAGTCAGAGTTCCAGAACAGGAATGACTAAAGTGCCTTCAGACTCCTTGACCTTCTGACTTGGGGGGCTGAGCCACTCATAAACATCTATTAAACTACTAGGATTAAATGACCTTGCCATAGAAAATATGGTCTTTGGCTGCATTAGAATTTACTTCATGTGTGTAACTAAATATCTACCAGAAAGAAAAAAGGAAAAAAGTAGGATGTGCATTGCTCTGACGGAGATGTGCCACAGAACTGTAGGGTCTACCAGCGTGCTGAGGCGCTGGTAGCTCGCTAGGAGCAGCGTGGCCAGACACCCAGCTGGGTAGGAAACCGAGGACACTGTCTCAAGCTGTCATCCTCTGCCGGGGACCAACACCCTCAGACATATTTTGTATTTTGAGTGGATGCCTGTAAATCAGCATGTTTGGAATTCTTTAGAAGATCAGCTGACCACCAATTTCCTGGATGTACATTTGGCTTGGGATAGTTCTCCTATCCTTGTAATTATTTTGGTTTTACATGCAATTACTTGTATACTTCCTCCTTTTATATTGCTTACATGTTTAAAGCTATTCCCAGTAGTTCTTTTCTAGAGAATTGGAAATACTGAGTCTTTTCAAAAGGTTGAGTTTGGTCATTCTACAGCATTAGCCTTAAAATTAAATTCAAACAAACAAACAAACAAACAAGCCTTTGGAACTTCTCTGTAGAAGTCTTCCAAATAATTTCCAAGTCTGAGCTGTTTTAGGTTTGATTAAAAATCGTCCTCTTCCTGATTACTTTCAGGCAGTTTGATGCAAACATTACAGAGTCAGGACTCTCTTGAGTCCCTGTCAGGAACAATGCCTTTAACATAAAATAAATAAACTCTTTTATTTATAGACACCAGGCAAATCTGCTTTAGTTCTCCCCAGTAACCCTTTGTAGCTCAAAGATCTCACTGTGGTATATACCTTGGCTACCCCTGAAGTTTACAGGATATGTACTTCCATGCCCAAGATATGGAAAGTAGGAAGATTCCTCTACAGAAGTCCACTGACAGGCTTTTAATCTGCTGTCTCTGCTCCCATCCTCTAGGTTTTGACATTCTGCTGTAAGGTTTGGAACACATTTTTGCTGATGCTTTTTGTTTTGGCATATACACCAGACAAAATAGATTGGGTTTGCCTCTTCCTAAGCCAATGTGGGTGATTCTGGTTGGGGCGAGACGCCAGTTGGGTGCACCCTACCCTTGTTGAGTTTCCACCTAATTAGCTTTTAAAACAGTCCAACATTTTCTTCCACTTTTTCTGTATGATTCTGCATTTGTCCAGTTTTCTAACATTTTTCTTGGTGACATCTGCAAAAAGTGCTTTTAATCATATCCTGAGCAAGGGGTCTGATACAAGAGTTCCTGGCAATACACACACATACATGTATGTATACAGAGTGCAGCAAGGAGAGAAAAAAAAATCACTAAATGGATGTGAAAATGCTACCACAGGTTGGTTTTTGTTTGTTTGTTTGTTTCTGGTTTTGGTTTTTGGGTTTTTTGTGTCATGTTGCTTTCAGATGTATTTAGTGTTTGGCATTTGTGTAATTCTTTTCCTGTAAAGATTCTGGAAAACTTTATGGGAATAAAACACAAAGTCCTTAGCACATCTTTTGCCATGCTTTAGTAACAACTACAGATAAACCTATTACCCTCCCATCTTCTACCTGCCCTTCCTGACATGAATGTGTCTCAAGGATTACCGTGTGAAACTAGCATTTTATATTCGGGAACTTGAAACACACACCACAAGATAACACAGAATCATAGAATAGTTTGTGTTAGAAGGGACATTTAAAGGACATCCAGTCGCACCCCCTGCGATGAGCAGGGACACCTTTGATGAGATCAGGTTGCTCAGAGCGCCATCCAGACTAAATTCAGGCAACTGTGCAGCATGGCCAGCAGCTCCTCCTAAGTTTCCACAGCCCATTTCCACTGTCCTATTTACTGGCCAAGTCATCATTTGTACTTTAAAAAGAGGCAATTACTCCGGGACATCTGAAAGCCACATTTTCAGCTGCAGCACTGTTTTGTATTCTATTTACTGCTTTTACTTATTTCTGCATGGTACCATCTGGACTTTATCTCCTTTCTACTTCCTCATGATTTGCAATTTCCTAAGTTCCTGCACATATTTTTTGCATTTTGTGGACAATCAGCAATTTTTTAGCTTCACAAATACAGCTCAGCATTCCTTCACTCTATTTTTAGCTCCGACTGGCTACTAGGAACTACAGCCTGCTAGTTTGGAGCCTGCTAAGGCAGTGGACTTGTAGATCAGCCTGGCAGATGGCTCAATTCTTTTCCAAAAGCTCAGCGAGAAGGCATCTGCCATTTCTAATCAGCCAGTTGACTGCAAGTCCTCAGACACAGCTGATCCTTGAGTTTGTCTTCACGTGTTGCTTGAAGGCCTCAGTGTACCCCACACAGCTCACAGCGACTGAGAAAACACCCTCCATTCACTCCCAATTGACTCCTCTTGGGTTTGTTTGGTTTTAGGATAGACTCTTCCATTTGGAAGGGACCTACGCTGATCATCTAGTCCAACTGCGCGAGTAACTGAGGGCTGACCAAGTTAAAGCATGTTGATAAGGGAGTTGTCCAAATGCCTCTCGAACACGGGCAGCCCTGGAGTATTGCCCACCTCTAGGAAGCTCGTTCCAGTGTTTGACCATCCTCTCGGCAAAGAAACGCTTCCCAGTGTCCAGTGCTGGCCACTTAAGGAGCAGCTTTGAACCATTCCCACGCGTCCTGTCGGTGGCTACCACGGAGAAGAGCTCAACCCCTCCCTCTCCACTTCCCCTCCTCAGGAAGCTGCAAAGAGCAACGAGATCGCCAGCCCCCAGCCTTTTCTCCAAACCAGACAAGCGCAGAGCCCCGGACTGCTCCTCGGAGGCAATTTTTTGCTGTTTAGGTTTGCTGGGGGCGTTTGGTTTGGGCCCCGCCTCGGGAGGGAGGGAGAGAGGGAGGGTAGGCGGGCCGAGAGAGAGAGGGAGGGACGTCGAGCGGGCAGGCGGCGGCATTAGCACCATCGGAGCGGCGGCCGGGCGGGCAGGAGGCGCTGCGAGCCGCGGCTGCAGGTGGGAGCGGGGAGCCGCGGAGGGCGGTCGGTGCCTTGCGGGGAGCGGTGGGATGTGTCGGGGTCTCCCTCTGGATGCAGCGCCTGCCGAGCCGCGCGGCAGCTGAGCCCTGCCGTGTCCAGGGCTGCGCGGTGTCCCGGGGACATCGCCGGCGTTTGTCATCGCCGCTGCCTGCCCCTGCCCGGCTCCCGGCGTGGGGGGAGCAGCCCCTGCTGCAGAGCCGGGGCACGGGGGCTTCGCTGCTGCCCGCTCTGCTCTGTCTCTTCCTCATTTTACAGCAAACTGTGAGGTACCACAGATCAATAATCTTCCTCTTACGCGTGTGGAAGGCGTTCCTGTTGTGTTGCTTAAAAAGGAACAAACGAAAAACCTCTAAGTTAGGCGCTTTTTAAAAGCACATTTCCATTGTTGCTGAGCTCTGCTTTTCGGTAAGCTTCTATAAGCATGCCAAGTCAAGACGGAAAACAGTTCAGAATATGAACTGTAGAGTCTGCAAAACAGATGGAGAACCGCGGATAACGTGGTGGTGACTGTAATTCTCTCTGTTGCTTCCAGGTACTTAACAACCCCAAAAAATGAAAGCTTTCCCATCATGTCTCTCCATGCAGTAGTGCTCGCCAGCTTCAGCGGAACAGAAGTCTTCAAGCACGCCTGCTCTGAAAAGGTGAGGCAAGGGAGACCTCTGAATGGTGGCTCAGTGTGCTTGTTAGCTGGGGGGACTTCGTTCACAAACCACCTTTTAGTCTTCAGTGGTCGTAGTAAATTACCTTTAAATGCTGCTGAGTTGGGAAACACAGTCCCAGTGTTGCGGGCAGGGGAGAAAGGAAGGCTTCTTTTATGCAAGGAAGATGTCAAACTGTCAGTGGGTTTCATTTGTTATGGCAGTGTGTTGTGGTGTTTCTCATGTGCTTCTGTTGTTGTATTTCCTTTTAGTGCTCTTTAATTGTTGTTTTTTTTTTTTTCCATTTGTTTGGGGGGCAGTTATATAGCCTTTTTCTTCTCTGATGTAGTTGAAATCATAGCATCTTGAAAGTAAATGGAAATCTTACCTGAATTCTCAGACCACTGGTTGCTTGCGATAAGAACCAAGAGATGGGAATGTTGCTTAAAAAAAAAAAAATCTTAAAACTCTGCACCCTGAATAGCTATGCTTACTGATAAAGTGCTTGCATTTATCCTGCTGTTGGGCGGTTGGGATACTTGCATTCTAAGAGGTAGAGTCTGTTAACTGCTTGTGAAAACAATTTTTAAAAAAAGTAATAAAATAATGTAAAAATGTTTTCTGCTTTATCCACTAATAGTGACAAGATGATATTTATATGTACAAAGCCTGCCTTCATGCCAGTTTCTCTAAAGGAGTGCAGAGGGGGAAAAAGTAGAAAACACTAGCAGATACTGAAAAGAGTATTTTTCTAAGCACTGGCATAATCAAATGCTAAATATTTTAAATTGAACATGCTACTTTTGGCTTGAAGCATTATTTTTCAGTTAAAAGGGAAATTCTCTGTGGGTTTTAATTTCTTCTGCTTTCCATGAGTCTGAAGGGTATCTGGACAAAATCTGTACTCTGAGTCACCCCACTCTTCCACGTAGGAAGTGTAGAGGTCAATGACACGGGGTGGCCGAGGACAGCATACCTTTAGTTCCCTTATGTTTGTATGGGATCATACAGTTCAAGGGAGGGTGAGAGGAATCCTGGACATGCTTCAGTGTGCAGACATTCTCGCTGATGTGGGGAGAAGGCACAACACCTTGGTTAAGTGCCTTTTAATGATGTGCAGGTTGGAGCAGGGCATCCCTTTGGTTTCCCTGGCTTCTGTGATGTGCTGTGCAGGTCCATGAGATGCTTGAGGCAGTAGGTGGGTGGGGGGACAAATTTTAGGTTCTCACAGGAATTTATGAGCTTTGGGAGCATACTTGTTGCTTTGCTGTCCTGAGTGTGTCATAGTGCCTTGTTGGAATTAGCTCCTGAGTATTTGCCCTAAATTGCTTCCGTGGTTCAGCTTACCCTGGTTTGACAGTGTGGTAAATCCAGCTTTGAGGGTAGAAATACTGAATTGGAAGCATCATGACTGCACAAAGTGAAGTGCTGATCTGGTATAGACCTGCTCAGGTAGTTCAAATGGATTCAGAATTTTGGTCAGCTTGTACTGGCAGGCTCTTATGCCAGCTCAAGTACTATCTATCTGTGTCACCTCTGCCTTTATGCTGGGTCAGTCACGTTGCTGATGTGAGCCACATGTACTGTGTTCTATCAAATTAGGTGATGTGACCACACTTGCTTCCAGTTATTAGAGCTGGCAGATCAAGCAGCACGTGGATCAGATGTTTGTGAAGTTGGATCGTCATAGGTTTAGCTTATAACTTGTACATCTAAATAGGCTGATTTCCAAATACGGATTGGTGGTTCCTTGAATTCTTTTCCACTCCACTGCTGTTGTTTTGGTGGATACACAAATGTCCTATTCAGCATTTTGTCTCATTTCTGCCTTATGCACATGTTCAATCCTCCTGCTGTGGAGAGTTTTCTTTTGGTCACCTGCCTTCTGGAGTGAAATGAGAGATGCAGAGCACTCTTCAGACAGTGCATGCTTCTGGGGAGATTTTCAGGCAGCCAGAAATGTAGGCAGGCCTCAGAGCAGTGTTCTTCCTGCTTGGATGACTGTGAGACTGAGGGTGTCATTAGCAGAGTGCTGTTATCTTATAACCAAATTGTCTGCCTCTCTGTTCCTGTTGTAGTTAAACCACGAAAGCCTAAAGGTGGCGTTCACCGACTCAGCGTGTTCTTCAAATTCCTCAGTGAGGATTAGCTGCCTTGCTCCAACACCTCAAATCTCTGTCCTCTCAGGTAAGGCCAGTTTGTTCGAAATTGCCTCACTCTGGGGAGTTTTGGTGCTGCTTGTAGTGCTAGCAAAAACTATCAGTGTTTGTGTGTACTAAACAAGTCTAGTTTGTTTGAAGAGGGTTCCTTTCTAATTGGCTTTGAGGGTGGTATAACATTAAAATACATTATCCAATTTGCAAGTGTGGGTGTTTTTTGCCTTTTAATGGTAGTTTGGCCATTTTAGTTAATGCTGACGTTTTGCATGTACAGGTGAATCAGGTTGCCCAGAAAAGCTGTGGATGCCCTATCCCTTTAAGTGTTCAAGGTGAGGTTGGATGGGACTCTGAGCAACCTGGTCTACTTGAAGGTGTCCCCACCCATAGCAGGGGGATTGGAACTAGGTGATCTTTCAGGCCCCTTTCAGCCCTACAATTTTATGATTTTTTTATTATGACACTACATGTTATGTTTTACACAGAGAAGAGGATATTTGCAGCCCAAATTAAGGTATTCCTCTGCAATTGAAATGTCAGTAGTTACCAAAATAGCTTTCTTTTCATGAAAAGATTGAAATATGTTTGTTTGAAAGTCAGCTAGTTTTAATTTTTCCCATTTTTGTCCTCGTACTGCCATGGCTGGCTACACTGGCAAGATGTTTCTTTGCAAGTGCAACCAGTAAAATGTGCAATTTTGCTGCTATTTTTACAAGCTCTCTGTCCTAGTAAGTGGCAGGTGACTGGTCCCTATTACTGACACACTCTGGCTGATTTTGGTCTGACTTTACTAGGATAACTTTGCTAACAGCTCTTGCAGTATAGCTTATATGTGATGGGCTTGTTTTTTTCAGTTTTTTCTTGGTGAGAACTCCTCTTCATATGGACTTGCTCTTTCAAAATACATGAGGTTTTTGTTTTGGTTTTGATCCCTTCATTAGTAAACTTTCTTATCACGTAGTTCGAGTGCATGCATGCTTCCAGGTGAGAGACTCGTGGAGAAGTTTACTGTTTTCCAATGAGATATGTCCAAGGAGGGCAACCTCTGGGCAAAGTCTGCTGTCTGCAAGACTTGCTGCTTTTTTCACCAGCAGTGTTTAACATTCCTCCTGGTCCTAACTAGGAGTTCTTTGTCCTGGAAATGATTCTTCTTGATTGTATCTATTCTTAGAATTTTACAACTGACTTATCTTCCCCAAAGGAGACTGTTGTTAACTTCATCGTATTGATGTGGTCAATGGTTTCTTCTTGAACATAGACTTTGTGTCTAATCTTTCAATTACTTGGATTATGGCAGTTCCTCTGAGGCTTTTTTTGGGTTATTTTTGGTTTTTTACTTAGTTTTGTTTTGTTCAAGGTATAGGACTTCAATTTATTCTTCAAAAGCTATTGGTTGCAGTGCATGCATCTGTGTCCTGCTAATGTTGCCATGTCTGCCAGTAAAAGCAGTTTTTCTATTTTCTGTTGAGCCACAGTTTTGCAGTAGATCACATGGGACCTTGGCAGTGCTTTTGATTCTTTGAGGCATTATAATGATCTTGCTGTGACAGGGCTAAGTTTATTATGGTTTCGTGTAAGTGTTGCCACCCCTATGAATAATGGACTGAAGGTCGATTTAGCCATTTCCACTCTGACTGAACTGAAACACACAAACACGTTGCACTTGTATTACTAAGTGTATTTTTAAAAATCTTTTCTGCTCTATTGATCTTCCGTATATCTTGCTGTAATATAATCTTCTCTCCTATTGGCAATAGGACCAGGACCAGTAACAGTTTTGTTATCCTGTTTTGTGAGCAGTAATAGTTTTGAGCATAGTGACAATCAGTCACCACTGAAGTCTTAGCTGATTGTGTTTGGATAGCAGCAGAATACTTCACTGTTGGTTTATTACCTTACCTTATCAATGACAGAATTGCTTCCTGAGTGCAGAAAGCAAGAGCTTTCTAGCAGGCAGAGGCAGCAGTGAGTGGTGAGTGAATTCAGCTGTTTCCTGTCTTCTCACCTATATAAAAAATAATGTGTGTTTTATTAATGTTGCATATTAACCTTTTCTTAGTAGTGTTTGCCGACACTCTTGGTTTCTTCAATTTTATGAACAGATGAATCTTCAAGGCCAGCAGTGATTGGACATGCTGGAAGTTTTGGATCATACCCAGACAGTGCCGAAGCTATCAAAGACATTCTCATGTCTGTTTTAAATGCGTCTGGTTTGAAACCCTCTTTGGTGTTGGAGCAGAGCACAATGCAGGGAGCTGAGCAACCAGACAGTGATGTGGAACAGTGGGAAGAAAGCAGCGCTGGGGACAGCCATGATGACAGTGACAGCGATTCTGTACATCACAGTGCTGCCTGTACACAAACAGACATTCGGTTTACAAGGCCCCGGGTATGTTGGAACAGCACAGACTGTGATTCCCCCAAACCTTCACTGGATACTTCCCCTTGTCCCCATTATCCTGATGGAGATCCTGCTGCTTCCTCCTTGAACGGTTTCGCTATTTCGGGCACGTCCCCTCTGAAGCGTGACTGCTTTACCCAGGTGACATTGACAGGAGGCACCGTCACATCCGTGGTTGTGCATACTGGAAAAGAATGTTATACCTCCCCAGAAGGAGACTTGGCTTTCACAAGCGTGCTCTCAGATTCAACTGTTGGTAAAGCAGATCTAGTGAAATACCCTTATGCTGTGGAGCCTGCACCTCTCAGCAACAGTGACAGCAGTTCTCCCAGTGGCCTTTCCCAGTCAGAGCCAGTCAATCCAACAGGTAACTTTACAGCTGCTCTTTTGTTGTAAGTTTTCTGTGATAGGAAAGACAACTCTAATTGAAGTAGGCTTTGTTTATGGTGATTGCAAATTAGACAAATGTTGTCATTCAAAATAGGAGGGAGAGGAGAAAGCTTAAAGCACAAGGATATCCAGAGGGTTGGACTTGGTAAAATGGGAGATGCTCATGCTTGCAGTAGGCATCTCTCATGATGCAGAAATGCTTCTGTTATATGCAGCTGTTGATAAAATGTAAAAATTTCTGATCTGTGAGCACTGTAGAACATCCATTGGATGAGCTTTCTACCAACTTTATCTTGTCTTCACTGTTACCCTTTTCCCAATAGCAGATAGTGTGGATCTGGGCATTGGGTAGTGATTCACTGGTGTGTGGTGGCTCCCTGTGTCATCTTGTGTTTGATGTGGACAGCTGGAGGAGACTGTGTCCTTGGATTCTGGGGTTTTGGAGGCAGGACATTAACATCCAGTTTATTATTATATCAAAATTGGCTTGTTCTGGACTGGGGCTGTTTTTCCTTTTCCCCTTTCCAAGTGCAACTGAGGTCTTGGAGACAAACTCCGATCTGATGTAGAGCAAGATCTTTATACCTCTCACCAGTTTCCAGCCTTATGGACAATCCTGTGTGTTCTCTGTAAAGAGGACTGATTGAGGCCTGCTAGCAGAGGGTGCCCCTTGAGCAGGGTGCCCTCTGTCCCTGGTGTGTGAAAGGTCTCTGGGCAGCACAGGCCTGTAGGTGAGGAGCTGTTCAGTGGGAACGTTCAGCACCTGCCCCTGAGATGGCCGGGGAGCAGCTGGCCTGGCCTTGGGGCTGTATGCACCTTTTTGAGACGTGCCAGCCTTTCTGGGCTGCAGGCCAGGGTCCCTGCCCCTTGCCGGGGGCAGCAGAACAGTCCCCTCCTGTTTAACACCTAATGTTGATAGGAGCAGCCTTTGGTACAGCGATATGAAGCATTTTGATTTTGTTTATAAAGGGTGTTATTGGTATCTGAGGACTTACTCTTAGTGTAGGGCCACAAAGATGTTCAGATGGACAGAGCATCTCTCCTATAAAGACAGACAGAGTTGAGGTTGTTCAGCTTGGGAAAGGCTCTCAGGAGACCTTGTAGAAACCTTCCAGTACTTAGAGGGGCCCTTATAGAAAAGAGGGAGAGTGATTAGATACTAGGAAGAACTTTTTTACTTTGAGGGTGGTGATGCACTGGAACAGGTTGCCCAGGGAAGTTGTGGGTATCCCATCCCTGTCAGTGTTCAAAGCCAGGCTGGATGGGGTCCTGAGCAACCTGATCAAGTGAGTGATCTTTGAGAAACCTGATGTAGTGGAAGGTGTCCCTGCCCATTTGGGCAGAGGGTTTGGAATGTCGTGATCTTTAAGGTCCCTTCCAACTCAAACCATTCTATGACTCTATGATGACAGATCATTAGCTTCAGAAAAATGTTGCAACTGAGGCCTGATTTTTCTGCTGGAATAAAGGCAAAGAGCAGGGAGTGTTCATCCTGCCTTTGTATTATGAATAAAAATGATGAAGGGTTTGTTGATTTGTTTTGGTTTGGGTTTTTTCTTCTTCCTTTGGTCAATAGTAGTTCTAGTGGTTACACTCCACTGATCTCCACTTCCAAGTTCTGATCCTTTCTAGGTGTTAACCCACAGCTCCTCCAAGGTCTAATTTGGCAGCAAGGTCTCAAACAGGCACATGCCATTGCAGGACTGGGTGTTCTTAATAACACCTCTGTCATCCGGGACGGGCTGTCGTCAGCAGTTAGTATGTGACGATTATGGCTGTTTCCTTCTGCTGGGTGTTGCGTTGGCCCTGTGCCTTCGAGTAGTGCCCGTCAGGGAGAAGGAAACCGCACCCAGCAGTTGGGGCTGGCTGAGGCCAGTCACATGTGTTTGGGGAGCTGGGTCTGGAAAACACAGCCCAGGCTCTCCGGGTCAGTGGGGACTTCAAGGCACGTGTGTAAGAACAAATAAATTGTGCGTGACTCGACCTTCTGGCACGAGTCGGATGTGTCACAAGCTTGTGTTGGGGTAGTAGCACTGCTGGCTCTCCAGAAAACAAAGGGAGCAAGGAATGTGGCAGCTAGGTGACTGAAGAAGAACATCCTCGATTTTACTAAAAAGTACTTCTCATAGGAGGCAGGATCCTGGTAGACACTTGGCATTGTATGCTCTGTCTGCCTTAGGCTCAGGCGTGTTGTGTACAAAGTGAAAACTTCAGCATTTCATCATTCCTTGTTGCTTTTAACCATTTAACTCACTACTGAGTAGTTTGAGTAATGAGGCCTCGTTCTCTTCTGCACTGTCCAGTACTATGAGGATGTGAAAAGTGAATAATAAAATGGAAAAGAAATACAGTGTCTAATTTGAGGGCAGGAATTACACAATAGCATTTCCTGACTTGCTGTTCTTTTGATTGCTATCTCAGAGATGGTGGTTTCTCAGAGGAGAATTCCTGAGGCATGGACAAGATAGAAGAAAATTGTGTAATATCACTTAAATCAGAATAAATAATTTTTTTCAGTGGGATTTAATTTTTGTTTAATGGGATTTTCTGCTGGTCCCCTTAGATTCCTATTAGGCCTTGTTCATATGTTTGAGGCCACCAGAGAATGGCCCTTATTCAGCCTTTTGAAAACGCTCTGTCATTGTTAGTGAAGAGCTTTTGACTGAGTTTGGTGTTTTCTGGGGGCTTTGTTGTGGCTGGTGTGTCACTGAGAGTTCACAGGGCTTGTTCTTGCTCTTAACCTCTATGTACATCAAGGACACTTCCTTCTCTGGCTCTTATGGCTCTTTCTCCAGCTCCAGTAGCCTCCAGGCAACAGTGCTAAGGAGCAGAAGGGCAACCAGATAATTTTTCTGCATCAGCCCCAGAGTTGCGTCCCATTGCTGGGTGTGCTGGGCTTCTTCCCTGTGCTTCTTTTACATTCTTAATAATTAAAGATGTGAGTGGGATGCAAGAGGTAAGCAAAGGAGCAAGCTCACATTAGATTTCAAGACTATACTTAAAGTGAATTCTGTCTTATCTTTTAAAGAGGAAGGAATACTTTTCCCACTTCCTTATTTCTGCGTATTATATTTAGTTCAGAGAGTACTGTTTGTTAACTGACGAGAATGTAGTCTTTTATCAAGCTATAGAGCTTATCTAGTAAGATGAATCACCAGGTAGGTATGAAAATAACTTAATTAGGCCATTTAAATCTGTCCTGAAAAGTCATATTGTCAGCCTTTCCGTTTTCCTTCGTGCTATACACAATGGAGGTATTAATAATTCCGTACAAAAACCCTCCATCTGTGTCGCTACGCTCAAGCACATTATTGACTTTCCAGCCTGATGTCATTGATGCTCAGGGCAGTGTACCGTGGTTTCTGTAAGTCAGGCAATATAAATAATCCAAATTAGGCCTGAGAGTCAGTCACCCTTAGTTGGAGAAAAGGTTTACATAAATTATGATCATATTTTATGGGACCTCTTTAACCAGTCTGTGACTTTTAAATAAATTTAGGAAGGGCATTTTGTTAAAAAGCTGTTGATTATGCCGTGCTATTTGCAAAGGCTTTAAATGGTGTCTGTGTGGTGGCCATTTGCCACCACATATGGTCTGTTTCATCCTATAAACATCATGAGAGTGAAACAGAAACTGCATGAGTTTAAGGTCCAAGAAGAGGTAGTAAACAACAGTAAATACTTGATGTGTGCTCTGCTGCACAGTGAAAAGTTTATACTGGAGAAGAAGATTAACTTTGTTTCACGTGCTCATCATACTCATCAGTGAATGCCAGGAAAACAAAACTGCAATTCTGGAAAGCAGGGACTACTGTGGCTAATTCCACAGTTGGACATACTACAATTCAGTATAGGCTGCATTTGGAAACACGAGGGAGATTTCCTGAGGATATGGAAACTTAATGGCGAAGGGTTTTCCAAACTTGCTGTAGTCTCACAATGCCAGCAGTAGTATGGGGAATCTTTTAAAGGCTGATGCATCTCTCTGCATGCCCGGACGGCAGTGAGATTTGTGTTTATTCCAGCAACTGTGAATGAGCAGAGCACTGGGTTGGCTGGCTGTATCACCAGCTGCAGAGCATCGCTGCAAATCCAGCCACAGGTTCTGTTGGTGGGTGTCCCCAGCAGCTCAGGGCGTAGCTTGGAGAGAACTGGTGTGGGAGTGCAGTGGTGCTATCACAGCACAGCATTTAAACTGTGTTTCTCTGCTAGTTGATGTTTGTGCTTCAGGTTGCCAGAGTAGTTCAAATGCCAGCACGTTTCTCACATTTTTCTCTTCCTTAGCTTCCACCACAGCCTCCAGCCCCAATGATGTTCAGTTTTGAGAAAAAAGTTTGCTTTGCTTTCTGAAAGTCAGCCTGCACGTATCATGGGAGCTGCAGAGGAAGAAGTAACTAGTAAAAGTTCTTTTTATACCCACAGGTTCTACTTCTCCTTTGAACATAAGTGCTATACCCTTGAATCGTTCTTTGCAGGACATCTGCATGCTTCCAGAGGATGTGGAAAAGGTGAGGACAACAAACACTATCATCATAATGTTTTTTACGTTTTATGGTGACAAAACCAAATGACAAGGGGTGTTTCTCAATTAAAGAACTTCCTGATAGATGCACTAATCTTTACAAATACTGTATTTTCCTTCTTCTTGCCCTTTGTGGGTGAACCTACAAACCTAAAATGCCTGTTTCATAATTTATTTCCTACTCTTGATCCATTAATTAAATATTTTAATTATTTTAAAATAATTCAAATATGTAGGAACACTGTACAATTACACATTACATAAGAAGACTGTACATTCACACGTTACATTCTATCATTTCCTCGAACATTCCTTGAGAACAAACTTTAAGATTATTCTAGTAAGTTTAAAGTTACACTAAAGTATGTTACACACAATTTGTTGTAGCTGCATGCCTATGGATGGATTTACCTCATGCTTTTACTGTCAAAAGATGGGGAGACGATGGTTGTTTTTTGTGTGTGCTTATGATGAGCATGTGACATTTGCTGTCAAAGAATTATAGTATGAATAACAAGCACAATAACTCCTTAACAGCTGCAGTAATTCAAGCAGTTTCTCATGGTTTCTAATAAGGGCCCCAAACAGTCTTAGGTGTGTTTCCAGATAGGCAATTCACTCAAGCTTGTAAACAGAGCTAAAGATGAGTAGCTAAAGCTGTCACACAAAACTCTGTGTGCTAAATGTTAATCTTTTCCAACAGTGGAAAAAGAGGGGTTAATGGATTGGAATGAGTAGGATTTAATATAAAAGAGCTTTAAAAATGTGCCTGGAAAAGGAGATTTTTTTGCTGGACTGTGTGCATGTGGTCCCATGTCCTGGGCCCAAGAGGTAATCATCTTTGTGCACAACTCTGGTTTTACTGGAGTGGCAAGTTCTGCATTTGATTTGAAGCTCTCAACATCTGTAAGGTGCGTTTCAAACAACAAAACCTTCTCGCTAAATCACACACCAAAACCCAACAAACTTGTTAACTAGCTTTTCATGTTGATTTTTATGAAAGGTGTTTCAGAAAGGAGACAATATTTCTCCATCTGTAATGTGGGAACTAAAACAAAAGTAATTTGCTTTCAGACACTTGGAGACCAGTGAGTGGATATCTGGATTAGAAACGACAATCTGAGTATTGAGTGAGCCAAGATTTTATTAGCTAGTACTATTGTGCAGAGATTGGGGGCTGATGTGATTACAGGTTAAAAGATAGTGAGAGTTCAGTCCCATTATGAGCAAGGCTGCCTTTAAAAAACTCCAAACAACAAAATAAAACCCAAACCCCACCAAACAAAAAACCCACAAAACTCCAAATACTTCTAGCTTATGAAATAATATCTTTGAGCTTTAGGACTGAAAACTAAGGTACATGTGGTGTCAGTAAGTCCAAGAGTTCATGTTGCGTGCCAGGAAGGAAGTGGGCCAGATAATCTTAAAGGGGCTTTCCACTGATGTGAGTGGGAGGGAACAGAAATGAGAAGCTTGGTGTGTCACAGCCGAGTTGGGACTGCTTTCTAAGGTGAGGGAGCTATCAGTAGGCAGAGCTGAAAGCTGATAGTCATGCTGAGTACAGAAGTCCCTGTATTCTGTTTCATCTTTTTGCAGCGCACCTCTCACTTAACTGCTTTTATCAGCAGGCTATGCTGATAGGCTGTGCTCTTCACTAACTTGAGGTTTTTTGAATCTTCAGAGTAGGAGATACCTCCCAAAAGGAAAAACAGCTGTTTAATTATTTTTTTGCTACTGGAAAGATAGGAAACTCCTGGACTCCTAAAGTTCACTGAAAGTTGTCTCTGGAGAAACTGTGCACCAAGCAAGTAATGTTAATCAGTGTTGGGGAAAAGATAAAACACCCAGAGGGATTTGATGGGTGCTTTTTAATGCTAAGATTAATCTTGTCTGCATGTATTTGTCTGTGAGCAGTAAGAAAGCTGTGCTGTCTGTTGTGCTCCTTAAGATTTAGCTATTTCTTTCTTCATGGTTCCTGTACAAGTTGAGGGGATGTCATGAATACTGAAGTTGAGTGGTACAATTTCCTGAATGTAAGCCACTTTTATAGAGCTTAAATTATCTTGCACTCAGAATCTCTAGCCTTAGATACTGCCATACCTTTTCAGATGTAAGTTTAGATTTGCACATTGCAGTTGAGAGGAGAAAGGGAAAGTATCCTGGCTATCTCTGGGTTTCTGCCCACACACCTGAGTACAGCTGTCTCATCCACTTTTGAGGTGAGACTGGTCTGGGAACTGTGCTCAGGCCATCAGCAGTAGCTCAGGTGGGCTTGGTGGAATGCTCTGTTAGACCTCAGGAAGCAAGGAATACATCAGTGATATTGGGAGAGGGAGCCCCAGGTGTGTGTGGATGTCTCAATGGTCCGTTTTCCTAGAGAATGGGTGACGAGGGCAGCCAAGATGGCAAGGGACATCATGAGGAAAGATTGTCTGTTTTGGAAATGCTACAGTCAAGCTTTGGAACAGCTACCATTTTTTAAGGCAGTAGGAAGCCCAGGGGAGCCAGGTTCCCACTTACCCTTATCACAGACTTTCTGTGTAGCTAGAGTTGGCCATGTAAGTGATCTCACTGCATATTCTCTACTTCACTGCCCTAACTCTTAACACATGAAAGCATTTTACTAGCTCCTGTATTTCCCACCACCGAAAGATCTATACTCCATTCAAAACTTGCCACTTCTGGCCCCCACCAGCTAGCATGTGTGCAAAACTGCTTGTTCACATTGACTTGAAATTAAGTAATGTTAAATAGGTTACTTGGATGCATGCTTGCATGCTAAATAATGCAGTGTAACTAGAAGACTACATCTCTAAAATGCATACATACACATCAGTTAGTCATGTAATCAAGTTCATTTTTATCTAATACATGGGTAAGATAAAAGTAAATTGTATGTTGTAATCAAGGGTGAGACAATTATCTGGGCAGTTGCCTTTTGCATATTGTCTCTGAATTGCCCTTGGGGTGGTTTTTTTGTGTTTAAAGAAAAGGTCGAATAGGTTTGCATCTTTATTTATAGAGTTGAAAAAATATGGGGGGGTAATTATATATTTCACTTCATCTTAACTAAATATCAAATATCCTGTGTACTAATGAGCGTTCCAATCTTGTGTCCAGGAAAACGCCCACTTTTTTGTTGCAGATATGATTATAGCATCGCTAGAAAAAATGAAATGTAATATCCTAAGCCAACAACAAGCAGAGTCCTGGGGTGTGGAGGAAACAAGTGGATCAGATGGCAGCTACCACACTGATTCGGAGTTATCCTCTTACCCTGGAGTGAAGAAGTCTGATTCTTCTGTTACCTCTTCAGACAGTGGTTATGAAGGCAAGTTACTTAATCTAGAATGTAACTTTGTCTGAAAGCCATTTGCTGTTTGTTTCTGTGTAAGAAAATACTAAATAAATCAGGGCATTGCTTGGAACCAAATCCTCTATTACCTTCTTTGAGTCTCTGCAGAGCTGTGTCCATTGAAGATCGTTATGCCACAAGTGTTTTTCCTGTAGGTCAAATACTTCCTTTTGGATGTTCACACCTATGCTTGATTAATTATAATTATTTTTACATTAAAATGTAATACACGTAAGGTTCAAATCCCACAATCCAACAAGGGCATGCCTGTAGCTGGCTGCTTTTCTCTCTGATTAATTTTTTTTTTTTGGTAGTATTTGTAGCTTGACTCTTTCCTTCTGTGTTTGCTTCTGAAGTATGCAGATCAGGCCATGCTATTGGTTTGAGTGAGACTGCCCAGAGAATTCATTCACATATGGTTTAAGGCAAGATAATAAATACACCTGGTATTATAATGCTTGAGTCAGCACATGCATTTTTAAGTAGATTTTAGTTTCTTGAGTAGTAGAGATCTTAATGATGGATCATAAGTCTAAAGTCTAAATTACATAACTTCTGTAGAAAAATGAATGGTGTGCTTGGACACGAAAAGAGGGGAGACCACTGATAATATAAAAGATTGGGGTTTTTCACTACAAGATTCTGGCTAAGAAACTGAGGTGCATAGGCTTTATGACAGACTCCCAAGAACTGGCCTGCTCTGTATATGTATGAAAACAATTAAAAGTGCTCTATAAATACAGTCTGTGTGCTAAAGTTTTGGTAATGATGAAAAATGTAAACAAAATTGCAGCTACTTATAAGTGCTGGAAATGTTTCACTGATCTTATCCTTGCCCTGGACAGGCTGTGCTTTGCTGCCTATCAGCTCCCCAGTGCATCTACCATCACATCATGAGGTTACCAGATTTCGTTGCCACAGTGACTCGGAGGATGAATATGTAATTATTGGTAAGACTTTAAAATTGTAACTGCAGAAACCGATTAATTGTTCAGTTGAATCTCTTCCATTGTTTGGGAGTTCTACTGATTTAGTAGATGTTATCCTAGGAGAATTAACATGAGAAAGTGGAAACAATTATGTTTGTGTCGCTCCTTATTAGAACACATGCAGAAATACCAGATTGGTGCAGGATTTCCTTTCTAAAAAAGAATGTCTTTGCTGGTTTGAGAGTGTGGTGAGCTGACCCTGGCTGGACACCAGGTGACCACCAAACCACTCTCTCACTTCCCTTCTCCACTGGAAAGGGAGAGAAAACATAACAAAAGCCTTGTGGATTGGATAAGGACAAGGAAACATCACTCAGCAATTACTGTCATGGACAAAACAGTCAACTTTGGGAAATTAATTTATTGTCAATCAAATCAGGGTAGGGTAATTAGAAATAAGATCAAATTTTAAAGCACCTCCCCCCCACCTCTACCTTCTTCCTGGGGTACCTACCTTCTTCACTCCCAATTTCTCTACCTCTTGGGGCTTTCCACACATCCTGTCAGGAGCCTGCTGCAGCATGGGCTTCTTCCCTCTAGGTCACAGCCCTCTTCAAGCATCCTCCTGCCCCAGCCTGGGCTCCTCCACAGGCTGCAGATTGATTTCTGCTCCCCCATTAATCCCCATGTGCTGCAGGGGCACAGCTGCCTCACCATGGTCTGCACCAGGGGCTGCAGAGGAATCTCTGCTCTAGTGCCTGGAGCACCTCCTGCCCCTCCTTCTGCACTGACCTTGGTGTCTGCAGGGCTGTTTCTCACACATTTTCTCACACTTCTCTCCAGCTGCAACTGTGCAGGGTTTTTTTTTCCTCCCGTCTTAACTCTGTTATCCCACAGGCACTACCACCACGGCTCACAGGCTCATCCTTGGCCCGTGGTGTGTCTGTCCTGGAGCCAGCTGGCATTGGCTCTCTCAGACATGGGAGAAGCTTCTGGCAGCTTCTCACAGAAGCCACCCCTGTAACCCCCCACCACCAAAATCTTGCCGTGCAAACCTAACACAGGGACTGAATTTATGTGTAAGGATTAAACCAAAGGAATGCGGGTAAAGAAAGTGGGAAACTGGCACAACCTCAGTCAACTATAGCAGCATTGTTTGAGAGAATTTAGGACATGATCATTTCCTAATTAAACGGATTGACTAGGTTTTCAGCAGCCTCTGCCTCTGCTTCAGGATTAAAATAGAATGTCTCTGTTTTCTTATAGTCATATGTGCTTTGCTTCTCTTTATGACATCCTGAGTTTAGTTTGGTTAGCTTGCGGTTTTTACACACACAGAATTAGAAGCCCTTAAAAGCAGCCTGTGCAACTTTTAACCTTTGTTTTATTTTTTCCTGGTAACAAATGGATTTTTGTTGTTCTCTTTGGTTTTAGAGATTTAATTTTTCACCTCATCTCTCCCTGATCTACAAATGAAAAGCTATCTCCAAAAAGACTGCATTCCTTGTAGCAGGAGTTACTTTGAGATGTATAAATGGGGAAACATTGGTCTTGAGAGCAATGAGCATGGTCAAAACTAATGCTACCAATGTGAATAACTTGTTGGCATAAGCATAATGTGTCAATGTAAACATAATGAAGTGTGTCTTTTAATTGCATTCATGTCACCTGTTACGTGTTTATAGCATTAGCTGGTATGTTTGTGATTGGTGTCTCCGAATATCTGTCAGTGTCCAAAAAAATTAATGTGGCCTCTCTTGGCTCTGCACATTATCATTTATGTTGAGTGTTTTCTGGCTGGACCTTGACCAGCAGGCACTTAGTCTCTCCTTACCATTTCTGCTCTTGAAGGCAGGCTGATAGTGATGATAGGATGCAAAGGTATTCAGGAGTATTCTTCATCATGTCAGAGATATGCAGAGGAGATAAGACTCATGCCTGTTTTACAAGTAGGGCTGAAGTTATTTCCCATATCCAGCAAGGGTGTTGTAAAAATGAATATATTTGAAACTGACACTCTGGTAACACAGAAGGTAGATTTAAAATAGTGCTGAGTAACAGATGCTTTGTTTCTTAAATGGCTTGATAAAATTTTCTCCTTTACTGCAGAACTTGAAGACCTTGAAAATCTGTCTGTCGCCCCTGATAAAAGGTGTGTATCTTTACTATAATAGCCCCGCGGCACTACCTTTTCTGCTGGAGCAGCTTTCTGGTGGTTCTTCTGGCTGGAGCAGGGAAAGATGTGGGAGTGGTAAATTGGGCCCTCCCAAGAAAGGGGAAAGAATGCTGCTTGACAGCAAATGTCTCTGGTGCTTGGCTTAGCAGTGTTTCTCTGGTCCCTGAGTCTTGCTGGAGGGTGGTATCTATGGCTCTTCGAGGGCCTGGGTGTATCAAAGAAAGAGGTAGGAATGAAGGAATGGGAGAGACCTTTTCAGGGATCCAGAAAAGGCAGCGGAGATGCTGATGACATGCTGCTATTTTTCACTGACAGTATTCCTTACCTTTCAGATCATCTTTTGAACCAGGCAGTAATTCTGCTGAAGCAACAGCGCAGGAGTTGTGCAGAGCTTTCAGAAAATACTGGTTGCAGACAGACTCTGCAGTTCAGCTGTCTGGTTGCCTGAGCTCATCTAAGCAGAGAGTGAGTCTGATTGGAAAACAGCAAGCTCTTTATTCAGTTCCCCAAATAATCATGGTCTCACTGCAGCTGCTTCACTGCTAGGAAGAGGAGGAAGCTACATTAAAAAAAAGGAAACAAATACAGATGAGTGCTTACAGTTTATTAGTTAACTTTAGATATATTTTTAGAGAATACCTTCACTCTCTAGCAATTTTCAACACATTTAAGACATTTGTGACCAATCAGGATGTGCTTTCTTCTGGGACTGATATGAGTTTGACTGAGGGGGGGACTACATGCAGGTGAAAACTGAACTTTAAAATACCAGAGTATAAAGGGAGATAAGCATCTCCCACAGCATTTAACGTGTGTCCAGCTGATGGGCTGGTTATCTTCATGGACTTGTCTCTCCCAATAGTCTGTGCTGAAAGAAGAGATTCCAAGAGAACTTGAATCCAGTTTGAATCTGGCTGAAGAAATAAAGATCATATCCAAGTTAAGAGGATCTTCTGGCTGGTCCCCACCAAGATCGCAGATTATATTTAATATTCATCCTTCAGTCAAGTAAGTTTTGAGGGATCTGGGCACTGTCATTTAGTATAGCATGGGGAAAGTTGATGGAAGGAGCTTGGGTTAACAGATCTAGTGTATGTGCAGATGATCTGTGAACAGATCTAGAGCTGGTGCATGGCACAGCCTTCTCCAGTGTCTGTCACCAGCCTCACTGGAAAACAGATGGCATCTTTTTGCCTCTCTTGGCACGTCCTGATTAGCACGGCATGTGCAATTTTCCATGTGATAATACACGTAGTGTTTGCTGTTATGGTGGCAGTGCACTTAGCTCCTGAAAATTTCATTTTGTGACACTGCTGGAGAATATTCTTTACTTTCATCACTTTCCTGCTAATATTTTGTGGGCAGCTGGTTTTCAGAAAGCAGAGGGAGGCACCAGGTCGTGTGTGAGGAAATGGCTGTCTCACCCTGCATCAAATGCTGTTAAGTGCAGACAGTGGGCAAACTGGCTGATCCCTGTGTTGCTGCAGGTTCCGTTGCTTTTTCAGTTGCTAATGTGGATTTTTCCCTCTCCAAACCCCATGATTAAAAATGCCACCTTAAGAAATAGAAAATAATTTAGGTATTTCAACAAGCCATACAGAATCCCCCTTCTTCACCTAGAGGAGTAGGAGTCCGATCCTGAGGTGGACATTTTCCCTGATGCCAGCATAGCTCTTTTGCACTTTGGAAGAATGTTAACTAAAACTGTGTTTTGGGTGCTGAAAGGTCTAACTATTTGCCTCTGTATACAGGAGAGATGCAGTGGTGGCTGCTCAAAACTTTACATGTGTTGGGTGTGGAACCCCGATAGAAAGCAGTAAGTGTTACTAAAAGTGGGAAAAAAAAACCCTTAATAAGTGCATTACTAGCGATCAGACTATAATCTTCACCAACACAGATGTACCACAATTGTAAAATCATCTAAGCCAAAAGGAAAATCTCATTGTTGGATGTGCCTGCCGTAGTCAAACAGACAGTGGAATCTTTCCAATGTCTGGAATTTTTCATTGTGGACAGAATACAATACTTGATAGATGTTCTTCTCATACACAATAAAAATTCATAACAGTCAACAACAAAACCAGCAAAACTATTAAAAACCATCAAACTTCTAGGCTGGAAAGTGCTGGTTTTACATAGTCCAATTGTTTATTTTAATAATTCTTTCCTTGTGCCAATTTAAATACTTCCAAAAGTCTCTAAAAAGAGACTTTATGCAAGCTTATGCAATGTATGGTTTTTTTCTTTTGGGGTGTCTTTTTAAAGCTTTTTGTTTCTTCAGATCTTGATCACAAAGTCTTGCCTGTTTTTTTTTTTTTTTTACATTTCTGATACTTTGTGAGAACTGCTTGAAAGCACAATGATTTACAGAACTGACTAACAGACCTTGCCTAAGGAATCTTTGAAGTGGTGCTCAAGTCTTGTTCTGGGTCAGCTCACAAGGAGCAGTATTTGTCACGGCCTGTAAAGTATCAACAATCTATGATGGCAAATTAACTCGAGGAAATACAAGATGGTGTAATAGCTGGGAAAAGCCCCACAAACCTCTTGATGTAAAAAAGTGTTATACAAACATGACTTCAAAATTGGTGGAAGTATTTTTGTTGTGTATTTTATCTTGTGCCTCTTTTGTGGGTACAGCAAAAGTAGTTTCTTTGAAATCTTTTGGTGATAATTACAATCAGTTGAACAAATGTGGAAATGAGGAAAGCTTTCTGTTCTAATGCCAAGCACAAACCTTGTACATGTGTTCACTATGATAATAAAACCCCCTACTTAAAAAAAATTTTAAAATCCCTTTCCCTTCCTTCTAGTAGATCTGAGTTATTTAGACAGAATAGGTGTACAGACAAGAGTTATGTCCCATAAGTTCTTAAAATATTCACAATTTCATTGCTGTCTACCTGCAGAATATATCAGGAGACTCCGCTATTGTGACTACCTGGGAAAATACTTTTGTGACTGCTGCCACAGCTATGCTCAGTCTTCTATTCCTGCCCGAATACTTTCCAAGTGGGATTTCAAAAAATACTATGTGTGCAACTTCTCCAAACACCTATTGGACAGCATATGGCAGCACCCCATTTTCAATGTGTCATGTATTAACAAAACTCTCTATACGAAAAGTAAAGAAATGGACAGGGTCAGGGTAAGTGTGGCCTGTTTTTTTTATTAGGAATTTCTGGGTCTGAGACTTGCAGGAAGAAGTCCTTAGGGCAGGGTGTCCTTTGTGTGTGTGTATGTGGGAAGGGGGAGAGTTGTTTTTTCTGGCTTATCCTATCACCATTTTTGAGCCTTGCCTTCTCTTCCCTCAGGTGAAGGGGGCAAAGGGAGGAGTTTCCAGCCTATGCCAGAGGTCTCCTGAGCCCTGTTGTCTTTGGGAGGTGCTTCCCTAGTGATTTCTAGTTTTAGTTCATGGAGGGGAGTTGGTCTCCTGCAGTAAATATTTACATCTTCCTGGCTTTTGGCTGTTGGAAAGTTCCATAATTTTTGAATGACTCCTTATGGGCCATTAGGGGAAACACCCTTGGCTCATGTAAGAGCTGTACCTCCTATAGCTTGAGGAATAGTGTTCTGCTGAAGATTACAAGTAGGCATGTGTCCCCTTCTTGGCTAAGGAGACACTTACCTGTTCTCACACAGGTGTGGGTCTAGCATGCATCGAGACCTGCAGCCATTTTTGGCATTAGGACTTGCGTCACTTGTCAGGGAATAAAAATAGCCTTTGCCTGCCTTTGGCTTTCGTGCAGTAGAAAACCCATTTGTTTAATTCTATGCTAAGTGTGAAGTTCCTGTTTTAAGGTGTGGTTTAGTATACTTGCAAGGGTTACTGTCTTAAATAGTGGTGTTCCTCACTTATGAATATATAAATGCAATGCTTTTAATTTAAAAATGGTTTTGTTTTTCTCTTTCATCTTTTAGGAGGCACAAGAGCAGCTTTTTCATTTAAAAAAGCTTTTGAAAACCTGCAGGTTGGCTGAAAGGTATGGACTGTGTCTACACATGAAAAATAGCTTAGTAAAATGTACATGACGTGCTTGTAGGGCCTTCTTTGCTAGAGACATTTGGGTGCCGTTTTAAATAAGTTTATATGATAATTAGAGAACTGTAATAACAAAACTACATTATATTGCACTGCAAATGCTGAGTGAAGTAGAAGTTTTATGTGGTAGCTGTTTCTTGTAACATAGTTTGTTTTTAGATGTTGAATGATTTTAGTTAAGTGTGTATTTTTTTCCTGTTCCATCTCTCTTAGGTTTTTATTCTTAAAACGTCAAAGATACTTATCTCTATGAGAATATTTGTCTTTAAAAAATATGTTGGGATTTTTATAATTAACAAGTGTATTCCTTGAGAGTTTAAAGATTTCTTACAGAAATTTGTCATAATGCTCAATTCAGTTTGTTCTATAAAAATATTCAAATGAAAGTAGTAGTAATCAAAAGTGATAAAGACCAAAACATGACCTTGCTTGTTGCTAGAAGTGAAAGATTTTTGGTGTCAGCTTCCCAAACAGTGGACATAAGTAATACATAAACATTTGAATAATGAGACCATCACTGCAGAATTGCTGACCTTTTTAAGAATGGGCATAAGCAAAATATGATTTAAAGGTTTCTGTTTTCTGTTTGACATAGCCCTCTTCTTTATGCATCAATTACATGTTGTTCACCAAAATCAAATAGAAATGTGTTTTTGTCTCTCTTCCCTGTGATTCCATTACTGAAATAAGTATTAGGATCATTGCTGTACCCTCTGTCAGCATCAGTGATATTTTAAAAGCAATAGCTCTATTTCCAGTGTTCACCTGCTCAGCACGAGCATAGTTTCATCCAGTAGTGACCTATGCAGGATAAAACCACTCAAAATCCTCTTTGCAAAGCAAATAAATAAGCCTAGCTTATTATAATAGATACAGTATGGGATTTTACCTACTGTTCCTGAAGTAGGAGAGAGCCCTTTACACATAATTTAAGGATTGCTTGGATGACTGAGTATGGCAACTCCAATGCTTGAGGAATGCACATTTAAAGTAGATAGTTCATTCTAAATCCCAAACCCTCCAGTTTTTATTAAAGTGATCTCGGATTGGGAGGCGAGATAGGATATAGCATGAACTTGCCTTGTGCAATCCCTGTGTGACCACAGAAGTGAAAGAGGCTTGTTCTGGAAATATAGTTGAAAAACAGCTTTTTGTAACTTGAGTTGGGTTTAATTTCTCCTTGTAGTGTATTGAAAGAATTTGAACAAGTCCCCAGCCATCTGACAGAGGAGATGCATCTCTTCTCACTGGATGATCTGGTGAAGATCAAACGAGGCCAGTTACTGCCCCTTCTTAAAGATATTCTGAAGAGTTCTACCTCTCACGTAGATGGCTGTGAGGTAAGGAAAAAAGAGGGCTGTGTCATTGCAGCTGCTACTGTGAGGAAATACCCTGCTGCTGTTCCCAGATAATTTTTTTCTTAGATTTAAATTCAACTCCTTTGGTGTCGTTGTAGCTCTGTCAAGCGAAGGGGTTTATCTGTGAGTTCTGTCAGAGCGCAGACCTGCTCTTTCCATATCAGACTGCCAAATGTAAAAGGTGCACAGGTATGTTCCAGACTGAATGTTTTTCTTTCTTCCTTGGGGGATTTTGACATATAAAACTGTTTAGACTTGTTTTAAACATGGAGAACTAGATTCACTGAAAACATGTATGTTTGAAAACCTCCATGTGCATTTGGAAACCACAGTCAGCATGTATCTTTAAAACCAGCCTGATAGCTGTTTTCTATCAGTGAATTCAGAGAGCAAAGCAAGGATTTGCCTGACCATGGTTATGCTTGCAGGGGGAGGCTGTTGAGGCTATTTTTTGGATCTATGCATGAGAGAGCTGTTTTATCAGATCTTGCCAGCATTCATTGTAAATTATTACAGTGGTGGTTGTCTTGGCCTTGCACTGCTTCTGTTTACTTTTGCACCGATATATACACGATAGAACGTTATTCAAGGAACACAGCTATTGATTCTTTTTTTTTTCCTGTTTGTTTTTTTTCTCTGAATGCTTCTCTGTATGTATAAACAGAGTGCAAAACATGCTTTCACAAAGCATGCTTCAAGTCTGGAGGCTGCCCCAAATGTCTGCGGATCTCAGCTCGGAGGACACTTTCAGAAACTCCATCACTGGTGCCTCAGTGAAACTGGGTTAGTCTTACTGCTGACTTCAGAAGATGCTCAAAGCCAAATCTTCAGGTGCATGACTAAGAGTTAAACAATGTTGTTTTAGACATTACTGTTTTTAATGCATGTCTCCTTTATGGGGGTTAAAATAAAAAAAAAAATAGAAAAACAAAAAACAAACATCAGCTTTATTATCCTCACTGAAAACTCACCCTAAAGGAGTATCATCTCAACTGGTGACAGACTGGATGTTAATTTTTTGGGCAGCCTTTTGTTGCTATGTTTTGTCCTTGTATGTAAGATTTTTAATACTATATTTTTTCATGTAAAAATGATTCATCTCTGTAATTCTGCAGATAATGTACAGATAGTAAATGAGCACTGGAAGACCTTGCCTGTGTTTGATTTGGAAATGGGGGAAAAAGTGGTTAAGTACAAATTGGTTCTCTGAAAAGCTCTGCAAGAAATAGAAAGGACTGGTCTGCAAGTTTCAGGCAGATGCTAATCTGAAATTGTTACGGCAAATGCTTATTGTGAACCAGTGAATTTTCTTTTAAACACACCTATGCAACTGCTTGTGGTAGGTTGACTTGGCCTGCTGCTAGGTGCTCACCCAGCTGCTCTCTCACCCCATTCCTCTAGAGGACAGAGAGAGAAAATAAGATGGAAGAGCTCACAGGTTGAGGTACAGGCATGG
Organism: Acanthornis magna; assembly: GCA_036785705.1. Classification (NCBI taxonomy): domain Eukaryota; kingdom Metazoa; phylum Chordata; class Aves; order Passeriformes; family Acanthizidae; genus Acanthornis; species Acanthornis magna. Next base: position 21,996,738 of record JAWUZG010000090.1, read on the forward strand.
AAATCATTTGCCAACTACTGTGATGGGTGAAAAAGACCTGAACTGGGGAAAATTAAATTTATGTAAATTAGAAATTGAGTAGGATGGTGAAAAGCAAAGACTAAACCAGTAATGTCCCCTTACCTCACCCACCCATTTTCCAGGCTGAATTTGGCTTCTTCATTTGCAATCTTTCTACCTTATAGCCTGCCCCAAGTGGTGCAAGGGGGATGGGGAATTTGGGTTGCTTTCAGTCCATAACTGCTCCTTTCTTCTCCTCCCGCCTCCTCACACTTTCTCCTGCACCAATGTGGATCCTTCCCATGGGCTGCAATCTTTCAGGATAAACCTGCTCCTGCACAGGCTCTCCAGGAAGATGTAGTTCCTTCAGGAAATATTACTGTGCTCCCGTGGGATCCTTTCCAGGGACTGCAGGGGAATCTGTGCTCTGATGCCTAAAGCACTTCTTCCTCCTCCTTTTTCACTGACCTTGGTGTTTTTGCTCCTGTTTCTCATGCTCTTTCTGAAATATATTTTCTTAGAGGTATCACTGTCTTGGTTTAGGTGCTCAGCCGTGTTCCATGGTGTGTCCATAGGAGCTGGCTGGAAGCAGTTGTATCTGGCATGGGGTGGTCCTGGCCTCTTTACACAGCGGCCAACATGCAGTCACCCAGTGCCAACATCTTGCCATCTCCACCAATTACTCCACTCTAGAAGTTTCTTTCCAGAGCACTTAGAAATGTGAGGAGAGGCAGTGAGTGATGAGGAGAGATGCTCCTGTTTAAATCCACTCTCACACTTGCAGACAAGTCCTTGCCTAAAGGTGAAGTGCTGGAAATTGAAAGCAGCTTTCTTTCCCTGCCTAGTTGATTGCTTCTAATGAAGCCCTTGCCTTCAGAAAGGTAGAGTTGCTTGAACCTGTAAAACCATTTTTCTGTTTGTGCTATGAAATACCAATGAATAGACCCAGGACCTGGAAGCACGTATTAACATTCTGATCTCTCCAATGGGTTGCTGACAGTAATTTGAATGTTTTGTTCTCATTTTGTGCATTTTTAATTCCTCTCCTCATCTGCTTGCTTCACCTTTTAGCAAGGAAAGATCTGTTACCTGGGACTGTGTAAGTTCACCTCCATATTAATGTTCACAGTACTACTAAGCTCACTAACACTTCGACTAATCTGTTTTTCTGTGATCAAAAACAGCTTACTTTCTTACTGCTCTGAAGCAAGATTAGCATCTCTTACTCAAGATCACCAATGCAGGGTAAGATGTGGTAAGAAAGAGCCTACTTATGCAGCTGACTGTATTTAATATTATGCAAGAGTAAATTCTCATTTAAGTTGGGTGCACGACTAACTGAATCACATGAAAGGCCTTGCTGCAGGGATTTTGTGCTTACGAAGGAGTAGACTTGAATGATCCTTCTGTGGGACAACCTGCAGGGCAGCTGAATACATCTATTTCACTATTCATTAATTTAGAAGAACTGATCTGGTTTCTGGCTGTGCTTTTCATGAATGTTCAAGTCTTACTAAGCAGTAGCAGCACACAGGAGGGGGAGCATCGGAGAGCAAGTTCCGTGCATCACATGTTGGTGCTTCACATGGGCTCAGTTCAGTCCAGGTCTCCATAGAGCCTGTGCAGCTTATCCTCACTAATTACTGCTAGGTACCACAACACAGGTTGCAGCAAGGGCAGATCCTCAGTGAGTCTGTAAAGCAGGCAGAAAGTGGAAGGCCTGACAGTATCAACATGCTTATAATCCAAGTAAAACTGGTTAAAATGTTCTGCTGCTGAAGCTATAGTAAGAAGGACTAAGTTGTGAGATGCCAGCAGGTTGTTCCCAACATGGAAGGAATAACAGAGGTCACTATTTGCTGTGTTTGAGGGGATACTGCTGTTTACTTAGGTCTGGAGGAGGGTTGTACCAAACCCACATTCTTGTGTGCTGGTGTACGTCCTCAGGCTATTCACCCTGAACCTCTCCTCTGGTGAGAAGCAAGGCATGAGTGACTGGACCTGTAGACACAAGCTGTTGTTGCTGTGGTGAGAGTGTCTTCTTATCAGCTGCTATCCTAGGATAGCAAAAACCAACCATGATGAAACTGAAAGCATACATTATCTTTCCATATTTGATGATAAAGTGGCTTGGACAGAAAGGGATGACTTCTGTGCCACAAACCCTCTAAATGTCTTTAGGGTGTAGCCAAGTTCTTTGAATTCAGTTTTGAGGCTCATTAAGCCTTTCAGACCAATACTGCGCTCTTCCTGATCATATCTCTATGGATAAGTTCTAAGTTTGGTTGTTTCTAAGGCTAGACCATAGATGATGAGGCAGATCCAAGACAAGAATTTTTTTTTAAGAAACTAAAGTTATATGTCTACAGATAACTTCTTCGCAGGAAGTAAAGTCCTACAGTCCTTACATGTGTAAGCTCTGAATTCTTTGCTAGGAGCTGCATGAAAGGGTTAGGAAAACTTACCGAGGAATTAGGCTGGTTCAAAATAAGCTGCCTGCTCACTAAAAAGCTGAACATGTTTCACATGTTACAAGACACCTTACTTTTCAGCTGGGGACAGGAAATTGTCACACTTGTCTGTTTGCCTGGGCAATGATGGCCAAAGTTCATTCTTTACTGGGGATTTTTATGGTGCCATGTGGATACAAGAGGAGCACTGCTGAAGACACTACTGGAAGAGCAGTCTCAGGGGCTTTGGAGGTCAAGAAACCTATTCCTAACTTACTGCCTGCCTTACTCCAGAGGCAAAATTCAGGTAAAGACAGTTTTATAGTAATTTCCATAGGCACAAGTTTTCAAAGGAATACAATACTAGCATCTCACTCTTGCTGTTAGCAATTTTACCTGCTTTTCCAATAATTATTTCTTCATACCAATTTGTATTTTCCTTCTTAGTTTCAGTTGTGAGTTGTCTGGAGGTGGAAGTGCTTTGCTGAGGCTTTGGGCAGTGCATTGAAGCTGGGATTTTTCATGATGCATCATACAGCTATTACTGTAAACAACAGACTAATACTAATTATCATGTATAGTCTCAAAAATGCAGGTCTTGTTGCGACTGTAAGCAAGTATGTCAAGTACTTAAGTAGTTTTATGGGTCTGTATAATTCCAGGGATGTCTGTCACACCCATTCAATTTAAGAGAAGAAAACATCTACGTATTTTACCAGAAATTATATTTTGGCTGGTTTTGCACACAGCATATACAAACTTTGTCAACAGAAGTCTTTCATCCCTTGAGGAGCCTATATTCATGTTTTTAATCTTTTAAAGGAAATCTATGCCAATTCCCCCACATACGCTCTATGACTGCTGCTTGATACAGCTTTCATTTAGGCCAGCAGTCTGAATAGTCTGAAAAACACCTGAAGTCTTCTCTCTAAAATATCACTTTTACTTACATGGTTCAGCTCTGACAATTATTGGTATCCTTTGGTCTAGTGTACTTGCCCTCCTGTGTGATTCTGAACAAATCTACAAGATCCTTTAATTTTGTATGTGTAAGTGCCATGTTTCATCACACATTGCGTTATCTGTCTTTCCAGAGACTGAAAAGTCTTCTGAAGATTGCAAAACCAGGAGATCGTTAAGGGAAATATGAGTAAAGGAGGAAAAAGAGAGATTGGAGTTTTCTATTAGGAAATAGAATCATAGGATCATCAAGGCTGGAAGAGACCTTTAACACTATCCAGTCAAACAGATTTACAAGAAAGGCTTGGGTAGTGTACACTTTAGGGGAGTGTGGAAAGAGCTGAGCAAGAGTCACATCAGTAAAAGAAGCTCTGCACCAAATAAGTCATATGTCCTGCCTATAAAGAACGACAATAGTTTACATTTGACTAAATAAAAAATAAAAATGCAGGTTAAATCTGTTATCAGTAAGTTAAACTTGCCCAGAACTGGTCTCTGGTCCTGAGAACAAATAGTGCAAGATGGGCCAAGTTGCAATATTCTATGCTTTTGTTCACTGTGGAGTGACCAGATCAAACGTTCGTGTTGCGAATGACCCCACATCCATGCTAACTCCTGCTCTGTACCTGCTGTTGGGAGCCAGAATTGCGCCATGTTTAGGCTTAGCAGTCAGTGTAGCTGTCCGTGATCTAATTAGAAATAACCTCTATGGCTGCCCATGGGTTGCTGTAGCCACTCATATGATCACTAAAGTTTACAGGTTTGTGGGTGCCGACTATTTGCCTTCCATAAAACAATGGCATCTACCTAAATTTTTCCCCACCAAATTGCTCAATGTTTGTTATTTTAGGGCTTTTTGTTGTCTTAAGGCAGAGGAAAAAGGAAGTTGCTTTTTTCCTTTCTCCCCACAATGCAGGTTTTCCCTCAGTGTATCGTTTACTGTTCACTTATTTACAACCAAACCAAGCCCAGTGCCAACCTGCTCTAATCATGGGGCTGGACAGCAGGGGGACTTGGGGGACAACTATGATCCCTAAGAGTGTTGAATATACAAGGTCAAGAGTACCAAAGCACCATTTGCCTTGAAAGCAAGCTGCTTTATACGGAAGAATAGTAAGCAATTGAGGAATTGGCCCATGTGGTTCTGGTGAGCAAGAGCCAGATTCTCTATGGCCTTAAGGGTGAGTATCTGTGGAAATACTATGGAACACCTGTTTAGGTGCAGGCATGGATGGTATGAGCAGACCACCACTTAGATGGAAATCTGACACAAGAAGGCAGCAAGAGCTGGGCACCAAAATGACCGAGTGTCCAGCTGCAGGCGTTATATCCATGGCGTGGATTTTTGCAGTAGCAGTGCCCATTCCACAGCCCTGGGGTGGTACCTGCCTCCTGGCGCAATACAAATGAAGCCAGACATCAATGGCCAGGATCCCATAAAAAGTGCTGAATTCAGGATTAAGGAGGAAGTGAGTAAAAAAAAAAAAAAAAAATGCAGTCTTCTGAAGGCATTATTTCAATGGTCCTTTCCAGTGAAAATCTTTCCAGTGCTTGGAGGTCTTCTCAGACCCAGAATTGCCCTAGTCTGAGCATCTCAGTTCTAGCTTCCTGCCAGTGTCTGCCTATGATTTAAAAATGGTGAAGTCTGCCTTGAATGATGGACTGATGCTTGTTCAAGAGAGCCCAGGGAACAGGGCAAAATACTTCTGGAGCATCTTTCAATGTCAGCTTTTAGCTGGGAACATAATTTTATTCAAGTTCCTGTCTTGTCCCAGCACTTTGTTGCTGATGCTGTGAACAGTGCAGTGTCTGGATGTTCATGGAGCTGTTTGGACAATGGACATTTGCAGGAGTTTAGCTGGACTGATCTCTAACAGCTGCTGCCACTGTCCTTGTGTCACGTATCTGAAATGATCTGACTCGCTTTACTTCCCCAAGCAGCAGCAGCAGTTCCTCTTGAATTCCTTTCTCTGCTATTTTAGTCAAGGCGTTTCCAGTTGTACATAGAGGCAAAATGAAACAGAGATAAATCCCCGATGTTACCAGCCCCTCTTCTCCTATGCCTGCTTGTTTTATCCACTTTTTAAACCATTTTTGCCTCTTTACAAGCCAGATTAATGTCTTTATTATAAAACAAATAATAAAATACTGTTGCTATTCCATGAGCTAAGGGTGGTACTAAGGAAGATGCTTGCAAAAAAAGGAAAAGAAAAAAAAGAAAAAGTGCTGTCAGGTCCTTGGGAAGACCTGCCTGCTGCCTTAGGAGATAACACCAAGAAGCATTTCTTGGAAGAAAGGGATCACGATGCATAAATCAGAAGGAATGTGGTGTTGTGGTCACTTCAAAGCAAGTCAGTGACTGCTAAAATGCTGCTGTTGTGCATCATGGAGCATGATGTGGGAAAGGAGAATTTATTTGTCTCACCTGGGAGCCATTTTACTGTGCTCTCATCTCTGTCCAAGAGTTACTGCAAATCAAGCTCCCCTCCCTGAGTTCTCAGAAGGTCAAACTAAAACCTGGAATGGTTTTACTGCAATAGGATATGTTTTTAGGCCTCCCACGCATTTCATGGATGAGGCAAAAGAATGTGACTAGCAATTTATGTCTTAGCAGAGAGGATATATCCATGCAGAGGATTATATATTACGGAGTATTCCCTAAAAGCTAGCTTGGACTGTAGTAATGCCTAGCTGCAACTGCAAAGTTCCTCTCACAGGAAAATACTTTGGCACAGCACTTTTCTGTGCCAGCACAGCACTAACATGGCCAGCATGTTGTGCTGTGTCACACTACAAAAAAAAATTGTGGTCTGTGACTGAAACAGAGCCACAGGGCTGCTTAGAAGTGTAAGAAAAGATTGAGAAGTCACTGAAGTAAGAAAATATGATGAGACACAACAGTGATGGAGACAGACTTTCTCAGGAAGGATGAAATGCACAGAGAAGGCTGAAGACGCCCTGTCTCTTCTCCATAGTGAAGAAAAGTTGGATTATGTTTCATCAGTGTATTAGTCAGCAAGTTAACAGCACCACAAAGCAACTGGCTCTCTCAAGAGTCTGCTCAACAAAGAGATGTGGTTGCCCCAGCCTCCCCTCTAAGTGCCTTCAAAGACTTCTGGCTCACTCTCCTTGTTCAATAGCACTGTGTCCGCTCTAGGGCTCCTTCCACGGGTCCCAGCAGTCAGGCATGAGGCCAGTGCCCGAGCTGGACAGGCTGAATTCCCCTGACCCTGATTCCCAGGATTTCTGCATCTGACAGACTGATGGGAAAGCAGAAATAGCTACCAGCATATCCCACACACTTCCTATTTCAATATCGCATTCGGGCTACTTAACACATGTGCTTCCCCTTTTCACACAGCAAATGTGCACAGCTGCTGCTCCAGCAGGTGCTGTTTGCTGATGGCCAAGATGGTTCCCTGAGTCAATCTTCTAGTCACTCCAGCCAGGAGATGGGGAAATCCACAAACAGCCCATCTGCTGGATCCTGATCTGGCCTTTAATGCTGGGTCCAGGGCCTGGCTCCGTGGTAGTTTTATATCCGCACTGTGCTGAGTGCTCACCAAAGGAATATGATGACATTACTCATATTTTCTCAGCAATTTTCCTTACAGTTTCCTCTTTCCAGACCTCCTTTCCGCAGGGAAACTCTCCAGGCCATCCTACCCTATCCTTTCCTCTCTAGGTGCCTGCAGACACATCGTTCACTCCTACCTTCCAGGGGTTCCTAGTTTCCACAGCCACACCTTTTCTCCCTAGCGTTTTCTCCCTCTTCCTCTGGCATCTGCCACCAGTGGTTGTCTGGGGCCATCAGCAATCCTTCCTTCTCACCCTTCCTGCCAAGAAGGTGCACCTTGGTCCCTGCAGCTTATTGCCTCCAGCCACTGTCTCCTGGGCACTCATCAGGCCCAAGTATTCTCCTGCTCTCTCTCCGCATTCCACCTCCAGAGGGGCAACCTGAAGACCTCTGATTTTCCAGCACATATCACATGAATTAGCCTTCGATTAAGAGCCTTCACTTTCTCCATGACTGAAATCCCCACTGCTCTCTACTGGGTACTTTTTCATCACTCATCCTTTCTTCCAACTTGACCTGCCAGTGAAGCCTGAAACACCTGTCAACAACTAAACTATGACTCTGTTTCCAATGACCCTTTCTCACCTACATAGCTTCCCAGTCTCAGGAATTCAGAATTCCAGTCAAGCTTAGAGGAAAAAACCTCTGATGCTGTAAGATTGAGCTCACACTTTCTTTTCCTACTTCCTGTTGATGACAGAACACAAGCACATGGTTTTGTCTGAGAGAAAAAAGAATTAATTGTAAATCCTCAGACTTTATAATCCTGGAGGTCACAAATGCTCTAGATTTACAAATGCCATTTACCATGCATCATGAAAACATGACACCTCTTTGTCTTCAAAGCTGGGCTGTGCTCACATGTACCATAGTGTCTGACTGTCCTTAGGGTCCTGTTTACCAAATCAACAAATCCGTAGGTGTTGTCAGTCTTTTATGTGCACTGGATCTTACCAGGAAAACAAATACTGAAACCATGCTGGTGCCTAAGGGCAGATTTCTCAAACTACCATCCACATTTGACAGCAGATGGCGTAAAACCTACCTACCTGCCGGTCTTGTGACTCTGCTGTGCTCTTGATCACTTCATGCACTGCTCATGCAGGGATGGAGGGCAGCTGGTATTTACTGCTTGCTGCTAACTTGTCCTGTCTGACCAAGGATGTGTGCAAAACCCCGTCTAAAGAAAAGATGGTTTGTGGCTACACAGAAGTTCTTTTCAGAGTTCTGCCTGAGACAGGGGAAGGAAGAACAAGATGAAAGTTGCTGACACTGAATAATTTCTGTTTCTACTCCAGTGAAATAAGAGATGACCTAAGAATTTCCTGATTTTTGCGAAAAAGCGTTGCCCCCTCCCTCCTCTCTTCTAAGCAGGCATCAGAATGAAGCAAGGAGGGAGAGTGGATCAACCCCCTGCATTTGTACTGTGACGTGCAGTGCTGCAGCATTTGACACCTGTGAGTCACAGAGTGAGAAAGAGGCCCCAGGGTAATGTAGAAACTGAGGGCTGAGGGTCCCACTCAAGCAAGAGGCTCTGGCTTGGTGTATCACCTGCCATGTGGTAGTTCATGCACTGGGGCTGCAGGAAACAGTGGAATTTATACATCAGCTTGAGCTTCTAGTTATGAGTGAGGGTTGTAAGTTGCTTGTAGAAACCCCAGGTGGCCACTCTGGTATTTAATGGTCAGCTATGTGCCTGCAAGTACATATGTCCTTGTGCCTGGTCCTGGGCTTCTCAGCCACGGGCAACTGGACACTGAAAAATAAGACATCACTTAAATTTTACCCTGTGCGCTGCCCAAGGACTTTCCCCTAAGCCTAGACGAGGGGCAAGAAAAGAATGAAGAGGAGTGTCTTTCATATGGTGATCAGAAAGATGTGCCTTGACCTCTGAAGGGTTTTGGCACAGCTCACAGGCAGGAAGAACAAGGAGGGCAGTGACTTGTATCTGTTCACCTCTGTTCCCACCAGCATCAGTCAATGAAGCAGAAACCTCAGCTTTCTTCTCATTGCAAGAGCTGGAAGATTCTTCCTTATCTGGACTCCAAAGGACACTACAGATGGTACAGGAGATGGGGCTGTTGCAGGTGACAGGGACAGCCAAGTGTGCTGAGCTCAGTGAGAAGACAGAACAGGGAGCAGATAATGGTGAAAAGCAAGCACTCGGAGCAGCAGGAGCAAGTCTGTTGGGAGTTTTGTAAATGTGATGGGGCAACAGCCTAGTGCTGTTAAGCACAGATGGTTGCAGCTTTTCCTGTTGGAAGCTCCGCTTCATTTCCCCGGCACACACATCTTTCCTGTGCTTGCCTAATGCACAATGGGGCTGCAGCAAATGGTGGTTTCCTGGGAGGACGGCACGCTCCAGAACCGACCAGGAAATGGCACCGCATGCTCCAGCACCACCGCATGGTCCAGTGACCTGCCCTGTGTGTTCGCCTAGAAACCTGCCTCATTTTACAGGTACAAAATGCGACGGGTGTAGCCACACAACCCGGGAGTGCAGTACACAGTCCTCAATCATTGGCTTTTCCTTTGAAAGCAGTGGGAGAGGACATGCTGCAGTCATTAAGTGTGGCCCAAATTCTCCCCACTGGCTGTGCAAAATCAGTGCATGGGTGTGCGTCACTCACAGCTACCTTGTCCTGTGTGTGCAAAGGGGAGCACTCTCGAGGTGTCTTGCTACACCATCCTTATTACCTGACCCTTACACCTCCATCCAGCTGACCAGAGCCATGAACTGAGAAAGGATTTGGAATAAAAAGGGTTTCTTGCCCATCACTCTGCGGCCTGTACAGGTATGTCTACACACACCTGCTTTTACATGCATGCACACAGAGATGCACACACACACATCTCTATGAATCTGTGACTCTATGTCACTAATTCATCACACCATATTACATAGTGTAGTATGGAATTTAAAAAACCGAGCCGAGTCTCACAAAGCCATGCGAACTTCACGGGACAAGTGCCACTAGAGGGGGTTGGCTGTACACGGCTCCGGTGGTTCCTGCGCTGGGGGATGGGACACAGCGAAGGCGGGGACACCCCCGGGTCCGCGAACGCCTTGGTGTGGCTGGAGCCGCAAGAACTGCAAATCTTGCCCAGAACCAGGGCCAGACCCCACACTGCTGACCTCAGCAGTGCTGTACTGCTGCCTTCGTGCTGCTCTCTGCTCCTAAGGTGCGTCTGCAGAGCCACACCGTGAGCAAAGGGTCATCCCGAGGAGGCGATGCCCACATCCCCCAGCAGCTCTAGCGGCTGCAGGACACAGCTGCACCGTGTGTTCGCATCCAGCTTGGCACCTTCTCATTTCTCCAAGCTTGCCCACTTCTATTCCTGTATTCCCCTAACTCCTTGTATTGTTCACGTTTTGTGAAGGACACGCTGAATGCCAACTCTCTGTGCTGCTGCCACGTTAGCAATGCAGAGTGCGTCCCTCTGCCCCTGGAGCCTGGCAGAGAGGCTGGGAGTCTGGGCCAGAAATCCTGAGTGCATTTGGAGCTCTTTCAGTTGGGAGACACTTCTATTAATTAATCCTGGAAAGCTTTACAGCCATTCCTAAAATAATGGAAGAAAATTTTAAAAGTTATCCCTAGAGCAGCTCAGTGTTAGTGAAGGTTTTTTTTTCTTTGGAAGACATACAACTACTGGTCCTTAAAGAGATATCTGCTCAGGCAGGACCTGGTATGTGTGGTTCCTCCCTGTGCCTGGCACAGCCCGAACTCTCCATCAGAAGCCAGAGAGTGAAGCAGTGCTACACTTGAGATAATATTACTACTACTGCTACTGCTACTGTTACTACTACTACTACTACTACTACTACTACTACTACTACTACTACTACTACTACTACTACTACTACTACTACTACTACTACTACTACTACTACTACAGTACCATGGCACACAATGTAACTGCATCTCATAGCTCCTTCTCTGCCAGCCAACTCCAAGCCCAGAGCACAGAAGGAAGGGCACACGCCTGCTTTTATCTGTGCCTGCATACCCCCTTGCAGAAGCACCTGTTTCGCTCTGTACTCTGCAGTGCAGAGTTCATTTTCCTCACCATGAACAACCAGCAACAGGTGAGAGAAAACCGAAGGATGCTGTTTATTTTACTGGGAATCTTGCTAGCTTCTGGATTATTTTGAATTTCAGCCATGGGTTCTTCAGCGTGCACAACTCTTGTGGAATGACATCAATCCCAAACAACTTTAAAGGAAAAGGAAATTTGCTCTTCTTTCTGCACCATGGAGCTTTTCCTTTCCTGCTCCTCTCAAAATCATGGAGTGGTTGTTCAGACTACATGCTCCATAGGAGGCATTGAAACTGCTTTGGAGTTTCAATTCTAGGCATTCTCCTCTGTATATGAAGCTTTAACACTTAGCCAATGGCAATCTTCATGCAAGTGGCACATTTCCCTGTTTTCTGTGTTTGAGTAATGCTTATTATCATTTGCAAAGTCTCCTTCAGATTTTCTCTCTTCACTGTAATGCCCATGAATTCTATTAAACCTCTGAATTCTCCCTTGCAGGGCTCTTTCTGCTACAACCTGTTCTGCTTCTGCATTTAAATGTCTCTAATTTCACTCCCAGTTCCCACTGCTGCCTATCCATTTTTCTGGCAGCCTGTAGCTGGATACTTGTACTGAGATTAATGACTCCAGTGAAAATCCCAGCAGAAACAAGTAGTTGAGTTTTTACTATGATTAATACAGCCTAGTGGAGAAAGAGTCACAAAGTTACTTCCATCCTTCAGATCCACAGAAACACAATTTCAGGTTTGTTGACAGAGTGAAGCCTCACAGCATCCTTGGCTTGGCCTTTGTCCACAAGGCACCTAAATTCTCCGTGCAGGTTCTCAAGGCACTTGCAGACTCTCTGCTCACACACGGATGGGTTACTGTTCTGTGGAAACCACACAAGCACAGCACTGAGTTCACCTGAGATTGTGGAGAGGAGAAGGGAAAACATGTCTGCACAGCTGAGCAGAGGTTGGAGCTCTCACCAGGAAGTGAAAAGCATTCCTTCTTTGGCTGAGGCCAAGGTGGTTTCACTCCTTGTAACCATAGTGAAGCAGAGCTCACCAGCCACAGGTCAATAAGAATGGAGTGATATGTGGGGGAAAGCACAAGGGGTGGTGGGGAGAGAAAGGAGGGTACTACAGCTGCACAGGTGTCATCAGGCATGCAAAATTCGTGGGGCCAGAGTCATGATGATGACCTGTGTCATCAGTTTTTCATCTCTCCCTTGGCATTTCCCTCTCCTGTCTCCGATTCCCACCTGCCTTTTTTAGTGCTGTGTGTACAGCATCTGTGAAAAGTAATTTCCAGACTTTCCAGCCTCAAGTCAAACAATATTGACTTCTAAGACAATTTACATTATTGACAATCAAGACACACAACAAATCCAAGGCACTTCCAGCCAAAGGTTATGAAAACACCAGGTTTGGGCAAGTCCCGTAGGGCCATACAGGGAAGTCCCTTTCTCCTGTTCAGTCCAGGTTGTAGCTGCGAGTGTTCCACAGTCAGGGAAGACTCAGGCACTGGCTTCAGTACATCAGGGCCCAAACTCTGTTACAGACCTATGGCATAAATCTTTCAATATAGAAAATGTTTGCCTTGGAATAGGCAAAAGTACAGTATTTGCTACAGAGATCAGAACAAACCCCTTCAATTGTAGCTGTGAAAAAATACTGGATTTTGTAATTTAACCAAATGATATCAAAATCTGACACACTTAATAATCATCTATCTTGTTAATTGAATTGTAATAAAATCAGAGGGATCTGATTACTTAAAATTAAAAAGGGAGTTCAGTTCCCCTATGTTTGTATATTGTATCACTTGTACAGACACTGTGTGGCAAATAGCAGGAAGCACCAGCTAAGCCCTTACTGAACAGTAAGGTGGCTAAGCGGTAACAAATCAGAAGCTATGATTCCTGTTCTATTGCAGGCTGTCTTCTTCATCAGGGCACGTAGGCGATGTGGTTTTGGGTTTTGGGGGGTTTTGTGTTTAAAAAAAGCCAGGCATTTCAGATTTGGGGACTGCAACTCATTAAAAAATATTGGTTTTCTTCCTATAGTAAACAAAATATTTTTAAAAGAAATACCAAGATTTATTTGCAAGACATTTTATAGCTTGCAAAAATGTTGCAGTCTTGACAAATACGTCCTAGATGCAATTTGTAATCCAGGAATAAAGTAATCCTTTTTAAATTTTTTTTTTTATTTTTAAAGCAATGACAAGTGTTATGATGTAAAATGACATAGTGCTAGAAGAGAGAAAAAATCTGATCCCTCTCCAAGTATCACTGGAGGAAACACAGGGTCAGCATATAACTTCATTGATTTTACATAGGGCTGAGTCTGCCTTTCATTTTGATTCAACTATATATTCATTGATATGAAACAGACCTTTCAGAGCTGAAAGCACTGATGCCATCACTGCTCCAGCTGAGTCCCAGGTTGTCCAACAGAATAATGTAACATGAGATCTTGTATTTCTTAACTATTTTATCCCATTCACAGTTCCTCTGCTGCAATCCAGGTCACTTCTCACAAGGTATAGGAGTCCAGACTCAGTCTGAGACATGAGGTTTCTGTAGTATGATGATGAGCAAGCATGAAAAGAAAAGGGAAGCCTTCCAAATTTAAGTGTGTTCCTGTAATGTCAGATGAGCCAAAGTCCTTTTCCAAGGTCCACTGCAGCAATCAGAGACAGTAAAAGAAGAAACTGGGGAACAAACTGGGTCAAAAACTTTGTGTCATCCTTCTAAAATTATGTACACACACCCACAGCAGCTCAACCTCCTCACTCACAAATGCAGATTAAAGAAATTATCTGACCTCAAAATGGCTGTGGTTCATCACTGGAGGAGGTGCTTAAACTTCTCCAGCCCCACTTTAGCAGAGGCCCACACCCCTGCAAAGGAGTAATTACTCTGGCCTTAATGCACAGGCTGCATGGCTCCCGTGGGGAAGGAGGCAGACATGTCAAAAATAGAAAGATGTGCTGTACAGGGGAGTGAGGTGGAGAGAGAGGGAATAAAATGATTCTGCAATTCCCAGAAATGGAGCTGACATCATTTTGTCTCATCTGTGAGCTTCAGGTCCATCTCCCTTCTGAACAGACTGGCTTGACACACAGCCACAACAGGAAGCTGCAGCACACATTTGTTTGGAGGGCAGGTGGCAGTGTAAAATTCTAGGAACTTTAATAATAAGGAAATATTTCATGCCTGGTAAAGCTCCCTTAAAATGAGTTTCATGCTCATTCAGCTACACTCAAAATCTGGATTAAGCACACCTGCATGGAAACCATGACATACCCCATATTACATAACAACAGCCTCTGATCAACATTAATTTTGTGTGCTAGAGTGGACCACTAATGAACTTCCACTTTCCTATAGTGGACCAGTAACTTGTACAGTTACTGATTGAGGGTCATCTCTCCATATTTCTTGCTCACAGTACTCCTTGGGGGAGGCAAGGAAATGGGATATATTTTTTGTATTACTCATGCAATAATTTTTAAAATGTTTTTATAAAGTTTTTAATGTTTTCTGTCTTTAATGTCTAGGTAGTTTTCCTTTAGGTTCTTTCTGGAAAAGCAAATGGCAGCCATGTGAATGAGGTTCTGAGGCTAATTCTGAATATTATCATTCCAGACCAAAGGCTGTATGAAGCTGTGTTTTGTTCAGAGGAATTTTAATGGAAGATTCAAAATCCCAGGTGGCAAAGCAGAGAGCTGGTTTACTTCAGTGTACAAATATTTGATTTTAAAGTAATTTTAGGCATCAATAGGCATTTATAGGCTCTTTACATAATATCTGACCTTGACGAGATTTGTATCTTGTCCTATTTCCCACTTGATGAATTAATAAACGACCTGGTACGTATATAAAAAATTCTATGCATTTCTCACAGTGCACTTTATGTTCTAGACACAATTTTAAGTACACTATTCTTCTAATGATAATTTAAATACCTGGGTTATCTGGAAAAACAGGAATGTGAGCATCTGAATGTATTAGACATATATACAGATAAAATCAACATTAAGGCCAACAAAGAGCAACTCAGCCTCATGTATGAATAATTTTTTTCTACAGTTTTTATTGGGTGGGTCCCCATTTCAATTTTTATTTCACCAACTCTTTGCACTGCTTTAAGACAGCCACATATGGTTTAGAAATACATTTTCTCTTTCCTTATTGTACGAATCAAGAATATGTGGACATGTATGCTCCAACTGAGGGAATGATCATATTTTGCATGGGGATATTTGACTTACAGCTATCATCAAGTTTCTTACAAATAGTGGCTAGCTCTGCACTACCCACAGCTGTTTTTGGTATGCAATTATCATCTACTGCTTTTGTTTAAATTATACTTTCATATAGGACAGGATTAAGAAGAAGGAGAGAGTGCAGTGAATCTTTCCAATGTATTCAGTGGCACAATTAATATCCAACTATGGTCCAGAGCATTATGATGTACAGATCTGTTTTCATTTTCTGATGTTTATATACCTGAGGTTCTTGATGTCATTAGGAATAAAATTAATAACATTACAGGCAACATCCAAATACTAGAGATCTTCTAATAAAAACAACCTACAAAGAAATAAAACAGAATGATAAATTAGGAATTAAAATTAGAAATTACAGAGAATCATGGAGTCAGAAAAATATAGGCTGAAGGGGATCTCTGGAAGTCACCTAGTCCTGCTTTGCAGCTCACAAAAGGAGTAGCAAAAGTTTTCAAAAGAGAGGTTTAACTGCTAGAAGCAGCTTAACTTAAGTCACTTATCTGACATTTTATGGTCTTATATAATTTGCTGCATACACATGATGAGTCAGAAAAGCAGGGTGAGTGAGGATCATATTTTGTAATAGTTAAAAAAAATACTGGATTATTTCCTAAGGTCAAGACTCCTGTGCTCCTGAGGGAGACATCTGAAGGTCTAAACCGGTGCTGCTCTGAGAAGGGTTTGGCCACAACTCCCTTCCACCCTGCATCTACAACTCTGCTGTCCAAAAACAGCCTTTACCCAGGCAAACACTTTATATCTAAGCCTAAACTGTAAAATTTCAGCTTTACATCATTTTAGTGAAGTCATGGAAAATAAGCAGCTTGTACCTGTATAGGAAAGAAGAGTAAATTACTGAATGAGAGGTTAAGACAGAAAAAGGGATCTGTTAAAGGGGTCAAGTCTGGAAGGTGAAACAAAAAGTAGGCCCAAAAGATATATAAAAATTGAATCAACTTCATAAAGAAACACTCTCTCATATTGTTCAACTGTGTTAGGTTTCCCTCTGTGACCTTCCTAAGGCATACTGGATATATTCACGCAAGAAGCCTAGTCAAGTTCTGGACTATACACATCCTCTAGAGAGGATCCAAACCATTCAAACACGCAATCCAAAACATCTCCAGAGCCCAGGCAGAGAAACTCTTCTGCAGTTTGTTGCTATTTTATCAAATTCTTTCTTTCCTTTCTAACATAGTAAGTTTTATAAAACTCTGATAGGAGAGCATTGCTTCTGCATTCTTACTGTTGTTTTTACATACAAACTACACAGATGCTGAGATGATATTTAACTGTTGTCTTATGTAATTTCAAATACACTTTATATAATCTGGCATCTAGTTCCATGTAAACCAGAACTTAATCAGTTCCACAACAGATACACAATAAAGTGTATCTACAACATACGCTACCCATTAATCCCTGTAGTATTATCAAATATAAATTGAAATAAGGGTTCCAATAAATATGACAAAGTCTAAGGGCTATAATAAATATGTAGATGAATATAAATAATGAAGATTACTATAATGAAAGAGAATTTATATACTGCATTGGATTTCAGAATTTATTTACATTGTTGGAATCTGTTTTGCAAGGAAAACAATACCTCAGTGCTGAAGATTTCCCAGGGTAGTAACAGATGACTGTAGTCAGAGTAAGAAAGCATTGTCTATATTTCATCAAAATGAAAAACCCAAATGAAAATCCTTCTTTGTGTAAACAAAAATCTACAACATGTGATTCTAAAGATGAAAAACATTTCCAGCAAAAATGAAAATCCAATGCAGACATTCTCAGTGGTAGCTGTGAAACATTCAAGAGATGTAGTATGAACAAGACGGTCTGAGGAAAAACTGATGTCTAGGTCCCAAGTGGAAGTGTTGTGTTGCTTCTTGTAGCAGAAAATTGCTTTTGGCCTTCAGGGTATATTCTTTAAAGATGCATTGCTCATGTTGCTGTGTTTAAGAGTCAATAGAACCTTTCATTTAAAGTATCTTTTGGAATTGTAACCTCATTGACAGAGAGTGATCTTGTATTTCTTACCCTAACACTGCATGAAAATGAAGTGCTTAGAATGATTTTAAACTAAATATTAATGATTCAATACTTAATATTAGATTGGCTGTGGGGATAACTGATTTACATGTTTTTTTTTCTGTGGTACTCTTGCCTTAAATTCTCCATGGTTTATTTTTTCTTTTGTCTCACCCTCTTTTGCCATTTCCTCTGTACCTTTACTGTGTCTCAACTTCTTTCTGATGCATCCTGCATAATTTTCATGGCACTTGCCCAGCACTGCACCTCTTGTGAAATTGTAATTCAACCCAAGTTTTGTCAGCACCGTTCAGAGTAGTTGGTTTGGCATTTTCCTGCCTGAGTAGAGAGGAATGCTTGCACTTACGCCTCGCAAAGACCAATACCCAGCATTGTTATCCTTATGAGCTAGAACTGGACCTGCTGAGGGAGAAGTTACTCTTTCTGTGTCTCTGCTACAGCTTAGCTCTCAAAGAAATCTGGGAACATTGGCTTATCTCCCTGGCTTTCCTGCCCTCAGGTCTGACAGCTTCCAGCCCTCAGGTGGGCACAGTCCACCCCCCATGACATTTCTGCTGCCTTTTCAATCAACTACTTCATTTTGTTATAGCCCCACTTTCTACACTCCCCTGAGAGGGAAAAGACAGTGACACCACACGATTCTCTCTTTTTTTCCAGCCCAGGGCTTCTGCTCTTCGGTCTCAGTCTCACACTTCGTGAAGCACAAAACAATCCATCCACCAAGATGATGCAAGTACCACTGCTGAGGAGCTGCTTGCTGATCAATGGGCATGCTGCTGTATAAATATCTTTCAGGTGTGATAGTTACATTTGGAGATCCTTGAACAAACTTTACTGCAAGCTCTTAGAATCCTGTCACGTTTACTGCATAAATACAAAATCTATAAATAGCATTCATCAGTAATATGTACTACTGGAACAAGAGCCAGCACAACAGAACTTTGTTTCCCGATGAAAGGTTTTTCTATCATTTTTAAAATGGCTTAAATCAGTGAAGCACAGCTCTGGTAGTGGGCCAGTAATATTTACATCTGTTTGGGCAGCGCCAGACTGGAACTGTATTGTACATAAACAGATTTTACCAGACTTTCAAAATAAGATCCAGAAGGGCTTAATAATATCAAGGGACCAACAATTATATTATCTGACTTTTCAGCCTTACTTCTTTAACTGAATTTTCTTTACTGTTTTTCATACTGTTAGAAAGGTATTAATTTCAATATATTATTGTTACTCCTTTTAATTTAATATTACATAATGAGGATAAGTACAGTATGACAGCGTTCTAACAAAATGAAAATTCAAATTACTTACCATTTCTCTCAAGCATCATAAAAACTATTTTGATTTATTTTCTGTCTCTTTGCCTGCTTTATTGACTATGTGAAGATTGAGGAGTTTTATCTATTTAGATACTCCTACAGAATTACAGAAGCTGGGTGGAGAAAAAACTAAACTCAATTTTGTCACTTTAACTCAGTTCATAGGAACAACATTCTTTTTTCATGCTACAACCTTATTCTACTGTGCTGATCTGTGAAAAAGAAATTGTAAATTTTCTGTATTCTATTCTTTTACAGCAGATCCTGGGGCCTGATGTTGTTGACAGAAGTCAGTGAACCTGTACAGATGCCAGGGTTCTTCTCTACAGATCTGTTTTCAGGAGTGGTGCCTAGTTTCCATCTTATTTATATATTACTTAGGTTAAAACTGTTATAATTATAGATCATGTTATTGTTTTCACATTTGTTTTTAAAGGTTAGTCCTTAAATATTTAATCAATAGCTACTTTATATAAACTGGAAAGAGCTTTTCATTCACGTATATAAGCTCACAAAATGCCTGGTTATTTCTGAAGCATACTGCACCGCAAGTTCTTTCTTTTAAATAGAAATCCCTGGTGCAAGTAAAATAATATAAGCCAAGATATTTCTTTTCACATATTCTGAGAAGAGCATGACCATCCCCCAAAATGTAATTTTTTCCATTTTATATGAATCCAAGTTGTATCTCACTTCCCCCATGGTCTGACTCCATGTGATCTAATTTTATTTTTCTTGACACCAGCAGTTTTTCACGTTATCTGTCATATTTTCTGATGAGCTAGGGGGAATGCCTCTACTATCCAGTAGGTAGCATTCAAATCTGATAGGTGGAAGGCTCAGCTTCCAGGACCTGTCAAGAAGACTCTTCCCCAAATTACAGGAAGAGCCTCCCAAAGAGATGCAGGTTGTACTGCTTTGCACCAGTAGCTGAACTGCCAATCAATCTTCTTCTGAGTTAATTTTCGAGAACACATGGAATTTGTAACTATGCACCACAGAAACTTGTCTTTGTGCAGTTTAGCTTTGTCAACATCCTCCCTTGGTGCAGTTTAGACAGCAGCTTAGGATGCAGATGTCTATGGAGAAGTTTTGGCTGCTCAACCATTTCCTTCTTAGCTTTTGCTCCTGACTTCAGATGACTAAAGATATTTCAAAAATCAGAATAATCTCACATTGCAAAACAAAGGAAGTAATCATCTCTAGTTTAAGGTGCTGAGCTATGAATATCTGCTTAGATAAAGCAGATGATAAAAGAATCATAATACATGAGAAGTGACCAAAAAGGGCATTTGTTCTCTTAGTGGCTGATTCAACAGTTTTTGTAGTTATCATTAGTGTTTCAGGAAATAAATCAGTGACACTAATTAAAAAAAACCCCAAACCTATTCTATTAACTTCAAATGCTTGCATTAAAGAATGCTTTTCAGCACTTGGAGTGGTCCTCTGCAGGATCCCTGAATTGGACTTTGATGATCCTTGTGTATTCCTTCCAACTCAGAATATTCTATAGTTCTATGATTTATTATTCCATGATTCTATGACCTCTTTCACAAAAGGTGAGGCAATTAGAGCTTTTAATCTCTGAGCCAAAGGAGGAACAGTAGAATAGAGAAATGCCCCATGTCAGCCATTGCGAAAGCTCCCAGAAACAGTTTTCTGCTGGATAAACAGATTCAATAAGAGCAACTATTAACCCTGGGAAAAGGCCGAGTCTGCAAGTAGTAATTTCATGCTTCTTTCTAGTTTGCTATTAGTCTATGAATGCATACAATGACGCTGATTTCAATCAAAGAATCTCTGATTTGATTTCTTGTATCTTCTCATTAGTAGCCAATTTTAGCAAATCTTTGAGTCACTGTAATTTTCAAGATTATCTATATCCTATATTGCATAATTTGTTGGGTTTTTTTTTTCCTAGTAGGGCTGAAAGCATCTTAGACATCGTACAGTATAAAGACTCAGTCCTAAAGAATTGGAAATCAGAAGGAAAACACAGAAGGGAAGGCACTGATGAAGGTGACTTTGAAGAGAAACTGAAAGTGCCATCCGGAAGCTAATGGCTTACAGAAAGATTTACAAAGATTAAGAAAACTGTCACATACACCTAGAAGCAAGGACACCTCAAGACAATTTTTTTCCCACAGTAATTTTATTTGAAAGTAGATTAACTTGAGACTTCAGTGCAATTTTGCATGTGGACGAGATTAATCTAAATCAAGTGCAGCATTATATAAAACTGTGATGGAAAGAAAAACAAATACTGTGATGAAAAGAAAAAAGACAGACCCGAGGCAAATTAGCAGTAATGAGTTCAGACTTGACACTTAGCTATTGGACTTGAATGGCACTTAAACAAGGAGCTGGAGAAAGGAAGAAATGGGGGAAGTGTCAAAAGGAAGCCTGGAGTTCAATTATAGCCATGCTGAGTTTGAATAAATGGACAATGACGGCAACAAGATGAGGTACCATGGCACAAAAATGGTTCCTAATGTTAACCAGAGGCTGGGGACAGTACCCTTGCAATAGACTGGAGGCACAGGAGGAAGGATATATGTTTTAAAAAGAACCTCAAACCAACAAACACCACACAACCCAATAACAACAGTAACTCTCCTCCCTCCCCCAGTGCAAGACCTCTTAAAGAGCCAAAGAATTGGAATTTGAGGAACAGGAACAAAACACTCTGTAATTTTGTTTGTACTTAAAGCTCCAAAGTTGTGACTCCAGCTTAGCACATTCCAGTCTTTTCCACTTCAGGATAATGGTTCTGGCACCTGCCACATGGATATTGCACAGGGAGTAATTCAGCTTGGAAGACACCTCAGGAGGTCTCTAGTTCAAGCTCCTGCTCACAGCAGGGCTGACTATAAGCTCTGAGCACATTACTCAGAGCTGTATGCGAGGATGGAGACCCACAACCTTCTGGGTAATGTCTGGGCCTCCTTCCAACACTAATGAAAAACAAGACGTGGAGTGCAGGCTGTATTAGGGCACACATCTACTGATAAGTGTGCTTGTTTTCTCTCATTTATAGGCAATCTGTGTTGAAACTGGCTGACAGATCAAGGATGGTGAGATATAGTTGCAGATTTGGTTAAGAAGTCATCGATGACCTGAGGAGCACTGCCTGAAAAATTCCAGGAGGAAGAACAGACTGGAAAGAAATGAGGGCCTAGGATGGAAGTGGAGTGGAAGAATTCCTGAAGTCAGTGTACACAGCACATTCGGTTGGCTCAGAGACAGGGAAGGAGGTGAAAGCACAAGAGGAAACCTGAAGTTACCACGGTGAATAGGGTTGATGAGAAGAAAAGCAGGAGGCTCAGTGGGGGAAGTGGAGAAAAAGCAATGCAGACAAGAAACTCTAGTGCTTCTGGCAGGGAATAAAAGTAGAGTTGTTCAAGCTACTAGAGACAGAAATGATAGAAGCACATCAAAGGGAGAGGGAACATGATTTTCTCATGAGGTAAAACTGACCATTATATTTGGTGAGATTTCAGGTAAAAATCAAAATGAAACCAGAAGAGAATCTGATAGACTATTCAGAGTTGGAAGGGGCCCATATAGGGATTGAACCCATGACCTTGGTGCCACAAAAACACGGCTGTAGTCACTACTGTAGGTGCAATTTAGTTCAAGGCAGTTGAGCCGGCAAGACTTTATCAGGGCTGCAGAAGGGAGAACAGAAAACTGCTAGTGGGGAAATTCAGCATGGTGAAGGATGCAGAGGTAAAGGAAGGATGTGTCTGTGGTGAACCCTGCCAGGTTGCTCCTTACTGTGGGAGAAGAGCAAAGTCAGGGTCTGAAGAAGGAGGGAGGAAACAATTCACAACAAACATATGTGGATCAAGAGAATGCTGGATAGCATTGCGTTCTACTCTAACCGTGGAGAAGTACCAGGAACTTTCTGCTGCACAGCATCACAGCCGGGCTAACATTGATGAGGCAAAAGCACCTGTTCTGTGCGTCAGCTTAGAGCAGAACCCGTTACAGAGGTACCCTTTAAAAATGTGTTTTACCGAGCAATGGCCGTGACTGCCCAGTGTCACACACCGGGCTGGCCCTGGGGACAATTCCCGGTGAAGGGGCGTGTCCGGGGCGTGTCCGCAGGGGTGGGCGGGGCAGGGGCGGTGGCGCCGGTGGGAGCGGGCGGAGGGGCTGCGGCTGCGGGAGCGCGCCCGCCCCCGGCCCCGCATCGCCTGTTGCTGCGCCGCTCCTCGCTGGTAACTATCCTCTGTAACTGTGCTTGGGGATGGACGAGGTGGTCATGGTGGTCCTTGGCATTATTATTATCTTTATTGTAACTATTGCTATTGTTATTATTATTATTATTATTTCCCCCTCGGCGCTCACGAGAGAAAAGATTAAAATTAAAGTTACTCTTAAGCGGACTCCCCCGGGAGCAGCTACCGCTGGCTCGGGGGGGCGGTGACTGCCGGCTGCGGGAGCGGCGGGAGCGGTGCGGGAGTCCCGGGATGAGCCTGCCGGCTGCGGGAGCGGTGCGGGAGCGGTGCGGGAGTCCCGGGATGAGCCTGCCGGCTGCGGGAGCGGTGCGGGAATGCCGGGATGAGCCTGCCGGCTGCGGGAGCGGTGCGGGGGTCCCGGGATGAGCCTGCCGGCTGCGGGAGCGGTGCGGGGGTCCCGGGATGAGCCTGCCGGCTGCGGGAGCGGTGCGGGAATGCCGGGATGAGCCTGCCGGCTGCGGGAGCGGTGCGGGGGTCCCGGGATGAGCCTGCCGGCTGCGGGAGCGGTGCGGGAATGCCGGGATGAGCCTGCCGGCTGCGGGAGCGGTGCGGGAGTGCCGGGATGAGCCTGCCGGCTGCGGGAGCGGTGCGGGAGTCCCGGGATGAGCCTGCCGGCTGCGGGAGCGGTGCGGGAGTCCCGGGATGAGCCTGCCGGCTGCGGGAGCGGTGCGGGGGTCGCACGGGGTGCGGAGCGGTGCCCGGGCAGCGGCAGCATGGGAGGGATGGGAGCAGGGATCTGCTGTCGCTGTCACACTGTGCCCTAGCGCAGCGGTGCCGCTGACTCTGCTGGATGGGCTAGCAGGTGTAAAGCTTCTTCATGCAAACTGGGTCGAGCTAAGCCAAACCTTTTCAGATTAATCTCGGCAATGTAATTACTTTGAGAATTAGGCCCGGCAGCGCAGTCCTGATTTAAGCAAGCCCTATTTGATCCAGTGTGATAGAAATTTTATCTGGGTACAAAGACTTTTGAGAGTGACTTACAAATACAGGATAGGGCACGGGTGGGGGTGGGATACTGAAGTGGAGGCAGTTTTAGCATCTCTGATAGCTGAAAATGTTCTCTTGAGGTTGCATTTAGGGACTGATAGTAGTCTGCATCTCTGTTATCTGAACACTGACCACCCAGCATAGTTTTCTCTGTCAAAAACTTAGCTGATACATTTAATCTTAATACTTCTTTTTTAAATTCGTTTTTGTCCACAGGGTCCCACTAACGACAACTTCTTTATAGCTGTTATAGTTTTGAAAATTTCTGAAGGGCATTTGCTGTGCCTCACTATAGAAATGAAGAAGCTGGTTTGCATATTGCAGATGACTCTGCTGTTTGTCTCCTGCCTGCAAGGTTAGCGTTTCCCTACCAGGCTGGCAGAAATCAATTTCCCTCTCATTCCTCTGCTTCTCTTCCTTTGCACATACTCCACTGCTTAAAGTGAGAGGAATAGGCTGAGGGAAAAAATTGGATGTCTTTCCTCAAAAGAAGCTGTGTAAATGAAATTAAAGGTATGGCTGCAACGTGCATAATAGATGCCAGAGAGGGATTATTTAGCACACCAAAGCATTTACATTTTTCTTTATGTAATCATCATTCAAAAATCAATACGGTGCCCGAATGATTTATTTCATCATTGGCTTCTGTGCTTAGCGGTGCGAGATTGAAAGCAAAACGTCACCACAAACAAATACAGTTTTTCTGTGTGCCATGTGGAACCACAAGCTCTCCCCCATTGGGCTGTGAGCTCTTTTGGGCGGGAGCAGCAATGGTTGTGTCTGCACTATGGAGCTGCCCTCCCCTGTGAGGTGCTTGGGGCTGCTGGGACACCTTGCTGCCCACACTGGCACCCCTGTCTCAGGGAGGTGGAATGGGGAATGGGAATCCTGTTTGCCTTCAGGTTTGGGTTAGGGTGCAGCTGGGGTGAGCATCCAAACCTGGGAGCTCAGGCACACTCCTGAGTGCCCTGGTCAGATGCAGGTGCATGCACTGGAGATGACAGCCTCAGGATACCCATAGGATACCAGAATCTTCCTAGTGAAACATTTTGCATATGTCCCTGCCACTGACAGCGAAATACTGTCTTGCAGACTTCCCTTGGAGGTAAATGTAGAGTTGAATACAAGAGTGTGACTTAGGCTTCCTTTCCTGAGGAAGTTTCGCATCCTGTATTTTACAAGGAGCATGAAATTTTGCTCTTCTAGGGATTTCTGGCAGAATATTTCCAGGCTTCAGTGGAATTGGGTTTTTTCTCATTTCAGATGAGAGGAATAATGTGGCCTTTGTGTTTGCAAGATCAAAGCCTGTCTTTTTTTGTTTCAGCATGAAAGATAATTACCAGAGCTGCACTTAAACCACTATCTCACTCAAAGGTTTGTATGAGTTTTCCCTGGTGGGAAAGGAGCCTTTTTCCACTTTCTCTTCCAGACCCTTCCCGCAGTGATGGCAGGAGACATGACAGCAACTGGATGATGGCACTGCCATCTGAGCAGGTGTCTGGTGTGACAAGACACATGGGAGGGTCTGTGGCCTGGTCCCCAGGAGTCTCTGTCATTGATCTCCTCTGGAGATCTGTCCTGGCTGACTGGTGGGATGATGCTGCTGCCATCCCCTGTTTCCAAAGTGACTGCCTCTACTCCTCGAACAATTGTTAAGATGTACTAACTGTGAATGAGAAGATCAGCAATAGTGACAGTCCAGCAATGGAGTGTGCTGTACGTGTTGCTCCTGAGTTAGACAGCAAGAGGAAACTCAGATGAGACTTCCTTTACCACACCACTACATCATGCAATACTTCCTGGCCATTAATGCTTTTTCCCTCACATCCCATCACCATCTCTGTGACAGACCTGCAATTCCTGAATTTTCCCATGTGCAATGCACACTTCAGGTCACCCTTGGTAAAAAATAAGTCCTCAGAAAACGCTTGCCCTCTGATCATCCATTCAAAATCAGAGAAAGAAGCAGTGCTCTGACAGGAAACATAGACATAGGGTTTTGTTGGGAGCACACGCTTGGGGATCAAAGGGAGGAACTCAGAGCAAAATGTCTTTTGCTCCTCCACAGGCACATGTGTAACCTGTACTACTGCTAAATAATCTGGTTTATTTATTTATTTATTTATTTTACAGATAACCTGTAGGTTTTTCTCAGGAAAATACGGTCATTCATCCGAAGCTATAGTCTCTTCCTTGTTATTAGAGAATCCACGTTTCAGTATTGAGGGATGAATGGAATAAGTACCAACAGTAACAGTGCGGGTTACCAAAATGGAATGAATTTCACCCAGCGGCTAGGACCATGCTGATAGTCCTCCTGCTGACCTTTAGCATTGGCAACATAGGGAGCACTCAACTGGAAGATTCACAAATAGGTAACAGCATTACCAGCTGGACTTGAGGGATGGATTTCTAAATGGATCGTACACTCTGCAAAGAAAACATACTTTTTTTCCCTCAGTATTTTGCTTTTTTCAGGCTCTCCCTGTGCTGCCTGTAGGCAGAGCCCCTGACTCAGCCAAGAGCCCTGAGGCTGGTTCCACTGCATGCAGGCTGTAAAGTCTGAGTGGGATGGGGAATATTCCCCGTGTAAACTCTACAGCCTATAGGCTTCCTCTTTCTTTTCTCCTTCACCTTGTAACCTGGTGACCCTGAGTATTTACAGTGCATTCATTTCCTTCTTACTTACAGGAAGACTTCTGGTCCATTTATTTCTTATGGGAAGAAAGTCACCCACTTAATCAACATTTTAAATAAGCCTTAATTTGTATTTTAATCTGCATTAGTAATATTTAATCTGTTTCTTTTGTGAAAAACCATCCTTATATGGGTTTTTTCCCTAGGGTTTTACTCTGCATCGATATTAAACATATTTCCCTAGTTTAAAATTGATGTGTCTGTATTGGTTTTCATTATTGAACCTTCAATATTTACTCTTCCTTTCCTGTTGTGACATTTTTGCACCAGTAGTCCTTTATTAGATTGTGACTGTATGCCCTTGACTGCTACTGTTTCAGGAAGCCACTGAAGTTGTTTGTAGGGCTTTTTTCTTTAAAGAAAGTCTCAGAAGAAGGTCAACACATCTCATTTTGCTCTTGCAAGCCCTTTTCCTGCAGAAAGTGGACTGTTTTAGCTGGGAACACTCATAGGAATGAGCTAAGTAAGCATGCATTTACATCAGAAAAGTTTCCTTCCTCATAGCATTGAATTTTAATGTAACCCTCTGAGTATGAGGTTTGGGTAGGTGAACCCCAAATTTCCCATCCCACCAACATATACACAGTCTTTTCTTCTCAGCCTATTTAAGCTGCATACCACAAGACGTAAAAGCAGGGTTAAAACTCTAGTGTCAAAGTATTTGGGGAGAGCAATGTGGCAGCACATTTAACATTTACCTCACATTTTAATCAGCAAGTCCAAAAGCTTTTGGAAAAGGAGGTCAGCATCGTTCTGGAATTGATTTTCCCACAGATAAAACACTGTAAATGCAGTGGTAAAAATATTTGTTTCAGAGACCTGAGTACTTTACAAAATGTGTTTGTTCCTCTAGACAGAAATAGCCATATTTCTTATAATAGTGGAATTTTTTCCTCATTGTAGTTCCTGTCACCGTGCTGTTATGTTGTCTAACCTTGAAATGAAAGCAGTTTTGTTAACTTTTTACAAATGCTTGTTGCCATGTTGGGATTGAATTGCCTATCCCTCTCAGGGCAGATAAAAAACCCCCAAAAAGTTTCATTTTCTTGTGTGCACTGGTAAAAGGGAGCCAGTGTGCTGGGTAAAAGAGGAATTGAGTGGGAAAAAAAAAAAATTAAAAACAAGGCAGTTGCTACCCTTTTATTGTTATAATAGTTTTATATGGTCATCATTTTAGATAACAAGGAAACAAAACCCAATGTCTGCTCTTAAGCAGAAGTTTCAAGATGAATCACTGAAAACACGCCTTAAAATAGTATCTTTAGAAGCAACTTCTTTGTTTCATGGTTCATTTCTCTGATTTTTGTATATGAAAGGTCCTGAATGATTGATGTTAGGAAGTGGTCAATGTAATTTTTCTTTTGCTTATGGGAAGAACTCCAAAGATGAAATTTCAGGGTACCTTACAGACAAATTCTTCTTTGCATTTACAAGAAAATAAACAATGTAAGTAATAAATCAAAATCTCTTAATGAACTATACATCTTTTACCCTACTCTTAAATTCAAAAGCATCTGTACTAAGCATCAGCAAATTCTTCTAGCATTTTTGCCCAGTTGTTTTCTTATAGAAAACAGTCCTTGTTTGACAGACATTCTGTAAAGGTGTGACTTTTCTTCCCCTCCCCATACTTTTGCTGTCTTTTTGTACCCTCTCCTGGGTGTTCTTCTGATTCTTCACCTGTGTATCCAGGTCAGAGTGTTCAAAGTAAAAGTTAGATTTGCGATTACCCGGTTTCAGACACCCAGGGATTCTAGAATCTTGGAGTTCAGCTAGGCTTAGAGAAAACAGCAAAGGAACACAACATAAGTAAAAATAGCTTGGTTTACATTTTGCAGGCACAGTGAGATCATTTGCATGTTAGTGACTTGATCAGCTTGGCGCTAATGAGCAAAGTTAGTCAGAACTGTGATTAACACAGGAAGTGTGAGCAGGGACACGCAATGAGCAGCAACATCAGTTCATTCTTTTTTGCCTATGAATTAAAATGAAGTAATTTACGTGTTCTTAAAAAAAACCCTTAGTTTCCCCTAACAGCTCTTTTCTTGGACCCAGCCCATCAGGAGGGATCCTCACTGACTGCTCTGTTGGAAAGCTAGGCAGAATAACTCCTGGCTCCTCTTGTCAAAAAGACCAAGAGTGAGAGGAAAGTATCCCCCTCACCAGGTACCCAAAGCCAAGTGCCTGTCAAGGTGGCTGGTGGGGTTGTCCCCCTGAAGAAGCCATCTCTGAGTGTGGGAACAGGCTCCCTGTGCCTGGTGGGGGATACCTGGGGTGCCATCCATTGATAATCCTGGGGGCATCTGCTGCCTGTGAAGTGGTGAAATAATAACACAGAATCACATGGATAGGTGGTGCCAAGGGGAAATGGGGCAGAAGAAGATACACCATGCTACTCCCTTCCTGATGAGGTGGGCTTGTTGGCCGCTGAAGGTCACCCATGCTCATGAAAGAGTTTATCTCAGAGCCATCATCAACCTTTAAAAAGCTTTTCTTTAAAAAGAAACCTCTTTGAATATGCGTGTCAGTGCGAAGCCTGGGTTTTGGGTAGTAGTATTGGAGGTGTCAGTATGCACAGGGCATTTGGGAAAAATAATTTAAAAGAGAATCTTGCAAGAGAAAATACTGTTTTGCACATTTTGCTTCTTGACAGTTTTAAATGTTTTAAATTTTAAATGTTTTAAATGTTATGCATACGATGACGCATAATCAGTTTCTTTATTCTTATATTGCAAACACAGTTCTTATATTGTCTGTTTGCCTAAGAGAGATTGCTATGTCATAAAAGAGGTAGCAAAGGAGAGATACTTCCCAGAAAATGAGGAAGAGATTTATAGTCAATTGGAGAGAGAAAATGTCCTTAATGGAGATCCTTTAGACCCACCTTCAATCTCCTAGAAGTAACAGGATAGATGACATTTTTTATGTCTGGTTTCTAGTATCAGAAGGAGTCAAAATATTTGTCAATATTAATTGCATTTTTTAAAACAAGTAATGTCCTTCCCCTTCCTTCTTTTCATTTTGGGCATTCTTTCAGTTGAAAAGGCAGTGCAGTTTTAATGCTGTGATATACCAATGAACCTCAGTAAATTTTGTGTGAATGCTACTACACACATAGATGAGAAAACAATTTTTCAAGAAAATTCAAAAGCAGCCCTTAGATGAAGACTGTCATTTTACACTGGTTTTCAGATAACTCCTGCTGGCTGACCTTGCTGCAAAGCTGTGAGTGCCCAAGTATTTGCCTATGTCTGCAGTTCTTATCCAAATCCTAAGGTCCAGACTTTGTCAACATCCACTTTCAGAATTATGTGCCCAAGACAGACAAGCAGAAGGTCAGAAGAGGAACAACCAACCAGTAGTTAGACCATTATTTCAAACACCGAGAGATCTCTTTTGGACAAATATGTTAGAAATATGTCTGGTTCTTTTGGTTTGGTTTTGTTTGGGTTTTTGGGTTTTTTTTTTTGCTGTGGGAGAACTGGAATTGATAAGTCAGCAGCAGCTCAGTTGAGCTGACTTCTTTAAGGAGACCCAAATATATTTAGAATCTTAGAATTTCCACACTACTTTGCCTTCATGGTCTACACACACATATGTAAATGCGTTCTACACACACATATGTAAATGGGTTTTTGCATCCAATGGTAACCAGAAATCCTAGTAGCTGCAAGAGTGGTATCCCCTTAGGCTATGACCACCATGTATCTGCCATTTATTTATCCTCTTATCCTTCCTCTCAGAGGCTTTCTTGTAGTGGGATTTGAGGCCTCTCTTGTATTGGCCCAGGTGCACAGAATCTGTATAGTGGCTTTGTCCCAGGAATTTCAGACAAAATCATGGAATAGTTTGAGTTGGAAGGGGCATTTAAAGCTCATCCAGTTTCAGCCCCCCTGCCATGGGCAGGGACACCTTCCACTAGACCAGGTTGCTTAAAGCCCCATCCAGCCTGGTCTTGAGCACTTCTGGGGATGGGGCATACACAGCTTCTCTGGACAGCCTATGCCAGTGCCTCACCACCCTCAATGTAAAGAATTTCTTCCTAATATCTAATCTAAACCTGCCCTCTTTCATCTTAAAGCATGCCCTTTGTGAAAATTCCTGCTCCATCTGTCTTGTAGGCCGCTTTAAGTGCTGGAAGGCTGCTAGAAAGTCTCCCTGGAGCCTTCTCTTCTCCAGGCTGAGCAACCCAAACTCTTTCAGCCTGTCTTCGTAGGAGAGGTGTTCCAGCCCTCTGATCTTTGTGGCCCTCTTCTGGATTTGTTCCTGCAGGTTCATGTCCTAATGTTGGGATCCCAGCTCCAGAGCTGAAGCAGCACTTCTGTCTCATAACAGCGGAATAGAGAGAGAATACAACTTCCATTGATGCTCCTGTTGATGCAAGCCAGAAGCACACAGCCTTTGCTTAAGGGCTGTGTTATTTTCCAAGGGCAGGTAGGAATGCTTGCTGAAAAGATGTCCATTGGTAGAACCTGGGGTTTGAGAATGCAGGTACCTGTTTGCTAGGAAGGGAGGCAATGAAGTTTTGATGCAAGGCTGCGGAGCAGCTGGTGCGTGGGATCTTAGTAAATGCACAGTAATTTCTTTGTCATTCATGAGTCTACGTCTCTTGCACTCACTGGTGGAACAGATCCTTGGGCATTGAGTAGCTGTAGCATCATGGTTCACGAGCCTGCTGTCCTCACAGTTCTGTGGCCAGACATTAACTTGGCAAAGGTGTCCCTGGGCTTTAAGCAGAGAAAGCTCACTGTGCTGAAATCCCCCGGGATATGGAAGTACGCTTACTTTTACAATTACAGGCAACAGCTCTTCAGCAATGGAGGAAACAGTTTGCAACATACAGCTGAGACTACTGTGGAAATGTAAACAAAAACTAAACCTAGCCTTTCCAAAGGCAGCTGCAGACCCTGTTGTTTGAATGGGGTTTGCAACGTGCCCTGTGCAGCTGGGGATGCATTACAGCATCAGTGTATGTATCTGTACAGGAGCATGGTGGGTCTTTCTTCTCTGAGAAAGGAGTCTGGAACAGATGGGTTTGTGGGGGATTGTTGCAAGCCAGCAGAGCTAGCCCCCAGTTTTTCTTCCTCTTCCTGTTGCAGTTGCAGGAGCAGCTCACATGCATAGGAGAGAGGGGAACCAGGCAAATTGGTGAGACTTTCTTCAGTGTGAGATCTTTGCCTGGCTCTGCTATAGTTCAGTGTTTCTGTCCAATGCTTCTGACAGGTAAAATGGATATTTCATTACACAACTGCTCAGTCATGTAATATGTAATGCTGCGATGAGCTGAAGAACATACGTAGTTAAACATAAACCTTAGATACCTTCCAGAGTAATGCTTAGAAAAGGGTTTAGAGTTACAGTTCTGTCAGAAACTCATTGCTCCTCATGTGAAGCTCATAACTCACCAGGCGGCCAAAGACACAGAAATTCCTGAAGGAACATTAAACAAGGAAAAACAAGTTTAACTAGCAGGCAGACTGCTCCTGCCACTCTTGATACTGAACTCTCTTTCCTTTAAGCTATTTGATGGTTTGTGCTCTTCTTTTATCTCATTTCATCTCTCCTGTGTGCCTGACCTTTAGCCCCGGCTAGCAAAGGGCATTGAAATAAAACCTAAGGATACTCCTTCCTTTTCCCCCACCCTTTGTAACTCTCTGGATGATGGTGGTAGAGCAAAGCATTCTTCTGTCCGTCTTTTATGTTTGGTTTCTCTTACCTCCCTCTCTCTGTCATCCGGCAGAGTGCAGGACCTTTGGAAAATTTACCTTTCTTCTGTCTTTCTTCAATTCCTGGAACCACAGTGCCTGGAGGCTCCAGGAGCTTTTGTAGAAATCAGCCTGAGGAAAAAAAGAAGACGCAAAGATGTGAAGGAAAGAAAGCTGAGTCCCCAGGAGCATTCTGGAAAAAATTCCCAGCTGGATTACACATACCTCTGTGCTTGAGGTGCCAGGGAAAATGGCCAGCACTTCCCAGTGGCTGAGGTCATTTTCATCCTTGAGCGGCAATGTGGCTTCTTGTCCCTGGCCCCAGGTTTTGGGATGGATTCCTTAGCCAGTCTGTACGTATCGCCCATGGCAGCGTTTGCCAGGTGCCTCAGTGGGAACATGGCCAGCCGAATGGGACTGGGCAATCGCAGCCCAGGCTCCCTGCATGCCCATGGCTTGTCCTTGGCACAGCTTCAGCTGCCTGGCCAGGGACAGGCACGGTGGGGCTGCTGCTCATGCCTCACTTGTCTGTACAGGCCACTTGTTCACTTACAGGTCATGACATAAGTTGGCCAGTGGTACCATCTGCAGAGATTTCCTTCCTCTTCAGTGTGTCCAGGGCTCTATGACTCTACTGCTTGGGAGCAGCTGAGCTCAGAGGTGATGGAGTTTGCCATTCATTGCATGAGGCACTGATAAATATCCAGGAAGGGGCTAAACAGATCTGCCTGAGGTCATCTCCAAAGCTGTACTGCTCAGTCACCCAGCTGTACAATGAGGGATGGAAACTGGGCAGCAAAGCCATGTGGGGCTAATGACACTGTCCCTTTTCGGGTTTTGGTTTAGGGGATGGATTGTGTGCACCTGCTTCCTACAGGTCAGTGAGTGCCTGGGAAAATGGACCTCACTATTGACTTGGGGGTGACATGCAAAGGTGACGTGGTCTGTGCATTTATTTAGTAGGATGCAGAGATTAATAGGGCTCCTTGTGCCTTGCTCCTTGTACTGTTTATGCAGGGAATTTTTAAGCAGCTCTCTGGAACAATTTGGGTTTTTTCCATTATTTGTGACAATAAAGAGGGTAAAGTCACCACTATGTGTGTCACTTGGATAGCACAGGGCTTTCCTCCTGGAAGGCCTTGGTTTTTAAATTCCTGACACCACCACCCACACAAGATCAACACAGTTGTGGAGTTTTTGTTTGCTACTGAATTGTTTAACATTTCAGTTTCCCCTGTGTCTCTTGAACGCTTTGTCAAAAGAGCAATTAATGTTTGTTTCAAGTTTGTCTTTTCGATAACACTCCAGCTGATGTCTTGTTCTCCTTTTTAGGAATAGTCATTTAGGGACTCTTTTGAGTCTTCTGACATTTGAAGACACACCTCATGTCTTTGCCTCATTAGCTTTCAGTGCGCGTTGGCCACAGCAGCACAGAAAATGGAGCAGCTAAGTGAGGATGTGGAAACGAGGAACTCCTCTGCTTGTCTGAGGATGTGCTCTGCCTGTTCCCTCATGGTGCAGGCAGCTCCTGGATGGTACCCGCAGGGAGCAACACAAGCAGCATCTCTGTGATCAAACTCATGCAACCTGACACGCATCTGACACTTCTGGTACTTGCTTTCGAATGGTGGATCTTCCATCTCTCTGTGCTCCCTCAAAAATCTTTCACTTTTAGCAGTGAGCAAAATTGAAGTCTGGTTTTCTCTTTTAAAATATGTGCCTTCTCTAGGTTTTCTAACTTAGCTACTATCCCAACATCAAGGGTCTTCGGGACTATATTTTTAGTCAGGTGCTAAATATGTCACTTGCTGAAACTTGTTCAGGCTGCTTCACTTTTGCCCAGGTGTGTCTTAGCCACCCTTGCTGTCAAAGCCTGGCTCCTGCTCTATGGAGAGAAACTTTGAGAATAGGAGCATCCTTTGGGTGAATACCCTTCAGTTGTCTTGCAGGGTGTATTCACATCTCTTCTAGTCTTACCTCAGCAGATCTTCCAAGAAATATCAGTGCCAACCAGTTGGAGAGGAAGGTGTTTGACCAGCAAGATGAACTAAAAAAAACAAAGCCAAACCAAAAAATCAAGAAAAAGCTTCTTTTTGCTTACTTGACATAAGCAACACTGATGCTGAAAATATGAAGGAATCATAACTGGGTTTTTGTGGTGCCAGCTATAATCAGTTTTGATTGCTAGAGGGGGAAATGTTTCCCCCCTCCAAAGATTTTTCCTCTCATATTCTTAATTTATATGTGTCATGGAAGATATTAATCCCAAATACAAGCTCTGACTCAGAAGTTTAGTTAATCACTATGTAAAAACATTACCAGGACTAGATTTGTTCACATTCCCTTACCAAAATTAGAGATGTAACAGGTAAGAGTTTATTGGATTCAGGACCTTTGTGAAAAGCCTGACCTCAGATCATAGAATAATAGAATAATAGAATCACAGAATCATTTGGATTGGAAAAGACCCTTAAAATAACATTAAGTCCAACAGTAAACCAAGCACTGTCAAGTTCACCACTAAGCCATGTCCCTAAGTGCCATGTCTGCACATCTTTGAAATACCTCCAGGAATGGTGACTCCACCACTTCCCTGGGCAGCCTGTTCCAGTGCTTGGCAACCCTTTGATGGAAGAAATTTTTCTTAACAACCTGTA
This sequence comes from Acanthornis magna, assembly GCA_036785705.1. Taxonomy (NCBI): domain Eukaryota; kingdom Metazoa; phylum Chordata; class Aves; order Passeriformes; family Acanthizidae; genus Acanthornis; species Acanthornis magna. The sequence goes on from JAWUZG010000090.1 coordinate 22,031,714, forward strand.
TAAACCTCCCCTGGCACAACCTGAGGCCACTCACTCTTGTCCTGTCACTTGTTACTTGGGAGAAGAGATTGGCCGCAGGCTGGCTGCAGCCTCCTTTCATACAGCTGTAGAGAGATCCCTCCTGTGTTTGGTTTCCCTGTGATGCCTCCACCAGAGAAAACCCACACAATCTTCTTTAGTCTCCCTGCAGCTCCAGTCGATGCAGCACATGCTCCTTCTGAGTGAAAGGCTGACGCCCAGCGCAGGGCACAGACAACCCAGTGCTGGCTGCCACCCTGCAGTGCAGGAGGATGTCAGGTCCCCCTGGTGCAGCTGCAGGAGCAGGACTGCCTCTGCAAACACAACCATGGCAAGGCTGGAAACAAAACCCCTTCGGTTCAGCGGTGTAGGGGGAAATAACTTTTTTTCAGATCTGCTGTGGAAACCCAGCAAGTTCCTTCTGTGTTATGCAAAATTTCCCGTCCCGACGGGGAACTGCTTGTAAGGGTTTCTGAGCAGCAGTTTCAGTGCAAAACTTTGGCCCCGGGCTTGCATGTGGGAGGCTGCAAAAAAGAAGTGGAGATTCTGATCTGTACACTCTTACAAATATTATGAGGAATGCTGGCTTCCATGCTTGAGAGCAAGCGAGCAGAAAGGGTAGGAGAGAGGAAATGACAACAGGTAGATGGAAAAGGGGGGAAAAGAGAAAATGTGCAAAGGAAAAATAAGATAACAAAGGGAAACATGCCAAAGAAGGAGGAAGAGATACAAGAATATAGCTTTTTAAAAGCTGAGAAGTAAATGAAGAAAAGCTAAAAGCAGAGCAGACAGCCCAGGATGTAAGATTTCTAACAGTTAAAAACCTATAAAGCCAGAACATAATGACAGAATGTTCAAGAAGGCACATATGCGAGTGAGCCCAGGTGCATGTGACATTTTGTTCAGTCCTACAGATATTTGTGTGCAAATTTTCGTCTGGATCCGAAGGAAATTGAATTATTCTTTTCTTGGGAAAAAGCTGCCTGTTGTTCAGGAGAGCAGTGTAATTTATAATCATGCAGAGTTTTTTCCTACCATGGTTTGCAGCAGAAGACAGGTACTTGAAATTGTGGCAGTGGGCTGGCAGTGGCTGAGCTTGCAGCAGAACAGCTTTATTTTGGCTGTGACAGCCACCCTGGGGATGCTGCAGAGCCCTGCACCCACGGCCTGGGCGGGGTAGGGGCCCTGGGGAAGCCCCTTCTGCTACCATGTCAAAGCCAAATCTGGTTCACTCACCAAAAATTGCGTGAGATTGAGGCTAAAAGTATATTAGGAGGTTGGTTAACCATGAGCCAGCTTCTGCCAGATCCAGATTCTCAAAAATCATTACTTTGTGTCCTCATAGTTTTCCAAAATAACTGGAATAATAAGTATAATTAAAAATAATTTTTTTCCATCTGTTTCACCATGTTTTTTACTCCTGTAAGCCTCTGGCTAGCTGACCCACCAAAGTCACATTTTCATGTTTTTCCTCCCATCACAAAGATGAATTATTTCCTGAAAGAAAATCAGGATAACTAGGAAACACATTGGGCTGAGCTGGGGTCGAACCAAGATTCTGGTTTTCTTTCATAGGACTCCCGAAACAGGACAGCCAATATTGTTGAACAGCCTCCCTGAATGACATTTCTAGACCCATATCCATTCTGGAAACAGTTTTATCAGCTGGGGAGTCACTGCCAGTCTCTGCTGGAAATGTGGGACTTGCATGCTTTCCTGGGAGAGCCTTAGAGGTGTGCCCTTCTCCCACTGCACCCAGACCTGGGGGCTGACAGTGGCCAGACTTCTCCAACCTCTTCTTGTCACTCTCTCACCATGTATAACCTAAGATTAGCTCATGAACTGTTATTAATATTTCACTAGTACTCCCCATTGAAGCAAATGGATGGTTTTGATCAATAATTCATGGTTGGGCGTAGCCTATTAAATTTGAAGTGGGGTGTACACTTTCCTGTTATTTATTTATCATTGCTTTTATTTTACAGGGTGGTTTTTCCCCCTGCTATTTCATTTTTCACTTGCTTAAATGCCTCTCCTTCAAAGTTCAGAGTGCTGGCAGGAAATTAATCTTGTGCCTTATGACTTTTAAGTAAGGCTAAGCTCTCTGCGAGGACCTGAGATTGAGCTGTAAGGAAAACTTGCAGACCCACTCAGTCTCTGCAGTGCAGGAGATCTCTCTGAAACAAATGACTTGGGGAATTTGGTAACAAGTCTGACAGCTCAGAGCTCATCCATGGCCTCAGAGCTGTCTGCTTTTTGTTCACAGGGATATCTGGCTACTTCTGCTGGGGGAACAACCTGCTCCAAGATCAGCAATCATTGCCCTGTGTCCTCCCCTGCCAGTGGGCATTGTTCTGTCAAAGGCCCCCTGCACACAGGTTTTGGGGAGTGTAAATCCTTCTGGGCTGGTTGCAGGTTGTATCCCCTAGTTAGAAGTGGTCTTTTGCTTTAAGAAACAGTCTACTTATAGCTTATTTGAGCTTTGTGGCTAATCTTGATTCACGAATAAGACAGGTTGTAGTGAAACTGAAATAAAGATTTCCTTAGAAGACTCCAAGACAGGTTTCAGAGTTTTGGGTTTGGAAACTGAAAGCTGCACAAGCACATGAAATCATAAAGCAGTCTCCCAGCCCTGTTTTAACAGGACATTATCCTCCTGGTTGTTCGTATGCCCAGATGCAGGGGAAAGGGTGAGGTTTGGAGACCTGCTGCTTCTGAGAATTACCATACTAAAATCATGCTTTTCAGTATGACAGAACTTCCTTCTACATTCCTCTGTCTCCAGCCTTGCCTGGGTGTCCCTCCCTGACCAAGTGTCAGTGTCTTGTTGCTGATGGGCACCCGAGGCTGCCGTATTTGGTGTAGAGATATTTCATGGTATCATGATTCCACCCCCAGCAGATCCCAGTATCCATGTTGTGACAGCTTCAGTGGGGTCACCCAGCATTGCTCTGCATTCTCAAGGCTTTTTCTGGCATATATAATGCAGGAAGAACACAGTGTAAAAGGTCTGAGTTTTACATGCACTCTGCGAAGCCTCCAGTCTGTGGCATTCCCTCTCCTGCAGGGATCACAGGTGGCATTTCAGGGTACATTGCTAACACAGACCCAGCAGTGGGTCAAATTACCAACGTGCACCTGAGCACATGCCATCAGAGTAATGACTCCTGCTTACAAGACTCATTTACCTTTCCACAGCATTGAAGTTCTCAGGGTCCATATTCAGAGGCATTTCAGTGCCTAAATCACTGGTGGCTACAGGAAGTGTCACTGACTTCAACAGGAAAAAGGACAGGGTCACACAAAATAAAGTTGCAATTCAGATAGCATCAAACTGTAGTGAGAATTAGATCAGGTCCTCTGTACTTATATATGAGCAGGATATTATATGTTCAAAGGAGATAATTTTTAAATAATTTCCATTATTTTGATTTGCCCTAGTTTTTCATGGACAAGGATGTTCTCCTCAAAGGGTTCATTTAAAATTGTGCTGTCATTAAATCAAAGACACTTCGCAAGGTCCACAAAAAGTTTTCATTCAGCTTGGAAGATGTATGCTGCAGTCCCCAGTCTGCTCCCTACCACACACTTCCCATCCTGTGGGTGTTCTTCGATGGAGGGCATGTCTACAAACTGTGACCGTATCAGCTGTGGCAAGGAAGATGTTGCATTATATGAGTGTGATTTTGGAAAGCAGTGGCTTTTGGAGAAAGCAATTTCCTGAAGCAGACGCAGCCTGCAGGAAGGCAAAGGTCATGGGAGATTGCAGTGGGCAGTTAAAAATGCGAGAGCCAAGGGTGGGTGTGCCAGGAAAGGCCACCAGAGGAATCCACTTCCCTAGTTCCCATAAGGAAACTACTCATCTACAGCAGACCCCAACTCCCTCCCCAGCTGGGGATCCCTGCAAACCCCTCCTGGCTGCCAGAACACAGTGCTGCCAAGTGGCATGGAGCTGCTGGACATCTTTTTAGGCAGATGCCCCAGATCCTTCAAATGTAATTCCCATTCCTTGGTGGAAGTGGGATTACTGGTTCCTGCATGCTTTGTGGGTTGTCACCTTGCTAAGAAACATCCAAGCTTCATGGCAGGAGAATGCAGGCAGTTTCTGCCCTTCCCAAGGCACCCAGGGGTAAAGGGGAAGAAGGTCAGAGCCTGCTGGCAGGTGGGGAGGTGGAAATGAAAGTGCTCTGTCACTCAGAGCTGTTGGCTGACTCAGGGGCAGAGGAGAGGAGAAGAAAAGTCGTGGAAGGGTTTGAAGCCTGTGGTGACACAGTCTGGCTGATCTGCAGTGAAGTGTGACTGCATTAAACAGGCAGCAGGATGAGAGGGTCAGCACTGCAAAGGGTACATGGGAAGAAAGGTCCTTCGGGCACAGGGACAATAAGGGGCAAGACTTTTGAAGTGTTTTAGGGGTGATAACAGGGCGGAAAAAATTGGTTTTGACCTCTTCCGCTGCGTATCAGAGGCGTGGTCTGTTTGTAGTCCTCCCTCTGCGAGTGATTGGTATTCAATTTGTAGACAATCATCTTCAATATTTCCTAATGTCTTTTCCTGTAATTGGAGGACCACCTCTCTTTTAGCTCTTTTACCTTTTATGCACGTAAATCTCAAAGGAGCTGCCCTGATATTTTGGCCCTAAGACTGAAGCTGTACGTCAAGCGTATTGTTTTTCTTGTTTTTCTAAGGCAAGACAGTAATGAATATTTAACTCAGTGCCACCGTACAGCCTGTCCTAACACCGGCTGGCCTGTTCCTAGCCATAAGCATATTTTGTGGCAAAATGCAAGCTATTTATATTGAAGAGTTACAGTTTAACACCCTTCTAGGAAACCAATACTATAGTGACATCCTGTAGTGCCCTGCCCTGTTTAAGAAATCACTTCAGAGAGATCATTCTCATGGAATCATACATTGTCAGCAATACCACAGACAACCACCACACAGGTACAATTTAACAGAATACCACTTAAATGCATTTCAATGCTGCCCAATAAAATCGTTATTTGTGGGATGCTTCAAGGATGCACAGTGCAGGGTTTAAATAGTGTGTCATGACAGGGCTTCAGCTGAGGTTGTGTCTAAAGACTATCTAAGTTTAATAATATTTGGTGAGACAGCATTATTAGGTATACATAGTGACACCCCAGCAGGTTTTGAAATGAGGCAGAAAAAGGGATTCATGATCCATGTGGCAAATATGTATTTTATGTCTACCTTATAAATCCATCATACTTTAAATGTCATCCTTGCTGTCCTTGTATCTCCAAGCTTGTTTGAGCACTTCTTTAACACAGCTGGCACCTGTGGAATGTGCTGGTATGAATCAGTGCGGAGGTCACAGTATTGAGCTCAGCCTTGGTCATATGAATATAAAATACCATATGGAAGGGTGGAAAATCTGAGTCGCTCCCCTACGTTCTGCATTAGCTGTAACAATTCAAGAGAGGGTTCTAAGAGTGTTAAGCAAACATATCTATGAGGAAACACCCACCCTTAGTTTTCCTGTGCAAGTAAGATGTTAGATTTAGGGCACACATCCCTTTGGTGCCCTCTTCCTTGTCTCAGAAAAGACATTTAATGGGATGTCATGGAGATCAGCAAAATTTATTAAGGATTTGGAAAAGGTCTGTAAGAAAAAAGCTGGGGCAAACCATCAGGCTGGTGTAAAATATTCTTGAAAACAAAGAAGAGCTGTGGCCCAGCCTATCAAATAATAAATTACCATAGAAGTATTTTTTTAATAGAAGTAAATAATCAAGAATGCCTGGAACGTTTCAACATATTTCTGAATAGAGCAAACGTGTGAGTGCTTCAAGGATGGATCTTAATTTCGGAGATTTGTTAATGAGAAGGCTTCCCTGAACCTTCTCTTGTTAGCATGTAGCTGATGGTCCAACTGGTCTGGTGAATTGTGAATGACAGCTTTTTCATTAAAGCCACACAGGTTGGTAATTTCTTCAGCTGCCTGTTTTCAGTGGTAAAAGTCAGAACCGAAGTTGTTGAAAAAGCTGAAGGATGATTCTTCAGCCCGTGGAAAATGGCAAGAATCTTGCTGTTAAGGCAGGACATTTCTTAAAATCCCTATAATAATGGGATTTGCCCTATTCTTAATAACTTTCTTCTCTTGATGTTGTGTTTCCAGATCTGTTAAGGCTTCTGCAGTGCTGCATCATCAGGGTTTGAAAGACAGTTTATATTTGCATCCATCAAGCACTTTTACATGTGACCCTCAGTGTACTGGGAAACATGTCCTTGAAACCTATATCAGTTGTGAGGTGGCGTGAGGAGCGCGGTGTCCTTTTTCAGGCTCCCCTGTTCAATAAAGGCTTGGACAAACTCTAGGGAAACACCAGGATGGTCAGATCAAAGAACAGGGAGACAGGGCTCAACTTGATCAGCCTGGAGGGGAGAAGGCTGTGAGGGATCTTGGTATCTACACCTACCTAATCTGAGCTTATAGAGAAGATGGAGCCAGCCTTTTGTCAGTGGTGCACACTGAGAATTAATAGGTCACAAGTTGCATCAAAGGAAATTCCAACCACTTGCATGGAAGAAGTTTTCACGGGGAGGGCAGTCAAACGCTGGCAGAGGTTGCACAGAGATGCTGAGGAGTTTCCATGCCTGGTGTCACTGCCCCAGCCTGGCTTGGCAGCTGGCCCTGCCTGAGGTGTGAGGTGGCACTTCAGATCTCACTGTTCCGTGCCTCAAGTGCGGCTGCCCTTACCAGGAAGAGAGGAGGCATTTTGAGGTGCGAGTGCTCCGTGAATGAGAGCGGAAGCGCAAAGAAGTGGCACAAAGCAGTGGACCTATTGGAGGAGTAATGAAGTGAAAGAGGTACACCAGAATACATGTCCTTATAAAGACAAAATCTGTCACCACTCACTTCCCTCTCTGGGCTCAGTTGTGGGCTCACACTCCTGGGCTTGCCTAGTTGCGCTGCAGAAAAGGAAGAGTTTCCTTGTCACGCAGTCGCAGCTGCTTTGCAGTTCCTCCACCCTACAAGAAGTTGGGTTTGTTTAAGAAGTTCTGCCCTCTCTGTTGGATTTGCAGCTGTTGAGCTGTTCCTTGCTCTGACGGTTTGGACCCACGGATTGAGCCCGGGAGGTAAGATCTCAGCATCTGGTGTTTTTTTGGCAAGCTGCTTTCACTGAGCATACCAGCAGTTTAACTGCACAGGAAACTGTGGTCGCCATGAAAAAACAGAGCAGGTTCTGTGTTAGTGTGAAGCATTTTCCAGTAGTCTTGTGCGCAGCATTCCTACTGACCTTCAGGAAAGCATTTGATGGATTTAATTGGGCAGAGTGGTTTTTGGCTGAGTAGAGTGGTAGTTGGCATTGGCTTGGAAGGACATGATAAAGTAAGAAGCCATTATTTAGATTGCAGACTGGATCCGTGTAAGAAGGTAATTTTAATTCCGGTGATGAAAAACACTGTTTCATAAAGATAATGTGTTTTGGCTCATAGTGCTTACAATGTAATCTACTGGCTGTTAGGACATTTATATCAGGCTTTTAGTAATGCAATTTTACTGTCCAGTGAAGAAATAAAACTGATTCATGACAGAGCCTGATAATAGTAGGGACTTCTGCTATAAAAATAGTGGTATGGGGTGGTCCTAACGTTATATTTGCCTTTTAAGATCTTGACTAATGGATCTGGTCAGGCTTGTCCCTTGTCTTCTTTTGGATTTCATCTCAGGCTGTAGATGAATGGTGACTTGCGAATATCTACAGATATTTTAGGTGGTGTTATTGTGAACAGGAGTCTCCAGGCTTTACTCTCTTCTCTTGTAAGAGCCTTGCTGGTTTTGTCATATAGTGATTTCCTTGGCACATGGATTTGGTTTGAACACTGACCCAGTGGAACCTCAGGTCTTTGTTACCATAACCAAAGTCACAGACCAGGTTGGCTGACTGATCTCTTACTGCTACAGGTATCAAGTGAAGATGATCTCTAGCAAATGCAGCTTGCTGCTCAGCAGATGGCTGTTTGATCATCTTGCTAAAAGCAGATCACACCCTGAAACCCCTCCTGTAGAGAAACTCCAGCGTGTTTCACCTTCCTCCCCTCTTGCCTGTCCCACAGGAGCAGTCTGGCCTCCTGAGCTGGGGAAGTTCTCATGAGCAGACAGGAGATGTGGAAACTCCCTCTGTGGTGCGAAAATCCATTGAGAGGTGATGCTAGAGCCAGGAGGGACTGGGAAGTACCTGCCTGCTTGCTGATAACATGAGTGGGGATTTCTGCTTCAATCCTGACCATAGGGTCCAGAATTACTTAGCCCAGACACTGAAGACAGTGTTCCCTCTAAAGGTCCAGAAAGAGATGTATTATATTACTGGGCTTGAATCTGCTTCCTCAAATGAAACTGAGTAACTGTTTGGACTGAACACGGTTATAAAATGTTTGTACTTAGTAGTGTTGCTTCTCTCCCCTTGCTCACAGAACCTGCCACACACTCCATTGTCTTGTATTTTGCTATCAATTTTTTTGACTCTGTTTCCTTCTGATTTCAGCCATGAGCAGCTTAAAACACATCTGTGTAGCTTGGAGCAGAGTTATCTTGATAGGGAACCTACTGTAAAAGTCACCACCGTATGTTTTTCATAAAGTGTGAAAGAACTTTAGGAGGAGATTGAGTAAAGGGGAAGGAAGGAGATGGGGGAGATCAGGGGAGTACAGTGCATTCAGAAATGTAGCTGATTTTCATACTCTTAGCCCTGTCATGCAAAACAGCAGTCTCCGTGAAAATGAATCAGTGAAATGCTGATAACAAACGTAAAATATTAATCAAAATGAAAAATATTTGGGAAAAAATCTGAAGCAGTATTTAGGTGCTGCAGGATGGGGTATGGGGGGTTCTGTTGGACACTCTGCATTTTTGCAGTTATCCAAGGGGAAAGCTGTAGGATGGGAAATAAATTCTTGTCCCTTGGCGAAACGAATAGGGTGCCCTGGATATGGAGGCTGTGCCCACAGGCAGGAGAGTGGCATGTGGGAGGGATGCCCAGTGACAGAGCTTGGGGACCATGCCATAAAGCCAAATCATTCTTCAGAGGAAAGGGGAGCAGGAGGACTGTGCCTTCTGCTGCTCCAGGTTCCGATGGGTTCCTCACTGCACACTCAGAGACACTACAGCTCCCAGCATGGCACCATTGCAGGATGGGGGTCCAAACAGCAGCACAGATGGTAAGGAGGACCATGTTCAGGTGTGCTCTCCATTTTCTGGTCTGATTTTGTGGTTGGAAGGGCCTGGTCACTGCTGAAATCACTGAGGTGTCCTGCAAAACTGAGGACAGAATTCAATTCATGGCATGGGAGTGACAGCAGCAGATCTATAAATCCTTGTGGAACCAGTCAAATGCAAATATGTATTTGTATCTAAAACCCTCCTTTTTACAGCTGGAACATGTTTTTAATATTTTCCATGCACAGAGGAACTGTTTTCCTGCAATCAAGCTGGAAGCACAGGCCATCTTCTCCTTTTCTTGCATCAGTTGCCAGGCTCCACAGGACGTTTGGGGCTGAGTCAGTACTTTGTGACCTGACCTCTTCCCGCCAGACTGCAGTACACAAGAATAGGAAGAGAAGATTTTATCTGTCTGTCCAGGGTTTTATGCCCATCTGCCACCTGAGTCGTGATGGGGCAGAGTTGGGATAGCTTCTCTTATCCATAGCCAAAGCAGCCTCTGCAGATGCTCTCCTCTTCCCCCACCTTCAATAGTGAAGATGGAGCTGGGTGGGACAGGGCTTTCCATGCCAGATGGGACATCTGTTGAATGACTGAAGCTGTTTGTCAAATTGGCTTGGTTTGAAAACCAGCTTTGGTTAAAATAAAATAAAATAAAAAAAACCCCACTGGACGGCTCTTGTGAATCAAAATGTTCCTTTATCTATGGAAAAATGTTTTCACATTAAAGCTAGCTAGCATGTGTTGATAAAGAGATGGGAAAGATAAGGGACCCTACAAGAACTGTAGTGTACTGGATCTATTTTTTTTTTTAAGAAAAATTCTACAGACTCTGATTGAAAAATAATATGCACATATGTGCTGTCTCCCTAGTAGGATGTATCTGACAGATAAAAGACACATAAGGAGAGTACTTATATGTTCAGACCTCTGCTTTTTCAATGTCTTAATTTCCTTGAAGGATTAGCCTTTCCTGCCACTGAGTGGTATATTGGAAAGAGATCTCCATCTCTCTCCAGACCCTGTGGATTTTCCCTTCCTAAGCCCTGTTCACCAATATTTGATTTAAGACTCAGGCATCGCATTGACAAATAAGGTCCTTTATAAAATGGAACATTAAGAAAATAACTCATGGGCATCACCGTGTTGCTTTCTGGACAGTGATAAATGTCTTTTTTCTGTATTTTTTTTTCAAATCGTGTAGGAAAAAAATAGGTGAAGTGCAATACCTTAATAATCCCAGCACCTGCATACATGGTGAGATTTGCTGTTGCAGACACCAGTCTTTTAAAAAGCCTTTGGGCAAAGATTGTCATTTATTGTAGGCTAAATCATGAATCTTTATAATGTACCAGGGAGGAAGTATTTGCTATAACTTCAGAAAGACTCCTCTCTGTGTTTTGAATGCTGATTTAAACAGCAAGATCCCACCCAAGCTGAAGGTACTGTGATCCAAGTTACACGTTGCTTAACAGAGCCAAGTATGTTTCTGTCTACTTTAGGATTAAAAATTTAGCTCAGCATCTTTGAGGAAATGAAAAAAAATACTCTTATTTATCTATAGTTATTTCAGTAGGGAATGTGTCATACCCCTATGTGCACAACATGAAAAACTAACTATTTTTAATGAACCGCCTGATGTGTTTGAAAATGTTGCAGTTTGTCCTTCTTAAATGGTTTTCAAAGTTGTTGTGTAAGAAATGTGTCTAATGGACATGCGGTTCTAAACCTGTTGGTGTTTGCTGATATTGTCAGCCGTGGTGAGCAGCTGTCTGAGTGACTCACTAGCACACAAGACATACATGGACTCTAGTTTTTATCTTACATCATCAGCAGAAAAAAACTGTCACGAAAAGGTTGTCCACTCAATCTGCCTGGAAGCTGTGACACCAAACAAGAATAAAGGACATGGGATTGTTTGTTTGTCTAAGGAGGCTGGATACCCCAAAGCTATCGCTGCAAATAATCACTGGCAGCTCACTTTAATTTAGCATTAAAGCTGCTGTCCTATTTTGCTGTGGGTGCAGTATGGATCACCCTGCTGGTGCAGGGATATAACTACATTATTTTGATCAGAACTGTAAGAGAAACAACAGATAATAATACATATATGAGAGAGAATCATGATAGTAGCAAATATGCTGAGACTGTGAAGTTTAATTGAGAGATAAAGTATTCTGGATTATTCAAAAGAATATGTTTGTCTGACTGTGAACAAGATGGCTTTGCGTGCTACGTTTTAGTTGAAGGTTTTTGCTGATGAGCACTAGATGAAACTTTCAAATTGAGGAACTTCTAGGCCACACAGCTGTGGTTGTAGCATTGATTCTTCTTTCAGCATGAGATCTACCGAATCATTTCTCTTTTTCTCACCCTTTAGTGACAATGAAAATGGCAAAAACTTGTCTCCAGAAGGAAAGTATCAGAACGTAACCCAAAAATCTTCTATTGTCTCCTCCTCAGCGCTTCCGCACTGTAGGAGATCAGCTGAGACAAATAATTTGAACAGAAATGCATATGGATATATGGATTTATGTACAGTACCTTATGAGAGAAAGGTAGTGGGAAATATTTCTGGAGAGGAATGTCCTATCAGGGATATCCTAATGAGTGACCAGGAATAGGCAGGTATGCAAAGGTGCAATAAATATGGGACAAAGATTAAATATGTCTGAGACACTCTTGTTTTCCCCTGTATTTTTCTGGCCTTCAAGATGCTTCAGATCTATCACAAGAGTTTCTGCACCATTCTGAGGTCTCTTCTCTCAATCCTGCCTGATGGTGGCATGATCCAGGGCAGGCTGTGCCTTGGAGGAGGATTGCTGGGGGTGCCTCTTTGATGTCAGCTAGGAGGGAAAGTCCAATGCAGGAAAGAGCTGGGGAAGTATTCCCCAACCCTTACAGAAAGCTGGACTTTGGAAATTGAATTTGTGAGTGAGATAAGAAAGAGAAAAGGAGGTAGAGCTATGAGCTCTGGTAAAGTAAAAGGCAGAGTTTTGTGACGGGGGGGGGACAGTCTTACAACAGCTCAAAACAGCTGTTTTTGCAACAGAAAGTGCCTCTTATTTCATCACTTTCTGAAAAAGATAAACAAGTTTGAAGAGAAGATAGCAGGGAATTTCTATATGACAGGGAACATGTATCATGTCACTCTCCAACAGCCAGACAAGTTATCTTATAATTAGCAAAGTACTAGTGCATTAACAAAGCAAAGCCCTGCTGGTAGAAAGTGCGTAAATATTAGTAGTTTCTTTGACTTGACACCAAATTCACAGTTAAGCTGTTCCTGACTAAATATGTTTGTGAAACATAATGCTGTCCCATGAAATTTCCTTTTTTTGTTTTGGGGAAAGGTACCACTTTATGTCTATCTATAAAGTGCCATTTCATATCTTCAGGGTTTTCATTGCCTTGCTTGCAACAAAGCTTAAACACCACAGCCATGGAGAAAAGTGTGAAACAAGGTAACAATTTAATATGAGTCTTGGAAACCTTGAGGTTTTAATGTCTTTGCCATTTATTATTTATATTGCATGGTGGGTGTACACTTTGCCAAGCAATGCATAACCAGGCAGCTTCTCAGACTGTGGCTTCAAAATCAAAAAGAAATGAAAGAACATCAATATCACTGTGCTTCAATTTAGCAGTAATGTTCAGGTTTAAGATTATTTTAGTTCTTCCCTTATGTTCCAGTCTAAAAATAGTTTATTAGATCTCTTAAAACATCAGTGTGATCATAGGTTCTTCTGAGGATAAGGTCAAATAAAAGGAGGCCTTAGGGCACAGCTGTAACATGCTGGTTTGGAAATGATGGCAGAGAAGGGAGTGCTTTGTTAGAGGCTCTCTGATACCAATTTGATTAGGTTCTCAGCAGCTTAGGTGAGACCCTTTTCCCTTTTTTGCACTGACCTTTAACTCAGCAGTCTTCTGGTAAGGAAAAAGTGTATTTGCACAACTTTATATTTTGCTTTTGCAATAGCGGGTTTATGCTGCTTGGCAAACAAGAACCAAGTGCCACTTCCAGGCAATGTCATAATCCGGATGTCCTGAAGCCATCTGAATCTCACACTGTCTCAGGGAGTGTTTTATTTTCCTTCTGAATGTTGATTGCCTTCCATTTATTTCTTGTTGACAGTTCCACTGCCTTTCTTGCTCTAACCTGGGGAACTGCCTTCCCCTCCTCAGCATCCTGCCTCAGCATCTAAGCACGTGCTGACTTTCACCTCATTCTGCCTAAGACACTGCAGTTCTTTCACTGATCTTCCATCACACCAAGCTCAAGATCCTTCCTCCCAGCTGCTCCTCATCTTCAATATCTCACTTGTGCTGACAGCTAAGCTGTTTGCATTCTGTCCTTATCAAACTTCCCTCTGTCTTGCCAAACCTCTCCCCTGCCCAGCTCTTCCCTTTCCTGCTGGCCACGCATCACTTTGCTCAAAACCCTTGCCTGCTTCTCACCAGCTGATTTCCCCTTTGCTCCTCCCTCAGGTAGCTCCTCAACAAATGTACCCTTCAGAAGAGCCCTTTCAACTTGTTCACATTGCTCATCATCATTGCTCATCCACGTATTCATTGCTCTGATATCATCCTGTGCATTTTTTTCTCTGCATCTGCCTGGTCATACTGATTTTGCAGATGGTTTGGAGCAGAGCAGTGCTTACAATGCCTTGTGAGTTACCAGTAATGGGACTATTTACCCAGGATTGTTGGATGCCCTCTTGATGGGATGCCCAAAGTATTTTCAGTTTGCATTGATGATGGTGAAGTGCTGAAAGTGATTGACCCCTAGAAGCAAATGGCTCTGCTCTTGGCTGGTTAGATCAGAAGAAAATATTGGGCCTGACCTCTCCTGCTACTATCCAGAAGCAATTTACACCTCTGTGTGCCTAAATGTTATCATTTGATGATCTAAACAAAATAAGCATTTTATATACTGAAAGGGGATTTTCTCCTTCTTGCTGTGTGTTGCTAAAGCTTTGGACTTTTACTAATTTGATTTCCTTATGTTTTGTTTTCCCTCCTTGAACCATTTAAAAAATGACAGTGATTTTTCATGGGGAATAACTCTGAAGCCTTTAATCTAAAAATTCTGATTTTCTTTAATTAGAGCTGGCTGATGGAGGGTGCCTGTCCGAATCTCACTGTTGAGAAACCTCAGTGGGGTGTTAGTCAGCAACACCCAATGGTGTGAGGTACTGGAACTGACAGGCAGAAATCAGGAGGTGCTATGGGGGTGAAAATGTAGAAGAAGCTCAGTCATGTGTTGGAGCAGGCAGTGACCATCTTTCTGTCACTTGAGGACAACTCCTCAGGTGATGGAGGGCCAGTCATTGTTCTCAGTGCAGAGATGCATCTCATTGCTCAGCTGAGTGTAGTTACCTTCAGAGCACAGTGGGTAATGCTGACCTAAAAAAGAGGTCAGAAGGGGTCATTACAGCAAAGCCCTTCATCCTATTATGTATTATTAGCATAAATGTCCACGTATGTAAACATATACACTACTAATAGGATTCTCAGTGTTTAACAGATTACTTAGTCACATATCAGAGGTCCTAACTTCTTATGCAATCACGATGAGTCCATTTTATGTTGGCAATAATTTTTTCTCAAGGCTACTTTGCAAAAGTAGTGTTATAGGCAGGAACCAGTGGTGTTTCTTACCTCTTAAGCCTAGAACAGTCTTCATGCTATATACAGTTGTGTCACAAATTATGTTGCTTGATCAAGTGACTGGACTAGAAGGAATGATCTTGCAGTGGAATATGGATTTTCTGGCTGATAGTATAAGATTTTGATGTGTCCCGGTGTATTTTAGTTAACCCACAATTTGTAAAAACACCCAGCAGGCAACTGGTTGCCAAGAAAAAGATTGGTAGTGAGGAATCAGGCAGGAAAGACACCAGGACAGACTGGGGGAAGACCATGGATCTAATTTTACCCTAACTGACATAACCTACATTGCTAGTGGATCATAGGGGTTTTTAAAGGTAATCCTTGAAAGTATGGTGGTTAGAACCAACTTCAAGAGCAATGGCATTATGGATTCTGCTGTAATTCTCTCTGTCAATGGAGAGATTTTTCAGTGCTGTTCTCATCCTAAAACCACAATGACTAGGCAGAAAAAGGGTGCATGATACTGCTGGGAGACAGCAGACAAGAAGTTAACCGCATGAGATTGCCTTTGGGCTGTTTCAAAGCTGTGTCCATAGTGGTTTTCACAGATACAAGGAATCAATGCACGAGTTCAGGGGAGTATTGAATCTGAAAACCAGATAGGCTCTACATAACTCTGTGATTTTATAGAGGGCTATAGAAAATCTATATTTTTTTTTAATTATGCAGTGTTACTTTTAATTTGGGAATGACATATTTCTGATTTTTTTTCCTTGTTTGAACACTGTAGCTACAGCAACCACTTCCCAGGATCAACTCGGGTTTCCATTCTATTCTATTTAAATAGTTGTTTGGTTAATTAATACTTAAAGAGACACAGGACACTAGAGTCATTCTCACAAATATAGCATAATAGATAGTCTGTCTCCTGAACAGTTTCCTCATGAATAGATGCAAGGGACAGTAGATGCATGAAAAAGCAGATGGGTGTAATGTGCATCTTCTGGCACTGTATTTAATGATGTGATAAAGGGAAGTGAACTTTCCCTTCCTGGTTATTAAGAAAAGTGCCTATAAAAGTGAAAGTCTAATCCTTCCTCCCGTTTTATATCTTTGATGAGAGGAAAGGCAGGAAAACTCCTTCTGGCTGCACATTCCTAAAGCCACCAACCTCGGGCACTAACTTAGACACCTTGGGAGGAAAATCCTTAAACGCCCCACATATCCAGGGAGAGAAGTAGCTGACTTCTGGGAAGCCAGACCTGGTGCTCTGAACACCTTGTGAAGGAGCTTCTCTCCATCCCTTCACCTTGTACGGGTGAGCAGCTTCCTCATTAGGTACCCAGAGGTAAGTGGTGGTAATGTCCCCTGGGGCTCTGGCTCCAGCTGAGAGCCCTGGGAAGCACCCAGGGCTGCTGCTTCTCTGCCAGCACTGCTGAAGAAACCAGTGGTGAATGGTGTTTCCAAGGGGGAGTAACAAGAACCAGCACAGTTAGATCTGCTTTCTCCATGAGAAATAAAATTTAGCAGAGGCAGGATTTAATTCCAGTTATGTTAGTATAAATGAATTTTTGGAATTTTGAGCAGGGCCTAGCAAAACAACAGGAGGGACATGGAATTGTGTCTCATCTACGCAGGATTTTACCCCTTCACTTGATTTCAGGGTACAGAGACGAGCTGGGTTTTCACCTGTGGTGAGCTGCTCCAGGACTTTGAAAACCCAAGTGAAAACCTCTCTGTTTCTTCACAATTGAAAACCCCGAGGGCACCAAATGGAAACAAGTGTCTTCTTCTTGCAGACCTGCCACTCAGAGAAGTAAGAAATGGCATCGACAGCACACTTCTCCGAGGAGGAGATGGCAGAACTCCAGGAGGCTTTCAGCAAAGTTGGTGAGTGCAGCCAATAGGAAAGGCACTGCTCAAGTGTGAACCTGTGGCGAGCTCTTTTCTCGTGTTCTGACTGACCAGCGGTGAGAAAATGGAGTTAGCTCCAGCACTGGTCTGCTGTGTCACAGCAACCACAGAAAGCCCTTTTCCTGCCGCTGCAGCCTCCCAGATGAAACCACATCAGCTCACTGCACAGCACTGGCCTCTTACAGAAGGGGATGTCGGGGCTGCAGCAGGCTTTATGAAAAAAACTCAAAAAGATGTACAGCAAACCATGTTGGAAATATTCTCAAGTGTTTTCCCAAGAATATTGTTTATTCATGGTGAATTATGTGGGAAGCAAAAAGGTTTTATTTTAATTTAAATTGAGTATTCCCTATGGGAAGGAAGACCATGGAGATGTCAAATGTGCAAATGGATAAAAAATTTGTACTCACTTTACAATGACCTTTCAAGCTCCATATTTCTAATGTGTGTTTTCTTTCCAAACCATTGTCTCCTTTAAAGTCACACAGACCCATCAGTGTCCACCCAAATTCTAAGGAAATGTCCTTGTGCTTCTCACAGCTCACGTAACTTCTGTT
This sequence comes from Acanthornis magna, assembly GCA_036785705.1. Lineage (NCBI taxonomy): Eukaryota > Metazoa > Chordata > Aves > Passeriformes > Acanthizidae > Acanthornis > Acanthornis magna. The sequence goes on from JAWUZG010000090.1 coordinate 22,049,003, forward strand.
AGCAGATCTGCCAGCCTCTCTGGATTATGCACAAAGCAGTTGTCCTTGCTGATTCGGGTGGTGGCTGATTTCTGATCACACAGTAGTCTAGGCTGGCACTCTTAAAAATCTGGTCCCTGTGAGTGTCCTGCACACCCAATGCACTGACAAGGCAAATCACAGAAGCTTAGCATAGTTTGGCTTGAAAGTGACCCTAAAGATTATCAAGTTCCAACCCCCCTGCTGTGGGCAGGGACACCTTCCACTAGACCAGGTTGCTCCCCCAAATGCTGGAAGGAAGCTCTCATTCCTTTCTCAGACATTTCCCTCTCCAAGTCCAGATCCTTTTGTTGTATGGCTTTGGAAATGGATAGGATGTTCTTTGCAGTCTGTATTAATCTGTGCCACTGATGCTGAGAGCTGAGGGCCTTTTTGCAGATGCAACGAGTGACTCACATTGCAACTTCTTATGCAGGAAATCAGCACACACTGCTTTGAAATCACCTCAGTCTGCAGGACAGGGAAAAGGAGCCTACAGAAAAAGAAACACATAGATATGTAAAAGCCAAGTATAAATAACCATATATAACTATATATACATTTATCTATGTCATAACCGTAGTGTTTCAACAGAAACTCTCTGTGGTAAACTCAGTTTGCTTTTTTATCTGTGGAGTTTTTCACGAAGTGGAGAGTGAAGGACTATGAACCTGTATTGGTGATCTTCTCATCAAATACGACCCTGGATCTTGCAGGGAGCTCAGCAGAACTATTCATGTTAGCACCATCACAGAGAAACACACAGGTTTTTATTTTGAGGATGACCATATGCAGTTCCAATTCATTACTTCTGATGTTATTAAATGCAGAAAACAGACCAAAATCGCAAATTATATCTATGGATAAATGCACATATATATTGTGTCAATTTCATTTTCTTTAGCTGTTCTCTAGACAGGATGCTTCCTCTATAGACTCCGTTTGTCAGTGTGTAAACCTTGGAATGGCAATTATACCCATTTAAACCTAGCTTTGATATGGTATTTATATGTCTAAAAATATAAATTCATCACTGTGAGTTTTTGTTTGTTAAAAGGTGATTGTAATTTTTTCTTGGGTGTGAATGACAACACAGCAATTCAAAATACCAGCTTTTGAGACAACAAATCTTTGTATATAATGTACCTTTCCTTGGTTAAGATAAAAACAGCCTTTATGAGCAGAAAATTTCATTGGGCTGATGTAGAATGTAAAAGTTTGCTTTAATCTTTGCAGATATCAGTGGGAATGGTTTCATCGATACCAATGACTTAACAGAGGTGTTGAAGGCTGCCAATCTCCCTCTCCCAGGATATAAAGCCAGAGAGCTCATTCAGAGTCTGACAACCACGGGGAATGGCAGGCTCAGTTTTGATGAATTTATTTCAGTAAGTAAGATGTTATTTATTTCAGTCACTGAAGGTGATCCCCAGGGTACCTTGAGCGCAGGTACAAGCACAGGGTCTCATGGGCACCTCATTAATCCAGCGAGTCTCCTCACTGGAAAAGTTGAAAGCAGAAGGTAACCAAATTAGAAATCCTGCAATTAAGTGGGACACATTATGTGGATCCAGCTGCTCATTGCATAGATGTCGTATCTTTCATAGTTTGGTTGATGTAGCAAGATAAAGCTTTTCAGTTATACATTGCAAAAAGATGATGTTCTGGCTAGATGCTTACAAAAAGTTTAAGGAGATTGAACCTGAAAACTTCATGGGCCATTTTTTTAATCAAAAACTTCTTCTTTTTCTGCTCTGAACTGGGTCAAAAGCAAACGCTAACATAGTGGAATTTTCCTCAGGATGGAGAAGTAGATTTTTACTTGCTCTTTCTTCAAACCCAAATTGCTTTGCTCCAAAGTAACATTTCTGTTACTTAGATGATCTTTGAAAGCATAAAAGCTGTGTACAATCCTGTTGTACCTCAGAATATACACAGACTGTACACAGAAAATACTCAAGCTGCCCTTCCCCATTTATGAGGCAGAGAGAATGTGTCTCCTGGCCCATGACCTCATTGTTTCATCTTGGTTTAATCCTCCACAATTCTAAAATCATCTCTCATTCTTGAAAGATTTTCCAAGACCTGAAGAGTGATGATGTTGCTAAGTCGTTCCGGAAGCAAATCAACAAGAAGGAGGGGATCTGTGCCATCGGTGGGACGTCGGAGCAGTCCAGTGCTGGCACACAACACTCTTACTCAGGTAGGTGCAGCTGTCCCACGCTGGTGGCAGCAGCACAAACACCTGCTCACTGCTGTCCCTGCTCACCAGTGAGGCAAGGCACAGGTTCCCTGCTGCTTATAACTCAGTTCCCTGTACATGTTGCCAGGCACTCATTCTGTAAACTCCCCTTGCAACTGGATAGTTCCTGATCTTTTCCTACAGAGGACACAACCCCATCAGGGCTCTTCTCCCTGCCTGTTTCTTCAAGCTGAAAGGTGGCTGCTTCTGTTGCCTCTCAGGCATAGCCCACTCTGAAGCAGCTCCACAGGGAGGAGGTCCCACCCTTGGCTGCCTTCTCCAGGGGCAAGAAGCAGGGCTGACTCTCTCCAGGGAGAACGGAGGGTGCTTCCAAGGACTCCATCCACCTGAGCTGCTGGGGCCATGTGGGCTGCTGCTGGTAGAAGATAGCTATACTACAGCCCTGTTTAACTACAGCCAGCACTTGCCTATTACACTCTGAATGCTCTTTGTCAGAGTCCGATCCTGGCCAGGCTTTTCTAGATATTCCACATGAAGAGCGTGTAATGTACAATGTAGAATTACTTGAAGTTATGTGGGATTTCTGTTTGGCAACTATGCATTCAAATTACGGTGAAAGCACAAATGACCCCTTGCAGAGCTTAGCACCTGCACCAGACAGCTGAATCACATGAACTTCATTATCAGTCTCTGTAATGTGCCTGCCCTCATGACCCCGGCAGCCCCAGAGAGTAGGAAAGGGTATTGAAGGAGTATTAACCAGCTCAAGCCCACTGCTGTCCGTAGCTCATTTTCTGTCTCCTGAGAGCCTCGTCCATGTGGGGTTTTGTTGATCAGCCACGCTGGTGGGAGAGGCTCCCCCAGGAGTTCTGATGGTAGAGGCACTGCACAGCAAACTGATGGATTTGACGCTGTGTCCACAGAGGAAGAAAAATACGCCTTTGTCAACTGGATTAACAAAGCCCTTGAGAAGGACCCTGACTGCAAGCATGTGGTGCCAATGAATCCAGAAACAGATGACCTCTTCCAGGCGGTCGGTGATGGCATAGTGCTTTGGTAAATAATACCTTTCTTTCTCACAAATGGGAACCATGAGTCTGCAAAAACTCACATTTCTGCTTAAACAGAAACTGCTGAATTTACATTAAGCTCAGGAGCATTGGCAGACTCAGGGCCTTAATAATAATAGGGTTTTTTGCTTCTTTTGTCTTCAAAAATATAAAGCGTATTTCATGCTTAATGAGAATTTTTCCTTGCCTCTAGACACTTATAATTAGATGAAGTCAGTGAAATTTGAGGAGCTGCTTGGTTTTATTTTTGCCCAAGGATTTTTGGTGTTTCACACAAAGCGGCACAAAATAGTGAGTGCTTCCACAGCCATTTTCTGCACAATAAACTTCTCACACGATTTCACCTTGTGGCATTCTTGGCCTCACACCTATAGTACAATCTGTATGTAGCCCAAAATAATTGTTCAAGTGCTGAGTGTGTGCCTCTGTGTGTATATGTAGATGCAGAGGGTGATTATCTATATTTGTTAAGTAACTCTCCAGCTCTTAGGCTTGTCCTACAATGCAGAGATCAAAACTGTACCTGTATTTTGTGCACATATAACTGTTAGTGTATTTCTTGGTTTTTTTTTTTCTTTTATTTCCAGTAAGATGATCAACTTTTCAGTGCCAGATACCATTGATGAGCGAACAATCAACAAAAAGAAACTCACTCCCTTCACAATACAGGTACTAAAACACAACAAGATTCTTTGCTTTTCCCTTTAGGATGCTTTCATATAATCACTTAGAGCAAAGGCTGGAGGTACCCTGGTTCTGCCCAGCATGGTCAGTCAGAGTTGCTTGTGACACAGTGAGATGCTCAGGTCCATGTCATAGAAACACAAAGACCTATATTTCTGTTTCTTTCCAAAAGCATGAGCAACCTGACTAACCAAACACACTGAATAACATTTACCAGATCAGAGCTTTAGATACTTTTGTGGTGGCTGCCACGTGGATGCAAGATCACATTGACAATGCAGTGACCAACTATAGCTGGAGTAGCTATCAGAAGGCTGAATCCCTCTTTTAAGGTATGACAATGGACTTGAACTCACAACTGCTGTTGTTGCAGTCTGATGTCCTCGCCAAAATATTAACTGTGACTCTGGAAGTACCATGGTGTGCAAGAGGCCTGAAATGGGACCGTAGCCTTTGCCTGCCTTTCACAAGCCAGTATTTCACCTTGAATACTGAATCCTGCCTTTATTTCTATTACATGCACATGTATGTGACTTTAAAAACGGACAAAAAATGGTGTTAATTTTCTCCTACTTAAAGTTTATTGCGTTTCCCACTCAGCAGTGTGTAGAGAGATATTTTTATATGAACAACATCTATGCACCTGGGTACAGAATATAAATAGATATATGGAATAGGTATGAACCTAACCCAGTTTAGCCCTCAGCTACCCTGATTTGATGGAACATTAGCCAGACTCAAGTAAGCTCAGAAGCCATTAAATTGGATTTTTATGCTGTGTACCACATTTTTCAGTTCTAATCGTTTTGGTCAGCAGCATAACTTAATGATGCAGCTCAGATCAATCCCTGTCACACATAGACATGATTTGATCAATATAGCTTCCACTTTAACTTAACCCTTTTACAGCTGTCTGCTGGAGAAAAGGTAATTAATTTGAAATGGCCTGATTTTTCTAGCTTATGAGAATTTACACTATGTCTCTCTCTGCATTTTGTGTCTAATCAGATCTCCCTGTCATGCCAGCAGTGCTGAAATTCATGTGAAAAATTGCAAATCTGTGTGATAAATTATATTTTCCAGACTTCTTTTCCTGCTTTACTTGCCCTCTGTTTACCAAGCCACCTTTTTGCACAGTGTAGACCTGAGGATCAGATTTTCTTATTTCCTTTAAATGGACAGGAAATGGCAAAGGAACATAATGTTCCTTAAATATCACTTGGTTTCTGCCTGTCACTGTGAATCACTGGATCCCTCAGCTTCCTCTGCACACTCCCAAACCAGGAGTCCATACTCTAAAGTTCAAAAAGAAAATATCCAGATTTTACCAGTTCCAACCTTGGCTGAACCTCAAGTTTAAAAACTCAGCAGGTTTATTCATGCTGATTCCTAGGACAGTATGCTGTTTGTAAACACTGCCAGCTCGCAACCTACTTGTATCTTATGTGTCAGAGCTTTTGCAGGGTGCTTAGGGAGAGCTGAGCCTGGAATATCTGCCAGCTGGTTGGGTTGTAGCTCCTTTGTTCCTCCATGTGTGCAGGACCGAGCGGAGGAGAGTTTGCCCCATGCTGAAGCTAAGTCTGTACTTGAGCTTGAGCTGTAGGGAGAGCCTGGCTTTGGTGACCAGGATCGAGCCAGGACATCCCTGTGAATGCAGACATATGCTCTGAGCTCCAGTGCCCTGGGACGTGACATTTGTCACCTCTGCCAAAAAGGGGTCCTTTCTGTCTTCATCTTGAGACCCAGAATTTACCTGTAATCCCCAGGAGAGTCTGCATTCCCCTGCTCCCTGTGGGCAGACATGCATCCTGGGCAGCATCAAAAGAACTGTGTCAAGGGAGGTGGTTCTGTCCCTTTTCTCCACTCTGGTGAGGCCCCACCTGGCATGCTGCATCAGGAAAGACATGGTTCTATGTACGCAAATTCATTTACAGTGAAGCTGCCTGCAGATTTCACTCATTTTGGCTGTGCTCCCTTCCTGTATCCTCAGCTCTCAAGTTCTGCGTCATTCAAAAGTTCTTGTCTTTCCCTAGGAAAATCTGAACCTGGCCCTGAACTCTGCTTCAGCCATTGGGTGCCATGTTGTTAACATTGGAGCTGAAGACTTAAAAGAAGGGAAACCTTACCTGGTTCTGGGTCTTTTATGGCAAGTCATCAAAATTGGACTCTTTGCCGACATAGAGATCAGCAGGAATGAAGGTGTGTATGGCTCTTCCTTTCAGTGCTCCACTGTTATCACTGCACAGTCTTTAGGATAAAGCTCTTTAAAAAAAAAATCTCAATTTTTTTCTTCAAGTATTTGTTGTGTGTTTTCTTGGCTTCTCTAATTTTCCTTGCTTTTCACAAGTTTCAGCACTCAAAAGTCCAGGGCTTTCTGTAGACTTGTGTGTTCAGAGCCTTTTCATGCTCATTGGGTCAGGAATGGTGGTCTACATCCAACTGTATTGGTGTTTTGGCACTAAATCTGGGATAAGGAAATCTGCATTCAGGAAGCTTGGCTCTTTCTTGCTCTTGATTGCCAAACAACTGCTCTTTCTTTGTGAAATCATAATTATAGAATCATAGAATAGTTTGGGCTGGAAGGAAACTCTGGAGATCCACCCTGGAGATGTGACTGAGCCATCCAGCTACCTGCTTTCAGCAGTACAACATCTTAAGGTCAGATGAGGTTGCTCAGGGCCTTTTCCAGTGTTTTCTGGTCAGCCTGTTCCAGAGCCCAGCCACTCTTGCTCTGAATTCTTTTTCTTATATCTAGTTGGAATTTCCCTTCTGGCACCTTGTGTCCACCGCTCCTCCTCCTTTTGCTGTGCGTACTGGGAAAATGCAGATCTGGCCTCTCAGGAATGGTTGAAGACAATACTTGCTCTCTTTGCAAACCTCTTTCCAGGCTAAGCAAACCCAGTTTTCTCCTCCTCTTCCCAATATATCACAAACTCCCATCCAAACATTTTGGTGTACCTCCAGTAAACTCACTTTGGTTTGTCAATGTCTCTCTTGTACTGGGGAGCCAGAAACTGGACACAGCAGTCTGGAATGCTGTGCAGATGTGTCTCACCAATGCCAAAATTCTCCATGAAGGAGCTTGAGCATGAAGACTGTGGGTGTACGTGCAATCCTCACAGCACCTCATCTTGCTGCTTTGTTCCCCATGCCTCTGGATAGTGCTCTCACCCAACAGTGACGCTTCTTTCCTCCAGTTTCTGTGCAGGTGTTACCTTCATTGCCTCACCCCATTCACATTTCTATCCCTTCCATTGCCAGCGCCACCAGCTCCCATTCCTTTGTAGGTAGCCTTGCCCTGCTTATTTGCTATTTTTTTTCCTTTCTGGTGTTTTCTCCCTCACTTCTCATCTAAGACTTCATCTAAGATTAGACAAGCCAAGAAAATTTTGATTTCTTTTCAGGTTCTCTCTTTCCCTGAGAGCCTTTCCCTGCAGCTCTTTCAGGTAAAAATCCCCTTTCTTCAATATGGAACCCTGTATTTCCAATGAACTTTCATGAGCATGATATCAAGGCTGTAATACATCCCAACCTCTATGGAAATTGCCCGGGATGCACTTAATATCATGTTGGATTTTCCCTTGGCCATATCAAATGGTGGCTCAGAGTAGCTTAGAAGACATCTAATACACTCAAGTTGTTCTCCTCCTCCCTTCATTGAAGCTTTTAGCTAATAGCAGTTATTCATATTAATTCCCCAGAGAACATCTTTGAGCATGGTACTATTAAATTGCATTCCGTTTTTATTACTGTCATCTAGTTTGTTCTGTCTGATTTCCCAATCATCCTCTGTATTGACTGTGCCACCTAGTGAGCATCATCTTCACATTTTTAGCACATTGCAAGTATTTGTGCCAAGATAATTGATGCAAAAAGAAGAGAAAACATTAATCCAAAAATCAATCCACTATCAACTGCACAAGAATCCTTCTTCCAGCTTTCTCCCAGAATTAATGCTGTTCTCTTCATAAAATCCTCTGTCTACTTTCAAATGCTTCTATTATCACCCTCTGGTCCAGCTTAACCTCATTGCACCCTATATCAAATTATCTATGTTGCTCCAGTTATAGCATGTTTCCACTGGTTCCTTTATGTAGCCAATCCATAATTCTTTCAAGAACTGACAAAAGATATTGAAAGAAGATCAGAGTAGTGTAACACACTCTTCCTTTTTGCCACATTAATAATTAGTTTCCATGTTAGCTCTTCTTTTAGAAACTTGTTCTAAAAGAAGAGCTGTTCATGTTCCAGAGGTCAGCTGTACATACTGCATTTGCAAGGGTCAGTCCTTCCCTCCTGCCTGTTCCTCCTCTTAAAGAACATAAATACTATGTGAATTTTTCTATATAAATAGGATTTGTCCTCCAAATGACAGATGAGTTAACCCTACTGGCCCATGAGCCCATGAAGTCATGTGCAAGTATTCCACAATACCTGTGCGAATCCAGTTTCAGTGTGAAGGTCACTGAGATTTCTTTCATCTAAGCTGCAGAGCATCTGTGTTCATGTTTTCATTCCAAGCTTGCGCCTGTGCTCAGCATCACTGAGTCCGGGTCTGGACTTCTCAGCACAGGAAAGACTTGGACCTGTTGGAGTGGGTCTGGAGGAGGGCCACAGAAAGGCTCAGGGTGCTGGGGCACTCCTAGGAAGACAGGCTGAGAGAGCTGGGATTGTTCAGCCTGGAGAAGAGGAGGATCCAGGGAGACCTTATTGCAGCCTTCCGGTACCTAAAGGGACTTATGAGAAAGATGTCAAACTTTTTAGCCTGGCCTGTTGCCATAGCAAAAGGGGTAATGGTTTTAAACAAAAGAAGGTAGATTTAGACTGGATATGAGAAAGGAATTTCTTGCAATGAAAGTGGTGAAACTCTGGCAGAGGTTGCCCAGAGAGGTGGTAGATGTCCCGTCCCTGGAAGCATTCAAAGTTATGTCAAATGGGGCTCTGAGCAAACTTATTTAGTTGAAGATGTCCCTGCTCGTTGCAGGGAAGGTTGTCTAGATTGTTACAGCTCACAGGTAGTTCTTAGACCATGCTGAAATTGCCTTCCACTTGACTATGATCCACTATTAGATACACAAATTACAGCCTTATCCTCATTTTATTGATTATCCTTTTTCTGTTTACAGCCTCTGTCATGCTGAGGATTGGATTTTGGCAACATTTTGGTCACTCACATTTAGAAATTAGGGTAGGAAAATGTAAAAGAGAGAAAACAGTTTTACATTTTCCTCAACAAGTATTCGCATAATTATTTTTTACTTTTTTTTTTCCCCTGCTTAGCCTTGATTGCCCTTCTGAGAGAAGGAGAGAGCCTGGAGGATTTGATGAAGTTGTCTCCAGAGGACCTGCTGCTGAGGTGGGCGAACTATCACCTGGAAAATGCAGGATGCAACAAGGTCAATAACTTCAGCTCAGACATCAAGGTATGAGAAATACTGACCAACAAAAGCAAAACAGCAGCTCCACACCCAAATTCCTGTCCTTCACACAGAGATTGTGCACTGAAACAATCCAAGCAGCTTGAGACTGCTCTGTCAAGCACATGGAGCTGAGTACATGAAATGCTTGTATTGGGGTTTACCTTTCCACTCAGTTGTATTCCTCCTCTTCCTCCTGACCTCCCAGTCGTCACTGCCAGCCCCAGCACACCAAATGCCTGGGAAAGGAATGGCTGATGGCTCTGGACAGGGCATATGGATACTGTATTTTCAGTTCCTTGCCTCTATTGCTCTCCTCCTTCCCAAATGTCCATAAATAACTCTTGACCTGACTAGCGTTTGGAAAAGCCTGGAACTTACTCAAACATGTAGAAAGATGGTTGGGCAATTCCAATTCCCCCACTTGATCTTTTCTTCACCTGGGCTATGTGCTCCTCTGTCCCAACCTTTGCTATAGCCCAGAATGCACTTATCCATGAGTTTTAATTCAGTGGGACTATTCAAAATTCTATAGCTAGACTGGGAGACACTTGCAAGGGTGGGTCTGGAGTCTGTGCACCATTATTTCACACACATGGGACTTCATGGGCTTGTGGGTGCAGATTTCAGCAAGGCTTTCTCTGTAGGACCTTCACTGTTCCCAGACAGATGTATCTGAACCTCAGTGGTGCCCACTGATGAATTTCTAAAACCCAGTGTGAGGCCCAGCCAGCATCCCAGAGCCGGAGGGGGTGTATAAGGGAGGGTAGCTGAGCTGGCTCCCGGGAAAGCCAGGGGAGGGCCAGCACACCAACCTCACCAGCCATGACCTGACTTGCCTACTCCCAGAACAGCTCCCAGGTTGGAAAAATCCACCTCCAGAGATATCTGGCTGTAGGCGTCACTAGGGACTGAAGCTTAAGCACAAGCATTTAATTAAAATACAGGAAAAAACCCACCAGTGAAGGCAACAGGAGGGGTAGAGAGTCACATTTGACAGTACAATTTTTATTTTAACATATTTTTGGTTCACTGGGTGGAGATGACTGGAGAATATCCATGGAAAGAGAAGGGAATGGAGTCTTTCCCATCTTTCTGTGGGCTGGCCAAAAGGACTATGGCACAACTGATTAAAGCCTATCTACAGTTGAAAGCTAAATTGCAATTACAGTGTTTAGAGTTGGAAAATAAGGCACACATTTACAAGATTTCAATGTTGACAAATATTCTCTAAATAAGTCTGTCTCCCCACCTTGCTTCTGTTGTAAATAACTACTTTCTAGATATGGTACATAGTAAGGCAGATGTAAAATACTTAAAATAGTTCAGGTAGTCTGCTTTATATTTTGAAGAGCATTAGTTGGGTTAGCTAGTCAAGTCCCTAGACATTAACATGTAGCTTTATTTTCAGTTCTTTGAAATATTTTTGAAGTAAGTTAATATTTATCACTTATGGAAGCACCGTTGTATTTCACAAAAGATTAAAGACACAACATGTTAAATCCTTGTCGTGTTCCTGCTCTTTTGCCTGAAAAATGCTGATAATGCTGTCAGTTTTAACTTTTGTCCTTGAAAACTATGCTTTCTCTTCCACAACTGTTCCAGCCTTGCTTTGAAATCCACTTTAAACATCTGCTTTCTCCTTCTGCATTTTCTTTTATTAAATGCTCAGCAGCCTGACTTCTACAGCATTATAAAGGTATGCATTTCCTTACCTCTAATTTTATGTTCAGATTAAGTAAATTCTGATACCTTTTTGTTGTTGCTGTCCTTTCTGTAAGTGCAACACGCAGCATTTTGTCTTGTGTGTTGAGCATTCTGCAGCGCATATATATTGGCTCAGGGAAGAAATAGATCTGGCAAACACAGCATAAAGTAGGAATTGCTAAGTGCTTCCAGCTTAATTAATTTAATTATGTAGCCCAATGATCGATGTAATAAAAATGAAGCATGCAGGCACATTATTCGGGGGAGCACTGGCATGCAAAGGCTGAGCTTTAGATGTAATTTTTCTTCCCTTTAATTTCTCTGTCTGTCACAGGACTCAAGAGCTTATTACCATTTGCTGAACCAAGTCGCCCCCAAGGGAGATGAAGAAGGCATTCCGGCTATTACTATTGACATGTCAGGATTAAGGGTAAGATGAGATAAGTTTGGAGTAAATGCCGATATTTTCTGTCTGTTCCTTGCACTGCTGGCCAACACAGGGCTGCACTGGGATGTCAGAACAAGCAAATTCTTTCTAACATTGCAACATGATCTTGTATTTCAGAAACCAAAGCTTCCAAAGAATTAAATTATGTGTTTGGATTTTTTGTTAGATATTAACTCTGAAACTTCAGCAACCATTCAATCACACTGATAAAGTACTAGCATGTAACAAGTGTATTTAAATACATGTATGGTTTGATGAAATTAAAAAATAAATTTTATATGGAATATGGCTCTAAAAGCAATATGATGCGACGGTTGAGTCATGGGCAAAGCCCATTTGAAAACACAGGCTTGCCGTTAATAAAGTGGGAAAGGGAATACCTGTAAATCCATCAAGGACCTGCTTTAGCAACTAGATCCCCACATGGAGAGCCCAGGGGGTGTGGGTGCAGTGCCGGGTGGGGTGAGGCTGATGTCCCTGCTGTGCCGGCAGGAGAAGGATGACGTGCAGCGCGCCGAGTGCATGCTGCAGCAGGCCGAGCGCCTCGGCTGCCGCCAGTTCGTCACGGCCACCGACGTTGTCCGGGGGAACCCCAAGCTCAATCTGGCCTTCATCGCCAACTTGTTCAACAAATACCCTGCCCTGCATAAGCCAGAGAACCAGGACATCGACTGGAGCTCCATTGAAGGTCAGGAAAACACAAATATCTCATGGTGCACCATACTTTCTTATTTCCCATGTCAACCCGTGTCTCCTGTTCATGGTTCAGTGTGCTGTAAATTCAGAGTTAGGGTTTCCTCCCAAAACACTTACGTTATTGAAGTGTTGTGTTCTGCAGGCCTTTGATTGATGTATCTGTTGTTTTAGGTGAGACAAGGGAAGAAAGGACATTTAGGAATTGGATGAACTCCCTTGGTGTTAATCCACGCGTAAATCACTTATATAGGTAAGATGAGGTATTACACTTCCTTCAGATGATAAATACAGAGAGCAAGTTGTTTGCAAGAACATAAAAACTTTTGGTCTCTATAAGAATATATGCTGCTTTGTGTTTCCTAGGAAAATAAGTTTACCTCTGGTAATAGTTGAGTTGTGTTTATTTCCTCTGTTCTTTGGACAATGATATATATCTTTTTTTATTGTTTTCAGTGACCTGTCAGATGCCTTGGTTATCTTCCAACTCTATGAGAAGATCAAAGTGCCAGTCGACTGGAACAGGGTGAACAAACCACCATATCCTAAACTGGGTGGCAACATGAAGAAGGTATAAAAAGCTGGAATAGCTCCAGTATTGATTCCTTATCCTCAGTGAATGTCTATATAATTTCAAACAGCAATGTGGGTACTCATGTTGCTCTACAGTCCCAAGTACAGCACCTTAGAAGATTTTTTTGCTTAGTCAGTGGATAATTCTTCATCCTGAAACAGAAACATACCTTTGACTCACTTGCTCTGTTTACAGGGGAAAAATATTTGTCAAGTAAAAAGACTTGACAACTTTTGCATCAGTATTTAAAAACTGTACTTGCAGATCCCTTTTGCTACTGCTTTAGCCACTGGTTATAATGCATCTGGACTGTGAGATGCATGGCACCAGCTTAATTGCAGCTGTCTGGATCACTGCCCTCCACATCAAATGAAGACAGTGATGATAAGCATTCTTGATCAGATGCATCAAGAACCGATCACGCAGTTACCGCTAAATACAAAGCTTTCTCCCAACTATCTGGATGAGTAATTACATCCAGTTAGACCAGAGCGATCAACCAATCTAAAATATTGGCTGGGACACTACACTGATCCTTTGTCTCAGTGCAATGCTGTAATGCTGGAGGTACCCATGAGCCATAATTTTTTATTTTCCAGTGCAATCTGTTTTTCAGGCCCTGATAATGAAGTATAGCATTTTGTTCTCTTTACCATGGTATTTTGGGGATGGAGCTGCCTGCTGGTATTCAAACAGCTGTATTATCACAGAGCCCCAAAGTTCCTCTCTGCCCAGGAGGATCTGGGCTGAGTGATACAAAGAATTCAAAGTAACAGTGTCTTGTCTTCTTTCCTTTTTTTTTCTATATTTTTGAACCGCACCAACTGACCTTACCATTAACAGCTTGAAAACTGCAACTATGCAGTGGAACTGGGAAAGAATCAAGCCAAATTTTCCCTTGTTGGCATTGCTGGGCAAGATCTGAACGAAGGAAACCGTACACTGACCCTGGCCTTGATCTGGCAGTTGATGAGAAGGTAGGTGAGCCAGCCATGAGCTTCAGAGCATTTTGGTATGCTCGGTTTGCATTGCAATGGTTTCCTGATGCTATCACTGAGAAGGCTCTTCAGGCTACAGCCTTTTCACTTCTCTGTTTGAACTTTTGTGCAAAGGCAGAGTGACCTTTTGCTCGCTCCTAGTTATGGATGTGATCAAGGCCATTACAGTCAGCTCATGCGGAAGATTATTATTGTCATTATCTGTATAGCAAGAATAAAGGTTTATTGCATGGAAGAGAGGAAAAGAAGTTAAAAGGTCTCTGTATCAGGGAATGGGCAGAATGTAAAAGAAACAAGGAATTGATGCACCAATTTTCTAACCTGCCCTCTGAAGTGGGTACAACTCAGTAACTCTCCCCATTTCAGTGTAATTCTCTATGTGTGTATGTTTCTGTGTTTAGGAGCCCCATAGGTGAGAGGAAAGAGACCCAGTAGTTAGGAACAGAATACAGACTAAATTCAGACTATAGAGAAAAGTATAGGTTTATCAGTAAGATAATTTTAAAAGGGGTGAGGTGATTAATTACCATCAACTTGGGATATCTTTGCAAGATGTATGCTGACATATAAGCAAAATATTCCAGAGGCTTGTTTTTATGCAGAAGGTCAGTCTTAGGTGAGCAGGATTCCCTTCTATCTCTAAAGTCAGTGATTATTTTTTTAAGCACTATGAGAATGAGTAATTTACAGTGAGATACAGTAAGAGGAACCTTCCAGGAATTTTAATCAAATTAACCAAATTTTTAAACCAATTTAACCAAAACTTTTAATGCTCCCAAAATGGTGATTAAGGAATTGGGTATGAATTAAATGCATTGGATTAATCACTCTGTTATAAATCATAGGCACTGTGAGTGTGTGTGAGGCAGAGGAGTATCAAGTCAAAGAAGGCTGTTGGGGTGAGCCCAATCGAGCTGTGCACATACAGGACAGTTCTGAGGTTACAGCAGACTTTGAGCAAATATCCTGGCTTCCCTCTTAAGGTACACGCTGAATATCCTTGAAGACATTGGTGGTGGAGAGAAGGTCAATGATGAAATCATTGTCAGCTGGGTCAATGAAACACTGACTGCGGCCGGGAAGGATTCAACCATCTCTAGTTTCAAGGTAAAATTTTTTTGGAAGTCTCTGCTGAGGAATCTCTTGTTCAGTGTGTTTGTGTGTATGTTATATACATTGCCTGTATATAGATGTGTATATCCATATACACACACGTGCTCTGCATTATGATACAACTCACTACATAGCTTGATTATTTTTCATTCCTTTTTAAAGGCTTGTTCCAATACACAGGTTTTATTCAGGGGACTTTATTGTGAAAAAGTAATAGAAATATTACATGAACACAACAGGAAACACTTTGGATTCCAATTTGGCACGGAAAAATCAAAGGATGGAGACAGGAATGATGACTGGAATTAAGCAAGAACTGCTGTGCTGTTGGTTATGAATCAACAGCAATTACAAATGACAGGATTAAAATGAACAGTAGCAATACATTTGTAACTTGGTAGTACCATTCAGGGGTACATTGCCCTATTTTGCAAGGTACCATACAAACACAGAGATGGACCAGTTCTAGAGAGCTTCCAATTCCACTAACATATCAGTGACACTTCCCAAGCTAGGGAACACACGGTGGATATAAATCAGCGGTTTGCACCAGGCGAGAAGAGATCCATCAAACTTCATGTAATGAGTTCAGGAATCACACAGCTGCTCCCCCTCTCACTTCCCATCAGTAGAAGTGTATCAGTGTCATCTCCCCACAGGAAGCAAATGCACTAGCCCTGCACCCCATCTTTTGCTTTAATGACACTGTGTTCTGTGACAAGGTGACCTGCTTAATGGATGAGGGAAAGGTTGTGGATGTTGTCTACCTGGATTTTAGTGAAGCCTTTGACACTGTTTGCCACAGCATGCTCCTGGTTCCGTGGCTGCTCGTGGCTTGGGCAGGCGCACTGCTCGATGGGTAAAGTCTGGATGGCCGGGCCCAGAGAGTGGTGGTGAATGGAGTTACCTCCAGCTGGTGGCCGGTCACCAGTGGTGTCCCCAGGGCCCAGTATTGGGGCCAGTCCTGTTTAGCATCTTTATTGCTGCTCTGGACAAGGGGATCAAGTGCACCCTCAGTCAGTTTGCAGATGACACCAAGTTGGGTGGGAGTGTTGATGTGCTGGAGGGCAGAAAGGCTCTGCAGAGGCATCTGGACAAGGTGCATTGATGGACCAAGGCCAGTTGTAAGAGGTTCAATGAGACCAAATGCCAGGTCCTGCAGCTGGGTCACAACAACCTCTGCAGCGCTACAGGCTTGGGAAAGGGTGGCTGGAGAGCTGCCCAGCAGGAAAGGACCTGGGAGTGCTGGTCAGCAGTGGCTGAACATGAGCCAGCTGTGCCCAGGTGGCCAAGAAGGCCAATGGAATCCTGGTCTCTATCAACAACAAGTGAGGCCAGCAGGACCAGGGCAGGGATTGTCCCCTGTACTCGGCACTGGTGAGGCCACACCTCAGATCCTATGTCCATTTCTGGGCCCCTCACTACAAGAAGGACACTGAGGTGCTGAAGCAAGTCCAGAGAAGGGCAGTGGAGCTGGTGAAGGATCTGGAGCACAAGTCCTGTGAGGAGCAGCTGAGGGAGCTGGGGGTGTTGGGAGCCTGCAGAAAAGGAGGCTTGGGGAGACCTTATCACTCTCTACAACTGCCTGACAAGAGGGCTCTGGCCAAGTGGGGGTCTGTGTCTTCTCTCAGGTAACAAGTGACTGCATAGGAGGAAATGCTCTTGAGTTTGGAAATGGCCAGGGGAGGTTTAGATTGGGTATTAGGGGAAACTTCTTCCTTTGAAGGGCTGTCAAGCCCTGTGACAGGCTGCCCAGTGAAGTGAATCCACACCCCTGGAGGATTTAAAAAATGTGTAGCTGTGGTGCTTAGGGACATGATTTTAGTGGTGGACTAGGAAGTGCTGGGCTAAGTGGACTTGATCATAAAAGTCTTTTCCAACCTAAACAATTCTATGATGTTTCATCTATTGAGTAAAAAAAGGTCCTTGAAACAGTTCTTAGTCTGCCTTAGATAAAACATAATTCAAAGCAGATCTTTGTGAAGATCTAAATGCTATTTGACTGAACTGTCCATTGCTCTTGAGTGTAGACTCTGGCTTTGTGGGAATTCTGTCATCCTGTTCTTGCATTTAATTTTATTTTTCACCTATGCAGGATAGCAAAATCAGCACCAGCATGCCAGTCCTGGATCTCATTGATGCCATTCAACCAGGATCAATCAAGTATGACCTCTTGAAAACAGAGGACCTGAATGATGAGGAGAAACTAAATAATGCTAAGTATGTTTCTGCCAAGTGACATTTAACATGAGTTACCTGCTCAGGCTTGCCTAACTCTTTGAAAACTGTTCTGCTGTCATTCTCATCTGGCACAACCGCAATTGAGAAATACCACCAGAGTTAGAAGCGTGAAGGCTAGGAGTTAGGTAGTAAAAAGACCATCAATGGAAATGGAGTGTGTAATGTTGTAGTTCCTGCTTTATAAATCCCTTGAAAGGATTAAAATCACTTGGCTTCACAAGCTCCTATTTTCTCTTATTAAATTTAAAATTCTTTCAGAGATCAGGGAACAATGCCAACAATAGTGAGCCATGGGAAACAGGGATTAGAGGTCATGGTAGCTCTTTAGTCACCTACAGGTGGAACAAGGGCATATTTAAGAGAGAAAGGGGAGGACAGGATTCATGCCTGAAAAACTGGTTCTGTAGACGTAGATATTGATTTTTATTTTTTTTTCCCTGAATGCAAACGATTTCCTAGCAGAGAGTCAATTTTGGGGGCATCTCCCTCTCTTTTCAGAGTTACACAGATCACCTTCTGGTCTGATCATCAGTTTAACTTCTTTTCTATGCAGTAACTACAAAGGAGAAAAGGATGACTATAAAGCAATCAGAGCTGCCATCATTTCTGTAAAGACTTTTTCCACTGTTCTTTTTCCCTTCCATTCCCTACCATCTGTTCTCTTTCTTTCCTCACAATCCTGTGTGTGCTTTTCTCTGTGCTTTATTTCTTCATCCCTGTGCTGTTCCTTTCCTCATTTCCCACCCCCATTCCCCCACACTCCCAATGTTTGTCTGAATTTTGGGGAAAATTTCACAACTGTATGTGCTCTGAAGTGGAAGAACCTGGAATTTTCTTGCTTTTTTTAATGAAAAAATAGAGAGAAGAGACAAACCCACTGGAGAACAGCCAGTAGCTCTGAGCAGGGAGATGGGAATGTCAACTTGCACATTCTGGGTATGACTGAAACAGTCCCAAATGCTGATTTCCAGCAACACTAATCTCCACTGACATCAGCCTTCTGCTTCCATCCTTGCAAGTTTGTTTAAGTGCAAAGTCTGAGTCTCAGAGATTGAGGGGAAGCAAGACCAGAATGGCTGGTTGTGAGGGTAACCTTTCAGGGAATGGAAGGTCAAATGTTTCATATGAGGATCTGACCTGCAGTCTGCCATCCTGCAGATAATCAGTGCTCTAACCATGAGGAAATGCACTCTGCCTTTTATTAGAAATGTAGTTCTTTATGAACATGTCTCATACATTCCTATAGGAAAGTTTAACTTTGGTGAATCAGTGAAACCCACTCTGGTATTGATCATGTAAAACACTTAACAGGGGGAAGATTAATGCTGCTGTACTAATTTCTGTCTTTATTTTTTCCTTTTTTCCACCCCTGCAATGCAGATATGCCATCTCTATGGCAAGAAAAATTGGAGCAAGAGTCTATGCCCTCCCAGAAGATCTGGTTGAAGTAAAACCCAAAATGGTCATGACAGTGTTTGCTTGCCTTATGGGAAAAGGCATGAAGAAAGTTTAAAGCACAAAAGACTTGCACTGATGCCTGTTATTCACCCTTTAGATTCCTTCAAACTGGATGCGCTTCTCTGTATCAAAGAAATATGCAGGGTGCTCATGCTTTTAAGGCATGAATGTTATACATGGTTCCAGATCATACAGAAGTCGTGTATTCACGTGTATCCAGGAAATATTTTGTTTTGAACAGTAATACATGCTTGATTTCTTTGCCTTATTTTCCACTTTGCTAGATATAACGATTTCATATTCCTAAATAAGTTTTCGACACCGAGGCCTAAGCATATCCTTTTATTAATGGATACCAGGGTTCTCTGTCAGAGGTCACCTAGAGACAGCTTTTAGGACTATGAAATGTTATACTCTGCTTCTGCCTGAAAATGTCGTCATGCTTTTCGTAGCATTTCTGCCATACTTACTTTCAGTTTGCACCTGGGACAACAAAATGGGTTTCCCTAAGCCAATGCAAGTAGTAGTAACTATATTTTTGCAATGGTAGGATCCTCTGAAGAAATTCGTGTGGAAAGAAAGAAGTGTTTGGTGTCTGTGGTGTGTTGCTGGTATGTAAACTGAGCAGTACTTTTCCCTGCAAGTTATGCCTCTGCTATCCATGGCATTACTCACAGATTATATTACTGCTCACTGAAAAAACTCACTTCAGCCTGGTCCTGCAAGAACACCCAAACATTCTCCAAAGAATAATTCATTTTTATGTCATAGTACACTTAAACAGATAGCAAAGCATGATAGAAATGAAAACCATGTTAAAGAAACTAAGGGAATGTACTCAGTAGCAATAAAATGAGAAGTGAACCAAAGGGATGCAGAATGACATATTTATGTAGTCAATAAAAATTAAACTCTGCTAACTTCACAGACTTGCACTCAAGGGGCTGCAGCTCTGATTCAGGAGAACATTTACACCTGTGCTTGCATAAGAAACACATACTGAAATGCTTTCCTGAACCCAGGCTGGGATCCTCAACAGAGCTAAATCAGCTTTGCTTTGCGGCTAACAAGGCACTGTCATTTTGTCTCTGTTGAGGACCTAGCCCTGTCTATGGATAGTCAGTGGGATATATTTGCACTGAATCTCTTCCTTGGCATGAGATGTTTACTGGCCTTTACATGGATTTTACTGTGGTGAAATGCAGAAGGAGGGAATTTTGCCTTAATGCAATCCCGTTGACACAGTCTCAGTTCTCCCCCTCTCTTCCCTTTCCTCCAGCCCTTCAGAACTGCCTTAATAAAGAACCAATATTCAGTGACATGAGAAGTCTCTCCAAATAAAATGTTCTATAAAGCCAACGGTGTAGTCCTTTCTTTTAGTAGTGGATGTGCTAGTCAGTGTGTGTCATAGAGCTGAAATGGGGACAGATGTAAAAATAATCTGTGGGCTTAGTGAGAATGTGCCTTCTGTATTGTTGTTGAAACCACAGATTGGAGAGAATGGAAAGAATTATTTCCTAGGCCACTTCTGAACATGCCACTCTGATGCACTGCCAAAGATGGGATACTGCGCTGGCTGGACTTGCAGTATGATATTCCCCATTTGATGCAATGCCCAACATCCTCTCCTTTCCCCATGTGCCCATAAACTTCGCTTCTTTAAGCATTCTGCCACGCACATATGCTGCTTTGTTTCTGCAGTAATGGCCAGATCCTGTTCCTGATCAGATCTGACTGCCCTGTTCCTCTTAGGAACCTATGTATTTAATATAGTACATATAGGGAAAAGTACAGCATCCTAAGACCCATTCTGTCTGGTTTCAGTATTTCCTAGTGCTGGCAGAGGAGAACATCTGAAGTTATTCAATGGAGATGTCACCCCAGCTTATTGCCCAGGAAGGTGCAGTTATCAGATCATGGCCTCTAGAGCAGTCCTCCTCTTTCAAGGTGTAGGATATCCTGTTGCCAGAGAAGAGGGGTGGCACTGAAAAGGCAGCTGCTGTCCCCTTGGGATTGACTTGGGAGTGCTTCAGAGGTAAACCAGAGAGAGGAAACTGGGACTGCAGCACATCTCTTGAGTGGGATGTCCGTGTATTGTGTGTGTGTTTGCAAAGTGAAGGGGCCATTTTTGGTTGGATAGAAGGTGTAGATCTGAAAGCACCAGGTAACCCTGCCTGAAGACAGCCCTGCTTTGGGTTCCTTGTTTCAGGGAGATGGTCTCCCCCCAGACTCAGGGGCACTCATGAAGGATGAAGTCGATGACAGATTGGAAATGGCAGGGTGAGAAGGATGGCTTTTCCCTTGATCCCAAAGGAATGCAGGCACTTGCTATCCCCAGAGAGTAGAGGGGATTTTCAGGCATTTTCCATTCACCAGTTCTTAGCAACTCAGCTTCTTGCACAGGGGTAGGATTTTTAGAGGAGTCTGCTGAAAGAGGCAGAGAGAGGAGGCTTCCATACATCGTGAATTTCCGCAAAGCAAGACATAGGACTTCAGGGGCCCTGGAGAGCAAAAGCTGCCTCTGCCTCAGGCTCTGGAGAAGGGCCAGGTGATGTATGCTGTTATTTGAATCATGCTTTGTGAAAGGGGCTGCTGTTCCTCCTCCTCAGCATCCCAGCGCCGGAGCCGGGCACTCCGGCACGCAGCCCTGCTCTTTGCTGGTCCTCTGCCCGCGGGATGCTTTTGGGAACAGCATCTCCAGCAGTGCCAGCGGCAGCTCCGCAGCAGGGAGGGCTAACCACGAGATGGCACTCACTCCAGCCGGAGCTCCGGAGAGCGGCAGGCAGGAGCGACAGCAGCGCGATCCTCCGAGAAACAGAGGGAAAATTGGATACTTAACCCTCGGCACAGCGCCAGCATCCGCCCGTGCGCAAAAGGGAGTGAGTGCTGCTGGCAGGGATACTGTAGTAAATACCTACCTACTAAATACCTCCGGAATCTCCCTTGAAAAACGAATCTCTCACTGCCCCGAAGGTGTGGGAATAGCTGCGTTCTGGTACAGGAGTATAAACATTTTTACTTTTCAGTGCATTTCTGTTTAATTGAGTATTCTTATTTATTTGATGGACTTGAGGTTTTGCTTTCATGAACTGGTAATAGCTGTCTGTAATGAAGCTCTCAGCAGATGCTGAGGGGTTAACCCTATGACAAACATCACCAAAAATACCCACCAGGATCTGGAATTTTTTTGCTGTTTCTTTTCTCCAACTTTCTCCATCACTCTTAGAGAAAGCAGCTGTCTTTGGGATTCACTCCCAAATCAAGCTGGCTTTGTAAGCACTTCCATTATTGATTTTCATTGCACAATTAATCATAATTTTCAATGCTTCAAAAAGGCTTAGACATTCATACGAATAAAAGTAAAGCATCAGCATTTAGACTAACTAGGAAAAAAACCATGAGGGCAATCAATCCACATGCTTCAGGGTACAGTCTGATCACCAGATGGACTCAGAAGGAAATATCCCCCCATAGTGTAGTAAAGCATAATTAGGTGTATGATGAGGATTTTGCACCTTCTTGTAAATCATCTATCCTAGCTAGAAATTGTGTGTTCCGGCCTTAGAAAGGGGACAGCAAGCAGTATGGCTGGCTGCTGTGCTCTTGTACAGACAGGGTTGTTTCTATTTCCTCCAGAGCTGGAACTGAACCAAAACTCCAACCTGACGTCACTCATCCTCCTAAGTGCAGCTTAATTTTGTTATGAGCCTAATCACAAAGTTCAGGTCTTGGCGTCCACTGCTGCCCAAATGTGCAGCAGCTTTGATCTGGCTTCTGCTTGGAAAATAGGACCCTGTCTCTGTCAGCTGGCTGACTGCAAAAAGCACAGGAGCAGTGCTGGTCCTACAGCAAGTACTTGCTACTGCTGCTTTCAGCTTGATGCAGAAATGGATCCTGGTGCCTCTGATCTTGCAAATTCATTTGCTGAGTTGCTCAGAGTCAGCTCTCTATCTTCTCCCAGTTCTGGCAGCCTCCTCTACCATATGAAGAACAGATTCATCAAGAATTTGGGATTATTTTCCTTCAGGCTGCTCAGCCACTTAAGTGCAGTGCTTTTCAAATAAGCAGACAAGGCAAGCAGCAGAGAACAGCACCACTGAATGCCTGACTCTCACTTCCTGCTGTGTGGTGAGCCACTTTAGAGCTAAAATTTAGCCACAAATCCAAGAAGCTGTTCCTGAAGCAGGGACACAAATCAGAGGAGCACTGTGTACTCTGTAAGGTGGCATCTGTGGACTTTGTACAGCTCAGTGTGGGAAAACTCTGAATTAGGACCAACATCACTTTACGACATTATAATTTTGTTTATAATTGTCAACCACTGCAGTGCTTCTCTTCTGCCACCAGGAAAACTGTGTCATTTCCCTGGAAATTCGTTTGCTGCTCTGAAAGTAACACACAGCTCTGAGTCTCAGTTTTGACTAAGTAAAATTACTATATTTTTAAAGCACTGTTTTTCATTGCACCTTATTTACCTTTTGTGCCCTGATAACTTTTCAAAGGCAAGAGTGCTTTATGGGAAACCTAATTTGTTCCCAGAGTGCAAACTACTATTACTATTCCAGATTCATGACAAATTGTCCAAAGCTGAGAAAGGCTAGAATTCACACATGCCATGTGCTCACGGGTAATGCCAAGTCTGAAATTTGTGAAAAGATCAGAAAGCTGCATAACCTGCCATGCCTAGACACACTGAACTCCCTCAGGACAGGCACTCATTTAGAGCATTTGTTAAGAATCTAAGGAAATACAGCAATGAATATCTGTGAATGCAAAAAAGCACAGAAAGGAGCCCCAAACATCCACTCGAGGAATCTCCTAGAGGGTGATTGACAAGCGTGGTGCTGCTTTGATTCAAAGAAAAGCAGAAGAGCAACATCCCATTGCCAGGCACCTCTGGCAGCCTGCAAAGTTGTCCTCGTTCTTCCCTTCACTTAAGCAAACTGAACACCTCAAAGCACATGTCCATTTGTCACTGAGGTCGGGAGATATTCTGATCAGCCCCTCAGCAATGTCCCCTCCCTTGATTTTGCAGCCCTGCAGCAGCACATCCTGCATGTGTGAGAGGTGGTGGACAAGCCTTAGGAGCATCAGCTTTGCCGTGCCTTCCCCTCAAGGCCTGAGTTTGCTCGGGTGTCAGTGAAACCATCCTGTGGCTAACATGACACGGAAAGGCTCAATCAGCCACAGCAGGGAAAAGTAACAAAGATTCCTGAGGAGGGATGCAGGCCCTGCCCACCAGTCCTACATCCTCTGCTTGCTGCACTCTTAAATCATATTTGGCATTAGGGAAATGCGGCCTCGGTGTCCCATAATGCTTGTCAGACCTACCTGGGGTGATCCTGTCCATGTAGTGATCAGACCTTGCAAAACAGTCAAATGCCTCTAGAAAATTTCCAAATTTGCAGAAACTTCCCAATTTTGCTGTTGGAGCCAGATTCTAGAACAGTGATGGGTGTCTCTGAGTGTGGATCTGCTTGCACAGACTAATGGTGGTGGGGACCACACCAGCTGAGAGGGGCAAATGAAAGAGGGCAGGAGCTTTGCCTTGCAGAGTTTCTCTTCATCAGCATCCTCAAACAGGCCCTGGCATCCCTCAGACAGGTCCCAGCATTCTCCAAAAGCCCAAAGAAAGGTCCACTCTTCTAATCTCTACCAAATGCCGTGCAAGAAATGTAAGCAAGTGCAAGGAGTGCAAAGAAGTGAGGAAATTCTGTTGATCCATTCAGAGACAGGCAGAACACATCCCTGCCCCAGGGCTAATTGCATTTTGGATATGTGCACACATAACCTTTGTACAGCGAGAGGGAGACAGGTGTGCATCCATTCCTGTGCCAAAGTGTGCTCTCCCTAGGAAGCACTTGGACACCTTCCTCAAGTGCTCAGTAGTTCTGCTTGGAATGCTCCTGGGGCTCTCTTTGATATCCTTTGTTTGCTAAAATTTAACTTGCCTAGCGAGTGCTCCTTGTTCAGACACTGGCAAATAGGTCAATGTGTCCTGACAAAAAGAAAATGTGAGTCACTGGAACAACGTTGTTTGGGTGGTAGTTTATAACAGACCTTCAGGAAACAAAGCTCATGGAGAAAGTGTTTAAACAGTACGGACACCTCCCCTCTTATCCCAAACCATGCATACACTACAGCATCTTTCTCTCTGCTAACCCAGGAAAGCTGACTGGCAAAGAGAGTAAAATCAGAAATTAAAAAAAAAATAGTTTGGCACAACTGAGTCTTCAAAAATGCCAAGGAAACATGTATATTCAGCCTCTGCTCATACCTATCAACCATGATTGAAACACACTGGTGAGGTTTGTTTCCTCCCAGGTTAATCCATCATTTTCTAGCACAGGCAGCATCTGATTTTTATATTTGAGAATGATGTGAGGGAAAAATGCCAGAACCACAGAAATTTAGACATAGTCCAGATTTTCCCCTCCTGATGGTTTCATGGGCTGCGAAATTGTTTCCTGAATGAAATAACAGAGGTTGGTGACATTGGCCATGTATGTAAATGATCACAGTGTCCTACAGAGATTAATTGGTTCATGAATAAAGATGAGGAGCTGAGGTGTGCAGGGAGAAATCATTTATCAATTATATGCCTTGGAAAACTGAAAGATGATGCGGCCTTAACGGCTGAATGGGTTTGAAAGGGGGACTTGTAAATTGAGTTCTAATTCTGTTCTGCCACATTCATAATAAAGAGCTGTTACACTAATTGCATCCTTGTGTGGCTCATGAGCAACAGCACTCAGCTGCATCACACAGTGAGCAACAGAGATCAGAGTTTAGTTAGATTTTAGTCATCTTCTGCCTCACGTGGGAAGGATGCTCACTGGTTACCTTTGGCCTCATCAGTACCGATAACGTACGAAAAAATGGCAAAAGCCTATAAACATTTTACATGGGGTTATTTTGCATTTGAATCTGAATTTAAAGAACCAATAAGGACAGCACAGACTCACTTGGCTTTTATGTTCTGCTTCAGTCACACGGACGCATCAGCACGATTACCCATCCCTGGAGGGACTCCCTGATTAACTGGAAACAAGAGGATTCTGGAGGATCAAAACCATAACAGACTATGCTAATCCCAAACAAGGAAAAGGATCTGAGGGATGTGGCTGCTGATAACAGCTGACCTCTGCTCCTCCTGGCCCTTCTCAGTGCTTGTTAGCATGTTTCCTGTTACAAACAGGCAGCGCCAGCCTAGCGTGGGCTTTAGCACACAATGAAAGACACGCTCAGATCTGAGAATCTTGATGCAGGGTGAGACTTGTTATTTAAAATCTTGCTGTTGGATACTGTGCAAGCCCCAGGATCAAAGAGGACAGCCAAACTTAGGTCCTGGTTGAATATAAAGGAAATCTCATGGCACTTGGGTTGCTGAAAACCAGGAGTGCCGCTGATGGGAGTCACCGGAGATTGCTCAGTGTCACTGCTGCAACTGCTCAAGACCACCTGGCTGCAGCAGTTCAGGAAGTTTCTCCTTTGACTGGTTTTATCTGACAGCTTTCCAGGGTCTGGCTCTCTTTCACCAAAAAGAGCAGCCTGCAGGAGCCCAGCATGATGAGCAGGCACAGCCCAGCATCTCAGTGTGTGCTGGTGCAGAGGTGGCTTGAGCCATGATAGACACCCTGACTCAGCAGGGACATGGGAGCCTGGCCTCTTCTGTTGCCACTCTTTTGGGCACTGACATCTTAAACCACCACACAAAGATGTGCCAGAGCCTAGTCTGGGTGAGGTACAGCACCCATGCTCTGTCCAGGGGACACTGGTGCTACTACATGTAAATGTGCAGAGGGAGAGGAGAGACAGTATTCAGCCCAAAGAGTGAAGACATCTCTTTAGAACTGCCTTTAAAATGTGACTGTATTTTTAAAAGCAATATAATAATGGCATCAGGAGGCTATATACATTTCCATTCCTAATTCCCAGATACAAAACTTCCAACAAAGAAATCAAGAGAACACTTCGTTAATTATCTTCTCTGAACACTCAGACCTACTCATCCCTCTTGAAATGAAAGCCTGTACGTTTTCCAAATCCACTCTAAAAGTTAACACAAACCAGCACAGCTGAAATTGTCCCCCATTAGTACAAGGCTTCTGGTCATATTTGCTATGGCAACACTTACAAGCATCAGGTCAGCATAGCCCATGGACTACCCAGTGGAGAAGGAATAATTAATGCAAGTGCAGCACAATCTTTGAACTCCAACAGAATTTTTGATCAAGCAGCTCTTCACCAGGGAATGCTGACTCAGCAGAAGCTAAAAGGGTTGCTGGAAATGATCAGTTTTGATGAATTTCCCAATTAGAGAAAAATAAATTTGTTCAAGAAAGGATTTCAAATCTCCCCAAATTCAGCTAAAACCTCATCTTGCAGCAGTTTCTAAGTTCAATGTTATTTCCTGCAGGTTTTAAAAAACAGAGAGTAGAAATGCAAGTTAATTTTCAATAAAATAATTTAAATACCTTGGAAAAAATCAAGCAACAGCTAAAATTATCAAAATGAAATGTTTTTATTAACTCAGTTGTTTTTATAGTTGCCTTTCACAGTGTTTTTCAAGACAGCATTTTTCTTCCCAGATTATCTGGGAAATACTTCCCAGGTTCTCAGAAATTCTTGAACGTTATTAAAAGATCTACTGCTGTAGGTAGAGTTTCCTCATACACTCATTTTTATATTTTTTTTGTATGAAATACTTCCTGTGCATTCCAGAAACCAAAAAGCAAATAGGAAATCAGTAGCTTTCAACCACCATGTGAACTGTCTCTTTGAAATAAACTGTAGAATCTACTGGAAAAGCAACTAACATTCAAAAATGTCTTTACTGTTTGTCTAAAAGTGTCTTCTTGGGTAGACAGCAGAAGGTGTCCTCTTTTCCCACTTAATTAACACTCTAAGACATGTAGAGATGTGATCCTTTCCTTCAATACCAGCAACCCAGCTCCATCAGCTTTCCAAATCTTCTGTTAAACATAGCTCAGTAGATCAAATTTTTCTTCATATCTGTGCATGAAACATTTCCAGATGAAAGAGTGTCTGGATGAGCAAGTGTTGTCTCCTGTATTTTATCCTGTATTTTATTTTATTTGACAGCTTCCTTTTGCCTGTGTGAGGAAAGAGCATCTGACCCACTGGTTTAAAAATCAACCCTGCTGGCAGAGCGCTGCCCACTGCCCTTGCTGGGAATGGCCTCTGTACCTTACCACAACTTCCTATTTGTTTGAACAACATCTAGAAAAGATAAAATAGGAACTACAAAATCCAGGTAAGGCATCAGTGGTTTCACTTCCCATGAGCCTTTCCTTGCCTTTCCTTTTGGTGTCTGGTTTGTGCTCAGCTCCAGTTTGGGGATTTTCAGTGTTGGTGTGTTTTCACGGAGACGTTAACCCCAGCATACTCACTGGGGAGCATGATTCTCCTCCACTGACTTCAGTCATGCAAAACTCAGCTATCTGGCTTCTTAAGATATGGCTGCCCTTCTGAAACAATTAAAACAAAAAACCAAACCAAACTAAACAAAAAAAAACAACCAAAAACACAAGCAAAACCAAACAAACAAACAACCACAAAAACTCAACCAAACAAAAAAACCAAAACCAAACAACAACAACAACAAAACCCCAAACAACCAAAAAAACCCACCACCAACCAAAAAAACCCACAAAACCAGGGCTGTGTTTGATTTCCAAAGGCCTGGGTGCCTGCCTAGTTGGAGAATTGTCTCTGATTCGGACTACTCCAGAGCTGTTCTAGAGGATGCTCACGAATGCAATCTAATCCACATTACTTAGCCTTAGATCCAGGGCTTGTTCCCAGGCATTTTTCACCCAGGGGTACAGCTATAACCCTAAGCTACACCCAGAGCATCAAATAATTTAGTTCCCCCTTTCACGCCGGTCTTGGCTCCCTGGTGTCCCCATTACACACACATTGATTCACTCCTCAGTCCTCTCCTAGAATGAATTCCCTCTGGAAGAGGACTTAAACCAGGATAATAAGCTGTGTCTTAGCCAAGCTTGGATTTGCTGTTCAAGCACAGAATGGAGATGGAGATCATCTATTCTGGGCATGTCAAATTCATACAGTTGTTCAGCATGTCCTGCATGGATATCTGTGGATAGAGATATGGGAAGCAAATCTTGAGGGCAAGCAAAAATTAATAATAATGAGATGAAGGGTCACTTGTACTTTTTCTTGAAAAGCTAACCCAGTATAACATAAGGAAAATACATGGATGTCAAAACACCACAAAAACATATGTCTCACTTGGTCCTTGTTTTCTCTGCTAGCAAATGCCATGAAAAGAAGCTTTCCCGTTCAGAATTTTTCTGTTTGGACTTAACCTCATTCCCACTGCTCTGAACCAGATTCATGCTTGGCTGTGATGTCTTATAAGAGAGCTGGATGCAGAGCACACTGCTGCACCTCCACAATCATTGTAGGATCACAAAAGCTTCGGGCTTGGTGCTCTTTCTTATGTCTGTGGTTCATGGCTGCAGTAAAAGAATACAAAGGCTGAGATGACAAAGCGATTTGTCAACATGAAAATGTCCAAAATGTATTTTAACCTCTCACACATGGACGACATCAATATGAGCAGCACCTCCCCAGGGAGCTCTGTCATACTGCCTTAGCCACCAGGAGCTTGGGGTTGAGGTGAGAGGCAGTATTAAATTTTAACCACTCTTTAAATAACATTTTTTAAATCAATATGTGGGTCCTGAACCCCTGGCTTTCCCATTGCATTTGGTTTTGTTGTGCATGCTGTGAAGATGAAGTTTTACCTGTTCTTTTTTACCTTTTTCATCTTGGTTCAAGAGGCACATGTTTTCACTGTTCCAAGGTAAGTGTCTCCAGATGCTACTGGGCTTTTAGTGTATGGTGTGTGGGACAGGGAAAGCATTGATGCAAAATAATTCTGAGTTGCTTGAGAAAACATTTTTCAAAGGCTGACATATATTTATTGCCCTTGTAATTGGATACGTGGTTCAATTTAACATAAAGATGGTGGGGGAAATGAAATTATTTTAAGTCCTCTTTGCATCCATAAATCCTGTGTTTTTAATCATATTAAGACTACTCTTTTCAGTCTAAGTGCAAATCAATTCTGTTCATTCAGTACTTTTGAATGCCAATAAAGGGCATTTTGAAACTTAATGGGAAAAAATAATTTGCTTCATTTGCCTTAAAACAAGATCTTAAATGAATTACTTCTTGAGGTAGAAAGAGAAACCATTTCAGAAAGCGCTAACAATCTGTTTTCTTTCCAAAGCAGCTTTTATGATGGTTTTTCCAGGCATAAATCATTTTTGAATAACCATTTGGTATTTGTACAATGTTTCAGAAGCAGCTTTATTGTTACCTATCGATAAACTTCAGAAATGCCCTGAAACCAAATGCTTTCTTAAAACATGGGAACATATGTCAGAGACGAAGTCAGGCAAAGTGTTTTTTTTTTCTACATGTACAACTGGTTCAAAAATCTGAAATGGTTTAATAAGTAGAACTAAAAGGATAAGTTTCTTATGCGGTGATTTTAAGCAAAGCTGAACAATTTAGGATTAAACACAACTTGCTCCCAGAACTAAAACACCTAAAAAAATAAAATGTGGATTATTTCTCACAGCCCTTCTGTGATTTTGCACCACTCCACAGACCTGTGAGAGGTGAACACCATTGAGTTCATGCCTTAAAAAAACAATTTTTCCTCTCCCTTTGTGTTGCAATCATATTTTGTTGTGGATTGCTGTGGAGGTGTGAGGGTTAAAGTAGGGGGAAACAAACATGGTTTTAGGTCAACTCAGTGGCACAATATTGTTCTGTGCTACTTGAAGGTTTATTTATTTCATGTTTAAATAGAACACTGGATATCTGACTCTTAGAGAAGAGTATGGCGTTTCCCACTGGAAAGCAGGAGCCTAACACTCCCAGCCTAGTTACGAAAATGGCTAAAACAACGAGATTCATCTGACCATATGGAATTTTTACCCAGGTCTGCATGGGAACAAGCCCCCTTTACCTTTCTGTACAGCTAGTAGGGAAAAACGTGTATTTAGAAGGCAATTCATTCCAGGTTAGCACACACATCTAAATTAGCTCAGGTTACCAGACCCCCAAAGTGCCTGTTTCTCTATTAATTCAGCACCTAACTCAGATGAAGATATCAAACCCACCTAAAATGAACTGAAACTTATCTTACTTTGTCAGCGTTACAGGGTAAGACCTGGGTATTGCAGTGTGGGGGTGGCAGCTGGACTTCTATTTACCAAGAGGTAAAAAGGAGAGGAAAAAGAGATGGGGAACAGCAACAGAGCCCAGCAGGACTCTGGCAGAAAGTTGGAGGAAGGGAATGAGAAGGATATTTTCAAGGACAAACTCGAAGAGCAATCAGGGAAGGAGGGTATGATAACAGAAAGAAAAGAGGTGTTTTTTAGATGACCAGGTCCAGCTATACAGGGGCAGCAGGTAGGGTAAGGAAACTGGGAACAGGAGGTTGTTTCTGAGCTTGGTTTAAGGGCAATAATTAAAGATTTTGTCTGGGTGTTTTCTACAAAGCTGGGGCAGAAGACAGATGAAGGAGGGCATAATGCCAAATCAAAGCAGAGGAACTGAGAAGGCCAACAACTAGAGTTTTGGCTGTTAATACTTACTTAATACACACTGAAGTGCAGCAGCAGAATTTTGATCAGGTTATTCAGTGCATTCAGGTCCTATCACGAGAGCTGTAGAGGAACCGTACCCACCTGTTCAGATCTTCATCCACACTCAGATGAAATATTTGTGCAACAAATGGTGGGGTACAAGTGCACATCATCTTCCTCACTATGGTGCTCTCAGGCTGTGGGAATCATGCAATGCAACCAGATGCAGCAGGCCTGTTCTTGGCTCCAGTGTGAAAAGACTTCCCCAGCTATGAGAAGACAAATTAAGTTTTAAAATAGCCTCAAACACACACCTTGGAGTGCACTTACCCAAAGAAATAGGCAAACTGCCAACCTTGCCTATCTCTGATTGTTTTTTGATGTCCTGTCAAATGATGGTGGAGGCAAAAATAGGGTTGGCATGTTGTTGGTTCTGCATGAGAAACAACAGTGATTGCTTGGAGCCTGCCTAGAAGTAAAGATGAATCACCTGGTTGCCAGATGCTGTCAGGTTTCTGCCTGAAATCAGTCACAGCAACAAGCTGTGACAGTCATGTTGTGCTGCTTGAAAATCCTCGTTTTGAGAGCCCTGCGTGTTTTCTTTTCAGGACAGTCTTTGCAGACAGGGCTGGCAGGGACTTTGATCGTGCCTGGTTTATATGGTGCCACCAGTTCCACATGATTAGATGGCTGAGAGCCACCCCAGCCCAGGAAAAGGAAATATGGGTCTGGCTTTCCCCTGAGTCTCCTTCTTCTACACACACAAACTATTTTAATGCAATTTTTAACAACATAACTTGCAGGACACTGATTATCAGGGCTCAATTCAGAGTGCTATTTTTTTCTTTCCAGAAAGTGAATTTCACTTCTGTCACCAACAGTGGGGTCAGGCATGGAGTAGCTGGCAAGCACCATGTCATGTACAGCATGTCCAGACCATGTTTTTCAAGTAGAAGGGGAATATAAGTTACTGGGTAGAGATGGGGGAGACAGTGGTGCAGACCATCTGAAACAATACCTGGCAGAAAACTTGGCTGGAGTAGGAATGTACATCTACAAAATATCATGTTTGACTTTGGGCAGACTGGGAGGGCTGATGTCTCTGCCGAACAGTGACTGAGACTGAGAAACTCAGGGGACAACAGAAGTGCCATCTTCCGGTTCTAAGCTGGTTTTCAACTGGTGCTGCTGCACTGTGGATTAGCTGGGGCTGGTGGCTGTGGTGTTGGTGCCGCTCAGTGTCCAATCAGTGAGCAATCTCAGTGTCCAGCAGTAAATACTGGCAACCAAAGCCCTGCACCACCTCTTTCATGGATTTTACTGATTGGCAGATGTAGAGGCTGGAACAGGGCTCAGCATCTTCACGACTGGATCATTTTTGAGTTTATGGCAGGCGAGGCAGGGAAGATGAGATAGGCCAAGCCTGCTTCTCCACTTTTGCATGAGCTGGAGCTGTTCCAACTACCTGTGCTTTACCGAAATACCGCTGTTTTTCAGGGATGAAGTTTTGTGGGCTCTCCCACAAACCGATGAACAAGTTGAAGCTCTTCAAGATTTACTGAACACCACTGAGGTAAACTGATGATTGTGTCACTCTGAACTCTAGGCCAATTTTTTCCACCAAGTGCCCTAATACTGCTTCTCCCTCCCAAGAATGATCTAGGCCACTTGCATTCATTTGTTCTAATCCATCAGCTCAGGAAGTGCTTGGTTTTCATTTCTCCATTACCTTCTGATTTACATGAGGAGACCACTCCATAATGCTTCAGTAATGAATTATATCAGAGCTCATATTTCTGCAATTGATTTTGTGTATTAAGGCACTGCAAAACTGGCAAACCACCAACACACATTAAGTAGAAGTACATTTGCTAGGGAACTTCAGCACTTTGGACCAGTGTGATCTTGCACACATTTGAAAATCAGGACTGGATTTTTGTGGTATTTTTCTGAAGGTAGCATCTAGAAGAGAAAAATATCTTAAATAATACTTTTGTATTATTATTACTTGTATCCTTCATTAGATAAAAGAGTATTTAATTAAATTGAGACATCTCTTCCTCTTCACTTGCCCAAACACATCCTCCCAGTTTGAAGTCAACACAGCAACAAAGGTGTAACCATTCCCTCAATCAACATAACTTACAGGATGATTGAGGATGTGTTTCAGATGACTGAGAGCTTTTAAAGGTATCTATGCCCAGTCTTTCTCTGTCCTTCTTGGCTCCTATTCGTTTTATGCCCACCCCAAAAGCCCTCTGCTATCCCTACTAGCATCTTCTAATCCTTCCCTTAAGTGCTTAGAAACATCTTGATAACCATCCTTGTTCTTTTCCACCTTCACAAGTTAACTCACGTATCCATCTCTTTTTCTGTGCCAATATAAACCTCCACTCCTCCATCTCTTTTTTTACTACTGCAATCTTCACTTTCTTGTACACAGGAGCCCCAAGGAGTCAGGAAGAAGAACTGCAGCACATTCAATGCAGAGAGGGTTTGTGGTGGTTTCTTCCAAGTCATTCATGTGAATATGCAAGCCAAATATTTTTCATGGCTTATAAACTGGACAAGTTGTTTCCATGACTATAAATTGAGCAAGCTATACGAAGAAAACAGAATGGGAATGGCAAAAGGAAAGCCAATAGGAAAGGGATAGGGAAAGGGAAAGGGAGAGGAAAAGGGAATACACAAACAGTGCCTCCCAACAAATTTTAATGGTTACAATCTAGCAAAAACAATGCTGAGCCATGGGATGCTGTCACTGCTCTGCCAATAATGTCTGAGATGGCTACACTGAGATAAGCTCAGCCATTTCTAGTACCTTGCAGTAATATGCCCAGGAGCCAAATACTTCACCATTTATTGTTCATACAGTATTCCTCGTGCAACTGCACTAGAAAGGAAAAAAATAAACTCTATTGTCTGGTGACTTCATGATGTATGACACCCTAAAAATGCATCCAAGAATTACATTGACTTTTTTCATTCTCCAAATTTATGTCTAACTTACTGCTAACTGTCACCCCTAGATCCTTCTGTATTATTGGTTCTGAAGTTTCAGCTTTTTATTGAATATGATGACTTCTGATTTTATTATGGTAAAACATTTAATTTTACCAAGAAGAATTTCATTTTCTTACTTTTCTCCCATTTCTAATCTCTGTATTGCTTCTTCAACTTGACTTATATTCAAACCCCTTCTGGCATTTATTTCCTCCCTGATCAAAGTCATCAGAGAAAACAATAACTACAAAGACTGGTCTGATCTTCATTAATTCTCCAAATACCCTCAGGAAAAATAACTCCCAGCAGACTTGAAAAAATGTAACATAATAACCAGCTAAATATATCTATTATACTAGAAATACTATCTCAGAAAAGGTTATGTTCTTGCCTTTGTTCTTGATTTATGGATTTATGTGCAAAAGTCATTATAAACATTTCTTAAATACACACATTTCATTTCCAGAAGTAGCAGAATGCTACACATCACAAGGAACATTAAACTGCTTGTTACGAGCAGTCTCTTAAATTGAAAACATATGCTTTGATTATTTTCAAAATGCTTATTAAATGTTAGTAAGAATATTTTTTCTTTCCTCAGGTAAAAAAAAAATAAAATGTTTTTGGAAACTTTGTAGGTCATTCTCTGGCAACCTGTTGTGGTTGAAAACATCAAGAAGGACAGAGAAGTCCATTTCTATGTCAGGGCATCCGACATAAATAGCATAAAAGCTCAGTTAAGGCAACTGACCATCGAATACAAGTATGTATTTTTTATTTGTTGTCATGAATGATTCTGTAAAGCTGTTTGTCATTTATTTAACAGGAGGTTGTGCTCTTCCTTTGTTATTCAGAGTCTTGATGGAAGATGTTCAAGGAATTATTGAAAAACAGACTGTCAATGACACAGTCAGTCCTCGTGGATCTTCCTCATACTATGAAAACTATCATTCAATGAAAGAAGTAAGATATTTTCGTGGTAAACATCTGGAAATTCAAAGGGTGAAATTTGTATCATGGTTGAGAATGGAGATAAAGGGAAAGAAATCATCAACTGGTAATAATTACCACTGTATTGCTCAACTATTAAGAGTTCTATTTATTGTAATGCTTTCACAGAGAAAGAAAGAAGCACCAGACAAAATCTCTCATACATATATTGCCTCAAACTGTCATTCAAAGGCAGTCAATACAGAAGCAAAATGAAGTCACAAAACAAACATGTAAATATTTAAAACATGAAATCAATAATAATTTAAACAAATAGAACTAAACAGGAATTTCAGTGCTATACTTGGGCTGTGTTGTGACTGTATTTTCCTGTTTCTTTAAAGAGAAATTAGAGTCAGGCAAGTGGTAAGTGGGCTGAATTTTTAGTTTTTCTATCCCATCAGATAAAGATTTTGGGAGGTAGTACAAATTTAAGTCTAAACCACTTCCAGCGATGAAGGAAAACAATAGAGAGAATATCTACTTATTAACTTCACCCTTGCAGATATATCATTGGATGGAACAAGTAGTGAAAGTCCACTCTGATCTCCTCCAGAAAATATATATTGGATCATCCTATGAAAAGCGACCACTTTATGTTCTAAAGGTACAGCTGTAACCTACTGCAAAAACTTTCCAAGTACTACTGTAAGCAAATGATGGGACTTGGCCAGGACACTTCCTTAAATCTATACCTACATCCTTATTTTTTTATGTTTTTTAGAAGTTTTCTAAGTTGTTCTAGTAAGATGTATTACTGTTGCAAATGCATTTGACCAGATTAGCTTCCTTTCTGGGTCACAAAGAAGTTATCACATCTAGGCCATCATCCAAAGGCATGAAATACTGGCATGGTGGATACGCTCCTCTGTTGACGATGAAGCCAGTCTAGTTTGTTGCCCTGCATAGCTGATGACAGACTCACTTGACCTCAGGTCTGGCTGTACTCCTGATGCCTGTGTCAGGATTTTGCAAGCAGCCAGAATGTGGCTCTCTGACTGTATGCAAACATAACCAATGGCCACATCCTGGCCCAGGATCAGTCTGAGCTCTCCCTACAAGACAGATGATGCTTCTTCCATCTTGGTTACCTTTTCGCTTCCACTTTTATGTGGTACCCTTTACGGTGATGACATTTGAATGCAATTTCTCTTTTGTCAGATTTCTAAAAGCCAGGAAAAATCAAAAAATGCCATATGGATTGACTGTGGTATCCACGCTAGAGAATGGATTTCTCCTGCTTTTTGCCTGTGGTTCATAGGCCATGTGAGTACATAATCACATCTGAATACTGTTTTCAAAGCAAAGCAAAAAATCTTGATGCCATTTACCTTTGTCCAATTGTGTTCTAGGATCTGTAAAGCCTAAATCCATTTTCTGCCACAACACCAATGCATGGTATTTGTGTCTAAGCTGCAAGCACAGCAGTTTGTGTGCATGTCAGTAGATGGGGGGGGTGTGTGTGAGAGAAACAGAAAGTCTTAGGAAACAAATGCAAAAGAGCTCAAATGTACTATCAATATGAAAGAAACTTCAAAGTATGTGCAGCAAATTCAACAGAGACATTTGGCATTGTGAATGGTCAGGGGTGGAGAGGACATGCCAGAAAAAGCACATGTTTGGTAATCTACTAGGGCTACGTCTGTACTGCCACGTGGATTCCAGGCGTGGTCTTGGCTCTGAGGCACGCAGCACATGGTGACTTGTGTCCTTATTGCTGCATCTGGCACTGCCTGGAGCAGATCAGAAGACACACAGGGTGAGCTCAAGCTGTCCTACACCCCCTGGCTCTTCCCTACATGCCTTCTTAGAGCAATAGGTACCCCATGCTTGCCTGCTCCAGACATGACATAGCTCCACACCAGCAATCCACTTGCTGTGATGGATCACCTACTTCTGTGTCTGCTGCTACTGCTCCTCCTGATTCTGTTTTTCATTTGTGCTCCTGCTTTTTTTCTGGATCTGCAGAGAATAAAGCCACATAAGCCACCTTCTTCTGAAGGCACTGTCCCTGCTAGTCACATCCTCATTCACACCTCTAGAACATGACCAACAACATCCAGCCATAGCACCAGTTCATGGGAACTGAGAAATTACTGACAGGATGAGCCTGTAGATTAATCATTGACAGAATGGGTTTAGATTAACCAATCCTGATGTGTGGCTGCAGACAAACAGTCACACCTATCTTTAGTATCTTTCATATCTACACTGCTCAGGAGAGTGAACAAAGGTATGCCAAAAGATACAACATCCACTGTTTGCACCTTGATTTTAAAATACATTGCCTTGGTCTTTTTGAATTTAAGGCATCTCTGCTCAACTCCTTATGCTGAGCTGCTGGTCCAATCCCTGATACGGACCAGGAAAAGGCTTCTGAGGCCCTTCTCGCCCAGACAAGTTTGCCCATCTTGCACAGCTAATGTTCTGAGATATTATTTATTATTACTTTTCCACAAAAGCAAAGTTCACAGTAAAAATAAACTAGATGACACTGATACTCCACAGTCACCAGTACTGTAGTCAGAGAAACAACAAAGATGAGTCCTTGAAACATTAATTATGATTTGGCCATGATGGAACTAAATAACGTGAATGATGATGATGATGATGATAATAATGAAAAACTAATAAATTTATTTATTTGTCATCAGTCACAACTATAAAACCTCAATGCCTAAAACATTTGAAAGGATATTGCATGGACAGATACAGCTGAAAGTACCTTGCAACCCACTGATAATCTCAGCTTCCAAGGTTCTGCTGGAAAGAAATGTATTTGCCCTTTTCATGCTGCTCCAAATAATTACCAGCTGTGCTGTCACTTTGCCAGTGACACATCCCTGCAGCATTTTTCAGAAGTAACAAGCTGAACATTTAGGTTCTCCATCCCTTTGATCTAATTTACATGGTTTAAATTCAAATTTTGTTTCTATAACCCTTCATGAAGTAACATTTTAAAATCTGACATTAATACACATCTGATCTATACATGCAGTAAAATTATCAGCTCTCCCTAGCAAACCCTAGGCATTCTTTATAATGGGTTCACTTTTTATAATTTAATTTTGTCCTTAAGATTGTAGAAAGATTGACATTTCTCATTTAGCCAAAGGAAGTCCATTGCCTGAGGAAAACTAGGAAGGATTTAAAATGAAAGAAGGTGATCTAAGTAAGGCATAAAGAAAAAAAGAAAAGATGATGAAGGACATAGTCTATTCTAATAGTAACAAACTCACTTATCTAGATTAAAATTTATTTCTTTGTCATGGGCCAACAACCAGGTTAGGTATCAGCAAAGCCTTCAAAATAAGCTGTG
This sequence comes from Acanthornis magna, assembly GCA_036785705.1. Classification (NCBI taxonomy): domain Eukaryota; kingdom Metazoa; phylum Chordata; class Aves; order Passeriformes; family Acanthizidae; genus Acanthornis; species Acanthornis magna. Next base: position 22,087,592 of record JAWUZG010000090.1, read on the forward strand.
AGGCAACATTAGGAATGTAGGTCTTACTGACTCTTGTCATACAGTTGCATTAAACTCACAATGCAACCAGAATACGTAATGTTTTGTACAGTAGCCATTTGAAATACTACTTGTTATTTTGGGACTTGCTCTATTTTGGGTGGGAGGGAGAGTTCCTATTATTTATAAAAGCAGCAAAAGCTCAAATCTTCCTATTAATAGGCTTCAATTCTCTCTCATGAGCACCCACTAATGCTAAAGGACTGCAGCATATCTGACTGTATCAATTTCTCCCCTTGGCGCTTTTGGGCAGAGAGCTACTTTGCTATTTGGTAATTTCTATGATGTGATGCGCCTTATCAGACTCAAGTAGACTGCTCTGATAATTGCACAATTGTTTTACATATGCCACCAGGTACCTTTGTAGGAAGGTAAGAAAATCACAATTATAAATGTTTTTAATATATTTCCCCCGTGCTTTATAGGCAATCCATGTGCGTGAGAGAGATCAGACCATGACAACACTTCTGGAGCACTTTGATTTCTACGTCATGCCTGTGATAAATGTGGACGGCTATGACTACACATGGAGCCACCCCTCTGTATGTACACCTTTTTTGACAGGTTGTGCGATGCACTGATTTCCTATTTATGGGAACTATCACTGCGCATGGGTTAGGGCATTGTTTTCATCCTGGAACTGCACACCCCAAACTCTTACTCTGTCCTTGGAATTTCTGCATCTTTGCCCACAGAAAGTTGGATTCGGGCTCATAAACTCACTTACCTGGCCAAAGTGTATGTCTTCTGCCCTCCTTCCACACTCCAAATTCCACTGAAATGAGACCAGATGTGATCACTTCTTATCCTACCCAACATTTCCTTTTATCTTTCAGCCTTGCTGGCAAGCAGACTGTGGTTTTAGAATCTTCACTAGCACATGACTGTAGAGGCACAAGTGGGAAGTCACATTTAACTAAGCAGTGAGGTGGTGCATTGAGTTCTTCAGTGTTTTTATGAATGTGGCTTGTGTGTCTCTTTCCATAGAAACGGCTGTGGAGAAAAAGCCGCTCCTCGCATGGTAACAGCAAGTGCATTGGCACTGACATGAACAGGAACTTTGATGCCCACTGGTGTGGTAGGACATAATTTTCTTCCTATTGTACCCCTGCCTCACTTCTGGCCTTTAAAATTCTTTATTTTGAAAACATTTTCATCTACCATTCCACAAAGTTAATACAAAGACAAATCTGAGTTCAGCTGAGTATCTATTATGAACTGGTGAAAGCCTTCCCAGCTACAGACAATTTTTTTTGGGACTCAGGATTTTTCCCCTCCAGATGACACACCACAGAATAACCTCTTCCCATCATAACAGAGCCCCTTGCATCACACCATGACACATCTGGGGGAGGCTGTTGGTGGGAAGGAGGAAACAGGGAAGAGGTGGCCCTTGCCATGTCACCCAAGGCCTGTTGCACTATCCAGCTGAAGAGATGCTCCACAGTGGTGTACAAACAGATCACTTCAGTCATCCTTCCGTAATGCCTAACTGACCAAGACTTTTTGGCCCTCAGTGTTTCTTATGAAGGCTATACCATTTAATCAATGCAGGCACTTTAGTACTTGACAAGTTTTTCATAGTCTGCAGAATAGCTGCCTTAAAGAGTTCCTGTATGGATCAGATCTGACTTCACTCAGTGCTGACACTAAAGTCTTAGACGGCTTTCAGTCACTCTAGTCCACTGCTAAACCATCCATGGCTATTACATCCAGAAAAGCATGCATTTTTCCCCCTAAACACTAAAGATTCTGACTGCTTCCAGAAAGTTATTTGGTCTTATTCTGAAGACAGCAGAAGTGGTGAATCCTATTTGTCTTCTTGATAACTTGTTTCAGCATCATGTTTTCTTAAAAACTTTAATTTTTATTTGTTTCCTCAGCTTCCCATTTGGAGTTTGCTTTCCCACAAGATTAAATAACCATGGAGAACTGCCTTTTTCCTATAGCACTTGTAGATTTTAAGATATCATCTCACAACAGTGTGATGATTTTAAATGAAGCATATTCATCTTTTGCTCTAAGACTTTTCATCCAGTCTTAGAATATTTTTTTTCTACATATTGTCCTTGATTGTTTTTAAGAGTACAGTGGGTCAGAAATCCTGGTAGGCTTGCACAGATTTCTACAAGCCTGTGAATTCTTTCCATAGCATGGTGGAATCCATGATTTCTTGTCCATTAGCATCATACTCTGCTCTTTCATTAGATGAACGGAGATGCAGAAGGGAAGAAGTAAAGGAGTAAAACCATGCACTTTTTTTTTTTTGTTAAAGGTCCAGGAGCATCTCACAATGAATGCCTGGAGACGTACTGTGGACCCTACCCAGAGTCTGAGCCTGAAGTGAAAGCAGTGGCTCGCTTTGTCAGAGACCACAAAGACACAATTAAAGCCTACATAACCATGCACTCCTACTCCCAGCTGGTGCTGTTTCCGTATTCTTACACTATGAACAAAAGCAAAGACCATGAGGAGCTGGTAAGTCTTCCCACCTCCTGAAGTTTCACAACTACTTACCCAGCTTGGTTAGTCTTGTAATGAGGGAATCAGTGTGCTGTGAGGATCAAGAATTAGGAAATGACATTTTTCTTGATCTTCTTAACAACTTTAGAAAGTCTGGGCTGGTCTAGTAGTGTGTAAGCCAGTGAGCTGATTCTGAAGACTATGTAAAAATGAAAATACTTATTCCAGATTGATTATACATCAACAATACCTAGTATGTTGAAGCTACTGCTAAAAGAGAAGAGTCCTGTTGTTTTGGACATCTTGAAAAGTTATATATGTGCTAATTCCTCATTATGTTGTATGGTTTCCACAAACTCTGAAATTAACTGGGTGTGTGACTCTCGAAAACACTCTTCACGTACCTAAGCAATGAGGTATTCTGGTGGTCACTTGCTATTTTTATTAAGGCTTTTGCTAGGGATACTTATTTAAATTTGTTTTAATGGTAGGATGGAAAATATATCCTGCATATGCAGAATTTTACATTTTTGAACCACCAATTGATACCATAAAAACTCTCACTGAAAAGAGCAGAGTTCAAAACAGAACAGTTACTCTTTCCCTGTAAAGCAGAAAGAGGTGCACTGCTTTTGGGAATTTTTAGTCTTCTTCATGCTTTAGGGTTCTCTCAATTAAAGTCTTTTCCTGATGTATTTTCAATATTACTTAAATACAGAGTGACTAAAATACTGCAGCAGAAAAGAAAAAATATGAGACAAATGAAACCAAATGGTTTGTTCTAAAGTGGAGGTTAGGTCCCGTCTATACTTTTTATCTGTCTACAGCAGAAATGCAATCTGTAGCATGGGCATACGTTGAAAACTTTTACCACATTCAGTGGGGTTTCTATAACTTTTTACAAGAGTGTTTAACTAATGTGGAATCCTGAGCACAGTGTAAGTAAACTCTAACTGCATACACATTAACTATGATAACACGGCCTTAGAGGAAATAATGTTTTGTTTAATTACAGGAAAGTCTGGCACAGAAAGCAGCTAAAGCTATAAAGAGGACAAGTCGGAAAACTTATATACCCGGTGCTGGTGCACCAACAATCTGTAAGTATAACTTTACTGCAACAAAAGGAATGACAGTATATCCCTGCTAGCATTAGAAAACAGCTTTTGAACAGAAAAAGTTCTGGTTTCAGGCAGTTTTTCTATTTTCCCTTCCTCACATAGATTTAGCTCCCGGAGGGTCCGACGACTGGGCTTACGATCTTGGCATTAAATATTCTTTCACCTTTGAGCTTCGGGACACAGGAGCTTACGGATTTTTGCTTCCTTCTCGAGAAATCAAGCCAACTTGCTTAGAAGCACTTTCTGCTGTAAAAGAGATAGCTCGACACGTTCTTCAAAATTTGTGATGTTCAATATAATTTATTCCAGCATGATGACACTTAGTTACAAAAATGTAATAAAAAAGCTTGCTCCTTTATTAAAATCCTTTCCACATACCCACAAAACCAGAATGACTGCACCCCCTGTATTTTAGAACACATCAGTTTTTTTCAGCCATACTTATATATCTATATCTACAATGGTAGCTCACTGCACCACAAGTATAAGGGAAAAATAGCACAGATGTCCCACCAGGTGGTGGGAACTCCAGGAGAACAGTTCTCTGACTGATATGGGGCATACCGGGCAGACTCCATCCATAGAAGAGATTCCCCCATTTAGGCCTTTTGAGTAATTATTGGATTTTGTTACAACAAAACAACCCTACTCATTGTGTTCACAGTCAAACAGAAAGCATTTTTCCCAGCAAGACGAGGACACCCAAGTAGCCAAACCAAGTGGGAGCTGCCCACAGGCCCCTCCACTACAATTAGCCAAGTCCATTCACCCTGCAGCCAGGCATTATGTTGCAGCACAACACTGGCCTGAAGACTTTATAAGGCCTTTGTAACGTGACAGGACAAAAGGCAAAGGTTTTGCCCGAAATGGGGCAGGTTTGGATTAAGAAAGGAGCCTTTTTTTCACAATGAGGGTGTTGTGGCACTGGCACAGGCTGCCCAGAGAGGTACTGGATGCCCCATCACTGGAAATTTATGGACAGGTTGGATAGGGCTCTGAGCAACCTGATCTAGTTGAAGATCATGGAATCACCGAATCATTGAGGTTGGAAAAGAGCTCTGAGATCGCTGAGTCCAAGCTATGATCCAACACCACCCTGTCAATTAGACCAGCGCACTGTCATGTACAGTGTTTCCTTAAACACCCCCAGCTACAGTGATTCCACTGTCTCCCTAGGCATCATTCCCAATGTTTAATCACCCCTTCTGTGAAGAACCTCTTCCTAATGTTCAACTTGAACCTCCCCTGGTGCAGCTTAAGACTACGTCCTCTCGTCCAGACACTTGTCGCCAGGGAGAAGAAACCGACCCCCACCTGGCCACACCCTCTTTCAGGAGGTAGTAGAGAAGGACAAGGTCTCCCCCGAGCCTGACCCAGGCTAAACACCCCCCAGCCACTCCTCATCGAACTCGCGCTCCGGAGCCTCCGCCAGCCCCGCTGCCACCCCCCGTGAGGCGGAGCCGGGCGCCTTCCCCGCCCTCCCCAAGATGGCGGCGTTGCCGCTTCCGCCCTTCCCACCGCCCTCCCAGCCTCGACGTCACCGCCGTCGTCAGCGTCGTCATCATCGGCGGCGGCGCGGGCGGCGCGAGGGCCGCCGGGAAGGGCGCGCGGAGGCGGTGGCGGCGGCGGCGCTCCCACGGCGGCTGTCCCGGCGCGCGGGGCGGGAGCGGCGGGTCCGCGGGGGCGCGCGCCGCTCCGCGCGCTCCTCCCCCTCCTGCCCGCGCCGCTCCGCGCTCAGGCCCGGGAGGACGGACCCCCCCCTCGCCCCCTCCCACCCTCTCCGCCCCGGGCGGCGGCGGAGGAGGCGGCGGGGAGCGGCGCGGCAGCGCAAGGAGCAGGTGAGTGCGGCGGGGCGGCCGCGGGCGCGGAGGGTGGGGCGGTGGGGCCCCCGCGTCCCCTTCCCCCCGCCCGGTGCCGGCCTTGGCCCGCGGGTGCCGCGCCTTGGGCGCGCGCGGCCTGCGGAGCGGCGCGGCGGGGAAGGGAAGGGAAGGGCAGGGCCGCACTCCCGCCGAGCGCGGTGCGCGGCTGGGGCGCACGGGGGTGCCCGAGGAGGGGTGGGGTGGGGTGAGGTGAACGCCCGTAGGTGCCATCCCGCCGTGTGCCCGGGGTGCCATTCCGTCGGTCGGTGTCGTGCTGGAGTCTGCTTCCCATATGCTCGGATATTCCCTGTTCGTGGGGTTTTTTTGTTTGTTTTTGGTTTTGTTTGGTTTTTTCCCCCCTCCCTTCAGTAGTGCTCTTCTCCCACTTTCTGGCAGTAAAATAGTTTCTGCTTTATGTGCTCAAGAGGGACTACTAATTTTGCTTGTACGAATTCACTCATCACCATTCCTTCAGGTAGCCGCTACAGCTAACTCCCATCCCTTCCAGGAACTGTAGCCTGGCGTGTTGGGTAGTGTGTTATGGATGGTCTGCTTAGGGCCTCGCCTTTGACTTCTCAATGGATTCTCACTCTGCCGTTGATTTCTTGTCAACTTTCTGCAAGACTGTTTGAACATCAGCTGTTTGGCTCTTAGTGGGTTAGCAGCCAGGGCCTTGAGGGATCTTGGGCCGGTGATGAAACACTCACAGTGCCTCTGTGCAGACGGGAGTGGGCAGACCCAGCCAATGTACCTGAAAACTAAAGAAGTGTGGCTTTATGTGGCTGTGCCCGAGATGATACACCCTGCTTCTCAGCATGTTTGCCGAGAGTGGCAGCTTGCTAATGTGCAGATCCAGCAAGCTGGATACTAAGGCAGGGTGAACTTGGATGGGCCTGTTCATGCCAGTCTGCATAGACTGTTCCTTAGTTTGGGGACACATCTTCTTTGAGTATGAAGACTTTGTTAGACAAGACGTGGAATACTCTATACTGATGTGCTACTGGGGCCTGATGTTTTTATTCACCTGTAGAAAGCCAACCATGATTTTATACTTGTGCAAACATAATTAGCAGTTGCTTGTTGCCACTAATGGAGAAGTATCTTTTATTAAATTAGAGGGATAGGTTCAAGTTAGTATGGTGATGGGTTACCAACAAGGAGTTGTTAAAGTAGATTTGGATTAATTTCTAGTTTTGTGTCAAACAGGCTTCTTTGTTGTGAGTATTTGACTGCTTTTTTGGAAGGTTCATTATGAATGCGTTTTACCATTTTTAGTAATATTTTAGGTAGTAAACCCATGGAGCTCCTTCAAATATCGCTATTTTATTAGTATTGTGACATTTAGATGTTAACATTGTAATAGGACCCAAAATATTTTCAGGTAAAAGCTCTTCATTTTGAAAAGTGCAGGGAACCATTCTCAAAGTTGTTACTTAGTTTTCAACACATATTTAGTTTATCAAAGGGTGTTATAATGTACTTGTATCTCAAGTTTCAGAGGACTTTGAAGTAATTTCACTTGTTATTTGAAATGGCATATTATGTATCTCTTCACAGGTAGGATTTTCTGAAGTGACATAATGTTTAGCTTGTGTGTGGTGTGCATGCTCAGACATTGACATGCTTATGAGTGATGTCTTGGACTTCTTAAAGAGATTTTTATCTCCTTAAATGTATTTTTGTTTTGAACTTTGCTTTTGTTCTGTTACATCTTGGTTTCTAGTTTTCCTGTAGAATCCTTCAAGAATCATTTTTTTCAGGGGCTTGGGTTAGGTTTTTCTAACAGAAAACCAGGTGTTTCAGATATCTCTTGATTATTACTTATGTAATATCACACTAATTTTGAAAAAAAAATGTTAAGCATGCTGAACACTGAAATGTAGGAGTACTGGTAATAAAAAATAGAGAATTTCATTGAATGCTATGTCAGTCATATCATGCCTCATTGATTTCAGTTCATTGATTAGTGCCCGCTAGGTGCACTCACTTCTATCAAGTCTGTCCACATTTTAGATGATTCATGTAAATAACACTCTGTCATATATTCTCCTTCAAATGGTAGTATAATTAATGTCGTTAACAGATTGTCTCTCACCCTGGGAAAGTTACTCCATTTAAAGAATAACATAGTTGCACCTGTGAATGAGTTCTCCTGGTGTTATAATATTTCTAACTTATTGTAAATGTTGCTCATTTATGCATGGAAAAGTGATAATTTACAGTTAAAATTTTAGGTATGGAATTTATTTTAGGAGGATAAAGTTAATTTTACTTAGTTTCAGAAATTTCATTCTGTTTCAGAAGTAGCAGGAAGTTCAGTGCCCCTAAGTAGGTTTAGCAATGTGAAATCGTCTACCTGAAACAGAGAAGTGCATAGTATTCTACTTAGATTTTTTTTTTTTTTTTTTTTTTTAATCCTTGTAGTAATTGTTTGAAATGTTGAGAGTGCTCAAGGTTCAGTCCACACTGGTGCTCAGTGCTGTCTAATCCCCCATTAGTGTTTGGTAAGGAGATAGTAATTCAGAGGCACAGACATCTAATGGGAAGTCACTGCACTGGCCATCAGGGTGGGATTGATAGCAGGACTGTGATCATTAGTGGTAAAACAGCAGAAGATGTAAAGGTGTGAGAAGGAGTCTTTATGGGATGTTCCATTTAAATTGTTCTTGGTTGTCCATTAATGTGCAGTCTGAGAAATCTGGAAATTAAACATGTAATTTTTTCCCCTCACTGTACTTGTTTATGAGTGAGAAACCTTCTCTCAAACACAAAACCTGTCGTTATACATCTGAGATTTTCAATACTGTTTTAATAGCCTCTTTATTTTTCCAACTTGCTTGGTCCTCAAAGAATGACAATGGGACTGACCACATTTGCAAATCCAGTCTCAAATTTAATGTTTGACATAGTGAAATTCCTCGGTTTGCCTCAATAATGTGTCTGGACTCTAATCCTGCAGCCTTTGGTAATGTCTATATTCACTTAGCATTGGAATGTCTTGCAGCTCTCGTTGCATGAGTGAGGCCCTCATGTGAAAATATGAGCATACAGAAAGTAATAGGCTGTGAACTCACAGCGTGCTGGGTTTGTTTCCTTAGAGTAATCTATCATGAAATATCTCTTCTGTTTATAAAGGATCTGTTGTTAATTGCAAACTGGTAGATATGGGCCAGACTATGAGGATAGAATTGACAGAATGCTACCTGAAATAGCACAGGGTTTTGTTTCTCATTTCAAGTTTTGTTTTTTTTTAAATAGGGGACTTTACCATCCAACCTTGAATTTTCTAAGATTGTATTCTTTTTCATTTCCTTATGCCAAAATACAGGGAAAAAAGCAGTTGGAATTAAGTTATCTGTTCAGTTATGATGATGTTGCCCCTTCACCCTCTCTGTTTATAACTATCCTTTTAAGGCTAGTCATCATCATAACTTCCTTTGCAAATTAATTCCAAAAGATTAATTCCAAAAAGGAACTATATGCTGGGTAAAAAATAATGTTTAAAATGAAAGTTTTGCCTCTGCTTCTTTGAAAATAAAAGTACATTCAAATTAAGAGGCAAAATGAATGTAATTTTCTGTATGCTGCTGCGATGTCAGTGTGTACTGTACTTATGTATTAGATGGACTCATCTGTCCTTCATGTGTTGAACCCTCTCCCTATGCCATTGCCAGTGTCATTTATCTAATCCATTTTATTTCAGATATGGCTCTTTTAACTGTAAATATTTAATCCAAATTAGGCATTTGTTATATGGTTGTCTTATTAAAAATGCTTTTGCATGTGCCAGCTGATTTTTATATCCTCTATTAAAAGGGTGTGGCTGCGTGAAACTGTAGAAATTTAGTAGTTTTTTTCTGAAATTCTATAAGAATCCTGAAATGGAAGGGTGCTCAGCTAGGTGAAATATGGTATTGTTTTGCTTTCTAACTTTAATGGTTTATCCTGTCAGACTTTTTAACTATTGCTGCACATTGAGCTGTCCACAATGACTCCTAATTATTTTTCTCAGAAGACTGGACTAATTTGATCTCATCAAATAATTAGACAAAATCATTTCTCTTTGTGTGCATTGCATTATATTTATTTGCATTTCATCTGCTGTTGTATTACTCAATTCTCTAACTCAGTTAGATCTTTCTGGAAATCTCTATTCTCCACAGTTTTTACTAACCCAAATAATTTCATACTACTTGAAATTCTACTGTTTGACTGTCTGCTTCCACTAATTGATGTTAACCATTGTTTTTAATGTTTGGTATACACCATATGGTTAACTTCTACCCTCCCTGAACATCTTGGTTAACATCTTGATTATCTGAACCTTATTTATGAGATAAAATTCTTCAGATAATCAGAGGCTTGGCGAAGGAGTCAGTAGAGCAGAGCTCTACTGAGAAATCTCAAGTACACAGTGAAAGTGTTCTTTCTTCTGTTGTTTATGAAGGAGCTGAAGTGCTTCACAAGAGCTTCAGCACAGCATTTTGTTTGTAGAAAGGGCACAGGTGTCAGACTCCTGGGGAAGTCTTGTCATGGAAATAACTCTAGGGTTCAGATAATGAAGTGTCCACGTTTATACATTATAATATTTTGTTTCTGTGAAATGTAACCTTACAAGCTGGATACTGTGGGAACATATTGCTGATCAGATGGTGAAAATGTGTATTAATCCACTCTGGTGGATATTAGTTTAAATGTGTATTATTCTGGCTTTATGGATGAACTTTGTCATTTGTAACCTGTTTGTGTATGAGATACTAGTTTGTGTGTGTGTGTTCTAAATGCGATGACACTTGCATAGGAGCAGAAGAGACAGCAGCAGAGGGGTAGGAGATTAGTGTTTTGCTAATCATCTTCTGCTGGTTAATGAGGGTGATGGCCCATTGCAGTACAACAAAGAGGTGTTGTTTTGAGCTGTGTATCAATTATCGAGCACCTGGTAGATTTTCCCAAATTGATTTTATTTCTGTGTAGATCAAGTAGCGTGTAAAGAATGGACAATAGTTTTTGAGGCCCATTTTGCCCTTTTTGTACAATCTGTCTCTAGTGCTAAATATATATATATATTCCTTTAAATATCTTTTTTCCTGTCACTCCTCCCTTTCTCAGGTAAGATAAATTATGGCTTCTTGTTTATCGAAGTTATGCTGTATTACCTTTAAAATCTGTTTTTCTTAATGAAAAGGAGGTACTTAATGAGCATCTTAAGAAGTGTATCGTCATTATGGAGTTTGGTTTGTTTTTTTCCTAAACTCATGTGATGCCAAATAATTGTAGGAATCAGACCGGTAACGAACACAGACTGTGGATGATAGCAAGATGGTTTTCAGTAGGTTGCCATACAACAAAGGGGGGGGAAAATGGAGCTCTCATTTTTTGAAATTTGTTTCAAAAATGGGAGCCATTTTTAGTGTTTGGAACTGGTTTCTGAGAGGTCGGTGAAATAAAGGTTCTGTTCACTTCAAGTCACTTGAGTTCACGCACCAAAAATACATGATGAAAGAAAGCATCTGTCCTGTGTGGTGTTTGCTGCCTAAATGAATAACATGTCATATGATCTTTCCCAAGGGGAAGCTGAAGAATCCAAAGCAGGTCATGAAATCAAATGAAAAATTATCATTACTGGTGTTCAGCTGACTAGTTCAAATCAGAAGCATTAGATACATTTCACTCATTTATGACTTTTTTCTTTCTTCATCACCTCTGCAGCAACTCTTGCAATGTGTATCATACTACTTTATTCATGTGAGTTCAGTGTCAATAACCCCAAACTGAAGGATTTTACAGTTTTGCTTTTTTTTTTGGTTGAAGTAGTACAAAATGTCAAAAATTAGAAGGAAGGTCACAGTGGAAAATACCAAGACCATATCCGATAGCACATCCCGAAGACCCAGTGTGTTTGAAAGGCTTGGACCCAGCACTGGAAGTACTGCAGAGGTGAGTTGTAAAAGCGTTCTTCTTTTTCTCCCCACCCCAGCATCTTCTTTTCCAGGATTTATGTGGTGGGAAAGAGTAGTTCACAAGCACCAAATGCTCAGATGTCACTGATGTTAAGTAAAGGTGAAAATAACTCCTTAACGCATGGATGTTCAACATGCTAATACTAGAATTTTCAAATAACGTGTGTTGTGCCAGCTTCTGGATGGAGCAGTAGTACTGTGCATATTAATAATATTCCACCAACCTAAATTTTTCTCTGCCAGACCTGATGCTCATTGTTGATTTTTTTTTTTTAATCAATTATATTACTGGTGGACAGAAATTACAGATAAATGGGACTTAATGTGGAGTCATTTGTTTGTTCTGCCACACTCACACCAATGGTATTTCCAGAAAGGAGTGTGAAATTCACCCAGTAATGTCTGTCTCTTAGACACAGTGCCGTAACTGGCTGAAGACTGGCAACTGCCTCTATGGGAACACATGTAGATTCGTACATGGCCCTTCACCACGAGGTAAAGGCTATAGCAGCAGTTATAGAAGGTAAATCAAGAACTCACTTTGAATTCTTCACATGCTGTAGGAAAATAGCTTTTGCAACTATGTCTTTTGTTTTGTTGTTTTGGTTTTTTTTAAGTGAAATGCTGTGGTGTGCCTAATTGTATGTTGTATCAATAACCAATTGCCTTATAAAGCTGCTCAAAACAATTATTTTGTCAATGTGCAGGATTTTTGTGTGTATACAGCTTTAAAAAAATGGAGTCCACTGGGTGTAGATTAACTACTTATATTACTTGAAATGGGAAGTTCAAGTACCTCAATACTTTTTTTGTTTTGGCATAGTGTCACTGCAGCTTTCTGGTATACTTTCCTGTCCTGTACTAAAATGCTGGTTTGCAATTAAGCAGTGCTCACACTCACAGCCCTTCTGCCTTTGCTATGTTGTGTGATGAATGTCTATCCTTTCTCTCCTGTTGTGAGAAAACACTTCAAAACATAGCTTTGTGACTTTATCTGTCAAATATAGAAAAAATATCCTGTACTGTAAGAGGAGATCCAAAAAGTTACTTCATTTTTCAAAAGAGAGTATTTTTTATTGTATGTCTGTTCATATATTACTAGAGTTTGAATTTTGTTTTCAACTGTCCTTAGTGTGGCATAACACCTAACTTAACTGAAATGGATGTGGCAGTAAGTTTGTAACATTCTTGTTTCAAAGGACAGAAGGATGTTAGGGTTTTAGCCTAGTACCTCTGTCCGTGCAGGCTTCACATTTTACAAACAGCTGTCCTTCATAATGCTACAGTAATGCCAATATTACATCAGATTATGGATGGGCACACTGAAGCATCAAAGTGTAAAGCAACAACAGGAAGGTTGGCATGAGGTTAGGGCTCTGTGTCTGGTTCTTTTTCCTATTCCTGTGGCATGCTCTTAGGATGATCTTGACTTTGCTTGTTTGATCTTTCATTGCTTCTAAGGTGGTGGCAGCTGGGATACAAAACACATCACTGAGTTTAACATTTCTTTTGGTGTGTAAAATATTTTACTCTGTTCTGTACTGAATGTTCCAAATGAATAAAAGAAGTGATTTACTGGTAGACATTAATTTTTAAAACTGTTATAATGTCACCTTCTCCTTGCTTTCAGTGTTTGGAACAATCAGTGCGTAGTTCTGCTTGGTCATTTGAAGAAAAGTGACATTTCTTTTAATGATTGAAGTTTCTGCTTCACTGTCACCACTGACATTTAAGAAAAATGTTGATTTCCTTCTTTTTATTGCTAACTTTTTTACTGGGACTGTATGAAAAAGTCAAAGGACAAATCTTCATGCTTATTTGCTTGGCACATTCAGCATTTAATAAAGGTGTTCTTAAAAGTAAAAAGGGGGAGGAAGCCCACCACCCCCACACACTTCGCAGAACAGACAAATGAAAGAACTGTGCCTCTCTTCAGAAGTTTCTGCTAATAGCTTTTGGCCAGGCATAGAAAAAGCTGGTACATAATATGTTCATAATAAAATGTTGGCATTTTCATGCCTTTTAACATTAGAGAGATTTTCACAAATGTTATCCAGGCACTTCAAATGCAATTTTATTGGCTTCATGCAAGCCAAACTAATGCTGCTTCCACATCAATTCAGTTAAAGCACTGGTCTTGTTCAAGTATCTGGGATAAGAAAATTGGCAGCGTGTCTGCATGTGTTCAGCCAGGCCTGCTGGTGAAGTCTCATCTGTTTTGCAAGCAGTTGGGTAGGACAAAGCATGTCTTGCTGCCTTTCGTCATGCCTTTGTCTTCAGTTCCATACCTGTCTGCAGTAAATCTCATTGTTAATGGTTTTATCTGAATATTGTGCCTCCCGTAGTTCAGAACATCATCAGACAGCAAGAAAACTTCACTCTAAAGTGTGAATAAGATTGTTCTGTTTTAGCATTAATGCTGCCTCTCACAGCATGAATTTTAATCTTGTTATAAAAATAAAACCTAACAGGTTGTTACATAAAGTTTACCTGATGATAATATTAAAAATTCAGTAGTAGACCTGCCAGTCTTCCAGACATCAGAAGTAAGGAAAAGGTAACTAAGACCTGTGTGTACGCATTCTATCCCACAAAGACTTTTGCTCTCTTTCTGCACTTTTAGATTGTTGGTCAGTTGCTTGGCAGCTTCCTGGCTGGCTCCTTTGTGCTATTGTCAGGGTCGTTTTCTTAGTCTGACTGATCCTCTTTATTTGGGATCATCACACTGCATTTAGAAACCAAACTAAGCCAGCAGTCGTATTAGGGAAGAATGTATGGATTTTGAAAGTTTCAAATGTTGTAGTATGGGAAACTGGAAAACAGGACAGCCTACTTGAGCAATTACAATATGTAGATGATACACCAGTAATGGTCACCTGCCTCTATGCACATGTGTGTTCTCACACAGGTACATAGAGGTATCCTCAGGTAGGTGTGTTGCAAGGTGTGCCTGTTGCTGGGTACTTGTTCCTGACATTGTAAGAAGTACAGGAGCAAAGGAAGGCACTGTTATGAATGTGCATTTGCTAAATGGAATGCATGTTCTTAACAATGCAATGGAGGACTGAACTGTTGCAGGAAGTATTGCTTTTTAAAATCACTTAACTGCACTGCTTAAAATTTGAAATGAGGAAATTCTGCATTTTAGACCTTATTTAAAAGATGAGCCCAGCTCAAAATATTAAAAGAAATTGCATAATGCCTTTTGTGTGGAAGGTTCTGGCAGTTGCAGTCTAGCCACATCATCTTAAATTGCAGAGGTAAATTGTCATGATCTGTTGAAGTTCAATAGTGAACATTACCTGGAATAACCAAAGATGCCTTTTGGAGCGGGCTGGGGGAAAGTTATGTAGAAAAGAAGCTGTGGTACACATAAAAGAAAAATGAGCTAGTAGACCAGCTTGTTTTTCTGTGCATTAAGCCAAAGCATCTGAAAACAGTCACAGCTTTCTGAGTAATTATTTGTTAAAATTTGACTAATTTTCAGTCTTGTTTTATTAGAGTTTCTGGAGGGTTATGATGTCTTTGGGGAAAGAGAGTGATTACCATAATTTTGCTTTTGTGTTCTCCTAAAAGTAAAAAAAGCTGACCCAGTAGCAGCAAAACCAAACAAAAAATTTACTGACAAACCCCAGCCCTGAATGTGTATCTTTATAATTTCTGTGGGTTTTTTCATAACTTTTATAATATTTAAGTGTATTTGAACAATGCTTTAGCAAAATACCTTTTTTTCATAACGGGAGGGAAGAAGAAATTTATTAATTGAGGGTAAAATGGTTTTGTTTTATTTTGGGGTTTTTTTGCTATAACTTAAAAAAAAAGAAATATTAAACTATCATATGTCATTCTGTAAGGTACATGAGCTGGATTCAGTGCAAGTTCTCTTGCTTTCTCCTTCAGCTAATGGGATTTTTTGCTGAAAGTGTTCCTCTTGAGAAACAATATTACAAGTACATTATTGATTATCTTTCTGCCTTTTAACTTAATTTTCAGTTTCACTAATTCAAATCCTTTGTCTCATAGCTTAAATGTTATTAAAAATTAAGGTGTTGAATTGCACTTAATGTTGAAAGATGGTTTATTTGTTGAGGTAGCTTATGGTTGGAATGCTTCAGAGAGTTTTGGTAATGCAAAGAATTACCATTTTAATGTGGGGGGAGGGGAAAAAGACTTTGAATCATAACCTTTACTAAACCCAGACACTTTAAAGATCATATAGTCATGCATGCAAAGAAGATAACTTGTTTATATTTGTATGCCGGATATTATTTGATCCTTAGTGATGAAAAGAGCAGAGCTCTACTTTTCTGTACATTTCCTCTGATCTAGATTGACCTGTATTTACAATTTCATGGAGAATTAAATGCATTTAAAAATGAGAGCAGTCACTGGTCTTTTTCTCTGTAAGTCCTCATACATTTAACTTTATGGTGCAGTTTAAAGAATTAAATATAGGAAACAGTGCAGAGGAGGAAGTGAAAAAAATTACTTTTTCCAATATGTGCAGATTGAAAACGAAATGGTATTAATATAAATTTTTGTATGCATTGACTTTGAAAGACAGCTTACCCTTTATGTATTATGTGTCAGGAAGAGTGGGAAAAATTACTTTCTCAATGGAAACTGATTCAGTCTGAAAAACAAAAGAAATGTAAATTTCATTCAAATATAACTCTTTTAATCAAATAAGACAGCATTAGTATCTCCTTACGATTCTTTAGTGTAGACTGATAGGCACAGATGTAGTACTTCTATATAACCATTTCGCAGAGCAATCTGTAATTACAGCTAACAGAAGTACTCAACTCAGTAGCAAGCCATATGAAGATTTGTTTTCTTGAACTGAAAGGTCATCTGAAACAGCTCCTACATTCCCTTAGCTTAGGAATTTTTTTGAATCATAGAATCACAGAATAGTTTGGGTTGGAAGGGACATTAAAGATCATCCAGTTCCAACCCCCCTGCCATGGACAGGGGCATCTTCCACTAGACCAAGTTGCTCAGGGCACCATCCATCCTTTCCGTGAACAATGCCAACGATGGGGCATCCACAGCTTCTCTGGGCAACCTGTGCCAGTGCCTCACCAATGCAGTGGTTG
The DNA here is from genome assembly GCA_036785705.1 of Acanthornis magna. NCBI lineage: Eukaryota > Metazoa > Chordata > Aves > Passeriformes > Acanthizidae > Acanthornis > Acanthornis magna. The sequence continues at coordinate 22,104,133 of JAWUZG010000090.1, forward strand.
TTGTCTTTTAACCCATAAGGGGTAAATGAAGTCCTGAATCCATACTAGTGGATTTTGTCACAAGTGGTGACAAAATTATAGTAGTGTAGGATGTTCCTCTTGCCATTCCACATCACAGTAATATCTTATACAGAAAATATATCATAGAGGTGCATGACTAGTAGAGTTCATCCAGTATTTTGTAGTTAAATAGTGCAATAATTATATCACTGCAAGATGGAAAATGGAAGAGTGAATTTCTGGTTCATGGCCTTGCAACAGAGTTTTCCTGTGTGGCAGCCCCACTGAGTCCACAGGAGGATGGTACTTAGGTTATGTTGTCCTTACTTGAGACTTCATCCACAGTCCGAGTTGTATTTCACTGTGAATGTCATTGCTAGTCTATAGTAGTTTGACTCTGCATTAATTGTGGTTTTAAATATATGTATAATACATATAATGTTTGTTATAACTTAGATTATGGAGAAGGCTAAATCTTGAAATACTTGGTAGGAGCGATTGTGAAATGCATTTGCATGATGGTTGGAAAAAGGTTATTTGTTCTGGATAGGATCACCTGAAGCTGATGTAGAGTAGTAACTGAGTCATGCCATATATACATACAAGTAATTTTTGTTTTAAGAGTCAAATCTTCCTTTCTGAAAGGGTTGGGTTTTTTAGAATGCTTAAGCCCTTTAGAATGGAATATTTTCTTACTCATCCACTTTGCCTCTGGGTGGGAGGTTTAGATCTTTATATACTAATAAAATAATAATTAAAAGACAGATCATATTCCTTTAAAAATAGTCCCATAGAACTGGTTATATTATGTTTCTGTATTATATAGGTCACCAGAAAGACCCACTGGAGATCTTCGGGAAAGAATGAAGAACAAACGTCAAGATGTTGAGGCAGAGCCACAGAAACGAAGTACAGAGGAATCATCCTCTCCTGTTAGGGTAAGAGTGGAGTTTGCAGAACTCCAGAATCCCTCAGTAGCAATTGGGCAGTGTGTCCTAGAAACCTTATCATTGTGACTTGTAATATTGAAAATGTTTTAATGAACTGATCATTTTGTACATAGAGTATCAAATATTTTGTTATGAATTGTCTTAACAATTGTACTGTTTTGCAATTTGATAGTGCTTTCTGGTCTTTTGGTTCCCAAAGATTTTATAAATCCCACAGACTTTAAATATGTTATAAATACTGATAAACAGGTATTTAATTACAGTGCAGACTCTTTGATTATTGCCAAGAAAGTGTATTAAACATTGTTTTAGTCATCCACTATTTTTCCTCCAACACGTATTCATAACCATTGTTTACATGCATCCTGACTTAAGTTGTTCATTCCAAAATTGCTTTTGATGAAACCATGCCGTTACTATTGTGCTGGTTCATTTTACCTTCCTCCTTACATACTCATCAGGCACCCCAACTGCTCACTTAATGGATTTTGCAAAAAATTCATTGTTATTCTCATTTTGTAAACATCTTTCTGCAACCCTGCGGCCCTCAAATATAAAATTTTAATTATTTTTAAATTGTCTTATCCATTCCTGATGTTACAAACAAATAGGAATAGAGTTCATAGTGTGACCCTGTCCCTGTGTAGCAATAGCACCACTGTCATCCTGCATCATGTTTAAGACCATCTTCATATGAATAATTTTTAAAAGGTTTTCTTTGTAAAAAACCAGTTTTGCTTCTGCAGGTATTAACAATATTCTATCATTTCCTCTTGGTCTATTCCTACTTGCTGTGTAAAATGAATTTTTTATGTCAGCTGTAAATAAATCAATAGCAGCTGCTATCATTAAATTTAACAGAATGGCTTACCTTCCAATCATGTTTTCAGTTGCTGTTAATTTGTGTAAACTCTCAATCTTTTTGCTGAAATGTGTTTCTTTTATTTTCTAATAGTTTGAATAAACTGTTCAGTTATTGAGTACATGGTTGGTGGGAAAATTCTTTTTTCCAACCGTCATTAAAAATTTTGCTGTAACTTCTGTCCTGGTGCAACTCTAATTTTGATGTAATTCTTACTTTTGGTTAGTTCACCTTGCTTTTTATAGTGTTCTATTAATGTAATAATAAAATACTCTTAAACAACTAAAACCCAAGTGAAAGTGAACTGGAAGCAAAAATCTAAAGGAATTGGAGAATTAGTAGGTCTGTTAAAGTATCAAAGAATTATTTACTGATTAAGCACATGGCAGAGTAAAAAATGCTCTGCTTCAATCTCATAAAACGGAAGGCTGAGGAAACAGCTGAACTTTTGGTTTAGTTCCATGGAGGCAACTCTCAAAATACAGGATATCAAAGAAAATGTTCTGGAACAAATAGATGAAGAGGGAGAATCGTCAAGAGTTGCTTTGCAAAGAACCAGGATATCTAAAAGGACAGAAGACTCGAGTGACTGAACTGCTAAGAAAAGTCTTGCTCCATTGGTAGAGCTGCTGTTATGTTGGAGATCTAATATGTGATGTTTCCTTATTTAATTAAAGCTTTTGGGGTAACAGCAGAGCTGGATAAAAGAACTTTGAAATATTGAAAGGTAGCCCATTTCATAAGAAGTTTCATAATCTTGGTTAAAAAGAAAAAAAAAAAAAAAAAAGAGACCGATCAGAAATGTTCCTGCAGACAAAATCTGTGCTTCAGCAGACTACTAGACTGAAGCTTTGATGGAGAGTAGTGGTTAAGATAGAACTGCCTGACACAGGTCAAATCTGTTTTGAAACAAGACTTTTGGGGCTTATGTATGGATAGTCAGAGATTAGCAGGTATAATATTTTAGGTTTAGAAGCCAGTTAAGGGGAAAAATTTAGATTGATTTGAAATTGAATTGCACAGAATGCTATGGTAATTCATTTAAAGAGCTATAACTTTAAAGAATGTAGAAAAAATGTTGGACATCCCAAATGTCAAACTTCACAGAAGATTTGAAAACAGTACTCGAGATTACTGAAGTCTGAGGAACACCATGGGGGTTGGGAAAGATAGTTTTTGGCAGTACAATGGCAGATGAAACCTGGTGTTGGCAAGTGCAAGGTAATGCACAATGAAGAAAGTATTTAAAACCAAAGATGAATGAATTTTTTAAAAGTAACTGAAACCATGCAGTAGAAAAATAAGTTATTGTGGACAGCTCAATGAAACCACGTGTTCAAAGTGAAGTCACAGCTGTAGAAGCAAACACTCAGGTATAAATGGAATAGAAAATGATTAATAATATGCTGTAGAAATTCATGGTCCAGTTTTATTTGAAATGCTGTTTGGTTGTCATCACCTGTATGGAAGAAAATACAGTCAAAGGTCTTCTTGAAGTGGGCAAAGAGGTGAGAAATAAACTGGAGAGGAGAAAAGGACATGGGATGAATGCATGTAATGTATGTTTGAGAGAATGTAAGTTAGATGCGTCATATTCATACTTTATCCCAGTAGAAAGAGTGGCAGGTTTGGAAATGACAAGGGGGAATGCTATTTACATTATATATGACAATTCTACCTGATTGCCGGAAGATAGAGACGCAAAGCTGAATAGGTTCCACAAGAAGCTAAGCTAAGGCAGTATAACTAGTATAAAATCTTTTCAGAAGAGATTTTTAATTCTTTGGAGACATAACTAGTACAATCTGTATGTATTTAGGAAGAAACTTCCTATATAGATAGTTTATAGACTATATCCCTTTTTATTTCGTCATGCTTTGTACTATTATTTGCAGAGACAATACGCTGTGTTATGTGGACACCTACATTCAACTCAGTTGTTACTGTGTTTCTTGGATTTGTGTTTGGAATTACTTCAGCACTGTATATTAGTGTATGAATTATTAAATAATTAGATAAGGTTCCTGCTGTTACTGTATTTAGTTGGAAATGTTTATATTGAATTTTTCTCCATATTATGAGAAGATAGTTACTTTGGTGTGTATGAAGTCTTACCTAAAGTCTTAACCTGGAAGGTGTGTGTGATTTGGGAGAAACAGTGGGAGGAACTTAATGTACATTTAGGAAGGTTTTCGTAAGGACTGTGTATCACTTGTTTCATATCTGTGGTTTTTGTCACTGTAGCTTGTAACTATTTCCACTGGAAATGAGATTCAGCCTTGTCTTCCGTCTCTGAAATGGCAACAATACCTCTTCATGTCAGGGGAACTTTAGATTCATTTTCTTATGTGTTTCTGTAGTGTGGTAGTAGTTTACACTATGAAGGTATTATATCTAGAACAAAGTAGTACTGTGCTTGCCCAAAAGGTTCTAGCTATAATATCTGTAGCTTACTGTAGGTTTAAAGGAATCTGTGCTTTTTAATGAATTTATTTTGCTGCTGCATGTACGTGCAACCTGATAAAGCTGAAACCAAGATTTCTGCAATTGTAGGTTGTGTGAGTCTTACATTCTTTCCGTCGGTGTTGGTAAAATAACACTTCTTGGCTAGAAGGATGTTTTACAGATTGGATGAGTCCTTTTGTGCTTGGCCAGGCTTTTCTGGCAGTGGTAGGAAATTGATTCAAGTAGACATCGAGTCTTGTGCTGTAGAGTGCTGATGACATGGGGCATGGAACTTCAACTTAAGTAGACATAAAATTAAATAAAATCTCACCAAAGTCAGCCATACTGTCTTCTGTTTTTTCCCTTCCTTATGTGGCATCTCTCCTGAACATCAACATGAAATTGTAAACATCTATCGAACACCTGTTGTGTTTAGCTGTGAGCATATACCTGAAAACAGCATGGACAAAGTCTACTAAGTTGTTGTTTCCTCTTAGGACAACCTACAATTTTTTTTAGTAAATAAGTACATAATTACGAAAGTCTAATGTTTCTCATCTAGTTAGTAAATGGCATTTTTTTAGAGTCTGCAGAGAAATAGTTAACAAGTGTGACTGAAGTGAATCTACAGCATCTTTAAATAAAAGTGAAAGATGTTATTAGCCTTTAGGAGCTTAACTTACTTTATTCTTGGCTTGTTAAGGGAGAAATAAAAAACATGTGAAGAACGTCTATAAGGAGATGAAGGAAATATTTAATCCCCATAGTAGGAGGGAATCAAGTATAAGTGTAACAAGTAAGATAAAAGAAATATGTTGAAAATTTTTCAATGAGAAAAATTAAGTACGTGTTCTAAACCATCATAACCTAAATTCTTTATTTGCATGATCCAGGAAAAATATACTCAATTTCTAAACTGAGATTTGTTTTTCAAGGTGCAATGTTGTCAGAATCTTTTTTCCTGACAACTAAACAACATTTAGTGTAAAATACCATGCTTTCCCCTTCCCCTATATTCAGTATTTTAGTTTGATAGCTGTTTTTGTTCTCAATTCTTCTATAGAAATGATTGTGGCACTACCAAATCTTTCCACTGAAAGGAGAAAACACAGGCTCTTTCAAGATGCTTTTATTGGCTTGTAAGCTTGAAGGGGTGGGCATGATACATACAGGTTGTGTAGTATTTTTAACATGGGTTATTAATTGGTCTTGAAGCATTCTGACTTGCTACATGTTCTTTGCTGACAAATTTTTGGACAAATTGGCTTTGAGAAGACTTTTTAAATTGGTAGAGAGAGGTTGTCCTAATGCTCGTATTTCAGTTTGCTAGTAATAGGTAGTGTTGAATTAATAGAAACTAGTAATTGCATTTAAGAGATTATGGTTTTGTTAGTTTATATTGTAGGAATTAGTTGAAATATATAGGAGGAGTGCACAGTTTAGTAGAACAGATGCAGCCTTCATGGCGGGTGGGCTAGAAAAATATAGTCTTAAGGAAAAAAAAGGAATGGTTGAAGGGAAGGCTTGTTATACTTACTGATTTTCAGATCTCGTCAGAGTAATTTTCTCTTAAAGTCATTTGCTTTGGGGCATAGTACAGTTCTGGCCCTTAGACTGAATTGCCTTTAGTACATGTTGAGACGATGGCTTAGTGGATGTAGACTTGTCTGGAGTTGATGTTAGTAGCCAACATGACTCAGTAAGTTATGGCCTTCTGCATCAGTTTAGAGATTTACATCGTTAAACTAGAGAATAAGTTTTAACACTGTTAGTGAATAAAAAGGAATAGTTGAATTTTACTCATTTTTGAGTGCCTATCTGCAATTTTATTTCCTTCATGTGTTCCTAAGGTGATGTTAAGGTTTTAAATTAAGTCAAGAGCTAAGTCCCAGTAAGGAATAGCTAGTGAAATTCTCAGGCATCTCCTTCTTTTGGTGTTTCTCCCACACACCAATATGCAAGAATCCAAAAAACAAAAGAAGGCACTATGGGAGGTGAGAACAGCAGGGGTATGGGACAGACTTTGCTGTTCTGTTTTCCTATTTAATAATTAACCTGAGATACTTCTAAGCTTGAATTTTCTTCTTTTGCTAAGTGAAGAAACTTTCTCCTATATTCCACTTGAGCCCAGGTAGATAATTTAGGGAATGTTGCATCAGCACTACATCAGCAGCTGCAGAGGTGCAACTGTGCAGCTTTATTACTGGAATTTAGCAGGGAGACAAGAGCAGCACAGCATCAGTTGACTTTGGAAATAATCTTTTTTCTTGTGGGATAGTCTCTGGCTTTCTTAGGTGTTCACAGGACCATCTGCCACATGGGAAATGGGTGCTACTGCGTAAGTTAGACTTGTGGAAACAGTGGAAGTTAAACACAAAGCTATCAATGAAACTTGATTCCATTGTGTTGCTTTAGAATTTTTCCCCTTCTGCCAGCCAAGGGTCTCTGTTTGTTTTTTTTTTTATTTATTTTATTATCTCCTCTCCCCCACGTTCTTTATTCTCTGAAGAGTTAAATGGCTCCACTTCTGAGCCTCATCTGCTTTGCATATAAATATTCTTATTTACAGCTGAGAATTCTTGCTCAAGCTGTTAAAATTATACTCTTTAAATGTTCATTAAACTTCTGGTCTTTAGAACTTAATCTGTTCTTTCGGTTCCTATTTTAAACTTTATTCTCTGATGTGTGCTTGACTCTTGTCCTGCCTTTAAGCCACCTTATTTTGCGAATCCTTTCTTCTCTTTTCCTCATCTGCTATTTGCATTCTGATTATATGAAATTGCATTAGAACTTGTAGCCTGTGGAGTCTCTGCTTGTGTAAGAAGGTGTTTGTTCAACAGGCTAAACAGGAAAATGCTTTTTGTACTATGAAAAAAAACCAAGCCAAAATACCATGTAAAATACATCTGCTTCTTCAGGCTTCTTTTAAAATAAAGTTGTTTACTCTAATGCGGCATTTTTCCCTTTATAGAAAGAGTCTTCACGAGGAAGACATAGAGAAAAGGAGGATATCAAAATTACAAAGGAGCGAACACCAGAAAGTGAAGAGGAAAATGGGGATTGGGAAACAAATAGAGAAGGTATGTATAAGGTATTGAACTGACGTCTCCTGACGCCTCAAAGAACTGTGAGATTACTGGGCTGTGTGTCAAGTGGAATGATTCAAGATTTGATTTCTAAGCAAAATATTTCATGCAGTAGCCATTAATGTAGGGGTTTTTTTTTGGAGGAGGACAAACAAGTTATCTGAGTTGGACTGCTACAGTGGTTAAACCAACTAGCTTTAAAAACATGGATATTTTTTATTTTCTCTTTTGATGACTCAGGCTACAAGGAATTTAGGTATAGTCTACTCCATGGCTGAATCTTTCACATTAAGATTACTAGATGAATCCAAATTGCATCTAAAGTAGTTTTGGAACTGGTCAGTTTGAGGAGAGGGTATTACTCGTTTGAATTCAAAAGTCAGCAGTTTTTGTTACATAATTTGTAATGGTGTAAACTGTGTGATTAACAAGGGCTGCATTAGAATGAGTACAGCAACAGTTGAAGGTGGCCATCACAGTGAACTCTTTATATTCTAAAAATATTTGAAGAATGCTGAGTGTCTTGCATTGCCTTCTGTAGTCACTTTTGTATGAGTTGGTGGGTGGAGTTTTTTGGTTTTGGAGTTTCTTTTTAACACATTACAAGGGGATTTTATTGTCATTGTTAATGTGGGCACTTTTCTTCTAAGTTTCACTTTTGTTAGAGTCGAAGTTCACCTGATAATGATGTTACAGCAGCTTCTTCTGAGTTAATTCAGATGTAATGAATGTATTTTCAATGAAGTGCACTGCAAATTGTAGGATAGAGCTCCTTGGAAATGTCATTAACTATGGAGCTTTTCAATACTATGTGCTAAAGTGTTGCAGGTCCTGTTTTGCTGTGTCTTAAGCACAGTACATGAACGGTAAAGTAACCATAATATATATTCACTCCCTTGTAGATTTTTTTTCTTTTGCACACTTCAGGAAAAATCGATCTATGACATGTATCCATGGAAATAAAACCTGACTCAAAAAAAGTTTGGAACATAAAACCCACAAGTTCTATATAAACATATGGTATGAATGTCTTAAGTCTTAGACACTGAGACTTTTGTCCTGACAATTTAGTTTTTTTTTTCAAAATAGTGTCAATTGTTGGTATATGGGTGAAGTAGAATTACTATCTGTTACGTTCTAGAGAGTGCTATATAAGTAGATGGATAGACTGGGAAAGAACCTATGCTGAACTGCATCTTTCTCTAAACCATTGCCATGCGTTCATGACATATGAAGGCAATTTGTAGACTGAGTTTAGTTTTTGCAAAGCCTTTAATATAGTTCCTGTATGTAGGAAGGGAGTGAAAGCTAATAACTTTTTAATGAAGTCATCTTTCCTCTGACAGATATTTTCTCAAAATTCTTTTTGAGCATTGGACTTAATTAATAACATTAATAATGAACAAAATTAATGTAAACAGAGTGAGTAAATTCAATTTTCAGTAGGATTTCAGTTGCGAGGTTGGAAGCATGATATTAACTGGCCATGAGTTAATGAATAAGTGAGAGAAATAGCACTTTTTCTAATGTGAAAACCAAACAGTGATAATGTTGTAAAACCAGATAAAAACATTTGAAGTATGTGTTTATCTGATGTAAAGGTTCATACAGAACTCTTATTTCAAAATCAATGTGTACGTGTAATTAAGTGTATCAAATGATTTGTAAGACACTGTATTAAATAAAACCCTCTAGTATCGTGCATCACTATATAAATCTGTTTTATGTGAGTTTCCCAGTTAATTAGTGTTCTACATATTTTCAGTCTTTGTGAAGACACACAGTTTTAATTTTTTTTGTTATTTAAATACAAATAAGTGGTTTACTCTGTTTCTCTTGCTACCTCTGATGCATGTCCATGAAAGAAGTTAAGGTGTTCTTTTTAATGAAGTTTAAGAGTTTAACTTCAGGTTATGTGGAACTAACTGGAGTTACTTCAGGTTTGCCGATGTAATTGGAAAATAAATTTGGCATTCATTCCTTCATCCATTCATGCACTGCTTAAAAGTCATGGAAATATTTATGCTTGGAATCCAGTATGCTAAATGTTACTGTTATATTTTTCATAAGAAATTGTTTATTAATCTGTTTTCTTCTTTTTTTTCTTTAAATAAAGACTCTGATAATGGAGATGTTAACTATGATTATGATCACGAGCTGTCTTTGGAAATGAAGCGCCAAAAGATTCAGAGAGAACTCATGAAATTGGAACAGGAAAACATGGAGAAACGAGAGGAAATAGTAATTAAAAAAGAGGTTTGTATTATGTAAATGTGAAATAAAAAAGACAAGTCATCAGCCACTTCATAGGCTTCTAATTGTTTCCCAGAAGACCTAAGGTTTTTGTGCTGCAAATGCACTGTTGTGTTACGTAGTAGTAAATAACTGGCACCTGTATAATTAGTATGTGACTTGAGTATTAGAAGTGAGTATCCGGTTAATGATCCAGCACAATAATGAAGTTTTCTCCTTTGTGAAGTCAGCTATTAAATGAGTAGGATTTAATACATTTTAATGATACAAAGCTAGTAAGATCTGTTACAGAGAAGACCTGTAAAAGAAAGCAAAAGACATTTGCCAATCTCATTTTCCAGTTTGCCTGGCGGTAACGAAGTAGAGTGACAGAGACAAAGCTGTAAGTGTTAGAAACCCTGAAATTTTGGGGAAGATTAAAAAAAAAACCTCTAAGGATGTCTTTCTTTTTCAGAAAAATGTCAGTGCTAGTTGTGAATGTACTGATTTTAAACTTTTAGTTACAGTTCTTGTACTATATTTACAGAGTGCATCACCTTCTTTTCCTCCATGCTTTATCTGTTGTCTTCCTTTTATGGTGTTCTTTGCAAACAATGTGATTAGTTTATTTGAAGTAGAGATGTACATGGTTAAGATCTCATACTCTCTCACTTGCTGAATTTACATATTTGACAGATATATAAGTATACAGTTGCACTTTTGAGTTTCAATATCTTATTGGTTAATTATATTCTTTCCCTCAAGATTTCTCCAGAGGTGGTTAGATCTAAATTATCACCATCGCCATCACCACGAAAGTCTAGCAAATCTCCAAAACGAAGATCCAGTCCCAAATCATCATCTTCAGCTAGTAAGAAAGACAAGAAAGCATCTACTGTCTCTTCACCACTTTTGGATCAGCAGAGGTCAGTATGTAGATGCATCTTGCAAGAGAGTGAGAACAGAGAGCCACACTTATATTTATTACTGGAGTTTTCATAATTAATGTTTTCCATTTTCCCTGCTTTCAGTGCCCTTGGTCACATAACTTTAGGGGAAGATCTCTAAATTGTGCATTGTGAATCATCTTATGCAGAAAATTGTTATGTGGATGTAGTTGTAGGTTGATTATTTTCATGACTTACAAGCAGATCTTTTCTCTTTGAATGTGCAGAGTCTGGAAGGTGACGAGAAAATATAAACCATTGAAAAGTGGAAAACACTTTTGTTTGAAATGCTGCAGCCTGTGAAGCAGCCTCTCTAAACTCTTTAAAATTTGACCAAATGCACATTCTGTTGGTATTGCATGTTACTGTTCAAGAAATAATGTTTGTCTTCTAAGGCAGGGAATTTCTCAGAATTCAGTTGAGGATAAGAAGTGAGGGACGTGGGGGTGCAGGGAAGAATTACAGATAAGATATATGAAAACCAAGGAATTTGAACTGGGTTCTGTGCCACCAAAGTCAATCTCCAAAACTTATTTCTGAAGTTCTTGCTTGCCACAAGATGTTTTGAATTGTTGTTTGCAGCTTTTAGATATGAAAGAAAATAGTGAAATCATGTAACCAGACACATCTGTATTTGCTAAATGAAAATCCCTTTTAAAATAGGGGCAAAACGACAATAGGAATGGAACAGCGTGTGCTGGAATGCTACTGACATGCAGTGTGCAGTGATACCTTGTTGATAGGGTTTATCTTAGTGGTAAATTACATGGAAAAAATATGTACTATTTCATATTGTGAGATGTATATTCAAGAATATTTAGATGCTTTATCCTGTCAAGTAGTTAACATTAAGTTGAAAACATGAGTTGTTCAAGTAATTCTGTGTATGTAGTTCGGGTGTTGCGTTGCGGAAATGGGAATCTGAACAGGCAAGTACTTTATAGTTTTTGTCTTCTGATATATGCAGTTCATGTAAGGCCATTTTATCTTTGAAAACTGGTTCTGTCTGAACAAGAGCAATTCCTATTTTTGTTCACTTCCTTCAGAAAAAAAGGCTATAAATTGAAGAGCTCAACATAAATTTTTACCATCTCTATTCACCGTTCTGTCAAGTTCAGCTATTGAATGGTGCTTGTTAATGGAGTTGGTGAATCCTGTCCTAAAAGCTGCAATGCCTTTTATGTTACAACTTTCCTGTCAATGTCTGAGAAATTATTGTTTGAAATAGTTGTCAGTTCTTCATTTTTACACCCAACTCCCCCCCTCTGCCCTGTTAATTTCACTCTAGGAGTTCTAAAAGTAACCAGAGTAAAAAGAAAGGTCCTCGTACCCCTAGCCCTCCTCCTCCAGTACAAGAGGAAACTCCCCTGGGGAAAAAACACAAAGAAAAACATAAAGCAAAAGAACGTTCAGAAGAAAAGGCAAGGGAGGTGAAAGAGAGAGGGCGTGACTTTGAAAGGCACAAGGAGAAAAAAGAGAAGCAGAGGTAAGTTATATTGCATTATTAGCTTTTAACTGTAATGTAACCTTGCTTTTAAAGTTATCTTTTATAGAACACTGAATAATAAGGGTGGTTTTAGCTGCTTTGCCAACAACCTTTTCAGTACTCATGAAGTATTTTCAGTGTGCTATATAGATGGGCTGATAGGCTATAACTAACAGATTGGTAGGTTTTAGGTACTTAACTTAGTAAGTTTGTAAAATGCTCCTTTGAAAGATTGTTTGCTTCTCAGGAATTTGGCCCTTCACCAGTGGAACAGGTTGTTCTCCAAAATCTTAATCAAAGTCATTCACTTGTCTGATTGCCTGCTTTTCTGAAATCTTAGAGGACTAATACCTTTATAGGTTGGCAGTGTGCAGTTAAACTCTCCCTAATCTTCAGTAGGTCAGAGTATTTTTGAAGTAGTCAAAGGCTACTGACATTTTAGAATTGTTTCACTTCTGCATATATACATATTTATGTATTAAAAAAATGAGGGATTACTATGACTATTCCATTATTTCCATACTTACATGCCCACTTAAGTTGAAAGATACATGATCTGCATTTTTATGTCCTGTATTTTCTTGATGAAAGTAAGGTACATGTTCTTAAGTCTTACTTTGTAACTGGCATAGCAAAGACTAAGGATTGGAAGACCAGTGAATTGTGTATTTTTAATTGATTAAATGAATTACACCATATTTAGTTGAAAGTATTTTATTTCCCTCATGATTGCATATTCCATTACTGGAAGGAAGTCGTAAGCAGCAGAAAAGAACATTCTAGGTAGTGCTGAAAGGATCAAGACACTACTTGTCATTATACTATAATCAGGTATTGCTGTGGTGACTACAGCCTTATATTTCACTGTTGGATCTTTGTCCTTTTTCCCCCCTACATATTAAAAATGAAGTTGTAATATCAAATCTCCATGAGGTACAGTCAGTGAAATAGTTGAAGGTTTTGACAGCTTACTTCCATTCACTTGTTACTGGGATTAGCCTTTAAAAATATATCTGAGCTTGAAGCTTCTTAAATAAAGTTGTGATATTACAGAATTTTTTTAATAAGATAGCAAAATATTTCTTCATTCATAAGAATTCTCTTTCACCACATCACATATTAGGTAAAATTGCAAGAAGGTTTTTTTTGTTTTACTGTGTTCTAGTTTTTATAGTCCAGTGTAGCAAGAAATTTAGGGCGTATCTTGCATTCTTTAGTTTTGCTAGCTTAAGATAATTTCATGTGTGAAATTACAGATGGAACAAATGGTTCTATAACATAGCTCTTGATATTGTAATCACAGGTTCTGTCTTGGAGGTGTTTGTAGTTTCTTAGAAATGTACTGATGCCATCTTATCCCTGTTAAACAAGCTGCTGTTTATGCTTCCCAGGGATCCCTCTGAAAGCTCCCGTAGACAGAAACGTTCTCCTAGTCCTGCGGATCACTCTGGCAGTAATTCTTCCCCTTCCAGGGAGTACTCACCACCTGCTACAAGGCGAAGGCAAACCTCCCGGGCTCCAGCCAAGTCAACCACTCACAAACATAACTTCTCACCCTCTCGCAGGTGGGAGGTCAATTCTGTGAATTTTATTTCCATTAATAGTTCTAGTTTGGAAACTTCTCTGTTGGCTTAACTACTTGTTTATGTGTCTGTTGTGAATATGTTTGCCTCAAGCACTTGATCTCTGAGACTGGTTTTGGTTTTTTTTGCCAAGTTATGACATTGAGGGTACCTGTCATATCAAGAACACCAATCACAATGAAAGTTTCCATTTATCAGTTCCTCTCAAATGTTTTGTCTTCACGTAGAACTTCAGAAGTCTGATATGAGATATAGTCAGTCTGTGATCCTTTGGGAATTTTTTCCTCACTAACCTTCCCCTTCTTAAAAAGTAGAACATGGGAAAATCTTTTACCTTGGAGATGGGAAAGGAGCAGAGTTTCTCATTATAAAATAGGTAAAGTAATACACAGGTCCTGGTTCTGCACATCTTTCTTGAGAAGCAGACACAGCTGGCTAAACAGTGCAATACAAAGCTTCTTGCAGGAAGCTTCTGGGAATGTATCATATATGTTAGTCCTTTGGAGCTTTAGAAAAAAACGTTTTACCACCCATTAAAAATGAAGTAGGCTCCTTATTTTGGTCTGAAAGTGTAAGCTCAGGTTTAGGATGGCAGTGCGAAATACTATTGGTAGTCCCATGTTTGTATAATGGAAAGGAAGTCATTCTTATTTTCTGCACCTCTGTTGTAGGGTGGGCAAAGCTCCGTATGTCACATATTTTTCTGCATGCTGGTAAAATAAGCAAAATAAATTCAGCAATCCAATGAGTAGTAAGCAAACTCTTTGGCTTCTGTGGTGACTTAGTTCAACTGGAACAGCGTTGGATTATTTTTTTGCTAGATGTCACTGGTGGGCATTTTTGCTAAATTGGATTCTTCATAGGGAAGGGAGTAGAGTACTGTTCCTCCTGGAGCAGTAGTATGGAGTCTGCAAAACACCTCTTCAGCACTCCTTTTCCTGTTCTTTAACTTACTCCAATGTCCTGGTTTCATCTGGGATGGAGTTAATTTTCTTCCTAGTAGCTACTGCAGTGCTGTATTTTGGATTTAGCATGAGAATGCTGTTGGCAACACACAGATGTTTTAGTTGTTGCTAAGTAATGCTTACCCTAGTTTCCCACACCCTGCCAGTGACCAGGTGCACAAAATGCTAGGAGGGAGCATGGCCAGGACAGCTGACCTGAACTGGCCAAAAAGATTCCTTACCACTGAGCATCATGTTCAGTATATAAACTGGCAGAAATTGGCCAGGAGCTGCCAATTGCTGCTCAGGGACAGGCTGGGCATCCATCGAGGTGAGCAAATATGTTGTGCTTCACTGTTTCTCTTGGTTTTCTTCTTCTCTCTCTTCTTGTTATCCCCCTTTTCATTGCTATTATTGTTACCATCATTATTATTTTTTACTTTATTTCAATTTTTAAACTGTTCTTAACCAACAGGCTTTATCTTTTTCCCATTCTTCTCATCCTGCTGGGGTGGATGGGGGAGTGAACGAACATCTGTGTGGTACTTAGTTGCTGGCTGGGGTTAAAGCAAGACATCCAGTAGTTTGCTCATCATTGCCTGCCTGTGTCAAGTGTTGTGCAAGGGAATGTTAAGCAGGGAAGATAAATGGGCCTTCTGCTAAAAGCAGGGAAGGATATTTGAAATACTTTGTCTTCATACCACTGAAAGCCTTCCATGCAAGCCAATTTTGGTAACCCTCTGTTTCAAAATAGTAGTTTCATAGGGAAAAGTAAATGTCTTATTTTAAAGCCAGGAAGTTATGAAAGTCTTTTGGGTTCTGTCAGTCATATCTAGCCCTGACAGAATTTTACTTGGAGTGCTTTGGAAATTTTACTACTAATTCCAGGTCATCTGTTTCATTTCTTTATGAATTGTCATCTTAGAGGCTTGTAGGCTACTTGTTTCCTCAGGAATTGTGAGATTTTTGAAGATACGTTGTCCACGTGTGGCTTTTTAAGTCCTACTCTTCTTGTAGTCTCTGGAGTTTTGTGAAGTAGAAGGGAGTTGGGAGTTAAGGATGATCTTTTCATGAGAAAAGATACTTGCAAGTTACTTCGATGCTGATAAGGGAAATAAAACCACTACTGAGCCTAAAGATTTGAAGTGTGTTTTTGTGCACGTTAGTCATATTATGAGGAAATTTTTGCTGTTGAGTAAATTATCTTTAGTTAGTGATGAGATTTCAAAGATCAGAGATATTTTGTATACATTTTCTTATTCTATCAGATGTGAGTTTTCCCTGTTTGTGTAAACATTCACATTTGCTAACATTTTAAGTAGCTATGTGTATGGTTTTTCTGCATCCAAGAATTGTTTAAAGATCAGTGCTTACAATAAAAGATGTTAGAAGTGTATAAGAAGGAGACACTGTTGCTTTGTAAAAAAATTCAGTGCTGTTGCAAACATGAAATCTTACTTTACTTTGTAAAAATTATCTGCATAATTTTATTATGAACTCCAAAAAGGATTTTATATTGAAGAAAACAGTGGTTCTTGTTTGGGGGTGGGGGTGAAGATAATTATTTTTTTTCTGACTCCTCCCTCCCTTCACCTACATTCTGGTAGCTATGTAATGCAGTGTTGATTGGACAAATTGTTCCTGGGTATTAAATAAATAATAATCATTTAAAGATAAGTATATTCTGAAAGCATATACTTGGCACCCTAGAGGGAAGCCAAGTTTGATGTTTTATAGAAACAACACATATTTTCAGCAGATGGAGGGTAGAGAATACACAAATTATTTTAATTGCGTTTTTGTACGGTGTGTTAAGAACCTTTCAAGTCAAATTGTTACACATGTGCCTGTTTTAACTCTTCCTTGCAGGTCTGCTTCCCCATCAGGTCAGCATCATTCTCCCATATCCTCCAGACATCACTCCTCTTCCTCACAGTCAGGCTCCTCTGTCCAAAGACATTCTCCTTCCCCACACCGCAAAAGAACTCCTTCTCCGTCCTATCAAAGGACAGCTTCCCCGCCTGCAAGGCACTCATCTTCCCCTTATCCCCCACACTCTTCCTCTCCGCCTCAGAGGAAGCGAAGTCCTTCGAGACACCGATCTCCTGGAAGAGACAAAGGAAGACACGATCGTGATCGGACTTCACAATCTCATGACAGGCGCCATGAAAGGCGGGATGGTATGAACAAAAAATAGCTCTTCAGAAAGAATTATTTTTATTTGTTTGCAAATTGCATTTTGAAACTTGATTTTCAAATTGTGGCGTTGTCTGCATCCATCCCAGGGGCTAGGGGGTGAAGAAAATGCTGGCTGTGTTTACTCTTCCTGTGCTGGTGGTGCTGTTTGCAGGTACTGTGTATTAGAGTACTCCTGGTAGAACTGCTTATGTAGGTTTAACTGATTGTAAAGGTGCTGTAGGTATCTATGTGGGTGTTCTTTGTGTAATGCCCTGTCAGTGTCAGGTAAGTGATTTTCACAGCAGGGTACTCCTACGTAACTGTTACTCTTTTCTGTGAGGTGCCTAAATCCAGTCCCCACTGAGTGCTGTCTGTTGTCTTTGTAAGTGACATTAAGTGCGGTGTGTGCAAAGAAACAGTCATTCCCTCTGGAAATCTGTAGAGCTGGTTGAGCCATATGTGATGAGCAAACATGCTGTTTGCCTCAAGAGACAGATTACAGAGTACATATGTCAGCTGTATTTTAGACTGTAAACTTACCTTCCTGTAGCAGTAATATAATAAATATGTAATTTAAAAAACCCAAAAACAGCCAACCAGAAATCCCCAAGAAACAACAACAAAACCAAACCAAACAAAAAAAACCCCAAACAAAACAAACAGCCAAAAACAAACAAACCTGAAGACAAACAAAGACAAAAACCCAAACAAACAAAAAAAACCCACAAAAAACCCCCCAAACGAACAGATTTTAGCAGGGCATTGAGGCCTTATAAGTGGTCTAAATACACCACAAATTTTCTGTAAGTGTGTGTGTGTGTGTGTGTGTGTGTGTGTAGAAAATAAGAGGACTCTATGATTGGAGGAGTAATGACCCTGCCTCAATATTATTAAGTGGGTTTGCTCTTTAGTATGTTTGACGTTTATTTCTATTTTACTTACTGTCTTTTGAACAGGTAGATGTTTTTAGAGATTCATATTCACAGTCAGATCTTTAAAGCTTACTGAATGTATAGATAGATAATCCAGCATGGTCTTGTCCTACTTATGTATTCATTTTGATTTGCTAAGTGTATTTTCACTGTGTTGTTTTAGTGTTACTGGTATGTTAAATTTTTGCTTGCTCTGATTAAGCCAGATATATATCGTTCTTTTGAACATTTTACAGAAACAAGAGGGAAAAGAGAAAAAGAAAGAGAAACAAGAGATGATCGTGATTATGACCAAGAGCAGAGTACCTCCAGGGACCATAGAGATGACAGAGAGTCTCGTGATGGGAGAGATCGGAGGGACACGAGGGACACCAGAGATCGGCGGGAGCCACGGGAATCCAGAGACACTCGAGACTCCAGAGACACGCGGGATTATAGCAGGGATACCAAAGACAGTCGTGACCAGAGAGACTCACGCTCCACACGAGACTCCCATGACTACAGAGACAGAGAGAGTCGCGATGCCCATAAAAAGGATGACCAGTATCAAGATGACTTGCGGAGCTATGGAAGATCCCATGGCAGAGAGGAGAGCTCTCGTGCTGAAACAAGGAATGACTCCAGAAGTGACTCCAGAAATGAGAGCAGAAGTGATAGAACTGGCAGAAGTCGAGGCAGAGGTCCAGAATTATCTGACAAAGGTATTGCATAATTTTAAAAAATCATGTGTCCCTATCGTTGAAGATTGAATATTTGCATTTATATTGCCTTGTTTGATATTTGATGTGGAAGTGCTGCCAAATAATTCATGCTTTTAAAAGCAGTGTTCAATTATGCTGTCATTAAATTAAAACTGTTGTTGAAATTTATAGCACTTCTGTGTTCTCCATTCATTCAACATTGGTGTTCTGCCATCCCATTTTAAAGCAAAGCCTAACCGTTACACCACTCTATTTAATAATGTTTCTGCAATCCTAGGTTTTCCCATTGGCTACAAACACAAGTAAGAGACTGATGTGTAGTGGAAAATTCATGGGGGGTAGTGTGTCTCAAAGCACTGGGCAGCGGGTTTCTTGTGTTTTTTCAAAAACAACTGTATGTCTTAGGTGCCTGAAAACCATCTTTCACACATACCTACCTCTCCCTGCCTCACTGCCCTGTCCCATCTGATTCCCAGAAAGTGTGAATTTAATCTTTAAAATGTTTTCTGAAGTCTGATGCAGTACTACTACTACCACTACTACTACTACTACTACTACTACTAAACTATAATTTATTTTGCTTTTTCAGGCTTATTGTGACATTTTCATTAGGGAGATGGCATACAGTTTTTACAGAGAGAATCATCTCTGCTTTCTCTGCCTATTCTTGCTGCACTGTCTATAAGCTTACAGCTTACTCAGAACAAATGTGAATTGGCTTTTGGACTGATATTTCTAGTTGAGAGACCTTGTACTATGACCAAGGGATGATGATTTAGAAAGTCTTGATTTTGCAGTTTCCAAATAATAACTTTACAGTTAAACCATGTGAAATTTGAGTTGTTCGTTAAGAAGAGTTTGATGTTACAATCTTTATGTCTATGAACAGCTAATTCAAATTAATTAGATATTGATACTTCAGTTGTTACAAAATATTAGTGGATTTCTTTACATGTGGAAGCTCATGTTTTTTGTTGCTCCATCTCCATTAGGGAGTCGGGGGACTAGAGGATCCCAGGTTGATGGTCACAGCAGTAGTGGAAACTACCATGACAGCTGGGAATCGAGGAGTAGCTACGCTGATCGGGATCGCTATGACAGTCGGGATCAAGCAAGGGATTCCTCCTTTGAAAGAAGACATAGTGAACGGGATAGGCGTGACAACAGAGAAAGAGGTATTTTAATGTATATTTTTATGCATACATCTGTAGTCAAATGTACATGTATGAATGTGTGTGTCTTCCTCGTTCTGCCCCCACACCAATTCATAAATAGCTCATTTGACACCACACACTGACACTACTCCTACCCTTGATGTAACTTCTGTAGTAAGATCTTTCATTGGTAACGTATGCACAAATGTTATGGCCTTCTCCAGCCCTGTGGCTAGGTTTTGGCATCTACTGTCTTTATTCATCCCAGTAGTATTTAAGCGAACTAAACTTCAAGGAATTTCATTGTATAACTTCGTTGTGAAATGTTTTTTCCTTCTCTTTGCCTCCTCCTCCACTTCATGTACATAAGCATGCAAGCTTAGGGTCATGATTGCATTTCATTACTGGTTCTGTTAGTCTGTACAGAAACATTATGCCTTTGTACTGTAAATTATAATCTTTGAGTGTGTTTTGGGGAAGGTCTAAACTAGACTGACAATTATGGACTGCTTGCTAGTAAAGTAAGTTTAAATTTGATTAATTCAAAAATTTATTGTCTGGGGAATTTTAATAGTGATGAGTGATTTGCTATTGTCAATAATAATTTGCTAGTAAGCATTGATACAGATACCAGTGATCATGAAAAGAGTATGCAAGACTTTTTTTTGACATAGTAGGCAAGATGTCAGACTTCTGTATCAGAAGGTGTACTGCGTTGTCTTGAAGGAATTTAGTACCATCTTACACTCTGGAATATATTTGTATTGCTTACCAATTATGAGAACAGGAGGAGTCAGGGAAATGAAAATAGCATGAAAATTAAAAGTGGAGCTGTGAAGACTAAACATAAAAGTACAGTGGGATATTTTTTATCTTGAGTTTTGATTTACATGTGACAGATACATTTTAGCTGCTGTGTAATTTCAGTTTTTCAAAGAGATATTTTGTATGCCACTTTGAAAGATACTTTTTAGCCCATTGAAATGGATCTGTTGTTGCTTGTTCCTGTGAAAGGCTCTGCTTCAGATTTTCTCTCATCTTCAAGGCAAGATTTCAACAAACCTAAACTCCAGGCTTCCTTTTTCATGTCAGCTGAAAAATCCTGAAGACAGAATGTGTCCTGGGGGTTGGCTTTTGCAGTCTAGCTTTCATCTCTTTCGCCTCCCCAATCCAAATAAATCCTACATATATATAATGTAATTCTGTGCTCTTCATCGCCTAGCAAGTTTTTAATTTACTAAGAAAAATAACAAACAGCCACCCACCAAAAAAAGCAAACCAACAGAAGAAAACTTGGAAATAGAAGCAAGTAATCACAACAAAATAAATTCCTAGGAGGGAGGTTGTTTTAAATGGGTTTTGTTTCCCGTTGGGAGGGAAAAATATGAAGAGGATGAATTCAAAATTCGTTGTCTTCTTCCTTAAAATTTTAGATCACTTTTTGTAGTCATAAATCCTCAGAGTTACAATTCAAGAGTTTCCCTAATTAGACCACAGTTTTAGTATTTGTCATTCTGAGAAAAATTGAGATAGATTTTAACTGGTACTTAGTTTTGTGATATGTAAGGAGTATGATTTTAAAATGCAAGCTTGCAAATTTGAGCTGTCTTTATTCAACTAAGGCAAATAGGGGAGTGTTCCAAACAACCACTGGAACAGTACTTCAAAAAATGAAGTCACATAAGAAGTGCTGACTATCTGCATTTAATTGTCTAATACACTTGCAGTATTTGATTCATGTAAAACTTTCATGTGGGCATTTTGTCACCAAAACTGACATAACAAATAGGAGTTACAGAACTTCTTTATAGAATCTAATACTTAGTATGCACAGTAAATCATTTTACAGTGTTATAGGCACCATTAAAAGAATGTGAAACCTGTTCATGAAAGCGACTGTATGGATTGATGGTTTACCTTTTTAAAAAGGCAGAAATGTCACTCAACTTTGCTTTTAATTTTACCTGGTAACGGGGGAGCACTAAATCATTGTTAATTCACTCAGAGATGAAAATTGATTAAACTGATGGAAATGCATGCTTTATTGATTTAGTCCCGTCCAAACTGTGCCTGCTCATGCCCAGTGGACATTGTCTCAATTTACAGTGAAGTGCTCTCTCAGCCTCAGAGTAATGGACCGAGAAATACCAACCTCTGTTCATACCATTTTTTCCTCTTTTGTATAGTGCTTTTATATATATGTATTGTAGGAGAATAATTTTATTGATTCGTTGTGGCTCAAATACTACTTAGATGAGCATAGAAATTACTATGAAGTAGTCAAAACTTATAGAAATACTCAAAAAATGTCCAAAGTACAATGAACAATATGTAGATAAGTCTGTGGAGAGTAAATATAATTGGATAAATCAGATTTCATTGTTCTTCTGGATCAGTCGTTTTCTACATGTTTTGTTTTCTCTCTGACTCTAATCCACTGTCTGAACAACAAAAAACTCAGATTCTCAGCTGTAAGACTGCAGTGAACACAAATGGAAACTTTTAGTAGTTCTGCTTCCTGTATCTCATCCTTACCTCTCCCTTTCTTGTGGATTTGGTTGTGTATTTCTGTGCAGGGTTCTCTTCTGTGATGACACAGCCCAGTATTTCTAATTTTGCTGAAACTTTTAGTCTGTGTTATAAATAGCTTGAGTCCTTGTAAAGCATTTGACTCCTAATAAATTTAGGAAATAAAATTTTTTGTACAGAAGCCTTAACATTTCTTATGCATGCCATTCACAGCTTTTTTAAGATCTTATACCAGGTTTGGAATCATTGAGTAATGCAATAATAATAGCTGTGCTGTGAGGCATACATTTATCTTTTGAACCATTCAGAAAAATCTGATAGAAAATTAAAATTTTTTGGCAACTTTTGGTTAAATAAATAAAGCTCATTTTCTAAATGTTGAAATATTCTTTCAAAATTAGTTCTGCGTTTTGTCTTCCTCCCCAAAGGGAATATTCAAGTTGCTGCAAGGAGTTGCTTTTCATTTAGTGCAAACCAAGGTCTAGATTGTCAAGACAAAGGCTCTTGTTTTCATGCACCTGGTAATCAAGCCTGCTTCTGTTTGCAGATCAGAGAGCAAGCTCACCGGTACGACACCAAGGACGGAGTGATGATCTCGAGCGGGATGAGAGGAGAGAGGAGCGAAGGGTGGATCGGTCTGATGATAGGAGAGATGAAAGGGCCCGGGAGAGAGAACGGGAAAGGGAAAGGGACCGAGAGAGAGAAAGAGAAAGAGACCGGGAAAGGGAGAGGGAGAAAGAAAGAGAGTTGGAACGAGATCGTGCTCGGGAACGGGAGAGGGAGAGAGAGCGGGAGAAAGACAGGGACCGTGAGCGGGACCGAGACAGGGACCATGACAGGGAAAGGGAACGAGAGAGGGAGAGGGAGAAGGAGCGGGAGCGAGAGCGGGAGGAACGCGAAAGGGAGCGAGAACGAGAGAGAGATCGGGAGCGGGAGCGCGAAAGGGAGAGAGGTCGAGACAGAGACAAAGAAAGAGACCGCCAGAGGGATTGGGATGACAAAGAAAAAGGAAGGGAAGACCGCCGGGATAAGAGAGAAGATATTCGAGAAGAAAGAGGCTCAAGAGATGTCCATGAGGAAAGAAAATCCAAGTGAGTGGATCTGAATGTTACTTCAGTCAAAGAAAAAAAAAAGGCAGTCTTTTACTGTTGAATTTGATAAGTCAGTAGACAGGGGAATATCTTAAGGACAAAGACATCCTGTTTATGCACAGGCTCAGTTTTGAGCTGTGTCTCTCCTGTGTCTGTATGGCACATACTGGTGGCCCCCAAATTGGTACTATGCTGGTGAAGTTAACCCAATGTTTTGGTAGTGTTGAATCGTGGAACTACTCATGAGCTAACAGTTGAGTCAAACTATGTAATTTTCCTTTCTAAGTATGCTTGCATTGTCTTGCCTTTAATAATACAGGCATTCATAGAAACATAGTAGAAAACTGTGGTACCTTTTGAAGCCTGAAATTCAAATAGCAGCAAACTAGGTCAAGGTTTGTGACTTTGTTAATTAAATTTCTTAAGGATGTGCATTACCCTTTGCACTACAAAATTTCCAGTGCCAGAAGGCTACCAGAGAAGGCATGAACAATATCCCAAATGTATGTGTTGTGCTTCCTTTGAGTGCATAGCTGTTACTTGGATTGACAACTTGGAAAACTAGAGAATTTAAATGTCTTATGTATGAGGTTCTTAGACTTCAGGGATTGTATTGATGATAGACTCAAAGAATCCAGAAGAAATTTGATGGTTCGTGTTCCTTCTGCAGGAAGCGTCACAGAAATGAAAGCAGTCCAAGTCCTCGTCAGTCACCCAAACGTCGCCGTGACCATTCTCCTGATAGTGACGCTTACAACAGTGGAGATGATAAAAGTAAGTGGGAGTGGGCTATCTCTGCAGCTGGACCCAGCTTATCCTCTGTCTGTGGAAAATAACTTGTAATTTTAAATAGAAGAAGCATGGGGAAAGTTTTGTAAGTGTCCTCCCCATATTTTTATGAGCATGGCCGTTTTTCTTCATCTTTATTGGTCGTTTATCTTCATTTTGTCACTATGAGTTATGTCTGCCAGGTGATAGTCACTTCCACATCTGCTGTTTAAGATGCATGTTTACCAAATTGGAAATTGTGTGTTGCTGCTGCAGCAGCAGAAAAACTTTGAAAAATCTAACTGAAGTAATGGGTTATATGTTCTAATGGATACTTTTGTTGGCATGCAAAAGATAGCAAATGCTCACACATTCTCCTTCCTAAACACTAAAAGCACATTCGTTTTCTCATTTTGCAGATGAAAAGCACAGACTCCTGAGCCAGGTTGTGCGGCCGCAGGAATCGCGGTCACTGAGCCCCTCTCACGTCACAGAGGAGCGGCAGAGCCGCTGGAAAGAAGAGGAGCGAAAATCGGACAGAAAGGAAAGTTCCCGGCGCTATGAAGAACCAGAGTTTAAAGAGAGGATTTCTTCTTCAGATAAACAAAGAGAGCAACCAGATGCTTCAGAAGGTTCCCGGTCCAGGGTTCAGGAAAATCTTGGACACCGTCCTTCTGAAGAAAGAGACGCTTCTGATAGAATGCATGATGACAGCAAGAAGAAGTCTAAGATACAGAAAAAGGCCACAAAGAAGAAGAAAGATGAGGACAATGGGGTGGAAAGGTACACTAATGAATCAACAACTGAGGAAAGCCAAGTCTTTTCCCCTAAGAAAGGTCAAAAAAGGAAAAATGTGGAGAAAAAGCGGAAGAGATCCAAGGGTGATTCTGAAGTTTCTGATGAAGAAATTGTTCCACATCATAAAAAGAAAAAAGGCCCCAGAACCCCTCCTGTAACTAAAGAAGAACTGGTTGAAGCACCACCTGAGAAAGCTGTGGCAGAAGTCCCCACAAAAAGAGAAGATACAACATTTAGTGACTGGTCAGATGAAGATGTTCCTGAACGTGGTGACATTGTTGTTCCAGAAAGAAGCACTGAGGATTCCCATAGAAAAAGCCACAGGACAAGGGGAGAAAAGGTGGAAGCCCCTCATGTTACTATAGAGGATGGACCACACCGTAAACCTGTGGATCAGAAGCGCAGCAGCAGCCTCGGTAGCAATCGGAGCCATGCCTCAAGCAGGCTTAGATCCCCTTCCAACGAGTCAGCGCATCGCAGTGGAGATGACCAGACCGGACGGAAGAGGATCCTGCACAGTAGCTCTAGGGACAGGGATAGGGACAGGGACAGGGAGAAGAAAAGCTTGGAAATCACTGAACGGAAGTCCAGAATTGATCAGTTGAAACGAGGGGAACCCAGTCGCAGCACATCTTCAGGTAATAAGATGCATTTTAGCGAGACTGACCTATCATTCTGTGTACAGATCCCAAATTGTTCTTGCATGGCTCTAATTAGTGTGACTGGAGAGGGAGGTGCTGTCTGCCTTTCATTGTAAAACTACAATGAATTAAGATTCCTGCAAGTGTTAACGCATTTGAAAAGCTGATTCTCAATGGGCAGGATTACCATTTTGTTTACACCAAAATATTCAGTTGGATTTGGTTCATGTTGCCTGGGGAATAAAGTAATTTGTAGGACAAAAAACATCATAGAGAAAATGCTCGTGCTAACAGAACATTGAGGTAGTTTATTATCTAAATAATATTTTTTAATTCATTATTAACATTAATTTTTGTATGAAAATTCCTGAAATTATGCAAAATTAGATAACTCTTTTGTGGTTCCTTTTAGGCATACTTATAATGCACAGGGAAATCATCTTTGTTGCAAATCAAAATAGTCACTTTTTTATGTTTGTAGTTGCTGTGAAAAAAAAAAAAAAACAGGTAAAATATTTTAACACTGAAACAGCATCAGTACAAAAATATCTTCTTCCAAAAGCATTTTGTCTCAGTTCTCCTCATGGTTATGTGCCTGAAATTATTTTTCTGAATTCATCATTTGTTAACTAAGGCATTCCTAGCTTTTAAAAGACATGTTCTGAAAAATCTGAATTGTGAGGTGGTTTTTTTTTTCCCACCACGCCTAAATTTTTGAGTAAAGATTGTGT
The DNA here is from genome assembly GCA_036785705.1 of Acanthornis magna. NCBI lineage: Eukaryota > Metazoa > Chordata > Aves > Passeriformes > Acanthizidae > Acanthornis > Acanthornis magna. The sequence goes on from JAWUZG010000090.1 coordinate 22,130,191, forward strand.
ACCTTTCTGCCATAGTAGAAAGTAGCCGCTAAAATTCTTTTTTGGAAGTGGGAGAAGTTACCTCATGTTTTTAAGTAAGGCTAAATCTATAAGCAGTCTGCAAACATTATTCATTTGAAGGTGATGCATTTGAGAACTATATTTTCATACCTAGATCTCTAAAATGCTTTGGTCTAGTAAAATGGTATTACATTTATGTATCACAGTCATGCTTATATTTATAATATTTTATCCAGATCGTCAAGATTCAAGAAGCCACAGTTCAAGAAGAAGTTCCCCTGAGTCAGATCGTCAGGTTCATTCCAGATCCGGGTCCTTTGATAGCAGGGAAAGGCTTCAGGAGCGAGATCGACATGACCATGATCGAGAACGAGAGAGAGACAGGAGAGAGGGGAGACAGAGAGACTGGGACCGAGATGTTGACAAGGACTGGCCAAGGAGCCGGGAACGAGAGAGACTCAGAGAGCGAGAGAGGGATAGGGAGAAAAGACGGGAGCTGGAGAGAGAGAGAGACCGACAGCTGCCTGATGCAGCTGAAAGAGAGAGGGAGAGAACTCTTGACATCTCCTCTCAAAAGGAATCAACAAAGCACAGTGAAACAAAACTGGACAGAGATCACGAAAAGGAGTTTGATGGTATTTGCCGGGATTCAGCAGCTTCAGAGAAGGAAAAAACAGACAAAGATTTAGGACCTTTACAAGGCTTTGAAGATGGAAATGAGGCTGAAAAGGTAGAGAGTTTAGAAGGTGAGTTATTCTGGGAAAGAACCTGGGTTAAGAAATATTCTATTCTTTCTCTTTTAGCATAGTGCTGAACAGAGCTATATAAGAATAATTTTCTACTGAAAGGCTTATTTGCTTCAGCTTCTCCACTGTGGAAGTAGACATAAGAGAGAAATCTGAGCATTTTCCTTCCTTCCTCTTTTCCTTAGTGTTAATTGTGTTCGTGCTGTTTCTTAATTTCTAGAGAAGTCTTGAGGCAAAGAAGCATAAATTATCTGAGATATAATTCCACCAAAATGAAATGGTTTTGAATAGGCAGTTTACTAAAAAATAACACCAATGTTTGTTTGCCTTGTTATATCATTGTAAGATCTATTTCTTATTTTGGAAGTGACAGGTAATGAGTGAGAAAAAAAAAAAAGTGTTGGCTTGGAACTATTCTTTGGGGTTTTTTTCTGCCAAAGCCCAATTATCATAGAAATGGTTGTCTGATTAGTAGGTGAAACATATGTGTGGCTTGGCACAGTAGTCCAAAAATAGCTTTCCTGAGGTAATCTTAGGAAATGCAGCTTCAGATTGCTGGCCCTGATGGTACTGGGGAAAGTGTGCTTAGAATTGATAGATCAAGTCAGTAAGGGGCAAACACTGACAAACTCCTAAGAGTTTGTCACATGGATTGGAAGCTTGAGCTTTGCAAGAATAGGGAGTTGGGAAGTGCTTTTATATGAGCAACATAAAAGAAACAGGAGTCTAAATCCAGAGTAACTGGTGTATGTTATGGTTGTGCTCGTTGTGTTTGCCATTCTTAGTAAGAATTACCTGTAGTGTTGCTTGTTAATTCAGGCAGTTAAATCAAATGCTGGCTCAAGAGGATGGTGAGGAATATTGAGTACTTACATCTCCTACCTGATTACTCTCAAAGTGGTCCTCAGGGTTGAGAGACCCTATTGAGAAAGTTTCATTTAAGGAGATTATCTGTGGAGTGGAAGCCCTTCACAAAGATAGTATTTGAAGTGAGCCTGGATAAGTCTGCTTTTGCTACCATAGATAGAATTAACTATTTTTAAACTAGAGGAAAAGCCTGGTGCAATAAATCAGAAAGTACAATGTGGTAACCTCAGAAAAGAGACAATGAGAGGCCATTCTTGGGTACATTACCTGTTTCCAAGGGGGCACCTATAACCAAACAGGCTGTGGATGTTAAAGGTGTTCTTAGGCCTAGGCTTTCAGCATACTTGTTTTAATGTGTATTTTTTTTGTCTGTTTTTCAAAGGTTGTGTTCTAAATTCTCTGCAGATTATCGTCTGTAGGACATTCTGGTGTATTTAGGATTTTTTATTTCTTTTTAGAAAAATAAATCTTTTTTGTAAAATACTTGATGGCATTCCATTTTATTAAAGCATACTATATATAGCATGTTTATGATTTTCTAAGTTTTAGTGTACTTCATTGTCTTTCATTACTTGTAACTCCTGTTTACCTTGCTCAGTTCAGCTGGTGCATGTGTTGAGTTTTTAATGCAGAATTAATATAAAAATACATTTCTGCTAAAGAGTGATAAAAGTAATGATAGGTTTATAGTCTAGAAATTACCAAACTTTGACTTGAAATTAAAAATTTAATTTTTTTAATTATGTATTGAGAACTATGATTTATTCTTTTTAATTTCTTAATACAGTAAATTTTTAATGGGTCCTATTGTATGGTCCAATTGCATGTAGTACTGGTGAACTAGTGTATCTGGTAGATCAATGTGGATGCAGAAGATGGATCTTACAACTTTAAATATTCACTGCCTGTAAGACACAAAATTAAATCTAGTGCAGATCACCTTATTCTCCTTTTTAAAAAGGAAAAACTTGCTAGAAAACTAAATACAATTTCCAGATCTGATGATGTTAGGGAGGTATCTGGTATTTACTTGGGAAAGTTACTGTAGTACATTGTCTAACAAAATGTATCAGGATATCATTAAATTATCTTAATGTTTTGAACCTTAATGTATTTGCTTTAGGAGGGGACTTAAATAATTCCTAAGATGCTATATCCTTCCTCCAAAGCGTTGCCAGATGGTCTGAGTAGTTTGTTTATGCTCTGCTGGCATGCTCTTTCCTTGCTGATTTTTAGGTTAGTTGAGGTGGCTATTTTTTTCTTCCCTCGCAAAGGCAAGCTGGAAAAAAACCCAAAAACTCAAAGAATGGGGGGAAACTTAAAATGGAAGCTGTTTCACTTCTGGCTGAGGGAGCTGGAAGATACCAGAATACCCTGTAAATTCTATCCAGTTGGTGTGGCTCAGCTCATTGCTAGTACCCATGTTGGAGAAACATAAGAAAACTTGAGTTTAGAGCAATAGGATTTTTAAATGCTTGAGTTGGATCTTGGAGGTGAGAGGATGCCTTCAGATGTTCCTTTTGTGAACTGCAGGATTTGATGTTTGAGTGTCTTGTGTTCACATGTCCTAAGGAACATGTTTCCACATGCAGCACAGGTACCTGTATATGCAGATAGTATGTGGATGCATAGGAGGGTAACAGCTAAAAGAAATTCAGTATGGCTTTCTAAAAGCTCTTCTTGTGATTGCCACAAAGAGTCTGAAATTCTGTACATTATTGTTTCATTCAGGATACCTGTTATCGTTTTGAATTTTGGGGCTTTGTTACTTATTTTAGGACCTTTGGACTGAATACTGATTGTAGATTAATGTGCTAAAGCATCTGAAAGACTTTGCAGCGCTTAGATTTTTATAAACTATGTATTATTATAAACTACGTGTCAGATATCAGATAATCAACATTTATGTTGTGAAAATGGCCTTCTCCTGAGCAGTTTGGCTAATGCTGCACCAAAAAAATGACCAGTGTATGTAAAACTCAAACTGCCACATTCTGTATGGGAGGAATAACTTCACTGTTTCTGTGGGTTAATACCAGTTTTTTTGTTGAATATACTTGTTCCTAAAAGCTAACAATTTCGTTTACTTAACCTTTGTGTCTCCAGGCAGCGTACAGCACATTTAGAAAACAAATATGATTGCTTTAAAGCTACAGTATGTATCTGTCTCTGTAGGAGGAGAGGATGAAACAAAGACAAATGATGTGCAGTCACTGGGGTCTGGTGCTGGAGAATACGAGCCAATCAGTGATGATGAACTGGATGAAATCCTGGCAGGTGATGCTGAAAAGCGTGAGGATCAACAGGAAGATGAGAAGATGCCTGGTAAAAGTATATCAACCCCCCTTTGTGATTATTAGAATATAAAGATTAGATCAGTGTGCATATAATGCTATTGTGATGTTGGTGGTGTTTCTGAATTAAGAGTGCAATCTGTAAGCAGATTCTGTCTGTACTTGAATGCTTTCCAAGTGCATTGGGAAGAATGGAATTGTCTAATTGTCCTAAGTTCAGTTGGGTCATCTGGGCTGTGTGAATTAGTTTTCTAAGCATTCAGTGTCTTAGCATGTTCAGTTGTACTATAACTTTTGTGAATGCCTAAGTAATATGTCCAAACCTGCTGGCTAAGCAGGGTCTGAGCAGCCTTTCACAAAGGGATTGCAATAAAAATAAAGCAGAATATTAGGCATGGGTTGGGGTTTTTTAAATGCATATAGCTTTGTATTTCTATTCCTTTTTGTATTTTTTTTTTATTTTCCACTCATCCAAGTGAGTTTTGACATTCTTACCTGAAAGGTCCAAGAGGACTGCAGAACCAAGTTCAACTAACATATATATTGCTTTTAGGAGACAGCCATGTGCACAGCATGTGAAATTATTCAACTGTGGTGAGGGGTGATGATGTGATAACTCATTCTCTGTCGATGTTTTTGCAGATCCAGTGGATGTTATAGATGTAGACTGGTCCAGTCTTATGCCAAAGCAGCCAAAAGAACCACGTGAGCCTGGGGCTGCGCTCTTAAAATTCACACCAGGTGCTGTTATGTTGAGAGTTGGCATTTCCAAGCGATTGGCAGGACCAGAGCTCTTCACCAAAATAAAAGAGACTTGCCAGAGAGTTTTAGAAAAACCTAAAGGTAATTTCTGCAGGGATTAAATTGTCTTTTGTGCATTGTGAAAAGTCCTTATGAAATGTGCATTAGTTCATTATTTTAGGTTTCAAAGACCATAGAAAGTGCGTAATGAATATTGTATAAAAATTACAGAAATATAATACAGCAGCATGTCAGTCAGGTTAGTGTTTTAGTTCCGGCAATGGTGTGGAGGTCTAGACTAATAAACAAAACAAAATTGTTTTTATTTTAGTGGAATATTCTTTTTGTGAGACCATTCATGCTTTCCTAGCCTAAAGTGTATCAGCAGTTTCTTAGAGAGCTAAATATCTTTTCCAGTGAACTAGTAGTAGTATTTCAAGAAAGAAATAATTTTCTCTGAAAGTCCATTGCATGTCCTCTTATTTTCATTCTGAGGATCCTTTCTGGAATTCATGGATAAGGGTTTTGGATCAGAATGAAGGCACTAAGTGAAATTTTTATCTTATACCTCTACTAAAACCGGGAAATTCAGTAATTTACAGGTTTGGAATTTGGACAAAGTGTGTGTCACAAGACATGCATGACAAGTGGGATGTGCATGAATTGTAGCAGTGCTGTTTACTACAATTTTGAGTCTAAGTAGGGCTTTTCCATGAAAAAGAATACTGATTTTTCTCTTTCACATCCCAGGAACCAGTCAAGCTACTTGCAACAACTTGCATGGTAGAATGGTTCTTTTAGTACTATGAAATACTGCTTTTTCTAGAAGATCACTATGAAAATTATTGCAGAATCTAAATGTTAGAAAATTACAGCTTATAAATAATAGTATCTGCGGAGCTCATGGCTTTTTTACTAGTTCTTAATTTGAAACAATTCCTTTGAGTTCTTTGCATTATTCTTTATGCAGTTGTCTTGTTAACCTCACAGTCTCTGGTAGGTGAGGAAAAAAAATCCAAAACTTCTCTTAGCAATGCTTATCTCCATCCATGTCACTGTTTGCTTGAGCCATTTAAATTGTATAACTGTATTAATCATCAGCTGTTACTACTGCTCCTAGTAGTTAACTTTTTTCCAAGTCCAATAAGATATTGAGTCTTCCTGAGTATACAAACTGATATTGTAAAGGTATGAACTATGTTTCTCTCCCTGTAGGCTTTAATTTTGCTGTTACACTTCAACAGTTCTTAGCAGGATCCTACACTGCAGGATCCCTCCATCTGCCTGTTTAAAATGATACCTGAAATAATCTCAGCAATCCTTGCATGCTTCCCTAGAAATAAAGTCCTTAGTGATCATAGGAGGCTCTCCAGCACTGCCTTTGGACTGTCTTACATGTACTTGGATTCAGCAGAACTTTGCTCTGGAGAAGAAGGGGGATTTGAAGTGCCTTTCTTGATTTCCCTTTGGTGTCTGCAGTCTCTTACACATCAGAATTGCTACACTGCCAGTAGGCTTTCAAGTGTGTGCACTTCCTCTGCAATGTGCCGGGTGAATGTTCTCTGTATAGGGATTACACAGCCACAGCACATGTATTCTAAAGAAAGGCTCAAATGTGGTGCCCTGAAAACTGAATGAATCTGAACTAGATTTGTTCAGTGTGTGTAAGTGAAAAAGTAGCATTTTCACTTTGAACTTTATGGTGGTATAATTTGTCTCCCTGTCTTACTCCTGAGGCTAGTGTTCCCATCTTTGTTCTTGTTGAGGGATAAATTGAGAAACTTCTGGTAATGCTCTTAAATGCAGAAAGAAAGGAAATCATACCTTGTTTCAGGGTGTGCTTTTTAAATAATTTTTTCTTTGGAAACGAAAGTCTGTAGTATGTGATGGAATTGAGGTTTGTAGCTCACTTGCCCTCTATTATATGCAATTGTTCCTCTAAGGATATGGACGTGCTTACTTGCCAGATATGCTCAGCAAGCATCTGGCACCTGAGAAGACTCTGCAAGCTGTCTGTGTTACCTTTGAAGTGGCCTTTTTGTGTCTTGTGACTTAGTTCCATTTCTTGATTGTCCATTGAGGTTGTCTTTGACTCCAGTGTAGTTCTCTTTAACCTGCCCTTCATTTCAAGTAACTTTTTTGGTTTTTTTCTCCTTGTTTAAAAACTTGTTGAAAAACTGCTGAGCTTCATCCAAGTTCTGAGTGGTTTAAAAAAATGCATCTTTGTCCTCTTTTGTGTTCATACTGCCAAATTGCTGTAGCAGTCTTTGCTTTTAGATGCTGCATTTTCTCCAGGGTTCTTGGTGTCTCAAGTGAGGTGGTAAAAGTCCCTACTGAACACCCAGCTTTCTGTAGAGGCAGCTGGATTGAACTCAGCTACATACCTTTCCAGCTTTTTTTCTGTTGTATGATAATCTTCCTATTTATTGTAAAAGGGGTATTAATCAATGAGCTGTGGTGGCTCCCTGTGCCCGCCCTCTTTTTGTCATTGCATTTCATAGAAACAGACTTGTCACAGAAGAAGATTCACCACAGGATCCATCTTTTCTAAAAGTTTTCTTTCTGTACTCTGTTTCTTCTGGTAAACTTATTGAAGGACCTGTTCTGTCACCTTGAGTACTGTTAGCAAATGCTTTAGGTGAGCCGGTAGGAAGGGGTAGTCAGTTGGCATCTGCTGACTTGTTCTCCACATTCATCCACCACAAATGAGTTATTTTAGATAGTTGTATTTCACTTCTGCATAGCCATAAAAAAACAGTGTTGACACTGGCACAGTTATCTGATGTCTTGCAAAGAAGTGAGACTTAGGCTACTTTATGATTAATGCAAGTGGTAAACAAACACCTTTTGTCCATCACACATAAATCATACCCTGTCTTCTGTCCAAACCTGTCACTTGATTTTTAGGCTTCACAGTGATTGCTGTCTCAATATTGCTTTCCAGTGCTGAAACTGAATACAAGGGTATCCATCCTTCCCTTCAAATGGTGTTGGATTTATTCATACTATTTTATAAACTTAAATACTCTTTTTTTTCCCCCCCACAAACCTTGATACTGTTTAGAAGGCAGAAATACAAATAGTAAAACTTTAGTAAAGTTCTTATTATTGTGTGTTGCTGTTCAAAAATACCATATATATATTGATCTCTGCAATTCTCAATTCGTTCTAGATGCAGAAAACCTCTTTGAACATGAGCTGGGAGCACTGAACATGGCTGCACTTCGACGAAAAGAAGAGAGAGCAGGTCTTCTCAGCAATCTGGGTCCTTGCTGCAAAGCGCTGTGCTTTCGCAGGGATTCTGCAATTCGTAAGCAGCTCATGAAGAATGAAAAGGCAAGTGGTCTGCTTGCAGTGTTTTGTCAAAGTGGGGAAACACAGATTCCCCTAAGCAGAGTATTTCTCTTGGGAGATAATTTTTGTGTTTGTTGTTCTGAAGCAGATCTAGTCCTTTAAATAATAAACAGACTTCTATTTACAGAGGTTATAGGGTGTTTATTTTTAATGTAGAAAGATACATTAATTTAAGTTTGAGACTAGAGCTAGGTCCTGTTTCTTATTATTTTGGGATTTAAATTATGGAGATACGTTTTCTATATTTAGAGAATGCATAATAAAAATAATTGGGTAAAATACAATTTTAAAGGTAATTGTTGAGTAACTCTCTTGCTTAAGATTCCATGTACTTTTATAAGAATCGTAAGAGTCCCAAGTTAAAATTAAAACTTCTGCAGTAGGTTTTATGATCTTGTATTCTAGTAGAAAAATCATTAATTCTCAAAGTCTTTTCTAGTGGTGTGATTAGTATGATTAAACCTCTAATTACTGACAGTACTTGAGGTTAATTTCCCATCTTGCATGTTAAGACATTGTTTTCAGTTCTTTCTTTTTTTAAAATTTCATTTCTGATTTCAACAGGGTGCAACGAAACAAACTTACACAAATTCCGCAGCAATGGACAGTGACTTGTTACGGTTGAGTCTACGGTTATTCAAACGAAAGACTGTGTGCCAAGTTCCCGGGCAGGAAAAGACAGAGGACAGCAAAATTCCACAGCCAGCTCTCCAGCAGGAAGTGTGTGTGACTTGAGGAAATGGCTGTGGTGGCACTTCCTAGTTGATTTCTCACTACCCGTGTTGGTGTTGCTTTTTAGAACTGGTTGGTTGGAAAGCAGCTGTAGAAGATGGAAGGAAGTACTCCATTTGTACACAGTTAAGAATATTGGGTTTAGATGTGAATAAGAGTTAAAAATAAAGACTTCTGCGTGAAGGTCTCTGCAACTTTTGTAATATTGAACCTTACACTGTAACATAAACCTGTTTTATGGTGCATCAAGTGTAATAATGTGAAGATGTCTGGGTTTAGCAGTTTATAACATCAACTGATATTAAACTGAGGAATACTGTCTGTGTATCTTTTTCCTTGTTATGAATGGGTATTTCTACCACCACCTTGATCCCTCAGTACACATCTGGAATTTGTTAAATACCCGGAAGTCTGTCAGCCTTCTTTTTTCCAAATTCCTTTCTTATCACAGTAGCCTCTGGTGTGAATTTGGACCATACTGTAGCTCTTTTCCATCTTTACGTAGGTTTCCTTTAATGTAATTTCTGGGCACAAAAACCTAGTCAGTTAAGGCTCCCTTTCTTGATAATGGAAGTTAAAAAAGAAAAAAAAAGGGGAACAACCAACCAACTAAAAACTTCAGGAAGTGATTTATGACCAGTTTTAGGTGTCTATGTTTATGAAATTAAGTGCATTTTGGAAATGCTGGCTGTTTACAAAAAGTACTAAGTACTGCATATTGAAAAACACCTGAAGGACAAGGCAGTCGTTGGTCACAGCCAGCAGGGCTTTATGTGGGAACCTGCTTGTCAAACCTGATTTCCTTTTATAACAAGGTAACCCACCTGGTTGACCAAGGGAAGCCAGTTGATATAATTTTTTGGATTTCATTAAAGCTTTTGGTATTGTCTCTCAAATGTCCTTCTGGACAAAATGTCTGGCACGCAGCTGGATAGGATAAACACACCATGCAATGGGTGAGCAGCTGACTCATGGGTCAGGTACACAGGGTTACGGTGAATGGGGGCACATCACACTGGTGACCTGTCTCTAGTGGGGTTCCACAGGGCTCCGTCCTTGGCTCTGTGCTCTTCAGCATCTTCAATAAGGGCTTGGACTCAAAGGGATACTGAGTTTGCCAGTGATACTAAATTGGGAGGAGTTCTTGATTCCATGGAAGGCAGGGAGGCACTGCAGAAAGATCTTAACAAATTAGAAGGCTGGACAGTCACCAGCCATATGAAGTTTAACAAGGGAAAGTGCTGGATTCTGACCCTGGGATGGGGCAGCCCTGGATGTACAGACAGACTGGGGAATGAGATGCTGAAAAGCAGCGCCGTGGAAGGGGACCTGGGGGTCCTGGTTGAGGGAATGTTGAACATGAGTCAGCAGTGCCCTGGGGTGCATCAGGCACAGCATCACCAGCCAGGAAAGGGAGGAGATTGTCCTGCTCTGATTGTCCCTCCTGCACTGGGACAGCTTCATCTTGAGTCCTGCGTGCAGTTTTGGGCACCACAATATAAAAAACGCATTAAGCCATTGGAGAGCGTCCGAAGATGGGCTCTGAAGGTGGTGACGGACCTGGAGGGGAAGCTGTGTGAGGAGCGCTTGAGGTCACTTGGTCTGTTCTGCCTGGGGAAGAGGAGGGACGGACTCTGATCTCTTCTCTCTGGTGGCCAGTGACAGGACCAGAGGAAGCAGCATGAAGCTGAGTCAGGGAAGGTTTAGGTTGGATATTAGAAAAAGGTTCTTCCCCCAGAGGGTGCCTGGGCACTGGCACAGGCTCCCCAGGGAAGTGGTCACAGAACCAGCCTGACAGAGTTCAAGAAGAATTTGGACAAGTCTTTCAGGCACATGGTGTGATTCCTGGGGTGTCCTCTGCAGGGCCAGGAGTTCAACTTTGATGATTCCTGTGGGTCCCTTCCGACTCAGGATGTTCTGTGATGTATTTTACATTCTGTTAGTTATCAGAGCAGATCAATCCCATGCAGCAGCCTGAGGGTGTTTCACAGTTGCTGAGTTTCAGGAGGTTTTGGGTGTTAGTTCTAGATGCAGTGACCAATGATGCTTTTGCTGGGTGTTAAGATTTCAGTGGCCTGTTGGGGGCTAGTCATGCCTGGGCTCAATTTTGTGAGAATTGTTTTCAGGTGTGGGATCTTTGGATCATACCAGTAAGGTGTCTTTAGACAGTCTGTGGTGTTCTCCATGTGAAACCAAGACTTCTAAAACCTCAGACTAAGTCTCTGTATACACCTCTATACTTTTCCTGGCTTTAAACCTGACCTGATGCTTTGAATTCTGCTCATAGAGGATTGAAAAAAAATCCATAGCTATACCTTAGTACTGGCTTGCTGCAGAGCAACTTGCTTTCATTGTTCTCATGCAGGTTGAAAATGAGTTATGAAGCACTAAATTTTTTGACAGTTGGTTTATATCAGTTTCTTATCCTTTTTCTCCACTTGGAATGAGCACACTGAGGTGGGATGTTGAGTGTGCTGTCTAACAGCAGGCCTGTCTCACATCTCTTGTGATTGCTGACAGTTGTATTGGCTTCAGGCAAAGGCCTAGCTATGAATAGCAATTCAGTTCAAATACAGAGATTTCTTACTATAATGCTTTCTGTAACACCTAGTACATAAGAGTTCAGTAAAATGTTTAAGAGTTCAGTAAATTGTTAAAGAAGATGTGAGGGAGTTTTCATTTCCATTTTTATTTCTATTTTTTAAGTGCCCACAAACCAGTGTATTGTATCAAACATAAATGAGGTGAGAAATCTCTGCCATTTTTAAAAAATTCTTGTTAAACTATATATGACTCAGGCAAAACTTAATTTTATGCTTTTCACTTGCTGGACATTTTTAGCTGGCTTACTATTATTTGTAATGTCACTGGTAATTTTAGATATGCTTATAACAAAATAACAGTGTCTAAACACTGTAGTACCTGAGCAAGAGTTAACAAACCAATTCTATGCAGCATTTAAATGTGTTCTCACCTGTTTTATAGCTACAATAATGCTGCCTTTAAGCTGAAAGTATTAGATCATTGCTACCAATTATGTTAAAACCTTTTTTAACCTCTGTCTCTAAAGGACATAAAAATGTTTGATAGCTAGAAACAGCCTTATCTAAGACCACAGTACACAAAATAGATTAATGGTGTGGCATTTAATTACACTGTGCCTTAAATGCTCTTCCTGTAAAACAGTCAAGGTGTATATATGCACTTAGTTTGGAGAAGAATATTTCACATTACCCTAGGAAATGCAAAATAAAGTAGGTCTGATGGGCTACTCTGAGTATCTCCTGAAGTGATAATGTCCCATGAAAGCCAGTGCTGACCTGTACCATCATTTGCTGAGATTATACAAAGAACAGTGCTGAAATTGCCTCTTATACACCTTTGTTTTAATTCAATTTGCAGCACTTATGAGTGCAGAAATATGTTACAGTACTGGCAGAAAAATACATGTTCCTGTGGGAAGCACTAAGATTTTTTTTCAAGTATTTCCATCACCTGGCAGGAATTACTGTACAGGTAAAACCCAGTAAGTGTGAAGTTCCTGTGTGTGAGTATTTTGGTCTCCATAATTTTAACTAAACGTAATGTTTAGTTTGCAGGAAATATTGAGTTAAAAACTGTCATCAGGTAATTTTACAATAGCTTTAAGAAAAGGAAAATTGTTAACAATAGCTTTAAGAAAAGGTGAATTGCCCACATCCAAATTTCAGAAAAAGGTATGAAACTTGTCTGAATTGCAGACTTTGCTTTAGGACCTCCCATCCCCTTTCATGTATTGATCTTAATTTCTCTGATGGGCTCTGCCTACCCTTTGCATCTCTTCCGTTGTCTCCATTTCTCTCCTAGCTTGATTTTGTGTGGAAAAAGAGTGGCTGGAAGAATTTTAGTCCATTTCACATTTTGCAAGGCTTCAGGAGGGTACACGAGGGCCTGTAATGTTTCAGGTAGTGGGACACAGACAGGGCTGAACGTGTGCCTCGGGTGCCCTTTTGTGCTCCGGCTTCAAGTCCGAAAACATGGACAAGCATCTCTCCCTGCTCAGTTTCTCCTTTTAAGCTGTGGCAGTGACTTTAAAGTGGTCCCTGAACGAGATTAGAGATGTCTGCCCTCTCTGCTGCTAAGCCCGTGCTGTGCCTAGTTGGATGATAAATGAGTTTTAAGCATCCCTGAGGTGTCGCTGGCACGTGGAGCTGCAGAACAACGAGCTGTGCCTGTGCCTGTGCCTGTGCCTGTGCCTGTGGATGGATGAGGCTCTCGCCCCGGTGAAATGCCGGGCCCAGCTCCTGCAGCCGGAACGGATTCGCAGGCAGAGCAGATTTTTAGAGCCTCCAGACACAAATGGGACTGTGAGCTGTGTCTTGGGGTAGTGTCACATTCATTATCTCAAAAAGTACTTTAGGGCTGTGGCTGCTTCAGCTGGTGGAGGCAGATAGGGATTTTGACAGCCATCTGCGCAGTGTACTCGAAAGGCACAGTTTAAACAATTTTGCTAAATTAAGGCTTTTATTTGAATGGCCTTGACACAGTTGTGTTCTCCCTTTCCTGCTGCAGGGATGCCCTTCAGCAGGGAACAGGCTGGCTGGGGCTGTTCTGCCTCCACGAGTCAGGACGCAGTCTGTGTGTTCAATTCCAACGCTTGCTACCAGATAAAAGAGTTCAGAAACCTCTTGTTTTGCAGTAGCAGTCAAAGTCTGTTTTTCAAAGGGTCCTTTCACAGAGCAGCTGTTTTTACTCTAGAGGTCTTTGTTTTAATGTAAATGGGGGGCCCAAGGAGATGGTATCAAATGCTTGGTCTCGGTGCACACATTATAAAGTAAGGGATTGTGGGCAGTGTGGGTGCCCAAGGTTTTTTGGATGCAATTTCAGGAAACAGCTTGAGAATGGCAAATGAATGGTTACAATGATAATAAAAAGCTCTAAACTAGTCCCTAAACTCTGAAGTAAAGCAATGTGACCAAACATCAAGATGTGAGGATATTTCTTCAACAACTAGCCTCCAGAAAATTTGAAAATATGTCCCATCAAACTCAATGAAGGAGACCAATCATGTGGGAGAGACAAGTGCTAAAATAGTATTTAGTGACCAAATGCCTAGAGTTTTATGGAAGAAGACTGTTTTTCTACTGAACAGCCAGTATTATTGCCTCTGCCCTAGCGGTAGGGATTCATTGATGAATGAGGGAAGATAAATGTATTCTGGGAAAGCTTTATTTCTTAGTATCTGCTTTCACTGCTGGGGATGCATCTATCACAGGCTTGGTTTTTTCCTTAGTGATGAAGTCGAGGCATTACCTATGAAGTCTGAAGTGTCAGAAGACATGCTAGTACAAACTGCTGTGGCACAGAGCAAAGTGCTGCCAGATTTCAAGTGCATGTTCACGCACAAAAGGGCTGTGATGGTTTCAAACATGCAGCTCCTAAACTAGAGAAGACTGAAGCAATGGGTTTTGGATGAGAATTTTAAGAAAGCTTGAAGGTTTGGGTGGAATGAAAAATGTTCTTTCTCATCGACTTAATGATTCAATTCGTTGTTTGGACATATTATGTATATGAGGAGTGCCTGGGGCACTGCATGGAAATTGCTTGAGGAAGGGAATAACAGAAATGAGGCACAATTTGAGTAGCATAGGTTGCAGTTGTCAGCCTGGGAGTGTGCCTTCACTCTCCTAGAAGCCACGAGCTGGCTCATCAGAATGATGGAGGCAGAAGGATTTAGGTGTGCTGCTCACTGAGCACATGAAGCTCTGGTGAAGTAGCTCTGGAGACAGGCTGTGTGCCTGTAACACGGTCCCAGCTGGGTGTTTCCAGCAGGGACTGGTTTTACTACTCTCTAGCACCAGAAGATTCTCACCTGGTCTGCCCTGGTCTGCTTCTCTATGCTTTCAGGAGCTGGATTCAACCTACAGACACAAGGAGCCCTGAAAATGAGGAGGAACATGAGTTCTATCTTCTGAAAAATTGAGAAAGTGAGAAATGGGGAGAAAAAACTGAAAGTCAGCAAAATAACAGGTGGGCCTAAGCTGTTCATATGTACTCTTAGGATTGCTACTGGGATCTGAATAGGTGCACACAAGATTTACCTTCTCTCTGAGTTGCAAAGGTGCTTTGTGCCAGCACGAAACCCACAACTGGCTCTGTCTTAGACATTGTTCCTGCATCTGTGCCTTGCATGCTCACAGAAAATGGGCTAGCAAGAGGTTTCAGAGGACTTTTGAAGCATCTTGCATGAGGTTAGTAGGAAAAAATTAAGCTGTAGTGAGTGAAGAATAAAGAAATGACATGAATTTAAAATTAACTAGGAAGCAGAAGGTAAAATAGAGGATTAAATGATCACGTTTCATCGCAAACAGCTCACAGTGGGTGACCTCCCTGTACATTTGTGATTTGGGAAGGAGTTGACTGAGAAGCAAGATGAGAAAATTTGCCAATCACAGTTACAACTGGAGGAAAACCCAAGGACATGTGTTTGCTTGCCATGTGGCACATGCATTTAGCTCATTTCAAGTCCTCCTGCCAGTCAGCATCAAGATGTCCAAATTTACTCTATTTGGTTTGCGTGGCATGGGTTTGGTCCCAGTGGTCTACAGGGATGGGTTCTGTGAGAAGCTCCAAAGCGTCCCCCATGTCTGGCAGAGCCAATGCCAGCAGGCTCCAGGACAGACCCTCCACTGGCCAAGGCTGAGCCCAGCAATGACAGTGGTAGCACCTCTGGGATAGCAGAGTTCAGAAGGGGGAGGAAAAAACTGTGCTATTGTAGATGGAGAGAGGAGTGAGAATATGTGAGAGGAACAACTCTGCAGACACCAAGGTCAGTGCAGAAGGAGGGGCAGGAGGTGCTTCAGGCACCAGAGCAGAGATTCCCCTGCAGCCCTTGGTGCAGACCATGGTGAGGCAGCTGTGCCCCTGCAGCACGTGGAGGTCCACAGGGGAGCAGAGATCCACCTGCAATCCATGGAGGACCCTGTGCTGGAGCAGAGGGATGTCTGAGAGGAGGCTGTGATCCTGTGAGAAGCCCATGCTGGAGCAGGCTCCTGGCAGGACCTGTACTCCTGTGCAGAGAGGAGCCCATGCTGGAACAGGTGTGCTGGCATGACTTGTGACACTGTGGGGACTCGCTCTGGAGAGTTTCTGAAGAACTGCAGCCCAAGGGAAGTTCTCATGGAGAAATTCATGGAGGACTGTCTTCCACAGGAGGACCTCACTGGTCCTCACCTCCCCCCTGGAGCAGGGGAATAGTGTGAGTCCTGAGGAGGAGGAAGAAGCGGCAGAGACAACGTGTGATGAACTGACCACAGCCCCCATTGTCTATTCATCAGTGCCACTGAGGTGGGGGAGACAGAGAACTCAAGAGTAAAGTTAAGCCCAGGAAGAAGGGAAGAGTCAGGGGAAGGTGATCTTAGACTTGGGTTTTATTTCTCATTACTCTACTCTGATAACAAGTCAAATAAAATTTCCCCAACTTGAGTCTGTTTTGCCCATGACAGTAATTGGTGAGTGATCTCTGTCCTTATCTTGTCCCACAAGCCTTTCATTGTATTTTCTCTCATCTGTCCAGCTGAGGGAAGTGAATCAAGTGGCTTTGGTGGGCACCTGGTGTCCAGCCAGGGTCAACCCACCATATTGACACATCACTGAAGCAGAAAATTTAATCAATGTCTTATCTTGTAGTGCCATACGTTTGTGGTATCGGTGCCGGGGGAAACCTATACCTCACGGAAAACTTCAGTCTTATGTAGAGAGATCTGTGTAAAGCCAAAAATAGAAGAATACACAGAAAAAATGATGTATGCAGAGGTAGAAACTGCACTGTGAGTAAGTTCCTAATGGAATAAAGGTTACTGCAAAGCAGGTGAGAACTTGGGGAAGGCACATAAGATATTATATCAAAGATATTAAAATTCTTGGGACTGTGCCCTTAGAAAGGAAAGGAGTAATAGTAGATATTATTAAATTATGTGAAGTAGTGGTCCAGAAAAAGGAACATGGAAGGTACTTTTTCTCTGCTCCTTATCACAGAGCTCAGTCGAAATTCAGTAAAACTGAAGAGTGGCAGAACTGAACAATAAACCAGAAATTCTTGTTTTCCTCACAGTGCCTAATAAAGTTTGGAGTTCAGGCTGTAGGACTTTGCAGAAAGTAAAACTTACCAAAATCTTCAAAAGGTTTAAGCATGCTGTGGGCCTATACAGTAATTTCTGGGAGGTAAGCTAAGACTGTGTCTAAACCACCTTCTAGTATATGAATTTTTACTCGATGGGGAAGGCTGTCAGGCATTGTGAGCTCCTGGTATCCAGCAGTTTGTTTCTGTGTGAGCAAGCTGTCCTAACTCTTGAAATGGGGTAGCTGCCTGTTGGGAAAAGTCCCTGACCCAACTGCCAAATCACACAGGGCGTTTGGTTGGGAAAAAGTGATGTTGGGATTAGCCAGGTTCCATCACAAAGTCATTCAGACTCAGTCACATTCCTGCGCTTGGGAACTGTGCTGGCCATGTTTGAATCTTTCTGGGTGTCATATGTGTGGGCTTAAACTGCTCATCTCTTGGAGGCTGTAAGAGCTGCTGAGCAGGCTATGTCAGCCTGTCTGACTCTGGCAGAAAACAGGAGACTCTGTGTGATGGCTTTTGAATTTCCCTTTGAGGTGTCTGGTTAGGACCACTGTAAGAGAGAGATAAATTGACAGATAACGTGCCTGGCTGTGACATTTTCCCTGCATGATCTGAATTTCTGGTTTTTTTTTCTTTAGAGAAATGGCGCTTTTTTTGCCAGCTTATCCAAAAGCAAGTTGTGCAAATAATAAATGCACTGTTAAATTCACACTTAGCAGCAACTACTCTGTTCTCCACTTTCCCCAAGCACTGGTACCCCTCTTTGAAAATCTCATCCGATGCACGAACTGTCAAAACATAAATGGGCAACTGTGACTTCTCTGCTGTCTGCTCTGAAATGATAGCATAATCTATTTGCTGTGTTCCTGCCTTTAATTTCCATTTTTATTGCTATAATCTGACCCACTTTTTTTTCTTTCTCAGAGCACAAATTATGAAGATGGCCTCGCCTATTCATCAGTAGAGTCTAAAGTGCATGCAGTGTGTGATGCACAATCCTGTCTTCTTGTTTGGTCTAGTCAATGCTGCATTCATAACTACACATAAAAAATGGGAGTGCTGTCTGTTGACAGCTTGGTGTAAATCATGGAATCATGGTTTCCTCTGGCCCAAGTCGAAGCATGGAATCTTAGCAGATCTGAAGCGAAAAAAAAATTTAAAAAATAAAAAAATAAAAAACAAAATTTAAAAAAAAAATTAAAAAGCGATAAACAGCAGTGCTTCTAAAACATTTCTAAACCTGTGAAAAAAAAGAGCTATTCTGTTGATTGTACAGGTTTGAATGGACACATGAGCCTTTTCCTGGAAGATAGGACTAATGGCATCACCATCTCCATTGAAATGTCATCATGGGAGGGCTACATGACCACAAGATTTGTTCATAAGGAAACAGTCAAATTAGGGTCCCACTTCAGCACTGCTTTAGGAAAAGCAATTTAATACTGCTCAAATACCATAAGAGCATAAATCAGCCTGATTTTGTTTAAGTTGCTGGAGCCTATAACAAAATGTTTTGGGTAGTTAATAAATAAGGCAACTGGATAGAGAATTTGAGAGTCAGACTATTTTTGGCAACAGGCATATATCAGTTCCAGGCTCAGCTCAGCCATGCACATCTGGATAGAAAGGAAAGATCACATTTATGTATGGGAGATTCAACTCTAATTTTCACCTGTATAAACCAATGTGAAGTGTGAAGAGAATGACATGATAAAATTGATGTACTACCGAAGTGATAAATCCAATATCTGGAAAGATGTTTTCCTTCCCAGCTTGCTTCTGAACCGTAGAAATTGGTTTTCAGCTCTTCACCTGTGAACAGCAGAGGAGGATTTATCACGTGGGTTATTTTTTCTTTAGAAATATTTCATGTTGCTCTAAAAGTACCTAATCACTGCAGTATTGATTTCTGTATCAAAAAGGGAATGTTAGTTAAAGAGCAGGAGTTTTCTGGCTTTTGTCCCTGACTGTTACTGAAATACATACATATATATATTTATGAGAGTTTCCAGAGGGTAATTTGTCTGATCTGGCCATGGGACACAGGGAGTGGAGTTTCTGCTGTCATTAAAAGCCTTTTGGGTGCCCCTATGGTGGTCTCAGTGCCCTGGAGGGGCTGTGGGCTCAGTTTGCTGCTCCTGGCTGTGCACAGCTCCAGTGAGGAGCACCAACATGTTGGCCATGGGCCCATGGGGCTGTCACTCCTCAGGCTGCCTGTGGGGAGAGGTATCCTAAACATGTTTGCAAT
Organism: Acanthornis magna; assembly: GCA_036785705.1. Classification (NCBI taxonomy): domain Eukaryota; kingdom Metazoa; phylum Chordata; class Aves; order Passeriformes; family Acanthizidae; genus Acanthornis; species Acanthornis magna. Next base: position 22,149,277 of record JAWUZG010000090.1, read on the forward strand.
CAGCATCTTTAAAAGGATTTACATGATGTCGCTGTTTTTAAGCACAGCACAAAAGCACAAGGTCCACAGCTACAAAAGAAATATTTTATCTGGAGACATTAATCTGATAAATGCTGACATGGTCCCATAAAGGGATAGAGGAGAAATCAATGTAACCCTAAATTAATTTGAATTGTTGGGGTTTTTTTCCTCTTCCTTTTTCAGGACTAGGGTAGCTTTGTGATTCATTGGTCAAGAGCTGGGAAAGTTTCTTTCCATGCTTGCAAAATTAAATTTTATGCAGCTTTTGACCTGGATTAGTGGTGGACAGAGCAATATATAGCCTGATCCCAATTATTTCTTGGCTGTCACCACTGGCCCACCCCATCCCTCCACTGCTGGCATGTGCTGCTGCTTGTGGCCTGGCAGCTGCACAGAAGCTTGCTGGAAAACGAGTCACACAAGGGTTATTAGATGGCAATAGAAATCTATTGTCAACAAAAACATTCAAAAAGCCAGCAGAAGTCTTAGGCATGTTTAAAAATACATTGTAAAGAATATTGCAAAGACCGTTTTAGAGATAAAGTTATCTTCAATATAGCCTTCCTTCTAATTGAATCTTAGACCCCCACTGGTTAAATTACTGACTTTCTATCTACATGGTTAAATTTACCTTTTTTTTTTTTTCCCAGATAACAATTTATGAACACTGCTCCTGTTACAAATCCTGAAGTACAATTTATATTGACAATAAAACCTTTAACAATTGCTAAAACAGTTAACCAGCACACTAGAACATTCCTCATCACAGATCTAGCCTTAGGAATTTAACTAACAAACATGTTATTAACCACTGATGAGGAGCTGTTTGGAAGAGATCATTGCTTAATTAATCTTTGTACTGAGCTAATAAGGGTGTTAAATGGGCCTCTCTGTTGAATTGGGTTGTTAACACAGATTGCGAGTTCCCTCAGGGGGAAATCTGATGCCAATATGACATTAAAGTTAGCCATCCAACAAAGAAGATATTTTAGGCATTAAAAATAACAAAGCCAAACATCTCCATTAATAATGTCGTAAGATTCAGTGGCTGTGTATGTATGGCTGAGTGTATGTGTGTGTATGAATTACTGCGCTCTTTCCTCTTCTGGTGAGAAAGCTTTATCAAAAATCTTATTTAGATTCAGTGTTTTTCATCACTGTTCTGTTGTGGCATAAATTAAACTTGTCACACTTATCTGTGGTAGGCAGGTTCTACTGATCAGGAAGGCAGAATCTGACGCAAACTCTAATGTCATCTGCTTATCCTAAAGAGACAAACAAGATCAAAAATCTCTTCATATTAACGAGCTGGATAAACCTTCTGCTTCATAAAATTTGATGCCACAGTAAAAGGCAGTGTGACCAGATTGCCCTTGTGCTTCACAGCATTTTTAGCAGTGAGTGCTCAAGTTTTAGCCATAGAGCAAGGTGCCCATACTTAATATTAAACTTTTGTTTTGGAAGGCATTATAATTCCCTGCACGAGAAGTTACCTACTGCCTTGAGTTCCCTTTTAACACACACGTTATATCTTTCGGGAGAAGAGAAAGATTCCATAAAAAGAAAGGTTGGAAAGGAATAATTTGTCCTTCAATGTCTGGTGTTAGTAATTCAGGAAGGATATTGGTCTGCCACTGGAGTCACTTCCCCAGCAGTGCCTGTCCCTCGTGAGACCAACTTCCATCCTTACACCCAGCTCGGAGGTGTTGCCTCTGTGTGTGCCTGCATCCCATACTCTGAATATCACACTCAACGCGCTATTACACTTGTTTTGTGTGAAACGATCTCAGAAAGGACTAGGCAGAGAATTTATAACATGCAAGTGGAAATATGATAAAAATGCACTCATGCATACCCACATTTTTGATGTTTGGGTTTTATCTTGCCTGAATTCCTGCCGGCTTCATGTCTAATACACTGCACACAGCCCCTCAGCAAAGCCTGGGCGTGTCCAGATGAGCTGAAATCCTTGCGTGCCTGACTCCTCTGTGACCAGCCTTTGACATCTCACAGGTTTCTCTCAGGTCTTTTGCTAGGCACACTTGAATATTGACAAGAGTCTTGCACTTAGGGAATGTGGTCATGGCACAGATCATCGCTCAGTGGTCTGTGGACTGGTTTCTCTGTGTTGTCTATGTTGCCTCTAATGCACCGCATTGAAGCACCAAGGCAAAACCTTCTTGATTAGCAAACCCTTGGAGACCCCTAAATTTCGCCTCACTTCATTACTACTGCAAAATGATCAATATGCCTCACCAAAATTAACTGTACCTTGGACATCTCCCTCGCCTGATTACTGTGCATGTTTTATTCCTCAAGGATAATGGAGGTTTGCTCCCAGCCAAGACGTTATCCTGGCTGTAGTCACAGCTGCAGAGTCTCTCCGTGCCTGTGCTCTTTTTGGGAATGGGCCTTAGCTGCTAATCAAAAATAGTCTGTACATGTGCACATGATTTCTGTTTGGTCAGTATGAGCTGTAATTCACAAATGGGAAGTGAGTGATTAGAATAACATACCCCTGTGCTTTTTTAAACATCAGGATGAGGGCTGTAATAACTCACTCCTGACTGTCTACAGCACATGTTCACAAACCAGAGATGTTTTTCTACCCCTCATTTCATGCTGACCTTTTAATGTAGTAACCGGAGCTAATCTTACACGTACAACAGAATATTGGCTGCATGTTTTTGTTACAAATAATTAATATTGCTCTAGTCAGACATTTTCTCATTTATTATTTCCAGTTGCTTTATGGTTATTAAAAGGCCACATTTCAAATGTGGACAAGTGTCCATGATGATATACAGAGGTCTGTTAAGTGGAAAACTTAGAGGTGCCTTTGAATTACTCAGATCCCCGAGGAATACTGCTATGGTCATGCTGTCTTCAAAGATATATTTGACCTATCCTTGATATGCACTGCTAAAGGTTAGAATAAATATGCATGTTTTCCATGCTTATTAAGCAAAACTCTAGACATTAAGAGAACATGAGAGGAGTTTCCACTGGTCTCCCAACTAACACAGCAAATTGCTCATGCTGGATGCGCCTGCCTGCCTCAGCTGCGCTCCACTCATCCATGCTGCTGTTTTTCCATACATGCATTCATAGAAATCCATTTGCATGGAAATACAGCTCACTAGTTAAACCTTTGCATTGTAAATCCAGCTTTAATATTCTCAGCAGGGCTGCTCCCTGCTGTGCATCAAGGTCCAGTGCTCCCCGCTGTGCATCAAGGTCCAGTAAGCCACTCCTTCATGTTGTAGGTTGTGGGACCCATTCCATGCCCCATGTCTTCTAGGCTCCTGCTTTCCATTGTGCCATTTTCCATGAGCAACATCAAATCCCTTCTTCTGCAGCAGAGGCCACCAGAGCTGCTGCAGCAAGGGCTGGATCCTTCTAGACACAACATCACTAACGTGTCCATGTGTTGTCCTCAGTAAAATGTCCTTATGAATGTTATTCTTGCAGGATCCTTTCTGTACGGAAGGAGTTTGATCCCAGGTGAGTGTGAGCTTCAGTGTGGAGGTCTCAGTGACAATGTCAGAGAGCGCAGAACTTCATCCCCTTGCAGCTCACCACCACATCCGTGGTCCTAACCACTATCAGCGGGGTCTGAACAGTGACAGTGCTTGAGAAGAGAGGGAAGGAAAGCTGAAAAGTACATGAAAAGAGTATGAACAAGTGTCTGAAAAAAGAAGTGCGAGAGTTAGAAAATTATAGAGCAGATATTGTTAAATCTCTATTCATCAGGTAGTAAAAATCTACACAGAGAAAAATCATTTGCTCTCCACGACAGAGCCAGCTTCCAACAAAGTCATGTTGGATTCAGGGAACTGTTTCAGAAGATTCTTTCTAAGTGAAAAAATGCTGTGTCTTTTTACTGATAAAAATCTGAACAGCATGGTCAGGAATCCAGCTAAGGATAATCTTCAGCTCCAGTAGTCCTGTTTGTTCAGGATGGGTCTTCACCTTTCCCTCTTTGCTGTCAGACCCTGATACTGTATTTTCTCAGTTGCTCAGGACATTCTTTTGTTTCCGACTGCAAGATTGGTCCTGTGCTCCCTTTCCCTCTCCTGTTTAAGGATGTTCCCATTGCTGCTGTGACCTTAGGAGCTGATGTATTGAGCATCCCTGCAGGATCCCCTGACACTGAGCGTGAGGCTGGGCAATAAAATGAGGAATTATCAGGCATTTACATTCTGAAGTTAATGATGAGGAGTGTGAGCCTTCTGAACATCTGTTTCTTCTGTTTTCAAGGGGGCCTTCAATTTTCTCCTGGTTCTCACCCACGTGGCTGTTGCCATTAACCATCAGTCAGCAGCGCCCCGCATCCCCAGGGATGGGCTGTGGAATGAACCCCCTCTAAATCGTGGTACATCTCAGTGTTGGGGGGATGGATGTAACAGCCATGGGGTTAGGAAACAGCTGGAGACCTCTGTAAGGATGATGAGAGGTCTGGAGCTGGACTCAGGCCTGCACAAATAGGAAATTGTTCCACAAGTAGCTGTGGTCTCTTCCCCAGAGCACCGCTGTCCTGTCTCCTCTGCTATGTCCTGGGCTGGCAGCTGTCACCCAGGGAAGAACAAAGATGTGACCCAAGGGTGAGAGAAGAGCCAGAAATCTCAGAAATTGTCAATTTCCAGAGGAAAATGAGTGAGAGGGAAAATACAGTAGGACAAAAGCCCCAGGACTGAGCATGTATGGAAAAAGAAGTAAGGAGAGATGGATGAAGGGAAACTCTGGGTAATGACCACTGTTCAGAGATGCACTTGATGCACCCAGGGGCAGAATGCTCTTCCCAGTAAAACTCAGGCAAGGGTGAAGAGCAGCCATCTCCTGATCCTGGGAGTGAAGAGGGCATATGGGGAGCCCTGGCACATGGTCAGGGTGTCAGAGCAAAATGTAGAATGGACCCTTCACGGAATAAAATGCCTGAGTGGATTACAAAGGCAAATATAACAACAAATCTTCCTGGTGCCCCTGCCTTTGACTTTCAAAGCCTTATGAGAGGGCATGTTGTTAAGCTGTTACACCCCTCCCTGTTTCAGTGGCAGTGGAGGTAACCTTCGCCTCCCAGAGTCCCCCACTTTATTGCCTTTAATAACCTCATGAAGGGTAATGAAGCATTTTAAGTTTTGTTCCAAGCTGACTGGTGTGGTGGGGGTGGGAAAGGGGGGGCTTTGGGACACTGGGTCAAGGTTTTGAGATGCCTTTGAGCAGGGGCCTGGGGTGGGAAGGAGGCATCCCAAGGCTCACCCTGGGGTCAGGGTGCTGCTGCAGCTATTTCAGCTGAGAGCCACCCTCCAAGTTCGGTGCCAGCTCCTCATCCTTTCCAAAGTCTCCTTAGTCCCTCTGTGACTTTCATGTGGAAATTTTGGTCCAAGCGGTCACCTAAGCCTCACACCTGCTGCCCACCCACAGGAAGACCTAGAGGTGAGTTTTAGCATTCCCTCTTATCAGAAGAGTTCCCCCAGGCCAAAATCTAAGCACAGTAAGAGCTGAGGGAGCTTTAAAAGCCAGATGCCAAAAGTGACTTTCATTATGCATTGTGCTGCTTGCAGTCATCCAAGGGCTGTGGTGCTGATGCACCCCCGAAATTGGATCTGTGACAGCTGGATTCAGGGTGGAGGTGTGGGAAGCCTCTGTGGTTTACCAAATAACAGGGAGAGACAGGAAAATCAACGTCACACAGTGTCTGCTGGCAGTCCGATGGATTTAACCAGCTCCACATTTTTTAGCACTTGTGTTGAATTTGCTTGGCTTTTAAAAACATGCAGACTTTCAGGCTTGCAGCCATTTTCAGACTAAGCACCCCACACCACACTGTCCCCATCCTATGGTGAGATGCTTTTTTGACCTGCACAGATTGCCTGATGAGGATTTGGTTCCAAAATGGTGCCTCCAACATCCAATGGAGTGTTGCAACAGAACATTTTTTTCCTTTTTTTGGCTGTTTAAGCAAGGTGACCAAGAACCCCCACTTTGCACCCAGAAATGGAAATGCTGATTGCATTAAGTAGCTAAGTCCATCAAGTTCCCGGTGACACTTTCTGTCTGTGAGTTTCAGATAAAGACTGGGAACTAAAGTAGCTTAGTGGATTAAAGGAATTGCCTCCCCCACCTAGACACCTCGGCTGGAATCCGATTTTGGCGCTCAAGTGTGATTGCTCATTTGCTTCAGGGCAGGGAGGTGTGGACAGAGCACCTGAATTTTCATGGTCATCTGGCAACCCAGGGGTGGCAGTCACTGGGACCGGGGCAGGGCCACTGGCTCCCTACAGGTTGTTCCCCTGCCAGACGTTCTCCCCATATGGGATTTCCCCACCGCTAAAAATTTAGTCCCCTTTGGCATGGGATAACTCACAGCGGATGTGGAGAAGCGTTTCCCACTATGGAATGCGCTGTGACAAATCCTGCCAAATTGGTGCTAGCTGAAAGTGGTGTTCAGGCAGAGGAGGTGCTAAATGGTTAACCTTTCCGTCAGACCAGGGAGCGGCTCTGGCTGTGAAAGCATCAGTAATTTACCTTCCATTAAGATGCTGCAGCTTCTCATCTATTTGAAGGCTGCAAGAAATTGTTTTCTAAATAATAAGACTTTCTCTGTAAAAAAAAAAAAAATCATAGGTAATGGAAAGATTAAAACAGGGGTTGAGACACCACCAATCTATATATTCAATCAATGTCAAATGCTTTATGCAGTCATTCTCTGTTTCCTGATACACGTTACCAGGACCATATCAGAAAGCTCAGGAGAATTTCCAGGAATTGCTGCTGTTTTAACTTTCTTTTTTTGCTATTATTTTTAGGCCAGCTTTTTGAGGTCCAGAACAGAATAATTCAAAGTTGTCCAAATGACTGAGAGATCAGTAGAAAACCTTGCAGAGAACCTGTGACTTTTGGTTTACTGTCCTGGGGCCACTTTCAAAGGAGCAACACGGCACGCAGGGCTGCTCCTTTCACACTTCAGTGTTGCTGCAGTAAAAGTGAACTTTCTTAAAGGATCTGTTTGTTTCTCTGTGTAGGTGAGGCCCATCATTCCTTATATACCAAGATGTCCAAGAGCACCCGAGCAAATGTGTCCTGGAGGGTCATCTCTTAATTGCTGTCTTCTCCAAGGTGGAACATCACAATTTTGTCTGGTAACGGCACACTGCAATCTTTACAAGGAGAAAATTTCTCCAAGCTATTCAAATTTTGATTAGGAAGAACAGAAGCAGCCAAGCGGAATCTGAACAGTCCATACCCCAGTTTTGCAGACTTCTTCTTTTTCCCATATAATATCTAGAAAAACAGTCTACGAGGGAAGGGGAAACCACTTCTTCCCTCTGCAAACAGAAGCTGGTCCTATGCTGCTGGTTGAGGCACAAGTGAAACACGGTGTTCCACAGGAATGATGCATCTGCGTGGCAGAGGAGGAAGACAGAAATACCACTTAATGTCGGATTAATCCAACAGATTTAATAATAAGGCACAAAGGAACACAGTTGTCATTTACCATCGGATTTAAAACGCTTTGTGCGAAGCTGTCCATCTAAACCCTCTTAACACGATCTCTTGTCAGCATTTGCTACACATCCCAGTTTTACTGCCCCTCTTTTCTGGGCTTTTCCTGACCCAACTTCCATCGAAATTTGATTCAAGCAGAAAAATGGGTTGAAAGCTGCTACAAGGGGCTTCCATTTCTCTCCTCTCTCAATATTTTCTGTAAGAATCTAGAAGACTGACCTTGGCATAGGACATGGTGTCATCGCCTCTTTTCTATGGGGTGTAACAGCTGTTCCCTCTCGTGAGGACGCAGGAGGAAGCCTGCTCTGCAGCCCTAAACAAGGGAAAAGTTCTCCTTGCCACTGAACTGAGCAAATAGGATGGGAAATTGATCCTGGGTCCTATCCGCAGGTTTGAGTCTAGGCTATGGCCAGAGCTGATGGGGGTCTTTTTTCCCCATGGAATTAAGGACTTTTGTTGTCTGTGCTGATGTTTTTTCAGGTTTCTCTGTGAGAAACCCTTAGGTTACAAAATGGAAACATTTGGGAGTTTCTTGGCAATGCAAACTTTTCAGATCATGAAAAATCATTAAAATAATCATGTCCTTGAAAACGTGTATTGAGTGCAAAAGCTGTTTTTCACTGGAAAACATCAGGGACAATTTTCTTCTCCAGTCTAGCAGATCGAGTCACGCCTAAGCCTGATCTCCTTTCTTACCCTGTTTCATTTCGATTTATTTTGCCTCCTTTCCCCCACATGCCCCTCTCCCTCTCTGCCAGCGGCAGGGATGGTGCTGGGCTCGAAGGGTCAGTGCATGGGCGAAGGGCTGGCGCTCCCTGGCTCAGCCCCTGCAGAAGGCTCACAGCATCGTTTAAAGGTTCCGGAGACATAGTGTTAAAGACATCCCAGAGACATTTTTTGGTCCTCTGGTGTCAGGGGAAAACAAACTAATACATTCCCCATTTACTTCTGGCTCTAGGAAGCAGGAGAAGGCCAGAGCTGCTTCTCCTTGCTCAGACCTTGTTAATTAGGATCCGCTAGCTAAAGAAATTGCTATTTACCCCAGTCAGCCACCCAATACAGTTTATTTAACTTACAAAATGCAAATATGCTGGCGGTCAGAGGGTTAAGAGGCAGCAGCGACTAAGTGCTTGTAAATTGATGTAGGCAGTGCCCTGAGGGCACCTCTGCCGGGTAACAAAGTGCGTCTGGAACAGATCTGACTGTGCTACAGCCCAGCAAAGTGAAGTGGAGCGGATCTGTCCCAGATTACCTGCAAATGAGACCACGAGACCGACATTCCAGCACAAATCAACACCCACCAGGGCTCCGATTACATTAATCAAAAAGCCTTGGAAAACCATATAGAAGGACTTTCTCTTCTTCAGGAGAAATTAATCGACGGGACCTGCAAACAGCAGAAAAATCAGATGTGCAAGAAAAAAAAGCCATTTAAATTCTTTTCTTTGCTCGCCTTTCTCGTGATGGAAACCGGTGATACTTGCAATCGCTGCTAAGTGTGAATTAATCTGGGTTCTGTGCTCCTCCTCCCCCACTGTCCTTGCCCTGGCTTTTGAGGTGGAGAAGTCCATCTCACCCATGGATGTGGCCACACCCAGACAAACCACAAGAGGCAAGAAATCACCACTCCAAGACTGGCAGTAGGAGATGAGCGGGACTGTGATAATGAAAAATGCACCGACTGGGAAAGGTTGGATTTCCCAGGGGGCTTGAGGCCATCCATGTGTGCTCTGAGTGCCCCAGAAGCTGAGATTAGGGCGCCATGAGTGCTTCCCACATCTGCCTCATCCTGGAGCACCCAGACTTGCTGTGTGCCCAATCTTGCTGTGGGGATGTGACTGTGCTGTCCCCAAGCCCACACCTCTGCCCTCCTGCTGAACAGCTCCAGCCCCAGGCAGGCTCAGCCAGGCACCAAAGGGCCAGGAGACACAGGGGACCAAGCCTCCTCCAGTGGTGTTCTGGAGGAACAAAAATATGCTGATTTTCTTCTCTAAAAGGAAATGGATTCAGGAGCCAAGATCAGCAGAGGGGTCAAGTCCTCCACCATGACTTTGTCACACTTGTGCTTGCACATTGGAACATCTCACCCCCAGCAGGCACAGCAGAAATGCAGACAAGGCGGCAACCCCTGGTCTGCACGCTGCATCAGGGGCTGAATGATACTGGGGTTAAAGAATTGAAAAACAAAAATGCAAGGAAAAGAAATTCCCAATCTGAACTTTGAGCCTGCAATTTGTCCCAGGTCCTCCCTTATGATGGGCCACGGGCCAGGATGGCTGGTAGGAGCTCTCCGAGGCAGGATGACTCCTCTCGGACTTTGATTCAAAGACACCATGCCAGGAGGCAGAGGGGTGAAGGTGCTGCTTCATGCCTTATCCTCCAGCTCTGCTACTTTGCATTTCAGATGCAGGGCCATGGTTTATAACCTAATTCAAAAAAACAAAGGCTTAGCATCTATTTTTTATGCTTTGTTAAGTAGCTGTTTGGATTTTTATGATTCAACTTATATCCGAGGGGTTTTTGGTTGTGTGCAGCCATCCAACAGTAACATTAAATAAAAAGTGGAGTCTCTTTATTGATTTGCATTTGGTTAAAAACAAACATGTCATATATAATCGAGATGTACTCTGCTTGTAGATAGCAGAAAGGACATTTATAAAGCCATCGAAAGAAATAATTAAACTGAGTATATCACAGCCACCTTCCTGAATCGTTCAAACAGGGAAGTTTACACCCATGAAAGGCTGATACTCCTTCTGACAAACTTTTAATACAATCATTTGGTTTGCACTTTAAACGCCTGGCACATTTTAACCCTGGAGATAAATGAATCTCAGTGGGATTGCTGAGTAATTAAGAAAACTGTGTCTGATGGGCTTGCTTCATATGGAGAGGTGAAATGACACCGGGAGAGTCAGCTGATCATTTGATATCTTTACATTAAAAACAAACCAGGGCAAGCCCTGAGGCACAGCATTGTTATGCTGTGTGACAGGGATTGCTTTCAAACAAGTCGTGTTTTCAGTGTTAGCAGTATCATGGTTTTTAAATTGCCATTTAAAATGTAAACCAGTGTGCATTCTGGAAGGAGAGCTCCTGGGACCCCCTGAGCCGGAGCATGGTGGCCTCGAGGCCGGAGGTCAGGGCTCATCTGCGCACTGGGGCTTTTCTTGATTGAGAGCGACAGCTCCGTGGGCAAGTGGCAGTGGTGGAAGGGCTTGAGGAGGAGCAGATTGCTGTCCACTGGCTAATTGCTGGCAAGAGATCTGCAGGAGCTGTTTATTTTCTAGTATTAGGTCAAGACACAGTCAGGATGGTCTTAATAAGTTACTTTTGGGTTTCATGTTGAGCCATCTGGATGCGCAGTTTTACTGAGGGCTCAGACTTGTGGTGAGGGATGTTGAAAAGCAGCTGAAACGCTGAGCCCCCACAGAAAGGAAATCAGGCTTTGAATTACTGCCTGAGTGTGGTGTGCCACGAGGAGCAACGCACGCAGTTTTAGTCCCAGTGCTCCCGCACACAAATCACGCTGGGAAGGCTCCCTCAGCTATTGCTGCCAGCAGAGGGATGCTTTCACATCAAGACCTTTAACTCAAAGTACTCGCTCTGCTGGAAAAATCTTGGAGAGCAGGCTCCAGGAATTTTCCCTCCAGCGTAAAGCAGCAGAGCTTTATCCCAGGCCGGAAGCTTTCAGCCCTGGTCTCTGCTGACTGCCCAAGGTCAGGCTCTGCTCTCCCTCGGGAGCTGCGGTGTCACAGCCAGGAACGCCTGGTGTCAGCTGGGATTTGCGCTGACAATATTGCTCTTGCTTTCAGTGCGTGTCCTCCAGCATGAAAAGCGTTCCAGGAAGGAGGTGGCTGTATCCCCAGAGATCATAACTGATCTTGCGAAAAACATTAGTCTCTGGAAAACAGAGCCACCATCAAGACATTATGCAATTAGGACCATCGCCCCTTTAAATTATTATTTTCCACTAAAAGATGATGTTATTATTGGTAGAGAGGTGGCTGCAGGAGCAGTCCACTTGATAATTGTGTCTGAGAGTAGGGGACAGAAGCACCTGTTTATTGGCTATATAAATCAAATTAATTTCGTTAAATTTACAAACACAGGAAGAAAAGCAATAAGGTCTGCTGTGTGCCTGTGCCCCAAAACAGGCAACACTGCCAGTATTGAAAGTGCTCTCCCCAGGGAAACCAAGAATGTGATGTAGCTGCAAGTATTCATTTGGTTGTTGTCATTTCCAGTGCTACATATTTTAAATTTACTTCAAGCACTGTTGAAAGCCTATAATGGTGAGAAACTACCTGCCCAGAGGGACTCTGGGGTGACATACCCACCAGCACAGAGGGAAGTTGTGCTGTCTTGCTCCAAGGAAATAGTGAATTAAGGGTTTATAACCAAGGTTAATAACTCCAGATATATCTCCTCCTACCATACAAGGAAAGTGAATTATTTATAGGCACAGCTTCTGCCCCCTAACTCTCACCTTCTGCCCCTCTCCACTGCTTTACCCACATCCTCTGCCCTGTCCATGACTCCAGCCATGTTTAAAGCATGGCACAGTGTTGCTCTTCCACCTGGGATGCAAAGAAGAGATAAAAAGTGGTCATACTTGAACAGCCCTCCCCAGCATTTCTCACCATGGTATTTGCCACGTAATCCAAGGCCAGATGGGCTGTGAGGAGGATCCTGGACACCTCAGCCTATGTCTGGCTTGCAAGACACTAATCCAAGTGCATAGGGAGAAACAGTCCTTGCAAAAGATAGCCCAGAGGGAGCTGAGTGGCTTTCACTGCGCTGGGCGCCTGGCGATGGCAAACATCGCTCTGCTTCATCTCTGCTGACATCAGCATAAGCACAAGAGTACATGGACATGAAGGACAGGCCCAGAATTTGTTTCAGGGAGGACTGAAACAGAGGGGAGCCACCTCTGTTTTTTCCTCCTGAGATTGCCCTGAAAGTGAAATAAATATTCTGAGAGTGAAATTTTGCCATCAGATACCTGTCTACAAATGCCACAGGTGTCATGGTAGCATGACGTGTGAGCAAGGGAAGAGGATCTGGTCCTCCAGGTGAGGTCTTTCTTCTTCAGCATCTTTTTTTGTGTGCAGGTACTGGGCAGATGAGTCCCTGCACCATCTCTGACCTCTGCGGGCTCAACCTAAGATAGCTGTATGCTAAAAAAATGCCACCAGCTGCCAGGATGCCTTCGGTACTCGTGCAGATGTTGAAGGACACACTCCAAGCAAGCTTTTCCTGGGCACAGCTCATGTGGGACGGGCGCCCATGGTGATAGGCTGGGACGTGGTAATCATCTTAACAGCACTTGGCACTGAGTACTGCCTCTCCTCCTCATCGCTCCCCTGTCTCGGTGCCATTAGCTAATTGAGCTCTGCAGCAGTGCCTCGGAAACGCTGGCTTTGGAAGGCACATTTTTCAAATGACTAAATACGCGTTTGGAAAGGCTGCATGTGCCACTTGGCCAGTGGTCATCAGTGGGAGCTGTGAGCCTTTAGATGGCAGGAGCTGGTGAGACCCTCAGACAGCGATGGTGACCCCTGGCCTCACCAGGACCACAAGGGAATATACTGCTATAATTTGTCCCAGAGTCTCTCACGAAAAAAGGGGTTTGAAATTTAGAAGAAAAGGGGTCTGAAATTTACACACTTGTCCAACCATTCCCAGCCTGAATAATTTATCATTCTTGTGACCCAGAAAAGCAGGGATTTCATTCTGTCATTCTGAGTCGTTTAGACACAACCCTCCACCTCTTCTTTTACCACGCCTCCTCCCGGGTGGAAAAAGGGAGCAGTACCTGGTTCATCAGGGCTTCCCTGAACCCCCAAAAAGATTCTCACCCTTTGGCATGAGCACAGTCCGTCTCCTTCCTGCTGTCTGTCCTCGGACTGAAAGAAAAAGCCCACGGGGACTCTGGCAGGCTCCTAGGGGGGCCCCCAGCATCCTGATTGCAAACCAGCGCTGGAACTGAGAGCACTGAGCAGATTAAAGGCCGTCAGCTGCTCTGCCTCCAGCCTGTGCTGCCGACTGCCACTTCCCCCGGCTGAGCACAGCCCTGGGGGCAAAAAGAGGGGCCAGAGACAGCATCTCAGACAGGCTTCCCAGCCACGGAAAAGCTCCTCGTCCCTTGAAACCTAGTCAGAATTAGAGGCTGCCTCCGAACAATCCGCTGCCGGCAGGACACGGAGTCTCCTTCATCCATCACTTCTGGCTCCGGGAGCTTTTTCTCTCCAACGCAAGGCGACAGAAGCAGACACGGTCCATCCACCCAGCCGCTATGGCCTGGGGCAGCAGAAGTCTCCGGTGGGCACTGTTAGGCTGGCAATTGAAAGCAATAGGTCTTTATGGTAATTTGGGTACCAGGCAACCACTATGAATAGGAAATGATGGCAGTTACTTTATCTAGTAACAGCATGAAAATGTAAAGTGTCTTTATTGAGCTGCTGGCTTGCTGGTGAGAGTTAAAGGAGATGCTCTCTCGGGTATAACGTTCGCAGAGAAGTGGCATGAGATATTGCCATAAACTCCTCCGTTAATAAGCGAGCAGAGGAAGGCAGAGAATACCTAATGCAGACCTGCGAAGGGACAAAATTAAGAAAGGAGATGCAGCAACATTTTCCCCTCGGCAGCAGATGTACCCCAAGGAGAAATGAAGAATTCCCCTCTTGACCCAGCAACTAGAAAGCTCATGTACTGCTTATATTACTATAGGAAGGATGGCTTTGAAAGGAATAAAAGAAAAACACCTCCTGCCATGTCAGTGTCCTCCAATACCAGTGAGAAATTTAAGGCTCTGCCAAAGGGAGTTTATCAGGGAAGAGACTGGCTCAGCAGCTGTGCAGTGACAATGCTCTGCAGGTGGCCAGGGGGTGCAGAAACGACTTTTGCTCTGTGACAGATGACAGAGACGCGGCCCAAGCATGTAAAAAAATGGCAGCATGCACCCCAGTTATTGCAGTGATGGTGCTGGATTGCAGTGCTGCAAAGCAGCTCTGGGGGCAATGACCACCCACGGATGAAGGTGAGCTGTCCAGAGGGAGCAGAAAGACAGCACTCAGGAAACGCTGGGAAGAACCCCAGAATTGCAAAATTGGTTCCAGTTCAGCAAATTCTGTTTTCTCCCAAGTTTTGTAAGATTGTCTGTGGCATTTATCGCTGATATCTTAATTGGCGTGTTATTTAACTGCTTAAGAGGCTGCTTTTGATAGTTCTTGTGCAATGAAAGTTGTTCTTCTGAGAAAATAAAAACTGTTGAGACATTTAAGATCAGTTTCTGCTTAAAGCATGTGTACAGTTCCAGAGCAGCTAATGCTTATATCAATGAATGGAGTCAAAATGGATTTCTGAAAATCTACATGGCAAAATAATTCACCACAGATAAAGAACTTAGGTAAAGTGAAAAACTTTTGACAACACTTTGCTTTTGAAAAAAAGACAGATGATTTTTTAAAAAGAAAAAAAAAATCTGCTTATGTTCTCACCTCCCATCACTGTAGTCACCCAAGAAGATTAGAGGAGGGAGTACCTCCATGTGTTTTTCAGGGAAATCTGTGGTTCTCCTCCACGCCTGCAGGCAGCTCTGGCTTCTTTGTAGCTGCACTGGTGTCAAATCTGCCCTGCAGGTGAAGTGGAGGTGTGGGAATGGAGACCAGAGGAGTGGACAGGTCATGCTTGTAACCAGAGCAGATGATGTCTCTTTGCTTCTGTACTTGTTGATGGTGAGAAGCAGATCAGGTTCGAGAAGAGAGGAGGAGGTAAAGAAAATGCATAGAAAAGCTGCAATAGTGACCTGATCTTGGGCAAGAGAGGTGCTTAGCAAGGGAAACACTATCTGTCTCTTGGGTTTGGTGGAGGAGGTTTTAGGCAAAACTGTCTTCACGCGGAGAAGCTGTGATGGCAGAGACTGCCGCAGCTCAGTGAGGGAAAGCACAACGACTTTCTGAAGTCAGAAGCTCGTGCAGGAAAATAATTCAGACTGAAAAGATGATAAAAATGCTAGTGGTGAAGATAAATTTACTTTGGAAGAACTTAGCAGAAGGCGGCACTGGTGTCCTTCATGGAAATCTTCAAAGCCAGGCTTTTGGGAAAGGATGTGCTCCAATCAAAGCACAAGGCAGTCAGTATGAAATGGCATGTGCTTTACAGGGGGCAGGCTGGAGAGCTACAAGCCTTCTCGCAGTTGTAAAAGTTGTTGCTGTTTCTAAAAGGCTCTGATTCCCTAGGGATGTGCCCTCCAATGCCCCAAGATGACAGCCGTAGGTGCTTAGGGAATGGCAGGAGAATGGATAGCAGGTGGTGGTCCCTGCCCAGGAGCCAGCTCAAAATGCCATCTCCTGTAGGCTGGGGACAGGGTGCTGGGCTGGAGGGATCATTGCAGAGTTTGTGAGACTTTTCTTATGTTCTTGCCTAAAAGACAACACAGGAAAATAACGGTACAAGCACCTCTCCTCAAAACCTGCTGGGAGACCCAGGAGAGCACACGAAGCTCTGTACATTGTTTGCATCCAAAGGATGCAGGAAATTGCCTGATGTGCCAGCCAGGTCAGGGAAAATGCACACTAGGGGTACCCTATTCACCCCACAACGATAAAAGAGGCTGGACTGATCCACTCAGACGTAGACACTCAAGGGAGAGGTGCCTCATTGTCATGGATCCTGCTCCTTCAGCTGCTGGCCAGGCAGAAAATGAACCTCAGCTAGATGGAGGCAGTGACATGTTTAAACAGCTAGTTAGCATCCCTGGAAGGCAAGGCTGAGAATGTAAAAGGGGCCCTCCCCTGCCCCAAGGCACCCATGCTGGCTGTCCCTGCTAGAGGGCAGTGGCAGGTAAGATTGGGCTGGCTCCTCTCTGCATCAGCCAGCCTTGCCAGAAATCCTACCAGCACTCAGAAACACGACAGATCAAGCAGGCTGGGAACATGCCTGAACAGACCCTTGTGATACCCTGAGCAGGACCTTCCTCCTTTATTCTTGGAATAAAAGCTAGTGCTGATGTTGTCCAAGGCAGGTTAAGTTTCCCCCATGGCTGCTGGAGAGAGAGACATCAGCATGAAGGAAGGTGACCCCCAAAGTGCCCAGTCAGAAAGACAAACTGATTGGGTTGAAACCCAAAATTTCTTGTTGGGTTTGGACTGAGCAACACATCTACCAGGTTATCATCCTGCCAAGTCACACAGCACCTGGACACCTGAGGTTTCCCATGAGTGTTCTCCTTTCACCTTGGCAGCTCAGACTGAAAAACTGGAAAGCTATTTCTGCTGTGGTGGGTTTTTGTGTCTGGCTGATCCTATTACGGTGCAAACCTGATGCAGCCGCAGCAGCAGCTCAGCTGTTAGAGCAATATAATCCCACGCGTATTACAGTGATGCCACTTGAGCTGCTAATTTGGCAAAATCTGGATCCTAATGGAGGTCTAGCTCATGGACTTCTGTCACTTTCTACTTCTCTGTTACAGAACTAACCATCTTGGAAATAAGGGCTGCAGTCACCAGAAATTTGCAACCAGCAGTGAAACGGGACTCACCGAGCACCCCTTGCAGGTGAACTGCTTTCTCCTTCCTCTGGCTGCATCCCTACAGCTAAATAATGCCATGGTTTGAGTCCAGGTAGGGCAGCAGATCTTGCATCCCCGAGCCTGGATGAGACCACCATCAAGTCAAATTAATGGAGTTATGCTGGTCAAGAGCCTCTGTGTGCGAAAGCAGAAGAAAGAACTGGATCCACAAGTGCACGCCAGACCACGCTGCTGATCTTTTGTTTGCAAGAGAAGCTGCATGCACAGCCAGCTGCTGTGTCTTTGTGGGTGTAGAGTCCCTGGTCAAGCAGGTGCTAAAAGTCCTGTGTTGAAATGCAGTGAACAGGTGCAGTGTGGGGGTCTGTGGACAAAATATGGGCAGTAAAATATTTTCCAGAAGTGCCACCGTGGATGTGAGCTCATGCACTGGCCGTGAGTTACCTTCAGATGCACTGAATGCTCATTTTCATCCTTTCCCACAAATATTGGTGACAGACAGATGCTCCTCAGAAGGTCACAAGTAGCAAGTATGATGGGCACAGATGCACACAGGGATTTGGGTGCTGCAAAGGTCCCTCACCCATCCTTGAAGGAGGTCTTTTCTTTGGAGAGCAACCATTTTGTACACCAGCCCAGAGGCACGGATGCATTTTCAGGTTGAAGATGCTCCTATAGGCCTGTGGGATCAGGGATGCCTCTCCTGCCGACCCAGAAAGGCAGCTGGGTCTCCAGGGATCACAGAACTGTCAGAGCCCTGAGGTTATCAGGACTGCAGGGATGGGAGGTTCCATCTCTGCTGCCCATGGATAAGGGGGTGCTCCCCAAGCCTAGGCATTCAGTTGAGCCAATCAGTCAAACAGAAGTGATCTCTGGGGGTTCAGAAGGCAATAAGCAGTGTAAATAGCAAGGACCTTTAGCTCATTTAAGGCTTTGATGGCAGAATACTTGCACTGGTAATATGCACACTGAAATTTCCTAGTATCAAGGATTTGTGCAGCTACCAACTACAAATCAGGAAAAAACAAATAATAAATAGCTGGATGCGCACAGTTACTTTGGGAACAGAGAGACAAAGAATATGTTTAAGCAAATCAATTCGCTCACTTGCCCTCAAGTCTGTCTGAAAATATTCTCAAAGTGTCACTCAGCACTGCAAAAATTATCTCCTGTTCTCATTTACAACCAAGTATTAAGAACTGAAGGATACATGCTCCTCCCATCTTTAAAGTTTTTTTGGGGGTTGTGTGATCAGCTGTTCCAGCGTTGCGTTTACAATTTTCACTGACTTATCTACTCAGGCCTCCTCTTTTTTTTTTTTTTTTTAAATGCACAGCCTCTCTGCAGTCTGGCAGAGCCAGGATTGCAGTATTGATTTAGGAAGAAGCAGTTGTGACAATACAGTCCCAGGCTAATTCCCGCGCTGTACGGGGGCTGCTCTGTCTGCAGCAGCAGCTTCACCCTCAGTGTGGGACTTACATTTAAAAAGAAGGAAAAAAATGTACTTTTCTCTGTTCTGCTTTGAAGGGAAAAAGGATTACCAAGGCTAAATAAGCCATCTGAGTACTTAGCTAGCAAGCCTAAATAGCACCCTGATAGGAAGTTCTGGCAGAGGGCTAATTAAATTAACTCTCTTTGATTTATTAACAAGCAGAGCAACCTATCACACAGGATTGTCCCATGAAATGAATGTGCTTTCTGATTCCCTCAGCTGCTCCAGCACGGTCACCTCCCAGAAAACCCAGTTACGGGGAATCAAGTTTAATGAGACTCAATGGCTCGAGAAGGATCCCTGCCCACCAACAGAGATACACACTGGTAATAATACCTAAAAGCATGTTTATTTTTGTTGCACTTCCCTAATTCCTTTCAATGCCTAGGACTATCTAATGGCTAATTCGTAATTTCCTGCTCACTGATATGCAGATGAATGACAAGCAAAAGCCTTCTGCATGTTTAATTATTCTGTTGATTTAGAAGCCACTTTTCCCTCAGTGCAAGTTTCGCTCTGTGTGTGCTCTCATGCATCACATATTTCATTATTTTTAGAAGCATGCTCTGTGCCTTTTTATGCTCCCCTAGTTCCAGCATCTAGTAATTACCATGTTTTGTGTCCAACAGACCTGATCCACCAGCAAGTGTAAATCAGGAAAACATCGCTGTCTCTAAATGGAGTTATTCCAAGTTACACCAGACCTGAGACCTGACCTCTCCTATTTTCAATGATGGGGAAAATGTTATTTGTGTGCTGGGACCCTTATGAAGTAGCAGAATATAAAATTCAGAAAACTTCAGAGCAGTGAAAATCCAAATTGAAGCCTGTGAATGCACAGACGAGAATCTATTTATGTAGCGAGCTCTATTTCAGCTTAACCCCTGCAAGGAACTGTAACTCTCTTTGCATCTTTGATTTTTCTCCCACAGTAAAACATAGTCTGCTTAACCTATTTTTTCGACTTCCTAACAGTTTCACTGTAGGGGTTCTTCCCTACGCCTTACATGTAGCTTTGCTATCCGAGCGTTCCTTTGTTAAATTAAGGCAATTAATAAATGGGGATGTTAAGCAATCAATTTTGCCTGCATATCTCCACAGCCTTACGTATGACTGGCTGTAATCACAAGATAAATGCAATGTGCTGATGTATGGTAATGTTCAATAATACATTCTCCACCAGGCTCAATTCATCAGGGAGTTTCTGGAGGGGAGGCATTTGTTATTGGCTGTCTCCGGACCTCAAGGATAACATTTCTGTCCTTTCCATTGGCCGCCCCGCTGCTGCAAGCCTCTTCCCGTCTTATTTTGATGATGAATATGAAGGCATGCTAAGCTGTGCCGGAGAGTAGCTCTCGCAGACTACACTCCCACCCCGGGCTCAAGGACTCCAGAGCTCCCCGGCTGCTTCCCCTGCCCACTGCCAGCAGCAGCAGCAGCAGCAGCAGCAGCAGAAGCAGCAGCAGCAGCAGCAGCAGCAGCAGCAGCAGCAACGCCAAAAGTTGTGATGCTTTTCTTCACCCAGTGCTTTGGGGCTGTGTTAGATCTTATTCACCTGCGGTTTCAGCACTACAAGGCAAAGAGGGTTTTCTCAGCTGCCGGGCAACTTGTCTGCGTCGTCAACCCAACACACAGCCTCAAGGTGAGTTAAAAATGTATTTTCTCTTTTAACATCTCCTCGTCTTCCCCACCACCGCCACCCGAGATTCTCCACAGGGAATGAAATTATGCTCTGGCAGCAAGGGGAGAGCGCTGTTAACACATTGCAGCCCTGGCAGAGAGGATGTTTGCATTGTCTGAATGCATGATTCCCTTTGGAGCAAAGGAGAAGCAACCCACTGCTCCGAGCGATCGTGGAAAGTCACAGCTTCCCCTCCCCAAAGTTTCCTCATCCATTTCACCCACATAATGAGCATGCATGTTGCAAGCATTTAGCAAAAATGATTGGAAAAGTTAGTTGGATGCATTAACATCCCTTTTTGGTAGAAGGATGCTGCGTGGTCCCCCAGGCTGACACCCCAGCACAGAGAGATGCTGCCAGGCAGTGGGGAACAGAAAGAAAGAGGGGGGGTGGCAGCAGAGGGACCTCCTCTGCTGTCGTTTGCTCTTTCAGGGGAAAAACGGCTGTTTCTGTCTCCTGAGGGGAGTCTGAAGGCATTCCTCTGGCGCTGAAACTGTCCTTAAGCTGTTTGCAAGGTGAATCTATTTTGGGAGGGAGAATGTGTTTGCTTTAATGCAAAACTATTTATAGTCCCCACAAAAACATTTCTTTTACTTGCACAGTTCTGGATTTTCACTGACAAAGTGTCAACAGCTCCATCTATACCAGACCCTTCATGTTTGTAGTAGAGAAGGAGCAGCAGGGGGAGAAAGCAATCAGGAGGCTTTAATTACTTTATCACACTAGTGAATGACCAACTTTAATGAAGTGGCTTCGGTTTTGTGAAAAGTCCTTGCTGACCTGACTTGCGAGGTGACTTTGCTATCCTGGTGCAAGCTCAGAAATTAATTTAATTCACGACAACTTATTTTTGACTCTGTAAGAGTCCCTTCCTGTCGTGTTGGAGGGCTTGCAGGAAGCATCTTTCCCGAGCTCCTAGTTCCCTGGGACGTCCATGGAGGGGTAAACCCCTATTCAGAACAACACTACCTCCCAAAAAAGGGCATGTTTCCCACAGTCATTTTTCCCGTCTCGGGCTGTGCTGGGGCAGGAAGAGGTGGTTTCTAGCCAGGTGCCGGCTGCGGGAGGATTTTCCCGCAAGGCTGTGCTCGGAGCGCTGCCGGCTGGGGCAGGCGCTCCCAGGGGATGGAGCTTGGGTGCAGGCTCGCCTCTCCCGGCACCACGCTCCTCGCGAGAGGAGTCAAAAACACACAGCCCTGTCATTATCTGAAAGGGTCTGGCTGTCTGAATGGGTAAAAGAAATAGCTGCATTCCTTAGTGCACGGGGAGACTTTGTAAGTGAATTCTTCGGTGCTTAACCCTATTTATGTGACTGTCTCCTGCTACTTTCATCTATAACTTTAACTACGAAAAAAAAAAGTGAGGAGAAAAAAGGTTATCAACATACAACAGGTCCCAACACAATTTCGGTGCCAGTAGAACTGTCTGATAAAGTCCCATAAACACACAGAGGGGTGACTACTGCTCCACTCTTATCTGAGACTAGACCTGAGTTTGTCATTTCAGGTCCTCCTGAATTGCAGGTTTGCTACTGTAGGAGCTGCAGCTGTGTTAAACACATAGGACATTTCAGTTCACTGAAATCCCCCATGGCCAAAGGTCTTCACTGCTCAGACCCAAAGCCCAGCAGACAGACAAATAATCTCAGTACTGCATTGACAGCATTTGTACACAGGCATTGGAAGGAAAGCTCTTTTGGAAACAAACAGGACCCTCTAGGAAAAGGTCTGACATGTCAGTGAAGCCCCAGTAGGATCTGTATTGATCTGGGTGGAATTGCTCCCTCAACAAGGTTGCATTGGGAACCCGATGGCACAGGTGCCTCCACAGGAGCCTGCTGAGGCTCCATTCAGATGAACAGGCTGACAAGAAACTCCTCTGCTCTGAGAAACCCCTCTGACTGTAGAGTGAAAAGTGCTGTGCAAGTGCTCCCGAGTTACCCAGCTCACATCCAGCCACACAAATATGGTGGGCTTTAGCTCTGCTGTGCTCCCCAGGTGCTCAGCTTCCCTCCGGCTGCCTAAGAAATGCATCACCACTTTGTGGCAGCATCCAGAGGAGGTGTGGGGATCATCTTTGTGCCCAGCATGACACTAACAGTTGTCCAGCCTTAGCAGCCTGGGGGCCAATTGGAGCCAGCTGGCTCCGGGCAAGCGAGGCACCTTGTCCAAAAACTGGTGTCAGAGACAAGCCAGGTGATCCTTGGGGTCACCATTTCTCCCCTTGGAATGCACAGGGATGCTGTGGTTGCTCTCAAGAGACATCTAAAGGACCGTGAAATATGAAAGGGCCAAATTTATTCCTCTGTGGTGCTTTACAGTATTATGACTACTTTGATGTTTCTTAGTCCATTATTTCTAGTTGGGTCTTTTCAACTGTAACATTTTGTTGACAGCCCCCAAATCTATCTTAACAATTGACAAGTGGAGTGAAAACTGTACGAAGGTTCGCGGTTGATGAATACAAACCTGCTAGGAAACAAGGGCTGGGAGCAATGTTATTTCTCTCCCTTTTCTTCAAGGCTTAAATGTTTGTGCTTACTCCAGAATTGCAAGCTCTTTGCAAACGGGTTACTTTATCCTGCACCTCCACAGCACTGGTGCGAGAGGGCTCCTGGCTGATAGGTGCAAATGATAAATGACAGGCATCACACTCCGGTGTCATTATGCACATTGACATCCTTCACACAGGTCAGGTCTTCAATCAGTGCCAACGCACATAACTTCATTAAAGTCAAATTGCTGCAGGACCTCCATTCTCACTCCTTCCACCCGAGGGAGTGCTCAGGGATGGTAGTGGGATTCAGCCCACACAGGAGGATCCATGGCTGGTGATCATGCATGTGTGTCAGAGACTTGGCATCACGGAAAGCACTCAGGGAGCGGCAGAGGACAGGGGAGACCTGGTACCCTCCAGGGAAGGTTGCAGCCGCTTCTGCTGTCACAGTCCCGCAGCCCAACCAAGGGGGCTCTCCTGCAAAGTTGTGCCAGAACACTGTCATCATAATGACAGCCTGGACCTCTGACAATGACCAGAGCCCATCACTTGCCTGTTCTTTTAGGAAGGTCCAGAGGCTGGTAGAGAAGCACACACTTAGAAAGAAACCCGTGTATTTCTTCCCACTGACAGGCTCATTAACTGGGAAGGTTGATGAACATTTCTGTGTTTCTTAAAGGGCAAGATGGTAAAAGTGTCAGCACAGACACCTCTGTTGATCTGCTGCTATTTTCCCTGTGCACGACAGGCTGACACGGGTGGCTCTAAAGAAGGAAAGGCAATTTTGCAAGTGTTCCCCTCTGTTTCGTTGGTTTGGCAGGAGTATGAATGGGAGGGCTCTGAATTTGTTTCAGAGCCTTTGTCCTTCTTGCCGCCTTCTGCTCTTTGTCCTCCCACAAAGCTTTCCCAGACATAGCAGCAGTGTCTTACAGCACAGTGCTACACTGCGATAAAAATTCGCTTGCCAAGCAGAGAAAACCACATATTTACCACACTTCTACAGGTCACCTCTGTCCTCAGTCATATTATATGCATTATATGTTACCTTGTAACCTATCTTCCTTCCGTCATGTGGTCAACATGGCATCTTCCCTTGGAGAGACACAGCCAGAGCTCTCCAGCCAAGTGACTGCTCTCTCCAAGGCCACATCAATTAAAGGAGCAGTGCCTATGCTGCAGGCTGCTGGTCCCAGCAGGAAGGAAACTTTTAAGGTGCTCAGTGTGCATGGAAAAAATGAGCAGAGTTTTCTGATCCTGCAGAGGTGAGGTTCAGTGAATTTCTGTACATTTTTCCCTTGTTAATAGCAATTCTGCCCAGAATTGCACCCAGGGAAGAAGGTGAATGTGGAGGGTGTCCTCACTGCTTAGCATCAGTCCCTGTCCAAAAAACCAGCCACACGTGGCAGGGGACTGCAGTGCAATCACAGCCCAGCCAGGTGCTGATCCTTCACAAGATGCTGCGTATGGCTGGGTAAAACAGATCTTCTTCATTCAAGGAGCTACTTGCTTTTTACACACAACTTTTAACTCTTTGGGGAGTGTGAAAACTATTCTTGTAAGTAATAAAAAAGTGTGTTTACAACCTTCTTGTAAAAAACACCAATCTCCATCTCTATAGGACTTCAAAGAACTTGTCGAATTACAAAAACAGTATATTCAGACAAGGGCATAAAATAGCTCAATCCTATATTGTAAAAGGGCTGTAACATGGTTTATGGTCCAAGCTGTCTTTTAGCTATTTTTTAAAGCAACAAACAAATCTGCTCTGACTTGGGGAAGGGATTTGAATCCTGTTATAACAGTTTGGCTCTGCATGCAGTGGCCAGCCAAATAGCATTGTAATCTACTTTATCCCCAGGAGGATTAAAGTGCTATGGTGCATTACACCACCATGAGATTTATTTATTTGGTGCAAGAGAGGAGAACAACTCTGAAACCTGCTGCTAATAACCCCCAGATGTCCTGTGCCACTGTCTCAGCCCAGACACCCTCAAATCTCCCATTCAGGGCTGTGATTTGGGGACAAAGTAACCTTTGGCCCCAGTGTCCAGCAGGATTGTCACAGCTGCAGTGAGAGGATCTGTGAAATGCTGCCTGCAAACCTGGGCTCCTGGCACGGTGCCTGTCTCCCACCCTTGCTGTGGGCCAGGGCTGTGTGAGCACGGGGCACCTCAGATTCTAAATCCTTTCGTAAGGGTGTGGATAGCAGCAGGCAGTGCTTTGCCACCCCTCCTTCAGCCTCTGTTTGAAGGGATTCCAGTTGACCACGAGCACCCCAGGGGCCTCGGTCTGTCCTGAGATGTGACTCCGAGGGTGCCCTGCAGAGGTGAGGCACAGCACACTCCAGCAGCTCTCCCTGGGGGCTCTCCATTCGCTGCTGCTTCCTGGAACCAGGAATCCCTCTGTGCAGTAAGCCATTAACCTGAAGCCTGCATCCCATTCCCCTGCACAACCCGTGGGCCACAGCAAAGGGCAGCACGGACTTCACTCCAAGCGCTGCAGAGCAGGACAGCTCCGAGCTGCAGCGTGGTCTCAGAAGGACAATTACGGTGTCTCCTTGGGAGAGGGAGTGAAAGAGCCCCCACATCAGAAGTTTCTGTGTTAATAGGCTCTGGCTTTCTTCTCCTCACCTCCCAGCCCAAACCCACTGGGGAAAATTAATTACCACTCTTGGCTGGTCCTGCTTGTTATGCTACAGCTCTGGAGGTGGGATAGAGTGGGCAAGCGCTGAGTCCTTTCCTACTCACATTTGATTTTGAGAGTGAATTTGAGGCAATAGCACAAAGGGGAATGGTTTTAAACTGAAGGAGGATCGATTTAGATTAGATATAACAAAGAAGGGGTTTTTTTTATGATAAGGGTGGTAAAACACTGGCAGTTTTCCCAGAAAGGTGGTGGACGCCCTGTACCTGGAAACACTCAAGGTCAGGTTGGACAGGGCTCTGAGCTGCCTGGTCTAGTTGAAGATGTCCCTACTCATTGCAGTGGGGTTGAACTAGATGACCTTTAAAAGGTCCCTTCCAACTCAAACTGTTCTGGGATTCTCAGATTCTGTAATAAATCTGACCTGGTTGCAGGACATTTGAATTCAGATGTTATCAATGGAAGACAGTGCTGTTATTTTAATATTAGAGAAATGCCTCTCCCCTTGGCAGGGTGTTTGACAGCAGGGTGAGGAGCAGCCATCAGACACTGTCACATTTTGCTCTGTAATCCACCCACTCTGATATGGCTCAGTATATCAGGAATTTCTCCGTGCAGCCCTTTGGGTTAGACATAATGGCCCAAGTAACTCTCTCGGGAGAAATACTATCCCAAAGGAATTGCTGTGACTAACACAGAGGCTACAGAGGGAAAAGGGGTGTTTTAATAAACCTTGATTACATTAAATCAGTGGCAAGGTCTCAGTCTGCTTCCCAGCAGATGGAAGTCGCACTGAATATGGTCCTGCAAGACCCAGGTGCTAAAATGTCCTAGGTCAGGTTCCCAGACATCATGAATTTTGCCTCAAAGTCAGAATTTACAGAGAGTATAATTTTTTGTTTAACCATTAAGATTCTCACCTGGTATCAAAGAACTCCCAGCGCACTTAGCTGGTGATACCTAGAAGCTTCATTTTTTTCTCAGAAACAATCTGAGCTTCTTAAGTAATCCAAGAAATTGAGTTTCAAGGAAGCACATCAGATCCCAAGAGCTCTGGTAAAATGAGGGAGAGGAGCTGCTGTGCCTGTGCCCTGCCTTCCTGGGACTTTGGTGCTTCCTGTGCTGTTGGAAAGCCCGTAATGCTTTTTCTGCCTGGCTCAGAGGTGAGACTTGGTGTCTCTTCTGGCACTCCCCAAGTCGTCCTCTCACAACAGGCAACTGGCATCCCTCAGCTGAGTGCACAAGGGACAAAAACTGAATCCTGCCATAATTTCACAGGGCGGCAGTGCGGGGAAGACAGTCTTTATGAAGCTTTACTGGGAACTGAGTGAGGAAGTGAGGAGCAAGGGAGGACAGAGCCATGCCCTTCTGGCGGCATGAGGTTGGGGTGTTGAGGCCAGCTGCTCCCCTGGCATGGTGGGAGCAATGGCCATGGGGGCAATGACCATGATGGGCTACCCTTAGCCCTCTTGTGGCATTGGTACTGGCACATATGGCATGGCATGGCGTGGTACAGAGTCATGGTTCTCTTTGGAGCCCCTGCAGGTGGGTGCCGGGCAGCCCAAGAGCTACCAAAAATGAGGGAATTCCTTTGGAGAGCTAACAAGGTTTCAGCAATACACTGGCCCTGCTTTTTCTGTGATTTTTGCAACAGAAGTGAGCAGAGCTGAGCCACATCAGCCTCTGGTGGAGCTGGGGGAAGCTCCTTGGGTCTAGCTGAACATGACAGCAACTTCCCAGCCCACCTCCGTATGCATGTGATACATGTGGAAATAAAAAGCACGGTTGTTCGGACATTAAACCCCTTATCAGATTGCATTATTTCTCTTTCTTTCCATAGCTTGTCTCTTTTCATTAAGTATCTTTTATTCTCTGCTATTGCTCCTTCTCATGCTGCCCATTCCCTGCTATACCAGAGTGTTAAAGCAAAAGGTCCTCCTCATCTGCCGTTCAATAACCTGATTTGGGGCTTTTCTTGCTCCTGCTGAAAGGAAAAACATCACTAACTTCAAAGAAACTTTGGATTTCTTGTTTTCCTCTAAGCTCTTTCAGAAGAAATCACAATCATTCACTCCTTGATGTCACCAATTTCCCTATTGACAGATGAAGTCTCACTTTAAAATAACTGTGGGCAAGAGGAGGAGAGCTACAAAAAGCAGTGAAACATTGTGTAGCCACCCTTGGATGCAGCTGGCAAGGAAACCAAGGGCTTTACATGCCTGCAAACCTTGATTTTCATCCTACACTGGTCTGGAGCTCAAACAAGCAGGTCCAACTGAAGGAGCCACAGCACTTGTTTTCCACCCAGCACAATGAGCCATGAGCATCACCCCACCAGCTGCCAAAAGGGGAATATCTTCCCTCTGCTTTGGTATGGCAAAGCAAAAAATCCACTTCCAGCAGGGATTTAAGCTGGCAGTGTCGTGTGTGCACTGCCAAAGTAGGCACACATCCCTTCTGCTTCCACGCTGCAAGAGCAAGCAGCTGGGCAGGGCAGTGGCTCAGCTGTTTTTCAGAACCTCACACAAAGCTCTTACCCCTTGGGATTATTGAGGGCTGTGCTGAATGGAAAAATTTCACTTGTGCATGGAGACTTCCTGAAAATTGCTCTGGGTGACCTGCTGCTAATAACCACCTGCAATACTCCTGCTCAGCTCTCCCACAGCGTTCTCCAAAGAGAAAAGAGCATCTTGGCACTGCCAGTAAATTTCCTGACACATGTGCAGTGTACAACTTGAAGTACTTTTATTTATTTAGAAGCATTTCTGAGCATCTTATATAACATTAATGGGTTTATCTTTAGCTCTCCCCTTTAGTCTCAGCAATACCATGAAAGCGTCACTGGAGAAGAGCAGCAGAGATCTCTGAGTACTTTGTGTGTTTATTTTGGTGTTCTTTTCTTAAAAGACAGAAATGTTTGGAACAACTTTGGGAAGAAATTAGCCACTTATTTCCATACCAGATGCAGTGCTTTCAGCTCTAGTCTTTTCTTCCAAAGCAATTTCATTCTGGACTGATCCAAACTGAAACTCTTTTTCACTTCCAGATTGGCCTCCCCAGTAAAAAATAAATCATTTGAACAACTTTAGTATTTCACACATGGAAATATTAGGGTTCAGAGTAGCTGATGAAGTGCCCATCAGCCCCTAGTAAATGCATAGCTGAGAAGAGACACAGGTCTTTGTGAATATTTTAAATACAAGATCACACACTCTTTCACATCAAATGCCAGCTGAAATGTAAAGAGAAAAAGAGAAATGGAGCATAAATAAGACTGAAAAATATTAAATTGGTAAAATCTCCTTGTGCAGAAAACAAACACTGTAGATGAGCAAGGAGGCGGATGCTACAGTGCAGAAAACTGCATCAGCAGAGGATGAAAATGTTCTTCCACTCGTAGGGACTGCCATCTGGAAAATAAGCAAAGTAATAAGCGTAAAAATGGAGTAAATGACCACCACACAGGGATTACAGAGGGCAGCTGGGGTAATGGGATGGTTACAGTCACCTTCAGGCCTTGGGAAAGTGAGAGGCTGAAATGGGAACAGCGGGATGGTGGCAAGTGGGGTGATCGTGGCAGCACCCCAGCCTCAGCAGGGGCACCCAGGGGCTCAGGGTCAGGCACATGCTCAGACAGAAAAATACAGATGTTCTGCAGGACCAGACACGCACTCAGACATACTTATTCTGAAAATTATCGAACTTGATCCGAAAAAAGACCATATGAAAAACCTGCTGGAGTTCAGCAAATTTACCCACCTCTTTTGGAGGGTGCAGGGCAGACTGCAGACATCCTCCTCTTCATCAGGGATGTCTGAGGGCGGCATTGCAACATCTGCTCAGCTGAGGACAGCTGGTTGCACACAGGGATATGCCCCCTGGGCTGGTTGGACTCCCCTGGTGTGAAAAGGCACATCTCAGGCCAGGGGAGCCAGGCTTTGCTCGTGGGGCACTGCTGTGAGTTCCCTGCTCTTTTTGCCTGTGAGCTGAGGATCTCTCTGTGGTGCAACATCCTTAGGAGTCCAGGATCAGTGAGACTCTTTGTTCTCAAAGAAAGACTGTTTTTCCTGCCACCAACAATCAAGGAATCCAGAAGAGCAGCTTGGGATGGATATGTCATTTTTTTCTAGCTGAAGTTAAATTAAATGAACCCTACAGTTCCTTCGACTCAAGCAAAAGAAAAATCAAGCAGGATAGTCCTTAGGACAAAGCCAGAAAGTTTAGGAACAGTAGCACCAAATATTATATTTGCTATTTAACACAGATTCAGGTAAGACAATTTTCTATCCACTTCAGAAAAGGAAGCTTTTAGGGAGATTTCAGATATAGCAAAAAAAGGTCTGGCAACAAAACTGCAGGCTGAGAGCTTTCAATTTATTTCTGCTAGAAGGAAATCATCACCAGGAAAAAAAGTAGGGAATAACTTTCTGGACTAATTGACAAGAGAGTATTTCAGGCAAAGTGAGTGAATAAAGCATGGATTTTGTTACCATTGCCAGGTGAGAAAGAGGGACAAAGGTGGATAAGCTGAAAGGGAGCCAGAAATGTAAATATCTTTTGGGGCAAAGACCAACCTCATCCTGGGCTGTGTTAGCAGGACTGAAAACCAGGTGCAGTGCAACTTGTGAGATCACACCCATACTGCTGAGTCCCTCTGGGCTTTCCTACCCCCAAAAAAAGGTACCAGCACAGAGGAGTGAGCCCAGTGGGGGTACCAAGCTGGTCAGGGGGCTGGAGCACAGGATGGACAAGCAGAGGCTGAGGGCCGCACTGGCTCAGCCTGGGAAGGTAATTGCTCTCTACAATTGACCAAGGGGACTGGATAGAGAAAGCAGAGCCAGACTCTTCCCACTCATGCACACTGTAAGGACAACAAGGAGCAGACATAAACAGAAACAAGGGATATTTTGACTAGTTATGATCCCAAAAGACCTTTTCATGGGAGTGGTGTGGCACTAGCCCATGCTGCCCAGAGAGGCTCTGCCATCTTTGTCATTGGAGGTGGGACCTTGATGGGACCTCAAGCAACCTGACCTATTTTTGCAGTTGACTGTCCTTTGAACAGAAGCTGGACATTACAATGCCCAGAGCTCCTTTCCTGCCTGAATTGACCTGACTCTATAAAAACAGAACTTGGTGTGAACAGGGAGGTGCAGCAGTGTAAGGCTGTCAAGGGCAATCTTTGAACGTTTGCTTCAACAATGACCAAACCAAAGTTGTATCAGAAAAACATATCTGAAAAGAATGAAGAAGGCAGACAGAAAGTCATGTGGGACACACTCAGGAATCCAAGGGTCAGCACAGGAGACTGACACCAGTGAAACAGTATGGAGCTATACCAGTCAGACAAGTAATTTAAACTCATCCGAAATGCAAATCCTCATGATGGTCCAAAGCCCAGGGATATCACCAGCTGATTAAATCGATCTGGACTGGAAAGGAGGTCACTGTGGCCGATGAGGGATGGCAAAAGAGAGCAAGAGCCACTCCAAAATATGGTTTGGGACAAGCACCCTTATTGGTAATTACAATCAATACTAAATTAGGTGAAGGTGAGAAGACAGATTTTTCAACATCTACCAGAAAAGACTTTGCACCTTGGCATAAGTGTAAACATGTTCCTAAAGAGTGCTGAGTGGAGAAAATAATATGGAGTAAGTCACATGGAGAAAATAATCCGCTTGGACAAATCTTCCTGCTATTCTCCTTATGGAATGGCTTCCAGCAGAACAAAATATTCCTGGGCTTATTCAATTAACTGCTTCATGATTACTTTCCCCCTATGGCAGGATCCCTGATGCTTCAGACCCACTTTTGCATGTGCAAGCTGTGTTAATTAGCTGTGCAAAGAGGCACAAAGCAGAGATGTTACTTCATGTCATTTCTGTTCTGTGCTTGGATTCTGGCCCTGCTCACAGGCTCAGTGGAGTCTGCTTGTCTTTGATCACTGAAAACCAGAGGTGTAGCACAGATTTTGGTGACTTAGGATGAGATAGCATCACTAGAGGTGAGGAAATGCTGACTTGCCCAGCCTTTTTAGGCCAGCTCATGTTTTGCAGCATGGAAGTCTGTGGGTGACACGTGTTTTGCTGGGGGGACTTTGTTGGAGTAAATTATTGCCATTCCTCATGACTCTGTTGGTCCCTTAAAAGCTGTCATAGCCCTGGTACAGCAGCAGCAGAGGGGGAAACAAAACTTGGTCCTCACACCACCCCCAACCCATTTCAGAGGCTTTTGTGAGTTTAATAGAATAGTTTGCATTCATATATCAGACCAGAGAGACAGCTGAAATGCAGGCACGTGTTCTCCTTTGCTGCCTTGGCAGTGGCTGTGCAGGCTCTGGGATCAGGAATGTCCTAGGCCACCATAGGTATCTTCACCATAAGGTATCTGACAGGAGCCCAAGACACAGGTCCTTCAAAAATGCTGTGTTTCGGGTTTGTTGGCTTGGGAGATATGTTCATGTCTTATTTTCTCTCCTCGCATTCCTACAAAATAGTTGTGATGCGGTCAGGGTCTTGTCTGGCTCATTCCGTTTCGTCTCTGCCATCATTCTGGCAAATGTTATTTGGGGATGTCTCTACCCCTGTTGAGTCAAGCAGTGTACCATAGAAATATTTCCTTAGAGACATCAACCCAGGTTTAAACTTCTCATTATTTGTGCTTCAGGGAGTAGCTGAAAATACAAATTTTCCACAGCCACACACCAACCTCAGCAGAGTGCAAGCTCAAGGAAGGCAGCAATGCAGCAGGAGCATGTTCCTTACAAATAGGTACCTGTAGATAATTCATGGCTATGCCCAGGTCAAAATTCAAACTGTGTCAGGAAAACAGACACAAATGCTTGCAGGAATTACTTTTGATTCCCCCCCATACAGCCAAAGTGGAACCCTTTGTCCAATTTCAATTCCTGCCTGGAATTTCAAGGGTCTAAATCATATGAGAAATGATACAGCTTAAAAAGAAAACAAAACTTTTACGGGGTTTCTTCTGCCATAGAAAATATTTTTAAAAAGAGACTCAAAAATGTTAAGGTCATGAATGGTTGCACAAACATAACCAGTGGTTTGTAAATAACTGATTATAAGGACTGAATTTTGTTTCAGGCTGTTGGTAAAAGATGAAGGCACTATCAGAAAACACATCTGAAAGCAGCTTAATCTCCAGAAGCTTCACAAGGCAACTGGAGATAATTTACATTTGCAGCTAAACATGAGCGTACTGGTGAGGTATCTCTTAAAAATTTTTAAGCTTTTAATGATTTTTTAATAATAAACCAGTGATTAGAAAAGAACATCCCAGTTCACAGATAAATCCAGGCTGTGCCTGGGTATTTTGCTTGTTTGCTGCTTTAACTAAAGAAACTTTAATTTGCCAGAGGCCAATGAACAGCCGGTAGCGAGAGAACTCAGTCTGATGGAGCAGATGTTGGGAAAGGGAAAACCTTTTCATTACTCACTCACAGGGAAAATCTGCCAAAAGCAGCCTTTCAGCACTTTTTGCAATAATAACTTTTGCTTCTTGACTTTTAGAAGAAACTTGCAGATTAGGTTGCTGGAGTTGTTTTTTGTGGGAAAGGACCTTGAGGCTCTCTACGGGCAAGTCACACAGCAGGTTGCAGCCTCTCCAGTCCTGGGTGACCCATAGTTACAGCTCAGGTGCTCCAGGAAGATGGCTCCCTGTGCCACCTGGTACCTGCACATAGCTGAGTGTTAAAAGTTGAGCAAGAGCCTAGCCCAGCCCTCTGCAGCCAAGGTCTGGTTTCTACAACTTAGGTCTGGTTTATGTGGATAATTTGTTTCCCTGGTGGGGAACAACCCTACATCTTGGTGGGCATCACCAAGATTTCCCCAAGACCCAAGTCCAAGATTTCCCCAAATCCATCTGTTCTGAATTTCATGGGCAAAATCAGCCTGAGCTCCCTGGAGAGCCCTCAGTGGTGACTGACCCAGTGGTCTGAGTCCAGGTTACAGGGAACAGTGACAGAGAGCTTGTGCTTTCCTCTGTACCCAAAACCTGCCTTTCCCCTCCCTGTATGAACAGAGCCTTTGGGCACACCAACAGCCCTGGCAGCCTGTCTGTCTCCTGCCCCTTTATGTCTTGGAGCTGGGGTGCAAGAATGGATGGAGCAGAGATGCAGCAGAGGCTGCACACGAGCCAGGCTGAGCCCAGGGGATAAATAGCTGCATCAGGAAGGTGCTCTGCCTGAACTAATAAGCCCTGCAGGAGACAGGATATGCTCAACACAGCATCCTGCCAAGGCCTTGTGGTCTGTCTGCCTCCAAACCTGATGGGCACATTCATGTGCTGCAGCACTCCATCGTGCTGCTGGAGCTGCAGGAGCCATCATCTCACTGGAATGCTCTGCAGGAGTCCGTGTCGTTGGCTTGTCTCTCTCTGTAAATGAGGTGAGGGACGATATTCCCTGACATCAGTTAAGTGGTTTGGGGTGGAGGCCAAAATAGTTAAATCTCCTGGTGTGGGTTTATCTTCTGTATGTGCGCGTGTGTGTGAAGAACTCATCTACAAAACTGGTGCTGTTGCCATAAATACTGTGAAGCTGCCAATCTTTCTGGTGTCAATAAGGCCCAAGGATTCACTCTACTGATCCGACCGCTGTAAATAGGCAAGAAACAAAATGAGGATGCTGAAGCTTAACTGTAGCCATCTAAGTTTATAATTTTTTTTACCTTAATCCCTTAATGATGATTACAATGTAAGTAGAAAATATAAAGCATTTTAGGAGCATAAAGTAATACTTAGAGGGCTCATTAATCCACGGTTAATATGCAGCCACCACTGAGAAGGAATGAAGCAATCATGCCGCCTCAGCACTGCGCAGTGTGCCATCACTTCCCAGCTTCAGGAGGGAGGCAGAGGATGCCCCTCAGCCTGGCACTGCGGGAGGAGGCAGAGGTAGACAGATAATGATGGTCTGAAGTAGACACCACAAGGCACACACAGCCCCCTAACCTCCCTTGCCATCGTGCACTGAAGTTTGGGGGCAGATCTGTGCCAACGCCTTGACTTTTTCTCTGAAAAAGACAGCAAAGGTGGCACTTTTTTCTGTCAGCTTCCAACCTGAGTAAAATAAAGTCACTTAGTTCGAGGTTGAAGGTAGTGTTCTGGAAAAGTGTATGTCAGTGCAGCGCTCTCTG
Source organism: Acanthornis magna (assembly GCA_036785705.1). NCBI lineage: Eukaryota > Metazoa > Chordata > Aves > Passeriformes > Acanthizidae > Acanthornis > Acanthornis magna. The sequence continues at coordinate 22,183,809 of JAWUZG010000090.1, forward strand.
TGTTTTTCCCTGGCAAAGGCCCTTCCCTCGAGAGGTCAATCGTGAATCATCTAGGCTTCACCACACCAGTGACCTGATAAAAAAATAAATGTGTGGAAGTATTCGCCAGCCTTATCTTCACCCGCAAACAAAAATTATCTTCATCACTTGGGGTTTTCTTGACAGTTCTCTGTGCACAACATTGATAAGACTGTGCCTTGTTCAGTCCTAAATGTCATGAGTTCCCAGACCAGAAGCAGAAGTCTGTGTCTGCAGGGCAGCCACTCAGTCTCCGGGCTGTAACTCTAGGAAGGGGAGTTAATTCTCATACAATATGTCCAAATAGCAAATAGAAAATAAAAAAACTTGTCAGCTCAGTGGTCTTCAGGAGGTTCTTAACTGGCAGAAAATTCAAGGGTGTACTATGCACTGCCTCAGGACAGGGCCAAATGAGAATGGAGGGGCATGCCAGGCAATAGTAGATGTATATGTACTACACTGATGCTCCTGATTTTCCAGGGTTTTTGTCTAAGCATAATCTATTGATGTTATTTAATTACCATAAAACAGCTGCCTTATAGCATCCAAAATACATCTATTTACCTTAATTTTGAAATATGGTAATTAACTATCAGCAAATGATTTAAAACATATTTACAGAGGGAAATGCCAGAGATGCATTATTTTTTCATGCCCAGTAAATGCACTCACAATAACCAATTTGGTATTTAATTAACTTGCTTATGAGCTCACCTCTGAGAAATATTATTTCAGAGATCATGTTGGCTATGATTCTTAGGCAGGGTCTCAGAGGGAGAATGCACCAGCTGCAGGTCAGCAACAATTTTTTGCTTTATTATGTCAGGGTGTTTTGCTGTTTGTATGGCTTAATGTAGCTATGGCCTTCACATCATTTTAAAGTAAAACTACTAAACATACAGAAAATCAATATGTAATAGAACAATGTTCATTAAGTGAAACATAAATCAACTCTTCTGTAGACAGAGCAGGTACCAAAAGCTTTCATAAAGCTCCTGGCCTGCCATGATCAAAGGAGAGCAGAAAGTTCCCATAAACAGCACTTTTCTGTGTATCAGACCCGGGTTAAGTAATACATACACACTAACAAATATTAATTAGGAAGGGAATTTGCACCCATCAGGACCTAGCAACAGTGAGGTCCTTCTAGTGTTCCTTCAGGGGTAACTACCCAGAAAATATGGAAATTGCACAAGTTAAATGGCTCTTCCATTTCTGCTCCTATTTGAAATTTCAGTGGCATAGCACAGGGTGAAGCTTTGGTGAGGGCACAGTGTAATTTTCTTGCCTCACAGACAAAAATGCACATCTTCATACAAGAAGAGGCCCTTACAGCAACCTAACCAGGCTAGCTGCACAAATCCAAAACCAAGATCCTTCCTCAGGAGCTTAACTCAGGCCATAACTTCAGCTCCCAGATGTCACTTAGAAAGACCTCTAGTTTGGACATAATGACTTTAGCCAATAAAGATCACATGTCTATGGGCAAAATATGATATTTTTAGAAACAGTACTGTCAGCAGAAAAAAAAAGGCTACATTTGATTACCCTGGAAGGCTTAGGGAAAGCTGGGAAGACATTGTTCAGCGTCTTCTTTTTCCTGGATGTTAAGAAAATAGCAGCAATGCTTGAAGCAATTTGGCGAGACTCCCCTCCCCAGGATAGCTTTGCAATTGGCTTACACACCCTTGATGTTTACTACATCAGCCTGCTCCCTCCCCAGCCCCTCTTCCCCGTGCTCTTCCCCCAGCAGCTTTTGCAGGTGCACTTACAGCTCATCTCGACTGCTGGATCAGCACGTTCTGCCCTCTGAGGCTTTGTGAAAGTCACCCCAGCTTGCAAAGCCCTGGCTGATGCCTCAGCACTCTGTAAAAGTCAGCAATGTCTGCACACACCGCTTACCCCACGGCAGATTCCCATCCTGCCCCTGCCCCATTTTGCCAGACGGTTCCTTTACTTTTCCCCCAGTCACCTCCTGGCCCATCCAGCTGGTTTCCCCATCTAGGAGGGGCCAGAGACCACTCTCTCTGCAGGGCATCTGCTCCTGCAGGTTCCTGAGGCAGCTCTGGTCACCCCATATCATGGGGACCAGCTCTGGGCTTTCTGCTCCCTTCACCCTGGCCTCGCCAGCCTGGCAGAATTGAAGTGCTTTAATGCCACTTCTGTTCTAATTAAGTATTGAAGCTCCTGTTTCAGGGGACTGTGACTAGATATTCTTATGCCTTTCTTTTTTTTTTTACCTGCAGTATAGAGTCTGTGGCTCATTGGTCTGGAAAATATCGTGCTTGTCTTTGGAAAATAGCCAGGCTTCCATAAAATGTCCCTCAAATAGAAGCTCCCAGTCTGCTTATAAATACTGTCACCTGCATTTTAGAGGTGGAAAAACCAAGGCCTTTCTGAGGTTAAAGCAAGATCTGTGACACACAAAAGAGAAAGCTCCAGTCTCTTTTCATTAAGATGTTCTCAGTAATTTTGTGGAATGAGAGATGAAACCTCTTCTGAAGTCAGGGAAAGTCTCATGGGCTCAGCACTTAGAGGTTCACACCTCCCATTAGCAGAAAGAAGGGGATTTTTTTTTTAAGCTGATCAAAACATATTTGATGTTGAAGTTACAGAAAGCCATTAATTATGCTGGTTTCAGAAATAATCAGTCCAGGCACCTGTTACATACAACAAACAGCAATACAGTGCTAAAAAAAAAAAAAAAAAAGAAAAGTAAATGTAACCTGATAGCATTTATTGTTAGGGAAAGATGTCCGTTGAAGGTCAAACACTACTCCTTTTCTCACCCCGAAGTCCATGGGCTTTGTGAGAACATCCCAGTTCCTGACAGGGCTGTTTTGCCAGACCAAACAGTCTAGAAAATAAATGAAGAAAGTTACTTTCAAGTCTGTGCTGCATCACCTCAAGATTGTACTAAACTTGTTATACAAAATAGAAAAAAATGAAGACACTGTTGAATGCCCAAGGGTAAAAGTGCAAATTTCATACAAGATGCCTCTGTTTGTCCCCAAGGGCAGCGTTTGGGCAGTGCCTGTGGGATACTGCCTTCCAGCTGTGCCTCTGCTGGTGCTGGTCATGCAGGGGAGACCTACAGCAAATGCCTCCTGCTGATCACTTAAGAGGAAGAGAGAAGTTTTGATTGAATTAAGTCTGTGGCAGAATTCACTTAGGATTTAATTGCAGCTAAGTTTTATGTCCTTATTGAACAACTGGGAGCACATTATGCTCATTTCCTTTTTATCCACCTTTGAATCCGAACTGGAGAATGGAGAGTCAAAGTGGGAGATGGTTTCAATGCCAAAACGTAGGGGTTTTGGTCTCTTACCTATGGATGGGCAGGTAACAATCCTGAGGCATGAGAGGTGCATGACAGCACACTGCTGGCAGCAGCTCTGGAGCTCAGCCTGGCTCTCTGGCCATTCTGGAAACTGAGCTCCCTGGAGAACGACAGGGTAATTGTCCTGGAAGTAGACAAATTTGCATTTTTCTCATCACCCGAATTCACAGAAAAACTGATGATAGTGCAAGGCTTGTACTTTTCTCCTGTCTTTTTCTTGTTCTTAGTATAGTCTGCTGTTAATGGACATGCATCAAACTGCTTGAGACAGCATGTTCAGCACTGAGAGAGGAAATAATCATTTCAGGGCCACTGCTAAGAAAACCTGTTGAAGTGTCTTGGGGCAGAGTGAAAATCTAGTACTTGGGGATTAATTATCTGGAATTTAATGAGGCCAAAAGCTAGGTAGCAATTAAATGTCTGTAGATGGAGAGAGTAGTTTCATAAAAGACTTCAGTGGTGAGGCTGGCTTAAAAAGATTTTGCTCTCCCATCTCAGGCTGTTACCAATATTACTGGCTTTAGGGATGTGCTATGAACCAGATTGCTGAAGGGATCTGCATTGCCAACTCTTTTGGGGGATTATACTTGAGGTGTGACATTTCAAAATTAGACTCAATTCTGCCAAATTGGAGGAAAGAAGGAGATGTGTGTGTGTGTGTGTGTGTGTGTGTGTGTGTGTGTGTGTGTGTGTAGCACATGTGCCCTTACACACATCAACATAAATGTGTTGCAGAAGTGATGTCAGCACAGAGAAAGTACAGTATCAACATCTAAGACTTGTGGGTTATGTGCAAATTAAAGAGGGATGGAAAATAACCTCTTTCCTGAAGTTAAATACAAGTGGCTTCTTCAGCTGGTTAGGGCTAGCTCTCAGCACAGCAATTTCATCTTGGTGGCATGTAGCTAGGGTGATGCAGAGAGAACCAGGGAGTGAGCTGATTGTTCAGGTTTATGGATGATCAGGAGTTTTATTTTTATATGTAAATATATGCATAAAAGGAGGGTGTTTTTTAACAGTAAATTATACTTTGATAAGTCAACAGGAAGTCCTATTTTCTTTCTAATTTATGTTAAGCTATGATCATACCCCTGTCCTCAGCACTAGGGAGGCTGCACCTCAAATCCTGTGGTCAGTTCTGGACCACTCACTACAAGAAAGACATTGAGATGCTGGAGTGTGTCCAGAGAGGAGCAGTGGAGCTGGGGAAGGGTCTGGAGCACAAGTCCTGAGTGTCTGAGGGAGCTGGGGATGTTTAGCCTAGAGAAAAGGAGGCTTAGGGGGAACTGTATCACTCTCTACAATTGCCTGATAGGAAGGTGTAGCCAGGTGGGGGTCAGCCTCTTCTCCCAAGTAACAAGAGAGAGAACAAGAGGAAATGCCTTCAGGTTGTGCCAGGGGAGGTTTAGATTGGACAGCAGGAAATATTTCCACTCTAAAAGGGTTGTCAAGGATTGCAACAGGCTGCCCAGGGAAGAGGTTGGGTCACCATCTCTGGAGGCATTTAAAAGAGAAGTAGATGTGATGTTCAGGGATGTGCTTTCATGGTGGTCTTGGCAGTGCTGTGTTAACGATTTGGACTCTATGATCTTAAAAGCCTTTCCCCGTTGAAACAATCCTGTGATTCTAAGAAATATGTGAACAGTTCCCATCTACTGCTTTTAAGAAAAACATCTTGCCCAGTAAAACTCCTGACCACTGTTTGACCTGCCATACTGGTGTCTATATTAGCCAAAATCCAGTCCTACGCTCTGTTTCATCCAGTCCAGTTTTTCTAGGGAGTTCATGCTTCCCTCTGAGTACAATAACAATATCACTTCTGTTGTTGCTGTTGTAGCAAGCAGATCAGACACGCTCCCCGGCATCTCCATACAATATATTAATTCTGATTATGTAAAATATTACAGCAATTACTGCATCAAACAAGATGCAGACAACAGGATTAACACACTATGGCATGACACATATAATATGAAATTATAGACACATTACCTTGCTAGGTATGTGTGTACATATTAGTTTGCATATGGGACCAAGGAAAAGACTTGCGGCGTCAAAGATCGTTTTATTTTTTAAATTAAGAATCAGAATATAGCCACTCTGGGCTTGAGCAGAGCCCTTTCTTGTCACTTATAAAAAGAGTGATGGTTTTCCTACAGCCATGGACCAGCTCTCCATCACATATTTTGTTTTCTAAAGCTATAATGAGATCAGACATAGCTCAGCTTTCCTTAACTCTCCGCGGGCTTGTATCAACGCAGATGTTCATTAAGAAGAGATAATGGTTTAAAAGCTCTAATTTTGTTACCCTCTCTGCCATCTAAACTGATCCTAATGTGATTAGGAAAGTCCTTTCTTACTTAGGCAGGGTCAATTTGTCTCCGAGGAGGTAGGGAAAGGAGACATTAAGGGTGCCAGTGCTGGCTCCGTGCTCAGAAATGTTATCGTGGCGTCGAGCAGACTTGTTAATGTCGCGTCCTTCATCACATCCTAAGGCAGGGGAGGGCAACCCACTTTAGTCTTCCCTTATTTATCTGCATTTCTCTGGAAGCAATGGGCTGCCACGTTTCCACAAGTGCACTTTATACAAAAGGAGGCTCCCAAACCTGGTCACTGAGGTTGCACCCATCACATCTGATTTATCGCAGCTTCACCTCAGTGCCGTGGAGGACCACAAGCAATCCGGAGCACCGAGGGCAAGCTGCAGAACTGTTGGCACAACATGTTTGTTTGCCAGAGCTCCTAAGCATTTCATGTCACACAGAACCAGACGAGAAGTTAAAGCAGTCATAAGGAAGTTTAGCTTAAGGTCAGAAAACACCAGGGTGCTCCCACACCGTGAGGAGCCAGCGTGAAATGATAATAGTAACTGAAACAGGGAGAAAGTTCTAAAGACATGTTGCTGCAGTGTTGGCCAATGGGCCAAGATTTGGCTGCAAGTACACAGAACATCATGGGCAGCAAGCTGCAGGCTGGAGGGTCAGTGTGGGCGGTGGGGTCATGATAGTTTCAGGGATATGTGCCACAGAGTGGGGAGGGAGCAGCAGGGAAGTAAGGGCAGAGCTGTAGGATGAAGCCCATCGGAGGAGATACACATGATATAAGTGATGCTGAACGTGCCTGTGGTCAGGCCATATCTGCTTTGCATTTTGGGACAGCTTCACACCAAGAATGTATATGGAAATATTAAAGAGAAGGTAATTTCTCTCCTGCTGCATTCACCTACAGCAGGACTGGATGGAGAGAAACACCACTAAGCTTTCACATAGGCACTCTCATTTGGCCCTGGGGTACAAATTACCACTTCCCCCCCCTGTTGCTCTCCATCAGATGTCACAAACAAACTAATTTTCAAAAGTTGGTGTTACTCTATTCCTACTGCAACTGCGTCACCTGTCTTTTTTGCCCTTTTTGGTGGGTTAATCCTGTCCAGCAACTAAGTATCTGATATCTGCTTGCTTACTCCTCACCAGCAGGATGGGGGAAAGAATCAGAGGAGCAAAAATCAGTGAAAAAAACTCAGGTCTTAAGAGAAAGGCAGTCTAGTAAAAGAAAAAAGAGAGAAAACAGAGAACAGGTTATGCAAATAGAGTCACTTGCCACTTCCCACCAGCAGACTGGTGTCCAACTGGTTTCCAAGCAAAGACTACTTGAAAAGAATACACTGTCCCCAGTTTGTCCAGAATATACATTTGAGCAGTTGGGACCATCTGTCCTGGCTGTGTCCCTTCCAAAGTTCTTGACCAACCCCAGCAAACTTGTTGGGGGGAACTGGAGTGATAAACAGAAACCTTGATGTTATGCAAGAATTTCTCAGCAATAACTAAAATGTTTATATTTGACCAAAATTGTTCTGGTCACAAATCCAAAGTCCAGCACCATGTGGGCTTCTGTGAAGAAGGTTAATTCTATCCAATTTGGACCCAGTACTCCTCATCTGATTTCACTCCACACCGTCAGTGACTCCTGCCTTCTTACACACTGCTCTTTTCTGGTACCAAATATAAAGGATGCCTGACTAAATGGAGACACTCATTTTACCCAGTGGAGGAAAATAGGCATGAGGTGAGTCCGTGCTATTTATTTTGTCTGTTGGGAGATCCTGTACTGACACGTGCAGATGTCTGTGAACCTCAGATGTAGGGTACGGTGAATCAAACTTGCTGTCTTTGAATTTTCAGTAATCTCAAAACTTTGAGACATAGAACACAAAGCTTTAACCAGATTTCTCTTTTTGAGATTGTAAACACTCTAGCCCAGTAGACTGTCACCTTCCACTATCTGAGTGGTCCATGTCTTCAAAGGTATTTTGCTGTGTCTCTTATTAAAATCTGAATTTTTGCCCTTAGAAAGAGTTCACACCATGATATACTATACACAACATTTTCCACTTGTGTACAGGTGAAATACAACTTTGGCTGTGTTTTTACCAATATGCCTTTGTGGTAATGCCCAACACCAACAAATAACAACCAAAGTGTTTCATTCTCATTTGATGGCGAGATGACGAAGATCAAAAGGGAGAACAAGAACAAAGAAAGCAGATTTCCTTCTATTGGTCATGCTGGCTTCATGTACTGGAGTATAACACTCCTTTTTTAGGTCACTTTGTTCAGGCACCTTTTGCTATTCACAAAGAGATTCTGTAAGCAGGGTATCCACAACTTTGAAGTATAACACAGTTATTTATTGGTTGAAACAGACAAGGGATAGCTGGGATTTAAAGTGTTGCCAGGCTAAGCATTAGAATGCTCAGTGCCTCCATAAGACACCTGAAGAGTCCATGCTGGGCAAGTAGTCAGCCATCAGACTGGGAAGGTTTGCTCTTGTGACACGTTCTCAGTGCTGCTGAGTTTCCAGTTTCCAAATCTCTTTGTTGCCATCTAGGATTTTATGTCTTCCTGAGCTGGTATTTTTCTTCTTGAATCCTGCAGTTGCTACCTATCTCCCTGTCCGTGCAGAGCCGAGTAAACCCTCTGTAGTCAATAGACTGAGATACCCCAGTAAATAGGAGATAGATGAGTTCCCCTGAGGAGTTCTGGCTCACCCAGCATGGGAGAAAATTGTGCTATTTCCTTTACCTGTTCATGAACATGACCTGTTGGGGACTCAGGGTAGGATCCAGCTCCTAAAATATTACTAGATGCTATTTGGTCTCTGACTCCAAAGACTCACCAGATCATTTAGAGACAATAAGAGCCCCTGCACACCAAAGCTGCCACTGAAAATGTGTAAATGTGTCCAGTGTGCCTCCTTGTCCCCAAAGGGCTGATGTCCTCAAACCATCTTGCTCAGCTCTGCATCTCCCACTTGTGCCTCTCTGGGTGCAAAATCAGATGGTCCCATGCTCCTCAATGGACGAGATTCTGTACTTAATTTGTGGGTGTATTCAACACAGACTGACAGTCTAGAGGGCAGGAGAAGACACAGCTCCCTCGCAGCAGCTTTCAGTCTACGTTTCATCCACTGCTTACAGAGCAACTTCACAAGTGAGAAGATTCTCCCAAAAAGGAGGGAGCTGCATCTACTCCTTCCCACAGGAGTGCCCTAGTGGTGGAACAGATTGAAGCAGGGTTCACCTTCCACTATTTCTGTTGAAGCAAGGTCATCATGCAGGCAAAAACACAAGCATCTTGGGAGAGAAAAAATATGATTCAATACCTATGCCTCTTATGGAAACAGTGAACCACAACCTGTTTTTTCTGCCTCCTGTAAAACACAATTCACAGAAACTAGGGCTCAATCCTAAATTTATCTTTCTTCACGTCAGCACACAAACTGTGAAAGCCTCTGCTGTCCCCATGTCTCCCTGCTCCTAGCAGCTCAGCTCTGTGGAATGGCTGCAGTGGAGCTGTCTTGACTTTGCTCAGCTAAGAATTTGGGTTTACAATGGTTCACCCTTTCTGTACAGTGCTTTTTCAAGGTACCTGTTATGCTCAGCGCTGGAGAAAAGCCATAGCAGAAATAATGAGGGTGGCACAACAGTAAAGCAGCCAAGTGAGAAATGCACCACTCCAGTGCAAAGGAGACTCATTCTGGCCACTCAGCATCTGCTCTTCTCCCTGGAGCCGCAGCTCCGCTGCCAGTGGTGTCTACAAAACCTTGAGGTGCCTCCACTGAATCATGATGTCACCTGCACACAGCTGAGCATGTTCAGCTGAATGTGACCCCTCGCCAGGTGTCTGTAGTTGCGTGGATGGGATTTGGATGTATAATGAGGAGCCAAGTTTACTTGAGATACCCTTGCTCCAGAGTGCCAGTATCAGGAAACAAATGACATGAAAGGAAATAATGCACTTCTATGACTATAGTATACACTCAAAATTAATTCCCTGTAACTGAAACTGATTGTTCACATAAATCTCACTCTGCTTTTAAGCTAGGACATAACCTCTGCTTAATTGATATTCGTGCTTGAAGACGAAGAAATCAATTTAGCATGTCTAAGGAGACTTTAGTTTTTTTGCATAGGAAGTCTTTCCCTGGTAAATGATCTTGTCTTTTTATAGGCTCAGGTTTGCGAAACAGAAGATACATGTTTAATAATCACATGCATAGATGTAGCCTTTCTTGGTAGGTTTGGAAACTGAAACACCTTCTGGATGCATCCTTTCCATGGTCCAACGCCCGGGCATGTGTAAACTTGCACAGTTAGTTCCCATTCTTTCCCTTGCTCTCTCACTACTCCAAGGCATGATGCCCATTCGTAATTGTTTGTCACTGTGCACACGATCCAGCCCTGTGGAGGCACCTGCTGAAATGGGGGTATGACACTTCCGCTCCTATTTTATCACTCTTTAACCAATGACCACCCCCCACCCCGCCCCAGTAACATCCTCAGATTCAGGTGAAAGTGAACAAATTAGGTGGGAAAGCTCATTTCACCATCAATCCTGCAGTGTGGGCATATCAGCATTGAAAAATACAATGTGTGAGAAAGCTCAGCCCCATTTCTGACTGACTGGAGTCTGGATGTGGTTAGCAATGCACACTCACAAGCACGCCTGTCCTTAAAGCTCTGAACCAAGCAAGTGGAAGAGCGAGGAGTCTGTGCTAGATTTTGAAATGAGCTTGTACAGCAGGTTGGCTGCATGGTTATCATGCCTTGTTACACGCACTGCCTCATGTCCTACAATTTATGTGCTAAGTATTTCTAATATAGCAACAGCATTGATTTCAAGGGCAGTTTGCAAAGTGGTGTGACTCTGCAGCTGACAGGGAAGGTAAAACCTGAATGCCCTCTTCTAGACATAGAAGGGCTGCAGTACGGCTGAGGAGTTGAAATCAGTCCAAAAGAGCTGCTGACAAAATGTGAACTTGAAGGAAGAGGTTTTTTTACATAGTGCCTTATGAAAACAAACACGTACCTGACATGCAACTGCATCTTGACATAAGATGCCAAAAGAAAAAGCCTTTCACAGGAAAGTGCTTATTATTTTCACTTTCAAATGACCGAGTGCTTAGGAAAGGTGCCCGAAGAAGTCCCTGAAGGCTGACAGTCTCTGTGCAGCCATTAACCTTCAAGGGATTGGGAAGCAGGACATGAAGTCCCCTGACGGGGATTTTTACCTCTCACCTGCACATGCTCTGGTGTGGGAAATTCGGATGTGGCTGTATCCACCAAAGCACAGCAGGCCAAGGCCACAACACCAACTTGCATGCAGTGTGATGGGCAGGCTTCTCCCTGGATTTGCCACATACCAGCAAGCATTCTCCTTAATTCCCTTGGAGAGACCAGGAACTGTTTCCACCAGACACAATGCAGAGGCCAGTCTGTGTGAGAAGTAAATTAAACCACAGGGGCAAAAGATGTGGTTGATTGATCTCAGGGCCAGGAAGTGACACCTGACTTCTTTTGTTCACTATATAAAGGTAGCCTCTGCTGATGAATTAGGGATGAGCCAGTGTGGGGCCAGATAGATGGATCAGGAAGAAAAAGACTTAAAGGGCTTGAAGGTTACCGGGAAGCTCAGAGGCAGGAGCGAGGTGGGATTCATCTCACCTGAGTGTAGGAACCAGACATCTGCATCTGAGCTCAACTTAGTCACCCTCAACTCCCCTTACAGGCAGTGGAGAGAAATAGCCAAGTGACACCAGAATCAGTACAGTGCCAGACCAAACTGGGAAGTAAGTTTAGTTATAACTCTGCCACTCTATGGCTCCAGATGGTTTAGCTCAATCCTGATGCTATTTTGCACAGTCTTTTCTAAAATTTCCACCTGCATTCCTTTAACTGCAGTCATCTGTGTAAGGTCAGTAGCAAGGAACTCCAGCAAAAGGGAATTTGCGAGTCAGTTTGGGTTGATATCACTGTCACCAATGTTCATTTTCACATGTGACTGTTAAGAAAGAGTTGTAGGTTACCTTGCTCCCTATTCTAATGCAAAAATTCTTAACACTCTTTTTAACCTCATTTTCTCATCCTGAAACATTTACTCTTCTCTCATCCTCTACCAGTGTCACCTTAATGTCCACCACCTGGAGTTGTGGCTATGCCTCCCCTTTGCTGTGCTCTTACTGTCCTTTCTACTTCACTGCCTGAGCTGCACAACTTGAAAAATAGTAGCCAACCATCACTGTCACCTGGGCTTGGCACCTTTCTAAGTACAAAGGAAATTAAATATTGAGCGGTAATAAGTGAAAATGAAACATGGATCAGTATGGCAGATCACCAGAATGCTGAGGGCCTTGAATTACAAGGATTTTTCCTTAAACCATTCTCATTTCACAAGACCATCTATGTACGTACTCTGTACCCAAGGGCAGTACCAGGCCAACAGCACTTAGCACAGCACCGAGTCTTCTCCACAGTCTATTAATTTGGATGATCTCTAGCTAGTTCAACACACAGCTGTTTCAGACCCTGTACAACTCTGCTGCTGCTGATTGCCATTCTGGTAAAAGGAAGAAAGCAGCATGGGCCTGCTCCTCATTTACTTAGTGTATCCTCAATAGCATTGCCCTGTAATATATCTGTTACCAATCAATACTAGATATAATTTTACCGAATGGTGCTGGAGCAAGCCCAAAAGCTAAAGCAGATCTTCATGTAAAGCAGGCAGCAGAAATAAATGGGAAGAAAGCTCATGTGGAAAACAAAGTCGAGATGGTACTTTCTGTCTCTGCGGATTTATTCTGTGACAGAGTGCAGACAGACCTCAACAAGTGAAAGACAATGGGACAGTTTTCCATCTTAGGACTGGAACAAAAAAGAACAAGTCAATTAATGACTAACTATTAGTTGATTAAGTGGCAGGCAATGATTTGAATTTCCTTTCCTTCAGTACATGAAGCGAGGCCAGGGCACTGTGTCACACAATTGGGAAAGGCTGGAGAGCCAAGGTAGATTGCAGGGAGGAGAGCAATGCTGCTGGATCGGGGAAGGTTGACCCAGAGCGCAGCTGGAGCACAGACTCAGAAGGGAATGGGTGCTGTGGTGCTGAGCCACACAGGTGTGATGGCCAACAAACTGTCTAGGGGGAGGAGGGGTCTGAGAAGAAGCCAAATATGTGTGTCTTGAATTTGAGACTGTGCTGAATTGCTAGGGTCTAATTTTGCCTTCACACAGGTCAAATTCAGGTTATCCATGACATCCTTCAATATTTCCCCTAAAACTTGGAAGCCACTGGTTTCCCTGCACTGAGGATGCTTTTGAAGGCGACCAGCTTTCTTGTTTGGCAGCAGGGATTGGTCATCAAGCAGCTTCAGACTAAGACCACAGGAGTCTGTCACGATGGCTGCTGTTGGGAGAAAACCGTCGTATCCACTTCCCACCTTTTGATTCAAAACATATTTTGTGGGCAATTTTGCACGTGCAATGACAGAGGGAAAAGGGCCGAGCAAGTACATGGCTAACTGCTCCTTTGTCTCTACGAATTCCAGCGTGTGGCAGCTAGATTGCACTTCCAGGTAGCAATGGGAGGAAGCCTGTGCAAATGGAAAGTCCTACTAGGCTCCAAAATTTGAGCCCACAGCTAAAGATCCTGTCATCACTGAGTTTTCCTGCATATAATTCTAGAAAGAGCCTCTGGTAAAGGCAGTGTTCATCTCACCGTCAATTCAATTTTTGTCATAGCCCTGCTAGGCTCTTAATTTCTTGTGTTAAAACAACAAATGAGATGACCCAGCTGCAGTCTCTAATAGGTATCATGGGTCAGTAATCATTCATTTGTTATAGTGCCTCTCACCCGAAGGACAGAGATGAAAATTTGTCCTCCTAATGGCAAGAGCTGTAAATTAGTTTTATTCCACTGTTAAATCTAGAGGCCTGAAAATTAGGATGACCAGCTCTTAGCTGGGAAGAAAATGTGTCAGCTCAAGGGATTTTCTTCATTAGGCAAATAGTCAGCTCATAATCACCCATTAAGCAGTCAGAGTGGCTGTGTCCTGACACCCTTGCTACTCAGTCTCAGTGACTTTCCTGATACACTGAACCTGGTGAAACTCTGCAAGCTTGATGTCCACTTCTGGGCCAGGGACCCCAGCTCCACTTCTAGCCAAGGCAGAGAAGTGAACATCTCCTGCAGGTGCTCATGGTAATTTCATCTTTCCTTGAAGATGGACATGTTCAAGACAGGGATGACGAATTTCTCTGTGAAGGTACATCTTATCTCTGTTACTAAGGGAGCTTCAGATGAGCAGGTCAGATTTGAACATGTTGATCTTTTAGACATACACGTATAGATGAGACAAATCCCACCCAAAATTTAGACAGTTGTTTGTCACAGGTGTTTCTTCTCCTGAATATTGTTATCTCTATCTTTGAAGCCTTTGCAAGCGCCATGGGTCTAAAAGGTGTTATTCTGAATTAACATGGGCTCGCTGTGGATTTGGAAATTACAGGGTAAGCCATCAGTGCATACTTATCGGGTAAAAAGGGGGGAAATGAAGGGGTTTAAAAACAGATGGAAGCTCTGTTGACAGGGGCATGAAGGTTCCTAACAGCCTTCACTGAGCAAGGAGCTGCTGGTGAAGTTGTAGAAATACTTGAGTGGCTCCTCCTGGGAGTGTGGGTGTCCCTCTTGCAGTCACTTCACACATTATTCATGCTTTTGGCATGACAGACTGCACAAAACACCACAGAGCCATTGCTGCTTGTTAAGCCTGATCCTGGAGGGCTGCCCGGAGCTCTTCCAGCCCCATCTGAAACCAGCAGGGGATACAGTGCTCACCCTGACTGATGACTGACGCAGTTCCTTGCAGCAAAACCATGCTCTTCCCCCCAGGGTCACATCCTGCATCCCAGGAATTGCATCTCAGTGGCCTGAGGGCTGCTGCCCTCTCTCACACAGGGGAGGGCAGGCAGCACTGCAATGTGAGAGATGGGGAGCAGATCTTCCCTCAGTCCCATCCCTGAAAAACCATGCTTCCTCCATGCGGCCCCTTGGGAAGAAGGAGAGAAGTTTGTCCTGGGAAAGAAAGGCTGAAACACCCTCAAAGTGATAAAATGAGTGGTCTGTCTTCTTGTTCAATACCATGTCACACAGAAAGCTCTCTAAAAAGCTCTCTATAGAAAGCTGAAAATAAATTTTTAGAATCTACCCCACTGTCAAGTCCTCAAAACCCGTAAGTGTACCAGAATAATTGCAAAATTATTCACTTTTATGATGTGCAAGTTACAGAGCATCATACAGCCAAACAAGTTTATAAGAACATGTATTAAGCTCCCTGCATGGGGAGGACTTGGCTGAAGTTAAAACATAAAACCTTCCCACAAGACAAGTGAGGGTATGAGGAGGGACACTAAAGAGTGAGAATGGCCTCGAATAAGAAATGTGGCCCTCTGCCCCCTTTTTCTTGTGCTACACTTGCACTGAAATAGGAGATTTTAGAATGGAGAACCAGAGAGACCAGAGCTGATAGAGAGAGCCTGAGGTGCTGCAGCTGGAACTGCATAGTCTATGCTAATGGATTTCTGACTTTGAAAATAACTAGACTCGAGGGACTGCAGCTCTGCTGGGTAATGGGTCTCTCACCTCTGATTGTGCCTGTTTTCCCCATGAACAACCCTGGCATTCCCTGGTGATATCCAATCAGTCAGCCTCACCTCAATGCCTGGTAAAATCACAGAGCAGATCCTCCTGGAACATGTCAAAACCTGTGGAAGACAGGGATGGGATTAGAGAATGCCTACATGGCTTCGCCAAAGACAAATCATGCCTGACTATTTCCGTGGCTTTCTTCAGTGGAGTGACTGCATTAGCAGACAAGGGAAGAGCTACAGATGCCATCTACTCCAATTTCTGCATGTCTTTTGATACAATCCCCCACAATATCCTTACCTCTAAGTTGGAGAGAGGTATGGGCTTGATGGATGGACTGTTAGATGGATAAGAACTGACTGGATGGCAGCATCCAAAGAGCTATAGTCAATGCTCCATGTCCAAGTGGAAACCAGTAGTGGCTGATGTGACCCACAAGGGTCCATCCTGGGACCAATGCTATTTAATATTTTCATCAGTGACGTAGGCAGTGGGATCAGTGCACTCAGCAAGTCACTGTCCATGGCAGGGCATTGGGACTAGATTGTCTTCAAAGGTCCCTTCTAACCCCAAACCTTCTGTGATTCTCTGCTCCTGCACTCCCTCTTGCTGTTGGCACATGAGGTCAGACGGCAAGTGCCAGCAGGCTGGGGGATGCCAGGGGATTGCCCCCCAAAGCAGCAGTGCTGCCGGAGGCACAGCATGGAGGCTGACTGACTCAGCCTCTTCTGGATAAGATAGACAGTAGCTTTCTGCAAGCAGGAATGTTAACTTATAAGATTGTTTTGGATTTTGGGTTTGTTTTGGTTTTTTTTAACAAAACCCTTTAAACTTTCACTCTATTAATAGCGATGGAACATTGTCATCTCTGGCTAAGCTGAGCCTCCCTTTCTGTTCTTTCTTTCCACCTGCATCCTCCCCACATGAAGAAAACTTCTAGAAGAACTATTCTTTGAGAATTTGAGGGGGAGGAAGAAGAAGGAACAGGCTATGATTTGCACAAAATTAAAGGAAGTATTTGAGATACAAGCCAAATGTTCCCAGAGAAATGCCCCTTTCCTTACTGCAAAGAATATATCAATGAAGCGTTTGCATACATTACACAAACTAAATTAATTTACCCAGACTTGCTGTTTGTTTTTGTTTTTCATGCCCAAAGCTAACAGCTCACATGGATTTTCTGGGTTGTTTTGTGGTTTTTTTCCCCCTTTCTTTAGCCTGATTACACAAACTCAAGACACACTTTCATCTGACAGTGGAATAATGATGAGTTTTGGGTTGTGTTGTAACAGGGAGACTTTTTCTTTCAGTGCCACACTTACATGCGACATACCCAGAGCAAGGCCCAGCTGAAAGGCACTAGTGGAGAAGGGGCAGAGATGAGTAGGGGAACGGAGTGTTACTCTGAACTGAGAACAATTTATTTTCCATTCTTTTATGACCTGAGCATGACCCCCACCAGCCCAGGCCATTGTGGGTGGGTTTGAGATGCCCATTGCTTGCTGGTACCAGCAATGCCTCAGCAAGAGGGACACGGCATGACTTTGAGACACCCTTGCATTTCCTTGGAAACGGCTCGCAGGAGAAAGTCTTAACGAAAAACGTGGAGTGTTTTATGGCTCCTACATTGCTCAGTGACTGCTACAGAGGTTTAGGCACAGGCACAGCCCATGAGACAGGATGGGGAGACAGGGCTGGGAGCACTGACAGCCCTGTGCTCCCTCCTCTTTACACCTACCTGGCCCCCGCCCAGCGCCAGCACTCTGTTGTGACCTGTCTGGCACAGGCTTGGTTGCACATTGCCCTGTGACAGTCATCACAGCAATGTGACACAGACCACAGAGCAAATCTTTGGCCAGAAGGGGTGCATAGATGGGATTGGAGACACTGGTCACACCAAGAGGGGCTGCGGGCTTGCTCAAGAGCCACCATCCCACCCTTTCTCTCCTTCCAGCAGGCCAGTAATGTTTGTGCCAGCCTTTGGCACTCCTGGGGCGCATCTCTGAACGAGCAGTTAATGGATTTACATGTCATGTAATTGTGATAGCTGGAGATCGTCTGATGGAAGGGGAGAATTTCCATTGTCTCAGGGTGGATTTGGTCTAATTATCTCAGATGACACCAGCAAATCTGCTTCTCTTGGAGACACGCTGTTACTGTAGTAACTTGTAAATGAATATCAGATGATGAGTTATTTAGAAGCAGTCTGAACTGCTAAGTTTATGAGCACAGTGGGTAATCATTTCTTCTTTTTTTTTCTTTTTTTTTTTTTTTTTAAATTCTTTTCCATATTAATTTCTTTTTCAGTGCGAATGTAAACCACAAAATCAACAGGTCAGACGCAGGGCTCTTGTGAGCTCTGCCTTCCCTATCAGACAGAGCAGATGCAGCTTGGAAGAGCTTTATCACTTTGCTTTTAATTAAAGCCTATAATAGTTTCGCATTTTGTGAACAGGCTTTATCCAAAATACAAAGTGGATAAAGGATGAAGCAAATCTTCAGATAACTCTACATTTTTGATTATCTCTTCAGTACATATGTGGGCTGCTCACTCCCTCTCCCAGAGCCAGGATCAGCAGTGCCTCATGAGCAAGCTGCTGATAAACAGTGGTTGCACCCTGCCCTCCTGGAGAAAGAGCTGATAGTGTGTGCCTTGGCTTCCGATGCTTGCCTTGTGTGGCCAAAGGGAATGGTGTTTAGAGGCATCACCCTTGCTTAAATCAAGGCCTAAAATCTTCTTCTAGTCCAAAGAGAAGACGGTAAATGTCTGCGTGGCCCAGTGCATCAGCAGTTGCAATGCGGCACCAGATTCACTCTGCTGTGGTTTGCTGTCACCGTGCTATGCCCAGCCCTAAAATGTAGCAGAGAGAATACAAGCTGCAAAGCAGACCCCAAGGGCATGTCCCACCCTCCAGCCCAGCTTTTTATTTTGACTAGCAAATAACTTCCAGATGCTCCCCAGGAATTGCCCATGCACACGGTTTTGCTTGTATCTACTCAGTGTATCTCATTTCTCAAAGAGACCACTGAAAGTGATCTCAGGAGAGATCCATCAAACACAGCAGCTAAATCGGGATCATTTTCCTGGGTGTCCACGACCCAGCTGCAGCTTTGGCTGAGGGTCAGCAAGGTGGTGCATCTCCCTTCAGTTTGAAACATGGGAAGTTTTGGTGTCCGTCTGGGCTTGGAAGGGTTCATCAAACTTAGTTCTGAAGTAGGAGAGCTGGAGAGCATGACCTTGCACCACCCCACCAGTGTCCACATGGTTCTCTCTCAGAAAGCATTTATGGACTGGAATATTTTAATGTGGATCCTGTTCATATTTCATAATAATTACATTGTTTTCAATACGTTGAAGAAGGTTGAGTTTCTAGAAGTTTTTTGCTTGCACTTCGAGAGTGCATAACAGTTAATAGCGAAAATAATGATTGTTGAAAAGAAAAGGGGATTTAATTTGAGAACAACATCTCTCCTTCCATCCGGGATGCATTTAAAATGCTAAATCACAGATTTGCTCCATCTACCACAAAAACAGTGTTTTTTTCCCAAAATACCTCTATATATACGTGGCTTCATCTAAAATTTGGGGTCGTCTGATAGAGAGAAATTTGTGCTACAGTGTGGATGTATACTGGAGCTGTATTTTCTCTGCATACTCAGAGGTGTGTAATTAGCATGAGGACAGCCATTAGCACATCCCGTGTGCTGTGTCACCAAGTCACGCCTGATTATGTTGCAAAGTGAGATTAGTAAAATGAGCTTGAAGTTGTCCTCTCACTGCCATTTGATAGTTGGGAAAACAAATCCTTCCACTGCCAAAGCTGCAACTAATATTTGGTACTTAAGAAATTCAACTGATGCATTCATAATGAACAGGATTTTGTGTAATTAAAATTTTAAATAAATCCCCAACATGAGCCCTGGCTTGGATTTCTTAATTTCAGATATGAAAGTACAGCTTTTGACAAAATAGGTTGAGGGGGTTGGTTTTCTTTTTTTCCTCTCTTTTCTTTCATCTGAAAGATTTAAAAAATCTCATTAGCATATTAAAAAAGAGCAGAAGATAAATTAAATGAAGACCAGGATTAAAAGGCTCACTACTTTCTTCATGTCACCTTTATAGTTCTTTTTGAGCTCCTGTCCCTGTGAGGTGGGTGTAACTAACGTGGAGGTGGATGTTAGTGGGTGGCAAAGCTTTTGTGAGGCAGAAAGAAGCTGAGGATTAGAAAATTATTGCAGGCAGTTTCCATACAGATGAGAAGAAGCAATCAGTCCCTGAGAAGCCAAGAAATATGAGGAAGACAGTAAGAAAACTGAATAAATGGCACATTTCACTGGCAAAGAAAATGCCGATTTGTTCCAGCAGAAACCCTAAAAGTTTCCATGGTGGCTGAAAGTTGCTGAAAACCCTGGAAGTCACTCACTCAAATCAATCTCACAGCTGCAGGCCCAGGTCCCCCCATGTCTGTGGAAACCTTTAGGTCAACGTCAAAAATCCACCGAGTTCTTTCCAGGTTGCTTACCTACCTACAGGGCGACTGCCTCTCTTGCTGTTCCTTGTCACATGCAGGGTGGTGGAGGAGATGAGGTAAATGAGGGCACCTGATCAAGGAGTTCCTGTAGCTCTGAGGAAGCCTCAGACCTGATTTGCAGGTGGTCTTATCATTTGTAGCTGCATCCGAGGTTAATGGATGCTGGATTTTGAAAATAGCAAGTGCTCTAGGAGGCAGTAGATCTATAAAAAATTCAGGGGCTGGGTGACATAAGCTGGACAACAAAATATGGTTAGTACACTTGGATATTTAATCTCTCTGTGTCCAAATTCCTTGACTCTAAAGTGAGAAATAATACTGCCACTGTACTTCAGAACTACAGGTAACAGCTGAGAGATGCCTGTGATGCACAGAGACAGACACAGCAATGAGCCTCACAGAAGAATAAAAAAGTATGCCAAAATGAACCCTTCTTAGAAGCAGTTTTAGTAAAAACTCTGTGTTCTTATATTTGGGACTATTTTTATGTGGGCAAATAATTAATAAAATTTATAAAAAAGCTTATAATCAAAATGCATGGGCTTCCATTCCCCCCGGTCCCACCATTTTTTAAATTAAAAAACCACAATGGTTTAACCTGGACAAAACTGTGGTTCTCCCCACTGCATTATTCTCAGAAACATTTGAAACAGACATGTAAATGTTATGAGTCTATATATAAACATGTGTATGTGAGTTTACACAAGTGCAAATGTGATTTAATCTATATTTTAAAGTCAGCCTGTTTCAGGTGTTATCCCAAACAACCTTAGTTTTACAAAGCTGAACACAATAGGAAAGTGCATCTTGTAGCAGGGTCAGCTGTAGCAGGAGGCAGCACTGGTACAGTTGGTGGGATTTTAACAGGGTTTGAGCATAGCCCCCCTCAATCCCTGGCTCCCACCACAGGTTACAGCTGCCATGGACACCTACAGCTCCCACCAACTCTCCCACAGCCCATCCAAGAAAGCTGTGGATGAAGAGGAAAGAGTTTGGATACATGGAAGGAGTAGTTTCCTCTTGGGAGGAGGATTAATGTGCAGTGTCTCAGGGTGTGCTGAGGTTGGACTGGGGTAGAGAGGGAGCACTGTCTCCTGATTTGAGCTGGCTGGAGTGTCCAGAGTCATCTTTGCTGTTTTCTACGTGACCCTGCTCAGCAGCCCCACCGTGGTGGCCTTCAGAGCACACCACTGACTGAGCACACCCCAAGCAAAGAGCCCAGCCCACGGGTCAATTAATGAGTGTTTGCAAAGTGTGTGTGACACTGGAGAAAACGCAGTTGCAGGGGTGTGAAGTGTCTAGAAAAGGATGATTATTCGCAGCACCTGCTTTCCTGTCAGAAACCCTTATTTCCTGGGCAGTGAACCAGTCCCTGTCCTCCCTCCTTGGGATGTTCTCGGCACGCACTGGCACTGTTCACAGAAAAGTGAAAGGCTGATTTTTGCACATTATGGGCATTACAGTAAGTAAAAGCAGACTGAGGCATCCAGGCTCCCAGTATAACACTGAGGAACACTGGGAAGTGCTGGAAGGTGACCCCCAACCTTTCCTCTGAACACCTGAGCAGTGTTTATTCTTCTGCAATGTGGTGGTGCTACTCACCTTCGCTATGCTCCAGGTCATCAGTGTCCTGGCCCTCTCCCATAGGATGAGAGGACTCCTTGTAACCCTCCTTCCTTCTGCGGCGTTTATCTTGAGCAAATTCACCATTTTAAAGTCAGAACTTTAATGGCAAAGCAGTTGGCTGCTAAGGGCAGCAGCCGCCTTTGCTCTCCCTGCTGAAGCTGTGCAGCTGAGAAGCTTCAGAAGGGCTTCGGGGACCCTGGTGTAGCCAGTGTCTGCACCCCACGGGGCCCTGAGCTCAGCCAGCAGATGTCCAGTGTGGGCTGCTGTCTCTGTTTCCACTATTTTCACCATAGCTGGTCTAAAGACTTCACTAGTTCAAGTACAAAAGGTCCCCCAGAGCATGAGGAGCAATAGCAAATCCCTTTCTCCTGGGTGGGTGCCTCAGCTTTGCAGCTGCAGACTCAAAGATGCCTTTCTGTATTCTTTACCTCTTGGAGGTCTTTAGCTCTCGGATCTACCCTTCATCCTTCCCCTGAATTTTCTACCAAGTCCCTGGAGGTGTAACACTGGTGGGGAGCCTTTACACTCTCATGTGAACTGGCATCCATTTCTCTCTCTGTGGGCTGCATTGTCTCCAGTGCAGCAGGAGAAGCCCATAGTGGTGCAGCTCTTTCCTGACTAAAATAGGGTTGTCCTTCTGTTTCTTGTCCAGAAACCAGCAAAACCTCTGTGGGTCTGTGCTGAGGATGGGTTTGGTCCTGGCTGCATGCAGAGAGGGTGTCCAGGGGGATGTTTCTTCAGCACCTCTTGGAATCAAGTGAATTGCACTCCCGGGCTCTGCATGAGCTGTAAAAGGAGCTGACAGTCTTCAGAATTAGGCACCTACTCCTCAGACATCAAAGGTAGAACAAATGTGTCACATCTAAAGCAGTTCGCTGCATTTTTAGCAGAAAACATCTGTCCTGGGTCCAAATCGAATCATGGCTTGGTCGGGGTTTCTTTCCATAAGAAAAGCACCGTGTGTTTATAAATTGCTCTTTGCCAAATTACTTGTTCTTAAAAGCAACTGCTCTGTAATAAGCGGCATCATTAAAAAGAAATTTTTCTGTGAGCAGCAGAGCCTGGTTTCCTGGGGTTTGGTACCTCATGGTGGGATTATGTTGCGTCTAATGAGGAGTGCTCTGGCTGAAGCCTTTTCTCCTGTTCATAAAGACACTGTCTCATGTGGGTTCTCTGGTGTCTGTAATCCATTTGGGATCAAACCGCCATTGTTTAGGTTCTCTCCTGTCTGTCAATGTAATACTGCCCGTGTGGCAAGCTGCTCCTCCCTGGAGACACGAAAGGGTCATACTTCTCTACCCTGATGCCTCTTCTCTCAGAAATGGCTGAAAATTAAAGCATTTGAGACTCCCATCCCACAGTTCAATTTGACTGAAATTGGCCAACGAGCTAAAAGATAATTGAGAATAATACTGGACTGACACAACAATATAATAAACCTAATTTTATTAGGTAATCAGGCAATAAATGGTAGAAAGTAAATACTGGAGCAGATTAAACATGGAAAAAGTGTTGATAAATATTTATTTAAGCATTTAAATACACTCAAGGTGACCATTTTATGCCTGTTTTGCATTTCAGTTTTAGCGTTTCAGTTCACAGCCATATGAATGACCAAAAAGAGCACAAGCACCCCAATAGTTACACTCATATCTCAATTGTAAATGTAAAATAATATTTTTCTCAGAGACTTCTTTTTTTCAGTGGCAGGGAATTATTAAAGGTTTCTTTCAAAATACGACAAATTTAGAATTTTGAAACAGGAATGTTGAACAATTCAGAAACCAGATTTTGAAGATGGTTCTTACCAAGTCAGAGAATAAAAATAGATCATGTGGTTTGTGCTGGGTTTCCAGATTTTCAATAATCCTGAAATGAACAGTTAGACCAGAAATCCTTTGTTGAAGTGATTCATGGAAATATTTCAGAAATGTGAATTGTGAAAGGGAATTCACAATTATTTGCGCACACACACACATACACACACACACACACACACACGTACGTACAGACAAGAACCACAAATTCAGGAAAGAAGGAAGATATATTATGTAAATTGCTCATTGTGATTTGTTTTTCCTGTTCCTGAGCCGTAGAAACACGTTGGTCATAAAGAGATTTTTGAATATACTTGTATTTTCTTACCTTGGATGCAGTTTAGATGGATGAGCTACCATTGCTTTCCATGCTTTTCAAATTAGGAGAATGCATTTCTAAATTCAATTACATCCTCAGTGGAAATGGTTTCTCTGACTCTGGTAATCTTTGGAGAAGAATTATACACAGTCTATAAAGCTTCACATTTCAAAACCTAATTTTGAATATTATTCAAGAGGTTAATTTAAGATTCATCTTCCAAAAGGGGAGTTAAATAAAACTGAAAGAAGGCTGGAACTTGTCGAGTGGTTGAGAGGTTTATCAGCATGTGAGTACGAGTTCATTAGTTTTAATTAGTATAATCGCTAATGTTGCATTAACAGTTTGGTGAGAGAAAGTAATTGCTCACACCCACTGTATTAGATTGGGAGATTAGAATTCATTTTATGAGGCAATTAGCATTTCAGGGATTTTTTTTAAAGGCTTTTACGATCTGCCATTGCAGTAGCCTCCTTCACCAAAAAGAGTTTAAATTAACCATAACTTTCATGCTAATGGGATGCAAAAATTAATGCAGAATTAAGTGTGAACCAGTAATCCCACTGCGATAAGCAGGCAGCTAAAGCCACAAACCTTGATTAGTTTATAATGACCTGTTTTATTTCCCAGACAATGATAGTCATTTATCTGTCCTCAATTCATTATCTTCTCGGAAAGTTTATATTCTTGAATTTTATACAGCAAAACAAATAAAATATGAGGAGGGGAAAAGTAGAACCGTACTATTGAAGTAATAATTGTCAAAAGAAAAGAAATGCCAGTTTCAATAGTAAGGCTTAACTAGTCAATTATTCTTCATATCAAATGCCAGAGGAAGAAGAAACAGCTCCCTTTGACACCCAGTGCCTTGGGAAGAACCATGAATTTCACAGCAATCACAACCCTGCTCTATCCATCACATCCTTTGTCAGCTACTGCACAATGAGAATGCATGGAATTGTCATCCTGGTTGGCAAGGAAGCCCTGGTCATCTGAGAGTTAGGACAGTTCACCCAAGAGATTTCCTTCCAAAACATCCTGTAAAGAAATGTGCAGGTTCTGGTGGGAAAAACCGCTTCCATCGAGGCTGTAATGAAAGGCTTCGTGGTATCCATGATGAGACGAGACAATGCACCCTTTGCAACATTCCTAGCACCCGTTATATGGGACTGTGTTTGCCCCTGGATAAAACATATCTCTGCTAAAAAAAGCCTGAAAAAAATTCCAAATCTGCTATGACTTGGATGTGGCATGGAGGAGAACAACTGTTAAATGTTAGAGCTAATGTAATTCATGTCATTTTGGGTACATATATTAAAATGAGGGTATGTGGAGGACTATTTAGGGAATTATATCAATCTTCCTAGGGCATATGTTAAAACAAAATGGATAGATAGATAGACAGATAGATAGATAGATAGACAGATAGATATATGTACTCCTATAAGGGACATTAATGGATATAAGAGATGTACTCTTATAAGAGGAGTTCAGAGACAAAAAAAGTTTAAACAGCTAAAACTTAGGCACAACCAGGCAGACTGGATCTCAGTCTCTCCGGCATCCGCTGATGTCATCTTTAGAAGCTGAACTAAGCTAAGATCTGCATCCTGCACCGTAAGGCCTGCCTCACTCTACAGACTGCAGAGGCAGACCCAGGCAGCCAAGTTTCCACCTCGCGTGCCTGAAGTAAACACTTAAAATTGGATGGGATGAATCATGACCAGCCTGCCTGTGCCTTAGGGTTTGTCTATGCACAGAATTATTGTGGAGAGACATTACTCTTCCTGAATAACATTACATGTGAATACACTTTTGGCTGAGTAAGACTTATTTTTCTTCAACAACATCCACTTGAGAGAGGCAGAGCGGTTTGCTTTCTAGTCCTCACATGGAATTCTTCTGCAAGAGCTGCTGCCTTTTTTGTGAGCTGCTCTACCTTAATTCAAATTTACTTTTGTATAAAAATGGCCTAAATTTGCCATCCAATCACCTTTGAGAGTAATTTAAGATTTATGGTGGTAAGGACATCAATTAGGTACAAATACATTGACCAAAAAAAAATAATGAAGGTATCATATACAATAAAAACCGACATTTATTTCACAAATTATGGATGTAATAAAGCCTATTGTTTCAGGAAAAAATGCCTGTATTTGCCCGTATGTTTCATTAAAGAATAATAATGCCATACATATTTCATTCCCTTGTTCTGAGCAGCAAGAGTCTTAACTATATAAAATGCCCCATGCTGTCCTTGCTTTGTTGGGCTGTTTTTTTCCCTTTTAATCAGATTTTTCCCCCTGAACTAATGAAACAGCTCTTTAAACACATACATCATTTTCATTTGAAGTGACTTATCATGACTCAAACAGTTTGTCTCTTCTCCTGGAGAACAAGGCAGCTGCCATCACCTTTTGCTGTGCAGATCCAGGTCAGGATTGCCTCTGATCCCCACAGTGCTGAGTTCCCTGCATTGCCGCTGGTGCTGCTTTAGGTGGAGTGTGGGTGACTGATGTCTGTGGGGTCTGCACCTTGCATATCTGCCCTGGTTTCTGGTCCACTTGCTCTCACGTGTGATTTCTCTCTTCCCGTAGTATGCACCGACGCGCTGTGCCGCTGTGCAGGCATCCACGGAGCAAGGTGTCCTTCCTCCCTGCCATCACCACGAGGCAGTGCACGACCCCCAGCTGGTCCCCTGCACGTGCCCGCTCTTCTCCTGCCCGTGGGAAGGGCACCTGGAGGTGGTGGTGTCCCACCTGAGGCAGACGCACCGCATCAACATCCTTCAGGGTGCAGAGATTGTCTTCCTGGCCACGGACATGCACCTGCCCGCACCCACGGACTGGATCATCATGCACTCTTGCCTTGGCCACCAGTTTTTGCTGGTCCTCAGGAAGCAGGAGAAGTATGAGGGCCACCCCCAGTTCTTCGCCACCATGATGTTGATCGGCACGCCCACCCAAGCCGACAACTTCACCTACCGCCTGGAGCTCAACAGGAATCAGAGGCGCCTCAAGTGGGAGGCGACGCCCAGGTCCATACTGGAGTGTGTTGACTCTGTCATTTCGGACGGGGATTGCCTTGTGCTGAACACTTCCCTGGCTCAACTCTTTTCTGACAACGGAAGCCTAGCGATAGGAATTGCAATAACCACCAGCAAAGTTCACAGCTCCGAAGCTGAAATGTGAGGGCGAGGAGGAAGAGGAACAACAACAACAACAACAATAACAATGGTGCTCTAGCTGCCTTGTGAGAACCAGAACTCTTGGACTTTTTTTGGGGGGGGTCTCAGGTCTTTTATGGTATTTAGTACTCGTCCACAGTGGGCATTATGTAAACATCCCGTGGTTACGGTCCCTGTGTCATGTATTTACTGTTTTGCTAATACAATTTTATGAGAAATTTTAAAGAGGCTAATCAATTTATTGTTGCCCTCCAGCAGCACTTGTTACAACACTTGTTAATGAAAAATGCATCCAGGGTGACTCACAGAAGCCTTTGGTCTGACCATGCCATGCAAATATGTTTCCTTCATTGCCTGCCTAATTGACCAGAGGCCCCCATGCCTGATGAAAGGTCAGGTATTCCACTAAGGGACAAGAGTGCCCAGGTCTCCATATTAGAAATAGTGGTTTAACTTTTATGCTGTGGTCACAACCAAGCCCTGCAGGAGCTGGCAGTTTCAGAGCTCCCTTCAGCTTCTGAGGAAGCAACTTCACCACCCTAACAGTGAAAGCTTAGAAGAAAAAGTCACCCTCTCGGCTGAGCAGGGGGCTGGGAAGCGTCATGGTGCATTAAATCAGGAATGACAGCTAGTGGGTGGTCACTGTGAGCCTGGTTAAATCTCACTCTTGTGTCATTAACAGCAGGGAGAGGTTGCTAGATGGTCTGGCCAGGGGATGGATATAACCATACCCATTCATCTTTTTAGCTGCTATTTCCTTAAGCATTCAAAAAGAGATTTTCAGAGAATAAAGTATAAGAAGGGTCCTAAGATGGATACTGTTCTTGCTATTGAATTCCATGCCAGTTAGACCCTCAGTCTGTGCTGCTAAATATTGATTTAAAGCAATATAGACAGAATGTCTGTTTGCAAATTGGCTATGAGATTTGAAATATACTCCAAAAAAACCCCAAAGCTCAGTGTTTTTTCCCTTCCATACATTTTGCAGGGCGGCAGTGAGGGGTGATTGTCACTTTCTTCTTCTCCTGAGGGTGTTTCACAAACCGTGATGGTCACAAAAAGACACAGACTTTCTAAGAGCTTCTCCCTTGGATGGGTCCATGGGGGAAATTTGGAGGCAGGTGCTGACCATCTCCTGTCACTCATTCCCGTCTGCAGTCAGGCCTGTTTCCTCCATAGCCAACAGCAGCAGTGAAATCCCACTGCAGGAGGTGACGTACTGAAGGAGAGGGCTCCACAGATAGTGTGACACACGAGAAGCATGGGAAACTGTCTTTTCCTGTTTTCCCTTCTGCCTGTGTGTGGCTGTGGTCTGGCTGCTCCTGAATGCTTTTCCAAGGAACATCTGGAGGGTTGGGTCAGTTAGTAACTAGGGAGACTGAGGCTCATAGCTTGAGTCCCTTGGAGAACCACGGAAGGGGGGGAAACAAGCTAAGAGCAGTCCTTCAGTGCTTCCAAATGCATCTCACTGTCTAGCTTTGGGTAGGCAAAAACACTGATGCTGATCTCTCCCACCCGTTGCTCTCCTGAGAATTATTATAAATGATGCATGAAGTAAAATTAATTGCAGTTTTCCTGAGATGAATGCCATGCTGGTAAACGCCTTCTGAGGCATAGATGCACCTCACCTCCTTACCTGGACTCTCACAGCAGGTCAGAGAAGGGAGAGGGTCTCTTCAACAGGCTGCTCATGCCCACACAAGCTGAGGTCTGAGGAAGTCTTAGTCCCTGTAAGAATACACTAGAGCATTGCTCGCCATCTCTCCCACCTCTGAATTTAGGGGGCTGAGGGTGGCATACTGATTTGCAGTGCCTCACTGGAGCACACAGGCTTCAGAGAGCCTGGTTTTTTCCCTGCGATGTTAAATATTCAGAACCAGCAAATGCTGCCCTTTCCCTAAATGATAGCAATAAATAAATCATTGGTGTTTTTGTGGACTGAAACTGGCTTCTCCAGCTCCTCTAACAATTACTCTGCTGCTGAATTCAAACAAAGCAAAAGCAATAAAACCTCAATAAAACCAGTTCCTCTAGCTTAAACTTCCTGAGCTCTTCATACACTGGGGCAGAGACCAAATGTAATGATGCTTTTGTTGCCTGACCACAAGTTCTAGTGGGAGGTATATTTCTTAGTTATTCATTTTTTCAGTCTATTTAATTCTTGTTAGTTGACGCCTTTTGTTCTTGAAATATCTACAGAAATGTAGGTGTTTTGGGGCACGGTCCTTGCCAAAGGACCAGTGTATTTCTGGTAGGATGAGCTCTCTGGGATGGATATCTCCTTCCCTTGCCAGCATTCTAGTTTTGAAGGAGGCATAGAAGAAATGTGACATCCTTGACATGACCTTCCCCACATCCCAGGTGTTCTTCTCCCAGAGCTTTCTCATGCCCATGCCAAGAGCTCAGCTTTTCCATTTCCTTTTCAGTCTTCCCGCCTCATCTGACAGCTGCCTTTCTCAGACCATTCTCAAGCCCTTAACTGTGGTTTCACCCTTTGATTTGCAGAGCCCATGGCACTTGTTGCCTTCTCACACTTGTGCCTGTTGGATGTCATCTTTTAAATTGTTCTCACTGCTTTCTGAAGCCAACCAAATAACCTCCTTTATCTGCTTTCTCCACATCTGCAAAGACCTGGCTCTGGCAGGGATTTCAGAGATCTAGATATATTGCAATACCGATGAAAATCTGTCCAGTAAGACTCCCAGTAAAGAAGAGAAGGACATATTTGGGGGAGAAATGAGATATGGTTGCCTAAATCCAGCTTTCATAAGCACCTCAACATGAAGTGCAAATGTTTTAAGGTATATTTAAGTACTTTCTACCAGAGAAGACATTCTAATTCTGTCATAATTCAAAGCCTATGAGCAACCTTATACTGCCATAAAGCAAAGGCGAAGCAAATATTCTGCATGGTAGGACACAAATCCTAAAATACTGGCAAGTAGGATCAACAGTGAAATTCAGTTGGCACTCATTCTTTCATTGCTCATAGTATAGCACTTTTTACAGCCCTGTTTATGGTTGAAAGGCAGCTGTAGCTTGTTTCCTAAATTTGAGCTGAAATCAGGGCTTCTAAAATTAATTTTGTACTCTAATATTTTGCATCTTTATAATGTATTAAATCTGAGTTCCTGCCTTCCTGTGAAGAACACAGCTTTACATCTCTTTGAAGTAAGGAAGTACCCTTCATGTGGTGCAGGAGCAAATGAGGTCTTGCAAAATTGCTATGTAGCTGTTGCTAAATTCTGTTTTCCTACCTACCTGAGAGTGGTGTTCCTTCTTTATTTTGTTTTGGTGGGGTTTCAGTTGTTTTTTGGTTTTTTTTACATAGACAAAATATTGGCTTTGGGTTTGGGGTTTTATTTTTAGTATTTTTATATATCTCTGTTCACAGATGGATTTTCTTGTGCTTAGTTTAGTAAATTGCAACAATAATTTCATCAGACTGAGACAGATGGATTGCTACCAGACCCACTAGAAAACCTACTCTGGTTCTTCTGCACTATCCATCAGACACCGTGTGAATGTTAATGTCAGATCTGCAGTAAAACAGCATTAGTGCTTTCAGCTGAATCCCATTATGAATTAAGCTCACATCATATATCCATGACTCCTTATAAATCAGCTGAAGCATCCTGAGTCTCATCATCTTGAAGATGACAAAGGATCTTGCTGTGCCAGTGCTGGCGGTAGGGCTTGTTGAGAAGTAGGGCAGTGGTCCACTTCTGGCTGGACTTGATATCACATCCTCTGTTTCATACCACCCCTCACTAATACAGGCCAGTAAACTACTGAAGAAACAGGTGGTAAATTCTGGACAAGTTAGGGTTACAGCAAAAGGAGTCATTTACAATAAATTGCTGGATGTTACTGCATGTTTCTCTCTTTTGTGCACCAGAGGAACTAAATCCAATTGGCAGTACTGTAGTGTAGCTGATTTATCTGTTTTTCTAGCCCAACACACACCTGAAAAACACTTTGATTGGGGAAGAGTCTGTCAGAACAGACTCAGATGCACTTCCGCAATTGGATCAGAAACACCTTCTCACATGGAAGAGCTGCACATTTTGAACTGTTCAGACACAAGCGTGAGGGTTTTTGGTTTTGTTGGATTTTTTTTAGTCCAATAAACTCTGCCTGCTCACACCATCAGAGTGAAGAGTGGAAAACAAAGATTGCCATGTGTCATGACCAGAACTCTTCACACAAAAATATGATTCATCTTTTGCAGAGATGAGCCTGCAGAAACAGAGGGAGCTTCACAGCAGGGTAGCACAGAGCAGTGTCTGCAGGTTCCAGATGTGTGCACATAGAGCCGAGGGCAGAGCTCATCCTCTGGACAGAAATTACTCAACAGAAAGCCATCGGAGTGTGGTCACAGTGGGGGCTGCCGGGAAAGTGATTTGGCCTCCTGGGAGTAGCAAACAGTGGGAGTTAAGACTCTGCGTAGTGATGTTTCTCTTCACATCAGCACCTTCCACCCAGCTGCAGGGTCTCTGCTCTCCTGGGAAGCTTGTCTCTGGAGCAATGCAGGTGATCGGATCAGCATGTGAATGGTCCTGCACAATGATGCTGCACAGAGAGTGCAAACACCCAGCCCAGTCCTGTCCCACAGCTCCTTTGGGTTTGGTGAGCACCCAGCTCCCTGCAGCTGCTAACGATCCCTCCAAGTCCTGATGCCCAACAGTTTTGCTGTCTTTCACCTGCATAGCTCCCACCTAGACAGGAAAGTGCATGCCGAAAACCACCCAAAAAATCTTTGACAGAACATCACAGTAAACCTTTATCTCATACCCCTGCTTAGACTACAGGCACTCATTCTTTCTTTCTCCACAAAGGGAAAAGACTAAAGCATAGCTTTCTTCTCTCCCTTTGGGCTCTGGCACTCCAGAAAATGCAGGTGAAGGATTAGGACTAACTTTCACTGCAAAGATGGCTCTTCTTACAGTACTTGCACAAAAGGATGGCAGGCTTCAAGAAAGAGACTAACAAATTGTAGTGGAAGGCAAATGGGAAACACCAAATGCAAAGCCTGCTGTCCTTTGACCAGAATGAGCTTTATGTCTTCCAGGCAGGGAAAATCCTCCTGAGACACTGCCTATCTGAATACATCACTTAATCTTGTAGAAAGCTCCAGGACAGAGAGGTTTTTGCTGTTAGAAATTGCATCAAGTAACCTTATTGAAGATAAATGGCTTTGAACTTTCATAGCAACAGTGATGAAGTGCTTCAGCATTCATGCAGTACAGACTGAAAAATCAGAGCTTTTAGACAAAGAAATAAACTTATTCAAATGCAAATGTGAGATTTAAGACAGAGTTTCCAGGTGATCTTAAAAGCACTTTTCTTATTGCTGAGACTGGATGTCTGCATGGCAAGAGATATTTCACTGCCAGTCAGGTCCTATTGGCTTGAGTTCAAGAAAAACTCAGATATTCTTTGTTTCTCTGTTAAGTGAGACCACTTTAAAAAGTAAAGCAAACACTGTCATGCGTGAAACAAGTCTGGAAAGGAACTTTGTTTCAGACCAGACTGCCTGGCGAGCAGACTGTGGGGAGAGCACTACATCTCCCACCTGTTTCAAGGTGAATCCAGAGTGGCAAGCACAATCTATGTAGAGATTTTCTTCATGTTGAAATCTCTGCTTCAGCCACTGAAGATAGCAGCTGCCAAGGAGCTGGCTTGAAGCCTTTGATGACTCTGAGACTGTTCTCTAAATATCTACTAATATTGACTTTTAGGCTGAGATGGTTTCAGGGCATGAGACAGCAAGGCTCCACAGAGGCTCTGCAAGGCTCCTTGGTATGAGTGCATGGAAGGGATGCAGGCAAGCCTTACATCTTTGCCCCTGCCTTTCACAGCAGGACCAGTGGATACACCCACAGGGATCAGTCTGGGTCTTTCCTAACAAACTGCGTCAAATGGCTGGGCCACAAACTGGGTGCTACCATTCAAGAGTGGTTCAGTTTAACAGCAGCCAAAACAAATGTGAGTTCCTCCCTTGGCTTTGAGTATTAAAACAGGATCTGGCACAGCAGAAACATTAGGCCCATTCTTATCTCCATCAGATGTTTCCTATTTCAGGATACAGGTTCCTCTCTGGCTTCTGACAATGACAGTAGACTACAAAACATGGATAGGTGCTACTGCAGCTTCCACAGTATGGTTCTGATCCAGAGAGAGATGTCTCTGGGAACTACAGTAACATAAATGAATAATTGTATAACACATTAACATTAAGTAATAGCATGGCGAGGGATGATAACATCTTTAAAAGTAGCAGCAGATACTGAAAGGGGTCATTACTTAAAGTGAGCTTCAGGAAAGGCCTGTGGTTTTGCCTAATTGAGATGTGGAGGAAGATATCCAGAAGAGTGACAGTCTCAGGGCTACCCTGAATACTCAAAGAAATGCTGAACAAAAAGAAGAATCAGCTACAAGAGTCCTGAGTGACACAGAAATATATTGCTGTTGCCTCTGGGCAGCAGTTTCTTGTAGCATGTGTCCTTGGAAAAGGAATTCCAGTAGGTAGAGAGGGTTGAATGTCAGCATATCACAGCTACTTCTCTGTCACTTCCAGAGTTTTTGTGAAGAAGTGCTTAATCAGGACTGCAAAAAAAAGAGAGTATAAATATCCACTGGATGATGGGACCAGCTCAAGAGCTGCCAATGAGATTTATCCAGCTTCCTCTGGGTAAGCCTCCTCGCAACCCCTCCACTGGATTGGCAGAAGACAGGGACAGCCCCAGGTCTGAGGAGGACTGGCTGCACTCCTGGCAGACTGTAAATTGCTGTTGCAATTGTACAGGGACTCTGTGTGATAAACTCCCACGCGGAAAACCAGAGAAGATTAACCCTGGGCCCTCCAGCAGTGTGTGTCTGCACTGGCTGATGCTGACAGCCAGGCTGTGGATCATGGCAAACTCTCTGGCCTTATAACCTGTTCTGCAGGACTGACATTTGTTGGTGGTTGTGTATACACCAAGAAGTCATGTTGGATAAGTATTTCTGCATGAGATACGTCCTTAGTGTACTGGAGCACGTAATCACACTGTCTGTGCTGGGTCACACCTCACCCGTGCCCCCTGATTGCTCTTCTCTCCGCTGGAAACCTGGATGAACCAGGGCTGAATCACCAGCCATGGAGGTCTCCAGGCACTGGGAAGCCACCCACAGGGGTGTCCATCCTGCAGGGCCCATGGCTGCGCACAGAGAGAAGCACCAAAGAGCACAGACTCAAACACAGAGAAATCTTTGTATATGAGCCATGATGTTACATATCCACAGATCAGAGGATTTATTTCTGTAAAACACACTCATCTTCACTCAAGTTGCAACCAGAGTGAGAGCCCTGCCATGACTTACAAAGCTTCTGCAGGCAGCAGTGGTTGCACTCTCCATTCAGCCTGGAAGGCTGGCAGGTGAGATGGGCCCACTCCAGGCTCTCCGTTCGTCGGAGACATGGCTGCTTTCCTCTACAGGCACAGCACAGCTCTTCTCCAGACTTAATGATACTGCCCTAGGTGCAGACCTGCTGCAGAAGCCCCTCTGCACATTTGGCCACGAGATCAGGATGATCCCCCCCAGCCCCAGCCCTGTAAAGCAGTTACATTCACACTGCGTTTGCTGTGAGATCTGTGCTCTGACTATGGCACAAACCAGCACAAGCACCAGAGTCCATCCTGCCAAAATAGCCCCTCCCCTTTGCCAGGTTAAGACACTTGTTCAGCCATGGTGGGCCAGCTGCCCATCCCGGAGCTAAATTAACCCTACAGACTACACCCACCTGCAAAGCTGATATACAAACTAAACAAACGCCGTTCTTCTCTCCTGTTTGCCTCGAGCAGACAGAGCAGCCGGTTCCAGAGACAGCTCTGAACCATCACATTTAAGTTAGAAGCTACTTTGCAGGTGAAAATGGACAGTGGGACAAATGACACCAAAATTTAATTTGGGTGCAAGGACTAGTGGAGTTCATCAGCGGCTGAAAACAAGAAGAATGGAGAATGCTGATACTGATTATGGTAAATGGGGATTATGGTAATGTGTACAAATGCAAAGGCGGCCGGAAAAAGACACTCCTAGGTCAAGAGGTTTTTCTGGATCAGCCTTTAGTTTTGGTGATAATGCCCTGGCAGAAGGCTGACACAGCTTGGCTTTTAGACCAGTCAGGTTGGGCAGCAGCCAAGAACAGCACTTATTCATTACATGTAAACTGAGCAAATTGCTCAGGGAAGGGAGTCAATAAACATGGAGCCTCATGGCACAGTTTTCCCAGAGTGACCTTTCAAAGTATAATTGCATGTTAAAAGACTCGATGGCAGTTGTCTCTGATCAGAGAAGCACTAATCGAACTGGACTGGGGACTTATTTGTACTCAGGTGGGAGTGTGTTGGAAAAGGGCTGTGTGGATAGAGGCTGCTTT
The DNA here is from genome assembly GCA_036785705.1 of Acanthornis magna. NCBI lineage: Eukaryota > Metazoa > Chordata > Aves > Passeriformes > Acanthizidae > Acanthornis > Acanthornis magna. The sequence continues at coordinate 22,219,054 of JAWUZG010000090.1, forward strand.
TGGCTAGCTCCTATGGGAGGCTGTGATCAGGAGAGCTTCAAAAATTTTTGGCCTCAGGTCCTCCAGGGAAAGGAAGAAATAACACTGGTGATGCTGGGAAGCGTTTTCATTATCACTAAAATACCTATGGCTTACTGCTCTCTTCTCATCCAGTGATGATAACCACATTCAGATAACTTAATCTAGGGGAGATTTTGATTGTGTTCATGGAGATGCATGATCCTGATCCTGAGCTCCCCAGTCCCTTGGACCACAGTCTTCAGGCTGCAGCTCCAGCTCAGTGTCATGGCTATGGGGCCACCAATCATGAGAAGAGCTGGCTGTCCTCTCATTACCCCACCCTCACACTTCTTTCCTGGCAAACAGGCTTGACCCCAGCCCAAACAACCCACAAAACTGTCCTTATTCCTCCACAGGTAACAATCTCATCCCCTTCCTACGCCTAAAGGCCCTCTATTTAATTCCTTTAAAATTAAAATTTTCCAGCTGAAAAAGTGAACCCAAACCATCTCTGTATTATGTCAACACAATTGCACAAGTATTCATATCCCCAGAGGGTTAGGGGATCCTGTGTTTCTCTTCATCCTTGTGTTAGATGCCACATGTCATAACACAGTGTCGTTTCCCAGGACAGACACATTTAACCCTAAGGCAAACTAGCGCAAGGCATCGCAAATCGCACAGCAGTCAGAAATCGGCAAGAGACTGAGAGACATCCTTCCAGTTTCAGGGAGTTAGAAAGAGGCTTCAAGGAGTGCAATAAGGAGGGCTTGGAGCTGGGTGAGCACTCCTGGAACTCTTCAGAGGACTATGGATGAGGGGGTTTTCTGGAAGATGACCACTGCATGATTAATGACAGGTCAGGTCACTTAATGCAAATGCTTAGATTAACCTCTGAGATGTTGAGATGTGTCCATCTGTGAGCATCAAGGACAGAATTGACAAAGCCCATTTCTTCTTTCAAAATTCAGGCAGTATCACTGTGCTATTATGTCAAGAAAATTACTCCTTTGAGAAATTGAAACTGTTCCTTTTTTGGATGAACAGTACAAGGCTGATCCTTACAGAACCATAGAATTGTTTAGGTTGGAAAAGACCTCTAAGATCATTGAGTCCTACCATTAACTCAGCATTGCCAAGGCCACCACTAAACCATGTCCCTAAGTGCCACATCTACACACCTTTAAATACCTCCAGGGATGGGGGCTCAATCACTTCCAATGGGAAGTCTGTTCTAATGCTTTAACACTCTTTCCAAGATGAAATTCTTCCTGATATTCCTGAACTTCCCCTGGCACAGCTTGAGACTGTGTCCTCTCATCTTGTCACTGGTAGCCTGGGAGAGGAGACCAACCCCACCTGGCTAAACCTCCTTTCAGAGAGTTGTAGAGAGCGATTATCTCATCCCTGAGCCCCCTTTTCTCCAGGCTAAACAACCCCAGCTCGCTCAGCCACTGCTCATATGACTTGTGCTTCAAAATCTTCCCCAGCTCCATTGCTCTTCTCTGGACATGCTCCAGCACCTCAATGTCCTTCCCAAATTGACCGGTCCAGAACTGAACACAGAATTCGAGGTGTGCCCTCACCAGTGCCGAGTGCAGGAGGACAATCCTTGTCCTGGTCCTGCTGGCCACACTATTGCTGATACAGGCCAGGATGCCAATGGTCTAGCACAGACTTGAAGACAAGCACAAACAACCTGCCTGAACTCAGGTGAGGCATGCCAGATTGGAATTTATGTAAAGAAAGTAACATAGGAACAGGTTATTTGCCGTACAAATCCTAAGCACTGTTTTTCTCCACACATATTTTGACATATGTTTGTATTTGTTTTAGTTCATATTCCACTGTCCCCCCCAAATATTTGACTTTGACTTATATTACATTGCATGAGGTGCTCTAATTTAACAAGCAATGGTACCTCAGAGAGAATTTCTTAATCTGAACCAATGTGTATGATCTTCTAGAAATCCTTATGATGATGTATTGCATGAAGGAGCAGCAATAAACCTTTCTATTGGTGTCTGTAAAACATTTCACAACGTGTGCCATGCAAATCCTATTTGACCTTCTCAGCTTGTATCACCTGCTTGCATTGGAGGGCTACTTTTATGAAGAGGGTAGTGCACCATGAGACAGTAGAAATGAAATATTAGGAAGAACAATTGCCAAAGTGCACTGCCTGCTACAGCTTGCCTTACAGTTTGTTATTGCCTACCTTTAATCTTCTACAGTCACAATCAGTTTGAAAAGTGTCACCATCACCAAAGGCAAAACACAGGTCCCAGTAATCTCAGTTTGGACTGTCCCCAGTTGCACTCACAATCTGGATTCAGCACGGCCTGCACTTTGTGGCAGGAGCTTGAAAACCCACGTAGGAATCAGAGTTTTGGACCTGTGTCTAGCCTGGTCCTGTGGGGAAACAAAGAAAAGGGCTCTTGGTGTTTTCTAATATTTTTGTCATTTCATTAAATGGAAACAACATGAGTCTGCTCCTCATTTCTTGCAGGCTTTGGACATTGATTTTTGTCTGTTTGGATTTTTTTTTCGTCTGGGCAATTAACAGGGAATATACTTTAGCATTACCACAGAAGTTATCAAGGACCTTCACAGATTAATTACTTAATTTCGGGTTGGTTTTTTGCAAGATCAGATTTGGGCAGGGTCTCTAACCCTTTTGCCTGTCAATTCCTTTTAACATCAATTTTTTTTCTTGGCTTTCTTATTGCCAAAACCTGTTTCAGGCACTCATGAAGCTTGATAGGAATTGCCTTGAAAAGAGCTGAGTGATCAAAACTGACCGGACGTGCAAGATGAATATTCATGGTTTATTGAAGCAACCTCCACCCTCTTCTCAGAGCAGGATACCTTCAGCTGACCTGTTGTCTCTCATACAAATTACTGCCTCATTACCATTCGTTCCTCTGGAACTTAGCTGTGAGGGGCATCAAGCTCATGCTAAATAATTCAGAAAAAAAAGCAAAAGAGAACTGTGTATGATCCAGAGCGGAGGCACCTGAAATTCCCTGCTTTAACTGCAAACAGAATTGGACTTAAAGGGACTGAAGGAACCAACTTCTCCCCTTGGACATGAAGAATGGGTGTTAGCCCCTTTAGTTTTAGACATGGAAGGTAAGTGCCTGCATTTGCACAGATCACCTGTAGTTTCTCCTGTGGATGGTGGAGATAGGGCTTGAGGCTGTGATCCATTTCAGGTATTTAGACACCAGCTTCGGGAGGCGAGGAATAAAATCCTTACATTGCTCACATCAACCTCCACTCTTTTAGGGGATCAAATCTCCAGGAAAACCAGACTGAAACTTATCACAAACACCACAGGCTAGGAGCAAAAGGTACCTTGTGATTGCACTCCTCCCATATGTTAAAATTGTCACAGAAGATCATTCATTTACCAGCTGGCAATAAAAAAAGGTTACCAAAGGAGCATCCTGATCTCCAGTTCAGCAACAAACAGAAAATTTGATTTCCATTGTCCTCATTTCTCTGGCCTGCCAGAGCAATCCTAGCCTTTCTTTCACCAAGGTCTAAAGGGGAGAGCTCCACTGCTATCAGGATTAACAACTTTCTTCACAGCAGACACACAAAAAATTGCTGATAATGGAGGAAGGAGATGAGACAGGTGATTTTCCTCCACTTACCCATGAACAAATACACTGATGTTTGCAGAGCAGTCACTGGTTTGCAGAGAGAGCAGTTGTGCCTTAAAACCCAGGGCAGGAAGGGGCAGAGTGCCTTTTGTGGACCAAAATGATGTTTGGGAAAGGCATTGTGGTAACTCCTTTAATACAGCCAGATTTCATGTGCAGCAGGAAGAGGGGCTAAAAATAGAGCAGGATGCTAATGAGGGCCTGGCGCACACCATCTGCACGATGAGATTATGATTCTTTTTGAAAATGCAATAATTTAAGGGGTTGTTTCATTTTGTTTCTTTCTGCTGCTGCGAAATGTTCAGAAACACAAGGCTGTTTGGGTCTTCAATTTTTTCTCCTTAATCTTAGGAAAATGAAATTGTAATGGACAAAGAAGAAAACAACTAGAAGCAAGAGTTGCTTTATTTTTCCCAAGGCTGCTCACATGTGATCAGCAAACAAAGTGGGTCAGAGCAGGCTTTCATAACACTTCAGGTGGATTTCCACACAGCCCAAGATGGGGGTTCAGGATATTTTTTACACAGAAGGATTTAGATTTTTTTCCCCCGATTTGTTGCCTCTGTTGCAGGCAACACTGGGAGCTCCCGCTCTTCAGCTTGGGCACCTCTTCTCCCGAAATCCACCTGTCAGCACCAGGTTAGACTGGGACACTTGCTTTTGTGGGACACCTTGTCCTACACCATCACTTTGGGATGCTTTGTCTGTCCATTTGGCTCACACACTGACTTTCCCTGGGGATGAAACATTACACGACCCTGGAAGAAAGACAAGAGAAGGCTTGCTGTCATCTGGGAGGAGCACAAGCACAGAACCCAAATCCAGGCTGGGACGCAGCTGCTGGTGCTGAGGATGAGCCATCCCCAGCTCTGGTGCACCCAGGCAAAATTCCCCAACAGTTTGGGCACGATAAGGACATTGAATGATGCAGGCCTGCATAAACTACATCTCTGGAGGAAACCAGGCTGAAAATCAGAGCAGGAAGCTAAGTGCTCATGAAACATATCTTTTTTTTCCTGTCAGAGAGAGCCAACTACCTGCCTGTTAGCAGTCTATGTTGGTGGACCACAAAAGCATGCAGCAGATCAGGAACTGCTTTCTGTGTTTTCTGGCACAGGCACACTCATCTCACACACTCACTCATCTTCCTTATTTATAGGAATAATTGCTACTCTGGGAGGGAACAAAACAGGTATTGTCTCTTAATGCTCCCATTAAACAGAGCGCACAGATGGTAATTAATGCTTCATGGCATGACTACACTGTAAGGAGAAATTGCTGCAACAAGAAGTCACCCCAAGAACAGCAGGATTCAGATTAGTGTTCATTTCAAGATCAACCACTTCTTCTTTCCTTGAAGAGCTAGGGACCAGCTATTCCACATTATGAAAGATTTATTTGTCTGCTTTCATGAATTTCATGTCACAATGGAGCTTTGTTATCTTTAATAGATTCATGTACTCCATCCCTAGTGCTTTGTCAAATAATAATACTTACAAGGCAATAAAAGGGAAAAGAAAATACAAAGTAAAGAACCACCCCCTGTACCATAAGTCCTGGGTAGGTGAATGTGTGTGTTTGTTTGTGTGTGCATGTGTGTAGGAGAGGGGTTGTTTATTGCACCGGCCAGCGCAGAATTAAATAATTTATGTACCATCTACATGCAAATGTATCCTTCATTTAGGTAACAAACTGCACCTTTGTATAATTTACCCAAACAAAGGAGCTGCGAGGACAGCGCCACTTATCTTCAAAAATCAACTGTGCCTTTTCAAAAGGGATTTTTGTCTTTCTGTGAATTGATCAAACTTGACAAGTAATTTCAACCTAATGTTCACGGCTATCCTCCTCTCTCTTCACCATCTGTAGGTGAGAAATCCTATTTTCTGGAAGTGACAGGGTAATGCAGGAGGCTGCAGACAGCTGTAAAAAAAAAAAAAAAAATTGGTTTTCCCAGGGCTACAGGCAAACCAAGGGTGGATTCAGGAAGGATATGAGTGGTTTTTAACAAATGATGAATTCTTTATGCCCGCAACTGCCCAGATGGAGTCACGTGTTTTAAGCCACTAAGTTTAATGAGAGCATCTGAGAGATTAACACATTTCTGTATTTAAAATACCATAGTAGAAATGCTTCACTGGAACAGTCTTGCACTTGTTAGCAAATAAAGACTCTCAGAAGAAATTAATTCTGCAAACTTATTTCATCAATGAATACTACATTACAGACAAAGAGACTGAGTGCAAACTCAATTTGCTTCCAGATTTGTTTATAAAAATACCGGCTTTGGCTGAAAGCTGATCAGTCCTACATCAAGCAGTAGAGGTGAAATAGGAAAAAGGTCAGGTATCGTGCTGGCAGGATCACTGACATGACTGAGATTAATCCAAAACAATTACAAGAGAGTTTTGTGCAGATTTTCGTATTTTCTCACAGGAAGTACAATATCAGATTCAGGGCCATTCTTGGCCATATGAGGACACTTCAGGGGATACAGAGCAGTCCCCATGCACCAGCAGATGGAGATTCTTGTACCCCTAGGCCGAGAGTATCCAACCTCAAACATGAGCACATCTGTGTGTAATCCATATAAATACACCAATGCGGAGGGAATAATTATTTTCTTTTTACTATGCACATGGTTTCTCCCTTTCTGGATCACTGCTGCTCCTGAGAAATCGTTCAGGGCTGTTTTTTCTAACAAGTAGGAGGTCTTCATGTAGTACATCAGATGCCCTCAGACCCAGCTCAAAGTGAAAGGGTCTTTTATTCACCATGACTAAATCCAGATAGCTGGATCCATGAATTTCCTCAGCTGCTGTGTCCTGCTGCACGTGCCTTGCCCCCGAGAGACTAAAGTCGGGCTCTGTTCCACACACACTCTGCTTCCCACGCAGAGGCATCTCCTACATCCTCCTCTCTCCAGCTCTCTTCTGGGGATGCTTTGTTGGCATCTTTGGGACAGACCTGCCACACTAAGCTGAAGTACTCGTCAGAATGAGGGGCAAGGTGGTGGCCAGCAGGTGAGTAAAGGCTCAAGGGCAGCTGTAGGTCAGGTTAAAGCACCTGGCTGGGCAAGGCACAAGGGGCAGCTGGAGGGTGGCAATGCGCTTTGGTGTCACGATGACTTTTGAAGTTCTAAAATCTGCTTTAATTTCCCCATTAGAAGAAATCCCATAGCTTCTGATGGTTTTCACATCAGAGGATTATGTCAAAGCAGATTGAAAAGGTCCCTTGGAAGATTGAAAAGGTCAGGGTTTTCAGGTCTTCCTGTATTTCTCCCACTTTGTTTCCCTCCCTCAAGGATTTAACCAGACAGTCCACCTCAAACTTCACTAAAACAGAATGGGAAAACACAGTCAAAATCAATACATGATCACAAAATATCTTCTTCAGGAAAAAAAAAAATAAAAGAAGCTAGTGAAAAATTACATTTTTTTTATTAAAAAGAAAAAATCTCTGCTACAATCCTAAATGTATTTTCCCAGCCACCCCAGCTGAAAGAAAAATTAAGCTTCTTTCTGTCAGATAGTTGGACACCACATTATCTCCTCAACCAAGACAATTATCTTCATCCCAGGGTCTGGTCATTGCTGGGTAATGCAGGTCATTGGGTTTTCTGATTGCACAGGCAACAGCTGATCCTTTCGATTTGCCCTGTGAGGTCTCTGGCAGCAATGCAGTCAGTGGAGCAGGGGCAGACTGGCCATGCAAAGACAGAGGTGAGATTGGGTTTGGTCATTAGAATGGATTTCTGAGGCAGGAAAATGCCAGGTATGTTTGTTTCTACTTCAATAAGGGGGATGGGATTTCATTTTCACTTTATGTAAATAAAGAGCAGTTTGCCAAAATACATTGGCCTCTACTAACAACATTACCATTTCACATTAAACAAAACAAAGCATTTATAATAATTAATCAATTTCTTGAATCATCCAGTCTGGAAAAATACTAATATTTTTTCCCTCTGGGCTTCCTGAGATTGTGTGCGTAAACCCATTGTGAGGTCAGAGAGACAGACTCCACTGCTGAGCTCTCCTCTCCTCTCCTCTCCTCTCCTCTCCTCTCCTCTCCTCTCCTCTCCTCTCCTCTCCATTTATCAATCATCCATCAAATCAGGCAGGGCTGGACCTGCCAGTCTCACCACCAGCAGAAAAATGTTTATTAAGTTTTCCAGACCATTTGGGTCACTGAAGGGAGCGGGGCTAGAGCTCAATGCCAACAAAACCTTCATTTTTCTCTGAAAGGAGAGGCAGCAGCCTAAGATACTGCCAATTTTCACAAAGCCATAAAAGTCCAGCAGTATCACTAAGATAGGATTCAGTCCACAGCTCCTCATTATTCAAAGGGATGGGAGGATATGGAGACGCCAGAGTAATCTGGAGCAGACAATGAAAGTTGTCAAGTCTCTTCTGATTAAAACTGCAAATCCTACCACCCTAACCCTAATCCTTCCCTGTGGAAAGGGGAGATTAGTCTGGGTCCCGACAAAAGATAACTCTATCTTTTCCTTAAGTTACGTGTTAAAATTCAATCTGCTCTCAGGAGACAGCGGGCACGGATATTGCTATTTCTCTCCCCTAATTAGAAAACCGTAAGAAAGTAAACATTGCTGCTTGCGCAGTGACTGGCATAGCAGAGCTCTGTGCTCTCTGATTGCTTCATTAGCACGCTAAGACTACCCACGCTGCTGGGAGGACAACCACAGGGGTCCTTTTCCAGCCCTTGGGGGTTACATGGTGTTTTGCAAGATGCTGAAGCGATCCATAGACTTTTGCTTCCGTGTGGACAGGTGTGAATCCTCAGCAAGCGGGCATGCTGTCAGGGAGAACAACAGCATGCCAGGGCACTTCAGCCCCTCTGCCTTCTTGCTTCTGTGGACATTAGGTGCAATTTTTTAATGGGATCATATTCTGCATGATCTGCATACGCCGGGGTGATCCTGATGTCTCTGAGGCTCCCGATCCAGCCAAATCTTAACATCCCTACAAGCTGCCTTTAATGTCAGCGGGACAGGCCGTGAAGGCAGCTTTCTCAGCAGCACTCTGAAAGGTTGCAATTACGTGTTCTGTAACAAGGAGCTCACAGCCCACGGCAGAGCCTGAAATGGCCGATGCCCTGTGGGGATGGGGACAGAGGCAGCCCCACAGCCCAGCTGGCAGCCGATGGGGCAAGCGTTCAGAAGAGGCTCAGTGCTGGTCCCTGGTGAAGCATTCCCCTCTCTGGTGTCCTTTGCCATCCTTGGGTCCAGGAAGAGCCCCGTGCATCCTCTGCTGGCTGACACCTTAGCAGGAGCAGAGGCAGGAGTGCAAGGCAACCAAGAGGGAAGGACTGTCCAGGGTAGAGGGGCCTTTTCCAGCTCCCACTGCTGCCACCACTTCCCCTTCACAGCACGGCACGTCCTTGATGAAATTCCTTCACTCTGTTTTTCGAGCCACTGTGCTCACCAGTGCCTCCATACAGGGCTCGTAGCTTTCAGCAGGAAAAGGCTGGTTTTGGAGTATAAGGTGGAGCAGAGAAGACCTCCTGGAGAAGTGCAGTCACCACACGGCAGGGGACTCACTGCTGCTGTAAGGGTCAGCAAGGCCTGCTGAGGGGCATCAGAATGAGCCTCTGCCTTCACAAAAAAACCCTTCACAAAGCCTGGAGAAGATGACAGAGTAGCTGCCTGCATTGATGTGACACTTCCTTTTTGTTAGCCCAGCTGTGACGGTGCTCAAATGGAGACAATCATAAGTCTCTGTGGCTTGGTTTCCAAACCAAGCACAGATGAGACCTTTGCGATCAACTGGAAACCCCACTGATGTCTTTTAAATGTCCATGGGAGGAAAACAAAGCATTAGCAGTAATATTTATTTTTCACAGCATAACTGTGTTTTAAGGAGGGGAGGCCAATGCTCATTAGCAGCACAAATGTAACAACCTGTATTTTCAGGCTATTAATATGGTGGCTAGTGTTAATGGAAATATAATGGAATGAGATGCTTTTAAAAGGATGGGATTTAGCACAGTCAGGGAAAAAAATCAAAGGCATTAATGAAATTTTAATGAGAAAATCAGCTTGCAGTCATTTTACAGGTAATGATTATTTCCTTGATTTGGCTGGCCTGAATGGCTTTATCTTTGGTGGGATGCACTTGCAAGGTGTGAACATGAGGGCAGTGGATGATGCATTACAGGCCACGGCTATGACTGTCCTGGGAAAGAAACACGGTTTGATGTACAAAAGATTGTCTGCCTGGATGAAAGGCGAGAGCCTGACCACCCCCTTTCCACCAAAGGGCGAGGGAGGGCTCTCGAACATGGTTTGTCCATTGGCTGCTAGTGACACATCATATCACAGCTCATATCTTTCAATATTTGGAGTCACCTACCCTCCTCTGGAGCTGGAGCTGAGGCTCTTGGCATAGGTAGTGCACCCTGCCCTCCAGGAGCATGTGCTCCTAATTAGGCACTCAGGATAAACCCAGTAATACACAGGATTTGAGCCTGCCTTACAACACCCTGGAGGGACTGAGGGTCAGGCAGGAAAATTTCTCCCTTGTCCCACAGACACGGCGTCACCATGATCCTCTGCTTAGAGCACATCTCACTAACCCTGCATGTTTGGGAAACTGTATGTGAGTAGTATGGTTAAATTTGTGTGCATCTTAAAGGACATAGGCTCCAAGAGACACTTAGTGCCCTTCCTGGGGTCTGACATCTAGAATATCCTCTCACCCTTCCCCAGCTCTGCAGTAATTGTAGAGAGATAACTGCTTCTGTAAGGCATATTGTCTCTGGTCCCCCATAAAGAGCTGGATCATGGTAGTTACGCAGGAAAGAAACTCCCTGTGACAAAGACTTAAAACTCCTGGTGCCAGCCACTGCTGGCCCAAAATTGCTAAATTTTTGGGAAAGGGAGGAACTAATCACCTAGTATGAGTTCTTTGACAAAATTAAGGTCCATTTGATTTCACTCAGTACTCTGACACTGAGCTCAAAACTTCTTGCTGAGCTATGGCATGCACTTTAGGAGAACATCCAATTGCTTTCCAAGGTCACCAGCGAGAAAACAAGACTGAAGGCATCCAGGAGGATTGTCACTTATGGTGCCCTCTTTCTGAATACTGGTCATGCTTTGCATAAAAAGTAAACTTCAGCCCTGTCAGACTGAAATGATTTGTTAATTTTATGCTCAGTGCTCTGTCTCCACTTTTTCTGCTCACTCAGATGAATACTGTGTGAGCTTCCAGTGTGTGTGGGGGCTGTGTGTTTTGACAGGCTAAAGTCCAGGAAATATGTTATTGCCTGAGCTTTTCTCCTTCTTTTTTTTTTTTTTTCCTGGTTTTTTATGGTTTCTTTTTTGTTTGTTTGTTTTGTTCTGGATTTAAAAATATTAAAATGAAAACTCAAAGCCAAACCTTCATGGCTGAACTGCAGTGACTGTAATAGAGCAGGGTAGCTCTGACCACCTCAAAACTGTATTACCCATGAAATAAAGTGGACACATCTAATGTTCAGAAGTCACTGGAGAGACCATCCATCATTTTATTTTTCCCAGTAGATTTATTCTGTCATTTGGTTTTGGGATTTTTTCTTTCCAACATACCATGAAATTTAAAATGAAATATCTGCTCTGAGGAGAAAGGAGCGCAAGAAATGTTATAATTTATCTAAGGTGCTAAAGAAGAAGGGAAAAATTCAACAAAGATATTTTTTGTCATCCGCCCTTAAAACTAGAGTGTATTACTCTGAAACATGTAATACCACAAGGAGCCCTTAGTGCTATTTGCAGTATTGCTTCAAGCTTGGCTGCTCCAACTTAATTTCTCCAAGAGTTTCGACCTAAAAGCAAATTTTGTATGAGGAAATGACACTGCAAACATGGATCACACAGAAACACTTTTCAGCCTCAGCAGTAGTATCAGTCCCAGAAGCACAGGAAAACTGTGGGGCTGTGCAGAGCCCTTGTCTGTCCAGGCACATGGAGTCAAAAGGGATGAAGCAATGTGTGTCACTGACTCATGATCATTTTCTTGCTAGCCCTCCTGCAAATTTTGTATTAGTGAAATGCCATACCACAGAGTTTCATTTTAGTCCTTGTCACAGACAACGCAAAAATAGTCACCTTTCTTTTTTATTTTTCACTTTGATTTCATCAGCTGAATATTCTGTGGACTGAACTTGTTTGCTTTCAAATCCTGTTTCAGCAGATTACACAAATGTGCATTTACTATTCAATGGGTTATTGGCAGAATGGCTTGTAAACACTTTCCCGATGGAAAGCCGTGTCTGTGCTACCTCTTCCTATAGAGTAGGGAAATTAACAGTAGTGTGGAACCTCCTCAATTTTTTGCAATTGTCGGCTTTTTTTATGCAGAAAGCTGGACTTTGCAGCAGCAAATGCTCTAGCACGAGGAATCAGAGATCTCTCACCCAGTTTTGTAGTTTAAAATGTAGATGTTTACATCTAAAGCAATTGCTGTGACTTCCTTTCTATCCAAGGAAATAAGCACTCGGGGGATTGGGCCACAGGACCCCATGTAGGTGGTGGTGGCAGCAGACCCCCTGCACCCATGCTGGGCACTGTAGTCATGATGGGTCCCCCCAGCCTTCCTCAAGGGTAAGCCAATCTTTTCCTTAAAACTTGAGAACCACGTATTTTCAGCTTTGAGCTCAAGTCATTGATTTCTTCCCTCAGGGAAAAATTGAAGCCAGTTTGCTGATAGTGGCGGCATTTCTTCCTTTGTAATCCGTTTGAAAGAGGCAGGTAGCGCTACCAAGCTGTCCAGTTCATGGGATTTATTTGTGTTTTCTGCTCACTGTGAAGCTTTAAAGTGCCATGTAAGTATTATTGGGACTCTGCTTTCCAGACTATCCATTACCAGTCTTATTGCTGTGTAGTTGAGCACATAGCTGTCCTTTCTAAACATCAAAAAACCCCATCTTGTAAGGGCACTATTTATCTAGTTAGTTAGTTAGTTAGTTATTCCTGGACACCTTTAAAGGGTCTGGAAATTATTTATATTGAATTCTATATGTGTGTGTGTGTGTGCGCGTGTGTGTGCATGCATACACGTGTATATATGGCTCATATGTATTTTATATATTTATGTGTAATAAGTTGGAATTATGTTTGAAACAGATGATCCAGAAAAATAATTAACCAAGCATGAGCTGTGTCTCTTCACCTTCATTTTACCTCTGATGTGTGTATTTGCATGAGTGCCTTGTTTCCACTCTTGCTGCCTGCGTTAGTGACAACATAGCTTGTTAAAATAGACGTGGGATGCTGAAGCTGTGGTGCTGAGGAAGCAAGAGAGCTCCAGTGACTGGGAAAACTCCAACCATAGTATTTCCTGGGGTATTTACATGGCACGCTTATTGGTTAGCTCAATAACAGGAGGGTCGGAGGCCAGGCAGAAAGGAAAGCTATTGCTGCAGATGAACAATCCCCCAGCAAACAAGGTCATCCCAAGCAATGTTCGAGCTCTGTGAGAGGCTGCAGTGCTGCAGCCCAAGCCCCAAGACTCATTTCCCCAGGGCTGAATGAAGCAGGCAGCTAAGTCCCTTTCTGCAGACCAAGAAGTTGTCAAGGAGCTTGGCCATCTTCCAGGGCATGTCAAGCCCTTAGGTAAAATGGATAGGTCTGCAGACTGCTTTGCATATGTTTAAATCCCTTTCCTGGAGACTGTTACTGGGGATATCTTCTATTAAGACACTGTAAAAAAAGAAAATTTACCAGGCAGCTGCCTTTTAGTCTCTGCCTTCACCCCATCTCTCTGAGAGCAAGTGGGTGCTGCCTGTCCCTCTGTCATGGCCATCGGGCTGGAAGCAAGTCCTAGGCATGGCCCACAGTTCCCTCCCTGTCCCTCTCCCTTCCTTTGCCTTCTTTCTCTCTTGAAAACCATGTGTTCCCCTCCAGCAAAGTAGCGGAGCAGCACAAAGGTGTTACTGGGTGCTGCTGTGGTGGGAAACTTGGGGTCTAAAAGGACGGAGGGAGTGGATGAGGTGAAGTTTGGAAATCTGAGGGCTGACATGCCAGGAGGGTGCAAATCCTGGGAAAGGGGCTTGTCATCAGTTCCTTTGCCTAAATCACACATTCTGCGAATTGCTCCTTGCAAGACCAGAACTAACATGTCTTTTGGCTTCAGGGGGAAAGACTCTGCAACCCATGCTGAATCACAAGCTACCAACTTTTCTAACATGATGCCTCCCTTTTCGTGGAGAACTCAGCTAAGTACAGGCAAACACAAGGGACTTCAGCCATACCTGACTGCTTTTTCTACTCAGAAAAAATTAGTATGGCTCCATGTCTGAGCAAGTCTGTCCTGCTAGGAATTAAGGAAGTTTAAGAGGTGGTAGGTCTTACTAGCATAGCACAGCCCTCCACACCTCTGCACTTCTGAGCTGCATTTACATCAAGTCCCACTGTGTTGGAGCCACAGCCCTGGGGCTTTGCCACAAGCTGAAGTGGTAGAAATCTCAAAGCTACATTATTAAGAGGAAACATTTCAAATAGGGCAAGGCCTGGCCCTCCCTTTTGCCTGATGACATTATTTTGCCTGTAAAATTTGTATCTCCATGTCTGCGCTTGCAAAACACTTCTCTGTGTACTTGCATCTCTCCTCACTCCCATTTATCCCAGCAAATAGCTGAAGGTGGCAACAGTTTAATCTGAGCTTGCATTTCAATCCCAAGTGGAAAGAGTCTGTGCAAATTGCAAGGCTGACCTTCTGAAAATGAGGCCTTGAGTTACCCCTCTCTTGTATTTAACTTGCGATTTACCATACGGAGGGAAGATAAATTAGATAGGTTAATTAAGAAGCCCTGGAATTCTGTTCATCATTGTGCTATGCAATCACAGATGCATCTTGCCTTTAGGACCCTGAATATGCTGACATGAAGCCTTTTCTGCATGCCAGCCTCGTGGCATCTCCATCACAATAAAGAAGTGGGAGGGGAAGATGGTTGGAGTAGCCAAGCAAATCAGGAAAAACAACCAGCTAAATTGAGTGCTTTCTAATCTAATGCATTAAAGTCATACTCAATAAAGCTTGCCAACAGTCCCTGGCCTCTCTGCTGCAAAGTTCACAGAGGCATCTGATTAGAATAACATGTGTCTTCTAAAAATCCTCTTTTAGAAAGATTTTCATTCTGGATAGGGAACACGTAATGAATTGGAAATGTCCCGTTGGGAGTGTGGGGTGAAGGGGGCCATTCAGCAAGCTCACCCAGCCCCAGAAGTCTGACTGCTCTCTGCCTGCTGCAAGATGGAAAACCCATCAGCTACAGCAAGTTTTTACTCCCTGCCAAAAATAAATAAACATAACAGAAATAGCCCTGATCAGTTTTGTATTCAACTACTTTCCTGAAATTATGTGAAATCCAAGCCCAGTTCCAAATACCAGCAATAGCAGTGACATATCCAAGAGTCCCTAGGAACCTCATCCTTCAGAAAAGTGTCGGCTTCAAAATGTGTGTTACATTACTTAGAGTTACTTGTCCCAGGTGAGGGTCTTGAGGTTTAAGGGATGAGAGTGGACAAGGTCTGTGGAGAGATTAGGAATATGATGAGCAGATGGACAACCACCGTGTCACATCGTGAGCAGAGGGGCAGAGCCAAGCTGTGACATGGGCTGTCAAGAGTAAGAGGAGAGAGGTACTTCTTAGTTTTTTTCAGACAAGTCTTATGTCTGAATCTTGAAAACCAGACCACATGATATGTTGTAAAAGAGTACAGATTGTGCAACAAATGCTTTGTCTGTGACTGTATATTTGCCTGGAGCAGCTTCATGGGTTGTGTGCATCCATGCTCTCTTTTTTTTTTTATATTCCCTTGAAGAGTCTGAGCTTTTTCCACTTACAGAATAGTCCATGTCAGCACCCGAAAAGGAGTACTTTCCTGGGCAGTCTTGGTCAGTATAATGCTCTAGCTCTGGAGAGGTTCCTTAGCGGGGTCGCTTCCTGCTTCCCCCACTGCCATCTTAGCAGAGCACATCAGCCTGAATAATGTCATAAACGGAGTGTCAAACCTGCTTGGGTGGGATTGTGTTGGTGTGTTGCATTTCACACTGGTATTAGAGCCAAGAAACCCCCCAGGGTCTCTCAGACCACACCTGAGCAAAGCTTTGCTGGCAGCGATGATATTCAATGTACCTTCCCTTCTTACAGTTGGTTTCTCCAGACTTCAGTATCTTTGCAGCCTGGGACTCTTAGAGGATGTATGATGGAAAAGCTGTCTCTGTCCAAGATGTGCCTATAGGTGTCATGGAGAAGGGGAGAGAAGGGTGGATATTCAAGGGAGATCCATACTGGCCTTGACTGGACTCAATGATCTTAGAAGTCCTTTCCAACCCAAATGGTTCTATGTTTCATAGCCCTTTTTCAACAATTTGCTGAATTGCTGAAATATGACAAAGCTCAAGGTGATTTAGAGGTCCTTATGCCCAGTCAGAGCTCTGGCCCTGGCCTGGAGGGTTGGGATAACATCCCTTTTCTAGTCCAACTTCACCTGTGACAGCTGGGAACATGGAAGGTGAACAAATCTGCATGACCCTCTGCTCCTTGCCCAATACCCACACCACCATAAAATCCAGTTGATGAGAAAAGCCTAGGATAGCTGAGAAAATGTACAGTCAAAACAGACTTGCTGTGTATTGGTGCATGGGAAGAGCCTGTAATATAAGCCTTATTCTTCAGTTGCATCTACAGTCCCATGACCTCACACTTTCTTTGGAAAATTGGACAGGAACGAGGACATGCCTCGTGATATCTGATACCTGGAGGACCACCGAGCTGTCTTGGATTTGCAAATACACTTTAACTGTGCAGTAAACCATTCTTGAAATTTGGTGCCAGACTCTGCTTTTATTTGCTCTGATAAAAATGTTTCAGTACAGTACTGGTTTTACCAGGAATTAGACTGCCAGCTTTTGCATGGCATATGGCATTTTGTTGTATCAACAGCTAGGTATTTACAGGCATGTCATTTTATGCCTAAGGCCAGCTTCCGCCAGGCTGGGAGGGTTTGCACATATGGTGCAGATTTCCATAAACAAGGAGCTTAGGTAGAATAGCAGAACATTGGAATGTTGTGCTCAAGTCTGATAGAACCTTGAAGAATTGTAATTTCTTCTTGCTTGTTCCGTCTTGGAGATGTACAGCAATGCACTACCTCTAACCATTCCCTTCAGTGTGTGACAGAGAAAATAATTTTCCATTCTCTTTATGGAATTAAATTAACACTGTTACAATTCCTCCTTCAGGACGTTTAAGAATATATAAGGAACCTGTTTCTAATCTCCATCTGACACACACACCCAGAGTTTTGTACTTCCAATATAAGTGAAATTTACTCCAATCCCCTGGCTGCTTCCTTGTCGAGTGCTCTTTTGCACTGCATATGAAATCTCTGACTTTTAAAATAGTTAAAAATAGCTATGGGTTAAGAGCACTTGAACCTTCTCTTTGAAGACTAATTTAGAAAACCTGACAGGGTTCATCATTCTGTTCCTGATCAGTACAATCTATTAACAGCGTTGGCGGTGAAGTACCAGCTAGACCAAGGGAAAATGACTACTCTCAACTAAGCTGTTGAAATAAAAAGATATTAAGCAAAAGGCTTGGACATAATGCAGTAATGACCTTCATCAGCTGAAATGTTTTTCTGTTTTAAGTGAATTAATGAGCTATAATTATTAGTGATCTTGGGGACGGTGATAAGAGAAAGCATTTTGCATAATACAAACAGAACAACACAAATGGAAGCCCTGTCTGTCTCAATCAGACAAGGTCTCTTTTGTTGTAATTAAATGTTATCACCTTCATTACTTCTTAAAACGTGCTTCGCAGTTTATACTTTGACATCCTCATACCACCACACCTTTGCTATTTATGGTACAGTCACATTTGCCATAGCAATGGAGGTTTTGAAAATGTTTTACCTGACTTTTAACAGATGGATGTTAATGGGATATTTATTTACAGAATAAAATTAAATTGAAACTGAATCTTAATGCACAATTTACATAATCAGCTTTGTTCTGAGCTGGTGAGCTGTTTTTCCAGCACTTGGGACCCTTCAGTCACAGCTTCATCAAAGAAACAGCCACTGAGAATGGAGATTAAACAATTTCCTAAAGCTAGAAGTCTTGATGAGAATCTATTATTCCATATTAGAATCCCATAATTTCTCCAGACACTGCCATAAGATCAAAGATGTATGTTAGAGCTTTGGCATAGCCCATGATCAAAAGGATGATGTTCAATTTGCATTTAGAAAACATTTTTGCCAATTATATTTTTCTGATGATTTGGAAGTTTTGCTATTTTACCTTTTTGCACCAAAAGTATTAAAAAAATCTATGAAACCAGAGGCATAGAAAGGCTGAAAAACCAAAATGTATATATTTGCAGCATATTTGGAGAGACTTGCTTCTAGTATTTATGCACTTTACCTACAATCCTCTGCCCTGCTGACGATCAGCTCGGCTGGAGTTTTGCTACAGGCTTCAAGTGGCACAGGACAGAACCCTCAGATGCAATGTTAAAAACATGCTTGGTGCCTAATCCCTGGCTCTGAGGCTGCATGAAGGGCTGTAGAGCTGCATGGGGTTGTTCTGACACAAGTGCAGGACCCAGAACTTTTCCTTGTTAAACCTCACACAATTGGCCTGAGCCCATCGATCCGGCCTCTCCAGATCCTTCTGGAGAGCCTTCCTGCCCTCCATCCGAGCATCACTCCCGCTCAGCTTGGTGTCCTCTGCAAACTGACTGAGGCTGCACTCCATCCCCTCATCCAGATAAGCCATAAAGATATTAAACAGGACCAGCCCCAGTACTGAGCCCTGGGGGCATCACTAGTGACTGGCCACCAACTGGATGTGACTCATTGACCACCACCCTCTGGGCCTGGCCAGCCAAACAATTTATAACCCAGCACCCATCCATGCCAAGAACAGCCACTTTTTCTGGGAGAATATTGTGGAAAACTCTGTCAAAGGCTTTACTGAAGTCGATGTAGACAACAGCCTTTCCCTCAGCTACTAAGCAGGTCACCTTGTCACAGAAGGAGATCAGGCTGGTCAAGCAGGACCTGCTTTTCACAAACCTGTCCTGGCTGTTCTGCATGTGTCACGTGGTGGCACTCAAGAGGATCTGCCCCATAACCTTTTCCAGTACTGAGGTCAGGTTGACAGTCCTGTAGCTCCCCAGACCCTCCTTCCAGCTGACTGGAGGTTGGAGGGCTGACTCCTGGTTAGCCAGGACTGTAGGTAAATGATGGAGAGTGCCTTGGTGAGCAGTCCCACCAGTGCCCTCAGTATCCTTGGGTGGATCCCAGCTGGCCTCATGTGCTTGTGTGTGTCTAAGTGATGAGGCAGGTCACTGACCATCCACCCTTGGATTATGGGGGCTTCATTCTGCTCCCTGTTCCTGTCTGCCACCTCAGAGGGCTGGGCACCCTAACAACTGATCTTACTATTAGAGCCTGAGGCAATGAAGGCATTAAGTACCTGGACTCTTTTCTTCATCCTTTGTCACTATTTCCCCCCACATCCACGTAAGGATCAAGATTCTCCTTAGGCTTCGTTTTGTTGCTGAAGAATTTATAGAAACAATTTTTATGACAGTAACCAGGTTAAGTTCTATTTGAGATTTGACCCTTTTAATTTTCTCCCTGCATACCCTCACAGCAGCCTAGTGTTCCCCCTGAGTTGCCTGCCCCTTATTCCAAAAGTCATAAACTCACATTTTTTTCCCCTTAGTTCCATCCAAAACTCTCTGTTCAGCCATTCATCAAGTGATGTGACCATCTCTGGGGCCTCGACTCTTCCCACATAACCTTGGCCACTCCAGGCTCTCTGCAGTCAGCAGAGAAAGACCTGTACCCTCTGGCAATCCTACCTGCTCTATCAGAAGTACCCATCAGCTTCAGAAGTGACTTCAGGTGGCCGCGGGTCTCAGTTACTGCTTTCATTTAAGTGCCTCCACCTAGGTGAGATGAATATCACTTTGGAAAATGTGGTGAAGTTTTGAAGCTGTCTGCTTTAAAACCAGCCAATGGCCACTGTAAGAAAGACTTTCTTCATGAAACTTGTCTGAGGAGTTACTCCCCCTCCTCTTTGCACCGTTGAGTAGTGTGTGCTCAAATTGGATGTCAAAAAATGAAGATGACTAGTTCTGGTTTAGCACAAAGGTTGAGTGAAAGACTTCCATCATATCCTGCATTTAAATGTACACTTACGGCTAATTCTGAGCTAAACTGGAACTGGCAATGGGAAAGAATAAACTGGGCTGAGGAGAACACCAATAAACAGTCTGCACCATCACGGAGACCACGGCTTTTGGCCAGCACCACAGCTTTTGAAGCACACCCTCAATTTCATGAAATCACAAGCAAAACTCTAGGAAAACTGTCTTCAGCAGTTAGCAGGACCAAGCCAGGACTCAATGAAGCTGAAAACACTTTGAAAAAAATTCCTAAATTGCAATTTAGGGATGGGAGGATGTGGTGGGGCTGCTAAGATGAGCACAAAAGGCCAGGGTGGGTGTTCTATGAACACAGTACAGACCCATATGTATTAGACTGTCTAGTAAGAAACGAGAACAGGAAAGTCAGCATTTGCACAGAGCCCAACTAGAGGCAATAATCCAATTTACAGGGAAGTAAAAGGCTGATGGTGACCTTGCCAAAAATCCAGCTGTCCAAAAATAGTACTGATAAATGAGTAGTGCAAAAATAAGGAGCTAATCAGCAACAATAAGGAGAAAGACAGAAAGTTTGTCTCTCTGCAAAAGGTAAATTATGCACTAAGAGAATGACATCCATCCATTTCAACACAGAATAGCTACCAGTTTCCAGGGACTTGTAAACCAGTGAGCAGACTAGGAAAATGTATTCAACTTACCCCATTTTTTTTTCCCCAAAGCTGCCTAAATTTTAGGATAAGTTCTTCCTGGAAATACCTGCTGTTGCAATTTTCTTCCATTTGTACTTTAAACAGGGTGCAAAAGCTGTCAGTCCAGCCATTCTCACAGCACACACTCTAGAGATGCAGACCTGTAGGATGGCCCCACTGAAGTGGTTAATGGCCCTGGCTGGGGACACGGAGCTATGCAGAAAATGGACAGCACTTAGGACTGTCCCTGTGCAGTCCCGTGGCACTTGCAGGCAGCTCTGTCAGATCTCACCATCTGTGCCCTAAGCATTAAAGGATTGAGAAATACTCGTGATCATCTGCCTTTCCAGCAGCACCCAGAAATGATCCTCCACTGTTGTCACCGACTCCCTTTGGTAAAACCAAAGGGAATTTAACCAAATAAGCACAGGCCGGAGACTTGGTGCTTTCTGGGACTGTGAGAGTTTGAATAGCACAGAGTCCTCTGCAAGATTAAGCCCCGGGCAGCCATTTATGGACGTTGCCATCTCCCATAACAGACTTTAGGAACCTTGAAGGAATGAGTGATTCAACTTCTCTGCGAGAGATGCCAAAAAACATGCACCAGGTATAGAGTTTTTTATAACCAGGAAGATCAAAGATCCAAAGCAAAGTGCAAAGGACTCACAAAACCTAATTCCCTCCAGGAACAACATTAGCATTCAGGAGAAGTAGTGTGTTCCCCTCAGGATCCTACATGTGTTCATGACATTTAAGCTCTGCCCAAACTAACTCAATTTTATTCACAAAGTAATAATTTCTCCACACAATGGAGAGACCTGAGTCAGCTGCTTAATGAAGGCATCTCACAGAAAGCAAAGCCAAGGACTGGGATGCACTCCCAAGCTTGTGCCACTTCACCACTTGATGAAGAACCTCCTCTGCCTGGGACTGCCAAGCTTCTCACTCAGAGAGCTCCAAACCAAATGCCTAAGTCGGAGCTAATTGTCCTCGAAGTAATTATAGAGGCAACAGACAGAAAAAAAGGACTCCAACTGGTGACACAGCCTACTTTTTGTATAATAGAAGTCAGATAAATTGCAGCCTGAAGGTGCTCATTCCTTCCAACAGGATAGAAAGGAAGCCCAGAGAAACTGTCTGAGATCTGGATGTCCTGTCCTGGATGGACACATGGCATTAGGTGAGATGACTCCCCCCAAACACCTGGTGGGAAGATGCACTCCCGAGTGTCTTTCCTGCCCATGTATAGGGACACGGCAGGAGCCAGGATCCTGACCACTGGCAAAAAATGGTTTATTTCTTCTAACAGGACACAAATTATTTTGTTAAGATAACAACACATGATCAGAGCTTTTTCTACTGCTGCCCACCTCAGAACCTCTGCACTAGGGTCTTCATAGTCCTGCTTCTCCCTCTTACCAAATTTTACATTCAAACTCATTGAGGGAGATGGCAAAGAGAAAAGCAGCATGTGTGAAAGCACAGAGGCATGAACATATTCCCCAGCACAGCACTGAGGTATTTATCTATTTATAGCTGTGATCCAGTCATTAAGCAGGAGCTGTCTGCACATCCACCTATTAATAAACATTGCTCCTCTTCTTCTCACCTGATCCTTACGCATGCAGCCCTACCTGCACCATTGAGAGCCAGCCCTTTAACTTCAGGCGTGAGAGATTTGCCTCAGCATCCCAAAGGCCTAACAGCAGAAGAAAATTCCTACTGTTTTAAGTCTCTGAAGTAAACAGTCATCACTTGTACTTGGCATGCTGTTGTCTGAGGGAAACCCAAGGTGAAAGATAGCTCATGCTTTAGGTAATTTGGTGCCAAATCACTTAGAGACCTTTAAACTAGAGTGACAACCTGCTTTTGGGGTCCTGTTGCAAGAGATAAACCTCACTGAAACCTCTCCTTTGCTTTACAGTAATGCTCCTACAATTGCTCTGCAGAAGTCTCCTTGCATCTGTCTTGCCAGATTACCTAAAGGCTCCCATACTGTGCCTGAAAGATTGTGACAAAGTGCACTGCATCCAGGCTGTCCAAGACAGAGGAAAATGCATTTCTAGCCACTCTGGCCACACAATTGAGAACAGACTGGAATTTCAAACCTGAGCATA
This sequence comes from Acanthornis magna, assembly GCA_036785705.1. NCBI lineage: Eukaryota > Metazoa > Chordata > Aves > Passeriformes > Acanthizidae > Acanthornis > Acanthornis magna. The sequence goes on from JAWUZG010000090.1 coordinate 22,241,722, forward strand.
TCAACAGGCTCTCATCTCCTGTGTCAGCAGATCACTGGAGACTGGCTTGTCCATTATAGTGTGAGCAGATGCCCTAGCCATCAAAATGCTGCTTTTGGCAACCTACTTGCTTGCTCTGAGGCAGCTGAAAACCTGCCTTATGTGACTACCCAAGAAATCAAGAGGGAACTCTTTGCTCCGTGCAGGAGATGCGCTGCTGCCTGCTCCATTCCCTCCTGTGACCCCACCATGATGTCTAGGAGGAGGGATCCTCCTTTTTTAATCAACACTTTGTAGCAGAGCCTGGGAGAATGTCCTTGGACTGCAAGCTGGGAGCCATAGTTCTCACTGTAATCAGAGCTGAGATCCTCAAGCAACTACCTTCTGAAAATCTAGACCTTGTTATCAGAAACTTGGGAAAAAAATGCTGAAAAAGATTATTCCTGAGAGCAGGCAAATTCATGACAGTCACCCACACCATATAACCAGAAGGTGAAATATATCTAAGTGGTGCAAGAAAGTTTCAGAACCACACGATGTTCCCCAGATGTCTTCAGGCTCTATTGGACTTTTATTAGGTTTCCTGAAAAAAGGAGAGAAGCTCTCCAGGAACTGAATAGCAGTTCTTAGCACCAAGCTTCACATGTCTCCAAGCTGGTGCTCGTTTGCCAGCTTCTGTCCTGCTTCTTCATGCATTGGGGAAGTGATGGCAATGATCTCCTTTTCCAACACATCCATTTGAGCTGTAATGTCTGACACAGTGTTTTTCACAGCATTCAGCTGCAGCTTCAGTTTATTGTAATCTTCTTGGAAGGATCTGTTCACATCACAGAGATTGTGACAGCACTGTTTGTCCCCAAGGGAGGGTGATGGTTCATTTTCAGGAAGGTTCATTTTCAGGAAGGTGCGGAGCAGCTCGCATAAGTCCTGGAGAACCCGGAGGATTTCATGCTCTCCCTGTGTACTTGGGGCCGATTTGATCTTATTCTGAGTCGGAGTAGTGCTCTCCTTTTTACCTTCACGTGTCTGCTGGGGGACTGGGGCAGGGCTACCTTTCTCCACAGCTGCCATGGTGTCAGTGCTCTTCTGAAGAGCTGAGCTGACATCTTTGCTCTCTTCATGGACAGTGACTGCTTTTTGACCTTTCCAGGTAACAGGGAGTGTTTTATTCTCCTGCTGGAAATCCTCAAAGATTTTATTCTTTTCCTGGACTGCCTGGAGAGCTTTGTGGCCTGGGCTGAACTGAAAGCCTGTTTTCCTCTCTTGGAAGATTGGAAATGGCTTATTTTTGTTCTTGAGCCTTTGCTGAACAGCATCAGTGTAAATTACCTGGACAGCTTTGTTCTGTGACTGGAGATATTGCAGTGCCTTGTTTTCCTCCCAGAGCAGCCTGTTTTTGATCCAGAGGACTTGGTTTTCCTGCCAGAGCGCTCTGTTCTCCTCCCAGATGCTCCACTCATCGTGTGCCTTCTTGCTGAAGAGTTTCTGGAGGGAAGGAGAGGGTGGCTGGCAGCAGATGTCCCTCACCCATTTCCCATCGATAAAGACACACATCTTGTCCCTTGGCTTCACCCAGGGGGTGACACAGCCTGTCTCGGGCTCTGCACGCTGCATGCTCTGGTTCTTCTCATCAAAGGCAGACATGGCCCTTCTTTGGCAAATTGAGGAGGACTGTGTGAAAAGGCTTCTTCCAGGACTTCTGCAAGAGGACACTGACCACTGTCAAGGCGGTGGTGACACAGCGAGGCTGGAGAAGCTCAGTTAGGACTGAAAGAATAGGGGACACAAATGCATAGACTTACTGCCAAAATTCCAGAACTAAATTACATTGATGACAGGAGAAAGCGAATAGATCAGTTCTCACAGTCGATGGAGTTGCCCCTTTGATGCTAAAAAGTAAGGAATATACCAGATCCCTACTTGGTAGAAGCTGAGAAAATGAGGATTGGAAGACAAAGCAGCTCTATGGTAGCACTAAAAACTTCCATATAAAAACATGGACTTTCCCTTTATCTCCTTACCTCATTTTTACAGACCCATAAGGGAGTAAAATGCTAGAATATTTTCTTTCTCAGAATAGCCTGTTCCCAAATGACTGACAGAAAAATGCATTAAAAATGTTATGAGGCTGAAACAAACCCTTCAAAATAAAGCATTTTTAAAGGATCATAGGAAAAACCTGGCCTTGAGAGCAAGTTTTTCTTGTTGATGCTGAGTAGCCTGTGTTAACAGAACATCACAAAAATGCAGTGGCAGCTTTGCTTTTTGATCTTAAAATCCACGCTATGCACAGATAATTTGAAACTCCAAGCCAAAGCCTTGGGACATCAGGACCGAGACAGCTTGGTTGCTCTTTGCACGGTTTTTTGACAAGCTCCCATCACCATGGTCCAAAACCTGTCACAACCCATAGATAATTCTCCATCTTTCATTCTCATTTCTCCCATCACTCTTCCTCTTTATGTCCTTTGATAGCTCTGTTATTTTTCTTGCATTCTAGCCCTGCAATAGTGATTGCTTATCTTTTTCCTACAGTCCATCTGCCTCTTTTTCACATCATCAGAAAACTCATCTCTAAAATCCATACTGCAGGGCCAAACCTCTAATGCTTCTCATTTCAGACACGGAAACCTCAGACTTATCTGTTGAACACTCTTCCCCCCTTCCCTCTACCCAAAATACTGCAGCTTAAATCATCTTCTAGCCATGAGTGAACTGGGGCAAATGAAAGATTTCAGGTCTTTTATATGGGGGGAAGAAAAACCAACAAAAAAACAGACACTCAGAAATTACTGTTTTGTGCAAAAGAAAAACTTATTTTCTGCAGGTTTAACCAAAATCAAATTTATGTAATTTTCATGATGAAATTATTTGAGTTAAGGTTGAACAATTTTTTATAACCAAATTGTTGGGATTGTCAGGGTTTCTGCACAGTGTTTCTAACAGCACAAATGTGCCTTTTTCTAGTTAAAAAAAATAGAAGTTATTTGTCAAATTTCACTCAGTAGTAGACTCAGGTCCACTCCTCTCCCTGCACTGAGGTCCCCCAGCTTCCCTGCTGTCCCTTTGAAAGCCTCGCTCTGCCTCTCTGTCTGTGAGGAGACTTTTACCTTCATGAATCTTGCCCTCATATCTCTACCCCGAGCATTAAGCAGAGGGTGACCACCATACACAAGCCCCTCATAGCCTCCAGCTCTGCCATCACACTGTGCACTGCTTTCCTATTCCTATTCCCTCTCCTTTTCAAAACCTGTTGCTCTCCCCTTTCCCTGTCATTTCCACCAAACAGCACTGCATGTCCAGGCTCCTCCAAGTTACTTCTGAGAGCCAGCATCCACAGATGCATCCTGCACCTCTTCCCAAACTGGTCCAAACACTCATAAAATTACTGCTTCATTGAAAATGCAAAATTCCTTCATGTAGGAGAGGCCTATTGCAATATAGGTCTATTTGCAGTAGCACTTGATTTTATTGCGACAGGGTTTCCATCTGACTTTCAGGGCTGTCTTCCGCATCGCCTGCTGCTTTATCTCACGTCAGATTTGTGTTTTCATAATATCATTCCCCTGCTGAAAAGGATTTCCTCAAAAACTCCATTTTGGACATTTTTGTTTCCACTTACACTATGTCCAGAGCCATGCATCATTCCCTCTCTTGCACCCTTTCCCCTGCAGCCTTTGCAACACATCCCATTCCACTGGGGTGCCCAGTCCCACTGTTTTCCCCAATAGCCCCAAAATGGAGGTGGAGTAGGGGATGAAGGGATAGGGGGAAAATCAGCCACATAGGGAACAGACCCCTAAGCATCCAGGGAAGGTGCAGAACCCATTCAAAATCAGAAGCCCAGATCCATGCACCACTGCATATCACGGACAAGCAGCTGCAGTTCTTAAAGTCACTTACGGATAAAGTGTTTAGATTGCATATTTTCAGGATAAACAGAAAGGTATAATATATATGACTTTGAAGGACATTATCTCGGGGACAATTAAACTTGACAGTGCCTCTGTCAGCTTTTTTGTGCAGCAGGGGAGACATTGACCCAGGCTTCAGAGAGATACTCCAAGTTCTCAATGCCTCCCATATGATGTTTCCCCCATGTCTGAGCAATCCCGGGAAACGCTGGGCAGCAGGGTGGATGGGCAAGGTAGCCAGCTGTGGGGAAGCCACACCAAATCAGGACAGGCTGGGCAATTTGGGAGCACCACATTACACAGCCAGCACATGCTCACCTTCTCAGCGAGGCCAGCGGTGTTCCCTCTCCCCGTGGTAGAGCGAAGCAGCCCAGTCCGAGGTCTCACTGCTGCCAGGGTGTCCAGAGGCGATGGGACCACAGCAGGGGACAGGGACCGAGGGTGATGTGAGCACTGACAGGGACCTTGCCTCAGAAGCAGCCACCTGCCTGCGGATCAGGGGCTGGGAGCTCCTGCACACCCTCCTTGCACAGCCACTCCTGCACGCCCTCCCTGCTGTCCTCACAAGACTGGCTTTCATTTTTCCCAGCACTGCTCTTTTGGGTTGTTTCTCATGGAAATGACCTCTCTGCTAGCTCGGCTCCCATGCCCTTTCCTGAACCCAGACTTCCCTATCTCCCTTTGATGCTCGTAACTGAGAACAGTTTGGACAGATTCTTTCTCCGTCACATCCTCTTAAAACAAATTTTGCTTTTATTCTGAATCTTCAGATTAGGTTTGTTGCTGATCTGATGGTGATGCATTCAAAAATCACTTCCTTGTATGCGCTGTGAGAGTTAAGTTATTTTCCAATGACAGAATCGGTTTAAAGTTCCTCTTTGATTATAAGTTTAAGGGCAGAATATCACTGAACCCTATTAAGAAGAAAACAGAGTGTACAGGGCATTCATGCATTGCAAGTTTAGATATTATTTGTAGCAGACATTCCCGCTTCCACGTCTTTACATTTCTAATGAAGCCTTTCTTATTTGTTACATCTTTCAGAAGTGGAAGGGTTTTTTTCTAATCAGGGTTCTTGAATAATAAATACAGCACTTAATTTCTTTTCCAGTGAAAATTACAAAGTTGACATCAGCCTCAAGGTGACTGCTATTGCTTTAGGAACTTGGAGGTACAGTTCAGCTTTGGTGTTATATGAAAATTACAAACTCAGGTATAAAATCCTTCTCTGTAATTGCTCCCTTGCTTATATTTAATCTTAGACAACAAAAACCCCCACAGGTTACCATGGCAACTCCCCAGGGAGCATCCTTCTTTATTTGAGCTCCAGGATCCTGTACTGAAAAACAGAAAAATATCCTCAAAAGAGAAAATATTTTATCATGGGATGCTTCTGCTTGGCCTGCCATCAGATGGGAATTTAAGGGTGCTACCTACTACAGGGAGTTTTCAGGAGAGGTGACTGAAATGGCCAGTCTGAACTTCTGCAGAACTGGGGCTATGGACATTTAAAGTGACCTTTGATGAACATTTTAAGGTCTAAGAGCAGACTAGAGACTGAGTTAATAGAGACAAGTGCAGCTCAGGACTGCTCAGCAGGCAAGGTCTGCTTAATCCAGAACCATTGAGAAGTAAGTTGGTAGTACGTGTGCCTTTGCTTTTCTTATACAGTATTTCCTTAAAGTTTTGCAAAGCTCTTCTGCCAAGTCATTTTTTTGCTGAAAATTATGAATTCAAATGCCAATACATTTGGATCAAATTTAGTGAATGTCATCAGATGTGTTTACAGACACATCAGAATTGAAAATGCTGCAACAGCTCACTGCAGAATTTTTTATAGCAGCTACACTGATTTCTGAGCTGGACTCTCAAAAGGACTGAGATGTCATTCACGAGATTACAAAGGCAGAAATAATGCTGAGTGTGTTCCACTCCCTGCCAAGAGACAAGTAACCCCTGCTCTGTAAGAAGGGCTTGAACTAACTTGCCAGCTGAGTGCTTTGTCCACAGCTTCAGACCCCTCCATTTCTCAAAGATGTTTCACTATACAAAGAATTAAATATTAATTGGAACAAAAGCCTTTCTCCCTGTCCTACCTGCACACCTTATACCAGGCTGCTCAGCTGGCTTCATTGTCCTTCTTAGAGATTATCTGGTTCTAGAAAGGATCCAGTGGGAGAGTGTGATCCCAGACACATCCATCTAATATTCTCCATGCTCTGGCCTGGGGTGCAAGAGGTCACTGTCCAGTGATGGGTTGAAAGCTGAGGGGAAGAGCGAGGCCTGAACTGCTGCCATGAAGATTTTGCAAGAAGGACCCTGAAGACTCCATACCAGACTCCTTTCTATTGGAGATAGTGGCATATACCTGCAGTAAATGTCAGCCCTTTCCCTCTTTGCTTTTGGGTTAGAAGATCTGTTAAAGTGCCTGCAGTCAAAATAATCTGCGGTGTTTTTTTTTTAGTAGAAAGCATGTTATATTCCCCAAACTTTATTAGCTAAAACCAAAAGCGTCTGCTGCCACTTTCTACCATGCCAAACACATTTGTGCTTTTGAAATGCCAGCCTCAGTTCATATCAGTGCAGGCTGGGCTCACCTCACGCTCATCCACTGTTCTCCAGGGCATTAAGCCTGGATGTCAATCCCACCTAGTCACTAAAAAGACACTTGCATATTTGAGAGCTCTTGAATCATCCCCTGACCTCAATAACTGGGTATGGAGTAAAAATGATGTTTTCTCAGTTTTTGAGGCAGTGAAGTGTCTGGAGGTTGAGGTGGTGGTATCTCAGCACTGTATTCTGCCCAGAAGAGGTGGTCAGCAGTGTGGAAATCTGTAATGAAAAACTCCAGATCAGTTTTTTTCAGGCAGATAAATGGCTTGAAGGACACACTTGTGTCAACACCTATTTGGACTAATTGTCCTTTCAGGGACACCATCCCAGTGCTGCTGCCAGCATGCCTCAGTGTAACCCTCACACACAATGTTGTGCAAAACACCAGCCCTGCACACTCCTGTCAGCACTGGGCCAGCTGAGAGCTCAAATGAAAGGTGGAAATACCCACTATCAGACCTTCCCTCTAATCCTAATTTTATTTCAGACATTGGGTAAGTCATTTTTTCCCATACCTCCCTTTCCTCAGATTCTCAGTGAGTTTGGAATGCTGACTTTCTGATGCAAGCTGTCAAGAGAGTTTAGTTCTTACTTGTAAAGTGCCTTGAACATGAAAGCATGACAGCAAAGAAGCCCTACACACCACTCTTATTTATCCCCTGATTGTAATACAGACATTGTTTACAGGGCGAAGCAAAACGTTTGACTTTTGCTAGTAAGTGACATCTTACAGACATGTCAGGCTTTGTGTTGTTCCACCTTAGATCTCATTCTCACTTTGCTTGCTTTCTACTTTAGCTATGAATATTTAAAAAAAAAGATCGTCAAAACCCATGTGCACTCTCTTGGTCAACTCTAAGCCATTTCCTGTCAACACTGTTCCTGTGTGTTGTACCTCTGTGAGCCTTGCCAACAAAAAACAGCCCAATTACCTTGTCACTCTCCCAGTTCTGTCTGAATGGATCAAAATGTACAGAGCACTCTGTGCTGCAGAAACAGCTCATTGCTCACTGTTGAGCAAGTACCAGAAGAAATGATCCCTGGTGCACTTGTCTCAGTTCTGAGGGCAGAGGGGCAGAGCTGGCGTTGCCCCCAGAGGAGCTCTTTGGCTTTGCTGTACGCAGGGACAATTTGGAATGGTACAGTCACCTCAGCGTGCCGTGTGTGAGCATGGGGTATCCCACATGGCCTCCCTGGGACACTCTGAGAGGCAGACCTGCCACTAGGCTGTGCTGGCCATGCTGGACATGCTGTGCTTGATCTCTGATACCCACAAAACCCAAACACAATAGGTACTTGTGCTCGGGAAATAGACTTGAGCCCCTGGCGGATTGTCAGCCGAGTGATGTTTTGGCCCTCACCACTGCACTGATTGGGTCTCTGCTGACTGAGCTTGAGCTCTGATGTCCTGCAAAGAGGTGCCGTGTTTGGGAGTTGAGGGCATTTCAGCTCATCCTGAACACAGCAGCTCTTCCGTGTGACAAGTCTCTCTGGGTGAGAGGAAAAGTCAGTGGCTCCATTCCTGATTGACAGGGAGAAAATTAAGAGTTCAGGCTTATTAAACAATCTCTAATAGTGATTTATGGGGTCCTGTACATTTTAATCTAACAAAAAAAATTTAGATCATCTAATTAGCTAAGTGTGTAATCCTGTATATTAATTGTCTATTAGCCACTTCTTAATTATAATGGAATGCTTATCAAATAGCATGTGATGGCCACGTAGCACCAATTTAAGTCATTATCAGGCTAGCTCCTACTTTAATAAGAATCTGTTTAACTGGGGTCTAACCATTTCATTTTAGTTTAAAAGCTCTACAGAAGAGGAAGCAAACACGTTTAAAAAACAGTATACCATTAGGACTTTCTAGACCCCATACTGTAAACAACACTACATGAAGAATCACAAAAGCAACGTAAAAAACCCAAGGAACTGTCAAGGAACCTGGAAACCCAGATCTTGTGTTTAAGTTTGTCCAGGAGTTCTTTGTTCATCCACACAAGCCTCCCAGCATTTTTGCCTGACTTGCTCTTCATTTGGATGCTTCAGTCCTGAGCTTGGAGGAGGTGATCCTTGATTATGAAGCAGCTTTCCTCTCTTCCTTCCAGGGCTCTAACCCATGGAACTCTACCAAACAGATCCCTGAAGAGATCAAAGCCTACTTTCCCAAAGTCCAGGTGTGCGCTCTCCTCGATGTCCTAAGTATTCTAACTCCATAATTTTGTGGTCACTGTGGCCAAGGCTGCCCTTGAGCTTCACATTCCTCATCAGATCCTCTTGTTGGTGAAAACAAAGCCCAACATTAGCACCTCACCTCACTGGCTCCTCTATCACGTGGAGAAGGAAGATTCCAGGAATTATTAGTGCATTCCAGGAATGTTCTGGATTTTTTGTGCCCCTTTTTGTGTAGGTCTGTCACCTGATTTTTGCATAGACCTCTGCACTCAGCTCCCAGGACTATCCTTCCACAGCATTTTTGCCTGTTACAGTGGCACACAGATTTTTACTGGAGCTGATGGGCTTGTGCAAAGCAAGCATCTTATGAAAGATATAAATACCTTGAAGGATGTCTGAAGCTTAGTGCTAGACAGTGTAATTTTGCCAAACTAGAAATGCAAAAAGCACATTAAAAAAAAAAAAGAAAAGATAATATAGGCTCATAACTAAACTTAAATGTGGAGTGGTACTGAAACGAGATCATTTCAAGCTCTGTGGAGCACTGGTTTACCTTTCCTAGCACATATCATGCTTTGATGGGCCATGGCGCACTTTACTTGGAGGAACACAATTTTAACATCTGCTCATCCCAGGGTTTAAATTGCTGCCAGAGTACTCTTTTAATGGTATGCCAGAAGAAGAGAGGTTTCAGCAAAGAAATGAAAGAATAAACAGTTAGAACCCACGTACTATTGTTAAGCACACCTAGGAAAAATTAAAAGGGCAATTTCAGAAATGTTATGTAACCCGTAGGAATGATTTTATGCCAGAGAAGCAGCCTCGTTTACCCATTTCCCTCAACTTTAAACCTACCAAGTCTGTCCTGGGGTGAATGGAGTTTACAAAAGTTACCTGGTTTTGCAAACGGCCTGCAAACTTCTGTGCAAATTCAGGGTCACTGTGTGTCCAAGTGCTCTGCGGTGGCACTCGAAAAATAACTGGAACCAGAACACACATCCACCCAGAGAAATGCAATGAGAAAGAAATAGGTTAACCTGTCTTCATATGTGTCCAGAGGATATCATTAACATTAATGTAGTCATAAAGCAGCACCTGCTGGCTCAACGCAGCAAATCTTTGCCTACTACCAATTAACTCTTCAAAAAATAATAGAGAACAGTTTTTGCCCTTCTGCCCCAAGCACAATAACTTGTTTCCTGTTAAGCATTATTAATTATAATGTCCCTGCTGCTTTGCCTCACTGAAATGAACAGTCCCATTAGTGACATAGAGTTTCATAGCAAGGTGTATCCAGCAGGAGCAAGTGCAGAGTTATTGGGCTTTAAAAAATATTACACCACTTTTTATTACTATTGTTGTTCCTTACTTGGCGTAGAGCTTTCACTCTCAACCATCCAGAAGGAAAAAAACCCACACATCTCAGTGAAAGCACAGGTCCCACCTAGGTAAAGGCATGAATTCCACGAAGACGTTCACATTACTGTAATGTCAATGATTCAGTGAGCAAAGTCCGGGAAAAAGGCTTCGGTGTGGCAAGTCATGTGATGAGATGGGCAGAGACACTCCTCAAAAGAAGCTCTAACCATGTTCTGCACTGCTAAATGTGAGCTGCAGTCAGACTGCTGATGGGAAGAGCAAAGGTGAGGGTGATCCTTCCTCTGTGGTCGAGTGTAAGGTGCTGTGACCGTGCAGCTGCTCATCAGCTGGGTGCTACCAGCTCTCACAGGCCCTTGGCTCTCCTCCAGGCTCCTTTTCAGACCAGCTCTTCCCCAGCGCACTCAAGCGATGCAGCCAGCCCTTGGGCAAGGTTTCTGATAGAGTGTCCACTTACATATACACAGGCTTTGTATCTCTAATTTGCAGTGTAAAGGTCGCTGTCTCTTCTGCAAGGTGTCTCTCACAGCATCCTTGCTGTTCTGTGGCTGAGCTGCCAGCCCTGCCTGAGCAGACACCACCAGGTCTGAGCACTCCTGCTCTGAGCAGAATTGGCTGTGCAAGAAGCAGAGTTCTGCTTAGGGAAAGGACAGCTCTTCCCTTTCCACCTGTATGCAAGGATGAGGTGGCAGATATATGTGATGCTCATTAAAATATTTTGCATGGTATTTAACCTGAGCATTTTGGTAGAAACCATAATCCATCTGAGCTTTCTGTGCAACATAAACACACAGTGTATGGCAGCCAGCCCATTAATTGAAATGCTGTTTTGCATAACACAAACAGCGAGGTTACACATTGTGCTTGTGTTACCCTTCCTACCTTACCAAAGTCACTTTCTGCATAGACAGAGTGTCAGGAATACGATTTACTGGTTTTGCTTGTCAGTGCATTGCAGGTGATCACAGACCAGGAATCATGGTGCTCACTGCTGAATGGACAAATACCAAGGACACTGATTCCTGTACTTATAACAGAAATTCAGCAATGTGTAACTAGTTCCTGTCTAAAGCCAAGTTGTCATTAGTAGCTTATAGAAAGCTGCACCGCTGCCCCTCTAAACATGTGCCTGATCACATGTTTATTCACAAGTTCGAGCTGCACAGGAAAGTACAGTTGCTCTGGCTGCCACATCTCTGACAGCCCTCCTGTTATGAGACAGCCAAGTCTTTCCAGAGCCATGAAATGCTTTGTATTATTTGCTGCTGTGATTGTCACGTCTTCTGTATCTAACAAGCTACCTGGAGACTGTCCTATTTCTAGCAAAAATTTCTACCTGACACTAATAAGAAGACAGCATCCCAACACCACATTTTTGAGGCAGAAAGGGGCACTCCAGTGACCTGGGAAGCCTCATCTGAAATGACTAAACCAAAGCCTGCCATCATCTTACAGACAAGGTACATGCCATCAGCCCGTATCTCCCTCACCTTCCACCTCAATACTGATTAATTGCTCCAAGTCTCATCCCAAGAATAGCTGAATGACAGAAAAAGAATTATTTCTGTGGCTCACAGACCAATTTTTGCAGAGCACCTTTATCTGTTTTGCCTGATTGATCAAAGATATCATTATCTGTTGTATTCTATAGTCTCATTGACTAGGTTCAGCCCTGCTAACCTCTAGCCTTCAACAATCATAAAGTTTGCTAAAAATAGAGTTAAAAAAAAAAAAAGAAAGGGGCATCTGGATTGTAATTTTTTGACATCTGGATTCTGGATCTTTATAGAGGTCAAATTTCCTTCTCACCCCTGGGAGAAATTACTTACTTTCTGATGACAGCGGATGATCTCTTGCAAATAATGAGACATCTGCCTAATTATTCGTCTTTATTTTGTCATATTTACCTTTGCTCTGGATTTTCTTCCCAGAATGATCTTCCTTGTTACATAAGTAAAAGACCACACTATGAGCATCTACTTCATGCAACTCTGCCTCAGAATAGAAAAGCAGACAGACTAGACAGGAGCTATCTCCAGTTCCCTTGGCTGGTGTGATTGTTAGCAGCCCTTGGAGTCCTCTTCATTCTGTCACCTGCCACTGCTTCCAACTCCTCTTTGCGCGAGCTCCACCCCACCAAACACAGAGCCCTTAGAAACCACTTCCAGCCATCTCCAGCCGTCTCCATTTACACCTACACGCAACCCCCACATTTCCTGTTTTGGGGAAGCCCCAGGCAGTACTTTTTGAAGGCAAAAATTCAGATGCAATAAGCATGCTTGAGCAAACGGGATCAGAAATTGCTTGCCTCGTTGCTGAAGCCCATCACCCTTGATGCACAGCTGCCACCAATGCACAGCCATGCCTGGGTGATGGCGAGGGCTGAGCTGCAGATCTCCTGGGAGGCCTGCTAAAGAAACTGCTTCTGTGATTTAGGTGAATGGTAATGCCAAGTGAGACTGTACTCCTTCTGTGGGATACCTCTGTTCTTCGGGAGGAGAACATAGCCCTGGAAGCACAGGCACTCACAGAAATCTGAAGCAGCACTCCTTCCATATTATGCATGCGAAACATCAATACCTGAGAAATAACATCCCACAACCATTTCTTTACTCCCAAACAACAGAATCACTGCAAAACTTCATAAGTAAAGAAAAGCAGATGTGGGTAACAAACTTAAATCTGGTTGGAACATGAAGTTTATTAAAAAGATGGTTGTTTTAAATGCCTTGTCATTTCCAAATACATTTAAAATAAATTATAGAGATAGCAGCTCTTCATTATACTGACATTTTTGTACTGTGTCTGAGAAATCACAGGTACAAGTTCACATACATGTCACTGCGCACAGTGCTTGTGGTAATCATTTTCATGGGGAAAAATAAGCACTTGAAGGATCATATATTTTGTGCCATGAATTCAGTTAATGCACACATCAATCAGATTGTCAAAGCTGTTTACAGCCCATGACTGGATATTTCCAGCTTTTGACATATCAAAGAGAACCAGAATCCTTGAAACATAATTTTATTACTCTCTCTCTCTCTACTCACAGCTTTCTTCCTATATTCAGTTTTTCTTCCTATCATTTCCAGATGCTTCAAAATTCCACAGTCACCAGCTCATTAGCAATATCAAGATCACATTATTCCTCTTCTGAGAGCCTGCACTGGGTTTCCCCCAAAACTTACAAGGATTAAAATTTCTAATATTTAAGTTAGGTCAACTACCACATTCTCCTAAACTAAGTTGCTCTAATATTCTTTCATGCATTTGCACATCACTATCTAGTTTCTTTCATCCATTTTTTTTTTTTTTCAGTTAATGACTTTATATCTGTTGATTACAAGCTGTGTCTCTTCTGGGTTTTGTTCAAAGTTTAGAATTAGCCTAAGATACATTAGTCCCCAAAGAGGGTGTGAGAAAGAAGGGTTGGAGGATCTATTTTTTTTTTCTTGGGAAAACTGAAAACTCCGGAATTAGAAATTACCCTAACTTCTATATTTTGCCCCAGATTAAAATCATGAAGAAATACAAAGTTTTCTTTCCATGTATACCACATGTCACAACAGGAATTTTGGAGTCAAGTATTTCAAGCCTTGAAGCCACAACACTCACTAAGTGAGTACCAGTGCAGGAAATTTCTAGCAACATCCACTGGAAAGGTAAAGGCTTAGATGTGCTTTACACCATCACCAAATGAGATTAGCTCTGCCTAATGGACTGTCCTTAAGAGAGAGGCACTGGACTTGACAACCAGCCCATGAAAAATGAAGAGGTGTGATTTTTTCAAAGGACCAAATATCTCACAGAAATGGGCAGGGGGTAGGGAGGAAAATGCAGGAGGGGAGAGAGGTCATAAGCAGTCCAAAACTTGTGCAGGCAGCATAAAAACAACCAAACTGGTACTACTCTGAGAACTTGGCCATAAAGTTTAATGGCTTGTTATCTATACAAAGCCTTCAGCAACACAGTAAGAAGTGCCTGTTTCCCCTCACTTCACGTCTTTACTGTTGAATGCTCTCTTTTCTCTCTGTCTCTCTCCCCATTTTAATCTAAACAATATATCTGGTGTGAGCGCAACTATAAAGCAGACCCTTAGCAGGGACAGAGGTGTGTGCCAACTGGAAACAGCCCTGCTCCCATCCTTTCCCAAGGTCATTCCCCACTAGCCACACCTGAGGACAGCAAGCCTGCAGTGCTGTGATCAGCCAAGAACATGCACCAAGGGTAGCAAAGAGACAGCAAGCCCCAGCAGCTTGCTGGGTTGTGCTTGCATGCAGCAAGATTTCAAGTCTTTAAGGTGCTGTCAAACATTGTTTTCCATCAAGGCATTTATTAAACACTAGACTATAGAGTGCCCTGATAGGTTTGCATGAGGAACATTGTGAGACTGACTGACAGACAGACTGATGGGATAAAGATGTCAGGAAAACATTCGAAATTTAGTTTTGGTAAAAGTCGAGAAAAAGAGGTGCAAAGTCTTCCAAGTCTTGCTGCAGATAAGCCTTCCCACAGATTCCATGGGGAAAATAAATGTGCAAATTCCAAGAGACCCTACTTTGAATCACATTAGTGATTTGAGATGCTTCATCATTCCCTACATCATATGAACTGCAGACTTTTGATTTCCCAGACTCTACTAATAACAAGCCCTATAATTAGGTATCTGTCCTTTGCAATCAGCACTACAGCTTTCTGTTCATAGAACGAAAATTGTAGGGTGAGAGAACCACTCAAGAGCACAAGAAAGCTGTCACTGCTGTGGTGTGGCTGGCTAATGGTTTCAAAAACGTTATTAGGTTTTTTGCTAATAAAAATGTTCTTGCTCATTTGTCTGTCTGATTGAACCCACACAAGTTTTGGGTGCAAGCTCATTTTCTCAGCCTGCAGTAGTTAAGTAACAGATTTCTTCTGATTTCCTCCTCCCCTGTACCCATGCACCATTTGCCTAAATGACTGGCCACAGACTGCTCCTGCTCATTAGGCAAAATTTGCTTTAGAAGTTTGAAACAGCAAGATGATGTAGAAAGGCATGATGGAGAGATGCTGCCTAGGGATTTACCCTCCTATTTTACCCTGGTTTTTATTTTGCAGATTGCTGGTTTCTGTTCTTTGACTTGAAATGAAGAGCCCAAGCATGTCAGCAGGCACGAATCAGGTTTGACTATCCTGGAAAGCTTTGAGAGGCAGCAGCAAAGAGGCTCCAGTGTAAAACCTTGGCCTGTTGAAGTCACGACATCAAGTGTGTGAGGGATTTTACATCCAAAGGTAGACACATTTTGCCAGTCTTACCACAGCCATTAGAAGCAGAAGAGCAACAACTAATCTGATCACATCGCCTACAGTAAGGCAAAAGTCTGCTGCTCACTGCATTGCAGTGTTGAGATCACAGCAACTCCACAAGCCATTCCGGTGGAGCTCCTCTGGACCTCATTTTATGTCTGGAGAAGTAAATTTCCCCACCATGTTGTCTCTGACTACATTTTAAATATTAATTTAATGTCAGTGCATCCCATTCTTCACTCCAGCAAAACTGCCTTTGGAGAAAACAGTGACAACTCTCAGACATAATCTTCTGCTGAGTACTTACCCAAGAGTCTCTTCCTCTCTGAGGTTTCCAAAGCCAGGAGGGTTAATTTCAGGGGCACACATATTAAAATTAATGCTAAATCAAAAGGACTGCATGCTGCGGGGCTTGATTGGATTTGGACAAAGAATGTCACTTTCTGAAGTCAACCTGCATGTGAATCTTTTTTTTTTCACTACCTAATCATGATTGTGAGAACGTAAATCATGCGAATTACAATGAGCGGGGCTGATGAATGTGCGCCACAGGAACTCCAGCTTCAACCCCCTTCGAGGTCACCACTGGAGAAAGTCCCTTCCCTAGGGCTTGATTCCTACTGCCTGGCACATTCCCTCCTTAGTCGCATTCTTTCGAGGGAGATGAGAAGCACACCACCTTCGCTTCTGTTTTGTCTATAAGCTATCCCTCCTTTTAACTGGGAAACGAAGCCCAGTAAGTGTCTATAAAGGCTGCCTGTGGTTTTTTTTCATTCACTTACAACCAGGCTCTTAATAATTGGATATAAAGCAAAAATCCTCAGGAGCACAAGAATGAAGTCTGCAAGTGCACAGGAATTCAGTCTTCTCAATATTTATGTTTAGCATTAAATACTTCATGCAAAAACAATGACTTTGACTCCTGAGGCCTTCCCTCTCTTATCTCAAAAACTGTTCATACACATGCTCCGGGATCCCTATGCAAATATAAAAAGGGGATTAAGTTGTACGTGTAGTAAATCCTGTTTTTATATTAAATAGGTAAGAGCTAACAGGGCCTTTGGATTAAAAATAGCTCCCTGTTTGCTGAGCAGACTAAAGTATTCTTTCCTCTGGCTGCCCTGCCATGCAGGAATTGACTTTTTCCTGGTGAGAAATTAAAGTGAATTATAAAATCTATAGTATATTAGAGGTATGTGCTGTACAATAAACGATTTTGATTTAAATAACTGTATATTAGGGAATGTCCCCTGCCTCCACAAAACCACTCATTATTTTGCAACAGGAATCTGTGCCCCAGCCCATATACGATATTGCATAGAAAACTTCCATGCCCTTAGGGAAATACTGGAGACTCAAGATGAAAGTTGATATCACAACTGTCCGAATAGGAGGAGAGCACTGCCCCTAAGAACAGGCATCATCTTTGGCCACCCTGTGGTGCTTTCTCTCCCCCCCTTTGCAGCAGGAGCCAGGAGGAGGAAAACTTCTCGAGGCCCGCCAGATCAATTGTTACTTCTAGGGCCACACATGAAACACGCCAGCATTTTGGTTCAATTTTTATGGCTTGTCCCATGATGAGGAAAACTGGGCTGCAACGTCAAGCTGAAGGACACATAAAGCAGAGGGCTCTGCAGGCAGCCCAGCTGCATGACCACTGACCCGGTCATGTGTTTTGTTGCTTCACCCATTGTCATTTGTTCCCTTAAAACATTTAAAAAACATCAAAACACTGCCAAGCACAAGGCAAATTCTGCTCTCTGAGTCTTGTCCACAATGGACATCATCGCCAGAGTGGAAAATACCCCACGGAGTCTGATGGAGGGATTTAAAGGACGGCAGAGGGCAAAGCACAGCTGGAGGGAACAGAGATGGAGCCACAACTTCCTGACAGCACCAGTACATCTCACAGCTGGACCCAGGCAAGCATTCCCTTTAAACCTGGCTTTCCCTTCAAGAAATCTCGGAGTGAAATGTAGAAGCTGTTTTTGCCCATGTTGTCAGCCTTTGTAACTTCCCCAAGCCCTTTCAGCTCACACACTCCGCTGCCAGAATAAGCAGAAACCTTATTTCATTTTTGGATGATGGGGAAAAAAAAGGGCACATACATAAAAGACCTAAACCAAACAAGCTGGGGAGTCCTTTTGGAGGACAGCAGGGGTTGCTCATGCACTGCATGCCCCAGCACAGGCAGGTGGATGGGGTGAGGATGTTGGTGTGCTGTGGCCCATGGGAGCAGCTCACGCCAAAGAAGGCTCAAGATGCAGCACACAGCAAAAAGGAACAGCAAGGGACACTTGGGTGGAGCCTGTCCACCATGACTTAGATGATGAGATGGCCAGGCTCTCCTTTTGGAGAAACACAGAAGGGCAACTCACCCGCCTGCCCTCAGGGCTTGCCAGGGACAGGGTGCCTTAAGTTCTGGCAGTAGAATATTTCCTCCAGACAAGCTCACAGGCTGGCCTCTCACTGTCAGCATGCCAGGCAGGCCCAGCATCTCTGGATGTGATCTCACACATCCTCCACCACAGCAAATCCTCCATTCCCAAGCCCTGGCCAAGCTCCCACAGCCCCACCAAAATGTCCAGGAAGGGCTGCAAGCTAACAGGACTTCCCACTGAGAACATGTGGTGTGGCAGCGTGGGAACTATGGCAACAGAATCCCCTTAGAATCCCTACTGACTCCAACAGAACCCCAACAGATCCACAGCAGAACCCCAATGGATCCCCAAGGGAACATGAAAGGGCCAACAGCCCAGCAAAAGAGTGAGAAGAAGAAGGGTCCCAACAACCTCCAGGGACACTGAGAACCAAGAAGGTGTTCAGGCACCTCCCAGACAGCAGATCTCTGCCTGCTCCTTGTGGCCCGGAGTCTCTGCCCGAAGAGGTAAGCCTGTTCTGGGACACCTGTGATGATGGGAACAAAGCTTTCTTTGTGGCTATCAGAGGTTGTTTTACCACTTATCCCCATGTTTCCTTGTTTAACCCATTTTTGCTGTTCTCCTTCCATATTTTCCCTTTCACATGGGAGATGAAAACCAAACCCCTGATGGAAAAAAAATACCCTGTATGGGAGTTAGGGAGGAAGGAGGAGGAGGGTAAGCTGCAGGACGCCCCAAGGGCCACTGCCTTCCTTGCAGCAGGCAGAGACACAAGAGTGGGTGATGGGAAGTGGAGAGATACAGAGCCAACCTCTCCCCTCAGCCCTCCAGCCACCCCCGAGGTCAGACTTTCCTGAGATGTAGGAGTAACAGTTGACCAGATCATACTATAACATACCTTAATAAAAAGATTAAAATAGGGGAAATAAAGAAAAACTGTCTTAAATATATGTTGAGCCAATCCTCGGGAGAGCTGGAGTCAGTGCACCCTCTGCCCACTCCACTGTGGCTGCAGACACTGCTGCAGACCCTCAGGTTGGCAGACCCCAGAAGTGGCTTATGGGGACAACACATCCTGGCAGGTCACTTCTCGCCAAGGTGCCTATGGGCAGGGCATAGGCAAGAGGTTTTTAAGGCATTTGGTAAGACTGTGTCTCAGCAGGATCAGTGCTGACAGCATTGTCCCTTGGCTTCGTTCTCATTCTCCTTATTCATAAACAACATTCACATTCCTTTATCTCTTTATTTTCTTCATCATAAATTTCTACTTCAGAACTTGCAGCTTTAATAGACAGTTCTGTGAGTATATGTATTTTTACCTTAGACTTACCGTAACATCTCGATTTCTAGATGTGCAGCATAAATAAGAGGCTCAGTTGAACAGTGTGAAGACAGTTTATGCCGTCTGGGGAAGGAGGAGACGCCAGAGAGCTTCTCAGCTCTCTCTCAGTACAACTGGCTCAGTATAATTGTGATTTATCCTGTTCTAAACCTACAGCAGTTGCAGTTACTTGGTATCACTGCAAATTTATACCACTGGTGTTTGACAGGGTACATCGTGACTATGACTTTTAGTTCTATGTTTAGGGAGCAATGGATTGGTTATACATTATTCTCCACCTCTAAGAAATGCTGTTCTCATCTCTACTAAAATATCTGGCTTTTGCAGAGGGCAGGACGAAAGGCAGTGGAACCTGGGCTTCCTTTTTGCACTGCAGGACATGAGGCAGGAGAGACTGTCCTGCCAAAAGAGGTTTGCATGGATGAGAGGATCAGGTCCTGCGAGCCAAAATGAGGAAAAATGTTTCTACCTGCAGTTTGCTGCAGTGTTAGAAATCAAAACTGCAGCCAGCAGTAACTTCAGCTCTGTGTTACCTGGAGCCAAACTCAATAAATCCCTAGCGCTGCTGTCAGATGAGTCCCTTACTCTTCCAGAGCAGGAAAGAGACAGAACCACTGGCAGATAATCAGGGATTTCTGTGCTTTCAGACAGTCTAACTTCAGACCACTTCTTGTGTCTCATGCCACAGGTCCCAGTACATGCACTAAAAACCATGATTTATGGCTGGAGCTGCTCTGCTTCACTGTGTAGTGTAATTGCTGTGCTCTTGAAGTGCCAGGCTTTCTGAGGAGCATTCAGGGGCTGTAGCTCCTCAGCTGTGTGCAGGG
The DNA here is from genome assembly GCA_036785705.1 of Acanthornis magna. NCBI lineage: Eukaryota > Metazoa > Chordata > Aves > Passeriformes > Acanthizidae > Acanthornis > Acanthornis magna. Next base: position 22,261,616 of record JAWUZG010000090.1, read on the forward strand.
TGGGAGTCCTGTCTGCTCCATGGCCCAGGCAATGGCATCTGCCAAAGTCAGCTTTGAAATCCCAACAGCAGAGCTTGGTAGTCTGATTCTGCATATCCCTCTTAAGCTGTTTATTCTTACGTATTACTAAAGTAATTTTTTATGACTTACCAGAATAAATGGCTTCCATTCTTAATTGTGGGTGTTCCTGGTTGCAAGCAGAGGCAGCTGGTTCTCATCCCTGCACCTGCAGGACTAGCATGATCTTTATAACCTTGAGGCTGTGTGAATTCTCTGGAGCCTGGATCATCACATATTTTCCATATACTTCTGTATTTCTTTAAGCCTACTAATGACCACTGCGTGTTACAGAGAAGTAATCAGCCACGCAGCTGGAGCCAATGTCACTTCTGTGGTGAGATGCAGGCTTTTGGATGCAGCCCTTCAAATGGACAGACACTGCTGAGATGAATATTGCTGGCTCTGCTGGTGCTTACAGGACTGGTAGGATGCAACAGGCACAAGGGCTGCACAACAGGAGACCACTCAAGAGTCTTCTGTGGGATTTACAGTGACCAATTGCTTTCCAAACATCTTTGAAAGTGCAAAGGACAGAAAGAGAGTTATTTTAGGAGATTGTTTTCTCTACAAGAGTAGTGGTTATAACTCAGAATTTGGAGATCTACTCTGGACACAGCTGCAATAATAGAAATAAATGAAACAACCTGCTTGCTTTTAATAGGCTTGTTTGGCAATTAAAGTTCATAAACGTGTTGGGGTTTTTTTAGATAGATACATATTCTATGGCATGATGTAATTTATATGAATGTATATAAAGTGCATAATAATAACAACAGCACTGTGTGTATAATGCACGCACTATTAGGAAAGTAGCCAGCTACTCTCTTTGAGTCTGTAAATATATTCATACCTATGTGTATATATGCACAAACATATCTGCTTTTTCAGCGTGTAAGGAAGTGTGGAGTCCAGCACCCCAACCTGCCCTTGGTGGGTGGTGTAAAGCTGTAGCTCTGAGCATCACAGCACCCATGGTGCCAGCAGGTCTCTCTGCCCCAAGAAAATGGGGACAGTGCAGTGATGCTTTCCTGGAGCCCCCAGTCCCTCCCAGGCTGTGGGTCTGACTGCTCCTGGCATCAGCCATTGCACTGGAAAGTCCTGCCAGAAAGTCACATCTAAACAAAGTCAGGGCACTGTCAGATGCCTTTCATTGCAGTGGACTATAAACCAGGAGATTATAATCCCATACGATCAAGCAGGCATTGCTTAGAGGGAAAGATTCCCTCTACAAGCACAAATGTCCTGAAGACAGCAATGGAAAGCAGAGGCTGAACAAACTCATATTACACAGTATTCTCTCAAGACCTGCTGTTGTGCAGAAATTCCACTGCAATGTCTGTGTATGGAAGTCTCTCTAGTCTTGGGTACATAGCGCTCCTCTACCTTTTGGGATAAGTGCAGGGAGCTTACAACTGGAATTAATTTAGTTGACATTTTGCGGTACGACACAGAGTTTAATTCTCATTTGATGGCATTGCACTCTGTCTTCTGCCTCTGTCTGGGGAGTTACAGATGTGCAAATAAAACCATTTCCCCTGAGATGATCCTACAGGGAATGCGTTGTCTCTTTTGCAGCACCCAGCAGAGCTGCCACGGATACTGGGTCCCACCAGCTGCTGCCAGTGAAAGTCTGGCAATGTTTTCCTGGCCATCCTTCCCCCGCAGTGGGGGATGCCAACCCAAGGAATGGGGTCATAGAAAGGGTGAAGCCAGCTTGATTCTTAATGGGAGATGATGGGACAGCTCAGAGTGAAGAGAACAATGCTCAGATAGAGAGGCTGGCAGCTGTGATGGGAATGCCCACGTGGGGCTGGGCAGCTCAGTTCACCAGCCCCACTTTGCCCAGGGAAGTGCCACAGGAGCGGGATGGCAGGAGGTGCTGCTGTGGCCTCCCATGGATGTATCCAGCCTGGCTGTATCTGATAGAACAGGAGTGGGGGGCTGTGAGATGGGGCATGACAGCAAGAGCTAAAGAAATATCAGGGTAACAGTGCCAGGGAGGCAATTCCACTGTTATTAACACAAACACAGCCATTGCTCTGCCTTTGTCTCCTGATGAATCAGAGGAAATTGCCTCCCGAGCCCTTCGCCTTCCAGCTACTTCAGCTGTGTTTTGTTTCTCTAAGATTCAAATATTCTGACTAGATTTCAGCATATTATTATAAGAACAGAAGAGCTATAGAGAAAGTGAAGCTTCACAGAGGAAATAGCCAGTAAATGTTGCTTTGAATCCTCTTGCTTTTTATGGCAAGCTCTGATGTCAGGGACAGATATGGCTTTGGAGAAGACATGTTGCAGTGCTGCAGATGTGTTTGTGAATACTTAGTGATGATCTCCTGTGACATTGCAATGGGCAGTTTACCATCATCTATGAGATTTTTAAGCCTGCCATTTTGATGTAACTGATTCTTCTATTTAATACCAGTCCCCATGAACTATGAGCTTACAAAAGCAAGAGCACTCTTCTTTGTGTGGCAATCCTATCTGACCGGATTAGCAAATGTTCTATTTGCATTTTGCAAAGATGTTTGGGCTTTATAACTAAAATATGCATCAGGTCAAGTGAAAAATGTGATGGTTTGATATCAAAATCCCAGAATGTCTCATGATGGAGAGAGTGAGGCAAACTTCCAAAGCAGGAATATTTAACTTTGGCACTTTCAAAATGTGGCATTCCAGCCCTCTAATTTGCCATGGGCTTTTTGTTTCAAACATTTCTTCTGATGAAAAGAAGCATGCAAACAAAAAAACCCACTCCATATTTAGAATTCAATAAAATACTTCATTTGATCCTCTTCAGTTCCTTTGAAAAGTTCAACACTCAAGTACTGCGTTCCTTCAAACTGTGCGGAAACTGCTGATCCGGGAGTTGTGCAGCTTTGATGTGCCAAGTGCCAAGAGAGGGTACTCTAAAAGCTACTGTAATTCAGATTATTCAGTGGGACAATCCTCATGGGCGTGAAACCTCAGTCTGGCAAGTAGCATGCAAGCACAGGGCCAGAAACTCTTTGTCCTGAAGGCTTCACCCTTCTCTGATCTCTGATTCCCCTAGGGTCAGATATGTGTTTTTGTGTGGAGTGACACAGAGAAAATGGGGTAATCCATTCAAAACATTACCCCACCACTGGAAGAATAGCTCTCCACACTTCCTGTATGAGGTGATTTCTCTCTCTTGTTTTGGGGAAAGTCAGGATAGGAAGGGTGACAAGACAATGTAGATAAGCTATATCTGAAGGATGAGATTCTGCCTGTGGGCACTGCTGCTGCTGCTGCTGCTGCATGGGGCCAGGCAGGGAGCCAAGCTCCCATGTTCATGGCTCCTGCTCTTCCACTGAGTTTGAGAAATGCTCAGCTCCCTTGTGCTTTTATTTATTCCAATTCCCATTTTCAAGGCTGCAAGTGAAAATTTTTAGAAGCCTTACAAATAATACATTATAAAACATCCCCTAAAGCACTGATGAAAGAGGAAGAGTTCAAGGAGAGCAATGAGTGTACAGCGATGGTGGTGTGCAGGGGCACACCTGGGTGAAACACTGTGCACAGACACAAGGCCAGGACAGTCCTTGCCATGCAGGCATTGTGAAAGTGGCACCAGCTCGCCCCAGAGCAGCCTCCGAGCTTGCCCAGATCCATGCATTGCAGCAGGCAAATGGCAATTGCAGGGCATTGCAGGGGAATGCAGGCGGTCCTGAGCTGGAGCCAGAACAGCCACGTTAGACTTGACTTTCAAACGCTTGGTGGAGAAATACGATTATTATCCTCTGCTTGGCACTAGTGAGGCACATGAGGAATGCTGCATCCTGTTTGGGGCTCCCCAATACTGGAGCAAAAGGTCACCAAGATGTGTAGAGGCTGGAGCTTATGGGCACAAGAGGAGGTTGAGCGAACTGGGGCTGCTCAGCTTGGAGGAGAAAACACTCAAGTACCTCTCATTGCTGCCTGAAGCTGCCAAAGGAGAGGGTGAGGATGAGACAGGCTTCTCAGAGCTGCACTACGGTGGGATAAGGGGCAACAGACACACACTGGAGCATGGGATATTCCCATTAGATACTGGCAAAAATATTTTCAGCATGAGGGTGGTTATTGCAAAGGCTGTAGAACCCTAGCCATTGGAAATACTTAAAATTTGACTAGGCAAAAACCCAAGGACCTGATCTAGTTGAATTGCTTTGAGGAGAGTCCTGGACCCTGGTGACCTCCAGAGGCACCTTTCAGCCCTGCTTGTTCTACAGGTCTGTGACCATGAAAACTTGACAGAGGAAGCAGAATGACAGCAGTGCAAAGATCAGCAAACCCAATGACATAGAGATGTCTTACAGTATGATTAAGAAACAAAGGAATCTTAAAAACTTGTTACAAGAGAAAGGGCAAAATCGTTCATGAAAGGCAGAAAATACAGACTTTTCCAAAACTAGTTCCCTAAAGAGATTAAAATTAAGCAACATAATTAGATTACATGATAATAAGAAACTGTGTATCCCAGCAATTAAGGATGCAGTGTTAGACTGCCCCTGGTTGAGCTAGGTGCTTTACAATCAGATGTTGACAGCTAACCTAGACCAAACAATAGTAAGACAAACCTTTGAGGGTTTTTCTGGGTCATTTTCATTGGTTTTCACAAGTTCCTGGATCAGAAGGAAAGTTCCAGAAAACTGAAAAAAAATTGCCCCAAGAGAAGGATAAGAGGAGAATTAAAGATCAGCCTTGATGTGAATCAACACAGAGTTAGGGAATACGGCTTTTGCCAGAGCAACCCAGTGATTTCTTTTAATGAGATGTATAAGTTTGATCGACAAAGGTAGAAATACTGATACCCCGTACTTGCACTTCTCTGTAGCACTTGAGTTCAGTGTGTCAGGCACTTGTATTATGCAGGTGAACCAGTTCAGCCTTGTGTGTTCAAACATGATAACCACAGTGCCTCAGACACACAGTCTTCAGTACGTAAGAAACGGTAACAGAGGATCATTGCCAGAGCATCTCAGAAACAGCCCTGGCTGGGACCTTGCCTGGGCAGCATCTTCACCTTGGACAGTGTTGCACTGGTCCTGCTTGGCCTTTGCCTACTCCCTTCTCAGAAATGGGGAATCCTGGCTGAGGGGTGAGAAGCATGTCCCATGGAGTGATGCCGAGGGCACCTGCAGTGCCTGAGTGCGAGTGTGCCCGTGGGCTCCCGCAGGGCTGGCAGAGACCCCTGTGCCCAGGGCAAGGGAAGGGTTTGGGTGTCCTGCATGGATAAAACGCCTGGCAACAGCCATCTCAGCTTGCAGTCAGACAGAGCAGAGGAGCATCGTGCCCAATGGGAATTGACAGGGAGGGGCAGGCCAGGAAAGAGGAGGTTGCAAAGCACTGGTTCTACCAAACTAACCTTATTATTTTTCCCTCCTTTATCTTTTGACATTAAACAGACTGAGTGGGTGAACGGAAGATGCAGACACAATTAAGCAGATATTGCAAGCAGGAGAGTGAGTTGCTTTTTATGGCTAGTTTATGTTTCAGACACACAACTATACAGAATAATGCAATAAGAAAAACCATGCAGTATTTACCCTGGGTTTATTCACTGCAGGTCCTCTGAGAGCTGCTTTTGTTTGTCTTTATTTAATTGGCATGGTCGGATGGCCACCAACAGGTCCAATTAAACAGATTCAATAGATTCCACTGTACATTTTTATTTTTTTTCTCCATCAGCATGTAGCAAAAACTGTCCAAAATAATTTGTCTGAGTACTAGTAATGAATATAAAGTGCACTCTATTCCAACCTGCACACAGTACACAGTACAGTTTCAGCTGTACAGCATTTTACAGCCAAAGCAAACTGGGTTAATAATGAAACCACTGATGCAATCTTTAGTACAGCCTTAGTAGTGAAGAGGGTAACATAGTGTGTTATGAACTGAGATATTTGGTTGCTCAGCTTTGGGGATATCTGAAACACAGGCATTGTGTCATCCTTTGTAGCTATCTTAAGCTTTGGTCTTAAGTGTTAGGTGGGAACTATTTAAGAAAATCCCGCCAATAGGACCTGGGCATGCCCTTAATATCAGGTATTTGTTTAAGTGCTTTGTTGAATAGGAGCCTAGTAGATCCTCTTGAAAAGAAAGTGATTTTCAATCTAATAAGGTTATCTTAGTGTGAACATTTTAACTACATCAATCAATATGCCCATCAGGAGTAAATGACTAATGGGATTTCTCTTTTCTTTCTTTCTTTGTTATGAGAATGATGAATTGGCTTTGCCTGTTGCTAAAGATTCTCATCTCCTTAATGCATTGCAGATATGTTTAATGGACACAAGCTGTCAGGGTCTTGCAGTAACCAGTCCCAACAAAAAATATTTCCCCTTCGGATTTGGTCGTCATATTCCGGTTCCACTCTCACAGTGGAAAATTTGAAAAGGCTGGAAGAGGAATATGTGGGTTCCAAAGAAGCCTTCAGAATACAGAGAGTGAAAGATTATATTGAGCAGACTAATCTTGCTCTCTTCGACAAAGAGACAACGAGGAGAAGCAGTGGAGATTTTGTCTGTGATGCAGAGCCTGAAGAAGCCTCCTCATCCCTTCCTGCAAAACAAGCAAAAATTGCAATCAAATTTCCTGAAAGACCTCTGAAGAAAGAAGAGACATTAACAGGTATTTTTAAGCAATCTCTTACAGGGAAGGCGAGAGAATAAGCCAGCCGTTCTGGAGCTTTTCTACATTTCTCTCTTCATATCATAGAATCATAGAATTAACCATCATAGAATGGTTTGAGTTGGAAGGGACCTTAAAGATCATCTATTCCAATCCCCCTGCCATGGACAGGGACACCTTCCGCCAGACCAGGTTGCTCAGAGCTCAATCCAACCTGGCCTTGAGCACTCTCAGGGATGGGGCATCCATATCATCTCCGGGCAACATGTGCCAGTGTCTCACCACCATCACAGTAAAGCATTTCCTCCTAACATCTAATATAAATCTCCCCTCTTTCAATTTAAAACCATTCCCCCTTGTCCTGTCACTATCTGTCCATGTAAAAAGTCACCCTCCTTTTTTTTAAGCCTCCTTTGAGCGCTGAAAGGCCCCTAGTGAAATCTCCCTGGACCCTTCTCTTTTCCAATACTGAACAACCCCAACTCGCTCAGTATGTCTTCATAAGAGAGGTGTTCTACCATTCTGATCATCTTCATGGCCCTCCTCTGGCCTCAATCCAGCAGGTCCATGTCTTTCTTGCGTTAAGGTCCCCAAAAATGGACACATAATTCCAGGCAGGGTCTCACAAGGACAGATTAGAGGGTCAAAATCACCTCCCTCAACCTGCTGATCCCATGCCTTTTGGTGCAGCCCTGGGTGTGGTTGGCTTTCTGGGCTACAGGAATATGTCACCAGGTCACGTCTCACTTTGCATCCACCAGAAGGAGCCTCCAAATTCTCCTCCACATGGGCTGCTCTCAGTGAGCTCTTCCCCCAGTCTGTACTCATGTCTGGGATTGCCCCAACCCAGCTGGGTCACCTTGCACTTGGACTTGAACTTCAGGAAGTTCTCATGGGTGTAGGATTTGGGTCTCCAGGATTGCTGTCTGAGGTGTAGGTGCGGTTCAGACGGCCAGGACTGAGACGAGAGACTTCTGGATTTTAGTCTTAGAGCATGGGGTTTATTATGATAAAGCACGTGAGGGTAGGAGACCTGCTGTGAGCCGTCAGGCACAGCCCAGAGCAGGTCAGAGAGGTGAGAGAGAGAGAGGGAAGTACAGGATACAGGACACGGGAAAGGGGCCGTGGTCGCTGCTTACAACACAATAAATCATGTTCTGTGCTGAATATTCTAATTTTCACTAACCAATCTAGAACAAGATACAAATTCTATAGCATTTACATACAGCCTATAAGCATCCTTGTATTACCATATGGCGTTATATTTTAAACCCTTAAAACTGCTTTTTAGGCCCTTAGGCTAAGTTGGTAGGGTCTGCTCTGCCCTTTGGACCTGTGTGCCAGCAGAGGCTATTGTCTAATCAAGGAGTGGATTACCTTCAGTGGCCATACCATTGTTTTCCTGTTATTCAGTAACTGGGGTTTGGTATCTCAAAGCTTGTCTTCATTTCAATCTAGCTTATAGTTTCTATATTCTCAGCATCTTTTGCCAGGTAATAATACTTATAAGACTTTCCTATTTCTTCCTCCCCAACACATGGGCCCACTTGTCAAGCTTGTCCAGGTTCCTCTGGATGGCATCTCACCCTTCTGTTGTGTCAGCTTTCCATCTGCAAACCTTCTGAGACTGCTCTTGATCTCACTGGGTCATTGGTGAAGGTATTAAAGAGCACTGGTCCCAAGACAGAGCCTTGAGGGACACCACTCATCACCAGCCTCCATCTGCACTTTGAGTCACTTACCACAACTCTGGCTGTGTCCATCCAGCCAATTCCTTATCCACTCAATGGCTCACCCTTCAAATCCATGCTTCTCCAAATCGGAGAGAATGCTATCTGTGACCATGTCGAAGGCCTCAGTCAGTCTTCCCTTGTTGAGTGCTGCAGTCACTCCATCACATGTTGAAATATGAGTGCCTGGACACCTAAAATGGTGATGGATTGCGTGAGGAGCAACACACGCCTGCCCTTCCCTGCCTGCGAGTGAGGGCTGTGCTTGTGTGGACTGCTGGGCTGGTTTGTACCATGTTCTGAGCAAGAACTCTGAGCTGTGAGAGCACAGTAAGGAGCACCAGCATCCTGACCTTCACCCCAGCCATGGAGAGAGCTCATCACAAGTGCAAAGTACTAACCTGGAAAGAAAGGAAAATCAGAATTAAACCAAGAAAGAGTTTAAACACAAAATCCACCCATCCATTTTATGAGCATCCATTTTCATTTTGTCTGGATGAGAGCTGCTGTGTTGCATGTAAATGCCAGAAAATTCATATTAGACAGTTATCTCTCTTACAAGACTCCTCAAGTTCTGTTTACTTCAGATAGATACATAGATAAATAGATAGGCAGATAGATAGATATAGATAGATTTATACACCCTGCTTTTAAAACAATTTCACAGCTCATTAAGTAATCTAATCAATATTTGGAGGCACCTAGCAGGGGCAAAAATATAGTTAATCCATGGAAAGAAAGCCCCTCTAAGTTATAGGGGATAAACCTCCTCTTTTAAGGAATTAAGGAACTTGTCCCATTTTGGTTCTGGCTGCCTGTGGTGACACTGCTTGCAAGCCAGGATGTGGCTTGTGGCTGTGTGCAGGACAGGGTCACAGCTGTCCCCTGTGAGTGGATGAGGAAGGGACAAGCGGCTCCATCAAAAGCCACTGGAAGGGACAGCACAGCAGCCCTGGTGAGCAGCTGCTGGTTGTCTACACAGGGAGACTGTGCTGGCTTTCTGCAGCATGGGCTGGATCACAAACTGGGGCCCGAGTGGGACAACTTGGCCTTATCTTAAGTCTAAACTATTTTTTTGGAGGAAAGATTGGACTTTTCCCATTAATTCTTGTTTGAACATGGTATGAGCAGAGATTCCACCTGCGATGGGAGAGCCCCCGGCACAGCCTGCTTTGGCACAGTCAGAAATGCACAGCCAGCATGAAAAAGCCAGGCTATTCCTTCAAGTAAAGGGTTACCTCTTTCCTAAGGAATTCATGCATTGGTCTTCCTCAGGGATTATCAACAGAAGTGTTTTCTGCTCGCTTTTGCATTTTTCTCAACGCAAATTTGCCAGCTCTTAAGAATGAGAAAAATAAACTGTTCACACACGTAAGGTTCATTTTTTTAAGAGCTTTCCATGTGGAAATCAAGTATTCTTAACAGGCATACATGTGAGCTGCATCCTTGAGGACAAATCTATCCTGGCGAGAGGCTGGGGGTCTGAAATTGCCACAAAAGACAGGAAGGAAATGCAGAAACCTCTCTCAACGCTATCCTAGGCAGTCATTTCTCGAATTTTCACATCACAATTAAAATTCAGATGATATATGAGATTTGTTTCAGCCTGTTTCAGTAGAGACCTAGTGTGTAGACACAGGAAGATTTACCAAGGAAAGTCAAATAGGGGAATGCCTCATTAGGGACCCAGTGTCAACATTTAATATGTCTTCAAGAATTTGTACACTACAGTGGTTCACTGGGCTTTTTTGGCTTCTTTTGATCTCTTTTCATTGTTTTTTGTCTTTCATAAGAGTGGCTTATGTAATCTGAGCAGTAACCTGCATTTCAATGCTTTTTCTGGCTCCCTGTCGCAGTCATACCTCTCTTTTTTACATTTTCTTCTCTACCATCTCCTCTGCCACCTCAGTGCCCTTCCCAAATGCCTCTTTATCCACCCTCTTTCCCCAAACCCCTGCATTTCCACTGGTGCCTCTCCTCTCTCCCACCACCTTCTGCAAATGCCTTCCCTAAATCTCTTCCCTCTGTCCTCTCTGATTTTTTGGAAATAAGACCACTTGGTATGGAGACACTGAGGTAGGTTGCCTGAGAGCTGTATTACCTGATGGAGCATGTGAGACAAGCTGGGATGTACAGCTCACCCAGCAGATGGAGGCTGGAACAGCCCCCAGGCTGCTGTGCTCAGCACAAAGAGGGAAACGTGCAGCCTCTGGCCACTGAATTAAGGCAAACCTGGAGGAGAAAGGTGCTGCTCTGGCAGCAAACCCCTCAGGGCACCACACCTGCCTGTGTGACGTGTTTGGGCCAAAACTACCATTTTGGGTTCAGCTCCCATTCTTGTAGCATCGTGCCTTTCACACAGAGGGGCACCCCCTGTCCTCTTTGTCCCATTGCCCCTGCGCAGCCACAGGGAACGTGAAAACCCCATGGGAATCTGCCCTTCCAAAGAGCCTCTAAAATAAGGAGACCCAAGCTGTTTACAGATGAAACCTGAACAGAAAGGCAAAGAAAATTAGCTTGTAACTCTTGTCTCTTCCTCTGCAAAGCCTGCCCTCAGTCTCCAGCAACTTTTTTTACGGTTCATTTTCGGGAGCTTCTTCTTTGCTCTCCCTCAATTTATTATACCATTAAAACCGATGGGGAAAAATGTTCCTCGTTAAGGTGAGAAGGTTTTATCTGAAATACAAAATAACGAAATGGCAAGAAATCTCAAGGCAGGAAAAACCCATCCAACCTGCTGTTCTACACAAAAAGAGGATCTTTTTTTATTTTTAAAGAAAGCTTTTCTTCTCCCCTCCAGCACCAGCAACATATTCTCCGTCAGCTCAGCTCACAGGAACTGTGCCAAAGGAATCCAGGTAAGCAGAATAATTGGTAACATTTTTCTATATAATTCAGTCACGTTAGGCTGTATTTATGCCATACACAGGCAAGCAGCAGCAACACCAAACAACTGGAAATTTACAGTGTGCCTGAGACACTCACAGCCTGGCAGCCTCTGCTGGGCCCCTGCTATTAATAAACTGGAAGTTATGTCTGTCCATGGGGCTGTCTTTTGGCCCCTCAGCTTCAGCTGTATTAAAAGGGATGCTACCAGCCTCTGCAGAGGGGTTCTTTAATTATTTTTTTTTAAATTCTGTTGGACAGATAAATCCTACACAGCATCTCTCAAATCAACTGAGATGTGTGATTTTTATTTTACAGGCTGCTCTTCCAGCTGGGGAAAAAAAATAGGTCTGATTCCCCAGGCACAGTAAATCAGCATAATACCGCCCTTGCCAGCAGCGATGCACCGATTTACACCGTCTGGAGATGTGGCTCCCGTCTGCCCCTCCTGTCTGCCCGATGTAAACATATAGACATAGCTCATCTCCCTTGCAGAGAGAAGGCAGAGAAAGGAAATTGAATAGAGACGCTTCTTAAGAGGAAACCAAAGACCAAATTCCTTTTCAGTGTACTATAAATGGCACCAGTTCATTAATAACAATCTTTACAGGAATATCCAAGTGATGTTTTTACTTTTCTCTTAAAATAAGTTACCACATGTGCTTGGCACCCAGGGAAACAGATATAAGCAGCTGTCTTAGGGAAAGAAGTTGCCTTGCTACATGAACATACTGCAGGTTTTTTTTTTAATTCTATTTTATAAATTGCATTCATATAAATTGTAAATATATGATACATTTTTAATACCTAAATTTAATTTTTCAATATTTATGTAAGAAGCTGTTATAAATTCATAACTTCCGCCCTGAAAGAGTGCGGAATTCTTCCCCAGATTTTGAAAATGTTATGGACTGAGGTAAAATCTCTGATGGGAAATCAAGGGAAATCAGTCTTAGAAGTTTCCTGGCTAACACAAAATCACTACATGAATGCAAAAAAAAAAAGAGATTCCCCCTATCTGAAGGTTTGTGAGAGGGCACCCTGCAGTCCAGCTCCTCACAGAGCAGAGGGGAACAGGGACTTCCATGAGATTTGGGGTTGATCCCAGTCCTGGTTAACCTGCACATAGCCCTTTGCTGGGCTCTACTCCTCATGTGCAAGGCAGAGGTGATGGCATTTTACCGCCTCAGCAGAGCAGGTAGAGCAAACACACAATGGAGGTACCAGAACACCAGTGCTCCCCCTATTCCTCATAAGTTTTCATCCACAGATGCATTAATTTGTGTGTGCTGTGCCCAGAATCCTTTACAATTCAAAGGTAACTAATAAGAAAGCAGTGATGTGTAAAGGCCTTGTTGAATTACTAATGGAGATAAATAAATAAAAAAAAATTTAAAAACACCCTCACTCTTTAGCTTGAATCTGATCACAGTCAAGCCCCAAACACAGTTTGTTCAGTATCTTATTTTCATGATTTTATGGTTTGTTTTTTTCGTTTGCCAAGGCCATAGGTATCTTTAAATTAGTATATCTCAGGGCTATTTAAAAAATTATCCCTACATTATACAGACAATAGTGGCTGGACACTTTCACAGTTCTGTTTTGTAGGCTCAGAATGATCTTGTACCCTGACTGACAACTTCAGGTGAAAGGAGAGAGTGGAAGAGTGTATGGAGAGCCTGTTGGACATGCTGTGGTAAAAGAGGGGTGTCCCAGCAGGGTCCCAGTCCATGTGGGAGCCGAGGGATACCCTATTGTCAGCCTCATGGGGGTCACTAATGCCATTTGCAGAGCTGAGTGAGCTGAGATCAGCAGGAGGGGGATTTTAGGACTGACACAATCTTGTTTCGTCCAGTGGCAAGGAAAGCAGTAGCACTAGAGAAGACTCTGCACAGCTGCCATCAATGCTCCTTGTCCCATTCTGGTGTGCTGTCCTTAGCTGTGTGAGGGCAATTCTCCCCTCTGCTTGCTGCAGACCCCGTTTCACAAGGCTAAATGCCTTTCATGACCTGTATCCTGAGTTCTGCTCCTCTCCTCTTAGGTAGGGCACCCTCCTGGTAAGCCAGGGAGATGTTAAGCCACTCACTGACAGCCCAGCGGAGCTGTGAGGACATGTGACCCCAGCCCACTCTGTCAAAGAGCAGGGATTCGCTGGCTCTGCCGTGAGATGCCCCTGGCAGGCTGCTCTCCATCACTCCCTGGGTCATGATGCCACAGCTGAGGGTGGCACCTGCTGGGGTGGGAGGATGCCCAGAGGTGCTCAGCATCTCCAGCCCAAGGGTGTGAGCGTGGGCTGGCTCAGCAGAGCGCTGTGACTCAGAACAGAGGAACATTCCAGGCTTCAGCTTTTTTATTTTAACAGCCCTCCTCAGGCTGATGGTTTCTCTCTCTTTTTGCCTGGAAAGGGGAAGTTAATTCACTTGAAATTCACCAGCAGTTCGATGCTGTCAGTCTAGCATCAGTGTGCAAAAACTTCCTCTCCTCCCTGCCTTAGACAGCGCTCAGGTTGTGCCTCCTCCTCGCCACCAGTAAGGCTTCAAGGCCAGCACCTCCTTCTAGGCTAGCACAACTCCTCCATCTTCAGATATCCAGGTTTCAAAGGACATTCGAGGGTCTTCTGAACCATTAACCAAGGTGATTCAAATCAATTACATTGATTTCTGGGAGTTCATCAGACACCTCAATGTTTTAGGGGATCCTGGCCTTTGGGATTTTCCATGAGTGAAGCACAACATTGTCACTAGGCTGTCTCAGCCCTCGAGGCTTTATGAAATGCTTAGCTAGTAAAACAAAAAGCATTAACTTCTTGGCTACAGCTTTCTGCCAAAAGATAGGCAGGTTGTGCTTCAATGCAGATGTCTCAGGGAAAAAATGTGCAGTGCATTAGAGAGCTGTGACTCATAGAATAATTATCCTTGTTTCTCATAGTTTATTAATAATTTAAACCCAATCTTGATGTTATTGATCTATCATTGAATTGGAGATTTATTTCAGATCTGTAGTCACTGAAGCAGTAAATTTAATCCCCCTTTCCTCCCGCCCTTCCATCCACTAAACTCACTTTATAACTAAAACATGATGTTTAGGCTGTCTCAGTAATAGCACAGAAGAATAAGAGCTCAGAGGCAGTGGGTGGCAGGAGCAGCCTTAAACCCACAGAAGACCAAGGGGGGCCACATAAGGCTCTGGGTTTAATCCATCTTTTCTGACCATCCTTTACACATGGTCTCTGGGATGTTAAAAGAACCAGAAGCTACTTGCTGGCACGTGTATCACAACCAGATCCTGGACTCATTTTGCCTCTTTTCATCTCGGTTTGATTACCCAAGCCCACGGTTAACCACCAGTTTTGCACGGATCATCCTGATGTGTGTCCCAGCCCTGCTCTTTGCCACAGACAGGAGCTCAGCGAGGAAAAAGCGCCTGTAACACGTAGGATGTTGCAGGACACACGAACTCTCGGGTCCAGTGATAATCTTAAACTGGTAAAAACCTGGAGCAGCTGCCTGCGTGTCCCAGGAGTACCATGAGTGTAAAATCCATTTATGTGCGCGAAGCATCAAGCCTATAAGAGGACTATAATGTGAAGACTCCTACGGCAGTGCTCACTGGGCTGTACCATGTGTCTGGTGAATTCAATAATACAACAGCAAGACCTGGCCTTTCAAAAGAAGCCAGGAATAGAAAACAGCATCCTTTATGGCTGTAATATGCCCAGAAGAGTGATTTTTGTAGGCAAATGAAATGCATTTTTATTAGACCAATTGTAGCGTGCAGTTGGGTAGGAAAATGTGTTCTTGGCTGTACCAACTCTTTCTCAGGTCTGGAAGAAAATAAATGTGCCTTAATGCTCATCTGTTCTTTTCCATCTACATTAATGGATACAATTAAATATATTTCCATCCTCTGCCAGCCTGTCCTTGCTGCTGACCTTTGACTCTGCAGCTGGATCGACAGCAAGTGGGGTCTCTTGGCCACCATCGGGGTCCCTGCAGCTATAGAAATGAGTGACAGGGCCAAGCTGTCACAGCCTCGCTCTAAAAAGCAAACCAGAAGGATGTCACAGGACAGAAGGGATGTGTTGGTGTGGTGAAGTGCTGCATACCCTCACAAGTGCGTGCTCTTGGTGTGTCTGATGTTTCTCGCACAAGTAGGAGACAATCCTAGAGAAGAACAGCAGGAAAACAAAGCGCAGCAAACTCAATGTCATTTAAGACTATGTTTTCCAGAGGTATCATTCTTAATGAAATAGTCATGCAGCTGAACATTCCTTGGTTTGGATTTGGGGAAGTTTTGGGTTTCAGTTTATGTTAGCTGAACCTGGAATGATACCAGGGAAATGCTGCTATTTCATTAATCCTGCAGGACAAGGAATGGTGGCAGCAGTAACACATCACGGTGCAGGTGCTGGGTGTTGCAGGGCTCCTGGCAGGCGAACAAGCCCAGGGAAATCTATGTCTGGAAATGCTGCTGGATCGCTGGGTCCCTGTGTCGCTGGGTCCCAGCTGTACTGATGGGACCATTGTCATCAGCCGGTAACAGCTCCTGAAAAGCCCAGGCTTGGCAGCATTCAGCCTTTATCTTCTCTTCTCTTCTCTTCTCTTCTCTTCTCTTCTCTTCTCTTCTCTTCTCTTCTCTTCTCTGAGGCCTGAGAGCCTTGCCAGGTGAGTTTTCACCTGAAGGCATGAATTCCTGGAGACTGGGGCTTTCCTGCTGTTGCAAAGGAGCGACCTGCCCTCCTCGCTCTCCCTGGTGAAATAGGTGGAGTGAGCGATGGCAGGCACAGGTGCCCATCACCAGTGCAGGTCTGTTCTGAGTATCCACCTGTGAGGGGAGCAGGTGCCTCCCTAAATACATAACCCCAACTCCCAGTTTAGTCCTGCCCCAGGCATTGAGGAGGGTGTTTTCAGTACTGAGCAGCCGAGCAGAGAAGCTGAGCATCACTTCAGGGCTTGGTCCCCCCAGAATATGCCATTTAATATATTTAGGTATCACTGCACCCTGGTGAAGTGAGGAAATGCCTTTTCCCACCCTTTTAGGAGTGGGTAACTAGAGAGCTGTGTCCACATCTCCTTCCCCCTAGGCTGGGTGCCTACTACTCTGACTTCTTGCTGGAGGTGTCTGTTCCTTGCCGCAGACAATACCATGCTCTTAATTCAGGTTAAGCTTCACTTAGGGTGTTGACTTTGGGCCCTGGCTCAGCTCCCACAGGACACATTTGGTTTCTGGGCTGCGAGCACACATCGCTGGGCCATGCTGAGCTTCTCAACCAACACCCCCAAGTCCTTCTCCTCAGGGCTGCTCCCTGTCCATTCTCTGCCCAGCCTGTGTTTGTGCTTGGGGCTGCCCTGACCCCTGTGTGGGACCTTGCACTGGCCTTGCTGAACTTCATGAGCTTCACATCTCTCAAGCCTGTCAAGGTCCCTCTGGAAGACATTTGTTAGGTAGAGAGTGGTTGCCCAAAGCAGAGGATGTGTGCTGTGGTGAAGCCTGCTCCGGCATTTTCCAGAATAAATACCAGGCAGCAGGAGTGACACAACTGTAGAGTCACTGTCTGTGTTCTCTGCCCACCCCAAACCTCTCAGTCTCCCATCACCAGGGTGCAGCAGCTTGAAATCTGCAGGAGAAGAATTCCTGGAAATCCAGCCATATGCCTTCCTGTGCCCTGCAGCTTGTCCCAGCAGCCCTGCTTTTGCTTGCCAGGCATTTGTATAAATAGGATTAACATGCACAGTTACACTTAGCTAGGTTGCAAATTACACAGGCTATCAAGGCCCGTGCTTCAGGGCATACACTGATTACCATCAGAGGGGCAAAAATGAGTTTTTCCAATAACAGAATATTGCGTGATTGACTGAGAACATTACAGGGCAGAGTGGATTAGCCTTTGCCATCAGTATCAGTTATGTGTCATTACCACATCAAAGCACCAGACCGCTCCTGTCCAGGCACATTGAAGGCGGCTGGGTCTCGAGGAGCAGGCTTGGTTGTTAAAACCAGCAAAAATGTTGAAGCTGCTTAGAAAATGTGCCTCCAGCAAGCTGTGCTCCCTGCTCCTGCTTGCCTGCCTCCTGGGCTGCATACCTTCAGCTGCTCAGAGGAGCCTGCCTGTCTCTGCTTTGTCTCCTGGGCTTTCCTGGCTCTGGTGGGATCAAGGGGTATCAGAGGATCTGGAACTCACTGTAGCAGGAGGCTGGAAGGAACCTCTACTTATAGGTCTGCTGACCCCATCCTTGTGGTGTTTCCAGAGGCTTGCAGGAGGGGATGAGGCCCCTGTTAGCTTTCTATCATGGAGGAACAGCTTTTCCCACTTTCAGATCATCTCATTGCCTTCATCTTGGCAGCAAATGCTTGTCTCATTTGAACGGAAGAGATAGAACTGACAGAAAATCTAAAATAAGAAACATAATTAGCAGCGAAACTTTTAATTCTCCTTTCTAAGCCATTTCTAAATGTGTTAGTGCTTATTTATTGAACCTGGCTTGGCATTCAGACAGTTCCCTTTAGTGCTAATAGGGTTGATCACTGGGTTGAAAACTACACCTTTGAGGAAATGGCTGCTCGGTATTCAGAGCTGCCAAGTTCCCTCGACACAGAAATACCCACCTTTCTTCACAGGAAATGTGTATTTTTCGGCACAAATATATTAAAATAAGGCTGTCACAGGAGCCACAGGAGTCACAGGTGCCACAGCAGCAGCCCACGCATGAGGTGTGTGGCTGTGGGGTGCCAGGGCTTGGCCTTTCTGGGGCTAAAATCCCCTCCAGCACAGGCAGGACAGTGTGAACCCTTGTGATGGGAACTGGGCTTTGCTCCAGACCATCGGCTCAGCTCTGGTGCCACGGACACCCTGGGGGTGGCAGGACCCTAGCCAGTGATCCATGGGGAGAGTCAAAGGGGAGGATTAGGGGAGGAGGACATCCATGACAGGAGAAGAGAATAAAAGGAGGAAGAGGAAGAAGAAGCTACTTGGTTTCCCCAGGTTACAGTCAAGAGCTGGGGTTTCCTACCCTTGCCCACTTGCAGTTCACACTTAAATCCGAGACTCTTGTCTTCCTCCCAGAGCCAAACAGAGCACGGTCTTCTTCTTAATAGAAATCTAGGGGCAAGAAATGTGGGTGGGGATTTTTTTCCCATAACAGTCATTATCAGAGTTTTTGCTTCAGTGTGTGTAATGGACCTTTTTGTGTTCCCTCTCCTGCAGATCAATCAACAGGACAGATGTCTGATTGTCCTCCTGCTTCAGTGTATATCATCATTACTCCTTTGGAGCTGCTGTAAAATAGCACAGGTGTCAATAAAAATAGAATTTGGACTTTGATTTACTTTCATTTAGGCTTTTTAGGTGAAAATGGTAGGTTTTCAGAAAATAAGCCTCACCTTCATATTACTGAGCATGTGATGTCAACACGAGGCTGCCTGGGTGATGCAGCAGCCTCCAGAAATAGGGCAGGCTCCTAAAAGCTGAGAGTGTCAAGCCAGCCTGTCTTGACGAGCCTTGCCAATGGCTAGCCAAGTGCAATGAGATTACCCTGATCTGGGGAGCAGAGATACTTCAGCCCAGGAATTTCTCCCTGGGTGTGATTATCTTGTCATAGCCACTATTCCTCGTTCTCATTTCTAGCTGGAAAGGAGGTGCAGAGTGAGTTTCCTAGTTTGTGCCCACCAGCTTGTAAACTGCCGAGGCACGACTTTTAAGGCAGCCTTGGAAACGGGCACAGTAACACAAATGTCTCTGTCTTTAAGGTGCTGAGGTTTCCACCAGGAGAGTCACTTGCATACTGTACCAGCGCCCAAGTGTCTGTTTTTAATTTACTGGAGGAAAATTTAGAGAATCACTCAGGTTTGGATTGACATTAGCACCACTGCTGCACCTTTTTTTTTCCCCCTCAGCCTCTTGCTGCTCATGCCCAGGCACTCTCTTTCAATGACACTTTGGAACAGCACACCCAGGGTGAGCCAGGCCAGGCAATGTGAGATGCACATGAGAGGGCTGCATGGAGCACAAGGTTGCATCCCTTGGTTATCTGTTGCATTCCAGAACAACTTGGCCTCCAGCTGAGAAGCCTTGTGTATGCAGGTGAAGACTTTTTCTTTGGGAGCTAAAGAAAAATGGGATGCACCTGCTTGTGGATCTTGGTGGAAGGATTTTTAAGGTGAAAATTGTGTCTGATGTGGGAACAGAGACAGGCAAGAGCACCAGACACCTCAGGCTACATTTCAGCCACTTCGCCTCAGTGGGACACATGACCTGGTGTGAAATGCTGGGCGGAGGGATGGCTGGAAATGGTCAGCCCCAAAATACACCCGGCCCAGCATTCTGGTCTGGATGAGACCCAGCAGATGCTCAGGAAGTAATGCAGAAATAGAGCAAACATTTGTTTATACTTCCCAGAACACTTTCCATTTCCCCCGTGGTCTGTGACTCAGGAACCTCCTGAACTGTGGATGCCATCTCTGCATTTAATAGCCCTTGATGGATTCCTCTTCTATCGATTCACTTACACCCTATTGAACCAACACAAACTTTAAATATCCACTGTACCCTATGGCAAGGAGTGTCACAGCTAAAAATCTCCTTTGTTTATTTTGAACTTGTCACTTGATAGTTTTCTTTCATGTTCACTCTCTTCCTTTGAAGAGCACTGAATAACATGAACAGCTGTTCCCCAGTCACATTGCTCTTCCTTTCACAAAACTCGGTCATATTTCTTCTTCAGTCATTTTTTCCTCCAAGATAAAAAGTCTTAATCTATTCAGTCATTCTCTGAATGGAGGCCCTTTTGTGCTTTTGATCATCTTCAATTGCCTTCCTCTGTAACTTTTCTATTTCTTGTGTATCGTATTTGAGATCAGTGAATCAGGACTGCACAATGGTATTCAAGAGAAGGGAGTCCATGGATTTATTCAGCAGCATAATGATTTCCCCTGTTTTGCTCTCTCCTCCTTTCCTAATAATTCCTAGTTTTCTGTTTGCTTTTTGATTGCTACGGAGTCTTGAGCTGACATTTGCATAGAGTTATCTATTATAACCTGAGGATTTTGCTCCCAAGTGGAAATAGCCAGCTTGGAGCCCATTATTTTGTATGTAAAGCTAGGACTGTCTTTTCCCATGCACATCACTTTACATTTATCTACATCAGATTTTATCTGTGATTTTATTACCCTTTCATTCAGTGCCACGAGGGTCTTTCTGCTACTGTTCACAGTCAGCCCTTTGCCTCAACCACCCTGAATATCATCAGCAAACTTCTCCTCTCCCTGCTTGCTGCTATTTTGAGATTTTTTTATTCATATTTTGAAAGCGTGGGACAATGTTTTGGCTAATTTAACAGCTTCCTCTCTCAAATTCGAAGAGGCAGCTCCCAGGGAGAGGGGAGAAATGCTACTTCCTGAGCCCTTGGGGTGTCACTGGAGAGCAGCTGGCATTTCTGGAAATAAATGGCATTGTGCCTTAGCAGCAGGACTGCCTCTCCCCTTGCACAGACAGGATGGGGGCGATGGCTCTTGCTGCGATGGGTGTCTGCCTGCCCCGGTACTGGACCAGTGGAAGATGGTCCCAAGCCCAAGGAGGTGAGCAGATGTCCTGGGGCCCCAGGCAAGGGTGCAGAGTGGAAGCAATGGATGGCAAAGCCTTTCTCGGAGAAAACCTCTGCTCACAGAGTTGTGTTGAACGAACAGGAGCTAACTGGCAACTCTTCCTTGCAAAAAGCCATCTGGGAGCTTGTCGAGCTTGCCCAAGGGAGGCCAAGGCCAGAGTCAGACAAGGAGCCTCTCTCCATGGGATGAAGGAACAGCCACTGCCCTGTGGCCAGGCAAGGTGAGACCCAGCTGGTTGGCTGGTGAGAAAAAGCCAGCAATGAGCAGTGAGGAGCACTTTCCCAGCGGTGTTTTCCCCAGGCAGCAGCACCTTGCAGCAGTGCTGGGCACAGGATCAGTGCTGGGCAGCAACAACAGGAGAACTTCTTTCTGCTGGGAGTGTCCTTGTTTGGGGGAAAACCAAAATTCACTGTTCTCAGCCTGTGTTCATAGGAGAGGTGCTCCAGCCCTCCAGCCATTTCTGTGGCCCTTCTCTGGAACAGATCCAGGTCTTTTCTGTTCTGGAGCCCCACTGCAGGTGGGGTCTCACCGGAGCAGAGCAGAATCCCCTCTCTCACCCTGCTGCCCACACTGCTTAGGATGCAGCCCAGGGCACATTTGGCTTTCTGGGGAGCAAGTGCACATTGCTGGGTCATGTTGAGCTTCTTGTCAACCAACATCCCCAAGTCTTTCTCCTGAGGGCTGCTCACAATCCATTCTCTGCTTGGGAAATCCCCAGCCAGGGAGAAGGAGAGCTGATCATTAATGTTTCCATTGCAAATGCCTTGCAAGTGCAGGCTATTTTACTTTCCAAAATGCAAATTTTCCTATTTCCCTTGAAGATTCTTCATATTAACATTGTCTTAAAAACTGAGTGTGTCTTGATTTTTAATGTAGTTTCTCAGGGTTTTATTTTTAAAGAAGAGACAGAAGCTGCTTTTTAAAAAGCGTTTTTAAAGTTTTAAGCCTTTTAAAAAGGCTTAAAGCCTTTCTTCCCTCTTTTCCCCCCTCTTTCTCAGTGCTTCACAGGATGTTAGAAGAAGGCCAAATTCCCAAGTTGTCCACATTTTCACCTGAAGAACAACTATAACTTTCCATTGAGCTCTTAAGAAGGAAGTGTAAACATGCCTACTGTGTTTATGTGGGAGCAGAGATAATTAAATATAACCTACATTTCCTGACATATTTTATATACATATACATATATATATATGCCATTATGAGAACTGTCTAGATCTAAGTCCAATTTAGATTTTTGAAATTAATGGTGCTGATGCTGACTTTCCTTAGTCCTCTGAGGAGACCACCTGGATAGAAGACTCTGCAAGGTGCACCTTTTGCAGTGCTCCTGTAAAGCTAATCCCAACAGTGGTTGATCGGAAGGAACAGCCCCAGGAAAATGTGAGTCTTCCCATGCTGTGTGAGCATGGCTGTAGCATGAGCTTCTTCCTGGCAAAAAGGGAGATTGGCCACGCCATGGCAGTGGCAGGGAAACAGACTCTACCCACTGCCATAGCATTCACCTCTCTCACCCTCCAAACCAGGCTGCTCCATTCAAACTGCCCAGCAGGGTCAGATCCAGGCTCCTCAATGAGGAATCGTAAGGGGAAGTGCTCCTAATCCCAAGCCAACAATTTAACAGCACAGGAAAAAGCTTTACAAGGTCCAGGCAGCCTTGAATTCATGAGTAAGGACATCACCACTGTGTCCGGCAGGGATGGGGTATCCTGGGACATCCCCTCCAACCAACTGCCAAGAGAAGCAGGGCCCCAGGGCTTGCTGTCCCAGCATCTGTGACCTTGGGAGGGCAAGCAAAGACTGGAGCTCTGCCCCATCAGCCAGGGGCTGGAGGGGATTGCCCTGACAGCTCAGGCCCCTGCAGCATGGCTCCTCTCTTCTCTGCCTGCTTCTCCTCTCCCCTCCCCAGCCAGACAGCATTGCAGTTTCTGCCAGCATGCAAGAAAATTACTTGTGATTTATCACACAATCAGTGATTTTGTTGGCTTTTTTATTTTGGACATAGAAGCACATTATACTGCTCTCCCATACTGAAATATAGAGGCAGCAAATCCTCCTGCCTGGGACTGTCTGTCTTTTTAGCCTCATAAAACCCCTGAAAAATGAAAGCAGGAACAAAATCATGAGTTTGTTGCTTTTTTGTTCCCCTCTATCCCTTACAAGCAGGAAAGAATTCTTAGCTGCTCTGCAGAGCCAGAGCCTGAGCCCTCAGGTTATTAAATTGGTGCCAGAGCTAGGGCTGGAGTCACCCACTTCAAGTGGACAAAATGCCTCCACCTGGGAGCAGCTGTGGGTGATTCCCTCAAGTCCCTGCCACAGACACAGCCTTTCTGCACGTGAGAATTGGCTGCTGCACTAATGATGATCTCTCCGCCTCCCCCTCTCCTAGTTGCTCTCCATTGTTCCCAGAAAAGCAGGTGGTAATGCTGCTTATTTCTATTAGAAAGTATTAAACCCTGCTCCCTTGTAATGCTGGGAGCTAAGCCCTTAGCTAAGAAATGTTTCTGTGTTGCTTGTCAGTACCTTGCAGGATAAATTACTTGTGTGTGTGATGAAAAGTGGGCCCTTAGCAAATTATATCATCAGAGAGCAGCTAATAACATGCAGTAAAAAGCATTATCTTTGTATATGAAATGAGAAAACACAGAAGTGAAGGATGAGTTTTCCTCAGTTATTTGAAAGAGTTTAATGAAACAGTAAGCAAACAAACAAAAGAACCCAAGGCGAGGTGGAAAGCTCAGAGTGTGATGGTCTGGCAGCCCTCTGGGGTTGGTACTGGTGTGGGGGGAAGAAGGACTGGGGCAGCACATCCCCATTGCTTCTGTCCAGGCAGGCATCCCCACCACACTTCCCCATGGAGCCCCAGGTAGCCACAATGGAAAAATGTGCGCTTGTTACCTGCACCTGTGAGGGGTCAACACTGCTTCTGGTTTGTTTCTCATCTCCAGTGAGCGTTCCTCACTAAAGAATGACTTAGGTGACCAATTTCTTGCAGTCTAAGTTGTTATATGAGGTGAGTGATGGCTTTAGTAAAAGCTGCAAGCATCTGAGCCATCAAATAATAATTTTTGACATCCCATTCCCAGGCTCCAAAGTTTCCCTTCAGAAAGCTGCTATCTGGGGGAATCAGTAAATCCCATCTCAATTTTACAAGTCCTCCCAGTGCTGAGGCTAATTAATGGACATCTTAAATGCCTAACTGGCTATTACAAATCATTTTAAATAGCTTTTGCAATAACGCTTCCATCAGACTCCGGCAGCCCTGCCGTTTGCCTGCAGACATGTTGGTGTTCCATCCATCAGGCAGCAGCGAGGTTTTACAGCGCGACACCACAGAGATCCTGAGCAGCACCAAAGCATCGCTGACCTGCCACGGCCGTGTCCTGACCTCGCAGGACCATTCCCATCGGTGTCAGCCCCGCGCCGGCTGCGGGCTCGCCTCCGAGCTGGGCCTGGCTGCTGCAGCCCACCCAGCACCTGCCAATGAAGGGCAATGCTGAGTGACCGCTCTGGTGTTGTCAATGGAATGTGATGGTTTTGATGGGAGGAAAAGAGGAAACTGACATAAACTCCTGCTTACGGACAGGCTCGGGCTTGCCCACAGCAGGCGCTGTAACGTATCACAGATGCAAAGTTAGATTTTTATTCTTTTCCTGTTGTTTTTTTCCCAGCTGCAGCGCAAGGTAACACTGAGGGAGGCCAAGGCACTCCTGCAGCCCAGTGAGAATCAAATTCTTCATGCTTAGGCAGGAAAACTCAATGCAACACATGCTGCGAATGATAAAATCTCCCCGCGTGCCACAGCTGGGGGATGCTCCAGTGCCCAGAGCCATCTACCCGGGATGTCATGAGATGGGGAGCATCAATTTGTAGTTTTATGTGTAAATATGGGCTGTTTTCCCTCACACGCTGCCTTTCCCTCTCCTTTGTAGCTTGGCAAGGCCATTTCCCACACTCAGCCACATGCACAACCATGCATGGAAAACCTCTTTTTAGCATAAAGTTGACAGAGCAAAAGAAATTTCCATGTCCAGGGACTTTCAGAAGACATGGATGTGCAATAGGAAGAGGTGGACTGTGGAAAGATGACTGGGTTAAAAAAGATAACGGTGTGGAAATCGCTGGGGAAAACAGAGTTGCTACTCCCTGGATGTAACACGGTCAGCATTTCCAAGCTCCCACACACAGCACAGCACAATCTTAAGGGCGACTAAAGGGAGTGTGGAGCAGAGCAGAGATACCACCAGGCTCTGCTGAAACCCTTGCAGAGGAGGGAACTCAGTGGTACTTTCCAGCTGATAAGACCCTCAGCAGCTGAAAACCAAGGGAGATAAAGGAAGATGTTCTGCTGGTGAATCAGCAACCATGGTGAAATCACTCTCCTTGGACTGGTGCAGGTTCCCATCAGAAGGGTCTCAGCTTTCTGGGGGTGTTGACAGACCAACCAAACACAAAGGGTTTGAGTAAATCTCCCCTTTTCACATGACCGGGACTCACACACATACACAGCCCACACTACACCCAAGGGGTTTTTCTACCCTTCAGGGACTCATTGCTCTCCAAGGGGTTATCCGATTTCTGTAGCATGCTTTTATTGAAGGACAAAATCTTACCAAAAAACAGCCCCTGACTTAATGCATCAGGTGCTGGAAGCAACTCTTGAACGGAAAAAAAAGTAGTTTGGTCCAGTTCTAGACAAAATGTGGTATTTGGGACCAGGAAGTTGTTGGGTCAAAATTCACCCAGCTGTGTATTTCTCCCCACGGCCACCCTGGACCCAGGCACTGGGATCTACTTGGGCTGGAAGGGGGCCAACCAAAAGCACTGGAAGTGGCCTGACTTCAGCCACCACTGCCAC
This sequence comes from Acanthornis magna, assembly GCA_036785705.1. Taxonomy (NCBI): domain Eukaryota; kingdom Metazoa; phylum Chordata; class Aves; order Passeriformes; family Acanthizidae; genus Acanthornis; species Acanthornis magna. The sequence goes on from JAWUZG010000090.1 coordinate 22,287,380, forward strand.
AGCTTTACTTTCCAGTCCACCACCATGAAACAAAGGCCACATCACCACTGAAGCCCTGGTTTAGGATCAAACTGACTCACTGTTCCCCAGGCACAACAATCCTGTCTGTTTCAATGTGGGGTCCTGGCTCCTGGTGAGCACTTGCTGAGATATCCCTCCCTGGCTGGCTCCTGGCTCCCAGCTCCTTGTCGGGCAGCAAGGAAACCACCCAGTGGAGATAAACCTGGGTCTGCTGAATGGGACTGGTCACAAATTTTCCTGTGGAAAAATCACCGTTTCATTCAAAACCAAATTTCCTGCCTGTGTGACTCTTAATGAAATTCCCTCTCAGGAAAGCATTAAGATGAGTTGAAATGCTGTCACTGAAGGGTAAGAACAAGACTCACAAACTCATTTTGAAACACTGTTTCTTTTCAAAACATTCATATTAAATGTTAATATAAGCACAAAGCTTCTGATTTTATCTAAACAGCATTTCACTTAATGTGAAAGCATGTGGGGAGAGGAACACTGAAATCCTTTGGTATTTGTTGTCGCTCACTCAGGTTTCCCACTTCTGCCCCTTCCTCGGAGGTGGAAATGCTGTTCTGGCCAGCTCAGTGCCAGTGTGACTGTCCCACCCTACTGGTGTGTAACCCTGTCCTTTACTAGAGGCAAACACAACCGGTCAGCACTGAGGTCACAAAGTGCTGCTCATGCTTGGCTGGGGGCTGAGGCCTCAGGGTGAAGGATTCAAGCTGTCTTCCCTGGTGCAGGCACAGACCAAATATTGCCAGCCCTCCCAGCAATACTCTGTACATGGTCACAGGCACATCGCTAATGGAAAGAAATCTCTGCGGTGGCTGTTCAGGAGGGTGGCAACGAGCCAAGGCCCCAAGTGTGCAGTGCCATAAAGCACTGGCTACTGCTCTTTGACCCCCAAAATTCAGACCTCTTCTCAGGACCATCTGCTCTGTTAGATATGGAAGTCATCTTCCTTGTCCAACTACTTCTGGGCAGCCCACTCCCACCCGAGCTGGCTCAAGTCATGGGTTTAGTTCTTTGCTCCTCAGTCCCCTTGTACATGTGCTGGAAGAGGATCAGCTCCCAGGGGAATCTGTAGGGTTAGTGCACTCCACAGGCATAAAGGGAAGGAGCACCACTGACATATTGCATGGTGAAAGGTTGGGTTACAAGAGATGCAGGATGCTCTCCCACTCGGCCTCCCCTCAGAGAGTTTATCATTAACACCCTTCACTCTGCACGGGCCCTCTTTGCAGCTGAAAGATCCAGAGAAAAGTCACCCACTTAGGTGGCCAGAAAGCAAAGAGGAGCTCCTCCTTCAGTCTAAAAACATTCCGCTCAGGAGCCTCCTCTCCAAGAATCAGTGTCGCAATACTTTTGGCAATCTCTTTCTCAGTGATACCACTTCTTGAATTTCATTATCTTCTACCTGCATGAAATACTGAAATGCAAGAATTTAGTGCTCACAGCAAGCAGTCAGATCCGCATTTCAGACCAACGTTTCCCTAAGCAGGGTGGCAACAGTCACTTTGCAATGGAAATAAAGCTCCTTTCTTCAAGCTCACAATGCCCATCTGTACATCAGGTCCTTGTAACACCAGGTTTGCCTCCGCTGACAGCATGTGATGGATCACAGTCTGATCAGCAGTTACACACCAAATGTGCAGTACCTTGAAGCACATGGCTTCCATCCTGCAGCTGATGAACTGGAAACTCTGGGAACTGCTTGTGCCATGTGTGACTGATGAGCCTGCCCTGGCTCTCAGCCAGACACCCCGGCTGGTGGACAGGGGATGGCAAAGAGCAGCTTGGGCACAGCGGCCAGGGACAACCCAAGAGAAGGAACACAAGATGCCTCTTGCGTTTCTGGGCTCCAGTTGATGGCAATTCCCATGGCTTAGTGGCATGGCTGGCCATCACTGAAAGGGACCAACTGATTTTTTTTTTTTCTCCATTTAGAGGTCTTTATGTCAAAGATCTGTTTTGCTCCACAGTATTGGGCTGGTTTTAGGGCTCAATGAGTATGGAAATGCACAATTTTAGAAGAAAACAGCATTTGTGGACAGAGCTGGATCTACCTGCAGTCACCAGGACTTGCTTCAGCAGCACAGACTTTTTCCCCTTTTCACACCCACGTCACTTTGTCAATACCAAATATGTAGTTTGAGAAAAGGACTATTAAGTTTTGCTTGAAAAGCACATGGCACAGCATAAGATTTTGCTGCAGGCATCACTGTTGTACAAGAAGCTGGCCAGGCATTCACCTCATTTACAAGGTGCAATCCAAAGGGCCAGACCCCTAGAGGAGGCTCCAAGTGACCAGGAAGCTCTAGTCACACATCACTGCCCCATACCTCTCAGACAGAAGCCAAATTCCAGGAATTTGGAAGGAGAGTTCCTACTTTGATAGCTCATTCAAGTGACACTGTGAAAGCCAAGAGGGTGAAGGGAAGCTTCATGCTGACATTACAGGGGACAAACCACAATCTTCTGGATGATGTGTTTCTACAACTCCAAGGGCCAGAAGAGCACTAGAGTAATGAGAAACTCTGGGTAGATGAGTCTGTGGGTAACCAGGCAAGAACAGACATTAAATACAGTAATACTGGTGTCCTCTGCCACCAGCTCCCAAGATTTCTTAGCAAAAGCCAACTTAGTTAAAATATGTTCTTGTATTACAGTTGTGGTTCACAGCTGTGGTTTCTTCCTCCAAACAAAACTGCAAGGAAAGAGACCATTTAGTCACACAAGATTGCTTGTCAGTAAAGAAAATACAAATTTACTTTTATTATAACCATAAAGAGGCATTAATTTAACAATTAGCTGTACATTCAGCACTCAGGTATATATCTGTGCCAAATAAACTCAATTCTCTTACTGCTAAAAAAAGAACACTTCTCAGCAATGCATTGCCTGTGCTTACAGGATGTTTATTGTCTCTGTATTACAGTTACCTTGACAGACAAGCCTCAGGATACAGAATAAAGCTTTACTCTTGGACCAAAATAGGAGGCAACATTTTTATTTAAAAAAATTAAAAACAGCAAGTTTCTAGTCAGATAATATAAAGCATCTTAAATTAATCTTTCGAAAGTATTTACACTATTTGTAAACGTAAATATCTGAAACTGTACATGTTTAAACAAATGTTCATTTAGCGAACAGGCTGTATAAACTGATTGCTCTTCTAATCTTTCCACCAGCTGTCCTAGAGCTCTCTGGGTACTCCAAGAGAGAAAAAGACCCCAAGCACAAGAGTGAGTACTGCCATGGTTTACCCTTCACATCTCTTCTGTACAATGTCTGTATTAAGTCAGTCATAACTCTGTACAGTGACCATGCCATCCTTCTGAAAAACTTTATAAAAAACAAATATACATATATTACAATGCACTGGACATTATTTTACAGCCTGTGTTTCTACATAAGTAAAGAGAGGACAAGTTTTTCTCCTTGTTAGTTCCCTTAGTTAATTTTTAAGGAATCATGTAAGGTCCTATGAGTACCGTTTATATACCTCAGCACCACTGCTGCAACACTTCTTGTAGTAGCTTTCAATTCTACCATCATATTCTCCAACCTTTTTATAACAGGAAAATTATTAAATCAAAATACCACTCATGTGCAAGGAAATTTCTTCAAATTCAAAAGTACAGAACAGGTTTTATAAATAAGTTACAAATCTGCCACATCACCCACTACATTTTCACTTTGCAGTGATGCACTATGAAGATTTACAGGCTGAGACACCCTGAACTGTTCACTCCATTAACGGCCAGGCATTCAGCATTCAGCTTTCCACAATAATGTCCAATTAATGCACACTCAACAGCGTGCACTATCCACCAGTTACCAAGTACTTACCCTCTCTTTACAATGCTGATTTGACAGCCTTGCACATCAAGTTTCAGACATCCCCACATCCCCTTGTTAGCTCTTACCCCATGGCACAAAGGCTGTGCAAGTTCCAGTCCCAGTTCCCACTTTAAACAATGTGACACCACCATCTGATTTTGGGAAAGACAAAAATACCCAACTCTACCCTAAAACTAAGTACCTGAAAACCTCAATGCTAAGTGTTGCTGTAAAGCATCTGAAAACATGCTTCTGTTCCCTCAGAAACAACAGAAATTATATTGCACAGCTTTCCATTGCAAATCCCAAGGATTTGAGACTCTTTACATGGAGAAAGGCTAGAGTATGAAACTTCAGGTCAGACCTCACAGCTCCCAGTCACAACAGTGCAAGAAAGACAGCACATCCACTGTTTCAAGAAACACTTCACATTCGGGAAATAAAGTTTTCCCAAATAAGAACCTCTGCATTATTTTCAAGCACGTGGTGGATTACCAGGATTTTCAGGGAAGTTAAAGAAAAACTCAGAGCACGCCTGCTTCAGTCAAATTGTCATACCAATGTGCTTATCTCCCAAGTCTCACAAATACCTATGGCTGCTCTCATTTGGTTCCCTGCACTTTATTTCCAGCGTGTCTTTGCAAGTGTGACTTTCCATTGCATATATCAGCTCACTAAGGGAAAGCAGGAACGGTTCTTACATTAAAAAACAAACAAAAAGGGTTTTCAATTTTGAAATATCTGGATAAGGCAGTAATTGAGCTTCCATAAGAGTGATCAGCAAAGGGTTTTTTGTTTAGTTTCCCTCTGTTCACTTCTCAAGTCAATGAACAGAAGACCTTTAACAAATCAACAAACCTCTTCATTTTGGTTTTTTTCCCTAAAACAGGGTTAAGCAGCCTGAATAGTTTTGATGCAGATTGGACTGCACAGTGGGATCCTTCCTTTACTTCATGCAAATGTCTTTGCATTCCCTTCACTGCCTGGCATTCAGCTGAAGCTCATTCCAAGCAGTTAGGCTACTTGGACATTGACAACAGTAAGTTCACCTGAAAGGCAAAAGGAAAGCCTACGTTAGACAGAGCAGCCAAGTTTCAGAACTGAAGTGTCATATTTAAACATGATTCCTAGCAAGCACATGGATCAGAAGGCAGCTACAAAACAACTGGCCAAAATTTCCAGTCAAACGCCTACTCAGAGGCTTTTTTAAATGCAACTGCTGAACATGCTGACTACTCACTTCAGCAGTCACAAACTACTGTGACAAACTTCCTAAGATAACTTCATGCATTGCCAAGAAATTCCAAAAAACAGGCACACTGGCAAAAAGTGTTACCATTCATCTCAGATATCTAAAACACATTTGGGATTCTCCACAATACTAGTTTCCCATAGATTACAATATGGTTTCCATACACTTCAGTTTGTAGGATAAGTGATCCTAGGGTTCATCAGATAAACAGAGGAAGCCATCTCCTCTAGGATAACACCACCTCCTTATGGTGCATCACTCCCACTCAGTGCTCCAGGACAGTTATCACACATTCCTGTGGTCACACTCACTGCAGGCCATGTCCTCTAATCCATAAACTAGATTACCTGTTTAAATGCTGGCATCCTGTGATAATCAAGATTCTACCCACATTCCCTAGACTACTAAGGTCAAAGTGACATTTTTAAAAGCCTACTTGTTTTCTGACAGAGAATCCTAATACAGAGAATTCTTAACCCCAATCATCTCTGAGACTGAAGACCTTACCATGTAGAGATACACTTTCATAAACATCTGCACTTTTTCTCAATACAATTTACTTCAAATGCACTCTAGTAATTCATTCTTGTGCTTCCTAAAAGTTGCTGCTTTTTGTATTTGTTAAAAGCAAGACTGCCTTCAAATGCAATGTTTTTTAAAGGCATATTCACTGGCTTTGATACCTTTCCAAAAAGACAATGCCAAGAAATGGCAATACTCTTCTACAACGTTGTACAACTCAATTCCCAGCAACATCAATCACCACCTTGGTTTAAGAAAATCTATTAGATATTCATTAGAAAAACCCAACCAAACAAAGCCCCCTCCTAGCTGAGAGCCTAAAGATCAGATAAAGCCCAAAGTTTAATCATCCAGGATTAAGGGGGATAATAAATAAATAAGGATTCTGAACACTGGAAATACGAAAAATGAAAAAAATCAATGTTTAAAAAAGCCAGTCACATGAAAGAGCAACTAATAAAATAGGGAGCTTCAAAATATACCTGTTCCATTGAAGGACAAGCTATGATCTGGAGGTCTTCATTACTAAATTCTTCCTTTAACAGAGCATGGAGTTTCTGGAACATTTGCTGAATGTTATTCTTTTAAAGAAAAAAAAAAAATCAGTATTAAAAAACACAGCACCCATCTTAAACATGAACCAGAACAAGCAAAATTTATATGGAATAGCTACTGAAGTGACCAGGTAGGGAGAAGCAGTCAAGCTTTAAGAACTCTTCTATAACGAACCCCAAAACAGCTCCAAGGAATCCACATTAATCGTGAGATAAAAACTTCACCTAAAATGTGCTAAACTGAAACACTGAGTCACGAAGACTTAACCTGGAAGCTTAAAACTCAAGCTTGGTTCTTCTGGTGGTTTACAGTACATTTTCCACTGAATCTGTATCATCCTCTCTGCCTCTGGTGCTCCTGCCCATGCATAACTGACCAAAATCAACTGGTTTGGTGTGGGACAGAGTTAATTTTTTTTATGGTAGCTCTTATGGTGCCAAGCGGAAGATGTACAGAAAAGAGGGCACCAGTTACTTCCCAGTAATATATGTGTGTTGTGTAGTACAACAGAGAGCAGTAGAGCTGTTTGGATTTGGCTTTTTTAAGCTACAGATATCACCATGAAACACCTACAGGAAAACATGGCAGCAATACTCACCTTGACGGGCTTAAACAGAATTAATTCTGTATCTTTATTGGACAAGTATAAGGACATGCTCCGTAAAGTTGATGGCAACTTTGTTTTTATTGTCTTGTAAGTGGAAGAGACCAGATCGTTGATCTTTGCTGAAAGTAAAAGAAAATACGTTTAATAGGCTAAAATGGAGTTCTGCTCACTGAAACCTACACTCCAGAAAATCACCTCCACTTACTCCACTTCTGTGGTGGATCATTACCACAGGTTTGAGTGGACAGGAGAGAGGGGACAGCTGGGCTGTGCAGTATCAAACCCATCACACAACCACAGCGTGCCAGACACTGCTTGCTTTCCCTGCAGAAAATGCATCCACCCCATTTCTGAAAGCTACCACATCCTCCTGAAGTTTCTGAAATCACAGCCCTCCAATAGCAACAAAGTTCTACATAGCCTCCCTCCCAGAAATCTTACCTGGAAAAGAAACTGCTGGAAAATAAACGGTGCTAGTAAAGAGAACAGAATATCAGAAATCCTCCTTACTGATCACAGGCCATGTCTGTGAGAGGAAAGGCTGCACAGAAATCTGGATTTTTAATCAACCAGACAGGAATGCTCTGTCAGACAAGACCTTTCTTTATTGCTGGGAATTTTAATCATTTTACAAGATTGTTGCTTAAAGGCCAGGGGAAAAATACATTCTGTAGTTTTAAAATACTGAAGTTAATATCCTATGTGGGCTTTTCCCCCCTCAACTTTTGCCACATCTAAATTTTCTGTCTAATCCTGCTTCCCAGACAAATGACTCCAAGAAATAGCAGAAGCTCTACTTCGATCTGCCTCTACACACATAATTATCTCCAAACAAACATTAAAAATACTCCTGAAGAAGCGGGAGATGTTAAGTAGAAGCTCAAGTTAGCCCTTGAGAGTGTCTGACCCATGGAGCAGCACTGAATTATGTATGAACATGGCTGGCTTTGCATCTTAAGAATATAATGCAACAGAAGGTTCCGATGTATGAATTGGAATAATCGGATTTTTTCACCCAGAAGCACAGTTTTATAATGTGAAGAGCAAAACAACCCAGGAGCATCTAAAACTGCTCCAAATGTTCCTATGAAGCATTCACATTTGAATTTTTTAAAAGAGGGAAACAAATCCAGATTCCATTTTTGCACAGTGACAGAAAAACTGAAAAAAGTAAATACCAAATGTACAGACAATAAGGGCTTCAATGAGGATTCATTCTTTCCTACATAAGCAAAAGCTTTATCATAACATAATTAAATCCCTATGCTGTTGCAGAAATGCTGTTTACATGCAAGAACAGTCACAGTTTGAAAAATACTAAAGGCATTCACCTACTGCACCAATTAAATACATATTCTGAAGTTTTTCAGGTTTTTAGAGCTGGCTTAAGACACTTCAAATAGCACACAAATGGAAGCCAGGATTTGCAAGAAAAAGGTAGACAGTTCTTATATGGAGAATTTTTCAAAATCAATCACAGTCTCTCAGTCCAAGTTATTCTGGCCAACTTTTCAGATTCCTAATAGCTACATTAATATAAACCAAAGTAAATACCTGGTTGTGCCCAAGGCTGCTGTGAAAGGCTGTAATTGGGACCTCCTTGAGTGGCCATTGTTTTTAAAGCAGCTACCTAAAACAAGTAAAATCAACACAATTATGTTTCTTTCAGTTGAGCTCACAACAAAGTGACCAAGTAAAAATTGTGTAACTCTCTTAGATACCACAGTGTACAGAATCTCCACTGCTCTGTCTCTTCTATGACCTGACTTAACAACACACAGGGGAAGCAGCTTGACAGAAATGCAATTCAAAATTACAACCGTGATCAATTCTTGAAAGTAAAATTCAAAATGGGATTAAATTTACAAAGATGCTTAGGCACCTAAGGATACAAAACCTCAAAAGAGATTTATCCTTAAGCAGCTTAGTCAAACTCACCAGATTCCCAATGAACCATTGAGATCCCTCAGACAATCTATCAATCTCACCAGTTACCCATCAGTATTTTAGGCATGCCACTGACCCCTACCCCAGCATGACAGGCATGAGTAATACTGTAATCTTCTAAATTCTCAAAAATCAGCAGCTGGGATATCTGCAATCCATGCAATGCTGTAGCCCCAGTTTCTGAGAGGTCATGTCACTTATTCTCAGGACCTAAGGTTCAGAATAGATCCTGTTGTGAGAGTTTCTCAAGATATCTGGAAGTCCTGAGCTCTAGCGCAAGTTCTAAAAAGAAATGTATTGTAACAAGACATCTGAGACTTGAAGACCTCCCTCAAGAATACACATGACCCAAGACTATTTTTGAAGGTTTATAAATGCAGTCAAAATAGTTCCTGCAAAAAGAAAAGTTCCTGCCAACCTTCACACACCTGTTCCAATTCAATGAAAAATTAAAGCTTCTTGATCAAAGAACACAAGGGTTGCTTTTAAAAACAAACTACATCACATTTCTTTAACCCATTAATCTCAAAAAAGCCTGGAAAATTGCTGTTGGAACTCAATGGAAAGCACATTATCTTCAGCTAATCATGCAGCACTAACAGCTCATCCTATACCCAACTTAAATACCAATTCCCTTGTCCTACCAGTACTTCAGTTAGGTTAACAAACATACAACACATTTTTACCTTTGTCATGAACTCCTCCAGCTGTTCTATGAACTGTTTGGTTTGCTGCTGAATAAACTGTTCACAAGCTGATTTCAGATGACGATCTACATCTTTCTTGGAGTCGATATAATGTTCTCTGATTTCAGGAGTACCCTTGAACAGAGAACAATTCTCTTCTTTTTATTTGCCAGAGATCACCACACACTTAAATGATCCAATTTTTCTTAATGCAATAAGACTCCGCATTACCTCCAGTAAGAACTGTATCAAGGCGTTGTTGCTGTTTAGTCTAAAAAATCTTGAAACTGCCTTAGGATTCAGGATTTTAAAGGCTGCATCTGTGAATCAGAAAGTCACTCACACTGTAAGTCAATGCCATTCAGCTAACAGCAACTAGAAACTCATTTATGCATAAAAGATGGCCCAGCATGAATGATTATGACTGTAACATTAATGATTCCAGTACTGCTCAGAGTGCATGCACAAATGCACATGCACAGAAGCACACAAAGTTTAACTCACTACTTTTCAATGGTACCTGTGGAAAACCTGAACCTAGGAGTTGCACAGTCTAAACATATAAAAGATAAATACATTATAAGAAACTAACAAGTTATTGATATTAACTGCAGTGCTATGAGTATGAAAATTGCTCAAGCTCTCCTCTTGTTATTGTATCTCCAAGTGGAAGACTTTAACATAAGCTATTTAAGCATTTACAAACAATATGCAGAATTTTGCACACATTGCCTGGGAAAACCAAGTACAGGATGCACGAAATAACTCCAAATTGGTGCTTTTTTCTTCTGCGCTTAATTGTTTTAGTTAGGACTAAACAAAAAAACATCACGGTTGATAAACACTCATGTTTATGCTCTCTACAGAAGTCCCATGAAGGAAAACCAACATCTGTGATTAACACAAGATACTGAAATTATACCTATAGTGTTAACAGGATGTTGTCAAGCTGAAATCTAGTCAAATTGGGAAAAAGAAAATTATCAATAGTTGCAGTATAACTTATTATCCTGCTGTCAGTCATTTATCATCCTACACATCCATCTCCTTTTTTATTTCACTTCAAAAGGAATTCTGCACTCCGTCTTGCTGTATAAAACAGTGGGAGGGAAACAAGACGTAAAAGAAGTGCTCTCTGAGATATAAAATAAAGAGGGAACACCAAATACACAGGTTTGTAGGTTTTGCACTGAAATAAGAATCTGCACTCCTACACAGTGAAAGGTGACCACAGTGAAAGATTATTTTTGTTCTCTGAACCTTCTACCAGAAATTTCAGAAATTCCAAAGATTTCCCAAATTCTTGATTTGATAACCTATGAGCTAGTCCTTTCTCCCACTGAATATTTCAGTTACATGAACCTTAACACTACACTACTTCAAAAAAATTGGGCAAAAGCATGACTTTTACAGTAAGAAGTATCCCTTCTGTCTGTAAATACCAAATTAAATCTTAAATCTGTGTGCAGGAAGTTTGGTTAGAACACAGTAAAACTATTAGTCATGTTATTTTTCTTCTACAACTCATTCCAAACATAAAAGCCCTACTGGCCTATGTTACACCACAGTAAGAATTAAGCACAATATACATCTTTTCAACACTACTGCCACCACCACCCAATACAAAGAAAGTGTTATCCATTACTTACCACTACCATCTGCAAAGTACTGGCTGGCACAAAAATTTATTCCATTACATGAAGATAGAGAACAAACTTGTGTGTCAGCCAGGACAAGACACCAAAAGGATGTATTTGCCCTTCAACCTCCAGTCAACTAGAAACCACTCAACAGGTAGGAGGTTTCATTGATGTTCAAATGCAACAAGTGAAATGGTTAGTGTAAGAAATGGTTGCTCCAGAGTTAAGACAGCAGCATATTAGATAGCAGGAAAGAGAAGTTATTTCTTCAGCTTTCTCTTCTGGAATGGAAGGAGAAAAACTTGACATGCTTCCAATAATTTTTCCCATTATCCTTATAAACTTGGAAAGTGCATGACAGTTCAGTTCTGTATTAAGAGTTTTTTTCCAGAATTTTAAAAGGGAACAATAGTACAACTTCAAAAATCATGACCAGGGCCACTACCTCTATTTTCACTTCCTACAAGAGACGCTGGCTACATAAATACAGTCCAACAATACTGTTTATTGAACTTGCAAAAAAAGAAATCCGTCCCAAAACAAAAACTTCACAGAAAGATCTAGGAAATCTTAATTTGCTCTAGGCAAGTTAACAACATACTGTTAAATTCACTTGCTAAGCAGCAGTAAGAAAAGGTATTCCTTTAGCAGGTCAGAAAAGGCGAAAGACACCGCTGTGCAATAGAAATGTAAATTACTTAGCTGTTCTTAAAGAAGATTGGACAAGTAAGTTAGGTCAGCAGCGAAAGCAGGCAAATGCATTTCATACAAAAATAAAGAATTTGTTAGATATATCTTGAATTGCCCTGAGTAGGAGAATGGTTTTGGTTTTTTTCAGAGAAGCTAGGAATAAAGCAAGAGATTAGAAAAAGCATACAGGTCATTGCAAGTGAACATAAAATAAACCCAAAACTTTTACTGGCACATTAAGGGAGGACAATCCCATCCCATTCTGTAGCCAGCAACTGTTTAGTACCTCTAGTTTTCTTAAGGTCCAGGGAAATTTCCTTAATGGTGAAATCAGTGTGGAAAGGAGCAATTTGTTCACGAAGAATCAAAAGGTGTTTTATTAAGAAAAGCTGTCCATCAACCTGGGTCTACAGCATAAGAGAAAGAACATGGATTACATATTATTAAAAAAAAAAAAACAAACTAAACAATTCAATTAAGAGCAAAGTTTCAATATTTCCACTTTTATTAGTTAACAAGCTTTTTCCATTAGTCTGTAGTGCCATTAACTACACTCTGGGATCAACAAATCCCACTTCTGTACTATTCCTAATACACTGCACTACAGAAGCAGACTGTATTCCCATTTCTTAGAAGAATTAGATTACAGAGCTATATTACTAAATGTCCTCATTAAGTACAGGTATCCACTATTTGAAAGATACAAATTTATTCTTCTTAAGAGACAGGAATTATTTAATGTAATGCATATAATTTATAGTTGAAAAACATGAGGTTCTAAATTTGCTTTCATCATTACAATGACTAAAAAAAGTTAATGTTCCTGTAATAACCTTGATTAACTGTACTATTCTGCAAAGGTCTTACAAGGCATTTTTCTCATGTCATTAAACACAAAGCTTAGTTAATTTCTAAACAGTATAGCAAAGACACAAAGAATAAAAGAAGGCCAAGTTCACACCACTGAGATGATCGGTTTTGCACTGCTTGTTATTTTAGCTACATGCTTTATTAAAACCTGCTGGTTTTAATCTTTGAAGTTCATGGCTCATTGAGGTAAAAGGAGAAGGACTCAAGAATTCAAATTTGCTTTTGCAAGCTGGAGGAGAACTTTCCTTGATATAATGTTAAATAGAACAGTAAAGAAGAAATCAGACTAGAATCTGTAGTTTCAACAAATAAAAAGTTCACTAAAAATATGTGGTGGAAAGGGCTTCTTGAGTTGTTTGGGTTTGGCTTTTTTTTTTAATTCTTAAATGCATGATTTCACCAGATAATGTTAAACTAACATGCATTAAGAACAAAGTGGTACAGATCCTAGTTCTGTGCCAATCTATTTAGGATTCACTGCAGGACAAGTTTCATTCTCTGCAATACTTTTAAGTCAATGCTGGCCAGGTATGCAGTGCTGGAATGGATATTTAACTGCAGAATTCTGAATCAGTTACACAAAAAATAGTTATCTGGCTAAGCCAAAGGGAAGTGTAACTTGAATTTCGTCTTAAAGGTACTGTGTTTAACAGATATTTTTCAAAGGACACTCAAAATAAGTACTTCAAAACAGCTCATTTCCAATCAGAACTAAAACCTTTTCCATTCCTAAATATTTACTGCTTATAAAAATCCAACTATTTTAGCCTACTAAGACTTTTTTTTTCTTTTTTTAAAATTCACTTCCTGGCTGTTAGGAATTAGCAAATTTCTACAGTATTTAAAGGAACTGTGGCAGGAAAAGAGAAAGTTTACTCCAACTACTTAAACTAACAGTTAAAATTACTTGATGAATCTGCACTGAATTCTGAGCAACACATGAGATCAAACCTTTTGATAATACAGTTCCAAGCAGAGAATACTTGAAACTTCTTCCCAGTGAATGTAACAGTTAGAAAAATTTTTGAAAATTAAACAATGGAGGCAGAGAAAAAGAGAAGAGTAGCAGGCAGTGAAAATACATAGAGCAGAGTCCTCTAGCAGGAATTTTTCTTTAGGCATCACTTCATTGAATTCCCATGAGTTAGAGCAGCCTGTAAACATGATTGCTATGATCTGTATTCCACCTTTTCAGACAGGCTAGCATGTGAATCATTATCTTTGCTCTGCAATATATTAACCATAACTAAAAACCAGCAAATCCATGAAGTCTCTGGGGACAGAGCAACATGCTTTGACTAAGATTTTAGCAGAGCTCTGAACTGCGCTTCATTACTCTAGAAACACAAGGGGCTAGGGGTAGAGGCTGTGGAAATCATACCCAAAGCACATATTCTGACCTTGTTTTTGCTGATGGAATCAGCAGCTCCCAGCAACGACTGGATGCAGGCAGATAAGGCCTCTTGCGATAATCCCTGAAACACTGCCCTCTGCAGGGAAGAGGAAATCAGACCAACAAAAAAGGTGTTAGCAAAGCTAAGGCAGAATTTAAGAGCTGCAGTTTGTGAATATGCTTAACTCCAGATTAACTAGCTGCAAACATGTTGGCTAAATGCAGTGAGACAGGATGGAGCATTCACATACAAAAGGTTGCTGCAAGCACTCAGACACTTGTGAGGGTACCCACACAAGCATGTCCTGCTCACCCTGCAGCTCTGAATTGGCACCTGGGTAGTGACATGATCAATGACACCTCACGCATTCAGAGCCAGGATGAAAGGTGTTTGCTGGGTAACCTCACCAGACACATCTTCATGTGTCAGGGCAACTACCTGTGCGTGCAAGCTACATCTGCAATAGACACGAGATCATCGGAGTGAGTTTAACCTCAGGCAGACTCAAATTACCTCACATTTGTGACAGCTTAATAAACAAACATGACAGCTGCCATGGCCCGGGGGACACGGAGCAAGTCCTTAAGCTGCAGCAACAAGATCCTACGGCTGAGCCAGCCATAGGAACACAGCTCACCCCCACCAGCACTGCAACAGAGCACACGACAGCCCTGACTGCCCCAAGACTTGCCAGCACCACTTCATTCATGTCTTCCCTACCTACAGGGTGCAGGCAAGGGGTACCAGTTCTGCTACAGTATCTCGGGGGAAAACTAAATTAACCTCTGTGCAGGCACAGAGCCTTGCAAACAATGCAGAAATTACCTCATTTACAAAGGTCTAGCTGAAAACAAGGACAAATACTCATCTATCTTTAATGGGATTGATATTTTAAGCAATAAAGCATTAGTATTTTCCAGCTTCTTTTCCAGCAATAGCATCTTGGCAGGAGTTTCATATAACACTGATCAAAGATATTTTGAATGCCATTAATGTATCTAATAAAGATACAACACATACAGAAAAGCAAAAACACTGCATTAGTTTCCTCAAGAGACTTATCAGCCTCATATGCTATTAGGTGAGACATAAAACAGACTCTAATGGGACAGTCTTAAAATATGTGTTAAGCAAAGATTGCTTTTGTTTCTGCTAGATAGGAAGATTTCTACTGTCTTAAACTTTAGAAATGTCTCCTACATTTTGGAACATTAAAACATGTGCCACAAAATATTTCAGAACATTTCCAAAATGAAGAAGCAGTAGAGTCACCATTTTTAAGACCGGAAACATCACTTTGTCTGATATCCTGCAAAGCACAAAGAAAGAAACACATTCACCCAGCAATTTCAGCAATAAAATAATTCTCTATAATTGACCCAGAACTTCCTATTCTTTCTTGTCCTATTCACTCCTCAGCTTTGGTGAGACCAGTATCTTGAACATCAGACACTGAATTACTTCTATAAGAGCAAAAGCAATAGATTAACAAATCAGTGCCATTTTTCTAATTCTACAAATATATAAAACTGTCTTGGAAATGATGACCTGAATCTGTCAGTTCACTTGTTTTACATAAAGATAGCTCCAGAAAAACTAAGAGGTTAAGAGGACAGTAATGTTCCATTTCTAATTTATATTAAAATACTTAGACATGGTGCTTCACACACTTCATAACTTCACTTAAAAATTAGATAAAGAAATGTTTGCATACATCTATACATCTGTACAGCTTGGAGAGACACACTAGAGTCCTTCTGACAGTAGGATACCACATTCCATGCAGATCGGCTGGTGAAATCGTGGTCTGGTGCCTGGGATTAAGGGATTCAGCTGAACCTGTTTAAAAGCAAAATACGCACATGAAAAACTTGCCCATCTGTCCTTTCATCCAAAGGACACTGTAATATCGACTGCATTTTATACTCTCTACAGAGAAATAAGACATTTGATTTCACCCGAACAGGTTAATTTCTTTTTTCCCTTCTGAGCAGGTCAGTACTAGATTTCTGATGAGAATAAAGCACAAGCCTGTGAAAGACATGAATTTGCTTTTAGGGGTGGCCCAGCTCGACCTTTTTTAATGAGTTAGTTCTACAGGCATGTCTCCAATGACACACACCTCCCACTCAGCTTAACAGCTGAAATGATCAAACAGTTACTGAAAAAAAAATAGCACGAGAAAAAAGAGGAAAAGAAATGGCTAGAGATCATGGAATTACAGGAAATGCTTAAGAAGAAAAAGGAAAAAAACATTCTAATAATTTTTTTTCTTCATGCTTTCCTTTCTGCTGGGAATAATCCTACATGGAACAATCAGTTGCAGAAAATATAGTGTTTAAACATAATTTTACTAACTGTAAAACAACAGCAATACCAAATTTGTCATGAGCTTGTAAACATAAAAAAGTGCTGCTCCTGGGTAACCTTCATAATAATTCTGTATGCTCAAAATGGATTTTCACAACACTGGACAGACAGAAGTCTGTCTTCATTTTATCCTTAAATCAAGCTGGGAAACAGCTGAGTCAATAGCATCAGAATTCTGACTTCAAATACCAACCATTAAAAAAAAGTAAAATTTTTATAGTTTCACTCACTGATGGAAAAAGCACTTGTGTAAACGTGATCAGTGCAGAAATCGTCTGAAATACTCCAGTAATATCTTTCTATTTTTTGCCACTATAAATTTATTGTCACAGTAAATAGAAAGCCTGTAAAAACTTAAGTTATCAGTTTGAGGTTCCTAGGCTATTTATTAGTCACTTTGGCTACTCCTGCAGGTTCTGAAATGGGAGAGGCACCTTTGAAGGGCAAATAACCCCAATTATCTCAGACACGTATTTCAAATAATACCATATAGGTTCCTTCCATTTCCTGAGTGCAGGTGAGATTTACAGGACTTGCAAATTCCTTACACCTGGGGTGAAGTACAATGAAATCCATTCTCAATGGGATTCGTGGAGTCCAGCTAGAAACACCTCCTCCAATCAAAAAGCAAGAAACTACCATGTAATCAAAAAGAATATAAGAAACAACTGATAAAGAGCTGAGAAAGGTGTTGCTGGAAAAAATAATGCTGTGCCATTCTGAACAATGATAAAATAAAAGGAGAAATTCTTCATGGGTCTTTGACAATAATTTAAAAATTTGTAACACTCATATGACTGGCATCAGAACAGCTACATTTTATGGAATTTTATTCCAGTTTACTGTAATTTACACACACATGGGTCACATTTAAAATGTGACTAAATTCTGAATTATTGTGAATACCTAAAATTTACGAGACATGGCCGACACACCAAATCACCCTTCTCATCTTAGCACAGCTAACACACAAAAGGATCCTCAAGTACGCATCTTGATGGCAGGGCTACTTTTCAGAAGAGAATACAAAAGCTCAGCTTTATACAAACTACAATAGATGCTGTTGGCTGCAAAAGTAGTTGCCTCACATAATGGACTGCACTGGAAGTACAAAGAAATGCCACCAAAAGAACAAGATTAAGTTCTTTCTCATAAAAAATACGAAACTAAGAACATTGAGACAAAGTTCACCTGTCAAAATCTCTTATGAATTTCTCTAGGAAAATAACCCTTTAAGATGCATGCAAGTTTGTCAAACATGGTTCAAATTAATGCTCACAGCCCATGAGCTTTATGCATTAATTTGATAATATGAGCTGTATTTCATACCAGATTTAACCAAGCTGCAGGACTCGGGATCTTCTAGCCGGACATCTGAAAATGAAGCTTCAGATGGCAGCTTCTTCTGTTCCTCTTTTAAACTCTGTGCAATTTGCTACAAAGAAAGATACACAATAATATTTTAATATCACATAATATTTTAATATCACTGCTTTGGTTACAACAGAGAAAACCATACTGAACTGCAAAAGGAATCAGCTACACTCAGGTCCCAGTGTTTCAAAGACACTTCAGAAGAAACAGACAGATGTTTCCAAAACAGTAGCAGAAACATTGCAATATAATAAAGATTCACAAATACATATCTGTGTGAAGCACTGTTCTTTCCATTTTGCCTGTTTTTACTGATCTCTAAATAATGACCTGTAAAGCCACCTAGAAAGAAAAGCTCAAAATAGGGTAACCCACTTCAACACTTACTTGGATTTTAAACAGATCATTTTTGTGATGGCTTCATTTCCACAAACGATATGTGCAGATGGCCCAGAAGTACTGTCTAGTTTATTCCCTGCAGGAGTTCAACCAAAAGCTTCCTGCTAACATTACTCAACATTTCCACACTTCAACCTTTTCCACTACTTGGTCTGCTTCAAAGCAACAAGAAGCAGCAAGAATGGGCAAAGAACTGCATTAATATTTGAGCAGAACAGCACAAGAAACATTTCTGCCCTGTGCTTTTAACATTTTAATAATTAATTTACTAAGACAAAAGGGCTCTCTAAATAGCAAGGTTTTGAGGTTTAAAAGCAATCAAGTAGCAAAATGAATCTCAAACCAGGCAAAAACTGGAGTCTTATGAGGACATATGAAGAGCAGCATAATTTCTCAATTCAGAATGAACTTTCTCTTCCTAACTGAAGGGCCATAGGACCCTTGTTAGAAAACAAGGCCTCATACAGACCAAATAGCAGCATTACTTGCCTAAAGATGCTTATTACCTCTTAAATTTTCAGTTCAAAGAGCATGCACTCAACAAACTCACTAGGTTCAGGGTTTAAAACCCTACGAATGTCCCACATACTTGCCGAAGTACAAATGGTAGCACATAAAAGCTTTAGTTGTGTATAAAGACAGTATCATAGCAGTAAGAGTTCATTACTGGTAAGTTTTTCACAGTGTTTTGTCTGTTTGCAGGCAAGAATTGAGCACAATAAGGTACAGCTACACAATGTTAATTTCTTTCAGCCCACAGCAAAATATATGTATTTTAGGTAGGTAGGTAGGTAGAGATAGATTGATAGGTAAGATAGATAAGATAAACAGAGATAAAGCTTCTGTGTTTTATATAAGTAATGTTCTGATTCTGAAGTCAAACAGCAGCTTCTCTACAAAGTGGTCAGCTGCAAAATAAGTCCTACAATTTTCTAAGCACCACCAGGTATTCTGGCAGCTAGTTGGAAAGCACAATTCTGCAATAAAATTTGGATCTTGCTAGTCAAAGTTAGAACGGCCATTCTCAGTCACCTCAATCCTTTGACAGCTTGGGCCTCCCATTATGAAGTGAATGGCAATAGTTACTTGGTGGGGGGATCTTTATGCTTTACTGCTTCCATGCAAAGTTCATGTGGTTGCGTATCAAATGCAGCTTGTTCTAGTCAAAAACTCATTTCAGGTTTCTCATTGGCCATTTATTCATTAGAGTTGTTTCATTCTTTCATAAATACAGTATTACCCTTTTAAAGTAAGTAGAATTAGTTTGATCCATGTCAACAGGAACATTGACTCAAAGGGCTTGGAATGACTGAAAAAATGGCCAATACTGGTAAGAATTTGAAAAAGACTACTGGAAGACATTGCTAACATGTTAAATTATCTAAAGCAAGTCTCCTCTCACACTGTCTGAGCACAGGGTACACACAAGCCTACCAAAAGTTAGTTGACCAGTAATTCTGAAAACAAACTTGCAGCTAAACTGGGACTGTCTAAAGCTTCTCTTCAATTCCAGCTCAGCTAGAAAACACCTTTGCTAATACCTACTATTTATGAATGTAAATAAAAATTCAGGCGCTTCAAGTTTTGATAAAACTGTTAACTGTGAGAACTATAGCCAGTGTCACTAAGTTTGATATTTACTTCTTTGACATCTAGTCTAAGGTCATAATTTAATCAGCAGGTGTCAATTTAAAAATGCCAGTAACACTAAATACACCTAAGAACTGGAAAACCGAAGCTGCAAAGCACTGTACTGCACAACAGCATACACAGCATATAAAAAGAACACCAACCAAGGACAATGAAAAAGCTGAGGCTGTACCTCCATCATTTCCAACTTGTCAGGATAGGCGAGATCACCTGGCGCAGGCTTGTAGCCGGTGATGTCAGTCTGAATGTAAATATGTGTCCTATAGACAAGGCGTTCCTGCACATCTTCCAACATCTGCTTGACACCAGCTGCAAATGCACCCAGTTGTTCAGCTGACAAAGGTAAGAAAACGCACAAACTTGTTAATTACAGAACAAGCTTACAGAAACATAAGGTTGAAGTATCTCAGATAAAACCATAAAAATCTGGCTTGCTGCAGATCGAGTCAGGCTAGTTTCGGAACACTGCCTTGCAGACAAATTTGTGACAAACAAGGAATGTACTTAACTCCATGCTGCAGTTGCTTCAGCTCCCCAGATTTTCATTAGACTATGAAAACGCAACCTCACACTGATGACATCAGATGCCTTGTTAGAATTAAGTGTTCTAATTAGCTGAGACCTGGGTACCTTAAGTGGAATTCCAGTGATAACAACAAAGCAAGGTGGCTTTGGTACTGCAACAGCCAGTGCCCGTGGTGTGACTGTGCGATAAAAACAGATGAACCAAAGCAGCTCACATGCAGCTTAAGAATTATTGTGTCAGCCCAAATTTAAATAGTAGGAAGACACTTCTTATGATAAGCCAAAAGATTAAATCAGCAAGTTTTTGCTCATTCCCAACAGTGTTACAATTATACTTCCAGGAAAGCGAACAATTCTTCATGGTTATTGGCACAGCTTCAGCAACAAAGAGCTACACTGTGTGATATACCAGCTACCAAGTATGATTTCTGTGTTTATTGCCTGGTCCAATAAAGGCTGTGAAAGGATTCCATTATGCATTGGTCATACTAAAGAAATGAGACACCAGGCCAGCTTACTCCTAGGAGACTTTGAGTTCTGCATACTTAAAAAACTCCAAAATCTAAACTGCTACTTAACTCCTCTGCTGAAGTTACAATTTCTAGTCCGGGAAACATGACATTAAGTGAATTGAAAAAAAACCCTGTTTGCATTCCTTTGTTTTATCATCATAACGCAGAAAGCTCCACATGGATGATGCATTAGCAGGGCCAAGAGAAACAATTCTTTCATTTGAAAAGTTAATTTAAATCAATCCTGGTGCATACATGGGTGGATGCTTGCCTGCAATTGCACAGTGTAGAGAAAACATGACTAACATCAGTACATTACTTTAAATGAAGATACGCACACACCCACAAATACAGACCTTCACTATAATGAAAAAGCATAATTCATTTACCACAAACATGTCAAAGATGAAGGTTAAGATCCACTAGAAGAAGAACCATCTAGAATTTCTTTTGACTATGCAATTAAATAATTTTATCAGTTAAGAAGACACTTAAAAACAATAATCATCTTCCATCTGTGAGTTACCATTGTTCTGTACATGATCCTCAAGCATCTCATTTTTGAGAATCCCACAGAGTTCAGAAAGCGTCTCTAAGTGAATGACATGGATGATCATTGGCCTCAGGACATCATACAATGAAAGACACAACTTCTCCAAGAGCTCGCTATGAAGTAAAAATAAAACAAAGCAAAATACTTTCAGGATCCCCCAAAAGCAAAAGAAAATTTTATTACAAACATAGATTATTTTGTGGCAAAGATTTTTGAAAGGAGGGTGAGAAAACAAGTGCCATAGAAGACTTTAGACAAGACTGTTTTAAACATAAATCCATTATTTCCTATGAAGTAGGAAAAGTTTTCCTTTTAAAAGATGTGGCATACCAACTGCTTAAAAATGGAGTTACAGTCTTTAATTAATTTTAAAATAAAATTAAAAAAACCCGAATAAACAAACAAAAAACCTACACACACCAATCAACAACTCAACCCGTCACAAAGGGAAGATGCCGCAAACTAGTTTACTTGGCTTCGGTGTAAAAAAATGTTCCTGCTGAGCTCAGAATCATAACCCCAATTTCCCCTCAAGAAAAGGCTCATCTGATTCCAAGTACTCAACAATGTATTAAAATCAGGAGCACACAAAGAGGGATGCAGGATGAGAAGCTTGGTAATGTTTTCTTTAACAGCTACCAATATCTCAGAGCACACATTCCAATCTAACTGAAGTTATGGTTTCAAAGCAGTGACACACCAGAAATCCCACTTCAATTTATTTTTTTCTTTCATGTTCAAAAGGATGCATATCTTGGTTAAGACACCAACAGTACTCACTCTA
Organism: Acanthornis magna; assembly: GCA_036785705.1. Taxonomy (NCBI): domain Eukaryota; kingdom Metazoa; phylum Chordata; class Aves; order Passeriformes; family Acanthizidae; genus Acanthornis; species Acanthornis magna. The sequence goes on from JAWUZG010000090.1 coordinate 22,309,568, forward strand.
GACATTTTTGCCATTCTCAATGCTCCCTTCACTAATCACAGATTAGACACTAATGCTATTGCCAGTAGCTGAAAATTCAAGTAATTCCCCAGTTAGACTTGGAAACATAAACACCAAGAACATTGAAACAATCACAGTGTGATAAAGATACTGAGCTTATTGCACTATTTTTTTTCTAATTCATGAAGAATGTCTGTCAATAGGACAAGGACACTTCAGTTCCTAAGAGAAGGAATGAAAATGCTCATGAAAGAATACTTAGAAGAAACATTTTGAATGTCCCTTCTTTTGCATCTTATAGCACTATAAACAACTTGGTAAAACAGTAACTCTCCGTGTTAAAAGCAGAAACAAAAGAGAAAGTTTCACCAGCCTTATTTATAAATCCAATACTCAAACTCAGATCTCTACTCTCAGCTAGAATTTTGATAAACTCTTTTATCTGTACATAGACACCTGGCTGCAATGTCTTCAGAGCACCTTAGCACCACAGGAATGAAAATAAGGCTACTTATTATGCTAACAGAAACCTAATAAAGTCGTTGCTATTTGAAATATTTTTCTTAAAATATTTTATTTAGATGTAGGCAAAAGAATAGGGAAGCAAGTTCTTAGGAAATGAGGTAACTGCATTCCATCAAAATTCGAAAAAAACTGAGAAGTCTATTCTCATTCTTGGTGTGAATAGCACTAGTGACAAAATTCCTGGCTGAACACCATTTTACACTGATTTCAGTTAGGGATGTTTACTCCACGACTTGGACTGAGATAGCTAAGCTGGTTCATAAGCAAATTTAGTAAGGTCACCTCAAATTCTGAGCATGCCCCACACAAGGCCACAATTTCTCAGAAAAGACTGGGACTACTCTGGCACTGTGGCTTATTTCTAGTGAGGCTTTATGCAGTTTCGGTTTTCCTTTAGCTTTGAAGGAAGGGGAGGGTAGTGAGCAGTCTTCTTTTTCAGGTTACACACTTGTTTGACTTAAGCTGCACTCAATTTAAGATGTTACAACACTCAAAACCAGTGTCTCGATTATATTAATAGGAATACACTTTATTTATGAACTTTATAGCAAGAGAATATGACCTACCCAAATTTCAAAATTGAGAATCATTACTAAAACCTACCAGAAAACTGGAGAAGGGGCGTAATCTATTCAATTGCTTTATATTACAGGTCTGTTGTAAAAAACTTAACAATACTTTTACAATGCTATTACTGTGTGAAGCAACAACATTTAGGCAGAGGAGATAGAGACACTGTTCTTGTCAGGCATCCACTACCCTGCCTTCTGTTCAGCCCAAATACAGGCAACATGCAAATACTCCTTGACAATAAGGCAGCTCATTAAATCCTTCAGGAAAAATAGCGGGAGTTCATTAGCCTAACTTCAGATTGAAGCAAATTAAAGCACTTGTGCAAGAGGTTGTGCAAAAGAGGCTGTACGAAAACAGCTGAGAGCTGTAGACTTCTATGACTATTTTCAAAGTACCTAAGTATCTTTATCTCTTTCAGACTAGCTACAGAGCATTTGCAACAATTATTTATGGAGAATGAGAACTATCAGCTTTGCTTGAAGAAAAAGGAAACACAAGAACACCAAATACTGATGCATAAAGTGATTAAGTCGGTTTTTTATCTTGCTAGTTCTTACCAAACCCCTTGAACACAGCCCTATTTGCCATATAATACTGTCTGCTACATCACAACACACTAAAAACAACACGCAGTAGAACAAAGCCAGCATGTACCACCTACTCCAGTTTTGGTGTTGGTTTTGTGAAGAACTCATTGTAAAGCTGGTGTTCATCCTGGCATACATGGACCATAAAGGCACAACCACTTCGTACCTGTATTCACAGAAATACAAATTATTACAGACTATTTAATAATACAGATTATTAAATTCTTTTCCTTGCATCAATATCACAGGAGGTATTACAGGTATTATTGCTATACATTACATACTGTGTTGTGATTATTACAGCTATGATTAAACTGAAGCTTTGTAAAATTCAAAATTAATGAGATGAACGCTATGATTATGGACTGAAAGTTGTTACTGGCCAAACAATAGCTCACTGTACAACTTCTGTCCCTTTTTTGTCTCTGAAATTTAAGTAACCACACTTTATGGATTTTTTTATCCTCTCCCTTTTGTGAGGTTTGTAACAGGGTGGTTTTTACAGAAACAAAACATGTATGGCTCAAAAATATTAGTAAAATGTTAATGATTCAAAACCACAGACAACAGTAACAATTCTGCATGTAAATGACTGAATTAAGTAAGTTCACTTTACCTGGGGGAGAGGGGATTAAAACATAACAAAACCCACACAACACACGACTGCTTTACCTACCAGAGCACAATGATCTCTGTTATTCTGACTGGTCAATTCTGTAACAGTGCTAGCAATACTTGGACCAAGTAAAAGCTCGCGCTGGTCGAGGTAACATTGATGGATTTCATTGAGAACTTGTTGATACCTAGCCAAGAAATTAAAACAGTAACTGAGTCCCAAAGATCATTTTCTGGCACACATAAAATGCATTCTAATACCCTCTTTAGGTCTATAGAATTTCAAACTTTAAAACTTCCTTTTAAATAAATGATGTGTTGAACAGTACTTAGACAAAAGTAAATATTTTCAAAACTTAAAAATGTTGAAGATAAATTATGTAGACATACTCACTCTGGCATTTTTTCAGATCTTTGCTCTACTTGTTCAATAAGAGTCTACTCAAAAAAAAAGAGAAAAAAGGATTATCAGCAAATTACTTTTTTGTAATAATTGGAAAATAGTTTGCAGTATTTTTCCATGGATACAATATGCAATCTTTGGACATTCACATTTGCACAATAGGCAATCCCTGCATACACACTAATAAATTCAAACCTCATGTTCATAGCTTCCTTTTAAAAAGTTTGTTAGTTACCAGTCTACTTACTCTGACTTTGGGAGCAGCTGCTCTGAATTTCACATAAAACAACGTGAAGGCATTGTCAGAATTTGGCACAGCTGAAGGATCCTGGAAGAAGAGATGAGTAATTGGTTAAGAAGCAAAATACTGTATTTGGCTTCTGGTATATGATGGCTGAGATAATTAGGCTCTAAAACAGGGTATTGGTTCTTTATGCTTATGCTTCCAGTTGAACAGCTCTTGGCCACTTCCCCCCAGTAAAGGCGTGCTGGTTTCAGAACTCAAAGTCAGATGGAAGAACAAAACCCAAAGCAAAAGTTTTGTCCAACAGCCTCTACAGCAAAAGGAACATTTTCAGTAATTATGACATTCTCCATTAGAGACAACAATTTTCTCTGGACCTGCCAGAGTAGAACTGATTGTTGGTCCTTAATCTGTAGTACTAAAATGGAACAAAATTCCCTTTTATCTGCCAGTCCCAAGGCAGAGGAGCTAAGTTGCAGCTCATATTCAAGCTCCAACTGGAATATCAAGTTTTGAGGCAGCTCCCCATGCAGCTCTCCAGCCCAGCTGGGCAGACAGCCTGAACTTAGATTAATTCTAGCACTAACAAAGCAGAGCAGAGACCAAATTTACACACCAAGATTTCTTCCCCTTATCCCTACTGATGACAGAGAGAAGATGTGGCCTTCTTTAGAAACATGATGGGAACAGGAAAACTCCACCATCCCCACCACCTACTTTCATCCCTGCGAGCAACCTGATCATCCTTCTACAAACGCAGATCAAAATCTCCACTCACATCTGTGTATCATCAAAGAATATCCAGATTTCATCAGCCCCTTTCCAGTCCTGACAAGGCTTCTTGTTCTGCTGCAATAGGAAAACTCAACACTTGATCACAACTAAGAAACACTGTTCCAGTACTGCACTTCTGGGAGAAGGAGCAATTTGATGTTTCAAAGTATACAAAATATCCACAAAACCCCCATGTACATGGGAAGGAAAAGATCATTCCAACTCCTAAAAGACCTATCCTTCCTAACTTAAAACTCCTAAGCAGCAATTCAAATCCAGAAATTAGTTTACATACTTCTGTAGACATGCTTATTGTAAGAGAAGTTCAATTTTGTTTAAATTCAGCTCAGTCAGGGCAATCCACTGGCATCAAACCAAGCTATGATACCTTTTTTTTAAATAAAGCCTAGTTTTGTACCAAATACAAAAAATGTTGAATGCCTCTTAAACAAGATCTTCACTCCAGGAGTACCCTTTCACAAGTTTCCATGCACACTGTCTAAAATTCCCTTCTTTTATGTGTGCAAGTTCTCAATTCCAGCATCTTTCAGTTTCACTGGTTATCCCTCAGGACATCAAGTTTGCCTGAACAGAACTGAGCACAAGGTACACAACAATTATTTGGAGAAAGAATCAAAGTGCATAGAAAGAGACATTTCCCTCTCCTTTCTGCTCCACCAAAATATTGCAGAGAGACAAAATATGCAGCATGAGACTATCAACATTTTAATGAGACCAAAAAAACCTCCCTGCTTGCATTTACGCCTAAATCTCACTGGAGTGATAGGGAGTAAACAATTAACTATTCCCTTTAGCATCACTGTCAACATTTTAAAACGAAACAAAAAATACTGGCAGAACTAATAGGAACCTGTCATAGTTGTTATCTGCAGCTACACAAACCTCTACAGAATAAATGAAATATTTAGATGACCAAGAGCACCCAAGAATACATATTGGAAGGTAATACTGAAATAGTCATGGCATGAACTCAGAGTTGTGCTTTAACAATTCAACACCCAGCTCCTGTACACTTTTTTGAAGTATTCCCTCCCATCTCTCTCTGTCTCCAAAGCAATCCATCTCCAAAACAAAACACTACAGTACCTCTATTTCTCTTCTGCACCTTCCTCATTTGGCAACAGACCAACAGCCAGTTTAGAGCTCCAGTGCACACACTGGTTCAGGAAAGCTCACTGTCTGGCCATCTGGCTCTCTAACACAGTCCTTTACCCATCCCTGGCATTCACCAGCTTACTGCTCACCTGTTTCAACTTACCGAGTTCACTCTCTTCCATTTCCATGATTTTTTAATTATTACTACTTTTAAATCTTCTGGATCACTAGGTCTCTATCATATTTGGCTGAGAATTGGACAACCTACACAAACACTGTAGCACTGACCTATTTTTACAAAAAACTGCTGACACATTCCACCCTCAAAAAAAAAAAAAGAGAACTGTTTGATGTTATAATAGACATTTCAGTACAGCTCGACTTCCCACTTACTGATTCACCTTACCCTTTTCATTAACTGGCTTGTGAGGTTCTGTAGTGTATTCACAGTGTATGTCTTGATAAGGTGCATAGCTTTAGAAAGGCATTGTTTAAACTTAGTCAAATATACAGGATAGTCTTTAAAATTTGGCTGAAAGAAAGGAAAAAAATCCATTTTAAATAGAAACAGTAGGAGTCAAAAATTTATCAAAACTTGAAATACTCATATAAGTAGCCAGAAATGCCAACTTGTACAAACTAACAGCAGTACTTTATAAAAATTAAGCAGAATAACAAGTATGTTTAATAAAAAATTTTTAAGTTTATACACTACCGTCCTTGACTTCTTCCTGAATTTGGCAGAGAAAACTTTTTATAGGAAGAAAACCGTTAAAAAAGTATGAACACATAGTTTTAACAATTTAACTAAAATTAATACAGAATTACTTACATGTGATGAAATATATGCAATACAATCATCAAGCTTAGCCAGCATGGGAATGAATCCTTCACTGTTCACAGACAGCGTAGGGGAATTCAATTTCTTTGGAAAACAAGACAAGGCATCATTGTAAGGAACCTAAGCACATTATTGTTGGTGACAAAGTTCAAAAGACCGGTACACTTTCATTTTCTAAGACTATTAACAATGAAATAATACTTACAGTGTTGATGTTTTCCAGCTCATTAAAGTAAGAAAGTTTCTGCTGGATGTTTTCAGCCAGGTCAACAAGTTCTGACTATTAAAGAAACAATAAATGAAAGAAAATCATCAACCTAGGAAGCAGCTTAAATAGATATACATATATATATATATGTGTGTGTGTGTGTGTGTACAATTATTAAGCCTCTCTGTCAGCTCTCAGAACACAACATTGTAAAACAGCTCCAAGTAACTTGCAACTAATTAAGTACAAGAGATGTAGAATACAGTACTGCTCTTTTGCTCTCTCTTACCACAGACTGACACATTACTTTCAGTAGCGTATTTAAAATAATATATTCTACAGGTTTGTCAGCATCCCACAGACAATGCAGCATACAAACACCAGTGCTGCCATCAGTATTATGGAGAACTGTAGAAACACTGTAGTTCAGGATTGGAGTCTTAAAAAGTTCTCCCTTATCCAGTCTGACTAAAAAAAAAGTTCATTGTATCACTGTTGCAGCAGTTCATGAGGAAAAAGAAAGTATCTGGGAAATAAGCTCGCAATTTTTAAGATCTTTCTTCTTGCAGTAACCACCTCAAAATACTTCTGCAAGTGATATGAATTATTAATTTCAACACAATTTGTACTTGTCAGGCATCAGTTACAAAAGCTGCCCTCAGCTAGTTTTCTTCATTAAAGCATATACTGACACACACTGAACATTTTAACTTCAGAGCCTGACACCCCAGTTGCAGGTGAAACACACCTAAAAAATTAGATCCGAAGCAAATAGAGGGATTGTTACCACACATTTTCCCAGCCCAAGAAAAAGAAACCTTTGTTTAAGATGTCTTAGTTCCCAGTAATCCTCCCATCAAAGATTACCTGCTCTTTCAAAAGCTGTTCACAGGCCTCATGCAGCGTTCCTGTCTTTGTGGACACAAAAAGATACTGTTTTTGCAGTGACTCCAGGTGCTGAAGGGCACTATTCACATCACTCAAGATAGCATCACACTGCTCCTGAAAGCCAGACAAGTAATCCCTCATCTGTCTAGAAAAAGAGAATCAACAGATAACAGAAGTAAAATTTCCCTTTCTGTATTTGCAAATCCAGCTGCCTGCAGGGACACTGCCACCACCTTTCTATTTCTGGGAATAAGAGATCACTTGCACCAAGCAAGAGTGCACAATAAGCAGATGTTTCATCACCTGCAGAAATAACAGAGCTGAAGGGTCTGGAATAGCCACTCCATTTCTGTGACATTCCTTACAGCAAACCTGCCTAGAAAGCAGCAGCTTGCACCACAGCTGGTCTGGAGCATGTGAATCTGTCTATATGGGCAGCACAAACACACTGACCACTGCAAGCAGCCAAATTCTGCCAGCCTTGCTCCCAACAGGGGGGTTAATATGGGTCCCTTCTATACAATTTCCAGCTTCCACTTAGAAATTACTTATTCTCTCCTAAAGTAATTGAAACAACCTAGAAGATTCAAAACTAACTGTGAGGATTGAAAGAGGCTTAGATGAAATAGATCTAGTGTCTAATGTCACCAAATTTGTCTAAGGCTCAGTGGAGACAAAAATTCTAAATGACAGCTATTAATATTATGGCAAGCATTCTAAAGCATGATTAAAATTTAATTACTCTTGGATTTCAGCTAAAACTTCTGAGTTCTACTTTACCACTTACAAAGCTGAAAGTAAAACAATTCTCTGTATCCATGTGCATCAGGCAAAGAACTTACTTATCTTCCTCCTGCACCTTTGGCCTCCTGCAGACAGTTACACATTGGCCACCCTGCAAACCCCTGTGCATCCATGGCACACTTAAGCACCTGTGTGCAGTATCATGAACATGTCAAATGACAAAATGCAAGCCTGCTACTCTTTTTAGGTTCTTAATGATCAGATCTTGGCTCAGTATATGCCTAACCCTCTGCTTTTAAGAAAAGTCACGTGTCCTCCAACGTCAGAGCAAAAGAGGAAGAAACAGCCCAAAGAAAAACAGAGGAATAGAAAAGAGAATCGAGCAGCATCTCTTTGCAGCCGAGGGCAAGTTTGTGAAGTCTCAAAACACAAGCCAGTTTCCATAAAAGCCACCAGCAAATTTAGCTAAGCCATTCAGCTGTACTTCAGACCGTAAAGGAGTAACTGTGAAAGTCAGTGGGAAGGGGTTCTTCTGAGCCTGATGGGAAAATAAGTCAGACAAAAATAGATGAGAATGGCAAGACTCAAAACTGGAGTTGAGCAAAGTGTCAAGGAATGCAGGGAATGCAGATCCAGAATCACAGCCACAGTCACTGGTGAGCCAAAGGATGGGAACAGAAATGACCACCAGCCACATCTGCTTACACAGTCCCACTATCAGACGATGCCATTCCAATAGCAGCAGCAATTGAGAAAGCACAGGAAAGCTCTTAGACTGACTTTGTCTACAGGCCTGTGTATAAGCCAAAACTCATTTCCATCTGTGTAAATACACTGCACAGAAGGAAATCTGTGTCCCCTTTAACTGCTCTGCCACCCGGGCAATGGCCTTCAGGATGGGAGTGAGGCACACAGCCTTGGAAAGCTACAGCTGCTCCAACACATTCCCACATTCCCCGCCAGCTGAATGTGAACACGTGCTAACATTAATGGACAAGATGAAGTCCTTCAAGGGTGGAACTGCTTACAGTGAAAAGAACTGAGGAAGAACACGTACCTATACTTGGCACCTTCATCTTGATCCATCTGTGTTTGCACCTGAGCAAACCAGGAGAAGAACTAGAAGAGATTTTATGGTGTGAACAATAGAGATATTACATGCAATCAATTTTAAAAAAATCAAATCTATGATCTATGAAATGAAGATGAGCTTTTGTTAAAAACAGAGCTGTTTCAGAATTCAATTATTAATCTAGGAAACAAATTCCTCACTGCAGGTCCCTTCCAACAAAAACATTCCATTCTATTTCTCCACTAAGTTAAAATGGGAAAGACTAAATTTCATCTGGCTTTATTTGCACAGGAACAAGGGTATCACATTAGAAAGTGGGGATTCTTCTACATTAAGAGTAACGCCACTTTATTGAACAGGTACCTTATTCTCACATTAGATTCCACTCCAAATGGAAAAAGTATCTGTTGCTTAAGGTTTTTTCCCCTGAAGTTCCTCCTTATGCATCTTGAAAACGGCCCAAAAAATTTAGCAAACCCACCAAAAGCTAGGCAAGACACACAGAAACTAACACAATTCTCTGAAGATCACTGCATCTTGGAGGTTATTCAGTATCACTTACCTGCTGTGCTGTTTCAATTCTTTCATCCTCCATCCCCAGTGCTGCAAATCCCTTCAAAAGGACATCCTCTGTGGATTCTGGCACTGCAGCTGTCAGCATAACAGGCAGTGACTGGGATGTCAGGCTGCACAAGTCCTCAATTGGAAGCTGGTCACAAAACACCAAAACTTTGGTTAGATAACTCACTGACAATTAGCATGTGCAGCTCAACTGTAAAGCAATCCAAATAAATAAAATAAGAAAATTACAGGCATCTAGTTTTGAAGAAACAAATGCAATGGACATTTTATCTATCAATATGATAATCACAGTATCATTAAGTTTAAAAAAGACCTCTAAGATCACTGAGTCCAACCATTACACCAACAACTATGACATCTATACCTTTATAAACACCACCTAGAAACTGTCAGATTTTTTTGCCAGATATTCAAGGGAAATTCAAGACGTAACACTGCCATAATGTATTCGGAAGATAAGGAATAACTCTGCTGAACAGGAATTATTTTTTAGCCACAATTATTTTGTTTAAGTGAGAAAAATACGGAAAAAATTAACTTGAGATAAACTGTATTCAAGTATGACCGAAGACGATTAATTAGCCTATACGGAAGAAATTAATTCAAGAAAAAAAGAATGTTATTAGCACTTAACTAATATAATACCCTCTTCAATTACATGACGATGAATTGTATGTTTTCTGAGAACATCAGTAGGGTACAAATTAACTTAGCTAAAAATTGGTATCTCTATAGAAAACAACTTGTTTAGTAAAATATTCCCTGCCTGGTCATATTAGTCTGGCAAAGAAAGAACCACCAAGATTCCAACTATTTGAAAAAAACCATATTGCCACGCATTGTCCAACTTCCTCTCTGCCCTGCCCCACAAAACAGGGCTGACCCTAGAAGGGGAGCCAGGGTTTCTCTCACATCTAATATGGAGGGAAAGGTTAATCCATCAGAGCCTGCTGTTTCAGTGAAGCTGAGACATCACTGTCCCAATTCCCTGAAGAACTCAATGTCTTGGCATTGCTGTTGCCCTAACTGGCAAATACAGTACCTGCCTTGTTGCAAAGCCGGTTTAGATCCTTAAGAACATCCTCTGATAGAAGGACATCCTTCTACAATCATTTTGGATGCCTGCCAATATTTACTTTTTGCATACTGCTTACACAATAAAAAGAAACCAGGAAGGATTAAATGAAACAGGTGCATTTGAGAAAGGAATTGCTTTACACTCTCCCTTTTGCAGTTCTGAGCTTTCAGACAGTCACTGAGAGCAAATTTCGTTGATTTTATGGCACTATCTCTTGCGCTACGATCCTGTTCAAATACGAACCCTCTCCTGAAAAGTGCAATTAGGGAATACAAACATTCTGTTCCACCACCCTTTGTAGACAAGGGAGCGTTCATAAATAATCACCTTATCAAAACTTGGAATTTTACAGCTGAGTGGGAGACCATGTCTTCTATGGTGTTGACAAATTATTAAGCTTTTTACCACTATTTCTAGCTTTCCATAGTTCGTTCAAGAGTCTGCAAGTCGTACCAGGAAATAACATTGGCGCCAGCAGCTACGCATTGGTACGGATCAAGTTCAGAGGACCAAAAGAATGAGCACTACGACTAAACCTCCCAATTTCAAGAGGACAAATGCTGGTGGACTGGGGGAAGCAGTGAAGGCAGGCAGAGAAAGCCCATGGATTCTCAAGGGATATCTCCCACCGCTGCCTACAAACCCCTGCAAGCCAGGGAGGGAGGGCGCGCGGCATGAGGCTCCTCGGGAAGGCTGCGAGTCCCGCCGAGGGAGCGCGGGAGGCTGGGAACGCGGCTGTGGGTGTGATCCGGATCGCAAAACGCTGCTGAGCCCCCTAAAGCCCGGGAGCAACCGCGGCCCCGCAGGCCCAGCCGGTCTGCCCGGGCAGGGCCGTCACCCCGTCCGCCTGGCGACGTGGCACCGCGGCCCTCCCGCCCTCGCTCCCGCCTTCCGCCCCTCGGGGCCGGGCAGCGCCGCCGCCTCACCTCGGGAGGGACCGGCAGGTTCTCGGCCGCCGCCTTCAGCTCCAGCACCGAGTCGGTCTGGCGGTCGCTGAGCGGCGCGGTGGGCTGCGGGCGGCGGTCCCAGAGGCTGAGGCGGTCCCGCACGTCCCTGCCCGCGGGCGGCGGCTCCGCGGGCGGCGGCTCCAGCATGCTGCCGGCGGCGGGACGGGCGGCCGGGACGGGCCGGGAGCGCGGCGGAACGCCGGGAGCGGAGCGGCGCTTCCGGGGGAGGCTCGGAGCGCGCGGCGCCGCGTCGCGTGGCAGCGGCGTCATTGGCTCGGGCAGAGAAGTGCGTCATGAGGGGCGGCCGGCCGGGATAGCGCCCCCTGGCGCCTGGGAGGAGCGCAGGTGGCTGCGGCACCCGCGGGGCCCCAGATGGATCCACAGGATCACAGACTTGCTTGGAAAAGACCTCGGATTATCTAGTTCAACCTATGACCGGACACTTCCGTGTCAACTAGACCATGGCACTGAGTGCCCCGTCCAGTCATTCCTTAAACACGTCCAGGGATGGTGACTCCACCACATCCCTGGGTATCCCATTCCCATTTCTAATGACCCTGTGAAGAAATCCCCCCTGATGTCCAACCTAAACCTTCCCTGGTGCAGCTTGAGGCTTTGTGCTCTCGTCCTGTTGCTGGTTGCCTGGGAGAAGAGACCGCCACACCTGGCCACAGCCTCGTTTCAGGAAGTTGTAGAGATGGGTAAGGTCCCTCCAGAGCCTCCTTTTCTCCAGGCTGAACACCCCCAGCTCCCCCAGCCCCTCCTCATAGGACCTGTGCTCCAGACCATTCCCCAGCTCCACTGCCCTTCTCTGGACATGCTCCAGCACCTCCATGTCCTTCCCAAATTGCAGGGCCCAGAAGTGGACATAGCACTTGAGGTGTGGCTTCACCAGTGCCAAGTACAGGGGGACAATCCCGGCCCTGGTCCTGCTGGCCACACTGTTGCTGATACAGGCCAGGTGCCATTGGCCTTCTTGGCCACCTGGGCACAGCTGGCTCGTGTTCAGCTGCTGTTGACCAGCACCCCGAGGTCCTTTTCTGCTGGGCAGCTTTCCAGCCACTCTGCCCCCAGCCGATAGCACTGCAGGGGAGTGTTGTGGCCAAAGCATAGGACCCGCACTTGGACTGGTTGAACCTGCAGGCAGAGGCAGCGCTGCTGTGCTCCCAGGCAGGGACTGCCACATCCACGGCTCTCCCAGGGACATGGGTGTGCAGGGCAGCAGCTGACTCATTCCTTCCAGTCCGTGGAGCTTTCTTTCCTGATGCAGCAAAGGCCATTAGCTTTGGTTTTAGTTTTTGTAAACTTAAATCTTTTATCATTATACACTAAATCCTAACTAAGGTACATTAGAATTAAAGAAGTTGAACTAGAGGGATTCACTGCAATGGTCTCAGCTGAGATCCTGAACTACTACTTCGCTGTTTTGTTGCCTTTAACTGCTAAAGCACCAGTTTCAGTCCATCTTGTCCAGCTATCTCTCTCCAGCTTCCCCACAGATGAAGTGGTGCAGAGCAGTTACTGTCACTCCAAATTCACAGACTCCTCATCCCCCCCAGAGCTGGTCCATCGTATTTGTCCTACCACACCTGATGTCCAGAAACCCACTCTGGTTACCACTGTGATAAACTTATTCTGTTGCTACACACAATTAAGCTGGTTGGTCTGTTTCAGACCAAGCAGTTCCTATAACAGAGGGGAAAACGGCCTTGCTGTTTAAGATATGCCAAAGAATAGTGAAAACCTATGATCAGTGCATGTTATTCAGCCACAAGTCACAACAACACGAGCTTTGAACTGCAGCAGCTTTAGACTGCCTTGGATCAAGAACCAGTTCAATGCCAGGATCAGCTTTCCTTTGTTAATCACCTTGAAGTATTTGAAACTCCAACACCATTTGAAACTTAAAAACTGAAAGCAGTTCTGAGTCATCACACTTTACATTTTAATACTTTTAATAGGCTTAAAAATGTAAAACATACACTTTGCTTACATAGCATACAAAAATATTTACAAATTTTTTTATTAAAGCACAGACACAGTTGTAAGGGAAAACACTGCACATCAGCATACTCCTGTATATAGAAAACATTGTACCTTAAGAAAGAAAGTGCCTTGTGCATTTAAAATATCCATTTGTGAATTCAAAATTAGTAGTTTTAATTGATTATAGTAATTTTGAAATCGCAATAAACTTCTTTAAGTGGAATGCATGATTCTATGAAAAATGTGTAAGAGATTAACACAATGCCACAAAAATCTAAAGCTATGCATCCTGCTTTGCTGCCCTCTCTAAACACAGAAGATCCATCCCATGACTTCCATCTCCCACATTCCTTTTTCCTGGAATTTAACAGCAGCACTTTAGAAGAAGCTTGATGTAAAACTGTTTAGTTAATGGCCCTGAAGTTTCGATATACTTTTAAGCCTAAAGGTAGTGTTTCATAGAAGCTGTGGTTGATTTCCACATCAAGTATTACCTTGCATGTAACAGCAACTTGAGCCTCTTTGGTATATCACAGCACTCACTAGTTCTGGATTTGGGTGCCTTTTTGAAGAAGGAAAGCAGTCTTTATAGGAGATTCACTTTTGGAGGGCTTGGTTGTCACATAGGCACTTACATGACAGAGCCTGACTGCTCAGTGTAAAACTTGCACCTTGAGATGACACCTAACAGCCAGTAACCAGTAGTTGTCAGTGACAGATGAGGCATGGAAAGTTTCTCTGCAACATCAGCAGCTGGGTATGAACTTGTTTGAACTTCATTCCTACTTGCAATTTACATATGAATGTGTTGAAGAATCACTTATGCTGAAAATCAAGAATGATACATCAGGGGGGAAAAAAAAAAAACCAACTTTCTTCAAGCTATGCAAAACTGCCAACTGTAGCAACCACACTTGCTAATGAAGCTGGATTATTCCCAGCAAATTATGCAGACATCTCTGAACTTAGAACACAGGAAAGCTTCAAAACCAGAAGCAGATTTTGTACTGCAGTAGTTATTTTGCCAACCTGAAAGCCAGCAAAGATGTCTTGTGACACTTCCAGTTAACTGGAAGCTTTTAGCTATTACTCTCAAATTGTATACATTTCTGAAAGCAGGAAAAGCCCAGCTCCTTGGTTCTGCTTATCTTCTCTTACAGAAATACTTTTTTCCTTTACAGAAATCTTTTTTCCTTTCCTTCCTTTATGGAAATCTATGGAAATACAGAAGAAAAAACCTGTTCTTTGACTCAAAACACTATGCTTTGAGACTCAGATGCAGAGTTGCATTACAGATCTTTACATTCAAGAGCATTGTAACAGTTGACAGAAGATATTCCACCATGTTTGGATCAGTCTAGAAGACACTGCACATCATCCACTGAATCACACGCACAAGCCATGGTTACGGGAGCCAGTTTGCCTTGAAATCACTTCTAGGTTCTTCTTACTCAGTCTTGCAGTGACCTCCCTCCTTTGGCCAGCAGCTCAGACAATAAAGAGCAAACACTCAAGACAACTTCCACATTGCTCTAAACTCTGACAGTACATTAACAGAATTCTGTACACAGAGCAGCATGTCAGGCATCCAACTTCTTCAGCTGTTCATATGTCAGAAAGAACTGGGACAGCTGATTAAGGAAAACTGTTTCCTGTTTATGCAGTGCAAACTGCTCACTTCATTACTGAAGATCAGCTGCATCTCTGTGAAACTGTTCTTGTTCCTTCCTATACCATGCTGCAGGTTGGCCACTTTTTTTATACAATACTAGGCAGAACAATGAAACTTGCCTTAAGGCTGGTGATACAAATTACTTTCCCATCCTTCTTCCTCAGGATCTTAAACCCAGGACTGAGGAGACAGGACAATACTGCAAAAGCCCTTTAGAGTCTTTCCTCACTTAGCTTTGATGGGCTAAAGATGGTCTGTTCATGGTAAAAAACACTACTAACCAACCCACTTCCCATGGCTCTGATCAGCTGGCTCTTGAAACACAGCCAAAATTATGTGAGACCAAGATTAACAAAAAGATTGCATCAGTAACTGCCAACAGTTTCCCCAGTTCTGGAAATAGCCCCCATTCCTAACTCACCTGCTCAATTTTGTTTAAAACTAGGCTCAAAACAAAGGAAATGGACAGGTATGAAATTGGAAGAACAGAAAGTTATTTTTCAAGAACATATTTTAATATTCACTCTGTGTGAATCACAAATTCAATCTGACTGGAAGCAGTTCACTAAAAAAAAAAAACCTGTCAACTGCACAATTTTCCATTCATAGATAAAAGGGAATATCTGTGCTGATATGACACTTCCCACACTGAGTAATTCTGTGAAAAACAATACTTGCTGTTGTATGGCTAACTTAGTAGTTTTGCACACCTTTGAAAAGGATACAATGATATTCCAAGGACCAAGTCTTAACCAGTTTGGCCAAAAACCTTTATACAGGGCAAAAAAGCCTTCATTCTTCCATGTCTAGGAAAAAAAAAACCACCATAACAAGAACACACTTATGTAATTCTTTTTTAGTGAGAAATCCAGACAGCAGTTCAGCTAACAAGACTATATCAGACAAGGGGGTGGCTTAGTCCTGTAACCTTAATTTAAATTTATTGTCAACAGGACAAAAACACATTTCACTAGATAAAAACCAAGACTGATCCAAATTGCGTTCCTGGACTTGCCCCCACCCCCCTAAAAAGCCCCAAAAGCACCCCAACACTTCCCTCCCCCCCCCCCCCCCCGCCAAAAAAACCCTTGCAGAGTGCTGCCTGTAAACCTGCAGTTCACATTTGGCACCCCCCTGAAATTTGTTGCATGTAAGCCTGTAGCTAATATTAGGCACTCCCTTGAAATATTTCAGTTTGCTTTATGGACAAAATTTCACTGGACTATGTGACTTGGACTGTTCAGTCAGCAGTTTGACACCAATAGCTTTCTATCCATTCTTCATGTAAAAGGCCATCATGCTCCCACCTCATACCAAATTTAGAGACTTAAGAAACCAAATCAAAGTAATCAAAATCAGAGGCTGACCTTGCCTCTGGCTCTACTAGGCTTTCCATTATGCAGTAACCAACAGAGAAAACCATCTGTTCCAGAAGATCTTGTTCTTCAAGAACTGACCTATGAAATGATAATTTCCTGTCAGCCTGACATTGTATAAACTTAAGCAAGAGAGAGTGGTGCTGAGAGCCTTCCTCTCCTTATCCAAGCACCCAAAGGAAGTAAAGTTCTACAGAAAGCACCAACTTTGTTCCTGCCTTTCTGAAGGCAGTAGATACTTTTCACACTGAGTGCATTACTGGCAGCATAGTGTCTTTGAGCATTATGAAAAAGCAGATCTAAGTTACAAGGGAAAATAGAACCATTTTGAGCTCTACAGCAAAACCATTGCTTGGTGGCAGCCGTTCCTATTTATGTTGATACGTGAAAGTACTTACCTGTACCAAGCAGTCCAAAGTGCCCTTGTAGACTGAGTGTCCCCCATGTTGTTGGCTTTTCTGATTCATCATGCGTGTTCTTACAACATCAACTGGGTTGGATGCGAGGGCTCCAGCTAACCCACAAGCAAAACTGGAACTAATAAAAGAAGGGTTTAATGAAATCTCATCTTTCACACAGAGATGCACAAGAATTTCTCCTTCCCAGGAAACACAATAATAATGACTCTTTAATGCTTTTAGTTAAAAATTATATCAGCTAATGGATGTGAAAAGTTATTTTATTTACTATAAAAGCATAATTTTGAAGATTTGCTATACAATCTTACATTCAGTATGCTTGAAAAGATGTTTGTGCTCTTGGGAATAATACTTGACTGTAACTTTCTTTTAACCTCAATTTGCCCAGTTGAGTGATTCAGACCACCAACAAAACAAATTTCCGTATTTCCAAAGGAAGTTAAATCCAAATCCTAAATAAAATTAACTTCCATGCTACATGCTAGCATTTGAGATGCTATTACATTAAAAATTATAAACACATCAGAAGTATAGTTACATCTAGACAGATAATAGAAAACTCAAAATACTTATCTCCCCTATTGCAAGAACTAACCAATGCTGAGCTATACAAACAGCTACACAAACTTACAGGAAGTGGGTATATACTGTATCTCCCATAAATCCAGACATAATTATGTGCTTCTTGGTAAGGTCATACATTGGCAGTTCCACTCCAACAACTATAGCAGCTCTCTGTGCTGTCAGTGATACTCCCTGGCAAAACAAAGGGTACAGTCAAAGTTTAAAGTCAACCTTTGTACACTGCTAGAAAAGGCAAGCTCTTATAATACAAAGCAACACACCACAAATGTGTTAAGAACATTGTAAATTCAAATAAGGCTAAGTAGTACGAGTCTTAGGTGCATATGCTCCAAAACCCACAAATTTGAAATAACAGATAAATCACTTCTCCACGCAGAATGGCAACATGAGATCCTCTAAGCTATTTTCTAATTCTGCTTACCATCTCAATTCTTGCATCAACAGTCAGCTAAAACCTCAAAAACAGTGTTCCTTTGCTGCTAGCTGAAAAACTGACAAGGTAAGGAGGATGAACAGAAAACTGGAGATCAAGAAACTTTATGAGGAAAGCACACTAACAGAAACACTCCTCTTTTCCACCTGTTTCAAACCAATTATCCATTTTGGGCCTTCAGTTATAGAGTCATTGGCTACAACTGGCACAAGAGACAATTTTAAGACTGAATATGAGAATAGAGCTGTAGGGGATGCTCATTAGCTCATTTGCTTCCAAATATTCTTTAGCATATCTTTTAAAACAGACAGAGCATACAGATTGAGAGGTGTCATGCAAAACATTGCTCACCTATTCCTAAAGCCAGTCACCCTAACTGAAGCCTACATTTGTCTTCCCTTTCCTAAGTGGCAGCTAATCGTTGCACACAAAGCTCGCAGTAACCCTTCACCTAAAAGCACTGAGACACCCACAGTGAAGCAGTCATGACAAATGATAGACACATTACATCCTCCATATTTCAGCTGAGAACACTGTAGGAATACATGGAGTTCAACTAAGCAAGAAAGTGTTCTTGAACTGTAAGACATAGTTCAAAAAAAAAACTTGCCTTCCATAATCCTTTAGTGCCTTCCTTTCGGTAGATCTGTATGAAGTTGCCCATCATTCCTCCTTGAATCACACTACCTTGGGCTTGCATTCTGATCTGAGATTCATTTGAAGTTAAAATTAAAAGATAAATACAACCAATAAAATAATAGAACTATATTCAACTATTAAGTTACAATTTTAAGTAGTAAAGTCAATTTGTCTTTGAACATAAATTAAGAGCTGATATTATCACAACCACAATGCAATCTTTTGCCTTAACTATCCAAATGCAGCTGCTAATTTTGAACAAGTATGTGGTAGAATTCTTGGCTGCATTAAGTCACTTCTATTTCTGTATGGGCACACTCCTCCATTTAGATAAGACTTGCAGATGGGTTCTGCAGGATGTCCTTTACAGTGTTCTCACAGGAACATGTTGGAAAGGTTAAAAAAGATTAATGTTTCAGCCAGGGAGAACAATGGTCTTCAACCCTGTAGATTTATAAGAACATCCTTAGGAACCTGCCAAGGTAACTTTCAAATACAAGTTTGTCAACAAGCAACATGGTAAGTGGACATAATTTTAGGAAGTAACTAATTGAAGTCACACTTGAAATAAAAGCTTATGTTTGAAATGCCACTACATAACCACACTAGCACTATGAAGGATTAAGATTTTAGTCATTTCAGAACATCATACAGAGTTTTCTTGACTTCATTTTCATTAGGAGCAGCTGTGTAAGTCACAAGCTCCAGTTCTGTAAGATAAATATCATCAACCCTTTCAAGTAACTATCATTAAGCTAATTGATTCTTAAAGAGGTGGTCATTTCACTAATTCACTTTAAATGACTGATACTGGAACACCATTTCCTTGGAACACAGGTTTGCAAAGCCTCTCTACGGTGTTAAGAAATCATACAGTATAACAATCACCAGAACTCTTGCATCTGAATTGATCTTCACCTATTTTGAGCTCTAGAAACATCCTAGTGTAACAGTGTTACCACAAACTACAGATGAAATGTGCAGTGTGGCTTCCACACAAACACTACAGCATGAAAGTTATTCTCTCCCCACACTCAGAAAAAGTTACGTGGATCCAGCTACCTCCCCAGCCTTCACTTTCCTCATGCATACTTCCAAATAATTAGTATGGACCAGAAGGAGGTTCCAAGAATTCAGGATGTTACTGATTTTTTTAGAAGTTAAGAGATGAGAATTAAGAGGGTTATAAAACAAATCCTATATTCATCAGGAGATTCTGTTTTTACTTCAGGAGAGAGCAAGAATTAAAAAGAGAAGCTCTGCATAATTACCTTTAAGACATCTGTAGGGTTGGCTATAGATGATGAGATTACTCCCGAAAGAACGCCACACAAAACATTCATCATCAGGGTTTCATCTATTTCACGAACAAAGAAAGTTTAGCTGGAGATTTACAAAGCTTAAGATGCATTAGGACAGGATGATGCCTCCTCTCATTTAATCAGAGAGTGCCAGTTACAGAAGCCATAAAACCTGCTCTGACGAGTTATCCTTGCTGACTCACTTTGTTGTAACTGGTATAAGGAATGTCTTCTCAGTAGACTTGTTCAAATGCTACAGTAAGATACCAAATGGAAACAATCAGCTTCAAGCAAATCAGTCCTCAATTAAATGGAAAATAACCACTCACCTTCTGGATGCTCAACAAACATTCTTTTTAAGCTCTGGTAAGTGCCTATTTTTATAGTTCCATATGAAGCTTGCCGCAGCATTGCAGGTGCAATCCTGTAAAAACAAGCAGCAATAATGTTTATGCTCAAGATCTCAAAAACTGATCAGAAAATACTTCCTAGTGCAGAAGAGGCAGGGATATGTAGCAGTGAGAGGTTTGTTCATATAAATCAACAATTTATACTCACTTTAAACAAAACAAGCTTTGGAGCTTTTTAGGTTTTGGTGTTTTTTTTTTTTTTTTAAATAAAGCCTGCAAGAACATGAATGAACTGTATAGGGATTACTATTAGACCATGCCTCATCTTGTAATCTATAAAATAGCTGGCAGGCATGTCTGAAATGTAATTCCCCCACCATACTGCATGTTTTGAAGAAAAGCATGCTCATTTATATACAAAAGTTAATTTCATTTTAATTCTGAGAGAGGGAACAACTGTAGCAGCACTGTAGAGAATAACCTTATGCTTAGCTATTTTGTTTCAAGTAGGTTTTGTTGTTTGTTTGAGGGAGTTTTTTAAAATATGAAAGGCTATTGGAGCATGCAGCACTGAAGGTATCTAAGGCTGGTCTTCCAACTTCCAGATTAAGGCTAACCAAATACCTTGTAATCCTGAAATCCAAAAATTCACATACAATGGGCTAATACTTATCAGTAGTCTGTTCATAAGCCATTGCTGCAGGTCAGTTAATCTTACCCAGAATATAAAGCTTTCAATCCTTCTTCTTTGCATATTCTAACCAGTGCATGCACCATTCCACGATAGCGGATCTCTTTATATTTGGCATCATTAACTTGGCCTTGAACCTGGAGACGTGTTTTGGTCAGGTCAATGGGGAAAGTACCTTAAAGGAAAATCAGTGAGAAAATTAATCAAGTATCTACCTAACTAAAGACAACAAAGAACATCATACAAGAAACAGCATCATTTCTTATATTACAAAATATATAAAAGTATTTGCATGGGAAAGAAGTCCGTCTAACCAAGACTTTCTTTTAAAGAAATTATTCATGTTTCATCACCTTGTTTCTTCTAAAGGCCTGTCAGCAGCCCTGCCTACTTCCTGTGTTTACATTCCACATTCACTATATTTTCAGGTAACATGGCATTGCCTGGTTGTAAACAGCCATACTGCACAGGACTGCAGTCCCAGTCAAGTACTCAGTTTGCATGTGAATTCTAGCAACACCTTTGAAGAGCATGTCACTAAAGGCAAATGAATTGCATAGGGCAAGCTATACAGATTCTGGCCTAGTATCTGAACAAGCAATAGCAGCAGTACCTATTTCTGTTACTGCTTTCCTGTAGCCCAATGCTATGTTCAGTTCATAGTCTCTGTGCTCCCTTTACCAAAGCAAAGGGTTCAGAAAGCATATCCATCCAGAGCTTATCTTTAGGAAAAGGACCACCTCAACATTCCATACTCACCTGAGCACTAACAGTAGTCAAGATTACCTATATCTTTTCAGATGACACTTACCAAACAAGCAAAGCTTTCATGAATTGTTTATCTTCCTTACAAAGCTTTTGGCATTATTTTCCATATTCAGTCAAGTCAAATAAGAGAGGTTTTAAATTCATGTTTGCACAAGTTTCCTAAGTAGAAATCCTTCCCATCGCTGGAATCATTCAAAGTCAGATTGAACAAGGCTTTGAGCAACCTGATCTAATTGAGGATGGCCCTGCTCAAAGCAGGGGGGTTGGACTGGATGCCCTTCCAACCCAAACTACTCTATGAAAACAAAACCGTAACTTTAAGGGTAATTTTATACTGCATCTACTTTACTAGACAGATCTTGCATGCAAGCCCACCACATGCCCAGCTATGTTCTGCTACAAGAAAATACAGATTTCCTTTATTTTCATGTACATGCATTTCAGATAAGACATTATAAGGATGTTGATATTTTAGGTTTGTCTTTAGAGTAGGCCTAAAGCATCAGATGCACTGTCTCACTATAGCAATTATTTGATGTTGCTCACCACCAAATTTAAGTATTCAAATGTAAGCAGCCACTCACATTCAAAAAAAGGGAATTTAAACTGCAACATAGATACTCAGGAAATCCAAGAGAAAAATGTACAAGTTAAGAGCTTAACTTGTCTACTGTAGCAAATAAAAAGCTGTATCTATTTATGACACTACCTAGAAACACATCGCACAAACACCAAATAATAAAATACAAAGGCAAAATGTATAAAAACAAGACTCACCAGGGATGAGAGTTTACAGACACCAAGTGTTCTGACATTGCAACAGATAACAGCAACTTTTACATCAGCATTAAACAAAAAACTATGCTGTAGGCCACCGTATACTACTATGTCACTGATAGCATGGAACCAAATGTGTTTTACATAGAGACTATCCAAGTAAAGAAAATCATTAAAACAGTTAAAGGAAACACTTACCACATTCTGCTGTGATTGATGCTAAACCTCCGTAGATAAAGGGCTTCCAGTTCAGTGCTGGCATTATTGGTTCCTCTTTCTGTGAAAGGGGAAGATTTAATGCTTCTGTAAGTACAGGTCATAAATATATATGCTAACACTTAGTAAAACCTTTGTGCCTGGTCCATTTAAAATGGGCCTTTCAAACATGCTAAGGGTAAAAACACATTTCATACTTTTGACAATCAGAAGGAAGTCAGAAATACCATAGAAAGGCATCTGGGTTCAAATCAGTGTCTACTACGTATTTGGGACGCAACTCTCCTCACCATAAAAGGTTAAAGCAGTTTGTCTCTCAGGCACAATAAGGGGCACTGCAGAGAATAGCCTCCAAGGATTTTTACCAAGCTGAACTAGTTTGACTACATCCTGCAATCAAGTGGATCTTTCAAGGCAGTCATAACAAAACTTTGTTTTTCCAGTTATTAGCATTAACATGAGCTGAGCTGGTACACTTGGACAGAAAATAAGGGTGCATACACCATTTTGCTTCCATTAAGACCTATTTCTGCTACCAGTGTTCACAGTATTAATTCTTGTGACTGTTACACGAAAATTGTGTCAATTAAGTGAATATGACAAAGCAACCACAAATTGCAATTAACGATGGCATATGCTTTGCAAGATGTTAAAGTAATTAAATTAAAAGAGATAAGAACTTCAAAACCAAACTAGTCCAGTCAAAACAAGACTGCCCTTCCCAAAACAAAGCTGGTCTCTCTGCAGCTTATTTTCCTCCTTCCTCACAATATAAATATTTTTCATTCCCCATTTTCTGTAATACCCTTCTAAACATTGCAGTCTACAATTATTTTTGCCAGTTAGTTTTATGGGAAAATTGTACTTAAAAGTACTTCCCTTGGCACTTACACTCCCTGTTAGTCTCCCCTGCTTATTCACCCATAGTGCCCAAGTGGAAAATACATCAATTACTTAGCCCTGCTTTTTGTACAGCTGAACCTTCTTTAGTCACTTGTTCTAGAAATGCCACTAATCCAGCACCTAAATGAATTTTCAGAGGTGAAGACACTCAGCAGGCCTAAATAGTTTCTGCAGCACTCGTTTTCCTTTTATTATCTTTACTTTGTGATGAGTTACCTGGGTCTTCTGATACACAAGGGAAAAAAAAGCTAAAATCACAGAACTTCACATACTCCACACCTACATGCACAGAAATCCATCTTACTCTTTAGACTGCTGCAAAGACCACCAGTGTTGGGGAAAAAAATACCAAAAAAAACCAGGAAAGGGCAACTAAGGACACTCCACTGTACTGCCAAAAAGAGTGCAGTACAGAGGTCTGGACACACAGGCTTAGACCATGCCAGCTTTTCAATGCAAATGAGGCAGAGGCACATGGATATGATGCTGTATCAGAGGGAGGCCAGTTCCAGCTCCAAGTTCCTCATAATCCTGTTCTGCTATGATTAATAGCAGAAAATTTAATTAACAGAGAAAAAGCCAAACTCAGTTTGCCCATTAGCAGCCACGCACCTGATCTTTGCTCCTGAGAAACTCATCCAAACTGAGTTAACCACCCCCAACATATTAAAAAAAATTTTCATCTTTCACAAATACCGTAAAACTAATAGAAGTAAAATATATCCTTTTTCTGTTTGTTTCATATTTCACTCTGCCTAGGTAATGAAGGCTACTCACTTTTTCTATGTAATTCTGAGCACGGCCAAATAAAGTTTTCAATTTGCACACTGATTTACAAATATTAATTAAAGCTTCAATATATACACAGGGTATCCTAATGCAAAAATTTTATAGCACACTCTTCCTTTGATAGATCCCAAGATGAAGGTCAAGATCTGTACATCTGAAAAGCTTATGAGTCTCTTTTTCTGCCAGTATGCCAAACTAACCATATGAATCTTTCCACTTCTATCCTCCAGCCCTCCTTTTAGATTTCCATACTTTAGGAAGAAGTATGAAGAAGAAAAAGGTAGAGCAAAGACAGAGAGTTTTTCTCAGAAAAAAAAAAAATCAAAAAGACACACCAGCCAGTAATTTCGCCCCATGACCTCAGCTGTCTCATTTTCCGTTCATATTCCGAATTCTTGGTTTGCTTCTTATTCAGAACTTCGTCCCTATATCAACAAATACAGTAAGTGTCTCCTCAGAAGAATTCTGTACCAGTTGAGTGAGTGGCAAACTAGTAAAAAAGAAAATCCAGCCATCATTATAGAACAAATTCAGGTCTCCAGTTTTCCTAGAAAGATATTGTCTTTACCAAATATACACCGTTGTACCCTGAACATCAGTGATGACAGAGGGGATATCGACTCTTAAGGACAGTGGGTTGAATTAATCCAGAGATTCATCCACGCACTTTCTGCAAAGGTCAGAAGCGAGTCTTCTTTCTTTTAACCACAGCATGACTGGAATAAACCCAAAAGCCCGGGTTTCATAAAAGAACGAATCACTTAAATAGCTCGATATTTCCCTGATGGGGAACAGGCTTGAAAAGTCACACAACGAATTATATACTGGTTGAAAACATCGCTAGCGTATTAAGCACACAGTATAGTTGAGTTTATAGTAGTTTTAGCTATTTAAAACTGACTCGGCTCGAGGGAGGCAACAACGACTGTATAAACTCCACACGAAAGATGGTCTAGCACACCCCACGACCTGACGGCAGCAGCAGCAGCCACCACCTCCCCACTCACCACCGAGCCCTGCGCCAAGCGCGCGTCCTGCCGCACCTCTCCCGCCGCTCCCAAATGCCGGCGCCGCTCCCCGCGGCCGCGGCGGCTTTTGGGGGACGCGGGGCTCCGCCCCGGGGCGGGCTGGCCCGAGGGGCCGAGCCAGCAGTGGGGTGTGGAAGGGGTGGGTGTAAAGCCGCGCTTGGTTTGAAGGGCCCGCCGAGCCGGCTGTAATTATCCGGGCAAAACATTAACCACGCTGACCTTGCAGTCAGAGGTCTCCCCTCGCCGCTGGCCTTGGGAGACTGCTGGGCTGGCGGGGCACGGTGGCATTTTCCATTAGCATTCCTGCCCCCGGAGAATGGAGCGGCTCTGCCGGTGTTTCAGCGCTCCCCGGCTAACGAGCAGGTCACTCGCCCCGCAGGGTTTCTCCTCATCGTTGCCTATTAGGACATTGATTTTGCCCCTCGGTTTGCGATCATATGGGCGCCTGTGGTGCCAGCGGCAGCTCTGCGGTACCCGGGCTAAGCTTTCCTGAGGCGGCACGGGAATCCTTGGCTACCTGTTGTGTGGAGGGAGGAACTCAATAGCTACTTTGCTCTTTAAAATACTCCCTTGAATATTGACAAAACACAGGTGATTTATTGTTGCTATTATCATTACACAGTTCTGTGCAATTCTAACTAGGTATCTTTGCATTACCAGTGCTGAAATTATGGTTCAGTACACAAGCTTTACATTACTTTGTAACACATATCTAGTGCCTGTTCAAAAGGAAAGGGGCTATCCAACAGGGCAGGTCTCAGCTGCTGTACCGGTACCGGTGACCAGCCCGTGAAGACTGGATGAGAACCAGAACTAGTCTGGTCCAGAGCCCAGTGCCCCCTGTGAAATAGCTGGAATCAGCTCTTTTGCTGCCCCTAAAGGCAGAGTGTTCTGGCAACTCGGAGCTCTCTATTTCTGACTGAAGGGTTGCCAGGAGTGCTTGTAAGGACCTACCCCCACGGTGCAGCCCTGCTGCTGCTGTCAGTCGACTGCCACGCAAGTGAATGGCATGCCTTGCCCCAGAAAGGGCAAAACATCCTGTGGGGATTGCTCCCCTCACTAATCCCAGGGCAAGGCTGGAGGCTGAGAGCCTTTAAGTTTACTGGATGGTGGAGAAAGGGGGCAATGCCTGCCCAGCTCTCATTAAGAAGCTGAATGTGGCTTTGCAATTCAACTCTGAATAAAGCATAAGGAACCCAAATATGCTGTGCTTCATACAATGAAAATAGTTCTCTAAAGCAATCCAATCCATTACAGACTTCCCAGACCTTTTACATTTCAGTTGTTAAATGACGGGCAGCCCACAGAGCTCAAGGTCTAATCAGTGCTGCAAAGTTGTCTTTGCAGATCGGCCTCACAGAATGTAGCGACGAACTCCCACTTCAGAACTGGTGTTCATGTTCTGACCCTCCCTGAAACTCCTAGTAACTGGCTAACACTTTACAGGTTTTATATCTACAGCAAGTACAATCTTACTTGAGATAAACTTTGAGCAGCTCCTTTCTTTCTTTTTTGTACAGACATCATTTGAACTGGTTCTAACATCAAGTGATTTTGAACTTTGGTGTAGCAACTTCTGATTTCTCAAATTTCTGTCTGGTTTTAAGAAGGACTTTAGTCCCATTCTGACCACGAGTTGGCCAGTTCCTTCTGCAGGCAGATGAGTTTTATTACCTCCGATGAAAATCAGTTCCTGCTAGCACATGATATCTTGCACCCAATCACATTTCTTAAGTACCTGCTAGTTCTCAACTATGTACTTCTGAATACAGAGGAATTCAGATTAACTTTTGTTCCTGCTACTGACTTTTGCATGTGTCCTCTGAATAATGTCTTCTGTTGTATTCTCAACCCCATTCATACTACGTATGAGATACGTAATGCTTTTGTCAACAGCCGATGGGCTACTTTTGGCAAGCTGCCTTGAGCCTGACATCTGCGTCATACCAGCATTGACTTAGGTGCTCAGCATCTTTCCACATGTCTCTGAACAATCCATGTGCTACTGATTACACAGTCTTACAACAGCTTTGTCCAAATGCCAGTTCTTTCCCAATGGGCTCTGTAGGGCTAAGATTTAATTAATTGATTCCCAGACCCCTAAACTTACTGCTCCTGAATTTCCTCACATATTTTTTATGCTTCTCTTTTTTAAGCAAAAGGAGACTGCCCTCAAACAATTTTACCAGGGAGCTCTGCTTTTTGCGCATTCTTTCCTGTTGGACTATTTCCACTGCTGTTTAAAATGGAAAATCATTTCTCTTCTGGTCTCTGCAGTGGTGAAGACAGTATTGCCAAGTCTCCTACTGCTTAAATGAATGGTTAGTGAAGACACACAGATGGCCACAGGTATTGTTCAAACTGCCTTGCCGTTTTGTCACTAGTTGTAACCACTGGAGAGTTTCCTTTGTCCCTTGGAAACTTTCACAATTATTAGTTACATAACTGATTCGCATTTTTCGTGTTTCATTGGCTGCGTGCTGAAAGCAAGTCCTAGGACATGGGAGTCAACAGCTCCCTGCTCTGGCACACCTTCAGTGTTTGCACTTTCTCTCTTAAGAGCAGTTGATCTGACCCTCAGCCAAACAGCAGATGACTTTGTTGGAAAAATAGACACTCAATGTAGTATTGGCATGTGTAAAAATGTAAGACATACTAAATAGTACTTCCATGGTGTTTGCCAGGGGCAAAGCCTCAGCCTGGAGCACCACATCCAGCTATGTGTGGTGCATTTTAGGAGGACTGTAGAGGAGAGTTAGGAAAATAAGGCTAGGAATACAAAACACAACCTGTAAGGAAAAATTGAAAGAAATAAACTTTGTTTTTTCTTTTTTAATGAGGACAACATAATCTTCAAGACTGAAAGTTATCCATAAAGAGGAACTTAATTATCTGTTCTCCACCAGTTAGACTTAGAACAAACTTTCTAATGGTATGGACAGTGCTAGATGAGACTGACTGTGGAGCTTGCAGTACCTTCATCATCACCACAAACTTTTAAAAACTGTCAAGCAACTGTTCTTAAGACATAATTATAATCTGGATTACCCAGCCCAAGCATTGGGATGGACTCTTAAGGATCTTTCCAGCCCTTTTTTCTGTAATTATTCAATGACATTTCCCCCTCTAGCTGCTAGCATACAGGGCATACAATGACAGGACAACTGAAGTTTATAACTTAATAACAGACTCTATTATGCAGAGGTCAAGGAGAAAAGCAAGTGAAATCAGGAATAACAGTAAATGTTATTTGGTAGCCTTTTTTTTTAATAAATATTTTTTTATAATCTGATTTGGGCTCTGGCATTTGCAGTAGCCAAACGTCTTTACTGTATCATTGTTTTGTGGATATAAAAGGGTCGTTTTATTTGTTTTAATGGGTAAAGGCTGAAGGAACAGAGGGCAGTTCCAGGCTTTGAGGGTGAAGGAATTTAGGACAGTTCCAGGCTTTGACTGGACAAGAGTCTCACAGCATAAGGTCCCAGCAAGGCAGTTCTAGTAAATGTAAACTCATAAACCAAACAAAATTTTCTGAAAGTGTTGCAATCTTGCAGTAGGTCCTGGGAAATCGATTTCTCTTCTTTTGTGAGACTTCATACAGAGATAATTCCTATGTACATCACAGTGTTGGATTTGATGTTATTTGAATGAGCAAATGAAAAGCTGTTAAAGTTGCTCGGAAAGGAAGGCACTATAGGAGGCTTTTCACTACTACAAAATACTTTCCAACCTCAACAGGTGATCTGGATCCTTGCTAAATAAAGATCAGCCACAGTTGCTTCACAGAGGCTTTTGTCCAACATTGCACTGCACTAGACAAGCTGCAGCTGGAAGAAAAAGTGCCAATTTGAATGCTGGTAGACGCAACATAAAGAAAAGCAAACATTTTTCTATGTCCTACTAAAAACCAGACAAAATATACTGTAAGATACAGCCTAACCTTTTCCACAAGGGAGATGATTCAATGTTGAATGAATGACGGAGAGGTTGACATGACACCAAATAACATTTTACATATGGTATGTTTCCTGCCACTTTCAGTACACCTCTTACTGGCAGTACTCAATATCCAGGGATAGTAGGAAGCATCTTCTGGGGGAAATGTATTTGTGGAAGCATCTGCTGGGGGAAATACATATTTGCACTAGACTATGCTGTGAAAGCAGAGTTGCAGTTGAAGTAGTTCTACAGTAACAGGAATGTGACTCAAGCAAGACAGTGGTCAGGGAGATGTGCTGGCAGGTGACCCCAAGCCATGTCTTTCACAGTGAGGGATGTGGGTTGATCAAAACACAGAACTGCCTATGAGATTTCAAAGCTTTCAGTGCTGTTCAAGGAAAAATTTAGTGTTGAAGGAAAATGTCAAGCTTTCAGTGCTGTTACTTCTTAAAGGAGCCTCACTATTCTCTTTCCTGATTCTCAAGTTTTGATGATTTACCTGTAGTGTTTACAGAATGCCTTGCATTAAATCATTACCCATATGATTTCAGCTTTTCTCCTGTTAATCCCATTCTGGTTTTGGGTAACCTACCTTTTGCTATTGGCATTTGACTACCATTTCCATCCTTCTAAATTAAAAAATGTATTTTCTAAATTCTTGTAAAATGAAGCATTTTAGTAACTTTTTTTTTTTTTAAATTAAAAGTTCTGAAAAGTCAGGATGCTTTCTGAATAAGTATTCTCTTGCTTTGCAGACCTGCTGATCCACAGGATGACAACACCAGAACTAACATCATGTTTGGCTGAGATGAGCTGACTGCTGTTAACTTTGAGCAAGATGGGTTATTCTGCACAGCAGGGGAAAACAGCTGTAGTATTTTGTCCTTGTGGTAATCAGCTGTCACAAAAACCACATACTGAACAAGTCATTCAGGATCTTTAGCATGCAGTGGGATTCCTTGCTGGTGCTGCAAAGCAGAGGTCACAGGTAGGAACTCACATCCCCATTGGCTCCTAGTAACAAATCCTGGCAGAGTGGGAAAACAGCTGTCTTCCAGGGGTCAAAGAAGCACAAACTTCAGTGATAGACATCCTGGGTTTCCAGGAAACACGGCAGCTGACATGTTCGTGTCCCTCCATTTCCCACAGTCATCCTTCCCCACACTTGGTTCAGTGGATGCCAGCATTTGGACTCACTCATGCCTGAGGAGGCAGCACCGGAGCGATGTGCCTCACAGCTGGAACAAGGGTATCAGTTCTGCAAAAAGGCAGCACTGATGTAGCAGCTCACTCCTTCACCTTCCCACATTCCCCTCCCATTCCCAGACACAGTTCTGGCCCTTTGCTCAGGCTGGTGATTGCCCTCATCTGACTCATGAGTGGGTTCAACTCACTAATTACAGAATGCACCCATCAAAATCCAGGCTTCTGCCAGCTGATGGAGCTGAACTGGCTTCACACTGGCACTAGCACCAATGTAACAGAAGCAGGAGGAGTGCATGACTTGGAGTGGGTTCAGCCGGCAAGAAGCACTGAAATGTTAGAATGTCTCAACATCTCACAGGATTTAGCCACAAGTACCTGTCACAGCAAAAACTCTTGAGGATTGCAGTATGCATCCTGTCTTTAACACCCCATCCTAATACTTCTGGCCTCCTGTCTGGCTTGCAGTAAGAGCAGGAGGTGGCATTAATCCCTGGACTTCACACAGTGTACTGACAAGTTTTTCTGACCTTCAGAGTCAGAGAACAGAGGCAATGCAGAGCCACCTTGCAGCCTGCAGGCTCGCAGCTGGATCATGTGTGAAACCTCATCTGAGAACTTTCGATGGACTCCTACAACATAGCTAAAAATGCAGAGTCTAATTGATGCCAAAGACAGGTTGGCCTTGTTTCAGCTCTAAATCCATGGGGAATCCAGTCCAGCCTAATCAAAGAACCAGCCTTCAAACTTCCTTGCTTTTCATTTCAAATGCAAAGCCATCAAGAAGACAGGAAGAGAGACAAAAACCCAATTAAGAGAGTTGCAGAGCAGAAAGCCTGACAAAATGAAGGCCTTGTTACCCTTGTAAAATCCTTGCTCACTTCTGTTACTTTGGCTAACTAGAAAAGCATTCTGGGAATGACTCAGCTAAACTAGAGGTGGAAAAACAAGTTACATAATTGTAAAACAATTATTAGAACCAGCAAGTGCTCACACTGTGGGGCTTGTAGTTGGTTGCATCTGATGCCCATTCCTATCGTGGTCTGTTGAGCACATTTGTTGCACCTCACAAGTATGTAATATCGTAACAAACTAACAGCTTAAGAACCCTGGATTTTTGCAATAAAGTGTCTTCACCATACCATTGTGGAGATCATGCGTGCCTTAATGCCTCCTAAGAGTAACAAAGATGAACAAGAGAAGATGCTTCAAATGAAGATTGAGACAAGAGGAGCACAGGCATGTATAAATTGTGCAGAAGGTTTTACTGGTGCTAGACTGTCTGCAAAGACAAGAGGTTTTTTTGTAAATGAAAAGAATAAGAGATGTCTTGAAAACAGATGGTCTGCCAGTTCAGTAATAGTTGCCATGAGGACTGAAACATCTAGGTAGCTTGTTCCAGAGGAAAGCTCTACAGGTGAAAGCTACATCTGACACTTTCAGGATTCTGAGAGAAGAAATGTTCTGAGGAAGGTGTCTGGAGATTGGGTCTCCGCTTCCTGGAGGAGGTGTTGAGGGATCCTGGAAAGTCACAGCACTATGCAGTCATACCTCAGGATACCCAGAATGAACATCTTTCCAGGCTGCTTGGAGAGCAGGACTTAGCAATAGATTATATACTTCCCCCTGTATGGAGTTAAACTTTGTGGGTTTGTAATATCTGTAAATTTTACAGGAAAACTAGCCCAGCTCTTTTAGTTCTTACACATCCTGCACTTTATGTGATTCCAAAAGATGCACTTCTTTTATTATTTTTATATCTTAAATTACAGTCCCTACCTGAAAGGCTTCTATAATGGAGGTAATTGCATGTGTATGAAAATGAGGTAGCTATAGAAGCTACCCAACTTTTTTCCAAATGTATCTCAGCAATATGCAAATGGCAGCACTTTTTTCCGATGTTGATTTTCACTGCAGACTCCACTGTAACACTGAATTTTGTGGATTATAAACAGGCTGTTCTGTATTTCTAAAACCTTGAAGTACAAAAGCAGTTCCAGAAACAGGGGAACCCCAGAAGATGGCTTTTGATCAGTAAGTCATTAAGTATACAGCACCTGAAAGGAATGGAAGAGGTGAAAGAGTGAGCAATGAAATGTACAATATAGATGATCTTCCTCCATACCATCCGGCACATGGTAGAGGCATTTAAATGGTATGGTTAAAGACTAGGTGGGGAAAATTACAGTGGGGTGCAGACTCCTGCCGCTCCGTCTGGTTTATCTGAACAGAGTTCATAAAATTAGCTCAGCAAGTCCCTAATCAGCAAAAAAGATCTTAGTTTAACCACTGCCCACGTCACCAGTGCAGAAGGAATTAGCTCCCAAACCGAGCTCATCTGACCATGTTAGCACATATTTATGTGTCCTTCTTTTCCATGTCAAAGTTAACACACCTGACTTCACAGGTTTCAAGTATCAGATTAGTTGTGTCTCAAAAGCGCTCTAAACTTAAACAAACACAGGCTTCTGGATACCAGCCCAGAAACAGTTCTAAGAATTTACTTAAACTCTGCATTGTGCTATAATCCCCTAAAAATTTTGATAGCAGACAGACCTGCTGCAGCAGTGAGACCTTCAAAACTTTACGTGTTGCAGGAGGACTGCATTAGGAATGAATTCTTTGCATGCTGTCAAAAGTGTAGCACTTCTTCCAGCAGGAAAATCAGAATCGGGACTCTTACAATCAAAGCTGTTCTGCCAGTGCCACAGATTTTTTGTTTTGCATTAGAAACAATGAGCAACATTTTTGCATTTTCATAATTAACATTCTTGGTCTAAATCAGTTTCCCCAGACAGCTCAACTGAATAGCTTTTTATTTTTTTCTTAAGAATTCTTCTAAATCCACTGCAAAATACATGAATTCTCTGGAAAACAATTGTTCAGACAGGCCACAGCATTCTTGCTCCCATCCAGTGGTCTCTCTCTCAGCAGTTCCAGCAACCCCAAAGTGCATTTGCAAGGTTTGGAGGGATTTACCATTTGCTCACAAGTGGCAATGGCATCAGACCCTGGAGTTTCTCAGTGACATTCAGTTCTTTCTCCTTTATTTTCCCTGTTTTGTTTACTTCAAATGCACTGAAACAAATGGCCATATAAATGTTAATGAATTACAGGCTCATTAATCGGACCTAGGTTTGCCTCAAAGTTTTAGTTGATCTCTCTTAGCCTCGTGAGCAATGTACTATGAAAATTCTTGAAAATCCAGAAGTTTAGTTTCAGAGGGTGGTGGTGGTATGCCAATTATTATTTTATAGTGTTCTCAGGCCATAACTTTTTTTGTAGGAAAAATGGGGGGAAAAGCCTTGAACGAAAATCAAGAGCAAAATATTCTTGCAAGGAGGCCGACTGCTTATCCTAAAACAAGGGTCTGATCTTCTGATATTCCAATATTTTGACACAGTAATGTCAAAATATTTCATGTGCACTAGCACTCAAGGTGTTGCTGCAAAAGATGTGGTTGAATTTATGAAGCAGATGATTCTCTCTAGTGTACATTGTACCTAAAGACATCCTGTGACACTGACAGCTGGTATTGCACTGTAAATACAGAGATGTGTGTTCCAACAGTGCTCTGAGCTCACAGAGACTCTGCTCTGCTGATTTCAGTTGACTGCGGCCATTGGGGTGAGGAGTCAATGGTGCAAGGCACAGTTGTAGTCACTCTGAATATTTGATGACTTAGATTGACTGGTTTTATTCATACATAAAGGCTGGTCCAGCTTGGCTGCAGTGTGTCTCAATTTTAAAATCATCTGGAGCATAGACTGAAATGTTTTCCATCACAGAACACACACAAACACAGAAATAGATACTCTCCACTCCACTCCCAACCTTACTTCATACTTGAAGAGGCGAGGTGCTAGCAAATATGAACCTTAAAAAAAGGTTCCCCTAAAGGGCAGTCAGGAGCTCTGTGGGGCAGATAAAAATATTTTAATAAATCTCCTCTGTCAGAACTGCATCTTAGTTCTCACTGCCTCTGTTTTTAAGCCCAGATTTGAATGTCTGAACTTTCCCCCAAGTAGCACATGACAGAGCAGGTTTGTGCCAGGTTCCAAAACCAGCTCCCAGAGACCTTTCCCGACCACAGACAGAAGCCAGCGCAGGCAGTGTGACCTTATTGTGGGGTCACTCTGCGCCCATGTATTAAAAAATAATTTTCTGCTTTTCACTTCTGCAATTACATTAATGTTTCATTTCCTCTTACTATACACAATTAACTTAAGAATTGGTGTTTGAACTAAGTGAAAACAAAGCCATGATGTCACTTGCCAGAGTATGGAAAATAAAACATTGCATTGAAAATCACAACTCTTGTCTCGCAAAGTCCATGATTAAAAAATATAACAGCTACAGCCATCTCAATATTACTACTGTATCACACTCCAGGCAAAACCAGAACACATAGATTCAACAGTCTTTAGCTCTCAGATGTCTATTGGACATTTGTACTAAAAGACTAAAGTATTTTCTCTATGAGTTCAATATCCAAGTCCAGGTGTCCAATATACACAGTCTGTAGCTTTCATATTTTAATATAAAAATTATTTCTTATATTAGCTAACAGTAGTTAACATTGTGTGCATTTTTATATAATTTTTAATCTTTGAGATAGATACATAGATGATAATATATTGTTTAAATGTTGTGGTGACATTACAAGTCTGTCTTTCTCCTCTTTGTGCCTTTCTGGTAAATTCATGGCTATTCCTAGTTACAGTTTTTAATCTGTTAGGTTATTCACATTAATGATACAAAAGAACAAATAAAGGACTTCAGAATTCTGAATATAACTGAAATTGCACTGATAGTGAAAAAAGGCTGTAACAGTGTCTGATGCTGTTCACTTCTCTGCAACTAGGCTTGAACAAGGGAGTGCAATTCTTACATGCTTTGTAATACTTAGCCTTCTTCCTCGAGGCCTTAAAAGAACCTCATCCCAACAGCACTTCTGCACTGTTAGCAATGACTCTTCAGAGTATTTCTGTGTGGTCTGTTACTGCCCACATGTACATGTTATGAATAAAGGGACAGAAACCAAAAAATGGGAATCCAAACTGAGTGCCAAGAACAGGACCTGAGCATCACAGGGAGCTGCTGCCTCTGCTGGGAATCATAAAAGTATTTTGATTTCTAAAAACCTGTTTACAGGCTTAGCCCTGAATACCCTAGAAAGCGGCACAGCTCCAGCAGGGCTGGGACATGGGACTTTCCCACTGTCAGTCCAAAACCTAGCCCTTTGTTATGTTTTTCTTTCAAGGTTAACCTTTTGTAACTTTGGTCAAATGCCACACTGTGAAAACAAACTTTGTACCTCTCTGTAGACCAAACTTCAGCATCAGCACCACTGAAATATTACTATCATGGCAAGATCTCAGCTTCTCATTATGCATCTTGAATATCCGTGATCTCCACAGTTTTGTTTCCCTACCTATGGAAATAAGTAATAATTTGTTACAACTGCATTACACCAGAAGAGAAGCTATGAATGATCAAACATTTGGTCAATATATCTACCAATCATCATAGCTGTGTTTGGAAATAGAGAATATAATCAGAAATCAAGGAAATTATGAAAAAGAATTTTTCTGGTGCTTGATTTTCAGTAGGCTACAAGAATCAGAAGACTCAGCCTTTATGTTTGCAATTTTCATGTGAAACACTCAAAAAAAACCCCCACAAAAAACTCCCCACCAAAAAAAACCCAACCAACCACCAAACAAAAACAAAAAAACCCTCAAAATAAAAACAAAACAAAACCCCTCAAACAAACAAAAAAACAAAACAAAATAAAACAAAGAAAAAGAAAAGAAACACTCACCAAAAAAAAAAAACAAAAAAGGAAAAAAAAGGCAATAAAAATCATGCCCTGAGCCTCTGTCTGCTTAGGTCAGACTCCAGGCAGTAAAGACACCCACAAATGGTCAGGTTGTTCCTCTGGAAAAGCTGACTCCCAGGGAAGCAGCTTGTGTATAAACAGGACTGCATGCAGAAACTGAAATGGTGCCTTTTGTGTTCAGCAGCAGCAGACCTGTTCAACGAACTAATGGAGAAATCGCAATTTTTCTGTCTGTGTTTCTTGTGTGAAGCATGCGAGTGAGGGCTCTGAGTGAAAGCCAGGTCTTTAAGTAACACTGGCCACCAGCAGAAGTCCAAAGAGGTGGATTATAAACCCAGATTAACAGAAAGAAAGAAAAACTATCCCCATTTCCATGGCATTGCTCTTATGTGCCTGGCTGGAACTCACCCTTTTGCCTTGCCTCAGAGGAGTTTGAAAGCAGAAGCCAATTTCTACCCTGCTATTTAGGGGCCCAGCACAGCTCTGAGCACCACCAGCACATTACACCCTGCACGCTCTCACCCTGTGCCTGCAACATCTATTCTCCCCAGAAGCAGCTTCCCTCTAGGATGTTCAGCGCAAACCCCTTTGTGAATAGTGAGCAAATGCACCAAAAAGATGAGCAGAATAATTTGCATATATTTGATGTTCAGCATAGTGCATCTGTTGCATGGTTTCCATATTCATGCTATTCTCAGTGGAGAATCGTTTGCTTTGTGTTATAAGAGCTATGCCACCGCACCTCCCTCATCTCTCCGCCTTCACTTGCTCCCATATATATTAATTTTTTCAGTGGGATTTCTTCCTGGTTTCCTATCCCCATAGAGTAGTAATGATTTGTT
This sequence comes from Acanthornis magna, assembly GCA_036785705.1. Classification (NCBI taxonomy): domain Eukaryota; kingdom Metazoa; phylum Chordata; class Aves; order Passeriformes; family Acanthizidae; genus Acanthornis; species Acanthornis magna. Next base: position 22,346,524 of record JAWUZG010000090.1, read on the forward strand.
CTACCAAGCCTTGCAGTAGGTGGGTAAACATTACTAGCCTCATTTCATGCATGGAGAATCTGAGACTGGAAGGTTATGCGTGGACTACCATCACAGAGAGGAGCAGCTGTAAGCACCAGTTTTGACACACAGGAAATTCTCTGTTGCCTCACAGGTGTGTACTCTGCTCCCACCCACGCTGTTGAGCTTCTCAAAACTGAAGGACAGCATGACCTTTTAGGAAAAACAACCCCAAACCTAACAGGCACTGTGTGCACCGTGGCCACAGTGTTTTTTATTTACAACAGAAATATATGTGTGCTCATCTTTGAATGTGCATAAATATCTTTTCTATGTCCCAATGCACTTTGCTTGTACACATGTGCATGTTTGTGGGTTTACATGTATGGCAGGGGGTCCCAGACAGGAAATTTGCAGTGATTTAATGTTTGATGAGCCCTAGCTGGAGGGACACAGGACTAGACCACATTGCAGAGCAACTCAAAAATGAGACACACGGAGGGGGCCTGTGGCCGCACAAAAGCATACGGAGGGTGGATGTGATTTCTTGGCACTGCAGAAATAAAGCAGCCTGACCTCACAGCACCTCTGTAATCCTTCACTTACTCAGGGATATCCAACACTGCCTTGGCTGGGCATTTGAGCACAGTCATTACAGAGTAAGGAAGCTGGTGACAGCTAAACCACCAGTCACATGTGAGGAGGGTTTTACTTGCTCTTTCAAATGTCAAAACCAGGTCAGAACCGTAAGACAGCAGAATTAGATGAGGAGAAATCCTCAGAGCAGCAGCTAATGTAACTGGCATAGCTGGGAGCTGGTGAGGCAAAATGGGCAGCAGTCCTCCCTCCCCTCAGCATGGCCCCACAGTTTGCCAAGGGTTATTTCAGGGCAGAGAAACAGCCAGAAATGATTCCCTAGCCTCCTTACGACTTTCTTTCCCCCACAACGTTTTTAGAAATGTCCTCCCCTAAGGCTGCATATGATTGACAAGTTAATAAAGGGCATTCAAGGATACAGAGATCTCTTCCAAACTCCTTCCTGCAAAACATACAAATCTATGCAGAGGAAGGCAACATCTCAGTGTTAAATTTCCTGACCTCCATCAGTCCTTGACTGTAGGGCTTCTTCCTGAGCCAAAAGTGCTTAGTAGCCCGTTCTGTGATTTTTTTTTAATTGTTTTTGCAATGATCTAGACTTTTGGCATCGCCAGCGTCCTCAAGAAGTAAGTTTCACAATGTAACTATACACAAGGTGTTAAAAGGAGCCTTATTTTGACTCTTCTGAACTCATCACTGAATCATTTTCTTGATGTTCCCACTGTTCCTGTCTGCTGATAGACAGTGAATAGTTGATCTCTTTTAATTTTCTCAGCTCTTACTGCTGATTTCAAAGATTGCCATCACACCCACCACCCCAGATATCTCTTTTTAAAGTTGGCGTGTCCTATTCCAGATTAATATTTTGCTCCTTGTCTCCCTTCTTAGTACTGCTCTTACTTTTATCATACCTTTTTGACACTGGGAGGCTAGGCCTGCACATGGCATTTGACATTTGGGCATACAGCAATTATATACAAAATGTATGTATGTGTGTATGTGTGGTGGGAGGTTTTTTTTTTTGTTGTTTGTTTTGTTTTTTCTTTTTGGGTGTTTGGGGTTTTTTGGGGGTTTTGTTGTTTGTTTTTTGTTTTGGTTTTGTTTAGTTTTGGGGGGTTGGGGGGGGTTGTTTGTTTTGGTTTTGATTTTTTTTGTTGTGGGTTTTGTCCTTACTCTTTGTATGTATATACAGACATACATATGGCAGGGATGTCTCTGGGTTTTTTCTCTATTTTCTTAAAATTTCATTAACAGTTTAGTCTTGTGATCAGCACTGAGAGCTGCTCTTATGTTTTCACAGAAGTCTGTTATTACTTCAGGCAACTCTGTCTTGAATTGTATTCATTAGCGAAACTGCTTTTTTATGTAAAGCTTCTGAAAAAATACATGAGATTAGCTGGTTCTTCCATTTTTTCTCTCTTCCTACAGCATCACAGATGTGGAGAGAGACTTTCATGTGCCCACTGGCCCAGCGAAGGAACCAAACAGTGAAGAACACCCTGGTTCATCCTGTGTGAAAGTACTGACAAATAATATAGTTGGGTTTTTTAAATAAATACGGAAATTGTGTGGCCAAGTGTCCATGTAGAATGGGGTACACTGAGCTCCATAAGGATCTGAGCATCAGACAGACTTCTAAATCCACATTAATTCAGGTTATGATCCATCCTATATTTGCTACTCTCACAGGGGAACGGTAGGGCCCAGCCCCCTCTTCAGTAAATGTTTGTTCTGCAGAGGAGGATGGAAATCTCCAGCATCAGGAAATCTGAAAAACAAGGTAAGCAAACACCTCCCCAGAGAACTGCATGTCTAACTAATCAGCCCCATGAAAGAAGACTGACTGACTGACTGACTGAACTCTCAAGGTCCTTTCCTACCCTTATCTTGAAGTGCCTCAAATTATCAGCCATCTCACAGATAGATAAACAGATCAGTCCCTATTTCCTCAGAGCATATTTGTGGGCACAATCTGCAAACAGCTTCTTTTCTCATCCTTCTGTAAAAATTCCCCATTTTGGAATGGCTTCTACAGTGCTGCCGTACCTTTCTAAAACAATAGAAACCAGACCAATTCAAAATCACTCAGAAGCTGAGAGATACCTCCTAACTGTCCAACATATTCTTTGTCGTTCAGGTCCCTTTTTGGTTTTCATGGAAGGGAGGACTACAGTGGACACAGAATTCTTATCAGAAAATAATAAATAACATAGCTCTCTCGGGATCTTTGAAAATGACAGCAGCTTTATATTTCCAGCCGACATGTGTTATGACCTCAAGTTACTGGATTGCAATTTAAGAAGCTGTTTTCCAAAATGGAATCCATTAGTCCTGTTGCCTGTTGTCCCCTACAGTATTTTAAAGTGATGCTTTGCACAACTGAGAGATCAAAAATTCATCTACCTGTTTCCTTATAATGGGTATTAAATCCTGTCATTTTCTTGGAGCATCTCCAGCAAAGTTTGCTTTCTAAACATAACTGTGTTACCTGCTGGTAGTGTCAGAATTCTAGAGATAACACCATTAACTAGCTGTGTGCTCTGATGATTATGTCCCTATTGACAAGACCGAGAGCTCACACTGTGTAACAATGACCTAAAGAGCACACAGCAATGGATTAAAATGGCAGAACTCAATTTCAGGCTTCATTTCTGAAGCAAATGCCATTTTGAAAAATGGCAACTGAGTGAGTTTAGCATGGCAGGATTAGCCTCTGCAATGGTTAAGAGCTCGACAGACCCCAGCTCATCACACGTGGATGCTAATTATCTGGAGTGAATGGTATCTGTGTGCAGCATCCAGCTGGCCAGGAGCCCAGAGAGGCTGTATCAGTTACAGGCCCAAGATCAAATTTTACTTGCGCTGGTCCTGGGGCATTCCGGGTGACATGGGAACGATACCAAAAGCAGTGGAAAAAGCTCTGGCCTCCTACCAAGGGGAGCAGAGCCCTGCTCGCCATCTACCGGCTCCTGTCCCGCCATCTAGTGGGGTGTCTCCATGTCACAGGCACTCAGAAAGCTTTAAGTCTGGCACGAAAACAGAAAGCTCATGGGAGAACATCTTCTTTGAGTCTTCTGGATGGGGATTGCTAAGTTAACTGAGGATACAGTTCAGCTTTATGTCTTCAGGGTAAAAAATTAGGCAGAGACCTTGGCCTTACAAAAACTGGCTAACTTTGAAGTGGTGCCTGTAGACAGAAGTTGTAACCTTGGCTCAGGTCAGTAAAACCAGCTGTGGTGTGGGATGGAGCTGTGAGCTGCCCTGCTGGGACCCTTTTCCCCAGGGCTCAGCTGCTATTTGGGCTCAGGCCTGTCCCTTGCTCCCTGCCTGTGCTGTGCTGCAGCCGTGCTGTGTCCAGCCTCATGCCTGGCTCATCCAGCCCTGGTGTGGCTTGAGACATTGGTCCCACACTGCTGGCCCGGCTGGGGCACCGTGGGGCTGAGCCCTTGCTGGGGAAGACACTTCCCCCTTCCCTTATGTACTGGCCTGGTTGCTCCATGAGAAGTCAGCTTGAGCTCAGTTAACAAAGGGATCTACTGGTGAGCTATCTCTGCTGTGCAGGTTAAATAGGATAAATTCCACTTCCATTCTTTGCAAAGCAATTGAACTGGCCAGACATGGACCAATAATTTTTGGGATTTTTTTTGGTGGATGAATACCTAAAATTTCCACTCTGCTGTAAGAGTGGATCTCTGCAGAGGGAGATCCAAGCTTACTGCTCGCAGATTAGGCAGAGAAGTTATATCCCTGCTCACCTTTGCTGTAGGTTTGGCAAGGAAGGAGCCCTCTCTGCAGCATACCTGTAATCTGAGTCAAAGGACTGTACCACATTGTATTGAAATAGGACTAAAACAGAGACTCACTAGGATTATAGCTCTGGGCACTGCAGAACCTGAATGCTTCTCCCTCTGTGCACACGTGATTTCCACACAGACTCATTTTGCCATGCAGGACAACATTCCTCTCTCATAACATCCCTTTTCCAAACCCTTTTGTTCATTCGGAATAGGGATGTGAGGATATTCTTTTTATCCCAATTGTGTAACCACTCTAAACAGGTGTAAATGACAGCACATAGTTCATCTAAGAATCACTCAGTGATGCATAGGCTTAGAAGGGAGCTAGAGGCAGCCTGTCTCTCTGTTGTGGGGCAGAATCAGCCATTATCTGTCTACATTAATGACAGATCTAACACGCTTTCTGATTTCACATGAGCAAGTTTCTAGATTATTCTCAAAAACCTGCAGGGACAGAGAACTAGGTAGGCAGCCTATTCTTTTCTTATCTATTGGCTGTATTGAAAAGCATTTCCAATCCCTAATCTAAAACTTCCTTGCAGCAAAACAGACTAACTCATATTCCTTCCACTCATTCCCTCTGCTCTTCTGAACCCTTGCTAATCAGTCCATACCTTTATCAAAGCATGGCTAAAGCTGGGGTCAGTGCTCCAGGAAACACCAGCAGCACCAAACAGAGCTCAGCCCCTCATATTTACCACAGCACAAGTTTCTTACACATAATATCACCACTTACCTACTCCAATATGGTGTAGGCCCTTCTCAGAACAGGTGAAACAGACATTAGGAAATTTTTTTTCACTGAAAGCATCAGAACAGGCTGCCCAGGGAAGTAGTTGAGTCACCATCCCTGGAAGTATTTAAAAGACATGTAGATGTGGCACTCAGGGACATGGTTTAGTGGTGGACTTGGCAGTGCTGGGTTAATGGTTGGACTCACTGATGTAAGAGGCCTTTTTCAAATTAAATGACTCTGTGATTCTGGTTCAGCTTTGGATCCACCAGTATCACAGTTCTTTTCTGCAGAACTGCTGCCCAGTTCTCTGTCCTGTGTCTGTGTCTGATAATTTCAGCTCTGCACTCGCGAGCACAACATCAGAGCACCCCTATAATCTCAGAGCACATCATCATCTCAGCGCTCCCTGGCATTTGCCAGCAGCAGAAGCCTACAGGAGAGCAGAGGATCAGGGCCATGATAAGGCAGCACTTCCCCTGTGCACTCTTTCATTTTCTAGTAGTGTGTGGCTCAGAGCTTGATTGAACGTTGTGCTGAATCTTTGTGTTCAAAAGCCTTTGGTAGATTTTCCTTTAGTAAATGTTTGCCCGCTCATTGACCTGGCCTTGTCCAAATGCCTTCTAACAATTCAGGCCACTTGTCCAGCGTGTCAAGATCATTTGTTAATTCCAGTCTTAATCTCCAATACACTTGTGACCCTTCCCAACCTAATGGTACTGCCACTTTAATGAATGCACCCTTTACTCCATCATTCGGCACATCAGTAGGACGGTGATTGGCAGCAGACCCGAGGATCAGGTGCAGGCCTTTCTACCACAGCTCTTTCAGTCACACAGATGTTTATAAGATTAGTAAGTGTAAAATTGCAAGTGGGCAACACCTTGCTTCATAGTTCTTAGCTTGGGAATTGCAGTCCTGTTTTTCCTCAAAACACGGTAGTTGCAGTACCAGCTGACAGCCTCTCACCCCCAGGCAGGGTTTGGTGAGCCGACCTGGTGCAAGCAGTGCCACAGAAAAAAAGGGTTTGTGGCTGTGCAGTGACCTCTGTGTCTGCTCGGAGAAGTGCAGCAGCCAGCGAAAGAAACAGAGCTGTAGGTGCACAGCCAAAGGAGAGGCTGAGGATTTTCGGGGTTCCAGCTGCAGCGGGAGGAATTTTAAATACTGAAAATGCCGAGGTTAGAACACCTGCATTTGTTCTGAATGCAAGAGGGGTTGTTGCTGTACCAAAGACCTTTCTTATATTCTAAAAAGTGATGCCTTTGTCTGGGATATCTTCATCTATCTGGTCCAGTATAACATGGTCTATTATTTGTGAATAGATCTGACCTGATAAGCTACACTGATGATCAAAGCTCACTTCTTTCAAATACTAATCTTGGGATCTGGAATTCTGGCTCAGTACACAGTCAATGTAGATCTAAATTATGAATTTTGGCTCGAGATCCAAAACAGTCGAAGGGTTGCCAAGAACTGGAAGAGTGGCTATATTCATAACATAAACTCACCTGAGAGAATCAGACTGATGGTCTGGTTTTGTGAGATCAATTCCCAATTAATAAGAAGGGTTAGCAAATAGTGATCAAATTTTTATTGCCTGAAAATGCCCTGGGGAAAGAACTTGAAGAAAACTAGTTGGAGCTACAGTTTCCATCTGTGTGTGTGGAACGAGGGGTTACAAAGTCACAGCTCTTTGTTTCAGTCCTAAATTCCAGACAGATTTGTGAAGACATGAGCTGGTCACAGGCATATCATGCATCCTGTCTCCCAAAGCCTTTGTGCTGGGAGGTGCACTGGGGAAGGGGGCACTGGGCACAGACTGTCCTGCCAACCTCTCTGCAGTGCCAGGGCTTACTCAGTCCTTTAATCTTCATTTTCCCAGTTTCTTCCTACTAGGATATATAAATATATATGTGTGTGTGTCTGTGTATATATATATACACACACACACTTAGGATCCTCTCTCCCACACCCAACAAGCGATGTAAAACATCACCCCTATTATGTGACTTTCATAGCCTTTTACAAAGGTTAGAATAACACACTGGTGCCGTCCCTTATGCCCTAGCCCAGCATCACCTCTCTTCCTCCAGCCTCACCTCTCCTTTATTTCCACTGATTGCACCGTGCAGGAGACTCAGCTGAAGGCAGGATCCTCCTCCCTTTTCTTACAGCTCAATGGGAGTTTCCACAATGGGCTGAAAATGTGCTGTTTACTTAGGGAAATAATGGTGTAGTATCAGCTGTCAATTGGCACTTTAATCCAAGACACAATTAATTGAGCACAGACATATCCAGATGCTAATACTTGATGGAAGTAACACTGCAGTTTTTCACAACTATTGCAGGTGTGGCTTCCATGAAAAAGGCTTCTTGTGAGACTCTGCAGACACCTGCCTAGAAAATCCTCCTCAAATAGTATTAGAAGACTCGTCTATAAAACCACAAGCTTTCCATCAGTCTTTTGGGAGTTACAAATCACCAAAGATGAGGTGCACTATCAGGTGGAAAACCTGTCACATCACTTTGGATGTCAGTCAGCAAATAAAAAGGTGGAGGGAAAGACCACATTTTTAACCTATCACACTGAAATGTGAATCCAACTCTAGCTGGATGTGAGAAGTGCTTGAAGAGGCTGCCTGGACAAAAAGCAGGTGAGGAACACTGAGGTTTTCTTTAAATGACGCTGGTTTCTGAAAAAAAAGAAAAAAAAGGAAAAGCATTTTCAAATCTAGTTCATCACAAAGTATCAGCACATGACATAATTTTCTGTTTATATGGGATCACAGAGAAATTTCAGCACTAACTTCAGCTTGATACTGATTTAACTCCACATCAAATTGGTGTTCACACGGGAGCCTTGACCCATTTAACAGATGCATTTTTAAATGACATCTCACATTTCACAATTGCAACTCTTAATACAAACCTACAGGCAAGGCAAAGCAACCTGAAAGTCCATCTACCTGCACATTGTGCTAAAGGGTTTCTACCCCGACTTCAGTAAATTGAGTGAACCAATGAATTTGTAAGAGGCTTCCGGACTACTGCAGAAATATCCATTTTTCTAGAACAGTCTCTCTAAAATAAAACCAAATTGAAGCACACCTACTAACTGGATGTTTTTAGCTGCATATTACACTACGTAGAAGGAGCCAAATGTTCCCCTGTCACTCAACCCACTGCTAAAGATGTAAGTTGCTCTTTTTCTACTGTGGTTTGTAAAAAGAGGGGCTATCTTTTATCAGGCCAGCTGCCACTGAGAAAAAAGAAACAGATAAGCTTTTGGGCAGAAACCCCTCCTTCAGGCCTGAAATAGCAGCTGTAGTCTTGAAGGTGAAAACCAGCAGAGAACGACTTATAAATTTACTTAGATTATGTAAGCAGCTAGACCATCTGAAAAAAAAAAAGGCACTGATATCTGGAGCAAAGGAAGGAAGAGCAGGGGAGGAGGAGATAAAACAGGAACTCCTCTGGCACACACAAAGAAAGCAATGAGCAATTTACTGCCTGAGGAAGGTGAGGGACAGGGAACTGTGCCCTGATGTCTCTGCCAAGTCCAGGATCATTAGCAGCATTAAGCGTTTCAGGTCCCATGATGTCTTTTGAAGGTATTTTATCAATGTCTCTTAAGAATCAGGGTTCAAGTGAGGTCTAGATTTGTTTCAGCTGTGACAGGCTGCTGCAGAAAAGTATGTCCAAAGGGGGAAAAAGAGGTCTAGGCATTACTGTCCTTCCGTCTTTCATCTTGACCCTGACTGCTGGGCTAATCTCACTTATCCTTGGAAAAATAAGAAAAATATACCTGCCCCAGCCGGCCCATTTGCAAGTGCAGAAGTGGTATCTCTGAACATACCCAATTTCCCTGAGGGAGTAATAACAGGAAGAGTCTAACAGCTTCCTAATTATTCTCCTATTTTGGAAACATCACTTATTTGGAACAGGTGCAACACTCAGTAGAGCAAATCTATGTCTGTGTACACCCAGTAGGGCGAATGACTGTCCATGTCGCCATATCACAGCCCTTGCAAGGTGTCCAGAGCCCCTCAGCAGCGTGTGGGAATCATGGTAAGGAGGCAGCAGCTGGAAGTGGCCAGGACAGCTCACACACACATCCCTGTCAGGCTGCCCATGGAGGGGACACCCTGGCTGAGGCAGGCATGGGCAGCAGTGCTTCCCTGGGGTGCTTGGGAAAAGCTGGGAGCTCTTCTCCTTGGAAAGTCAGTGTGTGGATTTACAAGGCTGCCTGTATTAAATGGGAAGCTAGTTTGGAAAATGTGGGTGCAAAGATGCTTTGTAATACAACAGAAGGAAAAGAGAATGGATATACATAATTGCCTCGCTGGAAAAAAATTGAGGAAAAAGAAGGGATGCATATATGTGCCCAAAAGCTGCTCCATCTTGCACTAACTGGCAAAAAGAAAGCGAAAATGTGATCGTCCCAGATCGGTGACTCTGAATAATGAGAAATGGGCCAGTGATGACACATCCTAGACATGTCATAAGAAGTTAGACAAAAAAGTAAAGTGTTACTGAGAGCTTAAAACACTAGAAGAATGAGGAAAATTGGTGTTGAAACCCATGAAGTGCAACCACAGGCAATAAGGGAGAGGCACCAGCCCTGCTATGGTACGGGGCAGGATTGGTTGCTCTCCGGAGGTCTCAGCCAGCCCTGACCCCCTCTGACTTGGGAAGGATGAAACCCAGCTCCCCATTTTGCAAGTTGATTCTGAGTTATTGTGCTCTGGCAGCCAAGAGGGCCAAGCCTGTCCTGGGGGCATCAGGCACAGCATCGCCAGCTGGGCAAGGGAAGGGATTGTCCACTCTGCTCTGCACTGCTCTGGGGCGGCCTCACCTCGAGTGCTGGGACAGTTTTGGGTGATACAATATAAGGAAGACATTAAACTGTTAGCGAGTGTCCAAAGGAAGGCAACGACGATGGTGAAGGGTCTGGAGGGGAAGCCGTATGAGGAGCAGCTGAGGTCACCGGCTCTGTACAGCCTGGCGGAGACTGAGGGGAGGGAGACATCCCTGCAGCGGCAGCTCCCTGAGGAGGGGCAGGGTGGCTGCGCGGTGGCAGTGCCGGTGGCGGTGGCTGCGCGGTGGCAGTGCCGGTGGCGGTGGCAGTGTCGGTGCCGGTGGCTGCGCGGTGGCAGTGTCGGTGGCGGTGGCAGTGTCGGTGGCGGTGGCTGCGCGGTGGCAGTGCCGGTGGCGGTGGCTGCGCGGTGGCAGTGCCGGTGGCGGTGGCAGTGTCGGTGCCGGTGGCGGTGGCTGCGCGGGGGCAGTGTCGGTGCCGGTGGCTGCGCGGTGGCAGTGCCGGTGGCGGTGGCTGCGCGGGGGCAGTGTCGGTGGCGGTGGCAGTGTCGGTGCCGGTGGCGGTGGCCGCCGTCGCGCGCCTGTGGAGCCGCCCCCGGCCCGCGCTGCGGGAGCCCCGCGCTCGCGCCCCCCTCGCGCGGCGGTTCCGGGCGCGGCCGCGCGGGGGCGCCGCTGGCGGCGGGGCGGGGCGGCGCGCAGTGCGCGTGCGCGGTGACGCGCGGGGCCGTGCCCGCTATATGAGCCCCGGCAGGCGCTGACTCGGCCCTTTCCGCCCCGCTCCCGCCCCGCGCCCGGGTCGCTGCGCTGAGACCCCGCGCCCCCGCCGCCCCCCGCCGCCGCCATGATCATCTACCGGGACTGCATCAGCCGTAAGGGCGCGGGGGGGGGCGGCGCGGCCGGGAGGGGCGGCAGGGCTGGCGCTCGGAGCGGGGGGGGAAGCGCGGCCGGGCCCGGGCGCTGGGCCCGGCGCTGCCGCCGCGCATGTGCGGGGCTGGGCCGGGGCGGGGGGGGCGCGGGGCCCGGGGGAGGGAGCGATGGGGGGAAGGTGGTGGGTGCCGGGAGGCGGAGGCTGACGCGCCTGTGTGTGTTTGTGTCTGTGTCTGTCCCCCGCAGAGGATGAGATGTTCTCGGACATCTACAAGATCCGGGAGGTGGCGGACGGCCTGTGCCTGGAAGTGGAGGGGAAGGTGAGTGCCCGCCCGCCCCGGGAGGGAGGGAGGGAGGGATGCCGTGGTGACTCACGGCCGGTTGCGAGTGGGAGTGGTGTCTCTGCGAAGGGCCCGAGGAGGGAGAGAGAAGGGAAGACCCACATCGGCCCAGTGCCTGGTGCTGCCGCGGGTGGTGTCTGAGCAAGCCCGGGTCAGCCAGGCTGGCGTGTAATGGGTTGGGCACCGGGGGTGGGGGGAGTCATGCTTGGTAGTCATAGAATCATAGAATGGTTTGGGTTGGAATGGACCTTGAAAATCATCTAGTTCCAACCTCTCTGCCATGGGCAAGGACACCTTCCACTAGACCAGATTGTTCAAAGCCCCATCCACCCTGGCTTTGAACGCTTCCAGAGATGGGGCATCCGCAGCTTCTTTGGGGGACCTCTGCCAGTGCCTCCCACGTAAAGAATTTCTTCCTAATATCTAATCTAAACCTCCTCTCTTGCAATTTGAACCCATTCCCCCTTCTCTTGTCACTGGGAAATCAGTGCTCAAGCTGCAGCCAGGTTCCTTGCACTGAACTGTGTCTCTGGAGTTGTGCCCTGCTGTCAGGTCATAGGTGTGTAAGAGCAGTAGCGTTAAGGTTTTTTGCAGAGCCGTTAAGTTTTTTGATGTCTCTAAATCTAGATGGTCACCAGGACAGAGGGTCAAATTGATGACTCTCTAATTGGTGGCAATGCCTCTGCTGAAGGTCCTGAGGGAGATGGAACAGAAGCCACGGTCATAACTGGTGTTGACATAGTAATTAACCACCACCTTCAGGAGACCAGCTTCACAAAAGAATCCTACAAGAAGTACATCAAGGATTACATGAAAGCGTAAGTGTTAGTAGGCTTTTCCTTTCAGTGGGATTGCAGTGGTTTTATGTGCTTGAGATTATAAAAAATAGCATTGGATTTATTCCTAGTAGGTGTTAGTTCTAATACAGGTATGAAACTGGCTGTTTCAATAATGAACTTCAATAATGTCTTAATGCTTGGTAGAACTGGAGCCCTAACGAAAGGGTGCTGGAATATCTATGTTTATCTTGGCTGAGGTAGAGGACCTAATCACATGCTTTAGATCTTATTTGTAACCTTGCTGTTTTCTTTGTATTTCCACATGCCAAACCTTCATGTGGAATGGACTGAGGTGGTAAAGAAAAGCTTCCTGAAGCTTTTCTAGCAGTGACAATGTAAATGTCCAAAAAATGTGTGAATGGGACTTTCTGCTTGTTCAAGGTGTAATTTCTGTTGCTTGCTGTTCAGTGGGTCAGTACTGAAGGTGAAAATGCTTTGTGACATGAATGGGTGGTAGTCTTGGTGCTGTGGAAAGGGCTTGCTGATTTTTTGCCTGTCACTAGCCTTGTAGTAAAACGACCTTGGTAGGAGTGGTAGCCACTGTTCTGTGATTTCAGAAAGGTAAAATTTGGGGGTTTTGAGAGAGAGTGGGGGGAAAGGCATCCAAGTTTGACAGGTAGCAACTCTTTCTGCTATGATGTCTTGCCAGACCGTGAAGTTGTTAAGCTAGAACATGTTCTCAGGGTGGTTTTTTTCTCCTTCAAGAATCAAAGCCAGACTTGAGGAACACAAGCCAGAGAGAGTAAAGCCTTTTATGACAGGGGCTGCAGAACAAATCAAACACATCCTTGCCAACTTCAAAAACTACCAGGTAAGTTGTGTCCTCTTACAGCAGTATTGATAAGCTGTTATTAGTTCATCTTCTGAACTGGTTTGTTGAGATTTTGAGGGGTCATGTTGTGAGGGCGCTAACCTGATCTTCTCTGAGAGTATTAGGGGTCCTGAGAAGTCAGGGTGGAGAAATAGCCAAAGACTGTTAGGTGTTTGGGGATCTAATTTTTGCTGGTAGTGCTTGTTGTTATGGCAGTTTAGGGACTGTGGAGTTAGATTTGAAAGGTGGATCACTTTGGCCCTTGCTGTGTCTTACTCTGTTCATAGCAGTGTGGTAAGATTATAGAATCACAGAATGCTTTGGGTTAAAAAGCATCATTGAGTTCCAATACCCCTGTGAGGGACAGGGACTATAGACCAGATTGCTCAAAGCCCCATCCAGCCTGGCCTCAAACAGTTCCAGGGATGGGGCATCCACAGCTTCTCTGGTCAGCCTGTGCCAGTGCCTCACCCCTGTCATGTAAAAGAATTTCTTCCTAATATATGATCTAAATCTGCCCTCTTTTGAGTTCATTCCCTGTTATCCTATTGCAATATGCCCCTGTCAGAAGTCCCTTTCCTGACTTTTTGTAGCCCCCTTTAGGGGGCAGTTGCTCTAAGGTCTCTAGAGCCTCCAGGGGTGAACGGCCCCAACTCTCAGCCTGTCCTCAACGGAGAGGTGCTCCAGGCCTCAGTGGCCCACCTGGACTTGGTCCAGCAGGTCCATGTCCTTCTTATGCTCTGGTCCCAGCTATAGAGCTGGATGCAGCACTCCAGGCGTGGTCTCAGCAGAGCAGAAGAACAGAATCACCTCCCTTGGCCTGCTGGTCACTCCTTTTTGATACATTTAGGTTTCTGGATTGCAGGCTCACAGTGCTGGGTTATACTGACTTTTTGTCAACCAACACCCCATGTCTTTCTCCTGAGAGCTGCTCTCAATCTGTGCTCAAACCCAGCTTGTATTTGTGCTTGGGATTGCTCTGACGCAGGTGTAGGGCCTTGCCCTTGACCTTTTGAACTTCACAAGGTTCCCATGGACCCACTTCTCCAGCCTGTCCCTCTGGATATCATCCCTTCTGGTGGGTCAGCTAGGGTGATACTAAGATGGAAAAGCTGCAGAGAAGGAAAATCCCAGCAGCTGGTCAGGGAGATGTTGAAACTGAGCTTGGTGATGTTGCATTGTTAATGTATAAAAAGGCATTTTCTCCCAGCAATAGCCACTTAAATGTCTCAGTAACATATTCCTCTGAAGTTCTTTGTAGGAGAGAACATGAATCCAGATGGAATGGTGGCTCTCCTGGATTTCCGTGAGGATGGTGTGACCCCATATATGATTTTCTTTAAGGACGGCTTAGAAATCGAGAAATGTGTAAGTACTGACCTGAACTGGGTGAATGTGCCCAAGTACATGGGGTGCTTCTTCATCACTTGTTCTCCTGTATCCCTGTTAAAGTTGAACAGTAGCTGCCAGTTTAAAAGCTTAAAGTTTTATGTCAGTGCAGCCTGATTGGTACTTCATGTTACACAAAGTACCTGAAACTGTCCTTGAATACTATTCAATTGTAGTAAAAAGGGGATGTTGTGTCATTGCAGTGATTCATGGTGACTTAATGGCTAAGAAATGAAGAAGGGATTGCCCTGGTGAGATGTAATTGGGAATGGGTTTAAACTATTAAAGATAAGGTCCTTTGAAATGGAGCACTTCTCCTTTGGATCCCTTTTATGGGGGTTAATTGTGAAGTACCTTGCATGATCATGTTTCATCTTCTTTCATTTAATCTGGTGCCCTTATACAAGAACTGTCAGTTTAAAAATTGCTCTGAATTTGGGAACGCAGTAATAATTGACCACATACTTAACCTTATTCTGTTTGGACTCTTCAACTACCTGAGCTCAGGACATCTCCTATGGGCTGCTTTAACTACTCTGTATGGGAAAGTGGTTGCCACAAGGCAGTATTTGGATCCCAACGCTTGTGGGGTTTTGGCTTGTTTGGATACCTCTGGGCTTCACTGCAGTGTTGGATCACCAGTTGCTTTGCCCAGTCATTGTGGACTTGTGAAGTCTGTTTATAGACAGCTAAATTTATCTATAAAGCCTCTTACAGGCTTTCTGGTATGCAAGTCATGTAAAGATGAGCCAGCTTCTGGTGAGGAGCAGTAGCCTAACTAAAGGAATACTTTATTGGCCAGACAGACATGGCACCTCCACAGGCTGATGTCTGTCCTGGGGCCTGGAACAGGTGATCACCTGGAAGGTACCTCCTGGGAGCAGAAGCTTCTGTGCATATACTCTTCAGGGGCACACCTTTTGGATGTGTTATTTGGGTAACTCCATCTACTTCAAGGTGGAGTAAAAGAGCAATAGCAGAGTGTTCCCATGTGCAATAAAATAAATGCTTCAGCTTCTTGGTGCAGCTGTTTTCAGAGACAGCATGTACATTGTAAGCTCTGGTACTTGTTTAGGATGTGCTCTTACTTGAAGAAATCTGAACCTTGGTGTGTCAAGCAAGAAGGGTGTGAATGAGTATTCCACCTGGCGTGCTCGGCAGCTGGTGGGTGCCAGTTGCTCTGTACAATGGTAAAAATGATCAGCATCCTCTGATAGACCATGGGCACTTTTCCTGTTGCTCCCTGGTTTGCACTAAGATGCAAAAATAACTTCCTTGCGCTTTCTGCCTGCCTGACTGTGGCAGCCCAGATTGAATTAGGGAATACACAAGTAAGTTACAGAAATTTACTGTGACTGTCATGACCTTCAACTAACACTTGCTACTCTTGTTTCAGTAACAAATCAAACAGTATGGTTTTGGATCACTTGTCTTCATAGCTGGCTGCTGTTTCTTCTTCATCAGCACACCACCAGGAATCGGCAATGTCTAACAACTGGACTGATGTCATCTTGAGCTTTATTCACTTATTTTGACCCTGTTTTGGAGTGGAGGCATTGTTTAAAAAAAAAGAAAAAAACATCTATCATGTAGGTTGTCTAAAATAAAACTCATTTAAACCCATTCTAGGTGATGTCTTTTGGTCTGATATGTCTCTCAAGGTGACTCAGAGGAGAGGTTGCACCAAGGATTGGGTGCTGTCAGTAGCACAGCTGGTGCTAGTGCACTACAACTGGACTGTTTCCAGATAGATTTCACAGTTTGCCTGTGGCACTGGAGTGCAAAAGTAGGTTGAGGTCAATAAGGCAAAGTCCAAGAAATGTCATAATGGAGTGGATCACCTTTTTCTTTTATGATTGTGCAGAGCCTTATCTCTGGAAGAGATAAATTAAAAACATCCCAGAATGGAATATGTGCTACTCAAGCTGAGTGCTGGCTGAGCTGCTTTGTCAGACAAGAGTACTTGAGTTTCTCCTGAGCTGTAGTATGTCTCCAAGACCAAAGCAGGAGACTGAATGGGAGCACTCTGGAGAGAAGGTGAAATGGCTCAGTTTTCCAACACAGCCTGGCTCTGGTGTTTTGTATTTGACAGCTGCTGGGGTGCATACAAACTAGAATTCAGACAAGTTGCAGGATTTGGTTTTTTTGCTGTACTTGACCTCTTGGAGAGAGTTGTTGAAATGGCCTAGCCCTGCTCTAGACTTCCTGCAAACCAGGTGAATATCTGTGCTTGAGACTTAGGTGAGTGTTTTTAACTTACTGTCCCTGCACTGTTCCTTGTTAGGGAATGCATCTGTTTGACAGACCTGGAGCAAACGCTGTTGCTTCTCTGGTTCTCTCTGAGATGCAACAGTAACAGGTTCCTTGCGCTTTCTGCCTGTCTGACCTGGTGGCAGTTTGGATTGAATAAAGGAACACAAATTCCTTCAGAGCTCTGCCTGAAGCAAGGGGGGTGTCTGTTGCTGCTCACTGTGTGCCTGACCAGGTTGTTGCCTTGGACTGCTAATCATTAACTTTTTTCCTGCTACAGTGATGGCAAAGGCATAGGTGGTTAAGGTGCCTGAAAGGAGGGGGCATGGCCCAGCTGTTTATCTCCTTCAGAGTTTTTGCATCTTTGCTGTCTTGTGTCAGTTTTTGGCCCCTGGTGCTGGAGGGTGGAGGTGGGGGGGTTCTGCAGGGGTGAGATAGATGTGGCAGCAGGCTGGGAGGAGTGAGAGACTGTGGAGGAGGGAGCAGAGTGTGCCCTAGTTATCTCTGAGGTTCCTGTCTGGTTAAATACACCCTCTTTTAGGTCTGAGCTTTATATATATAAATATATAAAAATATATATTTTTTTTTTCTTTAAAGCCTTCCTAAGAAAGGATTTTGGGCCAGCTGAGCTTCTCGATGAGGTGCAATTTTGGTGTAACCTGCTTCACCCAACGGGGCTGAAAGGCAGGGAGGCAGGTTCAAAGCCTAGATAAAGTCACTGAGGCAACTCTAGCTTTCCTTGCAGAGGAAATGTTTAATGGGGCCAGGTGAGGATGTTATCTTCCCTTTCCTCTTGCATCTGTATTAAAAATGGGAGCAATAAAAAGGGGGAGAGGGAACAGTTGTGACTTTTGCTTCTCAGTTGAGTAAAGTTAGTGTGGGCAGGGCAGTGCTGGTATGGCTGCGCAGCCCCTCGCAGCCCTGGCTCCCACTTCCTGTGAGTCAAAGTTTAAAACGGCATGGAGCTGATCCGTGGGAGTGGAAATGGCTCCTCCCCCTGCCTGGCTGGTTCTGCAGAGGCTGGGAGCCCTGGGCACCAGCCTGGAGCAAATTGCCACGTGGCACCTGTGTACAATGAGGTGCTGCTTTGAAAAGCAGGTGCTTCAAAGCGCGATGAGCACAGCCTTGCTGCTTGGTTGAATGGCAAATTGTGTGTCATCCTGTCTGTACTCCAGGCTCATTGGGGCATTTAATTGGTGTGTGCAAACGTTCCTAAGTAGGGGTTCTGTGCTCCAAGCAGGTGTGCTGTTCTGCAGGCACAGCCTCTGGTGGGAAGGCTCCTTTCAGCCTCCTGTAAGGAAGTGTCAGTTCAAAGGCTCTGGAGATGCAGGATTTTGTTTCTTCAGTGAGCTGCAAGAGAAGGGTTCTTGCTGCACTTGCAGCACTTCCCCAAACTGCATTGCTGCCTTGAGTTTCTCAGGGAAGAGGACAAGTCTGACTGCTCTGCATCATCAAGTCTGTCAGATGCACCAGGGAGGGTGTGGCAGGGAAGGACTGCGGCAGTCGGCAGTGACAAGTGGTTGTCGCAGCTGCACTGCTGTGGAGCCAGGCTGAGGGAGAGGTGGGAGTAAATCCATGCTGTGCGGTGGGAGGATGGGGCTGGTAAATGCACTTGTCCACAGTCTGTGACGCAGCTCTGCATTGCAAAGGAAGTCAGTGTATTTCCTCATAACGTAATTCCTCCTTTTCCGGCCCATCATCTCAAGCAGCTGTTTTCCCGGGGCTGAAAAGCTGAAGTGATTTGGGAAGGAAAGTCTTCCTACTTCAGACAACAGCTTTGGAATTATTAAATTGATAAAACCCTCCATGATAACAAATTACCCTGGTGCTGCTTAAAACACAGCCCGAACTGAAGGACAGCTTTAAAACAACCCTGTCTTGTTTTAAAACCTGTGCTTATCAGGCTTGCATTTCGCATTCCAGAAAAAATAATTTCAGTGGATTTGGGAAGGATCCAAACAGCATTTTTCCTGAGCCTTGTGGGAGCAGGTTAAGCAGCTGGGTAGAAACCTTTCTTCTACTGGCTTGGGTCTCAGGCTCTGCAGGGCAAGGAGGCTGCTCCTGCACTCACTATCGGCTGGATGCTGATAGAGGAAGGAAGCCTGATTTGCCTATGAAGAGGAGAAAAACCTGCCTTTTTAGTTTCATACTTCTGTGCTTGAAGGAGTGATGCCTTGGGGCAGGAGGAAGCAGCTGCGGTGCTGGGCACATGTCCCATTAGTTCCCTTGACCTTTTGCCCTCCCACCCCACTGTTGGCCCTCAGTGTCCGCTTGTCTTACAGTTTTGCTACCCCATCTACAAATCCACTCCATTTTTGCCCTCTGGAAGCAAACAAAAAAAACCCACTTCCTGTGAGCCAGTGACTGAGGTTAATGTCCAAATGCTGCTACAGCAGTGTTTTGCTCCTTGGCCATCTGCTTTGAGCAGAGAGGGTGCAGATTTGGGGATGTTCCTGCAGTGGAGGGAGCACCTGGTGTGCTGGGAGAGGCACCCCACTGCCCCTTTGGGGTACCCAGCCCTCAGCTTTGCCCACTGAGCATGGGCTGGGGGTGGATGCCAGAGCCCAGGTGGGTGATGGTCCTGGAGCCTTGTGCAGCCCTCAGCTTTGGCACAAGGAGGGAGAACCTGCAAAGGGAAAATTCTAAATCAAAGTATGTAGGAAACACAGTTGGGTTTGGTTGGTGTTTGGGGCTTTTTTTGTGAATTTAATTTTTTAACTTGGTTTGGCTCACAGCCAGGAGGCAATTACAATAAGGTTGGAACATGGTTGTTATCAAATAAGTAAAATGAGACTAAATTTTTTTTAACATGGAAAAAAATAAAAAAGCTGCAATTTGCTTTCTTCCCTAAGCAAGCCTCTGGCTGTTGAGCTGGCACAGGCCAGCCCACTGCCACCCTGGCAATGCTTTCAGTGACAGCCATGTAGGGAGGATGCTTTTATTAAAAAGCAGTAGTATCTACATCAAGATACTTCTGTTTTCTCACATGCTTCTGCTTGCTTGGAGCAGATAGGATGCCTCCCTCTGCTCCTGTGAACCTCCATCTACCTTTCAGCTCCGTAGCCACTTCCCTGGGGTGTCTCTGGCATTGTAAGCTGGGATGTTTCCTTCTGGACCAGGAAATCTCTGTATCACTGTAGCCTGCAGTGGGAGAGGAGCAGTTAAACACTGTTCATAAGCTCAGAGATAAACATCTTGGTAGGAGGAAAAAACCCTAGCCAAGCCTGGAAGTTTTTGCCCTAAACAGTACAAAATCCATTCCCAAGAGCATGACCTTGCTGGTTTGCAGTCCCTGTGCCTTGGCTGCCTTTTGGTTGAAGCTACAGCTGGAAGCTGTTGTGCAAAGATCACAGCCAAGTGCCTGTGGCCAGGGCTGGTGGCTTGAGGGAGCTCTTTTTGGTTGCCAGCATTTGCTACTCCTGCAAGTGTGTTCTGCAGGAGTAGTTGGGATGTTGCTGAGGGTGCAGATGGCTGCTGGGTATTTTGATCCACTAGAGTCACACTCATCACCTTCCACCTCAGGCAGAAAGGAGCCAAACACCCTTGAAGACCTTTTTAAGGCCATTTTGGTTGTGTGATGTCAGCATTGCCAGTGCAGCAGCAGCTGGACACAATAAAAATGCTGAGCCATTGTTTTTCTGCAGCCCACCCTTTATCCTGGGAGCTAACAGCTGGGATTCACCTCCCTATCTGACCAGCATCAGGAAGGACGCACAGCTGGCATTTTGGAGAGCAAACCTCCTTGTTCCTGTCCTCAGCAAGGTGCAGGTGTGCTTGCACAAAGCAGTGCAGGCCTTACTTTTTGGGGTTTTTTTAATAGGCAATGTCCATGACCATAGATGTCCAGAAAGTTTTTTAAAGATTAGCTTTCCAAATTCTTTGTAGCAGAGTAGTCGAGAAATGGCCATGTAAAGCTGGATACTCCTGCCCTCCTCACAATGGATGCTCAGCTAACAAAACCCCACTGCTGCTACTGGAATAGTCTGGTTCAAGTGCTGAGGTTAATCTGCTCTACCTGAAGCTGTGTCTGCACCTGGGCCGGGCACCCTCGGCGCCTCCCGTGGCAGCAGGGAGGGATGGTTTCACTGCCCCTGCAGCTGTGTGGTTGCTGCAGCCATAAAACTGCCTGCAGCTGCTCCAGCCACCCCCGGCAGCTCCTGCCCTCCTGGTCCCCCTCTGTCCTGGTTGTCAGGCATGCTCATTTCTGAGTTAATTCTCAGTAGCTGTTACAGTGCTGTGTTTTGGATTCGGAATGAACGGTGTTGCTAAAACACTGATGTTTTGGTTTTTTGCTAAGTCGTGTTTACCCTAAGTCAAGGTTGTTTTTCCATTGTCTCACGCTCTGCCAGTGAGGAGGGATGCAAAAGAAACTGGGAGGGAGCACAGCTGGTATAGCTGACCTGGGCTGACCAAAGGGATATTCCATACCACAGAATGCCATGCCAAGTACATAAACTTGGGGAACTTACCCATGAGGGGGGCCAACCTGGATCAGGAAGGGGGGCCTGGCATCAGTCAGAGGGTGGTGAGCAATTGTATTGTGCATCACTTGTTTTCCCCTTTTTATTATAATTTTTTTTTTACCATTACTACTGTATTTTATTTATTTTCATTTACATATTTTCATTTTTCACTGTTCTTATCTCAACATACAAGTTTTACTTCAATTCTCCTCCCCATTCCCCTAGGATGGGGGTGAAGGGAGGTTGAGTGAGCAGGGGGATCTCTAAATGGGGAGGCTGTCACCTCATATCTGCTCAGGCCCATGCTAGTACTGCCTGGGCTTAGAGAGTATGAGATTTCCAATGACTCAAACTGGTCATTTGGGAGAAGCAATGCTGGAGAGTGGACATCCTTTTAATCTTATTTAATGGCATTTAGCACACAGAAACTCCTGCTCCTGCTGTGGGACCTGCTTGCCAAGCAGTGTTTTGACCACTAATATTCAAGAACATCTGCATGAGCAGAGTTCAGCCGCGAGCAGAGACAGTAGCACATGGGAAGACCAGCAGGGAATCGTTGTTCATCACTGCTGTGAGTCCAGAGTTTAAATTAATCCAAATGTGGGGACCAGGGAATCAGACCTGAACGCCTACAAGCCTCCTTCTCTCTTCTGGCAGATGGCAATCCTGCCAACAGCACTTGTGTAAGGTCCTCGTGCAGAACGAGTGCAGCAGAGCTGGAGAGGTTTTGCTGGTTATTGAGTGATGGATCCAAATGAGGTTCTCCCAAATGCTCAGTCATTATCCCAGCCTTGCGTGAATTCAGACTAGTCCTGCAGTGCCCTGGGTTACTGCAGAAGGGAGAATACGGGGCCCATAGCAGTGTATTTATCCTGCTGCTTCTGTCTCTAGGATGCTTTGTACTGCAAGGTCCCATGGCTTGGCTGCAGGCTGGATGATGACCTGCTAAGGGCACCTAGAAATTCCACCTTCATCACTACCATGTGCTCCCAGCAGGCAGGAGCCAGCAGAGTCCTTGAATGCACAGCACAGGTCCTGCTGCCAGCACAGGAGAGCATCTTTCACGTCTAGATCAGCATTTCTGTGTGCTCATTGTTCCCTTCTCTCATGCCACTTGGATTTTGTGGCAGCTTTTGAGGCTGAAATTTCAATTGTGCCCTAACAAGCTAGAAAGCCTTCAAAAACATGCAGGAAGCAGGTAAAAAAGTGTTTCACAAGCTGCCTGGCTGTTGGACTGTCCACTGGTTAGCTTACTCTGGCATAGCATTTCCTAGTTCCATTTTTGAAATGGTGTTTCCTCACTGTCCTGCTCCTCATTTTTTATAACTGGTGCTATACCACAGAAGGCTGCAAGCAAACCAGTGCAGCTTGGCATTCCTCAACCCTTCTGGTTGCTCACTGGTCAAAAACTCCATTGCATGTTTACTTCTAGCACTCTGTGCGTTTTTAATGATACCCATAAAAAATCAGTCCTTTGTAAAGACCATAAACCCCATAAAAAATTGAATGCTCTGTACATTTTCCATTACGCCTGAGTAGAGCTTATTTACCCTGTCCCAAGGCACTCTGCAGATCAGTAAAATACCTCCTTTACTTAACATGTTCAGGCATTTCATGCTGACTGATGATGTCCCTCTCAACTGAAGAGAAACTGAAGCAACTCACATAAAACCAGAAATACAAGCAAATCCAAAACTTTCCTGCTAAACTAATCCTGCCGGGGATCCCACTCAAGGTAACCATTCCCCTCTGAAATGGCACAGTCCATTTTTACCTGTGGCAAGGCATTACACCACTACTAAATCAGGGTTGCATGGCATCCCCCTGCATGGTTTTAGAGGACCATGTGAGGAGCAACACAAGGGAGAATGTGACCTAGACTTGCTGCGTGCTTCAGCTGCTGAAACAGGACACTGATCCCAGAGAGGAACCCAGCAGCTTGATGAGGACAGCAGTGTGAGCAGGCCCTGGCTACTGCCTGGGAGCACATCATGTTCCACAGCAAGAGACAAAGGCTGACTTCCTGCATTCCTCCTGGCATCCTCAAATGGCTCCCACAGCCGTCTGCAAGCTGGGTCCTGCTTGTAGAGCCTGAGGAGACACAAGTTGGTGGCAGTATTTATGAAAGCACACATAGCCCCCTGGAATGGGATCTGCTCTTCAAAACTCTCAGCAGTCCACCTCCGAGGAACTGGACACTTCAATGCCACAGGACACTGAGCACCAGCCCAAAGTGTAGCTGTAGAGAGATGTCTACACAAAAAAATAGGAAAAAATGAATTGAGCAAAATTGTGTGACTTATATGTAAGAGTTGTTTTACAAACCTCTGAAAGCATTTGATCGCCCCTGAGCCTTTCATTGCTGCCAAGTGGACGAATAATGGAATGTTTGCTTCTCACATACGTCTCTTGTTCCATTAGGGTGAGCAGAAATGATGCACACAGCTGAAGGACATGGGGGAATGTGAAGGTTGAGCTATCAAACCTCATGGCCTGCTTCATTTACAGGTATACTAATGAGGTTTTCCCACTCAGTGTTCTTTGTTCTTTAACATAAAAGCTTTGAGAATATAAATAGTCTCCTCCCTGATCTCTCCTAAAAACGATGCTGAAGGGAGAGCACTTGGAATGTGTGTTTTAAAAATAGGGGAACAGAAACACAGATACATTTAGCAACCTTACCCAAACCACAGAGGAACCCAGTGGCACAGCCAGCAATAAAAACATGCTTTGAAAAAGCCCTTCAGACCTATGCCACCTAAATCAGAACATGCTCAGTCAATAACATAGAACATTGTGTGGTACAAATTAAAACAATACTTTTATTGATATGCTTAAACAAAACATAGGTATCAGCACAAAAACTAAACAGAAGATAAAACTATTCTTTGCTGTACCTAACAGACATTTCATTTTTTTCTCAGTAGTCACGTGGAGGGGAACGACATCTTCCCACTGACTATGGGTTTTTAACTGCACTGGTTTGTTCCCAGGGGGTCTATGGACTGTGGTGAGCACCATGGTTGTGGCTGTTTTTCCTAAAGCCTGATCCCAAGAGGAGCATCATGTCCATTCCACCCAAACACTGCACAAAGGGTTGTGCACCTTTGCAGGCTTCCAGATGAAGCCCTGACAGATCCCAGTAGAACTGAGGGTATTAACCTGGTTATACTGGAATGCAAAACCACAAAGTTATGGATTCCTCTAAGACACATTTTCTGTGAAGTTATCGAGGCTTGGAAAAGCCACAAAGCTACCAAGAAAAAGAGGAGAACTCAAAAGATTTCTAATAAAGATAAATCTAATACAAGTTTATTCTATAAACTTTTCCTGTGAAAAGACAAAGCATATATAGAAACATACAAGAAATACTCCTTGGGGAAAAAAGCTACAGAAAATTACAAAGTATCAGCTGCTTTAATTTATCCTTGCAGAATTGCACTGTGCTCAGTCCTGTGCGTAAACACAGTTCCCTCAGTGCAATCACTCTTACTTCATAAATGTTTTTGTTAATCACTCTTTTCTTCTCCTTGGTAATGTCTGTATTCTGGCTTCAGCTCCCATGTGTTTTTGTGGGTCCCCTTCACATTGTAGATGCCTATTTCTCTCAAAATTTCTTTCAAGTATATCTGAAAGGAAAACAAAAATTCAAATTAAACAGGCAGGCAATTGCCACAGTTCCTACACACCTGCTCAATCGAAGGGACTCAGATCCTAAACATCAGACAGCGAGGCTGGCTGATGGGTGCTAACTGGTGTGGGAAGGACTCTGGGATTTCAGCAGGGATTAGTGGAAACCCCAGGGATGCAGCAGGGAGTACCCTAGCCCCAGGGGTGATGGTTCCCTGGCATTCCCTCTGAGAGGCAAGTACTGTGAGATGGATGCTCCAGGGGCTGCTGAAATTAAGTTACCAGCACCTCTTGGGAAGTATTATCTCACACATCTTCACCTGCTGGAATTCCTCCCATTGAGCTAAAAGCTCTTGACCTTTCTTCTTGCTTGGGCTGGGATTATCTTGAAACTCCTTGCCTTATTCAGACTTTGTCAAAGCCTCAAGCTGTTGGTTTTCATGCCATTTTGTAAAGCTTTAAGCATTTTATTATGGCCTCATTTTTAGAGGAGAGCCGAGTAGATGTCTGAGACTTTTCTAACACATTAAAATATTAAGGCTTGGAAAAGAAAGAAAAAAACCCCAAAATAAGTAAAGCTATTATACCAATACTATAATCTTTGACAAAACACAACTCACTGATATTACCCTCCTTCATTCTTTATAATAAACACCAGTAATTTTCTTAAGAGTCACAAGAGCCTGCTTGTTTGTTTAATTATTAATTTGGACTGATATGAGTGGATTGTCATGGCAACCACAGACCACAGTTTAAGAATCCCCACATTAAATTCATAATTGCTTTAGTTTGAGCAATTTAATCCTGTTGGAGTGCTTATTGAACTGGAGTTGTTGGAACACTTGTATTTTCTGCATCTACTGTTCCACTAAGCACAAATATCAACATACTCCACGATATTAAAACCAGCAAATATGTGTTGAAGACATAGGAAAATAAAAAAAACTGATTGCCTAAGGTCTGTTCCTTACACTCTTCCCCCTTTGCTAAATGGAAAAGCTAGGAAATACATAAATCTATGTTCCCAGTCAGTAAAAAAAGTCTCTTAGAGAAACTTATCCTTACTCTCCCTCTCCAGGTACACATCAAAAATATACAAAGCGGTGCAACAAGTAAGAAAGGTGTGATCGTCACGGATGTGTATATGAACCAGATTCTTAGGGTGATTTTAGGGCATTTCCTTTGAGCACAGCGGCTGGGCACAGGGGCAGGGAGTTCACTGCGCAGGGATGGCTCCTCAGCCTTCGGGGGCACCGGATGCAAACCCCAGCAGGTGGCAGCAGGAGATCGCCGACATCCCCTCGCACACCTCGGCTGCCGCAGAGATGCCGACATTATTCCACCCAGGGAGCCGGGACACACACACTCGCTACGACGGCGATACACCACGCACTGTGTACAAGGTGCTGGGAGCAGGTGAGAAAGCCCTTTCTGCATGGGTGTGTGCGGCTGTGCACACCTGCATATCCACTGCCTGCTTTGCAGTCCTTGTGCATGCACACGAGGCAGTGTCACCCACAGACACTTCAAAGCACGGCAGAATGGGTGGGAGAAACACCTGGCTGCAAGGTTAAGTTCGGCTCTAGACCACATGGACAGAGAATTGGAAAAAATCCCCCATAATTGCACTGAGCACCATGAGGAACACCCACGTGCAGTTTTGGGCTGGCAGATCCAGTCTGTACCTGGGAAGCTGTGTCACAAGGCGTGATTCTGCTGCTGGGCTCAGGCAGAGCGAAACCACCGTGGCTGAACTTTCCACAGCACCCACCCAAACCTGCCCACCCACCTACATGAAGATCTTTACAATTTCAACTACATTTCAGACCTAATTATCCAGGCAGTTCTGCTTCTCTCAGGGCAAAACTTTCAGGAGCGTCATGGAATAGAACAACACCAACAAAACCGAATAGCAAGGTAAGGTCTGTGCCACAGGTAAGGGCACAGCTGGAACTGCGAACTGCAGCAGCTGAGGATTTGCAACATATTCCTATTTCCCATCTCTGCTGCGGGTGTGCAAGCGGGCAGCAGAGGTGTTAGGGAGGGCAGCTGAGAGAATTAACCCTGAAATATCACTGTATGGGCACAGACAGCGCTGAACTGCTGGAGTTTTTAGGCCATTATGCATCACGGATAATCCCACTGTGCTGTACTGTACCTGAGAGCAAGTGGCTCGAAAACAGGAGTTCAGGGGATGGTTATGATTTTTCCTGCAGGATCAATTCTCCTTGTAGAAACCAGGACTCCCCACCTGGGTCTGCACTGCACCAGACTGGCCTATGTATCTTGAAGCATAGTGCTCTGATACCATAATATGGAGAGAAACCCCACACTACTCCCAGTGATGCCAAATGCTCAATTTTAGAGCCTGGTGATTGCTAATCAAGGCGCCACCATTTTTCCTCAGAAAGGGATCCAGAATGTTTATACACTGTTATACGTACATATAATTCTAGCACAGAAGCTCATCTGTAGGTGATCTGTTTGTATATTTAAAGCATCCTTTGCTCTGTTCCACCTTCCCTCATGATTTTTTCCATAAAAAGTGAAATGTTGTCATAGAATTATGGGATAGAAATTTCTGAGGAGTTAACTTCCAAACTCTGAAAATCCTTCTGAAACTCTGAGGGGGAAACAAACCCCACCGGATCTAGGATAACCATCACTTAAAGCTAAAATAGAAGAAAAAATGCAAACAATCTACTCAATTTTTAAAAAATACAGTTCATCATAGACCACTGGTTCCATACTGGTTCTATTCTTCAAAATATTTGATTGCTCACAGAGAGTTGTATTATGTTCTCAGCCATGAAGACCAAGTCTAGAATTACTGCAGTATTTCCAGGGAGCACTTGGTACTTACATCTGAGTAGGTGGCAACCGATTTGCCTACTACTGCAAATTGTTATTTCGCATTAAAATGAAAACCAAATAAACACAGGTTTCCCTAATATACCAGAAATTTACATTTAGAAAAGACGTGCTTTGTGCTTTCCTGACATAAATAAGGACGGCAGCAATTTCTTGCGTAACACGCAATGCATTCTGTAGAAAGGGTTTAATTTACTATCTACATTTACTGTCATGTAAGGAAAATACCTTTAATTTATTTGTAACTTCAAGTTCTCCAGTGGCTTAAGTGGGAGTTGTGGGTGACTACTGCAAGCTGATGTCATGGTTGATGAGCTAAATCTGTACCGACTTGCATTCAAAGTGATCAAGACACTGACTGCCACACTTCTCTTACCAAAAAAAAAAAAAAAAAAACCCACTTAAAATTTTCTTGCCACTTCCTCCATATCTTCCCCCCATTCCTTCCTCCTTCTCAGCTCCCATGACCCACACACCTTCTCTGCCACAGAGATAAGGAGCTGACTCACGAGATAAATGAATGGAAGACACAGATAAGTTACTCAACTAGTTTCTTTCAAGGCACTAGAACTCAGTGAACCTACATGGATTAGAATTGGGCAACATCTTTGTGCAGCTTCTAACTGAACAGATTGTTCACTTACACAAATGCTCTGACACTGATATACTTAATTCTAAATGAGCAAAACTAGTAAGCATCTTCATTTTCCCCCTTTTCTTTACGGAGTATTTTTCCAGCTATTATTATATTATATTATTAATCCAGCTGTTTCTGTTCTTTCTTCTGACTTAGCTCTAACACCTTGTGACATTGTTGCTCCATTTAGACTCAAATATAATCAAGTCCCCTTAAGTCTTCTGAAATCTGCAGCTGGGTTGAGGATAGATACTGAAGTTGGCACTGAAAAACATCAAAAACACCAAAGGTCCTTTGCATGTCACTATCTCCCTCCCACTCTTGCCTAGTCTGCTCAAGGAAAGCTTGAACAGGGGAAGAAGGGAAAGAACTGCAAAATTATGGTTCATACATGAAGAGGCTGAAAGACACTGCAAGGTAACAAAACCATCACATATGCAGATGCCTTGGTTATTCTCTTGTTTGTGTATCAAAACTCTGTTTAAAAGAAAAACACAAATAAATCCTAAGTATCAACCACCTAAACTCGTAACCTAAAATTATTCTATCTGTAAAGGAAATCTGGTGATTTTTGAGGCATTGACACAATGCTTGAGCTCCTAACATGGATAATGCCAGCATTTAATACTAATTCCACAAAATAGCATTTTCCAGACCCACAGAAAAAGAGCAACCTCTGTTGCTGTGCCAAAATAAAGTTCAGAAGCTGAGGGAAGGGCTGACCACACATTTACACAAGCTCTCTACTGCCAAGAGAACTAAGGCTTCAAGGAGGACAGGAGTAGCAGGGGAGACATGAGAACATTACAGAATTTAGTACCTAGTATAAAAGCAAACCTAAACAAGAAAGAGACTATTTAGGTTATTTAAACCATCTCTGTCAAGAAAAAGCACACTCGCTGCAATGCTTGGTATCCTACACTGTCCTACAATGCTGAACTTATAACTTGGTGATTTCTGTTTGATGTAAAACACATGTAGAAAGAAGTTTCTAAGGCATATAATATATATTCAACTATTTTTTGGATACGCAAAATATACACAATAGTAACTACTGAAAATGGTTGTATTTACAAGACTTCCAGTACGTACCACGGGCTGTTTGGTTATGTCCACCAGGTCTTTAATGTTGTAATACTGATGTTTCTCAAAGGCTGAAAAAAGCATGTCCAACACTTGTTGTTTATCAGCTCGAGCTCGTTTTCCATCTTCTTTCTTCTTCTTCTCATATTCAATCTGTTACAAAACATGTTTTAAAGACATTCATATGTAATGCTGTATAATTCTCAGTGCTGAACATTAAGCTACAAAAAAACCTCTTCTATTTAATAAAACACTGTTCAATGACTCAGTGCTTTTCATCTGGAAAATTTTCTTTTGAGCATTCAAATGTTCTTTTATGAACATAAACTAAGCATTTTGTCCTCAGCACAATAATCTTCTCAGATGTGTATGTCTGCTTTAACCAGAAAAAAAGAGCAAAACAGAGCCTACAGGTGCCCAAACCTGGAAAGAGAATTAATAATAGTACAGGAATCCAAACTGAGATGATATTCTCACTCCATGTCTGTTGATCCCAGCATCTGGGAGACAAAGACAAATGTCAAACAACTTCCAAATTGCTGTGCTTGGGAAAGTCCACAGACCAACATGGCTACATCTGCAGTCATAAAAAGCACCTGCCCAAAGGATGCTCCAACAGCCCTTGGACACTGCCTCATTTGCTCCAGAAGCAGCACTCAAGGCATTAACTCCATCAATATACAACCAATCTTCAAAGACACATTTTGAGTCTGTGGATGATTTCTCTTCAGGAGAAACCACAGTAGCACACATGAAGCTATACTAGTCCAAAAAACCCAAACCTTCTAAGCAGGCAGAGGCCGCTTGTTGCCACACATCATCCTACTTCAAATCGTACATTAAAAATTACTTAACCACTATAATCTGCACAAGATGACTATATATTTTTGCAGAAACTTTTATCGCCTCCAAAAATACTTCCTCTGATTCATCATCAGAAGCAAGATTTGCACAGACCAGCACACCCCAAACAAACCCCAATCACCACAGAGCACCAACCGCGCCACCTGCCAGCACATCACCCCATCCACCCCCAATACCACCCGCGAACAGAAAACCATCCAGCTCCTTGGAACCAACAAAAGTGATCCAGAAGGTAATATAAGTCATGTAATCATCAAGTGCTTTCAGGCAAACTGCGTGGGTGAATCCATAGCGGCACAATGTACAGAAGAAAGAGGCATGTGATCAATAAGGGACACACGCCTGGCCGTAAGTGGGGTAATTCTGTATGGGAGTCATTCTGCTACTTATGGCTCAAACCTGACCCTCGAAAGGATGACCTTCAGGTAAAAAGCCTAGAAATGAGAATGCACAGTTCTACTGGATACTAAAGACCTTATTTTTAAGAAGAAAGGTTGGTTTTATGGCACAATTTATTTTTTCCTATGTATCCTTGCCAGCTAACTCCCTCCTACTCTTGGAGTGAAAATAGCCTGTCTCTTGGTAGCTGTCCCAAAGTGGCTAAAGAATATTACCACCTTTGCTGTAGTTCCCAGGTCTCCAGCCAGCCAACTACCTCTTTCAGATTCCAAAATGGATGTACATCATTAAACTGGATGCAGAGCAATTGTTGCCAACTTGTAGCTTGAAGTCTCTTGCTTCTGCCATAAACCTAAAATGGCACAACCAAATACTTTCCTGCTTTTCTAATTCCATGTGTTACAAAAGCTACAATCTCACCACACAAACCCATCATGCAATTGATTTTTATCGACTAACATAGTTTAATTATTTAACTCTTTAGCCATTGCATTTAAAGAAGAATAAATCTTCAAAACAGTAATAGCTTTGCAACATAGCAAACTGTAACATCAAGCAAACCAGCTTGATAGTACTTCATCTTGGTTGCCATGATCTACAGCAGAACTGTACAGACAAAAGAGTAGGAACAAAAACCTGTGACACTGGCTTTCCTATAAACAACAGCATGTCAAAACATTTGCTTCTTCTGGAAGTCCAACAGACAATTATTAGGAGCCTCTGTTGACCTTGAAAAAGCTTTAGTTACAATCTTTGGAAGCCCTGTTGTGGATTCCATTTCTGCTCCTGTTCTGGTACAGTCTCACTATGCAGAATAAGGCACATAGACTGCATCTAGTCATAAATACATAAAATAAAAATATACTTGAACAAGTCTACTCAATCGGCACACTTTGAAACTACAAACCCCAAATACAGTCAGGATCTATTAATACAACAGAAATGATGACACCATAATATGACGTAAGTTGAATTCTTTACCAAATAGCATGGTCTGGGTCACTCAGAGGTTACCTGTCTCTGTTGGTTACAGCTCCACCAACAAAAGTTAGCCAATTCTCTGGCTGTGTTCACACAGTCATGCAGGTATTGTAGAAGTTGGATAAATGTCACTCATCTAAAAGTTACTACGACTACAGCACTACCTGTGTCCTGGTATGTGAACAGGAGTTTCGTTGTGCCCAAAGCACCTAAAGAAGTGGTATAAAGTGGGGAGCAGTAGCCAGTACACTGAATCCTTGCTGTGTGAGACATAGGATGAAGTATGTGTGAGAATGCCTCCTGCAAGATAGGCAATACACTAAATCACTCTTTAATTGCCAAAAAGACATGTGCACAGACATCGATGAACTCCTCTCTCAGCTGTCTCTTCTCGAGGCTGAACAGGCCCAGTTCCCTCAGCCTGTCCACGTAAGACAAATGCTCCAGTCCCATCATCACCTCCATAGCTCTCCACTGGACCTGCTCCAAGAGCTCCATGTCTCTCCTGTCCTGAGGAGTCCAGAACTGGACACAGCACTCCAATGAGGTCTCACTAAGGCTGAGTAGAGGGGCAGGATCACCCCCCTCAACCTGCTGGCAATGCTCTTCCTAATGCACCCCAGGACACCATTGGCCTTCTTGGCCATCAGGACACACTGCTAGTTCATGGACAGCTTGTTTTCCACCAGGACCCCCAGGTCTTTCTCTGCAGAGCTGCTTTCCAGCAGATCAGCCCCCAGCCTGTGCTGGTGTCCAGGGTTATTCTTCCCCAGGAGCATGACCCTGCCCTTCTCTTTGCTGAACTTCAGCCAATTCTTCTCTGCCCATCTCTCCAACCTGCCAAGGTCCTTCTGAAGGGCTGCACAGCCCCTGGGGGACCAGCCACTCCCCCCAGCTTTGTGTCATTAGCAAACTTGATGTGCGACCAACAGCAATGCAAACATTATTAAAAACAATCTAATCTAATCTAGTTCGGTAGAACAAATATTTTTTGATCCTCTTGAAATCCACTCCAGATTCTTTGCCTTTGGTAGTTCATGGTCAAACACAGGAATTACCATCACATAGGCTGTACTGTATCCCACGGGAAGGAAAGCACATGTACAGCTTTATGGAATCAGGACATCAACACTGTGTTCTCCTGAAAGCAGTTTCCTAATTAGCCACGGCAATCAACTGCAGCCAGCTGTCTTGAGCCTGAGTTTTCAGCCTTCTTTGACTGAGGGATCACAGGATTTTCCAGCTTCTCTGTGCAGTTGCTGATCAGGTCACAGCTAATATGAGTGAAAAAGTCTACTGGATTTTCATGAGAAGGCTATTACATTTGACACACTGGGAAATTAGGACTAAGTATATAAAAAATGTTTTGAATACATGCACATATTACCATTTTACAAGAGGAGATGGATTATCCAGCCTTAATTTGTTGCCAGAAAAGCCAACACTTTACAGTTCAAGTTCAGAAGCTGGTAGGAGAGATGAAGGCAGATCTATTTGCACTGCTTGACTGAGTTCTGGGTTTGTGCATACCCCTGTGGTCACTTCAGCACAGACACCTTTGCATTTATTTTTGAGATTAGTAACTTTTCTCTGCCTCAAAAATATACCAGTTGAAACGTGGCATAAAAGATAAAGACAGCCAATTACAGGCTACATCATTCTGCCACAGCAGCAGCTGCCGTACCAACCCTTCTGCAATCTTCTACCTCCCCAAATGACAAAATGAAAATGAACAAGAAGAAAACCAGAAAGAAACTGCAGCCTACTCAGGTGAAAGGTTAAACTGAAGTGATGAAAGAAACTGATTCCTTCATTTTCTGGTTTTAGTTTTGTTTTCAAGGAGCAAGAACCAGAGTGAAACACCGAGGTTACTCCTTCTGTATGAGGCAAAGCTACAGGAATAATGGGTAAGCAACATGGTTGTAATGGGAAGGACTCTCAAGGCAATCTCTAAGAACAACAACAAAAAATCCACAGTACTCTTTGTACCTCTTCAAAGAAATACAACAAAAATGTGCTTAGCTGGCAACTAGCTACCAGCTATAACTCTATCCATGTGGAGAAAAAACCCTGCTTGCTTAAAAATTCATGCTTCCTACACAAAGGGACAAAGTAACAATTAGGAAATTCTTCACTGACATTAGGTCCTTGAGAGGACCATTTCATGACTGTGTGTAAGATCCCAATCACACAAGTAACAATCTCCTGGAAAATAACACAAAGTAGTCTTTTTAACCTATGTACAATTTTTTTGGGGGTAGTAAACTGTAATGCCCAGCATTCTTCTTTTACTACTATTTTAGTGTCTCAATACACTCTCCACAGTAGGAGCTTCTATTTTACATTCTCTGGATGAGCAAAAGTAAATCAGATAAGAGTGCTGGCATTCCCTATAAAAATTCAATGTGAATATTCTAATATTCTTAATTCATTAATGTATAAAATCAACTCAAATAGAAAACTGAATATCAAACCCTTCCTTTATTGAAAAGTTATTTGCAGCTGGTGTCCCAGTTGCCCACTTTTTAATTAGCAACACTCTAGCATTTCCCTCTAACTTCAGCAACAGCTCTCACTATTGTCTAAAAACAGAGCACATTGTGAAGTGCTATTAAAAAAAAAGAAAAGCCTGGTATCTTCTGTTGCTGTTTTCTTCTTTTTGGTCTTGTGAATACAGTGCTCATAGCAAGTTACAATGCAGCTTTTCACTTTTTTCCTTCCTGTTTTCTTTGCAAACAGGATCTTTTATGTAGTAGGCTTAAAGCACTTTTTAATAGTCATGTAACAGAATGCACCTACACTGTAAACTAATTAGATCTCTTTAAAATTGTGTGGTTTTTTAACTTAAAAAGCCTTCAAATACTATTTGATTTCAAGGAAGGACCATTTTAGAACAAGCACAGAAGTTGTGAGTTTATCCCTGTGAGACTTCATACTGAAATCAGTTTCTCTTTGTTTACCTTCTCAGGATGTTGCTAAGCTTGCTGAAAAGCTGCCAAAATTGCCTTCTTGAAGGTATCATTAATACTGAAGCTGATGTAAGTGCTTTAGTAGACAGCTAATACAAAGGTGATAGAGAAGTGAGAATAAATCCAAAGTTTCATCTGAAGATACTTGAAAGTAGTCTTAAAGGCTTTCCTGTCTCCTGGAGCATGGGTATCAACCTCTACAGTACAGGGCAGTGGGAAGTGAGGACCACAAAGAAACCTCTGAAAGAAGCCTCTGAAGGGGTAACCAGAACCACTTTTCTGTTGTATTATGAAAAATAATTAAGTCACAGAAAGGTTCCAGCTGCAAGAATATTAACCTTGCAACTTTGTAAACACATTTATTATTTATAGATATAATGGAGGTCCCTTTCCCAGAGAAGGAAAGCTAAGTTACAGTCTTAGCATATATTGTAATGGAATTTCAATTTCTTGTAATAAAAATGTAGGCTTAACATAATTTCTTGCAAAAAAAAACCCTAATCACTTTCCCAGTCCTTGAATTCAAACAATCTATTGCTATTTCCTATCCACAGGGATTTATTTCCCCCCACCTTCCAGGTGTATGTTCATTTATAGGTACATGAAGCAGCCACACTTAAGCCCCACTTTACATTCTTTTCTTCAGGAAATGTTAACCCTTTCTGTCAAATTTAGTAGATACTCATTCTTTCCTCAGAAACTGCTTAGATGATGACTGAATGCATTAGCATATATAGTAGTTTGTACATTTTTATTTCTTTCTTGTGATAGTCTTGTCCCCACAGCAGCCATATGATTCCATGCAATGCAGCAGGTTTTAAGAAAGCAACTGCTGCCTGAAAACAGCAGAAAAATTAAACCAAGAGGTTTTAGAAGTTCTCATGGACTTTTTCTCCCAGTTATGTATCCTTTCAGCCATCTAACCTGAACCTTAATAAAAGACTTAATGAAAAGAAAGACATTGTAGAAAGTAGTTATGCCTGGGCCTTTAGAGTCAAGGCAAGGTCAAGGTGACTCAAGTACAACTATGTCTTATGAGATTTTTCCCATCAGAACATCTTTAACGTAGACATAAAAACTACACACACTGCCAATGGATTTTCATGACCACGGACAGCTACGTAACCAATAAAAACATTACAATTAGGACCCAAGAGCATCATCACTTTTAAGAGGCCTGGTTATGTCTTGGTTGTACCCCCTCAACCTCACACAAGATTTGTATTTCCATAATGGTATGATGACTGTGGTTTGCAGCTGGAATAAAGATACAAAGACTGCCTCCAGGTCGAAGTCATATTGCTGTAACCATGCTGGTGTCAGGGAAATGGCACAGCAACCTACTAAAAAGAGAAGCTGTACACATCACCAAAGCTTATTCCAGAATTAAAGAAAGAGAATACCTGTAGCATCATAAAACAATATACTCATATAAAACTGCCTCTGCCATAGCAGGATACACCAGTGTGACTATTTTGGTTTAATGTTATTCCCTCAGCTGCAATAGTTATATTGGTATGATCACCCATGTATAGATCAGACTTTGAACAGTAACTAGTACAAAACAGTCTCATGAGAGAGAAACAATTATTTCTGGTTCTGTGGCAATAGACTGACTTTCATAATAATGCTTAAATATCATCCAGTGTATTGTCACTTGTTTTATGTAAATAAAATCTTAATAAAAAGTGTAAAAGTTTAAATGACTAACACAGTGACTCATTTTCAGTATGACTTAACGTTCCTCATATTCAGCAGTAATAGCAATTCTATATGCGTGCATACAAATCACTCAAAGAGGATCTTTAACATTATCGTTTATATGTACATCAACTGATCTGGAATAGCAGTGTGGGTGTAATATTGACAAAGCCACTGATGCCAGTAACATGTACTGGGAAGGTATGAAACAGAGAAAAATTATCAGCTGTTATTCTTTTCTATTTGTTACCAATTCCTCCAAAGGACTGGAAACTAATGACTCTTTTCAAATCCTTTACCCTCCTGCAAATGATAAGTTATTTGGCTCAAAAGAGTGCTTCCACATCTCATAGCACAAAGCCAGAACTGCCTTTTATCCACAAACGTCAAAATTACATTAAAAAAAAAAAAAAGATTGGAGGAAGAATGTAATAAAGCCACTAAAAAGGCTTGGGTGAAGGTGGTCTGCCCTCCATCAGATAACACAAGACAGTTATAACTGGCAGACCTTCGCCCCAAGGGTTATAATGGTCTTGAGACAGAAAGAAGATCCCCAGAAGACAAAATCAGGGAGAAACCAAATGACATAGAGCATTTCCAAAGACAGTGGCCAACTGTGAGCAAAAGAGCTGCTGGACTGCTGCAGAGCAGTCCCGGAGTCCTAAGCCAAATTATTCCTGAAGAACAGAAGAAGGGCAAATACTAAAAGCTACTTACATTATATTGATGATTAGCCACTGGTTTATAGTTCGTGGTTACAGCTTTGTCCAGCTGCTGTGATAACCTTACAGGTTTAGAAGATTCTTCTATCTGTAATCTACAAAAGAAAAGAAAACAAGAATAAAAAGTTCAGACAAGTACACACTCAAAGTGAATTCTAAAAACCTGCAAGTATGAACCAGCTATTATCAAACATCAGCTGCAAACAAACTGTAAGGCAAAATAGATGCAGTCTTCTGGATTAAGTTCTTCCTACTCTATTTTGGTTTGAGGATGCTGAACTACCAGGTGATAGTAGATGATACAGAAGATACTGAAATGCTGAAAATCAAGCAGCTGTGAACAGAAGACACTAAAACCAAAGTCTGAACACGAATTTCATGGCAAAAGCTTAACACTCAAGTTGAAAAAAAGCCCTTGCTCTTAAAAAAGATGAAACCCAACACAAATGAACCCAGAATCTCACAGCTTACTCAGCTGAGGGATTAAAACACTTTTCATCCACCTCTGATGACCCCATGACCTTCTCTTAGATATTCAAATGTAAAAATATAAATTGCCATGACCTTTCTTTTGGCATCACAGTATAGAAAGAGAGTGCAAATAACGGTTTTAAGAGCGCTTTTAAAGACACGAAGACAAAGAAATCCACCCAGATTCCAATCAATGTGCAATCAAGTCTCTATCACACACACAACAATAGGTGACCTTCAGTTCTCTTTAGGAAAGACTCTGAGAAGGTCAGAGATTGAGGACATCTCGTCAAGCACATTCCTATGTAATTTAAAGCTTCTGTATGATGATGTAGAGGGAGTGTTCCACTTGCTTCAGATTTAGCACTCAGTAATTACTACTTGAAATGAAGAAGCAAGAAACCAAGCTCTAGAAAGGCGCAGAACAACTGCCCT
Source organism: Acanthornis magna (assembly GCA_036785705.1). Lineage (NCBI taxonomy): Eukaryota > Metazoa > Chordata > Aves > Passeriformes > Acanthizidae > Acanthornis > Acanthornis magna. The sequence goes on from JAWUZG010000090.1 coordinate 22,384,189, forward strand.
TCAGACACAATGGCTTTATGGCACATACAATTAATATGTCAATTATCAGTGAAGTTGTTTTGTTTCCAAAGGTGTATCTTTGGGGTGGAACAGTCAATTTCTGCAAAACACAATATAACACAGCCCAATGCTGTACAGTGATGCTTGCTTCTTTCCAAACAAAAACTAATATGGTGACATTAATGCAAATAATAACTGCATGTTAACTAGTGCAAAACATAAAAACAAAAAACCGACAGTTCTTCAAAAACAACTATAAATGTTTGAGATCACTGATTTATTTTTGTAAAGATATCATGTACGCTCAAAAAGATAAAATTTAAATTCAGCATGTTTCTGATTTAACACCTGAACAACCTAAATAAATTAGATTTGAAGGAAATATTAAATTAAGAAATAAACTCTCTAGTTGTAGCAACTGAAAAGAAAGCAAATCGTCCTTCATAACTGGTATTGCTAGACAGTAGGTGGGGCAGTTTTTTCTCATACACAAGTATAAACTTGCTTCCTCTTGAATCTTTGCAGACTGGTCATTTGTTCTGTAGTTTTAACTATTCTTAAGCAACCATTGCCTCATATTGTGCATTTTTATATCAATGCTGCCTTCTGTCCAAATGTAGCATATTTCTTTCTTAGCTTGAAGGAAAATCAATTGGAAGGTAAATGAACAGTGAACATTTTTTTGCTTATCACAAGAGTTTATCTTTTGGCCTTTAATCTAATTAAATGATTTTAAAGATTTTCTTGGTCTGGTTACCAAAGGTCTTCTAAACTCATGTTTCACAAAGAGGCACAGGCCAAAACTAAATCAATATATTTTCTACAAATCTGTCTTTTCTCTACTTCTCCATTGCTTAATTTTTTTCTTTTTGGTCTCAATGACTTAAAAATTTTAAATAGTTTGTCTTTAATTATTTTTAAAATTTTTTTCCAGATCATCATGTTTCCTATTGGTTTTATCTGGGGAGTTTTCCTGTCCTCCCTCTCCTGTATTCTAGCTATTTTTCATCTCACTTCTCCCCACATTCTTCCTTTACATAAAGTAGATTTCCTGCTCAACCTGTTTACTGACACTGCCCCTGTTCAGGGAACAGATGCTCTTCAAGTTGCACTGGGAATTCTTGTCACTCTCTTCCCCTCCAAGGCCACTGCATCAACTTCATGCACACTAGATTCAGTTACTCGATGTGCAGTGTTGTTCCAGAGTCCTTCTCATTGCAGCTGCAGCACAGGGTCCTAACAATACTTAAATACAGCAGATGGTGTCACATTTTCAGGGAGCACCAGGCATTCAGCAGTGGCATTTCTTCATGATGAATCCTCCTTGCACTGGGCATTATATTCATTACTCTTTACAATGTAAGTTTACAATATCCTCCATTTCTTCAGGTAAACAGCCAAAGAACATAAGCTCTTCAATGATGAATTGTCAGTCATGGACTTTAGACACTACTCATGTTCAAGATCTCTTCCTGATCCAGCATTTTAAAATTACAATACAGGAAATATCAACCCCCATTCAGTGCAGTTTCCTTAAATTAATCCTTCTTTGCACAGAAGTACACAAGCAATTTATTTTTTAACATTTTCCGCTCACCATGCAGGGATATGCATTTCAGCTCTTCTGTGTTAACCTGCCAATTTCCAAACCAGTAAGACAGCTAATACACTTCTCAGAGGCCTCCCTCCAAAGGCTGATGGCAGTGAAGCTACCTTTAGCAAGTAAATTTACCTTTAACAAGTAAAGTTCTCCAGCACACAATCTTGAAAGCAAAGAAAAACTTATTGCCTGCTTAGGAAACTAGCCTTAGAATGGAAGCCTACCAAGTGAAAATGGAAAGGGTTTGTTTGTGAAAATGGCAGAAGACTTCAAAAAGATCTATTATACATAGCAAGTAACAAATACATCAGCTACAAATATACGTCTCCAAAATTTCAGATATTTGTGAGATATTTGTGTTGTACTTCAAGATTTCTTGCCAAAGGTTTCCAAATTACGACAGATCTCATAGATCTCAGATGGTCTTTAGAAAACTGGCTTACAGAAAAACGTTAACCTTTTTTTTCGTTTCTACTGCTGTAGTGAGAGCTGAAAATACACTACATTGCTGATACTACTTTTTAATGCAAACAATTACAGCAGTGGCCGCATGCCAATATGGAAATTTATATGGGAAGCACGGTGACTCAGGAGGCAAACCTTTTTATTAATAGCATTTATTCTACACATGCATCTTGCTCTTCTCCCTAATGGCTGCCCTTCTCATTTATTTTTCTGCAGCTTTCACGATTTCACAGAGAATGACAAAGCCTCAGGTTACCTTCCTTCCACCAGGCTTACATGTGGAATACTATCACACAATCCTATGTGGAACAACTGCTGCACATCTGGAGTTAGCCTCCCAAAAATGCAGGAATACAGATAAAGGGATTGACAAACATGGTATAAACACCAAATTAGCAAATGGTTCATGTGGGGATGAAGCACTGAAATTTGCTTAGTGCATTACAAAGGGTAAAGACAAACAGCCCATAACCATTTTGTCCAGATGATTTGTTGATATAGACACTATTTGCAGGAAAAACATAGCATAGTTGTTCAGGTTTTTTCTCAGGAGCATGCTGCAATTATCTCATATTCAGAAAGCAGTATGTCTGGGAGAATATAATTGACTTTTTAAACTTGTATAGCTGTTGTCTGAAAAAAAATTGATGAAATACATAAATGTATACATTTCAGGAATTATACACTCAAAAATACATACCAAAAGCTATGAACTGGGCATTGTACTAGCCTTTTAGATCGATGTTTTAACATGCTACAGATAAAACTACTTTTAAGTGCTCATTTCTTAAACAGAATTTAAAAAGCAGTATTAACCAAGAGTATCAGGCAGTGCTTTATGCAGCGTTTTCTCAGAGTGGACCTGCTGAATCTTAATTGAAACTTCTGGTAGGAATAAAGAAAAAAATCAATAGATATTCTGAGTCATTGGTGACACTGATTTAAAGGAGCAGTGTCTTTTTACCTATTACTCTTTATCATAATTCACAGCAGTTAAAAGACTTAGTTATGGTTCAGAACCCTACACAACTCTCCAAGGAATCAAATTTTCCACTGAACTCTTGTTGAAATAGCTAGAGCCATAATTCATGCTAATATCTGGTCTAAAAAAATAAAGAGAGAATGCAGATTTTTTTTCCCCCAAACTGGCAATGAATTAGCAATAGAGCAGCCACCAGCCTGCACAGTGTGGTTTTCTCCTCCACCCCCAAGATCAAATATAGCTCCTCCACCTTGAAATACAGCAAGTAACCAGCACGACATTGAATTCATCATGGTCATTTCCCAGCAAAACACATTTCATACTGCAGCTTTGATTTGACATTGTGCTTACAGTTGAATAAGGGGAAAAAAATCATTCAAACAGACTGGAAATAATTCTATAGGACATGTCAACATGCAGCAAGCTCATACAGGGAGACAGATAAAGACAGAATATACATTCCTAGGAAGAGATATTCATTGTTCTTTAAATGCATGTAATTTCCCACAATAAAAAATAAATCAAAGACCATTAGAACTGATAAACTACTGTGATTAATCTTTTGTCACTAAACAAATGTTTCAAAGATTTGAAGGAGGCATTAATCAGCAACACTGCTAGGGCTTGAATTCTTTGCATTTCTAAGGAAATTATTTTACAGATGACAGAGGAAAGTTTTAATGCCCTTTTGTGCTTGGCTGTATGTACACAGGACACCAGTAAGTAAGGAGTCAGCCTTACTGTTGCAGAAAATGAAGAGTTGGGCTGCTTCTCTCCCTGCAGTATCATCCAGCAGAGATGCACTAAAAGACACCAGGCCCACCTGCCCAAAGCTTTGGAGGGAAAGAAACACAAACTCCCCATCTCTGCACAGTTTTGTAGCTTTTTCCTGACTGCCCACAGAAGTTCCCAGTCCAATACCAGGGAATTGAAAGCCAAGGACTAACGCTCTCATAATCCCTTACTCAGTAATTTCTGTACTAGAAACAGGCATTGACAGCTGCTTTACATGAAGTTTCATGATATCAGGTATGGATGATGAAGTTTCTTCTTTGCTTCCTTATTTTGCTAAGCATCCCAAACATGACAGAAGTAGGTACATCCTGAAAAATCTCATCCAAAAGAATCTAAGAAAATAAATGTAACAATATAGCCTCACACCTACTTCTCTTATGTTCATTTGGACTTCTGCACCCCGCTGAGGTTCAGGTAGTATCTCTTTTGACTTTCCTTCTAGGCAAGAATATCAGTAGTGTAAGAAATGAGCAGATGATCAACAAGAGACGAACACTCTTATAAGATGCTGAAACTTAAAAAGTTTTTGTAATTCTGTGAGAACTAAGGGAATTCAGCACCCTGTGGTGCACATCCTGCTAAAACAACCCCACGGCAGTGCTCAAGCACAAACAACACAGGAAATTACCAAAATTGCCACGCCAGTAAAAACACACACTATCTAATAATAAAAATGACAATCTGTTGCTACACAAAACAATCTGTCGTATATTCTCAAAGATAAGAACAACATGCAAATTCTGCAAGTTGTGTTTCACTGCAAGGAGCCCCTACTGTCTCACGTTCCATGGAGGCTGATGACAGCCTCCACTGCACGGATGAATCCACTGTTCTTCAGACACTCAGTGTTACTCCAGCACAGTCGAAGCAAAGTGACTCTGCCCCCATTTATAAAGACTAGACAGGCAGACAGAGAAGAGCATGAGCTGAATGAAAATGGCACTAAGAAGTGCGTTTGCCAGTGTTAAGTAACAACATGTTTCAGATTATTAATACAGAATATGATTTATAACTAATTTTAAGTCCCGAAACCCTGGCATCTCAAGAAAAGTGCTCCAATTATTATGCGTTCAGATATCAGATTTTTCTGAAGTTGACATCTTCAACTATGTATGTTGAAGGATAAGCAATGAATCATATGAATATATGATAATTTCATGTCTAATACTCAGACAGGCACCACAGCCACAACTGAAGACTCCAATTATACATATATTCCTCCAGTACAGAACATCAGATGATATAAATGGCAATTCAACAATAAGTAACAAATCTCTTATTCATTATATTTTCTGGATTGACAAAAAGTGAATAATTGATTAAAACCAATCTAAGTTTTCCTCTCTGAATTTAGTATTGCAAATGTCCAAAGCCTTCTCAGCTAAGCTAACGAGAACAAATAATGTAAAGATAAAAAATACCTATTTTAGCATTCTAGGAATGATATAACTGAATAATTTTCTCTATTTATTTGATGACCAACTTTAAACATGTAAAGCGGTGCCCTAATGCAATTAGCATGAAGAAAATTGTAACATCTGCTTGACATCATGGATATTTTTAATCAAGCTCACATGTGTCTACAGATACTTCCACTGGAAGCATTCTGACAGTGATGTAATCAGGCTCTGGCAGTGCTTGGTCCACACTGGGGACAAGATGGAAGTGTTTTATATGAGGCTAAACTCAAAAAGGAATCATAACTGAGACATCTTCTCTGTAACATGACTGTTAAATGACGTCATAGTAGCCTATCCACTATTGTGGCTGACAAAGTTTGCTTCTTGCCCCTGCCTCCATTAGGTTTGTCTGTCCAGCTCTGGGTCTCTGTTTTGTTTGTTGCTTCCCCCTTTTACTCAGCACCACCTTTTGCTTCCATCATTTTCGACGGAAAAGACCTTTAAGATCATCAATTTCAAACATTAACCCAGCGCTGCCAAATCCACCACTAAACTATGCCCCAAAGTGTCCCTACAGGTCTTATAAATGCCTCCAGGGAAGGTGACTCAATCACTATCCTTGGCAGCCTGTTCTAATGCTTGGCATCCATTTCAGTGAAAAAATGCTTCCTAAAATCCAATCTAAACCTCGCCTGGTACACCTTGAGGTTGTTTCCTCTTGTCCTCCCATTTACGGCAAAGAAATGAACACTTCCTTATCACAATTCATGTACTCTGGAAGAGCAGAGAAGTTTGCAGCTTTGCAGTTGTTAAGATGTCAGGATTTTGCAGTCCCTTCCAACCTACAGTCATCATATTCAATCAATTAGTGCCCAGAAGGAAAACAAACCCTCCATTACTGGTTCCTACCATACTTCAATATTTTCTTGTTAATACACACACCACAAACATCTCTGTTCTGCCCAGTTTCCAGCCCAACACAAGTGATAAGATCAAGTTCGAGAACAAGCAAAAGCAGAGCTAAAGGGAACAGTCTTTCCAAGGACTAAGTCAGGGTGAAAGTACATCCATGTACACTCAGTTAGATGCTGTATCTCTGTATCGGGCACTTCATCGTAATTTCTAAGTGGAAAAATCATAGTAGATTTCTATGCCAGGGTGCTTATACTTGTGCTTTATTCCAGCGACAGAAAGGTCTAAAACTAGGGTGAAATAAAACCTGGATGTCCTTTTGTGCTGTCTCGAGCATGTAAAGGTACCTTGGTCACAGGTGAGAGAGGCAGCTTGAGACTGGCAGAGTGACAAGGTACACCAAACAAAAAATAAGGCAGCATGCCAGGAGAAATGGGAATGCAAGTGAAATTTTGGAGAGAGAGCTGTAAAGAGCCATGCAAATGTACAAGACACACATCGGTCCCACATGGAAAAAGAGAGAGAGGCAACACAGAGGCTGCAAGAGAAGGACAACACAATGAAATGGCTGGATAAGCATAGTCTGGTGGACATACCCCCAAAAAACAGAAAGGAAGGGGAAAAGGTAGGTTTGGGTTTCTTCAACTAAGACACACAGGTGACAGCCCACAAGCCTCTGCCTCTGAGCCAACCCTTTGACACCGCTGTCTATACAGCACAGGCATCTTAAATATCGGTAAGGATGAGTAACCATGGAGCGGATCCTGGCTCCGGGGGAAGCACCAGCAGCCTCACAAGCCCATTACTAATACTAGAGGAAGGCAATCTAGGAAAAGTGACTCATTAGCAAACTAAGTAAGACAAAAAAAGCCCATCCCTTTAATTTTAACATGAAGATTATCTCCTGAATTAAAGCCAGATAAAGTCTCCTTTCTCACTTCCATTTTCAAAGATTCAATTTCCTTTCCTGCTCCTATTTTCCTCAGCCCTCAAATTTCTCCACAACGGAAGGATTTATTTGTTATTTACTATTTCAATTTAGATTTTAGAAGAGGAATTCTAAATGCTGAACTATTATTTTTAACAGTAAAACAAGTAGACTTGTCTCAAAATTACATAATCTTCATTTTCCTGCCAAAACTAATCTGGTTAATTCTAAATTCTGAACTATAATTTTTAACAGTAAAACAAGTTGACTTGTCTCAAAATTACATAATCCTCATTTTCCTGCCAAAACTAATCTGGTGTGCTTGTTGCTATTTTGAAATCAATGGTATAAATAACAGGGATTTTTAGGTCCAGGCAACATGAAGCTGAATAGTTGTTGTCAGTCTGCAGATGCAGAAATCGTGTACACTTTGCTAATGGGGACAAGAACAGAGAATTTTAAAAAGTAGTTTGTTGGACAGAAAAGGTACATCTTTACCATACCCTGAAAGGCCTAGGTCTTGAATTACTGGTAAAAGAGTGGATGATTTACAGGCTCAGTCAATTTACTCCACAATGAAACTGCTCACAGCTAAGGAGGTGGAAAGAAAGAGGCAGCCTCTTGGCTACAAGTCCTCAAGTGAGAAAAAAGAATCCCTACAGCATCTCAGCTAAATCTCCTCAATCTGAACCTCTCCTCCCCTTCTCCTGCAAAATGTCTTTATCAAGTTACAGCTGCCAGCACTGCCTCCAACTACACACTGACATCTCTAAAACTCCAATTCCCAGATATTTCACCACTCTCCTGATTGCTCTGCAAACAGCCACGACATCTGGCTCAATTGGGGATCTTCCACTTAAAATTTACTGTAAACAATTTAACAGTTTGTGGCAATCTGGAAAACATTTGGACTGCTTCCACAGAAAACCTAGCTGGCTCAAACCCTCAAGGTTTTTCTCTGTCTCTTCCTTCCTTAGCCTGCAGACCTAAAATGCTGGATAGCGGAACATCTTTTCGAGGACCTGCACCTCCCTTCAGTTAAAATAAGCTTGGAAACAACTGTCAAGGAACTGCTGCAAAGGGCACTGAAAAGCAGCTGCTGGGAGAATGTACTGCACATGCCCATGTGTTAATGACCACATACAGCCTTTGATAGCTTAGAGGGGAATCTTGCACAGTTCAGCTACTCCTCAATAGTTTAAACATACAGTTGCACTGAACTGCAGAATTAGCTCACCCCACACTCTCTCCTGCAAGCAAAGAGACTCAAATTAGTTTTAACTGAACTCGGAAATCACGCTTAATCCAAATGAAATCAGCACTAAGTTAAAAAGAAGAGCTGTGTAGGTTCAGCAACCCTAGAAATCCTACGCTATAAAAACCAAAGAAAATGCAGGAAAGGAACCTGTCTTTCTCCCCAGTGCATGCAAAAAAGCAGTCTTGCTCATCCCCCAAGTGGAAAATCTACCAGTTTCTCCTGAAAAACACAGGGGAAAAAAAAAGGTAACACAGAACAGACTGAAAGATCTATCAGTTAAACCAGAAAACTGGAGATTTTTTTGAACTTTGATCATCATTCTTTCAGCCAATTGTACAGAACCACTGCTCTGCTGTATTTGCTCCAATAGTTTAATTACATTTTACCTCCTCCTACTCTGCAAAACAAGTGCTGTCCCAGCTCCCTCTCCCCATATATTACATACCTGCCCACCTCCACCGGAAAATCACTGCTGGACGTCTGTCACCTGTTCAAGTGGGAACTGTGCTCCCACAAGCAGATCAAGAGGATACGCAGCTGCAGCAAAGCCAGAGGCAAAAGCCAGCTGTGCAGAGGGAGCCCAGCAAGGAGGAATAGGGCTGGGATTTGCAGGGCTGCTCTACAGCTGGGAGGTGATGGCAGTGGGGAAAAAGAGCCACCGCAGGGCTGCCTGCCACGGGACTCTGCTCCCGCTCGCCAGGTTGTGAAGGAAGGTTTTATAGCAGCCCTGCATCATTCAATTTGGTTTGAGTCACGTTCCTCAAGGTCTGGTCTTTGAAATACTGTTGCAGAGGGCAAACCTGACTGTTATTTTCTTAAAAAGCTTTAACTCAGCTTCTGTGCATCATCTTCAGGGTGGTGCTTATCAAAGCCACAGCTCTATCACCATTAGCCCTGAAAAAAGCTTTACATAAAGTGAAAATAGCTTCAGGATCAGGAGACTGTGGCTTAAGACTCAGTTTCAAGCTCTGCTATAGCTTTAAACCAACAATTCTCAAAGTTATTTCAAAATATCTTTCTTTAAAAAGCACACTGATGACCACATGGCACAAGGACATGGCTAGGTTTTGAGGCAATTGAGTCTGGAAAGCGTAAGATTTCATTTTGCAATTGAAAAATATAATTTAAAAAATAACTTCGTCTTTATTTCAAGGAAGAAAACAACATAAGCTTAGTAGTTCAGAACATCATCCTCTGAACATTCCCTAGAGAGCTTATTTGTTAAGAAATAAACTTAGCTCCATGCACTTTGAGCTCTGCTACATTAGTATTCTCTTAATTAGAGATTTTCAGAAGAGTGCCTCTTATTTGTCAGCACAAAGAAACTCACCCAGACTTTGTGAAGCCATACCTATTCTGTTATTAAATAAAAAACCCCAAAGATTTGATTATACATCTGTCTGGCATGACAAATTCCAAAAACAGTTAGTGGCTGAAGTACAAACATTGTCTAGCTTCCCCAACAGGAAGCTGGATAATTGGGTTTTCCATAAGATCTGTGTGAAAGCAGACTCCATTCATGTGTAATTTGGCTGAGTATGTCTTCCACAGGGAAGAAAAGTTTAAAAAAAGTCTTGAAAGAAGTTTCAGGACCACTGTATTTTAAAGCTTGCTTGGCACAGTTTTTCTTAATTAAGGCTGCAATTAATATATATATATATATATATACAAGAAGAAATACTCCACACAAGTTTCATTGGTTTGTCATTATCTTGCATGGAGTTGAATTTGTTAGTCAGTAATCCAAACATGAAATGTAACGTGAAACCATTATTACTATAGTAATATACTGTGAAAACATTATTATTGAGAAAAGTATAAGTCTTCCAAAAACTTCTATAATTTTTTATTCAGTGTGCATGTATATCTCAAATGGCAGTATAAAGCAGTGTGTACCAGTGCATTGAATCCGACTGGGATGGGCTGAGCCTTCCCCACAGCAGCTCCTGTAGTGCCTGAGCAGCACCCACACAGCACCACGGCTGTCTCTCCGACATCCCCACATCCTGGGAGGCTGCGAGTGGGCAGGAGGCTGGGAGGGGATGCAGCCAGGACAGCTCACCCCAGCTGACCAAAGGGATGTCCTGCATCATGTGGTGCTGTACTTGGCAATAAAAGTTAAGAGACGGAGGAGGAGAATGACATTCCTTACTAAGGCATTCTCTTCTAAAACAGCTGCTATGTGTACTGGGCCCCAGCTTCCCATAAAGTGGCTGGACATCTGCTGATGGGATGCAGAGATTAAATCAATATTTTTGCTTTGCTTGCACACGCAACCTTTGCTTTCTTTCATTAAACTGCCTTTAACTCGACCCATTATATTTTCTATATTATTTTTTTCCACTGCCCTGATGAGGAAGGAGAGTGAGAGAGCAGCTGGGTGGCAGCCAGCCAAGGTTAACACACTACACTCAGAAATGCTAAAAAATACGTAACTTTATAAAAAATTACTTAGTATTAGAGATATTTAGAGCTGTAAATGTTTTAAAAACACTTAACGTCAATGGGAGAAATTTTCTGGACTCAACAATACACACACTGCTGTTGGCAGAAGAATACGCTGCAGTCAATATACGCCAGCTCAGAATGAAGTGAACTGCTGGATATCTGCTCTCTCTTCAGTGGCATGCATGGTATACTTTCAGAAACAATCATGGGATATCACATATACTTACTACTTTACTACACCTTTTAGTGGAACGTGTCCCTGCTTATGACAGGGGTTTGGAAACACATGATCCTTAAGGTCCCTTCTGACCCAAGCCATTCTATGATTACATGAAAAAGGAAGTTCTTTTCCCCACTGACATGTCCCCTATTAAGATCCTTTTGGTTTACATAATCACCTTGAAATACACACATTATTTTTTGTTGTTATTATTTACTGGCTTTGTACAAAGATAAAGTTACAAGCATCTCTAGGGGAAGGGAGAAACAAACCATCTTTTGTGAAAGTTGTGACATTTGACAGCTTTGGGGCTGGTTTAAATTCCATGGGAGATCAATTTTTAAATTCTAGCTCTCAGTCCAGAGGAGACGAAGACACTCTAGAGAAAAGAACTGGAAACCACCCCCCAAAAACCAGCTGTAGCAAATATTTAATTTTTAACATTTAGAGAACAGTCAAGCAATTCCTCAGAAAGGTAAGAAGCCTAACAGGTTTTTTTTTCCGAACAGACGTTTTTATGTCATGTTACTTCCGCAATAACTTTTGGACTACTTGCTCTAACTCACCACATCCTTTAATAACTCCACAAGATTTTGGAGGATTCACACATCCTTCACTGCAGAAGGAAAAGAAACATAAATTCTCTACCACTTCCCTTTCTTTATTGCTTGCAAAATCTGTACCTAGAACTGCAAACATTTTGTGGCAAGTGGGGAGAAGAAAACTACCTCTGCAAGCCTGTTTCTCCAGCTATACAGAGCCTCAAGAATTCTACGACAATTCAGCACTTTAGGCTTAAGAGATTACAGGATCTCTCTGAGCTAAAGAAGACAGGTACTACATTGTATTCTCTTCTGCATTTGGCTTAGAAGAAGCCGAACACAAACAGTTTATCTGGCCTTCATAATTTTGGAAAATCCTCCATTCTGAGGAAACGAGGAAACTTATTTTTCACAACGGGAAAAATGCCAATTTAGGCAAAATGCCGTTATAATTAATTTAAAATTCCTCTCCACCTGACAAATTAAGAAAATAATTCTCTTATCATTTCTTCTCAAGTGCAAATTCTATTAATGGCTGCATGAAAACTAGGTTTACAAAGAGACTGGCAGTACACTGCTTTGTAATGCAAAAGGGGTAATGAAAAAAATAATAATATATAAGAACACCAGATAACAAACAATATAGTATTGTGCATTAAAACAACGTGCCTTTACAAGATGTATGCCATACCCCATGTAACACATGAAATAAACACTTTATTGCAATGAAATACAAACAACCTGAAATGGGACATCTCCCTTTGCACATGTTCCATGACAGACGGTACTGGAATGGTATTTGTTGCAAACCAGATTAAACCTGTTTTAGAAACTGAATTCCATCAATGAACAGATTACACCATCTGCTTCTACTAATATACATTAGAGAATGTGTATTTTCCATAGCTGCATATTTACTCTGTAATCAGAAGACTATGAGACAAATAGGTATAGCTTAGCTATAGAATGGCTGAAAAGCATCATCATTTGATGTCAAGGGCGTAAACAAAAAAGCACTTAGGTTACTGATGGCTGTACAATGAAGTAATGAAACAAAATTAGGCAAAAGAAAATTTAAGCAGCACAATGGGACACTAACAGCCATTGCCGTGATGAGAGAAATACAAATGCAAAAAGCATAGATGTAATAAAGTTTCTTACTAATAACATGTAGAAAAAGAAAGAAATAATCTTTCAACTGAAGCCTAAGTAGGGCCGTCTGGAAATCTGAATTTTTATTACATGGTTTTTTGCGCTTTCAAGAAAAGTACCCAGAACTTGAATCAGGAGATAAGCCAACATTTGAAGTTTTCATGGAAGAGAAATCCTTCAAAATTTTGTTTTGGAAATCCAAACATGATGTTTCCAAAACAAAATATGCTTTCCCAGTATCCTCAGCATCTGCTGACTGAGATTAATGCAATTCCTTTCATTTCACAACTGCCATTTCTATGGCTTGCTGTGGTGATAAAAATGACAAAATCTACCTGAGACTGCAGCTCAGGGGCTGCTGAAGCACCTGCAGGACCTTCTCTCTGACAGGGCAGCCATGTGAGCTGCTCAGAATGCCAGAGCCCTGCACTCCCAGCCCAGCTGGCTCCCCACACCACTCACTGTCAGTAGAGCCAGCTGACTTTAGAGCCATTGACATCTCAACACGCAAGACCCCGTCTTACAAGCACCTGAAAAGTCTGACACAAAAGGCTGACACATTGGTGTGACATTTTGTGGCACATTGATATACTGGCATCGCAAAAATGAACCTGAGGAAAACGCTTGAGAAGCCAGGGTGAGATTTCACCATTATTATTCTATGTAACCTCATTAGCAAGGATGATTATTTCCAGGACAGTAAGATATTGATTGCAATTAATGAAACAGCATTTCATTATAAATTGTGGTCTTCTCTTTGAAAGGACAATAAAAGAAACAAGAACTGTTGAGGCACTAATATTCCCCAGTATAAATGCGTATAGGTATGCAACAAGTTACATTCCAAGAAAAAAAAGAAGTAGAACTCTTCAGGACCAAAAAAGAAAAAAAATGAGATATGAAAGTATGATTGAGGTGTATAAATTCATTTGGTCCAGGAAGACAACAAATAGGGAACAACTGTATGATGTGAATACCAGAAGTAGCAGGCATTAAATCATAGGAAAACCCAAGGCAAACTGAGGAAAGCAGTTCCCCAAACAACTTGTAAATAAATGGTGGAACTTCTTGATGGAGGGTATTATGAATGCTAAAAGGGTATATGGGTTCCCAAAAAGTAACTTTATTGATGACTACTAAACAGGACAGGACAGGACTACTAAGCAGGATAACCCAACAATCCTTGAGATACAGCCTGTTGGAGACCTGGGGATTGTGCTGAGAAAGAGTCATCAGGTGCCTGTCCTGTTCCAAAAGTCTTCCCTAAGTCTTCACTGGTAACACTTTGTGACAATTAGCGAGACAGTTTTTGTCCTGTCCTGGCAAAGAATCTTAAATTCAGACATTAAACATGTTATATGCATCAAATATAGCACTATGTGCATCACAGGACAAGCACAGTGTGCTGGATTTAGCAGGAAAACTGAGGAGACAAGCATTCCCTCCTCCCTTGAGCAGAGTGAGGCACTCAGCCATGCCCTCCTGCCAGGATCCAAAGTGAGCAGTCGCAGTCCTCCTCTGTGTCACTAACCACAGATCCATGCAGGTCTGAAGATTTGGATGTGCCAAGCACTCACTCCAGCTCAATAAAATTGAGACTGTATTATTTAGAATGAAGTAACTTAGTCATGACAGATGAAGACAATCTTAAGTAGAGAACCCCATGTATCCATACAGACATTCAGATAGGCCCACCTCCTAAAGCTACAGAAAATGAAGAATGAAAATATAGATAGAAACACATTACAGATAATTGGAAGGGCTTTGAAAGAGTCTTTTAAATAATCAAGATGTCACAATTACATAAATAAAAAAGGATTTCTTCAAAAGGGAATAAAGGCACAACAGGGAGGAAAAACGATAAGCAACAAATAAAAACGAGAGGCCCATTAACAGCCTTCCTAAGAAATTAACTTCCTGTACTTCACTTAGGAGAGGGACATCAGAGAGAATTTTGTTTGCTTGGGGTTCTTAGATAAACACATTCATTTGTAGGTGGACATAGTGAAGCTACTACTGCATTCTAATCTCCATCCAGATGTCAAAATAAGGCATCCTCAAGGATATTTCAATGAGGAATAGAAACTGTTGACAGATTCAAACAGTTCTTTCTTGTAATCTTGAGGGGTGTTTTGTGGAGTTTTTTGTTGTTTTTTTAAAAATGATTAGAGCTTTATCTTCCTTGAAGATGGACTACTAGCTGCTTGGTTTGAGTCAATTACTTTGACAGTTGTTTCCAAAAAGCTCCTATCTACTGCAGCAAGAAGCTGTATCTGAACAAGAACCATTCTGTCATCTAGCTTTTAAATCCTCAAAAACTGATTTTCCTTTCCACTCTTTATTAATATTGCAATGAACTGAAAGCACTTCTGCGTTTCGCCAAACCTTCAACAACTTTTTTAACTTCATAAAAATTCTGAACGAAACCAAAGCAAAACATTATTTTTTAAAATGAAAGGAAGATATATATACTCTGAGTGAAGCTACTTATTTATCTTAATAGAAGGCAAAAAGGCAGGGTGCGCTAATTGCCTGGTCCTTGAGAGCTCAGACCAGATGACTCTTTTTAGCCTCAATTCCTTTCACAGGGGATTTTCAATTCACACACAAAACTGAAGCGAAAGCCAGGCTCAATTTATTTTATTCTGACATTAACTTAGTACAGGGTACTTGCTTGTGTTCATAGTGATTAATAAAGAGATGTAACTGCAAGGCCAGTGTGGGAAGCCAGGTAATCTGAAGAGCACTTGGGAGACAGAACAATACTTAATCTTTCTGAAGGCAGAGCTGCAGAATGGGTGGCCTCCACCTTGCATTTTATTTCAGGGAAAAACCCCTCACTATTATGGCAGCATTGTCTTTGCTTACATAGTAGAAGCAGAGAAATGAGAAAAGGAAAAAAGAATAGAAAAAGTAAACCGTGTACTATATGACCACAAAATATAGCTAAAATATGGGATTCTGCACCACCATTAACAGGATGATTTAATAACTGCCGCACCTGATGGAAGTCTTCCTCCTTGATTTGATAGGATTTAGGGATCAGGCCCTAAAAGCTCCTAGCAACTACTTGGTTGGTGTAGCACGACATGAATTCACAACATTGTTTGATTTCTGCCTTTTCAATTTTGTTAAACTGCCTTGTTCATCAGTCACTTCTTATACAGACACAGAAATACATCAAAAGGCCCCTATAAACATCAAAGCTGATCATGTAACATGATGCTTCCCTTGCTTCCAAAAAGGATATTGATCTTTCTGAACTTAGCAAGAGCTTGTGCTCTTGCTTTTCAGCAAGTTTCAGACATCTGTACCAAGTATTACTTCTATTTTGCACTCACCAGATTTCCTAAATCCTAGACTTTAATTCTATGTTTATTCTTTTATTAAAATCACGGCACATGTGACATGTGGGAAAATATGCTTATAAATCCTCTTCATCTTCTCTGGATGACATAGGACACATGTGCTTCACTCATTAGTTTCTGAAATGGATCTGCCCATAACCTTCAAATTACTTCGTGCATAATTAGGCAATTCCTGATTTTCATTACTCATGTTTATCTCTGCAGGATTTACACAGCACCAGTCATAGAGCTGCCCATGTACAGACTGGAGCACATCACTAATTACATACGTTTCATTTGGTTCTATTCCTCTACAAGTGAGGTTATGGTTTTCAAGGGCCATATAACAGGCTCATCACCCAGATGTTCAGGGACCAGAAAGCCCCTGAGGTGTATAAACTCATTTGAATTTACTGACCCTTTCAGAGAAATAAAACCACAAATAAAGTATGTCTGCCATTTTATTTCCTAACTTGTGTATCTGCAGCTAAAACATAGCAGCTTGGATTCACTAAAGCTGGCAATGCTTTACCTGTGATTCCTTACCATTTTAAAGTGTTTTTTTAATTCTGTTAAAAGAAATTGCAATTTGAAATCTTTGTTGGAAAACAGTAGATCAGTTTATGATTTGTTTGCCCTTTTCTCATCAATTTAGATGAATGACTGTGCCCTGTTTAGACCAAGCAAGCTGCTTTTCAAGAAGCTTTCACAAGTCTTGTTTTCCTTCATACAGCTGAAGTCTCAGTATATACACAGAAGACAAAAGTACAATACTATTTATTGTCCTCCACTGAGGCAGTTTCTAGATTTCCACAAATGCTATGCTTAGGTAATTGAAGCATGTGAAATATCTCTTTCAGCTGCACTATGCACATTTATAAACATGAAGTAGAGTGTAACAGAAAACAACTTCTTAGATTTTAAGAGCCTATAAGGCAATTAAACCAAATAACTGCCATATTCCAATCTGTGTTCTGCCAAATTTCTTAATGTAAGTACAGGCTATGCAGCAGCTAATATACTTCACTGAATACACAAAACAACAGCTCACTTACCATAAGCATTGGCTCTTAGGCACGCTCAGAAGCAAAAAATCTATATGTTCACTATGGCTAACACATATAATTTAGTAGCCTAGCATTTCACTTACATATAGCTTAATGAAAAAAAACCTCAAAATGCTATATAATAAACCACCTCCACAGAGTGCAAACTAATATCCAAGTGACATTCAAAGTTAGTTTTTTATTTCTTAAAGCAGCTTTAAGGATGTATTAATTGATAATTCTTTCTGTACCAGACCATGCAAATCTAAGAGTTTGGAATAGAGAAGAGAAAAAAAATACTGCGTAAAACTGCAATGAAACGTCTTAAATCTGGCAGATCTCTTTGATAGCTTTGTCCTTGCTAAGATACCACAAACTGTGGGAAGCATTTTTTACCCCTAGAGTGGATACTACATCAGATATTTGTCTTCTAATATGAAAATGGGCTAAAAAGAGTTAAAAGAAGAAATAGCAATAAAAACAGCTTTAATTGTCTACTCCAGTTGGGTGATTTAGGCATCAATTTATAAAATCTACATCATTACTCCTACTCTAATATGTGGCAGCATAACTATGCTGTAGGTGTTTCTCTCCAAGTTGCCCTGAGTACCTCTCATGGTCGGTATAACAGTAATAAAGTGCATTTCATGTTAGTTTAAATTTGTGTATAAAGAAAGGGAAATGGGGTTTAGGTACACAGCTAAAAATTAAAACAGATGCTTTAATTCTGCTACAGTTTATTAGGAAATATTCATATGATTCAGTTTCACAGCATGTGTGAATATAAATCCTCAAGAGATTTAATTAGGTGTATTTTATCATAAATTGCATTCCCATAGATATATGCTGCTCCTGGCTTCATGCTGATAATAACAAAGACCAACTGACACTTCAGAGCACATCTGAAGTGCAGTTTTCTGATGACATTAGGTACAGTAAGAAAATAAAAAAACAGTGATCAATAAAAGTATCAATGGTTATCTTAGCTGCTTTACCATACTGACTCAGAAGGCAGTTTATTTTATACAGTACAAATTAACTTCATGAAGTTCTATGTTTCGTCAATCAACAAAATATATCATTTGCTTCCAGTACCACAAACATGGCAAAAAAAAAAAGGCAAAAAACCATGAAAAAATTCAGGTTGCTGTACCCATAGTTGTGCTTCATGAGAGCTTACAAAAACATTCTCTTGTTTTGAAAACCATAGTTTTGATTAATTAACCTCTTGTTAACTGAGTCTTTTCTGCAATACAGTGATTTCTTAATGCTCTAAGCATTTTGATCATTATTTCAGACTTTCAGGCTATAGTACTTACTCCCTGCATTTTACTTCAGAGTACTTACTCTTCAAGGACTTTGCTGTAAAGTTCTTTGTAACATGTGCTGCCAACTGCAGAGTAGTTAAAATGATCTTGATTTTTCTAAGCAATTCCCAAAGTCAAAACAGGAGCCAATGTCTGAGTTGAAATTGGAATTAAAAATAAAGAAATTATTTGAAATCTAATTTGAAAATTAAATACGGGTGTTTTGGTTAGCGGTTTTTTTAAATATTATTTTGAATTGCATTACATAAATACAGATCTAAAGCATAATTCTCTCTCAGATATTAACATGTAACATCTTCAGGTATGCATCCACATATCAGTGTTGATTTCCACATAGTCTGCTATTTTTATCACATATTTTTATACTCCCGCCTACACTCCCATACAGTGAAATTTCTCTTTCAAGATGACTTCACAATTCAAAATATATCCCAGAATGCAGGGATTTTCTTCTCTTTTATTATAGAGAAATCTGGCCATGGATATTTTTGTGCTCCTGTTTCTCCTGTCTGTTTTCTAGATAGAAAAAAAAATGACATGAACTATGATACAGATAATGTCCAACCTGGTAACAGGTTTTGAATACAGGGCTTTCTTTAACCTCAGAAACAGCTATAGTTAACACTGCTGGAGAGCTAGGATGTTTTCAGATATGACACGGGAACTTTTAAAAATGAGCTTAGCACACAGAATGTGTGTCTCATTACTTCTAGGCCCAATTCTAGGCCCTTTTTCTTTAAATCTGAATAATTTTGAAAGTGATTTTTTTCATCTCCTTCTGGTTTTATGTCTGAAATGGTTGCATTGTCATAGTCATGGAAGATCTAAGGATTAACAAGTGCCTGAGTTCATGGGAAGATAAGGACTCGTGTTAATCTATTTTTTTACATTTAGATTCTTCACCTTGAAGGTGTTGTCATGTTCCTGACTGACTCTAAGCTGAGTTCAACTGTTCAACTGTTCAACTGTTCAACCAATTCTGAAGGACAGAAGCCCATGTGTCTCCAGTCTGCAGACTGGAATAATGAAGTCAGAGCCTTATGTTATAAACAGAAATGAACCCTGTAAAATCCCCGTGCCTATCATTGGGAATGCTGTGCAAAGCCTCAGAACTGAATACAATCCAAGTGCAGAAGGAACAGAAGAAAGCTCTTTGGTGAGCTGTTTCTTTGTCTAATTCATTACTATTTCTTCTTTATCTTCCTCCTTGGCAAGGTCTCAGTCAGCACTCTAGCACACACACACAGTCTGAGGGAACAGCAGGGCAGTAATTCAAATTTGTATTACAAGTCACAGGGTACAGTTCCTCCTGATTCTGCCATTGTCATTAAAAAAGGCGTTAGTCAGATAGTCCTGCAAAAATACGGACCTGTTCAAAGACCTAACACAGAGACTTCATTGGCATTAACGTCGGTTAGGACCCAGTCTGTTCACACTTTTCTGAGTTACTGTTCCAGTGTGCCCAAGACCTGCCGTACCTGTTAATTTCTGGCAGGTCTTTTTGCACTTGCAGAATTAATTCTGTGAACAGTCTGTCAGGATGGACTAATACAGTAATAAAGGAGGTTTGCTATCTTTGGCATTTGGAAAATCAGACATAAATTATCAACAGAATACACTGCATGAGTTGAGCACAGATTTCCTAACTTTTTATTTTCTAACTTATATTCCTAGCATTATATTTTAAAACTGCTCCTGAAGACAACTCCTATATTGCTACTTCATATAAGTCAGAAAGGGCCGCCCTAAACTTCTACCAGCAAATATTTGACAGTGCTTGACAACACCAGAAGCATCCAGCACACTAAAAAGTTTGATTGAGAAAGATATGCTGGATGAGAGAAGGGAAGAAAAGGTACGGGCTTGATAAAGACACACAGAGTGATCAACTAAAAAAAAAAGTCAGTCTGTCTTCCAAAACACCCCAAATCCAGTCAGTCTTCTGCTGCAGGTTTCACTATTGCCCTTTTCCACCTTCTAAATCTAAGTTCTGGTCTGTGCACATAGCAGTTTCTAAACTGTTCAGAGATGGCTCAACTAGAAATGGCTGTAGATAGCTTATGCTACAACACCCTAGCAGAGACAAAGGATCCCAAAGAGAAAAAAATTAAATAAGCTTGATAGAGCAGGTAACATATATCAATACTACAGATACAATACACTTGGATATCAACAGGATATTAATTCAGGCATGTGGAGTCACTTTCAGCGCAGAACCTTATCAGCCTTGAGGTGTGTCTGAAACTTGGGTGAAGATGAGCACGTTTAAAATAATTTCCATTTAGTGGCCTTGCTATAGTAATTACACTCTGTTGGAAACTTTAAACCAGCATATATCTCTCTAAATTTCACTGCTTTATGCTATACCTTGTTTTCAAACTCGTGGCTTGCCAGAACCTGAAACAGCAGATGCTGACAACTCTCAGGTGCTGCACGATCCATTTCAACTTTGTGTTTGGACATTTCAGGCTTCTTGTGAGACACTGGGAAAGCACAGAGCAGTCACCTGGAACACAGCACTCCAAGGCAAAACAGATCTTTTACACTCCTGTGTAAGAGGCTTTCTGGGCTGTGAGCCCACATTGCCAGCTCAGGTCCAATTTTTCATCTACCAGTATTCTCAAGTCCTCTACCAGACTGCTCTCCATCACCAGGTTTGCACTGATACTGGGGATTGCCCTGCCCCAGGTGCACGACGTTGCTTACATACACATACACACACATACATACATGTGTTCTACAGAAGACATACTACAGAACAAACTTATACAAAAATTATAAATCAAAGTAACACCAATCCTAAACCTTAAGGATCACAGGTAGTTGTCACAAAGCTCCCCCCAGTTCCAGCTTTCTGCCAGGGGCAGCAGGGGAGGAGCTGAACAGCAGAGTCCATAAGCACTCTTCATGCTTCCCTGTCAGGGTACATCACAGCATTCAAGGTACAAGGTTACCTCAGAAAAAAACTTCTAATTTCAATCTCAGGTATGGATAAAGTACATCAGCCCTACCACAGTTTCACTGTACTATTCAACAAACATACAGCCAGATTTGATTTGTATTACTCTTTCTACTAGTGCAGAGGCATTTGTGTTGAGTCCTAATGGTGGTACTGGCTTAGTGTACAGTGCAAAATTTCCAGTGAAGCATCACAGATACCAAAATGACTGATTTAATCCCAGCCAAATCTACTAACTGCAAACAAAGGAGGCAACAGTCTAGCAAAAACATCATAACAGACTTCAGGAATTGTGCAATTATTGTATACAAGGTTCAGTGAAAAATGTATTCCATTAAAAAGCACAAAGCAACTTGCAAATTTCAAATACTCAATGCAGACTTGAAGGAATACATTCACAATTTACACATCACTAGAACTGACATTTAAGTCACATTCTGTTGATAAAATACCATTTCAAAGAGAAACCACCTCATTCTCTCACAGTCGTGTCAGTCTTGCAATGGTAACAGAATTAAAATAGCAGCATATATTTTTCTTCAGGCCATAAGCAGACATATCTGTATTTAAATTAAGGCATGGAAAGAACAAAGAATTTGAGAGCTGTTGTTTTTATATGAAATTGTTACATTTGTGCATGCACATGAATGTACATAAGAAATATTTCAGGCAATGGTTCTTTATATTCATTTCTGCTTCTTTCAAGCTGTGGGAAGTAACAGTCTGTAGAAGAGCTTTTGTGAAAAATATTATTGAAAATGATTCGTACTTGATTTGAAATGTAAATAAGCCCCCTATGATTTTAAAGTTCCTTCACTGTATTTGCAACTTAAGTATAATTTGTTGGCCTCTGATACTGGCAATTTCATTTTTTTCTAATGATTCAAGAGAAAAAAAATGTGAGTTTAGATTAGATGAGTGAATGTCAAAGAATTTTACATTATATCTCTCATTTTTAAAGCAAAATAAAGTGATTTACTATTGCTTTCAATTTTATGGCATTCATTCAAATTCAGTTCCTGAGCCATTTAAAAAACATCTCAGACTCAAGCATTAGCACAATATCCTCTCTTTTGGAAAACATTTCAAGATTGATCCTGAGTACTAACTGATTGTTGCAGTGCTTCACTATCTTGTACTAATATATGAGGTATTTAGAGAATGAAAGATTCTTCCATAAAATGTAATGCTGTGATCAATTTCTAAAGCTGGCATCTTTTCCACCCACAGAGCCTTTGAGAAGCACAGGAGATATCTCCACTGCCTTGGCCCATGGTGTAGCTGGTCCTGTGGCACGCTAGGAGTTAACCTCCCGCTGGAATTTTGCCATGTCTTCAGGAATTAAATCACCCACTAATCACAGGGAAACCAAATTTGAGAAGCACTGGAGTCCTACAGACAGACATTCCTTCAAAAAAGAACCAGAGACAGAGGATGGATGGTTTCTCATCTATGAAATTCCTTGAACTTCGTGACATCCCAGGTAACAGGTGCTATTTGGAGGGACACATATGAACCCTGCCACCATTGTTTCAGTGCCTTCCTGTAGCTTCATGAAATTCAGAAATGTTTTGGTAAGCCAGTAAATCAATACATCAGCAACAGAATTTGCCACCTGATAATTCTAATCTTTGATTCTGCACCAGGTAACTTTTAGTACCCACTGATATCATAGAATTTTTGGAGCTCCTTGGCAGCAGTGAACTGTTAGGTGATACCAGTCTCCTGATCTGTTACAAACTCCAAATATCATCAGTATTATGTGAACAAAGTGGCTTAAAAATAGATGTGGTATGGTGCTGACATTCTACATATTGTGACAATTTGAGCTTGTCAGCCTCGTAGCTGCCAAAGCACTTTTGCAGAACACCAGCAGTACTCAAGATGACTACAGCATTTGGAATGGTGGCCAGGAAGAGATCCATGAGCTTCAGAGAGCTCTGCTCTGCCACACAGAAAACAAAGATTTACATCCGAACGCTGACACCAATGGTAGAAATGACCTTTCTTACACCAGGAACAGTGGATCAGTCATGGTAGTTAAAACTGAACTCTTGGATTTTCACCTACTATGGTGTGACTTTCATATTACAGATGGAAAAGAGGATGAAAAGGAATGTGCTGCCCTGGGAAAAGGATGGATGTCCTTAAGTACTAAACAAGTGCCTCACTGGAATCTGGGAAGCACCCTAGCAGTGGAGACATCTTTTTAATTATTGTTGCCCTGGTAAACAGTGAGGTTAAAAGACTTCCAGCACTATACAACATTAAAGACTCTGGTTTCAAGAAAAGGAATCTGTGCCACTGACATTAGGGTTTACAAGAATTACAAATATCAAGAACTTCTGGTCCTGAGCTCTGGTACTGAGTGAGGCTTTTTTCCAGCCTAAAGAAGCTGGCTACGACTGAAGCCTGAACATACTCCAGGGTGACTATTTTTAGCCGCACTGCTTTCAGCAGACAGAAGGGAAATGGATGCTATTTTGCTAATTACCACAAAGGCAAACTAGATATGATCTTAAATGCAATGCCTCTGTTTCATAAACTTTGTGTTAAAAAAGAACAGGACAATGAGAACTCTCCAATTACAACTATTGATTTCCTTCCCCAAGGCATAAGGAAAAATTCATGGAGCATTTGTCATAAACTCCTCTTAAATATTCATCCCAAAGCATCTCTCTTCTTTCTGAAAATGACCTTCATGCTAGGCTTCTATCAACAACATACCTTTCTAAAAAGGCACAGAACACATTCACTATGCTCTTTATTAAGAAACTATTTCTGTTCCAGAGAAATGCAGGAGAGTCTGGACACAACCTTGGGCAACCAGCTCTAGGTGGCCCTGACTGAGCAGGGGCGTTTGGACCAGATGACCTCCAGAGGTCCCTTCCCACCTCAACCATTCTGTGATTCTGTGACTCTCATCTGGAAATAATGATATTTTAAAAACAGAAAGAAGGCAAATTTTATGTCATGCTGTACAAAGCCGTTTTATGGTAAAACAAAAGGAGAATCGTAAATCAGCCAGCAAAGCCTACTTTTTTTATCCTCTGTCTCCAGGCATTTACAAAAAGAAGGAAACTGAGATCCAGTGATCAGATCTATGTTCTTTCCCAAAATTTAAGAAAGTATCAGTTTTCCTAACCAATATAATTCATATACTACAAAGTGTATAAAAAAAAGAAGAAAGGAATATTTTATGCCCTCCCCCCCATGCTACCCCCTCAGATTAGCCCACATACACCTGGCTACTAGAAGCTGAAGACAACAATGGGGTAGAAAGAACATATCAACATTCTGCATCCAGCTGCAGATTTAAGAGAAAAATTATAAAATACCTGCTGTATTACCAACAGTAGGCTATGCCTTATTTATCAGCATTATTATAATGGAGGGAAGCAGTGATCAAAGTTGCAACCTTTTTCATATCACTGAACAAAAAAGCATGATAATAAAAAAAACCAATTAAAATCCCGTCTCAGAACACCACTTGTAAGAACAACAAAAAATGACAGACAAAATGAAAAGGACAAGAGACAGAGAAAAGAGACTAAAATCACAACAAAACATACACCACACAAACAAAAGTAACACTTCTGACCTCTGCAATGGGGAATAACTACTCCTCTGTGCTGCTGAGCTCATCTCGCTTAAACGTTGTTTTTCTTACTTGCTTCTCTCTACTACTCTATTAAAAATGTGAAAAACGGATCAAAAAAGATCCAAAGATACTGAATTACTAGTGTGCCTGTTACTTTGCAGTCTAATTATTCACAATTAGAGTGCTATTTACTTGATTTGTAAAAATCGGTGGGTGTCCAGGAACACAAGAATAATATAAAATACATATCTCAACAGTACAGCTTAACCCATATGAACATGATTAATAGATATATTAATTTTCTACAAACTGCAGGAAAAACTGTGATTGGAAATATTTTGGCACATGAAAAAAAAATTTTTTTTGTACTTGATGAGTAACTCAAAACATCCTGGGAATGTATTTTTGTACCATACTCAATCTTACTTCAAGCCAAAGAAATTGATCTTCAATACTTGAAAAATCAAGGTCGCATTGACTGACAGGCGGATGCAATCTCATGTCTGCATAAAAATGGCTTCCCACCTCAAACAAACTGAGCAGCACTAGTGCAGCACATCAACTTCTGTGGAAAATGTACAAATGTATGCATACATACTCATTTTGGAAAAGAATTCATAGCCAACTAAGTATATCTACAAGAATATATATGCAGTGGCATGGTGGTCAAATTACTTATTTTCTTCTGCTAGTATGGGGTATTTGTGGGGGAAAAAAACCAAAGAAAAACAAAACAAAACAACCCCAACCAAAAAAAACTCCGGCATAATGCTCATTTCCAGCAATATACTGAACTGTCAGTCAGTCAGGACTCTCTCAGTACTTTAGAAAAGGTGAGCAACTCATCTGCACTAATTTAATTTCACTTGTTTGACCTAGAACACCAAGCTTGAGAACTTTTGGAGGCCTCTATAATATGGTTGTAAAGAAATGTGACTTTTCAAACACGGAAGTTCATTAATTATTCTAGAATGCTTTACAACCCATTACTCTTAAAAGCCTATTAGATGCATTTCTTCTGGTAGCTTTTTGTAAGGACTTTTATATACTCTCTGTAGAAAACTTTTGTAAGAAAAAGCAAGAAGATATACAAAATTCCTGCAGCCTTGTTACAAGCTGTCATACTGGCAATCACTATTTTCACTAAAGATACTTCACAACATATTTTTAAATTAATTAAGAGAACTATAGGGATTACCGGCCTTGCTGCACTGGTAAATGTTGGCTCTTCTAGGCTTTTGGTAATCCTGGGAACTCCTTTTTTTTTATTCACTTGGTGTATGGTTTGTGAGACTTCAGTAATTCAGATTAGGTATAGTTGAACCAGAGTCTTCCAAAATCCATTTTGAAAGGTGACCAGCATTTCAACATCAAATTTGAGAATGAAATAAGGGCTCTGACTTTATCCTTTTTTGCATGCCATTCTCCACTGTTGTAGAAGTGTTACCAAACACTTCACACAATTCATAAACTGTTTGAGCTGCACTTCACATGTGCCTTCAAAACCTCCTCTGAGAACTGCAAGCCTGGTGCCCAGCCACCCCAGTGCTGAGGACCTGAGCAGTCCTGGAGACCTTTCTGTAGCTGCTCAACTTGACAATGTCAGTCTGAAATGGAGCTTTGCAGAAGTCACTCTCAGAGATTTTTTTCTTCTTAACT
The DNA here is from genome assembly GCA_036785705.1 of Acanthornis magna. Classification (NCBI taxonomy): domain Eukaryota; kingdom Metazoa; phylum Chordata; class Aves; order Passeriformes; family Acanthizidae; genus Acanthornis; species Acanthornis magna. Next base: position 22,410,831 of record JAWUZG010000090.1, read on the forward strand.
TTACCTTAAAATGAGAAGTGGTTTGAGTGTATAAGGTACCAATGTGTTCCAAATACTTTTGAAAATATTTATCTGTGAGGAAATGGAGAAGCAGAAACGGGAAAGGGGGACTCAGTAAGAACTGGGGAAGAAGAGAGTTTGCTATGATCAGAGGGATAAAGAGAATGGACATGAGGACCAGTGCAAGGATGGAAACAAGTAATTTGGTAGAAAGAATCTGAGATGGGGTGCATGTCAGTCCTCCATTTTTCCCTCTTTTGTGAATAGCAAACACCCTATTGGAGTATCAAAATCTTATTCTCATCTCCTCTCAAGTCATCTGGAGCCTGAAGGGATCCTGAATGTCTGAGGGACTCCACTCTTCCTGTGCCCCATGCTTCCCAGTGCAGACAAGCTGCTGGGAAGACCTCTCTCGTTGGGGGAGTCATTAATCCCAAGGTGGTAGAACATTGGGATCATGAAATTAAAATCTCTTAAACCTCAGAAGGACAAATTAAGGCACAGATAATGCATCTTCATGGTGGAAAGTTGACTACAGTAAGAAAATACACTAGTTTGTGTGGGACTGGCATGTGTGTGATCCCATCTGTGACACACACCTTGCTGCAACAGTTCCCATGTGCCCACCTTGTCCCACAGACTCGACAGGGCAAGAAGGGAACTATCATAGAGTAGTGTAGGCACAGTATTTTCTGTGACCACTGCACAGTTGTCACAGAAACTGTCAGCAGTTGGGATTGGGCTGCCTAATTTTTTTCCCCCCAGAGTCCAAATATTTTTAAATGGGATCATGAGATCCACTCCCACAAGACAGAAATCATGACAGGTGCTTGGAAACCACGTATTATTTTCCAGCTAGCCTCAATAACTGCAAATGTACAACCAATCATTAAGGTGCTACAAAGAAGAAATACACTGCTAATAAAAATTTAGTGGAAAATTCAATAGCACAAAACTTTATTAGAGCAGGATAGCAGGAGTTCCATGGTATTTGTTCCCCTTCTAGAATGTGAAGTTCAGGAAAATTGAAAAAATTAAATAAATCTGCCTACAACAAAACTTGCAAAACAGAAAATAACAAGTGAAGGTCATACAATCTCTGTTTTACCTTACTGAGTAGTTATCCCTAGACACACATTTGCACTGTGTATTCAACATATTGTGAACATCAGCCATCTCCACCCTTTCTGTAATCAAATCCCTGTTCCTTGGGGAAAAAACCCTCCTGACTACTACATTTGTTAACACTTTCACTCACACATGTCACCAGTTCCTGTATTTTCATCATCCATCCTTAAACCCACACGTCACACTTATCTCCCACTTAACTGCTGGCAACCACATCACAAGACCATCACCTTGTCCTCACACTGAAACTCTACAGAGCAGCAGGGAAATCAATGCCACACCAAGCATCCATCAGCCAATCTCCCTGACCCAGATGCAGATGGGAAAATAGACAGGATCCATATCTGCATTTAATACCAGGAACGATAAAATCCCTTTTGGTTACTGCCAGAAAAACGTGATTACAGCTGTTGAGAGTGTGCTGCTTCATTTTCTAGATCTTAAATGTTTGGAGCAACTGCATTTATCCTTTATTTCCTTCCCAGCTCAACTTAGTATTATAGCACTTAGAGCCTACACAATGGACTTGCTGTTTTATCAATATTATAAATTCCTCCTTTGAAGAGTCTCTCTCATATAAAGCACAACAGTAAATAGAAAAATGAACAAACTGGTCTAATATAAAACAGCTCTAGAATGTATGTGTTTCATCTTTAACACTGCCACCTTTTTTTATGCACAAATACAGACTGCAGCATGTTGAGGGTGGGAGAGCATAAAGGGAGTGAAGAGAAAAGTTAGATCCTACTACTCAAATACCAGATACAGTATTTGGACATAAACCAATTTCTTCTGAGGCTGTGACTACTAGATGTGCTAAATCTCATGCTGATTCCCAACAGATCAGACTATTTTTTTAACTTCTTGGTAGAAGGCACAAAATCTTTCACAGCATGCAAAGTTAGAAAGTAGGCATACACAGCCTGACAATTTTTCTACAGGAAGGAAAAAATAAAGGTACCATTGTTTTCACCTGTCAGTGTTTTCAGAGACAAACTCTGCCTTTGTGTTAGTACTTCTGTTGCTCCTATAGAGTAGAACATGACGAAATTGAAGACCAGGAGGGGCTGCATCCATGCATGTGTGACAGAAAGTAGAATGCTGAAAAATTCAAAGTTTGGGTAGTACTTAATTAAAGCTATCAGTTCTGTTTTGGTCTCCTGCTATGGCCTTACCAGAAGAAGCTTATCTGATCATGTACAAGATGCAAAAAAGCATTTGGATCAGGGAACAATTATGAAGCAAATACATCTTATATTCTATATTCATGTATATTTAAAATTGTCAGATTGAAATGAGTCTTTTACTAGTAATATTAGCTTTGCCTCATACTCCATTTCCCACTGATGACAAAAACCATGATAGCAATCACAGAACTCCATCTAAAATGAAGTAGTTCACTGTTCAGGAACAAACTTATGTTACTGATTTGCCAACAGCTAGAACATAATATGCCAAAACTGAATGAATGCAATAAGGAAATACTGGAGCAATATAGATGACAGAGGAAGTTAATAAAACATAAGATACCGAAAATGTATGTGATCCATAGAAATCAGATCAGGCATTGGAGAAAAATGTCACTTTGCATTTTCTGTTTCTTTTGACAATTCTAAAACAAGCCACAGATGATTCTCTTCCTGAGACTTCCTGCTTTGAATTTCTCTATTTACAACAAACTCACAGTATAATAGGGTGACTTAATGAAAATCCACATGCTTAAAATACATAAAGATGCATTTAATATAAGGCACAATTCAATCCCAAATCTGATTACTAGAGAACATCATCAAGTTAATGACCCATAAGATACATGAATTACATGGTAAATTCCAGAGGTATTTGCTTAAATTTTCAGAAGTTGCTAAATGATTCTGTTAAATGTGTGTGTTGTGGTTTCCATGCCATTCCTGATATTTTCAGTCACTACCTTTTCTAACAAGCATGCCAGTTTAGGTCCAGCACTTCTCCAGACACTATTAACCTATTTTGGACATTTTACATGTCTTTTCAGAGATCCTTTTTGTCTAGCATGGCACAGTGTTAAGTGGAATTAAACTTGGGTGATCCACAGAAACCTGTACTGAAGAAGTGTGTCCCAAGCAGATCAATGCAATCCCTTAAGTCCTCAGGAAATTCAGCTTTAATTACATTTGAATACAGTCATACATTCATGTGTTCAGATATGAAAAGGTATATGTGCTCCAGTAAGAGCTTTGCATATGATGGGATGCAGAAGTCTGCATTATCCCACCAGACAAAACCAGAGGGAGATACAACTCTCATAGCAGCCTTCATTCCCTCCCTACAGTAAATCCACCCCAAAAGCAAGATCAGTTCTGCTTCTGTGTAGACCTGATGTAAGACCATGATAATACTGAAATCATCCTTCCCTAGTAAGGCAATAATAACAGCACTGAAGTCAGGTATCATCTGTAAGGAAGCACTCCTACCTTTTCAGTTTCATATAATTTTCACTAGCTGCAGGTCTGCATTCAGCACGTTGCACCACTATTCCTTCCAAGGCAAGTTTATCTAGAATGAAAAGAAAACAAAGCAAAACTGGACATTAAAATAAGATCCACCAACATGGTCAACATTGGAATTGTTTTTCATTAATTAAGAATTTACAAAATACAACATAATTCCAAGTTCTCAAATCAAGTTCTAAAATCTCTGCTATTTAGACACCAAAGAAATAAGCAGGAAAAACATGTTTGCACAGCTGGTATACCCTAGACCTTCTTGCTTTGCCTTCAGATGTTTTACATATTAAGAACAAATCACAAAGATGAAAATCCAAATAAGAGCTGGTAACTCCTTTCTCTAGATGTTGCACTTACATTATCTAGGAACCATTTTCTGTAAATGGCAATTAATAAAGTCAGTGACTATGAAAAAAAGAATCTACAAAGAGATCCTGATAATCGAAGTATCCAAAATTAGTGGAAGATTAAACAAAACCTAATTTTATTCTCAGGAAAACAGTAACACATTTTCCTGTTGTTACAATTTTTAAAACAAGTTCACTAGAGGAACACAATGCAATAAAGCAATAATACAACATACGGTAACACTCAGGGAAAAGAAGCAAAAGCTTTCAGTTAGCAATCCAGGACACCACATACATGTATTTAGGTAATACTCCACATTCACCTTTGTGACACAGTCACTTTGTTACCCTACATGACCATCTTTTGCCTAAAGCAATGATGACTAACAGTGCAGTACCAGGCTACACCATAAAGGCAGATAAGCCCAAAAATTAAACGCATCTTGATGCAGAATTGAAGAGAGAAGTGATAGTGGGCAAACACCTACATTTCTACTACAATGTTCTCGTGCATAATGTGTGGATGTGGGAAGAGTGTGTGTCAATTTATCTATCTCTTTTGGGCATAGCCAGTGCAATATGTGTTAATGAAACACATCTGGAACAGCCTTGCGTTACAAGAAAGGATGAGTTTTAAAGGCTTGATTAGCTCTCACTATTAAAATGTCCTTCCAAGGGCACTACACTGTCATTGTCACCTTCAGCTGGCAATGTCACAGAAGACAACAGAAATGCTTAGAAGTACTGATGCCCAAGTAATCCAAGGCACTCTGAGACATTTCTAGTTTTCCTGTCAGCTTATAGACTGAAATATTACTACATCTGCACATTACTACTATGTCTACTCTCCCTGAATAATGTCAGTAGCAATTACTTTAACATCACATATTTTAAAATTATTTAATCTAAAATTTCTTGGTTTGATTCAACCTAAATCCTTGAAAGGAGTAAGAATGCTGCATTTATTCACATAGATTTGAATGAAACAAAGAAAATTTGTATTAAAACACTTGTGATTTTATGGATTCCTAGGTTAATGGTCAAAAGAGACAGCTTGACAAATTTGCCTGACTTCCTATATATCACAGACAGAAAAATTTTATTGTCTTCTTTACAGAACCTAGGAATTTATTTGTGGCTAAAGTGGTACTAATATTGCTGCTTAATTTCTAATATGAATTTGGCTTCAGCTTCTAGCAGTTGGTTCTTCTTATGACTCTATACTATGTTAAAGAGCCTTTCAGTACCTGGTGTTTTCTACCTTTGAAAGTATTTATACATTGTAATCAAGTTGCTTCTCAATCAACTTTTCAATAAATGAAATGCATTATCACAAGACTAAATTTATGCCTTACTTAAATCAGTTAAATCAGGGGTTTCTTATTTGCATCTTGTTCAATCTTGAAATGATATTTTAAGAACACAGAGACCAGAAACCCGACATAATACTACTGTACTGATTTTATGGAAACCATACATGGAAGTAAAACAACAGATACAGGACCAGGAATTTCTCTCACCTCACTTAAGCCATTTCAAGGTTATTCAGCAGAATCTCTGAATTCAGCTGAGAGAGGGAGAAAAGGAGACTGTCAGAAAAAAAGGTCCCATCTCTTTTAGAATTCAATGATTTCCTGCTGGTTTTTTGTTGTGGGGTTTGTTTTGGGGGAGATGGCACATGGTGTCTGTGTCCCATGACTGCTTCATGTTTAGATGGCTAAAACTGGGTTAAGATCAATATGTCTCTAAAAATTAAGTTCTGGGGGTTTATGGAGTTGACTGGCTATTCTATTACTAACACAATTATTTTGAGTATTTTCTAAACCTCACATTTTATCTATGTGCTCTGCATTGCCTACTCCTAGGTGTGTAATTGCCTTTGGCTTGGTGAAAATGCATTGTCTTTAAAACATATTCTGTGAATTAAGCGATCCCAGTCACACTGTGACAGTCCTGTCATAATTATTCACTGTCTGACCAGCATTTGTGTCAATCACGACACATTTTATAAGCAGTGATTCTCACTTACCACTGTCCTTTTTGCTAATCCTGGAGGAAACCCTTCAAACTACCGCTCCAGTGGCTTCCTACTCATAATTCCTTTCTGATAACTGTCAGCTGGTTTTTAATCTTGTTCTGTGATTGCTTTTTTTTAGACATAAATCAGAATGTCACAAGGATCTAGACTATGCGCAATATGAAATGCTAAGTAGGCTGCAAATGTACTATTACTTTAAACTCAAAATCTTAAAAATAAACAATACTAGATTTGTTTGACCAGAAAACCTTTACATAAAGCCATGTTTGCTAGCATTCATTGCATTTCTGATCTTCTCTACCTCTTAAACTCCACAACAGTTTTTCTCCTCGCTTCTGTGGTACAGGTTTCAAGGCTAACTAACCTATATGCATCTGAACCATCCAACCCAGCTGCCTGAACACAGACATGTCACTATCAATCTCCCTGTACCTTGCACAATTTTCAAGCTATTTTTACGTTTTAAGGATCAGGATCAGTAAAGCAGAGAGTTCCCACTCACTGATTATTTAGGAAATTAACATACCAATTAAACATGTTTATCCTTACTATTACACAATTATTTGGGTTGGAAGGGACCTTAAAAATCACTCAGTTCCAACCCCCTGTCATGGGCAGGAACACCTTCCACTAGACCAGGTTGCTTAAAGCCCAATCCAGCCTGTCCTTCAACACTGTCAGGGTTGGGGAATCCACAACTTCTCTGGCATCTCATCTTTGATGTCTTGGCTATTACCTTCTTTTAATTACTGCTGATGAAGATTTGACTTTTGCGTTCAAATCCAAACAAAATGTTCCAATCGCTTCACAGTACAAGGCTGTTCACAGTCTCCTGAACACTGCCTTGCAGCTAAGCCTGTCTGCTGTCTAAGAACATCCACTGTCCAAAAGCCAAGGTTTATGTTCCACTTCCCCTGGACCCTCTTAGGGATTTTACCACATCCTGAGAGTCTAGCAGAATACACAAAGATGCATGCAAACCTCTGGATGCAAGCCCATAGTGAGGGAACACAGTTTTTACTCCCTTTGCAGCTTAATTAGACCTCATTCACCAGACTCAAATTCAGAGACTTGAGTCTGTCTTTGCCTGTTACAGGATCAGTGATGCAATAAAAAAAATCTCCAAAACACTACACATGTGCCTTGATATTTCTATAATCACATCAGCCTAGAAGGTAACAGATGAATAAGGCATGAAAGTGGTAATTCCCTGTTAAAAACACCTACTCAAAATAAAATAGATAGTACAAAACAAATAAATAAATATGTCTGGAAGACTAGCTAAGATCAGTGATGAGAAGGGAAAACAAGACATTTTCCCAAGTATCTAACACTCTCAGTTGCCCTACAGGTGGTAGCAGGTACAAAGTATCCCTGTCAGCGAAGCTCCAGACAGGCTCATCTTCATAATCCATAGCTTCATCATTAGCTGCCAAATGCATGCTCACCCTGACCTCTCTGCCTGAATGCCCTGGTGCCAATTCATACATTAATTTCAATTGTTGTCTCAGTGAGATGATAGATATGCTGGGGAGACACCAATTCCAGCTTCCAATCCTGCTGACAATCATTATCAAAGAGCAGAATATGGCAGAAACACTCAAGCCAATGTTAATTAAGAGGCAGGAGAGAAATTTACTGGAATTGTGCAGAAGATGGTCTGATAGGGGTTGGATTATTGTAGTTTTTAGAGAGAGAGATGGATTGGCTTGGAGATTTTAATGTATTAATCTTCTAGTCTGACTGCACTCAGCTCCAAATTCCAGTCACTATCTTGCTGGACCATTGCTAAACTGAAGAGCCTGCTAGGAAAGCATTTCTGCCCATCCAAGCACTTATGTAGCCTCCACCTTTATCAAGCCTAATAAAAATAAATCATGTTTTCTTTAATCTTCCATTCTGCCAATTTTTCAGCTTCCAAATCATTCTTATTGGCCTGAGAAAGTCCAGCTCACAAATGTCTCTCACAGCCAGACCTGACGGCACGTGGGACAGGCCCTGGCGCTTACCAATTCCTCCGCCTTGTGAGCAGTGTCGAGGAAAAAAAGGAGATGAAGACCACACTCAGGATGCATGTTTCCAAAGCAGCAGGAAAAAGGAGATGAAAGTGCAGTAAGGACAGGCAATGGGCACGTGCCTCCAGCTCCTCAGCTGTCAGAAGATGGGCTGTTGCTTCCCAGCTGTCATGGTTTAACCCCTTCCAGCAACCAAGCCCCAGACAGCCACTCACTGCCCCACCAACAGATCAGAGACAGAATTGGAAGGGTAAAAGCTAGAAAGCTCGGGTTGGGATAAAGACAGGGCCCCACACATAACAGTAACTTGGGAAGACAAATGGCATCACTCCAAACATCCCTCCTCTTCCTCCTTCTTTCTCCACTTAATACACTGAGCATGATGTCACATGGTTGGGAATATCCCTTTGGTCAGTTTGCGTCACCTGTCCTGGCTGTGTCTTTTCCCAATCTCCCATGCACTCTCAGCCCCCTCACCAGTGTGGCAGCACAAAAAGCAGAAAAGGCTTTGGCTCTGTGCAAGCAAGCTGTGTTCAGCAATAACAAAAACATCTCTGTATTACCAACCCTGTGCTCAGCACAAATCCAAAACACAGCCCCATACCAGCCACTGCGAAGAAAGTCAACTCTACCCCAGCTGAAACCAGCACATCAGCACCCCCGTCAGAACCCTTGGTACCTCACATTGCTCACTTAAACCACTGTGCAGCTTCCCAGCCTTTTGCACATGTTGGCTGGACAAGGAACAGACCCCTGCTACACTAGACTTCAGCTTCTTAGAGAGCAAAGGCATTTTGTGGCACCTCTCTTGCCTCAAAGCTGGTGCCCTTCTCAGACCACCCCTCTCTGGTAGTTATGCCCTAGGGAACAACATGAGCAGGTCTTCACTTGGCCTTCCCTTAATGAGGCATCCAATGATACATCCTACTTTTGTTTTACTGACCACTGCACAGAATCATGACCTCATGCTCAGCTGTCAATGATGCATTATACACAGATCACAGCCTCTGCCCTAACTCTTCTGAAAACATAAGTACTGCAAGCCCTATCTACAGTCTATTCCTGGGCACGTAAACTTTGTATTTGGTGATAATAAAATGCTGTCCTAACCAACTAACCAACCAAACGGTTCTGCATCAACAATATATCACCTTACTGATTGTACTTTCATCTGTATCATCTCCAAAACCATCAGCAACTACCTCCTTGATCACTCATTAGAAAAAAATAGGACCATGAACCAAATCACGGCAACACTTGAGTGACAATTCTCTGCTTAACATTTGCCAGTTTGAAGCCTGCAGATAGGTTTTGTATAGCTAAATGATAGAGAAATTAATACGGTATATATTCTACTACAAAATGATAAACGAAACATTAAAAAAATCACCTGCTTTGCTGACCAAATTCTAAGTAAAGAAAAAAAGGCGAAAAAATTGGCACCACCCATTTTCTCTCCACCCACATTGATAGGTATTATATTACTCTCCCTGAATTTTTAACTGATTGATTTCCTAGTCAGATATTTTATTGTTTTTCATACAGTACCTTTTCATATTTAAATACCTGGCTCATCCAATTCATCTTTCAAATATTGGCACAGCATTTGCTTTTCCAGTCTTGTAGAATTGCAGTGCTCAAAAATTATTAAAAATATCAACAGAAACTTTGACAGTTTCTTAGACAGCCATTTGGAACCTCCTGAATGCAAATTGTTCAGACTTGCCGATTTGAAAATCTTTAATTTTAATTACTCTGTAGAGCTTGTCTTCAGTAGCTGTTAATCAACATCTGGAGATACTATTAAAATGAGGATTTCTATGTTACCAACATAGGAGCTACTGAACGGTGTAATTGTCCAACAACGTGGTCAATTTTCTGTGTTATGACATAAAATGACTAGCAAACTGCCCCGATAACCCTAACAGATTGCATTAGCATGGCTTCCTAGTACACTTCTAAATTTCTCTCCCTCTTAGAGCTGAGAATTTTCCTCATATTTTGTACTCCAATAAAAAATGTAGCTGGCTTCTATAATTCAGGTTATTTTCACTGATGTTCTTTGGATAGGCAAGTAAGCTGAACCACCGGTAAAGCACCAACTCTTCCATGGTGTGTTCTGGTCCTGAATCCTCAGCTCCATGGCATGCTCAAGCTTCCAGACCAGGAGGTTCAGGAAGAGAGTTGGAAGTTGAGTGGGACTGAGGTTATTTTCCAAATGGAAACATGTAAGGCAGAATGAGGGACAGATGTTTAGCCCCCTCCTCCTTGGTTTTGTTTTTCTGTGTAGCTGACAGACACCAGCACTGCATTTTCACTGTCTCCAGGACAGCTTGTCTGAGCAAGAACCTGGAAATCTCTATGGATTGCCTTCGGGTGCCACCCAAAGGGTGACTGACTTGGAAATGGACTATTACTACTACTATAGCCACTCTCCTAAGTGGGTGCAAGGACACTCAGTATATTTTCTGACTTAATCTGAAACCAAAACAATATCCTTTCAATTGCTGGATTCCAGCACTACTCCTTACTTCAATGGAAATCCCAGCATACAGTTGACACCACTAATTTGTGAAGCAGCAGTCACTTTAGGATTGCTGCCTACCCACATCAGCAAGCAGGGCACTTCAGCTGGATAGGGCAGAAACAGTTCACTTACAACACGGGAAAGCACCAAGCAGCAAATTACTCTGTCTCAATCCAAATGGGAAGCAAGATCTGGGATGCACTTGGCACATCTCAGCTGTCACACATTGGTACACAACACAAAAGACTGTCAGAGCACAAAAACGGTCTAAGTCTCTAACTTGATTGCAAGAAGTACTTCCATATCTTTGCCAAAATGAACTTTTGGATGACCTTCCAGTGCATGGACAAAAGGACAGAAAAAAGGAAATCCAACATAGCTACACCTTCAAAAACCAGTGGGTTATATGAAAGTGCCCCACTAAAATTACCTGCACTACAATACCATATGCATCACCAAGTGCACAGGAAGAATGAGAGCTTTTTCGGAAAGTCTTGTAGTATGGCACAGAAAGTGGAAAACTTTTACCAAGAAATGCCAGGCTTTAATTTAGTGTTACAGATGACTGTCAGCTGCAGTGAAATAAAGCCACATGGGTTTGTGGTGATGAAAATTTTACAGCAGCTCTAAATGTTTCAAGTCTCAAAGGTTTAAGTGTAAATATTCATGAACTCCACAGAGTATATTTTCCACACCAAGTCCATTTTGAATATTTTATCATACAAACCATTAAAATGATTTTGCATGATCTTTCAAAGAATACCTACTTGTTCACGAAAGCGGAAAATACCAACTGCAAGTGTTAGAACATTGAGAAGATGATGAAAACTTAAGTGAACATATACTGTTCTGTAAATTCTGTCTATTAAAATGCAGACAGCTTAACTGGACATGGAAAATTTCTTATTTTTTACAAATCCCTTCTCTCCTTGGAAATCTCTACTCACTTGTACAAGGATGGTCCTAGTTCAGCTTCAAAGTATTTCAAGTTCACTGTGTGGGATGAAAGCACCACCAATCATTCTCTTAGGATTTAAGAGACAATAAGATCATTCAATATTTTAGCTATGCACGATCTAAGCACATTACATGAATTTTCCATCACCTGACAATAAACTAAATTTGAATTGATGTCTCCTGTAAAGGGAAAAAAAAAAATCTTACTCGAAACTAATTAGCTTTTTCATTTTCTCAATTGCTAATTCAATAACTTGAACTTGAATAACTTAGTAATCAGTGAAAGAAGTTAATATTGAAAAAAATGTCCAAATGTTTAAAAATTAGAAACTGATTGAAATCTCTTTGACTGAAGTTATGTTAAACACAGGCATCAAAGAGTTAAAAATAAAACCATTACTAATTCCTGGTAAATCAAACCTAATTAATAATACCTGCTTAATATATCACATACAGCAGCAGAAAAATTTAGCTTACCAGTGCTAGGGATAGGATACCCCAGCAATGAGAATGGTAGGAGAAAAACATTTATTTCCAGTAGCATTTATTTCTACTAGAGTCAGTTACCAAATAGTAAAATATTATAGTGATTACTCTGTGGTATCCATAAACAACCTTAGAGACAGTGGGAGCAGTAGGAATAAGATATTTAGAAATAGAACAGAGGAATTCACAGAAAAATAATCTGCCCTTCCACTGCTAGTCACGCAAAGCAGGACACATCTACCTCTGAAGTGAAAAAGACATCTTGAAAAAGATGGAACCTCCTCCTCTCCAGGTCTAACCCATGGGAAGCCTTTGCTCCCACCCATGCTGAGGAATGCACGCAGTGGCTCCCATCTGTCCATTCCCCAAGGAAATGCCCATAGAGATGTGTGGAGAGCTTTCCCTTTCCTGCTCCAAACTGCAAATGTTGAAAGGGGAAATCTTTTTCTAAGAGGCAACTGGGAGGCTCAAAGCACAGGAGAGAAGACAGCCATTTGATTCCAGTGTGCTGTGCCGATGTTTCCGCCTCTTCGTACCCCAGTGTTGCTAAGCTGTGGTGTTATGTGATGTTCAAAAGCTATCTGTAGGCACACAAGCCCTTTGTTACACAGGGCAGCTGAGTTTTTCTATCGAGAAAGAATAAACTGATGCTAGACAGTCTTGGTAACTTAAAAATCATCACCAATACAAATGCTAAATCCTCCCTTTAAAACAGTTTTTGTCTATGACACACAAAGGCAAAAAGCAAAACCTAATCTTGCTGCTGCTCTTGTGTTGGTGAGGATACTCCCTTTGACTGCAAAGCAAAGCTTTTGCCACAAACTTAAAACAGTCAGACCAACAAGTCCTTTGCACCACTTCCAGGGTATCTTCTGTGGAAACATCTTACTGCTGCACACGTGCCTGATAAATGAGTGTCATGCATGTGCACACACTCCACAGATGACACCCCCCTTGCACAGACAGGGACACCTTTCCTTTCTGTGTTGTCCTGCTGTATGCATTAGATACTGTAATCAGTACTAAAAAACAACATGAAAAATGGGGCTTTGTGAGAAAAAAAATCCTTGAAACACAAATGAAGGAGTTTAACACCATAAACACTAAATATAATTTGGCCAGCTGATACTACAAATACATCTTCAAGTATTAATAAGTTGCCATTTAGTATAGCAGTATGTATTTCTGTGCAGAACCCCCTAAGCTATGTAAACTACTTAGACTTAAGCAAAGAAACAAACAGTTGCTATTTGTTTCTTCCCTTACACAGTTAAATGCAAATTCTCCCTTACAGTCATATTCCTGCTCTCTCCCTGCACACACAGCTGATACGCCACCTACTGCAAAGCCAAGCTGACAGTCGGAGCAATGCGAGCAGCATTTCCATTCCAACATCGAGCCGGAGCTGAATAAAGGTGCTTTTTAATAAGAAACATCCTCTTTGCAAGCTGACAAGAGCAAAGCAGGATAGCTGGCTTTTTGTCCTAGCTCCAATAATGGAGAGAAAAGCAAGCAGAAGAGAAAACGAATGCGAAGAAAAAAACAGCAACTCTGAAAGCTCTGAGCTAGACAAGGACTATAAAACGACTCTGATTACTCTGAATGTCGGTGGTTATCTATATATCACACAAAAACAGACACTAACCAAGTATCCAGATTCTTTTCTGGAGGGGATCATAAATGGAAGAATAATGTGCCCATTTGATGCAGATGGTCATTACTTCATAGACAGAGATGGACTCCTTTTCAGACACATCCTCAACTTCCTACGGAACGGAGAACTTCTTCTACCAGAGGGGTTTCGAGAAAATCAACTTCTGGCACAAGAAGCCGAATTTTTCCAGCTTAAGGTACTCTCAGATGCAGTGAAATCAAGGTGGGAGAAGGAACAGCTAGCATCTCGAGAGACTACTTTCCTGGAAATAACTGACAGCCACGACCGTTCACAAGGACTTAGAATCTTTTGTAATGCTCCTGAATTCATAGCAAAAATAAAATCCAGAATTGTACTTGTGTCCAAAAGCAGGCTGGACGGATTTCCAGAGGAGTTTTCGGTATCTTCAAATATTATTCAATTCAAGTACTTCATAAAGTCTGAAAACGGTACACGATTGGTACTGAAGGAGGACAACACCTTTGTCTGCACCCTGGAAACTCTCAAATTTGAGGCTATAATGACGGCTTTAAAATGTGGATTTAGGCTGCTGACCAGCCTGGATTGTTCAAGAGGGTCGATTGTTCACAGTGATGCACTGCATTTTATCAAGTAATCACAAAGGCAAAGGAAACGAGCATGCAGCCAGTAAACCTCCTTGAGCTGCAGCCTCCTGGCATCACAAATAATGCATCTAACTAGCCCTGTACCACAGAGCTCAGCTGCTAATCAACTGATGTGAGCTAATGGTATGTAAATCTTACAATGACATCTATCTCTGGCTTACTTAAGCTGAATGAAAATTTTATGCCTGAATTTAACAAAAATTATCTGCTAACATTGTAAACACAGATGGAATGCTTTATGGTCTTTGTAATATGTTTTCTCAATGCTGTCTTTCAACCAGAGAGTCTAGCTGAATTTTTGTGTACCTGTGTGATGAACGTGCATATACCCAAGTGCTCTGCTGAACAGCAGTGAGAGTATTTTCATATAATAAGCAGGCTTAAAATATGTTTTGCTTATAACAAATTCAGAATGGATTTTAACTGGAATAAATGATTTTGACTGTTCATTAGTGTTTATGGTAATCTATTGTACTGAATTTGCAAAAAACAAGACTGCAAGAGTTTAAAATTAACCAACTTGATTTTTAAGTTAAATGATTTCTCAGCTCACTAACCCCCAAATGTATACCATGTTGCTACACTAATAGCAATTGCCAGAAACATGCAAACCAATGAAATAATGCTGGGGGAGATTAGTTTTATTACAGGAAATGAGTTCAATCTGCACAGAATGTTAAATTTTCTAATTATATGTACATATCAAACAGCTAACAAAAGTATTTGACATAAAGTTTAGTGTAACAGGTTTCCAGTGATGGCATCCTACAATGCTACAGTCAGTATTTTCTAGCAATCATTTGTGCTCATAAGGACAGGCAATGAACAGAGCCCTTGCTTTGCACAGTGGTTTACTAAATGCAATGAGTACTATCAGTTCTGAATAGACCACCTGCTGGCATTAAAGACAATTCACTCTAAGTAATGGAATAAATACCTTCATTCTTTTCATCTCCACTATTTATCAAATCTTTCAATTTACATTTTAAACAAAGTTTTAACAGTTTCTGTAGAACAACTGTAACTAATTTAACCACAAGCATTACAAACCAGCCACTTCAAATATGCAAACTGAAAAATCATCACAAAAGGCAAAAAGAAGCTGCACTAACTCTAAGTTTTGTTTGTTATTGAAACCAATCATCATTCACAGCTCCATGAACCCAAAATTCAAGTAAAATGCTTATAAAGAAAGAAAAAAACCAACTAAGTAGCTCTCCCAAAACATCAATTTTGTACAGGAAAAAATACCAAGAATGTCAACAAAATGCAGTACAATCCATACTAGAAGTGACAACCAAGGAAAACAACTAACACAAGACAGGCTGAGAAGAGTTGTGGTTTGGATTTTAGAGGGAACAAATCAATCCTTAGTAGCAAGGACTGGGAATACAAATGCAAGATCCACTTATCCTTCAACATGAAGCTCTTTCTCACTTTTAACATACAACAGGTGGTGTTAACTAGGTCCCTTGCTCAAGATGAATACAGGGATGCTACATCTCCTGGCAGCAGTGAGTGAAACATATTCCAATATGGTTTTATCAAATGGGAAAATTCAACCTCTCCACTCTCTAGAAATGATGCAGTTTTCCATCTAGTCCCATGGTTCTAAGTGGAACTCTCCCAGACTCTAACGTTTAAAAATCAGACCACTTTACATTTCAGGCATACAAGCTGAAGAATTGTCCATGTATCGGAAAACTTCTCTGAATTTGTCCAAACGTATTAACTATCTACCCACAAAAGACACATAGTAAAATACTATTATTTACATATGCCACCAGCATGTATCATCTTCACTCCTCCCCCTCCAAGATATTTTCAAATTGATGTATTAAAAAAAATCCTCATTAACCAGTAATCTTGTGCTTACAAGAATCTGTAGGACTTCCGTGAAAAACAAATGTGAAAGCTTCCCTAAAAGAAATACAAAATCCTGCTGATCTGCTAGGACAAGAACTACAAACACAGCCACACCGAACAATTACACGAAAAGCCCTTTGTAGACACAATTCTCTACATGAGCAAGAAAAAGTGACAAGACAATCTAAGAAAGCTCCATAATGAATCCACAAGTTTTAAAGCCGCATTCTCGCAGTGCTGTCAAATACACAGCCTGCATCAGCACAAAGTCTGGAGGAGGCTGTTGCTCCTAGGATGTCAAATCATCCATTTGCAGTTAAACGTTTGTGGTTATAGCCTTCATTTGAACTGGATCTTTGACTGAGATTTAAAATGACATCGCAGGTGGAAAGAAAAAAAGCAAAAATCAATTTTTATTTCAAACAATTAATATATGCTAATTAAAATGTGTTGTGATTGCTCGCCTTTCAGTTGGGCTCTTAGGACACCAAACACCAAGGAATCGATAGGTCTGCATTTATTATAGAAAATATTTTCAGAATGTAAGTTATTCATAAGCAGATAATCACAGGTAAAATGAAAACTATCTGAAGCATCTTCTAAGAATATTCTATAGCTATTCAGAAAATATTTATTTGCCAGGCTTTTGGTTCAGATTATCTACTGCCCTCTCAACCTATGAAAGAGAACTTGAAATCTTTTTTTTTTAAAGTGAAAAATGTACCTCTCTAATCATTATTAAAATAAATACCTGTGTTGTTTGTTTGGTTTATTGCAGGTTGGTTTGTTTGTTTCTTTAAAATTCAACGATTCGTTACCTTACACAGTTTTAACGGGATCTTTCTAAAATTTCTGTGTAAGTAACACTGACATTTATGGCACACATGTAAAGTCATCTGTTGCAACACGAACTTCAATCTTGTTTCTTTTTCCTTCTTCATGAGCAGTGATGCATTTCTGCAAGTGTCAGGGTTTGAAATTCTTACATGCTACCTTTGATCGAAGGCATCTCACTCAACTCTTTGAATTACACAGCAGAAAGGAACATGGAGGTAAAAAAATTAATTCTCTTTCCTGTTCACACTAAACGAATCCACAACTGTCTTGAATCATGCCATATCATCTACAATTAGACAGTTCAAACTAGTTAAAAACTTGAGTAATTTTTCAGGGCAGGGGGTGTCTTGCTTTGGTATATGAACAAAAAGACCACATAAAACCTCAATGCGATGAATAGTATTTCCTTTGTACTCCATAAACTTACTAAATATAACATAAATATATTTTGCATATGTTCAGTCAGTCAGGTGGATACTTGTGCTCCACCACAGTAGACTGTGCCAGAAAAGGTACCCAGTTATACATCAGCTACCTCTTTCATCTCTTCTTTAAGGCTGGAAATTTCATATTCAATAACTACTATGACAATACGAAAGCTGCAAAATCAAGTGCTTAAGTCAGAAATACCCACAGTGGTTCTAACAACATTACTCAGTATACCATGTGCATGCAAAGTATTTATATTCTTCTTTCTCTCATTAATATTTGGATCACAACAAACTTATCAGAACTGTCCTACAAGTATCAGGAAGGAATGACAATTACCGTAATTTCTCTGATGATCTTCTGGTACAACTAAGAAGGAACTTCCTCCCCTTTCCCCAAGGAGGCACCGAACCTGCTCCGAGGCTTGGCCAGCTCCTCTTGCCTCCCTGCCTGTTTTCTTAGGTGAGAAAAGGGGTCACCAAGCAGAAAGGACAGAGGCAACTGAAGGCAGGACTGACTTCCACAGACTACAAAAAAATATCCTTGCCCCTATGAATTTCCTGAATGACTGCTCATGGAAAAATATAAATAGCTGCCAAATTGACCAAAATACTAATATTCGGATGCCCATCTTTCCCCATTGGTGGAGGAGAAGCCAAGGCCTCTTGATCACACTTGGCAGTACACTGGCATAGGTACCAACTACATGGATTTCTATACAAGAACAAAACCTACAAGTGGCTGCACAATGTCAGACTGAGACCTGTTTTCGCCCAGTGTTCCATGGTCACTGTGAACTGTTTCTAACCCCAGAGATTTCCCATGTCTGGGAGAATCCCCATTTTTGATCCTTTGACACTCACACCCTTTCCCTTATCTTGTTCTTCCCTCCTCCATTTTTGTTTCACCAGGCCTCCTGTGGGGCTTTGTCAGGGACGCCGAGGAAAGAATAGATAACTGGGAAAAACTCATACAATGCCCCCTCCAAGTATTTCTTCAGTCTCTAACTTACTGCCCAATGACTTCTAGAGCCAGATGTGGTTTCTGGAGGTAGTCTTGATGGTGTGAAATACACAGGCTGCACAACAAGGTCAAATTGCAGCTCCAACTCTGTACCTTCAGTACTGACTCACCCACTGACCAGCGTTTCACAGTATCATAATTGCACTATTGATATTTTCAAATGCTCATGCCTTATTTTTTTATCTTTTGCATTTGTACCTATTACAACTGTTTAAGTGAGAACAGGTCACTTCACTTCTACAGGAGGTAAAAACTATATCACCCTTTGCAGAAAATCACTAGCATTGTTATTTTCACCTCTTCAAAGCATTACAAGGTTTCCACTCAGCAAGATGAGAACAGGTTAAGACAATTATCTTCTTCCTCCACTCCCCATTAGTATACAAGCAGAATAAGGGCAAGCAACAAATAATACAATTTACTAAGAGCAGTGTCTAATCCATTCATTTATTTGTGTAGAAGGGTCATGTTGCCCTAATGCTGCTGACTGATGAGTTGGGATTGGGGATGAACAGGACAAGCTAACTCAGGTCTATAACAAAATAAATATTATTTTTCTAGGCTAGATCATTTCTCCTAAATAACTATTACATAAACCTAACTTTGTCTGCTGCCCTGCAACACAGGGCAGATTGACAGAAAAGTGACTACTAGTTTAAAAAATGAAGGAATCTTTATATGAAGAGAGAGGCTTGCATAACTTACTGGGTTGAAACAAAATCAATACGTAAGGCACAAGACATTTAGGATCAGAAAAATGACATTATGGGTTTTATTTACTTTTGAAATAGACATTCTGTAACTCCCATGTACTGGTGTATCATAAAGAACATTGTCTCAAAACATTGCCTCTGTAAATCACCATCATTCCCAATAAAACGCCAGAAAACAAGCAGCGTGGCAAGGACTGGGGAAGGTAGGAGGAAGATGTATGATGACACCTGAGGAACGCGGATGAGCAAGCACTCAGAAAAAGGAACTGCAGTTGTCTTTCTTTCCAAAATTGCGTAATATTCTGTAGAACCAGACAGTTAATTTCTTTTCCCAAAATTGCGTGTAGTAGGAGTACCACACACAGCTAATGCACCAGTCTCCCAAGAAGCTGTTTCTATCTGCGCTGTTCAAAAGCGGGTACAATAATTATAGCTGTAAACAGCAGCTACTCATTGAAAACACTATTACGACATGATGATATGCAAGCTCAACATGCTAAGATTTCAAAACCAAGTCGTTAGAAGATGACTCCTACAAATTGAGTCATTCTGAATGTCTGCAAGCTTCTCCTGATAATGCTGAAAATTACCACAATATTGCCTTGTTCACTGGTGCTATGACTTTGGGGGACATAACCTTGGTAAACAGAGAGTCCATGAAAGCCATCACCTTTCTGGGCATTAAAGGGGGATTCCACTAGTTCCACCCCAAGCACTATTTCAGTTTTGTGAAAAGCTAGATCTCTATGCTTTTCCAGGATACATCTTTTTTTTCTGCCTTTGACACTACCAAACTTTCAGCAGCAGCTTTACTCCAGGTATGAAAAACCTGCTCAAAATGAAGCACAAGGTTTTCTTGCTCACAGCTCCCAAAGAAAGATTTGGCATCCTATGCAAGGGGGTGGCACTTTACCAGCCACAGAAGCACATCAAGGAGATGAGAATTCACATTAAAAAACCCAAGGCTGCTTGCTGGGGAAATGCCCCAGGAAGATGAGGTTCTGAGGGGCCTGCTAGAGTTTGGAGTCCAATGCTCATGGAAGTTTCCAATGCTGGACCCCCACCAGCTGTGAGGATGGGAAGGGAGAAGCATGGTGAGAGAGCCTATGAGTACTATGACATGAAGAGAAAGGGACTCAGTGTCACTCAGTGTCAGCTGAGGGTCTTGGGTTTGTGGCAAAGTCAGATGCCCACACAGTGCAACACTGAGGTTGTACAATACAAATTATGTCTAATAATCCTGAAATCAATAAATAAATAATGGGGGGGGGGGGAACAAAATTCTCTTTTTGCTTTTTATATGCCAGGTTTCAAATAGGTAATTTTCTTTACTGTAGCAGAAGTCAGAGGAATTAACTTTTAAAAGAAAATTTTAACAGAAAACTTCAAGCTACAAATCTCCAGCTGCAGCTCCACAGAAAGCTATTTGCTAGCTCATGGGAGGTTCTTGATTTTGTACCACAGTGAACAGACGAAGTGAAAAAAAAAAGAACAGGTCAAAGGTCGGTACAGACTCTCTCAATTAGGAAGAAAAAATACACAAACAAACTAGCAATGAACAGGCTAAGCAAGAAAAAATGTAAACAGAACAAGCAACTGTAACACCAAACCGAGTCATTTATTGCCTCTCTACTACTTAAGTAAGGCCTTTGGCAAGTATTAGGGATAAAGCAGTACATTTTCTCAATGCTGAAACTGGTAATCTCAGAGGACACAAATTAAAGGTCCTGCCAGCCGGGTTGATAAGAAGCTAAAGAGAGGAAAAAGTACTCTCAGGTTAGAAGTCTCATCAATACTAGCATTATCTAAGGCCAGCAGCATAGCCAGGTCTTGTGACATTTCCAACACATTTTCTAAAATGAACAGCAAAAAAAGTTCTTTCCCAGCAGGGCAGAAATATAACATGTAAGCTATCTTATGCCTTCCCATATGATGATAAAATTTCACCTCCATAAGACTGTTCTGCCATGCTGAGATTATGATTCCTGGGTTTGCCCACAGAGTACAGCGCCGAAATCCCTAAGACAACCTGCATGAGTAAAGCAATATGCTGTAGCACAGCTACAAACCCTGCTCCTGCTATTGGCAAAATGCTGGGGCTGGAAAAGCCTGATAGCTCAGGAAGAGCATGAAATGAGCTTAGCTAGACTGTTTCCAGACTCAAGCATTCAGAAAGCTCAGGTCCCCCCACTGCACTACTGCCTGCAGTGTTCTTGTAGCTGCAGTTATCAAAGATAAATGACTACACACAACGTTAGAAGAGCTGTTCTCGCCTTCCCCTTAATTGCTTTCCCCCAGAAAGTAACCTCCATGGTTAAAAGAAAGAAACTGTGCACTATCCCTGGTGGAAACTGTGTAACAGCATAGAACCGAAGCCAAATAAACTGCAGGGTGGAGAAGAGGGAAGCAGAGTATAGTACTGGATCAGACTAAAGGTCTGGTTTGCTCAGCATCATGACTCCACTAAAGTGGTCACAAGTGAATATCTATGAAGAAACCTAAGGACGGTGCAGCGATGTATGATTCTCGTACCAGGCACACATCCCAGTGTCCACCTGGCTTTTGTAGCTTGGGGTCTCTCAAATCAGATGTCCTCTCAATCTTAGTCCCCTTTGGTGGATTTTGATTGACGAGAAGCTCAACATAACCCAACAACAGGAGCTCACAGCCCAGAAAGTCAATCATATCCTGAGCTGCATCAAAAGAGGAGTGGCCAGCAGGTCAAGGGAAGTGATTCTGCCCCTTTCCACTCCCTTGAAACCGCACGTGGAATACTGCTTCCAGCTCTGGGGTCCTCAGCGTAAGAAGGACATAGACCTGCTGGAGCAGGTCCAGAGAAGGTCCACAAAGGTGATCAGAGGGCTGGAGCACCTCCCCTATGAAGACAGGCTGAGAGAGTTGGGTTGTTCAGCCCGGAGAAGAGAAGGCTCCAGGGAGATCTTAGAGCATATTCCAGTACTTAAAGGGGACTACAGGAGAGAGACTTTTGACAAGGGCATGTAATCATAGGACAAGGGACAAAGGCTTTAAAGAGAAGAAAATGCAGATTTAGATTATATATTAGGAAGAAATTCTTTATTGTGAAGGTGGTGAGACACTGGAACAAACAGGTTGTGCAGAAAAGTTGTGGATGCCCCATCCCTGGAAGTGTTCCAGACAAGGCTTTGAGTAACCTGGTCTAGTGGAAGGTGTCCCTGCCCACGGCAGGGGGTTTGGAACTGTATGATCTTTAAACCCTTTAAGCCAACCCAAACCATTCTATCATCTTTCATATCCCTTTGGTCTCCTCTAAGGTTGTGTAAGCCTTTAGCAAATACCACCTTCACACCCACACCTTCTGTCAAGGAATTCAGTGACTCAATTACATTCTGAGTGCAGAACTATCTCATTTTATTTACTTTGAAACTGACTCCGGCAAGCCTTACATCTGCTACATGTTAGTTTTGTACTGGCCAAGACAGCAAACATTTGATTTTCCTCTGCCCCTTTGATCCATCATGCAAGGCTCTCAATTTGCAATACTCCAAAAGTCTGAACCCATCAAATGTGATCATGATGGTAGGTGGGTGAACTGCAATAACCAGCAAAATCCCTCAGAGAAGACAAACAAACACAATTTGTCAAGTCATGATCTGCAATGCCAAGCATGGCTAAGATTCCTGGGATTCCACAAGAGTTGTAAGGAAAACCAAGAACACTAGTACAAGCCAAAAGCACACTTCTGCTTAGTTCAGTACTTCAACAAGCTGGACATGGACATTACAGAAGGACAAAATACAGTCATGAGATTAACTCCTGCTGTTTTGTATCAGGTTCTGTTCTCAGGATAGAGACTGTATGACAATAAATACATTAGTTTGCTCAAAAATAAATGTTAGACTATTCATACTATATATTAAAATAAATAGCCAGACTCTAAGGACACCAAGGACATTTATGCAAATTCTCCAGAAATTTAATGCCGGTTAGTGCTGACCTACATCAAATCTGTACCCTTTTGCTATTCTGCCACTGCACCTTCCCTGTTATTTCACAGTATTTATTACAACCAGAACCAAAGGCCTTGACTACATACACCTTAAAGCAGGAATCGTTGCTTCTTTGTGTGTTTCAGCAGCTACAAATGGAGTCTCATATTGATTATGGCTCCTGGGAAGCTACTGGGAAGCTTGTATTTTAAGTGGTGTTGTTTTTATCTGCCAACCAACCCAATTTTATTTCCAAGACAAAAACTGTTTCTGTGGCTTGAAAACAGCGGAGTCTGCATCTAACTTATCTTCAACACTGAGTTGCAAGCTCGTATTTGAACTGAAAGTTACTGTTTTATTCCTCCCGACAATCATTTTTCAGTTAGAGTTTCACTTCTGAAGTATAACTAATATATGTTAACTGCTTGAAAGATGATAAAATCAAATGTGCATTTAGCAGCTTTATACAGTCCCATGTTATACCATAAGAACTCCCTGTCTTTAAAAAAAAATTGCTGATTTTATCACATGCAGTGTTTATCATCATCATGCTTACAACGAGTTTCAAATATTCACATGTATAATCAACATGTGAATCCTTTTTTTTTTTTTTTTACTGCAATATCAAGGAATTAAGGAAGTGGTATCTACAAATAGGTCGAGTGTCTGAAGTTACTACTCACAATTGATAACATTTTAATACTAAGTTCACCCTACATTGTCTGTCTACAAGCTCAAAGCCTGGGCAGCATTATATACTCAGTTGCTGCCCATGCAACTTCCATATAATGCACTTACACAAGGACAGCCCCTAATTGCATTTGCTCTTACATGAGAATGCATTTCTTTACTGTATCATTCTCAGCAGACTACACAGGCTCAGAGCAGCCGCTTCTGAGTATTTTTATTGGGGGGGAGCAGGTCACACTTTATACTGGCACAAATGTTTGGTTTTCACAGCTTCTGTCACCACTGACAGCACTTACAGGTAGGTGCAAGCAACGCCATAAACAAACAAGAGCTACATACACATATTTGGATTTAAATTGCTTGCTCATCCTCATATAGGACCAAGTAAAGCCAATCCTCATTTCTCTTTGCCTTTAGCTGAGTGTGTAATTTGCTACACTCCTTTCACTTTTAGCATAAATCAGCCCTCAGGCACTAAACAACACTGGTTGAATCACCAAGCACTGTTAATCACAAGCTCTAAACAAATAGGATTTCTGTATGGAAAAAGTGATCTAAAATGATAAAATGCAAAAGGAGCTCAAATTTAGTTTAAGTAAACTTGTTTCATGTATGTCTTGATTTCTAAGTATTTTGACTGTAACCATCATTCAAGGTATTATGTATACTAGAGATTTAGGTGGGTACAACCAACAGGGGCACTTCATAAACGGAAAATACATGAAGTCCTGTTAAGTAGAACATCACTTCTGGTTCTGGAACTCCCTGAGCTGTGGATCATTAAAGGCTAGAAGAAGCTGGAACAGGTTGCCCGGAGAGGTGGTAGATGCCCCATCTCTGGAAACATTCAAAGTTAGGTTGGACAGGTGTCTGAGCAACCTGTTTTAGTTGAAGATGCCCCTGCTCATTGCAGGGTGGTTGGACTAGGTGAGCTTTAAAGGTCCCTTTCAAACCAAACTGTTCTATGATTCTATGGTAAGTATTTTGGGGAGGTACCATTGCGCTTCTACACTGTTCTTACACTCATCTCAAGGCATCTGCTATCGACCACCACTGAGGACAGGACACTAGCCAGATGACCTTTGCCCTGATCCAGGATCACACAGTCTCTCTCAAATAGCATCACAAAGAATAGCAACATTGGTACTATCATGCCTTTTTAAAGTGGTTTACAACTATCACAACAATAAATATGATTAAAAATGTCATACAAAATACTAATGATTCACAACATAACTAATTCTAAAGTTTGACAGCACCTCACCAATGTAAACATTTTTTAAGGATGTAAATCAAATAATTTTTGAATAATAAATAAATATTAAATCTCATTTAATTTCTTTACTAAATAGGAATAAACCTTACATATTTTTATTACAGTAATAGCCAAAAGGATCTTGTTATGCTAACATACTGAATAAATACATAAGAGACACCATCCTTGCCTCAAAAGTACTTGATGTAGGCCAAGATACAGTAGAGTAACAAAAAAACTGAGCACTAAATAACCTGAATTACTTGAGAGGTAGTTTGGAAAAGGTCATCTGAGTTCCAAAATGATTTTGAGGAAAAAAGTGAGTAAGCAAATAGTGTAACTGATGGCTGAGAGTCCTCCTTTATATGCCCCAGAGTAACCAACTACCTTCACTCACAGAGTGAATCCACAACCAGTTCGATTCCATCAAATGGGTTTAGCACTCGTCAGCATATTTAAACAGCCCACAGCATACAGTAATTCATTCTTCTGGCTGAAGTCAAAATACAAACAACTAAACACGTGGCCATCTTACACAACCTTCACAGAACAAGGAGGAGGCACCAAGAGTGAAGAGCAGACAATTCAACCATTCAAACACAAACTGAAACGAAATAAACAAACCACAAAAGCCAAACAAAACCAAGGGCGCAACCCTACAACTAAAAAACCTACTAAATGGAACTATCTGATTCATTTTAACAGTTAAAAACCCAACATCTGATTTACATGAGACATCACACAGCATCAAGTCTCAGTTTTCAAGTGGTATAAAATACCAATCTCTAGGAAGAGAAGGCAGTAGCCCTTCTTACTTTAAAACCCACCATGATTCAGAAAGAATCAGAGTGTACAGGTTTTACCAAGTAACTGACAAGAATTGCAAGCTATAAAACACACCTTGGATTCAGTACAAGTCTGCAGACTGTAACATTCCTAACACCAATCTCCTGACATGCTTAGGCCAGTGTAATAGAAAGAATCTTCATTTTACAAAGAATTCCCTACCACAGAACACAAAACCCAAACCCTACTTCTGGCCAGACACAAACTATACACTTTTGACAATATTTGATACTGAATGCAATTCAAAGAAGTCAGATATTAGAAAAAACAGACATCTCCATGTTTAAGTGTCCAAAAAGTACTTTCAAGAAGACATTTTAAACAACCACAAGCATTAGACTTATGTTTAGGAAATGCCTTTAAGAAAAGTAGGGGTTTCAAACGCTTTCACATCTTTCACATGACCCATCTCCTATCTGTGCCACTACCACTTAAAAGTGCCACTCCAGTCCCAGTACTATTTAATCTGTGTGCATCAGAGATAATCCTACTTTTTATGGACCTTTTTTATGACTGCTTAGTTTATGCAATTGGAATCAAATAACAAAAATGGAAATAACTGGAAATGTGTTTCAAACTTTCCAATCAAAAGGAAAGAACTCAAATTAAAAAAAGACAGGCAATGAACCGAAACAAAAAGGTTGAGAAATAAATTAAAAAATCTAAACCAACATTCCAAAGCACATTACATTTCTAAACCTCTCCCTCATAATTTTATTCCCCTTCTTTTAAATAAAAATTACTAATAATTTAAACTTTTGGTTACATCAGAGAAATAGTTTATGAAGTTATTTTTTAATATCATGATATTCTACTAAATACAACAAAAAAAAGACATTTTTTAATCTACCAGTTTCTTGAGAAGCAAAACTGAAAAGCTGTAGTCATAAGTAATTTCTTAAGTGCTTCAAAAAAGCATCTATACTCACCAGCACTGCCACTTTCTGATTTTTCTTCTGATTGGTTTTCTGGAAAAAATAAACAGAAAGGGAATCATAATGTTTCCATGTTGATTATTTGAAATTACATCTAAAAATTGGGTTGTAAAATGAAAAATGATAAATTATTATAAAATCACTGGATTTGATTAATGTTTATAAATTTACCTTCTAAGGAATAACTTGCTATCAAGAGCAACCAAAAAAAAAGTCCTTTAGTGCCCAAACTCACAACTTAAATGAGAGAACTCTATTACACCCCTGACGGAGCTCTGTGAGAACAAAGTTACACATTTATACAAAATCAGTCATAGAATTATTCTCAAGCAATGTACTTTATTCATTTATCTCACTGGTCAGTCTAGACAAACAAATATTTTTTAATATCACAAAAGTAATCAAGGTTCTGTAAAAATCTTAGTTGGCATTAGGTAAATTTTTCACCTTGATCAACCTCTTCTCTACCCTTTCTACAGGCCATGGAAGAATTTATTTCTTCAAGCTTTTTCCTCTTTGATTATTTGTCCTCAAATGGCACTATAGCCCACTGGTATCTTTTTGTCCAGTATTTGTACTTGTCAAGTACAACAAATACAAATAATCAGAAACATCTCCTGTTCCATGCAGCAGAGAATCATACGTATTTTTTGAAGGGAACAGATAGTGCTGCAAAGTGACTTACAAAAAAATTATCACCCCTCTGCGTGGCAGAGTCAGACTCAGAAACAACTTTCTGCAAGAAATTCCAATCTCACATTTCAAGAAATGGCAGCCAATAGATGCATTGTGGTAATCTGAGCTGTAACTTTACCCAGTCCTATAAAATTAAACCCCTGCATTAATTTGTCAATCTTATATTTGACTGTTCCTCTCATATTTCTCCTTTTCATGCATCCTCTGATGCAGAGAATAAAAAAAACATTTTCACTTCCCTGAAACACAGTTAGAAATGGTAAAACGTACTTGTCCTTTGCTTTCAATTCAGACAAGTTACAGCTGTTATTACAGGCTATTTACTTACAGGCAAGAGTGAATTATTGCTCTAACTCAGAGAGTAATTTTCAAGTTCAGTTAGGCTGGTAATTTCTGCCATTTACAGGCTGGGTATTAACAGAACTGAAAACATGGAATTATTTTAGAAAACCTTTTTCTTGCCACTGATTCTTCCTGACTTTGAAGGCTTCTGTCCCTCTTTTCTCATTGAGATGGCTTGAGAGCCTGACTAAATGCAAATATCAAAACAAGTGTCTTACAGCTCCTTCTTTCTTTACACCACGTAGCTGTCATTAGTCTTAGCAGATGAAGGCACCTGCTTTCTCTATGAGAAACCATCATTATATGGCCCCTTCCCAGCTATGAGTATTCACAAAGTGAGTAAAGATCCCTGCCACTTTCAGACATGCATCCAGGATAGCCTGATGGCAGAAAACCATGTATTTTCTTGTTGATGTTATTTTTTGTGCATATTTAGCACATTTACAGCATAATGTAAAATAAATGCCCAACCAAAACTCTAACTCAATTGTAACCTAATGAAGGAAACACTAAGTACACACACAAGAAGCAGACAGGATGTAATTAAGAACATGCAAACATATAAATAACCTGAAATGGTGAATGCCTCTATATGTTTGCATTTATATGCAAATATATAAATAACCTGAAAATTATGAACACCTGTCTGGACTGAGAAGTGAAATGCAACTGGACTTAAAGCTGTTCAATTTTTAATTAATTTTCAATGGAAGACCAGAGCTACCTCGCTGAAACTATTGTCAAAGACATCACATTTGAACATTGCTGAGAGCATCTCTGATTCAAATAAAAGAAAAGTATATCATGTCTACAGGGAGAGTTGTGAGTGTTTGTAAGTACCAACAGAATCTGCCCTCAATGGTGGAGGCAGAGAACCCAACAAAATTCAAGTCTTGCAAAAAAGTGGCATTTTTCTTCCTCATCATAAGACAAATCAGTGTTGTTACGATTAAGTCACAAGTCTCTGCTTTTAAAATCTTCTCAGCACAAATATCATGAAGAAGGTAGTTGTACTATGTCTACTTAATATGTATTTTTAATGCAGACTACAGCTGCTCAGCTTCCTCTACAAAATGCAAGAGTTGATAAATGTCACTGGTAAACATCAATAGATTGGGATGGTTAGTTGGGGTTTTTTGTTGTTAGTGGGTTTTTTGCAGTTGTGGTGGTGGTGGGGTGCTGGTTTTTCACATGTACATCAGTGAGACTGAAAAAACCAGAAGTATTTCAAGTCAATGAAGTAGGCAAAAAGACTACTCCCATCACACTGAGCCCATTCTAATAAATCATGTATTTTGCATGTTATATCCTCAATTGTTTAAATTTGTACAGGAACTAACAGTCTATAGTTCTAATAACAGAAATTAAAATAAAATTAGCTTATCCCTGCCAGCCAGCTGAACCTCCAACAAGCATATGAAGAAATTAAATAATTTCCTTCTTTTTTTTTTTTTGAGATGGAGAATGGGCACAATGTAAGCAACTGCAATTGTTTTCTAAATGGACTGTATGTCACAATAATACACACAAAATTTTGAGCCATAAAAATGATGTCTGTAATTAAACTAGCTTGAGCGACAAATTCTCGTCTTCTGATCAAGGGCTTCATCTTCATGATCCTTAAAAATATTTGGAAATTTGCATAAATGCCATAGATTTGGAAGGTTGCTGTTGTTTCTATTTCTTTTGATTGTGAGGCTGCTGATAGGTTTTCTGCAGTCACTAACAGTCCAGAAGAGACTGAAGTACCTAACAGAACAAAGAAGCATTAGGTTAGATCACAAAACCTTCTGGAGACTGGAATAAGTGTCTAAGTGACAGCCTGAGCAGAGACAATTGGAAAGTACTGTTAAAGTAGGTACACATCAAAACTCCTCACCAGGCTGCGCTAAAATGGCAGAACAGTGAGGGTGTTTATTTCCTAAGTAACAGTTTGATGAGGAATTTGAGTATTCAAACATTTATCTAATAAAACTGGAAATTGTATTACAAGGCATTGAGATTCTGGGCACAATGCATTTTACTGAAAATAATTAGGTGTAATTAAAGAAGTAACTGCTTTCACGAAAGATGTTTTTTAGGGTTTTTTCCCTTCACATTTCTTTAATGGCTGGATATAGCTGATATTTAGAAGTACATATATAAAAATACAGAATAAAAACCTCTGAATATTCATTTTCACTGGAAAATAACTGCACATTGTATGTTACATGGTAAGTGTGATTCATGTACAAACTCAGAAAAGGTCCTTTCATATATGAGAAGCTGTTTAAAGGAAAAAGCCCCAACAATTCAAAAGAATGGGAGAATTTTCAAGGAATGTGGGAAGAAAGGAGCAGTTCTAGGGTATATAAGCAGAGTTACATGTATTATTGAACAAGAACACAAAAAAAAATTGAATGCTGTTAATTGAATTTCTGAAGGAGAGAAGGCTCAGGAAACTGAAGAAAAACAAAATATTAAAAGCCAGCAATGCTCTGTGAAGCATGAAACAGTAAGACAATCCATGCATGAATGATGCTCAGAAGCAAAGCTCTGGTATGCGTTATGTCAATGGAATTCTCTGAACACTTTTTACTTTCAGTAAGGTGGAAAGAGCATGAAAGAATTTAAAGACACAAAAATAGATGTTATGGCAATCCCACTTATGAAGGGGAGTTGTGAAGATATATTCAATATTTAAATAAAATGAATCATCTCATCTAACGTTGCAGAAATATCTTATACTTTATTTGTGTCTACAGTGTAAAATCTTCTCCTCCACCCATCAGTCCTTTACAGTCTGGGATGCAATTGCCTGCCAAGGTCTGTGTTTTCACAAGTCATATTAGTAGCACATTTTTCTAAAAACCAGCTCAGTTAGAAACTTTTATTATTATCTCTAACAAAGCTGCATTTTTTATTTATATTAAGATCCAGCAAACCTAAATTGGCAGAAAAATTAAGTGTCGGGCAATTAAACCAGTAAGGGAAGGAATGTATAATCACAATCAGAAAAGTCTGCTGTTAAATGTTTAACAAAAGTGTCTTCCCATTCCTTCAACCACAAAAGAAACTTAAGCATTATCACAAAAGCATTATCTTATGTTAGAGTGTCTGCCAGTGGGAAGCTCAGGAAACAATTTAAACCAAACATACCTTATGTATCAGGCTTATATGAATTGCCCCTAGATAGTTTCTAGCTATATGCACATAAGAAAAATTTTGTTCAACAAGATACATTAAAATATATGCAAAATCCTCTGCTTTTCACCTGCCAAAAAAATTACAGCTATGATAGCTGATGACAAAGATAAGATAAAATGACTGGAAGCACAAATAGCCTTGTTGCATAGCAACTGTTGATGTACATATGGTGATGTTTATGGAACAGAATGTAGTTCATATTTAATGCAGAAATAATACCAAAACCAGCCTAGACAGCAAGACCTAGACAGCAAGAGACAAGTGTGCTTTGGATCCCTCTGCAGACATGACGGAAGCCATGCTTCCCACCAGCTTTGCTCCACTCCTCTTCAGGAATGCCACCACAGGCCTCAGTGATCTGCCCAGCAATGAAGACAATGCAATGTCTCACATGTGCAACAGCCTTGCACAGGAAGTAGGGAGATGCTTTGTAACTATGAGTACTGAGTATTATTTACTGGGGCTATTTCAAAATACAGAAGAGGGAAAAGAAATGGGAAAAACCCCAGAGTTAATCTTAACAGAAGATGCAGCAGGTGTGAAAGCCAGCACAGGCCAGATTTTTAACAGTATCTGGGATGAGAGCCACTTTATCCTGCTTTATATTAGCTCAAGATACGTACTGCAGAAGAGCAAGAAATTGCAATTCATTAGCCTTTGGACAAAATAAATTGCACCTCAGAAGAGCCTACTGCTGTCCATTAATATGGGACCACCAGAGATGCAGACGTTTACAATGAAAGAACTAAAGGATTTCTTCCAATACTACAAATAGTAGAAGCAAGTTCAGCTAAGACAAAGCAAAACAAAACCCACAGAAAATCCATTCAGAAGACTAGAAATTACATCATGCAGAAAATATTAAATTACTTGTCAAATTTGATCTCTTTTGCTTGCTCTAAGTGACCTGATGAGTCAATGTGAAGTGCTAAATTATCCAGAATATGTAAACTCCCTACAACATCGTCCAAGATCACCACATATTTCAGAAGGGTCATCAAAAAGACAGTCACTACAACATTAGGATCCCAAGGTTAAAGGACTACCCAGAGAAAAGATCTTAGGGCATTCAGTGTGCTCAAACAAAAGGGTGGAGGGGGGAACAAATCACAAACCCACAATCAAAAAAAAAGTGCCACCCTGTACAAAACAAACCCAACTGCTTTATGCCATTTGCTCCATTTTATTTAAGTCAGTCCTCAAAAAGGGTATTGACTGAGAGCAATAGTGCATGAAGCACTTTTTAATTCATATTTCATTTGCATAATTCCTCAATTGCACCCTTATAGATGTATGATATCTGCAGTTCCATACCAGCTTAATATTTGGCCCATGGTTCAAACTGACATATTGCTTGTGTTACGTGGTGCAGTTTAAAAAAGGAAAAGGAACAAGATGCCTTTCAGAAAAAAATATGTTCATTATAGTATCAAGACAAATACTGGTCTGTGATCCTAAGAATGAATGAACTTCAATTTCCTATTACTGCCTTACTGTGGATTGACTGATCTGCAAAGATGTGTAAGCTTTAACTGAGTGTTTTCCCTTGGTCAATAGAGTGGTTTTTTCCATGGGGATTTTCAGGCATCGAATACACTAGCAGCCTTTCTTTCAGTTGGGACATTCATACAGTCCACTCTTCAGACACCTGTTTTTGCACTAGCCATAATTCACTTTGAAACTTTGAAATTGAACATGAAGCTCAGAACGTATCTACACATTTAAGCACACAAGTGTGACTTCAGAAACATGGTGCCTGTAGGGAATCTGACTGGAATTTGGAATATTTGTGTCACATTCACTTTTAAAAGGAAAAAAAAGTCAGACAAGAAAAGCACAGTAAAGTGTATTTTTGATCGTACTGTCAATACCAACTTACATACAACAGCAAAGCATTTTAACCATTTTGCATTTAAATCAGTTTCAGGAAAACTCACTGACTGCATGTTATGCCTGCTAATCTCAAGGAAAAATAATTTTGACAAGGTCTATGCTTATTCAGTGCTTCATTCCAATTATTTCTCATGTCACTAACTATCCTTTGCTCCCAGTTAATACAAAAACTTCTACTCAGTAGATCCATGGTCCTCAAATAACTTTTTCTAGTTGCTAAGAAATGCAAAATTTTTAATTGATTAAATAAAAAAAAGGACAGAGGAAAAATCAACATTCTTATAAAACTATATTCACAGCAGAGACAAATTCAAGGAGAAAAAAAACAAGTACTAGTTCATACAAAAAATACATGGGAACATAAAAACATTTTTTTCAGTGAAAACCCTAAAGGAGAATGTACACAATGTACTGCACTCTGTACTGCATTCCATGTTCTCTCTGATCTCTTCAGCAGACCTAGGGCTGAAATGTAGATGATAACCCTGGAGAACTTAAACCAGTTGCTCAATCACACAAAGAAAACAGACAGACACAAAAAATTACAACAGTGTTATCTACGCAGAAAACAACAGAACAGCCAAACCCTGACTTCTGAGTCCTGTCTTTTACAGCACTGAGTTTATTGAAACCAGACATATTGGAATCATAACAACTTTAATTCTAACTTACCTACTGAAGTTTCTGTGAACACTGTTAAGGTCTGTCCTCCCACACTTTGTAGAAGAAATGGATGTTCCCTTGGTGCACTGACTGAAGCAGGCTTTCCTCCAATATCATTGATGCTTGCAAGCTCTTCATTCAAAGTAAATGACACCTAGCAGTCACAATTACCACAGTGTTACTAAACAGACTCAATTAAACTGTTTCACAAGTTATGGGGAAACAAAAAGAGAGAAAACACAAATAGTAGAGCATATTTCTATTTCAAAAATAAAGACATGAGTCCTTCCACACTGATCACTTGTTGAAATACAGAATTCAAAGTTTTCATGTACTTAATAAAATTTACTCAACTTTCAAAAAATTGTAACTTCCTTCTTCCTGAAGTCAGAGAACAATTTGATTTTACTTACTAAAATATAATAGGTTTTCGGCCATTGCTCTGTGTGAGTGCTTAAAAATGTTTCACACAGCCAGTGGAGTTCCAGAAAAAGTGCTGAAGCACCACAAGAAGTGTTATTAGCCTGGGACTCCTGAACTGCACACAGCCCAGAATCCTTTGTCATGTTCACACTGTATGCTCAGTGCCGAAGCTAAGGAAGGGGGGACTGGATAACCAGAATCTCTAGACATGGCCACAGGGATACTTCATACCAGCACTGCGTGCTTTTCCTGTGCACCCTCCCTAGCCTTTTGTACTAACACATCTCAAAATGTTTGAAGAGAAGGTCACTACTATGACTGCTGCTTTCAGATGGGCAAACAAAGTGAGGGAACAGAGAGACCTCATGCAAGCATCTACAGGCAAAGCTACCAACAGAATTTTTTCCTCCCAAGTCTGTGGTACAATGCTCCACTAGAGGTATAACAGAAAATATGTGACATTAGAAACCAGCACATTCTAAACAATTTTTAGAATTTAAAACATAAACTTTAGCAATTACTTACTTCTGTTCTTCCTTGATTTCTGAAAAAGAAAACATTTAATATTTAATAAATTATAAATATTTTTAAAATATTTAACAAAGTTTCCATAACCTAATTCCTCAAGTTTACCTTTTCTGATAAAAAGCAAATTCAAATTCTAGTTTTGTTATTCATCTTCGCTTCTGAGTTGCTCAATTTTTTGTTATGCTGATGCCCAAGAATAAATGGGAAAAGTCAGTATGTGAGAACAGAAGCAGAAAAATAACACATGTAATAAAAGAAAATTCCGCATTTAGGTTTCCTTAAAGCTAGGAAATCAAACATTATGTAATGGGACAGAGCGACTCCCCAGCATAATTTTGTACTATTTATACTCCTAATTACTATACAAGCAAATATTGTTCATGTACCAGAGAAATATGCATTGTTGGCAAGAAACAGGATTATGTCTTAGGTGCAACATATTCTTATTTTACTGCAGGTAACTTCTTCTAAGAAATGCAACCATTAAATGTACAGAAAAAGGCTTACTTGACAATCCTTAGTTTTCCCACTTCACCTCTTCCTGAAGCTTTACTCCACTGTTGTGACAAGTATTTGGGGACCTAAGAAAAGACAACAGATTTCAAGTAAAACAGACTTTAAAATCCTATACAAATTGTGTATGTGTACATAAAAGCATTTAAATGCTTTTACCCTGACCACTTCAGAAAGTATGAACTAATTATAGTAGACAATAGAGAACCATAGATGGTTTTGGTTGGAAGGGGCCTTAATGATGACTAGGTCATCTAGCCCAAACCCCCTGCAATGAGCAAGGACATCTGCAACTAGACTGGTTTGCTCAGAACTCCATCCAACCTGATCTTGAATGTTTCCAGGGATGGCACATCCACAACTTCTCTGGACAACCTGCACCAGTGCCTCACCACCCTCATTTAGACATCTAGTCTAAATCCACCCTCCTTTCACTTAAAACCATTACTCCTTGTCCAACAGGCCCTACTAAAAAGTCTGTCCCCATTCTTCTCATCAGCCCCCTTGAGGACTGAAAGATACCTATAAGGTCTCCCTGGAGCCTTTTCCTCTCCAGGCTGAGCAGACCCAGCTCTCTCAATCCATCTTCATAGAAGAGGTGCTCCAGTGCTCTGATGATCTTCGTGGCCTCCTCTGCACCTGCTCCAGCAGTCCATGTCTTTCCTGCGCTGGGGACCCCAGAGCTGATACAGCACTGCAGGTGGGGTCTCACCAGAGCAGAGCAGAGGGGCAGAATCCCCTCCCTTGCCCTGCTGCCCACGCTGCTTTTGTTGCAGCCCAGGACACGTTTGGCTTTCTGGGCTGCAAGTGCACATTGCTGGGTCATGTCCAGCCTCTCATCTATCAGCACCCCCAAGTCCTTGTCCCCAGAGCTGCTCTCAGTTCCTTCCTCCCTCCCCTTGCACTGATACTGGGGGATGCTCCAACCCAGGTGCAGGACCTTGTGCTTGGCTTTGTTGAACTTTATGAGGCTCATGCAAGGCCACTTCTTGAGCTGTTATATACATGTATATATACACATACATACATATATATATACATACACGTATATATATTGTTAGGGAGAGCAAAGAGAATAATGTAGCACAAAAATATCACCAACGCAGAGTCTCAAATGAGAGAAGTGTCTTAAAATAACCCAAATCTCAAATACTACTATCCAATCATGAAAGGCAGAAAAATATTAGCATCATATTCTTAAACCAAGGAGTCTCAATATTTTATCAGGTAAAACTACACTTTTAATTATTAATTAAAAATTATCATCTCTCTGAGAAAAAAAAGAAAACATTAGCCAACCAACGACAGTGATGAGGAGTTAGGCAATTACAATTCCGTAATTGCTGGGAAGGGAAGGCTTAAACTTTGGAAACTTCAGTCGCACTGAGCAGCAGATCACAGTCTACTGCCACCCGATGTTCACTCCTCCAACACCAGAAGCAGCCTAGGCAAATCCACCTCCCATCACTCGTTCCCACCTCTTCGCTGCATTGGGCAAAGTCTTTGTGCAGCTGGTGAGTATACAGAAAGAGCAGACTGATCTAGCTAGGAGGTATGGGTGACTTCCATGTTTTAGCTGTGCTGATTTTGTGTTTAGCCGGTGGAACAACCAAAGCAGCTCCCCAACCCATTTTCCTGAACAGCTGCACAAAGTAGTGGTTAGTCCAGGGACAGGAACAAGACCTGCATAATGTGAGGATTAAAAGCTGCTGCAGTGACATTAACTCACCTACACACAAATTCCTTCAGTGCCAAAGGTTGTGATATCTGCAGCATCAGGTGACCTGGGCTCAAAATGGACAATAAAGGCCTCTGCGAAGCAGCGCATTCAGAACTTTACAGCCATGTGCTTTACTGGCACAGCAAAATTTGTCCTGGCTCACACAGTCCACAGCTACTGAAAACATCTGTGACCATGTACAAAAATGGTGTGAGGCACAGCCAGTAAGAGAAATGCGCTGGGGCATTTTTTGTTTTAAGCGGCAAAGAAGCACTTCGAAGCCTGATTTTTGTCTTGCATAGAGTAAAACTAAGCCAAGCTGAGGACAAAAAGAACCCGTTCCAAGAACTTGCTGACGAAGAGCAACCTTCTAACTTCTTAAAACTCAAATTAATTTAACACTAACTTTGCATTTACCTTTTCTTCAAAAACTCCAGAAGATATCTTGGAACTGGTGCTTACTTCACTTACCTTTAGACTCACAGCAACCCATGAAGTACATGTGGAATAACTACAAAATCCAGATGTCCTCCAACTGCTAAGACAAACTAAATGGCAGTCCAGGTTCCCATAAAGTTCAGACAGTTTTGGTCAAATATACCGCAAAAGTGCAACAGAAAGCCACAAATTGGCGCAATCTATTGGTACTTATTTTTTCAGTGCTCAAAGTGGTAACTTTCTACAGCAGATTCCATGCCAGATCAGACATAGTTTTCTTTCTAAAGTCAAGATAAATGCTATGACATGCTCAAGCTGACTCAACAGAAATATTATGATGTGCTTGCGCCTGATCTGTATTTATACTGCCAACTAATAAAGTAGATGCACATTCAGTATGAGTGGATAAGGAGGGAAGGGCTCTCATGGTGTTAAAATCACTGACTTGCTGTATAATACATTCAGACTGGGAATTTAGTCAGACTAAGAGGCTGCAGATTAATCATACTCCTTTCAGATGCATGGGAAAGTCTCAAAGAGTGCATTTAATCATCCTTCTGCTGGCCTACCTGCAGTCAAGGGCTATGCAGAGAAAGACAAAGGGTTATAAAGGACTGTGATCAAAGTATTACTTCCAACTATCCACAGGTACTTCAGATAAAACCAGGCGCTACTCACAAAACCACACGATAATGATGTAAACTACGAGGAAAGATTAAATAAAGTCTTAAATGCTGTAGACATCTTATTTTGCACCTTTCTTTTAACTTTAGCATAATAAAAAACTAACTTATGGAAAAGTCAGTT
Organism: Acanthornis magna; assembly: GCA_036785705.1. NCBI lineage: Eukaryota > Metazoa > Chordata > Aves > Passeriformes > Acanthizidae > Acanthornis > Acanthornis magna. The sequence continues at coordinate 22,448,866 of JAWUZG010000090.1, forward strand.
TTCAAAGTCTTAACACTCCTTGAAAGAACACACAGAAAACAAGAGCAACCAGTTTTTACAGGGCAGAATTTTCAAAGATCCCACAGCAGGATTTTTAAAAATACCTACCCACAGAAAGAATGACCTGTGGACAGAGTCCCTGCCAGACTGAATGCACCCTTTCAAGGCAAGTGGCCTTTATTCTGGGATTGGTAGGTTAAGAACACTCTCCTCTCCAAAAAGGAAAAAAATACAATTTAATCATTCGAACAAATCTGATGTACTAAGGAGCGTCACTTCAAGATCCCTTCCCACTGCTGTTCTCTTGCTACTCACAACACACAATGGCTCAGGCTGCAGTACACGAGGCACCCTGGAGGCAGTGTATGACATGAGGGGCCCTGCTCCACTCATCTTTTAGCTTGGACACAGCTTCCTACCCACCTTTAGAAGGAAACACACAAGCAGCCCCTATCTGTAACAAACTACTTCCACTTTTCTGTAAGAAATTAGATTAGCTCTTTCTCTATACAGCAATCCATATGTGGTGCATACAACAGAAACCAAGGCTGATGTCAGGGTCTATGTTTTAATTTTCCTTTGAACACACAAAAAATAATTAAATAAAGTTATCGTCTTTCTAGCTATAGAACAATGCAGATTAAACAAAAAAAACTTGACTAACACACAAGGAACAAGAAATTCTAATGGCTAAGTTGGCTTCATTTTAGCACAAGTACATAACCAAAAGTTCTATTTCTCTAACTTACCTTTCACTGAAAACGCAGAAATAAAAATCCAGTTGCTTTCTGGATTTGTACTAAAGCAACTCACTCTCTTTATGGTACCTCCTTTTACTGCTCATGCTTCTAAAATACTCACCACTACATTTTTTTATTGCCTGTTAAGTAGTCTCTCTGGAATACTTCCTGTGCTAGCACAATACATGCTAAAAGGAAATGAAATAAGCCAGGTTTTTTATTCCATCAGAACTGAATGCTCTCTCCCTCAAAGGAACGACAAATTCAGCCTTGTTATCCTACCTAGTGAAGATAAAAAGCACAGGTACTATGCACTGTCTTGCCTCTGCGTGTGTTGGATGTCCTACTAATAGGAGTGGTTGTTCCCAAGTCTGAAGGAAATCAAAGGATAAAATCCTGCATATCCCATGTTATGGTCTATCAGTGTCAGCATCTTTTCAATCTTTTTTTATTATCATTAATACACAAGAAGACAGACATAAGTTCAGAACATGTGCATGAAGGATTACATTAATATTTACTTGGAAGAGTAATATTTAAGGTTTCCTTTCAGCTTTTCCTTTCATTAAACAGAGTGGCACCAACATTAAGTATACATGCACCTGAAAATTCCTTGCTTCAAGAAACACCAAACTGTATCAGACTAATGTACAAGCAAGTTCAGTGTACTGCCTCCAAATGTAGCCAATGGCAGTTACTTCAGGAAAAACAGGAGAACATATGAAGAAAATAATTTCCCCACCATGCTCTTCTAATTTCTAGGATGTTTTAGCAGGAGTGGGGTATGGCAGCATATTAATTTTTAATCTCTCAGTTAAATTTTCTTACCTGAATTTGACTGATAGTGTTTGAGCTTCTGCAAAGTTTTGACATTCACAACTTCTTATTGCCAGAAGTTCCATAATGTAACTACATGCTCTGCAAAATGGTACCTGCTTTGCTTGCTCCCAGCCCCATCAGTGAATTAATCTGACACACCTCTAATTCTTATATTTCAACTGATTCCTTCCTATTCACCTTTGCCTATTCACTTCTTCCTTATCTACCCGTGACATTACTCCTTGCTTCAGGTCTCTACAAGATTTCCAAATTAATCCTCTTGCCAGCCTAAAAGGTAAAAATGTATTTAGGAGTTCCCTCCACAGCCATCATTCCTTGTTGCCAAGATCATCCCTGGTGCTCCCCTCTGTACTGTTTTCAGGTCCACCTTACACTTTCCACAGCAGGGGAGATGAGACTACAGCTACACAAAGCATTCTGGATAGAAGCAACATGATAGTACAAGAATACATTCTCTTTTGTTTTTTGTATCTTTTGTAATCATGTGCAATGTTGACTCTGCCCATTTGACATGACATTCTTATAGAGTTATCCCCAAGTACTGAAGGACAACAACCAGCAGAAACCCAATTGCTGTGTACATATAATTAGTGTAATTTTTCTCTAAGCACGCCAAATTAGATCTTTCAACTCTTAATTTCATCTGCCATTTTATCATGCTGTCATTCAGTATGTCGTGATCTACGTCTGCAGCTTTCTGCTGTCAGCATTCATTGACAGTGCCCTGGACAAGCTACCACAATTAGAGCACTGCACACTGTTCATCGTGGTTTTGTGACACCAGACACTCAGGTGGCAGTACAGAAGAGGAAGCCAGATGTAGCAACCTGCCCACGAAAAATTCTGCACAGCAAAGCAAGTCTGAAATCCCCAACGATTTTTAAGGGCCACATTAAGAAGTTTTGGTAGTTAAAATATGATGGTGTTTCACCCCCCTCACCACCCAGGACTAGTATTTGGGTACTACCCTTTCCCCACAGGTTCTTTGAAGTGGATGGTCTGAACCTATTCCTAAAGGAAGAAGGGAAGGAAGCAAATGGTCCTCCCAAGACAGAATAAATACAGTTTAGAAAAATAGGAGCACACCTAGAGGCGACTTGAAGCAGGCAGGGCATATTCTCCCCTACTGGCTTCGAGTCTCCTCTTTTTGAAACAATGCTTGCTGTTGACAGCAGAAGCAGCCAAAATGTCTTGACAGCAAGACATTCACTCCAGGGAACAGGGCAGTGCTGGCCTAGTTAGTGGCAGTACCAGAACTGGAGTGTGGCCCTGCACCAAACAGGTTTGATTTGACACCCTTGCTACCTTCTCACAGCCCCTCCACTACAGCTGTATTTCTCTAGCACCAAAGGAAGCTGTATGACAAGACACTGGCATGCACTTTCCTTGTTGGATTTGGAGGCTTTTTAATCAGGACTTGAATCTGGGCACACTCAGAACTTTTCCCAACTCTCAAAGTTTTGGGGAAATAGAAGTTATACTGCCATGTTTGTTGCTCGTCACAAACCACTAGTAGGGAGAAGACGGAGATGTTTTACTGTGAGGATGGTGAGACATTGGCGCAGGCTGCCCACGGAAGTTGCAGATGCCCCATCCCTGGAAATGTTCAAAGCCAGGCTGGATAAGGCCTTGAGCAACCTGGGCTAATGGGAGACGACCCTGCCCACCGCAAGAAGGGTTGGGACGGGATAATCTTCAAGGTTCATTCCAACCCCTCAACATTCTGATTCTATGACAGCTTCCCGGTAGCCCAGCTTTCCCTGCGGTGTCTCCTTTACTCAGCAGGTATCCGGGCCCAGCGCCGCGCTGTTCCCGAGCAGGGGAGCAGTCACAGCGCCTGTGTCGGGCCACAGGGCGAGCCTGACGCGAGCAACCCCGGCCTCACGGCGCCCACCCCGGGCACGGCGGGGCGGGGACGAGCGGAGGGGCCCGGCTGCAGCAGGCCGCGCTGGGCCGGGCGTGGGGGCGCGGCGGCGGCTCCTCACCTTCACCAGCCACATGCCCGTGTTCTGCTTGGCGCCGGTGAGGTCCAGCTCGCCCTTGTCGCTCATGGCGGGGCAGCGGCCGGGCCGGGCCGGGCAGGGCCGGGCGGCGGACGGGGCGAGCAGGCAATGAGCGCGGCACCGGAGCACGCCCGGCACACGGCGGCTCGCGAGAGACAAACTTCCTCCGCTCGCACTGCACGCCGGGGCGGGCCCTCGCTGCGTCCGGGCCGAGGGTTCGAGTCCCCGCCCCGGCGGGGCCGTGGGGAGAGGCGGGTCTCGGTGGCGGCCGCGGGACGTTCCAGTGTCACAGAATGCTCTGGGCTCGAAAGCACCCGTAGGGATCATGGAGTCCGACTCCCGACACTGCACAGGACATCCCCAAGTATCACACCATGTGCCTGAGAGCATTGTCCAAATGCTTCTTGAGCTCTGTCAGCCTTGGTGCTGTGACCGCTCCCCTGGGGAGACTGTTCCAGTGCCCAGGCACCCTCTGGGGGAAGAACCTTTTCCTGATATCCAACCTAAACCTCCCATGGCAGAGCTTCAGGCCATTCCCTCGGGTCCTGTCCCTGGTCACCAGAGAGAAGAGATCAGAGTCTGTCCCTCCTCTTCCCCTCCCGAGGAAATTGTAACTGCAATGTCCCCTCAGTCTCCTCCAGGCTGATCAGACCAAGTGACCTCAACCTCTCCTCATGTGGCTTTCCCTCAAGGCTCTTCACCATCCTCGTTGCCCTCCTTAGGACACTCTCCAATAGCTTAATGTCTTTTTTGTATTGTGGCAGCCAAAACTGCACACAGGACTCAAGGTGAGGCAGCAACAGCACAGAGTTGAGCAGAAAGTTATTCTCTCACTGTGCCAGAAGTGTTATCCCAGCGTGCTGAATGAAGACAGCAGCAGGAAAATTACCTAGGGGAACTGGAGGAGCAGCCCGGAGAGAGGAGGCTCTACCATGACTGTGCTCTTCTGTGTGGGAGGGAATGGTGGGTAGAGGAGCAGCTCCCAGGAAAGGGCTCAGAGCATCACTGTGTGCCCAAAGGCCATTAAAGCCAGGAATACACAGATGGGAAATCGTTTACTGGGAATAAAAAGTAAAGAATTAAGCTTAGTTTTCCAGAAAGGGAACTCATGAGGAAGTGTTGGAATAGGCTGACCAAAGATAGGATGGCATCTTGGAAGCTATAAATGTCCTGTGTCAGGAGAGAGAAAGTGCCTGCCCATCCTACTTTGAGATGGGGGTATTTGGCTTAGAGAAACCTAAGTTCTTATTTTATGACTGTCCCTATCCCTGAGGAAGTTTCCCTGCTTTGCGGTTTAAACTTGTTATTTGTCTTCTATACACTATGGGTACAAGAAATATGTGGGCATGTTGGAGGCACTGGCACAGGTTGTCCACAGAAGTTGTGGATGCCTCATCCCTGGCAGTGTTCAACTTGGCGGGGCTCTGAGTGACCTGGCCTGGTAGGAGGTGTCCCTATCCATGGCAGGGGTGTTGGAATTAGATGATCTTTAAGGTCCCTTCCAACCCAAACCACTCTATGGTTCTGTGATTCTATTACATGGAAAGCATTTTATTCCACTCTGAAATTTTACTTTATCCTTTTACTGGGATGTATCCGTTTGATTTTCCTCCACTTATACTAAATAACTTCAGTTTGTTCAATTCTGTCTCATAGGTCATATTTTCTAGACCTCTGGTTATGTCTGTTACTCTCTAAATTCCCCCCAGTACAAGTTTACGTCCTCTTTGAAGTCTGGGTGCTCAACAATGAAGGTCTTACTCCATCTGAGACTGTATCAGCAGCAAGCAGAGGGTTTTCTCTGGTATAATAGGGAAGAAATTGCTCATCTGGCTCGCAAAAAACCATCTCAACATTACATCTCAGATATGATAGTTTGCCTTTCTAATTATAGACAAGCATCTAGGTAACCAAGGAAGATAGTGCTTTTATGCATATCTGAAGCAATAACAGCTAACATTGAACTATCCTGATTAGGGTTAATTACATTTAAGAATTACTTTTGTTTTGACATTGGAACTGTGTTTGTCTGCAGAACCCAGGTGGGAGGGTAGATAGCTCTTATACTGTTAGTCAACTTCCACTGAAAATTCAGTTTGAAGACAACCTTTCAGAGACACACCAGAGGCATCTCCTTAAATGCTAATAAAAATGCAAGTGGATTCATCTCAACAGTTGTAAGACCATCCACATTTTCTGGGACTGTGCCAACCCCAAATATTGTAGGTATAAGACCCTTTGGTTTTGTTCACCTGGAAAAAGGGTGGATCTACACAGACAACTACCATCACTTTACAGTCTGCTTTGGATCCTGCTCATAGAATTTTAGAGCAGTTTGGGTTGAAAGGGACCTTAAAGACCATCTAGTTCCAAACCCCCTACTCTGAGCAGGGACATCTGCCCCTAGACCAGGTTGCTCAGAGTTCCATCCAACATGACCTTGAATACTGCCAGGGATAAGGCATCCACAGCTTCTCTGGTCAATTTGTTCCAATGTCTCACTACCCTCATTTTAAAACATTTCTTTCTAATGTCCAATCTAAACATACCCTCTTTAAGTTTAAAAACATTGCACCTTGCCCTTTCACTATAGGCCCCAGGCAAAAAGTGTCTCTCCAAGTTTCTTGTAAACCCCTTCAATGTACTGAAAAGCCACAATAAGGTCTCCCTGAGGCTTTTGCTTCTCCAGGCTGAACACCCCCAAACCTCTCAATCTGTCTTCATGGGAGAGGTGCTCGCAGCCCTCTAACCATTTTAGTTTCTTTCCTCTGGACCCACTCCAGCTGGTCTGTGTCTGCCTTGTGCTGGGAACCCCAGGGCTGGATGCAGTACTCCAGAAGGGACCTCAAATGTTCCCCTAGGATAAGCATTGAATTAACAGCCAAATTGTCCCTCTGCCACTGCTCCCAGCTCAGTCTGTGTATTCAGATCACACCCACCACCACGTTTCAAAAAGGAAAAAAGCACTGGAATGGCTGTTTCTAACGGGTGACATTTGCAGCAAAGCAGCTTCACAGGGGTTCTGATGAGCCTGTGCTCCAGCAGATGGGCCATGGAAGGAGAGGAGCTCCACTTGGAAAGAGCCCAGCAGCAGGTGACAGGAGCATGGCTCACCACCGCAGGACTGCTTAGAGAGGGAGTCCATGAGGAGTCATCACTCATATTCCAGGCGTAAATGACAATAGCAAAAAACCTCTGTAAAAGCCTGACAATTGGGGTGGCTCAGCTGGCAACCCAGAGGGGAAGGCGGCCAGGCAGAGATTTCTCCTGGCTTCCTCCAGGCGGCCTTTCCACACCTGTTTCCATGGAAACTGAATTTAAAGGAAAACAAGCAGGGAAAAGAGTGCAATTTCATTAATTCCTCGTTTAAAATCTCAACCTTGTGTTTGCCAGGAACACATTCAGTGCTGTGGAGGAGGATCCAGGGGCCAGCTGCTGAGCTTCAGACCTGTGTTTTAGTCACCCATTTTCTTCTTGCTTGCTTGGAAACAGATGTGTCTGAGAAAAGAGGTGACCAAATTCAGAATTGCACAGCCTTTCTCTCTTTATTTTCCCCTTGCCCAACTAGGTGAGATGAAGAGTCGGCAGCGTCATCAGCAGCCACACAAAGTTTCTCTTCATCTGTTTTAGGAGCATGCTAATCGCTTCAGTCTGATGGTGCTGGGTGAAAATCAGCGCAGCTGAAGGTGCAAAAGGCCTGATGCAGTCCTGTTGAAGCTGACGGGAGTTTTCCCTTTGGGAGCTCACGTGCTTACCTCAAAGCCCAGCAAGAGCTCGGGAAGATGCGCTCCTGGGAGCTGGTGGTCCCAAGGATGTCAGTGGTGGACACTATCAGAGAGGTTTCCATGTGCTGGTGGAGCTGAGTGCTGCCCACATCTGGACGGCCCCTGAGCTCAGCTATGTACACCGGAGCCTCCACAGGGTCAAAATATTTGGGTCTGGAGCTAGAGCTGAGGTCTGCTGCAAGGCACAGGGGGCAACTCCTGCAGAAGTTGACTTCGACTTGGGAGTGCTGAGCCAGGAAGACCATTCCACCAAAAGCTAATGCTCTAACTTACTTCATTTCTGTCAGCCAACATGCTCATTAACAAATTAAGGTGAGCAGGGAACTCGTGTTGGAAGAGGAAAACAAGTGGAGGGAGATTCTTACAGAGTTGCTTGTCCTACTCTGTAACAAGTACCACACAGCATCAGCAGAGCTCTGCTGGCCAGCGAGGGTCTTTCCTATATTCTGAATACCTGAATTTTCAGCCAGTAAAGAACTCATGGACTCACAAGGGTGCAAGAATTAAATCTCAAAACTACCAATAATGCTTGAACTGCTTGAGTAAGAGGAAGGCAAACTTTTGCCGTCTTCAGCTGTGGTGCATCATTCTCTTGCTCGCGGTGTAGTTGGAAAAAAGAGAAGAAATAGTCTGCAAAGAAGAAAAGAACATCTGGGCAGATCATGATCATTTATTTTGGAATAAGAGAAAAGAAATTCTGTGTAACTTATTCCCAAAACAGGGCATGGGCCTAAAAGCTGCATATTTATTTCCTGAGGCAGCAAAGGATTCTCAGTGTGTCTTTTTAAAGCAAAAATATATGTTGGAGCCTTTGTGTTTTCAAACTGCTTTTGAGCAACATGTTAATAACAGACTTGTTTACTCCAAGCTGTTCTGTGGCAGAGAGTGGGAAAACATCAAGTTCAGGACCAAGCTCCTATTTCAGTACAATCCTAGGTAGTATGAAATCTTCAACATGGCACTTCTGCCATAAAACACAACACAAAAACCCTGTTCTGAACAGAGGGCACCCTTCATTCATTAATTAATAATTTTTAATTCTTTCTATATGTTTACAGCCACACGTTTTACTGTAAGCTACTGGAGAACATGCAGTTTTCAGGGTAGTGGCACTGCACCTCTGCTTACAGTTCCAACCCATACCTTGACTTCCCTCACATTAACAGTGGCCAGTAAATTTGACTGTAGGCACCTTGGACTCTTGCTTATTAGGATTTTCACCCTATCAGGGAAAGGGGGAAGGGGAAAGAGATAATTGAAAAACGGAGCTGCAAATTACTTTTTTTAATAGGAACAAAACACTTGTCAGAGGATTTCAGGGATAATTGGTTTGAAACTAATTTAAAATAATTTCTTTTAAAATGACCATAAAATTGGCATTATCTCTTTAACTCAAGGTACTTTTTGTACCTCTCAAACATAAAAAAGTATTATCTAGCCTTTTTCATCAGTGCCTCTCAAGAAGAAGCTTTATGGATGCAACATTTTCAATCTAGTAATAATACAATGGTTAATGTGAGCTCTCAGCCACTTGTTGCTTTCTGAAGTGCCTTTTTCATTGCAGATGTATAGAAAATGTTACATAGAACTGAGTGTTACCTGTTCTCCTGCACTCCTTTACATTTTTTCTGATCCTTTTCTCTGGTGATGTGCTACCTCAGCATGAAAGGTCAGCAGCATCTACAGTCACTCATCTCCTGGACTTTCCACTAATGAATTGGTGAAGAGCAAGGCATTTTCTGTTCAGCTACCAAAACAATTCTTTTCAATGGATTTATTTCCCTTGTGTTATAATAAAAAAATCTTAATTCTATGCTACTGATAGTCCCATTATTTTGTAGGTATAGACAATGCACAGTCACCAAGATACGTTATTGATGCATAAATTACCTCTTAATGAACTATTGTTTTGCAGAGGGAGCTTCCCAATGAGACTAGGACAAGGCTGTGTGACTAAACTGAGCAAAAACAACATTAGTGACCAGATGAGCAAATCTGTGTGGCTCCTAAAGAAAAACAGGACACTTCTGTTGGGAAGCCTGCCAGCCTGAAGCATAAGCAGGTGTATAAAATTTTTGTAATATAATTTTGAGATGGTGTGTACATATAAATGCAACAAAGACATCTAATTTGTGGGTGTCACTGCTTCAGAAGTGATCACTCTGGGACCCTTCAATGCCACATATGTGAGTGCTATCATTAAAGGAAAAGACCCCCATGCATTTACATCCAGTCTCGTGTGCCAGCCTTGCAGCTGATTGCAGCTCAGCCTCAGCAGCGCCTCACAACAAACTCTCGATGAGATAATTAACTGGAGACATCAGCCCTGTCTGCTTCATTACTGCTGTGTGCTGCCTGCAGGTTCCCTCCAAAGCTTTTGCACCTAATGGCCTTTGCTGACAGCTCTCATTTTTCCCTATGTGCCGATTGTTGGCACTTCTCTAAAACACTGCTAATGATCTAATAAATAAGATTATGCAAGACTGGTTTGTCTCCTTGCAGCGTAAGTTAACAATGCTTTTACAGACCAGAGCAAAAGATATTCTGTTTGCCACAAAGAACAGCTTTCCCACTAAATTGAAATGAATAAACTGCAATGAGTAGAAAGTGTTACTGACCTACGACTGGATCACATTCTACTGGATTTCTATTGATGGATGAGGTTAAATAAGGCCTGAAATTTTGCCTTCTAGTTAATTTTTATGGCTTAAACATGAAAAAAAAAGAAGAACAGAAATGGCATTTCAGTCAGTGGGAGGAAAATAAGCAGAAAAGGAACCAAGGGAAACAGAAAATAAAACCAGTGAGGTTAAGAAGATCCACTGAGAATGTGGGTGTCAAATGGTCATGAGAGGGACAGAGATTACAGCAAGCCCTGATGGCCTCGTATTGCTTCATTTTATCTTCTGGCAAATGACACATAGGAGTAGGGGAAAGAAATACCGTGAGTCTGGGATTATTTTTTATTATTATCAGAGGCTATTTCTTGATAGAATGTTCTTTATAGAGTATTTCTTGCTGAAAACTGCAGAGACTATCACTGAGAACAGTTTCTTCCAGAGACTGAGCATCTGGCAGCAGCAGCCTTCAAATCAGCACTTGCAGCTTGCAGGATATGTCCACCTCCCTCCTGAAGCTCGCCCCTGTTTCACATGCACTTGTCATTTCTGGAGTCCCGACATGAGCAGTTCAACTCTACACTTCATATACCCTTGAGAGTGAGTCACTAAAGCTTTTCCTAACAAACCTGAATGCTAACCTCTTTCTTAAAATTACCAGAAGAAAAAAACTTATATAACAATAGGAAATTTCTGGCTGGTCTGAGATTTCCTTTGAGGACCTGCAATAATTTCACAAGCATTGTAAACATCGTCTTGTTACTTCTCCCTGCCCTAAGGGCTCACAGGATCTTTCCTCCTTTTACCCTCTGGCTTAGAGTGGCTCTCATTGCTGTTCTGTGAATTCAAGCTCTTGGGCTTCATTTTATCATGAACTTAGTTGCCCTTCTTTTTAACATGCGTAGTTAATTTACCTGTCTTAATTTACCTTTCTTAATTTGCCTTTCTGATTGTTACAGCTTTTTCAAGGCCTTACTATTATATTATTATTCTTATCCATACACCTTCTTCTTTTTTGTTATGCAGCATAAGTGCTACCCCAAACACATGTAATGTTATCCTTTCAGTTTCTTATTATCAGAGCATTTGCCTAACCTGCCCTTCCTCAGTCTGAGGCTCAGAGCTCCTCATCAGTGTCTTGCTTTTCTGCACAGCTCTTCAAGAAAGTGTTCCCCCTCTGCCTGCCTTTCCTTGCCCTGTGGATCTGGCTCAGGTCTGCACAACATATTACCTAGTTATTTCTTAGAGAACCAAAGGAACATGATCCTTTTAGGAACAACACAAAATGAGCCACAACATGTTTCCTACCTTCAGTATCTCTGCCTTTAATTTACTGATTTTCTGTTGTAGATTTGCTATCCTTGCTGACTCTGACTCAGCCGTCTCACAAAAAATCACCAAAGAACAGCCCTGGCCACAGCTGAGCTTCTCACTCATCTTGCTGTCCCTGCTGTGCATCACCAGCACCTCTGATGGCCCTGGCTACCACTGAAGATCCGAACCCTTTTGATCAGGAGTGGAGACAGCAATGACTTGAAGCCGGCCATAGGCTTTGTCCTGATTTGTTGGCATGTTAAGCTAGGCAATAACAACTCCCTAACAGCCTGATGATTAAATTACCTGAACTCTCTTTGTTCACATGGAGAATTTCTGGGGTGAACGAGAAGGTATCATTCTAACAGTGCTAGGAATCATGAAGTCTGATTTCTTTTCCACTTGGATCTCATTTGACTGACTTTGAGTCCTGCCTTTGGCTCAGACAGGCTTTTCCCTCATCATTAATCTTAAACATTAATACTATGTTAACAGCTGTATAATACTTTTCAACCTCTAGAGGGTTGAAACTGAAAAGGGGAAATAGATAAGGATTTTCTCACCATGTGGAGAAGTGAGTAGCAGACCTGAGATAAAATTTCTGTGTCTTGTTTTCCTTGCCCTTTTGTTCTGATCTCAGTGACATAACAACTATGCTTCTGCTGAAGAAAATCCAGACATAAGTAGTCACTTGTGCCTGCCAGCTCATCCTGTGTTTTCCAGGCATACAGAATCCTTTACAGAAAGGAGCCCGCTGCTTGATTAGAAAGGAGAACAACACAAAATCATTGAGATGACTCCTCAATAAAACTCAGCTTTAGAAAATTAAGGCAGGTTATCTGAAGTGTCCTTGCCCCTTGATGAGTTGTAAGTTTGGCATGACGTCCATTTTCAGCACTTGTGGTCAAATAATTTTCCCTCTTGTAAAACACTGTTGATTGAACCACGAGTTACGGTTCTGATGAGGGACTTTGAACTGGCCTGTTGGGGTAGCAGGCAGTTTCACATCAGGAGAAGCAAATGTACAACGAATGGGTAGCAATTTCCTTTGGGCACGATATGTACTTAGCTGACACGTCTGTGCAGAACAAAAGGCATGGATATTAAACCATCTGTTGCCTCTGCTGAGCGACAGTGCAAATTACTTCTGGCAGCTGTTAAGAGGTGCTTCAGTCAAGCACCTATAACTGTGCAGCTCTTCAGTAGAAAATTTGCTGATATTTTGAAAACATTGCAATACTTCACTAGTCTCAAAAATCCTTGACAACCTGTCAAAGATAAGAGTCAGTGTCTAAGTCTCCACACTAGTAATTACTCCTCTAACCTGCTGGAGAAAGTGCCAGATATTCACCTTCCTCTTAGGAAATGTGAAGGCTCTGGCAGCTAATAACATCTTTTTAATGTATTTAGAGCAATTGTCCATTCTGCTCCTCTCCAGTAATGTAGTTTCTGTAAACTGCTTTTGAGAGTGCTGTGAGAGTGCTGGCTGGTAGCAGACTTCCATTCTTCCACTGTTATTGGTCTGTACTTGTAAACCGTGACCCAAAATAGAAACGTGAGTGTTGTTTGAAGAGTCAGTATTTGCTGTGAAGAGAGTGGCTCTACAAGCAGGGGCAGATCCCTCGGCCTCTGCTGAAGTGAGTCATCTCCCTGCACACAAGTGGTGCTGTCAAGTTCAATAAGCCTGTCCGTGCAAGGCTCTAGGATTGGACTCATCGGCCTCCTGTCATCCGTGGCATGGGGACAAGGATGTGGATGGCTTTTGCACTGCTGATCCTCTGCATATTTGTGCATGTCTTTGTGAATCTACTCTGAGTGGGCAAGAGTATGTGAGAGAAAAATGCAAAAAGGGTGAAAATCAACAGAAAATTTCAAGGCATCTTCCTCCACCTAAGCAGAGTCCATCAGAGTTAACATGCCATTGCGTGGAAGTACTGCATTGCATATAAAATTGCTTTCTTGGAAGAGTCAATTAGTTGCAAAGTCAAGTAGCCAAACATTAAAGAGAGCCAAAGTTTAGGCTGCTCACACCCCATTATTTCTGTACTTCGATGTTTCTGCATTATAATAGAGCTTTGAATGTCACGAATATGTAGCATTTAGCTTGTTTTTCTATGGGAAGGTGGCCCTTGGGGTCATGCTGTTTGTGCAGGTGTGTCTGCTTGACAGTGGCTCCCTCCCTAGCTTTTGAAATCATCCAGCAGTTTCAGCCAAAGCCTAAAGATACAATACTGACATAAATATATGGAAATCAGGACACACGATCCTTTCTCATGCAGTGAGTTGACAGTGAATATACAAACCCCTGGGGGAAAGCAGTGCAGGGGCAAACACAAGCAGCGATGGGTAAGCAGCGATGGGAACAGCAGCCTGGAGTGCCTACGCCTGAACCTGTCTTCTCAGGACTGAGAAAGACCATTACCTCTGTATTCTACAGATGGGAAACTGAGGCTCGGTGAAAGGACAGCTCAGATGCTGCTTCCCTTATGGAGAGGAGCCTCCTGAAGAAGTGCAGATGTGTTTCTTCCAGGCAGGGGCTGAAGGAATTGAGGGGAGTCTGAGCTTCACAGGGGTTTGTAGCCATGGATCAATGTTACTTCTCAAAGGTGAACACCTCTTTTAAACTAGTGCTCAAACCCCACTGTGTCCTGTGAAACAGAATCTAAGATCTTCTGTGCAGCATGTCGTAGTGTCACACCTCTAGCTTTTAGAAGCCAGACCCAGTCACATGCTACACCTCCTATTTGCAGACTGTGAAGCCTTTTGGCATGCCAGTATTGTAAGAGCCAAAGGTTTAAAGATTACGTTTCTATGTAGGTGTAATAGCTTTTCTGAAGCCAGCTAATAAAGCTGAAGAAAGCAGATGAGTTTTGGGGCATGTACGCTCCTCAGGAAAGATGAGGTGAATTTCAAACCTAACTGCATCTTGGGAACAATTGTTCTGGGTTTAATTAGACCTGTGTCTGAGCGAGACATCTGACAGCACCCATGGAATATAAAGAAGATATTGGTGGTTATATCCTAGGGGGAAAAGAGATGCAGGTAATTTGGAGAATAGTAATAGCATGAGGTAGAGCATTGGGAGATTGATAATTGGGAAGGGTGCAGAGAGGAGGATGTTAATGTGTTCTAAAACATTAGTATTCAGGAAAGGGATGTGATACAATTCCCAGATTTACCTGACAAAGATATTGTAGGATTTTCTTTGAGAATCTGGGCTGGAAGATCAGAAATGGAACAACTACACTATAAGAAGCGTTGCCTGTTGAAAGCACTTCATCCCAGATGACTCTTTTGAAGACTGTATCTTTTGACAGGCTGAGAAAGAAGCTTTCTTTTGCCTTTACAAAGTTGTGCCTAGTGCATTTCAAACTCCCAAGCATTTGGCAGATCTTCACTGTCTCATATTAGCTGCTAAACCAAGAATTCCTTCTGGTGAAGAGTTTTTAATATGACTTGGTAACCAAGACTACTCAATTGCTAATTGAGGGGGTACAGCAATGAAAACAGGATGATGCCTCAGCTGCGTGGACCATCTCACTTGCTATTGATATTTGGATGTTGGTCAGGATTCCTGTTTTTTCTGTGTGCTTAAGCCCAGATGAGAGGTTACAAGTTCACTTGTCCTTGTCCCAGGAGGTATCAATTTGTTGGGCTGCGCCCATCTCTGAGTGCTAGAGAAAATCACCACCAACTGGTAGGTGACCAGGCAGCTCCTTCCACACTCAATTTTCTAGGACCCTGAAAAGCAGGATTTGGCAAATAGGTATGGAACAGAAATTTCACTGGTTGCCTCAGCTGATGGTGATACTTCATTTCATCCCAGAAATGGACAAGGCAAAGTGGATCTCTCAGCATCCTTCAAGAGAGCAGGCCACAAGATTCCTACAGGTCAGCTCAGCCACACAGATGGAGAAGTCTGATCCTGTGGGGTGGACAGGTTCCCTGCTCACAGATCCACTCATCCTGGCATTGCTGCAGCCCCTGCATGGCGAAGCAGACCTCAGCCTCCTTGCCTGGGCTACAGCATTGCCAGAGCAGGTCTCAGGGAGCTGCTTTTCAGGCACCAATACATTTCTTTGCAGCATCTGTGACCTAAGAGGGTCGAAGGCTTGTAGTTGGGGGTGTATTTGGTAAAAAATAAAAAGATAGTCCTTATGCTAGCAAGAGTCCCCAGTTTGCTTCTCCCAAATTTAGGTCCATATTTCAAACCAGAGCTTTATACCACACAGTGCTAGGAACTCTTCAATATTGGCAGTGCTGGGGTTTGTGCTCTGAAATACCTTTAAAAAGTCACATTAATGTGACATTTTGTGACACCGAGTCTTGTGGGTGAATCAGAACTGACACCTGGAGTGGATAATGCCGGCTTCCAGGAAAGCTGCAATTACCTGGAAAGGAGGGCATCCTGCTGCCGAGTTTTTCAGACAATGTTTACATTCAGTGTCATTGCAGATCCCCTTCTTGCTCCTGCCACATACTTGTCCCTGCTATAGTATCAATACTGAGCAGAAACCTCCTCATGGGTATTCCCCCACAACCCTCAGTGCAGTGGTGCTGGCCTTGTGCTGGATTCTGCCCTAACAGCTCAGCCTGGCACTTGTGTCCCTCTCCCCGCTGAGATCTCTGTTGTGAAAAGGTGTTGGGGAGAAGATGCTGGACCAGGGGCAGCAGCAGGGCCACAACCTGGGATTGTGTCCAAGGGCTCTGTGGAAAGCTGGGGTTTTTGGTGTGGGCTCCCTGCCAGTGCACAGCATGACAATGACAGGAAGAACTACACAAAGTCTTCAGTGATGGCCTTAAGTTTCTCTGCTCTTCAAAATTCCCTTTGTGGACAATAATGCATACATCAAAAAATTGGAGTATCACACTCAGTATGTGACTGTGAGCACATCCTCTCACTTCTCTTTTCCTCTCTCATGTTGGTTTTGAAGAGGCAATTAAAACCCAGTGGCTTTTGTCACCGGTGGTGCAGAGGTGAACAGCACCTGACCTGTGTGACTCTGTATGTGAAGTGCTACTTGGTTTTGTGACAGCAGCTCAGCTCTCTCATGGTTGCCTCAGAGATGGAGTCTGAGAGGCCTTCATTCCTTTATTTCTCTAGAAGATCCCAGGATGCCTTTGAGGCAACAGCTAAGCCTAGCTGGTGCCGATGCCAGCTGGAGAGCTCATGGATCCTCTCAAGTGAGCACACGGAGAAGGTGAGATCCGTGTGGTATGGGCACCAAAGAGCTGTGCATTGCTGAGGTCCCTGGACTCTGGAGCCATCATTCCAGTTGGAAAGCCACCTATGGTAATTTTGAATTAGCTGACTTCCATCTGGCAGTGAGTCATGAAAGTTCAGCTGCAGGGGATGAATTCCCTGTTCCTGGTACTTTGCCTCAGTGGGCTGATGTGGAAGGGGGGAAGGTGAGAAACCACTAGCAGAGGAGCTGGGGCAACACATGGCATTTTGTGTGTATTTTGTTTTCCACATCAGACCCATTATTTGTATTCTACTCACATGATGATAAAGGCTGAGCCTCACCTGGATGGCAGAAGATGGAAGTTACCTTGGAAACCGCAGGAGCACCTTGATGGCTTCTAGACAGCTTCTCCCTGGCTACAGGCTTTGTACACACCAGCAGCCAGCTGGTCTTTTCCTGAAGCTGCTGCTTTTCCATCGTGCCTTTTCTCCCTGGATGGGAACCGACCACTTTGATTTACCATCCCCTGGTGCTCTGGGGCATCAGACATGGAGTGGGGTTGCACTGGGAAGCAGCAGTAGGGATTGGCTGAACAGAAAAAAAGTGAACTCCAAGCAGTGGAAAGGATCATTAGTCTTCCATGGCCTCAGTGTCAGGGGTGTGTGAGGCCCTGCAGAGCAGACACATGACCCTCCTGTGGGTCAGGGAGAAACACCTAGAGGTCTTTACCAGATGATGATGATGGGTATAAGGCTCATTGAGGGATGTGGTGGGAAAAGCATTTTTTGGGATTTGTTTTGGGAAGTTTTCCAAGGGCTGTGGGAACGTACAAGTTCAGGGTGTTGGGGGATGGATTAAAAGCGGGGAAAGAAAGGAATTGAGGTGGATTGGAAAGGAGCAAGTGTGGGGAGAAGAGTATAAAAAGGGCAGGTCAGTGTGCTTGCCTGAGCCCTGCCTGCACTTGATCACTCCAATCTGTTCGGTATTCTCATTAAAACCTATTTTTATCTGGTTTGAACCAGAGTGTTCTTTCTGGTCTTGAGTGGGTGTGTGTGAGCACAGCAAACGTGATGCTGGACTGGTTGGTGAGCAGCAGAAGAGGGCTGAGTGGCGCAGCTGCAGCAGGGCTGGGGCTTGCATGTCCAGCTAGCAGCGAGGCTCTGTGAGAGAGACAGTCAGGTAAGGACAGAGAGAAGCTGAAATTTGCCCCAAGCTGTCAAACTCCCGGCCAGGTGTTACATGTGCAAGGACAAGTGGCTACAGCCCTGTGAAGTGAAGCAAGTGGTTGCAATGTTAAGCAGCCTGGGCCACTTCTTTTTTCCCCCCGCCTCTAAATGTGTTTATGAGAATTGTTTTTGAATATTTATGTTTGGAATAATTATTTGGAAGAAGTCACAGCTGCATCTGCTCCTGCTGAAGCGACAGTTTGTGCTGCTGTCTCCTAGAGACCTTAAATTCCCACTCTGAAAGAAAGAGCTTGTTTTTTAAAACTAAGGCTTGATTTCCATGCTGATTCAAAATGGGTGTAATTTCAAAGAGCAAAGGGACTTATTACTCATTTAAGGACCAATGTAAGAAAACAGATGAACAGAACCAGTGGCTGTTGCAGTGACAGCCACTTTGGGAGGACCCAGAAGTGCCTGCTATGAAAAAATCAGCTCTGCATGGGTAATGCCTCAGCCTTCATGTCATGTTTGAAAAGAACAGGAATGCCACATTTGTGTGAGACATTGTTGAGGGCCACCACTTCCCATTCACCTGCCAGAGCTGGAAGCATCAGGGAGATGCATTTCAGAGGTGCACAACGATGGGGAGCCGCAATTGTGTTCCTCAGGTAAAAAGACAACATCTTTCTTTGTGAGCACATGAGAAAAATCTAAAGATGTTGTCTGAAAGACACTGAAGAACTTGGTTTTTTTCCCCCTCAGCATATAAACCACTGCACACAATTCATAAGGACAGGAAATCACACTCATGTGTTTTATTTGAGAATTAGGTAATTATGCAATTAGATGCACTGTAGGCAAGTGGGATGGCAGAAATTGAGGATGCATGCACAGAAAGTTTTCACAGATTCTGTTTTTTAATGCTATATTACTCTTAAATCAACACGTGATTTGTAATTGGCTGGCCAGAAATAACAACAAATTTACATTTCAGAAACAAAACAAGCACCCAAGCTCAATTAGCCCTGGACTCTCAGAGTCTTCTAGAGCATTTTAAATCTTCGTTTATGCAGAAAACCCCCTTTCTTATTGGCCAGAAATATATCAATGTTTCATCTCAATGTTTCTTTCTAGAAGAAAGCTATTTCAACAATGCCACCTTGGTGCTATCAACATGATGCCATCAAAGCCCTAAATAAAACACATTTCTATTGCTGTTTATTATCGGTGAAATGCAGTTCATCCAGAAAAGCCAAGATGCACAGAACATCTGCCAATATCCATTCTGCAACAGCAAAAGCAAAAAATAACTCCACAAACAGATGCTTACATTAGAAGAGCACAGAGATCTTACCCAGGTATTATTGTATCACAGTTTAACAATTTTTTTCAGCTCAGATATTATGGTAGCTCAATAAATTTGTCCTGAAGACACATACAAAACAATCAGTACGTTTTCTTGAAATGTCTTTATTGCTTTTAATTGTTCCTTGGTAACAGCAAACTCAATTATTGTTTTTTGGTTTTTTCCTCCCTTTTTTGTTATTAACATATAATGTTCCTTAAAATTCCTTTTAAACACCCAATGTATCATATCCCTACCACAAAAACCTTCTTTTTATTGACTATACTATGAATTACACACCTATTTAACATTTCAGATGGAGAGGGACCATAGTCTTGAGCAGGAATGTTCAACATCAGTATAAATAAAGGATGTCTATGCCAGCGCAAATCAAAGGCAAGCATGCTAAAATCTAGGCTGGTAGACTTTCCACATCCAGGAAAACCTCCCTGACATTTTTTTTACAAAACAGGATTTCCTGATATACCTGGAGTCAATATGCTGTGATACAGGCTGGCACTGCAGAATAGCAATAGCATACATTAAATCTGTTCTGGGAGCTGGTTACCAGAAACAGTGCATAGTAATTATGGTGAAGATTCTCTGTGAAATAGATTCTGGTTTTTAAAATGACATTCTGAAAAAATCACCTCCTAACATTTCAGCAGGAACACTTTACAACTTGTCCAAATTGTAGATGTCTCATCTTTTACCATAAAAGCTCACAGAGGTTGTAATTTACTGAGCTACTGCTTGTTATAATGACAATTTGAGAGAATGGTCTGGCATCAGTAAGAGATGATTTTTTGTATTATTTCAGTTCAAGAGTTCACACAATTTACACAAAGTCATGAAAAGCTTAACTTGAACTCTCGACAATTCTACTTCCCCCACCTCAAGTTCATAACACTGACATTATCGAGTCTTTAAGAAGCTGCCTCAGAGTGGTGGGAAAAAGAAAAGATTCAAAACTAAGTTCCCAGCTCTCATCAAGGCTTCACTAATTAGAACCACGTGTCCCACATAGGGAGGGGTTAGCTAACGATGGCAAAGGGGCTGTTGCAGTCCCGTTATGAGAGCTCTCCTGTCAAACATGGCCTTGGAGAGGGCAGGAGACCATGATGGGGGCAGGCAGGGCAGAGTGAACAGCAGGAAGCCAACTGGATGGCAAGGTCTGGAACCTGTGACATCTGATGACCTCTCCTTAGTCTGGAGGGGCCAAAGAACAAAATGAGAAAAGAGCATATAACAACAAAATCATGGTACAAGCAGCCCCCATCCCTGCTCCAGACTTTGACTAAGCCAGGACTGTACGATGTGCTCATGGATTATTTTTTCTCAACTGTGAAGATTTAGCTAGTCATGCAATGCTCACCCTGTCACGGCTTTAGTTGCCTAAAAAAACCCCAGACATTTCTAATACTGCTTTTCCAATTAAGAAATCTATACTTGCTCAGATGGTAGAAACCTAATGATGCCTTGTTTGCTGAGTTAAAAAGCATGAGGCACTAAGAGAAGTCTGTTTTAGGGGAGGAAAAATAAATAGCCCTTGTTTAAACCCTCCTCTCACCTCAAAACAAAAGGCTCAGAAACTGAAAACTGAATAAATTAAAGGCAAACACAATACAAAATCAGTCTCCCTTCTGAAGGCAGCAGATTTTTCAGGCGGCAAAATAAATTGTGTATTGAAAAAGTGATATCTAAATACATTCCACATAAGCACTCATTTGCAATGTTGGAAACTCTCCAAGACTTCTCAGCACATGAAACCCGTGCCTCCAGCTCACACACAACTGCAATAAAATAAGACCAAGTTTTTAACGATTCATTTCTGGAGCTTGTTAGGTCACTGCTCCATTAAACATGAATTAACCCAGACACCATCTCTTGGGGTAGCATTTTTTTCAAATTATATGAATTCTTTCAAATTACAGCAAACCCCACAGTATTTAATACTTCCAAACAAATTTCCAGCATCTCATATCTAACATTGTTTTCATGTAAAAGTACTTTCACTAACTGCTTAAAAAGGATCCTAAACATTATTTAAGACAAAGGGTGAAAGTAGAGGTCTGATTTTTAATAAGTAACACAGAATCACAGAATCATTTAGATTGGAAAAGACCTCTAAGATCATTGAGTCCAACCTTTGACTGATCACCACCTTGTAAACCAAAGCACTGAGTGCCATGTTCAGTTGTTTCTTGAACACCTTCAGGGATGGTGACTCCACCACCTCTCATTCCAAGGTTTAATAACCCCTTCTGCTGCTAACACACTGAAGAGGTAAAGAACTCTGAATATGACTGTAGACTTTTTCAAATGTAAGATTTATTATTCTTTTTTGATACAGAAGAGCTGTTCTGCTCTGCAAATTAATGAAAAAATAAGCTTTGTTTTGATTTTCACATTGTATGTGCTTAAAAAAAGATGGATTTCTGACGACAATCCCTACAAATTGAAACTCAGATTTTCTCTTCTCATATAGTACCATTTTACAACTAACTCTGAAAACCTTGAGGTTTTACTACTCTTGCTACCACTAGCACTTCCTGCTATAGTACAGAAACTATTCTGCATACATATAAACCTGTATTTATGTACAGACACAGAATCACAGAAATAAAAGCAATGGGCAAATATAAAAGCTGCCATTTGAGTTTATACTCCCCAGCAGGAACTCCAGTCAAGCAATGTTCTGCACACAAACCTAAAGGGAATTTTTTCATGGCCTTCAGGTCAGGCTCAGAAAGAGAATATTAAGCACGGCAGAAGAAAAGGGAAAACTGCCAAGTCCATTGTAAGATCTAATCTAGAGCTCCTTAAAAACCAACCTATTTTAATTAATTATTTTTATGCTACCAACAAAAAATATACCTATCAAAGTTTTAAAGTAGCAAATTTATATAATCTTTTTCTATTCCAAGACTTTCCTTTACTAGTTTAGTTTTAGTACAGATGATCCTCCCTAAGAGAGTATTTACAGACAAGGAAAAATAGTTAAACATCAGGATATTTATTTTGCATACAAATATTTACAGAAAAGTACTTACAAAAATTAAGTATTCAAACTTTAATTGACTTTACTTCAAAAAAGCTTAATGCTTTCATCTTATAAAAACATATTGCCTTTACTGTGCTCAAATTTACTATTCAGATCTCTGGATTTTCTTATAAGAGCTTTCTTTTGTGCTTCATCAAATCGATTGACTTTGAGATCCTGCTCTCGGTCAAATGGCCTTCTTTCCTGAGGTTTGGTCTTTTCTTCAGATGCTTTGCTCTTCAGCTTTTTCTGATGGATGTCCATGAGAGACTCTGACCTCTTTGACTCCTGGAAAAAGGGAGAAGGAAGAGGAAGTAAAGTACTAAAGAATATCAACAACATACGGAAAATCCAAATGGAAAGATTGAAGTTAGGAAGGCTAAACATTCCTGAAAAATAAGACAGCTTACTAACTGGATATAGACAACTATGATAAGTTGAGCATAACTGGAGTGGAAAGTGCGAGCAATCTTGTCTAGGCTAAAATACTAATAATGCACTGATATAGATAGCCATGATGTTGCAGACAGTCATAATGTTGCAGAGTATCTGCAGACAATGGAGAACAATTACAAAAATAATGCAAAAGAAATAGAAAAGTTGCTCTGCTGTTATTGGCAGAATGAAGACACCATGTCAAAAGAAATATCTTAAAGTACAGGCCTAGTTTCTTATAGGCATCCCCTAAGCACCTGGATTCGGTCACTGCTAGGGGCAGGAACAAGCTGGATCATCTAGCTTTCATCTTTCATGCACTGTGGTGGGTTTTTTAAAGTGTGCTCCTAATTTTGACTGATCTGTCGAAAGCCCACAGGACCAAGTCCCAGGTTTGAGCTGGACCATATGTTTTGCCAAGTCAAGGACTTCAGCTGCATTTCTTAAAGATCATGATCCAGCCCAAACACACCATAAAACTTCTGATTTCATGCAAGAGCAGGATTAGCTCTCACAAGACCATGTGGCCCCTCACTTACTCAGATACAGTGCATTTATGTATCCAAGCCAATTCTCTCATCAAAAATAGCAAAAGTTGAGCAGCTCCACTTTCTCATGATTTTCCTTCGCTTCCTGTGCAAACACTTCCTTTGCATCACACATGCAAATAGTTTATGCATGAATTAAGAAAAGATTCTCATGGAAAACAGAAAATAGACAATACTTATGCATGATGTAACTGTGTCAGTTTTGACAAAATTGCACCAGAGAATGTATGTGGCATCAGCATGAAAAGAATAAACTGCAAGAAACTATTTAAAGAATGAAAATTCTCTTCTAGTAAAATATCCTTGGTAAATGTCAGTGGAGAAAGAAATCGGAAAGAATAGAGGAAAAAACTTTAAAAGAAAAATACCCACAACCCACCACCTGGAAATCAGAAAAGAGTTGATTTAACAAAAAGAAAAAACAAACAACAACCCAAGAAACACTGTTCTGACACTTTGACACAACTCCATGAATCTTAGAAACAGCAAAGGCCAGCGTATGTTTTATTCTGGTAATGGTAGAGAACAAAACCCATAGTTTTACGTGAAAATTATTTTACTATATTCATAGTGATAGTAGAAACAGACAGTAAAGAAGAACCTTAAGACAGAATGCTAATAGCTCTGGATTTGCAAGTCTCCAAGTCAGGAGGGACATATGATTTAATGAACTACAAATAAATTATTGTAAATGCCAGATAAACATAATACATGTAAAATAAGCCAAAGCTGTGATTCTCAAGTTAACTGTCCACTCAAAAGACAAGACTGCTTTCTATAAGAGTTCAGGCCATACCTCAGGGAAGAACTGGAATTAATAGCTGTAGGGCAGGCAATGGTCTGCATACCCTGAGGGCCAGGGCTGACAGATGGAAAAACGAGAGGGAATTTGACATGGAGTACAGATTTCTAGTAGTCAACATCTGTCTGTGAACATTATCTGCTCCTGTAGAGACTGAGAAAAACTACATGTAATGAAGTTGCTGTAATGAGCAGTTAATGTAATTAATGACATAGGGTAATTAATGTGGTGACCTGCTTACCCCATCAAGCCTCTTTTAGGTTAATGCATATGTTTGCCTAAAAATTAAACCTGTATTATTGCTTTATTCTTGGCATGTCGGTAACTGGGTGAAGCAAGCTAATATTTGAATTAAGGTCCCAGCAACCATGTCCTCACATGAGGATGGTTTAAGGAAAGCACCATCTAAAACTGAGGCGATATACACAAACCTGAATTCTGTCACTTTGGAGAGGACTCAATCCTGCCCTTGTTAAAGTCAATGGCAAATATTCTAATGTCTTAAAACAGCAGTAGGTTTGTGCACTAAAAGGGAAAACTGTAGTGGCATCACCATGGAAACCAGCAGCACTAGAAATGAGAACCAGAAGAAAAGAGTGAAGAACTAAGGGAAATACAGGAAGAGAAGTATCTTGTGATTATACTTACATTGTATGAAGTCACCTGCTCAATAAGCCTCTTGTCTCTACCAGATAACACCATTTCTTCATTATCCTTACTGCTTGACTTTTTTGCCTCTTCTCTTTCCTGATGAGTAGAAGAAAATCACATGCTATAGTAATCAGAATGTCTGAAGTAAAAAGCAAGCAAGTCTATATCTACTTTAATTAAATCTGGAGGGTAAAGGCCATGATAGAGGCCATCAGATATTTTCTGCCCAGCTTTACAGAAGAAAAAACTGGACACGTTAATTGGAAATTCAATGAGCTGATACAGAGTATCTGACTACTGCAAAAAGGGAGTAGAAATAATACCAATGATACTTAATATTGTTATTTCATTGCCTTTATCTTTAAGCCTGAATTAGTAAATTTTTATAACAAAAAAAAATCTGGAAAAAAAATTACACTGAATGGCCCATGGTATCTTTACTTTGTTTTCACAGAACATCAATAACACCTACTGCCTGCAGGTGTATATGAATGCATAAATAAATGCTCACCTTGGCTTTTCTCTCTTTGTCAGCTGGAGTATCTGTCCAAATAGATCTATCACCTGATTTGTCATCAGCTCGTCTCTTGAATGTTCTTGGGCCAAATCCAAAGCTTTTCAACTCAGGTGGAAGCTCTGTCATCCACGATTCCCTGGTAACTTGTTTGGGTTCATCCTTTGCAAAAGAAGTAGGGGTGAGGGGAAGAGTGAAAAAAGCGTAATCAAAAATTACTGTCTAAATCTCTTAGCTTCCAGCAGAAATCATAGATTTTTTTTTTCTTTGTGTTTACTCCTGCAAACACTTATCATCCCAAGTAGAACTCCAACTGGGTTCACATAGAATCAGGAGAAGAGAAAGACAAATATACTCCAGCAGCAAAACATTTGAAATTAAGAAATCCAACTTACGCTGTCTGCTGAAGTAAGTTTTTCTTTCATTCTCTGAGCTCTGCGTTCAAAGTCTTTAGTCACATCAGACTCCACTGGTCCTTTTGCAGGCATTGGGCCTATAAGATTGTCTTCGTCCTCGCTACTATCTGTCAGCTTCCAAAAATAAAACATTTCTTTCAACCATAGTGTTAAGAGCATCAAGAAACACTTTAGCTTTATAGGATTAGAATGATTTTGTCCAGAAGAGCATATAAACCTAATGCAAAGCATCTCCCAGACAGCAAAAACCTGGATTAAAACCCCAAATTAGACCTGTTCTAGCATTTTACAGTAGATATTTTGTCTCCATTTTGCCAAAAGAAGCATCCCTTGTCTGAGGCAAGACTGTGGGTAAAGGCAGTGGCAGCACACAAAGCCCCACTACTTTACATTGCTCTGCACACAGCCACACAGCCTCTGGGGCCGTGGGTAAGTTTGGAACACGCAAACCTACAACTTTCGTACTTTAGGCTTTACCATCACTAGCAATGGTTGGATGCATTTCCCTAATAAGGATCACAATTTCACACTGCAAGAACTGTCTTGAGCTCAGATTCTGTAAGGATGCCAGAAACACTGAAGTACAAGGTAGGGGTACCAGTGGCCTGTAGGGTACTACGCCTCTGGGTGTACAGTATCTCCAACTCTAATCCCCTGGCTCTGTCATTTGCTTATTCGATCCCTCATGGATCCATTCAGGAAGAATTTTTTCACTGAAAGGGCTGTCAAGCATCAGAACAGGCTGCCAGGGAAGTGGTGGAGTCACCATTCCTGGAAGTGTTCAAGAAACAACTGGATGTAGCCCTTAGTGCCATGGTCTAGCTGACAAGGTGGTGATGGGTCAAAGGTTGCACTCGATGATCCTGGAGGTCTTTTCCAACTTGATGATTGCATAATTCTGACATCGCATTCTAAGCAATTATTTGCAGAAGTGCTAGTAAGAATAAGTTTGTAAGGGACTAGATGGCAATAAGAATCTTCAGAGCTGCCAGGGGTTGTACAGAAAGCTCACTGGTCCCTCCCTCCATGTTCAAGCAGAACAGATGTGGATGGAGGCAAAACTCTACAGAAAATGGTGATCCCACAGTGCCCTGGAAGCAAAGCTAAGGTGCCAAACATCTACAAAAGTGCAAAGGTTTCGCTACAGTCTGACTGTGCGTGATAAAGCAACAGGAGGAGGATGACAAGGCTGTGCAGCCAGGAAGCACAAAGCATTACTTGAGAATACACAAGATAGTGAGTCATTATACTCACTAATGCAAAGTGAAGAGTCAGCATCGAATAAGCTGCCTCCAAGGATGTACTTGAATACAAAAAAAATTAAATATTTTTTTTAAAAGCCAACAAGAAATTAGTCATATTCAAAAATAAGAAAAAGAGTATTATTAGGAAGAAGTAAAAAAGAGATAATTATTAGGAAGAGAAAAAAGGTAAGTTCTGCAATACCTGTAAAAAAGCTGATGCTAGAAGATGTATTTACGAGAAAAGAGACTTTTTTGTTTGCAAAATATAAAAGCAGACCAGTTTTGACATCTCTGCCTCAAGAGATTTGTCACTAAGATAAATTGCTTAATTGTTATTTGGAGTTATGAGATGATGAGTATCTCAGAAATGTCAGATAATCATTCTTCACAATGAATTACAACAACAGTCGCTGTAGGAGGCTGGAGAATTATATGCTTTGCAACTACTAACCAAAAAAGTGAAGTTTCAGAGCAGCCTCTGCATCCTTTCTTCCTAGCGTGTCTAGTGTCTGGAGTTAAATGCAAAAATATAAGTATTTTTAAAATAAACAGAATAACCATTAATTCTCCCAAGGAATTAATATTCAGTTTATCATAGCCTGAGATTCAGTTGCCTAAGCACTGGTATCCAGCACTATTTTGTGTGTCTTAGGGTCTCCTGCCTGGCTTAAGATGTGCTGCTCAAGAAAGGCACGACCTTCTCTAAAGGTGCTACTCCCTACCTGCCAGCCCCTTCCCCAGGCAACTTGGATCCCTCAGAATGGTACTGGAAGCTCATGTTCAGAGACTTGAATCTTCCCCATACTTCTACCTGTATTTTATCACACATCTTGTTCCTGAATGTTCTTCAGTAGCACATGCATTATTTTGCAACCAGGGATTGCAGACTACAGAACTTCTGCCTAGTTATTACTTAACATGAACAGAACAGCCAGAAAACACAAATCAAAAAGGTCCATCACTGCCACCATCCTGCACCACACCTCACTCCCAGTTACAGGTGTCATCTTGCAACTCATAAGAACAATTCAGTAACACTGTAATGCCATTCTTGATTGTATTCTTTTGGATAAACTTCTTTAAAGGTTGTAGCCACTAATAAAGCTCTTTAAGGAGGTGAAGATGTGTGAAACATTCAACTGTTTTGCTCCCCCATCAGCAAAGGAGTAAAAGCCGGAATTACCTTCATTCTAACAATTTCATTACTTCCTTAATGCCTTTAAAATCTTGAACTTTGCCAAGATCTTCACTTATTAAGAATAGCACAACAAAAGAAATAATGAAAAAATGTTAGGAAGAATTACTGTGCCTGCAGTTTAGGATGCCAAGATTGCTTGTGTTCAGTGAGTGCACCATCTATCTAACAGCAAAAGCACAACAAATCACCAGGCCTTTTGGATTTTTTTTTTTTTTAAGGCTTATTTATGCTCCAGTATTTGACTCCAGCAAAAATATGCCAGACACTTCCTGGTCCAAAATTAAACTGTCATCCTGGGAAGTAAGTCTAGTAGTCTCTTTCAGGCTGCAACTTGTTTAACCATTTCAGATAGCTTGTACTAAAACAAAAGGCTTCTGTTTTCACAAACCTGGGGACGGGATTCTGATGAAATAGATGGTCCTATGAAACATCTGCTACTCCTGGTGTCCTCTGAAGGTTTCCTAAAGCCAGGCGGTAATGCAGGACCTATAATGGGCCTTGACAGTGGGGGAAAAAAAGAAAAAAAAAACCTCTTGATTTTTCAGTTGAGGGGGGAAAAAATGTAACAGATCTATATAAAAATAAAAATAAAACATTGATGAGAAGTGTGACTTTCCTTCCTCCCCATGCCAAGTGTGCCCCTGTGCACACACACCATAGAAATAACTGAGTAAGAGCGTCTCCAGTTTTCAGGAGGACCTGCACAGACAGTTTGGATGCAAAAAAATGCAGGAATGTTGCAACATGTAGTCAAGGAAATCCACTTTTTTCTTCCCTAGCTTCCTTCACCAGATTCTAGAGCAATGAAAGGTGATAAGACAAATATACACTCCTCCTTCTCAACCAACAAATCCAATTCTATACTTCTTGCCTCGCACCTCAGCTTCACTGTCCTTCAAAAAACAGAAACAATGAACCGCTCTGATTTTATTTCACCTTGGAGCGGGAAAGAGAGAAGAAAAGTTTCGTGATTCCAGGTAACTTCATTGATTTGGTATTATGCAGCAGCTCTGCAGGCAATATAACTGAACTGTCTCCACAAATATAGGAAGGTGAGTATCTCTTTGCAATGGTGAAAAGACTACTACAAACTGTGCTCAAAGAAACTGTGCTTGCTATATTGAAAGTCTTCTGTATGCAAATTCCTCTTAACAATCCACCATAATATTCTTTAAAGCTAATAAAAACTAATTAAAAATGCAAACAACTGTCACCTGAAGACATATCCAAGTGACAGTATACTCACAATGTAACAGTAGAATTTGTTTATTATGACCTTCAATTGTGAGCTTTAGGTTATCAAACGTAACAACACACGAATTGAATTTGCTAATTATGGTCTTTAGTCAATCCCATGTAATCTAATCAGTACAGCCCTGCTGTAGTGATATTATTGTCAGGGTTTAAAGAGTGGAAGTAAAAGGCAGAAAGTCTTGCTGAAGAACCAACTACAGATGTCCAGACAATGAGGAAGAAAAACAAGCTCAGGCCAGGACAAGTGTGCTGGTGAGGTTTTAAACCCAAGCAAGATGTCTGGGTTAATTCTGAAGTTCCATCCCCACCTAGCTACTGCAGTTTCATCTTCCTTCCTTCCTGACTACGCTCTTGTGAAGACCATGTTTTAGATTCCTAATATAGTTTAAAGAGATTGAGTTTAAACATATACAGATACAGCCAAAAAAATTCTTTTATTTTAGTATACAAGTACCTTTATTTTGCATGGAGAGACAGTTAAACCAAACTATTAAAAAAAATCTCTACTAAAATACATATGAACATCTCTGCTGTGGGCTAGCAGAGCTCTGCTGTGGGCTAGCTCTGTATCTGTGCATTGCAGCCTGTGAAAAAGAACCAATCTCAAATGCTCTGTCTTGATTCTATCACAGCTCAAAGGCTCTTTTAGGGAATAGAAAAATGGTTCTCATATTCATCCTTCCCATTTCTTACGCTTTTTCCCCCACATGAACAGCCCTGTCTCTTTGCTCTTTCCTCAGCAGTACAGAGGTGCCATGATCCTTGACGGTTTCTTGGATGTCCAAAGGGTCTCTGAACAGGTGACTTGATTCTAAATACTAGTAATATATTAACTCTGATAATGTAATTACTCTAATAATACATTAACTACTAACAAATAACTGGTAAACACATTTTACTGCTGTTTGCAACTTCAGTACCTATGTTTAAAAATACCCCCCAAACTTACGGGCTAAGCTTTAATTTAAGGAATATTGCATTTCATATATGGCAAAGAATGTTCTGCTATTGGACTTGGGAGTTCTTGCTAATGCTTGCTTCAAGAATGCTTTCAGCATTCTTCTGATGTATAACACAATTTTTTTTTAAGATAATCTTTGCTCTTTACCTTGACATGCGAATGCCTCAGAGATATTTATGAGTGCTGCACTTCTGTCTAACATTGATAAATTGTAATATAATTTTCAAAGTTGAAGGAAATCTTTTCACATATATATTTTATGCTGTAATGATTCAAACCATTTTCAACA
Organism: Acanthornis magna; assembly: GCA_036785705.1. Lineage (NCBI taxonomy): Eukaryota > Metazoa > Chordata > Aves > Passeriformes > Acanthizidae > Acanthornis > Acanthornis magna. The sequence continues at coordinate 22,479,218 of JAWUZG010000090.1, forward strand.
AGCTGCAAATTGCCACATGAGCTGCCCCTCATCATGAACACATTTGCTTTGACAAGTCTGGAAAAGATGTAACAGAATAAAAGCTTTTCTGAAAGAACGAGTATGTCACACAGAACTAATAAACAGCCTGTCCATACCCTGAAACAAACGACCTGCATTTGTTTCAATTATTCATGGCTCAGTTGTCAGCTGGCAATCTGCTCAAGGCTAAGGGCAATGCAGCAGGAGACAGCAGCATTGTGTCTGCGCCCTGCACAGCATACATCCCTCCCAGACTCCCAGGTGTGTGGGGATGGATGACAGACAAGGCTCTTCCCACACATCACACTGTTCCCCCCTATTCAGGGAATCAGGCTGGGTGCAAACCAGCTCTCCTCAATCTGCTTTCTCAGTGAGTGCTAGGAGCAATTGGATGGTGAGGTAGGAAAGAAAATAGAGCATGTGCCAAGTGCCTTCTACTGCTTTAATCTCTCCTAGACACAGAGCAGACTCTTGCCTCAACGTCACAGAATCACAGAATATTCTGAGTTGGAAGGGACCCACAAGGATCACCAAGTCCAGCTCTTAAGTGAATGGCCCCTTCCTCTTCCATTTTACCACATGAGTATTCATGTCAAAAATCAAGAAAGCAAGCAGACTACCTCTGCTGATATTAGAAGTTACAAGCATTTATTTCCTTTATTAGAGACTACATTATTTTTAATGACCTGCTAAATTGTATAATTAAAATGATACTTTGTGCATATGGAACACAAGAAAAAGGAAAAAAAAATTAGTTATTTTCGGGACCATCAAAACACCAAGTGAGCCCACTGAGCATGCTACCCACAACTACAAAAGAATTTTTGATTACAGCAAAGTATAACCAAATGTACATGAAGAAGATACTTTCAAATAACCTTAGTTATTTAACCTTATTTTCTTAGCTGCTGCCAAGCATCACAAAAATGTACCCAAACTAAAAAAAAAAAAAATTAACTTTGAGATTTCTTTTGAGATGATATATTACACACACAGCTCAACAGTAAATTGAGTCACCTTCCTAGAAGTGAAAACTCATACCTGACAGGCAAACATGCTTTATTTTATCTACCAACTCCATATTGCTCTGAGGAAGATAAAAGTGATCAAGGGACTCTAGTACTTTTCATCAGAAAGCATCCCCTTGGGAAGAACCTATGGACTATCATTTCAAATCATAGAAGGAAGTGCACAGATTGATGTAAAGACTAAAAGTCTGTGAGACACAGCTGTGTTCTGTAGAGAAAATCCATATAATATTTTTTGGGGGGAAATATTTTATAATTGTAAGCAATCAAAGGGAAAACTTCCTGATAGAGACCTTAAATAATGCTTATTTGTTTAGACCTGACAGCCTCTTTTCTAGAAACCTACACTGTTCAGAGTAGTATTGTACCTGGAGACACAAAAACAACAATCCTTGATGCATTAGCAAATGACTTGGTATTGCACCACACAAAAGCTAACTGCCCTACTCCCTCACACAGCAGAATGAGCTACAGACCTATGTACCTGTAATTTGTTTTTTCTCCACCGATCTGAGATCTACCAAAAGAAATGGAAGAAATTTGACATCCAAAATACATCTCAGAAAATTCACGTTAGTTCTTTTACTCTCCTTCCAACCAGGTCTAGGAGAGCTGTGTGTTCTGTTTCAAGGGAATGCTGTTCCCATTCTCAGAAAGTGGAGGAAGCATTAGCTCTAATCATCTGAATCTGAAGTGCACAACTGAAGTGTTCTGTAATAGTGACACAAAATATTTAATCTAAAATAATTGTGTTTTAAGGAAATGAATCTGAATATAATTCCATTTTAATTACCTCTCTGGAGAATCATCCTGTTTTTTAAATCCAGGAGGAAGAGCTGGCCCAAAAAAGCCATCATCATCATCGTCTTCATGAATTCTTTTTGGCTTTCTGCAAATACAGATTTCACTTAATAATTACCTTGACATGCATAGCAATTATCTACATTTTAAAAAGGAAAAAAACCACACAAAATTATTTCATAGGGTCTTATGTACTAAATACTCTGCCGTTGCCAAGGAAACAGTGCAAAAGGATCCAAAATTATTTGAAGCAATTAAAAAACTGCGAGTATAAGCTTCACTCCAAAAACACTCTGACATTAAAAAAAAAAGAAAAAAAATTGGAAAAAACCCCCAACACTAGGAATGTTTTTGCTGTAGAAAGTTTAGTATAATGTTGAAATACCCTTTTCTAGCCACAAAGTAATTAAAAATTCAGCACACTTCTTTCTCCATTTTTATACACTGCATTTTGAGTAGTATTTTTCCCTGTTCAATTCTAATTAGCTGGAAAACTATTGAATAAGAAAACAATAAAAAAGTGAGTAATAATTACTCTAACTCTCATTAATATGGCATAATGGCCGTCAAGTCTCTTATACAAGGCTCAGAGCAAACACACAAAAATTCCTAACATAGCAATTGCGAGTAATCAACCCAACTAATGAGAGTATCTGATTATTGATAAAGAGATTCATGTTACTTGCTAAACAATTCAGGTTTTTTTCATTAGAGTTGACTTAATTGAATGCATAAATGCATGTCCATAAACAGCTCTTAGGCCTCTCAAAGACAGCCAGTACACCAAAACCAGGGCAAAACTCAAGAACCAAATTCTTATGTACATGGTAAATGGTGTCTGTCCTTAGTATAAACATGCAAAATTGCAGAACTAAAATAGAACATGTAAATGCAGAGGTCTGATTGCCCCAAATAACTTAATTCCACCACGGGGTGTCAAACAGGTCAGCTGAACATCCTTGGCCATGAAGAACACGCAGAACATGTAATCACAAGTTTTACACAGGTACAGAGTTTACCTTTTTTTATACCTTTTTTTTTTATACAACATTGTCCCTTTCTCATAAGTTAGATACATTACATTTGTAATACAATGTAAATATACAAATAATCCAAGAACATACTCACTTGGGTGCTGGATCTCCGTCTGTCTCCTCTTCAGAATCTCTGTTTGTGTCTCTGGGTAGAGGAAGGGATTCTGAGTCTTCATCACTGTCAGGAGTTTCTGAGCTACAGCTGCTTTTATAATCTGGAGGCAGTGCTGGTCCTGCAACTGAACATCCAGAGATTTTTGGCATCATAAAATCACAGAATGGTTTGGACTGGAAGGGACCTTAAAGATTATCTAGTTCCAATCTCCCTGCTATGGGCAGGGAACCTTCTACTAGACCAGGTTTAATAAGGATACTTATTAAATGTTTCAAATAAGTATGATCTATCATGGCATTTCCAAAACACATATCTACTTGGAATTAAGTTTATTTAATCACTGCTCTCTCTAGCATTCAGAGCAGATATCTAAACCACCTTCTAGAAGTTACTTCTTTCAGCACCGTATTTCTATGAACAACCTACCTAACCTACCCTGAGCTGTTCTAATTTAGGACATTACTAATGCATTAGTACTTGAGCATCTTCTGGAACAGGACTAGAAAGCCCTGTTTTATACAACAACTGATGTACAATGCCTATAGCATAAACCCCTATATTTAAAAGAAACTCCCACCTTAATAAAGCATTTGAAGCTTACTAGTGAAGAAACATGTAATTTGTACATACACAGCACGGGAAGCCATAAGTTATTAAATGGGAGCATTTGTGACCATAAAGTATTAAATTAATTGCCAGCCTGCTTTAGGAATGGTTAACGATTAAGGTTATTCCCAGTTCAGCTAAATGTGAACAGCAAGGACAGATTTAAGTACTCTGCTGAAAAAGGGATGATTTAGGCATTCAGAGAATGAATTCAAAGAATTGCTGCTGTCAGAAGGACACAGCAGTGGATGGAGCTCCCATGCTCCAGCCAACCCTTCACCCTTTGGGGCAGTGAGGAGGTGGGGGTATCTCAGCAAAGTTAAAATTCAGACACTAACACTGCTAACTTGCCTGAGCTGTTTCTGGCCCTGTGCCCACTGGCAGACACTGATCTTTATAGATTTATTTGGATACAGTAGCATGCACTGTGGGTCCAGAAGCAGCTTAGCCATTGATCTTAACAACAAATGCCCAAACAAGGCCCTCAACACAGATACCCTCACAGGCTCAATCAACAAGGAGTCAGCTGGAGCAAGCAAAACCCAGCAGTGGTCCCAAGATAAAAGGCCTTCCCAGATCCAGGGCAATGCTCACAGGGCCAGCACCCATTTACACAAACACAGTACAAACAGCCCATGTTCCCGTGTAATGCAGATTTGATTCTAGTGATGATTTAGCACCCTGAGACACAGGCACCATTCCTCCCATTAATATTTCAAACACTGAGTACAAGACTTGCACGACAGAGAGGTGCTTTGGTCAGGAAAAGACATTGTTCCCTTTATGAATAGTCAAGGGTCAGATGAAAGATATATGGTACCAGGAAATTACATCTTCAGTTAAAGAATTACAACTTTTTGATAGTACAAAATACAACCTGATGCAGATTATGGTTCCATTGTTAGCTGACAAAGGCTAGGCAGAAATCGAGTCCTTCGAGTGAGCTTCACAGAGCTTTTAATCATTTTTAGCACAAGACACGAACAAGGACAGTCCACGAGTTGCAAAGCATCCAGGCAGATCTGCCACTTCTTTGTTTCCTGTTTTAATGGAAAAGTCTAACTGGGACATACAAATCCACTTCAGCAGTAAGAAGGGAAAAAAAACAACCCAACAAACCACTTCTCTCCCTGCAAAAAGACCCCAAACACACCACTCTAGCCTATAAAGGTAAAATAAGTTCAAGACGAAAGGAAACAAACAGATGAATGATAAATAGGAGTAGAAACTGCTATCAAGAAGTCTCCTTTTTTGGTATGAAAAGCATTTTTTTTTTAATATAAAAACTTGCACAACTGCTTTCTCCAGACACTTGACGCCCTGGCATCATGCAAGCAGGCTTCATTTGCTCTAAATGCAAAGGAAAGGGCTTGAAGTGAAAGGAACAAACTCAGATGAAGCTTGATGAGTCTGATACTAGAGAGGAAGAGAGAAGTTCTGTGAGCTGCACTGAACTAGTAAAACCAAAACTATTTGAGGAAGGAGACTAGTCCCACAATGTCACGGCTAACATACATACTTTCATCCCAGTTCCTCTCTGTTATGTTGGCAAAACTATTTGCATGGGCTGTGCTATAAACTGGATCAGGGAACTTGAGGCATAAAAATAACACTGCAAACCCCAGCACTCCCCTGTAAGAACGGTTTGTTCATGGAACTGCAGCCTAAGCAGGACAAACAGAAATGGAGACAGGGACTGACTAATGAAGGGAAAATGGCATTTAAAGCCTGAGGGCTTTAAATTGGGCATGCTGAAAAGAAATGGAGAGACTTGGAATTAAAAATTAATATGGTCATGGTACTGACTGAGACTAACAATCAGCACAGACAAAGATATAGATATGGATCAGGGTGGTTTGGGGAGGCCCAAGAAAGAGCAGAAAGGTAGGAATGGAAATTGCTATGTGTAAATTCTGGGAGCATAGAAAGAAAAGGGTGAGGAGGAAGGCCAAGATCTAATCAGCCATCTAATCCCCAGGAGCCACTGAAAAGTGGAATTGAAAGGAGGAACAGAGGAGAGCTCAAAGTGTCAGCAAGCTAAAACTAATGAGGTGAGGAGGATAAATGGATGTAGCAATGGTAGAGCAACAGAAAAGTAACCAGGGCTCAGAACAATTTGGAGCAGGACAATTGGATAAAAAAGTATGAGAAGAAAATTTCGGGGATAGAGAGGACCAAGTGAGACTGAAGTGAATGTTTCACAGCTACTAGAAGTGACCATCCTACTAATGTTTCTCTGAATTGCCTTCTCCAGTGAGCTGGGTCTGGTGACCATCTGCCTGAAAATTAAGTTAATTCAGAAACCAAATTAAAACCTACTTCTTGTTTTGTTTTGCTAGGGTTATTTCTGCTGTATTTGGGGATTCTAAGCAATCTACCACACCATCCAACATGCACTGGGAAGCTCTCAAGGACCGACAGAGCCTTTCACCTTCAGCATAGCGGTAGGACAACTCAGACATACCACATCAACACATCCGTATTGTAACAAATGTGGCCTCAATGCTGAAAGAGACAAAACTCCCTTCTGCATCTCTTGTTATTTTTAGCCATTCCATAGCACTTCTCTCCTGCTGGTACAAGAACAGGGACAGCAGCAAGCCCTGGCACAGAGACAGGGACAAATGGGCCAAGGGAAGCATGATTCCTCCAGCCGGAGCAATTAGGCCAGCTTCAAAGCACTATTGTGAGATGAAGAATTGGGAGATAAGTGTGTCCCACGGGTTGGACAAGCTGAAGAAAGTAAAGGATTTACCAGGGATGAGCTTTTGGGTCTGTCCAACTACCATTTGCTTCCATCCTGTTCCCGATTAAGGGTCACAGAAGTATTACGACCATCACTTCTCTGATACCAGAGGTAGTCCAAGGGCAATGTGGTTTGTCCCATGGTAACAACACCAAGTGAGTACTGCAGGAGAAAGTGTCTGGATGCTCGTGTCTAGAGGGGTGGTGGCAGTGGGGCTCAAGGTGGGCTGATGTTTGCTACTGACTGTGGTGCACTTCAGCCTGCACAAGGGTATAAAATGCTGCTGGAGACTGGACCAATTGGTCTCCCAAGGCTGCAGAGAACTCCCAGGTGGACTGCCCCCAGCAGGAATGTATTAGCAATAAATCTAATCTCAATCATACATAATCACTCTGTCCTATTTCTTATGTCTGTCTGAGAGCCTTCTATACTACAGGCTGCTCAAAGTCCTACTTCATTGCTGCTGGGAGACAGAAACTATTAAAGTAGAATTTAAAAAAAAAGTGCTCTTAAAGAAAAGCAATGAGCAGCTCATGTATCAGTGAGACTACTAGGAAAGGAAAAATAATGGAAAAGCTGTTCAGCTTCAAAAGGTGAAGCATCTCTTAAAATAGCTAGAAAAAACAAGGGAAATTGTTACAGAACAAATTCTAGGCCCATTTGACTCGAAACCAAGTAAGTGTTGCAGCACAGAAGGTGCTTGTGGCAGCCCCACCGCATGATTTTTGTCACTCCAGGTGCAGGGCTCCAGATGGAGCTGTCGTTCTGTACAGCAAAGTGTGTTATGCCAAAGTACTTGCTCTCCCTTTTTCCTCTGCACTGCAGCAATCTGCCTCATGGGGTGAGCAGGGATACTTAGCTGTTGCAAGTCAAAGTCACGAAAAGTTTGTAAAAGTTATAAAAACAACCTCCCAGTAGCAGGGGTTTGGGGTTTTGTTTGTGTTCAAAGGCAAATAAATTCCTTCACCCACTTCACACAGACATTTCCAAGCAGATCTTGGATCAGTTGCCAGTGCAACTGTTATACCATGGAATTGATATACACTGGGACAGAGAGTGGACAAACTCGGCTGAGTAACCTAGACCAGACACTGCCAAAACACCTGATGTCACAAACCCATGGCGCAACGATAAGTTTAACTTGTTTTGTTCAGTGGATTCATACATGCTATAGATACTTGCAACATGCATCAGTTTGTTGATGAAAAGTGAATAAACCATCAACATGGATATGACCAGGAAAGGCTGCATCAGCTCAAACAAGCATGTACTTAAGGCTTCTGCACACAGCCAGGCTCTGGACCCGGAGCTTGATGTTGCCATGGTGTCAGCTAATGCAGCAGCTTTGTCCCTCTTCCTAGTGCTCCCTCTTCTGGATTAAAAAATTCGAGAGCAGACAAGCACAGCAAACCTTTCCCTTTGGAGCTGCTTTCTTTGCAGTAACCAAAGATCACTGACACACTGCCAAAAACTGAATACATGCACTAGTGCCCTGAACCTGGATTAAAGACAAGGAGTGCAAATGCTCAAAGTGCTGCTTCCACAAATACCGCTCATACAGAACATGCAAGAGTTTAAGTGGAGAAACGGAGCTCCAGCGTGGCAGTCAGCTGGTCTCGGTGGGCTCCCACTTCTGACGTGAGTGCTCTCAACAGGAGAGACCCTGGCAGTGAGGCACCACAGCCCCACTGAGCGCCAGTCTGCTCCACATCCTGCGCTACACTGCCTGGAAAACCACAGCTGATGAAGCGGTTTGCTCCGGCAAAGGAAAGCACGCCGTATAGGCCCAGTCTCCTCTTTTTCTGCTCACTAATTCCACACTTGGAGCTACTGAAGAGCTCAGGCTTCAAAGCACACGCGAGACTTGAACAGGACTAAAGTAAAAGACCCAACGCAGCATTTTCCTAAAAAAAAAGTTTTAGAGCGTTTCATACCTGTACCATTTCATCGCGTATGGTTGTGGGGTTTTTTTGTTTTTTTTTTCCCTGAAAAAATCACTGTAATAACCCCTCGGGAAGTTTAGCTCCATCCAGGCGCCGCACCGGCACACCCCGCGCTGTGACACCCTGGGCTGCAGAGCCGCTCTATCCCACTCACTGAGCATCTCCCGCCATGGAACACCGGCTGCGGGGCCCCGCTATCCCACCCACGGAGCGCCCCTCGCTGTGGAATAAAGGCCGCAGAGCCCTGTTATCCCACCCCCGGGCGCATCCCACGCTGTGGGCTGCGGAGCCCCGCTACCCCACGGGCCCCCTGTGCTCTCACCCTGGCTGAAGTCCTCGCCCGGCTCGGCCTCGGCGCGGCGCGGGAAGCCGGGCGGCAGCGCGGGGCCGATGAGCTGCCGGGCCATGGCGCAGCCGGCTCCGGGGCGCAGCCCGGGCCTGCCCCGTCCCGCTCGGCTTCCCTACTCCCGCCCCTGCGGCGCTCCGGGATGACGCCACGCCCGCCGGCAGGGCTCCCTACCTCCGCCCGGACGTGACGCATTTAGCGGCCGCCGCCGGACGGGCCCCACGTGGTGGGGTGAGCGCACCGGGAGCGGGTCTGTATCTGAGCGGCCTCTCCCGGCCCGACATGAACCCCTTCGCCTGGTACCCGCCGCCTCCGCCGGGGCTGCCTCCGCCGGGCATCCCCCCACCCTTCTTCTGCCCGCCGCCCCCCTGGGACCCGAGCTTCTGGGGTGCCCTCGGGCCCTACCCACCGCCCGGCCGCTACCCGCCTCCTGACAGCCACCCGCCGCCCGGCACCTACGCGGCCGCCGACAGCTACTCACAGCCCGCCGAGAGCTACTCGCAACCCGCCGAGAGCTACTCGGAGCCCGCCCAGAGCACCCCTCCCGCCGACAGCTACTCCCAGCCTGCCCAGAGCTACTCGCAGCCCGAGGGCTACCCGCCTGCTCAGAGCTACTCTCCTGCAGACAGCTACTCGCAGCCCAAGGGCTTCCTTCCCCCTCACAACTACACCTCGTCCGCCGCCTGGTTCCCGCCGGCCTACGGAGCGCGACCGCAGGGCCCGCACGCTGGTGAGGGGCAGGGGAGAAGGTGTCTCTTGGGCCCATGGACTCCTTCGCATCCCATGCAGGCCGGGGCCCTGGGGGCTGTGCGGGGCCCTGGGGGCTGTGCGGAGCCCTGGGGGCTGTGCGGAGCCCTGGGGGCTGTGCTGAACCCTTGGGGCTGTGCTGAACCCTTGGGGCTGTGCTGAACCCTTGGGGCTGTGCTGAACCCTTGGGGCTGTGCTGAACCCTTGGGGCTGTGCTGAACCCTGGGGGCTGTGCGGAACCCTGGGGGCTGTGCTGAACCCTTGGGGCTGTGCTGAACCCTTGGGGCTGTGCTGAACCCTTGGGGCTGTGCTGAACCCTTGGGGCTGTGCTGAACCCTTGGGGCTGTGCTGAACCCTTGGGGCTGCAGGTCTCTCCCCATCCCTTCCCTCTCTTGTCTCTTCCCTAGACCGTTCTCCGTTGCCCTCCGAGGAAGGAGGGGAGTGTTTTGCTAGCTGTATCTGTGAATGGCTCATCTTTATTTTTTTTTTTTTTCTCTGTTCCGAAGGTGGAAATGGAAATTTCTCCCAGAAATGGCAGGGCAAGCAAGTGCCTGCATTTAGTAAGCGTTGTCCAGAAGAAAATAACAAGCCAAAGGTATGGAGTGGGGTCCCCAGTGTAAGAGAGACATGCACCTGTTGGAGTTGGTCCAGGGAAAGGCCACAAAAATGATCAGGGGGTGGAACACCTCTCCTTTGAAGGCTGAGAGTGCTGGGCTTGTTCAGCCTGGAGAAGGCTTCAGGAAGAACCTTGCAGCATCCTCTTAGTACTTTAAGGGGACTTAGGAGAAAGATGGGAACAGACATTTTAGAAGGGCCTGTAGTGATAGAATAAGGAATATTGGTTTTAAACTGAAGCAGAGTAGATTTAGACTGGACATAAGGAAGATGTTTTTTACTATGAAGGGGGTGAGATACTGGCACAGCTTACCCATAGAAGCTGTGGGTTCTCTGTCCCTGGAGTGTGGAAAGCTGGATTGGATGGGACTTTGAGCAGCCTGATCTAGTGATAGATTGTCCCTGCCTATGGCAGGAGGGTTGGAACCAGATGATCTTGGAAGGTCTCTTCCCGCACAAACCATTCTGTCATTCTCTAGAAGTGTCAGGCTTATGGGACTTGGCCCAAGGTACAGTAGAGATCCCATTCTCCTGTCTGACATGCTTGCCCTTACAAGAGAGCAAACGTGTGACAGTCTGTAACTCTTGAGCCTGTTGAAAGCTACATGTCAACCAAATTCTTGCACAGGTTTATGTCACCTTACTGTGGCGATGCCCGACTGCCTAAATTACATTAGTACTCTGTTGCATGGTCAAGACCAGACAGCCATATGACACTGATGCGTGTAGTGGGAGACAGAAGGATCTCTGCTGCCCTCTGAACAAGCGCATGTCATGGGAGAGCAGTTGTGGTCTGTCTTGGTAGGGAAGAGGCCTTAGGCTAATTCTCCCAGCCCTGGGTAAGTCTGTGCCAGCAGACTGGTGTGTTTGCAGGAGCAATAACTGATTGAAAGGTGGTAGTGGGAAGACCTTGAGGGCTGGCACTTTGTTTAGAAGACTAAGTAATTTGATCTTCACTTTCATGTCATGTTAGCTTATCTTTGAAACTTTTGAAGCATGTAACTGATGGCTTTATTAACACAGGTACTATTGATAGTGTTTCACAACTAATTAAGCACAGGAGTATCTTGTAACTTCAATCTTGAGATTATTTCTTGGTTTTTTTTCCCTCCTGCAGACAAAAAAGAAAAAAGAGCCAGTTTTCTCTCATTACTGTGATACCTGTGACCGTGGCTATAAAAACCAGGAGAAGTATGATGAACATATTGCACAGCATAAACAGGTTGATGAGTTTGGCTTCTTTTATTCACACTTTGATTTTTACCTTTGTTCCTGATAAGCAGTTAGCTGTAGTCACTCTTTGAGTCTACCAAGTCACTCTTTGAAATGGAAGGCTTAGGAAAGAGATTCCAGAGCTATGTCAAGAATTAGTGGGGGATTTTTTTTCCAGAATTCTGTGTGTGTGTGGGGGGGGTTCAGTTGTATTTTTGGTTTTATTACTGAAGCCTTTTTAGCTCTTTTTCTTGTGAAGTATTGCAAAGTCATAGGAATTAATTCATGGACATCAGTATAGCATATATACTATGTGGAAAACATTTTTAAAATCTGCTCCTTTATTGCAAATTATCCAAATTTGCAAGTATCAAAACTTGAAATTGGAGAGTCTTGCAAATTTTTATCTTAGGTACACTTCAGTTATCACTGACTACACCGGTTATTCTAAAATCAGATGAAATTTTAAAGTATACTTTCCTGCTGTTTTTACAATCACCTTTGTTTGGAAGCTGGGTAGCTTACACAGCCTGCGTAACAAACTGTACAGGCACCTGGCATTGAGTTTGTTTGAAGTGTGCTCAAAAGCTTGTTTATAATTTGTATAAATTGGTGTATTTTAAGTTCACCCTCTTATCTTGCAGTGCACAGAAGAAGGCTGTAATTTCAGTGCACATGAGAAGATAGTTCAGATACACTGGAAGAATGTAAGTATCTCTCTGGATCCAGAATAGAAGCCTGTGCCATCTTTACGATATCCCCTTTTCTCATTTTTGGGTGGTTTGCTTTCATTCATGTGGAAAAAAAATGTATCACCTCTGAGGAGGATCTGTTTTAAGACAATGTTGTGGATGAAAATACATTAAATACTTTGGAGTTTTCTTAATGGATTCATTTTATCATCTCTGTGTACGGTCTCACCAGTTTTCGAGATGAAAACAGTGTGATACCACTGTAGCTAAAATAATGATACTTTCTTTTTAAACTTAGGTTTCTTTTTCTTCCCCTTTTAAACACCTGTGAAATACTTTTTCCTTAGGCACATGCACCTGGTGCTAAAAGAATAAAATTAGATAGTCCAGAAGAGATTGCTAGATGGAGAGAAGAAAGAAAAAGGTAAGACTTGTAACCTCTGAATTTATTTTCCTGTATTTTCCCTGTGATCATTAGATGACAGCTGAAGGGCAGGAGCAGCACATAACTTGCTGTTGCTGCTGTTCCATTGACCCTGCGAAGCTCCTGCAGTAGTGGTCTGTCTCAGAGTGCCTGAGCCAGGAGAGTGTGAGCTGCAGACACTAATAATTTGGAAGATTATAATAGAAGGTGAAGTATTAGCCGAGAAGGAAGCAGCTTTCCCAGGTGTGCTTGATTTGGTATGCCAGGTTAGGTGAATGTCCCTTTAGCCTGATTACTGCTCACATTTTAAGCAGAGATATATTTGTGTGGTGGTTTTTAATAGCTAAAAAAATCTGGAACTATTGCATTGACTATAATTGTAGTAGTATGTGCAGATTTTCCCCACCTTAAGTTGTCCCAGTAAACCCCACCAGGGAGTTTTCGTAATTTTTTAAAGGCTTTCTGCATTGCTTGGTGCTTTTCTAGTGAAAGAGAACAGAAACCATGAATGATACTTTCTCAGGTAGTCTAACTTAATTGTATGCAGGGTGCAAGTTAAAATTCTACTGCAAGCAATATTTCTCATTATTTCTCATTCTGTGATGTGAGAGGGTATAACTTTTTTCTGTTGACCAGGATTGAAGTATTTATTTCATGGATTAATTTTTTTCCCTCAGAGCTGGATGGATTAAAATCTACACTTTTCAAGCAGGAGATAGATGCTGCAGGCTTTTCTCACTTCTATTCATAATTTAGAATATACTCTTGCAAGTGATCAGTGCATGAGTTTTGTTTCCGTGAGCAAGAGTTCCATGAGCAGTATCGGAAGTGATATAAATTTGATTTTGAGATCAGTGGTGATGAATTAAGGCAGTGTACTAGTTGCATGGGGTTTTTTTTATGAAAGAAAAGTGCATCAGTGGTCTGATGCAGTCTTATTGATGTATTCACCTTGCATTCATGTCAGAAAGCAATGTTAATGTGTTCTTTTTTTTGAACTTGACTTCCATTAGTAAGTTATTACACTGTTTTTGTTAAAAAAGAAAAATGAATAGAATTTATTGAAGATTTTTTAAAAAAATCTCCCATCCATTTTTTTCTGTATGGAGAAGCAAAATTTCTCCCCATGTAAATTCATTCTTGCAAGTTTTAATTTTCCTTTTGACATGGTTTTAGCTTTTTCTGCAAATTTCAGAAAGGTAAAGGGAAATCTTACCACTATGTCAGTGCATCACAGCAGTTAACTGTTGCACCTGCTGTTCATTTTTCACAAATGAAAATAATCTGTAGGTTCTTTAAAAAAAAAAGAAAAGCTTTTTTGATACAGAAACAAGAAATTATTTTCTCTCATGCTTAAAATGCCATCGTTAACCAGACAAAAATTGGTTGTGATCTGTGCAAATACAAGTTTGGTGTTAAACTAGGCGAATTTTGTTGTTAGATTCGTTTTCATTCCAAGTTTTCCTGTCATTCAAAAGATGCTTGAGGGCTTGTTTTTTATTTGCTTTCGGTTTACATATCGCTGTTGTGTTTCTCAATGACCTAATTTTCTAACAGGAGCTCCAAGGAAAAAGATCAGTACTTGTGTGCAGTCTTTGAATGAGTCTTTGCTACTCATTTTCAACTTTTCATACACTTTCCTGTTTTGGGAGGAGTTCAGGAGAGTTCCTGTCTAGTGGCTGATGCTGAGGTTTAAGTGTTGAAATGATGTATGTGTGTATAAGGTGATGATGCGCTCTCCTGCATACTAGAGCACCAGGGAAATGGGAATTGAATGTGGAATTGTGGTTAAGACTCTATGGGGAGTGGGTGCAGGGAATCACAGCGACCTTTATCTACGCTTACTTGTAAGGGTGATGCAGTGCCTGAGATAGTTTTGCTTAGTTTCTGAAGGATCTCATGGTAGATACTGTTGGTTTTACAGATGAATATAATTTGGCTGTGATACAACATTGCTCAAAGCCTTTGGTCGCTGCAGCACAGCAGCACAGTAAAATAAAAGGAAATAAAGTCGTGTGGTCTCAGCCGCCAACCAGAAAGGCGAAATGGGATTAGGACTGTCTGAGCCAGGGCCACTAGATGGAGTAGTGCCGTGTCTTATCTTGGTACTTCAGGCCTTCTGTGGGCATCGTATTTAGCCGTGATGGATGGGTGTAGAATGACTACCTGGGTGGCTTTTATTGCTCTTCGTACAGCAAGGAAGCTCTACGAGAATCCTTCTTTTTTAATTAAAAAAAAAAGGGGGGGGGTGGGGTGGGTGGGAGGCAGGCGGAGAGAGAAAGCCAGCTGGAACTTTTGTCAGGCATTAATTGGGTCGCCAGCAAAGCAGCAGTTTAGTACTGAAGGTCTGTTGTTGATTCACAGTAAACATTGCATTGTACAGAAAAAAAGGACACCAGAGGGAGTCTGAGCTATTAAGCAGTTTTGGTTTATGGTGACAGGAAAAAACCTTTTTCTTTCTAGAAGCTCCAGTCAGAACTAAGAATGAATCTTTTTAGGTCATTAATAGTTTGTTTCTAATTAGGTTGCAGTGATTTAATATGTGTGTTTCCACGCTGCATCCTGTCTTGCTTGTTCTTTCAGCCGTTATAAATAATTACTTGCAGAGTTGAGATTTTTCTTCTTAATTAGCTGCTGTGTTGCTCAATTGTGTATCCTGCTTAAAATCTTTAAGAAAAGAGCTTGTGTTTAAAGTGTAGCCTTACTCTCATAGAGGAAAGAGGAGGGGGAGAGCTGGTAAGGAGTATCTCTGGATGAAGCATACTGGGTTGGAATGCTGTTTTCCTGTTGAACCTGCTGAGCCAAGAAATCTAATTAAGCCAAGAGCAATAGAGATGAAGTTCCATGGGATCTCAGGGTTTCCCTGTGTTTTGCAGACAGATGGTTGTGAAGTCTGACATCAACTTTTCTTGTTTTGATTTGTCCTGTCCCCTCCAAGTGTTGAGAAATGTGCTGTCTTCAGCATATTTTTCCTTCAACGTGAGCTTAAAGGGAATTGTCTGCAATGCATTTCCTTAATGTGTCAGAATGAGGTATTGCTGTCTTCCCTACTTCGCAAGTGAGATCTGGGTCCTGCCAGCCCATCTGTTTCTCACCAACATTTCTTGAGCAATGGTTATTAGTAAGAATGTGGCAAGGCTGCTTTAGTGTTAAAGCAAATCATTAAACTTTTGCTTAGCCCCTAATATAACATTAGAGGATTTTCTTGAGCTTATGTGTTGCTTGTAAATTCTCCCCTTTCTGCCCCACTTTCTTTAATCTTTTGGGGTTGGTTTGTTCAATAGGAATTGTCTGTTTTATTTCCTTGCAAAACATCTGATATGTTGAGCATGTGCTTAGTGACTGAAGGCCATTACCATTAACCACACCACGTTTAATTAATTTGTGGTTCTCTAGTTGCATAATGATAATCCTAGAGTAGTTTGGAATCCTACCTGGTGTTGCATTTGTAGTAGCGGAATATGTAATGTGGAAAATAATTTATTAGAATTTGGTGAAAGTAGAGACGATGATGCAAAGTAGAAGGAATGTATGGGTAGATGAAGGTAAAAATAGGTACAATAAAGTTTACCCTGATTTGCTGAGATAGATTAGCAATAAAGCTGCCTCAGCTAACATATGGTTAAATAAGATGTGGGAAAGTTAAGCCAAGATTTTATCAGCTCTGTTGGGTCATTTTTGTTCCCTTTGGACTATCCATGTCTCCTTTGCTGTTGGCTGTGCATGTGCATTTAAGACCAGCTCAAGAAATTATTGAGGCATTTTGATCACAGTGCTGTTTGTATTAAAACGATGAACTTGTATAGCTCTTGACTCTGGAATTCATTGTGTAAACTGCTACAGAAACAGGTCTCTTTTCTGTTAGATGTTGGCAAAACTCTGTTTCTTCGCTGCTTGCTAAGAGCTACTTTACTCCAATGTTTATGCGAACAAGATAAAGTGTGCTGGCCTATAAAAAAATGCATGGCTCTGGCTAGTGCACTCATTTATTGGAAAAAATATCTATTCACTAAGACACACATGTTAGTGATTATGCTCAGTGTCACCATTCCCTGTCCCTGGAAGCTTAGGGTATCCTTTAGCTGGACGTCTCACTTTGTTGGGGTATATGTAATATACTCATCTTAGCCTGAAAACCACTTTTCTGATACTATCCTGACCATTTATT
This sequence comes from Acanthornis magna, assembly GCA_036785705.1. Lineage (NCBI taxonomy): Eukaryota > Metazoa > Chordata > Aves > Passeriformes > Acanthizidae > Acanthornis > Acanthornis magna. The sequence continues at coordinate 22,495,716 of JAWUZG010000090.1, forward strand.
CTGAAAAACTTTCAGTGTGGGTTGTGGAAGTGTCTATGGTTGGGAACTGCAGGTGCTATGAAATGGGGCTGCCTTCTCAGGCAGTCCTGGCTTCATGAAGTCGGCTGTGCCAGACCATCACACCCTGGTTTAACTCCTCCTTTTACAGTAAGTTGCTTAGGTTTGTAAAGCCCCGGGGGGACTGATGAAGCTCCTTGTGTTTAAGCTCTGACCAGTTGTTTGCAAGGTGTAAGTCCTGGGCTACTTCTACTTCAGTGGTGTTTGCAGGTAACATCTTAAGAACATGATTTTCTTAGGAGAGGAGGAGGGTGCAAACCCAAGTCAGCTCATTGGATTTAAGCATATGGCCTTTTATGTGGAGAGACTCAGTACAGGCACAAGGTAAAGGCAGTGAGTAAAATGCCATTTAACATTTGAGAAGAGCCGGAGAAAATAAACACAGCCACTCCAGATGCCTTCGGATGTGCTTCTGCAGGCATACTGGGACTTGTGACTTGAGCTCTCGCCAGCTGTCAGTTACTGCCTGTGTCAGCTGGAAGGGTGGTTTAGGAGAAATCTGTCAGTCTTGGCAGTGAATGGAACCGAAAGCGTTTGTGCAGTCCATTACGGTGGCTCGTGGAGGGAGTGGTAACTCACAGGAATGAAAGTGGGAGGCATTCATGTCTCAAATCGTGTTGTGAGAGCATGTCTGAATATGTCCTTAATCAGCATAAGTGCTGGAGCATTTGAAGACTCCTTTGCTCTAATATTTAGGGTCTTCCCTTATATTTAAAACACCTCCCCAATCTCTACAACAAGCTTGGGGATTTTTTGAACACAACTACTTATTTTATAGTTTGGTGTCTTCCTGGGGTCTTTTGTGTGTGGAGGAAAGCACCTTACCCTAAAACTGCAGAGAGGTGCCAAACACAGGGGTCTTTGTCAATGTGAAGCTCATGAGATTAAAGAGTTCATTGCACATTTGCTGTGTGCAGGGAGTGTTAGAACATGGATGAACAAATGTAACCAGCATGGAAAAGCAGAGGCAAAACATCACATCCCTGTGCTCGCTTGAGCTGTATGGCAGATTTCTGGGAAAAATCCAATGAAAATCAATGTTGACAGCTTTGTTGTTCAAATCCTCTTAAAGGAGACAAGTTCTGTAGTGTGTTTGTCTTGTAGAAAATGCTTTTCTTTTTCCCTTGGTATGTGGTTGAAGCTGTCATGAATCAATGTGACACTTAGCATTCATACTGTAACATGGGGGAAATGCATGTGATAAGATTAAATATTTAAAGAAAGATATGTGTCTTTTTGATAGCTATATATAGTGAGAAGCTGTTGTAGGTTTCTCTTTACTCCATTTTAATAGACATCAAATATTTATACTTTGTGTTTCTATCCAGAAACTGGGGGAGTGTGTGTGTGTTTCTCATTTACCACCTTTATCTCAAAGCACTGGGATTTAGCTAACTAATGTTTGCAGAGCAAGTAGTGTAGCCATTTTTGGGCTTTGATGGTAAAAAGGCTTCTGCACAGGCTCTGCATGTTAGAACCAGCGAGGCATTCGTCTGGAGGGAAGGGTATTAAGGGAGGTGGGGAATGGAAGAGAACGGATGGTTTGGGAGGTGGTTGTAACAGTGGATTTCTTTTCATCTGCATAATTTGGCAATTTTTCTTGAACCTGGCATTAAAAAGGGGCAGTGATTTTGGTGAACTAGAGGTCAGTGTGCAAGCACAATACTGAATATTGCTTGAGAAGGAACTTGTGTGCTTTTCCCTAACTGTCATGCTAAAGGAATCTTGTGCACCCAGAAGCTGTTCCTATAACTTTTTTTTTTTTTTAAGTTTACAAGAACTCAGCAGTTAGTTTGCTGAAGGCATGTCATTCAAATAATCCAACTGAAGCTCCATAAAAATAAAATTAGAGGATTAAACCATCCTGTTATGGGCTGGGGCAAATAGAGGGTCCGTGACTGTAACCAAACTGTTTGTCAGTACTTTGCTTGATGGGTTGGTAAGAATGCTAATGTGGTAGGTTTTGTTTTAATTTTTTTTTTTTTTTTTTGTTTGTTGCATCTGGATATGTAAGCATAAATGCACTCAGGTTTCTTTTCCTTACTAATGCCTCTTTAAGAAAGAAAGAGTCTGTTAAACTTCCTTGAAAAGTTTTAAAATCTGTAATGTTTATAGAGGAAGCTGGTTTGGTAAAGGGGGAATTGAGAAAGTACAGTGAATCCTTTAAGAGCCAGTGAAACTATTTTTTTCTTCTAGAAATTTTCCTACGTTGGCAAACATTGAAAGGAAGAAGGAAATGCAGATGCAAAAGGAGGAAAGGGGAGAAGTGCTGACTACCCAACAGTTTGGGTAAGTGTTTTGAACCAAGCTTGTTGCTTTCCTCCTACTGAGTTCAGAAGTATGCTGTCTTACTGTGGTCTCCCAGCGCTTACTGCTTCCACTGCATACACAATCTGGCTGCCCTTTAAGAGAGAACAGGGCATTTGACAAACTGTAGGTGTAATATTCTTTTGTTTCCTTCATAGTGCTTCAAAGTCCACTTCAGTTAAATGAAACAATAACTGTGTTAAAAATCTGGTATTCTGGCTTGTTTGAGAAAACCGCATTCTAGTGGCCTTTCATTAGCAGCGTAACCTTGGTCTGTGGAAAAAGTAGTAATGGGGTCAAAAGTCATGAAACATAATGATTCCACATGGTTTAATCCTTTATTGCCTGGAAATGGCCAACAGAGATTTTATGAGCAGATTTGACTTCTTTCTCTCCTTTCTGATGATAAATCAATAATCAAGTGAAGAGGGGAAAAATGATAGAGGGTAGAAGAAAGAGGCAGTACTACTTAAGTAATAATGAAAACTATATGAAAATAAGGTTAATTCTGTCTGCTACCATTGTTCTGAGCTAGTATTTACTTGTGTTGGATTTTTATCTGTTCTCTGCCTCATAAATTATTTTCCACTATGGTTTTCTTCTTTTCTCTCAGTTTCATTGTTAGGTAGAACCAGCTAACTTCATTAGCTCTGCTTTAGGACCTGTGGGAAGATTTTTTTTTTAAACAATGTTATAATGAGCCACACTTCTAAAATATCATTTATTTAAACTGGAATGAGCTGGAAGGAAGGAGCAGACTCAGTCCTAAGGGACTCTTGTTAAATGCCATGTGCTGCTGCATGGAAATGAAGCTGGGGTTTGCCTAGCTTTTTGTATAGGGGATGACAGCAAGCAAAACAAAACTTTTACCGTGGTAAAATGGTTGAACTAGTGCAGAATAAGAAGTTAGTGTAATTTATTAAATGTGGACAGTGTGAATTACCTTGGTGCAGCATGGTGGTTCAGAAGATCCAGCACTTACCTGCCCCCATCCAACCGATTGCCTTTCATGACTGAAAGGAAATATTTATGGAAGACTAAAGTAAAACTGCCTTCAAAGGATATAAAGTTGCAGGTGCTTTGTACCCAAGGAACCAAGCCTGGGCATTGAAACTAAAGCTGCAAACATGTCTGATATTATGTTTGGAGATTCTTAGGAGCAAAGATGAGTTTTCCTCTGTCACAGTAACAAACTGTTTATATCTACAGGTTTTATTTGCTAACTTTTGTGACCATGAGTCAGATGCATCAAGTAGTCTTAAATGTCCTTCAGCAATTCCATGCTGTTACATTTGTTAGTAGCTTCATATCTGGAAAACTGTTGGGGAAAAAAGCCCTCAAAATTGCAAGTTGTTTACTTTCACTTAGCAACTTTTTACTCTAGTTGATTCTAGAAATCTCTTTTTCTCCTCCCTCCCCTAAGCTGGTAGCACTCTAGACCTGATGAACTGTCCATAAGCTGTCATTTCTGCTTTGTATATCAGCAGTAAAGATGCTGGAATTGGTGTTTATCTGGCAAATTTACTGATGAATGAGGCAAAAATAGAATACAGCTTGTTCCCTGCAAGCTGTACTATTAAAGCAAATAGCTAAGTAAGATTTAGAAAGGATTAGATGCTTAACACTTCCACAGCGCTTTCCATTTGTGGTTCTCTGAAGTGCTTTACAGCTCCTAAGTCTCAGCATCCCCATGTGAGAGATTAGAGATGCAGAAGGACCATTTTGGGAGTCTGTCTGGTGTCTTACAGCACCTGAGTAATAGTGCACAGCTCTCCATCCCCTCTGAATGCAGAGTGAAGAGCAGGGTATCTGTCACGAAGGAATGGCAGAAGGTAGATGCCAGGCTGATGTTTGTTGGGACGTGTCCGTGACCTTGGGGTTTCTTCCTGGGTGTTTGAGGCCTCAGAGAACTGAGAAAGTTATTTTTAACCCGTGGTGAAGGACAGCACCTCTAATTGAGCCTGTATTTGCTCAATATGTTCTAGTTTGTACAACAACATGCTGAATTTAGAACCTGGTTGTACAAATTCAGAAGTGCAGTTTTCTCCCTTGTTGGAGTTGAATCACAGGAGTTAATATTAGCCTTCTTTTGTGGGTGAGGGACTGATGCACAGGAAGGCAGTGGCTTGCCACTTGTGCCACAGGAGCACTGTGGTGGGTGACGCCATCAGGGCTGAGCAATCGGTGTAGACAGTGTCACGAAATGACTGGAGAATTAAATTAAATATGTTTTGTTGCAATATAATGTCATTTTGAGTGCTATGGCAGGCCTTGTTCTCTTCTCAGGAAGGACTTAATAAGGCTGGAAAAGCACGGAAGAGAGGAATGCAGGTAATGGGAACATTTCAGAACAAGCCAAGTAGTGGGTGGCTTGAATGGGCTGTATGTTGGAGGCCTAGAAAAATTGCATAGGTGGAAGAGGTGAATAAAGTGTTTCTTGTGACTCAAGAAGGATGTGGTATCAAATGACTTGTTGAGACATCAGAATGAAGACAAACAAAAAGAAGTCCTTTGTCACAAAGTATTAGCAACTTGCTGCAGGATTTCAGGGGTGCCAGATGTGAACACAGCATCCCCCATCATGAGGCATGTGGTTGACTAGGGATAGTAGGACCTCTGCCATGCTGTAGGTGAGGCTGAGGCATGGAGGACTGATCAGAATGAACCATGGGGCTCATTCAGGACGGGAGATCTTGTGTAGTTTTTGCTGTTGTAATGTGCTGATGATTAGTTGCAGTCTTGTTTTGCTGAATTAAGTTTCTGTTGCTTGAAAATAAATATTTTCAGGAAGCTTAGGTTGTCCCTTCTGTATTTGCTTTTCTGTCTTGGTCACCTTTGTTCTTATATCTATCAGAGTTTGTTAAGCTTTCCAGGTGTCTGCCTATGAACATGTGTTTATAGGATAACCTGGAAGATTATGGAACCATAAGTGGAACCAGCATGCTTTGCTCTTCCTGTGTTTTAGAGTTTGTTATTTTGTTTCAGGTTTTAAAAAATGCGTTATCCTGGTGGACATATCTTTTATTCCTTTTCCTTGGAACGGAAAAGATGAATGGCATGTTATTTGGAGGTGGGAGTAGGTAGTCATTGCAGCTGATGGTGTCAGATGGCTGAATGGATTTGGTGCAGCAAGATGCTTCTCAAAGCTGTAACTAGAAAAAAGAGACTTCAGCAGTGAAAGTATGCTTATAGTAGATGCTTTCTTTTTAAACTTCATGTTGCCACTGTTTTGAATTACTTAAATGCTTAAGTGAAGAGAGTATTTGTTGGCTTTGTTATTTGAAATGAAAACACCATGTCCTCACACTGTAGATTATCGAGGAACTTGCTTAGCCCAAATACCTTTGGCCTTGTAAAAAACTGAAAACTAAAGGTCATGAACTTCAAGCTGTTCATTCAGGTTCCAGCTTTGTCCCGCTGCCCTGCCTGAGAAAAGGTGTGACTGATTTTATGGTTTGCCACCTCGTGTTAGCTGGGCTGGTGTAAGTCCTGGCGTCGTTCTGTGTTGCTGAACCTTAAACAAGGCCCTGAGCCATTTGGTTATATCAGATGTTTTTATTCTCATAGATTATCATCTGCATGAGTTTTGTGTTTCTATTCTCCAGCAAAATGAAGGGGATGTGGAAACCTCCAGAAAATGGAGAGGCTCCTGGGCACCAAGGAAGACACAGGAGAAGACAGTGGCGCCCATTTTGGAAGAAATTTAGGAAAAATGGTGGCAATTATCATGAACATAAAAGTCAAAATGAGGCCAATGGACCAGAAAACAGCATGTGTGAAAGGGAACATGAAAAGCAAAATGCTTTGGCAGGCCAAACATATGAGAAAGACATGGACCCTCTTGGTCTTCTGGCAAACGGTGATGTTGGTAAGATGAAGGAACTTGGAGAACTTTAAGTAGTTGTTTGAAATTTAGATGCCGAGACTTTGTGCTTGCTAGTCACCATTTTGGAAGTCTGACATGAAGTTTGTGTACAGCATTACACATTCTGATGTGAATATTGTACAGTAGTCTAAAGGATGTGTACCAATTTAGGTTGCTAAATTAACATGTGAGATAAGAAAATATTTGTAAAGCTGGACAAAAAATTAAGTACTTCAACAAATTATTTTTTAAAGACTGTTAAATATCCCTTTGTGGTTTTGAAAATAACAATATTTAGAATGTGAAAACAAATGAATTTCCTTATATGAGTTAAGTGAATTACTTTAAATGTCAGTATTTTTCTTTTAATTCTCTTCTTTGCTGCATTATTACTCTTGATATTCTCCATATGTGTGTGTTCTCTGAAGTGTTGCTGCTTAGTTCTTTTGGATTTGTTTTTTTGTTGGGGTTTTTTTTTTGTGAGCATGTCTTGTTTCCTCGTGCTGGCAGGCAGCAATATAAATTCTTCAGATGTAACTATTTATAATATAGTCAGCAGTGATGCAGTACTCTTAGAATATGGCATGTAAGCTGACTTATACTCTAGCTATTTTTAGCAACAAGGGCAGAATACATTCCCTGGAAAGATGTCTGATGCTGAGTTTTTCCTCTTGAAAACATAATCTTCAATTAGTGAGAACAAGAACTCAGCATCCCTATGCAATTTGTTTATTCCATTAATCTGTGCATGTTGGGAAACTTAAGTATGCTTAAATATATCTGTATTTCCGTGCAGCTTCTGTATTTTACTTAGTGATAAAATGTCTAATTATGCCAAAGTACAACTAGTGACTTCTGTTACAGTAGGTAGAAAAGAAATGTGGTACTTGCTCATTGCACACTATTGAAGCTATTTGCAACTTTTTATACAATTGAGAAATATAGCCGGAGCAAGTAATAACAAATACAATATAACTAAGTAGAACATAAAAAAAAAATAATTAAACACAAATCCATGATTTTGCTGTATAGGTACATTTTTTTAAGTCTCCTTTTTTCTTTTTTATTTTAATTCCCCTTGACTGGCTTCTAAGTCCTTCTCCTCCATCTCCAGAGGACTAAGTCCAGCAAGACTTCAAAACATATTATGAAATCCTTTCTCTTTACCTACACTTGATAACAAAACCTATAATTATATTTGGTATGCAAAGAGGGAAGCAGAAAGCTCCAGCTTGTGTTCAGGAAATCTTTTGTTTCTGTAACTTTGCTGGCAGGACTATAAACCAGTGGAGGCACCAGTTTGCCACCACATGTCTGTAGAGGGTAGGCAAATGTGGGAAGTTTTGTCAGTCCACAGCATTGAGCAATGGAGCCCAACATTAGGCTTGTGGGGTGCTGAGATGGGGATTTGGCAGCAAGGCTGGCTGTTGGCATGCAGGATTGTTGGGGAAAAAATCCCTCTTGCCTTTTCTTTCCCTGCAGAATCTGACAAGGATGAGGCAGCTGAGGAAGATGGGAGGCTGGGAGTGACAGTTGTCCCCAAGCAGGTGACCTCTGCCCTTAGCTCACTGTCGGTCAACTATGGCAGCGCATCTGACAGCGAGCCCGAAGGTGTGTAGAAACAACCTCTGCCCTTCTCCTCTCTCCTTCTACCCTGTGTCATCTGCAGTGATGTGGACTACAAGCAGGACTGTGGCTTTTTTTGCTGTCCTTTTCTCAGCAGCATGTCCTGGGTTGAGAGAGGAAGCATAAAATATCTTTGGTTAGGTTGCATGTCTTCAAATTTCCCAAGCCTTTTCTCCCCCAGCTGAGAGAAAATGAGGAACCTGTTTTCAGTCTTGCTTCAAATCATGCTTGAATAGTGCCAGGAAGAAGCTGTTATTGTCACCCTGTGAACTAATTTTCACATCCATAAGGGCTTTTTCCATAGAAGGCTGCTGGGTATTGCAGTAGGACTTGAACTGTCTGTTACTTAGATTTTGTGCTTCTCTGAGTGTATGCATCAGTGTGTGGTGAGGAATTGCTGCTGCTGCTGCTTGTTTTTACAGGTATTTACTATGCCTTACTTGCCCTGGGGAGCCTACCCACAGTTAGAAACCATCTAGCAGACAGTGAATGGAACTTGGGCATCCTCTGCCCTAACTGTATCATGATTTTCTCAGCAGCCAAATTTGCAGCAAGCTATAATGTGAAGCAGTGTACTTCTTAAGTGATAAGACAGCAGAGGTTTGAAAATCTCATTCAGGTCTTACTCCTTTTGTTTTTCTTTCTGTGCTGCAGAATTTAAATACCTTGTTTCCCTTTCTGTGAATATTTAGAGATTATTCTTTGTATTTATAAAGAAAACCCGAGCCAAACAAAACCCTCCCTTCCTCCAGGTAAACCTTGAACATCTTCACATCAGGTTGTGTGAGCAAGAATAGTACTAACGAACTGCCAGTGCATGGGGATATGAGCATGTTAAAGAGGCTTTTAAGTTTGAGATGAAAGTGTGTTCTTTTTCTTTAAGAAATCCCTGTCAAGACTGCAACAAAAGCTGAGAGAAACCAGGCTGTGCTCAGAAATACGCCTCAAACTACTCCTGTTCCTCAGAGTCGGAAATCGAATCAAAGCCGCCCAGAATGCGCAGGCACGACGTTAAGGAACTCAAATTCAAATGCACGTTCCCCCAGAGGGCCTGATAAATGGGGCAGGAAAACATTACCTCCCCTTCCCAAGCGCCATCCAACTCTGCTGGAAATGGTAAGAGTTTTAGTGCTAAAATAATGCCTCCTGTACAAGAGTAGAACTGCTTGTGAGTTGTTCTCCTCTTCCCTGCGGGAAGTTAGAGCAGTCTGTTAGCACAGGGCCTGGCTTAAAAATAGTAAAGCGAGTGTTTCTCTTGAAGAAGGTGAAGATGCTTTAATAGACAAATAGAAATATCCTGGCATGCATTCAGGTAATGACTGACTTTGGTAAACAAGAGATGACAACTGAATCATGTGTCTGAAATGAGCTGCACAAGGAACAAAACCTTTGTTTCCTCTCTTCCCTTCCCTGTGGTACTATCTAGTTGGTTTTGTTTGTATGTAATCCCAGCGGCCTTGATCTGATCTTTTTGTTCCCAGCTTTACTGTTCAGCCACCTTCCTCTGCTGGAGGAGCACACAGTTCTTTTTGCACGTGCAAAGAGATCTTGTTGAGGAGTGTGCTGGTGACTTAAACTACAGAGTGGTGTTGAGCTGCAACCTGCCTGCATAAGGGTTTCTCCTCTAGGCATGTTTAGATCAATCTGAGGAAAGGACAGCACCTTGAAGAGCAGCAGGTTGGTGTCTCAGAAGTGTAGAAAGAGGTTTGTAGGGGTGAGTCCAAGGTGTTCCCAGTAGCAGGGCAAAGCAACCCATTTGGCCACAAAGCTTTGGTCTCTTTCTTTAGAGAGCTCCGACAAAACCTTGGAGCTTTTATTGTATTTATTACTCAAAAGCAGTACTACCCTTGAGATTCTATAAATAGTCAGCTTAAAGCTGCTCCATCAAGGGAAAACTTGCTGTGGGAAAAACACAGGGGAAAGCAGGATGCTACTGACATCAGAGCTCTGCAATAGCACAGGATGTTTTGGTGAGAGATACCTGATAAGGTACATCCCAAGCTGCAGATGTGGGAGAAATCCCTTGGTAGTCTTTTTAGCACATAGTACCATTGCTGCCAAGAATTAAAGTTCCTAGTGACTGAAAAGGAAGTGTTTATCCTTTGTGTAGCTCCCTAAGCATGCAGTTGCCTTTATCACTTGCTCTTCAAAGTTGTTGGTGATCAAAGCAGTGATGACTCTGGAAGAAAGTCACATGAAGTCCCACATGCTGAGAGAAGCTGGCAGAACATAGGAAACCTGAGTTGAAGCTTGCCAGTATAGTCCGTTTTTAAAATTGCATTTTCATGAGGGTTTTTTGCCTTTTCAAATTGCTCAAAGTTGTTGTTTAAGAATGTGTATTGTGGCTGTGAATCATAGAGGAGGGCCTGAGGTTTGCAGGTAGGCTTTCGCTGTCCTCAGAAATGGTCGGTGTGTAAAAGCCGTGAGAGGGAGCAAGGTTGAAGTTTTACAAAATGCATCCAGAAAGTGAATTAGAATGCTTTAAAAAGGGTGTTTTATGAATGATATGATGCTTAAAAAAAAAAAAAAGGGAGGTAGGAGAATAGCTGCAGATATGTCTTGGCAGTCATCTGGCAGTGAGCTTGGGCACTACTAAAACATGTTTATTGTAGCTATGCAAGCACTAAGTGTGTATTTAATCATTCTCTGCTGACAAAAGCAAAAGCCTGTGTACTGTTGTTCCACTGATACCCATCCCTGCATTAAAAAATAAAATGCAAAGATACAGTGTTTGATAGGGTGATTGGTGCAGCCCATCTGTGCCTTAATTTGACCATTTGGGAGTTCAGCAGTTTCTTCCAGTCAGACAAAGAGAATATCACTATGCTGTCCCTTGGCTGCCCTGGAGTACATCTTGTAGTTCAGATGCAAGATTCCTGAAGGCTCATTTTAGGTGTCATCTGCTTGTAGTGCCTCTTATCAGTTAGTCTAAGTAGAAGTATTCAGACTTAAAAGTGGCCAGTGAAACCACTGTTGGAACTTGTAGCGAGAAAAAGAAGCTTCTCGGTGACATTACAAGCCAAACTTAGCCAAATCTTCTTTGGTGTGTTATACAGGTCTCCTGCAAATTATCAGGTATTACAGATTTAGCCATTTGCCTCAGATTTTGTGTTTGTTCAGACTAATAGTTCTGCTGACACTTGCAATGAAAAAAGTCCATTCAGCTCTCTGGCTGATAGGTTTCTTTTTCCTACTACCAAAATGAACTTCAGTGAGATTAAAGTCAATGAGGGAGGCCTCTAGCACTTTGATTAAGCTACTAGAATTAGGTTGGTGTGTTATAGCCCAAACCAGTTACTACTCTTTAAATCCATGGTCTGGTACCTGATGAAAGATGCCCTTTCCATGTATTTATCTTCTACTCAGAGGGGATTTGAATTAAAACTGCATGGGATATTAAATTGCAGATACAGTATAACTTAGAAAGTGTAAAGGATGCTAATGGACCTGCTACCCTGAGGTACTGGAATGCTGGGCCTGGTATTACAGTCCGTGATATGAGAACATCATCGTCTCTGATATTGCCCCGTGTGTCCAGGACCCGTGTGAGAGAGCCAATTGTTTAAACTGAAAGATGTTGGAAATTACTGAGTAGATCAGTACATCTTGTACTGATGCTTGTAGCCACGCTTGTATCAGCTACAGAGCAATAGAGGGAAATGTGCATCACCTACTCTATTTTTTTATTTCTAGTTGCTGGCCCAGGACATCCGACATGAAAGGAATGTGATTTTGCAGTGTGTTCGATACCTCATCAGAAATAACATGTTTGGACTTCATAATAAAACAGAACCACAGGCTGAAGCAGAAACTGAACAGTCCTCTACAATTACAGCAGAGTCTCCGATGGACAAACCAAATGAATCGAATTGTTCTTGTAGCTCTGACCTTCAGTTAGAAGGAGGACAAGAAGATGCATTATTAATAGCCCAGGGTGAGAAAGAACCTGTGGATCAGACGTCACAGACGGCTCAGTTGGCAGATGAGGACACGTGGGAAACCCCATCAGTTCAGTGTGAAGGAACGCTGTAGAGCATGTCTGTTGTGGACAGTAAAGCAAAGGCTCACATTTTCTACCCAACTGATGCTTTTAGAAAGACATCAGTGTAACAAAAAATCATTAAAGAACATACTGAGAGCTGTTAAAACCACTTTCTTGATCTGTTCTGCCCAAGGTGGCCATTTCCTTGGAAAAGATGTTGAGTAATTCCATTTCCACACAGCACAAAGGCAGCAGTGGCACAACGTATGACCTTCCCTAGAGTAGGTGTAGATCTGCAGATCCCCACTCTAGAACTTCGGAATTCTGAGTGTCTTACTTTCTTGTGAAACGTGTGTGAGTCCATCACCAGAGCCAAGTGGGATGGATATTCCTTATGTGAAGTCATGATCTGGTGTGTGTGGAGTATCTTGAGTGTTCAGAAGTATTTCAGTGTAGTTTCAGAATGATAATTCAATGCACACATTATTTTACTTCAGCTGTCATAAGATATATCCGATATAAATTTAATACATCCAGTGTAAAATACGAAAGATATAACTGACCTGGCTCAAAAAGTACTGCTTGTACCAGGAGTCTCTTCCTCCCTGAATTGATTTGTTAATTGAGCAGAGAAATGGAAATGAGGGTACAGGCTTTATTTATTTTAAAAATAAGTAAAGAAAGATGCTATAGCTGCTTGCATCAGTGCTGGATTGCTGTGTTGACCTCAGGTACCCAATACTGAGCCTTTGGCCTTAACTGCTGTTAGAGTTATTGCCTGAGGAATTAACTCCTGAAACAAACCCTCAATATTATTATCCAAGTTTATAAAGTTTACCAAGAGTTACTGGTTACCTTTTTCATGAACGTTGGGAATTTATTAGTTGGCCTTCTGGAAGGATGCCTTGGTACATTGTTACAATGCTCCTACATCACCCAGTGATTGGTTTTTTCATGGGTTTGTGCGTACATGCATAATATTGTGAGCACTAAAAAAAAAAGGCATCAGCCAAGGTTTAGAACAAATTTAGTCTTTTGATTGTATTGTGCATTTGTTTGCCAGAATGCTTCTTGTCAAGGGCAGGTGTTAGTTTGTCACATTGACACTGAAAACATGCCACAAAAATAATCTATTCTCAAAGCCATCGCTTTGGAATCTGCTCTTTGTCTTTTAGTCATGGTTAAATGTTGCCGTTAACTCTCAGGGACTGGCTTTATTTTCTTTTTCTTTGGTAGAAGTCTAGCCTTCCATTCCACCATCTGAAATAGGGAGACTCACATGGGGTTTTTTTATTGCCTAATAGCTATATTTTCTTTTCTTTAGTTCCTTAACTTGTGCCATACATCTCATTTGTGGAGTATAGGAAACAAGAAATAGTTGAAAATTGTGTCCTGCTGCTCCGCTATTTATAATTACAACTGCATATTGTGTTTGTAATGCACTGTCTAAATTTATAGAATTATATAAATACCAACACCCTTGTAAAAGTTGTGTGTCTCAAGAATATATGTGCAGAATAGAAGCAGTGATGATAAACATTTATATTTCCAAGGCCGATGATTCATTCTTCCCATGATGATCTCACGAGCCATCTCAATCTCACTGACTTGCCTCTGGCTCTTAGAGTTTTACTGCAATGGAAATACCAATGAAGAACACTCAGCCACGGAGATCTGGCACTCAAGCAGAACCTGGTTTCAGTGGAGTGGTACCAGTGCTGTTGAAAGCATAAGTAACAGCTGGAGGAAAATAAATGGATGTCTTAAATTTGCTACTCAATTGCACTTTAAACAACCCTGTGTCCTGTCAGAGCTTTCTTTGACTGTGCACTTTGACCTTGTGTTTAAATAGACAAAACCTTTACCTGAATTCTTTATACTGTTGTCATTATGACTTAAGAATATTAAACTTTCACACAGAACCAAAAACTTTGTCAGAAAAAAAAATCTTTTACAAGTCTGTTTCATGTAGGTAGAAAGAAGTAGGTTTCTCTATAGGGAGATCTGTATGTGGCATAAACCGGAAGTTTTAACCTAGGATTTGTTCCGTACATGAAGAATTGCTATTTGTCTCACAACAATCTGTTTCTGCCAACTCATATAGCAGCCACATGGAGACATACTCTGCAGTGATGTCAAGCCCTGAGCTGCAGTCTTGGTCAGTGAGTACGAGGTCTCTGTCCCTTCCTCTCCCCCAGTTTTCTTTTCCTGTTCTTCCAGACTGCATTCAGACTTCACATACCCCTTCCTGCTAATCAAGATGTGCTTTCTTAGTACTTTGGATTCAGTCTTTGTATAGGCAAAGTGCCATAATAACCTCCTCTGGTACTGTCAAATGCCTGCAGGCTTTTCTGGTCCCTGCAGTTTTTCTGCTCTGGGTTAGAAGAGGTTGGTTTTGTTCACTTGAATAAAATACCTCTCTGTGTCTGTAAGAAGAGCCTGTTGTTTCTGTTGCTGGAGCCAGTGTCTTTAGTAAGCTTTGTGTAGCTTTTAGCTTTCTCATTGTCTTGATTTGAGGTGGTAGTTTCTTAAAGTTTTTTTTTTTTGCAGTGTTATTAAGAAAAAAAGAATCCTACTGCTCAGTCTTTGTGACTCACTTTAGATAAAAATATTCCAGTGACAACCTTCACACTTCTGAAATTTTATTTTTTATCTTTCTTCTTTTATAACTTAGCTACTGAAAATGTAGTTGTAGGCGTCTAGTTTAAATTCAGTTCCCTTGGGCTTTGGTGTTTTTTTGTTTGTTTTAAACCCATCTCACCTACTGAGCTAGAAGAGTTGAGAGAGTGAAGAGAAAAATGAAGACTACTCATTTGTGGAGGTGCAGCTTAGGCAATTTAGGCTTGTCTGTGAACGAAATAATTTGTGCTGCAGCACAGCTGCCCCTGAGGGTAAGGGAAACAAGTGGTCTGCAATTCTAGTCTGTTAGACTCCTTGGTCAGTGAGGACTTTTGCGACTGATTTTCCATGTTGATGTTGCAGTCCTTGCACCGAAAGCACAGGAGAGGGGGTGGTTTGATTAGCCCTGCTCCAAAGGGAGGTGCTGTCCCTGCTGCCAGCACTCTGATCTCTGTCACAACTGGGTGTCCCTCGTGTTTCCCCTTGTTCCTGTGACTGCTAATCCCAGTCATGTGGTTGCAGTCATTATTCTGAATGACACTCACACAGTCCTAGCAGATCTCAGATGTTTGAAAAATGTTGAGGAACAAATACAGGATCTTTGGGCAGGTTCTTCTGTCAAAGGCAGAAGTTGCACTGGAATACTGCATTCCCCAAGCTGTCCATCTGGCACACTGCATCATCCTGAGGCTACTCTTGGCTATCTGTGACAATTGGAGAAAGTTCTTGAGGACTGGAAGGAAGACAAGTATCAGTTCAGGAGGATCTCAGGCCCTATAGGCTCATCAGCTTCACCTTGACCCCACAGAGGGTGGAACAGATGAGCCTAGAAACTATTGCCAGACATAGTAAAGACAATCACTGAACCATAGAATGGTTTGGGTTTGAAGGGGTCTTAAAATCCAGTTCCAACCCTCTGCCACGGGTAGGGACCCGTTCCATCAAACCAGGTTGCTCCAAGCCCCATCCAGCCTGGCATCGAGCATTTCCAGGGATGAAGCATCCCTGGAAATCTCTGTGCAAGCTATTCTAATTCACACCATCACACAGTTAAAGAATTTCTTCTTAGTATCTACCACACAAGAAGATGTTTGGGTTTAGTCAGCATGGTTTTATGAAGGAGGAATGCTTGATCAGTGGGCTGGTCTTTTACAGAGAGATTACTTGCTTGATTGGCTGAGGGGAGGGCAGTGGATGTTGCTCACTGTAATTTGGCAAGGCTTTTGATGCTGTGTCCTAGGAAATCCTCTTTGGTGAGGGATGGGCTGGGTAGGTGGATGAGGTAGATTGAACACTTGCTGAAGTGCCAGGCTCAAAGGATTGTGATCAGTCACCAGCAGGTTGAAAGAAGTGAGCCATTCCCTCTGTTCAGCACTGGTGATGCGCATCTCGAGTGCTGGGTCCAGTGCTGGGCTGCCCAGTGTAGGAGAAACATGGACACACTGCAAGTCCAGTGCAGGGCCAAAAAGGTGATGAAGGGGTTGGAGCATCTTTGTTATGCGGAGAGGCTGAGAGAGCCTGGAGAAGAGAAGGCTCAGGGGGTTTTTATCCATGTGGATGGATATCGAATGGGGGAAGTAAAGTTGTAGCCAAGGATTTCCTCAGTAGTGCCCATGGACAAGACTTGAGAAAAGCAACACTAATGGAAATACAGGAAGCATCCTTTAAATATCAGAAAAAGCATTTTTACTGTGAGAGGGGTCATACACTGACATGGATTGCCCAGAGAAGTTGTGGCACGTCCATCCTTGGGGGTATTCAAAACCCAACAGGATGCAGCCCCAAGCAGGGTGCTGTGAGTGGGAGTTGGGGATGGACGATCCCCAGAGGTGCTCACTAGCCTCAGCAGCGCTAGGGCTCTGCAGGCTGAAGTGGCTGTGCTGCTCAGATTTGCTTGTTGGTGTTAACCCCTGCGGTGAAGGCACTGTCCCTAATGAAATGACAGAGCAGACAGACCCCATGGGCTGCCCTGCCTGCACAGGGCTGATGGGCTGCGTCAAATATTGAAGAGAAGGTCCAAACTCAGCATCCACAACAGCTGACACAACTCCATGGCCTACATTTGTCCCTAGTGTTTGCCCTTGTGCAACCTTGAACTTCAGCTCTGTGCATCAATTTGCAGAGAGGGAGGCTAAATCCAACACTTTAACTCTCCTTGCTGTGCAATTTGAGACGGATGAATGAAAAATGCTGTGTAAGTGTTGGGTTTTGCTTTACTTGGTGAGGTGAAAAAGAGTTGTGTCGGCCTGGGTATTCACTGGTGCAGTCTGGGAGTGCTCAATACCTGAAAGAAACTCCCACTCTCCCTACTTTTCATTACTCTCCGGCTTATGTTGTGTGACTCTCTTCCCAAATTGTCCTCTGATTTCTAAATATACCCTTCAGGGGGTGGTTCTTGTTTGGCAAGACAGCTTTCTTGGCATGGTATAATTTTTCCATCTTTATTGTATACATAAAGGAAGCTGTACAGACTGTGTATGAGCATGGGCTCTTGTATGAAAGCAATACCAGCTCAGTAAAATAACGCTTGTCCTGAGGAGTATCTGACACATCAAAACCTGTAAGAGGTCATAGGAGCAGTTGTTTTGGGTGAGGGGAAATCTGGTGTGGATTTAATTTTCTTTCAGGTTGACTAAGGTCATAATGAAAATACTGATGTGAGCACTTGTTGGGGAAAAAGAGAGAAGAAACTGGAACAAATGCAATATGCATTTGGAAGGAAACAGCAAATTTATTTTCTATTTGTCATAGCAAGCCGGGTACCAACTTGTTGAAGCGGCTTCCCCCACTCCAATCTCACCACCTTATTTTCTAAACATGGGCTGATCTGCTTGAATGGTAGAAATATATTCTTGGATTTGGGGAGGCTGAAAGAAAATTGCCACCAATATTTGCCTACACTGATGCACACTCTCTGTTCAGAGCTGTGTGCCTTTGAACTGTGTCCTTGGCAAACAGTTGGGGTGAAATAACTACATTTCCCAGTGGATTGACTTATGGATGGATCTGGGCAAGGGGGATATTTTTCAGTTCCAGAAATGGTCAGAAACATGCTGAAGTACACCTGCTATTAATGATTTCAGAAGAGATTTCTTCCTTATGTTGTCCAGAGTATAACATTTTTGGAACATTGGTTTTAGATTGGTGAAATATTTCGTTTCACATGGGACAAAAGCATTTTGTTTCTGTTAAAACAGAAATGAAGAAGCCAGAGCAGATCCTCCTCAGCGTGGGAGAAGGTGACTCCCCACTCCCAGGCTCCCAAGAGAGGGCTGCTCGGAGCGGTCCCCTCGGCGCATGCAGGGCTGGCTGTTCCCATCTCCAGCCTCTCCGTGGCTCCTCTTGGCCCAGTGTGTTTGTCTCCTGGTGGAGACACAACCAGGCTGCTTTGCAGAGGAGCTGCATCTCTCGCCTGGCAGGCTGGACCTCTGCAAAATGGAATTAAAAAAACCAAAGCCAGAGGATGCTGGAGAGAGGCAAGGTGATGCTTGAGTATTCTTGGTCAGGGAAACATGGAGGCTCCGTGTCTTTGGGATGACCATCACCCGAGCAAGTGCTTTCACCAACTTTCTTGTTAAACAAAGCTGTCTGCTCCCTTCACCTCCTCCTCCTCCTCCTGCTGCTGCTCTTCTGCTGGGGATGGAGAGTGTAGTCCATGCTCTCTCTCATTTACTGGAGCTACTAAGTAAACCCAACCTGAATTAGAAAATAGCAGTGGGATTACTTAAAACCACATTCCTCAGCAAGTTCACGGTTTGTAAAACTCTTAATTCTGCTGTGCTTAAATCTAAACCCTCTGTATTTTCTTTTGGTCCCTTAGCAAAAAGATTTTGACTTTCAAGGGCAAGATGTCAGTATTGTACCAGGCAACATTGGAGAGAAGGTGATTGCATCATATAGCGGCAAAATGTTATTGCAGATTTCCAAAAGTAGAGGTGGCCTCCCCACCCTCTATTACAGCCAATTCATTCTGAATTTTGGTGCCTATCTGGTCTTTTGTGTTATTAGGGGCTACTGTTGATAGATATTTTCTCACAAGAGAGAATGAAATTTGTCAGCCCTTGCACCATGGAGAGAAAATACCAATATGGGAAAAAGATTCTTCTTTTATTGCCCTTTGGTTTCGTGGCCAGGAGCACATTTTCTATCTCAGTTTCAGATGACCCTTTTAGAGAACTTGGTGTCTGTGAGCCCATGGCTTCCATCCACATGTGGGAGCTCAGAGCTGGTGTCTGAGCTTCTGTGACACCCTCTGGGAAAACCCCAAGATGACCAGAATAAACACGTCTGATGCTTTTCAAGAACAAAGGTGATGTGGAAGGAGCAGCGTTTCACTTCCTGTATGTATTTATTTTTTAAAGTGTATTTAGATAGTGTTTGGGCATTGTATTTTAACATAGACATTGGTAAAAGAATGTAAACTTGCATTATTTATGAGATTAATATCCTCATATTGTTGGTTCCACGGCCATGCCAGGCAGGAACTCCATCCCCTTTGCCTGTGGGAGTGCTCCTCACTTTCCTGCATGGAAAATATTGGGGGAACCCTGGCATCTTGCTGGAGCCTCTGCTATGCAGTCAGACATGGGGTAAAAACAGCAGTAATGTGAAAAGTGAATCTCCTCTTTGGGAAACAACTGATTCATTGTCATCATTAAAGTTAGAGGCGATGTGGAGCACAGGCTGTTCTTGGTGAAGGATTACAAGATTCTGTTGGGATTTAGGGTCGGAAATACGTGCAGGATTTCCTTTAAAAAGCCCTGTGCTTGAGTAGCTGTTTTGTTGCTACACTAAAAACTAAAAACCTCGGGCTAGTGGGCCGCTTTCTGAATTTTTGGGTGTTTTGGCTCACCCTGCATCACGTCACTGGCAGTGTGATGGGCTGACGTGCCATGTCACGTGCTAGAAATGCAGCTCTGCAGCAGAGTTTCTTGACGAGGGTGCTTCAATGGTGTTCTTAATTGAAATACCACAGCATGCACAGACAAAAAAAGTGGGGGAGAGTCACCTGTGCAGGAACATGCAGGGTGCTGGTACCTGCCTCCAGCCCCTCTGGCTCAAGGGGAGGGAGCACTGGCTGGGTGCAGGCAGCTCAAGGTTTTGGTGGGAGCGCAGGTGACGATGCTCCATCCCATTAAGCCAAGGAGCCCATGACATCAGCCCACTGACCCATCTGCGTCTCAAGGCCAAGCCAACATGCCTGTGACCCACTTCGAATTTACCACTTAATTCATCTTCTCCAGTGCTATAAATAATTCAGCCCGAGGCAGTTCAATGGTGATAAATAGGACAATAAACGTGGTACTGCAGTGAAGGCTACAAAGAGAGCAGCGCTTTTAATTGACTGTTGCGCGGTGACTGGGGAAAGCAGAGGAAACTCACTCAAAGCGCTGCACGCGAACGTCACCGAGCGCGAGCTCTTTGATGGCTTTGAAGTTTCCTAGAGTAATTCAGCCCTTATCAAAGCACGGTGTCTCACGTAATGCTGGGGATTTGAACCAGGAGATTATTCCCAAATCTTCACACAAACTAATTTAACCTCATGGGACCACTGTGAAGGTCCTGTTTTATTTCTGGTAGAGTCTGTCCTCAGTCTCCGTCCTTCATTCTGCCCCCATGAGAAACTGATAAAACCCAAAGGCTGTAGGTGGGGAGGTCCGTAGCTCTTGCTGCCAAGCCCTGTGCTTAGACCACTGCATAATATTCCCTCAGTTAAAATATGTCTTCTTTGCACTGTAGGTCAGGTGTGCTCACTGCCCCAGTGAGACCGAAAAGCAAGAATGACAGCAGTGGCTTCATTAGGGTTAGACCAGGAGGTTGTCCTGGTGACATCAGCTCTTCAAAAGCTGTCCACAGCTGCCGGTCCTGCTCATCGCCGACTGCCACCAATGCTCCTGGGCTCAAGGGAAATGATCTGTGCTGTCCCTTGGCCTACCAAGCAAGCCATGAGAGCAAGAGCGAGCCTCCAGAGGCTGGAAAGGGTAGCACATGCCCAGGATGCTGTGTGAACTTGCACATGTCTGAGCATGGAAAATAGCCAGGCATGCAGGAAGCTGGGTGTTTTTGGCAGCAGAGCAGACACACAGCATCCTCGCTGTGGTTCTGGGGAGATCTGGTTAAAGCTTCCTGTCTCACTAGAGCTGCAGTTGCATCGTCTGAAGAATATCCCATGTGTTAGGATTTTCTGCTCCCTGATGAATTAGGCACAGAGCTTTACAGTCACCATTTTTTTGATGTGTGCCTATATTTAGTTTAATTTTTAATGGTCTGCTAGGCTTCTCTGCAGTTAGCTAACAAGATCTGGTTCAATAGGTTACTGTGCTATATCCGTGTCCGGTTTGACTTGCAGCTATGAGAAAAATTGGGACTAGGGAGCCTTAGAGCCCGCATTTGCACACTGCTTTTTCTGCACTGCTCCCAGAGCAGACGTGCCTCTGCTCTTTTCCCTGATCCCATCCAAGCATGGAGACCCAGGGTGACTCATGGGAAAGGCCTGTTTAATTTTATAAGCCTGGGATTTCTGTTTAGGGTCACGGGTGGTGGAGATGTAACTGGAGAGATCCAGCTGATATCCAGCAAAAACATTTCTTGGCTGTTAACGGCTCCGGGGTGTAATGACAGAAAAGGCTTCTCCAGCCTGCATCTCATGCTCCCCTGGGAGCTAGGAGTGCTGAGTAGTCTGGAACTCGGTCACCTTCAGCAGGATCTTGGCCACCACTAAGGGAAGCATTATAGGGCATGATGTGGGAGAGGAGGGGAGGGAAGATAAGATGGTACAGTCTCCAGAGCCAGTCCAGCTCTGATAGATGGCTTTGGGAATGCATTGCCCTATTAAGGGCAAGTAAATGAGAGAGTGATGACTTATAAATACCCACTATATCATGGGAGAAAAGATCCAGGAGACAGTTGTGCAACCAGCCATCAGTTTCTGGACTCAAGAAAATGCTGTTTACATCAGCAGCATCTAAATATGCACTGGAATCTGTTACTCCAGCAGTAAGCATCAAAAGGGTTAACCATGATAAAACCCCAGCTTGGCACTGTGTCTTTCCACTGAGAGTCACTGAAGTAGAGAGTTTCACTCTGGCCCATGTAGTTGAGCTCATTTCACTTGGAGGTCCCTTTAAATTCAGGCCAGCACCCTCCTGAGACAGTGTTTTCTCACAGCTTTTTCAAATTTGTATTAAAAATGCTGTACATGAAACCATTTTGATGAACTGATATTTGCTGCATTCCAAACAAGAGTGTAAGGTTGCATCCCACCTGATCTTGGTAAAGTGAGACAGTTCCGCTTTTCTTTTTCTTCATGGCTTTAGCTGCACCCCCTTCATGATTGCTTCAGCTGCATGTAGCAGTACATCAGAGGAGGAGCATAAATTCAGCAGGAGAGCAGGGACAAAGGGTCATGGAAGCAGACCTTGGCAGATAAGCTGATGTGTGGAGCCTGGTCAGTACCTGGGTGGGTAATACATCACCGCTGCTGCAGAGAGAGAGGCCACCCTCTATTGCAGCTGAAATGGAAACCCCTGCAGTAACAGGGGTGGGGTTTCGCCAAGGGGTGGTGGTGGGAGGAGGTAAGTATGGGAGGGTCAGTTGTAGGTACCTGCAAGAGCATGGCTGGGGGAGGCAGTGCCTCTGCAATTTTTTCACTGAGGTGAACCTAATCCCTAGAATCACCTCCTCATCTCAGTTAGAGACACTAAATTCAGTACTGATCTTCCAGTAATTTGCTGCCCTCAATGGATGAGGTTTGGCCTCCAGAGGCAGGGCCTGTTTCTCTTTGGGACAGGAAGCCCCAGTGTAAGAAGCAACCCCCCTGAAGGAAACCAGTATCCTGGTTTTTCTCCCTGACAAAACAAATGTCTCACACTTTGTGTTTTCCATGGGAGGTATAATCAACTTGGATACACCTTTAGGGGACAGTGTGTGCCTCTTTGAGTACCTTGACCTTGAATTCCTAGTAGAGCTACTCTGGCTTTCATAACAAGGGTTCCTTCTTTTGCCTGTGAGTGTTATGACCTTAGAGCTCCTGCATTTATGGGCTCTCAGAAATGAAGCTGACGAGTGCTCTGTCAGCACCACTGTAGGTGAGAAGGTCTGATGGGATGGTGTTGATGTAATTTGTAATCAATCAGAAAATTTGTAAGTGGCTGTGTAATGTTTACATGGGTTATGGCACCGAGACATTGCTTGAAAAATCTATCCTTGGCTTTCTTTCTGGGTGTCTCTACACTAGTGTCTGTCTGGCAAGCTCACATCACCCTCCACAGATATTTAAGGCTAAAAGTGAGTGCTGGGTTTGGTTTGAAGGTAGCAGGATTCCAAAAGCTCAAGGAATTGTCTTGGAGGCATTGATCAATGCTGGTGGGAGCTCTTTGTCTCACTGTAGTGGAGACTGGAGAGCAGAGCAAACACTATCAGGCAGCCAGGTTTGGAGGGGCAGGGATTCAGATCAGGGTAAGACACTCCTGGCTTAGAATGCACCAAGCCTGCAAGGCAGTCCTGTAGCTCCAGCAGGGCCACAGAAAGATGCACTCTGCACCAACACCTTCCTCCAGCAGGCCCTGAGAACACAGTTGGCTCAAGCTGTTGCCCCTGAGTGTTAAACTAGAAAATTACTCTGTGCAGCTCAAATCAAAGATAGCTTTCTAAGTGGGAAGGATTCTTGGGCAGACAGGGGGGCTGTGGCTTCCTCCTGCTTTCCCTCTGCCAACACTGCCCAGTGCAGACAGCATTCATGCCAGGGCTGCCACGTGCCACCTTCCTCCTTCCTTCCCCCACCAGCACTGCAGTGGTGTCCAACCTCGTACCTTCCCATAATAGCAGCTGTAACTAACCCTGTAAATCAGCTCTGTAATTATGGGGCCCAGTGTGGAGTAACAGGATGGATGTATTGGTCAGCAGCCACTTCGAGGGAAACATGCAGATGCACCAAGGGGCCCCCATAGGTGCTGAAAACAGTGTGTACCAAGATCCAGACTGTCCTAACAGTTTGTCTTAGTGGTGATTTGTGCTTCTGCTCTCTCCAAATGTAGGTGAACATCATCTCCCTCCTTCCCATTGCTATCTCTAAAACTTCTCAAAGGGCAATTGCAACAACAACTGCACAGTGAGCCATGTCTCTTTGCAAAAAGTTTGGAAAGGAAGACAGCAGGCAAGGCTTCAGTTTCCCTCTCCATCCTCTATGACAGACATTTGCAAAAGTGTCCTGATAAAGACCCTGGTCTTCTGCAGAGTGCTGGTGGTGTGCCTGAGATCCCAAACTTTGTGCTTTCAGGCTTTTAGTCATCGATAAACAGAGCGATTACACACTCAATTCTGGATGTGCTCCCTCTTCTGCAGTGAAATTGTTTGTTGCCATGGATATCTCTTTGTCTTGAGAGACACATAACCAAAATGAATTTAAACAGATGCTTGTGGGTCAATATTTCCATAGGAGTAAATGCACAGCTTGAGGCTTCCTAGTATCATTTTACTTGTCCCTAATGCAGGGAGAGTGAAGCACCTAGAAGTTCAGCTGGAGAGGTAAATGGGTGCCCCTTAATTTTAAGGGAAGACAAATACATTTTGTAAATTATTTTGCCCAAACCCAGAAAGGTAAAGGAACTTCTCTGATATCAGCAGCCGGAAAGATCAGGTAGAAGTTTCTCTATTGTTTCTTCTTAACAATTTGAAACTACTTTTTCTTGCCAGTCCTAATCTTTTTTTTTTTCAGAAGTGCCTTTCAGTCTGGGGTTTCCAAGATGTGTCATATTGCAGCTCATAAATGGACTTGTGTTCTGAGTGAACAATAGTTGTTACTGTTTAATGCAGAGATTTGATAAAATTTGCTAATGACTGCTGCAGAAAATGGGCAGATCAAGTGAAGAGAAGTTTTCGGTTTCTACCCAGGAGCAAAACTCCCACTCCCTGACTTATGAATTTCATTAGGTGCAACTAATTAAAGGGATGTTTCTTATTACCAAGATGAGAAGCAGACCAAGAGGAGTCCAGGGAGGTTTGTACTCTACTGCACAATTGCTCTGCTTTTAAATCCTGCGAAAGCGTTGCGTCCTATTTAATTTGACATTCCTTGTGTTTGTTTCTCTTCGTGACTCATAGCACAACACTGGCAGCAGGCCTAGGAAGTAGGTTTTGGGATCTGGCATGGAGACACTGGTGGATTGTATTCCAAGCGTTGTGCTTACATTGCACCACCAGCCATGAGAGCATCCAGCAAACTGTGTTCATACTGCCCAGCAAGCTGGTGGCTGCAAAAATCAGATTCACAGCTGCAGTGGCGGCTCAAGGCAGGCTTGACTTTGCATTTGATTTGCCACATCTATTAGCCTAGCTTGTTTAATGTGGAACAATTTTAGCCTGTGAATAAAAAAGCTCTGCAAAAATTCATTTCTTCTAGATGTTGCACTCTGTTTTTAAGAAATAGCTTGGTCCCTTCCAGCCTCTCACCTGTCCCCTGACAGCTCTGCAATCACCAGACTTGCACAAAAATAGGGTGACCAAGTAATTGTTGACAGAAATTGCATGAGGGCTCTGATTTCACACACTGATGGGAAGTAAGCACATTGATTTTCACAGTGATGGGGACTTGATGGCAAGGGGGGTTTATGGCAGGCAGCAGCGGCTCTGCCTCAGCTCTTCAGCTCTCATTCTCTCTGGTACAGCCCCAGACCTCAGATCTTTGCTCCCTCTGGCTTAAACTAATTAAAAGGCAAGGGCATTGTGCTGCTCTTGTGGACTCTGAAAGTGAAAGCACTAGGAATATATCTTGGGAAAGACTAAGTAGTTTATCTAGCATTGCTCTACATTTGGTCTTCTGCAGGATAAAGAATTCACAGCGAAGCAAATAAAGTGTTTCGGAGGGTTTTTTAGCTTTGCACGGACATTTCACTACCAATAAAGCCAGCAAAGCACAAAATACAGCTGGATGGTAGGCTATATCAAACCACGCTTCTTTAACGCAGCCACCCTCTGTGGGAGGACCAGAGTCAGGATTTAGGTTGTCTGTCTTTCTTTGCAGATTCCTTCTGAAAGAAGACAGATGACTCCTTGCAGCTCGGTGACAGAATATGAGTAAGATTTGGGGAATGCACCATAAGAAGTGATCATTTGGAAGGAGAAGAAATAAAAGCATCATTGAAAGATATTTGCCTGTAGTGCCTATCACAGCTGTGTTAGTGGCTTCTTGTGTCACTTAAAATGCTGTGTGCATGCTCGTATGTGTTCTGCTGGACACAGAGCTAAGACCTCAACTGAATTAAATTTAGTTTAGTTTTGTAAATTTATGGGGAATTTACAAAGTGGCAGGTCAAGGACAAGATGCAACATTCATGCTGCCTTATGAAGAGCTGAGCAGCGACATTAATTTTGAGTGATTCTGGATTGATCTCTTTAAATATTAACCAGAATTCAGCTAAGCAATGGAGCAAAACAAAAACTACTCGCTGTTGCCTTTCTTGAGACTTGCTTTCTTAAGAAAATAGTTTCTCAAAAGCAGTCCTGGCCTTCAGAATGACGACCCTTAGATCAGCAGGAACAGTACAAATGCCCCTCTTCTGCTACTGTGAAGCATCCGGGGCCGTGAAGAAACAATAGTGTCCTTGGGAATCCAAGGCAGCATGCACCCATCTTCTCAGGTGTTCCTGGAAATGCTTGTTTGCATTTTGTTTTGCTCTCATGCACTCAGGAAAAAAATTCTGAGAATACTTATTTCTCCCTGAACTGAAATGTCTCTCTTTTTTTTTTTTTCTTCTTTTCTTTCCCTTTTTTCTTTTTTTTTTTTTTTTTTTCTTTTTTTTACGAGCTGTAGGTGTGGGAGGGCAGAGTGTTATTTGCTGTTGTGAACTCAGAGCCAGGGCTTCTCTCCTCCTGTCCTCTTCCACAGTTACTCCTTTATTTAGAGTTACACACTGAAACATCTCTGGGGCTGCACAAGTACTGCGATATGTGAATGAAATTAAATTAATCAAGCCATTAATACATTATTTAGGTTTTTGGGTTTTGATGGTTATTTTTGCATCTTGGGAACAAAGAAAAAGCCGGCACCGTATCATCAGCCAGCTGGAGATGGGCCAACACCTGGATATGCACACACACTCTTACACCGTCTTCTTTTAAATTCTTGCACAAGATGTTTTCGAGGCTTCCTAAACAGCTGCCTGTCTTCCCTTTTGGAGAGAGGAAATGGAAAACAGGAGCCATGGCTGAGGCTGTCGGGAGTGGTTGCAGACCAGCCACAGTGGGCTTTCTGCCCAGGTGATGCAAGAAAACAAGAGCCAGGAATGGCTTCATCTGGTGTCAGAGTGACAGATCCTTCTTATCCAGGGGAGAGAGGATGGAAAACATGTGATTATCAGAGACTTCCTCCAGGTTTGTGTTTTTATATATATATTACATGTTTCAATGATAGGTGTGGTGAAAGGGCAATCTTCTCGTAACCCCTGGGGTTGTAGGGCAGATTGAGCTCCATAGATGTTGTTACTTTGATTGTCACACAGTCCAAATCAGTTTAGTGCTGGGAAAACATTGTTTTATCCATGAAATGCAATCTCTCTCTCCAGTCTGGGCTGTCAGCTCTTCAGTGCATACCCTGACTTTCTCTGCAATAAATGTTCTTCTCCAAGGCTGTAATTTTCTATGAAGAGAAACATTAGATAGAGGTCTGATTTATCTATTATCCTGATAAGAATTATGTGGCTCCCCATGGTAAATTGATATTATTTTTAGAATGACATTTTGCCACTCACTGAAATAATAAACACATTACAACGATGGCTTCAATTTGTTTTAATCTTGTGCACATGAAATCAATGAGTTTATCCAACTGAGAGGAATTACTTATCTTCTTTCTTAGTCTTCCCTCCTCAAGACTGCTTCTCCCACAGGGGAAGGTGGTGTGTCAGCAGGATGCACATTAAAAATGTAAGTGCACTCTCTTCTCGAAATCTTGCAACATGCCAGAAATATCCAAATGGAATAACCTGACTGTGGGGTTAACAACTGCAACCTGTCAAAACATCAACCTAAATCCAGCACTGGTCACTTGACTATAAGAAACACATCCTGATAAGAACTTCTGCTTCCCTGCTGAGTAGTGTGTTTTAGAAGTGTGTCTGTGAGGCCATCTAATGCCCTGTGCACTGTTTTCCCCACCTCAGCACTGAATGGCTACGCGGGAAGAACAATAATTAGCATTTCCTGAGCTAGAAGACACATCCATCTGCAGTCTTGCTGCTCCATCTTAAATAATGCACACGTCCTTATGTGCGTGTAATTTCTGCATGAGAACAGGATCTATAATAACTAAGCAGTAAGCTCATAAGAAGCTCTGCCTCACCTGAAGGTATAATCCTTTATTTGTAACATCCCAACTAGCTGTTGCTGGAAAGGATTATGGGTCAAAGTGAGAAATGGACAGGACTGGCAGAACCTGAGAGGTTAAGAGGCGGATTTTTTCGTGCACATTGAAATGTCTCTAAGATACATTTATTTAAAAGCAAATGAGGCACCTGGGTGTGCTTTGCCTGCAGAAATACTCCTGAGTAAGTTTGCTCCTGCTATGTCTTGCTAGTGTCTGCCTGTGTTTCAATATATTGCTGAAGAGAAATGGATGAACTATAGAAATTGTAATATAGGGAAAAATCTGAAACAATGAAAAGTACCCATGTTTGAATCTTGTGGAAGTAACAATGATGAATGTTATCTGATGTGATTTTACCAGTATTATAAAATGGGGGTATTTCCACTAAGATCCACAGAGATGAAAGAGCAGAGAATCGAGGTCTGACCTGAATTTAGCACTAGGCTATTTCACCTGTCCCTGCTGAGCCCAGCTGAGAGGCTCAGGCTTGCCCGAGGAGGCTGTGAGGTGTGCCCAGTGGCAGTGAAGCCCTGTGCCTCCCCACCCAGCCCCTGTGTGAGGTGCAAACCTGCAGACCCCACCCCGCAGGACTGTACTGGCAATTCCTGCTCGTCCTGGGGACCACAGAAATATCTTCTATTTGTTCAGGAAAGTGCAGCCTGCTCCAGTGACCTGGCCTCACTCACATCTCAGATTATAAGTACAGGCTTGAACTTGTGGCCTGCCTCTGTCCTCAGAGTTTGTGCCTGAAGGGTTGGGGTAGAAATAGGATAGGGGGACATTGCTTGCTAGGACAGGCACCAAAAATAAAAGGCATCCGAGCAACAAGTGGAATCACACAGACACACGCTGCTTTTCTGGTTGGCACTTTTATGTGATCTTTTCCTCTTCAGGACATCTGTGGGAGGCTATAAATATCCAGCCTGTGCAATTTTAACTGTGGAAATGAGGGGTCCCGTGTCCCTGTGCTTGGGACTGAGCACTGTGGTATGCACGGCGTGCTGGTGCTCTCATGGAGGGCTTTGCTGCTGGGCTCTGCCTTCCACGAGCTTAGAGGAGGGAAAGGAGAAGCTTGGTGCTTTGAGATTGCTGCTGCTTGTGTGGCACAAGTGAAGGCACTGTATAAGGGCAGGGGACATTTGTCCCAATTTGGGATTGCATTGTAGGGCTATTCTGTCTCTCTTCATCCTTGCTCCTTCATGGCTTGCACAGAAATCCCAGTGTGTCCATGGTGATGAGTGGCTGGGACGTGGCCTGTTCTAAAACATGCAGTGGAACATCATCAGAAGGCCTGAATTGCCCCAAAATACTCAGGACTTGGAAAGTTTCTGCCCAAAGTCACTCCCATGTGGCTGCACAAAGGGCACACAAAAATTTGCCTGCGCCTCTCTCACTGGGAACGCTACTTGTAGCTGTGAGCAAACCCACTGGATTAGGGATGAAATGTAACCTCTGCTGCTTTTCATGGCACGGTGGTTTCACTTACAGCGCTGAGACCTGGATGGCCTGGGCATACCGACGGTGTGCTGCACCATGAACGCCATGGGGCAGGTCATAAAGCAAATCAGGCTCTTTCCCTCCAAATGTCAAAGCCCAAACTCTGCCTGGAGCTGATGCATGCTTGTGAAATGAATTTTACCAATCCAAGCTGACTTCAGAATAGCCTCGCTGCTTAGTTTCTGGTTATGGAGCCCAGGGAGAAGCAAACCAAGCCAGAAGGTGACAGCCCTGTGCCTGCTAACTCTGAGCCTGGAAGCTGATACTACCAAGCAGTGGCTATTTACAGGATGTTGTGACTTTGTGCAACACCTGTAAAGTCCCCTGAAGCCTGGGAGTGAGGACAGGGAGGTTTTGCTCCATGAGTAACTCCCCAGCTCAGCAGAGCAGGCCAGGCAGTCAAATAATGCTAAATGAAAAATTACAGGGTGAATTTGGCCTTGTAATCACACACAGATAATTTGGTGCTTGAACAGAGTCAGCTGAATATAAACAAGTCTACAATGTGCCTCATTAATTGGAGCTATTTTTCTAGCGAGCCCCATGGAAATATGAAGTGGCTTCACTCTGCAATTTGCAATAGAGTTCGCTATTAAACGCGTGCAGTTTAATTGTGGCGATGCATCTCGTTTTGGAAGCTTTCACAGCCACCATGTAAAAATAGCAGAAGATGGCAGAAGCCAATTCCCCGGCACAGATGTCCTGCTCCATTTGCTGCGTGCTCTCGGAGCAGACAGGTGTGCGGGGTGAACCTGAGCTGCGAAGCACAATGATGCTGATGGCAGGGAGAGGCATTTCAGGACATTTCAGGCTTTCCTCTACCAGTGGCACCTCATAGGGTAGGATGTTACAGGTTTTGTCTGTCCGAACAGCCTGACCTTCATCCAGCTTTGGCTTTCTATCCGTAGTCACAGCGACAGAGCCGTACATCTTCACACAGATATAGTGCCTAATGTTAATCATATCTGACTGTTTTATGCTCTAATCCCGTGACCTGCCAGAGATGAGATCATGCTGGGCTGCCATATATCAAATGCTCACATCAGCCCCTTGTTGACTTTGGCCGTATGTTGTCAGAGCAATGAAACAAGAACATTTCTAACCTTGACATGCCAGGGCTTAAGATACCAACATAAAACATTTTTCCCTAATTGGGGGTATAAAGCCTTCTCTTTAAATGTATGGTTTATTTTAATCTGTGTGCTTTAGATTGAGGAGAAACCTGTGAGTAGGTGAAGGCCAAAGCTGATTAGGAGCCAGGTGAGCATGCCAAGCCCAGAGCTCTTTGTTTCAATGGCAGAATACAGCCACTGCGTCCACAGCCGTAAAAGCCTCTTGCCTGACACAACCAAAATAGACCTGCAGACTACTTGACTGATTTGGTTTGTCAATCACACTGCACAGATCTGGGCTTTCAGCAACCTGAAAATTACCAAAAAGGGATCATCCAATCTGTTCCGAGAGCTCTGGGCTTGCTGCTGGCAGGTGACATGTGGCCAAAAGGAATTAATGGGAACATGGGTTTGGGAGACTGAAAATCGCTGCCAAGTATTTATCCAGCATATCTCTTTCACCCTTGCAGCCATTGCTAGTGGTGCACAATCACTGTGCTGTGTCTGATGCAGCTCCTGGATATTATAGAACCTGTGGCAGATGATGAAGTTGTGGCTTTACTCATTGCCATGAGGAAGACAGGTCTTATTCACACTAAGCCACAGTGCAGAGCTGTCTGAAGCAGAAGGTGCCCAAAAATCTTATCTGTACAAGCAGAGTTCAGTGACGACCCGTGAACTCAGTGACACGTGCAGCAGGGATCTTCCCCAGCCCATTGTCCGATTTTGCCACAGTGGGACAGACTCGTCTCTTCACCAAGACATTCTGACTCCTGTCTGCGCACACGTGCACACTCCTGTCTCTCCAGCCCATCCTGGAGAATGTCACAGCAATTTCACAGTGCCTATTTTTCAGGGGCACGTACTGTGATGACACATGTCACCCAGTGTCATCTGCGCCTGAAAAAATATAGCATTCAAGAGTAAACACTTGGCAGAAACAACAGCACGGGCTCAAATTTAGACAGCAATAATTTATGCTGTGCAGACCCTGGCTTGCTGGAAGGGGGCACGCTCTCTGGAAGGCAGGGAGGAAAACGTGTTGCTAATTTTACTAGACAACTTCTGCCCTCCCCTCCTTTCCCTTTTGTAGTTGCCAGCCTTCCTGGTTATTCTTAAAATAGAAACATCTGACGCCTTGTTTAACTTATTCTGGGGCCTGCAGGCAGGAGGAGGAGGGGATAAATCCCCTCTCAGCACTGCGTCCGTCAGACTCTTCCCTGCTGGGAATTGCCTCCCGGTTTGCCACCTGCTGCCACTTTCACACTTCCTCCCCGCTCTCCTTTTCCTGCCCAACTTTGTCATGGCTTGGGGACTCCCCTGCCATTGTCCCACGGTCCCCCATCGCTCTGCGACACCTCTTGTGTGGCAGCACGCGGTGTAGGCACGATGCAGGTGACAAGTGGCACATGAAGGGGGGACAGGTCTGTGCCACACGGGCAGGGCAGCTAGTCCTGCAGCGGCGAGAGAAGCTCGAGATGGAGAAGGGGTATTGCAGAGCGGTTTAAACAGAGCTCTCCTTGAATTTCAATGAGCCCATTATTGTTGCCTGCTTGCTTGCAGTTAATCCCTCCGTGTGGTATTAGCTTCGGGAGAGATGACCCGGCCGTGTCGTGCTACTGAGCACACTGAGCTTGCTGTGATTGTGCCTCCGAAGGGTTTGAGTGCTTCCCAGTCCTCATACGGTGATCCTTGTGTGAGATTGCAGCTCTCCTTATTCCTCCCTCCCACCAGGGATTGCCTTTCCCCCAATTACAGATGAGAAATCCAGTTTGATCTTTGTTTTTTTGAAGGAAATACATGGGGAAAACCTGTAGGAGGCTCCATGAAACATCCTCGTGGGGCAGATTGTTTTGGCCCCATTCTCCAAATACTAAGAGGCATGGAGCCTTCAGTGGTGAAGAGTTTGTGTGCTCTTTATGGGCTCAAAGCAGCAGAGCATCCCTCCCCAGAGGAGACAGCAGCACAGCCAAGCACGTGGAAGGAGCTCCAGACACAGACTGTAAGTCTATGTGCCCATCTCCCCTGTAATCACATTCCAGCTGCATCTGCCCCATCCCATTTGGCCCAGGGGCAACCATGGGAGAGCTCTCCAGAGAGGATGCCCTGCTCCATATGTGATCTGGAGGCAATTTTTTCTTTTTTTTTCTTTTTTTTTTTTTTTTTTTTGAAGGGGTTGTAATGCAGCCAGGGTGACATTGGGATAAATTCCATCCAAGCCACATCCTATACAATTTTCTAGTCCTTGTTACCCTGCCAGCTCAGAAGTTGTCTCATCTTCTAAAAACCTCAATTACAAAGCAATGAGGAATGTAATGGAGCATAGAAAATACCAGTGAGAAATAAATTCAGATGAAAAATATGAGGAAACTTTCCTGGTAGAAATCTTCTGAACCCTGGAGGTATAAGAATCTTCTCTCCTTGACTTCTCTCCCTTTTTATTGTTTAACAAGCAGTCCCCACCCTCATGTTTGGTCTCAAGCTGGTTGGACCTTGAAAATGTAGTCTCCTTTTGTATGTTGAGTGTCTGTTTGTTTTCTCATAGCGTTGCAATGGAACAAGATAAAAATTTTAAGGTCCAGCACCATATATAAATTAATATTAATATATAAATATTAGTGGTTCCTCCATTCAGCTAAGGACGACCTCAGTTTTGCAAGAAGTATGCAGGATCTCTGCAGTCTCAGGAATGTTTGTGCATTGTGATGGAGACCTGTAAACCATTTATATGTGCTGAAGCTGAAATGACCAACAGGCTTCCAACTATTTAAAAACCAAAGTGACATTAGAAATTTCTATTTAGATAGATGTGACATCAGCAGAGGCATGTGAGAGGCCCATCCTAGCTTTCCTCCAGGACTGTAAGCATAGTTTGGCCATCTGGCACCTGAGACTAGGAAGTTTAAATTGGATTTTAATAATACCTTGCACTGTCTGATACCAAAGGAAACCCACACTACTTACACCTTCAAGACTGCAGCCTATGCTAAATCCCAAAATGTGGAGGAAATCTGCTACTTCTTTTCAAAAGGGCGTGGAGCACTTTACTATAAAGAAAAAAACCACTATAAAAGCAAATGACTTGGGCTTGTCATTTCTGTTTTACAAAGGAAGTGGCAATTAGGTGACAGGTGTGTAAATTCCCCAGCAATACTGCTGAACACAAAGCACACACCGATTTGAGTCTGTTCTTGGAAATCCTTTACCAACCCACCTCCTAAAAGGAAATTATCACACTAAACCCATCATTTCCTCATGAGCTCTGAAAAGTCAGGGTTTTTTCCCTCATTTGTTTCTGCAGAGAAACTGAAAAGTTTGGAGATTGAAAACATAATGATGGCTCTTAAACTGACTTTTAAAAATAGAGACTAACACAAGAGACAGGAGAGATGAATGATGGTAGCTAACAAGGTTTGCCATTCCCTCCAAACTTGGTATTCCAGCTTGAAACAGCTGCAAATTGTTTCCCCCTCTGACCTAGGCAAAGCATTATCATTGGGTCCCATGCAGCGCGCATGGCTCCCTTTCACTCCTTCCTGCTATTGCCTGTGTAAAGACTTCAGTTCCTAAACAGCTGGGGTAAATTATTAATCACATGTGCTCTTCAACTAGCTACCACATGGTTTTCACCTTCCAAACTGGAACAAGCTCAGTTTTTTCCTTCAGGATGAAAAATATGTCTGGATGCAGAGATGTGGGTTTCTCTGCATCTTTTATAATGTTTTTGCTAAAGAAGGCTAAAAAATATTTCTGTGTATCTCTGCCCACCTGTGTCCTCTGTACCTGTTGCAGTTTGAATTGCAAAGACCACAATATGCACATTATTTTGAGGAGGTCTCACCAGAGCTCCCTGGAAGGGCAGGAGCCATGCCTGGCCACCACCACCCCATGTAACAAGTGATCCTCAAACACTGTTTTGGGGCAAGGGGTACCTGGTCGGAAATCTGAGCCAAAAAATGTATCTGCCATATGGGAGGATGGAGAAGGATGGGCTCTGAAACAAGGGCCGTGTTGTCTGAGCACAGAGGTGGCTGCCAGTGACCATCCCCAATCCAGATGTAGGCCCAATCCCATCTTCACTGGTCTGCAGACATTGCCCCTGGATGTGTGCTGAGAACTGGTGAAATGCTGCACAATTAAAACCTTCTCACGGCGAAAATCACTGGCCAAAAGGCCTGCAGCTGAGTTGGAGAGACATCAACCCTTGTTTTATCCCTGCCTGGGCAGCCTCAGCCCTATCTGCACTGTCAGATTTGGCATCAGCAAACTCTTGGTGCATCTGGGCTGTAGCTGAACCAGCCAGCCTCGGTGCTGCCAGGCAAGAACCACAGACTCCCTGTGGCACAGCTTTATGGGGCATTACAATCCTCTCCAGCTTTGCATTCTGGGAGAGGTGAACCAGCTATCTGCTTCCCTGGAGATCACCTAGTGCTTTTGTTTGTCCTGCTAACCACCCTTCTCCTCTGCCAGCAGTTTTCTTCTGGAAGTGATCCATCAGCTCTGTATTGAGAGCGCAGCCGCAGCAAGCTACATCTGCAGCACATCTGAAAGTAAGGACACAGTGCTTCCACCACATTTCCGAGACTAGCATTCTGCTTCCCTTGAGCCCTCTTCATGCACTGATCTCTCTGAAAAGCTGCCTTTCCCAGGACATGCACCTGCTCTGCAGAGAAAAGGTCTCTGGTCCATCTTCTGCACAAGGGCAGCATCATTCCTGGCAGGTGTCTGCCCACGTGTCAATGCTGGAGACCTTCAGCGATGGAGAAACCACAGCTTTCCTGGTCTTCTCCAGTGCTTCCTTATATTCACTTTTAAAAGCCTTCCATGCCCTATGGTCTAATTTCTCACTTTTGCCATTAAATAATTTTTCGCTAGACCTGACTACCCTTCTCTGAACTGCCCTTTTGGTCCGCTGGTTTTACAACTTGTGTTTGAAGTACTCTTGCCCAAATTGTGCAGTTCAGTCCCACTGAGGGCTTTGAGAGAAGACCAGCAAGTGGAGCAGTGCAGAATTACCTTGTGTTTTCTCATTGGGACACACGTTCATACATCCAGTACAAGACTCACCTTTTTTACAGCAACAAGTTGTCATTGAGTTATGTTCAGCCTGTATCCCTCTTCCCCAAAACTCCTCCTGACCTGATAATTCCCTGGTGTGATTGTGCAAAGGTCTTTTTTGCTGTGCAATACAGACTTTTGTATTTGACCAGTCAAATCTGAGTCAGGGTATTTCTTAAATTATTATTATTTTTAATTCTTAGTCTATGCATTAACCTACTTGCAACCTCTTTTCGCTTCATGTCACTAGCAAAAGTCCCTTCATTTTATTCTGGGATTTTTACTGAAAATGTGTAGTGCCTTCTGACGTGGGACAGACCACAGACCCCTGCCTGAGCATCCTTTCAGCCTGTGAGATGAGACTACAGCACTGAGAACTATTCTCCAGCTGTGATTTTTCAGCCATTTTGCAACTACCTCAAATAATTTAATTTGGACAATACTTTCCCAACTGTGAAAAGTCAAAATATGTGACATTTACTGATTCTCCCACTAACTTGTAATGAAAAAAACGTTTTGACTGGTCTGACAGAACTCGCTACAATTAGATCTGTTTGATGCATGCTGGCTGTTATTAATCTCCTTGTTTTCTCCCAAGCACTTACAAAATTGTGTGTGATTTGTTCCAGGAGGGTTTATGGAAGTGACATTGAGCTGTTGTTAGCTACCAGAGTTAATCCTGGAGTCCTGAATTCCATGGTATCCAGCCTCTGTCAATACTAAGGGCAAAGACATGCTTTAGGTCCTGGATATTTTGAATTTTGTGTGCATTGCAAAATAATAGGATCTTTGATATTTGATTAAAGCAATTATCTTTCCTATCCATGCAGAAAGGCGCTGTAAGTGTTTTGCAGGCAGAATAGGAGTGTTCAATAGGAAGCAGCCCTGGGAACTATGGCAAACCTGAACCCACCTCGAGCTTCGGTGGAACAAAGCCCCGACTTGCTCATGGCAGGACTCCTTGGAGTCACACGCAACAGGAATGGGATGCCAGCCTTCTTGGAAGGCAAACAGGGGCATGTTGGGTGCTCTGGGGGTTTTGGTTCTAATGGATTCTGGGTGTGCAGGGCCACAGGTCTGGGGGCAGGCTCAGACCTTTTCTCGCCTACCTTGCACGCAGCTGTCATGCACTGCTAAGGGACTGCAGTTGTTCACAAAAAAGGAGGGCAGATATGGGCTTTGAGAGAGAAAAAACCCTTTATGTCTGAATAATTATTGCAAATGGGAGTCTTTTTGGGTGTGTAGGCAAGGAGGAATCTCATGGATGCACTGAGGGGCACTTAACCCCCACAGCTTGGTCTGGGAGAAAAATAGCCTTCCCATAAGTACTACATCCACTGCTTCCCTTATTGCTGATCCAAGAATGTGTTTCAGGTCCTTAAACCTGGCAGGAGATACTGTGGAGGATTAAATTGCTCCCCAGCTCTGATGTTGCTCCTTCTACAGCATTCACAAAGGCCGGCTGTGTTTCGGCTTTTCATTCCTGGTGTTTTCCCACACTAAGCCTAGACGCCCTTACTTTTTAAAAAAATTTATTCTATGGCATGGTGTGTTTGTTCCTATATATTTGTCTCAGAGGATCACTGCATCAATACTGTGAAAGGCTCTGTGCAACTCCAGCCGTGACAGGTGCCCTCAGCTGCTGCTGAAACTGCGTAAGGCATCCAAAAATAAGTGAAACTGCCAAGTTCCAGGGCAAATCTAGTTTGTTGGGATTTATTGCAGCCGTGAAAGAGAAAGGGGCTGGCTGGAGCTGAAACCCCTCCGGCTCCTGTCTTGTGGCAGGATGCACTGACCTCTGCCCTTCCCACACGAGCACAAGGGGAGCTGCCTCCTGCACTGGGAGTCCAGTGGCTGGGTTTGGTGTTTTCAGAGGAAGATCTGGTTTCTGCCGTGCCAAATGCCAGGTTCTGACAAGCCAGGAAATGTCCTCTGCATCACCTTCTGGTTAGGATCTGGGGGGACGTGGAAAGATCATGCCTGAGCTATGAAAATATTTCTGTTCTCACGTCAGAGGTTCCAGTACACCAGCATGTAGGAGCTCTCATTCCCTTTAAACAGAGCTGGTTTGTATCAAAAGTTAAAAATAAAAAAAAAAAAAATCCAACAAAAAGAACAGCAAGTGAGCCACAGTTTTGCTTCTGTGATTGCTTAAGACACTCAATCTGAAGCCAAGGTGCTGAATTTCCAAACACTCTTTATTGGTAATTTCCCTTCCCCTTCTCACATCCTTAAGAAAAGTCTAATCTTCATAGCTGCTGTATTTGGGGGTTTTCTTACTCACTGTATAATTTTTTTTAACATGTCAGATATTTTAGATCAGGCTTATTAAAAAAACCAACTAATGAATATGACTGTGTTCATCCAAAAGTTATTATTCTTATGGGATAATTTGACTAATGAAAGTTTAATTGTGTTTCAGGGAACTCTATGCCACTGTAGTGCATTATTTTTGTACCTCATAGCTTGGCTATTAAAAGCTTGCAGCTGATACAGAGTGATATGGGAGGATGCCAGCTGGATTCAGATAATTTAATCAGATTACTTTGGCTTTGAAATCTCTTCATTGGTTAGTTATAAAATTTCCTATTAATTTTGGGGCATTCCTGCTTACTTTTGAGACCTCTAACAGCATCAGCTTGAAGCCTCAGAAATTATTTGAGAAAGAAAAGATATTTCATGTTCATATTCTCTTTACCTCTAGTCACTTTTTTCTGAAGTATCAGCTCATGTAACTTTGGGATGGGTTTTGAATAGTTTCTGCAAGTATGCAAGTGTACTTTATTTTAAAGGCTGTTGTCCACATATCCGAAATCTCCTGACTTTACAGATTTGAAAGACTTAAGTTCATTTTCATATGCAGTCTTTTCTACAGCTCTGAAGTTTGGAAATTTATCGTTTGAATAAACTACATGCAGTGCAAAAGCCTGCAAAATACTAGTTACAGATTCAGGTTTTTTTCCCCACATTGATACACTGGGGTGGATCAGAACAGCTACTGGATGGACAACACTTGAGTGGAAGAAAAAAGTGACTCCTAACGCTGGATACCACAAGCAGAAAGAGGAAAAAATAACTGAAGCCCAACTGACTTCACGTTGCTGGAAAAAAATGCCCACCAGAAGGACATCAGATAACAGAGCACTTTCCTAGAGAGGTAATTATGATGCAAACAGGAGATGTCTTCAGGGCAAGATGAGATAAACTCTCCCGAAGCACAGAGCTGGCAGGGTGGTGGCATGGGGGGAAGGCGAGGGGCTGAGGGCCCCAGCCTGGTGTCCAGAGATCTGCTGCCCTGCCCAGCCCTTCTCACTGCCTTCAGCCTCTCCTGTTCCCAGGGGACGCGGGCAGGAGGCTGGCAGGGCGCCCACTTTGTTTCACAGGAAGGAGCTGGGGCCAAGATAACCACCTAATAAACCCAAAATCAACCCTGCTTTGGACACAGGACAGACGGATGCACCAAATAAGGACAGCCAGGGTCTGATTTCCAAGGGTTTGAGTTTATCTGAGCCTGCTTGCTCGCCTCTTATCGAGTGGGGATGGAGCTGGTGCCTGTGCTGGTGCCAGTCCTGGCTGGGTTTCTTTCAGCCTCTCATTACAGAGAAAAGGGAACTTCTGCTGTGTTTAGAGAGCAGGGGTGGGAAGAAAACCCCACTGACAGCATATGCCTTATGACAGCACTAGCACATTCATTGTGAAAGTGACGGGCAGCTAATGATGTCAGCGTAGGAAAAAACCCAGAGCATGTTTGTTTTCTTTTTTCTCTCAAAAGCTCTGGCCTGAGAAGGGGCTGCAGAAACAATCAGTGCCTGGGAAATCAGGGCAGTATTCAAATAAAAAAAAAAAAAGAGGTGGGGGAGAAAGGAGGATATATAAGTAGTGCCAGCTGGATGTGAAATCAATCTGGCATTTAAAAATAATGAAAATATTTCTTTCCCATTCATTTGGTCTGGCATGTAACATCAGAGCTGCTGTCACACCATTATTCAGAGTTAGCACACCGGAAAGGAGACACCAACAGAGACCCAATTGCTGCTCAGCCCCCCCAAACAGGACACAGTCGTGGGGCAGTGCTGCAGATACGATACAGCACCACAGGGAAGGATGCTCCAAGCAGGACCACTCCCTGGGTCCAGGGCAGGAGATGGAAAGGGGTCCTCAGAATAAAAACTTTTCAATTTGCAGAAGCAGCCCCTGAAAATTTGAGGGGCAGCTGCAGCTGAGATAAAAGGAGACTGATGGCACAGTCTTTTCTGTGTAAAATCTTGCTTTATTTGAGTCAGGCCTCATTCATTCCGTAGGCATTGTAGGTCTGAGCTTCTTATATACGGAAGATGAGAAAAATCTCCCCCAAATGTATGGCACAGTCTTGTGTCAGGCTCTGTTGGTTTTTCTGAGCATCCCAACTTGCAACAGGAGGATTGAACTTCAGTGTTCTCTAGCTGGCGTTTGTCCCCAGCCACCTCTCTCAGAGTTATGCTGCCGCTGGTGAGTGCTGCCAAAACAGCAAGGAAAAGCACCTTTCACTCCTCTGTGCTTTGGACACACACACCTGCTCCCCTTTTCCTCAGCCAGAGCTGGGAGCTGTGGGGACAAAGAGCCATTTCAAGGAATGAAGCACCTTGTTGAGCAGCTAAACCTGGAAGTGTTGAGCAGGGAGATGTTCCACTCTTTGCTGTAATGCCTGCCCAGGGGCCTCTCTGCGGCTAAGATGAGCCAGAGATGCAGGAGAGGCAGAAAAGCCCATTTGGGGGAGCACAGTGCAAGCTGTTCCTGTGCTGGGACAGGTGTCCCAGAGCTGCTCAGGAGGAGGTGGCACCTCCCCATCTGGGGAGAGGCCTTGTGCGCAGCCTCTCGGACATTCCCTCCACCCCTGGGCTAGGGCTGGCATTGCTTTTCGTGAAACAAGGCGTGCCAACAGCTGTGTGCCACTTTTCAGCTGGAATGGACTTTGCAAGGGAAGACTCCAGACCTACTTGGACAAGCAACACAGGGACGCTGGTGAACAAGTGGGACCAAAACCAAATTGGGAAAAGCAAAGGAGTCTCCATGGGCTGATTTAAAAAGGAAGTTGCTGTAAGTCAAGCTGAGTTAGACCCTGAAAGCACAGCAAGAAGCTAAGTTCTTTCTGTGGTGTAAACATAAAGTGGACTGGAGGTGAGTAAGGAGGCAGGGAGGGAAGAGGCAGGAGATGCTCAGTGCATCAGGTTTAAAACCCCATTATAATTCCGTTTTCTGTCAGCAGATGGCAAATAGTTGGTGTAAAACCAGGGAAGTTCTCAGGAATTAGGGCCTGAAAATTCAAGGGGTGACACCATGGGTAAAAACAAATCCAGTCAGTGCACTTTACCACAGAGATAAATCATCTTCCTGCCGGAACCCCTAAAGCCTCATTCACTACATTGCATGAAATCTTTAATCCAATGTTAACTATTTTTCCTGTAAATGTACTCAGTCAGAGGTGCTAACCCAGATTTAGAAAATGGGATATTATTCCTAGCCAGTTGGCCACTGTGGCCTTGATGTTGGAAAAGGCCTAGAACAAAATCTGAAGGCCAAATAAAAATTAAAAGGGTGCTCAGGGTGAAAAAACCCCTCACCCATGAAATTCGTGGCTTAGTAGGAGTAGCTCAAGCCAGCCTAGTCTGAATGACAAACAATAGATGGGTAGGTAATTGATAGAAAATTGATTTTCTAGACAGGAGAGATTAAATAGACCTAATACAGCTGAATTTCAACAGATGATTTTGATATGTAGATACCTGGAAAATTATCAGGGAAGCTAAAGAAGACGGGCATTAGTGTAAGAATGATGAGATAGGTAAAGGTATGCTCACAGCGAGAAACAGCTTTTGTGTTTTAGGGGAGCATCAAGCTGGAGGGAACCTCCCAGTGGCATTCCTTACGCATCGGTCCTGTCTTGGCTTTTCTGAAATACTTACAGGACTGTTTTAGGCACAGACAAGTGGGAGCAGCCTGGTGAGCCCTTCTTCAATGCACTGTCACTACAGAGCGCGATTGGGGAAGTTTTGGTGAAGAACTGGCTGAGCTTGAGGAGTGCGGTAGTACAAGCAGGGTGAGATGGGATAACACAGAATTGCAAACAGATGCACAAAGGAAATTTTGTGCTATGCTCTGGGAAATTTGTGCATTGAAAGGCATTTGGCCTGGAGAGACCTGAGCACTGGACTTGACTATGGAGAACAAATGCAAGGTGGCTGCAAAAATGCAATGCAGACCTAACAGGTGCAAAAGCTAGCATGGAGGAAGGGCACAATGAGCCCTAACAAAGGCATGGCAATCCCTGACTTATACAACTCACTTTCAAGGCAGAGATATTTTACCGAAATCAAGAGCCAATAAGGTTATAAAACTGTGCCTAGGGCAGAAAAACTACCTAACTGATGAAGAGTGAATAAAAAGCTGTGGCTTGTTTTCCTTAGCAAAACTGTAGCTGTGAATAGTTATGCTTGCTGTCTATTGAAATGATGCAGGTAACCCCAAAGGAGGGATACAAGTGATTTAAGCTGGGCAGATGGTCAACTCAGAAGCAAATGTGCCAGAAGTGTCTGCTATTCGCTAAGTCTGGAAATGAGGATGTCTCCAGCTTGAGAGCAGCGAGGCTCTGGGACACTCTCAGCCTTCAGAGAGAGGCAAATGCCCAGCTGGATTTTGAGGAGGGTGAGAAAGAACTGTAAGCAAGGGGGCAAGACTTGAAGTTATATATGTTTAATTCCCACCCTTCTGTTTGAGTAGCCAGCAATCCCTTGATGAGCCTCACAGCGGACTCTGTTTGCTCTGTGCTATATCAATGTTTATCTCATTTGCAGCAGAAAACGCAAACCTGGGAAATAGGAATTTCAGTTCGAGTCAGAGCGCTGCGGTGCTCTCACTCACAAGCTTTGAAGGGCAGATCTCCCTCCGGGTTTCAGCAGACTATTCTCCAGCCATCTTCCATTCATCTTTTGGAGTGAGAGCTGAGTGACTTCTGGCCCGCTCCATAACGGAGAAACTGGCCTCTCTAAGAGGTAAAGACATTTCCTTTCTTCGCTTGAAACATCATGAACTTTCAAACTTGGCAAGGCTCTTTTGGGTTCGATCTAATAATAAACCCAAACTTTCCATCGCACAAAAGTAATGAGTCTGAACTTGCCTGAACTTGCCTCGCGGAGCTGAGATCCAAAGCTCTGTCATTCCCTCAAAAGCCATTCTCCTCTTTGCAAGGACAGGATGTTGTTGTGACAAGGCATCCTCGCTCAGCCTCTCTCCCTCGTGATGAAATCCCTCTATAGCGACTCTGGAGGTCCTCCTTCAGCTCTGGTTTTGGGCATACAAAGTGCTGCTCAGCTAATCTCCGCTCTTTTCTATGAGTGATTTATGGAGGCTTGAAGGACATTGAGACTCAGCACATTCTCTGTTTTCCAAATGCTGGTTGGTGTAATGAGAGGGGCGGTTTTCCTGCCAGTGGGAACCTGAAAGACCTGATGGGCTTTTCTGGCAGGACTCGATGTCAGTGGAAGGGGCGCCAAGCCGCCCGCGGAGCAAGCGGAAGTACAAATGTGTGTTGGCTTTGACTTCCACTGGGAACGACAGAAAAAATATTTTGACTTGATTTTACAGTTCAGTTTCTCGTTAGCACAAAGCGAACGCTCAGCCAGCGATCAGAAATGCCCTCGCTTAATTTTCATCAATTCCTGTCCAGTAATTAGGCACAACTGACATGGGAAGAGCAAACAAACAACCTCTGCATTGAAGAGCGAGTGAAATACTTCTTCTTTTCTCATCAACTTTTTTGTTGTGGTACCTGTTCTTTTAGAAAGAGAGAATGGTCTTACGTCGTCATGAAGTGTTTGTTCTGGGAAGGGAGGAGGGGAGTCTGCAATGTTTGTTCTGGGTATCTAAATTTAAATGACTAACTTAAGCACATAATCTCCCTAGGCTGCCTCTAAAAACCAGTGCA
Source organism: Acanthornis magna (assembly GCA_036785705.1). Taxonomy (NCBI): domain Eukaryota; kingdom Metazoa; phylum Chordata; class Aves; order Passeriformes; family Acanthizidae; genus Acanthornis; species Acanthornis magna. The sequence goes on from JAWUZG010000090.1 coordinate 22,539,159, forward strand.
GAGGGAAGGGCTTCTCTAATGAGCAGTTCAAAGGCTCTTGCTTTAGAGAGAAATATTTTATGACCATGCCATACAATTTTATAGGTGTTTAGAGTTTTATTTTATTTTACCTTCTTGCATGCTGCTGTTCTCCAGTAGGATATGAAAGGCAAAACCAAGAAGTTCTCTGTATATCTGGATTTGTTGACATATCTTCCTGTATTTCATTATGGAAATCACAAAATTACTAGAGAACAAGGGAATGAAATAGGTGACTTCCTTCCCACTTGTATAAAACAAATGCTCCACTGTGATGTGGAATTTGAAGCTCAGCAATTTTTATCTATGCAGGAGTGGAGATCACTGATGGAAGTCCATCCCTTATACTTGATTCTGGAAAGTGAATTTGGACTCATACAGGCCTGATCCAAATCTCAAGGAAAAAGGGAAGCGCATGGTTTAGCAACTGTTACACTAAATTATTCCCAAATCCATTTAGTCCATCATCCTATTTAGTGCAGAGGAGATCACCAGCAGATGCTTTTGGCGATTGCTGAAATGGCTTTGCAACTGGCAGGCTGGGACATTTGGTCACATCGTAATCCTCCACAGACAGCAGACAGCTGAATTCAGGTCTGGCACGTTATGATGTTAGTGTATGTAGTATGTTAGGATGTTAGTTTCCCTTCTGCACGTCTTCTTGGCATTAACCATTAAAAATAAAATTTTTCTTACTGCCCACATAAGAGCAAGAAGCTGTAGCTACAATATCCTGCCTTTAGGAATGCAGTGCTCTTACAGGAAAATCAAAGAGAAAAGGTTTAGGTGAAATGACTGAGAGTACTCAGAGAGCAGTTACCAGGTGAACACTGTCAAACAGGAAAGATTTATTGAGCTGGATCCCTAGGGGTATCCCTAGGCCTGGTTTCAAGCCTGTTCAGTATTTTCATTAATAATTTGGATGAAGGGGTAGAGAGCCCTTCTGTCAGAGTTTCAGCTCTAAGGATGAGAGGCACCAGGGAGGAGAGGATTAGTGCTCGGGAGATCTCAGTAATTAGAGGAATGGTCTGGAAAGAAACAGGATGCAATTTAGTGAAGACAAGCACAAATCTGCACCTATGCTGAAATAATCACATCCTCAGGCACACAGTGGGAGAGAGCAGCCCCATAAAGCTCTGCTGCAGAGGAGCTGAGACTTCAGAGAGGTTGTGATGGAGCCGTGATTCAGCTGTGGAAGGAAGGAGCACTGGGCTGGGTTGGACAGACGGGGACATCGCACGTTAGACACGGAGGGATAAGCCCTTCAGCTGGATCACTGGGACCGGTTTCTGGCATTACACCCTGGGAAAGGTGGGACTGCAAGTCCTGAGGAGAGCAAGGCTGCAGAGAGGAGAGTGAAAATGCTTCGTATTTAGCCTGGGGTAAGCAGAGCTGAAAGGAGACACAACACTGCTCTTCAAGAGCAGTCAGTCTGCCAAAAAGAGGAAGGTGGTGAGCTGTTCTGTGTCCAGAAATTATCCTCTGTGGTTTAACCACGGTTTTCTGTGGTTAGAAAAAAAGAGAGAGGGAGAGAGAAATTGAGATGGTAGATAAGTTGACTTTACTGCTTTACTTATGAAGTGCCTTGGGGCATAAAGCACATGATCAAACATAGTCGAGTTACTGCGGCTTAATGAGTTATTGCCTGCTGGCTGAACCATACTAATTAACCATGTGTGTGCTCTCAGCCTGCCTCAATTGCCAGATGAAATGGCCTCACTTAAACACTTGTGCTTGAGTTTGCAGGGGGCAGCCTGAATGCTTGTGTAAGATCAGTGATTACAGCTCAGCTGACTGAGGGGTGACTTCTAGGGGATGGAAACTTGTCCTTTAGTGCTCAACAATAACGCTGGTGCTGTTATATCAGGGAACAATAAAATGAGGTTGACAAGGGGGGAGGAGCAGAAAAGAGACCTTAATATATGAATATGTCACTTCACAGTTTAGGTCAATAGAAAGGGGCTCCATGCAGCTGTATTGGAAATGTAATAAGACTGAGTTTTATAAAAGATCTCAGTGAGTTTTGTTTGGGAAGGCTTGTAATATGAGGATTTAAAAAATGTAGCATTAAGAACCCTATAGAGCACTGCACACATTTCTCTTGCAACTGCACACACGCTTCAAGCGTATCGCCTTTTTTAGTGTTTTGCAGTAAATTATTCTTTTTGACTCACATCCACACGGTCCACTCCAACTGTTGCTCTTTTCCGTCAGTTAATGGCTGTCGTAGTTTCTGCATTCGATGAGCTGCAGAAAGAATTCGATTCTTCATTTTACCGCATTAGGTAGTGGCTATTGGAGTGGAGCCTTCCTGGTGCTGCTAAGAGTGGGGTGTGCTCCAGGTTCCTGCCTTCCCTGCCTTCCTTGCCACCTCCCTCCCTTCCTCTTCCTTCCCCTTTGTGGTTGCTTTTCCACTGTTATCACCAGGTCGGATTATGTGTCTGAGGATGAACGTTTGGATGCTGCAGTCTTTGGGAAGTTTTTTGTTGGCAGCAGTGCTTCTGTCTGCGCTGTCCCCTTAGAGCAGCTTATCCTCTTGCCTCCGGCGTGCCATCCAGGGAGGCAGCAGACTTGGCGTGTTTGCTTAGCAGACAGGACACACTTGACAAGTGCTCTGCGGAATGGAGGCAGTGACTTCTGCTTTGTTAGTTTGTTGCTATTTTATGGCATCACACAAATTAGCCCGGAAGGGAACCCTGAGGACCTTACCTGGTTGCTTTCTGTGCTCAGGACAGGATCAAATACATCCCTGCCCTTCTTGACTGATGTTTGTTTAACTTGTTTTTGAAGTCCTGCATTGTTGCAAATTCTGGGCTCCCTGCACAACCTTTCCCTGTACTTTCCTGCATTTGGCCACTCCATCTGATCCAAAATACATAGCTGAGGACATCTTAACACACAATTAAGCCTAAGCCAGCCAAACTACATTAATTTGCTGCTGTGATCCTTTCAATTTCCTGTAGAAAAGAGAAATGCTAGAAATCTTCATGGAGATTATTTGATAACATAACTGTTGTGTAATCTAATTTAATCTAAAAATGATTGTTTTGCCTTCAGAACGCAGTTTTTTGCGTTGAGAGAAAAACTACAACCAAGAGCTATAATGCTACAATGGTAATGCATGCACTGCATTTCTTTAGTGCCTGCAACAAAGAAACAACTTTTCCTAGTTGTGTTTTATATGTGTATAAGGAGGGATATTATGCAGCTATTGGTGTAAGGCTTTCTTCCTTTCCCAGAAACGTGCTCTAGACTGAGGCTGTGCAATTGATTGGAGCCGAAATTGAGTCCAGGTCTGGGGAGCCTGTCTACTGTAGCACAGAAATAATTAGCATCTACATGAAGTTCTTACCCAGATGTAAAAAGTCTGTGACCTATTCGAGATGGGGTTTGTCTTATCTCTAGTTTTGCTGCAAAGAAATTTTATCTTAAAGCAGTACTTTTGCAGAGCTCCTTCAGTACTGCTAATCCCCCTTGGTATTACCGAGGAAATATCAGACCATAACTATTCCATGGAGATCTGAAGTGAAATCGTCATGCAAGAAGAACGTGAGAACTGCTGAGCAGACTGCATTTCCTGTTATCTGAGAACAACTGTGCATCTACAAGTAGCTGAAAATTATGATGCTTCTATGATCCTGTCACATCCTTCAGCAGATACATTTTGCACACAAAATGAAGAGTATGAAGAGAGAGATTAAAGAACAAATGAAACATTTCCTCCCCTGCATGTAGAAGGAAATAAATGCAGCTTAAAATGAGGGGAGATGCTGGAAAAGTGATGCTTGAACTAGGAGGTCATCTTAAAACAGATGAAAAAAAACCTCTTTCTTACACAATGAACCATGGACTTCTGGGATTTATTAATGTAGCAGGCAATGAGTATTGGTACGACCAGCTAGCTCAAGAAGCTGTTGGACAAATTAATGGACAACAGGGCCATAGAGACGTGCTAAGGGGAAAAAGCAGGGCTGTATTCACTTAACTCCCTATGCAGCATGTCTTGCCACCATCAACAGAGGCAAGTTTGATACTCATATGCATCTGCTCCTCATCCTCTCTGCCCTGCCTGTGACTCCAGAGCCCAAACCCACCTGTCACAAGGGTGAAAAGGTTCTTTGCTGGGCTTGTGGTGTCTACAGGACTGGAACTGGCTTATGGGGAAATGAATAATTGGAGTCCTGGGCATCAGGGAAACTAGATCTGGATCCAGGTTAGACCTCTACCGTCATTGTCCAACAACAGCTGTAGAGGAAGGTTGGTGAAAGCAGAACAGCTTAGGAACACCTAGTTATTCCTCAAAACCTGCTGAGGTTTGCATCTGGATTCCTCATGTCCTCTTCTCCAGGAGAGGAGAGGAGAGGAGGGATGGGCTATTGGACACACATATTGCCTATTTTTACATTTGGTGAGAGTTGGAAATGCGATGTATTTTCTACAGCATCAAATAATTCTCAGTAGTGTCACAAATAGCATTTTTTCAGCTCTGTGAGGGATTTTGGACAAGAGTGAAAGACCCTTGAAATTGATATCAATAATTCTGCTGCTCAAGCTGAAGGCAAAACTCCAACAGCTGTCGGGGGGTGGTGTGTGTGGTTTTTTATACCCCGTCTAGCCTCAAGGAGGCAAGACCATCATAATTAGCTGCTAATTGAGAAGCGCGCATCTGAAAAGCACAATTTCAGAGAACAAAGAGCCAGAGAGACCCATTTCCAGGGCTAATTAGAATTAATTCATTGCTATAAGTAGAAGGTCTCCCACAGTCCTGGGACTCTCTCTTGCCCTCTCCTGAAGCACCAGTCTAAACATACGCATACCAATCATAGAAGGCTCAGCATGACTTGTGTGGCTCTTGTGCAACACAGAAATAGCACTGCTTGTTAATTTTCTTTTTTTTTTTTGTATCCCTGGGCTATGTCTCCCCTCTGCTTTGCTACCTGCCCTTCCTTCCTTTTTTGAATCTGTGTACCAATGAACAAAGTGACATTCTCAGCACTTTTTCTACTACTGCGTGAACAGAGCTTTTAGAGAAAAAAAGGTTGGCAAAACCAGGCCTCGCTGTCTGTTGCACCCTCCTGAAGATGCCTCCAATGGGACTGTCTTCAGACACCTCCCTGAGCAGCTGGAGTCCATTTGCTTTTCCCCCAGCAAGTTCACAGCAGCTGTTTTTGCACTTGACCTGGGGCTCTGCCAGTAGCCCTTCAGGTGGTGAGGACATGGGCTGCAGCTTCCAGTCTCCATGTGGTCTCTTAAAAGCCTTCAAGAGCTGATTTTTTTCTTTAAGGACTGAAGCTTTTTTTTAAGAAAAACACCTGCACCGTAAATATTTTAGTAGAAGGTCAACCTACAATATTTCTATCTCACTTGAGACCATCATATCTCTCTTACATGAATTTAGTGCCAGCATCTCCTTGCTGAGGACCGAGTCAATGCAAGGATACTCCAGTGAGAAAACGAATGAGACCATTCCCTTATGATAGCCAGTTTTGGTTGTCTGATATAAGGCGCTTTTAAAATAAGCTTGATTTTTTTTTCCCACTTACCTTTGGAAGATGGCAATTACTTCAAAATGCTTTGAATCGTGGACCAAAAAAAGAGCAAGGCCATAACTGATTTGGAGAAATGCAAGGTAACACATTGTCATTAGTGATGATCTTGTTATAGAGGAGGTGGCCTGTTGAATTTTGCTGTGGTGGCCTCCCTGTGTGGGGATGTCTAACAAACCTTAGATACTTCACAGTTTAATCGTGGGTGTTGGAAGCTGATGCTCCTAAAGCAGACAAATGGCTTAATTTGCAGGAAAGAGGAGTCTGTACTGCTTAGTAGGTGTGAGGTGCCTCATTTATGCTCCAAATATAGATGCATTTCTGTATCTTTACTTAGCCACAACTGAAAATCTGGTGTGTGATACCTCAGTGAGCCTGTGCTGGGGCAAATGTGAACGGCACACTGCTGAGATTGAGAGACTCTGCGCTCCTTGAATACCTTTAAATTTCCCGTTGAAGGAAACTGATCTACTAAAAAAAAATTTCCAAAGGGTTTTCTTCCCACAGGTTCATCTGAACCACTACAGTGCAAGAACAATCTTTCAATTCCTCTCTGTGTAGCTTAGGAATGTTCTTCTTTCTGTGTGGTGTATCCTGCATTTTACACATTTCCCACATGCTCATTTTGGTGAGGGACAGTATCCACTGCTGTCACAAACGAGGCCAAAAGCCTCACCTTGGCTTTGTATCCCACTGCAGAGAGGGGATGCAGCTGCCACAGTCTGTGCCTTCAGTGAGGCTTGTGCTGCGACAAACCCAGATGCTCCTCACCAGTGGAGCCTCCTCGCGCTTTCCGGGAGGCTTGGAAACCTTCATCCATTTCTTCTGCCAAACATCTGGATTCCCTGTGGGGTCTTCAGTAACTTTACACTGCTCCAGTCCTGCAGGCGAAAGGGGACAAGATGCCTTGACAAGTTCCCAAGTAGCTGACTTTTGCCAAACACTAGAATTTCCTTCCCTTACACGTCTGGTTCCTGCTGCGTTGCCTGCAATCTTACTTTCAGCTGCAGCTTGCAACACTGAGAAGCAGTCACAGTGGAGCTCGTGGTTTTCCATTAGATCCTGGTGGCTCATATTTGCTGAATTTGTTTGTGCCTGCAGTGGCTCACATTTCCTTTGTTAGGTCAGCAGAGCTGGGTAAGGTTGTATAGAAGTCTAATTGTAAAGACTTCAAAGCTATTTTTATTTGACATCTCACTGTTCTAGCCTGTAGCAGAGCAATCAGATGCCTACAGAGCCAACTGCTTGTTGGGCACTGTTCTCCCCCTGACCTTAGGTCTCACTCTCGAAGGCACGAAGCATGGCATCGGATGAAAACTCCTTTCATGGGCTGTAAAACTTTCTTTAACATATTCTCCCCCTGCTCCCCTTAATTTTGTGTATAAATGGAGTGACTGGGCTTAGAAATGGAACCAGAGATACTGAAACACTATTATGATGGTGCTGGGACTGCTTTGTACCTAAGTGATACCACATGTTGGCCTGCTTCTAGTGGTGTTTACTGTGTAACCACATCGGCTCAGCAGGAATCTGTCTGGAAAAACAGTCAGGGTGTAAAGGAATATCTGAAAAGAGCCTCTCCGAGTAAACACTTAAAATGCTGTTAAGGGGCAATGCTAAGACCATCTTTGATGAGTTTGTTTCCAGACCATCCAACCTGCAGAATTGGTTATGACCAGTGAAGGAAGAAGACTGTCCCAGATGGCACTCAGGAGATGTCTTTGCTCATCATTCTTCGGTCTCTGTGCAACAATGACCATCAATCCTGGGGACAGTGCCCACACAGGATTCCAGAGAGTGCTTTAGTGTGACATTGCATGGAAGGGGACTGTGACCTGCAACACAGCAGAAATGGAAATTTGGCAAATGGCTCTAAGCCTCGTATCTAAACCCCACCCGCTGCATTGAGAAGTGCCCATAGATTTCAATACTTGCATGATCCTCCTTTCCATCAGACAGTCACAGTCCTTACACCCGGTCTGGAAACCTGAGTGACAATGACAAAACTCCCATTGCCCATTTCAGACATAGGCATAAATCCCATGAAGTCCTTATAGTCACACACACGGGGAGCAAGGCTGATCCCTCATTTATGTTGTATCTCATAACTGCTATAATTTAAAAATATCTAAGCTTAAACAGAATATTTCTTGCACTGTTCCCTAAACATTTCTTCTCAAAATCTGTTATTTACTCTCATTATGCAGCTCAAAATGTCCCAGAATCTGAAAGTTATTTGATTCAATCCCACAGCTGCCATCTCAACAAACATGTAAATAAAACAAAGATCCTGTGAATGGGGATCTCAAGCAGTTGTGGGGAGGATTAGGGTTTAGTGAAAGATGATTCTGCCATTGTTCTCCTAATTGATAAAAGACGGACCACTGCCATTTTGAATAATGTCATTACCACACAAGCCTCAAGCAACTTAACAGATCCTGTGTAATCAAGAAGAACCACTTCTGGATGTTGAAAATGTTCCTATGAAGTTACTCCATTCCAACTGCTCAAAAACAAGGACCAAAGTGAGCAAGGCAGTATCTCTCCTTCCTCTTTTTAATTGAAAAAAAAAAAAATTGCTTTCAGATGAATCCACTTTCTTCTTCTTCTGAAAATTTCCTTTCCCAAACTGCATCTCTTTTGTGCCTGAGCTCCTTCCCAGCTCTGTCACAGACCCACGGTGTGCTTTGATGCTACATCACTCCTGCCTGGTCAGTCAGTCACTCCTACCCTCCCAAGCCCAAAAGAGAAGCAGGAAATTCAAAAGCAGCTCTGCTCTCCCTCCCCCAGCAGCTTTCCATCCAATGCTTGTTCACAACCTGAACCTGGCATCCCGGCAGATTCATGTTTGTAACAACAAAAGCAGCCAAGCGAATTGGGTGAGGTCATGAAAAACTAAACATAGCTTTACGAGGTGTGCTTAAAAATGTACGCATATATTTCCTCTGAACATCAGCTCTTCTGTTGAGTATCACTGCACATTCGGAAGGAATTCAAAAGAAAACACGTGAAAGGGAGCAGCACACTTGTGCAGTGTGTGAGTGTCCTCCTAATGCAGAGGTTGTATCTTAGAGGGCAAAAAGAAGGTGCCTGGTGACTCAAAACTGTCCTCTGTAAATGCAAAGGCGATTTAAGCAAGGGGTTTAACAGCAGCTCATCTCTGTGGGATATCTGAACAGATCTTAACACAAACCTGCCTAGCTAGAGTTTTCAGGAGCTCTTAAGCTCCCAGCTGCAGAGCCCCAAAGCTTCTTGTGGGATTGTGTCGGGGTCATGCGTGCAGCACACTCTGAGCAGGGCTGGTTCCCCATGGGCTCTGACCAAACGCTGCTGTGGGAGCCTCGAGAGTGAACGTGCAGGGTGAGCACAGTCCATTCCTCTGAGGCTGAGGTGGTGGCTCCTGGCTGAGAGCTGTAGCAGCACCTCTCTGGATGGCTGGCATTGATCTCAGGTGGGAGAGAAGGAAAAACATGGACCCAGTTAAGCTGGAGCAATGAAGGGTGGAGGCAGCAAAGGGCTAACGCAGTTGCATACACACAGTACCCGAGCAAGTTAGACATTGCACTGTGAGAGCTCCCATGAAGATGCCTCATCTCCTCGCCAGCTCCATCACGTGATGATGGCCTCCCAGTGCTGCTTTAGACATCAAACAGGCCTTTAAAACCATTGTGTGGACCCAAACCCATGTCACACACAGTGTGAGTTGCCCTTTGGGGGAAAGACTCCAGGGAAGTTTAGGTCCATTCATGTCAGATGAAAAATGGTCATCTTCAGACATAATTTATTTTTCTTTTCTCCCTCCCAAAAAGCAAGTGTCTAAGCAAGCCAGCCAGAGGCAAAGGCTGTGATTTTCCTTGTGTTCTTCTAGCTTGGACCTCCTGTCCTTTCCCTCATGTCATTCAGGGAAAAAAAGTACTGCTTCTGGTTGGTTGGCAGCTGCTCACAAGCCTACATGAGAAGTAAAGAGCGTTGTGCTGGGGAAATCTGATTCCCAGCATGACAAGGACCTGCAAGCAAAAAAAGAGCTGCTGAGTATGTACAGAAGAGCTGAACAGTCACCAATGGTCCCCTAAAATGCCAAGGAAAGCATTTGATATCCTTTAAGTAGTCAGCATGGGTAGTTGGGTGAAATTAAGAAAGGAAAGCTATAGACCTTGAAATCAGGCAACTTTTATTAAAATATACCTCCTAGCAGCACCCTGGGAGAAGAGCAAAAGCTGTGTGAGTTCAAAAATTTGAAACTGGGTAAGACAAAACCCATGAAGATGAAGCAGAGTTAATAAATAAAGCAGAGTCAATAATCCTGCTCCCGGATGGGGTGAGCTGTTGGCCTCATGTCATGTGTGCTTTCCATTCCCCACTTCTGCGATACTAAAAAAAAGTCTGACCCAATCCAGGGATTACACAAAGAATGCACTCCAACAAAGGGAAATGCATGGCCTTTCTACTCACCCTCCAGTGGCATTCGGGACCAGGAGAGGGGTTGGTCTGAATAGTCAGGATTACATTCCTGGCTGTGTCTAGCAAATGCTATGTGGATTGAGAGAAAAGAAATATGGGTGCCCTCTCACTGGAATATTTTCTCTGTGTTCTCTTGTAAGGCAGGTGTCACAAGGAGACAGTGATGGCCACTGAAGCCACTCCTGCTTAACAGTGTGCCTGAGATGTTGTTTCTTCCTTAGTCTGTCTGAGAATGGGATAGTCCCAAACACAGCTCAGCAATTAGGATATTAATAGTCCTATTACCCTGAGCCATTCAGTTTGCTTTAAAATTCATGGTACAGTTAGCTGAGGTTTGCTCATAACAGGAAAAGTACAGAGATGCAGGAAGACTGAGTCAGAACAGAGCTTTGAAATGCATCAAGCAACCATTTAATTAAAGAAGGGAGCTCTAATATTGTGTTCCAAATGATTACTTATTTATATACTCCTCAAATAGTGCTATTTTTAAACCAGATTTTGAAGGGAAGACAATTTATATTTTTATATGCAGACAGTCTTAAAATTAAATGAGCTGCCAGTACAGCACTGCCCTGGAGGAGTAGAAGAAGAAAAATCTCTGTGTCAGTCCTTCTGGTTCTTCTGCTGCCTCTCAGCACCATGACTGCTAGAGATCAAAATCAAGACACACTGGCTTGTCAGTTCCTCCCAAGAGTCCTCGTGGGGCAGGTCATTGCCTGGCATTGCTGGGACACAGGTTGGAGGAGCCTGGGGCAGGCAGCAGTAAGCCCGGAGAGACAGACAGGTAGAAGCGTAGGGGGCACTGGGGACTCTGACTTCTGGTGAGAGAGAATGGTTCTAAACTTTTTAATTGCGAACTTCACGGGGTGACACATGGTTTTCATTTTACGATACTGGAATTAAATTGGCAAACCCTGGATCCAGGCGATGACCTTCCTGCTTCATCCATCTGATATTTGCTAATTGCACCAGTGTGGAGTGTGAAGCTCAGCAGGGCACCCACCATTTTGTGCCCATTTTTCACTGCTCTGAGCAACCATGCAAGTTGCAAGGAAACAAAATGTTGGCTCCAACGCATGTTTGAAAACTTCAGTTTTCCTTAGCGCTGGAGCTGGGAAAGGCCTCTGTGGGAAGGAATGAATGTTTGCTGAGTTCCTAAATAAATCTGAGCCCAGCTTGAGAGACTGAAAGCCCAGTGGCTTCTTTCAGTTCCCCAACAAAGGGCTGCACCCAAGTGCACTGAAGTCAGAGAGAGATTCTCATTGACATCAAAGGACATTGAATTGAACCCCACAAAGGACTGTCTCTGCCAGGGACCAGCAGAAATAATAGCTTGTGATGTACGTGACCAACTGCCCCTGACCAACCGCTTGGATTCCAGGCATTAAACACTGCAAACAGTGAACTCGCAAACAATTCATGAAAATGTGCCAAAAAAATTCAAAGAAAAATATGTACGGAAACTGCAATGTGTTTGTGGGTATTCTGTGAACAGAAAAATAATATATTTATGAAATAAATTGGTCCCTGAGAAGTGTTCTCTCAGCTCACATTTGTGTGCAGTCAAGTCAGCTAATCAAAATCAAGCCTCTCTTCTCTCGCCAAAGGAAGTGGGCAAGTACAGAGACAGGGATGAAATGAGTTTGGGTTTGCTTTTAAAATGTGAGGTGCCAATTACATATAATTTTAATAGTTCTTATCATCTAAAAAACCATTTTTGCAGCTATCTAAATGCTTTAGCTTATTCTCTCATGAACACTGACAAGCTTTGGTCTGGTGTTTATCCATATCAGACACTGCAAAGCTCATCCAGTCCCTTATCTCCTTCTGATTAGATTACTGTAATGCCCTGCCGCGAGGTTCCTCTGGCAGGGAATGCCACCACCCCTGTGAGGGCATTACTAACAGGAGGAAATAGAGTGCTTTTTGTTCCAACTTCATCGTGCCTTTCGCCGGCTATAAACAAAAAGGATTAACTAAAAATGGGAATATCTGCGGCTGGGATCCAGATCAATTAGGAGATGGGGAAACACCAGGAGCAGGCATGTCTCCAGTGTGGTGAGCAGCAGATGTGCAGAGGCAGTGCGAAAAAGGAAGGAGGGTCAGGGTCAGACCTTTGGCTCACCTTTGTTTCTTTCTAGACAAATGTGTTCGGGCTGCTGGGGTCTGGTCTGTGCCTCAACTTGGGGCCATTTCAGGGAATCCGAAGGACCCATTTAGCTCTTCCCTGAGGGGATTTGCACTTGGTGACAAGGAGTGGAGGTGGGATTGTTTATGCCCTGCAACACAGGATGGTGGCTTCCAAGGGTGGTTGAAAAGTCTCTAAGGAGCTCTGTGGGTACTTGAAATTATCTGCACACAGGCAGTCCACACCTCCAATAAACCATGCAGGATCAGAGACAAAGGAACAAAGGGGTTTTGGCTGCACAGCTCCAGAGAGAGCCACCGAGGTTTTTCAGACAAAGGATCAGACACTTAGACACAGAGAGCATTGAGAAAGACAGGACTTGAGAATAAATTTCTCGTTTGTCTGTGCTTGTTGGCAGCTGCTGCAGGTGCTTGGTTGCAGACTTAGGTATGAGGGTTACTGCTGTGCCCATTTAAAACTAAATTTTAGTTTGGGTCCTAAGGTGGGAGAGCAACAAGGGCCACACTGTTCCCAGGATTGTTCCACTCTGAACTAAGCTCTGAAATCTGCAGCTCTCCTTTCTGGAGGAGATGGTCATAAATGCTCTCAGATGCCAACCAATCCTCAGTCCCAACAAGCAAGTGCCTCTTTCTACCTGGGTATCACAAAATGCTCTACAAACCTTCCCAGATACGCTTTCATAAAGGCTGTTTTGTGTCAGGAGGCTGAAACACGCTGGGTGACTTCTTCAAGGTCACACAGGGAACCAGTGCGGCACAGACGGCAGGTTGTTTAAATCCCCAAAGATAACTTGTCTCCTCGCTTCCCCTGAGAGTTCCTGTCACTGAGCATCAGTCTTGGGCCCTCTTTGTCTTTCAGCTGTTCAACTGACTGCTGCTGCTCTCTGCACGATCAAAATCCTGTTTGATATGGCTCTCTTGCTGCTGGTGTTATTTATAGCTGTTCTTACCTTCGACCGGACTGGGTTTCTCTTTTTGTTTAAGTGCGTTCAGCCCCCCGTGTTGCTTGAAGTGCTGTGGGTGTCTTTTGTGAGGTGCTGCTCAAAATTAATTGTTTGCCTTGATATTATATTATCACTCATCTATGGATTTTCAAGTGTGTCAGTTGTTCCATTAGGGCTGTCACTTCCTAAATCCTTTCGGTGAACACCACGTTTTACTTCTCTCATAGCCAGTGTTTCTTTGCTCTTTGCTCCCCTAATACAAATTGTTTTCTGAGTGCCTTACAGAGCAATCCCTCCCGCTTTTTTTCTGTCGCAGACAACAGGCTACTGGGCGGGGCTCTGAGGCTCATTAGAGTTCATAACATCACTTGTTTAAGTGTTTGGGGTATTTTTAAGTTACCATGTCAAATGTGCTTAGTGTGTGGAGTTGGCTTGCTGCAGTGGTGGGTGCATGCAAGCTTCGCCATGCTTCTGCTCATGGCAGGCAAAGAAACACCTGGAGGGGCCTCTGGGAGGAAATTGCTGGCCTGCCTGCAGTGCTGGTGGTTTTCACATCTCCATCAAGCCTGGGGATGGCCTCTGCACAGCAAGACAAGCACCTCATTCCCACCTCTCTGGAGATGCTGCAGAGTGATGGGAAGGCAGCCCAGTCTGGCTGTGACCCCGCTGAAGGCCTTTCTGCACAAGGCAGAGCTGCTGCAGCAAACATTTGGCCTGAGACCTTGGCTTGGCAGCATTACAGGAGCAGATTTACTGGTGGGGATTGAGGGCCTTTGTCATTCCTCTCCATTAACACCATCCAGCACATGGGTGGCGTCACAGGATGACATGTGCAGCTCTGCAGCTGCCCCTCTGCAGCTGTACCCAGCTTTGACATCCTGCTCATGTATTTCTCCAGAAGGCACCCTGGCCACTCTGTCAAGAATTCAAGTTCTTTGATCCAGTCTGACTGAGAATGGTGTGAACACAGATAGAAAAAAACGCATACTGTCTCAAAAGAGCTCTAAACATGACAAAGGTTTGGTCTGTCTGCCCTGAAAGGACTGTCCTGTGAATCGTGGTCTCCCACTTTCCAGCTAATACATTGTGTGATGTTGTCCCAGCTTTCCTCCCTCAGGTCCTTGAATTTCCAATGCAGTGGGAAATGCTTTTGGTCCTGCACAGGTGACAAGGTCTGCCTTGCACCCTTTCTACCTGCTTCTAGGGACTATCCAAGTTATTCTACAAAGGGCACAACATAGTAGGTTTGGGGGCCTCCAAAGCAGATTTGGAGTAGTTTTGGCTTTGCTCTGCTCTGGAGTTTGCACTACAGGCAAGCCAAGGGCAGAGGGAAATGTGGGCTATTTTAACATAATTACACAATGTACATAAAAATAGCATAAACTAGTGTCTCTGTCCCTTTTCTTCTCGCACTGTTCAGGAGCTATTTGGCTTCTTGTGTCCTGAGCTTAAGCATGCACCTCAAATTGCCTGGGTGAAGTCTCCCCTTGCTTCTGTGTTTGCCTTGTAGTGCCCCAGGATGCTGGTTCCTCCTGAGTGCCATTGGCTCTACTTGCAGAGAAATATGAAGCAAAAATAATTTTCCCTCCTTCCCTCGTGGTGCAAAGGAAATGCTGCTTGACACTTCTACTTGGACTTCATTAAACTGACTTCTGGTGATAAGCAGACTTTTTTCTGATGATAATAAATACTCACTTAGCGTTCAGCACTTGGGTTCTCAAAGCCCAAGGAAGAGTCCATTTCCCAGAGCACTAAAGCCATGCACCTAGACAGGATAGTGGGAGTTAGGCACGAAGGTGAGCAGGATTTGTTTGGGTTTTTTAAAAATTTCTTGTTTTCAGGGATTTAGTTGGTTCTTGTTTATTTGCTTGTTTACTAGTTACTCATTCTGCTCTACTCCTCACTTTCGAAAGCTTTGCTGTACTCCTCCTCGCTGTCATTGCGCTGAGAGTCACCGCTGCTTTGTCAGCTTCTGCCCGGGGCTGAGGTGGCTTCCAGGGGTTTCCCTGAAGCTTTCTTTTGCCTTCAGCAAGGATAAAGCTGGGCAGTAAGCTTTGTGTTCAGTGGCTTCAAGAAGCAGATATACAATTCCCTCATTGCAATGAAGTTTTCATGTTTTTCCTTTGCTGAGAGAAGGTATTCTCTATCCTCTGTCAAACAGAGGACACTGCCTGCTGCCAAGGGTGGATTATATAGTTCAGCAGTGTGTTTACTATTTTATTCCTGCCTTTCCTTTGCTTTACCTGAGGGAAAAGGGCTCATTAGTTTTGTAAGAACTCAAACAAGACATATCTCCTGCACAATAGTGGGTTAGAAGCTATTTGGTGAGCAAAGCTCTGGCCCTTTGCTTAAAAACTGCAGCAGCTCATGCAGGTGGGTTCCCCCAACCGTGCTGTCATCTTTGGCTTATGATGGACTTGTGAGAGAAGAGAAATAATTCAGTCCCACTGACAATGAACATCAAATATTTCATGTCAAAAGCACCTAATGCTGTTGTTTTGGAGGGGAGTCAGCTCTTCCCCCAGAACCAAGCCTTCCTCTCAGCTGTCACCTGCTTGTTGTGAGCTGGTAACCGAGAGGGCTGTGACCCTGCTCGGCAGCAGCACTTCTACCTGGCTGTAATTGGGATGACCAGGTAGGACTTCTGGTTTCTAGCTCTGTGAAGAGAGAATCTGCTAATCTGGTCTGCAGCAGGCGTGGGAGATGGTTGGGGTTTTTCAGGGGAATTTTTCTGGGTTTTTTTAAAATAAATCTCCATCAGAAGAAAATGCTTTGAGTTCTGGGAAGGATTTTTGTGGGGTTTTTAATTAAATCCAGAGGCTTCTGGAATTTTTTCTTTTTCTTTTTTTCTTTTTTTTTTTTTTCTGTCATTACAGGCCACAAACTTGCATTTTCTCCACATTACTGAAGCAAGTAGTAAATCCAAAGGCAGCTGCTGATGTAAAAACACTACAGCCAATGGCAGAGAGGCAAACAAGCTGTTCTAGTAGAAGGTAAACACAGGGAAAAGAAAGGAAGAGAAAAACCTAAATGAATGAGGTGATGGCCACACACACACACACACACACACACAAAAACCCCAAACAACAAACACCTGAGAAGGAGAGCTTCCCCATTTTTGATTAGGTTTTGGTGCTGGGGATGTCCTCCTTATCTGCTGAGGTAACCACACCAAATAAAGTATATTCATTGTATATACATTATGTACATATATGAAGTATAAACCTTTGGATTCCTTCTAATAACATTCCTGTTTCATGGTTTTATAGTGGTTTAGTGGTGGGAAGATGGAGTTAACAAGACTGAGGCTTAAACTCATTCAGGTCATATCAGAAGCCAGAGAGGAGGGATTTCCCGTGCCCGGGACCAGTTTAATGATCTCTCAATTGCAGAGCTCCAGGTTTCAGAAATATGGATGGAGAATTTTCACTTGTGTTTTTATATAGGAAAACACCTGTGCAAATTGCAAGTGCTCTGAGAGACCTTGAACCCTAGCTCCTATATTAGTGTCCTTGGAGGAAAGAGAGAGGTGGCCAAACAGCAGATGGGATATTAGGAAGTCGAAGGTGTAGTTTTGGGCTCTGCCACAATCTTGCCCTGAGCCTCTGGACAAACCTTTTCACCTTTCGGTTCAATGTTTTTCATCTGCTAAAACACATGAGGCAACTTACCTTGTTCTTCTGGAGCACTGAGAAAATTGATCAGTACCTATTTAAGTGTGCTTGGAACAGTTGATGCTGGGCTTCGTTAAAAAGCTACCAGAGATGAAAAATTGAGATAGGAATCACAGAAACTGTAGCCACACATTTGTATTTTTATTGATTTCATTTTTCATTTCTAGAACAATTTATTCTAGCAGGTCTTGGAACAGAAACAAACCTTTACATGGTTCTGTCCCAGGAGACCATAGCCCAGAAATCCTGTCTCTGGCTGCACAGCGGAGTTATATAAATAGAAATTGCACAATATTACCTCTCCCTGTACCCTTGCCTGTCTTTAGACCTCCAATGCTACAACCAAACTGCTGCTGTTGCCTTTGCACAGAACCAATTGTCTGCCATCATCCTGTCAGGCACTTACACTTGTTTCTCCTAATACAATTTATATTAAGCCAATTTGTATTACAGTGAGTGCCTGATGGAGAAGGTACCCATGAGAGGCTGATGTGCTGCTTTCCCTCAAAGATATTTAGCTGATCTGCTGGCAGGTATTATCTCTCCCCATAGGCTTTTCCTCATTTGCATCCTCAGAGCATCCAAGCTGCAAGAACAGTTACTCCAAGAACAAGCTCTGTGTTTCAGGAATTACTCTGCTGTCCTCTCTGTGGGATACAGGAGAAGCACCTCTCACCAGGCCCTCCAGGAGCCCCAGGTGGTGCACTGTGATTTTCTCATTTGGTCTCAGATCAGTCCCTGCCCAGATACGTTTGCATTTCTATTTACTTTAGATCCGGTTTGTTTGCTTCTCCTTCTCTATTGAAGTTTTCTCCAGGAAACATACAATTTGCCTGACTTCTGGAGGTGCCCTCCTTTCACCATCTTCCAGCAATGGGCCCGGCTTCAATTGGCGTCTTTTCCTGTGTGAGTTAGTTGCAGCTCACATCACTGGAATTACACTGGTGGAAAATTAATCGGAGGACAGCTCCACCGAATCCTGTTAAGTTCCTGTTGCTTCCTCAGCTATTTTTCATGTCTTTTCATCTTATAGATCCATACAGTGCTCTGCTTGTTGGGTGCTCTGGGAGTACTACAAAATGAGCTAGCAGACAGCCCAAAAATAGATATAAGGAGCTTCAACTCATCTGAAGGGGCTGGGAAGGAATATATAACGTGTCCATTTCTTTTACGTGAGAGAGGAGCAGGGACAGGTGTTGATATCTGGTGTCTAATAGGGAGGGGCAGAGGAGGCATTAAACCCCTCTCTTTCTTTTCGTCCCCTATTAAACCTATGCCAGGCTTTGACATAAACTCACATTCACAGAAACATTTTGCCAGGTAAACGTACAAAACCCTTACAGAGCAAAGGTGATGATTCATTGTTCCTTCTTTGCTGTTGTTTAGGAGATGAATACTCTCCTCTTCTTCTGCCTCGTCCCTCTGCAGAGGGGTCAGTTAAAATGCCCACTGAAAGGCACTGCCCATCACCCATCTGCGAGAAATCTGATGGCCAAAGACACCTGGATGCGATGCCCTCACTGCCTGCGGGCAGCTGTGTGGGTCAGCCAGCCCAGGAAGAAGGTTCACCCATTTTTCTCTCTTTTGACCTATTTTATGAGCAACATTTTATGCTTCCCTTTACTGTTCTCTCGTGGGTCAGTAGCAGGACAGCCTCGCAGCGCCGGGCTCTCAGATTCCATGGGTAAGCACAAGCCCACCAGTGCTGGACTCCCTGCTGGATCCCATGGCACTTCGCTGGTTTCCATAGCCATCAGAGTAAATCCTCCTGTTTGCAAATCTGCTTTGCAGAAGACAGCTTGCACTGCACTGTGGGGGGTAGAGAATGCCCTACGAAGTCCAGGGCAGCACTTAAGCCAGAGATGTGACCTTTATTTTTTTTTTTTCAGCTCTGATTTTTTGCTCTGTGGAGTTTTCCAGGCTTTGGCTCCCAACCTCACTAAAGTAATTATAAGCCTTTTGAAAACAATTAATTTTTCAGCACTTCTCTGGCACTGCCAACTTTTCTGTGGCTGTATAGAAAATCTTGCGCTTTTCGGTGTTTTGCCTAAACTTACATGTGCTTAATGAAAGAAGCTCATCCCTCGCTGTGGAATAAATCCCCAGCACCATCCCTGGGTCTGAAGCTTTGAGCTGGCCACAGCACGCACAGGGTGCCCCGCCTGCACCTCTCACCGGCTCCATCCCTGCAAGGTGTAACTCCCAACACGATCCAAGCCCGGGATGCAGCCGGAGCCATAGCATTACACAATTTTCATTGTAGTAGTCTGCAGGACTCCTGTGAATTAGCACAATGGGACATTTACCAGCACAATGTGACATTTACTGGAGGGGCCGTGGGGTGTGAGCTGTCCCCCCTCCACGCACGTTAGCTCCAGCTGGCATGGCACGTGCTCCCCTGTCACAAAACACAGTCTTGTAGCTGCACATCCCCCCAGCGAGACCAGGACCATGTCTTCCCTTGCTTACACCACTCAGGAGCCCTTTTTTTTTTTTAAAAAAAAAAAAAAAAAAAAAAAGAAGAAAAAAAAAAAGTTCAGCAAAGGAAAAAAGTCAAGCCTTTCAAAAGGAATCAAATTCTTTGAATGCAAGTATTTAAAGGAAATTATTTTATCACTCTGAAATTTTATCCATCCTTTACAAAATAAACAACAACCTCAGTAACTACTTTTTCAGGCTACGTTTTGCAGGCAGTTTTTATCTGCAGAAAGGATTAGCTTATCCGTGGATGGAACGTGCTGCACACACCCTGTTCCCATGCAGATTCATGCGGCAGGGAGCTGTATTTCCAGCTCAGCTCTAGGACATTTTTTTCTGTAGCTAAATCAGATGACTGCAAAGACCATTAGAGCAGTTTATCGTTGGAATCTGCAGGAACGTACTGTACCCAAAAGGAAAGTGTTCATTGACAGGGGAAGTGCAAGATCTGTGATCCTTGTAATTATGCAGATGATCCTCTCCAGAGGTCTGTGGTATGTGAGCAGGTCCACAATGATGGCTTTTGGCTGCAACACTTTAATAGTCCACTGAAATCCAGCTGTTCCTGCTCTCAAGTCCACTTGGCTGCAGCACTGACTGGCATATCAGCATGAGTGCTTTTGTCTCTCACTGGGGACATGCAAAACACTGTCATCCGAGGGGCTCATTGAAATTAAAGTGCTGCATTTCTCGGCAGCTCCGTGTTGTTGCTCTGTTGGGTCCCAGCAGAAGTTTGCACCTTGCGGCTCACCAGTGGTGGAGACATCAGACAAGCAGAGATGGACAATTTTTGGAGTGAAACACCAGCACAGTTTGGCAGTATGAAGGTCAGTCACTTCCTTCAAAAATCTCCAGTCAAAGTCTGGATCCCAGGAAGGATCGCTTGAAATTAATACCTAGGTAAAAAGAAAACCTCCTCATCCCATGGCAATGTTTCTGCTCAATGTGCAACCTGGTGGAAGATCTGCACATTTCCCAGCACAAAACCAGACTCACTCAGGTGCTAAAACCTTGGAAGGCTGCTTGCAACAAAATCACTTGGTGGCATTTACAATTATAATTTCTTGAAAGGCATTGCAGGAAGCAAAAAGATTTAGGAAGCAAAAAGATTTGGGAAACAAAAGAGGTTCTCCTCAAGGGTTTGAAAGCTGTAGTACTGATGAACAAAACAGATTGTGCAAAATTGCGTACAAAACTGAGCAAAATTGTGTAAGCCTTGCTTCCAGTTGGTTCCCTGCCTTGCCAGGTGAAAGCCATCCTCTTCCCATAAACACTCTATTCCCACAAAATCATAGCTTCACCAGAGAAGGCAAAGTGTCTTAAGGTTGGAGGGCTGTAAACTTCTGGTGACCCCAGGGAGGCTTTTCAGTGGGGAATACGATCCCTGTTGATCTTGAGGAAACCGTAGCTGTTTCTAACCTCTGATGGTGTATCAGGGAGTTTAAAGAAACATCCAGCTGGCTTATGCCTCCCTGCATTCAGAAAATGACCCTTCCTGCCGTCCCCCACTGCTCCCAGGACAGGACCCCATTGTGCTGTGTCCATGTGTAGCAAGACCCAGCTCCTTCCCTGTGAGACTTTATCCTCTGCTGGGCAGGGCAGGTCTGGGAGTAAGGAAATGCTGTTCCAGCTTTCTTGATAAGGACCCAGAGGAAGCAGAGAAAAGATGGTTTTGCACAAGGCCATAAAGGACAACTGTTTCCAATCTGGGAAACAAGCCCGAATCTCTTGACTCAGTGCCCTCTCCTTTTTGGCAGTAACGTAACACACTTTTTTGGTCTCAGGGACCTGGGACTGCCTATCTCCAGGGCAGATGCAGCCAAGCTGATGCAGAGGGAAGCCTTGGTGGCTGTCTCTTGGAAGATCTCATCAGATTTTTTATATGACTTAATGCAGCTGGCTGCAGTGCAGAAACTGCAATGACTTCAGGCCTGCAGTTTTGGTAGTGAAATGCCCTGAACTAGCTTTCAGTAAAATTTTAGCCAAAAAGCTGTGTACCCAAAGCCTTCATTTTTTTCAGTGCAGGTTGTCTGGGCCTGATGTGAGTTCACCTGTGCAGCTCACTCCGGAAAAAAGGTTATAGTGAATGAAAATGAGAATTTCAATAGCCAGGCACAGACAAGGAATGACACATCAAGTGCTACTTGCCTACTGTCAGGTAGCATTAAAGGGGGACAGAAAACAGAGAGAAAAAGCTTTCTGCACTGCTGAGTCCCAGAGGAAGAACTAGATACGTCCTATTCCCACAGAATATTATAAAATTGCAACAGGCAGCTTCGAGATGAGAATGAAGGCTGTTCTGCAAAAGCACGGTTGGAAGACAAATTGCTGAAGGGTTAGGTGAATATTCAGAGCAGAAACCAGGATTTATTGGCAGGACACAGCCTCTGCATATTTTATTTTCCAACAGCCTATTGACACAGGGAAAGGCTTAGCTGAGCTAAATTGGTGTTGGAAGCCTGTGAGATGAAGAGCTGCCCATCCAGGAGCGTTCCAGAGAGAGGTAATCCTATAGAAATTAGTTTAAAGGGGATGATATGTTTTCTCATATTAGGGTGAGTGGCAGGGGGTGCTTCCACAGGCACACCATAAAAGGGAGGAAGGTGCAGCAGCACGAGGATCCCTGGGTGAATTGGCAGCACCCACATTTCCCTGCTCACCCAACCAGCATGCTCAGAGGAACCTGTGAGCTCAGAGGGACACTTTTCTGGTGGATCTGCATCCTCTCACCAGCACAGAGTCTCCACTTTGCTTGTAGAGCAAGTGTACACAGTGCTTGCAGCACTGAAACGTATATATTTGTCTATGTACGTATATACGCACGGACAGATTAGCAGTCAAACAAAGCATTATGAATGTGCAGTGAAGAAATAACAATCTGGCTTCTTTGATTAAACAGTTTAATTTACTGGGCTAAACAATAGGGTTTTTTTCCTCTGTGCTACGTAATTGTTATTGGGGGGACACATCTGGTCGCTGAGTAGAAATGCACTTCTGTGGAGCCAAAGCATTCAAAAATGTGGGGGAGAAACAACTGACAAACAGCATCTACATATAAAAAGAAAGCAGCCAGAAAGCTCAAATAAATTTTGAATAATATATACTTGAAAAGGTTGTGGGAGAGTGAGGCTCTTTAATATTATTGTGGCCAACCTATGACATTTATAGCTCTTCTCCTGTATGGCCACTGGAACCTTGTCTGTTCCTGAGGAGAAATGATGTCTTGGAGACAGCAGCCACTTGAGATGCAGGTCATGTTGGAGATCACATGGAAAAATAACGAACTTGGCTAAATACATGGATAACTGCACAGAGCAGAAAGTCAGTCTCCAACCAGACAAACCTGGAGGGAGGAGCACCGCCTGCTCTTCAGCCCTTCCTGCTAAAAGTGAAGCCAGGGACTCAGAAATGTTGTCTCATGGCTGTCAGGACTTATCAGCATCACAAACCGGGGGAAAAAACCCAAACAAACTCACAACAGACTTAAGGAGATTAGAGGCACTGAGCAGTGAGACCTCACTTGAGTCTCTTCCAGTTTTTTAATGAGGCATATAAAGGGTCTTCAAAAGTAGGCATATTTTTGATTCCCTGCTTGTTTTGCTACACTAGAAATTTAAATTTGCTTTGCTTTGCCAGGAAGACTCAGCTGAGGAAGGACTTCCAGCAGCACAGGAGGACTGCAACTACCATGAGCCTCTTTTCTTTGTCCACCAAGGGCCACAGCCTCAGCTTGCTGCCCTTCTGCTCATCCTCACACACAGACAATGCACAAGGGCCGCTTTTTCAAAGGTGACCAGCGATTTCCATTGCTTGGCCAGTGACGTCTTAAAAGGAGGTGAGGTTTCTGGAAGCAATAAACAAGCTGTGGTAGAAGCCTTGTCAACTGAAGGTTCTTCAACGTGGCAGCCAGAAATTAAGGCTTTCCACTGAAAAAACTAAATAAAGTTCAGACTTAGTACAGAATCCACCTTTTCCTTTGGAAGAAATTACTCATAACACAATGTGCATGGGAGAAATATGGGATCTACTTGAGCTGTAGGGCCATTGTATGTGCAGAGATTGATTAATAGTCATTGGGAGAACAAGTTTGTGCCACCCATAAAAATACACCCTCACATGTCCAGATACCTCGCACAGCAGCTGTCCACATCACAGAGATAAAAAAAATCTCTTAAAACTGATTCCCTCCTACATGAACTGGGGTTTTCAAGCTGCCGCACTTGTGTCTGTGTGCTACCAAGCAGTACCGTCATACCCAAGCACGCAAGAAAGCATGAGTCGTGTCCCTTTGAAATTAGGAAATGAACTTTAAGAAATACCTATTTTCTCAAGAAAAGAAGCCCTGAGCTTGTTGAGAAATTATTTTTCACTCTGTATATATGGGAGTCACAGCTTTAGAAGGAAAATTAAAAATTTTAAAGTAATTTTTTTTTAATTTAAATTTTTATTTTAAAAACCAAATGTAATATTTTCATGCAATCCTGTGATTACTGACATTGATGCCTTATGGGATCCATCAAGTGTTACTTGCCCTTAATTAGTGAGTCTTAGAGACTGGAAACTGGATACACGATTATCTAACAGAAATGTAAACAAATCACAAAGACCCTCAAATTTTATTCACTGCAATAAAGAACTTAATAAAGAAAAGATGTTAATACTAAAAAGGTTGTCTTTTATCTTGCTTTGCTTCTTATACCACACTCCTTAGCCTTCTAGCTTCCTCTAATGAAATTAAAAAGCATAAGGGACACTTCTTTATCCTTCTTTTTGAAGTCCCCTCTTCCTATGTAAAGAACATTAACACAACAACAACAACAAAATTAGTTCCTTGTGACAAAAGTTCTGTCCTTGTTTTGAGCTCTGCCTACCGTATCGACAGCTCTTGACGGGGCAGTAGAGGTGGCACCTTGTGGGGAAGGCGCTATCACCTTGACTTTTCCCGTGCTGAGGTCTGCCCATGAAAGGGTGTCCAGCAAGGCCCCAGGGGGCTGTGCTCCAGAGCAGAGAGGTTGTGATTTTCATTATTACAAAGGTGCCAAACACAGGAGATGAAGCTTTTATCTCCAGATTAGCGAATGGGCCTCTCTGGTGATTTTCTTGTGAAGGTGCATCAGTTCAAGGAAACTGATACTTCCCTTCTTGTCATCTGGTTCTAGCAGATGGTTGGTATTAAGGGAAAAGCGTGATTGTTTTAGTTTCCACTCTTTTAGAGCTTATTACTCATTACCTTTGGAATTACAAATGTATATGTTCAGCTATGCCAAAAATTTGGATGGAGAAACACATTGAGATACTCTAGAATATGCAAAATAAAGGAAAAGTAAACACTGAATCCTTTCTGAAGTTACAAGAGCTGCTTGCTCCCTGGTGCTGCATTCAACATGGTCAAACTGCTCCCCCAAAACCCAAAAAACCCAGAATTTGTGGAAACCACGGGGTGGAAATATAGGGACTGATTCTACAAATCTCACATTCAAGATTGCTTAACTTGGAGCATGAGAGAAGCCCACAGGATCCAAGGGCATCACACAGGAGTTCCGTACAAAGCCCAGGGTGCACCTCCGTGGCACTTTGGTCCCTGCTCCATCAGCAGAGAGGCCCTTGCCACTGAGCCACTGAGCCAGAGCAGCAGAAAGCCACTGCCCATCCCTCCAGGGATGTTCCTTGGTGGTGGAAGGGCTGAAGGTGCACACTGTGGGCCCGGGCACACGTTGGTGCTGGCCTGTGGAGGAGCTGGGAGCCAGGGGATGGAGGGGCAGCAGGACAGAGGCAGCCCTGGCTCAGACCGATGGAAGTTTCATGCAATGCAAAGCAAAATGCATGAGGCTGGAGCTGTATCCCCACCTACATAATGGGTTGCCCTGGGCACTGCACTAAATACATTAAGCAATGATGAATACACATATTTTAAGATTAAATCTACTTCCTAATGGAACTTTTCACTGGCAACCTTTTCTTACTGTGCCTTTGAACTCCGTGTGTCTGAACAACTGCTTCTGGGTGAAACAGCTTCCCAAGTCAAAATAGCGACATCAAAAGATTGAAGAAAATTCACAGCATCCAGAAAATGGTTTTTTTTTGGTGGGGTTAAAACCCATGAAATCATACAGCTCCCTCAGATTTAACTCTTGAACCAAGAAATTGTTTAGAACAGATGAATTTTCACAGAATCACAGAATGGGAAAGGTTGGAAGGGACCAGTGAAGGTCATCTGATCCAAACTCCCTGATCAGCAGGGTCCCCTAGAGCACATTATTCAGGGTTGTGTCCAAATGGCCTTTGAGTATTTCCAGAAAAGAAGATTCCACCACCTCTCTGGGCTATCTGCTCCAGTTCTCACATACCCTCACAGTAAAGAAGTTCTTCCTCCTGTTCAGGTGGAAATTCCTGTGTTTCAGTTATTGCCCATTACCTCTCATCCTATTGCTCGGTGCCATCAAGAAGAGCCTGGCTCCATCCTCTTGGCAGCCTCTGTTCAGACACTTAGAGACACTGATAAAGTTCCCTCTCAGTCGTCCCTTCTTGAGGCTGAAAGGCCCAGCTCCCTCAGCCTTTCCTCGTAGGAGAGATGCTCCAGCCCCTTAATCATCTCTGTAGCCCTACCCTTGACCTGCTCCAGGAGCTCCCTGTCTCTCCTGCGCTGAGGAGCCCAGAACTGGACACAGCACTCCAGATGTGGCCTCAGCAAGGCTGAGTAGAGGGGCAGGATCACCTCTCTTGACCTGCTGGTAAAGCTCTTCCTAATGCATCCCTGGATACCATTCACCTTCCTGGCTACAAGGGCACACTGTGGGCTCACAGACAGCTTCACAGAACATCCTCAGTTGTCCATCCATCCATCCATCCATCCATCCATCCGTCCATCCGTCCATCCGTCCGTCTGTCCGTCCATCCGTCCGTCCGTCCATCCATCCATCCATCCATCCATCCATCCATCCATCCATCCATCCATCCATCCATTTATCTGGACTCCAGGATGAGCTGTTACTTCACCTTTCCAGGAACTGATGTGAGGCTGACTGGCCAGTACTTCCCTGCATTTTCCTTCTTGCCCTTTCTGAATACTGGAGTGACATTTGCTTTCTTCCAGGGCCCAGGCACCTGTCTTGGTTGCCATGACCTTCCAAAGGTGAGGGTGGTCTAGCAATGACATTTTCCAGCTCCCTCAGCATTCATGGATGCATCCTATCAGGACCCACGGACTTGTGGATGTTGAGTTTGAGTAAATGGTCTCTAACCCAATCCTTCTCAACCAAGGGGAAATCTTCCTTTCTCCAGACCTTCTCCCTGGTCTCCTGGATCAGAGATTCCTAAAGCCTGGCCTTGGCAGTGAAGACTGAAGCAAGAAGACATTCAGTATCTCAGCCTTCTCTACGGCCTCTTGCAATGATCCCTTTTCCATTCAGTAGTGGGCCTATCTTTTCCCTAGTATCCTTTTTGTTGCTGATGTGTTTGAAGAAGCTCTTCTTGTTATCCTTGACATTCTTAGCCAGATTCAATTCCAAATGGGCCTTGGCTTTTCTCATTTTACTTCTGCATACCGTGACACTATCCCTATAATCTTCCCTGGTGGCCTGTCCCTGCTTTCACCTCATGTATCTCCTGCTCATGTCTTATTTTCTCCCTGGGAATCCTGTTACGAGTGGTGGGACTTCATGGAGGGGAAGATACCCACAGTACAAGACTCCTTTTCCTTCATGTCACAAAATGCTTTTGAATTCTATTCTCAGGCTGTCTGAAGACTCTAGAAGAGCTGGGTTTTAGCTGCAGGGGCCCAATCCAGTATTTTTTCCAATCCACTTTTGAAGGTAAAATAAAATGATACTGAAGTCTTTTTGCCAGCTTTCTCATCTATCTGGAGTTTCTATTTTCCCCTGGAGCAGGGCTAGCTCAAGGGCATGGTCCCACAGCTTTTCCCAGGCCATTTTGGGGAGCATCAGCTGCATCCCACTGGACCCGTGGACCAGGGATGAATCCTATGGGTTCTTTGCAGTGCTTACTTGGACACAAATTCCATTGGAGGCACAGCAGTTTTGCTGCAGAAAGCTGGAAGCAAGGACAACACAACAGGATTTTTTCAGAGGCAGTAAAACTTTTTTTTTTTTTTAAATGTCAATAGATACGAGAAGAGTAGGGTTTTAAAACCAGGAAGATGAGAGGCTGAGTCAGACAGGGTTGCTGACCACAGCTCTGCCTGCGAAATGGGAAATGCAAAGAAAATAATTTCTGCACTACAGAAATATCTAGTTATCATCTGCTGTCTCAAATGCCTCCAAAGAGAACCTCCTGCAGAGACCTTTAAAGCTCTTTTAACACAGAAGGTAGGAAAATATTCTGTCAGACTGAACCAAGATGCAGAATGTGATCATATAAATCCCATGTCTTGGAGCACAGCCC
Organism: Acanthornis magna; assembly: GCA_036785705.1. Taxonomy (NCBI): domain Eukaryota; kingdom Metazoa; phylum Chordata; class Aves; order Passeriformes; family Acanthizidae; genus Acanthornis; species Acanthornis magna. The sequence goes on from JAWUZG010000090.1 coordinate 22,566,828, forward strand.
AGATGCTTCTGACTTTGTTGTTTTTCACAGCAGTTTAGCAATTCAGCAGAATCACATTTGCAGTCCTAGATCTACTGGTTTTGGTAGTGGTGGTCCTTGAACTAATTGCTTATGCAAATAAACATTTAAAAACATAGAGGAGGAGGACTAAGATGGTTGCAAAAAAAAAAAAGGAACTTACAATCAACTTCCAGCAATATATCTGGGGGTTAGAAATTATCATTCTTTATTGAATTCACAGGGGCTTTATTTTTAGAGAGGATAAAACCTGCTAAGCCTTCAGTTCCTGACACATCTCTTTGGAGCGAGAAGAGAGAGATAGCAATTAACAGGGAGGTCTCTGGCAGTGCCAATGGACAGGGGCTTTTCTGCGCATTTTAATCTTTGAGCCCCCTTAGAGAGAGGAATTGGTAAGGTAGGCAATGCACAGCCCAGCCAAGGTAATTATTGGGAATGAAAAGAGAACGGCACAGCCACCACTCCAGCGAAACGATCCCAGCCAGCGTGGGAGGCTCTGGGCTCATTATCGACCTTCCAGAAATCCTTGGTCAGGAGTGGGTTGGTGCGGTTCCCACGGGACTGCAGCCATCACCTGTCCCGCTGGCAGCAGCGCCGGGAGCGGGGCGCAAGGGCCAGAGGTGCAGAGCAGCCGGGCCGAAAATGCCTTCGGTGGGCCAGACCTCCATTTGTTCCCCCTTTGGAATACCTTTCAAATGAAGCAACTCTGGTGAAAAGAAGAGGGCGAGCAAACATTTAGAACTGTTTATTGAATAAAACAAGGTTTTAAAAGCCGTATTATTGTTCCGGGACACAATGGTCGTTACTGTTTTTGTTGGTAAGTACCCGTGTGATTTAAAGCTGCTGACAGCACCAGACGCTCACAATGAAATCATCTCTCCCTCCCCTCCGCGCAGCTCAGGCAGACACTCATTTGTATGTATGGGTTCAGCCTGTCTGCTGCGGCTGGCCAAAGCGACAGATACTAATGGCATATGTTAATTACAACCCAACAACTTCCTTTCATTTGGGTGTTTATTAACATTCTCACTTCTGCCCATGGAGGCAGCTGGCGGGAGATGCTGGAGCTGCCAGGGATCACATGCGATCTCCAATCTGGGACCGCGATGTGCACCGGATTAGGGCTGGCAGCCCGACAGAGAGCCCGGCATCCCAGCGCACAGCTTCTCCCCCTCTGCTGACGAGGCTGCAGAGGGGCTGGGAAAAAGATGGGAGCTCAGCAGCGAACCCCCAGCCACAGCTGGTGGGTGGCTCCAGGTGTGGTTGTGCTCTGAACCTGAGATTCCCCTGGCAACGCCATTGTGTAACAGGCCCAAACAGCTGGAAAACAGCTCAATGATTTGGAATTTAGGGGGATCATAAAGTATCTGGTGTAAGTGGCAAATGCAGCCAAACTGGTTTTGCTGGGAAATAAGGGGAATTGTCATCTCACGTGGAGCCAGCATCCATCTACTTTCCTGTCCCATTGCTGAGTGTAATTGGAGACAAATATTTCAAAGGCAAATGCAAGAAATATTTAAAGTGACAATTCAGGTGATGCTCCCTTATCTTTCTCTTCACAACTGCTTTGTGACATTGGAAAAATGAGACAAAAACTTACTTTGTAAGAAAGGATAGGATATCAGAAAGAAAGAAAGGATATCAGATTTTCATTTCTAAACCCATCTTTATTAAGAGCCATCTATCTCAGTGATTCCTTATGGCGTGGTGATGCAAGGTGATCAAGTAATTCTGTAATATATTTTTAAAAATTCCTTAAATCTCTTTTCAAGTTGTTGCACTTCAATTTCATACAACTTTATTCATAATCACTGTGCGGGGCAGGAGTCATGGCCAGTGGAGCTGGACTGGATGCAGCCAGGTTTTGCAGCTGTAAAGAGCAAACCCACCAAGCTCTCGGTATAAAACAAGCGGAGTCAGACACAGGACCACAAAGGAGAGCAGTGTGAGCAGGCTATTCTCTGCCACCTTTGAAAAAAATTGTATTAATCAAAAGACATTTTCAGGAGCAGTTTCTAGGAGGCAGCTGTGTGGCTGAGGGGAAGCTTTGAGGCAGCATGAAAGAAAAATAGGAGAGTTCCTTTGCTTTTGTTTCCAGACTGGGTTTGATGCACGCCAAAGCCTGTGTGAGATGTGCCTGAGTATTCCTGGCATTCCTCTCAGCACGCATCAGGCTGCCTTTGGCATCCAGGGACTTCATATAGCATTGTGCTGCCCTGGTGACTATGAGTTGTTAAGTCCCTGCATAATTCCCTACAGCCTTCACTCATCTGGAAGTAAAGCATAATTAGCAATTTTTGTTATCTCACTGCTTAACCCTTCTATGGAGTTTGTATTTCGTACTCTTCATTTACAAATATCCAAGCCAAAACGATACGTCTGCTTTCATTTGTTGAGATGTGCAAAGAATTATAGTGGATTAGTAAGACACGACTGTCCTTTACAGTTGGCTCTTTCCTTTCTGTATCCTGTTTATCTTCCTGAGGTTAATTATTTAAGTTAGAGGTTTGGCCAATTTTGCTACACAACAGAAATGAAATGAAATGAAATGAAATGAAATGAAATGAAAATTTAAATAAAATAAAATAAAATGCCTGATACCATGTAGGTCATAATGTAAAATGCCAGTTGAGGAAGAAATTTGATTTTTGTGTGTAGTTCATTCTCAAATTCCTGCATTTGTTCCTGGAGGCTGTTCTTGAGCAATTCAGAGTGGTCATGTGGAGGATCTGCAGGGTGAAGCCAGGCAAGAGGGTGCTTCTCTGTGGCCTACAGCACTTTGTTCCCTAGATGAGGTAGAGAATGGTTCCTCTCCTTCCTATAAGGGACATGAAGACATAAATGCCTCTGCCTACAAGGAGCTGCTTGTGTGTTTTTTCTTCTTCATGTTGACCCAGGGCAGAGCTGGAAGGGGTTATCCGTGGTGTCTAAGGCTCTCAACAGGACTGGAGAAGTCATATTTGGGAAGAGTAAGCCAGAACAGTAGAATGAACAACATTTTTCTTCAGTGTTTACATCCAGCAAAATCCCCACACAATCACTTATCACAGAATACCAAGCACAGCCCCAAAAGCATGTCAGAAGAGCAAGGGTGCTTAGTTTAGCAGCCTCTATTGAAAACTACTTTGTTTCTTGTTTTAAGACAAGGCATTTAATTATCTGGTTGTACATTGTTCTCACTCCCCATGCTATTGGGCTGATGGGATATTTCAGTTATTTATTGACATGTAGCAAAGCCAAAACCTCTGGATATTACAGCAAGGAGTTTGCATTCATTGTCCCAATCCTCTGAAGAAAGACACTGTCCACTAGACAGAGGGAATTTAATTTCTTTCTTTCAGGGAAATCAATCCTGTACTGCAACAACCATGTAACCAGGAGGTGTCCATGGGCCTTGGTCTTAACGACAGCTCACAAATGAGGGCTAAGTTGTCCCTCATTATCCCAGTGCAAGGGCAGTCAGGCCACCGGCATGCACCCATGGGCAATGTCACAGTAATGGGCTTGTTCCAGTGCTCTGTGTCTGACTTTTGTATTAACAGAAGTGATAAAGTTAGAGCAGGAACGTCCTTGGATGGCTTCTGCTGTGTTCTGTGGGAATGTGTCTGTCCTAAAGTGGATCAGCTGTCCTGCACGAGAGTCTCTGGGTGGCAAATCCCAGCTATCATACAGAAGTTCTGTCTTGTGCCTCTTGCTCCCATGGACACAGCCACAAACTAAAGAACTCCCTTCCTCATGAAGTTCTGTCCACTGTGTGCATCCACTGAGAAACCATGGTGCAGGGTTTTTCCAGCCATGGGTTTTCCACTGGTGCTGGTATATTCCCTGCCCAGTTTAATACGTGTAAATTCATCAGGAGAAATGGATAAAACTGGTAGGCTGAAAAAAGCAGCGCAAGAGGAATTGGTAAGAGTTTGTCATTGACCATGGCAGATGGGATGCATTGGGTGAAGCAAATGTGGCCCATCTTTCCAGCAAAGCCCAGTGACACCTGTCAGTCTCTTCTCATCTCTGGGTTGGCCCATGTCCTCACTGGTCCTAGGTGGAGCCAAGCACTCAGATCTCCAGGAGCCCTCTGGGCAGCTGCCTCTCCCTCCAGGAGCACTCTCCATCACAACCCCAAGCGCCCTGGGGATACCCTGTGAGGCAGGATCTCAGACGTAAGTCTCTAGCCTGAAAGCCTCAACACTTTGGAAAATCAGGCCTCTTCTTTCCTCCTTCCTGCACCACTTATGAGAGAACCAGGGACTGGAACCAATATAATACTGAGTTGCCAGTAAAAACATCCCCGCTAAGTCCTAAAAGAATTTGGGGTATTTTTTTCTGGACTGCTAAAACCCTTCAAAGCACAGTGATTGCACCAGTCTGGAAAATAAGAGCTGTGGACCAGAAGTCTTGAATTAGGAAGGGGAAGCACTGGCTGAACTGATAACTGGAACATTGCTTTAAAGCAACCTGGTGAATACAGCAGGCCAGAAAAGCTCTGGTGAGGGCAGGCTGTGTCTCTCTCATCATCTGTTAGCTCCTCTTCAGTAAAGAGAAGAACTGATTCGAAACCAGACTTACATTCTTAGTAACATTTTAAAATGCTCCTCAGATAACTGGACAGGCACATGGGTAAAATTCAGCCATGGATAAAAATTGCCAATGAGAATGTAAAGCAGGAGCTCACTTGCAATATGGCAAAAGCAGCACGTGGCTACAGGTGTCCTGATGGGCAAAGCAGGAGGAGGAGAAGAGGAAAGGAAATATGCTGAAGCCATCAATTTGTCCAGGTTAATTGAAACTAGAAAAACCTGTGAGGCACTTCAGAGATGAGGTCAAAGTAGTCTGAAGGAGCCTAGAAAGAGCAATGAAAAGATTTGAGGAGCGGAAGGCACTGAAAGATGAAAAGGCTCAGGTGAGAGTGATGGTAGATATGAAGGAACCTGACAGAATGACTCGAGATAATATAGAATATGTCAGCTGAAGTAACACAGAGAATTTCAGCTGAACACGTTATTTCCTTTTATTTAACAGAAGAGAAAAGTGACATCAGATGAAAATGAAAGATGATGGGTATAAACACCCAAAAAAGAAACACTGCTTTTCAGAACAGCGTGCACCTCGACTGCCATAACTAAACAGGTGGACTTTTTCATTCTGCCTGCATACAGGACGATGTCCATAGGTGTGTGACTTCATTTTTCTCTCACAACACTGACAGAAAGCACTTCATGCATGGGAATGGTTTTCATAAAGTAGTGTTAAAAGAGGTAATTCAGACGAATTCCAGGAACATCTGACATTTACATGACTAAGAGGCCCAGCAGGTATGTCAAGAGAAAAAATGCACTAAAAGCCACCCTACTTTGAGGTGTGATACAACCAGTAATTGCCAAAGATTAGCAGGAAAAAAAGAATCCCATGAATAATGTGCTCCAAATGTACCTGATTCTAGGATGCTTTCACTTTCTTTTAACACCAAATATTTCTGGAAGCAAATACATCAACTGATTTGACTAACAGGGTGGGACCTACGTCCTTAGCAAACCCCTGCAGTCATGTGGAGATGCGGTGTACATGCTATAGGAAGCCAAACAAATTCCCATTTCATAAAGCTTCTCTTAAGACAGTGAAAATGCATGCAAACCTGATGTACAAGACCCCAGTGAAAGCATTCGCTCCATGTATCCCCCTGGAGCCCCAGGAATTCCCACAGGCCGATACGCCCAAGCCCTGTGGGGCTCTGTTTCCATCAGGAGAAATGAGAAGCCCAGTGGCCAGAGTAGCAGAATTGGGTCCCTCAAACCAGCCCAGTCCGACCCCACTGCTTTCGGCATCTGAGCTGCAAAGGGAAGACACTGCAGCACCTTTGGTGGAGCAGCCACAGCCAGAGCCACAAGGCAGAGCACAAACTCCCAGCTGAGTCCTTCCTGCCCTGCAAGGCAGCTCTGAAACCACCAGGGAAGGCTGCGCAAGAGTGGGAAAGCTGCCAAGCAGTTATATCCCAAAGTAAGAGAAAGTGAAAGTGTCACAGTTTAGACATCTGTTCTTACAATTCGGTTCACCTACCTCATTCAGGTTTCCTTTTTTCCCCTTTAATGAGTGCACTGTTTGTTACCCGCCTGACTCACTTTTGGGAACGTTTTAAGAATGGCTGCCCCTCAGACAGCAAAACCTGTTGTTTCCCAGGTTGCTGGCTCTGAGCTCCAGCTGGAGTGTTTGTAGTGATGCCCTTACACTTGAACGCAGCCCTTGCTGCTGCCCATCAAGTCCTGCAGGAGGGTTATGTACACAGGACTCTTATTCTCTCCTTCGGAAAAGCTGAACAAGCCTTGTCTCCATGTGCAGATACAGTATCTCGTTATGATCTGGAAGGATCCTTCTCAGAGATTCAGCATTGGGATGACAAATCCGTAAACTCCTTTGGGATCTGTTTCTTTGTAAATACACAGACATGACTCATTACGCTAATGTAGTTATGTGTGAAAATTCAGGGGAAAATATAACCCCAAACCACCTTCTTAAGAAAATAAGCTGCAAAGCCAAGCATTACTGCATGCTTTTTTTGCCTGGCTATCAGCAGTTTGCAAGTTCCCTCTTGTTGGTCCTTGGGAAACAGCACATCCCGAGACTATGAGCACCAGGCAGTTCAAAGCAATGCCAATGCTCTTCAGCGTGATTACAAAAGCAAGCTTGCTGAAATTTGTTGGAATTGTCCATTGGCCTAGATAGTCCATGAATTCCTTCCTGTATGCCATGCCATCTGATCCTCGCAGGCCTAAATGTTTATCCCCTGGGATGCTTGTGGCTCTTGTGCTTGCTAAAGGCTCCCAGACCTCATCCTGCTCCCCAGCAAACCTTTGGGGGTTTGATGTCGCAAGGGCTCCGCTAATGGGCTGTGCACTGGCGCTAATGAGGTTCAGAGCACTGACCACAGAGAGGATGGGCCACTTGTTATTTTTCTAATTAATTCAAGAACTAATCACACAGCAGCATGCTCCAGAAGACAGCCCATCTAACAACCGTGTTAAGAAGTCTGAACAAATCTGTCCCCTCTGCATTTGCCTCTGAGTATTTTTCCCTGCCTTTTGTAACTCATTTGAACAAAAGACGGCAAAAAAATCTTGTTCTACCAGCAGCTTGTGTTCTCCCCCATGGCAGCTCATCCTGTACATTAGCTCCTTCTGCTGTTTTAAATCATTTGGCATTCCTTTTGGGCCCACCCATCCTGCATACCCTGAGCTTAAATTCTTGACCCCTACTGGGAGATGACATTAGCTCTCCGCTTCACTGCCTCTCCCATCTTACTCAAAGCTTATCTAAACCCACAGTTGCTCATATCTCCAGTTTCTCTTTTTCTTTTGGTCATAACACTCTAATTAGAGCCTTGAAGCATACAGAGATGTGATTTGCATGAAAGGCACTATTCAAAACGAAACTGGTTCCCAATTCACGCAGCTTAGCAGCAACATTTGAAGGCGATAAGTTATTTAGAGTACTCACTTCTCTCCATTATTTTTTAAAACACTCAAAGTCCCATTCAGCTCCTCTTTTCTAAAGGATCGGAGCTAGTTTCTCTAGTTTTTCTGGATGGGTAGTATCCTCATAGCTCTGTACCGTGTTAAGTAAACCCTAGAAGAGTTTCCACATTCCTCTTCAGTGTGTATATATTTACTTGAATGTGTATCACCTGTTTCCCAGCCCACACAGTGGATGTCTATCCTGTATGTTAAAACACAGAAAATAAGGCCATTATGATAAACATCTGCGCTCATCACTTTCTTGCTCCTCCAAAGCTGCTTACTTTAAAAAAAAAACAGAAAAACTCATATCAGAGTGGTAGGTAACTTTAAAGTGAAGTACTAACAGTAAAGATGACGACATGTTATTGCAGTTAATGGCTGTTATTAAATATTAACTAAAATTAAATGTGGAAAGTTTGTAAACACCTTATTTACATACCCAAGTGGTTGTCTGATGTTTGAAACCTCCCCTCGGAAGAAAAGCAGCTCCCAGTGCCATTTGGCACGAAGGGGACATAAGTTACAGAAGACCTGACACAAGGAATTTGTGCTGTGGCTATTCATGGTGCCAATGCTTTCCACGTAACTCTCCATTCGTGGCCTGCTTGGGGAACAGGATGTGTCCCAGGCGCTGGAGAAAAGCCAGAAAAGGGCCATTTATTGGTGGCATATTCAAAGCAACATTTGCAAAACAAATTCAGCACAAACGAATTCTGGCTGGAGCAATATTGACAAACCCTTGCTTGTGCTGCCCACAGAGATCAAGTCATGTCCTTGCTGGGGCACTCTGGCTAGGCTCTGTGAATGTCCTGCTGCCTGTAAGGATGCTTCCCCCATCCTAAAACTGTGAGAACTGCCGGCACGCTGAATGCATGGCTAATCCCATGGGAAGCTTTCTGCACTGTGCTGTTTCAGCAGCCACCCAGGCAACAGCAAATCGGTTGTGCAGACCCAAGCGTTTCCCCGTCCCCCTGCCTTTGAACAGGCAAGGATGAAGAACAAACTTCTAATGAATGGACTTCAGTGCACTGAATGTGCCCCTGGCTGGAGTGGCACAGCTCCGCTGGCCTCGGGGAGAAATGCTGCAAGAGGAACAACGCGAGGGGCAAAGCACTCAAGCATCAGAGCTGAATTTGGCCCTGTAATTTCAGTCTGAGGCAGTAGCGGGTTAAGCTATGCAGCACTACATGCAAAGTTGAATGTTGTTACTCCAAGGATCGGGGACAGAAGCCAGGCCAAGGCTGAATGCAGTGACAAGGGGAAAAAACCAACAAGGAGTCTAGATTGAGAGCTGAGATTGTTACATCTGCCTGTAGGGCACGGGCGCTGAGCAGAGCAGCTCCTGCTGCCGTGGGGTGAGCCCCTGCTCATCACTACACCCCACCCCCTCCTCCAGCAGCATCAGTAGCAGTCTCTTCAGTTTCCAGGGCTCCGACACAGCCAAAATGAAGAGCAGGGTCCCAGACCTTGAGCTAGTCCCTTCCCTCCGTCCTGCTTCAAGAGAGCCCTCCCCTGCGGATATCCATTCACTTTGGCTGTGTCTAGCGCCAGTCCTGCTCTGTGGGGCTGCAATTATTGTTTTATATAAAAGATAATTCTGAGAAGAGCAAGCCAGAGAATGTGTCAGAGAAGGGGAAGAAGTGACTTCGTAACTCCAAATAAGTGCATGCAAACAGGGATGACTGCCAGTGATTAGTCCCAGAGTTGTGCCTCCTGAACCCACCACATTCCCGTCCCGTGATGTTTGTTCTTCTCTCCAGGCTGACTGCAATCATTATCCAACAGATATTGTGGAATTTCACTGTCAACTAGTAAAACTAGGCCCTAGAAATGAGCTTCCTCTATAATTGCTTCAGAATACTCAGAGGAGCAGATGTTGAGGCATGTGGGACACATCACAGCATAACAGGATGGTTGTGGTCGGGCAGGATCTCTGGGGATCATCTAGTTCAAGCCCCCTGCTGAAACAGGGCTGGCTGCCCAAGTCCATGTCCAGACTGTAGTCCCAAACTCCAGCAGTAGGAAAAGGTCCTGAGGCGAGCTGGCTTCTCAGAGGGAAGGAGAGAAATTCTCAGAAGAGAGAAATTCTCAGAAGAGAGAAATTCTCCACCCAGACGGCAAAAGATGCCTTCATGGCTTCTGTATGATAAAGCAGACAGGGAAGGGAGATTGGGGTTTAAGTGGAAATGGGTTTCGGCCATAACGAAATAGATGGGTACCAGAGAAGGTTAGAAGAAGTTAGAACAATACTAGTCCAAACTCCCAGCAGGACAGTTTCATTCTTGCCTATGGGGCTGAGCTAAGGGTGGTGCTTTGAAAGAAAATAAAGCCGTGTTGGGAAGACAGTACAGCTGTCATAGCTAGAGGGTGACCCAGCACTCAGGGACGTGGTGGGTGGGAGAGTCAGGTTCAAGCTGCTTCATTGCATCAAGCTACCTATGCCATCTCGAGCAGATCCTGCCTGACAGTGCCTCAGTTTCCCACAGGAACAAGAGGGAGGTAAGAGCTTTTCTCAGGCCCATAGCATTGTACATGCTTGGGTGGGATAAACGTTAAATAGTGGGGTGCTGGGTGCCAGGAAAAAGTGGTGGATATTTAGGTAGACAGGCAAAACTCTAAGTAGGTGCTGCCAGGTCAATCTTTATGAAGATGTCTCTTGTAGTCTCAGAGAAGTGGTGATTTGAAGACCTCCCTGAAGTGTTTCACCAAATAAATCCCGATTATTTGGGCTTTGTGAAGACAAAGTGATTGTTACTCTAACTTCTTAAGGCACATAAGCATTTAAGCTGCCTTAAATCTTTAAGGTAGCACAATGTAAGCATTAGAGCCAACTTAAATCCTTATTAAGTCTTCTAGGTGCTTAAAGCATTTAAGCCATTTTTAAGTCTTTTTAGAATGATTGCTGATTCCATGGGAAGGATGCAGTGTTGAAAGACACTTCGTACAGGATGTCACCTCAAAGTTCATGCTGTCAGACGAGCCCGTGTCTCAAATGCAGCCTTATCAAGAAAGATTTGAAAAATGTCTAGACTTTAATTTCCCTGCCATTTCACGTTTGGTCCCTGAGTTCACAACGATGCTTATAAATGTGACAGGGTTTTGAGAACAAAATGATCGATCCATCAGCTCATGCTGGTGGTTCATGTTATCCCATACTGGGGCTCTGTCACACTGGTCTGTGGTATGTGCTTCAAAGGACAGTAGAGGATGTTGAAAATGAGTGAGTTCCCTGCACACAGAGGGACAATCACAGCTCACAACTAAGCAAATCCTTTTGCTCTGACTTTTCAGCGGTGACCTTTGGATTGCAATCAACCTTGGAACGCCCAATCTGAAAAGGCAACATTTTTGGCGTGCCGTGAAAGCGAGGCTTTATAATAGAAACTACTTTTGCAACTTCTACTGTATGACTTGCAGTCAAGAGGATGCCATAACAAACTGCTGAGCACAGTGAGTCTTTCCAAGAGAAGAGATGCAACCCAGCTAACCCTGTCCTGTGTGCACAGTCAAAGAAACCACTTAACCCCTTGAATAAGGGGCTGCATATGTGGCAAAAGCTCTAAAGGACTGGGTCATCAGCGGACAGAGGGTTTTTCCAATAACTCCAGTGATAATTCCAACCTTCTCTGGTTCTTAGCTTGTCTTGCTGGGTCAGATCCCATGCACAAGTTATGACCCTGAATGGCTGATAAAGCTCTCCTTTTAGCTTGATTTTTGAGTGGTAGTGGGTGGGAAGCAGTCTGCCTTCTTCAGGCCCTCAGCTGATGCTGATATTGCAGGCACCCACTGAAGCTGCCCTCCAAAGGCAACAGGAGAAGACCCAGAGCAAGGGCAAGCCAGAGAGACAGCTCACCTGAGTGTAGGCCACTGCGCCAGGGTATGGGATCTCCTGCTGGAAACCTTTGAGGACTGACACTACAGGACTCTCAAGGGACTATGGTATGATTTGTCTTTCTTCATCTTCTAAAGAAATCTGTTACTGGGTAGTTCATCTGGTCAGACCTAGTCACACTTCTTGATCAATAGGCAGGGATAGGCACTTTTAGGAAACCATTCTCGTGACCTGTTTAAAATAACTCTCTTAGTAGAAGGCAGTTGTACCTTAAAATAAGCTCTCATTGCTCTCCTCTATGAGTCCAGACAATGTCAGACATAGGCATCCACGGTGCACATTTGAGCAGATGAAACCATGCGTCTTACACCTAGCCACAAGCCAAGTGCTTAAATTGGCCAGACTGGACCCTACCAAGTGTGCTCTGGTGTGTGAACAAAAGTGAATGACTTCTTCACCCACCTCTCGAGGTCGGTTTCGAAGTCCCCCTTTACTCCTTAAAATGCTGTTGCCATTGAATCATGGGGCCAGTCTCGATTCTCCTCCTTTCGCTTAATTGCAAACTGTTAGTGTGTGCCATAAAAGGTTTATGCAAGCATACCCAAGCGGGTTTGAATGCTTTCCACTTCCCTGCTTTTGCACGTGAGAACTCGCTCACTCCCACTCGCAGATTCTCAGCAGATCCAGGGGTTACGACTGAATGCCTCCAAGCTGGAGGATGCAAACGGATGGCAGTGTTTGGAGTCAGTGACCGCACTCATGCCCACAATAATCACGAGCATGTACAAGCCACAGGGAATTGTTAACATTGAGACTGATTTGGCCATAACAAAAGTCTCAACTGGGTTTTGTTATAAAGTGCCTCATTAGTCTGATATTTTTTGTGACATCCCATTGGCAGTAGATATGAATAGAGAGTTTTTTCCTGTCTCACACATGAGCAATAGGCACAAATTCCCACATCAGCCAAAACCAGGCCCGCTCTCCACACCGGAGATGTGTAATCTGTGGAACAGATTGCCCAGGGAGGTTGTGGAGTTTCCCTCACTGAAGATATTCAAGAACTGTATGGACACAATCCTGTGGTGTGTGCTCTAGGATGATCCTGCTTGAGCAGAGAGGTGGGAGCAGATGACCCTCTGTGGTCCCTTCCAACCTGACCCATTCTGTGATTCTGTGATTGTGCATCTGAAGGACTGAGCCTGCAAGAGGCTGAACATCCCCCACTGACGAGAGGAGCCAGGTAGTTATTTGCCTCAGCCTCTGGGATAATCTAGCCCAAAAAGGGAATGGAAAGTTCAAGAGCTTATTTAAGAGCTCTGTGCCCAAACTTAGCTCGTGCAAAAGGAATCTGCAGGCTGAGCGAGTGCAGCCTGCTGCACAGCTCTCTCTCCTCGTTACCCACTGGGATGAGTTGAGGAGGATCCCAGCCCGAGCAGCGACTGCACCTGGTGAAACCGAAAGGAAATTGCCACGCACAGGGTAGCATCTGCTGGATGGTGTACACATGCAATATGCTTGGGTGTGCAGACCAGCTCACGGACAGCAGGACTGCTAATCCAACACGGAGCACAAGGAGCAAAGGGAAGAGGGCTGGCTGTGCTCCCGCTCGTGCAGCCCAGGGTGAGGCCCATCTCCTCTGCTGCCATGAGGTGCTGCTGGCTCAGGGTCACCTTGCTGGCCACCAGGACAGCCAGATCCCTCTTTGCAGAGCTGCTTTCCAGCTGGCTGCTCCCAGCCTCCACTGGTGCACCGGGTTATTCCCCGCAGGGGTAGGGCTTTGATTTCCCCTGCTCGACTTCATAAAGCTCCTGTCGGACCATTTCTCCAGCCTCCTTAGGTCCCTGTGCATGACTGAGTACCCCTGGTGACCTCACTGATGAGGCAATCTCTCCTGTTAGGTCATGCTCCTGAATCAAGACCTGACAAACCCCTCCAGCTGGACTCCAAACCACTGCCCACCACTCTGGCAATACAGACAACTTTCCATTCACCTTATATCCAAATCACAATAATTAGAGCATGCCCTATCAAGCATTAACTTTACAGATGAAGCCACAATGGTCAGGAATTGAAAATATATTTGCTTTTCCTTTTGAATGTAGCTATCCCTGTTTGAAAGAGAGTCCTCCCTCTTCTCCACTGCTATCTAGACATGCAAAATGATTCAAACTGCTGATCCCATGAGAAACAGCAAATGTCATCACAAACATCACAGGAACAATCCATTTGGCTCTGTAACAATACTTCTCACTAGTGAGGAGGAATAAATTTTATTTAATGAATTACAGATCAAAGGCCCTGAACCAACCTTTGGTATCACCTCACTTATTACTTGGCCAGAGGAAAGACAATATTCCTGATACACCGAAACATCTCTGTTTATCTGAATTATCTGAAAGAGAGATTTGTAGTTGTTCCAACTAGATTCATAAAGAATATACTGCGTGCTTGGCTATCTCTGAGATGAAAACCATGTGCAATGCACTGTTGTTAAATTGCTGATCACCTGCAGAGACAACAACCTCAATTCTGTAGCACCCTCTTAATAGCTAAGGCAAGAGATCCTCTGCAATTGCAGTCAAGAGTTCATTCTGTTTGCTAAGCCATTACGGTCATTATTCTAATTACCTATCGAGTCCTATTCTAGTGCGTGGTGCTGCACAAAGACAAAGGGAATATTGTTTTTGTCACTCAAAGTTTGCACTCTTAATCAAAGAAGAAGAGCATTCAGGCACCTAACAAATTGAGTGAGTTAGGGAGGGGAAAGCATTACCCCATGAATTAGCTAGGAAATGTTTGTGAGGAAAATGTCTGGGTGAAAAACTGATGTATTCCTGTCAATCCCCAGCCCCTATATTCTTGCAAAGTGGAGTGCGGGAAGGCTGAGTGTCTAATAGCCTGCTTCACAGGGAGTAATTCCTCTGGAATATGGTGACTGATTTGCTTGACATTTCCTCTGGCGTCAGTGGTATTAGAACCATCAGGCAATTTCTGGGAAGCTAATTTGTTCCTTTCTACTATATGTTGATAAGGAACAAAAAGATGTTAAGTGCTTGAATCTCTCAAAAATCCAATATGATTTGGATGCAAATCTCAGGAATATTTTCTTTAGTGTAATGTAAGAATTTATATAATTCCCTTCTCTATTTCATTAACAAAGCTTCCTGCTGACAGTACCCAAAATAAGGCTGAGGTCTGGCATAACATATAGACATGACTGTAGAGAAAAATTATTTGTTAATTTAATCAATAATATGCCCTTATATGGAAACCTTGTCAGAATGTAATTATATATCCAAGAAAACGTATTGCTATATGCTTCTTAGTAAGACTACTGCAGAGCAAAGCTGTGAACTTAAAAGGAACAGAGAGGCTTCGGATGCCCAAAATATTCTACAGTCTCTGTGCAGATGGAATTCCCAGCACTAGTGTGGTAGGGCTAGGAGGGCATTGTAACCCTCTTATTTATCAAAAGCAGCCATTTGGGATTTTTTTTACTCTTTTTTGGGTAGTGGCTGAGATTATGATGGTCCCCACTGGTATATCAGGTTCATTAGACAGCAGTCCCCTGGCTTGAGTTCAAATGCATTTGTACTGTAGTAGATGGCTTGGCCCGAGAGACCGGCCAATTTGCTTTTGTCTATATTCCTAACCTTTCTGTTCGTGTTTTTGTCACCTGCATAGCACTTCAGAGACAGAGCTGCTCCCATGATTACCACAGCTACTTAGTGATGCTCGGCTTGGCTTTTCTTCAGTGCTTCTGCTGCACGGATCGTGACTATTCGCAGCAAGAGCCATTTGAGAGCCCACGGCAGGACAGCCCTTGTCCTAATCTGCTGCAGTCAGCACAAAAGCTGAGATGGAGGATCACCATGAAGAAATAGCTGTGTTTTTGTTGCTACGTCCCTTCCCTTATTCTTCTTCCCCCGCCTATTGCTACTCCCCACACATCTAGGTCTTGGGAAGAGAGTTAATATTTCCTGTAGTTTTATCCAAGGTGCAGGTTAGACACACACAGGCATGAGCTCCTTCCCATGCAGGAGCCCATTGGGCCAATTACCTGATGTGAAAATGAGCTGAATGACTTTCAAGGTCACCTCATATCTGAGAATTGCTTTTGTGCTACATAAAGCTCAAACCTCCCAGCAGACTCTCTCTCTCTCTACCCCTATTTTCTGCAATTTTTGTTATTTGGCGAACCCAACTCCCTTGTTACCCTGGATCATGGACAGTTGAATTCACTCATTCTTCAAGCTCAATGGAACGAAAGATTTGGGCCCAGAGTCCCGAGATATCACCAAAACGCACGTAACAGGGGTGACGAGCACACTGCCTGCTCTGCTGCTTGCTGCAGGTTGAAGATCAGTGCTCCCCGTGGGTGTGATCAGCTCCCTCTGGGAGCTCCGACAAGATTTCAGGTCTTTCAGCTTTTAAAAGCTACTTGTTATTTACCAGTACAAGCATTTAACAGCATACAGCTTCCTAGAACATGATCTTTTCCCCCTATTGGTTAGTTTAAGAAGAGGAAATACCCTTATAAGAATAAATTAGTGAGAAAAGACTGAGCCCCAGGTGTAGTCTTATCTCAGACTCAGATTTTGCATACACTTCTGGTGGTGCAAGCTACCGCACTTAAAGGAGAGTGCTGTCTCGGAGTGGCACAATCCTGGAGGATGTTTAAAGGCATGCACTGAGTGCTAACAAAATCAGCAGTTTACTGATGATGGTTCTGCTAATATGTTTATGCAAAACTTGTCCTTTGATTCTCCCAAGGCATGGGTAAACGCATGCCAGCAATGTTAACGATGAGCTACAGGAGGTGTCGATGACTCTGAGCTCTTATTTTACTGACAGCTCCGCACGCGTGGGCAGACACAAAGCCCAACTCTCTTATTAGGGAAGGCCAAAGGGCTGAGATCCACACTCGTGTTCAGGTACTTACATCCCATGTAGGCAGTGGCAGCCAGAACCTTCCCACCTAACACTGGGCATGTTTTAAAGGTGCTTGTGCTTGGAGCTTAGTCACCCAAGTCAGCGAGAAAAAACCAGTGCATTCGGGGGTGATTCAGACTTGAGCCACCTCTCAGAGCCACATATCTCCATGCAGGAAACCTGCTTCAAATGGGCTCCCAGCCACGCTGCCACAGGTGCCTGAGGGCAGCAAGTGCAGCTTCGGTGCTTCACAAGACTGCAAGGAAGATAACAGGTATGGTCCATAAACCAGCCTGGAGAGAAATTTTGTGTGAGAGATTGAAGAGCACTTCTGTTAGCAGCTGAAACATGAAAAAAAAGATGGTGCTTTACCCCCTAGGAGTGGGGAATAGACACATCGGTGTAACTGTTCTATGATTCCAACCCAAACCTGGGAGCTGGACAGTTGTTGAACCTTCATTTCTGCCTTTCACACTATTCTATTCCAGTGTTTGAGTGTCTTCCCAAGGATGCTGGGGATTTTTATGCTGTGAAGAAGTTTATGCCCATTTCTTAAAAGAGCACTGACTCCAATGAACTGCTTGTTCAGTTTGCCTTTCTTCAAACCACCTAGCATGGAGGGGAGGAAAAAAGCACAAAAAGAGTTACCTGTAGGTAATGCAAAGGAATATCTGCAAGGCTTAACCCTTGATGGAGTGTGTTTGTCTTATATCCACAGTGTAATTAACTTATTTCTAGAACTGTGCTATCCTGTTTTAGAGCAGACCAAAGCAAACATTTATTTGCAGCTGCCTGCAATGAGGTTACAAGTAAACTAATGATATAATATTTTCTCTTGGAATTTATTCTATGAAGATGACTCATACTGGACAGCTAAATGCCATCAGTGTTGTGTCAGCTTTTACTGACTAAAGTGTTTTTCCATATGTGATAGTGGACTGTTCTTATTAATGGTTGAGCTGTAAAATCTTGCTTTCCCTCTTATTTATGATACTGGAAAAAATCCAGTGTAGCACAGTACATATGTAAGTCATTACCCTCCCTCTAAGCTCCCCCCCCCCAAGTATGGAATGTTACTGTATTTTAATATATTACAGAAATAAACAAATGTTTTACATGTGGGGGATGAGTATAAATCCGAGATGACTCAAAGGGCAAAGGGGTTTAACAGAGTTTGCTGTGCCTGAAAATCTCTGGAGCCCAAGCGGTATTGTGAGGGGGTGTGGTTGTGCTGCTGCACTCTGCTTCCCTTCACTGGTTTGGCCATGTCCAATTCCACATAGTGCCAGGCTTAGAGTTCAAGCAATTTTTCAGGGCTGATCTTTAAAGGGCTCAGGGTACCTGATGGTTTTCTGTATTATGTGGTCTGAGCTCCTTACTACTGCACCCCAAAACCCGATGTGGGGAGCCTTTCCTTCCAGCCAACAGCTGCTACAGCACCTCCTCAGAGAGCTGCCATCCTTGAAGCCTGCTGAGGGCCACATCCAGACCCTGAGTGCTCCTGTCCCAACCTCAGTGGCTTCAGTCGGCCAGTGTCGTGGTGTCCGCGTTTCTTCTCACTGAGACGAGTAAAGGGCAGTGGAGGTTTAGTATAGAGACACTCCTGAGAATGGGGACCTCCTGAGTGCCTATAAATCTTAGCTCCCTTCCCTTCTGGCCCCCCAAATCTTGCATCTCCCTTTGTATTAGTGGCCCAGTTTGCAGAGGAGAGCTATGTTGATTTCCTTTGCTGAGGAGTTGGGACTTGAATGCCCTCACCCTGAGGAGTGAGCTGTCCCTTGGCTCTTGGCTCCCACCATTTCCAGCATCACTACCAAAGGGCTGGAGCCTTTTGGAGAGCTCTTTGAGCCCCACCAGGGGCAGGACCCTGGCCTGTGCACCAGCGTGTGCCATCGGTACTGGGGGCAAGAAGGGGCTGCTGAAAACTGATGGCACACACAGTTTCCATCCTTCTGCCTGAACACTTCCACCTCACCTCCCCCTACCTGTGGACAACCCCAAGGCTGTTCCCTGGGCTCATCAGCCTAGCTGTAGGTGCCAAATCCATGCCTAAACATGCTGTGTGGGTAAGGGAGCTGCCTAACTTGGGCCACCAGAAAGGGCTGGTAGGTGGCCACCCAAGCGCTGGGTGTCACATCTCCTACCCAGGAGGTGCCCAAGCGCCCCTTTGAATCAGGCCTTGACTTTGCCTTGCCAAACTCCCCACCTCAGGCATTTATGCTTGGATCAATTCTCTGTCACACAGGGAGCGAGGAAAAGAAATCTTCCTCCTACAAGAGCAATTTCTTCCCTTTGGATCAATGCATATGACATTCATTTGACATCAGTGGGAGCTCTGTCAGAGATCAAGAGCAGTAAATGGCCTAATGGAAAGAATAATAATGCTATCATGTGTACATACCACTTCTCATCCGTCTTGTGGGTTTAAAGACCTTCCTCTTGGTGAGCTCACTGGTCATAATGCTCACCCTCAGCTAATTCATACATTTTAATTATCTTCTCAAAGACACTATCAAAAATCAGGAGGAAAATGGAAAAGCACTGAATATGCAGATTGCAAGCTGAAATGAGATGCTCTAAAAGTTGAGTCTTCCCTTCCTAGAAATATAATAAGCAATATAAGTTTAAAAACCCTAGTAACTTTTATTAGAAGCTCCATAATTTAAAAACTATGATCCTGAGATTTAATTTCATCCAGCTGTAATGTAATACTTTATTGACCTCAAGTTGGTTTACACAGGTTTTCTTTCTACTTCTTAATTATAAGAGTCACATCTTTATAAGCTACTGGATTATTTGCTAATGCAACACTTTCATTGTGTTTCAAGTGGGAGGAAAATCTATTTGTTGTGGGATTTTATTTTTCATGGTGTTTTTTTCCCTGGATGTTGCATCTTTGTGGGTACCTTTCATCTAATACAATATTAGCCTTCATGATGGGGCTGTCTGCTTCCTTGATATTCACTTGAATTTGGACAATAAAGTAGGGAAGAATAAGGGAAAGACAACAGAAATAGGAAAGTCTGCATATATGTGGCAGTCAATTTTCTAGCAGCAGCATCATTATGTCCCCCCAAAACTGCTTCTCTGCTTGAGATTTCAGTCTCATTTTGATGTGTTGTACTCAATGGACACTTAAAATAATAATTGTTATTTTTTCCTTTTGCTTGAATAGCAAAAATATTCTGGCACTCTCACAGATTCAGTGGCCTCGTTCACTTACAGTTCACGCAAAAGGGATGCAAGGAAAGCTAAATTATTTTCTATATTTATTTTGGCATCCAGCAAAATAGAAAACATCCTCTTGTCACTGTCATTGGTCATTAAGAAGAAATGATGAGTTTCTTGATGGCATAATTGATAAATTCTTAAAAAAGAGGATGTTGAAAAGTGTGTGACAGTGTAAAAAATTGTAATGGACTGATTTTCAAGATATATTCTGTCTGTGTCAGGTATCACCATATACTCACATTGTTGGAGACCCCCTGCACAATGAATAAATCATAGCCTGTACATGAGGAATCACAATAAAAGTATTTGTGTCTCGTTTCAAAATACACTAAAGAGCTAAAATTAAACATGTGCTTCCCCACCCTCAGCTGATTCACCTCAGTCTTCGACGGGGAAACAGAAGCACTTCTGTACATGGCATAATAAAACACAGAAACTGAGGCTATTGATAGAAAATGATTTTAGGGTAATTGCTGTTTGCATTCAGTCTGTTCCTTGGAGATGAACGAGTTGTTATTAACCATATGTTCAGATCTGTGATGCGTAAATCTGCCTTGTTTGCCTGGGTGGAGAGACAAGTCTTGGAGAATGTGAAGGGTTATGAGGAGGAAAGAGACAGTTTAACATGAAACCTGCACCGGTTGTGCTGTAGTCCTTAAATAAAAGAGATAACATCTTCCATGGTAGGTAAGGGTTTCATGCAGGAATTCTGAGATTTTAGGAGTAGGCAATTTAATCCATGCTATGAAATGGCACACCAGAAGATGCTGTTCCACCAGAACAGTTGGGAAGATCCTGGCTTGTCCAGCGAAGTCTTGGGACAAATGAAAACATATGAAAACATTCAATATTTTCCCCACCAACATTTGGGTGTTAGACAACACAGGGCAAAAAGCTGAAATGCCTTGTGAGCAGCGGCGTGCTGTGGAGGGGAGATGTGTGGCCCATCAATTTCTTCATTAAGGGCCAGAAAAGATGCATGTCAGGTAGCAGGCAGCACTCCTCGGTAGTTTGGAATGATTCAGAAAATGGGAAGAATTATCGAGACCGTGCGCCATTTTAACTCCTGCATTTTAACTGCTTTGCACTCCCATTAATGAGCAAAACCAGCTCGTTTCCAGCTTCCAGAGCACTCCTTGTGTCAGGCTCTGAAGCAATTTCTTTTGCAGAGGTCAGGGCTGAATCTCACAGGGGTTAAGTGCCTTTCCCAGGACTGGAGTGCGACAGCAGTAAGGGCTATGGGGACTGATGACGAAGATAGGTCATGCAGCAAAACAATTGCAAGTCAGGAAAGGAATCTGGGCCATGGGGATGTTCAGACCCCCGCACAGCCAGACGTATGCTAACCATGGTGGGAATAAGAAAGAGGACATTGTTCCTTCAAACATCTTGGGACGGAATGTTTATCAACACGGAATCATCTTCAGATTTTTTCAAAACACGGTTCAGCCCAAGGCTTTCCTGGATATCAGCGAAGGAGTTAATAAAAACCAGTGAAGACTGATGAGCCTTTAATGGACTTGAACTCTTTATTTCAGAGTTACAGGATAAATGTCTGCAAACCAATGTAATTTGAAAAAAACAATGGATTCCATCTTTATCTGGGAAATAAAATAAAAAAATTGAAAAATCTCAGAAAACATCTACCAGAAAGATATCATTATCCAGACTCCTCTAGGAAAGTATGGAAAAAGATAAGATCAAAGGTAGATGCACCAACTGCCTTGAACCATGTTTATACATAATATCTTCCATGTGTTCTGCTTTTGAAAGTAGATTAGCATTGGAAATGATTCAAAAACATCCTCAAAATGAGCAAGGCAGCTTTAGGAATACCAACATGAGGATGAGAAAATGCACAGAAAGAGGTTCAGGTATAGATTAAGGGCTGTAAGGGAAGCTATTGTAAAGTCCTTGAAAGCTAAAGATGTTGGGGAAGATGTCCAGACATCTGGACACGGGGAGTTGCTTGTGTCACACCAGAACCTCAGCTGTGAATAGAAGGAACCAACAAGGAAAAGGAGGATTACGCTGAGCTTCTGGCAAAGAGAAATGGAAAGAATCCTAACGTAAAATCTCTTACTCATTTTATATTATAATTTGGGTGTGAGAGTGGGACAGAATATGCATTCGACAGCTTCTAGTACACTTTTTCCTTTTTTGTTCCTATCATTTCACAAAAATGCTCTTATTTAACAAGCTAAGGTAATGTGTCCTGGTGTAGAACAGATCCTAAGGAATGGTAAACATGCTGGCATTCAAAATACACTTGAAATACAACGTGCCAGACCTACTGTTCAAAGAAGTTACAGGTCCTGCCTCAGCCCTGAGTACATGCTTCGCTTTGAGTCCCACTGAAATCAGTGTCCCTTTGAAGTGTGCTTTCCAATATTTTCAAGAAGCACAAGGGAGATATCAAAAGGTTAACCTAAAGTAATGGCACTATGGGCTATGCAAAATGTTAAGCTTGGATCTGTAGTCTTTCCATCTGCAGCTGTATAGGTGGGCAAATTTCTTTCGAATCCTCCAACAGTGCTGCAGCACACCAACAGTTAGAAATTGCACCTCCTGGTTTATTGCTTGAGTGAATTTCTTTTGTTGCAATAGAAGGCACAAAGGAGGCCAGTCCGAGGACTCATCTGGTGGAAGCACTGCTGCTGCTGTCAGTGCTGGAGAGCTGCCAGTGACGGGCAGGTGGGAAGACACCCGCGCGAAGACAGGACTGCTCGGACTGCTGGGGAGTAGGTGTATAATGCTGAAAAGCTTCAGGGGAAAGCAAAGTGCAGCCTGGCTCCAGCATGGGGTGCCTCACCCTGCTGTGCCTTCAGCTGTAGGGTCTGGCACCTCGTGTGAGTGACTGGGCGGCGGGCTCCAGCACACTCCACTTACACTGCCCTGTCTGCCCACGGGGTCATGGAACATCGGGTCAAAATCATCCCTATCACTTCCTTTCATGTGTCCCTGCAAAGCTCATTCTTCACATTCTGCCGCTCCCAGATCTCCTCCAGAGCTCTGACTTTCTAGGTTTCTCATCCCCTTGAACATCTGCCTTTCATCTGGTTTTCCTCTAGATGTATTATGTTTCATTTTCTCAGTGAATGTCACTTTGTTATTTTTCAGCTGGTATGTTAAGACTCCGTCTATCCCCACTGGTGTTTGCAACAGTAATGTCTGGGAATCTTAATAAATCCGAGTATCAAACACAACCACTTGGGTTTGTAGGAACCCCTGAGCTGAGGAAGGGGGAAGGCAAACACTCTGCCCACAGACCCAAAGGTGGGCTCAGACTCTGGTGGCACAGAGAGCATTTGAGCTTACTCCTGATCTGCAAAGATAAAGCTTTTCATCTGTTTGAAAAGAAAGCAGCAACGCCAGCACCACCCCCAGCCCTGATGGTTTGTATAAATGTGCTTCAGTAAAGATGAAAAGCAATATGGATAGAAGAAGAAAAGGCATCCCTATGAAAACGCTACTTTTGCTTTTATTTTGTGTGTTTTAGAAATGAATGCACTTTAGTTGATATAACAAAAGATGACTTGTGCTGAGTGGGCAAGTTTGGTGGTGTGCAGAGGAGCCGAGTGAGGAACAAGCCCTGCCCAAAGGAGGTAGATGTTCAACCTGACATTGCTCTGGGCATCCATAGCTGACCTGTAAACCAAACATGAGCCGTGGGCTCTCCCTGAGGCCACGGGAATTTTTCTAACACGTGCTGGGATTTGGGGGGGGACGCGTGGAAATTGGCTGGGGTGTATTTATAGGGACAAGTTCAAACTGCTCCACAGTTACCTTGTTTGTCCACAATTCAAGGTGTTTCCCACTGAGGCAGCCTGGGTCTGGCATTCCCTCTGCATGGGAATCCTCTTTCCCCCTTGGAGAGGACCATTTTTCCCAACTCCATTTCAGGGTGCAGCTTCATGTCCTGACTATCCCCTTAAGCATTATAAACAGTGGGTAAAGCGTGGATTTTAAAACAACACTGGGGTATCTCTTTTAAAAATACTTCTTCCCTTCTCTCTTCACCTTTCCCATCTCTTCCTTTGCTGGCTTCAGGGTGAATGGTCAAGGGCAAACCCAATTTCACAGTCTTGGTATTATGTATGGTAGGCTGGAGAGCAACAGCTTTCTGAAGCAAGTCTAAATATGGAAGTTCTCATGGGAAAGTAAGGGATAATGCACCTATGGCAAAAAGGAAAGCTAGGATGAATGAAAAATGAAATACTGGAGGTGATTTCCTTATTGCAGGTGAGTACTTGTTTAGTTTAAGACAAAAGGAGTTATTGTAAAATCCATTAGCATGTTCTAACTGCTACCTCTCAACATTACTATTAAAGAATATATTTAATTTTATTTTATATTCACATAAATATTTTATATTTATATTAAATTTCTATTATCACTTCTTTAAAGGTACAGCTCAGACTGAAATGAAGGCTAATGAGGAGATAACTTTGCTATAGCTGGCTAATCTGTGCTAAAATAGTTTCCCTTGTCTAGATTAAGGTCACAGGTCCATGACTGCAAGCAGTTGTAGTAGCTGATTGAGTTTCCCTCATCAGCTGACCTGCAGTACTGGTTGCGTACCTACTCTGAGCTCACCACGACACTGAATTCACATAATTTCCCAAAGGGGACCCTTGTGCAAAATCTGAGTCACAGTTTATGTTAAGATGCACAAGAAAAGTAATTGCTGTGCATTTGATAGGCATTTTCAGCAGAGGATCTGCCTAATTTTTGTGCCACAAGTACGTCTCTTGATGCCATGACGTCTGGGCTCTGGATCACTCATCAGTCCTTTGATCCTTTAAGAGTCACAGAATCTACGTGAGGCACTGCTGATAGGCAGTCTGAATAAAGCCCCTTTCTCTATCTAATCTGGCTGGGCTGATGTAATGCACGATACGAGCCAGCATCTTCACGAGATAGGAATCTAGGAGCGGCTTATGTGGCTAAGCCTTATACCAGACGCTGCCCGGTAATGCCGACTGGATGGGGGAATTAACTAGAGGAACAGTCAAGGCTCTTTGATTGAGGGATTGCATCAATTGTTGTAAGATATATTTGCAATAGAGATCTGTGGTTCCTGCTAGTAGGTCGGTATCAGTTGTGGCTAAGAACACTATCTTGCCATCTGTTCTTGGCAAGAGTTGTACAATCCTTTCTTTCAAGTTGCAGATACTATTACACTTACTCAGCCTTTGTCAGCTCAGGACTTGACCATTACAAAGCTCCCGGCAGGATGCTGCTCGCTGTGACCATCTGGAAAAAGAAGCTGGATCAGTACACAGCTGCTTGCTTATCCAGTAGCATTTCATACCACAAATGTCTTACACATCTGCCTTGTCGTCTGCCCTGGCTGTTCATTTGAGGGTGTGGTGGGAGGTGCTGCTTTGAATCTATACAATGCTGTGCATGCAGACAGACCTATGCTAAAGGAGCACTGGCCTGCAAAGTGAAGCAAAATTTCTAGTTTAGAAGCTTTAAAAGAAGCCTCTGGACTTCATTAAATATAGGGTAAAGGGGTATTTCCACCTCCTGTCTTAGGCTACATGAACACAACCTGTCCCCACCAACTAAATTTCTAACCTCTTGCTCTGAATTGGCCTCAAGTCAGATTGCTGTGATATCCTCCAGTCACTGTGATGAGTGGCGCAGAAAGGATGGTGTCCATCAAGGGAACAGCTGTTCTGTGTATTGTTTCTCATCATTAGCTGAGGCATGGCCCACTGCCCCACTGACCACACATGATCCAAGCCTTTCTCAAAGGCAGATTTTTTCCCTTCCTCATGGGCCCTTCTGCGTCACTCCTCACTGCGATGTGGTTATTAACCAACTTGTTCTCACAGACTCGTTTGTGGGGGAAACGGTGGTTATGTCTTCACCTTGCCTGACCATGGCTGTTAAATTCTCCTGGGGTCTCACCTGCTTTAAGTGTGTTTCAGCCTTTCAAAAACTCTTGCATACCAAGCCTTCTTGCTGCCAGTGTGGCTCACAGTGCACAGAGGGCATGGTGCCTGTGTCTCCTGGCTTTTTGACATTCCCCTGCCTGGTGCCCAGGCTGCCTGGAGAAGGAGGTGCCCACCTCAGTGGCAGAGGAGACAAACACCAGCACAAATATGGGAGGTCATGGTGAAAGCAGCTGAGAAGTAGGAGCCTCGCAAGGAGAGCAAGGGAAAGAGGAACAAAGGCTATGACTGAAGTAAGGCCACTGGCTCTGCCACCTGTGGGGCTGCAGAGACTGCACCAAGGATTAGGAGAGGAGGCCAGGTGAAGGACAAACAGCTCAAAGGCTGGCAAGTAGTTAAGGTCGGAATGGTTAGGAGACCAGGAGAAGGTGGCAGGGATGAGAAAAGAAACAGAAGAGGCTGAGAGAGTCTGGAGCATGTTCTCCACCATGGTCTTGGAAAAAAGCCATCCTGGCACTCCTCCGTTGGCCATAAACTGTGCTATCACCCTCATCTCCTCACTGGTCCAAAGATTGGATGGCAACCTATCACTACTATCAATTACTCCCTCAGATCAAGTGTCTGAGTCACTTCAAGTCCCGCAGGATCAATCTACCACAGACCACATCTAACCTACTGGCTTTTCACGGCAGATCTTACCTGTGGAGGAAAGGTAGAAGCTAAAATTCAAGTCACAGATGAAAATCTTTGGAGCTGCTGCCATACTAGGTGTTGTATTTTCCCGGGTTGCGTTCGTACGTAAGTCGTAGCAGCAATGAACGTGCAGCTCCTCTGAATGCAGCTACAACCGCACGAGGACATCACACAGTCTATTTGCACAGCCCGTTAGCTGCATAACTGGGCTTTTGTACACAAAATCTCTGATTCAGCAAGTTCTTTAATCATGTGTCCCACTTTAGGCACATCTCTGAAAATCGGGTCTTATGTCACGTACCTCTGAAAAATCAATTTTTGTCGCAATTTGCGGCTTCTTCTGACATTTGAGCTCTCTCGCTGGGTTTGTCTGAAATTCTGTGCCTGATGCAGAACATCAGGGAAACATAAAAATTCTTATAAATTATTACGTCTGTCAAACAGTTATCTTTCTATGGATTAAAGTGACACTGGTTTCCATTATTTCTGCATTATTACCCCACAAGGAAAGACTACCCCTGTAAAGTATAAAACTCTGCTCCTAAAACTATCCATGGTTTGAGGTTTTTTCCTCCTCTTTTTGGTTAATGAAAATAAAACAGGATGTCAGAAAAAGCTCAATTTGACAGGATCTGTTTACTTCTAAGTCTTCCCTTAAGCTCCATAAATTACAGGGACATACCATTCAGCTTCACAGGTTTGTTTGCAAATCACAAACACGCTAAATTGGCATGATCCCACAAAGCCTACCACCCACTACATCCAAACACATGGCAAGAAATTTGTCGAAATAACAATTTTATATCTAGTTCATGTGCACAGATCAAAGTTAGAGATTCAGTGGTGCCTGCTGAAAAATGGGCAAAATTATTATGTATTATTAAAATCTAGAAGTTTTCCTATGAATTTAGTGACAATATTTTTTGACTTCTTGCCCTCCTATTCCTAGTAATGTTCATGACAGACTTCATTGCTGCCTTCCACAGGGATGATTGATTGTATTTGGATATCAGAGAGCATGTTCCTGGCTCTCAGGAAGTTTGTGAAGGCAGACAGCATGTGTCTCCCCTGGTGACTTGCAGAGGATGTATATGCCAGTTGTGATGGGAAGAAACCATGACCTCTCTTTTTGTCTTCAGAAGTTTTACAGATCTGTCCACAGAAAGCCAATTTGGGAATCAAATAACCTTTGTGTTTTCTAGGTCGCAGTCTGAATAAGCAGAGAAGGAGGAAACCACTGTCAATAAATGCAAAGCTAAAAATAGGAAGACCAAAAGCCTCAGCACAGCTCTGGAAAAATCCTTAAGGTGGAAGTAAGAGTTATTTATAAGGTTGGAAGTTGAGAGGGGAGAAGGAGGTCAGTAGAAGACATTACTTACATAGTTTGGGTTCCAGAAATTACTTTCTGGTGCACACAGCATCATTAGGAAGTGTTTCTCCTCAGATCCTGGGTCCTAGCTACTTTTTGTGCCAACACGTCATGCTATGCCAGGAAGCAGGTTTCTGGGCATTCCCAGGATGTAAGAGGGACAGGGCTCATGAGCTGCAACTCCAATTTAGAGAGAAGAGATTCTTACTTGCAGATAACATGTTTTGCAAAAGCACTTTTTGGAGCCTGAAAGCAGGTCAAGCTGCCTCCACAGGATGCTCCTAACTGGTAGGGAGCTTGATGGAATTACAGGCAAGTGCAAGCCTGGGGTGGATTCACCTTCTCCAACCTGAACTGCAAAGGAGTGAGTTTTCTAACTTTGTTACCCTTGGATGTATCCAGACATCTCCACAATGGAGGGTGAGCTTTGAGGATTGGTACTGACTTAAGCCACGTACAATTAAGCAAATATTTCAGTGCAACAGGATCAGATGTTGGAAACTTGACGCTTACACAAAACTCATTGGTCTCATTCTAGTCTCATCCCATTAGCACACCAGATGTGTCCCTAGGGAACACCTTTTCATTGAATTTTATCAGCAGGGGATGCAGCTGGTGCCTCTGAGACTACTCTGTGATGTGAACCCTAGCATGGGAAGTGGAGGTGACTGGGGGATGCATTTCAGAAAAACTCTCCCAGTGCAAACAAAAACTGTTGTAGACACATACTTAGATTAATACTTTTTATACATCTGAAATGGATACCATGATACCTATCCCTCAGTCTCAGTAGTACACTGAACATGTGAGGTCTGAGACAAAGCCAAGAAGATTGACCTCATATACACTTCTAAAATTTGAAAAATGTATAGGTTTTCACCTCAAATTTTCAAAGGAAATAGAAGGAATATTTATTTCACAAGAGATCACACTTTTTTTTTTCTATCTTTGCTCTTAAAGGTAATAAAATACTTGGCTATTAACCAGCATGAACAAATTCTGCAATGTGACAACTGTCACAATTTTATTTAATGAGAAGTCTCGGGCAAGCTGAATAACAGATGGATCTTCCAGCCTAATGTAATGTAATAGAATATAAATGACCACTAAGTGTGTATTCAAATATCTCCTCTTGGGCATATTTTAAATTGGCTATTTACATTAATTCTGAGTTAAACTGCTAGTGAATTTCATGAGGAATTTAATCTAGTTTGCCATATATAAGAAAGAAGGACAACAGTTATGCAGGACCTCCTTGGCTGCGAAAAGACACCCGAAAAGTTGTCTGCGCAGAGGAACATCAGAAGGAAATGCGGGGACAACCAGCTCCTGGATGAAATAATTGACAGCATCCCAGGGAGGAGCACTAACCCTTCAGTGGCCTGATTTACTACTTGCCCACACAAAACAACTGCACGGGCACAAGCGCCGGGCAGTGAATGGCAGTGCGGAGGTGGGAAGGCGAACCCCGGGCTGTAATCACTTAAATGGGCTTTGCTGCATGAGGAAGTGAGCGAGATAAGGAGCAATGAGGTAGAAATGTCTCTCGCTGAGGCTGAAGCTTGAAAAGCAGCAGCAGTCCTTCAGCAGCTAATTTAACAGTCATATTGCATATCAAAGGGACCCACTGACTTTTGGAGCTCACAGAATAAATAATTGATACCTCACCAGGGGGACTATCATGTCTCAGCCGTCAAGCTGATGGGAATTAGCCTCATTGGAGGGGATGTTTGCAAGGCCAGACCATAGGCAATACTGTTGATAAGCAATTTGGCTGTGACATAATGCAGAAGTTAACGACATGTCAGTATTTTGTTATACCATTTTACTCTCTGCTCTTCATTAAACCCTTCCAGTGTCTGAAAAGTAATTTCTTTCAAGTCACCACTGCAGCTCTTGGAGCCCTCTGACCCCAGCAGCCTGGTCACAAGGGTGTCATGACATTCCTGCTAGAACAAAACAGCACTCTGAAATGTGTGTAGGCAAAGGGGACACTGCGCAGGCCATTTTCATGGAAAAGATTCTTGGATATTTCTGCACTTGGGAATGAAAAGACTGAAATTCTTTACTAAAATAAAGGCTCAGGGGCAAGATCCAGCAAATGGCACCTCTGAAACAGGATGGTTCAGTGTCACCCACCAGTTTGTACACAAGGACACGCTTTTGGATTGGAAAAGTGACTGTACAGCCATGGGCAGGAAAGCCTGTAACCAGAGGTTTCATTTGTATTGGCTTGGGGCCAAACACTTCACCAAGAGAAAATCCCATTGCAGACCATTTGGTCAGAGTCAGTGCCTTGCCACTCAGGGTCTAGATGAGGGATGTGAAAATAGTCTGGGAGTACAATGCAAACTGCAGGGAATAGCTGTGCACTGGGAAGGCAGAGAGTGAGGCTACTCTATGAAATGGTTGCATATCCTGGTCAGATTCTTCACTTCCGTGCTCTGGATCTGTCCACATGCACCTAAAATTTAGAAGAGAGATTTTGCCAGACACCTGAGCCAGCAGAAAAACAGACTCCAGTGGAAGTAAATCCACCGCCCACGTTTATCAGCTATCTCTGCGACAGGAAAAGGAGACATAACACAGTTTTTATTTCTCAGGGACGGACTATTAGACCTGAGAGCTCCTGAGTATCACAGTGATGGCTGGTGAGACCTTTCAGAGATACAGAGCAAAAGTACCCTCTATCACCGTGTCAGGGGGCTGAAAGATTGTGGCACCTCTTGCAGTGCAGAACACAGTGTGCTGCTGCAGCCAGCTCCCAGCGCTGGCCCCAGCCTGCAGCTGCTCCTTGAAGAAAACAGCGCAGGTCACCCGTTCCACCTGGGACTGGACAAGAGCGTGCCCCACAGCCTGGCCCTGCATGCCATGCATGCCTCAAGCCCCCTGCAATCAACAGGGGAGGCAGCTGCGGGGGAAACCGGGTCAAGCCTGTCCCATTAAGTGCTAATGAACAAGCTGGCAAGGGAGGGGGTTGTTTTTTGGCTTCCTCCTGAGAGGGAGCCTAATGTAACTAAATACGAAGACAGAGGTGAGCAGGTCATTCCTGCTTTTGGCGGCCCCAGGTCACAGGTCTTTCCACTGGCACAGGGTCACAGCCTTGTGCCGAGCAGGGAGCTGGGCGAAGCTGCTGCACTTGCCCAATGTCAATCAGGCATGGGGCAGGGAAAGGCCATGAACTCGCTCATGCTGTCCCCAGAAGACAGGCTGTGCTCTGCTGTGCTGCACATCACCTTCAGTAACACTTGAGCTGTGCCTCAAGCTTTGGAGGCCTTGAGCCCCCTTAAGGAGGCTGATGCTTTAGAAACGTGGAGCTCTACTTAAAAAATGGTACTGTGGCTGGAAACTGGATATGTTCCATGAAACTTAAACCCATGGAAATCACCACTTTGCAGTCTGTACTGCTTTCAAAATCCTGGAGCTAAGGTCAGAGGTGGTGGCAGTCACGAAGATTACCTGACATTATGTCATAATAAAAAAATGATTGGGAAATTGTCACCTTATTAATGAGCAAGGCTATTTTACCAAAGTTTCTGGGAACCTAAATGCCATCAGTGAAAATATCCTCTCCAAACTTCTCAGTATTTACCTCTGTACAGCTGAAGTACTAAATAAAAGCAGACACTGGGAGATAAAGTGACTTACTCAAACACATACAAAAGACTCACTGCCTTGCTTTTGGCATTTGAGCCAGGTACATGTGTTGGGAGCAGTCTCAACCACATTCCTTCTGTTTTCTGAGATGAACACCCCCAAAGGCTAAGCTCTCTGGAGGTGCTTGTGTCTTCCCTTTTACAGCAGAGGAAGCCTCATCTGGGTATGTGGGAGGAACTGGAGGCAGCTCAGCCTCTTCTGAGACACTGTCCAATACCTTTATAATGATATTAATCGCCATTCCCAACTGTGCTATTCTGTCTCGGATCAGAATTTAGCATGCTTGCATTTCATAACCTGCCTCTGAATTATAAAATAATGCACCACAACCCCTGTAGTAGACTCTTCAAATTAAAATGCTGTTTAACAGGAAAATGAAGTTCTAGAAATGTATTGCAAAATTAGAATTACCCATAAAATAAAATAATTTTGACATGACATATCTGGCTGTAAATTTGCCTTGCAACAGAAATATTCATAATTACAGTAATTTGCAGCTCAGCCTCTTGCTGTAGTTATATGATCCTGTAATTGCTGAGTTGTCTGCAAAGCGCTGGTTGTGCTAGCTAAACCTGTTTGCTGCTTTAAAGGAACAGACTCTGAGCCAGCTCCAGTGCATCCTGAAGCCATGGAAAACTTCCTAGAGACTGCAGTGAGTGGTGGGCTGGACCTTCAGCTGGAAGGGAGGATATTCAGTGTCCTGCAGAACTGTTTCAGTAATGTTTGTTCAGGAGTGTGGAATACTGGAATGGAGACAGACATTGGTTAAAATCATGTAAAGCAACTTCTACTGTAAATCACTGCATCTTAACTGAGCAGTTCTGGGTTTATGCCAACACAAATGGAAAATACTCTGGTCAACATTATGGATAAAACTTTGGCTTGTAGTTAGGATACCAAGCCGTTGATTTCCTCAAATTCAGAACTGAATGTTCACTTTCTCGGAGCCACAATTAGGAGAGGTGTAATTCAATAAATACTACTTCCAGATTAAATAAACATGCCCCTCAAAAAACACTGAATACTTGAGCTTGACTGCAATTAATGACCTTGAAAAGATTGTCTGTTTCCCCTGATTACATAAGAAATAGCATAACCCATGAAGGTATCTTCTTAATAACACCAGTAAGCAAGTAACTTGCATAGGAAAGGAGAGCCTGAGGTTCAGGTCCTTGATCCCAGGGCATCATCTGCATTTAATTTTGGATAAAATAGAAAAAGAGTCCTAACATTCTCTGATTGTAAGCCCTGAGCCTTTAAAGCTGTTCTCAGCTGGTTCTACCCTCTTGCTTCCGTGAACCTGTTTTGCAGGGAGGCTTATATTCAGCAAGAAGACAGATTGGACTACCTGTGGGACTGTGTTTTCTCCTGGGATGTGGACACTGCGGGCTTGAATTCCTCTAGATTGAGGTCCAAAAGGATTTTCCATCTCCTAAGAAAGTCTTAGAACCAAGCTGTCAGGGGCAGGCTGTGCTGCATGGTCAGACAGTATGTAATGCTGGGGGCACCAATAAATAACAAATAGGTTTGGGGGGGTTTTTTGTTGGGTTTTTTTTTTAAGAATTAAAACATTTTTTTGTTTTATTTTAATAATGAATACTACTATTTAGGCTATTTTTCTTCTCGTCTGTAAAATTAACGTTACACTCCATCTCATAATTTTATGACACCAGAAAAAGGGAAACTTGTAAGAGATAGGTTTTTATACTTAGGCCAGTGTTGCAGCCATGCCTGTTTAGTCAAATTTATTGAGCACAGGGTTTGAATGATAACTCCTCTATTATCAAATGTGTGTCAGCAGTGATCACTCACTTATGAAACACTTACCACAGCCAACAGCACGAGGTTTCTTCAGAAACAATTCTGAGACCAGAAGGTTGGCCAGGTACCAACCTAATTCAGCTAAGAGACATATGCACTAAGAACTTTCTGCTGCGCCTGGGGAAGAAGCAATAAAAAAGCTCCTTTACCCAAAAGCTCAGGAGAGTCTAGTGACACAGTGCCTAGTTAGTTAGCAGCCTGAATCTTGCTGCTGATGGGATGTCTGCTTGGAAATGCCCCATCCATCCAGACTCATGCATTATGGCATTTCATTATCTCACTGTAACTTAATACCTCCTACAGTAAGCAGGCTCCTGGCACATAAAAATGCAACCAGCTTGTGTGGACACTCATTGCTGTGAGGAACCCTGAGTGGTGTGCCACAGTATTTTATACTACAGGTTTTGTGGCAGTTGGTTACAAATTCTGGTATTATTAGAGAAATAAAATATGGCTATTCAGCTTGTGTAAATCCTTTCAAAAGACTGTTTCAGTATGTGGCCTCTAAAAGGAGAGTTCAGAGTCACATACAGCACCTTTTCCCTGGGCCAAGCAGGGAAGCCGCCAGTCAGGCTTTGCCCAATAAGTTTAAGAAGTGTGTTCCTCCTTCTGGCCCTGTTCCACCAGGCTTTTCTCATCACTTGTGTTTAACCAGGTTTCTGTCACTGTAGTTTGAACAATGCTGTACATTGCTGACTTTCCTAAGTAGGGGATCTGACTTCAGAAGCCAACAGCTGGACCTGGGATGCGGGATTGTTCATCCCCACACTGCAATGCATCCTCTTCCTCTGAAATCTGTATCTGGAGCTGCTTGTACTTCTCCTCCCTCATCCTTAGTAAGCCCTCACCTCCTCCTCACTAGCCCTGGGGGTCAAGTCTGCGATGCTGCAGGCGGGAAGGGGAAAGATGAGGTGAGATTGTGGTTCCTGCCATGCAATCAACAATGGGAGCTGCAGGGACAACTGCTGCTGCTGGGCAGCACCTGTGGCCAGGCTACAGCAGGCACTGTGCCACTTTCCTTTTAACAAACAGGCCAAGGGGAAGCAACCTGCAAGCCCCCTTCGACCTGCAAGCCCAAGAGCAAATGATTGTCCAGTGTTTCTTCTGGAAGTAATGGATTGCAGTACAGGAATATCAAGACCCAGTGTGTTCTTGCAAGCTGCAGTGAGCAAAATCACCCCTCCCTCCTCCCTGCATGCACACCATCCCAAAATAAATGTTGATGCCATCAGTAACCAGAGCAGTGTGCCAGCTAATGGACCAGCGGCAAGAGATGCACTGCTACCACCTCAACAGAGAGGCCCCTTGGAGTAGAACTTGATTCAGTTCTGTTCCTATTCTCAATTTTTTTTGTTTGTTACAGGTAGGTCTTTGGGGTGGCAGGAATACAAGTATTTCTTCAGGATAGTTCTTCCATCCTCTACCCCATCTCTTTTTTCTTTATTAACACACACCTCTCTGCTGTTTTTGATTGCAAGTGCTTTTCTTCCACCTGAAGAGCTGACAGTCCTGATTCCTGGTGTCTAATATAATGATTCCTATACAAGGAGACACTGGTGTCTACAGAGATGGAGCCAGAATCCGCAGAGAAGCTCTGCAATGGGTCCCATGCTGACCTTCAGCTCATGACACCAAGGATCTGTCGTCTCAGCAGTTTTCTTGGCTGTATTCCAAATCTTGGATCAAGTTTATGCTATCATCTTATATCATCTATTTTCCCCTCTCTTTAAAAAAAAAAAAAAAAAAAAAAAAAAAAAAGGAAGAAGAAGAAGAAAAAGAGGGTTGCTGCATCAATAAGAAAAGCAGTAAAAACATTGACTTTATGGAGTCTTCTGCCCTGGGCTGTATGCTTTGTAAAGCACTTTTTCAGCCAGTGCCAGGCTGGGATTATGAAGTGTGATAACCAGATGCAGATAATCTGCATGTACAAAGCTGAATAGCTGGACAGTGCAAATGGCATTGATTTTTGTCATACTTAATGAAAGTTATTATTCTGACCTTAACGCTTCCTTAACTTTCAGAGTAGTGTGTGATGTTTTAGCTCGATGGCTTCCCAGCCCCATACTGCTTCTGTTCAAAACAACAGACATTTTATCATTAATTTCAAAGGGAACAAGCTCAGACCAGTGGTGTCAATACCAATTGCACCATAAGGCCATTCCCTTGGAAAAATTATCTGAACAGGAGTTCCCTGAACAGGAAGAACCACAATACGGTTGATGGCACCAAATATTTGCCCTATGACATCATGTGGATCTGCATGTCCGTCATAGTTTTCAGAGCTAATGTGGCAGCAAGTAGATGCTCAGCTGGGCTCATTTTCAGGTGTCTATTTCCTCTAGATTGAAGCCAAAGTCCAGATCTGCTGGCAGTGACTCTGTAAAATGTCAGAGCTTATCCTTCTGTGGCCAAAGGTAAATTGCGCAATGTTCCTTAATTGCCTTTATTCCTTTGAACAGCACGTTTAATAAATAGAATATACATTTTACGGAGATTATCAAAAAGGAGAGCTGCCAATAAAATTATATAATCTTGCAAACTCTAAACCTGAAATTGCCTTTTGCTCGCTGTTCTACAGCACATCTTTTCTTTGTGTCCTCTATAGCTGACAGAATAATGTTTGTTTAAAAAAATATGTGACAGAAAACACCATGGGAAAAAATGTATTGTGAAATCTCAGCCAACCCGCAGGAAGGCTCAAGCCGGGACTGTCAACACACACAATCCCAATTCAATGTCTGCTCTTTGCAGCAGAAGAAGGCAGTGCAGAACTAAGCAGAAATTAATTAGAAGACTGAAAAGAAAGAACAGAGCAAATTGTATTTCTTTCTACTCCCAACCAAACCATGGTTGGTAAATACCTGTCTGCTGTATAAGGATATTGTTTCACTTTGTAGTTCCTACCTAGTGAAAGCTATAAACTAGCTCACAGTGAAGATATCATTTTTTGGAAGCCCAAACAAAACTCCTACTGATTTCAGTGGAGCTAGGCTTTTGTTTGATAAGCTTATCTTGTGCTATTTCAGCACTCTAAGAAACCAATATTAGTTTTCGGGTTTTTTTTTAAATCCTGCGTTTCTTGGTCTGTGTATTTCAAGTAACTCATCATAAACACCGTGAACATACACTGCTATATATTTCTCAGAGTTGTGGGACATCATTTTACTGCTTGGCCCTCACAGAGACACACTAGATAAACCAGACAAAAGGCTTCCGTGTACCACTCCCCAGCGTAAAACAAGGCCAGCTCTTAAACTGACTTTTCTGATTGGGATTGATGAACTGCTCAGGGCTTGAAGGTACTCACAGGCTCTGCCTAAAAATACCTCTTTGTTTGGCTTGGTTCTACTAAGCTATCTGTTGCCACACCCCAACAGATTCACTCACATCCGTTTTAGATGCTTTGGACACTCTCCAAATAAAAGTAGTTTCGCTATTGCTAAGGAAAAGTTTTCACCTTCGATTATGAATTGAAAATGTTGCTATGGAATTAAAGCATTAAAAAAAAAAAACAACCAAAAAACAAACAACAAAAACCCACCCAGGAGCTTCAAGTGAGTTTAATAGCTCCCTACACCCAAGCTGTCACTCAAACTTCCTTTGAAGCATGGTGTTAACCATGGGAGTCCAGGCCAGCACTGGTGAGCAGCTGGTTTCTGAGATGTTTTGTTTGGTACCCCAATCTTCCCAGATTGCTATTGCATCCCACAGTATCAGGGTTTCACTGTGTGCCAACAAACTGCAGAGCTCACAGGACTCTTTCTTCTACTTAGCTACTAAGGGACTTTGAATTATTTTAGCAAGCATATAAGCATACTTTAAAAATGGTCTGGATGTGGGATGTACAGCCAGTGCCAGGCTTACCTTGCTGCTCCAGAATGAGTGCCCTTCCCAGATGGCATGACTTACACGGAGAACTTCTGATAGTGTCACAGCAATGTACACACTGCTTATCACACAGAGAATTACACTCAGAGCATTTTGACAGCCTCTGGGGTCCTGAGTGACTAGCACTGGCTTTCCACAGAAACTCTGTGGTATTGGGGCAGGTGTGGGGCTTGGTGTGTCACCTCCCCACTTGCCTTACGTCAGTATTGTAAAATCATCATCATAAAATCAACATATGCTATTGCATTAGTAATGGCTACAGAACCTCCCTCTGCAGCTGCTGCTGCGCAGGGTGGCAAGCTGCTCTGCAGCAGGGTTAGGAGAGCCTGGCTCCCTGTAGCTCTGTGTCTGTGAAATCCAGCAGAACTATGGCTATTGGGCTTTTATGAAATGTCTTTTATACAATAGAGCTTCTCTCTCTTACACACTTCTCTCCATCCTCATGTCATATCAGGAGGAAAAGTTACACTACAACCTTTGTCCTCTACTTCATTAAGCTTGTGCAAATGAAAGGTGTTTGGGACCTCTGTCTTTTTATCAAATACATTAAAATTCCCATATTGTTCAGAAATATATATATAATTGCTGGAGTTTGGAGGAAAAAATGGGAAAAATATGCACTCACAGATACTTCTAATCTTTTGGAAAGTAGGTTAAAAAATACTACATGAGATGTAGGGCTTTCGCTTTCTACCATGCTGCTCAACATGATGAGTAAAATGGTCACAGCACATTATTAATAGAAACGGTGCTAGGGCAGTGCTCCTGGACATCCTGCTGGCAGGGGCCCTTCTGCTCTGTAGAAAAAGCCTTTCATGAGTAGGATGCCGGTCATCATCACTGCCCTGCAGTAACATTTGTACATACTGGGCACACTGGAAAGCAGAGGCACAGATTTAAACACTACCTGTGGCACGTTGTGACCAAAATTTGGGTATAGTTCTAGTCACCTTATTAGTTCCCTGAAGGTATTCAAGTGCTCTTCCCAAAGGTGGGGGTTTGCACAAGACAGAATGGAGTACTGCTGGGATATGATTTCATAGAATGATAGAATGGTTTGGGTTGGAAGGAACCTTAAATATCATCTTGTTCCAGCCCCCTGCCATGGGCAGGGACACCTTCCACTAGACAAGGCTGCTCAAAGCCCCATCCAGACTAGCACTGCCAGGGATGGGGCATCCACAACTTCTCTGGGTCAACCTTTGCCAGCATCTCACCACTCCCACAGTAAAGAAATTCTTCCTAATATCCTATCTAAATCTGTGCTTTTTCAATTTAAACTTTCTTTAGATCAACTGAGGCAGATGCTCTAAGATTTCTGGTATTCCTGCAAAACTGAATATCCTCAGATTTGTTGTCCACACTATTTGTTTATGATGTCTTTTCTACTAATTTATCAGGTGAGCGGGTAGTCTGCACGGAGTCTGCAGCCTTTGAACAAGCAGAATCCCTTTCACAATACAGAATATGAGCTGGTTTTGGGTTTTTTTAGATTTATTTCATAAATATGCACTTCTTTTTTGGTCCAGCAGGAATTTATGCTGCTGATTATGTGGTTTTCTAACAAATCCCTTGCTTAAAGCATATAGAAAAAATAATAATAGAGCAGAGAACTCTAAGTCCTGCAAGACTTGTGGAGATCTCTGCCAAAGTAGGTCAATGTGTTTGCACAACAGTT
This sequence comes from Acanthornis magna, assembly GCA_036785705.1. NCBI lineage: Eukaryota > Metazoa > Chordata > Aves > Passeriformes > Acanthizidae > Acanthornis > Acanthornis magna. Next base: position 22,605,361 of record JAWUZG010000090.1, read on the forward strand.
TTAGCAGAACTGCTGGAAGATTCCTGAGAGAGGTAAAAATCTGAAACTGCTGTATTCATTGCTGGCTTTGCAATCTACCTAGACTTACTTTAAAAAGTGGTTAAAAATATACTTAATAAACAATTATTAAGGAAACTGAGACAATAGCAGTCATGTTGAGAAAAGAAGCAACATGTTCATATCATTATGCAAAGCACTAAATTATTCCTTCAGTAGCTTCCAAACATTTCTGATTTAATCCTGGATGTTTCTCATACTTATTATAAATTTTAGCCATAAGAATGAACAAATTATGAGGACTTTCAGAAAACTATGGCAACAACTATCATCTTAAAAAAAATTTGTTTACCTGGGATTTCCTCAAAATGCAGGAGAACAAATAGAAAATTTCTGGGAAGTTTAGTGAAACATGTGCCAATTCAAATCCTGGTCTGTATCTAGAAGCCATAGCACTTTCTGCATCCTAAATATGCATATGACTGGATGTACAGGTTTTGATAAAATATCATTATACTTATACTAATATACCATGCAAATTCTTTGGTGCCCTTACACTTTTCTCTCAAACCAGTACAAAGATTCCCAAATTTACTTCTCCTTTCCCAGTCTCCGATAGCTAAATTTAATTCTTGTTTTTTCAACTTTGCTAAACAGCAACAATTATCAGCCAGTTATCATTTTTGAACTCTGTTTTCAGCCAAAGAGCTGGATTTAGAGCTCTGAAGTGTAGAAACACAACCAGGGCATTTGTATCACATGCAATTGCCAGCCTTTCCTATAAATAGCTGGGTCAGGAGAGCACCTGTGTTTTTTCCCTCCCAGCATTTGATGGATAGCTTTGCTGGCATCTCTGCAATAGACACTACACTAAATTCAAAAGAGAGGCTTAGTCAGTTCTAAGTAATGGAAAGTGTCCAAATTCTCTTTGGCTTTGATTCTAACAGGGAAAGACATAATTTTCTTGTCTCCTTCCAGATTAAACTCCATTCCATTTTCTGCTGCCCTCAATGCGCACTCCTGAAAATCCCACAGATGCATTAACATTCAGTCAATGAAATATTTCTAGCAGCTAGACTACTACAATGTTTAGGTTCTTCTGCAGTTGCAAGGCCTTGATTTTAGATTGCCCTTACAGTGCATAAATTGCCTTTAATTTTGACAGCCCTGAACAATACCACCTTGACAGGCTGTAATGTATTGTATTCTTGCTTTAAGGCTGCCATTTTAATCTTCTGTTGATTGCTGATAAGAGAGAAAAAACTCATAATCACCATCCAAATCATGAAGAACCTGGATTTTCAAGAGTCCTTGTGGAAATCCGTGAGGAAACTTTTCTTTTTCAGTGCAGATTGTTTGGAAATTCCTCAGAATGCGGGTGAAAAAACAATGTGCAAATGTTTTCTCTTTCCCTTTTGCAGGATAAATAAACCACCCCCAGCTGGTAGAGTATCAACAATTCCACATTCCGGCATTGGGGAAGCAGGATGAAGGGAGGGATAGTGTATCAAGGGAAGCATGAGCAGCAGGTTCAGGCTGTGAATGTAAACTATACCTACTGAAGAGACGAGATGTATCCTGCTAATGTCGACCTCTTAAACCCTCCTCTTGCAGGTGTCATGCTACAGAAAGTACAAGCTATTTTCTTGCTACTCGCAACCTTTGGTTCAGCTGCTTGCAGCCTCAGGAGGATTTGCTACCCAAGTTTACAGCGGATCATGCTTTCAAAGTACTCTTTGCAACTTCAAAGGGCAGGAGGGTACTTCAGACTGGAAATTAACAGCACCAGCACACAAGTTCTAGACTGTGCCAAGCACTGGCACTGCCTGGGTAGGCCATTCTGACACACTGCAGTGTCCTTGACCCAACCTTGTATGAGACACCTTGCATATGCTAACATGTGCACTAGCTCAGGGCAAGCTCACCAGCCAAGAATACAACCCATTCCTCAAGTGGCTTGTACTATCTGTGTCAAGTTTCGGATTACTACGCTGATGGAGACCCCAAGTTGGTTTAATGGTAGCTCATGCACATCTCTGCACACGCACAGTCGCAGATTGCTTGCTATGCAATGTAGTCAAATGCGTTCAAAAAGCCTGTGCCAATTCTCAGTGGCCTTTTTCTGCAGAAAATTCAGCTCAACTGAAGTAATTCCAGGGGCCTCAGCAAATGTAGAGCTCCAAAGGGGCAGGTTCCCAAGTTACAGCTTACTTTACCTAAGCCCCATTGAAACTGCCGAGATGGGTGACAGAGCACACTCCAGCAGATTGACCAGTTTGTGTTTGGCCACCACATTTCTAGCCTGATTTCCTTAGGAAAGGTTTGTGATTGCAGCCTTCGTGCAAGGACACGTACATGCATAAATGTGTGTGTACATTTGCATGTCTATGAATTCCCCTTCTCATCGCTGTCCATCACCCACTAGCGACGTTGAAGCTCTCAGTCACTTCCAGCCAAATCTGACAGCAGAGCAGAGATTCCTAACATGCTTATTTTCTATGGGTCTGTATAAATAGGCAGTTAGTTAACAGATAAAAGCTCTATTAGTATATCAGCAGTCCAAAGGAAAAGGTGTAACTCCTATAGCATATGTCTATATCCCTACATTAAATTTTCCGGGACCATTTTCTGCTATTAAGGGCAGCAGACCGTGAACAGCCCATGCCACATACAGTAGTGCTCTTGCCCTCCAAAACACAGTGGCCAACTACTTGATGGAAATGGTTTTGGCCAAAGCTCACTCCCCCGCTGTGTTCTGGATCCATTTGGGAGACTGTTACAGGCACAGGTCAGCACCACGCCAAGCACTGTTTGGATAATTTGACAGTACAGAGCGTTGAATTCGAGTGGCCAGAACTGTTCCCTGGGACTGTTTGATTTAGTACAGCCACTGGCAGAGAAAGTTGAAAGGGAAGGGTTTAAGAATGCCACATCCGCAAGAAAAGCTCGGATCAAGGTCACTACCATATTAGACAATGGAGAATCCAAGTATGAAGTACAAACCCCCAGGAAATAGGCCTCATTAAATCTGTTTCTGACAGAATGACTTGTTTAGCTGATGGCACCTTATTTAGAATTCACTCCCACTAGCAACCCATTTCAGATATGATACAGCAGCTCTCAGCCCTGGATGCCAGATGCATGAGTATTTTTTTTTAGCATTCATTTAGCTGTTCAGATTTTATTCTCTAGTTTGTTTGTAGTAGCTGCCACCGTGATTGTTTTTTTAAGACACTGTAATTATGTGCACCTTTATTGCTTAACATGTGAATCAGATGATGTACCTTATTTGCTATCAGGAGAGGCAACTGAGAATTCAGACCGTGACCTCTATGGCTAAAGCATGAAGACGCTAAAATCTTAAAGTATGAAATCTGCTAACCAGCAGCTGCAAAGTCTCATCTTCCACAGCACAAAGAGAGACAGAGGACAAATACCGACTATCTGCACACTGGATATCTGAAGAACAGCCTCCTGCAAGGATAAACAGCTGAAAATTGTAGCAATGCTGAGAAGATTTAAGACTTGGAGGAGCTGGAAACTTGAATGCCCATGAGGACTCTGAAAATTGCAAGCTGTAGGCTCCATCTCTTGGGTAGCAAAGAATGGAATCTCACATTCCTGCTGCAATATTATTAACATCTGTTTGTATTTCAGTGGCACCTAGTGACCCAAATCCAAGACTAAGTCAACGAAGTCAACTGAAAAATGAATACACATGCACCATGAGTCTGTGATGTGCATACACATTGACAGAAAGACTCCTGCAAAGGAAACTCTTTTTGCATGCTTCTTTCTTTGTCATAAATGCACTTGTTCTGTCAATAACAGCAATAACAATGCTTGCTTGCCTACAGACTTTTGTCCCTGCTACAGAGCAGGCCTCCATCCTTCCCAATTCATCAGCATTTTTCTCCTCACCAAAACATTGCCCCTCTTTTTGCCGCCAGAGAGGACTGTGTGGTGGCTGGCCAGACCTTGCAGGCTGAACCACGGTGCCATGGCCACTGCCACCTCAAATGGCCATGGCGTTGCCTGTTGTCCCATAGGAGCCTATGTTAGGACCTCATCCTTTCCTGGGCTGTAGAAATGCAGGAACTTCAGCGCCAGCATACCTTTGGGATCTCTATTCTAGTCTGAAATCAACGAACAGGTTCAGAGTTATTAAAGAGGGGCTGACAGACAAGCAGACAGACAGCCAGGCAGAACAGTTGTGTAAGCTTTGTTTCCTTAGGAAAGCAGGCTAAAAAAAGAAACAAAATGCAGTATTCACTCATCATTGTCTACAAAAACACTGAAATCAGCTATTTAACACTTTGCAATGAGTGTAATGGCTCAGCAGAGTTATTTATTCTGCTTGAAAAACCTGTTTCTAGGCCTCAGAGGATTAGTTGAGAAGCAGCATAACCTCTATGTGACCCTACCCGAGAAGAAGCTGGTCTAACTGGAAGCCTGAAAGCAGTATTTTGAAAGTGGTGGCCGCGATGTGTAGCTGTTCTAGAACTGAAGCTAAGGCGAAGTTTTGCAGAGTAAAAAAATACTCTGAGCATCAGAAAGGAGAAGGAGTTACAGAAAGTAAGTGAAAAGTAGGATAGAAGACAAATGAAGAAAAAAACCCAGAACCAGCACCTAAACAAATGCATTTATGTGTGCTAAGGAACACGGTATTTAATTTAAATGATACGTTAAAGGTATGTTAGGATAGTTGTTAGAAGCTGTACAGTGAAGAAATTTGTACAATACAGATTTGGTGTTCTTGAACACTTTTTAAATCAACATGAAGCATCACTGCCTCCAAACGCAGTGGATACCAGAGAAGAGAAAAGAAGGCAACATCAGCAGCATGAAGCTGGGGCTGAACCCACAAATCTGTTTCCTTCTACCCCCCAGTGTTAGGTTTGGGAGGTCATGTTCACATGGACTGTAGTGAGATGTCCAGTTTGGGGAGAAGGAAGACAAGAAACATGGGAAGGAGCTCTCAGATGCACAGGCCAGGCCAAACCAAGCTCAAAGCACCCTCGGCTAATAACATCTGACAGCAGGAGGAGGCAGAAGTGTCAATTAGCAGACAATGAGAGCACCACCAGGCTTCAGTTAGGAAACATATATTAAGATTATATATAAAAAGTAGTACAATGTATATTTTCACATATAAAACCGCAGATATAAATATATGTGTATATATATATTTATATACATGCATATATTTATCCATATAAAGAATGTGATTTTATTCCCCAGCATAATGATAAAGAAAAAAATCACATTCTTTCTTGCTCTGGATAATCACCTGTCACTTTAATCCTGGTATCAGGTAAGAGCCTTCAATTATTGATTGTTGTCCACTGCCAGATAAGAGTATTGTATATATTAATGGTAGGAATAATCTTACAGATTATATGAACCCTCTCGTGGGGTTTACTCTGTGCAGGCAATTCTTTAGTAATTCATCTTGGCTAAATTTGAGTGTCACTGTAATTGATTTTCTACCACTTTCTCACAGGATGAATTTCCCTGTTAGTGTCCAATGTACCTTCCAATCTGTTTGTTCTGATGTTCAGTCTAAAAACTCTTCTTCTGATGCCATGGGCTCCCATACCTCCCACCTCACCCTAGGTCCCTACTTACAGACACACGCTAGACATCTAATTACCTCAGACTCTTCCAGCACTCAGTGGATACAGCTCCAGAGGATGCAGAGCTTGTAGGGGAAAGTTTCTGCTCCCTACAAGCAACGTTACAGCAACATTTCTAATTCAGGTACCTCACTGGCGGTGAGCTGAATCTGGGTCTGAAATATTACCCCTCTCCTTTAAATAGTCACAGATTATTATCTTGTGATTTAATGCCTCAACCTGAGGACACTCATAAACAAACACACACTATGACTGAAACTCCTACTTTTTCCAACATCACTTTTTTGTTGCATTTCTCTGGGCTATTTCCTGTTCCCCAATATATTTCTAGTACCACAATGTTCTTAAATTATTACAATTCACAAGGCATACGAGCAACACCATCTTCATAAATGTCACCAAACATTAAAAATGTTACTTTGCATCCATTATCCATTTTATATTCCAAAATCAGATCTAATTTTGTGTTTACTAAGCATGTGAGCTAAGCAAATATACTTCTGGAAATACTAAGTCTGCATGTTATTTCCTGGACCTGTGTGATTGACACACCACCTCTCATCTTCATGTCTATGAATTTCATTTGTATCCCATTAACTTCCTCCTCTATGCACCAAGTAAAAAAGTCCCATCTCCTGCAGCCCACGCCAAGAGGGAGTTGTCAGAAGTCCTCTCACCAAGGATTCCCCTTTGACCATCCTCTCTAGGCTGCTGAAGAGGCACCTGTCAATTTGAGAGCAAGTGTTCTACATGTTTCTGAGCTCGATTTAGAATGTGTGCTGACCAGGATTTGTCTTCTGCTTCCCACAGATGGTTTAAAAGAGACAACTGGGAGACACTGGGCAGGAGGTGTTTGCTGCAGGAAGCAATTCCCTCCTTTACTGTGTCACCATATTTTGTCTCATAGGACAGACACACTGACATAGTGCCCTTTATTCAAATAGGATGAGCTTCTTCATCAGCACAGTCTGAGGTGTGTTTTGACACTATTTCTGCCTTTCCTCATGTGTTATCTAAGAATTCATTCAGCAGTGAGATGTGGCAAGTAACCCCAGAGGGTTTTAAACTCTCATCAGTGCTTCCATGCTGAAACTACTAATCAAGGTATTAAGACTGAGCAGGAATAAAGCACTTTCCAATCAATAGCAGCATGAATTTTTGTTTGATGCCCGATTTAAATATGGAATTTTCTAGTTTCTTATGAACAACAGCTAAAATGCCTTAATAAAAGGCAGGTAAATCTGCAAATGAGGCAACGTAGCTTGATCCTAAAACACTGAAATACTTCAGGGCTGGCTTTTAAGCTAAAACAGAAAGCTCCTATCAGACAAAATGTCAGCATCTTTCAAAAAAATACTGGCAGCATAAGGAGTAACTTTCTTCTTGATAAGGACTCAACAGTGTTACCAACTAAAGGTCAACATAATCCTAAAGCTCCATAGGGCCACACCTTGGTACATACCTCATCTTTTTGTCTTCTGAGCCTACAAATATTTACACTTTTAATGTAAAGTTTTTAGGGGTTTAGTGACCAAAAGTTAAGTCAAAGGGACTATTCACATGACTGAAGTTAAACCTCTGACTATGTGTTTGAACTGTCAGGACTTTGCACATCTTTTGTTCTACTGAAAGTGATAAAGACAATTTTTTTTCTCGTGCTTGAGTTGGAAATCCTAAACCTGTTTCCCACTGAATTTTGTCACAAGGACATTTTTAATATGACTTTCAAGGCTTGTCAGTGTATGAGTGCAGAAGCGAAAGTGACATATGCAGTATTTAAAATGCAGAGATAATCGGAGAGAAGATGCCTGAAAAATCATAAAGTAGGGAAACAAACCAAAGACCTCACAGATGCAGAAGAATTAAATTTACTGTTATTGTCAATGAGTTTGTGAGTCCTTTAGCAGAGAAATAATATAGTATAGATAACTTTTATTATTGGAGTTATCAGGAAACATACCAAGTGACTATTGATAAATATTGTTTACTTCTGCTGTGCTCATGACCAGTCTGTGTTTGCTTGCAGTGAGCAGTTCAGTTACACTACAACTAATGCATATAAAAAACAAAGCTGAAGTCTGCTCAAGTATTGTCCCATAGGAAACTCTGGATTTCTGCAAACAAATACTTGCTTCCACAGAATATGCTTTAAATGGACAGAAATACTGTTTACACAGCCAAAGGGAGATGAAAATTAGATACACAAGCTTCAGACAATTAAATGACTTCAAGAAAAATTTCTCTCTACCCTCCACAATTAGGATATCCTATCTGCCTCTAGTTACTGTGTGGTAATATGACAAAAATTGTGTGGCTGTATGAAATACTAACTAATTACACAATCTACTTTTCCAAAGAATTCAGCACCGAAGAAACCTGTCTCTTCAGAAAAAAAAAAAAAAAAGAAAGAAAGAAAAAAAGAAAGTAAAAAATTTCTAGGCTGAGATTTTAAAGATTTGTGCCTTATCACAACAGACACATTCACCCCTGATCATTCTGATCATTCAAGAAAACCACACATAAATCATAGAACTTTTAGACATGACAAAATTTCCAGTATAGTGAGGGAATACAAAGCACATTCTTAAACAAAGCATTTTCCTAAAAGCTTTCCTCTATCAGGGTTAGGATCAGTCAGAAGAAAATTATTCCACACAATCTTTGCAACTGAGAACTACAAACTAAGAGCTCACATTTTCAGTATTTTTAAACAGTCCTATGCAAATGTTTATGATTAATTCACAAAAAATAAAACAAATCTCAAAAAAAGAAAAAAAAGTTGACTTGCTACTTTGTTCATTGATTTTCCAGGGAAAAAAAAAAAAAAAGAAAAAGATAAAGAAAAGGAGATTATATTTAACTGTTGGACCATTTTCCATTGATTTGATCATCTATTTTATTTAGTCTTGAGCTTAATTATATATGCCATTTGGTTGACTAATCAAAGATCAAATTTAGCAATCTAAGACCTGTACTCTACAGACACTTAATTAAATAAATGATCTCACACTACAGTGGTACCGTATTCATTACAGCTGCATATTGAGGTATCTGAGAAATACTTCCCAGAACTTGGCACATCTGTAAGATGCAACAGTTGACTACAAACTCAAGTGAAAATGGAGGAATAAAGCAGAGCAAGATGGTAACAGTGATAAAATTGTGGTGATCGTTTGGCTGGTAATTCATTAGTCACGGGCTGGTGGAGGATTTACTTTTAACCCTTGCTCCCACAATACAGTCTATATAGTCCTGCACATAGGCTACACACCTATGAAGTTTAAACTGATGATAAAGCTTCTAGAATCTTTCATAAAATCTGAATTTCAATGCCATCCCCGTTAGAAAAAGACTACCTACTTGGCCAAACTCCCCAACTGCAGGTATAATGAATATTTTGAAACAACTTTTTCAGATGATCTAGAAAGATATGATTTTGTCTATATTGGCATTGGAGCAGAGCTTACTAGTCTAAAGAGAACTTATTTTTTTTTAAAGACTGCTAGAACTGATGATTTCTGCAAGCATTTATTTAACAAAAACTTGTGAGAAAACTTTTCTTTCCCAAATGTTCAACATTATTTAATAAGAATTAAAATAAGGGATGAAAAATGTCTCAGTAGGCGTTTTGGAATCAGTAAACTGAATCAACCAACTAACCAGCCAACTAAAAACAAAACAAGAAAGGAAGATCAAGACTTGACTTGAACTTTCTAAGAAAATGCAGAAGCAGAATTACCACTTTTCAGAGCTGAAAGGTGAGAATTTTCTTATGAGTACTTCTCTTAGAAGGAAGAAAAAATTGCTTACATCTTTGCAAATCAACTTAGAGACTACAGTCAGCAATATTAATGAACAGAGAGAAGCCTTCTGTCTAAACCAACAATGGCAGCTTCATAGGAAAAAAATTCTTTTCATTAAAGTTTTAAAAAATTATTTATGAAGCAGTCACACAGGATTTAAAGCACACATCAGACTGATTTGTCATGGTTCTGACTGTTTTGAGTAAAAAAAACCCCACAGTATTCCTGCTTGTTGGCTTTGTAATTACTCTGTACAAAGATATAAACTACTGCATATGCTAAGATGAATGCACACAACTGTGTCAAATAGTAAAGGAGCCAAAGAAAGAAAATATTAAAATACTGCTTCTTTTGGTATCCTTGGAGAATCTGTGGTGGTAACAAGACTTGTTGTTTCCTGTCTGAAGAAGCATTACATCTACAGGAGACAGATCTCTAAATATTTACACTGTGAAGATCTTGTTCTCTTGCACTAGCCTGAATCATAGGATTTTAAAGATGAAATAAGGGTTATTTCAGACACTCACTCTCCCTGCCTGGCAGCGAGGACTGCATCAAGCTCATCTGTGCTTGTTCATTTGGGAAGCATGTTCACAGGAGAGGCAATCCAAAGGGATTCCTCAATCCTGGCAACTCTCCAGCGGTCTTCGGTCTGCAGCTGAGGTAATGATGGGATTGCAGGACTGTCTGCCCTGTACTCATGAGCAGCGCCCATGGTCAACAAACTGAATGAATCCATCCAGTGATGACACAAGAACCTCTGGTTCCAGCTGGCTGATCAATACAGTTAATTAAAAAATAGCAGGTAGACCTGTTTGGAATAACTACTGGTAATTTCACTTACTGTCCACACATGGTCATTTGTGTGGTGGCTGAAATTTTAAATACGTGGTGTTTTGTAAATTTGGTATATGACGAAATTTCTTTTCCCTCTTCGAATAACTAAAGAACACAATCCATAACAATTATAAATTTCAGTGATTTAAATTTTATTTCATATAGTTTAATGGATATGAAAATAAAACTAATCTGAGAATAAAATAAAACTAATCTAATAAAACTAATCTGAGAATCCCATTTTCATGCTTAGACTAATGGTTACAAAAAAATGAAAGAAAGAGAAGTAAGCTTATACCTGAAGAAAATAGATAAGGAAAGAAAAAGGATGTAGCATGAAAATGTTCATATTTAGAAACAGCACATAAAAATTAATTTCAAAAGTGCCACTTCAGATGTGCTTTGTCTCGTCTAGACCATTACTTTGATTGTTAACACATCAGTGACCACATTATGCAGATAAGTTAACACTGTTATCTAAATTTCATTTTTTCTTCAGTTTCTTTTTATAAGAGAACTATATTGACCCAATTAAAAAAAACCACACATTTCACACACTGTACTAAGAAGCAGCCCAACTACGCAAAATGAATATAAGTTAATTAGTATAGGCAAAGCTAACATTTAATCAATAACAATACTACTTTTTAAATTATTTTTCAGCCTTGCTGATGTTGATTAGGTGCATACAAACTTTACAGCTCAATCCTTTTAAAGTTGCTTTTGCATAAATTTTTAAGTTTAGAAACCAATTCATCTGCATTCATTCATGTGCTTTAAAAGTAGTTGGACTTTGTTCAAACATTTTAAAAAATCATCTTTGAGCCGCAACTTGTCATAGAAAACTTAATTCCTCAAAGGAAATTGTTCTGGGAAAGTTATAAGCAGACAGAACAGGAATTTATAGTGACAGTTGGGTTGCAATGTCAAGCTCTCATCTCAAAAATGTTTGCACACATGAGTATCTCATTAAAGACAATGTAAGATTTTAGTGTTGCACCAAGGATCAAGATGCAGACAGATTGTGGGCACCTTTGTGATGCTGTCCTGAAATCTGTGAGAGTTACACGCAGGCAGCTCACTTTCAGGTAGTATAATCTGTAAGCATGGTCTTCTATCTGATTATCAGTTTTAAGAAAGAATTTTGTCTTGCTTCAGGAAAAGAAGATTCTTATTTAACTATGTGTCAATTGTTCTTTAGTGTCTGTATAAAGGCAGTACAGCCATGCAAGGAACAAGGGTTGTAAGTCTACCTTTCAGGTACCTGGAGACCTGAGCTGAATGCCTGCATTCCAGATAAAATGAATTAAACTGCAAAAGACAGAGTTTCCTCAAAAGCCACGCCTCTCCCCACACCAAATGAGAGCTAGATAAGCCATGTTAGCAGGGACAGGCAAGATGGAAGGGTGAAATTCAGGAAAAGGCAGCAAAAGCTCCCACTATGTGTGACCTTGAATCCTCGCCCTTTGCACAAAATGGAGCAAGAAAAGCAGCTTTTTAGTTCCTCGGTGATTAAACGCCACATACTAAACATGGGAGACTCAAATCTCCTCTCTGCCTGAAGGAACTAACATTTACATCTCCCACAAGAACTCTCTAATGACTCAGCTATATGATATAATACCTTGGACTCTCACAACTTTTTCCCATTAAAGCTCTACTACTTTTCCTTATGTGCTTAAATATTCACTGCAGCAAGAGCCAAGCCCTGTTTTTTCTCCATGCCCTGTTGACTGTCCTGACCAGAGGGCTCCATAGTCAGGTTACAGCATTTGCCTGAGCCCTTTAAGTCCTGCAAACACTTCACCATTCCAGGCAAACCAGACCAATTTCAAAGCTGTGATTTGAGACACCTCCTGCCAGCTCATGGATGTCTCTGGAGACAAAGCCATGTGGCCAGGAGCTGGGAACGGTGCACACCCTACCTACCACCAAGCTGCTGGAGAAGCAGGGGAGAGGCTGTGACCCTGTCCCCCTCTCTGTAGGAAGGCAGGACACCCCACTCAGCGTGCTCTGAAAGTCTGGCTGGAAACAGGAGAGGTAGAGCAATGCCTGTGGTGGGGATCCACAGGGCTGGTGCGGCCATGAGACACCTGGCAGGCAGCTCTGCGCAAGCCAAGAGGCACAAGGACACAAAGGAAAATCTGGCAGATACGTGTGCATCGAATGTCTCTGGAGAGCAGGCGGCTCTTGCTCAGTCATGGGGAGAAGCTCCGTTTGGGATGGGATGGGATGGGAGCAGCCCCACTGTGGTGGGCGCGTTGAGCTTTGCCGCCTGGCTCTGAGGATGCCGGCACTGGAACAGTGAGGGAAGGTCGGTTGGTTTCGCCTCAATTCGTGTAGTAAATTTTGAACAGCGTTTTTTAATTTTGTCTGGATCAGTGCTTCGGTGCGGTTCCGCTGGAGCTTTCATGAGAAGCTCCTCCACACACACACACGCACACCGACACGCCGCATGTGGATGCAGATGAACGATTCCACCTGACCCGGCCGCCTCCGGGCATCGCTCCCCCGGCAGTGGCCGTGCTGAGGGCGCCGGCGGGGTGGGCGGCGGCCATTTCAGGGCGTGAGGGGAGCCGATCGCGGCGACCCCCGACGGGGCTGGCACGGAGCGGGGCACCAGGGCGAGCCGCCCGCCCCGGGCACAAAGGGAAAGGCGGCCCCGAGCTAGGGGGATGCGCGCACACTCCGCCTTCCTCCCCGTGCGCGGGGGAAGGAGCGGGCAGGAATATTCTGGACCGAGGGAGGGGAGGAAGGAGAGAAGGTGATGAATAACTTGAATAAATCTGCAGCGGAGCTGAGGAGAGGGGGAGGGAGGCGGCGGCGGCGGGTCATGTGAGGCACAGTCATGCTGCGGGCAGAGAGGGGGCACCTGGCGGGTACACGACGCGGCCGGGGGGCGGCCGCCCGCCATGGCCGTGGCCACAGCCTCGCCCCCTCCCCAGCCCAGACACCCCCACCCGCCCCGGGCTCGGCGCCGCTCGGCCATTTCCGCCACGCGAGCCGAGCCCTATTTCCGCCGGCCCCGGCCAGACGGGCTTTATGTCTGCCGGCGCTGCGCGCGTGCGCGGCGGCCGCCGCCATCTTACGTTGTCTCTCGCCCGCCCTCCCCTTTGGCGAGCTCTCCCCTCCTCCCCCCCGCGGCGCCTCCTCCAGCGCTCCGTGAGGAGACGGGGCCGGCACGGGGAGGGAGAGACCCGCGGCGGCGGGGAAGCCGGGAGTAGACCCCGAGGGAAGAAAGGACGGGGCGGACGCGCACGCGGGAGGAGGAGGACGGATTCCAGGCGCGGTTCTGCGGAGGACGAGCGGGTGCCGCCTGTTATAAAGGGGGAGGAGGGGGTGGAGGGGGAAGGAAGAGCGTGCGGAGCGGAGCCTCCTCCAGAGACAGCCAGACACAGAGGGAGGAGAGAGAGGCTGCCTGGCTGGCTCCCCCTTCCTCCCTCCCTCTCTCCTTTTCATGGACTCTCTTGTCGGCTTGCTGCTGCTGCTTTTCGTCCGTCCTTATTCCGTCTCTCTAACACCCAAAATGATTCAGCTCCATGGCTGCCACTGACGGGGATGTCCCTGCCCGGCTCAGCCTGCCGCTGCCGCCCTGCTGTGCGCCAGTCCTGTACGTATCCGCGCCTTCCTCCTCCTTCTACTACTAAGAACGGTGATGGCGAGGGGCGCCGGCCGCCTCGCCGGGCTGCCCTGCGGGCCCGCCGGCTGCCCTGGCCCCGCCGAGGCGGGGAGGGAAGGGAAGGGAGGGCGGTGCTGCCGGCTGCCGGCGAGCCGCGGCGCCCGGCGGAGCCTCCACGGGGAGGAGGAAGGGGCTCGCCCCCGGGGCGGCCGGCTGGCTACCCTCCCGGGAGAGGCGCAGTCGGGGGGCTGGGGAAGGGGAGGGGGGGGGGCGGCCGAGGAGGGAGGTGGTGGTGGAAATCAAAGGGAGGCGGGGGGGGGGTAGGGTGGTGGGGAGAAAGAAAGTGAATGGCGGCGGATTGAAAGTGTCACATTCAGAGGCGGCGGAGGACCGGTGCTCGCCCCCTCCCTGTCTCGAAGGGAAGGAGGAGGGGAGGGGGGTGGTGGTTAGCGGCGGTGCCGAGCCGCCTCAGCCTGTGCGCTGCGGGAGTCGGGGGGGTTGTGCGTGGTGGTGTCTCTGCCCTGCCCTGAGCGCACAGCTAACTGTGTGTGTGTGTGTGTGTGTTGTGTGTGTGTGTGTCTGTCTCTTTCCATACCGGGGGATTGCACTCTTAAAATACACCCGATACAATGCACCAGCCTGACTCAGCCGCAGACATTAGTGCTAGGAAGATGGCGCACCCGGCGATGTTTCCTAGAAGGGGCAGCAGCAGTAGCAGCGGCAGCAGCTGCGTTACTGCTCCCACTGCACCAGGTACCGGCGTTGGGAGCGCTGCCCTCTCCGCCGAGGATTATCAGCCGCCTTTGCTGGTCCAGCCGCCGCCTCCATCTCCTGCAGCAGCTTCAACAGCGGGTCCACAGCCGACACCCCCTCATCCACAAAGCCTGAACCTTCTCTCGCAGTCTCCGCTCCAGCCACAGCCCCTTGCACAGACTGGAGCTCAGATGAAAAAGAAAAGTGGCTTTCAAATTACCAGTGTGACCCCTGCTCAAATATCAGCTAGTATGAGCTCTAATAACAGCATAGCTGAGGATACAGAAAGCTACGATGACCTGGATGAGTCTCACACTGAAGACCTGTCGTCTTCAGAAATCTTGGATGTGTCTTTATCCAGAGCCACTGACTTGGGAGAACCTGAGAGGAGCTCTTCTGAAGAGACTCTAAATAACTTCCAAGAGGCAGAGACTCCTGGGGCCGTTTCTCCAAACCAGCCTCATCTTCCTCAGCAGCATACTCCTCTGCCTCATCACCCACAGCAGAGTGTTGTGATCAATGGAAGTGTTCATCCCCATCATGTTCATCATCACCACCATCTTCACCACCACCATCATGGACACCATCATCCATCGCATCCTGGGGTGGGTAGTGCCCCAATTTCTGGAGGACCACCGCCCAGTCCATCATTTAGAAAACTATCAACAACTGGAAGCTCTGACAATGTTATATCAACTGCACCAGTTTCTGCTGCATCAACCACTGGTTCCCCGGCATCTGCCGTGTCTAATATCCGCACTACAAGTACTCCTGGCAATTTAGGTATAAGTCCTGCTACTGGAACTAGTACCTTAAATAATATTGGTGGTGGTAGTTCTAGTGTGGCAAGCAATGTGCTTGGTACTATAAATTTAAGCAACATCACGAGTACTGGTAATGTAAATGCTTTGTCTGGAACTAGCAGCAATGCTAATGTGAATATCTTGAGTGGTGTTGGCAATGGTACGAGTGCTTCCTCTAGTGTCATTAACAATGTTACTAATCCAACTGCAGGAATGGCAGTGGGATCAAGCCAGCAGCAGCCTGCATCTGGCACGTCAAGGTTTAGAGTTGTAAAATTAGATTCTAGTTCTGAACCTTTCAAAAAAGGTAGATGGACATGCACTGAATTCTATGATAAAGAAAACACTGTTGCAGTTTCGGAGGGAGTAGCAGTAAACAAAGCAGTAGAGACGATAAAACAAAACCCGCTTGAAGTGACTTCTGAAAGGGAGAGTACCAGTGGGAGTTCTGTTAGCAGCAATGTAAGCACACTGAGTCACTATACAGAAAGTGTGGGAAGTGGAGAAATGGGAGCACCTACTGTGGTACAGCAGCAAGCATTTCAAGGTGTGGGTCCACAGCAGATGGATTTTAGCGGTGCTGCTCCTCCAGCAATTCCAGCATCTAGTATACCACAGAGTGTTTCTCAATCACAGCTTGCACAAGTCCAGCTGCATTCTCAAGAAGTAAACTATCCACAGCAGAAGCCAGGGGTCCAACCTCCTGCACAGGCCAGTCTAACCACTGTCACTGGGGTTCAGCCAGCCCCAGTTAATATACTAGGTGTATCCCCATCTCTAGGCCACCAGCAACCTGCGCTTCAGAGTATGGCTCAACAGCAGCTGCCCTATTCGCAGCCCGCGCAGCCTGTGCAGACTTTGCCAGTGGTGCAGCAGCAGCAGTTGCAGTATGGACAACAGCAGCAGCAGCAACAGCAGCCAGTTCCTACGCAGATGGCCACGGGTCACGTTAAGCCGGTGAACCAGAACTCTGTCACAGGGGCTATGCCAGACTACGTTCAACATCAGCAGATCCTTCAGACTCCAGCCCCTGCCATGCAGCCAAGTTCTACAGGAGTAGGAGCTGGGCAACCGGTTCCTGTTGCCCAGGCACAGGGCATGCAGCCTTCAGTCCAAGCACATCCAGCTGCTGCACCAGCTCAGCCTGTTGCACATGCTCCAGCAGCAATACCAGGTGTAGCTGCCAGTGGTCAAATGCTAAACGTTGGGCAGCAAGGAAGCGTAGCTGCTGTGGTGCAACCACCATCTGCTGCAAACCAAATTCCTCCTCCAGTTATGCCATCAACAGCTGCTCCTCCATCTTCCCAAGTAGTGCAGCCTGTGCAGACAGGAATAATGCAGCAGGGATTACAGGCTAGCGCTACAGGCCTTCCTCAACAAATGGTCATTGCTCAGCAAAACACCTTGTTACCTGTACAGCCACAGGCACAAGGAGTGGAATCTGTAGTTCAAGGGATGACTGGTCAGCAGCTGCCTGCGGTAAGCCCTATACCCTCTGCTAGTACTGTTCCTGCACCAAGTCAAGCTGGTTCAGCTGTGCCTCCTGGCATACCTTCCGCTTCTGTAGGTTTGGGACAGCCACAGAATATAGCACAGGCTTCGGCTGTGCAGAATGGCAGTTTGGCTCAAAGTGTTAGTCAGCCTCCCTTGATATCAACAAGTATAGGTATGCCAGTGGCACAGAGTTTGCCACAACAGATGCCACTAAGCTCTACCCAGTTCCCCGCACAATCCCTAGCTCAGTCCATTGTAAGCCAAATCGAAGACGGCAGACGCCCTACAGAACCTTCCTTGGTGGGTTTACCTCAAGCTGCCAGCGTCGAGAGTGGTGGTGGAGCATCGGCTGCTTCAGATGGTGGTAGCAGCAACATGCCATCCTCTGCATCCCTCTTTCCGCTGAAGGTGCTGCCGTTGACGACGCCTCTTGTAGATGGTGAGGATGAGAGGTAAGACTGCCTGTAACTTTATTAAAAGATGGACTGTCTGATAGTTTGATTTGCACTAACTTGCAGGTCTTGTTACAGCCGTTCCGTGAAATGAAGCAGTATGATGTTTCTGTTTAATTAAAATATTATTTCTCAGGTCTCAGCACATGCAGATATTGTATTAAAGAACTTGTGTTTCTCTTGAGGGGGTGGGTTGTATTGATTATGCTTTGAAACTACTGTGTGGGTAAATTGTGTTTAACAGTCTGTTCAGTGTGTATATTCCCATTGTGTAGAGGAAGACAGAAGAATACTGTGGAATGTGGGTATACTAGTGGTGATTGCTGTTTAGGTTATTTATTATACTGAAGTAATTAATATTTATTCTTAGGTAGATTTTTTTTTTGCGCAAGCCTAAACTTCATCCTACCTCAGCTTCTCTTTTTTAAGTATTGACTTTACTAAGGTTGAACCAGTTGTGATTCTGTGGTGTATTTAAAACCTCTTTGGCAGCCAAGAGACGCTTTAGGCAAATGAGTATGGTGGGATAAGGGATGTTCAGCAACATTGTTGTGGCTCTTTGAATTGAACCAGGGGTACTTTTGGTCTTGATGGTTTTGCTTCAAAGCATTAATGCATGGTGAGAGCCGCTCAGGCCTGTGGAAGGGTGGTGAGCCTTTGAATCTGGTGCACCAGTTCTGTGCAGTTGGAGTAAGAAAACTGCATATTTTTTTCTCATTTTCACCTACAAAAACCTACAAACTACATATGTTCTCTTACCTTCACCCTTTCAAGTAAATGACCATCGCCTGGTCTTAATAGTACGTATGTGTGAATATTCTCATTTCTTTGACAGCGTGAGCAGAGAAGTTTTATCAGTTGTGAAAGGCCATTGTGTGTGCAGGCTGAAGTGATCAAAACATCAATTTAAAGTGTGATTGTTGGATATTAATTATGTGTGGAAAGTCCTCAATGTATTGAGGATCTCTCGTGATACGGGTTTGCAGCTGGCTAGGGAGACTGGTGCTTCTTCCAAGGAACTTCTTGTCTAAGAAGCTACATTAATGGGAGAAGTAACTTTTAAGATAAATAACCCACGTTAGGAATGTGGGGCAGGACAGAAAAGAACAGCAGAAAAACTGAGACTAAGGTGAGGAGACAAAATAAGGCACTAAACAGAAGGTAGGAAAAATTCCATAGCAAGGGGAGGTGAAGCCCTTTTTAAATACCTTCTTGGTGCCATAACTTAAATCAGGAGTAATACCAATGGCCAGGCTTTATTTAAAAAAATAAAAACTAATAAAATGGGCTGCTGGGAGAGGCTGGATTCTTTTCTTTGTATTGAAAATCCTAACTCTATCAGCAGTCTCTGATTATGTTGATCATAAGGTGTTGACTGCCTTAGTGGCTTTCATCATGTCTTTCTAAGATGCCAGAGAACTGTAATGAGTAGCAGCTTGTCTTCCAGGACTGCTAGAAGACAAGTTCCAACACTGTTGCGTTCTGATTATGTTTTTTTAGTCAATAAGTACATGAAGGTGGTAGAAGACAGATTGAGGTGTTAAAGCCAACAGTGTCACCATTATGCTACTAGCAGTTTTTCAGAAATGTTTTTTGTTTTCTTTCATTTGAATTTTGTAAACCAAAACACTAATCCTTCTCTTCATGGGCCCCGTTTGTATTTGGTGGTGTGATTTGTTTTTGTTGTTGTATGGTTGTTGTTTTTTTGGTTTTGTTTTCTTTTATTGACCAAAAAAATCCCCCTAAGCTTTCAGGGGATCCTAGCTGAGTAAGAGAATCATAAGCTTATTGATACTCAGTGTTTTGGAAAATGACATCTAGAACATGTCTGTACCCTGATTTTAAGAGCATATGTTAGCAGTTTGTCAGGATTGGTAGTTTTTCCAGAATGTTTAAATCTCTCAGGGTAACAATAGCCAGAAATACCTTCTTCCTTTCTTGTTTGGCTAGCCAAAGATCATATCCTTTCTTCTCCCATGCACGTTGCGTCTTTGTTCAATCTGTCATCTCCAGGTAGACTACACTTTTGTTTAGCTGCAGTTGGAAAATCATTCAGATTCTTCACACAAAGCAGGATATGACTCTATTAAATGGAGACCAAAAATAATTGTGGGGTTTTTGTATGACAGTAGTGGCCAGGTCACTTTTGTATACAATCAGACAATTCACAGCAGCAAGTCTCCCTGTATATCTGTATGTGACATTAAAAACCTAGTGAGATTCCTTCTGCTTGTGCTTCCCGGGGATCTTAGGGCAAGGTGCTTGTATTTTGATCTTGACTGGAATTTTGGGCTGGAGCTTAGAGTTCATTACTCACCAAAGGAAGTGTAAAGATACATTGTTATTCTGCTTGGCTCCCCACTTCCCTGGCCATGGAATCTCTCTGGTTAGAGTTTTTTTGCTGGTTTGTTAGATTATTCCCTCTTCTACAGGAGGTGGAAAGGGTACTGTGTTGAAAAAAGGACATAAGCATTTAAGAAGCAGGTGTATTGTAAATATGTGTGTTTGAAATCCTCATTTCTCTCTGATCTGCACACATGTGTATCACTGAAGATTTCTATCAATACATCCCAAATGTTCTAAACCTGGCAAAGGAAAAGGTAGGAGAAAAGAAGTGAGTGATGACATAATTGGGCCAGCGAAGAAGCTGTAAAATTCCATTTAGCGTGCCTTTGAAAAAACATCTGACCCATGTAATACCTTGTATAGATTAACTCCCAGCTTTCCTTAAACCTGTATATAATTGCGTTTAAGGCCATGCCAGTATCTTTAAGTCTTTAGTCTGTTCAGTTTTTAGAACACCATTTGCAGCTCTTTCTATGCCTGTTATCAGGGCATGGCCTTTTAAATATAGACAGTGTGGAGTGTATCTGCTTTGAGAACCGTAACCTTTATTTCCCCAGTATGAATGACTTTTATTTCAAGTCCTAGTGAAGATTAGATAATAAAAATGAACTGCTTGGCAGAATGCCGTATGGAAAACTAATTTGCAAACTTTAATAAATAGAGGATAGAAACAATACTCTCTGTACTTTCTGTATTTAAAAAAAAAATAAAAAATCAAACTGCTGAACAAAAAACCCAAACCCCCAACAAAATCAGCAAATATCCATAGTTCTTCTGACTAGTCTTTCTTGAGCCTATTCGATATGTCATAGGTATTTGTATGTTGGTAGATTCATCATCTCTCAATTTTTCGGTCTACAGAAATGCAGGCCAGCTTTTTGGTTGATAAATACTTTTTTTTCCCCTACTTCTCCTTAGCTTGAAGCATGGTAATGGACTCCTTTTAGTGCGTAATTCTGACATAGTTTCTTGGATTTGGAGTGGTTATCTTGATTTATTCACTGTAGTTATTAAATCTTACTAATTTTAGACATGGTCTTTTTAGTTTTTCATCTTTAGAACTGTAGAAGAGGATTGCTTTTATTTCATGCATTTGATATTTAAACACAGAAGAATGTATGCTTATACCACAGTGGATCTTATTGTGTATTTATACTTAGTGTTGCAAAATCAGTTTTACATCTTCATAGACAATGCTTTGCTGTACATACTTACAGTAAGATTTTGGATTGATTGATATTATTTTTAAGTTACCTGTAAAGTGAAAACTTTAAAAGTCAGTGTATTTTACAGCATTTATAAAGGCTGCTATAAGTGAATTTAAAAATAACTTAATCTTAAATGTTGTTTGCCATTACTCAAAAGCAGATTTTGTGAATGAAGGATAAGAGAATTAATAACTGCCTCCCTGTCCTTGGCAGCATATCCTGTAGAATTGTTTGCATTCTTTAGGCTGGTGCAAGTTGTGTTCACCTGTTTGTCCATTTCATCCAACAATGAAGCAAAAGAGAAAGGAGGGAAACATGATGGTAAACACAAAAGAGGCATAGAGACTTAAAATATTTTTAATATGTGACAAACTCATAATTTTAAGAGAAAGTTTTATTAAAAGATCCCTTTAGAAATGTTTTCTGTGTAGGGCATGTGTTTTGGCTTGTTACTAAGTTTGTAGAGAGGCAGCTGCAAGCTTAAAACCGAACATGAGAATCAAAAGACTTGTGAGCAGCCTTTGAGAAATCTCTAGAAGTAGTAACTAGTACTAGATTGTAAAGTGAAGTACAGTCAGGAAGCTGGATTATGTTCATCATGTATGCAGCTGTGTAGTGGAAAGGTTGATCAGGTACAAATGAGATTTTTACAGGTCTAATTCAATACTTTTTGAAGATTTTAGTAAGCAGTAGTGAATGAACTAAGTAAAGTAAGTGAATGAACTAAGTAAAGAACTGGAAGCTTCAACTATATTTTTGGTGCAGTAACTATTTTGCATACTAATTTTGATTTTGTAAGTGGGTTTAGAGTTTATATGGGCTTTTTTGTTTGCCCGAAGTTTTGCTGCTCTGTATTTTGTATGAAAGGGAAAAGATTCTTTATAACAAAGGATTTCTGGTGGATTAGCATAGATTTTTAGTGATACTATTTTTAGTTGCATCCTAGGGGCACTGTTACTATTTTCTCTTTTGCAGACTTTACACTTGGTGCATAGTCTTGCCACCATTTTAAAAATTGTGTGATTTGGGTTCTAAGAGATGAACTGTTAAAAAGCCTGTTCATATCTTCAATTGAGCTTTCCGTGGAACTTGAAAAAATTGTTAACCTCAGTAATGGCAAGTCAAGCGAGTAAACAGAGAGAACGTTGGTGAAGAAAATGTGCTTGCTATTGTGTTGTGCTGACAAGTCCAGTTTCTCACTTCATGTGATGGAATAAAATACCTGTTGGTGGTGGAATTGACTTTGTGAGTTCTTCTCTAAGGAAAGAACAGTGAGGAATTTAGGGTCTGCACCTTGTGTGTCTGCTGACCAGCTGTAGGTGGCAATACCTCTTTTGATGGACCTTTTCCTGATGCCTTTTATAAATGCATTTTCTGCATGCCACGATATGCTTTAAACTCAGGGTTGCTACAGTGCTTCGTATTGCATTGTCTTTCAAGACAGGAAGAACCAACAGATACCAGAGAGTTGTAAAAGCAGTAATTTAGCACTTAAGATAAGGTAGATGCTGAGAAATTCATCTCTTCAACTGACTAATTTCCAGAAAACATTCCTTAGCATTGCAGTTTTAGTTGCTCTTTGGAGCAGTGCATAAGTATGAAACCATCTATGTATGAGTATGTGAAAACAAGCAAACAAGGTTTTAAAATATTTTATGTTGAAAAGCAATCTTTGTTACTGTCTCAGGATTTACATTCTTTACAGGCTAATCTGGAAATTAGAATTAAACACACTGACAAATGGATTGGTAGTGAAGTGTTTCAGCCTTTACAAGTTATTGTGATCTAGATAGTGGGCAACAGAGTAATGATTGTATCAGTCAGTGGTAAGCTTGCAAAGTTGGCAGAGTGGGAGGGGAAAATAAATAAAAAACAAACACCACCACCCCCTCCAAAAAACCTAAACAAACAACCCCAGCCCAACCCAGCAACCCCCAGTATGTTAATGTGTCTTGCTTAGGCATAAGTAAAAAGGAGTATGGTTAGCACACCTATGCTACAAAAAGACCCCGTTTAACCTGTTCATCTTACAGATAGCAATAAAGTTAATAAGCCTTTTCAGACCTGTCTCTAACAGCTTAGGAAGTACATCAAATTGTAAACAGTAGTGTTACTAGTATGGTCTTTTAAACAAAAATTATGCACTACTGAATATCAGTGTAATTATAGCAAGTGTATTCTTGGTATAACGTTTCTGGGAATAATTTGTGATCTGTGTTTGCAGTGTGATGTAGGTGAAACATAAAACTGGCTAGAAAAGAATAGCGTATCTTTGTTCTCATTGATTTAATGCACTGGTTCTTTTTTATTCGTTTATTTATGAGACTAAAATGTGTATGTAATATGTATTATACTTTAACAAATGACTGAAAACTTAAAGTGGGCCTATACCTTTAATTTACTGCACTTAGGCTACCAAAAGCAGTGCTATTAAGCAAAAGCATGCTTTAACAGCATGCTTAAGAGGGACTAAGGGTAAGATTATTCTGTAAATTATTTCATGGTAATGATCACTGTAAATAAGAAACTAGTTTATTCTCAGCATGGTAGTACAGGAAACCATAGCCTAAAGCTAAGATAGGGAAGAATTCTTGAGTGACTGGAGATACTACTTTATTTACTGTAGCCTCTTCTAAAGCATTCAGAATTAGGAATTGCATGATGGAAGTGCATTATAATTATGGTCTCAAATTGGAGCACCTGATCATCTTTCTTTCTGGCTTTAATGTTTGGGAACACTTTAACTTGTCTGCCTTTGGAATTTGCTAACGAAGATAGTAGTTGTGCTACAGTCAGTGGTGTAGAAATTCTTACCAGCTCATTTTGTGCAAGCCTCCAAGCACCTATTGTGCATTGTCAGTGTTGGAAGCAGGATTTGGTTTGTGGTTGCAGTTATATGCAAGAATCTCCATTTTCCACTGAAGTTCAATTGACTTTCCCGAGAGAGAGAGATTTAGAGGTTGTGTTTGGCAGGCAGGGATTGTAATGATGCCATTCATGCAAATGGTAGAGCCTGTGATAGTTTAGGTGTTCTATCATTGTTGGTTACCTTATGGACTAAGTGACTTGCTAGTACTGACTAAATGAGGGCTTCTGGTTTTGGTGCTGTGCAGAGAAGAATAATGATACTTACCATGTTCAAACACTTCATTATGATTTAATAATGGGAACTTGTTCAATTTTGTGAAATTTTTTATACTTGCAAAGTAAGATCTTTAACATGTTTTAGTAAAATAGAAAAGTCACAGTAAACTTTTTCACCATTTTCTTTGAGCAAGCAATGAATTTATGATTATGCTTCCTTTAAATTATTTTGACATTATTGTGTACCAGAAATAACTCCTGAGTTTTTTTCTACTCTTCTCCACTCTGTTATGTGGGTTTTGTTAGATGTTTGCCCTTTGTGTTTTATGGTTTATTATGCTGTTTTGAGGTGCTGGTGAGGCTTCCTGTATTGATGACCTTTGACAGTCAGGACGTAAATTTATGAATCATAGGCATTCAGGCTTGAAGTTCTTGTCCCAGTTCCTGTTTCTTCTTGCAGTGTAGGGTTAGTGGTGGTCCAGAACAGTAAAAGTAACTTTTCTTTGTTCAAAAGAGAATGGCTACCAAAACAAACTACTCATTATAATTAGCCTCCCTTGCTGGGGGTTATAGGTATTGTACAGTCTGAAATGGGTATAGAATTTTGAAAGTACATTAGAAGAACAGAAAGGAAGTAAAGTAGTAGGAGATTTTTGTTTTTCATTATGGCTTAGAAATTTAACACTGTTTTGGAGTTTATTGTAGTCCTTGAAGAGCAGCAAATGCAGGTAGCACTGGTACTTTTTTTTCTCAAGGAAATTCTCAGAAAATGGTTTTATGCTTGTTTAATTAAACTTACAGTGTATCTTGATCATCTGTTTACATACTTTTGAATAATCCATTCTTTTGAGTGTAGTGGAGAAGTATCACTTTATAAATTGCTTAAACAGGCAGCAGAGGATCTTTTCTAAGTTTAGATTTAGAGATGAACTTACTACTAGATGAATGGGACCACCGTCTGTTAAAAAATGTAGGCAGTATTTCTAGTGAGGTATAAATTTGATAGCAACTGGAAGTTGATTGTAGAGTGTTTTATAACCTTCTGCTTAAGTGTGTTAAATGACTTGGCCAGGCATATTATTTGAGCTTCTGTGTGACTTAAGTATTTTTCCAGCCTTCTTGTTTGTATGTCTTGTCTTTTCTTTTTTCCTTTTCTTAATTTTTTTTTTTTAATTTTGGGGTGGGGTGGTTTCTTGTTTTTTGTTTTGTTTTTGTTTGGTTCTCTGTGTGTTTGGTTGTTTTAATTACCATGGATAGCAGGAAGTTTTCAGGGCTCTGATTTCTAGGTGTGTTACTGAGTTTTGAACTTCTCCAGCAGCTGTTTAAACAACAGTGTCAAAGTACTATGCTAAGTATTAGGAATAGTACTGAAAGCTGCTGAAAGTGTGGATACACATTCAACAATAGTCTTAGCCTCTCAATGCATTTAATAATAGGGTTCTTTTTTACTACTATACTGCAGTGTAGCTTTTAAAGATGAATTACACAGGTAACATAATTTCAGCATGCAGTGCTATTACTGTATGGTTGTTTCTTTATCCTCAGTGTTAACTTGGTTTATTCACCCCTGTAAGATCTCAAAGTGCAGATCAAATGTAAGTGCAGATGTTGTTAGTCTTTTATTTGTAATCCATTGTCTTGTGGGTCCTAGTTATTGATAACTGAGTGTTAACCTTTTTTGGTAGTTACATATCTAGTCAGTAGTCCTTTTAATTGCTTTCGTTTCATAATTTAGTATCCATTAGGAGTTGCTTGTGCTTGGTTTATAAAGGGTGTTTTCTTTTAAATCCTTTTAAACAAATGTTATAGAAGTAGCTCTTAATGTTTCTTCAGTAACTTTGAACTCTGTGCAATGCAGAGAGATGAAATCCCTGTCAAGATGAGAGAAAACTTAAATGCCTCTTAAGCTTCCTCTGACCTTCATTTCACCCAATTCCATCACAGTTGTGTATAGATGACAGAAATGATTACTGGCAGTCAACTTATATATAAGAAGCTGTAGAAATCCAAGTCAGAATGTATCCATACTAAATTTGTTTCTATATATTTAGTGCTTTTATAGCTATTAAGGAAGATTGTGATTAAAAATTAACCCAGTAACTCATGTATGATTGCTTTGATGTCTGTTGTGACTGCAATTTTGAAATATTTTTCTTTTTAAAGAAGAGCAAGGAAAAACTTCTCAGGCAGAATCTGAATAATGAGTGACTTGTTTGGCATATATTGCCACTGAGCTGGGATAAGCAAAGGAAAAAAAAAAGGCTTCTGTAGATTTCCTGGAAGATTATTTTAAGCTTCGTAATTTTACTGGATGTATGTGTTGAAATATCATAATGTGTTTTTGTACCATATGAAAGATTCCATATTTTTCTGAGGAAGTCTGTCTGTGGACTATAAACAGCATTTTAATTCGTACTTCCAGATTGAGCCTGACAGAAGTGGAATGCTTTTCTTTCCCTTTAGGATTTCATGAGGGTTCATGCTGTAGTGCCTGCCATATAGGAAGGCATGTAAGGGGAAGGAGAACACCTTGGGGTGTTTCATGATTATTGTGTGTATGTGTCAACCTGTGCACAGTATTAATTGTCATTCTCCCTTGATGTCACTTTCAGTAGACAATTCTTAGACTGTAAGCATCTCTGAAGTCTGACAAGGAAGATTTTTGTAGTAATAATTAGTTTATATTCAGCATTATGGTTTGTTTATAAGCTGTTCAGTGAAGGATCTTGACCTGGCCTTAACTTGAAATGTCCGCTAAACATCTTGATTAATTTATTTTTGAAATCCTTTAGTCTAAAATTCTTAATACTCCTTATCTGTATTTATGTATATGAGAACATATAAAGCTTTTTTTAAAATAAAACAACCTGAAACAAACCCGCTGGTGAAAGAATGATCAATTGCTGCTTTTACAGTTTCATTTCTTGCAGTCTTACAAAATAAGACCAAGTGAAAATAAAATAAAAGGAACCATGAGTTAATGACTACGTACTTTAAGTACTTGTTAAATAATTTACTGCAGCACTCAAATGAATTCAAGGTATAAATGTACCTCTTTAATCTGTTGAATGAGGTTATTATGTTAAGAATGGATCGGCATATTGCATTGCCAAGTGTTTCTTTAGTAGGCCTAATATCCCAAATTGGGTGAAATGTCGAATTACTCATAAATGCTCAGGGATTGGTGTAGGATGTGCATGTGCCTCCATGTTATTTTTTCTTTCCAAGAGTACCAGATTCTTTCCAGTTCTGTAATTGCTTGTGAAAAAGAGGAGTTTCTGAGCCTGTATTTGGTTGGAGAGAGAGAGGGAGGGTAGAAGGTGTGTAATGTTCATGATGCTGGTTTTGGTTTTCTTCTTTCTTTCTGGTGGGGAAAGGGATTTTAATTTTTGAGATACTGTCAGGCATGCAATGTGTCAGTCAAGTATATGCAGTTGTTGGCAATACAGCCTCTTCTTATTTATAGGATGATAGTTAAAAGGCCTAGTTGTGAATTGGTGTTCTGCTTTGCTGGCTGCTTTATAACAGAGTAGAAAAGATAATCTTGAAGGACTTGGTGTCTGATGTCCATATAACTTCTGAACTGATTTTGAGACAGTGATGCTTTAAAGCAGGCAAAATCTTAAATGTTTAAATTTAGTGTCCTGAATGCTTTATGGAAAAACAGAGCAGCAAAGCAGGCTAGTAATCTGTGTGTTCTTGCAGAGGCGTACCCTGTTAATAATGAAGTACATAATCTCTGGAATACCAGAGAAAATTGAGCCACCGTTTTTTCAATACTGAAAATTGAGCTGCCATTTTGTCATGAAAGTGCAGGGCAGCCTCTTCAGGAGGTCTCACCAACTGCCCTTGGGGTGCGTAGATCTGTAGTGCTGGAGGTGGTGAAGAAACTGAGCAGTTATTATATCTTGTTATTTCACTGGACTTGAACATGTAAATGGAAGGTAATGATATGCATCAAGATACTTTCAGCTTCTAGAGTACTGTGATCTGTGGGAGAAAGAAATACTAACATGGTATAGCAGACAGCTCTAGCTTCACTTTTTGCATTTGTCTGACCATCACAGTCCAATCTGGGATCTTTAACATGTATGTTTACTGTTCAAATTCTTAAAATATTTAGAACATTTTTTTAAAAATTCCCATGAAGTTATTGGATAAAAATGTTTTCTCCTTTTTGTAAAGGACATTGAAATTGTGTGAAGTGTTCATATGTATTTTTAAATAGAGGATTGTTTTGATATTTACTGATACTATGTGTTTAAGCAAGCCACGTAATCTGCCCTTTTAATACCTTTTATTTGGGGAGACATTTAAGGAAACTTACTTGGTTTTTTAATTTTACTTTTAAAATGTTTCCTCTTATTCCAGCCTCTGAACATGATAGACTAAACGATTCCTGATGTTTCAGGAGCATGTAAATTTTATAAATATCAAAATATTGTATTTGTTTTTATGTTGCAAGATCAACAACAGCAAACAACAAAAAACCACCCAAGCCCTAGGATACCTTTTTGTTAAATGGTGAAGTTTACATAATATGTTAGACAGAAGATAATTTAGATCAGTATAAGATCCATGCAGTTATCTTAAATCCCAGACATCCATCCTTCTAGTCTGGCTTTAAAAATCCTATGATTTAGTGAATTTACTGGTAGTCTTTAAAAATACTTTCTTGAAGTTGCTGCCAGGTAGCTTTGGATTAGGCCTGTAGCCTTGTGAATGCAGATAAATCTCGTAATGCTTTTGTTACTGTGATCACTAGAGTCATACAGATTGCATTCATCAAATGATATTGCCATGTAGCTATGCACAGTTTGGTGTAGGTAGCTTGGCATTGTGAGGTCTGTGCACAGAGTTGGTCAAGTACAAGTTTTGGTTGTCTGTAGTAAATTGTAATATATATATGTAGAGCTTCTGTAAATTATATGCTAGAAGTTCTTACACAGTGCATTTTCTACTAAAAACTTCAACTTTCTTGGATGCCATTCTTAGAAAATGTAACTATAATATGAAAAATCATATTACATGAAACAAATACACTCTGTATCATTTTATAGCCTAAATTATATACTCTAACCCAAGGTATAAATTTATTATGAAATTGTTAAAATAGTTTGTTCCAGTGCAGAATTGTTCTAGTATGATGGCTAACACTTTAAATTTTTTTTTCTCATCTGTTGCATGTTTTTCACCACTGATTTACATTGTCTGCTTCTAATGAGGAGGCAAGATTTAGAAACAAAGTCATTTCAGAAATCAAGAAGTTGCTGGAAAGATCTGCATTTTGTTTCAGAAATAAGAATTAAAAGGAGTAACTATCAGTGGTAGTCTCATCTTCCTAAAGTGACCACAAGAGAAATGAACCAAAAATAATTGCTGGGAAAAGTAAGCATTTTTCTTCATGAAAGAAAATCCAGCCATGCCTGAATACTGTTTAATTATAGTGTCTGTCAGTGAATGTGACTAGTTTCTGTGAGATTGTTCTTAAGTGGTAAACAAGGGTTGTTTTTAATCTCAGACTGGTAAGAAATGGTTTGGAATACTGTGTCTGAAGAAATTTGGAATTTTTTTCAGGTGAAGTAAGCAATTTTTCTCTCTAAGTATTGATGCAGATTTTACTAAGATTGCACATGAGAATTAAGACTTTTCAGTTCTGGCTCTTTTGAAAATAAAAACTGAAGAGAAGCTGTGTTTGAAACATGGCAATGAACACTGAAATGTCAATGTTGCTGCTGTTGACTTGGCAGACTGATTTTCTTTGAGGATGATCAAGTTAATTGTCCTAATTAAGTAACTGATAATAGTAATAGAAGAAAGAGATGCTGAAGAGAAGGCCCAATAAGAGCCTTGCAAGGTGAAGAACTTGGAATTCCTGGATTGAGGTTTGCCTTTTGGAGCACTTTGCTGTATAGATTTCAAACCTTTACCTACTAGAACCTTTTGAACCTTTACCTAGAAGAAAAATGTCTAGAATTGTATGCGTGTCTGCTCCCTTCAGTGTAATTTCTTGGGAAGGGGTAGAAGAGTTTATTCTCTCAATGGTTGATTGCCAGAGGCCCACTGCCATAGGAAGTAGTGGCTAGTGGGGAAGCATTTGGCCAGCTGGAGTGGGTTTTGTGGAGTCTGGCTGATATGACTGAGTGTTGTGGGGATGCCATGTGTCCTTGGGAGTGACTGTTTTGATTGATGCTTGACTGTTGAGGCCCCCACCATGCAGATTTCTAAGAAATAGAAGCAATTGTTTGATGTTAATTGTAGATTTGCTAGGTCTAACAGGTTTTATGTGTGTGCAAATTGCATTTTGAGGTTTCCAATTTATGTTCTTTGCTTGGTGTGAGCTGTTTGTATTTTAACTTCATCATATTGCTCTGCTTACATGCTGAAGTACAGGCTTCAGAGCTTTGTTCTGCTCCTTTCCTGATAATGTTGGCAAAATGCAACACTTGCCAATCAAGGTTATGCTGCATGAACTAATGCATCCTGTTTCTAAGCCTGGAAGGATGTCTTACAGTTCTGCTTCAGCTTTGTGTCCTGCGCTTTTTGCATTTGTCCAGTTTGATTCAGCATCTGCTGTTCTTTGCTTGAGGACTTCTGATGAATGGGAAATACTTGGGTATTTACCCAAGTATACTTGGGTTCAGGAAAGCGAGGCTTCTGTTGGTGAGTCTGAAACGCAGAAGCAATAAAAGGGGGTAAGGAAAAGAATGGTATGAGCAATTAACTAAAGTTGGCGTGCTGCTAATTCCTTGTCAGATTGTGGGAAGACCTCCATTTGTGTTATTTTCCCTTCTTTGTTTTCTCAGAGAGTAATTCTTACTGAACCAGAAGCCCTTTGTATTGTCCTTGTAGACTAGGTTTGCTTGCTCCAAACATTTGGTGTCCGTAGGAAGTGGAGCCAGTGTCAGGGTCAGTGGCTTTCCTTTTCTCTTACGTCACATGTGCATTCTCCAAGTACAATGGAGTGTCTTACTCTGGTCATTTTTGCATTCCTAAGGATTTTTTGCTCTTACCCACTATTACTGTGGTGAATTAATATGTTTAAGAGTTCAAATCTCTTGCCAAATATGCCAGAAGGGTCTTTTTTTTGTGTGTGCGTGGACAGATATAAAGCCCAGACTGTCTGTCATATAGATTAAGAAAGTACTTTAACTTGGTTCTTTGAAAACAAAAAGCTGCTGTGTTGCTGGGGCCTGTCCTGCAACATCTCAAAATTCAGTTGTGGTGTTGTATTTTTCTTAAATGACAGAAGATAATCTATGGGGATTAGAAGGAATTCAGAATTAAACAATCAAGTAATACCTAAACCAAGAAATAAATCTCTAAAGCTGAATGATAAACCTACATCAGACTTTCGATTGAGACAATGACTCATAAGGAGCCTTAAAGCTATGATAGTATATTCATTTTTTTGTACTTTAATTATAAATGAGGACTAGCTTACATCATGCTCTAGACTGTATATGCCCTCAAATAATTTGGGAACAAGAGGCCATGGGTAAAATTGCCTTGGCTAATATTAAGAAAGGTTTCGTTTCTGGAGCTTATTGCCTCAAGATCCTATGGAGACCTAGAGGAAAAAATGTGTACATGTTTATGTAGGAAACAACACAGAATTAAAATAGTACATGGAAAATGAGAATACTTTTGGCTTCGGTTTCTAGGACTACATCTAAGTAATTAAGGGAAGCAAGTACATCTTTTGAAATAGATGACGGTAGAAGCTACAGCAGAACTTTTTCAGTGACTTTTGAGTCACTGAAAGGAGAACTTTTTCAGTCACTTTTGCTGGCAGCTGCTGAAGGCAGGATACGATACTGCTTCATGCTTATTCACAAGTAGAAATAAATTAAAATTTTAAATTATTTTTATTTAAACTTTATTGAAAGCACTGAAGTATAAGGGCAGGAGAGAAAACTCATTGGGTCAAATGGAAAAACAGTGGTACAGAGGGTGGTCATACAAAGCCTTGACTGTTCACAGGATCACAGAACATGCTGAGTTGGGAGGGACCCCCAAGGACCATCAAGTCCAGCTCCTGGCCCTGCACAGCACCATCCCCAAGAGTCACACCATGTGCCTGAGGGCATTGTCCAAATGCTTCTTGAGCTCTGTCAGCCTTGGTGCTGTGACCGCTCCCCTGGGGAGACTGTTCCAGTGCCCAGGCACCCTCTGGGGGAAGAACCTTTTCCTGATATCCAACCTAAACTTCCCCTGACACAACCTCAGGCCATTCCCTCGGGTCCAGTCTGTGATCACCAGAGAGAAATCTGTGCCTGCCCCTCCTCTTCCCCTCCCAAGGAAGCTGTAACTGCACTGAGGTCTCCCCCCAGTCTCCTCCAGACTGAGCAGACCAAGTGACCTAAGCCACTCCTCATGCGGCTTTCCCTCAAAGCCCTTCACCATCCTCATGGCACTTCTTTGGACTGTTGATTATAGAAATGTGAATAATGGCAAATGAATGTGTTTGATTCCGTGGTTACTAAAAGTTATCTGGAATGCAATGGTGTGTTCTTGAATTTATTGAGTAGCAAAAGTTTAGAGGTTGTTGGACATTTAAAGTAGGGAAAAGTGTAACAACTGCCATACTCTGTCAAAACATAGGTCAGAAATTAAGATGTTGTGTAAGTAGAAGCAAGACATTTATGGTTTCATTAAGAATAAAACCACTTATTCACAATTATTTTTCAGGAAGCTATTCTAATGCTTGAAAAATGTAATGGTCAGCACAGCAATGGCTCAAAACAGCATTTTGGATGCTGTAGCACTGGCATTAGAGCCCCATTGGCAAACATCTAGGAGGCCTGTAAAAGAAGAAAATGCCTTAAATATTAAAGGTTCAAAAGCTTCTGTTTAAATTTCATCGAAATTCTAAGTTTAATTTCTGTTTAAGTTTAAATTTTCTAGAATTTTCAAATTATATGCCTTTTTAATAAAATATTTGAGAGTGAGTTTAAAATCCTGTAAAAACACACTAGATAGAAAGAATTCTTATTGGCAGAACAAAAGAATTAAATTGATTACAGCAGTGCATGTAGGGTAGGTAGCTGCAAAGAATTACTCAAAGTGCACAGAGTAAAGTGGTCACTGTACCAGTGAGGTAAAAAGAAATAATTTCAGTAGTTAGATTTTTCTGTTTTCCCCGCCTGTGTATTTTTCAAATTCTTAGTTGCATGTCAGGTTACAGTGCAGGCCTTTCTAGGTCAGTTCTTCTTTCTAAACATACAAGTATGTTTAGTGGTTACGTGATGGAATTGAGGTATGTTTGTCCTTCTGCAGGACACTGCTGGTACCAGAGGGAGTAGTGGCCTCCTCTGCTTCTCCCAGTTACTCACGGTAGTTACATCCTGCCTCCGGGGAGGAAAGATGCCTCCTGTTGTAAAAACCCTTCTTTAAGGTGTCTGTGGATAACTCTCTTAGCTGTTGCTAATGAACGAATAGGCAAATAACAAGCATTTAATATTACTAGGTTCTCAATTTACTGCTGCCTGGGAAGGACTTCGAATGAAAGATGGTAAATGCTTCCTGTGCTTCCACTTGTAATTGTGTCATTTAAATGGTGTTACCAAAGTTGCTCTTATCTGGCTTCATGGTAAAAAAAGAGAATCAGACATATCAGATTGATTAATGTCTGTGTAGTCATGTTTGCAACCAGGGCATTAGGAGTTACATTTTTAAAATGTGTTACCAGGGCTCTGAGATCTGGCATAAGTTTTCAAAACACACCCTCATCACAGTGCTCCTTTTTCGAATGTTTTACATACTTACATAGAGGAGGAATTTGACTTTATGCTACTAATAAATACTGGAGCACATTTTCCAGGACTTCAGAGTTGCCAGCATATCTGGTTCTCTGCAGATCAGCAAGCACGTCAGAGGTCACTAAACCCTAAAGGAGACAAGTAATCTACTTAGGGGTTTCGGGCTTTTTTTCTGACTTTATTTATAACTTCTAGTTTGAAATATATTGAAAATAGCTCTCTTTTCATTGTCTTGTATTTCTGTTTTAATCCATCCAGCAGCAGAGAAGAATGTTTATATCTTGTCCAGTGTGTGGAAACGAGCGTTGTGCTTAGACAAGACCTGAATGTGATCCCCAAAAGGGTATCATTGTGGGAAGGACTTGGGTCAAAACTGGGGTTAAGACAAGCCCCGGGTACCGGAGCTGCCTTTTCTCCCTGGCTAAATATTAGTATTGTGTTTGATCTACAGCACCTGTTCCAGAATCCTACTTCAGGGGCTGGAGGAGCCTGCAGACTTTTCAGGGATTATACTTGGTATTTGGACAGGATGTTTGATTTGGTTTTAAAGTTGAGTGTACTGTGGATTATATAGAAATAATGCGGTGATGTTGCAAGTTAACAGTAAAATGAGTAATAAATTTAGAAATGCAAGAGGCCTGTTGATCTTGTTTTAAACATAAAAAGTTCGGCAAAACTTAAGCTTTTTTGTAAAAATTAATTGTGGTTAAATACAAACTAGGGTTATTTA
The DNA here is from genome assembly GCA_036785705.1 of Acanthornis magna. NCBI lineage: Eukaryota > Metazoa > Chordata > Aves > Passeriformes > Acanthizidae > Acanthornis > Acanthornis magna. The sequence continues at coordinate 22,639,884 of JAWUZG010000090.1, forward strand.
TTGACTTTACTGTATAGAAAATGTTACTTCAAATATTCTGTTTGCTGCCACATCAGGTATCATTGGAGGGAATTACTCAAAAAATACAAAATTCAAAACCCAATGTAATATACTCCAAGTCTTTGCATGGCATATAACTAATGTATGAGGCCAGTTAGCAAATGTGGTTTTGCTTAGTATTAAGTGTCTTGGCATTAATTTCTATTCTTATCCCATTTTCTTCTGTCTATAACCTAGTGTGTGTAGTAGGTTCATCTGTAGTATCTTTCCATAGCCTTACTGAAGCATCTTGAGTATAAAATTAGAATATACTAAATAACATGTGTCTAAAATAGGATTAACCAAGTGTTCTATTTATAATTTAGCTACTATTCTGGAAATTTTTCTTCCTCATGCTGGATAGTCATTTGCATCTTATTGTTTGGGTGACATTGTAATATACTGTGTTTGTGTGAGCGCTAAGGTGGTGGATTACTTGTTCAGTAGATTTTGAATCTCTTAAACTTCTCAGAAAATAGGTGCGGAATTACTGAAAGTGGAATAAAATACCCATAATGAAATAACAATAAAAATTCTTATTACATTAGTTCTTACCATGTGCCACATCTTGCTTGTATCTGCTGGAAGTGGTAAAGACATGAGCATTTTACGTTCTTGAAAGAAAAACCACTAAAGGTTGAGGATGGTGGTGCAACTACATTGTAAACTACTTGTGTGGCTTTACTCTTAAGAAAATGTACCTGATCCTCTCTAATAAAGCTTTGTTGATATCTCTGTAAAGCATCCTCAGAGAAAGGGTTCTGAAGAGGTTGTGACTTTATTGATCTGTGATTTTTGGACTTGTTCTGTATCATGAAAGAGACAGCAATTTGTGTATAGCTGAGTGATGCATGGCCTCTGAAGATCAGGAGTAGAAGCTTGACTGCAGGGGGAGACTGCTCATGAAGGTGGTTAAGTAGCCAAAATGCAGGATAAAGAAGGGGTGCTGTTAATCAAGACTAAAAGGAGTATTTTGTTAAGAAAGAAATTTTCTTGTGGGGAGTGTTCATAAACACTGGTGGGTGAGAAGGGGCAGGTAGGAAGATAAAGCCAAAGCTGTAAATATATCCTCTTCCTCCAGATATTACTCTCTAACTGTATGTGTTGTTTTAGCCCTTGATTTTAAGCTGCTGTACTGAGTATGTTTAGGTGTATGTAATTCGACTGGGTAGTATATTTCAGAAACATCTTCCACACTGTCATTGACTAGAGCCTTGTGCTGAACTTAGAGGTTAATCTTGTCTTTTTGTCTTCTATATTTATGGTACTGTGGAAGTGTTTTTTAAGATACGCATGTAAGAAATGTCTGTGTATCTGCTGCTTCCTGGATCCTGTTCATCACAGGATATGCCTGTGTGAACAGTTCAACAGTATAAGGGACTAAACTGCTCTGAACTAGCCATTGTAATTCTGTAGAACAGTGGCTGCTGGGTTGGATAAGTTTATAAATCTAATTAGTCTAATAACCTAGTGCCAGGAATTTTAATGGGTGCCTTTTGCAAAACCTTCCATTATGCAGTTTGGATTTCAGCATAAATGTTTGAAGTATGCAATATTGGTTAATAGGCTTTGGGGATGGATGGAATTTTATTTCTGCTGGATGAAGACTTTGAGCTAAGGTGCTCCTGATACTCTTCTTTTTAATTACTTAGAACCAAGAATTGTATTGAGTCGTTTTGCCTTTGAAAGGAATTGTCACTGTTGTTTGTACTTTGGAAACATTCATGCTCTTGTAATTAGGGGTTTGAGACTAATGGAAGAAAATGATGAAAGGGATTAATGAGTTTCTGGTATTGCCAAGTTTGGATAGTTAGGTTTGGTTAATTGATGTGGCTTAAATAGTTTTAAAAACTGTATGGCAAGATGGAAGTGAAGTTCTTTTAGCTTAAAAAGAATTAAAAAATTGTGTAAGTAGAGTAAGGATGAACACAAAGCTCAGAGTAAAGAATAAGGCAGAACGGTTTACTACATAATTTGCGCTAGGTAAATTGCGTCGAAATTGGTGACCCTTGATGTCAGTGCCCTTAAAAAATGCAAAAGGGAGTAGAAGAGCTTGCATGTTATGGAGATCTCTACTGAAAAGCTTGTTATTCATGCTAGTATGTCTCTTTCTTTAAAAAACAAAACAAAGCTACTAAAATCAGAAGCTTTAGGAGTTACCAGATGGAATAGATGTAGAAATTCAGTGATTGTGTTTATCAATAAATTCATTGGAATATGAGACTGAAGAGCAAATATTTTTGTATTGTTTGGAATTCATGTGGATTATGTGACCTGTTCTAAAGGCTATGGGACCTGATTCAGATATTTTTGTAATGCTGATTTTCTGTTCTGATTTGGATGATCCCCCATGTTACTTAAGATTTTCAGATGTTGCACATATCAACCTTAGATTCCATTCCAGCATCAGAACAAGTTGTTAAATTACTTTATTTGTGCTAATGGTTTTTGTCCTCTAAAGGTTAATGTAATCAGTTCAAATAATTAGCTGTGTAATAGCATACTTAGTAATTAATAAAATCCCTTTAAACCTGAAGTTTAATGCGTGGAAGTCCACATGAAGGGAGATGAACAAATATTTTCCATAGCTTTTTAACTGATACTTGATAATTCTTGCAATCCTAGATAGATCTAGGAAAAGCATTCTTAAGATATTTATATGTGATCAGTTATTTCTGTGTTGTATCTAGGCAGTATTAATTTCAAAGCCTTTGACAAATGCCCCTGTTTTCTAGATATTTGGAGCCCATTTTTCCCTGCAGGAAAAGAAAGAGTGATGTAGCCAGGGAAGAATTTTCTGTTGGAATTTACTCATAGCTGTCTAAAAATTCATTGAGATTTTGTATTACAACTGCTTATTAATGTTTTCTTTTTGTCAGAATGGCTCTCTGAGGAACATTAGCAAGACAGAGGGAAATGTGAATTGCTGTGGTTTTGACACAGAGTTGATTGTATTAGTTCTTTGAACTTTTCATCTCACTTGTAGCAATGAAATTCAAAAATAGCATAGATACTTTCCTTGAGGATTTTGATTTCTCATAACTTTGACTTCTGAGTAGTTTTTGAAGCTGTTTATCTATTTAAGGTTTTTATTAATGTATCTTCAGTTGAAAACATGTATGTACTTCATGAGATTTTGTTGAAGTCACGGATTACGTGTTGTGTTATGTCTTTTCTAGTGTGCTTGTTACTACTAGTGTTTATCATTAATGTGGCCATTAGTTTGTGAAAACTAGATGTCTTAGCTTAAAAAGGTCTTTGATGTTTAAAACCTTGTTTTAGAATAAATGCATTCTATAGAAATGTAATAAGAAATGCCCATGACAATTTCTGTCTTTGATCCAGTTTAAATAGATTGCTGTCTTTAGTGGGTCCCAAGTAACTGCCAGCGTTTACTTGACAGCTAGGGAGAAGCAATTTTGTCTCCTTGATTCTTCTTTTGGATTTGATATAACTCAACATTTAAATGCTGCAATAACAAACAAACTCAACCAACCAAAAAAAACCCCTCATGCCAATATTCATGCTTCCAGAGTGGTTATATTACTTGCTTTCTTGCTCTTTTGATTTATTTATTAGCATGTCTTGCCATGTACTCTCTTCAAACCCATGTGTCCCAAAGCATCCTGATGAAAATCTCTTGAAGTCAATCAAAATAGTGTCCCTGAACATTACTTGCTGTCTTTGCACTTTTTGGAACTTGATCTTTGAAGCTTCTGTGTCTGTTCACACTGTTTTTTTATGCCTTTGGTGTTTCCTGGGTCTTGCAGATAGATAGAAGAAAATTCACACATTTCCTGTAGCTGTCTCTTTGCTCTTCAGTTTCAAAACAAGTAGTTATAAATAAAAAATACAGTTATTGGGCTGTATCAGTTGCAGAAGAATTTAACAGAATTTAACTGTACATTTAAAATGTTTTACACTCTTGAAATTATGACTTTAAGATGGCAAGCTTTTTGTGCAATACCCTAAATTCTGCTATATACAAGTTTTTAGTAACAAATCAATGACAGACAGTGCCTGACAGTGTAGGCATGGTGTATGGCCTGGAAGAGATTGTTGACAAATAGAGAAAGGCTTCCCCTAAATTGGGAAATATCAAATTGTGACACATGTGTAAACACGAAAGTTTACCGATTTGATAATCAGGTGTCAGACTGATATGTTAAATATAGTTACCTAATGGGCTGGTGGCACACTGTGCACCACTGAATGTTTGATAGTTCCTGTAAAGAAAAATCCTGTTCTTCCAAAAAGTAGTACACAGGTCTCTAAAATGGAGCTTCTGTTTCTTGTAAGAAAGTACCATTGTCCCTGACTTCTTTAAAAATGGGCAGGAAGAGAGGAAGGTGGTCTGTTAGTCGCTAGTCCTGTTTGTTTCTGCATCTCAGAAGTCAGCGCACTGGAACATCTTGCAGTGTATTCTTCTTTTGTAGTTTCTTGCTGCTTTCTGCAGCTGATCCTGCTGTGAGCAGTGGGGTTTGGACTAGGTGGTCTCCAGAAATCCCTTCCAGTCTCAGCTAGTTGGTTGATCCTGTGAGAAATTCAGTACACTTCTATGAATTTTTGTTTTAAACCATATTATTTGCAAAGCAAGGAGATGAGATACTTGTTTGGTGATGCTATTTATTTTTTTTTAAATAAATGAACATAGAAATTGGGACCAGTGATTGTAAAACAGGAACTGAAGGTGTTTCACTAAAAGAGATAATGTTCTTCCTCCATCACAGAACTAAGCTTACAGTTAATTATTGGTTGTCTAGAACAACTTTAACTTAGTCCAGACACACACCTGTATTTGATTTTGATTTTTTTCCCCTAGGAACATTTTTCATGAAAAACTTGATGTAGATACTGCTGTAAATTCCAGTGGCTGCCCTGTTTCAAAAAGACTGCCTCCTTCCTAAGGTCCCTTTACCTTTCCCTGTTTGCTCTCTGTACCTTTGCCTTTCTCTCTGCCCTGTTGGTATGCTTTATTTGAAGACTTCAGATGGGATGTTTTGGGAAGGTGAAAGGAAAGGTGGTGTTGTGAATTCGCTGTTGTATTTCATCTCTCTTAAGCCCATGGTTGTCGCACTGTTCATTATTCATATTTAGTTTGTCCTAATGCATTATACAATTGTAAGTTTAACTTAAAAGCAGGGATTTTTAGGAAGCGATAGAGTTTGTGCTTTATATAAAACAAATAATAAAAAAAAAATTCACCATCATAACACATAATATATATCTATATATATATAACTATGTTATGATGGCAAATATTTATTTTTAATTAATTTAATTTACTACACTGTAGTTTGAGAGAGAGAACATCTAGCTTTCTTTAAAATTTCTAGAAAAACCGTGAGAAAACTTACTGTTCCTCCTGCAATCTATAACTGATGCTTGCCTGTTTTACCCCTATTTGGGTTATAGCCATATCATCTCCCCTTCTCGGGCTCCTACAGTCTTGGAATCTACAGTGCTATTGGCAAAGCTGCTGTGAGTTCACACCTTTGGGATTGAGGGATTTTTAATTTTGTTATGCGTATTTTTGGAGAGATACCTAAGAAATGAGAGTCCTGGTTTTGTTCCTGTGTTTGAATTCCTTTTCACTGGTGTTTGTAGAAGGGATCAGAACCTTGAAGAATTGTAAAGTTTGGCAGAGTATGGCAGAGAATTTGCTGTTGTCTGTCAGCTGTTTCCCCTTTCACGGACCACTGTTAATGTGTTGCTTTGGGCAGTAGCCTACAAGCTTCTGGACAGCGGACAGCTTTGGCAGGTCCAATACTCCTTCTGGGGGAAGCAGCAGCTGGATTGGCGGGATTGTCACACAAGGGGAGAGACACCCTTTGTACTTGCTGCTTGCATCTCTAACTCTCAAGGGTTCACTAGGCCTAGCGAGATACTTCAGACTTAGTGTTTCTGGATATTCTAGCATTGGAAAGTTTCTGTTCATCACTTTCTCATTTTGTCTTCTGATCTGGTAGAGAATGTGGCATAAATGCATGATGGAGTGAAAATAACATGCTCAGACTGTCGTTAGACCAGTAATTCAGAACTTGTTAGGTCTTTGTGTGGGTTTACTTTGGCCAGTAGGCAGACCAGAGTGAGTGTGTTGAAGCCAAGGGAATGGAATATGCTTTTGAATCATTGTTCAGATTCATTTGAACTATTCTTTTCCTGTTTGCTGAATTGCTAAATGGCTTTGGTTGATAACTTGAGGGAAAACAAAGGTGGAGGAATTGGCAGCTGCATGTCCCTCTTCAAACACCCTGTTGTGAGCCTGATCATTATCTTTTCATGAACTTCTGTGAAACTTTTTCAGAAAGCTTGGATGTTGACAATTATAAGAAACAGGAGAGGCAGGTATCTGTAAGTCTGTCTTCCCTTTGCCAGGTATTCTGTATTTTGGGGACTGATGGTTTCATCATGACAACAGTATTTTTACAAATGCTAAATGTGTTTTCCCATGGTGTGTTTTTAAGATTTGTGTTACAGCTGAGAAACTGCCAGTGTTGCAATGTCATCCTGAATGTGCCGTGATGAAAATGAAAGCAAGTCTAAGGATCAAGTCAGCATGAGAAACAAATCAATGATTCTAGCTTTGTAATAGAGTTAAATTACCTGACAAATCAGACTCTAAAATGTTTTCTGAGGCTCTAAATTACTATCTGAAAATTGTAGGAAGGCACTTCTTTAGATACACAGCATAGGAACTGGGGAAGGCTCAGCAAAACTGACTAAAGGATTCTGTTGCGTTTCTGCTACAGTCTTAGATTGAGTATTCCCGAATTCTTCTTTTCAGCTATCCTTTTAGGTGAGCTTTTTTTAATGCTGAGCTCTTTCTGAGAGAGTATGGCACTACCTATCATAAATGTTTCATAAGTGTGTTTTGCTTCTTTGGAAATATTTTGAACTTTGGTTTGTGTTAGGTGAGACAAAAATAAGGTCATGTGTAGTTCTGTTGTACTTTTGACTTAACTGTTGTATTCCTTTTCTTTTTTTTTTTACAGGTTTCTTTTTCTAATAAAACTGCTTCAGTTATAGTTGATTCTTAATTTCAGGCTGTCTCTTGGATGATCCTTACTCTAGCACAGACTAGTCTCACTTCATATTTTTCTGAAATGCACTTGTATTGGTGGTCTCAAAGGAAGAATGCTTCTGAAACTGGGACAAGGATTCTTCAAACTGGGCACTCAAAATCATTTGCAGCTGAAGACATTCAGAGCATTTGTCTGTGCTTTGGTTGGTTGAGGAAGAGATTTCTAAAATGCTGGGTACATGAAAACTGGGAACTTAATGTTCTTCTATTCTGATATAAGCAATTAAAACAAGTGTGGGAAAGAACAATTATATCTATTGCAAAATATTCTTGACAGGGCTTTATTTCTTCTAAGTACTTGATTGCCAACTCTGGTAAGTGCTGTGTTCATTGATCATCCGAAAAAAGTGCATGTAGAAATTCAAAGTTAAAAATACATTAAAATTATGAGCTGTAAATTCAACTGATGAGGCTCTTCGAAATATAGCACGGATAAACGTGTACTGGTTGGAAGTTTTAAAGACTGAAAGCTGTCTTTCTGAGAATCCTTCTGCTCTGATTGTTTAAACCTTGATATAATCTGATTTTTCAAAATGTCCACTGTAAATTTTTGTGCCTTTTTCTGTTTGTTTTATTGTGTGCCTCTGTTAGAAAAGTTTTGGTTTCAGGATGCCTGTGATACTTAATTTTTTTTCACAATAATGCCAGATGTTTTTATACCATCCTTCATCCAGCCTAAAGTTGTATGTGGAAGTAATAACAAAAAATGTTTTGACTTAGAAGGATGGATTTTAATATTAGCTCTCTTGTCAAGCGTAACAGTCACAGCTATTAATATTCTCACCAGTAGACATTGTTATGTGATATTAGAATGGTTCTTTAATATCTGGCAAATGAGATGGCATTAAGCAAATTGCATTGGAACAGTGTTTAAAAGCAAAATAAAAACCATATAGACTTGCATTAGATCATGAAACAAGCTGAACTGTACTTAAAAATAGCGTGGCTGATGCAATAGTCAGGCTAACACTGAAGCCTAAGTGTTATACCCATAACACTGACTCCACTCCTGCCAGTGGCTTCATAAATGAATAAAATTAATGCTTCAAGAGCATTGAATTCAGTGGAGTTCAATCCAGTCAGTGGTTCTGCTACAGGGTTAGTGTAGCCTTGAAAGATTTTACTTTCAAGTATGTTTGTCCCCTTGGGTATTTTTGTTTAATATTTGAGAAACAAACAAAAAGTTCCATGAGTACTGGAGCTAAAAAAAAAAGATGGTGGGTGGGGGTGTCTATCAAAAGTCTCGTTGACTGTGGCACTGCAGTTACCCTTTTTCTATTGCCATGCTGCTCTTCCCTTTGCCCCCGGTATTTCAGTTCTTCTCTCATCTCTTTCCTGTGTTCGCCATTGTAGTTTCCCTTTTGCGTTGTGTGTTTTGGCTTGCTGACTATCTGAAAAGAAACCCTGGCTGGGCTGCTGCTCTCTCCACTTGAGGTGTACTACCTGGATAGCTGGTGGCTGTCCATCAGAATGAGTAATGTTGGGGGTGCCTTGTGCTGTTCCTTGCCTTGTACTTGGGGAGGCAGAAATAGGGCCATGCTCATCTATTCCAGTGGTCCACTCTTCTGTTGAGTTGAGACACTGGATTTAAAATGAACAGTGGCTTCAAAAGTGGTTTTGTGGGGAATGTACAGCAGAAATACTTATTTTCTGATGTTATTTTGGGTTTGTTTTGTTTTTGAAGACCCAGTCAGAATTGTGATTGAGCTATGTGTAGTGGGCAGTAAGCTTGTTGTGTATGAGAGGTTTGTTATTGCAAACCATTTAAATGTAATAACTAAAAATTTGCTACTCCATGGAGTTACAAACTGTCTGTGTAAACTAAGTAAATTTCTATTAACTTTGTAATTTTCTGAACAAAATTAATGATTCTAATGAAACGTGGAGCTGAGTTAATTGTTACACTAGCTATGCGCCCTCTTTAACTTGTCGGTTTCTGTATTTAATGCTAGCTCCAATTCTGAAACAGATTGTTAAGCTTGTTTGAATTTGGCTTCCTCATAGTAACTCTGGTTCTTCCCATTATTGAATTGTGTTCTTTGCCTGGGTTGTGGGGAGATGGATTACTGATGTCCTTGTCCACAGTATCATGTTCTTACATCGGACTAACTTTGGATACACTATATATTCATGCTGCAAATGAATGTGTAGTGGTAGTTTGAATCTGCCTTATGATAATTAGCAGACAGGGTAGTCAGATGGTACTGGCTTTTCTGATTGCAAGCTGCTGCATAGGCATAATTTTTTTACATTATTATTTGGGACACTGCTCAGAATAAACATTTGCTCCAATGTAAGTGATAAAGAAGGGGAAAGGAAGATGTGTTAATGGATGCTGCGGAATGGGGTGGAAAAAAAGATGGCTTGGTAGTGTATAAGAAGAATGTTAAGGTTTACATTTTGTCTCTTAACTTTCCCTTTAAAATCCTTATGTTTTGTCAGTAATTTCTTTTACCACTGTTACCGAGTTGCAGTTAGAATGAAACTGTAGAAACTGTAGAATGGTTTGTGTTGCAAGGGACCTTAACAATAATCTAGTTCCAATGCCTCTCATATATTTGCATACATTTTTTTTAGTCTGTACTGAGTATTGTTTTGCCTCTAGTTAAAGAACACTAGATATAGTGGAGTTCAAAAATCTGTGCTGTCCAGTTAATGATTCATTTCCTTAAAGGCCAAGGTTATCATGGTGAAATTATTGGCTCTTTGAGAACAGTCTGCCCTGTGCTCCTAACAGGTGATCAAGTGATTCCACTGGAGTAGTGGAATTATACCCTTCCCCATGTCCTCTTGATTGTGGTAGTGAGCGACTTGGTATTTTAGTGCTTTTTAGTTTTTTGATGGCACCCCTTTTTTCTGTCTATGTGTTTTACACATACAAGAGAAAAAATAATGAAAATATTGAGTCATGGTATCATGATACATTGCTGGGAAAGTAGACTTTTAGCACAGGTAGAATATGCCCTATTTCTGAAATCTGCATTCATTTTATCTGGGGAAAAAGGTTTAATGCTGTATTGCAGTGTGACATTGTGACATTCAACAAAGTTGTGAAGTTGCCTATGCAAGTACTGTTAGAATGCGTATTTTTGGGTAGCATATATGATTCTTCTGTCAGGCATGATGCTTATATATATATATATATATACGCACACATATGCTTTATTTTATAAAGTAGAATGAAAAAAATTGACTGGTAAATAGAAATTCTCTGACTTGGAAAAAGGGCATTCAAAGATGGGCCAGCTAGAATGTTACAGTAAGTTGCATCTTGAAGTACGAAGTTGGCAGTTGTGTTCTTGTTGGACTCAAGTATAAAATAAAAACAGTTAAGAAATAATAGAAATTCCTTGAAGTTCACATGTAAAATGTGTGAACTAATACAATGCTTGGCCATCAAAAAAAGAGGAGGAAAAAAGCAGTTATGTAATACTAAACTCTGGTCTAGTTTGCAAAATGCTTATGGGGATTTCAGTTACGGAGATACTAAACTGTGAATTAAGAATAATTTTTAACTTGGGGAAATAGCTGTTTGGAAGACTACACTTAAGAAATACAGACACATTCTCAGTTGCATTTTATAGAATGTAATGCTTAACTACATCGTCTAGAGAATGGATTTTGAACACATGCCAACAGTTAAGGACTTTCACTTTTTTAGGGGTCTCTGCAGTTTTCTTTATGTTGGCTGTGTCAAGCTTTGTCACATGCGCTATGCTTTCCCGTTGGTACATTTTGGTGAACTAGAAGATGGTGTTTGACTTAAATTAAGAATATGTAGGAGTAACAGCAGCATGGAATGCTTGTGAGGTTTTTTTTTAGGTGGCTGAAAAGCTATTGAATAGAAAATACAATACTTTGCATGTAATATACAGCAAAAACCTGGTAACTTTAAATGCAGATTGCTTTTCAGTCCTGCTGCAAACTTTCCTTAGAATCTTGCCTTTAAAAGAAATTGGAAGGAAAGGAGACATGTTGGACTTCTATAGGAGAATTGCTCTTAGGATCTGCCTAATCTTAGGACTGGGCAGAAGCATTTTATTAAATAAAACAACTCTTCTGAGGAAACACTGACCTTCACATTTTTTTGGTATAGAAATCAGAGATCAGACAACTAGTTTCATGCTAGAAGAGTCATGTCAAGAATATCTCTGTTGTATGTTGTCAGACTTGCTTCAAAATAAACTATGCATGTTGTAGATATGAATCATGTCCAGAAATAATCAGTAATGATTCAAAAGGTGGTGTTTTTTCAAGAGGGTTCATAAGTCTTTTCCTACCGTAATGATTCTGTGATAGTGTCTTGCGTGTTTGCCTCAGTGTGTGGGAAGCTCTTTTTTATCTGCCCTGGATTGTGGTTATTTTTATCAATGAAATCTTGACTCAAATGAAGGAAAGAGGGTCCTGTGAGATTCAGTGTATGGTTAAACACTCTCCAACCCAGATCAGTCAGTGGGGTAAGTTGCTATTTTGGTACAGTTGTTTGATGTCTGTCTTTTTCCCTGTTCTGAATAGTTTTTGTGAAAACAGTATGCCTAGCCTAGAAATAGAGCTTTGTGTTTTTGTATGTATTCTTTTATGTATGACTCGATACTGTTTTTTTTCTTGCACACAACCTAAACCCAGTGCTGATATTTCAACAGATACAGAATGACAGTCAAACACTGCACACTGGTATGCCCGTGAAGAGGCACTGCCAAAGTTAATTGTGTCTAGTACAAAAGCTTGGAGTTCTGGCGGATCAAAGCAGGTAGGTGTGAAGGTGCTTGCATGGAGAGAAGATAAGTGGACAACTCAATGCAAATAGTTTTGCATAAGCAGAGCAAAATGAACATTTCAAATGGCCTTTACCTCAGCTGACTGAAACATTTTAATAATAAAACTTGTGATGGTCTTATTCCAAGTCCTTTTGGAAAAAATGACACAGTTTTAATTTCATAGTGAAATGTGGGTGAATTGAGGCACTAGTCCAATAAGGAAAGTTAAGTCAGCAAATCTTCAGAAAACATTTAATTAGCTAATTAAAGATAGCATATTTTATATGTTGGTAGCAGTACAAGATAATTTAGAATGCTTTTTTCATGTACTGTTAACACATACTAGGTAAAAATAAAAGATGTAATTCTGATCTAAAACATCACTGACTGCACATGAGACTTTTAAAACTTGCATCTTGAACCTAAGAGTCAGACTGTATTACAGAGGTATCATGGTGTTCTTGCACATCATTTGCAAGTCATGACTGAATCAGTTTGTCTCCACTGTCAAGTGCCTATGTTAGACAAAAATAAGCCTCCGTTGCATCACAGACTTATTAATGCCTGAGAACTAACACAGCTTACAATGATTCAGCATCACTTTATGTCTGAGCAGTAACAGTAACTAGAAAAGTCAGTCCAGTTTTGGTTGTGGAGTTCTTACTGCTTCTGAAAACCAAGAAGGGATCAAGCCTATTGCTCTGAGTGCATGCTAGATTTGTAAATTCCAGAGTGAGGAAACTCTTTGTAGAAATAAGGATTTAATATGGAAAGTAACATAAGTGCTCAAATATGAAATACAAGTTTTGAGCACTTTTCAAAATAAAACTTTGTGAAACCAGTAACTTAAACACAGGTAATTTGTTTAGCTTTTATTTATCGGTGCATCCATCTTGCCCTTTACTAATATTAATCTATTAAATATTTATATTGGAGTAAATATTCTATGAAAGGGGCATTTCTCTGCTGTGTTTAAGTTCTCCAGAGATCCCAGACACCAGAGGTAAGTCATGAAGTGTCAAAACCTACTGAGAAAAGCCTTGAGCTGTTCTCGTCTGGAAATTCAGAGAGCGCCTCACCCTACCTCCAAAGAAAAAAGCACACAAAACAACAACCAAAAAATCCAGCCAAACCCCCGCAAAATCAAAGCGTGCAATCTGATGTGGCTATTGGAATAGTGCTGAAATCACTCCTCTTAACATTCCTTGTGTGTGGTATTTCAGCTTCCAGGTTCTACAGATAGACAGTCTAGAAGACTGACCAGAGAAGTGTAGGAATTATGTGAAGATTGAAAACTCAGTAAGAGAAACGGTGCTTTAAAAAAAATTGTGTAAGAAATTTCTGTAACATAATTATATGTAAATAGAATCAAATTATGTTATGCAGTCTACGTATCAAGAGCTACGAAGCAAAGTACAAACGGCACTGTTAACGTTAAGAAACTGCAGGTTTTATGTAATTTTTTTCAAGTAAGTTCAAGGTATACGGAAATACGGTAATCTTTATTTCTGTAGTTGGCTTCTTAAGCAGAAAAAAATCAAACAAATAGCCATCATATGATATCTTAAAAAACTGTTTTGTTTTTTTTTAAATCTTGGCTCATGCAGTCTGCCCAGAAGCATAGAATTTCCCTTAGACTGAAAGAAGGTCTGTTTTTATGACAGAAATGTATGTTAGTGCCAGTAAAGTCTGTTAATCTGATTAAAATGTGGTTTAGTTAGGCCAAAAAAGGTTTGCTCTCAACTGTACTTGGCATAAAAGCTGACAAGAAATAAAAAGCATGTTAATAAAGACCTTTAAAAATATTCTTGCAATGTAAACAGTTTTAAAAAGGAAAAAATAATTATAGCATTGTTTAGCAAATACCCATTTCTTTAATTGTATAAAATTGAAACATCTATTAATGGGAATTATTTTTACAAGGTAGTGTTTTCTATAATCAACCAATCATTCAATTTTATACCTCTAGTGTTTTCCTGTTGTTGTTATGTGCCAAGAAATATTGGCTGTGTTTCTCAAATGTGTGATGTTGTGATAGCTATATATAATTTTGGAATTCTCTGTCATGCTGAGTTCAGAAAAGCCAGGGCATTTTGCCACTCCTAAACTAGGAGTTTGTGGAGGGTCTTTTGGGGGTTGGTATATACGCCAGTCTTAGGTAGGTATTGTCTGATGCCTTGTCTGATAATCTAGACAATGCTATGACCCTCTGGGTTTTAATAGGCCTTTAGAGAAATTGAGCACAAAACATTACTGGAGAGAGGCCAAATGCTTTAAAACACCTTCGGAAATTTAGAAAGTCAAGATTCCTACCATTCTGTTTGTTGGCATATTTAACTTTTAATGACAGGTTGCATGATAGTCTTAAAAATAACACTTTGACCAAGGTTTTTGCTGCCTTTTCTCTCCACCTCGGGACTAAATAACACTATCTGGTGTAGCTATTATAATGCTCAATGTCTTCTACCCTTCTCTCCAATCAAGTCTTCTCCTGTTCCCCCCAGAAAAAGCCCTAAACCAGAAAATTTTGGAAAACTAGTATTTTTTGTAGTGTCAGTAGCTTGGAATTTAAACAGCCTTATATCACTCCTGTTGATACTTTAATACACTTGCCACGTTGGTGCTAGTTTGCAGGAAAAAGATGTTTTGCTAAAATTTACTGTTCTCGTAATGTTTATTTTGAGTAACAGTTTGACTGGATGCTGGTGTGCAGATCCCATGGTGGGTTTGCTGCTTGCACATGCTTCTAGAGGTGTAATTAATGGCAGCAGGACAAGAGCTACTTAACCCAGAATAGGAGCTGCCGATGCTGCATATGGGTAGTTGCACCTTACGCCTGAAATAATTGCATAATGCTTTAAAATTTCATTTTGAGGGTTGAGAAGTACTTGACCTGACTGCTGGTAACTTGAATCAGGTATGGCAATTTGTGCTGTTTCTGTGTTCTTTCACTTGGATTCTGCAGTTGTTGGAGCTGCAGTATTAGAAATACAAGTATTGTTGCTCGTATACTATACCATTTACCAAATACAGAGATTCAAATTTTTGCTTATTTTTCAGGTGGTATCCTGTAGAATTTACTCACAACTGTTTAAACTTTTCATTTCTTGGCTATTGAACTTCTGCTCACTGATGCAGAAGAGTGGAGATCACTCCTCACTGACTCGTGAATTGGCTGTGAAACATGCCCTATAGAGAAGGAAGAAAGCCCTAAAGGGAGTTCTCCTGGGGTATTTATCAACAATTAGGGCACTATGGAAAGACATTGCAGAGATTCCTCTCTGCTCAAAGAAGATGAGGATACTGATGATAGGATTCCTTACCATCTTCCATATGCTCACAAACAGAGCTACCAATGCCTTTCCTGACTTCATCTATATCTGAAGATCACCAATATGTTTTTCTTGTGTCATCACAGCCATAATTTCTTTCTGCTTCAGCCCAAAGGATCCCATCAGAGCCTGCCCTTGAGGTAAAAGAACAAACGACGATACAGAGACTGAGAAGAGCTGTTGGATATTCAGCTTCTTAAGCTGAATAACATCCCATCTAGGTAGTACAGATCACTTCTGGAGATTGATGTGAGGCAACAAAAGTGCTTTTCCCAAAATTCCTCTAAGAGGGATTCAGGTACTTTGGATCGTCTTTTCTAGACCTCCATTCTTTTGAATCTTTGTAAGAGCGAAGGAGCATTTATTAACATTTCTCATCTCAAAATGCAGAAAGATTTAGTTGTTTCAGCCTGAAATACATATCTGTGTGTAGGAATCATTCAGGTTAGTGTTTTTGATAGCTAGAAGACTATCTAGACCACTATACCAACCTCATTTATTCTTTACATTCAAGACAAGTCTGCTCAAGGGAAGAATTATGTATGAAAGGATAAAAATTAAAGGGTTCTTCCTTAGCTGTAAAAGGAGAGACAGCATGATCTTGATGTAAGCAAAAGAATTTAAAAACCAATCATTCCTAACAGCTTATTTCAGATTGATCTTCCAGAAACTGTTCAGCTGTTTCCATGAGGAGAACACCAATGGACAAAATCCTCATATTGCCTTTTATTTTCCCCTTAAATTTCACTTTGGATCTTTGTGTCTTCTGCTGAAGAAGAGACATGACTCAAATAAGATGAAGCACTTGTCTTTTCTGTACTCCTGAAGCTGTGATAGGCGATATCATGCCATTTAGTGTATTGAAGGTAGTCTAGAGCCTTTTTCCAGTGAATAGGGTCTTTCATGTGCAAGAGGATTTCTCACAGAGGCCCTAGACAGATTCCTGTTTGAAAGGGACCCACAATAAGCTGGGTCATGCTGCTTCATCTGGGCTGATCTGCCCTGATACCTTGTGTTGTTTTGAATATCTTCATACCTTCTGTTGCTGGAAAAGAATATTGACTTCAGAAGTCAGTAGGGTTCGTAGGCTTCAGTGCATCACCTGAAATTAGGCCTGTAGTGCTGTGCATGGCATTGTAGTTATGAATGATAAGTAACTAGTATTAGAGCGACTTGCAATGCCTTGAATCTCAGGAACTTTTCAAATTATCCAGTTAAAAAGAGCCTTCTATTAACAAGGGAGTCTTTAAGAAGAAATAATGCTTTCACTGCTACTGTCCTTCTGTATTTTTCTTAGCCAGCAAATACAGAGCACTAGAAAATTGAATCAAATACATCTGTTTATTATCTTTTATCTTCTTCCATTTTCCCTTTGTGTCCTTTACTGGAAGAGGGGAGTAGAAACATCAACCTGGAGGCATCTCTTGGCCAAGTGCATTTATATGTGTGTTCATCAGTTATTCTTTCCAAACCGAAAGCCTTCCTTTCACAAGAACATGCATGTGGGATGAAAAGACTGAACTCACTCTGTAATCTTTGAAAGTTGGTCTGAAATAATGAAAGAGACAGAGCTTTGTCCAGTTGAAAGGTATAGGAGCACATCTTGGTCTCAAGCTGATGAAAAGTCATGAAATTACAATAAAAACCAATCCTATTTTTGTGAACCACTCTTTCTATTTAGACTACAACCTCTTACCTTAGCTTGAAATACTGTAACCGTATTCAGGAACCAAGGAGCAGAGTATCCTTCTGCATGCCCAAGCAGTTTCTCTGGAAGGAACTTGCTGATTTTTCTGTTTTAATTACTTTAGGATATCAAGGTTTGTCCTTGATGGCTTCATCTGTCACTTGTTTAAAAAACAAATATGTTTCCTGTATGCTACTCTAATTGCAAAATTGCATGATTTTAATGGCAAAAACTTCCTAGCCCCCCTTTTCTTGTATTATTGGAGCACAACGAAAGGAGGAAAGCTTTTTTTGAGCACGGGAAAGCTTATAGTTGAAGAACATGTGAGGTATCTAACCATATGAAGCTATTTTGTGTAGGTGTGTGATCTAGAGGCAAGGATGAAGAAGCACCACCAATTGCCCCAAAATGAATTAAGTGAAATTGCATCTAACATAATGAGTAATGTACCTTCTTGGTTAACTGTTGGATTGTGCTCTACCTGATGCTTAAGAACAAAGAAGAGCCCTGCAGGTAAAACGATGGTGCCTCATGTGCCTCAGCTCAATGGCTGCCTCACATGCAAATGCTAGATACTGCTGTTGTGCAGAAGGTACTGCAGTGGATAATAACAAATAAATGCATATTTGAGCAGCTATCCCTGCAGCTGTTCGAAGTCCAGTGACTTCTGGTTCTGTTTTGTTGCATGTTGGCTCCGTGCTACTGATAAAATTTCACAGGAGCCTTAACCAGCTTTCAGGATTTGTGGAGAAGAAAATTTCAGCTCTCTTATGCATTATATTTTGCTTGTTCATGTAATGACAATTAACTCCTAGGGCATTTGGGTTTTCAGGAATAAAAAGTGGTATATATTAGAAATCCTGAAACATGATGGAGGAATTTGAGTAGGCTCTTAGCTTCCACAACAAGCATAATGTGCCTAGGTTAAATGAAAGGTTGTCACAACAGCATTAAACTGCTGTTAGTATTCAATCAATCTGATTTTGGCAAATAAAGTAGAAGATTTGAGATTGGAGTTAGGAGTGCTGTTAGGAAGTCATTGGTGAGGGAGACATTCAGGTAAGTATGACCATTTCTTCTTAAAAGAGATTATGGGGAGATGTTCACTGCATTGCAGTAGATGCCATTTTTAATTCACTTGAGAAAAAGTGAACCGAGGAGAGATTTGGATTATTTTTCCAAGAAATGAGCACTTAAATTCCCCCCTCCCCCCACCTACATCTACTTGTAACAAACTGAGAGAACTTTCTGGACAAAACATCTTATGATTGATCTCATCTGTTGGTAGATGTCTTAATAGTCTTGAAAGTTCACAGTTCAACACTTTGGGTTGTTTTTTTTTTGGCATCAGAGCATGAAAAAACTGCATGTCTAGTACTCATCTCTTGTCATCCTCCCCTATTGCAGTGACTATGTGTATGTCTCTGTGTGGCAGAAAATGAGGGAATACAGATCATTATTCAAGAAGTTACCAACTAGCACTTTTCCTTCCCCTCCAGTCTTTCTGCCTCCCTATCCTGGAAGTATGGAGTCCCTGCCTCAGCCTACGGCTTCATTCTTTTTCCAGCTGCCCACAAAAGTAAAGAACCAGTGTGAGAGTTTGAAGAAAGAATCCGCTCAGAGGACTGAGTCTCAAGCAAAAGCTCCAGGTTGCAGACTCAGAAAGAAACTTCCTTTGGGGAAGGATCTGCTTCCAGGATTTGCTCGTCTCTTTTTCCTTGGGCAAACAGTTCTTGAAGCAAACAACAGGGTTGCAGGTAGGTAGGGCCCCTTTGAACTGCCATCCACTCAGGTGTGAAGGATGGACTTTATGCTGTTTCTCTATGCATTTTTTTTTTTTTTTTTGTTGATGTTGTCTTCCACTTCTCTAGGCTAAGAGAGGGAAAGAGTGTGAACATTGTAAAGAAAAAGTGTTGGGGAGAGAGAGAGGAGAAAAATGTTCTGGGCACTTGGAAAGAATGCCTCTGTGTAAGCTTCCTGTCCGTGGGTCATGTTTGTACTTCAGTTTTGTGAAGCACTAATGACAGTCTTGGTGTGACCCTTCTCTAGACAGGAAACTAAGTCAAGAGCAGAAACTGGTGGCTGGAGCCAAGATAAGGCCAGTGATTGTGCGTGGTCCATAGCCACACATCATCTCCTCCCTGTCTCTTTACACTAGTGTTAGGTTTGAATGTGCAGTAAGGTGGAGATCATCAAATGGGTTTGAAATCTGACTTGATTCCCAGCATTGAAAAAATTGCCCAGTTCTAAACATGTAAATACATTTCTTCCTTTAGAGAGCCTGTGGCTGCTGGGTTTGTAAAGTCCTGTTCCTTTGTCCATGTGAAGGAAATAGACTGGAATACTGTGATTAAGGGGATGTGCTGCTAACCCACACGATCGGCAGTCCCTCAGGCCCAGAGAAAGGGAATCAGCTCAGGTAAATTCTGCCTCTCTCACTTCATGCTGTGCAGACCAACAGCCTCTTCCTTGCAAACATCGGTAGTCCACAGTCAGACCTTTCTTTTTCCAGCTATGTTGCTGCTGGCACAGGAAGTTTATTCTAAATTCATTTTTGATTTTTAGCAAAAGAAATCACTTGAAAACTGGCAATGAAATTCTAAGGAGATTTTACCAGTTCCTCTTTCATGCTGAGTTGAAGTCATTTGGAACTATGTTACGTGCATTATTACTTTGGTGCATCTTGTGACTCTTCTCTCCCTCTTCATTCCCTCCAAATTGCTTCAGGACACCTTCTAACCCTTATACTGCATCACAAGCCTTCAGCAGAAGATCTTATGTTGCTGGAAGATGACTGGGTTTGGATCTTGGCCTTCCCTAAGCAGGATCTCCTGACAAAAAATGGGATTGGGAAAGAAATGAGACCATTTTCCATCACACAGAACCACCCTAGAAATGGAGGCCTAGGCAGAAAGTTACTTCTAATGCATCGTTCTTTAGGAAATGTGTTTGGCCTCCCACGGTCCTTTTGTTACAATGTCATATAGATGTCTTTTATAAAATCTAAACCTGGCATCTTCCTATCTGAAGATCAAGTCAATAAATCCAAGATTAAGAGTTTACAGGTCTAATAATATGGTCGGATCTTGCTGTCCCTTGCATAGGAGATGCCACGTGAATCTGTGAAACAGGGTTCTACTGTGGTTCAGACTGTTATATTTGTAAAGCCTTTTTTACTTAAAATGATTAGAAATAATATTAATAAAGATTCTCGTGAAAATGGTATTTAATTAGACTTCTACCTTTCTAGATTTACTTAAAAATAAATTTGAGCCAAAATGTCACAATGGGCAATATAGGAAATACTGCATCTTTTGAGGTTTCCTGTGGCTTTGTGTCACAAAAAAGTATGTTGGAAGTGTAGAGAGCTACAAAAGTGGAAAAACAGATATTTCTTTAAGAGTGAAAAGTTATTTGTTAGAAAGCAGAAAGCTTTTAATTGTTTTCCCCCAAGGGATTCTGAAGTCAAACCTAATTAAATGTCTTGCAAGATCTCAAATAAAAACCTCATGTTTGGCAGTAGTGAGCAACACACACATGCCTGTGTACTTTTGTTGTTCTCTCTATGGGAAATTAGTTTTGAAGAATGGGACTTACTTTTAATGTTCAGGTTAGGAAAGGGGAAAGTTTTGTTCTGAAGCGGAGTGTGAGAATAGGAGGCAGAAGGGCATACCAGACCCTCTGGCAGTAGGTGAAGAGCACTTTTGTTTTTTTGTTTTCTGCTTCTGGCAGTTGAAGTAAACTAGCCAGATGCTTGTACTTGAGTCCAATTAATTTCTTAAATCAGTTACCATGAAACATTGTCTTTTAACTAATGGCTAGACCTTTTGTTAAATTCACCAGCTTATTTAAATTATTCAATGGTCTTAACATAGCCCTGAGGCTACTGCTTCATGGCAGTTGTGACTTCTTACTATGCTGGAATGCATTGCAGTCCTAGTACATTCTAAAAATAATTTTTCAGATGGTGCTGTTTAAGTACATACTTACATAGTGAGCCATTTTCACTGGACTTTCTGAAATTGGCTTTCTGTTGGATGGCTTTTTAATATTTTGCTATGAGTATCAAACTTGTTTGTCTTGGTGCTTCTGTAGTTACTGAGTAAAGTGCTGAATTTATAACATGACATTTTTAGAGAACTGATAGTCAGATGTGTGTGTTAAACTGCAACCACAGTAACACTTGTGAACTTTGAAGTTTAAAAAGAAATCAGTTTAACTCCAATGTATCAATTTCAATCCTATTACATTATGTGGAAATATGTATGTGATGAACTTAAAATTGAGTAGTTGTTACAGGTATAGACATAAATTGTGTACCGAAGTGATCTAGAAGTTAATAGCTGGAGATCTGTGGGTCTCAGAAATGAATTCTAACATCTGTGACTAGAGTTTTGTGCCAGCAGTGCTTTTAGTTGAAAATACCTGTTTTTCTAACTTCTAGTCCATTTTAAGGTCTGATGTCCTTTGTGCCTTAATAGGTATACTTACACTTGCCTCAGCCTCAGTTTTTGGTCATTTTATTCTGTAGTAGGTAAATTTAGGACTGTCAAAGACTTACAAAACAGGCACTGAGAACTGTTTGTGTTACTGTCTCAGTTCCTAAAATGGCTTTACTGCTTCCCATCACAATTAGGAAAAAACCCACCAAAACAAATGCAAAAACCAAACTAAAAAGCCTGTTGCAATTCTAGTCAGTATTTTGATACTTGTCTATCACCATTGTGTTAGCATGTTTCTGTCATGCTCTGAGTTTTACAGCTGGAATCCTGGGTTCTTGGTACATCATTAGAGCAATAACTCCTGCGTTTGTGTTATTAAATAATAAAGATATCTGAAACAATTTTCTTCTTGTTTATATTGTACTTGCCATAAGTATGTGAGTATTGAATGACTCTTCTGACAAACTCCAGAATGCCAGGAAACATGGAAAACTTGTACTTGTACGATTTCAGAGATTTTTAATGCCTGGTACTAACAGAATTTCAAAAAACAGGCGTATAGTGTTCCTGTTTTTCCTCTTTGTATTCTCTTAAAGATTTCCTTGAGCATTTGAGGTACCTAACTCACTTCGCATAATCCTTAATGTCTTCTTGACCAGATACCACCTCGTCCTAATTGTTTCATAGCCAGTCAATAAAATCCTGGCTTTTGACACTGTTTTTCCTGTCCTAGAAGAGCTATCTTGTCTAACCTGAAAGTTTTGCTTTCTTCTTTTCACCTTCTGTCCACCCTCTGTGGCTTATGCTGCAGCTCTTTCTCTATTACAGGATGCTTTGAGGAAATACTCTGTAAAGAGCAGGAAATTAGGGGGAAATCTTGTTGATGTTGCTACTTCAGCCAAAGCTAAACTTGCCATTTGTGTGAGACATGCTTTGTCAGTTTAGTTTCAGGAAGGGAGATGTTTCAAAAACTGTTATTTTTTTAAACCTGAAAATTATCTTGATTTTATAAACAAGAAAGTGAGACTAAGAGCATAGGTTCTGGGGTGTTTCTATCCCCTTGCTTTACGCTGAAGAGGTGGGTAACAAAACATGAACGATTTTCAGTGATTTTCTGAAAGCCAGACTGTTTCCATCAGCAATGGTGTGCTCTAAGTTAGTTTTCATTCTTTCTGTCCTATTTGCAGGACATGGGGATTTGAGCAGGTAACAGTGTCAAAAGTATTTTTTCAGATTTTTTTTAATTGAGGAAAGTAGATTCATACCTTGGTTTAATGTGATTTAGGGGTAAGTTTAGAAAAAGTGGTTTTAATTGAAACCTGGGGAAAAGGCATTTTCTGAAAGCAGTGGTGACAAATGGTTGAACCCTTCCAGTTTTGTTTGTTGCATGGACTTTATGAAGAATTGGCGGCTGCACGGCTCCTAGGACAGGCCCGTAAGTTGATGTCAGCAACATGAGGTGAGTTGGTGGGTTGTTACAGAATTGTTGTGTTTTGCTACTTAAGTTGGGTTGTCAGTTTAAATATTAAGTTTGTGATTCTTTTGCTTGTGATAGTGACACTTCCCTGATCACTTGCTAATTTTTTTAAAAGAATATAAGTTTACTGTTCTCATGAATTGTTCTGTATCTTGTTTTGTTTCCTTGATTGCTCTCACATGAGTGGCTTTCCTTTACTTTCTCCCTGGTAGAAACTGATGTTTCTTGTTTTTTCCATGTACTGAAGAAGTGGAGGTCAGGAAAATGTGGGGGTTTTAGCCTGGTGTTAAAGAACAGTAAGTGAAGAAAGCGTACCTTGCACAAATGGGTGTCACTTTCATGGGGACAAAATATTTTATTTTATCTTGAGGGAGGGATGTAGGAGGTCACACAGTTAGAGGGGCATGTGGCTTGCAGTGGTTTTCTTCTTGGTAACTACTTCCATGATTTTAACCTTACCAGTATCTGACCTCCTCTTGCCTAATTCAGGTTAAGATATCACCTCTAATTCTGAAGTAGCTTTTGAATAAATAACTTCTATGGTTATAAATGGATTTAATGAGATCATAATTGACCTTTAAAGATAGATGCATGATTTATATAGATTTTCCCAAACTATAACTTTGTCCTGACTTGAACTGAGGTTTCTTCATTGGATGGAATTACTTTAGAACTCATGTTAAAGCTACTAAAGAACTCACATTGACTTACCCATTTGAGTGTTTCAGAGGAATTTCCACACACCTGCTGCTGGTGTGTGTAGAACTTTTCAGAATAGTAACATTTGAATTTTTTTTAATGGTTTCCTGGTCCCTGGTAGTACTTTGTATTAGATGAGAAAGCATGAAAAATTGATTTGCAAAATCTGCATGCATATATAAACAATGGAGAGATGAAATCAGACTGATGTAAGAGTAAATGAAGAACAGCTGACATCAGCACAGCTGCTGTGTACAGATGGAATGTTCCTGGATGACTTCAGGATTACAGTAAAATTGAAACTTAGTTGGATACTGGAACAGCACAGGAACTGGACTAACAAGCAGCCAGCTAATGTAGGAACTCTCCCTTAGCAGGCAGCAGACTTGACAGAAAATGACTTGAAGCAGTTAAGCCTTTTTTCCCCCGCTATGAACAATGATAGTAGAGAAGTCTGGACTCAAAGGTTTATGGCTTGTGTGGTTAGGTTCTCTGGAGTATAATAAAGTATAAGTGCTGATTTGAAGCTTTATTATGCCTTGGGCACTGGTCGTGTTTATCACCTGATGGTGTCTAAAACCCCAGTTCCTGCTGCAGCTTATTTTAAGGGGAGGAAAGTAGGGACAAGTTAGAAGGGCTTCTGGACTTGTCCATTTATTCCTATGTAACCTTTTAAGACCTTGTTTATCTTTGGTAGCTGCAACACTGTTGCAACTGCTTGAAATTAGAAACAGGTTAAAAATGATAAGAACATAGGAGTAAGAATATTGAAAGAAAGAACTTACGTTAGTTTCTTTCCTAATAAATTTTGAGTGGAAGTAAAAATGAGAATATGCTACATCAAAGGCTAAAATGTTTGTTGCAGCACATTCTCATCAAACTCTTTAGCTTTTCATATGTTAATATCTGCGCAGTTTTACCTTTATAGCATCCTAGAATACAACTAATATTTTTCATAAATTGCTTAATTGATTTCAGAACTTTGTAAGGCAGTATTTACTAAGCACACAAAGTAACTAATTTCTTAGAGTTTAGGGAAAAATAGTGCTTGCTTCTGTTATGTATTTTACTGAGTATGTTCCAAAAAGTGATTTTTGTATTGATATTTTTTTCTCTTTATACTTGTACAGGTGATATCTTGTAAATATCTGTTCCCTTGTATTAGTGCTAAATTTTATAAATTTTTTTTTTTTAGCAATTCTTCCCAATACTTGCATCTGCTCTGGAGACTTTTCCCATTTACCCCTTTTGAATGAGTACACTAGTCAGGTCTCTGATACTTCCTTTTTAACTAGCTCAGAACTGTTTTTTGTTTATAAAGCAGCTTTGCGAATGAGAACGATGAACAGTAATGCTACCTTTGTTCAGAGAATAAAAACTTTTGTCCCCATGTCAGTCCTCACATTGTTCTCCAAAAACACGTGCTACTTGGAAGACCTGACTATATCTCTACTGCTAGCAGTCAAACCAGTGCTTCCAATATGGCAGTACTGAAGCTACAGTGCATTTTGCTTGTCTTTCCAGGCAACCTTAGCACCCAGATTCCTGCTTGTAGTTGAACTCAAGTTACTGCTTCAGATTAATTTTCTGCCTCCTTCAAAGACGTTTTAAAAACAGTAATTTTGATGACAGTGTCATAGTGACACAAAAGGCTCTCTGTGCTTCTTGCCCATTCTTTACAAGTTTGCCAGTTCAACATTTTTCTACATGCTTTAGTGCCACATATGAATGGATGAGATAAATCTGAGATCTTCGCTTGCCGTTGCACTTATGCAGTGAATGGTTTGTGTTGCCACATTTTGTCACCCCGACCTACCATCTGTTTTGTGTCCCTCTTTAAGTGCCTGCTGTTTCAAAATCTGGCTTGCTTTGTGATTTAGTGTTCTTTCTAAAGAAAGTCTCCTTTCTGCCTTTCTGTAAATACCAAAGTATATGCAAGATGTTATGGCTTGACTAGCTGTTCCTATTTGGTTGTTTGCACGGAATGCAGAATTAGATTGGGGACGTTTGAGAATCACATTGTGTAATCCTTTGATTTAGTGAATAGTCTCATCAGTTTGATTGGCATGTGATATTCAGTTATTGTCAGGTCACTACTTTTCGGAACTTTGTTTTTATGTGAACTTCACTGGAATAAATCATGGACTGACTGGCTTTCTGCAAGGCAGATGTTTTTGTTCCCTGAAGGAATTTTTTTCTGCGTTACTTACAAGAAAATAGAGTAAAACTGCCAGAGCCCCCAGTTTGTTCCCCCCTTCTTTGCTCCTATGTTTCCTCATTAATTTCTGATATGATGCAGAGGTTTTATTTACTTAACTCCACCTACCATTTGGAGAATCCATGCAGATTAGATGAGCCCAGAAAATTATTTGCTTTCTATATTAACCCTAACTTAATTTACAAGTACACTAATATCAATTAAGCCTCACCCTGTATCAAAATATAGGAATTTACCTTTTAACATAAAATTACAGTGAGTGTAGTGTGCTATGAATGCTGTTTCCACCTAACCCCTCAAATGTGAACTTCAGCTTAGTCTATATAAAATTCAGTATGTAATTCTTTTCTCCTTTTTCTCTCTATGCCAAGAAGGAGAATTTGCTTATTAAATGAGACCTGTGGATGGTGTTTTACTGCAAACATAATTAATTCTTTTTATAAGACAAGGGTTTTATCTACACCCCAAATGAATGTCAATTCCCCATTTGCACCTAAAGTTGAAGATTGTTCCCTCAAAATTCTGACTTAAACATAGTGTATCATACAAGGACTTTGCTATGAGAGAAATTCTCCTAGGGTAGAGTTTTGGGACCTGTAGTATAAAGTATGGTGTAATATGTGATAAAACATTTCTTTTTAATGTGACACAAAAATTATTATCTTCAGAGACTGGTGATTGTGCCATTGGGTTTTTTTTTCCTCACAGCTTGAGGTGATTTAAAAAGGAATAATTTGTACCTGTGAATGATGGGAAGCTTTGTTAGTGAAGACCACTAATTTTCAATACACCCTCTGCGCTTGTTGCCTAGTTGCTGTCTTACTCAGCACACTGACCTTATTTTTTTTTCTACTGTTTGTAGTAGTCTTTTTTGTCTAAAGACAGTAGAAAGATATTTTTTGTTTGTTAAATATTTATATGGTGCTTTTTATTGTGCTGTCAGTGAGAGCTTCAGCTGTGAGTTTGTTAGCCTTTTGCTAAATGAAACCATTCTTACACGTATGGGAACTAGGTGTATATTTTTAGTTTTTTGTATAAAAGTTGTGCTCTTGTATATAGAAGAGAAGTGATAGATTAAATACAGATGTCTTATTAAAGAACTGCTTCATGGCACTAGGCACTCATACTGACCTTTAAAAGCTCAAAGTAAAGTAACTAACATGAGTGCCTGCAAAAAACCAGACTAAGGTAATGAGTTGGTAATGTGAGGATTCTGGGAGAAATAATTCCAATGGTCATAAGGAGGTTGGGTTAAGGATGCAGGTGACTACTTTTAAAGTGAGGTCGTTCAGTGAGAGAGAATATTGTTTTCTTCAGCTTCAAACCCATTACTTTTGCAATCTTTTTAAGTGCTTAGCAAGCTAAAAAAATGAATTTGTGTCAACTCCAAGCGCCTGCAGCCTGTAAGAGTATGTTGGAGTATTGGATCTATTTTGTCTGTGGAAATGGGATTATATTATATAAACAGATACATAGCTATGTCTGTATATTTCTGTAGCTAGATAGAACATGTTGGTGTGGAATATTATTTTTGTAAACAGCTTTGGGAATTCAGAACTTCTGTCTCTTTCATGTGACTTTAAAGACCATCAAAACCTGCCTCTAATAATTTAGTAAGGGCTTTAAAATATTAACTTTCCCCAGCTTTCCAGAGCAGTATTACTATTAATTATACCACAATTATCTAGTCTTTGGTGATTCTGCACTAATGTGTAATTGAAGGGGTTTGTCCCCACAAGGAGCAGAGATCAGCCACTGCAGCAGTGGTGCCCTCTGTCACTAGATAGGGCTGTCGAAGCTTTTTTTGCCATCTGCTACTCCTATGTGCTGCTTTTTTGACTTGACCTGAATGCTCTTGCCCTGTGAGGGCAGTGAGGTTTAAATGCTGAGCACAGACTGATTAACGAGGCATTAAGTCAGTTAATTCTTTCATTTTTAAATAAAGTATTAACGTGGTTTTGGTGGTCACTGATGTGCACTATAAGTTAAAAGAGATGGCTTATGTAAGTAGTGTGGATTTCTAAGCCATTTGCAGTTTTTGGTGGTTTTAGTTCTCAGTCTTAAGCTGTGGAGTTTACAGAAATTAAGTTGTTAAACCTGCTTGCTCATGGTAGCTGTTGCAGTAATGAACAACAGGTATGTTACTAACTTGTTTTAAAGTGAAGGTTTTAAATGAGTTTGAGTGTATAAGCCTCGTGCAGAGCAAGTATTTGTAAATGTGGTTTTTAGAAGGGATTTTCCTGTTTTATTTAACAGCTCTTAGACTTACTTAGGAGGAGGTAGCTTTGCCACTCCTATGGCTTAGTACCTGAATGCTAGCTCAGTGAAACTTGAAATAAAGTGGGCTAGGGCTTGAGGAAGGTGGGAGTCATGTCCTCTAAATGGTTCTGAAATAACATGGCCTACAACCTAGTTTTCCCATACTTTCTAAACTTTAGATATGGTGGACTTTGAGTGTTTCTCAGTTACAACCATAGTAGTGTATAAGACTAAAACCAAAGGTCCCACTGGAGAGGAAAATATTTTAAATCCTTATGCTTTCGAAGTAGAGTCAAATGCTGAAGAGCATGAATTGAAGATTTCTATTTTGAGAAGGTGCTTTTGAGTCCTGAGGCCATCTGTAAAAAACTTTTTCATAAAAAGAACTTATATTCATCTAAGAATTCAAGAAGATTCATTAATACCACTCTTAATTTCATAGAATTGTAGAATATCCCAAGTTGAAAGTGACCCATGGGGATTGCAGAATGCTCTGTGGGGAAGACATAAGAATTCTGTACAGCGTTAACAGAGGACCTGTTCCTGCAGGGCAGCCTCCTTGATAGGTGGCTACTGAATTTCCATGGAGATGTTACGGTGCTTATGGATAGACAGGTACTAACACTGTTACCAACCTATGGTATCTTAACCTCTTAGGAATCTTTGTTTTGATTTATGTTGTTGTGAGTTGATGGACATGCTTGTATTTCTGGTTGACATAGTTGTCTCTTGTATTTGTCTGCAAATCATGGGGTACCTTCTGACTCTAAACATGTGCTTAATTAGCATTGCTGTTGCTTGGAAGGATGACTGCATAAGGCAGTGCTTTTCCCCCAAATGCTGTGTAGAGCAGTCCTGCTAGTGCTGTTAATTGGGTCTGTTCTAACATCTCACCTGGAGATCTGGGGCATATTAACAGGTTTTGGATTATACTAAACCTATTTGTTACAGCATGTTAGAATAGATGTTGTAGCTGGGGCATATGTAGGGAGAAACAAGACACAGACTTCAGGAGAGGCTAAGAGTTCCTGGTAACTCTTAACAATTGTGTAAGACTTGGTACAGTAAACGCAAGTACTCCAGGTTTATCTTGGCACCCTCTCCAGCTGTGTATCTTTTGTGTGAAAGGCCATTAGTAATGTTTCTGCATGCCAGAATAAGATAGAGAAGTTTATTACTTGCAGATGGTGCTTCACATGCAGAAATAAGTGATTTCTGCTTACACAGATGCATGGCAACGTTACACAGCTTGGCTGTAATTTTTGAGTTGAGCTAATGCACATCTGAGGCTGGAGTTCTTGGGTTTGACCAATTCTTTTCCTAAAGCTTACTTTGATGTTATGTAGACCAGCTGAAAGTTCCTAACAGGTTAGTTGTTAAAGGAATCGCAGTTTACTGTAGAAATTTACTACTGTCTTGTTGACTGCCTTTTAAAGTAGGATTGAAAGGGTAAGTATAGGAAATGGTCTTTGAGTCACGAAGACTTTGTTTTCATTCCATCGTGCTTTGAACTAAGTGCCACACTCATGATTTTACATGAGAGTCTGCACAATGAGTAATTAAAATAATGTTGATATAACAGACACTTGGTAGTGATGTCACTTTTCCTCTGTAATCTGGGTGCTGAAATCTCAGTAGTTTGAGGATTTTAAAATTTGTGTTTCTCTGATCATCATCATCATCATTTAAAATTGATAAAATTCTCATATTTCTGTGGTATTTCCCTCTGAGGATTATAAGCCATGTGCAACTATTATGTGTCTCTAAAGATAACGTCTTGAAAGGCCTCTTTTCATGCCTTCATGTTGTTATCACAGTGATATCCCAGTTCTATCATAATTGGATGTGTCAGGACTTGGCATTAATTTGTTCAACTTGTTATTTTGGTAATGGCATTAAACTAGTACAAATTTGACACTACCACATTCCAATTCTAGAATTATCCTAGTCTATCAGTATGGGAGTAGTTCTCCATTGACAGTGATGGTGGGAGCTTTGTTTCCATTCTCTTTTATTTTTATATTGAAATATAATGTGGGTTTATGATAGGATTAAAAATCCCATGACTGTTAATCTGAGTAAGCACATATAATGTACTTAAAAGCTTCTGTCTGTCTTATATCACTTCCTTCTGACTCTGTGGAAAAATTTAAAGATGTAGTCTCTAGAACACCTTACATTTTAATCTGGAGACGGAGTTGATGTGTAGTCCGTTATCCACAGAGATTTCAGGCCTGTATGATGCCAGGTAATGCTATTATATAAATATTAAATATGTATTGTTTTATAAAACTTTCTTAACCTGAGGATGCTATTATTCCACTTGGAATGTCTTTTTACTAACACAGTGCACATTAAGTAGACATTGTAGGGCTGGAGAGGCAGGGAGCTGTCCTTTTTCTTCAACCTTATTCTTTCTGCTTGTAATTCTTGCTGTTAATCAAAATTTCAAGAGTATTGCTTGGAATTTTTTTTTCCTTTTGAAAAGGGTAGCAATATTCTTCTGTTTTGGCAACCCACTTCCTCTTGGTGGGTAAGACATTGTTCTTGCCACTTCTTCCTCCCTCTGCCCCAACTGTTGTAATGTTGACATTGCCAGTAAACTGAAACTTCCTCTCTCATGTTTAATATAGAAAAGAGATTCTCTGTCCTAGATTCTTCCCAAACTATGCTAAGAGGTCAGCGTTTTTGCAAAAGCAGCTTAAAGCCATTGTCTTACCCTCTTGTGTGAAGTTTTTTGTGTTTACATCTATGTTGAGCTTTAGGCTGCAAAGAGGGATGCCACAGCTTCCCTGGTAATAGTACAGGTGGGAAATCTATAATGATGAGGGAAAGATCAAACCAAAAAATAAGGCAGTTTATGTTAGCAATGTCTGGTATAACCTAAGCATATGGCTGTGTGGGTGGCCATAGACTTTTTGAAGCTCCATGCTTAGAAAACCTGCCTAACTAATACTTGGATGATTCTCTAGCTAGTAGAGCATTCAATTCCAGACACTTGGTAATTAGAATTTGTGTAGTCACACCCACTGCTCCGAATTCCTGTCATTCATCTGTCTATTTTAAATGTGTCTCTCGTGGAGTAGTTCTAAATTTATCCACTGTTTTGACCTGACAAACGGGAATATGTGAGCTCCTCCTGCTGCTGTTCAGCTGGTGTGTGGCTGCATGCACCGTTGAAGTGAGATGCTGCTTCTGCATGGAAGAATGGGGCATTTAAAATGATATGCTGACTCCTGCTGTATGTTTGACCTTTCCATAGTAGTGACAGGGTTTCAGCTCATCACTGCAGTGTTGAGAGTGCATTTTGTTAATTAAGTCAGATTTTCAGAGCCCCTCACTGAAGTTCAGCCTTTACAAACCTGCTCCCATACAAAAGCTTGCTTTGCTTGCCCTTAGTGGGCTTGCCCAGCCATGCTCCCTCCTTCAAAATATGAATTTTTGTAGAATGTTTTGCACAAGGCAGTGAGCCATTTAACAGTGAGACTTGGGGAGGGGTGCCTTAAAAGTAATTCAGTAACAGTAGCTCTTTTGCCAGATTGAAAATTATGTCATTGGGATCAAATAGTTTGGAAATAGGTTTTGATTCAAATAAAACCTGTGCTTTTCACAAAAAATGTAAACGAAGAGGAATCTGAAAGAGCTATCACCCCATGTACTAGTAAAGGAGGACACAGGCTTACTGGAGAAGGTAATATATTGGAGGCAGTGGAAGAGGACAGCTTTTTACTCCCAACATAAGAAATGCAGCCCTGCTTCCTCTTTGTCTCTTCCTCTTCCATTTTCTGATTAATTCTTTTTCTTCTGACTAATTCTCTCTTTATGTACATGAACAGATTTGCATTTTGCAGCTCCTGTAACCACTAGGTAAGGAGAGATGAGTTCTCTCACCTTCTAGGCATAAAATGGTATTTCATGAATTCCAGATAATGTCTACAGTTCTAGTTCTGCCTTGCTGAGCTGCTGTCTAATTAAAACTTCAGCTTTCCTGTCATTTCCTATACAACCCAAACCTCCCGTATTTTTTATTCACTTTACAGTTCAAATTTCTTAAATACTAGTGGTGAATGAGTTCTTGTCATCCAGTGATTTGGATAATGTATCGAGAGTTTTAAAAAACCTGTTCAGTGTTAGTTAGGTGTGTAATTCTGAATTGTGAACTAAAAGAGTTCAGAGTCATTTATTTGCTGATAGACAGTGCTATGCAAATACTGTATGGTAGATCATCCAGTTGCTTAGCAATAACATTAACAGTCATGAGTGTTTATAAAGCAAATATAATATGATATGGTCAACAAGGTATGTGGTGCTTTTTGTATTACTTAAGTGTCCTGATAACTGTTGGAAAACGTTTATTAGGATTACACATGAGCAAGCACCTGACACTTAAGAGCAACAACTTGAGTAAGTAAATCTGATAAATGATATGCCTGTGTTTTTTAATCTAAACCCCCACATCTTAAAACAAGTGGTGAACATGATGATTTTCCAAATACACTAGCTTTGAACTTTGAAATGTTATTTTCATGGCTTTGATAAATACTCTTGTAATGGCTTTGGATGTTCAGCCTGGAAATATTAAGGGTGATAGGTTATGTGATTAAAAGGCTTGTCTCTGTGCGCACAGCAAAGCCCTGAGGCACAGCAGCAGGCGGGGGAACCCAGTAACCTTGTCAGAGAAAGGAGCCCCCTGACCTGGCTCCTGCCAGGGCTGTCATTGGAGATTATCAGCCCTCAGGGACCTGGGTGACAGACACTTGAGTAAACGGAGGTCAGCTTGCAGATTGGGAGGGGGGTAGATGCAGGGAAGAACATTTTGGAATTGTACACAACTCAGAATGGGATGCGTAGGGGAGGGACAGAGTTGGGGAAAGGAGGGATCAGGGTGTTTTGTGGGGAATAAATCATGGGTAAAATAAAGGGCAAAGAGAGCTGGTTGTGTGTAAGCAGGTGGCTGGTCAGTATGTTTGTGCGGCCCTATCCTCATCAGTGCAGTCTCATTGAGCTCTAATGGTTTTATTGGGTAAGGGGTTCCATACTGTGTGTGCCTGTGGGGTCTCAGTGTCAGCAGTCGAGCCTGACCATGGGTCACAAGGGCCAACGTGGTGGGATCAGCTGAGGGGGTGTGCGTGGCGTGCGATGGCTGAGGACAATAAAGCAGGAGAGGGCGTAGGAGAAGAGGCTGGGGAGTGGCCATGAAGTCCAGGAAAAACACGTGCATCTGCATGAGACAACTGGAGGAGTTGGCTGCTGGAGGAGCTGGGACTCCAGGCCAAGTGCTGCAGAGACTGGGGTCTGGCTGAGACCCTTGTTGGTGTGTGTATTTGTGCTTGAAGTAACAGGAGGCAAGAGGCTCTGGGGACCAGCTGCTGGGTGGAGGGTCCAAGGCCACATCCCTGAAGGCTGTAATGAGTGTCTGCATGATTGTGAGGGATCTGAGTACCAGCACCTGGAGTGGGGCCACGGGGGCTGGTGTGCCCCGTGCTGCAAGCTGGGCAGAGCCCAGCTGCTGGGGAAGCTGCGAGCGAGCCCCAGGCCAGTTCCAGCGCCAGTTCTGTTCTCTGTGTGAGTGTGTGCTCATATGTACATTCTCTCCGAATGGACTTTCACCCCGAGCGGCGAGGAGCAGCAGGAGGATGTTGGTGCCGGCTCTATTTACCCAAGTGCTGAGTTTGCAGTGACCTGTGTTGCCAGACCTGTGTGTGCTGTGCACGTGTTTTTTGTGTGCCTGTGGGGAATATGTGCTCAGCCTCACTCCCAGGCCAGACCTTGAGGCTGGGAGTTGGGGCTGTGGCGCCTCTGTTGGGCTGGTGGATTCGGCACACGCTAGTAAAGGGGTGTGGGTCTGAGAAAGGATGCTGAGACTCTTTGAAAAATCTCTCCTTATTAAAACTCAAACTGAACATCAGAGATAATTTACTTCAGGAGATACTAATTCCAGTTTTCAAATGTACTGTGCTGGTGAAACACGTAAGAGAAATTGTATAATGGGAAATAATTTCAGGGTAAAGACTTACAGTTGCTGGGGCTTATAGAAAGTCAGAAGTCTGAGCTTACACCATTTATAACTAATTTAGAACATATATCTAATTTAGAATATAAAATCTAGCTTAAAATACAGCTTTTAAGTGGGCATATGGTATTGGACAGCATTGTTCACCTGCTAGACCTCTAAGTCCATTTTCGGACTGCTAATACAATCATTTTGGTAGTATATTGCCATTTATTTGTTACTGTTACACTTTGTTTTGAGGTAACTTAGGCAAATTCAGGGTCCTAAATCTGACCTTGAAACCTTTTCCATACATGTGTACTCCAAAGCAAAATCCATACAAGCAGCATGTAATTAAGTGTCTCCAGTTTCAGGGATAGTTTTCTGTTTTGATTCAGTGGAGTTTGCAAAACAT
The DNA here is from genome assembly GCA_036785705.1 of Acanthornis magna. Lineage (NCBI taxonomy): Eukaryota > Metazoa > Chordata > Aves > Passeriformes > Acanthizidae > Acanthornis > Acanthornis magna. The sequence continues at coordinate 22,674,285 of JAWUZG010000090.1, forward strand.
ATGAAGTCTGTAATAAGTTTCTCTGTCATTATGTAAACAACTTCATCTGAAGAAAAGCCATCATTCATAAAACTTTCTAGATACTTAAACTGTTACTTAGTAATACTGTCTAAACTTATGTAAGTTGACAGTTTTTTAAAAATACTTTGGTGAATTCTCTCAGCCACCTGTTTGGCTGGAGGAAATAGCTACCAGTCAAAAAAACCCAACCCAACAACCCCGATAAAACCAGGAAAAGTGAAAAGCTACTTGAAGCAATCATGTGAATAAATGTTTAATGCTGTTGTGCTCTGTGAAGCTTCAGATACTGTGCTGCAAGGCTGTTTCAAAATGTCACCAGCACTGTGTAAATAGGTTGGTAGTACATTCAGCCATGTTCTTGTACCCAGTACAGATATACCTGCCCCCTTTTAAAATTTATTTTGTTTTTAAAATGAGGTCAGACATCTGAAGAAGCTCACATTAGACATTTGGCATGATTCTAAGGTCTCACCTGTTTTAAAGCAACTGAGGTAGGGGAAAAATGAGGAATGGTTTGCTTCATACAAAGTACATCCTGGTAAAACATTGGAATGGCTTATGCCGTTTGGGGAACAGTATCCAGCCCAGTGGCTGAACACTGATGTAACACAGTAGAAAAGAGAATCTCTGATACCTTAATGTGGAGTAGGTTAATGCAATATGTAAAAGCTGAAGGGGTTACTGAATCTGGAAAGAATGACTTCGTTTAAAGTATGTAGTTTGGAATGCCTGCCTCATGAAGATGGAAGGAAGGGTCCTCTGCTGAACTTAAAAGAAAATAATTTAGACTGAGTTTTTGAAAACTAGAAGTGCCTTATCTTTGATATAAGTTTAAAAAACCAAACAAACAGATATTAATTTCAGCTGAGGAATCTTCTGGAAAGAACTTGTTATGGAAACCGAGTTTCCAAGGAGTCTGTAGACAAAACAGAGTCTAAGACCTGATATGCAAAATTATTTGTGTTCTAGTGCAATTAATTGTTGATGGGGGGGTGTACTATCAATAAACTAATGTAAAGGATTATATTTGTCCTTGAATAAATCCTTGTGGGAGGGTTTAGAAAGATTGACAGTCAGCCTTGTGTGACACCAGTGTATTGGAAATGAGATTTTGCAGTTCAGATGACCATAATGTTCTGGCTCTGGCTGTTGAGTGTGGGTCAGATCTCTGAGAGCTGTGGGAAGGTCTGAGTTCTGTGTGAACTGATGAAATAATTGTGGTGCCTGATTTTGGTTTTTGTTTGTTTGCTGAGGATCATAATGGGCACATGTTCTTTCAGCCTTTGTACTTTCTTCCTCTGTGGGTACATGGCTCTTTTAATTTGTTTTGTTTCCCGCCTCACTTAGCAGGTAACTTCCTGAGACATCTCCTGCTCATCACTGGCAACTGAATACTGTGGCTCTGTTATAGGATTAAAACTTTGATTCAGAAGTCATTAGCTTCATCCTCTTTGACCACTAAGTACTGAAATAAATGTTTTCCATTTTATATTCTGTAAGCTTCTACAAGATACAACTTGACTTCTAACGCGTGTTAGTATTTAATCATAATAAAAACGGGTAGATCCCTTACCTGAATACTTAGATAAGGACTTTTTTTTTTTTTTTGTCTGTGTAGTGTCTGCTTTCTGATTAGTCACTTTCAAATGCAAAACATTGGGGTATGGGAACAAATGTCTGCAGTGATTCTGGATTTGGTTTCATGATAATATTTTCCCTTCTACTTGTTAACATAGTTGCATGTCTATTCCTGCCTTTGCTGATCTTATAAAGCTATTGGTTCTTTCCTAGTCTTGTTTGCCAAAAAGTCTTAGGCTAAATTAGTTGATGAAAATGTCTCTATTTTGCTGATGCTGAGGCAGAAGTGTTTATTTAAAGATGATGAATTTAGTAATCATCAAACCATATTTAAATCATCAGGAACGCTAATTATAGATTGTCCAACCTATATTTCTGAAATCCTTAATGATTTGAAGCCCAAATCCTCCTTGCTTAAGCTAATAAATGCATTGGTTTCAGTTGGAAATAGGTGACTGTAGCTCACAAAAGATAAAAGTAGTAATTATCAAGATGAAAACATAAAATATCTTTCCCATGATATGGAGGGGAGAGAAGCTGAGTGAAGTTCTCTTTTTCCATATCCTTTAGGCTTGTAGGATTTGGATCTCCAGGATTGCCGTCTGAGGTGTAGGTGTGGTTCAGACAGCCAGGACTGAGATGAGAGACTTTTGAATTTTGGTCTTAGAGCATGGGGTTTATTATGAAAAAGAGCATGGGGGTAAGAGACCTGCCAGGAGCTGCAAGATGCAGCTTGAGGCATGACAGAGAGGTAAGAGAGAGAAGTACAGGATACAGGATACGGGAAAGAAGAATACTGTGGTTCTCGCTTACAATACAATAAATCATGTTCTGTGCTGAATATTCTAATTTTCAGTAACCAATCTAGAACAAGATACAAATTCTATAGCATTTACATACAGCCTATGAGCATCCTTGTATTACGATATGGTGTTATGTTTTAAACCCTTAAGACTGCTTTTTTGGACCTTATGCTAAATTGGTAGGGTCTGCTCTGGCCCTTGAACCTGTGTGCCAGCAGAGGCTATTGTCTAATCAGGGAGTGGATTACCTTCAGTGGCCATACCATTGTTTTCCTGTTATTCAGTAACTGGGGTTTGATATCTCAGAGCTCGTCTTCGTTTCAATCTCGCTTATAGTTTCTATATTCTCAGCATCTTTTGCCAGGTAATCATATTTATAAGACTTTCCTATTTCATCCTCCCCAACAAGGGTAAGAAAGGAATAAAAATCTTTTGAGATTTTTAAACCCTCTCCATATATATATAATTTTGTTTTGATGATGCTTTTGTGTGTTTTGGTATATTTTGAATATTTATTCTTCCTTTCTGGTTGGTAAATTTTTTTTTCTTCTCATGTTTTCTGTTAGCATTTTTACTAGCTAATAGTTGAGGATCATACTGTTGATTATGGGTAATCTGTTTGAGAGTCAATCAGAGGGAAAAAACAAGTCTTCCACTAAGCCTTTACAATTTATTTAACACTTTATTTCCAGTAAGTATTTGTAGTGGTAGTATCCCTTAATAGGTAGAGGAATGTTCCATTGCCAGCTAGTTATGTGTCACAGCTATTTTAGAGAAGAATGAAAAGTTGTCTTCTGTGCGCAGACAGGGAGACAGTTCCTGAGGTAAAGTTTGAGTCTAAAATTATTATAATTTAGTTTTTGTCCATTACATGTGATGAGGAAATACCCAGATTGTTGTGCCTCCCTTTTTGTCATCTGGAACATCTGTTTTCTTAATGATTGTGAAATGTAATGACATTGCTGTGGTCCTGCATGCTGATATGAAGCAGCACTGTTTTACTGAAAATAGAAGCCTCTTATATTTTCAGAAACCAAAATACCATTGTTTCTGATTTGCTTTTAAAATGGATGGAAACCTGGGTACTTCTAGTAAGAATCTGTGATAAAAAGAAAGAAGATTAAATATTTTAATGTCTGACTAATTTTGGTGAAGAATCTGTCCATAATTGTACCTTATCTGCTTTCAGAAACTGATCACCAGTTCTAGGGAAAAGTTTTGTTTAGTTAAAAACAGCTGAAAAAGGATTCAGTGCAGCTTCCTAATAGGGAATAATTTTAATGTAGTGGACGCTTATATGTGACCCTAACTAGTAATAAATAAAACTAATGCAGAGCAGGCAGGTACAATTACTCTTACTTAAATTACTGTTAGTGTGTCTGTATTCAGGGTGTTTATGAATATTATTTCATCAAATTTTAAATAGAAATAATGAGTCTGATGGGCTCTACTAGTATAAAGCCAAGGCTTTATTATTTTCTAAAGTGGAATGTAAAAATGCCCAACCAAACTAAAAAGCATGTTTCACTGTAGACAAGATGGATATGTTTTAGGGGCTAGGGGAATTATTGCTGCTGCTATGACTTTATTTTTTCAGTATAAGACAGTGGTTTCAGGAGAATGGCATAGAATGTGTGTGAGATCAAATGATGCTAAATTTCCAAAATTGATCTTTCTGGCAAATGGTATGGGAAATTCTATGCTGTTAATGAAGGCAGATTCAATGTGGCACTGCTGCTGATGAAAGGCAGACTTAATTGCTGTGGATGACGTTACATGCTTTGCTCAACCTCTCCTTTCTGTTTTGTTTTACATAGATGCATATAAAAGTAAGACTACCTCAAGATGTTTCAGGTTTCTGAAAGCTTTGGGAAAGAAATGACTGTGACTCGCTTGAAAAGAATGTGTTTTATCAGGGGTTTTCTTTAAATTCTACCCAAGATTCAGAGATCAAATATACACACGTTTTCTGATACCAAGTGTGAGCCTTCTCGTTTAGTGTTGGGAAGAAAATAAGATTTTTATCTTGATGATGGGAAAAACCCAAGTCCCAGCACCTATTATCTAATTCTCTTCAGTGAGTTCCTGTTGTGTCAAATTACCCATGGTTTGTTACTTTTTTTTCTTCTTTTTTTTTTTTTTTTTCTGTGACCTGAATCTCTCAAAACTTTGTGACAGCAGGGGATTGTCACCTCATTAAACTTTTGTATGGCTTTGGAGCCAGGACAGTCAGTGTTTGAGAACAAATGAGTCTGAGCATCAGAAGAATGTTTTGTGCCTGTGTAGAGTCCCAGTTCATAACTGCCAAGTTTAGGCAACTGCTTATCTTTGGGCTATTCTTAACCTCAGCAAACATGTATTGCAAACATTTCCAGCATGTCTAACCTTGCTGTTAGAGCTCAGTCTAGAGTACAACTACTAAAGAAAAGAAAAAGGAAAATTCCATCCTAACTTCGTGTCCATCAAGTTATTGGAACTTTAGAAATACCAGTCTTTAACTGTTAGAAGCTCTAGAAAGGTGTGTTTACTATTGGCAGTCAGTGCAGACAAAAAAGTAACTGGTTCTTAATAGACTTCAAAGACACTTAAAATTGTAGTTGTGTAACAGACATTTTGAGAATAATGTTAAATGGGATGGTGTAGGGTTAAGATCTTTATGTAACCTGCTTGGTTTTTTTCCCTCTCACTTATAGAAAAAGGCAATGTTGATTTCTACATCTCTAATGTTTCTATTCTCCTTTACTGCTGTATTTTGCTTTTCAGTTGTGACTGTACAGAGTAGTACCCACTGAGTTACTAATTAAATATATATCTTTACACTTTAATAAACTGCTAATAGTGGTTTAATTCGGGCAGCATTCATCTAAACACTTGGACTGAAACAGTGGTTCAATTAGAAAGCAGTCCCAAGATATACAGGTGATGAACTTTGTGGAAGTAGTTGAGTATTACAGATCAGCACCAATGCATATAAAACTTGTGCAGATTCATGGGCGTATTAATTTAACTTAAGACCAAAGTATTCTCATTTTTGCCTGCCTTTTAATATTTTTTGTGATATTATGTATATATATGTATTACAGATGTGGCATTTTTAAAATGGATTCTACTTGCCATGAATGTTTTGGATCAGTCTCTTGGGGTTCCTTTTTAGATAGCATCTCTCGTCAGTTTGGATATGGCCTTCTTTCAATGCTGTCTGCACCCTAGATCATGATATCCTACCCAATTACAACGTACTTGTTTGTGACCGTTGTTTTTAAATGTGTAATTTGATTTAATTAGCACAATCTAGTGATACAGTTACTGTGTGGAGTTCTTGAGATTTTGGGATGCTTCAGAGCTAGAACGTAGTCCTATTTACATTTGCAAAGCAAGAGAGCGGGGTTTCATCTGGGACAGTATTATAAAACCTGTTGCCTTCTATGTGACTGACGTATTTGGTGGTCTTTTCACTGTCATGTCTCTCTTTGATGCCCCTCTTGCACTAGATCAACTGCAATTTGGGCATTTATGAAAGGCTTTCATGTACTGAGTTTCTTGCTGTCTTCAGCTGCTGCCTTGACTACCCTTGCCAGTGGAAGTCTGAGGGAATGGGACTTTCCTCCTTAAAAACATCCATGAGGGAGGAGAGTTATACTTTTTATTTTTCAGGCTAGTGTGGTCTCTTACCTTAAAATTGCCACAAGAAAATGAGTATGATATACTAAATGCTTATGCTTGCAGCTGTGATTCTGGTTTGGTCTCCAACCAGGAGTGCAGAAACCAAACAGCTGAAGTAATTTTTCAAACATAGCTTAATATAAGGTATGTTCTGATGAGTTGCCTGCTGTACTTTTGTAGTTGTAGCTTTGATGAGCTGTACCGTTTTTCCTGGTTCTCATAATCCTAGAACTGTAATATTTTGGGAACTGATTGCTAGTCTCTGGATACTCTGTTCTTTTCTGCTGTTCCAGGAAGTAACTGGTGCTGTTTTAGTTGGGGGTGGGGGATCACAAATGTGTGGCTTTTGCTGATCTGAATTGCAAGTTCCATATGAAGTTTGCACCGTTTTTGTTCACTGCTCTTCAGCATTTCTAAAACTGAGGCTTTTGGATGGCACCTTCCAACTTGTGGTGGTCTGTCAGGGTAGTAGTGCTCATGAGCTTTGAGCTCTGTCTGTTCTTGTACCATTGCTTCTGAAGGCAGTCTCATGTCATTTCGAGGCTCACCTTCATTTGAGCAGGAGGTTGGACTAGGTGGGAACCAAAGGACCCTTCCAGTCTAATTTTTTTTGTTATTTTGTGGTTGGTAATACCTGTATTATACTTAAGTGATTTTGAAGTCTTACATTTTACCTACTTTTTTTTTCTTCCTTTTTTTCTTTTTATTGGACCTGTTGTGTTATTTGTTCCCATATGCTGAAGGCAGAAACTTTCAGTTCTCTAACTTGTAAAACCTATAGCAAGAGACATTCGGTCGATTAAGAATACTTGCCCATCCGTATTCTTCCCTGTGCATCATGGCAAAGACCCATTTTCAGAGATTTTTCTCATGAAGAAAACTCGCTGCCTGCTTCACTTCTGTGTGGAGTAGACAGTAGAAAGAACTGGGCTGCTTCAGGGAAACAAAGATGATTCAGTGAAATAACTGAATAAAGCATTGCTTTGATAATTAAAAGTATACATATGGGTTTGATCAGATAACTTGTGGAGTCTACGTGCGGTATTGAAACTACCATAGTAGACAAAACTCCAGGTTGGCACAGTAACAAAAGATTCAGACTCTTGTGTCAAATCCTGTTACGACAGTTGATTCAATACTAAATTTGGAAGAGTAGGTTGCATAAAGTACCTGTTTTTCATTGAGTTCACAATCTTGCAGGCACATCTTTTTCTGTGAAATACTATGTTTCAGTGAATGTGTAGGTAAGTCAGTGAGGGGGAAGGTGAGGTGTAGGAGTGCAAAAAAAGTCAAGGCTTAATCCCTTTTTTTGTGATTACCTTTGCTGTTTCTTCAGTCACTTGGGTTTCTGAACATATGGATCTTCATAAGTGAGTTGGAGTGATTGATTGAGGTGCATGAGATCTTTTTTGATGATGTTGTTTTGTCTTACAAGCTTTCACATTGCCAGGCTAAGAAAACTAACAATAGTTTCCATTAATGCTTGACCTGGCAATGTGTATGTTCTGCCTTTTCAGGGGGAAGGCCAGCGTTACTAACAAAACAGTGCTGACATCACTTTTATACTAGTGATGCTTTTGGCAGTTGAAGAACAAGTCTTTGCCATGTTGGCTGATGCTCTGTTAAAACAAACAAACAGAAAAAAGGAAGGAAAAAAACCAAAAAACAATACCTTCAAGTGTTTGTGTATTCATAAAAAGGAAAAACACTGAGCTGCATGTTCACCAGCACTGAAAATGGTTGTACAGTGGAGTACGCTCTCTTTAAGCTTCACATTTTTCATAAAGAAACACTAAAAAACCCATAAAACCGGTTTTTAAAAGGTATATTCTAGCAGTAAAAAATCTTGAAAATTAATACTCTTAAAATCTCTGTGCTCTGACATAAAACCTCGCTTGTGTGCCCTGTGTACATACACACACTTGTGTCTATTTTCTTAAGCTGGGTTCAGCAAGGGCTTGTTTCTTGTGGTATCCCTGGGAACAGTGGCAGGATTTGAGTGTACAGCATCTCATTGATTTAGTATTTGCTCACAGGTAACCACCAGCTAGCAAAGTTGGACTGGCTTGGAGGTGAGAGTGCAATGACCCTTTGGTGGCTTCAGTTAAAGCAACTCTTTGGGTTTTTGGTTTTTTTATTTCCTGTCATATGCTGTGAGGCTGGCCCAGAGGAGAAGAGTCTCTTCTCTATAAAGCCTCAATGCTGCGGGCATGCGTTTGTTGTGGACTGGCTAATGACCTCTTAGCAATGGGAAGCAGTAAATTTAGGGGAGTTTTCAGGAAAACACCAGGGGGAATCTGATCATCCAGTTGGTTATATAAGGATTGCTTCAATCTGAGAAGTGACAATAGCTTTACAGTGAGGAAAAGGAGGTTTTTAAAATGTATTTTCAATTCAGTGTTTGGAAAGGAAAAAAACAAAGATCTCTCATAACATTGTGCCTCCATAAATTGAAATTATTTTTTCCCCCTTTCTCATTAAGTGTGGATTTTCTGGTGTGACACCAGTATCTTGCTACCCTTGCCTGTGGCTTTCTTCCTGATGAGAGGAGTGAGGGGAGGGAGTGCGTTGCTTTAGCTTGACTTGAGTTGGCAAGCGTGGTGTACTGCAGGCTGTCTGCTGTGGCGTTCTGCAGGTTACTCTCCCAAAAAAAAAATTGGTGCGCTCAGTCTGATTCAGATCACTGTCTCTTTCTGCCTCCATTCACAAGCAAGCTCCAGCAATCAAAGCTGTGCTGGCTTTCCTGTATGTGGAGTACCAGGGAGATTTATCTGGGCTTCTCCTGTGTGCACACGGCCTTCATATTTGCTTAGAGGGAAAACAAACAGAGGTTTTGGCCCCAAGCTCTTTTTACACCTGAAAATGTAGTGAGTGAGTGATGGATACCTTGGGGAAGAGGCTGGTAGTGGGGTTGGCACAGCGTCCTGGCACCTGCTTTCTCAGGGCTCTCAGTGAAATGGGTTGCTGGTGGGAGCGTGTCCCAAGGTGAATGTTCCCTTTCTCAGGATTTTGGTAGCTCTCTGTCCCCGTGAGCTTCCCCTTGGCACATTCTTCATGCAATGAGACTGTGGTAAAAGAAGGCTATTAGATGGGGATGTATACAGTGGGAGGTGTGTGGCCCAGGCTTAGGGTGCACGGTAGCTGGGGACAGATGTCCCCAGCAAGTCCTGGTTTCCCATATCCGGCTGTGCCGCACCGTCATCCACAAAACCGCCTTTCGCTGTCAGTCGGGTTTTGTCGGCTCTGGTGCTCTTATTTATATCGCCAGCCTCTGTGTAAAGCCGAGATATTTCTGTGCCCGTGCGCTTAGCCGTTATCGGTGCGGGTGAAGGCTGGCTAGCTCCATCGCTGTGCCTGCGTTCTCGGGCTGTTCACAGGGCGATAAAGCCGTTTTCTGTAGGGGGGAAGGAGCGGGGCTTGGAGCGCTGTGTGCCGTTCTGTGTCTCTGTGTCTCCGCGTCTCACGGCTCGCGTGTGCGGTTATTGATCTGCAGCAGGTGTGCGGCGGCGCCGAGCGCAGCTCGGGCCCGCGCGGGGAGCGTCCCTCGGCCGGGGCCCTGCGGCGGCGGCGCCCGGGCCCGCAGCGCTCCCTGGCGGCCGCGGCGGGGCGGTGCCGCCTTCCCGGCGGCCGTGCGGGCTCTGCCCGCGGCTCGGCGGCTCCGGGAGGGAGGCGATGTTTGCCTCCCCGGCCCCGTCCCTGTGCGGGGGTGGGCGAGGGGCGGCCGCCCCCCGGGCACGGCGGAACGAGCGGCGGCAGCGCAGGTGCGGCGGCGTGTCCCGCTCTCGGCGGGCGCGGCCGGCAGGTGGCGCGGCTGAGCCACCGCCGCCTCCGCCGCTCGATCGCCGCCGGGGGAGGCCGCCGTGTCCTTAGATGGCCGATGGCAGCGGCGCGGCAGCCTGCGCTGCTCCGCCTCTGGGCCGGCGGATGGCCGCGGCCGAAGCGGCTCGTGTCTGCCAGTCGGAAATGAAGCTGAGCCACATCTGGCCGAGCTAACAGCAGTTAAGATTAGCGGCTCAGGGCGACGGACAGTGATGCCCCGCAAGAATGCAGTTCCGATTGTATGTGACAGTTATGTAATGCACTCAGTAAGTTAGGCAGAGCTTTCCACTGACCTTATATATGGATTTCTTGGGAGGATGGGGTTGATGGAAGTAGTTAATAACATTAAGGTTGCTTTTTGCATTTATGCATCATGGTGACGATTCCACCTTTTAATAGATTGATTCTGCAGAGTCCTGGTCTGGTGTTTCCTATTTAAATTTCATCTCTATTTAGCTTTTAACTTAAAAGGTATTTAGAGCTAGACTTCTGGGGTGAAATTGTCACTAGGGTCTTGCGTGACATCTGCAAGCTTGCTGTGTGTCTGATCAGAGGAGTGGCTGCTTCTCCAAGCCCACTGACCCCAAAAGGAAGCATTGAAGGAAGGAAAGGCGGAAAAAGCTTCAAAGCTGCCAGGGCTGGGTGGTGTTCAGCTGAGTCTGCAGTGTCAGCACTGTGGTGTGTTAGAATAAAATTTGCTCAGGTATGGTATTCTCAAGGCATCCTTAATTATTGCAGTGGTTGAATAACTCCCAATTTGTATGCAGCTTGGGAGAAAAATAGCGAATGGTCTAAACCTGTACTTACACTTTATATCTTTCTTGTCTGAGTTCCCAGTAATAAACAAGGGAGGCTTTTCTGTCTTAGCGTGACTGTAACAGATAATTCCACATATAAGGAGCCCTCCATGGGCAGGATTGGTGATGATAACATTGAGCCTTCCTGCACTGAGACTGGGGAATTTCTGGTTATGCAAGCAAGCATTATGCACTTTTAATTCCTCTTTTTGTGCACAGTGTGATGTATGGGAAGTTTAAAAATCTATATGACCTCTTTGCTTTTCTCCAAGCATTACGCACATGGTCACAGGATAGGTTCTTGTTTTTGGGAATTTGTTTGACTTGGGGTTTGGGGTTTTTTTTGGTTTGTGTTTAAATTTTCTTTTAAGCTGCATTTCTATTTTAGGTGACTGCTTGTAGTGCTGGTATTAGTGGCAGCTTCATCTTGCTGTAAGTTGGTGCAAAAGTAAAATAAAACAGAGGAGTGTTTGTTGCACAAATTGATAATTTGTTTTCTATGCTTGTTGTATGGAAATGAGTGTTTTATAGGGAGTTGATTATTATACAATAGGGGCTTTGAAGAAAAAAGCAGGCACTTAACTCTCAAATCAGCATGAGTTGCTTTAAAAATAAAATCTGAAATACCTTTTAATACTGATAAAAGCTTTCTTTTATGCATGAGCAGCGGTTTGAGACTATAAACTATCTAATTTTCTCTTAACTCAGGTTGGCAAGAAAATAATTGGGGCAAATGCTAAAATAGCAATAAGATGATAATGTTCCAGTTTCTTTAGGTACCTTTTGTTGTGTAATTGAGCAAAGGTTCAGATCTTTAAAAAATCATATTCTTTTTTCATCTTCAGTGAGAGTTGCTAGATATTGAGCATTCTTTTTGAGAAGTTGAAACAAATCTAAAAATATCTGAAGTTCAAATGATTTTATGGTTAGTCCGTGCAGCTTAGGATAATATATAATAATTTTTTCCTTGGGCTGTTTTTTTTTCTCTTGTTATCTCTGGCCTTCTTTAAGGTGCCAGATTGACCTTTTTTGTGTACTGTGGATCTCAGCTTTCCTTACAGCATGGTGTGCTACAAGACTCTTTCTGCATTCTCTAAGGCAACATCTGCAGCTCAGATGAATTATGTATGCTTGATATCCATTGCCTTCACCCTCTACCCATCTTCTTACGCTTCCCTCATGCTCGGAGCCTCATTGTCAATTGTGTCTTCTGGGGATAGGGGAAAGGAGGGCACCCGGGAGGTTAACTGTGCGCCAGTTTGCTAAGCCAAAGAGAAAAGTACGAGAAAGAATAGAAAAAAGAATACAGGAGAGGTGGGAACAGAGAAATGGACAGGCTCAGAAGCCAGCACAGAGCACAGGAACAGAAAAGATTCTACTAAAATCCTTTCCAGTAAAGGTCTCAATCCGAGTAACCTTGCAAAGTCATAGTACCAGTAGTTGCTGTGCCTGGTAGATTTTAGCTACCGGAATTCTTTTATGATTTTGGGGGTTTTGTGTGTGTGTACTTTGTTTTATGAGCTTTCTTTTTGGCTTATGCTGGCCACTGAAAAATCTGCTTGATAGGAGGGAAAGGTATTTATTCTGCTGTTTTTGTGATTAGTGGAGAAGAAGCAGTGACCCCTGCGTGCTATCCTCTGGATATCTAACCTTGTCTCTGCTAAAGTGAGCTTTGAGAAACACCATTTGATATCCAATATGGGAATTATTTTCATTAAGCTTGCAAGCAGACCTTTTTTTAACCATGCACTTACTTTGCAGGGTACCTTTGAATGGACCACACACAGTCACATGTGACAAATCCATGACTCTAATAATACTTTTGAATAAAATAGTTGGATAATGCTGTATCTGTGTCAATACTTCTCTCTTCCTAGGCACAAGTAATTCAGTCACTTACTGAGTAACACTGAAGTAACAGGTTTAATGTTAATTGTATTTGCTATTGTGTGTCTCTTATTATGGTAACTTTGATTACAATTGAGATTTTCTTTTTCTCTTTTCTGCTGTCATTTCTGCCTGCCTGCTTATCTTCTTTGGAATGTGGTTCTTCAACTGTTCTGATAAACTTCTGACACAGGTAAATACCAGTCTGTTTGTATCTCTATTCACTGAGCGTGCCCTTTTCTTGGCAGTGTGTAATTAATCTTGAATCAGACATACCACAGAGCTGTAGACTGGGAAAGGGATGCCATGATGATCACTGCCATGATGTGCATCTTTAGAAAAGATAGTTAGCCAGGAATATTTATTTCCTTATCTACTTTTTCTTATTCCTCCCCCACCTTTAACAACAATAAAATATCCAGATAGAAAATAGCAAAATTTCATATTTACTTTTTGGTGGTAGCATATCCTGCCTGGTTTTTCCTGGAGGACTTTATGCTCATAATGGTGTTGATGTGTGTGTAAGGAGGGCAGAAGCAGCCTAGAAAGAAAAATGTTTATGAAGTCTCACTCTTCCCTCTCTGCCACTCATCCCCACTCTCCCAGTCATTTCTGCCTTCACTTTTATATTGGTCACATGGAGTAGCAGGTGGTCATTTTGGTTTTCCTTCAGATCCAATGAAAAGGAGAAGGCAGGAACATGTGGGCAGGCTGAAGTAGGTGAACCTTTCATGGCAGTTTAGTTGGAGCCCATTGTGAAATACAATAGTGGAATATGTGTAATGGAGTGAGAGTAAAAGAATGTTATTCAACTTTTCTCGTTAGCTGCATTCATGCCTTTTATTAAAACATGTAAAGTTCAGCCTTTGTCAATGGAAGGCTTGTTGCCATGAATGCTTAGCAGGTTACTTATATCTTTGGAGTTAGATCAGGATGTATGTACTGATAGAGATCACTGCAAATGTTTAATGGGATATTGAACTGTTCACAAAGGGGAAAGTAATACACTTTGATTGGTTTGGGTTTTTTTCCTCCCCCCCCAAATGCCTTAGAAACAAGAACTCTTGATTCTTTTAACTTGATAAATTGATATTCAGAAGCCAGAAGTACAGAGAGTTTTTGGAATACATTTAGAACCCATCATCCTTGCCACTTCTGGTGCATTTTTCAGTGAACAATATGAAGTGTTAGCCATTATTAGCTACAGCTGAAATACACATAGGTCAATAAACTGGTATTGCATCCATTCATCTACCTGTCCTTCCCACCCAAAATGCTTGTGCTCCAAAGAGGAGTGAAAACAGCAGCATGTTGTTTGGGGCTTACATGGGAATGCTGCTTTCCTAAAAAATTTTCGTGTGTGGTGACCAAATCAGTTGTGATCATGGAAAGATGCATGTAGGCTGGATTTTTACTTTGAATGGTGTTTAGCCAACCTACACTGAAGGGCAGCTGCTGTGCTGGCTGCACCAGGGGCTGCTGGTGCATGGCTGAGCTGCAGTGCCCCTGGCAGGACATCTTGCATGTTGGAGGTGCTTTGGTGCATGGCTGCAAAAGGCAGGACAGCACAGTTCAGGGCTGGATGTGTCGTTTTGGAGGGAGCTACCCTAGCCTTGTCATCTCAGCCCTTTCCAGAGGGGTAAGATGAGCCCTGCAGAGGTCTTGGCTAATGTAACTACCTTACTTCTGGTACTTTAGGTTAAAACATTTCTCTAGTACACTGTATTTGGAACATCAGCTAAGGAGAAAGTCATCACAGGCTGGGTGATTTTGTTCATGTGCGTGGAAAAGGGAGAGTCTGAAACTTCTAATTTTTTTTTCCCCTTTTTCTTCCTCTTTTCTAAAAGTTGTCATCATAAGACAGTGATCCCATGGCACTGGGTTATCAGTGGAAGTGCTGGTCTGCCAAGAAAAACTGCAGGGCTTTGGCAGCTGCTTGCTGTAGATTTAGTTTCTTAATTCTTTCCTTCCTATATTTCTTCTTCTTTTTTCCTTGAAAAATGTGGCATTTCCAGAAATACTCTTTCTGTTTTTCAGATGTTGTATTAAGTGTACCAAAAAAATAACATCTGCTGTTACCTTTCTTTTGGGTATTTTTAGCCAATAAGTCCTTTATCCTCTTCACTCCCTCATGCAATTCCTGACCCTTCTCTCTTTAATGCTTTGCTCTCCTAACTGTTTGGCTTGCCCTGACGACTTTTTCTCACTCTTCCTTCCCTGCTTCCACTTGCCTTTTTATTTCTATTCTTTGCTTCTTACTGTTACATCTTTCTTTAGTTCACTGACATATTTCTCTAGTTTCCAAATCTGTAGTTTGATGGTTTTCCTGTGGTTCTGTTATTTAATATTTAATTTCATTATAAATACATTTCTCAATCTCAATTATAGCGTATATAAAAATAATCTCTCTCCCTCTGAGATGCAGTGACGCTTCCAAATGCTTATTCTGGTCTCCCAAATAACCTTCATAGCTTTTTGCTCACCTGATCAGGGCAATTAAATTCAAGAAAATCACTGATAATTACTGGCTATGGAACTGAAGTCCCAGTTTCTGGCTTGAGGGGCATTTCAGCACATCTGCAATGTTGTCACATTCATTGCTTCTGACTGATAAGGGAAGAAATGAAAATATAGTTAAAAGGTCTCTGAAGAAAATGCTTTGTCAGAAGCTAATTTCAGAATTGCTGACTGTTGTTGCATGGTGAGATAAGAAAATTGAAGGTGGTGACTTTCAGTCTTTTTTGAAATAAACACTGGCAAAGGCAATCAATTTAGACGTGTACCAAAATAGATACAGGGTAAGAGTAAAATGTTCACAGTAGAAATAATGAAGTATAGGACTAGTGCTGTCTTCCAATGCCTGCTAAAAGAGCTAATGCTTAATGTTGGGGTGTTGTTGACACTCGTAGCTTAATCATTCATAGTGGGCAACTGATGGGATTCGTTGCAGGAAAAGACCTGTGTGCTATCAGTGTCTCAAAATTGCAAGTTGTTTAGTTTGCTACCTATGGCATTACTTTGTTGATGCTGTTTTCCTGTCAGACCTCCTTAAGCACTTCAGTAGGTTTCACAGCACCACGGAAGTCATTTGTACAAGGACAGGGAACACAGAGAACACTTGTCAGACTCTGAAGTTTCAGTTTCAGCAGCAAGTTACACCCTTCTTTCTCTGCATGCATGGCACTCGCCTTGTGCTGCTCTTGAGAGGTCCTGGGGTGGTCCAGGAGCCAAATGCTTGGGCCTGGTGGAGTGACCTTCTCTTGGGAATTAGTGTGATCCTGGAGTGGCCTTCTCTTGGGAAGTGATGCATTAATGGAGGGCTTTATTCTGGTTTAAACATCAGAGAATGACTTTTTAGCTACATCCTGCCTTGCAGAATTTCTGGCCTAATTGAAGAAGAGGCAGGATAGCAAAGTGTTGGTCCTTCCATGGGAGAATACTTGGCATGGCAGAGAGAAAACCCAGTCTGTCTGGTCTCTGCAGCTTGCTCGGAGCAGTGAGGGTCATGTTATCACTGCTGTGCTTGCAGCACCAGAAAGGGTTGGTTACTTCTGTATGAATTGGTGCTTTCGTAGTGTCTCAGAGGTGATGTTCTACTTGCGTCCTTTTTTAAACAGGCTGACTTGTTAAAAATAAGATGCTAGCCTTATGGCTCCCAAAGCTTATTGGGCCTGAACTGGTGCTTGAGTGCAGGCTGCTCTCTGGAATCTGAAAGAAAAGAAGAATTTTTAACTCTACAGCTACTTTCCCCCAGATTTTCCTATCTTGATAGTGATTAGAACTACATTATTCTAAATCTTTAATTTACTCCTTTAGTGTGGATGTCACCAACTGCACAAGGAATGTGCTGTAATTTAGTTTCATAAAGTTCCAGAATTACTGAGGAAGAATATAATAAGCATAGCTGTAACTAGTTCCTGTTAGCTCACACCTAGTAATGAGTCTCAGTTTGGAGGTTTGGGCATAGCAGAAATTTACTCTGCAATTTTCCTGTGAAGGTTTTGGATGGCCCTTTACAATAGAAAACTCTGAGTCTTCATGGTGTATTTGCCTGTTGAAACTGTGAGGCTCCTTTTCATGGATTATACAACTGGCAACCACAACTTCATAGAATTCTCAAGTTTTCTCTTGTATGCTTAAGTTAAATGCCAACACCACCAAACATGTTTTGGGGAGCAAGGTTCCTTCCCCTCCAGTCTAGCTGAATGTCTGCAAATCCTTAATTTTAAATTTTGTATTCAGCTTATGTAACATGCAAAATAAATTGACAATCCCTTGCAGCAAAAAACGCTGAGCTGCTGTTACTGTGCTGTGCCAGTTCATGTTCATCAGGCTTCTTGTTAATCAGAGATTCTGCTGGTTTGTGTTTCACAGGTGCTACAGCAAAGGAAAGGGGCACTCACTTTAGACTAGGATAACAAAGCATAGCCAGGGTAGAGAGATGCCTTACTTGTAGAAGTGGAAGAGATCCTGGGCTTGTCCTCTGTAAGCTTAATCTGATTTTACTCAGTACAAAAAGCAGTAACCAGTAACTATCCTAATATGTGTTCAGTATCAGTGCTAACAGAGTTCCACAGTTTGAATATGCTTTGGTGACACTTGCTCTTCTGTGTGATTAAATGACAGAAGTTCAGGGACTTTCAGCTAGTGGAATGTAAAGCCCTCACTTCCATATGGCTCACTGAGGTTCTTGGAGAAGATTGACTTCTGTAGCTGCTCGTTCATGCTTTTGCTGGCTTCTAGGTGTTTCTAATGTGTGTTCTTAAATCAGGACTGCTCATGAGATTCAAAACCATATCTCTTTAGAAGCCATCCCTTTTATCTCTTTAAACTATTTGATAGTTTAAAAAAAGTCTCTTCCCTGGGTAATTAACTCCGAATTAACCACTCAGAATTTTACAAAATCTTCAGAACTCTGTGATGTAAGTAATTTCTTTAAAGGAAAACAAACATACCAGTTATTGGAAGAAAATTCTATTGCATCATTAAACACGAAGTTATTTCTGCTGCAGGAGCTCCTCAAGCTGCTGGTTGCTGACAGGTTGGAGGATAGTGTAGGATGGTTGCATTATCTGCCTGCCTTTTTGGGTTCTCACCTAAACATGTGCCTCTGGCAATGCCTAGAGGTGGCTCCCAGGCTAAATAGATGTTTCAGATCCAGTGAGATCTTCCCTCTGTGTGTTTCTTGTTCTTTCACACAGGGAGGGTTTGCTTTTCAGCAGCATATGTAGAGGTACCGAGATGAAAATAAAAATTGAGTGTAAACTAACAGGCTAAGTGTGTGTGATTGCAATGCTTATCTCTGTGTAACTGAAAGTTGTACCTTTGGTACCACTTGGTGATGACTATGAGGGATGTATAAGAAAATTCCTCAGGTGTTCAACTAGGATGTTAATAAACTTTTTTTATAATTGCTTAATGATGGAGTGAAAGCTATCTTCTCTAGCTGCTCTTCATTATATCCATTCAAAATATGAAGATAGCAAAAGTACAGCAGTGATTTTTGCTGCTAGCATTTAGGAATGCAATCCTTCCAATTTGTTGTCCTTTTTCTTGTCTTTCACTTCAGTGCTTTGGTTTTCACTACACTGCAGATATCTTTTTACAAGCTTTTTTTGTGCTTTTTACCTTTTCTTGTTGTCAAAACTATTTTCTTTGATAATCCGGTATGCATTGCTTTACTCATGGGTTCTAATATTTTCTGAAGTCAGTTTCAGTTTTCGTGTGCTGCTATCTCTGACTAGCAGCCTTGCAAAACCCTGTGCCAAAGCACTCCATAAGAGACTGATTTTAAAATAGGAACATGCAAGGTAACAGGGCATTAAAAATCCTGTAGGTTAGGATGCAAATGGGGTATGATAACAGTCAGTACTGTAACTTCATATAAAGGTTTCCTTGCTGTATTTGTAAAGTAGGAGTCTTGGAGACTGTGCTGTAATCACAAAACAAACTTTGGAAATCCTGAGTCCTGGTGACTTCTGTGAATTTTGGATAACTATTTTAGTAATTTTTTAACCTTTAAATATCTTAAGGATTGCATGTTTGTAACTTTAAATTTTCCAGAAGAGCTTGAATGTCTGGTATATTTTCTACTTTATCACACACTCATAGGCACATCCGAATTTCAAATTTATTCTTACTTTGTTGCATCACTTCAGAATTGGTGATTGTTATTGTAGGACACTTTATGTCTTAGTCTAAAGGGTGGCTTTATTTTCTGCTTTGTCTTATGGTGAAGTCTGCATTATTCAACTTGTGTCTGAAGTCCTCCACAGAATGTGGAAAATGGACGTACTAAATGTTTACTCCATGACGGTATGGCAGCTCACTCAGTGATGTGTGACATGCTGAGGAATTTGGGCTGAAGTGCTACACTTCATTCAGACTGACATTAACAGTAAATGCTGCTGGATTTACTATTCAGTAAAGCCAGATTCATTCACTTACAGGTTAGATTTAAACTTGGGCTGATGTATTTTTTAATTTTTTTTTAAAGCAAAACTGTCAAGGACTACCACAAATTAAGAATCTTGAAATAGGCTTCCTCCTCCCCTTTGGTCATAAGAGCTATGGGTGGGGGAGAACCTAAGTACCCTCATGCTATCATGCATGAAATCTTGTTTTTTGTTTCATTAAATGTTAAAATTTGCCTGTATCTGACATTCTAGTGTACCCAGAGTGATAATTCATCTGTGCGCAATCTGTCGTTTTATATAAGAGCCAGGATGGTTCAGGACAAAGGAAGGAAAGCATAGCTTGATGCTGAATTCTTGAAAGTGACAGGAGAAGAACGAAGATCCTTGTACTTCAGGCATTTTTCAGTTGCAGCTAGAGGCTATTTTTCAAAGCAGTAAAAATGTTCAATCTCGTAGTTACTCCAGTTGTTTTATAATTTCTTTGTGGTTTCTCTTACCTGTAAGTTGTTGACTTAACGCATAACTGAGTAATGCTTTTAATTACTTGAATGCACTGTAACCAACTTTGTCAAATTTATGGGAAATTATTATGAGAAAAATAATGTAGTTATCAGAATACCTGCCTCTGAAGCAGTTGTGTTTTAACTTGAATTTCTTTTCAGTCTGGTAACTGACAAAGCATATCCATTGCTGTCTTTTGTGAAGGTGAGAAGCGGAATTGATAAGATTCCTCTGGGGCACAACCACCCTCCAAATAAAAAGGTGATTAATTTGAATCAGGTGCTTTTAGATCAGTGGTATGGAAACCATTTTCCTTGACATAGCTAAAGAAGTAGCATCCAGTGAAGCCTGTGAGTGTTGTCTTGATGTAAAGTCATCACCAGAACTGGGGCTGAAGCTTGGGGAAAGGTGATTAGTGTTACCAGAGATGGAGCTACCTGTGGCTTTTCTTTGTGGGCCCAGCAGTGAACTTGCTGCTTTGCAGAATATATGCATACATATATGTATGCTGTAGCCCTGCATCATACATGCATGGGTGTGTATAATATTTGCTTTTCACTTTCAAACTGACTGACGTGGCTTCTTCTAATAAGCAGAGCAAATTACAAGGATTTTAGCAGAAATTCATGAGAAGGATGCTGCAAAGGTAGCTATTTGTAGTATCTTTTTATTTGTGTGTGGATGTGTGTTGATAGTATTAATCATCCATAAATTTTATTCAGTGCTTAGAGTTCTGTCTCTTAAGAAATTGCTTTCCCCCCATGTAATCTAACATTTAATGATCTTTCTGGCTCTATAGGAAACCCAGATTTGAGTCAGAACAGCATTGGAGCTGAGCGATGTGTTAGTCAGACGTGCGTAATTTACTGGACCCTGTTTTTAACTCTCATGACACAGCTGCGTAGTGTGATGGAGCTCCTGTTGGAGGGCATCTTGGAACAGGAAAGGAGAAAATAAAGACTGCAGGAGAGGTTAACGTCACTGCTTTCATCCTTTTCCCACTCCACCATACGTCAGTGTGTATTCAGGCACCCTGGAAAACACTTGTGACCAGTGCGTGCACTGTATGTGCTGTAGGTATGGAGAAAGATTGTTCTCCTACCTGGTGCCAACCACGCAGCTTAACAGGCAACAGAGATGGCCAAAAGGATGTTGAAGAGTGTTAGGAGAATGGCAGCTTAAAATCTGCAGCCATCAGCTATGTTGGTGCAGTTCTGTGGGACACAGATTTAGCTGAGTGGCTCAGCTCTGTAGAATGTCCGAGGGAGGTTGTAGCGTATCTGATATGAGATCGTGTAATGTAACCAGTAGGATTCATTAGGAGTGACTACTGTACCGAGTCTCCAGCTCTGGAAGGATTTATAAGGATGCCACTTAAATTAAAATTTCTGTCTTGGTTCAGCTTTCTGGAACTGGTTTTGAACATTTTTCTAGTCAGTTTGATGCTTCAGCTCTTTAAAAATAAGCAAGACTCCATGCTATAAGTAATATTTCATCTTGAATACTGAAGTTATTCAATAATACTGGGTCAGACTTTCTCAGTAGTTGTTTATTGGTATGATTGTTGTTTCTTTTGTTCCTTGTTCATTTTTCATTTAAACCTATTGTCTTTGATTCACCTC
This sequence comes from Acanthornis magna, assembly GCA_036785705.1. Lineage (NCBI taxonomy): Eukaryota > Metazoa > Chordata > Aves > Passeriformes > Acanthizidae > Acanthornis > Acanthornis magna. Next base: position 22,695,392 of record JAWUZG010000090.1, read on the forward strand.
TCTCTTATACACAGTTATACCATGCAAGTATCCACTTGAAGCTTTCAAGAGTAGCTCTGCTTTCAGAGTAAACATTCATCCTCTCCAAGGACCAAGATCCAGGAATACAACTGCTTCACCATCTGAGTGGTCCCACCTCCGTGCCTTTTCAGTGGGAGTGAAAGGAAAATGCTAAAATTGGCCTTGACTGTTACCCATTCCCATGCTCTGCTGAGAGAGAGGGACTTGATGTAATGAGAGAAACATTTATTGTAAATTGTAACTTCTCAGCTTCAACTCCTTGGTGTGCCTTAAAAGGAACGCTGTGCTCTGTCCTTTTAAGACAGGCATACAAGGCTCTGGGAAGCCCATTTAGAAATATTCTGCCCTCCTTCACAGTTAGTACTTCTGAAGCCCCATTTAAATTATCTGAATTCCCTCTGGGCTTTGGGAATGGGGAACTAATCCTGATGCATCCCTCATTTACCGGGGCAAAAAATTGCTTTTTTTTTCTTTTGTTTGCTTCCTTACTACCTCCTAAAGAAAATATTCCCTGTGTGTGATGGTAGACTTCTTGGTTCTAATAAGTAAAGTTGGTTTTAACTCTCCCTTCCTCATCCAAGTCTGACTCCTTTCTTTTTAATTGTGCAATACCTACTTCTCTTGCCATCAATCACCTCTTCACCGCCTTGGCAAGGTACAGCAGAGTTGCAGGTAAATAATCTATGGCTGTGCTCTGAGCCAGCTGACAGAGGGCAGGTTTAGATCAGATATCAGGAAGAAATTCTTTACTGTGAGGGTGTTCAGGCACTGGCACAGGTTGCCCAGAGAAGCTGTGGATGCCCCAGCCCTGGTATTGTTCAAGGTCACATTGGATGGGGCCCTGAGCAACCTGGTCTAGTGGAAAGTGTCCCTGTCCACAGCAGGGAGGTTGGAATGAGATGATCTTTAAGGTCCCTTCCAACCCAAATAATTCTAAGAACTTGTTTGACCCTTCCATTTGGTTTCTTTCCAATATATTCTTACAAGGCAAATCTACTTGCGGAGACACATCTGACATCACTTTAGCAGTCAGCAGTAAGCCCAAGTAGCATTTGCTAGGTTGGATTTCTGGTTTTGTCTCTGCATTTGTGTGGTCTTGGTCTGATGGAAGAGTATAACCATTGCAATCAATGCCCATGCTCTCTGGTGTGGTGGGAGTTCCTGCACGCGTGCTGCAAGTGGCTGGCTATTTCCGTGGTGAGGACTTAGCTCTCACTCTGCAGCTTCCTGTGGAGTAAGGAAATGAATTTTGATTGCTTCTCTACAATGTACTGTGGACAGTCAACTTTTCTTTCCACTGAAAAGCATTCAACAGGGTCGAGGAAGGAAAATGTTTGCATTGAAGCAATGTTGGATAATGGTATAGCCTATGCATATAGGCTCATAATTACATGGCAGAGTTACTACAATGCACCAGAACCTCCTTATGGCAATCTGTGTTTCTGTGAGGAAGAATATGCGATATTTGATTGAATCTTGGCTTGATACATGATGAGTTGCTATCTTTATCTGACTAACTGGATACATGTCTCCAACTCTCATCACTGGTTCTTTTTTAAGTAGCAGTGAGGGACAGGATTTGTCTGTGTAAAATATTTTCTGGCAAACAGGCTGCTGTCACTTTTGTGTCTAATTAGCATTGCCATTAAGTCTTTGAACTTTAATTTGAGAAACAGTGCAACTTGAGCCGCCTTTCTCTAAACAGAGTTAGCTACCTGTAGTGATTAACATGTGCTTCCGAAAAAACAGGAGCAGGTTGAATCAGCTTCAGAGTTGGTGAATTTGGCAGTGCTGAGAGAGGATGCATTTGTTTGAAATTTGAAAACGTAATCATGAAGATTTTAATCTCTTTTGATGCTTTATGTAACAGGACACCATGTGACCTCAGGATCTGTGGTGTCGTCACTGTTCGCCCTTCTTGTTTTTCTTGATCATGACCAACCAGTATTAAACTCAGCAAACTTTGAATTGAAGCAAGTAGATAATCTTTAACGGGCAAGGCTTTGCGATTCTTTAAAGTGCTGCAGAATTCAGGACCCGTGGTTAATAGTGGAATGCTAATGCTAATCTTACAGCCACCAAGGACCGAGAGGTATTTCTTCTGACCCTCCATCTGGGGGAAACTAGTCAGCAGGTACTAAGTAGATACATCAATGAAAGTGACACTACTCCAGAAACAAGGTCCTGACCAAATAATCATGAAAGTGTTTTTCTTGGAACTGGAACAGCATCTGAAGAGGTATTTTTATGAAGTTATTAATATGTAGATGCTTGATTTTTTTCTTTACCTTTTGTGGGGGGTTAATTTATTTTGTTTGTGCAAGTATTTAATACTTCTAAATCAAGGTGCTTGACACTTATTAAAACTATTTCACGCTAGGAATATCATACCGGTTGAGAGTGCTGTCATGCAGAGTTGATTGCTTATTCAGTGAAAATCTACATGCCTTGAAATATCTTTACTGCGGTATTTAAAATAATCCGTACGATAAAACATTTGGTCTTACAGTACTTTTATATCTTCTTTTCAAAAAATGTTATTCCAGTTATTACAAATCTTAAGTAATGGAATACTAAACCAAAAAAGAGAATTTGAAAAAATGGATTTGAAGCTTTTTATCAAATAACTTTATATTCATTGAAATACTTTTCATATATAATATGCACTGTCTTTTGTACTGTCACCTGATTAAAGAAAAGTTTAGTTAATCAGTCTTGTTAAATGTTTGGAGAGCATTGAAATACGACTTAGTCTTCTGCAACCTCCTTTTCCATATAAACAGTGAAATATGAACTGCTTGTTTTTGATGTGGTTCTTTCTAGTGTTTAAAGTAAATAGCAAGTAACTTGGTGAACTGGAAGAATTATTTTACTGAGTTAAAAATACATGACAGTGGAGGAAAAAATGCCCTGACTCTTCATGTTGCAGAGTTGTTTTTCTGTGTACAGAAGGAAAATACCCATCTGTGGGAGGGAGCATGGAATTTGTTCCTAACTTCTGATCTCTGAACTGGTGCTTTTGTTATGCTACAACCTTAAAATCCAAGCCCCTTGATCTTATATAAATTTTTACATATATCAACTAATACATTTAACTTCATATTTTTTTCACGCTATGTTTGTGGTGTTGCCTGTGGGGAACAGCTTTCCTCTGTGAATGGTGTCTCTTTAAAGAATATAAAATTATACATTAGAAAATGTTTTTTAAAAGCTCAATTTAATTTTTTTTTCAGTAATTGACAGTTTCTGAAAACATGTTTGAACTTTCAAACGAACAATAAAATTGTTCTAAGTTAATCTGAATGCTCAAAGAAACCTGTATAATGGAAATATTCTACAACAGCAATTGATATATCATGGCAACAGGTATGTTATGGGTGAGCAGTGCATGTATGCAGCAGTGACTGGTGTCATCATATATTACTGAACAAAGGAGGTAATATTGAGGAGATTGTTTCCTACCATGAACCAAGCTATTCCACAAAATACGTAATGGAAAAGGTGTGGTGGAGTAGATGTGTGGTTTTCTTTAACCTTTCTGCATTAAGAGGTTTTGCTTTGACCAACTTTTACTGATACACGCAGGAGCATGATGTAGCACCTCTAGTCATAATATTAGCATTATACAGAAAATATGGACAGTTTCTCCTGTAGTCTTACTCTGCAAGCTACTTTATGTTTAATTCTCATTTGCCTTTGTTTCTTCTAGTTTCTCTTGCAGAGATGCTGGTTTTCTCCTGGTTGTTTTTCTGTGAATTCAGGTTGGCTGGTTGTCATGTCACCATAAATTGCAAATGGTAAATGGCATTTGCAAATGGCAGCCTTTCTTGCCTTGTATTGCATATGGCTATATGTTTTTTTCCCAAAGCTGACCCTGCTGAATACATGGGTCAAATACAAAGAAGCGTTTACCTTTTTCTTGCTAAGATGCAGAATTTGAGAGAGAATGAAGTTGTGTGTGGCTTTCTGGAGGAAAGAGAAGCAATTTTGGAGTCAGGCATTTCATTTGAAACATAGAAGATATGGATACAGTAGGTGAATCTTTTCCTACTTGCAGTCCTTGGTCAAGGGCAGTTTGCAGCATACTGAGAAGGACTTGTACTCTTACTAAAATTAAATATTTTATGCATGTTTTTCATTTCAAATTTGGCTGCCAGAATGAAGTCCCAGATCCAGAGTTTAGGCTCTGGAGCTCCCCCAAGTTGTTTTGGAAAAGCAATCCCTAATGTCTATGTGCTACCGGGGAGCTGTCTAGCATTAGGCAGCTGGAAATGGTGTCTGTGTGTGTGTGCAGGAGCTCCAGCCTCTTATGTAGTGCAGACTGCAGACAAATGGCTCTGTCCGCTTTGGATGTACACCGACATCTTTCCTTATTTGTACTGAATGAATGGCGGTGTGGCATCTTATATATTTCTTTTTGAAACTTGGTTGCAAGTGCAGAAGATGTGAGCCTGGGGAGGGTGGGGGGAAATAAAGAGAGGTCAGAAGATACTTCAGCCTCTGGTTATGGCATAAACTGGAAGGAGGAAGCCCTGGGTACACCTGCTAACTCGTGGGGTGGGTAAAGTGGGCTGTAGTTGGTTAAAATACATGAATATTGAAGGCAGGCATGAAAACATCTGTCTTGCTGTTATATTTAGGTCATCCCTATCAGAACATCCGTAATTTAAGTTTGTTTAAAGCATACCTGAGTGATGGGCATTCAGTCTCTTTCTGACAGGTGGACTTGGCAATGTTAGGTTTTACAGTTGGACTCAATGACCTTAAAGGTCTTTTCCAACCTAAATGATCCTATGATTCTGTGATATCAAGGGATATAAAACCCACTGTATTTATGAGTTAATGTTCTTACTCTTCTTTTAAAAAGAGGCTTTAATTCATCATTAGACAAATATTAAGTAGTTGCACTCTAATATGAAGAAATAAACAAAAGTCTGATAGCCCCTTAAAATCTAATATTTTCTCTATTTAAAGGTAATTTTTCACTCAAATCACATCTCAGTCCTCCCAAGGATTTAAAGGATCCTTTCAAGTACCTTGACATCTTTCAGTCTGTCAGTATAAGTAAATTCCCTCAACCCCAACCTCGAATCAGTTTAATGTTTCTTTTCTACCTGCTTCAGTTTATTGACAGCTGGTTTTAAAATGCTGAGTTCTTCAGAAATGGGGCTGAAAAACAGGATTAGGCAAACTAATTCAAATCAGGATCCTATCTGAGTGGCTGCAGTACTACCCTGTGACTCAAACATTCACTTATAAATATTTTTGTTTATAGTTGTCATGATTGCTTGTACCTAAGCTGCTGATTGATCTTACTGTCCACGTGGCCAGCAATTAGTAGCAGCTGGGAAGAGTCAGAGAGGAATTCCCCTGTTCTGTACCTTGTGTGGGAAGAGGCATGCCTCCCTGGATGGGAGGTTGCCTAGTGTGGGTTTTAGAAGAGATGACTCTTGTCTTCTGTGTTTAGTGGGACAATGCAGCAGTGGTTCCCTGGCTCTGTCAGTGGAGCTGGAAGAGGGGCTTTAAATCCTGTGTTGCAGTAGGGATTTTCTCTCCTTCCCATAGACTGAAAGCAGTGTGGCAGCTCATCGTGCTGATGCTGTAGAAGAGTGGCCGCTGGGCTAACACCCTATGTAAGAATGAGGAAACACACCTGGGAGCTGTTTTGGACTCCCATGCATTATTAACTGGGTTACTCAGACTCCTGATACTGGAATTGCTTCGGTTTTGTTTTTGTGGGGACTGGGTTTTGTTTAGAATTGTTTTAAGCCACGGAGGTCCAAGGTGTCATTATAATGATAGTGGTTTCTGGAGGATGAAGTAATTGTTTTTCAGAAGTGTTAGGTGCCTGACATAATATATACATTAGCCTTGGACCTTGTATTTACAAAAGACCCTTGGACATCTAATTAAATGTTTTAGGTGGACATCCACCAGAAAACAGGCACCAGCAGTTTTAGGGAGAGGACAGGACGGCTTCATAAACAGGGTGCCACTCATAAATTTAGTCGTCACTGCATGAAGATGATTACCCAGATACTGATTAGGTATGAAATGATATGCTGTAGTCTTTCCTTCACAAATTGTGTATTAAAAGATAAAGAGAACGTGTGCTGCCATTGGCAGAATGTCTGGCTCAAGGGCGGCCAAATGTCAGTGGTGTATGTCCTGCACGGCCACCCTGGATCCTTAACAGTCTTGAGGTACTTACTGCTTTTAAGCTAGAAGATGCTGTCCTGTGGAAAATGAGAGCTTCTTACTGCCTGAGGTTCCTTTCCAGGATCCATAGGGTACTGAGGAAGGCTGGATCCCATTTGAAGGAGAACCAGGACTTCAGGATATACAGGCTTTTTTTGTAGTTGGCTGGGACCCATGCCAGCTGTTTGCAGTCTCTGGCCCAGGAGGTGCTCCAGGGACATGTTCAGAATATGCTGAGCCAGCACATCTGTGCTCTGTTCTCTTTGGTTTGCAGCGTGGCAGGGTTACAAGAATGAAGTGTTGTGCTAAAGAAGGTAATACATCCCTAAAGCCACAAGGCACAGTCAGGTCAAATTAAAATTTCGATCAATCTGTATTTAGGTAATTTTTAAGTTTTGAAGCACACCTCATTTCATAGTCTTACCTACTTTACTAGATATCTGGTATTCTATTTCAAATTAGTATTGCTTTACAATTTATTCCCTCATCAAGGAGAGTGCAAATGGTATTTATGTGGAGATACTCTGTTGGGATTTCTGCGATTGTGAGTCAGCAGGATTTGTGTCTCTTAAGTCACTGAAGCTATGCCTGGATTAAGAGCCCTGGGAGTGCTTTCCCTCTCTGGAGTTGAGCTGTACCTGTTTCTCAATGCTGTACTGAGTTGAAGCATGGGCATTCATCAAATTCCTCTCATATCCTTGTTTTCGCAGATGGGGGGAAGGGGGAAGGTCACGGGAAGGTGCAGGTTAGGCAGGAAATTATCCCACAAATGCTCAACTCAGTGACTGATAAAGAAGGATTTTGGGGAACACTTCACTGTGCAGTCAATCAGATCACCTTATTTGTTTATGGAAATTCTCTCCATGCTTCCTGAATGGTTGGAGGTACATGGGGTTTGATTTCTATAACTGAAAATGTCATTCAGGTATAAAAATACCTTTAAATATGCTACAGTAAATTCAGTCTGTTAAAGTGCAGTTCTTCTTGGATGGAACAGAAGGTCTTGAATTTCCCCTATATTTTCTTAGGGAGTCACCAAATTATGACAAACTGTGGGCTGTGGCATTACTAGAGTATTTCGACCACTCAGAGATTAGGAAATATGGCATTACAAGTTTGTGTAATATGCATGCGTTGGAGCCAGGGTAGTTGCACTGGAAGTCGTTTACCTACTTGTTTATTGATACTGCTGATACGCGTGAAGCCATTTGCCAGTGATTGCGGAGAGACTGAGAACCGGGAGTGTAAATGGGCAACTGCATAGAGGTCTGACGTCTTAACATACTTGCTGAGGAAGAGGAGTGGCATTGAACTCTGAGCTTATTGCCTTTATTTTTCTATACGTGTAAACGAGTTGCAGTGTTGGGAATGTATTGTTATTTAACAGAATGACCTTAAAATGGTTCTGCACTGCAGGGTGGTAACGAGGGAGCTGCCGCCACAAAAGCTGAGAAGTGGCCGATTTTCATCCTCGTTCACGGCAGATCGGATCCCGAATCCCGGGTGCTCCTTTCCCACATCGACGGATTGCGTTTTGTTTCTGTTCTTTTCATCAGCTGTTCTTAATAATTTCTGTAAGAGCTGGTGCAGGGAACTTCGTTCCCAGCTTCCTGAAGACCATAGGACAACGCTGGTTAATTGCAGAGGTTTTGGGTCTGTCCCTAGCAACTCTTGAGTCGGTTTCTAGTGTGATAGGCTTCTGTGGGAAATACAGGCTTAACTTCGAGAGTTCCACCAAAAAATGGCCATCAAAGGGCAAACGCTATTCAGTGAGAAGTGTAGGCCAGCTGTTAATACTATGTAAATACTTTTTAAATAAGCATGACTAAATTTTTAGTTGATCCAAGACTTTCAATATAGATTCAAGGGTAACAATTAGAAACAGGGGAGGAGGTGGGAAAAGAGGGAGGAGTGGATTAAGGAGTTTGAAAAAAAAGGCTTAATGGGTGTAAGCTTTACAAGGAGCTGGGGACAGGGGAAATGAAGGGCCTTAAGAACCTCCATCTCCCCCTTCCACAATTAGCACCACTCAGTAAGACATAGTTTTGCCATTTCATGAGACCTGGTGTGGCTTTTCTGCAGCCTTCAGGAAACAGAAAATAATACAAGTTCAAAAATAATAAAATATGACCCTTCTTAGTTACAGGTTAATTTGGCTGGGTTTTAATTTGATTAATAAACCCACTATGTACTATTGAAGGTAACTTGGGGTGGATGGGTGTCAGCCACTGTCCTGTAGTCCCTCCTGGGCTGTTTGCTCCCTGGGTCAAAGATGCCTTTTAACACAGAGAATTTAATCTTTCCAAATTCTTGTCATGTCAGCGTGCCAAACCATTCCCTATACTTGCCACATTTGTTATGTTATGTTGATGTAACTTAAAATGCTTCAGTAATTCTTTCCTCCCCTCTTCATTTAATTTTGGAGTATGTGGTTGAAAAATCTGTTGTACAGTTAGAATAAGTGGGATTAAATATTTGTGTAAATGGTTTTTACTTTAGGGTGTTCTTGCCTTTGAGAAAAGCATTTACACATGAAAGTTACATAGAAGACCAGGGAATTGAACACTCTTTATGCATTAAATCTAAAATTATTTAAGCAAAGTTTCATGTAAAGGAAAAATAAATTTCAGCTCCGTGCTTTAGGTAGTGAAACGTAAAGGTTGTAACATTTTATCACTTTTCTATATATGCTGCTTTATCACACTAAACTTCTTTTCCACGTCCATCCTGGGGACAATGTCAGCATGCAGAGTGACATTGTATGCAGCTTTCTGGAGGAAAGAAAATCAATTCTTGGCTCAGATGTCTCACTTAAAATTTTCAGGATGCTAACATGGTTGGTGGATTCTTTCTTTTGCAGCCCTTAGTCAAGGGCACTTTATGGGTTTCTGAGGAGAGGAGGGCTTTCACCTGTTGTAAAGTTAAATATTTTACATCTATTCATTTAAAGGTTTCTGAAATTAGGAAAGCCTGTGATTCCCAAGCTACATGTTACTGCAAGTGCTTTAAATTTAAGTGAAGTAGCATCTGGATGTAATTTCAGGTTTTGAGTTATGATAGACCTCAGCTGACACTGTGAGGAGACTTTGAAACTTACTAGATATGTACAGAACGCAGCCCTTCATCTCAACTGCATTGCTAGCTGTTATCTGTGGGTGATCTTGGGAAAGGGGATGCCATACCATCCCTCTCCAAGCACTAAAATTGTTTTAAGATGGCTCATATTTCCCTGCAGAGTTCTCTCTGATGGATAACAAGTGGGTCATCTCTGCGTCTGGCTGTATCCAGGTACTTGAATATAGACAGCATGTTTTGTTTTGTCAGCATAAAATTGGTAGAATCATTATAATTCTCATTAAAGATAACTGGGGTTGACTGGGCAATTAGTTGCCTGTCAAAGAGAAAGAGGATATCCTCAGAGGAACCAGTGAGAACTGCTCCTTGTTTGTCTTTTGATCTTACGTGGTTATCTTCTTGATGTAAATGCAGCCTTCTGTCTCTTGAGCAGAGCTCACAGCATGATATTTCTGTGAATGTGCTGTGATCAGAGATACTGTCAGGTTATTTCCAGAGCCCCAGTAGGGTGTATGTATTCTTTCCACTAAATATTTATTTAGCTATGCTTGCACATCTGGAAAAAAGAAAAAAAAAAAAAAAAAGTATTTACAAATACAGCACTTCATTTCACCAGCATCTTTTGAATAGCTTTCCCTTTTATCTGTTTTTCGTGGAACTAAACCCCAGTTTTTAGCAAACTAATAAGCTAAATTATACATGCAAATAAGATTACTATGGGAGAGGAAAAGCTCACATTTAGGAAAACTGAGAGAGTACTATCTTGTAGAAAGAGCTTTTTCAATTTAGCAGAAGTAAATAAGTTGAAATAAGCAGAATGCAATCTAGAAATAAAATCCATGTTAGCTTTTGGAACTGAGCAGTAAGTTCTTAGTGGTTTGGTTTCTTTAAATCAAGATCTTAGCTTAAAGTTTGGGGCTGGAAAAGGAAGTTGGCTGAGATTTTGTGGTCTTTATTTAGACTCTCTGAAGATGGGGCTTGTGTGGGTGGGGTTTTTATTTTTTTTTTTTTTGTTTGTTTGTTTTTTTTTGTTCCTTAGTCTGTTAAAAATATTTATGATTTACTGTGGGAAAGAAAGTTGGTTGGACAGCTTCTCCCATTATGTACCTTTGCTGAGATGAAGAAAAAAAATCACGGCCTATTGAAATAAATAAAACTTTAGTCCTTGATGTCAAGTGCAGCCAGAGCTTTCTCTCTCATTAGCTTGGAGCAATTTTGCATAAGTTGGTTGCTGGGGGGGTTGCTGTCAGCATACAAAGAGTTTTGAATCCATGAATTTTTAAGGCAGAATAGTACTCTGCCATTTATTCACCATTTTTAGATGCCAAGTGAAATGCACAGTCAGATTCAAGTAGAATCTAATTACTGAAGCCTTTTCTTGAGTAAATAGCAGATTTTATTTTTAACCTCTTCAGTACTTGCACTCAGCAGTTGAAAACCATAGTTGAAGTTCACAGGATCTGAGCCTGTCTGAGCAGAAGATCAAAGTGCACGGTGACAGCAATTGCTGTTTTTCTAACATGGTTTCTGGTGTGGTATCTTTGTAACATCATCAAAAGACGAGATTTATTTTAAATTCAGAAGATGCTTGTCGAGGGCTTTTAATGTTGTCATCTGAAAGGAGCATACACTGACAAGGTACTTAAAAGATAAATGTTTTAAGTTAAAGAACTTTTTAACACACATGGAGAAATATGACAAACCAGACTTGCATAGAGACAAAATGATTCTGGTGCTGTAGTTTACCTCATTATGTGCTTAAGATGAAAAGCACTTTTTCAAGTGCTTAGCACGAATAAATTGAGACAAGGGGAAATTATTTAGTGGGAGGAACAGCGTTTAAGAGCTGAAATATTACAAAAGGTGACACGTGCTAAAAAGTCTTTGGCTACTATGTATATGTTTAATTTAAGCAGTCAATTTATTTGAGGATCCAAGATGCTAGTGAGCTACTTGTTTGTTGTATTACACTCTACCCTGCTGATTTCTCAGGAACCCATCTCGAGTATTTTTCTGTTACTTTATGCAGTTTGTGAATACTCCATAGATGTGCAGGCTTCCAAAGCATATGATCCTGTGTGAGTGGACTAAAAAATGTCCCTTGTCCCATATCCCGGGCTAACAGGGGCATGAATTTGTCCAACCCAGTGCAGACCCCGAGTGCCTTAACCAAAATGAGGAATTCTGCAATCTTTCTCACCTCTACTCCCAGTAATTTAAGCTTTTGCAGGAGTCAAATATCGTGTATTACCTGTTAATGAGGTGTTAAAAGAGGTGGTTAGAAAGTTTTGAGTAACACAATAGTCATCTTGATGCCCTTCTAGAGGAAAACTGAGTTTGGAGAACTTTTTTTTTTTCTTTATATCTTCCATATACTTTTTTATTTCACAAATGAGATATTTTTTAAAAGCAACAGCAAAAAAACAGTCCTTAAATATAGAGTTCAGTCACTGTCCTTGTCAGGTAGATGATGGGGTGTTGAGATGAGAACATCAACAGATAGTGGTTCTCTCCCCTCCTCCCAAAAAAATTCACCCCAATTTTGGAGATTAAAGTAATTTTTTTTTTTCCTAGATGATCCGCTTCCTCAGCAATAAAGGGACACTTATGGTTTGCTTTTTTATCGAGTCGGCAAAGCAGAACATGCATATTAATATGCAGTCCTACTTGTGCAGCTGACAGCTTTCTGTTGAATCACAACTCTGCTTCTAGGCATCTAAAAATAAATGACAGATTTCGTTAAAAGCCCACTGAAGTTAATGGAAGATGGTTAATGAGTTTAGTAGGAATTTGATTTAGGATCAGATGTGTTATCTCTTCTTTGTGAAGATTAATGCAGATTAAAGATGGCAGTGTTACTGTTAATTTAGTTTGAGAATGGTATCATTTTTCTGTTGTAAATGGAATAATGGCATTTGATAATTATCAGTCATTATGGCAGAACCAACAACCATCTTGGAATGTGTCCATGACTTTATTTCTACATGTATAAATGAAACTATATACAATTGTCTGCTGCCTGTCCTCTAGCAGCGAAGCAGGAGTTTTGAGGATATGTCTGTCCACGCCTGTGAGTTTGCTATCTTCAAGTTCTTTTATAAGAGCCTGATTAGGAGCAATAGGACTTAACTGTTTTTACACCTACTCTGCCCCTTTTTCTGATAAAGAACTTCAAGGGGCAGAGTTTGTCCCAGAGCTTGTGTCCAGCTGCAATTTCGTTAATTGTCCTGAGTAACTGCCATGGGGAGGAGTCATTTGAGACATTACTGATTTTGAAGCCCAACCTGTCATAAAACATTAATTTAGATCAAGTCAAGGACAGAAGCTGATGCAGATTCCAGTGCAGATGATGTGCTTCTGGCACTGTCTATTAAACGGCTCACTTGATCACTGAATAAGATGAATACCATCGTGTGCAGTGACTAACCTCTGAAGAGAAAGTGGTGTGGGGAAGTGTAGGTACAGAACGTGGTTCCTGGTGTTTGTCCCTCGGAGGGGGAAGCTGGAGCCTGATGCACACGTTCGAATGTGTTGCTTCAGTTTACTTGCTGTCACGCATTTGCAAGTCACTACAGGGAAAGGTTTTTCTCAAACACTTGCTTTAATTTTTCTGCCTGTTAGGTGCTACCCCGTGCAACTTCCGCAGATATCCAAAGGGTGAGATGAGAGCTGTGCCCTTGCGGGATGTGAGCCCTCTGTGGTAGCGGGAAAGTGGCTGTGAGGAACTCTTATTCTTAAATGTGACCTCCCCGTGAATAGGATTAGTTTGTACTACTCTGCTGGCATTATTGAATGAAAGAATAGTAGTCTAGGACAACATAAATAAACTAAGAAGGATGATGCAGATACGCAAATGCTAAATTTAGCTTTAAGATGATTATTCTGTGCCTCCTGGCTTTCCTGCTTCTCTGGGAGCAGCACCTGTGACATATGTGACTTGTAGCTCTTGGAGATGCTTGCTATAGAGAACAAAAGAGGTTTTTTACTTTGGTTTTTTGCACCTTTAAGTAATGTAATGTCTGCTGGAAGCGCAGGTCTAGAAATGAGTGGGTTTAGAGGTTGGCTATTTCTTGTGACAGTATTTCATGGTGGTCTAGTTCAGCCTTGGGTCTCTTTCTAAGCTGATGCTGGTAGAGAAGATCACTTGGATGGGCAGTGAATGTATTTGCTGTGTTCCATGACACATGAGAGCATAACATTTGTTGAGAAAAACACCACAGTTAGGTGGGAGAAGAATCTTTTCCTAAATTATTAATGCATGTGCTGCAACTTTCAAGACTCTTAAGCGCTGTATGGTGGAATCTAAAAATAAGTCAATAGGCATTTTCCCTGATGCTGTAGAATAGTATCAGCTGGCTTGTTAGAAATCTACAGTTTTATGCGGTGTGCTCTTTTGTAGACGATTGGTGGCTGAATATGTTTTTCATCAATGCATTTATGGGCTCATGAGGCATATAAAATGGATAAGGGGGGATTGTAGGAGGCTGAAAGAGTTCTATCTGCATTGTGTGCGTATCCTACTGTTAGTGCGTTGCTCGGGCGAAGCGGGCAGAGCTGCCGGGTGCGGGTCTCGCTGTGCGGGGTGAAATGCGCGGATCCGGGGCCGAGGCGGTGGCACGGCTCGCTGCATGAGCCGTGGGAGCGCCACCGGGACTTTCCCGCGGCCGCGCGCCGATAGGTGGCGGTGTCGGCGCGGCCACGGGCGGCCCCTTGGCGCGTCCCGCGCTCCCGCCGGGCCGTGCGGGGCTTCCCCGTCGCTCCCCGGGCCCGATAATTATTATTATTTTCTCTCTCTTTTTTTTTTTTTCTTTTTTTTTTTTTTTTTTTTTTTCTTTCTTTTTTTTTTTTTTTTTTTAATTCCCCTCCGTTCTTGCGGCGGGAGGCCGGCAGGGCGAGCGGCGCTCCGGCACCGCGCGTGCCGGGGCTCGGGGATGCGGGGGACAGGGACTCTCCCTCCCCGTCCCTCCCTCCCTCCCTCTCCGCCATCCCTCCCCGCTTCCCCCACGCGCGCGGGCCCATCCCGCGTGGGCGCCGCCGGCGCGGGGCGCGCGCGGCGGGGGGCGCGCTAATGAGATGCGCGGCGCGGGGCGGGGCGCGGGCCGCGCAGCCAATGGGAGGCGGCGCCGGCGCATAAATGATGGGGGGGGCCGGGATGCCCGGGTTTTGTGCTGCGCGGCGGAGCGCTGACCCCGCTCGGAGCCGGCCGAGCGCAGCCCCGCAGGGTCCCGCAGGGTCCCGGCCCCGCCTCGCCCGGCGGAGCGGCCCCGCACGCACACACGCCTCCGGGAGGAGCGAGACCTGATTTTTATTTTTTTTCCGGGAAGCGTTTCTGGCCGCGGTTGCATGAATGCCCAATGTTGTAGACCGGTGGCAATGGATCTAGGAGTTTATCAACTAAGACACTTCTCGATTTCGTTCTTATCGTCCTTGCTGGGTACCGACAACTCATCTCTGAGGCTCGACAGTAGGTAAATAAGTGTTGTGTCCGAGCGGCTGTGCCGGCGCGGCGGTAGCGGGGCAGGTGAGCGCGGGGCTGGCTCCTTTGTCCGGGGAGCCGCAGCGGCGGCACCGGGCGCCCGCCTCTCCCCCCGGAGGTGCTGCCCTCCCCGGCGCCCAGCGCTTCTGCCGCAGCCTGCGATTGAGCTCCATCTTTGTGGTCCGTCGGGGGTCAAAACATCGGGGTATTTGGTCGGGCTGCGGGCGAGGGGCTCGGCGCGGCTTCACAGGTTGCTTTGGTGCATTAGAGCATCTTGGTGAGGCGGCGGCAGGGCAGCGTGAGGATGACTTTCTCAGCCAACTGGCTGCCAGTGCTCGCGTCTCTTGTCTCTTAAATAATTCAGCCGCAGCTAATGTATGGTTTTTTTCTTCTCTTTCTTTCTCTCTTGCAGCTCCTCTGGTGCAAGCGTAGTAGCTATCGACAACAAAATCGAGCAAGCGATGGTACGTACCGATGGGGGCATAAAACCTTGTTCGTGTTTGAGGCAGTAAACAATATGGGGATGCGGCGGCGATGGTTAACCCGTGCGGGGACGCGTTTCGGTAGCGGAGCGGGGGACGGAAGGGGAGACACGGGTTTGGTTTCGGGCGCTTTTTTTATTTATTTTTATTTATAATTGATCAAAGGCTTGCTGCGGGGAGGAATGCGCACGTTAGTGTATTGATGCCGGGGAGGGAATGACGGCATTGCTCTTGGCTCCTGCCTCCCCGAACGATTGATTCCGGTTCCATGCGGCGGCGGAGGGGCGCTGCTGGGCTGAAAGCGGAGTGTGTTTGTGGGGTTTTACACTCCCAAAGAGGGGGCGTTTTTGGGGTACTTTAATTTTTTTTAACTCTCCCCCAAGCGCAGGCGAACGCAAGCCTAACGAGCGCATCCCCCGCGGGCTGCAGCCGGGGCATCCCCCGCCGCTGCGCCCCTCTCCCCGCGGGCGGCACGGGCGGCACGGGCGCCGCGGTACCCGGAGCCGGCGGCTTCACCTCGGGGGCCGCCGCGGCCGCTGCCCCGGCCCCCGCCCGGCGCGGTGCCGGGGGCCCGGCCGCCCTTTGTTACTGGAGCGGTGCCTGGAGCCGCTCTCCCGGGAGCCTCTCCGGCTGTTGCTAGGCAAACTCCGAGCCTTTAACTCCCGGCTATAAATAACTCGGCCGCCCATTGGCCGCGCCGCGCTCTGACGTCACCCGCGGCCGCGCGCGGACGGCGGGAGGGAGGGAAATGCGGCAACCTGCGCCCAGAACTGGCTGCAGCCGGCGCGCGCGGGGGCGGGGCCTGGCGCGGGGGGCGGGGCCTTGGGGGGGCGGGGCCGCTGTCCAGCACGGGCCGCACGTGTGTGCCGTGCCCTGCACCGGCACCGGCACCGCTCTGCCCGGGGCCGGGACAGCTCTGCCCGGGGCCGGGAACCCGCGCTGGGCGCTGCCTTGCTCTCCTAATGCACACACCCTCTTGTTCATTGCAGGATCTGGTAAAGAGTCACTTGATGTACGCAGTAAGGGAGGAAGTGGAGGTCCTCAAAGAGCAAATCAAAGAGCTGATAGAGAAGAATTCGCAGCTGGAGCAAGAAAACACTCTGCTAAAAACACTTGCCAGCCCAGAGCAGCTTGCCCAGTTCCAAGCACAGCTGCAGACTGGTTCTCCGCCTTCCTCTTCCCAGTCACAAGGGACAACACAGCAGCCTGCTCAGCCGGCATCACAGGGCTCAGGGCCTTCAGCATAGCTCAAGATGTCGTCGCCATCGTGATTGCTGGCCTCTGGACTGCTCAGAGCGAGGAGGACTAGCGGGAATCCGCCACAGCCACCCTTCATCCATTTCAATGCACATTGCAACCCAGACTGAGGACTCCATGCCTTGCACACATCAGGAGAGGCTTCTCCCCCTTGTATTACACAGTCATCTGTCTCTCTGTGCTCTCCCTTTCCCCTTTGGCTTGAAGGAGTCTTTGTTCTTAGGTTGGTTGAATAAAATAAACTTTTTCCAGAGAATTAGCACAAGTGCACTGGGGACTCGAGCAGCTTCCGCAAATGGCTGAGAAACGAAGCTGCATGCCTGAATTTTTTTGGTTTGTTTTTAAATCTTCCACTCATCCAGTGATACAGCTGATACAAGTGCTTTTCGAGCTTGGAAACGTGAAGAAATAGACTGGAGTAAAAAGTGATGGCTCAATCCCCTGTAGTGCATTGGGGTTCCAAAGTGTGGACTGGTGCATAGGATCTAAGAGGAAGAGGGAGAAAGGTAATCTCAGTGTTTAACACTTAATTGTCACCTGAAACCTTAAGTGCAAATATTTGCACCTATTTCTGAAGCAGTGGACAGGTGCAGAAAGCTGTATTATATATAGAAAACAGGTAGGTGACAATACAGTTGTTGGGTCATAGGATAATTACAATGAAGGTTATTTGCCTACTGTATATTTGTGTATTTAGTGTAATTACTTTGTAAAATAGAAAACTGTAACTATTTAGGTTGTACAGATTGAAGTTTAGTTGTTTCATTGGCTGATCTGAAGAAGTTTGAGAAGTTTTTTTTTATGCTACATAAATAAGAATGCACCTACGCAACTGTTCAGAATTTGGCAGATTTATGCTGTTTGTGTAACTTCTGAAGTTCCCTGGCTGCTGATTATCTTGAAGTAAATCATTGTTCATTGTAGTTTGGTTCAAGACGGGAAAAACCACTCCAAAAATTATCAAGCCCTGCTAGCAAAGAATTAAAGAAAAAGAAATTGGATTTCCCAGTATGGATTTTTTTGCATATGATCTGTATAGTAGTATGCATATGTTTTTGTGCATGTTCTCTACAGTTGTAACACGTCAATGTATTTAACTGTTGCACTTGTCAACTTTCAATAAAGCATACAATGTTGATAAATCACTGTTTGTATATTGTACTGGTGTTAACTGCAGCCACTTTCAGGATGTTGCAATGCAGCTTTACATGGGTAGTGAGGTCAGGAAGCTTTAGTCTGGTTGCGAGATCCAGCCTGTTGGCTTTAGAGCTTTAGTTTCAGCTAAAAATGAAGCTCCTGCTTTCCACAGCTTTTAAAAACACATTGATACTGAAGTTAAATGAAGGAGGAGGGAGTAGGGAACCTGACTAAGCAAAACTGCTGGGTTTGGTCCAGTCCTGTATGGTCAGGACTGTAGGGCCACAGATGTCTGTTGTATATGAATATGTAAGTTGTTCCCTAGAGGCAAACTCTGCCCTTGCCTGTGCACTGGGCATCCCATGCTGACAACAGCCCCCACCCTTAACTCAGGGTGACAAAAGCACTGAGCACTGCGGCTTCCCCACCAGAACAGCCTGTATTACAGGATTAATTCTGCTTTCTGAAAAATGTTGAGAAGAATTTCCACTTCTGTGTGTGTACGTTTGGAGAAAATGCTTCTTTAGTAATAATGATTAAAACAAACTGAATCTAAGCTTATGAATTTCCAGGTGAATGAGTAGCAAAGGTGTGATTGATACACTGCAACCAGAGGAGCAAAGGAATTTGCAGTTTTACAGCAGTGACCTAAAATGTGAATATAATAAATTAATCTGACTTAAAATGTAAGGGTTAATTACAGAGGTTTTTTAATAGGGTCACTGCTTACTCCATGTAATGGAAATCAAGAGATGCTCTTCTTGTGGAGGTTCTTGATACTCAGAGTAATCAAGTGTAGCAGGGGAATCTATAAGGCTGAGGTTTCAAAGGTAGGATAGGTCACTCTTTTGTGTAATTTATAGCTAAATTCTTGCTTTCGGTGGATACTTACCATGTAGCAGTTCAGGCACTGCTTAGCTGAATCACAAGTAGTTGAATTGCCTTTATTGGGATTGCCATATCAAGGTGTGTGCGTGAGTGTGTGTCTTTGTGGGAGTGTGAACTTGAATTCTTAGTTTGTGTTCTTGAGATTTCAGTGTACAATTTAGGAGTGTTCTTAATGAGGAAACACCAGAGAGAAATGCAGGATAGTTTTTTTTCATGGATTAAACTAAAATTAGAAATTGATGATGGCCTTTGTGGCAGAACAACACTTGAATTATTTGGATCTGACAAAAGGAATGCTAATTTTGGTGCTTTTTAAAGGGCTTAATTGTCTCCAGTTGCCTTTATATTCTGACTGTCTCTTTAGCACTTCCAGGCCATAACATTGTGAAGACAGACTTTTTTATATACTTGCACAGAGCAGCTTTTTTAGTCGCTTCAGTTACCAAAGTTTGCGAAGAGGTTTTTCTTTGGTTTGTTTGGGGTTTTTTTGTTTGTTTGTTGTTGGTTGGGGTTTTTTTTTTGTTGGTGGTGGTGGGTTTTGGTTTTTTTTGTTTGTTTAAAAATGAAATTGATCTCTGGATTTATTTCGTTGAAAAACAGCTGCAGTATATTCTAAATTCAAGATTTTTTTTTTAACTTTTAGTAAAGGATTTGAAAGGCTTCAGGAGTTTGGTTAGGTAATACATTAAAAATTTTATTACACTGTACTAAACAGTGGCAAATAAACGATGGCAAATCTGATCATTTACGTACTGAGAAGTTCTAAACTATGGAGCTTGTTCTTAGAGCTGCTTAATATTTTCTAAAGTTAGGCCAAGCAATGTTTTGTTGCTGAGATGATTTTAGCAATAGCTCTGTCAAAGCTGCATCCTCTCCATGAAATGGATTCTAATTGACTAAAATTGCACTTGAAATCCAAACAAAGAGTAGATGTTTGTCAGTTATGTTGTAATACTTCTGGAATGAATTGTTTTGATTTTTGCTTTTGTTCTAGAACAAATAATTTTTCAGAGAACTTTAATTCGATGTTATCGGTGGTCAAGAGCATTGCCTTTTTCCACCAAAATTCTTCATTTTACAAGCTCTGAGATGCTCATGTTTTCATCCGCACTGAGAGTAATATTAAATGTAACCTGTCTTTTATATGTCAAGCTTTTTATTCTCTGCATATCTCCAATTCAGTAACTCTTCAGGCTATATTCAAGCTGTCATTTAACTTCTTGTTGTCAGTGAGCTGCACACTGGCTTTAGTTTTAACAGCAATATGATAAACTGATCAAAGCAAATTATTACTGAGACCAGGTTGCTGGGTTTTTTTCCTCTTATGGCTTCCTTTTTTTTAGAATGAATACTTTTTTTGCAAATAATTCTAAGGCAAGTCTAGGTGGTTCAGATTCTGGGGGCTCTATAAATACTTGAAAGTGCTGGCTGTGGCTGCGGTAGAGCTAATTTTCTTCAGAGTAGCTGATATGGGGTTATGTGTTGGATTTGTGACCAAAGGAGTGCTGCTAACACAGGGATGTGTTTGTTACAGCTGAGCAGTGCTGACACTGAGTCAGGGCTTCTCTGCCTCTCACCCCAACAGAGAGAGGGCTGGGGGTGTGCAAGGAGCTGGGAGGATCCACAGTCAGGAGAGCTGACCCCAGCTGACCACAGGGATACTCCATAACATACGGTGTGGTGCTCAGCATATGGAGTTGGGGGGAGAAGGGCAGGACATTCAGAATGATGGCGTTTTTCTTCCCAGGTCACTGTTCCGTGTGGTAGAGCCCTGCTTTCCTGAGGATGGCTGAACACCTGCCTGCTCATGGGGAGTGGTGAATGGATTCCTTGTTTTGCCTTGCTTCTTAAATTCTCTTTATCTGAAGGCATGAGTTTTGTCACTTTTCTGATTCTCTCCCCCATCCCAGTGGTGGGGAGCGAGGAAGTGACTGCTGTGGAAGGAAAGAGAAATAAGAGCAAGTGGCTGTTGTGGTGCTTAGCAGCTGGCAGGGGTTAAACCACAGCAGTTCTTTTTGTCACCTGATGTGGGGCTCGAAGTAACATCAGATGTGATTGGAATGTGCCAGATCGATTTTATAGCTCTTATTGCTGCTTTGCTATTAATCGACAGGCTCCTGTTTGCCATGGGGCTCGCTTGCCTGAGTCTAGTGCTCATTAGCGGCTGCTCACTGCGCTGCTGTGCTGCTTATCGCCTTGCTCTGTGCTGCCTGGGAACATTTTGATAACAGCCGTGGCGATGTGCTGGGCTGGCAGATGGCCAGAGCTGCTGCTGCTGCTGTGCTGCTCTTCTGGACAGGCTGCAACTCCAGCGGGAACTCGAGTGGAAGGGACTGTGATCTGTGGGTGAGTCCAGGTGGGAGCTGGACACCCTGAGGCATCTGTGGCCCTGGATGAGCCCATGCCAGAGCAGGTACATCTCACAGCAGGTACCTCTCACAGCATCTGTGGCCGTGGTTGTGCCTGTGCCACAGCAGCTGTACCCTCTGGAGGGATTGTGGCCCAAGGGTAAGGGAGAAGGTACACCTCGAAGCATCAGTGGCTGTGCTTGAGGTTATGCTAGAGTACCCCAAAGTGTGTGGCTGCGGATAAGGCCAGGAGAGAGCAAATACACCCCTGAAGGGACGGCAGTCATGGGTAAGGCTGTGGTGGAGCAGGTTTGCTTTTGAAGGGACCCGCTGTGCGTGAGGCCATGCTGGAGCAGGTACATCTCTGCGGGCACTGTGGCCTGGGAAAAGACTGTGCTGAAACTGGTCAACGTCAGAGTGACTGTGGCTCTGGGTAAGTCCATGCCACAGCAGGCAGACCCCTGAAGAGTCTGTGGCTCGTTGGTAAGGCTTCACTTGGAGCAGGTACACTCCTAAGGGGCTGCAGTGTGTGGAAAAGTCCAAGCCAGAGCAGGGCATGGAGAAGAGTTAACTGCAATTTTAAACCCCATGGTCTGGCCCAAATGGACCAGGGGTGGAGATCGTAATGGGAACATCTTGAAATTGTTGTAATGTGGAGTTTGAGTTGCGTGTTATAGGAATCACTACAGCAGGAATCACTCAAACCAGTGGAGGAGAAGCAGTGCAAGTGCAGCAGTGCCCTGATCTGACCTGGCTTTGGTGCCCACGAACTGCACAGAGCACACCACCTCTCCTGTCCTGAGTGACCGTCATAACACATGGACACTGAAGTCATGGACTCAATGGACTCAAAGGACATTTTGTGGGTGTTTGTGGATGCTTGACAGACACTTTACAGGGGTGATCCACAGAGTAAGGAAATGATACCTGTGTGTTTTATCCAAGGATGGTGACGGTGGTGGCTAATGAGGATGTACTGGATAGTGTGGGACCTGAGCGTGATGTAAATGGTATGGAATCAGGAATGGAGAATATGCTGGTTTGGGCTGGGATGGAGCTAGTGTTCACTGCAGTAGCTAGTGTGGGGCTGTAGTTTGGTTTTGGGCAGCGAAGTGTTGCTACCACAGGGATGTGTTTGTTTCAACTGAGCAGTGCTGACACTGAGTCAGGGCTTCTCTGCCTCTCACCCCAACAGAGAGAGGAGCTGGGGGTGTGCAAGGAGCTGGGAGGGGACACAGCCTGGACAGCTGACCTCAACTGACGACAGGGATATCCCAGAGCATACGGCATCATGCTCAGCATATAAAGCTGGGGGAAGAAGGAGGAAGGGAAGATATTTGGAATTACAGAGTTTGTCTTCCCAAGTCACTGTTCCATGTGGTGGGGCCCTGCTTTCCTGGGGATGGCTGAACACCTGCCTGCCCATGGGAAGTGCTGAATGGATTCCCTGTTGTGCTTTGCTTGTATGCACAGCTTTTGCTTTACCTGTTTAACAGTCTTGATATCAACCCGTGAGCTCTCTCACTTCTCCAAATCTCTCCTCCATCCCAGTGGTGGGGAGTGAGCAAGAGACTGTTGTGGAAGAAAAGAGAAATACTCTGCATTAACATGCCTGGAAACTGTCCAGAGAGCACCCAGACAAAACCTCCCTGCAGCAGTGGAGTAAATTCAGTGCCTTAGAGATGCCTCTCCCTAATTCTTATGGAATAAATCAATGCCTGGGAGGCAGCTTCCTGTGTTTCAACTGCAGAAAGAACTCCACAAGGCTATTGGGGAATTACCACCCTTGATTTTTTGTACAAATCTCAATACAAAGAATTTTAATTATTATTTATTCCTTGCAGGGAGAAATAGCAGCACTTGAGCTTGCTGACTGAAGGGATACTTGTTGACTTAATATGTGCCATTTGCAAAATCTCTCATTCAGCTTCTTGAGCACATTAGTAACAGGTCAGATCTTACAGATAATGCATTATTTCTCACTTTTCTCCTCTCTCTTTAGGGTTATGTTTTTTAACTTCCTAGCAAATTTTCTGCTGGGGTAAACCTGAAAGAAGTTAGAAATTCAAGGAAATCAGCCTAATTCCAACCTTTGCTGTTCTGTGTTACTTCAGATGTGTGAAATTAAATGGTTGCTGGATGCTTGCTGGAGGGAGCTCCTGAGAAGTCTGGAAGGAACTAAGGCATTTGAAATGTTTGGGGATATTCTGAAAAACTCCTGCCACTGGGCCAGTCCTTTTCCTGCGATGAGTAAGCAGACTCTTCTGACTGCATTTATTTAGTGTACACTGAGCTAGGTCAACAAACGGCCTGCTTGAAAATCCCAGGGCAAGGAGTTTCCAGCAGACACTGGCAGCTGCCCTCCTCAACTGGGGTCCAATTTGCAACAGGAGCAAAGCCAAGCTCAACAACGAAGTTAAAAGCCAAACCATGAATAAACTGACTTCCTTACATTGTAAATACGTCGGAAAAGGGCAGCAGTTCAAAAGGGAAAATGAGCAAAACTCTGATTATTTTCCTTGAAACTGAATCCCAGGGGGTGATTGTCCATTGAGATGCCCCCAGGAGAGTTGCGCTGCGCCAAGAAGTGAGAGAGTTCGGGTAGGACATGGCCAAGAGGCCCTCAAAATGTTGAACAGGAATTTGGGTACAGCATAACAATCGGCTGAGGAAAGGGAAAACAGTTCTCAAAAACCCTATTCCTGAACTAAACCAGATTCCTAGGCCATCTTGAAGCCTAATTTTGATTCTTCAGCTGCGCTGGGTGGGGGTGGTTTGTCAGTGATGTGTATGTGGTAATACACATTGGATGCAGTTCAAGTCATCATGAGAAAGTAGCTACAGGCAAAAATAAAAAAAGAAAAAAGGTCATAACGCTCCTCCAATTTATAGTCTTGTAGTTTGGATGGACTGAGAGCTCTGCTAAAGTTCTCCCTCTCTCGAGCTCTAAAGGCATCGTAAAATGACCAGAGGTTTTGATCTGGCAAGCACAAGCTCAGGGCAAATCCACCTTAATCTTGGAAGTAACAAAAGGGCAGTGAATAAAACTTTTCAGCCTTTAAAACCAAAGTGATGAAGAACAAACATCTGTGGCCTTCAGAATGGAAAGCAGAACTGTTGTTCATCAGGAAGCAATGGAGATGAGCTTATTTGTGGATTATTTAAATTACTGTTAGCTGCTTTCCAGTCCAACATCCACTCAGGATCTCTAGCAGTTGAAAACTGTGTATCTGTGCTGAGGTTTCAGATCTCTCCCCCTGCCCCCCAAAAAAGATCTTGATAAAAGAATCTACCTGCATTATGCTCTCTGTGGAGGCTGCAGTAAATGGCCACTCTTCCTTCCATTAGTTTTATTACTGAGAACCTCCCTGTTCTGCCTCTTTGCTGCTGCTTTAATTGAAGCTTTGCTAGCAGATAGCCATCAGAAAAGACATCTGCAATTCAATTAGCTCTGTGCTTAAAGTCAGGATCTCGGTGAAACCGGCGCTGCCAGAACAGAGTGCCCTCCATGGGCTCACTGGGGCTGCAGCCCTGCAGTGCTGTGCCTTCCCTCCTCCCTCCTGCCCTGCTGGCCACGCTTCCAGGTGCTTGGAATGAGGACCTGTTCCTCACAGGAAGCTCGCAGGAGCTCATTTCCTCTTCCTTGCAAATCCAGAGAGAAGCTGGAAACTTGGCACCCCTGAGGAGCCATGAAACCTGCCTTGTAATGTACTGCTAGCAGGGTTGCAGAGCCGAGTCTTTCTGCTCGGGGAGGTAGGATGTTAAGGAGTTCCAAAGGTGCTCCAGGGGTAACTTATTGCATCTTTTGCATAGACCTGAAAGCATGATGAATTTATAGGAATGCCAATACCGAAAGAAGCTGGACTTTTTCACTGACTTACTTTAGTCTCTGGTGCTGTAAGTGGCACGTTCCCTGGTGCCAGCTGCTCCAGAGCCACCAGTCCTGCTTGTAGTGACCCTGTGGGGTGACTGAGGTGAGGATCAGACACCTGGGCAGGGCAGACCACCGAACCCCTGCAAGAAACAGCTCTTTGGAAGTATTTCCATGACTCTAGAAGTAAATGTGGTCTCTGAGTGATG
Source organism: Acanthornis magna (assembly GCA_036785705.1). Taxonomy (NCBI): domain Eukaryota; kingdom Metazoa; phylum Chordata; class Aves; order Passeriformes; family Acanthizidae; genus Acanthornis; species Acanthornis magna. The sequence goes on from JAWUZG010000090.1 coordinate 22,720,354, forward strand.
TCAGGTTGGTCCCTGAAATGAACCACAACCTTGTTTATAAATGCTCCAGAAATATGTTACAAAGCGCTTCAGTGATCTTGCTTAAAGCATTTGTAAGAACTGATTATTAAGGCTCACAAAATCACAAGTGAGAGAAGCCAGAAGGGAGGTCTGTGTGGGCTTCTCTGTCGAAAAGATGCAGGTTGATGAAAACCCCAGATCTGAGGAGAAATGAAACACGAAGGTGAGCATGAGGAGTGGATGTGGCTTGCAGCTCACTGCAAGCTCCCTTCAAGCCTGCAGGGAGAAGTGGCCTCCAGTTGATAGAGGGAAAACTGAATGGGATTGGAGAAAATCAAATGGGGATGAGAGCAATGCAGCTGAGCATAGCAGATGGGTTGGATTGCTGTACCTGTCTGTATCCCTCAGTGCAGGGCTTAGCAAAGCCTTTGGTGAGAAGCCTGCAGCCATGGGCTTTCTCCATCTGCCTTCCACAGTATTGTTGTTCTTGGTATATTTTTAATAAATGAAGTGAAATCTCACAGGTGAAGCAAAGTCTAGAATGGGTTCCTATCTGTTTTAAAGAGTTGACAGTGAGGAGGTTTGGGGCTGCTTTTCTACTGGAGCATCCTCAATGCCTGCAGTGTTCTAACTTGCTCCTGGGCAATCTGGGTTTTGGCAGAACAGATGGACGTGCCTGGACCCCCAGGCCATCCATGCTGAGCCCCTTGGATCAGGAGGTCTGTGGGACAGGTGACACAGGAGCTTTCAGCTGGCCATTGTCCACCTGCCCTTCCCTCGAGAAGCTCCTCCTGAGGGTTATGCCCCCAGCCATGGGTGAGGCACATGGGGTGGGGAGAGCACCCCTGCCCTGTGTAGCCCAGGGGAAAACACTTCCATTTTCCATGGATTTTCTTATTTCATCTCAGCATGGCTCCTCATGGGCAATCTGGAGGTGAAATTAGCTTGGACCACAATTCTGTTTGCATTTCACCACACTGCTTCAGTGGTAAGCAGCGCTTTATTTTAAAAAGTTTCCTTTTGGGGATGTGAAAGTACAGCTAATAGTTGCTAGTAATTTAGAGAGGAAAAAAACTTGTATCAATGCAAAAAAAAAAAAAAAAAAAAAGTAATCAACAGCAGTTCTGCAACAGTGATGTACATCCCAGGGGGAAGAAAGAATCCTTCCAAAAAAGCCTGGCAGTTCAGCGCTGTTCCAGCTCCCAGAAGACCAACCAAGCTAGGGAAAAGTTGGAATGGAAACGCGTCCACCCTTTTGAGATGTTGTATATGAAAACTCTCAGACATTAATTTTCAATTTAGAAAGAGAGAAAAGCAACCTTTATTTTTGGTCTACAGTTTCACAAAACTCCATTTCTATATATACTTAACTTCAAAGTTTGCCAATGAGGCTACTTGGCAGCATCAGTAGAGAGAGAGGATATATCAGCTATCATATGTGTTAGAAGCAAACCCAGGATAAACCTTCAGTATTGCTGATTTCTGATGACCTTATCAAAATACCAGATAGATTTGATGTTCCCATTAAAATGTGAGCTCCTGAAATAATGCTGCTCCTGTGAGACTTGTACCTTCTATTAAGAATGAGTCAGCTTCTAGCCTTGGGTTTCTGGGTAAAGGAGCTGAAAATATCAACAAGCTGCAATACACCAAGCTAGAAATCAGAAAATGAGAGAAAAAAAATTCAAAATTATTTTTTAAGATTAAATGACATATTTGGCTTGAAATTCTGAGTAGTTTGACAACTCTGAAATCTTGTTGGATCAAACTTGTTTTTGTGCTCTGACAGTGACACAATCTGACTTTGGTGTCATGGTGCCCTGATCCTGCAACAAATTAATTAAGGGTTTGGGGTTAAACAAACACAGGATCAATCTTTCTGCTTCACAAAATGGGACTGAATTTTTTTTCTTGATGTGTGACAGTTTCGTGATATTTAAGCATATGCTGGATTTTTAACCTTAAATACCATTTATCTATTTCCCTCCCAAGGAGCATTTTGTATTTGAAGTGTTTTATCTGGTGACTCATATTATCTGCAAATAATCAAGCTCAAATACTAATTGCTTTTGAAGACAGAATAAAGGATGACATTGTTCTGGATCATCAAAAGCAATTCAATCTGTTCCTCAAGGCAAGAATAAAGGTTGCAGCCTTGTTTACAAAAATGGGGAAGGCAAAGGGCCACTTTCTTTCAGCGGTGCAGATGGGTGAGGAGAAGCAGTGTTCAGATTTGGGTCATACAATGCTACAGCTCTACCGAGCCTCTTGAAAGTAGCACTCAGTTAAGAGGCAGTGGTGTTCAATCCGGAATAAAATGAACAAAATATTCTGGAGTGCTTTTTTTACAGCTCTACAGCCTGGGCAGTGTTCGGCACCAACTGCTTTGTAGAAGATTGCTTCCCTGGAGCTCTCACAGACTGTGCCCAGGCACCAGGGCTGGTGCCCCTCAGTGCCCAGGGGCATGGCCACCCTACAGCCAGAGGTGTTTTCTCACAGCGGCCCCATCAGTGAGGGCAGGGCTGTGGATCCAGAACTCTCCGACAATAGGTTTCCTAAAGCTTAGGTTGTGTTTTGAAGGGTCAGGAGAAAGCACAGACTTTTCTGTTCTCCAGAAACTGCTGGTTAAGTCAAGAAGACTGAAAAATAGCAACAGCCATTCCCAGCAAAAATAACCAGCTGCAGTCACAGTCTCATCTCTAGCCCCCTACATGTCGTCCTTTCAGAACTTCGTCAGGAGCGTAGCAAAGGACAGGAGAGCTGTTTGAAAAACTAGAATCATAGAATAATGGCATTGCTGCTGGTTGGTTTGCAATGGCCAACCCAAATCTCTGGCCTCCCAGGCTCCGGATTTAAGAGCCTGGAGGGAAAGCTGTATGAGGAGTGGCTTGGTCTATTTAGCCTGGAGGAGACTGAGGGGAGACCTTAGTGCAGTTACAGCTTCCTCGGGAGGGGCAGGCACAGATTTCTCTCTGGTGATCACAGACTGGACCTGAGGGAATGGCCTGAGGTTGTGTCAGGGGAAGTTTAGGTTGGATATCAGGAAAAGGTTCTTCCCCCAGAGGGTGCCTGGGCACTGGAACAGTCTCCCCAGGGGAGCGGTCACAGCACCAAGGCTGACAGAGCTCAAGAAGCATTTGGACAATGCCCTTAGGCACATGCTGTGACTCTTGGGGATGGTGCTGTGCAGGGCCAGGAGCTGGACTTGATGGTCCTTGGGGGTCCCTCCCAACTCAGCATGTTCTGTGATCCTGTGAATAATGATTTATTGCACATTAAAATACTTACTGCTGGGTTGAAATGACAAATGTACACAATCCTATGGCTTTTGTTTCCAAACGACCCGCTTTTCAAAGAGGAGAGGATGACCTAAGGCTTAATTGTTCCTTGAGCAGCCTTTGTTCCACTGATGCTGGGAAGTCATTTTCCGGGCAGTGACACCTGCTGACCCGAAGCATCAGGGATGAAAGCAGCCCCAAACATGAAGTGACCCATGCTTGGTGCCTGTTTGTGCTGCACATACTGACCCAGAACCCCGGTGTGCAGCAGCCTGGGCTGCGCTCGTGTGTTGACGCCAGACCAGCATGTGGTTGTGTTGGACAAACAACTCCCTGTGCCAAAATGCCCCCAGCCTGGTGCTGCCTTGGGGCTCCTGCTGACCTCGGGTGGTGCGATACAAGTCCTTCTACCCCAGACTGGTTCAAATGCATGCTTGAAATGCAGTTATTTGGGAAGGCAGGGACTTTCTCCTAGAAGGTTTGGGTGCTGTGCCTCCGATGGCACGTGCCTGCAGCGGAAGATGATGACCTGCACATCCCCACCGCAGCAAATGGCATTGCTGCTGCGGGTAAGGATACAAGATCACGCTTGGGCAAACCCGAGACTTGTTATCTCCTCACCTGGGATTCATCACGTCGTTGCAGGGGCATGGTAACACAGATGTGGAATGACTGAACCTTTAAGGGACTTGTGGATGTCATGTGCTCCATTTTGGGCTAATTTTGACATTGGAGCGGGTCACTTAGGGCAGTGTCCAGCTGAGTTTTGGAAACCTCCAAGGACAAAAAATCCACAGCCCTTCTGGGCAATCTCTTCCAGTTTTTGCAGTGTTGTTTAGTTTTTTTTTCCTTATATCCAAACAGACTTTTCTTTGATGCAATTTTTGTCTGGGCCCATGAATTTTCTCACCCCTTTTAGAGTGAGATAAATTGCAAGTTGCAGATGAGGAGTGCCCGTCGTTTTCCCCTGTTGAGACCTTGTGCATGCTGCTTCCCTTCTACTACCAGTTATCCTGGATTGCAGACTCCTCCTCCAGCTCCGTGTGCCTCGGAGATAACCAGCCCTTCCTCAGCTGTGACTGTCCACTTGGAAAGCTGGAATAGCTTCTGCTGTCAAAGCAGGAGAAAATCTGCTTTTAGGGAGAGGAAGAGAGGCTGGCTGTCTTGACCTGCTCCAGCTGCAGCTCCCGTGTTCAGATGCTGCACACTCACACCCAGCCTGCCTGTGCTGTCCATGTGCTTGGCATAGGTGACCGTGGGAGAGCTCATCTTCAGAATGCAAATTAAGACAGAAATTACAGTGTTCATGTGTTTGTTTGTTTGTTTTCTTGCTTTCCCCCAGTGTTTAGCTGCAGTATTTATGTTATTGGAAAGCCATGGGCTCTCTGTGGAGTTGTCCTGCACCCCAGGATAAAAGGCAAACATGTTTGGGGGAGCTGATGGGGGTGGGGGGGAGCAGTGCATTGGAGAAACATGGATAAAATAATCCTCAAGCAATTAATTTATTTAGGGATGACAAAAGAGCTAGCAGGTGATTCCTTTGTTCTTTGACAGGGACAATAATCTTTTGTCTATGTAAAGACCTTCAAAAAAAGCTTTTAAAGTTGAATCCATCAGAATTTTTTCAATGAAGCATTTTTGACAGAATATCTTCTGATCAAAATTAAAAGGATTACAAAAAATAGCCAAAAATACTACAAAACAGTCATAAATCTGTAGAGGAAAAATCTTTCAATTAATAAATTGTTCATTTTAAAAAATCTGGAATTTCACAGTGATATTTTTAAAGTTATATGTTCTGTAGGGTTTTTTTAACATCACGGCTGACATGTCATGAAATCATCACAGCGCATAATAACATCTTATCATTTCTAGCTCAGAGTGTTGCCTGTTTGTTGTAGTGAAACAGTTTGGCACCTGATCAAAGTGTCTCCTGCCTGTCTTGTAAAAAAAAAATAATGTCAAACTTCCATTACAACACAGACAGGAGACACTTTGATCTAGAAAAGAAAATATGTTAGTGTTTACTAAGTGGCAGATGGTTTTAATAGTTCTAAAATGAAACAGAATAAAAAAATAATAAGATATTCCTATAGAATATGCAGGACAAATGAAATGCCATGAACTTATATGAAAAAAAATCTAAACCACAGATAAAAGGCAGGAAAGAGCATTTCTTAAGAGTGACTTATTTTTGGTGAGGGTTTTTCCTTTGCCATTTGCTTTTGACCAGGCTGGGTTTGCCAGGCTCTGAGTCTGCCCTGTGCTCTGCTCCTGGGATGGGGGCACGGAGCTGGCAGGGCTGTGAGGCTGGAAATGCCTGACTTGTTTAAAAAGAGAGATGAGGTTGACCCATCTGACAAGGATGACTCCTGAGTTGTTGCCATTCGCTTGTTTAATGTCCAAAAAAAAATTCCAGATCAGCAAGAGCCTGTTTTTGGCAGATACGTTTCTTAAACAAAAATAAAAGCCAAAAGAGCTGCCTGATCTGGAGCACAAACTTGAGACAGTTATCTGTGGTACTTGGGGATCTGTTCCAGGAAAGAGCGTGCAGAGCTCCACGTCTGAGCCCAGATTTGGGAGCTGGGTGCCAGCGCCACACCATATGTGTAAGCATATAACAATAACTTCTTCTTCTATTATTATTATTATTATTATTATTAACAATAACATTTTAATTCCAGCATCAAACAGAACCATATGATAGTGTGCACACAATGAACAGCATCCAGAAATAAACACACACACATAGTCATCACAGAAATGCCCCCTGGCAAGAGCAGAGGGAAATCAGACCAGCTCCAGGCTGGCTTACCAATATGGTTTAAATCAGTGTAAAGCAAAGATGTCCTTTTCTGTTGCAGGTCATCTAGCTGCCTTACCTGTCTGCAGGATGGAGCCAGCACAGCTTGCAGGGTGTCCTGGAAATGTTTCACCATGAGATTCTTTATCTTTATATATTTATATTTTCTCTGTTTGGTGTCAGTGGCTTTCCACTGTGCTATTCATAGCAGACCACCATGGAAAGCAAGGCCGTGGCACATGAAGGGTTACCGCAGGAGGAAGCACAGGGAAGAGGAAAGACAGATTTCAAGCCTCGAGTCAGCCAAAAAGCTGAAATTGTAGGAAGCTGCACTGAAAAGATGAAAAAAATAAAGAAAAGAAAGGGAGATTTGAATGGATCCAAGCCTGCTGAGCGGTATAAAGGAGAAAAACAGTGCCGGCATGAAACTCTTCCAGCTGCTTTCCACAGAGCCGGCACAGCAAATTTGTCACAGGAAATAAAGCAGAGAAAGGGAGTGAGATGGGCCAAGGCAAAGAGGGCACATGGAGGGATGCTTTCTACCTCCAGCAAGGCCAGAGTGCTGAGCTCACCTCTGCACGAGGGCCTGGGACCAGCAGCGGATTTTGGGTGCTCTCGGAGAGCACAGCAGGGATGTGGATGGGGTTAGATGGGGAAATGTCCCCTGGGACTGGGAGGCTGCACGCCAGGGTGCCTCAAAGGAGGGCCACCTGCAGTCCACTCACGTCATCATCATCATCATCATCATCATCATCATCATCATCATCATCATCATCATCATCATTATCATCGTCATCGTCATCGTCATCGTCATCGTCACCATCATCATCGTCATCACCGCCACGCCTTTGGTCTCCCATTCCTTCTGCAGCTCCAGCCCAGCAGCACCTGCCCTGGGTGCTGGTGGCTTCTACCGGCAGGAGAAGAAAATTAATGAAGGAAGAGGGAAAGACTTGACATTGCGTTCTCGTGTCCAAGAGATATCATGCCTTTCCCAGCCGAGGAGATGAAGCAGTTATGAAGCAGACGCCTTTCAGGTGGGACACGGCATGTCAGGAATGCCCACAGGGGAAGATTACCAGCCATGCCTGGTGGGAAGGCACTGCCATCACGCCCTGCTGTCAACCAACGCTGCGAGAGACTGAAATGTTCATGGTTAATGACCCAAAACAATCGACCATTTGGGGAGGCGGCAGGGCGCTTTGCACCCCCCGGGGGGCAGAAAGAGGTGAGTTTTTGGGTGTGTAATGGCCAACCTCTGATCTGCATAAGACTGAGGGGCTGAACAATCACCACCCGAGGCTACAAAGAGGCTTTGAGGCTGATAAGAGGCAGATCCTATTGTCCCCTCTTACATAACTCACTCAACTGTAGAACTCCCCCACATCTGCCCCTGGGAGAGGTCCTGAGGGTTTTCATCTCTCCCGATGGGGCATTCCTGGCTCAACAGCTCTCACCTCTTGGAAGGTGTCATAAACCATCAGAGACCCCCAAAGCACCCCCAGACCCATTTCTGAGGCTTCCACTAGAGGACTGAAAGCCCCCCAGCCCCCCGGGGGAGGTACCTGGGTGTTCCCACTGAGTGTATTTGTACCCATCGGATTTTGTGTTGAACGACCTTTATTCCCACACCCAAGAGATCAACACTGTGATCATCACTTTGACCCAGGGACACTAAATTGCAACAATCAAGTCTTGTCCCGAGATCCATGGGCGGTGATACGTTTCTACTCTTATCCTTTCTTTCCCTTGCTTTCTTTTCCCTTATACATTTTCTTAAGTGAGTGATATTTTTAAACTTTCGTAATGCCATGTTACTATAGATAATAATAACCAAAACAGCTACGTACCTGTTTTCCATTGCAGCCAAATTGTTCTAAAATAAACCCTATGTGTGTGTATATATATATACACATATATACACATATACACACATAAATATACACATACACATATATATGTGTATATATACATACACACACATACACATATATATACACATATATATACATATATATACACACACATATATATAGATATATAGATATATAGATATATATCTTTACAAACACTGATCATCCAGTGTCCTTCCACTCTAATCTATCGCAAGGGATCTATTAACAAGAACCTGGGTTACCCTTGCCTTCTGGGCCTGGTTGTAACAAACCCATGCCAGATGGGACCCTGGAGCTGTGAACCCAACTGCAGGGGGATGGGATGGTATGGGGAGCAGTTACCAGCAAAGAGGATGTTGGGTTAAATGCCATGGTGTTGTGCAAAAAAGCACCAGAAAGAGAACTGATGGCTGGTCCTGCAGGAAAAGAAAGTTACAAGAAAATTGGAATTTTTTACAAGGGTATGTAGTGATAGGACAAGGGGCAAAGGCTTTAAACTGAAAAAGGGTGGGTTTAGTTTAGGTATTAGGAAGAAATTTTACTGTGAGGTGAAGGTGAAATTTTACTGAGGATGGTGAAGCTCTTGGAACAGGTTGCCCAGAGAAGCTGTGGATGCCTCATCCCTGGAAGTGCTCAAGGCCAGGCTGGATGGGGCTCTGAGCAACCTGGTCTAGTGGAAGGTGTCCCTGCCCATGGTAGGGAGGTTGGAATGAGGTGATCTTTAAAGTCCCTTCTAATCCAAACCATTCTATCATTCTACAAAAAAGTTTTTATGGGTAAAAGCCATGAGGTTAATGAATCTGTAGCAGCCAACCTGAGATGCACTTTGTGTTTTTCACCTTTGGTATTTAGAAAAGGCGTACAAGAATTAGCTCTAACACATAAAAGAAGATCCGGGCCTGTAACTACTGTAACTTGTGGGGTCACTTGGGGTCCTCTCTGGGAAGAAGTGAGCAGGAAGAGGATGGGAAAGAGCTTTCAGTGAGACATACCGACAGAAACAAAAGCAAGTTGTGGCTCTGCTCTTGAAGGTGGCAGGTTAGGAGCAATGGCCTGAAGCTGAAGGAGGAGCAGGGTTCAGTTTAGACTTTGAGATAAGGGCTGAGCAGTGAGAAGTCACCCACTGGGCTGAAGCTTCCTGGACATACATGGAGCTTGGCAAATGATTCAGAAATGGCTCCTGCCAGTAGGAAATGTTTGTCTAAGCACAGCTGCCTCGGCCATGTTATCCAAGAATAAAGTCAGAGTTTCTGAGAGACAGCACTAAACCTATGTCATTATCAGCACTGTGTTTTCAAGATGAGTCTCCAGATAATGACACTAATTCTGTTTCTCAGGCAAAATATCCGTGTGATTTGCTGGAGGCTGTGGGCAAATAATGAACGTCCCTCAGAGTTCGATACTGCAAATGTTTTTGCTCAGAAATCAATCTGTTGATTGAGGAGGTAATTTACTGCTAGAAAAATTGTGTTGTCTCCCAAATCCAGCCATGAGCTTTAGGAGACGAGGCTAGTCAGATGTGTGCTCTTTACTTGGTCAGAACACGCTTGAGCTCCTGCGCTCACTGCTTCCTCCCCTGCCTCCTCCTCCTCTTCCTTGGCATCCCAGTGCTTCAGGTGCTCTGAGGCAGATTTTGTGTTCCTACAGGGCTAGTTCAGTGTGATGAATATATGGGGAGGGAGCACTGGAGGCAGCTTTGTGCTGTCTGCCCAAGGATCCTTGAAAAGGCTGGGCACCTCGTTGTGACATGGAACAACAGTTTGGAGATAATGATAATGTAAGACATATGTCTAAGAAGCTGCTTATAATTTTTAAAAAAATCTTTTCCCTCTTCGTTCAAGGTCGCAGGATCAAAAAGCCACAGCAGTCCAAGTATGGCTGTTCTTAAAGCTCAGGACTAAGTACCAAACCCAGCTAGGCCAGACTCTGCAGAACCCATGCAAGGAGATAGTCTTACACGGTGATTTGTATCAGCACACTTGTATAGAAACATCATGTTGGATGCATCCAGTGTGATCACTGGAACGTGTAAAACAAATGCCTTCGGGAGCACTTCAAGGTTTGTGGAAGCTTGAGTGGGTTGGAAAGGCCTCTAGGTCCCAGGAGAGCACAGCACAGCTCAGGGAGCAGCTGCTCCAGCCCCCGAACCCCACATCCCTGCCTGAAAATGTGGCCCAGTTCATCCCAGTTAGAAGTCTCTAACAAGCTTGTAACCTAAAACTAGAAACACAGGAGCAGATTTTGTCATCTGGGCTCACCCAGAAGTCTTCCCTTGGGAGTGATTAAAGCTATTCCAGATGGCAGCAGTGACAGCCGCTGCCCTCCCAGCACCAGATGCCCAACCTGCACAAGAACAGACCCTGCCATCTCCCCCGGCCCCACTGCCCAATAGCCCAAGCACCGAGCAAAACTCACACCAGCTTTCCTGCCCAGACATGTTTTCTATCAAAACTTAGCAGCCATAAAATATTGAAAGTTTGGGGAAGAAAGGTAGCAAAACAAACTTTATTGCTATTTCCAGAGCTGTTTCCTAAGGCACAAACACAAGTTTCAGGGAAAACCATGCCAGGCTGGTGACTGCTTTCCACCTTCCAGCTCAGCCTCCTCCTGCTTTCCCTTGCTGCCCACCCTTCAGAAGCACGTTCCTACCTGGTCTGCAGACAAAAAAACCAAAGAGAGCCAGCAGCTGGATCCTACAGGGGACTTCTCCTGTGGCTTCAAAAATATGGGTGGGGAGAGGGGAAAAAGGAGTTTTCGGTTGTTAGTGCTTTGCTCTTTTGCTCTGCTAGGTCATGTAAAAACAGATGCAGAAAGACAAGATAAGGAACTCTGTGGTTTCATCTTGTAACCTCAAACAGCAAACACTCCTCAAAAACAGTTTACTATGTGGTCATGTTGCTTCGAAGAAAGGATAAGAAGCCCAACTGAAAAAAACACAATATAGTAATTGAAAAGTAATATTTAGTCACAGAGGAGCTATAAATAAAATAGAAGATGCCTTGAGACATGAAAGCCTCAACAACTCAATAGCATCTCTCTCTCAGGAGGCTTCTTCTTCTTTTTCTCTTGTGGAGATGCTTCAGTTGCTATTGATACAGGCACCTCCTCCCAACAACGAGCTAAATTGTTTACCCACCCCCCTCAAGCCCCATTAAAATAGATGCTTTTCAGCAAGTGCCAGGAATATCCTTATGTGAAATGTGCTAAGATGTTGCAACTTCTATTCAGTTTATTTTGAGTCAGTACAGCGAAGCAGCATGAGGCAGGGCTCTGAGGCTGGAGACAAACATAGAAAGGAGAAGTTCATTAATTTATAGTAATTTTGAACTGCTAAGTTTCGTTTTCATGTGTTCTGCTAGGATGGTACTACAGAACACGTTGAACATTTTAAAAAAAACAAACCAAAAACATTAAATACTAATGTTAACTATAGCACTTAGAGCTTCACAGAAAAAACAGATGTTCTCTAAATGCAGATGTTGCCAGGACTGAAATAACAGCTGGCATATACTGATAATTACTAATTGGACTCATTCAGTGGGTAGAGCTTAACAGCGGTGGAGTAAAGACTGAGTAACAGACTGACTCCTTCCCCTGGCTCCAGAGAGTAATTGAATTTCTGCTTTGGCTTCCCTTTCTTCTTCCTTTTCCTTACATTTTTCATTTCAGCATGGTTGGTGCCTTCCAACAACCTCTATTTCCTCTCCCCTCGCCCTGGGTACCCACCCCACGGTGGCAGGTCCTGGAGCAGGTCCCTGCTGGCAGCTGCCAAAGCCACCCTGTCCCCAAGGCAGCTGCCAGCAGGGAAGGAGGTTCAGAGCAATCAGCCTGAGAGGTGTCACCCACACTGGTCCACTTCACACCGAGGGCAATGCCCGCTTGATGCCAAGCATGGAAACTGAGCTTCAAACACAATTTTGGTGCAGAGAGTGCAAAGTCCCACTAAGTGGCACAAGGCAATGGCAGGAATGTCACCTTGACCCCGAGGGGTGACACCTGGAGCTGCGTGGGGCTGTGGGCAGAGGAGACACGGGAGCAGCAGCTGAGAATCCCAGGCTGTTTGTGCTGTGAGTGGTAGCTCCTGCTGTTAGTCATGGGCACTCTGAACAAAAATGCTGCCTCACACATCAAGGGGCAGATGTGAAAAACAGACTGACTTGATTTAAAGTAAACATGAGAAAAACAAATCCACCCAAACCCTCACGCCCTGTTATCAGAAAGGTACCAGGCTGTAGGAATGCTGTGGGTTAAATTAGCTTGTAATAGCTGATTTTGAGTTACATTTTTTTTTTGGTGAGAAAAGCGAATCAACCAGTTTTTCCTAAGGACTGGAAAATGCCAAGAGCTGTAAGATACTTATTTTAAAGATCATCTTCAGAGATGTGAGGATGATTCAACAGTAAAGCTGGATTGTGGCCAAACATATGTGAGGAAGAGTCCCACTTCCAAGGTGCAGTGGGTCATTCTGCCTGTCCACACAAAAATTCTGTCTACGGGTCTCCCTCCTCCCCCTTGGGATACCAGAAGATCCCCTTTCCTTCTTTCCTGGGGAAAACTGTACTACTGGGATGGAAGGAAGGGAAAGGAGTATATCCATGTGCTTTCCACCTATCTCCTTTTCTTGGTGGATTTAGATCAAGAAAGAACTGTACATGAGTTTTGAGTCAAGGCGCACTGGGCTTGGATTAAAATCCCTCCTTTGTGAGGCAGCTGTTGGCTATTGCCAGCTCCAGCAGCCCAAGCGCTGGTGAGCGGTAGCCTTTGTGGCCGGGTGGGTCCTCTGCCCATGGAGAGGGGGGCAGAGCCAGAGCCTGGGCACAGCCACCACAGCCACAGGGGAGGTCTGGGTCCCTTCAGCCCCAAAGGCTCGGTTCCCCGGAGCCATCTGTGTACAGATACTGATACAGGCGTGCACACTCACACGGGGTTTTTCTGTGCAGGGTGTGGTTTGACGCTTCCTCTGCTGGTTTCACTGGGTCAGAGATACACTGTGCAATGAGCAGCCAGGAGGTTTCCTCCCTTTTGAAGAGGATGTCTGGGAAAAGAAGCCCTGCCTTCTCCAGGCCCCAGGGGAGCATACCTGAGTGTCCCTCAGAGAGCCCCTCTAATGCCCCCGCCTGCCCCCAGAGCACCTCGGCATTGCCTTGCCAGGGCTGGGCTGTCTCTCCTCTCTGCTGGGTGGGGGTTTCACTGTGCCTCACACTTGTCTTCCAGATCCACCATTTGGCCATCATTGCTCTTTTATTTCATATGTATATAAATTAATTTTAGGTACATATACACCAATAATTATGTATGTATGTCTCACTACTTCCCCACGTGTGTCCTGCTGTCCTCCCACACCTGTCCTTCCATGTTTTCCTACATGTCTTGCCACGCTCCCAGGTGTCCCTCCCACCTCACCTCCATATGTCCATGTGTCCCATCACACCTCCCATGGTCTCCCATGCCCCCACAGGCACTTCCCGTGTGTCCCACCTGTCTCTTTGCACCTTCTCAAGTGTCTCCGTGTGTCATGCATGCTCCTCGCACCTTTCACACATCACACCAAACCTCCTGCATGTCCCCAGCGGTCCCCAGCGCTTGTCCCACTGTGCCTCCATGCCTGTCCCTTGCAGCCTCCCTGTGTGTGCCCCACCAGCTCTCCCAGGTGCCCCGTTCCGTACTGTCCCTGGGCACCAGAGGCCACTGACATCTTGGTACAACGTGCTACCAAACCCTGAGGTGACACTTTCTGGTTTTGGGAGAAGCAGCAAGGTTACCATCTAAGATGAAATCAAAAACCCCTTTCCTCGTGCGACAAGCACTGCTTATTTCCAGCCCACATGAGCACAGTCTTGAGTGTTTTGGTGTAAATTGCCTGCCTGTGACACACAAACCGGTTCCTGCAATGAGAGTGCAGGCGGCTCGCTGGCTCCTTTGGTCTGGGGCTGTCTCAGCTTTCAGGATATAACACGTCCCCAGGAATTATTTCAAGCTGTAGCAAGAAAACACATGGCAAACTGTCCAGCTGCTTGCAGTAGCCCTGCAACAAGATCTGTATTGTGAAAGTATGACTAAAGATGGCAGGAGAGAGAGGGTGCCCCATGGCATAGCTGCGTGGCCAGGTGACTTCTGCTCTAGCTAACGTAGGTTGTTATTGACAACCAGAAAGCAATAAACCTATTGCTACATGCTTTTTAGGCCAACTTTTGGCTGACAAACAAGGAACCTGATGGACCTTCCCAAGGCTGGTATTCTGGTGTTTGCTTTGGGTATTGACATTTCATATCCCATTGTTAAGTTCTGGGAAAAAATTCAGTTATTGATTGGGACAGAGCTGTCTTTGTAGAAAGGTGTAGGGGCCTTGTTTTCATATTATTTGCACATCTTCTGATTTTCCTGGGCGTGGAGAGGGAAAGGCTGCGCCCGTGACACTGCGTGGTGCAGACACCTCCCACCCTGGATGCGGACAGCGTGCCTGGTGGAGAAGGCTGGGTTGTGTGGGTTAGACTGGTTTCACATCCAGCCCAGCATTCATCTCCAGATGTGACCAGATGTTTTGGGAGGAGGGAGGACAGGGCTTTCAATGCTTCCCCTGCCAGGCTCTGAGATCTTTGCTCACTTCCTGCAGGTTCCTAGTGCTCGACTCGCTTTCTTGACTGCTGCCGAGGGCTGAGCTCGTGCTTTGGTGGACACTAAACACAGGACCCGTCTCTGGTCTGTGCAGAGCCTGTGTGAACCTAGGACTCTTTCTCCCCCCTCAAAATATATGGTTTTGCAGTTGAACATGTAGAATGTTCAGCGTGTTCAACTGGACAATTCTGTCCCAATCAATAACTGAGTTCTTGCAGCTGAACATGTTGAATTTCATCTGCCCTTCGGCCCCTCACTGTCTGCAGTTCTCACAGCCTGTCCTTGTCCTCAGACAGCTCCTTATCAGTGGCCAGCTCTCTCACCTTCCTCCTCACCCCTTTTCCAGGCCGTTTATGAAGGTACAGAGCAGCCGAGGTCACTGCACAGACCCAGACCCCAATGGAAGGTCACTGCTATCACGCTGCCATTTGAGAACTGTCTGTCTTCTCCTGACCTCCGTTTCCTGTTTTTCAGCCCATTGTTTGTAGACAGCAGGACCTGCTTTCTTATGCCTGAATGGCTGCATTTCCTGAGGAGCTTTCTCTGCAGCCTCATTTCATCCCCAGCAGCTTCCTGGGCTGATGGAGCTGTTGTGCCCACAGGAATGGTGTGCTGGTCCCAGCTTGCCTGAGCCTTGGCATGGTGGAATATGTGCCTGCAGCTCCAGAGAACCCCACCACCCCGGCATTTTTGGTAGAAACACATGTGTTTTGGGTCCCCCCTATGGTCACTGTGGGGCAACAGCTCTGGACTCTCCATGGGGCTGATCTCTGCCCATCATCCACGGGTCCTGCAGCCCCTGACTCAGGGCTGAGCAGCAAACAGCAATGGGCTCAGCTCAGCAGAAGTTTGTAGGAACATGTGGCTAATTTGGTGTATGCACATGGGACTGGTGTGGTTTCTGAACAAGCCCAGGTGATTTTGCAGCTGGGATGGGGCTCAGAGCACATGTTTTTAACACTGCTGTTTTTCTCCCGTGGTGGTGAGTCAGGTCTAAGACCTTTGTTAACTCTGCTCTTTCTGTTTCTCCTTGAGGCTGTCGAGCACTCAGGGTTTATCCCCAGCAGTCCCACTGGGCTGCCCCTCACCAGCAGCACCTGAGGGGTCTGTGCAGTACCTGCTGTAGCACCATGACAGCACACCCTGGATAGGCATGGCTCCCCACAGCTCTGGGTGACAAAAATAACACAAAATGGCGACAATTCTCCTATTGTTTTATTTCATGACAATTTTCTTCTCCCTCCTTTCTCTTTCCTCACTGAGGGACGTTTTGGCAGTTTGCAAACATCCCCCTGTTCACATTCACTGAGTGTTACTACAGGCATTTCTTTCATGTGACAGCTTGAAAAAGGGATGTGAAAGCTTTCCTTCTTGTCTTCCTGGCCTTTCCCTCCATCATCTGACCCTCATGAATGCTCTCCAGCAAACAGTTTGCCTTTCTTGCATGGTAGAATCTGGAAATAATTGCCTGCCACAGCACTTACTTCTATCAGTGAATAAGCTTGTGTAATTGCGCTGTGGTCTTTGCTCCACAGTTCATTTTCTTAGCTCAGAAATGTGCTTTTATTTTTTTTTAACCATCGCATATATTCTGTTTATCCCCACAATTCATTGTTGCCAATAAAGCAGGAAAATAAGGGATAATCACCACTTAAATGCTTTAAAACTGATGCCATGTGTGGGGGGAAAAAAAAAGCCCAAAACAAGAAAAAAGTCCTACCATCCTCAAAGGAACGTGCATCAAATGTGCTCTAGCCAAAGTACTTGCTTTTCCTGATGGATTATATAAAAACTCAAGGTCCTGATAATCTGACAAGCCAGGGTTTGATTCCTTGAATCCCCAACCACAGCTCAAAAGTTGGCTGATTTGCATCAGAGGCTCTGTAGTTCTGGTTGTTGCTGATCATTTGTTTATAATTGGTACAGCAAGCTCTGGGAGCAGTGAATGTCATAATCCTGTGTCACAGTACAGCTCTAAGGAGATTGCTGATAAATAACAATAACATACACACACATAATGGATACAGACAGCAGCCAAACAGGACAATAATTGCTGTCTTGGGGCAGCTTATTACCTTAAATCAGACAGAAAGAGTTTTTGTGAATAGATGCCACCTTTGTAATTTCCTGAAAAAAAGGCCAATATACAGCTTTCAAAATACATGCCCTGAGAGATGTGCTTCATGTGACCAGGGAGGAGCTGTAGACATGTGTGTGCATTTTTTAAAATATTTTGATGGTATCTAGTATATGCCCCAGGCCTGGCCACAGAGAACTAAACTGTCTCTGTTCAATCTGGTTGGCACTGTGACCCAATCCTCACCGGAGCATCTGTTTCCTCACCTAGCATTGCTCCTGCACTCACCTCCCTGAACTGACCCAAACCCAGCTGATCCTCCCTAAATCGGAGTGATATTTCAGTGTCTTGGGATGGCTCCCCCCTTTCTCAAAGCCCTGGAGTCTCTGCTCTGCGTGCCCTGGTGCAGCTGCCCAACTTTCACACCTCTGAGCAGGACTACTTCAGGTTCTGCTAAAAGCTAAGGACGTCCACAATAGAACTGAGTGCCCAAAGCATTTCTCTCGCTCCAGTGTGAGCCAAAAGCCCAGCTACTTGGTTGCCCATCCATGGGCCTGTCTCTATAGGAAATTATTCTAACAGAAAACTCTGGGCAACCTTTGGCCAGACTCAACTACACATCCAAGCTGCTTTTTGCCATTTCCTGTATGCAAAGTAGTGGGAAACACAGGCGAAGTAGCTGCTTGTTTAACACATTTACCTCTATTTTACAGCTTGGGATTGATCTAAAGCAGTAGGACAGCATATCTGAATGCATACATTTTTAAGACGTAAAGGGGAAATCTTAGTTATGGTGAAATTTATGAGTGCTTTCCTAGGTTTGCATTCACTACCCTGTGGATCCTGCCTGAGATACACCATCAAGCCAACACCTTTAGGTTCATCTCTACAGATGAACCTCACAGCTGAAGTTCATCGAGTTGACAACTCCCAAGGAGGAGTCCCCACAAGGCGGATTTTCATCTCTGTGTTGGCTGGCATTAGTATGAAGTCAGAGGAGTTATTCTCAGTACATACTGGTTTAATTAAAATTAGTCGTATCCTCCGTCAGTGGAAATTATCAAAGAGGGAAATGTTAGGGAATTCTCTGCTGCTGAACTGTGGAGAAATGTATGCAGGAATGGGATTCCCAGGTCCCTCGCTCAGCTAATGAGGTGCACGGCATGGGCTGGGTCCCCTCGGTGCAAATGTGGGATAATCAGTGCAGCCTGGAATTGCACTCTCGGGAGAACCAGTCCATCATGCTCCCGCGCCTCAGCTCCAGCCTTCTTCCATTCTGAGTTAATAATAAACACAACCCGGATAAGTGATATACGTGACACGTTTATTACCATGTCCTTTAGAAGCAATTTCCTTTCTGCTCTGTTTTCTCACAGACAGTGTAATTACCAAGTTAAAGGGAACAGAGGAAAAGAAAAAAAAGTTTCCAGACTTGATCTTTCCCAGATGAAATGACAAAATTACTGAACCAGTGTATACTCCTCAGATCTGTAAGGAGATACACCTTAGGGTTAACAGCTGCATTTCAGCAAGTCTTCAAGTGCAGGGACGCAGTGAAATCAACTCCATTTAGGTACGGCTTAGCAGCAGGGGATTTTTACATGATTATACTGAAGCCATTGGTTTGTGCCTACATGGAAGGCAGGCACCGTGACATTCCTAGCTCTGTTTTGCAAAACAAACCCTGCCACCATTCCTGGCATAACAGACTGCTCCGTTCCATACAGGAAAAAACCCACAGTTGGAGCAGGTGACCATTGACTTTGTCAGAGTTAGGATTTCTCTGAAGCACTGCCTCGCTTGGGTTGCACAGGGCAAATGCCGTGAGCTTTGCATTTCTTATTCTTCCTGTCCACTCCACAGCCCCATCACCAGGGAACCTGTTCAATGGAGGACCGGAAAATAATCCCTCTATGGCAAATTGCTCAGCAGCAGGTGCCCTAAGCTGTCCTATGCGTAATAGCTGCATATTGAGCACGGCAGTGCTGGGTTAATGGTTGGATTTGATGATCTCAGACACCTTCTCCAACCTTAATGATTCTGTGATTCATAAACCAGAAGGCCGAGAGGAGTGTGAGTGAGGGTGTGCAGGCTGAGAAGCACAGGGGAAAAAAGGCCATTGGATTTCTCTGCACCAGTGTGCCCAGTGAGAAATATTTTCCATACATGCTTTCAGCTCCTTCTGCTTGGAAAGAAAGGACACAGCCCCGAGGCACGATCATTACAATGGGTTCTATGTAAGTTGCTCCTTATAAGCATTTGTCAAACTGCAGTGAGCACAGGACAGTGTGGCAATGTGTCCTCATTCAGCAGCGGCTCCCACGGGCGATGGATCATGCTGGGAACCAGGCAGACCGCTGCTGGGTTCTGGCACAGGGAGGCAAGCTAAGGTGCTTGTGTTTTAACCTCTAAAATCCCAGATTATTTGGCTTCCAACATCTTCAGAGGGCCTGCATTGAGTGTCTTGGTCCAAGCAGCAGGAGCACTGCCTGGATGGCAGGGCCTGGGTGTTAAATCATCCCCTGGGAAGTGCTCTCTGCTTCCCTGCTGGTCAGAGATTTGGAAACTCTCAGCATACTGCAAAGCTTGCAATTGGGTGAGTCTGCCCACTCCATATTAGCTTTCAAGAAGAGTAATTTAGCAGTAGAAAAACAAGGAGGCACAGTCAGCCAGCAGGAGGGTGATGTGATGGAGCAACAAAACAGATGTGCCGTGGTGTGAGGCAGACAAGGACCCCTCACTCACCCTTCTCCAGCATCGCCAGACCAAGAGCATGTCCAGCCCAAGCACGAGGAGGGTCAAACCCCTCTTCCTTGCGGAGAAAGTGTCAGGAGCTGGTTTTCAGGGCCTGCTGTCCCGTAGGGCTGGTCTTGAACGCTGCCTCTGTCAGGGCAGGCACTGGGACCCCCACGGAGCTCTCACACCTCTGAAAAACCTTATGTGTGACCCCTCATGGCCATCCCAAGCAGTCAGTGAGCCTGGTGCCCCAGCAGAGCTCCTGCTTCTTGCCAGGCAGCTGTTGATGCTGGCTTGAACGGGGATGTTTGCTACAGCCGAGGGCAGAGCTGGACACCCTCGGGTCGGTGACGCTGGGATATCCCCACAGTGTGGGTCACACATAAAGAACTAATTAAGTTTAGTCCTTCCGAGGCAGAAACCATGGGCCAGATTTCAGCTGGTGTAAATCAGCATGGCTCTGCTGGGGTCAATGGAACAAACCCAGCCTGTGCCAGCACAGGCTCTGGATCGGTGCCTGCCATTGTGCGCAGTCACAAACACTGCTGAGTGCCATGAAATTAGAATGAAAGATTAATAAAATCATATTTTGCATTGTCCTCAGCACAGACAGGCCATTTGAAATAGCACAGCAGCCACGTATTGTTGATGGCTCTGACCCATGTTGCTTTTAAAACGCACTGTTGTGTATAGAAATTAATATGGCTACATGGTGAAAAGCATTATTCTCAGCATTATTTGTTAATTTAGCCTTATGGCTAAACAATTCACTTCATTTAGCCTTACAGTTTTTATTTTAGATTGCACACAGAACTTCCAAGTGCTATATAAGCTCAGCTGTGCTCTAGACTGTATTCTTGGGAACTTAGGAGGTAGTGCCTCTCAGGGGTTTTCTCACAGAATATCCCCAATACCAGTTTGAACCAGGTGTGCTGGAGGAAACAGCCGTTCCCTTTTTCCTTTCCTCCTGCAGTTTCTGCAGAATTCATCTTTATTCTGAGATAAACTCTTGGACTTAAGGTTTCATTGCAATTTCCAATAACCATAGTCATTTGGCAAATCGAAGCCCACTCCTTTCCTTTAGCAATATGTATGATACTGAAAGACTTAATATGCAGACTTTTTGTTTTGAAGCAGTATCTCAGGACTATGTACTAGCCTAACACCCAGCCCCTTTTTCCCTAAATAAGAAAGGAAGTTTTTCTAAAGTCAAGCCATTTGCTTCCTATGGCTTAGACTCTGTTCCAGAAACGGCAATTGAATTTTGCAGGTTCTATCTCAAGCTTACTTGCTTAGGATATTAGAAGGTATTATTGCCTTAAAAGCAGTAATAGTAGATTTGCTGTTTAATCATATCACACTTCTGATTTGTAACAGAAACAAGTTTGTGGTCCAGCTGAAGACTGGGGCTGGGGAAAAAAAAAAAAAAAGCAGATCAAATTTCATTTCTTGGAGGTGTAATAGCCTTTATTCTTGCAATTACTCACCTCTGTCTTCTCAGATTAGAGTTAATTACTGGGAAAGATAAGCTGCTCTTTCTTTCATTGTTACAGCTGGGGTGATCCTGGATCAGTATGACTTGGTACATGTTCACTGCACTTTGAGAGACATATTCTCCAGTGAAAATTGACAGAACAATTTCAGCAGACACGAAATATTCTCCTGAATTTGCACAAGGCCTGCAGATGCTCCTGCCACAGAGTAAATTTCCATACAGACAGATCAGGAGAGCGGTGATGTGATGCTCTCTTAGAGATTATGAATTCATCAGGCCTCAAACGTGTTATGGCTTTGATTTCATGTCCATGGCACACCCAGGGTGGCTAGCTGTGCATTTCCTCATAGAGAAAGAGCCTTACTAGGCCAGCTGGATGACAATAGAAACCTTAACAGGCACCCTTTGGATATGCTGGAGGATTGTCAAGCATCTGCAGATCCTCTGAACTGGAAAAGATTTCCCAAACTAAGGGGTTTCCAAACAGCTGTTGTTAGGACAGCCTTGGTTCCTGGGCTCAGGTTTTATCCCTGCATTTCAGAAAACATCCTCATAGCTCAAACTGACAAAGCTTGGGATCTTGTGGTACAATCTCACCTGTGGAACCTTTATCAGACATATCTCAAAGGCAGCTCTGATTTCTCCTGGAACTCCTGTTCTGTGTCTGACCAGTTAAGACAGCTATTTTGGGCCACCAGATCTGTACTGTATGAATTACCATGGCAGATGGGTGAAGGTAAAACACTGATTCCTTTGGTAGCGTTAATGCCTGGAGTTCACAGCGGTATTCCCTTGATCTTAAGGATCCCAAAATATCTCTGTTTACCCAAGGACAGTGGAAGGAAAAAGGATTGTCTAGAGGGGAGTCAGGGCTGCTGCTGCTCTGGTCTGTCACTCTTCCCTTTCTCTCTTCTTCGACTGCTAAGGAAGCATGTTGATTTTAGCCTGATCCATTAGCACCCTGTCTCTACTCCTCACGGCATCCTAACTCAGCTCTCTGCCTGTGTCTGTACCTCTCTCTGATTTTGCACATCATTACCCACTGGTCATCACCCATTCAACTTCATTTTCTCATTACCCCTGGGAAACCTTCGCTGTCAGAAGCGGGACATGAGAGGGGTTCCATTCCCTGCTGCAGCTCCAGCTTTCGCTGGGAGGTGAGAGCAGTCAAAGCCAGCATTGCTCAGCCGCCAGCAGGGCTCTGGGCTGGGCGAGGGAGGCAGGGACAGCCTCAAGTCCCTCTCCACTGCTGCCTGAGCTGGGGTTCATTTCCTCTTAGCATTCTCTGCTTCAGCCCAGTTTGGTGAAACCCTTGGCTGTTACGGGTGGGCTGCGTTTTCCAAACATTTCCAAATATTCATGCACCATCATGCCTGACTTCCCACCTGTCTTATTTAAATCCCCCTTGAACACTCAGTCCTTCCAAGAGGCCTATAAATGCTAACCTAAGTCAAGATAATGTCATTATCACTGCCATCGATGAAGTAACTCATCAAGCGCTGAAATAAATCACTTTCCCCGGGGATTACAGCCTGAAAGCCAAATGTAATCAGCAAAGCTTGGGTTTGACAAGGCTGTCACAGATAGAATTCGTTTACTAATGAGTTCCAGCCTAGAAGTCCACATCAGTAATGTGTCTGTGGTTTTAATGAAACATTACAGAGACCTTTTTCTCAGTACTTTTTGCTTGTTAGATATGCTGTTTGTCAGATAAGTCTTCCCACTTGATGAGCAAGTTTTTTTCTCCCTCTTCCCCCAGCTGAACAATAGGTCTCTAAGCATTGTGCTGCCAAATGCTGTTTTCTAAAAATCTTGTTTGATCCTTTGGAATCAGGATCAAATCGGCCAAAATCAACACGCCAGCCATGCTATTGCCTGTCCATGGAGGGATACTACCTTTTGCAGAGGTTTTTACAAAACAGTTCCTCCTGACAACAGCTGAGTGAAAAAGAAAGGTGCTATCTGCTCACGATGCTATCAGGAGAAAACTTGAATCATCGATAAGGATGGTTTCTAAGCAACCAAATGCAGTCTACAACTGTAATGACAGCACTTTGAAAGTAAATCACTTAGTCTGGTACATGCCCCACTCTCCAATTAATGGCAAATTCTTATCTGCTGTATTGTCTGGCAGACACACATTTAAAGGCCTGAAGTGGTTCTAAGACAACACCTCAAGCGGCAGAACAAAACTCAGAGTCATTCAGATCTCCCAAAGACTAATAGTTGTATAGAGTTTTTACAGAAAATGCCCTATAAAGGTTTTAATGGAAAATCACAATTCTTACATTTTCTGTCCTATAAGATATTCCAGTGAATTGCGTCTCTGGTCAAGGCTGACTCACCAAAGCTACAGAAAAGATATTGCCATAGATTTTTGAATATTTTACCTGATTTTCCCCATAGAAAAGTGACCCAAGTGGCATCAATGTAGTGTTTATTACGGTGCAGAAAACTCACTCTTCGTAAGAGAATCATATACTGCCTCACTGTCTGCTCTACTGAAGTGTAAAAACCAGTTAAAGCAGGATCAAAATGATCTTTTTCAGTAGGTAATGCTTCAGGAGGCAATACAGAAACCTGTAAAAAGTACCTTTCCCTGTCACAGTCTGCTTCCCAAGCCCATCACTCGTCAGCTCAACTCCCTGGCGTGCATGTTCCTTTCTTGTCTGCTTCCCTTCGCCTTCTCACTGCAGGGAGAGGGTGATGCTGCCAGAGAGCTGCTCCCCAATGGGCTGGTCCTAGAGCAGGTCTTGTCTGTCCCAGGCACCCCTTCTCCTCTTCCCAAGGACAGCCGAGCATGGGGAGCAGCAGCCCCCAGTTTCCCTTAGCTGGGAAGCAGGCCAAGAAGACTCACATCTTCATCTCCATACTCCTGGTACGCTTTAACAAGCTGGGAGGGATTTCGAAGACCTGATGGGCCATGAAAAGGGAATTAAAGTTGTAAAATGCGTTGCAGAAGAGAGCAGGCAGCAGGTGGTTGCTGTTCTGCGTGGTTTTTGTGGAGGGAAGGGGCAGCAACTGTTCCTCAGGTGGCCCCATCGAGGACATGGCTGGGAGCTGGGTGCTGGATGCAGACAGAGCATTGGGAAATGGGAGACTGGGGAAGCAGGCGTCCTTTGTGGTCAGGGACCGGCTGAGGGGGTGGCAGGGAGCCTGGGGACGCCTGCTTCTTCATGTGCGTGGTGTTGAAAGGGCCACAAACCCTGCGGTCCGTGTGGGAACAAGGACCAGAACTTCAAAAAAGCAGATGTTTGCTGGGGGAAACACAGGCACTGCAGCCACCCAGGAGCCCGAGCAGCTTACAAACAACTTTTCATGCTGCAGTTTGGGTCCTTCCAAGTGGCATGCTAAGGTCTCCCCATAATTTCTCTTGACCATGGAGTCCAGCCACATGTAAAATGCTCCTGGCAAGCTTGATATATTTAGTTTTAGGAACATAACCTCCATTTCTTCAAATGCGTGCAAGAACCAATCTCCTTTGCACCTGCTCTCATGGCAGGACATTTGCTCAGAAGTCTTGATACAGGGCAGCTTTTGGGGAGCTGGAGGTCCTTGGGTCCACGGCAAGCCACCACGTGACAATGGCGTGTCATTGGGGGAGGACACACAGTGCCATTTAGGAAACGATGGGAGAGGAGGCATGAAGGGAGGAACCCCTTTTACTGCAAGTATGAGGATGTCTTATGCTGAGTCAGATTTGGAAACTTTGATGAACAAGCCAGATGTTTCAAAAGGAGAAATCTAGATGCAGGGAAATCTTGCAGGGACTCTCATTTAATGCCAAAGAGTTCTCCAGGATGATGAGAAAAGTACAACAAAAAAATGTAATGATGTGGGGTTTTTTTCCCCCACAGATCTATTTCTTTCTCGTGCCACCTGATAAAACAGCATATTTTTGTTTACAAACCAAGGTGAATCCTGGGAGCACTTATGTCTGAAAGGCAGGAGCCCAAGGAATGTTTGTTCTAGTAGAGAGATTACGTTGTTTTTTTTTTTTTAATTTCAAGACATATTTCACATGTATATATGAAGAAGGGCAGCAATTTAACATTGCAGTGAGCAGCAGGGTGTTACCACACACTGCAGAAGGCGAGGGTAACCCAGTTTCTTCTTAATAGATCCCTTGGGGTGGAT
Organism: Acanthornis magna; assembly: GCA_036785705.1. Lineage (NCBI taxonomy): Eukaryota > Metazoa > Chordata > Aves > Passeriformes > Acanthizidae > Acanthornis > Acanthornis magna. The sequence continues at coordinate 22,745,390 of JAWUZG010000090.1, forward strand.
TAGAGTGTAATGACACTAAAGGATCAATGTTTGTAAATATACACATGTAGGGTTTATTGCAGAACAATTTGGTTGCAAAACAAAACAGGTATGCAGCCATTTTGGTTATTATTGTCTATAGCAACATAAAAACACGAAATCATTGCATTATGAATGCGCAACAACATCACCCAAGGGCATGCAGGAGGGGGAAGAAAGAAAGAGAAAGGACAAGGGTGCGAAGATCTCGCCACCCTGAGGCCCTGCGATGAGACTGGGCTGCTGCGCAGTCTTGATTGAAGTGGTGGTCACAGACCTGATCCACCAGGTGCTGGCGGATATCCAAAAAAGAGGTGAGGGAAAAGCCTTGGGGAAAGCCCACAGAACACATCTATTGAGTTTATATTCACTCAGGTTCAGGTGGGAACACGCAGGTACCTCCCTTGAGGTGGGAGCTTCACACTGGATGATGTAATGTTGTGGATCATGGGACACTTCGGAAGCTCTTGACACCTTCTAAGACAACACAGCTGCCCATTACACCAGCAGGCTGAGTCGATTATGGCTCATTATGGCCCATCAGCAGAGATGAACACCCCCAGGCCATGTGCCAATTTCCCGGGGGAAGGAGGGGAAAGCCCCCCAACCCAGTGGTTTGTGCAAGGGAGGGCAACTCAGCATGAGGAGAGGCACCACCTCATCTCCACGGGATCTGTGTCCTATCTCACTCATGGCCCTTCATTCACCCTCTGAAATACCACATCAGGGGTTGGCCATTACTCAAAATGCCCAAAAGCTCACCTGCTCCGTTTCAACAAAGCACCTCAGTATCTCCACAAAAAGGGGAATGTTTTGAGTCATTATCCCTTAACAGTTCTGTCTCTTACACAGGGAGCAAAAGACACAGACAAACCCATCCAAATGAATCTAAGGGCAGTGAATTCCTCAGCTGAAACCGAAGAAGGAGCTTGTGAGCACGACTTCCTTGCTGAGAGAGCAGGGCACTGCCATGCCTCTTCTGCAGCTAAAAACACAGTCTGGAGAGGGTTTTGGCTCTGGCTGAGTTGGTGGTCTGCGCTAGGAGGGACTCCTGGGGTGAAAGTAAGTTGATGCATTAGGCAGTGTTGGATACCCTAGACTCGTGACAGTGGAGGGCCAGTAGGAGAGGTTGGGATAGAGCCATTACAGACCTACCCCTGCTACCTGAGACCCATCACAGCCATCCAAATGTGGGCAAAGTAGCGGGCTGGGATTGCTAAGACAGCCCCTGCCTGTTCCGTGTCAGCCATAGATGTGCTGTCACAGCACAGGACCAAAACACTGAACAGCAGCTGCGCTGTGGAGAGGGCATGAGGAGTGGAAAGTTCTCACCCCTACGCCCACATCACAGTCATCTGTGTTATTAATTACCTGCAAGGAGGGAATTCAAAAGTGCAGAGGTAAGAGATCTCTGGGGTCTTCACAGCTCTTGGAAAAGCAGAGTTAAGAAGACCAGAACCCCCTTCTCAGGGCAGTTTCAGATATTTCTCTCCTTTTTAAAAAATTTCCATGTCAGCTTCTCAGCTGTACTTGCATATGGGGTACATATGGAGGAGAAAAAAAAGCAATGACTGGCGCCAAACGGGGCCTGCTGCAGCTTTTAACAGTCCTCTCCTCTTACTATTAAAATGCAGCTTTGCCCAGTGAAAATGCTGCTTTATTGCTGCAAAAATACTTCCCAAAGGCATGGCCCTTGGAGCACAGCAGGGAAACACGACGTGAAGCAGGCAGGTTCGGAGTGGCAGGCTCAGCGGCAGGGCGCAGCAGGCAGGTCAAGGCTGTCGCAGAAAGTCCCAGCCCTGCTGACCTGGCTGCCAGGGGATCAGCAGCACGGGAGCTGCTCGTAGGTGGGCTGAGCCCTACAGGGCTGGGGCTCTTATGGGGAAAAGCAGCGATGATGCACAGTTCAGGCTGCCCTGGGTCACAACTCAGGGGATGGGACCATGCTCAGCCTCCATCCATCCATCCATCCATCCATCCATCCATCCATCCATCCATCCATCCATCCATCCATCCATCATGCTTTGCTCCCCAGATGGGCAGCTCTCCTCCATCTCACCTGGGCATTAGTGGGGACATCTCTCCAACAGGCTGCTTTCACCTGGCACCTGGCCCTCTCCTCTCCACATCTGCACAGTCCTGGCCTCATTTCCATGCTCCCCAGTCTGTGTGCATCAATGGGCAGTTGTACATGCCTACTGCTTCCCACCACCATGTCCCACTCTGGGGCCAGCTGGTTCTTCTGCTGTCCTGTATTTTGCACGACACTGCCCACAGGACGGAGCCCTATTGGGGGCTTCTCTTCCCATTGGCCCCGCTGGGGGCAGGAAGAGAAGTGACAGCCAAGACCTGGAGGATGACACCGCAGCAGGGCTGGGGAAGCCCATCAGTTTTTGGCGCTTGCGGTGGCTGTGGCTGTCCTGCCGTGCCCGGGAAGGGGCTGGCAGCTCCTTTGAAGCGTCCTGCCCCGTCTGCCTGCCAGCTGCTGTCCCTGCTGCGCTGCCCACACACGCACTGCACTGCGGGCAGAGCGCTGCTGGGGCTCAGGTTTGGTGGGAGGGTGAGCTGCCCGCAGCGGGCACGGGCCATGTGCCACCCATGCAGGATTTTGGAGCTGTGGCTGTGAGCTACGGTCCTTGGGGTCTTCCTCCCCTCTTCCACAGCATCTCTGAGCAGCAAGTCAAAATCTATTCCTGATCAAGACAAATAGCACTTCAGTGGGATGCCAAATACTTTTGCAGGCATTTGGCTTGAAGCTGCAGGAGGACAGTGCTGTTTACAGTATAAGCCTGCATCAGGACAGCCCTGGTGACTGCAAAACCCTAAATCTCTGTTTCAGAGATGCCTAAAAGCAGGGAACAACATATGGGCTTACCGAGGTCAGTGGGGTCTTAACTCTTTCTGCTGGCTCTTGCCAAAGCCTCAAGGAGAAAGAGCTCGTTTTTGAAGAGTTGTTTCCTTGCCTGCACTCTCTGTGCCTGTTCTCATGCATCTCACCCACCTGGCTGCACCCTCGGCGATCTGTGATGGCTGCACACCTTCTTTAAATGCAACAGCAGGCTGTGAAATACTTCGTTATCAAAGCTCTGGTTTTGGCTGTACCACATCTGTGATCAGTACCCAGTTTAAGGCTTCTTGCATGACACTGCAGGGTTTTCTTCACCAAACAGGATGCAGAGTAGATGGTAAATTAGTGCATTGTTTTGGGTTTTTTTTAATCCTTGTCTTGTCTTTCATTTAGTTCCAGCATGTTCCAGCATTTATCCAAAACACATGGTTAGGGACACGGTTTAGTGTTGGGTTAATGGTTGGACTTGATGATCTTGGAGGTCTTTTCTGACCTTAACGAGTCTGTGATTCTGTATTTTTTGCTTTCCCTGTTTCACAAATTACACACCACAAATGCACTTATGCAGTAGACATCCTTTACTGCTGATACCTGCTCACTTTATCACTTCATGCCAACATAAGATTTGTATTCATCTCTTCCTGTAGCAACCCCCTGGTGAAGAGCTGAACACTTCAGCAGTTATAATCAGCTAAGACCAATTTTGATGAAGTTACTTCCGAAATGGAAAGTGAAATTAGAAGTTAAATTTCATTGCAAAGAACGGGTTGCACAACATTAAGCAGTGGTGAGATTAGCAAACAAACATGGAAGAAAAATAATGAGCTACAGGAAAACTGTTGGGTTTTTGGTTTTTTTTTTTCCCCGAGCATTGGTAAATTTTTAAAATACTTTGCCCACATTCAAAGCTACCCTTCTGTGAAAAAGAAAACGATCCCCTTTTTTCCGAACAGTCTCTGGGAAGCAGTGAGAAATCACATCTATTGTTGTCACCTCACCTCAACCATTCTGAAATTTCTGTGGTAACCACAAGCAGAGACAGAGGTGAAAAATATTGGGTTGGAATGGAATGAGTGGCTGCTCTTGGGCTATAAGAAAATAACACAGGTGCTAAAGTGCCTTCCAGGGCCAACCCAAACAAAGGGTGGTCTGTGCTTAATTTTCCTTGGAGTGACAAGGGTGTAGTTTCCAAATACAACGAGATTTCTTTCCATAACGTTTAGTTTGTGAATCAAGATTACGTTTTCAAACTGACAAATTAACAAGTCCACGGATTTCTGGATTCATATGCTTTGACAAATGGGGTCAATTTTAATGGCATTAGCACCGAGTGGACAAATGGGACTAATTTGCAGGATAGTGGATTCCCGATATAAAAAAAAATTGTTGGTGATAAAGATTTATGAATACCATGTTCATGCTGATTAAGTGCTTGGTTATTGCTACTTAAAATTTAATACTAGTTCCCCTTGTTTTGTTTTTTTCTTTTGTTTTCATCTTGTGGCTTTTTTGAGGGTAGGAAAACAAGAAGACAGCAAAAGGATTTAGAGGATGTGAGGGGGTCAGGCTCTGCATGCGCTACAGAAACAACACATTGTCTGAGGTCATAGACATTGTTAAATTGCACTCAAAATGTCCAGCGCTTGTGTCCCAGCTGATATCCAAAAGCAGATATTTGGTTGTTTATTCAGTGTGGAGATAGAGCGGAGCTGGCTGATGCAGCCTGCCTGGGGCACTGTGCCAGCAGGAGATGCTTCAGGCCCTGGTGCTGTGCTTTCCTTCCCAGCAAGAGGAATGATGCCTGCTGAGGTGCTCGGGAAGAGGTGCCTGAGACCCAGAGCGTGGGGGGAACATCCTGACTTATCTCCCTCCTATTGCCTTCCAGGAAAAGAAGAGGAAAAGGTGTGGGGATTTCTAAGGCAAGGCATAACTTCTGCTGCTGGACCTTTGGTGGGGTTTCCAGGCTGCCCCAGGAGCGAAACAGGTGGAAAGGGGTGGAAAGGTGGAAAGGTGGAAAGGCCTTTGTTGCCTCCTAGAGCTATCCATGCCTCTAGGGGACATGTGGGTTTTCTCTCTCCCGTGCAGGAGGAGGGCAGAGCAGCTCTTGGACAGCCTCGGGCAGTGCTGAGCTCCTCATAGAGGCCACTGATTTCAGAGGCAATTTTGCATCAAAATGTTTTTAAGAACTTGGGGTTTTTTTGCATACTGAAGTGGCAGTACTCTGGGAAAGCTCTGGTGGGCTCTCAGCTCCTCTAAACACATTTCCATCAACAGATGATGCCAGGGAATAACATGAGGCTGTGCTGCTTCAAGCAGCATCATAAACCTGGTGGGAGCAAAATGCTTCTCTGGGTCATTCTGCCTCCAGAACCTCTTGTCATGCCCTGTGGGATGGGATGCTGAGTAGTTTAGGTGGAACTTCTGTGGCTACTGAAATATTCTGATCTTTAAAGTGACCCTGCTCCTCTATCAATGATTAATATCAGTGATAAATAATCTTTCTTTTCTGACTGATCTTTTCTAAAAATAATAATCCTTGGGATTTGGTGTAAGGTAGCAACTGGAAATAGACAACATTTCTTTAGACTTACCAACATATACAAAAACAATCCCAAGAAATGTCAGAAGAAGGATTGACTGGGCAAGTAAAATTCTACTGCTCTATGTAATGTTCTCTTTGCAATGTGGGTTTGCAGTTTCATATCGTACCATAAAGAGCAGGTAGCTCATGTAACCTTCTGAAGGGCCCATGAGCCCTTCTAATTCACTCCTGTAACTTTTTCTTGGGGATGTTACATAAAAAACTTTAACCTGTAGCAGTTGTTTAAAATTAACTCTGGCAAAATGAACGTAATATCATCATATTATTCTAATAGGAGGCGATTTCCCTGCTTCAGAGACCAGAATATCCATGCATAGCATCTGGTGAATTAAAGTCCAGGAGGGAAGAAGCTGGCAAAGAAGGCAGAGACACAGATGATGGCAGAAAAAGCCAGTGTCTTTTTCCTTTTAGCTATTGGAACCTTCCACCAGCACACCTGCTCCATGGCCCCAACATTTGATGAGCTGATTTGATGAATCTGTACTGTTAGGCTTATTTACATATTTTGAGGTTACATGTCTGAGGTCCAGGGCTATGGTTGGAGCATCAGAAGTAAACACGCAGCTGACTGATCTCTCATGTCTTTCAAAACTGGGCTCATCTCTAGAGAGTGGTTCACTCTCTTGAGTGGGACATATTGACATCTTTTCGAAATAGACTAAGGCCAGTTTTGCAAAATGTTGTTCCAAAATCGTCTGTCTATATTGAAAATTCAGGCAATTCAGGAAATTCTGCAAGGGAAATAGACCTCCAAGTCACTACCCCAGAAGAAACCAGGCAGAGAAAACATTTCTGCCCTAGGCCCAGCAAATAATATTTGAAGACAGTTTAGAAAAGCATCTTTCAATCACTTTGGAGAGGTGTTTTGTACCAATGAAGGTGAGGGTGGGTGCTCAGTAACATTGTCAGATGCCAACCAGTAATGCATTTCTGTCAAGATGAAAAGGAGTTGGCAAGGCAACACTTCTCAGATTCTGTGAAGTAGAAGCTCCTTTTTCTAAGCTGGCCATTAAATGCTCAAGAATCTAAGTTAAGTTGCTTTTCAAAATGATATATTTGGGATCCTATGTAATTTTTCAGAATGCCTTTTTGAAACATGTCATTGTAGATCCTCTTAGATGCTGCTTGTGACCACAATATCTTGGGGAAGGCTTGTGATAGCCAAGAAAATTTGATTACCTATTTGTTGAGCATGTTCTTAGGCAGAACAAGTGCAAAGAGTAATTTTATTTAGCTTGAAGTATCTGGTAAATATAAAGAGAAAAAGAGCCCTGCAGTTGGACAGGTCTTATCTCAGTATCTTTATTTACATTTTCAAAGAACACTGACGCAATCAAGCTACCAAAAGAACTGCTTTCCATCAGCCTGGGAACAGAAACAAATTAGTCTTTAATAGTGTTGTGTGAAAACTATGGCGAATGTTATGTAAAACTGTGCAAACAGAATGTTTGTGTTCTAGTTCCAGGTCATTTAGTGGGCCAAACGAGAGACATTTTGTGTGAAATAGCCATGAAGAGGTTTGCTATTATATAAGGATAGGAACTGCGAGATCAAACTAATGGTGACATGCCGGGAACCAGATGCTTCAAAGCAAAATGCAAGACATCCCAGTGTGGATAATTATGAAATAGTCTGACCATAGGGGAAATTTCTGCATAAATGACTTTAGTCCTAAAAGGCTACATGTTTGTATTGCTTCTAAAAAGGTTTTAGTCTGATTTCCCACAGACACAGGGCTTATGCAACCAGTGCACTGCCTGGCTGTGCAAACCTCTGACTCCCTCCCTCTCTGTCTACTCCCCTGACTCCAGCAACCTCTGAACACATCTGATCTCTGCCACGTGGAGCAGGTCTCACAAATAGTTAATTTCCTACAGGTTGAATAAATATAAGCTGCTCCCTAGTGAGGAGAGACAGGTAATCATGCCAGCTCAAGGTGAGTTTACACCTCATTAGAAACCTGAGAAACCACACAGGAGAGCATCTTATAAGTGCTCCAGCTGTGGGAAAAGCTTCAACCATGGCCCTCCATCAACATGAGATGCAAATCCTAGGCAGCCACTGGCACTAATGGCACCCTTTCTCCTATTGATTACAACTTTGGATATCCTCAAGATCTAATATAAATGCTTAACTCTTTGTGACTGAGCATGTTCTTAGCTTCAACAACCTCCAGGAGCAATGAGTGCTAGTTGAATAAATTGCAGATAGGACATTTCCTTTAGGTACCCATAATCTACAGATTTCCTTGTAGCTCTTCCCATAAAACAGCTGGGCTTAATTAGTGCATGATGCTCTTTATGGGCCAGCAGGCTAATTTGTGAATTAATTAGAAGTAAGTTGAAGGCAGTCTCTTGCCCCTTGGGAATGCTACAATTAATTGCTTCAAGGTGTTGAAACCTTGTCTCTACCACACTGGGCTGGTTGACCCTTCTCTGGAGTCAAAACCATGCTAGAAGATTTATATTATCTCTCCTCTCAGACCAGGCCAGGGCCGCTCCATGGCATCCATCTTTTTCACACTGGGCTTCTGTGGAGTGTTATGGAGGAAGATACAGAGTCTGCAAAGCTTGGCCGTCTTCTCAAGGCCCTGTGCCAGTGAGCTGCGCCTTGCCCATCCATTCCCCTTGCACTGTCAGATGCCTCATCTTGTACCTCTTCTCCATCACCTCAACAGCAGCATGAACTAAATGAAGCCTCCTAGGAGAAGATCTGTGGTCCTTGCCATAGTGCTCACATTGGCCCTGATGGTGTTTAATATTGAGCAAAAGTTACAGTAGGAAGTTTTAAGGTGGAAAGGTGGGTCCTCTAAACTAGAAGGAGATATGTATATGTGATTCCCACAAAATTCAGCAGCTGGTATAACATTGCTAACAGGGGAAATATATTTGTGGATATTCTGACAACTTCTCAAGGCAGTCTGATTTCAATTGCAATTGCACAACTCTCCTTTTACTTTTCACTAATGTTTGTGCAAGGACTGTATTCTTCCTAGGAGCAGTATTGCGAAGGAACTTTGACACACCCACCTCTGAGCTTCTTGCTCCTAAAATGAAGTAAGCAAAATAAAATCAATCTATATTTCATCTGGAAACCCAAATGATTTATAAGATGAATCAACTTGTCAGGGACAGTCAGAACTGAAAGTAATATGTCATGTCTGAGATGGTGGATTACAAGATTCAGCTGCTTGACTGAAACCCTCAAATATGCAGGAAAACATAGCTCTAGAGCCTGTTTAGGCAGGATGTTAATTGAATAAGTTCAGAAATTCACACTGTATATACATTTGTCCCCACAATGAGCAGAGACATATGTTCATTCAATTTTCTTGGAGATGTGGCTTTGATTCATACAGAAGCACTGAAATAACCTGGTGGCCATGAGAGAGGTGCAGCAAAACCTTGCAGGTCAGAAGGGACACACACCCTGGTATGTCCAGAGGACTCATGGCAGGTCTTACCAGTTTCTTTCTGAAAGAAGGCTCTGAAGAATTTTACTTGGTCTTTTTGTGAAGTAGCTGAGTGTTCAGTGTTTTTGACAGGATGACCTATTTGATGTAACACTGTGCTTCTCTGAGAAGCCATATCGGCATGGTATTTTCCATACCTTCTCTTTGGCCCTTGTACTTTCGTGTCCGTGCGTGCAATATACTTTATGTTCCATGTTCTCTTGCATGTCTGCCACACATCCTTGTTTCCACGCTCTCACATAATCTATTATAAGGGTCATTTTTCTGGCTTTTAAGAGCAGTGTTAACAAGGATCAGATGCTGCCATCACTCAGGAAAGAGCTAGGTTTCCTTTGCCAGTTGTACTACGCACCGGTAAAAAAAAAAAAAAAAAAAGAAAAAATCCATCGGTGTGGACATTACAGTTGAATTCTTGTATTTAGCAGGTGAAAAGCCAACACTCGACCTGCAGTGCGATTTGCTCATGGAAAACCCCTGGAAGCTGTTTTTAGCAGCAAGGCATTAGTCACCCTTGGAAGGCTGCTGGCGGCTCTGTGCCTCTGGCTCGCGCCAAGCCGTGCGGTGCCACGTGCGAGGAGCGCTTTGGACGCTGCACAGCGTTAACAGCCACTCCCGCCTTGCCCCAGGTGTTGAGTTTAAGTGCACGGCTCCTGCTTATTTTAGGAAAACATGAGCTCACGTTCCACACAGCTTTCTCTCCAGCCAGAAGATGTGGGCTCTGGTTCTTCCCTTTTCTGGGGGCCAGGAAGGGTAAGGCCCCACATGGGCAAGGGGCACGTGGTGGGGTTTCTGGTGAACAGGTCGGGGGACGTGGGGCAGCCAGGAGACAAGGCAAGGGTGAGGAGGGGCTGAGAAAGGGATGTTTTCCATGTCAGATGGAGATCAGGCAAAGAGGAGACAGCAGAGCAGTGAAGTCATGGAGAGAGGTCTGAGGATAGGAATCTATTAGATCACCAGAAGTGGTGGATTAAGTCATGCAGCACTAAGGCTAGGGCAACTCCTAAAAAAACTTAGAAAGGGAAAATACAGGTAGTGAAGGAAGTAGTCAGTTTAATAGGCTGGAAATCTGGCTTGCCTGCAGAGATGCCACCTCAGAGCAGACTCTCCTTGGGAAGAAGAAAGGCAGCTGCTGCCTGCTGGACAGTTACTCATCCTCTCCAATCTCCAGTTCCCCCATCTCCAGCACAGCTGGGCCTGCCAGGGAGGGGACTCTGGCTCAGTGCCCCAAGGGGAGGGCAGATTTGTCTGGCTAGTGGAGGAGAGGGAGGAAAGCCCCAGTGAGGATGGTACTGTGCTGGCTGTGCAGGCATGGGGATGTGCTTTGGCACGAGTTAGCAGAGGCTCAGCCAGGTCCCTTCTCCCGGACCAGCCAGCCCTTTCCTTCCTCTGCAGCTGAGACAGGGATTTGCAGAGAATAAAGGCTGCTAATACACAGTGTCATTGCTTTATAAGGAAATGTCTTGAAATAATACATACTTGCAGCTTTTGTTGATGTCTTTATTTTGTGACAGCCTAAGTGTGTGGACCTTGAACTGGATAAACAGAATTGGGAACACTTTTTCTGACGGAGAGTATTAAACAAATATGAAAGCGTTAGAAAAGATACAGCATTTCATTTAGACATGTTGAAACACTGTGATGTGTTTTGTTTGGTGACTTTTCAGGGCCAGGGTACATTCAAAATACCTAGAAAGTAAAACATGTAAAGTATAACAGAACAAAAGGGTTGAACAGAGGGTCTTGTTTGATATAAGGTTGTCAGGGGAGGAAAACTGGTTGTCTCAGCTGCTAAATTATTCCTTCAGTTTTTCTGCTAAGGCTTTCCTGAGCAATGGAATCTTGAGCAATGGGTTTTGAATCTTGCCAGGGGATCCTCCTGGTGCAGGGAAAGCCCCTGGGTGGCCCCAAGATGATCAGGCTGCTTAAGAGATGCTTCAGTTGTGTTTTGACCAGGTAGGTCTCTCTGTACAGGGCCTAAAGCATGTGGGAAGGCACAATGCAGCTGAGAAACCCTCTCCTCTGTTTCCATTTTGTGGCTGCTGCAATAATCTTTCCAAGGAACCTTATAAACCTCTAAGTAGTGGGGTTTTTAAAACACTGCTGTTATGGTAATAGTTTAGTGCTGCCTCCTTTGTTATGTGTTAATGGTGCCCTCCTTTTAGGTCTACTAATAAAAGAAACTTAAACCTTAATGTGAAAGTCCTTGTAAAGTTACAAATCAAACACATTTGTGCTGGTTTTCCCCGATATACAAGACACTGGGGTGGCTGCTGCATCGGGGGTTGGTGCCAGACCTTAGCCCCGGAGCTTGCCAGGTCAGCTGCAGGTCCTGTTGCTCTGCATTCAGGATCACCGCCTCTGCCTACGGGGCAGAGCTGGAAAGGAGTGTTTTACATAGCAAAAAGTTTCTTAAATGAGAGGAGAAGGGGTGGGGAAACTTCAGATAAATTAGAGATAATGGAGAATATGACATCTGAAATCTGGATAGAATGATTCATAATCTTTATCACACTTTGGTCATCCCTTTAATATAACTTTTGAATCAACCTAATGGAATAAATTATAAATTCATATAGAATTTATTTCCCTGCAAGTGAATTATCCAGGCTTGTTCGCAGGTCTATGGAAAACTCTCCTTTCGGTTACAGTCTTTAATTCTATACAGTGCCATTAGAAAAAGCAGGAAAAGAGGGATGTATCTGCTTTTCCCAAGCTGCCCAGGGTGTCACCTACATACTGTGCAGACAGCCCAGTCCTCAAAGCACAAGAGTACTGTTATCTTTGTATGGAGGTGATGAGTGCATGTAGATTGGTAGAATCTGGGCATTTTTGGAGAAAGCTACGGTTCAGATGGCATCTTGAAAAGTCTCCCAGCTTTATATTTCCCATGGTTTCTGTGAGCAATTGCCTATTGGGAAAATTAATGAAAGAAAAATCCATAGGTGAGTGGGAAGTGTGGGCTGATTTCTGGAGACAAGTACAGTGGAAAAAACAGTAAGGCTGAATTTAGACAGATCTAGAAAATATAAAAATGATGCCAACTATTCCTTTCCTATTGCCAAGACAGTGTGATTTCATAAATAGAAAGACTGAGGGTCTCTGTAAGTCATTAAGAGGGGGTAGTTTGGCTGACCTAATCTTGTCTTTATGTGCTTCTGTGTGCGTCACGCAATGTGGCAGCCCCGGGGACCTGCTGTTTTATGTGTTTGGGTTTGATGGAGAATATGTTCCCAAGGAGCAGCCAGGCAAAAGCAGCTGGCCACCTGGAACTGACTTTAGGGCCAAATCCAACCCATCGGTCCTCATTTGAGCCATGCTGGTGAAGCTGGTGCGAAGTCATAGACCTGTTGCCTCTCTGAGATGGAAAGGGTGTGCCCATCTGGACCACGAAATGAGCTGCTGGAGGCAGCAGAATCCAGATTCCACATATGTTGCGCTTTCCTTAGGGTGGCAGAAGGAATTTAAACTTTCAAAAATGGGACAGAAAGATTAAAAAAAGAAATTATTTTTGTAGTTGGGAAAAGACAGAGAAAGTAAGAGAGACCTTGAATGGATCTTTATTTTTGCTGCCAGTGGTCCCAGGATGAAGGCAGGATCCTCATACATACCCATCTGGTTTCTACCATGGGATACAGCAAAGTTGACAGGTTTCCACCAGGAGGGTTAGATTCTGTTAAAGCAGCATTTTCTCATGGAAAACATTTTCTGCTGGAACATTTTTGGCTAACTTTCGGCACGCACATGAAAGGCTCTGACGGCTGTGCTACACTTACTTCATCCATTAACAGCACAGAGGGTCTAGAGGGGCAGGAGGGGGCCAAAGGCACAGCCCCTACCTCTCCATGGCAATGCTGAATGTGGGCTGCCCTGTCTGCAGCTCTGGGCATCCCAAACCACAGCCGTGGTGAGAGCCTTGGGTGCTTGCAGGCAGTGTGGGGCTCGGCTGAGTGCTGATGGCTGCGTCTGCCCACGCAGGGCCTGCTCCCCGTGGGGGAACCGGCTGTATTATGACTTTCAGCCTTACTTTAATCCGATTGATGGAGTGGCCAGAGATGCTGATGGGATTAGAGCTCAGCAGAATGACGAAGCACTTGGGATTTGCCTTCCTGCAGATCCCTGCAGCACACCAAAAGGAAATGGCTGCTTCTGATTCACAAGCTGCAAGAACGTTGCATTGAGGTGGAGTGTTTTCTCCACAGTCTGTGGCCACAGCTTGGCCTGACGTGCTTTTGACGGTGTCTAATACCTTGTGTGTGGTTTCAGGCGTTGGGACATCACTGTGGAGCCTGCAGGTGTTGGGCTCTGCCTCCCATGAGGTGACCTGGCAGGTGGCAGCTCTGTGGGCACCTCTCTTCTCTCTCCCCATCGGATGAGAACTGACATCATTGCTCTTGGGTCTGCCCAGCTCCGAGAAGATGATGTTGGGCTCCTCGGCGGGGACAAATCACCCAGTGCTCACTGACAGCAAGATGCATTTGCATCATTTATGAATTTCGTTCGTTGCACTTAAAAAGACTCCCTTTTATTTTCCCCACGTGAAGGAAAAAAAAAAAAAAAAAAAGTAAAATTAAAGCATTTCTACACCTCTTGATTGCTTTGTTTACAGGAACTGTGTCTCTAAATGCTCCAGGCTGAAGCACCGGGGCTGCTAATAGCGTAAATTGCAAGCACATCGCAGCAATCATCCCTGCCGCTTTCACGGGAACCGAGCACTCCCTCTTGAGCGAGCCGCCGATTTTAAGCCCTGAAAGAGCAGCTTGACACCCTGTGACCTGCCTGGTAATGTTCCTAATCCACCTCTTTATAAATACACGCTCCCGAGGGGGGCGGCGGGGGCGGCACGGCACGGCACGGAGGATGGCGCAGCGGCGCCTTGGGCTGTGCTTGCGGGAAGCTGATGGAGGTGGTCACAGGCTAAGTGGATTAAACCCGCGGAGCGTCAGTTCAAAAACAGGAGCTGCAGCCTGACGGAAAGATCCTGAGCAGCGAGAGGATTTGCTGCTGACCAGCGCCGGGCCCCAGAGGAAGTGAGGGAGGGTCCGGGCTCGCCGGAATTTCCTATGCTGGCTGCGGACGCGGTCGGGAGATGCCCGGAGGATGCTCGGGCTATGGCTCTGCCTGGCTCCAAGCCCCGCAGCTTGCACGGAACCCTGCAAGATGCTGCTGGTGAAGCAAAATCGGAGCAAGGTCCTCCAGGGATGGCTGCCAGGCTCGGGTGCTCCCTGCCCCTCGCCCTGTCCTCGTTTAAGCCCACCAGGTGTCTGGGCTTGGTTGGGAATGGCAATGCCTGACACCAAACCCTCTCCCAGAAGGATAACAACACCTGGAGTTAACAATAAGATGGAGATACATTAATAAAAAAAAAATTTAAAAAGTTAATAAAATAGCCATTACAATAACGAAGAGTTAAAAGTAGGATTTAAAAATACAAATAAAGTAATAAGAATTGGCCTCCCCTCCTTGTGCCTCCCCAAGCTTTTTATTCCTTCTTTTCTTCATGCAGAGAATGATACACTTCATGACAGTGGCTGGTTTTACCTTCTGTCTTGTGCAGTGAGAGAGCATCTCCAGGCTTTGCTAATCACAGCAATACCCAAACTAGACAGTTCCTGCTCCTCTATAATATCTGTCATTTCTTGACTGTTCCTTTTGCACTTCATCCCATTTATTTGCTTCACACGGAGGGGTGTTAAGCCTGTCTTTAAAAAGTAGTTGTGCTTGTAATCTAAAGTAGTGAAAAAAATGATTACTCTTGGCCTAGTATAATCATGTCAATGATTTTAAGTTTGAAGCTACTAAGTGGGGATGATGCACAAATTAAAGCATGATGTGAGGGGTAGTGTCTCTTTCAAGCTCACTATTATTATAATAATAAGCATCTCTTGCTTTATATAATTTTCCTAGATTTAAGTACACAAAGAAGCCCTGTTGGGTTTCACAGTTGTGTTCTGAGCTAAAAAAATGGCAGCTCCGATCCCACATCTGTCTTTTGGCCCTTGGGAAAGGTTAGCTTTTTCTTTTTGTCCTAATCTGCAGGAGTTAACAGCTTAGGGGATGGAAACATGTCTGAAAGTCTCCAGGAAGATAATACTTGGGAAGACAGGTTTAAGCTAAATAAGAAAGCAGATTTCATCGGCCTTCTTGGAAACAACCTGTCCAGAGACTTGTGATCCGTTTCTAAATTTGGCCTTTGCATTTTCCACATACAGGAAGTGATGAAAACGGCAGCAGTAATCCCTGGTGAGTTTGGACACGCACATCAGGGGCTGAATGCCTTTGTTTGTTTAGGACTGCGGTAAGTTGGGTGTTGTAAACATGACTCATGACAAGTTCAATTAAGACCAAAAACATGGGAAATGTAGCAGAAGGTCACGCATCTTTCTTTGTAGTTTTGGCAGCTGAAGATTTTTCTGAGAGATTTGAATGTGCTGCACCAGCGCAAATATAAATACAGGTTTTATACTGATTCTCTTTTTTCCCAAAATTGTTTTTACCCTTTTTTTTTGGATGGTGCTAGAATAGTCTGAACAGAAGAAACATGACCTAATGCATAAGTGCATTAACTTGTGGCAAGCCAAACTGCAGCTGATGGAAATAAAAGATGTGGTGAACATGATAAAACTCCTACAGTCAATTTGGTCCTGCCCCAACAATGAAAAATTTACTCCTGGATGAATCTGACTAAAGGTATTAGACCCTCAAATACACACTTGTCAATGCAGAACCTGCCTGTTTCTCAGATTTTCAAATACACATTTGGTGTTCAGATGAGCACACTTGCTGATGGAGCTGAATTTGTTCCAGACTAAGCTTCACCTCTCTGCAGATGTTGTGTGGAGCCTCAGATTTTGGTTCAGACAAGTTTCTTCCTGAAACAGCTTATATGGAGAACAAAATAGTCCTTATGAGTTGAGAGCCATGGGCACAGTGTTCTTGAAAAGATGGTGTTCTTATCCTCTTTGCAGAGAGTACAACAAATTCAGGCGACAAATTGACCTAAAGTTTTGTTCGTAGGGGGCACTTCTGGGAGCTTCCTACATATTTGAAAATCTCAGTGATGCCCAGTCACAGCATAGTGCTTAATGCCTTACAAATAACAACATGTGCTGGGATGAACTTCGTCCACTTTAACACTGGCCGCTTGAAAGCTGAGCATCCAGTTAAATTATCCACTTGGCTCTTCCTATTAATAAAGTGAGAAAAAGAGACAGGTAGGAAAATCTGAAAAGGAACTGATCCTATGTCTGCAGTAGGTGCCTATTTCTAACCAGTGAAGCCAGACAAGGGAGCCCTGGTGATTAGCTGAGGCTGCCAACCTAACTAACTCCATTAAATTAAATTAATCCCAGCCTCAGAGACAGGAGTATTTGTGCCAAAACACTCCTTCACATTCAGGACTTGTAAAAGCACGCTTCTTCAAGACTTTGGACAAGTTTATACCAAATTTCAAAAGGCTATTATCAAATAGAATTCTCTGGAGGGTTTTGAAGTCCAAGAAGAGCAGATTCCTACTGCTGTGGGCAAAACCCTCTGGCATGTGAAATAGATTAGCTGGGAAAGGGCTTTTAAAAATGTAAGATTTTTAAGTTAACACAGCCTCTCGATTTTTCCTAGAACTTGAGTTCTTAAATCCTCCAGAAGCATTTGAAAACTCCCTAGCCAAATTAAAAAGATTAAATTTATGAAACTGGGAAAGTGAAATTTGGATTCTCAAAAAAGTTGAAGTCACATGACTTGCAGAGTCTGTTCCAGGCTTCAGAAGTATTTTAAAATGCATCTATATGAAAATTTCCAAATAATTACACAAATAATGCCAATATGTCTTTGAAAATCTACCCCTCAATATCTGCCCTTTCTCATTCCCTTTAATACAAAGCAACAAAACCCAAGTAATTTCAGGTTGTCTGCTGGCCTCTGTGATTAAAATGTCCCATTCTCATAAAACAAATATTTATGTTTAAGTGAAGGTTTTGCATAGCTTACTGTCTAAAATGTATGTTTTGGATCATTCTGGTTATGTGTATGGATGGATTTATCATGGGTTTCTCAATTAAATCACTGCATTCCTTTTCCTTTCTTTTTTCCCTTTCCTTTCCTTTCCTTTCCTTTCCTTTCCTTTCCTTTCCTTTCCTTTCCTTTCCTTTCCTTTCCTTTCCTTTCCTTTCCTTTCCTTTCCTTTCCTTTCCTTTCCTTTCCTTTCCTTTCCTTTCCTTTCCTTTCCTTTCCTTTCCTTTCCTTTCCTTTCCTTTCCTTTCCTTTCCTTTCTCTTCACATGAAAATGTTTTGCATTCACATTAAGTGTGTTTGCCGACCAGAAATGCATGTGCAGTGTGAATTTCTGGAGAAATGAATAGTGGGCGATTTTACCACCATTTCAAAAGCCTGAGTGCTCTTTTTTGGGGGGATGAGCCTGGAAAGGCCAATTATTTACAGGGACAGAAAAACATTGCAGACATGGAAAATGAAGCCCCACTCCATTGTGCAAAACTCCTGTAAATCTGCGATGGGGAAAGGCCCTTCCTCCGGGAGCAGCAGAGGCAGCAAGAGGGAATGCTCCCAACCATTGCAAAATGAGGGTACGTGTCAGTAATAACCTGCAGTCACCCCCCTGCAGGCTGTTGCATTGGGAGCAGTGCAGTGGGATTAACCAACCCTTTGGAAGGGATTAGCCAAGGCATGGCTGCAGCCCCGGCTTGGTGCTCCTGCCCTTTGTGCCCTGTGGCTCTGCAGCAGCTCTTGCCAGCCAGGCTTTGCTCCCCGGGCACTGCGTTTGGGCACCAGTGAGGACTCGTGTGGTTTGTCAAAGTCCCGTGTCCCTGTGTGGCTCGGGATGTGCGGCAGGAAGCTCAGCATCCTGCAGGGTCCTGTCTGAGCAGCACTGTGAGCTGACCAGCACTGGCTCGTTAGTCTCATCAACCCGAATGTCCTGTGCGTTCCTCTCAAGGCTCCTGAAAAACCCGGAGTTAAAGGATAGATGAGCCCTGCAATGAAAGAGGAAGTATCATGTTTTACTACCAAATTTGAGAAAAATCCTGTTCATAGCCCTTCTGGGACCATAATGGCTTCTGAAACATATTTTTTCTTGAGAGCTGAAAAAAGGATGCAACTCAGAATGACACGACTTCTGTGGAATCTGTGTTTGCAAGAGGTGGGAGAAATGTGTATAATAATAATATTTTTAAAAAAAAGTTGCAATACCAAGGCAAGAATGCAGAAGTAGGATTTGGTTTCACTCCTTAATTTTTATTTTTTTTAAGTGATTGTGTGTTGGGTTTCATTTCTTTGTTTGTGTTTTGTTTTTTTCAGTAGGATAGGCCTTTTAAGGATAAGAAGAAATTCTGGATCATCAAAAGAAGCAGTTCTCAGATGAGAATGGTACCACCAGTAGCTCTGGTCAGGTCAGTGTGCTCTCCTGTGCATTTAATTCAAGTGGAATGGTAATAACTAATGAAGAAAAGTCTGTGAAGCTCCTACTGAGTAAGCTGAGGCAAAACTCCACTTTTAGATAAGGAAATTTTACCTGAGTAAGAGCTCAACATAGACTGTAAAATCTGGTCATGAAATCCCCAGCTAAGCTGGTAAGAAACCAAAATCCTTCAGACAGACAAGTAAAATAGGATTTCCAACCTCCATAGTTATTCATATCCTACTAATGAGCTCTGGCATCTGTGGCAGAATTTTTAAAGGGGTATTGATCTCCTGCAAAATTTGGTGTGTAATAGTGATTTGCAGACACAGAGAGAATATTGAATCCTCCTCCCTTGTTATTTCCCAGTGGGCTGATCGGTTGAGGAGTACTGGAAATGCAGACGGCATTTCCATTTCTCCTCTTCATCCATCAAGTGGTTATTTGATGGTCCATCCAGTTGGTGTGACTGGCTTTTTTCTTTCTCCCTTTTCACAAAAAATGTTATTGAATCTTGGTGTTTGACACAGTCATATATTATAAAGCAAAGGTTTAATGAAGGGAGCTAGTTATAAACAGGCCCTTGATCCTGAGTAGAATGAAAGCAATTTCTTTTTTGGTAGTTTTAAAAATAGCCAGTGCTGTTAAACATATTTGTATTTCAATACATATTTTTCCTGCTCTTTTAAATGTCACTGCCTCCTCTACTGAGAGTGTTACACCCTGCATCTGCAGGCAGGACTGTGTGGCAGTTTTCCAAGAAGAACAGTCATGAGCACACCTGTACCACAGTCCCCAGTGGGAGTTAGGTGTGGTCCACCAGCTGATGGCACATTCAGCCAGAGCAGGGAGCAAACCTCAGGGTGCCATTTCAGATCCAGCATTTCTACCTGACCCACCAGAGTCAGACCTTCCCAGGAGACTCCCTTGCAATGATCTCACACACATCTTAAAAGAAAAATAAGTTGTGTTGTCCTCAGGGAAAAACCACTGTTCTCTTTTCCTGAGGACTGCTCGTGCTATTACAATCTGGAACAGGGAACTGGATTCAGCGAGCTTGTGTCTTATGCCTGACCTCTTCCCCTTCTTTGGAAAAGCTACCCAAATTTGGCCAAGCAATAAATGTCTATAAAAAAAAATCCATCCTTACATGATTCATGGAGACTTCTGACTCCAGAGCAGGGTTTGAGCAGTAAAGATGAAGCACGAGACCCTGTACTGGAGAAGAAAATAAGATATTGAATAGCTGCTCATTAATCAAGTGTTGGGAATAGAGTGAGAGGGGTACAGTGGTAGAAAGTAGCAGGCAGTTCTTACAATTAAAAGCTGTTTCAGGATGCAAATGTACAGAGGGAGGTGGGGGAGTGAAGTGATATTACACAAGCAACCTTAATTTACACATGCCTTACTTCTGGAGTGCTCAACTTGGTAATTCTACTGCTGCTCTATGGGCACAAGAGTGGGGTTTTTTCCTATTGTATGGAGCAGTTTGCTGCCTTTCAGTTTCCTGTTTTTCTCTGGCTTTAAAAGATGTGGAATATTTGTGACTGTCTTGTGCTGTGATGATGTGATTGCAGAGCTCTTTTCAGCTCAGTGGAAGAAATGAAAGGTTGGGCTCACTGCGAGCAGTTGCTAAGAAAGCAAGCAAGCAAGCAAGCCTATTTTAAGCTGTTCCACAGAAGCACATACTGCCTTGATTGGTTATTGATTCCAGTTTCATTATGGAGAAAGCACATTTTTAGCCACAAACATGTGCAGCCACATGTTGAGCTGCAAGTATGAAAACTGTAAAGCTCTGCTGTGGGCTGCACTGAGCCCAAGCATCCAAAAAGCTGAGGACCCACATTTCCCACTCTAGCAAATGGCACCAGTCTCTTGAGAAAAGTTTCCTTGGCTCCTTCAGCTATATTGAGCCTTTGGATTCTATTCAGTTAGGAGTCGGTTGTGACTTGGATCTTGCAGGCTGTCCCTAGACTGGCAGATGAAACAAAGCCTCGGACTGTTTTGAACATTGGAGCGTGACTGTCTATTCTGCAAAACTCTTGGACTGGTCCAGGGAGTGGTGGAGTCCGCATGAATTACTGCCCTCCCCAGCAGTGCCTGGACGAGGAGTGCAAACCTTAAAGAAGGTGCTACAGGCCCTCTGTGCAGGATGGTTTTGGTGTCAGGCAATGTGCAGGGGCACGTTCAGTGCTCCAGGAAGGGGTAGGCACATTCAAATGTATGTGTGTATATGTAAACATGGGCAGCCATACATCCCAGAAATATACAGTGAGGTAATGCCATACAAATCCGTGTGAATTTCGGAAGGATCATGAAGGGAGCACACTTACACATGCTGCCTCGGGTGCATGGAAAGAAGAGACGCTGGGGCTGCACAATTTTGGGGCTGCTTTTCCCCCAGCTAAGCCAAAATGGAGGTTTTGTGGCAATTCACCATTAGCCAAGGGCAGGAAGAATACGGGCACGGAACAGGAACAAGCCTGCGGACACTGGGCTTTTGATATACCCTTTCTTCAGAGCTGTGCCAGTTCAGTCATTAGTTGAGAATAAATAACAACAAAGTACCTCCCTGAATCAATGTTTGTAGGAACAGAGCCCAAGGTCAGGCACATTTAAAAAGGACACTTTTTCCCCTGAAGAAAGCCAGAGTCTGTGAAAATGAACAAGGGAAAGACTTGGAAACTGTTAGCTATTTCCTGAAGGCTTTTCTCATTCCTTCTTATGCAAGTTAACGTGTGCTTTGCCTGGATGGAAGTTGGTATTTCTTTTTCTCAGAAGTACTGGAGGTACCTTATTTTCCTTTTGTAGGAAGGTTCCAGACCCTGAAAACTTTCTCAGTTTCGTGGCCTGAAAGAACTGAGATGTGGTCACTTGTGTGGGCTGCCAAAGTCATGTTTGGACCTGTTTTCAGAGGAGGCTGCAGACAGACACCCCAGAACAATGAGAGAAGAGAAAGGAGCCCTCTCAGTGCCTGTTGGCATCGGACTGCTGCTGAGACTTCTGTTTCTGAAATTCCTATGCTGACCTGCGGATCTAAACAATTATCCATCCAAATTCTGATAATCCATTTGTCATCAGCAGGACTCTGGCCAAAGTCTGCAGTGACAGTTGTCTGGCCTGAAGATCCAGGTTTTCCTTTTAAGGTTGGGAGGAAAAAGGGCAGGTTATTGCTAGAAATTTTCCTATCTAGAGCTGGGATATGGCCTAAATGCACGTCTGGATTCGTATTTCACCAGTGTAAACCAACCCCATCTCTTATTTCATTTTCCTTGATATTTGATCAGTTGATCAAACTTCCTCTTTGGTCCCATGAATATTTAATCCTGTATATAAAATCAAACAACTTCAAAATGAGATGTTTGGAGCCATTTTCCCCAGCCACAGCACACAGCTGTGTAATGACTGATGGAAACTTCGGAGCCATGTCAAGCCTCTGCTCTGATTCAGCTCAAAAGTTTGAGCCTGGACTTCTCTCCCACAATCATTGTAGGGTCCCAAACAGAGGGAGATCTTTTCTTGGTCTAGCTTTGTGGTTTCAGTCCAACCAGCTTCACTTTGATGACTGTGTTTATGCTTCTCAGTCAGGACTTGAACCTGGCCTCCCAGGTGACAGGCTAGTTTAGAGCCCTGTTGCTCAGAACTATTCCCAGGATAGCAGATATGGCTTGGAGGGGATTGGAGTGATTGAAGCAGGGCTGGGAACTGAGAAGTATGGCTGGATTCCAGGACCTCTGCTCTTTCCTAGTCCTCGGAAGGGCAAGGAATGTACCTGGGATGCTCAGCTCCCCTCAGGCCTTGTATGGTTTCTGGGCTAAGGGCTGAGAATTCACTAGGCAGCAGTGGGATGAGGAGGAGCAGGGCATTGCAGCGCTACCATGGACATGAGGGCTTGTTTCCTGGTGCCTGGCCTTGGTACCATGTTAGTTAATTCTAGACTCAAACACATCTGTGGTTCTGGGGTCCTCTTTCCCTTGAAGAAGAGGATAGATTTTTTCTGATATTTTGTATCAGGAATATGATGTCATTTAGTAATGAGGTAGAAGGACTTGCTTGCACCATGCAGTCACCATAAATAAAGGAATTCAGGCTGTTGTTTTTGTTTTGAACATACCATAACTCTAACTTCTGGAAGTGCTTCTTTTTTTGATACACTTTAGCAAGGGGCTCAAAATGAGGAAAACAGGATCACATTTAACATCTCATGTTTCTCACTACTTCTCTAGCAGAAAATAAATTTCCAAAAGTAAGCCAAGACCACATCAAAATCATATCATCCCATGTCCATTTCTGCTCAATGAGGCATCTGCGTATAGATCAGTTAGCACAAACACTTTTTCATTCATCCTTTCACTGACCACTCAACCACAAAAATATAACTGACATTTAAATGGTGCAGTAGGAGAGACAAGCAGGTTAGCCAGGCTGGAGATAGGGCCAGTAATTCCACAGTGTAATAGGAAGGCTCTCAAACAGCATATGAATTAATTGAGGCTGAACTGGAAGATATGGGTTTTGCTAAGGTTAATAACAGCTGACAGGTTGACCTATTCCTGCAGTTTACTGTACCAGCATCAGTCCCAGGCTCTGTTTGTCTCCTCTCTGTCTAAAGATGGGGATGAGACAGCTGAGTACCCAGGTAGGAATCAGGGGGGAATGCCAACAAGGCAGGTATCCTGGTTGGAGTCTGTTACAGACCACCTGACCAGGGTGAAGAGGCAGGTGAAATATTCTATAAGCGGGGGGGGGGGGGATCTCTGGCCCTTGTTCTTGTGGGGGACTTCAACTTATCAGAAATCTGCTGGAAATACAACGCAGCAGACAGAGAACAGCCCAGGAGGCTCCTGGACTGTGTGAAAGCTAACCTGGTGACACAGCTGGTGAGGAAGCCAACAAGGAGAGGTGCCCCACTGCCCTGCTGTTTGTGAACAGAGAAGGGCTGGTGGATGGTGTGATGGTCAGAGGCAGCCTTAGAAACAGTGACCATGAAATGACACAGGTCTTGGTTCCTGGGGAAGTAGGGAAGGGGATCAGCAGAACTGCAGCCCTGGACTTCTGAAGTGCTGACTTTGGCCTGTTTAGGGCGCTGGTTGAGAGAGTCCCTTGGGAGGCTGTCCTGAAGGGCAAAGGGGTCCAGAAAAGCTGGGCATTCTTCAAGAAGGAAATCTTAAAAGTGCAGGAGCAGGTTATCCCCATATGCTGAAAGACGAGTCAGTGGGGAAGAAGACTGGATGAACAGAGAGTTTTGGCTGAAATTCAGGAAAAAATGGTGAGTTTATGACCTTTGGAAGAAGGGGCAGGAAACTCAGGAGGAGTACAAGGTTGTTGTGAGGTTATGCAGTGCGAAAATTAGAAGGGCTAAAGCCAAACTAGAACTTAATCTGGATAATGACATAAAAGCAATTTAAAAAGTTTCTATCAATACATCAGCAACACAAGGAGGGCTAAAGAGACTCTCCATCTTCATGGAGGATGGCTCATGGTTTGGACAGTGCATTGTTTGCTGGGTAAAAAACTGGTTGGATGACTGGACCTAGAGAGTGGTGGATGGAGTTAAATCCAGCTGGCGGCTGGTCACAAGTGGTGTCCCCAGGGCTCAGTTTTGGGGCCAGTCCTGCTTAATACCTTTATCAACAATTCAGAAGAGAGGATTGAGCGCACCCTCAGTCAGTTTGCAGAGGACACCAAGTTGGGCAGGGGTGTTGATCTGCTGGAAGACAGGAAGGCTGTGCAGAAGGATCTGGGTAGGCTGGATCGATGGGCTGAGGCCAGTTGTATGAGGTTCAACAAGGCCAAGTGCCAGGTCTGGCCCTTGGGTCACAACAACTCCCTGTATCACTGCAAACTCGGGGAGGAGTGGCTGGAAAGATGCCTGGCAGAAAAGGACCTGGGGCTGCTGGCTGACAGTGGCTGAACATGAGCCAGCTGTGCCCAGGTGGCCAAGAAGGCCAGTGGCACCTGGCCTGTATCAGCAATAGTGTGGCCAGCAGGACCAGGGCAGGGATTGTCCTCCTGTTCTTGGCACTGGTGTGGCCATGCCTCAAATCCTGTGTTCAGTTCTGGGCCCCTCACTACAAGAAGGACATGGAGCTGCTGGAGTGAGTCCAGAGAAGGGCAATGGAGCTAGGGAAGGGTCTGGAGCACAAGTCAGGAGCAGCTGAGGAAGCTGGGGTTGTTTAGCCCGGAGAAAAGGAGGTTCAGGGAGGACCATATCACTCTCTATGACTGTCTGAGGTTGTAGTGAAGGGGGGTTTGGTCTCTGCTCTCCAAGCAATAGAAGAGGAAACAGCTTCAAATCGCACCCAGGTAGGTTTAGATTGGATATTAGGAAAAAAATATTCATTGAAACGTTATCAGGCATTGGAACAAGCTGGGAAGAGAAGTGGTGGAGTCTCCTGGAGGGTGTTTAAAGGATGTGTAGATGTGGCACTTAGGGACGTGGTTTAGTGGTGCACTTGGCAGTGCTGAGTTAATGGTTAGACTCAATGATCTTAAAGGTACTTTCCAACCTAAATGATTCTATGATTCTAAATATCCAATGCTGGATTTAGCCTCTGCACAGAGTTGGGCAATACCATAATTTGTATGTTGCTGCCCAGCTCTGGTTCCCACTTCTGGGTGTACCCAGGCACATGGCTGGGACATCTCTGCCTGGCTCCCCAGGGTCCCTCAGCCCTGCTGTTGGAAGCGCAGGGCTAATGCTGATGGTGGAGCTAATGGGGTGTGAGTGAGTATTGAGGTTTGTCATGTGGATATTATGGCTTGTGAGTGTGTTTGCCAGCTGTTTCTGTGACCTGGAGTTAGACTCTGTCTACAGGGGTCCATTAGGAGACTTTTCATACTGTATTTATTCTTGGGGAAAAGACATTGAAACAACATGGCCCGAAACAGACTAGCAGACCTGAAAACTGTAGAGTAAATTACCACAGGGAAAAGGCGCTCTTCGCTCAGTGCCTGCCTGGTAATGATGATTTCTTGCTCTTCTGTTTATTCTAATCTAGTGTTTCTTTGCAGGTAGCATAAGGCCAGTGGCAAAAGCACCTCACAAGTACCCACTGGCTCCAGATGTGGATTTCGCAGTTGTTGTCACTGACAGTTACCACTTTGCAGCTTAATGAGACACAAGCCAGAGCAGCTTGAAGTCTCAGGTGAGGTGTATGTTTGCAATGCATTTTAAAGGCTGCATCTTGAGCTCTGGGTGAGGGTTGAAGGCACACACCAACCCTGCCAGGTGAAACCTGAAAAGTGATTCTTACGGTTGCTGTCTCTGTGGGAGCCATCAGACTGTCAGACTGGAGAGGAAATTACAGGAGGGTACAGGGTGAGGGCAATGCTCATATGGACACCATTCGTCTCCAATGCCAGGGTTGGGCCTCTTTGTCTAGCACAGCCTGCACACCAGGATAACCATACAGAGGTGTCAGACCTCCAAAGCTGAGGCAGAAATAAGGATTTTGTCATGAAATAGACCTAAGCATAGTCATGTGTGGCTAGTAATATGTGGAAGATGCTGATGTTGGGAATCTCATCTGTTTGGGTTGTAGTTTCCAAAACACAACTACAGTTAAAATGCTCAGCAGTAGTGTTGCAAGGGTGTGGAAGGCTTAGGTACTATGTGTAGGATTCGTCATGCCACTCATTGGCAATCCGATGGGTCTGAGGTTCTCCTTACCATCCATGGAAAGCAAGGTTCATTGAGCTGAGTTTGCCTTAGGATGTGATGGCTTTCCCTCTGGAAGTACCTCTTTTCCCTTCTCAATTATAAAAATGTCCTGGAAACAACTTGCTCTGACCTGGACATGTTTCCTATAAATGTCTAAGTGGGACCAGATGGTTCTTACCACCCATGTAGAAGGGAGACCTCCAATTTGAGCTACAAATAGGAGCAATGGATGCTGGTCCTTGGCTTGTACTGTTGATCCTGCCATGGAGCTGGTGTTGGCTTTCCAAACTGCAGCAGAAGTGCAACTGGCAACAACTCAGTGATTTTTCTTTATTACTTTACGCCAGGTTGTGCTAAGCTAAGCAAAAACTGCTAATGGTAAGGGATATTCTGAGTGCCTCATTACAGATATTTTTTTTACTCTTGAAGACTGGTAGGCAGAAGTTTAATTCCTCTCCTATAATTACTTGCTTCCTCTGTTGTATACAAAATTGAGTTGGCTTGCTTCTCTTTGAGTCTGCACAATGTTAGAATACAAGGGCAGCAGTACAGATCTCTGTGCTTTTGCTGTCCTGCCTCTTTTCTTATTAGTTTCAGCACTATTTCAGCTCGATGCTGAAATCCGCCTGCATACTCCCTCTGATCCAGGACCCCTGCCAACTGCTACAGCCATGTCCTAATGCCAGCTGGGACGTGTAGGTTCTGCAGTGATAGGATGACGCTCATAGTACTGGACATTTATTTTTGGCATTTTGCAGAAGATGAAAGCAACTTCTCTGTGAGCTCTCAGCCTCTTCAGGAGTGTGCTGTTGGCTTACTCCCAAAGGCAAAGATCTTTCCCATCTCCCATTTTCTTGGGTTTTGGGATCTCATGGATGTCCATGGGATGTGCGGGCATTCGACACTTCAGATTAACAAGCTGTCTTCTTGCCAAGGCAGATATTTGCTGGCACCCGCTGTGCCCACATGGGAAGAGCTGCTTCCAGAAATCACGCTCAAATCAAGCTTCAGTCCTGTGCTGGGAGTTCCTGCCACTGGATCAGGCTTTGCATTTATTTATGGGCTAGAAGAATAGCTGTATTTTAGTCAGACCCTCTATGAGCATGAAGAAAAACAAAGCTGAACATCTCCTCCCAATGTTACCAACTGGTGCTATTGTACAGTGGTTTTGTGAACAAGTTATTTAAGATCTTAATCCCTTTCAGCTATTAGAGGGAACTCTGAGGTAGAATGAGACCGGAAAGAGGAATGATTTTCACTTGGATTTTCATCTTTTCTTTTATCTAGTGCTGTAACCTGATGAAGAGGCACTGGCATTTCACAATGTGTATTCCATTCACTGCTACCTGCTTAAAATGAGGAAGGTGGAGGAGTAAGAAGAAAAGACTCCTTTAAATCTGTAGAGGAACTCTGGTGCCTGTAAGGGCTATTTAAAGAAGAAGTAAAACCACTTTATCTTGTTAATCTATTTCTGCATTGTAATTTATGCTGCCATTCACAGAATGTCAAAAAGCTATTGTAAACCCTTGTATAAATCCACCCTGTAGACTTTAGGCGCTTGAGTCCATGGCTCTGCCAACCCAAGAATATTGGTGATAGGATAATAGCAGGTTTCACTCTTAGAAGTTTTTTTGGAGGGGTTAATGTACAGGAGGAAGAATGTTAATGATTCCCAACAGGCCACCTACTTAGCTACCAGCAATAGACAAGCTATAGTGTGTGCATCCTGGTAGAGGTGAGTTCTGAGGAGAGATGTGAAATACAAGCTAGGAGCTTTTGCAAATGATTTTTCCAAGGCACTCCATGAAATGCCACATCAGTGAAATATCTGAGAAGAAAGCCCAGGCTGGGAAATTGCTGCAGAGCAGCAGCTGGAGGAAAGTCACCATTTCTTTGGGCATTGCCACTCACAAGAAGGAAAGCCAGATGAAAGATCGTTCAGGAGGGTAACATGTGCTGGGAGCAACAGGAGAACAGGCAGAATAATGACATAAAGGAAAGATGCTTGAGGACAGGTTTTGTCTCAGCTAACACTAAACATTTAGTCATCCAGGCTCTCTTTGTGGTCAGCAGAGTACGGCACTTTGAAGCCATGATTCATCTGACCTATTTTGGGCACTATCCTACCTAGGATGAGGTGAATTACACTTTATACATTCCTGTTTCTTCCTATTTGCACTGAGAAGAGCTTCAGGCACATAGCCTGGATACAGACATCTGTATTTTAGACACGTCAGGGGAGGTGAGACAAATCCTCCTTTGCACATGGAGTGGGACTGTGAGAGAGGACATGGATGGCCACATGGCATCCTGTGAATCTGGGACAGCATCCAGTCACCCTCTGCCCTTGTCTTCAGGAGAGATGAGGAACCAGAATGAGAGGATGGGAACCAAAAAAGGAAGAGAGAGGAAAGAGAGCAGGGAGCTCCATTCCAGCCGTGTGTTTTCAGCTCTCACTAAGTGGTCCTGCAAGAAAATGAGATATGTAGGCTGAGGAGAAGAACACAGTATTTTAGAAATGGGAAAATGAGTGTTACAAGTTTCGTTAAGATGTGAGCTTCTTCGTGAACAACCAACACTATTATAACTATCAACTAAAAAAAGAACTGTGACATTTTATTATTATAATTTTGATCTAAAATTGCATTCCAAAATCTTTATGGGCTATCTTAAACTGGTTGAAATATATATTTTGCACTGAAAATCAGGTTTAGCATGAGTGGAAAAAAAGAAAGCTTTTGTGATGACTGCAGCACAAATTTCTGTGAATGGTTCTTTAGCTCCATTGCCAGAAATGTCATGAATCTGCTCAGAACTCCAAGGAAGGGAAGTGGTTTGAAATTCCTAACACTGCTCTTTCAGCCAGAATAGCCATTTTGGGTGTACTTCACATGAAGCATGGCTTCAGGGCTTGATATGTCTTCATGCTGGGCTCTGTATTGTGCCAAGGATATTCTCAGTGTTTAACAAATAATAATAGAAATAAGCTGTGTAAGCATATGTGAATCTTCGTGTTATAATTTCACATGTAGAAAAATGATCTCATAGGCACATAAGAAATAGAGCAGATGGTAAAATGTGTGTTGGACTACACTCAGGCTGGAGACTGAGTCTCCTAAACAATAAAAGCACAAACGCTGGATGGTCCCCTCCAGCCATGCACACAAAGTACGCCTCGTGAACTGAGATAGGGGAGCACAGATCAAAACAGATTAAGAGGCCACCTTTGATCTGTTGTTTTCTCCTATTACTGCAAGCTGCAGTGCTGTGATCTGTCATTCCCTGTGTGGATATTCAAAAGTGTGTGCGCACGGACAGCCCTCAGCTGGGTTGCTGGGAGATGGGTACCCAGCTGCATTATTCCAATTTTGAATATGTGCAATTCCACCTATTTCAGAGATGTTTCACCTGCCGTGAAACTGTCTCAATAAGGTGGTTCTGGATGAGGTCTTATAGCTTAACCCTCCTTTTTTCCTTCAGAGATCATTCTCAGTGGAGATGGATGAATCCTATTCCACAGTCTTGTTTAAGGCATGAGTTTCTCTCAGAGACTAGGGCCAAGCTTCAGCCGTGAGCAATAACAAGGTAAGTTGGGAAAATCAGGAATAACCATGAACTGGCAGAGTTCAAAATTTCTGCTGGTAGAGGAAAACTGAGAAATGGGGCCATGCCAGATTGCAAGGAAGTTTTCCTCTGTATACTAGCAAAACAGAGACCAGCAGAGCACTATAAAAGCAAACCACAACAAACAAAGCCCCTTCCCAACATATTCCTCACCAGAAAGTTTGTAGGTAAACAAAAGCTGTGCATGCCAGGTCTGTTAAAAGAGTAAGCAGAGCTGAAAGATTCCTTCAATTATAACAGTGTAAATATTCTGAGTGCAGATCTGGCCAATTAGTAGCCCCTGATTGATGTACATATTAGATTCATGCCTGCCTCAGGAAAAAAAATTGTCTTTTGCTGTCATGTCAGTTTTTTTCTCCTTTCTCTTTGCTACAGGATGCCTGATGGGCTATTGTGGAGTGTTAAATACAAATCATCATAGCGCTCTATTGGATAAGCTTCTCTACATTGGGCAGATCACATGCTTCAGAGACCAAATCAGCTCATTTCTATCCACTGGCCATTTCCATTCAATGGCAGTGGCTTTGGCACAGCTATCTAGGAATTCATGGCAGAATTTAGTGAGGAAATGACTTGGAAAATTTCATTTCACTTTTAAAAGTATTTTCTTGGTTTTTAAAAAAATCTAGTGATAGATTTTCTACTATAGTAATGATAGTATATAGTAATTACTGTACAGAAAATATTATTTGAAAATGGAAGAACAGGCAGTGAAAATTTTGTATTGAAATGCTGAGTTACCAATGCTGAGATGCATTGGAGTAATAAGATCTGTGGTTTGGGTTTTGGGGCTTTTTGTTTGTTTGGGTTTGTTTGCTTGGTTTTGTTCATTTGTGTTTTTGTTTGTTGGGTTTTGGGTTTTTTTAAGAATAGTTAGTCTGTTAGTACGCTAATATGTTAGTTTAAAGCACTGAACCCTGGAAGACAGAGTCTAGATCCTATCTTTTCCATTCACCCTAGTGTGTATCTTGGGGAAATGCCTTTGCACCTCTCTTTTCTCAAAGGTAATCCAGAGATAACCATGTCTGCTTACACGATATATTCATTCAAACCATAACCAGCACCCGGACTCTGTGGAAGAGCCCTGGAATTGCAAACTGCTTTGAAGTAAGCCACAGAGTGGTTTTTACTGGTGGAGGTCAGTGAGAGATAGGGGCAGAGGGAGGAGGTGGCAGGTGCTGTCTTGAGAAGAAACTGTGTTTGTGATCTCTATAACTTGCCTTCTTGACAACTGGAGGGGGATTTTCCTAATAGAAAACCTGTGAGCTATATGAGGAGGGTAATCCACTTGACCCTTGCCCTTGCCTAAGCCTTTAAGTCATCATAACATTTAATTTCTTACCAGCTGCAGGACCACTTCTTGGGATTCATTTTGATTGCAAGGCAAAGACAGCATTGCTTAGCCAGGAGGAAGGCCAGGACAGGGGTGTCAGAGCAGGGTACGTGAGCAGGGACTTTGCAATCGTATTTGAAGAGGGCGAGAGCTGGTGGCAGCGAGGAAAATAAACAGGGTGTGTTTGTGCAAGTGATCTTATTTATTTCAGCATGCTGAGGAGGGACCAAATGTACTGCAATGGAGGAAGTCAGTCCACACACATATGGGAGCGGGTCCAGCACTACGTGGCTGGCACAAGCCCAGGCGCTGCTTTGCAGGGTGACAGCTTGGGGTTCTCAGGGCAGCTGCTGTCCTCAGCACTGGGTTTTGAGAGCTCTTTGCATTGCAGGCTGTGCTGAAATGGGCAGGGTGGTTATTCAGAGCTGGCGGGAAGGGCGTTCTGCTCTGGCATCCCCCACGCCTGCGGCGGGCACCAGCAGTGGGGAGGGACCCGCAGCTCCCTGTGGCACTGAATAGACCCTGCGAGCAGCTGATTCAAAACCGTAATATGTTACTTCAGCGTTTGGCTGCTGAATGGCTCATGGACCAATCCTGACATTATTTCTTTTTAATACTGTATTTGTTAGTCTCTGAATATTTTGGGTGGGTAATTATCCCGTGTATACTGTGTGTTGCAGAGCCCAGGAATATTTGCTTTGGCTTTTCTTCCTGGTTAGTTAGGGTGTGCGATTGCTGGCCTAGATCTCATGGCATTGTTTCTGACTACGTAAATGAAATTTTTATACAAGAGAATAATGAATACAGACCAGAGAATAAGGCACATCCTGTGGCAATTTCACAAAAGCAATTTTTCTTGCTTAAAGCCATAAAGGGCTCAGCAGTTGTGATTATTTACACATGTACTTAATGGCTGTCCACATATGACTGATACAGGATAACAGACACCTAGTAACCAGAGACGGCTGCTCTTGGTGGATGCCTTGAATCATCCCTGGTTTCGTCTGTTTTCTTTCCCTCTCCTCCTTCCTGTTTGACTATAGAGGCGCTTCTAAGGATGAGGAAGAAAACCTTTATTTGAAAAAGCATGAAACCAAAGGCTGGGTGTAACCAGCTTCAAATGCAGACAAGAGTCAGCGTGTAACTTCATGTGTTACTGTTTTCCTCGTTCAGCTTATCACATGGATGGGGTGGCAGTTTAAAACACACAGAGGATTGCTGCCACACATGCAGTAATGTGTGCACACACACGTACACCCCTGGGTGTACACATACTTTACACTGCACTCAGTTTGGCCGTGTTGCCAGCAGCAGCCCAGCTGTGGTGAAGAAAGCTCAACCTGAATGTTCCCTCAGCTCCCTATAGGAATTTTATGCCCTGTGCTGAGACCCACTTTGTCACAGCTGAAATGGCACCTGAACTGTTTTAAAGAGTTTATCCGCATTATGTGTCAGCCAGGGCGATTATTATACTCCTGGCAAAAGCTGAAGAGTTTGCCTTTTCCAAATATTTGAATATGATCTTGTGGCTATGTTAACACACGCATGACTTCAAGACATTGAAACTTCAGTATCAAGTGTTACAAATGTATGTCCAAGCCGCAAGTGCGATCATAGTACTCAGAGAGCAGCTGTTGCTAAAGAGTTCAATCTCTCACTTCTCATTCCACAAACAAAATGCTGGCAAATCTTTCTGAGGGTGTTTTAAGAGTAAAAGAATCAAATATAAGGAAAAAAAAAACCTTTGAATGCATCTAGAAAATAATCTTGGTAAAACACGGGAAACCACAAATTCCACTGATGTGGTATTTTATTATTTGCAGGTGCTTTTGTTTATTGCCTGTGCAGGTCCAGACCCTGACTTGGGTATGCAGTGGAGACTTGCTACAAGATGACACGAGGGGCGATGAGGAGGTAGGGATGGATGTTATTTGCAAATTACCAAACTCACCGCTTGTGAGAGAATGGAAAACCTTTGCCTGACAAAGAGGGTTCCATGGGGTTTGAAGGCAAGGCTTGCCTGTCATCTATGCACCAAGGGAGCTCTGATTGGAGAATTTATTGTGCTGTGATCCCATCTGATCTTGGGAAGCAATACAAGCCAGCAGGGGTGATGCCTTCACTAGCCTCCTTGTCAGCCACAATGCTCCCTTTCCATCACTGCACCCCGTTCCTGAGATTAGGATCGATGCTGATATGAGCCCCCCCCATATCACAGGCTGCCAGTTGCTCAGAAATCCCTTCTCTGAATGGGTGAATGGGTGGTTTCACGGTGGGTTGAAAATACAGCCCCGTCCTCAGTGTAACCTTTAATCTTGATTAAAAAGCTTCCAGGGCCAGGCAGCCTGGGCTGCATCCTTTGTTCAATTCTGGCAGTGGCTCTTGCATTCCCTAATCCCTGTTAATATCACTGCTTGTCAAAGAAGATTTGTGCCTTTCCTGGAAGATGGACGCCTATTTTGTACCAACCGGGGGAGAAGGAGATGCCTCATCAGCTGGTGCCGGGAACAGCGAGTAGCAGACAAGAAAGGCATCCTGTTTTCTGAGGAAAAGGCGTGGGAGGTGGGCAAGCATCTGGCTCTGACTATTAACTCTGGCTGCTAGCACTGCTCCTGTGTTTGCAGGATGCAACACAATCCTCTGTTTTAACTGTGCACAATCCATGAACCTCTCGTGGCAGTGTTTGTGGTCAAGGTACCAACTTTGTGTGCTGGCCAAACTGCAGGACAGATTATGCTCTGCTGACCTATATTCCCCTAAAAGTAATTTTCAATTAGCGTAGTAGTTAGTCCCCCTTTGTGCACTGATAAATTTCTCCCTGCTGTTGAACTGAGGCTCCGGAGGCCATGCTCTCTTGGGGGCATTTTGCTGGCTCTTCCAAGCAGACAGAGAAACTCTTTCCAAAAACAAGCCCATCATAATCTCATGTTTCCTTGAAAAGTCTGTCCCATTGCTGCAGGGAAGCATGACACCTGCTCTAGGTAGAGGAGGGAGAAGTCTGGTCCCCTGCCATGTCTGCTTGTGGTTGATTGCCCTGGGGGCAGGAAACAAAAGCCCAGCCTCTGGGGGGGTTCTTGTGGGGCCATCTGTCCAGCTAGCACAGGCTGCTCTCCATGACCTATCAGGACTGGCAAAATTAAAGGTGATTTCTGGATGAAGGTGGGAAGGGTTGGCAGAGGCGGTGGAAGGAAGACCTACAAAGGGAAGCAGGGAAGGGGACTGTGAGTGGGGAGATCAGCTTTTGTGAGAGGTTGGACAACCTGTTCTCCCCCTCCCCTCCAGCGACTGGGAAGAAAGCGGGAGACCAGATGTTCTACAAAGGAATTGTGGTCATGGCTTCCTTCATGAGCGGGCTTGGAAAAGGAGAAGGTATCTTCATGGGGTGGGAATAATCATCCTGGCCTCCACTAGCCCCACATTGAGCAGTTTGAGATCACTGACTCTCAGACCAGCGCTGGGCTTGGGATGCCCATCATGGCCATGGACATCAAGTGAACCCCAGTGGTGCTGAACCTCTGTGTGAAACAGCCCCAGGGGCCCTGGTGGGCAATGTGGACAGCAGTGCTGTGATAGGCAGAGGGTCATCAGCAAGTTGAGGGAGAAGATGCTCCCCCTCTCCACACTGGTGAGACACATCTGCAGTGCTGGATCCAGTGCTGGGCTCCCTAGTCGAGGACAGACATGGACGTACCGGAGGGACTCCAGCAAAGGGCCATGAAGGTGATAGGGGAGTGCAACATCTTGGATATGAGCACAGGCTGAGAGAGCTGGGACTGCTCCTCCTTGGAGAAGATAAGGCTCAGGGGGATCTCATCAATGCATATAAATGTCTGATGGAACTAATATACAAACTTTCCTTCCTGCCAGTCTGGCCTTCCCCTGATTTCTATGCCCTTGCATCTGATGATTGTAGGATTTTTAGGCCTGGGAACAGTTTTAATTTTTATTTTTCTTTTGTACATTTAGCATAGTTACAGTTGAAGAGCATTCATGTATGGGCCTGTCCGCATGGGGTGAATGTGTGCAGAATCCCAATCTTCCTCTTCCATCTCCCGGTGCGGTTTCATTCCTCTTATGTTGGGAAATGCAGGAAGCTGATAGCAGTTATTCATTCAGCAAGAAGAAACATTGTATTTCTAAGCAGAAGAAATACATTGGGGCTAATATCCCTCAATTATATCAGGGAATTGATCTATATTACCAATTTATGCTCCACTTTGAAACAGCGTCGTACCACTGCACAATCACTATTCTAGCAAAGTTTTCCATATTATATTCTTGCTATGGGATTATAAATTCCCCTGGCAACTGAAAGAACCTCACTGTGTAGTCCCTGTCATTACAGTAAGAGGTAACATCTTAAAAGTATCTTCTGATGCGAAATCTTCTGGGTTTAAAAATCAAACAGTTGGTTTTGGTCGTAACTTAAATGTGGCTCAAAACGCAAACCACTTCTTACCTGGGCTTTTCTTCATCCTTACTTTTCCTGCTTTTGTTGTTCATCTCAAAGGAATGAATATTAGCCAGGGTTTTGTTCCCGTATTTTACTTTAGTTTTGAAAAAATTGGGGAGACATTCTGCTCTGTCTCCTCCTTAGGCATTAGCTCTTTCTCCTTTTTATGTGGAATTTGCACAGAAAACCTGGGGAGGAAACAAACTTTAGTTTTGAAAGGAGAATTTGAAAAATTGAAGTTGTGATTACATAAAGTAAAAGTCTATACGTAGTTCATATTTTCTCACTTATACAAAAATTAGAATTTTTCCAATAAACACTTGGTAGACCCTTCATTTTGTGGACAGGGAGCATTTTCAATAGAATGTTTGTAACAGTTATGATTGTGTTTATTCTCTTTCTTTGTTTCTGGTAAATCAGTATTGTTATACAGATTTAGTTGTGAATGTTTGTGTCCTTCTCCATCTCTCCAATAATCGCATATGTTGAGTTTTGGGAAGTCTGAGAGTGAAGCTAATCCATCTGTGAAAATCCTGGGTCATTTCCAGAGCTGAGGCTGAGACCTGGAGTGGGTAAAAAAGGTCTGTGAGACCCAAAGTACCACCTTCACCTGAACAGCCCTGTGGCCAAGGACCCTCAGATCTGTGCCAGCACCAGAACTGTGTATGGGACAGACACACTCTCTTGATGAGGCAGAGCAAAGATGAGTGGCTGCATCCCACCTGCCAGAGTGATGCAGTCACTACATAAGGTGCCACTTGCTGGTCCCAGGTAACTAGAAGCAATGATTAACTGCTGGGAAAAGGAGTTGTCATCTTGACTTCTCCCATGTTTTATTTTACTTTTAAGTGTGAAAATGTGTAGAGGCTGATGTCACCCGTGCTGCTACAGTGCTGTGAATTGGGTTGGGTGTTTTTGGCTTTGCTGCTGCATCACAGGTTCGTGGTGCTGTTACCTGTCATGGAGCCAGGCTGGACCATGCTGGAGCTTGTGGGCAGCTCTCAGCCGAGTAAAACCTTCCCAGGCCTTCACTGTCATGCTGTGAGCACAGGGCATCACTTCTGGGCCTTCATCCCTGCCATACAACTGGCAGAAGGGGGCTGTTCGTTTCTGAAGCTGTTTGGTTGCAGGTACTCACGTTCATACAAGAAAACCTTATTTGGGAGAGGCTTTTCCTCAAGATGGGCATCCTGGCCAGAGCACGGTCACTCAGAGAGTAGGGCCATGAGTACAAATGACATTTGCATTCATTTGGGTGTTCACAAGTATTTGAGCTCCTGTTCTGCCTAATAGGGACCTGGGACTTTATTCAGCTGCACTAATATGAGCATTTAGGGCCATCTGAGATGATCCTAACTTGCTGAAAGGGTTTGTAGATGTGACCAGATTCAAAGGGCACCTGTGCCTGTGGCTCCACCAAGCTGTGTCACAGCAGTGGATAGTTTTCAGGGTCACTGTAAGGGTGTTGGTGTCTGTGGGTGCTCTGCTTTTCCATGTCTGGGAAGCAGGAGACAAATCCACCAGCTGACTTGCTACACTTTGGGATCCAGGCTTTTTGACACAGAGACTCATTCCTCACCACTGTGCTGTGTCCCAAGGGCACCCTGAATCCAGTGCAGGGGTGTCTCATTATCTCCATCAGCCATGGCTTACCTGGGGCACAGTGCCAGTGTCCCTATGAGGCTGTTGTGGATGTGGCTTTGCCTGGCTGGCTCAGGACAGCAGCACAAGGAGGGGGTGTCTGTTGGTGGGTCCATGTGCTGGGCTCCTTGTGCAGACCTTCAAGCGAGGTCATGGACTCAGGCACCTCATGGGGAGGGGAAGATGCTGAAATGCAGGTAAAATCCATGATGAAATGCAGGTGAGATATGTGTGGCTTGGGCACGTTGACCTGAAAAGGTCTGGGCACCTATTGCTGCTCAAGCAGGTGTCTCTGCTGCTAAGCCTGGGCCCAGACCATAGTTCTCAGCCTGGTTAACTCATTTCTCACCTCCCTATTAGGGGGTCCTTGCTGGGATATGAAGGACCCTTCGCTGCCTAAGTCATGGCAGGAACTTTGTACCACATCCTGGGAGAACGTCCCAGCTCCAATGTTATCAGGATGGCTTTGATGAGATTTTTTTTTTCCTCTCTCCTTCCATTAGCTGCTTCATTTGCTGCAGGCGTGGGGAGAGACAGGGATGCTGCAGCCTGATGCCAAGTGCTGGTACGAGGAATCATACCAGGGCTCTGGCTGGTCACATGCCAGAATGACTGAGTTGGCACATCTGGTTCCCTGGAGGGTCAGGGTTTCTGCTGGCCCAGAGGAAGTCACCTGCCTCTGTTGTTTCATAGTGCATCCTGCATCACCAGGCTGGCTTCAAAATAACCACGCTGTCATCACTCTGCATTCCTGCCCAGGCCCAGCCTCACCAGCAAACCCCATCAGCAGATCAGATGCAAAGACAACTGTGGCTTAGAAGGGCACTAAGGAGAAGGATGCTCTGGGTACCCTTTGGAATATGTGTAACAAGTGCTCCCAGGGCAATGTGTCTCCAGCTCAGCACAGGCAGGCTCCTGCTGTCAGCTGGTGAGAGCTCAGCAAGGTGGCTTTTGCCATCTGGAATTGGCAGCAACTTCTGCTGCAATCTCCATTAGGTGGCTTAGGGAGTCTGGCCAGGGCTACAAAATGTGAGAAAAGGACCCCAAAGGCCACTTGGTCTGTTCCCCTTGGCAAGGCAGGATTACATGTGTCGGTGCATTTAGAGAGTCCTCCTCGGGAATCGCTTCTGTCACTATCCCTTTCCTGGCTACTGCCCATGCAACAGCTGAGAGGCAGCTAATATAATTAGCAAGACTTAATGAGGGACAGTACTGTTGGCCAGTGCCTTCAGTGGAGCTGCTGAGCTCTGTTTGCATCAGGGCAGAACCCATTCTGTTATCAACCAGCTGCCTCAAAAACTGGATGAGATTTTATCCTGTGCTTTCAGGTTTAATACGAAAAGCTGTGATTCAGCTTTGTACAGAAAGCTCTTCATCAAGCTCACAGAAAAGATGACCCAGCTGGGATCTCCCCCACGCAAGCAAAGCCCTGGGCATGAATGGTACATTGGGCAGAGTGGAACATGAGGACTCTGATGGGAGATTTTCTAAATCATTACTGTTGTTTATTCAGAGACATTGAATATTTTTATGCTTAACCATTTATTTGAATCTCTGGTTAATACAGTTAATTAATTGCATAAAATACATACATCATTCACCTTCCTTTTCCATGAAAATGTGACATTTTCTTGCCTACAGATTTTGAATTTTGTCTTCTTGGTTGCATAATATGAAAAAATCCCCTGCATAATGAAAACCAGAAACCTCATGGCTTGAGATGTTCTTCAGTATGATGAATGGATATGAAAAATCATTTGCGTTGGAGCCATAGCATTTGATGACTGGAGTTATGCCTTATTTTTGGTACACAAGCGGGACAACTCGGGACACAGCTTAAACTATGCTCCAGGTGGCGGAAACAAGCTGAAACAGTGGCATCAAAAGTAGTTGATAGTTCATGGAAAAACTTTCTTATCTTTACCTTTTCTCACTTGGTACTTGCTAGCATCTCATTGTGGTTCAACCCTAGACAGAAACTAAGCCACTCACAGCCACTCATTCACTCTGTCCCCACTGGGATATGGAAAAGAGTCAGAAGAGTAAAAGTGAGAGAATTTGTGTGTTGAGATAAAGACAGTTTAACAGGCAAAGTAAAAGCCACACACAGCAAAGAGGAACAAGGAGCCTATTCACCACTTCCCTTGGGCAGGCAGGTGTTCAGCCATCCCCAGGAAAGCAGGGCTTCATCACATGTAATGGCGACTTGGGAAGACAAACACTATCAGTCTAAATGTCCCCCCCTCTCTTCTTCCCCCAGCTTTATATGCTGAGTGTGATGCCATATGGTCCAGGATATTCCTTTGGTCAGTTGGGGTCAGCTGTCCCTGCTGTGCCCTCTCACAACTTCCTGTGCACCCCCAGCCCTCTTGTTGGTGTGGTGGGGTGGGAGGCAGAAAAGGCCCTGACTCAGTGTCAGCACTGCTCAGCAATAACAAAACCGTCTCTGTGTTTTAAACACTGTTTTGGTCACAAATACAAACCACAGCCCCACAGCAGCTACTAGAAGGAAATTAACTCTATCCCAGCCAAAACCAACACAGACCTTTCTACAGGTTATTTTCCTAGAAGTTCTGTTGGAAGACTTTTGCTCCCAAAGGAACAAGGCTGGAGAAAAGCAACTGCAGCCTGCTACATCAGCATATGTGTATGGCATTACATGTATGGTAATACATATGTGTATGGTAATACATATAGGTATTTCTCAAATCTCTTCCAACACTTTTAGTTTTTCTTCAAGGTGGCTTTAAATTTTCTGTTTCAAACCACATTGTTTAAATCTAATTTATGGGAGCCAAACTCACACCTAAGCAATCACTGCCACCTCTCCTTCCTAGTGCCTAAATCTATAATGCCACTTCATGAGATAAAGTCCCCAGTATCCATGCTGACCCAAGGTGTTCCTGACATATAGTACCTGTCCTTGCCCCTGTCTCCATATGTGGCACTGCAGTCCCCCAGCTCCTTGGTACACTTTGCACAACACTGAATTCAACAGAGGAACTGATCTGGCTTAAAGAACATCTGCCAAACCCCTTCCCCCTCATCCAGTTTTTTAATCTGGATCAATTGTCCAGTCTGGCCCTGGTGTTAATAAAGCTGACAGGGAAGAAAAAAACCTGGAGGATGAGGGGTGAAAAGGTGAGAGAGTAACAAAGATCTTAATCTCATCCTGTTGCTGTGGTCTCTGTCCCATGAGCTGTCTGCTGTCAGACACCACACTGGGAGAGGTCACCCCAAACCTTTCAACTTTATTGAATCTCTGGTAGAAGAGACCTCAGGGGAATCTCCATCAAGCCATGACTGCTGAAGGTATGTCAGGCAGTAGCAGGGAGGATGTAGTGAGTGCTCGGGAAAGAATGAAGGAGATGTTGGAAGAAATGGTACTTTACATGAGAAAAACAGTGGGAACAGTCTAAACATCCTCCTTTTTAGTAGATGCACCTGTATGATGAAGAAAGTGCAAGCCATTCAGGGAAGGGTGATTAATGCAGCCTCTGTTGTGCTGTCAGGCACAGTGTCACAGGTGCATCAGTTGATGGGAAGAAGACTTGCTCTTTTTTTTTTCTTCAACAAACTGTAATTTTATGTATATACATATGCATTAATACAGGACAAGCCAAATGTGGCCACAAACAACCTTCTCACATGCCTTCTGCCAAGAAATCCACTCTGAAGTGCACATGAAGCCTTAGCCCTAGGAGCTCTCTCTGTACAGACAAGCAATTTACAGCCCATGACCCAAACCTTCAGCAGATGCCATTGTTATTGCCCTCAATGTTTGTCTGCATCCCAAGGGTATATAAATTTCACTTTCCATCTCCACCCCTGTTTTAAATAGTAATAGGTCATCCCAGAAGCATGTTTACTTCCTTGTCATTTTTGGACTTAAATATAGAGCAGCCCAAATTGCTTGAGACTTAAAATTTTC
Source organism: Acanthornis magna (assembly GCA_036785705.1). NCBI lineage: Eukaryota > Metazoa > Chordata > Aves > Passeriformes > Acanthizidae > Acanthornis > Acanthornis magna. The sequence continues at coordinate 22,786,381 of JAWUZG010000090.1, forward strand.
TAATTAACCAGTGGGAAACGGTGGAAGAACTTTGCAAAGTACAATGCACAGCTAAACCGAATGATCACCCTTGAGTCTGAGTGCAGGAATGTGGATACCCAGCATTGCCACCCACAAGATTTTTTTTTCTTTCTTTCTTTCTCCATTTGTGCAGGCTTTAAGAACTTCTGGTAACTAAGATTTCTTGTAGAAGTTCAGATGTTTTCCTTCAAATAGGCATAACTACATTGCACTGAGATGGTAGTTATTGGGATAAACTTCTAGAAAGAGAGTGAGGAGGGAGAGGACTTTGCCTTAGGTAAAGGGAGCATCATTAAAGTCAGATGGAGAAATTGAAGGCTACTAATTAATTGGAGGAATTTATCCTACTTAGAGAAACTAGCTCAGGGATTTACCTGAGCCTTGGACTCTTTTCTGCATTTTGTCCAAGTTTCATTTAGTCATTCATGTCTCTTTGGTGATTTCAGACTCTTTCAAAATGCTCATTTTAAACAGTTTTGTCTGCTCTGATTATCCTGGACATCATTCCCCTACATAGATGTTGCTGCATTGGCTCTGGTCAGGGGAGAACTAAGACATCTGTAGCAAGCGAGAGAACAGCATCCTGCATAAGAGCCTCCAGTTGTTGCCCTTTGAGCTGAGTGGAGAAGTAAACCTTCTGGAGATGCATCACCACTCATGCAGTGGAGAAACCTCCAGTCACTGGCAGAATCTGATTTCTTCAGCCCATCAGTTGCTGAACAGGAGCAGAGGGAAAGTTTGTCTTTGTGGGCAAGAATGACAGGGTGTCCCTAAAGCCCCACCTACACCACACAGAGCCGACTCCTGCTGCTTCAGACGTGGTCTTAGCAGAGCCCCTGGTGCATGGCTGGGGCTCTGTAGGTGTTACCATGCTGCAAAAGGAATCAGGTTTTTGGCATATTATAATTTATGTAGAGGTGTCTGGAGGTTATGTCAAGCAAGGAACTGACCAGATTGAGTTTCCTGTATTACCTTGGCTGTTACATTATGTAAGGGAGGCAGAGTGTCCTCACATTATTATTATTATTGTAATTAAAGAATATTGTGCTTTTAATTTGTACAGTTCCTTCCTCAGCATTGTTTGATACAAATAGGTGATAACAGACTGGTCATTGTGAGTTATTAATAACATATTGTTTACTCACCATATGCCTAGGAGGCAGAGCAGTAAGCGGGGCTGCTATGTCTTAGGTGTCCCTCCCTGCCCTCACAGCTGAGTGGATCATCTTTGATCTCTCTCTGCCTCAAGGGTCTCTCTTCAGTTTGGACTTACTGCTTACCATTCCCTTTGCCCCCACCCCTGGTTACCTCTGTGTTTGAGGGATTCTGGAGGAAACAAGAACAGTTTGTTCTGCCTTCTCCAATACCTCTTGCATTTGTATGGAGTGGATGCTCCAGTCTGTTTTTAATTTCCATGATTCTGCAGTGCTTTTGAGTCCAAGGTGCTAAATATAGACCTAACCCATAATAGCCAGCCTCTTTTTCAGTTCTGTCTTACAATGTTATTTTCTGCTTTTATCATTTAAGCCTAATGGATTTACATTATTAGGAGCTCTCCAGCATGTACAATGTGGTTATGAACAAGACAAATGCCTCCAAAGTTTCCAAGAACATTTCTCTGAATAAAAGCAAGGAAAAAAGTGACTCTACCCTGGCTCTGCAGGAAGAGGACTGGTGCAGTGAAGGCACCTTCTGTCTCCCCTTTATACTGCAAACCTGTGTGTGCCCTCTGGGTAGGGGAAGCACTCCCTGCACACTGCCTAGAAAAATGACGCTCTGGAGAAAAATCAGCAGACACCATGAAAAGTGCTGGCTCAGACATCTTGTGTTGGCAGACTCCTACCAAAATTAGTTCTGGATAAGCCAGTACATCTGTAGTCAGAACAAACTATTCCTTTTTCTTCCTATTCCTAACACAGCCATGTCCAAAAAAAAAAAAGTCAGGAAAACGTTTGGGGAAACTATTAAGGAGCAGGAAGGGAAAAGAATATCCAGACAAATATGGAGCCATTTGAGACAAATATGAAGTCATGTGTAATAAACAGCTTGAATTTATAGGGGCTAAGGCATGCCAAACACAAGTAATGGCTTTTTGGGACTGAACTGCCCAAGCCAGCCAAGGAAGGAATGTGGTGGACAGAAAAGGCCAGGCCCACAGGAGACACAAAGACAACTCAGCACAAATCTAGAGCCACACCTCTGCTTTTCCAAGCCAGTGTGATACCAGTGGCCTGAGACAGTAGCTGGAGAGGAGTAGGGCGTAGAGGAAAATTGGTAATTTCATTTCATCTCTGTCCAAGTATCTTCCCCCTTAGCACTACAAGAGGCTTATGAGAGAGGACTTCTGTGGGATCGGGGGATCCTTCCTTGATGGGCTTGGTTGAGGTTAGGGTCTCTGGGCAAAAGTCCAAGCAGTGGGTCTGAAGACTCACCACAAGGTATGGACATGGAAGACTGACCTCTCCAGAAGAAATAAAGGTTGGAACCTACGTGAACAGCTGCCCTGGGCACAGTGAACTTCTCTTTACTTGGAGAAGCTCACCATGCTTTGCTTGAATATTGGAGTGCTATCTGAAAAGGGGCTGAGAAACACAGTAGCATGCCACAGATCTCAGTGTGTGAATACTTGCGTGTTTTCAAGTGCCTCTCAAAGGAAACCTGTCCTGGTTTGGGGAAAGGTGAGTCTTCAGTACCACCCCTGGTCAGGGTTCCTCCAGTCATTCACTTTACACTACTAACAGTTCATCTGGGCTTGTCTTTGGAAGGAGCAAGTTGGTTTCCTTTGAAATAACCTTCAGGTACAGCTATGAGCATAGTTCACTCCAGGCTTTGCTCCTAGTAGGATGACAGACCATTCCTGACTGCCTTACAAAGCCCTCCAGCACAAACCAGCACTCTGTGCATCTTGAAATGTGACCATGAATTATGTCCATAAGGCACGCTCAACTGTGGCCGAGAAAGACTGCAAGGAAGATATTTGGCATATTCACACTCTCTAGTTTGCTGCTGGAAGCGTTGCTTTTCATGGTGCTGTCCAGAAGACCAGAGGAGAAATCTGTTGCTGCTGGAAATGGCAGTAGTGCCATAGGTCTTGGTTGCTGCCAGCAGAACAGATGGCCCAGGAGTGGTGCAGAGCTGACTGCTGCACCCATCCAGAAAGTGCATTGTGCAAAGCAGGACCAAGCTGGTCCCAGTTGCATCTTGGCAAAGGAAGAAAGATATGCTGTATAGGAAGGGAGCAGGTATTTACTTTGACTGTGCCAATGACCATGTACCTCAGTGGGTGGGGAAGTTCAAATACGACAACTCCAGTTAGACTTAATTTTTCCTAGCAAGAAATGCCAGAGCATTGATGCACATGGCCAAAGGTTTGCTGCAACCTGGTGAAATGGATTCTTCTACATTGCTCCAGACCGTCCTGGAACCAGTTAATCATGTCTCTCCTGTTTCTGAAGTTTTGTGCTGTTCCTACTATTGCAAAAATTGATCCTGAATATTCAGAGGGACCATTTTAAATGCATTAGGAGCAATGGAGGGACTGGAAATTAACAGACACACACAGACAAAAAAAAAAAAAAAAAAAAAAAAAAAAAAGAAGAGACAGAAGGTGAGGTGAGAACACGGGCAAGAAACTAAAATGATATGATGTCCTACGGGTACATGAATTCAGTGACAGAGGGCAGACTATGTCCTCCAGACCAGCACTCCAGACTCCAGCCCCCAGAGCCTGCAGGGCCAAGTGTGCCCAAGAGCAGGGACTGAATGTTGTGTCCACCACAGGTCTTGTATGAGCCCTCTGCTCAGCCAGGGCTTAAACCAGCAGAGGCTGTGTGTGCACTGCTAAACTGAAAACAGTCAGGGCATGGGCCTGGACAGTGTCTCACATTCATTCATACTGTGTCCATTCAGTTACTGACACAGTCCAGATTGCACTCTTCCAGGCAATGCATCACCATGGTTAGCAGATGGTTAACCCACTCCCAACAGTGGTCTGGGCCGGAGCGGACTCAGCTTTGAGAAATAGTTGAATCTGTCCTGTATCATCCCAACCACTAAAACCTGACTGACAAAGCCCTAAATCAGATAATCTTTTAGCTTCTCTTGACTTGCCCTCCTCCTGGCTAGTAATGCCTCTTTTGAGGCCTGCTGTGAATTATCTGCCAGAGGGAAGTTCTTGAAAAGCTTTATGCTGAAGTAGCCCACCTTATGTTCTCCATTAGGCAGGCTTTATTCCTCCCATGTTCAGCGTTACACCAGCAGAAGTTGGATTAGACTTGTATTTGTTGGCTAAACAATGACTAAAGGAAGCACGATAACTATCTACAAGTATTTGATGGGTGTAAACTCCAGTGAGGAAGAGGAATTGTTTAGTGTGGTTAAAGGACTTTTATGGCTAAGAGCGATTAGATTAAATTGAACAAAGCAAAACATAAACAGAATAGCCTTCATAATGCTAGCAGGCTGCAAGGGCAGCTCCCAGGGGACGTGGCAGAAGCAGTGGTGTCTGGGTCAGCTGAAACGTCACAGGGAGCAGAGCAGCGTCTGCGTTACGGACCTCGGAACATCATGCCATAAACAGCGTGTCAACTTTCCCTGCCGTGTCCACACCCACACAGCCCTGTGTCTACGTGAGCACACGCCCAGATGAGTAAGGAGGGAAGAAGAGTGTCAGGATGGTTCAGCCTCTGCCTGCACCTGATTTGTCCCCTTCTTTTGGTATAATATGTTGCCCTAAACAATAAGTTTTCATTGTGCTGACAGTGATTCTGATCTTGTGATTGTTAAGGGAGAGGTTATGCTTCCATTTTCCATATTGAGCCATGAGTAAGCTTTCCTTTGTACTTCAGCAGGATGGGGCTCGAGCTCCAGTTACCTTAAGCTTGCTAATAACCTTAGGTTATCACATACCTACAGGGATGCCATCAGCATTCCTTTAAGGTTACACCTGTCTCAGCTGGCAGGACGTGGTATAGGATGATCAGCTCTGTACAAGAAGGGAACAAACAGGAGTGCACTCGTTCGTGTGAAAATTTACTAGTTCGCACAGTTCGTGTGAACATTTACTAGTGGCCCCTTATTCACTGCTAGGAAAAATGAGCTCACTCTCTCACATGTAAGAAGCAGTATGTCATAATCCTAGCTTGCCCCTTTTCTCTGGAAACCAAACACAGAGCATGCAATCCCATGTATCAGGACTTTCTGATGGGGATCATGAACTGACTTGAGCACTGAAAACAGATGTCAGTGACTCAGGCACTGCTGTGTCTTTCAAAATCCTGCAGCCTCTCAGGGTAAACGAAAGAAGAGGATATGTGACGTTTGATTGAGTCAGGTTGCTTTCCCCGGCATGATTGTTTCTCTGTCTAATTACACAGACACGATAGTAAAGAAACTAGATAAGCCAGGTAAGGTTTGTTGTGGATGTCCTGGTCATTTAGGAGACAAGAACCTTATTTACCTGGCATGACTTGTAAACAATCTACCCTGTTTTAAAAACAGCATATTGCTTCCAAATTGCAAGTTATCTGTTCTGAAACACCACTTAATGGGTTATCTTCTCCTTTAATCGGGCACACTTGTTGACATATCATTAAATCCCACTTAGCACAAGTGTGAGGAGCTGCTGTTAAAAGCTGCAAGCAGAAAGCCAAGGAGGACACACGCATCCTCCCATGGCACTTGCAAAGAAGGCCCTAATCTGTTCATAAAAGGTCAGGAAGGAAGCAAGGAATTCAAAAGCCTAAAAAACAGCCTGGACTGGAGTCTTCAGTAGTGCGTCATCACAAGTTTTCTTCTCCCGAGGGAGTAATTCTTCAGATGTTTCATGTGCCCCTTGCTGGTGTATCTCCATGTTTTTCCTCAGAAGCAATTTGTCTATTTCTGCATTTATTGAGCCTTCTTTTTTTAAACAGAGGCAGAGCTAATAGACATCTGTGCATATGGGAGAGACTGAAAGGGTTAACACTACCTCCTTTGCATGCCCACTGCCGAAATGCTAATGCTACCAGGTAAGGTGTGCACATTACGGACCATGCAACAGAACAGGCATGGCACTATTGCAGAGTCCCTGCTGTGCTGATGTATACTTCTTCCCAAATCTGGCTGGCTGCAAAGGGCTCAGATAATAACACATTAACATGTTTTCTGCTTTTGGTTTTGTTTTTTTTTTCATATAGCCATGAAATACCAATCTTGGTGTCTTCCTTAAAAATGGCATGCTTGAGGATGCCATTTTACATAGGATAGTTTCCCATCCTGGCTGAGATTTTTTTTTCAATGTGAGGCTGGCAGGTGGTCATGCTTGTGGTGATGTTCAGAAAAGATGAATTCTCCTTCACATGTACCTGCTATTTTCAGTTTCAAATAAAGACATGTACATTGTATGGGTAGTAGAAAGAGAGAGGGATCGCAGGGTTTCTGTCACCTCACATGAGCACACTGGAGAGTTCTTGCCATTATCAGTAGGTGATCTCAAAGCCCCTGATGAATGCATGTTTAACCTGCACCACAAGAAGCTGCAACTCCTGTGTAGTCTCTGCTGGCATGGAAACTAGCAGTACCCAATCTCCTGGGATTTTCAGCCTTGACTTCACAAACTCAGGAAGTTCAGAGCTCATGAACTGGGTTTAAAGGCAGGTGAGGATGAACCTGAACAACTCTAAGTAAGCAGTGACCGCATCAGAGGAGGGTAACATTCCTTCATAACCCAATGCACGTTTCACAAATCACTTTAACAATAGCACTCAATTTAAATTGTATGTTACCATGTACTTTTCCTCTGTGTTGAGGAGTACAGTCCTGGAAATCTGACATATAGTAAGGCATGAATTCTGAGAGAATAAAATATCGAGAAAAGACAACTGCAGTGTTGTCTTCAGTCTTGTTTTGTCCTTAAATATTACAGATGTGTCCATTGTATTGAGAGCAGCTTGACAAACACATTCTATGTACAGCATTTTTTCAAAGATGATCATTGAAGATTATTGCATGCATCAGCTTCTTCTCACACTGACCCTCAAAAGATTGCCTTCTCTTTTCCTTGCTTGTGTCTTCCAGAAGAAGATCAGTATGCAGCCAAAGAGGTAATTTTGCTAGACCAAAAGACCCAATGGGTGTTTTTGACATTTAATTAGACTTTCTTTTCAAGAGTGCATCACCTATAAGGTATCTGAGGACATGACTACCAGAAATGTCACCTGGCCACTTTCCAACTATGGAGCACATCTTATAGTGGTCACCTGGAATGATGTTTCTGGGCAGAATAGCTCATCCTGCCTGAGGAAACAGCAGAAGTTCAGCAGAATGACAGGGCAGGTAAGGATGGAAGGGACCAGACTTTCTCTCTGGTCCACTGAGTCAGAGATTCCTGAGGGCTGGCCTTGGCAGTGAAGATGGAAGCAAAGAAGACATACAGTATCTCAGCCTTCTCTGCAACCTATGTTTCAAGGGTCCCTGTCCCTTTCAGCAGAGGACACACATTTTCCGTAGAATTCCTCTTGTTATTGACGTATTTGAAGAAGACCTTCTGATCTTGGACATGCTTAGCAAGATTCAATTCTAAATGAAACTTGGGCTTCCTATTTGCATTTCTGCATACTGTAATAACATCCCGATATTCATCCCAGGTGGCTGGTCCCTGCTGCCACCTCATGTATCTCCTGCTTATGTCTGGGTTTTGACAGCAGTTCCTTGTTCATCCCTGAGGGTCTCCTCCCTGTTTTGCTTGACTTCTTGCCACTGGGAATCTCTTGTAGGCACTTCCTGGGCTACATGCACTCAGTGGACGTATTCCCACTTGAGCCTTGTTTTGCTACATGCAAGGAAAGTACCTTGTTCCCATTTTAAGGATAAGAAGAGGCTCAGGTTCAAAAATGCCCTGCAGTGTATCCACAAAACCTTAGGCAGCATGCCAATGCTTGAGTCCAACCAACTCCCCTCCTTACTTTAAGCACTATTTATTTGTTTTACCTAATGATGATATATGTATGAGTCGGCCCTGGCATTCCTCTTTTCCCAGGGTGGGGACTCCCCCGCTATGGCACCGTCACTTCCTGGCTTGTCCGCTGTCTCTCTTGGCAGCTCTGCAAGCCTTGCCTTCTCCCCTGGAGGTCAGTTAGCATGCCAGAAAGGCATCAGCCCCAAATTCAGACTGTAGTTCTTAGGATTACTCTGAAGACTGGGGTGATGCTCCTGAGGTGGTGGGAGACCAGAACCCAGTTTCCTCCACGTGGGGTGCAGAGCTCATCACATGCCCCATTTGAAGGGGACAGGTAGACTCTGAGGTACCTCTTCTTTGAGAGCACCCTCAAGGAGAAAGTCTTGGGTGTGTTGGTTGCTGAAAAGCTGGACATGACCCGGCAATGTGCACTTGCAGCCCAGAAGGTCAACCATGTCCTGGGCTGCATCCAAAGATGTGTGATCAGCAGGTCGAGGGGTGTGATTCTGCCCCTCTACTCTGCTCTTGTGAAATGCCACCCGGAGTGCTGCATCAGCTCTGGGGGGCCTAACTGGATGTGGATCTGGTGGTGTGAGACCAGAAGAGGGCCATGAATATGATGAGTGGGCTGGAGAACCCCTCCTATGAAGACAGGCTGAGACAATTAGGATTGTTCAGCTTGAAGAAGCAAAGGCTCCAGGGAGACCTTAGAGCATCTTCCAGTATCTAAAGGGGGTACAGGAGAGCTGGAGAGGGACTTTTAACCATGGTTTGTAGTGATAGGACAAGGGGGCCTTGAACTGAAAAGAGGGCAAGTTTAGATTAGATACTAGGAAGAAATTCTTTACTGTGAAGGTGGTAAAACACTGGAACAGGCTGGCCAGAGAAGATGTGGATGGCCCATCCTGGGAAGTGTTCAAGGCCAAGTTGGATGGGGCTCTGAGCAACCTGGTCTAGTGGAACATGTCCCTGTCCATGGCAGGGGGGTTGTAACTAGATGGTATTTAAGGTCCCTTCCAACCCGAACCATTCTATGATTGTATGATGTTTTCTGGCTATTGGAGACTTCACAGTGCTCAGTGTCACACATCCTATTCCTTGGCTTTCTCTTTCCCTGCATCAGGAATTGTAAGCAGTTATGCTGCATGGCAACTACCTCGTTACTGGTTTTCCTTACATGGTGGTTTGACAAAGGGGTGCCTCAGTACAAAAGAGACATCTGTAAACTGGAGGAGATTCAGAAAACAACAATAATAAAAAGAACAATGCTCTTGGAAATCCCTGTAAGGCAGCAATTTAGAGCCCAGCTACTAGCATGCTAGGACAAACCTAAAGTGAAATAAAAAGAAATTAACTTGTTAAATATCTCTAAAACAGGCATGTAGAAAGTATTATTTTCTGTATGCTGTGTATGCTTGTGTAAACAGCCTTTTCTACTTGGGGCTACGTCTCTGTAATTATGTATTATTTGCAAGAAAAATGCAGAGCGTGAGGAGTGAATGTGTTCCAAATGTGTCCAAACCCTGACCAGGCAAAGGCTGTGATTTTAGCTCACTTTAGGGAGAGGAGAACAAGCCCATGCCTTTTGTTTAATCTTCTTGAGCTCTTTGTAACAATTGTACTTTTCACTGGAAGTGACTCACCTGGCAAAGAAGATAAGAAACCCAGAAGGACCATTCAAGAAAAATATAGTGCTGGAAACTACCGTCCAAATTTAAGGCTTACAGTCCATCTGAAACCATACTCATATTCAGGTCCTTCAGGCTTCCCTAATTACTGAGAAGAACTATCATTCTTTTCTAAATGTGGTGTCAGCATTTGTTACAAGCAATCAGCACAAAATTATCCAAAAACCTTCCTGTGACCTATAAACCTGCAATTTGATACACCTCACCCAATTTTTATTCTGTAACAAGGGAATTTTTTGCATAGATTTTTATTGCAGAGACTCTTTAATCTACCAGGCAACACATAACAAGATCCCATGGCTGGAGGCTGAAGATAGCTACGTTTCAGCTAGCAATAAGGTGCACATCTTAACAGCAATTAATTAAGCATTGAAATAAGTCCTGAGGGGATATGATGAATTCGTCACTTCTTGAAGCCTCTGAACTTTGTCGTTCCAGACATCACGCTATACCTGAAATACAAAGTGTGATCTTGGTATAGGAATTACAGGGAGGGGCAGTGTTACAGTATTTCTTAACATCACTGAGAAGACATTTTCCACATCAAAACCTCCAATTTTTTTGTTTTTTTTTCTTTTTGACACACATAATGAAATTCATTCCTTCTTCCAGTGTCAACTAGTCTACTTCAGTGGAAATCAAGAGACCACTGGCAACTTATACCAGTAAATAAACCCAAACTTTTAAAAACAGGTATACAGCTAAATTTCAAGATGCCTACTGGGCTGTAGAGCAGAATTTTCAGACATGCTGCCGCCCACTCCTAATTTTTAATGAAGTCTCCCTTTCACTGTCAAGCCTTCCATCTCTGGAACAATACATTGCTATTGAAATATTTAATGAGTCACTTGTAAATATCCCACAGGAACAACAGGACATTTATCTCATGCTGCAGAGCTGTATTTTAAAAATAATTATCTTAAAAAGAAAGACCCATGCAACAACTGAAAAAAGCCCAAATGTCTTCCCCTTTCTATTTCACAGAACTTTCTCTCTCTCTGCCTTTCTCTTTTCATTTCTCATCCACTCTTCACCCATGGGGTTATACTGAGGTGACTATGAGGATGCCCGGGCTGAGACACTCTGTTTGCATTCTTCCGTCGATTTGGGTTGGCTACTCTCCCCTGTGTAGGCTTGGCAATGTGGAAAAGTGACCTTGTGGCAAACTTGGGTGTGACCTTCTAGAACAAAAACAGCTCCCAGCATGACTGCTGGGCCTCTGAAATCTTGCTCCATGGAAAATTTGAGGCAGCTTATCCCATGTGCACTGACTAACTTACGTTTATCTTAGGGCAGGAGCATGCATGTGTGGAGTTATCACAGCAGGGCTAACTCACGGTGTTGCCACATCCTGGCTCCTCTCCAGGAACTTGTCACAGAGCTCTACTCTGTGCCTTCTTGCTTTGCTAATGGTGGTGTACCAGAGACAGATCCTTATTGTGACACTTGCTGCTTCTGCTAATTCAGGACCTCAGCAGCACCATCCATTTCTGCTGCTGCTGTGGCTGCTGTGACTCTCTTGCTCTAACTACTCCTTCATCCCTGAAGATGCAAAAGGAGCTTGGAGCTGTTCTTCAAAATGTCACCTTGATTCTGTGGTGCTACTCAACATATGCAAGAAGTGGTTAAGAAGGTGATTGTTGGATGTTGCAGCTCTGCAGCTTTTTGCACCATGAGTGCAGCTGTCAGAAGGCTCCAGGTGTGTGGATTCAAATATCTCCATTTTGGGACCAAAGCAAACCTCTGTTTTCTGACGGATGACATCCAGTACTAGGATTTTGACAGTAAGGGTCATAGCTGAGTCAGAGGTTCCTGGGAAAGGGTTCTGACGCACCAAAGAAAGCTACAGAGCCTTCACCACCAAATATGAGCCAGACACATCTCACAGAGCACCACTATGTGACCCTGGGTGCTCCTCTGAACTGAGACATATTCTCATCAGATCCCTGTATGGACCATTCACTTAAGAGTTGGAATTGATCCTTGTGGGTCTCTTCCAACTCAGAATATTCTGTTATTCTGATTACTTGGCTCTGCCCATGTAGGGAGTGGAATCAAAAAAAGCACAAACCATTGGCCTCCCTTGTCAGTGAATTGTGTGCCTGAGACTGCTTGCAAGACTGGATTTACCCTCTGTTTTTACCACCAACAGCTGAGCCACCTCAGCCTGAGCTCCACAGGCCTGCCATGGTGACACTGGGATTTTCAATGCAGTCTGCCTGGGCTGGGGGAGGCTGGCCTTTGAAGGCGTAGGGAGACCTTCCAAGCCTGGAAAGATAGTTTGGAGGTGAGGGAGGACAACATATACATTTCTGACAAATCAGGGTAATGAAGATCTTCCATGTTGTGCTGTATTTTGGGCTAGTAACCACACTAGTCGGTTTCCTCCATGATCAGAGAGGAAATTTTTCTCTGCTGAGATGTTGTTATGCACACACACATGCCCTGCTAGAGCAGAAATTGTTTTTTTTTTCAGGCTCTGGTGCTTCTGACAGCCTGAGGCTGGCAGGCAGCTGCCAGAGTTGACTGGCTGTCATGGGTATGTCGCACAAACAGTGCTTTGACGTGCTCCTTCCCACTCCCCAACCCACCCACATACACTGCTTTGCTCCTCATCAGAGGAGAGAAGAACAGAGATGAAGCAGCTGTGAAATACACCTGCCCTCCGTCTGCAGCCCTGCTCGATTACATGCCTTTAACTTGGCAATACAGACTAGTTATGCTCTAATATGAATGCATTTCTTTTCTCTATCCACAGCTCTGGATCAATCAGCAGCTTGGAACAGCAGGAGGGAAATGAAGTAGTAACATAGGGGGAAAAAAATAAGAGTTGATGTTGTAATCAGCCAACTAAACACCATTAGGACATACTGTCCTGCTCAGTGGGCGTACAGCTGCACTGGGCCATGACCAAATCTATAAATAGGCCATGCAGAGCTCTTTGTAGTTCTAAGAGCAGTGCTCCTCAAATGTTGAGCCTAGAGTTCCTTCTCTGTAACTTCAATAACCCCCTTGTGGTGTATAGTTACAGTAGTTGACTCCTCAGCAAGGATGAAAAGTCTGCCTCTAGTCTCTTCAGACTAGAGGCAGAAATCCTGCTCTTCATTTTTTGCCCAGAACAGAAGGGGGAAATAATGCTTAGACCATAAACTTAGCGCTAATGTGGACAGGAAATTGCCTATAGAGTATCTGAGTAGCTCTAGGCTTGATAGCAGACACAAGGAGCAAAGATTGGGATGGAAAGTACATGGTTTGGTTTGTTATTGCTGTGGAAAAGGACCTGTTGCATCCCAAGTCCAGGGGACTGGGCTATGGCATGCTTGCAGTGTCCTACACCCTGTGGACCAGGACACTTGATACATCCCTCCACAAACTGGCATTTTGGGATCATATGCCTCCTGCCAAGAAGCATGCACACCTACATAAGAAATCCCTTAGTTCCTGTCTGTAACTCTACAGCAACAAGCAGATACATCCAGCCTACAAGTTATTTCATTTTAGAGACATTTAAAGTTAAGGAAAAATTTCTACCTCGTGCCCAAAAGGCACGGGTTGGGGGAACAGTGTAGATCAGATGTTTAGCAGGTTTAGAGAAGGTACCTCCATGTGTCACGGTACTGGGGAGCCATTACTCCATGAAAATATCTGTAACACCCTTGGGCTGCTCCAGTCTCTTTCCCCTACCAAAGACTGATTTGTGGCTGGAGCCAAAAGCCACTGCTTCAGCTCTATGATTAATTCCCATCTTCCCCATGACTGAGGAAGGGACTTGAGGTCCCTGGAGGCAGTGGATGCTTTCTGCAGGACATGACCCTGAAGAATTGGAGTCTGGTGAATGTCTGGAGTGCTGTCTGAAACTCAGGGGTGAAATCGTGCTTGGTGGGAAAGAGCAGCAGCAATGCGGGACAGAAATGCTCGAGGGAGAGGGTGTACCCAGAGAACAGCAGAGGAAGCATGTGTGAGGCAGCAGCTGAGGAAACAGGCAGCAGGGAGGTGGTGAGCACTTGGGAACGAACCCTGGAATAAGCAAAGGCAAAGTACTGCGAAGGAAGGAGAGGTGAAAAGAGGGCTATCTCTGGAAATAGCCCGGGGACAGCCCTGCATGGGGTCAGGGGCTGTCTGACTTGCCCTGTGAGGGTGGTTCAGCCACTGCAGGCTGGGAAAGCCTGACTGGAGCTTCCAGGGCTTGGTGGGGCACCTCTTCAACTCAGAGTGGGGCTGCCACCTAAGTCATCTTGGGCTTGGCTGTGTAAATTTATTTCTTTAACTGTATTGCCCAAGCCAGGAGTCGAGTCACCACTGACAAGCGTCAGTAAGGCTTTCACACCTTCCAAGGTCTCCTCTCAGCCCACCGGCAGCAGCAGGGAGGGCTGGTTGGGGCAGGAACACAGCAGGCTTGCCAGCCCTGCCTGAGGCTCCTTCCCCAGTCAATGGAGCAACAGGGAGGGGGTGCAGCCTTCTGGCAATGACTCAGCCCACCAAGGAGCAGAGCCGCCTTCATGAGGTGCTTGTTTCCCTGCTCTGACTATAAGAAGAGCCTAAAGCAAAGACAGCCTGTAATTTAGGGATCCCAGCCAAAAAGCTCAGAGTTAGAGAGGATGAGTCTGGATATCCATGTAGACAGAGGATATATGTAAAAGTTAGCATTGTGTAGCAGGGTGAGAGTAGGTGAGTCATCTCAGAGAGCACCAGAGCTGACTGTACAATAAGCATCACTTCTTGTGTAATTATAAATGCACATGAAGTGGGAACTGGTGTGTTGGCTGTGCCTCCCAGTATTGCACATTTCAGTTAAGCACTCTGGAACAACTGGCTGTTGGTGTTAGTTTTAAGATAATGCCAGTGGGATGTAGTGAATAACAAAGCATTGCTGGCAAGCTATCAAGCTGTTAAACAACCTCTGAGAAGCACAAATTATAAATTCCTTTACTGTATTGATTTGACATTACAATTTAGAGATAAGAAGGTTTTCCAGGAACTCAAATGAACCAGCATCCAGTTTTATTCATAAAGTGCATCTGAAGTCAGTAATACTTAATATTTGTATACTATTCTCCAGCTTCTCACTTGATGAAAAGCTAGGTAATTTCTGTTTCCAGGGCTAGACATACTATTTTGGCACATGCTATTGTGTTTTCATGATAAACTCAAAACAGATATGCTCTCATCGTTTTTGTCAGTAAAAATATTTCTGAAGGCAGCAGCAAGGCTGCCTACGACCAAGTCAGGATGAGATTTCAAGGGCAGTTTTTTGTCCTCTCTTTTCCTCACAGCTGATAATACTACCAAACAGCACATTCCCGGTATAGTGGTTTCTTTCTGGCCTTTTCCCCATGTTTCCTACCACAGGTGCATTCCCAAGGCAGAAGTGTAGACCCTACATTATGCAGCAGCCAAGCAGCCTGTGCCTCTCTCAGCCAACGCCCCGCAACAGCAGTCACCCCTCTGTCCCCATGAGCAGAGGCCTCTGTCCCACTAGGTGGCCATGAGGGCTCTTTCAGACCCCAGAGCTGATGCAGATGGATATGCATGGCCCAAAGCATGCTTCCTCCTACCACATGACCTATAACAGTGGTTGGAACCTCAGCTGCCTTGCAAAAGCTTTCAGTGCACAGGGGGTAGAAATGCTTAAACCTACGTGGGCGATCAATGGAAATGTGTCAGTAGGTGGGTGAGGGAGCATAATGGAGCAAGCAGCAAGCACTGGGGGCTCTGGATACCATGGAGAAAACACAGGGAGTAGAGTGAGGCAGAGGATTTGAGTTTGTCACACATTTTGCTTTTGTTCCACCTTCTTTTCACCCCTTTTTTTCATTTTTTCATTTGCTGGGATAACGCAAGTGGAAAAGAGCATCCAGACCCATCCTGCCATTCAGGACACTATTTTTAAAATAAAACCCACTATACTAGTGTTTGTGTGGAGAACATAATGGGTAAATATTTTATGCCATGGATTCCATTCCCTATCAGGACCTGTATTAATAATACCTGTATAGGTCCAATTGTTAGTCAGCTTCTCTCCCAATGAATTCTTTGTTTAAACGTATATTGAACACTTGTTTTTACAATTATTTCCTTCTCTTTAATAGGATTTGTCGTGTTGGCTGTGGTATAGCATGCAAGTTGTTTGTATAAACCTTTAAAATGTATTTCTGAATGGTGCTATATAAATACTGTGTGCATTGAATTGTATTATTTTATTGTGAAACGGAAAGGTTTCCTGTTCTATACCGTAATACAATTTGTTATTTTTCCAGCACGCACATTAGCCTGCATTCAACTTCTGCACAAGGTAGAAGAACTCAAATTAAATTTACAAGCACACCTGAGCAAAGCTAGTTAGCTGTGGCCAGATCATGTTTCTGTGATTAAATAATGCTGGCTATTATAACACATTGCAAGGAACTGCAACTATAAATCCCTGTCTCGGTTTATTTCCAATGCTTCATTGTACTACAGAAACTCTGCCATACTTTCTAGCAAGCAAAAGGCTAGACATGGGAGTGAGTCACCCTAAGCATATGTGTTAGATACTAACCCTGAGGAGATAAGAGTAACAATGCTGCTCTCCCCTGAATGTTCCCCTCAAGGATGTTCCCATGCTACACAAACATTAATAAATTGATCTTCGTTGCATCCGACCACAGAGTTTATTAACTGAGGAAATTGGTTCCCAGAAAAATTTAGCATTTTGCTCAAGGCCAGAATGGAGGTGCACAGCAAGGAGAAAGAGCTGGAGACCTTAATTTATTTCCAGTTAATGTTTAACATTACCGTGTAATGCAGTGTGCTGAAGGCGCAACACTGCTGGATGTTCACATTGTCAGAAATGGATGGGCACTGGTTTCAGAGCATACAGCAAGACCCTGCTGAGCATGTTAGTCACCACCATGTACCCCTGGGGACCTGTCGGGGCAGCAGGTCCCTCCAGCAGGTCCCTGAGGGTTAAAGGACCAGCTCCTGACTGCCTGTGGGGATGAGAAGTCTATGGCTCCATCACTATCCTTGCTGGGACATGTCGGCAGGTCTCTCAAGGGTCCAGGAGAATCTCATGGGGCTCATATCGACCCAGCTCAGGGAACAGAGCTGAGAAGATCCTGGTCCTACAGTCATCCAGGTCCTACTGCAGCTTTCCTTTTGATGGAAACACGGGTGACAGAGCTAAATGCGTGCCCAGCTCTGAGCTGAAAATACACAGCACAGGGCCAGGACATACATCTGAGGCTGGGGACACTAAGGCAGCTCAACTCTGTCCAGAGTTCAAGGTTTTTACAGGTGGCTCTGAGAGTTTTGCATTTTATTAAGATTTCTCATTTACCAGTCATTTACATTGTTGCCAAAATTCGACCATTGGGAGTAAAGTTTTCCAGTACAGGTGTTTGCCTGAGGCTGAATTACTTTGGATGGGGTGGAGAGGAAAACTTTGTGTTGTTGTTCCTCATGGCCAAGACCTAGATGAGGGAAAAGACTGGTTTGTAAAAAAATGATATGACTTACCCTTTGAAACTCTTCAGTGCTCTGTCAATGCAAAGATAATTGTACAAGAGAAAGGAAAACAGAGCAGACAAGCACCTGGGCTCTAAGGGCACAACTCAAATTGATGGTTACTGTGGGAAGAGGGATGGAGGGCCTGGGTGAGGTGGACTGACACAGGCAGTATACCATGGTTAAAACTGGGAGGATGGGCCAAAAAAACCCCAGACTTTACAGAAATGGAATGAATTGTTGAGATTGGGGAAAGCTTACAGTGGGCCAAGTCCTAAGGGGTGGGGCAGAAGGGAGTTAGGACAAGGGTAACCATTAAAATTTTGCACCCAAGAGAAGGCACTAGTCCATAGCCTGGACGGGGCTGGTTCCTAAATTTCACCAGTCCACTGCCATCAGTGTTTATGTGTGAAACCACTGATGACAGCATGTTTTATCTGCCACGTACTATAAGAGCCAGCTCTCGCCCCACAGGTGTGGTCTTTTAGCTGCCTTGGCAAATCTCAACATCATGGTGTTTACCCTGCTGATAAGTCATGTGGATGTCATGCAACAGTACTTAACTCCCTTTAATTTTGTCTTTAATTGCACACACGTACTTGGGGTTTCTTCATGTATTCAAAATCCTTCAGCCTCATACTGTGCACTAGAAAAACATGTCTTAGCTGGCAAGCACCTATTTCAATCTGTTATTTTCCAGTATATTCCTGATTTATACCATGCTCTTTGAATCCTGAAATATTTTCTTCATGCGATTTTCTGCAGTGTTTGCCACTGCAGAACAGAAGCTCCCCAGCCATTAGCTGGTTCATTTTAGCAGAACTTTTCTGTGATGAGATATCATGATACTGTCATTTGGCAAATGGGCATCTAAGTCAGCACTGTCGCTGCCAAGTTTGAACCCATCGGGACTTGATTTCTCAGAGCACTTACTGTATGACATGATGGTGTGAATCACTGAAGCATCTCTCTGCCTGTCTCAGCTGAGACCGGGAGCTCAGCATTTCTGCACACCAAACCACTGAGTTTGGAAGTCAGGCACCTAGAAAGTAAAAGGACACAATTAGAACCCACCTATGAGAAACTTGGATGAACAGTATTTCCCAGCTCTCTGGAACAAAGGATTACATCCAAGGATGTAATTTTGTACTTTCTCTGTCCCACAGTCCTGTTCCTTATTCACTTCTAACTTTTGGAATAACATGAAGTCAGGATGCTGCTGTAGCCACAAAATGTGTCTAATTTGCGTGCAGAAGGAAGGAGCTGTGTGGGAAAATACTGCTTGATCAGACAATCCAAACTGTGTCTGCATAACTCTTGTATGTATGGGAGATGAATTAAGGTATCAAAAGTAATTTTAAATGAGTGTTTTCTAACATTCGTGTGCATGTTCTGCCAAGCTTATTAGTATTCCTTCAGAGAGGGGTTTTGATTTGTTTTGGAATAAAGCTTATTTATTCTAATTATGCATAGGAAATAGCTAGCTCTCTCTTTCTTACAAGATATTTTTGCAAATGGTAGGGTGCCCTTCTCTTGACATTCCTCACCAACTTGGGTTCAGCATTTGAAGATGATAAATGGGCATCAAGCTCAGCATTTCTACCACCTCCTACCTGCTTTGACTCTTGTTTCATTAGAATTTCAGCAATGTGCTGGTTCACGGCAGATAACCTCCTCTCCCTCTCCAGTGTGCCTGTGAGTGTGTAGGGGTTGAGGGAATGGGTGCATTTCTCATCTCCTCAGCATTTATTGCATTCCTCTTTCTCTACCTCCTCTGCAGCAATAAATCAATGCTACTTGTTATTGTCTGCTCCTTGGGCAGTGTCTCAGGGGGAGAGGCAGGCTCTCCTGACTATAATGTCATGTGTTTTATCAAATGCTAAAACAGAAGTAAAGGTCCAAAGTAAACCAGTCTTGTTTTTGTAGCTTTTGAGGGGAAGCACCCTATCCAAGACCTGCCAGCTGCATCACCCATCAAGATGCTTTGTCCCACACAGGCTGCAGTTACCAGCCCCAGACTTAAGCTGCCTGCACAAGCAGAAGAGGACAGTGTGTCAGTGGAGCAATGTTTCTGTTTTTACTCAGGAAAGAAAATGTAAAGTTTCTGGTGCTGATGACTGTTTCCTGCCTGCAGGCAGCTCCAGGACTGGGATGCTGGATGAACTTTTCCTCTGTATGTGTGTTGAAATGGGTGCACATTCCTTGCACTTCTGCCACTTGTTAATGGCAAGTAATGCCGTAGAAATACTTGTAGATGAAGTAAAATACAGCCTGATTATTATTTACTCTATCAAGAGCAGAAGAACACATGCTGGTACCTGGGGAAACTGTAGATGTGGCACTTGGGGACATGGTTTAGTGGTGGATTAGGCAACCTGAATGATTCTTTGATTGTAAATGAAAAGCATCTTCGTAGTGGGATTGTGGCTTGCAGCAATTCCCTGGAGAAACTTTGCCCAGTAAATCCCTGCCTTCTTGTTTTGTTGCCTGCTTTCTAATCACAGCAAACTGTTTTTCTTCACACAGGCTTCCTGATTTTCTCCTGGAAAAAAAGGCCTTTCCACAAACCTGGCCCAACAACCAAGTATTAGACGTTCCCTCCCCTCTCTCTACTGGGAACACCCTTAAGAGATGGGCTGGAGAAATGATCATGAAATAAATCGGTGTGGTGGAGGAGAGGGTGAGAAAAGGCAGGCAGATGACTTCTAGAATAGAGGTGTTTGGCTGGTCCAAGCCCAGAAGCACAAAAAAAACCCTGACACACCTGCACAGGCATCCAGGACCAAATTACGCAGGCAGGTTTAAGCTGGGGTTGCAGCTGGGATTTTTTCCACCTTAACCCCTTCTGATGTTAATTGGGGTAACTCATCTGGGAACCTTCAATGCAGAAGTTACTGAAGGGGTTTGCAGGCAGATTCTCAGGGTTTAAGTGCCAAAAAAGGCCCCCTGACACATTAGCATGTTTTTATTGTGGCTTTGTAGACGTATTTTGCGGGGCTTTTTTCTGCAGTGGCAAAAGGTGTACTGTTAGATCCCCCCCAAGCAAGAAATGTACTTTATCAAACCTCTGTTTTTCAGCAACGGCACTGGTAAAAGCATGCACACACATGCACCTCTTTCTCTATGTCTTCCCTAAACTTCGACTATTTTTTTATTAAAATGGCTGCCTCAAGCTGCCAACAAAATAACGACATGTGCGGGGCATGAAAAAACCCACCAACTTCAATCTCCTGCTCTGATTTCACCATTTCTTCCTGCCCCTCCCCTGGTTTTCCAGGGGACATGCAGAGGTCAGGATGCTTTTTTCAGACCTTTCAGGGAAGATGTCCTTGCCTCAGACTCCATTTGGGCATAGCCCTGTGTGCCAGGGGCACCGTGAGGGCAGAGCCACAGCTCGTGCCGCAGAGAGGCAGGCCCGACGTGCAGAAATCTTTTCCATGCTGCTTTTCGAGGCTCCAGAATCTATTGATGATAAGCAGGTAAAAAAGTATTTCATGGAGAAAGGGGTGGGGTTCCCTTTTGTTTGCTACTTTGTTCCCCTTTCCTAAAAATTACCTCCCCAGCCTTCAGGCAATTGCCAGGCGTGGACTGGAGTGGGGATAGGCCTCAGATGGGTTTGCCTATACAGCACAGACTTTGAGGGAGAGGTCTGGTTCAAGAGCTCTCCTTGACCCATGGCGTGGTGGGAGGGGGCAAAAAAGGGACAACCTGGTATAGAAATGGGGGGAAAAGAGCTTGGGGACAACTGGGTTTAGCCTGCAAGAAAGTGGGTTTTGAGGACACTGTGGCCACTCCTGGGAAGGAGAGGTCCTCATGGCGCTCTGGCTCTGGCCTCTCCTGCCTGCTGCATCTGGGAATCTCTCAGGTGTCCATATCCCTGAAACTCACTTGCTTTGGAGAGTTGGTGCATTGCCTTCCTGTTGAGGGCTGCACTGCAGTGCAGCTTATCTCTGGCTGAAGGAGCCTGCCCAGATATGTGACTGTTGAAGTCAGAATGAATTATCCACAGCCCACATCTGTTTTTTCCACAACTCTTTCACTTGCTGATTGTAATTGCCCTTTAATTGCTTTTATAATTTCAATTACATAACAAGCAAACTGTACAGTAGCTCCAAAAGGTATCTGTTAATTTTATCTACGTTTTAATCAATAGTTGACTTCAAATAATTGCATAACTGTAATTGCCACAGTCCTGAGAGAGCAGTGAATTTCATTCAACAGGTGGACTTTCTCTTCATACTGTCTGCTTATGCTGGGCACAAGTTTGCTAGTTTCCTCTGTAGAGATTATTATTTAGGTCTTGTAATGCTGACCAAACATCCTTGATGTGGACAAAAGGATTTCAGGGTTTATGCAATCAAATACTGTAGGGATATCCAGCAGAGTGAATGCAGGCAACAGCCAAGAGCAGACCATTCATCACTGTCACTAAGCACTGTTTCTGTTTCACATGCCAGTTAGATGCTGAACTGGAAGAAGTCCAGGATCTTTGCAGGTTTGAAATCGAGATAGGACCAGCCCTTCTCAAGGGCTTTTATCATGTTCAAGGTAGAGCAAGATCAGATACTGGGTCATATTGAGAGAATTTGCTTGCATAAAGCAACAATTAAATAATGATAAGCTTTTGGTGGAGGTTAAATGTCTCTTCTGGAAGAAAGCATGGATGATCTCATGCTTTGCCTTTTTTTTTTTCTTTCTTTTTTTTTTTTTTTTCCTCCTGGACAAAACAGGAAGGGAGAATGGCAATGGAGATTTCCATTTGAGACTCTCCTCTATTTCTGTTGTGTAGACGGGGTTGAATTGGGAGGTAGAGAGTATTGACTTGCTGGTTAATAAGAAGCCTGTATGGAGCCTTCTTTGCTGAAATGTCACATTGGATGGAGAAAATTTTCTGCAAGGAGCACGCTGAGAAGGATTGGTAATAGAGATGTTCAAGACTGACAAGACTATCCATGGCTCAGAATAAGGCAGGAAGTGTAATTAAGGAATCCTTTGACTGAACCTGTGTGAATTGCTTTCAGAATGAATAGGTTAGGATAAGGTATATTAAAGTGAGCATGTTTTAAACCATCAAGCAAGGAACCTTGGTCTATAGTAGCTATTTTAATCTTGTTTTGAATTTATACTTGTTTGTTTTCTTTAAGGAGAATAAATTCATATTCCTTGGTAAATACTAAATTGCATCTCTTAAATAAGGTATGGCTGCTTTAAACTATTCTATTCTTTTTGTTAATGTTAGCCAGAAGCAGGAGAGGTCCTAGAGGATACACAGCATGGGAGGCCCCTGATTCAAATAGTATATATTTATTTGGAAACGTAACTTTAATCATTTTCTTTTAGAGCAGGAAATGGTGAGGGATCCACTCATCTCTTCTGTTTTGTTATTATTCTGTTTATGTTGGACTCTACTCTCACAGAAAGTAGAATTAAACAAAAAGTGAAATACACTTATTTTAAAAGGATGCATTTGTAAAATGATGCAATTAAATTGATCTGGTTACTTGGGTTTTCAAGATTTTAGGTGAATACATCTGACCCTCTTGCCCCAGAGCCTAAAAGTAGGAAAAAAGTCCTCCTGGTTCTCCAACTTTTAGATATATTCTCAGCCTAAAGTGACTAAGATGGCAGTCTGAGCTTTATCCATCTGTCAGATACCCATGGTGAGTTTATCTGGATGCAGATTAGCTGTGCTGTGGGTGCAGAGACCTGAGCTGGCTCAGTGCAGAGTGGTTGATCAGTTCAGGTGCAG
The DNA here is from genome assembly GCA_036785705.1 of Acanthornis magna. NCBI lineage: Eukaryota > Metazoa > Chordata > Aves > Passeriformes > Acanthizidae > Acanthornis > Acanthornis magna. The sequence continues at coordinate 22,809,260 of JAWUZG010000090.1, forward strand.
TGTCATGTGAAGGCGGCATTAGGATTTTAAGGTCAGGGAAGGTTCAGGAGGTGTATGGTTGTGTTTGCACAGTGGTGAGCTTAAGCTCATAAACTCTGCGGGGCCCAGCCTGTTTCCCTGCACAGCTGCCCAACTGTCTGGTGCCATATGTTCCAGGGTGTACCTTCTTCTGGAGGACACACTCTGGCTAGCCGCTTTTACTGCTACTACTACTACTATTATTATTATTATTATTATTATTATTATTATTGTTATTTCAAATGTCCTCATTGCAATACCACAGATAATATGGAGGACACTTGAGCTGAATAAACAAAGCAAACAGCTTTGTTTAAAATAGTAGTTGACCAGACCCAAAAATTCTGCTTTGTCTATGACTTCCACAAATTCAGAGTTTTTACCTTTGCTCAACATTGGTAAGTGAACTTAGAGTGCTTACTTCAAAAAATATTCTTTCATTGTAATTCAAATTGTATGATTAAATGTAATAAATTCATCACAACTTGAGATAGGCTCATTTTTAAAATTAGCCAAATTCCAATTTAAAGAAAAAAATTTCAATTGGCCCTCTTTTTTTCATGTCTCTTTTTCCTTTTTTTTTCTTTTCTTTTTTTTTTTTTTTTTCTTTTTTTTCTTTTTCTCCCTTACCACAGGCAGATCATGCATTTGCAGGAATTCCTAGAGGGCATGCTTTTCTATGTCTGCCCATGTTTTATGTCATTGGCAACTTTTATTCTTCTGGCTTCTTTGATTTTTGGTTATCATGAAAAGCATGGAATTCTGTAAGATGGTATCTATGTGGAAACTAGGAAAAATAAAAGGAAAATAAAGCAAAAATTAAAGGAGTAGTAAAAAAATAAAGCACCAGAATTTTCTGTGCTTGCTTCCTGCAACACCATGTGACCATTAGAATCCATTTATTTTTCACTAATGATTCTTTACTAGAGGGAATGTCTGATTATCTGACTTCTCTGACATATCCTTTCTCTCCCTCTTTCCCTTCATTGGCTAGAGGGATTGGTGATGGTCAGAAACACTGCAATCATCAATTACTCCAACTTCCCTCAGGAAATGGAAACAAAAGCACATCCATTCAAACATTTTGAACTCCCTTTAAAGTCCTGCAGAAGTAGCGGAAAGCTTGAGGTGGAGTTTCTTAACCTGTCTAAATCAGGACTCTCTTCCTTGACATAAATCAGGAAAGGAAAAATTCAACCTTTTGCTAATTTGTGTAGGACTTTGATGATAATTTGCCTAGAGACATTTAAGTGGTACAACATGAAATAACAGAAACTAAAATTAATGGAGTTGGAATGGGATTGCTTTGTGCAGGGCCCCCACATATGGTTACAATTCGGTGTTTCCTCTGTATCTGACAGGATCCTTACAGCAAGAATGCTTCTGAGGAGCTGCTACTGCACCCACCACGAAAGCATGGAGAACAAAACCTCACCCCACACTGTCTGTTCACCATTCTTTCTCCTCCCATGGTGACTCCCTGTGGGTTTTATTTGCACTCACAATTAAACACAAGCCTGAGTTTGCTCTCCTAAGCAGGCTTGCGCATTGTTCATGGTATAAACCCCAAGGACAGCACTGGAAGGTCTCTCTGTTTGGAAACAGTTGATATACACTCCAAGAGGTCAGTTAAGCCACTCACACGCAGTACCCAAAGCCACCTGAGACGCTGTGAGACAGCAGAGGTATTCAGGCTGATCTGGCAGACATGGCACAGTATCTACAGGAGGCACATGTCCGCCTGGAGAAGCAGCTGGAGGCCAACCACGCTATTGCAGGACAGCTCCAGTGGCCAGTGTTTCAGAAGATGTAGCGCACACTTGGTGTCTGCAGCTGAACCAGGTGCCTGAGCTCCCAGCTGAAATCCAGTCAGTGCAGCTAGCAGCATCTAAAAGCTACACATGGAACCAAATGCTGAGGTGCAACCCAGTTGCCTAAACATAGGCATAGATTTTCTTTTGAGATGTCCTCCCATACTTCAGGTATTCACACACGACTGGCAAATATGATTTAAAACTACTGGTTATTAAAAGTATCTAGGATGAGCAGCTAGACACTAGGTGGAATACTCAAGCCAACCAGAACCTACGTTTTGGCAAACAAATCTCCAGGTCTAAAGAGAGGCTCATGCTCTATGGAATCAACAACAGATGATTCAAGTTTAAAACCAGCCCAACAGCAAAAAGCTCCAACTTGGCTCTTCCTGTGTTAGCTATGATGGTGCCTCAGCACACAGCGTGAATGAAGAGCTGGTGCGTCACAACGCTCACGAGTCCACCTTTTGCCAAGTTCTCTCTTCACCTTGTAGACAGAAGCCACAACCCCCAGTTAGCCTATGGCAACCACTGACCAACAGGTTGGCCTTGCTGGAAGACCAGGTAAGTGGAGTGCGTCATGTTAACATAAACCTGGCCAGATACAAACCTCACTGAAATGGTGAACTTGTGCCTAAGTATTAATCTGTCTTTCATTTCACTGTTTCCATTGCTCGTAATTATTACCATTGGCACAAACAGTGAGTTATCCCCCTTGCTCGAGTCTGCAATGAGTCTGACTTTTTCATAGCTATCCTTAATTGTTGCCAGAGTTCCCTGTAGGAGCTTTAGCCTGCTTAATATTACATGGCTTGAGAAAATTAAATGATCAATATCAGGTTAAGAGCACTCAGTTGTTCTTTCTTGGCTTTTATAATTGCTTGTGTGACGGGAAAATAATTACTATGTTGAGTTTATTGCTATTCTCATTGTCCTCAGTTGGTGATTTTGTTGTTCAGCTACGGACATGTCTGATTTAAATTGTCTATAATATTGCTGTCTTAGAAGGAAATAGAAAGGAAAGGGGAAGGGAAAGGAAGTAGGAAAATTAAAGGCTGATCTAAGATTAACATAGTGTTTACTCTGGCTCCTGGCAAGGTCTGTTTGAAAAGGGAGACTCCCAAAGCAAAAATCATCTAGAGTGAATTTCTTTAAAGTGACACTGTCAACTTCAATATCACACTTCAGGATTTTTGGTTTTTACTTCGTGTTGTTATAAGTGACACCCAAACCAATTATATCCCACTAATCCCATTGGAACACCTCAGATTACAGTTGTGAGAATAGAGAAAAAGCATTTATCTCTATTTTTTGGGTTGTTTTTACTGCGCTTCCTAGCACACTAGTTTCATATTCTGAGATGGAAGGGACTCACAAGGATCATCGAGTCCAGCTCCTAGGTGAATGGTCTGATATGGGGACAGAACCCTCAATCTTGGCATTATTAGCACTATGTTCTAATAGCATGGTTCTAACCAACTGAGCTAGTCCATGATCCCAACTTGCATGGAAAGCTTACACACAAAAAGGATCATGTGGATTTGGGCCATGCCCAAATCTTCTGTAATTTCTTAATAGGTCTCCTTCCTGTTGTTTATGTAGTTTTTTGATAGAGTAAGAGGAGAGAAAAAAAACACCACCAATGACTTTTGAAATAAGATTTTAAAAACCAGCAGGGGAAGTAGGAAAACAGAAATCCCCCCGAGTCCTCTGCAGGGAGGGGTCAGGGTCCTTGCTTTCAGCCATGCAGAGACAAGCCAGTCCCTAGTGAAAAGATGCCTACTGCCTTCAGAAGCCAGTGGGAGTGGGCTGATAAAGAGATCCCTTTAACCGTGGTGCTTATGAGTCACTGGTGTCAGCGTTAAGACATCCTGGGAGAAAGAGGGAAACAAAACTGGTTATTCACTGCCTTTGTTTTGCTGCCTTCAGAGGTTTCAAGAGACCTGAATACAGAGACACTGTGGCATATGCCAACTGTTGACTCCATCAAATAATAAAGCAATCCCAGTGGGTATTAAGAAGCGTGGAATCATTCTAATGAGTCTGGCAAAATCTCATTAGGATGAACAGCAGGTGATGACAAAATATTTGCTCTGTATGCAAATGACTTGTTTCCTTCTCTGTCTGCACACAGTTGCATGAGTGCTCAGAAGAGGAGCTGTCACATAATTACTTACTGGAGTAAAGCATTGCAGGTGCGGTGGTTGCATTTCAAATATATCAGTGGAAAAAAGGGGAAAAGGATAGAAAAGAGACCCCCTGTATCACCAAATTCTTAGCCTACTTCTAGCACAATAAACCACTTTGCTGGGCATCCAAACAGTCCAGCTGTCTTTCCAGAAACATCTTCAAAGCAAAGACAGATGGGCTGCACGCTGTCAAAACTTCTCCAAGTGCTGTGAGTATAGAAAATATGATGGAAGGAGGGCAGGGGGTGTGCTGAATATTGAGAACAAGGCAAAACATGGCAGTTCCTGTTGACAGAGGTAGGTTACCTGCATAGACCCAAGTCTGACCTGACCTGCTAGTTCAAAAACAACTAATCAACCCCGAACTATCCAGCTGCAGGCTCAGATGTTGCACAGTAAATCACTGCTTTGTCCCCTTCTGCTGCCTTAACATCAGGCTGTGTAGCCCCTGATATCTGTTCCGTTCCTGATGGTGTTTCTGGCATAGTAGACTTCCATTCTCTCCAGTGTATCATTAATAATGCTTCACACATTTGTTTTTAATCACTTTGGTATTTATTTATTGCTGCAGTCCTGTTTCTATTCCTCATACATGTCAGAGGCAAAATTCTTGTATGGGGGAAGTGGAAGTCTCCCAAGAGCCCCATTCTTCTGTGGACACTGGTAGAGAGGAGGAGAGGGCAGTTGAGTCAAAGGACATTCCAGATTAAATAACCCAAGCTACACAAACACAAGTGTTCCTGCAGATCTTCTCTCCAGCACCTGGCAGTCAAAAACCTTCACTATATACTCTCCCCATGTAATTGTGGTTTTCTCTCAAAAGTAGGAGTCAGGAATGCATTTGAAGCCTTCCTTCTAAAAACACCTTTAAGATCCCCAAGGCCATGAAAAACTTCCAGCTCTGAAAAGCCAAGGACTGTGTGTATGATGACCCTGTGCTCCCACCATGCTTCTTGGCTCTTACCTGGAGACAGTTTGCTACAGACTGTCCATCAGAGAGGGAATTAAGTAAGCTGATTATGAGAAAGAGTCATTTGTTTTCCTGCTGAAGTCCTATACAGATGGGGTGAAAACAATATACTAAAGAGCAGAAATTTGCCTCCTTCACCATCCAGCAACGTGTAGCCAAAATCTTACGGAAGTCAGGGAAAGGGGGCCACTCCCCTAAATTGTCTCCTCCACAAAAGAAAAGATGAAAAAAAATCATTAGCTGAGGATTTGTGTTCCAAGGATATAAAAAAGAGTTATTGTCTGGTTTTAATAATAGTGATTATTTTAAATTGTTAACACTATTAGATGATAATAATATTAGGAATTTTTTAGTCTGTAGATTTTTATCAAAAATATTTTTCATACAAGTGGTTTGTCACAGTAAAGTCGATATCATAATTTCTTCTTTCCTAAGTTTGGGAAGTCTGTAAGGGTCACCAAGTAGATCATCAGGTGAATTGGGATGCAATGCCTAGTCCTCCTGATTCCCAGAGCAGCAGCTTCGGAGCACAGGGGAACTGCATCTCACTGTGTCATTCCCGTGGGTCTGGGACCTACAGAGCTATCAAAGCTCCTTTCTGAGGCTGGAGGTTTTAGGAATAAGTTGGATAAACATCCCTTGGGGTAGCATGGGATATGTTTGACTGTCTGGGTATTGGGACTGGCAACATCATCTCTTGAGATACAGACCTGAAGCCTAGGATTTGATGACAGTCTCCTACATGGTATTCATCTTAGATTTAATAATTGCATTAAATTGAGGTCTGCAGTCGAAGTGCTGCCAAAATGACAGCAGGCCAAGAACTACATTAAGCACTCAAAGGCAGGCTCGGCGGGGTTTGCAGGGCGGCGAGGCTTATTCTCACGGCTGGGTTATGGATGCTGAGGGAACACGTTCCAACCCAAACCGACAGCAGTGCACAGGGGGGTCACAGTCGGCTGGTTCTGCTTAGCAGCTTTTGCTGACCAGCAAAAGCAATTGAAATCCCAAGCCCTCAAAAAGCAGTAGTTCTTAAGCAACCACTTTTTCTTTCCTTTTTTAATTTTTTTTGCTACGTGATTAGCCAAACAACCAAGTGTTTGTTCAGTGAGACTGACTGCAGTAAGAAAACTGGACAGCAATGACAGTGATTAATTTCAAACCCGAAATGTCATCTGATGTTAGTGGTGGTCTGTAAGCTGACCAAAGGTCATGCACATGCTGATCCCAAATATATATTGCTCTGAAAAAAAATCCTGTGGAGCCTTCCCAAATGCAGGATAGATCAGAATGCCCTAGGTTTGGCTCCCTCTACCCAGAGCAGTCCTCCACCATGTCCAAGAGGCTTTATGTCCTCACACTCATGCTGTAACAGCATACTCCCAGGCTGTGATGTGTGTTTGTGGGCATTCCGGAAAAGCAGCCCTTAGGCGAATGAGGAACAGCTCTCAGGGTATTTCACACACTTCCCACTGAAAAAGACAACAAGCAGAAAGAAGTATTTCTCTCTCAGAATCACAGGAAGGCTACATGGTATTCAGATGAGATCCAAGATCAAGCAGCCTAGACAGGAGAGCATAAGCCCTAAGCAGTAGGAGCAGGAGTCGGTATGTACTGCTTGGCCTTGGCAGTGGTCCTTGCCTTCTTTTGTGTGAGCAGTAGAGGTGGAATCTAATGGAAACTACAAAGACAGCTTACTCCTACAGAGGCATCTAGTGCTATCTGGGATGTCAAAACACATCCTGTGTGGCTTTCACCTCTTTCTTCCAAAGGAATATGTTGCATTTAAGACTTCTGTGGTACCTGTCTGGCTGACCAGACCTCTTGGGTACCCTGAGGGATCTGAAATGGCACTACAAGTCCCTGTTTAAAGAGTAAAGCCCCTTGTGTCTCTGTGCTGCAAAGTGTTCCAGTTGCTCATCTCTCATTTGAGCTTTTGCAGCCTGAACTGAGCTCTGTGCTTTTGCTGCGGAGTGAGCTTGCAGTTAACAGCAGCAAGCACATACTCCCTGCGGTCTCAGAGGTGTCTGTAGAGCAGGCCTACCCTGAAGAAGTGATAAATACCTCGAGATAGTCTTGTTGTTCCCATAGGCCAATGGTAGTACTGCTCTCCTAGAAGTCCTTTGAAAATTAAAGTACTTTCATTAAAAGTAATTAAATTAACATACTGGCCAAAGTAAAAAGAGACTGTAGGTGGGCATCTTTTAGCATGGGTTTGGAGTGAATAAAGAGATCCTATGCATTCATGTCATTCTCCTCATAAAAATAATTCCTGTTAAAGCTGGGGGAGGAGAGAGCTACCCCTTGATTTCCTTGTCCTCAGTCTCTTCCCTCTGAGACCCCAGAGAACTTTGTTTTTCTCTTCCTTTTCCTTCAGTTCCAGCTACAGCCTGCAACTTCCTGGCCTGCTGTTCTCATCCCCACCTTCCCTTCCTAACGTGTCTTCAGCGTTTATCTTAGAGTTCGCTCAGTCCTGCCTCTGCTGTATCACTGCCTCCCGAACTGCTGTAACTTTGTTCTTCCACTCACTTCCTACTCTTTCTACCTACCCCTCTAATCTTGGCTGTCCCAGACCCTCAAAGTCAGCCTTCACATATTCTGTATCTCCCTGAGGTCCATCTCACTGTGAGGTCCACCCTGTACCTAACCTTGAAGGACTTCACTGCTGCTCTTCCCTTGGGCAAAGTAGATAAGTGCACATTTCCCCTTTATCTTTCCCCTGCCCAGGGATAGAAATCCACCCATCCAGATCTAGAAAAAATAGGACTTGTGTGGGTAGAAAATGGTGACCCTAATCTGGGGATGAGAAGTGCTATATCAAGATTTACTTGTTTGTTTAGATAAGCTTCTAGGAAGTCTGAAACATGTTGGAGCATATCCACAGCCATTTTTGTGGACAAACTATACTGCTACCACTCACTTAGTGTTTATTGGTAGCAAACTGTAAGTCACAAATTGCTCCAGAGCAGGCAAGAAAAGGTTCTTAAGAAGAGAACAGCAGCTAAATGGGTAAACAAAACTTTCAAACTTTTTTCCTCTCAGTTCTCAGCATTGTGCTGAGTTTGCTCTCCAAATGCCTGACTGAGAAATGTCCTTTCACTTTTACTTAAAGTAGCTCAGAAGGCAGATTATTCTTTCCTGTTTTCCTCCTTTCTCTTTGTTTTTGCATAATAAATCAAAGCGGTAACCATTGGCTTACCTGGGTATTTTTGTGGACTTTGGAAACAAGATTCATCCTGTCTTTCAGCCTGTGCCGAGGCATTTAAGCCAGTAGTCTAGTTGCCCCTAGATTGCCCCACTAATCACTTTGTCTTTGGCTGAAACACCCCTTACATACGTCTCACTTTTCCCACACCCAAACTTACCAGAGGCCAAGCATACAAGGTGCATTTTGTTCACCCTCCAAGATGTTTCTCCTCAGCAGACCCAGAACTCTCTGTGAGGCTGGTCCACAGGGGCCTTTATACCCTATAGATGCCAGTCCTTCTTGGCACCTCCACTTTGCAGGTGCTCGGGATTTGCAGAAGCAGATGTATCTCTCCAGCTACATTGGTTAGCAGGGACAAACCACGAGGAAATCAGGAACCTGAAGGCATTGTTATCCTTGTGAAGGTGGTTCTGTACCTCCTAGTGTGTGCACAAGGTTTTTGCCGTGAGCTTTGCATGCCCACACTTCCATTACAACGAACTTTGCTGGGCAGTCATAGGACACTCTTTCTTTCCTGGACAGTACAGCAGCAGACAAGTCTTTGAAGCCTTTTTCTTCAATTTAACTTAATGAAAACTTGAGCCTTCACCTTGGTGTAGAATTAAAATGTTCCTACTTGAGCCGGAAGAATATTTAAGGGTAATTTTTTTTTATCCACTGATTTCTCCTGTCTCCAGAGAAGACAGAAAATCACTTTGCTTTGTACTTGCTAACCTTACACTGCCACACAATTTTTAGCAATATTGGGAACAATAACTTACAGGGTTGTGTCCTGTAAGGATGCAGTATAACTCCAAACCTTGCGTAACTGAAACTTACGCAAACTTCAGCAAGATTTTTCTTCCATTAATTATGGAAGAACAAAGCACCTACTCTTTCATATTTAAAAAATCACCTCTTCCTGGAATCTCAAGTCTAAGGTGTTTTTACTGTGAAAAAGAGCTTCATGGTAATGATAGCAGAATATCAGATTACTGACTGTACAACACTCCTCTGTTTGGCTTCTGTCTACTTCTTAACAACATTTAGTAAAAAGCTGAATGCCTTCCAGAGACACCTTTAGTTTACATGCTGAGAATGTTTATGCCTCTCAAGTGGTCAAATTAAATTGTATCAAATGAACTGTATGGGCTTGACATAGGTTCTAAGGCCCTGTTTAAACTGTTGTGTGTTCATGAAAGAATTAAAGCTGAACAAACAGTGCCAAAAGAATTTCAGAGAGGATTAGTTCAAATGTTTAACTAAACTAATTTCTGCCACGGCTGGTTTCCATGGGCATTCATTTGATCTGGCAGAAATGCTCTTTCCTTAAGCATTTAACCAAAGTCTGATTGTAAGAGTCACATCTGTTCTGTCGAGGAAGGTAAACAAGATTTTGCCTCCCATGATCACTTGTAACTGAACAGCTCTGTATCATACCGCTTGGATAACAGGTGTCCAGCAGCCAAGATCCTCAGGAAAACTTTGGATTTTTTACTGATGGTACGTTATTTGGCTGGGTCATAAAAATAGTAACTCTGTGTGCATCGACTGTTTTTACAGACCGCAATAGCCTAGGCTTAAACACCTCAACTTCAGACTGCAAACTAGGCACTGGAGCCATGACATCTCTAGGCGAACACGTTGACACAACACCAGGATTTGATGTCAAAAAGGATAAACAAGTCTTCTAACATGGTCTGCTAAACTGATCCATCTCTTCGCACAGACCCTATCTTCACTCTCCAAAGTCTTCAGAAAGCTTTGAGGATGTGACGTGGGAGTATGGAAATATTTAAATGAAGAGGGAAAAGGGTGTTTGTGATGATGTTACCCAGTCCCTTCAGAGTAACTAGTGCTCATCCTATACTCACTGAAATTGTAAATCTGAAATACAAAATCAAGGTGTAGCAAGCTTAGAATATTTTGTTTACTCCTGCTTCAAATCACAACATCTTTGCATAGGGTACTACTGATGTAGTAATTAGCAACCGGTATCTCAAGCTGCCTAGAGAGGTGCTCTCTCTCAGATTTGGATACGATCTCCAGAGGATCTCAGCTGGAAACACTTCTTTATTACCTGGAATCAAAGGTGCTCATACAGAAGATCTTCAATTCTGACATTTGCTCATAAATTTTATCTATGAGATCTTAGTAGTCTAAACCAGTGGCTTTCCAAAGGTGGACAGGAGTTCTAGGTAAAGCCCAATAATTTAGTTCTTTTGGTTGTGCAACAAAATAGATCTTTTTTTCATGCATTTGATAAGGGAATATCTTATGGTCAAACTACAGGGCAACTGGCTGGACTGCTACAGTCATGGGATGACTTTGTAACCTCTACAGCACTACTTAGGGTTATTATCTTTATTTATCTGTTTAATAATGTTTTAACAGATATATTCAGTGCATGTCTGGAGGGAGACCTGCTAAGCATAAACAGTAAATATTGATCCTCCTGTCTTTTCCCTGAGCACACCTGCCCATGCATCCCTAGTCTTCAGACCTGAGATCTGATACTCCTCTTCGGCACTGCACTTAAACATCACAAAAAGAAACTACTATAACTGGTGATCTTTGCACTGTACTTAACAGCATCGGGAAGTAATCATGGCTAATTGCTATGGCGGCAAATCCAAACCTGACAGCTGGCAGAGAATCAGAGGCCTCAGTCACATTTGCTGAATGTCTCTCTAATATGCTCCACCAGATAGTTTGTGGCAGTGGTCTCCAAAGCCTTGCCCTTCGACTACTTGCATTTCTCCAGTACTCAGGTGGCTGCTGCCAAGGCTGCTCTCCTCTAGGGTAATTATTTACAAAGTGTAATTTCTTGGAAGCCCAGCTGGCAAATGCTGCTTTCATGCAGGCTGGACTAGATCTATCTAGAGAAGGGTTGGCAGTGTAAAGTTTTTAGGGCCACCTAGAGTGAATGAATAAACACTAGTTATAAAGAAAAAGCAGATGCCATCTGCTCCCACTCAGGTAACTCCTGTTGACTTCAATGGGAGTGTGACATTTTTCACAGCCACTCCATTTGCTTTTGTGGAAATACTTTCTTTAATATTAACAATGATTCAAAATGACAACCCCCAGAGGTCTGAGGGGGCTAGAGAACTGAAAATACTGATGATGGAGTGTGGATACATTCCCATGGTAGTCTGCAGAATGGATCAGTTGACATTTATGAGCAGTCTGTATATCTCACCAGTGGGTGGCTGAGCTAAGATGAGTTAGGTGGCATTTTCTAAATGGCTTTGGTACTATGTGATCAGTTGTTCTCATCACAGAATCCAGTTTGGAGAAAGTATCACCAAGGCAATTACTTTTAATAGAAACCTATGTGTCAGAAGTGTGTAGAAACAGATGTGCCCCTCTCTGACAGAGGTGTTGCACCTTGAGAAATGCTGCACTCCAAGAATGAGTATTTGTGCTTGCTGGGATAAAATTTCCCTTGGAAATAAGCAGATGATCTCATCCTGTAAGGTTCTCACTCCAGCAAGACCACCCGGGCAACTTCAGAAAGCCCTGCACCACCTCTAAATAGAAGAAACACTGAAAGGTGGAAAACACTTCTGATGGAACAGCAAGGTCTGCATCTTGTGCCACCAAAATCAGAAAAGAGCAAAATGCATAACTAATCTTCTAGTGTCTGGGCAAATGAAGAACAACATTGTAAAATAAATTTACTGGCAGATCCAGGACAGAGGATAAAATCTGACCAGTGACCAAAGAGTGCCGTGAAGGAGCACTGCTTTGTTTTGAAAGGACTCCTGAACTTAATGTCGGCACTTGAACTAGAATTGCAATGAAAGATGTAAAATTACTGCTCATTTTGCAAGCAAAGCCATGGAGTCCAGTAAACACTGCCATATATCATATCCTGTAGTTTTCTGGTTAAAAAAGTAGCACATTTCATAGTACAATAGTACAACATAGTACAATTCTGTGGCCAGAGCTGTGTAGAGACCAAGTTGAGAACTGAATTCTATAGCTATACATTCAACATACCACTGGAGACTTTCACAAAGATCCTTTAGCCATGACGGCTCTCCCAGCTCCTTCAATGTGTGCACTGCATGAACCTGGTTTGCCTCCAGACTTGCCCAGACTCATTCAGGGCACAGACACCTGGTCAGGGTACAGTGCCTGAGTCATCGCTCTCCAGCTCCCTGCTCCTGCTGTGGAGTCTGCAGGCGCAGCACCCGAGGCAGCAGTGAGGTAATGCAAGGGCAGAAGAGGCTGTAGATAAGGCACGGGCACTTGATCCTGTGTTGGAGCCTTGTACTCTAAGACCTGTGTATCGGTAGCTGGCATATGCCTCCCTCCAGGCTGTTTTGCTGATGCTCCAAAGTCAGTGGCGTGTACGTGACTGCAGAGGAGGTTAAACTGATGTAACCAACCCAGCACAATGAGAACACTTAGCGGAGAATTCAGCAAGATGCATTTTTCTTTCCTTAAGGCCTCATCTAGGAGATCAAACCAACTGATCTAATGATGCTCTCCTACAGATCATGGTTATTAAAAGAAATGTACATCTAGTTCGGCATTTGACTCTACAGCATGCAAAACACACCTTGTACTCTACCTGGGCTGGTATAGGCAAACATGATGGCCTCTACTGCCTATAGTTCAAGTGTAGTCACTCCCCAAGAGTTGCCCTAGGCTTCTTCCAAGTTAAACATCAAAAGCTACCTGTTTGAAGGGTAGCAAAGCTCTATTCTCTGGCTTACTATGTTGCCTTATATTTGTATTGCCATCCCTGCCTTCCAAACTCAGTCCCAGGCACCAGTGTTAAAAGATGCTTATGGTACAAAGGTTTGTATTTCAGCATGGCACAACACACAGGGCTGGGGCAGACTGAATTTGTGATTGTTTTCACAGGCTTTGGAGCATCTGAAATGAATAAGATGCTAAGAGGAAAATAAATCAACCATACATGCTTGAGATTTATGGGGTTTTTTTCAGGAGCATAGAGAAAGCAAGTAAGAAAGGAGAATGTCTGGATGTTTGCAGTTCACCCAGCTCTATTCAGCATCTTCACATAGCTGTGAAGAGCAAAGCACAGTGCACTCCTATGTTGGACCAGCTAGGCTGGGCTTTGACAGTGAAATTGAAAAAGACTAGAGGACTTCAAGATAAATAAGACAGCAGGAAAAAGTAATGAAGAAATTAAACTGACCTTCTTTAGAAATGGGTGAGACAGGATAAACAGGGAGAGATCTTGTTTTGCTTTCATCCTGGAAAAAATAACATTTCTTCCTTTCCAGTTCAGCACAGTTGACTGATTTGGAAACAAATCTGTTTTCTCTGGAAAGATTTATTTGCCCAACGACTTTTTTTTTTTTCTTTTTTTTTTTCTTTTTTTTTCCCTTTTTGGCAAAAAGCAATAGGTTGAAAGAACAAGGCTTGTCTTGTTAGTAGGTTTAAAGGGCTCAGTAATTAACTGGTACATTTGGAGGCATGGCATGCAGGATACTTGCTGCAACCTACTTTATTACAGTGTCACAGGGAAGTGCTGTGAAATGGGCAAGAACTTTATAAAAACACTGTTTATTTCTCAGGCAGTATCAGATAGCAGGATTATTTCGTTATGAAGCTAAGCCAGAGCATTTGCTGAAGTAAGGACACCCTGCCCTGACCTTTGAGAACATGCTTTCATCTGTGACATGCTTTCTCTCTCCCTCCCTTCCTTCCCGTCTTTCTTTCTGTCTTTTCTAAGTTGGAAACAAAGCGACACTTATTTAGTCTAGGGACAGCATGCACTTTTTCACATCAGTCCTTTGCAATACATAGTAGGTGCCTTAAAAAACAAATTGACATCCTGTGATTTGGGAAGCCTGTCACAAGGGTCATTTGTCCCTGAAGTCATCTCCTTTTGCTGCACAATGTTTAGCAACGTTATTCACAGCCAAACCTCTTTTACTCCCTGACATTTTTCTGCTTTTTTTTCTTTTTTTTTTTTTAGTTTGGTATGATACTGCAGACAATTGCTGGCTTGAAACAAAATTAACAAAAATGTTAGTGGCTCAAAATAGAACTGTAATTCCATGCTGCAGTGCTTTAAGTCTGGGTGACTTGACCTTGTGAAAACCTAAAGATCTGCATCTTGCAGTAACTGTAAATAATGTGCAGAAGCGCTCAGCACTTCTGGAATACAGCTACTGTTAGCCTATTCCCTGAATGCGCAAGCCAAAATAGAGGCATCTGTATTTGGAAATGCAAAGCTAGCAAGTCTCTTCAAGTGCCAAACAGACCCTTGTGGGAGGGAAGAGAGTCTCTTCAAACATATTTCTGGAAATGCAAAAGATAAACATTTATCTTGCAAAATTATGCCTCTTGTATCTCAAGGGCAACCTAAACACTGAAAATTTCCTCTGACTCCTGTGCAAGTCCACATTCACTACTGATACCAAGACTGAGAAGTGCAGCATTTGCTAATTTGGCAATTAGATTCTCAATTCTTGGATATACGCAAAAGTGTATCCAGCTGCAGATATCCGCACACATTTCCTACAGTTATACAGAACCCTTCAAATTGAGGTCAGAATTTGGCCCTAAACATCAGTGTATATTTATTACTATATTCCTTTCTTTCCCACTATTTCCCTTTAGACTCTGACCTGGTTTAATCAAGTAATAACAAGGATCTTTGTGTGGGGAAAAATCACAAGTATCTGGTTATATGGGTGTATATTACTCTAGGGTTGCATGCTACTGGGATCATAATGAGGTTTGTCAGAAAACTCTATCCTCCTTCCCATTTAAAGGCCAGGTCATTGATTTTTAGTTTTATCCAGAGCCCAGTGGAACAACCTGGGAGGAAAGTTGTGACTTGCTGAATCATTGTCTCTTCCTGATCTCCTCATTGCACTGGAGAAGGACAGAGGCATCTGCAGCAGTTCAGTTTCTCTAACAGCATCTTTTCGGTGTTGCACCAGTCGTAACACTTTGTGATTGTAGTGCTGTCTTTTCCCCAGCTCCTCACGTGAGACCAGGGTCCCTGGCACAGGAGACCCAGCCCTGCAGCCCAGCGGGCAAGGGAGGAAGAGCCATTTGCAAAGCAGTGTGATTTGCTTTCATGATCTCCTCCACAGGGAGAAACCAAGTGCACAGGGAAAGGCTTATATTGAAAAGATCAAAGTGGATAGAGAGGAACGAGTTAACAGGCATGCTTTTCGAAAGAAATAATTCTCCTGACATCTCAAGGGATGGGTGAAGGGCATATTGCCTTGTCAGTTAAACACAGCCGTTAGTTTCAAGCCCATACTAATTAGCCAGCTTAGAAAAACACACTGCTCAGCATTTCTAAATGCGGACTGCAGCCTCTGCCACTCCTCAGCACAGATATATTTGTCCACATCCTCTCAGTGTAACATGCTGGTACAGAGGCAGCTTGGTTAGTAGTTAAGAGAGAACCTAGGATTAAGTGAGGCTTCGTCCAGTATTTTTCTCACTTGCTACATCCAGGTCAGTCCAGGACAAGCCACTAACTGAATAAGGAGTGGGAAGCCTGCTGTGTACTGGGTTCCCATCTGCACAACAGAGCAAATCACAGCACTGCCAAGACACAAGTCACTTCCCTGTGACTGCTCTGGTTTGCACCTGCATAAGCAAGAGTTGTGGTCCCTAATCTCTGCTGACCTTAACTACGGCAGAGGACAAGAGGGAAAATCTCACTTCTGCCCTGCGCTGGAAAAGGCATGTGGGAAGAGATAGCAGTATTACACCAAGGGCCTGGGGAACTAACTCAGTGTGCAGAATGGATTGATAGGGAATCTGCTTTGCCTAAAATGGCTTTTTAAAAGTTTCACTTTTCCTCCTGTCCTTCACTTTCCCCAGTGTAATTCAGGGCTGCTAAACCATCACTAAACTGAAAGGGCCTTGTAAACCTCAAGTCTCTTGTATTGCTTGGGTGCAGCAGTGATAGGTGACCATGGTGGTCCATAGATGTATAATTTTAACTTGACAGAAACACTAATTTAAGGAGTTTAACTACACCCATTGTTTTCCCAGTAAACAGATAACTAAAACTACCCAGACAAAAGTCCATGAAGTTGTGACTCCAGACTCATCATCTGCTTCAGAGGAGTTCAGAGGCCAGATGTTACTTCAACCATGGAGTTTTCCCATGGAAGTGGTGCAGGCTGTAACTGTGCACCGGCATGAGGAGAGCAACAGGGATCCCTTCTCCCCTGACTGTACCCCCTCTATGGGCTGGGTGGGCACAAGGCTCGTCTGATCTTCATTTCTCTTCCCATCCTTGCCCTGACATGTGCATTTGGACCAAATTTGGTCCTTTTTCAGGGCAGGAGATAGGTCTTATTATCTGCTGATGTGTATGTTCAGCCCTGAGTCAAAGTAGACCTATGAGTGTCACTATGATAGCTGTAAATGCCCACTGTACTTGGGTTGCAGGTTCTTCTTAAATAACAGCACTGAACACATCCTGGAAAGCAGACCAAAGCACGTCCTTTCTTTATAGGATTAGCTAGCCCCTGCAGGATCCCTTCTCCTCTTTTCCTTTGTCTCACTGTCTTTTCTACCCACCCAACGAGTGGATCCTGGAGTACCCACCTGCCCTGACTCCAGACTGTCTCAGTTGGAGCACATCTATTCTCCTGCCACAGAGCTCTCAATGCCAGGATGGCTCAGCAGAAACACCTAGAGCTTTATCCACTCAACCTGCATCCCAAACCTGTAATGGTGTTTCTCACATCCCTTTTGTTGCCCCATGGGGAATCACTGTTTCTTTCTTGGGTTTTTTTCTCCTTCCTGTTTTGTTTACTTTTGGTTGTTTTTTTTTTGATTGATTTGGGTTTTTTTAAGCAGAGGGTTTTTTTAATTGTTTGGTTTTTTATGGTTTGTTTTTTTTTGAGGTTTGGCTGGTTTCTTCGGGGGGTGGGGGTTTTTTTGTTTGTTTTATTTGTGTTTTGTTTTATTTTGTTTTGTTTTTTTCTGCCCCAAACACAGGGATTGATTCATTGACCCCAATGACAAGAGATGTTACTTCATGTAAATTGAAGCGGTGTTACAGAAGAGGGCACGAGATGCTTGCAATGAACTTCCTGTAGTCAATTTCTGGGGATTTCCAGTATGTACTGGTCACTCTGTTGTCTGCTTAATTTTTACTAGGACAGTTGGCCTGGCATTGCTCTTACATTCTGCTGACAAGGGTCCCCCTCTCTGTCTGAGAAAACCAGCAATTGCTGACATACATTCAGTACTTTTCTGTTGGAGACGTATGTTGGGGACAGATTCTTCACTGACTTGGGACACTGTCTAAGTCACTGGGGATCCATGAGTCATGTCCTATTGCTAACAGACTGTAGAAAGTGGGATGAGAATCAAGCTCTGTATCCTGAAGGTTATTCACCAGCATTACCCATCTCCATCTGCCTGGAAACCATCACTGTTCTGGGGACAAGGGTGCATCTGCTCCACTAGTGAGGCATGGTCCAGACCATTCTCCAGCGCAGAGCTGATGACCCTCTGCATGCCTGGCATATATGCAGACACCAGAGAGCCAACTCTGGCCTCAGTCTTAGTGAGTTTAGGCTTTTTCTTGATCCTGCTCTTTATTTTGCCACACAGAACTAGCTGCAGTGCCCAAAGCAGCTCACACAGTGCAGCCAGGCTACACAAAGCCATCATTCCTTCCTCTCAGGTGCTGTGCATGGTCGTGCAACTCCTGGGATGGCAAGCCAGGCTCTTTGGCAGTCCAGGGTCCCCTGCCATGCCTTCTGACACCAAGCGATCCTTGTGGGGATGGAGCATGCTGCTTTCCCTTACATTTTTTTTCCAGTCTGATTTTTTTTACCAGTCTGATTAGACATTGCGATTCCAAATGGCTGTAAATGGCAAATCTCTACTGGATGTAAACCAGAACCATCCAACTTACTGTCTCATATATGGAATCCACAGCTTTATGCCAGAAATTTACAATCTTATTTTGTGTATAAAAAGTTCCCTGTCAAGCCTTTATATGTACTCCATTGCCCTGCTCTCTGTGGAAACCCTTGGCATAATCTTTTCAGAGATAAATAAGCCTTGCACTGAAAGCTAAATGATGCCATTATTTTCTCGATATAGATGTCATCCTACCATGCTCCCATGCCTAGATTCCAGACAGCCTGAATCTTAGCTTCCCATTTCAGAAAGTGCTGGAGGAGAGAAAGATGTCAGTGTAGGAGGGGCAGAGTGGCAGGCAGTCTGAGCTCATCTGGAACACTGGGTTCCAGATGAGTGGCAGGTGACAGACACCCCAGCTGTTTCCTTGGCCAGGCAAGCGCTTAGTCTATGCTCCTGCCCTGGACCGCAGCAGGCTGGGAAAGAAGGATGTTAGAGGGCTCCAAGGGGCACAGGCAGCAGGACCTGGACCTCACCCACAGGGATGGAAACCTTCACCATGAAAGCCATCTGAGCATAGCTACACTCTTAAAAGCCACTCAGTAAGAAGAGGTGCTGAGAGGCTCCACTGGTATTTAGCTGTATGGCCTGGGAACAGAGATGTCCTTCTGAGAGATTCAGCATTTTGAGGGTTGCTGGGAAAGGGAGCATTTCTGGTTCCCTGACCAAAGTGCCATGCTGAAAGGAAAATAAGCAGCTTGATGCCTTGAGACCTGATGTCTTCATTACAAGAAATCAATCAAAGCAGTAGCTCGTAAACAGATCAAATTTGCACAGGAGCACAAGAAACACATATCTGGTCTCTCTTTGTGAATGCTAATTACTGTAAGTATAAGGTCCTGGTATAAGCTTCTGCTATATACTATCAACCATCCTTTCTTGTTTCAGGTTTAGGTAAATAAATGGCAGAAATAACAGAAAAAACAGTAAAACGGTAACTGTAAATCATTGCAATGAGGGAAAATACTGCATCCTTGCTGGGAAGGGAAGGGAAGGGAAGGGAAGGGAAGGGAAGGGAAGGGAAGGGAAGGGAAGGGAAGGGAAGGGAAGGGAAGGGAAGGGAAGGGAAGGGAAGGGAAGGGAAGGGAAGGAAGGGAAGGGAAGGGAAGGGAAGGGAAGGGAAGGGAAGGGAAGGGAAGGGAAGGGAAGGGAAGGGAAGGGAAGGGAAGGGAAGGGAAGGGAAGGGAAGGGAAGGGAAGGGAAGGGAAGGGAAGGGAAGGGAAGGGACTCCTGTGATGCCAGTCTGGCTGCATACTCACTCAGATAGGTGAAACCTGGCTTGAAACCTTTTTTTGGACAACTGGGGAACTGCTCGAGTGGTGTGAGGATGAAAATATTGTCTCAGCATCCCTGATTTGCCTTCTAATGAATGTATGAAGTCCATTAGAAGGCGGAGAACAAGTGGAATATAAAATATTAAAATATTAAAATATTAATCTGCATAAATAATAAAACCAGCAAATTTAAGAGAGTGGAAACAACATTTACGACCTTCCTAACAACTGACCGGTAAAATGCTTGACTGTCTGTCAAGGAAGCACCACTTCTAATTTATGTGAGGTAACTGGCTTATCCTCTGTTCTACATTTCCCCTCAAAGACCCGAAGCAAGCTTGGAAGACTCTGTGCTGGATCCCACAGCGAAATAGAAGTCCCCATTAACACCGAAGATCCTAAAACTCTAATCACCGGGAATTCAATACAGTGTGTCAACCTTATTTCATGGATAGGGACTTTAGCAACAGAGATGTCAGAGTAACAGGCAAATGCAGTCTTGGGGTTCAAGGAAAAAGCTGGGATCCTACTCTAGTAGTATGAATCATTTGGACACATATATATGTGTATTTTCAAAAACTGGAACGAGATGAACTCTAAGAATGAGAAAAAAGCCTTAATCAACACCATCTTGAGTTTTCTGGAGCAAAGTGCTGCTGCTATTGCTTCTGTGTTGTTGGAGAGATTACCAGGGTATTTATTGCCTTTTACATTCATTCTCTGGCTTCAACATCCTGGTTTGTAATTGCAAACCTGAGTGATTTCATTGCTCCATGTCAACCAGGACCAAAGGAACGCAGCACAGTAACAGGCATAGCAGTTAAAGTGGCTACATGCACTTAAGAAACTGTCTGGGAAATGATAAGAACTGCTCCAGCCAACCAGAGAAATTAGACCAAGCCTCTATTTAAGCTGTGGAGAAGGTTTGTAAGTTTTCAGGTTTTAGGGTTTGGGGGTTGGGCTTTCCTCTCCTAATATTTACGGCTTGCTAGGAGCTAGACAGCCACAAACTCACCTAAATGTTTTTCATCATCTTCCCGTGAATACAGAGTATTTGGCAACCAACAGGAGCAAATCCAGAAAGCTGGCTTACAGCTGCCATAAGGCTAAGCTCCTGTTTACATCCCAGCTCGGTGGGACAGACCTTTCCCGTTCCGAGCCAAACCAAGACTTGTGTGCCAGAGCTGTGAGCAGCATGAGGTTGGAAGCAGCACCGACAGAGGCTCGGCTGTGCTGTGCTGCCAGCGTGGGACATGGTTGGGCCATACAATTGCAGCTGCAAGGAATCTCAGGGGAAAAAGGGATGTTTCCCAACCTCCTCTGCAAAACCTCAGGAGTGGATGTATCCCCTTCCTCCCCCATGGTGTTGTTTAACAAGCAAAGGAGCTGGGCCTTGTCTAGCTTCTCTTTCTGCCAGCTGCCCTGTCCCTGGGGTGAGAGGGTTTCCAGCAGCCAAGCAGTGGCACTTCTCACGCCCTGGGAGAATGGATAGCCAAAAGGAGCACGAGGAGATGGGCCTCTCCCCCTGTGCTTGGCACTGGTGAGACTGCACCTCAAATCCTGCGTTCAGTTCTGGGCCCCTTGCTACAAGGAAGACACTGAGCTGCTGGGGCGTGTCTAAAAGGCAACAAAGCTGGGAAAGGGTCTGGAGCATAAATCTCTTGAGGAGCATCTGAGGGAGCTGGGGTTGTTTAGCCTGGAGAAAAGGAGGTTCAGGGTGGGACCTTATCACTCTCTACAGCTGCTTGAAAGAAGGGTGGAGCAAGGTGGGGATCGGTCTCCTCTCCCAAGCATCAAGTGACAGGATGAGGGGAAATGACCTCAAGTTGCATCAGGGGAAGTTTAGATTGGATAGCAGGAAAAAGTTCTTCACTGAAAGGGTGGTCAAGCATTGGAACAAGCTGCCCAGGGGAAGTGGTGGAGTCACCTTCCCTGCAAATGTTCACAAGGTGCATAGATATGGCACTTGGTGATAAGATTTAGTGGTGAACTAAGTGGAGTTGGGTTGATGGTTGAACTCAATGATATTGGAGGTCTTTTCCAGCATTAAGGATTCTGTGATTCTATGACTTTTCGTGTTTTATGGGACTGCCTTGGGGGCTTGGTGTTTGAAGAGAATCCATTCGTTCCTCCTGCTCCCACAGTTCCAAAGAGGAATGCTGCTTACCCATGCATGATAAGGGAGGTCCTGTTGCTAGCCATGGCCTTCCAGTGCATTCTGAGCAGAGGCATCAGCTGTCTCTAAGGTTCTACATTAGTGTATGATGTTACAAAAGGGAGAAATTGATTCTATAGATGAAATGCAATGCTATATTGATCTTCTGGAAAACACGAAAGAAAGGCATTTAAAAAACCAAACAGACCCACTGCTCCCACCTAATTTGCCAACATATTTTTCTGGAAATTATGTGGCCCGTGTTGCATTCATCAGTATGCATTTCTGACTTCCTTAAGAGCACAGCTACCTCATTTCTGGGTAATTAAGTAGTCAGAAGCACCAGCTAAGCCTAAACAAACATCCTTTACTCTAACAAAGCAAGTTATTGTGTAGTCTTTCAGGATACAGTTTTCTGTAGTATGCAATGACTCTAATGCCGATTCATTATTTCTAAATAGTTTAAGTATTATCTGCCTTTGGGTAAATTCTTTTTCTATTGTGTAATTTAACCTGTAGGAGGGCAAAGAAAAAAACAACAAGGATTTGCCATGTCACCTCCCCATACATAACAGATTTTTCTTTTAATCATTGTCACCCTCACCATCACACACCAAGCTCCAGGACCTGGAAAAGGTTAGCAGGATGCTTTCCTAGACTCCATTCCACATGCCACTGACTCACAGGTTTTAAAGAGCATATGTATGGGGGCCCTTTTGACTCTCACCTCTCCTCCCATCTACTGCAAGAATGGAGCATGATTGTTTGCTCTTCGCCTTTACAACAGTTTAGGTATTGTAAGTATCTCAAGGCTTTTTTCATGAGGTAAAGAATTCAGTGAGATTTTAGTTTGTGAAGCTACCAAAAATGTCTCATAAACAGACAGCCAGGAAACCCAAACATATCTACTCACATAGAACACTCAGTTTTGTTTTACAGAAGAAAACTTTGTGTGAGAGTGTATGGTTTACTACTCTCTAGTGTCAAGCCCAGACCCAGAATTTTACGATCAAGTGTCCATCCACTAACTGAATTGTGACTCATCACTGCTGAAACAGAGTGACAGAAGAATAATTTAAAATAAAATAGTTTGAGAATATGCTTTTTCTTTATTACTACACCGGTTTTAGCAATCACAGATTTACAGGAGTTGTCATCCCCTTGGCAGGACAGAGTGATGGGAGAATGGAAGAACAAAGAAAATCTGAAATCGACAAATCGGCTTCAGAATGAGAAGATAAAGTCTTCTCATGGTTACATAGGCGAGAAGAAACCAAATTTTATTTCCATGTACCCAGCATGTTTGTGTTCCTCAGATACAGCTCAGGAAGACCAGAATCAGTGTAGCAAATGTTACCCCTCTGATTGCAGAGGAGAAAGGCCCTGCTTACTCCTGTCTGTGTTTATCAGCACTCTGTTGCAGAGTGCCTCTGAGGCCAGCATTTCAAAAACCAGAATAGAGTCTTTCAACCTCCTTAAGCCAAAAGGGCTTCCACCTTTTCATGAGAGTTTTCTCTTGAAACATTGCAGCCACAAGGGTTCCCTTATGTGACCATAAAGCACCATGCATGTCTGCCAGCACTCAATAAATTCAAATTAATAATAGGTCCTCAAAGAGCTACATACTGCTTCCAAGATACCTCAACATGTGGGCGGGAGAATGGTCTCCCCACAAATAATGAAGCATGATCTTGCCTAATGGGAATGCTTATAAATAGAAGCTGTTTTTTCCTATGAAAGACTGGATTTACAGTTCCGTGTGTGGAATCAGCAGGCAAGTTTGTCCAGAAAAGAATGCCCTTGTGCAGTTTTTACAGCGTAGAGTGAGACTAGCAGTCACAAAGGAAATATACTAACAGACTTCATTCATATTTTGCTTTCTCTGTCCAGTACCACTTGAACAAGGAGCAAGGAGGACTGTGAAGACATGAGTCAAACCTGACTCATCTGCTGGGTCCAGAGAGGGGATTAATCCCCAGCAGCAATCCATGTACACTGTGCAGGCACATGCTTCTGCCTGGGAAGGGCAACCACATGAGGAGTTGTCTTATGGTTGCTCAGGGAATGACACATTCATTCACTGCCTCACCTGACTTGCCTGGCTTGGCCAATTCCCTTGCTAGTCCTTCCCTCTTTTCACCTTTCCTGAGGCTGCTTCACACACCCTTCTCAGAGGGCTTTCTGCTGCCAGTCCTGGCAGGACTGACTGGAGGGTTACAGCAGTGCTGGAACCTTCTCAGGTCCATGAGTCTGGGCTAAACTGGGCTTGACTCTGCACAGGATAGAAACAAATCCCACTTCTACCTATCTATCTTCATGATAGAACCTCCATGAAGGAGATGATACCTCAGCAGATATGATGTGAAGGGATGTGTCCCTGGGATTTTTGCAATCATTAAAGAGATTGTGTGAATTGTTTTATATGGATGAGCTTCACTGGACCCATCCAATGTTGTCTATGCTCAAACTCATAAGGACAAATTAACAGTCCAGCCTGGGGCATGTATCCCTCCCCATTGTTCTAGCCAGTCTGGAGATTTTTTTCCCTCAAGGCCATAGCTTCATCTCCGCAGTGTGGTTACTGCAGGACAGCACAATCAACTGTACTCCCATGTCATGTTCTGAGGCTCAGGAGGTGGCGGCATGCCTTGGTGCAGTCTGCGCCAGCTCTCACGGCACCACAGGGACAGCTGTGGCATGTGGCAATCTGACTCCAGTCTGACTCCCTGTCCAGCCATGCACTGGCAGCACTGCATTACATACACACGAGCAGCACAGCTTTGTCTCAGAGAGGACACCCCATGAACAGTGCCAGGATCTTATCCCTTGGGTCGTAGAAATGGACAGGCCAGACTGGACCTTACAGCAAGATGAAGGTGAGCAAGTGGGCACCTACCTAAAGAGTAAAATGCTGCATAATGACCACCTGACAAAGTGCCAAGGCAAGTGTAGATCCTGCTAAAGCATTCTTGTTGGGTCAGTGTCCTTACATGTTTCTCCACTCACGTTTCCAGGTGTGTCCCCTAGCCAAATCTCTGCTCATCACTAGGATGTGACTCTACAAAGGTGTTTCCATTAAAAGAAACTGAGTTAGAAGGGACTAAGGACATGTTCAAAATGGTCCCGTGGTTTTGGTGACTGGGGAGGACCAGAGTGTGAGATGCCTCTTATGTGTCTGTCCCACAGGCTAGACATCTAACAGGTCTTGGAGGTCTCTGGGGAAAATGGAAATGGAAAATACTTCTTTTCTTCATGTTATCAAATTCCTATCGTCACAGAATTCATTAAGTTTTCTTTGGGGAAGGACAAGGACACAGAGAATATTGAAGAGATCTGATGAGAGCATTGTGTGGGGCCAGGTTAAGATTTTCTATATCCATATGGCTGTAATGGAAGTCCATGGAGCATGGACTGCTCTGATATAGTCCACCTGGCTTTGGTATTGCTACCACTTAGCAATATGGTGTCTGGGGTAGACTGCAGAATACATTAGAGGAGATGAAAATATCATTTGCTTTTAATGCTCAGCTTCAGCCAGGAGAGATACCAGGGCCTGACAGAGCACTTGAACCTACTTAGGAATTTGCATGGGGCTGAGGAAACAGGAAAAACATGAGAAGAGTTGCTGCTTGTAATGGTTCTTGCGCTGGGAGTGAGAAATAGGTTGTGAGACAGCACTCACATTATCTTCCAACTGTGTCCCCAGGGAATTATTCTGCCTTAGTGCTGTAGCTTTTACTGCAACTCTAGTAACTTCTCACCTCCTGTGCTTACCTCAAACATGGTTTTCCCAGGTCAAACTAGATATTTCTCCAGTATACCTGCAAGCCTGTTCAAACGGTAGCTCTTTGTCATACAGGAATGGGATGCAACTCATAAGTACACAAAGAA
This sequence comes from Acanthornis magna, assembly GCA_036785705.1. Classification (NCBI taxonomy): domain Eukaryota; kingdom Metazoa; phylum Chordata; class Aves; order Passeriformes; family Acanthizidae; genus Acanthornis; species Acanthornis magna. The sequence continues at coordinate 22,834,661 of JAWUZG010000090.1, forward strand.
TACCTAGAAAACTTCTCTGAATGAGAAAAACACCTGTCAGATCTGCATTTTCTAGATCTCTTGGATCAATAAGTAGAAGCAACAACCACATCTGAAGGTTTTCTTTTCCTTTTTAGCAGCTGTGTACACTCTCCTGAACTTCAACTCTTGTTAACCTCAGCAGTTCTCCATGTGTGCTATGCAGAATTAAGCAACTTCATGAAAAATCAAACAGAGCCATGACCCCAACAACAACCTTCCCTGGAGCTACAAAACCACATCACCAGCTCCTAACTTTCCCCCTCTGCCACTGTCCTGCCCCAGGATGAGCTGAGATTCTGCCCTGTGGTTCATCACGTTGGGATACTTATCTGCTTCTGGAAAACAGGTCACAAACAGCCATGTAACCCCTCACTCTGCTCCTTAGCTGTGACTGCAGTGTGACACGTTTCTCAAGCTTGATCTTAAAATCAGCTGTAAGAGAATGTCTGCCACCTAAATAATGTACTGCAGATTCTCTCTACTTTTTCCTTCAGAGATCTTTCCCTAACTGCTAACTTTTGCTGTAATTTAAGGACATTGCTTCTCATCCAACCTTCAGTGGCCACAGAGAGCAATATATTTGCCATTTTGGCAGGAGTCATTTAGCCGGTGACAGTCAAGGGACAGTTCCCATGTCTCCTTTTGCCTTCCCCCCATCTTCCAGTCTGTACTACAGGTAGATGACTTGACCTTCCAAATTTTAGAGAGGCAAATTTATTATATTGTCTGTGGGATCCAGCACCTCCTTGAAATCAGAAGCTGGTGAAATAGGTGTTAGAGGAGATCCTCCCTTGGCAGTGCCTGCAGTGCACTGCAGAGCTGAGCAGACCATGCCCAGGGTGGGTCTGCTGCTGCTGAGGTATTCCACAGAGCAGGTCTGCTCTGGGCTGTTTTAACAATAAGGATGTTTGTCAAACCTCAGCTGGAGGAATGCTCTGCCTATAGGGAGGGGCAAGGAAGAGGATACAAAGTCCAGGCATGAATCAAAAATGGACTGAAAGACAAAAGGAAATTAAACTATGGAGGTGGGAGCAGTGTGAAGCTTTGCTGCCTACTGCCCTGGTGAAGAGGGAAAGCAGGGCATGTCAAGGCATGGAGGCAGAATCCATTTCACCTGCCATTGTATGTCTACAACATGACTATTTACGTCTGAGCTAATCATTCGGATCCCCGTTGAGTAAGTGCAAAGGAACATATGGTGCATTTGAAATGTCTGCCTATAGATAAGAAGTGCACCTTTAGATGTGCTTATTATTCCTGCTGATGCTGAGACACCCAGGATGCCTAGACGTAGATGCCTTAATCTGCTCAGAGAAATATGACCCAGAGAGATTGTTTTTGGGTGAGAAAAATTTGACATCACTCTTCAAATACTCTCTGTTCCTTCCTTGTTCTTTATGGAAAAGGAGGATGTTTATCCTCATTCCAGGTTCCCCAAGTGTTCGTGTCATGTGGGACCACCCTTCTGATGGATGTCTGAAAACATCCATCACAACACTGAAAGTTCTGGTCTATGCTGTCCATGAGCACAGATCCACATGCATGCACAGAGGAGCACATGAGCGTGCTTCACCCATGTGTCTCATCCATCCCCTGATGGCAGGGCCCTGCTTCGAATATCCACACCCATCTTCTCTCAGGAAAACCTGAAGCTGAGTTGTGGTCACCTCTACAAGCTGAAGGTGATGAAGGACTGTGACATCCAGTATCATTCAGGGATGGTGATATGAGAGATCTTGATACCCCTTGTGCACCATGATAACCCAGGCTGCCACCATGCTGTCAGAGTTCTTGCTGGGAGTCACAACAAACGAGAGAGCTGTTAAAGAGGGGCCTTATAGGGGTGAGCAGGAAGGGCGTGGAGAAATGAGCAGCAGCAGGAGGGAGGGGAAAAGATGAGAAGGCTACAGTAACAAGGAGAGCTGGAGGGACTGGCCACCACCTCCAGCCCATGATCTGCCTTTAGAGATGCTGCACAGATGACTTCTGAGACATATTAGGCCACTTATCCTCTTTCCATCATGTAGCAGGAGGGTTGCCAGCAGGCAGCACATTTTCCAGTGTTTTGTCCAGGCCCATGTTTACAGCTTATCCTCTGGGACTCACACCATCTTCCCCATGAGGCTCAGTTGGCAGACTGGCAGCTTTGGGGCAATTAAGCTGTAATTTTCCTTTGCTCCATTTTATGTTGTTACTTCAAATTGCCCTGTCCTCAGCAGCTCTCTCCTGACCTGGTATTTTCTCTCTCCTGAGCCCTCAGTCATCGTTATCTCAATCTTTGCAAGCACCAGACACGGTTTAAAAACACATCCTCAGGACCAGTGAGGTGTTTACTCCTTTCTGTTAAAAAGCAGACTTGTGGAGAGTGTGATGTATCACTTACACAGTTCAGAGGCAGGGCATTTCCCACATTATAAAACAGTGGACCGCAGCCACAAAAGTTGAAACATCACTTAAAAACTCTGCTATTTGAGAGGGTGGATTGCTCATTGCTGCTAAAAAGTACAAAAACACAACGTCACTCAAAAAGCCAAAAATAAAATCCCTTGGCAATTTGTATATGTTTCAAAATGCTGATGGTTTTTAAAACCCTTTTTAGATACAAGGATCTATGTGCCAAACTAAGATCTAGCAGTAAAAACAAACAGATAATGAAACAAACTCTGTGATGACAAAAAAGAAAAAAACAAAAAAAAAGGAGAGAAATTGTTGCAATAATGTACTTTTCCAGGAAAATTGACCATAACAACAGTGCTGGTGAATCACTGGGTAGGAGCTCCTGCTTATAAACATGATTTTGAAATCTTACAGTGTTGTTATTTCCACAGTAGTATTGGCAGTAGCTGTGTAGAGGTTTTTCTAGCACAGCAGGAAATTTCTCCTAAAAACCCTGACTGGGATTTTTTGAATGCTTCCTACAGAATTACATTAAATGGATGGGAGTTATCTGCCTAAATTATTTACAAATCTTTAAAAGTCTTATTCCATCACCATCATGTGCAAATATTTGTAAGCTGTGAAGCTGTTCCAGAGAAATACAGAGCATGAATATCCTTGTGAGGAGGGAAGAGGCCCATAACTCAGGTCTTTGTGAGCGAAGAAGGAAACCGTCTGCCTTTTCAGTATCAAACTGTGAAGATCAAGTAGAAGTTTAGGTAATATTTAGCTTTTCCCCAAAAATCTTCCTAAATCCCAGTTTTGTTAGACTTTATGGTCTTACACCTCAGAGTAATCTGGGTGAGTCACTTTAACCCTGTCAGGGAACTGTCACCACACTATGATGCCACCCAGAAAGATGCTACCCTGTGAGCATTGGAGCAGAGACTATGACACTTGTTTGGTGGGCAGGAATGGAGATTTGTCTCAAATTATGCCATCTGAACATTGCATCTGACTACAGTGCAAATCTAGGCTGGGCTGGTGTCAACTGCAGGATGTTACCGTCACGGTGCAGTAGTTTTCATGGAGGGAGTTGTGGTGCTCTGAGATCCCCCAGCCCAGTTTCGCCTACACACCCTGCCACAGCTGGTGATAGGCAGCATTCCTGCAGGCAATTGCAGTGGAAAAGAAGGGATAAACGTGAAGGATTAACTGTTCTCACTCAGACTTTGACGTGTTCCCTCTGGATCACAGCTTTTGGCACATCTGTGCTTCTATGAGCAATGGTGAAAGTACTCTGTTAATGTGATATCCATCGTGGGCTGTGCCTGTGATCACACACACATAAACACAGGCACACTCACTGACTCAGGTTGAATTTTTCTGTAAACAGCAGCACTTTTCTGGTGTGGTTTCCACGGCCACATTGCCACTGCAGCGGAACTCCTTGCCGTTAGGCACTGGGTGAAGCATGATGTTACTGCTCCAGTGTTTCCCAGACCCCAATCTATTCACTCGCAAAGACTCAAACCTCAGCTCATCTTTTTCAATGTTCCTGGGCTGGAGATTCTTCCCCACATAAAGGATTTTTTTTGCTCCAGTGTCTACTGTATCTCTGACACTAAAAGTACAGGTGGTTTGTATCAGTCTAAGAATACAGGTGGTAGAAACCTTCCAGTTCTCAGCACTGAATTATTCCATTCATTGTTTCCAGATTATAAAATTTAATTTGTACAGAAGTAAAAATATACTACTCTGAGCTGGATACGTGTTAGTTCCTGGGTCATTCAGATCCCTATTGCCAATATTCCCTGGTGCAGTAACTTGGTTTGGTGCAGTTGTTCTGAATCTGCCAGAATGATGCTGAACCAGTATGATTCCTGTTAACGGAGTCAAGGAAAGACACTCCTCTTTCCCTCTCAGCTCAGTAAGAAATCTTAAGGTGGAAAAGGTCAAGTCTAGAAAACATCCTCTTATCTCCTTAAGAAGAGAACAAGGCTGTGGAGGTGGTTTGGGAGCTGAGCTGGCCAGAGTGAGATGGAAAGAGAAGGAAATTCTTCCAATAGTTCTTGCTGTTCTTGGAAAATGAGAGCCTTGGGGAACTGTGGAGCTGAGGACGCTGCTAGAGGAAATCATGCTTCTTTCCTCAAGAGGAAGCTCAGCCACTCTTTTTGGAGTAGCATGTTGGCCCTGAAATTTGGCAGATGAGCTTCCTTCATCAGCCAGCATCCCACTTTGGGGTCTGCAGCATAGAAAAGACATAGACCTGTTTGGAATGAGTCCAGAGGAGGGCCACCACAGTGATTTGGGGGATGAAGCACCTCTCCATGGCTGAGAAAAATGGATTTGTTCAGCCTGAAAAAGAGAAGGTTTAAGGATGACCTAATTTGGGCCTTCTAGTACCTGAAGGGAGCCTATAAGAAAGGTAGAGAGGAACTTTTTACACGGACCTGTAGTGACAGGACGGAGGGGAATGGATTCAACTGAAAGAGGGCAGGTTTAGATTAGATATTAAGATAAAATTCTTTACTGTGAGCATGGTGAGGCACTGGCACAGGTTGCCCAGAGAAGCTGTGGATGCCCCATCCCCAGAAGTGTTTGAGGGCAGGTTGAAAGGCCCTTTGAGCACCCTGATCTAGTACAAGGTGTCCCTGCTCATGCTAACAGGGTTGGAACTGGGTGATCTTTAAGGTCCCTTCCAACCCAAACCATTCCATGATTTTATGATTCTATGAAATATTAAATGGGCAGGCCACAGAAATCGGGTCACTGGCAAATATATCTGGGATTTCAAGGGAGCTAGGCAAGAACCTGGAGGTGTAAAAGCCCCATCAGGGTCATCACCTGTACAAAACCTCTGCTCTGTGCATGGCCAAACATGGAAGAGTCACAGCAAGAGTCATACAGGGGCACAGGGGCCACTTACAATGTCAAACAGGAGCAGAGAGAAGGTGAATGAATGCCCAGCTATGTCACATAAAGTAGACATGCCTGCTACCAGCAAGAAGTGAGGATGAGAGATGGCCATCTCACTGCACTGAGTGCAAAGGGACCTACTGGATTAATTTAGATTATAGATTGAGGGCTTGACAGCTAAAGATGACTAAATTGAATCCCACCTGTGAATGCCTACATGGATGAAAGAGCAAATGGATTACTTAGCATTGTTAATAACAATATAATAAGATCCAGTGGCTGAAAGTGGCAGCTGGGCAAATTCAGACTAGATGTAAGGAATGTTTTATAACAACAAAGATAATTAACCATTGGAAACATTTATCCAGGCTTGTGGTTTATTCTTCCATTGCTGGCAATTTCCAAATCAAGATTGGATTGGTTTTCAGGCAGAAATGTTCTTTGTTTCAAGCAAGAATTAGTACGGGAAGTTCTGCTTGTGCCTGATACAGCTTAGGCTAGAAGTTACTGAAAAGGCAGAACAGGCCTGGAGGCTCAAGTAAAAGTATCTATTGTGTTGCAGAGATAGTCTTTTCCTGTATACAGTATAGGCAGTGCATCTTTGCAACTCCAGGAACCATCCCTATTGTATAGCCTAGCATATTGATCCAGACAAAACTCACGGAAGTTTCCTTCATGGCCTGTGTCAGAAGATTGCTGAAATATAGTATTGACTTGCACTTCAGTCTCTAATGGCAGCTTAAATTTTCCAAACACCAGGTTAGGTTCACTTCAGGTGTATAATGATGATCTCCTTATGAACATACCCTGCGATAATTTTCTTGCATAACAGAGGAGGATAATGGTGTCTGATGTCCCAGACTCTGTGTCTTCTTTGCATTCCAATATTACAGGAAGAATCTAGGGGGACCTGCAGATGTATTCAGAACAGCTTTGTTTCTTATTTTAGTACTTTTTCACATCTCATTAAGAATATGAAAGAATTCTTAAGAACAAAGTCAGCATAATAGCTCCCCCAAAACAACTGCTGGTTTTTAGCCCCATCACTTGCAGGTATGTGCTGAAAGGCATTCCAAAGAAATAAGTGTCAGAGTAAGACTAGTTTTAGCTGGTGTTTGTAAGGGGGGAGGAGAATCAAAAACCTTTAGAGCATAACAGCAAAATAAACCACAGACAAAGGCTTTAATCCTCCTTCTAGTTACTTATTGAAAGGTAGCTCCTCACAGATGGCAGCTAATCATGTGGTTAAATCAGTAACTGCTGTTACTAATAAGCATTACTTCATTATGAGACATTCTCTGTTAGCAAACATTCCGCTCACTGCACAATCTGCATCTCAACTCAAGATTCAGATTGGTACCAGAGTTTACAACACAAAACAAAGTTTATTAGTAGAGTTATTATAGATGTGATAATCCAAAACCACAGACAAACAATATTTATAGATAGTGATCACATATTTTCTTAAGACCATTTCCATTTGGAAAGACTTTTTGGCTCAAAAGCCTTTCTTTTGGTCTGAAATAGAGTGAGGTTTAGTTATTTTAGGGTACTTAGCTTGTGTACTCTAACAGCTAAATTTGGGTCATGCTTTATTGAACACATATCTACACACAAGAAAAACAAGGCTTGCGTTTATGCATTTTTTCCTACTGTCACAGCTTTGGTAGTAACAGCCAATGAGCCTTCATACTGCAGGATGGGGACCAAATTCTGTTGCTGCTTCTATGGCAAAATGTTCCTTAAATGACAGTAAAAGCTCAGAGCCCCTTTAGCTGGAAGTTACCTACTACCTTTCACCTCACTGAGTAGGGAGCTGCTATACCAAAAAGAGTCTGAAAAATCCCCAGATCGTAAACTAATCTAAACAGCTATATCAAAAAGTGAAGTTAATTATTGAAGCCAAGTTGCACCAGAGAGCTTAAAGAATAACAGTTGTTCCCAGAAAGAGATGTTTTGCCATGCTTGAATGGACACAGTCTATAAGCAGCAGGACATCCAAGAGTGGTTTTGTGCTACGCTTCGCCCTGCCTCCAAGATCTTTGGACTTCTTCTTGACATTCCTTGTTTATATGGGTCCACATAATAGTACAGTCATCTGATAATTTCCAGTATCACAGCTAAAATGTAGCTCCTGAAAACAACCAAATGTGTGTGCTGCTTTATGCTGCAAGACTCATTGACCTGGATCTGCAGAATGAGAGGACATATCCAATCAGTCCTGCCAAAAACTGTGCTGTACCTTGTCAGCACACACAGGCTGCCGACAGTAGTTGTTTGTAGCAAATTTAACCAACTTTCCGCTTTTCCTCATTTTTTTTACTGCTGTATCACTTACAACACATTTAACTGAATCTTGGATCAATTGAAGTCTAGGGGAATTATTCCAGAAACAATATTACTCTTCCCCTGCTGTGAGCAATTCCTGAGAACAAAGCAATTGGAAAGACTAAAACCTCAGGCACAGAGAGATTAGTCAGGGATTGATGCCACAGTCGGGACAAGTGTTTAGTCATACTGACACATCCTCATGCTGAGCCCTTGACCAATAAGTTCCAGCCTTGCTTGTTGTCTTCACTGAGGACAGAAATATATGGGAAACTAAAGTTCTGTGGTAGACATCTGAGTCAAGCACTTACCACATGGCTGTCACACCCACTGCTGTTTGGTCTGCTCAAACTTAATAACTCTTCAGTGCATTACGTGGATTTCGGAAATGCTGTAACTTCAGCTGAGCTGGCAAAGCAGCATACGGCTGTAAAGCAGTGGGCTGTACTCCTTCCAGCGGCCATGGTGGTCTCTTCATCTGTCCCTTCTCACTGTAGGTTTGTGGGTCTCTGCCCACAGAAATTGCCCTGACGGAATATGTGTTCGTTCCTGGCCAGGTCTATATAATAATTTTCTTTCCCACCAGAAGACTGACTAGTAAGGTATTTACTTTCTATTTGAACTAACTGTTTTGGTTTCCCTCTTTCTGCTAAGCTTGGGAAAATTGGCTAGGGTTTTACAGGGCTATGACACTATTTACGAAACTATCAACCCTTTTTAGCCTGAATACTTTGAAATGTGAATGTCACAAAGTTGCATCCTCTTAGAAGATCAGTCTGACTTGTCTTTGTTTGGATTTTGAGCAATGTGCAATTTCATCACACCCCTTTCTCAGCACACCTGCTCTTATGGATGCTGTTGCAACCAGTGCAGATTTGGCTTACAGGAAAGCCTGGAAGGTCTTGAAGCTGCCCCTGGTGCATGTCCATTATTCTATTAAGGCAAGAAATTCAGAAAACCTGTTTTGGTAATTTCATTTAAGAAAAAGCAGGAAGACGTCACTTTGGGTACCTCTAGCAGGAATATCTCAAGGGAAAAAGAACCTGTATTTTGGTTGCTAGACTTCATAGTATGTGTGTGTATGTATGTGTGCAGGCATGTAACTACCTGTCTATCTAGAATTATAATATATTGTACGTATCCCATAATATCATACCACCACACATTTTTCTTTTTTTAAATTATGTTAGACTAACATAGAGTAGAGGACAAATTCTCTGCAGAAACTGCAAGCTGAAAAATAAAAAAAATAAAGAAGAAAGAATCAGGGTTACTGCTGAAATAAAGCATTGTAAGATTGCCCACTTTTTTCCCCGGTCTATCTGTCCTACAGGCATCAGCAACTGCAATGCTTAAGCTCAAAAAAGAATGAGTTTCTAGGCACACAGGCGTCAGTATCCTGTTCGTTATACTGCCAGTGGAGACAGGTAGTACAGGATATGAGCAATGGGCAATGTCACTTGCCAAAACAAGAAAAATAAATGAGCACTGATTTCTGTGTCTTTACCAAAAACCTGACCTCATGCCTTGGAGGCTGTATTTCTGTGTGCTGAGTCTGCGAGTTTGGCAGAGAAAGGAAAACAAAAAGCAAGTGGAGTGATCCGACTCTGGCATGGTGTCAGGGAAGCATCATGAGCACGGGCTGGGAGATCTTTCATACAGACATCAGCGTATGAGCAATTTTCAGCTGGGCTCCTCCAGCCTGACAGAATGGCTATAGCACAAGAGGAGCTGATGAGAAGGAGGAATACGGAGCTCTGAACTGCCAGTCACTGGCCTCCCCATTAGCAATGTCTCATGAAGGGCCACAAAGATGGTGAAGGAACTGGAGCCTCTCTCATATAGTGAGAGGCTGAAAGAGCTGAGAGTGCTCAGCCTGATAGAGAAAAGGCTATGGGGGGTTGTATCCATAGGCATAAATACCTGATAGTGGAGTGAAGAAGACAGGGCCAGCCTGTTCTCAGTGGTGCCCAGTGACAGGACAAGAGGCAATGGACACAAGAGGATACCCTTGTGGATAAACTTTCTCATTATGAATGTGGTTGAAAACTGACACAGGTTGTACAGAGGTTGTGGTCTTTCCAGCTTTGGAGATATTCAAAATCTGACTTGACACACCCCTGAGAAACCTGTTGTAGTTGACCCTGCTCTGAGCAGGGGCCCCTGTCAACATCACCTATTACCCTGTGATCCCACGGAATGGCTTTACTCTCCATAAAGATTCCCTCTTTCCATGGGACACAATTGAACATGGTCATGCCAGGGGTGCCTGCCAGGGGTGCCTGCCAGGGGGTCTGCCTGCTCCTCCACCTCCCCCAGGGCAGAAGCCCAGCCTGCTCTCCAGACTGCCTGTGCAATGTAGCAGCCACAACGTGCTTCTGCCTATCTCACCCATAAGCTATGCAAACAGGGAAATGAACCAGCCACCCAGCCAGCGGAGATGGAGGTTTTCCCATAGCAGTGTTGGCTAAGGGGAATGGAGAGGAAAATGGGCCCTCCCACCCCTCTTGCTGGGCTTTTGAAAACAAGAGCAGCCAAAAAAGGCATTAGGAAGCACAGTAGCAGTGCCAGAGTTTCTCTTACAGCATTGCCACTGTTGTCTTTTATCAGCTCCTCTGAAACACAAACAATTTAAAAAGGGCAGAAATAAGAAGGGTCAGTGCCCTTGGTCAGCTAATTAATGTCCTGAATGCAGTGGAAACTCTAGCAAAAAGCAGTGGGTACACGGAAGGAAGGAAGCGCCCTTCCAGGGATGTTCCAAATGTCCTTACAGGCATACAAATTTGTGTGCTTTAGATTGGTAAAAAGCAACTCCTCAGAAACAACTGCTCAGCAATGGGGGCGTGTTGCAAAAAGCTTCTTGCTTAGGTTTCTCAAAATGCTGCTTTGATGCAATTTGCTGGCTTCCCTGCTTTGCAATTTTCCATTCTGCATCTTGTTTAGATAGGGGAGATTAATGAGAACTGCCTGTAGTCAGCTGAACTGCCTTTCTGGCAGGGGCTCATGAGGAAACTGTGGAGATCAGTAAACAGAGCTGAAATTGCGGGTGGCCGTAAGCTGCCATTTATCGCCTGCATGTGTAGAGGAAGTAAGAAGTGCAGCAGTCAGCCCTGTCAGACAGGGGAGATATTTCACAGGAAACAACAGACAGCTTCAGACTCATATTTCTCTTACAGAAGACTCTGCCCAGGTACCTTGGAAAATAGATGCTTCAGGCTAATTTGTGTTTCTTCTGGGTACATTGAGGTATAGCTCATTCATAAAGGATAAATCAGAGGCTGAAGAAGCCTAGGCCTTGCTTGTTTGCATAATTTGATATGGTCTTGTTTCGGAAGACAGTGAATTATAGAAAGTTCAAGGTCTCTGAAATAACAGGTATGGGGTTTTCTTTTTGGTTACAAGCAGTTGCCAGCATAATCCAGAGCAGAGTGGTCCCTTTCTATATGTTCATTTGGAAGGATGTAAAGCAGCCAAGTCCCTGAAGGACCGCAGTGCCAGAGTGATATCTTTCACTACCACAGAAGGTGCCTGCTCCGTGTCATTCTCATGTTCCTCACCCCTGAGTACACCTCGTGCAAACAGACTCTCCTGCAGCTGCAGACCAAGCTCGGGTATGTCTCGTGCTGTGTCCCACCAGAAGAACTTCCACAGAGGGATGACATGGCACCGAAACTATTGCTGGTGGCATTTGGGAAGAGCTGCCAATCGGCAAAATAGATGGGAAGAGAGTGTTACCACAGCTTGTCTGCTTTGCCTGGCTGAAACCTTCCTGGGATGTTTGCAGAGTCTGTGGGCTGAGGAAGAGAAGCTCTGTGTCTCCAAGGAGTGTGAGCCTACTGTCTCAGGAGCTGAGCTGTGTGAGTCCCAAACGTGACTCCAGAGAAAGCCATGTTGCTAAAAAGGAATTCCTATTTTGGGTAATATACATCAGATCAAGACCCACGTGCATGGTGAGCAAGAGGAGCTCAGCATGTGAATCACCATCAGTGACCGTGGCGTTGGGCCAGTTCCAAGTGGCTGAGGTTTGTACTTGCTGAGGTATCACATATTTTGGGACAGTCAGGAGCAGGTGCATGTTACTGGGAGCACTGGCATGGTCATTTCCCCACCCATGACCTTAATGACTGCCTGGTGACCTGTCATTACACCCTCACAATGACAGATGCGGTGACATACCTCAGGAAAACCTCATCATGGTGGTCCCCCCCGCCAGCCCTCCAGCCCTGCCACTCACACTGGGCTGCTCTTACCACCTCAGCAGTCATTGCACTGCCTAAATAGCTCCTGCCACGTGATGAGGACAGTCAGGGCATCCCAGATACTGCAGCTTGGCTAATCCACAGCAGACCCAGCCAGAAAGGGACAGCAAGGGAGGGGTGCATGTGAGATACACACCACCCTCTATATCCATTGCCTGTCTTGCTCAGGGCTATGAAGATTGATCCTGTTTTGACAACCTTGCTTTTACACATGGCAGGTTGCAGAAATGCAGCAGCCATGAGAAAAGCAGTTCTCCATCATTTTCTTTCTGATGGCTAGTGTCAGATGACTTTCAGCCATTCAGTCTCCTGCTCTGTGTTTTACTGGGTATTTACTCATACTGTGTTCATTTCTCCTTGGGCTTATCCCATGGATGTGACTGGAGTGGTTTGCAGTTGCAGGCCCCAGAGAACAGTGCAATCTGGTCTGGCATGAACTGCTGCTCCAACACTATTATCCTTGCCGGACTTGCTGATGTGGTTGTAAGACTAGCCCACAACCACCTCCCTACCTATTCTTAAACAGTGTTTTCCTTTTGTCTGATTGAACAACCACTATGTATAGTTTCTGTATTTTGTTGATGGCCATATTGATTTTTCAAAAAATTGTTTTGATTCACTGATTTTATTGAATGCCTTGGGAACCCACCAGTTCAGTAATGACTGCCTTGATTTTCAGCCTTTTTGGTTTAGTCCTTTCACTCACTTCCGTATCTTACCTGACTGTCTTTAGGGAGTAATATCTCAATAAACCATTTCCCTCTGTATTTAACTTTATGCCCCCTGCCCCCCCCCATTTTTTTACCCTAATTTACGTACCCCCACTTTCTTCTTTGCTCTTCTATTTCTTCTGCTGCATTTTTACAGAAAAGAAGACCCATGCTAAAGTGAGAAAATTCAGTTGGGCTTTGTAAGAATCAGTCTTGAATTATGTCTGTTCAATACTTTCATTAACAAAATAGATGAGAGACTAAAAAGGACATGGACACACAGTGAATTTCAAGATCAAAGTAAGGGGAATACTTTGAAGGAAAGAGTTAACATTCAAAATTACCTTAAAAATTAAAAAATTGTCTGAAAGGAAAAATCCAAATGGTATTTAGCAGGTACAAAAGGTACTGTCCTCAAGCTAAAATAATCAACTATATGATTATACAGCTGTGGAAAATGAGTTGGTAGCAGTTTCGGACAGGAATGTATGAATGTAATGGTAGATCAGAATCAGGCTGTGGGTAAGGAACTTTATGTTGTTACAAAAACTGATGGTATGACACTGAAATCTGAGACAAGTATAGCATGCATGAGAAGATTCTCCTGAAGCTCACTGGTAAGGTAACAGCTTGCCAGCTGTGCAGAGAAGTGACTAAATAATCTTCAAATATTGCTGGAAAAAAGATACGATCAATCTCTCCTCCTCATCCATCTGGGAAAGAGCGGGGATGTTAGACATTATCTCTGAGATAAACATGTTAATGAAGAGGGTGAAACTCTGTGAGATCTGGGACAAGAGATAGTATGTTTAGGGAGATCTTTAGGAACTGGTCAGGCATGCATCTGTGAGAAATGATCCCGACAGGGAGGGTCCAGCTGTGGGCAGAGGAATAACCTTCTTGATTCCTTGAGGCTCCTTCCAGATCCAGGTCTCCTTCCTGCCCAGACATGAACCCGCATCCTCTGCTATTACCTCTGTCCTGTGTGCCTCCCACAGCCTGACCTCAGCCCACACTCACTCACCCTTCTGCAAGAGCATGTTTGCCAGCTTCTAGCAGATCACTGGAAGCCACTTCAGTTTTCGGTCTCTTGTCATGCTCGTGTCACTTTTTCCTCTTCTTTCCCACTGCACTTTGCTTTTTCCCATTCACTGCAATCTTCCATCCTGTCCTGGACCTGACACCCAGCCTTGCCTCTCTCTGCAAACAGATCAGCCAGGGGATGGCAAATGTCATCTTTCATGGTAAAGCTTGTACCAAGGACATGGATCAGAAATCTCTAATCTCAGGTTTCTGAATCATTGCTCCAGACCGTTTGCCTATTTACCCCTGCTTTGGTTACATTTGGTTAAGACATGGTAGCTCTTTCTCCCAGCTCCTGAGGGTATTTCTTCCCTTGTTTTTGGAATGGGCTTGGCTTCTGCAGCCCTTGTGCTCGATGACCAGGCCAGATGGGCTGAATGTTTTAAACCAATTTCTGCTCTATTTGTCTCATCTTTTAGGATTTTCTCTGTGTCTTTATTTTTCATTTTTTTTTAACACAACCCACACGTGCTTCCACCCCAGCCCAAACCCAGAAGACTTAGATTCTAAGAAGTGTTTTTGAACACACAATGCTGAAGGACTGGGTTTATAATTAAGCCAAATGAGCAAACATGCCCATAAAAGGAAAGCACAGTGGGCCAAGACTGTGTGTAGACTTGCAAATCTGCCCTGGGATTTTGATTCCAGTAACAAACTCATCTGAGATTTGCTCTCACAGTTTACACTGTCCTAAGAAAACAAGCCTATGGAGAGCGTGATGCAGCAGTTACCATAGCAGCCAGCACCAGAAGAATCCATTAAGTGATCACAGTCCCAGCTCAAAGTGAATTACCAGACTGCAGGTGAACTTTTGCACCTCACAAAGTGTCTCCTGGGGAAAATATGTTGTCGTGCAGGGTGGAACAGGAGAATGCCAGCCGACTGCACTGAGTCGCTGCTACATTGTTAACCTTAATTATGTCTGTGCTGATTTTTGAAAAGTACTGCACAGGCTTTTCCTTTTTCCTGTCAGGTGTTTTTTGTAATTTTTTTCCCCCTGAAGGACAAGACAGACTAGCCCAGTCAATAACTAATAATGAAATGTGCTTCAGGCTTCCCTGCATTCTGCCACAATTAGATTGTCAGCTGTCCCGAGAGAGATGCTATTATCTCTGTGGGTGTGGAAAATGATCTATCGCTGTTAATAATTTCTATTATAGTAGCAGATAGCATTCCAAACATATCAACACCTCATTATGATGGCTTTTTTCACACATGGGAAGTTGAAGGTCCTTTGGATGCTCAGATATGAGAAATATATAGACGGAGGTGGGAGGTGGAAAGAGAATGGAGCCTGGTGGGCTCTTAAAAACACAGGAAAACATACTATCTCCTCATAAACACAGCTCCTTAGGTAGCCAGAAGGATGCACTGCCACTATGTACTTGAGAGGAGCCGGTCCTGCACACAACCTCCAGATCCAGACCTTGCATAATCTCTCCTTTTCCTCTCTGTACCGTACAACTCTGTGCTATCATAACAGCAAGTGCTGACAGGTGTGCAAACACCTTTCTCCAAAGCAAAGTGCAGCTGTGGATACTGACATCTTGACCCACAAAAGATGACTTCAGGCTTGCAGTGGCAGAAGACCCAAGTTAAATTAGCAGAGTGGTTATTTAACCCACCCTTGATGCTCTTCCTGAAAGTCACTTGAAACCTTTAAAACCCTCCACGCGGTGACCACCATAACAGGCACATGAAGAGCTACTAAAAACTTCCTGTGAAGGAAGATAATGAGAAAACTATAGTGTCTGGGAAAACCAAAACAAACAAATGAACTAACAGACCCCAGTTTTCCAGAGAACTTGAGTTGAGCTTGACCTCCATGAGGTATCATTTGCTTCCTGTTTGCTGCTAAAGTACAATGAGGTTTATATTCAGGCCCCACCTTTCAGTGTCTGGGTCTAAAAATATAACAATGAACTTGTGACACAAAGGCCCTGTCTCCTGGGGAGGTGGAATTTAGATCTAACTGCAAAACACAAATTCTCCTCTCTTTAAGGCAAAACTAATTTTGAGTAGGTGGATGGGGGTTTTATTGCTGTTTTTCTTCTTTCTTTCTTTTTTTTTTTTTTTTTAATCTTTCTATTTTTATGTTGCCAGACTTGGGAAGATTTCATTAGGATTAGGCCAGACTTATGCAACTGTTTGTTTAAAGTTGTTAAGTCTATCATGACTATAACCATTTTAAGGCACAGATCACTATGGTTACCTCTGTGCCATTCTCAGAGTCTGAGCTGATACATGGCTGAGAGGGGACACCAGGCCACCTGAGTGGGAACACACATGGATGTTTAATCTATGTCTGTTTAGTTCCTTGAAAATGTTGAGTCTCAGCTCCATAGATAAGAAAAGTAGGCGAATGGTTGCATTTAGTCCATGCTCAGATGCCATCAAGCTGAACACTTGATGGTCTTCAGACAGCTCTTGCTTTCATATAAGGAAGACGCTGGATGACAGTCTGGGAAATGCAGTGGGGTGTGGGCAAAATACTTTCCAGTAGACAATTTCAGTGCCTTAATTTTAATTCTATCTGAAAACTTACTTTTAAACCTAATGCTGCTTCATTCTGAGCTTTCATTACTTCTGGGAAAACCACCACTCATGTCTAGTGGGAGTAGACCAGATGCGTTCTCTGTTTCTCAGCAACAGACTAAAACTGATGTTTGTATGACTCTGGCTCACTTGTTTCATCTTCTCTTTCCAGAGTTCACTGCTTTGTTCTCTCCCTGCTTTTTCTTGAAGTATTTCTGCTTCCCCCTTTCTCTGTTTATTTTTTTTTCTCTTATTCCTAAAGCAGTTATTTTCTTAGTGATTATTGGAATAGTTAGATGTGGTTTTGCTGATTCAGTGGAGCCCCTCAAAAAATGGTTATTTCCATATTACAATTTTCCAAGAACCATAGTCTCTTTACAGCCTCGTCTCACTCCATGCTTCTCCTGTGAGATGCCTGAGCATGGACCCTCCTTTTGTATGCACAGGAGTAGCTCTCCACCAGCCGGTCCTCCTAAAAAGAGAACTTGGGTGACTCCCCAGGCCATTGTACAAGGGACTGTGTGAGACAGAGCATTTCCAGCTGGCATTCACAAGGACTTCTAAAAGAGAGAGAGATCACTGGAGAGCTGCTGCCAAAGGGTCACACCATGGAAACCTAAGGACTCTCATCTGTGAAAGGACACAGTCATTTACCCACTCTGGCCTTTTCTACACAGTAGATCCATAAAACTCCCAGGGTAGCCACCTGGCTCTCAGTCTTGTCTGCAGCACTTCTCAGTTCTGGAACATTCCTGAGTACAGCAATTATTAAGTGCCTGGACTCGACCAGCAGAGAGATTGCATGATATGGTTGAATACCAAAACTTTGCATGGTCCAGCTAAAAAGTAAAGAAGATGTATGGTGTGACTGGTTAATAAAGAGGCTGAAAGAATTTAAGGAGCCAATAACAGCACCAGAGTGGCAGTAAGGATTTTTGCATGGTGCTTATTTGCAGTATGGCTGGTGTTAGTCATTGCTTACCCCAGCAGGTGCAAAGTGTTCCCATCAGCTTCTTTCACCTTACTGAGATGAAATTTTAGGACCTGAAAAAATTCTTCCAAATCCAGCATTTGTGTGAGAGACAGAAATGTGAATATCAGAGGAAATTCTTTTAATCAACTCCATGTGTCATAACGAGCTGATTCTCAGAGCCAAATTCTCGGAACAGTCTGGAGCCCTCTCTAGCCAGCCTGGGTACTCCAGTACTCCTGAGATGGTGACGGTCTGACTTGCTTCAATATGTCCCAGAATCAGTGTGAAGAGCAGAATATAAGTGACAACTCATTTACATCCAGCACGTCACAAGATCTTTTTCAAGCACTGATTAAATAAAGATCCTCTCTGTCCTGGAAGGCTCATAGAGATGCAAAAACTCCTGAATAGATCTGGATACCATAGAAGTTAGAAACCCCCAAAACTCTTCAAAACAAAAAAAACCCCACAACCATCTGTAAAAGGCAGTATATGATGGGAGTACAAGAGCAACTGGATTAGCTTGTAAATAAAATACCAATCCAAGAGTTCAGTTCTCTCAGTAGGTGTTGTATATTTGTGTAAGGGTGTCTTGCAGCATGTTTGGACAGCTGCTGCTATTAAAATTTTTGCCAAGTAAATTTAAAAAAGCTGCCTTCTAACTGCCATTTTCAAAAATACATAAGGAAGTTTGCAAGAACTTCAAGACCAAACTGAAACCTTCTTGGAGTTATCTTAAAAACATTTAAAAACTTTGAGGAGCATGTTCCTTTTTACCCTGTATATGTACCTCAAAGTAATACAGACAGTAAATATATTAGTAATACACTATTTATGGTTGCATGTACATATATGCAAGAATGTTTTCTATCTTTGAGATGACATGGAATAGTATTTCACTTATTAGTGTTTTGTTATTTGGTTTTTGGTTGTTTTTTTTTTTAGGATTTATGATAAAATAATAAATCTCAGAACAGCAAAGATAGATGAAGAACATTTGCTGCAAAATTTGGCATGGTGTGAGCTTAGCTCTCTATGCTGAGCAACACCAGCTGATCTGGGACATATTCATGGCTAAGTAAGATCTCTTCAAGATATGTGCTGCTTGTGCAACACAAAGTGTAGACTTAATTCCGTTGGAAGCCCAGGGGCCTTTGCACTGGGTGTGGAGGCAGATGATGCAGGGAGACATGCCCCCGGGGCTTTTTTCCATTGTGTCATTCAAGTGATTCCCCAAGGGAACAACATTTATTCTTACATTTTCCAAATGTGAATAATATTGCCCTTTCTTTTTCCTTTTGAGTCTTCATCACCAGTTACAGTTCCAGAATATAGGGCAGGGACCAGGAATGGGAGGAGACAAGCCTGAAGCTAGGGACATTTGAAAGCATATTGCTTTAACTCTTTGTGCACTGAAAAAGAGAAGGGATACCATCCTGGGTTTGTCTTTAGATTACAATGGATGAGGTTGCTTGTCTTCATGTTGGAAGGATTTTTCTACTGAGTCCAACCCGAATATTTATTTGGAATAAATATTGTTTTTTCCAGGTCCAACTATAGTACAACAATACCCCCCCGCAGGAAAGTAGTGCAGAAGCTCAGAAGAAGCCCACCCTCCAGCACTGTTTGAAATTTTTTAACCCTGTAAAGACTCAGAGGTGGGAAGGTTGCTACGCAGCATCCTGTACCAAACATCCAGTACTGAGATGCTGTTCCAAGTTAGGAACATTGCAAGATCTTTGTTGATCATGTTAAAGATGCTTTGGAGACCAGGACTTTGCACGACACATTTGCTGAAGTGTTGTGTTGGAGCAGTCTGAGCTCAGGAGCAGGTACCATGCAGTCCGTGCAACTCGTCACCTATGTACACTTTGATCAAATTATTTGCACAGTTTCCTCCAGTTTCAACAGATGTGGAATTGCATTTGTGGTGTGTGCTGGCAGCTATCAGTCCTCTGTGGAGGGGCTGAGATGTTTTTTCCATCTCCTATGTGAAAAATGCCATGAACAGGAGAATAAAGGGCTGAAACATGCTCCTGAAACTATATCATCAAGCTGATTTAGATCTGAATCCTAGGAGAAACTTCTTTTGGCAGTAAATATTCTACTTAATCTATAAATAGCTCTTTAGATTGCCAAATACTCTTTGTAAGTTATACCCCTGATTTGGCCTGAATGAGAAATAAAATGTAGTCTTCAGAATGGAAAAGAAAAAAATAAAATGTTCCCTCAATGGAACTGACATGACCTTGAACCCAGATGGTAATTTGTGCTTTATGACCCACCAAACTAGCTTACCATGTGGTTAAAATTTGCTTTAACCATTTCTGCAGTGCTGATGTGTACAGTAAGATGCTCTTCTCCAAGAGAAGTAGCTCATCCTTTGGAGATGTTTGTGTTGCTATCACCATGGCAACCAGAAAAGATGAAAGTCAAAATAGGAAGACAAAACCAAAACCGTTGGCTGAAGCATGGATGGGCAGTGAGATTGTAAAACCAGGCACAGGCTTTTAAAGGAAATGACTGTTTGTTCTGTATCAAAGAAACCTGGCAGAACGACTCGTGCCATTGTCTAAAAATAGCACTCATGGCTTCATTAAGTGCAACGGCTCTTATAAACCCCGTTGGAGCAGATGTCAGGAATGGGGATTCTCCCTCTGACAGGGGTGATGCTGCTCCATCCTGCTTCACAGGGGAATGTGTCCCATAGCCCACACTGCTTCCAAGCAAAACCACTTGTGGTCCCACTTTTGAAATGGGTTTTACGAAACAGAGCTGTGAGCAGCTGTGGCACTTGCTCTGTCTGAGCCATGGAGACTTCAAATAAACCCTGAAATCTGAGTCCTTAGCATGACAGTGGATCCTACTCCAGGACTTGGTTGAGACTCATTGTCTAATTCTGTTTGAAAGAAATTCCTTGGTCAGCCAGGATTCTGGTGTCATTCCACATGGAGAGTACCTTTGCCCTAATGTCTAAACTGGGAGAATGGACCCACAGAATTCCACAAGGATTATTTTCAGGAGAAGGGATGAACTTATATTTTCCATAGAATGGAAGTCTGATTATTGAAAAGTAGCTAGAAAACCTACACATTTCCCACAGCTATATTCCATTTAGGCATGGTTTGGCCTTAGATTTGAGCTATGAGTCCCTGTCTAAAATTAAACTGAGTCTGGCTCAAAACAGTGCCTCCTCACTTGTTCCTGAGTTCCACCGCAGATGAGTCTGGCAGAAATGATAATTTAAAGACAGTTCTTGAATCCATTTGAAAACCCCAGGACAGACAAATACTATCTTTTCCAGCATCATGTTAGAGGGAAGAAGATTTGCTTAAATCAGTCTAAAATATTGCTCCATCTCATAATGGGAAGGCTGTGTAGAACAGGCTGCTTTACTATGACACAGAAAATCTCGCAAGATTCTTCCAGATCCTCCACTTTACTTATTTGTCATAGGCTAATAAAGAGAGGGTTTTTTCTCTTGGAGAATTTAGGGATCAGATAAACAAAGCTCAACGCCACTGAGTCAGATGAGGACTTGCTTGTTAAACATTAACAAGCACCCGGCCTTTTCAAGTGTCTGCTTACCAATACCTCTGCCACAGGCTTCAGGGTTGGTTTTTGCAAGGTTTTGCATGCTACGTTAAGCAAGCCTGGCTGTGTGCAATCACTAGGATTAGACTCCTTTGGCTCTCTCCTTCTGATGCCTAATGGAAGGTATGGTATCTAATTCATGGAAATAAGAAATTGCTTTTTCTATTTTACTTTTCCTGAATGCATCCACCACAATGGCCAGGAAGAGTCACCCAGGCTCCCACTTATCTTTATTTCCAGTTTATGTTATGTGGGCCAGCAACACCTACTGTGTAACCTGCTGGTGCCAGTGTCCTCTGCTGTGCCCAGCACACAGGACACGCAAACCTTTTGTACCTCCAAGGTGGGGGTGTCCTGGTTTCAAATGCCAGGTGCTGACCAAGGGCCCCAATACACTCAAAACTCCCAGAGCCTTCCTTTAGCCCTAACAGTGAGGTCAGCCTCACCGACGTGCATCCACAGACCCAGTAACTGGCCAGAGGCAAAAGGCTTCATTTGAAATCCAAGCAGCAGTGCTTTTCGGATTGCTCCCCAATGGGCTGTTTCTGTGTGTGTCCTGCCGCAGCATGGAAGCTTTGGTCTCCATACACAACCCTTAAAAATAGAGACTGTAAAAGAGAAACAAATTATGTCAGAATAGCTGAAGGCTTAATGGGAGCGCAGTGAGGCAAAAGTCACTGTATTTGCATTTATTTTCATTAGCTCTCAGATTTACAGGAGATCCAGAGAAATGTAATTTGATAGTAAACCCAGTTAGTTACAGTATCCAAGTAGAGTGAAAATCCCCTCAAACTGGATGAAACTTGACTCTGCCAGCGTACTCCTGAATCCCCTCCAGTGTATTTCCAAATCACATTCCTCCTTTACTTTGCTGAGTGCTGCCCAAAGAATCAACAGTAAATCAACTAACCTGCAATATACTTCTTTTTGTAGAATTCATCTATAAATTTCATGGTACTATGGATTTCTTCTTATGAAATTTAATTTGAGTCACTTTGGGAAACATTTCCATATTGAAAGGAACTTCTGGCTTTCAATGTACTTATATTTCACTTTTACTGAACTGCAAGTGCTTTGATTTAAAGGGACATGGCCAAGGTAAAGCCTGCCTGCACGAAAGCGATTGGGTCCATTTCCACTTGGCAGGAAAAACGGGCAGCTGCTGAGCTGAGCAATCTCATCTCTGCCAGCCACTTGAGGATGGGCACGGAGAACATGGGCTTGCATATGATGCTGACTTGTCTGCCTCCGAGATTGCTGTGTCATGGGAAGGACAAAACAAGAGCCAGGCTGTCATTTCCAGCAGGCTGAGTCACAGAGAGAGCTGCTGCTGACCTCTCTTCATCCCAAGGAGCACCAATGCTGACCTCTGCATTCCCATCCCTAGATGTCTGTGAATGGGGCTTTTCGAAAACATGTTGGTCTGAGTGAAATAATGGGTACTGATCAGAAATAGCTATTTTTCCTTCTTCCTTAAAAAGAAACAAAACCAAGACTGTTCTATATGATTCCTGGGTTTCCCGGGGAGTTTCTGACAATTTCTGCTCCAACAGTGTTTTGTAACACACACAATCTCAGGTGCAAATGAGTAAAATTTTGGTGTTACTCGAACCAGAGAAGATGGTAAAGTGGCAGTTTCCAGCTTATGGAATTAATTATATGTCAGAAATTAATACCCCACAGTCTGCAAAAGGCAGTGGACTCCAGTTCAGTATGTGTAAATGCAACTCAAAACTTTAAGAGGGGAAAAAAATTAGAAATTACTAAAAACATAAGACTTGGAGATTGAAAAGGGAATACAAGGGAGGAAGTGGCACTGAGGCTTTTACTTAAAAGTCACTAAAAGACAATAAATTCAGGAAAACCCCTCAGTTAGGCTTGGATATCGATCCAGTTTTCTTTAAAGGAAGAAAAAGGCACTATTAAGTGCTTAAAGTAAACACAGACATAGATGGTTACTAAAATAACAGAAGAGGAAATCAGAAGTTTGTAAATGCAAGAACAGAATGAGGAAGACATAGTGGTTAGAAAAAATTGTATCTGGTTTGACTCTTGCTGTGTCTGTCTTCATGGTGGTTGTACTGACCCTCCACATGGACATTTATCACCTCTCACAGCTTTATGGGACCAAAGGTGACATGCCTGGAGCTGTCTGAACTTTGAATACCCAGCCTCACACTTTTCTACATCAAGCCCTGAGAAATGAGGCATCATCAGGAAAGGCTTGGGAAAGAAGATGACTGAAACAATACAGTGGTCACCTTCACTGGGTTTTCTAAGGACTGGTTAGAGGCCAGTTCTTTAAAAAATCCCTCTAAGAGATTTTTGGGTGAGTTTGCTGGTGTCACAATAGTGTCATGAGCAAGACAGTTGCCTCTGGCCTTTTATCCTTCTCTTATCACATATACACACCTAATTCACATCAAGATCCTAGTGCCATTCTCTCTGGTTTCTCACCACTTTTCCTACACTCCTGGTATCTCTCATGTTGCCTATTTTTTCATAATTTTCTACTGGGTTTTTTGCAACTGTCTGCATGGATAAGTTTATCTCAAGAAATAGGTGAGCTGCCTTAATGAACATCCTAGGAATGTTTTTAAATATCCTCAGTGATTGTCTAGGAACACTCAACCCAGAGAATGTCTTGAGATTACTTCCAGGGCTCCATATCCCCATTTCTGTGAAATAATGGCATGCATCCACATACCTTAAAATATGTACAGCTACCTGTACATGCTTTTTATTTTTCCAGGAAAGTATGGAATGTTTTTATTTATTCACATTTCCAATATTTTTTTAAATCCAGTTTAAAAAAGAGAAATGTGGTTTCTATGAAGCAGACACAGCATTGCCAGTACAACCTTGGCTTGACACAGCTTTGGATATCTGGAATTATTTGCTAAGTAAAAGAGTTTTACTGTTACACGATACATTAAATATTCCCTTAAGAAACTCTTTAATCAAGGAAATGCATTGTCTCAGAGTGGAATTGGTTTATGGGCTAGATCATCATGCATGTTAACAAAGATTTTAAGTGTCAAAGATCTGAAACACACAGAGAATCATTTATAACTGGTAAAGCCAGCTTACAGCTTTCTCTGGGTCATAAATTATCCTTCTTCCTACCTACCATCTGCACATCTATTGCTTGCACGCTGGTTAAATATTATTTGAAAGTGTTTGAGCATAAATAAAATCAGCAATGGGTGAAATGGAATGAATTTAAATGGGCTTCTTAGTTTCAAATGTTAATAGGAGTTCAAAAGGATTTTAGAAAAAATTACTTGATAGAACCTTATTTCTCAGTCTTCTGTAGAATGTCGTGTTTTCTCGCAGGAGTGGGAATAACAGGTCATCCTCAAATGAAGGGAACCTCTTCTCTAATCTGGGGCCTTTCCACTTCTGACTTATTATTTATAAATATCATCAGCCAAAGACATGATTGAAAAACCTTTTGGTGCTGAACGCATTAATTAACATAATGCAAATTTGGGCACCTGGGCAATGACAGAGGAGCTGATCCCCTCTGCAAATCACTCCGGGACGTCCTGGGAACCTGGAGGTATGAGCAGGTCAGGATCAAACTGTGAACTCCACAGCAGTTTTCTTTATCTCACAGGAAGTCTGCTTCTAGACCCTACGCAAGCAAGCCTGGGGCTGTTTGTTTGTGTTCCCTTCCTTTCCACGGCGTAAGTGTTTTCGGTGCACATGTTCCTGTCTGCCTTGGACGCAGGGGCACTGTGAGTGTGTTTACAAGGGGACTTCTCTTGCACGCATGCTGCAGCAGCCAGCACAACTCCCAGACTTTTCTATTGCAATGAAATCCACACGTCGCTGACTTCAGAGAAGTCCTGTGTGTGTTTCCATCTTGCGTCTCTCCAAGGTCTGCAGTGGAGGCAGCTCTCACTGTGTGTAAAGAACTGACAAGATCAAGGGGCTGGGCAACATTTCTCTCAGGTCTGCCACTACTGCCTTTCCAAAAAGATTTGAGGCAGCTGTGCCTCTGCCTGCACTTCCTGAGTGCGGTGATCCGATGGCATTTTTGGTTAATGCTGGAGCACGACTTCAAGGCGATTGGTGAGGCAATCCCACAGTCAGTGTCTCGGGGCTTCATTGTCTCAGAGAGCCACACAGGTTGGCAAAAACCTCAAGAGATTGTCAATGCAGGATCAGCAGTGAATTTGAACCAGAAATCAAACAACTTGATTCTTCTACCAGCCATCATGAGAGCAGACCCCTCTGGGGCTTCCTGCCGTGGAGAGGAATGGGTGTGCAAATGCTTATGAGAAAAAGGTGGTAGGAAGGAGATATGGTCCATTTTAGGAAGAGAGATAAGAAAAATTTCAGGCAGTTAGGCCCAAAAGGCTGCAGGGGAGGAAGGAAGGGAACACAGAAATTAATCTTGGACAACTGAGATAAGAGTCATGGTTTCAGAAAACATAATTTCTTTTTATTTTTCAGAGCTTTAAGACTGCAAACAAAATGTGATATATGGCCTAACTCTTCTAATGTTTAATTTCATACAGTAATTTGCACTTAGACCAGTTAAGTGAAGACAAGCTGTACTGCTGCTTGGGTAATCTTGTACTTGTGCACAGGATAGGTGCAAATGAAAAGCACACCAGGTACAAGAAAGAAGAGAACCAGTGCACTCTTAGTCAGGTCTGCATAATACAAAATGGTCTTGAGGAAAATCACACACAGACATTAAACCTGGATAAGGATCAAATGCAATTTAGCCATCACAAAAAACCACAAAACATACCAAAAACCAACCCCAAAACAAAACAAACCGAAACAAAAAAACAACCCAAAAAAAGAGATTGTGTCTTTCCATGGGCTCCTTTCTTCAAGCAGAAATTGCTAACTGCTTTGACCTCCACAGTCACTAGATTTTATTCTACTCAGGTCTGATCTTTCAGAATGCCAGCTGAGTTAATGTTCTCAGGATAATCACAAATTCCAAAAATGTATTATTTTGAAAGGTCTGAAGGACTTGCAGAAATACAACTTGCCACTTGGACCTGCCCAGATCCAGCTTAAGGACATCATTAAAATAATTGCATCCCTTTTAAGACAATTTTTATGCAAGTGTATGAGCATATAATATCTTCAAAGATCAAGAACATTTTATCGCCTTCTCCCTTTGAGTGATGCATCTTTAGATCTGCCTACCTTAGGTTTGGCCTTCAATGCTGATCTCAATGATTTGCAGTTGATAGTGCCCCAGTTTTATGTCCCCATACCTTTTTGAGTTAGACAGTGAAAATGAGGAACTGACTCTTCATCACCTCACTAACCCCTGTTTAGTCCCATTTCAGTGAGAGTTATATGTGTCTACCAATCTGGGCCAAGGACACCCAAGGTCAGGTCTTCAAAGCTCACTGGCACAGACAGGACTTGCTGGGTTGCTCAAATATTTCTGCACTGGGAAGGAACTTCAAAGTGATTTAAAGTGAGATTCGGGTATCTTTGAGGATCCCCTCGGTTCCTTCATCCCTATAGAATCTGCTGTAGGGCAGAGTAGAAGGGACAAAGGATTTGAACTATACCTACTCCCATAATTTCTGTAATAAGAAGATCCTTTTCTTTCCTGTTGTTTAAAGCCCATGTGGTTTGCTGCAGTAGCTCTCCCCTTTGGTTAAATGGGTGATTAGCAGTACATACAAATGAAGATACATTTTGAAATGGCAGTTACTTTTTTTCCAGTGTAATAAAAATACACAGTTCCTGTTACTATTTTTCCCAAATGTAAGTTGCTGGTGATTTTTGGCTATCTTTGAAACTGGTAGACAGAGTTCCATCAGCAAATAACTACCTGTTCTGCACAATTAAGTTTTTTTACTTTATAGATACTGACAAAGAGTTTTGTGAACTGCCAGAAAAATAACTCCAGGGAGAATGGAAGTAGGAACATGTAAACATTCGTACCACATTTGAGAAGTCTCTAGCTGTGAGTTACTTTTGGGTGGATGGATGGATAGATAAATCAATAGGCACATAAACAACAACAGACAGAGAAGATACACAGTTCACTGGAGTTTACAGTTCTCTGGAAAAGTAAGTCTTGCATAACAGCTCTGGGTTTGCACACAGCAGCCCATTGCAGTGTTATTTCCTATGCGTTGTGGCAGGTATATCAGTCCTGAGCACAGCAGAGCTTCACAGCACATGAGCCACAAAATCAGAGTTTGCTATCCTATCCAGCTTTTTCATCCACTGAGGCAGCTGCTCAGCTGATTGCTGGCAACCATTCCCTGTTTGTCACAGCTAAAATGTTAACAATGACAAAGGCTTTCCAGATGAATTTGGGAGCGTTTTCTGTTTTTGAGAGGTGCAGAATTTCTGTGCAATGATTCCTCTGAGGCAGAGTCTTCTACAGATAAAATACCACTTCTGAAGCCTCAATAGACCTATATCCTGTTCCTAGTTACCCTGTGCTAAAGGGATTATGCATTATCCACACTGCACAGAGATATTTTGCAATTTAGCTTTCTCTTCTTTAGCAATTTCACTGCAAATGGACAGTCTCTTGCATGTTGACTTGCAAGACCCCGAAGATTGCTGCTGCATACCTTGGTGCTTCCTTCTATTGGAGTATCCATCTGTAATCTCCAATGCTTGTTCCATTCCAAATATGTTTGCTAGATAGATAAAAACTACCCACACTTATTTATGTAAGATAGACCATCAGACAAAAGAACAAGCAACTCTACAAGGTCGCTCAGAAAGATTTTACTCAGTCAGAAAGAAAACCCAGTCTTTGTTTAAATTGGCCAGTGGAATAGCATGGGGGATACTGTGGGATCATATTCCCTTGGAAGTGTAGATGAGAGACTTTTCAGACTGTCAGAGCTTTTGTCCAGCCTGCACACCCACTGGGGACACCAGAGCCTGGAGGGGGTGGGTGGCACATACCCATGTTTTATTTCAGCACAGAGTGGGAACACACACCTCAGAAATGCCCTCAGGTAGCCCAGTATAGAAATAGACTGAATTCCTTACCAACACCATTCCTCCTCCATCACACTAATTTCTGCCAGGAGTGACATCCCAGACTCAACAGGAATATAATTTTTTCTGGTTTGATTTTCTATTAAACAAAAGAAACGCTGTGGTGCTTGTCTGATTCCTATGGCTACAGCTCATGGGTTAATGTGTAAGCAGCATATTCCTGAAGTATTTAAGTTGCTATTTCCTTTCACTTTGCCAAGGTAATGAGGTGTTTGATGAAGGGAGTTCAGCTGCAGAACTGCAAACGTACACTCTGTAGGCTAGAGAGAAACCACAACAGGCTCTTGCATTTAATATTCTGATAAATCGGGCATTTCTGCACCTTACATCAGGCAGTGACACAATGCAGCCTTGTTAATCCACATAGAAAGTGCTCCTTCAGTAATGGAGTCTAGGCCTGCTTTGGAAAAATCAGATTTGCATCACTAATTCAAAACACAAAAAAAATCCAAAGGATGCTCTGGAAGTAGAAGTTATCTGCTCATCTGTTCAGATAAGTGAAGCATAAAGCCTTGACAGTGAGAGGAGGTAATGGGACAAGTGGCTGCCAGCATGCTGTGCTGGTTAGTTAGATTAAAAGAGCATATCTGGTGATGATTGTCTTTTGGCTTGGGGGTTTTTTTCCCCTAAGAAACATATCAAGAACTGTATTAAAACAGTTCAAAATCACTGATGGGTTTTGTTATCAGTTGCCTGGTGTCAAAATGCTGATAACTCCAAGACCTTCTTTCTTTTTCAAGACTTTGAACAATGTAATTAGGGTTTCTTGGAAATAAATCAATAGTTGATATCACCTCTGAATAGCATGCTGGCCAGACAATCTCCCTGCCTTATTGAGACATGACTTAAAGCCCCTGGTGTCAGAGTTTAAGCTCTCACCTTTTTGCTTCTGTGTTTTCTTTGTAGTGAAGGTTTTCTTGTTGCAGTTAAAGCTTCAAACCTTTCCTTCATAAGGCACAGCTGCTTCATGGCAGAATACGGGCACTCTGGAGGAGTGTTGTGATCTACTCTGATTTCGTTAACCCTTGCTGCGGGTCTGGGTGGGAGGTGGGCTCTGAGAGATTGACTGCAGTGAGTGCAGAGTCATCTTCAGGGGGAGTTCATTGCACACGTTGCCTCTCCTTTGTGCATTATCCCCCAGTAGCATACACAGAAAGTGAGGATGCAGTAAACTTTCAAAGAGTGTTAGTCAGCTGGGAGGGGAAAGGGGCTCTGTGGGGTGTCGAGGGAGTACTACCCCAAGGCAATTATGGCTCTGCTGTTAGGTGGCCCGAGTAAAGTCCTCTCCAGGATGGGCCGTCATTTTAGTAGAGATTATTTACCTTCTTTAATGTGATTGCACAATCTGACAAGATTTAAGTAAATTCTCTGGAGGCTTGAAACTGCTTAGTCTGAACATTAAGGGAAACAAAATTGCACTTCTGAGCAGTTAGGTTAAAGGTAAGCCCTAGGATTCTTACTCTTCCTTTGAAATGATGCTGAAATAGGAGGATTTACTGAAGTCCAGTGGTTTAGTTCAAAAAACAACAAAGCCCAGAAGCCTTGATATTGAGGTCTCTATGCTGCTTGACCCTTTTCGTTCTGCAGCAAGGCACAAAAAAGGTCCAAACTGTTGATGCTTTCTATTTGAAGCTTCCTTGGGAGGAACCCCCAGTAAAGAAGCACCCAGCAGAGAGAAGAGATCATTGTGCCATATGTGAAGACAAAACCCAGCTCCAAGCCCCTCTAAGCCTAGCTCCATCCCACTCTACCATTTGGACATCTCAGTCTCTAGATGCACCTAAGGATCTTCTCCTGGGAACAGCAGGAGACTCTGCCCCTTCATACTGCTTTTATGAAATCACATGGAGATTTTCCCCAGTATCAGCTGATGATGTTGTTGGCAAGAGCTCTTCCTGCAGTGCTGTTGAGGTAGAGGATGATGGTATTTAGGAGGCTGCATTATGTCTGAAGATATAAAAAGAAAGAAAGGATTCATTCAGATACTCAATATCAGAGTTGAACATCCAGTGTAATGAAATCTTCAGGCTGCTCTTTGCCAGACTAAGCTGAGCTGGACAGATTGGAACTGAAATGTGTCTTCAGGCAGAATGGGAAAAAAATAATTATCCTGATGACATAATTGAGGAAAATCAGGGTCACAAGCCTGGATGGTGATCACTGCCAGACAGAGGTTACACATAATCTTTCTTGGCCACATCCACCCGAGTGGTGCAGGAAATCAGTTTCCTCCCCTTGATGCACCCAGGGAACTGTGCATTTAGGATTAAACATGTCTTTAATCCTGTGCTGTCCTACACATGGTCCTAAGAAGACACTCTTCAAAGAAGCAAGTCTGATGAAATTCTAATGTGATTTATGGGGTGGGAATGCCCCAGACTCCGAATGCTGTTCTTGTCCTTGCATGGTTTACCAATTTTAACACCTAGTCCAATGGCTTAAATTTGGCATGTCATTTAAAACCACAGTGGCTGTGGAGAGTGGGATACCTCCAGAAGGGCAACTTCCACTGAAATCTCCCACCACTGGCCACAGCAGGGACTGTGCCCCTTTGCCCATATCTTGTGCCCACAGGCCAGGGCAATCTGCACCTGGGTCTTTCCTCATCCTCATCTTTTTCTGTGGCACATATATAAGTAGAACCTGGCTGGTTTAAAGCCCTTAGGGTGAAAAATGCAATGTACTTTTGTTATAATAGCACCTAATACTGAATTTAACAGCTCAGCAGAGAGGTCTCAGCCTCCTGCAAAAAAGTGCGTCTCTTCTCTTGTGGCAAAAGAGATTTGAAAAGCCGGTGAGCATGAACTAGAATTTTTCTGTTAAATGCAGCATCAAAGGAGCTGCTTTCATTAGGAGCTAAATGGATAAAAACAGTGCATGAAATTGAAGTTGATAATTAGCTAGTCAGTCCCAGTGAGAAGCTCATAACTACTTCGACCTTCGGGCTTTGTGCAAGGGTCGAGAGGAGAAGCACATCTCCCCAGCTGTGCAGCACAACGGAGCTCACATGGTTTTACCTGAGGATATGGCAATGCAGTGAGTTAAGCCCTAGCAAAAAAAAAAAAAAAAAAAAAAAAAAAAAGCAGATCAAAGGTAATATATAGAAGAGATTGGTCCTAAGCTGCCTGCCAGAAAATTAATGTGAAGAGCTAATTCCCTCAGAGATGCTCAGAGTCTTGTCAGCAGAGCCCCAGCATGCCACCCAGGATCTGTAAGGGCTGTTCGGGTGAGGTTTTATGAGCCTTTGTGGGTTGAAAAGACAGCACTGAGCTGTCTTGCAAAATCTTAATTTCATTTCCCTGGAAGCACAGATATTTCTTAGGCCACTACTGCTATTTGATATTTCTCTAAAGAGAAGTATGTCACTGCTTATGTTGTGTCCTTGTCCCACAGCCCCTGAAGGCAGTGGAGAGCCTTCCAGAGGACTTTTGTTCTGTCTTCTGGTGAGGGATGGGAATCCTGAATGGAGAAAGGTCTTTGTTCTGTGAATCAAAGATTCACAGAATTTAGGATTGAGGAACAATTAGATTATGTAGTTGGGCCATCTGTGTGCCCTATGCAACAGTTCATCCCTAGATGCTGGCGTTGGGGTCAGGAACCCGTGCTTCTCTTCAGTATCTCTTCCCATCTCATGTTGCCACTAGATAGAAGCATATTTTACTGATTCTACGTGGTTGCTTACTCTAGTACAGTCACTTCCCAGTACTTTCTTTGATAAAATTTCAACCTCACATTTGCAGGCATTTTTCCCAGCCCATGAGTAATTTTTTATTGCTTTTCTTTATTGCTTTTCTTTATTGTCTCCTCCTTTATGGAATTGATGCTGAAGTTGTGACTACCAGCACCACTTATGCTTTCACAGGGGTGAACAATGTTCCTTACACATCACCTGCCTGTTTACACAAGCAAGAATTACTTTTTTAGCTCTTCTTATCACGCACTTGCAATGAGAGCTCATCACTGCTTCCAGAAGGCTGTCCTCTGTTTCTCAGGTAGAGCTTCTGTTTCTCGTAGCTAAATTTTGTTGAGTTTTGCTCTTGACTTATATTCTAATGCTTTTTGTTTTGAGAAGCCTGGTGTACCAGAAGAGCATTCAGATAAATCTTCTGAGATTTACGTTTGCACCAAAATTTTTGCCAAGAGTCTCAATTTAAGATTTAAAACCTGAAAACATCCTTTGTTTTTCTCTTCCGTGAAATTACTCAGGAACAGCTAGCACAAATTCACACACTAACCTTGAGTAGCAAAGGTTTTAGGATGGTTTTATGACCATGTATCATCAAGTCAAACAGTCTGCAAAGCCAGACAAAGCAGATGTTTTTCCTGCAGTGCTGTATCAGGATATGATCAGTGAGCAAGACAACAGTAAAAGGGCAAAAGCCTGATGGGAACTAGCCCGCCCCAGTGCCACTTCTGCACCTCAGATGCACTGTAATCCACACTCCCCCCCTATGCCATGCGTGGGAGAGGCAGGGATGCTTGTAAAGTAACTTTAATTGCAGTTACAGATATGATGTGTCAGTCCAGAGTTATGGTTCACCATTTCCCAGACACGTAATGGTTGGTATCTGGGACATAAAATCATGTAGAAAGCAGAGGTGGGACAAAGGTGGCAGGCTTTTGCCGGGCAGGACTGACAGGACTTGCTGGGATATGTGTGTGAAGGAGAGACTCTGAGTCACCTGTAGAAAACTGGAGGGAGCAAAACCACCATTGGCTCAATAAACAAATCTAACATGCTGTAAAGCATCCTGGTCACCTGCTCTAACTAAGCTTAAAAAAAACCAGACTAAAAAACAAAACCATCAACAAAATAATCCTGACTGTACCTAATTGAGATATTGCACCCAAAATTAAAAAAAAAAAACCCATAGATATACTGATGTTTTTGAGATTATATTTGTCTTTCTCATGGCTTGTTCACTGCAGTTGCCTTCTAGTCAGCTGGCCTTTCAGTCATTTACCTCAGAAAAGCTCTCTGCTGACAGCAAAACCTTTTGTTAATTGAACCTTGAATCACATCCCATTTTATTCAGATGTTCTGATTTCTCTCTGTGTTGGCAAGAAATTCTTAAGTCACCAGCCACATCAGAGAGAGTGCTTCACTTATAATGCCTTGACTTTCAATACTAACCCCATTCATGACTTCAGTTTAGCTCATTCTCTATAACATTTCTTCTGTTAATCCCCTTCTCCAGTTCACCTAATAATTGCATATGTAACCCCCTTTCAAACGCTTCACTTAAGTATAGACAGGCATGATTCACTTAATTTTCCTTGTCTCAGAAAATTAATTACCCTATCAAGGAAAGGTCACTTAAGTCTAGAATGCTGCATTTCTTCATTTACCTGTTAGCCACATTCTTTTATTTCATTCTAAGTACCTGTGGTTGATTCAGATCAGATGAACAAGCCTGTGTTTTTCCATGTCACATTTTTCACATTTCTAAAACATAGATATTACCTTTGCTGTTCTCTGTTTCTGTAATATCCCCTCTAAAACCACAAATTTTATTTAAAAACTGTGCTACCAAACCTGGTATTGTTTGATGGTCCTTTCAAAGTCTAGTGATGGAGGTTATCCATTCATGAATCCATAAATACCCGAGCTCCATGTAGCTAACCTCATTTGCATTAACCACTGCCTTTCTCCCCAAGCTCTTGAAAACAGAGGCAACACATTTACTTAGGTTTTGGAAGCAAAGTTACAATATCTTTAATGTTCACCCCATAATGCTCAACTTTCTTACGTCTTCATTTTTTATATAACCGGTAAAGATTTCATCCTTTTCTCACAAACTTTGAAGTCTAAAGTTCACTCGGGGTTTGCAAAATCTTGCAAATAGAAGCATTCTTGCCTCTATAACTTTTAAGAGAATTTCCTTGCTTTCATTTTCCTATTTTTCTCTCTCTGTTTCCTGTTCGCTTTTAGGATTCTTCACCCTGGATTATTCATCCAGTTACATTAACAGTCCTTCTCTGCTTGTTTTTCTCCCTTTTTTCTTGGAAGAGAAGTTTAAGGTATTTTCTACAGGTGGTGGAAAGTTGCACACGCACATTCGAATCCTGAGGTTAGCTGTCTTTGAAAATTAGCTCCTTCAATTCACCAAGGCTTCCTCCTTTCAAATAAATAATAATAAAAAAATCTTAATTAGTGGCTTTCCTTTGCTTATATGTCTTTTAACTGCAAGGTAACTGACTCATAATCCATCCCTCCACAAATATTTGCCTTGGGCAGCTCTTCTATAACCCAAGATCCCGTACAACACCTCCAATTCTGTTTTTTCACTGTCTTCCTCTCCTCATTGACTCCTCCAGAGAAATACCATCTCACTGGAAGCATCTGATGCCAAGAGCAGAAATTCCTTACCCAGTCATGGATGCTCTGAACTGCCCCCTCAGAGGCCTGCAACCTAAGCTGAGCACATACACGGACATTGAGCCAAGGGGCAAAGTATTTGGATGCAGGTGTGGGAACTGTGTGACAGAGCTCCTGCCCCTGGCAACAGCTCCTATTTCTCATTCCCACTGGGCTCCACCATCAGCAGAGTCTGCAGAGCTCTTTGGAAGACAGGTGTAGGTGACTTGAATAGCTCTGTGCTCTTTGCTCTGCTAGTGAAGCACAGGCATCCAGACGCCCCTGAGGATCCCACCTACATTTGAGATGCTTTTCCAGAAAGGTGTGGTGCTCTTGCAGGTCCTGTGTCATATCTGCAAGCTTAGTGAAGGTATCTTAAATGACCTCTGGCATCACAAATACAGCTACACTTGAGCAACTGAATCAAGCTCTAGCTTTCCAATAAACATGAAGGGAGCTTTGTCATGAAGACACCTACATTCATGCACTTAAATCTCTATGCCAGGAGTCTGGAGAAGACTGAAACAGGTTTAAGGTGTTCCTAAAAGTGTTTTCTGCATAAGAAAGTTTCTTTCACTTGCCCTCAAATATTGTTCCTGAAAAGAAGAAATTTAAACTAAGGGGTGAAAGGGCAAGACTGAAAGTGTCTCTCCTACCATCATTTTGTGCAGACTGCAAGAGGAAAGCAAAGCAAAGGAAGATACAGCTGTGGCAAGGAGAAAAGGCAAAGAAAGATACAGCAATAGAGAAAGCAATGTCAGTGGTAGGACAAATTCCCAGATAAGATAAAAAATACAAGTATTTATGAGAAAGCGTGTGAAGTACTTAGTGATATGAGTCTGCTGAGTCATGCTAGAGATCTGAATGCAATGGTGAGACATTTTTTGGTAAGAAGGATCTAGAGGATTTTACCTAGTTCAGTGTGAAGTCTTGGAAGGGGGTATAACTGATGTCCATGATTTTAAACCAGTGAGGAGGAGGAAGAGCCAAACATGAAAGAGAGAGAGAGAGACAACAGAACTACTACAGTGAATCCTGGCATAAGAATAAGTAAGTCGATAAAATGCAGACTGAAAATTAAAGAGATGCCCTTGCTTATTACAGCTGTGAAATTGAAAATAGTGCGTTCCAGAAAACCCCTCTGACTTTGCAAAACAGAACATGACCAGCTCAGGGAAGGTAATGTAGGATGTGATGCAGAAGGCTTTCCTTTGGCAACCATTAGGGTGCATTTTATATAAGCCCCTGCATCAGTCCCCACTCTAGGCAGCCTGGAGATGAAACAAGGCTTTTTTTCTTGCCTGCTTTGCACAGCGATGCGGCCCAGAGTCTGACCAGGCTGGCAAGCAGTGTAGCTGCTGGCACCTTCCCTTACATTGACAGAGGAAAAAAATCATGAACAGCATCACTGACAACACATCAGGCCACGGACTAATGTTTATTTGCTTTTCCCATTTACAGTACTCAAGAAGGAATGTTAATGGAAAGTTTTTTAAGCTTTACAGGCAAAAGTTAAACCCTTATTCATGGAATTTTGGAACATTTTTGTTTGAAACTTCCTTCTTGTTCCTCTCACCCCCTCCACCTCTCCCCTTCTTTCCTATTCCCCCCTTTCCTCCTAAACTGAAGTCAATTTCCCTAATAAAGTCCAAGGCTTTTAAACCCAGCCTAACGTTCATGATTGCTATCTTTCACTGAATAAACATAATACTTTATACCTTCTGTTGGAGGCACAGACTTCTCTTATTTGCAGGGGAGAGTGTAAGCAACATTTTAAACACTGCTTTGTGCACGGCCGATTAAAGCTGGAAACTGTGAGAACTGGGCTGCTCAATCCTCATCCTTTATCAAGAACAGAGGACATAATGAAAACTGACATATCTGGCTTCTTTCCTTGAGCAGCTTCTGATTGCAGGGCTGCACAAAGAGGAACCAAACAAAGGCAAAATGGGACCTGTCCATAAAGCCAGGGACTGATTCTGCAAAACCTCAGGTAGGTCCCAGGTGCTTTATATAGAATCAGGCCCTAAATGCGCCTGCCAATAACAAAGAGATAATCCATTCAGATAGGTAGCCAGGAGCCCTGGGCAATGCAGAAAACTTGTCCCATGAGTAGATATGGGAATGTGACTCTGACAGATAGAATAACCCAAAAGCTCTGCTGAGAAAGACAGAAATTACTCATCAGGTATTACCCTGACATCAAATGCCCCCCTAGAGATGAACCCCCTTTTCACAAGTCACTTGGAAATGTCCTAAAGAGAGGGGATGCTACCCTGGGTTGCCATTTGGTGTGATTTAGCCAGAACAAAATACTCCCTTTGAACCCGTAAGCCCTGTGTTTGCTCTGACACTGATACGCATTCCTGCAGCCCATTGAAGAAAACAGAGAATTACAAGAGAGCCAGAGCGCCTCACTGAAATGTCTCCTTTGGCCTGTTAAATCGAAATAAAACAGAGCAGAAAAAATGCACACTAACTGAGATGCAGGAGTTTAATGTGCCCTTCTAGACACACATGTTTCCAATGTATTTTATAACAGCCACAACAAAATGCAATTACTCAGCATAGGCAGGCTGGCCTCTGTATGGCTCAATGAAAGTCCAAACAGGCTGTGCAGACCAAGGCTGGGGCAAGGCTCTCTGTCTCCATTCCCATTTGCATGGCTGCTCCCTGTGTTATTGCTGGTAGCAGGCTGGTCCAGGCAGAAGTGTGAAGATGGAGAGATCTGGAGGTGATGGAGAACAGATCCCGTAGCTCCTTCCTTTCCCACCTGACACCTTCACCAGGTCATAGCTGCTGCTGGTGAGCCTGTGCTCTGCAGAGGCATGGCAAAGAGCATTTGGGTTTTAGGGGTGAGGTGTGATGGCTCAGCTGCATTATTGCATCAGCCCAATGAACTGTCTTCTCTCTCTTCCCTACGTTGGGGAATGACCATTCACAGCATAAACAAAGACTGCACTTAAGTCTTTTGGGCGCCAAGCAATTGCTCTGACAATCTCACCTTCATTTTCCACTAAACTGAACTTGTGAGTCTACACAGGCCCTGACCACTGCAGTTAAGTCACGTATTTGTCCAGAGGACTGGGAACGATGATGAGTTTGGAAAGGAATCTGAAGACAGCCTGCAAATTTCCCTGCCTATGGCTGAAGAA
The DNA here is from genome assembly GCA_036785705.1 of Acanthornis magna. Lineage (NCBI taxonomy): Eukaryota > Metazoa > Chordata > Aves > Passeriformes > Acanthizidae > Acanthornis > Acanthornis magna. The sequence goes on from JAWUZG010000090.1 coordinate 22,871,986, forward strand.
AGTAAAGGATTTCCTTTTCCCTCTTCCACACATACTGTTTAGTTCTAAGCAAAGTGCAGATTAACTCAAATTAAGGGAGCACAGTCAGCAGCAGATTTTATGATAGCTGCACAGCATATTACATTGCACCTGCAATGTCAGACTGATACAGTACAGAATCCTGTTTCCTAGAAAAATCAGATGCAATCCCAGGTCATGCTGACTTTCCAAGTGTTCACAAGTACAAAGAAATGATGATGTGCAGTCATGAATCACATCCTATTTACAGCTCTCCTAAATGCCAAACCCCTCTAAGATCTGAAGATTAAAAGCCCCTGCACCCCGGATAAAGGTTCTATTCCGCCAATATGCAATAAACTGGTTTCCAATGTCTGCTTGTTGAAATTAGGCTTGTGGGACAGGACTTGCCTAGGACACTGCTTATCTTCTTGGCTCTACCTAAAGACTTTGGCATTGCCTTTTATTTCAATATTTAGGTGCCGCTTTTATAAACATGCCTCCTGGGAAACTTTTTAGTCAATAAAATCTCTCGTATTTTTCTGCTAACTAGACACTGAAAATCCAGTTACAGTCAGATGTTCACCTCTTAACAAGAGCTGTGGTTTTGAGTGATACTTGGTGTTACACAGCCACTGTGCACCTCTGCCTTTTAAAAGATTCATTTGGATGCATCATTCAGCATCTCAATTCCAGTCAGTTCTGGGTAATAATAACCATTCATTTCATCGATCTCTGCTGCATTTCTACTCAGGGTAAATAATAAGGCAGCACTGTGTTGTGGATTCAAACAGAGACTCCAGCTTTAACAATGATTGAAAGCCCCCACGGCGGTGTGGAGAAGTCAGAGACAACAGCACATCAATTATAAAGCCCTGCACTTTATCTACGGCTGGCAAAAGAGAAGGTTAATTATCTAAAAATAAAGCAACTGTATGCTGGTGTAGGAGGGTGAACTAGGAGGAGGGCTTTGGAACAAACAAGATAAGGTTGTAATCTACAACTTTCGAAAACTGAGGCTGAATAAGGAACTGTCCAGTATAACCTGTCACCCGCAGGCAAATCAAATTGCATGGCTGAAAACTCTAGACTAAAATAAATGGACTACATCATGTCTTTTTATAAGCCTTTTCTGGTTCTGACAGTGAAACCAACAGGTGCCCAGGAGCTGCAGACACTCTCATAATCACTTAGTAACTCCAAGGCTGTACATGTTCAAATGACTATTGCACCACAGCAAGCCAGAGACCTGAGGACTGAGTTTAGACCTGAATTTCCTTACTGTTTCTGCTGCCATTCAGTTTTTAGAGATATGAGTTTGAAAACACATCTCCAAAGCACTGATATATTTAGTGATTTGCTCTCCATGAGCATCCATGAATCATTAAAGGTCTAGGGAGAGGAAGAAGAACCAAAGAGTTTGGGGGGAGGTTCACCACTGCAGATGCACAGGCAGGCAGCTGGCAGCTTTCAGTGTTTGTTAGGAATGCCGTACTAGAGAAAAACTCAGTAAGCACCAGTGGCTCTGCCATGGGAATCCAAACAGGAAAGGCTTCATAAGAAGAGCAAGAAAGAAGCTACACTCCTCCTGTTTGCCTGCCTTATTTAGAAGGCCTGCCAGGCAGCCAAGGACCTCCCAAGTAGGCTCCAGCTACATATTTATGGCAAAGAGAAAAGAGCAGCAACTCCTCCAGCCTGGGATTAGAGCTAAAAGAGTACAAGGCATACGGAGTCAATCCCACTGAGTGAAAAGGAAAAACACCAGTAAGATCAATAGGACTAATGCAGTCCTTAATGTAGACCTTATTTGCAGCTTAGAGCCTGAGACATGCACTCCTTAATGTTATTTTTTTAGTAAGTCCTTCCTTCGTTTGGGACAAAATTTTGAGTCTCCATTAATACTGTGAATTTTATAGCAGCTGAAATCATAGAAGATCATTACAGGTGTTTGCTGCATTCTATGCAACTCCTTCTAAGGAAGGACGGCGAAAATACCACCTCTGTATAAATAAAAGACCTGAGGCACTAAGATGCTAAAATTACTCATTTAATTGCACATCAGTCTATGGGGTTGGCAAATTTCTCATCTTTTTTTCTCTGAGGAGCCCCCTTAATCAAATAACAATTCATCTGTTTTAAAGAAGCTGCTTTATAAAAAGAAAAAGAAATCCAAAACAACCTGTAACAAAATGATGAATTTGGATTAGGTTTTCAGGTCAATGTACTAAATACTGCCACTGACAATATTAGATTTATATCGCTTCAGTTTAACTGAACTAAAAATGAATCCCATTATGTTCTTCATATTTTTGTTCAGGGCAAATACACATGGACATAGGTGGGTGCTTGAGAATTCCCACAGGTTCACAAAGACAGGTCTGCAGGAGGGGATGGCTCCCGCTCATATCATTCCTCTGGCAGCCTTCCTAGCAGAACTGGCTACTCATACTGTCGTCATGAGGAGAAGAAATCAGTGGATAATACAACCCTATACAGACAGTCTTGCTCCACTGAGCACAGGATGGAAGTACACTCTCTTTCTCACACATTTGTTTTAATTTTTAAAGAACTGTAAGCTGTCTTTCTGAGCACAGACTTTTCCCAGTCACTCATCTGGGAATATGACAAAAACCACGCTCAGTCATCCAGGACGAAATGTACCATAGCTGGTATGGTGGGCTGACCTTGCCTGAATGCCAAGTGCACACCCACCTGCTCTCTCACTCCCCCTCCTCAGCAGGACACGAGGAGAAAACAGGATTAAAAAACTCATGGGTCAAGATAAAAGCAGTCAAATGAAAAAAAAAAGAAAAAAGCAAGCAAAGATTACGTGCAGAAGCAAAGCAAACCCAATGGAGAGGTATGCCCTACTTCCAATCAGCAGGCAATGCCCAGACACTTCCTGGGAAGTAGTGCCCCGGGATGCAAAGTGGCTGCTTCAGAAGGCAAACAGCTCAATAATGAATCATCCCCCCAACCCATTTTCTATTACCTTTTATTGCTAAGCACAATGTCATATGGTTTGGAATATTCCTATGGAATTCCTACCAGCCCTTGGGGGTGTTGGAGAGACAGCTTTGGCGCTGTGTGGGTGCTGCTCAGCAGCAGCCAACACGTGGGTGTGTTACCAACACCCTCCTAGACACCAGTGCAAAGCACAGCACTTCCAGGGGGAATGGTAGCCCCATCCCAGCCAGAGGCACTTCCTGGCTGTCGGCGGTCACATCATGTGGGACACCTTCATCTGATACGTGTTGATGTGTCCCTGACAAAAGAGGAGGAAAGGAACTAGGATTAGTTTGAAGCTTTGGCTGGCTGGGATCACAGTGTAATACCATCCTGTGTGCATGGACAAGCTCACAGTACCAGTGTGAACAGTGGTATTTTTTCAGAGGCATTTCTCTGAGAGCTGTCTGTTCTCATTATGTCTGCAAATGAGAGCCCATTTATTTGAGGACATTGTTAGAGACTTAGGAAGTCATGCCCACCTTAAAGATGTTGCCACACATGTGATGAGCCAAACCATGGCAACATGCAGAATTCTTGTATGTCAAATTCTTGTAGGGAAAGAAAATCATCTGATCCTAAACTTCTGCAAGATTACTCATTTCGCTGGAGTCTTGTTACTTGAAATGCAATGTTATTTGCTAACATGTGCCTGTTACTAAAACCCTGGGGGTGTGAACACTCTCCTACTGTTTTGCTGGAGAGTTATGTCCTTTCCCAGGACATGTCCAAACAGATCCTCCTCCTTCTCGTTCCTAAATATGCAGTCCCTGCACTTGTGTGGAGAACCCCTCTTTTTCCATCTAAATGCCCACAGAAATGAATTCTGCACAAAGTTGGGGCGCTTAGTGTTTAAGGTTAAGGATTGCAGCAGCCATGCAACAGGGAATAGCTTTGCTGTTTGCCAGGTGCCTCAGACACATTCTCCTCATCCTTAAAACCAGTCTAACACATAGCAGACACTTGTGCCTATTTACAGAGCCTAAATGCAAACAACACCCTGAAAGGACCTAGAGACAGGGGAAGCAGACAAAAGCTCAAGCACTTATTTGCTTATCAGCAGATCAGCCCCGAGAACGACTTCTTTCACTCTCACCTAATGAGCCGTATCTAAGGACCCACTTTTTACCTAAGATTCATGTCTTTAATATTCTTTCCTGAGAGAAAACCTCAGTTCATTTACTTCCCCTTCCTTGGGGACCCTTGGGCTTCTCTTCAAGCCACTTCTCGCTCTTGGGATTATCGGTATTAATTTATTCAGGAAACATTTTCCACACTGCTGCCCCAAGGCTAGTGTCTGCCTTCAGCTGTGTAGGGATGCTGATGGCTTTTTTGGTGGGCAGGGGCCACCATTTCCTAGCCTGGTAGCAAAACAGATATCGCTGATAATGACCTGGCTGAACTGCCAGCAAGTCATTAACCTTTGTAAGGGTAAAATGCTTTCCCACCTGGGAGAGTCATAGTCCAACCTCATGCTGCAATTTGCTCAATGAGTAAGTAATTTCCTGCAACACTCATACTGACAAAAATGCTTTATACAAAGAAATATAAACAGATTCAACAGATACACCTCATTACCAGTGCTAAACATAACAATAATCACTACTTCGGGGTATTAATGGTGATACCATTCTCAACCATGATGAGACTGGTCTCATCTAGGCCAGGAAATTTAGGGGATTTTTGAGATTGACCCTTCTCCCTGTTGAAAGTCATTAGCATCTGTCTGTGTGCTGGCCAAGCATCTGCTGACAAGGGAGTTGTTTGTTCCTAGAAGAGTTTCGTTTTCTATTGGGAAGCTGTTGATTTAGAAGCCACTGACAACCCATCAGGAACTTTCTGAGTGATGGCTAACCTTCACTTCAGAGGCACAGCTGCTGATTTAATACTCTAGCTGGAGGTGAGAGTAAATCCATGACACCTTGGGACCACTTGAGCTACTTGTATGTAGTGATATTTGTGGTGTTTGCAGTGGTGCTGGAGAGGGGTGGTGACATGAGGAAAAATATCCCTTTTTTTACTCTGTATATTTTAACTGGACTTGCCTTCTTTGGTGTACAGTGAGTTTGAACTTAGAAACACAACAGTCCATATGCTTCAGCCATGTGAGTTAAATGTTTATGTACACGAGAGGATGGGTTCATCTCACTGAAAAGTGGTCATTTTAAGTCAAGTGTTGGCTCTTCCATATTCCCCCCTAAAACGGGGCCCTGTAGAACGTGGTTCACTCTGCCACTCCTAGATGCTATGACAAACTGAGGTGCACTGCCCTTTTGGGGGATCCCTGTGGGTTGTAGAAGGGGTCTCACTTGGCAAGGTTAGAGAGACAAATGCTCACAGAGGTGTGTGCCTTTTGCCTCCTTTGTGGGGTACCAACAGGAGTGATCACAACCCAACTTTTCATGGCTGCTAAAATGGCCAGGTTTTTTTTACAGAGGATTTCATCAGCCATATCCCTCCTTTTCTATTATTATTTTTTCATAACTACTAAGACCAATGGCCTTAATCACAAGTTTGCCAGGAAAATAGTGGGTCCCTGAAACAGCCTCTCCACTGCGGGACAAAGCATTTGCAAGGAGAAATACTCCATGGGTGTGCCCTCTCCCAGCTGTTCTGGCGCCCACTGGCAATGCCAGCTGCTCAGGACTGCACGCTAAAGCTACCGAGAGCAGCAAGGCAGGGATTTTCCAGAGAGCTACCAGGGAATTAAGTGTCTGGATTCCTTTCACATTCCACAGGTGCTAGTTCGATGAGTTGCGCCTCCAGGTTTATTTTCCAGCTCAGCTCTGGTACTGGGAAAACGCTCCATTGAGAGGAATATAGCCACTTGCCAGGCGGTCGCAGGGTGCCAAGAGCAACTTCAGCAGGGTTTATCAGACAGACGGCCAGGGCACTAGCACACAACTATCTCAGGAATCTCAGCACTGCTACCACAAACCTATCTTGAGTTTTGATTTTGAAAGTATGTTCTTCTCACTCAGAAGAAACATCAGATAAATTATGCAGTCCTGCCTCTCCCAGGAGTGAGCCAAGAGCTACAATAGCTAAAGGTACCTCTTGGCTGTGCTTTTCATATTTCAGCATGGTAACAGCTGAACACTGAAATGCACTGGAAAGAGCTGGGGAATTAAATGAAAATGCCTCCTGATGGTCTGTTGAATTACAAACCCTGTCCTTACCATGGCTGAGGAAAGAAAGCAGTGGCACCACGTGTTCTGCATACCATTGGGTAGCTAGAGGCACAAAATTTTAGGGGTCTCCTAAGGAGCCAGGTCTCTCCTTGCCTCTGAGAAGCCCTGCTAGCCTGGTGGGGCAGGATCCAGCAGCAAACAGGATTCAGGGCACATACAGGCTCTCGTCCTGCCTATAGCATGAGAGATGGAATCAGACAACCTCTCCAAAAAAATGACTCCAAACAATACAGTTCCAGGCAGCAGCCAAGGCTATGTAGCTGAGACCAAACAACTCATCTCCTCTGCACTGGAAGGAAGGTACAGGCAGTATCTGCCCTGCTGTGTTTTACATTTGTTGTTCAGGGAACAAAACATATTAAGAGCAAGGGAATGCAAATGCAGGCAGGAGAAGATGAGCCAAAACACTGCAGATGTATCCGTTTTTCTTCACTAAGTCTAAGAATACTCACTGGTGACCCCAGACACCAGAAATCAGGTGAGGTAAGTACCACTCCAGCTGTTCATGGGCAATGCGATACATAAGCAAAGCTCGGCTTGAAGCTGGCCATTGAAAACTGATGATTCAAAATTAGTGGGAGGCCAGGGATAAAAAGGAGTCAGGCTCTTCATAATTTTTGGCTTGGACTTGCAAAAGTATTGTGTAGTTAGATATACTGTAGATACAAAGTCTTTAAATATGGTTTATATTAACTGTGTTTCCTGCATGTGCAATACAAGATAATAGGGAAGGCTTCAGTACTAGGCTAAGGCCATTTCAGAAGGGATATAGGAAATGAGCTTAACCTTTGTGTGTTGGAATGCAAGGTGCTATAGGCTTGGTAATAAATCACAAATTTTAAAAAAAATCAATTTAATGAGTGGTGAATGTATCATGCTTTCTAATAGAATGAGACACAAAATGGTTTTGGTTGGAAGGGACTTTTCAAAAGTCATGTAGTCCAACTTCCCTGCAATGAGACCCTTCAACTAGGCCAGGTTGCTCAGAGACCCATCCGACTTGACCGTGAATGTTTTCAGGGATGGGAAATAAATAGAGTCAGGTAAGTACATTAGCCTATTCCATCAAACTTTTGCTCCAATTTTATCAGGCCTGTAGTTAGGCCACACTTACACTCCCTTCTTTTTGCCATTCCCATGCTGTTCTCTCCCAGAAGCTAAAGGAAAAAAATTATTTTAAATTATTTTCATAGGGTTTACCTGAAAAAGCCGGGATAAAAATTGCTTAGGGTCTTATGACATTATGTAAGCTGTATGGGTAATGGTTGCAATTGAATTCTAAAAAATTTGAAACAGCTGCTACCAGATACACTCACATAATTCATATGCATGCACCTAACTCATATTTTAATTAAATAAGAACTTAAATGCCCTGTAGGTGTTGTTCTCAGAGCTCATCTTTCCCTGAGCAATGCAACAAATAATTTCTTTGCAAATCAATGGGAGACACTAACTTTTAGAATGCAAGGAGTTTTATTCAATCATAGTTTATTTACACTCTAAATATTTTATAATATTTTGACTATAAAATACTTTGTATTCTAAGTAAGAATTAGTTTAGCATAAAAAACTTCATAAAATTAGAATATGTAAAAAACCTCATGAAAGAATCTAAAATTAAGTAACAAGTGTTAAAATTAAATTCACTTGGAAATCCAGTCAATTGATTAGGGAATTTTTAAATGAATATTCAAAATTTTCCTACAGTACATACTTCTCCAATCAGGGATATATCTTTAATGTTTGGCGGGGGGGGGGGGAAGTTGTTACATATTTACAAAAAAAGATTGGTTTTCCTGAATCAGAGCAAAACAAAAGTTAAAATGTGCATCCCCCTTGGACTGGAAATCCCAGCTGTGGAGGAGAGAGATTAAAGAACACTTTGTGTGATAGTCATTATTGGATTATTCAGTGTTTGTCCTTGGCGAGAGCTAGTGTTATACACTGACATTTGTCCTTGTTTTGCACTCTGTGTGTGGGGAACATTTGTGTACCTCCCGTATTAAGTCTACAGAAATGCAAACACAATTAAAGTCCATGCACCAGCTCTGTGGACTCTAGATCCTACTAGTAAAGAGCATGTAACCCAATCCCCTTTAATTTCGGGGGTGAGGGTTGGAATCAGTCTGGAAATTTGATTTGCCTCAAATCAGCCATAAAGCCTTAAAAAGCACAAGCTTCTTAATTTACACAGTGTCAAAACTGCAGGCTCTCATATCATTTCTGCCCTTTTTTCAGTGGTGACGAGTCCTGAGGGGATGAAGGAGTAGGATGAAGCAGTGACTCTTGGTGCACTCTCTGGCCTAATTATCACTTAATCAGCCCTAGGAGTGTCAAAAAAGAAATGCAGAAATGTCAATCCATTTTCTGCCCTTGGCTCCCTTGTGCCTCAGAAGGCCCCCTTGTTTTAAGAATTAAAAAAACTATTTCTGTGAGCTTTTACTTATTGCTGTTTTTCATCTCTTTCTACTACTACTACTAGTTTCTGTCCTTCAAAACTTTCTGTACACGTTCCCAGAGAACAACCCGTTAAAGCCCAGTGCTTTTTCTGAGTCATTTCCCAGACTGTTTGTCTCTTGACTGGAGCAAAATAGGAACATTAAGCATGATGAGCCAGGAAGATACTTGGACAGTGCAAACAAATCTTTATTTCTTTTGAGTGAAAGAGGAGAGAAAATGGACTTGGATCTACCAGATCATAAAAGCAATTAAGAAAACGGAAAGCTATGCTTGTCCCATAGATGGAATTCCATCACAGCCCAAAATCCTCTGGCTTTGTAGAAGTTAATACTTGCTGATGAACTTTACTTTTGCGCTTGACTACAACAGTAGCCTCCAGCCAACTCCCTAACTTCTCCGGGAAGCATCTCCTGGTTTCAATTCCTCACACTTGGAGTGTTGAGTCACCATTTTTTCAAATGTGTAGCTAGCATGCTTCATGGCTCCCTTGCTGTGGCTGTGCAGAGAGAATCTCTGCACCTGGAGAGAGCAAGGACTGTGACGTGCAAAGGAAGCTACGCCAGCATTACATCCTCAGTGGCACAGGCAGAAACAGAAGGGTGAGAGGATATCCACACTTCTCTTGGATGATGCTGAGGGACGAGGAGTGGAGAAAAGGAGTACTCACATTGATTTGGGCCAAAACATCTAAAGGGCACCTGGTAAAAGAGGTGTGTATGCAGAGGCTGTGAAGGGCAGTAGCCAGGCATTAACAGGATGTTTCTATAATGTGAAATTAAAGACTGCCCTGCCACTTTCCAGCCTTTCAATGCCTATACATGTTATTTTGCATACCTACACTCCACAGTGAATTAAACACTACACCGGGTGAACTGACCATGGGCTAGTAAGTGTTCACACTGTGGTATGGAAGCTAGAGAGCAGTTGTGAACAATGCCACAGGGAGTGCCTTCACCCTCTCATCATCCTCCATCACTGCTCTGGAGGCTCCAGGGTCTTTCAAAACCTCACACAAAGCCCTTGCACATACATGTACATCACTTAAACATGAGCTGAGGGGTTAAAATGTTATCTAGCCTTGAAAGAGACTCTAAGAAAACCAAGATCTTGTTGATACTTGTTTGGATGTGGTCAACACTCCTGGCTGCTGCTACCAGGAGACTTCTTGGCAGGATTACAAGGAGATAGTGCTGGATGTCGTTCAGCACAGAGGTGTGAAGCTGGGGGACAATGCCTGCTGGCCTGCTCTGAGCCTGCAGTAAGAATTATTCTGCCATTGTATGAGCCTATGAAGTGCTGAGGTCCAACTAAAGGCAGATTCAGGACAGAAGCTGGAGCTCCACAGCAGCTGCATAGATTTGACAACATTTCCAGGCTGTATTTGTCTCTGTGCTGAAGTCTGTTCTCCTCAGACACAGAATGGAGCCTGAGAACCTCTGTCTTAACCACAAAGGGACAATGATTATGCAGCAGCAGCAATTTATTTTCTAACACTCAGCTGCAGCACTTCACCCCAGTACCCATGGCCATGGGTTCTGTGGTCAATGGGAGCCTGAAGAGCTTTCCAGCCATGTTTCCATCCAGGTGCAGCTGCAGAATATGATCTGCTAACAGGCCCACCTGCAGTAAGGTTTGCATGTGCTGCAGGAGGGGATCCAGTGCTACAACCTGCTTTTTGGAAGCTAAATTCACCTAGCACCTTGAAGTAGCAGGAAGCACCACGTTCTTCCCACAGAAAGCCTCGTGTGCATTACCCAGGTCTGTCACCTCCATGTTGGGAAGGCAGAATTCAGCGTCTTTTCACTAACATTACCGATGGCTGAATAGCATTTGAGTCCCAGACTCATTACTAAAAGGCAACAGAGTCTTGGGAGGTTTGTATTTTGCTCTGCCTTCAACTTCTGGGATTTCTACAGGCTTGAGACTTTCAGCTGAGGCAGGTTTTCTGCGTTTGGCTCCCAGTACCTTCAAGTATTACCCATATAGCAGCCTCATGTTTCCGAGAGGTAGGATTTTTTCATTCCATGACTGTTGCTGAAGCTTAAACACACAGTCATCTCTTTAAATTATGAAAATGAAACCTTTGTTTATTTCAGACTATTTCCATGCTTGGGAAGAGCTAGGATGAAGCACACTGGTCAGACACTTGCTTCCTACCCTGAGACTTATAAACAGCTGGTCAGGACTCCTGCCAGCATCGGAGTAGAACACAGGACTGTCCTGCCTTACTTTAATTCCAGTGTTTCCCAAAGAGTTAATGACATGGTGTGGCTGCTGACCCTCTCCATCCTCATTAGACTCTGAATTGAGCACTCCTTAAAACCTAGTACCTATAAATAAATGATTAATATGGAATTAGAATTGCAAATTCTAATTACCAAAAAAATATAAGAATCCAGAACTTCTGTGGGTTATTGAAGACCTAGACAAGTGGCCAAATAAGCCAGCAAAGCTTTAAACTTAGATGGTAAATACAACCATAAGACTTACTTGGAAGAAAAGCCTTTACTATGTATTTTCATTTACTTTGTAGGTCTGTCCCATGGGTGTTTGGGTGATTGGAATAGCACCCACCAGATCCATTAATTGCATCAAATCCAGGTGTTTGCTTGAAGCCAACAATTAACCATGCAAATTAACTTTTTTGTGTTCAAGGTAAATTCCAGCAGCTTCTCACGTGTACCAGCAGCTTCAACTACTCTTTGTTTTCACCCAAACAAGTTTTTGCATGTGCATCCATTGTGCCTTTTTTTGATAATGTTATTTATAAATATTTATTTTATATTTTAATAACTTCTATTTACACCCCTCAAGAAGATCAAATTACCATTGCAGTAACTGGCTCAACACTGACAAATACTTAGGCTGAGATATAACAGATATTTCTCTGCAGTGAATGCCAGCTTAAACTATTCCTACCCCCCTGCTTCTTCTAGAAATATCTGTGTCAATACTATCATCTTATCATTTCTTTTTCTTCTGTAGCCAAGTAAATATCTTTAATTAGACTCAATTAATCTGGATTGTGCCTTACATGGAGGCCTGAATTTGGATCACATCTTAAAAGCTTCAAGTTTCTTATCATTATATCATAATTATCATTAATGCCTGGATCTGTAAATTGGTGCTGCTAAAGCTTAGATGATTTCTCAGATTCATGCAACAGGCATAAAAAAACAAAATAAAATAAAACTGTCATGTCAATCACTTTAAAGAAAACCTCCCCTTTCTGAAGTTACATCCAAGAGTAATGGCCTTAGCAGTCACACCACTGACCCAGAGGCTATTTTGTTATTTTGTTAGCCAAGATGCCCTTAGCTTGTCAATTCATCTTTTCCGATAGATCAGTGAAACACAGAGGGATGCACATTTTCCTAGGGTTTTCTTTAGAGTAACAAATGGCTAGGGCCAGCTCCAGCTATGCCAGATGGTGCTGTACACGCACATCCCTCCCTCTCTGATTATCCGTAGGGTCCCTGCCCACTGTTCAGGTCAGCCTGAAGCAATTGCACATTGATATCCTGTTTGTTGAGACCTGCCACGGGGCACAGCTTCACCCCACAGGCTCTTGCACACATTTCACTCAGCATTCAGGTGGGAGCAATTCAAAGCGCTCAGTGCTTTATCTGTAGCCATGACTGTGCACACCTGACGGTCTCTGGGTTGTATGCAAGGTTTGTGAAGTGAACTGAAGACCTTGATTAGGACAGCAGCAGAGGTGGCAGATTTACACAAACTGTGTAGTTTTTATTATAGTGATACCAGCTCCCATCTCCAAATCATGCGGGCTGTTGTGGTGACCCATTTCAGTCAACAGCACAAAGTTACTTTTGGGAGCTTCTAGGACACAACCTGTTGTCATCTTGTCAGAAGCCAATTTTTCCACCACCTCATGGTGGGTTAAAGGCTTTCCAGCTAGATTAATTTTTAGCCTGAAGATGCTGTATCTGCAAGCTCCCCTTAGCACAGAGAGAACTTTTACTGCTGGAAGTAACCAGAGCTTTTTGGTCTTTGGGGAATTCTGTAAGGGTGGCTCTTCACTGAAACAGGCTGGTGTATGGTACTGAAGGTTATCTGAAAGGCTTGAGTATTGCTGTGTTGTTGTGTTTGAGAGCTGATATCCCTAAGTGTCTTCTCCTGGTTTGGTTTGGTTATTCTGCTATTTTAAATAGCACCAGTGACTCCCAGGGGAGAGGATGGACTTAGCTCTCCCTGTTAATCATTGCCACTAATAAATACTCAATGGCATGCAGCAACTAGACTGGAGGATACCCTGCCCTCCTGCAGACTCTGATATTCCCCAGAGATGCTACCACTGCCTACAGAATCAGAAATATCAGTCTTTGCTGAAACGAGCAGATTCCAGCTGTCCTGGGCTTCCCCAGATAAATGCAGGAGCCTGTGAAGAAGCTGTGGGATGGCTGGTGGAGCTTTTTGGGAAGTCACCAAGGTCCAGTTGGGTGCTGTGCTCTCACAGCCAGAAGAGAGTGCAGGGCTGTGTACTGCACTGGGTAAACAGGAATAAGCCGCTCTGTAAGCAATGCATGACAATACAGGAAGTCAGATTAACTCCTAGAAAGATAAATAGGGCAAAAATCTAATTTTTTATGACTCCTTAATTTGGCAGCTTTTGCATTGCAGAAGGCCATGAAGCCAGTGCTGGGAAAGGCTCTTCTGGTGTCTCCACAAGAAATCAGAGTGAACAAAGGCAAGCTGCCCTCTCCCCTGCCTCTCTGCAGAACCTCAGCTTTGGTCCCCTGATGTTGGAAATAAAAACAACACCTGTGGGAGCTGAGCTGCCTGGAGACACCATCGGCTCTGCTTGATTTGTTTGCTGGCTCGCAGGCAATCTGGCAGAGCCCAGCCACCTGCCTGCCTGCGGGGGCTCCTTGTGTCGTGCCAGCGGTGCCTTGAGACCTGCCAGCACTCCGCTGCTGCAGACCCAGCAGAGCAGGCACTGTTGTGGATGTGCTGCAGCCTCCCACTGCCCACGCTGCTGAGGCTCTCCGACATGACCAGAGGCGTAGCCCACCTCTAACTCCCCTCCAGTGAGCCCGGGGTGGGCACTGCTCCTCTGGTGAATGGGAGATTAAAAGAACAAAGGCACATCCCGTGCTTCACACTTCCTACCAGACCCCTGTGCATCTTTCCCATCTCCAGGAGAAAACATCCCTCGGGGAGCTGCCACCCCTGATGATAGGGAATGACCAGGGACAGCTGTGTTTGCCTCTGAGCACACGCCTGTGCACGCGTTGGCTTTCTGTGCTCCACACTCAAGTGCCAAATGCGACAGCTCCAGCTGGGTCTGTGGAAGTCCCTCAGGTAGTAAGTGTGACCTGGAGCACCAAAAGATCAAGATCAAATCATTAATATAAATATTATTTTTCCTAGTTTATTAAATGCTCCCATCTCCACAGGTGAAGCTGAAGGAGCAGCCTCAGTTGCTTTGAAGCTACTGCCGCAGCCTGGTTCTTCAGCAGCCTCTTCACAGTGAAACAGTATCTTGAGTGGTGTGGGATTTCAGCTCACACATGACCAGCCAGTTGCTCACCCATGAAGAAAAGGGAAGAAGGACAGGGAGAACTTTGGGGTTTCATCAAATAAGATTGATATTTGCCTCAGCTCTTGGGCTCTTCTGTAGAAAACCATTACCTGGAAATCTCATATTGGGACTATACGAGCAAAACGTTGCGTACTATGGGTTTGATAAGGAATTTGAAATATTTCAGGGTCTCTGAAAGGCATAATGGGGAGTTTTGTAGCCTTCTGACAGAGACAGCAAAATAATAGTACTTGAAAGCAATATAAAATTCAACAAACTTCAGACCCACTGGCAGCACAAAAGCTCAATGTTTCTGGCCAGTCTCTGATCAGACAGCCAGTAGATGTTGGCCCCAAAAGCACAGATTCCTCCCTACTGCCTTGACACTAGCTTTGGGAAACCTGGCTCCCCTCTCTCTGCCTCCCTCTTCCCTCAGGCACACTTTGTCTCATCCCTGTTGACTCTCTATGCTCCCCAGGGTAGAGGTGCTCTCTTACCCACCTTAATACAGCCTCCAAAAGGGCACTGATTGCAATTTCTTGGTACTACTTATTAAAAATGAGTCAGAGAAAACAGGATTGGAGGAGACCTTGAGAGGTCACCAGGTCCATCTGCCTGTTCCAACAGTCAGATACTGATCTAATCTGTGCTGGACTTCTGCCACCTCCTGCTCTGGCAGCGTGATGAAGGCTACACAATTTTCCCTAATAAACTGTTCCATGGCTGCACTGTCATCTTTACCATGAGAAAGCTTTCCCTAGCACCTAAGCAAAATTTCTGTATTGATAATTTAAGCCACTTCCGTTTTGTCTTGTTCTCCAAGGACAAAGAGGGTATGCCCTTCTCCTAGCTTGCAATATTTATCCTATTTAAAAACTAGTACTGTATCCCCACCATCACCACCCTCACCACCACCTTGGTCATTTCTTCTGTAGACTAAACAATCCCAGAGACTTCCCTCAGAGGTATCAGTGCCAAAAGTAGCAAAGTCTTGACAGTAATTTTAGTCTCACTAAAGGCAACATTTGAATACAGGCAGACAGTGAATTTTCCAACAGTGGAATACCCAACCTGGCAAGCAGAAGTGACAAGACACATCCCTTCTACACACTTACTGATACCCACCACTGTCTGGCTCCACATTAGCCTGAAACCCAAAGTGAAACTCAGCCACTCAGACCTCACAGGAAGTTTGCACAGATGTATGCAAATCTGCTGGCTTTGTGCTGCTTTGCTTAGCAGCAGTTGGATGTGGGTGTGATGACTGGCTAGGAAAGGTGAGGGAACAGCAGCCACACTGCACCTGGACAGGGAGAGGCTGTCTGCCCCAAGCCTCTTGTTTGAGCTGCCTGGGGCCAGCTGGCAGGGATGGGATGGGATGGGATGGGATGGGATGGGATGGGATGGGATGGGATGGGATGGGATGGGATAGAGCAAGGTCTGAAGGGCAAGGAAGTAGCAACATCAGGAGGAACATAAAACTGGAAAACTGGCAGGCCATCAGACTGGGAAGGAAAGTGAGAACTGCTCTGTCTAACTTATCTGTGGTGCTTGGCTGGACAAAGGGCCTTGTTTCACTGCTTCTGCTGGTGCCCGTGATGCCTGTGCTGCCTTTTTGCTCCTGCTCTGAAGTGGTGATGGAGCCAAGGTGCAGCATGCCAAGGACTATGACAATTCTTTCCTCTCCTACCTTCCTTGACAGCCCAGACTCAATGCCTGGTAAAGGCTTGGGAGAAATCAGGAATAAAGCAAAACAATCCTGCTGCCAAGTCAGGGGAAATGAAGCCAAAGACTGATGTAACATTCAAAGAGTACATAAATGACACCATTAAAATGCCCTGCTGTACCTTATGTGAAGATTCAGAAGCTGCAAGACATTGTATGGAATTTGAGGAAAACATTTTTAAGCAAGAGTGGCAGTGACTAATAGCATATTAATTCACAATTACAGATGGGCATCAGACCCAGTGAACAGCAAGCTTTGAAAGGGCCAGGTAATCTCCTGAACACCAACATCATCCAAAGGGATCCTGGGTCTCAGGACACATGGCAAACTGCCTACAGGAATGTTTCCCTACCATTTAGATGGTTTCAGGACAGAGTTTCTTGGAACTGGCCAACAGCAAATAAAATACAAATGTTCTGAGTTGATGTGCAAGGCGCACTCATTTTTCCTGGCATTTACTTTCTTTTTTACCCTGAATACATGAGGGTAAGTCCTGAATTATCCTTAGTGTGTGCACCACAACTTCAAACAGAAAGTCCTTTTACTGTCTGTGTTTTGTAGTTCTTATCTAAGCATTATATCTCACACAGCTGGAACAAAACTGCCCTGTGGAAATCATGTGCTAAGCAGAAGTCCTTGCTGATGAGCAGCTTACAAGCATCCAATTTCTTTCAGAGCCATGACCACTTCTGACCTTTTCTCCATGTGACTTTAGGTTACTCTGGGTTCTCAGGTTGAAAACCCTGCACCAGCAGAGAAACCCCAAATGGAAGACTGTTTGTTTTCACCTTCCTCTGAATGTCCTGTCAAGCAATTTGCTGCTAATAAAAACCCAGGACAACAAGATAACTGCACACACAAATCCTGTTTGTGCTGTTGGGCTTCTTCACTCTAAATATCGCTGGGTGGAAGAGCCTTGACCAATAACACAGTGGAGTCCTCTGCTTATCTGCACCACAGCCTTGGCATCTGCAGAGGCAGTAAGGCATTTTCCTTGAGATGTTTGACCAGACGCAGATTTTAGGCGAATAAAGCTGAGCAAACAGTTGAAAACATTACTTTTGCTTCTCTTGCAGTCAAAGTAAACAGGGTGGGACTCCACCAAGGGGGTGCATCCTATCTTTCCTGGACACCTTTTTAAGGATGGTGGTGACTCCCGTTTTAGTGACATTTTTAGACCTGGCTGCTCCTCCTGTGGTAAGGAGATTTTCCATCTCTCATTGGCTGGAGGCTGGTGGAGCCATGCTCTTTCGCAGCAAATTCTCGTCTCACTCACTCCATTTTTAACCTGGAAGTTCTCCATGAAAATTAAAGGCTCAATTTCATAAAGCTCCCTGTCAACTGGCTAGTGAAGATGGGTTTACAGCAGCCTGGTAAAGTGATGCATACTAATGTAGCTTTGACTGAGTGGACCAATTGTTTTTTCCACAGCAACATGAAGTGTTCCCTTAGGAAGATCATTCTCCTGGTTTCTCAAGAAGTCTGGACATAAGCATGTGTTGGCTTTGAAATCATTCAGTGACTCAACTCCTCGATAGAGACCAGTAGTGGGGGAGAGGTTTGGGTGGGTTTTTGTTGGTTGCGTCTTTTTTGTTTGGTTGGTTTGGGGTTTGTTTTGGTTTGTTTCTTGTTTCTTTGTTTTTCACTTGCATTCTATACTTTGACTCTATCCCAGGAAAGGGAAAGCCATCCAGGGGTTGCTGAATTTTCAAGTCTCTCTGTGTCTCCTCCAAAGAAGCTCAAATCCCAAAGCCACACAAACCGACCAACAGTGCAAGAACGGAAATCCTGTTCAGGGCCCAGCAAGGCTCATTCCGTAATGTCCTCTCTGCTAGATCTTAGAGAGTTTGTCACAATCACCAGATTTTTGTCTTTTAACAAACATGACGTATCTTGGCTCCATTTCCTCCCCTGCTTATCACTATTTTGTTAGCTTGAAGATAATTTCCAGGAGATCTGCTCTCACCTTAAAGTCTGATCAAAGCAAATTCCCAGGGCTTTTTAAAAGAAGTTATAGGGGAAGAGGGTGGGTGTCTTTCTGTCTGGTAACAGTTTATTTTAATCTGCGTGTTTTCTCCTTTTGTAATCCATAAGCACTCATGTTTTTAGAAGGCTTGCCAGTTGTGATAGGTTTCCTTGACGTTACTGCAACAGGCAAGGCTAAACACAGCTGTCTGGTGCCTGCAATCCTTAGGAGTTCTGCAGGACCCAAGTCAGAAAAAATAAACTGAACTTTAGACATACTCAAGCTAAAGGGCTTTTTCAGCCAACTCCTTTGCAAATAGCAAAAAATTCTAACTAGATATGGGGGGACAAATTTGTGTCTAGGGTCACTTCAGTAGCTCTACTGGCACTCTGCTCAGGATTCATTTACTGCAGTTTGTCCTCTACAAAAATCCTTGTGCTAGGAACAGGCAGTACGTAAATCAGAAACCAAGGCTCAACTTCACAACTTTTATGTTCATGGAAATGAATAGAGAAGGAACTACTAATAGAGAAGGCATGCGTCTAAATGTCAGTATAATACTGCATTTGATGAGTTTCCAGTAACTGCCAGAGCTGAAACAAACATTTCAGGATAATATGTGCCAAAACACTTTGAAATATTCAGAGAGCATATGAAGATGAATGCTGTGAGAAGGAGATAGATGCCATCCTGCATCATCTTTGATTTTCAGTCCATATTGTGATTGTTCATCTAATTTTTAAAGTAGACTGATAGGCCCCTGAGTCATAGTCTGGAAGGGCAAACCAGACATTGATTATTATCCCAGCATAACACCAATAGAAAGTGTGTCCAAACCCCCAGCAAGCCAAAATGCTCTACTTCTCCCCATGGTTAGGTTGTGGTGGGTTGCTATTGTTTGTATCCAACTCCTAGGCTTAATTTGCAGTGCAGAAGGAGAGACCTTCCTACAGATGGAGATTCAGAAGAGGAGCTGAATTCAGACACTCTGCAGTTTTACCTATCTTACTGCACCTGGGCACACTTCCAAGCTCCTCATCTGGAGGCACGTGCCAGACATGTCCTAGTCCAGGTGCTCACCAAACTCTGTGCTTTTCTGTCACACAGCTTTCCACAGAGAAGCAATCCAACCCAGGCAGTGACAATGGCCTCAGTCACCTGCTGTGAACAGGTCCCCAGTGAGGGTGGTGGGTGGCTCGAATCAGGACATGCCATCCCATGCACCCACAGACAAGGCTGGCCTCTGTGCTGATCTCTGGAACAGCCTCTCCTCATCTTCCAATAGGGAAGGGGATCCTGAGGACGCTGTGCTCCTATGTGCTAATGGCAGGTGATGCAAACATTCCCTCTGTGCATCCCCTTGGCACAAGTGTAATTGGCCATCTGAAAACCTGTGAGGGGCCTGGGATGCAAGGTGTCACTTCAGCCCTGCGTGAAGGCGGGGAGGACAGCTGCAGAAAAGCTTTGTTACACAATGACAAACCAGGGAATGAACTCAGAGGCTTTAAAGAAGGCCAAATAATTAGTTGGGAAAGCTTTCGGAATTCTTCCAAGTACCACACTTCTGTTTTATTTTCAAATGTACCACATCATAGGAAAAGAGGCATGGCTTTGTAATGTTTCTCCTGGAGAAACTGGAATTAAATGTTATTTTTAGGAATAGTATGTGCAGGTGTTCACCAGATATTAACAAATGTTTAAGTATTAATTGCATGAGAAGTAGCAAACACTTCATCTTCTGATTCATACAGCACCTCTCCTGTTGGCTCTCTACCTTGTAAAAAATGAGTATGTCAGTAATGCCAAAACCATACTATGCAAAGTTGTACAAATGAGTTTTCTTCCAAAATAGCAACATCTGTTGTACATGTGCTTGTCCCAAAAGCCCCTAGATTACTTGGGTGAGAACTCTGCAGGGAGTAGATATGTAACCGTGAGGTTTAGGTGACGAGTACAGGTAATTTGTAAATCAGTGAATACTCAAAGCAATAATCATAGTAAAAACTAGGAGAATGATGAATTATGTTCCCCCACACCAACCAGTGAGTCACCTTGAACAGCACAAACAGGACTGGCTAAATTCATCAGACATTGGTCCCTGTATATAGCTTTCAGCAAGCTCTCGCAGGAAACAGCAGACCAGGTTGATGTCAGACCTATAAAAGCACACAGACATTCACAAACATACTCCCTTCTCACAAATGGAAGTCACATTCATAATAAATACTGGGATTTTGGGAGGTTTTATACCTACCTTCATTGCTACCGTGTTACCTTTTAGAGTCAGGTGAATTCAGCAGAAAATATCAGGGCAATATTTTGAAGGGCCACATTGTGTTTCTAAAAAGCGTTTCGTCATTAAAAATGCATTAAAAACTACTGAAATCTGAGGTACATATCAATATTATAGTAGGCACTTGAGGTTTACTTTCCTTAGATTGATCTCGCTCCTGTGTAAAGTCTGCCTCAGTAAATGCCAGCTGTTTGGTTTTGTTGTTTTCTTTGAAAATGCTGTGCCCACATTGAAAAAATCTGCTAAAGAATATCACAGTGTAAGCAACACTCTTCTGTAAGAAGTGATCTATTTCCTAGCATGTAGAAAAAAAAAAATCAAAGCTTGACATTATTCTTCCATGCTCAAAGACAAGTCTTTAATCAATACATTTATCTGATTCACTTCTAGTTTGACACCACTGACACAGCAAAGGAGTTGCACGTTCTTGTATATGAGTTGAATTTGTTCCTAAACATAAATACGAATAAGAAGAGCATCTGCAGCTACTCCGGATGCACTGAAACGACAGCGACTATCAATCCTCATGCTTCAGGGTACATAATCTGATAACCAGCTGAGGTCAGGGAGAAATATCCCCCACTGGTATGATATTGACTAATTGGATTCATTATAAGCCTTTTATGTCTTTCTCTAAAAAATCTTACATTAGCCACTAGATGGACCAGCAGCCTGTTCTGGCATGGCAATTCCTGCATATCTAATCCATGAAACAGTTGGCAATGGGTGCTGCTCCTGTAATCACCGAATCAGCAGCACACCAGCTGGAAGGGACTCTGCCTGCATCCCCACAGTAGCACAGAGCACTCGAGATGAGGTCTTAGTCAGGAGGTGGGAAAGGAGGCTTTTTGCCATGGTGAACACATTTATGGAATATCTGATCTCCAGACATCTGGCACATCTGATGTACAGCATCTGAAGTACACATCACCTGACCTGGAATCCAGCCAAGGGCGAGAAAATTAGAATAGGACAGGACAGGACAGGACAGGACAGGACAGAATAGAATAGAATAGAATAGAATAGAATAGAATAGAATAGAATAGAATAGAATAGAATAATGTAGTGTAGCACAGCAGAATGTAGCATAGCATAGCATGGAACACATCTGAAGGTTGTGTACAGGAACAAGAATCCTGGAACTGGAGGTGAGCCAGTGCTTGTCTCTGAAGCCCTAGCTAATCAGATGCCAACCTACTTCTTTATTTCCACTGCAGAGAAGGAGAACAGATGGGTGGGCTGGAATGAAATACAAAATAAAAGCAGGCGCCCATGGTCAACTTTATACAAAGGACGATAAAACCCCGCATTACATAACAGAAAGCCAAAGCATGTTAATACTTCTCTAACAGTGCTTCCCACAGAAGCAAAATCTGCATCTGCTCATTAGCCACAAGGTGCTTGGGTGATTACCAGTGAAAGGGAGCAGAAGGCAGTATGTGATGCAATTAGGAAGGTTGCTCAGAGAGCAATTTCACTGCTGAGATGAAGTCCATGTTATCAGAAACAGAGGCTCTCCCAGACTGTAAAACTTAGAAGACAGCGAGAGGCTTATGTTATCCAGCTAGCTGAGTCATAGGTCAAGGTATATTTTCCATCCAAGGCCATTCTTTCTAATATGTCACACTTCAGCTACACTTGAGACTCAAAATGGAGCAATCTTGCTTGTCTGGCTGCTTGCCAGGGTAGCTGGAAACTTCTGGGCTGTGCACTGACAATGCTTTGCTTGACTAAAAGCGACTGTACTCTCCCTCTGTCCTCAGGAGGAGAGAAGGTTACAGAACAGCATCTTCATGTCTCTTTATGTGAAAACCACACTACTCAAAAAGGAATAAAAATAGTGCACTTGCTTTCCCTTTACATTTATCATCACCAGTGAATGTATCAGTTGGAATGAGTTTCCAGCTATTCAAAAAAGTTCTCAGTAGATAAGCATGTCTGTCAGGAATCACATACACAGACTGCCCCAAAACCACGAAAATAAACACTGCCACATCTGTCTCTAAGGAACAACCTTGTTGACAGATGTCTTGCCATTGCAATGCACAGCAATATTCAGGTAGCTGAGGCAGCCCCAGAAAGTTGGAGTTTTTCTAAAACACTGTGTTTTCTTCATTTGACTTGTTTACTCATATTTGGAAGAAATTTGAGGAAATCCTTTAAGAAAAATGGGGCCTTCATCTTGTCTGGACTACAGTCCATTTCTCAGCCACTAGAAGATGGTCAGCAGGTGCAGGTGGCTCACAGGCAGCTCAGACCTACCTCCTGAGCTGAGCATGCCACATATAAATACCTCCACCCTGTGATGGTATGGGGCTGCTGGGCTCTCTGCTTCTCTGATGCTCAAGAAAACAAGCCAGAAAATCCAGCATCTCTGTCTCTTACCTGCAAAACCCCAATGTCAAAAAGGAAATGGGGCATCTACATTTCCCTTTCTGTTGACTCTTCAGGAAATGTATGTGGTGATCTATGGCTCTTGAGCACTTGGGAGAATTTCGGTGTTCTGACCATAGGAAAGTGAAGCATCCTCAACAAACTGATTGGAGTAAACTGGCCTTTGTACATCTGGGACTCAGACCCACTTTTTTTTTTTTTTTCTTTTTTCTTTTTTTTTTTCCTTTCTTTTTTTCTTTTTTTTTCTTTTTTTCTTTTTTTCTTTTTCCTTTTTTTTTTTTTTTTTTTGCTGGCATAGGCTGTGAACATCAGAGGATCATCGGGGGAAAGGACCTGGCCTTTCACTCTCAACACAACTTTTGAAACCACCTTTGTAATCTGTCTTCATTCAGGTGAGCCTCAAGACACACCTGAGCACTCGTGCCCTCTGGGCAATGTTAACAGCATGTTGTGGACAGAACGGACAGCCACAGCATCCATCCCCAGACAGATCTGTGAAAGGGACTTGGAAGCACCCACAATGGCTGTGACCATCAGCGGGGTCACAGCGAGTCGCTAACACTGCAGGAGATTCCCTGACCCATGGCCTCAGGGCAAAGGAGGTGACACAGAGACAGTAGCAGGAATCTGGGTAATGTTGACAGGGATGAGTAATCACTGACTCACCAGTTTTCACTGGTTTTCGGTTTGGTTAGTGTTTGTCTGCCAGGTGGAGGGCATGGGAGATTCAAATCCCACTTTTCTGCATGGGCACTCGGAACTAAGGTGTTGGCTTATTTGGTTTCATTCCTGCAGTCATCCACCCAAACTAAAAGGGACCACCAAGAGAGAAGGAGAGTTCACAGTTTCCAAGGTGTCAAAGCTGACACTACTGCATTTCACCCCATTTCTGATTCAAGAGGGGATTCTGTTTCAAAAAATCTTTGTTCTCAGGCACAAGAAAGCGACATTTGAGGCTTTCTAAAAATAATTATGTAGTTAAAATGAGTCTGGTACAATTCGTCTCTTAGCTCTGGAGAGGACGTGGAAGAGGGGGACGAAAGGAGAGGACAATGAATTTATAATCTGGCTTTTAGCAAGGTGTAAATTTACCACCCAGACTCCCACCCATTACACCACAGACAGGAAACCAGCTGGTGGAGGGTGCAGTGAGTTTGTTGTTCCTCCTCGCACAATGGCTATGTGTGTTATTGATTTCACAGGCCTAACCATGACTGGTATATTTTTTAAATCTCGCCTCTTGCCTTTTTATGTCTTCAGATCAGCTATGCATTTCATCAGCCTCCTGCCCACCAGCAATCATAAAATATGAGCCTTCGTGGGAAAGCAGAGACATAGAAAGAGTTTCTTATGAAATGGTGGCTGGGATTGTTCCAGACACCTCCAGCCAGCTGCTCTCCAGGCAGCAGCTTTGTGATACAAGGGACAGTAAACATCAGCTTCGGAAAGTCAGACGGTTGGGCCCTTTGGCTGCAGGCCCACTGAGCAAGTTCTCCTGACTACTGAGGCATGGCTCGGGAAATAAAAGGGCTCTTTAGTGCTGATATCTTTGGACGCCACTGTGCAATATAGCTGGAATCAGTCCAGGGTTTTCCTACCTGCTTTGCATCTTAGGCTATAAAACAAATCCAAACACATCAGTCCTTTCCTGGTGCTTGGTTTTCATTAAAGTATCTCCTGCTATTAATCCTGCCCAGTCCAACCCTGAGCACTGCAATGTCACTGGGCTGCTGCATGGCCAGAGGTAACTAGAAATAGATGATATCACCAGTGGAGTGGCATTAGCTCTTTTCCAGCCCGCAATGCAGAAACTGTGCTCATTTGCATAAATTCTACCTACAGAAATTCTGCAGCCTGTGCTTTCCTCCTGACTGTCTGTAATGTCAGCTGTGTCAGAAGAAGGCAGCACTGATGTGAAAGGCACTTGTTACAGATGAGGCAGGACTCTCATATTCTTGAGCGCCTTAAAGTCGAGCTATAGGAAAGGCATAGATGGAGACCAAAGGGTGATCAGCTCTTGTACATGGGGAAAGTAAATAGGCTGGGACTCTCCAGCAGGGAAAAGAAAATGACATGGAATGTAAAATCCTGCAGCCTTCTAGCTAGGTCAGAAAGTGTGTAATTGCTCACTGCAGGGGAGGAGCTGGGGACACTGAATTAAATGATCGGGCAGAACATTTCAAGCAAACTAAAGGGAACATTCTTTCACACAAAACATAATTCAGGGAGGAGAGCCACTGCCATAAATTTTTCACTGCCGTAAATTCACCACCATAAACTTTTGGAACACCAAAAGTACAAACAGGTCAATAAAAAAGAGTGTTTGGGCCTGAAAGGGTAAGGTGGAGAATAGCTCCAGAAGTCCCTAATGCACAGACTTTATTAGAGGTTAAATAGTTCCCCTTTCCCTGTCCTTGTTTTTTCATTCTTTTTCAGTAGCTGCTACTGATAACTGTTAAAGACATGGGCTTTTGATTTGACTCAGAGCAGCCACTCTTAGGAGATTTAATGGACCGGCTCCTCTTTGGAACAATTCCAATGTCTTCAATGAATTTGAAGCACAAATTATTTCCTACATGTCTGACAATTCCTGCTTTGTTTCCATTTCAGCATTTCCTAAGGCTTAAAAGCAGCTCTTAGCCTCTGAACTTTTCCTTTGAGTTCATGTCTTGGTTCTCTGAGTTATGCTCAGCGTTACATTAAGACAAGCATTAAAAAAAAAAATCTACAATATTGTTTTATTAAATTGTCACAACAAATAGTGCCAAATGAGGGGCTGAAATTCTCAGATGTCCTGTGATTGTATGAGGATATACTACATTACTGCCACTCTGGATCTGAGCAATTTTAAGTACCTGTCAAGCGGGGGTGGATAAGCTGTAAAGGGCAGATCCATGTAGCAGTTATGGGAAAGCCCTTGAAGCACTGGTACAAGGGCTGGGTTCTACTAAGTGACTGTAGCCAGCTGGGCCAGGTCCCAGCCCCCTGAGGCAGCTCCCTCAGCCCCTGGCTGTTTCTGTAGAAGAGGAAGGTTAGGCCTGGTGTGCCTGTAGCTGTGTGCCACTTCCCTATGGGGCACAAGCATCCACGTCCTTCTCCCTCTCTTCTTTCACTCATCGCAGTTTCCAGTGAAAGGCAGCCTTGAGAGTGAGGGTCCCAGCAGATCTTTGTGACTCTGGTTGCCAGCCCTTCTTTCACCCAGCCTCCAGCCATCACATATACCATGAACTCTTTGGGGCAGGTGCTGTCTTGTCACTTTGCGCTGATGCTGCCTATTGGGGCCTGGATGTAATTGGGACCTCTTATCCAACGTAAAGAACAATAACCTCCTGTCTATCTCGGAAGTGTCTCCACCCTCTATTACAATAAGAGATATAATCATCCTCTATAACCACAGGAGGAGACCATCTGGCTGAAAATGGGAGTGACAAGAGCACTGCTGATCCTCCCTGGCCCTCGCTGCAAGGACAAGACGAAGTGCTGCCCTCGGGCTTGGTTCAGCCTGGGGCAGCTGTGCAGCCCTTGACACCTGCCAGGTGGTGTCCACAGCAGTCACAGGAACTTCTTGGCCATCGGGACCATGCTGCCAGCTCTCCTGGGTTTCGACCCCTCCTGAGGAAGTGATGTAGCAAAGCAGAGCAGGGATGCTAAGCGCTGCATTATCATCTGTTGGAAGGGAGCTCTCCTTCAGAAAGAGCTATCTGTCAAGGCTAATGCAGCCCTTGAGCCAAGAGTTCAGCAGTATCCTGTACAATTTATCCCAAACTACAGTATGACCCCAGTCCTCCATCTGTTTCCTGAAAACGAGCTGGAGAGTCCTTTCTCCTAGCTACTGTCCTGCTTTATAAACAAGTCTTGCAATTGTAAGGAGAGCCTTTGTAAAGCTGGAGCAGCAATTAAACCAGGGCGCCTGATCTCACCTTGACTTGCTTTTTCACAATATCCCTTTCTTATAATATTTGGCACTGGTAGAAGGGACTATTTATTGAGAGCCACCAAAGGCCTGACTCAAAAGAGACAGCAGCTTCCGTTTGCATTTGCCAAAAGCAGGGCCAGCAAAAGGGCAAAGAAGATTGACGGAATAATTAACAATAAAGATGGGCTGGACTTTTAACAGGAAGAAACTGGGACTGCCCTTCTCACATCTGCCTATCCTTAGTCTCATGGCAACAGAGCAGCTTCCTGCATGCTCCAAAATCTAAAATGGAACAGTACTGAGCCCTGAGAGCAAGCAGCAGAGCTGGTCCTCTGGGTTATGCCTTAGAGATTGGTTGCAATACTATTCTGCCTTCCCTGAAGTTTCATCTTCCGTGGAAACTCATGAAACCTGATTAAACGACCCCTGGCATTCTCTCTCCAAAGGATATTTGATGAAATGAAACTTAAGTCTAATAGGAGACAGGACCCTTGCAAAGAATTGATGGTTCTTCATACTCTCAGGATGTCTGATTTCATGTATGTCTTTATGCCAGTGTGGACAATTGTAATATTTTTTTACTATTAGTGCAGGTTTGAAATTTAATTCTTGCCCATAGAACATAATAATAAGCATGTTCTGAGCTCATTGTGTCTATAACTTTCCACTGATGTTAATTGACTTGTTTTGTGTTCAGGAGTTTGAGACTTGCACCTGGCTGCCTTGCCTTTCTTTGGCTCTATTTTTTTAAATGTACTATTTAGCTTATCCTGCAGCCTATTTTGTCACAGGAGAAAATCTTCTTTCATTGAATTATTCTATCAACCAGATGCTCCTTCAAAAATGCTGATGTTCATCCAGAATCTGAATGGAGTTGAGCCAAGCTGAATGATTCCAGGAGGAAGTTTGCCCCTGCAGGACAACTCCAGCTGAGAGATTAAATATTAGATGGGTATTTACAGCTGGGAGATTAATGGCAGTGCTTCAAAACGGGTGACCCTTTTGCCCATCCAGTTCCCACTAGTGATATCAGAAAGTGCATCCCACACCAGCACTATCTATCTGTGAGAACTTCTGTCATGCCACCAAGGCATTTTTAAAATGAAAAGTATTGTTAATGTTATCTCCTTTAGCCAGGGCTTGTACTTGCACAGGGAGCTTAGGGGTGTGTAAGCTACTGCTAATACTTTGATAGCTCCTCATCATATCTCTGCTGTTGCTGAATTTCCAGCTAAGTGTTGAGACAAAATGTTAGTTGGTGTTATAAGAGCAATTACTCCAGTTCCTGAAATCCTGCAAACTCAAGTCTAAACCTTTGATTGAATAGATTTTCTGAAACTCGAGTAATCATGCTACCAGCTTCTGATCCAGCACTCTCCTGCACAATTAAGTATGGCAAACATGTCTTGACTAATGAGTGTGAAGATGAGGCTTGGAGTGTATCTTTCTGGACCTCCTCACCGTGTAAATGAGGGGACACTGCAGAGAAGGGCATTTTTGAGCAGCTGTTGTGCCTTTGGAAGGGTGGGAAATCCTCCAGTCAAGACCAAACTGGTGTGAGCCACCACCCAGCATGACATTACTGAAGGAGGCAGCATTTCTATCACATAACTTTTGTCGTGCTGACTCAGCCGCACAGGCATGGTGGAGGAGGCTTATATGTGTTCCGAGTTGCCATCAGCTGGTGGCACCTTGGACTGATTGGATGGTGTTTGCTGGATGTTTTGTTTTACAAAATTGGACACAGATTTAGTATTTAAGTGCATCTTTGCCCGTTCAATACTGCTTACTCACACCTTGGGAGTGCTTCCTCCACAGATACAGCACCACGTTTGTCACAGGTTATCAGAGCCAGCATCAAGTTATTGGTCCCATTTCCAAGAGGATAGGAGCCAACTCTTACTCTTTTAACTGACATTGTATCTTGGAAAGTGAGCACAGAAATGTCCACAGGAAGTGTGGGAGGAGATATGCAATTAAAAGTTTGGTTTTTCATATGCACACAAAAATTTATTTGACTTGACTTAGGTACCTAAAGATACATGTCAGACATACCTGAACGATGTATACTTGTGCACAAGGCACACACACACATGTCCATTTTCATTCATGCACATGCGTATGTGGTGTGTGTGTACTTATATACACAGTCTCCCAAAGAATATCATGGTTCTGTTTCGGTATGTTACAGGACAGAGGCAGTGTTTCACACCTTAAACAGTTGCAGACAAATGCTGTAGCCTGTTGTGGAACTAATTGATTCTAACAGTTCTGGTTTAGCTGTAGGATGGCTCCATTTTAAGTTGGCACTAAAAGAAATTAAGCATTTATACGATTTTTTTTCTTTTTAACTTTATTTCTTTGCTCTTCTTTTAATTTCAGGGCTTCAGAATATATTCCCCACCTCCTGGGACCCTTTTGTAGGATGCCAGTTCTGCAATTTGTCTAGGTTACAAATCAGTTTGCTTTGCAGGTTTGTAGCTTGAACCAGAACTACTAGTGGGAAACTCAAATGAGTAAAATGTAAAAAACCCTCCAGGCACCACAGGAATTTATAGCACAGATTGCCAGTGCCACCTAGAAAACAGAATGAGATCAAACACTAATTCATCTATGCCTGCAGGATGCTCTAGAATCCAGCATGGCCAAAAATGGACACATCAGCCTTTTTTAAAATATGAGTTACAGTTCTTATAAATCAACAGAAGAGAAGGATACAGACTGGCCCTCTCAAGGCATTATGAGACTTGTATATATGCTTGTATATACTTACAGCATATGTGTGTTTCTGTAGGCATTTTTTCTTAACGCAAATTGCTTTAAAATGTTCTCAGCCTGCATTTAATAACACATACTCCCATGCAATGCAGTTCTGTGTGTGAGACCCATTGGTGACCTTCCCTTGCAAACCAAGATGCAATGAATGTGGTGAAAGTCGTGCAATTTTCTATGATCCCAGTCAGTAGATTTACGATTTAATAATCAGAAAAAAATCGGTTAAAAAGAACCCTCCAGCTCTGTCAACCTGCTAAGAACACCTAATAGCTCCAGAGCTCAGTAAGAAGTCATAGTTTAATAAACTCCACCTGGTGTTTCCTCACCAATGCTGCTGTGTACATCTCTATTGCCCAGGAAGTCTGAGGTTGCTTTTATTGTTCTGAGCCTTTTGATTATGTTCAAACTAAAATGAGGGACTGTATATTCCAATTTGTGGTGACCCTCTCTTGTGAAAGGGCCTTACTAAGAGGAAAAATTGAAATGAGGTTCCTGACCCTGTGTTTTAAATCATTTGTTGTCATTACAGTGTATAGTCTCAATTCTGCAAAGCTTCTTTACCTGTAGACTTGAACATACAAGTTTTTTATACATTTGTTTTATCCAAATATAAGCATGCATTTAAATCTATATGTACACGTAGGAGCTTGGCTCAATCAAGTTGCAAAGCAAAATGTGATAACTGAGGTTTTACAGCAAGCCAGAATGAAGCTGTGACACAGTCCTAAACAATATGCAAATGGTGACATACATTACAGCTAATGTCATAGAAGGAAAGGAACATTTCTGGCACAGGGGAAAGATTGACACTGACAGCTAGGGGGGGAAATACAAAACTCATAAATCACACCAACAACACACACAAAATTTGAAGCTGTCATCACGCTAAGATCTCTAGAAAATAAAATACAAAACTCTCCGTCTGTCTAGCCAACATCAGAAAATGAGGCAAAAGCGTGAAACCAAAGAGGAGTATAAAGTCACTCCAATTGCTCCCAGATGCCCCAAGCAGGGAAGAGGGAGAGATTAAATCAGCTGTATTGAAAGAGAGGGAATCCAATGCATCCAAAGCAGAGCAGGACAAAAGTAAATTGAAGCCCACATTAGCGGTACTGAAAAATGGACAGTCTTTTCTTAAGAAGAACTTGATCTAAGTACAAGTAAAATGAGTTCTCTGTTAGATTTGATTCAAGAGAAAGAAAAAAATTCATGGACAGGCCACAGGAACAAAAATCCTGATTTAATTTTAACAAACTACAGTGAATGATACAGAGAGAACAGAGACAGGGAGAGCTAAGTGGATGAGAGGTTAGTGTAGATTCCAGAAAAAAGAGTCTTTTCAGTCATTTCATTACACCTAATACAGCACCTGCCACTGCTTGAGCCATTTGTTTTCTCCTCTTTGTCAGTTTCATATTTATTCTTGGATGATATCAAGTTTTGTGTATATGGATGTTATGGGATCTGAAAAAGTTAGAAGAAATGTGTCAGAAGTCATCATTTGCTTCTTCAGCCAAAAGTGTCTGAAGTGCTGGATATCCTATTTCTTCAAATGTTTGTTACCCCAGACACAGGACAGACAGCTGTGTGAGAGCTTGTCCTGGCAAAAGAGTGAGAGGGTAACCTCATCTACCCTTTCAGTCTCTGAGCTTTGATGATTCATAATTTGCAAGAGCAGCTTTGCTTATAAATAAGAGCAGGTTTAGCAAGTGAAACCAGCTAGCCTTTGAACAATTAACACACGCCTCCTAACAAAAGGCAGAGCTTGGACTCAAAGAGCAAACCCCTCTTGCTGTGAAATGCTTTCCAGAGTTTAATTTCACATGTAGGACCAGTAGCACTCACAGCAGGAAGGCAGAATGAGTCATGTGGGGATGTTGGGAATTGGGATGAGAAAGCAATGCAAAAGTACTCATAACATAAATTGCTTATCACTCTGTACTTTGTTCTTCAAACAGAGATGATTTTGACACTGTATCCTGTTTCAAGGAAAGAGGAAAACCAGGAGGGTGCTAGACTGAGGACTAATCCCACCAGCACTCTTACCATCCTGAAAAGCAGCACAATTGTTTCTCATGGAATGCTGTAAGAAAAGATAAAGTCAAGAAAATAATAGATTTAGAAAGTGGGACTGCTGCTTTGTTGCCCTGTTTCTGTATGGACCGATCTATTTCAAAGAGGATGAAAGAGAAAAAAAATATTGCTCTGTTTTGACAGAGTTCCTACCTGTTTTCATAGTCCTTTACACTATTTTACATGATAAAGTACAGGGCAAAGGATGTTCACATATCCTGGCAATTCCAGAAACTAAAGAAGCATCCATCTAGTTTATCTTCAGGTTGGTACTCCCTTATCATTTATATCATTGCGGGTTCAACTGAGATAAAGGGAGCCTTCTTCTGAGGAAGAAAGGATCTTGCCCATCTCAGGGCAAGAGCACACATCCTCAAATCAGCTTACACTGGCTGCCATTTCACACGGCTTTTATTCCTGCAAACACCTGCCCGAGTGACTTCACTTCACCAACCTTGTAGGGAAAAAGCCTTGATATTCTTCCTGCCACATTTCTCTGGATTGGATGGTTGAAATGTTGCCTTTGGGAAATAGCAGAATAGTTATGCTTACGAAATAGGTACAAGGATCAATTCCAGCTGCTTATATTTTTTTGTGTGAGTTCCTACCGATGTCATATCCTTTCTTTTCTCCCTCTTTTTTTTTCTATTTGAAGGTAGAAGAAAATGTAGACAACAGTATGTTTCTTTACATACTTTACAGTGTTTCTGTACATTCTTTACTTTCTTTACAGTGCCTGTTTTAAACAAGGCACTAGTTACTAAATGCTGATTCACAAATCAAAGTCCAACATTCCTCTCCCATGCTATCTCAGCACAGATCCTGATACACATATACCATAGTATCAGATTGACTTCTTCGGGGAAAGGGAAAGTGATTTTCTTACTGATGTGGTAGATAATTCATTCTGTTGTGAATCAGCGAAATCAGAGCAATCCAATCTGTACTAGCACAGCTTATCCTGCTCCTTAGATAAGGTGTTTTCCTTGTCTGCCACTGCTGCATCTTGTGAAGCAATTATTCTTGGCCAAAATCTTCCCTGATTCAGAGTAAACAGTATCTTTCCAAACTTTGGGAAACGTGGAGGTGTCTCACTGAGGTGGAGGTCAGTCATTTAACTTTGTATATATGAGCATAGTTCAGTGTTTTGTTCCTCTGGCAGAGAGCACAGACAACAGCAGGGGCAATGCAAAAGCTCAAGGGGTCTTTTCCTCCCCTCTCAACCCCTGTGGCAGTCATCCACCCCAGGACAAAATGGGGTTGAGACATTATCCCCATGATCCAGTGATATTTAACACTAGTCTGTGCTGGGATGAGTGGATTGCCTCCATGGGGACCTGAGAACAGAGGCCAATGGAAAAGCCTTGGCAAATGCATTCAAATAGGCACTGTCCAGGCTCTGAGTTGTACAACCAACCAA
The DNA here is from genome assembly GCA_036785705.1 of Acanthornis magna. Taxonomy (NCBI): domain Eukaryota; kingdom Metazoa; phylum Chordata; class Aves; order Passeriformes; family Acanthizidae; genus Acanthornis; species Acanthornis magna. The sequence continues at coordinate 22,904,745 of JAWUZG010000090.1, forward strand.
GATTTATACGACATTTGGCTTTTTCATTTAGTTTGGGTATTCCAAAATGGGTGCCATGATCTAGTTTTCCTTGATGCCTTCTCCACGGTGGCACAGGAGTAGTAGCCTGGTGGCATTTCCCTTTGCTTTTGCCTGTCCACAGCAAGTTCCCGAGGAACTGAGCAGAACAAGAGTATTCTGCCTGGCTGGCACGGGGCTGAGAGAGTCACTTGCTTGGGGAATGTGACTGTCACATGTGGGGACTTTCTGTTTTCACATATCAGAGACAAGGAAGAGCAGATCACTGGTACTGCCCTTCACAGCAGCCTGTGGAATCTAGAGATGGAGAAATAAAGGGATATGGATCTCTAATTCATTTGAGCAGAATGAAAGAACAGTGCTGGAAAATGGCTCTGTATTTATAGACCTACTGCAGAACACAAGGATCATATCACTTCATTCAGCAGCAGGAGACATAGGAACATCCATATCCCAGATTCAGCTTTGCTTATTGTGCTTTTAATGTGGCATTTAGCTTATTTAACTTCTGGCATACGTATGTGAGCCAAACAGACACTGCTCCCTAAATTATAGTCAATGGAAGGAAAGAGGAACTTCCAAGCCATTGTTCACCTTATCTATTGTAAAAGACTTCTGCAGGCTGAGACAAATTGAACTTGTACTGTCTTCCACCTGCAGTGATTGTTCTCTAATCCTCATGAGGTAAAGCATACCACAGGCCCATAGTGAACCTCCAATAAATACAATCTGCTAAAAAGTATCCCAGTAAAGATAATTTTTTTTAATTTCTTTAGACAGCTTTTTTCACTAAGCAACACTTTTTAAATTATCCCTTGAACATCACCTATCTTGCACCACAAATTAGTCCTAAAGGAGCCTGCTGGCAGGGTCGTGTGTGATATCCTGACCTCAGGATATCCTCAGATATCCTGACCAAGCCCCCATCTGTATTGCTATCACTCTCCAGAAGCACTGCAGGACCAGTGAACTCTGCCTACCAAAGTGCCTAAATGTCCATCAACCTGCCACCTCCTCCCACCCTAAAGTCTGACTTGTCACATATCTGAATTTCAGAAAGCTGAGATGGCATCACAGCCTATCTCCTCCTGGTATCACAGGATGATGAGGAACTCCAAATGCTCCTGGTGGATCACATGCACCCTAGGAGGGCTCCTTTGAAGAGGGAACAATGGGGACACCTCACAGTGCCTGGGCAACCTGCCTTTCCTACTCCAGCTGCCAGCAGATCAGAGAATCCCATGACCAGGGATACCAGCATGGCACATCCTGGGCTGGGAGAGACACCACCACTCTGCATTGTAAATTAGGCAAAGATGGATAGCAAGGGAGGCAGGTGGGAGCTTCATGCTAAAACACACAGGGCCTGGCAGGTCTGAGGACTGCAGCTGATGGTTTCAGGGAGGAGTTGTGTTTAACATTTCTGAGCTGGAAGGACAGGTTAGTCATGCACATGGCTTAAAGCAAGGAAGACAAAGAGATGAAAGCTGGGGAATCCCAAAGAGATGAGAGGTGCAGATACACACACCCCAGTACAGAAAACCCCAAATATCGCTTTGGGAGGAGCAGCTTGCTCTGGTGTAAGAAGAAGGATCCACCAATGGCATATTTACATTCTTCCCCGTATCAACAGTGGAGACATTTTTGTCTTCTGCTCAGCCAGCTGAGCAGCTGCCTACATCTGATACAGCCTGGTGCAGGGGTGAGCATGGCTGTGGCAAACAGCTTTCCCTCTGTTATCCTCAGGGCTTTTGTACTTGTGCACGTGTGTGCGAGGTGCATCCCATGGAGTTTTGTCCTGGGAGGTTAGGGGTGATGGCCCACAAACTCAGCAGATTGAAATACTAATTTTTTTAAATTTTCCTATTGTATGGGCCACAGATACATGGAAAGCTTGGAGGTTACCAGTGATCTGCTGGTCCAAACCTTTGGAAACCATTCCTCTAGGAGCCCTCTCTAGGTGATCATGGGAAAAGCTGTCATCTGTGGAAGAGAACAAGCAAAGCTATCGCCACCCAAGTGATCAGAAAAGGCGGTGAGTTCAACTAAGTCAAAGCAGAGCTCTGGCTCTGACCCATGCCTAGTCATGTAAGTTAACTTCCATTACATATGTACAAACAAGAGGATGGCACAGTCACCCATAGTGCTCCTCTGGGTGCTTTCTCTTACCCATCACTGCACACAAGACTGTCTGAGATCACAAAATTGCTGATTCTGCCTTGGAGTCAAAGCACACTCTTGACACAGGCAGTAGGCACTGGGCAGTTCACACACAGCAATATGTTGTTTAGGAAAAATTTACTTGTCGGCCTACATCACCATATTGTAGCAAAGTTTTGGTTTCTACATGCTAGGTAGACAGACAAACAAGAAGAGGTTAAGAGTTTGGGCTGGCTCTGTGGCAAAAATCTGTCCTACTGATGCAGAAATGCTATCCAAATCACAGACAATCAGGAAAACCAACTACAGGCTCCCTGAATTTCTGTATGAAGCAATCACAGTTACACAACTCATAATTAAGTTTACTGCACTTAACTCTGTTCTTTATTGCAGTGTTGACTAGTGAAGCCTTACTTTAGAATAAAACCCCACTTCTGGTAACATTGTGGTGTTAACATAATTATTCATTGTCTGTATGTTGTGTTTGTGCCAGTGCTGAAGAGCAGATGTTACAAGTGAAATCTGAAGAGTTTATTATAAGCAAAAATAATTAGCTTCCTGTTCTGTAGGAACAAGTCTGCTGTCCACCAGACTAATTAGAACTTCAGTCAGTCTTGTGTCATGTTGCAACCAAATCTCTGAAATGTTATTTTTTAAGATTTGAAGACTTGACAGTGAGGCAACTCACGTGGATATCATATGAAAAGAGTGACAACTTTCATTTATCTCTGCATCACCTTATTCACTGAAGTGTCATTATATAGCTAAGATGCTGCAACAATTATTTTTTCTTTGTTTCTATTACATGGTACAATTATAAAAAAAAATTCTTTTTCTTTCTGTAGGGTCTACAAGTTTCTGTGTGCATAAGCAGAATAAAAATTTTCTAAAATCCAGGGAAACTCGAAGGTGAAGTCAAAAGCAGATAGATTCCACTTTAGGAAAGATGTGAATCAATTCTAGAGCCATCAAGTAGACCAGTGAGAATGATCCAATATCTGGGAAGGGACAGGAGGCTCTAGCCATGACATGTCAGGAGAGGAGCTACTTTAGGACCAGATTTGGCTCTTGTGGGGGTCTAAAATGCAGTTTTAAAGAATCTATGTTGTAAAAGAATTTGAGTCCCCATGTAATATTTGAAAAGCATATCTGACTATGGTGCCATGCAAACCCAAAAAAGGAAGATAGTCACTGCCAGAGAGGGGTCCACATCCAGATTTTTCAGCACCAGGGTGTTGAGAGCCAATCAGCTTCATACAAAGCTTTATCTGCAAAGCACAATGGTTGTTGGATAATGGTGACTTATTTTTCTAAGTAGGTCCCTGCTCACACAGTTCACAAATCAAAACTCAGCCTAAAATCCTGAGGGTAGGATCTGCAAAATGTGCCATACCCAGGATGAAGGAGGGGAGTGGGGGCAGGCACCCAGATATTTTGAGATGTAATCCTCTCTCCAGAGAGCTGCCAGCTGATAGACTGAGACTTCACCAAATCTCTTACTATATCTGCTCAGAAAGGCAGGCTAAAAGAGTTGTTTGTATGAATCTCTCCTCAGGTCTCTGTTGTGCAATGCTGGTTTCTGTTCCTCTTCTTGCAATAATACGCTGCAACTGCTGCTTCAGGGATTCTACAAAGGGTGCAGTTTATGTAATATCCATTTAGAAATGACAAAGCTTTCTTTTTTGGGCCTTTCATGTAGTAGTCCACCCACATGCAGGCGGTGCACACAAATGACGTATCACCCGGGGGCTGAGACTTGCTGCAGAAATTGATAGTAAGCTGTTGTTATTCTAATTATGTGGCTGTCTTCCTTAATTAAAGCTATGCCACAGGTCATTTACCCTGGTGCAGAGTCCATGAACATTAATCCTGGCAGTGTTTTGGAATCAGAGAGTTCTCATTAGCATAGGATTGGCTGTGAGGGAAATATAATCATCTGAAACCCTTTACAAAGGAATGTAAATTAGCATCCATGCCTCCCATGTACTATTGACATAGTGAATTATTTTACTGGCTAGAAATGAAAATGAGCACGGAGCAACGGCATTCATAACTACAGCTCAGGCTGTACTGTGTTTGCAGTGGGGATTTGTCTGTGTGTGTCTCTAACCACAGCAGAAACTCCAATTATCATCTCTGATGGCTCACCAGCTCTTGAAGCTCACGCTCCTCCCCATTCAAAGCACTGCAATATGTTTACACTGAAGTAACGACTAAGAATAAAAAATAGACTTTAGAATGCCTTATTAATCTTGATGTGCTACACTCTGAAGCATGGACCCCTGTATTTGGAGTGGATTTAGGTTTGGGAGTGGCTCCTGAACCCCGTTGTAATAACAGGAATAATTCTTCAACTTGCCTAATCAGGAAAAGTTCAAACTTTTTTTTGGTCACAAATCATGCTTCAAGATAAATCTTTAGTTTTGCAAAGATTGAAACACGCCCCAGGTAGTGAAAGGGAAAAAAAAAAGGCTGATTTTTATCAAGCACTGATTCCACAGATCAACAAGAACATCACCCACAGCTAACCAAAAAACATCCCTCCAAGGAGACAAGCAAGCAGTGATCACCCATGCTAGAGATGAAGAGAGGGACATCACACCCAGGGAGAGAAGCCAGATGTTCTGACTGCTGGTCTCCTAGTCCATCTGTCCCACACCATTGCTTGTGCATTATGTGGCTATAGCAGGATAGAAATAATAGATGCAATTCTACAATAGGAATTGTTCTCCTACAGAGTCAAGTTCTTCTTTACTTAGAATAATTACCTCCCTGGCACAGATCCAGATCCTCCCTGGCACTGGCACAGCTGCTTAAAAGCCAAGCAATGGCCATGGCTAATAGCCAACTATGGCCAATAGTACTGTAGCTATATTTTTGGAAATTCACTTGCAAAACAAATAATTATGCTCCTGATAGTAAAATACAATCATGACATTAAGCTGTGATACAAAGCAATATAATATTTCACTGGAATGTATTAATATGCTGTATTATTCTACATGGATATAATCAGAGTAGTTCTTACAGTGAAAAAAAAAATGTTAGGAAGTGGCAGGATAAGTCCTGTTTTCCTCAGAGTTAAAGAGACCATTTCTAAGGTGAGATACTTATGGCAACATTCACTGGAAGAAGGAAAAAAAACCCCTAAAAAATAGGAAATAGTACATTAAAAATGGGCAAAACCACCTACTGATCTTAAGGGTTCCATTTAGACTTTTGTAAAGCATTCTGGAGTAAAGCAATTCCATTTCTATTTAATTTATGTTATGATATTGATAGGATCACCAGTAGCACAGTATCCAAATAGTTCACAACACAGAGGTGCTATAACCAACACCATAATTTTACAGATGAAGAAATGAAAGTCCAAATTCTCAAAGCTATTAAAGTATACAGATAAGATATCTCGACAAAGTGACTTGCACTATGGTCAGTCACGAAATCAAATTCAGGTTTCTCACTCCCTCAGCAGCACTCACATAACTGGCTCAAGGTTTACTTTCAGTGGGATGGTTTTACTTTTGTTACAATATAAAATAATTTTAACCAAGACCATATGGTGTTATTGAATCTTATTCTGTGAATATAAGAACTGTTCAATCTCACTTCCACTCTGAGGAAAGTAACATGTGTTCTTTTGAATGTTCAAAGTGATCTTGTGTGTGTGTGTTTGTTAACAACTCACAACTGATTTATTTCCCCAGGCATACCTCTTCTTTTAGCAGCCGTTCGCTCCTGGTGAATCATCACGTGGTAGTTCCAAACCAGCCTACTGTGATCAGAATTATTTGTTCTTCAGGGTGAGAGGACAATGAAGGTTGTGGACAATTCCACACAGCACCTGAATGTCGTAACAGAAGGCAGGGAGCTGACAAAGAGTCTCCTTACACAGAGGTTCAATGTTCTGAGGTATTTGATCTTTTTTCTGTTTTTTGCTGGGGGAAAAAAAGTTGGAACATCAGTTAACAAAAAATGAAGACAGGGCCATAAAGTAGTTTTGGGAATAAAAAATTCAAACTATCTCAGCTGCTGTCTACAATCAAACTTTCACTCCAGTTTAGATATCTAAAATGTCTGGGGTAGATAGGCAGAAGTTGCTGGTTTTAATTCTATGGTATTAATGAATGTGGCAAAGTTGTGGCAGCAGGACCTTCGACAAAGGTGATCACCAAAATCAATCAGATATGTATGAGTCCATAGGACAAGATGTGAATAATAATATGGGGCTGAGAGAGGTGGTGAATATCACTGCAAGTGCATTCCCTATGATACCTGAGAGACCATGGTAAACAGGCAAGACCATGGCAAAAGACAAAAGTCACAAACGTTTCTTGCAGAAAGCCAAGAAGGAGGAGCCTTCTTGAGAGGTGAGACCTTCTGCCCTACAAGCCAATACGTCTCACCTTTCAGTGCCTGTAGAGGTCATAGAGAACATTTCCAGGCATGCAAAGAACCATATTTGCATGATTTGAATCTGCCAGCATGGATTTTCTGAGGGCAGAGCATGTCTCACTAACCTGGTTTTCCTCTATGATCAGATGATCAGCTCAGAGGACAATGGGAGAACAGATGATGCTAACTTCTGAAAGTTCTTGGACACAGTCTCCTAAAGTACCCTCACAGCTAAATTGGTCAGGCATTGACTGTGTAAGTGGACAGTAAGCTGGACTAAAATTTGGCTGGACCTTTGGATTCTAAGGCTTGTTATGTGCAGCATGAAGTCCAGGTGGCATCCAGGTCATGGAACAATGGTGCCCGTCTGTTCAATGTTTTTATCCATTACTTGAATGAGAGGACAGAACACACTCTCAGCAAATTCATGGATGATCCCAAATTAGAGAGAGCAGTTGATAAGCTGGAGAGTCGAGGTATTGTTTGGAAGGAAAACAGCAGGCTGGAGATAGGAGCTGACAAGAACCACAATCTTCAAAAAAAGGCAAAGTGCTTTATCTGGGACAGAGTCACTCCGTGCCCCAGTACGGGCTGGGTGTCAGCTGGATAGAAAGCAACTTTGCAGGGAAGGATTGAGGGATGGGATCAGATTGGATGTCCTGAAACGCAGGTTTAATATGAGCCAACAGGGTGCCATTTCTACAAAGGGGGGCAGCCACATAGTGGGATCTCTCAACAAAAGCATAGCCAGCAGGTCAGCAGCAGGTCAGCAGCACAAGCCTTGGCTCAGAACTCGGTGAGACCACATCTACAGTAATGTCTCCAACTTGGGGACAAGGATGAGCCCAGAGCAGGGCAACCAAGGTGGTCAGGGGGCTGGAGCACTCAGCATGAGAAAAGTAATTTGTTGAGGGGAAATTACTGTTACAGCTGACTACAACTACTTGAAGAGACAGGTATAGAGAAAATTTTCTTCTCAGAGCTGCACAAAACCAGGAAAAAGACATGCTGCAGCATGCTTATTCTGATTATGTGTCAGGAAAAAAAGACCATTCCCAAGGTGATAAAATATTGGCACAGATGTCCCAAAGGAGCTATCTCCAAAGGTATCATGTTTGGAGATACTCAGAACTTGACTGGACACAGCTCTGAGCAAGCTGGTGTAGCTTGGTGCTGCTCTGAGCAGCAGGTAGGACTAGATGACCTGGTGAGGTCACTTTCAGCCGAAATTATCACATGAATTTGCAATTCCAGGTGAGTCCAATGACTTGCATTTGTATTTTGAGAAGATAGCAAGCCCCAACCTGAAAATTTAAAAAAGCCAGAAAAGCCATTTCCACTATTACAACTGGGTTTCAGCCACAGTGATCGAAATGAGCTCTTCCTCCCTGCTCAAATTGCCTTCTCAGTTGTGATATATGGAAGAAACAATGACTGCACAGAAATCAGAGATAACCAAGTTTTACTTTATTTACGTAACACCCCCGCCAAAAAAGCAGATGACCATTTCAATGTGCTTTATCAGATATGCTGCCTAGGCTCTCATCAATTTGTATCACTTGTCATTACCTCCTGGGAGGGTCCTCAGGACACATCCAACTTTTTATGAAGTGCTGGCACAGTCCCTAATATAGCTTCAAATGGGCCTTCCAGTCATCATAAAAACACAAATGCAAAGATATCCTAAAAAAACACAGCACACACAAAGGGCTTTTACTCTCCCAAGTAATTTTGGACAGACAGCTAGGTCATTCCCTTGCCCTCTATTTTCATTAAGGGAAGAAGCCCTTAAAATGCCGACTACAAGGGTAGAAGGGACCAACATGTAATTCCCAGCAAGCTGCTTGGGTGTGGGAGGTGAGTCCTCAGTTTCCCTATGGAGAGCTGGAACATGAGGAGGGCAAGGAGCCTTGGGGTGAACACAGCTGACTGTTCCTCCCCAACTCTTGCACCAGGATCCAAGTTAAGTGAAACTTTTGCAGTCAGTTGCTGTTTTCATACCTGCACCACAGCATGCAACCTTGTTGATCCCTGTGTTTATATTCCTCAGACCACACAGGAAAAAAGGCAGCTGCTCTCCTAAAGGAACTGTTGTGGGGCTGCATCTATGTTGCTCAGCTGATCTTTTCGACCTTTCTTTCCCTGCCTTCATTCTCCACCCAGCAATTCTCAGCAGTCAAGTGTTGTTGATAGGAACAGTGCTGTTTCAGAGACAGTGTGATGTGTCTCACGGGGATGTCCCCACACAGACACCAAGCTCACGGCTGGTCAAAACTTAGAAAAGGCTGCATTTGGCTTTTCTGACAGAGGACTGCAGCTGGTGGGTCTTTTTCTGCCACAGAGAAAGGAGGTAGGTGGTGGCTGTTCCTTCATGCACCATGGGGCACAAAGGGCCGTGGGAGGAGAGGCTGCCTCTTCTTCCAGGTGCAAACACAGCCCTCATGCCTCAGCCTTGGCCTTGGCTGCCATGGGCCACCTGGCTCTGCAGCCTTGACAAAGTGGTGATGGGCCACTTTGCAGGTCTGCCAACCAACTCCCCTCAGCAGCTGCTTTATTTACCTGTGCTTTGTTTACTGTGGAAGAAAATGCCTGGGACCAAGGCAAGCATCCAAACCCAAGCTGGCACAGCTCATTTAAGCTTGGCAGGGAGTAGCCCTTCTGGATTCAAAGCCAGTGACAGGATGGGACTGGCAAAAGGACTCTGCTGACTGTATTTCTTTAGAAAAGCTTTGTTTGTTGTACTACCAGTCTTGGGACAAGGGCCTTTGAGAAGTGCAGAACTACAAGAATTTGACTCTGATCTTGAGAGGAGAGGGAAAGCAGGCCACATTTTATTTGTGTGGGTTTGCTTTGGTTTTTTTCTTAAAACACAAGGGGCAGAGAAAGCAATGTATATTAATATATAGTGGGGATGTGCAGACATGGACTCCCAGACATGTCCATGGGGTGTCTTTCCAGCTCTTTACTGCTGGGGTCAGCCTGGTCTGGTTTTCCTGGAACTTCCTGAAACAGAGAGAAAAGACTTAAAACATTGCAATTGCACTTCATGCAAGTTCCACATCGATAACATAGGAATACTGACTTCAGTGGGATTTAGGTACCCTATACAACTTTGGGAAACTAGACTTGAGTGTCCCCCCAGATGCTGTAGTGCTGAGTCCCTCCTCCAGGCACGGTGTCTGACTCGAAGCTGTTGATTACTCTGTGTGTGTGTGTGTGTGTGTGTGTGTATGCGATACCAAGTCATCTGCCCAACAAAAACGAAACATTCCTCAGGCTGTCAACCACAGAACCATCTTCTTTCAGTATCTAAACTAAACCAATTTAATTACCAAAATGCTGACAAACCCTCTGTCTTGCCTGAAGCTCTTAGAGTCCTCTGTTTACAAATGCACTAGTGGTGAGCAAACTGACCAGGCTGCAGGAGCAAGCCTGCTCTCCAAAATGGCAAAATGTCACATCCAAATGACTCCTCCAAAATACACAGAAAACTAAAGACAGAAATGGCAGTTCTGGGCTGGGAAAGATGAAGGAGGGAAGTGGATCCACCAGGCAAGCAGACAGATTGGCCACATGAAAACTGGTAAATGTGGGACACTCCCAGTTCCTGAAGTAGGACTCACACGTCATGACCAAGCTGAGATGGTAGAGCACCCCTAAAGTCATTCCTGTCACCTCAGTCTCCTCCAGAAAGGAGATGTGGCATCCTGCATGTGTCCCTAGTCTGCATGATATGGAGGCTGGGACTCTTGGCAGATCTTCCTGCCTAGCCCCACGTGCCCACATCAGCCACAGCAGCGCTCAAATAAGGAGTGGGAGAACTACTTGGATGATGTGTGGTCAAAAACTGAAGGAATTGAATTAATGGAAAGTGCAGAACTGATTTCTGTTTGACAGGATTTGAAATGTTTCTTTTTTTGCCTGTTTATTTTTATATCCTTCTTAAGATTTACTGAAGTGGCTTAAAAACATAACTGCTAATCATTAAATACCCAGATTTCCAGGTTAAAAACAATCCATTATTTTCAGAAAGTGAAAATAGATGTGATTTAGATAGCAACCTGTGCAATGCCATTTGCTAGAAACATTATTCATAGCATGGCAAACACAAATACTGGATTAATTTAAAGTTGAAAAATTTTCCGGCTAAGTTTCATTTCCAAAAAAAGAAAAAAGCATTGTTTGTAACTTTAAAATATTGAATCATTTGAGCATCTGGAAGCACAGATGTAATCTCAAAACCAAAAGCAAGACAGGATGGGAAAACCAAACCAAACAAACACTTCCTACCAAATCCAAATACTGTAAATGACGAAAAACTCCTTCCCGTGTTTGGATGCAACCCTGGATGGTTTAGCAGCGTTTTGAGTTACCAATTCGCCCTTCACCGGAACCTGTGATGCAAACACTCCTGTTTGATAGACTTTTGTGGGCAATCCCGCGATTTTGGGGGCTGAGATTAAGCGGAAATGCTCTTTTTGTCAGTGTATGTGCCCAGCCGAGGTAGGGGGGCACCTGCCTCCCGCTCAGAGCAGTCCTGCGACTGCTCCCGTAAGGTCGCTCTTCGGATCCCCGGGCGGGTGCGATTTGGCTTCCCGAGCCGTGTCGGATGCCGTCCCCGGACGGTGTCGGTCCCGGTCCCCGGGCGGTGTCGGTCCCGATCCCCGGGCAGTGACGGTCCCTATCCCCGGACGGTGTCGGTCCCTATCCCCGGGCAGTGACGGTCCCTATCCCCGGGCAGTGACGGTCCCTATCCCCGGGCGGTGGCGGTGCCGTCCCCGGGCGGTGGCGGTCCCTATCCCCGGGCGGTGGCGGTCCCGCTCCCCGGGCAGTGACGGTCCCTATCCCCGGGCGGTGCCGGTCCCGCTCCCCGGGCGGTGTCGGTCCCTATCCCCGGGCGGTGCCGGTCCCTATCCCCGGGCGGTGGCGGTGCCGTCCCCGGGCGGTGACGGTCCCTATCCCCGGGCGGTGTCGGTCCCTATCCCCGGGCAGTGACGGTCCCTATCCCCGGGCAGTGACGGTCCCTATCCCCGGGCAGTGACGGTCCCTATCCCCGGGCGGTGGCGGTCCCGCTCCCCGGGCGGTGCCGGTCCCTATCCCCGGGCGGTGCCGGTCCCGCTCCCCGGGCAGTGACGGTCCCTATCCCCGGGCGGTGGCGGTCCCGCTCCCCGGGCAGTGACGGTCCCTGTCCCCGGGCGGTGGCGGTGCCGTCCCCGGGCAGTGACGGTCCCTATCCCCGGGCAGTGACGGTCCCTATCCCCGGGCGGTGCCGGTCCCGCTTCCCGGGCGGTGGCGGTCCCTATCCCCGGGCAGTGACGGTCCCTATCCCCGGGCGGTGGCGGTGCCGTCCCCGGGCGGTCGCGCCCCGCGTGTCCGGGCGGACGGTGCCGCTCCGTGGTGCCGCGCCGGCACTGCAGGCTCGGCGGGGAGCAGGCGGCCCCGGCAGCCTCCCCCGCTCCGGACAAAGGGAAGGGGAAAGGCTGGGGGGTGCAATGACAGGTGTCATCTCCGGGCGGGGGTTCCTGCACGGCCGGGCTCCGAGGATGTTTTGGGCGAGCTGCCAAAGGCTGGCCAGCCTGGGGTGGGCTTCATCTCTTAAAACACGGGCTCAGCGTGATGGGGCTTAAGCTTAGCCAGAAAGGCTTCGTTGTTGGAACCAATGAGTCAACAAAAAAAGACCTCCTGAGCAGTGAGGACCCCACGTTACAGAGGATCCAGGTCGGCTAAGGACCAAGTGAAATTAGATGAAAATTCCTCCCCCCCCGCCTTTTTTTTTTATATATTTTTTTTTTAATTTTAATCTGTCCAGATCATACAAGGATTCAGGATGAGGATGTTTATAAGAAGTCTTGTTTTGTAAACCTGGGACCTGCAGACCCTTGTGTTGTGCTGCAGCTGCTATTTACAGTGGACACTTAAGTAGGTATTTCAGAAAGAGACCAAGAGGAGCCAGAGACGGGAAGATGTGGGTCAAGGCCCTGTTCCCAGCTTGCCAAGAGGACTGGGGCCAACAGCCCCTCTCCAGCCTCTTGCCTCCCTCACCTGCCTCCATTCTGCCTCTCTGCTGTTCCTGACACAGTAATGCAGTGCCTAGCACAGAGGGACATCCATCTAGGAGCTGCCATCATGCAGATGACATCAGGAATAACGCTAACAGATGGCAGGTCTGAAGAGGAGCCGCTGCCACCGATGCAGGCTGGCAGGCAAACATTCCTGCTCTGGCAGCTGGAACAACGGTAGCGCAAATGAAACATGAACAATTTCCTCCCTGCCAGCAAAGAAAATAGCTCCGGGGAGAACCCAGGGAGAATAATTGTCAGCCTCCTCTAGGTATCATGGGAACACAGGCCACTCAGTAATCCCCTAGTAAACAACTGCTTCTTATTTTTAATACAGAATAAAACCCCAAGAATCTAAGAGTGGGTACGGCACAATTGCTGAATTAGCTGCACCACTGCCCCCCTCCTTCTGACCTTTCACTGAAAATCATTGAAGTGAGGCATGCAGGATTTCTACTGTAACCAAAATGGGCTCATAATAGAGGATGAACCTCCTATCAGAGAACGATACAGATAGGACAAATACTTAACATTCTTCTTGCTCCTGTCTTTGAAGAAGATGCTGATCATTAGAAAAGTGAAATTCCTCCTTCTCCTGGGATTCAGCCATGTCTCTGTCTTCAGATGCCTTTTTTCTTTTTTTTTTTTTAATTTTCCTTTAGTCGTGGTTAAAATACGCTGCAGCCTTATAGCATGTACAGCAAGCTGGCTGGTGTGCCCCCAGAAACTTTCAGTAGTGGCAAGCAGGGACAGGGTTGATGTTGGCACTCACAATGAACATGGGTTATCTTCAATGATATTCAAAGAGCTACGAAAATGCAGGAACCCTATAAGCCTCAATAAAGTCAAAATCCTGTAAATACTTGCTGGTAATTCATAAAAATACACTCATAACTGGTGCTATTTGGCTCAATGGGACTACTTCTCACAGAGGGAAATATGTCAGACTACCAGAATATCTGCACTCAGGCTTTCCAGCAGCAGCTAGTTATGGATACAAAGGGAATAATAAAAGAATAAGGCAGACATACCTCCCTGATGCACCTTCCCAGCTTCCAGTAACTTCCTATGCCACTGGCACAGTACCTGACTTTTTGGCTCCTATTATAGGGAATGTTCCTTTTCCCTCCTGTGAAATTCAGCACACACATCCCAGCAGGGACCAGGATTCCCTCCAAGAAGGGGTCTCAACTATGATAATTTTATGCCATGGGCTCTACTTCACTTATATTTGCAGATTAGCCTGCTTAAGAGGTTCCTCTGAAATAAAGGGCTTGTGTAAGGATGATGCAGTATATATATATGACTACCAGCTTTTTCTATCTGCAGAAACCCACTGAGCAACATGCCTCTGGCTCTGGATAAGAAAACTGATGAATACAAAACTGCCATGAACACACACTGTAATGAGCACAGCTGCTGTTTAAAAAAAAAAAAAAAAAAAAAAAAAAAAAAAAAAGGCAAGGTATTTCTATATCCAGGGCTTGGAGAGCAATCACTCTTCATACCCTGCAGCCTGGCACAGGCACAGACCAAGAGAAGATAACAAGAGGCCTGCTCAGCCCTTATCACAATTTTTCTTTTGCTTTCTTTTCCTTGGTCCTCATTCCCCCTTGCCTTCACTAGTAAAAACCTGCTCTCATTTCCTCAGACACGGATGCATCAGAAATAATACGGATAGGAAGCATGTTTTCCTCTGCTAGATTACCGGCACCCAGAAGCACCACTCCAAAATTAATTCTTCAGCCAATATCTCTCATCCAGCCTCAGGAGCGGAAAAAGCCACAGAGACAGACATGAATCAAAAGTGATGCCTCTAAACCTCTTTTTATCCTCCCTTAAATCTGATTCAAGGGGGGAGCAAAAAAACCCAGCACATTCCTGTAATGGCAAATAACTAGAAAGCCTCTGGCATTTCTCAGAGAAAGACCTGAATATATTTTGCCAGGACGGTTGGTTGAACACTGCTGCAGCTCCATAACCCTTCATTTCTGTACACAAAGCCTCGAAAACATTCAGGTCTTAGGGAGAGCAGAGAGGTAGGAAATGGGGGGGTCTGGCTTGTGATGTGAGCAGCATCCAGGCTGCCCAGGACTTTGGCACATCTTCTCCCCATGATGGGGAGGATTTGGTTTCCATAGCAGCAACAGCATAATTCCCACCCCCCCCCCCCCCGCCCCTTCCTCTCCAGGACTTGTATTCCACAAATGCATGGGAGTTATATTTCACCCCAAGGCTTTCATTTTCCTGCTGCACGGTTTTGTCGTGCTCCATCAGGTCTGCCTTTTTTCCGCCTTTTTCCGACACCGGTTTGGGGAGCGGGGGGGGGGCACAGGGATGCTGGGCAAGCATCACTCTTGCCTCCCTCTCCCTCTTAGCACTGCTCCACAAAAGACGCAGTGTTCCCTGTCCCCAACTGACTCATCTTCGCTGAGGTCCCCCTTTTCCTTGCCTGTCTCCAGTGATCAGCTCACGCATGCCTGGCTTTCCATAACAGAGCAGAGCTGTGTGCAAGTGCCAGGCGCCCGCACAAAGCTGGAGCGCTGCCTGCAGAGGAAATGTCAATACAGGAACACCAGGCTATTTACAAAACCCCTCTTTATCCTGTGACACAGATGCATGGAGCTGTAAAACAGTTGTACCTGCATATACTCCCCGTTTGATTTTACCCACATGAAGCGTACAGGGACTCTTGTTTCTCTCGATGAAGAGGACTTCTTTTTGTCAGTACAAAAGAGAGGGAAACATGCTCAGAAATAGGATGGCATAACTGCAAACCACACCAGCTATTCTGGGGACTCGTAGGAGGATCTGAAAAGCAAAGCCAATTCATTTCTTGCAGCTGATCTGTCTTCTAAACAAATTCTCCTTTAGTTGTACACATTTGACATTTGTCTGCTTCAGAACCAAGGAACCAGGACCTGTGTTCTTATTAATACCACAAAATGTTTTCTTCTTCAGTGCAGAGTCAATACAGAGAAGAGGCCAATTTCTCCCTGATTTTAGCAAGTCTCCCAAGATATGGGTGCATGGTATGATGTGCATGTGTGCCCATGTTCCGTGTGCTCTGGGACATCTCAACCCACATATGCAGGGCAAATGCACGCCAAGGAGCCCTCCTGGCAGCTGGCATGGGGGAGCTGGGGCTCAGCACCGGGCAGAAGTGATCCCCAGCTTTTAGATCACAGCTGGCACTGGTCCTACCAACACAGAGGCTGCCAGGCTGAGCCTGCTTTTGGTGCAGGCTCACCATACAGGGAGAGAAGGATACAGTGCCCAGCACAGCTTGGTGCCTTGCCTCTCACGGAGCTCTCAGCCCATCCACCAGCGGGAAGTGCTCGGCTTGGCATCCACCCACACTCAAATACTAGTCAAGACTATTCCCACTGCTCCTACCAGATTGTTCCCACACTTTGGGCAAGTTAATGTCCCTTCATCTAGGAGAAAGAAAGTTCACTTTTTAGCATAAAGATTTTTTTTCACCACTCAGTTGTTATTTATAGTCACTAATGTTTCTAAGCACCTTGAGAGAAGTGGTTTCATCATTGCTTTATTGCTTTTAGTAATACCACTGGACTTCTGTGGTGGAAGAGTCCCAAAGACTGCACTCATGAATCAAGACCTCCTTGTGGAAAGTGATGCTGAGATAAATTTGACCACAAAAATCCCATTAATTTCCATATGTCACTGAATTCTCCAGTCATCTTGGATGAGCCTTTTTCTGGAGAGCAACATCTGTTCTGGCTCAGAAAGATGGTAGTAAACATCACATCTTAATTAAAACTCTGTGTACAGTTTTGGGAGACATACTGGTACCTCCTAGAAAAAAAAAATAATCTTAATGGCTTTTCTCCCATGTGCTGACAAAAAAGGCCTGTTACTGTCCTTGTTTTGGCAAATGCCAAGTCCCCATTTGTCAGAGTCAGAACAGAGTTTGGAGGAAGGCAGCAAAAGGACTCTGACTCCTCTTGGCAGAGTGTCCCTTGGCTGAGAAAATAGCTTTACTTTTTGCAACCACATTGGTAAGAAAGTCCCTCTAGATGAGCTTTCAGAGCGTACAGATGTAGGTCACAGGTTTAGCATGGGTCTTGTTAGGTACATTCTACCTTTCCTTCCACTGCACTTAAGTATAAATATAATGTGTTTTTTTCAACCAGGCACAAAGCAGGGTGATCCTGCTACATTAGCTATTACTTTATCAGTCAGGTTCACAAATTGACTGTGATGCAAATATTTCATATTCTTGGTTTCCCTTTCTTGCAGACCTGCAACAGGAGTAGTGTAGTGATAATCTCATTCAAATATGAATCAAAGAGCTTTAAAAAACCTGTTTTCAGCATTCAACCCTTATTTGGGTCCCGCAAGTTTCCAAAAAAAGTAAAATTTCATGAGAACTCTGTTTTAAACTTCTTTCGTTTGAATAAGACTGGATCCCTACAGGATGATATAAATATATATATATATATATATATATATATATGTATATATATATATACATACATATATATACATGATATAGATATAAAAATATAGAAGTGAGAATGTGGGTTTCACCAAGCATCTGCTGAAGGCTTCCATGGTTTCCACATCCCATAAAGTTCCTCTGAGGTCAAGCAGCCTGTGAGTTCTGGATCCCCATTGCCAAAACAGAAGGTAAAATAGGTGCTGGTCTTTTTATCTAAATGCCATTGTAGGTGCACAAACCTGAGCTAGGTACACCTTTTGTAGCCAGTGTTGCAACCTGTCAGACCTAAGTAGCACAGTATGAAAATGAGCAGCACCCAGCTTTTCTCTCCTGACTATAAAGGAGGTCTTGGTTGACTAAATCAAGTGCAAATATCAGTATAAATTACATCTGTCTGAAATCAGTCACAGAATGAATGATTTGAGGTAGTCTGGAGCCACAAAGCCCTACTCAGAGCAGGGCTAACTTCAAAGTTAGATCAGGTTGCTGAAGTTCTTGTCTAGCTAAGTTTTTAAACTTCCATGGCTGCAGATATCATTGCCTTGCTGAGTAATGCCCTCACTGGGAAGGAAAAAAACAATTTCCATGAAATCAGAATTTCCCTTGGCATAACTGCTAACTGCTGCTCCTTTTTCCATCACTATGCAGCATGAGATCTTTACACTCAGGGTTAGCCTGACTGACTTTCTCTAAAATCCTCCATTAAAGAGGGCTATAAAGGTGGGAGCAAATCCCATCCTTGGCTCCCCAGTCATGGGGCAACAATCAGCTGTGTATTCTTTCAAAATGCAGCAAACCCCAAGATGTTTTAGATTAAGCAGTGCATGCTCAAATGCTGGTATTTCCCAGAAAAGCTTTTTTGTCAATCAGAATTTATATCCAGCACTAGTGCTGAAGTGGGAAGATTTATGCTAGGCCACTAATTTATTTTCTATTCTGGGTTCATCTTTCCTTTGATAGCTGAGCTGGATTTACACCTCTTGGCATAATCTGATGTTGGTAAAAACATGAATTTTGCTCTTGGAGGCATAGTACAAAGGCTGTTCCACAATCCAGGATATAACTCTTTCCCTGTAGGTCTTTCAGTCTATATAAAGCACAGCGTAGCTGAGTACAAAGCAGATAGAAAGAGCACATAGGTCACAACTGCATGTCTGTGACTATGTAATGAATCCTGTTTTGATATTAAGTTGCAGTCTGTTTTGACTAGTTCCATTTCTTTTTTTCTTTTAGCAGTGACCTGCTTGTTGTTTCAAAGAAATAATAAACAAATCAAACAAATCCAAACCTTATCCTAATCTGCTTCTGTTTCTGTTAAGTAACTTAGAATGATAGTACAGTAAATCAGCTCTACAAATTAAATACAAAAAAAGCTGATATTCATCAATTTTTGTTTTGTTATGGATGGGGTTGACATAAATGCTGACCATAATTAAGAGCTTATTCTGGAGCTGTTGTGCCTTTGCTGAAAGCAAATGATTGATGGCATAGCCTTACTTTCAGGAAAGTCTAGAACTGCAAAAATGAAGTGGATAGAATTAATAAATAATCAGAAGCTTAGTGATTTGTGTCCTTGTGAAAGCCTAGGCAGATAATTTCATAGAGTTTTATTTTGCAAAGAAAACAGGAGCTGCATAAATATGTAAATGAGCCATCCAAGAATGAGCAAGCGGGAGAAATATTATTGCTATTTGGCTGGCTGGCGTGATATATATATTAACAAAAACATGCTCGGAGTCATACATGGCTCTTGTGTGCATTTTAAAACACAGATGCATAGCTGAAAGTGTGTGCCTATGCATGTAAATGAGTGATAAAAATACAGATGGAAGCATATGCATTCAAATGAGTTGGCACCACTACTCAAACAGCAGAGAAATCTGTATGTGTCATGATTTCCCCTAAATTCCAAGAATCTTTATTCCAGGACTTGTTTGCATGTTCTCAAGGACAAAACAATCTTTTCTGAGATAGTGGAGACCTTCAACTTCATTACTATGTTTCGCATTTTCTGCCAGTAATTTTGTGCTTCTGCTCAAAATATTTTCCGTGTAAGCCTTCCATATATTGATCACCATATTCTTCCACAATGGCACTAATTCTTGTTTTCATTCAGGAGTAATTTATTTGTTAATCAGTATGGAGTAGAGTTTGGCCTCTTTAAGATGTCCCCCTACAGACTGATGAAACCATAAGTTTTCCAAGTCCAGATCACAGAAAACCCTTCAAAATCCATGTCTAGTTCCCAGTGTGTTAGGCTTGAACAATACCATCATCATCACCACTGGAAAATAGTATCATCTCAGTTTACATCCGATAAGATGAAAAAAATTAGAAGTTAATACTAGATAATGGAGAAGGAAGTCTGCAATGCAGATCATTAAACAAATAATAAAAGTGGGGTCATGGCAGATTGGCTTTTGGCTAACGATACTCCATCCTCCTCCTGAGTTTTACGGGAAGTGTGCTCCCTATAAACAACGGGAAATTTCCACTCCAAACTGTCTGGGATTGTTCACTTCAGTATTTAAACACACTCTCTTTGGTAATGATTTTACACTTCGTATTCTTGTTTTTACAGGTTACATTCATTTTTTGCTGGCATTTATTCTTCCATCAGGAGGACTTTGAACTTGTGTCCGTAAAACACACTTTCAGTTCCCAAGAAGCTATACCTGGGGGAAGGTAATTCACACTCCTCCAATTCACACTCTTCCTCTAATATTTGTAGTCAAAGGACTAATCAGATCAATCACAGCTGATCAGTAATTTAAAACACAAACCATGACATCCACAAAACATTCGCTTGTGGTCAATCCTCAAAGCTGAACATTTTGAATACCCTCCAACTCAAAATACATCTATGAAATCTGCAATCTGCAAACAGGAAAAAATGTTACAGGAATTCCAAATTGTTCCCTCTCTTCTCTACAAAATTAATAAAAATTAAAATGCTGCTTGCCACAATAGACAAGGCAGGAAGAAGGAAAGAGTCCAAAATTTCCTGAGTCATTCTGTAGAAACTGCATTTTCAGAATTTGAGGATCCTGACATTCCTATCCCTTAAAAATACTTTTGAGAGGCATGAGTGTCACAAGCTTTTACATTAAAGCTCCAAAACCAAATCTGTTTCCCAAGACTCCTGGAAAGGTGCTGTTTTTTTATTGTAGATGCTGTGCTTTTGGGGTTCTCTATGACAAACGCAAACTCTGCTGCACGCAGTCGTCAAAGCTATGGGATTTCCATTCTTTGGGTGTCTCTTAGAAATCTTCCCTTCTCCTTCCTCAGATCTGAGAGACTCTGGTATGTGTCACACGACTCTGACATTTTGGGATGGTGCTTTCAGGGCCTGGAAGTGTGGCACAATCCTACAAGCATCTTGGTTTGTAGATCTTAAATATCTAGACCCTTCAGGTATTTGTGCCTTTTCTGCAGAGCTGCTCCTCTTGTGAGCTCTGCTATTGGCATTGCTATCTCTGTCATTGCCCAGGATGAAGAATAAAACCACTATAAAATCACAGATTACAAGTTTCTCCTTAATGTTTTCTTATGAGAATTGTGGAACAAATCAGGATATTTAACTGATCATTCAAAATCTTGAACAATCTACTACTACCAGTATGTCTGAGATTCTCATCCTCTCTCTTTCCTCTAGAGCTAGATGAGATCAAGAATATCAGAAATGTCTCTTGCTTCAAAAGCAGTAGTGCTCAAGATGTTTGGTAACATCGTAGTGCACAAATTGGAGCAAAATTTACAGTATATAGGGTGCAAAAAAATCTGCTTTCTATGTGTTTCTATCAGAACCCAAGATAACTGGTTTATTTCTCTTCATGGTCCACCTTTTCTCAGCACTGCAGCCTTGCCCAGAGTCTTAGGTTGCTGCTAAGGGGCAGTTTCACCATATTTATTCCCCTTGTCCTCTCTGCTCTTCTAGGACTGATCAGGAGGTCAGTCTGCCTTGTTCACTGTGAAATAACTTCTGCCACAGTAATTAGTACAGCTGAGATTAGAAATGTTAGTAAGTATTCACAGAGGAGAGTACTTGCCCCGTATACTCGAGATGTTCAGATGGGGCCTCAGAGCAGCAGGGAGCCTGGACTCCTAAGCAAGAAGTTTGGGGTTTGTTCCATAACAAAAAAGAAAAGATTCTTCAAATTTTAGAGTCTCATCCCTTGAACCAAACATACATTATGCCATTTATTCTTACAGCTAGCTTCGGAGAAATATTATGATGGAAAATCTTCCAAGTCTGCTGAATTGGGCTGTTAGCCAAGCTGAGGGAAATTTCAAAAAGCAGCTTCTCTTCCATATTTTCAGTCCAGAAATACAGCTGCAGTGGGCAAGGGCAGATTTGCCCTTCACTGAGATTTTCTGGCCCCAGTGAGGGCCCAGAGTCCTGCAGACAGATAATACATGCAGTTATTTTGTGCCTCCCACAATTAACTGTGGTCCCCTCCCTGCCTGCATAGATTGGAAGCTTGTGAGTGCATGGTATGCCTGTAGCAGGGTTTAAATTGGGGATGAAGAAAGAGGAGAATTGAGACATGTCCATAAGCATTCAATACTCCAACCCTTCCAGGTTCTGGGGAAAAATCCTGACCACACAAAGAAACCTCAATAGCTTTAGCAACTGTGGTAAATAGTTACACACAGGAAGGTGCTTGGCAAGACCACTCTCTGCTCAGACAATAAGACAGGGGGCCATGTTTCCACATGGATAAACCCTTCTTGCACTAAGTCTTTAATAGGCAGGTGTAGAAATGTCTTCATCATCATGATGCTGTCTTTTTCTGCCTCTTGTGTCCAAGAGTGTCTCACCACGGATATCTGTTTCAGGCTAGCTGCATCCCAAATGAGATTTTTGTTCCCTGCTTCTGTTTGTGTATAACAGCCTCCAAGACTGCTGCAGAGCCAAGGAATGACTGGCTGCTTTTTCAGTCTCAGATATTGGCTCTGTAGAAAGTGGTTCATCATTAGCCTGAGCACTCTTTAACTCATTTGCTAAAAGGAATGCTGCTGTATCCCTCTTTTCTGATACAATTTATTACAGTGGGCAAACAACGTCGTTCTTTCCTTCTAGCCTCTGCCCAGTTTGCTAGGGATAAATGAGTACACACAAAGACATCCAGTCCTAATGTGAATATAATTCAAGGAATGAATTTTCAGTGTCACACGTATGGGTATTTTTTCTCCTGGCAAAAATTGTAAAATTATTTCCATATTTTAGTTTCCTGGTGTCAGCTTTCCAACCTCAGACACTTAAAAAGTTTTTGCTTAAGCTATAAATGCTCTCCTACCATAAATCCTGTGTTAGCCTCAAAAATACCAACTATTTTTCACTTTCTGGGTTGAGCCTCCTTCATGAAGATTGTTTCTGGAACAATGTGATGGATCATGAGTTATAGCTGGGAAGCCTAAAATAAATCCTAATTGAAGTGCAATAGGTTATGACTCTTTTGGAAAAGAGGGAATAGAGGGAGACCAAAGTAATTCAATTAAGGCTGCTTCAAGCTTTTTTCTGTATCAAAAAGCACAACTTTGGAAACCTACCAGAAAAAAAACAAGCAGGTCTCTGTACAAAGTTCAAATGTCACTCTCCTTCTAAAACAGCATGTAAGTGAAAACTGATTAACATCTAATTGACATCAATAAGGCAAACTTTGAAGAATTAAGAGCTGAAGGATCATCTTAGGAAAGACTAATGGAACCAAATGTTGTACGTAAAACTTAGCTAAACATTTATTGAAGGGAAAATAATCTACACTCTATGAAGGAAATATTTACTGAAGAAATAAGAGGACTGGCTCATGCAGATACATATATATAAATGGTAAGATGAGCTCTGTGGAAGACAGGCTCTTTTCAGCATAAATTGTGATTTTAATATTTGTTTTAATTTGCAATGGTACTTCTACAATTTTAAAGTTTACTTCAGATTGTTCCTAATATACAAAACAGGACATGAAGAGCTGCTTCTAAAGTTGTCCTGAAATATGTCATACTGAAGATGTTGAAACCAGCTTTGTCTAAATCTTTACCCTTTCTCCTACAAAAACATTTAAGCTTGAGCAGTACAAGTTTTCCGTTTTGTGGTGCCTGTATTTTCTAACAGACATTAATATTAAATAGCAATGTAAACTAATGAAGAGAGGTCAACTGAATTTTGCACTCCCTAGCCAATATACACATAGTCAGTCCCTTCTTAAGAAGCCATTATTAAAGGAAATCAGAGAAATATAATTGTACACAGGACAAGACTCTAAAACCCAAATTATGTCACCCTGATGAACTCATCTGCTAGATAAGGAGAGTGCAGAAATGTCTGTAACCTTCCCAGTCTCACAAAAAGCAAAAAATTGCTACTGACCCAGCCCCAAAAAGCTTAAATGAATAAAGGGTTGCTCTGGAGTATTTTCTCAAAATATCGCACTATCGTGACACAATATTTTTGTCACAATCTCATTTATGCTAGCAGCATAAATGTTGAACAAAAGTTTGAAGAAAAGCTAAAACATAAACATCAGTATCAACACTACATCTGTGTTTCTGCCACTGCTAGCACCGAGTTACACGAGCTGCAATGTTTCTGTGTTGGGGGAACTCATGGATCCAAGCTGCAGGGTAATGGAGGGAACTGAGAAAGATCTAAGTATCAAATACAGCAATAAACATCCACAAGCCTAAAGAAGCCTCTCTACGGTGTTTCTTGATTGACTCACCTTTCATGTCCTGCAGCTTTTTATGGGGATGATATAAAGAAGAGAGAAGAGAGTCAAAATAAAATCATCTGCGTGACCCAGTTTTCTTTAATGATAATTTTATGAAGCACGTATTACTAAAAGCACATATTAAAACCAACTGAAAGCGTTTGAGTCACCTGTCACAATTTTGTTTTTACAGCTGAGTTTTTTGTGATTAATTCTTGTGCAGGAAAATCAAGCTCATATATTGCTAAGAAAGATAACCAAAGCAGAACAAAAATGTTTTCCTTTAGCTGCAACGTATGCTTCAATATTGCTTTAGGATAGAGCTCAGTGCCTCAAAGAGAAATGCTAAGGTATTTATTTCAGACAGCTGTCATTGGAAAAATCACTTTCAACTGAAACATCTGACCAGAACTATGATTTGCTGCCTAAAAATATTGCATCACTTGAGAAAAAATGGAATTATATATCTTGAAACATAAACATTGTCTTCAGGCTCCCTTATAAAATGCTTGTTCAGTTCTATGGTAGACTTACCCCTCATTTTTATGTTGTAACCTATTTATTTTAGATGTTTAGACAGACCTCTGCTACATGTAGAAGAGGAAACATCAGCAAAACAAACACAGTAGTTAGTAGCTGTGGATTACATTTGCACAAGAAGAGAGAAAATGAACCCTTAGATAAAATTAATTGTGAAAAGAACTCTCTTAGTTTAGTCACATATTGATTTTTGTCTCAGATCTCTTTTCAGTTGCAGGAATCAAATAGAAATCCATGCCATGTCCTTGCTCCTATGACTGTCAGAATTCAGGTTGCCCTGGAGACATGATGCTGCATTTGTAGAAGGATAAGAGAGAGAACTCGGTCCTGCTGTCCTTTGGGGACCATACTCCTGAAATTCTTATGTGGGTCTCCTCTCACCCCTGAGAGCTCACAGACAGACAGCCAAATATTTGTAATGTGAGATGCTACTGTAAATTAAACACTTACTAATGAAAGATCAGAGGGATCACTTTAAAAAGCTAGCTTCCCATTTCTCTGCATGCCTTTGGGAAATACATAATCATGCTTTTTAGCAGCACAGCCACAGGCACTGTATATTTAAAGCAAGCACAACAGCAAAATCTCTGTGTCTTATAAAAAGGTGTTACACTGGATAACGATTAGTAGCATCCTGGGTATAAGAATATGCTCAATTAGAACAGTTCTTAAATCCACGTACATATCTATCCAAATCATTCATCTGTAAGGACTGGAGAGTATCTGCTGGAAATGGAAAATAGAACAAGCCAGCCTCACAGGCAGAGCTTGCTCTTAGTCCTTGGAGGTATGTAAATCCCTTAGCAGGTCAATACATTATTTCCTCTGCCACATATAGGATTTACTACTCCTGTCAGTGCACTGTCCTGTTAATATCATTGCACAAGAGGCTGGAGTTCAGGAAGGACTTTGGTGCTCAGAGAACAAAAGCTTCACACAGATGACATCAAGGCGAGTGCACACGCGCAGCCCCTCTGGGCCTTGGGACAAATGAGTGCAGCTCATCTCCCTCTGCATCGCCCGGCAGTGAATTGAGCACGGAGTGGAAATGAGGACAGCAGTGAGGGAATCTAGGAATATTGACTTCTTTGCCATGTAAGCTGAAAAGTGGGAGCTCTTATGGAGACCTATAAAATGGAAATGGTTTGGAGGATAGTGATAAAGATCCTGTGCTGAGAACAAGAAGTTGCACCCTGCTGCTAAAAGAAGAGAAGCATGAGCACACAAAAGAAAGCAACACTGGTGCTACTCTGCACAGAATGGCATCTTCCAACCCCTGGTGAGAAAATTCACAGTCTTCCTAGGGCGATTGTGAGTGATGCTGGACAGAAATACAGTGATGCACAAGAGATAAGCACGAGGAAAACAAGACTCTAGGCAAAGATGACCACTTTACAAAACCATGTTACTGATGGGAAAAGGAGACATTTTCCTGCAATTGAATGCTTGTAATTTGGGAGGGATTACATACTTTCTGTGAGTCAAGATGTGCCCAAAAGCTTTGCTGAACATCCAGGCCCATGGCTTCTGAATTTGTAGCCAATCAGAAAACGCAGCTGTCAAATGAAGAACTGCCTTGCCCTCATCCTGTCTCCTCAGGTTGTCAGCAGAAAGAGGCTAACAGTCACCGATGGAACTAACCTCAACAAATGCATTAAAAACATTTTTCATCTAACTTCCTTAATAGTTTTCACCTTTGCCATACCTGTGGAAACAAATCCATGGTTTGGATAAACATTTCACTAATTATCTCAGGCTTTGATCTATACCTCTGACGTTGCGCACTGCTTCCCCGGGAAGAAGGCTGTGTTAGAGCTGCCCTGCTCTACTGGAATAGTGAATAAAGCTTTTCTCAGATGTGTTTTAGTACACTCCATTCAAGTATATAATGTGAATAAAGAGGCCCATATTAAGAATCTGCAATAGTTACAAATGTTAATTGCACAGTAACAACTATCAAAAACAATATTCAATGTGATCATGTCTTGCGCTCACCTCAGGGCACACCATTATCATAATTAAAAATGTTATTTAATAACATTAAAAGGGCAAATACAGCTTATAAATTCAATGGATATTAGGTTAATAAATGAGATCTGATAATTAGTTAGGTACAGCTGAACAATTTATGAAGCATTTTAAGAGCTTCCCTAGAGGGGTTGAATAGGGTGATGTGCTTGCTTCCTTCAATAAGCGACAAGAATGAAAAGTAAATAAATAGAGATGTGAAACAGCCTAGTCTCACTCTTACTATGCCCTTCCTCTAAACCTTTTTATTTTAACACCAGAATTAAAATGGCTTTGTAGCAAGGACTTTTGAAAGAAACTATTATTCAGAGCCTAGCCTGATTTGGGACTGAACCTTGCAATATTTTCTTATTGATTGTAGAGTTCTCCACCTCAGTCATGTGCAAAATAATCTTTCCTGTCTTGAAAGGTTTACAGTCTAGGTAATAAATGTAAAAGAAAAAAAAGGAACAATTGTGGTAATGATTTGTCTTCTAAACAGTGAAGCCTTTGGTGTTTCTGCTCATTCTGATATCGTCTCCAGCATGCACAGTCCTAGCATGACCTGTAAATGGTATTTTTCTAAACATAAAGTCTCTAGGGTAATTCTTGAGCAGGTATGAACAAGCCAAGGCTTACTAACAGTATCATGTTAATGTGACTTAATATACTGTTGAGCATTTGAACTGTGATAAATAGCTCGGCTGCAAGGTCTTTCTACTTACTGCAAGGATAAATGCATTAGTTTAAAATCATCTTTGAGGTGAGATGGGATAAGAGCAGACTCAGGGGCCTCTATGATGCTTCAGCTGTCAAGTACCCTGAAAAACCAAGTAACTCAGCTGTTTTTGATGGTGTACCCTTAATGCACAAGGGAAGAGGGTTAAGTGAAGAGCACTGACAGACAAGCTTCGGCTGAGCTTCAGGTGCAGGGACTGAAAACTGTGTAGTGTTACTGCCCCTACAGCTGCAGGAGGGGTACTTTACTCACCTCACTGCTACATCAATCACTATCCATAAAGTCGTACAGATATCAGGGCAAAGGGACAGAACTGAAAGGTGAAGGTAGGCTGTTGTGTTGGTTTTTTTAACCAGTGCAAGATAAGCCTGTCGGTGTCCATATAATTCTACAATCCTATATTTAGCACAAGTCAATAATACATGTAATACATACAATACACACCATTAGCTGATGTGCAGCAATGTGCTTGGGCAGCACTAAATTGAGTACTGTGAGTGTTGCCCCTGTTGGATCCTGAGCCTCCAGTTTGAAGCCAGCTGTGAACATCACCATAGAGAAGTTCAAGAGAAACAGAGAATGGTGAAAGCAATGGAGGGGTTTTAAAAAGGTAAGTGAAAATCGTCAAAGACTGAAGTGCTGCAGCAGAAGAGGAATAATTATTTCTGAAGAAGAAGTAGGATAGTTGGCAGAAGCATTTTTGTTTTAGTAGATGGTTACAGTCAGAAAACATACTCAGAGCCAGACTCTTCTCTGAGAAATACCATTCATGGGTAAAAGGAAGTTTTAAAAAAATGTGTGTTCTTCCAGCAAACAAAGAAAGTCTAATTCGATCAGCTCTGAATCCAAATGAAAACAGGTTGATCTTCAAGCACAGGTATTAGAATGACGCGGCAGATGACTGTAGAGGCAAAAGTAGCAGCGTGTGCTGTACAGTGCTTTGCAAACGGCATGGTTTGGACCCCTATCCATCGATTCCTGCCTCCAGGAGGGAAGCGCAGCGTGAGCGAGCACTGACCTCTAGTGGGCACAGCAATGAGACCGGGGGAAGATCGCCGAATCCAAAATAGAAAGTACGTCATACGCGCCGCTGGCCCAAGGCTTGTGCTTGGCACCTCTGCAAGCCGCCGTCAGCACAGCTTTACTGTTAGCAATCTCTCACTGTCTGTGTGTCAGAAAACATCACGTCTATTGTAAAATCTAGAGGCAACTTTTTCATGGCCAAAAGAAAACAGTGCACACGTAGAATTTGCTTAGTAAGACACGTAAATCCAAATACTGGTCAGTAAATTTAACTGAGGCTACATTGATTCAACTTTTTGGATATTTATTGCATAACTTGGCATTGTTGAGACTGTGTCAGACATTATCAAAGCACCACTGTTTAAAGAAAAAAATCCTAAGGAGACGTGAACATACTCATCATAAATTAAGAGTTTTAGTCCTACTTTTCCTACAACCAAAAATTACAGAATGGTGAGAGTTCATATATTTTCAATGTCTGCCCCAAAGGAGGCTGCTTGCTTCTCACTTTCAAGTTATTTTCCATAGGAAAAATCCTGTAAATATTTTGGAGTTCTTTAAACTATTCCAAAGAAGAAAATTAATCTTATGCACAACATTTTGTAGGGCTTCAGCTGAAACTATTGAAGTTGGGTGTCTCAAACAGGTAACATGCAATACTGACTTCCCTTCCTGTGTTAGCTATGTCATACTTAATGTCATTCATCAGTCTCAACCAGTAGCTAATGAAGACTGGGGTATTTTGTGCTTCCACCACCTTAAGATAGTGATGTTTCTGGAAAATATTTGGTCAAGGAGGATCCATAAACTTGGAGCTTGTATCTGGGTCTTGTAGAAGGATTTAGACACTGGTGTGGGTTTCCTTTGCACCCTGTCTCACACAAGAACTGTTGTCCCCACACCACAGGTACCTACTCTTGCCTCACAACAGCAAGGAAGGGAAGAAGCAGGAGAATCTCAAGACCCATGAATTCCCTACTGCAAGTCTGTGCAAGGAAGGAGGAAGAACATCTATGAGGAGATCAGGATGCCAGAAAATGTAGCAGACTTATCATCTAAATTCTGTTCTAGAGTAATACTGTCTCAATCTTTGATTGATATGAAGCCAATCTGTGTCCCAAAGTTTGGGCCATCACGAAAGTGAGAATAAAATTTATCAGGGTGGCATGCAGTACAGAAAGTGATATTTTGGTTCTGGTCTGTGATGGAATCATCTTGGATGTTCTCAGGAAGAATCCCACCTCTCTCAAGAAGAATCCTTAAAAAAAGAAAGAGAAACAGAAAATAATATTTTTTACATTCTCACATTCCATAAGGCACTATCACTAAGGCAGAAACTCAAGTACCAACTGAACAAACTGTGCCAATATTGTGATTGGGGCTTTCATTTGCTTTTCCTGGGTTTTTTTCTTTCAGTATTAGACTAAAATAATTGCTTTCCTGCAACCAGTAAAACCACATTAAATTTGAACTTTTGTCTATAATCCATAAACTAACAGTGTAACAATAAAATAATAGGTGAAACCCAGCAAAAGTGAGCAAATACCATTCATTCAAGGTATCCTTTGTTGATCTGCAAAGAACTAGAGAATACTTTGTTGAGAACCCTCACCATATTAGTGCTGAATAATACAGTTTCAAAATAATTATTGGTAATGAATGTGGAATTAGTCTTTTGTTCCCTCAGGAGGCTTACCTTGTTGCTCTTCTGATATCAATATAAGGACTTGAAGAATCAAATAGTCTCACACACTTGGGATCAATTCTGTGAAATTCTTTTGCTGATTCATGAGGAAGTTTATAGCAGCAAGGTCCCACAGATGGGCCCAGCACCACAAGGATATCTTTCACGTTACAGCCATATTCAGATACCATAGCATTTATTGTGGCCATAGACACTCCTAACAATGTGCCTTTCCATCCTGTGAGAAATGAGAGGTTGAAAAAAATTGGTAAAAATTTTCTATTAATTTTCTAGCAGCTAAAAATATATGCAATTATTAAAGGTATAAATTAGGAGATGTATTTATACCTTAGACACCCCCCCCCCCCCAAAACATACACATTAACAGCTATTAGTTTTCTGATATAATTTTGTGGAGATGGAAACTAGAGAGAAGTGTTTAGATTAGAATTCCAGAGTTCTTTTTCCCAAGTGTCCTGGTTTGAGCAATTCGAGTGTACCTTACAGCTCCTCTGTGCTTGAAACATTTAAGTGGGAGTATAACAGAAATAAATCAGAAATGTATTTTTATAATATGGTCAGAGTGGTTTAATGCTGTTTTAGAAAAAAAAAAACCAACAAACCAGGCTCAAGCTAGAGACACTTTTTGGAATAGACAGAAGCCAAGTTTGCACTTGGGCATTTTTTGGAATAGATAGAAGAAAGCCCAGCTTTGAGTTCTCGTATCTCAGTTTGAGTCCCAGGAAATCTTTGCATTGAACAGGGAGTGCAATTCCTACCAGAATGAGCAGCACCACAGACTTTTCTGACAGGATCAGCAAACAGCACGGGTATGCAGTCAGCACCTGGAGCTGCCAGCGTGACACCCTTCTGATTTGTAACTATTCCATCATAGTTGTCAGGCTCTGTCTTTCCCATAATACACACAGCATTAGCGTGATCAGTCTGTCAAAACAAAACCAGAATGTAGACAGTGATATGGCTGCAAAACAACGCAGCTCTGACTAGTACAAGGTTTTTCCTTTGACAAGAAACACTCTTCTGCACTAACTGATTACGAATGGAAATCAGGTGCTCCCTTGTTCAAATGCCATGCAGATGCATCAGCAGAAAGCCCGATAGAAGTGATGGTGTGTTTTTCTTTTAGGATAAAGTGCTCTGATAATTTATCTGATTCTTCTACTCTGTGGTAAGTTAAAGGTTAGAACAGACTTGAAAGAATCTGTGCTGCTTCTCCGTATTATGCCACATGGCTGATAGTTTGGATGCCTATTCCCCCAGATAAACTGCCAGCATAAATGTTTTAATTGTCCTGCTTATCACAAGTTCTTGCTGACAAAGATAAGAATACACTTATCTACAATTTAGCCAGGGATACATGAAGGAATAGCTGACCCATTTACTTGAATGCATTGTTTTATAAGATACCTTAACTCTGCAAAAAGCCTCTGGGTTAAATCCTGCAGCATTAGCTAGCCGGCGGAGATTTTCTTTAACAACCACTTGTGGGTCCCTCCGCTTGGAACTGCTAAAGAGGTTGCAGGAGCTTAGAGTTGGTATGTAGGAGATCCCACCTGTCCTTGTGGTGAACCCATGTAAGAAAATGTCATCTGGCAAGACAAGAAAACACAACAAATAATTGCTTTCCGTGCAAGACCAGGCCACCTATTACATGGGTATATATTGAAGAAAGCTGGAATCAGCCAATCAAGTAGAGTATTGCTTTACCTTGTATTTAGCTGTGGCATGTAAATTTAAGGGTCCCTAATTTCCTTCTTGCTCATAATCATGCCATGGCAGGGACATTGAGACATCAGGTGTGTCTGGAGCTGAAGACCAGCAGAAACTCTTATCCTGCCTTTCCAAATGATGATGGTAACTCTCAAAATGTGTAATTTCCACATACAAAGGAGGAGGTTTTATGGTCTGCCCTCACTAAACCCAGGACTGTCTTTCCTTGGATCATGCCCAGGCCTGGAACTGTCTTGCCAGGCTTTCGCTGTATTTCTATTGACACTTCTCCATCCTATAGACATGATATACTATTACAACATCATATAGAGTTATTTGAGTTATTTGAGGCCTGGAGGTATTTCCTAATCTCACCCATTCTGCAACTCCCTTGAAGAAGTATGCTTGGTAACACTGTCTGTAAAATCTCTTAGCTGGAACTCTCTTTACCTGGGATCAGAGAAGATCTGAGGATGGTGAGCTCCCCTTGCAGGCTTGGCAGGCTTTCCAAGTACATCTGAATCTCATTTCGGATGAGTGCCACATCCTGTGAAGGAAGTGTTTGCCCTTCATGCAGAGGTTCAGGTATCTGCAGGTTTTCACAGTCAGATACCATGTGTAAATCCTCGAATTCAAATTGGTAGACTGCTGTAAAGAGGTGGTCTATATATACTTTCATTAAGTCTTTTCTTAAGGTAGGTAGAATAACTTTGATGATGCTCAGGTCTTTTTCATCCAGTCTCTGTTTGATGGTGTACAAAGCCGCAGCTGTAGTCTGGGCACATACCACCTCCGGTCTTCTCTTCAGACTCTGAAAACCTCTCAGAGCTGGAAGCAAGAACTCTTGTTCACCTTTCCTTTCACTCCCCTGCCTCTGGCAACACATGACATAAACACACGGAGCATGGATGGAAGAGCATTTCTCAATAGTTTCCAGTGTGTTGTGTAGCAATCCTTGGATGTTGTTCTGCAAGTTGGCTGGGAGGCTGAACAGATCTATCAGTACTGCTTCCATCATATTCCAGGATATTTAAAGGTTTCTACAGCTGCCAAGTAGTTACAAAACATGAAAAACAAACAAAAAAGGGAAGAACAGCACTATTAGCCCAGACACAGAATCATGTTAATTAGTGACACTGCATAGAGAAGGTACACTGCAGTTAATTACTGACTTGGACTTTCCCAGCTGCATCAAAAGAAATTGCAACAGAAGAAAACTAGTGGAAATGGGAATAATTATGTATTTATTTAAGCACTTAGGTGTTTCCCTACCACCCTGCCTACCTCAGGTCTTTCCCAGGTCACTGATGATGAAAGGTTGGTACATAAGATTAGATTTATTGAATCAATTAACCCACATAAGCCTAATGGATCTTCTTGACATCTGATTGATGGGTCCTCCTCCAGTTTCCATGATGCAAACAAATACAGAGGTCCCTTAGCTTCCTGGGACTGGAGGAGTTTTTGTAACAATTTCTTTGAAGGTGTTTAACATACTTATGTCTGAGGTGGAGCTCATGTCTGCTACCCCTCCTGGCAGTAGGGTGCTGAGCTGTGAGGGCAATGACATTTTTTCCTACAGGCCTTCACAAGACCTTTTGTACTTCTCTCTTTTGCATTTCCAAAAGTATTGACTTGCTAATTTCTGACTTCTCTGTGAAGGGGCACATGACCACAATAGTTCTTCTTTTCAGTATGCACAAGAACTCAGCACAGGTTACTGAAACTTTACCTAGTAAGGAAAGAAGTACTTAGAACCAAATTAAAGTAATAAAATACTATGCACAGCTTCCTGCCTCAGCTTTTCCTCTCTGCTGGCTGCACTCTGCTCTGAAATCAAGATGGGTTAAGCTTATCCAATATTATCCTATCATTCACATTTTGTCTTGTGGCCCTTGGTGTAATTCCAGTTTTGGTGGTTTGTTTTTTCCCTTTGTGAACTTTGTTGATCCAAGCCCAGCTAGGCCTACCTGTGGGAACTTGCCAATCCATCTCTTCCTCTCTCTGTTGCTATGAGAGTCTATTTTACATATCCTCTCAGAAGTATCTTACTTTATTTTCTCTCTCTTTGATAATCTTTCAGTTTCCAGTGCAGGTATCCAGAGATCTGGAGCAAAAGGCTAGGTCCCTCCGCTTTGGGAACCTCAGAGACACCTATTTAGATTTCATGACTAAGTATTGTGCTTGATCTAGGAGAAATATAAGCACCCTTACCACCAGTTGTAAGACCCCATAATAATTTAGAGTATTCTTTAACACCATCATTTCTTTTGCATAGCAACAAATTGTGCATGAATATTAATTTACTTGTAGGAAAATTCATATCTTTGCAGGAAAGAAAAACTTGAGAATCTTTTAAGTCTTTGAAAACAATGCTCTGCTACCAGAGCTGACCACACCAAATAATGCCTTGCCCTATTTCCCTGACCTAAGACCTCATTTTCCTGTGACCACATGAATGGTCTGGCTTCACATTACTTCATTATCCTGCAAAAATACTATTTCTGAGTGTACTTGAGGCCTATCATTATGGTAGACATGATGTACTCCTTGGCATTTTATGGTTGACAGTGGATTCCCAGAGTTTCTACACTGAAATGAGAGGTCAAAGACCTTTCTGGTTTTAAAGGACAGTTTGTTTAGAGAAGATTTTACAGAAAACATTCTGTATTTTCTTCATTGTTCTTTTCCCCAGACTGGAAGAAAAATAATCTTGACTGAAAATGATGTTTTCCTTTCTGCGAATTGAACACTTACAAAGATTAATCAGCAACTATCAAAACAGATGAACTGAAAGTATCAAAATGTGATAGCAGATAAAAGCAACTGCCAAGGAATTTATGACTCTTGATTTTGTTCAAAGTATTATTTACACACAGCTGATAATGGATTTTAGAGGAAAGAGCTTGCTAAGAAAACAGTGCTGAAACAGACTCATGCCAAAGAACCATGACTTGGGAAATCAGAGTATTTCCTTCCCTACCCTGACACTCTCTGTGGGAGGCCTGTCTGAGTGTGACATGATCCCAATCAAGGTACAGCTAATAGTCCCAGGAAATACAGTACAACAGAGGGGTGTAGTGGAAAAAGAGATTATTGCTCCACTTCAGATATGTCAGTAGTGGAAGGTAAGTAGAGTTGATTGCTGTCCTCATACTTGCCCAGAAAAATACCACCAAAGAAAGGGTGGAAGGCAAGTGTTTGATGAAGGAGAGGTAATTGCCTACATTGTTATTAAGTTGTGTATGCACTGCAAAAACTCCACAGGGGCAATTATTGGGATGCACACATAGGAAAAATGGGGCTGATTCACCCTCGTATCCTTCCGGCTTTGCTTCACAGAGTCCTAGTGAGGACAGTGGTGTCAGAGTAAATTTGTTTTCAATCATAGCAAAACTGATTTCTTTCTACATCACTCCAAAAAACCCTTCTCAAAATACAGGCTTTCCAAACATAGCAATGTTTTAGCTTATGGGAAATACATTCCTGGTTATTCAGGTTTTAATCAACATGCTCTACAGTCCCAGTGTTCCATGGGAAGCCACATCCAAAAAAATAAGTACATTTATTAAGGAGTTGAGAGTTTTAGTACACAATTCAAGACAAATACTTGCACAAACTTGAAGGCAAGGCCATCCATTAGCCATTTTCTCACTCCCTGAAATTGTCAGTACAAACATTTGGAGGTTAATGAGATTCTCTTGCACAGACATCAAGAAACAGGAGATCAAAGAAAATTATCAATAACGATAAGAGAGGTGAGGAGGGTAACAAGTGCAAAAAGTAGAAAAGCCAAGTGAATAAAGAAAAGGAACAATCAAGGAAATAAAACCAGGCTGCAGACAAGAGAGAGCCCAGGGTAGAAAAGAGATGCAAAAAAGCAATTTTCAAGAACCCCAGAAATCTAATTCTAAAAGTTCACTGTTGGCCAAGACAAGATTGCTGGCAATTTCCTGCATCTTTGAATCCTGCTGGTCATCTTATATTAGTAGAGAAACTGAGAGAACAGACATAATTTTTTGAAAATTAAAATGACAAGAGTTATTTAACATCTGCCAGAGAGAGATGCCCTGAGAAAGAAAACAGGTCATTAAAGCAGCCCAAACGAACAGTGATAAGAGCACATGTGTAAAATTTCAAAAAGAGCAAACACAAAAAAGAGAATCTTAAAAACAGGGAAAAAAGTAAATGCATTCAAGCCTCTTAAACTGGATTAATATAAAGCATTCTTCCTCTTTTAACCTAGGTTTTTTTAGGCAAGGTTGAAGAAACAGGAATCACCACATACAATGGAAATACTGAAGCACATGTAGTTATCATAAACACAGGAGTTTACTTACACAGGTGGACAATCCTTTTAAATTCTGAAAGGTACCATCTGATAAAATGCACAGACATTGCCAGCTTTATATATCTCAGTTCTTTCAGCCTTGGAGCTGATTTGTACAAGCTGGAGATCCCTATTCTATGTAAGACAGTAGTGGGAACCTGTATTTCTTCTTTTTGATGGGACCCTGCTTCGCTGCTGATTCCACCGGAAAGAACAGACCGTACCGCAAGGCACTGAGATGATTAACAAGTGCCTGAGGAGCGCTGAACGCGGAAGCAGCGTTAGCCCTGCCGTGCAGCTCCCTGCTGTGGTCACACCTTCTGCTACCCCAGCTTTGCACAGCCCCACACCAGCTCAGAAAGACATGGAGCAGCCAAACAGGGCAACAACACCAAGATGTTCAAGGAAAGTTTGTGCAGAGTGAAGGAGTTTCCTTTTCTGAGCTGTAGCTGCATGCTCTGGTGAAGAATTTGGCAGCCAGTCAAGAAAGAGCATATTCTGGACCCAGACTGAGAGGTTATGCAGTGTCAGCCTTAGGGGCCACAGGCCCCAAATGAGGATGGCAATTTCTCCTTGCAGCAGTCGGAAATTTCACAGAGCTTAGTGAAAAAGTCTTAATCCTTTGACAGGACAATGCGAATATTAAAAGGCAAGTAAGGAAATGAGGGATTTGTATCAGGCTTTGTGCAAGAATCAAATGATAATAAATACATTTTCTCAGCTCTGTTCAAATCATAGTCATGACAGTTAAGTATGCACCAACAGCAGAGTAGGACAAGAAAAAAAGGACAGTAATTTTTTAATGGACAGAGGAATTAATAAAATCTGGTTTCCCATGAATCACTGTCTCCTGTTCCTCCTTTCCCCACAACCACAGTAAACCTACATTTCTGCCAGGCTCAGAACACACATAGGGAGTGCTCTGCCGTTTGCCCTTCTGCTATTCCTTTCAGCATGTACTGGGCAGACGGATGAGAGCTGAATCCTCCTGGTTCTCCCTCCTGAAGGGAACCAATGAGGCTGTCTTGTCCTTCCCCACCCAGACATGTCCTTTCCTGAAGCTGCAGAAATTGGTCATCTCTGAGGCTTTCCACCCCACTGCCAAATGTGACTGAGCTAGGTCATTAAAAATTAACAGGAGAACTACTTGGTGGAGAGAAACCAACGCAATCATTTTCTTTCCTTCAGCCAGACTAAGGAAGTAAAACTAATTACTGGGGTTATTTTCGGTGCAGAATGCTGAGAAAGAAAAGGTCAGAAAATATTCAGGGTACAAAGCAATATTGAAAAATGACAAATTGACATCTCCAGCTGAAATATTAGATTCAGCTGATGCCACTTCAAAAAAGGAATGAAATAAACAGCGCATATGCAGAGATGAGCAATTAGATTATAAAATAATTGTTAAAAATATGTATAAGTGTATATTTATTTTTATATGTAAGTTAATATTATATATAATATATAATAAAGTAGCTTAATATAAAATATATTTATAATTTTAAGTTAAATATGTTATAAAAATATTAAAATTACAAAATAGTTAAGTTATAAAATCAAATTATAAAAATAGTGCGATTTAGGGCTCAAATCCTTTAGCTGGAGTTCAGAGGAGGTCAAGCAGGCCAAAGGCAAGTCCGTGACTATAGAACAGGGCATGGCATAGGCCAGGAGGAACCGGACCACATCTCTTCTCCTTCGTAACCCAGCGCTGCTCGGGAAAACTTGATGTCCTCTGCACAACCAATGATGGCAGCAAGTGCAGTTTAATACACTGAGTGGGGTAGCTCGGGGAACGTGGGAGCGAAGGGCGCTGAGCAGGACGGCCTCAGGCACGGCCGAGCCGGGGACACCAACGCCACGCCGCGAGTGGCGAAGGTGCCGCCTGTTTCCTGAGGGGTTATCCTGCCGTGTTCCCTCGGGCTCCCGGCGGGATCAGCCCCTCTCCCGGCGGGATCAGCCCCTCGCCCGGGGGGATCAGCCCCTCTCCCGGGGGGATCAGCCCCTCTCCCGGCGGGATCAGCCCCTCTCCCGGCTGGATCAGCCCCTCTCCCGGCGGGATCAGCCCCTCTCCCGGGGGGATCAGCCCCTCTCCCGGAGGGATCAGCCCCTCTCCCGGCGGGATCAGCCCCTCTCCCGGCGGGATCAGCCCCTCTCCCGGGGGGATCAGCCCCTCTCCCGGGGGGATCAGCCCCTCTCCCGGGGGGATCAGCCCCTCGCCCGGCGGGATCAGCCCCTCTCCCGGGGGGATCAGCCCCTCTCCCGGCGGGATCAGCCCCTCTCCCGGCTCCCCGTGCCCCTGGGCTCCCCCAGGCCCGGGCCGGCCGTGGCAGGGACGGGCGGCCTGAGGGACGGGCGGCCCTGAGGGCGCTGCGGGTGCCGTGAGGCGGCCGCGGTAACGCGAATATTGAGAGCACGGCCTCAGGCATTTAAGATGCTCTTAAGGTACTTTTAAGAGTTACCACGGCGCTCATAAACTGAGGATCTGCCCTGCAGAGAAGCCGGATGAACATCGCAGTATTTTGTTTTATGAGATTCTGCAAGAAGATGTTCAAATTCTCAGTGATTAGCTTTGAGTAACCTGTTCTTGATAATTAAAAATGAGCCAAATGAAATAATGTATCGATCTGCGAATCTATGGGAAAACCCTTAATGTTGTTTTGTCAACAGTAACTAAATGGAATGAAGATAAAACAACTCACTTATTTCCTGTTCCTCCAGTTCACTTCTGCCTAAAATGGCCAAGCAAAATTCCCAATCACTAGCTGAAGTTGTAAAACAAGTTGCAGAGCAGCAGCATTCACAGGTGTCAGAGATAGGAAAAAGCAAAACAGTTCTTTTCCAATTGCAGGTAATAAACCTTCTTTAGATTAGTTTAATCAATTATTTTTTTCATTAGAGGAGGAACTCTATTCCTATGAACAGGAGAAGCTGATGGTACTTAATGAGCGAGTGCATTTAAGTATAAGGCAGCTATTCTGTTCCTGTGTGTGGCATTTAGGCTCAGCCAAAACTGTGGGTGTGTATGGTTGGTTGTAAGGCCACAACATAGCTAAGACTTCATTAGAGCAGGTAAAACTTCTGTTTGTTACTTGGAAAAACAAAACAAAAATACTAAGCTGAACCCAGAAAGCAAACCCATAACAACTAACTGCAAAATTAGAGCTTTTTGAATTTTTGTTATGGTAATTTCCTGAGAAATTGTGGGGGAAGGATTTTTAAATCCCCCCCCCCCCCCCGATTTTCACCAGACTATTTTTTTTTTTCTTAGCATCCTTTTTTTGACACAAAATACTTCTTTCCCTTCTTATGTTTGAAGTGGGTGTTCTAAATAGTTATTAAATACTGGTACGATTCATTATTATTTTGTAGAACACTGGATGTGTGCAGCTTCTGTGAAAACTGTGTGATCATTTCTCATCTCTCAGAGAATTTATTAAGCTTTCAGTTATTATTTAACCTTCAAGATCAAATTTCTATTGAGAAACTTACTTTTAAGTCTGAGAAAAGATGAGCATGGAAGAATGCAAATGGAAGTAGCAGAGTTCCAATTATAACAACTGTGCATAGCTCTACAACTGAAATAATTGATATTTGAAATTTTGCACAAAGATAATATTTCTGAAGTAGCAGTGAAAGCTTGTACTGCTTAGGAATGTCAGTGGACTGGCCACACATTACAAGAAGGTGTCTCCTATATCCCATAGTACAGTCTGATGATGCTGCAACAATAATTTGTGATCAAACTATTTAAAAACATGTATCTGTTTTTAAAAAGACCCACTGAACTTTAAAGCCCTAGGTAATCACAGGTTCTTTCCAACCCTGATGATTCTGTGATTTCTTATGATCTAGTTAGTTGAAGTACTACTTTCTGGTTTTGTTCACTTCTCATCAGTGAGATGACGTAGAGGCCTTTTTAGGATTAGTTACATATTTCTTGGGGGGTTGCAAATAGCTGGGATTAATTCAACTCTCAGCTACTACTGTGATGAAGGCAGGATTAAAAACTTCAGTTGAACAGTCTAGTTAAGCTCCATCACCTGACACACCCCTCTATGTGTTTGTGTGGGTTTGCAAGGCATCTTTTGGCACCTTTAGTTATTTTTAGTCTGATTAGGACTTCACCAGATTTAAGCTCTAAA
The DNA here is from genome assembly GCA_036785705.1 of Acanthornis magna. Taxonomy (NCBI): domain Eukaryota; kingdom Metazoa; phylum Chordata; class Aves; order Passeriformes; family Acanthizidae; genus Acanthornis; species Acanthornis magna. The sequence goes on from JAWUZG010000090.1 coordinate 22,944,751, forward strand.
CAAACGTTAGGATTGGGTTTGATCTGCCACATCCTATATGTCTTGCAAATGTGAGGAACTTAAAGTGAGTTCAAGGATACCTTATTTCATATTTTAGACTCAATCTAAGGGGAGAAGACTAAGATACTATTCTTGCATTATGCCTCTAACTTGATGATATTAAGAAATGGAACTCTAATTATCTTCCATTCAAACAACATTAGACAAGTGAAAAGGAAGATTATTGAATAAATATGAATTACAGTGTTTAACTAGACATTTCATATCTTCCCCCAAAAAATGTTTTTAAGTGAACACTGAAATATTTTCCAGGCAAAGCTTCAGGAGCTAGAAAAAGAAATGAATTCTGTTCTGTTAGAAACAAAGACAACAGAAAGGGAAATACATCTGCAAGATGATGCCATAGAAGTGACAAAATATCAGTGTGAAAATCTGGAGGCCCAAGTCAGAGCCCTGTATTCTGAAAATTTAAAGTTGAGGTGTGATGCAGAAACAGTACAAGAGGAGTTTGAGATGATACTTGCAAGAAATAATGAATATCGGAAAAAAATAAAAGATCATAAACATCTCTTTTGGGAGATGGAAAGTAAAATGCCAGTTATGATTGAACTTGCTAAAAAGAAAGCTGTTGTTGAAGAATTAAAGACAAAGAAAGAGAAGTTAATGCATGATTTCCAGAATCCAGAAGGATCTGTTATAAAACAAGTGCAGGTACTATATTTCCTTTTTATTTCTTTCCTTTAATGTGAAATAATATAGACATAATTTATATAATACGATTATTTTGTCTAATATGTTTGTGGTTCATGAGGGACTGACTACAAGGGAATATAGGTAATTTATAATGCTGCATTAATTGAAGAAATTTTTACTTCGGTATGCAATGAAAAATATAATCAGCTATTGTTATCTGTGTAATATCGTAAAAGACAGGCTTATACTGTGTGATCAAATGAACTCAAATATGAAAATATTACAGAGCTGTAAATTAAACTTTATCTTTGGATAAACTTACATGGACACTGTTCAGAATTCTGTGGAAGATTTCCATATTGTTACATTTTTCAGGTAAGAACACAATATTCTTTAAACTTTGCTGTCAACAAAATAAATTTGAGCTGTTTTCCAGCAGGAGGTGGATTTGATGAGATGGTGAAAGAAATAAGAAGAGAGGAAAAATATATTTGTTATTCTAATCAAACATTGTTGTTTTTACTTGACCGAATTGCAATTTTTAATAAAAACAACCATGTAGGAATTTTTCACCAGAAAATTTTACCAATATATGGACAAACACAAGTACAAAGTAGAAACGGGGTCATGGATTTCAACTCTGATGGAACTTGCATTATTGAAAATCTGGTATTACTCTATAAATGTAAATTGATGAAAATTTGTTTGTATAACAGATCTTTCAATACGGATAAATAAAGACTAATTAACACTGTATTTTCCTATGAGAAAGAAAAATATATCTCAAATATTAAATTATTTTCAGTTTTGCTATTAATCAAATTTTAAACAAAGACCACCAAAATGAGCTCGAAATTGTCATGATTTTCATATTTCAGTTCGAGAGTATATATTCTTACAGGTTAAAAACCATGTTATAAAATATTTAATAATTAATTTTAATTACTCTTCCAAAATTATTATTATTTTAATTACTATTAATAGGTTTATTGTGAAATTGTTTTTTATAGATCTTTATCTCATCTCTATTAATTGACACTGTTAAAATGAGACATTTTTAATGAGTTTAATAGGTATAGATGTACTGTGCAACCTTTCAAGGAGTGGATTTCTGTATCTTGACTTACATCTGCAGGAAGAAATCACACTTTTAAAAAGCGAAATCAGAACATTGAAAGATTTCATTAATAGAAAAACAGATTTGCTGGAAGAAGAGAAAAAAAAGCATGCTAAGCTTAGAAAAGAAATTGAGGTGAGTAATTTGAATAAAATTTAATTACAGCTCTCCTGACAGAATGTAGATAATGTGAAAGAAGTTTGAAGCACTTTATACACCATTTCTGGCTATGCATTGTTCAAGTATATGCAGTGATGATGCTGTCTTAAATTCTGTGTACTGATAGTCTTTCTAAAATTCAGAGCTTAATTGTTCAGAACATTTTTTCCTGCGGTCTTTTAAAAAGGAGTTAATCTGTGAACTTTTTGAATGATTCCCTGAAAAAAAAGGAGGTCACTGAATGTGGTAATAAAGCAAAATGCACATTGTCTTCGTTTGATAGACAGGTGTCTGCTTAGGAAGATGGGAACCTTCCTTAGAACAGAGAATGTGAATCCCCTTCCCTCCGAATTATTATAACTTTAGAATCAAGGGCTCTCAGGCAAAGGTATGGGAAAAGGAATAAGAGTTTTTTTTACTAGTATCTATACTGAGGCAAACAATCAGTAACAAAAAACAGTAAACAAGGTAAAAAAACAGTAAACAAAACCAAAAAACTCGGTGGCAAATGTCCCTGGACTGTCAGGCACTTTCCCGGTTGGTGCAGTCACGGTCACGGCCAGCAGGAGCGCTGTTGGGCTCCTAGACCAGCCGGACAGGTGCGATGACTCCCGGGAAGCTGCAGATGGCGCTGTGGCGCGAGGTTGGATCTGTGTCACGCACAAAATGGCCGACGGGCTGGAGCAGGGTGGAGCGCAGATGGACGGGGGGCGCAGCAGAGAGCCCAGAGCCGGGAGATGGAGCGGCTGGGTCAGCCCACCCGGGCCAGCCAGCAGAGGAGGCGGCAGGAAACTCCGCAGTTGGGGCAGGCAGGGTGCGGGGCAGCAGGCAGGGCGCGGGGTGGTGGCAGGCGGGGGTCCCGTTCCGCTGCAGTGCAGCTGGGAGATGCACCCTCCCGGAGGGGAAGAGATGATTGGAGTCCCGTGCCCCGAGAACTCACCCACCAGGTAGAGAAAAACTAGTGCAAAGCCGGGCTTTTCTTTTCCTGCAGTCGCAGCCAAAAAAAAACGGAGAGCCGTTCCTTCCACTGCTGTCTCCTCCGAGACTTGTGAGCGAGTCCGTGTGTCGTTATCAAGTCTTGCTATCTCTTGTTCCCGTGCCCGCCCAGCCAAAAAGTCTTTGTCTCTTTTGTGAGAGTAAAATGTCCTCTAAGTACCGATCGTTACTTGCCTAGCAACAGAATGGGAAAAATTCCACTTCCCCCCCCCAACCTCCAACATTATCCACCCCGAATTTTTTCCATTCCAACATATTACATTGAACTTAAGCCTTTAAACTATATACATACAAGCATTACTCTGAATATACACATACAGATATGCATACAGGCACCGTGTTATGGGCAGTTCAACCCCAACTGAGGTCTCCCTGAGGTATGCATCGTGTCTCTCCATCCTCTTGCATCACCCACCAGGTACACCCTGGTCCTTGAGCAAAGACAACCCCACGGGTGGGTCTATCTTTGCTCAAGGCAGAATTAATCCAAACAGTTTTCCCCAGCATGCCTCTCATTTGCACTACTGGAACCTTATCCCCGTCTGCTGTTTGCAAGGGTTCAGATTGGGCAGGGCCAGCCCTGTTGGTGGAGCCTCGGGTGTTAACTAGCCAGGTGGCCTTGGCTAAATGCTGTTCCCAATTTTTGAAAGTCCCCCCACCTAAAGCCTTCAAGGTGGTTTTTAGCAGGCCGTTGCATCGCTCTACTTTACCAGCAGCAGGTGCGTGATAAGGAATGTGGTACACCCACTCAATGCCATGTTCCTTAGCCCAGGTGTTTATGAGGCTATTTTTGAAATGAGTCCCGTTGTCCGACTCAATTCTCTCAGGGGTACCATGCCTCCAAAGGACTTGCCTTTCAAGGCCCAGGATGGTGCTGCGGGCAGTGGCATGAGGTACAGGGTAGGTCTCCAGCCACCCAGTGGTGGCCTCTACCATTGTGAGCACGTAGCGCTTGCCGTGGCGGGTTTGAGGCAGTGTGATGTAATCGATCTGCCAGGCCTCCCCATACTTATATTTGGTCCACCTTCCCCCATACCACAGGGGTTTCACCCGCTTGGCTTGCTTGATGGCGGCGCATGTCTCACAGTTATGGATCACCTGGGAGATACAGTCCATAGTTAGATCCACCCCTCGGTCTCGTGCCCACTTATAGGTGGCATCTCTGCCCTGATGGCCTGAGGCATCATGGGCCCATCGGGCTAGGAACAACTCTCCTTTGTGCTGCCAATCTAAATCTACCTGTGACACCTGTATTTTTGCAGCCTGATCTACCTGTTCATTGTTTCGGTGTTCCTCATTAGCTCGGCTCTTGGGGACATGGGCATCCACATGACGGACTTTCACAGGTAGCTTCTCTACCCGACTGGCAATGTCTCGCCATTCGTCAGCAGCCCAGATTGGTCTTCCTCTACGTTGCCAGTTGGCCTTTTTCCATCTTTCCAACCAACCCCACAGAGCATTGGCTACCATCCATAAATCAGTGTACAGGTACAGCTTTGGCCACTTCTCTCTTTCAGCAAGGTCCAGGGCCAGCTGAACAGCTTTGAGTTCAGCAAGTTGGCTTGATCCACCTTCTCCTTCTGTAGCCTCTGCGACCTGCCGTGTGGGGCTCCATACAGCTGCTTTCCATTTTCGGTTTGCCCCCACAATGCGACAGGAACCATCAGTGAAGAGAGCGTAGCGTGTTTCATCTTGCGGCAGTTGGTTGTACGGTGGAGCTTCCTCTGCGCGAGTCACCTGTTCCTGCTCCTCTTCATCGGTGAGACCAAAGTTTTCACCTTCGGGCCAATTTGTAATTATTTCCAAGATCCCAGGGCGATTCGGGCTTCCAATACGGGCGCGCTGCGTGATGAGGGCAATCCATTTACTCCACGTGGCATCGGTGGCGTGGTGGGTAGAGGGAACCTTTCCCTTGAACATCCACCCCAGCACCGGTAGTCGGGGTGCAAGAAGAAGTTGTGCTTCCGTGCCAATAACTTCTGAGGCAGCTTGGACGCCTTCATAGGCTGCCAGAATTTCCTTCTCTGTGGGAGTGTAGTTGGCTTCGGACCCTCTGTAGCTTCGGCTCCAGAATCCCAGTGGACGACCTCGAGTCTCACCAGGCACCTTCTGCCAAAGGCTCCAGGACAGACCGTTGCCCCCGGCTGCAGAATAGAGCACATTCTTCACTTCTGGTCCTGTCCTGACAGGGCCAAGGGCTACCGCATGAGCGATCTCTTGCTTGATCTGGGCGAAGGCTTGTTGTTGTTCAGGGCCCCAGCGGAAATCATTCTTCTTGCGTGTCACCAGGTAGAGAGGGCTCACAATCTGGCTGTACTCAGGGATGTGCATCCTCCAGAAGCCTATGGCACCTAGGAAAGCTTGTGTCTCCTTCTTGTTGGTTGGTGGGGACATCGCTGTGATTTTATTGATGACTTCGGTGGGAATCTGACGCCGTCCATCTTGCCACTTCACTCCCAGGAACTGGATCTCTTTGGCAGGCCCCTTGACTTTGCTCCTTTTGATGGCGAGACCGGCTTCCAGAAGAATCTGGATGATTTTCTCTCCTTTCTCAAACACTTCTTCTGCTGTGTCCCCCCACACAATGATGTCATCGATGTACTGCAGATGTTCTGGAGCCTCACCCTTTTCCAGTGCAGCCTGGATCAGTCCGTGGCAGATGGTGGGACTGTGTTTCCACCCCTGGGGCAGTCGGTTCCAGGTGTACTGCACGCCCCTCCAGGTGAAAGCAAACTGAGGCCTGCACTCTGCTGCCAGAGGAATGGAGAAAAATGCATTTGCAATGTCAATAGTGGCGTACCACTTTGCTGCTTTGGACTCCAGTTCATACTGGAGCTCCAGCATGTCTGGCACGGCAGCGCTCAGCGGTGGAGTCACCTCGTTCAAGGCACGATAGTCCACAGTCAATCTCCAGTCTCCATCAGATCGGCGCACAGGCCAGATGGGGCTGTTGAAGGGTGAGTGGGCCTTGCTGACCACCCCTTGGCTCTCCAGCTCACGGATCAGCTTGTGGATGGGAATCACAGCATCTCGATTCGTTCGGTACTGCCGGCGGTGCACTGTCGAGGTGGCAATTGGTACATGTTGTTCCTCCTCCTTTAAGAGTCCAACTGCAGAAGGGTTCTCTGACAGTCCAGGCAAGGTGTTCAATTGCCTAACGCCCTCTGCCTCAACAGCAGCTATTCCAAAAGCCCACCTGAGTCCTTTCGGGTCTTTGAAATAGCCATTCCGGAGGAAGTCTATGCCCAGAATACACGGGGCCTTTGGACCAGTCACAATGGGATGTTTCTGCCACTCCTTCCCAGTCAGGCTCACCTCGGCTTCCACCAGCGTCAACTCTTGTGATCCCCCTGTCACCCCAGCAATAGAAATGGGTTCAGCCCCAACATGTCCCGATGGCATTAGGGTACACTGCGCACCTGTATCAACTAATGCTTCATATTTTTGTGGCTCTGATGTACCAGGCCATCGAATCCACACAGTCCAAAAGACACGGTTTTCCCATGCCTCTACCTGGCTAGAGGCAGGGCCCCTCTAGCCCTGGTTATCATTCCCTTCCTGAGCATGCATTCCACCGTCAAGGGAATCTGACACAACATTTTCCCTTCTGTTGTACTCAGCAGGTTGGCTACAGGAAGCTGAGGCTACCTTGGCTCTGGCAGAACCCCCTCGGCTAGCGTTGCCCTCCTTAAGCTGACGCACCCGTTCTGCCAGGACAGAGGTGGGCTTCCCATCCCACCTTTTCATGTCTTCCCCATGGTCATGCAGAAAGAACCACAACTCAGCTCGTGGGGTGTACCCTCTTTCTCTAGCTGGAGGACGTCGGGCTCCAGTGTTGGGGCCTGTGACTCTCACTGGTGCCACACTGTTTTTCCTCACCTCCTCCCTGATCTCCCTCATCTCTTCCTTCAACTCCTTAACCACAGCAGAGATCTGAGCCTGCAATGGGCCATTGATCACACTTGCATAATGCCTGAGCTTGTCAGCTACAGAGCCCACTGTCTCACGGTTGTCATCGGCATTAAACATTGCAATGTAGGTGGCATATTGGGTTGGCCCTAGACTTGCCAGGTTCCACAACATTTGCCCTGTGCATCTGACCTTGTCAGGATCATTTTCGTGCTGTCCATCCCTCCCAAAAAGCACCTCCTGTACTGCCACTTCTCTCAGCCGTTGGATCGCTTCCTCAACGGTCTTCCAGGGCAATCTACGGTAGTTCTCCTGCATTCTGTCTTTGTGAACAAACCTCTCTCTTACACTCATTAAAAGCCTCTCCCAGAGAGAAATGGGTCCCGCCTCCCTCACGAACACCTTTTCAACACCCGCGTCCAGGGCCACGGAACCCAAATTCCTGGCCTCATTACCATCCAGCTGCACGCCTGGGCCCATGCGGTCCCAAACCCGAAGTAACCAGGTTGAGAAAGCCTCGCCCTTCCGCCGCACAATGTCATCGTGCAGATTACGGATAGTGTCGTACGGCAGGGACTCGGTGATGATTATAGGCCCAGGCTCCCCTGCGGGTTGTGAAGGCCCTGGTTCCCCATCATCATCAACTGGGCGTACCGATTTGGTCTTATACTTCCTCCGCTGTACAGGGGCAACTGCTGCTGACTGTGACTGCCCTTGAGGTTCAGCTGGAACCTGGACGGTTGTAATGTCCGTGGGTTCCGCTGCTGCACCATCTAACTCTTCCCCTGTGGGGCAAGGAGAGGGCTTCCCACCAGCTGAGGAAGTATATTCCTTCAACACCTGACGTATCTTTTCCCCTCTCACTTGGAATGCAAAGTTGAACAGGCCTATCAGCAACCCCAACCACTGTACGACGTCATTGGTATTTAGAGAGTATATGAACCCTCTGAGCCCTGGTAGGGTAGGCCCAAAGAGATGGGTGAAGGGTTGAGAAAAATCTTCCCCTAGTGTCGTCTCGTCACAAAAGGTACCATTACCAAACAGACTCCAAAAACATGTACTCACGGTGTTAAAGCCCTGTAACCAAGTGACCGCCGTCCAAAGGAAATGGAAAATCCATAGATTCCTCACCTTATTGACCCATTGTGAGAACTGGATAACAGCCACTATAGCCTTAGTTATAGGACCCATGTTTAGATAGGGAGCTGCAAATGGGAAAACCGTGGCCACGAGAATGTGCCAGCCAGACCAAGGTATGCTAGACCACATGGTGTCACTTAGTGAGGTTTCTATGTTCAGCACACTAAAAATGGGTCTCCCAGAAACTGTTATTCCTTTTGCACCCTTTTTTTTTTTTTTCTCTCAATGCCCTCGAGCCCTACGTTGGGCGCCAAAATCTGTCTTCGTTTGATAGACAGGTGTCTGCTTAGGAAGATGGGAACCTTCCTTAGAACAGAGAATGTGAATCCCCTTCCCTCCGAATTATTATAACTTTAGAATCAAGGGCTCTCAGGCAAAGGTATGGGAAAAGGAATAAGAGTTTTTTTTACTAGTATCTATACTGAGGCAAACAATCAGTAACAAAAAACAGTAAACAAGGTAAAAAAACAGTAAACAAAACCAAAAAACTCGGTGGCAAATGTCCCTGGACTGTCAGGCACTTTCCCGGTTGGTGCAGTCACGGTCACGGCCAGCAGGAGCGCTGTTGGGCTCCTAGACCAGCCGGACAGGTGCGATGACTCCCGGGAAGCTGCAGATGGCGCTGTGGCGCGAGGTTGGATCTGTGTCACGCACAAAATGGCCGACGGGCTGGAGCAGGGTGGAGCGCAGATGGACGGGGGGGGCAGCAGAGAGCCCAGAGCCGGGAGATGGAGCGGCTGGGTCAGCCCACCCGGGCCAGCCAGCAGAGGAGGCGGCAGGAAACTCCGCAGTTGGGGCAGGCAGGGTGCGGGGCAGCAGGCAGGGCGCGGGGTGGTGGCAGGCGGGGGTCCCGTTCCGCTGCAGTGCAGCTGGGAGATGCACCCTCCCGGAGGGGAAGAGATGATTGGAGTCCCGTGCCCCGAGAACTCACCCACCAGGTAGAGAAAAACTAGTGCAAAGCCGGGCTTTTCTTTTCCTGCAGTCGCAGCCAAAAAAAACGGAGAGCCGTTCCTTCCACTGCTGTCTCCTCCGAGACTTGTGAGCGAGTCCGTGTGTCATTATCAAGTCTTGCTATCTCTTGTTCCCGTGCCCGCCCAGCCAAAAAGTCTTTGTCTCTTTTGTGAGAGTAAAATGTCCTCTAAGTACCGATCGTTACTTGCCTAGCAACAGAATGGGAAAAATTCCACTTCCCCCCCCCAACCTCCAACACACATTTTTTAATTTCTGTAATACTTCTGAAATACTTTACATTTCACTGCTGACTTGATTATTCATTACTTGATAACTCATCAATGGAAGAATCAAATGCACCAAGAAAATGGACTTCCCATGAATTTCCCTAATTAGAGCTGACATTAAATTAAGAATAACAGAGCAGCTCCTAATTAGCTGACAAGAGAAAATTTTGATCTATGGTTAAAACCTTCTCTTTTAAATAATTGAACTACATTTTACATTTTGTTCCTTACTAAAATACTCTGTATGTTTAGATAATTTTTAATTTGGAAGTCTCATACCATTTGTCTTGTCAGTTCAAATACATGCCACAAAATTTAATGAGCAAAGCTTGATAATGTAAAGATTAACTGATCTAAGGTTAGGCCTATTGCCCATTGTAAAATGTAGGAGGAAGTTTTTTTTCATGTGATAGAGATCTGAGGGAATTTTTAACCTGAAAAGCAAAACACAGCTGCTGTAGAATAGGTCTGCTATTCAGCATCTGAGAAAATATTTCATTACCAAGGCAACATCCTCCTAAGAAAGTTCTCTAAACCCAAAGTTAAATTAGGTAGCCTAAAAATAATCTTCTGTTCTGTTATCAAAATCAATTTAATAAAATAGTGAAGGTTAACCTGTTCTTCAGTTGTTCAGATTATATGATCTCTTTGTCTCAGAAGGAAGCAGGTTCAAACCCAAAACATTTCAGGGTATTATTTTCTATTAAGAGCTCTCCTGAAAACAGTCCAATTTTTAATGTAAGAACTGACTGTGGATAGACAGAGACATTTATACCCAGCAGTCCTCAGCACAACTTGGGAAAGAATACTCAAGTCAAGCACAGGAATAAAGTGAGATGCTAGGCACAGGGATGAGGTTTTAGGGCAGCTAAGATGGGCCTTGAGGTGCAGCTGTATGAGGAGTGGCTGAGGTCACTTGGTCTGTTCAGCCTGGGGAAGAGGAGACTGAGGGGAGACCTCAGTGCAGTTACAGCTTCCTCGGGAGGGGAAGAGGAGGGGCAGGCACTGATCTCTTCTCTGTGGTGACCAGGGACAGGACCCAAGGGAAGGACCTGAAGCTCTGCAATGGGAGGTTTAGGTTGGATATCAGGAAAAGGTTCTTCCCCCAGAGGGTAGTTGGGCACTGGAAGAGGCTTCCCAGGGGAGTGGTCACAGCACCAAGGCTGACAGAGCTCAAGAAGCATTTGGACAATGCTCCCGGGCACATGGTGTGACTCTTGGGGTGTCCTGTGGAGGGCTGGGAGTTGGAATTGATGATCCTGATAGATCCCATTCAACTCAACATGTTCTGTGATTCCATGACTCTTAAGGCAGCCTGTGGACCTTCTCTTTCTCTCTGTCATGAGCACCAGCCCCATCACCCATTTCTTGAAAATCAGATCCTGTTCCCAGCCTTGGACAGGGATGTCAGCAATAAATTAGGGTGGTTATCTGTGTAGGGTCAATGCTTCAGTCATAAGGAGTAATTCAAGATGTCCACAAATAATAGAAAATTTGTTATTATGTAAAAGAATAAAAAGAATAAGAATAAAAAACCCCCAAAGACTCCCTATTCTCCTGCTGCCCTCTTTCCCCAGCACCAGTGTGTGACTGTATTACTCTTGGCAGATGCTTGCCTATCCTGTCCTTAAACAACCCAGTGATGGAGATAGCACGAGTGCCCAGACAATTTTTTCTAGTGTTTGACTTACAAGCCTGCAAGACCCAATAAAAAGAGCAATGTTCTCCCTCCCCTGTCTCCAGTAGCATATTAGTGCTCCCTCCCTCAGCAGATGTGCCAGACTGTTCCCGATAATGATGCTAGAGTCACATTTCTAAAAAAAGCAGATAATATTGATCATAGATGTTTCAGTGTCATACAACCTAGTCCTAGCAATGTTCAGATGCCCCAAGCACTTGTTCAGATGAGTGAATCTGACAGCATTCCCCAAAAAGTTGCAAACAATTAGAGGGGAGAGTGAGGCAACATGAAGGAAGACAAGCCATCAGAAATAGAAGAATGCAGTGTAGTTTTACAGAGCACCAGTGAGGAAGTTTCCTAGTTATATGTGAAATTTAGGCAGTGAGATTTGCAGGAAGTTAGTGGCAGTGCTGTGGTTCTGATGCAGCTGTACACCATCATGTGCATGCGAAATACGATGTAATAATGCTTCAATAAGCAGACACAAGAGCAATTGTACACTACCGCTCATATTGTACACTACCGCCATTTAAACTAGGGTAAGTAAGCCCAAATTTCATGAAGGGAATGCCCATTATTTCCACTTTTATTGTAGTGAACGTTTCATTCTTTTTACACTTCAAAATACAAATTTTCAGAGGTTTGTCTGCAGCAGCCATTCTTCTCCACATAAGGCAGCAATGAGGGCAGAACTGACACAGTCCTGCATTGCCGCAGTATTGCCTGTCTAAGGAAAATGTACCATTTTAAATGCAATGCAGCTACAAAGGTGCTACTACAGCCATCAAGCCTACCTCATTTGTATTCTCATTTATACACAAACACATTTGTCAAAGAATGAAAATTTCTTCCTTCCTCATTCTGGTGTCTGAAATCTTCCATGTGCAAAACCTGGCCAGAACTGTGACATGCCGAGTCTTCGGGTAGTATTTACTTTGTAAAATTGTAGACATCTACAGAGCAGATACGGACATTGAACTCCACATTTAAGGTCTTGATAGGACAGAGCTTTTCTTTCCTTAATGAGAAAGTGAGGCATGATTCATGTTGTTCTAAAACAGACATCTGAAATAAGTCAAATGAATGGCTTCCTAGATGTCTGTCTCTTCAGTAGCTGAAAGTAAACGTGGAATGACTTGCTCAAATATACACTTGGACAGAATAAGGTGATCTGAACTCACTTCTGTAAATAGTTTTACTTGAATGAAATTTTGAAGTGTTTTTTGGTTTGTTTTTTTTTAGGTACAGAATAAGAGATACGATGCTATTTTAAAACGTTTGCATTGCCAGCTGAACAAAGTCTATTCAAATAAAAGACAATGGCACTGGAACATTCAGCAGCTGGAGAAGAAGGCTGCAGAACTAAGAGAGTGTCTTGGAGTAGCAGAGTTAGAAAACATCATGTAACCAACTTTACATGTAACCAACCAAAGCTAGCATGTGGGTAATCTTTTCCAGGCAGGGGAGATTTTTCTCTGGAAATGCTACAAATCTTAAATAGCTTGATAGCTGGGTCAGGCCTCAGTGATTTCTTTCATCTTAAAGTTTTTCTCTCTTTCATTTTGTGGCCTAAACTAATAGCCACAATAATAATTCGGCTGTTCAGGAATAACTTAGCTGTTCAGGAAGGAAGTTACTGATACTTCCAGGTGTTTTCAAAATATGTGCCAACTTCATCTAAAAAGTTATTTGAAATCAACCAAACAAGATTTGGGAAGTTCCTTTATATTTCATTTGGTCTCTGAAGATTGGGATACACACTAATTTTCCTACAGAGAAATTAATATTGGTGTATATTTGCACTCCTGAGAGACCAAAATTCTTTTATCTTTCATCCATATCCCTTTTTATTGCAACTCGCTAAGGAACTCTGAAAGCTCTGATGGCCTGTATTTTGCTGTGTGGGAAACTCATATAGAAGATGTTACAGTCTGTCAGGATGTTGTGGCATGGGAGACAAAGAGGACAAAGGCTGTCCAGCTATAAAAGGCTTAGGAAAAAGTATGTTCAAAACTGGGCTTCAAATAATCTGACTTCAACTGGTCTAATAGATGTTGGCAAAGAGTGAATAGGTAAAGAGAGTACTACACCTGGACAGCTTTTAAAATGGAGCAACTCATCCTCAAAATATAGGAATCCGTTATAGATGATTGATTATAAAGGAATTAATTGTCTAGAGGATCTTAACTAACTAGTATCAGCCATCTAACATCTAAGTGCTCAGTGTTTGGTAAGATGACAATATAAATGATAACCTATTAAAAATTCTTGTTAAAGTAGTCATGAACAATAGCCATTTTCCTTTGCCTTCTTTTTATTATATGCATCACATTTGAAGAATTTACATTAGTTTCTCTACTCTTACACTTAAGATAGTAGTTCTGATTGAACATACCTTGTAATATTTATCTGTTCTATGAAAGTAGCTTTTATTTAAGGTGGTGTCTTGAATAATTTAGATTTACCTTTACTCATGAATATAAAATGAAGACTTAAGCAATTTGACTATTTACTGTGAAAAATGTTAAACTACTTATATATTGTTATCTTAAGCTTAAAATGCAGTACCATTATTACCTTCATATATACCTTACATTTCCCTTACTGTGTTACTTCACTTAATATAAAGTTATTTTAAGCAATATCCTGGTTCATGAAGGCTCTCTCTCAGCATTGTTAGTCTCGCAAGGCTTTTTGGCTCAGTTTTTTTTCCTTTGCAATAACATCAACCAGGCTGCTTTCATTAAAACAATAAAAGAGAAATAAAACCTCAATATCCTATGCTATAGTTACAGTATGTCCTGAATATTGAGTCTTATCAACTATGTAGTGCATTACTGGAACAATACAACTGTTTATCCCTACACAGAGCAAAATAGCATCCATTTTATGCATGTGTGTCTTCTACAAAGAGTTCAGACCTGAAAGGCTGGAGAATTTTCTGTGTTATTGTTAGTTTCAGCGATTAACTGCTCTTCTTTAATTTTGCAGGATTCCTAATTTCAGTTTATTCATCCATCCAGTGAAATGAGTGTACTTTGCATCCAGTACAATGATATAAATAAAAATACTTATATCCTGCCCTGTCTTCTTGATGAGTTAAATAGTTCAAGTTTTCCAAAGTTATTGATTGTCAGAGCTGACCAACAGCTTTAGCTTAGTATATCCCCTCAAAAGCGATACAACATCCAACATTTTCAGAGTATTTAGACTATGTACCCTTAAGTATGCCTTTTACCACTGATATTATCTTGTTTTCATTTTTAGTTCCTAATTATTTCTGCTCCAGGACAATTAATGCATCAAAATATGTTTTGTATCAGACACACAAAATACTTCAACTAAGTTCACTTTGACATCTATTACCATGGTTTTAATATCACAATTTAGCCTTGCATTTATTACCAGTTGAAAACAACTCTAGCAAACAATCCAAACCTTCTCACATAATGAAAATATCACACCTTTGTTTTCCTTTCTGACCAGTGAAGATGTTCATTTTTACTTCCCTGGGTATTAGGGTGGTTTTGCGTACCAACACATGTACAGAATGACTCACTCATCTCAAATAAATACCTTGGACTTATATCTTCCTTGTTCCTTTTCATAAGTCTCAATAAGTTTCGGTATCTCAAATTACTTCTATGGTTCTTTGTACATGTTTTGAAATGGTTTAATATAATTTAACACAGGTGCATACAAGGGCTGTGTATAAAGCTCCCTTTATTGCCACATGTGGAGGAAATGTTCCCTTCTCTACAAACACCTTCTTATCACCCAAGGCCAAAGTTCTCTTACACTCCTTTTCGCTCTTTGCAAGACAGCCCATGTTTTTGCCTACTGGGACCTTTAACCCCTTCATGGGATCTCAGCTACCAAAGGTGAATTCCTCCTTTTTCTTTAGTGTAAAACTTGCTTTTTCAATATACATACTTGAACTATAGCTACATTTTGTGGCAAGAAAGCTGAGAAGCTGAGGTGTACTTTAATTTCCAAAGCTCCCTCCGTTCATATCGGGACATGGGCAAACCATGCAGCAGCTCCTTTCTGGCCTGCACAGATGAGTTTCTTGGAAAAAACAGGATGTGAATTGCAAGAAATCACAAATGGCCAAGGATCTTTTTTGTACGGTGTTCAACTATTTCCAGGGAATCCACTGTAGTTACCAGAGTATTTGAGACACAAGCTTAGTCCATTTTAATATGTATATTGAAAAAGCAATTTTTATTACATGCATACACTGGTTGTTATTGTCATCAAGCATCACTGTCCTAGTTAAACACCACAATTATAATCTCTCATCCCACATAAACACATCATTTGTGTGTTTAACTCAACTGTCTTAACACATGAGTTGATTCATTTCTAATCTTGGAAGCTTTGTCCCCAGTTTCCACCAAATTTCTTCTCTAGTCACTGACTACACCGGAAATCTGTATTCAGTGGCAAGCACTGCATTCTAGACAATCAAACACATTTTGCACTTCTGTGATTAAACAGAACTTTGTATCACACAGTGCTTATATATTTTCCCAGATGCAGAATTTCAAATTTAACATTCAGTGTTCAACAGAAAATAAGTATAAGAAAGATATAAACATTTAACTAGGGAATTACAGTTAATAGGGAGAAAACTTCATCTGGGAAAAAAAAAACATCAGCTGAAACAAGGAAATATAAATTACTGCCTTTAAACTATCAACATTCTGTACAACAAATAGAAAAAAAGAAGAGAAATGTATGTAGCTTTTTATAAAAATGCCTAATTCCAACAAGTCCTGGCAACATGCTGAGGCAAATTTTTCTTGATACAACATTGAACAGTAGCAGTTTGATTTCAGGGCATTTTTTCCCCCTTAGCAAGCAAGCATGCACAGACAACAGGAGAATGATTTATTATTTTTGGGAAATAACTTAGTGAATGCACCTTGTATTCTTATTACATGAAGCTCTCCCAACTCCTGTTGGAGAACCATGCTGCCAAACCCATATCAATCATTTCTGAGGATGGGTGTGGGGCTAAGGGAAGAACTTCTGGCTTCAGTGCTCTGCAGAGAATGGCAAGGGGAGTGACTGCCCACTCTGAACAGCAAAATAGACAGCAAACAGCAGCAGGCATGTAAATAACTAAGTGTGGGAAAACTTACCAACCAATGAGTCCTGCCCACCACTTAGCAAAGGTTTAAAGCACAGGAAACTGGATTCATTCCAAAGATACAGTGCCAATGAGTAGGAAAACACTGGGGGAACTCCATACTTGACAGGGAAAATACACAGCTCTTGAATCACTCATGTCATGCAGCAAATGTACTGCTGTATGAGAAAGGGAGATATTTCCCCATGCTGATGCTCCACAGGAAACCCTTTCATGTGACTCAACAACCTCAGGTGCTGGAAGCAGAGGAAATGTGTCAGATAGTGCAGACATACCTGCTAAAATCATTGCTCTCATCAAGGCTACATCAGACAAACAACATAACAGGGAAGGAGGGCTGGGGATAGACACCAGTGCTATACTGCTTTGCCTCTCTAGTAGTTTGCTTTGTCCCTCAGGAGAGTCACTTGCAGAACTGTGCATGAGTGTGACAGTAAGTAGTGCATGATATTCTACCATAGTTCTTACATGACGCTTCAGAGGAAGGGGAATCATGACCACATCGTGCATTGATGGTATATCATGCTGCTGAGGATGGAAAAAATCCCAGCTTTCAGAACTTTTACCTGATTTTCTTAAATGCATTAATATATTGTTACCAAAGTAATTATTAGTTCCTTTGTTAAAATGCAGCTGAAGCATGTAGCTGTGAGTCATGTGGAGGCAGTGAGTTTTTGAGGAACAGCATCAAAATATGTGCCACACACAGTCCTTTCATTCTGTTTTTTCTAGTATTTAGAGAAAACAACATGTAATGACCTAATAAAATGAAGAAAAAATTTAACCACAAACTGCAAAGGGCAAACCAAGATAAACAAAAATATCCCTACCCCTGGAAAGGAAGATAAATGTACTGCACATGCCCCATCTGGATGAAAGGGGGCCATGCAGAAGGACAAGCTCAAGCAGTGGGTTCATGGGAACCTCATGAGGTTCAAGAAGACCAGGTGCAAAGTGCTGCCCTTGGGCTTGGGCAAACCCTGCTATCAACACAGGCTGAGGGATGAACAGATTGAGAGCAGCTCTGCTGAGAAGGACTTGGGATTCTGGTAGATGAAAGACTGAATATGTCCCAGCAATGTGCACTTGTAGCCCAGAAAACCAAACGTGTCCTGGGCTGCATCAAAAGCAGCGTGGGCAGCAGGGCAAGGGAGGGGATTCTGCCCCTCTGCTCTGCTCTGGTGAGACCTCACCTGGAATGCTGCGTCCTGCTCTGGAATCCCTAACATAAGAAGGACATGGACCTGTTGGAGCAAGTCCAGAGGAGGCCACAAAGTTCATCAGAGTGTTGGAGCACTTCTTGTGAGGATGGGAGAGTTGGGCTTGTTCAGCCTGGAGAAGAGAAGACTCTGGAGAAACCTTACAGCACCTTCCAAGTACCTAAAGGGAGCTACAGGAGAAATGGAGAAGGAGTTTTTACAAGGGCATGTAGTGATAATACAAAGGGATAATAGCTATAAACTAAAAGAGTGTTCATTTGGACTAGGTATAAGGAAGAAGCCTTTTACAAGTGAGGGTGGTGAGGCACTGGCACAGGCTGCCCATCAAGGTGGTGGATGCCGCACCCCTGAAATCTTTCAAGGTCAGGTTGGATGGGGCTTTGAGCAACCCGATCCAGTTGAAAATGTCCCTGCTCATCCCAGGGGGTGTTGGACTAGATAGCCTCTAAATACCCCTTCTAAGTCAAACCATTCTATGATTCTATGAAAGCAAACAGAAGAGACAGCTTTACCATGTCACTAAATATAATTCTTCTTGAAAATGGTTGCTACAATAACGAGCAAAGGACAATGCTCTGTGTTGAACAGAGATTTCTCTTGTTAGGAAACCACATGAGTTCTTTCTACCTTTTCCTGTAGCTTTTTAATTTAAAATAGTTCAATATTTGTACAGAATTCAGTAAAATCCTCTCTAAATCTTTCCAAGAGCAGCAAGCTTCTTAATCTCTCCTTTTATTATAAATATCATATACCATGTATTCAATACTTATTGACTGTCACATAAAAGTTTCAATGCTTTTCTGCCATCTACACGTTGTATTGATTAACGTAATCTGTCACTTGCAGTGATTTCAGCAAAGTTGTGCAGACTTTTCTGGAGTGGAACAAGCACCAGCATTTGAAACGCAGTTGCTGCTTCCCCCCACTGGCACTGAAGTCTAATAGTTCCCTCTGGTGGTGAAATGTCTTCTTACATGGTAAAGGTGCCTTTCGGTTTTGAAGGTCAATCTTTGTCGTGAGAAGAGTTAACATTTCTACAGAACACGATGCATAATCTTAAATGCTATTTTGTTTCTAAAAATAAAGGATGGAAAGGGGATGCTGTGTATTCCAACTTTTACTGCAGCTGGAAGATTCAGTGTATTTATTCTTAATTTTTTATCTGCTTTTAAAAGAGGATTAATTTGGCAAATTTTCTCAGACCTTCTGTTTTAATCTGTTTTAAGTAATAATGCAAAGTCCACTACAAACAGAAGGAATGCAAATTTTTTCTTATAAAATAATTAAGAATATTTGGTTTTGTCAGCTGAAAGCAGTCTGCTACAATTTTTTTCTTAGGTCACTATCTTCTTAGTAAGAATTATTCTGTTTAATACCCTTGTCTTCCCACTCTTTGATGAAGAATATATTTCAGAATTATTAGATCAGACTCACAGCTGACTAAAACTGATGATAGCTGGTAGTTACAGATTTATGACATATTACGTAAACCTGTGTTTTCAGGCTTCTTAAATAACTCTGCCTGGGCTGAATCTTTTGGCCTGAAACTGCAGTTCTGTCTCAAGGTCAGTGTTCTGGAAAGCTGAAACATAAGGTATGAATGTCAGTGCTTGAGGCTCCCAATATACTCGACAAGAGAAAGGCATCCTGCAGCTGATTGAGCTCTTGCATGCCTTATGGCAGAGTCTGGCTCTTCCCAGTCACTTCAAAGGAATCCTAGTGCAACTATCCTTAATTTAAAAGACTCAATTAAATACCTATTTTGTGTGATATAAGCCCAGAAACAGCACAGACAGTCTGTTGTTTACACATATTTAAAGGTTTATTTTATGGCTGCACGCTGTGGAGAAAATTACCCAGCTTTGGCAGGGATTTTAAGGGAGAGGGAGAACAGTTTCAGGATAACCATCATGTAATCACTGACTTTTAGAATTTCTCTCTTTTTGAGTATTGGCACAGAATTCTAATCTATTGAATCCTGTCTTTATAACACCCATATAAAATTTACACCAGTAGACCAGTGGCCTTCTCAACCCACTTGGATAAAAGCTATCTGAGGCTCATGATTAAAATTTTATCCTCAGGCTTTGTCATATCTGTCATATTTGCTAAAGGATTGGAATGTCCTGCCTCAGGTGCAGTACTAATACACTATCTGCCTTTAGTGCATCTCTACTAAAATTATTACCATCTCTCAAATTATGAGTTCATACTGTTGCTAAGATTTCTTTAATTGCTAATGCATTTGTTTTGGGTTAACTAGTGCAGTTGAGAATGAAAGCAAGTATTTTTGCAGAGGAGAGCTTGGGTATCTCAAGTTTTTCCCTGTTACATCTGATGGTCCTTTCTTTATAGCCATGGAAGGAAAGAAGCACTTGTAGGAGATGCTTCATCTGAACTGCTTTGTATGGTTGCATTAGGATGACAGGAATTGTGCCCTAAAAAGTCCCATTTCTCTCAGTCGATTGTAAAGGGAGTGAAGGGTCACTAGCTCAGATGTAAATAACTACATTCTGATGTCTAAAGCAAGGTAAGATACATCCAAGACCTAAATTCTTAAGCCACCACAGATCATTATTAGTACAGGCTCTTTATTGTCTTATTGCTGGCCACATATTTTCCTTTACATTTCTCTAGCTTTGCCTATTGATTTCCTGGGCTGCAAGCTTCTCATTTATATATTACATTCAATAAAGTAACAATTTGATATTGTCATGTTTTCCTGTGTGTTACACTGGGGAGCAGTGGGAGGCTGCCTTTAACAGCTATTTCCATTTGCAGTGAAACAGAGTAGGCTTTCAGCTAAAGGTTTTTGCTTTCATGGTGGAGTACTCTGCTTTTTAGCATCTTTTTAGTTTCTTCCATAGAACTCAGATTTTTCTTTTGCTTTTTTCTATGTGCTTTTCCCCAGACTCACTGCTTTCAGCAGCTATGGGAAATTAGCCATTTTGCAGCATCAGCTAATGTTCAGGGGAATCACCTTGCCTGTCTTGGACACCTATTTAGAATTTAGTGACTAACATTGTGGTGGTGCCTTGCTCTTTGCATTTACTCTGGAGGCCATCTGGATGGGAAGAAATTTACCTCTTGGCTAACTAACATGAGGTAAGATGAAACTTCCTAGGGCTCTAAGAGTCTTGTTGCCTTCTAGCAAGTTGCCTCTGTTGCCTGAAGAAAGAGTTCAGGGCAAATAGTTCTAAACTCATGGTAGATGATTAAAATTACATGACATAAATTCCTTCTATTATCTCCAGTTATCCCTCACTGACTCCAGGCCAGGAATTAATACAGCTCTATCCATCGTAGTGAGACCATAATTGAGTTACTCTGCACTGAGAGCAATAATACTTTCTGTGTTAAAGGATCGCAAGGAATAATTTTAGAAACTCTAATAAGTTGTGTGACCTCCATGCTACATTTCTGAAATTGAATTCTCCCATGGCAAGACAATTGCTCCCCCGCAGTCTGCCTCTCACTGCAGACAAGTCATAAGAAATAATTCAGCTATGGTTTCATGGTCTATAAAGAATTTCCCTCCTTCCCACTCTGCAGTATTCTCTTCTTGTCTTTTATGTTTTAGCATATTCACAATTAGTTTCTGAATTATCAGGATATACAGACCAGCTAGCAGTGTCTTTGTAGGACTACTGCTACATCCTTCACCACTTCTTGCCCTAAACAAATTATTTCTAAAGGTCTTTAGCATTCCAATCATGTGACTGTCTCACCAGTTGTTAATAGTCCTTGCATCAGTGAAAATTTCCAGACTCTTCTTTGCCTCCTAGACTTTTAAAATTAGTCCCTAATGACCATAAAAACTCTGAGGAGTTCCTTGAAAATGAGGATGAAGCTGGAAACAAAGTAAAAAACTTTGAAAAGGATAGCAGGGAAATGTGACTGGGAGACAGACACAGCCTACAATGAGTCGAAGGGGAGAACAATAGTACATATGCCTGTGTCCATTTTATACTACAGAGCCTGTAGTGGAATATGAGGATCCTAAGTCTGAAAAATCCTCAGTGGTCAGCTGATAATCTTGTCTTGCTCCAGCTGCTGGGGAACAGTAACAGTCCACATCACTGTCAGTGTCTGTTAACTTGTGACAGGGACTTGTTCAGAAGATCTGAAGTATGATCCTGTTGTTGACTCCATGAGTGTCAGGAGAATCTCACGAGGTTACTCTTTTTTTTAACTGGCTCTTTGAACTAAGCTATTGATGCCTGATGATTTTTTGCCTTTTCTTTTTATATACTCTTTTATATTTTTTATATACCCTTTTATACATTTTTATACCTTTTATATGTCCTCTGTATCCTCTATATATTTAACCTACATGCTTGTAGTTTTTGTAGTCTGATATTCTAGCTTAGTTTTGAGGTTCTTCAAGGCAGAAAGACCAAACATTCACAGTAGGAGGCCAAAGAGCCCTATGCTATCAAAAACTCGAGGTTGAAACCTGCTTTCTGGAACATATTTTGTAAACTGGACTCTAGCGTCATTTGGGGGTGGGATTCTTTAGATTTTTTAGGTGGGGCTATTACTTCATTTATTAAGTTTCTTATTGGGGGATTCTAGACAGATATGTTAATTTGCAAAGTCTATAAAAATTGTATACATGTTATATATGTGTGCATCTTGGCTTGTTCCATCTTTGAAGAGCTGTGCACCTAGGATCCTTTTAAAATACTGAGGTAAAACCCTTTTATCCCTTTAACCATGTCTGCCTCATAATTCTAAGAGCAGCCAAAAGGCAACACTCTGAGATTTGTTTGATGTTCAGTTTTCCATGGAAATCCTTTCTCTTCTTGATGGTGCTTCCAGTGCTTCCTCACAGGGTGCAGTAGCTGCTTAAATTCTTTAAGGCAGTAAGTATAGCAGCTGGAGAGGTAACGCCTAGGTCCCATTGCAGCTCAACACTGCAGCTACTCCTTCACTTTGTGATCTAATGGCTCAAGAGTATTGAGCACCATGGAGCTCCTCATTTCACTGTCTTCTGCACTAGAAAAGAAATGTCTGGGAAGTCCCAAGAGAAAGAGAGTTCTCTTATTAATGTTCTGTGTTACTCTGCAGGCTCTGTATGGTATTCTGTTATTCTGCAGTGGTGTATGGCAGTTCCTACACCTCCAATACCCCTGAGATCTGGTTATACATGCAATTTGAGTTTTGGTGAGCTACCCATAATAACAGCAGAATTCTGTGGCTGAATTTGGAATCCTACCCAGAGTAAGGTTTCTCACAGAAGCACGTGGAGCAGAAAGTAATCCCAGTGTAGCTGTTGTAATTTCCTGGTCTGCTTCTGAGGGAAGCTGTGTGCAGCAAAGATTTTATTTTCTAGATAGGAAAAAACCATTTTTCAACAGATCGTTTGCATAACTGTACACAGCCCCTCCCTGAATTGCTGGAAAATGTTATTTCTATAGCCATACCCATTTTAATGAACTTCTCCTTTGTAATTATTCAATTATTCATTCTGCTGCTCAAGAAAACCAGCATAATAATGATTTAACACAGCGCTGCAGCAATTAGCACTCACAAAACAACAAAGAAACACCTCACTACTCAAAGAGGGATCAAAGTGTGAAATCACAAGTAACTCATTACAAAAGTAAATCATTACAATAACACCACTTCAGTTCTTAATAGCAATCACAGTGTTTGGGTGGATTTGATTCCTTTCCTTCAACTCCTAAAAGAAGCTACAGAGGATGCTTATTCCATTTTCAGAAATGTAGTAATTAAGAATTTCAAAGCCTTTTTGGTTTTCTGTTGAAAAGTAGGATCTAATAGACCAGTTGCTGATTCACTGCAGCTTTTGTCAAGTCTAAACCCTCTCACTTCACTAAGTCTGGAGTTAAAAAAGGAACCACACATTTGCACTTACACCTGTAGGGTGTTTATCTGTCTCTTTGAAAACCTAATCTAACTCACTTTGCCTTCATATTGCCCAGGCAGCTGCAAATGGCTTTCTTTCCATTTGAAGGGCTTTGCAGTGTTTGGCTTCTTTCACAAGTGCTTACTTGCTTTTTATTTTGGTGTGTTTGTTTTTTTTGTCTTGATGTTACGTTTTATTACTAGATGATGGTACAAGGGATTTTGACTACTTTTTAGGTTATTGGCACCAGAGACATTCCTAAGCATGCTTACTTAGACCTTTGAGAATGCTAATTTTATCATACAAAGGGAGTGTTGAACTTTCATTAATATCCTTCCCAAATGCTTTAATTTTCTGATACTATTTGGTATAATTTTGTTTGCTTTTAATACTTTCATATGGAAAATAATGTACATTGGGAAACAAACAACACAAAAGCTGTCACAAAAGCATAAAAGAGCAGCTGATCAGAAAAACAGCAATGCAACATTGTTTTTAGAAGCAATGGAACACAAGAAGAGCTGACATATTGTTATGCTAACATTTTTAATTAATGATGTATAGAAGGTCAAGTATAAATGAGAAAGAGAAGATCTGCTACTAGAAAATATGTGCTAGTATACTAAAAATAACAGTTTAGATATGCGCCATAGAAAAGCAGAGAATTCTGATTAAATGTTTGATTGGAAATAGATTGGTTGAGGTTCTTTTCTCTCCTGAATGGAAAATGAGGCATACTTGTGAGGGATAACAAAAGGGAAACTTTGGCTATTGAGACCAAATTACCAGTGTGAAATACGTGTCCACTTTATTTCTTCCTCATTCATTTATGGCAATTGTCTTTGGGGCGTAGTTGAGGACATGTTTGTTTAACCTGACAGTTACTTTGAATCGACAGCCAAGTGGGAGTACTCTTTCAGTGGGGATTTAGCAGTCATGAAAGCGAATGGTCTGTTTCACAGCCATTAAACCTCTTACTTTTGCAGATGTGCCTAGTAAACTCCAGCTGCGAACGATGTGCCTTAGCAGATACACTGGTGTAGTTCTCTAGTGCTGGGATTCCAAGTAATTCGTCCCTCTCCACAGCCTGTGCTTGGTGTTGTGTCAGCTCATCAGCCCCCTCAATGTGGCAAAGAGACTTTCCGTAGCGGAATGGACAGCAAGGCACCTGCAGAGAAGGATCCACCCTCTTGTCAAGTAAGTGTCTTGGTGAAACTAATTGCTCTAAGAAAGCAGAATTGCCCTGCATTGGTGTCCTTCACTAGAGTTTTTTGGCTGTGTTGGAAATGCCACAGTGAAGTCTTTCTTCCTGTGTTTGTCTGGGACAGAGGTAGTGACATTCAGAAAAGTCACGGCAAATAGTTGCTTTTGAATTTCAAATTACCTTTTCTGTTGAGGTACTCCGCAGATGGTTCTGCCAGCATCTCCCTTGACAATCTCCTATATTTAGAAATATAAAGCTCCATCAAAAATGAAAGAATAGAACTTGGCTCACTAAGGGGTGATTTTTTTCCATATGACATAATTAAACAGATCCACATGGACAGTAAAATTCCTTTTTAGGCACCTGTGGCATTATACTCCTTCCATTCAATAAACATTTTGCTTGTTTTACTGCATGTTAAATGGCTGATCTGTAATGAGTAATTTTCTTTAATTTTAATGAAAAACAGAAAAAAAATCTTAAAAAACACAGAGAACATAGCAACTCTGCTCAAAAGTGAAATGCAGACAGAATCTCTGATATTGTACTTCCCCTAAAGCAGTATAATCATGGATATTTACTGTCCCAGAATCTGTAAAATACTGCAGACACAAGACAGAATACAAAGCCACAACCATTACTGCAAAATTACTAAGACTTGTAGTCAGTAATCTCTGAAGAAGAAAATATGAAAGTTGAAGTCTTACATAGTATAAAGACTGTAATCTGGTGCTATTTTTTAAACTGGAAAAGTTTGATGTAACAGCTCTCAAACTTATCCACTGTTTCCAGCATGCTCCTGAGTTCTCTTCCAGTTTCCACTGCCGTCTTTTATTCCTCCTCCTGGTTGGGAATCCCACTTTTGCAATGAAACTTCTGTTGCACTCACAGCCTTTACAGAGCTCTAATCCCGTGTTTATGAGCCACTGCAGATCTCACCCAGTGTATTATTTCACACATATGGTAGCCCGTTCTGCTTTCCTTCATTTATAACTATCACCAGGCTTTTTAAGATAGCTGCAAAAATGCATTAGAAATGACAACACTCATGTAAAATCATTGTCACTTGACACTGTAAGAAGTACAAATCACATCTTTGGTCTGCAAAGTGTCTGTCAAGTCCAAGCTGCCTCACAGCATTCTGCAGCAAATTTGGTCAGCACAGTCGAGGAAAAGGGATTGTCTGCACTGAAGCGATTTCTGTTTTCACTTTCTTTGTTATCGTTCCCATATCTGTAGCTCTTTGACATGGCAAATCACTGCTGAGAGAGAAGTGCGAAGTGACTGTCAGCCGATGGCCCAGCATCAAAACAGACCAATTAGCGACGTCCCCATCTGCTGCCTAGGCTCCTGCTTGTCCCCTGCCTGTTCCCAGAGCCAGGAATTGATCTGAAAGCTGTGGCCTTCATGCACAGCAGCAAGTGGCCAATTTCTCCAATGCTACACGTTGTCCAAAGAAGTACTTACAGGAGCTGGAGAATGGAAATGTTATCAGCACCTTTCTTGCAGGAGCTAGGCCTTTTCTCTTACGTTTAGTTGTACAAGAGGTCACCACAGACTAGCTGGGGGGGACATTTAACAGCAGGTTGGAGCTGGTGGCAAAAAGAGAGCTTCCACCCTTGGCATTGATACTGGGACAGAAACTGCCCTGTGTGGTGGAAGGAATCAATGTGCTGAATATCCTCTTTATTAGGGTAAAATCTCACACTAATCTGGGACTGGTGAAAAATGGAAAGAGAGACTAATGAAAGCCTACTACAAACATTATCCTGTATCTAGCAGGATACCAGATCCTTGGAGCTTTGGATTTGTGATACCAGGACATCAACTGCTATATAAAAATCTTACCTTGGGGTCCAGGAGTGGAAAAGGAACTGTGCAGTGAGAGTTGTCTGACTATCTTTCCATTTCTGATTCTCATCTGGTTAGAGTATGGAGCTAATGTGCCAGGGTTGTGGGTTTGATCTCCATATGGACCATTGACTTAGGAGCTGGACTTGAAGATCCATGTGGGTCCTTTTCAACTCAGAATATTCTGTGAAATCTGCATCTGTGTACAGATATGTTTCCAGCTTCTCATATTTTTAAAATCTAAAAGCACTCCATGAGGCACAGGTAAACACGATCTTCATTGATAGGAGATAAAGCTGAAGCCCTAGAAGCTGTAACTTGCTCTGATGTGGGTTCCATTTTTAGCTATAAAAGCCCTGATAACCTGCATTCCCATCCTTTCCTACTTATCTGTTTCTTACCAGGTGAAGACTATCATGACAAACATATTTTACAACAAGTCAAACTGAAGGAGAGCACCTTCATGTGGATCTGCATCTGTTGGGGTTGGGCGATATCTAAGGAGAGCTTTCATTCACGCTTTTTCCTCCAAAAGAGCACTAACAGCCACTCTGCTTTTTTGTGAAGCACTTGACATAATTGTGTGTTTTTGCAACTGCTTCCCCTTTGCCAGATACTGTGATTGCACCAGTCTGTTGTTCTTAGGAAATCAGACTAAAATAGCTCTACAGCCAATTTTGCTTTTTTCAGCAAATTATCCAGATACATTAAAAGCAACAATAAAAATAATATCTCTGGCAGTTCCTTTATGCAGTGAGTCCAGTTTGACCCCAGAGGAATGCCAAGATTGCTTAGTGTACCTAACAGCAGAACATGTCACAGTCCATGTGGTTTTCTGAGGCATAAGCCAGAGAGTCAAATCTTGCTCCTGATGTCAGTCAGGAAAAATACTGAACTGTAAGAAAGAAATTGACCCATACCATCTTTGTCTGTCTGTATATTTCTTCTGTCAGGGCTGTTTACATTTTCTACTTTGTTTAATAGTAGGAACTAGAGTGGGCGGAAGGAAAAAAAACCCCATCATGATTGGTTGTCCTTTTCCTAGCAGAAAATTAATTGGGAGGGATTGGAGAAGCTCTCCTCTTCTCTCTGAGGAGCCTCATCACTGATTTGTCCTCTGGGATGGCTGCATCTGGTTCAACTTAGCTGTATCTGTCTTCAGTATCGACCCTTAATCCAGTTTCACGTGTCTACTGGAATCCTGCCTTTTCTCCCTCGCTTGCATCTTGCAATTTTTCTTTTTCCTACTACTTTTATTTAATTTTAGGCTTGTTTGCTTTATGGAAACTCCTGTAAATCATCCCAAGATCCAGCAAGTATGCTAGCTGCAGTCATGTTGGCTTGATTTCTTTGGTGTTTTAATGCTGCTTGCAGTGGCCATACTGCACAATCAAACTCTGACACTGATCAAAAGCAAAAGAGAGCCAGTAGATGGCACCATTTATTATATTATAGAAGATTCATAACCAAAGCCCGGAGGGTTTTCCCCCCTTAAACCTGGCTGTCAGTAAAACATAAATCAAGTCTCCAGTTCTAGAGATGTTACTTGCAAGCTTAGTAAAGACCTCACTTTATATCCTTTCCCAGAGCTTCCTGGGAAGGACTCAGTGGCAATGCCTTAAATGGAAAAACATTTTAGAAACAATAATGGAACTAGAGGTCAATAGGATACAGCCCAGGGGAGCTTTCTTCTGTTTTGCTCTCAAAACACACCCCATTGCTGCTTTACTTTCTTCATCCTATTAAATAATGTATTTACTTTGAGACATATCTCCAAACCCAATAACTTCAGAAAACAATCAGGCAATGGTCAATTACAAACATGGTTTAGCTCTTCTGTAATAATGAATAGTAGTATTTTATTACAACATATAGCAGCTGTTATCTAGGACTCTCAGAGTGCTTCAGAGCACTAATGAAGTGTGCCTTGCAACACCTCTGCCAGGTAGGGAATAGTAATTCCCCAGGAGTCCCGTTGACCTCGGTGGCTGCTTACATGGCCCTATGTCTCTGAGAAAGACATACTCATGTGAGTGAAGAATACAGAACAAGGAGGAAACAGTGCAATATATTTTATGCCCTTTCAAGCAATTATTTTTCCCAAAAGAAAAAAAAAAAAAAAAAAAAAAAAAAAAGAGAAAAGGAAATAGTTTCACCTTTCAGGAGTTAGCCTCTGCAGCATTTTTGGTGGGGGATTAGACTGCTTGCTTGAAGGTTAGCTCCAAGTTTTCAATTGATAGTGCATGCACTTTGTGTGCTTCAAAGACAGATTTAGCGACTTCAGCGTCATTTACTATTAAAGGTTAAAAGCAGTTGCTCTTTCTAATCTCCTGCTGCACAGCCAATGTAATTTTAATACTGTGTGCTGTAGAAAAGGAAAGAAATGCAATGCTGAAACATTTAAAAGGATATAGTTTCCATCTTTATTTTAAGTTATGAAAACTGGCTGCAAAAAGCTAGTAAGTGTTTCCAGTCAATGATAGTTTCCTGGCATCAAAAGATTCAGAAAATGAAATGAAATACCCAGCAGGGAAAAAAAAACCCTACACACCAAGAGGAGAAGACAAAGAGAACAACTTGGATTTTCTATATTTATCTCTGTGTTATGTGTATCCGCTTCACTGGGTTGTCAATTTTAATTGGACTGCAACCTACTGTAGTTGGGTTCACACTGGTTCAATTAAAAAATCCTGTTGCTACTTTTTTTCCATATTACTCATAAATAGGAGTATTGTAGGAGTAATAATGTTAACCCCAGTGTCCTGGCAGAATGCCAGCTTAGATAATTATAATCCACCTATGGAAATTTCAGTTGCCAATTCAGCTGAATACATTTGTCTCTCTATTTTCTGTTCGTGATCATCACATTACATAGCACTGCTGTATGTTGCTGAAGAGCCACCCTACCTGTGGCTGCATTATAGTGATGTCTGAACTAAGGAAAAAAATCAGAATCTCTCCTCCTATTAAAAATCTAGACTATTTACAACATCAGAGTGCAATGTTGGGGGTAAGAGTTGCTTGAATTAAAGATTATTTGATGGAAGTATGCATGGAAAATGCATGGATGGACTGTGTAGATAGTTAATGGCTTGTAGAAACTTCCCATAGCGATGTGGTTATGACAAAGAACAGTGTAAGGATTTTACAGTCTCACTTGGGGAGATCACAGGCAAGGTAGGTCAGGCTGAGTCTTTGACTTGAAGAATGGTCTAGTTTGGGAAAAATAATCCTTTAACAGCCTATCTGATAGGTTTGCACAAGGACTACTTATCACCTAAGGCAAAAAAAAGAAGGACAGTTGAGGAAAAAATGGTGATAGTGCCTTCAGAGAAGAGTGGCTGGACATAGTAACTTTATATATCATTTTCTGCAAAGATGTCACTATGAACAGTTTAAAAGAAAATGAAACAACACACCTGCCCCCGCCACCCTAAGAACAAAAATCAGGACTAGCCTACTGAAATTGATTCTTGCAGAATAATTACTTTTGTCTGTTTTGAAAATTACCAATGGTGTTGTTGATAAAAAACAGGTATTTGTCTACAAAATAATCAGTACCTACTTAACTCACTGTTTATTGACATTAACATGAGAAAAACTGAGCAGGTCTATGCTTTGAGTACACCCCCTTTCTCCTCCACCAGCCCCAAGATGGGGCAATAATATCTGGATAAGACTTAAGAACAAGGATTATGCCTGCTTTGGGTGACTTCTAAATAAAAATTACAAAATAAACAGGACAGTGCTAAAGTATACTAGGCATTCAGGAGATCAGCAGCAAAAAGACAGAATAAAGGTCAAAATACCAATCTTCTCTTTTGAAAAATATCTGAAGGCATGGACAGGTGTTCTGACTCAAATGACAGAGAGGTATCTTAATTCTCATAGATTTTGATGATGATTTGGCACCTATCTGTAACTCGTTCCTTGGAACCACCTCCAGCTTACAAATATTCTTAGTTTTTGCTTCATTAATGTGGAAACTGAAACTGCATTTTTGAATTTGTCAGTCAGCTATTTAGCTTGTATTATCTATCTGTGTTTACTGAGCATATGTAGTGTTGCCTTGTAAACCGTCTTCATATTGTTTCCTGTGGGATTATAAAGACCTCGTTCAGCAGATTTTTCCTTGTCTAAGGAAGAGTGATTATTTTGAGAAGCCTGTTTGAGTTAACTGCAGTTTCAGTGGAACTGGCCACAGGGTGGAAAATCACCTATGTGACCAATGATGTAAGCTTTGGCCCAAATATCCTGCTTCCCATACGCGGTGGCTTTGAATTCTCCCAGATTTAATTTTTCACACTTAGGAGAGGAACACAGTTGTTTTCATTTTCTGATAGTGATTGGAAGATGAAAACCAAGCTCCAGGGCCGGTGGCAGTTCCCAGGACTGGCAGCATTAGCTCACGAACCCGACCATAGAGCAGCGATGCAATCCCTTAGCATACGGTACATGGGGAGCTGTCAGGTCTGTAGCAATCCAATTAAGTTACATGGTTTCTAAAGCTAGATGATTTGAGGAAGCTTAAAACAGAGTTAACACTGTGCTGGCTCAACGGCTGTGTCAATTATCTGGTTGGACGTGCTCGTAGCTCTGCCTGCTGAAGCATGTAGAGGTTTTTTCCTCCCCTTCTTCCCTAAAGCAAGACCAGGGAGAACACATTTAAGAGTTAGTTATTTCCTAGATTTATTATTATTTATTGGATGAGAATCCTTATATATATTTGAAAGAGACAGTCATACCACTTAGGAAAAATCCCCAAAAGAATAAATGGATTGCATAATGCATTTTTCAGGCTTTTGCTGAAACTGAAATACTAAAGTTCCTTTATAATAGCTGAAGTGGCATTAATTTGCATGGAGGTCACTATTTGACCTTTGCTGTGGGAAGTCTACGTGGTTCTTGTCAAAATCTTTTCCTTCTAACCTTTATTTTCAGATATGTGCCTGCACTTCTCTGTGCTCTTCCCATTATCTTTGTATCTGAAATGCATGAGACAGAAAAGGAAAGTGGCTTTATGGCATAGCTCTCTATTTTTTACAGCATCTCTCTTTGTGGCAAGTTAATCAAAAGCCCTGTGTGAAGCCCTCTCTGAGCTCAGCCCTCCATCCTTCCCAGGTATTCAAGGACTTGCAGTCAGGTAACCCTATCACACTCTCGCTGCAGGTTCCCCACAGGTGCGTGTGCTTCACTTTTTGTCTAGTAATTTGTACAAGAAGCTGCCTTAGCTGCTTTGTGGGAAACAGGCAAGATTACCGTACTTTTCAGAACTCTGCTTCTTTTTAGTCAGAGGGATTGTCCACCCACAGAAAAATTATCTAGCTCCCCCTTCGTGAAAAGCCTGAGGAAAGAAAAGAGTCACTCATTGAACACTAACAGCACCTGGCCTTCTTCATCTTATTGGGAAATTAGAGTCAATGCCCAGCTCTCCAAAAACACTCTGCTGCCAGCCCTGAGAAACAAAATCACAGCTGGGACAAAACTGATGATAAAATTAATACTGATTTTACTGGGAACACAATTTCAGCCCAGATACATTGATCTAAGAAATTACCAACTTGATCTCATCTGCCACCTCAGAGCAGGAAGCAGGAGAGCTGGCTGCATCTGAACAGGAGTGAATACAATACACCTTGTTATGTTTCAGGAAAGGTGAATTGCAAGAATGAAAGAAAATTTACAAAATAAAGCCAAAGATGGAGGAGCAGGGTGGCTGCACAACTGCTTTGGAGACCCCCAAGCCTAACCCAGCTCTGCAAAGGTTCCTCAGAATTTAACTCTAGCAGAGTTGGTAGAATTATTTAATTTTTGTACCATGTAAAGGAGAACACATCTTTCTCTCGTATGCTGTATTGGACACTGGTGGAAAATGAACTGTTTTTCTCAAGTTTAGTTGGCATGAGCACTCCCATCAGCTCATGTCTTGCAGAAAACGTTCTGCTAAGTTCCGAAGTTAGCTAAGTCTGGCCTCTGTGAAGAATATGCTAATATTGGTGCTGATATTGGTGGCTGGTTTTTGCAATGTGTTTTGAAGTGTTGAACCATGGACTGTTTCTTGCTCAATTGTTCCATTCACCTTTTTGGTATCAAGATATTTATCAATACATTTGGATATACTGCCTCCTACTATTCTGTTTGCCAGCCAACAAAGCTGACTCATGAAGACAGACACGTGCATGCTTTCCAGTACAGTAATTACATTCTCAGAACAAATTCAAGTCTTCTGCTGTGAACTTGAGTATAACATCATATGTAGAAAGCAAGGGTTGAAAAAAATTTTAACAAAAATGGCCCATCTGCAGTCACTGGCAAAACTCCCAAGGGAAAGCTAGGAAGAAGAAAAGGAATCAGGAAAATTTTTAAATGTACAGTTTTCTCTATTACTCTGTTTCTAATCCCATTTTCTTGGCTTCTCTTTGTCTTGCCTTGTTGTTGTTTGCCACTAGCCTGCATGTTCTCAAGGCTTTATAATGCTTCATCTTAAGGGGGAACCTGAGGAGCGTATTTTCCCTGCTAACAAATAACCTGGATCTTTTTCATTGCTGAAGCCAATCAGAGGCGGGAGATTACAGTTGGCGGAGGGCTGAGATTTGCATATTAACAGCACAGTTATTGAAGAATAGCTGTCTTGCATTTAGACCAAACGGAGCCCTCCGATTCGCCAGCACCGGCTGCCAGCCAATGCAGATGAGGGAGTGAAAGGTCAGATGGGTTTGTTGGGGTTGGTTTTTTATTTTTTTTTTATTTTTTTTTTAAAGAGAGAACTGTGCAGTACTAATAATATAAATCAGGTAGTAAAACCCACAAGCAGGAAGCCAGGAAAGTGGAGTGAACCTGCTTGGCTCTGGCTCTGTCGCGGCACAGCCGCTGTGCCCTCTTGCTGGCTCCAACGAGTCTCCCTGCCTAATGTATCATATTGTGTATATTAATGTTTCAGCTTTACAGTTCTATTTCCATTAGGGGAAGATTGCCCGTGAGCCTCTTAGTGGATAAATAGGAATTTACAGCTTTCAAAAATTCTCTTAAAGCTTGCAGGATCCACAGAAGAAGGAATTACACATGACTATTTTTGAAGCTTTAAAAGGTCCAGAGGGCCTAATTGTGCTCTCAGATATGTCTGTGCAGCTCTGATTGAAGTCTTGGGATATAATGCATGCTTATGTGACAGCTAAAATGAGTCCTTTTTTAAATTAAAAAAAATAATCCTTCAGTTATTAAAAAATTAGACTGCAAAGTCTCCAGGGTCAAGCCAGCAACTTCCCAAGAGCTATTCAGAACATAACAAAGTGAGGTCTTGGCTGGAACTCATCTCTGTACCAACCTACAAATAAAAAAGAAATGCTGAACATGTTAGTGAAAGACAGTAAAGACAGTAACACCTTTTTCTGCAGATTTGTGCATCCGTGTTTGTGTGCTTGCACTTGTCCAGGCAGTCCTTAGGGACGGAAGGAGGGAAC
Source organism: Acanthornis magna (assembly GCA_036785705.1). Lineage (NCBI taxonomy): Eukaryota > Metazoa > Chordata > Aves > Passeriformes > Acanthizidae > Acanthornis > Acanthornis magna. Next base: position 22,978,446 of record JAWUZG010000090.1, read on the forward strand.
AACCCTAAATTGTAATAATGAAATAACCTTATGCTTCAGTTAGTTACATTAAACAAGACCAACACTGGCAGAAATATTTTCTTTTACCTCTGTTTTATCTCAACCAAGGCTTATGCAACAGTCAAGAGGAGTGTGGTTAAACCTTGTTGTGCTGTTAACTGTGTCTCTAAGTACAATTGCATTCAGTGTTAGGAGAAGGAGATGAAGAAGCAAATTTAACACAGCCAAAGGCAATACACTTCAGAAATATATTCAGGCCCTGAAATTTGTGTGGGTTTTTTAACTAGTCCTTGATTTTGCAAGCTAGTTTACACTACAGGTGAAGTACAAGTTATGCATTAATTTCCTCACAGGATTTCTGTGTGCTTTTTTAAAAGGTGCTTGCCAAACAGGCTTAGGGCCTGGGCTTTAAAAGACTGAAAGATGTGTTTGATTGTAAATAATATAGAAGAGGATGCCCAAGCTGTAATTACATCTTACTTTCATCAGGGCTACATTTAACAGAAATTCTTCCAGCAACTTTTTCTTTACTCAGCTATTTGCCACTAAAAAGCAAAGCAAGAACCAGTCAGGAAACAAGTAATCCACATCAGCACAGCTGGACCAAGAGGGGCTCTGGCTCTTTACCTAAGTCAGTGCATTAATTTCCTTATTTTGTCCTCCATGTGTGTCCTTGTGCTACTTGGTAAAATATGTGTCAGTATTATTTCTTGTCACTTCTCAAACTAAAGCTGTGACACTAACCCTGCCAGCCAAGGGAAAAAAACTACATACAGAGGCAACACAAGCCAGTATTGTTTAAATCAGATGAGCCCAGTGGTGTGGAAATTGCTTCTGTTGCATAAGTGTGCTTGCTGGTAGACCCAAACTGATGGGCTGGTAAGCATACATAATTAGCCCAACACCTGTGGATGTAATTCCATACTGCTTTGGTGAAAGAAGTACTGTGGAAAATAATAGGCAGGAGATTTTTCTATCAGATTTTCTTCCTACCACTAGAAATCATAGCTGCTGTGTGCAATATTTAATGCCTGATGTTAGTTTCCACCTTTCAGCCACAGCCACTTTTCACTTACCAACTAATCGTCACCTAGAAGTGTGCTGAAACACATTATAAATGGACATACAAAGGCTTTCTCCGGCACTAAATCACAACCATCTCTACAGAGGAAAGGGACCGCTCACAGCAGCCCTGCATGGTAATTCAGGCCAGGAAAGAAGCAGGTTTTTCCCTTTCAAATAGCAGGAAGAGTTCAGATTAGCCAGCACCGTCCGTGGGAGCAGAGAAGCAGCTGCAAAAGCCCTCCTTAACTCTTTGCTAAGACGAGGTGTTCAGCGGCCTCTCTGGGAGCAGCGCTTGGCTCTGGGGAAGCACTTGTTGCTGCCAGCACCCCTGGGCCCAGCACCTTCTCCTGGGAAGCGCTGTCCTCGGCCACCTGCTCCATGGCTTCCCGGATGAAAGGTGAGGTCAGGTGCTCTTGCCACACTTGAGGGTTGTCTGCTGCCCGGGAGATGAATAAGCAAAAAACCAGACCCTCCACCTAAGGGTGTTCCCTAAAAGGTGCTGGTTCGAAGCCACGGCTAAATGGGAGACAGGAGCCTCTGCAGATAAGACATGCAACTATTCCTCACGGGAGGATTCCCAAAGAAAGCACCGATCCCGTCGGATGGGGTGCAGCTCCTCAAGCTGCACAGGGGGCGTTTGAGGTAGGGGAGGCCTCGGGGGAAACTTGCGGCAGGATGCTCGGCTCGGGCTGCCTGCCGCTCGCACCGCTGCCGCCCCCGGCCCCGGCGGCTCCGCAGGGCCCGCTCCCCGCCGCCCACCCACCGCCGGCTCCCCGCCCCTCCGGCGGAGCGGGCTGCGCTCCCCGCGGCTGCGGCGGGGCTTCACCCCGCTCCGTGCGGCCCCAGCGCCGCCCCAGGGGCCGCGCCCGGCACCTCCTCGCCGGGGCCGCTGTCCCCGGGACGCCGTGACGGCTGTGCGCTCCCCGCCCTTCTCACCGCCCCTCTCCCCTTTCCTCCTCCTCCTCCTCTTCCTCCTCCTCCTTCTCCTTCGGGAGCCTTGCCTCCCCTGCACACCTGCCTTGCCATTTGTCGGCGGCTTTGCAAGGAGGGGAGAATTTTCCCTCGGTCCCTTGCAGCATCCCTCCCCGGCACACACACACACACACGCTCACACAGCCGGACGGGCAGAGGCACCGCGCTGCCCGTGCCTCGGCGGCCGCCGCCTCTCCGCACCCCGGCCCCGCGCTCCCCGCCGCCGCGGGGCGTCCTCCGCCTGCTGCAGCGCCGCCGGGCCCGGCAGCCGCCGAAGGGGGGCGGCGGCGGCGGCTCCCGCTGCTCCGCGGCCCCGCACCGGCAGCGGTAGGTACGGCGGTCCCGCGGCGGCAGCCCGCCCCGGGCGGCTCCCGGCGCTGCGGAGGGACGGGCACGGAGGGAAGGAGGGAGGGGAGGGCGGCGGGAGCGGGGCGAGACGCGCTGCCCCAGCCCCGCCGGCGGCGCTCGCCTCGCCGGCTCCAGCTCCGGCTCCTGCTCCTGCTCCGGCTCCGGCTGCGCTCCCGCGGGGCCGCGCGCCGCCCCCGCCGCTGCCCGGCGCCCCCCGGGCACCGGCTCTTCCCGGCGAGTCAGAAAGTTTGCTCTCCTGGGCGCCCGGTGTTTGTTGTTGTTTGGGGTCCGCCTGTTTAGGCTGGGCTTTTATTTTCCCGTTCCCGCTAGCGGGCTATTTATTTATTTATTTTTCTTTTCTCTCTCTCTCTCTCTCTCTTTTTTTTTTTTTTTTTAAATTGCGGTCTCTGCTGCAGCGCGGGTAGAATGGGGCTCCCGCGGCCGGCGCTGCCCCCCCCGCGCCGGGCAGCCTCCCCCGGGGCACACGCGTGGGCAGGCGGGCAGCGCACCCAGGGCAGCCGGAGCCGGAGCCGGGGTCCCTCCAGCTCCCCGCCTCGCCTCCGAGAGCTGAGTGGCTGCGGCTGCCAGGTCGCCGGCAGCCCCCCTGCAGTTGGCAGAACAGTTCTTGGTGGCAGCTCGGGAGGAGACTGTCCCATCCCTCTCCTCTTTCTCCTCGTTCTTTGAGAGAGTGTTTTAAAACAGGTTTCAGTGAAGCTCTAGGTGACAGGATCCCGGTGTCACCAAGACATAGGCTCCGTTTTGTAACTAGCAGTGTTACTAGCTGGGGAACAGCAGTATCCGACTCTGGTGAGGAGAGGGATTGGTTGTGGGTCGTGTCCATCTTCAGCTGCTTTCATCTAATCGCTAGAAGTAGCTTGATGTTGCCTGGGGTAGAAGAAGCTCTCTTGTATTTTACTCTTTTGTTCTTTTATTCTAAATCTGGTTTGGTCGGAGCTCCTAGTTTCTGATAGGACACTATCAGAAACTATAGAGGTTGAATAAATCCATCTCTGGGCAGGAGAGGCAAGAAGCTTTCAGGTCCTTCCATGAACTATGTATTTTCTATGTTGTGTTACTACTTTTATTCTTATCATTGGGAGTTCTGCTGTAATGTGTCAAAAGCTTTGATGTTTTTTTGCAGTGTACCTCATTCATTCTTAAATTTAAAATGGGGTGATAAAATGCATAGGCAATAAGTAAGTTGAAAGGACTTTGAAATAGTGCGTGTTGTGCATGGTGTGAAATTGTAGATATACATAAAAGCGTAATAAGTACTCTGCAGGTTTTATTTAAAACCTTTTTTCTTTATGACTTTGTGCTGAACTCTCTTCATCTGTCTCTCAGCTTTTAAGTATGATTGTTTTTTGCAGTTGAGGTTTTCTGTCATGTTGTGGGAATGCCTTGATAGGCACCCACATTTGTCTGGTTTTCGTAATCTTTTATTCTCTCATTTTGCAAAGAGAGAATTTTGCCGCTGTCAAAACTACGTGAAATTTGCTATTGTGGCTTGCAATTTTAGATTGGATTTCCTGATGCTTTTATTTATTTCTCTCTGTTATTATTTATTTATTTATTCATTTGTTACAACCAGAGAGGGAGGGGGAGAGTAGGGAACTGTCTCTGACGCTTCTATCTGTCCAAATGCAGAAGCGAAAAAAAAGAAGATTGTGTAAAGAAATGAAAGCCCTGAAACAACCTAGTGCTGAATTCCAAGAACAAAAATTACGGTGGCATGTGTGCTCGCCTGCACCAGGCATTCTGCAGCATGTGGTATTTACAGAACTTGCAGTGTACAGTAGCTCTCCAATAGTAAGAGAACGCTTTGTATCCTTGGAAGTGAGAGAGTCTTTGACAAGTCAGCAAAACTATAGATACAGTCAAGGAACGCTGATACACGTGTGAGTGTGTGCATATATAAATATCACCAGATTGCTTGAATTCATTTTTCCTCAGTATAGTTTGTCTTCCTCAACTTGGAATATATATACATACTTTCCACTGAATTCTGAGGCATTTTTTACTGCTCATTTTTGTGTGCATGTGTTTTAATGTTAGTCTTAATCCTGCTGTAAAATACAAAATAATCCGATAATAGATTTAGAAGACTTTATTGCCAGGCAAACCAGGCAATAGATCATGAAATCAGACAATAGTATTTTGTTTCCTAGCAACCCCCTACTGCAAACAGAAAACAAAACGATGGTGAATGCTTCCACATCATGATAGCTATACGACAAAATCCCCAAGTAGTAGGTACTGAAGTACTAATTGTGCAGGGAGATTCACTCCTATTTGTTTCAGCTGCTTTCTTAATATTTTCCTTTTGTGTGGAAGATATTTGCTAGGGTAAATGCAGTTAAATGGTTAAAATTTCACGCTGCTCTCTCAATAACAATGTCTGTTAGAATGAACAGGGCACAAAATTAGTAGTAACTGTAGATTTTTGCCAATAAAAATGATTTGGAGTTGTCTGTTCTTATTGCAGGACTGTTTCTAAAACTGTGCTATTACAGACCCTTGAAAATCAGATATGTCATCTCCTGTGTCCAACGTGCAATAGCTTTTTGGATTTTGTGTTGTTAGTCATCTTTTAGCTTTGTGTATTAAAACTATGTTTATTAGAATATACTGAAAGAAAAATCCTTTGTGGCTCCTAGGAATGGAAAGTAAAATCCTAAGTGCTTCTTTGCCATGTTTACATTCTTGGCATCCAGTTAAGCCCTTCCAAGGAAGTCAGTGCTATCATCGTGCAGCAGGGTTGGGTTCTAAGCCGTCATCTTTCTAAAAGTGCTTTTGATAATGCAGTAATTGCCTTAGTTAAAGTGTCTGAGCGTTGAAATGGCATCTCGACCCTGGATCAATCTGGGATGCACTTTGTGCACTGCCATCTATCTGAAAAAATCCATTAGTGCAAGCTGGAGGTCTGACCTGGGATGGGTGCAGGTGTTAGTACTCTGGAAGAAGCTGCTGGAGATGCTGAACTGCTGTAGGAAAAGGAGGTGAGCAGGCACGGATGGGTAGTTGTATGTACAATGCAGCAGAGGAGTTTCTATGCTTTTATCTCTCTTTTATACGAGAAAACAACAAAAAGTTGTTTGTAGAGTTTTACCTACAAGTCTTCACTATCCAGCAGTATTTACAGACATCACACAGTAAATTGAAACGGAGGTAGTTTTCCTATTGGTTGCATCAGTGAGTCTGTGAACGTGAGAATGTTATTCCAGTCTGGGAAACTGTAAAATCGCAAGAAAAATTTGCTGTGGGGAAGACAGCAAACTTAGTGATGTATGCATTATTAAATAACAGTACTTGCACTAAGCATAGGAGCAGTGTTCTCTGAGTGACTTTGGGGTTCACAGCATTAGTTAAGAGATCCCACATGCAGTCACAGACTATTTATTTATATTGCCTATAGGTATTTTCCTGCTTCCTCTCAAGTACTGAGGTACAAAAGGGTTACAACAGATGCCACTTGAATAAAAAGGGTTGAAGTGGAATGGTCAGAGAATATTCTAATTCTGATAAATATCTGTGAGCAGCTACTTTCTTGTCTATATTTGAAATCACACGTTTTAGTGCCATAGCATGTGTGGATGGTTTAGTTTAGAACATGTTAATTGAATTTTGGAAGGCTTTATGGATTGAGAGGAAGTAGTCATTTTCCAATTTTTCTTCTCTGTTTCTTTCTCAGATGGCACTGCTCCCAAACCTTGAATCTTACAGTTAGGCAGTCCACAGATGAAGCTTGATATGGCTGTCTAATTGCAGTTCCCACTTCGCCTCTGCCTGTGTGTGCCAGGCAGCAGAATGAGAGAAGGCAAAGAAAACAAAAAGTACAAACAAAAACCAAGGGGGAGGGAAAGGTCATGAAGTATTCTGTATATAAACAATAGAGGACATTTGGAAGTGATTTTAAATACTCTCTGCGAAACTCCTATTATGCCAACTGCATCTGTTGCTGGTGATGAATGTAGAGCTGACACGTGCTGTAATGTGGGTTGGCCACTGATGGAGATGGCTCACCCGTGACCCGAACCTAAGACTAGTGCCTTCTTTTCCCTCTCCCCGCTAAAGATCATCTTAAGCAGAGCAGTGAGTTATGTCCATTCCATTTAAAGGTGTTTGGGAGACGGGGATTAAGAAATGAACAGCTTTGTTCGCTTTTTAACTGCGCAATGATGGTTGTGGCTAATGAGCTACCAGCGAATGTGCTGCTGAGATGTGTATCTTGCTGAGATGCACAAGCCTTTCCAAACTTTTCATAAGGCTTTATTTTATTATTATTATTCAAACTGGCTACTGCATTAACAAGAATACAGAGTTACTTTCTGCATGTTTAAACCTAAAGGCTTAATGGTTACTGTACTGAGGCTTATTTCCGTAGGTATTTATTTCCTGTTCTTCTTTTAAAAAAGGAACGAAAACATGATGTCAGTTTTGGACTCTTGAAGATTTGTTTTTAAAATTCTGTAACCCTAAATCACTGAGCTGTCAATTCTTGCCAAATACAGATAGTAAACCATCCAAGTGATTACAGAAACTGAAGATTTGGTTCACCAGAGCACAGACTTACACACCCAACTTTTTTTTAAGTGTATGCTTAAGCTCATCTCTGCTTGCTGAAATCAACTGGATTTAGGAAAGTGGTGAAAGTTAAGCATGAATTAAATGCTTTGTTGAATAGGGCAAAATTTATAACCTTTGAAACTAATGTCTTTGCTTTGGGGTAAACAGAACTTCAGGACAATTCCTCCAGGGTAGTAGAGTGAAGGGAACAAGTATGGGGAAAAGGCAAGTTCTTGGGGCAAGAAGTATCAAATTAGGAACTTACTGATTGGTAATGGTGATGCTGGAAGGGGCTGAGAATTAATACGTGAGTCTGGAATGTGATGTGATTACAGAACAGCAAGGTTTGTGCTTGAGCTGTCAAGAAAAAGGTACCATTTTGGTGAACAAAGAGCTGGGATTCCCTTTTTATAAGAATCTGATGTGAACACATGTGAAAAGTCTGAATATCATCTTAACAGGAAGGTATTGACAATTTGAGTGAAGCTCAAAGAAGAGCAACAAAATACTCGGGGGTTTGGAGGAACTAGCTTGAAGGGAAATATTCAAAAATAGACATTTATAGTCTGGGGCTGAACATGGGGAGATGGGTTAACTACGTGTCTGTATTTGAAATGTATTTGTAATGTCAAAGCAATCAGGTTTTTTTTCCTGCATTATGTGAGAGCATACCTAGGACTAAATGGAGAAATTGAGGAAATAAAAGTTTAAGATGAATTCTGGGCCAAAACTCAGGAAGATGTATTGTGGCCTATATTAGTCTGGGTGTGACGCGACCCCTCGTGACTCTTCAGATGTTTACAGTAAGAGTAGGCAGACTGTGGGCAGATGTACTGGAGAAGGCAATTCTGCATTTTCAAGGAGATGAAGTACACGATCTAGCAGCGCCTTTTCATGCTTCTATTTTGTTCTAGTTTCAGCTGAAAGTTGCAAGAGGTCAGGTCCTGGGCCAGCCAACCTTGGCTTGGTTTCCAGTGCTGAGACAGTTGGGTTTTGTGCTTTTATAAATGCAGGGCTTGGAACAGGGTCATCATATGGGCTCAGGTTGAGCGAGGATTAGCTACAGTAGATTTTTTAGTAAACACCTATTAATTAGTTTGTTTTCCCTTTTGAAGACAATGAGCATCTCAGGTGGTGTAGGGGGCACAGAGGTGACAGTTTCCTCTTTCTTGACAGTTTCTGCAGCATTTTATTTTATTGTATGAGGACACTTAATGCCATCAGGTGCAATAATGGATGGCAGGTCCTACTCCTGCCTTCCAGTCTCTGCATCATGATGCCCTGATCTCACCACAGCTGTCTCCTGTGATCTGGCTAAGTCAGTGTGCAGTGGAAGTCCTGACCACCGCTGCCATCAGTGCTGTGTTTTCCAGAAGAGACTGAGGAAGGGGGAGAGACTTAGAGATGATCTTTCCATGGGTGCATTGCATTAAATGTCTCCATCATCCACGTAAACTGGGAAAAGGCTTAGCCAGGGAATGTGCAGGTTCAAGGTGTAATGACAGTTTTCTTGTGGAAAGTTTTCCTGGAATGAAGTTAATACACTGATTTATTGCAATTCATGTTGCTTGAAGCAAGCATTCAGAAAAAAAATTGTTGTGCAGGCTGATACCATCAGGGAATGTTTTCCAACAGCCATGCCAATTGCAGAGGAGGAGGTGGATTTCCCTCTGCTGTGCTTTATGGATACCTGACAGCCAACTGTTTAAACAAGGCCTATTTTGGTAACCATAAGGTAAAAACAAGTGATTCAGAATAACCCTTCTTTGCATGTTAATGATTAAAACAGCAATCCTGCAGGAGTACCACATACAGGGAAAGGCTGGTCTGGGGTAGAGCTGGTTGGTGAGACTGACCTTCAGTTTAACTACTTGATGGTACAAGAAAGGAGTGTCTTGAAATAGCCAGGTTTAGGTCTTCTGTGTGCAGTATAACATGGAAAAAAATGGTCTGCCTATTAAAAACCAGTACACTCCCAATTCATGACAGGTGACTGCTTATATACAAATCCTCTGTGAGGTAAGCCAGGTTCAGACCTTGCTGGTGCTTCTCTCTGGGAGTTGGTTGGTAGTGTTGGTGATGGAGGTCTGAGAAGAGGTTGAATGAAATTGAAGGAAGTTTCGTTTTTTAGGCAGAACATAAGGGTTAAGACTGAGGTTGATTGCCAATGCATTGCTTCTGCTAGACTGACAGTTTTTGATGGATGGATAATTTGTTGGTAGATGGATAAGTCAGATAAATAGAGCCCATACAATTTAGTGGATTGAGCTCGATAGGTGCTGGCAATCAAATTGTGTAGATTGGTTTACTTAGAGTTTCTTGTGTATGTTAATAACACTCTTCTGTAAGTGTGTATAAGACCAGGCTTGTTGGATGGGATGGTTTAGACTGAAAGATACTGTGTAAATGTAAGATTATTATCTCCCCTTTGCAGGGAGAAGCTAGGTCAACAGTAATCTTAATTGCAACTTGTTTCTGTTAATAGATCTTTATTTTTAGAGTTAAGTTAAATGAGGCTTTAAAGTGTTTTTATACAGGTACTTTTAACATAGTGCTACTATTTTGGATGTGGGGCTTGGTATATTAGATCTTAACAATACTTGTGGAGGAACAATTTCTCCACATCCAGAGTGGATAATATACAACTATTCTGGTATGGCAGGTTGTCTCTGTGTAGGTTGTAAAGGGACCTGTGGCCTACACACAGTGTAAAAATGCTTCAGGACATAAGAGCTCTGCCTGGGGTAGAATACAGTGAGGATTTAATAGTATTTTTAACAATTCTGTTTAGAGTTATTCATTCCTTTTAGGAAGCATTTTGTCAGGGAAGTGAAGAAGAAATGAAATAGAAGGAGCTGATAAAGGCGTGGGGTGAATTTAGGGAGGTGGATTGCAATAACCAGAATGAGAGCTTGCTCTTAGAACGAGCACTGGTTCTTCTGCCCTTATAAGAAGTATTTCAGCAATGACAAATAAGTTTGTTTCATCTGAAAGCAGCAGATTGCTTCCTAATATTTTGCTGGTCTGACATTCTGTGAAATTGTGTTATATCCTAATTCAGTGGCTGCTCTGTATATAGAATAAGAGCTTGCTATTTTCTGCAAAGTGAAGCATTCCCTCTTATTCTGCTGTGGTAGAGGTATTTTGCTGTTCGAGATCCACAGATTAATCTCTTTTGATGACTTCTGATAGATACTGGCATGACTCAGAAGAGCGAGTGGCATTTTCTGAATAAGCAATCCACTTAGTTTAGAGTTTGTTTTCAGAGGTGGGACCTTTGCTTAGTAGTGAAATCTGGTGAAATCACGGCACAGGGTGGTATGGTTACAGACACATTAGAGTGTGGCTATGGTGCTCTGCTGGCAGATATGGATGTGAACAAGCACTTGTGTGGATTTACTATCTGTAAATGGGTGGTTTATTCATGCATCCTCACGCCTCCCATGCACACACCCATCTGACTTCTACTGTCTTCAGGCAGAGCATAAATGGAGGTACTGGTGGCAGGCTGTTCCATGAGAAGCCTGAAGATTTAAAGATCCTGAAAAGTACATTTATTTGGGATCTTCTATATGTTGTCTTTCCATTAGCTTGTCGAAAATGAGCATCTCTTTGGTTAATTTCGTTTTAGTAAATGATGGCACCCTTGGCCATTTTTTTTTTTTGGTTCAAGTTTATTAATGTCTTCAGGGTAAGAGGGAAATACCATTTGTGCTGATGAATCATTTTCTGCAGTGAAATCTCCCATTTCATATTAAGCAGACAGCCATTACCATTTTATTTCATTGACAGCCTGTGAGGGAACATGCCATTTCAATTCCTAGAGGGACCTGGGTAAAACTTGAGTAAGAGCCTCAGTGTACTGTTGCCAATCTACTTAGCTACCCAGTTTCTTGCCAATTCTGTAAGCTTAACACTATTATGTAAAAACATGTGAAATCAGGTATGGTGTGTATGTCATTAGTTGGGTTTTTCAGTTTTGTTTTTCATGATATGTTTACTTCTGTTTCATTTTACACAACATATGTAATGTGTAGTTTATATTGTTTTCTTTACAAAAGAAAAGGGAGCTGTAAATTCACCCTGTGAAGGAAACTATTAGCATTTTTTAAGTAAAAGAGGCTGGAAAATTGGAATTTCTTTTTCAGTTTCTTGGAAAATACTGAGGGAGGTTATGTAACTGCATAAAGTCTCTGGGGAAAAGGAAAAAGAAGGCTTGCTGATAATGAAAGAACCGAGTAGCTGCTTAATGTAATCCACTCTTCATGGGAAGTGATGAGAAGGGAGAGAAGGGAGACTGGTGCAGTCAGGCCAGGCTTCATTTGCTCAAATCTGGAAGTAGGAAGCACATCTGATGGGCAAGTCTTTATAAGGGCAGCTTGCTCATCTTGCACCTGTGTTTACCTTTTCCACATTAACAACGTTGATTCTGTTCAGTACTATATACTACAAATAAAATAGAAATTATAAAGGTAATAATTTTCAGGCTCATCTTGCCCAAGAGTAGAGGGAATAGTTTGAAACGAGTCGGTCAACTCACTGTAATCAAACAATTCTTCTGTACCTCAGGTATAAATGCTGCGTGAGTAGCTAGGCAGAAAGGACTAGTGGTCATCTTGAAATGATGAAGAAAATCAGCTTCTTTTGATTCTCCAGTGTCAGGCAGGCTACCAGATGGAACTGAATATTGAATTGAATGCAGGAGGTTGAATTTGATAATCCTAAAGATGAGATCCCCTGACAACCCTTGCATCATTGAAGTACAGCTGTGATGATAACTGAAGTCACTGTTCTAGGTTTCAGTGACTCTTCAACGTCATTTTGTTGTAGAGGAATCATTTTGTTATCGGACGGACAAAGAGCAATAGCCACTTGTGTTAAACCCTAGGAAAATGAAGACTTCAGCGTTGGTGAGAAACTTTGTTTCATGCTAATACAAAATGAGCAATATGGAGTGAGATGTAAGCCTGTATGTACTGCCCTTTCAAAGACATTTAAATTCTCTAGTTCACTGTTAAATGGGTGGAGGGAAAGGGCAATGCAAAACTAAAAACCCAAACCTAAATTAAACAGCACTTCTGTTAATGCCAAGTGGTTTAGTGGATGTGAAAAGTGTTCAGAGGGTGGCTATAAGCATCCATGCAAGGCAAAATGCAGACCTTTGTAGCGCTCCCAGCCATGTCTCTGAGGGATGCCACGGCATGGCTGTACAACAAGGAGGCATTCTGTAAGTGCCTGAGGAGCAAGCGTAGTAGTGGCAAAAACAAATTGAAATGAGAACTTCTCAGGTAGGTTTGTCCTGATGCTGAGTTCATCTCAGTGAGAGAGAACCATCTGTGTGATCAGGAATTGGCTGGAAACAAAAAAGAGTACTTACGCTTCCTTCCTTTAGTTATTCATGGACATCGTCTGAGGAAGGTCTTATTTTCATTTTTGCCTTTGCTCTGTGGTCCTCAATAGTGCAACTTTATTTAAACAGAAGTTGAATGTGACATCTGTAAAGGATTTTTATACTGCATTGTATAATTCTGTTATATTTTTATGTAAATATAAAAACTACCCAGAGACTCCCACAGAGAAGAAGAATCTTAGGAAGGCAAGTAATGATGGTTTCAGAAGAATTTCCAGAGCTAAAGCCTTTATGAAGTTCCAGTTTAGATGAAAACTTTCTTCATCTAATTTGCAAATAACTGATACCAGATATTTGAGAAGAATATTGAAGGAGGTCTCAGTAGCTATAAAAACCGAATTGCAAGATTAATATTTTACTTGAAGATGGAGAACAGGAGGTCTGACCTACAAGGAGAAGTCTACAATGCCCACAGTGAGTAGAATAAAAGTAATAGGCTGAATACATTGCAAGAAATAAAAAGTTTAGAAAGTTTTTTCTAGTGGTAAGGATTCAGAGGGATCCTAGCATGGATTGCGTGAACACTATGGGGCTTTATCAGCTGGGGTCTTTAAGAATTTGATTGATATAACTGCATTGCTTCAAAAGGATGAAAGGGATCCTGTTGCATGGTGTTTCCAGCTCTGTTTGTCTGTGATTCTCACCAAGCTCTACAGTGAGTGGGATAAAAGGAAGTGAGACAGTCAGAAGGAGTATGGTTTCCTAACTTAAACTGAAATCCAGATGATCAGTCTGTTATCCCTGTTTGTGTCAGAGCAGTGGAATATATAGCAGTTGAGTTTTAGGAGACGCTGGCAGTTGAACATGGACGGTTCAGGCTTGAAAATTTTCTTCCCTGTCCTGCTAAGTGTGGGGCATTTTTCCATGTTGCACAGTTAGGCTTGAGACATTTTGATAAATTCACTTTGTCATGCATGATCCCATGCTAACACAACTTGAGGTTCAGACCTGGCTGATGCAAAAACATAATGAATCATAGGCAGAGAGAAAACTAATCTGTCTTCAAAAAGCTTACGTAGCTGTATCCCAAGTTTTCAAGATACCCCTGAAAATAAATGAAGAAAATGGTAGATCTTACCATCTAGAAACTTACGACTTAGCTACTGTGCTTTTGTGTATTTTATGTAGAGTTGTGTGCTTTCAGTTTTGGACCATGTTGGAGGAATTATCATGTTACAAAATTAGTTTGGTAGTCTGCGGTTTGTGTTTTCAATCATAAGTGCTTTATGGACTTCTAGCAGTGTTTCCAGAGGCTGTCTTCATTCAGAGGAAGAAAGTTGCCTGAGTTCTGGGAAGTGTGTGGGGAAAAGACTAAGGGTCCATTAGACTCTAGTTTCTGCTTTTCTCCATGTGTTTACTCCATAACTAGTAGTAAAGGTCGCACGTAGACAAATAAAAATAACGTAGTATGCTAGAAGTAGCAGAATATGAGTTCTTTTGGCAGAAAATGTTGAACTCTCCTAGAAAACAAATTAGTTCCTGTGCATTATATGTTCATGGAGGTTTACATGAGTAATGAGTCAAATGTTCTTTTAAGATGTATGGGGCCAGATTCAGATCCCCAGTGATTTAAATTTTGAGTAATTCAAAAGATATTTATGAGTTATACTTCAATAACAGATTACAATCTGGTTCTTATTCTGTAGGATTTTAATAAGGTTATAAAAGGGAAATTCATCTTCATTTTCTGAATGTGTAGCAAGTTAGCTAATTAATCCAATATTGTCTTCGTTCTGGAGGAGGCTGTTTAACTTGAATTTCTTTGTCAAATACCGTGCAGACAAGCTCATATGGTGGTAACATTAACTAATGATAGTTATCCAGATACACAGTTCTGTCATTAACTTGAATTGTTTTCAGTAGAGAAAGACCACGTTGCTGAAGAGAAGAAAACATGCTATTTTTGCAGTCACTATGCAATTAGCTCATATAACCCCTGTGCTCGTCATGCTTTGTGTGAGATCCAGGGTGACCAACTGCAGGTCATTTATGTAAGAGCAAAGACCCTGGGGCTGAGAGACAGTTTATTAAGATAATACTGTGGTGTGAAGATCAGCTGTCACAGCAGTTGCCAGTGGAAGCGTGTCTGTATTTACTGTATGCTTGCATAAATAAGAGTTGCTTGAGTTGGGGTGTTTTGAAAACTAAAGCATGGGGAAAATAACCAGAGAAATGGTGGTGGTGTGAGCATGGAGCTGACTTCACCTTGTTTTCTGCAGGTTGTCCTTTAGTGCTGATTCCTCTGTGGATTTTTTAATGCAAGGTTGAGTGCCTGCCATTTTAACCATGGGATGTTTATTATCTTTGTCCTTTAATCATCCACATATTTTCATCAAAATGAAGGGACCTCTGTCAGATTTGGCTGCTCTTGACCAGTGTCACCCAAAGTTAGTGAAGAGAAGGGAGGAGAAACAGATGAAGTTAAGATTCATTCTCAGGAAGCAGGGCTAAAAAGTGTTTTTCCCAGATGTTTCTCTTTCCAGATAGAAAAAAAGAAAAGTTGAATTGAATTCTTTCATCCATGTCAAAGAGTGCAGAGTGTGTTGTCACTTGCTGGTGCCTCAGTGTATTTGTCACTGGGAAGCCCACAGCAATGTGCTTTCTAAATGGTTTATGAAAAATGGACATACAATCTGTTTAAAAGAAAATAAACTTGTTGCTTCTATCTGTTAAAGCAAAACAAAGCTGCTCTTGTTTGTAGATGACTTGTTGACCTTAGAGTGTGTCGTAATGGCAATTTTGGTGCCTTGCTAACCATAGTAAGAGAAGCAGGTTCTTTGTCACAGTGCCTCATAAAACATTTTCTGTGTACGTTTTTCTACTAAAAATCTTTGATAATCTGTCGTTAAATCTGAAAGCTTCTTATTTCAGCTTTACAAGAACATCAGATTCTTCTCACTGAAGCACAAAGAAAACTCAGTGCTTAAGATTCAGTTTTGCAAACCCTTCCCCCTTCTTGAAACATTCATATGGAAATACACCATTAAATGTGAAATTCCCTAGCAACCTTAACAGCCTAGAAGAAGGGATCCAAACCCCAGGAATACTCAATTCTCAAGAGAATTTGTACTGCTTTTTGTTAATATTCATTATATTCTAATAAGTGATTTGATAAATTCTTTTGAGGGTCTCTCCTATTTTTTTCTCTCCACTCCAGTGGTTGTTTTGTTGTAACAGTGCAATATTCCCACTGGTGGGAAGTGGCACCCAAAGCTTCTTAACCATCTCTCCTAGAAAGCCTTCAAAAATCCACTTTTACTTCATGGTGACTTCTTTGCTCATTTCTTTACCAGTCCATAATTAATTTTTTTGGGGGGATAAATTAGTCTTTGACAGCTGATAGAGGAATTATTAGTGCTTTATAAGATAACAAATTGCTTGCTAACTCAGCTTAGGGAGAGAAGTCATTCTTTCATATACATGGTGGCAGTAATATGTAGTAGCTTGATGGGTTTTCTACCTCTTAATTCTCTTACCTAGCAAAGACTAGTCATCCTTACAAATACGGAGCTGATGCTATGGTATGCAGTATCTCAGGTGTCTCAGTGCAGAAAATCATTCAGGCATTGCTTCAGCTCATCCTTAATCCCACGGGAGCGGAGAAGTTCTGGCAAAAAAAATCCCACTGCTTGATGGAGACAGGACTGAACCCTAAGATGTCAGCATCAAATGACACTTCATTAGCCAATGAAATTAATTTCACTAACTTTTGTTCCAGCTCTGGTTTCTAGAGTAATTTTTGGGAAGGAATG
Source organism: Acanthornis magna (assembly GCA_036785705.1). Taxonomy (NCBI): domain Eukaryota; kingdom Metazoa; phylum Chordata; class Aves; order Passeriformes; family Acanthizidae; genus Acanthornis; species Acanthornis magna. The sequence goes on from JAWUZG010000090.1 coordinate 22,994,559, forward strand.
TAGAGCTGTGTTTGTTTGTAGGGGTTCTTTTGATTTGTTTGTTTGTATGGGCTTTTTTTGGTTGGTTGGTTTTGGGGTTTTTTAAAATTTAAAGTGGTCCCTTCTGTGTGCCCGTCTCTCTGTCACTTTTTGTCTTCTCTCATTCGTATAACCCTCCTTTCTCCTTTTCTGTGTATCTGTCTGTCCTATGTCTTTTTAGCACAACCTCTATTTCTTGTAGATTTCAGATGTATTATTATCTGTTTAATGCACTGTCTTCTCTATCACTTTCCTTTTCTTTACTCACTTCATCCTTTTTACTTACTTTCCCCACTATTTTATATTATGAGGCTCTGTCCTAAAGATCCTAATTAATTTATTTCTACAGAGATAGGATTGTAGACTACTCTAATTTTCCTTCTTTGTCTCCTGTGCAAGTGACAGAAATGTACCCATGTCCCATGAAGAAAATATGGGTAGTGGATGTAGCCCGGCAGTGCTGTATGGCCACACTTAATTTCTTTTTGTTTGAAGGCTTAGAAACTCAAGCTTCTCTCTTGAGTTCAGGGCTCACGTAGGCTTTCCTGTCACCTTGCTCTCAAAAGTAATTTTCAAGTAGTTATCTCTGTTTTGCTCCGTGCATTATATAAGATCAGTATTTTAAGAGGCTGCCCACGCCTCTTCAAGTGTAATAGTTTTGTACAGTTTGTCAGAATGTTCATGTTTTTGCACAAAGGTTCTTGCTTTTATATAGGGATCCTTAATCTGAAGCAGTTATTCCAAAGAAAGGGAAATCTGTACCATACAGTATATTTAATTATTTTTTGCATGGGTAAATCAATTTGAGAAATGTGGTTATGTATCATTAAAGGACCATAATCTTAAATGTTCAAGAAACATACTCACATGTCTTTAATATCAAAATTTGAATGTGAAATAGGTAGTACTATTGGAAAACTCAACGAGTGGTGAGTCAAAGTAATTAAGGGAAAGTAAATAATCTCTGAGGTTCTCATTCCCCATGAAACTAATTTTGTATCTTATCCTTCATGTATTTAAAAATAGTTTCCTGCTAATTCAAGATGCTTGTGTACTATGTCTGTGAAGAGCACTTCAGTCCTATTGAAGGGATGGCAGATTAGGGAGTTATTTGCAACAGACTATTTTTTAATTTTAAGAGAGACATTCATTTGGGCAATATAAGTGAACAAATCTTGCTGGAAAAACAGCTTGACAGCAGGTGATCAGCCAATCATCCTGTGAGGGCATATGACTAGGAAACTTCTGGTTTTGTCTTTAAAGGGATGCAGTTGGTGGTGCTTTCTCAACAAAGATGAGCTTTTCTCCTCAGACTGTTAAGGCCTTAAATTTTCTGCCACACTTGCTTTCCTGTTTTACCTCTACTATTTGGAATATAGCTTTTTTGGTTTTGGATTGGTTTTTTTTTTCCTAAACTAATGAAGTGTACCTTGGAAGATGAATGGAATGTATTAGAAGGACTAGACTGCTCTGGAGCTGCAGTTCTGCTGTACATGGGTCCGACAGTGGTCTGACGGGAGAGTGACAAGATTGCACTGTCAACTCCATCAGTATCTTGAGTTGTTATCTTGAGAGGTCTAATATATCTCTGTGACATGTCTCCAGGTTTCTGTGCCAGAGAAAATAAATAAAATTTCTTCATTTATTTCTGTGTAGATTCTGCTCATGAACTCTTGAGGTTTTGTGTTGTCCAAAGAGGCATAATGCATATGTAGATTTATTTTTCTTACTCGTGGAGACACAGGTAGTGAAATGAGGCAGCAAGGCTGAAGTAGCAAAGGGGCTCCATGCACATGTACAGTGAGCGTGAAGTGTGGTGCTGTGCTGAAATGTGTGGAGGGAGCACATTGACTCGCTCTGGGCATGTAGCATAAGTGCCAGAATGAGCAGCTTACACAGTGTGTGTAGCTCAACCCCTTGGGCTCTGAATTGCCTGCTTCAGGTGTCGTGAGTATCTGCTCAGTGTGCAAGAACCCTGCAATTACAAGGTTAAGTCATAGCAGAGTTACATGCCTGAAGTAGACAGTGTAGAAGTATTCCCTCGCATCAGATGGGGATGCATGTGTAGCTTATTAAATAAGGATGCTCACCAACTTAATAGTGAATTTAGAGGAGCTGAAGAGGGTCTCTTTTTTCCCCCAGATTTGCAGCCTTCCAAGACAAGCTGCTAAAGCTTTTTTTTCTTTTTAATGTATATTAACAGAGGTTTCCTTAATTAACTGTAGGTACTTGTGCAAGCTTAGAAGGACTTGAGCTTTGTGCACATGTCCTGCTGTCATCCTCATGCTCTCTGAAATCATTGAGGAGTCTGGTGCAGAAAAAGTCAGTGTTTGGCCAGAGCCCTGCAGATTTGGTGAAAGAAAATAAAACTATCAGTTAGCATTCTTGAGAGCAGGCAAACCTGTTCAATGTAAAGGGAATTCTGTGACCTGTTATCTAGACCAGGAAAGCTGCTTTTTATTAATCAATCAAAATGTTGAAAATAATAGGAAGAATTACTTGAGGGAGGGAAAAGCGGAGTTAAGCAATATTAGTAGGCAGCTGGTACTGTTTGTGAAAATAGACTATTCTTCAAGCTTTCATGTGCTCTGTGTAGTGTATAGGAAAAAAACTTTCCTTTTTTCTTCCAGAGAGAAGCCATGATTTTATCTCAGTAATTGAAAATAATGTCTGAAGTTGCTCTTAACTAAATTTACATGAACCTCTTTTATAATCAGTTGTTATCTTTCAGTGAATTTCTCAATAAATGCTGCTGCCTGTGCTTGGATGGCATGATCCTATATAGAAAACAAGGCTGAGCACATCCTATTCATGACTCAAAGAATAGCATTTCTAGCCTAATTGTGGTGGCATTTGGCAGTGATGCTATAGTTAAAGGTGATTGTTGGTGTTTCTGTTATAAATTGTGTGTACTTGAATGACTTCATTCATGCCAGGGAGAAGCCTGACTATCTGTTTATTTACTCATTTTCTTCCCTTCATTAAAAATCCCTAAGTGAAGAAAAGCATTGTGAGTTCTGAATTTCTTTGATATCTGTTTATCTATCAATCTATTTGTTACAAGGATGCTGTGCTTTTCCTTAATTTCAAAACTTTCTTCTGTTGTGCAACATGTGTGGTAACTGGTTGATGACTTGCATCACTCAGCATTTTGAGTTGCTGAAAGAAAGCCATGCCTGTGAAAGAGGGGAAAAGAAACACCAGAACATATGGAATTGTCTAAGTTGAGCAATCTGTGCACAGCTATGTCTGCGTCTGTGAGCAGAGATGGTTTCGGTTACCTCAGTTGCTGCAACTCGGCAATATTAATTTAAGGACTTCTTGCTTCCTAGGGAGCATTGCCAAGTTCCTCACAGTTCCATGAACACTAAGCCATCCCTCTGGACATCACTCAATAATCATATCTGTCACACTTGCGTTAATACACATTAACTATTCTGTCATTTCCTGCTGCATAATGACCAGTGCTAGATGCAGGTGTATTTCTATGTTTTTGGAAGAGGTGGAAAAAAACCCCAACTAGGCTCAACTAGCAAATGCTTTAAAGTAGTTTCTTCAAAAAAAAAGCACAGTGAGTTTTACAAAAATACTGATTAATGTGGGATTTTTAAAATTGTCTCCTATTTAGAGTACTCTTTTTCTAATTAGGCAAAGGGCCTCGTCTGAAGTCTGTTGAACTTAGTGAGAGTTTTCTGAGTGACCTTCTAATGACTGTTTAAGGCTGTAGAGGCACCCAAAGTGGTAATGCTGAGAGGTGTAATTGGCCCTATAAATCTCAGTGGGTCATTAATTCTGAATCTCAATACTGTTAGGACTGGGATGCACGTAAATGAAGCAGAGTGATGAGCGTAGTAGGAAGATTTATGCAAGCGTTGTCTTACTTTGCTTGTCCAGTAGTAGGAATTGCAGTTTTGGCATGGAAACTTGCTTTCTACCTTATCATCAATTCATATATATCACCTATGTGTTTTTGGAAATTTATAAATGCATCTTTTGGGGGAGATGACTATGCATTTTTTTCTTTGCCTACCAGAATATAATAGAACATGACTTGTAAATCCCTGTATGATGAATTTAAGATGCTCAACCCTAATAATTGAACTGGATAAAACCAATTGCACATATGGTTCTATGTTATTGCACACAGAAAATTTGCTCCTAATAATCGTGGAATCATAGAATGGTTTGGTTTGGAGGGGAACTTGAAGATCATCCAGTTCCACCCCCTGTGCCATGGCAGGGATGCCAGTCACTAGACCAGGTTACTCAGAGCCCCATCCAGCCTGGCTTTGAACGCTTCCAGAGATAGAAAATCCACAATTTCTCAGGTCAGCCTGTTCCAGTGTCTCACCACCGCCACAGTGAAGAAGAGAGAGCTCAAATTTTAAAACACACATGTGAGTTTTGGTTTGGTCTGTGGTGACAGGATCCTGATGTGCAGTGTCTGTAGTTGTCACACAGGTGCACCCCAAATGGAGTTGCCCACATCAAGGTGAGCTATGAATTCATCATCTCTGCAAGTACATTATGGGAATTGCTAATGAAAGCTTTCTTGTTACACGGTGTGACCAGAAAGGCTTTTTAATGCATTCCTTGTGGTTGGGGGGGATAAAAAAAACAAGGGAAAAAAAAAAAGGCTTGACTTGGCTCAGTAAGAATGTTTATCTTGTTTCCCCCAATCAGAAGTTACTGTAATATGTTCTTATCTCATGGTATGTGGTGGGACTGGTTGCCGCTGTATTAGTGCATAAACAAGGAGTCAAAAAAGAAAATTAATTAATGCAGTGGTGTGGATTTTGCCGTATGTAATTTGATTGCAAGCTGTGTGTCCAATCCATTCTAAAGATCCCTTTGCATTTTCCCCAGTATAATTTACTGTTCTTTGCTTCTGTCCCCTGCCACGGATTGTTCATGGATAAAATCTTTGTACCATCCCCTCAGGGCCAAAAGACACCCAGAGTATCCCAGAATAAACAGAACACTGGGAGGAAACAATTAAGATTTTAAAAAAAATACAAAAACACAAGAAGAATTTTAAAAATCAAGCTTTTAAAAATTAAACAGGCCGTTTATGTGGGAAATTGAGTTTTGGTATTTTTTTGTAATCTAAGGTGGAAAGGGAAATGTTTGATATCCCATGCTGTTCTGATATAACAGCACATTCAAGATTTCTGTAACTTGTATTTGTAATCATCTCTGCCTCCATTTATAATTGAAAAGAGAAATTATGATAGCTTATGGCCTGGTCTCTGGCCTTCCTTTGCAAAGGCATGTGTATTGCCTTACCAATTCTGAGAGACTTTGTTAGGGATTAGCCCTACAAATGCTGCTTAGGCACTTAGAAGCAGTGGGAGCACAGGTGGGAGAAAAAGAAAAGGCAGGGTTTGTGTGTGCACGTGCATCCACTTTCCTCCGTTGTTCAGGCAAGAACTTCACTTTCAGTTTGATCTGTAATTTTCTGGCAAAGCAAGAACTTTGACTGCAACTTTGTTTTTTGTACAGTGGATGTTATCAAGCCTTTTTACTATATATGAAATCGTTCCACTTTTTTTTTAAATCTATCGGTAATCTTGTAGCGATATGCCTAACAAACATTAGTATTCACACACAAAATACTACATTATATATGTAACCTGCCTAAGCTAGAGCCTGACCCGAGGGAAGCGTAAGAGGACCTGACAGAGATTAACTGATGAAAATTTCTATTGCAGGGAGCATTAGGCATGATTTGGTTCTGTTTTGAAACAAGAAAAGCTAGGTCAGGATCTGGGATAAGGAGAAAAGATGTAGCAAGAACTTCTCTACTGTAGGTGAACCAGAATCTGATTCAGGCCAATCAGACTGCTCTTTGCAAAAAGAGATTAAATTCAGAATAGTTCTAAGCCAAACCTGTACTTCTGGCAGAGGGTGAATCTGCTGGGGTTGCAGAAATGGTTGATCTTTGGGGACTGCCAACCAGTCTGGTTACACCAAATATTCCCAAATAAAAGATTCTAAAATGTTCATTCTGTACATCTAACCAGGACAGATTCACAGTTTTCAAGATAGGTAGTACTTAATTTTGTGTGGTAACATTTCTTTCTGACATTTTTTGTGTATTTAAGTCAGAATACAGTCCCAGGTTCTAGAATAGATAGCATTTTCCCTACAAAGAAACTTTTCTGGGGATAGTAGGATAGGAAAACTCTCTTTGGTTTTCCTATTTAGTTTATGAAACCTTATTTATTGTCTGTCTATGCCACAGAGATTATTTTTTTAAAGTTAAAATTATGGTAGCATTGGAGTTAGTGTTGGAAGATGTTCTTCCTTTTTCTATGTTTGAGATTCCATTTCAGAAATAAGATCAGGATAATAACATTCACAGGATCAACACACTCCTCTGGATTGTCATTACAGTCACAGGAAAGAGATGTATAGTGGAACTTCACTTCTGTGGGCTCTGTGTGGTGTCATTCCCTTAAATGATATAAATGGGAGACTTAATCCCAGTGGTTGTTTGCTATGATCCTTCTCTCTGTAAAGGTCATTGCTAATTGCTGTTAATAATTTTGGAGAGACTATGTTCAAATACATCTTTGATTATTCATCTTCCATGGATTTGTGTTTAGGGGACTTAAAAGTGACAGCGGGAGTATATGATAAAACAACCCCATTTGCACAAAAGCAATTTTCAGTTCTTAAAAGTGAAGGAAGAAGAGGGAAAGTCCTTTTTGCTATCCTTTTCCTGACTTCAGCTCTTTAATTCCTGCCTCAAACTCTCCATTTCTGGTCCTCTATGCCCCTAGTTTTGGTTAAGAAAAAGAGGTCCTTTCTCTTGCTGAAAGCCAAAGAAATCATAGCAACTTCATAGTCCAGCTATTTTCCTCTGTGTGCAGTAAAGTACTTACTTTTCTTTATTCTATTTAAAAGTTTTGTTGTCAGTTTTAAAGTGTTTTGACTGAATCTTCAATGTTCTCTACATCAAAATGTTGGTGTTCCCTTTTCAAGCCCTTAGAAAAACACATCTGAGGGGACGAAAAAAATGTATAGTTTGTTTCTTCAGAATGCTGCTGTATTGTGATAAGAGTATCATTCTGACTAAGGTTTGATTTCTAATCTCATTTGTTTGGCTGTGCAAACTTTTATGTCATATAAATATCACAGAGGATTATTTGCCTTAGTAAAGGGAAATTTTTCTTCTAAAAAAATTGATTTTTTCAGAAACTCCTTGAGCAAGGAGTGAGAGTTGGTTTGAAAACTGTTGTATTTATATAATCTCAGCATTCAGTTTAAGAATTCTGGTTCAGTTGTTTTATCATGGGATGCCTCAAGCAATATGCGGTTGGAGCCTGGAGCAGGAGTCATAGATGACCATTAGCCTTGATGGTGCCCACCCAAGTGGGAACTACTGGTGCTGGAGTCTTGGGAAAAGTCTTCAGCCAAATTACTCTGCAGGGAAAGCAGTGGGAACATTCATTATTTTTCCAGGAGCAGAGCAATATACATTTGTAAATAAGACCCTGGGGAAATTGCTGAGCTCCAGGAAGCTAGGCTGACTTCTTCAGGAAAGCAGTTTGGTTTACGTGACTGTCTGTCCTGGAAGGAAGGAAATGTCCCATATGGATGATAGGGCAATATGGTGTGATTCAGTGGAGTCATATGGGGGGAAAAATTATCTTGTATTCCTGTTAGGTGTCTTGTTTCAGTGTAAAAATACGTTAGAAAGGGAAGCAGAGAAATACCGGTCTAAGTGAGGTAAAACTGACTGTGTTAGCTCGGAACTATAAATGCTGTGTGTCTATAAGGACATAGTTGAGAAAGTCTGTGATTTATCTAGTATGGTGATTTTGGTATCTTTGCATTTCCAGGTCACGTTTCTTTGAAGAAATAAGGGATGGGAGGGCTATTCAAAATGCATGTTCCACATGGTTCAGGTAAAGAGCAAGGACTGCCTAGGAGAGGCTGCTTAGGGACACCCTGGCTGAAAGTGTTGGGACCTGAACATGTTCATTTGGGAAACTCGATCCAGACTTTTTGAAAATGTGTGAAAATATACTGTCCAACATCTCAATTCCCCTAGAAAAAGGTAGGGAATTTTGCTGCCAATTATGTTTTGAATTCTATAGATTGGGAATCTATGCTCTTATTAATCATAAAATAGCAGGGGAGCGTAAGGATCACCTGGTTCAACCAACCTTCTATGGCAAAAGCACAGTCTAAACAAGATGGCCCAGCACCCTGTCCAGCCAAATCTTAGAAGTGTCTAATGTTGGGAGATCCACCACTTCCCTGAGGAAATTATTCCTGTGGCTGGTTGTTTTTGTTGTGAAAACTGTTCCTCTTGTGTCTGATTGTAGTCTCCCCAGGAGTAACTTGTACCCTTTGCCCCTTGTCTTTTCAATATGACTCATGGTAAAAGGAATCTCTGTCACCTTTGTAGCTACCTTTTAAATACTGGAGCATGCTGATGAGGTCTCTCCCAAGCCTTCTTTCCTCAAGGCTGACCAAAGCCTTGAGAAAGGCTCACAGAACTGCCTTTCTTCTTGTGCCAGGCTTCCCAGTCTGTTCATCACCTTTGTAGCCCATCTCTGTGCCCTCTCCAGCCTACTCACGTCTGTTTTGTTTAGTGGGGACCGAAACTGAGCACAATATTCCAGGTGTGGCCTGATAAGCACCGAGTAGTGTGGGACAATGCCTTCTTTATCTCTGCCGGTGATGGCCTCGATGATGCATCCTGTTGGCTTCCTTTGACACCACAGCTGCACACCGTTCACTCCTTGACCTGCTTGTCCACCAGGACCCCCAGCTCCCTTTCCACAGAGCTGCTCCCCAGCTGGGTAGATCCCAGCCTGTGCTGCACTCCTGGATTATGCTTTCTCATGTGCAAGTTTTTATGTTTGTCTTTGTTGAACTACACAGGATTCTTGTTAGCCTACTCTAACAGTTCTTCCTGCAGGATGGCTCTCCCTTCCAAAGTGCCCACTTCCACGCTCAGTTCAATATTGTTGGAAACTTCATCCAGGCGCACTTGATCCCATCATCCTGATCCCCTCTGAGGACATTAAACAGCATTAGGTCCAGTGCTGATCCCTAGGAGACCTGTGACAGGTTGCCAGTTTGGAAAGGAGCTCTTTGCCATCCCCCTGAGTGCTGGTGGTCTGCAGCTCCCCACCCACCACACGGACCTCTTGGCTAGACCTCAGTGTTTAAGCTTCTCAAGGAGTGAGCTGTGGGAAGCTGTATTGAAAATCTTGCAGAAATCCAGGTAGACAATATCCACTGCTTTACCCACGTCAACTGAGCAGGTTACTTTGTCAGAGAATGCGTTTTGGTTTGTCAAACGCATACTGCCCTTGGTGAATCCATGCTGACTTTTCCCAGTCATGTGCTTCATCTGACTTTTGATAGTCCCCAGGAGGATTTGTTCCATAACTTTCCAAGGGAATGAAGTATGGCTGATGAGCTTTAATTTTCTGGATACTCCTTTAAGCCCTTCTCAAAGATGGGGGTGGCATTAGCTTTCTTCCAGTGTTGTGGGATGTCTCCCAATCTCCATGATTTCTCAAAAATTGTGGAAACAGGCTTTCAATTACATCAGTCAGCTCTCTTAACACCCTCAGGGGAATATTGTCAGGGCCCATGGATTGGTTGGCTCAGGCTCCAGTTCACAAACCAACTCTTCTGTCACTGACAATGCTCTGTGTTTGCATCAGCCTGGATTTTTGTTTCTAAGGCTTGGGGCCCAACACTATTGGTGAAACAGAGGTGAGGAGAGAGTTGAGAACCTGTGCCTTGTCAGCGTTGTTAGTGACTAATTCATCTTTCCTGTTCAACAGCAGGTCCGTATTTTCCTTTTGTTCTGCTTTTTGTTTATATATCCAAAGAACTATTTCTTGTAGTTTTTTACATCTTGGGCCCATTTCCATTTGAGCTGAGCTGCTGCTTTTCTATTTGCATCTTTGCATACCCGGATGCTGCCCCTGTAGTTCTCAACTGTTATTTGTCCACTTGTCCGTCTCTGGTATGCTCCTCTTGGTTTTGAACAGACTCAGAAGCTCACAGTTAAGCCCAAGGGATCTCTTGCTCCATCTGCTTCCCTTACCTTAAAGGGGATGAACTCTTTTCATGTTTCCAAGAGAATGTTCTTGAAAACTCTAGCTCCTTTATGCTCTGTGAAAGCTTTCAGTGGAATTCCTCCCAAACATTGCCTAGTTCTGAATACCTGCTTCACCAAGAATTAGAATAAATACTTTCTGTAAACCAAAGCTGTTCTTGTAATCAAAAAGCAGATAGAAGGAGAGCTGCATTTATCAGACACTAAATATAAATCTGAAAGAAATAGTTTTAGACTCTGTTAGTTCCTGCTGTGGCTCAGAGATCTGGAATCCTTTTTCAAGTGTACATTTGCCAACAGCCAGGGCTTCCATAGTGCAAACCTCATCAATCATCTGCTTGTATCTGTGGCATACAGCACAGCCAACAGGGCATGAAAATCTAGACTGCCATTTCTTGGAGCTAGGAGAGGTAGAAAGAGAGACTGTGTATTTATTGAGAGCTTCTGTGTGTGAGGATGTCATCACAGCCTTTTTGTTTTCCTTCATTGTTTTGGTGTTTTTTAACTGTCATATGCATCAGTCTCTAAGACGTCTAGTAAACTACATGGCCAAAACTGTTACGTGTCCTAGATACTCTTGATGTCTTTGATGTTGCTGAGAAAATGAGGAGTTAGTTTGCATCTTGAGAAAAAGTAGTCTGAATTCATCCCAGGTAACTTTAAAAATAAGTGTTTAACAAGGCCATCTATTCTAGAACATGCATCACCCAACTTCCCCTTGTGTGAAGAGAGGCAGATACCTTTTTAGGTCTGTATCTGCAGGTGTAGACTTTGGGCTGAGCATGGCTGACATCTTCTAAAAATAACTGTTTCTCTGTATTGACTAGACAAAGAGTCTAGCGTGGTTACATATTCAATTCAGGTCCTTCAGCTGGGAACAGCACATAGGTGGAATCTCTGATACTGTGGGAGTGGTGCACAGCACCTTTTCTGCAGCCTCTCTTCACCAGCTGTGTACTGTTGTGCAATAACTTAAAAAAAACTATACAACTGACTACCTTGACAACTGAGATAGCTCATGATTGACCTTCAGCTGTGTTGACAAAGGAGCAGGTGGAGGTCGAGAAGAAATGCTGACCACTCAGGGCCTATTGCAAGTAGAAGCAAGAAAGGAAAGGTGGTGGCTGCACCTGATTCATGCTTTCTGATGATCTTTGAAGATACAGAGCAGAAAAGACAGCTGAGACCTGATCAGTGAAGTAACAACTTCCGACAACTTGGGAGGGTGATTTAAGGACTGAAGGATGGTATGATCATGTTAATGAGCTTTAGGTCTGCTCATTGCCATGGGAAGACACGATGATTCCATTTTGAGGAAGAATGAGGAAAGACATGTTTCTGATCCCTTTCAGTCCAAAGGGGTCGCTTACCTTTAGAGTGCACTCAAAGGTACATTTTAAGGGGAATATATGAAGTAAAAAGGGTGCCTTTTCTGGGTGTACAGTTAAAAATTTGGGTGTAACTGTAATAAGTACTGTTAATACATTTCATATTGTGTTGAGTTGGGATTTTTTAAAAAAAGCTCATTAGCAACTTTATTATGAGTTAAGCAAATTACAGTTTCTATCATTTAAATACTAATATTTTATTGAAGAACATTATTCACTAACTATAAATGCACTGGCAGTACTCATATATGATTAACAATTAATTCATATAATCATCGCATAAAACACAGAATAAGCATTACTTTAGTCCATGTAGTTCCCTGAGCATAATGCCGTAGGTGTGTGATCAGAGCACGTGCCTTCCCATGCTACTTGTCTCTTTTTCTTTTCCTCCTAAGTAATATCATGTATGGAAAGCGGAAGTTGTGTAAGTGCAAGTTAATAACATTTGTAGGGCCCAGTGTCCCTGGGCGACTTCCCTGAGGCAAATTCCAAGCAGCTTGTGTTCCCCAGGTTCAGACTCTGTGTGAATTTTGAGAGAGCTTTTTCCAGTTCCCCCCCCTCCCCCCAATAAATCTTTCTGTAAAGAAGATACTCTTTTTCAGTGTCTGGGGGTTTAATTTTTTAATCATTCACAGATGGCAGAATGCTGCCTGGCTGTGGTGAGTATCCCTGGATGCTGACATGTTGCGTTTCCATGTTGTTTCAGCAACAAGGGGAGTTGAGTGTGGTCAAGGGGGCTGTGTTCTGTGGAGGGTCTTGTCTATTACAGAAATGATAAGAGTGAAAATTAGCATCATGCTTTCTTAATTCCACAATGACAGTAAATGTACTGTGCATTAGTGATGTTCTAGCTAGCTCACTCTCTTTTGAACATCTTTATTAGGTCAGAAAACTTTTACATGTACTTACATGCGGTCTGTGTTCTGAGCCCTCCACATCTATTATGTGCCATGGAGGCTTTTAAAGTTTAGCTTAGCTCCCAGCCTCATTCTTCATGTTACAGTAACTTACTTTTTGGCTGAGAGCACTTCTGAGAAGTAATCTGTGATGTGTTTACTTTGGCTGGAGGAATTGAAATGCTTTAAATGAAAAAAAAAAAATTAAAAGCTCCCCAAATGTTCCTGCAGCTTTGCTTTCTCCTCTTATTATGCTAATCTGATTGTTTTTAATGTGAGGGCTTCCTTTGCCCTGGGTCATATATACTCCGCAGTGTCATAAAAGGTATACCACTTTGCAGCTAAGTAATGTTGACTTCTAAGTTAGAAAATCTGAGGTTTTCATTTGGAATACTGCTCTGTGTAGGAATATGTCCATTTTTTCTCTTACTTTCCTGAAGTATAGGAAGTCACTATGTTTAACATCTATGATGTCTTACCAGGGTGTCTAACTAAGAGACTGCTTAAGTGAGCTTAAGAAGAACAAAAACATCTATTTTAAATTCAGTTTTTAGTCTTTGGAAAAATGATTTATTACATGCCTTGTTGGTTATTGCCATCATTTAGATAACAGGTAAATTAATGTACCATTAGAGTTTATTGTCCTGTCTGTTCTTACGGAGACAAAGAGATTAAGTGATAGTGAGAAATTTGTCAGTATTTGGGGAGTTTTGTTTCTTTATTCTCTGATAGCGAAGTTCACACCTGTGTATAGTGTAACCATGGAGACCATTCTTGCCTATTTTGTGGACTTTTCTTAGAAAAGACTAGGCAAATATTCACACTAATTCAAGGGGTAATGCAGAACCCCCTCTAAATGTGCTTGTACAATTTTTGTAAGGGTACCTAGAATCTTGTACTTCCTTCTGCTCCCCAATTCCTTCAGAGAAATCCCAGTGGGTAATAATTTGCCTTCAGGCTTTGTAGTGAATGTTTCAGGCAAGTAGGCTCCTTTCCATGGCCACGTGCAGTTAATGTATAGACAAAAGTGGTGAAAGGAGAGTGCAGCTTGGGACTCGCTGATGTCGTGGTGCTGATGATATGCAGGCCTGCTGCCCTTGTGCTGGACCCAGCTGCTAATTTCCTAATGTTTGGCTGGAGCCGGGGCTTGGATAAAAGGGAGCTGGCTGTAGCTTGGGCCAGATAATTTGGAGCTGCTAATGGCTCGTTTGTTAAAACAAGTAGAGGGCTTGGCAAAGGGAGAGGGAGTTTCTTTCTGCCTTACCTCACCCTTTTCCCTCTGTTTTCCACCTCGAGGGTGTTTATTCTGTGGGTGCTCTTTGGAGTGCTCATGGACACAGGTGCCCTAAGTTTGCTCGCAAGGGGAGCAGTTGCTGTTCTATACGATGCACATTGTCACCAGGGAGTGTGGTTTCAGGGGAAGAAAAAGGAATGTACAGCGGAAGTGCACCATTTTGTTCTGTTTCTTCCTTGGGGAAGTTTCCAGGACCAGTGCTGTGGACTCTGTTCCTCTCCCTCTGCTGCCCATCCCTTCACATCCCTCAGGAAGAGCACAACTCCAAGCAGTGAATGCAGCTGAGGTCAGCAAAATGTGTATGCTGTGGCGCTGGTGCCAGAAGCAGGAGTGGCTGGGGGACAAAGCAGTGCAGACTGAGTCAGAAGGAGCTGAGTCCAAGCCAAGCCCTAGCCAAGTCCAGCACAGCTGAGTAGAGCAGTCCCGAGCAGCTGGCACTGTGTGGAGTCAAACCACAGAGTGGTCTGGAAGAGGGCAGTGCTGTGTGGAGTCGAACCAGGGGAGTGGGGCAGTCCAAAAGCAGGAGGCACAGCACAGTGTGGAGGATCCAGCTTTTTGGGGGTTTGTCCCTCCTTGTTTCTCATTGACTCGAGCCTGGGGAAGGGGAACGCTAGCTGTAGGAGCGTCCACCGTCTTGTGTTTGTCCCAGCAACCACATAGAACTGAGCTGAGGTGGTGAACACCTTTTCTGTGTAAAGCACCTTCTCTTTTGTATATTTTTGTTATTAATATTGCTGCTGCCACTGTGCGTTCCTTACTCCATTGCTGTTTGCTTTCAGTAACTTCTTATCTCAACCCACAGTCCTTGCCTTTGTCCCTCTCCCACCAGAGTGAGGCAGAGAGAAGGGGAGACCTTATCTCGAGTTTAATTCCCATCCGGTTTTAAACCACCACAACTGGTCACAAATGCACATTTCCATCTTTCTTGTTCGTGATTACAAGTGTTTCTTGTGAAGATGGATCTTGCAGTCGTACTTATTTCCATTTAGTACATTCTGGCTCATTGCAGTGGCTTACCCATGAGTATATCTTTGCAAACCACTTGAGAGGGAGGAATAAATGTCAGCTGTTGCAGGCCGTTGACTGCCAGTTACTGATTTCGGCTGGCTGGCATGAACACATTTATGTCTGCAGTTAAAAGCTCTGGATTTCTTTTCTCTGTTGGCTTGGATTCAGGGAGCTTTACATAGAGTAGTGTGGCTTTACTTGAGATTTATGGCTGGAGTTCAGATCCTTACGTGCATCCATAGGAGATGAAGGCCGTCGGTACATTTGTCTTTAGCACGTTAGCCTGGAGGGTGTGTGCTCAAGGCTCTCCTTCGGGGCCGTGATCCCTGTTCCCTGGGAAGAAGCCATCCGCACCGACCATGGTTCCTCTCACAGAGAGACCAGTTGCAGAAGGGAAGTGAACTTTCCGCTTAGGAGATTGTGGCTTCCCTTATGGCAAATAAGTACCTCGTATTGCTCCTAAAGAAGGAGATCTTGCATGATTTTCTGTCTGTCTTCAGTAGAAGTGCCCCAGCTTAACAGCTTGAGGTTAGGTATTTTAAGTTCTTGTAACAGTGCGATCGACACTGGGTTTAGTGACGTGTGAAGACAGTTTCTTATAGGACAATCAGATCAAAATCTCTTCTAGTTACAGAAGAATTTTTCAGTATGCAACACAAAGGTGGTTTATATATATATATAAATTATATAATACATATATTTTTACTCACTCCATATCCACTAGCTCAAATTTGAAGACATATGGCTGCATGCTTTACAAGCTGTAGCTTCCATTGTTAGCCATAAGTGGGAGACATTATGGAAGTGACAGTGGGATGGATTGCTGTGGTCAGGTCTGCATTTGGGTGGAGCAGATGAAATTTTGCCAGGTAATAATGGAGAAAAGGTATCACTGGCCACTTTTTACAAGTGACGTCCAAGTGTAGAGATCTGAATTTGAACATGTACCAGGAGATGTGGGATGTAATTTCAAGTGCCACAGGCTTAGTTAAAATATGCCAGTTGACAGCTCTTGCCATCATGGATTTGACCCAGAATGAACACTTCTGAGTACTAGAAAATAAATATGAACTGGACCTTGAAGTATGGTTTCAGGTTTGTGTACAGGGTATACTTACATAGGTTTTTATTGTTTTAGTAGAAGACTGTTACTCAATTAATGTTTCAAAAGATTCTCTAGCTAATTGCAATTAGAATATTATAATTTTAAAGAGGCTTTTAACAAAAGCTGTGCTGTGTGATAAACGTGGTTTTGGTCACTTGGTAAAAATCCTTTGATACAACTTTCTTTAGCTGGCATTGTACAAGATTTTTTTTTCATTTATAATGTATGTTCATCATAAAGGGATCAAAATACACTGTAATTGAAATAGCTTTGTTTCCAGGGCAATTCTTTCCTCAATTATTTTTATGTGTTCGCTACTTCACATACCCTCAATTGAACTGTTTTATTTTAATCGTTTTTATCACTTTGTAGTGGTGAATTTGTTCCTGTTGGAGTTCGGGCTTTGTCATTTCACTTAGCAGTTTTCCTGGGAAGTCAGAATGTTATATAAATGCAGAAAAGATGTGCTGCACATCAATTTTGATTATCTTGAAAGCTCTACACAGTTTAGATCTATAAACACATGTACAGATATTTTAAGCACAGTAGCAATTCTGCTAAACTTGATGAGTCTGTTTTCAAAGTTAGAGGAATGCATAGAAGTTTCTGAGCAGTAAGTGCACAGACCTTCACTTGCCTCTGGAATTCATTCTTTCCAGAGTGTGGCTTACTAATAGTAGGGGTGTATTTTTTTTTTAAACGAACTAATAGGAAAAATGTTAGAGGGAAGCAAGGTCTTCTGGTGGCATGAAGGTGACAGTTTGAAAGATGCTGTGTGGGGTCCATTTTTCAGCTAATGCCCCTTTTATCCACAGCTGACAGCAGCAGCAGAGCAACAAAATCTTGCTGCTTAAACTTCATGGTTCATCTGTAGCAATCAGCCTTTTTTTGGTTAGTAAATCACCCTACCTAATAAGATGTTTTAATATATGATAATATATTTTAATAGCTATCTGGTGTGACTATTAAATTATAATATTGCCCGTTAAACTTCGTTAGTAATTACTGAGAATTTTCTTCCGAAAAGGTGATTCCCCACCCCCATCTCCTTTTGCCCCTAGGGAAGCTTTATTAATTTCAACAGAGACTTGCTAGTGATGTTTCTTCCTTTTTACAAATAGGTTTGAGGTTGGGGTGCCTTTTAGTAGGATCTCTAGGTGTTTGTGGAAGCAAAACTTTAGAAAATAAAGATGAACTGGATTGTTCGAGAAGAAAGGAGAAGAAACAAAATGGAGAAGAAGAAACAAAATTGGAAATAGAGCTGAAGACTGACTAGAGCTCAGGAATAAAAATATCCATATGTGAGATGGGGAGAGAGGGGAAGACCACCATGAAAAACAAAGCAAAAGAAACAGCAACAACCAAAAAGCAAACTGCTGTGCTTTGCCCAGGATATACAAAGAGCCCTAGGTACTCTGTGCAAAAGCAACACTTTCCACATCGTGTGATGGGAATGGGGGCATTTTTCCTATTCTGGATGAACTTTTCTCACAATGGAAAATGTTTACCAAGGACTTTTTTCTTTTCTACATTTCTCCCACTCAGGAATTCCATGTTCATGCAAGGGAAGAGGGATTTCTTGCAAAGAGTGTCTTTCACCAGGGAGATGCAAATGGTGCACTTGGAATTGCATAGTTGTAGAATCACATTAGCCACCTTGAGAAGAGCAGAGGCTTTGTACTCTCCAGTAATTTGCTTTCTTGGGGAAGCTGGCAAGAGCTTAAATGTTCTTCTAAAGCTGCACTGGTAAAGATTAGTATGTTCCTAACACTGCAAAAGCACTAAAGATGCAATGGTCCCTCAACACCATCAAACAAAGGACAAGATCTTAGTGTCTTTGAAAAACCAAATGCTCCTTTGGCTCCACTTTGAGGAAATTTGACCCTGCTACCCATCAAGAACACAACAGGGCGGCAAGTGAAGGACACTTACACAAATAAAGCCCTTATACATAATAATGTAGTAGGACTTTATGGAGAGACTGTAAAATTTAGTTCTAAATGCCCAGTGGCAGATGATTTCTTGTACAGAAAGAACAAGATTTTGTTGCTTGTTTTCTGCAGCCCTTCTGCTTTTCCCACCCTCTGTGTTCTCTAAGTGACACATTTGTGTCAGGGAATTTAGGTATAATGACAAACATTTCCTTTCAAATTTCAGATCCTCTATAGGGAAGAACCATTGCAACTTCCTCTTTTAATCTCATTTTGCATCCCAGCCTTCTTCCTGCTGAGACACCTGTCTGTCCTGTTTCACAAGGTCAGACTGATGATAACACAGTTGCCTATTTTTTTCCTTAAAAGGAGCATGATTATGTTCATCAAATAAGTTACTTTATCAAGAATCATCAAGTACAAGGTAAAAGAAGAACAAATTTTATCATCTAACAATATTTTGTGAGGGAAATTTTCCAGAATCAGATGGTTTTTAAAAAATACACTGAGATATAAGGCCTGTAATTCATAAGCAGTCATTAAATTCTTGGCCTAAATCTAGCATGAGTGTTGCAAGGTACGGAAGCTTTCTCCAAGCAACCTGTATTCAGCCATTGAAATTTCCACAGTCTCTGACAAAGTAAATCAGTTGAGATGCATATCTGGTCTGTTTGGCAAATTGTTTGACCAAGTTCTTCCTTTCTTGGTAGCATGAGCTACTTGAGGACTGCCATAAAAGTATGCAAGATGCTAGCCTATATGTCTATCACTAACAAGCTAGAGTTAAAACAGGCTGGAAAGAAAAGTAAAGTTAGGCCATGCCTTGGGATGACACCCAAGTCTCTGCAGCAGGGAGGACCAAGCAATGAGTCTTCAGCAGTGCTTAGAGAAGCAGCGCTTTATCACTGCTGCCACAAAGACTGGCAGCGGTACAGCAGCTGTTTACCCTTTCCCTCAGCCTTTGCATTTAACATCCAGAGCACACAAAGGACAGAACCTTACCAGCTGCAAAATGTGTGACATGTCCTTGTGACAAGTGGAGAAGCTCCAATGATTAAGTGCTTGGTGATGTCTGGATGGTATTACAGGAGGAGTCTTCCTGGTCTGTACACTCCTGTAAAGACAGAGGAAAGTTTTGGCACCCACATGCCCACCCAGCTGGTTTCTTACTCCCCCTCTTCAGCAGAACAGGGGGAGAAAATGAGGTGGAGTAGGGGATGAGTTCAGGACAGTCTAATGAGCAGAAGAGAAGGCTGCCTATGGGAAGCAAAGCAAACGATTTGTTCTCTGTTTCCATCTGCAGGGGATGTACAGCCGCTCAGGGGGGAGCAGGAACCCCAGTACACATAGCAGCTGCTTGGGAAAACAAACACCTTAATAATGAGTGCACTCCTCATTCTCCTTTCTCCTACCTTTATTGCTGAGTATGGCACACGGGATATCGCTTTGGTCAGCTGGGGTCAGCTGTCCTGGCTGCATCCCCACCCGACCTCCTGCCCACTCCCAGCCCATGGGGATGTTGGAGAGAGCCTTGGTGCGGTGTGGGTGCAGCTCAGGCACACCCAACATGTGAGTGTGTTACCAGCACCCTCCTGGACGCAAGTGCTAAGCACAGCACTGTGGGTTCTGCTCTGGGGAGGGTTAGCTCCAAACCAGGTGGGCCCACTACAGCAAGGAAAGTAATCTTTCCATGAAGAGGCAAAAGGACAGAGAAGCTGTCCTTGCAGAGGCGGAAAGTAGAAGGAACAGAACCAAACAGGTGCCTGTGTACAGAAGCACCTTGTGGAGCTGTGCAGAGAAGGACAGGGCTAGTGGTGAGTATGCAAGTGCAGTCCAGCACTTGTGGAGCCATGTCCTGCAATCCCTACAAAGCAACTTTCATAAGAGGTAAATAGCTGTTCAGGGGTTTCAGCAGATGTGCAGTATTTTCAACACTTGCTGCTCAGAGCTAGTAATGACTGCCAATTCAAAGACTTAAACTTGTGTAGTTAATAATGATAGTGCCTAACAGTACTGTTCACCATCCTAAGGAAAAGAGAGCAAGTAAAAATCCTGTACTTACCACTACTTGTTACCAAACAACATAATCATGAACAATGTCTGAAAATACCGTGTAGATGTGGAATAAACTTTAGGCTACTCTGCGGTGTGGTTAGTTACTACAGGAAAAATCTGCACATATTTATTTGTGTGGTAAATGGCACTATTACCCATGCTGTTTCTTTAGTGAGTTATTTTGAATAAAGTGCCACAGTTTCACAAAATGACCCATCAACTTGTAATAAAATGCTCTTTTAGTAAGTTACTGCTGAAGGGATGTACTCAGAAAGTAATGAAAATCTACCAGGCTTCATAACACAAGTTTTCATTTCTGTTTTTTCAGTCTACTGGAAAGTTTCTAGACAGGCCATCCATAACAGGGCCTAGATAATTTGCTTAGGAAGCTGCCTTTGCTGTATTTAACCTTTTTTTTTGGTCAGTATCTTGTATTTCCATATCCTACTTCATTAATGAGGTTGAAAAATACTGCCATTGCAAATTAGTTATGGGTCAGCAGCTGCTAATTTTACAATGCTGCACTATTTTCTTCTCAGCTTTGCAGACGCGCTCATATCTCATTTTATGGCTGCCTGGGGATAGATGAGAATATCAAGCAGAATCCAAAACTTTTTTTTTTCTTGTATCCAAATGCCTAGCCAATGATCCTACTAAAATCTGGAAGCATAATTTAAGTATTCTAAAAGGGAAGGGTTGTATGTACAGGTGTCATGATAAAATCGTAAGAGTTGTATAAACAGGAGAACCTGGTGTGATTTTGTCCAGAGAAGCTGTGAATCCCTCATATGTGGAAGTATTCAAGGCCAGGTTGGAGGGAGTTTTGAGGACTTGTTTAGTGGAAGATGTCCCAGCCCATGGCAGGGAGTTGGAACTAGATGGTATTTAAGGTCTCTTGCAACACAGACCTCTCTATGATTCATGCTGTTGAGAAACTTTTTTCATTTAAGAACAGTGATACGTGGTCAGGGTCACAAGAACCATCTCATGGCATGCCAGCGATCCCTGGAGAATCAGAAACTCAGACATGGAGAACCCTCTCCCTATCCTCTCCCCACCAATTCTGTAGGAATTTTGCAATTTTTTGGCAATTTTGTGACATTTTCTTTACTGCAAATTATCAGTTTGGGAGAACAGTTTTAGCACCAAGCTGGGTAGCTATGACCAGGCATGACTGCTGGAGAGGAGCATAGAAGGATATGAAAGGAACACATTTCTCCCTATTGAAAGACAATTTCCTCCCTCCCACCACATTTTTCAGATTAGAGCCTCACAGATACCTGGACGCAGTTATTCTGTGGTGTGTCACTCATCTCCATTGTTTACCTCTCAGCATTCCAGATGAATTTTAGCCTCCATAAACAGCTGCCAAGGGAAAAGTGTAATGCAAACTCTGTTGTTTCACAATGGTCATCTTAGGTTTCCTCAACCTGAAAAAGGCTGTGCCAGGTAGAGTTTATCTTACCCTCTTCATATGCTGCTTTGTCTAGACAGGATAAAAAATCTTGTTGTTTCTCCACAGCTGTGTGACTTTTAGCAAATGTGATGTGTTACTGCCTGCCGGCGAGGTGAATGTAGTATTTCTTCCATTAGTTGGTGTAAGTTTGAAAATACTGCTATGATCCACAAAGAGAAAGGAAAAGCTGTCAATGAAATGTTAGGGGGGAATCTGGGAAATTACCTAGTTAAACCTATGTGGTTCGTAATTGTGAGTTCAGTGGGAAGCTGTTGAAAGCCATGTGTGTGGATCCAGTTATTTAGAAATATTTCTTCTGCCATAACTAGAGCATGAGAAGGAGGGAAAGATGAGGGAAGAGGAAGCCCAGCAGACCTCCCTTGCAGACAGACCCAGGACCAACCCCAGTTTCTTGCTTCTGGCCTCCTGAACCAGAGATTCTTGGGGCTTGTGTACGTATTTGCTTGCAAAAGATACCCTTGCTAGGGTCTTTGTAGTAAAGTGTCAGGAGGAAATGTATTATATAAACAGAAGATTGGGTTTTAAAAATTTTTTTTTTCTGTCTCTGGGAAGACCAAAGCTCTAACCTGCTTTTGTGAGGATTCAAAAGATTAATAACATTATGTTTCTTTAATTCATGGGCTTGACATGACTTGGAGCTCAGTTCAGCAAATTTGTAGCCATGTGACTGGTGTACTTCTGGTTGCAAACTACCTCAAGTATAAGTGGGAAGGTCTTTTTAGAAACTGTAAACCATCTTTTGTCCTGAATGAACTTCACACGAAATTGCGCTCTAGACGGTTTTTCAGCCAGCAGCTGATTATTTTCACGAGGCTTCAGATGTGGATTTATCGAAGATCTTGAACAGAGCACCCTGATGCTTCTGTAGTCCAGGTGGCAGGAGTGTGGGCAAGAGAATAGGCAGAGGCACTTCCAGTCTCTGCCACAAACATTTCTTCCTGCTTAGGATGGTGATTTCCTCACTCCTCATTGGTAGGCTTTCAGTCCCTTTTTATAGCAAATTATAATCTGCACAGAAAATACTGTGCTCTAAGTGGAGAATAAGGAGTCATAAGGATTCCAAAATGAAATTGTTGGGTCCCAGATGTCTATTGAGTAGATCTGTTTGTCTTTCAGAAATTTACTCCAAAATACATCTATCTTTGGATGTTATTTTCTATTCTGTATATCTGTATATTGTGAATATGCTTAATATTAGTTAGAACTCTCTAAACCCACAGTTGGTTCCAACAAAACACTTAAATTTTCTTTTTTTCTTGTGTACAGTGTGTTTTTTCTCTTTTTTTCTTTCATTCTGTTCCCTAAAAACAGTCAGAAAAAGTGGTTGTAATCAACATTGCGGTTTTGACTGAACTTGGAAATGGAAAGCAGGGGTTAAAGTTAAAAATTGGGCCTTAAAATAAACTGTTCAGCTCATTTTGTTTTTGATGATTACATTAATGTCCAAGAAAATGTGTGATCTTATATATTACGCATGCTATAGTCCTTAGGCGTAATAGGGTTAGATGAGGACAGTGTCAGATGTAGTATTTGTCATTACCTTTCAATTGCCTAATTTCATGCTGTTGTGGATTTGTGTTGAACTATTAATACTTGAATGTAGATTTTTCTCTGACTTCATGACTTTTTTTTTACAAAAATTCTTCTTGGCATGCTTTATTTCCCTGTCACTTTCAACAGCAGAAATGTTTCTTCTTAAATGGAGTTTGTCTCCTGTTCTGATTCTTCTTTAAAGGCAAATAGTGTGTCAAATTAAATTCAACTATTTGCTTCTCTTTTGTAGGTGCTGATAATGTGTGTTATTAATTACCTTGCCATTGTATGGTTAAAAATGTTTTATTTTTTTTTTTTTTTCTGTTCAGTCACTCTACCTTGTGTTGTGTAACTGTTCCATAAAGGTCATATTTTTACCAGACAATAATCTTAAATGTCATGCTTTCCATTATGTTTAACTACTTCATATCTAGATATATACCTGGTTGGGCAGAGTACTCTTTGCTAAATGAGTTTTGGAGATTGGCAAAGTAATTTAATTCAAAAGAAAAAGACTGTCATTATTCTTCCCATGCCTGTACGTTGCTACTTTGATATCATCAGATGATTTCGAGAACACATATAGTTGATCTCTGTTTTCTGTTTATAAATGTGGCTGATGGCCTTCATACCAAAAAAACAGTTCTTAACACATGGCAATGATTTAGCAAAAAGAAACACTTTGTGCCTGAAAGCTGTTTGCCTTCTGGCATTCTCTTGGGATTCCAGTAAAGCACAGGGAAGTGAAAGAGCTACCTGCACGTGTGAGTGGGTCTGTAAATGCTGAGGATGCAAGTGCCTGACCAGAGGTACTTCTGTGTGGTGGTTATGTATTTTTGGAGCAGTGCTTAAATATTTCATAGTGGTTTATTTGGGCATACGTATGTTAGGTGTGGGCATGCAGTGCACACCATGGCAGAAGGTGACCTGTAACCTCTACAACATTAAAGGCTTTTAGTGCAGGATTTAGCCTAGTATTCAAAATACTCGTGGTCTTTGCTGCATGTTCTCCAGGGAGGACACAAACCTGCCAGCATTTTGTTCCTATTCTCAGTCTTTTATTTCCATTACTGTTCCAGACTGTTTGCATTTCCCTTAAAAGCTCACCACTTTGCCTTCTTCTTCCCCTTTCTCTTATATGTAGAATAATGGTTTAGAAGGAATGAACAAGGGAAGATGGGAAGGCTTCCTCAGAAAACCTCATAGAGGGAGAATTTACTTCATGAAGCAAAGAGTTAAGCTGTCTTACACAGCCAATTAAGTGTATGCTGTCTTTTATCATGCGTGCATGCTCTTCTGGAGGCAATAGTAATTTATGTTGGTAGCTTCTGTCGTTCTCTCTTAGTGACCTGGGCTCAGGCTGTGACGTGTTCAGTGCAGCTTGACAGTGAGGGGAGAAGACCTATATATATCCACAGGTGTAAGACTGGATTGTTAAAACTGAGGTAGTAAGGTGCAGTTAAAGATCATGCTGTTTGCGTGTCATTTGCAAGCAGGTGAAAATCAGGTCTGGTAACTCTTGCAAGGTCCTTGGCCAGTCATTAAATTACTTGCCTTAAGAAAGACCTGCCAAGTTGGCAATTAATGGGATGTAGTCCAGCCAAGAATGTTTTAAAATTAGTCGTGTATGAAATTGTGGTATAAATTTCTTTTGCCTCCCTACAGTTTCTGCTGGTTCGTAAGTGGTGAATCACTGCTGGTCTGTTATTGAACTGGAACTGGGCTTATCTGAAATGGTACTAAACGTAGAGATGATTTTGCACTTTCTGGTATTTGAAGATGTGTTGCCATCTCTAAGAGATGCATGCTGAAACATAAAGCAGGAGTATACTTTGTATCTATTAGGTTTTGTTTTCCTGAGGTTGCATATGTATATGTTGCCACAAAAATACATGGACATATATGGGTATATGTGTACAGTGTATGTATTTTATAAAATCGTTTGCATCTAAGGTATAGCTCTTATGTACTGTCCTTGCTCTAGCCTGGTTATAGGCTTGTGTTTCTTTTCAAGACAACTGTTTGCTTGACTGAGAAGAGCCTCGACAACAGCAGCCTTGCCTTTTGACACCTGATTGCTTCTCAGTGTCTCAGGCATTGTAACCCTCATCTCCATATTTCATCTGAACTCTCGTAGACTGCCAGTGAGTTTACCAGTCTTGGTGTCTAGGAGCCTGAACCATGAACGAAGGCCCACCAGAGATGTGTGGAAGCCATTTAGGAAAGCAACGAAAGGGCAATGAGGTTAGAGGGAACAGAAGGCTAAGGGTGGACTGGAGAAGTACAAGGCAATAGTGACATAGTATTGACCAGCATGATAGACAGTGGGTTTCAGCACATTAAAAAAAAAAAACACAAAAATTCGGACGCATCTCAAGAAAGCATATTTTAGTGGACTATGCTTGGAAATGTTTAGCTAGTACAGTGGAGACTGACATCACCATAAAAAGTGGCAAAATATATCAGGTGTGAGATAACAGGAAAGAATCTTTAAAATGAGAACAAGTTATATTGGATGCACAAAGGCAAAGAGGAGTGATGTGGTTAAAGTGAATGACAATGGAAAACAACATTTGCAACAGGCTAGATTTTGTGTGTCAAGTGTAGAGAAGAGGATGCCTGTAATAATGGGTGTGATAAGATTTTTGGGCAGGAGCTTGAGCTGTGTGAATGGATAGGAAAAGCTATATAATAGAGAGGTTATGTAGAACAAATCCACTGAACTGACACATAATTGGGATTTGAAAGACTGTCTAAGTTGAAAATGTCATCCATGTTGTGGTTTGCGTAACAAATAAGACAGTGATGTTGTCCAGAGTGGTTAGAGGAGGGTATGGAGAACCAAGACAGGGGAGGATGTTACCTGCTTTATTTTACACTCATTCTGATCTTAAGTGAGACTTCTCATGGGGAAGGAAGAGGGAGAAGGATTACAAGGGGGATTTTAGTGCTAGAGGAAGAGGGTTTAATGGGAACAGTAGAAGGGAAGGCAAGCCAAGAACAGAAATGGTAGATTTATGGCTTGTCCACTGGGAATTAAGGCATGGATGAAAGGAAATTAAGGACAGAACTGCTTTGAGTACCCCATAGGAAGCTGGCAGAGGAAGAAGACACTTGAAATTTGGCATTCCTTTGATTAAGAAGGACTTTCAGGATAAAACATCTGTGGAAGTTTCATGTATATTTTATCATGTATCTACAACTCAAGACCCTAGGATGTAGTATATTTCAAGATAATTTTTGAAGATGGCTGACTTTATTGCCAGAAACATTTAGATTTGGGGAAACATTTAAAAGATGGATAAAAACTGATTTGGAGTAGCAGTTATGTGCTTTAGGGAACAATGATAACTATCAGAAGATTACACACTTGTTGGGGTGCCATACTGGAGATGAGAATAAGCTCTTCTTGAAGACAACCGTGAGAACAAAAAAAGAAAAAAAAAAAAGAATTCTCTATGGATTATCCTGTACTGCAAATAACCATAGATCAGAATTTCTACATAAATCATATTGGTAGCTAAATATATATATATATATATATATATATATATATATATATATATATATATATATGGAGAAAGCTGGATAGATAGATAAAGACATATATATAGAGAGAGATATATGGAGATATATAGATACAGATATTTATATATATATAAACATCTATCTCTATATATACACACTTATATATCTATATATATAATCACACGTCTATATATATATGGGGTGATGAGCACTTGTTTTTTCCTCTTTTGAACATTTATTCCTGTGATGCAGACTTCAAAGAATAGGAAAGAGAGCACAACCTCCTCTGGGATTTCAGCTGTATTCAGAAAAACAAGGAGTCCTTTAGAATTCGCTTTATTTTTTTAGATTTCACTAATTTCTAGGATCTAGATTGTCAGTTCATGTAAACCGGCACAAAGCTATTGGAGTGAATAGTTCAAAAGAACTGACAGTGCACATTGAAAAGTGTGTTTGGGGCAGAATGTACGTTAAAAACCCAAAAAATTATATTTTCAGTTGCTCAGAGAATTTCTTTTGTTGTGTAAGATGTTAAGAGATTTGTGTGTGTGTGTGTGTGTGTGTGTGTGTGTGTATGTAGATGGTCCCAAGTGACATCTGAAAACCAATACATGGAATAATAACTTGGAGCAGAAGATTAGCCAGTTGCTGTAGTCTCAGACTTGATTATGGCTAGATTAAGGAAGTAAATTCTGTTCAGTGCTCTAATTCGTAAAATGGCAATGAAGAAAACGGACAAAATCCTAAGTGATGTTTCAAAATGCTTTTTAAAGAATGCTTGCCAATAAAGAGGATCAAAGTATAAAACTTCTGAAAAACAACCCCAAACGCAAAACAGACTTTATGCCAAATCTTAGTAATTTGTGGAAGATAAGTAACTTTTTTGAGTTGGTGAATAGAAAAAAAACTCCATGTCTTTGATAAAGAACATAAGATTCTGCATTCTTTATGCAACTATTTTTTGTTTGTTTTTATAAATGCTGATTTAATAGTATACTGCTGGAAGTAGTACAATTTTTAATTAAAAAAGTTGAATATTTAGAGTCTTTGACTCTACGCAGAGATATTTATTTTCTGTGTATTTGCTATGTGTTTCAATTTTTTGTATCAGGGATTCTGAGTTATTAGTGAATGCCATGAAGGGCCAGACCCTTGTCAATATTGCAGAACAGTATGGTAGGGCCCTTTGAATATGATATGAAAGGAAAGCTGGAAGCTTACCATCTGGAAGAGACCATCAGTGGGCTAAAGCTGGCATTTCTGGCTTTCTGCCAGACCTTTCCCACTGTCTGACTAACCTCAGGGTTGGACAAGGAGGGATCTCCAGGTGGCTTATTGTCCTGTTTCTCCTTCTCTCTGCCCCATGAACTGAACTAACCCACAGTACAGCCAAAATGGTTCAGTCCTGCTTTGAGAGGTTAGACAATATATAAAAGTAAGGAAACAAAGATGGAAAAAACATAAAAAAACACAGAAAAGCTGTGGAAGAAAGCTTAAAATGTGTGTATTTTGCTGGCAAAATCAACAGACTAAGTTTCCCCATATCTCCATAGAAATGTTAGCTGCAGGGGACCTCTGGATGTTTTTACTCAAATTTCCTGCTCAGAGCAGGACTATCACTAACGCTTCAGATCAGCCAGGTTTTCATTGATGTACACAGGTGAGATGGTTACATACACTGGACCACTGTGAGGTGAGGAACGTTTGTTTACAGAAAACACAGCTCCCTCTTTTTAGCTCTGCCTTTCCTTTCCAAAATGCCTGCATCCATAACCGTATTCTGGTCTTGTGTGCTACCTCAGATTTGGGATTCTGATTATGCCACAGCTCTGCTGTCATACACAGACTTCCAGTTCTGCCTGTTCATTGCTCAGGCTCTGTGCGGTGGTGTACCTACTGCTGTTTGAGAAGTCTGAATGCCCTCTGTTTCATTGCCTTCTCCAGCATGTACTTCCCCTTTATCTGCACTGCTTCCTCATTTACTTCTGCATTGAGATACCATTCCCTGATGAACCTAGCGTAAATCTCTCTCCACTGGGTAGCAAGCCTCTTTGCAAAGATGTGCTTTTGTCTGGACCTTTATCTGAGATCATCCCCATCTCATGTCTGGAAGCGTGGGACTGGGGAAGGAGGAAGAAACTGCACTGCATAGTTGATTGAGATTGAAATTCTTTTTCACATTTTCACAGCTGAGGACCATTACGGTAAGGTAGTGAAATTCATCTGGACACAGTGATCTCCTGCTGTGTCCTTAGTGCATGAGTTTCATCAAACTGGCTAAGCAAGGACTTAATGCGCCTTGCAGGAGCTTGTGTGAGGTGTTCAGAAGTTAATGAACTGAATTAATTCTAAGAAAACTGAAAATAAAGTCTCAACTATATATAGATAGAAAGATAGGTGTAGGTACGTATATAGCTGTTGGAGAGAACGTTGCTGAGGAGGAAGAGAGTTTATGAGGCATTTTGATGTCTCTATATGAAGCTGTATAAATTTCAGCCACTTAACTTTAGCAGGAATGTCCTGGAGTGTTTGAAGTGAATAATTTAAAATAAATAAGGTCAATGAAGAAGACCCTGTTAGCCAGTCTGAAATGTAAATTCTGAAGACCCTTTAGAGTTTTTTGCTCATACAGAAAAAAGAGAGTGAATTATTAGGTCCTGCATGTTATAAGCAGTTGGGGTGAAGACAAGTTCAGTTATCTCAGCACTCTGGTCAAGATCTTTCAGCATGTGGTCATCTGCCTTTGTTGTGTGAAAATTTAACTGATTATTTGTTTCAAACATTCTTGAAAGTGCATCTGAGAGGGTTCATGAAGACCAGATGAGATTTGTAAGGTGTTTTTCCCAGAAGCAGTCTGTGAAAAATATGCCATCTTTTAAAAACATTATTAAAAATGTTATTTCCTGTTCCCGAATCGCCCTTGGCTATAGGAATAGGTAAAATTTTTATAGTGACATTTGCATTTTCTACTATTAAGTAGGTGGGTTTGTTCTACTGTTTTACTTCAGGGCAGGCATTTGGCAAATGTAGCAACTCTGGCTAGTTGGACTGGATTCCTTTCTGAAACTTTTATTGCCCATGCAAGCATAATGTGGACACCTGCAGTCAAATTTAAAGTTCATATAGTGAGTACCACAAAAAATGTACACAGGCCAAATTTTTTTTTAAAGTTTATTAGTAATCATGAAAACACTCAAGAGTTTTTGTTTTGACTTTTGTGGTCAATAAGTTGTGCTTATTGTGAGAACTCTGTAAAGGTTTTCTCTCCTCTCACCCATCTCATATATATCATCTGACTACAGCAGAGCATGATATTGAACTGTGAAGATCATGGTAAAGTGTAATGTACGTTGGTGTAATATTTGAATTAGATTTGATACTTCAGTCTTTCGTTTGCTTCCTCTAATAAAAGATATCTGAGAGGTAACTGTTACACTGAATTAATAACAATGTCTGCTGTAAAATAAGGAGAGCTATATTATTCAATCACAGTAGCTTTGGTAGAGAAAATGTCCTGCATCAGCAGGGTGTATGGTCCAGGATCTCACTGCTCGGTTGTTACGGTGTCACTTCAGAGTTACTCATGAGTAAGACAAAAGGGTTTGGTTCTGAGCAGTACTCGTTCCTTCTCTGCCCTTGCAAGAAGGCAGAAGGGAGCTCAGTGGAGCTCCTTTGCTGCTGCTAATGGTTCTGGAGGTCAGTGTTGGGATACCAAGAGGAAATACTGTGTGAAGATGTGGTGATCATTGCATGTCTGCCACAAGTTCTAACCCTTATGAAGTGCTGGGGAAAGAAAGATAAATCAGTCTGACAGCTGTTCCTCTGTGAACTGGCCCTGGGAATTACTGAACATCACTGGCACACATGATTGTGCATCTGACCTAGGAATGAGTAGCTCTGAATTTTGTTAACCCCCGAGAGCACTCATGGAGAAGAAATTCGGAAGTCTTCTAGGCTATCCTGGTATCCCAAGGCAGGATCAGTCATATTCTGGCAGATATCTGGTTTGTTCTTAAAAACATTCTATTCCAGTGTGGCACTCTTCTTAGTGTTGCAAAATAAAAATCTTGCTGCAGTTTGAACATATCGCTTATTACCCTGTCTTTTGTGGATGTTTCTTGTTTTCAGCATCCAGTTTGGTATATAGTAACTTACAGAGCTCCTTCTTGGTGTCTCTTTTCGTACATTAAACAATCCTCACTCTGTCTCCGTTTCCTCACAGGTTATGTTTCCTAGTCTCTGCAATTGTTCTGCATCTTTCGTGGAGTGTGATGCCCCAAAGGGATCATTAGAACATCATGTTCAGAGAGGATCACTTCACTAATACCGTAACTTTTTAATGGTATTTTATATTTATGCAAAGAGTATTTTTACTTGAGATCCTCTCCTACAGAAATGCAACTGAAAAAGTGGTTCCCCCTGCATTTATACAGTTCATTATTTATGCAATTAATTATACTGTTAATTATCAAGATACCCAAGTATCTTGCATGTGTTCCTACTAATTGACTCCTATGCCACCCTTAAATTGTAGATTGGATCCAGCATCAGGTTATAAACATTTGAATGTAGGTGCCTAAATGTACATCATATGTTAGCTGTGTAAGTAAATTCCCAATCTAGTCAATGGAGCCTGGCCAATTGGACATGCCTTACTGAGGGTCGGATGAAGAATCTCATTTAGGTCCCCAAACACCAATAACTGTATTGACTTGTCCTCCATTAACTATAAAAATAATTAGTTTACAATCTGGACTGGGATCTCATGCCATCTCTCCAAGTTACCCATGTCATTCTGAATTCTGATCCTGCCTTCAAAGATACTTGCAGTCTCTCAGAGCTCAGTATCTTCTGAGAATTTCATAAACGTAAGTTCTATTCCGCTGTTGAAGCCATAGATATAAATATTGAATGGCATTGGACCTGAAACACAACCCCGTAGAGCCCTACACAATATGCTGCTCCATCGTGATTTCAGCAATTGTTTTCTGAGTGTTTCTTCAACTAGACAGCACCCATGTTAGTACTTCAATAATTTATTTAAGCCTGCTGTTGAAAAATGCTTTGCTGTTTTTTGGTTTGCATTCTTGGGATTATGAACTCTCTTACTTTACAGTGACATTAGAAGAATCATCCTATTCCTCTCCTCCCTTTACCAAGCTGCTCTCTTTACCTTCTGTATCAAAAGCTGACTTCAGTTTATTCTGAACTTTTGCAGAACAAAATGTCCTGGTTTATTTCTTTCTCAACTACTCCCAGATGTGGGAGTAGTTAAAATACACACTATTCCAGTCTTGTTCTCTGTATGGTTCTGGCAGTGTTTTGAAAAATCTTTCCTCCGTGATCTCCCTGGTTTGGTGGTTTGCAATAGATCTTCACCATGGGAGTGTTCCTGGCTTTTTCATCTCTGACTTTGCAATCATTACATGGAAGTTTCCCCAAGATCTGAATCTCCTTATGGCCTGAAACTACATCAACTTTATGTACTCTTGATGTACAATGCAGCACCAACCCTTTTGAATGCGCAGTACCTCTTTATACACCCACGAGGGTTATCCATATCTCTGTTACTCCAATTAAATAATAGTTTCTTTAGATGTCTGGCTTCTCCAGTTTCTTTCCAATTGTGTAGTATGGGCACTTAGAACTTCAGTGGACTCATTCACTGTTCTTTCTTTATGTTCTTAATTAGTTTGTTTCAAGTAGCTTTCAGACCCTTCAGACCCCGACAGAATTCCTTTTCAAAGATCTCTAGAGGATTTTGGTTTTCTTCCACACCAATACTGACTTAAAAATGTTTTTCAATTAATGTAATAAATCAGGGTGTAAAGATGCTTTCCTCATTTTTGTGATATGAGCTCCACTCTATCCATTTGCTCACACACTGCTGCCCACTTGCTCTGGAAGCCAAATTCATCAGCAACTTGAAAGTCTAAAATAGAGAAATGTCTCATCAGGAATAGGATGAGTTAAAAATCTTTTTGTTTCTAGGCCTAGCAAGTTCTTTCCCTGTTGCTGCAGTGGTGGTGATGCCACTGACTGTGGTAGTCGAAACACAAAGTTAGCACCATCCACTGTGTTTCTGCTCCTTTGTGCTCCTAAGCTGGAGCTTGTTTGTGTTGGAGATGCAACTGTGCCAGCCACTTTGTGTCTTACTGGAACGCTGTCTTTCAGATTTCACTGTGAAACTTAGTTCTTTGATCTTTTAGTTTCATTTCAGCACATATAATTTCAGTCAGCACTTGTGGCAGTGAAAATAGGAAACTTGTAACTCTTAACCCAGGCTTCTTGTGCTCAAACTGGTTTCCTCATCAAGGGTTTAGAAAGCAGTTACACTTTTGATGTGGCAGATTGAGAATTGTGTCTCATTTTAGAATTTTGTGATACTAGCATTTCTTAAATGTAAGATGTAGAGTTACAGCTAGGATACTTGATCTCTGAGTATTTATTTTCCATTGGAATAAATTGATTTTGCATTGTTCTGATGAGGTCAGGGTGCCAGACTTTAGGTTTGCTTGATCTTAGGAGAAGCG
Source organism: Acanthornis magna (assembly GCA_036785705.1). Classification (NCBI taxonomy): domain Eukaryota; kingdom Metazoa; phylum Chordata; class Aves; order Passeriformes; family Acanthizidae; genus Acanthornis; species Acanthornis magna. The sequence continues at coordinate 23,027,421 of JAWUZG010000090.1, forward strand.
AGTGTTGTGCTAAAGAAATTCCACTGCCCTGGGTGGTTTTGAGCCTTGTGGTTTTGGCAACGGTGTCTTTTGACTTGCCGGCAGACATATGTGAAATCCCAAAATATCTGTCTTGAACAGCAGTGAAACAGTTAGCAATGCTAATATTTAGAACAGCTGCAGTCACTTCTCTGGTGTTGCTATCTAAAGAGGGGAGCAGGGCCTTGAGCTTGGACCTCCGTGATGGCGAGGTGGGAGCACAGCCAGACTCGGCGGCATTCAGGCCCTTTGTCCAGGGCCAGGATACTTCAGGTGAAGTACATTTCTTCAAAGCTGGATAAAGCAGAAGTGAAATTGTAAACTGTGGCAAGTATCTATTTCATGTTCTTCTCTGGACCTGCTGCCCAAAGAACTTTAATACTCTTTTATCTTATTTCTTTTATGTATAAAGTCGTGTCCTCTAGCTCATTTGTAACACACCAGCTTCTAGCTCCGAGGGCACCATCTCAGTCTTGGGTGTTGGTCATTGTGTGGAAGTCTCCACACAAGTTGTGAAATGGTGTCATTTTTCTCTTTGAAGTGCTTAATTCACCAGTGCCAGGAAGAGCTGTGCAAAGTGGTGTACTTTCCCTTTTCATGGCTCAGAGGGCCCGCATGTACTTATGGCATGTCTGATCAAATGGAATTAGCGGGAGGATGCACACTGTGCTTTTGATTCCCATTAGTGAGAGCCTGAAGGATGACTTTCCTGCATGATCTCCCACGTTCACTACGTTATTTAAAGACCTAATGTTCTGTCATATGTGATCCATGCAATAGAGGTGCATTTCTATTATGGTAGATGCAGGATATTAGCAGTGGTATACTGCTGTAATTTTACTTGTTTTTTTGAGTTATCGCAAGTAAGATCAGGCTCTTTGAATAGCCTCTTTCCTACAAATTCCTTTTATTCTGCTCAAAAAATCATGGAATCAGAACTGTTTTAGGCTTGAATGGGTCTCTGAAGTCCGTCTGGTCCAATGCTTCTTAATGTAGAGCCATCAAGATCAAATTGCTCAGAGCATTAGTTGGAGGTTGGGCATCTCTGAGGATGAATATCCCAACTTTTGTGAGTACAGAAGGAATTTCTGTATCTGTATGACCCTTCTTCTGGCAATTTTCCCACCCCATTATATTCAGTGAGAATGTCCATTATCATGAAGTGTGTTTGTTGCCTTTTGAGTTGCCACCTTCCATCTCTGGGAAGAGTTTGGCTTTATCTTCTCTATACCCTCCTGTTAGGGAGCTGCAGACAGCAGTAAAACCTCTGCTTAGCAACCTTTTCTAAAAGCTGAACCCCCCCCCCAAGTTTCACAACTTCATCTTCTATGTAATGTTCTCCAGAATTTAGTTTGTTTCTGAGACAAAAGTGTATTATAATGCAACTTTTAATATCTATTTTACTTTTAAAAGTGCAAAAGAAATCTTCAAATGTAACATATATGTACTTTGAGGGCATGTCCTTTATGAAGCAATTTTTTTGGGAAGTGTAGGTCATTGTTGTGTGCATTTGGGTTTTTCTGTAGACTGTATATGTGACTGTATGTTTTTGAAGTTTCCCTAGATTAATATACATAGAATTTTATATTTAATGCTACAGGAATTTAAAATCTTTCTTTTTGTAAATAAATATTAAAATAACATAAAATGGAAATCTACAGTAGTGTTTTTTATCCATCTGTGTATATATAGACAGATGGATCAAAATGTATATACAACAGCATGAGAGGAAAAACAGTCCTGTCCTTGAGATTTTGTTTCAGCAGAAGTACATTACACGTCACCTGTTCATGATTTCTTCTGTTCAGCTTGGAGGAAATGATGTTCAACTGGATTCCTCTGAGAGCTCATCAGAGTCAGTGCTACTGTTGGGATTAACAATGAGAAATTTCTGAGCTCTCCTTGGCAACTCTTGCCCAGCTCTGGAGCATTTGTTGTCAACAGAAGGACTGAATTCTGCCAGACCTGGTGGTGGGCAGGAGACCATTCCACTACAGCATTTTGCAGCTCTGCTAGAAAGGGGAGGAAGCTGCTGGCTAAGGTGCATATCCAAGGAATCTGAAGAGTCTGCTGACCAAACTGAGCTCCTTTGGCATTCAGGTTTGCGAATTTAAATTAAAAATAATTGAGAGTTTAGATTTCACCTTAAACATAGATGCTATTGTTTTCTAGGTTGCAAGTACTCAGAATCTTTAGGCTGCCTTCTGTAAGGCCTTGCAAACTAATGCCTTGTCAGGAAAGACAATAATTGATACTGTCCTTGAACCTCCAGCAAGCCCTTGGTTTTTGGCACAGACTTTATTACTCAAATATGAAAAAGCCAGGAGTTAACACGCAAACTTGCAATTCCCTGATCTTAGCAGATGGATCATAGCCATTTCAGAGATCAATGACTGGTAACTGAATTATTCACTCTCTTAGCAAGGAAATATCTTGGTATCTGATCTACAGTTTTCTTCAGGAAGCCCTAGTCATTTACAGACAAGTTTTGTTCCCACTTGGAAGGGATTTTATGTGTACCAGATACTCTTTGTCTTCTAGCTCTCATTAGGAAAAAAAAAGGGTCTGTCTAATCTCTAATCCTCTCCTCTCCTGAGGTTCTTCATTTTGCTGGAGAGTATAACCTGTCATAGTATCCAAATGTACATCCTTTCAATGTGGAGATTTTGGTTCCTCTTACATAAAAATTTAAATATGTGTCTGGCAAGATATCTGCTTCCTACATGCTTCAAACTAGTTTCAAACAAATATTTGCACTTTTACAGCAAATGTTATGTTCTTAGTAATATGTAATGAGCTGTTAAGTGTAACTACTGTTTTCAGAGTCCTGATACTCAAATATGTAGGGATATATTAAAAACTGTGTGTTTTGCCATCTTTCTGGACTCATTCTTTCCTGCTTTGCTTGCTGTAAGCCAGTAAATTTGTCATTTGGTTTCATGTTTCTACAACATGAAAGAGCGCTGCAAAGCTCACATTTTTGACGAAGAACCCTAAAAATGCCTGTCTCCCAGAGCCTTTGTCTACCTTTGCTGTTTTCCATTCTCTCAACAGCGAACCATCTTTCTCAACACCTCCTTTACAAATTGCCACTCTTATAATGCTTCCTAGTTTGGCTGGTTCTGCACTGCCTCATGCTTTGGTGGCAGCGGCAGTGAAGGGTCTCAGCGGCTCACTTGGTGAGACCCCCGCTTTGCCTTGTGCCGCGGAGGACGGGCGCGCCGGGAATGGAGCGCGGGGCGTGCGGCGAAGGGCAGAGCAAACAAACGAGCTATTGGAAGAGAGGGACTACTGAAGTGGCCTCTTTGCTTGCTGAAGAGCCCTGTCGTGGTGCCTGGCCTGAGAGCAGATGAGGAGTAGGGAGGAGACAAGCTGAAACCATGGTTGCTTATCTCCACGCTCTTCTCAGTTGCTCTGTTTTTCATGCCTCCAGCTCAGCTGTAAAGCAATAATTAACCTGAGCCTTTTAATTTCTCCCAGTTGGCTTTAAATTAACTCCGTTGTCATGTTGCGTGGAGTAATCCTTCAGGCATCAAGCATTTGAATTTTTTATGGCTGCATGGGTATTTACTGTTTGGTCAATTTTAATTTTATTATTATAATGATATTCATGATTTTTGGAATTTTCGTGTTTGTGGAGAAGATTGTCTTAGATACTGCACACATAGAGAAAAGAAAAATTCCCACTCTGTCAGTGCTGTAGGGAAGTCCAAAGCTTTTTAACAGTACTTGTGGCCAAACCTCCTAATGTGAAGTAAAATGTGGCAAATTAGTTTGGGAAAATTTTGGGTCAAAATCCTGTTGCTAACCTCTGTTTGTTCCTTGAATAGATCGTTGTTTGTTTAGATGTACTCAAGTGGTATTGTTTGGAGTTGTTTTAGGTAGACAGCTCTTTTCAACACAGGAAAATTTTGGAGTTCTTGTAAATGGCATTCTTCAAGCAGTTTGCAATGGGAAAGAGCCAGGGAAAAGATAGGATCTTTATTTCAGCACAGGCTCTCATAAATCTCATATTAGCATCAAAACAATGGGACAAGTGATATATTTTTTTAATCATGGGTTTATTTGTGCTCTAGTTATTGGAGAGTCTAAAACTGCTGTTTTATTAGTGTTGTTCAGTAATATGGTCCGTAACTATAAAGCCTATTAAACACTTCATAAAGCCTTCAAGGAAACTTCTTACAAATGTTACACAGTGTTTTTATAAGTTATGTAACTGGAAATTGGCTTATTATCAGTTTTCCATCAAAGTAAAGTGTTGAGAAGAGTGGAAGATGACCTAATGTAATCTAGATCGAAAGTACCAGTGAAACTTGATGTTCATCCTTGCTTTGATACTGTATATGGTAACAGTCGATTCTTGTCAAAACACATTTATATAGATGCAAGGCAAGTGAGAAAGACATACCCAGAAATTAAGGGTGCTGCTTACATCACGTTTTTAAAGTGAAGCTGTAGCCCTCTTTATTTATTTGTGAAATAAGTGGCAGAAACTCCAGCACAGGACAAGATAATATGGATAGGGTGAACTTTAAATATTCAGAACATGAACTTGCTTCTTTGCATTTGTTAAATGATGGTATGGAAATCTAGTAACGTACAAAAACTAATCTAGCAGTGTGCCAAAGTAATTAAAGCAAAGTAAATAATCTCCAGTGTTCTTATTCCCCACAGAAAATGTTTAATATCTTATCTTTCCAAAGTAGTTCTCTGCTAATTCATGATGTCTTTGTAGACTCTCCTTACTCAGACAGTGCTGTTGTTTTCCATGGTATGGAAATATCTCCCCTCCTGTCCTGCGGGGAAAAAACATATTGGGTACTATCTGCATTCCAAAAATTATGTTTCCTTCCATGCAGTGGAAATCATCAATCCGACAGCTGTAATCCTCTCTGGTCATTTACTGTTTACTTAGCAAAAGGGCTTTGTTTACCTCAAGTGTATGTGGTATATGACACTTCATAACACCATCCTGGTGCTGTGGGACATTTTGTTGCTGGAATTCAGGGACCTGATGCTGATTTTGTTTTGGTACAAATTAGAAGTAGCTCTGTTAAAGTAGGTGAAGCATAAGGCTGTTGTGAGGCAGATCAGATTATCTGTCTTTGAGTCATCCCTAAATATTAGACTCTGATGACCTGTTGCTCTTGAAGTTCCTTGTTACTGCAGACAGGAGAAATAGAATAGGACATAAATTGTATTAAAAATGTCCATTATTCTTACATAGGAGAGCATGCTTCCTTATCCATTAGTATATGCTGAGACTTAGTTTTAAATGAGCAAATAAGTAAAGTGCAAGTCAGTACTGTGCTGCAGTGGTCTGACCTGAAACCTCTCCTTTACTTTTCTTTTCTTTTTGGTGCTGATTAGAAGAATGTGCTGCTGCGTGTAGACAAGGAAATGACAGAAGACAGCAAGAGCAGATGCTAGGCAATTAGTGTACTTTTTTGACTCAAAAAAAGAAAAAAAAAAAGAAAAAAAAAAAGAAAAAATCACTTCACTGTTTCTAAACAAAAGATCCTTTGGAGAATGCCATGACTGTCTTTCAGTCTGGACTTTCTGTCTTATGTCACAGCTACTGTGAGTGGATCATGATCATATCAATTGTTGGAAAATTGCCAGTTCTGTCACATCCCTTTATTTCCAAATAAATGTTAGTTTATGCACCTTTATTGGGAACTTCCAAGTGTTATGGGGAGGGTGAATCACATATAATGTGTATGTGTGTACAGTATGGACTGTCACTGTCCCCAGCATGTGGTCCTAAATATCCTGACTCTCTGCTGAGCTGCCAAAGCCTCTGTTTGGGTCCAGCTGCCAGAACAAACTTCCTGACACACAGACATGGACACAAATGCACACTGCAGACCCCCTGGCAGCTGGTCTTCCACATGCCATCCATCCAGTAGCTGGTTCTGGATCCTCTTTCTCCACACAGCTTTCCCCAGGCCCTCCAGTTCCTCCAGCAGCTGGCTGGGACTCCCCTGGTCCCTGTGATAGCCACCTGCTCTGGTGGCTGTGCCCATGGGGACAGGCTATGGCGTGACCCAAATAGCCTCTCCCATGGAATTCTGTAATGGGTGGCTCCCCTGGTCCCCAAGGCTAAAGCTGCCTTGGTGGGCCTGGGTCAGGGCTTATGTCTCCCAGGGCTTTTTTGGGGATCCCTGAGCCCCACAGTGCCTCCACTGTGTGCTGCAGACGTGAACACTCCAGTGATGGCATGGGGGAGATAGGGCAGGAGAAGATTTGGGTCCTCCCTACAAACTGATGATGCCCTGCTCTCCTTTGGGTGTGTGCAGAGCAGATTTTTCATCACAATCTAACACCAGGTAGCAAGACAGAGCAGGTTCAGTGGAGCAGCTTCTCCTTAATGTTTCTTGACATTAACAGCTCCATTTCTCAATTAGATTGGAAAATAAAGTTGATTATGCGTGTCCGCAGGGTGACACTGTACTTTTGACCAGTAACTGTAAAGTAAACGGGAAAGGTCACAATAAATAGTGTTTTTCTTCAGTTATACCACCTAGAAGGCCACAGTGACTTGCTGCAAGGCTGCTGTGATTGTTCCTACAGCAAGCAAGGAATGTTTAAAAGACTTATTTTATATATTTATAAAGGGACAAATTTGGATGACATAGCTCTGTTTTTTTCAAGAACACTTTCTGTAAATATAGAAAAGTTCCTGTGCATGTTTCTTTAGTGGCATTTCCATGCGCTTGTTTTGGTTTCAGTAAATATTGCAAGCTTAAGCCTGCCTGTAAAACAACTTCCGTCTTCACACTCTATCTCTGACAGAAACAACATTCTGAGATGAGATGTACAGATGAAGATATTTGAAGAAAATAGTGGATTTGCTTAGATAATATTGATGCTTTTATAGGGTCATTAATAAAGATCTGTCAGAGCTAACGAAAACTGTTTAGAGGGTACAAAGCAAAAGTGTTTGGTATTAACATTAGTTAATTTTCCCTAGTTAGGCCATATTCATTTCCTCCAAGGAAAACAGGACTGCTTATTTTTGCTAATTAGAAGTACATCACTGGTCTGAATCACATCTGTAATTAGTAGCAAGATTTTAAGTAGATGTCAGAGTTTTTTTTGGTATAAGATTTGCATTGTTAATCTACTATACATGCATACGTATGCGTAAATACAGATTTAATGAACAAAAGGAACAGCTGGTTGTTTTTCAAAGCAGTCAGGTGCTTCATAGGCTGACATTGCTGTCCCTTCTGCTCAGGGCTGAATTTGTTGGATCTGAACAGCTCGATTTTTCACTGGAAAGAAAGTGGGGTTGGAAAGCCAGAAAATAAGCCTGTGCTTTGCTTCTGTCATCCACTCAGCCTAGTAATGCACTCCACAGAAGTGATGGTGTAAATAGCATTCCTTAGGTTTGTTTGGTTGATTTCTGAGGCAGATAAAGGGAAGAAAATGCTCAAGGAGGGGAGGGAAGGATTTTGAGGGAAGGCTTGTAGCGAAGCTGGCCTGGGAAATGGAAGAGCTGGTTTGGAGCATGGTTCATGTCCCTGCTGTGTCCAAATTGAACCACTGAATAGGTGCAAATGTAGATGGCAGGATAAAAATGGAAACTATTGAAACCAAAAGCAATTAACTTGTATACAGATGGCTTTCTGGCATTCACAGCTGCATAGATTTTGGTTGTGTATTTTTTAGATGTGCTGCAGAAGGTTAAAGCCTCTATACGTCCATCTCCAGCTGTTCATGCACATAAAATAGATAAGGAAATGAAGCCAAGTGAGCATTGTGTGTAGCGCCAGACTTGCTTGCCGAGATAGGCATCTCAAACAGTAGTGCAACATCCTGTCCTGTCAAATGGCCCTTGTATTGGCTTTTTATGAGAAGAAATTACATATTTTATATCAAAGGAGTCACTTCAATTTCATAAAAATGAAATATGGAGAAGTGCTACATATATGTCATATCTCTAGGATAAAACCTAGGGCTGAAAACCCTAAACATAGGTGGAGGATTGCGGAAAGTATGAAATGTAAGTTCTTCCAGCAGCTTCAGTATATCCTGGAAACAGTGTCTCTGGAAACTCTATGATTTAAATGGTTTGACATAGAACCAAGTTTGCTCTTCATGTGCTCTTTATACTGCAACTCAAGCAGTTAACTCTTAAAAACGCTTTTAAAGTCGTGCTTTAAAAAAACAAAACTATTTTGGGTTAACGTGAAATATGCTTTGATTTGCATTTTCATGTAGAACATTATAAATACTAGTTTGGGTCAGTTGAAACCTGCATTTTTGTATTGCAATTCTTCACCTTAAAAAATTTTTTTTAGGAAGTGTTTGAAATATCTGGTTGAAATGGTCAAAACACTTAGACCAGGCTTTCCAAAACTGTGGTGTAAGTGCCTCTGCAGATATTTCAATCTGGTACATGACCACAATTGCAATAGCCAGCTACCACTCCATGTGCATATTTTGGCTGTGAATTGTCACCACTGCTCAAGTGGAACAGTTGCAGCCCTGGCATAAACTTATCTGAATTTTGTTTCTCTGTTTTTTTTTCCTGGTGACATTGTTAACTGGAATGATTTTTTCTGTAGCTTTAGGTTTTGGGGTTTGGTTTGGTGTTTTTTTTGGTTTTTTGGTTTTGGGGTTTTTTTTTGGGGGGGGGGTGAAAAACTCACTTATCTATTTTACTTTTGATCTGCCTTCCTACTGAAAAGCACCATAACCAGCACCTATTGAAGCCCATTTGGCTTGCAGACTGTCAGAGTGCCTCCCGGAGGGGCCCAGTCCTCCCTTATCACACTGTGTACAGTATGGATCTGTGCATGGATTACTGTTAATCTCTGCATGCTCCTGCTGTGTCGGCACAGTGGTGAGTCCACAGTTGCAGGAGCCGTGTGCTTTGCCTTCCTGCTTATTTCTTATGGGGCTCCCTTTTGGTGAGCACGTACGTGGGAAGGGATGTCAAGGGTCCGGCTTGTTCTCCGTTGTGAAAAGTGGGACCTAGTCTTTCAGAGAGGAATTCTCTGTGGGAAGTGAGGGGTTCCATCCCGCCAAATCTAGAGGGATGTTGCACCTGTTTACTCATCACTAATAAGACTTCTCTATTTAATGTTCTCTGGGGTATGTGTTTCTCCCTTGATCCACTTGAAGCTCTTTCTCGTGGTTAATGATCTGAATTTGCCAAGCACACTGACTCATTTTGGTGCTGTTTTCCATTATGTAAGCTATTAACGGGTCACTGCTCGGATGCTGGAAAATCTGTTTCAGGCTAATAGCGAGGTACACAAGTGCCTCTCCATGGTGTATTTGCTACCTGTGCACACGTGTTCTGGCTTGATAGCTGGTAGCAAATCCCACAGCAATATGGGATGCAGCATCTATTTTATTAGCAGTCAATTCCTAATCAGCCTTCCATTAACATGTACAACACTTCACCTTTTCTAGGATTTTTTTACTATGTGAGTGAAGGAGGGTGACAGGAAACACGTTGACGTGCAGAGGAAGGTGTTGATAAGTAAGGAAATCAAATTCTTCCCAGGAGAAGCAGTGTTCTTGCAGTAGAGGAGGGAATAATGCAGGGTAAGGAAGTGTCTTGGAACTGCATATTAAATCTGTCTCGCTGGCATTTTCCCTGAAAGTCAGTAACAAGGCTGTTGAGGAATTTGAATTTATGAAGGCAATGCAGAGGAGAAGTAGTTGGGGCACAGAAAAGCATTGAAGAAAACATGGAGGGGGTTATTTTAGGTCCCAAGTTTTGACAGCTCAAAATGACACTGTAACAGCAGACAGCAATTACTATAGGAGCAGATCCTTCTGTTGCCTTTTCTTCCTTACGTTCGGATAATGTCCTTCTGCTTACAGATGGTTGCCTTCATATGCACACAGAGATTTTTAGTGTTTCCTTCACTGTATAGACAAATTGAGAATCGATGAATGAAAATTCAAGATGGGTCCAAGCTTGGATTTTATTTCTGAAATTCACCCATTTTCTGTGAGGAGAGGATCACGTTTTCTGACTGTGGCAACATTGCTAGAAGGAAAGAGTTCAAGGTTATTTTCTTTTTATACGCTGTTTCAGTGGCTGAAAGCCCCTAATAGGGTGAGCTTTCATTTGTTTATTTTTTTTCTCTTCAGATGATATCTGAAAATTTTTCAGGGAATCAAACAGGAGAGCAAAGAAACAAAAAAAGCCCCCTCTAAACAGCCTACCATTCATGCCTCGTTCATTTTGGAGGAAGGTCTAAGTTAGGCTTCTCATATCAAGGACAATCCTAGGAGGAGCTTTCATCCATGCAATAATTCACAGGCTGGTGGGTAAAGCCAAAGATCTTTGATGGCAATACCTTTCCTTACCAGGGAGAAAATGAAAAAGACAGTCTTTGGATGTGCTTGTACAGAAAGGAAATATCACAGTTAATGCCTGTGCTGAGGTCTGAAAAACCTCTTCAGCATAAAGCAGTGCAGAGACAGTTTCTCTAGAAGAAAAAGGGACACTGAAGGATTTATTGTGTTGCAGTATTTATTATGTAAGAGGAATTTGCATGGTAAAGAGAGAAAGCAGATTTTATTCAGAATATAGAGGATGGGATGAATGATGTTAATGAAAAGCTGATTGATGGAAGCAGAAGTTTGTCTACTACGCCACTCATATTTTCTGAACCCCAGCAATCATTTTAGGGACATCCAAGTTAAATGATGGGTGTATTAATCCTTTGGCATGCTAAATTTTTACAGAGAGTCTGCTGTGCCAAGATGATGGTGGGATGAATCCAGATGTGATCCTACAGATGTTAGTTAGGGGCCTGTTCTCCCCAGCTAAGAGGACAGCTTCAGAGAGTGATTTAGCCCAGATATGTTTTGCATTGCATTTTGGCATTATCGATCTCTCTCCACACTCTGTGGAAGCATAATACAGCCACAGCTTGGATTTAGTCCATCCTCTTCTAGGTCCTTCACCAGCCATTTCAGTCAGGACTCCAGTTGCCATAAACTCCTTGCTTTGTCCCACTGAAATTGTGGGGGGCCTAGACAAGGGGTGGATGGTTGTTTAGGTCCCTCTGTTTTTCTTGCAACACAGGAAACCTCGTGATTAATTGGTGGTACGCTGGCAGTTGGGATTGTTCTGTTTATTTTAGTTCTTGTTCTAAGAATAAGACTGCTTGACTCGCTGTGTTAATAAATACGATCCCAAGTAGAAGCATGTGTTTTGCAGACTATTTTTGTTATCTGATTGGGCTTCTTTGCATCCTCCTTTTGTGACTAAGTCAAACCCACAGTCTGCCGAGTGTCTGCCAGGATAAGAACCCGCCTGCCAGACTCGATGCCACTAATCATTTCCCTATTTTGTTTATTTCAGCTAGCATCCCTAAACATCAGCTAGCAGGTCCTGACAGGAGCTTGTTTGGTGGATGGAAATCAGTGTCCTGATTTCTCTTGGACGTCTACTGGTGTTGTGCTGGTGGCCGTAATTGGTAGAACATCACATCCCAAGAAGTCCTCGATGGCACTGCCACAGCTTGAGATTGCTTTGAGCCCCCTTTGTAGCAGATACAAATTTCCTATAAGAAATTAACTCTGCAGGGATGAAGGGCTTGTAAACCAAGTGTTGAGAGTGACACCCTAAACTGAGGCACTGTGAAAAGCCAAGATTCTGTGCCCTCACTTGAAGCCTAGCAATCAAGCTGGAAGCATAGAGATTGCTTTGTGATACGGTATTATCAATTAACCACCTGTCAGGGATTTTCTGTGGCTCAGACAGGTAATGGTTGGCTGGCTGCTGCATCCTAGGTATTCCCTCATAATATGGTCCTGTTTCCTCTGTCTTAGGTAAAATCTAATCCTTGACATTGCAAACGATTTGTGTTTGTTCTCATAATGTCATGCATGTCCGTGAGATGAGTCAGATGCACAACTCATCATGACCAAGACAGCTGAAATTATACAGAAGATACTGATTTAGTTGCTATTATTGTTTTCTCTAGTATACGGGAAGTCAACCATATGTTAATTATTTTTCTTTAGAACAGCTCCATTAAAATTTAAACTGGTGTTATTAGTGGCAAGAAAATCTCTTTCAGTCGTGCGAAAACACTGTGTAGCCAGCAGACCTTGTGATCCTATGCTTGGGTTGTAAATCTTTCAAAAGCTGGTGTGCCAGAGTGTGCCTTTCTTTCCTAAGTGAAATATGGGACTCTTTAGTCTTCTGTATTTATTATTAATCTTGATTAATTACACATATCTTAAAATCCTCAGCTTGTGGACAACTGTTCTCCCTTTACCTGAACCTGTAGAGAGATCAAAGGCAGGAGAACCATAAGATGATATTTTAAGGTTTCTTTGGGGATGGGGGGTTAAAGAGCTTGTAGTGGTTAAAGAACCTAGGACTTCATTATTGATGAAGTTGCGAGACATGTACCTCTAAACTCCCATTTTCTCAATTACAAAATTTGTACAGTGCTTTCAATATTTAGCTCTCTAGGCCTTAGGAAGGCTTAAGCTGAAAACATCCAACCCACCCTGTGATCTAAAGAAAAACTGAAAAGATTTTTTTCTTAAAACTATTGAATGGCTTAATGTACAGACAGGGAATGTTATCTAATTGATTGGGATAATTTTAAAATATGATATGCCTGCACTGCATGAATAAATGTTACAGTTTGGGTCTTAATTGGCTAATGCAATTGCACTCACAGACACTTCAACATTGTGGCAACAATCAATGCATATAAACTTACTGGATTTCCCTATGTAGTTATTTAAGAATCTCATTTGTAATCAAATAGTCTTCTTCTAATTCAGAATCCAAGCCAATTTTGGTAGTCTTTTGTAAGTGTTTCTAGTTTAAAAATGCCCTGTAATTGTTACCTTTCCTCAATGTTACAAAGTGGAGCTGGAGCTCAGAAGTATTTTGGTTTTACAAGGATCTGAACGCGTCACCCACTACACACAAAGAGCTGAAGAGCCATAATCGCTAATATTTCCTGGGACACACTATAGAGATATTTTCTGAAGATGAGCACATCCTCTTGTGCTCCCTTTTGTCGTCTTTATCCACCAAACTCAAACCCATCCAAACAAAACCTTGAAAGAGTCCTCAGGACCGTAGGTTAAAACATACATCTCAAAACAAAATAAGAGAGGTGCTATTGATTGTGATCTACTCCTAAAACTCAGGACTCAGACTCTCAAATGGAAGGATTTTAAGAAAAAAGGAAAGCTTTTCCCCCTCAATCTTCATGTATTTTAATTTTCTATGACTTCTCACAGTGGGTGTGAGGAGGTGGGAAGTAATTTGAAGTTGAAAAGTGCACCTTTGGTTTGGAGCCTTCCCTGCTTTCTCCGGCTGAGATGGTTTCCTTTTGCTTACCCTAAAACAAGAACAACTGTTCCACGCTTTTATCACTGTCCAGCTTCCTCCTTCCTATTTCACCACCTGATCTTCTAGATTTCCTGCTGAAGTAGGACTGTTGAAGACTAACATACAAAATCCCAAGCCTCAAAATGCTTTTTTCTAGTAGTCTTCAAGTTACTTTTTTCAGTTGAATAAAAGAGGTTTGGTGTGGTGGGTGTTTGTTTGTTTGATAGGGTGGGGTTTTGGTGGCTTTTCTTTTTGTTTGTTTTTGTTTGGGTTTTTTTCATTCATTTTATGAATTTTCCATTATCTTTTACATAATAATCAGAGTTTGTGGCAGGACTTCATATGACTTTTGGTTTCCTAAAAGTGAGCACACTGAACTGATGACCGAAAAAGCTTCTGGTACTTAATGCTGAGTGTTACAGTAAGTGCAAAATAGTAAACTAGAGTCATTCCATTTCTTCCTTGATCTGTTCCTCTGTGTGGCATTTGGAAAATGCTTTAATCAGCTTTTCCATTTCTCTGTCTCATCGTATTCAGGTCTTGCTATTTGTTTTCTGTTTTTGCTTTGCTTAGACATCACACAGAAAAGCCCAAGGGCAGCAGCAGAGGCTTTGCTGCTGGGTTTGCATGTAGAGCTCTGCCCAGGTTGCCCAGAAAGCTGCAGGACAAAATGAGTTCATAACATTCTCAGGGTGTTCTGGTAGGCAGTGTCTTCTTCCATGTGGTCATTTGGAGATGATAAAATGCTGCTTCACAGAGGCCCAGTCCCTGTCTGCTCCTTTTCGTTTCCCTGCCCGCTGCCCCAGTCACATACCCACACCCACAGACCTGTCCTTGGGCCCCAGTGCCTTCCCGTTGATTGTCTTCCATCATTTACACATCATCCCAGGCTGCTCTTGGACCCCCATCCTGCAGTCATGAGAGCCCAACCCCTTTGAACTGTAACGCAGCAGCAGGTTTTTCTCTGGGCGTAAGCTCAGACCAATTAAAAGCAGTGGGTTCTTTTCACTGAGGCGAGGTGCAGGTAGGCTGCAGGGACACAGCTGCCACCTTATTGCTGTGGCTCTGTCACCAGGAGTAGGAATTAGTGTCTGCATCGGTTAAAGGGTGGTTCATGCTTTATGTTGTGTGTATCTTAAGGTGAGAGAAGAAAAAGAAAAAAAATCTCAAATGTAGAAGCATTTAGAAGGATTGTGTGTGGTAAAATTCTAATATTTGCTTTTTCCTAACTCCTTTGGCAAAGGAAAGAAAGTAGGAAAATATTAATTTGGGTTCTCATTTGGAAAGTTCACTGGAAGTGGGGAAAAAATCACGGAGAAATAATGTGAATAATTCAAAATGAGTGGTGTAAGCTGTGAGCTGTTGATCACTGCTCTGTTATGCAGACATAGATTTCTATTAATATTCCTTCTTTTGAAAAACACAAATCCTGTCTCTGCTGTTGTATGCTTAATTGAGCACTTGAGGCAAAAAAGCCCTCACGACAAAAAATAAAACAAAACATAACAAAAGACCCTATGGTATGCAGATTTATTCTTCAGATGATGTTCATACACAATTTTTTTTAGAAAAGTTGTTTCCTGCTATACATCCTAACTAGATTCTCTGAAGTGTCAGACCTCTCCATGAAGCAGGTAAAGGGGTTTGGTCAGCATCACAGAGTGCGAGTGCTGTGGGAAAACTGGAGTTGCAATCGCTCGTGGAAAGCTAATGTTACACTTGAAAGCACTTTCTTCAGAAAATGTATTTTTATGTATATACACATATTGTTAAGCCCATCTAATATTCTCTGGAGAGGGAAATCAAATCCACAGTTATATTGAATAGTCTTTCTTTAAGAAGGCTTCTGTTACTTGTGGCTTAACTGTAACAGAAAACAGACTGTGTATTAGCACAGACTCTCAGCAAGATATTTTAGCTATAAAATGTCAAAGCCTCTTCAAAATTAATGACTAAAATATTGCCTGGCTTTAAAAATGAGTACCACAACTTTAAGAAAACATTGTTGCCCCACTCTTTGTAAATCAACATGTGGCAAGATCATTTCAGTGGAAATATGTGCCCACGGGCTATGTATTTTTTGTGTTTTGTTTAACACCGCTTGACATCTGAGATCAAGAAAGCTTAAACCAATTATGAGTAGCTGGTGCAGCAGAAATAATGATTGATACATTTACAACACAGGGTCGATTCTTCTGGTAATGTTATTTTATTAAGGAGAGGAAAAGGGGACATTAGGCATGCGACTTTGTAGCCCTGAATTAACCCAGTGCTCTGACCACATACAGATGTTTCCTCCCTCTGTGCAATCAATGTGTCTTGCACTGATTGCAGCCTGCAGATCTCCAAGAAGAAACAGCTGTGCAACTGTTGCTAAGCCTATTTCCCTCTTCCCTTTGACTTATTGGATTATTTAATACAGCAGAATGATCGGAATTTAAAAATCAAAAAGAGCTGTTGAGTCATCTAGTCCATCTTGCAGCAGGATTGTTCTCTCCAGATCTTTGTCCAGTCATGGACTGGCTTTGTCCAGGCTTTAGGTATCATTGGGACTTCAGCTAATTTCCTCTGGAATATTGTTCTACAATAGAATACATTCCATTATTAGGAATTTTTCCCTGTCAGCCTAAATTTTACTTTGCTTGATATAATCACATTATTTTTAGCTATATTTAAAAAAAAAAAAACCTATTTAAAAAAAATTCCTTAGTGTGTGTATCCTTCCAGAACTTGTAGATAATTATCATATTTCCCTTTCAATAGCAGCTTTAGTCAAGCTATACATATTTAGATATTTTAATATTTTCTTATAAATCAGTCTTCCTGATGACTTTTATTGCTATCATCGAGCCAAATCTTAAATTCTTCTATTTAGTATTCAAATAGAAAAGGCAGGACTGAATAAAGACTTACAGATTAGATTATGGTGTCATTGAAAACCCATCCTTTGAACCACTGTTGGTGCCTTCAGATCTGTCTGAATGCCAGCTCTCCTGAGGCAGACTTCAGTCATAAGATTTGTCTCAACTTCCTTATCTACAGCATAAGTGCCTACATCAAAGCTACTCTCCCTAGATTCCTTTTATGATCATTGGACCCTATAGCTGCATGCAATTCATCTAAGCTGTTTTAGGTATCCACATTTAGGATGAGAGGAATTGAGCCCTGGAGGTATTTATTTCTCTCTGTCTAAGGTCTCTCTGCTGGACCTGATTTCCCTGCATATTTAAATACAGTGTCTAGGGATGTTCGGACTTTGTGGTTTGGGAAGTGAGAAGAGTCAGTGTAGTCCATAGCAATGCCAGCTCAGCTTCAAAACAGTAGCAGAGTGGTTTGGCACTCAGAGGTTTGATGCATTGTGTGTCCCGAGACCATTCCTAACACAACTGAATGGCATTGAATTCAACACACAGGTGTGATGGTTATGTTGAATAACAGGGTGGGTGAAATTGCCTTTTGCACAGGCACAGAATCACAGAATATCTCCAGTTGAAAGGCACCCCCAAGCATCATCGAGCCCAACTCCCTGCTCTTTGCAGTACAACCTAAAACTAAACCATATGACTGAGAGCATTCTCCAGACGCTCTTTGAGCTCTGATAGGTTCGGTGTTGTGACCATTTCCTTGGGGAACCTGTTCCAGAGACCAGTCACGCTCCCAGAGAACCTTTTCCCTGTGTCCAATCTGAGCTCAAGCAGGTACAACATTTATCCAGAGAGTAGGAATCTAGATGCCAGATACATTGGTTTTCGAGTCTCTTTGGACTGAAGGAAATCTATGGTCAATGCCTTTCATTCTCGAAGGCCTCTAAAAAATGGCTCTTACATGAGAGATACCAACTGCCCTTCCCTTCTCTCTTAGCTATTCTCTGCTGACAGCTTAGGGCTGACTATCCTCACTGCAGCCCTGGGTGGATGCCTGCTTAGATGCTGTTCTTACCTCTAGCCATAGGTTATGGATTGCTCTCCATAGAGGTGTAACCATTCCTGGTTTATCTGGTTTATACTGGAGTAACTAGGAAAAGAAATCAGCATCTGCCTTTTGTTCATTAGTTTAAAAAAAAAAAAAAAAGTTAAATACATTTTCCCAGTGGTTAGTTACCTTCTGTTGGACTTTCTGACAAAATATGCTAAACCTCTATTCCTTAAAACTTGAATATAATGTCCAGGAAATAAAACTTTTGTACTAAATTCCTTTGGAGGGCAAACACCAGAGAAGGAGATGTTGAAATTGAAGGATAATAACTGCTCAAGATAATATGTTTATTAATTAGTCCTGAATGAATTTAGACTGAATATTAACAGAAATTTTTTGGACATCCCAAGAGGGTGAAGTTCTGGAATAAACTCCATCTGCATTAGTTGAGTAGAAAAACAAAATAGCTTGAAGAGAGAATTTTGTAAATTTAGGGAAGTTTTTATGAGAATGCATAGAAATATTTACAGGGATTGAAAAAACCAGCATGCATGCAATATGAAATCGTAGTGTTACCAAAAGTGCTGAACAGGAGACTGGTCACTCCTCACGTGCTTGCACTGTCACTTATTAATTCAGTGGTTAGTGGCTTCTGCTGGTTAATAAGAGGTGCAAGAGGGCCACAGTCGATGGTCATTTTAGGAATTCCCTTGTTGTTCCCAGACCCTTGGAGTTGGGGATGTCAGCTCCCTTCCTGGAAAACATATAGGACACTGGTCTTGGTCTTTTGTTGGTGAAGCTAGGAAGGGCTTGTTTGGTGTGCGTATATCTCTATGGAAAAGACACTGTGTATTGGTCCTCCTGGGAAAAGCAGGAACAGAAGCCTGGACAAGACCCAGTTCACCTTTCTGAGCAGTGTATTCCTTCAATACTGTAGCCCAAGCGCTGTCCCAGACTTTTCCCAGCTGAAGCCTGTACTGAAAGCTTGCTAGTCGATGGGGTTCTGCTCCTAATTCACAGTAACTGGAACAAAATGCAGCTATCCTCATCATTCACGGAGACACGCAATCCTCAGAGACTGCAAGCCTACCACAGCATGCTATAAGTCATTGTGACACTGGCAGACAGAGCACAGGGCTGTCTGTTGGGACAGCTAACTTTGAAGCATCAGCATACTGCCAATGAGAAGGACTTGGAGCGTGTGTTAGGCAGGTATTTTTAGCTGCCTTTCCTTAAAATTGCCCTGTTTTTCTAATACTGTTTTATCATCATCATGGTGAACTAATTCTGCCACTAATTTTGCTAATATTCTTTATCTTGATAAGCTGTTCCTTGTTGGATATGACTTTTCAGAGAATGACATCGTGGTGCCTGTCCTCCACTTCTAACACCAAGCATGACTGACTGCTTAGGAAGACTTTCTAGACTCCTTCTTGGGTTGTTTGATCTTGCTCCTCTTCACAGCTCCAGCTTCTGCGTTTGTTTCTGTGAAAGAAGGGAACATTATCCTTTTTTCAAGTTATGTAAGCAAATACCTGTAAATTGCATCTGGCCCCCATTGTAATAGGTGTCTGTTTCAAGGAGGACTTGATGGTCCTCTCATTTCTCCTATGGATTTTTTTACTTACCTGTGGTTTCTGAGACAGGATGTTACTGGTGGATATTTCTGAGTGATTCCTCCTTTTATGCAGGAATGGGGTATCATAATCTTCTGATGTTATGGTGCTAGTGTTTAAGGACTTCCCAGGACAAATGAATGTCAGGGTCATGCTGTACTTACCCATGTTGTCCTCATAAGGTTTTTGAAAAATATGATCTATACTGAACTTACTGGAACCCCTTTTTTACATTCTTCATGATTATTTAAATGGGGATTTCTAGGAGTTGTCACTTAAATTAGAAAAGGGAAATGGTTAGAGATTTATTGCATCTATTGCATTCAGCTGTTTACCCAGTCTTTCACTGGGATGAAATAGTCCAGTGCTTCTGCCTCGCTTTTAAAACAAAAAAACCCAAAGGTGTGTGCTTCCTTATGGAATTTCTAATCCAGCCTCTAGACTTCACCTCTAGAAATTTCTAATCCAACCATCTAGTGATGGCAGCACATTTCTTTGTATCTCAGACATTCTGTAGAGATGCAAGAAGGTGGCTTAGGCATTGTCAAACCAAAAGCAATGGCTGTGCTGTGTGCCTTTGTCAGGGCACGTAGGGATCCTTCCCTTCAGGAGTGTCTGCCACAGTAATGTTGCTCAATACTTTTTCCTTTCACAGAAATATTTCAGGCTGGGAGTCTTTGCACCTTGGATGTTGTTGTTGTTGTCTTGGATGTTACTTTTGAGACAAACTTCAGAGCAGTGAGTCCTTCCTTGCATTTTCCCACAGGTCGGGGAAAGAGGGCATTTTCAGCCAGTGGAAATTCACTTTCTTTGAGTAGAATTACGGTCTGCAATCTTCCAAGCTTCCTCATTTTTCTTTTTTTAACAGGGAACATGGGTTTGTACTAGCTTGCCAAGGAGCTTATCAAAGCAAGGATTTCACTTTCCCATCTACTTCACTGTCAGTTCAGGATTGTCCCAGAACCATTTGGTGTTACTGATTGTGCTGCTGTCCAGCATAGGTAGTTTGTCCCTAACAGAGATGAGTTAATATCCTCCCTGCAATGGATGGCAGGAATCTGTCAGTGGGTAGGGATGTGGGACTGGGTGGACTGGCTCTGCTCCCGCCTATTTTGTTAAAGCAGTGCATCCTGATTTTAGATGCTGATGTCCCTGAAGAAAAAAAGAAACAACTAAACCACCACAAAGTAACAGGTTAAAAAAATGTTTTCTTCCATTATCGTATAGCGCACTCCATTGCACACAGTGTGACTGAAATTTTGTCAATGATGGTCTGCAGGTTAATATACTTTATTGAAGCTGTTTTATTATACTGAATGTGGAATCTGTATAAGAGGTTATTTTTTTACCCTAAAATCTATTAGATGTTGCGTCTTAAGGGAGTTATAAGAAGATTGACTCCCAAGAATAATAATTTTCTCTCTATTTCAGGGAAAAGTTAGGCTGTTTAATTTTACTTACGATAATTGGTATAATTTTATATGGGTTCAGGAGGTAAGAGGGGAGGTGTGACATGGAGCTTTCTTAATTTGCCTTTATTACCTAGATCAGCTGTAAATCTGTTGGCCTTGATGCACAGTCAAAAGGGGAGAGATTTTCCTGTCCTTGTAGATTTACATTAAAAGAACAAATTTAAAATAAGGATGGTAATGATGGAACCTGAAAGAGATATTTTGAGAAATGAGGTATAATAAAGGAAGGCTTGTTGTGTTCATTTGTTTCCTGATTTTAGTCATTGACTGAATGCAAAGCTGGAGAACCAAATTTGACTACAAAAAAAAGATATAAAAATGAGAACTGCCTGCTTTGTTAAATATTGCTAACTGGCATCTAGAAGTGATACTGGCATCTAGAAGTGATACATAGTGTTAAAGATATCACCCCTTAATTGTCAGTTATATAAACCCAAATCTAGAAAAATGTTATAAACACTCACTCTCATGTATATTCATTTGCACAGAAATAAAAGCTTTTTCCACAGTGCCTAGCACATACTGAATATTTAGTGTAACAGAATGGAAAAGATTTTACAAGTTAGTGCCTTTAAAATGAGGAGATCACAATACATTTCTGACATGGTATTCCAACTTGGACTCTTATTTTTCAATTTAGTTAATTCTCAGTGCAGAAGCTGTGGTCCCGTGGTACCTGAGATTTGAGAATCCTTCACCAAGCACTGCTCATCTTGGTCATTTTGCCTAAGGCACCAAGCAAAAGTTGTGTCTAGCTTTGACAGTTACAGCAATTACTTCTGTAGTAACAAGAAACATCTAATGCATGAAGGACCTAGAGCACAAGTGTTATGAGGAGCAGCTGAGGGAACTGGAGTGGTTTAGCGTCAAGAAAAGGAGGCTTAGGGGGACCTTCTCCCTCTCTACTTGAAAGGAAGTTGCAAACTGGTGGGATTAGATCTCCTTTCCCAGGTTACAAGCTATAGGACAAGAGGAAATGACCTCGGGTTGTGCCAGGGAAAGTTTAGATTGGATCTGGGGCAAAATTTCTTCAGTGAAAGAATGGTCAAGCATTGGAACAGGCTGCCCAGGAAGTGTTGGGTCACCAACCCTGGGGGTGTTTAAAAGTCATGTAGATGTGGTGCTTAGGCACATGATTTAGTGGAGGCCTTGACAGTGCTGGGTTAATGGTTGGACTTGATGATGTCAGAGGTCTTCTACATCCTGAGTGATTCTATCATATTATGATCTAAAATAGGAGTTGAATCTGTTTATGTATTAGACTACTACACTGGGAATTCTCCCAGCATAACATAACCAAGAACCACCCAAGAAAGTGTTACCTAGTGTTTGTTTTCCTTTTGTGGTCCCAGTAGGAGACAAAGAGATAATCATGGTACTTCACAGTCCTCTTTTTCTTTCACACCTACCTGGTCTAAACAGTAAAGCCAAGATCCAGAATCTTTGCACCTTCTACTTTCTGATGCACATATTATGCTGTGTTCTTTTTCATGTGTTTTTATCTGAAGTAAAAGAAATAGAGTAGTTCTGTTTATTTTTCCACAAAATTCTTGAAGGGTGATTGTGGGTTTTAGCTTCTTTGACAAAACACTGAAAATGTATTTTTATATATTTATTTTCAAGTCAGTTGGTGGAAAGAACTTTCAGTTCTCAGGAGGGATAAAGCCCTTGAAAATGTTGATTTTTTTTCATCGAAAATCATTTTAGCTCATAAGCTATTCTTTCCTTATCTTGATAGAAAAAAAAAGATCAGATTTCTAGATCAATAATGTTGAAAACAGCAACAGCAGCGATCATCCTGGATGCATGTTGTTTTCTGATGTGCTTTCATATCTGAACATTTCCTCATGCTGTAAATATCATCCTGACTTGCACTCAGACTTCAACCTCCCATCAAGCAACAGCAGAAAAAAATAAGGGCTGTTTAAATGCAACAAGGCTTGGAAAAAACAATTTTTTAAAAGTGCCAGCATGTCAAAACATTGAAGGAAAATATTGAAGAGTACCAGCGTGCTTCCAGTTTGTCTGTTGCTGCATGTTTTTTCTATTGAATAATCACATCTTCCAGTGCCTGAAGCAGTGGTTCATTGTATGTAATGCATGCTTCAAGGCATTAAAGAAAAGAAAGAGAGATTGAAATTATCTGGAGGAAACCAAATCACTTTATTTCAAAGACAAATGAGATTGATCTATCTTACCATTCTCCATAGATTTCATAAGCACGTTACTTGTTGAAGTGGTATCAGGCATTTTATATATTATAGCAATTTGCATACGTTCATTAAGCTGCGCTTTGTAAAGCTCTCTGACAGGGGCATTTGATGGATCCTTTCGTGGACTGCATGGCTGCTTTATGCAGAGCAATCTGTTAAATCATGCCTTTGTCCTTCAGTTTGCCAGAATCAGTAAGCGAAGCAGATGTTAATAACTGTGGGAGAGTTTGGGGTTTTTTTGGTGTTTGCAGAATATGGGATAACTGTGAAGGGCATAATGTGTTTGTAAAAGCGACAGCTGGTGTCATTAAAGATAGAAAGTCTGCTACAAGTGAAAACTTTCTCTGGCATCTTTTAGCAACTCCAGGAGGTTTTTTGGAGCAGTCAGGTGGGTGGTCAATTCTAAAATAAACACTGCTAATATTATGCGCAGCAAATCATGTGCTTGTACTTGTACAACACACAATTGTTCTTATCTTTGGCTGCAAACATTCTGTCACAGAGCTATCTCAGCCATGCAATAATTCATAACATTTCTCTGTAAATATGTCGTAAGAAATTCTCAGGTCAACAATCCCCTGAGATATGTCTTTGAGCAATATAATTTCATGCATTATGGAATTAGTAGAGTTTTACACCTGGTTGGTTTGAAGGTTACCTTTAGGACACAAGTTTTGCGGGACCTAACAGTTCAGTCCCTGGAATCTCTACCTGTCTTCAAGGTCACTTGGCTGAAGATGTTCCATCCAGGGAACACCATATATTTAGGAGGTTAACGTGCTACATCTGATGGTTGGTAATTTCTGTCAAGGTGTGGTAAGATGAGTGTTTGTAGTCAACTGTAGAGGCCTTGCAAGTGAAGGTAAAATGGCCAGTCATAAATTGGGTAAGAAATGAAGTGGATAAGTAAGAGGGAAAACATAGCTTAGGCAGTGCCTCAAGAGAGGCCAGCAGAGGTGAAGGTGCTGATCTGCTTTCTCTGGTGACCAGTGACAGGACACAAGGACATGGAATGAAGTTGCAGGGAAGTTCAGACTGGGCATTATGAAAAGGTGCTTCACTGAGTGGGTGCTCAGTCACTGGAGCAGGCGCCCCAGGGAAATGGTCATGGCACCAAACCTGTCAGAATCCAAGGAGCGTCCAGACAATGCTCTTAGTCTTTTGGCCTAGTTTTAGGTAGTCCTGCAAGGAGCAGAGAGTATGGTATTATCTAGTAAATAGCTCCCACTCATTTTAGAGGTGGTATTTGGCTGATACTCACTTTAACTTTAATGACATTCTCTTTGTGATTATTGTGGAAATCTCTTTTGGGGAATTGAGTAGGAGATGCAGAGAGTGGAGATGTAGTGATGTTACTCATGCTTGTGTGACTGAATCTGAGCGTCTGAGCCTGGCTCGTCTGCAGTTCACATCAACAGCAGGAATGGCTACACAGTGCATAGAATAAATAATCCCAGAAGTTGTCATGTTTGTAGTGATTGCCTGAAAATATGTAGAGAAGACCAGTGAGGGATTTCTGTTGTTCTTGCACATGAAAGTAGGCAGCACCTACAAATCAACAAACTGTTGCTTTTGTAAGAAGAATTGGCAGAATCTTTCATGCTGTTGCTGGATAAAAATTTCTACTGCCTCTGTTCCTCAGAGTGAGTCTTATCTTTCTGTCTGATTATCTTGCAAAAAATGAGCAGCGAAATAATTATCCATGCTGATATTTACATTTCATCTCTCTGCTTGAAAATTACCAGCTCGCAGAAGGGAACAGAGGGAGTCCAGGACTCCTTGGGTGGGCTGAGCCTTTGGAGACAAAAATGCCTGCCCTTCAGCTGGGACACATAGGTGCTTCCAGCCAGGTGATCATTGATGCATAGTGGGCATAGAAATTCTATAGCTGATTCTCTTTGCCTTCGCTGGGAATCATGCGGTGGGTACCAGTTGCACAGCTGCTGTGGAAAGCTCAGAAAAATCTCTCTGGAAAGAAAAGAGGCAAGACTCTAATATAGACTCTTAATTATCTTTAAGAGCTGTGGCTGTGTGGCAGCCCTGTGTGAAATGGTATTTCTTGCTGCAGAATGCAAAGCTGCCAATGGTGCCCAGAAATACTCAACAGAGCATGAACTCATGGTGGTGATTATCCAGAACAGAGATCAGACCAAGTGCATTTGGACACGTGAACTATCTTCCCTTTATTTTTGTTTTTTTTTCTCCCTCCTTTTTGCCTTCCCTTAGTCTGCTGAGTCTGTTTGTTTCATCTTTTTCCTTTTTGCTTTGTTAAGCACATCAGATTTAACAAATGCATTACACTCAGGGTCACTGTGTGAGAATCACCAGGAAAATTTATAGAGACTCTGGGACTAATTGTGATTAGGTGTTATATGTATCCTTATAAGAATGTACATCTAGAATTTCACACCTGTGACAGAACTGCCATGTTCAGCATTTTTGGATGTTAAAGAAATAATGCACATAAGGATGCCCTTGAGTTTTCACGTGGTTTCCCTATTCATGTCTTGCTGCAAGCTAAAGGCAGAATTTTGCTTAAATGTACATAAGGATGCTTGTGGTTTCCTAAATCATTTATGTTTTCTGATATGCCTCTGGCAGTTTTTCATAATGAATATGTTGGTTTTGTTTTTTCATTGCAAATAATTGTAGCAAAATTGCTATTTGAAAAATTTGGTTTTTTCAGAGTTTTCTACTCATTTTGAACTCATGTAGAAGTTGCCTAAGAGTCTGTAGAATATCATATACCTTAAACGTAATATGCCCTAAATTATCATACCATCATTGTTATCACCCACAACATTTCTCAAACGATGCGCAGCTTCAGAAGGACTGGCTCATAGACTCAATTCTAAGTAGTAATTTTGCGCAATATTTTTTTCCTTTGATACGCTTAAGCCGTATAATTTTAATGACCCTAAATATATATATAATCTTTTTTTATCAGATCTTGGATTCTGAACTTGAAGCAATTCTTCAGGATTATATGCTTCTTGAAACTTGGAAAGTATCTGCAATAAAGAGGTACGTGTAATGGATACATTCATGTTTTGTGTTGGATGGTTTGGAGTATGAGAGTTTTGTTGGCAGTTTAATGCTGAACTTCTTACAGCTCTTGATAAATCTCAGTTGTTGTGAATGGGACAGTGTGATGGATCTTTGCAGGCTGAATTTTCAGTAACACGTGGTTTTTGTAGGACAGAATTTGGGAAGGGTATGATGATCACGGTTGCTCAGAGATAAATGTTTAGCCAAACCGACAAATTTAACTTCAAACTGAACAAAAAGGTGAGTGTTCATAAGCAAGTAAGAAATTTTGAAGGTAAGATCAGTGAGTCAGAAGAAGTGGCTCCACTCTTGATCCCTCCATACTTGATGCTGTACTTCATCTGGCTTTATGTCTGTGTTCCCTTTGGGGTTTTTTTGCAACTGTTGAAGGTAGTAAAGGTATGAATATAACAATGGGAAGAAAATGGCTATAATGGTTGAAAACTTGGGTACATTGAAGTTCCTGGGAATTTTCTTAGGTGTTTCAGTGAAGCTCACATCTGACTTCAATCATTTACAGAAAATATTCAGGCAATTTCAGAAATACGTTCTTGCATATAACAAAGCGGTTTTCAGGTGATTTCTTTTTTAAAAGTCGAGTCACATTTTATGGTGCTTGAAACTCTGCTGAACTCCTAGCAATGGAGAAAGAGAAATGAGAGAAGATTTAAAAGTTCTTATTCTTTCCAAAGAGTTCATAGACCTAGACAATTTTTCTGAGACTTAGTTTGAAGGAAAGGTTTCTTGAATACGTGGATGTAACAGTTGAACTTACCTCGAACTGTATGAGAAACTGAAGAGATTTACAAATGGGGAGAGGTTAAATTCTTATGCATGAAGTTCACAAAAATGGATTTTTGCACTAAGTTGCTTATTCTGTAAGAATTGGAATGTAACATTTACATATGGGGTCAGGTACCTGCCTGGATCACTTAATGTCCTACTGCTAGGTCTCCTGGATGTTCAGACTTGTGTCCAGGCCTGTCAGAGGATCCTATGTCTAATCATTCTTTCAGGGTGTGTGCAAAAGATCAATGTTTCCAATGTTTACATTTTCCTAATATTTCTCATATCTCTTGATATGCCCTTACTGCTCCCCTTTGTGATACATTTCTTTGGTCTTATTTGTTCTGCTTTGTTTTCTCCTTTGCTTTCTTTTTTTGCTTTCCCATGTTTTCTTCTCTTCTTAATTCATTTGGAGTCTCTGGAGATTGGCTGCAGTGAGGAAACTCCTTTCCTACACAAGGAGGAGTTTCAGGAAAAAATCATAGCAGAATGAGCTTCCCTTTTACTGCCTCTCTGGAGAGCCTTCTCTAAAAGGCAACTTGCTGTCATTCGTGTAAATTTTCTTTTGCAGCCAGCTCTGCTGGGTGTCCCCTTTGTGCCCTCTGAACATCTGTGTTGCAGCTTATGTTTGAACCCAACTGCAGAACAAATGTGTGAACCTGCTTCTTATTTTGAGCAGGAAGCTGCTGCTATTAGTAGGGCACGTGGCCTTGCTTCACCTGTGACTTCCTAATCCCCAGCTGGGAGCGAAACAGCCGTCTGCCTTCTCCCCTCCTGCCAGCCGTGCCCTTGTCCGTGGGGTAGCAAGTTTACCTGCTTTCCTCCTGACACTGCCCAGTGCCTGGCTGTTCTCAGCATCCGTTTTCTCCCTGAATTTTCCCCAAATGTCGTGCAGAAAGGAAGAAAGGACTGTAGGACTTTGGTGACATAGTTTAATTTCTGCTGCTCCTGGAAACTTCTCCTTGCATTCATACAGGCACCACCCTTCTGCATAAGGATGAAATCTTTAAGGCCTGAAATATTCAGGCTCCAGGGATGCTGGAGCAGAAGAGAAAGCTTGCTTCATTCCCTCGGCTGTGCATAGGGGTTCCAGGAAAAGTCGACAACGTTCCTGTGCCAGTTTTGGACGCCGAACAAGGACAGCCCATTGAGCATAAATTAGGAACTTAACCTCAAACAGACTTGCTTTAAGCAACTTTTTACTTTAAAAGGAAAAAAAAAGGGTGAAGAAAAGGAAGCAGCAGTGCTGCCCAGTTTGAAAAGCGCTATCCCACTTGGGCGTGCTCAGGAGTGTTGGAAGTGCGTAGGTGATGAACTGCAGTCTTTGTGGCATATGCGTGTCTCCAAGAGAAAAAGGAAATCTGTTGTGTCAAGTTGGCTTCAGCTTATGCTCTGAGGGCTGTTGTGACAAGCCTGGAAGGTGCAAAAACTTTTGTGAAAGATCAGGTGTGATAGCAGAGAGCGACTGTAACACTGAGGGGGAGGAAGCTGGAGTGTTTGAGGTCAGTCTAAGTTGGCAGCCATCAGCAGGCAAGGGTGCACAGCTGATTTAGCAAGTACATGCACCAATTCAACAGCTTCCTTCAGATGTTTGGGTTGGAACAACTCAGAATTAGAAAATCTTCCTGGCTGACATTAGCTGAAAAGGCTACTGGACAACTTTGTTTTGCTTTTCAGTAAATGAGCTCCCTTGTGGTTGAAGGGTATTTGAGTTTCAGATCTTTTCAAGCCAGGTTAGAAAAAGTTGGCCCCTTTCTTTCCAAAACTAACCATCAAGGCAGTCCCAATGCATCCCAGACATCTCTCTGTGTGTGAATCCTGTGCAGTCAATGGTCTCCCCTGTTCATTTGTGAATGTACTTGTTACGGAGGGAAGGGTTGGTCTGGCTCATTGTATGGCTGTAAGTGCTGAACAGCAAAAATTTCTGAACGAAAAAAATCTGGTCCTCTTTAAACATTGGCGGACAGATATCTGTCTTCCATCTGTGGCAGCCTGTGCCAAACGGCAGAAGAGCTGCAAAGTTTGTGTTCTGAAACCTCGGAGGAATAACTGGCACGCTCCAACTTTCCTTTTTTTTTTTTTTTTCTAAACTACACACAAATCTGAAACATTAAACACAGAAAGTAACATTAAATTGTGGCAAGCAGGCAGAAACTGGGAAGTTCAGCTGGAGGGGTTGTGCATAGAACAAAGGCCTGGCACAGGGCATGGAGCCCTTCAGCACTGCTGCATGGGTGTTGCTGTCGAGTGACAGCAGGCAGCGGTCACCCATTGTGGAGACAGTCCCTTGGCTGTGTCTGATATAGGGGCCGGGGGGTGTCTGGTAGTCTTGAAGGCGTGTATGGCTCGCTAGACCCCTCCAGAGATGCACAGTGACTTACACCATGGTTAGACATGACCCCTGGAAGATGGACACTGAATACATACTCTGTACCATCTAAGCGAATTAGCCTTCTTTAAAGAAAAAGAAGGTATTCTGATCAGATAAAGAACTTACAGATACCAACTGTCAGGAAATAGTCTGAATTCTGCATTGAGCTTCCTTGAAAAACACACGTTTTACTTCTTCAGAAACACTTTCAAGCTGAGTTTTTGCTTATTAGTGTTACCAGGAAAAGGTCGTGCATGGATCTTCTCCTATTCTGTAACCAGTAGGGAAGGGCTTCTCTCTTATCCTGCCATGATTTGATAGAAAAGTTTCTCTGGACACATTGCTGGCTTACGTTCAGCTGGCTGTCAACCAGCACCCCCAGGTCCTTTTACACCAGGCAGCTTTCCAAACCATTTTCCCGAAGCCTGTAGCATGGGGTTGTTGTGACACAAGAGCAGGACCCAGGACTTGGCCTTGTTGAACCTCATACAATTGTTCTGTGCTCATCAATCCAGCCTGTCCAGATCCCTCTGCAGAGCTTTCCTGCCCCCCAGCACATCAACACTCCTGCCTAACTTGGTGTCCTCTGCAAAGAGTCTGAGGGTGCACTTGATCCCCTTATCCAGACCATTGATAATGATATTAAGCAGAACTGTTTAATCAATTAAAGTGAGTTGTTTTGCCTATTCTTGTTCTTACTTGAGGCTGCATCCAAAAAGGACTGTATTGTTTTCAGTGAGCTTGAATCAGCCTCATGGAGCAGCTGGGAAATAAAGCAGGACTGTGCATCAGCCATTATGAACTGGGCAGTAGCCATTTGGTTTGGTTAGGGAAAGTGTCAGCTTTTAGCAGTTCCCTGTTAATTTTTAATTTGCTCCCCATCTAGGTGCACTGTGTTTTTAGTAATATGCATCTCTGCTGTGTTGCTCCTTTTATCAATCAAAGTTGTTTCTCTTTTCTGACTTGGCATGGTGTTGCAACTCTTTGTCTCCTTTGGCAGAAGTAGGAAAATGTGTGTTTGCAATAGGTGATTACAAGGACTCCACTTTGGTACCTGGGAGCAACTTTTCCTAATGAACTGGAATGGTTGTGGCTGTGTACTGCTGCTAAACATGCCGTGTGCTATTCAGTAACACGTGGTGTTAATAATGGAGGATGTCAGTAGTGGGTGACACAACTGTCAGACTTAAGAAATAAAGCACTAAAAAGGAGCTTTGAAATAGTGTTGTTTAAGATTGGTTACTGTCTGTAACACCATTAATTCTGAACAGGAGTTTCATTCAAAGTGCAGAAAAACAAAGGAAAATGAAGGCACTTTTTCTGCCTAAATGGATTAATGAATTTGAGTGTGGAAGAAAGAAGCAGTGTCCTATGTGTGTTTTGTCCATGTTGCATCACTCACCTAGCTGGCTGTCACCTGCAGGGATCATTTCAGTAGACCTCCGAAGCCTCCACTGCAGAGTCACTGCCTGTCACAGCATCCTGTGCATGCATGGGGCGTAGATGGGAAATGTCCAAGGGGGATTTTTAGCTTGAACACTCAAGAAACCAGTGCCAACAGTGAAGAAAATGGGTATTCTGCTGTTGATTCTGTTATGCTTTTGCTGGAGGAAAATGTTTCCAAACTGGAGAGGCAGGTGCACACGCGTGTGGTGCTTTTTGTGTAGATCCTAAAGATGCCTCCCATGCATCCCGATGGGTGTGATTCACTGTGCAGCGGCTGCCTCTGGAATCCTACTCGCACAGAAAGTGTGTGGTAGCCAAAGGTAGCAGCACACGAACAAAGTATCCTCATTTTGTCAAGATAAAATTCCCAGCATAGAGTATCATAAATTGATCCCAGGAGGACAGACCTAGAATGTAAACTGTAGTAGTTTGAATATATGCATGTTATAATTGTATTGAACGCTTTGCAGCAATCTGTATTGTATTACAGCTGACAAAGTATTTTACCTCCTAATAACTAACTAGTGTAAATAGTGTTGATATTTTCCCCATATTTATAATTACATTAATTGCTTTGTGTATTAATAACAGCTAAGTGTCAGAGCCCAAGCTGTAGCTGCCAGTAATCCACAAGCGACTTGTTTGCATATTCAAAATATGAAACTGAAGAGTAATTGCCCTTTTTGCTAGTGCATATCACAGCTTAAATTTTACATAGAAAAGCCCATTCTTACCTCAATATTGTCATGTTCAATAACAAATCTAGTGCTAATAGAATGTTATTCAGAAATGAAGAGAAACTGTGCTAAGAGATCAGAAGACATCCGATGAAAATTAAATTAATAGCTCACATTAGCTAGGAATTGTGACTTATTTCCAAATGAAGCTAAGTTTTCAAAAAAGATGTTTCCTGCTGTTGGAAGTAGCATTTTTTCCAGAGCCAAAGCTGGAACATCCATATGCAGTGCAATATTTTTGTTTTGTAATGTGAGATAATTTGGCTAACACAGTGTCACAAAGAAGCATTTGAGGATTGACTTAATTTTTCAAACAGAAGCGATTTTTTTGGAAAGTTTCCAGAGAAATAATCATTCTGCATTGGTGTCTTGCGGACTTTAGCAATTTTATTCTTAGAGACAAAGCAAATTGAGATTTCAGCACAAATCTAGCTAAAACTTCTGTTGAAGAAAGTAACTTCTTCAGCTTATTGGGGGTTCTTTTGGTTTTTGTTTTTTGGGTGGGTTTTTTTTTTGTTGTTTATTTGGGGTGGTTTTTATGGGTTTTTTTCCATTTGTTTGCTTGTTTGTTTTTTAGTTTTTGTTTTCTTTGCAGTTATGGTGCTTTATTTGTGTTGAACTCCTTGTTGGAGGCCAGCATTTAACACAGTTGATTGTTTCGAAATTTTGCAAACCCACTAGCATTTGTGAGGGCCATGGAGTGAAGAGCTGGTTCCATCTTAATATTGCAGATGTACACTGAATTATCCAGGGAAGAGCAAAGGTTGATTAAATTCACAAAATAAGGTGATTCATAGTTTTCTAAATATGTCAGTCAGCCTAAAATTAACTCAATTATTTACCAGTCACACACATGCTAATGAATCCTGACAATCTCAATTGACCTGATGTGATGAACTTTGCTGTCACCTAATATTATTTCCTCTGTATTTTCACTTAAAAGAGTGATTGCAGCATTTATCACATGCAAAGCAAAAGTGCTTGAGGATTTAGTATTTTTTTAATACTGGCAATTCCAGGGCACTAGTAAATTAATTGCATTTAATTAGAGGCACTTCTTTTTTGTGTAAGTGTTCCCTAAAGTTTAATCCCCCAGAGATTTCACATGTGATAGTGATGAAAGTGGCTGTTTCTAAGGCAGGATCAATGATACAATTTGAGAAATAAAGCTGAGCTTATCTTTTCATGCAAAATGTGACAAAATTATAAAACTTATGACTAATATGGTAAACAAGATTTATTATTATTTCTAAAATTAGGATCACCTTCGAATGCCATTTTTATCTTTGTGTGACCAGTAGCTATAAGAAATTTGTGAGTTAGCCAAAATCGTAAATGGGATTATCTACTTTCCTACTAAATACAGAAATACATTATTTTAATTAAAATGTGGTTATTCTGGATTTGTACTTGAGTTATGGGTAAATCTCCAAAAGGCTGCCCTGGATTATGAAATGGTATCTCTCTTTCCTTTTCCAAGGTTTTTGCCTCAAAGCTTTACAGAATCCTGGATGAAAATCAACATAGATCCATAAAATAGACATCACTGTAGCATCCACATGGGTAGGGCACAACAGCTGAAAAGATTTCTGGCCTGCGGTTATTTCTGTCAGGAAAATGGAGATAGATAAAGATATAGCTATATAATATTTAAAGCTGCTGGGCAATGGTAGGCTGTTTGCAGACAGCTGCATGTTCAGCCTCTTTTGCTAGAATGGTTAAGTGGCTAATTAAGTGGACAAGTCAGGTCTCAGCATACCCTCAGGGAGAAGACTGCTGTGTCTCAGCCTCCTGTGAAAGTTTTGGGAGCGATGGGTTTGAAGCTGCAGCAATCTCATTGTGAATTGCAATACTGGGTATGAGATGGGCCTGCTAGAACTCATTTTACAGGATTTTGCTCACTGGCTGCCTCCCACAGAGAAATATAAAAAGTTTAAAAAACCCTGAAAAATTCTGAAAACTGGAACGAAGGCATCACATTCAGTTGAATTTCTTTCTGGGTTGTTCCAAGTTGTTACTGAATTTGTTTAGAAAGCTGTTTGCTTGATGTTTTCGTAGGTTTTTTTTTTAATAATTTCCATGATTTTCTTACTTGATTCATTTAGTGACATCAGCTATGGTGACCGAACATTTGTTTCCGTGGTGACAAATTACAGCGTTACAAGCATGCTTGTATGAATCAGGTAAGAAAAACAGATCAACTATCAATGGAGAAAATTTGCTTGCAAAAATAAACCAAAAATATTTGGTAAAAGTTTGCTGGAGAATGGTTTGGAAATCTAAAAATGACTTTAACATAGGTGAGTCTTCAGTACATTCAAAATTCCAGCGTGGCTGGTTTTATAGTGAAGCGCAAAGGGATCCATCCACATCTGGTAACAGCAGCCACCTGGAGAATGCTTAAAATAAATAAGTAACTCCATAAGAAGAGTGAATTAATTTAACTACAATAAAAAAAAATAGCTTCTTGCTCATCCTCTTAAAATATGACAGCCAGCATCGCAGCTCATTGTGATTAAGGTCTATCTCTCTAATAAATTGCATCTTAAAAGGATCTCGAGTGCTTCTGCTATGTCACAGATACAGTTGTGATTCCACAGGGGTGCAAGCCAGGAGCTCAACCACTGGAGATGATAGAGCTGCTCCAGGCTTATGTAAATACAGGGAAATGTGACTTGTGTTCTCTGTGTGTAAAGAGGAAAGTATGTCCCCATTTTGGACGCCCCAAATGATACTGTTATATGGTATACTGTATTATCATGGATTTAAATATATTTTGGGGTGCGTGGTAATAATGCCGAAAAGACCCTGGATGTGTCACAATATGAATTAATTCCATTCCCGTCGTGACAAGTCTCAGTGGGAATATTGTGCCTTGGCTGGGCTCAGACGTTATTTCCAATAAGTATGGAAATAATGGCTCACAGTGCTGCAAAGTGCTAGGAGATCTCCAGGGAAATCTCATCAGATTATGTGATAGGTTTGAAATTAATTTATGTCCCAACTGTATTTACACAATATACAGTTGTCTCTCTGATGGCTTATAGGGAAAGGTAAATGCTACCATCCTCAATCAGTGAGGGGACTTGTTGCAATGTGGTCTCTGGGTAGAGTATAGGTATTTTTCTGAGTTGTACAGAAAGTACATGCAACTCAGAAAATGGTTATATAACTTTCTTACACTGCAGACTTACTGTTGTCTTGTTTACAACCTCATTATGCCACATCGTCATCTTTGCATTTCTCCTGGCCTCCAGTTCAGTAGACATCAATGTTCACATTATCCTTTTGAAAACCTGAAACGGAAAAAAACTGTTGAGAATCTCTTGCTTCTAGTGTGGGTATGACCCAGCTATATCCATCGATATATACATACCCCTGTCATTCCCAGACTGCTGTTTGGTGAAGTCTTCTCTGTGGCGCTGTTCTGGCCTCTCTGCAGGCTGCTTTGGGATTGTGCCAGGCTTTGCCTGGTCAGGTGTGCAGAGCTGTGTCATGTTAGGCCAAAACCTCTTCCCTCACTGTCTTTCCCAAAGGAGCAAGGGATTATCATCGCCCGTGGAAGAATGTACATAGCTTCACCATACGTGTAAGTAGTGAGTATCTCAAGAAGCATATGACAAATTTGCAAGCCCATCCGTTGAGTTTCTTGAGTCAGGCCTGTTCTGGAGGGCATAAGCTAAGAGCTCAAGTATGAATCCTTATAAGATCTGAAGTATGCAGAAAATATGTTTTCTAGTCAAGAAGTCTTTAAAGGACTAGGAGAGGAATGACCTTCTTCACAGGTCTTCTACTCTCAAGTCTGAACACCAGTACTGAATATTTTTGGAGGCCCAGGGCAAAAGGGAGTTAGCACAATATGTGATGTGCAAGGGCTGCAAGCCTAGTCTAGATCTTTACTCTTTTTAAAAACAAACTGAGTTTTGACGCTGCTTTTGAGAGCATGGAAATAAAATGAACGAGATCCTGTGCATGCTATGCCTTTAACTTGATTTGTGTCTGGCTTCCACATCTAGCTTCCAGTTTTTCCTTCCTTCCTTCCTTACCATTGTAAAAAGTTATTTTCTTCTCTGAAAGGTATTTTCTCTGTTCCTTTGTGAATTCTTTTCTTTCCTTGAAGATTCCACAACACAGTGAAGAACCTCTATGATCCTTACTGTTGACCTCTTCCCCAATAGACTGTCTACAGACAGTCTTCTAGGTTTTTTTTCCTTATTTTATGTGCTTGCCTTTACTCTTAAGAGAACTCATCTTTCTTTTTCTTTGCAATAGCCATCAGCTGTGGCAGGCAAGGGGTTGATTGGGCAACCTACTTTCTGTCTCTTTGTGGATTCGTTATGTTCATGTAAACATTTGGTGCAGTGGTTTAGGTTTACTATAGACTCTAATTCTACTTACAACTTCTTTTTCCCTCCTCCATTTTGACCCAGTGTAGGATCCGTGTATCAGCAGTCACACCTGGCATTAGGGTCTAAGTGCAATAGATACCTGGCTGCCTTTAATTAATCACATAGAAGAGAAAACAATAGAAAATCCAAATAATAAGTTATTTCTTCTCATACTAATGCTTCCAGATTCCAGTTGTCTTTATCGATTAGAAAACCCATCAGACCATTAGAATCTCCTCCATTTTATCTGATAGGTACAAATACAACCACCTTTACATCTACTTCTTATTATTCATGGTAGCTATATTTTGTATGCAATTGGGAATTGTGTTTCCCCTCATAAGCATTTGGGGAGGAGAAAGGACTGTATATTTCTTTATTCCTCTTTGCTTTGCTGAGCCCGTCTAGTTGGGATGGGGCATGAACCATCCAAAGAGCCATTCACTAAATTCCAATCGATCAGTCACTGAGATGACCAAAAGTGAAACAGATTGGTGATATGCCTGCTGCTGACAGCACAAATACAAGATAGTGATGTTGCAGCAAAAGGATCTGAGGAATCTTTATGACTGGTACTGATGTATGACATGGGAAGAAATCAGGGTGTTTCAATGTTGGGTTTGTTAAGTGGCAGTCTAGAGAAAAACAGTTGTTATTATCTATCAACCAAACTGTTGTTCAATTGACTGTTTGGGCTTTTTTAAAAACTTTATATGCCAAGAAATTAATAATTTAAGTACCTTTCTTCATGCTCTCTGAAGCATTGAAAATGTGAGCCTGAATAGTGTATGGTGCTTTAAAATTGTGTTTAGCATAGAGGTATTTATCTATTTGTCATGCAGAAGGAAAATTAATAATCTTCTTTGTGCACCAAAACTTTTGTACTGAATGTTTTCTGAAATTTCATTATGTAGAAGCCCTATGGAAGCTGTGCTGTCCAAAACATTTTTCTTTTCATGTACTGTAATGTGTGTTTGTTCAAACAAAGAAATGCTTATCTGTTGAAAAGATAGCAGTGATAAATTACTTTGGCTTTCATGCTTACCTACTGTTTTCCATTTGGCATTAAATTCCTAGTTGAATCCCAGAGGCAGATATATCTGAATTCAAAAAGTTACCTTGATGCCTTTTTTTTTAGCCAGCCCCTGTGTCCTGATGATAAAAAAAGGAAATTTAGTCATCTAAAGAACCATCCTTCTTGTATAGTTTAAATCCCACTAGATATGAAAAGGATTGCAATTTTTACAATTTTCTCTGAACTATATTAATTTTCAGAGGCTGAACAGGACCTTTACCTTTACTGTCACAACAACAGCACTTTAGATATCAACAGTTTAAATACCAGTTGAATCCAAATAGCATGCAAATTGAGCTTCCTATACTTACCCTATCTCAT
The DNA here is from genome assembly GCA_036785705.1 of Acanthornis magna. Taxonomy (NCBI): domain Eukaryota; kingdom Metazoa; phylum Chordata; class Aves; order Passeriformes; family Acanthizidae; genus Acanthornis; species Acanthornis magna. Next base: position 23,064,166 of record JAWUZG010000090.1, read on the forward strand.
TATGGATAATGCTGCATATGCTCTGTTAATCCTTTTGAAAAATTATTGACTCCTGAATAACTTTCTTTTACTACTATAAATCATATCTTCATGGTATTTTTTCCCTGTTATTGACTTTTAAGTTCAAGTGCCTTTTTTATTTTCATCAGAAAACAAATTTTGCTCTATGCTTAACATGAAATATTCTGGGCTCATGCTTTCCATTTAAATGGAGGTTCATCACTCTCCCCTGCCTTCTCCTCACTGAATAAGTGACACTTATGCAATGCACAAGTGGAGCATACAAAAACAGAAGAGGAACAAAACAGTTCAAAAAGCTAAAGGGCTACATGACATAAGTCAGCTGTATTAACATATCTGAATGTGTAAGAAAAAGTAATTGTGAACTCTTGCCTCATTTGCCAGTCTTTCCCCTGCATCAGTTGATAGAATAGTTGTTATTTCCAAAACACCAACACTGACTTTCAAGCAGGAGATGCTGTATGTCCTAGCTGACTCTTTAGGTGTGTATCTGCACCTACATTTTTGCTGATCCATAATGGTTTCCCACTGAAGGAGTGTAGGCAGTTCCATCACACTGCTTTAGGAGGAGAATTTCCTGCCCTGGGATGAACAAACATGCACTTGAACAAACTATATGCACTAAAATAGAATAGTTTGGTGGGAAGGCACCTATAATAGTGTTCTTGTTGAACTGTGTGACCTCTTCAGGGCTGAAATGTTGGTAGTGTGCTACAAAAGCCAAGATATGGAACATCTCCTTTTGTAAGGTAAAATTCTGCTAGGCTCAATAAACTACTTATTATTAGAATTATTATTAACATCGCTACTATTATTATTTTCGGATTCCAGCTGGGTCTTCTGCATTCGTAAAGGGATTATTTTTAGTGTAAAATCCTACCAGGAAAGGTGCACTTTTTAATAATGAAAGTCAAGGACATTTAGTATCTTGCAGAGCTGGCTCTACAGTAAAGGCAATATTGCTGTTACTTCGGGGCCATCAAAATTCAAGCCCTTCACGTGTGGAAGAGCTGTCTGACAAAATGATTTTGAAAATGCTACTTCACATTAAAAGTAGCTGGAAAAAATTTTTCCCAGGATGGTATTATCTGCATGTATCCAGTAGTTTAACAAGGAGCTCTTCCAGACATATTCCTGCTCTTTTGAAACAAAATCTGTTTTCTGAAGTGCATTAGCCTGCAGAGGAGAAGAAACAGGGAAGCTATTAATATGTTTTCCCATTTTACCACAAATGCTCCTAACTCTCACTGAGAATATAGATAGTTCTCTTTTGGCAAGCAAATACCTGTTAAGGGCACTTTGCTTGATGCATTTGTGCTGTTCTGTAATCTTGGTGGTCTGCACAAATGGGTACAATCCCCAGAAAAATGACAGCAGGCGTACGTTAATTAAATAGAAGAACCACTCTGGCGTGTTGGTAGAGGGGGAGAGCACGCAGCTCACCTGCTGCTAATGGCATGGTTGACTTTCTTTGTGAATTATTCCAGCTCTGCAGTCCTTCGCTTTGGTGAGGACAGGATTTTGGTGGTGGAAGTTATAATTAGTGGGACTTGGCCAGGGAATACCCTCTAAGTTAACAGAACCGGAGTGCTGCAATTCATTCTTCCCAAAGGAAATATTTATGTTTGTATATATGTATTTGATTTTGTTGATAGTATTTAGACTGGGTAATTTGAAATATGAGCGAAGCAGGTAAGATGTATTTTGTGGAGTCTGAGACAATTCTTCTTGTGGAAAATCTTCCTGAAACTATCTCGTGGTGAGTAGAATTCGATCCATGCTATAGATAAAAGAGTCTGCTGTTTAAAAATATTTTGCTGAAGCATAGACACTGTTGTGTCTAGACAGTATGGTGGATTTCTTTATATTCAGAAAGTAAACCAAGCCTGTTAAAGACAAGTAAATAACATTAAATTTCCTCCCCTCCCCTGTCCTCCCCTGTCCTCCCCTCCCCTCCCCTCTTTATCTCTCTCTTTTTCTTGTCTCTGTATAACCTGTACTTTAACAATGCTAAAGTCTTTGGTGACCTATCATGCGTAGCACTGCTCTGAATGAAGGTTTTATGATGATGAAATCATCAAGAGAAAACAAGAAATCAATCAAGCCAAATAGTTGCTACCATGTTTTTAAAAAGGTAGCCTTTGGAGACTGGAGTTTCAGTGGGCTGATAATGTGTCGCAGCAGTGAAGCAAGTGCTTCTCTGAGATGGGGAAACAAAATGCTCTGCCATCCAGCTCTTGCCCTGCTCCTGCCCCGTCCCTAACAGCAGCACAATGTTTACTGTTGTTAGTAGCCACCTGCTTCCCTTCAAACCCTCCTCATGCAAAACAGAGTTGTTTCTGAACAGTCATTATATGTTTGGAAACGGCAAAGCAACTCTCCAAATCCCACTGATTATGTTGTATAGCAACCCCACTGTATGCCATTTCTGCTGCTTGGAAGGCTGGTAGCTGCTTGGCAAGCTAAAGAAGAAGCTTCTTCCCAACAACAGTGTTTTTTCTTTTATCACAGAGTGTGGTATTATTTTTCTAGTGGTATGATTAGAAAAGAAAATATATACAAGGCTTAAGAAATATTCCAATATATTTATAATGTAGTATTATGGTGGGAATTAAATAAAGTCATTCAAATGCTTGAGTTCATTCAAGTATTTTGGGGGCTTTTAGAAAGAAATAATTGTTGCACAGAAAGTCTCGCCTGAATAGCAATTATTTGATTAAAAGAATACTGGCCCAGGTCTTGTGCTTGGCTTTCTATGAGCTCAACCATGCAATCATTTTTTATTGCCATTGTTGAACCTAGATGGATTTAAATAGGGCTTCTCCCACGTAGTTTCTTTAATGATACTTTCAAGGAAGAGAGCACAAGTAAATTGAAATGAAATCCCGAACCCACATCTCAAGGAAAAGGGTGGGACAGGGTGTGAAAGGAACCCTGGAGCTATCAGAAACGGTAGGAGTAGCATTACGCCGCAAGGAGACCAGAGAGCTGGAGGCTTTCTGAGGATGGAAAAACAACATTCTTTCTCCTGAGAGTCCTTTGCTTTGACTGGATGCAGATGACATTCTCTCAGAATGTATTGCTGCCTACAACAATACTTCCAAATGTAGCTGGCACCCATTCCCACTGCCTGCAAGCAGTTACAGAAAGCAAGCTGGGTTTCTAGGTTTTCTTAGACCCACCCTACCTGACAAATACAATTTCTTAACCGTGCATAAGGAGAAAAAAACCAAACTAAATAGAAAAGTCATGCTAAAATCTGTGTAAGACTTGAAATAACTTGTATTCTGTCAATTGAAATCTGAAGTGCTGAGCAGGAATGGCATATTGCATTGTGGCAGATCTGAACAAGGATTGAGAGAGGGTGAGCCTGTAACACTCTGGGCAGAGTTCAATGCTCCTGGAAATGTTATTGTTTTGCGAAGTGAATAGTAGCTGATTGTTAAAGCATGGTCACTGCTGATGGCAGGAAAAATGGCTAAAACTCTCAAATTAAATATAGTAGAAAGTAAATTTTGAGAAGAATCCCATCTGCAAAAGTCTTGTGCTATAAAACTCCTCTTGCCAAGAATGGAACAAGCAGGGACTTGACAGATAAAGAAATAGCAATAAACAAGCATAGCTTTTCCAGAGGTGATGGAAATGTGCTCAGAGCATTGATGCCAACCCTCAGTGATGATGGGTGTGTTGCCCACATCTTTCCCTTCCAAACAAGTCCAGAAATATTCAGTGCATCCTTAATAGTCTGGAAATACTTGGCAAGAACTGTCACTGAGTGTTTATTTGAAATGTAGTTCCAGGGAAATATGAAGCAGATATTCATTTAATCTCAAGACTGCAGGAAGATGTGAAAAAAAAAAACCCCACCCCAAACAACTCAGAGGTGCAATTATTTACCTTAAGGCATCTGATTTTTCCAGGTTCAAAGAAAACAGATCTGTTTCTTGTCTACTGCTGTTGGAAATTTTGCAGGGCTTATATAGAAATATTCTGGTTTTCATTAAATAAATATCTTTAAAAAACTTGTAACAGAATTCTGGAGGATTACCACAGTAGTCTATTCTTGTTGACATTAAGTGATAGTGTCTGAGAAGCTGCCACCATAACTTTCTGTTATTAGTGTTCTGTCATGTATTTGTATCAGTCATTCCTGTACTTGGCGTGTCCTAAAAAGGTAGCGAGATTTTGGGTCTGAAAGAAAAATATGTGAAATTACTGGTTTTTATTCAATAGTGCTTGGGAGGAAGAAATCATTGTTTCAAATTCCTTTCTGGTGTTGAGGAAGAAATGGACTGAAAAGACAAAAAGAAATGCAGTTCTCCAGGAGCATGTCTGAAGATACTGTAGAAGGGCATTTTGTTCTTTTAGTTTCACATCTACTTTTCAAAACAGCCAGTTAAATTCAGAAGTAAGGGAATTTTTTGTTACAATAATATATTTCAGAAAAAATCCTGAAGTAAAAATTTAATGGATTATGCCTGCCCATCATCAATAGATGGTTCCGTAAACAGGAAAAGACATAAAAGAAAAAAATAGTATGGTAGTACTGTAACTTAAATTGGAATTTCACCACCACAGGTCTGCATAAAATCAATATGTTTAAGCCATCCAGCTTCATCTGTTAAGGGTTTTAATAAGTCCATTTACTTTGTAGATCTTCTGAGTTGGTATAAACTATTTCCTTTACATGCCTTTCACGAGCCCAAGAGATTTGATATCCCTGAGGAAGATACTGAGCAAAGACAGGGTTTCTGGCAGAGAACCTTCTGCTCAATTACTTTGGACATCAGACAATAAGGTCCTGATGATTGTTATTAGATTACCCCTGTTCAGAGTATTAAACCAGTAAAATAAACCAGGCTAAAACTGGAGTTATTTTTTCATCCAGACACTGTGACTCAGTGGGAAATGGGTATGGCTATTTTGGGATAGGATTTGACCTAAATTTGTTTCTTCGTTAGATTTGCATACTGACCTCTTATTTTTGAGATCTCTCAATTATCTCTGTGGTCTGAAAAATTTGCTGACGTGATTAGTGCTAGTCATTTAAATTTCAGTATCTGACATTTCTTTGCTGATCTGTTCTGCTCGTATACGGCTCTGAGTGGGTTCCCTAGTCATTACTAGCGTCTCAGTAATTTCAGACTCTAAAAGGAGAGGGACAAGCATTTGGAGTGGCAGGAAGTGGCTGGAACTGGATTTAAGGCTTGTCAGTAGAGTGAAGGAGGGAATGAGTCTGAATGATGTTTAGATGCAGCAGTTGTATCGTCTTCATCATCATTATGCTGTGAAGAGTAGCAGAAGAGGAAGAGAGAGAGGTCACTCAAAGGGAAAAAGAAACCAAGGGAAAAAGTAGAAAAAGCATAGCATGGAGCAAAGTAGGGAGAACAGGTGGAACCAGTCTGCCAAGAGCTGGATAAAAACACCAGAGGAAATGTGCTAAAGCCCCTTCCAAGCACTCTGAAACTGCTTAGCACTTAAGGGCAGCTTTCTCCAGGCTACCAATTACATCTAGCTGGTTTGAGCAGCTCCAGGTAGCAATGAAAGTGCAATGGCAAAGACTTTAGCTTGGCTGTTTAGGGATCGTAGGAAAGTATTTTGGATGTTGTCATGCTGATATCTGTGTTTCCTTTGTTTTAACAACCCATAGGACAGACTAAGGCTGTGCAGTAATGTCTCAGTGCTGCAAATGCACCCTTGTTCTCTCCTTCTTTCCACTGTTTGCTCCTCATTGCCCAAAGGCTTTTTATCCTCTGCTTCTTCTACCAGATAAAGGTCCCTGACTAAATATGTAGCAAGGAAGACTTGCTGAAGCAGATTCTTGATCTGACATCAATCCAGCTTCAAATTTGCATATGAAAATGTAATAGGGTAATTTATCACCTTTATTCAAGTAAAGAGATAAAATTGCAGGCAGCTAACAACCTTCATTTGTATGTTGAAAGTTAGAGGGAAGTTAAGCAGTTAGATAGCAGTACCTTTCCCTTTCTGATCGGGATTACCCAGAGGGAATAATCATCCTTCATAGTTTTCCGCTGGCAAATTTACCTGATACTGGCAGGGAAATCACAGAGCAGAGCATGGTGCTGTCCTCTAGCTTTGGTACTTTCAATTGTGGCAGGTCTTCAGCAAACATCCAGTATAGCCCATGCAGGACTTTTTATTTTTAAAATAACTAAGGAGTTTGAAAAGACTGTGCTCTATATGAGAGCAAACAATAAAGCGAGCGTGGAGGAGGCTTCATTAAGATTGTTTGACCTGTGAGCAAAATAAAGAGGAGGACAAGACAGGCTTTCCTAGTGATTTACTTTCTATGCCTATGAATCATGTTTTTTTCCTCTGTTATTGTGATTGCATTTTTTTTCTCAGCACTGCTCACCCTGTCATTATGGGTAGAGAATGTAAAGGGATTGTGATATTTTCTCAGCAGTGATGAAGGGAACAGGACACTTCAAGGACATGCTATAAAAGTTGTTAGGGCTGCAAGATGCTGTAGCTTCTTCATCTGAAAGCACCATGTACGATCCGTATTGGATTAACGTGAGTCATGCTGAAGGATGCTGGCTATACCGTAAGCAATATTGATCTTGCATATTTACTTTTTAACTTACAAATTACATTAATTTCCTTTTTTTTTTCCCCAGCATTTTTGAGTTAGTACACTTTCGATGCTGTAAACCCCATGGGAAGGAGCCAGGCAGTTCATGTTGGCAAAGAATCTGGCAAAAGACATTGCATAAATATTTGCCAGCAGCAACAGAGGCTTGTTTAAAAAATAACTGTGTGTTTCAGCTATTGTCTTGGGGGACTTATTGAAAAAGAACAAATAAAGGCACAAAATTTTGAAATTTTTATAAAGCTCTCAAAGTATTAAGGAGTATTTGCAAGATAGCACAAGTTAAATATGTTTTAGTATGGTTTGATGTGGGCTGGCTTTTTCCCTATTTTTGGTCGAGGGGAAGGGAAGAAAAAGCAGGAGGGGCTGTGTGTCGTACAGTCAGTGAGAAACCTTGGAACTGGAAACTACAAAATGAAAAACAGCAGATGTGAAACAGTGGTTTCTGACTTCCTTCTTATGAGCACAAATGTATCAACTTAATAACATCATTTAAAACTCCTCTTTTGGGGCCATGGAAGTAAAGAACATGGAAATAATTAGTAGTAGTCTAAACAAATCCACAACAAGTCATTTGTTCTTGGTAAAGTGTTTCTCCATCTTGCTTTATGGTTTCTATCTGTCCAGACAAAGTATTCCCCAGACATAAGGGAACACTTCTGACATTGTATAAAGTTTCTATGCAAGACAATAGTGTGGACAGGGCTTTGTCACAAAAGACAAATGTTCTTCATGTTGTGCGGCAGAGCTCTTTGCTCACTGAAGGGAAAGATGGAAGCCCCAGTGATGCACCAAACTGCAGGCATAGTTCCCTTCAAACATAATGATTTAAATCCAATTATACCAGCAGGTCAGAGAATCAGTGGGCTTTCATTCTGGTGGTATTGTGTAAAATATTAGTTGAGCGATGCAGCAGAATAACTAGAGAGGATTTACTTATGACAGTTACTGGTGTTTTTCAGAACATCAAAGACCTAGCCAGCAGATTATGCAGCAGATGTATTACATGAAGTAGAATTGATTATGATTTCCTGGATATTTGGGGTTTTTGTAAAAAGGGAGAGCATAATTATTGAATAACTTCTACTACAGTTCTTACAGGGGTGTTTGTTCTGTTTGTTTTGTTCCTCCCTCCTACCTTTATCTGGTAGAATATGAATTTTCCCTTAATAGAAGATGTGGAAAAGAATCATCAGCTCCTAATTATCTCAGCACACTTAACACTGTGCTACCAAATACGTGGTTTGGTCAAAGGTAGATTGGTTTATCTTAAGGTTCATGTTTTTGAGCTTATTCAACCTGAGCAGTGTTTTTCTTCAAGAGGATCTTAGTAAGAGTGGTACAAATCTTCTCAAGCTGTGCAAGAGTGGCAGGAAACATGGGCTTTTATCAACAGAGCAAATGCAGGTCACTCACAGGTGAGTTGAAGGATATTCTTTTCCATTTTGTTAAAATTTCTGCAGGCAGCCGGAAGCAATCTAATTTTTGCAGCGCTGTTTTGTTAAGTGAAATAACCTAATTAAACTTTTATATGTGAGCTGCATCATGAGCTCTCAGCTCTTTTGAAGACAGAAGCTACAGTGGATGAAGTTTGTGAGAGGTTGAGGTGGACATTATAGCACCCTTAACCCATCATGGTTGTTGCTTTTCTGTGGTGTCCCAAGACAACACCATGAACACCAACCACCTCCAAAGCGGATAAGCTTCTGTGCTGGAGTGTGAGGGTGGACACGACAGGCGAAGGAAATAAAGGCAGAAAATAAATGCAGTTGTTTCATGACTCCACCACATGCCAGCACCCTTAACATCAGTTGAGTGGCTCCCCTTTTTACCAGCAGCAGAGTTAGCTTTGTGGCATCTGAGTACTACAGGACTTCAGGAGACTTGCAGCAGTTTTCTGAGAAGGTCTCTAACTGAGAGTAGTTTTGTTTAGGTCTCCCATGAAAAATCCACTAAAGCAAAAGGCATCCTTTGGGAGAAGAAGTTTGTGATGTTCAGCGTGGTGAGCTTCCTACTGATAGGATAGTGGTGAGCACTCCAGCTGAGTGTGGTAACAGATATTCCTCTGTTATCTGACACATTCAGTTCAGATTAAAGCATTACACAAGTGTGAAAACATCCCTTTTTACTGTAGAAATGTTTTAAGAATTTCTTCTGGGGAGAGCACTGAGCTAGTAGGTTGTTTTTGAGGTCCTTTTAGCCTAACAGGCCTTTCCCAACACTGCCAAGCTTGTGACAGTCAAGGGAAAAGTTGAACAGCCTTTTCTGGGATGCTGCAACAGTTGCATGAGAAATGGAAGTGGGTTATTCTGGATGTAAAATTCAATTGAAACATGTTTTGTCAGCATTGAGACATTTGAAGATCCATCTGCTGAGGGTGTGTCCACTTCTTCTGCCATGACATCTGTTTGGAAGGAAGTGTAAAATTTCCTTTGTGATTCACACCAGAGCTACAGAGTTGGGAAATTCCATCTCCTCTTCCCTCGTTTTGTTTGGTGTCTCACCCTGGAGTGGGAAGGACTATGGTTTGCTAAAGGTCCAAGTGAAAATGAACTTTAAAAAAAACCTGTGAGGAATCAAATGGTAATATCACTTATAATAGATGCTGGGAAATTTGGCTCCTATTGTGACACTATTAAAATGTCTGAAAATTGTTTATTTCTTTAAACACGATAGAAGGGATTGTTGAGAGGCATCCTTTCCAAAGTGGGATAATGAGTAAGAAAGCAGAAGGCAAACTGCAGGAATTTGTTTCAGAATCATGGATATTGTATATTAAACATTACAGTTTATAATGGAAAAAACTGTTATTTTAAACTACTCTTCAAAATCTTGTGGTTTGGACTAGTTAATTTTGTTTTCTACTTGGGTTTGAACATTTCATGTCCCTTGGAAATTAGATGTTGCAGCTAGTGTTCCCAGTAGTAGTGCATTAAGATGCAAAGTGCTGGATCTCAAGCATATTAAGCAGTAAGTACTCCTGAGTTTTTATTGTTGCCACATACCTTCTGATAGCCAGTCCAATAATCATATAATGTGATGCCTCAAACTGGTATGTTTATTGTTCAAAAAAGATTAATAGGCAGATGTTGACCCTGGCTGCCAGATAGAAGGGAAGATTTCCAAAGCATTAAATGTAAACTGAATTTGCTGCATTAAATGATCTGTCATTATTTTGGCTAGGTTGCTTATCTGTTAATTGTGATCTGTAAGCCTAGTTACAAATGTTTTTTTTTTTTTTAATACTGTCAGAAAGTCAAATCCTGTATTTGCAATCCTAGTGGGCAGAGGATAAGGTCAATCTCTTGTTTTATTGTGATATCCTAAACATGTCAAAATGCTTCTACATCTATGCATTTTGAAGTGAATACCGCTGTAAAATCCGGGTCACTTCAGTTGCTTTGAAACACAGTCTCAGAGGATTTTTGGTAATGTTGAGTACTGTATCCACCTCTGGGGATCCCAGCACAAGAAGGAAATGGACCTGTTGGAGTGGTTCCAGAAGAGGACAACAAAGATGATCAGAGGGCTGGAGTACCCCTCTGATGAAGACAGGCTGAGAGAGTTGGGCTTGTTCAGTCTGGAGAAGAGAAGACTCTGGAGAGACCTTACAGCACCTTCCAGCAACTAAAGGGTCCTGCAAAAGAGCTGGAGAGGGAATTTTCACAAGGGTGTGTGAACAGGACAAGGGGTGATGGCCTTAGACTGAAAGAGGGCAGGTTTAGATTAAATACGAGGATGAAATACTTTATTGTGAGGATGATGAGACAGGTTGCCCAGGGAAGTTGTGGATGCCCCATCCCTGGAAAGGTCCCAGGCCAGGTTGGGTGGGGCTTTAAGCTACCTGCTCAAGTGGAAGGTGTCTCTGCTCACATCAGGGAGGTTGGAACTAGATGATCTGTAAGGTCCCTTCTGACCCAAACTGTTTTTTGATATATGCCCACTGAGTTAAAAAAAATGACTCCCTCAAGGCAGAGTTTCTTAGCATGGGCACCATCTTACAGTAAAGCATCAGACCAGTCCTTTTTATCAAATGGAACAGCCTCTGTCTCATACTTTGCAGCTCAGATAATGGGCAGATGAAGTGCAGGGCAACTGCTGAGCACATAAACATATCTTTAAATGGATCTATTTTGAGGAGTTACAGAAAATAGAGTCTGTTTGGAATAATCTAACCAAAGTACCAAATACTTAAGTTTATTTTCTGTTGTCTGTGAAGGCAAGGAGATTAGTGTTTGCCCACAGAGGAATCACATTGGATCTGCCTTTTAAGTTGTTACAGGATATGCAGTTGAGTAGGCATATCTGTAGGGCTGAAATGAAAGAACTGTCTCTCGTTTGTTTTCTCCAGTCAAGCATAAATCTCTAATTTTAAGGGCATTCTACCCTTGGTTTAGATTTGTTTATTTTGGTTTTATAGTCTCCATTTAAAATCCATTTTAATGAGCTGTTTATGCAATGATAGTGTTTTTAATATATGTTTAGGTTTTGTGCAACTCTAAGTCGGGCAATGGTGTGTGAAGAGGGCATGAATTAATAATACGGCAAAGGCAACTGAAATACCTCTAACATACCAGCCAAAGAAGATTTTGAAGTGAGTGCCTGTCTGCCTATTTGCTTGACTCTGCCTCAGACCTGAGTTCATTCTGCTGTTTCTCTCCTCAGTGGTGACTTTTTTTTCTGGCCTTGCTGCATCCTGAAGCTACTTAAGCCACCCAGCTGGGTGCATGAGTGGTACCAATGATGGTGTGGGTTTGAGGGTGGGATGAAGGTCAGGAAATGGAGGAATGCCAGAAAACCAGCATTTCTTGCCATATGCCATCATTATGCATGTATGGGTGAAGTAGAATGATACCAAGGCTCAGGTCAGTATCTCTGATCAGCTCTGTAGTCATCTTCACCCAAGGCCATAGCTTGAGAACCTCTGCCCGTATTTGAAAAGTGTTGCACGCAAACCCAAATCCCAGAAGCATCTCCAGTAGGGAGAATAGTGCATGAATAGTAGCTGGGTAAAGACTTTTCAAATGCTGTGTTTGCCTGTGGCTTTTCTAATCGTGGCAGATCTGCATGGGACAGTTTGGTGACCTGAGCCTTGCCACAGTGCGAGGTATGACAGGACCTTTTGACGCTCTTTATGTGTGCCTACTTCCTGACCACTCATAAGAAGCTTCATTAATTTGTCTCCAGACATACCTTGAATATAATAACAAGAATAATTAAAACTCAAATAGCAATTTGGTGCTCTGACCATCTGGGATCCAGGCTGAGAGATGAGATATAGTACAGACCCTAAAGCTGTTAGTAAGGTAAGCTTTCTTACTTTTTTTTTTTTTGGTAATTAATTTAAATGGCTCTTAAATGATTTTTAAATGAGTTCATACTCACAACAACTTTGAAAATTTGTGTCTTGCCGGTGGGATCTGACTGCTGCTTTTACTGCTGTGCCTCAGTCTGATTCCCAGCTGGAAAAACTGAACCTCTGTACCAGCTGGGTGCAACCTCAGCACAGTGATAAAGGAAAGCGAATAAATAGTTGGAAGCTTTTCTAAACATCATTTAGAGAATCCCTTTTTTAATATATGAACCCCAGGGAGAAAAGAAAACAGGGAGGAAGAGGATATTACATGTGCTTTATTAGCATAAGCGTGTGATGGCTCTGTTACTTGCTGAGAAGTACTGACTGCATGAAGTTAAAGCTGATGGAAGTGTAATTCACAGCAGTGTTTTATGGAATAGCACTTTCTAGCAAGGTTTTCTATTCTCCTTATAGAGGTTTTCTATTCCCTTTCTATTCTCCTTTTCAGCTGGAAAGGCTGAACAGGGTTTTATTCTACTAAGGAAACAGACTATACATTGAGGGTTAATGAAGGAAATGGAAGAATGGCAGAACCAGAGCAGTTAATTCTGGCTTTACCTTGGGGCTTCTACATCCCAAGCATAGCAGCAGAGTAAAGAGGAGTCACAACTGCACTGATTATTTTCCTGCCTGAAATAGTCTCTGTGGCAGGGTGTGACACGCCAGTGCTGCCATTTCTAGCCTCATTAAGCTTGTTATTGAGAGACAGATCTAATGCTATCAGGTGCAGTGGTACACTGATGCAAATAGGCAACTTTCAGGGCCCCGGTTAAGCCAGTGTGGCACTGCACCCTGTCACTGCGGCAGCTCATTTGGAGTTAGGAGGGCTTGTGCTCAGCCTGTGTAACAAACACTAAGGTGGTGGATGTATCTCACACCTCCCTAGCTGGGGCAAGCTTCCTGTGCCTGTGGCGGAGTTACACCCCCAAAGGCCTGTACCAATGAGAATGAATTCCAACCAGCATCAAAGGGGAGAGGGAATCCTTTCACATGCTAGGTTCAGCAGAGGAAAGGGAAAAGGGATGGTTGTTTGCTTGAAGAACTTCTTTTAAGTTACAGGTGAAGCTTGGGTAAAAGAGAAACTCTTTCTCTTATCGAAATGTGGACATAGGTTTTTGGCCAGATGAGTGGTCTAGTACTGACTACACCATTTTTTGCTTCATGAAAAAAACTGTCTTTAATGCAGGAGAAGTAGCAGAGAAACATACTGAGTTTTTTTCATTTTGCAGATGACACCACAAAGCAAAAAATCAGGTCTTGGCAACGCAGCTCTTAGCAGGTTGTCCCATGCTTTGCTGCAGCAGTGGCTGCAGAAGCAGGAATTTGAAGAGATAATGCTGCCACATGTTGCCAGCTGAGCCCTGATACTGCCTTCGGTGCTGTCAGCTTCAGGGCTGTTGGGCAGACAGCGTATACCTTCTGCTCTCAATATGCTCATGTCACCAGCAAGGTTTTGGGGCTGAAGCAGCCCAAAGGCACTTTTTCAAGGCCAGCCAAAAGGTGCATTTTCTCCCAGGGGCTCCCGTTATTTTTTTTCTTTTTACTGGTTGCTCTGTGTGTCCTGGCAGACACTTGAAGATATGCATCGTGGTGGGCAGCCTGGGGTTAACCTTAGCAATTGTGCCAGCTGTATTTTAGACCTGGGCTTGCCAGGCTGATCTCAGCTGTCAGCATTTACAGTCCATGCTGCTGAGAGCTACCAAGCCCAAGAACACGTAAAGTCCTCAAAACAGCACTTCAGCAGCTTGTATTTCAGTCCCTCTTTAGCACTGTCTTAAAATTTCCTGTGGATCTTACAGTAGCCATATGAGGCACCCTGGGAGCTTTATCAGAGGAGGGATACCAAGATGCCAGAGGGAATTGCCACTGAGGGCTATGGTGCCGTCTTCCCAGCTCTTTTCAGCTCATTCCCTGGCTGTGAGCCTGTAAAGCTCCTGCTTGGTTCAAGCATACCAGAGTGTGATTCCCTGATATGTTAGCTGTGTCCGGGGGATGCCTCGTGGTAAGAGTACAGCTGTACAACTAAATACAGCCCAGGAGAGTGCAGGGAGAGGGGGAAGGTGGGAACAGGCAGAACTAGACAGTTTAATTGTGAGGCACTGTCTTTTAGAAAATTAGGAACTGAATGAGAATATCCTTTTGGAAGCAGAGGAAGGGGGAAATTAGCTACCCAAGAATACCAACTTATTTTGGCAGTGGTGTATAGATGCTGCCCTCCAGCCAGTGGGGTAGGGCAGGATAGAGACAAACTGGGGGAGAACCAACCTGCCCCTCGGTGCTGCTGTGTGACCACTCACTCCTGCCCTCCTGCCCTTGCATGTAATTTCTGTTTTTTCTGCTCTCTGCCTCTCTCTGTTGTTTATTTGCTCAGAACATGATTTTCAGCCCCATCAAAACCCTTCAATCCCTGCCGTCCTTCCCATCTCTTTGGTCCTGTTTCCATAATCCGTTCTTACTCCTCACCTTTCCTGTATGTTCCGAAGGGAACACAAATTGCTACTAAATGCTAAAAGAGACTCCCAATCCCAAAATAAAATAAAAATGTACTGCTGAGTTGGGAATGTAGTGACTGTAATTAACTGTCTAATCTGGCAATTGTCCTCTCTTCCCCTTCATTCTCCCACAGGCTTTGCTGTTCATTTTCCCTCTTTCAGTTCTGCAGCAGGGGTAAATTCTTTGGAACAGAGGAGTGTCTTTTGCTTATCCATTTTAATCACTACCTTAGTGGGAATTCAGATGGTATAAGGCACAGATTGGACTCTGCACCCAGAGTGTACAGGACTGAGGCCCTGTAGCGTGTTACTGGAAAAGTCTGTCCTGTTCCTGCAGGTGAAACAACAGATCACGTTAACAGGAAATGAAATGACTAATGACAACTGGCCCGTGCTGTTCCTCTGACAAGCCAGCTTGTTGAGAGTGGTTTGGGGACTGATAAGGGAGTGGAAAAGAGACCTTGAGAGATCATTTCACTGAAACTTAACCAAATCTCACACGCTGTAGATTGGTTGATGTCCTGCCCTAATACTCCACTTTTGTTATTAACCAGAAAAACAAAATCAAATCAAAGTTCCCAAGGCAAAACAAAACAAAGTGAAAGTTCCCAAGGCACAGCAAACCAAAACAGGCTAAATAAAAATATGCTGAAAGACATGCATAATATATTAACTGTATTTTGCTTCATTTGTAAAGAGCAAACGAGAACAAATAACCAGTGTTTTTGCCCCTTATGGGCCTTTGTCAGGGACATACTTTTCTGAGCTGTTCAGTGGAGAAAAAGATTTTTTAAAGTATTTTTTGTAAAATTTTCCAGGCTGCCCTGAAAATATATATTAACTATTAACTTGTTCTTGGGGTTTTTTTGAAGCAGGATATTTCCAGCTCTCTGACAAATTAGAGTAAATTTATGCCACCGATAATGCAACCAGTTCAAACCTGCACACCTTTCTCTGTCTAGCAAGTGGGTGCTACTGAGCTGTACAGAACAATTTACGTGCATGTGAGCTGCCAGGATTAGACCTTTAAACATCATTTCTGTGATATCCTCCTCAAAATTGCAGCTAATAATTTAGAAGCCTTTTTTTTTCTTCCCATCTTAGTCATAAATCCTCTTAAAGTGTAACTCTAAGTAATGTAGATTTAAAGACTGTAATTTAAAATCAAGTGTTTCTTTTTTAGTTTCTTTTTTTTTTTTTTCTTGGGGGGGGGGGGGTGTATCCTGCAAATGCTTTAGAAATTAGAGCCTTATTTCCAGTATAGATACAACTGTTCTGGCTCCAGTGCTCTCCTCAGCCTGACTCCTGTCCTCATGCTGTCTTAGTCCACACCCAGCTGGCTGCTGTTCTGTGCCAGAGCTTGCTGACACAGCCATCACTTGGAAACTTACAGGAACATCATCAAAATATGGCCTAAACAGAACAACATGGGATTTCTGAGGGACTTGATATCCTCTTCTGCACTTAAAGCACTATATATACATATATATATATAAATATATATACACTGTGGGGCTGTTGGCAGATGGAAACTAGTGTTTTTAAGAAGTTGATTTAAAAGGTGACAGATTCCAGGCAGACAAAACAAAACAGATTTTCTTGCTATTCTAATTCCTGCTGGATATACACCCGGGTATCTAAAGAAACAGTGTGCTTTTCAAGCCTTTACCTGAAATGACCTTGCAGAAATCTGGAGAACTGTCTTTGCAAACTTGTAGTCAAAGTATGTGTGAGGACTTCTTTTGTGAACCAGTTCTCAAAACAGGCTCAGGCTTTCTCTGTGACCCCCTTACACCCCATGGAAATCCCTTTCTAATTTTTTAACAGGTTCTGTGTTTGAAAGCTTAAAAAACTGAATTGAAATATTTCAGTCTAACTGAAGAGCATTTACAAAAGTGGAAACTTGTATTTCAGAGAAGAGCCTTACTTGTGTTTGTAGAGTGCACAATACATTTTATGCTGCCATACATGCAGACTGTCCCTGGTGTTGGAAATGCTTTATGAGAGATTTCATCCCTCACAGATTTCATGCTTTTATGATTTTTGATATGCACGTGTGCTTGCAAACACAGAAGTTCAGCTGTGCAAAGGGCTGCTGCTCTTTTGAGAGTATAACTCTTAGGATAAGGCCACTGGAGACCCTATCTCCCATCTTTTCCAGGGATGTCCTCTGTTTGTACATAGTTTTCTTTGCAAGGGCTTCCTGTGCATGCAGCTTTTCAATTTTTCTGTTAGTATTTCCTTTATTAGCTCATGACACAGATACTTTAGCAATGGGTGAATTGCAAATGCATATACAAGTCACTTGCAGACTCAGGAGGAACCTATTTTGTTCAAAACAACCCTAATTTATGTAGCTATAGTTGCTGGAGTGCAGACACTTTGCAATTTTAGTCTTAATTCAAGAACAAGTGCTTGAAGAATTTATTCCAATGCCGAATTCTTCTGCTCTTCGGTGTTCAGTGGTCACAGGCTAGTTTTGCAGAATCTTTCCATGTGCAGGGCTATAGGGATGTGAAAGGATGTCATTAAGATTCTCCCTTGCATGACACACCCTGATACACGATGGCTGTTTTTTGGAGGAGTTGTTTATTTTTACTTCATTCAAATTTGTCTTCGCTGGAAGCTTTCTGCCGGTAATTGCAGGCTCCAAAGTCAGTGGTAACATGGCAAAGACACATCCCAAATATAACAGATCCTAATTATACTTTTGTTTCTTAAAGTCTCTGTCAGGCTGATTTCTGCTTAAAAAGCAGCTTGCCAAACTGGAAGTGAGCTGGCTGGTGATGTGGATAGGAAAAGTATGCAGAGAAATAATGACCTTTCCGTCTGTCAAGGGCATCTCCCTGCTCAGTACTGCAATGACGTGGGGTCACAGAATCCCTCAGGTGTCCTCACTGATTCCTGCTGATAGAAAGCCAGAAAGCTTCCACTCTTCTCGAGCAGACCCTGGCTGTGTGTTCGTGTGGGCGTGGCGAGACACTCGTATATCCCCTCCAGGCTTAATTATGTGACACACGAATGTGAGTGAAAATGGAGGCCAGCAAGAAGCTCCAGCAAATCTCCATCCTAGCAGTGTTTCTAGCCAGAAACAGTCTTGTGGAACCCCCACAAGCACTGCTCATTCCTCCAGTCTGTAGTTCGAAAAAGAATGTATTTCCATATTGTGGCTTTTTTCTGAGTAGTTTAAGATCACAGTTTTCAACTTCAGTTGTGCTGCTAACCTCTCCCAACCACAAAAAATCACTGTGTGGTCCCAGTCTCGTCACATAAGTTCAAATAAATACAAGCATGGCAAATGCTTCTACCCTTGCTAGAAGCATTTTGTGTCTAGAGTCATGGACCTTGGTTTTAGGGAAGGCAGTTCAGTCCAAAATGCATTATGCTTTGCATGAAACTGTTTGATACCATTACTTCATCAATTTTACTGGGCCAAGGCCAAGACTTTATTACAAGTAACCATCTATAACAAACCAGTATCAAAAGAAATCAGAATATGTCTCTTGGGAGAGAGGGCAAAGTAAAGAATAAAAAAGGAAAAAAGAAAAACAAGCAAACAGACAGAAGAGTAAGTTTGTATAACTCATTAACTTTTGACATTTTTAGTGCCTTCTCTCCAGGACATGGAAGAAGTGCACAGTGTTTCTGAACTAGAAGGGACTTGCGGACAGTCCTGTCCACATAGTAAATCCATGTTGGCAGAAAAGTATCCATGGCAAGCAGTTACTTACGTGAATAATACCTTCAATGTAACCAGAATTTCTATTTCAAATACAGCTTTCCCAAATCATTGAGCTGATCAGAAACTTTGCTCCAGTGTTTTGAACACTGCTCCTGGCATAAGAGCCTCCTTCATTATTTTCCTTTTCTTCCAGTAAGAAACTAAGACGAAACCCAAGTTTTCCTTTGGTTGTTCCTTATGATCAACTCTTGATAGGGACTCAAGTCAAGCTGCTCTTGCCACTGAGAGAAAAACCCTGTGGTTATGCAAAGTTCCTTTTTTATTAGTACAGCTAGCATTTGCAGTCCTGATAAAAACATTCTCCTCTGGGCTGTTTTTTTTTCTCCAGACTTACCACTGCTACCGTGTCTTAGGCAGCCTTCATAGTCCTAATGCTAAAATAACTTTTTCCTGAGGGAGTTACTCACAAAGGTGGTAGACACATCACTATTTTTCCTCCGCTGTATGTGTTCCTTTCTGGTATCTCTTAGAAATTCCTCCCTCCTGTTATTAGTGGTCTCATTTCAAGGTATATGGAGATTATCATATTGTGTATTGGAGATGCAGCTTTGCCAAGCCATGATTTTTTTTTTCTTTTTATTTTTTTAAATTTTATTTGCAGGATATCATTGGCTTGGATAGCAGATGCAAATAAGTAATCTCTTCACAAAGATTGGATGGATTTCAGTCTTTATATATATTAACTGTGTTGCAGAAGTGCCTCTGTGGTCAATTGGTTAATAGCACTTTTGGCCCTTTTTGTGATCTGTTCATGCTGGTGCTGTACAGTGTCTAATCATGCTACACTGATATTAGGAAAATCTGTGTTTGCATGATACAGTTCCCCATTATATTATAGTGGACAAATTACTGCTGTTTTTATTCCACTTAGGATCGGCAGTAATTTACGCTCAGTTGTAGCTGCTTCGATTTAAGTGGTTATGTGCCCTGAAATATTATGGTGCTCCCTACCTTTCTCTTCTCATATCTGTACAGTCTCTCCCAACCGACCTTACCTGTGTGCCCGCTGCTGTCCTGGGCTTGGGTGGCAGATTTTCATCTCTCTCTTGCAGTGCTAGTCCGCTCACAGTAAAAGTCTGTATATTTTGCTCACAGTTGGGCACACATTTGTAGGGTTTTTTGTTCCAGCTCTGTGCTCTGTTGACCCCTGGATGCTTTCAGCTGGACCTAGCTCAGTGGGAGGTCATAACTGTCCTTCATTCAGCACACGTGAGACCACACCTGAAGTACTGTATCCAATTTTGGGCTCCACAGTACAAGAAAGGCATAGATAGACTGAAGCAAGGCTGCTAGAGGACCACCAAGATGCACAGTGAGCTGGAGCAGAGGATATATGAGAAGAAGTGGAGACATCTGGGACTGTTCAGAACAAGGGAAGGTCACTGGGGAATCTTACCCCTGTCTAAGACTACCTAATGGGAGGGGATACATAAGTCAGACTGTTTTCAAAGGGCACGATGATAGGAAAAGAAGCAACAGACAGAGTTTGGAACATTTGAAATTCTGACTGTATATATTTGGAGGGGAAAAAAAATCACCATAGGTGTGATCAAAGATTGACACAAATTGTCCAGAGGGGCTGTGAAATCTCTAACCTCAAAGTTGTTCAGAGCTTGACTGGAGAAGGTCCTGAGCAACCTGCTTTAAGCAGGAGGTTTGACCAGGGGCCCCCAGGGGTCCTTTCCAATGTAAATTATTCTATGACAACCATAATCTCAGAGAGAGAGAGTAGATGATGTGGGCGGCTTTGAAGGTCTGCATGGGAAGCTCTGGGAATCAGTCTCCAGAGAAATAGGATTTGGGGGGATAGCTAATTATGGAATCATAGAACAGCCCAGATTGGAAGAGACCTTAAAAGATCATTTGTCTAACATTTTGTGGGAAAAGCAACCTAGATGAAATTATCTATCACCCTGTCCACTCTGGAAAACCTCCAGAGATAGGAATTCCACCACATCCCTGGGGAGCTTGTTCCAGTGGTTTATTGTTCTCACAGTAAAGCATGTATTCCTCATACTAAGATGAAACCTCTCCTGGTACAACTTTTATCCATTGTCCTTTGTCTTTTCTCTATATCTTCTCGTGAAGTGAATGCTTCTATTCTCTTTTTAGCTGCCCTTTAAGTACTGGAATACTCTGATGAGGGCCTGCTGAGCCTTCTCTTCTCTCTTCTCTCTTCTCTCTTCTCTTCTCTTCTCTTCTCTTCTCTTCTCTTCTCTTCTCTTCTCTTCTCTTCTCTTCTCTTCTCTTCTCTTCTCTTCTCTTCTCTTCTTCTCTTTTCTCCTCCTCCTCTCCTCTCCTCTCCTCTCCTCTCCTCTCCTCTCCTCTCCTCTCCTCTCCTCTCCTCTCCTCGAAAGAGAGGCAATGACTGTAATTCCCATCTGAAGTTTTATAAACAGTGCCACTGAAAGAGAGGAGAACAAGACAGCTTGCAGGAAGGTGAAGGACAGACTGTAACTCTAGCCAGCTCTTCTATTTTTGGAGGGCTTGGAGAGGAACTAGGCACAGAATTCCACTGCTGACCTGAGGCTTGTCCAGGACTGCTGTGGTTTAATCCCAGCCAGCAAATAAGTACCATGCAGCTAGTCACTCACTCCATCCCCCAGAACCCCTCCCTGTGGGGAGGAGAATTGGGACAAAAAGTAAAACATGTGGATTGAGATAAGAACAGTTTAATAAATGAAACAAAATATATTAATAATATTAATGATGATGATGATGATGATGATGATAATGATAGTAGTTACTGTAATAAAAAAAAAAGAGAGAGAAATAAACCCCAAGAAAAACAAGTGATGCACAATAAAATTGCTCACCACCAACTGACCAATGCCCTGCCCATTTCTGAGAATGATCTTCTATTGTATGAAATATACCTTTCATCAGTTTGGATCATCTGTCCTGGCCACACTCCCTCCCAACTTCTTGTGCCCCTGCTGCCTCACAGAGCATGGGAACCTGAACAGTCGTTGACTCAGAGTAAGCACTACTTGGCAACAACTAAAACATCAGTGTGTTTTCAGCATTATTCTCATGCTAAACCCAAAACACAGCATTGTACCAGCTACTAGGAAGAAAATTAACTCTATCCTAGCTGAAACCAGGATAAGGACACAGTTAATGGACAAATGATATGGAGCACTGGGTGACTCCCGTACCCCTACGTGGGGTCACTAAGCAGGATCCTGAACAAGATGCTCACAGTTAGGCAGGGCTGCCTGTCTTCCTTTGCTCCCTGCCTCACTGCCTGCCTGCCTTCAGTTCTTGGTAACACCCAGGCTGCTGGCAGCACAGCAAGGAGGCCGGTGAGTATTGCTGCGTTAGCCTTTATTAAAGGCTGTTAGCATTGTGTGCTCTGACATGTACCTGGTATTTATTACCATTTCCTTGGATTGCGTGTTACCATCTTGGATGGATGTGAGCCAGTTTCCAAATCCTGCCCTTCCTCTTTCCCTCCCACATGTTCAAAATCCAGCTGTGTTCAGCAGGTATAAAAGTGCTGACCTAGAGAGCCCACGACAGCAAGCTGCACTCCCCTATCCCCTTTCTCTCCTGTTTCTCTCACTCATTTTTCAAATGAAGCAGTTCTGCTCTTTCTGGTGCTCAAAATGGGAACTGTGCTTCTCAGTGCAGAAACCTTCTGCCCTTGCCGTCAGTCACACAAGGAGTTCATGTGCCAGCTGCACAGGTTAGGAAAAGAACGACTCGTACATGTGCAGTGAGAGCTGGCTAGTCCATAATTCAGTTTTCAAGCGTATAATATGTTTTGCTCAACCAAATAATTAATTCAGTTCACCACTTGAAGTTTGTTATGAGCAGCAGTGTCAGTAAGGCATTGTTCAGCAGCATAAATCCTAGTAAGTCTTTATAAGTATAAATTTTCCTGTGACATCTTCTGATCAGTAAAACAGGTCTTTTGCTGTCTGGTCAGCTGTCCTCTGTGTCACAGCTGCCTGGGGAAGGGCAAACAAAAGCATTAGAGCATCCATGAGAATATTTATCTTCTGTATACAGCAAAAGTTCCCTGAATTGTTGTTCATTGATAGCTTCACCACGTGGCCCCGTTCCCAAAACAGGTCCCTGGACAGAGGAGTCACAGAGCACTCAACAATACATAGGAATCACAATCTGAATTGCCCTGTGCAGTAAACACGAGGCTCTTGACTTTCACTCTTTGGGTGCTGACAGAGCTGGAGATGAGGTATGAACTAACAGACTTTGTGCTCAGATAATCAGTAGAAGAAAAGACACCTGTCGTGTTCAGAGGGTTCCAAAAGTGGAACAGTCTCTGTACCTGGCGTTGCAGAAATGTGGGTGAAAAAATATATGGTGAAATGAGGATGAAATTTGTTGCAGCAAAAAAACTGAACAACAGCATCTGTTGTTTCTGTGCTTTTTAACTTGTCATACATGAAAGGTACCCATCACGACACCACTGTTCACTATTTTATTGCATTTGGCAAAGCTGAGTGTGAAGAAGATGCAGCCTAGGAATCTCTGGAAATTGAGGGAGGCATGACGTTTTCTCCCCCTCTGGAATTTGGTTTTTAGAAAAATAAGTGGGACAGACAGAAAGGGGACATTCCCTTCATTGTCATGATACGGGTGAATTAAGTTATATTGGGACCAAAAGTCTAAACAAGGGGATGTACTATGATGGGGTGTAACTGTACTGTGTGAATTAGAAGTCAATTGCAAAGTGCTATCCACAAGTAAGCAATTCTGCAACAGCTCCAGCAGTCCAAGGCATTGAGTGTCCGTGCATGCTCCAAGCCAAGTGTTGGCTTGTTGTGGGATGGGAATTGCACTGTTAGAAATGACAGGCTGCCAAGCTGTTCTCACAGATAGAGGGAATTTTTATAGTGAGCCAAGAATTAAACTTTGTGGCCAAGAGTTAAACCCTGTGAACCTAAGTCAAAGAACCCTTTTGTAGTTCATATGGTGTTTATACATTTGTACTGTTAAAGAATAAGTCGTATTTGGAAATATGTCTCAATTTTGAAATCTTCTAAATTTCCGTCTTTACATACTGTTCTTGCACTACAAGAAGGCATCATCTGCTCCTTTTAAAATGTACTGTAAGCTTTAAGACTTGAATAACAAATATTACATTAAGATAATCAACCTCTCTAGACCCATGGGTCATGGCACTGAAACTGCCTGTTCATGAAAGCTCAAAATTCTTCAGCTTTAGAAACCCATGGAAGCACATAAATCACTCAAAATAAACCCACCAAGAAATTTCCTCCCCTTCCCCACTGCTGTCCTGCTGTGGGAAAGACCTTTTGCTATTCCTGATTTCCCCCCGGAGTGAAATCGCATCCACCATTCAATACAAAATTAATAAAGGTATATAGAGCATGTTGAGCAAACACTGACATATCCCCAATGGTGAATTTACATCCCCCCATTCTGTTTAAAATTAATAAAGGAAGACAAAGCATACAAAACCAACACAGGAGAGTATAAAACCCCACACGCAGAGCCCGCCAAGGCTTGCCGCTACTGCGCTGGAGTAAGCGACTCTAAGCATGAGGCAAAGTGTGTGGTGGGAATGCTGCTTCCCTTTCTTGGGCAGGTTCAGGAGGGCTGCCTGGCACCATGCCTGGTGGATTTGTCACTCGGGAGTGGGCATTGCCTGAGCTGTTTGATGTGTTTGCAACATTTCTGTGACATTCCCTCCTTCCTGCAGGTGATGTGCAGGATAAAAGATGCTGTTACAGTTGGAGTCTTGCTCAGCTGCATCTCACCTTCCGTTTGCCTTCTGCCCTTCCCTCTCCCACAGGCATGCTCTGCTGTCATCACTGTGCAGTTCTGGGTCTGTAAAAATGTTCTGTGATCTGAACAGCCAGACAAAGCCTTCATTGGCTGTTGTGATGGACCAGGGACTGATGGAGGGAATGAAGATACTCTGAATGTCTATGCCATTTGTCCCCTTCAAAAAATTGCCTGATTTTAGTATAGAAAATAGGTAAGGGTCCTCAAATATTCCTTGGATAATCTGCCTGAATGATTACTTGGTTCTCAGGTACCTCTTTATGAACTGGGAGACCTGGCATGGATGTCAAATACCAGCAAGATGGGCTCTAGCAATTATGCCACAGAAATTAAATATAATCCTTTAGACTCAAAGCAGTCAGTAACCTCTTCTTTACCAGCACATACTACATCTGTACCCTTCAGAGCTGTGCCAGCCCCCTCCTCAAGTGCCAGCCATTGATCCAGCTGCAGAAACTTCCCACAACTGCTCATGAACAGTTGGAAACTGTCGCTTTTCAAAATGTTTATGGCCACATATTTCTGAAGAGATGAACTGTCTTGTGTTGCATGCTGGCTTCAGGTCAAAGTGTTCTTTATCACTCTGATGTTCTGTAGACACCTCTGGTTACCCCCAGGTTTGCAGCGCCGGCTTCTCCCACCAGTTAATGTGTATTTTAGGAGCCCGGAGATGATTTGGCAGAAAGAGGAGCTGTGCCAAAAAGAGTTGTTCCTGCTTGTCTTCATTCTTGCCTTTTTTTCTGTACTTGCGGCATCTGAAGGAGGGGAATGCTATATCTGTGACAAGGAAAAGCTGCCCAAACTGCTTTGTAGAGTTGACGGCTGGTGTGCATATTTACAGCTGTCGAGGAGCAATGTGTCAGCTGTGTGTCTTAGGCTCCTCACCTACCAACTCCTCATACTGCCTCTAAGAGAAATTGCGCTGGTCTGTGGTGGTCTGTTAGAGGTCTGCAAATGGTGCTGGTTGCCACAAAAGCAGTGTTTATTTGGGGACTGCCTTGCAAAGACTCCAGAGATTTTTTCAAGTTTGGTGTCCCAGGTGGGATCAAATCAGTCATTAGGCATCCCCCTTGTGCCCTGTGGGATGGACCCACAGTGTCCTCCATCTGCCAGCACCTCAGTGTGCCCTCAGTGGGTACAAGGCCGAGCTGCTAAGCCACAAATTTCAGAAGCGTATTTTGCAAGCAATGCCTTTCAGCTAACTTAAAGGTGAACTGCTCATTTGGATGAGGAACTGTGTGTTAGGTGGGATGAAGCTGTTGCAAGAAAACATCTTCCTTCCAAGAAAATTCCTTTCTGTAGGCGAGTCTTTAGTCATCTCTGTAACCTTTGTCATCCTCTCCTCCCTGGGGAGTCTACTCTGTGACCTTTGCTATTCTACCAAGGCGCCTCATAAATTATTATTCTTTTAAATGGCACTTAGGCTGTCGTAGTGACTGCTAGCCTTGAAGATTTGCAGTCTACCCTGTAATTCTGAGAGGGAAAAAAATGGTTAAGTGACAGAAGAAATATTGTACTTCACGATAAAACTACTTTTGTGTTTCATTTTCCACTCAAGCCATTCATATCCCTGTCACTAACCTCATTCAGGTCAAGGGCTTGAGGCAGAGAATGGGCATAATATTTTTGGTCAGACTGATGCATCTGAATATTGCAAACATCTGTAATTTTGAAATTGAAATGAACATTGTGTTAAAACCTCAGGCAAATTTTATCAAGGCATAATAGATTACTGAAGTTTGCATTTCTTTTGGCAATTCAGACCAAGCCTCTGTTGAATGGTTTTTCCAGACATTAATGAACCTGTTTACACAAAGGGAGCTGCTCCTTATGGCTGCAAATGAGATCCTGGATTCTGCAAACTTCATAGGAAAATCTGTGGGCCAAGTAGTTGAGATAATAATGAAAAAATTAATCAGGCACACATTAAACGTGAAGCATGGAAGAAAACATCTGCAGCACTCAGTGGATGTCTGGGTAACATACTTGCAGTGCTGTTTTGCCAGCTTACATCTGGAGTGGTTCATGAGAAGAGAGCAGATGCTAGTGTGAAATAGGTCATCATAGCAGCAGGGCATCAGAACAGAGGCATTTCTTTTTTTTTTCTTGCAGTAACAGCTATTTCTTTTTATTCACACCAATTATGAAAATGTTAGCCAAGTCTGAAATGTGAATGCATGCATTGTGACAAGCTGGTACTCTTAAAGGGTGTCAAGGTAAAAAAATAAGTTAACGAGGAAGCTTCAGAGAAGCAGCCCTTTTGCATTACACACTGAGTATTCTTTAACAGACATAGTGATTATTTTTTGTTACGATGTTTTTTTCCCCAGTGCTTTATTTTTATATTTAGTAGAGACGTTACTAAATGCCTTCTTGGTGGCAAATGCCCAGAAGCGAAGATGCTAATTCAGGGGAGTTTCATCAGTCATTTCAAAAGAGAGGTCACACAGATAAGAAAAATGAGCAGTACACAGTATGTGAAGCAGTGACATTCAATGAGCCCTTGTCACTAGCAGCCATTAGCATGGAGGCCCTGCTGTTACGTTTCAGTGCTTTATGTGCTTTTCTTGACCAGGCAGGGAGCCGTCGGAGCACTGTAGCAGTTAATACCGTACAAGTTATTGTTTCTTTCTTGGATGCTTTATATTTTTAGTACCATTTAGATTTTTCCCTGTCCCCTTGTGCATCTAAATTTTAAAGAGAATCAAAGAATGCATAATTTATATCTGTCCCAGAGGTAATGGAGTGACTCAATGATATCCGTGAAGGAGATGATTTTAAATTCCATGTCTTATGCAAGAGGTGATATTTATATAAAAAGTGCAAAAATTGGCCTCAGGGATACCCAGATAATTACTCTTACAACAATGGGTGTGGATTCCAGGGGGGAATATAGCAGAAAGCTTTAGTGTCTTGTGTATCACCTTCCCTTCTGTATCACGGTATCACCGTTGTCATGACCAAAAACTTAGCAACTGATCGATCTCACACAGTATGACTTGTATTTTGACTTGGAATAGCACTTGCAGGAGGTGTGAAAAGGCAGGTTTGATTTGACTCTGTTGAAGAATTCATGCAAGATGTGAGGTATTTGTTTACTGTTGAAATTCTTTCCTTCATTTAAAGCAAAAACAATTGTTTATTGATGTTGGGCAGAACCCATCAGTACATGCTTTGTCACACAGCACAATTCCAATAGACTGTTTCTCCTCTCCTTTCCCAAAAGCCTAGAAGTGCCATGGCTAGAAATAAGTGTCTGGTTCTTTGATATGCTATATGTTTGAAAATGCACTTTAAGGTCTGTATTACAGACAGTTCAAAGGGAATATAAATTGGTGCTGTATTCTCTCCTTTCTAATCCAGTCCCACATATTCATTGCATTTTTACCCTGACTGTTTTCAATAACATATCTTAAAAAACAACTTATCAATTTGCATTTTATTTAACTTGGGCTTTTCTATATTTATATAATTGTTATGATCCTGCAGTTTAAAAGGTTTAACATCCTCTAAACCAATTCTACACTGACTTTTAACATTGCGTATCCAAGGAGACAGCTGACATATTATTTGCTTTTCCTTTGGAAACTTTCTAGTTTTAACTCTTCTTTCCACTTCTTGCAGGATTGGCCATGAGAATTTGTAACGTTCCTTTGGAGATATTGTGATGAGGCCGCTGAGAAGTTACCTTCCTGTGTACAGGTCTGTAAACTGTGTTGCGTTCGGACTATTTGTCATGGCTTAGGAATGGTATTCTCCAGTTTTGTGTTCCTACTGAAACCACTCCAAATCATATGCTTCTCACTCCCTCCCTCCTCTCTCCCATGGTGGATTGGAGAGGAGAATTGGAGTCACAAAAGGAGAAGGTCATGGATAGAGGTAAGGACAATTCACTGGAAACAGCAATGAGATAAGACAACGAACAGTAATAGCGACAATACTAATGACAGGGTGTGTAAGAGAAAGAAATCTTATTGCTGACCCCATGGAAACCTCTGACAATACATGACCATTCCCTCTGCCACACTATGCCAATCCAGAAGCGAGCTCTCCCCCTGTCCTTGGGAGATGATCTAGATGATATAGAATAAATTCTGGGTCCTAGCTGTACCCCTCTCCTGCCTACGGCAAAAAT
This sequence comes from Acanthornis magna, assembly GCA_036785705.1. NCBI lineage: Eukaryota > Metazoa > Chordata > Aves > Passeriformes > Acanthizidae > Acanthornis > Acanthornis magna. The sequence continues at coordinate 23,092,306 of JAWUZG010000090.1, forward strand.
TACTCCAGCATTGACCAGAACCAGGACAGTATTTCAGCATGTAGACCCCTGTGCTGACTTGTTGTCTTTTTTATCTCAAATGCATGCAACCCAAATCTAATTTTATTCTGGAGAAAGTGTTGTGAAAAATAATTTTTGTTCCTTGCCAGATGCTTAGGACATAACTCTATTCTGTTACTGTTGTACAGATGTAGAGTAACCCGTTCATCTTTCCTTCGAAGTGAATGATTGCGGTTTATAGAGTTGAACTGCAGAAAGGAATTGGGCCTGTATGTCATTTTCTTCTCACTGCTATGCCTTTCAGTATGTTTTGGAGCTGCATTACCCTAAAAGGCCCTGCAATCGATTGCTTCCACCCGGGTTGCTCATATGTGAGCAGCTGACCACAGTTATAGCTGTGGATGTTTTCAGAAGCACATGTAGCAAAGGGTCAGCAGAATTACTGAGGCTTTTGGGTCAGGAGGAGCTCAGGTTCATGGAAAGTTTAAGAAAATGAAAAAAAAGTTTGTATTTAAGAGACTGTAAAAAGAGCATAATAATAATGGCCTGACTCCTGTAGTGTCAGCATGGCAAGGAGTGGTGAGAAGCTGTAGCTAATGCTATGTCCTTGTCAGCTGAAATGATAGTGTGGCCAGCGATCACTCTGATTTAGAGGGTAGAAAACACTCCCCTGCATTTCAATATGTTTTTCTATGCAGCTATATGGCAGAGAAAAATTTGATTTCTTACTGCTTTCAAAGCTAGTACTGAACAGCGTTTTTATAGATATTTGCTAAGAAAAACCTTTGGGAATCAACTTTTCCATCTGGGTGGTCATACCCTGCTGTCGGTCATGTTTGGGGACTGTAGGAATTGTATGCCCTAAATAGTAATTTTCAAAATGTTAATTTTGGAATATGCTGTATTTCATTTGCTTGGTTTACCTTGGAGTATTTTGGGTGTTACTGTTTTTCTTGTTGCCTCTGTAGTCACATACTGTTTTATTAGTCTATATGAATTCTGCAGGGAAAGTGGCCTGTGAACCTTAAACAAAATCAGATGGATTTAGGGGATGAGAGGTATCCAAAACAACTTTTAATTTGTGCTTGGAAATGATTACGATTTGGTAATACCTTTTAAAGCCAACACAGCTCCAAGACACTTCAGAAACTCTTTGAACCTAGATGTAAACCTCACACAAGGCTACAGCTTTTGTAATGAGCGAAAGCCCTACATCAGATTGGTTGAGATAGTGCAGATACAAATCTGATAGTGGTGCCTTGGGCCTGTGTTGAGTGAAAGCTCTGTGTTCAAAAATAAGTAGCTTTTCAGTGTAATTGAACAACTGTTGAATGGTCTGTGTCATCCTAAGGCTTTGACTGCACTGCTTCTTTCTTTAATGATGATATCCCTTCGGGCAAAATTTGTGGTTTTCTTTGGCAGGGAGGAGGGAGAAAGAAGTGCAAAACACTGGAAGACATTTAGGATAAACGGAGAAAACTAGTTGCAGTGTTGGCATTTGGGTACTTTACTAGTAGCAACAGCAGCTTTATAAAATCTTCCTTTCCAGACCTGTCTGTGAGTGCTGTTGGAATCACAGCTCACCTAAGACTTCCAGGAGTTGCTGTTAAAATTGTTAAAAAAATGAAGTGAAATTGGGCCTGTGTCTTAATAATTTGATACAAATTCAATCAACAACTGCCATGTGGAGACGTCTTAGGCAAGTCATTTGTCTAAAACATGTTTTAAAAGTTTCCTTGCTCACAAGTCTAATTCTTGAAAAATTGTTATGTATATACAAATTAGTATTGTGCCCTTTAAAAAGGGGATAAATATTATATTAATTTGATATATGTACATATATGATGTATGTATTTTAAGTGGCATAAAGTAGTTTGGGTATGGGCGTGCTGCACCTTCATTATAACGCAGAAGCAAAGGAAAACCAATTAAATTAAAAGGCAAGACAGTTCTACTGAAAAGGAGACAGAAGGTGTAATTTCCCCTTGGAAAGTATTGCCCTGAGGTATTATCAAAAGGTATTGCAAGAAATAGATATTTACATCAATAAGAATGCCATCTCAGATGTATTTTTCATACTGTACATTAACAAAGCAGTTACAGCAGTTGCACAGCAGTTGTCTGACGGAAGGCTGAACTCACCAATCCTCAGCCTAGGGTTTGGGTGAAACTTCTGCAACAGCATAGGTGTCTCTTGTACCACTTCTCTGCAGCGTCTGGTATTGATGTTGAAGGGAAACAGGGTAGTGATCTAGCGAAATAATTAGTTTAACCTGGGCCAGCTTTTTCCATTTATCCCATGTCTTTCATTGCAAATTTCAAGGGTTTTTTTTTTTTATTTGTACATATCTCCTCCTCTTGTTTTCTTAATGTCATCTTATTTCCTGCGTATGATCCCTCAACCCCTTCTCCAGAGAGGCCTCTTTCTTCCTGAGATCTTTTTTACTTGTTCTTGCTTTGTTGGAGTTTTATTAATTTATTGCTAGAGCTTCTAAAGCTTTCCTGTTTGGGTCACTGAATGCCTCTTGGGGTGTCCTCAAACACCCTTGGCACCCCTGTGGTGAAACGAGTGCCTTGGTTTTACAGGGAGCAGAGGAAAACAAAGGTGGTGAAAACAGTTGGTGGCCACCGCGTGGGATGAGAAGCCTCTGGCTCCTGGGGCTAGGTTCCTCTGCCCTGTGCTCCTGTTAGCACCTCCTGGGCACGTGGTCAGCCTGGGGGGTCTGGTGGGGGGAGCACTGCTCCGTTGTCTTGCTGCTTCTCCAGTGAAGAAATCACACCTGGTAAAACACCAATCTGTCAAGAAACATAGTGGGGAAAGGGAGAAAGGAGAGGAAGAGTCTAGGGAGAACACTCTCCCACCCTAGGATGTAATCATGGCAGCTGTGCCTTTGATCTCCATCCCAGTGCTGCACAGGGATGTGCTGCTGCATTACATACAAATGCCTACCTTAAAGCCATGCTGCCACAATGGCTAAACCCTCTTTGCCACCAGGCTTTGCTCAGGACTCAGCTGTCTCGCCAGAGGCTCCAATGGAGGGCTGCAAAGAGAAAGCAGAGGGAGCTGATGCACAAACCACAGCTGTGGAGGTGCATGGTTATCTTTCTGCACCTTATATGTAAATTACCTGGCTACAAAAAGGCAGGAAGGAAAGGGAATGTTACTACCTGGAAATATGTCATATGTGCATTTGATACATATATTTGAATTATTGAAGAGATGGAAACAAAACAGTTTGGTAGCTGGAGAAAATCTGTAAGATAGATGCTTGAAAGAAATACGGGAGAATAAAATGGGAAGGTGGGGGAAATAAATCTCACAAAGCTGTCATGAAGGGACAGTTGTATTTTATTAGAACAGAAATTCAAACAAGACTGTGATTTTGTAAAGACTGTTGTGTCCAAATCATGAGTCTTACGTGCAAGCTAATTACAAACACAGCGAAGCTGGTGCAAGGACTTGAGCACAAGTCTCATAAGGAGTGACTGACCCAGCTGGGGGTGTTTAGTCTGAAAAAAAGGAGGCTCAGGGGAGACCTTATCACTATCTGCAACTGCCTGAAAGGAGGCTGTAGTGAGGTGGGAGTCAGTCTCTTCTCCTGTGTAACAAGCAGTAGGATGAGATGAAACCGCATAAAGTTGCACCTAATATCCAGTTTAAACTGGATATTAGGAAAAATTTCTACATGGAAAGGATTGTCCAGCACTGGAACAGGCTGTCAAGGGAGGTGGTGGAATCATCATTCCTGGAAGTGTCCAAAAAACATGGGGATATGGCACTTACAGATGTGGTTTAGTGGTGAACATGGCCATGCTGGGTTAATGGTTGTACTTGATGATCTTGGAGGTCTTTTCCAACCTTAACAATTCAATGATTTTATATTAATTTGTTATTTTTGCTTTTGAATGGTGGCTCAAAGCGTCTATGACCATCCAGCGCTGATTTTTTTTGTTGCTCACAGCAAGAGATGGAGCAAGTTGTTACTGTTAGAAACTCTGAAATGGCAGTCCACTTGCCTGAGTAAGAGCTGTGGCCAGAGGTACTGCAAGAGACCGAAATTCATATGTATGCAGGAAAAACAAACCAACGACCAACCCAGGCAGCAGATTGACCTTCCACTGGCTTTGATGTTTTGAGTTCTTTTCAATCTATGTCTAGGAATGGTCACAAGTACTTTCTCTGCTGGAGGAAGAGTCCAGAAACATCCTTAAATGTTTCCCTGTTGTTTAATAACAGCTACTTCCCAGAAGAATGGGAAACCAGTTGAGAGACTCCTGAAAACTCTGCGAAGTTTTCATAGGTTCAGATTAGGAGTTATGCTCTTTACTTGCCTTACTCCAGTGCCGCCTTCTTCTGCTTCAAAGTGGCACTTAGATGATAATCTTTGCCAATCTTAATTTCTGGAGCATAACATAAAAAGAAGGGAAATCTTTAGTGTCAATGGTCAAGAACACCTTGAGGACACCAGAGATAATTCAGCTCATTTGCCTTCATTACTAGCAGGAGCAGAGCTGTCTAGATAATCAGTGAGAGATGTTTATCTGGTCTTCCAGTAAGGAATACTTCAGTGCCACCCCATGTAGTCTCTTCCAGAGCTACACAACACTTGGGTATTTCTAAAATCCAGGTTATGCACTATGGGCTCCATAGGAAGCCATTTGGTGTCTTATTTATAGTGAAGCTGGAGAACAGTTGAACATAATTTTCTTTATGGTAATCTTTCAATTATTAGAAGGAAAAATGACTTTACAATGTAGCTGATTGAATTTATTCATCTATTTTTCAGAGTAAGCATTTTCATACGTAGAGAGCAGATGTCATAGGTGCCTGGCATTCGGCCAGGGTCAAACCACGACAAGGTCCCATCCCCAATACTTTTTTCCTGTCTTCATCCCCTTTACCTGTACCCTTCCATGCATTGCTAACTGCTTGACACAAGTGCCAGTGTTAAGAAGCTGAATATAGTCAATATGACTTTTAGTTGATACAAATTACATAAAATAAGCACAGAATTTAAAAGTTCAATAATTAATTATGGAGATACACCCTCAACTGAAATGATCCCAGTCCCTATTGTGCCTCAGCTGTGTGTAAGTGGAGTCGCTGCTAGTGCCTTGTCTCTCTTCCATCAGCTAAACTCTCTCAGTATGATACTGGGTAATGAATGACGCTGTTGGAGAAGCACTAAGTGTGCAACTGATGGCTCTCAGCATATGGATAATGGCACTTCTTGCACCTTTTCATTGCCCGCATTCTGCCTGCACAGAGATAGCTGAACAATAGATGAGGTGAAATGGTGGCCTTAGCACATTTCAGAAACAATAATTGTCCATTTGGTCCCTTTAAGGGAAAGACAGCAAAGAACTGGTAAGTTTTTTATCCCTAAGGCCCTCAGAAGAATCAGTCACATGCCATGAATAATAATAATAGAAGAGGGAGGACAGCTGCTCAACTGAACATCATCAGTATTGACACCTTCCAGGAGGAGTAATCCCCTTGACCGAAGCAGGTGTCACAATAAGATAAAAGTCATAAGCTACAGCTCCAGTGAGAGTCTGTAACCATATACAGAAAGATATGAATTGATTTCACTCCTGAAAGGCAGTTAAAACATCTTCTCCAGCTGGGAGGAGAAATCTGCTGTCACCACTACGGTTCATGTCTCCAGAAACAGCAGTGAAACTTGAAGAGATAGTACTTAAAAAACAAGGACTGTTCAGATGGCCAAGCGCAAACCAAAATGAGCAGTTAAAAACCAATCCTTTTTTTTTTTCCCCACCACAGCCCAGCACAATGTTGGCAGGTTTATGTCCTTTTCTCCTGCTTTTTAGCTTAAGTATGAAGGACTACATGTTCAAATAGTAAACATTAAAGATTTTTTAAATCAGTTTACATGATAGAAAATCATAGAATCTTAGAATGATTTAGATTGGAAAAGACCTTTAAGATCAAGTCCAACCCTTACCCCAGCACTGCCGAGTCCATCACTAAACCCTGTCCCTAAGTGCCACATCTATGTGTCTTTTAAGTACCTCCAGGGATGGTGACTCCACTGCTTTCCCTGGGCAACCTCTTCCAGTAGGACAACACTTTCAACCAAGATATTTTCCCTAATATCCAACCTAAACCTCCCCTGGTGGAGCTTGAGGCCATTTCCTCTTGTCCTGTCACTTGTTACTTGGGAGAAGGGGCTGACCCCAACCTCCTTTCAGGCAGCTGTAGCGAGCAGTAAGATCCCCCTGAGCCTCCTCTTCCCCAGACTTAACAACCCAAGCTCCCTCAGCCACTCCTCATAAGGCTCGTGCTCTAGAACCTTCACCATCTTCCTCTGGACATGCCCCAGCAGCTGAGGTGTCCAGAAGGGAACACAGCACTTGAGCTGTGGCCTCAACAGTGCTGAGTGCAGGGGGACAGTCACTATCTTAGTCCTGCGCCACATAATTTCTGAATGATGGTGAGTTTGATCCTGCAATTAATATATTCATAATGTCATCAGCATTAGAAGCTGCCTATGATAAGTATTCAGCTCCTTTTTGTCAGTCTTGTAAAAACTCTTTAACACCAGCTTAATTTAGGACCAAGCTTTGTTTATCTTCAGGACTCAAAGCTGAGCAAATTCAAATCAATATCATAAGTAATAGGAAGGCAAACCTTTGATTTTGTTAAAGTTTCAGCCTTCTTTCTAGACTGAGGTGTAGCACATTTAACACTTCTGGGTTTGAGAATCCCAAGATACACTGCTTCAAAATTACTCAGGTTTTTGGGGTCAATTATCACTTCAGAAAAGGGAAATACAGAGAAAGTGACTACTAGATGCCACAAGTTAAAAAACCAACCAAAATCAAAAAGCAAAACTTAAAGGAAACCACATCATCTTTAATATGATTGGTTGACTATATGGAAGAAATGACCCAAAAATGGCTGTAGGCAGCCATTCAGGAAAGAATGGCTTCCTACTTAATGTCATTGTTTCCACATTCAGAAAAAAAACCAAAAGACCATGAATATTGTGTTCAAGAAGTGTTACGAGAATCTGAGGAAAGCTTCACCAGCTTTGCTCAAACATCAAAACTGAAAGTAGAAAGATGAAAGAATATCTCGGGTCAAGCTACTCTTTAACTTTGAGCCTTCAGAACACTATTAAAAATTAAGCAAGGAAAAGGAAATACATACTATTGCTCAAAATATCCTAGAACTAAAAAAAAATTACTCTTCATCTAAGTAGCCACAGGTTTTTTTCCTAGAACTCTCATAGAAAATTAGGAAGTAGCTCGAGGGTCCTGCAGCTGTATCGATTGTACTGACACTTCCCATTAGATCTGTGGCTGACCCATTTCTGAGGGCCTCCACTGATGGAGATTCTTTGAGCAATTCATTAAAATGCCTAATTTTCTTTACCATTAGAAAATCTTTTTCTTTTTTTCTTTTCTTAACATGTGAGTTACTTCTCTCCTACCTCCAATGAGCAGGAATAGGTTATTCCCTTTGTTCTTGCAACCATATTTGAAATTTTCAGTGTCTTTTGTCATGTTTTCCCAAGTTTTGTCTTCTTTGCATTAATCAACACATTATTCCTTCAATTTTTTGTCATATTTTTTAGAATACGCACTGTCAGTCGGTTACATCCTCCTTAAAATGTGGCATCCTATACTTCACCTAAGGTTATGGTTGAGGTCTTTCCAAAATTAAGTAAAAAAGGAGAATTCCCTCATGTGTCTTGTAGATAACGTTCTTCTTTATATTTCCAGTTGAATATTCATATATATGTGACAGTGACTCTGTTGAAGCTTGTCATCTACTGGATAACCTCAGGTCTTGCATAGCAAGACAAGCCTGTTTGGTTATTTCCCATTGAGTGTTTGCTAAGTTAACTGTTTCTGACCTCACTTCTCAAAGTTAATTGTCAGCAGCTCTAAGATTTTCTCAGCCAGTGATCTACATATTCTAGGGTGAAATTCATAAGACCCAGACAATTTGAAAAATTTTGACTTATCTCAGTTCTCTCTAATCTGTTTTTTCCTATTACGAGCTGAATTGCTATTCCTTTGTCTTCAGTGTTAACTGTTGTGGCTTTCTGATCACCACTGATCCTGCAAATAGCTCTTCCTCCTGATGTGTGGCAAACCAACTTTCTTCTCGCTCTTGTTAATAGTGGTTTCTTACGACTGCACTGAGTGTTTTTTTAGGAAGTTTTCCTACTTTTACAGCCTCCAACAAAAGTAGACGGAAATGTTACACAGAATAGATGAAGGACTTTGAAAGACTGAGTACAATTTTCATAATATGGGTCTTCACAGAGGCATTGGAGCACTTACAAGAGCAGTTGAAGGTAGTTACAACAGTACTTGACAGGTAGCACACGGATGTCCCTATTCTTACAGTCTCAGTGAAAACCTGACTTGATCTAATCGAAACAAGAACCACCACCAAAGAGAATAAAAGAAAACATTTTAGAGGTACCAAAAATCTTGAAAGCAAAGGTCAAATATTATATCTAGGAGAGGGCTGAGTTGGAAATATGGCACCCTATTTGTAAAATTGGCTGATATTATGTGTTTTGCTCAGAGGAAACTTAATTGCTTCATAATGCCATTCTTTAATCTTCAAGGGAAACTAATTCACTTTAGTTAATCATGATTTCTGTACCTCTGTCACTCCATGAAAACATCCTGAGTGTTCCTCTGTTCACCCAGCTTTTTTACTCTTTGGAGGTGACAAGGAAAAAAGTGGAGAAGGGAGAGGAGATGATTAGAGTAACAGGTTAAAGACATAGTTTATTCTGCAATGTGTTCTTATACCATTACCTAATATTCCTTTCTTTTTGCTGGGTGGTTTTTTTTTGGTTTTGTTTTTTGGGGGGGGGGGTTTGTTTGTTTTTGGTTTTTGTTTTGTTTTGGTTTTTTTATTTGGGGCTTTTTTTTCTTGGAGGGGTATGTGAGCTATTCAGTGATGTTTTTGTAATCCCGGCCAAAGTTCTGCAGACCAGCTCCAGTCAGGTTCTTGTATCTGTCACACATGAGTGAGATCAATCAAATGCACTATCTGTTCCCAATGAAGTGTAGATATACAGAGAGATGTTATTATTCTCTTGTTCTGGGGCATGAAGCATTTTGAGCCTCTGATCTTCCTATAATCCTTCCAGGAACATTCCCCTTTAATGCTAGAGGCCTTTGCCTCCAGATTTTGTAATGGTCACTCCTGCAATCCTTCCATCATTAATGAATCTTTGATTTTTTCAGATCTGTAACTCTGTCTGTAGGTTGAAGTGATTTGGGATTTCTGTCTAGGAAGTTTGTCTCTGTCAAGAGCCACAGAGTCAGTAGGCAGCTTGCAGTGCCACAGGACGGGCTTTCAGTAAAAAAGTCAGTGTTTGACAGCCAAATACAATATAGTATTTTAAGGTCTTAAAGGTTAAAGAAACCCCATAAGTCTAGATGGATGCCCTTCATGACAGTGTTTTTTTTCTTTGGAGATGTTTCTCTGCATGTGCTGAGGATTCATTTGACTGCTGACAATCTCACCACTGAATGCATGATGTGCTTAAGACTGTGGAGCCTAAATCTAAGTAGAGGATTTTAACTTAGCAGTCTGTGGCTGGTTCTGAAGCTTTTCCCCACTTTATTAGTCCTCTGTTTGTACTCCCTTCTACAGAATTTCCCCAAAAGTTGAAATCCTTGGTTTATGCTTCAGTCTACCAGGATTCAGGTGCTCAGTGAGAGTCCATAGACCTACAGCTAAGGGCTTACCTCTACACAGTGGAGGAGTTCCCCCTGTCCATTTTCCAAGCCAGCCAGAAGCTGTGTGGCACAGTTAGCACGATGCTGAGTGCAAGCTAATGAATTGCCATGATTGGCAGCATTCCTTAGCTCTGACTCAGTGCAGTTAACTCGGCCTCAGCACTGTTGGTGAGTTTATGTGGCTTCCAGTTGTCTCTGCCCCAGAGCAGAAGAATCCTCAGTTCGCTCAGTGGGCTGCTGTCATCCCCCACACCATCCAGGCACTTGCTATGGTAGACTTTGCACAACATTGAAAGCAGCACAGATCCCCAGAAACACTCTGTGAGCAGAGAAAAAGCCTCCTTTAATGGGTTAACGTCCCTTAAAGTCCCACCAGAGCTTCCCGGCTGCCCCTCCTGTCCCCACTGGCGAGGGGCAGCCCGTGCTGTGCCGTGCAGGCGCATCGGTGCCAGCTGGCAGCTCTGCCCACAGCTGCCCATCGGCTGCTCCCAGGCACGGCACACCTTGGCTTTCCCGCTCGCCTCCTTCTCCCCAGGCAGCACTTTGTGTGCAGCTTCACCGTCCGGCTGCTGGTTTTCATTAAACTTCCAGTAATGAAATTACCTCTTGTGACTTTCCTCCAACTTCTGTGCTGGCTCCACAGTGAGTTCAGCTTTGCTGCTGCCCCTGTTCTGCCAGGAAAGGTGTAATAGATGGCTAGGTGGAGGTTCAGTTAAAAATAACCACAGTGAACGAAAATCAGAGCTGCTCTTTGCGCTTAGGCTGCATTTTTATATTATTTTGATACTGTATTACACAGATCTGATCTGGGAGCGTACTGCCTTCAAGCTCTCATTTCCACACTCATCACCAGAGGTTGCCCTCCCTTCGGCAGAGCTTAAAGGCTCAGCAGATTCTTTGTAAGTGGGATCTGAGAAATGATTCATGGTAAAAGAGCCGTTTCTATTTTTTTTTTTTTAATGACCCTAGTATGGTTTTGGGTATGGCCAGGAAAATGGTTGAACTGGGGCAGCTGAGGGGATGTGGAGAGAGGGGAATGGGTCAGGAACAAGGCCCTGTGCTACTCACCAACATAGAGAACTTGATATCCTTCAGTGCTGTTATCAGAGGCAAATCCCTGCTCCTTAGTCTGCTTTTTTTCTATGTGTTTTGTCTCCACAGTTTGGTAGCTTATCGAAGCCTGTCCCAGGAGAGAAACTGAACAATAAGAAAGGTGAATTTGTAAACTGATGGAAACATTTTTACCAGAAAATCGAAAATTTTGCATATTGTTTATGTCATTCTGTGTTTGTGGCATTGCAGCTTTCACGACCGCATGATCTCCCCCATACTTTGTTGCTCATATTCGTTGTTCAATATGGGAGATGACCAAAAGTTTTCACTTTAGGTCTTTCAAGAGGTGAGATAAAGAACAAAAAAAATTTATCTCAGTAGGATTTAACTGTGCTATAGTTTGTAGCTGGATCAATTACTTTGGGTATCAATGGTATGACAAAATACTCAAGGCCACTTGGGCTTGGCTGTAGAAAATTACTAATATAATGAGGAACATAAGTCCCTTTGCCTTCATGTCTGTTTTGTTTTCCTTGGTGGAAAGAGTTGACTGATGTGACTAGAGCATTTTTCCCCTGGGATTATTACTAGCTTCTAAATCAAGGAAATCTGAGTAATTTGACTACATTGCCAACCCTTCTCTGCTCCCCACTCCAGCTGAGTGATAGATTATAGATTGGACAAGGTTTGAAACGACTCTTCTTTTCAAAGCATTGTTTGGTGAAGAAGCAAAGAGCTGTTACCGCTTTAAGAGAATCTGTCACCTTGTCCTCTAGAAGAAAGGCAACAACAATCTTTTCCAATAATGCACCCGTTATCTCCCTACTGGAATTTATCAGGCAAGAAACATATTGATCCAATTTGCAGGTTGCAGCCTGTAGTTCTCTAAACGTGTCCAAACCTCTGGCACATGATGATGTCCAGAACTTTGCCTGAATTTACTTTGCAGGCGTGTACCTCCCCCTGCTTTCTCCCTAGTGGATGCTGTTCTCTTTACAATCCAAGCAACCTGAAGTAGAAGAAAAATTCCTTTGTTTAAACTAATTAATTCTAACTCTATTCTTTAGGAAATTCTCTTACAATGTTTTTCTCCGTGATTTCTCACCAGCTGTGAATTTGGAGCAAAAAATGGTGCATGGAAGTGTTTAAGTCCAAGCAAAATATGCTTAATTGGAGTTTTAAAAAAATCTAGAAACGTTTTTCTATTTACTGTTTATAAATTGTTGTCATTTCTTAATGGAGACAGTATTTTGTTTACACAGAACTGGCACTTCACTTTTAATCTCTGGGCCTGTTCTTTAGGATTGCTTTTTAAGATAACAGACACGTTATACTTCTCAGAAAACCCTGTTGTAATGATTCACTGTGCTTTACCCATCATTATCAAACAAAAATGAATGCGAAATCATTCATTTTCTGATAGATTTAGAGTGTGACAGATAAATCTTCCTTGTTTGTTAGAAACCACTTACAGAGGCTACTATGGCAACAAAATTAATGACAAAGAAGGAAGCTGTTAATTAATTGTTCAGGCTGACTAGAATAAGAAAACCCTGAATCTTTGCTGAATCCGTTTACCACCATCCCAATCACTCTTGGCTATTTGTTTGAAGAGCTAGTCCGTCTTTTTACTGTACTGGAAAAAGAAAGAGGTTTCTGATAATAGAATTGAAAGGGCACACGGACTTCATTAGCCTTCCCCCTGTGATCCCATTGGATGTGATTGCTAAAGTTTGGGTCATGCTCACAATGATCCCCTCAGCTGCTGATAATTTGATGAATAAAGCTGATAATGCCTTTAGGCCACTAAGGACATAAACAAATAGGAGAAGTCCCTGCCTCGAGAGGTTTACAGTCCACAAAGCCAATACATGCCAAGCAAAAAGTAATACATTGGGATGCAGGGTAAAAGGGTATTTCCAATTGCTTTTTGAAATAGTCCTGGGATGCTACCAGAGAAATTATGCTGATGTGTGTTAGTAGGCACGAGATGAAGAGTACGTGATCTCCCCAGGAAGAGAAGAAGAGCTCTTGGGATGCCTATAGACAGTTTAGTATATAAACTATAGCAGTTTCCTTACTACTAAAGTTGGCGTATTATGCTCTGTAAGGCAGGATTGGTATGTTTTCTACAGCAGAAGGATAAGCCAACAAACTGATTTGAGGCGTAACTTATGGAGAGACTAATCCGTTTTACTTTCCAGAGTAAACTATAGCTTAAGAAAATAAACACATCTCATAGAGAGTTCAGAGTGTGAAAAGTTTGGGCTTTGTCCGTTTTTATGTATATATTTAACTCAAAGAACTGGTCATATGGTGGAAATGAAGATGGCCAGAACCCTATAACGTCTATTGCCATATGGCCAAAACTCTGCATTTCCTGAGAATTTTGATAGGTGGGTAAGGTTTCTGCTGGCTTGAAATGGGGTGAGGAGATACCAAGTAGCAACAGGATGCTCCTTCTCCTCTCCTCTTCGGAGTTTTTACTTTCTTGTCAGCTTTCCAGACATATGACAATTGACGTTCTAAACTATCACATCTATGGAATTAGAAGTTTATGAAATATGAACTGGAGAACCAAAGAGTACCTACTTTGACTTCCACAATGAAATTCCTTCAAGAGATGAATCTTCTTCACAAAGGCAATGATTTTGCCTCTGAATAAATTAGGAATAAGCTTCCAAAGCTGTGACAGGAATCAAAAGTAGTGATTAAATAACTGAGAAGCATTTGCTTTTCTGTAATATTCCTTCAATAAAGAGCTAAAACCAGACTACTGAAACAAAAGAATAAACCCAAATGCTGCTTACAACAGTATATTACATTTTTCTCCTGGTGGAACCCACAGGGTTGTTACTCTAGTGGCTCTTTCCCCACCAGGTTACATAATTTCTCTATTAGATTGAAAGGTTACTCTATAAAACAAAAGTGCTGTGAGTTGGTATTTCCAAAAAAAAGGAGCTGATGGCTGCTCACAAGCAGTGCAGAGTGTGCTCTATAGCAACATGTAGGTTTGCAACACTGTGAGCCTGATCTTCTTCTCACAGCCATATATGTGTACTAGGAGGGTTACCTACTGTGCAGGACATGATCATGGTCCCCCAGCTGTTTCTTGTACAAAACTCCTAATTTATGTCATGTGGCTGAGAGAGCTGTGTGGGTACGTGTGATGATGGCTGTGTCGGGTAAGCAGTGATGTACAATGTCTGCTGAGAGGAGGAGTTCCCTCACTTGAAAGTAGCTATTTGAATATTTCTTCTCTCGTTCTAATGTTTACAAATCTTAGCTGATTCTTGGCTAGCTAAGGAGGGGGAGAGAAAAAAGCCTCAATGCAAATAACAGCAAGGGGATTCCTTTTCAGTGCAATAATAAAGATACCAAAGGCCATCCTGTTTTCCAGGTGCTCTTCTGTTTCTGCCACCTATGATATCTACACCAAACATGGTGCCATCAGTCAGCTACGGTGTGGTGGATTCATGCATATTTACCAATTTGCAAATTATGTGTGGAGAGCTCTTAGCATAGCTGTTTCTTTGTCTTTCTGCTTTTCTTCCTTCACTAATGATTTAAAATGTTTACATGCTTAGCATCAGAGGCTGTATTCTATGCTTGCCGTTTGCCTTTGTACACCAATTAGGTCTTTGTAATTTAAATGATGTTTTATTTGTTGATTTGGAAGCATCCTTGTTGGTAGAATGAGGTTTTCTTCATCCTGCAACTGTTCTTTGATATAATGATTTATTAAGGTACTAGGAGAAATATTGATCCTGCTAATAGCTTCTGCTTTGCCACAGAATGCCTTACATTTTACTTGCTGAAAGGGCCATATTCCTTTCCTCATCCTCTGATTGACCATAAATGCTTTGGCCTTTCCCCAGCAATTATCACACTTACCAAAGCAGTGGGTAAAAGTCAAGTATTTATAGACTAATTAGAGAATTCAGCATGTCCAAATGTGTACTTTACATAGCACCAAGAGTTACTGGACAATGCTTTGAAATTAGTGAGTGGTTCCATCCTGTTCAAAAATGAATTAGCAAATTCAGAGGAGTTATGTATTTATTATCGATTAGGACAATCTTTCTGGGAATTGCTGTGTGGAGTTATGTGCTGGGCCTGCGATTTATTAATGGCATTTGTGCTCTCATGACATTGGTATTTTCCACTGTATCCTCTGTCATCTACTCTAACCTCCTCTTTCTTGAGAAAGCTTTCTAATGTTAATGCCTGCAAGGTGGTGGTGAAGACATAAATTTTGTAACCCATCTGGAGCTGATTCCTTTTGTAGTTTGTAGTAACCACCTAGGAAAATTCATTATTCCTATGGTAACTACAAATGCTGAAAGGGAATAGGGGACTGCTCCATGGAAAATATGGGACAAGGCTTTTAAGGGCTCACCAAAATGAAGCCAAATGGAGGTGGAGATGACCTGATCAGCTGCAGACTGGAGTCTCCAATGGGCTGCTTAAGGTTGTGGATACAGCATTACAAAAACCAGCTTCCTCTATTTAATTCTGTTGGGGCATCTTGTTTTAACCTGTTTTGCCCTGTTGGGGCATCTGTAGACTTGTGTTGCAAAGTTACAACAATCAATGAAAACACGTTAGTAGAGGCATGTTAATTTTTATGCTTCAGAGGTAGAGCTAATTTCTGGCGATTTTGGGATTGGAAAGGCTTTGCCTGTAAGGGGGGAAAGATTGTGAAAAATTGGTTCTTTGTAGTCCTTTAAAACATTTCCTCAAGTAAAGACTGCTGAAAACAGAGCACAAAGCAAGTTTTGCTGCTGTTCATAAATGTCATTTGCTCCTGTGCAATCACCTACTCTTGAAACTCTGGCCAGAAAGCACAGAGTAGTAGAGTATTAATGTTGTCTTGAATTAAGATCTGTATCTTGAAATATGCATGTATTAGTCTGTTTAAGATTTGGTTTTAGTTAACATTTGGTGCTTGTGTTTTATTTTGCTCAGTGTGAGCACTGTTGCTAGCGAAGCTGTCACGCAGGTGAGAGGACTTTTGTCACCCATATGAGAGCTAGTCACCCTGCATAGTCAGTGGAGACAAACAGGCATTTCTAGGACAAGAATCTTCTCAGCTTTAAATAGACATGCAAAATAAACCAGATTCATCACACCCTAAAAGTGTTTCTCTCTGCTAACAGTGAAGGGAGCTGTGAGTGACTGGCTCAGAGGGAGGTGTCCGCAGTTCAGTGAGATGAACCTATGCTGATGCGGTTTGTGGGATGAGCCCCTGTGAAGCCCCAAAGGAAAGAATGTGTTGCTGAGAAAGCCTGGATAGCATGCTCAAACTCAATCTCAATTTTTTTGGTTATGTAAATTAGCTGAGGTCTATCCTACAGGTCCTGTCAGGTTGCTGCTGGTCTGGATCTAATTTGCATGTAGGAGGTGTGGATCCCAAGTGTGGATCTGTACAGCTCCATTACTGCCAGCAGAGCTGTGCTGACTGCACCGGCACAGGATCTGATCAGCAGAAAGGTGGTTCTGCACCTGAATTACCGCAGCAGTCAGAGGGGTGAGATTGTATCTTCCTTTAAGCAGGATAAGGTGATGTGTGGCTTGGCCTTGCTCCAGACACAGTAACTGGCTGTAGCAGTGGTGGGGGGACAGGGGAAGGGGGATCCCCTTTGCAGTAAGCGCAAGGGGATGGGTTGTATCCAGGTGCTGTGTTTAAATCACAGTGGCCCATGTGGAGGGAATGGAAAGGATCCCAGCCCGTGACCAGCGTCATCAATAGACACCCTTAAAGAATTTCTCTACGGCAACATATCTTCATCTCTGAATGTTAATTAATAATTGATCTTGTTATGTATGTAGAGGACTCCCTATAATTCAATTCTCTATATTTATGTCTCATAAATGACTCTGCCTTGTCAGATTTTATGGTGAAATAGTAGATCCAAAAATTAACATAATGTAACAACCAAATCGCATATATAGCCTTGATCTGCAAACTCTTTTGCCCATGAATAATTTTAGTTATTACAACTGAACTCACTGGGACTTACATATGCTTTTGCAGGATGAGAGGCACAATGTTTATTAAATTAATTTCTTTCATACACTACATGTGTTAAAATGAAACTAATTTATCTGTCATGTATCTAGGCATTTTGCAGCATATATTATGTAATTAATTTTTTAAAGAGTGGTTCTAGTGAATCAGAGGCCTAGCTAATATTTCCAGTAGATATTTAGATAAAATGGAATCTGAGTTCATGTTATGAAAGAATATTACTTTGTATATGTGTATGTCCTAATATGTATTATACTGTTTAACACATATTATTATATGTGTATGCAGTTATAAATATCTATGCATAGCTGGGCATATACAGGTAGATATGCATGCACAGGTGTGGGTAAGGCTTGCTCTCTCTATACATACATATATACATATTTATTTAGCTATACAGATTCTATATGTTTGAAAACACAGACAGTTGCTTTATTTACTGAATATATGCACACCCAGGGATACTCACACTAGTTTAACTCAAGGCCATCTATCTTCACTTTCAAATAAACAATCTTACTCTCCTTCTGGAGAGTAAAACATAGCATTACCCTTGTGAAGACCGCTGTGCTATGTAATTCTGTGAAGAAGGAAACTCATAAGATTCAGTTCTAATGCTCATTCGGAGCCTCAGTGTGGACAGATGTCATCTGCTTTGTGTTGATGTGTCATGAAGCTGAAGAAATATTACACTTTGTAATGACACTGTGCTTACATATTGCTTTGCTGAGAAGAGGGGATGAGAGGAAGGTAAGAACCTTGCCCATAGTCTGTAAATTTAAGAATATGAAATAAAAGGTTATCCAATGTTTTTGTATTTAAATGAAACAATAAGGAATATTTAAATGAAAGAGTAAGGAGGTATACTGAGCTTGTTCTGAGAATGTTGCTTAATGATATACAAATAATCACTTGGATTGCAGTGTTTGAAATGAGTGTGGTTTATGATCTAATGTCTAAAGATCATTAACCGACATCTGCTAGTTTCTGGAAACAGTGCTGAGAAAAGCCCCAAATATAAACTCCTTCAGTTAAATTGCCCTTTTTATATGCTGTAAGTAATGGGGAGAGAACCGTAGGGAAGTCTGGAGGTGCTGCTCACATTCGGGTAAAATGAGTTTGTTCTCTGCCATTCAGAACTGACATGGAGAGATTACTTCATTTCCCTTGTAAACGAAAATATGGTTGTTTTTCTTTGCTTACTTCTTTTATTTTAAATGGACTCAGGCAGCCATGAAGGCTTTTAGACAAGACATTTGGCCCATGGGGCTGGCAGCACTGACTTTAATGCATTGCTCACTGACCTTAATCCCTGATAGTGTGGGTCTCAGGGTGCTCAGCATTTGCACATGGAGCTGCTTTCTCTTAGCTGTGCTCACGTGCCGGTGTTCCTCGATGCACAAGATGCCCTGTTCATGTTGGTTGAAAGTACTGCTAGGTGCCAATAAAGCTGTCCAGGAGTGGCCCCTGAGGCAGAAATCCTGAGTCTGAGATGTGCTGGTGTGTGGGTGTCCCTCCCCTCACATACCTGGTTGTGTGATTTGGGTGGTGTAGGCAAAGGAGTTAAGACAAATCCGAGGAGTACCACTGTGCTTATAGTTCAAGCTCGTAATATATAAATACCCCATCCCCCATCTTCCAAACTTCTGCTCATAAGATATCTTTATATTCACAGGCTTTTCCAACGAGCTTGTCAGGCTGTATGTAAGAGGAAAGCTTTTTAAGATTGGATCCCGTAAAAAAGATGACTGCAGATAGAAGTGCATCAGTGCACATTAGGGATGAAATTTTCAAAGCAAGGGCATCCTGTTGAGCCTGTTGAGCTCTGTTTTGCCATTGTTGGCTTATATGTTCCTCCTTTTGTGTGAAGTGCATTACAGACATCTCTGCCAGAGGCCTTTTATTTTGGGGTTGATCAGAATTTAAGGTCAGCCACTTAAAAATGAGATTAAACAATGGTGATGAAATTATGCTGAGTTTTTTTCAATTACCTTTATTTTTTTAGTGGAAACAACCTGGAAGGTGGCACTTATGTTGTTACAGTGGCAAACTGGTACCATTGCTGAATGTTATTCAGCAAACAAATGTCTACAGGGCAAATGTCTACAGTCACAATATGTTCTGTGCCCAGCATCACTCCCCAATAAATGAAAGCAGTTTATGTGGTTGGTTCCTCAGTGGAACACAAAAATGCTTTGGGTTTTCTTTACTGAGAGAAGAAACATACTTTGGGCTGGTAACCTGGCAGGCAATGCACATCTGATACTCACTGTAACTTTCCCTAATGAGGTTTATTTATGTCACAGCTCTCTGCATGATCACCAGTCATTAAATACTGTCATTCAGGAGTATGTGTGCTTAGGGTTTTTGCAGAGATGCTGATAACATATAAACAGGAGTTAGTGGAGATCAGCAGCATTTGGTTGCATTTTTCAGTTCATTGTTTTGACATGTGGTCCCTTGTAAGGGGTTTAACCTTGGTCTACTCCACTTCTGTAGAATGAAGCCTAAAAATTACTGTCCACAAAACAGATTTAATCCAGGCATGAATTTATTGGTGTTTGGGAGCTCCTAACAAGTCATGGGCAATGACACTGGAGGATGTTGAAAACAGTCTAAACAATACCAATATTTATTTAAAAGAGAAACTCTTTTCAAAACTTTTATTGGAAGTTTAAGAGGAAGAGCATAGAAAAAAGCAATGCTTTAGTTTTATTAAGTTAAACTTGAAATATATCAGCCTTCTGAGCAATATACTTCCCTTTGGATAGAACAGAAGGTGTCCCTGCATAAATCAGGCTGGCCTCAGGTGTCATTTTCTCTTGGGCAACTGAGAAATACGCCTTCACTTCCCTGTGATTCAGGATCCTGCAATCCAATGAGAAAAAGGGTTTCAGAAAGAAATGACAGTTCCTTTAGGTTTATATCAACATCATCACACAACTGAAAAGGTCAGGAAATTTGAGATTGTCTGTAATGATACAGACTGTAATGCTGACTCAGGTGAGCTAACAAGCCTATAGAAGGCAGTGGATTTGTGCTGACATAGCATGGACAGCCTTGGAGCTATATATTTAGCCATTCTTGGCTAATTAATACTCTAAAATTTCATTTTTATGTACCTTTGGACTACTGAGGAAATGTCAAGTTGAGCATGGAGGGAGTCCGCATTCATCCCTGTAATTTGAAAAGAAGGGTAGGAGCTGAGCTTCTCTGCTCGACTGCTTTAGGTGGACAGGCAGGGCCAGCTGGACATGCCCAGACCACATACCTGGGCCAACCTTTGTCTTCATAAATCTCTTGTTCTTCCAGCAGAGTTGGCTTTTTAATTGGTCATTGTCCTTCTACCTGAGCAGGATCAGATTAATTTCTCCGTTAGAGAATCACAGAGCTATGTGCTATGAATTCTAATATGGAAAACTCACTGTGCAGGAACCAAAGAAAAAGAAGTGCTAAATTAAAAATGCTTCTAACCTGACATAAATATTCTTTGTTGCCAGTCACAGCACCATCTCATGGATCAAAGTTGTTTTTTTCTAACAAACATTTGGGTAAGCTGTTTTGAATGTGTAGATGACGTTGGAAATCATTCCTGAGTGGTTTGTTGTTTTTTTTTCTTCTTTCTGAGGTTTTTGTTTTAAATCCACTTATAAGTCATAAGCAAAATATTTCATTATTACACTAAAGGAAGAAAAGTGCCCTTGGCCTGGGATCACATTGACCAAGATTTTATGGTGGAATTTTAAATCCCCTAACCATAGGGATTTGTAATTTGAAATATAGATGCAACCTTGGAATGTACAGTTTCAGCTTTGTTGGCTGTGATAAATATGAGCCATAAAGTAAACCTGCTCTGAAGCAGATTGGATCAAGCATCATTGCTGAAGCTCCTTTGCCATTTTTCTATGTTTCTCTTCTAAGCATCTGGTTCTACAGATCACTGTTCCCCATTTCAAGGTTGTATTTTTTTTCTGAGACTGAGGTTAAGGAATTGTCACATCCCAAGGGGAATCTTTGTTTTATTTTTTAATCTATCTTGCTGTAGCTTTATTTCTGCAGCAAGTGGTTTCGGTAATCCATACTGATGAGTTGTCCACTCTCCAGGTAGGGTTGACAGGTAGATTTATGAACCAGGAGAAGATAATCTGCTTCCACAAGGGGTCACTGGTAGCAGTGCACACAGCAACTAGTTTCTGCCATGCTTCTGTA
The DNA here is from genome assembly GCA_036785705.1 of Acanthornis magna. Classification (NCBI taxonomy): domain Eukaryota; kingdom Metazoa; phylum Chordata; class Aves; order Passeriformes; family Acanthizidae; genus Acanthornis; species Acanthornis magna. The sequence continues at coordinate 23,113,337 of JAWUZG010000090.1, forward strand.
AAGGGCAGGTTTAGACAAGCCTCTCATCAAATGGAATAAAAAAGGAAAGGGAGTTCTTACTCTTTAGAAGTACGCTCTGTGTACTTTACAAAGAAAAGGGGCAAGACAGTTAAATGAGAATGCTTTTAAGAACTTCTTTCCTTTCAGTAGTCAGGTGGCCAGGTGTCGGAAGATGGTCTTTTGTGCCCTCCCGGTCTGGGCGGGGACTTCACCATTCCCTGCTGATAGGGGATGCTTGGCTGATGTTGCTTCAGTCTGCATCTTAAAGGCCGTGAGGATTGCTAGAGCTACAGAGGGTGTAACAGGAAACTGTTAATTCATCCACAGAGCCTGTAAGAGTAATTAAAACAATTTCTCCTGAAATCTGTATACCTGCCTGCCTGTTGTTAAAAGAGGTTGCCACAGGGCATAATTTTAGGACACTTCTCTTCTGGTTTCTTTGTGTGCAGTCAGCAAAGGTTCCTGGTGTCAGGGGACAAATCTCCCTTTTAATTTTTCAGTCTGCCTGAAAATCACCTTTGGAGAGAGGCAACTCCATTAATGGGAATTAATGGAGCCCTTTCTATAGGCAGGGTTCTGCCCAGAGTGCTGGTGTTTGTAAAAATCTGGACATTTCGTGAGCGTGTTATTTCTGTGTTCCTAAAGCTTTATTTCAAATTTGATTGTCTCAGGGTGCATGTAGCTCCCCAGCACGCTGAAAAATACCAAGTGTTTTTTGTCTTGTTTTGGCATCCTGTCTGTGTGCAGCTCCTAGTCCCCCAAGGATAAACAGAGGAAAGCTTTGTTCTGCTATCTGGTGTTAATTTTCTAAAGGTCAATGTTGTCATCCCTTTTACAGGAAATCTTACCTGTCAACGGCTGCCCAAAATGACTAAAAGATATTTCTTTGCATTTCACCTTCAGTGGGGCTTTCCATGAGAAGCATAGGCTATGCCTTTTTGCATTCAAATATGCTATGTGTTAATTTCTTTTTATTTTAACAATGTTCTGCCTTGAAAGTCATTATCTCTCTTGTTCCTTGCCTGCCATTCACACCAGTTCTAAAATTCCTGGAATGTATAGCACAGATTCCCAACATAATGCTTTAATTGCTGATATGGTGTGGTATTTTTTTCTCCTCTTTTCTTTTCCCTGGAAGAAGAACAAATTTAGTATTCATGCATGGTGAAGAGACTGTTACTCCCAACAGCACTGTTTTATCTCTTAGAATTTAGAGATGACTTTTAGAGCTGGTCATTGTGAGGAATAAGTTTCTCATCAGAGAGAATCCTCACTGCCATCAGTTTTGACACGTATCTGTGGTGTTCCAGAAGGACTTTGTGCGCTTCTGCATTCCCATTCAGCAGTGCCCAGTGAGGGGAACAGTCTCGCACTGCCTGACATAAGCACAGCTGCCCAGAATGGATGTGAGGTCCGTTCACCTCTCAATTTGTTGAAAACAGATGTTTTCCTCAGAGGAAAGGAAAAAGAGGTGGGAAAACAGAGCAGCTGCTTTCCATCGTGGAAAGATCTGTCTAATCCAGGGTGGAATTCCTGGTCACAACTCATGAGTGTCTGTCCTGGGAACTATGGCTAACTTGTACTTTGGTGTACACCACTCACCTGAGATGTGCAATGGCAACTGGCAGGTTACAGACTTCAACAAAAGGTTCTTTGCATAAATCTTGGAGAATTGAAATCAGTAATTTCACCCCAGTGCAGATATTCCTTTGGTTCTCTTCTAATTAGCAGGCTTTTGTGGGCTATGAATGCTTCTTCTTGCCCAGCTCTAATCATATACCAGGGTTTGGGCTAGAAGTAATTAAATAAATAAGAAACATTTTAATTTGGATTAAATAAATATTTATCTCCTTGAACTGGTCAGAGAGAAATTAATTGTTTTATTCTTCTGATCTACTAATTACATGTACAGGCAAGCCCATGTAAGCTTTTTCTGCATGCTCTATCATTAAAGAATGGATTACGTCGGAATTAAATTACTGTATTTCCATCAGAGGTCTCAGTGGGTCAGGGTAGTTGGCAAGATTTATAGGCTAAAAAGGAGGAACCCAATGGATGTCAGTGCTTAGGAAATACATTGTTCTGCTGGGGAGTTATCCTTTCCTGAGAGTCTGGATTGCTCTTTTCTAATTGTTAGCATCTTTTTGCACCCTTGCATTGCGTGGACATTAATTCTAAATTCCTGGTATTTTTTTGTCAGTTCCTACACTTTCAGCCGCCAGGAAACATAGTGTCAATTGCATGTTTTCCAAGTCCCAGACTCACAGGGAAATGCAAGGGATCATGATGACAATGCCTCATTTTCTAGAATGAGATATTTTCATGGTCCTGTTCTGTCTACAGTGGGGCTTTGTGTTTGCTGGCAGCAAATACACACACAATTTCTTTCTCCCTGCTGTAAGTATAATAACTGTCTTCTGCGTCTTCCTCTGGCTACATAGAAAAGCAGATGAGAGTGGAAGAGTGAGAAAAAACTTGACAAAAAAATTGTTTCTTGAAGGTGAGATTCACAGGCAGAAAAGACAGTAGATGTCACTTTTGGGTCAGCAGCACAGAACAGTGATTTAAGAAACGGGGAACAACTCTATTATTTTTAAAAGTGACAGATAACTTTTGTTATCCAATTGTTTTTTCCACCCTATCATAAGAGGTCTTTTCCCAAATTTCGATTTCATAATTAGAAAATATATGTAATTATGGTGCAGCCTGAAAAGCTTCAGTAAACACAGAAAATTGCAGGTGTCAGATTATCTTATCCCCTTTTCCAGGTACAAAAAGCTTATCTGCACGAAAGAGAAAAAATTGCAGACATGTGAAATGTAAATGGTCACTTAACAAAAATTAAATACCTAAATACCTAAATTTATGCTGATTTCTAATCAACCCTCTGTTTGGGCAGCATGCAAAGGAAAAGCAGGAAATCATAAGCACCATTTGAGACTTGCTTCTCTAAGCCATATTAGTTGCATTATTACCGTAATTAACACATTCTCTAATCGAAGCAAATACACCAGAGATTGCTCCAGGTTCTGGGCTTTGGGACAAATTACTTCTCTGTATGAAAGCCAGCAAAACACAGAGTTTTTTTCTGGCAGTCTCGGAGGTGTCAGCATTCCCAGCGATGGTCAAGGAGCTTTTGCAGGGCTGGATCAGAGCCAGGGTTTTATGAGAGGAGCTGCACATCCCTCCCTCGGCGCGGTCCTGACCTGTTCTGCCGCACAGCGGTGCAGGAGATGCAGAGCTGCTTTCTGTGTCAGCAGTGCAGATTCACCAGGCACCTAAAGCGCCAGTAATAATGAAAACACATGCACCAGACAAGCAGGTGAATTTTACTTGACCAAAACTCAGCAGATCTTTAAGAGAGCTCACCAGCCTCTCCCTGCCTTGTATGCAATTTGCCCTTGAGACTCTCTGCTTTTCCAACCATGCAGCTGTGTGTGGAAAATCTCAGTAAGACTTTGGTGACTTGTACAGCTCCATCAAGTTTTGCTGAACAGCTATTTACAGAGAGAGTGAAAGAGTGAATAGCTGCCAGACAATTTGTAATGTGTGTTGCTGAAAAGCAGAAGATAAGACAGCATTTCCTATCATAATCTACTAACTCAGACATGTTTAAACTTGCCATGTTTTTTTGTCCTGGTGAATGAAGAACTTTGTAGAAGAGGATAGAGAGGCGGCAGAGAACACTGTTCTGACCTTGAATTTGCAGCTGTATATTTATTTGAACTTATATTCTTCTTTTAATGCTGTTTTTCTATGTGAGCGGTTGCTCAAGTGGTGACAGGGAAGGGGGAGGCAGAAAGCTACATGACTGTGAATGGGCCATGAAAGGTTCTCTGCCATTATGTTGTCCACATCATTGGGAGTCCTGCTGGTGGGAAATTTTTCTGAATCACAGATGTCTGCTGCCTTCCCAGGCTGAACCTCACACAGCTATTTGGAGAGAGGAAAAGGCAGGGACTTTTGTAGGATCACAGGAACTGACACATAATTTGCATGTCCTTGAGTTTTAAACTGGCTGTAAAAGTAGCTGAAAAAAGGGTGAAGCAAGTCAGAAAGGAATTAGGAAATTTCCCATTAGGTTTCAGTGCAAACCTGGGAAGAATAAGGGTTTATATATTCCTGTTCCAAAATACCTTGTAGTCATTAAACTTCACAGTCTCTTTCTCTAATACATGCAGTCGCAGAATCTGGTGGAAACCGGAATCATCTCTGAGATCATGTAGTCCAGCCCCTCTACTCAAAAGAGGGCTGTGTCCAGGCATGTTTTGAGTATCTCCAAGGATTAAGACTCCGTGACCTCTGTGAGCTACCTATGCCAGTGTTCAACCACCCATATATTAAAAAGGTGAGGTTTTTTTCAGGTAGAATTTCATTTGTTTCAGTCTGTGCCCTTTGCCACTTAGCCCATTTCTGGGTGCCAGTAAGAAGAGTCTGGCTCTGTTTTCTTTACCTGCCTCAGGTATTTGTATACATGGATATAAGATCCCCTTGAGCCTTCTCTAGATTGAAAAGTCCCAGCTCTCCTCACAAGCTAGATGCTCCATTCCCTTCATCATCTTTCTGGCCTTCTTCTGGACATACTCCAGCAAGTCGATGTCTCTGTGGAGCCCAGAACTGGGTATGATCAGTCACACAAGAGACAAAACAGTTGAACACTTCAGACTTACCTATCTAAAGCACTTTTAAATCTTTTCATTAATTCTCTATGATGGGGGTTTGAGACAGCCTCAAAATTAGTTTAGGTCCCTCAGGGCAATGTCCCATTGAATTCTGAAACTCTGCAAGAATGGTGATTCCACAGCCCTTCTAGGCCCTTATGCCAGTGCTGCATCACTCTCATCAGGGAGAAAATTTTCTGTGTCTGTCTGTAATTTCCCTTGGTACAACTTGTGATTGCTTTTGTCTTTTCACTGTGGGCTCCAAGGAGGGTGTGGCTTCACCCTTCCTCTAACCCAGCTCCTCCAGCCTCTCCTTATGTGCCAAATGCTCCACCTCTTGCGGTCATAGCTGCTTTCTCCTGTACTCGCTGCCAACATCTTTCTTGTACTGTGAGCCTCGAAGCTGGACATACCATCCCAGATGTGGCCTCACGAGGGCTGAGTAGAAAGGAACAGCCACTTTCCTTGGTCTGAAAGCTGACCCACTTTATGCTTGACCACGTAATGTGTGCTGGCATGCACTATGTCCCTCAGTATGTGTTGCTGGAAATTTATATTTTTGGTATGCTACCTTAGTTTATATCTCTCTAAAGTTTTTCACAAATCTCTCAGCTGATGAGTGAAAGTTATCTGCAGCTTTCACTATCTTGCAGCCCTCCCCACACACATGCTTTTCTCTTTGGTCATATATTTATGGAATGTCATATGACAAGAGGAAATCTCCAAGGAACTGTTAATTTCTTTTTTTCCAAGATGGAAGCTATCAATTAAACATTATTCCTTTTTTCTCTTTGTCCTGCCCATTTTTCATCTATGACATTATCCTTCATTCATTCATGGCTGATTAGTTCCTGTATTAGCTTCTTGTATAACAACTCATCAGAGACCTGTTGAAGGTTGTCTGCTGCATTACTGTGGGATCTCAGCCATAGACAAGGAAAAGATATTAGTAGATGCTGCACAGACAGACAAAGAAAAGTTTGCAACCGTTTTGAGATTAAATATTGTGGGTCTGCATATCTCAGTCTGTTCCTGGTTACTTTGGGAAGAGACTTCATGTGTTGTTTCTCTAAGTTTCTGGTGTTGTGCATGTCCTTTCTTGTAAAATTAGCCTTAACAAAGGAGCATCTCAGACAGCCACTTGAGGCCAGCTCAAGCATATCTGTTGGCAAGATTTTTTTTGGCCAGAAGGTATTTCTGGGAAGAGGTTGCAGGGCTGCAACAAAGTAGTGTTTTACAGGGACTTTCTCACAAATGTGACAAAGAGTCTCAAGAGACACTACAAAGTTGGCAAGTGATGAGTAGAAGCCGCGACTGTGGACTGTTCAGGTGCGAGAGTTGACCTTTGGATGCTGAATAAAATGAGCAATAAGGTGGAAGAGTCCTTGAAAGTGAAGGCCAGTTGATTGTTTGATATGAAAGGGAAAAGGAGACAGAAGAGGAGTGAAAAGAAAGCCAGGCTGAGGAATGATTTCTGCAGCAGCATTGTGGATCAATACACCATCAGGGCACGAATGAGTTTGTCAGTGGCCAGGAAAAGGATGTTGGAGTAATTGAGACATGAGGTGATGAGAGCCCAGATAAGGATTTAACAGCAGGACTGGGAGTGAGAGGTGCGTCTGAGATATGTTAATTGGAAGGAATCTGCAAAATCTTTGGTACATCCACACGGCAGGCAGGGCTCTGACTGCAGCACTGCAGTTGGTGGGGATCAGCCTGAAGAAGTTTCCCTCCAGATAGCTCAGCGTCCAGAAGCAGCGAAGGAAGGTGCGGTGACATGGGCTTTGATGTGGGCTGACTGTACTCAAAAGGGCTATTGTGAGTTCAGTTGTGGCTGCCACTGGATTTCACTACTCTTCTGCTCATGTACTCCACACCTCTTGAGTGGGGCAGCTTCTAAGCTCTAAAATATAGTTCCTTTCTTCTTTTTCTTTTTCCTTAGAGCTCTTTGGCCCCGGTGCACAAGTACTTGAAGGTTCCAATTCTTAGGGTTTGGCAGCTTCTCAGATCTCATTGTTTCCTGCACATCCCCTTTCTTTCTCTTGATACTGAAGTTGCTAGCATGACACTGGTAAAAACCGAAGAAAACTGAAAAATTACGTATGTTTTCGAATTCTGGAAGAAGACAGAATTTGGCCAGTTGAATAACTGTATGCAGGAAATTAAAAAGCAAAGCCCAGACAACCTCATCTCCCCAAGGCAAACAAAAAAAAAAAATCAACCAAAAACATTGCCAAAGGTGGAAAAACTGATCTCAGTCCTGCAGGATGTTAGATTGGGAGGCAGGGGGGAGGAAGCACAGTATAACACAGACACTATTTCCCAGTAGCTGTAATTTAGCTCCAAGTCTTCTTTCCAAGTCACTTATCTCATTAAAATCTGTCGCATGCCCTTTCCCAAGGCCCATTTGGGGCATTTTTGTATGAGCAGCACAGTGCTTTGGGGGGAGGCACAAGCCTGCCTGCATCGAAGCGGGAGCTCTGCAAATGACTTTAAGTCATTTGGCTTCAAGATGCACAGGGCTGAGCTTTACCCACCATGCCAGCTGAAATCATGATCCTCCTCTAACAGGCAAAAGCTGCCTCTCTCAAGGAACAACAAAAGATCATAGATACGGCCTTGAGGTTAATACTTGGTTTTGTTTACAGTGACATAGGAATTATTTTACATTCTGCACATATGTGACACACCTGCTAAACATGAGGATTCTTACTAAGGTAGAAACTTGAGACATATGAGTAAGACAGTGGATTACTCATAGGGAAAATCAGAGTTTAGAAATTCTTCGTGACATCTGCCATGCATTGTTTTTTCAAAGAAGTCTGAAAACTTTGAATTAACCTTGGTACTTCAACTACAGTTTCTAGGGAGCTGCAGTAAAGCTTGTGCTCTAATACTTTTTAAAGTGAGCAAGTGGAAAAAAAAATCAGTTGGAGCAGAGGGATGCCGCAGCATGAGAAATGTCGCCTGTGACATTTAAGCTCAATTTAATCTGCTGTGACACTAGTAACATTTGTTGGTGACTTAGGGGAGAGGATGTTTGCAGTGGTGGGTGGGATCACAGATGTCATCTGATTTTAAGGCTAGTGCCTTGGATGAACCATCTTTTCGTGATGCTGACAGGGAGTTTTTTACTGAAGCACAGATATCCTGGTAATGCATAGCTTGTCATTTATATGCTTTAGTCCAGTGTGGCTGATGCAGTACATATTTTGCAATACTGCTCAGCAACATGTGAAAATCTTGTTCGGGAAAATTCCCTGTCACATGCAGTGATAACCAGATCTCCTGGCTGTTCAATTCTTTATCCATGACCTGTTTCTATGATACACGTCAGTGAAAACTAAGTAGAGGACAGCAAACAAATTTTCTCATTAATACTTGCCAGAGTATATGTCCTATAAGAAACACAATTAAACACATTTCTAATCCCTGAGCTATGCATTCTGCAGGGCTGATGCAATTTTAGCTGATAACATAAACGGGTTGTAATGAAATTCACATGTAGCCAAGGCAGGGCTTTCTGCTTTGTAAACAAAGAGACCACAGCTATTTTTGGGGGTAGTGTTTTAAGGAGAAGGTGTTTGGTGTTTCTGCTTCAATATATTGTTTCTACATAGCTTTTTACATGTCTTTTCTGCCCTACAGTTCTGCAACTTTGCAGTACATGTGGGCTTCACTCTCAACCCTGACATTTTCATTTTTTAAAGCTAAGACTCAGCAGCATTTGGTTTTGTCCAAAGTCTTAAAGAAAAAGAAAAAAAAAAGAAGAAAAAGGAAACCTAAATGAAATCCAGGACAAAGTCTGATAAACTCTTTGTAATATATTATTTCAAATTGAAGAGTCAGATGTCATCACGTGGGATTATTTTTCTTAAACTCTGACAGCTTTACATGTAAGGGAAGAATTAAATTTCATTCTGCGAGGCTTATCCTATGCCATTTCATTTAGCAAGCTCTCAAAAACAAGTGTATATGGTTGGCTTACACATGCACACATTTTGATGACTGGATTATGTCATCTATTTGCTATGCTGCTTTGGGTAAAATGTGTGTTTGTTGTACTGCTTTTGATATTTTGATTGGGTTTGATATTTTGCTAACAAGAAAAAATGGAAAGAGTGGGTAAAGCCCTTAGTTCTGTTTGGGAGCTGATATGCTGTCTTCAGTTTTTTTGCTCTGGGGGAATTAATTGGTGCCTGTTGGAACTGAGCCAAAAAATATCTTTTGAATTACACCAGTACATTACCTGTTCGTTGCTAGCTGGAGTCCCAGCAGGACTTGGCATGGTGTGTCCATGCGGCTGTACCTCCGACTCTGCTGCTGTGGGAATCTCCTCAGTGCCTCTTGCAGGGCAGCCTCTCCTAAGGGTATCGCTGTTGCATTACCCTGTAGCCTTTAGTTAGTCTAAAGAAGCCAGAAATGGAGTAGGAATCTGCTGTAGGTATCTTCTGAGAAAAAAAACCAGTTTTTCACACCTCTTCCCCTTCCTTCTGTCTGCGTCTCATTTGGGGTCTGCCATGAGGACAATAAAGGTGTTTTTTCAGAGGAGTCTAACTCTCTTACAGAAGTGAATCCAGTGCAGGCACTCTGAATAAAGGTGGCAGTATGTCCTTAGCTGAGGGCCATTTTCCAAGCTAAAGGAAACAAGTATAAACGTTAAAAGTCAAGCATGACTTAAACCAAAACAAAACAAAAAACACCTGCAAAACCCATGAGACTGCCAGATTGCAAAAAGTCCTTATCTTTTGAGTCCATGCTCGTGAACCAGCCAATTGTATTGAAGAGTATAGAGCCCAGAAACTTCTTATTAACTATAACCCTGGCCTTTTGTCTGCTGGAATAGATAGCAGCATCACAGATTTACCAAATGGTCAAGACTTAAACTGTTTTAATGCTTTGGTAAGAAAAGGCTGTATTCCATACTTTAAAAACAGAGTTGAAATTAATGTGTGAAAGTGTAACTATGTTAACAAGGGCCCCAAACTGTGTTAACAAGAGCCATATAGTCCCAGGGAGGCAAATTAAAATCCTGCAGTGCAAGGGCTGGCAGAGTTGGACATTTCCTGTGTATTTAGAAATCTGTTACATTTTGATGCGATTTTTTTGAATTAATGAAAAAGGGATGGATAATTGCTATTGAAAAAGCCATTTACTGTCATGCCTTGGCAACACAGTGGGTGCATGCTAAAGGTTCAGGTTTGCAGGATTGCAGCTGCTACATGGCAGACCCATCCAGGGTGGGCACTGCATGCTTGGAGCCAGGACCATGCCACTGTGCTCCAGTAAGGACTTTTAAAAATCACATTCAGCAAGCTCTGCTCCCCACTGCCATGTCCTCTCCCAGACAAAACCCTGTGAGCTTGGGCACAGATAATAAATGAACCAGTCATGGAGACATTCGAAGCAGGACTTGGCCATTACGCAGCTGATTGCAAAGAGACTGAACGTGAATGCAGACATGGATCCTGCTGACAGGCTTGAATTACACAAGGAAACACTCAGCAAAGCCTGGATCCTTGTGGTTTTAGTCACTGGTTCTCCCCCAAATGCTGAGAGCAGGTGTGTGATTGAAGGCACATGATCAAGTACAGTGAGTACAGAGGTCCTCTTCTCCGGAAATTACTTGTGTCTGGGGAGTAAAAACAGCAAAGAGCTGCATTTCCCTCCTTACTGACACAGCAGAGTGTGGGCAGGACACGAAGCAAATGTGACACAATTGCAAGGAGCAAACCGCCATCCCTGCCCAAAGTTGTTCCAGTCTGCATGAACAGCTGCAGTTCTCTCTCCAGCACATTCCAGGGCAGAGGCATCACCCTGCTGGTGCAAGGCACATGATGGCAGGGACTGAGCTCACCCAAATCTCTCTCCTGGCTCTGCTGGTCCCTTTCAGTCAGGTTTCATCTGTGCTTCCCACACACACCTCACCAGAACTGAGGAGCTGCCCACAAATGCCCAGTTCTGCCTGTGGTCTTGGATCTTCTAGGAATCCAGCCACAATCCCAAATGTCTCTGGGAGGGTGTTCTGGATGAAGAAGGTGGTACAGTTTTATTCTCTTTTCAGGAGTTTGTATTTTTGGTAAGAATTCTTTTCTGAGAGTATCTTTTTATTTTTTATCTCTCTCTTCTCTATCCCTCATTCCTGCCTAAGCTGAAAGAAGCCACATTATATCTGAGTTCTACTCTGCAGAGCATGGATTTGAAATTAGTAGAATGAGTTAGTCCATTCCTAGTTTATTAAAAACTGTTTTTCTGGGACTGATAAGGAAACCAATTAAAAGCCATGAAGTCTATTTTCATAATAATGCTAAATGGGGCACTTCATAAATTGAAGATTCACCATGCAAAGAAAAAGTGATATATTGTAGTTTAATAAAATGAGTCCAGAATTCTTTAAAGAGTAGGGTAGTAACTTTTTTTCCACTTGTTTTGAATTTTGTCTTTAATTCTTGCTCCTTATTTAAACAAACTTCCTGCGCACTGCCGGGAGGCAGTGCAACAGCTGTTCTGTGGACTGAAAGCGATGGGATATTTGCTTGAGGACATGGCAGAAGAGGGTCAATTGTATGCAGTGAACAAATAATTTATTAGGTTGGCCTCATTTCTTCTTTGTCATTTATCTGTGAACAGATCATAATTTCAGTAGTGCTGTTTGTTTTTCAGAGTTTGACACATGGAAACATAAATAAACAAATGTGACTGCTAAATTTCTCATGAACTTTAATCACTTATACAACTAGATATTCAAACATATTGGTTTTGCACTTTTAATTGGATATGTGGTACTAGTTTCAGTCTCCGAGCTGAAATAGAAGTTACCGACCTCTGGGATAAATTAATGTGCAAAAATCAAAATGTATTTTCTATAAGATTGCTGCAGAGTCATTTTAGAATTCCAGGCACAGAATTATTTTTTAAAGATTTGGGGAATGGGAAGCAGACTGGGAAAAAAATAGCAAAATAAAAAAAAAAAGTCAAAATAAGTTTATTTCTCCACTTTAGATAAATGTGTGAAGAACATTAGTTATTTTGACAATTTCTGTTAGGGATTTAGCCATCTTAGTCAGCAGATATGATCACTGCTTTACAGCAGTTTTAAAGTTAAAAACAAGAGGGTTTTATTGATACTGTCTGTAAACAGTGTTATAATTTTCACTCATGTCTAAATGCCGTGTGCATATTAAGTGCCTATTCTCATAGCAATAAACATGGTTTAGCAAAATTTATATTTTGATGTTCATGGAAGTAAATCAGCAGAAGACTGGGTGAACTGAAATGTGTAAACTTTTCTAGATGAAGGAACTGAATTACTGAAATGCAAACCTAGTTACCTGCTTCATTAAGAACTATGAGTACAGACGATTTCTATGAAAAAAATGATGGGAAGCAATTGGCTAGAGAGTGATTGCAGGAGATAGTGTCAGTGCTAATTGACTTGTTCAGGATGTACACAAAATCGGATTTGCCAATCATATGTGCTTTTTGTAAATGATAATATTATGGCAATTAAAGGATAAATCACTTTTCCATGATGTTGCTATATTAACTTAAAGTGATCATCTGGGTTTAATTCAGATCTGAGAAGAAACAGTTTATTTGAAAATGTTACCTTTCAAGTCTTATTTCTTCATGTGCTCTCTGAGTGCCTTTTGTCTGCTATATATTGACGGTTCTCATGCTCAGACTGCTGATCCTAAGGGTGTTCATATAAACAGATGTTCCTCATATCCTGTCTGGGTTATTTTTTTCCCTTTCTTTATAGAAGTCATAATTCTACTGTATGTAGTGCTGTAGACATTTTCATGGTAGAAAGCCACAGTGTCTTTCATAAATGCCGTTTCCCATGATAGACCAAAAAGCGTGCGGATCCCACGGTGATGGATGTTCATTGGAGGCAGCCTGGGCTGCAAGAGGAGAAAACAGGTACCTGAGACACCAAGGCAGTGTCTCATGTGAGAAGGACATAGTTAACCTTAGGGGGAAAAGCCTAAAATATGAACTTACTAAGAGATATGTTACCCAGAAGGTTGGAGAGAAAAGTGAAATTCTCTTCTGTAAAGGTCTTTTTTTTTTTAACACTGTGCTTCAGCTGTTCCACTTTCAATTTGCTGAATTTCCTCTGCACGCAGAGCAGTTATTTCTCTCATGTCTACATGACGGACCAGGGGTGCTTAGCTAAGAGGGAGGCTTCTCCTTGGCTTCAGAGCCTGCGGGTCTGCTATGCAGGCTAGTGCTGAGAAGCTCATGCTGTTAGCTGGGGAAAAAAGGGGTTTGCAAAGTCCAAATCAAGAGATCACTTGTACTGAGCAGGAATCACAGAACTCTCTCCTTGGAAATGGGCAGAGGATTGATGGATTTTTGGAGAACTTTTTTCTTTACTCTTGCAGCAGGTGGAGGAGTGATGGATTTTGTTTTAATCCAGCACTATAGGATGAGAGAAAATGGAATTATGTTGGGGCTACAGAAAAAAAAATCCTCAGAGTTTGCTACAAATAGATAAAATGTTTCTCACAGTGAAAAATGAACAGCAACATGGAGACAGCATGACTTCTGTTTATAAATATTTGTATTTCATGCTGAGAATTCCTTCAGCTGAGTAGATGCCTTTAAAAATATCTGAAGATTAGAAAATCTGAGTAAAAAAAAGTTAATTTAATGGATTAAATTTACCAAAATTTAATTCTTGATACAGGATGGAGTGGTATTGCCCACTGGACAGCTGTTCAAGCAGTATCCATGTCGTTCTTGAGCCTGCTGCCCCCTGAACCCCTGCTCACAAGTTGTCACCATATTTTGCAAACTGCTCAGTAACACTTGCCTTTGTCAGCCTGGATCGGTGAGCCATACAGTGAGCCAAACTGGCTGCAGGATGAACAAGTGTATTTACAAGCCTATTTAGTTCAGTAATTAATATTCTCAAACAGCAGGGCAAAAAAACCCCAAAAAACATTGACATTGTATCATTTTTCTGAACTATTGACAAAACCACATTCTGATCTTCAACAATGTGTTTTCACCCACTTTTCGTTCATTTTCTCTCTTTCCTTCATCCTTCTCCCCTTTTTCTGGTGAGCCCCCTGCAAGGCTTGGAGAGTCTTCTTCCTTCCCCCTTCTCCTCCCAGCTTGTATCCATTTTGCACATTCTCTTTCTGATGTTCTCCTCCTGAGCATTAATTATTTCCTCAAGTTCTGTTAATAGGATGTTACAGAAGCTAAGCAGTATAGACTATAATATATCCAGTGCTTTACACTGTATGTCCAGACTGGTTGCAGATAGCTGTTAAAATCATCTGCCTTCCCTTTCTTACCTCCACTGGAATAGATGGCAGTGGTTTCATTGGCTTTCACGAGGAGATACCTGATTATTTTGCCTGTTTCCAAACATGCCCAGGGGTCACAGCAGGAGGCATCTTCCAGAAAGTTTCGGATTCCAGCCCAAGCCCTGAGCGCATACCTGAGGGTTTCAGTAGGGTGTGAAAGAGAAGGTTCAGCTACCCACAAATGCTCTCTATAAATAGTGATGAGGGAGCTGTGGGGTGCTCCGCTGTGTTAAAACATGCTACTTTAATATGGAAAATGCAATGAGAAAGGAACCGATCTTTTTGAAAACCTGTAGTTGGAGGTGCTGAGCACCTGAGAACATGGTGCTGAGGGGTGAATTGCTTTATCAGTATTTTGACGGACGTGAAGCCTGCGTGGAAGGAAAAAAGTATAGAGTAGAGGTAGATTTGTGCCTCTGTGGTATATTTTGATGGATTTCCAGTCATTCTAACAATCTCACCACTTCCTGGCATCTCTCGGTGTGCCCTGACAATCTTTATGCTTCAGCAGGATGAATCCATTGAGGCCAGAGCTGGTCAGAGCTGTCTTGGCAGCTCTCCGGGCAAGGGGAACCTGCTGAGGGATCCTTTGCAGCTGTCTCAAGGCAAAGTGAGCTCAGGACCCACAAGGAGCACTATCTACTGTTGAGTATTGAAATGTTTGTCTCTGTTCAGGAGTTTGTCTTAACGCTGTTGAATTGTATCCTCAGCCTGAGCTAGAAATGTCTGCCATACTGAATAGAAGACCCTTGATTGTGCTGAGCAGTTATCTGTGTTTGTTCTCTTCAAAAATGCTTGGTTAGCAGAGTCACTCGCTTCTCAGAGCTGAGCAATGCCAGGCAAGGAAGCCAATGTGTGCTTCGCTGAAGGAACAGTGATCCTTGTTTGTACTTCGTAGGCTGAGAGGGTTTGGTGGTCACTGCGAAATGAGTGCAGCCCCTTTCTGCAACGAGCAGGTGTGGTTATCCCTGTTCTTCGGTAAAGAACTAAAAAGGGGCTCTCCAAGACGTTGACATTCCATGGCACTGTTTTGTCTGTACTGTAATATCTGGCTCACCCTAGGAATTTCTGTGTTTGGACTGGTATTCCAATGCTGAAGGAACAACTGGGACCTTCCACAGATGAGAAAATTATGTAGATTCATAAAATATTTAGTTTACAATTAACGCATGAAAACACAGTGTGTATTCCTGTTATTTGATGCAAGTGAGATGTCATGTGAAGGAAATAAATCTCTGACAAGATTACAATTTCTTTTTTTTAAATTTTGGATTTTCACTTCAGAAGACACTTTTCCTTTAAGGTTGCAGTACAAATTTTATTTTTTGATGTATCTTGGGGTTCAATCACTGTTTTCCTTTTTGACGTGCTCTGCCAGTTGCACTCCCCTAATCGTGCCACAGTATTTGCCTTCTGAAGCTTGTTCCGAACCTGTGAAAAAAATTGATGTCTTTGTGTATGTAATGGATTTGATCTCTCTTTTAATCTGTGCTGCTTCTTACATGTAGAGCAGACTGTAGAGGGGGTGGAAATGGAAAACGTGGTGCCAATGAGCACTAGGTACTATGCCTGTAGGTGACCCTCTGCATCCTGATCCTGCCTGCCCGCAGGTGGGGCCAGCACAGGGACTGGACCTGTCCAAGGAAATGACACAAATCCATTCCAGCTCTGGGGACGAAGAGGAGGTCCGGGACAGATTCCTGCAGGTTTTAGTAAGGAGAAAAAAATTATCATTGTGTGTGGGCTTCTCCAGGCTACTATGTTGTTGCAGCAGTCTCAGCCCAAGTCTATTAGGTATTTCCACTTTTTTTTGACACCTCTAAAGTGAAAACTAACTTTTTTCTCCATTTAAAAGAAGAAAACAGAAAACACCCTGCACAAAAAAAGTCCAAGATTACATTCTTCTGCATAATTTTCAGTGATCTGCAGATTTTTGTCACATGGTTGTTGCTTCTGCCTGCATTCAAAACATTGCCCCAGAGAGCACTCTCAGGGTGCGATATGGTTAAATGCTAAGTAAAAATTAAGAACATTTTGAATATCTGCTTGAGAAATTTAATTATGTCATGATTCAAAATTTGTAGGCTTCGGTATCTGTAAAAATGCTACTTAATTTCCTGGAAATGCTATTAGACTTATGCTCCGATCAGCTGGAATATTTTATTCATAATCATGTGGCACTCAGTGCCCATAATTAACAATTGTGTGTCAATTTGTCAAGCACCATAAAAGACAAATGGGAAGGCAAACTGTACTCCCACTTTTGCTTTTTCAGCAAATATTTTTCATTATAAATCCCATTTTCCAGAGGAGTTCCTGAGATTACTTTGGTATTTTAGTCATTTAAAAACAAACAGTAGCCGGTTTGCAATTACATTCATTCCTGACTGGAAACTCTTCTGGATATAGTATTGCAGTTTATCTTATGGTTTGTCAATAACAGAGAGGAATGTTCCTTCTGTAGTCTGTCAGAAATATCTGGCAGGTGGCTAAATTGTCCTTTTCAGTTTTGGGTGGATGCTGATCTGGTGTGCTGCCTCTGCTCCCAGTCTGTCCCGCACAGATTGCAAGGTGCTCAACTCAGAAAATCAGGGCCTGCTCCCTTTATCTTTTGTTTCCCCTTTTCTCTTTCATTTCTCAGTTCATTCCCAGTGATGGTAACCATGTAAGTGAGGGTAGGGCACGATCATCTTATTAATTTCTGCGTACCTTGACAGTAAATCACCATCAGGCATCTGAAGGATGATAATTAAAATGAGCAAACAGAATCAGTTGATGGTTCCAGCATCAGTTACACAATCCCTGGCAGTGGCTGTCATCACACCAGCTTTCTTCAGAAGGTAAAAATACTCCAGTTCTGTGTAGCCAGAAATCAGAGGCAAGTACTGAAAAGGTCAAGGCATTTATTCCAATGCACTTCACTAGACAGTCTTATATAATTCATAGAATATATGGACACTCTACAGACCTCTGGATTTCTATCTTGCCTGCTGAGTCTTCCCATCTCAATGCACATCTGTGGTTTCTGTGGGGAACAAGTTTGTAAGCAGAGCTTAACAATTTTCTGTATTCATTTTGTATACCTGTCATATTTTTTTGTCAGAAATCCCAGTACAGAAATGCTGGTTTAGAAGCAGGGGTTAGCTTATCTTTATTTATAGTAGGTAATGCTCCTATAGGACCTATACACATAATAAATGTAAACAAACAAACAAACAAAACCTCCTGAAAATAGTGAAAATTGAATAGTTTGTGCATTTTCTAGCATTGTGGAGTTTTGGTTTTCTGGATTTTTCTTTTTCAATTTGTTTTTCTTACCTTCTAGCTGGTTTGTTGGTTATGCCATAGAACTTCCAGTGTCAGGTGTTGCTGGTCACCAGGCACAGTGGCAGGAGATGGGGAGATGCTTCCACAGACAAGGCTAGTATCATGCTAATCCTGGTTGGTCACCCTCTCTATCATAACTGTTTTTTATGCTTATAGAACAAAGAAAATATTGAAGAACCTAAATCAGGAGGGGGGAAAAAGGAGGAAATTCTTTTGGATACTGAAGTGCCTTGGAAGTGGGGTTTAAGTCATAGCAGCTGAATTTAAATCATAGTGATGGAAGACCAAGGGTTTTATGTGGGATTTGATTCTTTACTACCTTTAAGTTTTATGTATGACCTGTAGTCACTTGCTGAACCAGGAAGCAAATGCAACAGACAGGGCAGGAGGATGTGAACAAATTATTTTTGATTGTGAAATGGTGCACCTCAGCCCTGTTTTGAAAGAACCACTTGCTGGGCATGGAGTAGCCATGATTGCAAGGCTCTCTCTGACTATAGGAGCCTTTTGAATATGCTGTTACGTAAATGCCACATACTGGCTCGTTCTGTGGATTCTTTTCTCACTAGGAGCCATACTAAAACTTTTAAGAGGTTTATGAAATGGGTATTAGACAGAAATATTTTTTCTAAATGGGATTAAGTCCAAGATTCTGTCTTTAAATATCCCTTACATTACTTAAACTACCACAGTCCATTTCCCATGTGTCTATACCCACATTTATTTTCTTAACACTCTTCTTTAAAATTATTGGTGAAACCTTGACTTTTCTTATTGATCTCTTTTTTTTTTGATCATTCTGGTGTACTTCCCCTTCTATTTAAGATGTCTTTGACTTCTCTACTCTCTCTTTTGCTTTTCACATAGAATTTAAATGCTGTGCCAACAAACCACTGAAGTAAAAGCTTATGTTTTGATGTGATGATATTCCCCAGTGCATTTGACCCGCCATTCACAATAAAGCCTTACTGCTTGCTGGATGACTCACATCAGGAAACAACTTTTTGTAATGGATATGTTTTGTGTAAATATTAAATGCCACCTCTGTATTAAAGAGATCAGTTGTTTATGACAGAGCACTGACCTATATCTTTGAATAGGCAAGCTTGTCAGTGTAGCGTTACAGTTGAGCTTTAAACAATATGATCTTGAAAACTTCATTTGGAGCATCCCCCACTGCCATTGTAATCACATGTCTCTTTTTATGCTTCTGGTGAAGGATCCATATATTTGAGGTGGATCTTAGGAGAACTGTGCAGTTACAGATATTGAAGTGGAACTTCAGAGTCTTCTAGTTTAAAGACAGTCCAGGGTGGTAGCTGTGAAATGCCATAAACATCTGGCAGCAGGGCAGATGACCACATAGGGGTTTCAATCTACCTCACAGTGTAAGTGGACTTCCTCACATAAAATACAAATAGCACGTACCAAAACCCTCTGAGACTATGGGTTTTTTTTCCCCCATATTGAGAAAATACTGACTTTCTCTTCACCTGAGATTTAGGAAAGGACATTGAAAACTAGGTCTTAGCATCTTCTTTCAGAACTGAGATGAAAGAACAGATTTGGGATAGAGGGCTTGAACCCTCTCTTGGCACATGGAGTTCAGGAACATACAGTCTCTTGACAGAGGTGTCATTTTAGAAGTCTTTGAGATCTTTTCCTTCCACTTTTCCCATTGGAAGGCGGATTCCAAACCCAATTAATGGCTAGGAACTTCATTTGCATTCCTAGCCTAAATATATTCACGAACAACCTTTATCCATTTGTTTTGTGACACCATTACCTTTTATCTTGAATAGTTCTTTATTAATAATTAATAGAGTATTAATTAATATTTAATAGAGAGCAAACATATCCTCCCTTACCTTTCCCCTTAGCTGTTTCACTTCATTTTGCTAGACTAAACAATCTAAGCTCCTCTAATCTCCCTTGAAGAAAAAAAAAAGCTCTCTCCAAACTGATTTTTGCAGACTTTTTCTACACCTGGTCTGTTTTCATTTTATGATGATGATGGTCAAACTCCAGCTTGCAAAATGCATGTGGCTCATAAGCTCTTACAATGTGTTGCTTCTGCTGATTATTCAGTGTTAGTGCTGCTGCCCAAAATGCAAGAGAAGTGTATTGCCAGCACCACAAGGTAAGAAAATGGAATAAATAGGCACAGGATCAATGTACAATGCTGTGGTACACGTGATGCTTCTAGTATGAAGAAGCAGCTTCCAGCTCTTCTGTTTATTCCACTGTGCTGGCAGGAGCTCTGGGCCAAGGATGCAGGAGCAAGGTAGGACATGGTATTTCACTGGGGAGGTGTGCAAAAGTGGGGAGGCTGATCAGGTGGAAGCAACATTTTTAGAGAGGTGCAGGACACAAAATGTGAAGGTGAGGAGGATGCATCCTTTGAACCCCGGCCATCTTGCAGTGGATTTAGGGACCATTGCTCAGATGAAATGTTCATGCAGGTGGTGTGGAGCCCAGCTGTCCTGCTGGCTCCACCCTAGGAGGTGTCTCTGTGGCAGGCTGCAGTAACACCTGAGCTGTGTGAACACACCAGCCACGGCGCTGGGAGGCTGCTTTAGGGTGATATTCCACCTGGGCTGATTAGCCCTTCTCACATAGCCAGGCTGCTCCCAGTGTCAAGGCTGGCAGCTGTGGTCAGCTCGACTTTGGGTATCACAGCCAAGCATTGTAGGCTTAGACGATTGGCATATAAACAGCAGAAAAATCTACCAGAGTCTGGAGTGTTTGTCAGGTACGTAAATATCTCAGATTATTTTTCCCTAAATTATCCCTATGGGGATCGTTTATGCAGCAGTTTTATAACTAGTTTTTGCATAAAATATAGTCCTGGTACCCAGGTTATCTTTTATGTAGTCAAACATTTTATTGTTTGCATGCTAATCTAAACTCTTCATCACTGAATGCCTTCAGCAGCCGTAGTCTGGTTTTCCTATGGTGCTTTGCTTTGGAAAAGAAAACGAATGTGTCTGCTTTTCTTAATCATAAATTCGGTCTCCTGCATCTTTGTTATAATTCTTTTGATGTGAACAAAACCCCAAATCCATTTTTTGTGAAATTTAAATAGCTAGTATATTTAAGAATGCATATGTGCTAACAATGAGCCCTCTGCAGCTGGATGCTTAGTGAAAGCTGGGGCAACGTCTGTGTTTAAAGAGTTCTTTCAGTTTCCATATTTTACTCTTGATTGTGCCTGAGATATCATCTCCAGCCTCGAAATAAGTACAGGATTTGCTGTTGCAAAATGGTACAGTGATCAATTCAGACCTCTAGTTTACTTTATTCAGGAGCCTCTTTTTAATGCCTTATAGAAAACTATAACCCTCATAGGGGAGCCTGGATGACAAAGGGAGCCTGGGTAACACAGGATTTACCGGTCACTGGAGTTTGTTGGGCTGTACCAAAGTTTCGGATGTAAGTCTGTCTCACTGAAGGGTTCATGGAGTCATGGCAATGAAGAGTAACACTCCTAAGGCACACCCATCCTATAATGTGAGGGCTGAAACAAATCTCTTTTTCCATATTTTCCTCTTTTTTTTTTCCTTCCTACAAAGATTTAAATTCAAGATCGGAAAAAAAAAAAAAAGAATTGAAAGTCTCTGCTGCAGAATGATACCTGGAACGATAATTGGATCAAATGAATAATGTGCATTTTTACTCATAGTCTGAAATGTCCTAGTTTGTGTGATGGATTAATCACCGTTTCCTTGTGAATTATGTCATCACTTTCAAAATGATATCTTAGTTTCCATAGAGTGGCTGAAACCATAGACAGCTGCCTTATTAACTGCTTGTTCATAACAGCTCCATGAAACTAGAGTTTTAGTTAGTGGTAATGGTTAAAGAAGGTGGGGAAAAAATCCCAGGAGGTCTTGAAATCCCAGTTTACTTGAAATAACCACTTTCATCAAGATGCAGTTGTCAATTTTTAATTGTGTGTTGCTGATTCATGTATGGGGCTTGTTGAATAAAGTAATCATGGTCACAGTTAATCAGGACATATCTGATTCCCCCTCAAAATCAGGGAAGCCCAGTGGTGGCAGATACAGATCTCATCTCAACTGTATCCTGTATTTAAAGAAAATACAGCTGGGAGCAATAGTTACTAGCATTAGTGACACTCAGCCAACATAGACAGTGCTTTGGATTCCATTAGAAACTGGAAAACATCACAGTTCACAAAATGTAGGGACCAAATTTTTTTTGTAATAGCTCATCCATTTGTCATATTTTTTTTAAAGCTGTAAATGAGCATGTTACAAAACTGGATAATTTTAGATTAAGATAATTACCACGTGGGCTTCAAAAGGTGGGGGAGGGGGAAACCAGCACTTTTGCAAACTGTTCCCAAATAGACCTTTGATAAGAGAAACGAATAGGGAAACACCCAAAAGAGGGAAGCATTTGTAAAAGAAGGGAGGAAGGGAGGAAGGGAAGGAAAGGAAATTGAGTAAATACTATTAAATATTTGCTTGGGCTCTCTGACATATAATAAATATTGTCCAAACCGCAAAATGTGCAATTCTGTAAGACAGGCTCAAAACACTACTATCAAATCCTCTGGCCTGCTGAGAGTGTTCAGCTTACCATAATTTAGAGTTTGTCATTAATAACTGACATGCTATGTTGACATATTTCTTTTTCTATCATGTATTTGAGATTTTAATCAAATTGGTCTTTGCATGCTAAAAACATGATCATTTGCTAGGAAATTTCATTGGGCAGGAATAAATACATTGAGAAATAATAATTCTGAATGCTGAAAGTCAGCTTTAGACTTCTGTGTATTTTCTCTTACATTTAGTTTTCCATCATCTTTGTGTAGGACTATGATGTGTAAACTCTTTTCCCAGCACAAATTTGGGTTATAAATCTAAGTCTCCAATATCATGTTCCAGAGCAAATAAAAAGAAATCAAATTTGTTGAGTCAGCATTTTTTTTTTTTTTTTTTCAGTTCAGAATCAACTTCTGATTTTTGATTTATTAGTCTATTCCCATTGACTAGTGACTGAAAGGCTAATGCAGGGACAGCCGCACTGGGTCACATCAAAAGTCAGTCTAACTCAATGCTTGGTCTTCAGCTCTGAAATTAAAGCCTTGGAAAGAGCACAAGAGGATAGGCAGGTATCACTATTTCCAAAAATGACTTTGTATTGCTGCACTTCATTGCTCAAAGAGTAGCTGAGCCAGAGGTGATAGCCCTTGACAGGTCATCATTCCTACAAATTGGTCCAGTCAGCTTTTCAAAGTGTGTAAACTTCTAGCAACTACAGCTTCCCATGGCAAGGACTTGCACACAATTTAATGATGTGCTGTATGAAGAATCGCATCCTTTTGCTGGTTCTGTAACATGCTTGTATCATGTGATACGCCCCTGTTCTTCTCTGTAGCTTCAGATAGGATGAACAGATTCCTTTCCACCCTCTTCATTCCTCTGATGATTCTGTGAATGTCTGTCACATCCCATCCTTAGTCATTGCCGTCCCAGGCTGAAAATAACTCTGTGTAGTTATTTTCACCTGGAAGATGCTCCATGCCATTGCATGTACTTGCCATCTTCCTATTGGTCTATTCAATTTTTCCACATCTTTTTTGGGTAGAGAAACCAGGAGACAAGGCTGAAACGTCTGCAATGAGAGAATGGTATTTCTCTTTGTTTTCCATTCCTTTCCTAGTGATTTGATTTATTGTTCTGGTTTAACCCCAGCTGACATCTAGGCACTACACAGCTGCTCACTCACTTTCCCCTGGTGGGATGGGAAAGAGAATTAGGTGAGTAAAGTGGGAAACCTCGCAGCTGAGTTTAACAGGTAAAGACAAAGCCAGACACAAAAGCAAAGCAGAGCAAGGATTTCATTCACCACTTCCCATGGGCAGGCAGGTGCTCAGTCATCTCCAAGAAAGCAGGGCTCCATCATGCCTAATGGTGGCTTGTCAAAAAACAAACACCATAATTCTGAACATCATCCTCCTTCTTCCCCCAGTTTTATATGCTGAGCATGATGCCATATGGTCTGGGATATCCCTGTGGTCAGTTGGGGTCAGGCCGTGTCCCCTCCCAGCTCCTTGCACACCCCCAGCCCTCTCTCTGTTGGGGTGAGAGGCAGAGAAGCCCTGACTCAGTGTCAGCACTGCTCAGCTGTAACAAACACATCCCTGTGTCATCAACACTCCTTTGGTCACAAATCCACATCATAGCCCCATAACAGTTGCAGTGAAGAAAATTAACTCTATCCCAGAGAAACCCAGCACATTTACTTTCATGAGCACTGAGGTGAGCAGTTTGAAGGGCTGACTGTTGTGACTCTGAAAGCTCATTTGTGCCTGATAATAGCCTACCTCAGACTTCATCACACTGTGTACAAAGTCATGATTGTTGGCTTTTTCCACTTGTCCAGCACTCTAAAATTACATGTTTTCAATTTTACCTGCTATTTAATTGCTTGGGTTCTGAGCTACAAAGGGTGCACCTGTACTGGTGGTGTAGGAACAGGAGGTGCTTTTGAAGCAAATCTCCTGATTGTCTCTACTTGCCATGTGTTTGTACACACAGAAGATGGCTTCGATTCCTTTCATATGTAATCAAACCAAAAGATAAGCTTCTGAAGTTCAGCTTGGGTGTCCTATCCTCAGACATTGAACCCATGGGAGTAGACTGGAATGAGTCCAAATTAAATTAAAAATAAAATAAAATAAAATAAAATTATGAAATGTGGATCATGTGTGGTCTTCAGCAGCAGCGATTTCACTGTACACATCTGCTCCTGTTGATCCTTGGTTCTTCCTGGTTTTAACAGGGCTTCAAGTCTTACTGCAGTGCTTCACCACTTGCCCTTATCTTTACCTTCCAGAGCAAATTAGTGTCATCTATGGGGTTTTAAGAAAAGGCAAATATTATCCAGTTTGGGTTCAAGATGTTAGACCAATATCATTGAGTAGGGATATGTTTTCCTTCTAGATCTTCTTATATGTACCATTTCTTACCAGCAATTTCCCACTACTGTGCCTGATACTCTGAGTTTTTCTTAGGAACTAATTAAAAAATAATTTTAAAAAATCTTGGCTGTTTCCTGTAGATATTCTCTGAACTATAATAGTCAGGATGAATATTTCACTGTCTGCTTTATATTATTAATTTTTCAATGAAAGAGAAGTTGCCAAAAGTAAGGAATGGAAATACATGAGTTTGAGGGAATGGAAATTCTTTAAAATTGGTATAATTCATAGCTGATTTTCAACATTTGATTTAATGGGAAACAAAAACAGGGACTGGTCTTGAACAAATATGATGTTGAGGAGTGATGAACAAGCTGGTGTGGTTTATATAAATCGTCTTGCTAACCTTGTGGTGACAGCAGTGATTATGATATAAAACCTTTTTAACTTGCAGGATTATCACATTTTGCAGTGCTCTGTCTTTCTGTTTCATTAGGCAAAATTTCACTTACTGGCGCATTTGATTGTGGGTCTGAAGGAACCAATTTTCTGCTCCTTTTGAGATGGAAACTCATCATGCTGGACTTCTATTTACGACCTCTTGACAATGCTTATATTTTATTTAGGAAATTGTTTTCATTACTTCAATTTGCTCAACCAAAAACCTCCAGGCACTTCATTCAACTTTAGATACGCAGAGTAGGATAAATGCATAAATTGACAGAGTGCAATGATTTATGATTAATTTAACCTTCTGCTGTTTTGATGTTTAGTTTTTCCCATCTATCACACTTGGGATTGAAGTAGCCACGGTGGAGGAGTACAAAAAGGCATATGATGTGCCCTAGTCATCTGTCTATGAAACAGCTGTCTGAGAATTCCTTCTGTGAAACTTCTGCTTACTGTGAAGCCATAACTGGCCTCGTAAATACATGAGGATCTGTGATGCAGTGCTCCTTGGTGTCTCTTAATTATGGTGTGAAATCCACCTTGAGATTAGAAGCAAACAGTCTGAGAATTTTTCAGGCAGGTATTTTTTGAAAACTTAAAAGAAAATAAATGTAGTATTATTATTATATTGAGTAACAGCCTTCCCTTTGTCAAATGACAAATGTGCTTCACAACTGCAATCTTCTTTGCAGTTGTTCTGCCAAAACTGCTAATAAATTAAATCCTTATTGTTAGGCATATTTATGAAATATTTGTTTAATTCCTGAGCTATGTGCCTTTTTTTAGTACAGTTACAGAATTAACATTCTTGTGTTGCATATTTATAAACCTTAAATATCATTAACTTCGAATCACAGAATTAAGTGGTAACTCTGATTATTCTTTTATTGTGAGAATGGAATAGGCATCTGTTCATTGAGTTTACAAGATAACATCTGGTGCGGAGGGTGACAAACAGCGAGCTGTTCTGCAAACTCAGTGCCAGAAGATGACTTTTAAAGCAAAGTCTGTGCTGCAAAGACAATGCTGCAATGCTTGGACAGAATTCAGAGGATGTGTGCTGCAAGGGGATCTCAGCCATGCTGTCAGCAGGCAGGAGAAACGCTCCCCTCTCATCTCTTGCTGTACAAACAGGGTTAGGCACCTGCTATTCTCGGTGCTCTTCTTGTAGGTATTGACAGAGTGGTTGAGACAGGACTGTGCTGAGTCTCTGACTCCTTCAAGTGACTGCCACACCTACCCCACTCCGAGGGGTATTGATGACAGAGACCTTGTCTGCTTACACCCTGCTTGCCTGAGGGGTGCCTCTAGCTCAGTATGACTGGGGAAACTGAGTTCTTGTGTCTGCTCTGCTCCCCTCTCAGTTCACCACAGGGTGTGCTCTTTCTAGCAGCTTGAAAGGGTCTAGGTGTGTCCTGTCTGAACAGTTCTACAGCAACAGAGCAGCATCCATAATATACACATATTAATTTTATTGAAAAAGGACTTACATAGCCAGCTAACAAATCCATGTGATCTGCTGATGAACAGTTTTCTTATAGGTATGAGTATATCATGTAAGGAAAACCATGTAAGAATTGAAGCAACAGTAAATCAAAAAGCAATTACATGCAATCAAACAAGGAGCCAGTTAAAAGCCTACAGAAGTGGTAACAGTGTAAACACAGTCCGTCCAGATGGGACAGTGCAGACCTACTTTTAGCCCTATCATGGCCCCATTAATATGAGTATAAACTTTAGTTTACTCTGTCTTATTTGCTTCAGATTATTTGAAATAATCTCTTTTACTTAAAAAATTTTCCCTCTCTGCCTGCCGTGTCATTTCTCTTTCTTTACCTAGTTAAGCTATTCAGAAAAATACATCATTTTGTTTCTTTTAATGATCTGAAGCAGAATTCTTGAGTCTGTACTGCTTATTCTTCAAGCACTCTTTTCTGGCCCAGAGAGGCTTTATGTAATTCATGTTGCCACAGTGTTGGAAAATATTATTGGGAAGGGAAAGAGGAGTTTTGGTTGTGTTAGAGCATTAAAACATTGCTTTCACTCTGCATCTTTGAAAAAAAATAATGTACTTCTAACAATGCTGCATGGAATCTCAGCTGGAGTTGACTGTATGTAGTATGTACCTCATGTTAGATTTATATTTAATCTGACTGTAGGCAACCAAAAGCAGATGCAGCATTGGTTGTATAAGCTGAATATAAAGGCAGTCACTTTGACAAGACAATCCTTAACAAAACACTTCTTTCCTATTCAGTTTTCAGATTATTATGTTGTCCTAAAGGACTGATGACAAGTGATCATGCTGTTTTGATGGGGGTTTCTGACTGACATCGGATTTCATTTGTGGCATTAGTATTGGAGGGAAGGGTCACAGGTTGGTTATGGTTCATTGTACCTGCCTGTCTCACTCAGCAGCAACCAGGAAATGTCCAGTAATTTTCTGGTTCTATGCTTCTTTTAGCATTTTAATATTTCAGATGGGTAAAGTGCAAGTTAATCATGTTTATGCATTAATAAAAGGTACATAAAGCGTTTCAGTTAGTCAGTTAAATGGAATTATTTCAGGCAATAACCCCAAGTGATGTTTTGAATACACTTCATATAAATTAGATCCATTAAATGGGACAAAAGTGATGTTTTGTAGGCATCCACTACTAATTGGCATGTTCTCTAATGCAGCCACTCTGAGCAGACACTGGTAGCTTTCCTTCATGGTCCACATTTTCCCATGTTGTTTGTATGTATTATATCCTCGTGTTGCGAGTAGCTCACATGCTCCCAGTTTTCCCTTTCCAGTCCAGACCTCCATAGACTGAAAAAATATAATTTCAAAAGCTCAAGAATCATTCAGCTCTTCTCAGAGGATGATGGTCTAATAGTCTGCATGGATTTCCAACCCATCAGGTGCCCAGAGATGAAAGGTACCTTCTCCCACTGCAGTTCCTACTTGCTCTGTCTCTATGCAGAGCTGTTTTCAGGCTTAGAGGTGGTTGTGGGGATAAAACTGAACAAAGTAATTCTTTCTGCCCTTTTGGCCTGCCTCTAATGGTAGAGAAGAGGAATGTATTACCCTGTCTATCGTCATTTGCATCAGAATGATGCCTTGAAAGGTGGCCCACTCCTTTGCAATGCATCCATAAAGGAAACAGGCAGAGGAAGGACTAAAGGGAAGGGGCTAACTCAGAGGAAGAACTGTTTAATTCTGTGGTGGATTTTGAGCTATGTTTTTGTAGAAAATTAAGGGCATAATCAGTTTGAATAATGTAAATTAATCTTTTTACATAACATAGCAGTCTTCTTCCCCCAAATTAGCGTTAAACCCCATCTATAGTAACTAATGCTATCATCTGTCATAAATATTTGGACTCTTGTTTTTCCTCAATAAATGATGATTGCATTAAGTAAATATTTAGCAATTAGATAGCATATCTATTTTGGCTTTCTTCTCCACTTGTGTCTTTGAGAACACCACAAAAAACTCAAAACTCTTTTTGGCTCTCCCATGCTTTCCACTTTTTTCTGTGTAAATATGCAGTTGAAATTTCCTGTTGTATGCTTCTGAACTCTGCAGTGAAAAGGCAGTTTAAAAGCCAGGCTATGCAGCTTAGAAAGGATAAAGGAAATGAGGAACAAAACCAGTCTATAGCTCCAGTAGAAATGTGGTTACACAGCAGAACAGCATAGTTGCATTTTGCAAGTCAGATTTTCTGCATTTCTCCTATAAGCAAACCTATGGGAAAAGAAAAATAAGAATCTAGTGACCAGAGATATGCTGGAATTTTAGATGGTCATTAAAGACTGCAGAGTCTGTTTTGAGAGGTGATAAATGCTTCAGCTTTTACTGTTTATGTTCTTTGGTGCAGAACTCCTTGCAGAACTGAAGACACAAATAAAAACATTCTGGTTTTATTCATGTACATCTTTAGTGTGTCCATTATTGTAGGCAGAAAAACCTCCACCTTCCCGCATTTTATAAGCTTCAGGCATAGACAGAATAAATATGTACTTGAAAGCATAATACAAAACATCACAAATTTTGGTTTAAATGTGAAAAAATTATATTCCCTTTTGTCATCTGAAGGCAACAAAGCTTACATACGTAGTCATTGTTTTATTTAAATCTAGACTAGCAGTAGCGTCGTCCAATTTTAGCCTCCACCCTCAGCGATATATCTTGTTCTCTAAAAGGTGTTTTGTCTCTCCAGTGAGAACTCTTTTTGTTCCTAAACAAAGCCCTGAAAAGGTCACATTGGAAATTTGAGTTCCAGGTAATTCAAATGTAAGCCTAAGTTAAAAAATGATGTGTCTGCAGCTTGCCAAGTGCTATTAGAATCTACAGTGTTAGTTTAGATTCAAGTCGAATAGAGTAGTATCCATTGGGAAATTATGCTTTCCTGAGAAGCATGTATGGATTTTTTCTTTCTGTATACCTTTCCAATAAATATTATGATAGCAAGATTCTGTTTCCCATGAATTCTTTATTTAGGTTAAGTATTATGTGTGAACTCTGATTTCATGGTTTAGTCCTGATCAAAGTAGTTGATTTTTTTTTCTTTTTTTTTATTTATCTGGTAGAGATTGTATTAAAACACTCAGCAAACTCACATGACAGTCCAAATAAACGTGATTTGTAATCGCAAAAGTCCAGTTATATAGCAAGGAGTAGAAAATACTTGAAACTGCAAGGGAGGAAGAATTTTGCTTTTACTACTCAGATCCACAGTTGAGAACTGGAGGCACAAAAGTGAAGTTTGTGGGTTGAGATAAGAAAAATTTACTGGAAACAGCAGTGAGATAAGAAAATGAACAGTAACAGCAACCAGTGTACAAAAGAGAGAATGATTCATATGCAAAATGCCTCCTGCAGACCCTGGGTGACAATGAACAGTGAGGTGGATGGCTTAACCCTCCTGTCACATTTCCTTCACCGAAACCCCTGCTCCTCCTCTGGGATGCCAGAGAATCCCTTACTCCCACCCTGGTGATGATGTGAAACGGTAGAGAATGACCTCCTGGCCATGCCCCCTCAGCCACACCCCTCTCTCTTTTTTGCAAGATTAAACCTCATGTTCCTTGTTGTGTTTCTGGAGTCTGGTGCGCACCTGTTCATTCCTGAGAGACTTTGATCAGCATAGCTCTGTCTGCTTCTGTGGGATATAGGGATGCATAACTTCCCGTAGGCTCTGGTTCATCCTGGTCTTTGCAAGTTGCTTACCTGTGCTTCAGTCCAACAGCCATCTGTCTCTGGGCAGAGTGTAAGCTAACAGAGCACTGAAAAGCACTTCCACCTGAAGGTGGCTGACATCAGTTGTGGGTTTGGGAGGCTTGGAGTTGCAGTTCGGACAGAGTTTGAATGCAATATCAGAGTTGCAGAAGGGCTTCCTATGCCTTGTGCCATCTGTCTGAATGTGCTGGCATTCAAAGCATGAATGAAATTCTTCTTGAGTATTTTTCACTCAAAACTAAAAATAAACATTAAAGTGTTAAAACTAATAGAATAGAATGGAGAACGCTGTTGCTAAGCATCGCTTAAAAGGCCATTCTTCTCTGAAAAGTGTTGATAAATACAGTGCTATGTGACTCAGGAGATCTAATCCCAAAGTGTATTCAGAATGCTATCTTCAAATGCTAACAATAAAAATAAAGGTTTTTTTCCCCCTTATATTTTGTTAGCACAGCATAGTCAACATTGCTAAACATGAGCTCTCTATTAGTTTTCACCTGTCAATAGAGTGGTCTTGAATGTTCTTCGTACAAACCCAAAATCATCCCCTGTGTTGTTCACCAATGCAGTGGCCATTGCATGATCCAGGCAAGGTGAAGGATGAGGCTGGAAGGGACACAAGTGAGCAAATTGGAATCACACCATTGTTTTTTACTATTAGAACCTCCAGAAGTTTTTCAACCAGTTTAGAAAATGCCAGTTTGGTGAACTGGAAATATTTCACCTATGAGACATGGAGTTTGATCATCATTAGGAGCAGTGCTCCTCAGTCCAACTGAGAACATCAA
Organism: Acanthornis magna; assembly: GCA_036785705.1. NCBI lineage: Eukaryota > Metazoa > Chordata > Aves > Passeriformes > Acanthizidae > Acanthornis > Acanthornis magna. The sequence goes on from JAWUZG010000090.1 coordinate 23,144,065, forward strand.
TTCTGTCAGGAGCTGGGGCTATAGTGCCATAATCTGCAGCAGGATTTCCACATTTCTTGGACAAGAAGTGGAGAATCAAGGAACTCAGATATGTGTCATGCTTTTTGACTCCATTACAGAGACATGGAGACCAAGTGAAAGCACCTTGTTGCAAAGCTCTCCTGACAAAGTTAGACTCAATCACATACGTCCCAGGAAACTGAAGATTTCTAGGGGCAGGCAAGGATAGAGGATTCCATTTTCAAGATGCAGCTGCACAAATTCCTGAATTGCCCAGGGATGTTGTCGTAATCAAAACATGGTACATGATACCACTAATACCAGAAGCATAAAAAGTTTTTAACCCACCTTGCATTAATGGGGAATGCAACCTTTCTTCAACAGGAAGAAAGATCAATAGAAAAAGTAAAGAGACTTTGAACTGAAGCCAATTGGCAGGAAAAAAACCACTTGCACTGGAATCTTCAAATAAAGATATTGAACCACGCTTAATGGCAAAATATGATTTTATTAATTGGGACTCTCTGTCAAAATCCATTGAAAAACGGGCTGAGTACTGAGAGAAAAGTTCATGTCCCTTGCCGCTAAGGTCACTTTGTAACTGGAACATCCCTGTGGGCATCATGGAGCACAGCAGCACAGCCCCAGGCTTGAGCAACATCCATTGCAATGTGCAGATCATCTCAGCTTTACTCCTCTGAAACCCCTGAAGAACTGCACAACTGTCAATTTTTGGCTTTCCAGATTGTTCAGTGATGGGCAAGTGAGTGACTGAAACACATCTCACTCATCTCAGGACAGCCTTCAGGTTTTTGGGCATGTATATATACCTGCTCTCTTGCAGAAATGTTATACACTAGAACTAGAAAGAAAATCTCACAATCATTTTTACAGGGAGGCAGACCTAATGTCATCTATCCCCTATGGCTTCTGAGCATCAGATTTGACTGCTCATCTAAATACAAAGATGAGCTCTGCCATTTTATATTTGTCTCTTCCCCAACCTGTGTTGCCCTTTTACTCTGAATGTCAAATCTTTCTTGAAAATACGTCTGTCATTATGTGGGGCTTCTTGTTCATAATCTTTCCTGGCACCTTGAAGTTTTGCAACATTAACAAATGCTCTCTTAACATATTTGCTCTCTTAACAAATGGGTGAATATGGCAACTGCAGAGCATAACACAAAGGGGCTTTTTTCATGATTCGAAATACGCTTTATGCTGGCTGGTAAGACCCCAGAATCAAGGAGGAAGTTTGATAAAGTTTAAACCTGCCTGAGTAGTTTCTCTCAGAAATGTGCCTGTCAGTAACAAATTTATTGAAGTAGTGGAGTTGTTCCATTTACCTGTTACTATGTTACTGTATCAAAGAGAGAGGCGGAGTGGAGCCCACCTGCAGTGCTGACACCCTTGAAATAGCATTTTTAGCAGGGATTTACTGCTGGGAAGCCACCAGCTCTAGTGTGTGTGTGTGTGTGTGTGTGTGTGTATGCGTATGTATGCACAGACACACAGAAGACTGCCTTGTTTGCAGAGCAGGTGCAGTTCTTTTACCCATGCTGGATGTATGTGTCTTCTGTGGCCTCTTGGTTCAGTTCTGCACCGAGCTGGAGCTGGATGATGTTAGGATTTTGGGTGGATGGTGTGGTTAATCCAGCTTTGTGCACCACCAGTTTAGAAACACAAAAGCATGAAGGACTCCACCGCAGTGGGCACTGCTCATCCCGAGACTCTGGCACAACAACTGAGGAGTTAGTCACACAATATTTCTTTAGGAACTGCAGCTACTGAACAAGTGGCTATTTTACTGTCAGCTGTGTTAAGGAAATTAGTTTTCTTACACTTTAAATCTTGCCTCCATGCTTTTCCCTAATGCTTTTGAAGAACTGTGATCCTCCCCAATTGTTGTAGCCTGACAAGGTGTGTATTAGCGAAAGGGCAAATGTGGAACACAATGTTGTGATGAATATTATGTTTCAGCTGCTTTTCAGAAGGAACTTGTAAACCAGATAAATTTTGTCTGCAAACAAAGAAACTATAAAGCAGTCACAGATGTTGTTTCTTTTTAAGCACAGTGTAAGTAGGAGTATTCATAAAACTTTTATGGACTGTATCTGTATTTTTTTTCTGTAATGTTATAGGAAAAGAATTAATAACTCCCTTCCATCATCAAAGAACAAATAGAATTTTGCCCTACTTTCATGGTGAAAGAAATAAATTCTAAATATATTTCTATATATGCATCACTGTATGATTCCTGGTAGCCTGTAAAAATAGGTGTTGACTCTTGCATCACCTGTGATTAGTTAGACTAGTCTCAGAGAAAATACAGAAATCTTGACTATACCTCACACATATAGTGACTGTAGTCACATATGGTCAGTGACACTAAAGATCCTTTTCTCCTATGAGTACATTTTATGTAGGTGCATCATGTTTGCATAGCCATAAATTAGCACAATGAAGCCTTATGGTACTCAAATTTATTTTTCACGTAAGGGACTAGCATTTTTTAAAGTTTTGAATGTATTTCAGTTTTTATCCCAAAAGATTTTACAGAATCTCTTTGAGTCTTTTGTAGTTAAGGCTTTGACAGTGGTTAGGTTAGAACTTGACTTTTGCTGATTTGTAACAATAATTTACATACATGTAACAGAATATCAGATACTTGAAGTTACTGCTTCAATTATCATGCTTGGAAGTAAGAGCAGTTTCTAAGTGAATACAACTTGGATACTTCTATCAGAATTAAACAAACAATAGTAAACTGGAAAAAGCCATTTTCTACAATCTGATGGAGGTATCTTTAGAACATAAAGACCCTTGGTGTTTGCAAGCAGTTGCTGTGTATGTAGTTGTGTAGTTTAGTGCCTGATTCATCTACAGCTGAGCAGCAGATTTGCTGTGAACTAAAATTAAAGATATTATATCAGAAAATTACAAGTATTTCCAGTTTGCTAGACTTCTTTCACTTCTTGCCTGAGCAGACTTCTGCCATACAGCTTAGAAACATACAATAAATACATGAAATAAAATTTCTATCAGTCAAACCAGCACCCTCTAAACATACTGTGTGTAAACCATGCGCAGTTTTCAGACTATCCTTTATGGCAGCTTTTTCCAAAGGTCATGCAGCAAGAAAAGCCACAAGGGTGCCATTCAGCAGAAACAAAGGAATGCCTCTTTTCAGTTTTGCATTGTACAGAGTTCTCCGTTTGAAATGGTAAGTCTCAATAAAAGGTACAACGCAAAAGTAAATGCTGGGCGAAAACCTCCTTCATAAGTCTGTCTGTAAGTGTCCCACCTGTAGCTCTCTCAGCAGATAACAGTGACTGAAAAAAGAAGTAAGAGACCTTCTTCATTCTGAGGGTAAAGTGAAAGATGGGGAATATTCAGAGTTTGTGTGTCCTTGGAAGTTTAGTAAAACGGAGAAACCACCAAATCAAAACAGCATCCAGGGGATACTCCTATGCTTCTTTTGTTATTTTTGGCATTGAGTTAATGCCGAGGTTTTATACTTTTATCACCTTTCTTTCTTCCTTGCTTCCCTTCTTTCTTTTCCACCCCAGGCCCCCTTAAGGAGCAGAAAAACTATAAATACTTTACTGATGCCTTTGTGGTATTAAACCACTTTTGAAGCACCTTTAAAGCTGTTCCTAAATACCTCAACCTTGCTAAATCACTTTAACAGTACATTCTTATCTGTGTATCTGTCAAAGTAGGTAGTCATGGAGGCTTATCTGTGCGTGTTCGATATCCTAAATCTGTCTAAGATAAGGACAACAAGGAAAAAGGGATAGAAAATTGTAAGGTGTATGAAAATGTTAAAAATGATGAGAGAAATTTATGTAAACCCGTTTAATTTTAGTGATCTTGGCCTCTCTGTTTGAAAGGTTAAGTGACAGGTGGATTTTGTTTTGCCCACATTTGAACCTCTCCAATGCAGATGTCTGCAGTGGTGGTACTTGCCTGAAGGTCTCAGCATAGCTAGACGAGAGAAACAGGCATGTCTAAAATAGGTCAGATGAACTGGCTGCCAAAACTCACCCATTTCTCTCTTGTGCCTGTAAAAAGAGCCTCAGATGCTAAATATCTGTTTTGCAAATGTCCAGTGTTCAGCAAGATGAATCCCGCTCATACTGTCTCACAGATATTGATGAGCAAAATATATTAAGCAATGGGAGAGGTGTTAACTGCAGTTCAGATATAAAGGTCCTGCTTTAAAAACAAAAAAATCATTGTCAGATCAGACACGGAAGAAAAAGAATGGAACAAAGGCAAGATTTTATCTGTTTTTTGGGAAGTAGAGGCATGGTTAACAGGTTAAATCAGTTTCAATCATCCGGAAATTAGCCATCCCTGAGGTTAATGGGAAAGCTGAATTTCCCAGGAGATACTTCTTGTCCCAGTTGAGCTTTATCAAATACATTGACCTATTTTTTGGTGTCCAGGCTGGGATATTGATTTTTTCAGGGTATTTCATAGCATTTTATATGTTCCAGACACAATGGATAATGGTTTCAATCTATAGCTGTGCTCCTGCCTTGTCACCTCCAACCCAAAATGAAGTTGTCTGATTTGCATAGCTCATCCAGCACCCCCAAAATAACTTTTAACTGGCAAATGAAGAAACTGGCTCTCCCCACTGAAATTCCACTGCCTTTACATATGACCTTTTTTTTTTTTTTTTTGTAATTCCACCTTCTATTCCCAAAATACCTTCAGCCTTCTGCAATTAAGTAGCTGTGAGTCCTTCAAGGAAATAAAGTCTTCTTCACTTTTCACCTTAAACCTAGTCAGTAAAAATAACCAATACTGAACTGCTGAATGAACCAAACACTAACGTAGAGTCTCATGCCTTATCTTTATCCTGTTTAAAGGGGTTATAAAAAATGCCTAGATTGGGATATTGCTTGCCTCCTGAGAGTTTAACTTAAGGCTCCTATAGTGTCTCTTCTTTTAAAATGCAAACTAAGTAAAGGTATTTTACATACTACCACTCACAGGCTAACTGTAGGTTAAGATGTCTGGATTCACAGTTCATACCTCTCCCATTTGAGTTAGTTGAACAAATGATGATGATAATAAGCTGTCTGCCTTCTGTAGACACCAGAAATTAAAGGAGGACTAAGACAGTAATTTTCTTTGGGAATTTCAGAGGTATTTTGTTAAAACCAAGGAATGTGAGAAGTCAAGCTCTCTAGGATCAATTCCACATTCTGAAGAGAGACATGTAACCATTATTTACAGACTCGTTTGACTTTTACGCCTTCCAAGCTGATGGTTTTTCTGCCACTCATATGTTTTCTCCCCATACTCTGTCCCTATTTTTACCCCTCTTTTTTCTTTCCGTCTCTTTCTACATCTTTTATTCACCTTGGTGTCTTTTCCATCCACTATTTACTTCTTTGCACGCAATTAGGATGATTAAGTTTAGTCAGTCCTTTTTGAGTCATCTGAAACACAGACATTGGCATTTGAGCCAGCCTCTCAGAGCTTCCTCTGTATCCTCTGCAGAGAAATAAACCTTTCCAGGCACAGCTCATACCATCATCAAAAAACACAGGTAAGATCAGATATAGCTAAAATATAGTGCCTAAGATCAGTTAGCCCTCATGGAAAACCTCTTTTTCCCATTGACTGTAAAGAATGTATTCCAGATCATAATGTCTCCTCTTCTAAGAGGCAAAAGGTAGGGCACAAGAATCCTCTCTGGAGCTTTCTCCAATGTCAACAGGGCATTAGTTCAGGGGAAAGAGTGGTCACAAAGACAAGGATTCTTTGTAGTCTTAGGGGCAGCGCCCAGGGTCAGCAAGAGTGGTCCTGGATAAGATCAGTTTAATATGTGCAGTTGAGGGGCTGGAGTTTCATGCACTGAGCTACACTCCATTGCAGACATCATCTATGGAGAATTTGGTGCTACCAAAACTCTGATATGTGAGGATGTGTGAATTCTCTCCTGAGAGCAGGGAAAAATAATTTTTCAGACCACAGCTCTGTGCAGACAAATTTGAGTAGGCTCTCACAGATGTAGCAAATGCAGCCTTGCTTGACCCTGTTCAATATGTGTGTTTTCCCGGAGACAGTGGAACATTAAAAAAAAATAAAATACACAGAAAAAATATCTCTGTCAACTATGTTCTCAGAAACAACCGAGTTGTTTAAATGAACTAGCACAAGTTGATCTTAATTTTTGACCTTCTGGGAGCAGGATGACAGGAGAGGACAGGTGAGAGAGAAGAGCCTGAGGCAGACATCTCACATAGAAACCTTCAGCCTTTATGGCTGGTGAAGCTCTAAACTACGATTACAGATCTACAAGATTATTCAATCTTAAATATGCATGTTGTTCAAGTGGTTTAAGGAGAATATTTTATCTATTGTTTTCTTTCATTACCATTCAAGGGAAAAGAACACAGTCCATATTTTCAGTTGGGATTGTTTTTATAAGTTTTAACCAGGCCAGTGGCATAACTCACTTTTCCTGGATTGTTCGTATCTCGATGTACTAGAAGTTGTTTCTAAGGGGAGACAAGCAGAAATGTCAGGCTTTTCAACCTGCTTCCATTTTCAATCCAGCCTGCTTTGCTCTTAAAATACCCAACCTTCTGGGAGCCTCTCTACATGACACGGACTATAAAAGGTATCAATAACAACAGCAGTTCCTGCTGTGGAAGGGGCTGTAATTGCAATTGCCTAGGATCTGGAGCTTCATTATAAAGAAGGAAGATATTCTGCCGTCTGGTTCTCTTGGGTATATTCTGTCTCTCCCTAACAAATCACCACTTCTAGAGTGAGTTTTCCTTTTATTTATTTTCTTATTTATTTACTTTAAAAAATAATTGAGCAGAAACCAGTGCACCTCTACAAGTGGCAGAATATCGGAATTGAAAAAAAAATGCTACTGAAAAATAATTTAAGAAATAATGGTAGTAATAATAGAAGAGTAAATGTTTTACATACATCTTCATGTTAGTCTCTGATTTAGAGCTTGATGACCACACACTTGGACTGAATTCCCAACAAGACATATTTCTCCTTGCATACATAAATAAGATGTGTTTGTATAGCTCTAAGTCCTGAGTTTGCAGTCTAGCTTGGTGCTTATAATAGAGGAATAAATATTAGTTTTAGGCTAGATAATTTTAACAACATTTGAAAAATAGGACATAATAAAATACAAACATAATATTTTAAAATATAGGCATGTATTTTCTTTACTCACAGGTATATATTTCACCTCTGTATGCAGTGACAGCTTGCTAAGGAAAAGCACATTTGCAACGTAACTTGCCTACAATCATTAACTTCTTTCTACTTTTTAAAATATTCCTTTTAAATTACTGCAAAGTAATCTCACCAGAAAAATGTTTCTGTCTCATTGTTTTTGGCACTGTGCCTTATTAAGATATTTTTAGTTGTCTGTTCTCATTTTGCAGTTCATATGAATATATGAACACCAAAACTAACTGCCCAAAACACTATTTCCTGCCTTCTGCAGGTGTTTAACTTCCACATATCGGCACTGAAGTTTATGAGATTCACAAGTTATGGGCAGCTTTTTGAAGATTGTGCTACTAACTTACTAGTCTACAAATTTAGATCAATTATTCACACTAATCAATGCATCTGTGAATATCCTGCACCAAATCAAACATTAATGATAGAAGCATTATATTAGTGTGAATGATTTTTTTTGCAAAACAGTGTAACTATGGGGAAAATAATGTCCTCTCTGAAGGCTGTAAGAGGCAAACAGACATGTTTGACTGTTCAGATACAGACCTCTGTAATTCCATGCATTGCATGTGATTTCTCCTGTTTGTACCATTCATCTTAACAAAGGAACACATTTACAAATGAGCCCCTTCTGTTACAGGTATTAAATAAAACTCAATACAGCCTAGCAATAAAATGTAACATTTAAATGCTGTTATTTTATATAGAAAATCAAGAAAGATCTGTTCTTAAAGCTATTGCTCCTAAAGCTTGGAAAAATTGTTACTGAAGTAACAAACCTCAGAATGCTGTTGGAGCTTCTGAATATCTGGGCATTTTAATTCATTTTAGTATAGCTGTGCTCCAGTTTATTCCATCCTTGGCACTCGCTGCAAAAACACTCTTGCCAACCCTGAACAAACCACCTAATCCAGTCCATCCTCCCCAGAGAGATTAATCCTTCATGTGACACTAAAAAGCAGTCAGCAACAGACATCCTTTTAGAAGCTTGACTGTTCCAAAGCATATGACTGCCGGCTCTTCCAAAATACTCCTCAGGCATCCTACTTCTGTACAGAGAGACAGTTCTTATTCTTAAAAGCATCAGCAAGGTATTCCACTACCAGCCACCAGAGAACCCACTTGGACATGCAAACAACTTTTGTGCAAGATGTTTAACCTTTAACTCTGTGCATCTGTGCATCCATCCATCCATCCATCCGTCCATCCATCCATCCGTACATCCATCCATCCATCCATCCACCCATCCACCTTTTGAAAACCTGCACTGTAGAGTCAAACAGACAGGATGATCTTAAGGACTTCAGGTATCTGGTGGTGGTTTTGGGTTCTCCAAGCTGCTAGAATCCTCTCTGGCGTCACATTTTCCTCTTGATGACAGCCAGCTTTGTACATGCCCATCTAGCTACTTAAATGTAAAAACAGGTGCACCTGGATACTCTTTCCATAGCTGCAAGCTCTCTCTGTCACAGCAGAATTATTACTATACTTTATTAAAATCAGCCTTACAAAAGGGTCTAGAATTTCAGCCTTGCAGACTGGATCTGCTCTGGTATTTGCAAAAATATTGAATTATTGCTTGGTAATTCAATAATAATTTTCTGAGGTCACTGCCTGAGAAGCGAAGAGTAGCAGAAGAGGGATCATCTGCTTATACCTGGTAAGCCCCAACACAGAGGTTGGCATTTTAGCTTGAACCCACAGAGGAGGTGGTTATGTGATATTCTGGGTAGGATGGGTATTGAGTAAATGGAATATAGACATATGTCCCCTTCTGCTACCTCTGCCACAGAGCCAGAGAGGAAAAAGGGACAGTTAACAGCACTAATATGTATGGAATTGACTTACCTTTTGTATGCAAGAGCTGGAGGTATGAATATCTATTAGTGTTTTACATGCTAGACAGTAAAATGGCATATCTTTGAAGAGGTCCTTCCCTTGTTTCTGTAGAGTCACATCTACTCCAGTGTCTACAGTAAATTCAGGCTTTTTGTTCTTACTGGGCGTACCAGAGAGTGCAACAACAGGAGGGGAAACTGGGTTTTCTTTCTTTTTACTGCAAGAGCAACAAAGTCTTTCTTTACATTTAAGTGATTGTCACTTAAGCAAATGTACTGAAGACACTAAGTCTGCACAGCTGTGGAAGAGACTACAGGTTTTGAAATCAGCAGGGTAGCAGAAGTATAAACAGTGATCTAATATTGTTTGCCAGTCTTTTGATACTAGTGATGATGCAGCTAGAGAAAGGCCTGTCTCCTTTTCAGATCCCAGTCTGATTAGTGAGAGCTGGGATTTAATTCTCTCACCATTTTCTTTGCATTTAACATGAGACAATCCACGTGAAGCCACTGGTGGACAGCAGGGGTGAGCTAAACACAGACATTCAAGTGTCCCTTTCTTAGTGTTAAAAATGTGTTGAAACTGGTTTGTCAATGCAGATTAGCAAAGCAATGGGCTGGGATGATGAGAGCTATTTTTCTCTGGTGTCATCTCTCCAATACACCTTTACAACTTCTGAATTGTAAAAGGACTGTATGCTAAAGAGTGTGCTAAAATGGTCTTTATATCTCTTTTTAACAAATTTGGAAAACAACTTTGGAAAGCCTCACATATAAGAAGATATGTAAATATTCTGTTAAAAAATTAGAAGTCAAACCCTTAGTTTATTTTTATTTATTTAATTTTATTTAATTAGTCAAACCCTTTGTTTATTTTTAACTGAGTTTTACTTCAGAATACCCCAAGTGATTTGACCGCACAGTTCTATGGATTTATCCCTTGCCAAGTTTCAAATTTTTAAAAATCAAAGCCCTTTTTTTTGAAGATGACTAACAAGCATAGAAAATGTCCTTTGCAGTGTTAACTACATAAAAATGACCCAGATTTAATTTGTTTTGAAAATTATTTGTGGCAAGAAAATACTCCCAGGCTGAAGTGTTATTTGCCAAATGTAGTCTGCAGTGAGAGTCTGCAGGCCAAATTGTGAAACCACTGAAAAATAGGGCTTGTTAGGGGAAATCCTGACATTACCTCTGCCTATCTACATGTTCACAGACAACGAGTAATGTTCACTATTTCATTGCATTCAAAATCAATGTATTTACTTAGTAGATCTATCATTTTATGAGAGTTTTAAAAATTCTTCCTTAAACTCATTTTATGCCTCCCCAAATCCATATTTTTTATTGGTAGTGAAAATGAGATAAATTCATTGGAAGCAGACAATAAAACCTGCATGCATAAGGCAGTTTACTTACTGCTTATGCAAAGACAACGTATGTTTATTATACTTTTGATGAACTATGCAGGCCCTGCCTGTTTATAAAGTTGATTTTTTCATTCTGCAGTGGCCTCACAGTACTTCACTGAATGCCTCTTATCTGAACCCTGGGGTAGTCTATAATTCTTGAATCTAAGAGTAGAGGCATGTCAGACATAAAACAGGAAATGTGGAGGTTTCGAGAAGTATTTCAGGTGATTTTGAAAAATATATCATAGCTAATAACAAGAAATGCTGCTCTAGGGTAAGGAAAAAAATTCAGGAGTGAGGAGTGAAGATATTCTTTAAAAGAGGTTTTAGCCAGGAGACGAGAAACAGGTGCAAAATGAAGCCAGTATTATGCTTGTGAATAATGAGGAAGTTCCATTTGTGTAATGGATGTTAAGAAATCTATGTTTCAGTGAGAATGGATTGAGAGAGGTGACAGAAATCAAACTGAATAATGGAAATCAGCCTATCGGGTTTTCAATAGTTGTGTCAGAGAAGAATCTCTTCCTGTAAGTCTTATGCTATGACTAAGGATGGGAAAAGAGCAGAGAGTGCAGCAGAGTAATGGAAGAGGAGAATATCAAGTGCACATTCAGAGCTTTTTAATCTATTACTTGTTACTCATCTGTGATTGGGACATTAGAGCTGTAGTGATGATGGGATGTGAGATTCAGAATGCATTTTGAGGGACGAAATTTTCCTTCTCTGTGGTTAGATTTTTATTCATATTTTGCTTGATGGAAACCACATGGCAGTGGTGGCTGGGAGCTTGTGTCTGTGTACCTGGGAAATGCCCTTTTTAACAGAGCTTTGAGAAGGATCAACCTGTAGGTTAAACATGGTACATTAAAAATTTGGAAATCTGGTGCATTTGACAGACCTTATGAAACTGCACCTCAGGATAACCAACTCTTTGGAATGTGAATGCTCTAGAAAAGAGTGTGATAAAAGCTGGCCAGTCTTTTCTTACTTTATGTTTTTCTTTAAGTGAGAGAGATGTCAGGTAGCATGTTTTACCTTTGAGTGTACTCATCATGTTTTTCCCTCCACACCTACCTTCACTACCTCCTCATTTTTGTTTTTTATCCTTCTGTCACATAGTTTTCTCCTTGTTTCTCGTACTGACTCAATCTTTTTTTTGCTTTCATATATTCATATATACATGCGTATACATATATATATACACATACACACACACACACACACATATATATATCTATATTTATAAAATATTGTGTAAATATCTGCGCAAAATGCACAAGGGAGATGTAGGGTCAGCTACAGGACATTATGCAGGACCATGCCCTCCTGAATATCAAATATATCCAAGGGTTTAGATGCCACAACCTCTCTGGCCCTGCCTCAGTGCCTGACCATGCTTACAGTTTAAAAAAAACAAAAAAAGTTTTTCTTATGTTTATGTGGAATTTTTTGTATTTCAATTTGTCATTTTTGTCTTGCCCTGTCACTGGGTGCCACTGAGAAGAATCTGGTTCAATCTTCTTTGTTTCCCACCCCATCAGATATTTATATGTATGGTTAAGATTCCCTTGGCCTCCTTCCCTCCAGTCCCCACTCTCTCAACCTCTTCTTATCTCAGAGATAATCCTGACCCTTCAGCACCTTTATGGCCTTTTGCTGGACTCAGTCCACCTGTGTCCATGGCTGTCTTGTGCTGGAGACCAAGCACCAGACCCAGCGCTTCACTTGTACCTCACCAATGCTGACAGGGGAAAGAACCACCTCCTTTGACCTGCTGGTGATCCTCTGCCTAATGCAGTCCAGGAGGCTGTTGGTCTTTACTGAAAGGGGACATTACGTGTCCTCCAGGTCCTTTTCTGTGAAGCTGCTTTCCAGATGTTTATGGCTTAGCATGCACTGGTACTTGAGGTTGTTCTTCCCCAGGGACAGGACTTGACATCTGCCTTAGCTGAACTGCATAACGTTGCTGTCAGCCCTTTTCTCCAGCCTGTCCAAGCCCCCCCGGATGGCAGATCAACCTTTTGGTGTACCAGTCTCTCCTCCCACTTTTGAATCTTCTGCAGAAGTGCAGAGAATTCACCCTGCCCCATCGTCCAGGTCATTAATTGAAGATTCTGAGCAGTACTCACCCCAGCATCTATCACCACAAGTGACCAGTCCCCAGCTGGACTTTGTGCCACTGATCACAGCCCTCTAGGTCCAGCCATTCAGTCAGTTTTCAGTCCACCACACACTCATAAACTCTGTTCTCAGCATCCTTGGAAATCCTGTGCAAAGTTCCTCGCAGGTTTCCCCTCATACCTAATGGCATCTAAAATCACAAAGAGGTTTGTCTGTTTTACCGCAGAGTTTGTCCAAGGTCATGCAGTAAATTCTTGGAAGAGCTACAGAATTAAACCAGATTTCCTATATTTTAGCTGTTAAAAACTTCCTGTCTCTGCTGCCTTGACTCACTAGAATTAGAATATAGACTTGTAGCTCACTAGAATATAGACTTGTATCAGCAAAGAGGCTTTTCTTTGTCACAGTCTCCTTTTCCAAACTGTATTTTAAATGTGTCTATAAGTTTTAATAATACTTTATATTTTTCCATCGTGGGTAACTGAAAAGGACAGAAAACATAATGCATGAGAACATTCTGCCTTTGGACAGCTGCATCATCACAAGTGTGTTTTCATCCAAAACACCATTCTAATGGAAATAGAAATAAACAGACATGTGGAAGTTCTGCTTGTCTGCTGCAAACCATTCTTACTGCTTTTCTTAAAAGCCTGGCCTGAAGAAGGCTTGTCTGAAACAGATTGAGCACAGTCTTGCTAAGAAAAGGTGGGGGAAAGTGTGTGGGGGAAGAATACAGAAATGGATACAGCTCCATGGGTAGCACAACTACACATGTTCGTACCCAATAAAGACATAACAGTTGGTTGCATTTCCAAGCTTCTGAATATATGTATAATTGAATAGTCATAACATGCTCTGAATGCAGGGCTGGTCATTTGTATTTTAGATTGCCTTCAAAGTGGTGAAGCCTTTCTTCTTCTTCAAGACTTAACTGGTACTCATTGCCTGTAGTGCTAACTTTCATTCCAGTGTGACTTCCAATAATGTGACATGCTTTGTCTTAAGAAATTCTATGAAAATCCTGGGAGTCAGGATTCTCTTAATAAGATTCAGTAAATTCCATTTAAAAATAGATACTGTTCAATTTTTTTTTTTTGCTTGGGACTCAATTCCGATGTCCCAGAGGACTGAAGGAATTTGATTTTTTCTTTTTCTATCAGGACTTTAAAGGGGAAGAGGAGCTCTGAAAAATTCACATTGATTTTTATGTATATATATATATATATATATATATATGTACGTGTGTGAGTGTATATATGTGCATGTATATATATACACCATGTACTTTTCAAGAAGAGTTTACTTAGCCTCACTGCCTCTTTCACACCTAAGAAATGGAGCCACTGCTTTGTGCAGTTCAGAGCCACGGCAGTAGCCCCATCCCTGGTGGTGCACATTAGGACATCCTGTTTGTGTAAGTGGACTGGCCATGCTGCTGATGGGTGTGACGGGAACAGTGAAAAGGAAAGGTACATTCTGAAACAATGCCGCCACGAATGGTTTTCTTAAGAGGTCTGTTGGGCGCTGCCATCACATATTAGTTGAGTCATTTTACTTTTACAGCTCATGTTAACATTTTCAGGTGAAGGGCGTGATGCTGAATGCCTCTGTTTTAACTGATGTCCTCTGTACCAGGATTGTCACAGATGATGGTTAGGGGAGGTGCAGCAAAGCACCTGTGTTTTCCACATCTGAGTTAAAGGAGCTTCCAGTTAAAACACTTTTTAACCAGTGAGGGCCTACAGATTTCCTGGCAAGCCATTCTTGGAAGCGGCAAGCTTTAGAGAAAATAAATGAGAACTATAGTGTTATTTTTTTAGTCTGCAATTGTCTGAAGTTGTTGTCAATAGAAGTAGTTGCATACATTTGTCTTCATTAATCATTTCAAGGTGTTGCTTTTTGATGCAGCCAGCCCTAGCAGTTCACAGGCACTATAATTTTCCAATTATTGTACCTGTGGCTCAGAACAGATACTGATTAGTTTCACATTTTGGTCTGTGGGCAGCCTAATGTTCTTGTCACCTTACATTGGGTTTTAAATGTGCAGAGTGTAAGAGAATGTCAGATGTGCTCCCAAGTCTTTGGGTCAGGCTCAGCAAGTTATGATATTTCCAGGTACTGTACTGATGTGTTTCTGAAAGATGGATGAGAGAACGAAATATGGGTTTAGGATCCCATCACAAAAGTAATAATTCCTCATGTAAAGTGCATGTGAGCGATTTTGTGTTGTATTCTTTTTCACACAAATTTTAGCTGGAGATGAAGGTGATGCTGCTGGCTGCTATAATAGCGGTAGAAAAGGAAGTTACAATAGCAGCAAGGCAACAGCAGTGCCTTTCAATATTTGCACACAATTGCAAGACCTTTTCAAACTGTAATTGTGCAACTGGAGGAAATAAATTTTGAAAAGCCCTAAACACAAAGATTAATTTTATAACAAATAGAAATGTTGCCTGTCTCGTCATTATCAATTGTGTACCAGCTATGACTCATCCATGCATGCTTTTTTCTTTCCGAAAACTGACGTGGAAGAAATCCCCTCCAAAACACAAAACCATGCTGAACATCTGCTGTCTAGGTATTCATTAGTTCTGTCTGCTCTGCTTTTGGCTAATTGCCTGGGAGCGAAGTTGAATCATTTGTGGGGACTTAACCTGGTGGCAGTTATAGTGGTAAAGATCGTGTAACATTTTGATAAAACCTAGGAAATGTCAAACATGTAGCCTCCCAAACATAAAGTTTATTTACTGGTTCCCCATGCACTTTGTTTGCTACAATACTGCCTGCACAACTGATAACAGAAAATGTATTTAATAACTGCTCAGTGCTAATATGCTGTAGTATGCATGACTGACTAATTTAATTTATCTCTGATTAAGCCTATTATGTTTGAGATCACTTTACAGAAGAGACTTTTTTTGCCAGCTGTAAGCTTATTTGAATTGTAATATAAGTTAATAATGTGTGAAATAACTACTGGTGCCTGCTTCTAAATGTTAATTTTACCAAATCACTTCCTGAGTTAGCGCGTACACAGCTCATCCATTGCAGTGTAGTTAGTGAGGTGTTTGGATGTGAGATTGCACAGGTAAAAAGGCAGGTGCATGGCAAGGGAATCAATGGCTGTTGTTCCTGCTGGAAAAAAGCAAAATAAATACAATCATCACCCAGCCGGGGATGGCACACCATCCGTATCATGACAGCATCAGCTGAGAAGAAGCCCTGAGGATGTCCTGTATGTTTCCTACCAGAGGTGCAAAGAGGAATAGGGACTCCTCGGGAAAACAGAGAGGAATACATTAAACAAAAACTTGTCAGAAAGGCAGTCATTACTATGTTTAAGTAGGAAAATAGCCATATGGGTGGAATTCTAGAATTTCTCAGACTGAGGGCAGAGCTCAGAGAAAAAAGAAGTGGGGGGAAAAAAGCCAAACCAAACTCCAAACAATTAAAACCTGAGAAATGTGAGGGGAATAAAGTTCTGCCAAGGAAAGCTAAGCATTTTTTCCTTAGGGAAAATGCAGACTGTTTCCTGCTTTCCCTCCACTCTTTTCTGTGATCTAATTTTTAGAGTAGGCAGACCCCTAATGGAGAGGGAAGCAAAGCTTTTGCTGTGCACGAGCTGTATCCCAGAGCTATTGATCCCTGACAGATTAAACTTTGCAATGTCTGTGCTTTAGCCACTTGTTTCTCTGAGAGGCTGCAAAATGCTCTCAGTTGCTGATTTGGAAAAAACTCTGTGTTCACCAGTTGTTGCTTTTATGAGAAAACGTAATTATATATAGTCTTGCTTTCATATATTTTTTTTAAAAATCTGCTGAGAAAATTCAGGTGGAGAAAATGAGGACTTCTACCTTGTTTAGAGAAACAGGTGTGATAGCCTGGGATTTTGTCTATGAGATTATTTACAAGCAGTCACCTAAATTATGTGTACTTTGCATTTAAATATATGCAACTTCAGCTGGAATAAAAGGAAGTCAAATCTTTTGTCTGTTAGATTAGTGTATCTCTTCAAAATAAAAATTATATAGGATCCTGTACTTACTGCATCAGACTGAACTGCCAAAACAATGTCACTTAACTAGCATGGAAAAAAAAGTATGCTGCACATAATTTCTTTTTATGTCATTCTGTTCCACCCTCCAAACATTTCCGGCATGTGATAACATGTGGGATGTCAAGCATCACTGTTCACATTTTGTCATGCTATCTCATATAGATCAGTTATCAGCAAGTCAAGCTGCACAGCAGCTCTGATTTCAAGGTCTCTTTTCACAGCGTGTCAAATTCTAGCTGGCAGGACAGGGCTTTGGCAGGCCCACCGCCGATGGTCGGGATGCACGAACACATGCAACAGAATGTGTGATGGTTGTACTCTGCAGAGAAAATTTCCAGGGAGGTGTAATCACAAAAAGAATGGTATTTCTATAAAAATTTCTGATATGGTGGTTTCAAGATTCACATTGGCATTTGCCAAGACTTTTCCTCTTGTTGTCTGCTCAGAATCGTCAATCAATGAATGTTGGAGGGAAAGACCTGTCTGTTTTTCATGTCAGACTGATACTGTTAAAAACTGCTGGCAAGGTGAAATGTTTACGTAGTATCGCATGGAGGGTTTGTAATACATTGGCTTCCCATCCTTTGTGCAATCTTCCAGGTGTAATCCAGGGCTGAATGTGATACACAGAGATCTGAAAATGCGATGCTGTATGTAATTTAGAGCTGGCTCTGCGTGCTAGCACAGACTGCAGAAGTGCCAGTTGCACTCTTGCTGGTCCTGCTTCTGCACAGCTCAGGCCTGGAGACAAGGAGTTACAGGGGAGAGCTTTCTGCTTCCAGAGTTGTGTCTTCACTGGCCTGAGAGGACTCAGGTTTGCCCCAGGTGTGAAGGCTTCTTCTATATCCTCTACTTCTTGCCTGGGCAGCTATAGGTAAAGAGATTATTTCATTTACTGACTTTTCTTTTATAAGGAGCAGGTTTCTTTTAAGAATTGTAAATGAACACTTTTTTCCTTTCTCAAAAAAAATGCTTGCTAAGAGTAGCAGACTGAGCTTCTTCACCTGACAGAGGATCACAGTAATTCAGTTTGTAGATCAGTTAATGCTGAAAAATTTTTATTCTTTCTGCAAATCATACATACTTAGGGATAGGAAAGTAGAATTTGATGCTTTATATTTCCTATCTGTAAGAGAGGAGTTTTGAGGAATAATTAAAAAAAGAAGGTGAAATATTTGTTTATAAATAGTCTCAACTTCTAGTGGCTTTCACAGTCATGAGGCAGTCTCCTAGGTGCTTTGAATGTATGAATGTATTGCACTATTACCTGTAAGTGTCTGTGATGTACGTGGTTACTCACTCCCTGTTCAAACACTCCTCGTGCAAGGCACTGCAGCCCAGTTCAACACAGAAACCATCAGTGGGTCAGGAATTGTGCTTTGCAGGGGGCCAAGTGAAGACTAGGACTGCCTTCTCTCCATCCTCTTTCATCTCTCTTTCCCCCCCAATGCCTAAATTGAGATTGATCATTTAGCAGAAAAAAAAGACACTATGATCAGTGAACCGTAGCTCAATACAATACTCAAAGCTGCTTAGCTGTCGTATCAGACTCAACTTACTCTTAAGCAAAGATTAGTGAGGATAAGTTCTGTGCAAGCCTCTAAATCTGCTTAGCGATCTGTGACTCTTATGGGCAAATAATGCTTCCTAAACACAGCCTTTGGACGTGTCCAGAGTCCCCTTTTTGAATGACTGATAAATAGAAGCCAGATTATTTCATCTGGGAAGGAAAATAGTGTTCAAGATACTACAACATAGGAAGACAAAGGTTAATCCATACCATAGCTAATTGTGTTACGGTCTATCTTAATCTGCATATATGTTGCAAAAGCTTATTCTAACTGTGAGTTAGAGTAACACCCAATAAATATTTGTTGTTGGGAACTTTCTTTTCTTGCAACAGTGATTGTTTCACCTTTTCTTTAAAAAATCACCAAAGAAATATGACATTTTAGACCTTGAAACATTTGAAACCTCAAAACTTTTTGAGAGCTTACCATTTCTGTTTGCCTTCATTCCATTGATATTTCTTTAGCTCCTTAGATGAATATGAACTGTGTACCATAAACACATAAAAGCAATCCACAAGGAAACATCAATGTCATTTTTCATCTGCACCTACACTTAAAGGCTCTGGACTTCATGCAGAATTAAGGTTGAATAAAAATCAGCATGTTTTTCCTATGTGTTTTCTAAATCTTGCTTCTTGATCTGAAAAAAAAAAAAAAGAAGGCAAATCAAGGGTGTATAAGGAATACAAGGATATCTAGAAGATACCCTAATACATCAAATGGGACTTTCCTTTTTGCTGTGTCATTATTCATCTTAACTTCTTTATTGTTTTTGTCTACTTTTGTCTAAATGAAAACAGCCCTGTAAAGCTGGGGGGGCATACAAGGCAACTGGTAAGGATTAACATTATGTGGACTTTAAAAATCTTTTTAAAATTTCTGATGGTTGTTTTCTCCTTTTTTTCAAATCAGTCCAAGTTCCAGGATGCTTTTTGCTTCAACCAAGTCCATTAGGGTTTTTCTGTGGTCTTTTTCAGGAAACCCCTGTCATCAATGAAGCTTGTTTGGGCAAGATTAACAATAAGTTTATGGTATGAAATCTGATAGCAATCACTCTAGGTTTTTTGCTTGGGATTGATGAAGGGCTTATAGGTTTGTTTAGACCTCACTCATTCTATTTACCTTTTACAAAACTGAATAGTTTTAGCGTTCTTCAACTCCTCTGGAATTCCCCTGTTTGTCTAAGATTAATTAAAAATCAGTGCTGGAGGTTCAAAACCTCCTAATCTAGCTTTTTATACAAAAGTGCTGATGCAGCGGTTGTTTAATATGCTTCCAAGCTACTTTGCAAGCAAAGAAAGTATTTATCATAGCTGGCTGTGAATGAAAGCATTGAAGTAGCTGAGTAAACTGCACCTGCGTATCATGGCAGGGGTGTGTCGAGGACAATGATGGAGGGATTGCAGGCATCTCATGAGAATGTCACAGACTTTGCTTCTTTGTAGAGTCATTTCAGATTCACTTGTCAAATGGTGGCACAGAGAAGGGAAGCTCAATCTAAGGAAGCACTGGAGAAGACAATAAAAAAGGAAACGCTGACCATCAAAACACTCGAAAATCCAAATGAACCAGCATGAAACTGGAATAAAGAAGTGCATTTGGCAGAGAGACACACTTAGTGTGGAAGGGTAAACTTCAGACAAGCTTCTTCTCATCAACAAAAGCAGGAACAATCTATTCGTTGAGCATGCTTAATTTTCCTGCATCTTTATTGGCATTTCTGTCATTTTTGTCCAGAAAAGCACTAATGTCATTGTTGAGATTCCTCTTCTACTTGTCATACTTAGAAAGTTGAAAATGTCCTTTAGTCTACATGATATTGATTTTCCTTTCCTTCTTTCATTTTTTCTTAATCACCTAATGTATATTAATTGCAATCCATTTCCCTGTGTTCCCTGATGTAGATTATTTTTATATCTATTTTTACTTCAGTAAGCCAGTGTGATGATTCAGGCAAGTGTTCCTTTTTTCTCTTTGTTAATGTTTTTTTTTAGTGTCTGATAAAATGTTCTTAAACAGGTCCCAGCTTTCATCTTTTTTCCAAATAAACTGTTTCTCCCAGCGGAATTTGCTCATAATTGTTCTCAGGATTGCAAAATGAATCCTTTTAACACATCAGGTGTATTTGTTTTCGTGTTATCCTGTTTGTGAATAAGAAACATAATGAGCAAAAGGTGACTTTCATAAAGAATCAACTGCTAATTTTTAGTTCTGTGGCAAATTTTATGTTATCATTCAAGATTAGGTATAATATAAGATTCCCGCAAGCTAAATGCAGTTCTTACTGAGTTCAGAAAACATCCTTATGTAGAATTTTAAAAATCTTTTTATTTATTTCAAGGCAGCACAAAGCCTCCAGCATGTGCTATTAAGCCCTCTGTGGTAACTAAAATTTCTCTCCTACACAGTATAAACAGATGCTTGAGGAAACCCTTGTCAGCATTTTCCTCAGTGTATTTGTGGTCTGGAACAGATATCACCCTGCTTGTTGTGCACAGCCTAACTTTCAAAGGCCATTGCAGCCTCTGAATCCCTCCTTCCACCACACCAGCATGGGCTGTGGGAAGGTTCAGTTGCTTCTGTCCAGCAAACACTTCTCCATGCTGAGGGCCACAGCTGCAGTCTGTCTATTGCTCAGCCAGCCCGGGGAAAGCAAGGATTTCACTGGACTGTGGGCAGTGTGTAAAACCACTTAATTCAAGAGATTTGGTATTTTTTGTAGAACCATAGAAGTATTTGGAGTTGGGAGGGACTCCCAAGGACCATCAAGTCTAGCTCCTGGCCCTGCACAGCACCATCCCCAGGAGTCACACCATGTGCCTGAGGGCATTGTCCAAATGCTTCTTGAGCTCTGTCAGCCTTGGTGCTGTGACTGCTCCCCTGGGGACACTGTTCCAGTGCCCAGGCACTCTCTGGGGGAAGAACCTTTTCCTGATATCCAGCCTAAACTTCCTCTGACACAACCTCAGGCCATCCCCTCAGGTCCGGTCCGTGGTCACCAGAGAGAAGAGATCAGTGCCTGCCCCTCCTCTTCCCCTCAGGAGGAAGTTGAAGACCACAATGAGGTCTCCCCTCAGTCTCCTCTTTTCCAGACTGAACAAATCAGTCTTACAAGAAGTACCAGTCTTGTGGGAAATGTCAGGCTGATAAATGTCACCTTTACCAAGGTGACAGTGCTGGGTTAACATTTAGTGGTTGAACTCCATGATATTGGAGGTCTTTTTCAACCCAAAATGATTTTATGATTCCATTGAAAATGAGCAGTGCGCCTTTCTAAGAAGTCATGGGTATATGGGTATGTAGGATAATATGGGAAATACAGGATGTCTCCACACATCCCTGTGCCAGGGCTGCTTCTAAGAGCCAGGGAGGCTGGGAGGGTGGCAATGCAGGAGCAGTGGCCCCAGGAAGACATGGGGCCAGACATGGCATGGCTACAGCGCAGTGTAGGCAGGGAGTGAGCATCAGGCCTGGGCACAAACAGCTGCTGAGCTGTGGGGAAGAGGGTCCCAGCAGGGCAGCTTACATCCCACACCGCAGCTGATCTACACCACATTCAGCTGGCATTGATCAGGCAGGGCTAAAATGGCTGCTGATCATTCCCGAAGGTCTATTGCTTCTCATTACATCAATGAAATAAAAGCAGTGCTCCAGGTTACACAGGTGGTGCTTGCTGATATTAAACATGGCATCAACTCTCCCTGTTCACGGTGAGTTAAAAAAGACTGTAATCTGAATTTAGCATGCTTTTCACTTGACTTTCACACCAGACCTAAATACAAATTGTACGAGAATGTCTTCTAATGTAATTTCTAAAGTGGTAAAGACCCTCAATACAGCCCTTCAGATCCCAAAGTAGAGAAAGCTATTAGGTATGTTATTGTTTTGAATTTTAATCTGTTCTGATGTTCCTGAAATGCTCTGTCTGTAATGTCTTTTGTATTAATCATCATGAATATTTTATCCTTTCTGGAGAGGCTATGCTGACGTAATGTCTAAGTGAGCGAGGCAGCTTATCTCAGCTACTTCATCATACTTGCTAGACTTAAAATGACTATCAAGAAGTTCCAACAAAGATGTTGTACAGATAATAAAGGCAAAAAAAATGGATAAAGATATAAAATGATAACCACATGTAACTATTTCCTTGCTCGCTGTTTTCGAATTTACAGAAACCAAATCTGTAGTGCAGCTGTACAAGTTCAGTGGGTGCAGCAAAAGTAGTGGGCTTGGAGGGTGAGAAAGAAGCGAGAGCCCGAAAGGTGTGATAAAGGTTTCAAAAGCAGATGCTTGTTGACTTCTTGTATTATTTTCTTTTCTATGCTGCTCTGTAAAGAATGGTCAACCTTAATAGGAGTTAAGTCAGTAGCTTCATGCCTATGCTTGGTCTCTGAAAAAAAAGTCAAGGACATGATGCTACAGAAGTTGAGGCAGTGGCCTGAGTGATGTGAACATGTCTTGTCTCACAACACATCTCATCTCACAGCTCATCTAGTGCTGGGCAGGTGTCAGCTTGGGTGTATAGTTTATTCCTATTTTCCACATGCAAACAAGTATATTTCAGGCTTTTCCTCAGGTTTTTTCACCATATTCACTTTGCAATGGGGAGAACTGTCTTGGATAAAACTGTGCTATGATGGATCTCTTCAGCTGTTGGTGTCTTGCAGGGTAATGCACAGCATTTATCTATAATGCTCCAAAATACCCAGATCAAAATTTCCTGCTGTAGAACAGATCTGTGTCCAAAGCTTGACAAAGACTTGGTGTAGCCTTCAATGTTGACATTTAAGGCTCTTGCACACATCACCCTCCTATAAAAATACTGAGTGCTTCCCATCTAGAACAGTTCCTGGAATATGTGCCCAGGCTCCTGTTTCTGCATCAGAGGGACTGGGACTGGCATGCACACCTAAATAATTGATGTCTGTTTATCAAGGTACTAGCAATGCTTTCTGGTTTGTTTTTTAATTGCAGCCTGCAAAGAGTGTTCCTTGGCTTACTTCTTGCCCAAGAATAGAGTGTGACCAGAAAAAGACAGCCAGAGAAATGCATATTTTAGAGCATCAAATGGATTTAAAATTTAAAAAAAAGCTCTTCCTCCTGACAGCTGAAAGCCACTCCTGTCCCCAAACCATGAGCATGTTTGCTTCTCGTTATTAGCAGCCATTTGAAGGAGAAAATGAACAAGAGAGCTAAACATTTGGGGAGAGACTGCCAAATGCACAGAGGTGTCCTGGGGTGGGAGGATGTGGATTTAATGCATGATGCTGGTTGCAAGAGCATTTTGTACATCTGGCTCAGTTGGTGGACTGGATCCATTTGTGGAGGGGAGCCTTGGCTATTATTGTTTGGTCCCTCTGTCTTATTTTAGCTTCACATTACTCAATGTCTGATTATGTTGGACAATACTCACTGTTGCTGCTGAGAACATTTTGGACGGTAGTGACAAAATGCCAAGGATTATGTCCATATCATTCTATCACGGCTTAGGGAACCTGTGAGAGTGAGCCAAGGCAGGCACTGGATGCTTTGCAGAAGGAGGCCTGCCAGCCTAGGATAAATAAATAAGTTTGTCTCCCCTCTTTTCTCCCACCCTGACTGCCTGTATAACAAGATGAACTGGGAGTCCTCAAACCCATTGAGTGATGGTCCCAAGTCTAAAAAATTGTAAGAGAGAAAAGGAAACCCACTTCGTTGCAGCAGGGTGGGAATTTTACAGATCCTGTGAATTCTGTGATCGTGTTAAGAGCTGAGGTCATTACTGGGCATGCTGTTCAGCAAAGCAGGGTTTCTGTCCATATTTTCTTTTCAAGTTTATCCAGCCTGTTTTACAGCTGTGATAACTTGGGGCACAGAACAGTCCAAAAGCTGGTGTGTCTATGTATATGTGTAGCTATAACATCAGTTATTCATGCTTGCTATTTGAAATTGTGAGTTGCTGCTTTGAGAAGAAAGGATACCTGAATTTTGGGTTGTTATGTGAACCAAACAAAACCAGACAGAATATTTGGCACATAAGGAAGTATTATAGTTCATTTCATTGTAATGTTTTCAGTGAATCCAAAATCCACTAACTATCCCAAATTCATAAGTTGTCTTCAATGCTGCATATCATCTTTTTATCTTAGGTTTATCTGGAGCATGTGTCTACATCAACCAAACAAGAGATTTCAGGAGTACTGATTATTTCACCAAGGTTAATATAAAACCTTACAATAAAACCTGTTCTTTATGGATTCACTTACTTAGGGCAATACTACTCACATATAGTAGATGATACTAAAATCTCTACAAATGTTTTTGTAAGTAACTGAAATTACTGTGACATTTATGGTGTTCCCTTTTCTTAGATTAGGGAATGGAGCAGTTACTTAAATTACCTTCAAAGCAAAACCATGGAAATTTCCATTCAGGATTTGCATTGAAAAAATGAAAGCATAAAGTGCAGTCTCAGGTGGCATAACTATACTTTAATATCTCCCATGCCCAGTGGCATGTCACTGCAAGGGCTTGAAAACTGGATGTGAGGACACGTTGCCTTCTTATGTCTCCTTGCCCGGCTGAAGAGGTGACACATGCCACAAGAGGGACGCATGTGCCATTCAGATGTTCAACTCTGTGAGGGACCAGTGCAAGGTTTTCTGCCTCTGTAGACAGAGCCTGAGGCTCTGCAGTAGCAGGGTGAGCTTAGGATGCAGAGAATCCTAAGGAGGAGAGGCTTGAGATAATAGCTGAGCTGCAGGAGATTTCCTAGACAGACAAGAGGTCAGCTCTGTGTGGAGAAAGCCACCTTGCCCCATCCATTCTCTAAGAACAGCTGCAGAAAAGGAGTCAGGAGCTTTGCAGCCATGGTGGGGCTAGGGGGAGGTGCAGGAAGCTGTAGCAAGCACTGGCACAGGTTGCCCAGAGAAGGTGTGGATGCCCCATCCCAGGAAGTGCTCAAGGCCAGGTTGGATGGGGCTCTGAGCAACCTGGTCTAGTGGAAGGTGTCCCCACCCATGGCAGGGGGGTTAGAGCTAGGTGTTCTTTAATGTACCTTCCAACCCAAACTGTTCTATGATATGTGAGTGCTGAGGCTTTCCCCTCTTCTCCGCCTAGAAAATCCCTCTCCCCCTGCATCCTCCGTTCTTTGGGATATCAGTCTCAGAGCTCCCATCTCCTGGAGCTTGCACACTCGTCACCATCCAGCATCATATTATCATTCCAGCTCATAAAAGGCAGTCTGCCTTCCCCATTCATCTCCAATGATGCTTCCTCACCTTGGTGCTCTGAAGGAGAAAAAGGAAAAATATTTAGAAAAAGAAAATACAGATGTCCCTCCTAGAAGAGGAGCTGCAGTTGTTGCCAGAATTAGGTGTGAAGGTGGTGGCTACTGAAATGTGGGGAGTTTCCTACCCTTCTCCACCAGATTTGCAGCACCATAACACAGGGTGAGAGTGCTTGTCTCATCCCCACCTTTTCAGGCATTGACAGTGCTTATCAAGAAGTAATAAAGTAGACAGGGCCCATTTCTGGGCAATGTCTACCAGCCCGTGTCTGAAGTTTTACCCTAAAAATGCTGCCTGGACCTTACAATCTTTTTTTTTTTTTTTTTTTTTTTTTTTTTTTTTTTTTTTTTTTTTTTCTTTTTCTTTTTCTTTTCTTTCTGCTAGCTTCATGAAGTTATGAAGAGTTTAAAAAAAAGAAAAAAGAAAACTTATCTTTGGTACTTACCTCTGCAGTTGAACAAAAGTGGTGAAAAAATACTGCAATAGGTGTTGAGTAAAAATGTCTGTTGTGGTAACTATTCTGGGTATAGCTGCTCTTTCATGACAACTCCTTTGAATTATTTCCATGTGGAACAGAGCAGCTCTGACAGCAGCTCTTTTTTAGAGGGAGGCAATTTCCCTCATATATGACTTGTCAGCTGCTAACTGTGGGTGTGTAAATATAGCTGAAATTTGGAAATAGTGCCGATCTGGCAGAGGTTTTGGGCAGCTATTTATGAGATGAGATTTACCAAGTTCAGATTGATGGTAAATGTTGCAGGGCAGGTACATTACCCAGGCTTATGTTTGTGGAGCACCTTGACAGCTTTATGTTGATTTCAATAATACAATTCTCTTTAAACAGTTAAGTGGTGGATAATGTATGTAATTTATGTAATAACTGTAAGAATATTCAGAAGCACTTCACTTTAATTGTACTCCAGTCTTATTGACCTTTTCTCCTCCCTTTGCTTTTGCACTTGTGTCCTTCTCTCATCA
The DNA here is from genome assembly GCA_036785705.1 of Acanthornis magna. Classification (NCBI taxonomy): domain Eukaryota; kingdom Metazoa; phylum Chordata; class Aves; order Passeriformes; family Acanthizidae; genus Acanthornis; species Acanthornis magna. The sequence continues at coordinate 23,170,549 of JAWUZG010000090.1, forward strand.
TTCTCACATCTCATTTGGGATTTCTCCTTCTCTCAGTGCATCTTTCAGCTGAACTCCCACAAGACATGGGAACCTTCCTCTATACCTCCAGTACCAGTGACTTCATTTGTTTGTGGAGCATCTGCTTTATCTCTGCAGTTTTAACTCACAAATGTATTTCTTCTTGCTTGGTTTGTCTTGTGTTATCCAGTGCCATATTTCTGGTTTGCATTCTGTCTCTGGTAAGCAATCTTTTTGTGTATTCCCTTCCCTGACTTGCCTTGTTGTGCTCTCAGAGTGTCAGCTTTAAATTTCTGTCTACACAAAGAACAGAGGGTCTGCTACAGGCAAGTTCCCAGGTCAGCTTTGCCATAACACTGCTTGTTTCAAAATAATTTCAAGTTCTTGGGGCCTTAACTAAGGCCCCTTAAGAGGTTTTAGAGGGCTAAGAATATGTCTGTCATTTCAAGCCCACTAAAGATGCCAGTACTATTACATCTCTCAGCCTTCTGCAAACTTCCTCTTTGACTGGAAGCTCACTTGCTGAGAAATCACATGAAGACTTTTCTGTTTTACTTTCAAGGCATTATCTCCCCTTTGATCTGTCTATTTATGAGACCTTCTCATCCACGTAAGTATTATAGAGCACAAAGCACCTTTTCTGTTGTCATCTCTATGTCTCAAGTGCCAGAGCCTCTATTTCCTAAAACTCAAATAAGTCCACTTTTTATCCCTCATTATGTCTAGATGTATCAAAATAACGGAAGATCAAAATAACTCCTCCTTTTTGGAGGAAATTTTTCAAATGCTTTTATTAGTCAAAATTTCACTCCATCACAGTATTGCAGAGGTGCAAAAAACTCAAGGAATAATTAGTAAAAGAAATAGAGAAATCAGCAGATGAGAACTTCATCTTTCAAGAGCAGCAGCTTGTTTTACTTGTGTTTAATAGGATCTCTAGGATAGAGATTGCCTTTATTTGTGTTGGGTCTTTGCTGCATGCAGCAGCAAGCTTATATTGAAACTTCAAGTTAGTAATTTAGCTGGAGTTGTCTGAAAGCTAGAATTTTGTATGGGTTCGCATTTCTTGCAGATGTCTGTCACACAGCAAATGTTGCTGGCTGACTGCCCTCAAAAACTCTGGGGAAAAAATAAGATCCTTGAAAAAGTGAAATACTAATGACTTAGAGCCACTTCATATCTAATAGCTAGCGAATGCACTTCTTGCTTGAGAGGAATGGGAGCAGGGAAACTTGGAGTTTGCTTAGTGGCGGGAGGCTTTGTGTTGTTTTTGAAGGAATACTTGCAAATTCTCTATTTAGTAGCTGACTTTTCAAAATGCAGTCAAATCAGTATGTGATGATGACAGAAATAATCGTGTTATTCTGAGTTTGACTCAAAATATGTATTGCATTGGACAAAAAATAACAAATTATTCAGAAAATATACTCTAATATGCTCTGCTGGGTTTCAGTGTCTCCGGGGAACTTCATTTTATGACTTTATCAGCTTGCCTTAAAGCCACAGAATATGTGATTCACAATTTCACCATCCTATTAGTTCATGTTTCTGTTTGGAAAGTGAATCAATTTCTGGATCTGATGTGTGTATAAACAGCTTCTTTTTCGTTATAGTCTCAAGGGAAATCATGAAATGTCAGAGAATAAAGGTACACAGAGATATAGATGAATTTTAGTGCTGAAAGCTGAAAGCTAAGACATATCTAAACATTAGAACTTTAATAAGAATTCAATGATCAGCGCTTTGCCAGCAATGTGACAGTGTGCTCTCTCTCACTTACCAGCTATTTGTACTCACTGTACTTTGGTCACTGGGTGCAGTAACCCTGGAAAGAACAAAATACTTGGCAAATTAAATCTAAAGATTTCCACTCCTGCTGTAGAACAGATAGATGTAATGTACCATTTCATCTTAAACCAAATTATGTACCAGGACATTCAGATACTTATTTCTGAAAATATCAGTGTATTACCTCTGAGATCATAAGGACTGAGATACTTGAATTCCAATTATGAAAAAATCTTTAAACTGAAAGCAGAGATACCTGAACTAAACAGCTCTGTAATATACCTAATCTTTGCCCTCCTGCTGCCTTTCTTATTGTTCATTCAAGTGCACATGTGAAACAAGGACTTATCAAAAGTCCTTTGAAATAGATGATAATCTATCATCTGGCTTGGCCACTGTTTGGACATCACCTGTATGTTCTGTCTTTGTAATAAACACTTCAGAGATTTCTGGAGTGTTGATAGAGTATATGATATGCACGATGGAGCTGAGACAACCGAGTGTGTTTGGCATTGTCTGTTCTCCTCAGCTGTTATCTGCTGCACATTAGTGGAGGTGTGTCTTTTGCATAGCATGCTGTTCCAATACCTTTGCCACAAAAGATTTTTGAGGGAAGGAATTCTGAGGGAAGACAAAGTTATTATCTTCAGATATAAATCTTGTCTTCAGCGGTCTAATGGGGATAGAAGGAAGATGTAACCAGATGTTTCTTGTAAAGGGAAAGTGATAGGAGAGGGAATGGGCGCAAGCTGCAACATGGGAAATCCCACTTGGATGTTAGGGGAAACCAAAAAACCAAATCACAGTCATGCAGTCAAGCATTAGAGCAGGTTGCACTTGGAGATATTTAAACCTGACTGTCTTGTGCAACCAGATCTGACTTGGTTACACCTAGAGCAGGGGATTGCATCAAAGGTCTGCCAAAGATGCCCCCAGCCTATGTGTTTCTGTGCTTCTATGAATTCTGTTCATTTTATGTAGTTTGCTGTTTTCATCTAACCCTTAAATAAAGGGGAGATGTTCTCTCTGTTTTCAAAATCTACTGGGTTTGCTCTCATTTACTTACACAAATGAGAAATGGAAAGGTTGCTAAAGAAAGGATTCAGTGAACTGCAAAATCATATACTTCTCTCTGGAACCATGCTTTTTATACATTTGGTTTATAATACCCTGCAGAAAACATGTGCTGAGAGCTCAGTGCTTTTATGAGCTGAGATATCTGTATCCATGAATAAGATTTATTTGCAGTGTTTTCCTCTCTTTTCTTTTTAATGAACAAAACAAATAAAAGTCTTCTGTGGTTGTTTAGAATGTTAAAACATGCTTGTATTCATGCTGAAAATAAGTCAGCAAGTCTAATGAATGTAATTATTACCACAGATAGATCTGCTTCTCCATATAAATATAAGCATCTTTTCTTGCAATTTCTAATGATCTACCTCTTAGTGGATGTATGTCTTTTGCACAGTGTGCTTTTGCAATACTTTTGCCCCAGAAGGTTTTCCCTGGGAAGTTATTAAAGTCAAGACTTTTAAAAGCTCTTGTCAAAAACTGGGAATTAAAACTGGTTCTGTTTGGAATATAAAAATCTTTTAAACAATTTTTCAGTTAAATAACCCAAGTGTGCTTTTGCAGATTAAGAAGTTACACCTTTCTACTTGAAATATTTTTTCCAATTTTATGTAGAGAATTTAGAAACTCTTTTTAAAAACTGCAGCATCCTCCCACCCAGTGAGATGAGGGAGCAAATAAGAAGGGCTACCAAGTGAGAAAATCCTGGTCTGGGATAATGGCAGTTTAATAGGTAAAGCAAAAGCTGAGCACACAAGCAATGCAGAACATGGAATCCATTCACCACTTCCCATGGGCAGGTAGGTGTTCAGCCATCCCCAGGAAAGCAGGGCTCCATCACCTCAAATGGTGTCTTGGGAAGACAAATGCCCTCACTCCAAACATTCTGTTTCCTTCTTCTTCCCCCAGCTTTATATGCCGAGCCTGACACCGTATGTTATGGGATATCCCTGTGGTCAGCTGGGGTCAGCTGTCCAGGCTGTGTCCCCTCCCAGCTCCTTGCACACCCCCAGCCCCTCTCTCTGTTGGGGTGAGAGGCAGAAAAGCCCTGACTCAGTGTCAGCACTGCTCAGCTGTAACAAACACATCCCTGTGTTACCAACACTGTTCTCAGCACAAATTCACGACACAGCCCCATACCAGCTACTGTGAAGAAAATTAACTCTATCCCAGCCAAAACCAGCTCAATGAACTTCAATATATCTGTTCTATAATAAAAGTCTGGTAATGGTTTGTCCAGGACAAACATGTCTCATTAGGAAAAACAAGAAAAAGATGAAACTTCCTTAATTCTGTAGATTCAGTCAGGTTGCAGTCATGACAGACACTCTGGTAGCACTGCTTTTAGACATAAAACAGCCAGGGAAGTGAATGAGGGTGAAAAACTTTAAGCTGCAAAGGAAGTCTGCATTTTTTTCTAAAGCTAGTGACATCTGAGTAAATGTTGCTGTCCTTCTCTGAAAAACAGAATAGAAACTAGCACAGAACCAGAATAGTTTAGCATAAATACTGTATGTGGGTTTTTTCTGCCTACCACATCATCTCACAGTTATTGTTGAAACATCTGGCTTTATAACTAGTGGTTCTTTCCCTTTTCATTTGGGACAGGTCTTGCACAGTTCTGCCTTCCTGGGAAGAAGAAAAAAAATCCTGTGGAAACTGATGCTTCTTGCAAGAAGCACATACAGTAAAGGCCAGAGGGATTTCATTGGTCTTATTTATTTAGCCACCAAGGGCTGTTTATCAGTACAATATACAGATAATTGTAAGCTTATAAAAGACAATGAAATAATTGTGACCAGATCAGTTAAGTTTCACTCTTATTTTTGAACATTGGCTTTCCTGGCAACTGAATAAAGCTTTTGAGGAATAAAGCTTTGGCTTCACAAAACAAAATGTACTGTATAGTTTAATAGTAAGCAGCCAAGATTGTAATTTTGAAGAGACTCAAACAATTTGTCTTCTTCCATGAAAGCTTTCTGAAGCACTTTTATGACAAAAACATTGATGTTTTACACACACAGGTTACTCTTGGGCAAGGACTGCTTTAAATTGTATTTTATTTTCAATACCTTTTCCACTACCTACTTGTTGAGCTAAAAATAGGCGCAATTAATTATTTTGCTTAGAAATATCTAATATCCTAAGTATCTATATGCTTTAATCTCCAAGAAACTATTGCACAGAATTACAATATTCTCAAGATATTGCTGGTTAGGCTAAATGATGATTGACACTTATTCATTAAGAAATAATTGATTTCCAAAAGCAGTTTAGATTCCCTTTGAAAGGCTTCTTTTCCCTGTATTAATGAACAGCAAACTTCAGAGCAGATGCACTCACGCAGGCTTTTGCTTTTGCACAAGCATATGCTTTGTGTGTGTTTAAGTAGTGCTTATACAGATATGTGTGCCTCCCGAAGAGGCGAGGGTTTTACAAAAGTCAGCAGAGAGAATCTTTACACATGAAGTGCAGACATAAAACAATACCTAGGAAAACACCACCTAATTTAATGCACAGTGTGGCCAGGAAATTACTGTTGAGTAAGTGTCGAGTAAGCTTGTAATGCAGAGCTAAGCCTTGCAGAAATGTGTGAAGAGCACTCAGATACAAAATCAAGATAAATATCTCACTTCTTTCCATGGTTTGCTTGTCAGGCTGTCCTCCTTTCCCTTTTCTTTCTGCTATTTTACAAGAAGCATCTGCTTTCTAGAGCAGGGGGGATGTTCAGCCATAGTGAATGTGAGGCTTTTCCCACTTTTTTCTATTTGCTAATTCTGTGGATTTGATAATCATCTCTCTATTGTCTGGTCTTTGCTTTTCCATAGAATTAAATTGGTTCCAGTGCTTGTTCACCAGCTGCATTGCAGGCTGGCAGTGTGTCCCCAGCACACACCTCCTTGGCACACTCATGCTTTAGGAGTACCCTTCCAAGGCCATATGCATATAGTGTATTTACATGGCTTCTGGCACATGCCGTGGGATTCCTTCTGGGCTCCAACACTGTGGCTTTCAGGAGGAAGACAGCTACTGATTGTGTATTCTGGGGCCACAGTTTCGCCATGGCAAGTGGCTGCTGTGGTGGTAGAAGTACTCAGCACACCTTGACTTGTTAGAAATGAATGCTTTGTAACAAGAAATTACACTGCCGGAGAGCAAATTAGTGATTGATGTAAAATGGAGACTTCTAGATTGTAATTGTGCTAGCAAGATATGAGACGAAGCTTAAAGTATAATTTTAACGGTGTTTAATTAAGTGGAACAGTAGATTAACCACCACAATCCTAACTAAACATATATAGAAGATTTGCAAAATATAAATACTCATTATTGCTAAGTTGCCTCTGCCTTCAGTGACTGACTTGGAGATGGGATGATTGACTTGAAGCTGATTTAAAATGGCTCAATTTATGAACTAAATTTTAAATCTTTTCCAATTGTTCTCCTTTAATGCAGGCAGGGAAAGGTGACTCATCTGTTCAGCACTGCATGGTTCACTGGGTGGGGAGAAAATGACATATTTTATCTGGTCACTGAGATCTTACTGTGTCATTTCACTTTGTGTGTAGCAATTAAAGCAAAGTGAATCACTTACTTGACAAATTCAGTCTCTTGTTCTTTCAATGGAAGTATTGTTATCTCTAGTTTATGTTTGTTTGAATTGCCTGATGGCAGATTTCTCTCATCACCTCAGTTGCTGACAAACTGTAATTAGGTATCCTTGTGCATGGTGCTAGATGAAGAAGTTGCAGGGAACCAGTGCAGTTCCTTTACGGTTTGTTTAATTAACTTTGTGTGCTGGCTCCAAAAGATTTTGGGAGCCTGGCCTCCCTTGCTTCATCAAGCTGTGTAAATCCCATATCAATTATACCTCCTATTCTGGAAACAAATAGTGGAGCGTACAAGCTTTGAATTTGCTTTGCATGACTCTTTGTAGGACGCAAACATAAAAGGAGCTTGTGTTCAGTCACAATACATTCATTGTTAATTTGAAGTGAATATTTATAACTTTCTTTTTACTATTAGCCTGACACTATGAACAATTATAGTACTATTCAGCTAAATCTGCCCAGCCTGTGCCTGGTCAGAATTTTCTGTCCCTGTGTTTCCAATACATTTCCTACTCACTATTTTGTCCTTAATGCCTTTATAGCTTGTTTATTGGAAACAGGATTTTAATTATTTTTCAACAGTACTGGAGACCTGATTTAATGAGCAATTGTTAGATATACTAGGGAGACACATTCACCTGATTAATGTGATAGTTAACTGAGCAACAAAATTGCCTCATGAAGAAGCAGCTGTACACAGAGGCGAAGCAGTAAAAAAGTTTCAGGGAATGCGAAGAAAATCTTTGAAGAGAGATAATTTAAAATAGGATACTGAGCAAGTTGGAGGCTAAGTATAAATATACAAGGTTACCTTGCTGGTTGGTTGGTTGATCTGTTAGAACATGCATGTGTGCACACACATGCTTTTGTGTATTAGGAGGCAGTTCATATAGGCTTGACTGAAAGTTACTGCATTGGAGTGCTGGGATATTCGAGGACTGTAGGAAAAAATGAGGAGGATGAGTTTTTCAGGTGTTGGAGATGAAACTATGCTGTAGCAAACACTTCAGTTGCATGTAGTGTTGATGTCCAGCTTCAGTGCTAATGTGTGCTTTTGGAAGCAAATCTGTCCTTTGGGAAACAGGTCTCTTCTCAGAGAGAGGAAGGTAAGAGAGAAAAAGTTTGACATTCTTTAGTTGTCAGAGCTCACACCGGCGTATTTCTTACGTCACTGACTTGCTCCTATCAGCCGCACTTCTGTTTCTCAGTTTGAAGGCCTGTGGTCAGCTTAGAGGATCAGACTAATGTGTTCACCACAGAATTTTACTGTAAGGTAGTTCCACTTGTGCATTTCAATGGCATCTTCCTTCCTCTTTGCAAGCCGTGCTTGTAAAGGAAGATGACGCAGTGGTAGCCCAGTAGAAACTCATGATGAGATCACCGGGTTTCATTCCTCCAGAGGGCTGTGGCATTCATGGAAAGAACAACAAAGACACAAGGTGCACTGTGGCCAAAAAGTGGCACAATAGCAGACATGGGAAGAAGAGGAGAGTTGAAGTAAGAATGCTGGAGGAAACACCACTCAGCTAGTTCCTCTCATGTAGTTTCCAACTTGGCTTGTATGATGGACACCTCTTTGCAACCTGATAATGCAGAATGTTTCAAAGTCATGGAATGGTATAAACCATCCCACTCACAAACTTACTGGACACTTATGGCCTAAAATAATCCCTCTGGTTTCAAGTTAGGGCTGGTGGCTTTGTGTTCCTGCTCATTCATATACTAGTGAGGGCAGGAACTTTTGTTTCCAAAAGGAAAAGTGAGCATTTTTATGGGATGTTGTATTCTTGTTCACATCATTTAAACAGATGAGAGCTGTAGAGATCACAAAGAACTTAGTCTGGGAAAATGAACTGACTTTCCGTGCCATGCAATCACTTTGGGAGCACAGATTAGGGAGAAGACTGATAAGATGCTTTGTCAAGATAAATTCTAAGTGAAACTGGGCTGGACATATTACTGGGATTATAAGAGATTTGAAGAAAACAGAGAAAAATGAAGAAAGCAATTAATGTACACCTGTTTGGAAGAGGAGAATGCTCCAGTGAGTGTCAAACTCTGCCCCACCTTAACTGATTCAGATCATCTCTGTTGTGACAAGTAACTTGGACAATTCTTTGCAAAGAATTTTTACTTCCTTGCCTTGCTAACATGATAGAAATATAAATTGCTTTCATTATTATTTGAATGCTTCTTTCAAAGTCAGGAAGGTTGCTGGTCTGATGGTTGGAAAATCAGAGTAGAATTCAGCAGGTCTGGATTCATTTCAAATTCCTGTCATAGCTATGCTTTAGCAGATCCTTAACAGGTAACTTTTGGGGGTTTTATCTGCACTTCGTTTTATTCACATTGTCTGCAAAAGGGAGAGAATGATCCTTATGTTCCACCCATGCTGTCACACATCAACAATTTAGCTGTATGTCTGTGCCTTGGGTCAGCAGTGCTCCAGCCCTCCCAAGCCACATCAGCCCTCTGCTTCAAAAGTTTTTGTCTTTCCTGGCTTGAAAGTAAAGTTCCCAGTGATTTGGGCTGTACTTGCCTTTTGTTATTCTCATATGGCGTGGTCTTTAGAGGTCTTTTGCGGAGGAGCTGTGGTGCTGGAGCCAGCAGAGTGGCTGTGCAGGGCAGCTCCGAGCGTGGCAGAGCTCCTTGTGGGAGCCTCAAACAGGACACAGCTCCACAGACTGAGCATGTGCCTAATCTCTGCCTGTTCAGCAAATGCTTTAAACATAAACATGTTCCAAAGTGTTTTTCCGTAAATGGGTGATCTCCAAAATGTGCTGATGTGCTCTGCTAGATAAGGTCCAGGATTTCTTTCTGTAAGAACTCATTACAGGACAGACGCACTAGCGTTGCCTGCATTTTTAGGTAAGAGACTTGACAATTCGCCATTTATGTGGCAGTCAAAGTAGACAAAACCAGAACATACTTTTAAAATTGTTTCCTGGTATATAAATAGAGATTATTTAGTGTTATAATTTGCACGTGTTTTATATTTTAATGCTATCAAACTATTAGCAAATACTCCTGCTAATTTTGCGTTCTTTCTTCTTCAAAGCCAACAAAAGTAATCTGCTGAAATCAACACTGAGTTGAGTCCAAGGTTTGGGCAGGGGGGTGGTTGTTGTTGTTTTTGTTTGTTTACTTAGGATTTTTTGTTTGGTTTGGTTTTGGGGTGTTTTTTTGTTTTGTTTCTTGGTTTAATTTTTGTTATTTAAAAAGCACGTCAATGTAAGAGATTTGAGTGGTATAGATCATGTGTTCCAATGCAGAGTGTTCTCCTATTTTTTATGAAGACCATCCTAAAAAACTGCTGACTTTTTCAAAAATAGCAAATAATATTTCATACTGTCACCTTTGAAAACTTTGGGAGTTTAATTTAATTTAGCAGCTGGCCATTTATATGCGGCTGCAACTTGTCATAAATCTAACACTGTGCAGCTGATAAACAACGATGGGAAAAGTGGTCAATCCAAAGTACATGCAGTCAGAGCATCCTGGCCTGCATGTATCAACTTCTGTATAACCACATGCGGAAAACCATCAAGCCTGGACTTCTAAAATGCCTGAGAAGGGCAGCTTTTGAAGCAAAAGCAGCATCCGAAATTTGTAAAAGCAACTTCCTAATTCACGTAGGTTTATACATATATTCATATGTATATTTATAAACTGTATGATATGTATTCACACCTGATACAGAAGTATGAATGGCAAAAGTAGTGTACAGCTTCCTTCTGAAAAACTGCCTGCCTTAACTCTTGAGCCCTCTTCCCTCACCCTTGTCCTCAGACTCATCGGGCACGTGTGCAAAGCTCACCCCTTCACTAGCTCATGCTAAAAGGAAAATTTGGCATGATTTCCTTCTTTGTAACTCCAGCCCTTTCACTAATTTGCTTGGCACAGTTACAGTCCTTAAGAATCCCTTAAAGGGATTTAGATCTCTCCCAACCATGTCACCCCTTGTGTTTTGTCCAGATGCACACTCTGCAACTGTCTCTACAAAGTGGGTTCTCCTGTTTGTTATTTTTTTCTTCCCAGGACCCAAGTGTTAACACTCCTGGTGGGAGGCATGTAACAGAAATGTACTTGCCAAATGGTGCTGCCTCTTTCCTTGGATATGGGAAAGCATTTTGTTGAAATGGGAAAACCAAATGAATAGAGCCTGCCAGTTCCGCACGCCTCCTGTCTGGGAGCATCCCCACCCTGGGTACGTGGGCTGTGTTACTGACTCAGGGGAATGGGTTTAGAGGAGCCCTTTGTTGAAATGTTGGCAGCACATCACTGGACTTGCCGTTGTTGCAGATGGAGCAACTTGCCGAACAGATGGATTCTCAGTTTTCTGAAAGAAAGGGAAGGTACTTGATGTACCACGGTGGGAAAGAAGGGAGGGTATTCCAGGCAGATGGAAAGGCAGGAAAGAAGGCACGTTCTGTGCTTTTTTGGTGCACTTGGAGCCTAGCAATCTCTTTCTGGCGAACTTGGGAAAGTGTAAGCACAGCACTCCGTGAGAGGGCAAAGAGATTGTAACAGATGTGGAGGAAGTTATTTGCACGGAAGCAATGAAAATGAAGGCTGAGTCTAGGAAAAGCCAGTGTGTGTAACTAGGTATTACGAGCTAGGTATGGGAAAGGGCTCCTGCCTGGGATCACAAGGCCCAGGACTAGTGCCAGAAGAGCATAACTGGAAGAGAGGACTGATTGATATTTTAAGGTCTGTCGTGTTGTGAAAGAGGCTAGAGATAAATGTTATCTGCCCCTGTGAAGCCAGGAATCCCCATTTTCCTGCAGTATGTGCATTGGTTTTGTGATGGCACAGTTTGTACAGTGGCACTGCTCAGATACCGTGCTGCCCCTTTTCTTGTGCTCTTCTTCCTCCCCTCCCTATCTTGTTCATATACCTCACTTCCATATTCATTGTTAGGGCAGGATCAGTCCTGTGCAGCACCCAAGAGCCTGTAAATCTGGCTTGAAGTTATGTTACCTGATCCAATATTGACTGCTAAAATCTTCTTGTAATTGCCATATGCAACGTGATAAGGAAATGGCATGAACTGAAAGAAGATCGTATTTTGGTGTTGTGTGTTAGCTCTCTCTAACTTTTCAGTCACTTCACACACACACATACCAGACTTAGCAGAAATAGTCTTTTTTGTAGTATCATTTATGATTTAATAACAATGGACTTCTATCTTTATTTTTATCCCTTAGCTTAATTAGACAATTTTATTACCTTAGAATGCAGACATTAAAGCTGTTTAGCTACAGTAAGGATGCCAAAAACCTTGGAAATCCAGATTTTCTTGGAAACTAATGTGATAAAGGGCAAAAATGTTATTTCCAAGTGTGATTCACTGCTGAAAGCAGCTATGCAAAATTACCACTTTCTTAAATAATGGCTTTGGCTTTTGTTCATAGTCAGGGTTGTGTCTACAGCACCAGAGATGTCTAAAGCCTTTTCTGAAAATTAAAGTGACCCGGATTACATACCCACTTTTGCATCAGTTGTGCTCCATTTTGCAGGACTGAATTCTCAGGGAGGCTCTGAGGTAAAATGAACGAGGAATCCCATCACTGAATTTTAGTATGAACATTTTTCAGATTGTTGTGTCTGGATCTCTGCCAAGTTTCACCCCTAACATAAATTAAGTCCAACCCACACAGAATAAGGAAATTAAAAAAAAAAAAAAAAAGGGGAAACAACCCAACAACTTCTACCAGGCAAAAACACTAGGCAATTTTTGTGGGGAAACAAGTGGCCAAGAATAACTTATTGGAAAAGTAATTATCTAAAGAGAGAGTGGGCTCTTCTCTCTAATTGGAAATGGTAACATTTTCCAGCCTTACTAAACACAGTAGAGGATCATCATTTTGCTTCACCAACCTGGTTAAATTATGTAAAGTTAAGAAGTTGCTTTCCTCTAGTTTCATTTCTCGTTACACCCAATACTGCGATTGAGCCCAGTTCCCTTTCTCTATGGCAAAATCTAATCTGGCTGCCACAGGACCTGTGAAATTCATGGAGGTGATGAGCCAGGGTCTGCTTTCTGTATTGTATATCTGGCTTATTTAATCTCCAGTCACCCTCAGATAATAAATATTTCATATGTTGGACAGGTGAAAGGTTTCATTCAGCTGCAGATCTGCTTCCACGGCAACTGATTTTTGTCATTTGAACAGTTTAAATGTGTTGAAAACAAAGCTTGCTTTCTGTTTTTCTCCATGGTGGTTTTGTGTGTAATGTATTATTTGTCTTCTCCTTCCTGTCCCTCCTACAAGCAGATACAGAAAAGCCGACAGCATTAACAAGTAATTCTAAACAATTTATAATCCAAACATATTCTCTCTTCCAGTCAAAATGGGATGAAAAATGCCATTTCATTTGACAAGCGTAGAGTAAATATCTAGAGATATGAAATTGCCCGGGTTAGCATCTGTAAATACTCTGTATGCAAAAAATGCGTGCAGCAACAGTGCTGCTTTATGCTTTACAGTATGTTTCTCCATTACTTCTGTGTTTCCTCAATACCATTGTCCACCTATTCTGTTAACAGAGTTCGGTTTGGGTTGGGGTTTTTTGGTGGGGGGCAGTACCCCAGGTCTTTCTCTAAGAAAGGTTTCCTTCTCTAAGAAAAGCTGCTAGCAAAAAGCTGAAGTGAAATGTCTGCAACCATATCTGATTTCTGCCAATGTTGGTGCTTGTGACGGATCTTCTGGAACATGTCTGCTGCATCCTTTACATCTTGCAGCTCTTTGGAATGAGCTCTTTGGAAGCATAGCTTAGCTCGTTCTTCCTCTGCACATTTCAAGTGAAGTGGGCAGCTGCTGTCCCTCTTCCTCTCAAGCCATCCCCACATCTGGACTCTCTGACTCATACTGTGCTCCATGCCCAACTCCACACCTCAGTCTGCACACATGACTTGTGGCTTCACAAAGCACTTCTCTTGCCTGCCTGCTGAATCAATTGTGACTTGGTGCAGTGGTGAAATTTTGATAGACAGGCTCCCGGTAGAGGGATTTTCCCTTTTACCATCTCCTCTCAGACTCAGAGACATTTTTGCTTGCATCTGACCATCTGTGTGGCTGTTCCCTTGATGCAGTTATGGCAGAATGGGGGCATTATTTCATAAGGCACACAGCTGTCTTAGGAAAGAAGTTGGAGAACATATCCTAGGGTGTGATTGAAGACTTTCAGATGTGGTGAAGAACCATTCGTAGGTGGCTTATTTAATCTCTCTGTCCTCTCCTACTTACTGTATAGCTTTTTAGTGATGCTGTATTTGGGGATTAGGAGGACATTCTAGATCAGTTCAGAAAGACTGACGTGACATGATACACAACTAGTATTTTGGGTTTGGGGGAGATGGAAAACAGGTACAGCCTGTGATAGGTGTCTGTGTCTGCGCCTGGTAGCTCTGTGGCTGATCTCCCTATTAGAAACAATTGAACTATATCTGACCTTGCAGCCCTTTCCCTTCTGTTTCCAGGCATATAGATTTTAGCCAGCAGGTCTCTGGTTAACCCCTCCTCACTGTTGTTTATTTCCTGCCACTCCGCAGACACACCACTGAGCATTAAGTATGTGAACTCAAAGACGCTCCCTCTCTCCTGTACAGTCTTAATAGCAAACAGTCACGAGCTGGGCTTCTCCAGGCTGAATTTCTACCTAAGAAACACAGGTTCCAGGAGTATGCCCTTTCTCTCACCCTTTTCAGATTGCATTAAAAGCATCCACTTCAAGAAACTACAACTGTGTTTATTCAAGCTTTGAATTTGGAAGTCGTGCTGGGATCCCTGCCACGGCACGCTTGAACCGTGAAACCCAGGTCAGTTCCATTTTTTGGTTTTCATGTACTGGCACGGTGCTACAGCTGTTTGAGCTACCAGGTCTCTGTGGAAGCAATACTTCTTTTAACATGCAGAAAACATCATATTTGATTTTATAACCTTACCTCTTGTTTTGGGTTTTGGGTTTTTTTGTGCTACTAAACCAAAATGTCAGGGTGGCATGTCAGTGAACATAATGTGTTCAAAAAGAATCATGCTGACAGGCTCAAAAACTAAATGCTCTCTTTTAAACAGGCAGGAACAGCTCTGATTTTCCTTCCTGCCCACCAGGCTATACTTGGACTTGAGAGGACAGCTGTGCTTAATCTGCCTTTTGCTCTGTCACTGTGACTGCTGGCTATTGCACTATATAATGCGATCGTGGGCTGTGGAATATGACCAGTTTCAATCAATGTTCACTGAGGTTGACTTTGTGACTCAACGGCTACTGACTCAATAGCCCATTAGTTTTGTCAGTGAATCAACCCCTTCTCTCCCTTCAAGCCTTCTGTGGTGTTGAGGATTTTATTGGTTTTTCATATTGCTAGAGAGAAAGATGCTGGGTTGGCTATTGCACTGAATGCAACTGGTGGAGTGTTACTAGGTTTGTGTGAGGCACTTTGTGAAAAGGCTCTTTTAGTTAATAATTCTACTTTAAATCCCAGACTCCAAATTTCACCCAAACAGAGTTTGCATTTCTGAAACTTCGCGTGCCTAGTCTTTCACTGCAAGGTGGATTTGAAGAGAGAAGATCAAAAGTAACAAGATTTGGTACATGCAATATTTGTTCCCCCCAAATCTATGTTGGAAAACTCTGTTTGAAAGCACAGAACTGTTTGTCTGCTTATTGGGAAAACTTCTGGAGGCAGCAGTGCTTTATGCAAGGAAATTCGCTGGTGTTTGACTGTGGTGTGGTTCTGCCTTCCCTTTAATTCCCGTGCCCTGATCCCTAGTGATTATATGCTTTGATATTGCTGGAGAGCTCTTGGAGTAAGTGCTCCTCTCAGTGAAAGTTACACTGCTGTCATTTTTTTAATGTTTCATACAATGGGTGAAGAGTAATCTGGAATACACCCAAACATGGGCTTTTCATCACCATGAAGCCTGCAGTTAGAGCCGTTGTCCTATTCAGTCACCAAGTAAGAGTCTGGAGAGCAAATACCATGTCCAGCTCCACATCTTCTCTGGCTCTTCTGTGGTATGTTCAGTTACTCTGCTTCTAAGCATATTTCCCTTCTTTCCAACTTTTTTTCTTTGTGCATTTGTTCCCTGTCTAATTATTTTAGGTCAAGTCTGCAACAGCTGACCATGATAAAGTAAAGGTAAAGCTCTGTGATTTTCCTGTGGCAGGAAAATTTGTATGAAAAGATAAATATCTTTTTGGGTATTATGTTTGTCTAAGACAATGGGGAGATAAGTTCTGAGTGGCTGAAAATGTTGTAACTGCACCATTAATGTTTAATTACTATTGGCAGCCAAGAAGTGCCTTTCTGGATTAACCAGACTCAGCTTCTGGGATGTGCATAGGTGGCAGAAAGTGATAAAGCTAGTGAAACCGCACCTCTGGGAACATGTAATGGGATCTTTCCTGTGATATGCAAATTATGCTGCCAAGTTGCTGTATAAACAATTCATGGGAGATGTAGTGAGAGGTAGTTAAATAACTGGATCACATATCAAAGATGAAATCCATCACTGGGAATGGAAAAATGTGTTAAAAGAGTGGTTTTGCTTTAATAAAATAAATAAATAATGAACAAAATAATATCTTTGCCCAAAGCATGCAGTTGCACTGAAGAGTAAATAGCAAATGATTTATCACAATTGTTGCACTTCAGAATAAACAAGCATTTAGGAAACCAATGTGCATAGAGTTTGTGAAAAACAAGACTTTCCCTAGTACAAGTAATCTAGCCAATTATGCTTTTTTCTTTTTTTTTTTTCTTTTTTTTTTCTTTTTTTTTTTTTTATTTTTATTTTAATAACTGAAGAAAAAAGATTCCTTCACAAATGTTATTTTGGTTGCTTTTCTGGCAGAAGATATGCACTGCTTACTTTTCAGTGATAAAACCAATCCTGTAATTTCTATTCTAAGCATGAGCAAAGATCTCAGGCAGCCCAACAGAAAGTATTTCAGGGCCACATACAGCCATAGATCAATGAGTGTGAGCAAACTGTATTGACACTAGCAGAAGCTGAGCTCATGCCTTCAGCCTGAGTTTCTAATTTTTGTATTTTACACTGTACGAGGAAAGGATTCCAGCTAATAGCACTCCTCCAATAAATCAAAGATTACTCTTTCACAAGTGGTACTGAAAATCTCATTGATTCTCTGTCCAACTTCACTGTTCTTCCACAGAGGTCAATTCCTGTAGCACTTGTCTTCCCTCAGCCTTTTCCTATATCTACTTTTTATTTAGGATCTGATGTGGCTTCTTTGAAGTCCAATGAGAATCCTCTGTTTCCCTCCTCAGTGGGAGCTGTACCGTGTGTTAGAGTCCTAAGGGGCCAGCAGCAGAAAATTAAGAAGGCAGCAGGGAATATTAAAGCATCATGAGGCAAGGGAAATACATTTGACCCATGGCTTTCTTTTGTTTTGCTGTGTAATAGGAAGGATAGTCTAGATACAAATGTTCAGTCACAATAAACAGATCCTGCATTCAACAAATGCATTGAATTCTGTTCTCTGTTTAATCACCCACAGAAACTATGTCAGACCATCTTCCACCAGGAACAATATCTCCTAATTAACTGTAATTAAGGTATATTATAACTACAGGATATGAAACTAGATGGATCTGTCTCTTGACATTTCATATTTGGAATTTTTTTTCTGCTAAGTCTCTTAATATGCCTCAATTAATGATAGCAGAGGCCAGGCCGTTCTCAGTGATGGATCTGCATACGTGAATCTTAGTACCACTGAGATGAGATGGAGCATGAATCTTCCATCATTAAACTCCCCTTAGAAACATGAATGAATTCCAATTAAACTGAATTTACTGGCCCAAATGTTGATTCTTAGGAAGCTAAGGGTCAGAGTTTGATTGCCTTATCCTGTAAAGTGCAAAAACCTGTGCCAGACGTAACGGGAAAGTTGGGTAGTTTGTCTGCAGAGTCTTCAGAAGTTCTGTAGCCATTTATAGCAGGTATGGCATCTCTTTTCATTCACTGAGAAATCACACAAAGCTGTTTTGTTCACGCCCTATTTGAAGAACCAAGTTTTTAATTTTAGTGCCCTACAAAGGTTTTATCATCTAGAAAATTACTGCTTCTGTCTCTGGGCTGTGGCAGATATCAAGTCTTCAGCAACTGATAAGCATTTGGAGACATAATCAGTAGTAAACCTTAGGTATAGTCTTTGGATAGATAGCTTAACAATTAAGACTTTTTAACTATTCCTGAATGAAAGGGAATTGCCAGCTTTAAAGAGAGAATTTCCTAGCTCAGGCATTTCTGGCCATGTAATTAAACTAAATATGCTGCTTCCTTGCCCCTGGCCACAGTTGTCCTGAAGAAGATTAAAAACACTGAATTTCTACCCAGGCTGAAGTCTTGTTTGTACCCTGAAATATGGACACTGAAATAACACAGCAGTGTGCTACAACTCCATCTGGTGACTCCTCCCAAACTCAGTGATGCATCACAGTGTGCCAGCGATGCACTTCACAAAGTCACCAACCCACGGGACTCAGGGAGTTCACTATTTCAAAGATGAGCATAGATGAAACCAGTTTTCTGCAGAGTTTACTATGGTATGTAGATATTTGCCTGAAGTAATCTATTAGATGTCGTAAAGCATATGCAATCAGAAGATCTTGCATAAAACACTGGGGAAAACAAGATGAAAAGCCTGTTTCCCATGCTATTCCACTGAGCAGCTCTATTATGATCAGGACTTAATTTAAGTGATCTACTATATCTGTGATTGCACAATATAATCATGTTCCTGGGGTTATTATTTCTTTCTGTCATTTATTTTTAGCTACCTCAGTTCTCTGAAACTTCTTAAAGAAAATATTTCTTAGATTTATTTGAATTGTGTTCCCAAGCACAATTGTAATTCACCATATCTGATTGAGGAATAGCATGATTACAAATTTTAGTTTTCTTTTAAGATACCCGTAAACACTTTCTTTTAAAGTCTCATATTTTGCTTGCATCTTATGTGCCCACACTCGCTTGATCACATGCAGGAAATATTTTTGTACGTTGGTGCTATGCATGACTATGAAAGGAGCTGTAGATGGAACAAGATGAGATACAGGCTGTAATTTACACCTGACAGAGTGTGAATTTCATTGCAAGTGCTTTTAAAGGAAACTTACTATTTTTTTCCACATTCAGATAAACAGTGATTCCATAGGAAATTGTGATAATTGATTGTTTGGGGTTTTTGGTTGGTTGGTTGGTTGGTTTGGTTTTGTTTTTATGCTACTCTGCTTTAGTTTTGATTTTTACAGGGAAAAATATTCCTCAGCCTAATGCAATCCTGTGTTATCTGCAGGCCCAGGTCATGGTCCTGTGATGCTGGATATACCCCATAAGCAGAGAACAGCCTGACTAGGCAAGATTAATAAAGTCTGCGATAAAGAAAGTATAATCATACCTTTTCGTAGGTGGGGGATCAAGGTAGAGACTGTTTAAATTACTTGCCAAAGGTGTGTTGCAGAGCTATATGAGGAACAGGAATCTCCTGGATCCCTGTCAAGTTTCTTTTTCATTTCTAGAGAACTGAAGACCCTTTATTTGTTTCAGCTGAATTGCAATGTGGATCGTTTGGAAGACATGGGGAGGCAGAAGGGCTCTATTAGGTCTTTCCTACTGAAAGAAATATTAGGAGGCAATTAAAAGAATAACAAATGGGGCCCATTCAAAATGCTTCACTTGCTGTTGCTCTGAGCTTCAGGCAAGAAAGTACATAGAGGTCATTTAACCTGACCACTTATATATCAGAGGCCACTAGTGTCACTCAGGCACTCCTAAATTAAACCATATATTTTAGACAGAAATATAGTGGTCTCACAAAGCATTTTCCATTCAGACCATAAATTCAAAGGACAGGGCTTTGTCCTCTACATGTATCTGCTTTGCACTTCCTGTAGTATCACCTGGATAAACAAGGGCAGTTCATACTCCTGTCAGTTTAATCTCTTGCATCACCATTATTTTGATTAATTTGATACTTTGGAGCTTTAAAGAACAAAGAAACCATTAACAGCATCAGCAGAGATGGTGCCAAAGAGGCGTGGACACTGACCCTGGCACCCCGTTCTCGTCCTGTGTGCCAGAAGGGCTCTGTGCTGCAGTAGGGAGGGTATTGAGTGGTGGCCATCAAGGTACACTGGGGAAGCTGATGGAAACTGCTGCACCCCAGAGCCCTCTACATGGGCCATGTCCTCTGCACCTTCAAGGGGTGAAGTCAAGACTGAGTCCAAGAGAGCATGGTACATAAATTTCCTGGATGACAATATAAACAAAGAAGTCAAAAGCCATCAGATACCATATTCATAGCTACAGGCCAAATGCTTTATTCATAATGTTGCAGTGAAAGTATTAACATTGCATTTGTTTAAAAAGTAACTAGGAGGCCATTTATGAACCTTATAATACACATGTGAAGCAGTGCTCTACTGGTTTACACTGGTTATGGTCTGCTTTATATTTTCCAGAGGGTCAATTTGCAAGGATCTTTACTGCTGTTTATGAATATAAGTAACTAATTTACGAAGGTTTCATAGGGTGGCTTCATGGCTTCCGCTTCATGGTTAAAGATTCTGCAAATCTTTTGGTCTTGTTGTTGACTTTGGGTTGTTTCTGATTTTATCTTGAAGGCTAGAAATACTGTATTACAGAAAAGCAAATATATTATTCTTGTTATTGCCCTTGTTATTATAAAATATTTATATAGTGCAGTAAATTGACATTGTACTTTACCAACATAAAGGCAAATTCTCTGCCCTGAAGAGCTTATAATTCAAATAAGAAAAGACAAACAAATATACAACACTTCAGAAAATGGTGGGTGAGAGGATTATTAACTATGTGAAAGAGGTGGAAGGGCTGCGTGAGGAGAGAGGAGGACGCTATGATCATCAGTATTCCTAGTCTTACAGCACAGTGGCACCTTAAAAGCCTCAAATGTGATGAAAGCCTGGCTGCACAAGGTGCTATGCAGAAGCCTGCCAAGGGGGTGGCCTTGTCTCTGTGTCTCAGAGCAGTGCTGCCTCGCTGACATCCCTGCCTGGGGGGCTCCTGGCTAAAGCCAGCTTCAGTCCAATTACAGCACAAGGAATACCACGTTTCCAGTAGGTTTTACCCCTGCCTGAGGGAAAATCCACATGATTTCCTGCCCTGAAGAGTTATAACTGAAATTGAAGGAGTGCACATAGAAGAAGGTGTTTCAGGGAAAAGGTAATGGAAGGATTGTTGTCTGGGTAAAGGTCCAACAGGAGCACCTAGAGGGAAGGAGGGCTTTTAGCATCCTTATATTCACCATGATCTGCAGCTCATGCCTCCTCTGTCCTGACCCCCTGACAGCTAGTTACAAGGCAGAAGCATTGAAATAATTTTTGTTGCCTGATCATAGTCGATGTGCACATAGTAGCTGCTGTTCTCCTGATCTGACCTCATTTTAACTGTGGGATTGCTTCTCCTTCAGTGCCCACAGAGTATGTGATAATCCTAAATTTATGTAACTTGCTAGTGATCCCATAAACAACTGTTTAGAAAACAGGCAAAATTCCTGGCTCTGCTTAGCGACTTAATTCAACCTCTGAGGAAAGCTACTGGGTATGCAGGAGCACAAAGGCGCTGGAAGCTCTGCTCCATCCTGTGGGAGGTGGGAAATCTTCATTGTTTCCCTCATTTATCTACAACAAACAACCTCGGAAACCAGAAAGGACAGAGGGAAACTCCCTGTAGCTATCTTCCAGTTCAAAAATAGATGCTGCCCCCAAATATGGGATGAATGATGAAGAAAACCAGTAGTGGCCTTGGCAAGGCTGGTGGGCAGAAACAGGGGACTGTGGTAGCCAAGAGATACGTGTGTTTTACACTGATCTTTAAAATGGGAACGGCAAGGAGCAAGGAAGTTAAGTGTCTGGTAAAGAAATGGGGCTGAGGAGATGTGATTCATCATTTGGAAGTAGGAAGAAAAGGTCTAGGATGAATTTTCTCTCCAGAGAAAAGGCAGATGTAGGGCATCACAGTTGTTGGAAATGTGTTAGAGTGGGCAGCTCCCGCTGTCAAACACTAATAGTTGTATGTTGGCATATTCACTGGGGATGGGCAGAAAAATAATCAGAAAGACAACCATCTCTCTCTAATAATTTGTATGTATCTATATCTGGGGACATTCTCATGTGTTATTACAAACTGAGTCGTGTTTTCCATTCTCCTGCAGCTCACTGTGCCAGAGTTATCAGGCAAAGGACAGGAATGGGAGCCAAGTCCCTCAGGACTGAGTATCTTGCTGGGATTCACATGGCATGCAGGTAGTAGAGTGACAATTGAGCTCCCAAGGCACAGTTTGCTCAGCCCGGCTCATCTCATCCCAGGGGTATCTGACAAAACAGATGTTCATATCCAAAACTGCAGTGTAGACTTCCAGCCAGGGGAGTGAGATGTGCACCTCCAAGGTGAGCTTCACTGCCTGGCAAGGTAGGTGTCTGAAACAGGCTGGCAGAGGTATCTGCTTCTCCCCATTGGCAATGACAATGGCAGGAAGGCTCAAGCATAGAACTCTGCATTGGCAGAAATTAGGTGAGGTGAGTCTCTCCCTTCCCTAATACAACAGTGCAGTGTAACAAACAATAATGTCTTGGCTGTGAAGAGATATTTGGGTGAGAATGGCTCACGGCAGATTAAGGCAAGAAATGTGCCTAGGTTGTAGAGGGAGTGTGCAGTCAATGGACGGAAACAAAATAATGCAAAGAAAAGCAAGAAAGAGTATTATGAGGTAAATGGAGAATAGGAGATGTAGTAAGAGGGATGGAAGGATTGCAAGATAAATGAGCCCATGGAGGCCACTGGCAATTGAGCTTGTAGCTGGAGAAAATATCCTGAGTGTGATGTGCTAAAAGGGGATGGCAGCTTTCAGAGTGAGGAGAGATGTAAGCTGATATAGGAGATAGTGAGTTTTTCTCTTAAGCAAAATTTATCACCAGAAATCTTGAATTAAAACAAACAAAACAAGCCTAAATCTCTTTTCCAGATTTTCACTTAATAGCCATCACTGAGAGAATACTTGATGGTATTGCATACAATTTTGATCAATATGACTTTAGATTGCTTTAATGTTCTGCAGAAACGTGCTATGCAGATCACCCTTGCATTTAACCAAGGCACTTAGATGTCACCTCTTGCCACAATTTGACCCAGTGATAAAAGTGTCTTTTAAAAATATGAAAATAGTTTGATTGACAGGTTAGGGATTTTTTCCCCCCATGAATCTCTGCCTGAAAAGACAGGCTGCCTTAACTCCAGGAGTTCAATTATACAGACTTTGAAGGAGAAGAAAAATGATAATGAATGCATTTTTGAAACTTCTAAAAAGTTACTTAAAATAGACTTTCCATACATAATGTTACCATGTGAAACTCGGCTGTATCCTGGTCTTCTGGGAGTAGGAGACAGCAGTCTGTGTTCATTTGGAAATTCAATAGCGAGGTACCCCTGCCTCTGATGGTCTGTATGATGCAGTCCCTGGGGCTCTGCCACGCACAGGGCTTACCCGTCAAGGTGTTCATTTTTTCAGGAGGTGACATGGGAGTGATTTCACTTCAGGTTAGGCAGGAAACTAAAGCTAAAATACTCTTTCTGGAAGTGTGTCCCAGCTTGCTTTGGTTTTTTTTTTTTTTCTTATTTATTTTTCTTTAAAAAAACTCAGCCAAACAACCGTTTGTATTTTAGCTACTTGATGTAGGTCTAGTAAACATGAAGCAAGGACATTGTGTATGGTACATAGAGAGAGAAGATATTTGTTAAGAGTGGTGCTTTTATATGGCTGTTCTCTCAAGCCCAGAAAGATAAGAAATAATACATACAGCCCATATATTGGCCCAGGTACTTTATGGCAATAAGAAGGTATTTCAGTATGTCTCATTTCAGTATTCAGCCTTTCAATGAAGTTGCTGAAGTGTGTTTGTTCAAAATCTGCTTCTGATGCTTCCTCTTTTGTCTGAAATGAAGTGGTGTGGGATGTCATGTTTCTAAAGTGGTCACTGGTCTTTAGTAGAAAGTAGTGTGATAAAAGGCTTGCTATTAAAATAGTGCTGTAAATAATTAAAACATTTCAGAATATTTTGTTGTTGTTAAATATAAATGAAGTTAAAATGCAGCATTTAAAGAAAGGATTGTCCTAATTTAGTCATTAAGTCACTGTTCTTTTAAAAGGGAAGCAAGTGAGTCACAATTGCAAGCCATCTTGGCAGGGTGAAAAACAGATGCAATCATCAATTCACAACAGTGTTTTGTGTTCAAGGAATAATCAGACCTGTTTTTATCAAGGCTGTGCTGCATTGCTAGCCAGCAACATGACTTTTTCCTGTTCCAGATGATTTTGGAACTGTATATGCTTTTTCAGTAAGTAAGCAGGACTTCTATAATGCTTTGCTTAATGTGCCTCCAGATTCTGTTATTTATAGACTTCAGCATAATCAGACTGCAGCTGCTAAAATACACGCAGAACAAAAAGCACATTTGTAACCTGTTAAGACTTTGCTCTGAGATGCCAGTGAAGTCCGGGATTTACCATGAAATATTACCGAGTGACCTTTCAAGGAGCATCGCAAGAGAATACCTGTTTATCTTGGAGGCCTTTGTTTTATTTTTCTTTCTCTGTTGAAATCTCTCAGTGTTCTGCTTTCCAAGGGAAGTCTGGCCTTTGTGTGTACCATGTGTCATCTTCAAGAAGTGCTGGGACAGAGGATTTAAGTAATGCAGCATCTCAATGAGCAGTTCTTCCAGAAAATACGTTTTGATCAAATTGCCTTTGTAGAATATAGAGGGAAACTGTAAATATATTGTGATTTTTCTCTAAGTTGTCTTAGTCCTATCAGTATGGACATGATTTACTCATTAACTGTTTTTCAGTGAAAATTGGTGGAAATGATCCCTTGCAATTATGGAAAAACCTACATATTCAGTGTACATAGTTAAAAGTAAAAGCTTTTAATGCAGCAGCACATATTTTATGAGTTTATAAGGTGACAATATAGGTTTTTAGTGGCATAATAGAAAATGAACAAAGACATTCTAAATCATTCATAAGACAAAAAATTGGAAAGATTATGTGAGTGAACACATAACCAGAGCTCCCATTTGGGCTCTAAGGGAGCTTATCTTCCCTAGCTTGTGCCTAATGAAGCTGTTTTCTTTGGGAAAGTGCTAGTTCCTGAAGAATTAATCTTTGCTTTCAAGGGCCTCCTGTAAGAGGGAGATGTGGCAGAAAAATCCATATAAACAGGGTGACTGTGAAGATGCTGGAAAGCAGCTGGCCTCTCCATTAGAGCTGCAGGGAGGTCAAGCATACAGTAGATGCCTAAGTTAGGGTCCCCTCGAAAAAAAAAAGACTTTGTTCAAAAATGCTCTGGTACCTCATGTAATTTTTTACTTGCTGTAGTAAATGCCTTTTTGTGAATTGTTGCAAGAAATGTGTGTGTTCCTTAATTTTGAATTTCTGAATTTAGGTGGGGTTTTCTAGGTGTTAACATACCACCAACCATGCAAAAATGTGAGACAATGCCTGTTCTTGTAACACTGCATATGCAATATTATTTAAAATATTATATTCCATCTTTAGAATCACATTGGAGCTGCTCTGTTTTTCGTGTGCCCCAGGTTAGGATGGCTAGGGTACAAAAATATAATTTTTGTTGTTGCCACTCCCATCTTTCTTCTTCACTGTAAGACGGTCCAAAAGAAATGGATAGTGACTTACAGCATATCCTTGTCTAACTTTTCCTTCTATTTTTCCCTTCTTTACTGGGAATCCTGTATGCAGCTGGAGAAACAAAAACACTGGGAAGAACCAATGCAAAACACTTGATAAATTTTAGAGGACAGCTGGAGCAAGCCTGATGAATGACCTGTACTTCGGCAGGTCAGGTGGAGTGTGACCAACCTAATGACCACTGTCCTATGAATCAGAGTGAACAGTAACAAACATTTCGAATTTGCCATTCTTTTAAGAACTGGAACTCTCACCTAGATGTAACAGTTCACAAGATTCCTCATTTCTCCGTTCCATCTGTGTTTCCTCAAGAATCAGCACCAGTAGCATTTAATGACACTGTGACTTGTACTCCCAGGTTTCAAAAGGTTGATGGCATCAGTCTTTTCCTGGAAGGATTCAGTGGTCACAAAAATTAGACAAAGAGGTGAAATGACTGAAGGTCACTCAGCAGGTCAGTGTCAAGAGTTGGGCAGAGAACCTCCTCCTTGCATCCCGGGGCTGGCTGCTGACCCGGGCACTCCAAAGGGTCTCGTTACAGTGGTGCATTTAATCAGCTTTGCTCTGTGTTGTAGCTCATTGTCTGTGGCGTTATGGATATCTAAAGGGTAGGATTTTAACTTCACAATCTGCTGTTATTGAATTAGTTTTATGTTGTGTTAATTTCTTTGTCTCATGGCATTCATTGCCTGTGATAATTGATGCACAATATATAACTGACTTCTGTATTCATTTGGGTAACTGCATTTAATTGCCTGGTATAAAATATGTGCACTAAGTACAATCTGCTATGACTGCTATGACTGAGAAGTGCTCATTGGTATGGACTTGAAGGTGCTTTATCTTCCTGACAACCTGTCTGAGGGAAGTCTAAATGTCTCTCAAAATTTGCCATCCAAGGACTGGTACTTGCATTGTGTCTGCAAAAAGAGAGACCACCAAAAAAGTATAACATGAAATTGCTTTGCTTTGGCATTAAAATTTTGTTAATCAGAAGTTCTCAGATCAGGAAGTTTGTATTAATGTCCCTGCGTCTCCCAAACATCAAGGAATAGCAGGACCCAGAATATTTTATGCATTTTCTCCTATAAATCAGGATTATGGCTTTATTTGCTTCTGAAGTTACTCCCCTGGAGTAGAGCTACTCCAGTGCACAAGTGTTTATAAAAACAGATTTCTTTTACATATATCTTCAGGTCATTAATGCCTGGAGGAGTATTAGTGAATTGTAAATCAGGAATGCTCTCTAAAGGTGTGATGTCAGTGAAATAGTGTTGGTTAATGTCTGTTCAGGTTACACAAGATCCCTGCATAAGCTAACACTTTCTTGCCTGTTTAACCAGTAGCACAGTGATTCTATTTATTATTAAGAAAGCAAGAGTCTGTGCGATTAGATGTGTTTCTCATCAAACTTAGCATCTTGCTTTTTAAATGACTTAGACAGTGGGTTTGTTTCTTTTCCTTGCTTGTTTTGTTTCCAGTGTCATGAAGGGTATAATAGTGCAGTGTCTGAGCTATACAAAGAAATGCTGAGATTTGCCAAAAGCTGATTTTATTTTAAGCATTAATGAAACCTTCGCTATCCAAATTTTCAAAAGTTTTTAAACAAAAGCTAATGTTTGAGTCTAAATCAGGTGTGAAATGCCTGTGAGACTATTTTAGCCATATTATGTTGCTCTGTGTTAACGTAACCACTGAGTTGTCGCTAGAAGGGATGTTCACAATTAGTATTTTTCTTTTTAAAAGAGCTAGTTTCTACAATCTGTGTCCTTCAGGATAGAGCATTAGTTCTGCCTACAGCTTACTGCAAATTATTCAGTGTTCATAGGTTCGTTTATGCTTGTTATTCAGCTCTCTTCCACTGACAAAATAGCCTGCAGCAGTTCTTGGTTAGATAGAACTAGTTCCACTTTAGGCTCCTCACGTTCTCTTTTATGGCTTTTCCCCTGGTTCACCCTGCACGGCATCCAGGTACTTTTGATAAAACAGTAGACTTGATGGTCAGAGAGAAGGCAAAGCTGCCCAGAGCCAGGGTGGGCTATGAGAGTGTGTTTCAAGCAAAGACTTCCATGGCTTATTGGGCAGATCTGGTGGTATAGTACAACGTGAGTTTCACCAATTTAACCCACTGATTCTGCTTTCTTTCATATTCATGGTGTTATGTGCTTCTTACTCTGCAGGGAGACAAATAATTGTAAATAATTCATGACAGTATACCAAAATTTGAAATATGTGAACAACATGTCAGAAGGCAAACACCAAAAAGTCATTCTCAGTAGGCTGAGGTGCATTGGCCTAGCCCAGCGTCTGATGCTGTATTTCTGGCAGAGCTGGCGCGACTGCAGTGTGAGTTTGGGCAGAAGAAAGTGTAGCATTCAGCAGCAGACCTGGTTATGTCACCAGGTACGCACTTCACCAAGCAGTGAAACGCGGGCGAGAGGGATGGCAGAGAGAGTTCAACGCTGTTCTACCTCTTATCCCAGTAATCCGTGCCTGAGATGCCTTTGCCCTAAAACCATGGTGCAGTACCCCCATTCCTCACCATCACCATTAGTTACAGTGATGTATTATGGGGACAAGCACGTAGCACATGGCAGGGTATGGAAAGTCATTTCCTCACTGTTGGTTTTTAAATGCTCCTTTCTTCATCAAGGCAATAGGCTGCTGGTCAGGGGAAGAAGCGAGACACTCTCATCTGGGCTATTCAGCATGTATTTGTGAATTAGGATTGATCTGGAAATGATTCATAAGGAGCAAGGGGGGCTGTACTGTGTGAGGAATAACTTATTGACAAGGAATAATTCAGCCAGCCCTAACCTTGAAATAGATGTTTGTGGTCAGAAGTTTATGGCCTCAGTGGAAAGGGCTAAGTTTCAGGAGTTGAACAGGAGATATCCAGTTTTTTAAAACTTGACATAAATCTTGGATGCCTTGCTTTATGTTAGTCACATTCCCTGCAGAGGACTTCCATTCAATGTTTGTTTGGTGTTTATAGATGTTACTTAAAAGCCAATTTTATGACAAAAATATTTTATGTTATGTATAATGAATACTGGAGATCAAATAAGAATTGGAATTGCAAATTCAAATATTAAGGGTTGATAAATATTGACTTTTAAGTAGACTCACTGTAGATTTGAACAAAATGCTTTTTAGCCTAGTATAGTGGTTATTCGTCAATTACAAGATGGAAAAAAATGTAGCGCATTTTCTGAGCTCTACTCTTTCATTTTTACAGCCATTGATTTGGTCATGCTCCTATGAAATTATCTGTATGGTGTCATGGAACTAAAACATACAACTTTCTGTCTTGTACTTTATGCACATCAAATGAAAAAAAGAAAAGTGTGGGAGGTACTAAGCTAAAATATAGTGTAATTATGTTAATTTTGTCTTTCCTAAAGATGAATCCTTAGGGTTTGCATGTTGAAAACCTCTTAATTAAGGTCTTTCAAGTAGTTCTTTAAAGTCAGCACAGCTCTTCTAGGGCTGAACAAGTCACTGAAATACACCTGCACCGCACTAATGACCTCCCTGAACACTCGTACGCTTCTGGTCACTTGCTGGCCCCTGGTACCCAACCCTCTGGATCAGACCCCTTAGGCTACTGGACAGCCAAAAAAAGTAGCGTGGCTCCCCTTCACCCATAATCCCATGCACCTGGTGCACAGAGACTAACATGAGCATGTGTATGTGTCATCCTCACCCAGCATTTTCTGCCCCTGCTGTAAGTGCTGGGAGCTCAGAGGCTTTGCTCATGCCTGTTCCGCTTACCTGTCACCTGTTCAGCCTCTTCTCCTATGAGCTATGAGCTTCCCAAATGACAACAGCAACAGCAAGAATGTAAAATCCATGGTCTGACAGACACCTGATGAGAGTAATGTGTTTTGGCTAGAAACAGGTACTGCACTTTTGCTTTGAGCTAGCTAAGCTTTGTGAGCCACGGGTGCAGTGTTAGTTAAGGAGCAGGCATCATCCTCAGCTTTGTTAGGTTTTCTTTTCCACATCTCTGCAGGTTCCATCCTGTAAGTCATTGCATAGTATTTTCTTTTCCCTTTCCATCTCAGAACAGACGACTATTTCCTTGAAACTTGCAACATCAGTTAATTGTTAACAGTTTAAAAAAAAATCATATTCATCCTTTAATACGTTCTTTCAGCTGATGCCTTCGTGCCAAGGAGGCTGTGTAGCTCCTGATAAGACCGAATTTCTGAAGGTCTTTTCAGCGGTCTGACAGGTTCATACGCAGCGCTGTTTGTTCAGCAGGCAAGGATGAGAATTTGCTGGGATGCCTCTACAGAGGCTGAGAAATGTGTGTGCAGAGGCTGGGGCTGGTGATCTGGAGGGAGTGGGCGGCACTTTTGAGTACCTCCCAGGGCAGTCGGTCTGTTATTGCACTCTGACTGTGGCACCTGTAGTTGATTTCCATCTTTTCTCTTTCAGAGCCTGATGAGCTGTGTGTGGGCCCTGTGCTTGGTGATATCCCATCTCAAGATGCTGCTAATACAGTAGCTAATTATTCCTAGCTGAAGAAGTCTAACAGAAGAAAAAGGATCCGGGGAAAAGCAATGGCTGCCGGTAAATATCTCAGGTCTGCAAAGGCCATAAGAAAATAGCTGGAAAGAGCTGATTTCAGGTTTGACTAGGGAGGGGAGAAGCAAAAATGTGTGATTTTATCTTGTGTCTGATGTTTCAGTATCAGAAAGGTACCATCCCTTAACTACCTGACCCACTCCTCCTTCCCCATCAAAGGAAGATCTATAACTGGGCTCAGTCTGTTTTGACCATATTCATGATATTTCTCTTTTGTTTTAGAACAAAACTTGGTATTTCCTATAGTGAATAGATATTTTTTTTAGATCTTTTTTTAGTTAGGAGTTAACATATTCTTAAATCTTTTACAAAACAAAAAATTTCACCTTATGGAAAACAGGTCTTTCCTTAGGGTGTGTTTGGTTCTCACAGGTTTCGGGCAAGTTCCACAGCTCTCTATGTATCATTAAGTTATATCAGAGTGTTGCAGGGCAATTCATTCAGGTTGGGAGAGGCCTCAGAAGGTCTCCAATCCAACCTCCTGTTTAAAGCAGGGCCAGAGATGAGGTCAGAGCAGCTGTTCAGGGCTTTATCGAGTTGAGTCTTGAAAGGTGCCAGGGATGGTGGCTGCACAGCCTGTTCCATTGCTTGGCTATCCTAATGGTGAAAAAGTTTTCTTTTTTCATTTTATGTCTGTTGAACGTTTCCAATGTCTTTATTTTCTATTATACAGTACCAAGAACTATTATCACTGATCTAAAGGTGACTCATAATTAAGAAACAAAATAAACCCAAAATAAACAGTGGTTGTGATACCTCATTTTCACTGAAGGTTTTGGTGTAAAACTGTGGTGCATTGACTTTTCTACTTACAACATGTTTATTTTCTTGCAGCAGCTGATGGTTTGGGAAGTATAGCTATAGATACCACACAGCTTAACATGTCAGTCACTGATCCCACGGCTTGGGCTACAGCTATGAATAATCTGGGGATGGTTCCAGTAGGACTAGCAGGACAACAGCTTGTGACAGGTAAGATTTTTCTTTCTTTAAAGAGATCTCTTGCACTGGTCATGAATTCTTTGTGTCCTTTTAAAAATATATGGAATGTTTTCTGAGGGTATTATATTTTTATTTTCTGAAAACATCACCTGTGATTAATATTGCATACTGTGTATTAGTCTCTTCTTGTAGTGGGTATATAATCCATATTATATTTTAACCTTGTGGAAAACTAAAACTCTCGGGGGAAATTGAATAGCTAAACCATCAATCCTTGTACTGGGTCAAGACTGGGAGGCAAGTCATGTGAGAGGAACATTTGTTTTTGTTTCTCTGTTCAAGCAGGATGTCTTGAGGTTCTGCCAAGGAATACCCTGGGCTGAGAACTCTTGACTGGAGATTTTGGAGTTATGTTAATTGGGCAGAAAATCATGAAGCCTGTCCAATTCATATGCTCAGTTGATATTAGTGAAGTGAAGCTTTCCTGTCAGGTGTGTGCTTATTTACTTTCTGACTGGCTCCATAAATTGAATGTCAAGAGATTGTTCTTGTTAGACTTTGTCATTTCACTTCCCAGTTATAGTTTGGGAGAGTGTTGCAAGGGATCACTTATTCTAACACCCACAGAAACAGTATTTTGAAACCAGCAATATTTTACAGACAGGACTGGACGTAGCAGACTTTGTTGTCAGCAGTAGAGGCCCAATTAGTTGGAATAGTTAAAACTTCTTTGCTCCTGTGATGTAGAGAAGAATTATTTATATATGGGTGGGTGCCCTGTAGACACAAGCCACATGCTAGGCATCTGACAGATTCCCTCTGGAAGCTGCACTGCCACTTCAGCTTAAGAAGAGCTGTGTAATATCTGTATCAGAGCAGCATCCTGTCACGTCTGCACCTCTCCCCATAGATGTGGATGCATTGAGCCAGGTCACGATGTAAATCACTCTGCTTGCCTCACCAGGGATGCGTGATGCTTAATTTTGGCCAAATATGCCCCCTCCTGACACTGGGAACTGAGCAGAGCTGTGCCAGTTCACAGCTGACAGCCTGGCTCTGAATTACCTGTTTTACAGGCTGGTAAACTAAGCTGCAAGAAAGCTGATTTATAATGAATCAGTCTCAAGCAGAGAGCTGAGCTGGTGGAGGCTGTGAACTGATTGGTGATCTCTGGCTTTAGCCCCATGCTCCTGATTAAAAGAAACAAGCAAAGCCATCCGCTCCTTGGGATCCAATTCTCTTCAATGCGTCTGTCAATGACCTGGATGCAGGAGCTGAGTCCGCACTAAGTTTACTGATGATACTAAATAAAGAAAAGCTGTCAATTCTCTTGAGGGTAGGTTGGCCTAATAGGAAGTTTGGATAGAATATAGGGCTGGACAATCACCAGCTGTATGATGTTTAATCAGGACAAATGCCAAATTCTGCACCTGGGACCATGTAATCCTGGATGTATGAGTGGACTGGGAGAGAATAGGCTGGAAAGCAGCCCTGCATGAAAGAATCTGGTGGGTTTTGTTGATGGGAAGCTCAATATCAGTTAATAATGTGTCCTGGTGGCCAAAAGGGCCAACCTGGGTTGCTTTAGGCACAATGTAACTAACCAGTCAAAACAAGCATTTATTCCCCTTTGCTTTGGTACAGCCTCACCATGAGTGCTGTGTGTGGTAAGGGTGATATGAAAAATATGAGAGTGTGTTCAAGGAAAGGCCACAAAGATGATGAAAAGGACTAGAGGGCAAGGCTTGTGATACTTGGCTGTGAGCAGCTTTGGGTACTAGGTTTGCTCAGCTTGGAGAAGAGGCGGCTGAGGAGTTGCTGTCTACAACTTCCTTGTCAAGGTGAGTGCAGAGGGTGATGCTCATCTCTTGTCTCTGGTGTCCAGTGACAGGATGTGAGGGAATGACTTAAAGCTGCATCAGGGGGTGTTCCGATTTGTTACTAGGAAAAAGTTCTTCTCTGAGTGTGGTCAAGCACTGGAACAAGCTGTTCAGGGAAGTGCTCATGGCCTGTTGTTCAAGAAGCATTTGGGCAACACTCTTTGATACATGCTTTAACTTTTCATTTACATCATGTGGAGCTAGGAGCTAGACTTGATGATCATTGTGAGTCTTCCAACTCAGAACATTTAATGATTCTATGTGTTGATGGGGAGGTAACTTCTTCCATTTTTTGGTGGGGATTTGCCTGCAGGTGTTGTGCTCAACTTGAATGCGATTGCCTCCAACCTGAAAAGAGTACATGTCAAAATCACCTGCTGCTGCTTTCATTTATAAGCATTTTGGTTGCATGTGCTGTGGAGGTTTGCCTGCCTCTTTGTCTTGCTCTATTCTGTCTCTCCAGTTTCGGTGTAATTTGTAATTCCGGTGTAAATTGTCCTCGGATGTGCTGTGCAATCCCTACATGGCAGCCTCATCTCAGGTGCACTGCTTTTCCTCACAAGGGAGGATCTTCAGGGTTTTATTCCATTGACAGCCCCCTACTGTAATTTCCATAATTATGTGTATCACGTATTGTAAAGATGTTGTACAAGTCAGTTCATATTTGTTCAGCATTTTCGATGTATGAAAGGTGCCATAAGTAATAAATATTAATTACCGAAGTGCTGCTTGATTTCTCTACAGGTGCAGAATAACTTCTTTTCTTTCATTTTGTTTTTCTTTGTTTGAGATTCCTTTGTATTTTCAAGGTAAATAGGTGCTTTGACACTTCATTATATTTCCTTAAGATTCATAAGTTTTTGACACATTTTCTTTATGGCAGATCCATAATAGCAAAACTTCAGTTTGCCATGGAAATACTTATAGATTTATTTACTGTAATATATTTACTGTATCTGTGTTCAGTGAGGGTTTGCATCATTGTATTCAACCAAATATCTAACTAGTCCCTAGCCATTTCTCACTTTTTTCATTTTTTGCTATTAATCCTAGTAATGAATTCAGCTTTGTCAGCAGTCACATACTGCTTTTGCTACTGTCATGTGTTACATTTCTCTGAGATGAAAATGACACAACCATGTCCCAGTGCTAACTATTTGTCCATCTTTAAAATTTCTTGTTATTCTTTCTTTTTTTTCCCCCCCAGCATTGTTGATAGCTAGGAAAGCAGTGAGTAGTTTAGATTAATCTTGGAGAGACTGTGATCTTTCCTGGATATCTTTACTTAACCTGCCATAGTCTGAAATTTGGTGTATGGTATTCCCCTGTATCGTGACATATCTCTTAGTCCTCTGGTCTGTCAGCGCTCAAAAGGCTTATCCATTCATGGACTTTCCTTCCCCAAACCCACTGATTCCTGATTGCTGTGCGGGGCATTTTTGGTCCCGTATGTATAGAGTCCCTACAAACTACTAAGTCTTTTTTGGAGCTTTCTCACGTCTTTTTTTCCCCAGCAGTTCTTAACTTAGCTGCTATGTAACACGCTGAGATGCTTGCCTTGTAGCAGTTGTGCTCCCCAGTTTGCAATCTGTGAAGCTCTTGTCTAGCTCGAGAGTTTGCTAAAATGACAACTAAAGCTTCTGCAACATCTGGCCAATACTCTTCTCACAGCCTGGGATGACGGCTGTCTGGTCTTGGTAACTAATCAATTTTAAGCACTGCTAACCTTTTAATACCAGTTTAGGTGATATCTGCACTCTGTTTAATTCCTTATCTCCCAAATGCTGTAAAATTGGATTTTTGGTCTGGGTAAATGTCAGAACCTTTCATTTGTAAAGATGGATTCCTGTTAATAGTTACAGAATATCTCTTGTGTGTCTACATATATTTTGCTTACATTTATTGTTGTTCAGAAAGCCTTCTTTTTTCCATATATTTGGCTGCTGCATTACATATACATTCATATATGCATTTATACATTATATATACATAATTCATACTATAAACTGTAGTTTAATAATACATTAGTTGAAGTGTTAAAGATTGATGTGGAATAGTTATGGCTGAAAAGTATTTTCAGTATAAATTTCCCATTTCAGCAGGTTATAATTTCTTTTAAAAATTTACCTTTTAGGCTGAATTTTCTCAGGGTTGCTTTTAGTCCAGAGGAAAAAAAGATCTGGAAAAGTTGGAGGAAATCTGTTGAACTGCTTTTGAATTATCCAGGCCTTAAAATTGCTGTTTTCTATGCTTTGAGACTTTGAGAAAAATGCTCAGGTGAGAGGGGAAGGTTAGTTTGTAGTTCATCTTTTTGAGAACTAAATCCTCTTTTCGCACTTGGCAACTCTGATTCAAGCACATCTTTCAAGTACATTCAAGTCTGCTGTTTTGTTAGATTTTAGGTCTAGAAAAAATATTCGGTGACCTAAGCCAGCTGAGAATGTTTTATTTTGCTTTTGCCCTGGTACTCTTTAAAGGCAATTTTGACATTCCTGAATTTAGTGTTATTGCGCTTTCATTTGTTTCAGCAAATGCCATCAGGTCACCTGTTTTCTAAAGGAAGATATTCTGCTGAGAAAATTATTTACTTCTCTGGTTCAGTTCGGTTCTCCTTTCACTAATTAACTAGTGCTCTGAGAAACATGAAGCAATTTTGAGGTGCTTTCCCCCAGATGACCTAAACATTTGTGAGTCAAAAATGGTGTATGTCAAAAAGTTCCCCAGTACAAATGAACCTGAAGAGTGGTACACAAGTGGTAATTCATTTAGCCTTTACGTTAAGCTCATGCCCTGTGACGCATATTTGTGCTCTTGCAGAGTAAAATAACAAACCACAAGGGCAGACATCCAAGATGAAAGTTACAGGTCTGCCTGGAAGTCAAGGGTATGTCTGAAAACCGATGCCTTCTGCTCATTTACAGAATAATTATTAAGGCACACTGTTCCATAGGAGTCTGGCCAGTACACCTCAGCCTCAAGATATTAAAATTTTCACTGACACCCAGTCTTTTTTTTTTGTCTGAAGTTAGTTTTTGACCACTTGTACAAAATCCTAGTGAAATCAGAGACTAGGATCCTTTGAAGCCCAATGTCTTGCTTACCAAAAGATATAGAAAAGAACACCATTTTTGTGGCTTCAGGCATGTATTTTTTAGACACTAGAGGTTGTGAAATATTAGACACTTACATCAACCTTTCTGTTTTTCCATTTGTCTCTGC
Source organism: Acanthornis magna (assembly GCA_036785705.1). Lineage (NCBI taxonomy): Eukaryota > Metazoa > Chordata > Aves > Passeriformes > Acanthizidae > Acanthornis > Acanthornis magna. The sequence goes on from JAWUZG010000090.1 coordinate 23,206,430, forward strand.
TTTCCCCACACACTTGTCTTTTGACCTGATTTCAGTGGAACATAGGAGCTGTCAGTTCCAATCAGGTCACCTCGCTCAGGATTGTGCTTTTGACAGTGTTGAGCATCAGATACTTCATAGGGAGAGATCCACAAGGCAAATCAGTCCTGAAGTGCTGCTCTCTCCGATGGGCTCTCCTCTTGATCATTAATAAATAGAATGACGTTCCCCAAACTAGAAGTTATCTATCCAGATCAAGTCGTAACTCAGGAAAACTTCACTTCTGGAAGCAATACCTGCTTCAGTAAGTAGTTACAATCCTGAAACTGCAACCCTAGACGTACTTTTTGATACCAGACAGATTTGTGAAATTTTGATCTAGAGACTCCTAAATCTTATCCTCCCAGAATTTTATTAGCTCAAGGCCTACAAGTGTTTGGAGTCATAATATTCAGACTCTCTTTTTCTTCAGAATGCAGATTGTAACTAAAGGCAATCACTATATTCAGATTCCAAGCATGCTTTATTAATTATTGTTCACTGCAGGTCATCATATGCTGACTAAATTGTAAACATATCGCTCACTGTTCTGGTTGTGTACCATTTTTGTAACGTTAATGAAGAAAAATCAAATCAAGTAGAAAATCAAGATATATTTGATTATGTTCAGCAGTTCCCCAAAGAAAGACCATACACTAAGCAGCGCTGAAGACTTTAAGAAGTCAGCTGGCCGGAGGACTCTGCCAATTCTCATGTGTATACCTCTTCTTCTGTGGCCTCTCCATTAATGAAGGCTTGGAGCCGCTGGTAACCATCTGGCAGTCTCATTTCGCTCTACCCATGCTATCCTGTTACCTCTTAAAGCTTCCTTTTCCTATACTCCATTGCTTAGCCACTGATCCAATGTGATGATGAGTCCATAACTCGAATCATCCAAGACATGCCTAACAAAACACAGCTTCCTTTTCTGTAGTTAATTCTTAACTCCTGCTAATTCATTATAGTCTATCCACAAAAAAATTTTAAGTGAGTCACTTGTAGTATGAGCTGAAGATAGTCACATCTTTTAGGAAAAAAGTGCTTGAACATCTGTAATTTGAATTTTAGCACACTCCAGCTGTAAGCTTTGGTGTGCACAGGCAGCTGGCTGAGGCATTCCACACACTCAGGTTCCCCTGCCTGTGAAAGCTGCAGACCACAAGACCTGAAGAGTTCAGCAGCCCCATGGCACAGTAGTATTCTGTCTTTACCCCTGATCTGAATGCTGCACTGGCTTGACATCTGGCATTAAAAAAAAGTATCAAAAGTATTAATAAAATCCACACTTTCCCATAGGTTTTACTATGCCCTCAAGGTTACAAGGTATCTTCAGAAGGCATCTTTTCAGCTCTTACAGCTTCCCAACCTGTTTTATGCATTGTATTTTGTTAACAAAAGTCAGCCTATGAAGCAAGAGAAATGTAGTAATAGAAGCTCTAAAAAAAAGTTCTTAATTTTATTTTAGTTCCTTTCTCTCTTATTTTATCATCTTCACTGTAGAAATGTTGTATTTTAGTCAAGATGAAAAGATACACCATTCAAATTATCTGAATGACCCATCAGAATAATTACAGTTGCATGAAACATACTCTAAAGGATTAGTGTTGCACTTATACCCAGATAAAGCTATGTATTTTTATTATCAAGACACAGGAGAGCAGCAAGGGTGAAAGAGAATAGGTACTGTGGGAATCCCAGTATGCAGAGCCACTGGGAGCATCTCTAAAGTATTATATACTAGTGTAACAAGTAGGTTTTTTTCATTGACCTGAAAAGAGCCTGCAGAGTTAATCACACTTTCTATCATGTGAGTGTTACTCAAGGAGACTTCACACCAGGGGACATTAAAGTGCTAGGAACAAACACAGTCAGTTTACAACAGAAAAAGGAGAGAAAGATTTGACGGCCAGAGGAAATGTGGCAGAAACTCTTGAGTGCCTTTTGACACGCTATCAGGGTTAAGTGTGCCTCTTCGGTCATTCAAGTGCCTCTTCTATATTAGACTTTAATTGAGGCCAGGGATGAAGATAATGATTAAAATCTGCTCGGTGCTTGAAGATAAATAGTACTTTTTAACATGGTATGAAGGGCTGAATGTCCCAAATAAACAAGATTCAGAGGTGAGCAGGGCCACATGGAGGGAATCACTAAGTGCAAAGCTTGTGTTGTATGTGGAGCAGAGAGGTTTTCAGGAATATAGGATCTCTCTTTTGGCTGTTATACTTCTATCCAAGCCAGTTAACAGTTTAAGAAAACAGACTGATTACTATTTGGCATACTCTTCTTCATGGTCTCAAAATACTGGAGTAAATTTATGATGCAAACCATATTGTTTGGATGTTTTGGCATTTTGATTTGGGATTTTTTTTTTTTTTAAATTCCTGGCTGTTGGTTATTATATCACCAACAATCTGTTTGGCATGTTCTTATTTGATGTTACAGTGAAGTAACATAAGGAAATATTTTATTTTTGCAGAAGTTTTCCCCATCTTTTATCTTACTTTGGAAAGCCTCCATTCCCATTATTTTCCATGTGTTTGTTTATTCTAGACAAGAAAGCCCATGAGTAATTATGAGCATCCCCCTGCATAAAGTAAGCCAAGAGGCTGTTGGGAACCATTTGCTACTGACTGTTTACTTCTGCTGGAGTACAGCTTTGTCTGAGGCACTTTCCCTTCTCACATCACTCCCCATCCAAGGATCCCAGGTTCCTTGGCCCACATGGGGAATCCAGTGACAACGTGGCTGCTGGAAGAACTGAGTTATTGTGGATGGAAGTCAATAGAAAGGGCAGGCTGAGCATTTGAGCTGTTCACAGGTTCTGTAGATGGTCTGTAGGGGATGGACACAGCAGTCCCAGGAGGACTGTTAGCTCAGTCCGTGCAAAGCGGTCTCAGGAGAACGCACATGGCACCGCCTGGGGCTGTCCCAGAGCTGAACTTCCTTGGGAGGGGAACACTTGAATATGAATGAATCCCCAGGCCGCCACCCCAAATCAAGGCTATAAAATCCTTTGTTCTTTTTTAGTCAGGCTCGCTCTTTGCCTGCATGGGTTAGGTTGATGCTTAGAGCTTGGCTACTGGAGAGGAAGCATGAGAAGCTTCCTTTCTGTATTTTACCTTGAGGAGATGGACATAAGCATGATTTTCTTCCCTTTCTGACACCTGTCTTTCAAATGCCCTTTGCTTATTGCATGAGAATTAGGTCTCACAAAGTGCATGAAGATGCACATTCAGTTCAAGGCAGGAGTCTGTCTGAAATATGAGCAGAACTAATCAGTGTGGAAAAATGTCTTTTGATGGTCCACACTGAAGAAGAAAGTTGGGTTTCAGTGAACCTAATCCTTGGGCATGTGAGGGAGCTTGTAACAGAATTCTTCATTAATGTTGACTTGGATCAGATAAACAATGGATTTGCCACACCTTCCCATGCTCTGGTGGTGACAAATGATGTGCGTGACAGCGGCTCTGAGTAATGTCTCTGTAATGGGAAGCAGCTGGTCACTGGAGTAGTTCTGTTAGTGGATGTGGAAGTGAAAGATAATTAAACTTAATACATACAATATGCTCTAATATGCTGTGGCATAGATTTAGATGTATTCTGCCCATATATAAAAGATATTTTGTTATTATGGCTTCAGAAATTTAATAGGTCTGTTCATGAACAAGAACAGCTTTATCTGTCTTTCCTGGTTTTGCACATTTCTTATGCCAATTTTTCTTTTCCTAAAAAAATTATTTTCTTGGCTCTAGCAGATTTTCCTTTATAAGTAATCTTCTCCTGACTACAATGCTTACATTATTTAGTAATTATTTGTTATTTCCATTCAGGAGAGGCTTAGAGATACAGAGCTGTAGTAAGTTAAACAACGCCTGAACACTTCAGAGTCAATCCTGGCCCAAATTGCACATGGTCTGTTTTCTTTCACTTAGATAAACCAGGTAGGTAAGGGACTGCATGGAAACAATGGGATAATACTGATTGGCATGAAAAGCAGCAGTGATTGTGGAGCTGCGTGTCTATTATGTAGCTTTTTTTGTAGGTATCTTGGCACAGCAGTAATATGGTGCTAAGTGAAAAAGCAGTTTAACTCTTTTTATCTGATATTCTGAGTCAGGCAATGAGGAATAGGAAAACTATTGTGCACATTAGAAACAGACAGACAATTCCTACCTTCTCTTCCTCTTTGACTATGCTGCTGTGATATTTAGAGAAGGATTTGGAAAAGGGAAGGGAGAGAGCCTTGGTAGCATTTAGAGAAGACAGCACTGTGGGAGAAGGTGCAAATGTGCTTAATGTCACCTTTTTCGTAAAGATCTAGTAGCACAAGCTGTGTTTTGGAAAAGGCATGTCCAGACTGCAGTGAAGGGAGGAGGCAAGTTATTTGCTTCTCAAACACTTTCTCTTCTTTCTGACACAATTGTATTTCAAGTGGTTTATTTCCCTAGCAATAAATGTGGAATATTATAACCAACTGCAGTGTTAACGTTTTACCCTATATGGAGCTGCAGCTGTCAAATGTATTTAACCAATCTCCTGGTTCAGGTCTTGATCTATACTTGGACTTACATGACTGAGACCTTTCCAAGAACAGTTGTTGAAACCTTTTCTGGCACCTTTTGGTATCAATTTTGGCCCTTAAAGCATGCTTAGTTGAAGCATTTTTGAGACATTGCAGAATATCCTACAACTTTATCTGCTATAATAGCCAGTACTGTAAATAAATTAAATATTAATTTGAAATAGCAATAAACTGCCCTAATACAAGAGGACAAGAAAAACTGACTATATTTTGTTGTCTCTTAATTCGCACTAAATGTGTGTTTAAACCCAAAGGCTGTGCTGGCTGTCCTTTGTTGTAATAAATGTCACAGGATCCTTTTCTCTCTTCATTATGTTTTTAATACTTTGGTAACCTTCTAGGCCTTAGAGAAAGGCCCTGGGTTGTGGACAGAGAGAGCTCAGAAGCTGCACCTGGATTTCAGGACTTTGTGCAGGTTGCAGGGAATGGGAGGAATCTGCAGCTGAGAAGCTGAGTAGCTCATTTAATCAACTGCTTATTATAAATATCGTGGGTCCCTTTATGTTATTAGCTAGAATTTAGTATATGAAAAAAATTCAAGTACCAGTTTGTTCTTGCTATTCACCAGCCTCTGTAAAGCAAGATTTCTCTTCCAGTTCTTCCTACATATGTTGCCTTTTAACTTTGTGTCCTTTTGTTCTGGTCTGTCTAATTGCCTCAAGTAGATAATCAAGCTTGATTTTATAATAAACCAAAGCCAGCTCAGGCTTGTCATGACTGATTTGTCGGCTCCCAAGACTAAAGACTTTCAACCTCAAGACTAAGATCACTTCTGGCTGCAATTCAGGGTATTAATTCTGAACTGTCCAATCTAAATGTGGTTTGGAACATGTGTCCCATGTTTTCCCTTCAAAAAGAGAAAACCGACTGCCTTGTTTTTGGTTGGTGATGTTTGAGTGGAATTTAAACTGGAATTAAGATAAAACAAGCCCAAACAATCAGGTTCTGTAGAAGCAAGCTTGCACGTAACCATCATTGCCAAGGTTGTAGTCAGGGGGGCTGTTATGTATCGACTGGAGTTACTAGTAGACGCAAACATTGATCTCCTTCAAAGCAAGCATACATCTCCATCAGGGATCCCAGCACATACTTCTCTATAACTTCAGCACCACCTGAGGGGGTGGCATGTGTCTCTACACCTGTGCATGCCTTAGAAACATAGAGGTGTGATGCTAAGCAAACAGATGATAGCTAATGACTCATATACACCATTTGGTGTCCCTTAGGGGCTGCCTCTCTTCCAGTGTTTTACTTCAACAGTTGAGCTCATCGGGGACACGAGAGCTAACCATCCTTCCAGCTATTCGTCCAGGGATTTGAGGCTCCAGGTTCTCAGTGGAAGGCTTTTTTACTGCAGCTCCTTTAACAAGCAGCTGTGTTCCTACCTCCCTGCTTTCTCATTACCCCAGTCTCTGTTTTTCCATCAGCAAAGCAGTGCCATAGATTTGAATGCAATCTCTGTAATGCTACAGATGCCTACTAATGGTGTGAAGGTCTCAGCTTCCTCAAGTAGTAATAGAGGGATTCTGCTATTCTAAGGATCATGTAACAGAAACATTATCACATGTCTGAATGTTCTAGCCGCTCTTCTTGGTACTGTAATTCTTCTTCTTAATGCTAGCAGGCATCAGGGTATGGGTCTAGTGGTATTCTTTCAGAGTTTTCTTGTTAGAATTCAAAGACGGTTTGGGTATTTAGACATTCCTTGGTTGCTTGCCTTATTCTAGCTCAATTATTTCATGTTTTCCAATGCAGAATAACATCTGTCTTCTGTGGGCCGTGTTGCGTGAGAGCTGCATCTCTCTAGACTTGATTGCATGACCTGTTATTTGTTGTGTTTCCAAGACTTGTTCCGTCTGTAGCCTTGAGATACTCTATTTAATGCCTCATCCACATATGTATGTAGTAAGCATGAATGGAAGATGTCCTCCGGGGGACTTTTTTTATTCCTCACCATGTTTTTATGATCAAACGATGACAATCTGTCATAGTTTTCTTTTACAGTTGTGCTATAGATTGAAAATATCAGAAAAGTCCCCATTACTTGATGACTGCATAAAAATAGAGTTTACAGGTTTGCAAGTCTTTTGTGCTCTGCAAACTCATGTTGGGATATAAAGGGTAACAAACCTGTTTTTCACTCTGGCATCAGTAAAAGACAGTAGTAAGATGTTGTTGGGCAAATATTGTTGTTGATTGTCCCCCCTGGAGTTTTCAAGATGAACATAGAGAAAAGAATGATCCCAGGGTGAGGTGGAGAGAGCCCCTCCATCAATAATACAGACCAGAATTGCACCCCATTTCCCTATTCCATTTGTAGAGGTTTGCAGAGCCAGCAGGAATAAGAGGTTGTAATTCTTTTCCCTGTGTTAGTAAAATAAAGGAAAATGAATCTGACCATAAAAGACCAGACTTCGTCTGTCTTTTAGATTAGAAAACCTGGGAAACAAGCAAAAAAAAAGTCTTTTCCATCACATGTAATTAACCCCTTCATTTAAAGCCCAGGTCCACTCACAGGCTGTGCTGCCCTGACCTCAGAGACCCTGACAATAACAAATCAACCTTTGTGAGTACAAGGGGGAAGAGAAGCCAGAGGTAGGGTCACAGCAGGCTCCTTCAACATAGATTTGTTCACAGAGCAAGGAAGCAAGTGGTGCACATTTCTAGGAGCAGGCACTAGTGTGCCTTTTGCATGAAGGCAAGATTTGTGGGTAAAACTTAGATTGCTTCTTGGACCAACTCATGTACCTGGAAGAATATGCACCAGCCCTCTGATTGTCTGAGGCAACCAGGGGACTAAAACTTTAATTATAGCAGACAGTAAAAAGGTGAATTCAAATGAAGGAATCGTTTTTGCAGTACACTATAATTTTCCTCCCTTTATTAATCTTTTCATCTGGCATAGGCTTACCTATCTATTCCTTTACAGAATAATCACAATGTCACCACTTCGCTTTTTATATTCCCTTCATTTTACAGGTGCCAACCAGCTTTTTTGTCTACCCTACTTAACATATCTAATTAAACTCAAAGGATGTGCTCTCTACTTGTATTTCACTTAGAAGTTCACTGCTTCTCATACCTGAACATGGATTTCTCTTTTTTTTTTTTCCCCTCACTGTACTGACCCATAAACCTTGTCCTGCTTATGCTTTTAGACCATTACAACTACAGCAATACTATTACAAATGTGTGACATTATTCTTAAGGTAGCCCTCCAAATCCAGACCTACAGGATAATGGTCAATTTATGGCTGTAAGGAAAAGATCCCTTGTGTAAGAGGCATAGTCAATTTCTAAGGCAAAGCAACAATTTGAGCTAGCTTTTATACACAGAAGACTTCTTTATTTCTTTATTCTTGTTCTGTGCCTCTTAGCCATTAATCTCTCCTATGGAAACTTGTCAAATACTTTTGGAAATCGAAACAAATATGCTCTTTCCATACTTATTTTTTTTATCATTTATAACCGCAATGTCTAAAAAAAGCAGCCCCAGCTTCTCTTCCCATGCACCGTATCTTCTAAATCCCTTTGGCCTCCTTCAAAATGGACTACTGTTCCATTTCAGTCTGATACATTTTTCATCTTGTCCCTTTTGCAACAGTTTTCTAGTCAATGGCTTTTGTGAAATTTTCATGTGATGAAGCTCTTCAATGTTTTAAGCATGTCTGAAAATCTCATCCTTGTCAGTAAATGTCTTGGCTGTTGCCTGTATGCAAGAACCACTGAAGAATATAATGGCATCTTTTCTAATGTGACTTAACCCAAGAAAGGCTGTTCTAAGTTGCCTCTCTAGTTCACAGTAATTTTTCCACTAAGTCTGAGTTTCAGATTTAATTCCTTTTTGTTGGAGGTTTTTAAAGAGGTACAGCAGTAATTTCCCAGTGGATTTTTTTGTAGCAAGGAAGTACGCACATGGTACTGCCTCCCTGTTACTGGATGCCCAACAGGAGTGACAAAGAAAGGACTGTGATGACAGTAGGTTTCTGCCATAGCTTTTGAAAAGAGATAAAATCTCCTTCAGGAGATGCAGGAACTGCTGCATGTGGGCCAAATCACTCTACAAAATCTTCACCTTTTTCACCTTTTCCAGCTTTTCCATATGAGGAGGTTAAAGGCTCCTGTCTGAGATGCTGTGGTTAGACGTTTTGGTGTGGGTGATACGAATCGTTCTGAACCTATACTGAGGGCCCAGATTGGTGTTATCTTCATTTCATCTGAAAGTGATTTCTACAATAAAGCTGCTGCTTTTTTTCTCAGGGAACAAAGAAATCCCTCACAAAAAAACTCATCATTTCCTGATATTAGATTAGACCCAAGATGAAAGTAGATTTTTGCTTCAGAACTAGAATTGAATTACAGAAAGGGTTCCTGGATTGTGTCATCTCTGAGTTGTCATGCTGTTGCAAAACAGGGGAAGATGGAGAGAAAAATTCAATTTTCCTGGGATCAGCCTTGCTTTGTAGATTTTAGATTATATCAGCCTTTGAATTAGGAATGTTGTTGTGGCATTTATGCCTGTGCAGGCTGTTGTGTTCATGGGGAACTGCAGAAACTGTGCTGAGAAACACGCGGAGGTGGGCAGAGGATGGGTGAGGTTCCTCTCTCCCAACGACTCCTGCAGGACCTGTGTGACAAGGCCAGAGGGAAGAGGTACAGGCATGTGTGAGAAAGCTGGGCTAACAAATCCAGGCTGCAGTGGCTGCTGAGAAGTTGTCAGGGAGGCCCACGAGCTTGCTTGGGATGGCTGTCATGAGAGACAGACCTGCACTGGCCTGTGCAGCTTGTAGGTAGCAATTCTCAGGTTCTGCAGCTGATATTTTGTATATTTCGTTAATTAAACAGTTGCAAATGATTGCACATTGCATGTTAGAGTGTTGTAGAATGAATGTTTTGTGAGCATGGCTAAGCTGAATGTGACTTTAGACATACACTCCGATGCCACTTCTCCACTAATTACATTTACAGTTTAGAGCTGTCTGTAAGGTAGAAGAGCCTACTGTGCTGATATTCACTGACAGAAAAGGTTTTCAAATCACCTTACCAGCCAGATGTTCTAAACAAGGATTTGACAGTTGGTCCATAAATCAAGTCAAGCATTTCATCATTGTTCTCTTAGGTGCCTCTTGCGTTTAAGCCTGTTTAGCTAAACACATATATTTACTTAAGATGAACTGTAAAAATAACATCTGGAGATCTTTTCTCTGAAAGAAAATGCCAAAGGGTCTTACACAAGGATCAAGCACATTTTATAAACTGTGGCTGGGATTTTGGAATTCAAGCTGAATAAATGTGCTTTCAGCTTTTGAGGGGATCAAGGGCCAGTATTATTTAAATGCTCTTTTTACTTTCATGGCACTCTGCAGGGAATGTGCTCTCACCAAAGCGTTCTTACATTTCTTATTCCATAATGAGTTTCTGTTTTCATCGTTGCCACCTGGGACCCTGGCAGAGTCCTGCTAGTAGCAGTGGAGTCACACTGGTGGAACTGGATGCAAAGTGCAGTCCAAAATATTTATTTTAGAGTATTCTGCTTTGCAGTAGATTGCCATCAAAGGAGAATGTCAAAGAAGTTGCTGGGTGGTTTACCTTTTTATCTTTACTCGTATCAGTCATCTCTTTTTCATCCCTTTTTTTTTTTTGAATTTTTAAGATCTATGAGATTCATTCTCTCCTGAAGAGGCCTTTTTTGTTCCACCTACTTTTTTTTTCCTTAGAAAACCATTCTAATAAGTTGTGGTTTGCTGACCTTCAGAATCAGTGTTACTATGCATTTTAGCTTTGCTGAGTATCAGTTTGGTCACTTTGCTTTTTCATATTCAGTTCACAACATGACAGAGAATTCTGCTGAAATTTAACAAGCCTGAGGGAAAAAGATTCAGTCAAGTGCAGTCAGATTTATAAAGTGGCAGATAAAGTGGGAAGGGTTTTCCATTACTTCTGCCACATTGGGTGTTTTCTTGATGGATGGGCTATATCTCATCTGTGATTCGGAATGACGTCAATTCATGTTTGGAGGGGTACCATGACCATGACTGTTCATGGTAACATAAGAGTTATAATCTGAAAATGTTGGAAAAGGTGGGAGCAAAATTATTACATGTGAATTTCTGGCCTAGTATCATAGTTATTTTGTGATTTAGTTCTCAGGAACACAACTTGTTTCATAATGTGAGACTGGCATTTAATCTGAGAAACCTGACTGTTTTGAGAATTATACAAGGCAGCATGGAGCTGTTTAATGCTTAAGTGACAACAAAACATAAAGATGCTGGCCATAATTCTATCTGAAGTAGTATACTTTCCCGTGAAGCTCAGACAAGTGCGTTCTTGATTTAAATATCTGGAACTACAGTACATGGTGTGAAACATAAATCCTCTCAGTGCTGGAACCCAGAGACCAAAGGAGCCAGTTGGAAACCTCTCTGAACAGCAAATTTATCGGCTGAGTTAAAAGTCCTTATGCTAGGCTTAGAAAGGACCTTTCTTAACCTCGTCCTTCTGTCCCATTTCAGCAGTGCAAATAAGCTATAAAGCTGCCTAAAATGTCAAAGGCCAAAAATTCACTGGCGTGGCAAAGGTGGTTAAGAGCCGGCATTACGCAGAGCAGGGCACAGGGCACGTGGTCCATTAGCAGCCTTTGTTAAGTACCACAGCCCCACAAAACTCAAAACTGTCCTGCAGCCGTTTCAGCACAAAGCAGAGGACAAAGCAGTCACTGGCAGCCCCAGGTGCTAAAAGCCTCTTCTCTGAGCTCCCCTGAATACAGCTCTGGTACAGCTGAGAACATAACCCATGGAGCTAATCAGTTCCGCTGGTGTGAAAAAAACCCCAGCAAATCTACTGACTCAGCCAGCCAAACCACATGGGCCACATCCAGATTTTAAGCTATCCACCCCGTGCCAACCAAGCTGATGGCACGGCCAGTCACTGTCCCTTCTCTCCTGCCCCACCACTGTCTCCCTAATGGGCCTTTTCCTGGGGCAATTTTAGAACAACAGGGAGAGCTGAGCCTCCTCTGATGGAGGGGAGGGCAAGGGAGGGTAGGTGATATCATCAGCTCTGACACATTCTCTCTTTGGCCCTGGAGTAGATTCAAAAAGCTGCCATCATCTGCCTGGCCTTCACTTACAGCTTGAAAAGCTGTTTTCTGCCTCCCTGGTAAAGCTGGTGTTAGGCAGTGAGCTAACAGCTGGTTCTGAGTGGATGAGATACATCCTTGTAATGATGTATCCTACAATCCTAATGATTGTAGGCTGAAAAGTTGGTTTCTCTTCAAAACTCCTGCAGCGGAGATGTTTCGAATGAAAGGGTCGGCACGTCAACAAAGCCAAACTTTCAGAACTTTGCAAACCTCTCCTAGGATCAGCATGAAAGATACTTTTTCCCATAAATGAGGAGAGAGACAAGAATAGCAAGAGTTGGGGAATATTCTGCTTGCTGGCATTGTTGTTTTCTGTGTTCTGTTGTTGGAAAAATCACAGGCAGAACATATGAGGCAAGACCCAATTAGCTGCTCCAGACCTGACAGGCTTTTAGGCTGCTCAGACAATCTTCTGATTTAACCGCTATGATCTTAGCAAGTGTCACAAGGTTAGATTTGTCCCCACCGGCTAGGCTGGAAACCTTGCAGACTGAAGGCAAAAAGAGGAGAGAAAGTAGAAGGCAACTTTAGGTTTCAAGTTATAAAAAGCTGGAACAAATAATTTCAAATGTTAACAATAGCTGAGGTCTTTCTGCTTTAACTCTTTCCTCATTTGCTGAGGAGAGGCACAAACATAATCCAGTACATTCATGGAAGGTGTAATCCTTTGTGATTTCAGCTATTAAAGCCAAAAATAGACCTATTTTTCAGAGTACGAGTGAATATAATTTTATTCAAAGGCATAATTTGCCTGAATTTTCAGGTAGAGTTTAAAGAGAATGGCAAATGTTACTACTACAATGAAAAGACTGTTCAATTCTGTAATATTACATCCTCCCTCGGAAGTCTGGAGGGGCTACAACTGCCGAGACACAGCACCATTTTTTAAAAATAATGAAATGAAAAAAACAAGGACTTTTCTCTGACTCCATTTCTGCAGCAGTTGAATTGTTCAGACTAAAATTTTCCAGAGTATTTCAGCCTCGGGCAGATACTCGATGTGTAAAATTTCAGTCCAAACTGTTAATGATTGGCAAAGCTAAAAGCAACTGACAACAGGGTGTTGTAATAGGAAGTGTCAGACGATTTTAATAATAGATGACCCTGCCTCCTGTTCTATCACTTTGAACACTTTTGTTGTCTAAGGTGTTTGATGTATTTCTCTGTGTGGTTTTGTCTGCATTTCTTTCTTTCTTTATATTTCAGTTCTCATAAGATCTTCATTCAGTTAAGTTTTACGTAACGTGTAGTTTCATGGGAGTAATTCTTGTTGCAATTAGGAATCGTTTCCACCTACCTGTTCTTCATTTATAACCTCTTTATTTATTTCATTAAATGCTTCTCAGTTTTGTATCCTGTAACAGAGTCCACAGTACCTGTCCACCTACCTCCTCTATAAAATTCATGAGCTTTGTAATGCTCCTACACAGCTGCCTCTTCTCCCCAGTGAGCAATCCAAGGCTTTTTCAGCCATGGTTCCTCTAAGCTGCTTTATAATGTTCCTGATGATGCTTATTGTCCTGTTTTTGCTGTGCTTTTATATTCCTTGGAGAGGATGGGGTGACTAATGCAGAAAATGGTATGTCAGGTGAGAGTCTGGGTTTTCTAAGAGGCTTGCAGTAATTTTCCCATGCCTTTTTCTCTTATCCCTTATCTAGGCTAACCTTTAATTGGCTTCCCTGACCCCTTCAATGCACAGTGCCACACTGCCAGGTCTTTACTGCATGAGCCATTCAGCCTGTCCTCTGCAAAGAGGCTCATTTGGGATTTGTTAGCACTGACATCCTTGTGCTCTTCTGTTTTCCTTGTCTTTGGTTCCTCTAAAATGCCATATATATATATATATATTTTTTTTTTTAAGGCAATCAGTTCTATGTCTGTTGGATGTTTTGATGTAACATTACTCTCTCTTTTCAATACAATTACTAACATTACCTCCAATCACACCACTCATCTCAGATGGAAAGTGTTTGTTAGTTTCTATTCTTGCATTTCCATCTCTTTGGCCAGCTTCTGACCTGTATCAATCATGACAAGACCTTGTCTCTCACTTTATGCTTGCTCAGTTTCTTTGACAGTCTCTTGGGAAAGACTTTAGCAAAAATATTTTTCAGTCTTAAATGATTACACACTATTTCTTGAGTATTGCTCAATTATGCTGCATTTATTGTACATAGCATTTCAAATACAACTACACTTTTATCCCCAACACATGTGCATACTGCAAGTGTCTTTATGTTATTTTTGTATTACCTAACTACTAGAGATTGTAGTTGTACACCTTTGTAAAACAAGGCTTAACAAAGCCTTTGAAGGAGGTTTGGGTTAGGGTTTCTTTTTCATATTTGAAGAAATATGCTAAAGATATATTGAGAACAATACTGTCATGTATCCTTGAACTGACAATCAGCACCCTGCCAATTTTCATCTTGGAACTTACTTTTACAGTTGGCATACAAACCTCTGGGGAAAAAAAAAAGATTGTTAATGAAACTATTGACAGAACCCTAGCTGTGGAAATGTGTATGGTGGGGCAAAAGAAATATCTTAAAGTGGATAACATATTCTAGCTCACAAATGTTACAAAGAAAAAGAAACTAATTTTCACTAAAAATGGGATAAAGAATCCTTATAATTAGAAAGAGAGTCTGTCTGACATAATTTGGAATTATCTTTAATTTGTAAAAAAATAGATGCTTCTTGAAACAATGAATGTATCTTCTGCTCTTGATTCTTGCAAACCTGCATCTTGCTTGAAAGTATTGTAGAAGAGAGTCACGTGTGGGGTATTCGCATGGTAAATTGTAAATACCAAAAAGGCCAATTTCATTTCTGAATGGTGGGGTTGGTTGTGTGTGTGTGTGTGTGTGTGTGTGTGTGAAATTGCTATGCATTTAGTTCACTGCTCTGCAATATTAGCAGCTGAACCTTTGGTGCAGGCTGACAGAAATTACAGATGAAATTTTCTAGCAGCAAGAATTTTAAGTTACAGGTTTTGCACACAACCACTAATACAATCTAAATTAAAATGTGTTATGCACAGGAGATACAAAACCTGGATTCTTCCTTAATTGGAATAAAAGCTGAAGTAATTCTGTGCACATTGTCTCACTCTGCTTCCTCTAGTGTGCTGTTAATTTAAAAAACCTCCTGATTTCTTTTCAGACAAGATTTTTCCCTGTTAAACTAAGTAATGAAATATGACATTGAAAGAATGTTGTCAAGATTGCTATTTCCTAAGGTGAAATAAAGCCCTTTTTTTTTTTAACCACAATGAAAAACAGCCAAGAGCAATGCCTGTATTTTAAGCTATTTTGGAGGCACAGAGATACAAGTGTTCTTGGAGAGATTCCTTCTTCCTCCTGTAAGCATTTCTCATCTTTTTAGTCTTTTTTTTGGTGAAGAGCATGATGAGGGGGTTGTGTCTGTTAGGAAGTATAAGCTATGTCATAGTAAATTTCCTTGACAAGACACAAGACCTTTATACAAATGTTCTAAGATTTTATTTTTTTCTGGTTGATTTGAAAGGTTCTTATTTACTCATCTTATTTTTACATTTTTTCTGGAAGACTCCAGGCAATGCTGTGATTGAGCTAAGCTAATGGCCGGCCAGAGAGCCCCAGCTGTTTTATGTTCAGCACGGTGTTCTCCACATGCTCAGCCTTGGTTTATTATTAGTTGAGGCATCCATTTCCCCTTGCTGTGAGAGACAGGAGAGATGGAAGGAGTCACTGGGGGCCAGAAGCATTAACCCAGTTCCGTGCACTGCCCTGCACATGTCCCAGAGTATCTTAAGAGAACCTCGGGATGATTTCACCCATCCCAGCTGGCTGCCCCTGGGCTATTTGCCAAAATCAAGGTTTATTAGTCTGCACTGTTCCATTGATAATGGCTCCGGTACTGAGGCCCTGGGGAGGGAGCCCTACAGAGCAGCTGGCTACTCTGGCACCTCTAGCTGCTGCTGACCTTCCTTGTACTAGAGAAATGCCCAGATGGTGGAAAGAAGGGTTTTCTGCTCTGTGGGATGTACAGAAGGAATGGAGATGAGCTGAAAAATGTATTCATAATGTTGTAATTATTGTACTTGTGCTTTAAAACTTTATGGTCGTGACCCAGATGTCAAAAGATGCAGAAATTTCTGTCTAAGTCTGCTAAACGGCTGAGCTAACAGCTTTCAGACATATGGTCTACCCTTATTTACCTTAGCATGAAACACACTCTCCTGATGCTGTTTCAATGTCAAGCCTCTTCTAAACTGGTCAATGGAATAACTACTGTGCGCAAATAGAATGAAGAGGAATTTTATTACGAAGTTGGGGGTGTCCCATTCGGGATTTCTCTACCTGCCCCCCATGAAGAGTACTCCAGTCACCACCATTGCTGACCATTTGGCCATTGAGTCTCGCTGCCTAAAACAGGCACTTCAGAGAGCTGAGGTGGCCCTTGCTTATAAAAGATCTAAAAACAATCCATTGAATTTACAGATGGAAAGGGAATTTGAAACATTATCTTGAATTGCAATGAATGCATCAGAAAAATTTCAAACCCTGTGAAATTTAAGAAGTGGGGAGGTGGTCAAAGGAAGCCTTCACTAAGAGATGTTTCAAAAACTATAATCCTAAATATTTTTAATTCGAGCACAATACTACATGCATGAACTTACAAGCTGCAGATCAAGCAATATTAACCTGTGGAAGCTTATAGAGTTTATCTATTTAATATCTTCTTATTTATTTGAATTTGAGAATACAGGTCAAATCCCAGGTTTAACAATGGATAAGATTACAAAAAAAACCCTCTCCTATTTAATAAGCCACATACTCCATTTTTGTCTAGCACACTTTTATTTCCTTCCCTTCTGGCAGTTCTCTAGCTAAAAACAGAGGGTGTTGCAAATCATCTAAAGGTGAGTGTGTTGTGGGTTATCCAAAGCTGGAGAAAGTTGACTGAGAACTGTGACTAAATTCCGTGGTCCTTTTTGCCCTTCTTCTTCCATTAAATGTAGAAGGAATAGTACTTCGGACAGTACTTTCCATTCTCTTGGTTTATACAACTTTCATCCCATCCTCCTCAATGCACAGTGCTTGTTGTTTAAGCTGCTCCATGTGCCTGATTCTACACACTTTGCCGTCTTTATCTACGTGCAAGCTCTCGTCTCTACAGATCACTCTCTTCCTCCCCACGTGGCTCCCCGGATCTCAGGCCATGCCTGGCTGTGACCCCTGTGAGCTCCCAAATCCTTCTGGTTTGGATGGAGCCATGCTGCCCATGGCCCCAGCCTGCCCTTAGCTAAGCTACCTGCTTATGTGAGGTAAAAGAATGTAAAGTAAGGGACCTGCTTATGTCCAGCTAAATGGTTTCTCATGTTCCTGAAGAGCTCTAGTGACCAACACTGTGTTTGCAGTGAGAGCCAAGCACGTATCAGTTATTTCAGGTTGCTTTTATAGCAAAAATTCAGCTGAAATAGCTTTGTCATAGAGCATTGGAGTTTAATTAAGATAGCTCTTTCTACAGACACTCAGGAGCATTACGTGCTGCTATCAACTCCGGATTCTTTTCAGATCATGTTTTATGTAGCATAGTATTCTCAAGATAGGATTCTTGGTTAATTCTTAACCAATAAACAGTTTATTAATTCACCAAGTACCACTCTATTACTTACTCAACAGTTAGTTAATCAAATTCAAATCCAACATGTATTCTGCTCATACACAGAGCATTCAAATATTGTCCTACAAGTTACTGCCATAAACTGTATGGAGGTCAAACAGTTCTAGTGGAGGATAATACCAAATATCAATATTTCTTACTACATTCATATACAGACAGCAAGTCTTTACTGCATTTAGTATACTTAGCCTTCTTCTAGTACTCCATGGGTTAAAGATACTGTGGATTTAGGAGTTTGGACACTGTTATTTAAATGATTTAACATGAAAGAGACTACGAAAACAGTACCAGGAACAATCATTTAAGGTTATAGCTTAAGTCTCTTTTATGGCTGTTTGTTCAGGCTTTTGAAAGAGAAGCATGCATGTAAAATAACTTGGTTAAAAGTTTGAAATATCGTCACTCAAGATTTTCCAGCTGATTTCACAGGACGATTTTCTGTCGTCTCTTGTAATGGCACCAAGAGAAATACATCCCATACAATAAAACTCATTGGTATTTTCATCTGAAAATAAACCTGAAGGAGGCACAAAACTTTCTCAGGCTTAGGAAGCCCCTGAGCAGCAGAGTGAGTGTTGGAGATTGGAAGAATATTATCCGGAGGTGTCACTTCAGAATTGTTCTGTTCTGGTACTAAACAAAATTAGGGATTTGCTGTTAGAGGCAGGATTTGCTGTTACAGGCAGGTTTCTGGGCTGGAGGGCTTGAAGGATCCTGTCAGAGCACAGTTTTTGTTGTGTTTCTGTGAGAACTTGACCATGCAGCTGACACACCTTTCTGAGTTGTGCAGCTTCTTTCCAGTTTTGGTAAGGCTGTTGTTACTCCTGTGACCCTGGGAGGGCAAGGAGAGTGTTTGTATGCATTCCACAGATTCAAGGATCCACACAGTAACTCCAGCTTAATAGCCAGAATTTCTTTCACGATTCATGAGAAAAATGAGTCCCTTTTGTTTTCATTTGGAAAATGTCCAATGGAATGTCTGAATTTCATTTTTTTTTCACCCATTTTCTCTGAGGTCACATTAATATCCAGAAGATGGTATTTTACCATCTTTTACATACTGAAGGCTTTTATGTTTCATTTATTATAAGGGTTATATTTCAGTATTAGCCTAGCCTGGGAATTGAATTGTTTCCTATTTCTCCAATTTCTTTTCAGTATTCATTTACATCTTAGGAGCTTATATCTTCCAATAACCCTTTTTTTCTTTTTGTGCCTGTACAAATGCCTCTCAAATTTCTGGAATACAGCACTTTCCTAGATATCAAGCAAAGAAAAATCCATTAACAGTTCCTAGGCTATGTAATAATGTTTTATTTATTTCTTTTCTCATCTTCTAGAGCTTTGAAGTGAAAGGTGATCTTGTTTTCGAGGAACATGGCAAAATTTTATTCTAAGAAGAGGTTCATTTGGTGAATAGATTGAACAGCTTCCAGTGGAGCTTAGAGAGGCTACTTAGTTTGGCTAAGGCTAACCTTACTAAATAGCCCACTGCAATGAGCTCAGAATTCAAGAAATGGAAGAAAGAATCTCTGAACAGGAGAGGATTGTCCTAAGCAGCAAATAGTGAGTGCACAAAGACTTTTGAAAGTCAGGAAATAACAGCTGTGCACATTTTACAGCATATAGGCCATGTATTACATTGCATCTTGCATATTGGCCAGCCTCATATTTTTACAAACTATCCCAGGAGCCATTAACTGGGGACCAGGTGGCACTGTGCAGAATTTGCATTTTTGTTACTTTCTTCACAATGAACTTGTGACTGACCCAATGCGAGGAAGTGATTTATTGGTGTAAAGATGGAAGAAAGCCATTGTTCCTAATGTGTGGAATGGTTCTTAAGCAGCAGAGACTTTGGGGAGGTCAGTTCTCTGGATGTTATGAGGTGCTATAAACTCATGAATCCTTCAAAATGCTGGCACAGGTCAAAACATCCTGTGGATAGACACAGAGAGTCCAGACAATATTGTTGTCTTTTCATCTTTCCCTCTCCTTCACCTCTTCCTCTGCATTTATTTTGATTTTTCTCTTCACATATTTTCTTCTCTGCTATTTTTCTGCTTTCTACCTCTTCAATTTTCATCTCCACAAGTCTCTGCTGCAATGGCAGCAGTTTTCCACATGGAAGAGCAGCTGATTGTGGATGGAGACTAAGATTAGTCACTTTTTTTTCTGGCTTAGCTTCTTACACATGCAGCTGTCAGCCATTAAAAACTGACAAACCTTCATCAGATTCCCTCAACATTAGGTCCTGAGTTTTCCAGATCATTCTCGGGCTTGTCTGTCAGGTACTTTTCTGCAGAGCTGTTTTAAGAGGAAACTAAATAGATTCACCATGAGCAAGTAGTCCCTGAGCCCCCGTTGAGGTAAAAATGGCCCGGATGGCTATCCGTAAGCAGAAACAGTGATAGAAATAACATTTGCGTTGTAGATTTCTTTACACAACAGTGTCGAAATTGCATCTTTGGAGAAGAGTGGCATCCATTGTGGTACTGCTTTGTTGTATTATTATTATTTGTTATTCTCTCCTATTATTTGCATTGCATTAGGAGCTCTAAACAAGATTGAGGTCCTGTTGTGCCAAGCGCTGCAGCAATAAAGGATGAACCAGGATTCACCCCATTATTTGCTTGTAAAAAGAGAAGGTGGTTTTCTTTAATTTAGTCTTTGTCATGTATATTGCTCTAAATATAGTGTTTGTCAAGTGATTTTGTGGGCAGGGATCAAGGGGAGGTTAGATTTGCTTTTAGTGTTCTCAGCTACCGCATAACTAGCTCTGAGGAACAGCATCTAAAGTTTTGGTATTGCTTGCTGTAAACTATTCCTCTGTGCAGACACCGTGCTTTCTTCAAAAAAGCAAGTACAATAACACAGCCCTAAAGCTTCGTCAGTGATATATGTCTCATAGAAGCAATTTTCAAGTGGCAAGTGTTTTGATGATGCTACAAGGGCTTTGTTTATGAAGTGGGTCTGGCAGACACTGTAGAGTTCACATAAATTATTGCTTCATTGATTATTAATGAGAAACATTCATCTGGATTCCCCCTCACCCTCTGTTTATGTCAAAACTCCCTTAGAGACTTGTATTTGCTACAGACCAGGCTCTGTTTCACAGAATATTTCTCTTGCTGAATTATGTTAATAGGAATCCCCTAACCAACTGAGAAAGCCAGAAGTCAGGGAGGTGATTTTCAGGCCCTTAAAGGGGGCCAGAATCAGAGGTTCCATATCCGTATTCCTTTGTAGCAGTTCTGCGGAGAGAAAAGTCACTTTGCCAAACAGGTGACAAAATATAAAAGCAGAAGTGAAATCTGGAATCTCGTGGATAAGGTGAATAAGGAATTCATGATTTCTCAGAAGGAAAGAGCTAGGAGGTGTACCTGGAACTGCCAAATACCTTGTTTAGGCAAAGAAATGGAAGCACAATTTCCAGCTCAGTTGCTACTCACTAGCACACTGCGAAAGCCAGTGATACCGACAGTTTCCAATGGATTCAAAATATAAGTAGGTACTTAGTAGGATTTAGTAAAAAGATATAAATCAAGTTATGTGGAATAGATGCCTGCTAGAAAGGATTGTTCAATTTTGATCTCTATCACTGAAAATATGTAGGCACTCAATTTATATGATCTAAGAATCTTTTGCTCTTCACCTGCTTATTTCTAATTCTGGTGCCCCCAGGCGTCTGCAACTGGCCATGGTCAGATGGTCCTTGCTCTGAGACAGGATGATAGTGGTTCTGCTGGTCAAATGGAGGAGCTGTCAGACATTTGTTATCCTGCCTCTGTTTATTGCTGTGCCTAGAAGTTTACCAGACAATCTAGCATCTATTTTAGAGACAGACTAATCTAGATGTTTAATGATGTCTAAACTGGTCAAGGAAATGTATTCAAAGATGCTGATGAGAAAAGGCCTAAATTTTGACCAAATGAGTCACTGCCACCAAAAGCTTCATGAATCCCAGAAGATGGTAGGAATTGAATGACCGGGGAAAACAGTGGTCCAGCCTTGATCTCTAGCTTGCAGCTGAATATTCATTCTTAATTGCTGATAGGGAAAAGATTAGATTGTGATAATAGTAAAGTCACTGGCAGACTGTAGAGTTTGGAGGGAGAATTTTAGATAAAAATAGGATAAGTTTTTAGAATAACTTTTCCTTACTCAAATAAGGTACTTTATTTCAAAGAAAAAAAAAACAACCATTTCTTTGCTAGTGACAGTTTTTTATATATATATACACACCCACACATATATACACACACATATATATACATGTATATATATATGTATTTGTTATAAGGGAAGCAGACTATTAGATTTGCTCTTTTTCAGGAAAATTTTAATTTCAACTTTTAGAAATCAACTCTACATTCAGTCTCAAAACACTCTGCAATGGTGTTTCTGAACTACACCATCAAATCTCTAGTCTCCAGAACACTTTTTTTCCTCCACAGAAAACAAAGTTTAACAAGCACTTTAATACATTTACTGCCAGCTGCTGCCTGGACTGTCCTAGTCCTTTCATTTCATGTTGGCAGGCAACTCCATTCCCTAGCAGAAAACAAACTATTTTTGTAGGTGTAAAATAATCACTCCCAGGCCATGGGGTCCTTTTCAATGTTCATTGTTTTTGTTAGTTGTTTTGTGCTCGGATCATTGTTTTCACTGGTCACCATCTCTCTGTGTGTTCGACCAAGAGGTCTGAGCCACATGGATGATGATATCCATGGTGGAAACCTTCCATGTGTGCGAGCAGGGGCTCACAAACAATCCCTGTTTGCACACATGGATGTTCTTGTGCTTACAACAGAAATACAACTTTGCAGCTTACATAAAACACCACAGAAACAATGGGCAGTTGCAGGCAAACAGAAAAAAATACATATCCAAGGGCTATTCAAGTGAATTGTAGAGGGGGATTATACCCTTAAAAAGTGATTTAGAGCAGATAAATACTGTGTGCTAAGGGCTGATGGAAGTTTGGTGGTAACTTAGTATTGGCGATGGAGTGCAATACCCAAAAGCACTGCTGGCAGGAGTAAACAGCCTTGTTACCTGGGAAGAGCAATAATGTGGCGAAAACAAAAGGTGATTCAAACAGCAACCATTGCCAAAGAAGGAAAGGAGGACGCTTGTACAGGATTGTGTGGCTATTTTAATGGAAGACAAAGTTATTCCTGCCTTCCCAAAATGGACCCTAATGAAAGCAAATATTTTACACCATTAACATTTACTGTGTTAGAACATTTACTGTAGTTTTCATCAAAGGGATTTTATTGTTCTTCTGGCTTTTTCAGATGCAAAGATTTCATGCGAAGTGTTTTGTTCTTCTTTTATTCCACTTGAAAGAAAAAGATGCTTTAAAAACTACTCCACATGTTCAAGAAGACTTTTCTTGTTGCCTCTCTGACTGCCAATTCCAAGTATTTGCTTCTCAGAGGTTTTCATTGTTCTCCACCATGCCAATTTCTTTTCAGATGAAACAGAAATTAACTTGTTTTGCCAAATTTAGGCAGAACATGAACTTGAAAATATTGATATTCAATACTCTTACTTTCTTACACTAATGTGAATATTCAAGCCTTTTGTACAGCATCCACAGGGACTCTAACTTGATTAGCATGTGCTTTTCCATTCTGAAAGTTCTTTATCATCTCTGGTTACTTTTTGTTTTAATGATTTCATTTAGTAATCATTTATTAACATTTTTAAATGAAAATTTTCTCTCTTCTTCCAGGTTTTTATAATTTATAAACCCTTATCTAGCTGCATAAATATATATAGATCCCTTTAAAAAGAATGCCATGATCATTGAAAGCATAAAATATTATTTGTTGAACTATTCAGGTGTGTAGCTTATAAATGTAATGTATCTCTGTGTTCAGTCTACCTTATTCATGTCTACAGTATCTTTATAATCATGTCTTTAAGGGCATCTGTTAAAAAACCATACATGAGCGGGGTTGATTCCTATTTTTTAAATCCTTGCATAACTCTTATTAGTTTCTTTGGTTCCAAAGACCAACAATCTTACCAGTTAGCTCAACAGGAGTTCCCTCCAGTGCTAACTTTGGTGTCCTGGCCCTGCTCCAAATAGGCATTTTGCCAGGACTTGGAGCAGACTGCAGTGGTGGTGCTGATGGATGATCATCCCTTGTTTCTAGACAAGAGTTATATATCCAACTTCTATTATTGCACCACTCGATAGCATTAATATAGTTAAACTTGGGATTCTTCTAGATCCTATCACAGATGTGGCAAATTTATTGACTTTCCTTTTCAGTGACTTTATCAGTTCCTTTTTCTCTGCACCTCAGAGTCTGGACCAGTATTTCGTTTGGGCACCCCATCTATAGTCTCTTGTCATGGTTTGTCAGCAATTTGCAGGTGGCATGCATCAGCTTCTCTGGAGCTGCAAGCACGACCAATCTCTTCAGGGGTCCAAACAAGGGCTTCACTCTTCAGAAATTAATCTGAATTTTCCATCCCTGCATTGCATAATAATAGTTTTTAGTTTTCAGAGAACAATTTTCATTTCCAGGATGCTCAACAGTTGGTACCTGTGCATCCCCTCGGTGCACATGCTATGTATGAAAGCATTTCATTCTCAATTTAACACACTGGGAAACAGAAGCTACTTATTCAAGAGGACAGAGAAAGTAACCTGGTCAGGGTTAAAAGCTGTTTGTGCCTTCAGTAGTCTTGCTATTGACCTTAGCAGGGCTTGGATTAGTGCCTGCAAGATGTGGAATTAGATTTCAAGAATTATTGACTGAGTCCTCTTTAGAATACCTCAGCACAGTTACCTTCTGAAGGCACAGAGTTCCGGCACTCCTAGAAGGACATTCCTTGAGTGTTGGACTGGACCCCAGCACTTTGCTCATGCTCTTGTAGATTGATTCTGGTTGTAGCAGAAACTGATGACAAAGCCGTGTACTTATTTAACACAGGCAAAGTTACTTACAAAGTCACATTTCCTTGGATGTGCCGGGAATTCATGGCAAATTATTTTCTTCCACTTAAATCACAAACCTGTTCAGATTAGCAAGCAGCCTAAAAGCTCTCCCTCCCCATGCCCAGATTCAGTGTTTGTGGGCATGAGTTTCCCTGTTGCCATCTCCCTTAGGTTTGCTTTTCTCTGTGTCTGCATCACTGCCAAAGGAAAATTCAGAAAACTGTACCTTATTGAAACCTGCCATCTTTGTTCTGGGTGAGAACATGTGCCTGGGATTTGTACAGAGTGTGCTGTTATTTCAGTAGCCCTGGAAAGAAGCTGAAATATATCTTGTGCTTAAGGACAGAACAGCAGTGGTTAAATACACCTTGTGGTCTATTTAACACATCTGGCACTTGCCAGATGATGATCTCTTTCCTTGGCTGTGACATGGGGCCTGAACGGTATTTGTGGGACTGGGAGAACTTGGCCTTCTGTCCATCATCTTATACACCTAGTTCAGGATGCTGCAGGTCTACTGTGGATATTGGATTAAATTTGAGATTTCATACCTGGCTGGGACTGTAGCGGGCCCTACACTTGTCCAGAGGGATGGACAGAATGCCTCATTTGGCATCTCCTGATCCCAGGAGAGGACTGGTATGGCACAGTATGTTGAGCGCTAGTGTGGTGCCCCACTTCACGTGCCACTGAGCTCTGTGGGACACGTTAGCAGTGAGAAGCAATGATGGAGCTCCAGCCACAGCCACAGAGTGCTGCACAGGGTGGTCTTCTCTGACTGTCAGAAGTCTGACTTGTGAAAATGAGATTAAGATTATTAGCATAGCCTAAGGACTCCTTTGAATTATATGTCGCCCTTTCACCTCTGACTTTATCTGCCAGCACTCACCATGAATATTTAATATATGGCCATCACTGCATCTCGCAGAATAAACGACAGGCTCTAAGCTTCAAAGCTAAATGTGAAAAGCAATGCATATACATCGATACTGAAAAAAAAGCATCACACCCAGAGCAAATCCTTTTTCATAAACCCACTTATTAAAAAAAAGTAATGTAATATCATGACTTTTCATTAATACTAGTCTTCAATAAGCCTGAAGCAAATCCTTGCTTACTGTGCACTTGCTACGCTTGTTGTACAGGACTGCCTGAAGGTGGTAAAGGCTCACAGTCAGTGCGTGAAGAACAGGGAGCGTGCGGTTTGGAGAGATATGAGCTCTCTTAGAGTAGTTCTCAATCCTCAGTTGTCCTTCCCGGAGAAGGCGATTATGGATGTTTCACGGGAATAATAATGCTAATTTTCAGGCCCCACAGAGTGCTTTACACCTGCAAAGTGCTATAAAAATGTGAGCTAATACTCACCGGGAAGTGAGTGTTGCTGTGCATGTTTTGTGGATGCAGAAATGAAGGTACAGAAAGGTCAGAGGGCTGACCCAGGGCCACATAGCTTCTCAACAGCAGATTTAGGATGAACAAACTGGTCTCTCTCAGGTCATATTTCATTAATCATGCTGCCTTGTAACAAATTAGCTCAAATCTCATATATATATATATATATATGTAATACCTATCTATCTATCTGTCTATCTATCTCTAAAATGCTTGAGAAGGAGTAGTTTCCCTCTTCCCTCTTTGCTTCTTCAAAATAAACAAGCTCCTGAGCTACCAAACCCCATGTTTACATGTATCATTAAATACTTTCCAGTTGCTAGCCAGAAAACTCAGCAGAAAATCTGTAGAACACCGAAGTAACTCTCTTCTTTTAAATAATTGATGATGCCAAATAGCAGCAGTGTTATGCCAACAAAGAGATCGGTCTCTCAAAATATTTTATTCATTATGCCTCAAGAAACTGAAAGCCTTGTTTTTAACGAAAGCAAATTTCAGAAGTTGGCTCTCAGCTCCTCTGAAACATCTGCTTATTACAATTCTTGGTGTTAAAGCACTGGTGCTCCCCGGTAAATCTTTCAGCTTTAAGTAATACGTATGGAAGTCTTGGCAAAGAGATGAGGAAGGAGAAAGAGTAACGCTTGCCAAAAATTCATTTTACCTTATGAGGCTGTAGTGGTATATGTTAATAGTACACGCGTTGAAGAGGATCTACTAATCCGATTAAATAGCAGGACAAGAAGGAATTAATTCCAAGGTTCAAAAAGACCCCGTTCTGTGCAGCTGAAAATTTATATTCCAGGGTAAAATGGTTAGAAGTCTTGGCTAACAAGACTTCTATAAAGCAGCCAGAAATGGATTCTTTTCTGTATTGTTTGTAAATCAAGGTCACTTGTGTGAGAAGGCTATGTTGTGACAAATCTGTCTGACAATTAGATGGAGAGGGCATATCAATGTTAAATTATATTCTTTGTATGCTTTGGGCAGAAAGCACTGTAAACACCACAGTAGCATTATGAACAGAAAATTGCATTCCAGATAATAACGGATATTCATGGTGCATGGTTTTACACTTCAATGTGCTATGTTTTACTCAGTCATGTTAATATTTTAGATTATGTAACATTCCCTTCTTTATGCACAGTTTATTTTTTCTCACTGTGAATGCAGCTCCCTCCTCCTCGTCCCCCTCCCCCCTTCCTATCCCTTTCTCTGTCCTACTCCCTCTCTCGTCCCTATTTCTCTGCCTCTTCTTTTTTTCCATTTTTCCTTCTCTTAATTCTAACAGTGATGCTTGTGGAAACAAACAAGGAGAACAAACTTAAAGTGATACTATCTGTACAAGAAAATTGTAACAAGCAGTTTCAAGATTTATAAGCCAGGATTCTATGTTCTATACTTACAGATTCAATCTGTGTACCAGGCTTTGATCCAAGCCTTAGCATGATGACTGGAATCACTCCGATTAACCCAATGATACCAGGCATGGGGTTAGTGCCTCCACCACCACCAACAGATGTGCCTGTAGTCAAAGAAATAATTCACTGCAAAAGCTGCACGCTCTTCCCTCCAAACCCAAGTAAGTGGATCTGATGAGATGATGTAACTTTCCTAAATACATTGCATGAATTTTTTAATCTAATAGCAGTTATGTTTTTAAAATAGATTGCAGGTAAGTATGGTCTTTCCTTCTAAGGTCTTTCCTGTGTGTAAAGCATGGTATGGTACAAGAGCACCCTTATTCATCTCTGTAAGGTCACATTAAAAAAAACTCTGCAGCTAGTACAAAAAAGAAAAATACTTAAAAAAAAATAACACAGCCTAAAGATCTACACTGCACATAGTAGACATCTGTCTTTCTTGTAGATAAGAATATCACAAAACATAAAGCTGTTTATCTCCAAGCTCCCCTTCGGGTGCCTGTAGTTAGATGGGACTAATCTGGGCTAGTGCCCCTCAATACAATACCTTGCACCCAAAAACTGACTTGCTACGTTTCTTTTTTGAGGGAGATGGAAGAAAAGGGGGCTGCAACTCCTCTCTTGCCATTTTCCAGGGATTTCAACATGGTAGATGAGTTCCTTCTTCTTTTTGAAAGCAGGGACCAGGTTCCCTCCTGTTTCTTCTGTGACTGTGCAAGTGGAAAACTCTTCCCATTCAGATACCAGCTCAGGCACAAACCGTAATTTTGTGCATGTTGGCCCCATGAGTTTAGTTTCAGCGCCATCATACCAGTGACTTGCACTATCACTGTGAAATGAGAACATTAAGCAGATATTCAGGTGCCCTGGATTTGCAGTGTACCCAGATCACAATTTAACCAACTGGTAATGTATGTGAGTATGTGTGTGTATATATATATGTACATTTTAGGGTTGTAACCTCCTTTACTGTGTTAAAGGGCCAAAAAACTAAGTCATATTAGTCAGATTCCTTCTTACAGAATTACTTTTACTACATATAACAGTGTGAAATGTTATGACAGATTATGTTTTTTAGACAGCTTTCAAAAATTTAATAGATTTCTGATTTAAGTGCGTATGCATTCTCTCTCTATATACATGAAAATGGCACTCCTAGCTGCTCCGCCTCATGAGCACTTGTAAACAGTGAGGTTATCCTTCCCCTGTGCTGGCGTCTGCTCCGTTATCTGGCAACAAGACAAAACAGATAACCGGCAGAGTGTTTTCATCATGCTGTCACTTTGTTGTGTTTCCCACTTTGTTTTTCTGTTTGCCGTGCTCCTGTACTCTGAGACAGAAATGAAATTATGCTAATACCAGGGAAAGGTGTCCAGTCCAAGTGCACGGGGTGTACGCAGCATGGGCTTGCTCACAGCCCACACACTTGGAGAGTGTGGCGAGCGATGGGTATGAGCCAGAGATGGTGAAGTTCAGGCTTTGAATGCACTGCACTAGAGCTTGAGATCTGTGCTCAGGGTCAAATCAGTTGCAGAAGCTCCCCTGCTTTGAAACAGATTATTTTTCTATTTTTCATGTGGCTGTGCAGGGAAAAGAAAGATCCTTTTAGACCTCACTGTCTGTCCTGGAGAACAACCAGCCGTGGCAGGAATTAATGTCTGAAACATCACCTAAAGCTTAAAAAGGTTTAGATTCAAGTAATCAATTTTGGATAATCTCTGCAATATTCAATTACTTTGCTTGTCCCTCTCTTCTGCCTCTATACTATGTCAAGTAATTGTTGCTGCCCAGAACTGATTAAAGGGGTGAATAGACCCAATGGATCAAAAGACAAATTTTGTATTCCAATGTGATTTCTGTTTTGACTTAGATCTTCCACCACCTTCAACAAGAGAGAGACCTCCTGGGTGTAAAACAGTGTTTGTTGGAGGATTACCAGAAAACGCAACGGAGGAAATTATTCAGGAAGTCTTTGAGCAGTGTGGAGATATAACAGCAATTCGGAAAAGCAAGAAGAATTTTTGTCACATTCGTTTTGCAGAGGAGTTCATGGTTGATAAAGCCATCTACCTTTCTGGTACTTCACATTCTTTAATGGATTTTCCTTGCTTCTCATTTGTATTTTGTGATGCTAATGCTTGCTTATTTTCTTAGCTTTTATCTCAGCAAGTCTTTCTTGAACTCAGTGGCTGTAGCATGGAGTGGCAAGGGGCAATTCTGTTATTTCTCTGTCTGCCAAGACTCATGCATGGTTTTGTATGTTACTTACCCGGGAACAATTTCCTGCCATCCCACAACAATGCAGCGGATCCTAAAATTCACCACAGAACAATCTTATTTTCGATTTACACAGGTTTATATAGTTTTGCTCGCAGGTTGTGGAAAGAGGAGGGCACCAGGCCAGGAACTCTGCTGTTTTCCAGTGCCAATTTTTCTGATAGGCTGGCAATTTCACTGGCATATTTTTATAGATTTGCGGTGCAGCCTGAATAAAGTCTGTCTTTATGCATGCATGTATTCAGCTACTGCATGGGTTAGATTCTGAGCCCCATCTGCGGGCTACGTCTGTTGCTTCACATGACAAGTGCTACAGAAACTGGGGTGTAAAATTTCAGGTTCTCTTTATTTTCCAACAGAAGAACAGACAAAAAAATAAAAAACGAAACAAAAAACAAGCAAAAAAATAACCCCCCCCAATCTCTAGTTCACAGGGGGAAAAGAATTTAAAAAGAAGAAAAGAGATTAAAAACAACTCTGCTTTCACATTTTAGGCTTCTGTGACTGTCAGTGTCCTCTTCAGGTTACAGTCTCCTTCATTTGAGGATTGACTTGCTAACCGAGTCCTTTTTCACCTTTCTGTGTTGGAGTTGCCCTGTATGTATTTGTCCCCACTCTGCAGTTTGGCTCATCCGTCTTTCTGGGTTGTGGAGAGACTCAAAAGCACTGTTTTGCCCCACAATTATAGTATAACACTTCCAACTCATATGTAAGGTATTCTTGAATAAACAAGGTCCAGGGACTGCTCCTTGGCCAAGACAAGCTGACACAGACTGGCTTACATCCACCCACCCTGTGTAGGGTGACCCCAAAGCACCCGCTGGGATTGTCCATTTGAGCCTGGGAGGGAGTCAATGATCCAGGAAACGTTGTCTGAGCTCTCATGCTGACCATCTTCTGTTTAGCAGTAAGGACAGAATATCAGCATTCTGTCCATACGAAGTTCACACGGCTAGAAATAAGCTGTCCCTCAAATCACCATCAATGTCTCCTAAAATGAAAGAAAGAAAAGAAGCCACCTAAACTTTTGAAATATGTCATCAGGAAAAATTTAGCTCCGTTGTTTCACAAAGGTTTTCCTTAGCGTTTCTGGGTTGGTTGTTTTTTTCTTTTTTTCTAATTTGGCCACTTTCTTTAAATATCTATTTGAAGAGCTACAGAAAATCATGAGTTTTATGAGGTCTATGTAAATATTTCTTTGAAATATTGCTCTATTTTCAGGTTTCTTCCAGATTTGTATTCCACCCCGGATTTTTCTCTTTTTTTTTTTTTCTTTTTCTTTTTTTTTTTTCCTTTTTTTTTCCTTTTTTTTCTTTTCTTTTTTCTTTTTTTTCAAGTTTTTTTAAATTTTCACTTCATTTCTTGTCCCCTCCCCCCCCATCCTCTCTTCCCGATTTCCATCCTTCTTATTTATTTGTTTATTCACGTTACTTCCAAAATGCTGTAGATCATTGCCGCAGATTAGAGGCATCACAAGCAGTAGCACATTTACCAGCTTCTGTCTATGGGGCCCTAGTAACAGAACAGAAGAGGAGCACACCAGATTCAGTAGGAACTGGTATTACTGTACGATGATAAACAAAACAGAGGCAGAAAAGAGAGCAAAGAAAAGCTCAGAAATGCACAGACTGCCATCCCAGGCCAGAACCAGTGTTCTTCTGGCTCAGTTTTCTGCTTGTTAGCAGTTGGTTGCACCTTTTGCTTCACTCCAAGTCAAGTTTTATTTTAATTTCATTTGCCTTAAATCCTGAAGTGCCATAGAGGAAGGAAATTCCCTGTGCTGCCATGTACCCTCATTCATAATACACTAGAGTGCTCATTCAGAAGAAGGCAAATTAGTAAAGGTGAAAGATTCCCATCCTCATTCTTCCTCATTCTGAATTTTCTGCAAATTTATTTCCAAGTTTCTGGTCCATCTCTCCTTCTTCCGTTTCCTTTCACCCCAGTCACACTGCTATCTGTGCTTCCTCTTATGTCTGCTCTGCAGCCTCCTTTCCCATCCATTTTTTTATCCACCTTTTCATTCTTCCAAAGTGCTGTACCTAGTGTCTCTGACCAGACCGTGGAAAGAACCAGTGGAACTGACAGGAATGAGGAAGAAATGCAGGAGCACTCTGTAGCCAAGTTTCACTTCTTTTTACCAAGACTGCTGAACTCAGCAGATGAAACAGGAAGCATTGACTGTCCCCCACTACTGCAGAGCAAGGAGGTCTGGCACTAGGCAGGGGCATGTTTTATTTGTACTGAAATATTGGGGGTTTTTTACCAGTCTTTATTCCATACTCAAACATAATATATTCTGAAATGATGGGAATAAAACATGTTTTTGAGGCATTTTATTTTCCCTGTAAGAGACAAAAGAGATGTACAAATATAATATGTGTGTTATATTAGGGGAAAGTCATGCCTTTGATATTTCTAATATAATGATAATTTTGTCTACCTAATCAGTTTTATCAGTCTACCCCATCTAATCTCATCAAGCTTTGCATTTATCCCACGCTTATCATCAGAACAGAGCAAGTGATTACAAAATCCATCAAGTTGTTTAATCACTGATTTTTTTTTCCCTTCTATTCCCAAGTAAATGCGTATGACAAGGGAGACTGGAAGATGGGCAGAAGACATGATAAAAATGTTGACTTGAGGAAGGCTAGGTTTCATTTAGCTCTTAAGGCTGTATTTTGATCTTGAAAGAAAAAGACTTTCTAAAATCATCATACCAGCCCACGAGAAAGCTCTTTCCCAAGCTTTACCTTTTGGCTGACAATTCAGAAGCTCCTGCAAATATCGATGGCCTCAGCCTTGAAAAAATGGGACAAACAGCTGTCTTGAGACAGACTTGTTTATACCCCAAAAGCCCATGTATGCATTTTTCCTGTGCTGATGTTTCCCCCTGTGGGTTTGCCTTCAGTACCATTTACTTGTTTTATTTTAAGTTCTGTCTGATCATCATTAACACTCTGATCTAGATCCCCAGTTAGAGAGCAGCTATTGGCCAGTCCCCAGTATAGCAACACTCAAAGGTAAGTCAAGCCATGGAGTTTGCACTAGACCTGTGATGTGAAAATACTGTTTGATTTTTATTTAGCACCTTCATTAACTTCTTCTGTTTCTGCTCCTTTAAAGTGAGGATCTTGGCAAGTTCCCAAAGTCTTTTCCTCTTGCATTGTGTGCGAACCTGAAATTAAAAATGACAAGCCGGGCACAAAGTTAATGCTAGCTGGAGCCCTGAGCAAAGAGATGGGGAAAAAAATTCATTGCCCATGCATGAAGGGGAGGCAGTGCCAGGTGTTTCTCTCTTGCATTCAAACACCCTCAAACATCAATAGGGAGACACGGTATTGGAAAAGAGTGAGCCTCCCAGCTGCCTCGGGGCTCAAGTTTCCAGCACAGAAGGGGCCTGAGGATCTCATGTACAAAATAGAAGCTGCCAGTTGTGTGTGCAGAGTCTTTCTGGTTATCAGCCCATCAAGGAGTATGTTTTTCACTGGCCAGGACATTGGTCCTGTAGTGTCTGCAAAGCCTAATTTATGAAGGTGCAAGAAACCATCTTAAAGGCATTTGTTGTTTTCATTCAAGGAAAGATGCCAAGCCATGAGCAATCTGATGTCATTTGGAAGCTAGCCCTACTCTGGACTTGGTGATATCCAAGGTCCCTTCTTAGCTAGGTTATTCTAAGTTTCTCTGATGGTGGAAATCACCTGGCTGGCTGACCCCCTTCAGTCTTTAGCATTAAACAAGAATTCACTATTTTTTTAGTGTGATTCATGGTAAATTTCCAAAATCTGTTAATTTGGAGGCACTTTAACTGGTTTCCTAAAGGGAACCATTTGTCCAGTGCTACTGCACTGTGCACTGTTCAGTTCTTTTCCCCAATTTACTGCAAAAATGAGGGCCACTTTAATACAACTCAGCTTTGCCAGTGCACACAAAACCTATAGATGCACAGTCCTTTTCATAGTTCTTTATTCAGCTTGTGTGAGGGGCCTTGAAGTCCACAAGAGTTTTGCCTCCTGCAGTGCTGTGTTTCTCTCCGCCCACAGCTAGTGTGCTCCCACTAATGGAGGCAAGAGACGGCAGAGGGAGAGGAAGAGCTATTGAGTCTTCCTGGAAAGTACAGCCCAGCTGGGAGATCTAACTTTAGGTTCACAAGACCTGGCACCTTGGCAGTGTCCTTTACGTTGCTGATAATGCTGTTCTGGCATGGAGCAATCGCTGTGTGAGGAATGCAGCTGGCACGCCAAACTGGCGGGGAGCAGGGGCTAACATTTGTCATAGTTATCAGGGTAGCTGCACCATTGACCCCTTTTGGCTGATTCCTTTATGCCCACACCTCTGTGGGTGAAACCATTTAATTACACCCTCATTAGTGCAGGGCCCAGTTCTGAAAGGTCATCCACGCTGTTCTTCTATTATGTCACGCTGAATGTGGCTTATCTGTAACTCTTCCCTTCAACACCTTGGGACTAAGAGCTACATATGTGGTCACTAAAAGCCTTTTTGGGGAAGGAGTGGTGTTTGCTTCTCTGAGCTAGAGAAAGCCAAGCAAAGTAAAGAGGACTTAAAAATAATAAACAGTCCCTTCCTTTGCCACTCCTGCAGTATCCAGTTTTACTTCACCCCTAGCTCCTGAACCTTGGAGACCAGATTTGGTAGTTCAATTGGTAGGAGCCTATCAAAACAATTCCTTGGTAAGGCAGCTTTTTATGCTTTCTGGTTTTGAAGGACCTCTGAAACATTTAGCTCAAGTTTTTCACCTGGATTTGGGCTCCTTGCTGGACAATGGAAGTAATATCTTTTCCTCACCTGCAGACTCCTTCGCTGAACTCCACAAGACATTTGAAAGGAAAATGTCAGATCAAAAGGCACTCAGATTATTTTTAATTTGAAGGATCACTACATATATGGATATTTAATGCCTTTGAAGCTATTGTCATTCATGTGCTGTAGTACAGACAGTCCCTTCTATTCATACAGCAGGATGTTTTTCCAGCAGTAAAACAAACAGAGCATACCTGGATATGCATTTCAGCAAGGATGTGCTTAATCTACTACACAATTCTTAGCTTTGGTGTTCCTGGAGGGAGCTCAGAACTGAATTTTAACTCTGGTGGTGAGGTGCTGAAGCTCTTCAAACCACAGGCAAACCACAAGACTGGCAAGTAGGTTCTCTTGGATTGCTGTTCAAAAGCAGCAAACACCGTTTTTCCTGACATTGTAAACAGGAATTTCCTCTCCCTGGAGTTATTATGCAGTGGTTGCAGTAGTGTGTGTTTCTGAAGAGCTTCCTGTGTGCCAGCTCAGCACAGAGTTAATCTCTGCAGCATCCCATCATTTGAGAAATCTCTGCTGGGCTGTTCTGGGTTGGCATGGAGAAATTAGAGCTATTCTGTGTCGACTGATTAATTTTACCCACATTTGAAGGCTCTGTTTGCAGCTTTCTGCATAGTATTTTGTCACACTTTCTCTGAGCTGGCATTTTAAAAGTTAGACAAACTGCTCTGTCTTAAAAATTCTTATTTCTGTCTTAGAAATAAAACTTGGAAAAAAGACAGGTGCCCAAGTATAGTCACAAAAAGCTCGTTTTATGGCTTTGGCATGATTTGTTTGTTCACTGACAGTAGTCAAGGGTTTTAGTTTGAAGCAGGGCCCTTTTGTACTGCTATGCAGCCCTTGATTTAAGGCCTTTGCAGTCTTCTAACTTGAGCGTATTATACATTGACCAAATTACAAATATGCTGAATATTCTTGAAGATAAGGCACAACAGGTTTCATTACTTATTCTGAAAGGAGTCTTGCAAATGTCTAATAAATCTGTCCCTACTTTAGAAATTACTTTAAGGAATTATGAACTCAATTAATTTGTAGGTGATTTATATTTGCTGCTAGATTGTTTTCACTGGGGAATTTGAAGATAGTGGTTGCAATTGTAAAGTCTCAGAATCTAATATCACTGTAGTTATGAAACCACCCTCTTTGTGGCACAGGAATTTATGTAGCACAATTTTCATGTTCACCTGTAGTCATGGTTTTTATAAAATTTGGCATTTCCCCATACTCCAATTCCTTTGGCAGGCTGGAGAAAAACACTAGACTGAACATGATCTCAACAGGATCAGGAGAAGACTAAATCAGATCCATTTTTAAGTAGTTGTCTTTCTGTTTATCTGGCTTTTCTGCTTTTAAGAGTTAGGAACACCAAGTAGAAAAACTATGTATTTTGAGAGATTTCTTAAGAGAAATGTAGTTCTATGCCTTGGGGTTGCCTTTTCAGTACATCTACTATGTTGATAGGTGGTGCAGGAAATGGTGAAGAAAAATGAGTGGATGAATGTTTATCTTCTTGTGAAAACATGATGATTGATAGATCCTGCATAGATATGTGGGAATCTCTTAATGTACATTTTTACCTGGCTGCACTTGAAAAGGGGGGAAAAATGAAGAGAAATTTAAGCAAATAAATCCTGCAACAGTTAGTTCTACTTGTTGATTTCAGGTTACCGCATGAGATTAGGATCTAGCACAGACAAAAAGGATTCAGGTCGCCTTCATGTTGATTTTGCTCAGGCAAGAGATGACTTTTATGAATGGGAATGCAAACAAAGAATGCTGGCCAGAGAAGAACGCCACAGACGCAAAATGGAAGAAGACAGACTGCGCCCTCCTTCACCTCCGGCAATAATGCATTATTCTGAACACGAAGCTGCTTTGCTGGCTGAAAAATTGAAAGGTAAGCAGCATTTGCTACTTCTCAGTTTATTATTCCTTAGAAGCAGGAGCCATGCAGAAGTCAGAGCAGAGAAGCCAATTTCTCTCTGATGTGTTTCATTACTTGCCCTGTTAGCTTTCCCCCATTGAAATGGCTTTCTCGGCAATTTCTATGCCAGTGGTAATGATACTCACCCACCTGCTAGAAATGCATGACATCTGTCCATCTACCTGTGCTTTAACAGCTAAAACACAGCCTTCAGAATGCTGCAGCTGGGCTTTTTCTGTGAAGTTACTGCCATCATATATCTTGGAAAAACTCTCACAGTAAGACAACCTGTTGCAAGCATCCTGCTTCCTATTAAAGGTCTGATTCTTAAAATTACTTTAATCCTTGACACGTAGGTTACTGCATCACATGTATTTGACTGTCCCTGGCGTTTAAATTGCCCTCATGAGATGTGTTTTTATGCCCCTCAGATGCAGTGGTACAACTTATCTCTGACACACACCATCCATTCTTTCACTCCCTCTTTAGGGTTAGAATTACTTGTGCAGGATAGTGTCATGTTTTGGTATGTGTTTGCTTCCTTGTTTGTTTTTTTTCTAGGTACATTTACTGAGTTAATATTTTTCAAGGGTGCACTTTGAGGATTCATTTTAATTTTAATAGCTAACATAAACAGTAAGAAGCAAAGATATAAAGTTATTCATGGTAACAAAATTTAAAAGAAATATCTAGCAAACAACTCTTCATACCACTTAGAGATGTATTTGTTTTCATTAAGTGCTTAGCACTTGTGTTTGGCATTCCTTTCCCCATGATGGCCAGGCGCATCACTTTACTGTGTGCCAGGTCACAAGAAGCTGTGATTCTTGCCACTGTTTCAGAATTATCTAGATTAGACTTAGACTATCTGTCTGTCATCACACTGGTGTCTGTCCTAACTATGGAACATGTTTGGGGAGCCGAAGAAGGACAGTGCAAAGTGTTTCATCCTTGGAGCATGGAGCAGAGATGCACCCTGCTGTCTCTCTGAGTACTGCATTGGCTGCTGTTAGTTGTCGCTGCTACCTCGGTCTGTTACTAGTTTGGGTGACTCTCATTCCCACCATATACACTCCTCCATAAAATAATTCATGATAGATTGGTAAAATAACCCAGATGGATTGATAGACCAGGAGAAAAGAGGCCCTAATATAAGAAATTTGTAATCATACCTGGCTTCCAGTCCAGTTTTAGATCCATCTGGCTTTAGTTGAATATTTTAGGAGTTAATCTTTTGTAGGGAAGTTTTTCTTTATGTAGTAATGCCTACAGGTTTCCTGAACTAAACCAGAAAATGAAAGAAGTCTGGACAATTTCTTCCATATGGCTAGTCATTGCTTGGGGCAACTGAATGTGGGTTTTTGCAAGATGTTTAAGATGACTATATTTAGAAGGATTTTTCTTTTCATTATGGGAAGTTTCCATACTTAATTAAAATCTACTCCAAGCATTTATATCTTTGGGTCTCCTAAGGGAAATTTAACCAGAGCTTGACATATATGCTCAAGTTTAATATAAAAATGATTTTAGCACAATATAGACCAACACTATATGCATGACTGTTTCTCTGGAAATAAATTTTCAGAAAATACGTCATTAAAAAAAAAAAAAGAAAAAAAAAAAGGTAAGTTTATTTTTTTTTATTTGCCAAAAATCATGAAAATCCAGCAAATGTATATATTGCAATTTTAAAAGCTTCGCTAACTAACAGTTGCCTTGTTGTGATATTAATGACACCAGCCCTGGATCCCTACAGATAGCTGGGGGTGGAGAATGCAGGAAAAACCCCTCTCTTCTCAGGGGGCATGAGCTGTGTGCCTTGTAGTCAGTAGTACAGAAAGCAGAGGTGGAGTTCAGTAACTCTACTGGTCTACTTTACCTCTCCTATGGAAGCATAGCCAGTATCTGTAAAATAGTGGCGTTGAACATTATGGCCTCCCTTGGGCATCATGGATTCACCACATGAGCTCTTGGTGACATCCTAAAAACAGAAGTAAAGCAGCAATAAAGAAAATTCTTCAACTCTGGTAAAGGGCAGTTCATGTAACAGAATCACAGGATCATTAAGGTTGAAAAGAACCTCTAAGATCAAGTTCAACCGTCAGCATACATTCACAATTTAAATGTGGACTTCAGCAAAGCTAGCAGAATATATATATATATATATATATATATATATATATGCACATACCCACACACAGACAGGTATGTTAAACTTAAAATCTCTGTATATAACCACATTTGTACTGCTGCGAAAGCCTGGGCAATTCATCCTAAAGTAAAGAAGGATCGCAATCTCTCTACACTTGGCAGGATTTAACTTGAAAGATTGGGTTTTGAGCAGATGCTTTGCAGTTGTTTTCTTAAGGAAAGTCATGACCTTGCTGTGGTGCCCACTTCAAAAGGCTCCTGAGCTTTGTTGCCAGCTCATGAGACAGAGCTGCAGGTGCCCAACATGCAGGTTTCAGCTCCTGCAGTGCCTCCAGAAGTTCACAGAACAACTAGCTAAAAAACAAGCCAAAATAACTAAACATGTCTCATCCCAAGATACTGCTTTGCAATCACAGATGTAGATAACTTGGTCTGAATCCAAGCAACTTTTGGTGTCAAAATAACCTTGGAAATTCCTGACAGTAAGGAAATCTTACGGTGAGCAGAGACGAAGCAGGCTTATCAGCCACTCCCCTAATGTGGTCCAGATATTTACTGAGTCTATAACAGAGGTGGCAATATCTTCTTTTCACCTTCTGCA
Organism: Acanthornis magna; assembly: GCA_036785705.1. Lineage (NCBI taxonomy): Eukaryota > Metazoa > Chordata > Aves > Passeriformes > Acanthizidae > Acanthornis > Acanthornis magna. The sequence goes on from JAWUZG010000090.1 coordinate 23,245,404, forward strand.
TACTGCAGCATAAGACTAAGAAATTGTTGTTTTTGTGCAACAGACTTGGCTGGAAACTCTTGCCCCAGTGTTGTCAGCATATCTCTGTTCCTCTGGTGTGCTGAAGTCACCTGGTACAGCAGTAACAGTGGGTGAGAGAGTACAGAGGAACTTTTGTGCCTGTTGGAAACAAAAGTTCATTGTAAAATTTCAGCCTAGTAGTCTCTACTGGCATGGAGCTTCATAGAACAAAGGAATGAGTTCTTCAGTGCCTGGTGGTTGGGGCTGGGAACCCCCTGTATGTGAGGCCTCATATACCTGCAAAAGCATGAGGATTTATGGCATTTCCTGTGGACTACCCCGAATCCTTTCATATCTGCAAAGAGCTTGGTTTGAACACTTAATTTTTTGCAGAAATTAGAAAAATCCATCAAACTACGGACCAGTGCAATTTTTCACCATTTTCCAATTCAGAGTGTGGCAAACAATGTTGGTACGTGTGTATCTCCCTCTTCTTTTTTCCTTTTTCCTTTTGTTTTATCCTTGAAGATCTTCAGTAGTCCTGCAAATGAAGTCCTTCTTAATGCTCTCCTTGTTGGCAGTATGGACGTTTTTGTCTGCACCGTTCATATTGTTAGCCTGAGCCTCCATTATCAGAATGAAATGAGCCCCAGCCTTCCAACAAGATGAGCAACATGAAGAAGATCATGAGCTCCTTCTCATCTGTGTTTCCTTGAGGAAATACTTCAATAAATTCACAGATGTGAATTCTGGGAATCCAAGGTCATTTACAATGAAGTGTAAATGTTATTTGTCTCCTTAAAAAGCTTTTGAAAATAGACCCTGAGTTCTTGTTTTGACAAAACCAGCAGAACATTGCATCTTCTACTTTTACATTAGAAAAAAGAGACTTTCTCTTCTTCTGGTTCATTGCAGCATTTGTGTGTGTCTTTGAGATTTTAATTCCTCAGTGTTAAATCAGATGCATTATTACTGCACAGTGAAATGTGTCGGCAGATATTTAGGTTCAAATTTGCATGCTCTGACATCTGTTTTCCTGGGTGCTTTATAAACAGTTGAGTCATGTGGTGCCCAGAACATCACACAACTGGAGAATAGGCTGAACCTTTTAAGTGGAATGCTGCTCTGTCAGGTGCATTGGAACAAAACATTTTAATCTGTGCTTATGACATTTGCGTTTCAAAGCAAAATTTCTAAGGTTATGGTTTTCTTAATTCAAGCATATCTATACCTAATGGTATCATCTTCAGAAATCACTTCTTGCAAATAAGCTCCTTTAAAATGCTACATCTGTCTTACTTGCTGCGGGTAACTAAATAGTTCCATCACCTAACAAAGACATCTCTTTACATCTGAGTATCTGTGCTTTTAAATATTTTGAGGAAAGGAGACATAAATATCTGAAAGTTATATACAATATACTGAAATTTATCTCCCTTTTTAATATAGTGTTTCTTTATGAGCACAGGGAAGTTATCCATGTGGTTTTTCATTTTAAAAAATATAATTTAAAAATTGAGAAGCTGCTTCTTTGCCAGGCACTGTATTATCCCCTGAAGAGAGCACAGATTGGAAATATAAATAAATAGATGGCAGTTACAGTAGAATGAACTAACCAGGGATGCGCCTTGCACGACTCAGGTAACATCAAGCCTGACAATCTCAACTCTTGCACGTCATTTGAAATATAAACAACATTTAATTGCTTGGGACATAAGATATTTCACTAAGAAGAAAACCACACTGTTTTCATTATCACCCTGCACTTGAGAGCCAGACTGGTGGAGCACTGCAGAAAGAATGCAGTTATGCAGAGTGGCAAATCTTACCCAGAAAGGATTGAATTCAGTGCAGGGCTACGTCAGAAGGGGAGTCAAAGTGAGATCCTATGAACAAATCTGGTGAATGTTGGGTTTAAATGCTGCTGAGAGACTCCAGACCTTTTTTAGCACAATCTTTTTTTATTAGTGGTATATCAGGACAGAGCCCTAAAACAGACATGTTTCGACGCTTTAGCATCAAATCTGTTCACTCACCCTTCCTGGTTTTAGATTATCATTTTCTCCTTCCTTCTTCCATATGCTGCTGACATCTGCTGTGGCACAATACATCTGGCTCCGAGAGCCTCGCGCAGGGGCTGTGAGCAGGCACAGTGCGAGGGCACTTTTGTCTGCTGGCAGAGGAGCATAAGGTGGGCTCCGATATCAGCAGCCTGGTAACCCAATTCCCTGGGCACCTCCCTCCCAAAGCCTACAAGAAGTACACTCACTGCTAAGTGCATGGCTAAAAGCATCCCCCCTCACCTAAGCTGTATTGTATCAATGCAGATTTTGAGGTTTTAGTATAAACCCACTGGATTAAATGTACCACGCTGCAAAATGACTCAAGTTAATTACTAAGAACTGGGAAATGGCAGCTCACTGATCTGAAAGTTTGTGGAGTGATTTTGAGAAATAGGGAAGAAACTCAATACCCTCATAATTACTTTTCACTGGAAATAATGGCATCAGCAGGAGAAGATAATGGATTTCTATGTCTCACATGAAACACCCACCCCCGGAAGAATCTTGGGTGATTTAATTTGAAAGAGTGATTATGTAGGGGGCAGAGACTCCTTTTTAATATATCTTTTAGGGAACATATACATGTATTTTTATCAAATCTCGTGTCAGCTAGACATTTGTTACATAACTAGCAAAGTTTCTTGGTTATAGGATGCAGTTAAGGCTATTTAAAAAATAGTAAGGTGAATATTAATAATTCTTTAAAAGATCCCTTTGGCAGTAAGAATTTGTATTTCTTGATTCTCACTTGTTATGCAATGCCACTGGGTTATTTTAAAAGTTATTAATCCCAAAAGTACCGGACTGATGTATGTGTTGCATGGCACAATTATATAAGGGATTTGAGCAGGAAAAAAAGAAGGTGAGGGTAGTAGTCTGAAGAGTTGTGTTTCTAGGTCAGTGGCAGGCACTCTGTGCAGAAGAAGCTCTTAAGCCAAGAGAAAAATAGGTTGTCATTTTGGCACCAGAAGTGGTGTGTGCTGGGAAGCAAATTGTTCCTGATGCACAGGGGAGCTGGGCTGAGCCTGCTGATGAAAGGTTAGTGAACATTTTCCCTGACCTGATTCACCCACAGCAGTCACCTGCTTTGTTTTTGTTCTTTATTTTTAATTGAATTCAGTCTTTTCAGTTTAGAAATCTTAGTTATGGTTTAATGAATTATCAAATCAGAAGTCAGATTAAGAGTGACCTTGGCCATACATCCTCCTCTGGCTGCAGTTATGTGTAATGAAGAAGTTTGCATCCTGAAGTGAACTCTGCCACCTTCCTGTAGTAACTGAACTGGGCCCAGTGTGACAAACTGGAGGTTTGTCTCACAAGAACACCTTTAAGGGCTGTTTGGTTGCTGGGTTTCTGCTGGTCAGGGCACAACTTGGCATAAAGGTGCACCTGCCCCTTCCCGTCTTACAGAAAGGCCAGAGAACAATGAGATCATTAATGCAACCCAAAACTTTGGCAAACAGCACAGGAGCTTTCTCGGTGCGGTCATTGGAGTAAAGACCAACAGCTCTGTCTTTTCAGCATCCTCCTTGCAGGCCTGGGAAATTGCATTAGCGGAGCAAGATAAGGGACAAGAGAGTATGTGCTGACTCTGGACAACGCCATAGGACAGTGTAGAAGGGTTGTTGTGATTTAGGGAGGCTGCATGTGTTGTGTGAATTATCTCAGATATTTTTCAAACATCTGAGAAAGGCCAGGGTTGAAAAGATAATGACAAGGCTAAATCTCTAGCCCAGTGTTTGATCTTGTCCTAGCTAGAAGTCCAGCATGAAATATCACTCTTGAAATACAGAAATATAAAGTTAGCTATATTTGCAATATATCTATAAATGTAAAAATTATAGAAATAGGAGTGTTTGAATGCCTGGCTTCAGAGTGATGGATTAGTCGATATCCTTTCTAATGGCTAAGGCATTAGACACCATCACCCAAGTTGTGAAAACACCTTATGGAGGTGCTTAACATTGAGAGATAAATGTCACATTTCAGGGTACTCTGAGCTGAATTCTGCCTTGTGATACACCAGGGAAATTCCATAATCTCTGTTTCCAACACCTTTTCCCAGTATACCTTTTTGTAACAGTTCTTGTCATCGCTTTTTCAATTAAAAAGTTAATTCCAGTTGGGGTTGCATAGAGGTGGTCTAGTTACAAGCAGAAAAATGCAAAACATTTGTCAATAATTGTTCTCTTTTTCCGTAAAAATAGCCCTGTTAACAATTTTCTGGGCAGGTCTGGGGATGCATTTCCTTTTCTTTATATTTCATTTCACCTAAGTTGTGAGCTAGGATTTAAATGTCAAATATCTTTAGTTGCTGTAAGAGGAATTTGAAATATCTTATCTCTGGAGCCCTGTGATTGAGTCTGGCAGCACCTGGAAATCTCTATCGACTGACACCCAGCAAGCCATCCCCGATGGATGGGTAATCTTCAAATGACGCAACGTGGTCGCAGAGCTGCTCATCCGTGCATGGGGACACACGGCTGTGCCGGCTCTGGGCGGGTGTTTGCAGCAGGGGCATCATGGAATGGTTGGGATTACTCCAACCAAACGTGTGTCTGTTGCAGAGGTGTTGATACAGGAACAGCCAGGCTCCCTTTGCAGCTGGCTGAGGAAAGCAAGGACTTCTGGAGCACAGTTCACCTCACCATTAAACAGGCAACAAAAACAAAGCCTACCTTATTTGCCTAAAATATGCTGTAACTCGGAGGAGAAAAAAGCTCTAAGAGTAAGAAATAATTTGCCGCATGGTTATTTTAAAAGAACAATTACATATGGGAACATGTCTTATATAAAGGAATTTATTTCAAGACTGTGTTTTTAAACAGTGTATAATTATGTGCATCCTACCATGAGGGAATAATTTTGAACAGAATTAGGAGTTTTGTTTTATTTTTTTTTTTAATGAATGGCTGCAATCATAAGGCAGTTCATGCTCTTGTTTAAATTAGATTCCATTGCTGCATTTCTTCTCCTGTTTATCTACTAACTGAAAAACAAATGAACAATCTCGTATAAAAATCTGATTTTCTAAGGCAATCTCTCATTGCTCAAAAAGAGTTACTGTATTCCGGATGAGGAAAATGAATTCACAGTGAGTTACCTTATGCCAGTCACTGAGTGAATTCAAGAATACAAAAGTTAGAAATGAAGGTGAAATAAATTTTAAAACTGTAGAGAAAAGGTTTTATTAGCTAATGTGCTCCTGTTGTGCATATATTACCCTCTAGCATTTTTGAATGTATCTTCTAATTATGTAATCAATGAAGATGCTGATGTTTACCAATGAAAAGATTTTTTCCCTGCTAGTATAAAGCTGTGAATTAACTATAACTGTCCCACAGACCTCTGCAGCTCGCTGGAAGTACAGGATGATGAAAATAGGTTTTCAGCATGTCCTTTTAAATGGGTAGAATCTATGTGGCAGAAGGATGATATGTTTACGAACATCCCTGACAGACACCTACTGTGCGTGATGAAAACGAAACGAGGGGAGGGTGTTTTTATTTCATAGAGACTCAAAACAACAAATAAATGAGTACTGGGGAGAGAATAAAGCAAGGAAAAGGGAGAATGTTTCTGTGCTACTGATTTTCCTCATGCGTGGAAACATGCTAACATTGTCAGAAACCATTACAGGTCATTCTTATTTACTAGCGTAATTATAATAAATGTGTTCCAAGGATGAGTTCTTGCCTGTGCTGGATCTTTGGCATCCAATTCCCGTGCAATTCAGCAGGCTGAAGATTTTTCCTGAGTCTTTTGGAGAGCTTTATCCTTGTGTTTTCTTGCAGTGAAGAGGCTTTGCATGAGTCTTGTTTACATTTGGCTTTTCTGGGGTCTATATTCAGCCAACCTCCCTCATCAGAGCCACTTAATACATTCCTGCTGCATATGTATCCAGCAAAGCTCAGAAGTGTAGTCTAATCCAAGGGGACAATATGGAATGAAAAGATGCTCGGCTGACTCTTCCTGCCCAGTGAAAATTAATGAATGGTGATAATGAATCACATGTTAATGTTTGACAACAGATACGTCATTGTACACAGGGAGGGTGTTATGATGCTGTTATTCTGCAATTTTTTCTTCAGGGGTCTTGGGTGAACATGCCTATTCAGCTGTGGAGAGCAAATCTTATTGCTATAGCTGAAAGCATGTTTCAGTTAATAAGATGCTAAAGATCAGGCAATGTAAAAATCTCTTCTTCAGAGGCTGTGGGCACAGAGCATGTCACTAGTCCTCTCTGTATTTTAGGCTCCTCACCTTTTAGGGACGTGTTTATTGATTCAGAATTAAAGCCAAAATCATCACTTAAGAATTAGTATTTCATTATTCTTTGTGCATGGAAAGCAGATTCTCACAAACTGTGTCACATGTTTCTGTATCCTGTAACACAGTTGGCTGGGTTTAGTATTTTCCAATTTTTGTTTTAAGTGTCTGTGGGTTATGACTACACTACTTCTTCCCACCATAACCATATACCTTCTCCTACAGAAATGTATGCATACCATCTAAAATATATATAAAGAAATATAACCAAAAAGGACTAGATGAGATGTTTAAAATGAGTTGTTGGGAAATTGAAGTTTTATAGAATAAAATCCTGGTGAAAAAATTATATTGAATTGCACAAAAATGGTTCCACAGGAAGACACTGTTGTAATAATATTTTCTTGCAGTTCAGTCTAAATGGGACTTAAAAAGAAATGTTTCCTCTTAATCCTGATGAAGCCTGAAGTGTAATGGATGCTGCGCTTAGAGTCTTCTGAGGAAGCTGAGAGCACTGTCAGAGGAAAGAAGATTACCTGGGGAGGGAGTGTACGAAATCTAGCCTTCAGTTTTGGCAATCTTTCTGCAGAGAAATAAAGCTTTCATTGCCTGAATGGTAAACATGAAGCTGTAATCCAGGTGTTTTCCTGGATTGATCTGGAATCCTTTAAAAAAATATATCATGCAAAACATAAAACAAATAGTACAAAAGAAATAATACAAAGCAAATGCAGACACATCATCTGTTCAAAGCAGTTCCTTGTAATTAATCAGCGTTTTGAGGAGGAATTGTTCAGCCTCAACATTGTTCGTTAATTAAGAACATGATGTTAGTGAAATCTGTTGACAGAAGTGTGGCTGAGCCCAAGCTCCAAGACTGAGCTTTCGGCTGAGCAGATTAACACAGACACATTTCATTTCCTCAGCGAGTCCAGTACCACAGAGGTCTCCTCACTCCCGCTGTAAGGTCATTCCATATCACTGAATGGCTTAAGGGAGACATTGTGAAAGCAAGGGCTCGGGCCACAGGGAAAGGGGGGAGGGCATTTTTTGCTGTGAGAAAGCTATTAAAATAAGGAGAAGACAAGACTTGAAGGAAGATTTATGTAGTTTCACATGGCTATATTGGCTTTGTACATCTGATAGAACAAAGGACACAAAAGTTGCCCAAAATGATATACTGCAAGCAGGATTTATGGTGATTTTAATGTGACACGGAGCAGAAAATGTGTTCTCAGCAGGATATTTATGCCTGCAGTTTGAAACCTGTGCTTTGATTGTTCTAGACGATAGCAAGTTTTCCGAGGCCATCACGGTGCTGCTCACCTGGATTGAGCGAGGCGAGGTGAATCGGCGCTCTGCAAACCAGTTCTACTCCATGGTGCAGTCGGCCAACAGCCACGTCCGCCGGCTCATGAACGAGAAGGCGGCTCACGAGCAAGAAATGGAGCAAGCCAAGGAGACTTTCAAAAATGCCTTAACAGGGATCCTCACTCAATGTAAGTAACGCCCTTTTTGTCAGTGTTGTAGTGATGATGGTGGTGGTGGTGGTAGTGGTTTTATCATTTTGCTTGTTTTGTTTGTTTGGGGGTAAGTAGTTGCAATGCAGTCATGCTCTACTTCATATCCTATTCCATACTCTATGGCAATTTGGAGGATCAAGGACCATTCCTAAGAACTTGTTATTCAAGGTGAGCAAAGTTTCAGTAGTTTTTTTATTAATAGACAAAGACGTGCTCTATTCACAACGTCTACTGTTGTGTAGACAACGCTTCAAGAATGGACAAGAAAGAAGCCTCGCTGCTCTGAGGAAAGATCATGGGTTTTTTGAGAGAAGGGATATGTAGCCTGTGTGTGGCAGCCAGTAAACTAGGTCAATTACAGAATAGAGCAGAATTAGGTAATATTTTTAGCCTGGGTTTAGGTAAAAGGCAGTAGAATCCAGTAACTTTCAGGGATCTATTCACAGTATACAGGCCACCTCCACAGTAGAAGAATATGCTGCACTGCTGCTGCCATCAGGACTGCTTGGCTGATATAATGCCAGTATTAATTGTGCAGATAAACTGTCTTAAATATCTAGTGCTGGCAGCTATTTCCTTAGTACAGAAATATAATCAATGAACTTACCCTAATGAGGTTCCCTCATAAAACAATGAATGGGATACTTGCCTAGAAGTTTTCTTCAAAGGCAGGGGAGGCAAAGAGAAGGGAGAGAGAAGAGAGAAGAGAGAGAAGAGAAGAGGAGAAGAGGAGAGAAGAAGAGAAGAGAAGAGAAGAGAAGAGAAGAGAAGAGAAGAGAAGAGAAGAGAAGAGAAGAGAAGAAGAAAGGAGAAAAGTATGAGAAGAAAAAAAAAAAGGAAAACGCAAGGAAAAAAGGAGAAAGAAAAATGGTTTAATTGTTGCTGGTTTTTAGCATGTCTGCTCCTGAGTCCCCATGTAAGAGGCTTTATGATACCTAGAAAGGTGAAGCCTGGAGCCAGCTCTCATATGCCAATTGAGAACAAAACCCAAGATAATTTACCAGATAGAGGACAGTGCAGTTGTTACATTCTAATTTCTGAATCATACCCCTAGTCTTCACATTAAAAAATAAAAGCCCTAAAGGCTTTTGTGCAATGTATTTCTGGTCCCTCAGTGGACATCCTTTAAAAGTTAGGGTTGAAGGCATAAGCTTGGATGGACTTGTCTGGCATAGGAGAGCAGCCACTGAAGCTTCCTGCATAAGTGATGGAGAGCTCAGCATCTCAGAAGACCAGTTCACCCTAGAGCATATGTCCTAATTTAAGAGCTTAGATGCCAGAACTTAGAAACAATGATTCCAGGCCAAAGATATTTGATTTCTGTGGGCATATGTTCAGAGAGTAAATTTAAAAGACCAGCTAATTCCCTTGGTAAATTTCTAGGCAATATTGCCTTCCGTCTCAGCATCTAAAAGGCAATGTGAGGCACAGAGATGCAGGCACCACGCGTGGCGTGCTGTTCAGTTCACACCAGGGCCTCTCTAGTTTTGTGTGCGACAGCCAGCTCCAGCATTCAGAAATGCCTTCTTCAGCTGCATTAAAAAAAGTCCCCCATTGTCAGCAGGCTGAACTTTAGTTAAATCAGTCTAAATTAGCCCATTTGTCACCAACTGTTGTAGAACATCTGTCACTTGGAAATAGAGATCCCTGTAGTTTCAGGTGGAAATTTGCAGTTTTGGCTATCTGTTTTGCTCCTGTAATGTGCTGAATGCTGAACTTACAAAAACAGAAATAGGTCTGGCTTCATAATTTGAGTTGCATAGTGCCACAGTAACAGCAGTGTCTGGAAGAAGAATGTTTCTGACAGATCTGGCCTAGGAGGACAAGGTCAGCAAAAAAGCAGCCTCGGGGAAAGGTGTTACATGCTGTGGATTTTATAAGAATAAATTTTGCAAGCTTTCCAGATGTTCCCCATTGGTTGCTTTATAAACATCATAAACATTGGCCATTATTAGCATTAATACATCCTATTAAAATTCCTTGCAAACTTGCTGCGAACAGATGGATGATGTTTTTCCCTTACACATGTATATGCCTAAGATTGCTAAGTGTGGAGACTCTGAAATGAGCTTCCTTTTTCAAAGAAATTTGAATTAATCTGTATTTGAATTGATCTGAGGAATGTTATCATGCATCCTTTTCCATTGTTTTTCCGCAGTCCTGCATAATTGGTTACAATATATCAGTTGCTATATGAAGAAGAATTTGAAAATACTAGATGTCCAAAATAGGTGTTTGTGGCCTATTAAATTCTGCAGAGTGACAAAAACCCACTTCTGCTGTTCTGCAGTAAGGATCCAAAAGGATCTAGTGTAATGCTGCAGCTGTGTGGCCATTCAGCATAAATATTGCAGTATTTTTAAAATGTCACGTGGCATTCCTCTGTCATGAACTAGGTCAGATGTCCAACTTGGAGCTGACCTTTCTGGGCTTTCTTTGCAGTCACAAGAGAAAAATAAGAATCTCCATGGAATGAGTCATCAAACCAACCTCATGGTGCTCTTCCAATGAGATGAATCATCCCTTGGATATGCCTTTTTTTCTCTGCTGCCCATAGAGGATTCACAGGGGGCCTAGCTCTGAACCAGATGTCCAACTTTTCACATGCCTTGTTCAGAGCTGATTAATCCCACTTACTGTGCATAGCCTTGGTACAGACGGATGTAGCATAAGGGAAGAACTTGGAGTTAGATAAAAATGCCAGCAATGAATGTTATGGGGAGTGAAAAAGAAATAAAATGGGCTTCAAGTGCACTCACCTGGAACACACACACGCACATCTACACACACACTGTCTTAGTGGGTCTCAGCAGAAAATGCTTTCTTATTAATGAGGATTACTGTGACCAGAACATTTCAGCTTATGGGCCAGCTACTAAAGAGGTACAGGCATTGAAATCCCTGCTACAAATTTGTGCCTGGAGGTATTTAGGAGATTACCAAGTAGATTACCCCTAAAAATTTGGGTCAATTGCTCAGCACGTGAATTAATTACCTGACGAAGGTACTTGTGCCAGGATAATCTGTGAAATAAAGTGTATTACTGCTGTCACACCACAAATTTATAGCACCTGATTTAAGTGCTGCAGGGAGTCTTAGCCTTGTTATGGTGCTTCTTCAGTTATTTAAGGGATAAAGAGAGAAAAACATCCACTTCCTTCTTTTTATTAAATTACTTAACTTTTCTAGATTTGAATCTGTGCTTAAAGTACAGATTGTTTTCAAGGATTTTGGATAGGTCTGTCTTTGTGGTTTGACATTTTCTACTTTGCTTCCACAGTTTAGTTGCAGGTGACACTGCTCCCTGACTTTTCATTCATCTCTGTTTTGTTTCCTCCCAAACCCCCTTTTCAGCCTTAGGTTTACAGATGTTGATCCACATGTTTAAGGAAAATGGAGGCCCAAGATATATCCCTGTTGGGCTCTTGGTGGTTTTTTAGACTATACCACAGCTGCAATTATCTCCTCTGACTCCTTCATGCACTGTAAACTTTGCCTACCTCTTATTGAGTTTTCAGGCTATTTAATGCGGTCTCCCTTGACAACGCTGTCAAAAATACCTATAGGTGAATGAAAATTCCATATTCCAAAATTAATTAGATATCTGAAGAGTAAGACACACAGGGTGGTGGAAGTGTCCCAGTATACAAGTTCATAAATAACACACACAGTGTAATGAAGAGAAGTGCCCCATGGCTGGTTACTGAGCAGATTATGACACTCACTTATTTGGTCATTTTTGTCCATTTTGCTAATGAATTAATGGCCTTAATGGACTCTGAAACCAGGTCCCCATCAGAGTCTGTGAATCAGTCTCTGGTGTGCCTTTGGAGGAACAGTGGGGGTGTGGTTTTTATCACGGAGCTCCTGGCCAGATAACTTGTCGTAGAATCACAGAATCAGTGAGATTGGAAGAGACCTCCAAGATCATTTGAGCCCAGCCTTTGAATGAACACCTCCACGCCAGCTAAATCATAGCACTAAGTGCCATGTCTGGTCATTTCTTAAACACTTCCAGGGATAGTGACTCCACCACAGCCCTGGGCAGCCTGTTCCAATGGTTAGCCACCCTTTCCATGAAAAAATTCTTCTGATGTCCAACATGAACATGAACAAGGGGGAATGGCTTTCAGCTGGAAGGGGGTCAGTTTAGATTAGATATCAGGAAGAAATTATGTACTGTGAGAGTGGTGAGGAACTGGAGCAGGTTTCCCAGAGAAGCTGTGGATGCCCCAGCCCTGGAAGTGTTCAAGACCAGGTTGGATGGGGCTTTGAGCAACCTGGTCTAGTGGAAGGTGTTCCTGTCCATGGCAGGGGGGTTGAAATCAGATGATCTTTAAGATCCATTCCAAGACAAACCATTCTGTGATTCTATGGATTATGAGATTATGTCGATTGCCTGCTTTTGTTCTTGCTGAGCATCTTCAGCCCTTATTTGTGAAACAGGATCTGAAGCTAGATTCACCTTCAAATTGATTCAGGAGGCCTGTCCATTCAAGAAGAATCAAGGATTTGGGGAGAAGGCTGTGTGTCATGTGCCCCTCTTTGGGAAACTCACAATTGTCACCTTGAGTTTTCCTTCCCTTTCTACTAAAGGACCTCAGTGGTGTATTAGATTACACTGACTTTTTATCAAATAGCTGGTAGGTATCTGATATGAATTACACCCCCATCAAAAAAAAATAAAAATTTGCAGTTAAATAATTCTGAAGGGAAAAGCATTCTCAATAGACTAAATGAAATACTCACACTTTCAGGTTTCTTCATTTTCATTCTCTGATCTCCCAGGATATGTTTTAATCTGTTTTAACATTATCAGTGCCTTCACAGATAGAATCTGCATTTTTTTACTATAAAAAAGTAAGAAAAATGTTAAAAATCCTTTTTGTGCTCTCTTCAAGAAATGATTGGCATCAGTTTTGTTTTTCGCCTTACAGGTTCACTTCAGAAGTTGCTCTCTTACTTTAGAAAAGATAGAATTTACATTGTTATGATGGTGATTACAAAAATCACTGTCTTATCTGGTTTGCTTTAAATTCTGTACTTCAGTCCTTTCTCCAAAAAAATCCTTCCACTTTTTAGTATTCTCATAGCACTAAAAATGAAGCCAGTTTCATTACAGATATTGAATGCTTGCTGGTTAAAATTCTCTTGGTAGTCAGACCTTTTATATACAATCATGCTTTCCCAAGTATTCTTTGATTTGCTCCACATTAATAACAACTTTTAAAAGGATTTTCCTGCTCTTTAATTGTCCAGTCTTACAGTCTTTCTTTCCTTTGCCATTGACTAATTCAAAAATATGAGCTTACTTTATGTGCAGTTTTTAGGTCATCATTAAGCTCTTTGTGAAAGAGATTGAGTCATATAATGTGTTTTTACAGTGCAACCCAGTTCTCAGTTGGTGTCATAGAATTCACTATAATACTAATAAAAACATTAATCATTCATGTCATTAGTTGCCACCATTGCTTTCTACCTCGATGCATTTCTAAAAAAGAAAAAAATTAAATACAAAATAACCTCTACAATCCATGCGGTCTCTTTTGTTAGCTCATTTAGTCAGTGTGCTCATGGCTTGTTTCTATGCTGATAATTTGTCCAGTAAATCAGCTGGGTCTCTCCATTCTTTTTTCAGTTGTCTTTCTGTTTTCTGTCTCATGTACTCTTGTTCTCAAAAGCATTTCTATACAGGATGCTGTGGCAGTGGCAAAGAATAGAGATGAAAAGTCCCCATTCTTATTTTACCTTGCATTCTTGTATTTCCTCCCCTTTTTTTTGGCAGTATAACCCTTTGTGGTTGCAGCTTGTAGTGTTTCACATAGCTTATTCCTCTGTGTCTCCTTTTCTTTGAATTTCTGCATTCCTTCCATTGTCTGTAGCTTTCACTCCACCTAAAGTCAATATGAATTTTGGTATTGATTTAAGCATGGCCAGAATTTCAACAGAAGCTCTTCTGTTATTTTTAAGACTTTTTTCTTAATGTAGGGCATTAAATATGCATGGCATCTTGTAGGAAAATAAAAGCACTGCCTTCCAAGAGATTTCAGTCTATTTTGACAACTCATGCCACTTGCCTGGAATCTGCTGTTCTCCTAGATGATGGCACAAGGTTCAAGGCAAAGAAGCATGTGCTTTAATCACATGGAAATCTGGGCTTGGCTTTGACCTGCCTTGCTGGTTAGAGACAGGGGTATGGCCCTGATGTGTCACAGAACTGAGCTGTAAATGTTCTATGGAAATAAAGGATAAAGGAAGAAAAATAAGACATTGGGAAAGGAAGGAAAGGTGGAAGCTTCACCCAAAAGGATTCCTGAGTTAGTTGTGCATACCATGTGGTGTACGCATCTAAAATGGGTCAGACTGCTTATAAGTGATTGAATAAACCTTATAAATGTGAATAATCCTATGCAACTATGAGTGGTTGAAATACTTGTTCCCTTCAGTGTGCACTAGTCACGCTTCATGTCAAATCACTGGATTTGTCACAAATGGTGTAGTTTGTGATGATGACAGAGATGTTATGGGACAAGAAAAGAGTTTTGGAAAGGGAGAGACTGTGTGGGAGAGAAAGATGGACACACACACAGAAGGAAGGAACAAAAATACAGAAGGAAGAAGTCATGGCAGGCAAGGGAATATAAGGTATGGGAACAAATAGAGAAGTAAATGTTCACACATAAGGTGTGTGAGACGGGTTTTTTTTTTTTGATTGCCAGAAGAGGCTATGGCTGTTGAAACATCCTCATCCACATCTTTTTCCTCTTTCTTCAGCAAAATAAACCGTATTATGCCCCAGATAAACATGGGCCTCCTGATCTGATAGGAACATTTTAATCTCCAAGATCCCTGCATAATTATTACTTCACTTAATGGAACCTGTGATGGCTTAGTCCCATTTGTGATGTTCCTACATGGCAGAGTTCCCTTGGAGTTCTCTTTTTGAACAGACTTACCAAAAATGGTTGTTCCTATTTTTGCTATTTTTAAATCTGAGAACTGAAAAGGAAGGTGTGCCTAACCATAAATAAAAAATAAGAACAGCTAATTAACCGCTGTACATTGGGGATGGCTTATAATCTTGCCAAGCTGATCAAGAAAGCAGCCTTGACTTCATCTTTTTTTGAGCTGGTGGGGGCAGGTTGAGGTTTTTGTAGGTTTCTTTTCTGGTTGTCAACGCAAGATCCGTAGAGTCCATTCTGTGATGTAAGATGGTGGCATTGAAAGAGCAGGTACTGTACATTTGTATTTGCCCTGCTGTGTTGTGCTGGTCCGATGTCAGGCTCCTGTTTGTTGAGAAATGACATGAAGGTGAAGTGGTCTTGTTGAGTCCAAGTGATTTATCACATGGCACAGTGCCAGCGCTTGTGGTTACACCAAGCTGTCAGTTTCTCTGTTGTAAATTAAACCACGTTTCACAACCTAAAAGATTTTCAAAGCTTAAATTGTAGACAGATTTTCTAGCAAGACCTTGCAGGGCAAACTGGGCTCTCTTTAATTCAATTGTATTCTTTTTATTTCAAAGTTTAACAGGGAATGTTCTTCTATTCCTAGAACTATTAATTGTCGATATACATCCCTCAGACAAGTTACTGCACAGGTTTCAGTATGAATCCTGAAAATCGGGCACTTTCAGTGTCCCTGCAATTCTCCTTCCACTGTTCCCCACTGGGTTTCTTAGCTGAAAGAAAAAGAAAACAATGGCTGCTGACACAGAGGTTTGATATTCTTACAAGACCAGGGGCTAGAGTAAGTGTTGTGGTATAAGTACATCTTCTGTTCTTTGTCTATGTGGAAGACTCTGCTTGTTCTATTAGAAAGAAGTATGTCTTCTTGCATCACTCAGGTACAGACCTCTGACTGTCACTCAGCCTCTTAATAACTCACACAAGCAGACTGACTGGGACCAGTCTGAGTCAGACGGAGCAGGAAGAGGGACCAAGCATGAACCCAGGCACACATCCTCCTGGTCTCAAATGCTCTAGGCCTAGTCAAAGGGAAATGTAGAAATAATTTAGAGAGAGGGCATTCTTTCTAGTATTCAGATAGATGAGACGGGGTAGATGGAAAAGGAAAACATCCTTCTTACTCTGGTAAGTCCTGTAATTGCTCTCTACACTGCTGAGACCTCTGCAGCAGGATGAGAGCAGAAATGGTGAGGCTGCTAGTGAGGGATGACCCCACTGACTCTGTCTGCAGGATTAAATTAGGCTGAGCTAGAGCAGGCTGGCCCATACTGTTCAGCTGTAAGAAAGTTGCTGCTCTGGGTCATCTAGTGTTTTCCCACAAAATGTGGTACAGTTTAGAGTTTGATGCAGGCCAAGTAGTTGCCCAGAAAAGCATCTTTTTGGTGAGAGAGAAGTGTTGCTGCTGCAGGGACACTCAGCATGTTGTGTCTGTTGGTTCCAGGGAACAGGAATGGTCCCTGGCTGGCTTTGGTCACTGGCACAGATGGAGTTATCGGTAGCAGGGCAGGTTGAGGAATAGCATCCCTGCAAGCTGACCGCCCACACAGCAAAATGATTTGGGAGATAAATCACTGCAGGCACCATTCTCTCGGTCTGTCCAAAAAGGTGGAATTTGGGGATATAATAGTGAAGTCCTTTGGTTTTCTCCTTTATCATGCTATGTCTCAAGGAACCTACAGGCTTCTGGGCAGCGCACAGACCAGATTTCTCTGATGGAGTTGCAGATAACTGTGGTTTAAAAAAAAAAATTAAAAAACCACAGCCTAAGCACAAAACCCCAACAAAATCAAAACCAAAGTGAAACAGCTGTGGCATTTATTTGTGGCAAATGAGATATTTTGCATAGCTGTCAAAGCCTGTGTCTTCATGATACAAATCTGTAGTGGTCTTTGCTTATGTATCCAGCTGATGACCTGTGGTATGCTTTACTTTAGGGCCCATCTCTTGCATTATCTGCAGTCTTCTCCAGGGTGATATTTCCAACTTTTTTGTTTTCCTCTGCTACTCAAATGAAATCACATCTGTTTCTCCCTCTGTGGCATGTGAATTGGGTAACAGGGAGAGGCTGCAGGTTTTCAGCTCTAAAAGTGTGAAAGGCAAATTCTTTTTTGAAAGTAAACAGTACCATAACCAAAAGACTGTTTGGCTCAAATTAATTAAAATAATGTATGTTTCATTACTCTGCAATCTGTCTACCATTTCTCTTACTAATGTCACATGTCATTTACCTATGCACAATTTTAGCCTTGGATGTAATGCTAAGTTCTGTTCAGTTCATTACCAAATGCCTTTCAGGACTGTTGCCAAAAATACTCTCTTCCCTATCCAAAACTGACCTGGAGACTCTAATTCATTCACTACAGCATCTAGCCTTGACTACTGTAATTCCTTGATTTGCTGGGCTTGAAGCCAAATCGATTGGCAGACTGCAGCTTAGTCAGAATTCAGCAACAAGGCTTCTGACCCAAACCACGCCAACTCTATATCCTCCCTGTGCTTCGACTCTATATTTGAAAAGCATGTTATACATTTACTGTAACAGTTTCCTTTACACTATAATTTTATGGGTGGAATTTTTCTTTTACCCTTCATGTCAACTGTCGCACTCTTACAGAATTTTTCTGAGCTAAATTGCCATATATTCTACTCTGACACTTGCAGTAATTTAGTGCAAAGCCTTTTTCATCCTGTTCCCCTAATTGGTGGAATTTGGAGTAAAATTCTATATGAAATCGGATTATTTTATCTGCCAGCCAAGACTTTTGTTTTTGTTCTAACACATTATTTTTCAGTTTCTATTTTCTTTTTTTCTTATAAATTATACATATTATAATATATGTAGTATAAAATAATATGCATGGCAGCTTATAATGTAATAAGCAAAGGAAAAATTGAGTACTTCTTGACTCCTGAACCCAGGGATAAATTTCAGCCTTCACGCAATCATGTATTTAAAATAGACTTCTTCATAAATGTAATGACCGGTAAAAGTGTTCTCTCTGCCTCTTAATCTACAGATGAGGCTACACTTTGGTTCTCATTGATTTCCTTTTTTCTTTGGTAGTATAATTTTCAAATATGCCATATCAAATATTCTCTTGCCCTGGAGATGTTCTAGTTTTCCATTTAATACAATCTTCTATACAATTTCTGCCGGCAGTGTTTAAGGGATTTTTGCTTTTATTCCTAGCTTTTCTGGTTGCTTTTACATTTATACTTGATAAAAACACCTTTTCCAGGTAGTATCCTTTTTGGCAGCACAAACAGAGGCTTCACTTTTCTATTAATATACTTACTATGAGCTAGCACCTCTAAAAATGTGTATTGTAGTTGCACTACATTTGAACATTGAACATTGGCACTTGCATATCACTCTGGGCTTAGTTGTTTGGGTCTTTCTAGTTATTTATAACACAGCAGGGAAACAATTAGATAATAATCCTTTGTCTGAAACACGCCACGTAAATTAACCAGCCACGGAAAAAGTCATTAGGAAAGATGCAATTACTTACATCCTGTAAGTTATATTGATAGGAAAAACAATGACATGTTATGGACCCTTCCAGAACAATGTGGTTTTTTAAATCCTAATTTAGTAAGGAAACAGCTTTGCATATGGTCAATGAAAATTTGATATAGCATAGAACTCACTAACAGATGTTTGACAATGAATATTTCATGTTATTTAATAATTCTACTTACCAGTCACAGTTGAGAGTACAGTGCATCCTGGAGTTCAAGGTGCCTTAGAGAGATAGATATGACCTGTTATTCAGTTTCGGAAATTTCTTCCTGGATATCAGAAAATAATGTGAAAACCATGGCTCTCAGCACCAAGACTGTTTCACTCACATTTTGGCGGTATCAGCCCAAAATGTGGGGCCTCTCTTTGGCCAAGTCTTACCCAGACAAAGACAAAAAAATAAGTTAACAGGAGAGTTTCTCAGCTAATAAAAACCTCTCATGGCTTCTTCTTAGGGGTGAATCTACCATCCTTATGGACTGTGTGCTGCTGGATCACTTACCCGTACAAATTTGATCCTGATCAGGAATGGGTACATCATGCCTTGTCTTCCAATTTTCCAGAGCACAGGCGTTATGCCAGCTTTAGGCTTCCAGGGTATCTATGGGAAAACAAATGACTTAGGGCAACAAGAACAAATGTGGCAGAGCAGGTTTATATTGAATTGCCATTTCACAGCCTGTGAATGCAGGATTTTGGTGCAGTACAAAAAGATGTGAAGGCACTTCCGTTTACCATCAAACCATGGCCTTGGCTGCTTTTTAGCTCTGTTGTAATGCTTGGAGACCTTTTATGTTGAGTGTTACCTGTGGCAATTTGCAATACTTCACAGCCTAGATCACTGTGAATATTGAAATTGATGTACATACATTGACACTTTGACACTTCTTTGAATAGAGCACTGGTATGTTGGTCCTTGATACATACTAGTTTATTATTCTCCTCTATATTTTCCTTTTTTATTATCCCTCACTGCCTGTTTCATAAAGTTTCTTTAAATGCCTTGATTTTTAGCATGTTGTACTCATACTATCGTACCTCATAATTCTTTTCATTGCTATAAGTTACCTAACTTAAGTGAAGGAGGTCCTTTTTATGTTCACTTTGTCTGCTGCAGTTATACAAGAAAAAACTATGGCATCTTCCTAGCTTATGTTTCCATTGAGGAGTTTCTGAAATCATCAGATAATGACTTTTGATAAATCTTAGCACCTGTTCACATAATGAAAATTAAACACTTCAAAGTTCAAATGTTTTTCAAAATTCAGATGATCTTATTAATACTTATTAGTGGAAAATGGCAAACCAGCTCTTCCTTGTATCTTTGTGAATCTTTTCTACTTGAATTTCCACTTGCAAACTGAAAACAGATTGTTAATTAAGCAAAATTTTCTGAGCACCTGGGTCATCAATACAACGATAGTAATTAAGTTTTAGCCTCAATTTCTATACACAGAGTAATAGAGTACTTTACCATTTTCATTCTTTTCAAATTAATTGAAAAAATATACACAGTGTAACTTCCTTGATACATTCACTCCTCAGTCTAAGCAAGTTCTAATGGGCTGAAATTATCACCTCTACCTTTAAAACTTGAATGGATTACAAACGGATAAGATCATCACAGTAGGTGTGAGGCACATTCTGTATTGTAAACTACATATACATATTCATTTTAAAAGAAAATAAACTACAATTATTTTCTATGACTTTAGCAGGTAGTTAATCATCCCTGAAAGAAAAACTTCCATATGTGATTCAAAATGTTTTAATCTTCTGGAATCTGAAAGCAGCCTACAAAAGTGGTAAAAAAAAGAGAGAACAGAAGAAATGTGCTCCTATTCAAATGAGTGAGGTTAACTTTCAGTTCTAGAGGTGAAAGATAGGTAACTGCATAAGTAGGTGAGCTCACCATTTTAGGAAGGATAGGTTGCAATGTATAATAAGGTTCTCTACATCTCTGAGTCAAGGGAAGAAGGAGAGCAGCTCTCAATCAGCAAGATGAGGGACCAGGGCAGAGGGCGTTTCAGCACTCCTACCATCACTTTTCAGTGAGAGGAGCAGGAAGTGCTGCAAGCTGCAACCTGATAAAAAAAGGACATTGCTTCTACCCAGGAATCTAGAGACAGATAGCAAAGGACCTTGTCAGAAAGTTGAAGCATTTTTCAGTTGGACTTCATAGGCTGGCACAGCTGCTCGTTCAGGAACACAGCCGAGGTTGTTTATAGAAAATCTGGATTTATTGGTGTTTTCTTCAGTTAATTGTGCTGGGATCAAGGCAACTTACGTCTTGACCAAATCATTTTTAGGCAGGTCACTGTTTTGGAAGGACAACGTTGCTTGTAACTGAAGTGAAAAGAAAGAAAAGAATGTTGAGAGAAAAGCTCTCTCAACTGAGATGAACGAATAGCTAAAAAGTTAAGGATCTTAATTGTCCTAGGTAATTGATCTAAATATTGATGTTTGGCTTCAGAACAAATTCATTAGAGTTGAATGAGGGAAGCCCATTTCACATCTGTTCTTCATTTTATGTAAAATAAAAAATTGTCTGTTCACGTACGTAACCATACATAGGCCATGGAGACAGCACAGACTGATTTATCGCAGGTGAGCCCTTTGATACTGAGTAGAGGAGAAGCAGCAGCTGCAGCCACAGAGTGCAGGGTTGATGTATGGTTTATCCCTTCCCATCTGTTGACAAGTTCCCACTCTTAGGTGGTCACCCTTCAGGGCAGAGCCTGCCCGCCTTCCACGCTCTCGTTGTGCAGCCGCTGGTCCGCACGCAGCTGCCGCAGGGGAACACGTGTCAGGGGATGTCCCCAGGGTCACTCCTGGAGTCACACACCTACTGCCAGCACAGGCAGTGGGAGCAGACATCACGGGGAAGCAGCTGCATGCCTGGTTCTTGGTGCATAGTTAAAAGTTGTGTAGACTAAAGTTGTGGAGACAGACTTGAAGGGAGACATCTCCAACATTGATGCAATGTAAGTACAAAAGACACGTCATTGGATGGATATTGATGATGTTGTTTCAGTAATGACATCATCCATAGACTCCTAGTGTCTTTGCTTTGCTTCTCTATAGTGATCACAACATAAATTGCTTGTCTTGTTTGACTTCCTTGTTCACCAAAGTTGAGCAGATTGTCGCCGTTTTCAACGCTTCTACCAGACAAAAAGCTTGGGACCATTTCTCGAAAGCCCAGCGAAAGAACATAGACATTTGGCGAAAGCATTCTGAGGTTGGTGATTTTATTTTTATTTTCTATCCATCATCTCACAGCTGGATTGACACAGAACGAGTGTGATTGTAGCTGGACGTAGTGTATTTGGCAATATTTACAGCTACCATTTTAGCTGTTAATCAACTGGCCGTTTACAGTCTCGTCTACAGTATGAATTGCTCCCATTGCTCTCATTATGATAATAGTCATTAAATAACATGAAGACAGGGAGCAATGTGTTTTTATTTTTCATGCAAAATTTGGGAAATCATTAGAAGATTATGTTTACTATCTAAAATAATGAACTGAAGTAGTGAAATTAGGAACAGTATTTTCAAATGAGAAATTTAGGAGTCATCGTGATCTGTTTTTAAAAGAAGAATTGTGTAGCACAGTTTTCGTATGTTTTTTTTCCACTGTGCCATCTTATAATCATTATAAGATGACTTTGAGTGAAAATAAAATAAAAAATTTCTTTCCTAAATAATGACTTAAGCCTATTAAGTCCAGAACTGTGACTTATTTCTTCCTGTTTGTTTTATGTTTATCTTTAAAAAAGTAGATACATCACTTCTATTGATTCTAAGTATTATGCTTGCAAAGAAACCAGTATAAATGTAGTCATACAACCACACAGAGTCAGCAGTGTGGGACCATGCATGTGTGACTGTCATAAGCATGAGCAGAGGAAATGGGATTCTAACTCCCCTTGCTGTGAGTGGCAGCAAAGGAAGTGCTAGACCTCATCCTGTGTTTTGGTCATCCAGCTTTCGATTTTAATTCAGTATATACGCTATGAGCCTGTATTTTAAAAAGTAAGTACCGCTGTCTTTGTTTTCTTTCTTTCTTCTTCCTTTTATTTTATTTTAATATGAGCAATTTACATACACTTGGTTTACCTTCATGTAGTACAGTGTGTTGTTACTATCACAGTCTTCTAAATGATTTTTCTCTGTCTCAGAATAAAAACTTTAGAAGGTAAGGTGCACTTATTTAATTATTTTGTAGTACACTTGTAAAATAAGTGTTGTACACTTAGTTTGAGAAACACTGAAGTGCTGTGATATAAATCATTTGGATAACATTTTAAGTGTCCATTAACTAATGCTAAATTACAGTTGAATACCAATGGCACTAAATGTAACATCCACATGAATACCAAATGAATACTTTATTATCAGTGCTATTATGGTGAATACCAAATGACTTCAATAATGGGACACTTAAAATAAAAATGTTAGCATAATTTATTGGTACAAACTGTATTTTGCATTTTGTTCACAAATATTTCATATACATAGTGGCTAATGCCTTTGTTCAATTGAAAGTTGGAAAGTTGGGGATTGATGTTTGTCTTATCTTTTAGAGAAATATGAAAACATGATTTGCTAGTAGATTATTTTAATTATATTAAGATCATCCCTTCTTAAACTAACTTTCTGTAAAGGGATGTGGTGGGTCATTCATTTGCTGGTTTCTAAATATTTAATGAACTGAAATGTGTAAGAGTCAGACTTTCCAGAAATGTTAATTCTCGACTCATTTTTTCAAACATCACTGCCTTTTGTTTTTCTAAGAAGAGGACAACTAAAACAATTCAAAATAATGCAAAACATCTAGCTAAACCAATGTATTTTGGAAATGCCTGTCTTTCAGATTTGAAATACAATGGAAATATACCGAATGGTATATTTTATTTAAATTTTAGCTTCTAACCATGATATTATCTACTGATTTGTTTAATTACTTAATCACTTTCCATTTTTTTTCCTGAATTTAGAAAAGTTTTGTTAGAAACCCAAGCCCAAAAAAACCACTCATACACATAGACATTCTCCACAGAACATTACTGACTTTGCTGATACTGTAGACATTGATGCATCAAGGACATTTGTGCACTAATGAGGGAGTAAATATAAGCGGATGTCTGCTCATGTATGCAGTATACTTCCCCAGGAAAAAGTGCAGGTGGCCTTTTCCAATAAGAAATTCAGAAATGGCATGCTAATTTCTTCCAGAGGTGCTTCTGATTTCATTAGACACTGGCTGAAAATTTACCTTTTTTAACGCTTTTTTTTTTTAATAGAAATTATTCTCCTGTAACACACCAACTAATTAGCTTCTTTGCCTTTGCTGGGATTAATGGGCACAGATACATTTTTCAGAATATTTGAGATCTGCTGATGAACCAAGGGTACAGCCCAAGAGAAACGCCTTCCCTTTCTTTCACACAGCCCCTCTCTGACAGATTATTGTTAATTGCACAGAGCTGTTGTCGGACTCCTCAGTGCTGTCTCCTCCTTCCACACGACTCTCCCTTGTTTCAAAGATTTCAAACCACCTCTTTGGGAATTAAGCTCTTTGTTGGCAGAAAAATTAGCTGTCTGCGGGTGGACAAAGCCTACACTAATCACAGTGCAGCATCCCCATGTTACACCTGACAGGATTATTAGGACAAAATAGAGTCCTCTCAATCTTCTCGGTGCTGCCATTAAAAAGGCAGTCGCTACGCCCGCGCCAGCTTTTCTCCCCAGAACAAAGAGCGTCTAGACTCCCACAAAGCCCGCGTGCCTGCTGATCCTTTTCCTGGTGACATGTGCAGGGGCTGCCTGCCTGCCCTTCCAGCGGTCACCCGGAGACCGAGCTGTCCCTGCTGCCACTCCTTTTGGATCAAGATGCAAAGATTTTCAGGCCAGCATTATGGGACTGGGTCTTTTAAATACGAGGCAGTCTGGTCATAGGGACAGAGGGTGAGATTCCTTTGACCAGCGTTAGGTGCTTACAGTACGGAGCTCTTCATCTGTGCTGGCTGCTTTTGGCTCTCTTTGCAATTAGCAGAGAAAACGAGGCGCTTTTGGGGTGCCTTTTAGTTAATACAGCTTTGTGTGTTTGAGACACCTACATTTGTCCACATGAATCGTACCCCAAGTAGCAGAGGGAAGCAAGAATTAGCTATACCTTAAGCAGGCTGACAATGTCTATATCAATCTGCTTTATACAACAATTTTAAGTATTATCCCTGCTGTTAAAACATTCTCCTATGTTTAGCAGATCTAAAGATCACTCAGTGTGGAAAGTCACTTTCTCTCTTGTTTTCCCCAAGTGTTACCTGTGATAAACTCAGTTCTTTCCTGTGCTCAGAATTCCCTGTGCTTCTGTTTTTACAAATATTCATACATAAATAAATATATTACATTGATAAATGATATATAATTAAAATCAGATCAGTATTAAAAACAGATACTAAATAATGCATAGTGACTTTATGGGAGTCAATACTGACAAAACGTAATTTTGGATTTTAGGAGCTACGAAATGCTCACAGTGAACAGCTCATGGGAATCCGCCGGGAAGAGGAGATGGAAATGTCCGATGATGACAGTGGTGACAATCCCAGTAAAAAGCTGAGAGTAGATGATTCAGGTAAATATATACAAGTGTTGTTTTATTAAAAGCAAACAAAAACTTACATATGAGAAGTGACATGTTAATACACGATTATATAAGACAGTATCTTATTTTAAACCCTCATCAATTAGTTACTTGAATGATGCAAGCTGTCTCTAGGAGATGTCTGTCACCTGCTATGTTCCATAATGATGAAAATTCTCCAGTTCTGCCCTTGGCTGGAAGCATTATGTTTCTTTACTGCACTCTCTGCAGTTTTGCATGACAGTATTTCATTCCATGGTTGTAACAATGCCTTATTATGAGAAGAGTTCAAGTTATGCTTTGGTCAGTATTCTCTAAGCCTTACCTTCCTTTCCAACAAAGACATAATAATCTCTAATCTCTGTAACAAATGCCATTTTAACCGTGGGGTTTTTTTGGTTGCCTGCTGCCTGTCTAAGGGTACATATTTCACAGTATGGTACTGCATCCTGCACAAATTAGACGCTCATTAGGTCGCTATCATGGGTGTAAGAACAAGGGTGCATGTGATGCGAATAAAGAAAAGCAGCTTTTTCAGCCCTCTGCAAATACTCTACTATCCAGGATGGACACCAAGAGGTGGCTCAGAAGCTGCCAGAGTTACTAACTGGTAATATGGTCTGGATGTATGCTTTGTTCTATTTCTTGCCATTGGCTAATAATTTGTGAGCTGCTAACAAGGGTTTGCTTCTTTAGACACTCATATAAACAGTGAAATTTTCAGGAGCTGAAGCAAAAGCATTATTGGAAACTGCCAGGCAGCAGTGAAATTTCAGGATAATAAAAAAAGAAGGAATAATATGGAAATAAACTGAGACTCCCCATTAGGGTAATCCTGATCTAGTCCTTTTCAGACAAGCACCACAGTAAGAAAGGAAAGATTTTCATCCATTAAATTATTTCAAGTCCATGTATGCCAGTCAAAAAGTCTGGATTCAGACTTAAAGAGAGAACTCTGTGGCTCCTCCTCTGACAAGATAGTATGTGAGGTCAAAAGTCTCCAGAAGTAAAGACCTACGGAAGGAGTGTTGTTCTAGCAAAGAAATTTTTATTAGGACATGTCTTTTAAGGGGAGATTTAATATTTTTCCCGGAAGAAAAATGCAACAACAAAACCTGTAAAGGGCAGCCTTAATTTTTCTGAGCTAATTGTGTGGATTTGTATTTTCTGGATACCATTAGCAGAGTGTTTGAAGCTGAGACAGTGGGTCATTGCAGACAAGGAACTGCTAGGAATCAGCAATTTTTATGACTATCTAATCATTTTACATTGACTGTGTCCACTCTCATGGAGAAGAGTCATTAGAACTAACAACAGGAAGGTAGAGCAAGAAATAGATGTAGCCTGCATGCCAGAAGAGGAGCAGGAATGTTTTGAAATTTAATACATGCCAATTCTGCGAGGTTTAACATATGCGTGCTTAGGGCAGAGCTGTGCTGGCCACTCATTTTGTAACGTCACAGAGAGGAAAGCGTGTTTGCTTTTCATGCATGAGAAAGGGCATTACTGTCAAATGTTCTCATGTCTGAGATTTCTACAGCGTTCTATCCCAAACAATATCAGGTTATTTGTATAGTTACTCTGTGGGCACTTGAGCAAACCCAGTGCTGTGTTGCATTCTAAATCAAAATTTGGCAATATGAATCCTCTTGAGTACGTGTCCGTCACTGTTTGTTGTACCATTCATCATCCTCTTAAACTCAGTGGAGTTGATCCATCCTGCTGCATACATAGCCATCCAGTTCTAAAATTAATGTTATGTCTTTCTTCTTTCCACACTACACTCTCAGCTAAAGCAAGTGCATTTGATTCGTCTGTCGATGAAAACAGAGGGAACTTGGAGTTAAACTAAAAGAGCTGTTGGGTATAGAACATTGCTAAATGAAAATAAACTGAGATAAGAACTTTTTTTATTATTGTTTTTATGTACAGAAATGTAATTCTTCTTTCCTTCCTCTGGCATTTTAAAAAATTACTATTTGTGTTACCCGCCTTCTCTTTTTTTTTTTTTTTTCCTCTCTTTCTGAGTATGTCATTCCAGAACCACCACTTTATCTCACTGGAGTGGCTATTTGTATTCACAGTAACCTCAGTTCTATGAAGAATCTTTTAAAAAGTCTTTAATCACAAAGAAACCATCCTGCACAGTAAGAAAACATTGTCACTTTATTTATTTTTAACCCCTTTTCTTAAAAATTTTGTCTAAATACTTAACCATGGGAAAAGCAAGGCTTGAATAACATGAAGATAATGTGCCTCTTCAATTCAAGGACGGCGTGCCCACGTGAAGGTTTAAAAGTCTAAATCCAGAAGTGGCTGAAGCAATGAGACATGATGAATTGATTTGGATAGTTCCAGAGCTCTGGACTGCATGTTCTGCCATTCCAGTTGTTTTCTTGAGGACATTATTTTTCAGCCTGCCGTTTTTGACAGTGTGAGCAACACTTCTGGGAAGTTACCACCCCAAAGCTGTAAGTGACAAAGATTCCCTCAGGCTTCAACACCTGTGTCAGGTCTTTTTTTCAGTGGTTCACCTGGTTAGTCACCACTAGTACAAGAAGGCTGAATTCATTCAATGATTTAACATGGGTTCTAAGACCTCATTCTGCCTCAGTAAAGTGTCGTTTCAGGAGTTTCCCAGCATAATTTCTTCTTTCCTGGAAGAAAACACACTGAGTGTATCACATCTTCTCACAGCTAGATGGTTAGAATGCAAACTTTCCTCTAGGATATCTGCAGAGAAACCTGTTAATCACCCTGAGAAAAAGAAGGTGGATCCCAGCCCCAGCATTTGAAAACATAATGCAACACATCTAAGCCCTGAGACTGCAAAAAAGTACTTCAGTGCTTGAAAGCTTGTCCAGAGTTGCTGGACTTTGGGTTTCAGAATGTTGTGGTTTAACCCAGCTGGCAACTAAGTATGATTCAGGCGCTCACTCACTCCCGCAGCCCAGTGCGATGGGGAGGAGAATCAGAAAAAAAAAGTAGTAAGTTGTGAGTTGAGATAAAAACAGCTTAATAATTGAACAAAATATAATGATGATGATGATGGTAATAATAATAATAATAGTAGTAGTAGTAATGATGATGAAAAGGAAGGAGAGATGGAAATAAAATCCAAGAGAAAGAAATAATGCTCAATTACTCACCACACTCTGACCAATGCCCAGCTTACCCCCCAGCAGCAATTTGCCCCTCCTGGCCAACTCCTCCCAGTTTATATACTGAGCTCACTAGCAGCTCTGTGGTATGGAATATCCCTCTGGCTAATTTGGGTCTTCTGTCCCAGCCAGGCTCCCTCCAGGCTTCTTGTGTGCCTCCTCAGCGGCAGAGCATGGGGAACTGAAAAGTCCTTGGTTTAGAGAAAGCACTGTTTAGTAGCAACTAAAATATCAGTGTGGTATCAACAATCTTCTCATACTAAATCCAAAGCCAGCTCTTAGGAAGAAGATTAACTCTATCCCAGCTGCAAGCAGGACACAGAGGAATGTTACAGGTAGCTGACACCCTCGTACACAATAACATCTGGGGATTTGGGGTAGGTGATGAATAAGCTGTTACTAAGAATAGTTTGCATTTTTCTTCAAGTCATATTAAATCGTGCAAGAGATCAAATCACAGTGCATGTTAGAAATTGACCTTTGTTTGGGAAGATTTGGTCTTGCAAGAATCAGAACAGGTCCATAGGGACTTGCTGCAAAGTGT
The DNA here is from genome assembly GCA_036785705.1 of Acanthornis magna. Classification (NCBI taxonomy): domain Eukaryota; kingdom Metazoa; phylum Chordata; class Aves; order Passeriformes; family Acanthizidae; genus Acanthornis; species Acanthornis magna. Next base: position 23,274,110 of record JAWUZG010000090.1, read on the forward strand.
GTCCCTCCATTCTAGACTCAAATCCTCTTCTTTCATCTGCAAATTGTGCTTCTGCCAGCTGTTCATAAACTTGATTTACTGCTATCGGTGACTCAGTGGCAGAGCTGGGATGAGAGCTGGCATCTCCGATCTCCTAAACCTGTCTCCCACCCCCTAGTGCACACTGCAGGCCTGGGTCACTGCCTCCTGCACACAGACCTGCTAATCCAAGTATTGTACAGGTCATTCTCCCTGGGCTTAGCCAGTTCCCTGCTCCATTCTGCAAGCTGAGTCTTTAAGGGAAAGGAAGGCTTCAGTGCTTGTTTGTTATGTTGGAGATCATCTCAAACTGCTGCAAGGATACCCCAAAGAACCCCCTAGGGTATCCAGTAAGTTGTTTCAGCTGTCTTATGTGCCTGGTTTATAGGAAATCCTCCCAGTTTCACAGACTAAAAATCATTTGCATTCCAGGGAAAGCTGGCAAAAGGCTGACCTGAGACTGAGTGAATCTCACCTGTGGTACCAGCTATTACTTCAGAATTTTTCATTTATTTTTTCCAAAATTCAGCCTTTAAACAGTGGGTCTTTTGCAGTGTGGATTTTGGAGTTTGAAAGAGACAAGAGGATTGCTGAAGTAAAGCTGGAAGATTGCTAAGAAAAAAATAATAATGATGATTGGCAACTCCGTTAATATATTTGAAAGTCAAGATGCAGCTACTGAAGCATTAGCTCAAGGGAGAAAAAAGAGATTCAGTGCTGGATTCTAGAGGATATACAAAAATCTTCAGAATGATCAGGATTTATGGATGCTTCTTCTCCCACCTGCTGGCCCGGGGAGTAAGGAACCACACGTAAAAGCCTCAAAAGAGATTTTAAGAATTAGTGAAGATGTGTGTTGTAGAGAAGAGCTGGAGTTTGGTTTATGCCTACAAGGCACCTGTAATTTTACTGTAAGGGGAGGTGGGTTAATCTTCTGCTTTTGAAGTACACAGTGACATGCAATTAATTCTAGCAACTCCAACTTCAGCGAGAGACTGGATCTGGTGCTGTGGAAAAGAATGAATGCACTGTGCTTGTAGAGGGGTGCAGGAAGGATAGTTGTGTGATTGAAGTATTTGACTGGGATCCCAGAGCTCTAGGTCAAATCCCAGCTCTGCTACTTATCCCCTGCCTGGGCTAATCAGTGAATTTGTATTATCTCAGTCCTCTAATATCAAATGGAGGCAATGATTCTTCCTTTCCTTCAGCCACTGCCTGTTCTGTCCACGTGGATGATAAATTTCTGGGTAGAGGCCTCTCTTCAGCTCAACAGACTTGCAATAGCTTACACATTGGGCCCCTGGAGCTTTTCAGCACCATTGTACTACCTGTGATGAAGTAGCTTGATAACATCTCAGGGTCCATGTGCAGGTAATAAATTGCAAGTTGCATAATGCAGGCCCAGTTTGAACATGTAAGATTGGTGCTGCTTTGCGACTTAGGGAGGACATCCTCTATGGCAGCATTCTCAAACAAATCTGAAGTAGGTGGCAAACTTAGACATTGAATCTGGATCTATAATGCTGTCCTGATCTGATCTGTCCTGTTTGCAGCATCAGCTAAGTCCCTGCTGTAAGCGACAGGCTGAATAGTGTGCAGTCCATCTCATGGAAGAGTGTAAGTCCTTGTGAAAGTCAGTATTTGAAAATCCCACCCGAGTCCACACAGCATAAAACAGGTTTTGGGATATTGTTTGCAGGTCTTTCTCCAAAGTTGCAAGCCTGGCAAGTCTTCAAGGAAAGCCTGAAACAACACCATAGTGATCTGTATGATGCTTATTCATCTTTTCTCTGCAATTCAATCCTCTTTTTGCTTTCTCTAAGGCTTTCGTGAATGCAGTGATACGCTCATGGAACAGAAACTGTGTTTTATAGGTGGATTAAACTGGTAGAAAAGCTTTATATTGCTTGTTAAAATGTTGAATAGAAATTGCTGAGCCCCAGCTGTGTGGAGCTGAGCTTTGGTCTTCATTTTATTCCAACTGAACAAGTGTCACGGCAGATCTCATGTCAGATCTTCTTCTTCCTCCTGATCTCAGAGATCAGAGAATTCTCCCTTCCTTTCTTGTAAGTCTAACTTTTTAGGTTTATGGGAGATTTTGTTTCAAACAAAAGTCTGGTTTATTTTTCTGTCATTACCTCTCCATCCCATAGCTTTTTGGCATCAGATTTTATTGGTATTTAACAAACACACAATTTGCCTCTTGATAAACATTACATAAAATAACAAACTGTATTAACTTTAGATATTAATGGGCTAGCATTGGGGTTTTTTTCCTGAAATAAAGTGGTACCATTTCAAAGCCATCAACATCTGGTGTCATAAGCAACCCTGCAGTGATAAACAAATTAACCCTGTCAGGAGAAGCTACCAGCCAGGTTTTAGAAGCAGTCTCAAAGAAAAGAATGTATTTAAAATGTGAGGCTCAGAATTGTCACTGTAGTGACACAGTCCCCTCTCCGGCCGGAGAAGACAGCTGAACAACCCTTTTGGGCTCTGTGAGCAGAGTAACTTCCCTTCGAATGGAAATGCTCTGGACACAGCATACAATCAGCTTTGCTCCCTGGAACCAACGGGGGCGATCACTAGAAAGCAGCACAAGATGATTACTCCCTCTATGCTGGGTAAAGTCTGCTCTAGTGTCTTTCACAGCATGCCAGTTCAGAGCTGTTATCATCAGGCAGGCTCCAATTTTGTGCCATAAAATGCATTCCGTTTTTCCCACAGCTTTTACAGAAATAGGCTGAAGTTCAGGAGGTGTGTAGGCAGGGGCCTCATTTTATGCCCCTGGTTTTAAGTCCATTTGCCTCTAATAATGCTCCTTTTGCAGCTGAATTTCGCAGAAAAGTCTTGATGAATCAGGGCTGACTGTAGTTCCCCAGGGAATAAAGACAGCCTTGTCCTGTCCAGGTGCTGGGCCAGCTGGGATCATATCACAGACTCCAGGAAAGGGGTCTCTGCTGGTTCTGTGGGTGCAGCAGTGAAGGGGTTAATCTAACTTCCAAATTTTAGAGGAAACAGGCACTTCAAAGGCATTTTCCTAATATGGGGTGTAGGAGGATGTCCTGTTTACTACGAAACAAGTCTGTTGTGCTTTGATGCTTTTCCACTGCCAGAAATACTATTATCTAGATTACAATTTATCAAGTTTTCTGGGTATTTCATACTGATAAGGTTTTATGCAGGATCATTACATATGAGAATAGATTTAATCCTGTTTTTAGTAAGCTTTAAGGACACTGAGGGATTATTTATGTAATAAGATGCAAAGTTGCTATGGAAAATGCTATAGCAACCTAACATCTTCACAAAACCAAGCAGCCACTTGTGACAGCAGTCTAAATTTACATTTATTTTAGTGTTATTTTATTGACATTCTTAGTGTCTCATTTTGACAGCATGTTAAAATATGTCTTGCATTCATGCTAGAACAAAATTAACAGCATGTTGTTGGAATGAAGATGATGCTTATAATTCTTGGAGATAATTTTAGCATATTTCATTTTGTGTAAATAGCATTAAGATAATAGCAAAAAGAAGTTCAGGTGCTTCCTGTCTATTTGCAATAGAGAAAACAATATACATTGAAAGCAATATTTTACAAGTCAGTGAAAACTAAACTGTTTTTATTTGCTTCATATTGGAATGAAAATATTTTAAGGAAAAAATGATTTTGTTATTAGAATTTATTTCAAATCCTTTATTTTTTATTATAACTTTCCCAATTCAGGATGCAGGCTATAATTTTTCATTAGGTTTCATAAAGCAGGGCATCATTTCCTACATGTAAACTTACAGTTTGATAGGGGATTGCCCTATTTAAATGGGACTTTTCTAAAACATAGGATAAAAATACACATTGCCCCTTAGGAGGTTAAATAAAAAGGGAAAGAATAAACAAACACCAAGTGATGAAACAGTCTGAACTCTGTCCTCTGCTCATTGCAGTTAATAATGAAACTCACATTGAATTCAATGGGAGCAGAAGCAAGCTCTGTATATTGATTTTCTTCATCCCCCTCCATTAAGAGTCCTGAAGTGCGGCTGTAACATTGTTGAAGTGGGATGTTGGCAGCAAAATCAATAAAAGACAATATTAGAACATATGCTGTTTTCAGCTTCCTCACAATCTGATATAGCTGGTATTAGCATTCTTCTCCAAATTACATTTCATGCTTTCTATAAAGTGACCTTCCTTACAGTGCCCTCTCCAATATAAAACTTCTGTGCTTTTTCTTTCATATTTAGCCTTCAAGAGAATGAGCCCTATTTATAACAGTGAAGATGGTTGATTCTGAATGGATCACAAAGAATAGATTCCTTCAAGAGTGCCTTTAGCCTAAATGTTATTTCTGACCTCCAATGAAAGATCATTTCTATTAGTGTTTAAACTAAGATCTTGGAGTTACAATTTCTTAATCATGCTGCCCTTCATGTCCTGTTGTTTTTAGAAGCCCTTCTCACCCTGGCACATGAGAGAAGCTTGCAGATATTGCTTGAGCTGGAGATTTAGGTGCCTTCTTACCCACCATTATTTCCAAGAATTGTCAGCCATTGCCAGCATGTCAGAGGAGATAATGATCAGAAAGCAGAGTCTTTTCTAATGTCAGTACAAGCTTCTATGCTCATAATTGCAGGTTTGGGGAGTCTCCTTATGTCATGAGACATGCAAGGCTGGTTGAAGCTTCCAAAGCACTAAAATCTTCCTTTTCAAAACATAAATCTTCTACTTCCTTGTGTATCCAGCCGACTGGCAGTCTGTGATGTGGAAATACCAGGGGTTAAAAACACACCCAACAAAGTTCGTGCTTGAAGCTGTGTGGCCACAGAAATCCCCAAACTACTGTTAGTTAGTGATGCTGTTTTGCTTTGGTGAATGGATCTTAGATTCAGAGGAGTTTCATGACATTCTGCTCTTGTTTTGGCTAAAGGCCATCTCAAGAAAATAAGCTTCTTACTAATGACACATATCCGTAGTATAGCATCTTCCTGACAAGTATATTGTGGGATTTGATTCATAAATTCGAAAGCCAAGTGGATTCAAAGCTTCTTGGAGGTGAGTGATCTTCTTTTAGCCTTATTTGGGTTTAGATTCATGGCAGAGAGAAGAGAAAACAAAGAACTGTCCTTTAGGATATGAAATGACAGACTGAAAAACTAGATACCACCCCATTTTATTCCAATTTTCTGGTAGTTCCAGTGTGTGACTCCTTGAACACCAGCATTCAGAAAGCTGGTTTGTTTTGTTAGTGGTGTTTTTTGGTTTTGTTTTGTTTTTAAATTAGGAATTTTTATTGGGTTTTTATGTTGTTTGCCTTTCAAAGGGCAAAACAGTTTGCAACCTTTTGTTTATTTATCCAGCCCTCCAAATATTTGATGCATTGCAAGTTTTATCGGGTGCAAGGACTGTGCAAGCTTGTCTTTACCGCACTTGTATCCAGTGACTGCTGGGCTGCTTCTACAGCTGCCAGGTGCCCACCTCACATGTCAGCCAGGTATCTCTCTGAAGGTACTTGGGGGGTTGCTGGTTCATAACACCACTTGCTCCATTTCTTCTTTGTCACGTGTCACATACAGACTATCTTCCCTCTTAAATTTGTCTGGAGACAAGTGAACATTTTGAACAGTCGAGGAGGAATGTGATAAAAAAACAGTAACTCCCCCTATGTTGTTCTGTTCTGAGATAGTCATCTGTCTCATGATGTTTTGTTGAAAGATTTTGAGATGTCTGTGCTGTAAAACCTTGATCCTACAAGCTACTCCCTGCTGGTCAGAGTGTTTGCACTCCTGTTCTGCTCAACACCCACGGATAAAATGTCCCGAGTCGTGCCTTACTCAGAAAATCTGGTACAAGGACTATTTGACACTTATCTCTTCAAAGCTACACACTTTTTGCAAATTTCAATAAAATGTCTGTTTCTGAAAGGCCTGGAAGTACCTGACTAAGCTCTGTAGAACCCTGTTATCTGCAAGTTTGCAACACATTTTATTTTTCAGAAGCTGAGAAAATACCTGCTAAACATGTTAAATTGTGGAAAAGCAGAGTGGCCTCTATTTGCATATACTGAATATTCTGGAGGCAGAATGGAGGGGAGAAAAGGAGGTTTTGGCTTGCAGATACAGTTCTTCTGAACACTCTTCTGAACATTCACGTAAGGGATAAATTGCTCAAGAAATTCTGTCTCTGAATGTGAGGGTCAAAAAATTACAAGCTTCATGTCATCATTTGCTTATGCCTTCTAAGGCATAAAGGGGTAAAAATGTATTCTCATTTAAAAACCATTTTTATCTAAGGCAAAAGTAACTGAGCAAGTATTTCAGTATTATGCACAATTTTAAAAGAAAAATTAACTCAGCCCTCTAATCCACTACAAGGTCAGAGAGATAGCTGGATAAATGCTCACTTGCAATTGAAGGTGTGATAGAATTTTGTTCAAAAGTGGTTTATCCTCACATTTATAGAAAGCACTTTTCATTTATGAACAAAATTTGCCTATTATAAATCAGAACAATTCAAAACACCTCAGTCATTTAAACCGCTCAGATCAGCCCTTTCTTCCCTAATGAATGTGACAAATTGAGGGATTCACGTGAGCACTGTCAAGCTGTTTCCAAGTAGCAATGGTATTTTCTTCATAAATCCTACAGCCTATTTTTTTTCAAGTTATCGCAGTGGTGCTGAGCCTGGATGCAGTTCCTAGTTCAAATGCCAACAGCAGTGATGCAGCCAAGTGTCTTGTAAATGCCAGTGTTTATTGTTTAAGTGTGAGTAAAAATACGAGGCACTTTGACTCCTAAGAAGTAACCCTCAGTGACCCACCTACACAGAGATTTATCTCTATAAAATAATGCTTGAATATCCTAAGTGTTTTGTGTATCACATGTACCTGCATGCATACATTTATGCAATATATATAAGATTATGTAACACATACGAAACACTCAGCGTTCATCAGCATCTCTTCTGCTATGCAGAGTTCAAATGTCTGTACCCTCAGCTGTAAAGCAATAGTAGTACAAGCAGTGTTTTTCATCACTGGTGTGGGAGTCAGTCATCAATGCCACGTGGTATGTCCCCAGTAAGCAGCACTTTCCTTATTTTCTTATTTCCTTCACCCTCGAGACTAAAATGTCCTCTGCTCATTTTTAGTGTTACATGAATGCAGTAATTTTTAAAATATTGATTAGAGGAAAAAGCCACTTCTTTGCTAGCATCTTTAGAGAACAGTCTCTGCAAAAGTGTCATAAAAGTCCTATTTCTCAATTAGGAAAAAAGGTAGAACCTCTAAAAGAAATTTATTACTTGATTGATCATATTTAACTGAGGCAGCAGTTATCGGTAAACATAAAGTATCAGAAAAATTCACCTCATCACAAACCAAATAGACTACTAAGAAGTGAAAAGAAGTGGTTTTAAATGAATTTTGAAAAAAATTGGAGAATTTCTACTATTTTTGATCAAAGTTATACTCCTGCATTTTTCTGTTGTGGCTTTCTCCTTAACCAACTCACCTAAAGTCCGCCCACCACAGATGTCTGTGCAGAGCCACATCTTTCCTTAACTGTGCCAAGTCAGCTGGTCTCGGTGCATATCATGGGTGGTGGGAGAAGAAATGCAACCCAAAATGCAAGAAAGTTCCCTTTGCTTCAATAGAGGTGACCTGCAGGAACTGCTCTCAGTGGGGTGGATTAACTAGCAACTGTCAAAATATCATTTAGAGACTATGTAGATGCCTGTTCTCCAAAGAGATGCTGTCAAGTAAAATAGACCTAAAATGTGTCAGGCTTTGATATTATTGTAACAAGGTGGTCTCTTCCAAATTCCAAATATTCGTTTCAGTAATGTGATGTGACATCTTTGTAGGGAAAGTCCAAAACAGTTAATGCTGCAATTTACCTGGGACTGAACTGGGTAACAGGGGACTAGAGAATGTACTGCAAAATAAGTATGAGTGAGGGAAGAGGGAAACATCTGGCAATGTCAGGCAAGTGGGAATTGCAAATGAGCAAATAGATGAATTAGTGCATTTAGAGCTGGAGGTGAACTGAACATTACCTGCGAAGGTAAAAGAGAGGAAGTTACAAAGAGAGGGGCAGGAAGATTGGCTTAAAGTGGGAAATTAGTCTTGCATCTCTGCACCCCTTTGGAGAAAGTTGGATCACGAGATAACCCTTCAAGTGGGTTTTCTGCAGCCACGAGGTCTAGATCAATGATCCCAAACTGATCACTGGAGCCAATGATCACTTGGAAAACTGTAACAAGTAATCTACATCCATATTCCTTGGACTGGATAAAACAGCAAGATTAAATGGCCTTGTTAGTGTTTTTAATTAAAAGTCAGTTTTTGAGAGCATGATGGAAAAGGAAGAGCCAATACTGATCCACTGTCTAGAAATTTTGGAAGCCACTATTCCAGAAACTTAAACCAGAGGTTTTCAGCTAATGATCTCTCTAGGCCTTTAAACAAAATGTGAGATATCATGGGACTCATCGTAATGCCACAGGAGCTGGCAGTACTGCTCTCTGGGGCATTCTTGGCCCCCTGCAGAGCCAGCATTTGGCTACGACTTTTTGTTATTAGTCCCGGCTGAACAATAAGTGGCCCTCTCTTTCACTGCACCTTCTCTGCTATTTGCAAAGAGATATGCTTCATTACACGAGAAATAATAAGCCTTCATAAATTAGTGGTGAGCCACATGTGTAGTAAACCTAGGAAAGAGCACTGATATTGCTGATGTCTGCTAAGCAGGGAGAAATTTTGTAAACTGAGAAAATCTCTCATCAGAGAAATGCTTTTGTTTCTCAAATGTCTGTCCTGGATGGAATGGATAAAATTTTAGCTTAAATGGTGATGTAACTTTTCATAGAATCATAGACTTGTAGAATCATAGAATGGATTGTGTTGGAAGGGACCTTGAATATCCTCTAGTTCCAACCCCCCTGCCATGGGCAGGGACACCTTCCACTAGACCAGGCTGCTCAAAGCCCCATCCAGCCTGGCCTTGAGCACATTGAACGCTGCCAGGGATGGGGCACCCACAACTTCTCTGAGTGACTTGTTCCAGTGCCTCACCGCCCTCATGGGAAAGAATTTCTTCCTAATATCTAGAACTGCTCTCAATTTGAAGCTATTCTCCCTTGTCCTGTCACGATATGCCCTTGTAAATAGTAATTCTTCAGCTTTCTTAGAGGCTCCCTTCATTATTTTCTTTCTTTCATTTTTTTTTAGCATCCTTCCATTTACTAATTGTTCACCACCAAGTTTGATGTGAATAGGAAGCCTGAAAATAATTCTCATGAGTATTCAATTTGAACATCTGGTATCATCATGAATGTAACTGGTATAATGAGCTTCTCTGCATTGAGCATAGGCTGCGTGGTAAGGGAAGGACTTTGAAGCAACTGCACCTGAATAAAACAGGTTTTGCAAAAGAGTAAATCTCCCTCCCAGTGTGCAGGGCCTAACTCCCACTAACATTAATGACAATAAACCCTTCTCATATAGGATAATTAGTGCCCTCAGAGTTTAAATTTGCAGTTGCTGAGACATTCAAATGAAGTGTGCTTAGCATTTGAAAATAATGTGGAAATTTTTTCTTTGTTTGGTTGCATTATGTCTGAAGGGTGAAAGAAAAAACTATTCATGGTTAGGTTAGCTTGTAATTGCCCCAAATTATTTATTTTTATGCCATTCTAATTTTGTTTCTAGAGTTTATTTGGGATACTTAGCTTGCTGTTTTCAAGCTTTGAGCAAAGGGTGGTTTTTTTAAAAAAAGTCAAGTGACATAACCTATTTTTGCAGGAATGAGGGAGAACAGTGGGGCAGATATTTGTTAAAGAACGCATTATAGGAACAAGGTTGCTTTTAACTGCTAATATCAGACATATTTCTATGCACTTGTCATTCACATCTGAGCACTGTTTATGCTGGTGATCAGGTATTTGGTAGCTGTCCATAAAGGAGAGCAAGTGTCGTCTAGGAACTCAAGGCAATGGATCAAAACCACTTTAGATATTGGATGACTCAGGACCGTGACATTGTAAAGTGGGCTCAAGAAGATGCCTCAAAGTGACCAAGGTGTACTTCCCAAATCTTCCTCTTCCAGAAAGCTCTTGGAGAATACAGAGAAGGGCCATTTTTGACACTTGGTGCTGGAAATGTTGGTTAATACCTCTCTAGTTGCTCAGTGTGTCCCTTCACCTCAGAGGCCATCCAGCTTGCCATCTGCAGTGACAGCTGTGCCTTCCTTCCCACCACCTTCCACATCTCCTGCAAACACAACCTTCCCACACATCCCAAGGTGTGGGGCTCCTGACTGGCGTCCCCTCACACAGACCCTGCCACTGTGTGATCATAATGGGACTCTCAGACCCCAGCACAAAGTTTAATTTCCAGTGGGCTGGAGCACTGAGCAGAGGGTGGAATGAATGAGGGTCCAGTGGTCCCATCTGCTTATGATCACAGAATTACAGAATGGTTTAGGTTTGAAGGGACCTTAAAGATCCTCCAGTTCCAACCCTCCTGCCATGGGCAGGGATGTCACCCACTCTGTCTGCTAAAACCATTCGCACTATACTTCTGCAAAGACCATCTTCCTGACAAATGCCATTATGGTATAACTTACCCTGTTTTCTACAGCATCAAAGCACAGTTCATGCCCTTCTACATCCTCCAGAAACATCTTTCCTTGCTGATTTTCCCCTGCTTGTACTGCTTCACAGTTCACGTATTTGAAAAACAAGCAGGCTAGCTAGAGGCCAGGGATAACTTTTATTGTTTGTATTTATAGTTGTGAACTTTGTGTCCTTATTTCTCTCCACTCACATTTGTTTAGTCCCTCAAGCTGAAAACTCTTTGAAGAAGTAGCTGTGTCTTGAAAGATGGCTTTTTTGACATTGAAAATGCTCTGCAATGGGAGTGATGGAAAGAATTACCATAATATCCATTATTTTGACATGTTTTGAAGCTTCTCTTTTTGCTGTTATCAAAAGGAGCATTATAACATTTAAACCCTCATTTTCAAGCCAGGAAGTCAGGATAATGACATTAGTAGGACTCAGATGACAGGAAGGTTTGGGAGTGGGCTCCTTCTCCGTTTTCATCTGCCACACTCTATCAATACATCAGCTAAAGTTCAAAAACCCTGAAAAATTCTGCTGAATAGGTTAGACCAAAAGCCTGGACAAACATCACAGAAGTCTTCAGTTTTATGATCTATTTCTATACAAATATAGGAGAATCTGTAGGAAATAAAAGCAATAGAAGAAGTTCTGCTAGGAGGACCTGTGGAAGATCTGTATTCTGAATTTACAGGCAGGTTTTCTGTTACTGCTTTTAGTGTTTGTCTTTTGTTTTTCTGATTCTACTTTCAGATTTCTTCAGGCTCTCTAGATAACCTACTGCTTATGCTTTTCAACACAGTGTGTCCTCAGTATGCAAATTAGTATACTGTCATTAACATTAACTGTAATGTTATTAGAGTATCATCTGATGAGAAATACACAGTGCAGATGTGCATCAGTAGAAATGGTAGAAAATTTTGAATTCTCCCTAATGTCCTCAATAAATAAATACATTTATTGAGATGTGAGGTGTTAGCTTTATTTCCTGGCCACTGTGACATGATGTGGGCCATAAAAGACTACAATTACCCTGTATCACCTGTGAAGACTTGCTCTGCTTTGGCTCCAGTGGGTGTTATTATGTATTAGGTTAAATGTAGTCACTGAGTGCCAGCTGAAAATAAAAGGTACAGATCAGTGCACACTCAGAAAGAGCACACTCTCCTAACTATCCAAGGTTGATGCCCTAGAAAAATAAAGTTAATTGCTTGTTTCTTCCCAGACATCTATCAATGAATATGTCCTTAGATTTCAGTGGTTTTCTAATCAGCCAGTCCTTTCTTGTATTAAAGAGGGTGTATTTTTGATTTGGATCTAGTCTGGTTCCACTAAATGGAGTCTATCTTGCTACTGAGGCTGTTGCCAAATTGAGTATAGCACTTCTGCCTCAGCACAAAGAAATCACACTAACCTCTTGGAAGTCTCTGAAATATCAATACAAAGGTTTCCCTCACTTATATATGTCTAATCTTCCTTCAGCTGCTTCTCTGAGACTGGCAGGTATCATTTTGCATCCCTCAGTGAGAATGCTGTAAAGTGAATATTGAGCTGTTTTCCAGCTGTGTTTGTTTAGGTAGGAGTATTTTCTTCTTCTTGCAGCACAGGCAGCTATTTGGGATTGTTGTCAGAGTTTTCTTTTGATATAGATTCCTTGTACATAGTTCTTCTGTAAATGCTTTCAGCATTCATTGTCTTCTTATCCAAAGATGCTTTTTAGAGTGCCTCAGAGAGGGATTTTGTAGATGAGTATCTGAACTACTAAATGTAAAATGGCTTGAGATGAGCAAACTTTTTTTTTCCAACTAAAAACACATTAATCAGCTTTGTCAGTGAACTCTTAGCAAAAATTTATACAAAATTTGAAAAAAATTATTTTTTAAAATGCAGATTCTCTTTCCCCCAAAATTCTCCTCTAATTAAATATTCAGTAAAGTGCCTTTCTCTATGTTCGATATAATAAATCACATATCATTATGTATTTGTTGTATATTAAATATAATTTAAATTATAGTATGTTTTTATAGAATAGATATTTTGATTGGAATCAAAAGAGACATTGATTTGAATTCAAAGTTATTTTAATCTTGGTGCACTAACATCAAGAAATATCTTAAAATTATAGTTATGTTAGGTCAACACAAAGAATGTGTCTGATTTTGTTTAGAACAGTTACCCAATGTTGAATAAGTTGGACACCCTGGGGCCTGTCAGATGTCTTTCTTTGACTTATTCTCCTTTTCTGTTAACCATTCTGTCCACACCTGTTAGGGACCGACTATTTGTAGCTTTAAATTAAATAGCAAAGGATGTAACGTGTAGTTAATGTCATGTTGTTTGTGGACTCTTATCTATAAGTAATTAATTTAAAAGCCTGTGGCCATTTAGTACTCTGTTACACTGTTATTATGTGTGTTGCATCTTCCTTATTTAAGAGCATATTTCTGCCTCGGACCCTGTTGTTTTACCTTTGCTATGGGTGGTTAGGATGATCACCCAAGTGTATGATAATGCTGATAAGGCATTGTACACCTGAGGGAATCCTGCCTATCAGAAACATATCACTTCTGTATTCTTATTCTCTCACTTTAGGTGGTTTGAGATGTTTTCATTTTATCTTGGAATAGATTGTCACATCTGCCAGACACAGACTTTGTCTTCTGGTGTCTGGAGAAAAGAACAGGGCACCGACCTTGGATGGAACTTCTTGGTAGCACTGCAATGTAATTATTGTTATACAGGTTTTAATATTACATAATACATGTAATTTTTTAAGTAATGACATAAAATAATAGCATTCAGAGGTGCATCTCTGGGGATTTTTAACGGTAAAAAAGCTGCATTGCATTCCTGAAGGGTAAATGAACAGTTCCTTTCACTGCTCCTATATATTGTGACTTGCTCCATTTGGATTATTTTTTAAACTCTAATAGGTTCATCACATACAGGTTACTTGCTTTTGTGAGATGTTGTGGCCCTTTTCATTTCTCCTATTTTGCTGACCCTGTAGCAGACATCTCTTGCTGTCTGTAGCACTGCTTAATGGCCTGAGCTCACCTAGGAGTACAAAAAGGGGAAGGAGTTCTCCAGTTAGGCTATAGTGAGACTCAGAAAACAGTCAAGCAGCCTTTCCAGATAAGGCAGTCTGAACCTCAGCTGAATCTGGGTCAGAGCCCACATTTCGGTGGGGAAATACATGGGACTCATGTCCTCCACTTGTACAGCATCTCTCAGAATTTTTTTAAGAGCTGGAATAGATGATGAGCAACAGGTGAACTACAGCTCCCAAGCCACTGTAGAAACTTGAGTACATCCATGATGGTCTCTATTCCTGTTGTCAGGGAGAAGAAGGGTAGGCAGTTTCGGGCTAGAATTTAGTGTTACATTAAAAAGCCCGAAAAGGTATAAGTTTTGTGAGAGTCTAATTGGTAGAAGTAAGAGAGTACAAATGACAGAGGGGGCTGTAGTGACAGGACAAGGGGAAACAGTTATAAATGGAAAGAGGATAGGTTTAGATTGGACATAAGGAAGAAATATTTTAGGGTAAGGATGGTGAGACACAGTACAAATTATACTTAAAATAATACTTAGAGGTCCATTATTTAATTTTGACTTGAGGTTTTTTTGGACTGATGTTTCTGTTTCCTTGGCCGCTTTTTTTTTTTTTTTCCCAATAGTTTCTTTTATTATAGCTTGTTGGCTCTTACAAAAATAAAAACTAGAAAAGTATTAAAGTATTTCGTCCTCTTATTTGCCCATTGGACTCATCAGTGCAATTTCTTGAGGGTAGATTTTGTCATAGAAGGATGATTACATGCTTTTCAGAACAATTTAATTTGATGTAACAATACTGTAACTCTTGCTAAATCTTGCGGAGAGATTCTGTAAAATATCCAAATTAAGCACAATAACCAATCCATGTCTGTATTTGAATAGTAACAGACTATACTTTATTTTCAATAGTGCATTTCTACTACTTTAAAATTAGTAAAAATTGTCTGAGTTCAAGGTAGATTTTTCTTACCAAAGATAAAACATTTTTATTGCTAATGAAATATTGTGTGATTCTACCTAAGTGCCAGTATAATTTCACGAATATGCTGAATCACGTTATCATGAGGAACAGGGGACTCTTTATCTGTGGAAGGTCTAGTCAAGAGGTGCCTATTATTAAATGGAGTTAATACACAATTTCATGTAATTTGGAGTTTAACCACACTGCTGTTGTAGGTGGGCAAAAAAGAATTCTGTGATACCAAGCCTGAAATCATTTAATCGGGAATGTAAATCAGTTATGTGCTTCAGTTACCAAATGCTGATAGAACTGGCTATAGTAGATTGTTGTTTTTTAATTACAGCTGCTCTGTGATGTTGTTGTGTTACCAGGTTCCAAGGAGGAAAATAGCATAGTATGGCAGTTTGCTATGCCAAATGACCACTGCTACTGCCAAACACAAATACTACCAGCAGTGGGATCTTCTATAGCATGATAGCCACATCCCTAATTAATGAATGCCATCCTTCACTATATGTATTTATGTTCAGATAATTTATATAAATAATGTGCCTACTACATGCTTTATAGCCTTCTGCCTTTTGCTACACAAATTTTAGCTTATATTGCAGACTGTGCAAGTCATTTGGCAAATATAATTTCCATCCCTGCATACTAATCGATTTCTTCACAAACACCTGCTATCAGTTATGATAATAAAAATGCCATTCTAAATTGAAAAGGGGCCAAATGGAGCTTCCTAAGGAAATGACTTAAGTGTCTTTCAATGCCTTTAATGTAGTAATGTTCTTGTAGTGCCAACACTTTTTTTTAGCATTTGCATTTTATATAATTTTATTCTATTACATCATTTTTCTGTCTAAATGGTTCCTCATAACTGTTGCTATGAAGTAGTTCATAGCAAGGCTGGAGAGAAATTTCTGTGTTTCCTCTCTTGTGGGACTAAATCCAGCAACTTTACATTGGGAAAATTCCTTAGCACAGACCTGATTGGAACATCTGGCCACTGAGCTAGTATAAATACTAAATGGCTGTATCAGTTCCTATAACATCACTGGGAAAACGTTGTAAAGTTGGTGAGTGCCTTGCCCTTGGACTGCATGCCAGTTTCTTCCTAAAATATAAGCCTAAATTTAGCAGCCAGATTGCAAGTAGCATTTGAATTATCCAGGGTCACTTTATGGCTTCTTCCATCCCAGGAAATAACCTCCCAGCAACAATCTTTGCCAGAACCTAATCATTTTCAGCTCTGCTGGGTCTTGTCTCAGCTCCGAAATGTCTCACTGGCTTTCAGCTGTATTGTCATCTCTCCAGACAATGTCCTCTGTGTTATTTGAAAAGAAACAATCCATTTCACTGATTTTTTCACATTTTCGTTTTCTCTCAGCTCTAGCCGCCCAAGCATATGCGCTAAAGGAAGAGAACGATAGTCTGCGGTGGCAGCTGGATGCTTACAGGAATGAAGTGGAGCTCCTGAAGCAGGAGAAAGGACAGCTCTTTCGAACAGAAGAAAGCCTTACGAAGGACCAGCAGCTGCAGTTCCTACAGCAGACAATGCAAGGCATGCAGCAGGTATTGCTAAGGAAGAAAAGAACAGGTCTTCTATTTCAGGAATTTCAGCCATGGGGCTGTGCTGTACTCAAGACTATTGTTCATTAAGGTCCTGATTCCCTTTCAGAAAATCATAGGGACTTTAGATGGGGGAAAAGGGAGGAGAATTTATGGATATATTTAGGGATAGTAATTTTAGGAATTCATAAACTGCAAACCCATTGATCATTCAAGAAAACTCCTTATGCATTTGATAGTTAGGAGCAAATTACTCTGTTCCTTTCCTCACTTAATTCAGCTGGCCCTGGTACTGCACAAAAGTCTAAAAAAAAATTGTCTAATGTATCATAGTCAATTTCTGTGGTATCTTCATTTGCATTCATCTGCATCTTTTTTTCTGCTTTTGTTTGAGGATGACTGAGACATTTCCAGCATGTCCAGACTACCCTCCTTAACTTGCAAATGGTTAGCAACATCAGTGCTATTTCCTGAGCGTTTATCATTTATGCTGACCTATGGGTGTAACCTTTTCATTTAGACAGTTTTTAAGTGGTTTAGTGCAGCAAAAAAGCTTTTTCTCTGACACCAGTCAACGAGAAACTGCAATGTGTTCCTGCAGGGGCAAGGGGTGTCAGTTTATCATAATTATTATCCCTTATTTGTTAGTGTGCTCCTGACATTGTGCTGGGTGTGTCTTGGCAAGCACATCCAGACTGCTCCCACTGCTTTGTCTGACATGTCCACTGACAGATGAGCACCCCTGGTGCATGTGTGCAGCATCTTCCCTGCCCAGGCACTTGTGTTCAGCTGGTGCATGACAGAATATAAGGGCAGTGGCGCTCCACAGCTCTGGGTTGTGCTCCCAGCTAGAGTGGAGCTTCCCAGCATGGCACTGCAGGGGTTAATTTGGCTGCCTTCATCTGACGCATCACAAGTGCTCCTCTGTCACCCCCGGTTATTAGATTCCAGAAGGGGACAAATTGTATCTGCTTGCAGACTGTACTAAGCTGTTTTTGCATGGCAAAACCCAGGAGATGCTCATTTACATATGAGCTGCCTTGTTGGGTTAGGGATGGCATGGCTGTCCTGGTGCCCACCGAATCCAGCAAGTCTGCAAATCCCACCTGGCACCCAATAACAGAGCACAGGACAGCCCTATACATATATTGATATCAACATAAGCCCCTTTGAGCCTGCACTGTTCTACAAAATCAGGATGATTTATTGTCTAGTGGAGAAATTCTGACCAAAATACTTTAAAAATCAAAAATAAGTAATTGATAACTCAGGAATAAAATCTTTCCTAGACTTCAGAATTAAGTCATTAATCAGAAATACTTGAGGTTTCTGTATACTTTAGATAAGCTTGAGGTCTATTCATGATCTTATCCTTGTATAAATGGATACTTAAATATCACTGGTTTTATTAAATTTAACACCATATGTAAAGATTGTGCTATATTTCATCCTGTTGCTAATTCTCCATTAAAATTAGTGAAAAGTAGGCATAAAATACTACTAAAAAAATTCTGAAGCCCTAGCACCCATTTGGCATTATTATAATTTTCTGTCTGGGGTCTGGATGAAGCATGATCAAGTCTGTAGAATATAAATAGATTTTTATTGAACTTCAAGCAAATGTTAATAATGCAAATCAATAAAACAGAGTGACTGACTTATCTCTCTGTTCAGCTGGCCATGGACACTGTAGTCCCTATTCCTCTGAGAGTTTCTGTGTTCGTGACAGTTTTGCTGTGGGGTTCTCAATTTTTCTAGTTTGCCATCTCAGGGTCAGACCTGCTTGCTCCCAATGGGATATAATTAGAGATGGCCCAAGGAGCTGGAGAAGACACTGCAGATAATCCAGTCTGACAATATGCTGAGGAGAGCAGCAACACAGAAGCACAGGAGGTGAAGTTCAGAATATTTGGTGGGAAATTATCAGTCAGTTGAGCAGCTGGATGATGGTTTTGGATTTCAGTAATTAGCCATAGCCATGACATCCCATAACCTTTGTGATTTTCATGCAGTTAATGCATGAATATGTAGAAATAAACCTTTGATTTAGGTAGACTTAGTTTTATCTCAGCTTGGTTTTGTAAATGTTGAGAGATGACAACCTTTGCTGAAATCCATCAGTGTAGCAGGTGCTCAGCATCTATGGAAATCAGTCTCACTATGAAATATTAAATATATATCCAGGACTTGAGTATAAATAATTTAACAAGAAGACCTGTATTCCCTTTTATCCTTTTGTATATATTAAAATTAATTTCAGACAAGGTAAACTGAATGCCACTGAATTCCTGAACCGTTCATATATGTCAGCATTAAAAAACATATTTCTCCTTCTTCTTTTCTCTTCATTCTCCCCCACTTTTTCATACACTTCTTCTAACTCTGAAAACTAGAGAACAAGTGATTTGAGCTGCAGCCTGAAAAGCAGATTTATCTGAGAAAAATTGGATGTATTTTCAGAATCAAGACATTCTTTTGTAAACATATTTGGTGCCAAACAATTGCAAATAACACAACACCAATGTATTTTTAATGTACTTCTACCATCTGGATGTTTTTCAGGATTTTACCCTATATTTGCAGGACTGATAAAATGAATGTTTATTTTCTCTTCCATCACTCCCACTGATCCAAAGTAGCATCAGGAAAATCACACAGATGTTCGCTTATGAAGTGTACCTTATGGGCAGTAGTAGCAACCTCCTGATTTGCTGTGTCTAAAAAAAGAAAATCCTTTGGACTAATGACATTGAACTTATGGGGGTTTTAGTCAACTTCCTCTGTAAAACTGTGTCACAGTTTAATTTCATACCCACTGTGAGATCTCAAACAAATGGAAATAATGTCTTGTATCCATGGTAACAAATGAGATACACTTTACCTGATTTTGAGATGGAAATTGAATTAACTTGTCACTGCTGCATAGGTGGTATTGCCTTCAATTTATTTCTATATGAGAACACACATACCAAGAAGATCACTTTTTGAATGGCTCTTTTTCCAGCCGTGTTTTGTATTCTCTAAAAAAGTCTGTGATCTCAAGAAAGGATGTTTTAGTTGTAACTATTTTTGCAACACTTCACAGCACAGCTGTAAGAATTTTTTTAATCTTCTCTCTCTGTCTGAAATGTTTTACCAGATACATGACTATAGGTAATGCAGAAAATATCACCTAGTAGTGTTGCTTAATGCTTGAAATTATAAGGCTCAATTTTCAGTGGGTATATAATTTTTCCAAATTTTAACCATTTAGTTTAGCATATTCCATGTGGAATAGCATGCAGAATTCTTTTGAAAAGCATCCTCAACAAAATCTTGCAGTCATTCCAAGAACAAAGCATGAAAAATATACTTTTATTGTATGTTGTCCGTCAAAGATAATTCTTGAAGAAATGCACTTGCCACCTTTATGCTTTGAAACAAAGGCTCAGAATTTGACAGTGAGTCTCTATTGAATTAATGATGTGGTTTCCAGATCCTTTATGCAATCTGTCTGAAACTGATAATGTTAGCAGGTCTTTGAAAAAATGTCAGTTCGCCACATCGGAGATGACAATCATTAGCATGTGTTTGAGTAAATTTTAGATTTTTGTTGGTCGTCCAGGGTTGTTCATGAACCACTTCCATAGCACAGCCATCAGTGCAATGTTTTAAGCCTCAAGTTAGTCCTAAGCCTACAGAGCACACCTCCTTTAGCATGGCTCTAATTAAACAAGTTAGCTCTGCCTTTTTTGTTGTGCTTAACTGGCCAAGGTATGGGCCCGTGCTCGCATAGCTGTGCTGATTCCTGAACTGATCCATTTGCCAATGGGCTGGTCGTTCTGCATGCTTCACTGCATCATGTGAATGTAGCATGATGTTCTTTCTTCTCATAACTCCCTGAGCATGATGTGCTGAATTTAAGCTCCTGCAGGCAAGGGTGTCATCCACAAATCCCCATTTAAATCATGCTTCCATCTATATTATGTCCAGGAAATGTATACAAGCGCCTACAGTTCTGCTCTTGCACATGCTGGGGTGCATTGAGACATTTAAGAGGCACCTCATTGCCCCCGTTCCCTAAGGAGCCTGATTGATTGGCTGGGCTGGGATCGCACTCCTCACACACAGTGACAGCACAGGCTCCCCTTGGCTGGCAGTGGTGCATTAAAGCCCAGCCATGGGTTGTGGCATCAGCAGGGGATGCGCCGCAGTGCCTCCGAAAATGAGTGCTGGATCTGGAAAGCAAGAACAAAGGGAATAGTCGTGTGTGGTAGGTGTAGGGCTGCCACAAAGGCTGATGCACTGCTGTGGGTGCCACCAGCTCAGCTCAGCGTGTCTCAGCAGGAGACTGAACGTGTTCAGACCCTGCTGGTGACCCACATGGGTGTCACTGATGCAGTGTGATGAAAGTCCACCTTTTTCTTCTTTTTCTCCCCAGACAGTACCGATTTAATCTGAATTGCAATGCAGATTGTGAACCTGAGCACTCAGAAGCCAGGAGCTGCCAGAACCACTGCCTGTGCATTTTGCTTTGTATACCTCAGAGACCCTTCCCCTTTCAGTGCCGCAGGCAGAGAGTACACAGTTAATCATCACCTATTCAATAGCTTCCTGTCCTTGCTGTTCAATATGCAACTCAAGGTCTTTCTGCCAAGGCTGCATTGCTCCTGACATTTCCTACCTACTGAGGACTATCTTTTGCAGTTTACTAATCATTTAGCATGTGAAATAAATAGCACGTGCATCTGAGACTGATATACCTTTCCTAAAGGGCTCTGATAAATGCCAGATGACTAGCAATCGTAAAATTATAGAAACATTTACGTTGGAAAGGACCTTTGAGATCATCAAGTCCAACAATTAGCCCAGTATTGCCCAGTGCAACACTAAGCCATATCCCTAAGCACCACATGGACACATCTTTAAAATTGCCCCAGGGATGGCGACCCCACCACTTCCCTGGGCATCTCGTTCCAATGCTTGACAGCCCTTTTGGGGGAGAAATTTTTCCTAATATCCAGCCTAAACCTCATTTCAGGCTTTTAGTGTTCATCCAGGGTAGGACTGTTTGGTCTGTGATATGCCTCACTTTTGTGTTTGGGAGGGTGGGAATTGCTGCTGGAGTGCATTGCAGCTCACTCCTTACACTCACTGCTCCCTCCAAGGAGGGTGGTCAGGGTAAATATTTGGTGATGCGGACTGTGGGGAGTGCACGTTTTCCACAGTACCGTCACTGAGAGACAGATTACAGCTCTTTTGTCCAATTCAGGTGTCACAAGAGGCATCTATCAGCTTTTTCAGCAAGACCATGTACCATTAAAATATAGTAACTCTTCTGAGTAGAAAAGCCAAAGGTAACCAGTGTTGGCCTCACTATGCTGCCTTTGAAATTAATTGGATTTCTACCATTCCCAGCCATTGGAGCAGAGCCAATCCATTTCCAGATGGAGCCAGCAGGATTTTTTTCTATGAGCAAAGATGGCACTGCTTAGGTCTTTCCTTCCCTTTCTTTCATTGCTTTTTCTCGTACAAGTAGTAAAGAACTGACTATTCCCATGGTCCACACTCTTTCGGTCGGAGCAGAGACAAAAAGAACATTTCTGTGCCGGAGGTTGCAACAGACAGCAGGGTAGGGCATCGTGAGGCTTTTTTTCCTCATCAATCTTTTAACCAATCTACCACCTATTAAGTTTCGATAAGCCTCAGCTGGCATTGAGGTCTGCAGCGCTCCAGTCCTTCACACGTGTTGTTAACTGTCACAGTCATTCCTTTCTGTCACATAGAAAATTTCTGAAATGTCAGAAGTCACAGGCACAGATGCTGGTGGCTGAAAATTGCTGAATCTGGTGCTGTGAGTGCCATGGCTGTTATAACAATGATATACCTTTAAAGATACAGGTTCTAGTAGTGCTGAAATTAAGATCATTGTTGAATAGATGGAGAATCTTATGGCCGTATTTATTAATATAGCCTAAATGCAGAGGAGATTTGTAGTATTTTTTTATTCTGTCTACCTCTTGCTCACCAAACATCTGTCCAGCATACAATGTTCAGCAACAACATACAGTGTACTTATGCACAAATATAAACTGATTCTTCTCCTAAGCAGCATTAAAGAAGAGTAAATATAAGAGATTAAAAAAAAAACTCTTTTATTTGCGTTTTACCTGGTAAGTAAACAGGCCTGAATAATTACATTGGAAATGTTTTTAATTGCTACTCTTGCAGTATGAATTCCCATAAAAGTGGCACTGGAGTAGTAATGGCAATATTGATAACCTTATAGGGAATGGATACAAGTTAAGTGTGAGAGACTGGACCCAACATCCAGATGTTTGCTTTGAGGCCTGTCCCTTCTCTCACCCAGTGGCTGATATTTAAAAACTGGTTAAGAAATATGTCATGTCCCAGGAGAGAGAGAAACATTCCCACAAGTGTTATCTTTGTTCTCTTGTGCTTTCCAGGGCCCTCTACAGCTCTGCTGTGTTTAAACTTCCAGAAAACACTTACTCTTTCTTATTATATTACAAGAAAAAGGGAGCAGCTGGCAATTAAGTGCTATTTATTTACCAGATCTCAGACAAGCCAAATGGGTTCTCTTCTCTGTTTAACAACCTTTCTTTATTGAAAGTAGTGTTTGATTTCCCACTTCTGCAACCACCACTTCAATAATATTAGGGGAGTGTAAATAAGGGCCCACAGATACTTTAAGCACCATATTCCTGACAGCTGTTCTAGTGTTAAGATGGAGGAGAGTAGCATCCTTTTGCCTGCTAGTGCTGGTAAAACTAGACTGAGATTGGCAGCAAGAATAAACCCTTCATAGAGAAATAATTGGGTGCAAACATTTTACTTAAAATATGAAATAAATCAACTAATATCTTCATTAACATGCTTGTGTAGTGGTGGCGGAGGACAAATCTTATAAGTTTTACAGTCCAGTGATCTTACATGAATTTTTTAAAAGATCCTAAATGCTAGCATTGGCTTGCTGATTAGAGTTTCTAAATGTGTTTGATGCTATCAGTGCTAGGAACTCTGTTTCCATTCCTGGGAATTGTGTTTCAGTGGAAATTACACTGGGTAAATTGATTCTCTTCCGTAATATCGTTCTTCTAATTAAATTTTTATTCTACTTCAAAATAAATGAAATATTTTTTTCTTGAATAGAAAATCAAAATTTAAAAGATCTAATTCGGTTTGTCGAGAAAAGGCATGCTGCTGTCCCATGAATGAAGAGATGTGATCACACTGCTCAAGTGCCATTAGCTGGTGAGGAGTACAGGTGAAAGGTTGGAGAAGATGAAGATGTTATGACTAGATGATCATGTTTTCTTTTGACTGTGCATCATGCAAGGTGCCAACTTGTCTTGTAGGACAGATTTGATACTGCTGTCAGTAAAGTTGAGGGCTATGTAATATTCCAATCACCTCATTTAGCAAAGGTAGGAGGGAGCTTTATTGATGAGATGCAGTGGGCTTTGGTCAGATTTCTCCCCTTTGCAGGCCTTTTGTAATTTGCTATGAAACTCAGATCCCAGTGAGGGATCCCTGATGCTATAGTGCTAAGTGTCTTATGAGTAAATTTAAGGATTCTGAGAGGAATCTCAGAATTCTGAGAGGAGGGATTGATTCCATAAGGTTCCTAAGGACTTGGCCTTTTCTTTGTTTGCTGCAAAAGTCCATAGCTGACTGAAGAAAATTTGTCTTTCCTGAGGAGTAAGAGGTATACTCTTACTTGGTAGAGGAAAGCTGTAGACTGTTTCTTAAAACCACTCATTGCACCACCCACATTCTCCTTTGCTGTCCAACCCTTAACACTGCCTCTTGTAGCTGGTGAGGCTGAATTGCTAAGCCTCACAGAAACAGAAGAAATGGAGAGCTAATTCTCTGATATCTATTGGCTATTCTCTAGAATCCTAGAAAAACTGAAGTCAGAAGGTACATTTGGAGTCGTGTACACCTCTGCTCAAAACAGGGGCATCTCTGGAGTTGTCTCAGTTTTGTTCAGGACATTGTCCAGCTATAGTCTCAGTGCTCCCAAGGGTGGAGAGTTCACAGCTTCTCTTATTCAAGAGGTTGGTCACTCTCACTGTGGAATATTTCTTTGTATGTAATAAAAAATGTTTCTTGCTGAATATGTGTCTTATTTGCCCTCAACACTTTCTCAAGAAAAGCCTGACTCCACCTCCTCTGTAACCTCCCCCTAGGTAGTTTCAGCGTGTCTGTGTCCATCTGTCTGCTTTCTCTTTTGGCTTATTTCTTAGGATACAGTCCTGCCTGCAGCTACTCTGAGCCTTGTGGAGCTGTAGGACCTCTGGAGTCAGTCTGGTAGCAGGGGGAGGGAAGCATGGCAAACACCTCCCTGAGGAAGCCGCTGGACAGATTTCTTCTGTTAGTGCCACCCCACGCACTCACCCACTGGGTGTGTGTCCAGCTCCCAGGCCCCTTCCGAGGTGGCTGACCTGTGGAGCAAACGTGTTTAGTGTGGTCTTTGCCTCTGGCCAGAGAACCAGGAAAACTCACTTGGGAGGTGAATGCGCATCAAGCTGTTCATCCACCATGTGCAGCTCTTCACCAGCCCTCTTTCGTCACTGCAAGCCCCATGATCTGCCCAAATAATGCCATCCATACCGCCAGGGACACAGCCAGTCCCTGAGAGCTCGCAGGGATGAGAAACACTGTGCTATTACACTGTGTTGCTTTTTAATCCCTTAAAAAAAGCCAAGCCCACAATCATACTCTTTATTTTAATAATGCCTTGCTGCAACATGGCTAACTTCCTTGAGGGCTCATTTCTAAAGCTTCTTTGACTTGTCTTTCACATTCTCCTGTTTCCTTGGTGATTTGTCAGGCCTCATCAGCGTCTTGTTACTAATGCATATTTGCTCAGCTGGGAAGTCACTTTCTCATTATTCAAGCCTGCCATGTGCTGGCCATTTGTGATATGAAATCTTGTCTGTCTTGCAAAAACAGAAAGACACTCTTGCAGACAATCCATGGGAGTACTGGAAGAGGGATTTGTATTTTCATTTTGCAATTGGTTGATTTCATTTTAATTCATTTCTTCTTTTCCACCTACCTAAGGAAGATTTTGAAAGGAAATATTTACCGTCCTTCCCCTCTGTATTTGTGAACAGCTTCTAAGAATTTTGAAATGTTAATTTCCTTGCGATTTTTGTCATTTTCCACTTGGCAAACCCTTAACTTCATTTTCTCTATATAAAATAAATTTAGAAAAGACAGAACAGGATTTTACTTGGGGAAAAAGAAAAAATATAATACAACCTTGGAAACTGCTGTCTTGAGTGCTTTAATTTTTAGGTGAACTCTGCAGTTATTTGAATGCCTGTGATTTCATACTTTTCAGATCTCTGATTCTAGTTTAGTTTAGGGGAAAGGGCTTCACTTTTGCACAAGTGAGACCTGCATTCCAGGGCTACTGTTTTACATGCATGCCTTAGTTTCATTGGGACTGAAAAAAGTAGCATTGGCTGGGATACAGTTTGAGATGTACAATGTTTGAGACACGTAAGTTTCACCTTCTTTTTAGGCACCTAATGAATCCATTTTTCCTGTATAGGGATATATTTCCTATAGGTAGTGAGTGGAGAGTAATATGAATATGTTTCTCCTACACATTATATGGGCAGGAGAATTCAGTTTGCCTGAGTTCACTGTGTTCTGAAGATGACCATTCAACTGTGTTGGCTCAGTGAAGCTGTGTAAGAGCATCCCTCTTTGGCTGATACTTTGATTTCAGAGACGATTGCCGCAGATTGTTTCTGGACACTCTGCAGCTACTCTGTAAATGGGAGGATCTGTGCCTCCTTCCTGTGCCTGAACAGGCTGGGTTTGCTGAAAATGCCTGCTCAAAGTGTGATCGACGTCAGCGCTCCCACCCCAGAGGTGTTCTTTTGTCTGCTCCTCTTTACTGTCCTTTCTTTAAGGTCTTTTTAACTTCTTCATACTTCATTTCAAGCAGCTGTAGAGAAAATCATAAACAAAATAGCAGGGGCAGGACCATTCAGCACTATAACTGCTAACTTGTGGCAAATGCTGTTTTTCCTTTTTCATTATTCTGTCAGCCTTACAGCATCCTGAGTATAGCCTCAGGCCCTGTGGTCACTTGTGATCTGCCTCCCTTTTCTTTGCATGCAAAGTTGATGGTTTCGTGCTGGAAATCATGCTTTCCTTGTGGGATCCTTGTCTGTCCTGCTGGGCTTGGGATGTGACCACATTTCTAGGTATGTCCATAATTTACATTCGAATGCACACTGCCTTTTGGGAAGCAATGAAGAACTGTGCTCAAGGAGGAGGAGAGTAAAGAGAAGGAGTATTTCATGGCTGCACAGTGCTACACAACAGCAAGCTATTACTTTCCCTTTAGGACTTCTCATATATTCCGAGGCAGTGTGTGCTGTTCAGTTGTTAGCATTCTTGGCCACGCTGGCACTGCATTGTACACAGCCTGAGTAATTCAGCTGGCTTCAATAATGCCATCTATATTTAATGTTTCAGAAGCTGTGAAGATTGGTTTAAGATGGTAATTTTCTGTCTGCACTTTTGAGATCTATGCAATATGGGTGGTACTGAACTGTCTCTGGCAGGGATTCAGCATTGGAGGTGGGAATGTGTGAAAAAAAATCAAAATAAAACACACACCCTCTTCCGCCCCACATAATGAAATTAGCAGCCCGCTTATTACATACAGGAAGGATCTGGTCTTCATGAATGAAGGAAACTTACCACGGGAGAGTGATATCTAACATTTCCACACAGAGCAGTTCCAAAATTGCCACTGGAAACAATGTCTTGCATATTCTGGGGGGGTCTAAAATGCATTGAGTGATCTCTGGAGAGACAACAAGGATGTTAATTCTTTCTCCTTTCCCAACTCCTCTCTGGAAATACCAGTAAGAGGACATTAGTGACATCTGCCAGTCTGGTCTGGTCCTGCTACATGGCTTCATCTCCGAGGGTCAAGCTGGCGGCCATGGTGACAAGCACTTTTGGTTGCACACAGACCAGCTGAACTTCCAGACTGCTACTGGTGGAGCTCTGCAGGTGTCTCTCTTCAGGATCATCAGAGCTGTGATGAGCTCTGTGATGTGCTTTTCTGCTTCCTGGCACTTGGATTTTGGCTCAGGGAAAAGACACTTGCATAACATGCAGGGCACCCTCACAGACACAAAGAACTTCACACTGAGGACATGGAAGACAACAGAAATATGAGCCAGCTATTTCCTGGCTGTTTAGCCATGAAATCAGTCCTTTGCCTGATAAAACTGAGGATCTGCTGTCTGAATGCCGTGGCTGCATCACAAAGCTGGGGATATCAGGGCTTTAAGGGAATGGCTAGAGATGTGAGACAAGATTAAAAGAACAGACACTTGTATAACTGTGGTGGCCATAGGTGTGGTAGGTGGGTTTCTTACACAGGGAAACTGGCAGAAAGGCTGTGTGAGATGGCAAAGCAGGTGAAACAGTATCAGAGAGCATAATCATTAAAACCAAGAATACTTTTTTATTTTGATTGATTGTGGTATATACTTGCAAGAAATTTGAAGGGCAGAAGAAATATCTATAGGATCAATTTTTAATAAGCACATATATGTGTGAAAAACAAAGTAATTCTGAATAATTAATGCCTTCATCTTGGCATCATTCATTTTAATCTTTATGGAAAGACTGTCTGTTTATAAGCAGGCATGACAGCAATCCCTGTTATGAAACTTGTCTCATTCCTGCCAGTGTAAGATACGCTTTCCATTCGTTTCTAACTTCGCCAAACATCACGTGTTTGTGCTGAAATTTTTCAGGCTGTTCATCTGTCTTAGGCTGATATTTTTTCCAGTCACATTTATTTCTTCATTTTCCAAAATGAGACGAGAAGGGAAAAATATGCTGTTTGGCAGGTGTAACTCCTTGTTACAGCTTCTTGGTGGCTGCATCAACCACTCAGGAAAAAGAAGTATCCAAAACTGACCCATGCAAAATCAGCAGGTTCTGCAGCTTTTAGAGATAAATATGAGGGAGAGAAAAAGAAACCCCCAAGGGATGGCTCCATATATTAAATAATTTTGACATCTTTGGGGGTTGAATGGGAAGGTCCCAATCCTGTGAATGAAAACCCCTACGTATGACTGGGAATTAGGGTACCTCTGTTACAGTTACGCTGCTTTCCACCCCTGTGAAAATAGGACACATTTACTGTCTTTGAAAGTCTGAGCCAATGTACACATAGCAAGCCTTCAGTAGTTGACAGTTTAACCACTAAGACTGCTGGAAGGTTTTATCTCATATCAAGTGCTTTGTAGCTCATACTCCAATGAGAATGCACACTCTGTTACCCCAGGGAAACAGAGAATGTTGGATATTTTCCTGGGATTCCTGTTCCCTGCTGGTCCAGAGCCAAGTACAAAGACGCAGAGCATCACATCTCCCTCCCTCTCTCATGCTCTCAGTGTCTTCCACACCAATTCCTCCCATGCTCGGACAGTTTTGGAAAAATTGCCTTGAACGCAGAACAGGAAAAGTCGGGATCAAAGGAAGAGGTATATAATTAGACTAAATCACAGAGGGAAATCACAGTGGGAGATGTGAAAATAAAACAGTGGAAGTTTGTGAGCTGGTCCGGATTTATGTAAAACATGGCCATGGAAGAGCCATGGGGAGGGGGTGGGTGGGATGAGGAAGGAGGTTTCAGTTCAGTTGTGTAAACAAGTTCAACACAAGAGTCAGCCTTGGTTTCCTCTTTGTAACAGTAACTCAGTAGTGAAAAATTTTACAAGGGCAAAATGAACCGAAAACTTGCTTGGGATCTTCCAGATGTGAGTTTATGCTGTTCAGAAAGATGGCCTGCAGGGTTTTTCCCAGAAGCTGGAGTAAAAGTCTCTGCACCGGGGTGAAGGTGGAGTATGGCCACACTGCTGAGACATAACTGCTCCAAGAAGACTCTGAAATGGGGACAAAGATTCATTTCTCATAACTTGTTCAGTCATGTGAGGTCAAACAGGTTGCAGCTGCAAAGGAGAGGACATCTCACCAGGTGCTATTAGGTGACAGTCTGCTTATCAAACCTCAGGTGTTTCAGCTAGTGACCTTGAGAGGGCTTATGGTATCTTTCTGTATATTTTGGGTAGTCTGCTTCTCTTCTGAGAACTGGAGTCCATTCTTTTTAAATTGCAGACATCAGCTAGAGCTATCCTAGCTGAAACTTAATGGTATGTTATGAGTTTCTATGGGATGAGTAAATGCTTCCTTCTGCACAGGAACCTGCATGAGTATCACCGTGTGACCTATGGCAGTGCACACAAACCCAGTGTATCTTCTGAAAATGTAGGAAGTAGTATCCAGCAGGCAAGATAAACACACCCCTGGTGAAGAAATGCCAAAGCAGAGCTTCCCACACAGAAGTTGGTTGGGCATGAGCCTCAGTGGAAGAGACCTAGTTATTTCATGGAAAAGTCTTGAGATTTGAATGCTCTTGTGCTGTGGTAGAGTGGAAACATGTGCCAGAATGTCTCTTGAAGGCTCCCAGGGAACAGTCCAGGCGGCGTGATCCATCAAAAAGCTAACCAACCCAGCTGGACTGTAGAGTGTGTGAGATATAATCAGACATATACCCACGTGTATTTTTACTTCAGTGGCTGAATTAATCCATCATACTGATGTTCACTTACAACAGAAATACACTACCAGTAACTCCACCAGTCCCTGAAATGTCATCTGTTTCCAAGTCTCTCTGAAAACAATGCTGACACCATGTCCTTTGATGCCTGGGACTTCCAGGGCAGTGGAACAAGGCCAAGACTTTTTCTAGGTTTTCTCTCTGTAACTTACCAAGATGCTGAACACCTGCAACATCATTTTGAGTCAGTCACCAGCCCTAAGCACAGCCATAAACCAAGCTTTAGATACAGGTACATGGTTAGATCAGTAATACAAGTTAGTAAAGCAATTAGCAGTTCAATTAGTCCTTAAGATGGAGTGTGCTTAAAAGCAATATGTTGCCCCAGAAAATCATAGTTGTCTTTCTTGTTCACTAAGGGAAAACACCATGAAGTCTTTTCCTAATCTGTTTGTCTGCTCTTGCTTTTCATCAATGTCTAACATTCTTCACATCAATACAAAAATATATAACTATTTCAGAATTAATTAAATCTACTGACCTGCTTTTGACAGTCACAATAAATCTATGCAGAACCTAAAGCTAGCCAAGACCAGGGGACGTGGGCTTTCAAATATGCTCCTTCATCCCAGAATTCTCTTCATAAAAATAGATTTTGGTCATAGCATTTTGTTTTGACAGTAGATCAGCAGTCTTCCTGGCTGATATATTGATTGTAGGGCATCAGTCTTCCTGATCTAATAAAATATCTCAGCACAAGACCACAAAGAAAAAAAAAAAAAAAGCTTTTGTCTCCTTGGCGAGTCAGTCTGAAAGCTTTCCAGAATATTGCTTTGCATAGAATGAAAATGGCTGTGGGCCAATGACTAATTACATTAAAGGGCTGTGCTTTTAAATTATTTATGTACCATAATGTTTACCCCAGTATTATTAAAACCACTGCATATACTTCTACAAATAAGATTTTGGTTCAGATGAATGTGACAGTCACTCTGTGGGTGATATACCGTACCAGGGATTTCTACTTTAATGTAACAAATAGCTTAATGCACATTAACAGATGCATTACTTGTGGAGCACTGCTGCAGAAGGAGATGCAGATGAAAATAATTTACCTCTGGTCCATTTAGACACAGCAGATTTTGCAACAATAATAAATGTAGGAGCAGACTGCAAAACATTGTTTGAAATGAGGATTTATCAAATGGGGGATTTTAAACTGCTTTGGATCCAGACAATGCTAACCAGAAATTCCTTTTGTTCGTGCAGCAATTGCTGAGCATACAGGAAGAATTAAATAACAAAAAATCCGAACTGGAGCAAGCAAAGGAAGAGCAAACGCATACACAAGCGATGCTTAAAGTCCTTCAGGAACAGGTGAGTGATTCTGGCAGGAGAAAAATGCTGGCTTAGGCATACTAAGGGGAAGGAAGGCAAAACCATTAGCTCTGGAAGTCTCATGGCTTCACCTCCAAGGAGTTTCATAGGAGTCTGACCACAGAATAGGCTGTGAGCAAGACATAACCTTATGTGGCCTGTCTGTCTGCTCTGATTAGGCTAACAGAGTTTGAGAAAACAGAGTGAAAAGGGATCCTTATTTTATACTACCCAGTATTGGATCTCGTGTCTTGAGTAACATTTCCTTGTATGTATTCTGCGTAGAAATCAGTGATACGTGTTTTTGCTCTGAATTTGAAAAAAAAAATGTTGGGGGAGTTAAATGTAACAGAACAGCTCTTTCTTTTAAGATTAGTATTGAAAAAAAACGTTTTGGCATGTCCTGTGTAATTCACGCAGGTATAAGTATATAAAAAACTTAATAGTGGCATTATCATAATGGCATTAAAAAAAGTTATTAATGCACTTATTTAAGCAGTGAGAAGCAAATCTCTGTAAATCTGATTATCCCACCTTCTTTGATACTAAGGTGTACTATGACACTGAGAAGTATATTTGATAGTATTGTTTTATAAGGATGGTAAGATGGATAGTTACACAGCAAAAAGAAAGTCTGGTCCTAAATCTGTAAATCTAGAGGGGAATCAGTGCATTGCATGCAAGCACAGTGTGTACAAATACATGTTGTCTGTATAGACCACGTGGCTTGGACACACTGAAATTGCAAATCCTCACCTGTGCTGCACAGGCACAGTTGCTGCTTTGAGACCTTATTTTAATCCTTTCTATATAAACTTTCAGCTAAAATATGTGATGGCTTGGTTAAGTACTTGCTGTTTAATGTCTATGGGATTTGAATTGCTTAGGTGGCAGAGATTGAAAATGCTGATGATACTTATGTTCAAGATTTTTCATCATGTGTGTCTGAATATGTCTGCAGACAGATGTGTGCATTTAATATACCCATTAGGAAAAGTAAATTATGCTTAATTCATATTTTTAATGTTCATTATCAAAGCTGGGACATTGTTCCACATTTAACATTAGTCTTCAAACATATCTATGACAAATATATTCTACAGACTAGTAGTTTAGATTCCGAAAGCCTTTATGTTCAGATACATGTTCTTCTTAGCACTTATGGTCGCAGAGATAACCTAAATGAAAGCTGAGGCAAGCCTGTAATACAGAAAATGCCATGAGGAAGAATGGGATTTGGTAATGACAGAATCTTTATAAACACAGATTCCACCAAGTCTCTTGAGTTAATTGCATCTCATTTCCATTTTCACATGGCATTCAAGATTTAGCATTATAAAGTGGTTAAAAAAAAAAAAAGAAAAAAGAAATTGCACTAAGTTATTTTACATCTTTGTAGCAATTATGTGCTGCAAAAACATATAGAAATATCTTGCAATGTGAGGCCCAGTAGGGACCACCAGGGCAGACTTCTGAATCTCTGCAGACTCTTGCTAATTGCAAATCAAATGTGCACTCATGCTAGGCAGACAGGCGAAACAGTAGCTGGAAGAAAGGCAGGATGGATCTGCATTTCTCTTGAGAATTAGCTCTGAAACATGCCTAAGGCCAAGACTGTAAGTAGCCAGAATTCCTAAAGAGTGCTAGGCAGCCAGTGTGCCCCTCCAAGAACCCTGAACAAGTTCCAAAAGTTTCCAGAACAGCAGAAACCCTAGCAGTAATGACCCCCACTTGCCAAGACTCACAGCTTTCCTTTACAAGCACCACAGCTTATCTGTGTGTTTTATCCACAATGGGTATTGAAAATCATCCAGCCGAGCCAAGTAAATAGAGCATTTCTTTCAAAAATAAATAGCATGGGACTCCCGCCTTGACTTTATGGCTTGTTTTTGTGATAGGTTTGCTAAAAACTGTCTTTTCATCCCAAGCTGGCAGAGGCATCCCTCCCTGCCTCGCTGAGGGTGCTTTTGCATGGAGAGGTGGAGCTGTGTCCGAGCATGGCTGCTCCATGCACCCCCAGCCGCATCCAGGCTGGGATGTGCTGCTGGGAGAGGTCAGTGCACCATACTGCATTGCTGTCGTCCAAAGGCTGCTGAATCAGGTCCGGCACGTGGCCGTCAGCTCTGCTCCTCTGAGGGATTCAGATCGCTGGTTTGAGTCAGGCCTTCCCCACTCAGCTTTAGATTTATCAGATGCTTCTGAGTCCTCATCCCTTCTCCTTCTAGGCACTAGTGTTACTGGCACCAGCTCTGTGTGCTGCCTCCGCACACTCTCCACTGCTAACATCACACTTGCCCCCAACCTGCCCTGGAGTCAGATCAGGGGGCAAAGCAAGTCCTGTTTTTCCAATATTACACATTTTTCTGAGCTTCCTATTCCAACAGTTCTCTATTTAGCATGTGAGAGAAGAATATAATTTAAATATTAATTTAGGAAAAAAACAGTATTGGGAAAAAAGGGACTTCATCCCTTTAGCCTGTGGGAATGCAGCTGCACACTTTCTACCCTTAAGTTTTCCACCGCTATCTCCACTGGTTCACCTCCACCTCTTGCTGCAGAGGTCCTAGTCTTGGCATGGATGCAAGCACCTTCTTGCCTGAGCTCTGGCATCCTTTTCAGAGCATGGTGTGCAGCGAAAGAGATGGAAAGGCTCAAGTATCCTCTCTGCATTTTATTAACTGACAATGCAGTGCCAGAATGATAATGGTGGGAAGCCATGGCGGGGTGAAAGCCTGCAGGACCAAAGTAGGCTACAGGCTGAGCCCAGTCTCCCATCAAACCCACGTGTGGCTGATGGGGATGTGGCCTGGCACCAGAAGAACACATTGCCAAGGAGCCACCGTCACCAAGGGGTGACGGCACTTTATCGACCTGGAAAAGGAAGGGCAAAGTGTAAGCAATGAACAGCAGTCCTTGAGCACTCAGGACACTGCCATTAGCATGCAGAATAGTTTTATAAAACTGAACATGCTCTCCTGACCTCATATTCAGATGAGTAACTCAGCTGAACCCAACAAGACTGCTCGTGTTGGGTGAATTTCTATAATGAAGAATTGGCAGAATCAGGAAACAGTTCTTTCGGTCACACTGCGATGCATAAATACCTAATTCTGGTGCTTGGCTGGAAGTAGCCATCTCAGCTCATTGCTACCAGCTGTCCTCACAGTGAGGTGGTTTTGCAGGATGGTTATTTTTTCAGTGTAGGGAAAACATGTAGCGTTCATTGGAAATGCACCACCCTGCTGTCAGTATAAATTGCAGACTTCTCAAGGCTTTTGAAAGATGAGCTTCAGTGAATTGAACCAGGAGACCTGATGATTTTGCTGTCCCCAGATATCCTTCGTACTGTTTTATCAGGAAGTGTTGCCCTCTTCCCTCTCCATCACGACTGGTTTAGGGTCTTGAGCAGCAGTTCCTGAACTGGTGCAGTTCACAACACTGCATAATAAGGTACAAACAGACCATGGCCTGCCTACCTGAACTGTCAGATTGGAAACTGGAAAGCTGAGAGCTGAATCACACTCAGTTCAGCTGTTGCTGCCATGTAGCAAACATATGATGGAGATAACCGACCCCCCTAGGATGGTAGTCCACCAATGCTTCTGAGTCAGACACTAATCAATACATATTAGTCTTCCATTTCACCAGGATTTTAGGACTGTTGCAAATCAGAGTGACAACTGTAGAATCAACAGTTACATCAAGCCCAGCTTCTTTGGCAAAAAAACCAAGGAATTCAGAGGAAAGTTGTGTTTATTGTTCCCCATCCCTCCCCTCTCCCTCCATCTCCCTCCTCCCCACGATGTCTATTATGAATTAAATAAGAATGAAAGCTTGACTCTTCAGAGCTTTACCTAAAGAGCAAATGATTCTGGGAGTTTCATTTAAGAGTACAAACCTCCATGGCTTATAGGCTCAGGAGAGCTGCGGTGTCTCCTCCTTGCTCTGTTTGCTCAAGCACAGGATGAACGACAGCGTATTTCACTGTGGTTCAAGATGTGAGCTGGGACTTTCCTTAAATCTCTTGAGAGTGATCTTTACAATCCCTAATGTAATCCTGGATTTTCCCCAAAAAGCTAATTCAGGAGGGAAAAAAGAGTTTTTGTTCAGGTCATATATTTGCAGTGTCTCCTCAGTTCTTCCTGCCACTGGTTAAATAAGAGCTGTTCTTCACTTCCCCTCCTTTTCCATCATACCCAGGAGCCATGCCAGTTATTTAGATGCATTGTCAGGAAGACAATGTATAGTAGCACTTTGGCATCTTAGCTCAAAATACATCATTCAAAAGTAATCATTAGAAAAACACTATTTAGCTAGTGGCAACTTGCAAATATTGTGAAGTTTAAATTAATAGCAACAACAGTGGGAAATTAAATTGTTTATTATTCTTGAGAGTGAAATCTGTGCACCTTTTGTGCCTTGAAACTACTTTCTAATCTTATTATTTAAAAAATAATGACCCAGTCTTATTATTTTTCTTCTTCTTTTTCCTTTTTTTTTTTTTGGCCAACCTATCAAGCCTTAAGTATGTTGGTTTCAAAATGGTTGGAGCAAAAACTCATTAGAATTATATGCTCCATCTGTTTTTCTCATTGGAAGCTTTATAAAAT
Source organism: Acanthornis magna (assembly GCA_036785705.1). Classification (NCBI taxonomy): domain Eukaryota; kingdom Metazoa; phylum Chordata; class Aves; order Passeriformes; family Acanthizidae; genus Acanthornis; species Acanthornis magna. The sequence continues at coordinate 23,309,935 of JAWUZG010000090.1, forward strand.
GTTCCTTCAAATAAATCAAAGATAACTGTGTGAAATACTGAAGTAATGTGCTTGTTTTGTTCTGTTTTGTTTTTTTTTTCACTCTTTGCAGTTAAAAAATGCCAAGGAATTAGCAGAAATCAATGGGCACGATGAATCTCAAGCAAATGTAGGTACATCTGTCTATGTATAGATTTAGTACATGTATGTGTATGATCTCAAATTACTATGTATGTCTTAAAGCTGATAGAATGGCTGAATGATTTGCACATCAGGTTTGAAGTGTCTGGGGGTTTTTCTTGAAGCCACAGGTTCAAATCCCAGCAAACTTCATTCGAGGTAGATAAATTGGGTTCCATGCAATTTACTTTGTAGGATTTATTTGGATGAGACTTTAACAACCACTGTCCTACTTGCTATATGTGGGTGTTAAAGATACCATGGAAACGACTGCAAAAGAAATGATTTTCCTTAGTGTCCTGTCCAGGATTATTCCAGCTACAAAGTTATACCATTTGTCTCTGTGGCTGCCACCTTGCAGCTGGGCAAGCCTGGCCATATTTCAGTTCTGAATTCATATATGTGTGTAATTTTGAAACGGTTAATTTGCACAAGAGGACTAAATTAATTCATTGAATCATTATTTTGTCCAACAGCATTAAAGGACTCTTAAGGTTGTGTTTTTTAAAACCTGCTGCCAAAGAAAAAAAGATGCTTCTGTTATCCCCTTAATGATTGCAGTCAAAACAGCAATTCCCATAAGGGGGGAGGAGAAAAAAAAGGGAAAGTTTCCTGTTATGTTTTTCATCTGAATGGTGCAGTCTTCTGCTTTGTCAAAAACATATAAATATTAAAACTGATTATATCCTGTATCTTCCTCCTAGCCAAGAGAACTAGCAACAGTTTGAACACTAATATATTTTAACATCTATTTTAGTCCATGTGATGTCTAATGGCTCAGTCAGGAAAACAGTTTTATTTTAAACCTGAAAGGAAGGCTCAAATTTTGTGAACTGCTTTGTAATAAGGAAATGTTGTCTTCATTTTTTTAATCCTTTCCTGAATCTCATTCATTGTGATCCGTTTCCGCAGTGAAGTCAATAGAGCCTCGTAGCTCTTAGCATTTGGACAGGAGACATTCAATATTGTCTGATAGCTCCAACAAATCTGCAGCTGCAGTCTGTCTGCACAGCGTCCCATTGCCCCTTTGAAAGATTCTGTTTGCAAACCAAAAATACATTAATCCAATGATGATCTTGAAATACTCACATAGGCTACCTAAAAACTTGTCATTGTACAATAGCTGGTTGCCGGTTTCCTAAAGGAATAGCTAAATGTAAGGCTTAGAAACTCTAAAAGAGCTTGCTTCCTCACCAGAAATGTGGATGAAAAAATATGTAGCAGTATTGAAATGTTTTAAAGGGAAATTACCTGAATGCTTCTACTTGTATCATTTCAGTTCACATGTAACTGGATAAACAGAAGTGCTTGAAAGTTTTATTTTTATATAATGTAAAGGTTGAAATAGCATTAAAAGGAAACATTTTGATTGTGTAGAGAGAGTGTTTCAGTACATAATTCCCAGATATCTAAACCAAAATATTTCAGGATCTTGGTTAATAGTAAATTTTTCAAAATGTAATATTTTGATCCAGTTTGTAATTGTACAAGTTCCTCAAATGCCTGAATTTTCCACAGGATAGAAACCTCTATTTTGTGCCCTTCTTTTCCATGATCTCTTTCCAAGCCGTTCTCATAGCAATATATGACTCTTAAGAGAAGAAGTCAATACCTAGATTAATGGCAAAGGGGGAAACCAGATAGTTACCATTATTGAGTCGCAGTCGCAACCATGTATTCAACAATAATACCACCATGAAATCAGAGAAAGCACAGCAGTACAAATGGAAGTAGAGAAATAGAAGGAAAGAACTGATGTAAAAACATTTGCTACAATAATGAACTTTGTAAAATGGAAGCTGAGGTGCCTTTTAAACAATCGTCATTTATATCAAATATGTAGCACTCAGGTGTTGTGTCTTGCAGGTTGTCTCCACGTATATTCTCAGCAGACTCCACAGTTTTTGCCCCTGGCCACTGTGCAAATCAGGGATGATCAAAGAGAAGAAGGCTTGGTGGCTCCTATGTGGTTCTTAGTGAACTGTGATGCATATAATTGGATTAGGACATATTTGTTACAGCTGACAGGTTGAATTCAGCAAATGAAATACCTCTACATGCTGAGCAATAGTGGGAGGTGTTGGTAAGGAAAAATGGCACCGTATGCCTGTACACTGAACACACAATCTTATCTTCACACTGTGGCATATTTAGATTCCTTACTCTGCAGAAAACCAGGCTCCTAGAAAGGACAGGAGAAACTTTAGGCACAGTGCATACATATCAAGGAAGCCCATATTGTAATCTTATAAAGATTACTTTTTTCACTCAAGATTTCTCCTGATGGCACTAGTCTGCATCATCTTTTACATTAGAAAATGGTGCTATTTAAAATAAAACATGGAAATATTTTTCTTAGCAAAAGCAGATACAGATGAAAATGTATACTTAGACCTATCCTGGTGTGTCTTCCACGTACCCATTACGTGAGACCATCCTGAAAGGGAGACAAGGATCTGGGCACCTTTGGAAAAAGAAAAACATCCCTCCTGAAGTAATTTGTATGTGTCCAACCTACGAATTTACCTTCATTTTTTTCTTCTTGTTTTTGCAGGAGAATTGACTAAGTTGGCTAAGGGGCTGGAACAATTGCAATGTTACATTCCCTGCATGGCAGTTCACACACACAAATCTGTGGGGGTGAGGGAGACCAAAATTTTAGTGTATTGTCAGTACATCTGTTATTTCCAGAAAGCAAAACCATCTTACAAGGCTCTGTGCAGAGTCATAAGGGTGTTTCATGAGTGATTTGCCAGGTACATGCACTAATACTTGTTATGGCTGTTGACATTTCCCAGCTATACTCTGTGTCAGGAAAGGCCAAATGTCGGGCTCAGGCAGTACATAGAGCCCGAGATCCTGGCCTGGTGTTAACAGAGACTTCAACAGCCAGGGCTGCCAGAGGTGCTGTCACTGAGTGCTCATTTCCATCAGTCCTGTGCTTAGGAAGAGATCGCTCCTTGCATCTAATCTGACCCCTTTTCATTTCCTCTTCATTGCTGCATATAATGATATTTCATTCACATCTTTGTCCTAACTGAAGTGAAAATAATGACCAGTGGGCAATCATAATTTCAGATATAATCCTCTTCAAGGATGTTCCCTCTTGGGACCTGAGTACTCCCAACATGAAAAAAAACAATCTTGCTTGGGAGCTGTGCTCGAGTGGAAACCACTTTGCAAACTGAAAATGCTAATCACATGTTTTGTGACTAACTCCACAAAGACAATTTATTCTTCTACTGTTTCTGTAAGTTCAGTGGCTTTCTGTGAAGCCTCTAGTACATAAATTAATTCTGTGTTTTGATCAAAGATCTCCTTTTGCTCACTTCTGAATTCAGTATAAATATGGCACTGCATGCAAATACAGTGAATACACCCCTGTTTGGGGGTCAGAAGGTTGACATCCATGGTATTACTCTATTGCAAATGGAGAAAGGGAGATTTTTTTAAATACAAATCTCATTTTTTAAGTACTCTGTGATCTTCCAGGAGTTTGTTGCTCTCCCTTAACAGCTATTTGCCTTCTTTAGATGGTTGCTCTAAATAACTCCCACCCTTTGTAAAAGGGCTGTAAAATTGTAATCAAGAGTATCAGTCTTCCACATTCAAACCAAAGCAAGAGATGGGTCATGGTCACAGAAGCATTTTAAATGCCAAGATTTCAATTGCATGGGAAAATACTGACGTTGTTGAGGTCAATCATTAAATTTCTATCAGATTAAAAAGTCAGAATTTCACCAAAAGACTTTAAGGGTTACCTCATTATCACCAAGACATAATAAAATGAATATATTTCAGAGAGTGAAACTGATTTCACCACAAGTTTTTTTGACCAGCTTTTTGTTCTGTTTGAGTTTCATTATTTGAACAAAGTACTGACTTTGACCGCATTCATCTGTCTGCCTTCAGTTAGTGTCTCCTGCAGCTTGGACACAATGTTCTGTGGGTTTTTCTCCAGACATGAAATCAATAATATTAAGTAGGGATGCATTTTTCCATTTGAATGCTTGAAGCTGTTGTCAGAGCATTTCTCGAGTTCAACCAACCATCTTACATTTAATGTTGAATCTTCCTTTAATTTTTGTCCTTTGTATCTGCTTTTGAAGCAGTTACCATATAATCCCTGGCTCTGACGAGGGGTATATCCAGGTTGAAATATTTCAACCATTTCACTACATTGCTCTCTTAATACTATACTGAAAATTATATTCCTAACTACACCCTAGATTTTTCTTTTCACAGAGTAGGTTAATCATTGATGATCTTCATCAAAGAAAAGACAGTTCTTAAGTGAGGCTTGCTTTTGCAACAAGTTGGGCAAAGATTAAAAAAGCTAACCCCCTTTGATTTTTGCAAAAGTCTGTAATTTCATCAAACTCGAGTTCAGTTCTGGTTCTTCACTATGGAAGACATTACTTTAGGCACACAGAGGTGCCTGCTGTGAATGTCCCATATTAGTGTGAGTGTTAGTGCACACGTGCCCTTGTGCCGCCACCTCCATGTAGTGTGGCAGCATCACATTGAGCCGGGTGAGATGGAAAGGGCCCTGAGCACAGGGAGAAGAGACAGAGCTATAAGAGTGCAAAATCATCCCAGTAGTTTAGGAGTGTGGGACAGAAGTTGGTCATCTTCAGTGATGAGGATCCCAAGTGATTGCTGATTCTTCTGCTTCACTTCCTTGTGCATGCAACAGCCATTTCCTGGTTATCCCACTCTTCAAAAGGCTTGCCCTTCCCAGAACAGCCCAGGCTCACAATAAAAAATGTGCTCATCATGGCTTATATAAGAGCAATTTAGGTTTAAAGTTACAGGCCAGAAAACCCCAGCGCAGGCCTTGCACATGTCAATAATTGCGTGTTTCTTTCCCATCTGAGCTTCCCGGGTTTGTAAGCTGTGATCTTTTGCCTCAGCAGACTGCTGTTAGTCACTGAGTACCTTCCTTGGCTCCCCCCATGGAGCCCTCTGGCCTTGCAGCAGGCGTTTCTGGGGCACATGGGAGTGGCTGGGCACTGCAGAAACTGAGGCAATGGTACCTGGTGGCATTAGAGGACAAGGAGAGGGTTCTGATAGCCTTTCCATACCCATTCCTGCAGGGAATGCCAGAAGTTGGGGTTTGTCTCTCTGCCCTACCTGAGAAGAAAAGAGCTCGGACTATGGGCACCCTCCATCCCCTTTTGTTGTAACTGCTGCCCTCTGCAAGTGCGTAAAGAGTGCAAGCAGGAATAATGGGCAGTGCAAGGATGAGGATAGCTCCTTGAGGAGAGAGAAATGGGGTTTGGTTTCTCATCATGGGTGTGCAGTGTCATTAGAAGAAGGTGCAAGGACCCTTACCCTGATTGGATTGGAGCCATCTGTCTGTATTCAGGTTCTTCTGTCCTGGTGGTGCCAGTACCAGGAGATGAGGAGTGGCCATGCCTTTTTCTGCTCCCTGCCTTTTCCATTCAAGACATTTATTTGTAGCCCTTCCATCACTCACTCCTTCTCATTTCCTTCAATTTAAGGCCCATGGAGCATGACAGATTCAAGCAGCTCTGACCGTTCGCAGATCAACAGCTTTCCCGCTTACTGCGACAGGCATGAGGAATGGCCACCTCCTGAATTCAGCACCACGAGGCCTGAAAAGTAGCAGGAGTTTTACAGGCTGTTTGGGATGTTATCAAAGAGCCTGCTCAACCTTCAGAAGTTCTTACACACTGGTAGATCAAGTCTCGCTGAGTTCCCCCCTTTGCCACCCCAGCCGTGCTTTGGCATTTTAGAAGACAGCAAGAGTTCCATTATCATGGTACAGATGTCTCTGCTGGCTAAATCACAGTCTCTGAGATTCCAGCCATGACTGAACCCTACAGGGTGCAAATGGGGAGCAGACCAAGGTATATTCTGACACAGAATGTGCTGTCTGAAGTGGATCTGGGCTGTAGCAATAACCCTTTGTTAATGTGCAGCAAGAAATCACACCACTTCCCTTGTCCCTAATTAAGAGTGTCAGAGTGACTTGGCTTTTGATTGCAGTGAATTCTGATCATCTGAGGGAGGAGAAAGAGAACTCTGAGACACAATGATAAAACCCATTCAGCCTCCCACTCAGCAAATCACAAAAGTTTTTTTACTTTAAATTTCATATGAGCTCCACAGGGAGACAGATCTTCAGTGCCCAGAGCTACCTGACATTTTAATAATATCTGATCATTATGTGGAGCCTTTCATCCCAAAGCATTTTCCCTGAGTATTTATACTGCACACGTATACAGGAGTCATCCTGTCATTTCTAGTGAGGAATAACATTCAGCCTTATACATATGCAGCTGTGTGCTTAACCCACACAGTGTGCAAGGCAGATTGGCTTGTCAGAGCACTCAGGCTCCCCCGCAACCACCTGAAGGATGATGGGCCACCTCTGCTTCAGCCACAAGCCTGCCACTGCATTCCTGGGGGTTGTACACCACACTCACGCTCCTTCCAACCAGCTTTCACAGAATAGACGGAAAAAATGTGACAGAAGCAAGAAAGGGGCTTCAATATTCCCAAGATCCACTCTTCATAGAATGGTTTTCATTGGAAAGGGCTTTAAAGATCATCTAGTTGCAATTGCCTGCTGTGGGCAGGGACACCTTTCACTAGACGAGATTGCTCAAAGCCCTGTCCAGCCTGGCCTGTAACACTTCCAGGGATGGGGCATCCACAGCTTCTCTGGGCAACCTGTGCCTCACCACCCTCATAGTAAAGAATTTCTTCCTTGCATCTGATCTAAACATACCTTCTCAGTGCAAAGCCATTCCCCCATGTCCTATTCCAACATGGCCTTGTAAAAAGTCCCTCTCCAGCTCTCCTGTGGTCCCCTTTAGGTATGTGAAGGTATTCTAAGGTCTGCCCAGAGCCTTCTCTTCTCCAGGCTGAACAACCCCAACTCTACTGTCTTCACAGGAGAGGTCCTCCAGCCCTCTGATCATCTTCATGACCTTCCTCTGAAATTGCTCCAACAGATCCCTGTCCTTCCTTTTTTGAGAGCCCCAGAGCAGATGCAGCACTGCAGGTGGGGTCTCACCAGAGCAGAGCAGAGCACAGGGGCAGAATCCCCTCCCTCTCCCTGCTACCCGTGCTGCTTTTGTTGCAGCCCAGGATACATTTGGCTATCTGGGCTGCAAGCTCACATTGCTGGGTTGTGGTGAGCTTCTCGTCAAACAATATTCCCAAATTCCTCCAAGGAGCCTCAGAAAGAATTTCTCATCCTGATCAAGATCCACTCCAAAGGAATAAGAACGCCAAAGTGTTTAAGTAATGTTTGCATATTCAGATGTGGAGATTCCTGAAGTTAATATCTTTCAGATACAAAACCATGATGAAAACCATTCAGTCTCATAAAACATTTAAGATTTGTTTTCCCTGCCTGTTACTTCTTTTTATTTCAACAAAGACATTTTCAAAACTTCTACAAGTCCCAGAAAGGAAACAAACTGGTTTTGGTTTTTTTCTCTCTTTAACTTTTCTTTTAGAAGTGCTTCATTCTAGAGGAGATTGAAAGAGCAATATTTGTGCTAAAGACCATTTGAAAGGGTTTTTACAAATTCTCAGTCTCAAGTAAACATGAAGTATCTCCTCCTACCATGACTTCAGGAGAGCTGGTGGGCAAGTGATGCTTTCATTCAGCCAGCCATTTGTTTGCTGCAATTTCCTAAAACAAAGTGTGCAAAGTGACAAGTACCTTTTGTCTTGCAAAGCAACCACCTTCACATCACATAAAACATCTGTGTTAAGTTACCAGGAGCCTACACATAAATCCAGCTTTAGAAAATGAAGCAATCTGATCATACTTTTGAAAATGAGCATAAAGTAACTTTCATATTACTCATCCGTATTTTGCATATGTACATTCCCATAAAATAAACATGCTCAAATACAATGAGAAAAATATAAAGAGATAGTTTCAATGAGAAAAGCATTTTCAGATTATTGCTAGTTGCCTAAACTCAGCAGGTGAAAGTTATAATAGTAAAAGCTTTGTAATGAAAAAGTTAAAAGCATCTCTCTGGCAAATGGATCAGAAAAATAGGATGTCAAGAGCACCATAATGCAATTAATCTTCAGTCCTGAAAATGCCTCTATTACGTAGGATAAATCAGATAAACACACCTAAGATCCATCCATTTGAAGTTTTTCATTCACAAGGTCTTATATTCACAGTTCTAATTTTTCTACATTGCTGGTTCTATAATTTTAATGCCAGATAATTTTTCAAGTTGTCAACTGTTCATTTGTTAATACCAGTGCACTCTTAAATTTATAATAATGGTAAATCCTATATTAGTGTATTTTAAAAGTAAATTTCTATATGACTGTCCCCTAAAAGTAATTACAATGTGCTGTTGCTGACAAAACTGACACTGGCTTCTTGCACAGAACAAAATGAGTTACCAAGTTTAGGCTTGATTTGAAGGAAAAGTTGACACCTGGTGTCTATAATTTCTAATGATAGACCAGTCATACTCACCAGCAGTGCAGCATATGGCAAATATGTCCTTCTGCATCACTAGGTACATTGTAGAAGTAGAAGGATCTTGTAAGACCTGGAAAAAAAACACTGAAAAGCAAAGGCTTTTTTGATGAATTGTTGACCTGGTGCTAACTCTGACAGTGGCACTAGTTATTTGTGAGAGCTCTGGTTTTGGGCAGATGGTTGGATGCCTCATTCCTTGCCTTATTGTTTTCATATGTAGTGCAACACTGCAAATTTTACTGTAAACTGAGTTATCCCAGTGCAAACAGAAAAGGCTAAGAAACCTCTCTGCATATAGACAGTGTGTCGTAAGGTCATTTAACTTAGTGCTAGCCACTTTACTAAAATAAATTCTTAGGCTGTGAGGAGGCAGGACCATGCAAAAGATAATCTTTCTAGGAAATAGTTAATTCACTAGCACAAGGTAATTCATTTGAAGCAACAAAAGAATGATATTAATCAAAAATTATGAGCAATTTTCTAGTCAGAGTATTTTTAGAAGAGTAGTCAGCAGAGAGTGAGAAACAGTCATTGAAGAGGACAGACTGAGAGAAGAGCTATGTAACACACATTATGTTTGTGGAGAATTTTAAGTTACTTTTAGGGTTCAGACACTCAACCAAATTTTCACACATCACATCACAACTGCATGTAGCCTGTGAAGGGGAACAAGCTCCATTAAAGAAAGATTTAGAGACCTTTGGCCCCAACCAAGTATTGCTGCTTTTGGGAGATGCTGAATCCTGCAGCCTGACAGAGACAAGGTGATCACAGCTTCATGGAATCAACCTGCAGCTACACTGAGCACATATTCCTTGCAGAACAGAGAGTCCCTCACCCAGGAAAAGAGAAGTTGAGTTTAATGAGTGTTATACACTGATCAGTGCCTGGCTTGGTTTGACAAGTGCACGGACCATCAATCTGTTCACATGCAACCGTTCCCTTTTATTCCCTCCCAAGCTGCTGTGCTCCCTCCCTTTTCCTGCCTTTTCTTACCCTGCTGAGGACACACAACTAAGTTTTGTACAACCCCATGATTCTCTTCTCCTACATTCCATAAAAAAAATCCCGTATTCCTACAGGCAGTGCTCCCTCAGTCTGTAAGATGTTCGAGAGGTGGACTGATGTTGATAGGGGTCACGTTTGACCCTTGGGGTGGATGCCTTCCTGTGACAGCCCTGGAACGAGCTGGGTCAGGGGACTCTGCTGTCTCTGATTAGGTTATCATATTTTCCCCATCTGCAATGGTGCCTCTGTACTCCTTTGTGCTTGTGGAAATAAGACTTGAATCACAAGTATCACAAGTCTCGAGCAAGTGATGGTGGTTGGAAGATTCCTTCAGCAGGGGACGGAGGCACCTCTGTTGATAAGGGTGCAGGAGTGGGATGTTGCAGAGAAACTGCTGAGCCATTGGACTGCTACCTTTTCGTTGTACATCCATGTGCTCTGCCACTGCAGCTGATCCTCCTCTGAGTGGAAGGTTGAGCTAGAGATCTCCCAAGGTCATCTGCATGATTTTGTGGTGCTGTGTTCATCTGAGTCACAATCGCTGCCTGTGAGTATACTCATACATTGCCACATTTGCAAGGAAATTTGATTTAAGTTAAATTTAAATAAGCTCTTTCACTGTAGTTTAGCTCAACTTGGATTGAATAATTTTGAATTCACCATGGATAACAACACAGATAAGGACAGAGCTCATTCTCAACTGACAACAGTGCCAAGCTGTCAGAAGTTGTCCTGTACCTCAACCTTGCATGTCCCCATAAATTTAAGATGCCTGACTTGATGTACATTGAAACTGTTGCAAGACTTCCATTCACTTGATTGGAAATTGAATTATGCTCCACTCAGGTTAAAATTGCAAGATTAAATTTTCAGGTGTGGGTCTGAAGTACATTTAAAGAAAGACTAGCAAAGCAAGCCCAACTATACCAGACTTCAGGAGGGTCACAGATAAATGAAAATAAATTAAATATATATAGTTCTTCATGTTGCAGACCAGTTTCTACCCAAGTTTGCAGTCAGAAAGTTTGGGCAAACACACTTGAAGTCCAAGTCCAGTTCTGTGGGCTCAGAGCAGGTACATCTATGCCTCTCAATACCTTATAGGCTGCAGATTTGGTATCACATGTGCATGGCTCTTTCTTCCATCAGAATTTTAAAATTACCTTTTATTTCCAACCTCACAGCATCTCTCTGGCTCGCTGTTAATAGCCTGCAAGATTTTTGCTTATGTTTCAGATATATAGTTTTTTCTCCTCCTACTCACTTTCTCTCGTAAATCCCCTGGCTGATGAGAAAGTGTGGCATATCCCTTACATCTAACAACATTCAGCAGTTGCTGTGTCATGTGCCTGCTGTGACAAACATCTCGTCTTTCCTTATTCTGCCACTGTTTTAATGCCTCAGACAATTGGCTTTGTACGTACAGTAAAAATGCAAACTTTTCCAGAGGCTGCTAGGTTTATGGGATTTTTACTGGGTCTTCCACAAGACACAATATTATTTTTACCACCTCACCACACAATTCTGCAGAATTCCATAGAGTACAACAAAGAAAATGAGGTCTTCGAAGGCAGTACGCAAGCAGTCATCATTCCCCCTAGATTCAAAGATAATTATCAAATACTTGGATTACTCAGAGTGGAGGGAATATTTCACCTCTTTGGATGTCACTGCAGCCCGGTCACATATCAGGTATCTTCAGTATCACATTCATTAAATCCTATATTCTGCCTTTCGAGTAGAGTCCTGAACAATAGATGATGTAGAACTGCGCTCTGGCAGGAGGAGTTTTCAGGTAGGGCAGCTACTCTGCAAGCCCTGTTCAACTCTTATTTATGGAGAATATCAAATCCTCACTCCCCCCCATTTTTAGGGATGCTGGCTAGCATATGTTTTCAGGCAAGAGCAAATATTTTATATTGTCTGCCTTTTTTGGACTGGTTCAAGACTGACCTGAAGGGGATTAATGCTTTCTAGGTTGGGAACTTTTTATTTAATATCTTACTTTCCCATAGGGGAAAAAAGAAACCAATAAAGGAGAGAAAGACCCAAGTCATCCGGCCCGAGTATCTGGAGCTTTCTGATCTGCTAGAGCCCTGGAGTGCAGAGCTAGCATTTTGTTCTTACAGGATCTGTGACTATCTTCTGTAGAAAGTCACCTCAGGACCTCTGTGTCTCTCTCTGGCAAGTGCATTTCTCACAGGAGTCACTCTCTCATTTGCTGTGTCTTCAGTGTCCAACCCAGCTGCTCCCTGGACAGTGAGACCAGGCACCTTTTGCAGCAGTATACTTGCCCATGCCTCTTCCAAAAGAATTTTCTTACAACAGAAGCCAAGATAGTTGAGTGAGTGATGCAAACCAAATTTCTCTCCCGCCTTACCGCCAGGCTTTTATACATCCATGTGCAAAACTGCCATGTATGACTCTCCACAGCTATCAGATCTGTATCAATAGTGGTGTCAGAGATCGGCTTGTGGAGGTGAATAGTCCATCAGATAAAATTGTTATTTGCTGTTCTCCATTTCATCCAGCAAGTTCTCCTGAAAGTTTTCCAGAAATGCTGTTTTTCCCTCCCTGGTTCAAATGCAGGGAGCCCTGAATCAAAATGCTGGTCCCAAGGGGTATCTGCAGAGCCACAGGGTTTTCAATTCCATGAGGGAAATTCATGTCTTTTCATCATCTGCTGATGGATGAAAGTGTCATTTTCAAGAAAAAGCTCTAAGCTGACAATGGTGAGAGCATCACACAGAATGTTGCATTCATACTGAGCAGCTCTGGCACTGTCGTCATCAAATTGGTCCTCCACGTTTTCCAATACCTGACATAATTCATGAATAATAAATAGGACCAGGTCCCTAATGATCTCCAGGTGTGATTTAACCTGGATTAAGCCTTTCACATGTTGCATTTAGTTCTTGCAAGGTCATTTCATTTCTAATAAGTACCAGTTTGCACATGCTCAGCTGTGTTCTTGTCCTTTACTGCAGTAACTGACAGATGGTAGCAAAATATTCCTTTTATAATGAAACCTGCTGAAGGAGACTGCTTAGGGCCTCAGAAAACATAATTTGCCAGATAAAGAATGGTCTCCAGGAAAGAAAGGAAATACTGTAATGTAGTATATATTAAATAATTTTCCTCAGGCATCTGGTGATCAGTAGCTTTTTCTCATGTCAGAGAGGTGACCTAACTGTTTTTTTTTCCCAGTTATTTATTGCCTCATTCACCTTTGTACTCTTAAAAGTCTTGTTTCTGTGGGTTGACATAAGTAATGCCTCTAAAAATGTGTAAATTAACTGCATGAGGATTTGTTGTAGAGGCTTCATAGGTACCAGATTTGTATCTGCAGTATGTTGTCAGATTCTTAAGGCTTTCACTTACACTATAATTAGCCCAGTTTCTGGGTGAATCTCACACCCGTTTTTCAGACCCAATTATGCCATTTCTCTTAAACCACTATTAATTCCTAGCAGCATTGCTACTGAATTCTGGTCTACTTTTTGGCTATGCACACCCTGTATTTTCTCATGGCCTGTGCAGACTTCTTTTGGCAGCTGAATACATCAGAGTGGTCTGATTTTATCACCTTCTGTGAGGCAGGTAGCTCTGGATGACAGAAACCTCTCCTTTTCAAGCCTCCAAGAACCTGCAACTTTCTTCTAAAGCCAGTGGTTTGCTGAGTATCTATCTTTGCTGCTCGTTTCCTCAGGCTTCCCCATAAAATTTTTTTTTACTCTTTTATCCTCTGTACCAACACACAGCTAAGGAAGCCTTGACGTGACTTCCTTTAGCATCCATTTACACTGTCCTATAAATCATACAAAACGTTCTGCACAGGCTCAAATCTGGGCATTAAATGAGAATCCATCTGTTCGTTGCTCCCAATGGGGTTATAGTTTCTTTCTCTGCACCACTGCTTGACAAAACTTCTAATCCCACCTGAAAGTGCAAGTATGCTGTGTTTGGGGCCTGTTATATCAAATACACATCTCTCTGCTCTCTCCTTCCCCTCTCAGGAATTGCTATTTTTAGACTGCTTTTTTATCTCTGATGAAGTCAAAGTTACATCTTAACCTATACAAGCTCTGGTGGCATATGCTGCTCTGCTTTTCTGCTGCACTATCATGAAATCTGTCATCCAGCTCTGTTCTGATCTGTAACCCCCTCGTCATTACTGCCCTCTTGGAGAAAGTCATGTAAACACCTCTCTTATTTCAGTTCCTTGCCTGGGTTTCCTTTCACTGTTTTTGGATGTCATGGCCAGCAGTAGATCAGAATTTGCATTAGCCTTTGGCTCTGTCAGGAGGGGAATCAACAGTGCTGGACAATTTAGAGCATGCTGCTGCTGCTATAATGTGCCGTGTGCATTACAGCACTACAGCAGTGTTAGTGTCAAGGTGATGTAGCTGCCAGAGCACCCAGGAACACCATTATTTTAAGAAGGGATCACTGCCAGCTTCTGAACCGCAGACTCCCTAAACTGAAATACACAACTAAAAAGTTACTTCACTTCTGCTAACTAAAAAGGCAGCAAAGGCTGGCATGTGCACAACTACACAGAGATCTCTGGCCAGGAGAATGCCTCAGCTGGCCATTACACCTGCAACAAACCCCAGAGGAGTCAGTGGATCTCACCCCTCCTTCAGTGTGAGCCACAGTCTGTCAGAGCCCCTTGTTGCTGGGGGCTAAGGGTGCATGGATGTCACTCATGTGCACATAGAGTTCCTTAGGTGGCACATGGCAGCTTGTTCCTCCTTGCAACACGAAGGAACACTTGAAGCCACGATGCATCTGAGCCATCAGGCGCTGCCTATCCCACAGCTGCCCCTTGGAGCAAGCCTATAAAGAGCACAGGCCACGTCACTGGGAGGATTTGGGTTATGCTGTTTGTTGTTTCTTTTTTCTTTTTCAATTGAGAATGAGGAAGTGTGTGACTCTTTTTACCAATCTCACAGACTGTGAAGCTTTTAGTCACCCATGAAGAGGCACATTCGACATATTTTGGAGTTTATGCCTTTTTTTAGCATGGATTATTCACACCTTCAGAAATGCCTTAGAGCAACCCAAGCCCAGTGTCCCTCCTTTATTGCCAAAAATGCTTGCCAAGAATTTTGGAACAAGGCACCACCCCGAGGGCACATCCCAAAGGAGCCACATCGTTACACCAAATACTACACATTTGCTTGCATTTAAGGCTGCCCAGTCCCACGCAACCTCCAGCAGCTTACCTTGACTCCCTCAAACAGAACAAGAGCACCATTCCGTCACAGTCCCACCTCACGCCATCAAATCTGCAGCGCCATGCTCTCTGCCTGCGAGGCTTTGCATGGAGCTGCTGAGCATTTCGCAGAGCAGATGCGGCACTGTGAGTCACTGTGAGTTCTCGCACATTGGCTGCTCCATGGAAACAGCCCGTGGATCTGCTCGGATATTGCGCAATGCACTGTGAGGCTGCTTGTGTGCCTCGAAATAATTTATTTACTTCAAGTATACCCAGCCACACAACTGCCTGGGTACTTCTGATGGAGCTTCTGCTGTGTTATCTCCTGGGTGAAATTTGGGTGGTTCAGGCCACCTAGTTCCAGAAAAAAAGAGCTGAGAGTAGGAGCCTTGACTTACTTGCCCTTCAGGTTGGCTCAGTCCTTAAAACAAGGTAGCCTTATGCAAACCACCTGTTAGGAATGGTCTTCCTGGAATGTGCCAACCCCCGAAACATGCCTGAGAATAGCTTGGGATGGGCCAATGGCAGGCAGTGGCTGAAGAGTGTAACAGGGCAGAGGGTTGTGGTCTAGTAGCTAGAAATGTTGTTAGCGACTGCTGAATTTACTCTTATGGCTGTAGCTGAATGTTTCCATCCATGTTCCCTGGAGGCGATCTTGGTTTACAGCTTTAATAGCTACAAAATGTGAGTTTTCTGACCATCCCCACACTTTATGGCACAGTCTCTCCAGCTGTTACAATGAAGAAGCACTAACAACAAAGTTATTACTTACTCCACAAGCAAAATCTTTCTTCTTGGCAGTACTTGGCATAAACGTAGTTCAAAATGTGTCTTAATATTCTGTAAACAAATCAATTATTTATAATTGTCTTGTCTATAGATGTGAATTAAAGTAACGATTTTTTTTATAGAGTTGAAAGGAAGCAGACAAGTTTAATTGAGGTAAATGAAATCTACATGACCACCTGTTTGTTTTTTTAAACTTTATAGGAAATCAATGTATTGACAGTAGCATTGGTTAACCAAGACAGAGAAAAAAACTCAGAAAAACGAAGCCCGGGTCTAAAATCAGAGAAAGAGGCACTATTAATAGGTAAGATAAACCCAAAGAAGATTTTTGATAACTAAATGCCTTTTAACAGGTTTCTGTTTTGCATATGTGTTTACACACATCTTTGTGCTAATAAAAGTAAAAAAGAAATAAAATAGACTTTTTTCCATCTATGTTTAGAATGACTTTCAGTAAGAAAAATCCTAAAATACAAGTGAACTTTGCCTTTCTGAAAAAATCCGCTGTTTAATGAAAGAATTTCAGGTATGAAGAAAATTGCAGGATCTGCATTTAGATTCAAAGTGTGAATGTATGATGACTTTATTTACATCAAGATTCAGCAGGCCAGAGTTGTATAGCTTGTTATACGATTATTAGACAAAGTGGTGAAGGAGAAGGGGATGGAAATAATATTAGTAAACTACCAAGCAAAAATTATGTATACTGCATGTATTAAGCAAGCCAGATTTATGCCTTTGACATTAGGTGAGGGAATTAGCAATATGAATATTTATAAAGAATACCACAAGGACCGTCATATCCTTTACCTAGAATAAAATCTTTCAAATAAACTCTTAAAGAGTACCTAAAGCTAAGCCTTCTAGGCAGTGGGCCAGCTAACTGGTGTCAGGCATTTAGCCACACAGAACTGGCTGTACCCATGCTACCCTGGGAGGGAACATGCCCCATTTATACCGGTGCATATTTTGCATTTGGGTTCAGTGGGACAGGTTTTCATGGAGCATGAAGGCCCACAGTCCAAAGCGTGCCCTGTGGCATGGCAATAGAAATGTTGACCTGAAAGAACAGGTTTAATTTCTTTGGTTTGGTCTTTTCACACATCAGTAATATCCTGCTAAGTGATAGTTCCAAAACTGCCTTAATTTGTTTAAATGCAACTCATTTTCGTCACCTAGGCATCAGGAAAATCGCTGGTTTATTGCTGAAGCACAAATTCAGCAATTCACAACTTCAGTTCAGACCAAAGAGGTCATTGAAAAGTGAAGAATGTATTTAAATGTTTAAAGTGCTTGATTCACAAACTCCCTGTGACTGGTGAGATGCAGAACAGTGGAATGTACAGAAATGTTTGAGTTTGTTGAATTCTGTTTATTGTAATAAAATCTGGAACTTTTCATTGCAGGGGATAGTACTTGGTCTGTTCAAAGTTCATTCTGTGCGAAGGACGACAAGCATGGGGTTTTAGGAACAGAATAACAAACTTTATTTTCTAGGTCATTCACTATTTGACTGTGACAAATGGTGGCAGTGTCCCAAAGTGGGTCCTGTACATCTGCTGTTCAGTGGCACCCTCAGATAAACAGAATAGTCTCAGTTCAGATATTACCAGTCACAATACCCCCGGCAACTGACTCATTGTTACAGTTCATGGATAAAAGATTCCTCAAGATGAATTTCATGTTACCTCTTCCTCTGAGGCATGATCAGGGGTGGCAAAGGAAAAATGGGCCTTGCCTCCATCCATTCACTATATTTTAAAAAATACAATGTTGTCTTGGAGGAGAAGAACATAAAAGAAAAAAAAATTACTAAAAAGTTATCATGGAATTCCAGTCAATAACTACAAAATATTGACAAATTACTTCTTATTTACATTATATGAGAGAGCTGGCTTTGAATACCCTGAATTAAAAAGCCTTGGGAACCACATAACAGATGCAATGACACTGGTAAAATGTGATTTGGGTACAAATTGGATTTCCAGTCATCCCATCCATGTGTGATGGTCTTGGCTATTGCTTCTAGAGCTCTTTTGAGGTCGCTTGTAGTCACCCACAACACAAAGAAAGTCACTGCTGCTAGGACTTGCCATAGTATAAAATTAAATACATGCAACTTCTTATGCAGGACCAGAAGTCTGTAGATGCTGTTTGAAAAGTGGAGGAGGAAAAAAGGTGTTCTTTGCAAAGCCAGTCTAAAATGCGTTAAATATTGCTTATCAGTTTCAACCACGGCCAGTACTTGGGGAAAAATGAAATCCAAGATTATCCTAATTCATTCAGCATCAAGAAAGCAGTATGGCCTGCAGTACACAAGATACAGTGACCCATTTTTGTCATTTGTAAGCATTTTTAATCCTGGTGTTTATGATTTAAGTATAAGAAACTTCCCCTAGGGTGGTTCAGCTAAGAAACCCATCCAAAGAGAGTTGAAAATATTTGTTCTGATTCTTACAGTTCAGCACTCCCCAAACAGCAAGTAACACACATGCCATTTTGTATTTTCACTGTTTGCTTAGAAGTGGAGGAATTGGATAGTGCTTTTAATAGCAATGCCCCAAATCTTGTTTTCTCTGGTCATCGTTATTAATGCTGTCACTTGATTTTCACAGCAGAAAAAAATCTCTAGACTTAGATCCTGACTCCTTCTAAGCCACTTTTATTCCCATACCTTTTATAATCATCCTGAAAACAACAATTAAGATAGAGAGAACATGCTCTCTCTTAAGAAAAAATAAATAAGCAAATGTGTCATAAAGGATTTGTGTTTTCTTCAGCAGCAGTTAGGGGTAATACGGATTAAACACTTTTCATAACCAGCATCTGCATAATTACTAGAAAAATTTGAGGGAGTGTGGGTTCTGACACAATTGTATGAAACATTTTCACAACAGCGAATCCAGTGAAGGGGAAAAAAACAATAATTTTACCATTACAAAATCCACAATTTTATATTGGTAAATCAAGCATAAAATTGGTAGTTGAAATGCTCCCAGCAAGGCTTTGTTTAGAAATTCCTTTATTCATCAGTATATTATCTTGGTCACTTACTTGCTAACTGCTGTCATTCCTGAAGATGAGCTATTGTATTTAGCATGCTACTATGACTGTATTAAAAATGTGCTGTTTTGTTATGTTTATTGGGTTGTGCAAGAAAAATAAGAATTATAATTCATACTGAAAAACTTGTGAGAACAGACTCTTCAGAATTATTTTGCCTATTTTAATGATGCAGTGTCTGAGGTAATTTCAATACTTTGTCTGCATTTGTTTTTAATACAGGTATCATATCCACATTTCTTCACGTCCACCCTTTCGGAGCCAATATAGAGTATCTTTGGTCTTATATGCAGCAGTTGGACTCAAGGGTAAAAAAAATTTAATCAAAATCTGTTTTCTCTTTAGAAATACTGTATTATTCTTTACTGCAGGTTAAACTCTTCACGCATTTCCATTAGAAAGATAATGGGATATGGGGCTTGGGGGTTTGCAGTCTTTATTCATTTGCAAATTACAGTGCACGTGCTTGTGTTGAGGTCTTTGCCTCGCACTGCTTAGCTATTCTTTGTGGCACAGAAGAGCAGAGCTCTAAATGGCAAAGGCTAGCAGCTGATTTTATGACACATGATTCTGAAATATAGCAGAAGAGAAAAAAAGCCATGGCCATCAAACTGTGCAGTTTTTGGAGATGGCTCTTTATTCTTTGAAAAGTTGTTAGTTGTGTGTCACACTGAAGCAAACTTCATGAACACAGGAATGGACCACGTAACACGTCCTTTGTCTCCATGTGGAAGCAGAGATGACCTCATAAAGGAATTGGGTGACCCTACGGCTAATTTCAGTGAAGCTGTGGCCAAGACAAAAGGGAGGCCAACACAACACAGTGTGCAAAGTGTTTAAGGCATCAGTTCATACAGCCCGCAGTCAACACATGCCTGTAGGATAGGATTCTTTGACTTTTTAATATCTGCTGTAGAATGAGATGAAACCAAGCCCCCAAATGGGCCCGTTCCTCTGCATTGAATATTAAGCAAGTCAAGGGTGAGAAGCTCAAGTGTGAAATAGCCACCTTTGATCAGGTGAATGGTACTCCAAGTGCTAAAGAGTGGCTCTGCAGGATGCCAGGCTGCAAGAGACACTTAGCAGATGCAGAGGTCACCCTGCAGCCAGCCACAGCTCTGTCCCACATCTGCCAATACTTGGATGATGGTACTTTCCCAGGTCTTCTTGCAACACAGCTCCTTTGATGCTGGTCATGTTTTGTTCCTGAGCAGCCCTCTCAGCCCGTAGCTAAGATCACTTAGCCCATAGCTACAGTTCCCACTGCTGTTTCGATGGGCTGCTTCAATGGGCTGCTTCATGCTTCTGGACAATCCTGGATCCTTTCACTGTTTCTATGCAAAAGTGTAGAGCTAAAAGCAGAGCTTCCTGAGCTAGAATCTCACTGGAATTAAGACAGGCTGCATTGATGAGTGAGGAAAGATGATGAATTTGTTAGGCACTGCCTTCAGGCCACGGCAACTCAGGTTTGCTAGTGCTTCACAGCCCACTGCCCCCCACAATGAAAAGGGAGTAGGGGATGGAGATGGTAAAAAGAGGTGAGAAACCGGTGAATTTTAAATACTTTTTAAATGTCGGGTGTTATCAAGACCTGATGCACCCTGAGCTTCACACCTCCAGCTATTCCTCTTCTACTTGTCTATGGCTCTGCATTTCCCTTTATGTGAGGAAAAGTTAATCCTCCACGGTTCCTGCAGCACCCAGTCTGCCCAATCTCCCCAGTTATCCTTCAAGTCCTTCCTTACCACAGCATTTGGCTAAGTTTCAACTGTTTTTCCCCCCGGATGACCCCTCCAGCTCTGTATCTCTAGAGTGATAGCAGCAATCATCCAAAATATGGACTCTTGGAGCTCCAAGCCGTGCTGCTCACTGCTTTTGCCCAGTGAGCTCTTCCTCTTTCTCCCCCTGCACTGCTGTGGTCCCTTCTTGTGCATCACTGTGGGCTGTGTCCCGGAATTTCTGCTCATGTGAGTAACATGTTGGCTTCTGTGAAGCTGCCTGGATCAAGCTCTTGACTTGCAAACAGAGCCCTCAAGGAAGGAGCATTGTCTCCATCTCTGCAGCTACCACTGGACCTACCTACTACATAATAAACACAAGCTGCAGAATTTGACCCCGTTGGTTTATTTTGGAAGCAACTGCTTGTAGAAACAAATTACTTTTTAATAGCACGATCCAGAGATGCAATCTCAGAGATGAATTTCAATTACTTTCCGTGGTTAGGCTGTCATTCCTCGCCTGAACAGGAATGATAAGGTCAGCGTACCCGTGTGGGCTGAGGGCTCAGTATAGAGCTCAGATACATTGCACAAACGTAACCAGATACCCACTGCTGCCATGTGGGTACTTAAAAGATGGATTGGATCACTCCGGGACTTTAGACAGCCTCCAACGCTGAGTTTTGCCCCCTTTAACAAATCCTTTAATCTTTCTGCTGCACTAGCCTCTACAGAAAAATAAGAGGCAATAGATATTTTCTTGTCTTTCTTGGGTGTACTGAGGTATAATTAGCACATTTTATGTTTATATACTGTTTAAAAAAGAAAAGTTTTCACCATGGAAGGTTTCTACTAATATGAATACGTGGAAATATCATTATTTCCAGAGAAACCTTTCAAACCATGGAGATACCTGTGGATAACAGGCAGGACCCATTGATTTCCTTGCTGTTCCTTTCTTGTCCACCACTTTAGAAGCAGTAGGATAAAATGGTTCATGTTCCATGACTGTTCATTTCTTGTCTTCCCTACTGATTATACCAGGAAGGTTGCCTTTGCAAAAGTGTTTTGTGTAGTGAGAGCATCTTTCCCGTTAGGAAGGTGACCAGTCATTAAAGTTTCAAAATGATATAAACATCCTGACCAATGCAAAATTGGGAACTTTACTGCTTTATTATCTGGGGATGCTGAACTGGGTAAGACTGAGGGAAGATGGCTCCATGGATAGTCCGCCTTAAGTAACAAAAGGGAGCTGATTAAAGTGTTTTTGAAAGAGAAAAACTGATGGAGGTAGGAGAAGAATTCAAGAGCTCGTAGGCTGAGAAGAAGAGTAAGGTCCCATCTGCTTCCTCCTCCTCACAAGAACCCATGACTGTAGTTTTTAGATGGACTTCATACCACACTGTGGCCACAGCCCCGACACAGCAGTTGTCATTGCTTTGCAGTGGGATGCCACCTACAAAAGCAAACTTATTCCTGCAAGGAATCTGCACTTGCTTTGGAGTCTGGAAAGTCATGTCAGGCTAAGGTTAAAAAAAATAATAATGGTTGACTGCTTTCACATGGTCTGGATTCCTCTCCCCCGCACCCCTATTATATCTGTTCTTAATGTCTCCTCTTTACAAGCTACAGGGAATCTTTCTCAGTTTAATTTTACCTTTGTTTCTTTCTCAGATCTCTGCAAATGAGATAGAAATGCTTTTGATGAGACTGCCACGCATGTTTAAACAAGAATTCACTGGTGTAGGAGCAACACTGGAAAAGAGGTGGAAGTTTTGTGCCTTTGAAGGAATTAAAACTATCTGACTGTGACTAGTAATGAAGCTATGCAGAAGAAGAATTCCTAGAGCATGGCAGGGTTATAAAGTATTACAGTAAGAAATTTGGGTTTGGGCACATAGTAGTATGTTTTCCAAGTTATCCAAGACTAATTTTAGTTACATTTGTGACGTTCTCTTGTGAGTGGAAATGTAGTTGTGCACCAGTTCCTAAAATAAAATAAAATTTAAAAAAAAAAAGTTTCAAAATGTGACAGATTGTTTCCTATGAAAACTGAAGAAAGATACCACAGTCATAATGATTTCAAAATACTACATGTCCTACATCTAAGAAAAGCTCATTGAGCAAACAGCAAAGGAGAAAGATTGCCCAGTTATGGTCGCTAAGCTACAGCGATTTATATGTAATATGTAGTAGAACTCATTAAGTTTTGTTATAGAAAGTTCTTTCTGTTTAGTAAGAGAATTGAGTAATTTTACAGTGAGGAAAAGCATACCAAAAGAAAACTTGAAGATGTGTCTGAAGTTATTGTATTTTGTAAATTAAGTTATATGCTGTACCAGGGATTTTTGCCTTATTGAAAGAGGCCTGAAAATGTGATTGGAGTCCTCAAGAATGCTTTATCAAGAATATTATTTTTCTAATGTAACTATTCTCCATTACAAGTTCTTTTAACATGGATTGCATATCAATTTTCATAAACATGTAAATAAGGAGGAAACCAGTGTTACTGTATTGTATTTGGTATGTAACATTCAGGTTTATGCATCAAAATAAATATTCAGTTGCATTACTGTTACAAATTTTATAGCAGATATATTAATTTTTATCAATAAATATGACTTCTACCATATTGTTTGTGTAAGTTTTTCTTCTGATGTTTTTGAATTTTAATTGATCCAGCAACAGTCTCCTGGAACGTATCTTTCCCCTACCTGACCTATTAATTGCAGATAACTTGGTTAAATGAATTATAAATCGAAAAAGAGTTTGCAAGATTAGATAAGATTAAAATAATTTGAAGTATCAGTAGAGGAAGTACCAGCATGGACCTTTGACTTTTTTTTCCCCACAAGCAGATTGGTGAAAAACAAACACCTTCAAATTTCTTCAGGTTTTTTTTTCATCATTGTGTTGGGTAAGAACTGCTGTGGGTAAGAAACAGCAGCCCCCTTGGAGCCACAGCCCTGTGCAGGCAGAGGAGCCAGTCACAAGAGAGCTGATCCTATGAAGTGAGGCACCAACAGTGGGAAATATGGCGAATTGAAACAGAAGCAGGGAGTATCCACATACTTCTCAGAGGGATGTTTCACTCAGGTTCTTCAGTAAACAGCAATTAGTGTCAAATGCATGTAGTCGTGAAGGAACTCTCTGACATGGCTCCTGGTGATTGGTACTTTAGGACTTGCTTCTCTTCTGGCATCCACATGGAATATAGAAATATTAAATGAAATGCTAATTGTGTACAAAAGGGGAAAAGAAAGAGGCTTAGGAGGTGTATTATGGGAGAAAATTATGCTTTCAGGCAGTACACAAAATTTAAAAATATAAAGTACATCTCGATTATGGTTGCTATAGAGCCTGTGATAAGTTACTCAGGTGAAACTAGTAATTATATGCCATTTATGTTAATGAAAATTAACTAGTTTAATCCAAGCAACAACTCTTTCCTCTCTTGAGATCATACATTTTCATGAATAATTCTGGCAAAAATGTGTTAGGTCTGACAGCTTGTATTTAAGCATTGTAACATAAATCTGTATGGATGCCGCTCAGGCTGGGGAAAAGAGATGTGAGAAAACTTTCACTTCAGCTTACTCCATGCCATACTTATTTATTATATTCTGTCCTTCCTTTCTTTGTGTCCTTTTTTCCCTTTAGATCATTGTCTCTCTCACAAAACAACTTCAAATCTAGATAGTCAGAAAACATCTTATTTTTTGACTGAACCTTGTAATGTAATCACTGTATTTTCTCTGCATGTATTTTCTCCTCTTTTTATTTCCATGGGTTTTTCATGTCTGTCATCAGAGCTTTAGAAGGGTACCTTTTTAGTTCTTGTATAGTACAAGCTAAAATGGAACCTCCTTCACTGGCTTTTAGATACTGCCAAAGAGATCTAAACTTTGAGTATGAATAGCATATTCTGTAATATTGTAACATGTCAGCCAAGAGCTTGAAACTAAGGGAGATCCTCAATGAGGATCAGACTGGGCCCAAGAACTGGCTTTAACTTTTTGTGCTTTGGGGGAAACTGGATTATAATGTTGAGCTCCATCATTTAAGCGCTGAAAAGTTCTTATGATGACTCTTGGGGTATCCAGCTGCGAGTTCTGCAGTTAATACAATGAGATTAATAATAAGAAAGCCACTTTTGAAAGACATCTAGACTGGACATTAAGGAGCATTTCTTCGCTGAGATGGTGGTCAGACACTGGATAGGCTTCCAGCGAGGTGATCGGTGCCCCAAGACTGTCAGTGTTGAAGGGCATTTGCACAGTGCCTTTTAATGACATGATTTAACTTTTGGTAAGCCCTGAAGTGGTCAGGCAATCGAATTAGATGATCCTCATAGGTCCCCACAAGACCTAAGGAAATTTTCTGCAGCTCACTCAAGTGGAAGGAAGATGCACATTTGGCAAAGGCTCAAAGCCAGTTACAGTTAGCAGGATCCTCACAACAGTAGTGGGGAAAAAACAAGGAAAAGCAAAAGAGGCTAACCATGAGCTCAAGAGATGAGACTGAGGAACAGCCCAGCATCCAACTGAAAGCAATGGAAGAAAATTACAGCAATCCCCTCTTCTCAAATAGGGACTAGTGGAGCAGGAGAAGATTTGGTTTCTAGCTGCCCAAACATGCTGAGGCCATTTTGGAGGGAGTTGTAAGTTAGGTTGACCTGAGCTCCTGTTCTCCCAGGAGAGCTTTTCAGACCATCCTCAGCTTTGAACTGTTTTGGACTGATGGCTGGAGTGACTTTCATCGGCTTAGAGGGGCCAGCCTCTTACTGCACGGTATCTGATTCCCACATGAACGATTAAGAGATGCACTGTGCAAAACCTCTTGGAAAAATGTGCATCTCACCCTGCACATTCAAGGGAGGTAAGTGTAACCTCTCTGTTAAAACTGCATTTTATGTCCACAAGAGGTGTTTTATGTTTGATCATGTTTGATGAAGACTGCATTATCTCCATCACGGAAAAGGAAATTCTTAATATCTCCTCGTACGTAGCGGAGTCAATTGTTTATTGAAGTGTGTGTGTTTAGGGCAAAACTTGCATGTTTCAGGACTGCCAGAGCATCACATTCACTTAAGGAGCAGCTATACTGAGATTTAGAGAAAATCCTGTATCCAGCTATGCTACATTTAGCTACACATGATGTGCAGCAAATGCTGTGGAATGTAAAGCTAAAAATTGGTTGTAAGAGCATTCTGGGTGGTTTGTTTAAGTCAAAGTTCTGGTCTTGCAAGCATTGTTTTATTTAAAATCAGAATGACTTTGACAGTCAGTGTTAGTATGACAAAAATGTTCTGGGCTGATGTGAGTTGATTTGGGGAAGGAGGTTTGGGGAGAGAAGGAGGGAAAGGAAAGAGTTGGTTTTGGATATTCTTTTTATGCCTCTGGCACTAGTAAGTGTCCAAGTCTGATGTAGAACTGATGTCCATTTTGTCCATTTAACAAATACATCTCGCTGCTCAGCATTTGAAGTGGGAGGCATTTATAATTTTTTTTCTCCTTTTTTCCTTTTTTTTTTTTTTTTTTTTTTTTTGGTGAAGGTGTACAAGTTGAGTTGTCCCTTAACTTGTCACTCTGGTTGTCCTGCGAAGATCTGCAGCTCTTTCAATCTAACTTTTCCCTCATAAAGAAAATAGAAACAGCATCAAATTCCTTCTGGTTCTGTGTGTGACTGCTTGGACTGCGAAAAGTGACTAATGTATTTACTGAGTTAAAACTGAATATTTCAAGAACAAGTAAGTCTACTGAAAAAGCTGCCAAATGAGGAAGTTATGCTTACAAGGTACAGATCCTCTGACTATATAAATGCATTACATTGAATTAATGTAAATCATAATTTGTAAGCAAAATCAAATAGGTATGCTCAAGAGTACCTTTGATGGAGTGTTTTGCCTCACACTGGGTAACATTGTGCCTGTTCAGATTTAATAGGCTGACTCCAATGTTAGACACCTTCTCAGTAGGGATATTTGGGGGGCAGCAAGAGGAAAAAAGGATATATTCCTTTAAACCTAGCAGACAGCATTCCTGCAATCCTACCACAGACATAACCATTTGCTCAGACTTCTGGCTGGTAAGTACTTCTTGCCAATTTATGTACTTTTATACTCATAATGTTGAAGCCTAAAAAAACCCATTGACTTGGACTGCTCGTATCTTAGCCATGTCACTGTTAATTCTGTAGTGATCCCAGCAGCATATGGTGGATTGAAATACACCTCCCATAAATGCATCCAGCCATGATCAAGGTATCAACTGATGAAAAAGATACTTTTTTTGCTTGATAGTTTCTTAGAAGAGATTAGTGTTGCCAAAATTGGGTCCTAACTTCCTAACTTCATTTTTTCTGGCTCCTTTTAGCTAGTTTTGCTTTTCTCTGCAAGATTAAATAATCCTTTAGTACTGCATATTTTCTCCCCGTGAAGATATTTATACATTGTCTATTTACTTCTCAGTATTCTTTCTCATAAGCTAAACAGATTGAGTTTTTAAGTGCTTTGCTATAAAGCATTTATCTTCTTTTCCTCAAATCATTGCATCCTTTTTTTTAATATCCTTTCCAATTTTTCAAAACGTGCTTTAAAATGTGTGGAGAAAAACTGTTATTTGAGTTAAACTGATCAGTTTACAGCATACAGACACGCAGTCACATCTCCGCTCCAATTCAACTCTTTGCCTCCTCTTCCTGTCAGACTATGAGCTGATCACCAATGTCACAGCAGTAACACAAGTGAATTGCTGTCGTGTCATTCTCTTCATCCTGGTGTAAGAGATTCCTCTGCACAGATGTGTTTCTGTCTGCTAAATCCTGGCTTTTTTATCCCCACTGACAGGCTTGCTTGTGCAGGGGCAAAGGTCTCACCCCGCGAGGATATTTTGAGGTTTAGATCCTATGCACAGCCCTATTCTTTGCTGTGGGGTAGTTTTGGATAACTCTAGGATGTTTATAGCCTCTCACGATGTGAATGGGGTAATCAGATCTGCTGTCAGGGTGTTCGCTGATCGCATCAAGCATTCAGAGGGCAATCGCACAGCCTTTGTCTAGACTAGGGTTTAAATGCGTGTCATTAGCACATATTAGCTGATACATTTTAAAAGTCTGATGCAGACGAGGCATAATGCCTTTAATGTGAAAAGCTGGCTGAGTTAGGCCCTTGGGCATTGGCGTTGACACTGGTTTGTCTATTTTAGAATTTTAGAATAAGTTAGCTGAGGGCTTGTCTGCAAAGACCAGTTAATTTGGAAGAAGATAGGCTATGAATATAAAGGGCTGCTCCAGGACTTAAGACCAGAAAAAGATTCATTCTCAAGTAGTTGCTCTGAAATAGCTCAGTATAATAGTAATATACACTTAACTAGATAAGTTTTCTTCCTCTCTCTTTTTTTTTTTTTTTTTTTTTTTTTAGAACTTTCCCCGGAAAAAAAACTGTTCCCATATTAGAGTTGTTGTATTTAAAAATTAACCCTCTGGTGCATTTCTGTTTTTATCACTGCTCCTTACTGAATACAGCTGATTAGCCTGGTTGTGTCTGGGGAGGAGGCTGGAAAACTTGTATACTCTGCAGATCTGGTTGCTGACGTTAAAAGCTGACTTGCATTTCACAGGGGGAAGACATGGTACGCTTGTGAGAGGAATGGGAGTGAAGCAACAGAAGACCAAAAAATAGGATTAAAAATAGAGACTGGAGGGATTTTGTTAGAACCTGGCGTTCCATCAAAAAAACCCACGCAAATCCCAGGACATCCCAGAAGCCTGTTATAAACTAAGAAGGGGAACAGGGAAGAAGAAGAGATAAAATTTCATAGTAAAAATCATTGTAAACTATGGTGGTATTGAATTCATGAGAGTTTGTGCATTTCCTTTGCTGGTTCTGCCCATGGAGTCAGCTGCGTCAGGTGTTGTGACTGAGACTCTGTAAAGAGGAACCCTCCAAAATTACTCTGCAGTTGGCTCTATCCCAAAAATAAGCTGAGATAATACTAATTTCCAATTGCAGAGGTGCCACTCCCTGCAAGAAAAATCTATATATTTAGCTCTTCACTTCACTGGTTGATGGTGATGTTAGCAAAAACACTTTCCTAGTCCTTAAAGGCTGGTGAGAGTATATATTACTCATGGAAAGCAAATATTTGCTAGGTAATCAAAACTCATTTTTTAGGGTGTCATTTCTACCCCTCCACTCTGACTGGCTCTCACCTCAGTTGAACTTGTCCCCTCGGATAGATGGCGGCAAAAAAAGCTAAAGTCTCATCAGGGTGGAAAATACACTTTTGTGTTGAGAAGAACAGCCAGGGATAAACATCATGCCACCTGTTCAAGGCTGATTTGCCTAATAAAGAATTGCAAGGCAGGAGCTGCTTTGCAGGATGATACTGGAAGCCGGTTTTGCGTAATAAAACATACTGACAGAGAAAGAAGCCAGATGGTGTCTCAACAGCCCAAGTTTTCTAAAACACATTTCCTACCCTGAGAAGTTCTTGATTGACAGCTCTGGAAACAGGTGTTTTATTTGTCCACAGGGCAGGACAGGGAAGGCATCTAATATTGTCCCAGTAGAGGTCTACAGAAATCTCCTGCCATTTCATTTCCATCCCTGTGAAGTCCTTGCTGCATCTGTCCAAACTGCAGAGGAGGAGGACATCTGCAGAAGGCACATTTGACCCTGATTTGAGTCCACTGAACTTCTGCTAGTTAAAACTTTAGTTTCAAGGTTGGATTTGAATCTCCGATCTGTAAAAGCGATAAACTTCTGTCTTTAGGAAATTATCCAGTCACAGAGGAGTCTTCACAGTCTTCACAGTGAGCAAGATGATTTGGAAACACGTAGCTGGCAAAGAGGTTCATCCTATTAGAAAAGACAGAGAATAGTTCATGTTATATTTACATAGAATGTTTTGAGATGGGTTTTTTAAGTCTAAAGAAAACCCTTTGCCATTTATAGCCATGAAATGCTCTTAAAACAGAGGTTCATATGGGGAAATGGAGAAGCAGTGAAAAAAAGAGTATTATCTTTTATGAGTATTTTATTACTCCTCTTCTTTGAAGAGATTTCAACATGGAGGCTGAAATCCCTCTTGTTTCAAAGGTTTACAGTCAAGAGCCAGAATAAAGCAGGATTTGCAGCCTTTGTTTGTTTTTTGTGGTCTGTGCAGTTCAAATGTCCAATGAAAATCTTGAAGGTGTGCACCCAGGCGAAATGGAACTGAGCAGTCATTTGTGTAACACAGAACTGTTGCTTTTCTGCAGTGCAGAGCTATTTATTTACAGCAATAAATCCTGGGCAGATGGTCAGAAGTTCGATGATGTGCACTGGTCATGCAATCAGGAAATCTGTACATTTTTAGGACTGAGACCTTAATTTTTTGTCTTTCTTTCAAGAATGATGAGATTTCTGTCATACGCAGCATTGAGAAAGACATCAAAGGAATGTCTGGATGGATCTGGGGAAAGAGGCCTAATCAAAGGCCAGCTAGAGATGTGACTGTCACACAGTACACATGCCCACCAGCAGTGAACAGGTTCATTTGGCCACAGGAGACATCACAGCTGTGATTGTACAGCCTCTGCCCAGCTCAATCCACTCTACTTACTGCTCCCAGGTTAAGCAATGTGATACCATCTGGGCTGTCTTCTTCTGGACTTCTTCTTTCTATATGGTTTCTTCTTCTGGAAAGTTAATTTAGAAGTAGTTCAAGCCTTTTTTCAGGCAGTTAACAAGCTGTACCATCAACAGGAAGCTATGGATGATCTGCAGCAAGAGTGGGTGGATCCTAATTGGAAAAAGAACCTGGACAACTTCTTCCTAAATTTGCTACGAGCCCTGAAGATACTTTATTTGCAATTTCCAAAGGAGAAGGAGCAGCAACAACATTTCCAGAAATAACCAGAATAAGATTTCGTCTCCCAGACCCATTTGGCCCACACCTGTCTCATGTTCCCCAATCCACACATGCAACAATGTTCAGAAGAAACCAAAAGGTGTTCCAGAGATTAAATTATGTGAGGAATTCAAGGCTTTGGGAAGGTTATAAAAACATCCCTTATGGGCAATCCCGTGATCAATGCTACTGTTTTTCTGTGTAATTAATCTGAAATAAGGTTTTCATTAACTCCCTTTATTTGATGCATTGTGAAACAAACCAAATACAAATGTTTAGGCTGACAAAAAAAGCAACACAAAATCCCACAAGAACCCAGTGTAACAGCATACATCAAGAGCAAAGTAACAAAGAAAATAGCTCGGGATACACAAAGCCTCTGTTTTGCAGCTAGGCAGGAGGGGCACAAGTTTAAAGCTGTGCATGAGTACCAAGGCTCTTCTCCCAGCAGAGATGGTGAGAAATTACCACTTTGCACCGTGACATAGAGTATAACTCACTGCTAAAAAGTTCTTGAAAATCACAGGTATATTACATGACAACATACAGCCTTGGGCTAAGGCCTTTGTTTTCTGAGCTACTGAGTGTCTGAGAGCTGTCACCCAGCACATGAGAAAGGGAATCTGAGACCAAACCCAATATTAAAGCTACTCAGCAATGCTCCAAAAATCCTTACATTGCATGTTTCCTCCAAGAATTTGCTTTTAAAAGCCATCAATACCAGGCTTTTCACTGGAATCTGCGCATGGAGCTAAAGATGTGAGAGATGTCAGCCACTCAACTAACTTTGCAGAATATCCTGTCACTGGAGGCACTCACCACTTCATACTATGGTCCAGTGCAGAGTCTAATTTTTCCTTGTCCAGGTGAGCCCTTTACCTGCTAAACTGGTGAATTGGCAAGAAGTCCCACTGCCCCAGTTGCCATCACTTCATGCAAAGCTCTATCCATCCAACATGTTCTGGGGACACCTGTCAGATTAATCCCCTGCCTGCAGCTGCGGGTGCACACCTCACTTCTCAGCACTCTGGGGTTTCAGACAGTCCTCTGATGTCTTCACTGCATACCTTTGTGTAGCCATGATTGAGAACCATGGTCCTCTGAATTCAAAATCTGAGTGTCACTCGCATTCTGAGTAACATAGGGAAACACAAGAAATACAGGCCTTGAAGTGTAGCACGTGGGTGGGTAGAATATTCTTCTTGGGCTTTTAAGGAAACTTTTCTTCAAGTCTTCTTAATCCAGCCTTTATCCCTTCTCATCCTGTCTACAGATTGGTGTGGGTTTGTGTACATGCGTGTGAGAGGTCTCCAGACCATTCAGGTGGATGACTGCTCTTTTTGTTTCCTCAGAGCGTCAGGTCTTTTAGTTTGTTCATTATGTGATTTATGTTTATTTTACTGCAAGTCATATGGGTAGAGGTGAACTGCAAAGGAAAAATGTCTACCAAGCCACATAATAAAATACATCTATCAACAATCTTGTATATAGGGGGAAATTATATGTAAATGGCAATCTGTCCAGTTCACAAAGAAGAAAAATATGAGCAATTGCAACTGAGAACCCATAAAGATTTATAAAAATGGATAATATTAATAAGTCTTGAAAGATGAAAGGCTGTCTACTTAGAGTAATTTTGTCTGGATGGACCAAAAGCTACCACTTACTTAAATTTTCTTTCAAATATGAGAAACTAGAAATCCTAACTATAGCATCGAATTCAGACTATGGCATTTGAACATCATCATAGAACAGAGGACAAGATGCAGAAATGTGTGTTTCCCCTTGCTCAAAATTTATTAAATGATCAGGATCAGGGGAAAATGAAGTTAAGAGGATGTGGGTAGGAGAGGAGCTCTCTGAATCAAGTTTTTTCTCTTTCCCTATCCCAGCCTTATATACAAAATGCAACATATATAATGTGTGTATAAATGAGCAAAACTTGTAGTGCATACCAAATCTGCAATCCAATAATTTGTATTTGTATGTTTTAGCAAAAACTGATTGTGACTACAAACACTTCACAGACTAATTTTCAGATTCATGAGGTTTTGCTTGGTTTGCCTATGTGTTCTCTGAGTTCTCTGCCAAAAAAATACTTCCTTTCTTGCACTGAAATGTAACGCTGATGTGTCAAACTACTTCTTTTGCGTGGGCTTAAGCACACTTCTTCCTCTTTCTGCTTTTTGTAGATTCATACGTATTAGACACACATCTTTGGGTTTTAATTATAAAATTAATGTAGACAGCAACCAGAAATAAAGCTGACAAATCTAATTTATCTAATTTCCCAAGTAACTCAATATCATCTCAGGATCTCTGAGGAGGAAAACAAAAAAGTTATGTCCAAGGGGTTACAAGAATGTTTCTAAAATGACAAACATTAAAAAAAGAAAAAAGGTGATCAGATTAATAGAGGAACATTTCCCTAACATAAAAATTCATGCTTATCACCATCTAGGAGAATGTGATGGTATTTTAAACATTACATGACTTTTCATGCTGCTTCTAATCCCAGACACGTAGGGGGAAAAAGTATCTATCTATAGCTATCTATCTATCTATCTATCTATCTATCTATCCATCCATCCATCCATCCGTCCATCCATCCATCCACTCCGTAAATGCATCTTAAAAGAAATTTCTAAAATAGTTGTTTAATGGCCCTACAAAAGACATGTTTGGAATGCTTCCTTTTTAAAGTACCCATATGCAACCAATTGTAAAACAAACAGATCTGCAAGGATTCAGTATATCCACAAATGAGGGTCAGACCTCATTTGTGGAGAAGTTAGTATTCTTCTCCACTGCCATCAACAGAGAAGCCAATTTCTCAGTTCAGCAATGAAAATTGAAAGAGGGGGCTGAGAGCACTATGGAAGGAACGCATGAAGTCCTTCCCAGGGCCGCAGAGCAACTCAGAAATATCTTCATGTCATGGTGCTCTCCAACAGCTCTCTTGTGAAGGACTGAGCTGGAGCTACTGTATGGAATGCCCATCGGTCCAGATCAGCGATGTGCACCGAGCAGCTTGTCCTGCCTGAACCAAACTGCAACAGAAACACAGAGAGCCTCGAGACAAAGGCCGGATACTTGCAGGTCTGCATGTTCCCTCCTCCTTGGAAAGGAATCTGAGGAGCTGAACCTTAATGTCCAGTGCTCCTTAGTGCAGAAGCAGCCAGGCCACGGGAACTGCATGGCACAGCATCCAGTTCCTCTCACAGTGCAGTGTCTTTCAGGTGATGTCCAAAGCCATCCACATCTACAAGGGGGGAGTCACAGAGACACAAGAGAAGCCCTTGCCTGCCTCACTCAGAGACATGTAGGTTCTGCAAAGGATGAAGCCCGAGAACTCCCAAAGATCAGTGTTTGAGCAGGATGCTGACGCTCCCACTGTTCCCATGACAGGCAGTGGAAAAGCAAGTCATTAACCCAGGCTAAGAGTCTGCAGGGCTGCTCAGCTTCCCTGATGTAGATGTCCATTCTACGGAGAGGTACTCTTACATCCAGCCCGCTAAATGGCTCCCCAAACTCCACTCATCACATGCACAATAGCATCTTAGTCACCCTCTTTACAGACTCCTTACAAGTTCGTCTGTGTGGGATTTAGCTTAGGGTAACATGGACCATGTCTGCCTGCCAGAGCCAAGGTGAGTATTGATACCCACAATTCCCACTTAATTCTCCAGTCTACTAAAAAAGCCTAATTCCATCCATTGCCAAAAACTCGCTTTGAGGGACTTGTAGCTTTTGGCCTATGGGTCTTTCTGACTTTTCCATCACTTTTTTATTTTATACAGTATTACTCTGAGCTGTGCATGAATGTATTTGGACTCTAGCATGCAAAATTTTCAGAATCTCATAAAAGGTTTCATTTGGAAGTGGAATTTATGCAAGTGTGTATTAATGATTTGGCATCTTAAAGGGGTTATTTTGAGTGCTATCTTTAACTTCATTACCATTAAATTATTCCTTAAATTATTCCAAAGAGATTGTGGCCTAATGCTTTGAACCAATTTAAAAATTCATATGGAGAGTTTGTGATAGCCCACAGTCAAGAGTACATTTAAACAGTGGAAACCAGTTAAGCAGCTTTTGGGAGATCAAGAGATGTTTACCTCAGTTACACAATGTTGACACTTTTCTATATTTTTTCTGCATAGAGTGATTTTGCAATCAAAACTTGAACAGGTGGAAATCCATCACAAATACCTAAATCATTTGATAAGACACAATCCACACAGACTTTATTTTGCAAGTAATTATTGCCACATGCATGCAGTAAAGCTGAAAGTCTTCTAGAAATCAAGTTCCATTTGAACAGTCAATCCCAGATGGTTTCCACTCCTAAAGAAGAACATAATAGAAAACAGCATCTTGAGAAAAACACTCAACTCCAATAATTTGGCTGTGCCCTGTAAGGTCAGCATGCAGACAGCCCAAATCTCAGGATTGTAACCCATTTCACTTACAGATGTAATACAAAAGGACAAAACCAAGGAATTATGGGCTTTTTTAATCCTTTATGTGATCCTAGGACTGGTTGTAGGAAGTACTGGTGCTTGGAGTTTTTAACTGCGGAAAATTTGAGGAATATAGCTACATCATATTAACTCCTCTAATGAATGCTTTTTATCCTTAGCCAATGCTGCTCTGAATCACTGCAAGGGAAAAGGAAATACAGACAACTGAATGTACACTTAGATTCATCCTTAGGTTAATGTGGTCAGAGCAAAATCTTTCAGCTACTGACCAAGAGATCGATGACTTATTATGATCAATGACCACTGAGAA
Organism: Acanthornis magna; assembly: GCA_036785705.1. Classification (NCBI taxonomy): domain Eukaryota; kingdom Metazoa; phylum Chordata; class Aves; order Passeriformes; family Acanthizidae; genus Acanthornis; species Acanthornis magna. The sequence continues at coordinate 23,345,074 of JAWUZG010000090.1, forward strand.
TATTTTTGAAATATCTTTTCAAAGTGAAATCCTTGCCTTGTGAGGTGTTCTCTTAATTAGAAGAAACTTTGGCTGTGTGAACATGACTTTTGGGGGTTAAGGGAAATGTGAGGGACAATTCTGTTGCTTACATGAACACTTTATTTTCCTGTCATGCCTTTCCACACCCCCTGAGGTTTTGCTAAGTACTTTAAAGTTACTGTGGGATAGGGGACAATTGGTATTACCACTATAAAATCTTCCCCTCAGTCCGCCACAGCATGAATCAGAAGTATAAATTGCTGTGCCTAAGTGGGTGAAGTAAGAAATAGACTGTTCCCACTGGAAAGATAAGTGACTGGAAATGAGCCCAAAAATTTGTGCTTAGGAGTCTCAAAGCTGGAATACTGCTAGAGTGGATTACCAGGGAAACCAGCAATGAGTAGGAACCAGAGCCTAAACATCTGACTCTGTTTTCCTGGTATACATTTTGGAGAGATGCAGTGTGCATTAAGAATTTGGATATACTTCACTGTCCATCTCAATAAAGAGAAATTTTTTACTAAATTGACGTAGAAAATAATTTCTCACTGGTTTAACCTTTGATTTCTTAATGTTCTCCTCTCTACATCCAATGACCCTGAGCTACAGCAAACAGCATCTTCTTTTTGCCTACCTGAAGGCACTGGTATGGTGAAAGAGGAAGGATGAATCTGTGCAGTTTAACTCCTACTCTTTATTGCCAGTGGCACAAGACCCTCTACATGTTCTCCTTTGCCCAGAGATGGAGGTGGAATGCCCACCCACCCTACATTTCCTCTTTTGATAAACACTGGCAGCATCTTTCCAGGAGGCAATTACAAAACCAGTCCCCCCCTTGCCGTCTCCCCCTCTCCATCTTTCCACTTTCTGAAAAAAGGAAGAGTCTTGCTACTTTTATGTATTTTCCAAATCACTGGTACATTTTCTGAGTTTTGCATTTTCAGCTGGCCTTCAATTCCACCTTTAAGGTTTTTTCCCTACTCCTGCAAAAACTGAAAATATGTTCCAGAGAAGGGCCTTAAAAAACAATAATGACCCCGAGATGACCAAGCTCAAACTTGTACATGTGTATACACATGCACACATGCAGCTTCTCTGCAAGGTCTACTGTGAATGCAGAATTTGCCCTAATTCTGAGAAACTCACTTCTAACCCTCCTCCACACTCACACATACTCCAATGCACTCCCTCTTGTACGAATCCACCCTCTCCCACGCTGACATATATATTCTCTCTCTCCTTCACCACTCTCTTTGCCTCTGAGCTAAATTACTCTACCGTGGAAATTGCCATCAGCAATTTTCACCCTTTGCTGCTCTTTCAAGGAGTTTATGCAGTGGTGCAGTCATGATGCTCAATTAGTTACTTGATATCTTTTGAGTTATTTTCCAACTATTTGTACGCAGGTGTCACAGCACGGCGATGTTTCTCATAACACCTCCCAGGGCTTGGGGCATGGGCTGAGCTGGGTGAGGCTGAATCTTTGTGGTGATTACTCAGAATCAAATGGGTGTTTTGGGGATGATGTTGCTCGTGTTACAAGGCGTCTGCCCAGCTACAAAGCACCTGCATATTAACTGCATTTTGTGGGAAGAAGGTTAGTTAGTTCAGAGGCTGAAGCAGTGTCCTAGGAATTGGAGTTAGCTCTCAGACCCTGGTGCTGTCGCTGAAGGGATTGATGTCCTGGTCTTTTTGCTCAAGTGTGTAGCACCACCCAGCTGCTTGTTCCCATCCTCACAGCTCGTGGAGAAGGCTGTGATGAGCAGGTTGAACATTTTGAGGCTGTTTCAGTGTACAGTCACAGAGGTTGTCTTAGAGCCACATGTACCCTATGAGGACTCTGCATTATTCCCAGGTCAGAGATGTGAGAGCAGCTGTGAACCATTTTTTCTTAAATTCAAGTTTGAAAGGAAGTGAGAAGGTTCCAGCTGAATTTGTGGCTTGAGCTCTTGACCCCTTTTGACTTTTCCAGGTGGCCATGAGAAAAGTCTTCTAACTTTTCTACACTTCAGTTTCTTAGTTATAACAAAACAGAACTTTCTACCTCAAGGGAAAATTTTGAGGACAAAACCATAAGAGACTGTGGGCACTATCACACTAGAGTTACAAAGGATACAAGTGTCCAAGAGATTTTTTGCTTTCCATATGTGAGAACAAAAAAGCAAATAAACCAGGTTAAAATGCTCACATTTGGGATGGATGGGGGAGTGTTATAAGGCATGCTTATTACTTGTCTACGGAGCTCTGTGACATGTAGAACCAGTTGGTGTTAGAATTGCAGCATAACCAACACGGCTCGATGAGCTGAACAAGCCATGGCAGATGATTTTTTTTAACTCTTCCCTTAGATTCATTCTTTGTGAATCTCAAAAGATAATCAAATGCATGAATATGAGTGGGCTTGAGGGAGAGTAAGTGGAGTGACAAAGTAGATTAATCTTTCTCTCACATTAAAAAGGTGGGTCCTTACTATTGATTATTCCCAGACAATAACCTTGGTGGTTATATCTAAAAAGCTGGGCTGAAGCACTCAGTTGCTGAAGGAAGAATAGTAGGAGCTCTTTTCTCACCCAAGGACATGTCAAAGAAGTGGGAATTTCAGGAAACTACAGCTTGAAAATCTAGGTTATTACCTAGTGATCTCCTTGGAAAAAGTTTTCACTGACAGTACCTGTTTCTCCCTACCCCCATGAAAATCTCATGCTGCCAAGAACAGCTTTTTGTTCAAGAGAAATGCTGATTTTGTGGGAAGTGAAGGGAACCTTTACTCAGCTATTCTGATCTTTTAAGTAAATATTTATTTATTTTCTGCATGAAGTTATAAAGTTTCTTGGGAATACAGATAATGTAGCAGGAGGAAAAGTAATTACTGTAATTTTGCCTGTGCTTTCAGAAAATAATCCATCTGATAAGCACCCCATTTACATTTTGTGCATTGCACAGCTCAGCATAGAGGAATCTCAGCTAGATGCATGCTGTCCATGTTTATTAAATGCTATGACTCTCCTGCTAACAGAAGTAGTTGTCTTGGCCTTTTCATTTCTCAAAGACCAGATGATTAAGATGTCATTGACATGAAGCATGCCTTGCATCCATTTCTAGAGGAATGATGTGGTCAGAGGTGGTCCCTGAGGGTTAGAAATCCTCTGAAATGAGAAAGGAGAACTGCAGCTCATGAGGACAGTCAGACACCAAATGGCCACCCCTTCTTTTCATAGACCCAAGGTAGGTCCAAGCCCCCTCTGCATCTCTGGGAAAGGGATGCTACAAGCATCCAACCTGCTCTTTTCTGTCATCTTCCTAGAGGTTTACTTTCTAGCAGAGAAAAACATCTGTCCCTCTGATTTTCTGGGGATAAATGAGAAGAGTCTGAAAGAAAACCTCATTAATTCCCTGTGCTACGGATGACATCAAATAAGACATTCTTTAGGAAGTGAAGTGACAGGCTGTGGGGGAGAGGGGAATGAGAAGTGACCTGGCAGCCATGCCTGCCAGGTAGCATGAGGACAGTCAGTTCCTATCAACGTGAATGAGGACTGAAGGCACTCTGCACCTTGCATGATTAAGCCCAAACTGAAAGCAGCCTTTCTCATCCAAATTGCACTGCCTTCCTCCTTCCCAAAAGGCACGCTAGTTTGTAAGAATTGCTATCCTTGGCAGTTGTTTCCAATTGAGCTCTTCTGACCTCCCTTCCCATCATGTGATGGGAGAGCAAGATGTGTGCACGCCAGCTGAGAAATCCAGGGCACTCCAAAGGCAGCCCAGGTCTACTTCCATGGGCCACACCGTGTTTTCTTTCCTATCACCCCATAATTTCAACCTCAGCTGCATCTCCTTTTTCCAAGCAAAGCCTGGGAAAGGGACAGGCAGGTGCATGTCCATCACAACTCGCTGCATCATTCAAGAGTGGGTTCAGGGTTTGCAGAGATACCTCTGCAGGATATATCTGTGGGATACCTGTGTCACACACTGACTGGACATGTGAATGAGAAAGGCAGCTGCCACCTGCTTGGAAGGGTCTGAGGGCTCCTCTCTTTCCCCCTTTCTCCTGACCCTTTTCTACCAAGCCTCAACCCAAGTGGAAGCTGAGCTGCTTCTTCTTATGTAGGTTGCCAGTAGGAGAGGTGTTTATTATGTTTTGTTATTTTTTGTGCAGGAATTTGTAGCTCTCAAGCAGCGTTCATGTGACATATAGTGATACATTTTTTCCACAGAATACTTTCCCCTGTGTTTTTACACTTTCTATCCTCTGCAGAGGAACACACATAATATTTCTAAGGCATCAGGCTTGTTACACAGATTTTTCCTCACTGCCTATGTGCCAAAGCATTTCCCAGTAAAACTGATGAGGCTGCGTACAGTGAAACACAGGGAAAGCTGTTGCAGAATGACGCCACACACTGCGAGTGGGAGACAGAAGGAGGAGTCAGCCATGAGACCAACAGCTGAAGGAGCAATAAATTAAGAGTCATAAAGCAAACTGCCATTCAAAACTCCCTTTCCACAGCAAGGCCATTACTGAGGTTTTTTGTTGGCTTTACAAAATGAGAATAATTGGGGAATGGTCCTGAGTATATATTTCAGTTCCTGTGCTGTGTGTCACAGTCACCCTCTTTCATTGTCCAGCTCCAAATATAGAGGAGAACATACTTGGCTCAGCTGCTCCTTTTAACATCTACCTCCTTCAAAGTGTATGGAGAAACAGGGGACAGAAAAATGGTATCATGTTAACACCTGTCCAGGGCTTTCCTCCCAGAGAGCACCCACTTCCTACTGCCTGAAATGAAACACAATATAATTCTGTAAAACACGCTTTTTGTGATTTTGGGTTTTTGTCTTGATTGCACTTGCCTGTAAGGAAACACAGAACCCAAGCAGTGATTGCTTTGCATGAAGAAATTGTCAGTACAAAATATAAAATAGAAATAAAACTTGTCACTGGATAATACAAATACATTTGCCATTAAATCGTTTCTAAGCAAAAGGAGCCTGCATTTGTTTAGTGGCCTTCAACCTTAGTCTTAGAACAGCACTTGAGAGACTGAGCAAATAAAATAAAATCTCACTTCTTTTTCTGATTTCACGATGCATCTCTGCTCTGCCATGCTTAGCAAAAAGAAAAACACCAAAAGGAAAACTCTGTAAAAAAGGCTAGATAATCTTCTTCCTCCTTTAGGAAAAGTGTCTTCTCTCTAGCTTTACCCTGCTTACTTTTAACGCGCGCGCACACACACACACACACACACACACACACACACACACACACACACATATCCACACCCACACCTATTGCTTCCCATGCATCCTTTCTACCTGTGTCTGGTTTTGTGGACTCACCATCTCCCTTGGCTTATGAACAACAGTGTGTCCTGGTCCAAAAGCACTGCAGATGCCAGCAGTGCTGTGAAAACAATATTCTCTTTGATGCCTTGTCAGTACCTATGTCAGATACAGCTAGAGTTCAAAACTTACATAGATACTGGAGGTACCTGTATACAAATTGCACATTGTCAAGACAAGGGAGGAAAAACTAGATCACTGAATCCAGTACTACTTTTGAATACTTTATCTGTCACTTCATCTGTGCCACTTAGCAGAAATGCTTCAGGAATTTCTTTCCATTCCCATATGTCCATAACTGTAAGGTATTCCTCAGCATTCAAGATCCTTATGCACCCTCTGGCACAGTATCCAGACTTTTATCCATTTCTTTGATACATTAAAATATAAAACCACTTGGATCTTGAAGCAGATAACACACAAAATCAGATGCTGTAGCCAATCAGCTTTCATGCCACTGCTGAAGCTGTCAGCAAAATGGTAATTTACTTGATTTTGAGTGTGCAAAATGTTGAAAGCTGATTTTGCTTGCATTGGTGTCAAAGCAGATGTGTTCTCCTGCTTCCAGTGAATTTTATTTACCCCACCTCATTGCATACACACCAATGTATTGCATGGACTATAACAGCCTTCCTATCTATCTGACTTATCTGGGGGGGAAGAGCTCTTGAGTGTGATATAACCTGACCTTTCCCAACAGCTACTGATTATGTTTTTGTCTTCCTTCAAATGTTTGTATGTCTGCTGCTGCCTGTGTTCTGACAATTAAGTAACAATATGCTCTGTTGTTAGTTTAGTGATCTGAGAATATTAAAATGCTTATTGGCAATAGGTGAGTTGCAATATTTTGTCACCAAGAGTTTTATGATACCTATTTCCAGAGAGTAACTAGACCTCCCACAGCATTTACCAACACAGATTTTTTATACGTGTAAAGCTGTCTTAACGTGTACTCACAACTTCGCTATCTTTGCAAGATAGTGTATCTAGAAGTCATGCCACACAAGGTAATTAGAAGTTTACAACAGGAATTTCAGACTGTTTCTAATCCAAGACTGTCTATAGTACTTCCGTCTCTAAACAGAAAACATCCTTTTTTACCTTTGTGTTCAGCTTGTCAAGTAGAGTAAGCGTTTGAATTCAGAAAGCTGCTGCCTTTCCCCCTTACACACTGCTTCTCTGGATTCCTAAACCTTGCAAATAAAAAGCTACAGTTTTCTTCCTCGTCTGAACAGATATGTAGGAAAGGATAAGGATTTTAAAATTCACGATATAACCATTTCATAACTGAGGCCTTGAAAAAAATGCAACTTGGGGTCTGGAGAGCAAAGAAAAGAAGGCCCTGGAGAATGATATTTCCTAAAGATTCATCTTAGCAGTTACAATTAACTTCCTCAATACCTTTTGGATAAAAGTTATCAGATAAGAGATCAAGAGAGAGAACATGATTTAGCTCTAGCAAGTCTCGATTTACAATCTGTCTTCCCTGATCTGAGCTCATTTTGTGCAACTCCTGTGTCATGTTCCTCTCTTGCAGAGATGGAAGAAGGAGTTTAAGTCAAAATAGATAAGTGTAGAGCCCCCAGAAGCCAAAATGAAATGTCTCTTAATGGCATTTTTATGGCACTTCCAGGATATCACCATATCCTACAGGGCCATTATGAGGGGAATTTCATCTCCTTTACTCAAAAAAGCTTTGGTGACATTCTGAAAAAATGCATAATGCAGCAATTTAAAATAGCTAAAATATTTGGTTCCAGTTTTCTGGATTTTAACACTGCCTGAGAAAAAAAGTGTGCAGGAAAAGAGGTGCAGAAGAGAGAGACATAGAAATAACCCTCTCTCCCTTCCTTCCTTTGCTCTCTTCTCCCACCTCTCCTGACTGATTCAAAACCAACCTGCGGATGGAGGGGGAAGATGCTGCTGCTGGAGAGCACTCTGCCAGCCTTCTCTGTGGAGAGGTCTGATTTTCATGAGCATGAAGAGGAGACCTCTCCCTGATCACGTTGCCAGGACTGCATTATTAATGGTTGTATTTCCATCCCTTTAATTGCTTCCTCTTTCTGGTGGTGTCTTTTCTCATCTTACTGCAGCTAACACACACCCAGTACGTACTAAGAAATGAAAACGCACAATCAAGGCACCCATGCCTTACAACTGCTGTTTATACTCCAGGATTTAAAACAAGTAACAAGGGAGGTTAATGTAATTCTTAGGAGATAACACTCGTTGCTATGGTGAAGACGTCTTCTGTCACTCACTGTTGGGAAGATGGCACCTGAGCTATGAATGTTTGATGGTATTTTTGCTTTTGAGATGAGCAGTAGTAATTACTCCAAAGCGGATACTAACCCCTCTGATTCTGTGCAGAGATCTCACGTAAGTGCTTTGTGTTTGAACAGGCTCCTCTCTGCCTTCTCGGTGGGCTCAACGTGCTGGCATGGACTGGGTTTTTCAGCACCTGACAAAACAATGGAAAACAGCAATAGCTGTTGTCAGAAGATAAAAATAGTCTCACCGAAAAATCCCAAAACAACTAGGAGACTTAATTTTTTTGTTGTTTAATGGGTGTTACATTTTGCATCGTATTATGAGGATCCTTCCGCTTTTTAAAATATATAAAATTTCATTAGGCCTGATCTGCTGATCACAACTTCATGATCTGCACTTCCTACTAAAATTTATTCAGGCAATAATCCACAAGAAATTGGTTGTTTTCAGCAGTTTATGACTTGTTATTTAACATTTAACAGAATGGCAATTTATTTTGGTAACAACCAATACTGAGAGGTTTATTGCCATTGTAAACCATAATCAACTGTTTGTATCATTACTAGTTTTTCAAGATATAAAAATGGCCAGCTGCATTGGAAAATTGCTTAGCAGCTATAAAAATTTGCACTGAAGATTATGCATGGGGTTATTTCACCTTAAAGGTCAAAAGTCTTTAGAGAAGCCACTCACTTCAGTGCACGCTTTCAGCAGATTGGTAAAACCCAACCCTAGAAGGACAATACTGAAGCAATCCCCAGAAATTTTTTTCAATTATGAATATGAAAAAGGTATCTGTAGACGATGGACAATACAGAAGATTACACTTTCTTTATCACAGCATCAGGCCAAAAACGAAATCTTCTTGTCTTTATAGATGTTACAACTGTTTTGCTGAGTTGTACTGCACTCATAAAATAGCTTAATCATCAAGGCTTCCCATTGATCTCTTGGGATCAGACAACTGGACACAGATTTCATAAGTGACACGCTTAGAAAAATAAAAAATATTTCCATTTTGATTCAAATAAGTTCCAAATGAGAGCATACGTTTTGCAACAGTATATCAGTCCTTCATCTTAAACCATTAAAGTGGGCCAAATCTCAGTAAGTAATTCACAGTGAATCATTCAAGTGTACAAATTACATCCTATTTGTGCCCTCAAAAATATATTTACAGTCTGCAATTTCCTTTTTTTCCCATTTATTTTGCTAATATTTGTTTTTACTCCGTAGTTGTGGTATCAGTTACTGCAGAATACTTGAGCTGAGTTTAATCACAAGACCTCTTCTATTTCCATTGTGTCAGTGGTTATGCACATTTGCACAGTTCATGCAAATATTCACTTGGGAATAAAACCAATTTTTTCCTCTTAACTCTTGTGCCTACCTCAAAATTTCATTTGTCTGATCTACTTGTGCAAGTAGAACTTTCACTGAGTAAAGCCACTCACAGAGAGGAAAAATGGATGAAAAACATCCATTTCAACCTTATAGCAGGTAAGAGAAGGTTTGGTTTGTGTTTTTTTAAATTTATGTTTAGTAGTATTCATTCAACTCTTTAATGTTGATTGGAATTTCTGGTAGGAAGCTTTAATTCACTTTTTCCTCTGGTTCTCAAACATCATGAAGCAAGTTAATCCCTACTATAACTCCAGAGAATGTGAGGACATTATAGCAGAGATTACTTTGGCACTTCATTTCTTGTTTAAAGTGCCTACCTGCTCACATACACTTTTTAAACATCAAGAGTGATGGTTGCTGTATTTCATTATTCACGTTCAAATGATGTGAATTATAGGAAATGCCATGGCTTTAATTCTCCAGCTATTTTTTGGGTTCCACTTCCTGTAACTTGGAGTGGGTTATTAGGATTGCCAGATACATACAGCTGTTGCTACTCTGCTTTACTGGAAATAGAAGTTTTCTGGACCTCCACAAAGGTGTCCAACAGGCTGCTAAAGAAAAGAAAGCTGGAGAGACAACCTCCTTGGAAGCATAGTCCACCATGCCAATCACCTGAGAAGCAAAAATATAATTTCTCTTTAAAAGAAAAATCAAAATAACAACAAACACTTATTTTTTACTCATTCAAAAGCTTAGAAATAATAAATGACGTGAAAGAAACTGAAACAAAGTCCTCAGGAAAAAAACCCCAAACTCATATCCACTGTCTCATCATATTCAGCCTATCTTTCATGCTGTTAAAAATTCTCTTCAGCCTTGGGCATTGGTAGCAGAACTGCAGCAACAAGGATCAGGCAATCTTGCCTGCCAGTCAGAGGCATTAGCAATTTGCTTGTTGCAGGAAAACTAAAAATAAAAGGGGAGTATTTCATAAAGCAACAAAAGCAAGGTGGCCTTGTTTCTACCAGTCTGCCTTGGTATAGCTATAGGCTACCAGGTATCAGATATGAAGAGCATTTAGACTTGTTCAACGCTTTTCCACAAGTGCAAGAAGGGATACAAAAGCAGCCACAAAGGTCGATGGAAAAAACCCTGCATTCTTCAGTTTACCTTTACTGACTGAAATAACTTCCCATCAGAACCATTACCAATCTCTGCTGGATGGACACAGCAGAGGAAAATATGAATCAGAGGGTGGCATTTCCAGGCATGGATGAGTTATTTAATTGAAACAGTGTCTTTGTCTTTAATGAAAACATTTTCCCCTCTGCATTTTTATGAAACACTGAGTCATTCAAAAATGTGAAAGCATTTATGTTCATTCTTTTGCTGCATTTTGGGAAATGGTATTGTGTCCCTGAACCCCTCATCTTCAGCCCTTTTGTAAGTGCTCACTTACGATGGATTTTCTTCTTTAATCTGGAATCACACAGCATAGCCATTGGTATCATTAATAGCTTTAGAGCTGTCATGTTTTCAGTTTTTCAAATTGGGCTTTAAAAGACTATGCTTCCACATTTATCAAGGGTTATCAGTAATATAAGCTTGTATGAGTAGACTCATTTTCAGGGCTGTAATGTCATTTGCTTCTGAGTTCAGCATCCTCACCCAGGGACATCCCAAACCATGAGATCACCAGGCAGCAAGGACTTCTCAGCACCCTGCTTTTTCTTGTCATCCATGGACAGGCTTCTGAAAGAGGACTTCTCAGAACATAGAACCAACTTATGAGTGCTCTCTACCTCCACTCTCAATCCAACAAAACCTGTGTGTTTTTTCAACTAAGCTTCAAGCCAGCCTGAGTAAGCAGGTCAACTTCCCCATGCACTGGCCGCTCAGCAGCTAATGCTGAAGCAGCACAAGCTGATTTATATTCTGTAGGGTCACTTAAACTCTTGAGTGTTAAGTTAAAGTGTCAGACAGGTCCCCATGGGGTGAATCTCTGCAGCTCTTGCAGTGCTGTTTCTTAGGAGGAGAGTTTCATCCCTCATTAGAATTCGTTTTGTATTATGGATTTCTTCCTTCCTCACAGAACTGGAAGAACTAATTAGAACTGGTTATCACTGCTGACATTCAAAGCATTGTTAGAATGGCAGCCCACTGGAAATAAAGGAAATTCATTCTATTGTAGAAGATCCTGACAATTCAGATGTTGTTAGACTCCAATAGGGTCACTATTAAAGCTTTCCTCAGCTTCAGCTCCAGCAACCTGGCCCTCATGACAAACCAGTGGGACTGGAGTACACCTGGTTCTGCCTGAACCTCTGAGTCACTTGCTTTTTGGTTTAGTTCTGGGTTGTTGAGGTTTTTTTGTGGTCTAGGGAGGAAGTTGTTTAAATGACTAGAAAAAGCCCAGCAAGCTTCTGTGTTTCAGAACTTGAGCCCTCACCTGCTGCTGTGTTAACCTCTGCAAATTTGCTTTGGTTACATGGATTTTGTACGGTGCTCTCTCTAGTTTTGTCACAGAATTTCAGCTGAACATTTATAGGCATAAATAAATCCATTCCTCTGGTGAGGACAGGGAGACAAGGGGAGAAGAGACTGACTCATTGATCCTTGTGGGTCCCTTCCTTCTCAGGACAGTCTGTGGTTCCATTCTGTGATTCCTGAGGCCAGCCAGAGCTGAAGCACATGGAGGATGCTCATGTGTGCCCGGCATAAGCAGATCTAAGGTGCCAAAGGCAGCTCCTCTGCAGCACCTCTGTGTGCACCTATGCATTCACAGCAGGGCGAGCCACAGACTGCGCGTGCAGCTGATGTCATCTCAGTTCACTGACATTACAGCCCCATCACAAGCACCACTGCAAGGGGAAACCACGTGTGAGCCACCAGGGCATTCAGTAGCTGTAAAGTTGGTGTAAGCAAGTCACACTGCTGCTACCTATACCCACAAAAAATCTGATACAGACTCAGAGTCTTTTAGGAAGATGTGTAACGTTTTCATTCTGCCTTCAAAGTCTGATAGAGCCAAAATAGTCTAGCTTCACACCTTTTAAACCATATCGCTTTTGGGGATGGGAGGATATGTGCTACTGAGAGGAAGAAGAAAGCCCTTTCATATGTATTTAATTCTCAGCAGCTGGTAGACTGTTAAACTCACCGGCTTTATGTATGTAACTCCAGTGCTTAGCAGAAGATAGAGTCACAAGTTTGTGGAAGGGGAAAAAACCCCCAACCCTAAATCACATTTAGTGATTCCAGGTAGATTCCAGTATCAAAACAGAAACAGGAATAAAGTGTCCAGAAGATTTGGAGAGGAAAAAGAAATACTCCTCATGTTGCTGAGAAAGGTTTGTAATGTCTACAGAAGCCTTCACTGCAGTGTAATCCTTCCATCCCCCCAGTTTCCAGTTATCTTCTCTGTTCATGATTGCCTTTATATTGTCATTGACGTTGTGTTGCATTCCGTCTCTAATATTAGATGCAATTATGATACGTGACATTGAAATTGCGCTTAAAGTAAGATTCCACTTGAAGGAGTCACCTTAGATCTATGTCTTTGTAAGGCTGTTTATTGCTTTTGTGATTGTGCTATCAAGTATTCTTTGTATACAAGTACTAAGGTGCTAACAGCCAGATCCAAAACAGATAAAAGGAGCCAAACATTTGAGTAACTTGAATTACAATGTCTGCAGTCAGAGTTGTATTATAGAAACACCTCCCCAGCTGTTTCATCACCTCAGTTTTGAAAAGTACTGCAGTTATATTTTTACTTGATTTAACCTCCAGCTCTTCAGGACTGCGTCATGCCTCTGCACAGTGCTAGAATTAAGTCTATTAGTGCTAATTGCCCCTATGCCCAGACATCAAGAAACTGGGAAATTAGATGAGCCATGGATGCTGTGGGAGGCAAAGTCAATCATGATCCCCCACTGGACACATTGGCACACTGTCAGGTATAGTGGAAATTAAGAGTTAAAAACATTTCATGGATTTACCTCAGTATTTTCAGTCATACTTTTTTCCTGGACCACAACCTGATCTCTCAAACATCATATTCCAAAAGTTTCTGAGTCATATTGTGCCATGGGTCACACCGACTTGCACCTTCTGTCTTGTAAGAATGCCTGGAACAGTGGCTCATCAGTAGCAACACACAAGTGTAACTCACCGGCAATTAACTCCACTAGGAGTAGGATCCAGCAACTTCATGGTTAAGATCATGACAGCAGTAGAGTTAACAGCAGAAAACAAATTTAGAGGGAGAAGAAAAAAAATCAACAAAAATAAGATGTGACAAGTGCTTATTTACGTAGTCATTTTTCAGGAGCTGAGCTGCACTTTAATACATAAATGCATTGTACCTTTAGTAAAACCTTCTTCCTGAATAGCTAATAAGTTATATTTAAGTGCTTTTACCAATGAACTGACTTACTTTAGTTACTGTGAAATCATTTTTATTATCCTTCTGTCCAAAAAAGTTGGAGGTAGCTAAAATCATTTTGGTGCGCCTCCTGCAAGGTCATGAATTATTGAAGACTGGAGCTAGAGTGGTTGCACAAAGAAAAAGACAGATAGTGAGGACACTTTCACAGTTATTGAGAAGATGGCTTGAAGGGAAGGCAGGAGAGCTGGAAACATCTGCAGGATTGTATCTTAATGATGGGAGCGGTGGAAAAGACCAAAGCAGACTCACCAAACAAAGAAATATTTAATTGTGTAATAACAACATATGGAGATGCCAACTGAGCATGTAAGGAAGTTGCAGATGTTGCTTTGTGGCACAGCTCCCTGATCCCAGGTTGCTCTGCCAGGTATTTAAGGCCCCTGCTGAAATGGTACCTATGTGCTCTGTAGCGATGTGGACTGGTGGCTAAATAATACATTCAGATCAGAAGAAACATAACAAATTGGAGCTTGCAAAGGACTTTTTTTATCTCAGACGGGAATCACACTGCTTCTTCCCCAGCTGTGAGTAAAATAAACCTAACTGGGACTATGGCAGTCTTCTACTTAATTCAAGAAACCCAATTTGCTGTCAGTAACCTCAGCACTCAGATCTTTAAGCCTCTCTTAGCTGATAATTTGTCCCCTGCAGCAGTTCCTTCCACAGAAATTCCCACTGCTGCCAGTGCAGGAAGCACTACACAATTATGGGTTGGCCCACTGTTGAACATAGTAACTTGGTGCTCATGATTTGGGCAGGTATTCTGTCTGTACAGGCCACTGGCAGTTTTACAAGGCAGAATGTCTTTTTTCTTGGCCCACTAGAGACTAGAATGCTTCCCACCACCCAGTATTAAGAAAAAAGGATTGACTGGACTAGCAGCACCAAGACTGGACCCAGAGCCTCCTGAGGCGTTGGCTCTGGGACACCAACACAGAGTGGTACTAAAATACTGATATTTTGTACTGTGCAGCTCTCAAGACTATTTTAAATATGATTCTAAGTTCAGCTGTACTTCAGACTTTACAAAAAGCAAGCAAACAAAAGCCATGCATAGAACTATTGCAGGATAATTCCCTGATGCGACCCTTTTGTTATTATACCTCTGTGATTTGATCCCACTGGATCGCATTGCATAGGACAATTCAGCTTGGGAGCGATTTCAGGAGGTTCTTAGTCTTACCTGCTGCTCAAAGCAAGGCCACCGCAGGGTCAGAGCAGTGGATCTTGATAAACTCCCAAGGAAGGAGAATGCACAACCTCTCTGGGCAGCCTGTCACCACTGGATTGTGGGGTGAAACAACACTATTTATGTCCAACCTGTTCAACTTGTGCCCCTTTTTTCTCAACCTCCCAACATGCCTGACTGTGGAGGGCCCAGACCCATGATCTTCATGACCTTATGATGCTGGAGGGCTGCTCTGAAGTCCTCCAGAAGCGCTTTCCTTCTTCAGGGTGAACAAGCCCTACTCCCTCAGCCCCTCCTCACAGGGCAAATGCTGCAGTCCCCAACCATTTCATAGGCTTTGCTGGATCTGCTGTGGCTGGCCAATGTCTTTCCTGTTCAGAAGTCCCCAAACTGGATGCCACAGCTCGGTGGGCTTGCATGAGTGAAGAAGTGCTGATTCTGCTGATCTGGTGACCATGGCCCTGTTCACATAGCCGGGAGGCTGCTGTCCCTCTCTTCCACCAGGACACACCACTGACTCTTGTTTTTGCGGTGGCCCAGGCCCCTTTCAGCAGAATCGCTCCCCAGCCTGGCATTTTCAAACCCTGGAACTTCTAGAGGCACTTCTTTCCCAAGCACCTGGCTCTGCACCCATCCTTGCTGAATTTCATGAAGGGCTCCCATGACCCCATTCCTGCAGCCTCTCCAGGTCCTTCGAAGTGTCAGCTCTTCCCTCCAGTGTAATGAGTGGTCCGTGCCATGTGGCATCATTTGTAAGCTTAATGAGTGTTCAGTCTCCTGCTCCAGGTCACTGACAAGTTTCTTGAACAGGAAAAGACTCAGGACAAACCAGACTTTGCAGAGAGCAAGACCCCTTAACCACTTCCACACACCTCCAGTCATGCCAACAACTTCTTACCTGCTGAGCTCTTCACTCAAATTTTGTTTACGCTTCTTTCATTGTATCGGAGAATCCCAGAATGGTTTGGGTTGGAAGTGACATTAAAGATCCTCTTGTTCCAATATCCCTGTCATGGACAGGGACACCTTCCACTAGGCCAGGTCGCTCTAAGCGCCACCCAGCCTGGCCTTGAACACTTCCAGGGATGGGGCAGCCACAACTTCTCTCAACAACCTGCACCAGTGCCTCAGTACCCCCTTAGTGAAGAATTTCTTCCTAACATTGTATGAGTCAAATTGTATTTACTGGACTGTTTAGGACCTCTATTTTTCTTTGCAACATAAACTGTTCACTCACCTGCCACACGTAAGGAACATCCAAGTTGCCGAGATCAAATCCAACAGTCAGAAGTCACTGCATCCAGAACCACGCTTTATGCAATGTTTAAATAATTTTGAAGAATTTTGCCACTATTTAAAACTAGCATTTATTAGATGCAATATTTGTTGTATTAAAAAATCCACCTAATTAACCACTCCTTGTATAAGCCAGTATATAAATAAGGAAATTGCAAAAGCACAGTAGACGTGTTTTAATGTCACATGAAGCTGTAGAGCAATTATTCTGTGTACCATAACTACCTCTTGAAAAATCTTAAGAATATTAATGTGATGATGTTACCATTGTCAAAATGGTATTTCTCTAAGTATAGCTTTGCGATTTCCTAATAATAAAGAAAGTAGGTGTATTGCTAACTGGGCTGACAATTCAAGTATTCAAGAGAGGAATTTCTCACTCCATGGTTCATTGACCATTCACAATCAGTAAGACATCAAATAACGATTTAGAATTCCCTCCCTCCTACTCAATGCCCCCAGAGTAAAAAATAAAAGCATATTTTAAATGGAGCTGAAATTTTAATCATTTGAAAACAGAAAATTTTATTTAGGCAACATCCCAAAAATCTGTCATTTTTTATTTTTGCCTCATTTAAAAGAAGTTGGGTACATGGATGTTGTACAAATACAGTATGATGATGACAGAACGCTATTTATTTAAAAGGCTCATAACTACATTGTATGTATCCATACCAGTGCAAAACTGAGAATAAACTCAATAAAAAACAACACCTGGAGACATTTGGGTGGTGTGTGTTGATTTTTTTTTTTTCTAATTGGTTTCCTGTTCGTGCTCATAATTAAATTAAGACCTATAATTTATTTTGGCATTATTTTTGCTGTCTTGAGCCGATTTGGAAAATTTAGTAAAAGAAAAAAAAAAGTGTTTTTTAAAAGTGTGTCCCAGTACAGATGCAAAATTCCACACAGGATCCTGAAAAGCCATGTGTATGTGTATGTGTATGTGTATAAACACGTGCATGCTTACACATACATGTACATACACATACAACCTCCTGCTTGAGAGCAATTGCTGAAATGACAAAATTCAAGTCTCAAGATTGCGCTGGTGATGATACAAATTCACTAATCTGGCTTTGCAATCTACACACAAAAACATGCTGTTTACGACCCAAGGAAAACATTCATTTTGTCACAATTCAACTAAGTTGAGTTGGAAAGTTGGAAAGTTCAGCTGGCCACTTAGTGCCAGTCCATCACGCTGCTTGCCAAAGTCAGACTAGCATATAGAAATTCACAGGAGAGTATGAATTAAAGCAAAGACCCTAAAGACCAACCTGTGGGAAGTGAAGCTCCTAAGGAAGTCAGAAATACCTCAGCCAGTGAATTTCCTTAAGTTGTTCAGACATAATTTCACAGTGTGAAGCTGACAGGAGCTCAGGACTCAGGCCCAGGAATCCTGCAGGCTTTATGTGCCTTACATTCTGCAGCATGGCACAGCTGCAGCAGGAAGCAGAGCACAGGTGCTGTCACCTCCTCAGCCCAGCGTCACCACCAGCGTCACCTGAGTAGCAGGTCAGATATTGCCATTTTCACACCCAGGCTGATGAGGCACCCTACAACCACAGATACCCAATCAGGCTTTTCAGGGAACTGAACACACCAGACACCCAATCTGTTGATTTAAGGATGAAAAAAGCGTTCAACTGAGCACAGACCTTGCAAGTAAGAGAGCCATTTTACACCTATAGAGAAGCAAAAATCCAAGCACACAGGAGTAAATTTTTACCTTTAAAACTACCTAGAACATCAGGTAAAGGTTTTGTGAACTGTGCCCTTGTTGTTATGTGTCTCAATTCTATCCCAGTCCCATCCTAAGCCAGCAAAATTTTTGAAGCTGCACTCATGCACAGGCAGATATAAGCAGATTTCTGGGTCGTTTTGTAGACCTATGATTAACTCTGCTGCAACAAGGGTAAGGAATGAAATATCAGGTAAAACTCCCACAGACTAAGAGCAAAAACCAGGCAGATAAGCAAACTCTGTTTCATTAAATAAACAGAATCGTTCACAGCAATGCCATATAAATGCACTCAGTCCTGCCTGACTTCTGAAGCTATAGAGGCTATCTGTGACTGGTTATCATCCAAGTAGAAAACTACCTGGGAATTCCCAAGCTAAGAAGTTACAAATGAACATTTTCTGAACATTAAAGCAACACATGAAAAATGACTCTGCTTGTTGCTGGAACTATGGATGGACAGAAACTGCACCAGAATAAATCAACCTCTACACACTTTTCTTACACAAAAACAGTTATGCATCTGACAAGTAAAGAAAATAGTCTCAAGAGGCTGAATATTTTTAAGATTAAATTACCAGGCTATGTTTTCAAAAACAGTAGTATCCTATTTTTCCTAGCCCAGTCAAGCATCAATCCAAGTGCTGTTCTGCAAGGCAGCCTCCAAAGACATTCCTCAGCCTGCCATGTTGACTATGAGCAATAACAAATTGAGCAGCATTTCCATGATTTGCCTTTCCCTGTCCTATATTCATCCTTCTAAACATCACTTAGTAGGTAAAGCAAGCTCGGCAAGTAAACAGACAAGATAAAATATTCTATTGTATGTGTGATGCTTTCACAACCACTACTCATTAGCTTCATTCATTTTGCAGCGTTTTCCAGAGATAGGACAAGTCGGTTAATCTGTTGACTTTTTAATTTGTTAATTTATCAAATTTGTTAACTGGTCAGTAGTCTGCTCTGAAAAAAAATGGAGAAGGCAGAACTAGAACTTGGTTTTGTTTCTTTTTGTTAAGAAGGACAAAAACGCATAACTGAAAGGCAGAAAAAACTGTTTCATCCAAAATAATCAGATACCATTAATTAGATCAGGAAGGAAGTTATCGACAACAGAATCTCACAAAGGAAACAAACCCTGTACTTCTTACAAAGACATGGGAAGTTTGTTTTTAAGAACAGAGTGAGTAGCCATCTTTAATGCATTTAACTGATACTTTAAAACAGCTCTTTGCAACTCATTTACCCAGGAAAAAAGATAGCTATATGAAAACAACAGCTAGTCAATTCAAAATCATTAAGCAGAATGTTTTTCCTACCTGCCATTCACATCAATTTTGCGTTTGCACAATGATTCATTTCACTCACAGATTCCACTTCAGAAAATTAGGAACACTACCCATCTCACTTCTCCCAAAATGAAAACTGTCATGATTCTATTTTTTGCCAATACAGACTGATATACCAATGAAAGGAATGACTAACGCTAAATGTGCATTAATTGATGGCTACTCCTTTAACAAGAACCAGTTAAAGCTACTGCAAAGGAATAAACTATTTTCATTAAAGCTTTTTGTATTAGAGCATTAGTTATAGGATACAACTGTAGTACTTGCATAGTGGACAGTATCCCCAAGCAGGTTTCTCCCGGTGGTCTTTTTTGCTTTATCCAGTGAAATTGTGCCATATGTCTTGCCACTCTAATTGCAATGAAGTCCCTAAAGTACCTAAATTTAGTATTTTCTTTTAGGGCCAACTTAATTTTTTCATCTTTTTTTAATGAAAGTATGGGAATTGTGACAAAGTGTGAGGAACCTGATAAAAAGCAATTCCTATTTTTTCTTCCTTTCAAGGAAAAACACACATAATCTCAGCATCCACCACTGGATGAACTACAAATACATATTCTGGTGAATTAATAATTAAAGCATCCACCTCATATTAACTGCTCTTAGCCACTTACCTCTGGCTAAATAACCTAGAAAATGGAATATCTAAATTTTATATTTGCAGTCCTTCAGCAAACTCTTTGTTGTACCTCTAATGATAGAGTTTGAATGGACATTAGAAAGTTTCTTAAGTCTAGCACTGAATGCACTAGACTGTCTCCTCTTAGACTTAATTCATCCGCAGACAACTTACCAGCAGGAATGTACAGCAGCAAAGTGGTCCAAATATCACCTACTCTCAGCTGTCAATTAAAACTTGTTCTCTTTAAAGTCCGAAACCCATGACTTCAGGATTCCCCAAAGCCAGCAGCAGGTTGCCAGGACGCTACATAAGGAGGGAGGTATGAATGCTTTGGGATATGAAGCATAATGCAAAAATGTGAGCATTACTGGAGACCTAACCCAGGACATTAGGCTCCTGGAGCCACATGCAAAAGCACATACTGTCCTGCTTGTTCCTGCTCTATCAGTCCTACACCAGGCTCATGTGACTGGGCTGACCTAGACAACAGCAGCCTGGAAAACCTACCTAAACCATGCCACATGGACCTACCTTCTTCAGTTCCACTGCCATGAAAACCCTTGCACTACCCTGCTAGAAAGTAAACAGATGCCATGACTTGAAGTAAAAGCATGTGTAAATATTTATAGTATCAGAGATCCTTTAATACGCAAAAGAAGTAACCAACACCACGAATCTTCCTTCATAGCTCCAAGCCCCATATACACACCCACTGGAAGCTGCAGTTTGTAGTCCCATCAGCCATTCTGTCCCATGTTGCAGTTCTCAAACTGCACCCATGAACAAACCCTACTACTTCACAAATGAACAGATTCAAGCATAAGGCGGTGCTGAAAACTTGCCAAATGGGATCTGCCATATTTCCTGTGACTCAATACACTGCCAGATTTTATGGTGACCCTAACGATAGGGCTGTTTCTTTACTAATGAAGAAACAACCCTATATTTAAGACTGTTTTTGAAATTTTATTTAAAAAAATCCAAAATTTAATCAAAGAAACAAGTACTTCTGAAAAAAACACAGACAGTTAAGAGAAATTTTTCAAAGTTTGAAAGGGATCACGACTCAGTAAAAATACACTAAAACTGAGACACAATCATAGAACATCTTGAGTTGGAAGGAACCCACAAGGATCATCAAGTCTAGCTCGCTGGTCTTTAGAGGGGAATAACTGTACATAACTTTACATAATTGTAAAAGATTTCAGTTTGCTTTTAAATAACCTTAACATTTTAATTATGACAATAAATACGAACAATCAATGTTAAGGAACAGTGCAGAGCAAGCAGACATTAAAGCTATTGCACAATGTATCTGCTCAATCTCCTATGACCCAAGGCTTCCGGTTTCAGTTTTTGGCACTGGATTCCAACAAGTCTTTTGCTTCATTTATTTTTGTTGCTAAGTAAGGTGATCCACCTGAGAAGAGAAAGGGGAAAGGAATATTGTTTACACATTAGTATTAAGTACCAAACTACTTCACTTCACCACTTCACTACTTGCAGCCTTTCTTTATTATTCACTTTTATTAGCTCCTTCCTACACAGATCATTTTGATACAAATGACATTGATAAGAAGTAAACTAATTGATAAGGAAACATGAGAAATGCAATCAAAACTGAAATCACTGTATAATAGCGTTGAACAATTTGTCTCAGAGAGAAGACTGAAATCTGAAATCACGTTACATCCTGTGATTTAGATCTGCAGTGGGATGCTTCTGCAAAGGTATGTAAGGTCAGCTGTCCTGAACATTCACTCAAACCTAACAGCTATTACTTCACTCATGCCAAAAACAGAGAGGTAGATTTTAAAATAATTTTGACCAAGAATTATTCTGCAAGCATCTCCTGTGTGAGATGCCCAGAGTTACCAGCCAGAAACCATCACATTAAAGCTATTTAAACATGGTACGCCTTCTAACTTCTAGTGCTGAACACTGTCATTGCTCTACGCTCCATCTAACAATCTGATTACAGTTCAGCAGTCTTTTTGTGTTTGGGTTTTTTTCACTCTCCCCTTGAGTGCCAACCATCTGCCCACAGTCACCAAAAACAACACTACAAGGTCTATATCAGTAACTTACCACTTACTATAATACACCTATATTTTTCTGTGAAAATATGATCCTAGCAGTACTGTGCACTGCATAGCCTTTTCCAAGGCATTTGTTTAACCATATTTTTTTCATTCATCATTTCATTCATTCTATTAATCAGAAAAGACAATGATAGAAGAAATATACAGAGCTAGTTGTAGACTCATACAAATAAAAACAATAAGGTGAGGCTCGCTTAAAGACTTCCTTCAGGACACTGCTGCAGGAATCCAAATCAGTATAAAGTCATTTCATGGTGTAGTAAAACAACTGGAAAACAATAATGAAGTTCTTTTCCATGGTTTGGTCTTGTTTGAGTGTAGTTCTAATAGGTAAGTCACACTGGAGGAAAGTGAGGCAGGGTAAGGGAGAGGTAATGAATTGGCTATTGAAAAAAGAATCTACTTTTTTCTTTTATTAAATCAAGTAGCTTTGTAGCAAGGAACAGGATTTACCAGAGCAGTGCTTCTTTCACAGAGTAGATAAGAGGACCAAACAAATAGTAAAGACTAAAACCTGCAATAAACAATGTATTCCAAGTAATTTTTAAATGTGCATTGATTTTCTACATGTCTAGAGTACAGGATCTTAAAGGAAATTCAAATCTGTTGTAAGTGTTTTCACTACATTTACATCCTTAAGTGCCATATTAATTTTGTAGCCCTCCAATGAGAGGAAATTCAATCTCATGATTGCCTAAGTGTTTGTTTATAATTAAGGCAAGTCCAAAAGGTTTCTGTCTTCCTTTTTTTCTGTGAGGAAATGTTCTTTCATAAAATCAGTAACTGATAAATTAACATACAACGTATCAATATAAAAACACTTTCAAACTGAACTGTAAGGTTAATAAGCAACCATTTCAGTAGTACTCTCTAAGGAAGTTATTATGCAGATTTCTATATATTTCTTATTTATTTCTAATAATTCTCTCTCCAACAGTTTGGATCTCAGAACATATATAACTTAAAATCTGTAATTACTGCCCTTTCTTTTATCAACTCCAGGTGGTAAAATATTATTTTAAAATTACATTATACCATTGAATATTATTTTTAAAAGAACATCTGTGCTACCCACAGCCAGAAGTGATCTACACACAAGCAAACGAGCCTCTCTGTGATGCCACATGTTCAAGATTACTCCAGGCCCTCACTCTGCAGCTGAAGATATTACACAAGGTTTTTTTCTACAGCCATGCCAGAAGAGCTTCAGGGGCATCGGATAGGCACAAATCCGTTCAGCTGGCGTTCCTACTGAGAAAATGCTCCGTGTCTCACTATCAGGCAGGAGGGCTCACTACATCCATCCAAACCTACACTGTGCCCAGCTGCAGGGGCATTAAAACTCTAAGAATGTGGCATTAAAATCTTTGTTACGGTCATTAGGATCTTCCTAACAGGAACCATCTCTTCAGATCTACTCAATATCCACATGGAGATTCACACTTCTCTCTGGCTCACATCTCCACATACTGCTACAATAAACGTAGAAGTTCATTATTTAAAAAATCTTGACCTAACAGGTATTCTGGGGTTAAGAGACTTTTGACCACTGTAATATACTAGAAATGGAGAAGAGAACTTCTTTTCTGGGTCTGTGCAGCTTATACATTCATTATCAAAAGAGTAAAAAATGAAAGTTTGAAACCAACCAAGCAGGCCAACTTTAAAACTAAACTGAGGGGCGAAGAAAGAAAAACAAAGCATCAATTGAACACTTCCCATGGCCAGTGGTCACAGTTAACTTTTTTATTTTCTTAAAATGGGGAGCTGGTGGGGGACCCTGTAATTCTGTCAAGAAGATATAAAAACAGTCCGATATCCCCTTTTGACTTCTGAAATACAGTGCAACTCTTCACCATCTGTTATTTTAAAGTAGAAACAGCAATGAACATATGGGCTTTCTTTCTCAACCAGCTGTAGTGTAGTTAAAGTTATAATAATAGCCTTTCTCTAAGATAAATTTACATTAAAAACCCGGTCAGTAAAGCAACAGTGCCCAGCTTTACATTCTTTCCAAGTGAATTCCATAAAGTCTGAAATTCGTCAATCATGTACTTAGTAACTGCAAAACATTTCCCCCCAGAAAGTTACTTTCATGCATGCAACTGGTCCGTCACAGCTCAAAACAGGAATTTTAGTTTAATGTAAATTTTTTATAGGTTATTTTTCCTTATTTTTTAATAAGTTTTTGCAAAGTGTGGAAAACTGGTCCCTGAGCTCATAGTTTTAACTGAAGCAGCACAAGTACAGAAAACAACTTTAAAGAAAGATGAATAAAACTGGTTCATAAAGCTCAGTTTATCTGAGAGAAGACACACAGAAGCTCAAGTGAATAAATAAACAACAAACGTTTGCACTTGATGTGGTTATTTACACAGTCAGAAAACTTAAAGGATCCCATTTAAGCCTCTTCCTTTCCGGCCTTGGTTAAGAAAAGTAATAATTATTTACCTTTATCAGGATGATTCAAAATCATGATTTTCCTATGCGCTGTTCTGATTTTGTCCTTGCCAGCAGATGGACTGCAAAAACAAATTGAAGTGCTTATGAGAAATGCTAGAGCACTCAAGCTAAAAATTAACAGTTTATACTGGCTTCAAAAATAATTAAAACTTGAGATTTTCACCATCTTGTGGACAAAACATAAAACTGCATCTCTGAGGAAGCAATAACAAAGGCATCTAAGACACAGAGAATGACATTTTTCAAAAGCCTGTGTATTTGACACATACAAATACCTTTCAGGATTTTGTAAAATGCAATACATCCATTCATTTAAAATAAATAATTTGAGGTGGAAAAAAATAGGAAAGCTCTAGCAGTTCTAGGGTATATCTGGTTGGTTATTCTAGCATTAAATGCAGAAAACACGATTTTTCCTCCAAGAAAAGAAATATTTTTATGACCAGTGACAAAACAACAAATATTTAATATTATCACATTTTGTTCTACCATAAATATTTTTATAGCAGCTGTAAATATTTCTTCTTTCTGCTGAGGCCTTAAAAAACCCCTGTATGTGTTATTTTTGCAAAGCTGTTCAATGTGTTACATTCAGGGACATGCTGATTTACAGGTGCTACCTACATAATGTTGTTTACTTCAATGACATACATAAAATATGTATTTGGTCTAAATTAAATACAAAATAGGTACCTTACCAGACAAATAACCACTTATGGATGCAATGTGCCAACACAGTAGGGCTCTTGTATGCAAAAGGACAGTTTGAATGGTTCAGGTTTTTATAATTTGTTAGTATGCAGAAATGAATCAGTATTTTCCACTTCAGGTGACTTCTTAATCAGTGATGATTCAATTAATTAATCTTTCTGTAGATACAGCTTGAATGCAAGGTATCAGCCCAACTAAATTCCCGAGGTAAACAACCTCTCTAATTATTACTCTGTCACAGTGAAATTAGAGTACGTTGCAAAAATAGTTCATAGAACTGCATAAGAAAAGAATATTTCAATTGAACAGAAAGTAACCTAGAAAGTAAGAATCAAACAGAGGGTGAAAGGCCTTGGATTCTATGAATACAAAATCAAAACAATTTATCACACAACTACAAATAACAATCATCTGTATTTTGATTTGCAAAGCTGTTTTTCATACTAAAAAGGAAAGCTGCTACACCATATTTAGAACCTCAGATTGGCCAAAACCTAACTGGGGAAAAGTGCCAATTGCATATTACAAAAGATCATGCAGGTCTGCTCAAAGAAGCAACTGTGAAAATAGGGGTTTACTTCTAATTTGCTTAGTTTATGAGATATTGCTTATGCTGCAATGGTCTCTAAAGATTCTTAATCACTATGAAACAAATACGTAATGTCAAAATCACATTTTCCTTGACTCACAGTCTGAGTCACACCAATGTCATGCTGCCTTCTAACATCACCAACTGGCCAAGAAGTCTATCACTGTGGTGGAACAGCTGATATGCCTGGAGGGCAGGGCTGACATTCAGAGGAAGCTCCAGAGGCTGCAGGAATGGGGTGATGGGAACCCTTCACAAAATTCCACAAGGATGGGTGCAGAGCGTGGTACTTGGGATGGAAGTGTCCCTTGCAATGCTAGAGGCTGGTGAACGCCAGGCTGGGGAGTGGCTCTGCTTAAAGGGACCCAGGGCACAAGCAGAACAATTCTCCACTGCAGTATGTAACCATGCCTTCAATCCAAACAAAAGTCATGTGTTTTATGAGCATTTTGTTGTTTGCTTTTTTAGTTTAAGCAGAATATTAGAATAATTTACAAGCCATTAGAAGTCTTTTACGAAAAAAGTTACAGTTGTGGCAAGAGTATTCCACATTTTTGCAACATCCATCTGCTTCATTCAATACTTGCTAAACTAAAACACATTGATGCAACACACCTACCTTACACCTAAAATAAGACTTGCTTCTCGCCTACTCATTTTCTGTTCAAACCCTCCTTTATAGTATGATGAAAGACTCTGAAAAGAAGAAAGGGAAAAAATGCAATAATTAGTTAATGTACAAGGTGCCAGGAACTAAACTGTATTTATATGACCTCATTCAGAGCATTACATTCATCTATAATTTATTTCGAAGGCATGCAATGACTGCAAACCAGATAATATGAAAGGACTTCTCCTGAGTGATAACACATGCAAAAACCAACTTAAAAATAACTATCTGTGTTTTCACAATCTTCTACTGTTAATAAGAGATATTAATAGCTACAATCATTAAAATCCTGCCTCCAGGCAAAAAAGTCCAGAATCAAAGTACATAATAGCATAGGGTGGTACAGTGCACATGTTGGGGTGGGCATGGGAGGGAAAGTAGGATAATTGTTGAGAACAGCACTGGTACCCACACAGCGGAAAATGTCAGAAGTGACAATACTTTGGCATCCATGGATATTATGGACAATCACTCCAGATATTTCTACAAAGAAAGTAGGTAAAAAACCCCAAAAGAGGTAAGAACAGATTTCCATGTGAAGGAATGTTACTTAAAAAATGTATCATGAGTCCTTTGAAGGAACCCTGAAAATAAACAAAAAGAAACAAGAAAAAAAAAGGCTTAGCATAAAACCACAACCTCTATTTCAGGAAATTGTTGCACTGGAGAACACCGGAAAATAGTAAAGAATATAGGGAAATCCTAAGCCTTTACACCCCTCCTTCAGAACCAATGACTGACAACTATTAGACATAGGATCTGGGTTTAATTTTTTTAAACACATTGTCATGTGAAACTTCAGCCCCTGTTTTAAGAAGGGAAGAAAAACAATGGGAGAACATTAAAATGGAGATGGAGATGAGAGCAAATCATTACAACAATTACTTGTCATAAAGAATGGGTTTAAAGTATATTTGTCAACCATAAATCTATTTTAAATTATGAAAAAAGCGCTACTGAACCACCATTAATGGTTAGCAGTGATTTCAACATGAACGTTTCTGTAAGTCCCAGAGGTAGCAGATGTAGCTCCAAGCCTTGGGGAACTGGCACACAGAAATCACTCAAGAAGACTGGAGTTTTTTCCTCAATGCAAAACCTATCAGCTGGGGGAAAATAAGCTTCTTTTGTTGCTATCAAAGGGAAGTCTGGCCCGAGAGCTCAGACTATTTTTAAGTGTTCCTTTTACCCCCAAGTAAAATGTGCCTGGCCCTTCATAAAACACTCTCCTCACTAAATATAGCCATTCATATTCAGTGAGAATTTTGCCTTATGTCTACACAAACTCTCTTATACAATTTAAAAAGCATTACAGCATTTAAAGGGCTCTGTCTACGATATCTAAGCAAAGCCTTTAACTAAGCTTAGGAGAGATATTCACCCAAAAGCATGGTTCAAAAATACTTCACCTATTGCTACCGTAAGGTCACATGCAACCAGAGAAGAGATTTTTTAGTGTGCTGCTATGATCCAAAACTGATTTTATCTTTCTCCTTCCACCCCAAACCATAAATGAAATGACCACTGCTGTAACACTTCAGGTATCAAAGCTGAAATAACTGTGGACATGCCATGCCTACAAGAAGAATCTGTGGAGGAACCACTTCTGTAAGTGCAGGATAACACAAATGAGGTCTGTAACAGTGCACATGGACACGACAGCTAAGAGAGTGCAACACTAAGGGAATGCACAGGGCTTCTCTGGTTCTCCAAGAGGGAATGATGCCAACAATTCAATAGCCAACAGGTAACACCCTTGAAGAGCAGAACTGCAGAGAAATTTGCAACGACACCCAACAATTACCACAAGCAAAAGAGAAAAGCACACTTTAATGTTCTCTGAAAGGTTTTCCAAAAACATTTCCTCCCAAAGCAGTCTAGGTGCAGATGGTTTCCTGAATTCTTCTCTGCCCTTCAACTCTGACATAGAACTCTAACACAGGAGAACACTAGTTTTCTATTCATGTGGAGAAGAGCAATATCTGAATTTTCTTTAACACAGCTTGTCTTTATTCTCGACAGATTTCATCTAAAATACTATTTAAAATGAGAGACCAGGGAGGGATGGCTGTAGGCTTACATTCAGAAATATTTTTTCATGTTTTTAAAGCCTACTTCCTTGACACTGTTCTAACCTTAGGAAACCTCGGTTTACCTCCAAGAGGAATGAAAAAAGAAATTCTGTTGCCTGTGTCCTTTCACACACAAACTAAAAGAGTTTGTTGAATTGGTCTTCCAAGAAAAAAATATTTTCTTCTCATAAGTGAAGAACATAGCAAAAATAACCAATTCTTAAATTAGGATCTCCATTCTAAGCAGAATTTAGAAGGAAATTACATAAAGGCATTTTTTCCCGTTGGCTAGAAAAAAGAGGAAGAAACACTGAGACTTCATTTTAGGGAACACCATGGCAAATTTCTAGTTCCCTAATGAAAGCACTTTTGCATGCTACTCAAACTAAAACATTTTTTTTTTCTAGTTGTAAATTCTAAGTAATGGCTGCAAAGATATTTTTCTGTTAGGAGAACTCCTTGATGAGCAGGCAGTTCTAGACACTTGTTTATTTATTAGCACCAGCAATTACAAATAAAATTTTGCACTGGAAAAATCATTGAAATGAGCTCTTCATTTCTTTGTACTATTTGGGGGAAAGGGAGGAGGTATCATTTAATTTACTTAATTTCCTTGCACATTATTACTGTTTAGCAATTTATGTACATAAATCCTCCTTTCTGAACAAATGCTATTAATAAGTTTGGGGCACAGAGAGGGACAGAATATGGCTGCACTTGCTTTGCTAATGTCTATTCAGTCTTGTAAATTTTTGCAAAAGCAATCAGATAAAAAAATCCAGTGCAGAGGGACCATGACATCTTCAACATACTTTTTCTCACATAGCACAGGGAAAGCATAATCACTGGTTCCATGCCAGTTAAGAGACTGAAAACACCAAAACTGAGACCATACATTACACTACAAGGAGTAGTGAACTTTTCTGAAAACTCTATATATTGCTGTTCCAGCACCAATACAGTCCTCCACTAAAAAGGTAACGAACACTGGAGGAAAAAAAACCAAATACAAAAACCAAACTACACCCACAAGCTATTTAGAAGCTGGGATATAATATAATGTACAATTTTGCTAACATCAACTTCAACTTCCTTTTTCTTTAGTTAGGCAGAAAACCTTATAAAATGGATTGTATTGTCCTCTGGAAACTTTATTTTCAATTTAGGACAAGAGAGATAGTTGCTACCCTTACCTCTCAATTCAGAACCTTGTGAGTCTGAGCAGAATCATATCCAATAAGGGAAATACAGTGTGTAAGCCTAATGATGTGCTACAGAAGACATCCTTTTTTAATGGAACACAGAAATTCATGATTGTGGGATGTGAGTATTTTGACAGTTCATTTGGCCTAGAGTTGCTGTTTCTGTCTTCAATATCTTCTATCTATCTATCTATCTGTCTGTCTGTCTGTCTTTCAACCCTCAATATCATTGATTCCACAAAGAAAGGTAATGAATGCTACTGAAATACTTGGGTTTTTTATTTCACACTTTAAGGAAATATTAACATTATAATTAATGGCATTAATTCTGAGAAAGAAAAGCCAAATGTGTACGTAGAGCTATGCACCTGCTACTGGCACAAACTCTTCTCACTACATAGAAACAAAACAGTGTCACTGGCATTTGTCACACCAGTGACAAAACTAAGCTCAAACTAAAAAACCATTTCTCTGAGAGCAAGCATTATGACTCGGAAATGACAATCTTTCCTCTCGTGTCTTTCTCCACTGAAAGAAAGATGGCAGAAAACTTCAAAACTACAGCAGCATTTACAAATACATATTCATAAATATGAAGTAAGTGCCTTAAAGTTAAATGAGAGGTAAAAATTCAGAATAAAGCATAAACACTTTTGCTGGCCTTTACTCAGTATTTTTGACTAAAAGATGAGTGCAGTTGTTGACTGTACATGTTACTTATTTACGTAAGTAAATGGGAAACATAAAATCCTCAACATACAGCAAGCAGCATTTTAAATGAACTCTTCATAATTGCTCAACTTGACCTTTCCCAAGTCATTTATTAGTGAGCAGGCAGAAAGAACAAACAGCATCTGTACTACCTTCTGTGACTGGGAGGGACCAACATCAGCTGAGCCTTCTACTGCAAACACAGGGGGGAATAGTAAATGGGGGAAGAAGAGCAGGGGCTCACAGAGGGAGCCAGCTAGCTTTTCAATAGGCAGCTGCTTCACAGACTCTCAAGGAAAAGGAGGCCATGAGGGACAAGGTTTGAGTCTAGAAAGCTAGCATAAGCACTGAAAATTACAGTGACCAAGTTAGGTGCCTTCAAACACCATAGAAACCCAGCAAAGTAACACTAACTCCAGACACTAAAAGTCACAAGATGCTTTTTCCAGTAAGCACAGGAAGTACCAACTGCTTCATATCCTTTGTCAGCACAGTGTAAAGGGCAATAACCTGTCAAGAAACGTGATGAAAGTGCCAATTCACAAATTATACCCAGCAGCTTCAAATTCCACAAAGTCATGTAAAACTACTAAAATAAGAAGTCTGGAGAATAGGCACTTACACAGGACCTTTGCATTTAATGTTTTCTCTATTGTTTTGAAGAAAATAATTCATTGTTAAGGGGAGAAGAAAAAAATATTAAAAAATACAAACCAAGAAAACAGTAGCTATAGAGCAGTAAAAATCAAATAATCTTGGCTAAGAATTATACAAGCATCTTCAACTTGGACCATAGTTGTATAAGAAAAGTATTATCACTATCTTCACAAATACAAAGCCAACAAATATACACAGTAAATGGCAAAGAGGAAGAGGGTTTTTACTGTCTCCAGTAGATCTTGTCTTACACTGAAAACTTGTATTTTCAAGTTCAGAAATAGAATAGCAGAAGAGATACCCTACTGGAAATCAACACACAATTCTGGGCAGAAAGGCAGGATGTGAAGGCAGACAGAGGATACTGCTCCAGGGACTAGGAACTCTTAGAATGCAGAAGCTCCTGGTTTGCTCTTTATGGTTGTTCATGAATTCTGCAGGACTCAAAGTCACAAGCAGAAATGAGATAGGTCTGTAATGAGCTTGGCTCAGTCAGTACTGAAGGGTACAGTTTCCTAGGAACAGACACTTCTCAGCGCAGTAGCATGTCACATTTCAATGTGTTAAAAAGAGTCACTGCCTGCTTTCTTATGTGAATGTATCTGAATTTAGATTCTCTAGCCTATATCTACAAATGGATAGAAAAAGAATTGCTGAAGTAAAACTGCTAGGAAGGGAAGGAGGGTGAAGACTGAAGCACTCCGTACTCTGAAGCCACATGTACTGCCATTTAGCAAGCTTGCAAGTCAGCCTGTATCATGTGAAAGCAATTTAATTCACAGTACCTAAAGTCCCCTCTGTTGTTTTGGCAGCCAACACAGGAATCTCTCAAAAAATTACTTTGAAAAAGAAAAAAAAATTGATGCTGGTGTCACAACAGCAATGTAGTAAGTGGGACAGAGAGCAAAAAGATCCAGGAGCACAATTTCTGGCTGAAGCACATGGATATTAAAAACAAATGTGGACCAACCCCAAGAGGATAGTTGAGTCTTCTCCTCTCCAGGAAGCTTGCCTTGATCAAGCCTGTACCTTCAGCACAAGAACACCAAGCACAGATGGCAAATGAATTTGGACTGCAGTGTCTGTCTAGACAGGCTCTGTGTTGCCACTGGCCTAACATTAGACCAGGTGCAACGCTAATATCATATTTTCAAAATGCCTACCTTTAGTATATTTTTCAGGAAATAATAATCTGCAACAACTACTCCCTGAACACACTCACCCAGCAGCATCAAAAAGGGAACAGTATTCTTCTGCTGTGGATAAGTGCACACATACTATGAACTCTGAAGGAACACACTGCCACGAGCAGACATCTACCTCATTGGGAATTGCTTCAAACAGGAATGGAACATATGTATTTATTTACCAGAAGAAAATACAGCCACTGAAGTAGTAAGTAAATGCTCTCAAATATTCCCTGCATATGCTCCCCTCACAACACTCTGCTTCTCGATTTTTTACCTCATTATTGTGTTTTTTAATAAGTAGGGCAAAACCAAAGAGCAAAAACTTGGTTGAAAGTTTGAATTAGCTGGGGAAGAAAAAAAAAAGACAACTCATATGTTAACAAGAACACAAGCTCTCCCATCTCCATGGCAACCCTTCCTAGAAGTTCATCAATTTGTCTTCTTGATTTTTAACACTGTATCTAAAAGACTAAATTCTTTCACTTTTAGCTGCTTGAAATGAAACTGCATGTCATCACTTTGCAATCTTCAGGAATTAGTGACTTTCTTACAGAACATTTCAACAATTCATCTTTACACTTACTAGTAAAGCGTTCCAAAACAAGGAACATTAGCAGAATAAACTACAACTGTTTATCAAACTCATAAACATCTTTCGATACAGCTTCACCCATAGGAATTTAAAATACAGCAGACAACATGCCAGAGCATACACAGTAGGGAGCAGCCCTACCCTGGGAAAAAAAATTATCTACATGGCAATTAACTGTATTTAGCACAAAATGTCCCCTTTCTGAATACCTGAAATACAAAATCATAAATTTAACATGATGTAATATCTAAACTTACAGAAGATGAAATCCTCTTTGCTGCCTCGGTAATTGCCTGCTCCAATGGCTTCCAAAGGCGGAAAGCATAACGACCTAAAAAACACAGAGGTTGAATGAAATATTCACTAAAATGAAAAAAACTAAACAAGCCAACCTCTACTTTTCGTTCAACTGCTTGCAGCAGAAATAATTTTGGTGTAGAAAAAACCCAAACTATTGGGAGAGGGAGAAGAATTTTAGTCTACTGCATCTAAAAATCTAGTCATGGACTGCAAAGATCCATTGTGTTTACTCACTCTTTAACTCACTTAATAAATAGATTGAAACACATTTCAATGTGATAAATGAAAATATCTGCATTGTGAACTTTAAGAAAAAGGGCAGTTTGGAACATTAGCTTTGGATATAAATTATTTATTCAATACTGTTCAAAGGTTATGTCTTCAAAAAAAGAAATCCATGTACTACATATTACTTGCTGTGATGCTGTATGCTTAATCACACACCTTGTAAATACCACATTTTTAATTTTGTTACAAGATGGTCTTCTGGGATTCAGAGTCATTCAACTACCCACTAGCACTGAATGTCTATAGCCAGAAAAGGCTAGAGGGATCCCTGTAAGACTGTGTTCCCAGAGGTACAAAGTAGGTCTGTCAACTTCAGAATCAAGATTTATGCCATGTATTTGGAGGATTTTCCATGTGAATCCTCTTTCTCCAGATACTGTTTTGATTAACTATTCATTAGCAATGTAACTTCTTATTACACAGAATGGAAAAACTATTTATAAAATGTGGCTCTGCTTCATTCAAATAGTATCTTGCGTTCATTCTTAAAACACATAATATGTCCATAAGTTTTAGTGATCTAAGCCTGTGCCTATGTTAACACAGAAGTTAAAACCATGTTTAGAGTATCTCTGTTGAAATGTGATGTACTATTACCTCACTTTCTTCTTAAGGCTTTCTGTTAACCATTATTTCGCTAGCTGCCATTAATTCTTCAGCTCAACCAGCAGAAAAAATTCTATGATCATTCCTTTACTGCTTCTATACAAACACCTAAATAAACCACTGCTTAATGGGAAAACTACACCAAAGATCTTGTCTTTCCTTCGCCTAATCACAATAACAACACAACTGTACCCACCAAACACCTGCTGAAGTTTTGTGCAACTTGTTCATCTATTAAATCTATTCTTGGTGCATGTACTTGTGCACAGGTGACCATGGTTGGTTTTGTATGCTAAAAATAATAGAAATCGATTTGTATATTTCAAAACCAGAATGGATCACAGTTATCTACACCAAGTAACCAAGGGTATAAATAATGTTAAACTCATGCCCTGTATTCAAACTAGAACCTACTTTTCAGAGTAACAAACAGTCCAGATGCAAAGAGTTCAGGTAATAAACAATATAGTATGGCAACAGTTGGCATGATAAATCCCTGTAGTCACTAAAACCTTTTATTTTCCACGAGTTGAATTTCTCAAGCACCACCTTCACATCACAGGATCTTGTTGCACTCTTCTGTACTAAAGAGCCTTCACATTGAAATATGTTATTAGGTATATAAACTTTTCACCTTTCACTTTGCAGAAAAAAAGCAGATGGAACCTTTTAGCTGCTGACAATAAAATTACTTTATCCAGCTTTCTCCACCTTTCTCAAAAAGAATTTTGGAATTTATGGTTTTGAAGGGACAGGAACTATAGGTGGCCACAATTCTCCATAGCACTCTCAAGCAACCTTTCCACTTTCCATTATTTATATTCCTAAAAACTTCATTAACCCTTTCAGAAATGGCAGCTCACAACTGAGGGTTCCACTGGTAATTGCCTCACCTGCAAATGCAACAGTTGCAACGCCAAGTCCAAGTGCTATCATAGTTCTGGCCTAAAGCAGAGAAACAGGAATCAGAGTAACATACAAATTCTAATTTGATATATACACACCTTTAACAACAAATATATCTGATTTCTGATCTGGACTCTTCACACATAACTTACAAGAAAGATGAAAGTAAGTTCTGTATTCCACAGGCCACATTAGATTTTATAGCTCAGTGCCATTAATCCATGCCAACACATCAGGTTTAATTTGAACTACCCACTAGAAAATCAGTGAACATACACTGCAATCAGCTCACAGTATGCAATGATAAAAACACAAGGCAGACAACAATAAAGGATTACTTGAAATTACTTAGACAGACTAGTTCAACATAGTATGTAACAGAAAGTATCAGTTTATTGCAAAAACATGAAGAACTAACGTAAATTCCCATATCAGGTCTATGTATTTTCCTACACAGTGCTTGAAAAAAAGTCAGGTGCCTCAAGAAGGATAATAAGAAGTACCCCTGTGTTGATCAAGAAGCTGATGAAAGGTATGAGGCAAACCTTGAAGAAAGGACTGACTTCTCACATGTTTGCAGAATTCAGGAAGGGTAACAAGCTCTCCACTTCTGAAAAGCCTCAATGTAATCTTTGAAACAAAGGAAATAGTCATCTGTGGCACTACCTGTCTTATCATATGACAGTTCAATAATGCTTTGAATTTTCCCCCAGGAAACCTGAGAAATCAGATTAAGCTTGTTTATCTCGAATTCAAAACATAATGACAGTGAAAATGCTTTTATCACCAAACTGCTTCTTCTATGTATGACTTACTTCCGCAATTATCCCGTCACTGGTTTATACCTTTTGTACAAGCAAGTCTGACAGAAGGACTTCAAGCTCCAGTTCAATGTGAATGCCGTAATAACTGGATCTGGAGCCTTTGCCATTAAGATTTCTGGGGCTAAAATACTCTGTCTTCAGTTGTACCCAACCTCATTTCTGGACAGTGGGAATAGGGGAAGAGTTAAGAAATAAAGTTTTAAAGATTTCCTAGAGCTGGCTTAGTAGGGCCTAAACCATGGGTTGGCAACTTCCCCAGCAAACAGGCATGACGTAGGCACAGCCCTCACGCCCAGTGCCTCCTATAGCTTGGCTCCAAAGGCGAGAGTGGCTGTAACTGCTGCTTGTAGCACTGAGCGTAGAACAGAAGTTGCAGCCTGCTCAGAAGTCACAAAGAAAGCAGCTGTATTCCTCTGGATCGAGTTTCTGGATCCTGCAGATTTTAATTAAGTGCCTATTTCCCACCTACCTGGGAATTCTTGCCTTAAAAATCTGCCTGTATATCCCATTTTAGTAATCTAACTCTTCCATTTGAGTGTAGTCTTCAGTCTCAATACTAGCATTCATTTCTGAATGTAAAAATAATGTAGTAGTTTTATGTGTTGTTCCTTTCAGTTCCACAAAATTTCCTCTCCTCTTTTCTCCACGAAAAAGTTAAAGTATGTTATCTTAAAAGACAGAAGATGTAAAATTGCGAAGCATACAGTTCATCTCCTCACTAAACAGAAATTCTTTTCATTTCTTCTCACAAATCAGTTTTCCTAGGCTCTCAATATTTAAACATTCAAAAAAATTCTTCCAATTCCTCCATTTAGACACAAACAGCCACAATTCTGAACATATCACAACCCTATAGTAATTCTATATTATTCTGTTCTGTGGTTTGTGACCATGGATTAATATTCAAGAGTTTCCTTGACTTATTCAGACAGACAGCAAGAATCTTTTACTAAGTGGTTACAGTCAATTAAGAGCTCAACAATGTGTGAAATAGATCACACTGGCAAAAAAAAATATAGCCTGTGATTGTCCAAATTAAGTTAAACTTGCTTTGCCACCAAAAAGGTGGTTTAAGTCAGCAGTTTACAAGACATGCAGGCTCCAACAAGGCATTAGCAGCAGACACCTCATGACATGCACAGAGACCAGACTAATAAATAATACCAGGATTCTGTCAGTTCAGGGCAGAAGCAGCTGAAGTGTTTTTGCCCAGTAATCTGGGAGTACAATGCAGAGACCCCTGAAGCCCTTTGACAGTGTCCACCACATCCACTGGAATGCATTATTCCAAGCTCAGTGAAAAGCACTAGCAGTTAGTGGAAAGCTAATGCTGGCTGGAATACTGCAGGTAAAAATGAACCATGACACCAGCTCCTGAATAGGAGCAGGATGCAGGATCAACGGGAAATGAAGACAAGACAGAGACTTGGTAAAAGTCGTACAAAGCTCAAGCCAGAGAGGCATGAAAGACTGTCCACACATTTAAGTGAGGTACAGGCACTGAAAAGTCTGAGAAATACTGGTTTATGGTAACTCACCTTATTTGCATTACGAGCATGTTAGAGGAGAGTCACTTGCCACATATTAGCAAAGAAGTGATAACTTGACATATCAAAGCATCTTGAATGTTTGTGACATCGTGAATGTATCCTAACTGTACGCATGCGACAAAACCAGAATTTGAATCTGTCTGAAATTGCAGGTTTGGCTTTTGACATGGACTCTCATAAAAGCAGTGGCAACTTCAAGTACTAACCAGTTAGTCCTTTTAGTCCAGTTTGACTCAATTTCCTTTTCCATGCTCTCTTAACTCAGTTGAATATTTAAAAGAATCAGTCAAGGTTAGCCTAGTGCTTTGAAATGTAAAGTCCAAAGCTTTAATTAAATGCACTCCTTTCACGTCAATATTAAATGAAAGCAACTCACTCTCTGTGGAAGGCAGCAGTTCATTTAGAGCATGCTAATACAACTACCACCACGATCATTTTTTCTCCTATTGCTTGAAATTGCATTTTATTTCAGACTCATAAGGCATAAATAAATAAACACATATACACTGACTTTCAATTATGACAGCAT
Source organism: Acanthornis magna (assembly GCA_036785705.1). NCBI lineage: Eukaryota > Metazoa > Chordata > Aves > Passeriformes > Acanthizidae > Acanthornis > Acanthornis magna. The sequence goes on from JAWUZG010000090.1 coordinate 23,382,662, forward strand.
TGACCTTCCCCCCCTTCAAAAATGCTGTTAAGAAACTTCCAAGATGTGGATTTTAAATGAAATCATTATGTTAAGATCCAAGAGGGAAAAATAAAGAAATGAAAGATTGAAAACTAACATCTGTCCCTTTCTTTATTCAATGAACCAGCTCCCAAAGGTTAGTCATCAACCCCATGCTACTCTGCTGATCTCAGTATTTTAATTTTATTATGTAGCTCAGTTTTCAGTAATGAACCCTGTTAAAGAAAACTAATGAAAAAGTTATACTAAATGTGAAAAACCTGAATTTTCTTAATTCTTTTCAGAAATGTGTATAAGAAAACACAAGCATTAGAAACGCAACTGTGAGACCTGATTTACATAAGCATTTGGCACATGAAAGAGCATAAAGCATATTAACACACAGTATGTGGAGAGGTATACATCATATACTGTTAGAAAACAGAGATTTTCTGTCTATTCCTTTAATATTTAATTCTCCAGTAGTCTTAATTTTTTAGCAGCAGAAACAAGGCAGAATGAGATATTATTTTGCAAATTCCCAAACCACGATGCTCTGCTAAATTAAACATACTCAAAAAATATAATGACATATGTTGTTATTAGTAGTAGACCTTCTCCTTCTATGAAGCACAAGAAAGTTCATTTATAAACAAAAGGAGAATTTCAAATGCATAATTTTAAAACTTCAGCACAACATTCTTACATCTGACAATGGACAAGTGGCAAGAGCCACTTGCCCAAATGTCAAAACCTATCCGCCCGCATAGGATTTTATACTGGTTCTTCTACCACAACCACTGGAACACCCTTCTCAGTCAAATGAAAAATAGTTTGCTCTCCTCACAACTAAATTTCACACACACAGCAAGCGCCCTACAGTCTTTTGCCTCAGAAGCCTACAGTGAGCAGAACAGAATAAAAAGCACATAGAAAATAATAACTAGATCTCATGAGTTGAATGACATTTTGCAATAAATCCATGCTTAATTAGGGACCAGCAAAATAGGAAGTATGTACCTATATTCAAATAAATACACAAGTGTAAATTGCTTAACTAAATATTTTTAAGGTTTGGTTTGTTTATTTGTTGTGGGTTTTTTTTAGTTCTGTATGCTGCTAAGAAGTAGGATTCACAAGTATATTAACCAAGTATACAAAAATATTTCTGAAAATAGATTTTCCCTTAAACAAAAATTCTTGACTTGAAACATAAATGATTGTTGGTTATGGAAGATAGAATAAGGCTTCTGTTCCTCAAAAGAGTAGTTACAGTTTCCTGGAATACTGCTCCAGAGCAAACCACCTTACTAACACTATATGGAGTCAGAACCATTTTGAAGTGGGATTATATTATAAACTCTATGCAACCAATCTGATTTCATAATCTATAGTGTTTTCCCTCCAGTCTTACCTTCCTATGAAATATAATTTGTTCTTCAACAGTGAAATAAAAGTAATTTCAGCTAGATGCTGTTGTCCATAATGACACAATTCTCATGTCAATTTGTGTCCTATAATTTACAGCAACCTTTTCGGTTTGTATATAAAGCTATGACTATAGTTGTGACAGTTTTTCATAGGAAATTGTTCCTGAGCAAGATTCACTAATAGAACAATTACCATAAGGTATTCAAATCAATCTTCTTGAGTATGTATTAATTAACAAAGGCTCTTGTGGGTGACTTTCGAGAACAGACTCCTCATGCTCCCACTCTTGCTCTTCCATTGCTCCAAATGCTGTTGTAAAACAACTACAAGAGTAAACATGACCATGATCAAGGGACCTTTCAGCTAGTACACTGGACTAAAGAATAAATTTCAACAGAAAATTGCAGACATCCAGACTTTAGTCTTCTAAAGACCTACCTTAGTCTCCAGACCTCAGTAAGAGCATGACCATACTCACAACAACAAAACAAATCACACTAACCCCAAATGCAACTTTTATCTCAGATAGGTAAGAAGGTCCAAAGACTCCACAAAATTCACTAGGAATTCCCTGCTAGCATTCCACAGGGAGAATAGCTGTGGCATTAATGAGTTTCAGAGCCAGCTTCTTAAGACAACACACTTGCTGTTAAATACACAGGAAGAGTCTCATGGAAAAAAAAGAGTCCTAGACTGTAGTAACAATGAATAAATAACTTAGAGAACTGTGATTTTTAAAACTGTGTCTTAAAAAAGTAGAAATATTGTAGCGACAACTTCACACACACAATTAGGTAAGGCAAGTAAGGCTTTCAAGCCATTTAAAAAATGTGAAAACTTCACCATCTGGGGCTTTAAGCAGTGTGTTCTTCCGAATTCTCTTTTCCAATGGGAATTCACTGTTCCCTGAACTAGTCGAAGAGACAGGAATGAAGAAGTGGGATAAAGTCCCAGCACCCTTTCCTCTAAAGCACAATACAGCATAGGAAACTTTGGAGGCCCTTTGCCTCCACCCAGCCTTTCCCACACTATAAAGCACCAGATGAGAATTACTTTTCTGAAACAGAGCTCTACAAAACCTTCAACATTCAGACCTGCCTGTGGTAATAACATTTGCCCAGTGGGTGAAAACACCTCAGGTATCACCTCTTCAAAGCAAGGGAACAAAATTTTGGGCCTTGTTTGTGGATGCCGAGGCCAAAGCGCTCCCATGTACCCTGCTGTGGAATCACAGAAGATAAAGGGCTAATGTGTATATTCCAAACACCCACTGGCTGTGGAGCCAACCAAGGACTCTTGGTAGTGACAGATAAGAACTGCTGGTAATAAGCAAGGATTGCTGGTAATAACACACTGTGAGAAAGAACAAGATGTGGCTGGAGAAGAGAGCCATGCGAAGGTAGGGCAGCACTTTTCCTTTTTCTAGTTCCTGGACATAAACACAGCACGGTACAGCACAAGGATGAGTCCAAAAGGTGGGCATGGGCTTTACAGGGGCAGGATCAAGACTACCAAAGACTCCCAAAGCCCTCCGACCCATTTCCAGAATTGCACAGAATGTGAGAAACCTGTCTTCTGGGTGGGGAAAAACTATCCATAAAGAAGTCCATACCCCCAAGTCCAGGCAATGCCCCCAGGACATCCCATCAGCTGGGTCAAGGCTGGGACCAGAACTAGCGATGTCCTTTTATTCTTTCTCTTTTTCTCTTAATTTGCCTGACTTTCTTTCTCCCTCTTCATCTCTTCCTTCCTCTCTTCCCATTCACCCTACCCCTTTATCCAAAACCCATTGCCGTGTGCTTACATAGTAGGTCAGGGTCCAACACTTCCACGCCAACCATGTAACTCACTGATAAAACTTTCTGACTGTTTGCGGACCCCCGACATGTGCCGTTCCTTTGGACCCACGAGCATTTACGAACCTTGGGTGCGCCCTTCCCGTCACGGGTGGGACGCCACGGCCGCTGCCCACGCCACAGCTCCACCCGCGGCACCGGGGCACGGACCCTCTTGCCCCCAGCCTCCCTGCCCAGCCCCGAGGGGAGCAGAGAACACCCGTCCCCGCAGCCCCGGCCCCCGCCCCGCTGTGCCGGCCCTCGCACAGATCACCCTTCCCACGAGTGAAGGCCCTGGGTGAGACAGGGCAGCGGCAGCCTCACGGCCCCGGGAGCGGAGGGTCTCGCCATGCGCTCACCAGCCCCCGGTCCAGCTCGGCTTGGCCCTTGCCGGCGCCCGTAGGGGACCGAGCGTACTCGGCGTAGCGCAGGCCCTCGGCGGAGGCCGCGGCGCCCTCCATGATGGCGCGGGAGGAGCGAGCACTACGGGGCGGCCGGAGGGACACACGGCGCCCAGGACGGACCGCGAAGCGCCCCCGCCCCCGCCGCAACCCCGAGTGCGGCGGGACGGGGAAACGCCGGGATAGGGGATAAGCGGTGCATTAACAAATGGGATCAGGACGGGGAAAAACACCCAGGCCACACGGAAATAATCCGTGCCCATCTCCAGAATACAGGATTTTAGAAAGGGGGGGGACATATGTAAAAGAAGGGATAAAGAGAAATTAATCCGGGGAAAAAACCCAAAACACTAAAAATGTATTTTAATATTTACATGCTTGCACCTCAGTTGATGTCTGTATATATTTCACTGTATTTATACTTTGATTCCTGGCAAATGCTGACACTTTGGATCACAGGTCACCCTTGTGGAGCGGATGCTTCCCTGTGCAGAGGTGGTCCATCGCCTTTCGTCCTGCACCACAGTCAGTGAAATGCTCAGTCCCATGTCCGTAGAGCAGTGAAGCAGCTCTTCCTCCCTTGTGCTGGTTTTCCTTCTCTCCTACCTCGTAGTGCTGGCTATGGAATTGGATCATCTGCAGGTGGCTAAGTGGTGTGACTGGACAAAAATAATAACTCTTCTTACCTCCTATTTCAATACCTCCTATTTCTATGACGACTGCTCTTCTGAGCATCTCTTAAGTATCTTTTTGAAGTACCATGGAGGTGAGCTGACCACATATGGCATTTCATTAACGTTAGAGAGACGTAGAAATTTAACTTTCTACTCAACAGAAGTCATTGAAAGTTGTGTGATGATCCATTTGTCAAGAAATGCATTCATTTTTACTTCTTCATTGGACATATACAATCATATGTGATTAATTTTTTAAACCATCAGTGAAATTGAATTTCTTAGAAACTTAAAACCTATTTTAGAATCAATAAAAATGTTCCCAACTAATCATTTTCTGTTCATTTATTTGCATAGCACTGATACAGAATAGCATGTCACTTACTACTTTCTTGATTTTCAAACCCATCTTAAAAAATAACAAATTGAAAGTTTTGGAATTTAGGGCCTCTTCCTTAGTTTTCCAAGCTGATCTCTAAGACCCCTTAATAGATCAAATTCTGTTCTCATTAATCCAAAGCTATGATTTTGCTTTTTTGCCCTAATATTATTGTCTCATGGTCATAGCAGCCACGTTCTTCCTCATTTGTAAGTATCAGATGCAGAAGAGCATTACTCTTGTCAGCTCCTTGATCACCTCTGGAAGGAAATTATAATCTACGAACTAAGGAAACATTTTATGCCATTGTAAGGGTAGCAAAATTGGGCCTTTAAAGACACTGGGTCATACTACGGTCCCTACAAATACATCCAGGCACGCTCTGAGATGGAAAACAGTGCTGGAAACATCTTCTTCATATCACCAGCTGTGCTACTACTGCTGCTTTCTGGACAGAGAGCCTCAGGAAGCATATCGATTAGGCAGAGCAAACCAGATAATCAACACAAGGAAAATGTATCTTCTGCCAGGAGTGGAACACTGTAGTTTGTTTTCCTTGGAAGCAAGGAGGGGAGGAATTAAAGCAGCTGGGTCTTTGGTTATCGTTTTCTCCTGAAGCTCCTCTCAGCATGGCACAGCTGTGTGCTACGTTATGCACAGGATGGTGCTGGTAGAGACAATCTGTCCATTACTATTTAATTTAATCCTAAACACTGGTATGTTCCAGCATATTGTCACTATTAATGTGTAGCAACGTTGTCCAGATTTGTTATGCCATTTAAGTTAATTGTCTGCATACTTTTCCTATAAATTATTTTCCTAAACAGTCTGTGCTACACTATTCCGTGTTGCAGTCAGGATCAATGATGGCAAGTCTCTGTCAGGAATGAAGGAGAATCTAGAAACGGATACCAGGTTAAATCCTGTGAAATTGATAACAAGGAGTGTGTGTGTGTGTGTTTGGGGTTTTTACCACTGAGAATTTCCAAAGTACCTGTAAATGTAGCACCTGATCAGTGAAATTAGAATGGCAGAGACCAAAATTTAATCCTAAAGATTAAAGTTTCTGAGGTCAGGCAGAGAAGAGAGTATAATTGAAAGTTATCAAGGAAATCATGAGGCATATCATATAAAACTGGTGAAGTCAGTACTTGAGCCTTGCTGAATTGTCATGTGCATACAAATGAATGAACAATAAATCTTCCTAGCCGGGCTTAGAAGTTGGAAGAGTTAATTCTCCTACAAGCATTTGTATATTTAATTACTGCAATATACTATAAAAGTAAAAAGAGGCATGAGCTGTGGACTTCTAATTTTTTTATGTAATGTATTTGGAAACATTACACAAGAAAGAATAGAATGTTCTTTCTTGATACTATAATAATTGTCTGTATGACACCTTTGGTTGACTAGGTACCCCAAGGTAGTATATTATATAAAATCCTTAGCTGGAACTAACCATGGCTTTTAGGAATTAAAAGAGTATAATTATTCATTGAAGAAGATGGTATATATGCCAAAAAGCTCACATATATTTTGTGAATAAGTAAATCTATGCTCTAAAAACCGTTGAGAAAATGATCTATTCAAGAACATATACTAACAGAACAAATACTAATTTAATACTGCCAGACTTCTCAAGGACTTTTTCCTACTGGACACAATGCTGGAGCAATAGCTCTTAGAGATCGTTGTTTCTGATAGCATTTGTGAAGTTTACCAGTTAATTTTGCCTTTGCCATTAGATTTGTTGCAGGCATTTTTAATGGCATAAAACATTCATTTGTATTCCTGATTGTTTTTATAACATGAGACCTTTAAAATAGCCCTGCTTTTATTATTTAGTGTTATTTATATAGCAATATAGATATGCATAGCACTCTCCGAGCACAAGAACACTCCTAAAATGTAGCAGTAATCTTCAGGCACTGTGTCTGGACCTCAATACAGCAAATTCTGGACATCAGGTTAATTATGTTTTCAATATCCACTTCCGTTTGATGAAGTAGTATTAGCTAAAGGAGAGGTGGGCCTGTTGTAATGCTGAAGGATACTGTAGAGAAAACAAGGGTCAATTTTCTTTTAGAGAGGGGAAGATGATAGTTTTTGACAGGTACCGTCAATTTCAGCTTTTTGCAATAAAATGGGAAGTGTGTGCAGCATTTTACATCTAAATATATTACCCAACACATCCACACACACGCACTTGTCAAAGCTAATGGCATTCTTTCTGCTGAACCTGACAAATTCCAGTCCTAAATCCAAACAAGAATAAATCTTAGCCAAATGTTGACATTTTACCCTCCTTCTGGGGCTCCTCTCCAGGGAGCAGACAAATTTCTCTTCTCCAGTATCCTCAGCTGTAACAATTAGTGCTATCAACTCTGAAGAAAGCTATCAACCTAATTGTACACCAAGGTAGAGTACACAGCCAGAAAACATTGGTAAAATAAAATGCATCTCTAAATATTAAATTTTTATTTCACCATCATGGTATAAAAACTCTATATGCATTGTTAATTATACATACGCCTCTAGGGATATTTTCCATCATTTGCCATTGCCCTAAAATATAGGGATATGTTCCCAATGATCAATTACTCAATATGATTTGTAGTATATTCAGCTGTGTGTCTTACCTACTTAGCCAAAATATCCAGGGAAAAAACTTTTTATGTGAACCCCTGAGCATTATATTCAGCTGCTGGACTAAAGGTTTTAGTGCTGATGACAAAGGAAAAAAGCATTTCTCCAGCAATCAAGGCCTCCTGATACCATTTCCTGAGGAACATAGAGTGGGCTGTATGAAAGCTTGCCTGTCCTGACTGTCCTTTCAAAGGTGTCCTGCAGTTTCATGCTTTTCTTCAGGCTTTAGGCTTCTAGTATCCTTGTATTAAATAAAAATCTTAGCTTTTAATGAAAAGTGTCTGTGGTTGTGGGAAAAACTCCTTAAATGCAAAACCTTAAAATGCATAAACCAACGGTGAAATAATGAAGAATGCACAGGTGTCTTCACGGAAGGAAAAATAGGGAACATTACATTGTTTTATTTTTAGGGGGGGTTTAATACTATTTCTTTCATAGAAGACAGTTTAGTCCTATCTAACATTCCCAAAGAAAATGATGACATGACTGACCCAGATCCTTTATAGTGAGAAAAGGTCTCTGATACCTCTCATTTTTGGTATAGTTCATGGTCCTGCAGAGCTGGATATTAAGGTTCAGTACAAAATGTTCCTTCACAGAAGTTATTTTGGTTTATTATTGCAATTTCATGAGAAACACAGGTGAGGGAGGGAATATGAGGATTCTTAATATTTCACATGTCTGCTGAGAAATTTTCTCAGAGCAAAAGAAAGATTATTTTCTATCTTTCTGACTCCCACAAAATAAAAGAAAAAAAATGTTGTTAGTAGCTGGAGGCAGCAGAGATTTACAGACAAAAAAGCTTTGTTTTGACAAATGAATTTTCTCACTCCTTTTCCTGTTTTCTCCCCTGTCCTACGGGCAGGGAGGGAGGGAGCCACCAGCTGTGTGAGAGCTCACTTGATAGCAAGGGCCAGTGCATTGCAGCCTCAGATCCAGTCAGGGATGTGAGACAACTATAAATATAATCCCTCAGATAAAACTGGCAGCCAGTATTTGGTGAGTCTAAAAATATAAGTACTGAATTAAAATCCTTATGGAGGACTTGGAAACGGTTGAAATTTGGTAATGTTCACATGTTTCAGGAGACTGAATACCTTGGCATTCTGATATTTTAGCATCTATTTAACATCTACAACACTAAATAAAATAGGGCTGGATGCCCAAGACTAGCCTTCACTAGGCTGGAAGTAGCTAAATGGCTGGGTTGATCCTAGGGAAGGCAATGTGTATGTCCTTACTAAACTCCAAGTGTCCTGAGAACCTTAGGTGGTACTGCCCTGACGCTAAACCTTGATTGTTTTGGGAATATTTCAGCTCAGTGTGTCTGAAGCAATGTGAGGGATGGGTTGCAGCCTGTGAAATGTTATGTTTTAGTAGCATGAAACTGAAGGGCTGGTGAATAATCCAGTGGAGTATCACACAGAGGCTGTGGGTTGAGCTTGAGATGCAGAGATTGCTGGGAGAGTGATGAAGAGATGTTTAGGGTGGAGAAAGTTATGTCGAGTACACTTGTTAATACTGACTTGTTGGGAGTCATGTCTGGCAGGAACCATCCTTAGAGCCAGACATGGATGTTGTCCTGAGGAGAGTTAGTTTGGATTGTCTACAACAGAGCTATGAAATAAATGAGCATGGAAGCAATAAAAGTGATCGAGCTTCTAGTGCTTGGGTTCATTTCACATCCCTCTTTTTTGAGCAATATAGATGTAAATATTTAGATTCTACAGTTACTGTTTTCAGCCAAAAGTTTCTAAATTTCAACAGGAAAATGACACTAAATCTGAATTTTACATAACATTGTAGGATTGAAGATACAGCAGCAGTGGCCACATTAATTATAATCAATTTTCGTAATTAAATATGGGTTATTAAGACATCAATCTGCTTGGGTAAGAACACTCCAGATGTCAAAGCTGGATTTTTACCAGATAGGGTGTCTGTAGGCACAGCTGTTATCCCACAAATCTTTGCAGTCCTCAGACATGACTTTGCTATAATTTCTGTGCTACTTCTGGTGCTTCTGCATCTCCTGCATTGACCCTGCAGTTCTATGGAAGGGAGTAAGCTTGAGGCTTGCTTTCATTTGCCAGCACCTTGTACATTAAATATAAATATATAAATATATAAATATATAAATATATAAATATATAAATATATAAATATATAAATATATAAATATATAAATATATAAATATATTTGTGAAGATAAATGATGCAAGGGACTATGCACCAGTTCATCTCTTTACAACACACTGCCCTTGCACTCCAGAGTCTCTGCAGAGTGATTTATGTACAAATGAAGATCATCTCTGCTGCAGAGCATGTTAGACAGTGGGAAGGAGAGGCCATTGGTGCTGCCTTCTTGGGGCAGCCTTAGGAGATGCATCCTGGATATGGAAGCTCTGGGAGGTGAGCTGCTGGTGATGGGGTCCCAAGGAGCATTACAACCACCAGGCAGCCTGTGGCTTTCCGTGTGGCATTTTACTTTGCTCCTTTCCCTGCATGTGTGGAGAGTGCTGCAAGACCTAGATGGTCTAGGCAGTCAGGAAGCCTGGCCAGAAGTGTGTTTTTAGTGTAGCTTGATCAGCTGAGGACAAAGAGTGACAAGAGCTTCATGTGTGCAGCTGGATTTCCCTAGCTCTGCTGCATTAACCTGGAGTAGCATTACTAGTTCTTTATCGCTTGGGTTGGAAGTTGCCAAACATCTTTTTTTTACTAATGATATTACGAAGGTCACTGGTTATCCCCAGCCCTACAGATCCCATTGATACACTACCAGGGGTTAGATGTCATCACTCAAAGGATCTCTATTTTCAATAAGTGGATTGTGTATTTATCCTCTATTCAGGTAGAGTTAGGAAAGTTAAAGTAAAGAAGTTTTCTGATGGAGCAGAACTGAAAGGCAGAATTTTTCAGGACCATTGCCTTAAGATTTATCTGAAGGTTAGAGTTATCATCGTAGTCTCATCGTAGTCTCATCGTAGATCCGTGGGTGGTGATTCTGTATCTCACATGAACTCTTACTGTCCTCTTTCTTCCTTTCTCTTTCCTTTTACATTTTCTTAAGTGATATTTTTATGCTTTCATATTGCCATATTACTACAGATAATAATAACCAAAATGGCTACATTTCTGCCCTCCATTGCAAACAGATTGTTCTAGAATTAACCCTACATGTATATATATATATATGTGTGTGTGTGTGTGTATATATATATATATGTATGTATGTATGTATGTATGTATGTATGTATGTATGTATTTGCAAACACCAATCATTCAGTGTTGTTCCACTTTAATCTGCCCCAAGGGATCTATTAACAAGAACCTGGGTTACTCTCACTTTCAGGGGTAGGTCATTACACCCCCAAGAGTTACTCCCTCTGTCATAGGTAAATGTGAAGTGCTGGGTCAAAAAAATGTCAGAAATACGGCTTTCAGCCAGACCTCCCCATGCTTCTGTACAAACTGTTGTCGTCTGGTTTATTAGTACAGACCAGCTTTGCTGTCCCGCCCATGACTCCTGTCTGCCTGGGTGCTGTGATTGAGATGCTCAGACTTGAGCTTCAGCTTGAGGAAACAGCTGTACACACAGCTGTATACTGTATACTCACAAACCATACATGTATTTGCATGCCTGCCAGTTCAGTGTTCAGGAAGGGGTGGAGCTTACCAGGAATTGAAACTGGTTTGTGGTAACTCTAAAATTTTGAGTCTTGCCCTAGCTATAGCAGCAATACTAGTTTCGGTCAAGGCAAGGTACTTGCAAAACAATGTCTGGGGTTGGAGGATGGAGGGATGGCAGCAGGTACAGGACAGCTACTGCCTCCAGTACTCCATCTTCCTCTCGGGGTAGCCCCTGGAATGGCAACAGTGAAAGGGAGAAGGGTGAAAACACCCAGAAGCCGACATCTGAAGGGGGACAAAGAGCCCAAGGATCAGTTTACCAACAACAGCAAGAGCAGTGGTAAGTAACAAGGAGCTTGACTAAGATGATTTACCTTTATTGGGTGCCTGTTCCCCCACTTACTCAAGGTTTACACCTTTAGAGTGTCAAATACTTTATAGAGAACCTGTGAATGTGGCTGAATACACAAGGAGCATGTTGTCATCTTCTTGAGGCTTCCTACATGGGACCCGAGTTGTTCTGGCAGGCTTTGTGATAGCATGGCTTACACCCTGTGCCACAGCAGTGGCCAGTTTTGTACCTTGGATACTGGCATATGTGGTGTCTGTTTCTTGGCATCTTTTTCAAAGCGAATTTTCAAATCTGGTTCTAGCTCCCTGTTTTCTGTGTCTCCTAATATTTCATCCTCAAAAGTCTAAAAATACTTACTTTGGCTTAAGAGATGGATATAGGCTGCATTCCAGCACTGCTCTGAATGCAGTCAAGGACATAGAACAGCTTCCTGCAGCTTCATGCTGACAAAACTAAAACCAAAGCTTCAGCTCCTTATTTAATTTGGTGCTTTATTGGAATCCGTGCTTAGTCCATCTCTGGCTTTCCAGTGACAATTCTGAGATAGCTTGCACAAGCTGTGTCTTGCAGATATAATACAGAATAGAAACTGAAAGTTGGGTCTCTCTGTGTGTGCATGTGTTTAATATAAATATGCTTAGCTGACCATAGCTAATTATTTAGTCTTTTTCCCCAAATGTGCTTTTCCTGAGGTGTTAGTAACAGTGCATGTAATGCCACGATTATTATTATTGTTATGTGCTGATTTTGCTTAGCTTGCTTCTTTTTCTCCCAGCTTCCAAAGGGCAGCTCATGAAACTGCAAACTGTTTCAGTTTCTTTTCCCTTCTTTCTGGATGAAGAAGGAGGTATGAAGGAGGTGTCAGGCAGCTGATGGCGAGCAGAGATCAGCAGCTTTCCACTGAAACCCATGAATGCTTGCCCATTAGGTAGTAATGATACGGGGACTATTAAGAGCTGAGTCTCTTTAAAATCCATCAGCGCTTAAATGACCGACTTTCAGGAGCGCAAACAATAATTCCTCAGTTACAGTCTGTTTATTTTCTGCCACCTCTAAATATGAAAAGGTCTCCGTGTTGCCTGGTCTCATGGTGACATATATCCACAACGGGGCAAGGAAAGCCCCAGTTTCCTTATGTAGTTGTGCTGTGTGCATTTTGTTGCCGTTTGGGGGTTTTTTACAGCGAGGATTGGGCAGCAGGGATAGTGGGAGTTTTCCCATTGGCATGACTGGCCTTTGCCCAGTTTTGGTCTGGGATACAAACCTCCTAGTACAGGTTAGGTGAATAATTAACCTATTGGTTTGCTAGAGCTCCCTGCAGAATTTAAGGTCAGGGCACATATAATCACACAAATCCCTCTTCCCTCTTTTCATCTTACATGATGCTTGCTGACATTAAGGTGGTGTGCATCCACTGCAAAGATGAGTAGTACTTTTTGCCATGTGAAAAGATTCTCTCTGTGTCTTCATAAAGTTCTAACAAAGAATTAGTTCCTAAATCTTGGATGTACAAGTTAAAGTCTGCCTTAGTATGCAGTTAATGAGAAGAAGGGATGAGGGAAAGGCAGGTTGAAACAGAAACCATCTAATATGAGTGGGAAACAAATATTCAAAAAATGAAGTGAATGACACTGGGAATGAATCCTTCCCTTGAGAAGGGGAGTGCTATCTGGCAGTTTGAATCTGCTGAAGCCATTTAAACTGCAATTTCCTTAACTAGCCCAGATTAAAGGGGAAGATAGTATCTGAAATACTGAAACAGACCAGGGGAGATCTTTATTCTTAAAACAAAAATTGTTTCATTCATTATTACTTTGTTCTGTTTTCTCAAGTTACATTTCAAGAAAGATTTCAGATTAAAATATCATTTTAGCCGTGATAAAGCTGACTCAGCTTTTTAGCCACCAACGCATTTTAATATGACCTTTAAAACTAAAATACTGGAACACCCTCAGAATGGTCCGGGTTTTCAGGCTTGGGATAACCAGAGCAGAGGGAGAGTTGAAGTCACAGGATGGGAGAGTTGAAGTCACAGGATGACAGTAGGAGAAAAAAAGCACAGACTAGCATTACTAAAGGCTTTCTGGACTATGCATAGCAGAGGGAACATGAGGGGCCCAAGTAGGATACCTCTGTGCCAAGTAGTCTCTCTATTCCAGCTTCTGCTTGCTATTTTTTGGAAACAGACAGGGGTATGGTTTTTCTGGCGGCAAAGCAGGAGTTGGAATCTCTTTTGAAGGCTCTGTTTGAATTGTTTCCATGCAAACTCTCAGTCTCAGGCTGTGAGAGAAACTGGGAGTGGGAAAACATCTCAGGGGCATCTTAGGGTAGGATCAGGAGACGTTTTGTTTTGATTGGACACGTGAAATATGTGTGGGATGTAGCATGTTGCAGTCTCATTCAGTACTCAATATTCAAACTTGATTATTAAAAAGTACAAGGTGGGCAGCTGGTATTAGAGGATAGTTTTGCATTTGAAAAGCCCTTATATGACATGTTGAGGCCGAGAACTGATGATAAAACGGTCCTAATTAAGAAAAACACTTGTTCAAATGCAAAATTGAAGTCACACTTTGCACATCCCCATCCAGTTATATATAGAATGTGGTTTCAGGCCATGGAGCAAAAAGTCACCAGGATGACAAGTGCTTGAAACTGCTTATAATAATAAGCTTGCATTTAAGTGGCTTCACTTTGTCTGCTAAGTGCCATGAAATTAACTTGCAGAAAGTGAATTCCCAAATTGCCCCTGTTCATACCTATTCAGAAACAAAAGTCTGTACAGAAGAAAGGTGGAGGAAAGTGGGGAAATTAGAGGGTGAACTATAGCTAGTGCCTGAAAAAGAAACTGCTGCCCCCATTCAGCAGTCTGTCTTTAGTGCCTCTAAAGCTGCCAAGAATAATATTGGTTCTGCTAAAATCCATTAAAAAATGAAATTCAAAATAATAAAACCTGAAGATATATTGCCGCACAGCTGGTAACAGTCCCTCATCATTTTGTGTGAAAGGAGAGCGAAGTTGCTAGAATGCTTGACTCAAGAAATTGTATTCTTTGACTGCTGGAGCCAAATCCATCAGAGCTTTCTTTCTTTCCTTTTCCAATCTTAATCCTGAATTGAAAAAAAAACCATAACAAAAGATCTATAGGGTTAAGAGACCCCTCATCCTTTTGTTGATAGACTATACTTAGCAGTTCTGATTTTTTTTCTTTCATAAGCTGAAGTTTATTTAAAATGAAAAAAAAAATAGTCTATAAAACTGTAGGCAGATTTTTAGCAAAATGCTTGTTTTGTCCACTGCCCAGCCACTGGTGGGAGTGCAAGAATGGTAATTTGAATTATGTTCAGAGTTTAGCTCTCCACTTGCTGCACAGGAGAAGTCTCCCAACTCTCTGTCTTTCAGGCTGATGTACTAATATTTACAGCCCAGTGGAGCAATTCAGAGGTGCCTGGCTTCACTGTGGTGAGTAGCCAGCCTTCTCTCCAGCCACATCATTGGTGGCAGAATCTATGTAAGACAATAACTATACTGATAGTCTGGACTGTGGGGTTGCTGTTCCATATAGTGCTTGGAGGAGGGAAGGAAGTCCTTCCAAATTCTGTAGGAGAAGGCTTTTTTGGAAGAGCCTGTTTTGCACGAGCCCTGCCATGTTGCCTTGATGCATAGTTTGGTGAGGAGCAGTGCTGAGGTGATGAAGGATTGCATGGGAGGATGCTATGTCTGGGCAAGGGCGATGAAAGGACAAATTGTTGAAAAGAGAAGAGGGTGGAAGCAGAGATGAACATGCCACTAGCTTAAATCTGTCTTCATGTGATACAGCACCTGACCTGCCGAGCTCCCCGGGCACGCTGGCAAGGCTGACGTGGGACACGCACGCCTCTGCAGGGAACAGCTCGGCTCAGCCCTTGGTGTTGCCAAGCCCAGCTCCTGGCCTGCCCACAGACGGATGCTCCATGCTGCTGTCTGCTCCTCTTTCCCTTCTCACTCTTCCCCCTTGCAAGTTCACTTCTTCAGTATTTAATTTTTTGCTTTAATCCAAAGCCTCACAATGACAAAAACATTGTCTGTTCTTAATGAAAGCTTTAGTTAACCAGAGACACCAGATACAAAGGTGAGTTACCCTGGTTTAATAATCTTCCAGACGTCATTTGAACTGTGCTAATTAAGTGCATTCCTGGTCTGTGGCAAACACAGACAAAATCCATGGAGGTAGATTTTTGGTGATAAACATTTCCCGCTAATGTGGTACATTTTCTGTCTCTCATGTTAAGAGCACACATGCAGTGAGGATGAATCAGACAGTGTGTAATGCTAAGCCCAAGTAAATCACTTTTGTCTCTGAGCTGCAAACTGGTGAGATGATGCCACTATTAAAGATGGAAAGCCAGAGCCCCAAGCCAGCATGCAAGATCCATACACCCTCCTAGAGCTCTGCTTATGGCACTGCTGGGACATAGAGCATATTGCTCAGCTGAGGTCTAGAACTGTGGCTGTCAATTATCATTAGCATCTGGCTGTGTGTGCATTGCAAAATAGGGATACCTACAGGACAGTTGTCTGCTTGCTGGGATTTGGCATCCTGTAGCCCTTTAGTTTGGCAGCTTCTGTGCTGCTCAGCAGCATATGGCTGCTCCATCAGGCATGGGAGCCTTGGTGAAAACAATAGTTTGTGGTGGTGCGGACTTGACAGCTCTTGAAACAATTCCTGATAAATGAATGCAAAGTTCAGCTTAGTGTATCTTTGAAGGAAATTCAGCAGTTGACTTTGGCAGTTTGGTCTCTTATCTCTTTTAAATTCAGTCTTTAAGATACTATCTAATGAAGTATCTCACCCATGTCTTTCCCTAGGTCCCTCCTCAGTCTGAATCTGCCCTGATCTTCTTCCCAAGCTTTAGTTGTTTCTGTTGCTCTCCAACATCTCTTTAGCTTCTGTCTGTTATGCAGAGCACTTTGCCCAGCAGAGCAAGATATTTTGCTTTCAGCTCTGTGTCATTCATGTACCAATGCACCCGCAGTGTAAAACACAGTGGAACTGGAAATAGTTTATAACAGCCATTACTTTTGTAACTCTTTAAACTATTTCACACTTCATTTGAAAATCTCTCCTGTGGTAGATGGTTGGAGTGGACTTGAGGAAAAACTGAAGGGCACAGCTCTGCAGAAAGTATTACCAGTGAACAGCAAGTCCACTTCTGGTTTTTCAGTTTTAGAAATAAACTATTTTATACATACCTGAAAGAAAGTAGAACAAAAGTTGCTATGGTCTATGCCTTGAAAGCACTGAAAAGTGTCCTTGAGTGGTACTAATTAGATCAGTAGACTTACACACAGGATTCAGAATTTAAGTCTTCAGACATGGTGTTCTTTAGTTACTAATCACTCAAAGTGTAAACTATCATTGCAGATTTTCTGTGGCTGTATTGTGTGTTTCTCCTGACTAAAATGTTTCATATCTCTCTCTCTCTATATATGCTGATTTTGACTGGGGTAGAGCTTATTTTCTTCACAGTAGCTGCTATGGGACTATGATTTGGATTTGTGACCAAAGGAGTGTTGATAACACAGGGATGTGTTTGTTACAGCTGAGCAGTGCTGACACTGAGTCAGGGCCTCTTCTGCCTCTCACCCCAACAGAGAGAAGGGCTGGGGGTGCACAAGAAGTTGTGAAAGGGCACAGCAGGGACAGCTGACCCCAACTGGCCAAAGGGATATCCTTAACATATTGTTATATAGGTATTTATAATCCCATTACTGTGGTATATTATGTGTATCTGCTTGAAAAATCATAGGAGGTTCCTTTTTTTTATTTCAATATAGATACATTTTCTTATTGGGTTATAACATTCTTACTCATTAATATCTGTTCAGTCTGTGTAATGAGTCAATACATTCCCATTTTCTGCAGAGAAAATAAAGCAAAAAACACTCATCAAGATTAATATGATCCATAAAGGCAGAAGATGATTTTTCTTTTTTGAAGAGGTATAACTGGGTTAAGATGTTCTTCCTCCCGTTTCCAGTGACTTCTGAATTTGTATTTATTAAACAACCCTACCTCAAAGATAGGCTTAAGTCTTATAACAATTAGAATCATTATTAGGGAAACTGTTAAGTTAAATTCTTTATAATCTTTCCTGTCTGTGGATTTTGAAGCACTTCATATATTGGTACAAAGCACAAAATTCTGCACACCACTGATAGCTTCAAATCTTCACATTTCCTTAATTGCTCCCCAGGTAAGTAGGATAATTTGCTCCAGACTTATGGCTACTGTGGCAACCCAGAAACTGACTGGAATATTAAATTGACAGGCTGTAGCAGGTTTTATAGGCTTAACTGGATCAGAGGTTTTGCCTGAACAAAGAAATGACATACAGTATCCTGCAAACGGGATAAAAACACAAGGTGAAAGCTGGCGGTGGGTTTTTACATTAACTTTCTTTCCTTCAAGAAAAGAATCTCAAGAAAATTAGGGATACTAGGTGCGGATTTTAGGACTGGTAGAGCAGGTGGAGTTTTTCAGGCAACAGCTCATCTGGCTCCTCTGCTGTAGGGTTAAAAAGCAAGGAACCAGTTTGTACCCTGACTTTCATCCCTCCCACAAGAAGTTTACCATCTACTTGCTCTTCCTTCCCCCTGGTCAGAGAATCATAGAATGGTCCTTTGAGAGACCTTAAAGATCATCTAGTTCCAATGTCCCTGCCATGGGCAGGAATCCTTCCACTAGGCCAAGCTATTCAGAGCCACATCCAGCCTGGTCTTAAACACCTGCAGGAATGGGGAATCCACATCATCTCTGGGCGACCTCTGCCAGTGCCTCACCACCCTCACACTAAAGAATTTCTTCCTAGTATCTAACCTAAACCTGCCCTCCTTCAGCTTAAGACCATTCCTCATCCCATTACCCAAAGCTACACTCTGACATATCTTTCCAGAGACCAAGATGAACATTATGAAGTTAGATAAACTCAATATTGCTTTTCCCCCCTTTTTTTTTCTTGTATCTTGGACTAAAAGAAAGCATTAGATAAAAGACAAACAAAAGTTGGTATCCTGTTCGCCCTTTCCCACCCCCACTGGAGAATTGGTATCCTCATTTTATTTTACTTTGCCGTTATTTTAATAAAATGGAAACCAATTTGGCTTTTAATTAAGCATAGTTTTAAACACTATGACTCTTAATCGAGTCTGTGGAAAACAGATGGTAAATGTACTGTCACCTCTACCTGTTTTGTACACTGATTGATCTTTGCTATATTTCATGTCCAGTCCGAGTTTCTGATGATGAGGCCACGGTCAGATATCAAAAGAGTGGGCCCCACGTGGCCTCCTGGGGTCTGAGCCTTCCAGCCAAAAAGCAGAAGCAGATAAAGGAAATGATTCGTGGCATAAGGGCTAGATTTGATAATGTGATTTCTCATACATGTTCAGACGAGCAGAGGTCCCTTCTTTTTTAAAAAATTGATTATAACTTAAAACAAATCAACTAGACAAATGCTGTTTGAAGTAATCAAAGTATATGGTATAAAAACACTTCTGCCCTCTAGTGCTGTAAAGCAGTGTGATATCTTAGATGCACTGATTGATTTTTGGGAGGGGAAGATAAGTGGCATTGCAACCCACAATTTCAGCCACTTTTATCATTGCCAAAGGGAAGGGAGGGGAGTGTAAAAGGTACTTAATAATTTTTGTGTACGAACTTGAGAGAAATATGATCTTAATATCTGAAACAACAGCAAAAGCTACTAAAAAAAAAGTCTCAAAACAGATAAATTGTGCAACAGCTTGTTAAAGGCACTTTGGGATAAATTGGAAATGCTACTACTCAATCAAATAGAGAAAAATCTGAAACAACATCACTGATGGGGAATGTTATACCACAAGTGACATGTGTTGTCAAAACTTCTTTTAAGTAATGTTTGCAGTTGTGTGGTGAATGCCAGTGGGGCATTGCTGCTCTCTTCACTCCTGCCTTTGAGGGTCTGGGATTCGGTGGAGATGTGAAGAACAGACTCACAGTCTCAGGGGCACCAGAGTATGTTGGCAGAAAGGGAAAGGATCATCTTAAATGGCACCATTAAAGCTCACGGCTCTATCTTACTAGTTTAATCTCATAAATTAATCCACATCCTCCTAGAATAAGTCTTCAAAGAGAAAGAGGTAATTGGATATAAATACTCTCTTACCAAACCCTGAATTACAGCGATATGGCAGCAGACAGCTTTGGGCACTTTGATCTCTTTGCATGATTTTCATTCCCCTTTTAAGCCTTAGTCTTAGGCCTTATTGTTTCATTACTTTTCCACTGCCAGCTGTGCCCTGTCTGCTCTAGCTTGTCCTCTAGCCACTCCCTGTGGCCCTTCCGTAAGAGGCTCAGCCTTCACCCCTAATTATTCTTTGCTGGCTGTTCTTCTCCTTGCGCTTTCCCTGCAATGAAGCCAGATGAGATATTTGTGCCCACGTGTGCATATAAAACCCTGCCAAGGCTCTGATGTGTGGGGCCAGCTGCTGCTAAGTGCATTTCTGGTAAACCTGCACCCCCGTGGCACAGATTCTGCTGAGCTGGAACCATATAAACTCCTACCCACACCATACACCATGTAGATAAAACCCTTTGTCTTCTCCAAGTGGAACTGACATGTTTTCATCATTCTTTTGATCACCTCGAGTCTCCTAATACACTCTGAACCCAGTCTTGCCTCTTTGCTGTCACATTAGATTGATAGCTCCTTGAGACAGCAACTGCATTTTGAATTAAGTCTGGCAAAATAGGGCCCTTGTCCTGATTCAGTGAGTCGCACCTTAGGCATGACAGCAAGATGAATATGACCAAGGAATTCCTGGTGCCTGAAAATGAAAGGCAGACAAGGAAACTGAGGCTCAGGCTGAGAATAAGTCACCGGGCTCCATCACAAACAGTGTGACTTTGCACGTTCCTTGGATAACTTTTGGGCAGACTGCTCAAGTCCACAAGGTGACCGCAGGGTAAGGGATGGGACTGCCAGCAGCAGTGCTCTTCCCAGTAGACCGTGGTCTTCCACATGGAACATTTTGATTCAAGGAAGTGATTTGATTTGAAATGCATGAGACTTAAGGTCAGCAGTCTAGAGTAAGACTCGAATAAGAACAGCAAAGGCTATGCTAAAGGTTTCTGAAAATATTATCCTTGGTATCTGCTGCCAATTCCAAATATAACAAGTCTTTCTAGAGTACTTACCAAAAATTCCTGACGAGCTGAATCAGAATAACTACTAGTTTTTATATTAAGTTGTTTGCTACAACAGGAGAAAACGAACTTTGTTGATGAGGGAACTCCTTCTAGTCCTGGTTTTGTGTAAACAGGAAAAATCAAAGTGTATTCTTTCATTTTAGTGTTGGTCCATATGTCTTGATAACTCCAAATGAAACCAGAAGAAAACAGTTGCAGCAAAGTAAGTTGAGTTTTCTGATATCATAATACATTATTTCTACTTGAATAACTTTAGGGATTTGTGCATTTTATTGCTCTTGCAACTTTTATCCTCATTTTTACAGTGCTTTTATATGTACAACTATGACAGTAAAGCCAGTGCTGTGAGCATTCTCCATCATCATGTAGATTTTCTTAAGATTGACTCATCATCTGGCTTCACTTTATGCAGCATAAATCTTGTTCACAAGGGCTTTGGTAATTTCAGGATGGCTTCTACAGGACTATGCTGGAATTAGCTGTATCCAGCAGTTACGGGATTGAATTTGTATTAGAGAACTTTGAACAGTTTCTGGGTTAGGAGGAGGAAGAAGGAAAATATAAGTAAGAAATATTTTTGAAAATACTCCCATGTGGAAATAAAAGCAACTGCAGCTGCTGTTGCAGTATTTATTATTGCTGAACCTGCATTTAAGGATTGCAGGTGGATCTTTTGCTGAAGCTGGTAAAGGTCATTTTACAGGGAAAGTATCTGTGGATATATGTTCATTTTTGCTTGGCTTTGAGGCTTGCTGGTGAAAGTAGCTGAGCAGGAAGACATTGAACCTCTACCAGAAAGATCAGGCATATGTTGAAATCTTTTATTGTCAAAGTTACAGCAAGAGTCAGTTGTGAAATAAATTCTGTATACAGAGGTGGCTGACCACAGCAGTCCTACACTCCTGGGCATTGATTTATGCAAGATATGAAAGCTGAAGGAGTGTGAGTCAGAACCTCTCATGTCTTGAGTCCTCAAGGAAACAGTGCAATTGGATCCTTTCTTCTCAAATATTGTGAGTTTGGCTGAAATGCTTCACCAGCAGGCTGGTATGGGTTGGGTTTCCTTTGGTTGCAGGAAAGACAATGGACTTACCATGAATCAAACTATAATCTTCTGGAAGGATGAATAGCAGCAGATCATCTTAGACCTGACCATGATGTTAACAGCAAAGGTGCTGCTGCTCTAACAAAGATCTGTTTTCACTTTGTGGCACCAGTGAGAAAGGTCTGAAGCATGTCAAGTATTTCTGTCTTGGATGCTGGCAGAAATAGGACCTCACCAAATGCAGTCTCTACTTCAAAGCTTGTTTTAAAGGTGAAATAAAAATCTGGTGTGTCTTTTGGGTCTCTTTAGGACCTTACCCAAATACTGCTATATCCTCTTAGAGGAGGGCTGGTGTCAGCCTCCAATAGCCATAGCCAGCCATTAGGAAATACGGTTAGTGAAAGTGAAATGAGCTCCCAGAGCAAGGGAAGTGCTAGTGTAAAACACAGCTCCTCTTTCCCTAGGCTTTGTTGGCCTTGCTATTGAAAGGAATTATGTTTTTTCCCCTGTCAGTCGATAAAGAGGGAAGTTAAATCAGCCAGCCATCCTAGAGCATATGGCTGCACCCCGGCTCTATTGACTTCCACTGGCTGCACTGGGAGCTTGCTGCCCATCTCACATGTGGGCGCCTATGCTGAAGTGTCTTAATTTGAAGCTGATTCATGCATTCCTCCTGTTTTTATTTAGGGAGCATGTGGTTGGGAGGGAAAATGACTTTTCATTTCCCTGCTGGGGAGCATTACACCACAAGGATTTCCCTCTATGCAGCAATAACATCTTAATCGTAACAACTTCTGCTTTACCTGCAGGAGTAAATGCCGTGGCACTTACCTACAGGTTCCTAGGGGTTAAAAAGCAGTCTATTAGCAGTCTCCTATCTGTTTTTGGCTTTGCTTTTGGGGTTGAGTCCTAGGGTTAGTCACCATTACAGTCTTGAGCTAAGGAAAATGTTTGCCATGTTAGCTGATCACTGCAGTGACTGAGTAACCTCTTGTGAGGGTGTCTGCATTAAGAACAATTTTGTTCCTGGATGGCCTTCAGGATTACACACAATTAGCACTAATGGCTGCTTTTTTAGTATTCTCTCTAACTTCCATGTATTTATTTCTTTTCATACCTTCTCAGTTGCTAAGAAAGAGCTTGATGACCTGGAGCGATGGAAGGAAGAGCACAGGCCGGGGCCAATTACATTGGTACCACAGAGACTGGGTAAGACATGTAGATCAGTAATGGAGAATAGCAAAATTTTATTTTCCTGGACATGAGACATTTTTGACTTTGTCTTGCATGCTACTTATTAAAGAGATTCAATGCCAATAAGGGCTGACATGAGCCTATTGTATGTGCTCTGTGCTTCTTGATGATCATGGCAAGGAAGATGTTTCTGAAGCAAAACAGCACAGATTGTCACTTAAGAAATCTGTCATGATCAGAGTAGAAAATCTGTACTAACATTTGGGGGAAACAGGTGGATTAACCCTCCTGCTGTTGACACTGTCTGTGGTTGGTGTCTCTGAGGGGCACACACTTGTCATCAGTGTGCAGATGGACAGCATGTTGGAGACCCTCCAGTTACCCATGAGAAAACTCCTCTGTGTTAGTATGTGTGCCTTCCTGGCTGCTGTTTCTTGAAGAGGCAGAAGTGATCCCTGCAGCTTCAGCATTTGCAGGCTAAATGTGCATGAAGTATTACCAATTTTATAAAGGTAACAGCAGGCAAGTAAGTGAAAAACAGGGTAAAAAGCTGCATGAACTTAAGACACCCTGAACTTAGCTGATGTATTTGCTGAGATAACCAAGGTGTTTTCTAGATGGGTGAGAGAAAGTGTAGGAGATATCTTAAATTGCAACCCTTATAAAGTATTTAATTTTGTGAAATATCAGACTTAGTTTAAAAAATTTTTAGGAAAAAGCTGCTGTTCCTTACCTTGGCTATCATAGGAGAATTTGGGGTGCACAGTGCAGGATGGTTTCTGCCTGGACCAGCAGATTAAGTTCTTTCTCTGCCAAGCTGCACAAGATAAGTTTGCAGTGGTGTACTGTGTGTAAAAATAGATAGCAGGTGGGAGATAGAGGAATTCAAACTGACTCCAACCCAGACTTGGTTTTTAGCCCAAAGTGATAGTGATCCCACATGTTCTGCCCTGCAGCCTAAGTCACAGCTGTTTGCAGTGGTGGCAGTGCCCTGTATTGCCACCATCACGTGCAGTCCCGTGGCCAGACACAGTGTTTGTGAGTTCATGCATAATATCTGCTTCTTGCTTGTGAGTAGTTCCTGGAAGACATACTTCTGTCACAAGAAGACCATGGAGGTTTCTGCTGAAGAAAGAGAAATCTGGAAGCAGAAATTTGGTGTGTGGTGTCTGTGCAGAATATGTGCAGGCTGGCTGCGTGACTGAGGGTGTGCTGTCAAAGCTGCAGTGACTGAGTGTCGGGAGTCCTAACTTCTTCTGGCCCCACTGCATTTTAAAACTTTCTTAGGAAAGAAGCAACTTAAGAGGGAAAAAAAAGTAAGAAAATATGTCGTCGGTCACTGTCTAGCTGCCATTTAGACTCCTGGAGACTGACACACAGGCGCTGTGTTCAGTGCCTCTGAAAAGAAGTAAGGTGCAAAGATATGATCTAATAGATCATAGCATTCCCACAGGAACAAATTTCGAGCTGAAGTGGCATCTCTAATTTCACCACTGTAGCTAATCATTAAGGGATAAAAGTATCATGTGTTATTTTCTCAGTGTGATTTAAAGAGACTACACATCTAGTCCAAATCACTAAATAAAATCTCTAAATAAAGTTGAAGTTTCTTGAAGTTTTTTAGCACTTGTGCTGCCCATAGGGAATTAAGTATTTTGGAAATAAGTATTCTGGATTTCTACTCTGTAATGTTTGACTGGTAAACTTTCAGGCACCATAGAGAGATGGGAGCAATGAAGGATGCAAGTTCCACTCTCCTCCATAAGCAATGAGTGGAGCAACAAATCATGCCTGATAAATGCAGTGATCTCTTTTCTGATATTATTATATATGATCGGAACACACTCTGACTTCAGTGAAGCATTTGGCGCATTACAGCCAAGCCAACTTGAATGAATTAAACCTGGCTGAAAGGCTATTGGCATTTTCTAAGAATGATCAGAAAAATATTTGTTCCAAGATGATGTCCATCAGTATATGCAATGTCCATCATGTGTACAGTGCACGCAAGAAATTTTGCCAGTAAAAGGCTAGAAAAAAAAGGAAGATTAAGCATCAAAAAGGTTTCAAACTTATTTAGCAGCAGTTTAATTTTCTAGACCTGGGGAGGAGATACTCTACAATGCCGGCAGTATGCTTATTGCTGCTCTAAGCTTGTTGCTTTTGTACTCTATGGCCAGTCTCTCTTGAGAACTTTTCTTACGGATTTATTTGTGTCCATAGAAATGTTGCCACACTTGGGGAGTTGATCTCCCATTCAGTGAATGTCACAAAAGCACCTAGAGACTAGTTACCTTCCATTAGTAAATGGGGAAAGCTACCTTTAGACAAGAGTGATCCCTCCTGAAAGGTCTAATATAGTTGTCTCACATTTCATAGAATTGTTTGGGTCTGAAGGAAACTTAAATATCATTTCGTTTCAACTGCCCTGCCATGGGCAGGGACACCTTCCATGAGACCAGATTGCTCAAAGCCCCCTCTAACCTGGCCTTGGACACTTCCAAGGATGGGGCATCCACAACTTCTCTGGGCAACATGTGCCAGTGCCTCAGTACCTCATAGTGAAAAATTTCTTCGTTTTGTTCAATCTAAATCTCTCCTCTTTAAAGCCATTCCCACTTGTTCTATCACTATATGCTCTTGCAAAAATTCCCTCTCCAGCTCTCTTGTAGTCTCCTTCATGTACTGGAATGCTGCTAGGAGGTCTCCCTGGAGCTTTCTCCACTCCCTGGAGCCACTCCTCTCCAGGATGAACAACCCTGGCTCTCTCAGCCTGTCTTCACCGGAGAGGTGCTCCAGTCCTCTGATCACCTTTGTGGCCCTCCTATAGACTCAATCCATGTCCTTCTTACACTGGGGACTCCAGAGCAGGACACAGCACTGCAGGTGGGGTCTCACCAGAGCAGAGCAGAGCAGAGCAGAGCAGAGCAGAGCAGAGCAGAGCAGAGAAGTGCAGAGCAGAGCAGAGCAGAGAAGAGCAGAGCAGAGCAGAGCAGAGCAGAGCAGAGCAGAGGGGCAGAATCCCCTCCCGTGACTGGCTGCCCATGCTGC
Source organism: Acanthornis magna (assembly GCA_036785705.1). Taxonomy (NCBI): domain Eukaryota; kingdom Metazoa; phylum Chordata; class Aves; order Passeriformes; family Acanthizidae; genus Acanthornis; species Acanthornis magna. Next base: position 23,408,529 of record JAWUZG010000090.1, read on the forward strand.
TTTTGATACAGCCCAGCATACCAGGCACCTCAGGTAGCACAGGTTGGTCCAGCTGCTTCTGTAGAATAAGGAGTCACATAGAGGGGAATTTCTCATGAAAACAGTAAATTGGGAAAATACAGCCTCCATCCTCAGAATGGAGTTATTTATTGCAACAACTGAGGGAATAAATTATTTCCTCTCCTAAAGCAACAAAATACTGTGGAAGATCGAGCAGAGTAGTCAACTCAAAGTCACTCCCTCCATCCCATAAGACCTAGTATCAAGTCCTTTGTGTGGTCCTTATTTGTTTGGGGTTTTGTTTGTTTGTTTGTGGGGTTTTTGTTTATTTTTATTGAAGGCTGAACATTATGGCCAGAGCTCTAGATGTTCACAAAACAGAGTCCATGCCCTTGGGAAAGAATACCTTCTACTACCTGGATATGAATGTGAAGTCTGTGGGAAAAGGCTTTTACTTCCGTTTCAGAAAGGGGCTTCTTCCTCAAGCCCCAAGATATTACATAGAAAATTAAAATGATAGCGTACCATTAGAGCTGGCAGAGTCCAAGATCCCAAACTTGATAAAAGAGAAACTTTTTAGCAATAGAATTTCTGACTGTATGTGTGTGACAAACTGAGCAAAGGTGGGGGTAGTTGGATGTGAAAATGAAAACTCACCTGCAAAGCATGACTGATTTTCTGAAAATGGAATAGCTCCTCAGTAAACTGATCATATATTGTAGGGACATATTTGTTGGTAGAGTGGATGATACAGTGGATGCTCTGTAAATAATAGGCAAGTGTTTTTGATGGATGAAAAAAATGACCGAAAAGGTCTCCTATCTGTTCTCTTTAATGTCAGACAGCTACTGTAATTCTGAAAAATTTCCTGTATATGCATACATCCAATCTCTTATATTGCTGTATTCTGAAATGACTGGCATTTGCAATTAAAATGCTCATACAAAATGCGATTTATATTTTTGTGGTTTTTTAAGGTGGAAATGAATCAGAGGCTCAAGTAAGACAAAACCAGCAAATGATTCTCATGCAATCTAAATACCAGAAAAAGGTCAGTAAGAATAAATGTGTTTGTTTATATTTAGAACTCAAAAGAAAGCTTTTCATGAAGTGTTTCATATGACTATAAAATGAACTCACAGCTGCTTGACAGGAGAACGTCATGAAACCTGAAGGAAGCAGCAGAAAATCAGAAACTAATGTTCTGCACCAAAGAAGATGAGAAATCTGTCCATAAATATGTAGCAATCTGTATCACAGATGATATCTAAAATAACAACCAGTACAGTTGTAAAGCGACTTATATGCTGTGCTGTATCTTCCAGCATGCTGACTGTGCTTGGACTAATTGATCAATGTACCGCCCTATCCTGTGCTTATGTGGAAATGTTGTTCCTGCTATGAGGTATAAATGCTTGTAAGTTATCAATCAGCTGTGTGAGTCCTTGCATGGATGCCCATTTATCAGTCCTAGATTTCTCAGCCTTCTTAAAGCCAATATTGGAGTAGCTGTTGCAGAGCCTGCATTATTCAGTGTCTCATTTTAAGGAAAAAAAATTGGAAACTTTTCCCAAGCACACTTTAGATTTGAAAGATGTGCACTATAGGAGTCAAGTTACCTTATGTATTCCTGGTATATGTGAATATGTAAAATAACTTCCTATGTTTATGTCATGCAGCACAAGAGAGAAGAATACATAAAAGCAAAAAAGGCAGCTGAAGAAGCTGAAATCCTGAAAAAGAAAGCAATTCAGAGGGAAAAGGTAAATCTGGTTTGTGCAGAGTTGAAGCCATATAATAGTTCATGTCTTGATGCTTGATTTTGCTGAACTACATGGACCTGGTTAATTAATTTATGTGTAGCCCTGGATGGTGTCAAACAATTAAGAAAGACAATCCTCCTCCTCTTTTTAGTTGACTGGAGGATGCCTGACCTGGTGTTTTTGGGGCTCTGAGAATTCCTTTGGCTCATCAGAACCTCCAGCCTTTCAGTTGCATCCATCAGGAAGAGCTAGCAGAAAGGGAGAACACAAAGGTCAGGGGTAACATTGTGTGTGCAGGTTATGAGGTTCACTTTGGCATGAGCTTCCTCTATAATCCTGGATTGTAGCAGTTCGCACAAAGACCTTAGAGAAATCCATGATTTCCTCTGCACATGGGAGGAATACTAGAAAGTCCAGCCTGCCATGATGGAAGAGATATCCAAACCATGAAAAGGTCAGAGTAGTCTACCTGCATTGTTCTGAGAGCACCCCTGAAATTCCACCGCCCCTCCAGCCCTTCTGCAGCTTGTACACACAAGTGTCTTGCTAATAGGTCAGATCACTTTTCCTTCTAATCTTCTCCATACATTGACACCAGTGATAGCTCACTTTCAAATTTTCTTTTATTATTTTGAATTTGTTTTCTTCCTCTAGTTATTCTCACAAAGCATTTTCTCATCCTTTGTGCTGCACAATCCTTTGTAAAAGTTCGTTCGTGTCTACTTGGTGGCAACCAGGTAGTACTTGCTTGAGAATGCAGTGTGGAATTTAAATGAAGAAAGAAAAGGAGAGCATGATACTGATGTGCCCATTAACAAGGAGAGAAAGGGAGATTTCAGGTTTGCAAGTTTTGTCTCCACAACAGTAAAAATGATTTTCTGTGCAGAAACTGAATGCTGAGAGTTAATTAAAAAGTCGTCAATTCTGGCTGGCGTACAAGGGCATGCATAAACAAAAATAACTGTAATTGCCGCTAGGTGAGGGTTAGTCTGTTCCGTCATTCAGTGGTTAGCATGACACTTTGGGCATAAGCCCATACACGGTGACAATAAATATTATCACCTGAAAACGCCGTTAACTGTTACCATCTCATGTATAGCTCCAGAAGCAGTGATAATAGCAGTGGAAGGAAGTGGATTAATTATTTAATATGTGTTGTTTGCCCATGGGTATTGGACAAGAAAAATGTTACAAGACTGCTATAATTTCTAGTTACGCCTGGAAAATATATTGATGTATCAGGTTTGTTTTCATGCTCTTTAATTTCCTCGCCTTCACTCCCACAGGTTATAAAATCTTTATAGATGTTGTAGATAGTAAAACTGTAACTATCCATTTTTTCTGAAGGAGGATGCAACATTGTGGCAAACATCTTTGCCAAACAGACTGTTTAATTTGACTAAATAAACATATACCCACAAAGCAATCAAACAAAACAGAGGTGCTCGAAAGGGAACTCTTAAATTTGAATTTGTTTATTCAGATTGTCTTCCACAATCGTGATTGAGCCACTGAAGATTTCTTCTTGGTAGATTATTTTGTGTTAAAAATTCAACCTGCTGTTTAAGAAGCGCATGCTGCAAAGCCACTAGAAGGTGTCGATTTGGCTATCTCACCCTGCCTACAGATGAAAGGCTCCCAAGACCTGAGAATGACAGGGATCTTACTGGTGCTGTACAACCAGCACTGGGCTCTGTTTACCAAAGGAAAGGAGCTTTTTATTTGAAGTGATAGATTTGTATTCAACTACACCTGTAGGGCATTGGCTGAGAGCATGTCTTTCTGCAAATTCACAGGCTGTCTTTTCTTGCTGGCCAGCCCTTCATTTGCTCAAGGTTATTATTCATTCAATAAAAACCAAATTGTGTGACAGTCTGAGAGGAGATAATAGCTAGTCAGCTTTATCAGCAGGAGCCCTGGAACTTTCACAGCTGGAAAGCTTCTTTGCCAACAAACATGAATGACGAAGCCCTACAGACTAATGTGCGATGACTAGAACGGGTGCTGGTACTCAGCTCAGTCCTTCCCTGATTGTAAGGATGATGTGCTGTAAGCCAGGGCTGCCTGTGAACTCGGGATCTGTTTATGTTACTGTTTTAATGCTGGTTTTGCAGAGAAAAGCAACATCCACTTTCCCATTATCTCTGTGAACAAGAGAAAACTGTGTGTGTGCCAAAGCAGTACCCAAATATGGAAGGTCTGCCTCACCATCTGTGCGAGTCCACCTGCCTGTCTCTGTCATTCTTTAATTAACCATGAGGTTATTAGGTGCTGGAATACCAATGCGCCTGGCATCTACCTTGTGTCTCTCCAGCTCCCAGAGAGAGGAAAGGTTCTTCATTCTGTGTTCCACAGGACCACTTTGTGTGAATAAATACTCATCTCCCTTGCACTTCATGACAGGCAGCTTGTCCTGGGACTGTTGTGGTTTGTCCATGGGGTAACCATGGGCTGCATGAGTTTGGATATTCAAAGCTAGTGATCTCTGAGTGCTCACTGAAATAATTTGGAAAAGGCTTTGTAACATGAGTGGGGAATTCCCTTTTTCTGTATTTTTCCTTGGGTGTCTAATCTGCAGAAAGTGTGGAAGTACATGGGAAGTAATTTTTTAATTATTTGCTCATTAGTAGTAGATGTCTGCAGTTGGTATCTTTTGTGCAGCCCTTCACATCACAGAGTTTGACCAGACTGGACCATAATTTCCTTTGTGTCTATTGGGTTAAAGGATTGTCAAAATTCCCCAAAAAATAAGGAAGCAGCTGATACTTTGCTTCTTGTTTTTTAAACTTTTCTCATTTGTGCTGTACATAAATTTGGATCACTTCAGTGCACTGGATGCTTCTGTTTCCTGTCTCTGAATTTCTATTCCTATTACCATGCCTTTACCCTTCCCTTGTATAGTCTAGATCTCGACTGAATATTAGAAGATTCAAACAACTTGAAGTGAAAAGGCTTGGTATAATTCTACTGCAAGCAACTTTTTATTCTCTGACATTATATAGTAAACAGTCCTGCCATTTTCAGAAAGTGTCTTATTTAGGATAAGCTGTAATTTCATTTTATTCTTTATCAAATCATGTGCTCTTTAATTTGACTGTGTTAATCAGCATGAATGGCCTTTTTTTCCCAGGAATTTGTTAAAACCAGGCACTTTACAGACCTTCTGCTAACATTTTTCAACGTGTTTACCTTCAATATCACAGCTGTTCCACTCTTGGCTTTTTGAACATGGTGCCAAATGTGGAGTGCTTTGGCAATGCCTATTGATAGATTGTCATTAGTTAGAGAATGTCCCAGCCCTGTTGCCTGTCACTTGCATGCATCCTAAGCAGGGGTCCTAGGGCAAACTTCCAGACTAAAAAATAAGTCATGCCAGACACAAGTAAGTAATTTCAAGATGCTAGAGTTTTCTTCAGTTACCATTCTGGTGGTAGAATAGCTGTAGGATATTCCCTTATTTTTTCATGCAGTGGAAGACAGAGATTATACAGAAGGTTTGTATTTATCAAAGTTAATATTAATGTTCTCTAGGTGTCACCAGCTGGGAGCTAGACCACAACACGTCCTGCGAGCTTGGGATTTTTTGGAACATTTTAATTTTTTAAAATTTGTTTGGGTTTTTTGTTTGTTTTGGTTTTGTTTTGCCCTTTTTTTTGCTTTTTTTTTTTTTTGAACTTTCGGGAGCCTTGCAATATGATGGTGGATTCCACATATAATGTTTTTTCAGAAGGGAAGGCATCAGCTTGCAGTATTGAGTAGTGTTGGGGTAAAGCCTGGGAGCTATGGTTGATGTCTTGAGGGTATCAGCATCACCTTTGACAATAACAGAAGCCATAAAATTTCTTTTCCACCTCTTACCTTTCCTTCCCTGTAAATTGTGAAGCTGCACAAATGGGTGGGAGGTTTTTTTCCCTAAAACATGATCTGTGTCTAGATTAGGAGCAAACAATATATCCCCTGAACACTCTAAATTCACCTGTACTGTGTAGTGATGCTCCTTACTACAGTTTGGTTAAATTTTTGAATTGCATCAGTGTGTTATATGTTCTATCACTGTCTCTGCATGTCAAGTGACTGAACAATAGAACGTCTTATTCAGAGATGCGCCTTTTGTTTATTTCCCACTGCCTTTTTCCAAATAACAGCTTCTAAGTCTTTTGCCTTCCAGCAGTTTATATCATCACACAACATAGTGGCTCTTTTCCTATCTGCAGACATCTGAAAGGATTTTTTTCTTAATCCAATGCATGCGAAGGAGGAATTTGCACTTGTTTTGCAAATCTCTTTCAGACAGTCATTCTTTATCCAATTAAAAAATACCCATCCTGAAATTGCTAAAGGCAAAGTAATTGAATAACTGCCAGTAGAACTGTAATTTTTCTGAAATGGTTTTGATTGCAGAACAGGAAGAAGATTATGAAGTTGGGGGTTTCAGCCCTTACTGGTTCTTAACACCACTTTCCCCCTCCTTTTTCTCCCTGTGCTTGCACAGCACATCTGCTCAGGCACAGTGTTTTCTCCTCAATTTGGGGCTCTGGCCAAAGAGACCATTTTCACCTATACCTCCCTCCTCATCTCTGCAAGGTATTGCCTGAAATTTCCAGGCCACTTCGTTCAGAGCAATGTCTGGTTGCTGGGTTACCAAGCAATTACCTTTTTTCATTTTGAGGGTGGGCAATGAGCAGAGTGACAGTCCGAGGCTGTATTTTGCTCCACATGCGAGTTGTTGTAATCATTGTCTGGAAGCTCTTACTGAAGCATCCCCCACCAACAGCAGTGTGGGAGCTCAAAATATAGTGGGCTGAAATCTCAGGTTGGCACTTCTAATTTGTGCTTTTAATACACTGAATTGCCTTTTCACTGCTCTTCCCACTGGACCTAACTGCAGCCTGTGAGCCAAAACAAAAGTTTGGCTGGCCTCCTTTTCACTGTGTTTAACTTGAACTGCATATTGCTGTTGCAGCAAGTTCTCTAGTTTTTGCTTTATTTTAATGTTTTATTCTACTCGACTTTAGGGTTTGGGCAGCTTAGATGATACTTCCATTGGAAATTATGTGCAATCTTGTATTAAAGGACTTAATCATTTTTGTGGTATCCAGATCTACAGGGGGGTCTTATGTGCCAAGGATTTGGTTGGCTCTTACATTGGATATGGTGTCTGAGGCAGAAAAATGCTGGTTAAGTACAAATGACTCCCACTTTTATCCATCTTGGCATGTATTTAACTGGCCAGTACCTAATGCTCCTACAGGTCAGGTCTGTGAGCCATGTGTACTCACTTCACTGCACTGTCAGTGCCACAGGTCTATCATCTGCTTTGGTGCAGTGGTTTGGGTCTTCTGCCTTCTTGCAAGAGGACCAAGGTTGCATCAGTTGTGCCCCAAGATGTCCTCCAGCAGGGCTGTGACGTGACAGCTGGGAAGGCTCACAAGGCCTATTGGGCAGATGGGTACTAGGAGCACCATGTCATTTTCTATTTTAAACAGACTCTTGACTAGGAGATGTTTGTTCATGAGTGAATGTCTTTAAATTTGAGATTGGGTCACGTCTGTACGCAACTGCTGCTATAGATCTTTTAAAAATCAAAATATTGAAATATTGGAGTTGAAATAATTGATGTTTGTTTCTGGTTTATTGGAAACCTCAAGTATGTTTTCCTGGTTTTAATGCTGTAGGCAGAGAGACTTGAAGTTATAAAAAGAAAAGAAGAAATGCAAAGAAGAGAGAATTTGCTTGAAGATAAAAAGTAGTAAGTAAAATCTGAAACTTATTACCTAAAATACCTTATCTGCTTGTCCTTCTGTTTTGTTTGCTTGCGTTTTTAATTATTATTTAATATTATTTACTTGTTTACTTTTTTTCCCTAGTTTGGGGCTCAGGAAGGATTTGACTTCTGTGCTATTTTTTTCAGTTTTTGCCTTGAAACTTTTGACTTCAGGACAAGGGGCAAAAACTGAACCACAGGAGGTTCCTACTGAACAACAGGAATCACTTTTTTTACTGTGAGGGTGACTGAACATGAGCACAGGTTATCCAGGCAAGTTGTGGATTCTCCATCCTTGGAGATATTCAGATCTGGGCAGGTGTCTCAAGATGGCCCTGCTTGACCAGAGTGTAGGACAAGATGAAATCCAGAGGTCCCTTGCAACCTCAATGATTTCATGATTCTGTGAAATATTCAAGCCTCCTCCATACCTAATTCTGTGAGAAATTTTGTTCTTTAGACCTTTCTTAACTTCCTAAAACATACACTTTGAAATTAAAATTGTGAATTATAAAAAGACTTTGTGCTTTCTTTCTCTAACTGCATCAATATCTCATCATTCAATCCAAGACTAATTATCAAACCAGAATCTAAATTACATCTCTACCCGTTTGTTTTGTTGATTAGTAAAGAAGTCTAACCCATATGTAAATAATGCGGACTTCCCGTGATTAGCATAGTCCTACTTAAATGCAGAGATCTGTTGTGAATACCTCCTTCATCAGATTTAGATATGGCCTGGGTCCTGATATAATTAATTCCATTGGCAGTGAAGTTCCTGCCTTGTCCATTCACTCTACCCTATTTATTTATTTTTAACTGATCCAAACTGATTCTATCACATAATTAACACAAATGCTGTTTAGTCACCTTTACCTTTTTTATCTTTGGCTTCTGAAATTACTCACCTGTGTTTTTAGCCTGATTGATTGCTTTTTCCTCCTCTGTGACCTTTGAAGGAGTCACTTTTGTCCTATGTTGGTAGCTCCAGTTCCTTCATCATTTGCCCAGACTGTGTTCTCTAATGTACAGACATTTTAGTGCTTCCTCATTGATACAGCTTTTCTTGTATTTTTCCTTTTGTTTCTTCCCAGTTGGCTTTAGGCACAGCTCTTTCCCTTAATATGTTGCCAGCATCTGTCTCTAGATATTGGTGTTTGGCTTGCTGTTTGTCCTGGTGTGAATATCTACACACACACAAACACCTTGATTCCTCAGGAATACTGAAGACCGCACAACATTAGATCTCTGCCTTTCTGACAGACTTTGATTCCCTTTGAGCCTAAATCAACAACAGACACATCAGATCCTTGCAGTGCAAGGTCCTCAGTTATGGGCCTTGCTTTTTCCTCAGGGGATTGTCAGGGCTCTTGTCTTCCCATTTAATCTGATCTTTTATCTTAAGACATAGTCAGTTACGAACAGACACATATGTCTTCCTTCCTTCACCTTCCCTGTCTGTACTTTTTATTGCTTAGGTTGAAATGAATTCTGCTGTTCAGTGCTCTTTTCCATTAAAAGTAAGTTCCGTTTTGTCAAAAGCAGGCCCAAACCCTCTGAAACACAGGAAAAGAGGAAATGGCCCCAAGTGAAAAACTTCAGCAAAAGGGTGGACAAGCGTGGTAAGAGGCAGCCCAGAGAAGTGGTTGAGTCACCATCCTGGGTGGTATTTGAAAACATGTGGATGTGATGCTTAGGGAAATGGCTTAGAGCTGGACTTGGCAGTGCTGGTTGGACTTCTTGATCGTAGAGGTCTTCTCCAACACAAATGAACCTGTGTGGGCAGCCAGGGAGTCCCCAGGTGGTGCAGGAGCTCTGGATGCCTGGGCGCTGGTTGGCAGCCATTCTTTCCACTGATTAAGGAAAGCCTTGTGAGCATTCAGCTGGAAATAAAACTGACCAATGCTACTGGAAGTGAAGATGGACTGTCCATTGGAGTGTCTCAAGCGCCATTGCTTGAGTTTATGTGTAACTATCAGAGCATTATTTGTGTGTTCTGTATTGAACATACACCATGGGGGGTCCTGTAGATACCGCACCTGGAGGAAGTGAGCTGAGAACCTACCTTCAGTGAATGCAATTTTGGTCAAGCAAAACCCTCCCGTGCTGCAGTGTTAAGGAAACTTGCCTGTCCCACCATCCAGGAGCCACCACTCTCACACCTCCTGAGCTGGGACCGAGGCCCCTTCACAGCCACACCTCCCACACTCACAGTCTCACCAGGTTCAAACCAAATTTCCCAACCAGTTCAACCCCAGGTTTTCCATTGCAGAGTCTCAGGTGTCCAGATACTTAAAATAATTTAATCATGGTGCAATAACTAAATAACAAAATAGCAGCTTGAGCTAGTCCCAAGGAGTGACTGTGAGCAAAGGAACCCCTGGGTTTTTATCCCCTCACGGTATAAGCACAGGGAAGTCTGGGGGTCATCAGCTCCTGCTGTGTCTCCCAGTGTCTGTTCCCTTGGCTGGGTCACAGGTCCCCAGGCCCTTTGCTTAGCAGAGGGTTGGCAGCTCATGGCCCTTTGCCTGGGGCTCGGGCTCCAGCCCCCCAGAGCTCAACCTGCAGCTGCACACTGAGCCACCTGCGCTGAGTGTGCTCCTCAACAGACACAGTGGCACCAGTGCCTTCCCTGGTCTGAAGGAATTCTCTGCTGGGCACAGGGAGTGTGTACCACCGGATCTTGTTGAGGATGCATTGCTGAGGGACACTGGCATTAAGGAGAACAGCATCTATGAGTAATGAAAAGCTTCTGTGTGACATTTCAGATTTTGTAAAGCAGCTCCATCGAAGCACTTCAGGTTATTAGTGCCATGTTCGCTTAGAAGTGCTTGGTATTTAAAGATGTGCTTTTGCCTACCATGCAAAAATGAGTGACTCATTACTTCTGTCCTCTAAGACCCTTCGTCTAGTGGTGAAGAGAACAAATATGAGGTTGTGCCCCTTTCCTCACTGTCTCTGCTGGAGTATTTTGATTTCCTCTGCTTGCTGGGAGTGGGGGGAAGGAAGGTCATGCGCTGCATATAAAGCAGTGACCTCTGCAAAGTCATGGCCTGTAGAGTCATTTCAAAAGATAAGCTCCCTGTTAGTCTGTCCTCTGTAAGATCTGTAGCTGCAGCATCACAATTTTCCTGAGGAGATCAATGCCTACCAGCAGTCTCATTAACTGGGAAACCTTTTAAAATTGATCACCACCTCTAGTTGTATCAGCCTCCAAGGGGTACAGCCCAATCAGTACCTCTCCTACATAAAGTGCCGCTTCTATTTGATAAGGAAAGGCACTTAAGATTCTCATGTCATTAACATCCTCTGACAATAAAGTATGATGCTCCCCAGAATTTCATTTCTGTTATTAAATCCCTGTCACTATTAAAAACAAGAACTTCTCACTGAAATCCCCTTTCAAAGGGTCTAACATGAAGTGAGTGCTGAAAAGAAAGATTGTCTGTAACCATGTCTGCTGTTTACAGAATATAGTTATTTCCTATCTCTTGTAAGCCTTGTTAGCTTCTTTGTGTACAATAGGCCCTTGAAAGTCAGCTGTATCTCATACCAGGGTTGCTTGAATATGTGTTTGTGTCTTGTGAGAATGTAGTCCAGACAGGCCTGCAGAGTGCTATGGAAAAGTCTTCAAGCCTCCCACTTTTGGGATCAGCCCTTCCTCTGACCCCTGTGGACTCATGCTTTGTTCAGTGTCTAAAACAGACAAAACTCAGTAGGTGTCTCCTGAAGTAGCTGTGCATAAAAAGCCTTAAGAGCACACAGGAGCCGACTTTGGGGTGGAGAAGCTGCTGCTTAGCAGGATTGCTAGAGTTTGTGCTTACAGAGAAGCACATGAGGGATTTGTTGGTGACAGTGTTGCTGTGGTTCTGTCCCTGCAGATGCCAGATTTAGAAAATGAGGAGTATGTGTTGACTTTTTACCAGAAACTACTTACACATGAAACTGAGTCCTTCCTTCTGAGTCATGATATCTTGGATGCATTTTGCATTATTGGCCTGATTGTGTTTCTGTCAGAGTGCATTGAAAGGTAATGGAGGTTTGTCTAGTCTGTACTTTACAGTTGCTAATCCATGCAAGGGAAGAACTGAGTGCCCATCTTCTCAAAAGGAAAGAACGAACAGGAGTTTTCAGGACATCCCTCTTTCGTTAGTGCACCACAGTTGTCATTTGAATAGTAATGAGCATGGATATGTCATGACCGGCTTTTCTCAGTGACTTGCTGTGCTGGCTGTGTGAATCTGTGTCTGAACTGTAGGGTGTCTCACCATACGGTTTTAGCCCAGATCTCTAGTAGGATAGTTTTGATAAAGTTGTATTGGACTTTCCAGAAATTGTAGTGTTGGATGTTGTCCACTTTTTTTCTAATAGCCATCTACCTATTTATGCAATGGAAAAAGCAGTCTAAAAAATAGGGTTACTTTCTAATAGTACATGATGACTGTTGTGTCACTTCATCCTTCCCTTTGCTACATATTCATGCCTCTGTTTTTGTGAAGGTTGTATTCCTGTAAAAATTCCTGGCACTGCTGCACTCGGGGACATGTGTGCACTCAATATATTCTGCTCAGAATTTGGAGCTGGAAACAGAATTTGTCAGAGTGTCTCTAAGTGCATATTCCAAACACAGTGCAGGAGGTTCACCAAACCAAGCTGATATACACTTGCCTGCCAAAGTAGTTTTCTCAAAAGTCATAAAACGCAGGAGAATAAAACCTGAATCAAAACAGAATTTTTATTTATTTATCAATTTTTACAGGATAAATGCTAGTGTCCTTGCCAGTTTTCAGTCCCCTATAATGTGTGGTTCAAACAGCAGGCTGGCAACAAATTTTCCCCACAGAAGTGCAAATGTAAACCTGACCAGACTCTTAATATAGGTTGCTAAAGAGAATGAAAGAGGGCTCGCACAAAAAGCATTTGCAGCCTTGAGAATCCTTTGTTTGCTTCTTTTCACAGCAATTGTCTTCATTTTGTTCATTTGCTCCTGATTATTTTAAGCGTTGTCAATTATTTAGCTAACAGGCAGAAAACTAGGCTTTTATAGACATCCAAAGGGACTCTCTTGAGTGTAATAATGAAGGCAGTTTATTGAACGCCTGTGAGGTTGCTTTCTAATTGTGCGCATTAATCTGCCCATGCAAGCTGGCTGAAAATATAGAAGCAGATTGCATATGCAGATGGAGCACACAGAATGGAATGCAATAGACTTATACAAATCTGCATTTTCCTTAAAACTGGATTTATGCTTATTACTTCAGGTAATAAATGAAACTTACATCTAAAATAACATCCAGGAACACTGGATGACTTGGTGGGAGGAACAAATATCCTAACTGTGTTATTTCATCCAGTCAGGGAAACAAAAAAAGCAGGTTGGTTGACAGGATAGATTAGTTTTGGGTGTGGGTAGGAAGTGATGAAAATAATTCTGCTGAGAAAGTTGCTTTTTTTTTTTTTAACAACCTATTTTTATATTTTCTTGAAGCCTTATACCTGGGATGAACTAGTGCCACATGTTTTTTTTATCCCCAAATTCCGGAACAGATGCTCAAGAACTTGCAGACAAGAAATCCTTCTAGCCAAAGATAGCATTGTTTGATAACTATCATTCGCTTTGTCCAAGTTGTCTGTACTGTGATCTTTCATTACTGCTGCAGAGTCTGTGAATAGTGCATTAAGCTTGGTATGTGGCTGCTGGGAGGATTTCTGTTGGAAAGCGGGTGGGCTAAACATCCAGAGGATTGTCTTTCTTCACAGTAAAGGGCATTGTAGAAGAGCCATCAACACCATCATGAATTTAATGTGTTAATCATTTCATGTACTTTTTTACCATATAGCGTCCAACAAAAGATGAATCTTCCACTTACACACATTCCAAAAATGGTCATTAGTTCATGCTGGCAATTTTGCATATGGCTGATGTTTGTTTATTATTCTTACCCAAAAAGTGGGCTCTGTCCTGCAGCTGTGGGTAAGAATTGAGGTACAAGAGAATCAGAATCATGTGGAATTGTAGGCATGTTTGTTGCTGACAGACAGAGATGTTTTTACTACTTTGCCCCTTATCATGGTCTAGCTGTGGGAAACAGGACAGTGGCTTGTAGCTTTCTGAATTTATTTCAACCATTTAAACTTCTGGTGGTGGTAAATATCTGCAAGGAGTAGGGGATGTGAGAGGAGGCACGTGTAACTGTGTACTAGCAAAAGTGATGTACCTTTGATGGGATTATTTTCACAAATGGTATTATTGGCCCCTCCAGCTGCATTCCCACTTTAACAAATTATTTTCTGTAGTGGAAGTCCCAGCTACACCTCCCTTTGGAATCTCTTTCTTCATATTCCAATGAAGAATGTGTTGGAAACCTTCTTCTATTTTAACATTTGGTTTTGTTAGGCCATGTGTCAGAGGAGCAGCAGTGGCCCCAGTACCAGCCAGCCTGTCTTGGCAAATTCCTGACTAAGTTGCATATGGCAATGCTCAAGGCAGAACCTTCAATGGAGGAGGAACAAGGGCATGAGTGGGAGCACACCCACCATGGACCTCACTGAAATGAAGAGCAGCATTTCTTCTGGGTGGGCCTTGGTAGGGTTATGCAACTGATCTTAATTTCTGCAAAAGTTGAGGGCATGTTGTCATGCTTAGCCAATTAAATATGTTGATGTAGGAAGAAGTTGTAAATATGTTTGCTGGAGTGGCAAAAAGATGTGTCTTTAATGAAATTCAGATTTGGGGTTGGGTTTTTTGTTGTTAGTTTGTTTTTCTTTTTTGTGAGGGAGAGCCCTGCTATTTTTAAAAATTATCATGAAATTTCCGGGTAGATGTGTGAAAGTAGCATTATCTATGCATTATGCATGGTTCTTTGTTTTTCGGCTGAATTGGAAGAAAATGGTGAAATGTCACTTTAGCATTGCTTACAGGCAATTAATTTGGAAGCTGATGTGTCCATGTCATTCAGCACTAAATGCTTCTTCTGTGGTCTTCGTGACTAGTCAAGTTATCTCCTCTTTGCAATGGCTATAATGATTTATCTGCCTAGAGGGACTTTATTTTGATTTTTTTATTACTATTTTTGAATGGCTCAGCATACTTGTGGACATTCATTAGCGCAGAATTGTAATGGTGGAGGTTTGCAGCTTGAGGAAAACAGGAAGTCGAGGAGCTGTCTTGTTTTCAGTAGTAGTAAGAATTGGCCATTATATTTTACAAATTGTCAAGAGAAATAAATAGATTTATGATATATGCAAAAGTATTGTGCTGCCTTTTTTTTTTTTTTTTCAAATGTACTGGCATAAAAGCCAGTATATTTTTTGGTATACTGACATTTCAATATCCATCAATTAAAGCAAAAGAATTAACTGCCACTGGTTCCATTGGGAAGAACTAATGAAGATTACAAGAAGCCTTTTTAATTAATGCATTTTTAATGTTAGTCTGTAAAACTGACTTAAAGCCAAGCACTTTATGTGTAGGCAGAAAAATTATTTTCTCTGTTTCTTCTTTCTGAGAGGAATACAGTCTCAAATGAAAAGCTTAGCAAGTGGTGCTGTGCAACTGCTGGTTGCTGAGGCCGGAGTCCGTATCCTCATTCATGTCCCTAGGGATGAATCCTTTTCAGGACTGTCTTTTTTGTTTGCCTTGTAGATGTAGATGTGGCAGTAGTTAAAACCAAATGACACACAAAGTTGAAGACCTTATTCTGCACAGGATTTTAGGCCTTGGATGTTGCAATGAGATCACTGTGGATCTTCGGATCTTTTGCAGTTGCATTCTGGAGTCAGCTGTGGAGCTTTCTGCTTCTCAGCTGTCAGGGCTGGTGATCCTGTTGGAGCATGTGAACTCCTACACAAGCCAGAGGAACCTACGCTCACTCTGGCTTTTGTAACCACCCTTTTGTCTCACCCTAGTGGGAATGTGAGCAGCATTTAGTCCCAAACAGTAAGAAATGCATGTGGGCTTATAAGTAGCTTGTGAGTGCAGGGTGCTTGAATTCCACCATTCTCAGTGGAACACCTAGAAAATTCATGTTTCTGCACTTTACATATACTTGTTGAGCTTAAAGTAAATGGTTTTACATAGCAGTTTTTAAAAAGGGACTCTGCCTGAGGAGTAGTTGTGAGATGTAAAGGTGTATATCCAAGGACCCACAGAAAACATCTGCAACATAGACTGATTTCCACCATCATGCACCATCCCCTCCTAGCCCATCACTCAATGATCCTGGCAGCAGAGTTAGTATTTTCCCATGACAGCTCTTAAGAGTTATTCAGACCCCGAATCCAGTATTCTGCTTCACTCCCCCACCTTTGTGTCTGTACTGATAAATTAAATGCTGTCAATCACTGTCACTTCTGAGGCCAACAGGCCTGAGACTGCCCGCTTCTATTGCTAGAAAACTTTTTTACCTCCCAAAATGTGGTGGTAGCATCTAAAATGCCTGTTGGGTGTTGTGGTTGATATTCGTTCCTGGACAAAAGCCAGGAATTATTTGGGAAAGTGTTGTTTGGGATACGTCAAGACTATTCCAGGAGTAGTTACCACACTGTAGCTGGCTGAGTTCCCATGCTAAGAGTAGTGCTTGGTGCTATTAAACATGCCAGGATGGGAGAAGGCTGTTTTAATCAGCAGAGCAAAAGGTTTTTTCCCAATGATGTAATTGGAAACAGGGCTACCAAGACAAAATACCCTCATAAGATCACTCCAGCTTAACCAGGGCATCAGTGGCTCTCTTCTCTTCAGACTGATGCTTTGGGTTAGTCAGAATTCAGGTTTGCAGCCTGTTAGGAGAGTGCCTTCTTGGTTTGTCTAAATCTTGTATCTCCTTTTGCGTAGCTGTGTTTGAAGGGTATCAGGATTCTGCTGTATTCAACTCAATTTCTTCATCTTACGCTCTTCTTTCCGTAATGTTACTGAGTTTAGAGGAACACATTTTATTAGCATTTTTTATTAGCCCTTGAACTTCTAGCAAGTGAATGAGATGTTGCCCCAACTGTCTGACTGTGGAACACCTATTCATATGCTGATTTCCTTCTGGAGATACTACTTTCCAGGACATTAACTGAGCTGTCATCTCCCTGAATTCTCCCTTTCCATGCAGCCTGGTTTAAGCTATGCTCTGCATTGTTATGACTGCAGGTTTAGTATTATGAAAAATACCATTCAGACATTCAGTCTGGCAGCCCTAAGTGCATTGCTGGGTTTCCATAGAGATGACACACAGCAGATTAACATATATAAGACCTGACTTGTCTTTCATCAAGAAGCTCAGAAGCCTGAGTCCCTTTCTTGTGATAGGAACACTTCATTAATGTATTACTTAATTTTGTGAAGTTGGGTGTTTGTCTATTCAAAGGCAGTGCACAGTCTTGCTGAGGAACTTTATTTGCTTCCACTCTTGTAATCGTCTTTTCTGATACTAAAACTGAGTAAGCTTTTCACCTATCAGTGTGCTGATCCAGGAAATTCAATGGCCTCCAACACATTTTTATGCAAATAATGAGAAATTCCACGTACTCCATGTCATTGTCTTGCCATCCATAAGGAATTAGGACATCTAGATATAACCCCAAGTCGCCAAAGGTCATTTTTTCACAGAGCTTCCACCTTCTCAAATATATTTCAGATTTTCTGCAGGAGTTCTTAGTCTTTCTGGTGTAGAAATAAATTGTTTTATCAGTTTTAGCATAGGTAGAGAAACTTAAAATATGCAATTTAAATCTTTAAGTTCCCAAAATTATTCTGTCCAATCTTATCACTTAATAGCTCATCTTTAATGGAGAAAATTTAAGTGCTTAACACTTGTATAAGGAGGCCATGAATTAGTTCAACCTTTATATATAGGTACTTTGTAGATCAGGGAAAACAGTGTTTCATTTGGTTCTTTCTGTACTGTGCATTGGCTGAGGTCTGTTAACTCCCCAGGTAATGGAGGAAAGGGAGTGAACTGGGAATGGTGAGACTCTACAAGCCTGGCTTGCTACAGCTTGAGCAAGTACTGTGTACCTGAAGTGGTAACATTTGTATTGTATAGAGTAGCAGAGAAGAACTTGTGGGTCCTTGTTCTTTTTCCCAACTTTTCCTCACTATACCACTCCTCACTGACTAGCAGGACATTTTACCAAAAAAAGTATTTACTCACAGTTTCAGATCATGGATTGAAATATGAAAAAACACTTGGTATTCTGTTTCAGCTGTTAATCATAGTCACCCTTCGGCAGCCAAGGCTTTTTCTCCAAGTGTGAGTCTTTGGTAGTGGCCTCTTCTCCCACACAGAGCTAACTGGTCGCCCTGTTAGCAGAGTAAATCTTTCTGTTGAATATCTCTTGAAGCACTCTTTCTGCTCTCACTTCAGTGCTTTCATGTTTTCCAAAGCTGTACACAGAAATAAAATTGCCTCTTTCCTCTAACTCTGTTTCTTTGAATGAGAGAAAACTTCAATAGATATGCCTGGGACTGCAGGTCAAGAAACTGGTTCCTGATCGTGGCACACAAACTCCCTTTCTTTGTTTTTGTTTGTGACCTAGTTTAACTGTACTTGGTTGAAACTGTGAGCAAAATGATGCTACTTTGAAATTCTGGGTTTATTAGGAATGCAACTGGAAAAAGAAAATTGCCCTTTCCAGAATAAGAAATGACAATGTTGTGCATTAACTAAAGACAAGCTTTTTTTTAAATGGTACAAAATGCTTGAAAGCCTTTCTGCTTGATAAAGTAATCTGTTGTACGGCTGCCTTGTATTAACTGTGAAAGAAAATTCCTGAAAATAATTGTTTAAAATACTTAGTTGACGTTTTTAGATCTCAAGAAGAATTTGCAACAATTCAGTGAAGCAGTTGCATCCTCATGAAGTGTAGTGGTATATGAGTCTGTGTTATAGGAGCTTTACAATGAGGAAAGCATAGCCACTGTACACCCCAAATATGCAAATGACCATAATTGTTTGCTTAAAAATTCATCCCAGCAGATGTTTTATCCACAGTATAACTTCTGTATCCTCTTTCCCATTTGTCTGTTTCCATAACCCTTTTTTTTTCTACCTGTGATGTTTTTCAGCAGACACATGATAAAATGTCTAGGCTAGATTCCAAGGGTGGAATAAAAAGCTGTGTTTATTTTTATGGAAGCACTAACAATTCTATTTGGATTGAATTTCTTCATAGCAAAACCAATGAATTATTGAACAGATTGGACGTGGGTTTGCCAAAGAGTGATTCCTGTCAGATTGCTAATCCTGGCCCAAAATCTACAGCATGGGTAAGCAAAACCGTGGCGTGTGCTGTATTTTCTATCAGCTTTCCAGATGCTGTCAATAGTGTAATGTTAGAATATCCTAATTGAGCTTAATTGCTGAGACATAACTCAGTGAGTACCAAGGAGCCTTTCTGTGGGAATGAGACTGCCTACCT
This sequence comes from Acanthornis magna, assembly GCA_036785705.1. Taxonomy (NCBI): domain Eukaryota; kingdom Metazoa; phylum Chordata; class Aves; order Passeriformes; family Acanthizidae; genus Acanthornis; species Acanthornis magna. Next base: position 23,427,462 of record JAWUZG010000090.1, read on the forward strand.
TGTCTCACACACTGGCAGGATATTCTGCATAGTAGAGGACTGCTCACAGACCTCTTTCTGATAAATGAAAACCAGATTTATATTCTAAGGTGAGATGAGAATCTCAAGTATGCCCTGTGCTCATCCGCTGGTGGTAAACTTTTATGAAATCTCAATTAGTTCATGTCAGCGGATGCTTTACTGCATAAAAAATCTGGTCAAAAGAGAAGCTTGTTTCTCACTGCATCCTAAAAGTGATTCCATACAGTGCTTGGGGTCTTTGTCCCAGTTTGAACGAGCCTGGTAAGTATCAGTGTAATTAGGAAATAGATAAAGTATTGCTTCAATTTCATTATTCTAATTGACTCTAAGAGGCTTTTTCACATACAATTAGTCTCTTCATGTCTAAACCAGCTTTCCTACTAATGTAAAAACTTTCAGTGAGAAATACTAACACTGAGAGAGAAGTATTTCTCCTGTAAGGAGGTTTGTAATTGGGGAAGGACAGGGTGCAGGGAGCCAAGTGGACACAAATTGACGTTGCAAGCAACTCAGCAGGAGTTTGGAAGTGTCTGATCTGGGCAGCCCCCTGTCGTATAGAGCCTTGAGCAGCAAGAGTTGGGTAACAGGAAGGGAAGATTTGCCTCCATATTTCCTCAGATGCCTTAGAAATGGACAAAAATCCTTACTTTATAGAAATTGCTGCCAACAGGATACATGACACCTCTGTCTTGCCTTTAATCTCTTCCTGGTTTTCATTGCATGAAAAGGTGATATTGAAGATAGGTTCCTTTCCCCTTTAATTCTTCAGGATATCTTGTGTCTCGGAAAGCCAAAAAGACATTTTAGTAAATGTGGACAGACTTATAGCTAGAAGGAGCCAATTTCTGCCCAGCTCTGCTGGACAGAAGTCAGTTGCAGGCGAGTAGCTTTCAGACTGTCTTTTGTAGTCCTGGGTGAGCAACCAAGATGAAGGACTATGGAAAGGGAGAAAGGATGTCTTGAAACCAATTCTACCTCCCTCTTGAAGCATCCAGCACTCCAAAGGGTAGGGAGTTTGTTCTTTGGTAGGGAAGGCCGAGCTCTGCAGCCTTCATACGGTGTGAGCATTGAACTGTGAAGACACGTGAGCTCATGTCCCCACGACTGATTTGGATTTCAGCATTTTGGTGTGCTGTCTTCATATCCATACAGAAGTGGGTGGATGGATGAAGGAGCACTGAACTCTTTCACTTGTGCAGGTCCTACTTTTAGCCTTGGCTGCCTACTCCACCTGCCTAAGTGGGGCTTTCTCATTCCATGCTTTGACAGGTTACTCCGTAAGTTAGGCCAAATTACATCCCATAGTACATCTTTTGTTTCACTAGTGTCCAAGCCGATAAAATACATCATTTATCTGTACTGTTCTTAATACTAAATGACATTATACCTGTCTTTTGCATGGCTGCATTTCTATACCTTTATGAATCAAATAATCACTTATTTATAATGCACTAGCAAAGCCTTCCCAACCAGCTTGGACAAGGTCTGGTGTGTAGGCATAGACAGAGCCTCTGTGCTCTGTGTGAGGAATCTGAAGCACATAAGCAGTGAGTTATTATCTAAATAAACTTGGCATAGTACCAAAATGCTAAACTAGTAAGAAAATTAGGACTCTAATTTGGATGTTACCTTGAACATGTCCTTTGTCTGGAGTAATTAAAAGATTTGGGAGCAATGCACTTGAAACAGTGAAGTATGATAAGTGTGCATGCTAAAAGGGGCATACATCACATATTTGTGGTTTTTAAATTTGAAATCCTTGTTCTGAAAACAGTTTGGGACAATGTGATGCAGATCAAAGTTTTTTCCCTCACATAATTTCTTGGATAGTGATACTAATTTAGCACACCTAGCTCAACTATCCTTGCCAAATGTTACTTCACATTCATTAATAAATTTGACTTCTTTTGAGTGACTCTGTCATTGATGACTTTTTTGGGCCTGCTTATTTAATCAAGCTCGTAATTAATTTTAATCCTGTCTTTCAAAGTGTGACCAATCCTGTGTAGATTTTTATTGTCTTCCAACTTGATTAACATACTCTCCACACAATTCTCCAAGCCATTACAGAGAGTAATGAATAATATCGGACCCAAAATGAGTCTCCCTGGACACATGTAACAACTTCTCCCAGCTCAAAATTGAGCTATTAATAATTGCTTTGTCTATTCAGTCTTTTTAGCAAATTATGTGCCTGTTGTTTTAATTGTGTCATTCTGCATGCATATATCAAGTTTTTGGAATATTCTGCAGACCTGTAACAAATTCCTCACTAAAGTCAAACCTGCACAATTCTTGTATTAAATTATATTGGTGCTCATTATTTAGTGTGCTGCACTATGTCCCTGCTCAAAGACACTACAGTAGAAGTTCCAGTGTATAGTATGCTAAGGAACCTATGAGACCCTAATTGTAGTTTGGCTTTTTGCTGATAATTACAGCCCTGTGAAAGACCAGGGTTAGTTATTGTAATGAAAACCTATTGCACAGTTATTGCATTATTCATAATGTGTAGTTCAGATTTTAGGTTGTCTTAACAATAATAGCAGATTTGATCTCTCAGCTCCTCTGTTGCCTTACCTCCACAAATAATCCAGTGTTCCCCTCTGTTACAAGGCCTCCATTCTGCTTTTTTTCTTGAGTAAAATTTTCATTACTCTTCTTTCTTCCCAGAATACCTCATCTCACTATCATATATCCCAACTGTGGTTTTTGACAGCTCAGGATATCTTTGTGGTGGTCGCTGGGACACAGAACAGCACTTTCTGTGGCTATCTGACTGTGATGTGCAGGTGGACATTCAACCAAACCAAATGACTGAGAGGGTTTTGGCCACTTCTTGTTTAAATTGTAGTGTTGAGAATAATCTGTTTCTTAAGGAATTGGAATCATTCAACCATTTCTGTTTGTTAATTACCCATATAACAATTTGAGAATAAGGTTCAGGAGTTTGGCCCCCCTCTCACCACACCAATATATTTTTGTTTTCTGCTGAGCAATAGAAAAGAAGCCATGCTTATAAGCAAGCTCTTCGAGAGGATGAAAACAGAAGATTAGAGGAAATGAAACAAGAACAACAGAGAAAGGTAATTATACATTACCAGTTTGCATATTGTATCATTTTTGCATGCTGTGAAACCAATTAAATACATTGATTACTTGTAGCCTACGCACAGAGCTTCTCTTTAGCCAAAGTGATTCAGTCACTGTTTTCAAATATTGTGAGAGAGATGAGTCAAGCTGTAAAATTTGAACAGGGACAGGACAATTATCTTCTGTGTTCAAGGCTGTTTGCATCTGGAAAACGAGCTCCTTTTCACCTCTCCATTTGAATAATTGTGCAGAGGGTTTTTTGACCATGGCAACCGATTTCATAGGTTAAAGGAAACCAGTTTACTCTCTTGCAGATAGAATTTGTCTCACTGAGATATTAAGGATGATCTCTCTGAATTGTCTCCTTCTAGAACGTTGAGGGCCATAGGCCCTGCTTTTTCAAATGGGGACATGGAAATATTCATATTGGCTGTTAATTATAATATGCCTCTCTGTGCCCTTGCTGACCACCTAACTGAAGAGTTTTGAATTGTCTGAAAAGCAGGCATGCCATAACTGCAATTTGGAACTCCCTATTCTGCATATCCATCATGCACTGCCTGAAACATGCAGTCTCTCTGTAAAGATTTGGGTATCATATCCACATCAATTTCCTCTACCAAAGGTGATGGCACTGTGCAAAGTTACCTATCTTGGCTCCAGGTCTGACTGTGAAAGTACAGGAAGGGCAGGACTTGAAAGTCATATTAGCAAATAATTTGAAAACATATGAGCAAATACTGAGCCCCTTTCTGTGCCTCTGCTGTTACTAATATCCAAATTAATGTCAAGCTACTTCCCCAGTGGCAGAATTTTAGCACAACAAATTCCATGCCCTGAGTTTCTTCTAGAGCTGGAGAAGTTACTCATCCCCTCTCACGGATATCTTTCTTTACGTGTTGGGGGTGTGTCCTCATTTCATAGTATTCTAACAACTATGTTACAGGAAACAAAAGGTGAGGCAAAAAGAAGGCTCTTAATTGCTATCCCATCAGGTGTATGCTTATTTCCAGAATCTATGCAGAGGAAAAATTTTTGAAGGCCAGTCTGGATGGGTGTAAGGTACCTGTTGTAGTCTGGACATGGACTTTTCAAAAGAGAAAATAACTACAGATGTAAATTAGCACACCCCTAATTCATGGCTTAGGTTTAAGGGACGTGTAGAGCTGTAGACCCTTGAGCAATTTCCATGGATTTCTAAGGAGGTGTTGGCTTTTTCTAAGGCTGCTCTTGTTTGCTGTGTGGTTCCAAGGTCTCCTTGCCTGCACAGTTGCTGCTACCTATTGTGCAGAGTAATGCACTACTTACAAACCTACTGTAAATAATATGTATGTTAAGGGCTCCCTCAGATTGTTAATTGTCCCTCAGATATATGTTTACTCATTTCTACTTCAAGCTAATATTTATTAAAGTAATTGGGAATTCTGTCTTGTGTGTACCTCCTAGCACAGTGTAGCTATAAAATGTGTAGGTATTGTCAGTTCCCTTTTTTCCTTCAGAACAGGTTTTAGTATGTATTGCTTGATTTAGAAATTTTCAGTACACTTCGAACACCGCATCATATACACACAATATATTTCAGAACATTACTCCAAGAGAGAAGTAGGCATATTGGAAAGTCAGATACTGAGTTTTAATTTTCAGGTTGAATAGTTATTTAAAATAGTGAAAATTGAGGTTGGCTTTTTTATTTCTTAATCCTGTTTCTTCTTTTAGGGCTAGACAAATATTGATACACAACACATTCTCAGTTATTGATTTTCTCCATACATTTATTGCATAGTTTTTACTTAATGTTCCGCTTAAATTGATTTAAAAAAAAAGAAGTCTCGTGGTTCCATTCAGTTATTGAAGCTTTTATCTAACCACATAATTTTATTTTAGTTTCTATTCCTACTGCTGTGCAGTTGCTATGGAAAATATGAAAGATGGGTCTGTTCCTATCCTATCCCCTTGTCCTGAAAGCTAAATTTCCTTTGCAGAAGCCTCTGCATCTTCAATACTTGCATGTGTTGCAGGCAGCAAGAGCTAGACAAACAAGCTCACACATGCAGACCAGAGTCATACAAACTGTTTCCTTCACAGTTCTGGCTAAAATTGCATGAGCAAACTCTCCTCTGAAAATAATTCCTTTTGACACTCTATATACTTTTATATTACGTAGGGATGATGATCTGCTGCAATGCTGGGAGACTGAGTATGCTTCAACCACACCAACAAGTACCATTTGCCCTTCTCACCCTGGTGGGAGCCCCAGGGAGCTGGAGGTGACACACCACACCACATACCCCAGACCCCAGCTTCTCTTTGCACTCTACAGAGGCAGGGGGCGAAGGATGTCTCCTTCTTACCCTGTGGGCATGACTGCTGTGTCTGCTCCTGACTTTGGCTGTCATGCCCCTTGGACCCACAGGGAAATTCACACCCATGTGTTGGGACAAGGGGAAGCAGACTGGTGTGTGGCACACCCCCTTAAATGCAGGACTGGAAATGTCTGAATCCTGTAACTTCCCACTTTTTAAGGCACAAACAAAAACCACCCACATGCTGAACAGAAAAACCAACTCTGTTTTTAATGTAGTGCTGCCACGTAATTAAAGAGAGAAGTTCTGGCTCTAACTGAGGTTAACATCATGTGGAATTAATAGGGTTTGCAGCATAAGTATGTTAATTAAAAGTAAGTTTGTTTGCTTATTTGTTTGTTTTTCACTTTTATCATTCCCAGGCTGAATTACTGGAATTTAAACAAAAGCAGGAAGAGGAAGCCAGGACAAGAGCACATCAAAACGAACAGAGGAGGTATGATGCAAAAAATGCAGAATACACTCAAATTGAATTCCCACTTGGCCAGGGTCTCAAAATTGCAGGCACTCATGCTTTATAAGACTATTGCAATGAGGACCCCGACCTCATCTCTCGTTTAGCTTTGCTTTCAAATGAGCCACTGATAGCCATCATTACAACTGCTCACCATAATGCGGTATGACCCAGAGTGCCTTTTTCACTTTATTTATCCTATCAGCATAGGATGCAGCATGGGGTAGAAACTATTAATAGTTTCGTGGATAACTACTAGTACAGTAGCTTCAGCTAGGATACACCTTATCTGAGTATCTATATATAAATCTACATATCTATATATGTATGTATGTCTATATCTATGTATCTATTTAATTTTTATTTATTTTAGAATGGTCTCCTTTGTCCATGCCACATCTTGTGGTTGACTGTCTCTGAGGTTAGCAGACAGAGCTAAACCTGGGATTTGGTATCGATTCAGATGGAACCTACAGTGCAGCAAGGCCTTCTGCAGCTACATTTCTTCGTGCCCCAGGCTGTGCCCCACTGCTGTGACCTCTCTGTGCTCAGTGGTTCTCATCTTCTACTGCTGTCACTTAACTGACTTTTCATTATCCTGAAGCACAGCTTTATTCTCAGCTTTGTTTTCTGCTGGTAAAAAGAAACAATGCTCAGGCTCAAAAGTAAAAACACCATTTGTTTCTTTTTTTTAAATCAGGGAACTATAAAAAAAATACTTCTGTAGGCAGCCACTCTTCAGACTGCTTTAATTTAATTTTTTCTCTAGCAAAGACATTCAAATAATTACCCATAGAAGTTAATGAAGGCTTTTTGATTCAGTCCATCTCATATCCCTAGATAGAAATAGGCCAGTATTTTGCTTTTCATCTCATTCTTACCAACAGCATTGTAAAACATTAAAACAACAGTCATGTCTAAGCATGTGTGTCAGTCGTAAGCACTAATCAAGGGGAAAAAGAAACAGTTTTCCAAAGAATCATAGAATCATAGAATGATTTGTGTTGGAAGGGACTTTAAAGATCATCTAGTTCCAGCACCTTCCACTAGACCAGGTTGCTCAGAGCCCCACCTGACCCAGCCTTGAACACTTCCAGGGATGGGGCATCCACAGCTTCTCTGGGAAACCTGAGGTACTGACCTCAGCACCCTCATAGTGAAGAATTTCTTGCTAATGTGCAATCTACCTCTACCCTCTTTTAGTCTAAAGCCATTCCCCCTTGCCCCTTACCACTACATGCCCTTGTAAAAAGTCCCTCTCCAGCTCTCCTGTAGCCCCCTTTAGGTACTGGAAGGTGCTGTGAGGTCAACCCAGAGCCTTCTCTTCTCCAGGCTGGGCAATCCCAATGTGGAAATATTTAAAAGAGATTGAGGAAAGCTGTGTCTGTATTTGTCCATGCTTTCCAGATTGATAGAGCTGTGCAAGAAAATGCTACAATTTCAGAGCTGGATGGTAGAGAAAGTTGTCAGCTGCATAAATTGTCTTGTATTAATAACAAGCTTAAGTGGGTTTTTCCTTTTTTATTAGGAAATCAGTACTTCTAGAAACTTTCCTTGTGCACAAGGTTGAAAGATTACCTAAGGTGAATTGTAAAAATAGGTAACCTCCCTAAAACAGTGGGTGGCGGTATGCAGGTCATCTTTCTATGGAGAATTTTGGTGCATTTTGCACAGCAGCCAAGGTGTGCCTTTTAATCACAACAGGCTGATCACAGGATAAGGATGCATCTGGTGAATTGAAAATTAAATCCACTGATCTCATGCTTGTCCATGGATATGCAGCACAGGCTTGAAAAATATAGCCTGATGGGCACTGAACAGAGGGAAGGGAAAGCCACTCACAGAATGTTAAATTTCAGTAGTTTGTGAACGTCTCAGCTGCCTTCAGTCATTATTCATTTTTTATTGTACTTAAAGGGTAAATAATGCTTTCCTGGACCGACTCCAGAACAAAACACAACCTAATAATGTCAGCCAACCTGGATATACTGGACTACCTCAATAATGGTACCTCGGTAAGTTTTTGGGTACAGAATGTGGAAGCAGTGAGATTGTGTAAACGTTGGATGTTTCTCAAGACCCTATTGTGTGTCTGTATTTAGCCTGCCTGATAGAACTTACAGCCCTGGCTGACTGTCCTCAATACCTTTCAAGAAGAAATCCTGTCTTAAATATAAGCTGTTCTAATGGGAGGAGGGAAGAACAGCTGCTTTTGCAGCAGAATTCCATGGCCTTGCATGCAAGGTACTCACTGCAAGGAGCCATGTCCAAGGTACTTCCTTAAGTTCAGAACAAGGACAGTGAAATCATTAGGGATTTTTTTAAGTTTTAAATGAAAGATGCTTGGATATGCTGTAAGTATTTTAATGTTATATTGAAATTGGAGGGAAAAAATCCCATATCTCTATATCTGTGTACCTATATATCTATATATATCTGTATCTATATATCTTTATCTTTCCATTTATAGCTGATAATTTTTAACCCATATAAAATTATGACAAAGAAGGCCCAACTACATCTGATTTAAAATCTGTATTTGTAAGGATTCTTTGAAGAAAAGATGTCTTGACTATAGTCTACTAAACATCCATTCATTTTTTTAACTGTCATAATGAGACATTAATGTGACTGTTGTTTAGAATTGCATTCTTCAGTGTAAAAAAAGAAAAAAGCGTATTCCCCATCCTGGAGTTTTCCATTAGGTTGAAATTCTATTGATGAAAGGACCCTAGTACAGAAATGGAAGAGTTAGGAAGACTAAGAAGCAAAATTATGAGAGTCTAAGAGAATTTAGTGTGTGTGACAGTGTAGAGAAAGGTATTTAGTTGATAAACTGTAAAAGCTTGAATTGGATTAGTTGGTGAGGATGTGTATGTTGGCCAATTATCGCAGTGCGGGGGCTTAGCTCCAAACCCCACGCCGCGGTCTCTTGCCGCGGCTGCACGGCTAGCTCAAGCGTCACTCGGCGGCGATAATACACCGAGCACGCTTATCGCTCAAACTCCGTAAAGCAGCGCTGCAAAGAGACTCTAGGAGGTAGGACGAGCTGGGAACTGGAACGGGAAAGAGCAGGCAGACTTCGAGGCTGGGTCTTCGAGGGGTTTATTGCAGGAAAAGACAAGATGGAAACACGAGGACTGAAGCGAAGACCGAGGCTCCAAGTCCAGAGCACCGATTGGCAAAGGGTTAAGAGGAAGCAGGGAATGGGAGTGGCCAGCATCGGGAACCAATCAGGGAGAGGGGATGGGGCGGTACCAAGGGGATACAACGAATAAGGGCTAACAGGGGGAGTGACCGAGACCCAGGGGCTTAGTAAACATTACAGTAAGTTGAAACTTCCCGAAACTTAACCAAATAAGGAGATAAGAGGGGAGAGGCTGCAGGGAATCATGGTTTCTCCCCATGACCAGGAGGGGTGGTGCTTCAAACCCTATTGCCACCAGTCGCCCCCCTGGTTCTGTCTCCTCTGCGATTGCTCCTCCAGGTCCACCCAGACCTGTGCCACCGCAACAGCCAATGAATACCAGGAAGAGTTTGGTTCAAGCATCTCCAAAGTCAAGGCACAGTTAAAAAGCAGATATTCTTGCTACTGGAATTTTCCATGTACTGGAAGTGGAAAAAGGGTGTCTTCATCACTACAAGCTTGCGGAAAGCCCTGGGCTCAGGAACCTTGGACTGGTTCTTGATCTTGGTGAGAGGAGACAGGACATTCCAGCTCAACCTCCCATAAGATGTGTGAGCAGACATTCGAAGCTTTACTGGTCTGAAACACATGCCAGACAGTCCAGAAGCTGCTGGAAGCCAAGCTACAGATGTCCAGGCTGGTTAAAGAGTGTGAGTAAGAGAGCACAGTGTATGGCTGGCCTGAGCCATGTCCTGAAGGAAGGCATTTCTGCAGATAGCAGAATTAGATACTGCAGGTAGGACAGAGCCACCTGAGACCTAGTGAAGGGCAAAAGGTAAAGTCTGCTGGATGATGCATTGTTAACAAAGGCAGCAAGGGCGCTTTGTGTCTTTTATCCCCATGTGTCTACGGTTTCCTGATAAACTCCAAAGGAAATGTGTGACAGCTGAGATCCTGCTGTCACCACTGGAAGCCTTGCCATTGTCTGCAGATGTGGCAGGGGTTTGCCTTTAGCCAGAGGCACATGCCCTCTGTCACAGGACGGGTGTTGGTGCCACCAAAGGAGTGCGCTCAGCCCAGGCACAGTTTGAACAGCAGATGACTCTGTGATGTGTGCAGCTAATCCATGTGAGGGTTTTTATACATATATATTCAAAGAGTGCATCAACACAAATGAAATAAAAACCCATGTGTAGAAGTGATAAATCTCCTACTATGTTATTTACTTAATGACTCCCAAGGAGCCTGCCTTCTGTTGGGTAATGCTAGATCCATTTTTTCTTTATGTTGTAATGTGACATTTGAAGACTAAACAGAACAGGAAAAGATTAAACTATGAAAGAATATGTCATAATGGATAGGAATTAAAAAATGAGTATTGGTAACAAGTACAAGAAAGAAAAATAATCTCTCAAAAGATAGGCTCGAGGCAGCAATCTCGGTGTCTTTGATTATACCAAGATTCTTCTCCTCTCCCTTGGAATTTTAAACAAAAAGAGCTGAACTCCAGACAGTGCTTACAAGCCATGCAGTCTGCAGCCTGGCATTTTACATTACAAGGGAGCTAACTGAAACAGGTCAGACCATATACTAAGATTAAAAGAAGTTAAAAAGGTTCCCAAAGTAAAGACCTGAAGGTAATTTTTGAGCTTGCCCCATCTGTGCAGTGGCACTGAAGAGGAATTATTTGTTCTCTTTCCCTCTTGGTTTTTTTTTTTTTTTCCTGTTTGAACACTTCACAATCACAACAGCTTCACACTTAACAGAAACTGAACAACAGTTGTGCTCTGTTGTTGATATACCTACTCTATTTTTCATGTTAGTTCTATTAGCCTGGTTTCCTAAAGAAATGAAGTTTACATGATCACGTTTTCTGTCTGCATGTAATAAGGTTTTCCAGCTGCTGGCCAATCTCAGCCGAATTTGAAAGGGATTATAAGTCTCAGAGATAATTAGATTTCTGTGTGCTTTGTGGAAAAGCAGTGACTAGTGTAGGAGACAGCCTTAAACAGTGCCCACTCTGAGGGGTGGTGCATTGTCTGTGTTGTTTGACTGCAGCCCTCTGGCAGACTGGTGTGGGCACAGCTCCAGAGCAGCTGCATCCCTGCCCTGACTTCCTGGGGGCTAGGGGATTCAGAAAGGGACATGGATATCTCAGAAGACATGGAGAAAAGGGGAGGAGGCTGAATATATTGTATGTGTCTGGGCAGAGGGCAGGAGAGAAGTTACATTGTCCAATTGTCCCCTAAGCGATAGGAAATGAGTTTTCATTAATTCAAATGCCCTCCAGACATTTTGTGTTTTATTAGGAATATTTATAAGCTGTTATATCAAGAAGGATCTTCATGAATGTAATTTTTTCTTCCTTTTTGATCATAAATGCCAGGGCACTCTCTGGGTGGTTATGTAGTTTCCTTTTTTAATGGGAAAACAACATAATGAAGTTCCACTTCTATCTGTGAGCTACTGCACCCTTGAGAAAGCCCTGAGTCTTTCTGTATGCTATCAAGAAAATATTAATGCCCTTTGCACTGCCTTTGTCTCTGACTTAAGGATAAACCTTTTAGGATGGGAGGGTAAGAAAATAAAGATTGTCCTTTCAATATCAAAGTTTAATAAGACCATATCATGGAATCACAGAATGGTTTGGGTTGGAAGGGACCTTAAAGATCATCTCATTCCAACCTCCCTGAAATGGACAGGGACACCTTCCACTAGACCAGATTGCTCAAAGCTCCATCCAGCCTGGCCTCAAATACTGCCAGGGATGGGGCATCCACAGCTTTTCTGGGCTGCCTGTGCCAGTGCCTTACAACAAAGAATTTCTTCCTAATTAATCATTACTCAGCCAGGACTTAGAACTGAGGCAGTATTTGTTCACTGTTGCAACACAAATGATCAGTTTTATTTAAATAGTAAAACACTTCTGTTGTTACAAAAGAATAGCTTTAAAACAGTTGTACATTTTTATATTCACTCCCTCATGAGATTTGCCCATGTCCAAGTATGTAGGGATTTGCAAAGGCCAGAAGCTAATGCCTGGCAAGCCTGTAACAGAGACCTTGTTAATTTTTTTCATGAAAATGGGGAACTGTCAAGTACCCTTTTGTTTGTTCTGTTAATGGGGAAAGGTCACATTGTGAACATATGAAATTTATGGGTCTGCTCTTCCTTAATGAAATGCTAGTTGTCTCACTGAAACTCTGTGAGCCATAGCAAACCCAGAATCTAGAAGGCAAGGTGACATATTACATCTTCCTGTTTCACATCTCCATTATACCCACTGTGATGCATAAGAATGAGAAATGCTCCCTCGGATGCTGACTCTGCTCTTTGAGTGGATGCATAATTCCAGAAATTTGCTGTGGAAAGCAACTATGCCCTGAATACACAGGTGCAGTGGGACAGGAAACCCCATTCCCTTCCTTTCCCATGTGCAGAACAGGAACTCAATGAAATGCTGGATAAATTTGTTTTGGGGAAACATGATTTATGGATAAAACTATTTTAAATAAACATGGTTTGTGGGTTTGCACTTTGTTTAGTTCTTGTAGCATAACCCATGGGAAAGTTACTTTGGAGTCTGAACCAGCACTTGATTTATGCTATTTGTGACCAGTTGAAGAGGGAACAAGTCATCAAGTTTACTGTTGCACAGCAAAAAGAGCCACAGCTCAAAGGCCCCTGAAGTCACAAGGCCAGCCTGCCTGCCACAGGTTTCTGTAAACAATCAGCCTTTAATAAACTTTCAGAAAGATCAAGTTGCACTGAAAATGCTGGTTTTCCGCCACAAAGAAACAGCTTTTACTTAACATGGGAATATTGAGAGAAGAATATTTGTGTAAGAAGGTTCCAGAACGCAATTCACAATGGTTACATCTGTTTTAAAGAATAATGGGATTTGCTAACTTAGCTTTAGCTTGGTTAGTCTTATTTACAGTCTGAGTTGAAAACATTATTAATTTTTTCCCTAAAACTGGTTGTTTTCTTACTTGTTGAGGTTTTTTACTTTTGATTGAGAGTAATGTGCTTGTCTCTTCTGGCAGAAAATACAGAAACTACTTAGCAGAATTAGCACGGATAAAGGGACCTCAGATGAGTAGGTCCAGGCAGGCTGTAGCTCAGTTTAATGATTTACCTCTGGCAAGGCTGTCAAACATCATATGCAGATGTGTTTCGCACATTTGGAGCTGGATTTGGAGCTCAATCATCCTTTCCTTTGAAAATCTCAGCCTAAAAGAGAATAGTGTCAATCTGGGCAGGAACAGAAGAAACTTCGCACTCTTTCAAATTGTGTGAGGTTAAGAAAGGATTGAAGCATCTGAAGATATTTGAAACACTTCTAGATATTTTTTCCCCCAGCAAAACCAAGATATGTTTATCTCTTGAATCAATACATCCTGCTATTCATATCGAGTTCAAATCAAATATTTCTTGCTAGAACCAGAATCTTTGTGAAGGGTTTCCTTGTTATTTTAAGTGTTGCTAGAAATATCTTGGTCATGCACCTGACTTTTAGGAAGCATTAAAATGTTGTCATCTGTCTCAGAGACAGGGAGACAAATTAAATTCCATTGGACTAGAGGGACAAAGAAAAGCAAGAACCTAAAACTAACCTTGGAGTAGTGTTCCCCACTCCTGTAACAGAAGTTATCATGGTAAAACAGACAAAGAGAAAAGACGAGCTTCAAATAATCAAGAAAGGTCTGCACAACTAGATAACCATAATTCCTTGCACAAATATGTGATGGTACTGTACATTGTACATTGAACTGTACTCGTGCATTTCTTTTTCTTTTATCCAGAATCCAAACTACTTGCAGTGAAGGAAGAGATGGGTAAGAGTAATGAATTTGTTTGTTCTTTTTAATACCAATGTCAGTATTAATTTAGCTTCAAATTTGACATTTCATTATGACAACTTATGTAGTTTAATTTTGAAAGAACATGAGAAGGGATCTTAAAATAAATGCATTCCAACTGTGTGTTTGGGGCCATGACTTTCTTCATCATTTACTATTCCGAGAGTTATTTTAATATTTTTGCAGCAGGGCTTTATTGTGAAGACAGTATCTAAATAATATTTTTGGCCTCCCATGAGTTGTCTTTTCAGTTTTATGAGGAGTAAAATTGTTATTAAAAATTTACTCAAATTCACGAAAGAAATGACAAGGTGTAGATAAAGGCAATTCCCTGGAGGGGCAGAAATGGCTATTTTTTGCAGTCCGCAGTTCTATTAGGTTTTATAAATTGTGGGCAGCTAAAGGCATTCAAGGCATTGGATTCTTTGTTGGTTTTCACAATATCTACAATACCAATAATATTAATATACCAATAATATATTTATATATGAACTGTACAAGAAATATGGATGTGTGTACTTTTTAAGCTTTGTTTTACTGTTGTTCTGAAAACACATTTCAGCCTGCTACATTAATATATTGTTCAAAGAGTTATTAATATGTCTGCAGATAATGAGGACATTTTTTGAATTAAATTTACAAAAAGATAGAAATCCCTTCATGAAGGTTTTACATAATTAAAAGCTAAAACCTGTTGGAAGAAACAGAAGACTTTATTTTCCAGTGGACTTAATCCCTGCGAAGTTGACTTTGAATTTTGTTTTTGTTGTAAAAGATAATTTTTAATTCTGTTTTCTCCCTCTTGTTACAGGGTATTGCAGAAATACTCACTTTTATCTGGCCTAGGCCAAATGACTTCATAAAAGCTTCAAGAAACCGGTCCTTTAATGTGATTTTTTTCTTACCCTGACTTCAGCTGCACACCCACTTCATGAGCAATCTGCAGAGACTGGTTTCTGCTGTCATTATTCACGCATACATATTTGAAACAGCTGATTATGAAAGTCCTATTTAATTTTTAATAAGAATATGTGTCTTTTTTTTTTTTTCATAAATTGTTTTGCCTCTTGGAGGATGTAATTATCCCAGTCTTCATGATCTCAGGGAAAGAAGACATTAGTGACTGCAGAAACTGCAGTAATATCTGTGTTTACTTGCTGCTCTATACCTAGAAAAAAAACATTTCAGAGACAATCTAAAGAAGAAGGTAGAGAGTTTTCTTTCGGGAAGGAGAAATGTTGCTGGGGTTTTGTTTGTTTGTTTGTTTTCTGTTTGTTTTGGTGGAAGTTTTGGGAAATTATTTTACTGTTGTACTCAACAGCAGACACTCAAGAAGAAAAATGTGCATTGTAGACAGTATTTTTTAAATATGTTCTTAGAAAAAATACAACATATGAAAGAAATAAAGCTTAAAATAACACTGAAATTTATTTGATCTCTCCACATCTTTTGTGATATGATGTACCTTTTTTTCGCTTTGCCTGTTTTACCATGGTAACTTCTGTTACAGGAGTGGGGAACACTAGTCCAAGGCTAGCTTTAATTTCTTGCTTTTCTTTGTCCCTCTAGACCAGTGGAATTTAATTTGTGTCTCCTTGCCTCTGAGAGAGGTGACAACATTTTAATGCCTCCTAAAAGTCAGATGCATGACCAAGATATTTCTAATGTAATAGAAGGGTACATGTGACAAACCACTCAGAGAAGAAAAGGTACCTGTGGCATTTACAAGTTTGCTTAGGCTGAGTTAAAGGTTTCCTGAGCAATTTTGTTCACTGTGTAGGCATACCATGATATTTTTCCATCACCCTTGCAATATGGAAACTTCACAATAAGTCACCTGCAGGTTTGTTTTTTTTTTGAACCGTGGATGTTGCAATGTTTGCTTTCCCCTGTGGAACACTCTGGAGTTGTCCTTGGCTCAAAGAATTATTCATCTCTCATACTACTAGCTAACTGATGTTCATAGGAAATGCTGGAGATCGTGGCAATATTTTCTGGTTTAGCCTTTTTTTAGGTAAAAAAATTCCTGGGAAAATTCCTTGGGAAGACTTTTACATACCTGCATAGTGGCACCATGTTGCAAGTGGTATGTGGCTGTGCCATTGGACTTTTGCTTTGGAAATTAAATTTACATCTCCCTCCAAGAAATCCCTCACCCAGCCTGCTTTGGTAGATACTAGGCTGGGCCTAAACATCTGCAGAGTGGGTGATACATACATGCCTCCACATATATTTTTTATGTCTTTGCTGCAGTCAGAGCCTTGTATTGTACTCCAATGGGACTAACACTTGTAGGTGGTCTTTTTGAAGCAGTGAACCCAAAGGGTGAGTGGGAGGGGAAGTCACCATTGTCCCCAACAAGTTGAAATTCAGTCTAACTATGTTGCTATGTTTCCGTATCCAAAGAAAAAGAGCTTTTTATTAACCTGCTACTTTCACATTCAGGAACAGGGATGACAGGTCACCTTGAGTAACCTCTTCCATTAAGCTTTTCTGCTTTCTTTTGGCTGTCTTCAAAGATGAAAGTTGATCGCAGTCTTCAAAGTGCTTCCCCTTATCCAGCATTTCAATCTCTTACTTGAGATGCTGTCTACAAACTATTTCAGACATTAACTATTCCAGCCCTTTTAATGGAGGAATATCTGAATTTTTCCTCCCCTATCTTTCTGAACAGGACAAACAAATCTATATGAACAGTGGCCCAGGAAGTGTCTTTGACAGCCATGCCCTGCAATGGAGATGATAAGAAGTTACATCCATCCACAAATTGATGTTAGCAGGATGTCTGGAAAATGCAGTTCTTATCCTGTTGGAAAGCTTCCAGTAACTCAGAATTACCACCTCCACGCACACATACCCTGCCCAAACTGTAAGTTTGAGAGCAAAGAGATGTTATGACATCTCTTTAAAGGCGTTATAATGAAATTAACTGGTGATAGACTGGGAAAATGGCTTCATGCTTGTCGAGAGATAGGAACTGATGTTTTCCATCTACTTGTTAGAGTAAAGCTTTGATAAAGGTTTTCAAACTCAAATAGTTCCTCTAGTTACAACTTACACCAACTGAACTAATTATCTTTGTGCTGTGGCATGAGCCCAGATTTTATTACTGTATAAGAGTAAATGGCAGGTTTAGGTTTTTTGTTTTGTTTTGTTTTTAAATTGTTGTTGTCTCACTATAGTTTTTACTGATGATCTCCTTGTTGTTTCAGAAAAAACCTTCCATCAGGGAGTTTTATGGGTCTAAAAGTTGCAAGAGGAAACCCCCTTGCTTTTTCATTGCTGAGTCCAATTTATTTTAACAAACTGACTGAGCCATTGTGATCAGCTATTCTGAATTCCAATATAACTTGACAGCAAGAGTCCTATGTTTAGATTTTACGGTCTGCCTAAATCAGAAACTACCTTTCCATGAAGAAATGTAATATTTATTTAAGGACTTGCAAGACTGATTCTCTATTACATATCCAAAAGTTGTTTCAATGGTTTACCTATCCCTACTTTTAAAAATATCTGCCTGACTCTTAGTTCAAACTTACCAAGTTTCATGAAGCTGTTAATGAATTTTCTTAAGCATTCACTTGGTAAATTACAGGCCTTTCTGCTCCTGAGACTCTTATTTTTCTTAATGTGCATATTTGGACTGCTTGATTCAATTTACAGGTTTTGTTCAGCTTTTATTTTTAAAAAGCATCCCAGATTTACAGAAAGCCTTTGATTCGATAGGATTTGGTGTAACTGTATCTTCTTTTTGGTATGTGCCCGACTACTCAGACACTAAGGCAGAATATTATTAGCTACTCAAAAGGGAGTTAATCCATAGCTTACAATTCATGGTACTCGTCCGTGTTCAGTTCACGCCTCTGCATCAAGAAATCCAAATCCCTGTCTCCTGTCTTGGAGAACATTTTAACCACCAGGCTCTTTAGAGTAGTTCTCAGCAGCCAGGCTGTGGTGACTCTTCTGCTTTATTCAAAAGAATAGAAATTGATGTGAAATGAGAAGGCAACATGACTTTATCTATTCCATGAGCCGGATGTTGCTGCTGTGGCCCATGCCATGACTCTGCTCCCCATCACAGTTTTTGGAGCTCTGAGTAACCAGGTCCAGTGGAAGGTGTCCCTGTCCATGGCATGTGTTTGGAACTAGATGATCTTTAGGGTCCCTACCAACCCAAACCATACTGTGATTCTAATGGCTCCCTCACATTGATTCCTTCACATTTCCAGATACTTGTTTTCTCTACTTTTGCTCCTGGAGTACAAACTGTCTGGCAGAAATCCCTTTCCCTCCCTCTGTAAGTATTCCTCCTCATTGCCTTCAGTCATTTGCCATTTTTTGTAACCCATGGGTTCTTCCTTAGTACTGTTGACTGCTTCAACAGACTCTTTCCTGCTGTATCCTCTGGAATTAAAAATGGAAACAATACTGTTGCTATTTGCTACTTCAATGTAACATTTATTCTTTTGCAGACATTTCTCTTTCCTTTCTGAGAGACCAACACGTTTTCCTGATTCCTCTCATCCCCTATTTATCCCATCCTTTTCCATCTCGGCATGGGGCGGCGTTAGGAAGAGCACCGCCCGTGGGTCAAGGGATGTGACACTTCCAGCCAGCACAGTGAGACACATCTGCTGTGCTGGATCCAGTGCTGGGCTCCCCAGAACGAGGATGACTTGGACATGCTGGAGTGAGTCCAGCAAAGGGCCATAATGAAAGGGAAGGGGATCCAGGGACTGGAGCATCTTGGATATATGATAACAGACTGAGAGAGCTGTGACTGTTCAGCCAGTGAAACATAAGGCTCAGAGGGATCTCATCATATGTGTGAGTAAGTATTGGAAAGGGGGGAGTAAAGCACATGAATTCAGGTCCCCAACAACAGGACAAGTGTCAATGGACCCAAGTTAAAATACAGAAAATTCTACTTAAACACATAAGCCACTTTTTTCTTTTTTCTTTTTTTTTAAAATTTGTAAATCTTACCAGGCAGTGTCACAGGTTGCCCAGAGAGCCTGCTGACTTCCCGTCCTTAGATGACCCCGCTTTGAGCAGGACTAGTTGTTGTCACAGCCATGGGCAGGCACTCAGCAGAGGCTGAAACTGCTAGTAGAGGTGGGAGCTTTCACTGTGACTGTGGCTGGGTAGAAATGTAAGCTTGAAAAGAGAAAAATCACCTGAGCTTCTTCAGTTTCTCATTAAAGACTTTCCATATTTCAAACCATTCCAGGGATTTCATCTGAACTCTCTCTGATCTGCTCTCATTAAAAAGAGTGGGTTTATTTCTGCCAACATTAATTCATTTTTTTGTATTTCACTTTGAGCCCCCATTCCCTTTTCCTAGCTTTTTGATCTTTGCACTTAGCTGTTTAATTAAAAGAAGGCAAGCCAGCTTTTCCTGCTGCCCAGACCTCTCTCTAGGAGCTATCTTTATCTCTCGTTCAGTTAGTGCCAACCACAGTCTTTACCACCAATTTCTCTTGCCTTCCCTCCCAATCCATGAACTCCCTTGAACTACATTTGGGTAAGAAAGCCCTAACAGAAAAGTTTTTTTGAAAGATGATTCCCATTTAGTATTTTCTTTTCAAGTCTCTCTAGCAAATTCTCAGTTTTCTTATCTAGACTTTGAAGTTTGAGTAGTTCTTTATTTTTAAATGAGAAAATCATATGGCCTTGTATAACACTGCTTTTTTAACAAATGCACATTTTGTCAGACTAGAAATTCCACCATAAATGCAACTTTTATGTATTTAAAGTTTTATCTTTCATTAAACCATGTTGTCTGGTATTAATTATGCTGTTCATCCTTAATTTCTTATTGAGCACATCCTCTTTCGCCTTCCTGAGATTTTGCCCTGGGTAAGCATTAAATTGACAGACCTATAGTTAGATTTTCAGCACATTATCCTTTGGAAACATTGAAAAATTTATTTCCTGTCTTCTCCGTTCAATCTTTTGGACAGTCACCATATCTCAGAGGATTTATCCAGTATCCTGCTTTGAAAACAGCATTTTTACAAGCTCAGCAGTTGATACATCTACAGCCAGTGGTCCAAATTTTGTGTTTTGTTGATATTTAGTAACTCGCTGCTTTACTAAAGGAATAAAAAATATGTATTTCCCTATTCCCATCTGAAGTAGTCATCTGTCTGTTTCCCAGAAATAAATAAGTATGTACGTTACCACCAGAAGTGAGAATTTTGCATTTTTGCCTCCTCTCTGGCACAGTGAGCTAATCTGTGGGGGTGGCAGAGTTTCTGTGCTGGTGTTCCTTTGGTCTCTGCCTGGAGTGGGGTGCTTCCACCAGCTGTGGCACGTGACTGGTGGCCCCTGAAGAAGCAGGGTATCTCATTATTGTCAAATTTCATGCTCACAGTAGATAAGCTTTTAGTAGCCGCCTTCCTTATTTATTCTCCCAAGGAAAAGGTTAAGTGTTAGACTACAAAGGTGAAAATAAAGTTATGGAAAGAAGAAAGTAATAAATGCAGTCTTGGCATAGCTCTGATACCAAAGCTCTCACCCAACTAACTTCAAAGCTGGGAGTAATACCACGGCCCAGCAGCCAAGAGCAGAACAGCCAGGTTGAATCTTTACAACCAATTTCTCAGGTGGTTAGTTCTACTGAATATGATCAATAAAAACCAAGAAAAAAAAAAGCATTTCTTACTTTAGAAATCTGCAATTTCCTCCTTAATGTAAATTTTCCTATACTATTTCAGTCTTGCTCCGCTTTCGTGGAGAGACTCCACTGCTATTGACACTCTCTCTCCTCCCTTTTTTTTTTTTAACGTGCAGAAAACTTCTTGGCATGCTTGATTTGTGTTTGGTTTGTTGATCTACACAGCTGAAATGCTTCCCCCATCTTCACGGGGAGCCTGGTAAACAGATGTTGTGCTGTTTTAGCACATCCTGAAGGTCAACAATGGCTAGAGCAGCAGAGACCAGAGTCTTCAATCCTAGAAATTGGCCTGCTTGTCTTTATTCACTTACCTGATCCAACCACATTTAAATAAATCAAAGACATTTGTTACAATGAACTAATCTGGACCTTTTACTGGAGGTTAAGGTAAGTGCAAACTTTGCAAAGGTAAAATGTGTAATACATGAGGAAGTTTCTTAGGTAAATTACATCCACAGTGCCCAATTTCTTTTTAACCTGAATAAAATGAAAAACAAGCAAACAGCAAAAAACCCCAAAACAAAACAAGACCAAGCAAACAAAAAAAACACAGGAAAAAAAACACCAAACCCAGACCAAAAAACCGAATCAATTTAAAAAAACCCAACAACCAAACTCTTTTTTTTTTCATTTGTTCCAGAGAGAAGAAATGGTTTAGTTTGACAGCCTCCAATTTTTTTTTATTAACCTTTATTTTACATGTCTTTTTAGAAGTTCTGTTGTACCTTGTCACTCTGGATCAATTCTGATGAATTTTCTGTTCTCTTGAACTTTTTTTTTCTGGATGTGAGATCAAAATGCAAAGCG
This sequence comes from Acanthornis magna, assembly GCA_036785705.1. NCBI lineage: Eukaryota > Metazoa > Chordata > Aves > Passeriformes > Acanthizidae > Acanthornis > Acanthornis magna. The sequence goes on from JAWUZG010000090.1 coordinate 23,448,868, forward strand.
CCAATTACTTAACTCTTTAAATCAATGTCTCTTATGGCTCTCCACGAAAAAAGACTGTTTGAAGCAGCAATTCGTTCTGCTTTCTGTGTTTAATCTGGGAAAATGCATTGCTTGCTCTTTGCACAGTGATAATTGTCTCCAACAGAAGGCAAGAGAAAATATTTTAACTGAAATGTTAAACTGATAAGAAAGAAACACTGCCATGAAGATAAAATAATTTAATATACAGATTCAATGTGATTACCATCTTACAAGTTTCAGCTCCTTTTGACTTCAGGTGGGATAGCCAGCACTTGGGTCTCCTACAGCTTACCTTTCTGGCATCACAAAAGGGACCTGCAGAAAGGACAACTTCTGGATGTGAGAGTGGGTCTGTGGGCTCATGGACAAGTACCGAGAACAAGTGCTACTGTGTGAGCATTTTGCAACATCTGTGATTCATGGATATCCCTCTTATTGGTTCTATTTTAATTCTAACACAGGTAGGAGCAATCTTTGCAGCAGTCTTCTAATGGTGTGAGGCAGAATCAAGTGCAAAGGAAGGTGGAATGCAGATACAGAGGTGATACAAGTGGAGCACATGCAGGTTGGTAGTTTGCATGCGGAGAGGAGAAGTGAACACAAATTGCTCCTGAAAGAGAAGTTTATTTTCTGTTCCAATGAGTGTTTTTACTGAGGAAAGGACTCAGTTTTCTGAACTGTCTGGAGAGCAGATCCGTGGAGCCATCTGTTAGGGGATTTTTGACACCTAAGATGAATCAACCTCTGAGAATGTCTGTCTGTCTTTGCTTTCTGTGGAGAGAATACAAGTGATCACCACAGACTATGTTCCTAAGTTTTTAGATTATGTGAATCCCAACTAGAGCAGCTAAGGAAAGTTGGTTACTTGCAGTATATTGCCATAGTTGCAACTATATATGTAGTTCTGGAGCCTTTCTAAAAAGAATTGCTTTCACAAATAAACACAAGGGTTTTCCAGGAGGTTACAGCACTCCACACTTCAATCTGTCTGTTATCACAAATTGGTCTTTCAGGCAAATAAAGGGTTCAGAGTTTAAAGTGGAGGCCTTGGCACTAATTGATATTTATTAGCTGAAATCCTATGTTGATATTTGCGGCAGTTTAAGCTTAAGGACCAGCTGAGATTAGAAACCTATTGTGTGAGCACACAGCACAGTGCATGGCTGTTTGCTGAGAGCCCTGGACCCTACAAGGCTGTGGTTAAACAGGCAAGGCTGAGGGCAGGGGAAACACAGAATGGAAAACAGAATACAGAATACGAACAGTGACACCTGCTCATATATATGTATACACACATATATGCATTAAATGAATTCTGTGATCCTACATTGGTGCTAGAGTTGGAGGGACACTACTCAATATCCCTGGAGCGGGATTGTGAGGAGGAAGTTCTGACTATGGGTAAGTAGCATCTTCCTGTTTCTTCCCTTTCTGCAGCATGCAGTGGTGCCTCTGCCATTGATGGGCTTTCATTCACATCCCAGCTAGAAGACACCTAGGCAGGGTCAGGCCTTGAGAAGATGATGCATTACGATTTTATCATTGCTAAAAAGCTTTTTCATCCCTGAGCCACCTTGCTTCACTCAGCTGTTTGCCAGGCATACATTTGAAAGGAGCAACACCGCCCATAAATACCCAGTGGCAGTAACTGAGGTTTGTGTCACTTGATACACTATTTCATCCTAAAGGCAATATAGGCCACACAGGCATGTAAGACACCTTGAATCTGACAGCAGTTTAAATAAATACGTATGGTCAGATCATAAAGAGGGATAAATCAGTATAACCTTGGTGAAATTGGGTCACTTGAGCTGCACCAGTTACATCTCTCAGTGTGAGTAACTCTGAGCAGCTGAGTCTCACGCGTGTAAGGAGCCACGCAGCTGCCTCCAGGCACATTGGGGGGATTTGCAGATACCCCCTATGGCAGACTGGGCTGGCAAGAGACTTAATCCCGGGAATCCTTTCAGCAAGTTACAGCCTATTGCTGCCACACCTGCTCTCACCTCCTAAACACACCAACTGTGCACCCATTTGGGTGCCAAAGCAGTGGTGTCATGCAAAATGGTAAAGGAGGTACTGGTGATGCCCACGAGGGTCAGTGATATGCCAAGCCAGGCCTGATCTCAGTTACAGCTAAAGCCCACAGATGATGGCAGAATCAGCCCACTGTGCTTAATTGCAAGAAGACATCAACTGCAGGGCTGTGTGGCCAAGGATTTGGCTATTATTTTCAACCCATCCACATGTCAGAGGAAAAGGCCAGAAGTATTACGTGCTAATAGCTCCCAGTAGTGACGAGTTAGTCTTTTCCATGAACGCTTCCTTGCTAATGGATCCATGAACTGTTTTCCTACTATGATAAGGTACAGTTAGCCTGTCAGAGGTGGTCCTCTGTGCCAAAGCCTACTCGTGCAGGTTCTACAAATAATTTGTTCCATTTCCCCAAGCTCTCACCAAATGGTTAATCATTCATTCAACAAAGGTTGCATTTCTCAAGCGTTAAGGGGCCAATAAAAGTCTACCATAAACTTTTGCAATGAGCTCTGCACTGAGCATCCAGCAGTGTCACTTTCTCTATTATCTGGCCTTGTGTATGTATTGATCAGATACAGCTGGGTCTGGAGTGACCATGTCTGTTGCTAGGAATAGATCATGCTGGAATTTATTAACCCACTTTGCTGAGCTCTGCCACCCCAGTCAGCACTGCAGGATAAGTTGTGTTCACTCAGGACTTCCACTTCTTATTGAATGATGATTACATCTGAGCAGCAGGGACTGGTGAGTCATAAAAGGGTGTAAATTCCAGGCTCTGTTTAAATGTTAAAAAAGTTGGTAAATGCATGATATATGAACAGTTAAGGTCTTCTACAGTTGGGAAAGCAGTGTGCTATAAACACGATTTATTTTCAATATATGAAAAATTTCTTGAGAATTCTGCTGATAAATATCACAAGGGGCTTCATTCTTATTGTGCTGTAATTAAAATGAATGTTTCAAAAATGCCTGCCCCAAGGCTGACAGTACTGACAGCAGAAACAGGTGAAGAAGATAAAAGTTAATGAAACTGGACCAGAGTTAAGAGATGTCACAAAACTGACTTTGTTCCATATGTGCAAGTTCCATTTAGGAATATTTAACAGCAAGCATATAACTATTATTACACTTATAAATTAATCTTTGCTGACAGCATATAGTTCATTATTGGTTACACAGAGTCAGAGTTTAACACTGAGCACACAGCTTGCCAAAACCTTTCAGCTTAGGGACAACAACCTACAAAAGATGACAGTGGCAAATATGCCACACGTTTAATCTTTTGGACGGTGCTCTGTGAGCTTCTGAGGGGCACCTCAAAATAGCTTTTGTTGGAAATGCTGACCTGGGTACCCCACAGGGCTCCCCCCACAGCAGAGGGGAGTCTGTGCGTTCGAGTGTGCCTATGGCACTGGCACTCAGTCTGTTGCCAGCCCACTCTGCCATCGGGGTGGCTGGAAGGCATCCGTATGTCTGGGAGCTGAGCAAGTCGGGGAGCACCATATGTTCCTCCCCGCTCTTAAAAAAAAACAAACAAAAAAAATCACCACTACCAACAACAAAAAAGTGTTGACTCACTCTTTTGGGCATGGATTAGCCTTTAGTATTAATTCCTGGTTTGATCATCAGCACAAGAAATGGGACAAGCTGTCTTTGTTGTAGGGCTCTGCAAAAAATGCAAGCATGCAGCAGAGTACAGAATACAAAATGCTTCATCTAAGCTGGCACAAGGAGCAATTCTGTCTTAAAACTGTCACTGGATGTATGGCCAAACAAAACTGTCTCAAAACCATAATTTTCTTGGAATAAAATGCCAGCTTGGAACAATACCAGAAGAGATATGAAAAACAATTTTTGAAAACTCTTCACCAAACATAATTTAATTCACCAAACACCAAACTCATTTGCTTAATTACAGTAATCAGAAGGTAAAAGCATCTGAAATAATGAAATAAGAAGATTATTATGCTTTATGGTCTAAATAAAATGCTTATAAGAAAGAAATGCACTTCTAACATGATAATATCATGAGAAGTAGATCAGGAAGAAATATATTGAATTTACTGAAGGAAGTCCTGAAAGGAAACAAAGGACTGGAAGTCTTAAGAATAAAGGAAAGGAGCCAAGGGGAACAGCTACATAGAGATGGAAATTAAGTGCCAGTCATGCCTTTAATAGCAAGATGCATGAGCAGGATTTAGGTGTGATGTATGGTTCAGAGCTATTACAAGCCTTTCTTCCACATGCCCGGGAGATAAAACTTCATTCTGAGGCCCATCTTCAGAAGAAGTCTTGTCAAAACAATTGCACTAAAAAGAAGTTGGTCTAAAAGCCTGTATACTTTCTTTCACAAGGCCTTTATCCATCTTGTTCGAGTGATCCATAGCACCAAGTAGCAAAAGTGCAGTTGTTTGCTAAGTGCAGTGATATGGTTTTAAAATGCTATAGGTAGCTTTACAAACTCTACTGGTGTCTATATGACTTACAGGAGGACAAAAGTCAAAGAATCAAGGAAGACGGAAATATGTGTAAGAGAGAGACCTAGAATTCCTATTGGTTGCAAAGGGCTGATACCTAAGTACAGTATGGAAAGCACATCACTAAGCTGGGACAGTAAAACAGAGGGACATTTCTCTATGGAGAAAACTTAAATGTTCTCATTTAATTTCGGTCGTGTGTCAATTCATATACCAACTGTATTGCAGAATAATAGGGAGCAAGTGACAGGACTTAGCAATTTTAATGAATTGTGATGACATCCACAAATCCCAGTCTGCTGACATGAATTATCCTCATTTCTTTACTCTGTAATGGGAATAAATGAATAAAAGGAAGGGGATGGGGATACTTTCCTATTGCCAAGTAAAGCAGCAGTGCAGGTGAAAGAAAGAACTATAAGGAGTGAAACAGATGATATACCACCATAAAAAGAAATGACAAATGCCTTATCCTCACCATGAAGGGAAAAGGGTGAAAGAACTCACTGAAATGACATGACTTCAGCAGGGGAAACTTAACTTAAGACAATGATGCTAGCAGCACAGCTAGATACATTCTTTTCTTCAAAAAGCCTGGAGAATGGAACACTTAATTGATAATTGCTTAGTGCATGTATCTTATTCTGACCGTGGACAATATTTTATCTCAGTTAAATTCTTCCCTGGAACAGTAAACTCTGTCCCTGTCCTGTCACTTGAGGAAATTTTCATAATTGTGGGCATTTTTATCTGTTATGCTGGGATTTATAACGGCTTCAGTAGAAAATGTAAATTTCAAATTTCTACTACTTCAAAATCTTCATTTTCCATCTCTTTCTAAGCAGTTCACAGATAGGATTCATCGTCATCTAAAACCAAAACACTTAGATCTGACATAGTTACCTTTGGCTCCTTTTAGTGTAGTAAGAAAGGTGTCTCTATTGGGGAAAACATCCTATCCTAAGATGAGTTTCTACTGTATGTAATTTAAAATTATTTTGGAGGCCCATCTCTCTTCATTGGCTACAGAAGGAGCATCCTGGGAATAGCTCAGCTTTAGATGTCCACTGCTAGATAATGAAAGCAAGCTGGCTTGGATCCCTTGAAAATAATGAGACCTTCATATTCCTCTGTGGGTTGTGGGTCAGTGGAGCATGATGAAACTGCATCAGAAATTAGTGAGCAACATCTAGGAGTCCAGATTCTCCCAGTTCTATCAGGTCCTCTGCTTTGTTCTTAGAGAGCCCAAGCTGTTGACTCTAAATTGGTATCTGTAAAGGTCAGATCAGACTGCAGGGAATCTGCCTTTGTGAAAATTAGGAATCCTGCCTGGGGCTGGAAACAGAATTGATGGAAAAAAAATTTATATAGTAGGTAATAATAATGAAGGCTAGCGAGGAGAATGTTGCTTGAGAAATTGTGTTCATTCAAAAGTGTGCTTTTTTTAGGTTGGTTGGAGTGCATCAACTATGTCATATTGTAAAGGGGTTTGTTCAATTGGATCAGATTTGCAGAGCAAAACTGTTGTTGCTGATGAACCCTATCATGTACCCCACGCTATCCTTATTTTCAATGGTTTGACTATGGACTAACTGCAGATTTAAGGCCCATTAGTGACTGGAGCATGTTGGAAGCACCCCAGGAGTCCTTCTGATGCCTTAACAATTTCTAGTTTTTTACTCTTCATGTATCTGTAACTTGGTGTAGTTCTGTGCTTCTTATAAAATGCTAAAACCTCTGTTCCCAGCACTTTTAGCCAAAACAAATCTCTCTGAATAGAGATCCAAGGACACATGCGTTGCCCTAGGGCCCAAAAGTATGTAAACAACAGTGAGATGGGGGTGAGCAGGCCTGGGGTGGTTAACATCATCACCTGAGGGTGATGGAGAATTAAGGGCTAGTGTGCTAATAGGACAGAACTTATAAAAGTTGAAGGGCTCATGACTTATAAAAGGTAAAGGCAGTAGGGTGGGTGTAGTCCCATGAGGGGGAATTTGCTTGTCTGAATGTACCTTAAAGGTCTTGAATAAATTTGTCTGCTTTTTATACTCTTAATTTTGTCTAGTCCTCTGTTTCAGGTAGCCTTTGTCTGGCATTCACTTCCAATGCTTTAGCTTTGCCAGTGAAGAACATGATCCAAGACTATTCTGAAATAAGAGTCCAAGTGGGGTGACTGGCACATCAAGAAGATTTGCTTCAAATGTATGCTGTTGGTCTGAATTGAAATACTGATGTAATTTTCTGCTGATGTAGACACATAAAAAATTCTGGTTTCATTGAAAATCTTAAGACTTTGAAGAAAATGTTCATGCAGAGTCAGAATGAACCAAATGAGCCAAAGCATTTCCTTCCTTTTCCCCTTTTTAAAGTATTTTATTTTAGAAACACCTCAGTGTTCTCAAACAATTTTTTCTTCTTATAAAGATGTATGAGTTCCCTGTATCTAAGTATAAAAGCAAGGCTTCTCTACTACAATGCACAGAGGACTCCTTGGTATAAGAACTCTTAAGGCAGCTTGCCTGGGAATGTAGTCAAGATGTCAGACAAGTCTCAGGTATAAGTTTCATCAAGTGCAATATGTGTGTCCCCATCTTGTCCCTCTGAGTTTACTGAATCAGCACTTTTCCTGTATGTGCTGAAAGTTCACAAATGATTTATTTAAGTGATGCCAAATATAAAGTCATCCCTCTAGAAATAAAGAGCATAGCCCAAATGGACTAGATGACTGTCTTACAAAACAATGCCTTGGATATCTGATTAGATAAACAACTATTCTTTATCTCCCAGCAGTTTACTCCAAACTCCTGTGAGGCTCTCTGCTTGTGGGGACACTGATACATTTTTTACATATGAGTCCTGGAAATATCCCCTTTCTCTAGCATTGAGAAAAATGTCATGGCTATCTGGTCTGATCTTGTTGTCACTGTTTTTGAAAAAAATTATGTAAAAAAAAGTCAGAGTTCAGAGAAAAACACGATAGATATGAAGCCTGGAAAATGCATTTCAGCATGACAGGCTGAAGGCGTGCCATCTTTGGTGTTTGTTGAGAAGCTGGTAGACTTGTTCAAATTTAATGAGCTATATTGCAAGGAGAAAGCATAGAAGAGCCATCTAGTTAAATGTAGAAAGGAACCAAGGACTGAGTGTAAGTATATGGGATAAAAGGACACTGGAGGCTAACTGGCAGGGCCAAGAAAGGGATGTCCATCTGGAAAAATGAGCAAGAGACACCAAATCTTGCAAGTCAAGAAGTTTTTCCCTATTTCCACGATAAGACTTCCAAGGGAACATACCTGTCTACTCTTCCTCCAAGGTGCTAGCCAGTTTTAGGCATTGTGTCCCTAAATCACTGTCTCAGAGTGATGCCTGTCGGAGTAATGCTGAAGAAGCAAATGACTAGAAAAATCAGTTATTTCTCCATCATTCCAAATCATTAAGCAAATCTAGATGACTGTCTAAAAATATGCATTTCTATTCCCACAAGGAAGGCAAGTTTGACTAAACAGTTAAAAAAGACTGCAGGACTAATGATAATTTCCTGCTCTCATTGTGACCATCTACTTGAAATTAGGACACCAAAGGTTAAGAAATGTAGCCCTACTTCAACCACAAATATACAATACTGATGGGAGAGCATGTTTTTCAATGTAATCCTATGGTCTTTGTTGGTATATAGGAACTCACATAATCAATCCTGGGTCCCTTTTAAATTAGGAATTATTCCAGTACACTGTATGGAAAACTGATCTGTGTTTGCCATATTTCTAAATTAGTGCTAATGTGGAAAACATTCTCATATGAATTGGAAAAAAGAAGGTGAGCTAAACCGTAGTTACTGTTTGATCTATGCTCCTCATCTTCCAAATCTCTGCCTTCCTCTAACATAACCATGGGATGGAAATGCTGAGGTGATCCCAAATTCAAGTTATTTTAATGTATTCCTGAGTATTGGCTTAAGGACTGGGGATACCTCTCCTTTTCGGCTGAAGTTAGCACAGGCATATGCACCGTGAACAGTGCAATAGAAATAATAAACAACATTAATAAGCTCTGTTCTACTGTTTTCAGGTTTGTTAAAATACATGGCACTTCTGCACTAGTACTCTGCAACTAAGTAACATTAATGTGTGCAATCCCTATCTAAAAATTCATTACAGATAGGGTTTGAACTCCCACATTTTCCCATCCCAATACAAGACTGAAAGATTTGGCAATGTAATTTTCTTTCTAAACTTTCTTCTTTTAAATTGAATTCATTTCTCTTCTTTGCTTTGTGTGTGCACAGATCAATCCCACCTGCTCTCCTCATGTCAGTAAATCTATTGACACAATGAGACCACTTTCGAGACAGAGCATTGCCTGGCCTGGGATTCATGGTGCACAGCAAAGAAAATTTGACATAATTTCCAGAGTTTTATGGCATTACAGCTGCTTTCCTCCATGTTGCTTTTGTGTTCTGACAAGCTCATGTCTCCCTTTCTTGATTATCCTTGCTGGAGAGCTGACTGCCATCTAGTGATCCCTGAACCTCCTTGTTCCCTATTGTCACTTTACAATATGCTTGTCTTACACCTCCAATCTCTTAGTTTATAGCCTGTCCTCTTTCTCTTTTCCCCTAGTGTTATGAGCAATATCAATTATAAAGCTTTGAAACACAGCCTACCAATCCGAGCAAAGGACAGATCAAATGTGATATGAAGTCATAATTTTAGTCCACGTAATTTTTTTCTCCATCTTTATTTTATGGAAGGGGATATTGGATTTCTGTGTTTCACTATAACCTTGCTGTCAAATAAAATCCTTCAGCAAGGAGGTGGGTTGTTTAACCCACCAGCAGTGAACCATTGATTATGGCTGAATGTATTAACCACGTTAATATGCCCATCCACTCTGGCACATGCTGTCTGTGCTTTCTGGCTGTTCCTCTGAGTGACTTGGTGCAGCTGCCTGTGTGTTGAGGGAGACACAGAGCTCAACTGTTTCCAGCACCATGGCAAGACAACCTGCTTGGAGCAAACCCTGATGACTCCATGCTGCAAAAGTGAGAATCCTCACTGCACAAGTTCTTAAACCTCAGCCATCCCTCAGCAGGTACTTCCCCCAGCAGTGACAAAATGAGACACTATATATAGAAACACAGTCCTTTTTTAAAGTTGTTTAGTCACCTAATCCAAATTAGATACACACTGTCCTTAATTCATTAACATCTGAGCAAGGCTTGGAGGAGGTAAAGCTGTCTCTAACTGCTGATAATTAATTTCAAAGTCTAATCCAATTTTAAAAAGAACTTCAAAGGGATTTTAAGCAGGAAATCCAAAATGTAAGGTATTTCAAATATGAAGTATTACACTCTTTTCCCATACAGTCCTATGTATTTCCACTTTAAGAAGTGAAGGTCTTCCTGTGTATTTGTCTGTCTGTCCATTTGGAAATGGATGAAGGAGGAGAAGGAGAACGGCAAATTAAATATTTCACAGTGGCAGGCAAACAGCATACTCTCCAGACCGACATGTAGCTAGTCTGATTTAAAAGAAAAAAAACAACCAACAACCGTGATACTAATGTTGAGCTGGCAGATTTTTCCATGCATCAGAATAGCAATCATATTAAAAAGACAGGTGCTCAAAAACACTAGAGAAATCAGTGTGATTTATTCAATGTGTTCAGGGAATCCCAGACACATGTTGATCCTGTGAGAAGAACTGAAACCTTCATTTTTCAGCAAGCAGAGAAAGAAGGGACAATTTGTCCAAAGACCACGAGGACTCTAGGAAATGCAATATATCAAAGCATTATAAATACAGTTTCTACAGGCAGGAGCACCACTTACATCCTGGGACAAACCAGCCAAAAGCTGAAGTGCAATATGCCTGGGGTAGCCACACTGACCACTGAGCTTCATACGTCTAGAGATGATGTAAACAGCGTAACTAGCTTTGAAAATTATTCTGGTGAGATCTGTCATTTCTTTTCCCTTAGAACAAATGACTTCCAGAAGAACTGAAGAAGCAAGCATGCACAGATACTATGGAAAAGTGCATGGAGGGGGGATTTTGCAGATGACCTGGGTCTGTTTTCAGCCTCTACCACTGCTTTCTTGATGACCAAAAGTATTTGCTACTGTGTCTCTGCCTCAGTCTTCCAGTCTGGAAAAGGTGATAATTGTGGCAGTCTTTCTCAAGTATCTCGCAATGTATAGAGGTAAAATACTACTCAAAAATGCAGGTATGTCTATTAAACAAGGTCAGTGCTGGCACTGGAGGTCGTGGTCATGTCTCCAGCTCAGTTTCAAACTGCCTTCAAAGCTCCTTCCCAAAAGCCAAGCGAATGGGGTGAGCTGTACACCTCCCATCCTGCTAGCAGCACCTGGGCTGAGAGTTTGAGGCCAGTTTGTCTACAAAAGCCCAAGTCATGGGATATGCTATGGAGAAGGCACTGTTTGTGCCGGGCATTTGCATTGCTGGCAGAAAGCCTTCACACCTAGCAATCAGCTGCTAAACTTAGCAGCGAACAGTGGGGATGTTCCAATCTGGCTGCGGCGGCAGGTGGCTTAGCAATAATTAGTCACATTCTTCTCTCTTCACAGGCATCAATTCATTTCCACATTATGTCTCTGTGTCTGTCTTATTGATTAGTGATACACGGTGTAACCCAGGGAAGCCATTCCTGGTCAAACAGAACTCTCAACTAACATGCTGGAAAATAGGCCATGAAAATTGACTACCCAAGCAAAGTACTTAAGAAAAACAGAAAATAATGTCACCAGGAAACAGCCTGTCTTGTTTGTGACCCATAACACTCATAACAGGTTATAGCCAAACTGCAAACCTAAGTGTTGCAGACATTTTCCCAAGGAAAGCATTCACAGGGAGGTAGAAGCTCCAGAAACCCAAAGGGTTGTGCTCCTGTGAGCTGGGATCTCTGGCTTGTGAGGCTCAGGGTTCACTGAAGTGAGATCTTGTCCCAAGGCAGCCTGAGAGGTTGGTGCGTTTTTGCAAAAAACAAGCTGTCCTCAAGACACGAAACTGGGCTCAGCAGATGTCATTAGTAGCATTGACTTCAGCACGAGCAGCGCTTCCCACGGCAGCAAACAGTGTCACAGAGGAGCATCCACCCTGCAGGCTGGACTAATTAAAGGGCAGCTACTCTGCCAGCTGGACAATCAATGTCTTTTGTACTGTGACTTCAGAAAGTAATAATTTGTTGGATACCTTTATGAAGTAAAATAGCTCTCAAGGCCGTTTGATTAGGAAGAGGACAAACACTACCACCTTCGATGGATGCAGAGAATATTTTCTGTTTTCTTGGTTTAGTACAGCATCAGAATTTGAGAAGTCTTGAAAATGCTGGTTTCCACACACTCAAATGAAGGAATTCCTTCCTTCCAAACAATACCCAGTATTCCATCAGACTGCTGGGAAAGCACCAAGAATTGAGTTGTAACATTGTTTATTTCATGTTGCTTCCAGTGATAATGAAGTACTTTTTCCTATTATAAAAGAACATTTTGTAACTCACTTCTGCTATTTGGGCTATAAAAGGTTTGCTTTGAGATGTTTATTATTTACTCAATACTTAATTGCCACGGTAGAATGCATTCACAGAACAGCACATACTGATTTTTATTATCAATTGGGTGGTTCTGTTTTTCCTTAAGAAGCAAACAAACAAAATATTTCCTGTTGTGTTTCAGTTACCCATTGATCCTTAGGCAAAAACAGCAAAAATTCAGAATAATATGGCTGTGATATAATATGCATACAGTTTTATTGTAGAATTGGTTTTGTCCATTTATGTTTCTGATTGGCTGCTTGGGCAGAAGGAAATTAAGCCATAAAGAAGAAGTTGCTGTACATGATATTTCAATTTTGGAGGAATGGCAATAGAAATGAGAATGCTGGGGGCCCACATACATTCATCTCTCTTGGTATCCACAAGTAAAATGAGATGTCACATAGAGCTGCCCTAGCTCTTCGCAGCTTTTTTCACTGCAACATTTCAGTAAAAAATGGCATTAAAAGGAAAAGCAAACCCTCAACCAGTGTTGCTGTAAACAGCTTAAATGTGACTTTTTACTACTCAGATGACAGCTCCCTCCTTTATCTCTCCAGCCATTCCTTTTAAGTCTGTCTGACTATCATGGTTTTTCACTAAGCACCAAATGGGCAGCAGTGTGGATGTACTCATATTGCTTATAAACAGGTCTGAAAGGTTCTCGTCAGCCAGTGTGTGTTTAAATGGTCTTTGCATGCCTGTGAGCAGCTGGATAACAAACCACAGCATGACTGTGCTGTGAGAAATCAAATCTATTCTCCGATCAGCACTTCTGCTTTCTTTTACTCAATATTCCTTTTCGGTGGGGTTTTTTTTTTTGGGTTTTTTTGTTTTGTTTTTTTTTTTTTTTTGGTACCTGAGCAACCAATTAGCAGGAGAGAGTAAAAGGAAAATAAGTCACTTAAAATACCCTGCCACATTAAAAAGTACAGATTTAAAATGCAGTTCGATAAGTAGCTCATTTATTCTTTTGCAGACACCTTTGCTTTTTTCTGCAGTGAAAGAGAACATTTTCTTTTTCATGGCCACTGGGATACCAGCAGGGGGTTGACTTCAATGAAAGGTACACTTAGCCATAAATTTAGATATGGTGTCAAACTGTCATGATCAAGGAATTATGTTACGCTGGATAGTGAAAGGTGAACAGAAATATCATTAAGAAAAAATGGCATTGTGCTACATAGCAAGGCAAAACGTCCTCATATGTATTGTTAGCAGACACTTCAATCATTTTTTCTTAAGTATAAATTTTTCTCATGTAATGGGTTCATTGTGCTGCTGGTGCATTGCTGGTGTCCTGCATGGGGCCAGCCCAAGGGCTCCTGTAGTCCCCAGGACTCCATCTCCTCTCATCAACAAGTTCTGGACAGGATTGGCCATGAGCTCTGCCATGGTTCCCAAGCCAAGAAATCAGCAGAATTGGTGACTGCTGAAAAGCAAAACCTGATGATAGAAACAGGGAAAGATTTTTCCCCCTGATGTTCATAAAAACAATTTTAAAGGACCTTCTTTTTTGTGTTTTTTTTTTTTTTTTCCCGGGAGAACAACATACGTATATAGAAAATCACAGTCTAACATATGGATTAAATTACTTTTATGTGCACTGTTTCAAATATTTGTATATAAAATATGTGTATAAAATGCTAACATGATAAACTATGCTAATGTATAATAGAAATTGATATATGTATATAAAATATTTTCAAAGACACCCATGTGTTTGAATATACAGACTTAAAGGTATATATACATATTTGAAATTGTATGATATATTTATGTATTTTTTATATATATATACATAAAATGTTTATTGAAATTTGAGTAATTGTATACTGTTTTCCCTACCATGTGTCTTTCGCTTTTCCTTGATTATTCTGAATCCAGAATCTGTTTCAGTGTTCTCCTTATCCTTACTCTTATCGTCACTGTTTTGCTCTGGATACCACTGACAACCCTAGAGTGAGATGCAGTAGGGCATTTACCGTGGGCAAAAAAGCCTTAGGCTGGAGAATCCTACTTTAGGTAGTTTCTTGCCAGTCAACACAAACACCCACTAACTTATCTGGGTATTTATAAAAAGAAGAGAAATGCTATATTTTTTAATTGTACAGAAATATCTATCTCCCCTCTTCCCTACCACATTGTCACCTACAGCCACAGTCCCTCTAGATGTTCTTGTCCCAGCATGGGCTGCTCACGGCTGCAGTCCCTCAGGGCTGTCCCTGCCTCAGCACTGATCACCCACAGCCATATTCCTCATGGATGTCACTACCCTTTTGGGCATCAATCGTCTTCTCACAGAATCATTAAGGTTGGGAATTACTTCTGTGACCATCAAGTCAAATCATTAACCCCAAGAGATGGCTGCCAACAGTTTCTTTTTTAAATTTTTCTGAGCAAGGGCACTGTGTTTTTCACTGACTGGATAATGGTGGAGATTTGTCATGTGATAGTTTCTCCATTATTGCTTTCTTGTGTCCCACGGGCAGTGCACATCTGATTTCGGCAGGCACAAAGTGGCCTGTGACCCTCTCCAGCACAGTCCCCTTGATAGGACAGCCTGCAGCATGTGCCCCAGTCCCTAAGGTATGACCCTGAAAAACTCCACCCATCACCCCTTAAAAACAGATATTTAATGAACATCTTCTGACTGTTACAAGTTAACCTGAGCAATCAAAGTGAACAGCAGCCATTGCTCCACGCACAACCAGTAATTCATGCCATGTCATTCTGCCCTGTTTCCGTAACAGTCTGTCTCATGACAGCAGGAATGACTGCACTAAACAATGCCCTTTCTTGCACATACCCAGCCCATCCTTCACATGGCAATTACGTCTCTTGTCAGTACACCTTTGGAAATTGGCCAGTCCTGGACAAGAATGGTTTCTCTGCCTTCATGCTGATTCATGCTTCTTTTGACTGTGTGGGTCCGGCCCTCTGGAGCCATTTGCAAGCAACACACACTTTGAGGAACCTTTTCCCATTTACGGCCAAAGTCCTGGGAAGCCTTCAGCCCATGGCACACTAATGACACAGCTCTAGAACTTGGCAATGGCTTCTTCATCATCCTGTGTGGTGGTGGGTGATCAGGCTGTGCATCCATCTCATGCCTGGAACCATCATACTGGCATCATTCTTTCCCAAGGCACAAAGCCATCAATCTCTTTTTAAATTTTTTTTCCTAAGGAAATAATTTGCATGTGCCTCCTGGACATCTTTTGGCAAATGTGCTGATCAGTGGTTTTGCATCACTGATGTTTTGCAGTGGAGTTCCAGACTTCAGCTGTAGCTGATCCACAGAACTGTAACATTGCAGAAATGGTGTTGACTTGGAACTGCCTTTAATCTTACACAAGCTGCTCCTTTGGTCTTCCCCACTCATTATGTGGTGACTGTATTAATAGCTCTTGGCCTTCTGACACAATGTGCTCATCCATGGATGGCAAATCTTTTAGATATTGGCAGCAAATTTAGCTTAAAAAGCACCCCAACTCTCTCATTACTGATGGTGCCAAGACTAATCTCCGTCAATGTCAAATCTGGTAACAGGGCCAAGGACTTAGCATTGCTTCCCTAATTTGAATTTCAGATCTATTCTCTTCCTTTCAATCCAATCTTGTCTATTTAGTCCTTTTCCCTTGGTGCTTAACCATATGTTGAGGAATCCAATTCTTTTTATGGCCCTGAATCAAGATGGGGAGACCTATTGTCTCTCTAAATCCTGATGCTAGGTTGGTTAAATTTCTTCTTTTCAAGCTGAACCTAATGATGTGAACTTCTCTGCTCTCTATTCCCTGCTGAGAGAAAACAGAGTGTGCATTAGGTTATACGCTGCCAAGGATGTGCGGTTTCTGCTGCTGTACAGTGGATCCACATGCATGTGCAGGGAACTACAGAGACTTCCAGGAAAATGAGTCTCTGGGTAATACACACTCATGAACTCCTTTTATTGTAGATAAAAGATTTTCTTCTTTTTACTGTACGCTACAGATTTTTAGATTTTTTTACTGTTATTTCCTGCCTATCTTGCAACAATTATGTGAAAATGAATCAGTAAATGTTTACAAAATACTCCAGACATAAAACTGCTAGATAAGTACTAAGTATTATTTTAATTAGAATTAATAGCAATAATAGAACTAGATTGAGAGCCTTTCCATGACTGTAATACTCGTTTTCAGAGGGAGACCTTAAACTGACCTGATTATTTAGCAAGTTACAGCTACATAGTGTAGATAATTAAAAATAAATTACTATCAGGGTTCTAAAAGTAATTGAAAATCATGTTAATAAATTTAGATGGGAGAGAAAAAAGAGCCCAATGCAAAAACCAAACCAGCTCATCTAGCCATCCCAGGGGTTTCTGAACAAGTGCAAAGGATTGAAGCCTACAGGATATAGAACAAACCTATAAATCTCAGAACACCACTGGCAATTATTACTGCTTGCCTAAAGACCTGACCTCTTAAGTGGAGCAGAATCAACGTGGCCAAGTGTGTCTAGCAGGAAGCTAGATGTAACCATCTCTTGAGGCAAAACTGAGAGCACAATATGATGACAACAGATTGCAGGTAGATCAGGTCATGCTCTGTTTGGATTAAGTGCTGTTGGAAGCTGGAAAAGGCCTTCGCTGTCCTATTTGTCACAGAGTCAAAAGCACTCCGGTGGTTGATGGCAACAACTTCCCCATGCGATCTGCACAGCCAGTGGCTCTCCAGCTTGAGATAGGGCCTTCCATCTGGAAACTGCAGTTTTTACCCCTTAGGCTTAAGATAGACATAGCTGACCAAGTACATGTAGACAAACGGAGCAATTGAACAATAAGAAATAATCCCAGGCACCAGCACACACTGGTGACTGACTGACTGCAAAGCAGCTCTGCCTTGGTGGACAGTAACCTACTAGGAGCTGTAATGTACCCTCACAGCACAGAAAGCCAACAACCTCCTTGCATGAGCAAAAGCATTGCCACAAGGTCAGGAGAGGTGACCCCTGCCCACTGCTCAGCCCTGGTGAGTCTACACCTGGCGTCCTGTGTCCAGTGCTGAGCTCCTCAGTAGAAGAGAGACGTGGACCTGCTGCAGGGACTCCATGGAGAGGCAATGAAGATGGTTAAGCAGCTGGAGCATTTTGAGTCAAGGAGAGGCTGAGAGAGCTGGGACAATTAATTCTCTGGAGAAGACAAGGCTGAGGAGAATCTTATCCGTGTGGACAAAGGCTTGATGGGGGGAGTTAAGAAGATGGAGTCAAGCTTTTTTTTCCTTTTGAGCAGTGGGACAGAGGCTGTCATAGTGCAACACCTTTCCCAAGGCCTGCTCTACACTCGCTGTTAGGTAGAGGAGCAGAGCAAAAGTGCTGTCCCTGAAGAGTTCAGATTCAGTCCACAATTTGCAAGTAAGAGGGCAGCAAATTTTCAGGATGAGCATGATGTACCATTTTGCAATTCAAAAGCCTGCTGATGCTACTGACTGCCCTTAGGGAAATCACTCAAAGTCAGCAGGAACCTTATCATTCAGGAAGAAGGAACATAGAACAGTAAGAATTCAGTCCTATACACTGTCTTTGGATGTTCAGCAGCTTTGTTGGGTCAGTTTTCCCTGTTCACATGGCAGAATAGGAAGTAGGAAAGACTGAGCAATAACTCTCTTAACAGCCTAGGCACTCTTTGCCTTACAGAACCAAGCAGTCACTACACCATCCCTGGGTTAAGATCCAAAGAAAAATTGTCATGATTTTGTTAAAAGAGAAGCTGGAAGAAAGAAAGAATCCTGTAATTAAAAAAAAAAAAAAAAGAAAGAGGCTGGAGACAAAACTTGGAGTCCCCCCAAAAAGCAACTTTGTCAAAAACAAATAGAAACCAACAGGATAGGAAAGAAAATCTGTTACTTTGGACTAGATGTTGAGGGAGAAAAACAAAATCAAAGCACCACTTTCTGATGAAGCAGAGCTGCCTGTACCGCTGTAGATGTGCATCAGCCACTACAGGGATGAGAAAGAGAGACTTGCAGTGGAAAGGAGTGAAAGGAGATGTTGCAGATAGCGGTGCTCAAGAGATCAGTCACTCACAAGGAATTTGTGACTCTTGCATACATGTGCTGCCACAAGTATCGCCATAGATTTTTTTCTTCTCTGATTTTAGTATCTGTGCAAATGGCCTCACAGCAGTGTATGAGTTAATATCAATAACAATGGTATAGTTGCACTTTATCTGCATATACTGTGTTATCCAGCTCTTTTCTAATTCCTGCTAGGTTGCTCACTCCCTAAGCTTGGCAGCCAAGAGCTGCTGCACTAAACGTGAGTGAAATGAGAGTCTTGACTGTTCATGGTTTAATCAATAATAGATTTAGGAGATGAAGTCGCCCGTGCTCTTCATTTCTGAATCTCAAGCCCCATCTGCTGCTCGCTCACTGATTTGGTCTCATCCTGTGAATGCCTCTCTCATGATCTTGTTTACTACAAGTAAAATACTTGCCACTCAAGAGTTCAGTCAAGTATGTACTTTTGCAGTCTTACCAATTATAGAAAATATTGGTATTGTCAAAATACACTCTCTTTTGCATCATAAATGCTGCCTGATACCACATGAATGTTTATTTTTGAGTATTTTCTCACCTGAAAAAATCTCTAGAAAGACTGTAAAATCAGGCAGAGGAGATCTGGATGGGGAGATCCTTCCACCATATTGTGTTTAACTTTCTGCTGATGAATAAGATATAAGATAATCTGTACTTCTAGAAAGCACATTTGCATAGCAGGGTTACAGGCCCACATACATTTTGTTCACTCTCTTTTGCCACTTCAGTGCCACAGTTGCACATACAGAGCAGGTCTGAATACGTAAGGCAACTCTCATGGATTTTCTTAGGAACAGTTGGCAGCAGACTATTAATATGGATGCTCCAGTGCTGACAATTAGGAATAGGGAAGGACACACACAGGTTGCACTGAGCACCCCATCAGCAGAACATCTGCCTTCTGCCTCTCTCCAGAGCGGGCTCTACCTGGCCCAGCTGCACCAGGTGCTCTCTGCTGACTGTTCCTGGTGTAAACAAACCTTCTGCGTACAGAGTATTTCAACAAGCACAACAATATTGTAGGAACTGTGCAAGTGAAAGGGGGAGCGCTCTGTTCCTAGGTACCACGTCCTGGTGTCCACTGAGCTGTGGTTTCTGCTCAAGAGATGCATCCTGGCAGATCCAAACAATAGCATAAACTGCTACGGGCAAGGCAGGAAGATTTGGGGAGTTTGGTCCCAGGAGTTTTACCACAAACTTCCAGTAATGTTTCAGAGTGTGATTATCTTCGGGACACAGTGGACAGAATCTGCAAAATCTGTTATGTTGCTGAATCAACAAACTCTTTTCTCCCTCAAAAGCAGACCTGTAAACAAAGAAAATTTCCTACCACACTTGAATTCAGAAAATAAATTTGATTCAGCTATAATGTAATTGGCTGCAAATCCCTCAAAGCGTGTGAAATTTCACCACTTTACACAAAAATTAAGTGCTCTTTTTTACAAGGCCACTGACACTGAAATACTGAAAATCTCTATGGAAGTGGGCGTGGGTCACATGCCCTCTACAGACTTAGACATGCACTGTCACTTCTTGTCATGCCAGCTGTGGGTGCATCATTTGATTTCTGATGGCATTCGTGTGAGATAACAGTCTTACAACAGGTTGATTTGTGGCTCACCAATAACCATAAAAGCACAGTACTTCAATCATCAGGAAAAGACACACAGTTCCATGTGTAGCTGTAGAGGATGTGCATAATAGAGTAACGACAGAGTGATATTTTAAAAGCAATTATACTGATTCAGCTTCTAATACAGAGGACAGTCTATTACCTTGAAAGCTGTTCATTTCAACTATGTACATCCTGGAGAAGGTTTGTTTTGCTTTAGCAAGATCAGTCCTATCAAGAGAAAACAACATCTGCCTGTGTACTTGAAAATTTAACTTGGTATCCTAATTGAAATAGATGCACTCATGAGAAGACCTTCTTGTTGCACTTGTGAAGTTTTCTGCAGAAGTGTCTGCAGTATTTCCTCCCTCAATACTGTCTGTGTATTGCTACTTAGTCATGTCTCTAATTGCAGCATATTGGCATGAATATTGGATGATGATTTGGAGATGCTTAGTACCTCAGGAAAAATAATTGCAGCATGACCTCAGGTTTAACCCATCACCTTATTCTTATGCATGGCAGCTACTTTACTCTGTATTTTTAATAGGGGTAACTCTTAATTTCCTCCATCTTATTTGATGGAGACTGCTTTATGAATGAGATTTGGGCATTTTTTCCCAAAGCTCAGTAGAATGCTGATCCACTTCTTTAAAAAGTTCATGTCATCCTTTTAAAGAATTTTAGATTCTACCAAACTTCATTAACTGGGGAAAGTGTTAAGGAAGCCTTTCTCCCACTAACAGGTTTAAGTTGCCCAGTACAAGACAGACAACGGCTTAACATTCCATTGTACTGCATGTGAATTTTATGGTGCCTGCTGGTGTAAGAGAAGAGCTGGAGTCAGGCCCCTCATTTTACATTCCCCAGTCACCACTTTTCCACTCGCAGAATCACAGGCACAGCAGCTGCTGCATGTGTGCAGCATTGCACACTATCACTTTTCCTTTTGTGTAACTGTCTTGTCATATTGTCAGACACTCGACACAACACGTATTTTCAAAAAGCCAACAGAAGTGCGAAACAGCACAGTACAGTAATGGCAAAAGAGCAAGCAAGTACAGAGCATGAAAATCATAAGAAGTGATTTGCCATTTGCTGGACCATGCCCCCACAAAACGAAAGGTGAAGTAGAAGCATTTGAACTAAATTTGAGTCTAATATAAACTTCTAGCATAATTTTCTGTGAGAGGTCTGCCCCTATTTCTTTTATGCTTTTTTGTATATTAGATCCATTCTTAATTGAAAGCAAACACTTTTTTTTTTTTTTTTAAATAATGCATACCTGAAATAGAAGATGTGATTAGAATGAGATGTATTTTTTCATTTGCATCGTTTATTCACTAAGGGAAAACACGTCTTGGACTGCCAATATTTGAATTTTTGGCAAAATACATAAATATTTACAGATGAAAACAAATAGATTGTGTGTGTGTGTGTGTAATGCAATTTTAATATATTATTTTTTAATACCGGGGCAATCAAAACATTTCAAAATTTGGAAACATCTAGTATGCTATATATAATAGGTAGTATTTTTCTAATGGTATTTCTAGGCTAACTTTAGCTACATTTTGTTTTTTAAAGCATGAGGAAAACCAGACCAAAATATCTCATTTGGGATTGAATTAGAAGAGTTTCTGTCAGTTGAAATGTGTTTTCTTCATTATATTTTTGTTTCAGTTGTAGATTAAATCATACTCAATCCCCAGCATTATTGGAATAGGCTGGGACATTGAGACAAGATGCTTTATAATACCTATTGTCAAAGACAAGTGAAACACTGGAGAGGAAAGCTGCCTTAGAGCAGAGATGCCACTGGGAACAAGGACTTTGTGTTGCTCTTGAAAGCACCTCTTACCCACTAGAAAGCAATGTATAACTGCTCTGTGACTCAGCCTTCTGGAGAAAACTATCTACAACTGCAATCAGCCAAGTTGGTGAGAAGAAAAGGAGGCAGACAGAGGAGTCTAACAACAATCCCTGTGCTGGCAAACAGGAGCGAGTCAGATTAAATATGTGATGGGTCCCGGCACCACCAAGATACCTGCCAGTAATTTCACACAAAATGAGAAGGGTCCCCAGATCCCTGAACTCTGTGTCTGGTGCCTAGGAGATAAGGTGAAGGCTGAAGAAGGTGGTAGCAGTGACAAAACAGAGAAATCTGAAAGATGCTGTAGTAATTTTAGCCTGCCATCCCCTTGGTGGGCATTAGACATGGCACTAGCACAACCCTGTAGCAGAATACTGACCTCCTTCAGACTGCAAGTCCTTGTTACAGCATTTCCAGGAAAATAATAGGATACCCTAATGATTAAACCACGCTGGATATCATTTTGTGACAGGCTACCGAGCAAGGGCGGCAATGTCCACTGCTGCTCTTATGGAACAGGGAGAAGAAATTAAGGAAATTATGTAAGACCTCATTGTCAGATTTGTCCTGGGTACAAAGGATCCAAAGTATTTACATTGCAGAAAGATGCAGAGACTAAGGTTTTTTTCATATTTCCACTTTATTTGCACAATATCTTTTTAGTGTTTTCAAGGAAATAGTTAATCTACAGAGATTACCTGAAGGATGTACAGAACAGCAGGAGGGTACCACTGGGTGGATATGTGATTTCCAAACTCATCAGTTCACCTTTCTGTTTGGTTAGCTTCCTTCTTATTTGTTGATGCTTTGGTCAGTGCAGGTAATACACAGACTTTACAGTTCACTGAAGATGAGTGATATATCATTTAAAGTATTCCTTTGCTAGACAAGAACTACATACAGATTCTGTGCTGTCAGCCCTTAAATCTCCAAGACCACAGCAGCCGTCCCCTTGGATCTAGATGATGGCATACATATTTGTTTGAATGTTCTTCTCTAAACCGTGAAGATCATGCACTGCAGATTTGCAGTCCCTGGAGAATATGGTATTGCTTATCTAACATTACAATCCAGCACTGTGAGTTAACACCCATACTCCAGTTCTGTATGACCACACTGTGCTTTTTTAATCTTCTTTATTTTTTGTTTCCCTTTTTTTCTATCCTTTTTTTTTTTTTTTTTTTTTAACAGTTGTGGGCTTCCCTGACCTTAAAAACGTTTTCGAATAAATTGGGGGGAAAAAAGCCATACATTTCCTACAGAAAAAGCAGACAGCCATTTCTGAGTAGTGCTTCCAATTATCTTCTCCATTTGCTACTGATCATTTTTCGGAGAGCCAATTCTGGCCAGGGTCTGAATGTCACCTGTTATTTCTCTCTCCTTCTTTCAACTTCATGCCTGACCTAACATGACATCTGTTTGTCCAAAAGGTGGCACTGCATCTTTGAGCATTTTGTGGACTGAAATTTCCCTGGTGCAGAAGAGGTCTTCTGTGTAAATAAGCAGAGCTGCTCTGCAGATCTGCTAAATATTTTCCACTAGCTTTCCAACCATGGACCCTTTAAAAAGCGCTTCCTTAAAGTTTTTAATAATTTAAAACTTTGATAAAAACAAAAGATTGACCTTGAGTTTTCTGGCATCTAATTTTAATGTTGTGGCTAAAAGCAAGCTCTCCAGCCATTCACATCAGGGTAAGAGATAGCACCACTTTGGGAAGCTCTTTAGGCAGAGTTGTGATTCTGAGCTTCTAGAAAAGCCCAACTTCTTTCACCAGCACAGGGAAATTGTTGTCTTTTTTGATCACTGGCTCTCTCTCTCTCCCAAATTTTGTGCCATGCACTAAATATACTTTTAATATAAAAGGTAAAATCTCTTGCTTAAGACACCTCTTTCTCCTCAAGTCAGCAGGCACAAGCCACAGTCACCGTTTCTCAGGCCCCAGATGGTCTTAGGAGCATCAGTTTGGTAAAAGAAATACAAAACTGTCCTTTCCACAACACTCCCCACAATGCAATTGGACTCACATCATGATGGTATGTCCCAAATTATCGCCCCTGCTGGGCTGCAGTCTCTTTCTCACAGTTGTCTGATACCTCACAGATGTTGGGACCACCACTAATCCATCTCCCTGATTTTTGTCAGTTTTCCCGCCAAGGCTTTTTGACCCCTTCTTCCTTGCTTGTTTTTTGTGTTTCTGGGTCTTGCTGAGCCCTAGCTCAAGACAGCTGTTGCCTGACTCCCAAAGCTGCTGCAGAGATGCCAGACTCCCACTCTTAGTGCCTTCTCCAGACAGGTCCATCTCTATTCCCTCCATATCTTTGGAAATTCAGCTGTTTTTCTCTTTTCTGTCTTCTGGTGAGTTTGATTTCCTTTTTCCTGAATTCCCATCCCCCTCCCTCGTTTCCCTTCTTTGGGAGACCAGACTTCAGTTTTCATGTTGACAGTCAGCCTGGCTCTAGTCTTTCACTCCTTGAATTAAAATTCCTGGATTGCTGTCAGCTTTCAACTTTCCTGTTGATTTCTAGAGTTGCTCACTACAATTTCCATTCAGCCTTTTCACACCCTTCAGTCACTTCTTGCTTTTCTTTCCTATAATCAAGTCTTTCCTGTGTTTTACAAGCCCTCTGATGAATTTCAGTCTCCTGGTACATCCTTTAACCTGCCTTTTCCTCTCCCAAATAGCATTCCACCCCGATTCCCCTGATTCCTCTCCTGTGATGTTTTCATTGATTTATGTCTGACTGTAATCAGCAGGCATCCTTCAAATTTTTTCCTCTCTTTTATGGCCTTGCTGCTGTAGTTGTGTTGCCCTGATTTACTTAGAGCCCAGTAGAGCAAGAAACCCCATGCAGGGCCAGTTCAATTGCAGGAAGCTGTGCTCTGCAACTGAGAGGGAAAAGAAACTCCCAAAAAGCTTGAAGAAGCTCTGTTTCAGTGTCTGAGGTTGATCAATGTCACAGAGCTTTAATGAGAATTTGCCGTCAAACTCCTACCTAACTTTTAAAAACTGCACACCATTATATATTGCTGGTATGTAAGATGTGTGCTTCAGCAGCACTCATGAGCTATAGGACAGATGTTGTAGCTATGCATGGCTTTGTGAATGTTTTATAATGATCTCATGCTCCTGACAGAGTGGCCAAATGAACAATGTGAAGTGCCATGATGATGAGAACTGCCTAACTACTCACACAGATATGGGAGCTATGCGTGGGATAATTAGCGAGCATTACCAATAAAAGCTTAATTTTTAAGAATATATTGTTGCCAGAAAGTATTTTTTCTATTTTTTTTTCTTCATTAATCCAATCATCTTCATGTTTAATTCACTTGTTCTCCAGTGAGAGCTAACAGTACTGCATAAAAATATCTTTTGCTGTAAAGTGCATCTTTAACAATTTGGACATGATACAAAACCAGATTCCCACCAGAAAAGACTTTTATCTCCAAGCATATTGCAGCCAGTTTCCTTCCTAATTAATATCATATCCACCCCCAAATTCCATTTCAGTTCCCAAATGAAAATTGATGAGGCAGTCAGCCGCAAATAAGCACAGCATACCACCGATAGTTCAATCAGCGCCATTTCCAGCGTGGCGCGTTGCTAAAGCACAACCAGCTTTTATGGTTTCACGTCCCTTGGACATTCACTGCTTCTACCATGCTGTTCCAAGTTATACTCACAGAGGGGATTTCTGACATGAAGTTTGATCAAAGAGTCAGCTGTGTACATGTCAGAATGGAACAAGGGTGGGTAAAGCCTTTTTTGAAGAGCAAAGGAAGGGCCTGAATGGTGGCATGCTTGAATGGGAGATAACAGTTTGGAGCAAAATAGGGCTTCATGGACCACATAAGCCCTTCCTTAATCCACTGAACAGTTTGCAATACCTTTCCCATGGCAAGGTATACAACTGCAAGGCCACCAAGCTGCAAACAGCCCTGCAAAAGAGGACTTAACCTGGCTTTTCCCAAGGTGAGTTGTGTCCCTGGGCAGCTGCCATATCGATTTGTCTGACCCCAGTGCTACCTGTCAGTGTAATCAGTGCTGATGATGGTGCCAGCGTTTGTAACGTGTTCAGCTACCTTGAGAAGGAAACTCTGACTGGTTCTTGTTGGCATCCTTGTCAGAATCTTCTTGGGAGCTGACACCAGGGAATGAAGGGACAATTAATGTGTTTAAATATGCCAGCTACCATCTTCCAGAGTATATACAAAGCTTAAATGCCTACAGTGCAATCATTCTCCGCCCTGAGCAGAGCCTATGTGAAATTCCATACTGCCTTCCAGGAAATCAAATGCGTTTAGCAAAAGAACTCAGACCACCAAAGTCTTTGAGTTTTGGATAAGAGGACACTCTACATTGATCATCAGACCCATATTCATACAAATGAAAAAGCTTCTGGTTTAGAGTAGCCCTATGTTTGTTCACCTTGCCTCTGTACAGAAAATCATGGTGGAAATCCTGAAGGGTATGTTTTGCAGTTTAGAGTATATTTAAAAAATAAATAACCTTATTTTGAAGTTCCAAAACACTGAGAAGAAAGTGGCAATGCAATGTATTGGCAATAGCCTTTTAAAGAAGATGTAACAGCTATGGATGTTTTCTTCTGCTAGGGCTTATCCATGAAGCACAGCTGTTGGTTATTTTTTTAAAAAAAAGAATCTTTTCATGTAGATAAAAATACTCTGTCTCTAATGTTTCTAAATCTATTTGCCTAGGTCTAGTAAAGTTTATTTTAAAGGGCAGGTTTTTTCTTTAGGAATTTCTCAGTAAATAACGTATTATGCATATCTCAGTGGAGGTATTCTCAAAGCTGCTGCAAAAGCTACTTTGAGGTAATGCTCCAGAAATTGGAGGAGTCCCAGCCAGGGGAAGTACACAAGAGAAAAACTGCCTTAAACATTAACTCTAGCTGTAGCCAAACTGATTAATGAAATAACCAAAGAGATTAATAAGAACAGTAATAGGGGCAATTAGTGTGGTGGAACTAGAAGACCCCGTACTCCCCACAGATCTCCTTTTCTAGCCCCAAATGATAACAACTCCCTTGAAAAAAGGGCAGCCAGTTGATTTGTTATAATAATTTGTTATATTTTGGTCTTATAACTACTACTACAACTTAGACTGCTTCCCTTATAACTACCGCTGCTACTGTTGTGACACCACAAATAAATGGGGTGCTTCTAGTGGACCCGACCTAAAACTTTCTGGACTTATGCTCCATCTGCAGCACATGGCAGGTTTATCCTCTTCAATGGCCTTAATCCTGACTCAGAGGAAAGAGAGCACCAGTACCCTCCGGCACCTTCCAGCCCTTTGCACACCTTCAGACTCTCCACAGAACAGGGAACTAATGCCAGTAGTGATTTTTCTTTCTCATCATTAATATTACTAATGCCATCTATCAGAGGGCACTGCCCAGAGACACTAGTCAAGCTGGGGTAATAATGTGCTGAACAAGCACATAGTGCCAGATATATTATCACCCTGAAGGAAATAAAACTCCAGAAATATGAATTAACTGTCTTTTTTGTAGGACTGGGAAGTTAGACTGAATGCCATTCCCTAAAGAAAGCCTTGAGCCACTTTCTTCCCAGATTCTTCCCTAAAATATAGCTGAAATTGAAATTCAGCTATTTACAGCAGGTGGCCACTATACATGGAACAAAACCATCATAGGCTTCAGCAAGAGCTGGATTCAACCCATGGATTGTGAAAGAGCAACCTAATTTCATTACATTTTCTCTTCATTTTCATTCAAATGGAAAACAACTTTCATAAAGTTTGCAAGGCTGCTCAGGCCATCTGCCATTTGTGTAATGATGTCTGGTCCTGTAGTGTTCCTACTCATTGACTATTCATCTTTTTGTGATCAAGTTTCCAACTAAGAAGAAATTACCCTATGGACTATTTACAAGTGTTAAGCTCTAGCTAAAAAAACCAAAACAATTTAATAGGTATATCAACCGCTATATAAAGATGTTCTGCTTCTATGTGTTACCTTTCAGTCAATTATATTTGCAGTCCCCCAGTTTTCTAGAAATCAGCATTCATTCTTATCCCTGCATTTCCATTTTTATTTGTTCTGGTTTACACAAGCAAAACTTTGCCTGATGGAAAAGCACTGTATCTGTTTTCCAGATAGTTAAGGGACATGCTCTATTTTCATGGAATGGAGGCATTTCTAGCCCCTCATACATTGTGAGTAGATGAGTCATGTCACAGCTACAGGTTCTCAATATTTTTTCCCTGGAGAGCAAATAAACTGTTCAGACCACTACAGTTTCTGGAGTTAGCCTCCCCTGGGGACAAGTCAAATCTCGTCTTCAGCAGAAGTTGATTTCAGTCAGGTTTCAATGTATGGATCACTGGGAGTTGATCTCCAGAGTCCTGGAGTCCAGGAGACACAGCTTCCCCACCTCTCCAGTTCATTGTATTCAGGCCCCACTAACACCTATAACTTTCTGATTTATTTCACTATATATAAAAATTAACAGCACTGACAAAATAAAACTTGGCTGTATGTTCTCTTTGTTTTCTGGCTGCTAAAAAAAAAAAAAAAAAAAAAATGTTTTAGCTTGGGAAAGCTAAATTCTTCATGTTATTGCTGCCACACTGTCTAGACTGCCTAAAAAGAAATTGTTCTGGAATGGCCTCATATTCTTTTTAACACTGACTATTTGTTTCAGTGATTATTTTGTTGGTAGATTTTGCCAGTGTTATGCTTCTTTCAGATTTGGGGGCTTTCTTGAGGGGTGAAAAACAATGAGGGCTTCCTTTCAGGAAGAACTGCTTTATAAACATTAGTCTTCTCAGTTCAGTAAAACCCAGAGTATGAAAAGGTTTTGAACGGTTTCTGCCTAAACAAAACAATATGATGCCAGCTCTAAGCAGCAACATCAGGAATGACAAGTGATTATTTAATATTCAGGGCTTGACCTGGCTAGTCCTCCATATACATGAGTCAATGTGAATTCCACACATGGAGGCTTTAAAGGATCAGGTTTGGAGTTTGTAGAGCACTAAAAAGCCAGTGCTCATTTTTAAAATGTCACTGCACATCTAGTCATCAACACAATAATATAGCATTGCTTAGGCCATTGTATTTCTCGTGACTCAGTGTTAAATGTCACGTTTTTCCTGAAGAGCAGCTACCCTCTGATGTGTGAGAAGTCTGGCCTTCATTTTGCAAGGGGCAAAGTGCTCTGAGTTTCTAAGCATCTGCTCCAGCCCATGTCCTCCTGCAGCAGACTTCAGAAAAGGCATCCTTTTAGTACCACATTAGAGGGGAAGGTGGAACCCCACAGATCCATGGTGACCCACATTCTCCCCTTGGAGTTTGCATGTACACTAGGTTTGTACATAAAGATGAATCCAGACCGTGTCCTGTTCTACGTAAGGATTGCAGTCAGTGGTCAGGTGCTTGTTTCATTTGCCCTGTGGATATGCCCCTGTAACTGGTGATTCGAGTTGCCTCTACTTTTTTTACGCCCTGGTGTCCTTTTGTTCTTCTGTGGAAGGCACTTGACAGAAGCACAGCAGGTTGAGCATAGAATACGCAGGTTCCAGTCTTTGCCGCAATCTTCTCAACACTTCCTCAAATGCTGAAACATGCAACACATATTCCAAGGCACATAAAATTATATTTCTGCATCTGCACTTCCATAATCTTTCCCAGCTTAGCATAGCCACATTGATTTGAAACCATGGTCTGAAGAGGAGGAAAACACCATTTCCATCCTGTAGCAGTGGCAAGAGGAGTGGGACCTCTACAGAAGCCAGACGTGCAAGATGGATTCCTAGGGACATTTTTACTTTAACAGCCTCAGACTGTAACCCAGGAAAACATCCTATGCTGTTCTGTGACAAAAACCATTCTGCTCTCCACTGCTTGAAACAAGGACATTTGGGAAAAATAACATCCCGTGGAGTCAGGGGGAGTGAGCAGAGAGTCATAGAAAAACTGGATTGGGAAGAACATTCCGAAGCTGCCTTAATCTGTCCGCATAGCCTAAGGAGGGGTCATTTATACCTCCTACTTGTCTAATTGCTACTGATCCACCTTGATAGAGACTGCAATATCTCCATAGGCAATCTGTGCTAGTGCTTCCCTATGCATAGATTTAGGAAACTTTTCCTGTTATTCTTGTTCGTGCTATCTATTATGGGAAGAAGGAACAGATTATTCTCTTCTCTCTAAAAATGTTTGTGGTTTGTTGTCATGTCCCCAGTCAGTTTTTAAGCTAAACAATCTCAAGTCCTTTCATTTTTCCCAAGAAATCATACTTTCAGTGTCACTTTCTTCTAGACTGTCTCCAGTTTCTCTTTCTAATACCCAGAACTAAATTAAGAGCTCCAGCTGAGTTCTTGCAAAAAGTGTAACAAAACGCTATGCCTTGGAAGCTGTTCCTCTGCATGTAAAACCTAATTCAATGCCTCCCATTTTTTTATGGAAACTATATTTCAGTTTGTGATACCCAGCAGTATACAGGTAAATTAATATTTCAGATGTTACAAGAATACTTTTGAAGTGGTTGACTTTATCACCGCATAACCTTTTTTTATTTTGTATTACAGAGCAGTTTTGAAGTGCATGACCTGCTTTCCTCTGGGATGAAACTAAATCAGAAGATGCTCCTCAAGAATGTAGTTATTGAGCATTTTCTGCTAATGGACAGTCAAGTGTAGTATGGACAGTCATGTGTAGATTTTTTAATGAGAAAGTTATATGAGATAATGTTCAGATAAAAATATGCTAAATTCACTGCTTCAGCTCTAACTGCAAGATCCTGGTATAGACAGAAGTTAAACTGGTTTAATGTAATCTGGTTGTCATGAATCCCAGTGGACTATTATTTATCTTCTTGCTACCCTTCAGGTTCTTATACATAGTGCAGTAAATTATGTGTTCAATTTTTTTTCTAGGAACTGATGTTGACTGATCTTTTCCCTATTTGAGCAGAATAACTATTATTGTCTTTTTGGTCCTGTCTTCTGGTACCTTATTTGACCTCTATGATTCTCAAAGCCTTTATTTTTTACTACCAAATAAAACAGACCAAGGAACACACTCTGATCCTGAGGCCAAGTGCATAATTCATCTCCACATAGCAAATCTTTCCTCTCGCTCATCAGAAAGGCGTGCACATATTCAAGCTGTCCCTCATCCAGGTTATTCCCCATCTGTGTCCAGAAAATGTCTGGGAAAATAATAGAACAAAAAGACAAAAATATACCAGAGAGCTTTTAGCAATAAGCCCTTTGGGTGGTCCTAGGACAGCATGTTAGCCCATAACCTGTTTCTGCTCTATTTGTCATTACAGGAGTAGCCAGAACATTGTCACTAAACCATTTGAGATGGCCTAAACCAGTTTCATTGTGATGATGGTGGCAATGATGCTCAGCTCAGAGTTTGTGACACAATATCCTTTGATCCCCCTAAGAACTGCAGTAACAGTGTAGGGAATGGGAGAAGTCTTTTCAAACCTGCAGAGTTAGAAAATTGTCTGTATGTGCCAATTTAGTTGAGAAATTTAAATTATTCCTTGTTCTGCACCCACTCCATAATGAATGTTTCCTTTCTTTTCTTTATATCTAATTTTCTTTCCTTTAGTTGCTTACTTACTTGCCCTCATTTTCAAATGACCTTGTTATTGTGATTCTGTAATATTCTCTGCTACCCATTTCAACCCGGGGCTTCTTTTTAGCTGTCATATAGTTACATTATGCAAGAATCATTATTCGGTCCTGTCTTAAAGACAGAACCCCTAGCTGCTACATAATGCATGTACAGATTCAATGCATTTCTAATGCCGAGAATTTCTCTTCTTTCCCATTGTTCATACAACCAGAAATATTCTGTGAAAAAACTGAAAATAAATCTTCACCCAATAGAATATGGTTTGTAATGTCTCTTGATATGGGCGTTATCTCAGATTTAGCTCAGCTCATTTTGTATGGGAGACAGAGTGAGATTCAGCTCTAATTTAATATCTCTGAGATTGATCAGAGCTGTTTGCAGTTTCAGTCACACGTAATAAGGTGAAGGTACTGACTGTCTGGCTGAACATTTATGCTGTGCTTATCACAGTAACATATCTAAGCTGCTTTGGGAAAAAAAAACCCTTCTGAAAAGGCAGCAAAAATTAATAATGACCTTCCAATATCATTAACCTAACCTGATTCCTTTGTGCTTGGCACCATTCATTTTCATTCCTTTAATGTTGTACCTCCCCATTCTGCAATCCTGAAAATAGCTGGAGTAAGCTCTTTTCCAAGGTTGAAGCTGTGTCAGATGCCCTCTGAAAGAGTCATGCCTCCTGATGGAGGCTGGAGCTTGGAGGGGTTGTAAGGCTCGTGTGGCTGTACTATGGGTTCTGGGATTGGAAGGGGAAACACCACAGGAGGCATTGCTAATAGAAGCAGGAGGGAGAGATGGATGGAACCTACAAACGCAGCGCTAAATCTCTCCCTTGTGCATTCTTATCAAAGATAATTCAAAATGAGTAACTTCTGAAATATCTAGGCTACACAATTCAGCCTAATGCTGTGGTCCCTGAATTAGCTCCAGAAGAGGTATAATTACATTGCCTTGTCAGTCAGCCCAAGCTCCTTATTCTTCTTCAGAGGCAGATCTAATTACTCTGGGCACAGCAGCAGTCTAATGCAGCCACAGCTCTGCTGAGGCTGAGCCAGGACAGCGCTGACACAGTGCTGGACTGGACACTGACCAAGCCTGCTCAGTGGTGGCTCCAGATTGTCCTCCCAAGCCCTTGTGGTGCATTTCAGGTGTGTCTATAGCCAGTGTGCCGAAGTAGACCCCAAACACAGATGAACTGTGTTGCTGGGTTATGGAAGCCGTAATCACAGAATATGTGGTTTCTGCTTCCTATTCTTGCTGCCAAGCAAAAAACATCACGTGTCAGATTAAACCTGCTGGCCACATACAGTCATAGAGCCATAGAATTGTGTGGGTTGGAAGGGACCTTTGAAAGTGGTCCTGTCCACCCCTCTGCAATGAGCAGGGACATCCTCACCTAGACCAGGTTGCTCAGAGCCTCATCCAACCTGAGCCTGACAGAGAGTTTCAGAGGAAAAATAGCAGCCCTAAGAGAGTACAAAATAATTTCCTACAGCACTAAGAGAAGTATCCTAAGCTAGCTTGTACTTAAATACTGCTTTTTCATGTTGCAAACCAGCAAGAGATAAACACTGTAGGTGAGGCAAACAGAATGCCAACTTCATTTTTAGAATGTCTGCCAGAATAATCTTCTGTACTGAGAGGACTCAGTTGTTTTTCTCTATGGCTTATTTTGAAATTCAAACTTGTTGCCTCTGCTTCTTTTCACTGTAACTTTATCAGTACATGAAAAACTGTTTGGATTCCCAGATTCATGTAATGGAACATTCATTTCTAATGAAGAAGGTGACTGGGTCTATCAATACAATTTGTGATTATAATCTGGTGTGGCACCAGTGCTGCCTCATTGTGTGAGGTACTGTGGACCACTTGCAGTACCATCAGACCCTGCAGGGCTTACAAAGACTTAATCCAGTGACCACAGCAGACATTTTTGGTGACTTCAAGCAGCCACTGGACCAGGCTGATAAATGACACAGAGTAGCTTGAGTGATCGTGACTTTTTTTCCCCATCAGTGACATAAGAAGTGGGAGCCTGGCAGCTGTGGGCTGGAGGCAGCCTGAGTTGCTCACCCTACTTTTGTTGTCCCCCACAGAATAAACATTAGTTAAACTTCTCAGTATACCATGGTTGTGCCAACACCACTTTTGAAGAGTTGCCTATCGAGCCAGATCAGCCTGGATACCCTGCTATTTCTTGTATTCACGACAGTTCCAGCAATATCTCCAGGTATACTGGTCCCTGCCTTTCAGCAGCACAATTTGGATCCATTACACCTTTATTTCACCAGAAGCCTCAAAGAAATCAAGAGGATCAAGGGTGAAAAAAGCATTCTAGCATGAAAGCCTAAAAATCTAATATATCCTGAACAAGTTCTAAATTCTAGACTAAATATCTCATTCCTTCCTTAGATTCCATTCAGGCACATCGTTTAAAGTATGGGAAAGATCTGAAGATAGCCTCATTATGTCTTTCAGGACGAGGTCTGTTTGTTCATTTCTGCTTGTACAATATTTGGCACAGGACTCTGATTCCAAGACTTTAAGGCACCTGGGAGTGCAGAAGACTGATAGCAGTTAGGAGATGGAGTGTCTGAAGCCAGGGGATAGTTAGCCACTGAAGCCAATCCACAGTTCTTCATTCTCCATCAAATTTAGGAAATCATGCTGAACTTGGTGGAAAGTCCTCTTGGGGAATCTTGACTCATTTGAGTGACTATGGCACTCTCCATCAAGCCATGACACGTTTATGGGTTAAATGAACTTCACTGCAGAAGCCGTGCTGCGTTTTCCATTCCATAAAATACACTGTGCAATTTACTGTCCTCTCTTCCCCTTTCCAATTTTCGTAATCGGGAAGAACAATAAGCACATATATTGCTTTTATGAGGGAAAGTTCTGAGAACCTGGCGACTTGCCTCGTCTCATTTCTTTGTGTGGGGGAACAGGAAGGATATTTTCCTGCAGCAAAAGAGTGGAGTTCTCTCCCTCTGAAATCAGCTGCTGAAGAGTGCAGGACAGAGCCAGCATGTTGAGGTCTTTGGGAGAGACAGGGGATAATAAATCACCTCATTACTTCTTGTTTCTCATTACAGCCAATATCAGGAGGAATGTGTCTAATCTCCCTCTGTGGCGCTGCTTTGGCGTGGGTGAGGGAAGGG
The DNA here is from genome assembly GCA_036785705.1 of Acanthornis magna. Taxonomy (NCBI): domain Eukaryota; kingdom Metazoa; phylum Chordata; class Aves; order Passeriformes; family Acanthizidae; genus Acanthornis; species Acanthornis magna. The sequence continues at coordinate 23,483,321 of JAWUZG010000090.1, forward strand.
TAACTAAGGTTTAGAGCCCATTCTGTCAGCTTTACTCTCAATATCTCCTACCTAGAACAGATTCTGACACTCTCGCGGCACTGGGGTGGGAATGGGGATTCTGGATGAATTTCAAAGGGGCAAAGAATAGAAATTGTGCCTCACAATTTGGGGGTTGGTCCAGGTGTGTGTGACAAAAGCCCCCCTGGGACTGCCTAACTAAGCACAAAATTATTTTGCATATCTTCTAGGGCTCCAATACCAGCTTATCTATTCTCCCCCTTGACACACAAGTCTCTGTGACTGGATTTTAGTAAAGTGGATGATTGTTTTTGCTTTATGTGTGCCTCTCTTTCCTCAGTCCTCCCAGACAAGCCCTTCTACTTCTCAACCACTTTCTAATGCTCCTTTCTTTCAGTGTGGTTCCTGCACTCAGTATAAACAGACAAGAGCAGGCCAAGGGACCTTTCCTTAGTGCTTGATGTACCACTAATATCCGTACAGTGAGAAGACCTTGAAGAGTCAAAGTGCTCATGGACAGAGTAGTCAGAATACTTCTGGGGAAGGACTCCCCTTTACCTGATTTTCTTTTTCACTATGTGGCTGAATTAAGAATTTCCTTCTCATACAGGTGAGCTATTCCTTGAGTAGTCGCACTGGAATTGTTTGCATCAACATTTTCACTTCTTTATAGGATTGCAGTTCTCTGTCTGCCTCTTACTTGAGGACTGCTGGATCTGTTTGTATTAGACATCTAGGGAAGGACTGGGACTAGTTCTACCTGGCTGTGTCCAAAGGAGAGCCTGTGCAATGCTACTTTCAGGTCTGACAACATCAGCCTCTGCATCCTCCCTGTCTTGTACCCTCTCCTCCAAAGCAGGTAGAGGTGAAATGGTTTGAGAAAGGGATATGTCTTCTGTGTCAATTCACAGTTAAAACTACAGGAGAATTTTCCTGTTCTCCAAGCTAGGAGATAGACAACTTCCATGTTGGATGAAGATTCATGAGGTGGAAAGTGTTGGTGGAACTGTCGCTGTTTCCCTCCACATATAGCCACAGTGGCCTGGTAAAGGCTTCTCTCCATTGATATCCAGCATAAAGACATGGACAAGTTTCAGATTAAGTAATTGAAGTGACAGTAATATTTTAGCTGTGACAACATGGAGCCAACTGTCTACCTCACCCTTCCTCTTCTAAATTATTCTGATAACTAAAAAAGGAAAGAAAACATTTCCGGCTTCACTCACTCAAGGAGCAGATGTTGCCATTGATGAGCTTAACAAAATTGCAGCAACCAAAGCCTCTGAGTCATCTGGTTCATCCCTTTAGCTCAGAATTAGTTATAAGAATGCATTCATTAGCTCTTTTGCAGTACAGCAAACATAGCCTGCTGTAAAAGGGAGCAGGTGGAATTTTAAAAAGTGTTGGTCCTTTAGCACAAACAGTAGAAGTCTACAAGGCAAGGTCATACTTTTCTGTAATGCTTGAGAGATGTCTTATATAATGTAAGTGCTACTGGAACTGTCTTGAGTGTCTGAGGATCTCTCAATATTTATAGAGGTTTTAATAAATACTGTAAGCTGTTTCCTAAGTTTATGTTTAGAATGCAGACTTTGACCTACTCAGGTATATCCGGCTTTTTCTCCTCTTTTTCCTACAGGGAATATTACATCAGCCTGTGGGCTGTGTCACATAATTGATTAGATTGTATGGGGCTGTGTTATCAGGGAACAAGGTCAAACATCCCATCTTTGATCATCCAAATGGCTCATCTGGTGATTCATCTCAGCCAGCTCTCTCCAAGACAAGGCTGCTGCTCTATAGGGCCTTGTGCAAGGCACATTGTCCACCCTACTTGGCTTGAGGTTCAGCAACAGGGTACCTGACCCTTTCCTATTTTAGCAGCATAGATATGGACCATATTCAGACCTCTTGCTATGGCACCTAAGCCAGACTGAGGTGATGGCTGTTGAGATATCCTTCATGGTAAGAACAATGAGTGGCTCGGAGGGGTAGCAGACAAGGCTGCCCTTTGCAACTGGTGGAGGTAAGGACTCAGTGGATGTGAAGAAGGATGCCCCAATCCAGCCATTAAGTAAATGGGTTTAAAGTAATGCCCAGATCAAACATCCAAGTCTCTGGTGTATCAATTTGATCTGAATATTTCAGAATTATCTCCGCTTGGTTTTGTTAAATTCACAAAACTGCAGGTAAAACTTGTGGTATATTACTGTGTTGCACAACAGCAAGTCGAGCGATAATTGCTTTAATGTAGCTTTTGTCCCTGCTTTTTTATTCCACCTCATTTTCTTAGTCTTCTAAATTATCTGTTTTATAATCAGACCCTTTGCTAGTGTTGGTGACTTCAAGGAGGCCAAGTTTGTAGGCTCTGTAACTTAAATCACCCACTTTTTCATTTTCTGAGTGCTGACTAATGGGTTACGTTCACATTTACTCAAACTGTTATGAGTTTTTAAAATGTTTTTTATAGAAAAAAAGAGTTTTCTAAAATAAAATGAAATTATTTCCTGCTGCTTCTGCTGGATTGGAACAGTTGTTTTGTTGAAACATGTTGTTCTAATTCCTTAGTTCCAATGTACATTATTGGTTTTCATACAAATATGATGGATCTGGTTTATTGCTGTAATAGTGGATGCCAGAGAGATGTAAATGACTATGACACAGTAGGGAGTAAGGTCTTGTGGATCCAAAAGTTTTGCTTTTGCCATCAGCTTTTAGAGGAGATTTTAACCATGAGACATTCTCTGAATTATTCTGGAAATCAGCATCTTGGATTTGTGTGAGGTGTTTGTGCAGTCCTGGCCATGCTACGGAGAGCTGAAAGTTTCCTTTGCTTTTGTGCTCTGTCTAGGGTGCCATTTTTTAATTTCTTCACATAGCATCTTCCCTCATGATCAGTTGGCATCTCATCCTTATGACTCGGGAGCTGCACTGAGACTTTACACTTCAGACCATGAGAGTGGGGAAAGAATTAACAGGATGTTCCTGAGCACCATGGAAACTCCTGTTTTACTCAGCAGGGAAGACCTTTTCTCACCAGAGGCAAGTGAATATTTTCCAGTGTCACTGGTGTATCAAAAGGGACAGAGCCATGTTCCCAGCCTGCAATACCGAATCCCGCACGGTTTTGCTCAGAGAAGCTTTCTTGGACTACAGTACTACAGGTAAGTATAAACATTAGTATACTCTGAACACTTTACTGAAATCTGTAGCATGATACCACTTAATTACTACATTAATTAGTTCCATATACTGAATAGTTTTAATTATTGTTAGACTAACTGGACTCTACCAAGCAACATGTTGCAATGAAGTAGCAAAATTAAATTGCAAAAACATGCCATGCTTGACAAAATCTCATCTTGAGATTACAGTAATATTTCTAGTTTATATTCACTTTTATATATGCCTATTACAGTCAGAAAGAGGGAGCGTTTGTTTAAATTATTCCTTTCTGTGCAATGCATTATATTTTGGGCAATAGAAAAAAAAAGAGAAAGATTTTTTTAAATATTATCCCCTTACCAGTGTCCAGCTAACAGCTAAGGCTGTGCTTTCCTAAAGAGCAGACCTCTGAAGATATTTGGATGGAAACTGCGGTTGGGGTACTGCCTTGTATAAAGTGGACTTCTGCTTCACACAGTACTTCTTACTCTCACCAATTCCTTGTCCCTAGGCATATGTTTCTTCTTCTCTGTAGTCATCCCCTGAGGGACCAAGAATTACATGTGAAGTACATCCGATATCAGTATTTCATGGGATTGCATGGTGGTGGAAAAATACTCTCGTATTTTGAAAGCAGATTTGGAGACTGTGTACAAAGTCATAAAACACTGCTCATTGTACACAGATTACAGAATGCTGCTCATTGAAATGAATTTCACTGAGGAACAATTTCAAATACTATTTTGACACCTAAATCCATTTATGAGATAGTAAAGGGATTAAACTACAAAATATAATCTGGCCATCTCCAGGTATCTCCTCCCCCACACACCTGGGTCCTACTGTAGCTCTAATATTACCTTTTGCCTTCCTTGTGTGAAACTTGGTGTAAACATATCCTGTGTTATATAAACTTTCATGCTGTATCATTGATGACAGAATCTGAGTACTGCTATTCAGTTGCCATGGCTGCCAAGAGATGGCTAGATTGCAATGATAAAGGGATTTTATTTACATCCACCCACACAGCATGTTGTTTAGTATCCCGGCCAAGTACATTCTGGCAGAAGATGAATTTACTGAACGGGGATTTTGTGGGTGTACTTGGCAGTGGGGGATAGGGATTGTACTCACCTCTGCATAAGCATTTGATCCGAAATTTGAAGTGACCTGAGACCTTCCAGGATACAAAACCCCTCTTTCTCTTTCCATGCAAGTGATGTCAGACCCAAAGGAGATGAAAACAAGCAGGTCAGTGACAAGCACTACTCAGTGAGGAGCCAGGCATCAGTCTGGGGCTGCAAACAATGTGGCAAGGCAGACAAGGGAGATGCCTTTAAACACAGTCTTGAGCCAGGACCAAGCCCCAGTGGCCCTGGAGCGCAAAATCCTGTCACAAGGGAGCTCTGCCCCAGGTACAGCTGGTGCAAGTCTGGCTGCACAGTCCCTGCAAAACTGGTCATCCCATCAAGTTCTGTGAAAAGGGAAAATTGAACCTTGCAGAGATGCAATTGCTGTAATTGTAAAAATCCACTTACTGGATGGAGTTTTTGAGGAAGGTGGAAGGTGTGTTGCCAGGAGACAGGAGGTGAAAGGAACTTTTCTCCTTCTGCGATGTCTGGGTTAATGTGGACGATGCACCTCACTAGATAGCCATTGTAAGTTTTAATTAACATTTAGGGCATCTAAATATTTCCAGATTGGTGGTTTTTAAATTTGAATAAATGAATAAATTCAGCATTGAGGCTGGAGCCTCACACAGTATTTCCAAGTGCAATTGAAAGCTGGAAGGATAGCTTCCATTTTTGGTTAGTGATAAATCTAATTGCAAAGGAATGGCTGACTTTCAGAGACAGGACTGTATTGCAAGCCATCTGAGAGCAGGAATCAGGCTAAATGAGCCTGATATAATGATTTATTTACAGCAACTCTGATACTTTTAGCAATCCATTATAATTGTATAGACAGACTTCATTATCCCTTCACGTCTCCGTGATCCCTGCGAGGGCTGGGAGCTACAGGGCAAACCCACAGAGAGGGGAGCACCCGGAAGGCTTTATCCTGCTAGGCACTGAGCACACTGCACCCCTTACCAGGCCTAACAGGGTATTTGGTTCTTCACACAATTTCCCCCTGTGAGTTATTCAAGTTGATTGAATGAATGATTGAATTTATTGTGTTTAGTGTCTAATAAGGCAAGCTAGTTAATTTCTGCTGGATAATTAGAATAAATTTCTAATTGAATCAAAGTCAATGCAAGTAAATATTTTTATTAGATTGATAATACATTGCTTGAATATACTCCTGCACATTTTCATAGCTGTCTCATTTTGGGGGCAGGGGGTGTTTTTAACAAATATGAAATTAACTAAACTTGTAAGAATTTCTTTATTGTTTTGGAAAATATTTATCATTAAATTTAAAATAGATGGGTCTCTTCTTTTACTGAAGCCTACACATTTTTTTGAGAGAAATATGCAGGGGTATTAGGAGGGTGGTAGAACAATAGGATATCACACCCTATTCTGCCTTCAAAACTAAGATTATACTTGCCAAGTCAAAGGTTTCCCTCAGGAAACTTAATTTTCTACTGAAAAAAAAGTAGATGGAACCTTTATGACTAACCGTAGTTGGGCCAGTTCAGTTTGCAGAAAAGCTGCCAGCTAGGGCAACTCTTAGGTATTGCTGAATCCACAGTTCAGCAACAGCAGCAAGGAAAGGCATCAGCAGTGCTGGTTTTGTGCTGCTTAAGTACTGTATTCTGCCAGGAACATCTGTACCCCATTCTCTGTTTTCTCTCTTGCTCTGGGAAACAGTGCATTGCGGGCACAACCCAACCCTGAAAGAAGGTTTAAAACCTGTCCAAAGGGTAGGGTTCCTTTGCATTTTTCAAGAGCATTAGGTAGGCTGATGTGTTTTTCAAGAGGTCCACACACAGCATAAGATCACTTGTGCCCTGTCTAAGGCTGGAGAAGTCGAATGAAGAGTCTTAGTTGTTCCTTGCTCGTTTCAGGTAGGAACCTGTTTTTTAAGCTGTTGTTAAAGAGATGAAAGTTCTCCAGGGAGCGGAGGGGCAGAATGGCCTGTTAGCTCATCTATGTATCTGCCAGACTCACATTGACTCACACTGAAGGCTCTGAAATGTGAGCAAATACACTGAACTATTACTTCAACAGTTGTAGCTGATTGGGAGAGCAGAGAGAAAGTAAAAACACCGGTCTTATCCAAGTCATTTTCCTTCCAAAAAAACCCAAACAAACAAACAAACAAACAAAAAAAGCTGGTCAGAAAAACCCCCAGAAAGTTAGCAGAATTAAACATTTCAAATATGGGCCATTCCGTGATGCTTTTTATCCCACATTAAAGTCTAGTAACCTGAGAAAGAATTCTGGCTTTGGACACCTCACTATATCAGGTGTCTTTAAAAATCCCGGTCTAAATCTCTGCCATGGACAGATGGGAACAGTTTTATGCTGTCTTTTGTAACAGCCCATTTCTGAGCTGTTTCCATCACAAATCTGTCTTTTCTCCTACCACTCACAGCAAAACACAGTTCAAAACAACAACCTGGATTCTTTATTTTGTTGTTGTTTTTTAAGCAAGCATACATTTGCATGATTAACATGGAATACACCATGTTCACCTGGAAGGACTTAATCTACATTAATTCCTGGATGTTGATAGGACAAAAGGAAATAATACAGGCTAATATCACTGTAATAATATACCCACTAGAAACAGAGACTGCAGCTGAAAGTGATGGAGTCAGAAATGGCCAGAAAGGAGCTAGTAGATCTCTTTTCTTGGGATCTTTATGTCTGCACAATCCATTTGATTTACACCCAGCTGGACCCTTTCCACTGAAATACTGTTTCAGCCTGAGACTATTCCAGGGGATGTCCCATAAGCATGGTCCGGAAAGGAGATGTAAAAAAATGACTTATTCTTGGGTAATATGACCCAGATGACAGGTGAGGGAGATGAAATTAATTCTGCTGTGAGATGAGGACACGTGCAGTCCATTGCTGCTGCCCCACTCACAAGGGCACACACCCCTGCAAGTGTTGAAGAGCTTGTGCAGGAGAAGCCTCCAGCAGCACATGAAAGCTGGCTCCGCCACAGACACAGCAGCCCTGCTTAAAGCAACAGAAGGTTATAAATTTGGCTGGCCTTTGCCGAGAGCGTATGATGGAGTCTGGAGGTACCATTCGCAGTTAAAAGCTGGAGCTGCTGTGCTTTCTGTTGGCAGTCCTGGTGCTGTGGCACTGCTTCTGAGGTCAGTAAAAGCAGCAGCATTCCCTCATGCGCAGGAAGAATGTTATCTGTACCTGCTGGTGTCGGCATCAACTCTGCTGAGAAGGGCCCAGCTCATACTCATAAGCTCCCAGAGGTGCTCCCAGCCCCTGGCTCTGTGTGTGTGTGGTGATTGCGCAGCTCATAAGCCTCCCCTCATCACCCCCTCCAGCCCCAGCTTTATCCTCCAGACTGCAATTCCTTTGGGTTACTGACACGCATTACATTGCCAGCAGGCACTTCCCAGTGAGCTCTGCCGCTGGAGGCTGGGCTTGGATCGGTGGCACAGTGATTCCTCACAGGTTTGCTGTCATAAAGCTTCATGGTGCTGTAGAGATAGCACTTCTGCCCTTGCCTCAGGACCCATCACAGAAGGGCTGCACATAGCAATTTGTGAACAATAGGATGGAATTTGCATCTGATTCAGAAGTAATTTCACATAGCTTTGAAAGGGTTTGTTCTTTTTTTTTTTCTTCCTCTGTTCTCTTGCAGGGGATTTTATTAAATGAAGCATGGAATAAAAGTAAGGAAGAAAACTATAGACTGAGAGTTATAAAGGAACATTTTAACCGTTTAAAACCACTTGGAGCATGCTTTCACGATGCAGCACTTGTTAGAGACCCCCTTTGTTACCTCCAAAAGTATCGGTGCTTTTGAGTGGCAGATGCCAATGGCCTGAAAAACAGCAGCTTAAAGACTCAACATGTCTTGCCACATGCCACTCACTCATGCCAGTGCAGCTCTTCACTTTCTGGGGACTTAGAGTCCAAGGATGGGGAAGAAAGGAAGCAGTAAAGTATTTTTGCCAATTTTTATTAATGCTAGTAAAGCTGAAGATTCCTTAAACTCAGTTGTTGACTCCCCACGGGCAAGCACAGTAATGACTGAATCTTTGCTGCCTTGCACTAGTCGGGAATAAAAACTTGAGGAGTGTACACCAGATTTATAAATATTCTGTTAGTCCTGAACACTGAGCATAAATTGAAAAGATGCAAAAGGAAGAGAAGGATACTGAACTTCATCAATAAAACCCTCCAGCTGGAAAAACCCAAAGAATGTGCAGAGATTTCTTGGAGTCAGAAATGAGTTCATTAAAAGATGCACCAGAAGTAATGAGATCAGATAATGAAAGGAAGAACCTGTGTCCCTTTTTACCTCCTTAAAAAAAACATAAGGAGACAAGTGGATGAGGGGGAGAAGGAAGACTTAGAGAAAGAGGAAAAGGGCACAGGCCAAGCTGCAGCTACTATGCTCCAGTCACACAGCCTCACTGGACATGAGGAATCACAATGGCTCCATGAGATCCCCACTGGCACCTTCCCAATCACATCCATTGCATGGGCAAGGACCCCGAAACATTCAATCCTTTTGTGTCCCCATCCCTCAAAGCTCGTCTTTCATTGTCTGCCTTTTCTCTCCATCTTGCACTCAGCTTTTCAGCTGTCTTGAGACTGACTGTTCTGTGGCCAAAAGGTTGAGATGTCAGGAGCCATCCACAGCTCTCTGTCCAGACTGGGAAAAATCTGTAAAAAGGAGTGTGAGAGAGCTGACCAGGCCACACAGTTAACTGGGGAAGGGAGCCAGCAGCCTGAGCAATAGCTGTTGTGGCTGACCTGCCAGCCCAAGGCATCCATCTGTGACTGACCATCTGCCTTGGATCCTGCAAGCATCAACAAAACACCATATTTTTCTCCAGCTCTTCTATGCTTTCTCCCCTCCTTCCTCTTACACCGTTCATGCCTGGCCACAATCAGAGAATGCAGCATCTCAGAGCAGAACAGAATTAACCACGGCCTCCCATTTGCCAGGACATCCATACACCAGTGTCAGAGCTGCACAGGGCTCCTTCAGCAGCTAATCTCCTTCCCCACAGGAAATTAAAGTGCAGAGAAGCACCAGCTACTTATAAGTATCTACTAAGACATGTTATCAGGACATGACAGGACATAGGACACATCCAATGAGACATAACAGAAAAGGCACTCAAAGGAAAGGTGAAGTTCTTACTTAAAAACTGACAAAGCTGCTCTTTTTGAGCTTTGTATTACTGAATCATGGCATTTTAAATTGTGCTGTATTACTTTGGAAATAAGGGCAAAATGAACATGAACTCTCATCACTGCTGATGAGAGTTTCATTTTGAGGAGGAAGATAAATAAAATATAAAATATAAAGTAGACTGGAAGGACAGAGACAAAGCAGAGTCCATTTAAAGCAAGGTGATACTAAATGTTTTCAGCCCAGTGTGTATTCAAAGCTTCTTGTGGAACTTACCAAATACTTCCCACTGAGAAAGACTTTGATGAGCATTTTACCCCTATTTCTTTGTTAGTGAAACTGTTTCTAATGACTACAGCAATGCATGTTGCTGCTTAATGCACAAAGCCTGCTGTGTTTGCCTACTAGCTTCCCAAGCTGGTAGCATTAAATTCACAGCTCTGTGCTCTGAGTTACTCTCCAGAATGAAAGACTTCATATATAAAACAAACTCTACTCAGCTCTGACTCACTCTCGCTTTTCCACAGGAGATAGCATTAATATTAAATTCAATTTCTCCTTGGGAACGGCATCATTTCCATTCTGTTGACAAATATCTCAGCAGTACAGGGCTAGAGGAAAAGGAGATAGAAAGTGTGACAGAGAGCTCTGGGAACTGATCTAAGTGTTTCGCGCGACCTCAGCCATGGCACTGCTCTTTCTTTCAGATGGCCGCACCTTTGCTGTTTTGCAATGCATCTGCCTGCTCTGATTCTCCCTGTGAAACCCCTGCCCAGCCTTCAAAGTCTGTCTCTGCATGGGTGCATGGGGATGCTGAGAGCTGGAGTGCACGAGTAGCATCATGCATCCTAAGATCAGGCAGAGAACATGTCCACGCTATGCAAACCAGGCAGCAAACAGCTATCTTCATGCAGGCAGAAAGAACAGAGCCAGGAAAATCCTTTGAAAATGTTTTGTGATTCAAACAAGCCAGTTTCAGCTGTGCTAATAAGGCAGAGGTGGAACATTTAATTTAAGTCCTAATGAAATGGAATTACAGTGTCCCATTGACTTTCATCAGGGGGTTGTAGGTTGTGAAGTCTGTTGAAAATCTTAAAAATCTGAAAATCCCATTTTTCAATGAGATCTCTGAACCTCTGTGGCTTTCTGTACCACTTTACCAGAAACATAGTACCAAATTAGTGAGTAAAACGGTAACTTTCCAATAAGTACTGGAAGATATTAACAGAACCCAAATTTTCATTCACAATCTGAAACCCTACTGCTGGAAACCCTACTGCTGAGAATTAATTGCACTTGGTCAGGAGAAGGATGCACGTAGCATGGCTTATGCATCTCCATGAATATTTGGAGTACGGATGTTCACGAAGAGCCCACAAGCCAAGGATTATTTGTCAGAAGTGTGCAGTGAATAGTACCAGGTGCATTTGGGATGATCATGTTTAATTCACAGTTATTCTAGAACAAAACAAAAAGAGGTGACGAAATGTAGCAGCACTGTAGCTGCAGTGAGGAAGCTGCTGTTTAGCAAATGGCTAGCATTCAGAAATGACAGCTTGTACAAAAATTTTGCGGTGAGACTGAAGAGTGGGTAGAAAACACTGCTCACTTATTTTCCCTTGTTCTCCAGATTTAGCACAATAATCCTCATCCACTGATGTTCATCGCAAAAGACAGAGCACATCTTACACTGTATTACTTGGAAAACAAAGCAGCTTTCTGAAATCAAGTGTGGTTTTGCAGACAGCAAATCAGGTAGCTTATCTGGAGTTTCCTGGTGTGATTTTAGATCTCAGTCTCCTGTGTTGTCTCTAAGAGACATCTACCATGCTTCTGGACATGCCCCAGAATGGACTTTCAAGTCTATGCCTCAGACTGGACTGCCCCCAAAACTGCTGGACATTTAGATCTTGGTGATTGCTGAGCAAGCTCTTGAAAATCACCCACACTGCACTTAGGGAAGATCTGGATTCCTGTCTGTGGTGTCTGTAAACAGTATGCCCTCACCAAAACACATCCCATCTACAATTAGGAGACAAGAGTAATTTTAAGGAAAAGATTTCTCTGGGCCTAGTGGTGTATTTGTAGTCTGTATTTGTGTAGAGGAAGGATGGAGGCAATTTCAGCCCCTTTACCAAATATTTGGATTTTAAATAAGTATATCAATGCAAATGTGCACTGTACATGAGTGCTTTTTTAAGGGATTGTGGAAGTTATTTGCTGTACACAAGGATGTTTGAACAGGATTAAAAATGGGTAGAGCCTATGTAAATTTAATAGAACCTGAAAAGCTTCTCAGCTCTGTCCCATAACATTGTTTCACCAGCAGACCTCAATATTGGCATTATGTGAAAATCCTCTCCAAAAGGCATAGCTTATGCAAAATCTGTGTTAGGTGTCGCCCTCCAGCTGACACAGTGATAAGTGGGCACCTCTCCACACCACGGTACACACACAAAATTACAGAAATCAAATCCCCAAGTGCATATCTTCTCAGCTGCACAGTAAGACTTTTCAGTGCTGGCTGAAATACCGGGCTGCGTCCCACACTGCCTCCCATTCTGAGACAGGCATTTGGCCTCCAGGCCCCTATGATTTCACAAAGAATTGTTCGGCTTAAAGGTTTGATACACAAAGACACCTGCAGCCATGTATAAAAAGGTGTTGGGAAGATCCCACCCGTTTGAGGAAAAATCTTTGTACAACAACAGCTTTCGGGTATAATGCTGGAAGTGGATTTATTTTCAGGGACAGAGAACCATGCTGGTAAAAGCTGGCATAATCCAAACACCTCAAGGACCAAGATTTTTCTCCCTACACAGAAAAGGATGAAGGAATAAAAGCGAAGAAGGACACACATCCATAAAGCTGGCATCTATCTCATTTTTACCATATCCTTTCTTAGATCCCTCTCAGTTTATTAGTAAGATAGTTGATTTTAATATTCTTTGCATATTTTTAATACCTCTACATAGCTGTTACACACATGTATGTGAGTGCGCATATGCATGCATACATATCCATAAATGTGTGTGTAAGAACACATTTATACATAGCTGCAACTTTCTGTCCTATAGAGGCTCCACTTCTGTTTATGTCTCTTCCTTATGCCTTCTCTATCTCTTTACTGGTATGGATTTCAGTTTTCCCCATAACAGATGTGATTTCAACATCTTTTACTCTAGTGTCAGTCTACAGCCATCATAATGATTGAATTCAGATCACTCTGAGGGTTTCTCACGGCGCAGTGAGGAACAGATACGGGCAAACTGAGTCTGGTTTTGTCTCCAGTGTCAGCACAGACCCATTTCGCAGTTACTAAGGCAGAAGATCTGAGCTTTTTCCCAAATGTAAAAGGAATTTAATGTTATCTTGACCTTTTCAGAAAAGCACTGAGGGTAGAACAGAGTTTAGAGACAATCTGTGTGTGACCTTGTCCTAGCACAAGCTTCCCTCATGCGAAGTTCTTCAAACTGTCATCAAGTCCTATGATTTATCTGTCTAAATGAGATCCTGTGGTTGATCTGAGACTCCCTCTCAAACCCAGAACCTCAGCAATTCCCATGACAGGGACTCCCTGCATGAAGGCGCGTTCCCTAAAGGGTCACAGGGGATGCCAACAGAAGGTGGAGAGTTCTGCTGTGCATTGTTGAAGTTGTATATGAGGAGAAACACATGACAGCCAACCAAGGCAGAGCCAATCGTGAAATCAGCTTAGCTGGACCAGCCTTTGGTGGCACGACGCTCTGTCAGGGTACAGAAATCATGACCTCTGTGCTGCACCCTGGCCTTTCCTACAGAAGAAAGGCTACACAACGCTGGCAGAGCCATGAGCAGCCCCATCCACAGCCAACCCCACCACTTGGGATGGCCTGAGATTCCCAGGCACTCAGAGACAACTGAAGTTGTAATGTTGTGAATCTCCTTTTTGGAAGCAGAAAAGAGGGAATGGGAGCAGGAAAATGTTTATTGTACTTTCCTCCACTTTTTTTTTTCTGGACTCGTGTCAAGCACATCTGGCCAAAGAGAGGGGAAACGTGGTTTCCACAAGACGAAACTTTGAATGGATACAAGCAGTTTCTAAGGAGACCTGCTCTATAATTGTAGAGGAAATTACAAGCTGAATCATCTGTGGTTTGGGGAGAGAAATCAATGATATTTTGTAAGCTGAACCAAACTGTGCTGTCTCTTACCAATAACGAAACTGGAAAGAAATCAATTCCAAGAACTTTCAACAAAAATCCATCTTAATTCACATCTGACAGAACAGTTTTGTTCTCCTTCCCTAAAGCAACACCATGCACCAGCCTGAAATTCCCAATATTTTTGAAGAGACAAGCCTTTCACAGCAGAGACAGATGAATACACTACACCCCAGGTCTGACAAACCACTTGACACTGAGTCTTGGGAATGCACAAAGACCTGCACACCTTTCAGGGCTGGCCTGCCGAAACTGCTGGTGTCTCTCCAGAAGGCAGATCCAAAGCAGAATCCACCCATTGTGATGCATTGCACCACGCATTGAGATGGATTGCTGAAGCACAACTGCACCCACTGGACCCTGTAATGACAGCAGAAAACTAATTCTGCTTATAACCTAAATGGCATCTGATTCTTAAATGAGTGCTCTTCATATGCTGATGCTTTGTACAATTTAACTCTTTTTTTTTTTTTTTCAAGGCAGGGAAAAAAGTGAGATCCTGGATATCTACTAGCATTTGCTCTTCATTTTGTAGTTTTATGTTACTGTATATCCCTGTGAAATGCTAAATTCACTTTAATCATAAGGGATAATAGGGAAACAATACTCTATTTTCTGCTAAGATGAGTGAAACTCTGCTTTTGTGTTTATTCAATGTTTCCTTCTGGTGTTGTGAAGAGTCAAAAATTGCGATCCTTGGTTCTTGCTCTTAATCTTTGGCAGACTTAGTCCTCCACACAGTGTAATTTCTAAACCAAGTCATCAGGACTCTTCCACAAAACAGACTGACAAAATGTGTGTCAGAAAGGCTGGATTCGTTGCAAAGGTCACTGTTGCTTACTCAAAAGAGAATAACATGAGCACAAACTGAAACACTGGCTTCTTCAAAACTTTAAAAAGAAGTTTTCATTATTTATTCTATACTTCACACAGTTGTTTCTCTCGTACCTGTCTCTTTTTTCCCCTTCTTTCTGCTTCTCTTTTTGTGTATCAGTGTTGACCAAAACCACCTGATATTAAGCTCAATGCTGCTGGTGAGGTTAGTTGCGCTCTGAGCAGCCACAGGACACACTCAAATCGTTTCCCTTTGTAAACATGGAAATTCTCTCCAGTCTCAGCAAAACTAAGGAGTTATTAAAAACTTGTGGTTTAAATCTTTCCGTGGTTTTGTGGGTTGAGAATGGGGGAAAGTAGGAGTTTAAAGGGGGGAAAAAGTTGAAGGGGTAAACTCTGATCAACATCATATTCCACTTATATCTAGAAAAAAGCTGAGGCAAAATTTTCAAAGGAGAAGCTGAATGGTGGGGAATAAGTTCTCTGTTTAATCACTGGCAGAATGTCAGGTCACTAAGCTAGACTTGGTGTCACAAAAAGATGTATGAATGTTTTCTTTCAGATCCTTTTCATGAATTCATTCAGCACTTCTTCCTACTTCCAAATATTCCAGCCAATGAATCTGCTGGAACTGTTGCTGAGATGGTGAATTTAGAATTAGCATTGCAGAATAGTAAAAGTGAATTGCAGACGTGTAAATACATGTTGGAAGTAGAACCTTGATTCTGTATATTTTACCTGTGTAACAGGGCACAACAATGACCTGTATGTCCATCCTGAAAGTCTCAATTCTGAATGTCACCTACCTGCAATGAATGACTCATGACTGCTATAGTCTATTCTGAATAATAAATATATTCAAGAAAATTACAACTTATTGGAGGACAATTCACAAAGAGAGGATGAGATGAAATTAATCTAATATGGAATTAAAAATGAATTATTCATGCAATGCTGCAGGACAATTATATCCTCACAAGTAATAACTGTATTGATATCCATGTGGAAGAGGGCCCCCATCTGGTCCTTCCTCTATCCCGTCAAATATGAGTGTGCCAAACTTCTTTCAGCAATTAATAGCAAATTGTGGTTTCTGTGCAAGATTCTGGATTGATTTCTTGGCCTGTAGGGGTAATTTTTTAAAAGATGGATTGATGAATCTCTGAAAATCTTCATCCAGAGGCCTCTGTTATTTCTTTTCAGATCTGTTGGAGGACGAGTTAACATCAAGCTGTTTTGCATGAAGGTTTGCCGGAGACTTAATATCCAACTTAAGAAAAATCTGGGGTGGTTTATGGTTCACATAATTTACCTTGTTCTTGAACCTCCATTATCCCTGTGGGATAAGTATTTCCAGAATTAGACAGAGAAAGCATCATCTTATTAAAAAGTTGCCCAAAGCTGCAATATACATACTATGGAAAGAGAAATTAAAAGAAAATTGGATTTCCAGAGACTGAGACAGAATGATTTCATGTCAGGAGAGAAAGAGTTCCCTTTTCACATCTTCTTGCTTTCCTTTGTGGTCTCTCTTTGTTTCCAGACAGGGGTGAATGGGACCAATCTCCCTGCAGCGAGTGGCTACCATTCATCTTTGTTTACAAACCAAAACTGATGCACCCTCAACCTGTCACTGAACCACTGATGAAACCTGACTGGATGCTGCAGGTCCTGGAATAGAGTCCAGCTGCAATCCATTAGTGCAGAAAAATTCTCTGTGTGGAAAAATCAGGAGCTTGCACTAAAAAACCAGAGCTGCTACAGCATGACACTTTTCTGTTCTGTCTTCATTATTGTGGCAATGTTCTTGTAGACTATGTTTAAAATGAAGCTATAAAAATAAATTCTGATTAGATTTGAATGCTTGATGAAATCAGCATACAATTTAGTTTTTCCACAGGGTGTTCAAGAATATTCATAAGAGCTCTTTAATTATTAAATAATTACAAATCACTCATTAAAACATTATTCATTTCACCATATAATCATGCCAAGTCATATATTTCAAACCCTAGAATTTTTCGTTTCTTAGTGCCAGACAGATCCAAGCAAAGTTAATTGAATGTTTTTAATATTTATGTAGTTAAATGGCTACTTCACTAAACTGCAGTAGAGTCATAAGATGAGGCCCAAATCACAGGGAGAGCTCATGAGCATACCATGGGCTCAGCAGGCGGTGCACCACTTTGTGAAATGCATAGGATGACACTTTGTTAAATCGAAAAAATGCCCTTGCTACCACATTAGGTTTGTCTGAGTTCTCCATAGGACCCATGAGGCAACACGATCACTTTGCTGTCCTTAGGTCAAAGTACCCCTGTTCCTTTTGACTCCAGCAGGTACTTACCAGATCCTATTCCAAGGTACTTTCCCTCACTATCCAAGAAGACAAATGGAAAATCTTGGGTGAGGAGTGCTTGTTTGACTCCCCCAGATGATGACAAAAACACCTCATCAGTTAGGAGGGATGAGGACAATAGCGAAAAGTTAGTTAGCACTTCAGCCATCCCATCATCCAGCATGACCTCAGAGAATGATTGCTCTGATATAAAGAGGAGATGCCTTTTTACCTGAGCATTTTTTGCGAATCAGATGTCACATTTTCCCTTCCATGAGCAAGCTGAGTGGATGAGCAAGCTGAGAGTAAGAGTGGTCCAGGGGATGTGTGAGGGTCAGGCTCACCTGCTGTTAGGAGAACAAACATCTAGCCTGGGCAGCACATACCTTTGCACATCCTGAGGCCACCTGAGGCGTGGTCCTGCCCAGGAGAGCTGCCAAGGAGCAGAGGGCACCAGATAAGAGGCCACTCCAGAGGCTCATTGTCCTGAGCACTGGGGTAGCTGTGCTCTCTCAGAATCAATGACTTTCCCTGTAATTATTTCAAGGGCCACTAACCGTAACAAGATAAAATTATGTTTTATGCAAAACAGGGTTTTTTTTTCCCTGTCTGGCTGTTATTCCAGTATTTTAATAATGTCCACAGGGGTTTGTTCAGGGTCACGAGGGAAGATGGTGGCAGAGCTGGGGACAAAGCTGAGGAAAATCTCATTCTCATTCTTTCTATCCACCAAGGAATGCAGCTTCCCAAATCAAAGTGACAGGATGAGTTCAAAGGCCAAGCAGCAAACTTACCAGTTAATCCAAGCATTATTTTTTACAAATGATGCTGTATCATACTGGCAGAGATGAGGCCCACTCCTTGACCTTATTTTTGGCAGAATTGCTTTCTCTGGAGAGAAAAAGCATTCTGTATCCTTCAGGTAGAGTTATAAAGAGCCTTATTAGTAATTGAATATAGTTCCTTTTCTTACTCAGCAGGCTATTGAAGATTCAGTATCTGCAGAAATAGCCATGGAAAGGCTGACAAAATATCCATCTGCTAACAAAGTCACAACACAGCGTGGCCACCAGATTCCTACAGTAAGACAGTAAAGGCTACCACCAGGCTGCACCACAGAAAGGCAGGTCAGAAGGGTGGATGACATTGCAAATCTGCAGGTGTAGCAAAACAGAGGTCTGTGGCACCTAGAAACTATAATGGTATTAGTCAGAATATAACTAATATATCTGCCTTCATTTTAAATATGTACAAGGATGGTGCAAATAACAACAGAATGTAAGTATTCTGTAACACTCAAGGCACAGCAAGACGCAATCCTTAAACATTTTGCATAAGTATGTGAGCAACATGACTACCAGAATGGGTGAAGTTGCAAGTAGGTGGCATGCAGCTAACAAAAATTGCCAGACAGAGAGTAAAATAAGCACATGGAACTGCAAATAGCCAGGACAACCTGCATACTACACGAGAGGGATGACTGGCAAAGCATAAAGCACAGTAAGTGATACTAGGAGGAGGTGAGTTCTTCCTTACTGAAAGCAGAAAACAGCATAAAACCATCAGGCATAAGAACATTTAAAAAAAACAGAGAAAAGAAAGATGGCAAGCCCAGTTCTGGTTTCTTCCATAAATGGGCCTGATCACCAAACCTTGGCAAGCTGGGACCACCAAAGACCAAAACCACCAGTGAGGCAGCAGCCCCCACAGCCCTGGCTGTTAAAGACCTGCAGTGATGATGCTGAAACAATGGGTGACAATTAGTTGTGAGCACAGAGGCCATCCTTAAAGAATGGATTTAGTAAAGGTAAAAGTTTAAAACTTGCCTGATCTGTCAGCCATCTAAACATTTCCATGATGGCAATCCCTAATTACCACACTGTATACGCACATCCAGTTTCCATACCCGCAACACAGTTTTCTGCAGCGGTAGGAATTTCTTTGCAAGAAGTCCTAACTGATCCTGAGGACTGCACACATACTAAGAAAATCCAGGTGCTATAATCATTATTTTTCAAAAGAAAAAAAAATTCCACAGCTAGGGGAGAAAAATTAACAGATTGGGGGGTTCGTAATGTGCATATCTTCAGTATCAATATGAACCACACTATAGGATCTGTAGCCTAATCTGCATTCAGTGGATCACTGTTAAGCTATTTGAACTGAAGCAATTGCTTCAGTTAAGATCCTAATGGATATTTGTTCACACCAGGGAAGCCTTATCACAGTTAGCAGTAACTCACAATTTAGCATATCTTGGGCAAGGTCAGCAGAAATACCAAGACTTGGGCAATGAACCTGAGTCTTGCCCCAGAACGAAAATAGTCACTTTTTATCATTCACTGATCCTAAAGGACTTTGTGCAAGTGCACAGAACTGCACCTTGTTTACAAATGGGCAGCAATGAGGTGCAGGAGGGGGTGTGATTAGCTCACAGCTTACTTTAACACTGCAGGACAGTATCAGCAGCTGGAGAGAGAAACCACAACTCAGCTTCCAGCCCTGCAGCCTTTCAGCCAGGCTGTTCCTTCCAGAACGTGACAGCACCAATTGTAAGGTACCTCTGAGTGTCAAAAGACAGAGAAAAAGTCTTGAGGTGGAATTTTTCTTGCCAGCACCTTTAGGCATCCAAATACTGCTGGAAATGCAACCACAGGCAGCCAAGAAGACTCAATTTGACAGCTTTCTCTCATCCTTTTAATGACCAAAGGCCTTCCTTTTTCAGACAATAAATCAAATATCCTCCCTGAGCTTTACATGTTTAGGAATACTGATTATTAACTCCTTTTTTAAAAGTAACTAATTACTGCTTTCCTAACTTGCATGAATGAATCTGTCTGTATGCTGTGACCATGAACTAGAATAATTTTACCAATAATTTACATTATGGTGATATCTATAGGCCATAACAAGGAAGGAGGCTTCATTATCCTAGGTGCTATCCAGGATGCCAGGAAGACATTCTCTCTTTCTCTGCCAGCTTATAAATTAAGATACGAAAAAGAGCATTAGGGCTGATGAAAGAGGAACGTTCTTAAGAAGCTGTGACCTATTTTGCTGTTCTGGTTTCCCATGCTCTGTTGCCATGATGATCCCCCCGTTTGGAAATGTCTGGGCTGCTCCTGTATGGGAAAACCCAACATGGAGGCATGGGGAGGGAAGTGCCACTCTCTGCCGAAGGCACATTTGCCTGAGCGTTCATTAAATTGCCTGCTCTCACACAACTGGAGGGAAATGTGAGACACTGCAGCTCAGAGGGCCTCGCCAAACCATCTGAGCTTTGTGGTAGCCCCATGCGAGGGTTTTATTGCCATCAGTCAATCAACCGGCGTGGTTGGCTTCACTTGTGGGTTCTTTTCCCTCAGGCAGTCGATGACATTAGATTGATGTCATGTTAACACAGCTTTCTGAGCTAAGCAAACAAGAGTTTAGGTCTGATTTGTGTAAGCAGCGACCACAACATGCAAGCAAAGGGGGTAAATGCAAGTAATTAGGTGTTGGGTTTGCTGTGTGACGGAATGGGCCAGAACAGAACACCAAAGCATATTTTGGAAATAAAAGAAGATTGCAAGTTGTCCTGGAATTTGATTGGTGAAAATCCCCTGGACTGGCATTCTGAATCATCCTTTCATACAAAACTAACTGTGCTGGGGCTGTAATTTCACACTTATGCCAAGATATAACAGTAGAACCAGGAAGCATCAAATAATAGGAAGAAAATTCAAAATAAAAAAAAGAAAGTAATTCCCTGCCAAAGGACATTGTTGTAGAAACAAAAAGTGTCGATAGGTTCTGAGGAAGACTGAAGAGATTGGAGAAGTCCACTGAAGGTTAATAAACCTTGGCCAGGCCCAGAAAATTTGAAAAATTAAAAAGTATTAGAGGAAAATACTACTATTGCTCTTCCTCTCTAACATTCCTCTCTAAATCTCCAGTTCTAATCAGCATTGGAATCAGTACACAGAATTAGAACAACACTTTATTTGACCTGCCACTTCTGTATTATATTTCATGTGCTTAACAAATATACCAAGTTTATTCGACTTTTTTCTTTTGAAGCTTTTTGGGTTTTGTCTTCTGCCTTTGACAATCCAGGAGGCAAAAACCTAAATCTTCATGTGACTCTGTAAGTGTCAGAATTTCCACACCACCTCACGTGCAGGTTAGATGTCTTCTTGGAGGTACAGGGATGAGATTAAAAATCATCCTTGAATCACAGAAAAAAAATTAAAATTCTGCCAGGTCAGAACTGTGGCTTCCACTATTAAAAGTGCATATCAGGGTTAAGGTAAACACCTTAGAATTTAAATAAATATCCCACCAGAATCCACAAACTACATAGATCAAATGCACTTAATCCTGTATCACCATGCCAAAAGGATGAAAAATTACAGCTCTCTTCACTTTGATCTGGTAGGAAATATATAAATTCTTTTTCTCCAGCAAGAAATCCATTTCTGTAGCCATGTCTGGCTGTGCTGCAGGGAAAAAAAAAAAAAAAAAGGAAAGAATGCAGGTTAATTCAGCTTCCAAACCACTACAATATACCACAAAGCCTTCTGCTTTACACACAGCCTTCACCTCAAGAGACTCTAACAATTTTCTTCTTGCTTCTAGGTGATGATTAATACACAGGCTCCAAATACACAAAGGGGTAATAAAACACCCTATGCCGTGAACACATATTGGATTGAATTCATTATTTCTTGAAGGTGTTGAAAGCCCTGCCAGCAGCTCTTCCTGGGGAACAGCACTTCTCTTTCTGAAATGCTGTGTTCTGCTTATGAAGGGACACCCTATTAAATAAATAAAAAAACTAGAAGGAAATACTGTTAGACAATTTCAATAGCTGTTTAAAAGCCCAGAAATAAAATACTTGCTGAAAGAAGGTGCTCAGGACAGGGCCTATGTTATCACAGAGAAATGTCTCTTCAAAGATGGCCCAGTGGAAAAGCAGAGAGTGAAAGGAGAAAAAAAAGCACTCATAACTGCACACAGGAGAGGCCTGACCCCGTGCAGAAACCATCCTGGGAGCTAAACCATCAGGACCTCACATTTCTTTTCTTACACTGCAAGGAAGCAGAAGAACTGCCCTAGTGTAAAAGGGTGAGAAGGGTGGGTGTCTTTTGAGCCTCCTCTCTAGGGCATTGTTACACTGAGTCCTCACAGAAGCATCTTCAGCTCTTGCTAAACCTTCTTTACTAAGCAGTCACCATGCTGGGAGCCTCAGTGTCCTGAGATCAAGCCCATCCTCATCTGCTAATGAAGAACTATCTATGAGCTCCACTTAATGAGCGCCAGTCCATGCAGTTCACTGACAGCACTGGGCATAAGAGCTTGATCTCGTCAGCCCCTCACCAGCTGAGCCAGCTTTAACAGCAACCACAGTGTTGGCAACACAGAGAATTATTACAAGTGAGAGATTGATCACTCAGTCGAAAGCGTATCTCACAAATTCAGAGTCCCAGAAGAGCTCCTTTTTTAGGTGTCTGCTTCTCCCAGCGTCATTGTCAGAGCTGAAGAGCTAGAGGATGGCAGTGTCTTGGAGCCCAGCTGGCAAATGGCAGCTCTGATGTGCCAAATGCACTACAGAAAAAAGGACAGCCTGTGTGGGTTTCACTTAACCCTAGATATCTGTCTGTGTAGTCATCTAGGGACACTCATCCTACCCTCCTTCCCTAGACTCTGGAAAACAATTGGCGTGTTTAGGGAGCAATTTGTCTAACCACAGACAGATATGCTAGGGTAAAGTGAATCACACCCAGGAGTTCCCATTTTGCTGCAAAGGCTGTGAAGAGAGTAGAGGGCAGACAGCTTAGATGTCAATAGGTACCTCTATGTAGGAAAATAACATCATCATATCTGTTCTGAAGAGCTTATGTTCGAAAGGGAAACAATTTACTGGCACAAGTACTGCCAACACGATATTTTCCAAGGATTCCTGTTTAAAGTGTCCATTCAATCAAACATTATCAAGTAACCCTACTGTACTGTAAGGCTACAGAGCCAGGTAAAGAAACAAAGTCAGATATTCTGAGGAAAAAGATAGCCTCTTTCACCCCCTTAGGTGACTGGATAATATGAAAATCCACTGCTCAAACCAGCAGGAGGAGAGTAGTGGAGGTTAATCAGTCACTCTGCTCTAGCTGAGACACTGAAGTGCTGGGCAAAGTGCATTCCAGCCTGGTGGAGAGACTGTGGAGAAGTCAGGAGGACAGCTGAGCCCTGAGCATCACCAGCAAGGCACAAGTCTCTGACATGAGGCAAGAGTCAAATTCTTCGTCCTTACAAATTCATGCCTTGAAAGATGTCAAACTGACCCCTTTCATAAAGCCACAAGGCCTTTTGCTGTGAACAAAAGCAGCTCTGAGCTTAATGAGCCTGAGGTTTCTGCAAAGACAAAATGTTTTGTATTTGCAGAGGATACCTGCCATCCAACACCCCCGTCTCAGCCTGAATCGCTACCTGTGTTTTTTCTCTGATACCTGTTTTCCTCCAAGCTCATCATTTGCGTGTTTAGCGAGTAATACGAATCACCTTGAGGACACAGCATTTTTGCTTCCCCTGTGTAAAGTATCCACATGTTGAATGAAAAACATTGTTCATCTACGGAGCAAAGGAAGGTGATCACCAAGATCAGCCTTTGAGTGAAAAGAAGGTGTTCTCATTATTTCAGACCTATGTTCCTGTAATCAGCAGCTCACACTGCGGGTGAGGGAAAGCAGCACCAAGACTGATAGCAGAAACACTCGGGTTCAGACTGTGTGCTTATAGATTCAGGCAAAATATGCTTGCTAGTGCATAATTAGTCAGATCTATATGCACACTAATGGCAGCTGGAGAAGTGTGGGCTGCTTTGAGTTTCAGGAGCCTTCACCACAGGAAACAATGTTTTGTAATAATGTAAATTTCTGCATTATTTGGAAAAAGTCCTCAATGTAGGACAGATACTTTCATCACTCACTGCCATATCTAAGGAAAAGAGATGGTAGAAAGAATTTGAGAATAAATATTTTAATAAATGAATGAAGGAATTATTAATTCACTGCTTCTCATGCAGCACGTAAAGTGTATATAATTTCCAGGAGGAAGTGATTGATGGTGCAGCTCAGTGAGAAACTTTCTTCATTAGGTTGAAGCAGACACTCAAAGCATGTGAGACCACAATGGGCCACTCAGGCAGGGCAACACACTGGGGTCTCCAGAAAAAGTGTGGGGTGAGAGAAAGGGTGAGGGAAGGCTCAGGCAGTATTTTCCTTCACTCATGCTCCCCAGAGAAGTTGTGGATGCCCCATCCCTGGCCGGATTCAAGGCCAGGCTGGACAGAGCTTTGAGCAACCTCGTCTAGTGGGAGATGTTCCCTGGCAGGAGGGTTGAAACGAGATGATTTAAAGCCCTTTCTAACCCAGGCCATTCTATAATTCTATGATTCTATGTGGATTTCAAGCCAGACACTTTGAGCAAGCAGGGTGCTCAGCATGCAGGCCTCCCTTCTGCATTCTGTACAAAATAAGCTGTATAAACTCTTCTGCTGTCAAGGGCTACTTTTTCCCATCTTCACACAGGAAAACATATTGGAAGCTTACCTCTAGTTGCAGGTCTTTCTCTATCCCACCCATTGTATTCAATGGTTTTTAGTGTGTCCACAAAAATATGGAAGATAGTGAGTAAGAATTATACAAGTCTGAGAGGAGGTGTGGGAAAGGCATATTTTTTCCTGTGTGTAGTTATCTAGAAGGCAGCTGGTCCCACTAGAAAGAGCCAGCTTGTTCCTTTTTGTTCCAGTTCATTCTTTTGGTTTATTGAGAGAGGAGCTCTTTGTTTGTTTTTCTTCTGTTTTGGGGCATTTTGGGGTTTTTTTGACACATTACTTTGTAGCATGGCTCCAGGGATGAAAATATCATGTTAGCTAGGTTCCAAGACTTGAAATTAAACTAATACAAAGTGACAATCAAGAGAGTCTTTTTCAAGTCTTCTGAATTAAAATGGGATGTTATCAACATAACATGAAATGGGAAGAGCTCATTTCAGTGCAGCTTTTCTGCAGATTCTTTGCATCTGAAAGCGTAAGTCAGATACAGATTTGATATGAATTAATACATCCCAAAATACATAATGAGAACAAACATTTGGGATTCTGCAGATTCATGCAAAGGATGATTCCTGCTCACAAAAGTCCTCTTGCTGACACAGATTTGTTTGCACTGTTTGTATAAAAAAAGTTGAGGTGTGTTGATCAACCCAGCTGTTTCAGGACAAGGAGTGGGAATCAGATGCACAGTCCAGAATTACACTTGCAGATGGAGTGAGGAGTAATGTGAGCTGCAGCGAGAGGAAAAGCCTGCTGCATGCACATTCTGCATCAGCTCATCAAGGTCTGTGCTTCAGGCTTTGGAGAAAGATAAAAAAGTGAAACCACAAATGGAAAAATAGATCTCTGGAGTTTTTCTAAAAGGCTGTGTTAGGCCTTTCACTGTGTAATTTTGTTTTAGGTTACAGACAAAATAATGAGTCATCTTTAAAAGCTGCTAATTGATTGGGCTGGGATCATGTGACCCATCAGCATCCTTTCAATGTATTTCATAGTGAGCAAATAGAGAAAAGATGGAGCTGCAATAGAGGTGACAGAACAGTCCAGAGAGACACCCTATTTAAGCAGTCACCTTAAAATGCCCTTTTCTTTAATGTTCCATTTTTGTACTACACATTCAGTATTCCTTTAAAGAGAGTTGTTCAGTACAGAAGAAAAGGCTAGTCTAGACAGTTAAATTGAATAAAAACAACAGAAGCACAGAGTAGATAAAGTACAGCTTAACGTGCCACAGGATTTAGCTGCCCTTTGCCAATTTTTTTCATTTAGACTGAAATTTCCCATTCTGCGTGTTTGCTTCAGGCCAGGATTTTTTGTTTGTTTTATCTATCTAGCTATAGATAGATACACATACACGATTTATTTGAAAAAAATATCACCAGTTTCTGTGAAGGGGGCTAGGCAAAACACTAATTTCTCTGTGTGGTTCCCCAAGACACCTTTTGTGTCACTGAACTAAAGGCGTTCAGATTTGACAGCAAGGCTTCATCTTGCTCGAGGACTTGCCCAGTGCTGTTAGGAAAACAAAAAATCATGTCTACATGGGGCTAGGTTATGAGGGTTTGATAAACTACCATGTGTGCAGGCTTAATAGAGCCTTGCTAGTGCTTTATGTGCCCTGGCTGTGCCCCAGTCCAGGGCTCAGAGAGACTTTTCCTGCAATTTCATAGCCAGAAACTGAACTGAAATTACGGGAAGGTTTTCTCTTTCATCCTTCCTACCTGTGGTGCCCAGGTACTGGAGGGGAGAATGACAACAACAATCTGGGTCCAACCTGAAGGGAAAGAGCCTGAAACATTACTTGGATAGAAAGAACTTGGGGAAGACAAGGACAGAGTTACATCAATTAATCTAAAAATAGGTTACAGAATTAAATGTAAGAGTGGATACAAACAAAAAGGCTTCCAGAAAGTAAAAATGAAAATCTTTCAACAGTACCATTCCCATCTTAAAAAAAACAACCTCTTTTTTTTTGAAATCTAAACAAGATTGAAAATTTATGTGTCCCTTTTTTTTTTTCCAATCCTCATAGAATAAGAGATGTTGCTCTGTAGTCAATTCCTGTAGAACATTTAGTGCTACCCCAGATCGGCTGCTGTTCTCAAATCCCTCACAATCCCCAGAAGATGAGGAAATAGTATTCCCTCACTATTAAAGACCAAGAAAGGGGGTAGAGAGGGAATTCAGTGAGAAAAAATATCCATCAACCTGATGATTTCTCCTTTGTAGCATCCTGTGGCCTGGCTGTTTCTACCTTCAAAGTGCAGCTGCTGATATTCACTTGCAGCTGTGAATGCTCAGCTCTTTCACAAATCAGAGCTGAGGCTGAAGACAGACTGTTAGAAAACAAGAACTGCACAACACTTCAGTGTCCTGCCTAGAGACACTAAGGAGGTGGAACCTTGCCTTGTCCTCTGCACAGAGAGCTGAAGACAGACATTCTGTTTTGGGCAGTGTCACCCTCATTGCTGATGGAAGACGTGGTATTTATGGTCTCGTGAGGGGCCCTCGTTGTGGTATTTCATGGCTGATAGGCAGCAGGCGCAGTTGGCCCTGTGATTAATTTCTCTGGCACGCCTGTGTGACAGCTGGATTGGGAGCTGCCTTCTTGCTCTCTGTTTACGTGCCCAGCACGAGAGTGGTTCGAATGCACCGTGACCCAACCGTGCTTCCAGAGTCAAGGCTGATCTACTAATATATAAAGATAGATCTCTCCGAGATTCTGGGTGACACCTTTCAGGCAGATAAATTCATTACATTACATTGCCTTGCAAAACCACCTCATCCACTAAACCAAAGAAGAAATTCTAAATTATCAAATGAAGTGTGACAGCTCTGCTAACACAAGAATACATTGTTATCTCAGGTGAATAAACTGAAAATCTAAACTATCGGCTGAGGAAAAAATTTGGAAAGACATCCTGTCTCATTATATAACCCAACAGAAATGCTAACCTACCCCAGCTGTAAAATTTGGAGGAACAAAAGACAGAAACACACAGCAGTCTAAAACGAGATAATTTGCTCTCCAAGAACAGAAGAATTTAAATGTACAAAGTTAATTTCATTGCTGGGTTGAAAAGTGTTTTACTTGCTGTATGGGAAAGGTATTGATCCAAACACTGTTATAGCCTAACTTCTTCTTTGGAACTTATTAGAAGTTCAGTGCCAAGTCTTAGGCTAGAAGGTAACTGGTGCGGGGTGAGACTCTGAATACTTACTTTTGTTTTGGCCTTCTGCATTGCTTTAAACAGAAGGGAAGAGCATGTTTTCCTTCAATAGCCCTTCTATCATGCTGAGATTATTGGGTTAGGTCCTCAGATCTTTTGGATTTGAATAAACCATGTTTTGCTCAGAGTAAAAATGTACAAATACAAATTCACCCTTTGATTTCAAAATATCTTGGAAAATTGAGGAAGAATTAGAACTGCTTCACTGACCAGCCTGAGAAACAGAGATGTTGAGAAGCAGTAATCAATATTCCAGGGCTCTCTACCCAGTCTGAAGAAGGGCCAGGAGGCACCTAGAAATGATCAGTCTTCAGAGCATTTGATGGTAAATACAGAAATACAGGACTTCAACAATGAAACCCCAAAGCAAGCAGGTAACTCAGCAGAATTCTTAATTTCTTATAGCCACCATACTTGGTCAACACACTCCTAAACATCCACCCAGGTTCAGAGACTGTCTCACAACTTTGGGTTGTGGCTTGAGTAAAACAGGGATGAGTTTCAGTCGAACAGTCCTATTTATAGTTTCCGGCAGACACCAGGCCAAACTCTGTGGTTTTGCATGGTTTCCGTCTGAAAGACAGCAAAAATTGGCCATTTCAGCTGATTTTTTGCTTTGGGTTTTGGTGTGGATGAGAGAAAAGAGGGAGGAAATTTCATTCAAAAATTGAAGCGATGAGAAAAATAAGCGTCTACGAACCTCACCAGCCAAAACTACAGAAGGTTGACATAGAACCCTGGGAACAAAAACCACGGTGATTTTTCTGTCTCCCATGGTAAGCAGAGACTATGTGGTGAGTGACAGTGCTGTAGGAAAATGTCTGAGTGGAGCTCCACAAACAGGAGGTGGATTGAATGGACAAAAAGCCAACCGATTGCTGCTGCATGGATCCTGTCCCCCTACATTAAGAACTTCTGATCTAAAATCAGCAGCTCACATGTTAGCAGCAAAAAACCTTTACAGCATGCACCTCTCAGCTGTGAAACCTCAAAGCATGCCAAAAGGAAGCCATGTGGTCTTCTCAATGGCTGGAATAAAAATACGGAAAGCCTGGAGGTACTGAGGCACTTGCTCAGAGTGTGTCTGTAAGGAAGTCACTCCACCTTCTTGTGCTTCAGTCATACTAGTCCAAAATAGCTTAAAAAAGTAGGAATCACTTAAAAAAACACCCACTCTGACTAACCCATTTGTTGAGTAACTGTACATGTGATGTCTCTGGAAGTTTTCTTGGCATATGGAGCACTTTCCCAAAAAGATAATCACCCAAGATAGTTCAGGGTCATGATACTGTAAAGGGATCTCCCTTTAAGGGAAACAAGACAATGCCAACAGAAACTATCAGTGGAATCAAAACTGACCTACAAGTCCAGATGCCATCTTCCAAAAAGACATCTGGAATCAATACCATTTTATTGTTGCTCATTGTCACAGGATTATTTTCTATCTCATCGTCATTTTCAAAGGGTTGAAACAGACCAGAATGAGAAACTACTGAAATGTACTTGCTAAAATGGAAGAAGACATCAAGGTATACCTTTTTTCCTTTTCCACAACTGGATGGAAAACCAGTGAAGCTGAACTATATTATCATGCACTTACCTTACTTTCAGTAGTGAAAGGTACACAGCAATTTGGCAAGCATTAAAAAGACCTCAGTAAAACTTAAGTGAAAAAAGTTCAGCAAAATGATGTTATTCACACAGGATAATGACATGAACAGAAAGCACATTAAAAGTGTCAAGTCTGTTCTCTTCCTCTGATCCCAGCAGTATTCCCCCAAAGCCTTTACTCCATCTCCCACGTAATGCACAAAGAAACAGGGACAGGCACAAAAGCTGTATCTATTACAGAAAATTAAATGCAAGCTGACAGCACTATGACCTTTTGCACTGGCTTTAGCTTAAGAGGAGCTCAGACACAAACCACTCCTTTAGTGGGCTAAGGAAAAGCCAAACCATGGATACCTGCTCTAGCCTGACCTTTTGGATCCATCCAGGTATTACAAACAAAAGCATTTTATCTTGCCAAGGTGCCAAACCTGTCCAGTATTGCCGTTGCCAAAGAGAGTGAAGAGATGCAGAAACATGCCCACTCCTTCTTTTTCCTTTGCCCGTAAGGAACTTTGACTTGAGGCAGTGCTGAACAGAAGACTCTTAAGCTCATTAATACTTTTGTATTGATCAGTCTCAAGGAAACTGGTTTTAGCCCTAATCAATGGATATCATTGTACTGTATGGTTATCAACTGGAAAGATTCTTCAGGGAAAAGAGCAATAGTAAATCCTAAATTATTTCTGCAAGGATGAAGGTTAACAAAATACGGTAGATCACATGCGCCACTAGAACTACTCATGACAGTTGAACACAGTGTGGTATCAGTCACGCAACTCAGCCTGTGTATAAGTAGAGTTTAAGAATTCAGCTGATGCAGATGAAAATTAAAAAAAAAAAAAAGCTGATTCAGGTGGATAAGGACCTCTGGATGTCATTTAGTATTACTCTTGATCATCTTACTCCCTGAAGAAAGTAGGACTAGCACTGAAGAAAGTTGGGTCAGCCTTTCCCGCTGAGTTTTGAGTATCACCAAGGATGGAGATTGCAGAGCTTCTCTGGATAATCTTTTCTACCTCCTAAAGACCCTTGTGAACTTCTTTTACTTACACTGAGTTGGAATTTTCCTTTCTGGAACTGGCGTCTGCTGCCCCTTTTCTTCTCTCTGTCTCTGAAAAGGGTCCAGCATCACCATTTTTGCATTCCCTGCTAAGCTTGTGTTAGATCCCTGCAAAACCATTTCTTCTCAGGCTGCACATGTCAAGCTCCCTTAGGCTCTCCTTGTACACGGTGTGCATCCATCCCCAACCATCCCAGTAGCTCCCTAGTTGCTGCACATTCACAACGATCCTACAGCCCTGCTGTGAGCAGTGGCTCAGCCACAGTCTACACTGAATCATAGGAAGATTGCAGCCAGAAGAGACCTTCAGGTGTAAATGCTGATGTGGGCTCTGCCCTCTCCTCAACAGCAGCAGCATTCACTGATGTAGCTGCTGCTGCGTTTGGTGGTATCAAACTAACAAAGTTTGAGAAACCTTACTCCAGGGTGGAAAATTCTAAAATACACCCAGATCCCACAACTTCCTGCAGCTGCTCAAAAACTCCCTGCCTTCATATGCATGCCTGAAGATGCAGGATTTAATATTTAAAGGTTTTAGTAGCACACGTATTGCACTGTAGGGGCTTTTATAGCTCACTGATGCTCACAGCTCTGGCTCTTTGTGCTGCCCACGAGTCATGTCACCTGGCTGCTGCCCAGGACAGTGTTGGTGGAAGACAGCAGGTACACTGGTTATGCTTTGAGAAGTGGCCAAGAGGCAGCTGAGCACAGTAAGGGACATAACCTGGACCTTTGCCCTTCCCAAATTGTAGGGCTGGCTGGGCAGTGGTCTGGTCCCCAGGGTATTTATACTTCCATTTACCTCATCTTAGAGACAAACCAGAAGAAAATTCCTGGCCATACACAAACTTGGGGAAGCGACTAAGCCAGACCTCTCTCCTGACACTAACCAAGCATCTAAACCACAACTAGATGTGCAGGCTTAGGTGACTGACTCTCAACCTTTGCAAAGACTGAAGGACTTGGAGGGCAGCAGTCTCCCACCCTCCCAGGAAAGACTCTAGGGACAATCCACCCTCCCAGAGCCATGCTGCAGGCTTGCACATCATCTCGAGCAGACTCACTGTCTTGTTTCTCCAACATTTTCATCTTCCCTTTCACCTCTTCCCCCATCTGCAAGAAGAAATTTCTTCTTCCCTCTCTCTTGAACACCAGCCTCTCTGGACTCACCTTCTCCCATTCTGTTCTTAGGAATAGCTGACCAGGCTAATGTTTCCTTGGTG
The DNA here is from genome assembly GCA_036785705.1 of Acanthornis magna. NCBI lineage: Eukaryota > Metazoa > Chordata > Aves > Passeriformes > Acanthizidae > Acanthornis > Acanthornis magna. The sequence goes on from JAWUZG010000090.1 coordinate 23,514,866, forward strand.
AGGGACAGGTAAGATATATCCCACAATAGTGCTTGTATTGCATTGTGGTCCCAGAAATTCTGAAGTAGTTTTCAATCACCCTATTCTTTCCAGAGCATGGACTCCCATGGTTTCTTATGCTGGCATTAATGCAGCCTTTAGTTGCCTGAGAAGCACAAAGTGCATGTACATAGCAGAGAACAAGGGTCCACATATTTATTTAGTAGATTAAATATCTTCTATTAGTTAAAAAGACACAAAATATCAAGGGGAAAAATGACTGCACAGCATAGGTCTCAGAAATAGTCAGATTCCAATTACTGTAATTATATCTTTCAAAGGTAAGGTATGAAAATTATCACTTAAACGAGGGAACAAGAAAAGCAGAGAGAACAGTAGCTTATTTCTCATCTTATCTTTGTCTCTATGCCATTGTACTGAATTGCCATGATTACAGTTTGTTAAAGCCTTTTCATTTTTCTCACTGTTCTCTTGAGGATATAAGGCTAGGTGAACAAAGCAGGGTTATCAACCAAAATTCAATTTCACAAACTCCAAAAGGGAAATATTTATGAAAATGCAGACTTCTGAAAGATCAGATTCCTGTCTAACTTTCCTTTATGAGTTTGAGAAGTGCATGAACAAAAGCAGATGCTTCAGTGTTGAGGTTCTTTTTGGTTGGAGGCTTGGCAAATATAAGGGCATAAAAACACCTCCCACAGAAGGAATTCAGCAAAACCTGCCCTCTTCTCCAGGCTTTTCTCCTTTCTGCCTTCCTGCAACCTCCCCATCTTCATCATCTTAAGAAACTAGGGGTGGTTCTATGTCTCATCGAGCCATTGCTGCAATCGCCTCTCACAGCCGACGTGCTCCTGCACCGGCTGCTGCTGAGCTCCCCACCAGCTCTGGCTTTCCTACCAACTGGATGGTGTCTCCTGGACTGGGAGTTACACTTGGTGGAAACTTGTACCACTACATGGTGTCTCTATCACTGAAAGCAATACTTTTCTGTTTGGTCACCAAAATAACTCTGCAAATGTTTTTCGAGCAAACTCAGTTCCTCAATGTGATACAAGGCATTTATCCTTCTCAACAGTCCAGAAAACTCCTGCAGGCTTAACCCCAAGAAGTGCAGAGCACTGAGACCATTTCATGTCCATTGGGCATGAGGCAGCCTCAGAGCCTGTGGCAGAGCCATTCACAACAGTGTTTTTCTAAAGGGAATCACAGGCAGACTTTCTGTCATTTTCTCTTTTGGTGTCAGGACACAGGGTTCAGAAGGAGAGGAAGCTAAATGAGGAAAAGATGTTAGGAGAAATAATGATGAGGAGCAAAGAGAGGAAGGGGTGTCAGGGTTAAGGTCTCAGACATGAATAGGAAGGGAATGGGAGGAGGCCACCCAGCAGAGCATCTCTGACAGCATCCCCCATCCTGCACAGAGGGCAGCTGGGGTGGTGACCAGTGTCTGACAGTGCTCCACTTGGACGTGCAAATGGATGAGCTAGCCCCACAGGTCCAGTTATATCCTCACTAGGAAATTTGGGTTTGCTGTCACCATGGACAGACAGCTTGATGCAGGCCAGGAGAAGGCACATGATGATATCCTGTGACTGGAGGATGCCTTGGATAGGGAGGGCACAGATCAAGAGGTGACCTCTCAGCAAGAGGTGGTGGGCCAGCTGTAACAAGGACTGTGACACCACATGCTTGGGGCAAACCTGTCCCAAGTCCTTGCTTGGCCTGGGTACACCTGAGTAAGGAAGGCCTGGACATCCAGTGTGCCTCGCCCCTCTGCTCTGCAGAGGATATTTCCACCTGATGTCCCCTCAATCAGCACCAGGCCAGGCCAGTGGGGATCCTTGGGATGGTACCTTATCCTCACTTGTGACTGGGCAAGACCTGATGGTGAAGGAGAGAGCAAGGGCAAGCATACATTGGTCTGCCTGGGAAAAGGAAGTTGTATTGCACTGTATGTTGGTGAGGGAAAAGAAAGGGAAAGCACCGCCAGCAATGCCGCTAGGAGAAACACACAGGCTTATTTATATGCTCCCAAGCCCTTAAATGACTTCTGGGGAATTCACAGCTACACATAACCTGTCATGGAAATAGGACTGAACTTAGAACAAACACAGAAAGAAAGCTGTTTAGTTGTAAGAAGCCTCCTGTACTGTATTATTCATATTTCTCTGCCTCCAGTGAAAGCCCTGAAAAGACTTGGTGAGGTCGAACAGCTATATGGTTCCAGCTTCCTAATGCAGATAATTCACAGAACTACACAGAACAAGACAGAAGGAGAGTTATTAACATTGCTTTAAACTTTGATGGAATAATTTGATGACTGAATTTCAGCCTCTTTTTGAAGTAGAAATTAGTAGTCATGAACGCTGCATTTCAAGGTAACCCTGCTTAAATTAAACCAGACAGTACTGAACTCTCACTGGAACCTGTTAAATTAATGGCAGAACTCTTTAGCAAAGCCTTTTTCTCTCCTTCTAAACCGTGATAAGTGAGGAATTAGTGTTTTTAAAACAAAAATGCAATTTAAAAATCCAGAGTGTTGAAACTCATACAGAGCACTTATCTTCTCCAGTAATGCCAGACAACTCCTACACACACCAGCTCAGGGTAATATGGGTCAGGAATTAAAAAACGCTGACAGAAGCTTAGTTATAAACTATAGACATAATGTTTGTAGAAACAACTGGTAAAAAACCAAGTAAAATTACACATGTGATGGCTGGAATTCCAAGCAGACAAGAACCGGATGAGAAATGAAGTGTGTATGTTGAACAGCCATTTGAACACTTTCACTATGGCATGCAGTAGATTCTTGTAAGAAGTCTTGAAATAAAGGATGTCTCTTTTCTGAGAAGCTATGTTTTGGCACAACAAGGAATGATGACCTCAACATGGAAGTCTTTAAGCAAGATTTTCTGCCTTTTTTTGGCTGGAGTCCAGACTTAAGGATAATAGAGCTACCTTAAGGATAATAGAGCCTTGGAGCCTTTGAATCTCCACATAGGCATGGATGAGCAGAGTGTATCTAAAGCTCTCCATCTAGTGGCACTTCACAGAATCATAGAGCCATAGACTCCTTTGGTTTGGAGGGTACCCTTAAAGGCCTCTTAGTCCACCTACCCTGCAATGATCAGGGACATCTTCCACCATATCAGATTGTCTAGATCCATATCCAGTCTGACCCTAAATGTCTCCAGGGGTGAGGCATCTACCAGCTCTCTGGACAACGTGCACCAATGCCTCTCACCACCCTCACTGCAATCGAAATCGACCCTCTTTTAGTTTAAAACAGCATTGTAAAGAGCCATGTCTCATTACCCATTTGGTCGAGGCTCAGTCAGGTTTTTACTGTGCATCAAATACGTTCTGCATATGCACATAGAGATACAGGCAGCACTGGCCTCACAAAGCCAACCTCAGCCCACTGCCCAACACTATCTCTGCTGACTGTCTCCCTCCTAGCTGGAACACAGGCATCCACAGTCATTTCCTGTTTCCAGTAATAATTACAAGGGGAAAAACGGAAGATTTATCAGCTTCCTTAGGACTTTCTCACCCTATGGGTGTCTCCTTTGAGATGAGCTATCCTTGTTATTATGTTATCCTTTTGAAACCTTTTTAATGTGGATGTTCAAACCCGGGAATTGGTGCAGGTGAGATGATGAGACACAGAGCAAAATAAGGATGAGAGGACCACCAAAGATCCTAGCCAGCTCTGTGGACCTGTGTCTCTAAAAAAACATCATTATAAGGAGTAGATAGAGCCTATGAGGGAAAAGGAAAAAGGGAGGAAGGGTACAGGGAAAGAAATAAATATTTCTCATTCAAACTCTTCTATGCAGTTATCTATAAACCAAACAGAACGTCCCTGCAATTCCATTGCGGTCACTGAGTTGTTAAATGCTGGGTCTAGGGACATATCAGAGAGGGTAGAGTTAACCTTGATCCTCCATCTGTGCTTCCAGAGTGGATTTTTACATAGCTGAAGGTTAACTCTGAATCAGTGACGAAGTTAAGAAGTGTTTCCTGGTCCCTCTGTGGTGAAAACCCATGGGTGCCTGACAAGTGTGGGCACAAGTGTTACTCTTCACGCTTCCTCTCCGTTAGAGCTCTCACTGGATTTGGTGGGAGACAGCCCCAAACAAGGGCTGAAGGTCACTAAAAAACCATCTGCAGTTTTTCAGGCTTTTATCCAAGTTTTATGTGGTTGTTTTTTGGCTGGCTTGCAGATTTTCCAGCTGTTTGATTGAATTCATTATTTTTTTTGCTCCTGCTCTCTAACTTATGGGTTGATATTCTGGCCAGATGGTCCCAAGCTGGGACTGACTATCTTGCCTTTCTCTGCTCCCTCATTGTGCTGTTGATCCAGAAGTCAAGTTGCCGTCTGCCAGCCTTACTTTTCTAAACTCTGTTGCCTTATGCTTTTTTACATAAAGTTAATTTTATATTACCTTTGCATGCCCCATCACTGCCTTGAAGCAAGACTGGCTGAGGAACAGCGGGAGCAAAGAAAACTCTTTTATGTGTCACGAAACACAGCAGAGGCTCATCTCTGACTCCATTCAGGGCAGAGTGAGTGACATTTGACAAGTCTAGCAGAGGAGAACCATCTCTTTCCCCAGTGCTACAGGTGGGATCCACCCACCTGAGATCATCTAAAACTGTGGTGTCAAAATGTGACATAGTCTGGAGGAGTAAGCACTCTGGAAGGTTCCTCTCCTGGCGTATCATTTCTGGCTAACCCAGAAGCTGAGAAACCTACCTCAGAGGTTTCACTGCATTGCTTCTGCTTTTCTATTTGTGTTTCTCTATATCATCCCCTAGGGATTCCTTGGTTCCTGTCTTTGGGCAGAGGAATGCCATCCTACACTGCAGGGACCTTGATCAACATACTCAGAAAAAGCTGTCTCCATGACAGACAGGCAGATTTCTCAACACAACTTTTTTTATTAAGCTCTTTATTGTAACATGAAGAAAAATTATTCAACATATTGAATCTTTTGGAATTTTTGTTTTGGAACTGCATAGTAACTGCTTTTGCCTTTGCTTAAAAATAATAGTTTGATAAAAGTGTACAAGATATGCACACCCATGCAACTTAAGAATGACAAAGCCTAAAACTTCAAGTGCTGTTTTTAAATGGAAGAAACATAAATGTTGGAAGCAAGGTCATAGAATCACCAAATCATTAAGACTGGAAAAGACCTCCAAGGTCATTGAGTCCAGCCTTTGATCAAAGACCATTATGTCAATCAAACCATAGCACTAAGTACTATGCCCAGTTGTTTCTTGAACAATTTCAGGTATGGTGACTCCACCACCTCCCTGGGCAGTCTGCTCCAATGTCTGACTCTCAGTGAAGAAATACTTCCTGATGCCCAACTTGAAGCTCCCCTGATGCTTCAGGCCATTTCCTCATGTCCTGTCAACAATGTCAATCCAACGTTTTTTCTTTTTAATTTACGATAATACAACCAGTGAGCAAGAAACCAGATTATAAACAGAACAAGAAATAAATCCATGCAGATGATTTCAGCATTAAACAGCTTGCCCCTTTTGCCTTCTCTTCAGGAAAACAACTTCTCCTGATGTCATAACATTTGGATATCCAGAAAAAGCATTACAAATTACCCTTAACAGGACTCTGCAGAAGTGCATCAACAGGGCATTCAATAGATGGAGGTGATTCATTTTGGAAACTATTTCATTTAGATGGTAATGCAGCTTGACATTTCCACTCTGATGACAGACTTCTGAGAGCTGTCACTTCTTTGGGGCAGCGTCCCACCCTTCCCTGCATGCACATGATCCTTCCCTTTGAGTTACAAACTCACGTACAAGGAGCAGATAGCTGCTGAGACTTACAGAAAGCTCATCTTGGCTTTTTTGTGACCTGCTTCTGCTCCCTTTAAACTCAACAGAAAAAATCCCCGAAATTCTATATGAGCGGAAACTAACTCGCTGACCTCCTCCATGCACATCTCTTGGGTGGCCTTTGTTCTTTGTTGACTCTGATGAGGGTGTTCTCTGGTCATCTTCAGCGCAAAGAACTATGGCAGCATCCTTCAGTTTTGGTCTTCCAGCATGCACGGGGTCACAACACAGATTCTGTCAAAATACATAAAGTTGGATGGGGAAGAAAGGAATGTTAGGGGCAGGGAAGGACATAGATGATCTTTCAGTCCCACTGAGTGTCTATTGCTCTGGTTTTTCTCCATTTTTCTTATTTTACTTTCTTAGTCAAGAGAATTTCTACTAGCATACTGTTCATTTCCTAGTTTCTTAACCATCGAAATTTGAGATTTTCATTCCAACCCATTAATTAGTTGTTTTTTTCTTTAAAACATGTGAAAAGGGAAATTACAAGACCATTTGTGCTGTTACTGTATCTATTACAAACCACTAAGGAAGTGAAAAAAAAAGTCTGGAAAGCTAAAGGGTAAAAGAAAAGATATATCCATGTCTAATTAGCAAAACACTGGATAAAAAAAAGGAATCAGGTATAGTTTTGAGCTGGCAGAGGACTTGCCTCATTAAAAGCCAAAAAGACAGGAAAAATAGGGAAGATCCTTGGGATCTAGGTGCAGTGTAAATTCAACTTGCAAAGCATATGTGGTGGTTTCTTCCTCTAGAAGTAAACCACGTGAAAGTTCCCAATCGGTTTTGTACACAGTAAATTATTAATGTGTAGCAGCAAGAAAATCTCACATTGTGACTCTGACTCAACCTGTCAAAAGATAAAGAAATGTTGTGGAAAGCAAGCAATTGAAAATTATAATTGTAAATGAAAACAGCTCATGCTTCTAGAAGTATAAGATAAACATTTACCAAGTGGCCTCTTGAAGCAGGCAAACAGAACGTTACTGAGTCAGAGTATATTATAGCCAAAAACTGCTTGATGTTTTACTGGCAGCAAATAATAAGTCCAAGTGCCCACCCCTGAAATCCTTGTATGGTGATTCTGATATTGGCTGCAAAGACAGAAGATGTGTGCACACCTGGGGAATGGTAATGCCCCTTCAGGGATGGTACTGTAAAAATTAATATGAGAGAAAGAATTGAGAATAATAAGACATTCTGGACATTTTTCGTACTGGGAATCTCACCTCTGTGAAACACAAAATGGGCAATTAAAAATATTTATTGAGCTACCTCCCTCTGGATATCAAAATATGAAGAGTTCATTATGCAATGCTGTAATTGCAGCAAGAGAGGACAATTTAAAGTAGCTCAAAAAATTAATTTTGACACAAATGCAAGATCATTCCTTGACTGGATAATAGTTATGCACATGGGAGGAAAAAAAAAGCCGTTTCTAACTGGAACTGAATCTTCATTTGGAAATTAAAGGAAAATAGGATAAAGGGCACAACTTGAATGTAGAGCCATACATACACTGCAGAATGCAGTGGGCAGCTCAGTAGAGCTCTTGTTCCAGACCGAAAATACAAAGTGAGAAAGAGAAGAGAATTTGCCTTGAGCTTTTGCCATATGAATTTCAGCATACTACAGAAAACACTGCTGGGAATAAAAAACAACTAAGGAGGAGTTACCCTCCTCACAACACATTTCTCAAGCCATTGAGACACTGAACCTGCCCTTACCTTGTACTCTTTCACCCTGACCGTGAAGAACCAGCATTTCCTCAGGCACTTGCCTTCCTGGGAACCAAATTCCACTTGAACTTCGTGCTGAAACCAAGAAGGCTTTTGTCTTTTGAGTGCAAGCTGCAGAGCAAGCTTTTTCTGGAGATGACAGAGCTACTTGTTCATTCAAACAACGAGAAGGCAACGGGGCCCTGTCCTAGGGGAAATCTGGCTTCTTTCGCCTGTGGGGAGAAATTACAGCAACTAACTGCTGGAAGCTGCAAACACTTTTCCTTGAGGAAATATGAACAACTGAGTAGGATTGGGAGGGGTTTTTCACCCCCCATATAGTAAGCGCACATTTTTTGCTAAATCAGTAAAAGTGCATGTGATTAAATAAAAACTAAGTTCAAATCTTTAAGAGAACGGCTTGTCATGAAGATGCCTTCAGCTGTTTAAATACAGAAGTCCAGTGCTATTCTAGACTCCCTACAGCACCTGACACATCTGCATGTGGCTAGCAGACAACTAATCCCACACTAGTTTTCTGCGTAGGTACCTGCGTATAACTTCGGTCAATACTCTGTAACAGGATAAAAGAGCAGATGAAACCATCTGTTGCTAAAATCTGTCTACATCTAGAGTATTATCAAATGAAAGGAAGTTTTATAATTCAGTAGTGCAGCTTCTCAGCTTCCCTTTTCTTTTCTTTTCCTAAAAGTTTCCTTTCTGCCTGGCCAAAGAAGAACTCTACTTACTCACAAAAGATATTCATTGATTTCAGCATACTGAGGAGTAAGCCCCCAGCAGGACTACGTGTGTTTTGTGTTTCACAACATTTTGTAGACAAATAGGCAGCAAAGAAACAGGGTGCATTTTGCCTAGGGAAGGTGGAAAGGAAATGCAACAGCCCTGCAAGCTTTAGTTGTTTGAGGTGAAGAATCCCTGATCGAAGCAGGGTTTGAGTTCTCCACTCCTTGGTACTTACAATGCATGCAAATGCTCCATTCACTGATAGCCTGGTGTTTCCACACTTTACTCATTCTGCCTGCCTCAGCTTTGTGCATTACCCTTTTGACTCTCTGAAGAGCATTTGAATAGAATGAAACAACTTTGTTCCCATTGTGATCACAGTTCTGATAAACACACCATTTCACATCGTGGTGAGCTTCTGGCATCTTTTAAAAGACACACAAAAAACCCCCACCAAACAACCCAACAACAAAGAGAGAACAATAATTTAAAACATGGGAATAGGGAATTTTACTGTTTCCCCCTCTGCCATGATTCAGCAAATAACTTCATAGGTTTTACTTTAACCTCTCTGCATCTTGGTCAAATTTGGATGAAAATTAAGAGTGGAATAATACATCCTGTGGTTCATCTAGGAATTGGGTACAACAAACCAAATATTTATAGAAAAATTGCTAAATATTTGCAGTCTGTGTTTCTTTCTACATTATTTAAAGTGTTTTCAAAAATAGCTTCCTACTCTACTACAGTTTTATTAACTTGGAAGACTTTGTTTTCTGAAAGTTTCTTTTCCAGTTGTTCTTAGCTTTTCTCTCTTATCTCAATCCCTTCTAAGCATTTGAATTTTTTCCTGTGCCAATCTTCCTCTGAAAGGTGAAGGAAATCTCCAAGTGGAGTGGCAGAAAGAGGAAAGAGAATGAATATAATGAGCTACCCTTAAAACGCTTACAAATATTACCCCTGCAAGAAATTTTCCAGGTGACTTCTGCAAATTATATGCTATAAACAATTATTTTTATTACAGTAACATACAAAGGCACCAAGCAAAGTTGAGAGCTTGATGGTGCAAGATATTGGCAAAAATAACAGAGCAAAACTTTTTCTGACCCCAGGAGCCATGACCCTGCTGGGAAAGGGAGTAAACTCTCTAATTCAAGGAAACAGTTGGCTTTTAAACATTCTGCATTAAAAGTGGGTGGGAATTGCTTTCTAGAGAAGCAAAGGTTTGGGTTATGGTCCAAATCCTGAAGTAAGAAGAACAGATCAGCATCTTTAGGAAGAAAGACTCAACCGAATCTTGCTGTATTATCATAAATTCATTAATGAAACAAATGCCTCGTATTCACTCTTACCAAGGCTTAACTTTGTTTTTCTGAGTCTGATAGTCTCCAAGATACCTCATCTCAGGACATCACTCCCTGTGTTTCACCTTCTAAATAACAGCCTTGTGTTTGACACTCTTGATTATATTATATCGTAATGCTCTGGGTCTTTGATTGTAAAACTGCATCTATGTCTTCTTTCTGTGTTTAGAATGGAGAAAAGCAGTTGAAAAAGTAAGTGCAGGAACAGAATTGTGCAGATGAATGAGCAAACAAATTAACGAAAATACCTTTGCACAAAATAAATAACAACTTTGCTAGTCCCCATAAATAAATATCAGGCGTCATTAGGAACATAAATACAAAAATGTATACAACCTGAAAAATTATGAGCAAATTTGGAATGGATGAAAACTGTGGATAAGTAGAATATTTCTGTCCACTGGGACTTAAGCCTCTTCCACTCCCATTTATTTAAGAGTTAAAGAACTTATTTAGTATGCAAAATTGGGTTTGGATTTCTCCTTCTCCCAAAAGGGCCTTGGATCCTTCTAAGTGACTGCCCTGCTCTCTTGTACTCCACTTTGAGCTATTTCCTACTTTCTCCCATGAAAATTGCTGAATCTTGGCTCCAGCACTTTTTTCACCACATTGTAGGGGAAAGAAAACAAAAAAGATACATTCTGTGTGCATGAATGAACTTATAACCTGCTGTGCAAAGTACCAAAGAAATATATTGAGTTTCAAACCCAATTTCCAAGTGTTTTTGTTTCTTCAAAGAGTACCTGCCCCAATGAGTCCATCCTGTGACACAGGCATTGTTCCTAGCCATGGGATGCTCAGATTTAAACCTATCAGGCAGCAAAAGCGTCTCTGTCAGATATCCTGCACTTTTGTTGAGTGCCCACACCATCGGCCAGGGAGGGTGGTGCTTCTGTAGATGAGGCTTTGAATTGGTTTGCCTTTATTAAAAACTAAATGAAACGATTTTGTCTGTACCAAACCAAACTTCCTTTTTCCCTTTTTTTTTGGCTTATCATTCTGTTTAATGAAAAAAACAGAATGTTTTCTGTTCAGCATTATCTAAATCAGTTGCTTTCCTTGATTTGAGTTCTGAAACAAACCCCAGTTGTTCACTCGGACTTTATTCATACTGAATCAAACTCCCAGCCTGTAGTGGAGCTGGTGCACAGGGATCTGTGCTGGGAATTCTGCAATACAGGCAGACTTTCTCCCACCATCCTACACACCTATTTAGATATTTTGCCATTGTTTGCTATTTATAAATAAGCAGCTTTCCATTGCATGATAAAGACTCAAATGAAAAACACTTCACAATGCTGATGGAAAACTATTTGAAGTAGGAGCCATGTGGGTACTCAACATCAGAACAAAGGAGGATTTTAAGTGTTTGCTAATCCTTGTGGACCTTTTATAGAGTCAATTTCTTTCACTGACTTGAAAAAAAATTACATCAGATGAAGACTGTTAATATATGTTAAATTCTCAGACACTATTTTGCAGTACAGCTAGGTGAAATCTTTCCATTCTGCCTGATAGAGATGAAGTTCTTAAAAAATGAGACAGGAAAAGCTGACCTTACTATAGTAAGCAGAATAAACCAGTTATACTTAGTCTCGTTGGTGTTTATAAGAGGTTTTAGCTGGCTTCCTTCCTGACTGGCTATAACTGGCACAAACAATTTCCTTCTTTGAGAGCAACTGCCACTGGTGTAGTTTCTCTTAGGGCCAGGAATGGCATAAAGCATTTATTCTCTCGAAACATCCTCCTTCGTGTGGAGGCCTATAAACAAGTGGTAATGATAACCAGACATTCATCAAATTGTGGGGAGGTGTTTAGTGGGATGCCACAAGAAGTAAGGCTCAGCCTAGGTATAATTGACATCTTTGGTCTCTTAAACAATCTAATAAAATCTAGCTGCTGGAAAAACTTTTCTCATTTCATTGGTTTACTTGCATAATGTCAAGGTAAAGATTGTTAGACCACCTTTTGCAATTCCTCTTTTTTACTGTGGATTTTTCCACTGGTTTTAAAGGACTGACTTTTAGACATCTGTCCGTACTAGAATGCAAAACAAAGTAGTTTAGAAGTAACATGACAGTGATAGATGTTGCTATTTAGCACAATTCATAACCTCTTAGTCCAGAGGGACCACAGTGTGTGAGCCTGACTTGTATAGAACTGAACCAAAGGGATTTTTCTGAATTTGAAACAGAGAACACAGAACCAGGTGAGATATGTTAAGCTGATGAATCTATCTTGGTTTTGTGGACAATTGAACGAAATACCTTAAGCTGAAACTTACCAGGTTCGATTTCCAAGAAAACAGCCCTGTCTCTCCTCACCATTTCTTCTGGAAATTCATTCCAGGGCCCTATAGCTCTGTCATTCAGAAAATTAAGAAAAATTCCTACTCAAATTTACTTTTTTATTTCAGTCCCTGTACATTTGGAGACTGACTGTAAGTCTCTGAACTAGGAAAGAGAACTTATTGTGGGAGCTTTCTCAGAGATCAGGCTATACTTGCAGCTCAGACTCTCAAAAGCTTGGGGCCAAGCCACAAAAACTTACATTGCACTTTTCACAGGTCTGATTTCACTAGCTTTGCTATATTCCCCTATTCCCATAGCTGAAAGTGGGAAAAGTTATCTCCCTTATTAAAGTATTCAAAAATTTTGTATAAGAAACCTTAAAATACATGTTTGGTCAATGAAAACAACATAGCATTGGTTTGTGCAGTTTCATACCAAACTAAACCTCCAATTAAAATTTAACACTAGGAGGTAAATGCTTTAGACCATCTAAATGAAAGAATGCACATAATCAGGGGTGCAACTTCTGTTGATGACAAGTTAAGATTTCAGAGTTTAATTATGTATCTAATACTCCATCAGCTTACTGAAACAGAAAATCAAGTTAATGAGTAAATAAAAATAACAATTAAGCAAACACATGCATATATATATATATATATACATATCCATAAAAAGAGAATGATAATTAAATACATACCATTATAAGAAAAAACATTTTGAAGAATGTTTGGGGTCTTGGAAGCCGTTACACCCTGTCCCATCAGTGCTTGTTGTTGTTTGAACTAAAAAGCCCTGTATGCGTCATTCCCCATGTCTTTACCAATGTTTGGTCCAAACACAGGTATTTTTATGTAACTACCAACTGCCTATTTAGTGGTCTCGCTAAAAACAGAACCTACACAAAATGTGTACAAGTGCAGCGCCACCCCTGATGTGTCCTGAAGATACAAACATCTTAAGTCCAATGCACGATTTGCAAGGCTTATCTCGGACCTGAAATGTGTGCAGATATGGACATGGTTACAACTGAGGAATGGTGCTTAGCCATGGTGAAGAGCAAGGCAATGACCAGAGAAATAAATGGGAAGGATTTTTGTTGATTATCCAAAATGAATGAGAATAACAGCCAAAAAGAACATTCCAGGACAGAGCAAAATCAGCACAGGAATAACCATTGTGGTTATTAATGGCAAAAAAAAAAAAAAAAAGAAAGTGCCTAGAGTATAACAACAGTACTGATACCACATTTTTCTTTTTTTGGTCACAGAAGATGCCATTTGTTTTTTGGTGTTCATGTAAGGGGTTAAAAAATAATACCTGCAGTGCATTATTTTGTTGTACTGGAATGAGTTTAGCAAAGGTACCAGTAAGGTTATTATCCCATGAGTGGGCCGAAAATATGGAAATTACACTTGATAGGTAGAAGAGGATACACATATTCTGATACTTATCTAATAAATATGTAATTAATATCAGCGGGGGCATTAAGTGACCTAAATGAAGGCACTTTGGAGCTTTTCTTAGGATGATGCCTTTGAAATCTGTTGATTTTCTTGCTTTTACAGGGCAAGAAAGGTGAGAGTATTAGAAAGTCAGCAAATTGCAAACAAGATTTTGTCTTTTTTATATTAAAGAATTTAAACTCTTAATCACTTTTTACCTAAGCAGAGTTTGTAATGATTTTTACATGCCTGCACTGGATTGACACTAATAAAAATATAGATTGGTAATTAAGTTTTATCTAATCCCAAACAACTTCGATGGTTAAATGATTTCATGTCAGCACTGTTCCCTCAATGGTTTTCGTGATTTTAACTTCTGAAGTATTTAGAGAGAGAAACCATAGTCCTCAGTTTGCTACAATAAACAAGTCTAATAGAAACTAAATTCCTTGCAGACAGTAAGACTTTTGTGAAATTCCACTGATGATTTCAGTAACCTTTATCTCTTCAATCATTAATCTTGAATACTGTAAACTGCAAAACAGAAATGGCAGCAAGACCCAGTAAAATAACATTGGGATTTTACCTCTAGAAAGCACATTTTGTGCAACATGCTTGAGGGTGCATTTGTCTTTTTCATGGCCATGTCATTGTCCTGACTGATGGGATGCTGCTCCAGAACTGGACTCCAAAATTTATGTGTCTGTATGTGTGTGTCTATATTACAGTCAATAGCACCCAGCTAGCTATTAATCTCAACTTTAAATGAGCCTCTGCAGACTCCATTTTCTGTAACAACTTGATCTTGGTTGAGTACCTTAGCACCTGAGCAATCCAGCGCACACTGAGGCACAGATGTGCCTGAATCCACACCCCCACTGTACACCACATAGCCAGCACATATATATCAGTGTCCTTTCTTTCATAGAATCATAGAATTGTACAAATCAGAGAATAATTCAGGCTGGAAGGGACCTTGGGAGATCTTTTGTCCAACCTTCTATTTGAAGTAGGGTCTACTTTGTACTGTGTGAGCTGTTAGAGCAGTCCAAGCTGTCCAGGATTTTATCCAGTCCGATTTTCTCCATTTCTAACTGATGAGCTTCATTTATACCAGAAATTCTTGCTAATACTACTGAAGAAGTGACTTGCACTTTTGTACTGTCAAAACACTTTCCATTTCTCTTTCTCTATTTTCTTGTATTTGTTCCAGAGGGCATCTCAGCCTTGCCTCTGTTGTGCATTCCAGCTTCAATTTCTCTCTGAAGTAAAACATAATTTTTTAAATTATATAATAAAATCATATTATAAAATTTTAAAACTGTCTTCCCAATGACAAATTCACCACAGGTCTTAATAAGTTGGTTGTTAATTTCTTAAATTTGCTGACTTTTAATTTCCAACCCTGTATCTTACCATTTCTTCAACTGATGGGTGGAGGAGGCTTCAAGAAGCAGTTTCCCGTTCCCTTTTTGAAAACATACATGAATATAGTACAGAGTATTATGTTTTACAAGCAGAAATTCTCCATTAGATCACCACTCACTGGGAAGCAAGTTCATCAGGTAGTAGCAGAGGGCTAGACACATCCACCAGGCTGTCGCTGAAGAGTGGTAACCCAGCAAGGCATTTCTGGAGCTCTCATTCACACATAATGAACTTGTCTAGTAAAAGTAAATCCCTGGAACACAGATGTCTATCACTGCCAAAAACAGTGAGTAAGCATACAGGCAAAAAGTACCAGGATGATGGATGGTCTGAAGAGAAAGACTCATAGGACAAGTCAGGAGGACTAAATGCAGATGCACGGTTCAGCTCAGTGACATCTAAGAGAGGCTGAGCGATGGCTTCATCTGGCGTTTCCATCGTATGGGCTCAGCAGCCTTCCTGTGGCAGGCTCGGACCAAAATAGCCTTAAGCATAGTGACATTTCTGCTTCTCAGGCAAATATTTACACACGTGAGGATAAAGTGTGGGTGGTGACAGGGAGAGGTACAAAACAACTACATTTTCCTATCACCCCTGTGCTCATAGCTGGCTTTAAATACCTGCCTGGAACCCGGGGACACTGATGACCTGACTGTCCCTGCCCACCCCTCACAGGCTCCCTTGTCCTGGTGCCCCATGTCATCCCCCAGGCTGTCATTCCTTGCCCCAGCAACTCCAAGCAGGGCTGGTCTTGTTATCCCGTATATACGTTTTATCTATCATTCTAATTGTTTTGCAATATTTGGCAGTGTTAATGATCCTGACTCAGCTGTTTCAACTTTCAGGCTGTCACAATAATTTAACAGAACAATACCATTCTTAGTTATTCTTAACTAAGCTGCGATTCCCTTCAAAACCTTTCTCATGCACTTTCCTTTCTGTCTTTTTCGGGTTTTTTAGTGAATCCTGCTGGAATCTGCCCTCCCAGGTTGGATGAGAGGGCGTTAGGACATACCCAGGTGACAATACTACACAGCAGTGTTGCTGTCATCAATCCCATATGGCACGGGGACACGATGTCTTCTTCTTAACAAGGAGATTCCCTTCCCAGCTGAGCCATTCAAGGCACATGCTACAACATCCTCTGTCCCATCAGTCGGAAAGTTTTGTGGCACACAGTCTTTGAAACAGTTCTTCCATGACAAGGAAAATCTTGTCTCTTTGGAATAAACTGTGATCAACTGCACAACAGAGCTTAGACACTCAGTCACTGATCTGTATTTTGACACTTCAGAGAAATATGACAAGGTGTTTTGCCTTTCATCTGAAGCATCTCATTTCTCATCTAATAAGAAATTTGCTGCCAATTTTTTAATTAGGGTTCCATCAGAAAGCATTCTTCTTTGTCAGGAAATCATGCAACATCTGCCTGGTAATATATCTTTCCCTCTTTCCTCATCCAGAGCAACAATTTTAAAAAATCTTTAAAAAATCATCAATTTCCTGCCTACTCAGAAAAAAATACCACCCTTCTTTAGTCCTGTATTTTCTGGTTCTTAGGTGGATCAATTCTTCCACTGTCCTCTCCCTCTTGTGTTATGCTCCTTCTGGGGAGCAGAGCTGCCCTGAGTAGTGGGTGGCATGGGAGGGCACTTTCTTTGCTTAGAAAAGCAAAGAGAATTACAGCTGGCTCTGGCTGTCATGTGGAGCTGGCAAACCTGGAGAGTGAGCCAGCCCCACAGAGTCAGGGAGTGCAAAGAGGGCGGCACTGCTGCCTCCGTGGGGGCACCCGCCATCCCCAGTGGAAGGAGCCCACCCAAAGGTACTGCTCTCCCCTGTGACCCTGAGCCAGACACGCCCCAGATTTGTATGATTGGTTTGGGTCCCATCATGGGGACAGAAGGTGCCAAAACCGCAGCTGCCCTCTGGTGTGTGTTTGAAGCAGCTGGACTAGCAGGGGGATTCAGGGATTCTGCGATAGTCTCATTTTCCCTTCCCAAAAACAGGCTGTTGGGAACACAACCGTGGAAATGCCCACACATGTTCTCTTGCTGGTATGTATGGAGATTTCAGATCTGCAGATGGATTCATACATATTAAGAAGACTTGTAGCAGCTTCTGAAACTATAAATATTTCTCATCTGCGACTTTGAGACCTCAGAGAGGAGCAGAGAGCTGAGGCAGGACACCCTGCTGAAGAGGTAGTTCTGTTTTACACTGTGCTATGCACAAAGCTGGCCAGCGATTCATGTGAGGGAGAAGTTTTATCCAAAGGATTTATCAGGAACCTCACTTCCTAAGCTCTGTTGATTTATTTTGCATGAGAAGTGTGAGTCTTGGGAGGAATTCTCTGGTCCTTTCTTGTCACTGCCTGCAGAAATGGAGTGCTGCTGTGCATCCGTCTTAATTACAGCGTTTGCCTTGCAGTGGTTTGCATTTCCGAGCTGTCTTCCAATGACAAAGGTGATAGTCTTCACTACTTTCTTCTGATCAAGAGCCGAGTCACTCCATTACAAAGCCCATAGGCCAGGTATGTTAGTAATGCAGTTTCCCAAGTCCCTACAAGTTCACTGAAACTGCACATCCAGTTCTGGAAAACAGTTGATTGTTGCATGCCCCTATTTGAATTAACTAGAAAATCCTAATGACAACATTGAAAGAAGCCAAATTGTTTTCTTTCTTTACTTTGTATTCATTGCTTTAATGTCCAGCATTGCCTTCCTGTGACTTCAACAAGCTTCTAATGGCCCTAGGAATTGGACTATTGAAGACATATTCAGTTTCCTTATATCTGCCTACTTTAGACTCGCGGTTTCTTTTCTCCCCTTGGAATGATCTTTAAAAATAGGTAGATATTGCTCCCTTGTTTCAGATGGTGCAATATTTGTAGTTAATGATTTACATGTGCAGATAGGTAGGTCTAGTCCAGGTCCTCAGAAACGTGCAGGTGATTAGGGTGAATTGTGTTCCTGCACACCTCTAAAAAAACTGAAGTTCCATCCCTAAAAAGTAGTATTTGTGAGTGAATTTTACATCACAAATGTGTTAGCCTTAAGTCAATGGTATTCAGTAAAACAAAGGCATTAACTTCAGTGGGAATGGATAGAGACAGAAAATGCCCATTTGAAAACTGAGCCCCAAATATACAGTTAATGATCACTTGCCTGGAGAATGTTGCCTTCTAACTTTGCCTGAAAAGCAGGCTGAGATAGAAAATAATATCTGACTTTCTTTTCATTGCATCAATAATTTTCATTTGAGTATTTCTTTTCCCTAGCATCAATCCCAAACACTACTTAAAAGCAATCTACTCCTTGTCCTGATTTCAGAAAAAGCTGTTTTACTACTGTTTATATAGCACTGAAATCAAGTTTACATCCCAATGCTATCAGTGTTTCTTTTATATCACACAAGTACATAGAAAAAACTTCCTAGCAAACTACCATTTCTAAAAATTTCATTACTGAAATTTCAGTCTCGAGCATAATTTCTCCTCACAATCCCCAAGTACATTCCACCTGGGTAGCATTAATCTGCTACACAGATGGAGGCAAGACATTCCCATTATTCTCTAAGATAACTAGTTCCTCAATTTCTGCTGACAAGGTTGGTTTTGAGCTATTCTGACCCAAAAAGCTGACCAGAGAGTATGAGGAACTCAAAGACTTAGCCCTCAGGATTAGTCACTGCATCAATGCAAAATGCTGTGTCTTTTTATTTTTGTTCTTATAGGCCTGGGAATATGGTAGATGGCAAAACTGCAGCTTCTATATTTTATACTTGATATAACAAAGCAGTAGAGTCTTGCATTCTGTAGGATCAGCCTTCTCCTGCAGGTTGAATGTTCAAAACTCACAAAGCCAGTGAGTTCTTTGCCTAGGGGATACGTGCTTTTTACCAAATTTTAAGATAGTCTCTATAATTAGTGGTCTAATTTTGTTGTGCACAAATGACCTTACCCACCCAAGTGGGAACACAAAACTCGTGTTTGTGAGCTCAAATTGGCTGAATGTGTGTCCTCAAACAATGTACTCTGGGTCTGCTGCATACTTAGTATTAAGCACAGCAGGCTCTGAAACTCCAGTCAACAAATGAATATGAAACACTGCAAAATTATTTTTGGTGCAAAATAAGTGAGGCTGGGAAAAGGCCAGAATGAAAACTTGGACTTTTCTAAATTGGCTCCAGTCCAGATCCCCAAGCATAAGCAAATTCTCTCAAGAGAATTGGAGTATTCAGAAGATTTTGCAGTGTCAATGAATTGCCCTATATAAGGATGTTAACATTTGATATCATGATTTCATCAGTGCTTCAGTGTATGAGGATCTAGATATCTGTTGCTGGAGTGCCTTGAGGCTCTGCATAAAGGAAGTTTATAAATCCCTGCGAACCAGGTACCTTATAAACACCAGAGCAGACTACTGATAAATTCATTCGCAATCTCCAAAATATACTTGCATCACACAGGCTCTGCGCCGGCACTTATAGCCTTCATTTTCCTACTGTGCCTGTTTCTGTGTTGAGAAGCTGCCCATCAGAACAGCCCAAACACTCTTAGCCTGATCATTCTTTAACAATTGGCCATTCCTGTTTCAAAACTTCTCTCTCCTGCTCAATTATCCAAATAAGACCGAAGGGATGAAGAGCAGTAAAGGCACTAGTTAGGGCAGATAGTGATCCAAATCTCCAGGAAAAGCTATGAGGAACCACCATGGCAAATAACATGTGAACCACCACGGCTTGATTCCTTCTATGTTTTCTGCAATATTCCACGGGGAAGCATAGTGCAGTAGGAACAATTTATCTTATTCGCCTACCAAATGTGGAGGGGTTTTGTACTCTTGGAAGTAAACATCCCAATTTCATTCTTTCCTGCACCCTTTGGTGCTATCTTCTCTATTTAAGTAGAATTTATGTGAACATCAGTTATTGTTACTACTATAACTAATAGCACATTTCTGAAATTGAGGCTGTAGTTAGTTACATGACACAAAAAGCTTGAAACAGAATAATTTTCTTTAAAAAGTCACAAAATACAAACTGAACTACCTTTTTGTTTAATTTTTTTGAGCTAAAAACGGAGTCAGGTTTTGCCCTAGGGCAAATTTCTGTAGATGAGTTATAAATCTCTAAATAATGAGGTTTTTAATGAAAACAAGGCTAACTCAGTGTGAACTGTTGCAGAGCAAATTGTGTCACTGTAACTGTAACTTACTGGAAATCTAGAGAATATTGAATTTTTTTTTCTGATTGTTGCTTAATTTATCAAAACCATATCATTTACAGCACACTCTAAATGAGGCAAAAGCATATTCAAGGATGTGGCAGAGATAATTACAAAAAGCACCAAGGAGACAAGTAATGAGTAGGTAGAGGAGTAAGTCACATGAGAGAAGAAAGTAGTATTATTATGTAAATCTGGGATATCAGTGATTGTGTCAGCTCCACATGTGGGAGATGGTGGGAAGAGCTGAGGACAGGGGGTGGCTAAGTGGAGGGAGGGATGCAGAACACGAGTGGAGAAGGCATTGTGACTGGTGAGTCAGTAACATCATCTCTAATGTTTTCTTCCTGGGGCATGGTATAACTGCTCTATGTGTAGCATTTTTAACTGGAAGCTTGAGATGCAATTAAGCAAATGAACAGCTAAACCCAAAGGCTCCTGAAATAAAGGAAAGGTTGGCAAATTAGCTCTGAAGTAAATAGCACTCATCATTTGTGCAGTATTTTATTTTTTCAAGGCATTGTACAAACATTGACTAATGGAGGGCCTTTTTTAATTTTTCTCCCTGGAGTTCACATGAATTAAGGAATCTACACATGAACAGGCCAAAAATGCAGTGCATTAACCAAAGATAACAGAAGAGGGGATACCAGGCAATAGCTGGCTACTAGGTAGACTCATGGAAGATAAAATCCCAAACCAGCCATAAATGCAGCCCTGGTGCATTAACATCACGCTGCTCCTCTGCAGAGAAGTCCTCCCTCCCAGCCAGGCACAGCACGTGCTGGGACCAGCTATTGCTCCATCAGCCTCTGTGCCACACTTCACTGCACGTGAGAGGTGTGCCTGCAGCCCCACAGAGCTCACCGAGGGGATCACAGACCAGGGAATTGCATCCAACAGCAGCTCACACCAGCTGCAGGGAGAGCCCATGACCACCACACTGACAGCATTGCTCTTTCCTCTCTGGAAATTCGACCATCGTCCAGGCAAGAATGGGAGATTCATAGAATGGAAAATACTCTAAAGCCTAATGTCCATGGAGTTCATTTGCTAAGGGAATAGCCATGTTCCTGGGCATTAATTTTATATTACAAACTCTTACAATAAAAATGCATTAACTATTTTGGGAATGAGGGAAGAAGCACTTGCCAGTGAGTGAGTGTCCTTATAATATGGTGATTTTGCAAGGAATCCCTCCAGTCTCATAATTCTTTCTGTTTCAGTTGTAAAATGATCCCGTTTTAATTTTTCTCCTCTTTCTCTCCCAACAGGAAATTTCTCATAATACCCTGGATCGTGGGAGAAGAAAGTACAATCCCTTTTCAGACGAAGACACCAGAAACGTGATTTTACCACTTCAGCCATTTACAGAAGGTGGATGTCACTTTCCCTTTCTTCTGAACAAAAACTTCTTTGATGGCTCACCATCCTGTGAGCTCAATAAACCAAAAGGTAGCAGTGGTTCCTCTGCTTTAAACGGAGACTAGTCTCTGCAGTGTGAATTGGGTGTGCTAACAACAAACACACCAAACCTGACTGCTGGGGATTTTAAGCCTAGAAAGGCTTTGTGGATCCCATAGGAACTTCAGACTCATCCCACACTCAATGGAGGATGTAGCAGCTCTGAAAATGGATACAAGCAGGACTGCCAAGGCCAGGCAAAAGTGCAAGCACTTCAGTGTTCACTTCTGATGAGGAGTTAGGCACATCACTTGTGCCTCAGTTACACCTGTGTGGCATCTGAAGTACTCAAGTGTCTTTCTGCATCTGGGCATGAGTGTTAGAGATAACATTAACAACACATAAACAGAAGCCCTGCATGGCCTGGAGTGTCAAACAGTGACTCCTTAGCAATGAATAACTTCTGAGCAGTGTAGGCTGGATCACAGAAAGAGATGCTGAGAGTATACAAGTCATTTTGTGACTTTGTAGTGGCTGCTTGTGCAAAGGATATATTTTCGAGTGTATCCAGTACTACAGAAGCCTTGCAGCTGCTTCTGAGTCATTCTGAGCACCAGAAAAGGTGATGAACATTATAGGAAATGATCTCCAGTTACTTCAAAATATTATTCTGGAATGGAAACTTCTGTGAGTTATTTGCTCTAGGAGGTATTTTGTGGTTATTAGGCTCATTTCTGTTCTGTTTTTGCAGAAAAGCACTGCCTACTCCTGCCCACGACTCTGCAATGATAGGCACAGCTGCATCCCATGAAGACTATCCAAAGCATCATTAAAGAAAGCCAATAAACAAAACAACAAATTATAGCTTGCTCAGCAGATGCTGAAGATAGTGTCTTATGCTGGCACATGGTGGAATTCTTTCTCCTTACACCATTACAGCGAATATTCATCAAAGCTCTCACAAATCAGACTTTATCACCTGAGAGAACCAGACCCAATTATTACAAACTGAGCCAGAGGATCCACTCAGCAGCCTCAGCACCATTCTGCTGACTGCTCTCAGTTCTCCTCTCTCTCTCCATGCTTCCAGGACAATGGTCTGTTTCTTCCTGGATTAGTATATCTCAGCTGTTCAGCCCAGGGATGCTACAAGATCACATAAGTGCTTCCAGGGAGCTGGGAGCTGGGAGCTGAGACATACAGACCAAGCAGTTGGGACTACTTGCTGATTGCAAATGCAGTGAAGATATAAAACACCAACCTTGCAAATTTTCAGAGAAAATTTTCATGATGCTGACTTCCATTCCATTGCAGTCTAATACCTCAAAGGAAATGGTAAAAGGTTCTTGTCTTAGGCAATTAAGTCTCACCTGCTGAACAAAGCTTAACAAAGCAGACTGCTGTGAGTAGCTTTTCCTGGGCAAGAAGACAGCCTCATCGTAAGGCCTTGCTCTCTCACATGTCTATGATTCCTGACAGATTACAGTTAGCCAAGTAATTAAGGTAAAAAAAAGTAGCTTAAATGGGAACCCAAAACTGTGAGAAAGGAGAATCATTATAAACAGTGCAGACTATATTAACGGATTACAGTAAAAAGCAAAAAAAGTCTCAGGAGGATTAAAGTGTTAAATAGTAGCTAAATGGCAAAGAGAGAGTGAGAAGACAGTCTAATGCCTCTTCTCTTTTCTTCTTCTTTTACTTTATCTTTGTAATCCAGATGTAGCAGCAATTTTTGGATGCCTGATGCCCTGGTGTGTGAAAATTTGGTGCATTTTTATGAGATTAATTTCCCCAACAGGGATGGGGTCAGGTGAGGGAGTTCCGTAACTTCTTACTGCCAGACAGCCACTAGGACATTGGCAGAGGTCTCAGCACAGGTCTGACCCCTTGCTCTCCCTTTCTCCGGGAGGGAGTGCTTGCAGGAGGGAATGGTTGTGCCATATGGCTGGAGCTGGGCAGTCCTGTGAGTACTGCTGTTTATTTGGTGAGGGTAGAGGTGACAGAAAACAATCCTTTTAGTATCTGGTATCAAAGGAGAAGGACACCCTTAAAAGAAAGAAACAGAGAAGACTTGTCTGAAAATGAAGCATGGATTTGTCAGAGGGCACCTTATACGCCCCTATGGCGTGGTAACCCAAAAAAAGATGTATTTCATCAGGAAGTAGTTTATGACCACAGCTGATTTACAAGGTGAGTCACTGAAGCACATACTCTAAAAGAAGGCAGTGCCCAGTAAAAATTGACTACATGTGGCAAACCACACACCAGCCCTGCCTCAAAATCATCTGTGCTGGCCACATTCCTGTGTCCAGCCTATGGACCAAACCTAACCCAGAGTGAGAGAACTCTCAGGCTTGGCAATGCCTGTGACAAGATTTTAGCTTAGATTCAGCTAATTTATCAAGCTATTTGCACTGTGGGCCTTTGTCACTTGAGTGAGGAAAAGAGACCAGCTGAGAATTTGTGTTTAAATATAATTAAGCCTGTCAAGCAACAGTGCTCCTCAGTGGGGGGTGTGAAAACAGGAATCAAGGAACTTGTCATGAAACAGCAAGGTCAAATACACACCAGCCCTGTCCAAGCTCTGCTTCCAGCTCCAGGCTCTGGGGTGGCAAAAGAGGAACAGGAGAACTCTGAAAGGAGTTCTTCTCTCTGAAAGGAGAAGGCAGCAGTGGGGAGAGCTGAGGAAGCCATGCTGCAGGGGCGGGAGCAGGCAGATGCCAGCTCCTGGGGCTTGCATTTCCCGAGGCAAACATCCCTTCTTGTTTTTACTCTGCTGCTACCCACCACCAGGGAGCCAGTCTGCCCGTGCATGTATCTAGCTCCAAAATCAGCCACCTCCACAAGTTTTTCCCAGCTTTCCCCAGGTCTGCCTTCGGGCAGCTGCCTCTGGGCAGGGAAATTTACCCCCTTTCAGGCACAGGGATGGGAGCAGTGCCAGGGCCACCTTTGCACATCCTGCTCCATACACAGTCGGCTCGTAGCTGCCTAGCTACACCAACCCTTAAAAAAATCAGTCCAGGAAAAACACCTCCTTAAATAGCGGTGATTTGGGTGATTTTAAAATGCCACCACGCTGCTGCACGGATCTCCTGCCTGTGGCTGAAGTTTTCAGTGCTGGCATTCACTTCCCATTAGTACTGAATTCTGTGGCTCCGGCTCTGTGTATTACTTTGAAAATTTGCCCATTTGTACCTTCCAAGATCTATCAGCTCAGTTTACTGACACAATCAACGCTTACTGTTTTCAGTTCTGCAGAGCCCGGATAGCTGAACAGCGAGCTGTATCTACTTTTGCAGTATCATCAAAATTGCCAGCTACATTTTGAGCTCTGATGCCTTATTATTGCAGTGAAGATATGAGGAATAAAATTTTTTTTTAAAAAGTTTTCTTTTTTTATTTCCAGTACCCATATGATTCTTGAAACTGCCATTGAAACAAAACATACCCACTCCCACGATCCCCAAAAAAGGAACGTATTTTTCGTGAATGACAAATGAGCTTCTCAACACAAGAATTAATTAGTTTAGGAAGAACCAATGTATCAGTATCATGTTTCCTTTAACTCCATGTGGAATTCTCAAAAAAACTGTCATTATTTTGAGCACAAATTTTGCCACCCATGATTGTATGAAGTTAGTAACTGAACATCCTGATGTAACCCAAACTTCAACTCTTTTAGCATCCCCTATGTATTTAATTGAAAGTACAAATAAACACGGTATCGACAGTTCTTTGCAAAAGCCAGGCACCCCCACAAGGGGTGTAAGCATTTTAGGACACACCAGGAACATCTGGTTAGAAAAGACCTGGTTAAAACAAGCAAAACAAAGCAGATGCTCAAATTCAAACACATGCAGTAAAAGGACCCTTGAAATTAAAGCCTGAATAATCAGATTTGTATGTTCTGGTTGCTGATGTGGCTTCTAGGACTCAGAGTTTGGTGCTTTGGGGCTCATTGAGCTGTGAGCCACCACAAGGAGTTCACAGTTCACTGGGGATGAGGGCTAAAACCCTTGGGCTTGAACGTCTCTAAAGGCTCTTCAGCAGGGTGATTGCCTGAGTAAAGCTTGCTTCTGGGTCCATCCTCAGTATGAAGCAGTCTGAGGCTGTTCTTCTTCAGGAAGAGTCCTATCCACCAAGCGAGGTGCTGGAGACAGTCTCCTTGTGTCAGAGCTGCTCACAAGGCTCCCAGTCAGAACAGAGGTGGAGTTTAAGATAATCTGCCTCTGTTGCCTGCCTTTCATCTTCTACTTCACACACAGCCTGTGGGCTCCTGACCTTGGAAAACAAGGCCCATCCAAGGAGGCAATCAGCAGAGCAAAAGGCATCACTCTGTTCACACACTGCTTCAGAGGAGGCTGGCTTTAAGCAGCCAAGTGTCTTAGTTCTGCACATCTGAGCCCACCACACTTCTTTAAAATCCACATACACATAGCACAGAGCACGTGTGGAGTCAGAAGCGAAGTCAAGCAGGAAATATTATGGACAGGAAGAATGCAGAAGACAACACAAATGATGAAGAAATATATTTTGGACAGGAGGTTGCTGCTGCCCAAGGAAACTCCATGGCGGTCTGAGAAACCAGAGAATGTTTGTGCAGCTGTAGCTCTGACACACTTAGACCTGTCAAGCCTCAAGCTGAGAGGTATTTGTTCAGCTGACTCCTGAACTGGTGCTCTGCAGCCTGCAGAGCAGCAGCAAGGCAGAACTTCTCTGTCTTCATGTCCATTGACCAGCTATATCCACTGAACGAGATATCAGGCCTAAGGGAGGCTCTGGCAAGGGATGGAGGCAATGGAGTTTGTCTTCCCATTGGGCCATCACTGGTTGGTACCCTCTGGTTTCATTAAACAGCACAAGGCACTTAATGTAGAGCTGGACTGGGGAAATGTGGTGTCAAAAGCCACCACAGCCATCTGTCAGGTATTCTGACACCTGAAGTTTGTTACCTTGGAAATGGCTGGATGTCAGTCCTAGGTGAAGCGACTCCCATGTTCAGATGGCAAAGAGCTTAGGTTTAACAAAAAACAGCATTTTCATAGATAATAGTAATGGAAGTATTGTTACTGTTGCTTGTTTGGCACACCTTCTAGTTTTAAAGGCCTGGAGAAACCTGACAGCTGATATGGGGATTAATGTTGTCATTTGCTATGATTACCAGCAAACCTTTCATTAAATTCATTGCTGCAAGGTAAACTGTATTTCCACATTTGCTCTTGTTCTATGGCTGCAGCAAGCTGTTAAGGTAGGACTTGGGATTTAGCTGTTTCAACAGAAATGTGGGCAACTGATTCACTCTAATTTGGCTGTCATGCTATTTGGCATTTGTTGGGGTTTTTTCAGTGTTTACAGATAATGATTACTGCACAGGCAGAGAGATTTAGCCTAATTTTTAGGGACCTTCAAGGCACAACTCTGGTTCTGATCCATCTCTTGTCAATAATTCTTTGTCTTTTGAAATGACTGAAGCACATTCTTCATTCACCAGGCATTAAATGAAACATATGACTTTGAAACATCTCCCGTGAAAATACTAGATGGAAATAAAAGGGCAACTGCTTTGTAGTTACAGTTCTATGCAGCATCAATATTAAAATATTGCACATTAAAGGTTATAGGAAAGGCCATGCTGCAGCAATAGTTTGATTTGTACTGCTTTTCTCTATAGAGTATGTAAGTCCTGTCTTAATTTTGTCAGATGATATGCCAGCTCAGAAGAAAGTATGCAATTAAGAATGAAAAAAGCACAAATAAACAGTGCCATCTTTTGGGCACCGCTTAAACTCCACATATATTAAATTCCACATACAAGTGATGTACGAATGCTATACAGGAGTGTGCAAACACACTTATCGATGTGGAAGGTGATTTTAGGGTATCAGCTTTATTGTCCCTTGAGAGGTAGTGATAGGGAGTGAAAGTCTGGAAGTCTCCATCCAGGCTCCTGCAGCTGATCACTTCTCTGCTGTGGCATCCCGGGCTCCAGCAGCATGTTCTGGGGTGCAGAACAATGCCTGTTTCCGAGGCTGCCTGTGGCATGCCCCTGCTGGATGTAAATCCTGTCAAGACAGATGGATGGCTGAATATTTCTTGTGAATTTTTCTGTTTAGAAACACAAGGAATGTGAGAGTAAGGTAGAAATGCACTGTTTTCATTTCTGTATGCGGGTAGAGCAGCTTCATATTTTACCAACACGATGTCTGAATGGATTACATGCAATATCAGACTGCAAACTTCTAGGACAGGTTTTTAATGGAATCTGTGTGAGTAACTGTCTCCCTGACTGATACAGGCTTTCCCACACTGATCTACACTTCTACCACTGGGATTGACTATTAAAACACATTGCTGTGAGCAGAAGGTGGGTCTAAAATGAGCTCCAGCCCCATTAAAACAAGACTTCTAAACCATAAACACCACCACTCTGCCCCAGGCACTGCCTTAACACTTTCTGAATGCCACAACAAATTTCATAAGTTTTCAGGAGTAACTCTATGTCCATTTGGGCATGAATTAGGTGCTCAAAACTCCTCTGAGAATCGGATCCAGCCTTGAAAGGAGACTGGATGTTCAGTCACATTCTGAAAAGATACCCATGGAAAGAGTTATAGGAGGTCATGAGCTAATTACAGGATGATAGAAAAGTGCTGCCCTTACCAGTGACATGTGTGCATCGCTGTCAGCCCCATTATGGCTGCATCACGGCTGGTTGTAAGCAAGCAATCAACTCCCGGCATCATAACAAGGGATTAGGCAGTTCTTGAAACATGCAGGAGCACTCTGGCCAAGAAGGAACTAAGGAGATAGGACAGTAGTGAATCTACTTCCAGGTAAAGGCAAATTAATACTTTGTGCCCAAATTGGGCAGTGCGATCATTGATCATGGCTGTGTTTAGTCCTGATTAACATAACCTCTCAAAGAGTTATTATTCAGTGATTCTGCATGAGCTCAGTACACAATGAGATCAGAAGGTCAAGCCCTGGCAGCTCCTTCCCTGACCTCCTTGGAGACACGGCACTAAATCCTACAGTGTTGAGCAGACATTGCAGTCCTACCCCTGGAACCACCAGAGAAAGTGAGGACAACAAGGCAGAATATTGAGAAGTAGAAGAAGTCCAGACACTTGAAGCGATTACTGTTGCAGTCAGGAGCTGAAGAATACAGACAGGCAGACAACGCCTGAGATCAGGCTGTAGGGGGAAATAAAATAATTTCTTTTGTTGCACAGAGTTTTTATGTTTCGGCTCCTGAATCTTCCCAAAGAAATTGGTGGGGGTTTGTTGTCTTTGAGATTCAGGTGTACAACACCCAGGTTTCTTTGACAGACACATTCCTGTCTCCGTGCTCTCTCTACTTTCTTTTTACTGCGCATCTCCGTGGTGGGAAGGCAGTTTACTCTGTTACATTTCCAGATAAAGGTACCACTCCTTAATGTCTCTCTGGGGAAGACCTACACAGAAAGTGATATTTTGTGGAAAGGAGAATTAGGCTATAAAGCACCATAGATCGGACAGGGGTCCAAAACTAACCCATTTAATTTTGAGATCTCCAGATTTCCAGTGCAATTCTTTACCTTAGCTGTGTGTTGGGTGATGATTCTCTTTTCAGATTAGATTTCTCCAGCTAACACTGTTCTGCCCTACATTTTCCTTCTTGCCATCATCAGATGCTGAATTTGTTAATATTTTCCCAAGAATACCGAAAGTTTGAGGTCTGATGTGCTGTCTTTATTTCTGTAAATTGATATGCTCCGTTCACTTACTCAGAGGAGTTTGGCAGCAGTGGCCGCAGCCCAGTTGTGCATGGCACACATCGCACATTGCAGAGAGATCAGCACACAGATCTGCCTACTCTGCTTACCAAGCATATCATTTGCTGCTTTGCAAACAGCAAAAGGCCTGATTAAATTCAGGGTTTGTGTGTTTGCCAACCTGACTTGAGTTCATAGTCAATGGAATCAAAATTTCATTAGAACTGGTGTATGCTCAAGAATAAATCATTATCTTTCTCATCTGCAGACTCTTCAGTGACTTGCATGCATTGTTTCTGTGTGCAAACTGCTTTACTCGAATTGTTTCTCAATAATAAATGTTGTATCCTGTTGCTTTCTGGTGGCAAGAATGCATTGTTTGACACTGTTTGGATACAGTGGATACATTTTCAAGATGTTCTTGTCTGTATCACCGTTAGGCTGAAGGCCCAGGGTCAGCCAGAGAGGTGTTCAGCTGCTGGTGGACAATGAATGACTGACCAAGGACATGATAACTGATGCCACCCCTCGCTGTTGGGACCATGAGTTGGTAGAGCCTATGACCCTAAGGGAAGTGAGGAAGACAAACGGTGCAAAAACTTACTATGAATGGAAGGAGAGTAGACAGGAATTTTTCTTTTTCAGGGCAGTAGTCGGCAGGGTCTTGTGGGAGGCTGTTCAGAGAGCCCAGGGGAGCTGGCTGTGAAACCGGTTTGGAGCACAATAACAGTCCAGCCCAAAGTGCAGGACAGAGCATCGATACAGCAGGAGGGGCCAGACTGGCTGAGTGGGGAAATGCCAGGTGAGCCCAAATGCCAAAAGAGGATATAGGAAATGGGGGGGGGCAGAGATAGGATGTCAGGGAAGAAGATGAAGACACTGTGAGAGCATGACAGAGGGAAGTGTGGTTGGAACTGGTGTGAAAAGCAAAAAGGAGCAAAAGAGCTTGAATACTCATGGAATCTGTATGAGACTCAGGACTTGTACATCCTTGAGAGATTCACCCCACACAGCGCCCTTGCCTCACGCTTACTATGTCAGCCTTGCACCAATAGCACAGAGATGGCTGGAATTATTTTAGTGGAAAAATAACTTTATTCTCACCAAAAAAAAAAGGAGGTTTTGCATGAGAAAATTTTCAATTTTGCTCAAAAATGTTTTGATTTTCTGTCAAGCAAATTGAGCAGACAGCAGCCCAGCTGTTGACTTGGAAAGCTCTTTCTGCTGTGTTTCATGGCGGCAAAAAGTCAAATCAACCAAAGCCTGCCAAGGGGGAAGCTAAAGGCCACTTCCACGTCCTTTGGTTTCCAGTCAGCTCATCTTCTCTATTTAGATGTCCGGCAAGGAAGGCTAAGATCCTCATCCTTCTGCCTTGCTGGGTCCTGCTCAGCACATCTTCACCCCCAGGGCAGGAGGGAAGGCTGGGCAGGCCCTGATATAGCTGCCAGAGCTGTGGGGACAAATCCTTGTTCCTCCTACCCCAAGAAACATGGAAACTGCCCACTGATTTCATCTGACACCCACTAATAAGATCCTTCAGATGAGCAGCCAGAAACCTTCCCCCTGAGTCTGCTTTGATTCTTGACATCTCTTCTGTAATTTCCACCTCTACTTCATATGTTTTGTTTATGTTTTTTTTTAAATGTTTGTTTGTGTTTATGGTTTTTTTAAATCCAAATGCTTTCCTTCTGAGGAGCCATCATTGCCCAGACAAGGATGACCACAAGTTGCTTCTGCTGAGTCCTTCAGGCCACATTGCTACAGAAAAGAGTTTCAGGGATGAGCTTGAGGCCAAGCCCACAGGTGGGCTCCAGGCCACTCTGCAGACAGCTCTGCCCTGTGCAGAGCAGGGCTGCAGCAGCGAACATCAGAGCCACAGCCAGACAATACACGAAGTGTGGCAGCCTGTGCTTAAACATTCATCCTGCTCCTCTTTTATTTAGCAGCACAGCCATAGCCTTTAGCACAGACCAGGACCATGCTTCAGACCACTCCAATACATGTCTATCGACCAGGGAGAACTTAGAGCTTCTTCTGAGCCCTCCTTACTCCTTTTGACACTGGAAGAGGTGATGTCTCCCTCTGGGCTCTCGTCTTCTGGGGGCACAGCAGCAGCCTGTTTTCTCCTACTCTTGCAAACTTGTGCAGCTGCTCCTGGAAGGCATGTGTGGGGTGACCCCAGAGATCTGGGATTTGCCAGTGATACTGAAAGCTGTACTCACCAGGAGCAAACAGGTCTACCTGGACAGCTGTGGTGGTATAAAGATTTAAAATGGGATTTTAAAATGTCTCAGAAACCTAATCTTCACATGACTGGCACTTCAAAGGCTAAGGACCATTGTGCCCTACTAGTCGTGGTCCATTTTATCCAGGCAGTTAATGACAGTGTTTCTCTGACACCATAAACATTTATTAGGGATGTGTTTCACCAGCCAGCACAAGAATTTTCTTGGAGCTGTTCATGCTACTGAGGTTCCAGGGAAACAAAATTAACAGTTCAGAAGTGAAAATTTTCATTTGTAAATGGATATCTAGAAAACATTTAAGAACTTACACATGTATATATATATATATATACATATATATATTCCATCATAACCCTACTGCCTAATTTGCATTGACATCTTGAGAATTTCAGCTCTTAGGTGAAAGTGGAGAAATAACCCACAGATAACGAAGTAGAGCAGACTGTGAATGGCTGCACCTTTACTAGGAGAAATTAAATGAATAACAGCTCAACACAATTGAACTTATTTCCAGGACTAGAAGGCAGCCGATGAATTCTAGTATGTGCTGAGGTTATACCAGATAACAGCATCATTTGAAATTTTACCAGATAACCCATTTCCTGCTTCAGACTTTTTATTATGTATTTCAAATGAAGAGGAAATTCTAGGTAGTGCAGCTGCCTTGCTGTGTTATACCACTCCAGTCTGCCAGTGGCTGATTTCTGGTGCAGTTTTAGCTCTGTGGATGCTGCCTCAGAGTACGATAAGCAGCACAGATCCTGGTTAATGCAGATACATCCTTTGGTTCTGCAAATGAGGCCAAATCAGAAACTACAAATATCTCAGTATCTACCCCTTGCTTGCTAAGAAGCAGTTGCTAATGTACTGTGCAAAAAAAAAAGGTCCCTAAATCTGGTCCCTTTATGATACATCCCATTTGGGTGTTTTGGGGTGAGGAGACTGATAGGAAATAGAAGGCTGCTTTGATCTTAGAGTATTTAGATTTTAGACATAAGAGAAGGAGGAAAGGTCTTCCCAGGGACAGTCACTGGAGAAGTGGGGCCAACATCTCCTTAAACACAAAAGATAGAGTCCTCTAAATCAGTGCACTAATACTGGGGAATGAGAGGGAAGGATGAGTAACCCCTGCCTCCCTTGGAGGGATGTGGGCTGTCCTGTCTGTGCTGGAAAGAGGGAAAGCTTTCCAGTGCATACAAATAGGGGTCAAAAAACCCCATTTGTCTCATCATCTGACCCACTGGGACAAGTTATTCCAGCTCCATGTAAAACATAGTTGGCTTTGATCACAGTTATTACAGTGAAGCAGAAGGATTGACCAAGGAGCTCACCAGGCTAGGGGTTACACAGGCACCAGGAAGCAATCTCTGTCCTCTGGAAAAAAAGTCATTGTGGCAAAGACTTTGAATGCCAAATGGGTGCAGGGCTTCTGAAGGGTGGGAAGGGGGTTACTGTGGGGCAGGTGAGCCAAGAAAGAGGGAGAGGGACAGGGTATGCAGGAGAGAAGGACCTTGAGCTGAGCAGAGGTGGGTGGCAGAGATGCCACAAGGGGCAGGATGTGAGCAAGCAGCCAACTCAGGAAGAGAAAACGAAGGCAGCAAAAGTCCCTGGCGTGCTTTCTCAAGCCTGCTGACCTCAGGGTTTCCCCTGAGTTGAGGAGAGTGTGTTGTCATGCAAGTCAGCCAGGATTTAGACTCAAGAGGGGTCTTTCCCCACCCAACTGGGGCTGAATGAAGGTCCTGTTTGGGGAAAATGTGGCTCAGTTTTATCTCAACAGTCATCCCAGCATTGCTCATCTTTCCCTACAGTCCTTATAGTATGGACACTTCTCATTCTATACAGCAGGTAGGAAAATTCAGAGGACTGGGTTTTTCCAGGACAGTGAAAGAATTTGAGTGCTCTGCTCCCAGGAAAATTAGTAGCTAAACCCTAGAGTTCAGCTTCAAAAATCTCAGCCAGATCAGTCATTGCAGTTGTTATTCTGTATTCAGACACTTGTGGCCAAGTGCATTATTTATGATCCTAAATGATGTCCCAGTTACTGTTTGCTATGACACTGAGTTGGGACTCACTGGGAATGTTAAGAAGAACCTGCAGGTACCAACCCTTTCTTGCACAGAAATCAATTCTCGTAAGAATCAGCACAGATATGTCAAATTGTCAGAAGAGTTAGTTTTGGTCAATTGATTCCACAGACGTGGGGAGCATCTGAGTCTGCTTCTGCCATTAGGGAGTTTAAAGAACCCACTGAGTATTCTGGTTTTTATGTATAATTTCCAAGACCTACCTACTTTGCATGGTACTGTGAGGGTTGTTAATGTTAAAATGTTTTGTTGGTGAATTTAGAAAGCTCTAAATTTCTCTTCTGACTCCTGCAAACCCAGGTAACTTTCAAACTTGCCAGAGCAAACCTCCCCCATACTTATGCAATTTATAGGAACAGAACCAGAAAAGTATGTGTTGAATGCTCCTGCTCAGAAAACTTTAAATTACTCAGCTAAAACCACATGCAACATCAATGTTTGCACCACCAATTATTTTGAAAAGGAAATACATTTCCATTTTCATGAAGCAGAGGAAGATAAAGTGATGTTTTATGAACTTCCTCTTATGTGTCAAGCTGGCTTGGTTGATTTTTGGATAGCACTTCATCGCGTTGGGTCTTTTCCAGGAAATGATAATTTACGAGCTTTTGAAACTCATACTCCCCCTCTTCTCTAGTCAGAAAGTATGACCTAGTTTAAGTTACAGCTTGAAGATGTGACCTAGTTTTACAGGTAGCCTGCACCCACTGAACTCATCTCAGCATTGTAAAATCTGGGAATCTTTTTTTCATGAAAAGTGAGTCGGACTGTCACCTTGAATCATTGTTCCTTTTAATCTGCCCCCTGAAAAACTAACAGTATTGCCTAATTTAGAAAGCTCAGGACAAAAAAAATTTAGAGGTACTTGATGTCCTAGATTTAGCCCTCATTATAAAACAAGGCCTGAGGGCTCTTCTGTAGATCCCTGCAAAGTATGGTCATCTGAAGGCCAGTGAAAGACCGCTGAAGACACAGCTGGGAAGCGCTGTGGTTGAGAAACTTGAGCACAAAGATTGGCACTGCTGACACAGGAACAACCTGGGAGAAACATCATGTGGTGTGGGGATGGCAGAACTGCCAATTTTTTGCTTCTCACACAAACAATATGCAGTGAAGGAGGAAAATGTTTCCTCACTTTCTGGTCTTCATGGATAAATGTTTGAGCACCTCTGAACACCAAGAAAATACACTGTTTTATACAGGGCCTGGGCTTATTTGTGGCTTGATGTTAGCACAGCACTTGGCCTATTTCCTCCAGGACAGAGAGCACCCGCATGCTTTCTCTCAACATTTCTACCTGGCTCAGATGGGGGCAGCTCTGACCATGTGAAAATAGAAAAATATGCACCCTTGAAAGCAAAGACAGAGGGTGAGGGTTGGTCTTCTACATAAAAATGGTCTAGCAGCTTTTCTGGAAGCAGTTTTTCTCTTAAATGCTGTGATTCTAGAAGAGTTTATCACAGCTCTAGCAAAGGCATCAAAACCTTCATGAGTTTGTCCTATCTGCTGATGACATTTTGCAGAGATGTCCACGTGGTCTCCCACTACTTTTCCTAACTTTCCACTTCCGAAAGTTTTCCGAACTTTCCACTGCATTAAGTAAGTTTCTGCTTTAAACACTGAAAATACCTGAGAGCAGTGCTCCTTGTGACAACCAAACAGATAACAAGAAGAGGAATAATACTAGAGAGAAAAGTTTGCATTGTTTAACCAAGGGAGCACTCTGTAATTAAAATGGAGGCTCCACTATGTTGAAAGCTACCCATGCTCACATCCATCACCTCAGTGGCTTTGGAGTGATGAGCCAGACTTCCAACAAACATCTCACTTCCACAGCAGAAGAAACATCAAAATATGCAGCACTGAAATTTAGGAGGGATGCAGAATTTGAGCCTTCAGAGGCACATACCGAGTTAATTTTCCTGTAAAGAAAAATTAATTGCCTTACAAACATGAGTATGGGGAAGTCATGCTGATGATTACATGTCATCTTTTTGCAAATAAATAGGAATGTGTTAGGTGAAAATGGTAGTGCAAGGGTTATTTGCATCATCTAAATCTAGGTCACATCATGAAATTCAAAGAAAACTTCTGAGTTTACCAATACGTTTTTAGCAAACACCACATTTCCGAGTACCCAGGAGTTGATAACATGAGAAATACCAGTATTTCGTTTAGCCTGGTCTTTTCTCACTTTAAAATTAGTGCTGTGGTGAACTTTTGGGTAAAGGTTATATCATGTGAAGCAAACATGTAGGGAGGGCTTTGGTCTAGCCCAAACTTGGCTGCCTGTTTCCACGGCTGAAGCAGCACGCCACTCCCTGTCACCTTCAGTCCTGTTTTACTCTCCATGAGAAGCAGATCAGTGTGTGCTGGTCCTGATGTTCAACCCAAACTACTGACTCCAAACAAAAGACCACGATGAAAGATAGTTCATCGGTAACCATTGGGCAACTTCGACTATAATTACTTTGAGAGGAGGAGCTGGTATTAAACCCATGGTACATTCTTGGTGTTGGTCCTTATTTTAGTGGCTCTTATAGTCTGTTATTTTTT
The DNA here is from genome assembly GCA_036785705.1 of Acanthornis magna. Lineage (NCBI taxonomy): Eukaryota > Metazoa > Chordata > Aves > Passeriformes > Acanthizidae > Acanthornis > Acanthornis magna. Next base: position 23,550,998 of record JAWUZG010000090.1, read on the forward strand.
CCTCCCTCTAATGGCCAAGAGGGAGAGGAGATCCTGCCCTGGCAGCAGGAACTTGCTCCAGCAGACTCTTTGGTAACCGGCCCATTCCCATTGTTGATTCAGACTGTCTCGTGTTGGGAACAAACCCACATTCGTATACTTTTTCTTTTTCTGTAAGAACTTAAATTACTTTTCATTGAATGTGTCTCCAGCCCATAATGGCCATAAAGGCCATCTGTGCTCCCGGGCATTTGGCTCGCAAGAGGAGCAGCGGATGCTGACTGGAGTCTCCTCTGCTGGTCACCTTTCAGTTTCGTAAGCATCATTAATACCTGGCAAAAACAACAAAAGGAGAACAAAAAATGCCTCCTTATCACTGAGGCAGAATTTCTGCTTGGGTCTTATTTTACACACATTGCACAAGCACCTTAGATATTGAAGTGTGAAAATCTCTGGCAAGCCAGGTGTGTAATATCACTTCTCCCTCACTAGATTATGGTCTCAAAACTTGCCATGGAGCACCTAGACGCCCTTGCTCTTGTTCCTGTTCCTGGCCTATTCCTGGCTGGGATGCTGACAAAGGACAGGTCATTTGGAACATTTGGTGAGCAAAGACATTTCCACAACCTATTTATTTGCTGTAGATGTTGTCAAAGTCATTTGGTATCATCCTTTTAACATAAGCACAAAAATGCCCAAACAAGTTAATAATCTTTATTCATGACAGATCTCACAACAGAAACAAAAACAAGATATGTCACCTATGAGTAAATATTATTCTCAGGGCTGCATTATTCTCAGTTACATGTAGACTGTAGATGCTATATTTGAAATAGATACAGTAGAAGAAACATTATTTGCATTGTTGCTTTGTATTAAAGCAGTTTTTACTGCACAGAGTGACAAATACCAGCATATATTAAAATAGTGACCACCTAAAAAAGGCTTAAAAAGAAACTGTTTCATATAAAACTGTTTATAATAATGTTATTGGTGTCAGCATGAAAACATCCACTAATTTGAAAGTGGGAAGCTAAGCCCTTTCTTACCAATGCAATATTAACCAGGATTAATAAAACTGAATGAATTGTAATAAGCAATTTATGTATTTGGGAGGAATTTTTCACATTCAGCAAGTCTCACAGCACAGCTGGGCCAATAGAGTTCTCAATTATCTTTTTTATGTGAGCTGCTTTGTTTCACAATCTCACACATCAGCAAAATTCTGCAAGTGTGCAGATGGCATATACCAAGGGACAAGAGTAAAATTGAGGAAATTTGTTTAGATATTTTCAATAAATCATGGGGCATTTCTACTTGGCTCATATTTTGGGGAAAAAAATGTTTTTTTAACATTTTTTAAATTTTAAGCCAAACTGAAAAAAAAAAAAAATTAGCTAGATAATAAGGCAAGAATAGAATAAAATGCTGCAGGAAGCAGAATGCTGGACTGCAGCCCAACACATTTTTGAGTGAAAAATACTAATCATAATATTACTTTTTTATATACAATAAGACTAATGAGGTTTAAATAAAATTATTTCTTTTTACATAGTAGTATGATAGGACTGTTAGATTTGAGAGAAAATGCAGCTTCACATAAGCAGTAATTCAATTATACATTTACAAGTGACAATAGATGGTAAATTCAACAGTTGCTTTCAGGAAATAGTAAACAAATTAAAAATACTTTGTGCTATGAGATTATGAGATTATTCTCTAACTTATTACACTCTATCAACAGTGATAGATCTACCAAAAAAAAAAAAAAAAGAAAAGCAGAAGCTCAGTCCTGGACCTTTGCTGCCCACATGGGTTTATTTTAGTTCTCTTGCCAGCCCTGTTTGACCTGCTTGGAGGAGCCCTCTCTGTCGAGCCCTGGGGTGTGCAGCACATATGCTCAGTTTCATGGGATAAAAACACAACTTAGTGGGTTGCGACTTGGTAGGATCTTCTGCTTAGGAGGGAAGCTGGCTTAAGCTGCAAGGCTGTCCGCCACTCAGTGCCTCGTAACTCCAGCCCTCTTCCAGTTAGCAGGACAGAAATAACCTAACTATCCATTTCCAGAACTGCAGATGTTTTGCCAGAGCAAAGATCTGGAGCCATGATGAGTGATAAAACATTAAACCAGATGGACCTTGTTTTGTTTTAGATGTGTTACTACATATGATACTGCACTGCAGAAAAAAAAAAAAAAATTTAGTGACACTAACATTGTAAAAAGCTACAGGTCAGGCAGGGAGCTGGTCAAATTTCCACATAACACAGAAAACTTTGTATCTGGGAGATGTTTACACAGAAAAAGAGCAGTCAATCTGTAAATTGCTGCTAACTAAAGCAATGTCATTAGTTACCAGTTCCTGGAGGGCAGAATAAGCATGTACAGGTTACACCATTTGCTGCACATCAGTTCCGTGGGATGCCAGAAGGGTGGAGAGCCCATGCTGGAGTCAGAGCAGGCACAGTAGCAAACTATGGACAAGCAAGGAAGGTCTGCATTCATAGCCAACATCTGTGGTGAACTGATTTTACCTATGTCCATGGAAGGTTGTGATTGTGGCATCCTGGTGTTCTTCGGTAACACAGTAAAGGAATAAAAATCCAAACATTTCACCCAATTAATTAACAGCAAAGAACAGGCTAAAATCCTTCAGATCGGTGGGATATGAGGCAAAAACATTATATACAGGAGAATACCTGAAGTTCCCAAAAAGTTATATGCCATGCGATCATGTTTCAGTGCTCCAAAATCCATCACCTGTGGGGGAAGGGACAGGGGGAGGAGATCCTATTTGTGAATCCTCTCCTAAAGGAGCTGGGGTCCCCAAAACCACCCACCAGGCATCCTTACTGACACCTGATAATACAGACAGCGACTGAGGGAGTTTGGAACCTACAGGATGAGGAAGCAGCTACATTATGAAGATGTAATAGTACCTCAGTAGTCAAAGGAGGATTCTGGCATTCTCTGCTGAAAGAACAACCAGGGATTTCTCATGCAGTGAATGAAACAAGATCCAAGGCTAGAAAGGCTAGAAAAATGAATCATTTTGTGACTTGCAGCATGTAGGGAGCTGAAAGCAATTGGAGTTCCTGCTTGTCTTCTGTCACAGCCAAACATAAATTGATTGGCATTTGGTGATGTGCAGTCTGGGGAAAAGCAGTGTGACACAAGAGAGCAGGCAGTAAAACAGCACATGGCTCAAGCATTGAACAAATGGAAGGAAAATATGCCCTCCCTAAACGTCATAAAATGGACTGTGAGCAGACAGCAGTAAATCAGAGATGCCCCTCACCCAGCACAAATATTTCCTTGGAAACACAGCTAGAAACCCCAGCACATTCAGACTTAAGGCTAAAAAAAAAAAAAAAAAAAAAAAAGAAACATCTGATGTTGGCAAGAAGTTTTGAAATTTGATTCAAACAACCTCAAGTTGACACAGGTTTCTCAGCTTTCCATGACTGAGCTTTGCTTTGGAACTAGTCACAGATGGAGACATTAGGCAAAGGTATGGGAATCTACAGGGTCAGACCCCAGTGAGCTAAAAAAAATAAACAGTTGGCCAAATGATCCCAAATACAGCAACCAGGAAATACTGGACAAGACACCAATACAGAAATGGAGAAAGAACAAGAAACTGCTTGTGTATATGTGCAAGAGCATTTTCTGGTTTAGGTGTGATTTTTCTCCAACCACCACAGCAAAATGCTGCACACAACCATGTATGTGAAGTTCTGTTGGAGACTAATTTTTTAACAGCAGAATACAAGTACGTGGTTACTGTCTGGAGCCCTCCAAAGCTGCTACATCAAACCAAAGGGCAGCACGGACTGCTTCATGGGTCCAACCTGCTGATTCCTTATTCCCCAAGTCCTTGCACCAATGGTTCAAAAATATTTTTGACAGCTAAAATTCTTGTTCTTTTCCATTGAAAGGCACAGCAAAGTCAAGTACTGTAAACGGGCTAAATATTGGGGAGTATACCTAGATCTGACCCACGGCTGCTGCTACCACCAGGAAAAGGAGCTGTAAGTCAGTAAGAGTGAAGGGAGCAGAACACAGTGGCAGCTGGAAGGAGCCAGAGAAAAGGAAGTGGGATAGACAGAAAAAGAAACAGCCACTGGCTGGAGCAAGCTTGGGAAGGCGGGGGGAGGAGTACTCAGGTGCCAAAATATGCAATCGTAACCCCATGTATAAAAATTAACTTAGCAAGAACATGGTACGAATATACAGATGTTTACATGCACACAAATACCCTGAATTACAAATAAACTACTTCCAAGTAAGATTTTTTTAACTTCAATTTTCAGCAAATAATCACCCTGTATCCACAGACCAAAATTACCTTTTGAAGATTGCAAAATAAGAGTCACAGCTACCTTTCTTAGCCTAGAGGACATCACCTTCTTCTCAAGGTAACTCTCTCCATTAATTGATTAGTCTACTCTTCTCATTAATTGAGTTCTGACTAAGCAATTAAATAAATGAAGCAGATGCAAAAGAGCGGACACTTCAGGAAGCAGACTTGGTTTTAGGAAGGTCAGTGGTGGAGCAGGCAGGTTTTATCATCTTGGAATGTGGGCCCAGGTTGCCTCAAATGACACCACTGATGCTTTTCAATCTGTGGCTGCTCTGATATAAAAAGCAAAGTCAAATTGTACCTAGAGCTCTATGTGGAGCTTCCTGCCTCCTTTTGAATGCATAGAGGGTAAGAAGTGACCAGGGCACGACAGGCAGAATAATGAGATCTCTCATTTGATTTCCACTTTGTAGAGAGCAGAGTGAGGGCTTGGCTTCTAATTGTTACTCCCACAGTAGCCTGCAAAGCCCCATGAGGACATTATCACATCCCTCACACCTAGCTCATCACTCAACTGGACAATTTGCAGCCAGAAGATGCTAAGGAAGCAAAAAAACAAAATCCACCATGTCCCCCAAACCATTTAGGCTTCAAAGTAGTCACACAAGGGAAATTTAAAGGCCCATATTGCATTGTGAAATTTAGAAGCTTAAAGCACTCCTAAGGAGGACATGCATGCTGAGCTGAGCCTCAGGAGTCCTTTTCCAAGCTCTGGTGGTGGCTTAGGATGCACAGGCAGCCAACAAGGGTTGAGCTCAGGGGCTCAATACACACTACAGGGGCTGTGACCTTCTCCAGAACACACTTACAACCCACAGCCACTGTCACTGAGATGACATTTAAGGCTGGTGGCTCCCCCCTCCTTCATATCACACCATCCGTGGGCAGAGCACTTGCCAAGGTCAGCTACTAAGGCTAACTTTACTTTCAAATCACTTGAACCCCCATCTCTACTTCCCCAGAGAGTGACTTAAACCCCCAGGACAGACATGGAGTAGACATTTTTCTCCCAGCCTCTCCCAGGATATCTCTATAGTGGAAAATATTATTGTGGCCTGTAGCTCCTGAAATTAAAAAAAAACAAGAGCCTCAGATTCCTCACTCGTTTCTGGTTTTGAATTGACAACTGTTGGATGTGAAACATAAATGGGAAGTCTTCATTTTCAGCTGAGTTTCCAACCCCTAAAGATGTAATCTGACTTGAAAATGGTGTATTTAGAGGTGCAGCCAAATCAAAACTCCATAAAATTCCTCAAAATAGTTGATTTGTGCCTCTGTTTTCTTGAGTTATACCATACCCAGCCTGCACATTCTGAAATCTGAATAAAATTATCAAAGCTGCACAAGAAATACAGGTACACATGAAAATAAAGGAATCACAAAGTTTCGGTTTTTCTTAGAAATATATTTTGTAAGAAAACAATATTAACATTAAAAAGAAATGTTTATTATACAGTATAAAATAATTGCTTGAATTCAACTCAGTTCCTTTACCAAAAAAATTATGTAGAAGTCTGAGAATTTGTACGAAGCCCCAATTCCTACAGATTTGATTCCTACTGCAATAAATAGTGGGCTTTCCCCACATCACCCATAGAGCACACAAACACTTCAAAACCCTCCCTCACCCGCTGACCCAAAAAGTTGCTGTCCCCTGTCCAAATGTGCTCTGAACATCACCTCAGTACTTGCAGCCCTCCCCCACGGCCCCCATGCCCACCCTCAGGCTCCATCCACCCCCCTCTCTCGGCCAAGCACTATACAAGCGACAGCACACGCTGCAGGAGTCTCCCCAGTTAATCTGTTGGCTAAAATGAGCAGTGGCCAGCCACTGACAAATAATGTATAAATGGCTGAGTTGTTCTCAGCTGTCTGTCCTCACAAAACCTGCAAAGAATATCTCTTAACTCTGCCATTCATCTGCCAAAGCTGGCAGAAGTGTACAGAGCTTTAAACGCTACAGTGGGAGACAAGAACAGGCAATGCAATGACATAAGCTTCACTTTTTCAGGAAATTAAGCTAAAAAAGTCATTGTTCAATTGCAGAATTTAATACTTGCAGATTTTCTCGTAAGAAAATGCACCTGTTCAGTAACTATAAATACCCCTAATACATTTCTGGGGCTTATTATGTATTTTTTTTTTTAATTTTATTTTTACATAATGCCAGCTTAATTACCCTCCAGGTTTGAAAGGCACCCAGTGACTAGCATTCTGGTGTCATTACTCATGGCATTGGTGTGATTTTGCCTCCCTTAATACTGACAAGTTTAAAAGAAATCTATTAAGTTAAGAACAAAGATATATATTACATTTGCTAATTGCAAACAACCTCTTATAGCTGCATTTTTTCCCATTGGGATTAAAAAGTGCACCAGTTTAACATGTCTGTACATAAAAACAGTTTAAAACATTAAATATACAAACAGCAAGAGATTTTAAATATTTTGTATCAAATACTATAGGACAATATAATTTACATTTTTTTTTACACAAAACATTACACCTGAAATATAACTTTAGATATTACAGAATATAAAAATACATACTTTTTGTTTTAAAAATGTATTTGCAGGTTCTGGCATAATGTAATACTTTAAAGGCACACCATATTTTGGCAATCTATATTTGCAATTAACTGTGCAACAATAATAACATGACCTGTAATTAACCTTTTAGAACTGCAAGGCAAGATGATCACCCTTCTTCCTGGAATGGCCCTTTTAATCAGGTAAAAGTAAAGTTGAACTGTTTAGGTGTTCTCCAACTCATTTCTGCCATGGTCTGAGCTCTCCAACCCTAATCCAGTGAAGCAAAATCAGCCCCAACTCATCATGTGAAAAGCGACATCAAATGCAATGGGATTAGTCACACTTTCATAATCTTCGCTGTTTCAGGGTCAGAATACTCAACCCCAAGCAAAATGGAACCCTAAATGCAATTTGGGAGCCAAGTTCTGCCCTGCCCTATGTTTACAGACAAAACCCATAAGGGTAGCAGAGATTAACAAGTCAGAGCAGAACTTGGAAAGAGAAGCTCAATAACATTAATTGTTTTGATTTCAACTACACCAATGCAAAAGGCACAATGACTCTAGTGGGGCCAGTGAAAACAAATAAAGTAAAACTGCTTTAAGACTAAATCAGGAGAACTGTATAATTTTGCCTTTCCATGCATTTTCAGAACTCCCACTGGAGTCTGCATGGGACAAAAATGTGTCTTTAGAGATATATGCCTTATACAGACGAAATTGGGTTGCAGAAGATTTTCAGTTCTTCAAGTTGTTTCTAGACAACTAAAAACTCAAACAATTTTTAGCACACTGAAGAAAGATTCAATCTAAATCCCTAACTTTAAACGCTCCAAAATAAGTTGCTTCTTGCGAAGAATCCAGTAGCAATGGATTTGATACCTGGATACTTATCATTTCACCAGATTTTAATTTAAAAAACCCTCCTACATTTACAGAATAAAAATGAAATTCTGAATTCCCTGACCAGTATTTGGTGCTTCCTCCCTTCATCAACACATCAAAGCGCCTTATTTTAAGGTTTGTCTTAATCACGTACACCATCAGCTGAAGCCCTCTTTTAGTCAAGTTTCCTGAAGTTTCATGATGCCTAAAACAAATATTGGCATAAAGGTAGTAAAAGCCATCTTGATTAACAATTAGTTTTCCATCATTGAATGTCATATTTGATAAGTTTGCCTGGCCTTTGTCGTGATGCCAGGATGTGAGGTTCACTTTGCGAGTTCCTGGAGATGGAAAAAAAAAAAAAAATTTAAACATTTTACAAACCCCAACATTTAGAAAGCAACATCTATGTTTTTAGAATCAATAGCTAATAGAGTTCTATAGGCAATTAAGCAATAATTATAAAAACTCCCAAGAAATTTCCTTTTTTCCTCATACACTCCCATATTCTGCTTGCTCTTTATAACTGTGTCCTCCCAGCAGAACACTGCTAGACTGTGGTACAAAACACTTGCTTGGCCTATAATTTGATTAAGCTAACCGATCATGCAACAAGTTCTACATTGACATTGCATTCCACCAAAAACTTTATTCAATCTACAAATACTTGAGAGGAACTTGAAAACTCATTATTAGTATTTAACCTGTGTTTGCAAAGAATAACTAAAATTCTGGGAAAAAAGCTAAACTGACAATTCCCCAAAGAGATAGCTTATGAAACCTTCCCATATTTTATGTTCTTATGACTGTAGTGGTAGAAAGGTAAACCTATTTTCATTTGATAGCATCAGAAAAATGAGGAAAAGCCAGTACAATTGCGCATTTTTAGTACTACACACTAATTTGCCCAGACTTTATGTAGCACTTCAAACATTTATGACATAACAAACTTCCTGATAGGCACAAGCCCCTAATTATTCAGTGTCATACCCAGAGCATAGCACAACAGATGGGAGGTGGCCAACCTGTCCTCCAAACCACCAGGAACTTCCAGCACGCAAGGCTGACTCCACTTGCTCCCTCCCCCTGCGGTGGGCTCACATAGGTACCAGAGGACTTCACCCCTCAGCCTCCCAGTGCATCTAAATCCCCCCGTGAAATATTCACTACCTTATTCTCCCAACATTGACCCAGAACAGTCCATCCCACCCCAACTTTCTATGCCACACGGCAGGGCACAGAGCCCTCTGCTCCAAGGCATGCCCCAGGACCACCAGCGCTCACAAGTGTGCTGGGGAAATGCCCCAGGTATGTTGGATTAGTTCAAAAGATGCCTCTTGCATTCGTCTGTACAGAAAGCAAGGGGAAGTAGGAACGGGGGAATTTCAGAGAGATGAGCCTTCCATAACTGCCCAAGGCAAGCAACTTTTCCATGTGAGAGGAATAGTGTAACAGTAGCCCAGAACAAAAACCTTCTGGCACTTTTCCATGAAGACTTAAGCAAAGCACCAGTTGTCAAAGGCGGATCACAAGAAGCTGCTCCCCTGTGGCTCTAGTGCAGCCAGGTAGAAATTATGAAAGCAAAATCACACAGAGAAGCCATCTTCCATGCAGTGCCTCAAAAAAGACATCTGAAGCGCATCAATTAACTGGAAGAGACACCAAGACCTTAAGTCCCTTTGCCTGCAATTATTCACCTGCAAGATATGCTGAGTTAGGGGTACCAGAGTGCACCACCGAAGCACCAGGAACAGCTGAGGAAGCTGTAGAAATTTGTGTGCACAGAACTAAATCTGGGAGAAATACTGCCCCAAGCAGGCTGGGCTACCTTCCAGATGAGGACAGGCAAGAAATCACTGCTTGGGTCAGAGGAAAGGCACATCAGACATAGGACGGGAATGTACACCTATGATGGAACAGAAAGGCATGCCACGACTGCCTGGTGGCACACCAGGTCATCGCTACAGAGATTTTATTTACCAGACAAGTAAACTTTTTAGTTGCCAGTGGAGTTGCAATTTGGAAGAAAACCTTAGAGGGAAGATTTTCTGCTGAAGAAGGGAAAAGAGAGCAAATAGGTGCCACAGTCACTTGTAATTGAGAGAGGAGCTCTGGGTGAATTTTGTTCACACTGTTTGGATGTTTAGGGGAATACACTTCGTTCACCCATGGTTAGGTAGATGGACAGGCCAAGAGACGATGGCAGATGACCCTCTGTATTCTGAGCAGCAGATTTGCACAGATAACTGCTGGAAGTCCCTTCCAAGCTAGATTGAAATGCTATGATTGTGTTAGCTGAGGCAGACGGGCATTTTGTCACAATTCAGAGCTCTGGAAGAGGCTGCCACAGGCAGCAGCACAGCACAAAGATGCTCTGGCAGGACTTGTGCCATGCAGCCTTTAATGGAAGGAGCAAGCAGGTTCTCAGCACTTCTGGTGGTAATACACCCAGATTTTGAGACATCAAAACAATCAGTACCCTGGAACACAGAAGTGGAGAAAACTGGAGCACGTAAGTGCTGGATCAGCGGTCTGACACATAACCCAAGCCATGGGACAGTCAGAAGTTCTGTAATACACTATCTTCTGTGAAATAATTTACTTTGGAACCATGAAAAAAAGAGCACGAGGTGAGTCCTGTTGACAGAGAAGGAAGTGGCTGAGGGATAATAAGTAAAATAGCCCTCTCGACAGGGCAAAATGCATTATTTAAAAATTCAAGATAATACACACTCTTCCTCAAAACTGAAGATAATTAAAAACAACGTCTTGTTTATTTGCGAGCTTGAACTAAGACTAATACAAATGAGTAAAATAAAATTAATTAGCAAGAAGGTAGATGATGTGAGTGGAACAGAGGAGAAAGGAGCCCTGTTTTGGTAATTTGTTTGCATCCTAGTAGCTTACAGGTATAAATAAAGCCTGAAAAAAGGACCAAAGTACTATTTGCTCTGAAAAGTCTTTCAGAGGCAAAGGGCAGCTAAGTCAAACCTGTAGCTGTAAATAGCTCAGAATACTACAGCATTTCCTTAGACAGCTAAAGGTATCAATTCACACTCCAAATGATATATTTAACATTTATATTTATTTCTGTTTGTGATTTTCCCCTTTAAACTGTGACTAATTTCTGTAATCAGTTTATAAACCAAAATTCACTGTTTTCATTTAAAACCTAGGTAGCATTTATAGTGAGTTTGGGTAAAAACCAACCAGCAAGCATCCAGCTCTAACCTAAGGCAGCAAACTTAAAAAATACACACAGCAAGCCAAACCACTACAGCGTCTGTGCCAAATGGTGGGTGGGGACACCAAGATCTGGGAAGGGTTATTTTGCCCCTTCCTTGCACTATCCCCCCAGCTGCAAAAGTCCACTTGAGGCTTAGTATTCTTGTCAACCAGGTCAAAGCAAAATGGTCTCTCACAGACACTGCTCAGAGCCCCTCCATGAAGGGTGTTCAGTAGAAAATACTTAAAATCCTGTTTGACAGTGATGAAGACTTTTTTTTCCTGACACTGTTTATTCTGGGTCAGAGTGATGACAGTAGAGAACCTTAAAACACTAAGAACAGATCCATCCAGACTCAGGGATGGCAGAAAACAATTTAGATGTATTTCAGACACACAGAGTAAAGAATCAGTGGAAGAAAATAGAAATTGCCATTTGCAGTCAGAGAAAACAAAATGGGAGAGGAAAAACTCCTGGTGACTCTCTGGCAAATTTTTCTTTCTTTACGCCTGTCACTAACCTTTTTGCTACCCAGCCAAGTGGGTACTGCCTCATGCCAGTGAGCATGATACCAAAGTGCCTCACAACCAGCAGCTTCAGGGTTCCAGCTATCCCCAAGGATGCAGCCCCTCACTGCTGCAATGCTCACAAGGGCTGCAGAAGCTGTGCTCATGGATTAACATCCTGGCAATGCTCTCCCAAAAGAGGCAAAAGCCAGATCAGAAGGGAGTATATGCCCAGCTCGTCACATTGGTAAGGAGTTGATCTGCAGTGAAAAAGAACAATGTCTCCCTTGCTATTATCCATAGATGTCCCTTGAAGGTTAATGCAGCAACAGTAAAAATTATCAACTGCTGTAAACTAAAGTTTTAAAATTACAGTTTACAGAAACATCCAGGTAAGCAGCAAATAAATTCCACATAGAAAAAGGTGGATTTCACAGACTGTGACACTGACACACACTCCGCTTCTGCAGACAAGTGATCTGTCTCCATGATTAGCAAATTAATTGAAACCTTCCAAAGATAAAATGCTAAGACAAGTTTACTGATACTGAATCCTCTACTGCTGATCTGTTGTAAAAGTAGGTCAAAGCCAAAATCTGAGTAAAATAGAAGCTTGGTCAAGAGGTATTTGAGCTAACAAGAAAGCTTGTGGAAGTTCTGACTGCCATCTGACAAGTTGATTAAGCTCTCTGTTTATAAAGCACTGGATTGTGGCAATGCCAATGCAATGAAAGAATCCTATCCCTCCAGGCAAGAAGCTGTACAGAAGTGCTTTGTCTTTAAATAGAGCAAGAGCAAGGTATTACTATGCAGGCTGCTAAAATCTCAGATTTCAAGTCTCAACACACCATTCCCCTTTGGTTTGGTTACATAAAACAGAAAAGCAATGTGCATAGCTCAATTAACAATGATTTCAGCACTGCAGAATGCATAAATCTTCAGAGAAAGAAGACAGTGGTGATCAATGCTCCCCTTCTTAAGATGCTCTACCCGATAGCTTCAGAAAAAACTCTGGTTTACTTCTACCACACCAACTGCTGTACTGAGAATACAGAGAAAAATCTCAACTGACAGTGCCCCAGGGTAAAAAATAAAACTGTTCTAACATATCTTAAAATTGTAGGAATGAATCTTTTCCTCTGGAGAGTGTTCCAAGGCACACTCATGTCTTGTTCCCTGATATTGTACCAGCAAGGATATTCCCAAAGCCATCTGAATACCTGTGTGTAGAGAAAAAGAGCTCTGGCAAGATAAAAGAATGCCATCCTCTTACCACAGGGGCAGATAAAAGCCACAAGAATAATATTTGTCCCCTACTGAGTAGCTCAGCCAATGTTTGTGCTGGTACACACTTGTATGTATGTGTGCATCCTTATGGCTGGTGTCCAGTGGGAGTGAGAACTCCTGATGGGCTCTACAGGCCAAAGGAAAATGAGAAACCAGAGAGCATTCAACACCGATCTTCCTTCACCTGAAAACAGCACAAAGGGGCAGGCCAGGCCCTCAGAGGCTGATCATGAAAAGTGCCAATTTGAAATGGAGGCCATTCAGTATGAGACTGATACAAAAGGGAGGCATCCTCTTTTTAACATTACTCTGCTGCCTCTGATACCTTTTAATGCTTCCAATATATTCTCACTATCAAAAGAGATTTCTGAAACCCCCGTCTGTTGCTGTTTTGCTGAACTCTTTTCATATACTTCACTGTTCAATACATTTATATTACTGTTCAATACATTTATATTAGTATTGGAAGTACTCGCTAAAAAATTGAACTTACCAGATGGAATATTCTTATCATCAATAATGAGATGAGCAAACGGCTGCTTCTCAGGTTTGTTCCTCCTGTACAGTTCAAGTCCTAATGCCTCCATTGCAGCTAGAGACAAAAGAATTGCATTATCCCAAAAAGACAAGTTTAGTGGAACTAAAATATTTCTTATTCATTAACCAATACCTACCTTTTTCTGGTCTTGGTGGCGTTCTTCCCATGGCACGCTGGACTTCCTAAAATGAGAAAGAGACATTGCTTTGCTGTTGTCTTGGTTTCGTAATAGTGCTTAGTTTGCACACTTACAATACTCTGTACATGTGTCTGGGGACACTGTTCCACCTACAGCACATTCAGATGTCTGGGATATGCATCATGCAAATTTGTAAATATATGTAACGAGCACACACCATCAAATTACTTCTAGTAATTTGGTAATTCTAATAAAGGTGAATAGGGATGATAATAAGTATGATCACTGCATTATTTATTGAAGCAGTGGTGACAGGACATTTACAACCATTCCTACTTACTGTACTTGGAATATTTCTCTAAGTGTAATGGAACAATGACTGATAAGAAGGCATCACATCAAACAATGGAATTTATGAACTGATTTAATTACTTGGAGTCTAAAGGCAAAGAAAAAGGCACTTCTATACAGGAACTAGTGTGTAGTCACTTTAACTATTTAGGATAGCTAAACTCTGAATTTCATTTGTTATGAGGTAAATGAAAACCTCCACACCTCACACTTAGCCCCCAACAGGGAAGGCTGCAAGACTTTACAATTAAGACTCATTTCTAACAAGGTACGCAGGAACTGAAGGATTAAGCATCTTCCCCATATGTAGTGGACCAAGTGGACTGGGTGGCAGATTTGGAAAGAATGCAATTCTTCAAAGCTTTCATTTTAATCATTCACACCTGTATTTCTCTTGAGAAAAAGAGACAAACAGCAGATTCCAAAAATCTAAACAGCCTGTTCTGGTTACAAGCCTGGACTGATTCTTAGTATTAAGCTCAGTTCTCAGTTCTGTCTTCTTTTTCCCCATGACACTCCATCTGTTTTCTAAAAAAATGGGGGTGATATGTTTGTTATTCAGAATACCTCATACCATGGAGCTATCAAGAAGATGTTTAGTAAAAGGAAACATTTTGCTGAAGATAACAAGTCATGTCCTCTTTGAAACCTAAGAGTGGTCCTTTGTTTCATCTTTATGCCACGCACACTGCTCTTTGCCTGATTCAATGCATGTATTTGAAGTAAGTCTCAGATTTGGCCAGATCAGCAAAGTTCCACTGTGCTCTCAATCACTGGGTGTTTCAGAATTTGAAATCCTGCTCTGAAAACACCTGAAGTCCTGCTTTTATGCAAATTTTGCAACCACAGTGAAATATGTAGTGCCTTAGCTGGAGCATTTATTACTCTCACTTTCCCCTTTCAGTAGGTGTTCAAATGTTAAACCAAAATGAAAAGCCACAGCAGTATGGAAGTTGTAGTATGACTATCAAAGCATAATACTTCTGCTGAGGTATGCTGATTTCATAGATAAGAAACACGAAGATGCTTTCTGCTCTTCATGAGACGAGAAGAAAAGCAGAAGAATCGCAACTTCAAAAGCAGCAAAACTAACATCCACCTCCTGCATTTACACTCACTTTGCTTCTCTGATCTTCCTACTTCAATGTCAGTTCTAGGAGCATGTATATGAAGTTCAATTCTAGGAGCTGCATGTCAGCATCAGCCACTAGCCACACTTGAGTAGGAAATAGGAAGATGCCAAGAAATTGCGAGTACTAGGTACTGTGAAAAATGGCAAAAGCCTCTGAAGAGAACAAGACATAAGGTAAGAAGAGCCTGGGACATGGACCACACTCTCAGATATTACTGCAGCACATCTATCCCAACCCTTTTTCCCTTGAAGGGGAGACATCTTCGTTTTCTTGCATTCTTAGTGGAAAGTTCTCAGATGTGGAGTTTGTTTTAATATCCTTTCTGTCTGGAGGATGTGATGATGTCCTTGCCTGGAAAGCCTACTGAGCAGATACAAAAAGAAAAACCAGGTACATTTTAATCTCCTATTATCTAGACTTGGTACTAAAAAAAAAAAAAAAATCCCATGGTTGGTAACTGCTCAGCCCTTGAAATCCCTGAACTGGTCAACTGCTATTCTACTTTTAACCTACATTTTTCTCAGGAGCATTGAGTCCTTCTTCTGCACATTTCCAAAGATGCCCTAGTTTAAGCAGCTGAATACCTCACCTTCTGAGACCCAGCAGCATGACTTAGCTCATCTTCCACACAGAATTACTCTGGTCCTCATGAAAAGCAGTCTGAGCTGCCCTTTCTAACTGGTGGTGGTGCTGTTCATCTGCAGCCTCACCACTCAGTAAGCAGGACAGCCACCCGGGAAAACCTGGGTGCATGACTCTCCTTGCCTGGAGTCCATGATTTGCTCAGCTGGTTAGATTATGACTCTAATAACATCAAGGCTGTGGGTTTGAGTCAATCATTCATTGACTCTTCTGGGAGCTTGTCACTGGATCAGAAGTGGCTAGACTGTGGACAGAAAATAAAATCCTTCATCAGTGCCGTAAGCCCTGGACTAGTGTCAAGTTCTTTACTTGATTCTGACTAGCCTCATGAAGTTTTGATTTATCTCTTTTTTATGTTGTCCCAGCTTCCAAAAGGAAGATTAAACACGTGAGCTACTCCCTAGAAAATAGATATGGAGTTGTAGGTTCCCTCCTGAAGAATAAGTAGTTAAACACTTCTTGATTTTATTTTTTTTTACTAGACATTCATACGGTTCCAAGGTGCTGATATACAACCTCCCCGAGAAAAGCATTTAACCATGTATTTACTTCTGACCTTAAAGGACATTTTTCAGTGGATGTCTGAAGGTAGCCTCTTAATGGGATTATAAAATCTCCTGGTATTCTTACTGCAAGGAATTAAGAGCTGTGGTTTTTCAAATCTCTAAAGTATCAGCTGCATTTTTTAGCTCCTGAATGTTCTGAAGAGTCTCATACTTACTCACAATGTAGACTCTTATGAAGGAGGCAGGAACAGCTCAACAGAACCCGTGACTAAGACACTGCTATAATGGCACAAAAACTGCTGACAAAACATGACCAGTGACTGCCATCCCCAGAACCATGTATGACAGCAAGCTGTTAAGTTATTTTTAGCAGAACTGTACACAAAAATCACACCACTCTTAATCTTACAGCAAGCTGCACTTGTACACCTTTGTCATTTGCTCACTGCCCACCAAGTCAACTCCACTGGCCTGCTTCCCGCATTCCAACCTCCTCCATACACTCACTGTTTAAACAACACACAAGGAGTTAGTCACAAAATTGAAAAACATGTCTTCCCTTCATTTAAAAAAAAAAAAAATAATGGGCCACTAAGAAGCTCCCAAACTTTCTCAATTTAAAGATA
Organism: Acanthornis magna; assembly: GCA_036785705.1. Taxonomy (NCBI): domain Eukaryota; kingdom Metazoa; phylum Chordata; class Aves; order Passeriformes; family Acanthizidae; genus Acanthornis; species Acanthornis magna. The sequence continues at coordinate 23,567,707 of JAWUZG010000090.1, forward strand.
AAAATCATGCTTTAAGTGCCTGAAAAGTTGAGAACTGCTCTCTACCTCATCCACAGCAGGCTGAAAAAATAGCTCTTGCTCTTGAAGTTATGTCCAATGCTGAGGATGCAGAGACAAGGCTACACCTGAATACATCACATTTGCAAAAGGTTTTGAGTCTCCTTTAGCTTTTACAATATCTCAGTATCTACTTTGAGGAGCTTCAAGTAGCCTTTTGAGACCAACAAGAAGAGAACTTCTCTGGACAGTCACTTATTGCTTTGGCTGTGGTCTTAAAGCTTCATCATGCACTTGATTCTTTTATTACCAAGTGCTTTAAGTATAGCTGATACCAGGAAGAAGTATCTGATTCTCTTGCCGGAAATTCAGCAATTTGAAGAATGCTAGTCAGGAAGGAAGTGAAATAGAAAGTACATGAACCAATATTCATCAGACTATAGTTTAGAGACAGCAGTACAATTTCTCTCTAAACGAGCAGTCTATTGCTTGCAGAAAAAAAAAAAAAAAGAAAAGAAAAAAAGCATGTAAGATAATAGGATGGAAACCTACAAAATTGTAGGTGAAATTTTAACAACTTACAGCAATCACTTGTGAAACCTTTACTTGGTCCATAACTGTGCTCTTTAAATGTCTGCTAAGTATATAGATCTCTTTCTAAATGCTGCCCTGGAGGTCTAGCAAAGCACTCTGTTGCCATGTGGGAGAACAGCTTACGCCTGAACTCCACAAGCAGCTAGAAGCTGGGAGCAATGCCAAGAAAAGTTACTTATGGATTGACCCAAGATATGTTTGTAGTCCTTTCTACTTCAGGCTCATAACAGACTTCATAAGGACTGTGGTTAGTGCATCTGGACTGCCAAAAGCTTTTTAGGGTTACATGGGAAAAAATTAAGCAAACAGACTGGCTAGGATAGTATATTATTTGTCTGCTTGAAAGTTTATATGCAATATTGAAAATATGCTCTCTGCTTAGTAAGCTGCTCCTTATGCAGAATTTTTATCCTGGAATATGTTAAAGAATCAATCATTAGATTTTTATTAAAAGAAAAAAAACTTAATTATTTTAGGAGACAAGCATTTCTAGGCCAGACCTTGCAGCCCTACTACACCAGTTTTCATAAGAGTACTTTCATTTTCAACATCAATCCCTGCTTTACATTTTAGCACTATGTCTACAGGTATGCAAAGAAAACTGATGAGAACTGGTGCAGGAAGCTAGAAGCTGTAACCAGACCATAAACCTGAGCAAAAGAAAGTTGTCTATTTTCATTTCCTGAACAGCTTGAATTGCAAAAGACAATATACTGAAAAATCACAAAACATAAATGGTATTTTGAAGTGTTCCATTTTAGTCACTTAGCATGCTGCCAGTTCAAATAAGGATAGTGGTTCTTAAAACACACATAAGGAGAATCTAAAGAATCTAACTTAAGGAAAGCAAAGAAAGCACAGACAACAGGCAACCTCCAAGTCCCATTAACTGGATCCCCACACACAAAGGACTAGCACAACTGCAAGTAAGCTACAGCTGCATCTCTGCTCTTCATTGTTGCAGGGTGAATGAAAGGCAGAGCTCACAGACGATGATAAAGTATAATTCTGCCTTGACACCGTTACTTTCACTTCTCTGATGTACCAAAAAGATGCAAAAAGCCTCAGGTCATCACCTCTCTATCTATCTTTTTCCTCTCTCATTGATATGAGATGACAAAGCATCCAGACCACCAGTGCAGCTGCCTAACAAGCTCCGTTGTATCCAGAGGAAATTCAGAGTCTAATTACTTTGGCAAGGGAAATTTTATTGTTCTCCAACTAATGGTCATCAGCCAAAAAAGTTATCCCTACTCACTACTTATCCTGGCCATGGACATTGCAGCATTTAACCTCCATCCAGACTGGCAGGACACAAAGCCTCAGCTAAAGCCAATGCCTTTGTTGAGTAACCATCAGCCAATGGCCAGAACGCAGGGCTTCCCAAAAACTTACTGTAACAAGCTCCTTGTTCTGTCATGGGAATCACGTGAATGAGCAGCCCAGCACCAGCACACAGCACCCATGGGGGTGCAGCGTGAGAGGCTCTATAAAATGCAGGAGGAAAGAAATAATCCTCCAGGCTTAACCCTTCGTTTCCCCCTTAAGCACCTGAAGGAGGTGGCTAGCAAAAGGGACAAGATGTGGACTCCTGTGTTTCTCAGGGTTTTGTTCACAAAAAGATCTGTCACTCCCAGTTCTCTGTTAAAAGCAAACAGCACATTAGCACAATACAAATATTCTAAATTTAACTCAAGTTCAGTTCACGCTAAAGCATATGTGAGTTCAGCTAAAATCTAATGTAGCACCCTTAATGAAAAACTGCCAGTCCTATGTGCAGATGTGAAGCAGTGAAGTTGTAATGGGCCTGATAAGCCAGGAAAACCAAATACCATAACAGACATCCGTCTGTAACAAAGCCCATAATTAGCACTAAACACTATCATGAACACAAAAAGATCAAAGGCAGTAACTGCAGTTAAAGGGGATTGTTGCATATTTCCAGCTTGCCTAGGCTTCTTCAGTAGCGCTGACTACTTTTGTCATTTGTGTTTTGGGAACCAGCTCTCATTCTCAATTCCTGAGCAAAGACCACCCAGTTACCATGCCATGGCAAAGTTGTTATTCTGCCACTTTGAGAATGGTCCGCAAAAAACTGGCAAAGTGAGCAAAACCAAAGTGGGTGCTGTCCCTCATTTTGGGCTGCAGAGTAAGAAGCAGGAGGAAATGAGAGCAAGTGCTATCTCTGTTTTCTTTCAGGCAGTACTTTGCTTGCTGATGATCTTGACTTAAGAGAATCTTGTCTGAAGATTCCTTGAAGAGTGTGGAACTGACACTTGTGATGAGCATCCCAAGTGTTGGAAAATGTATACAAATATTAGCATAAATGATGATCATCAGACCCATCCAAATGTCAGAGTGGCTAATCACCTAACTGCCATCAGTTTTCTTAGTACAACTTCAAGTCTTCCTTTCTTTAAAAAAATGAAATAAATAAAATGTGCTTGCATACAGGATTGGTTAGCCATTACCAGGTTCATGAGCAAACACAATACAATCTTGGAGGAAACTTCAGGTGTTATTCAAACACCAGAAAATAATTTATAGAACTTACCTCTGAATACAGATTTTGGAAACTTGTTTTAAGTTCAACAGGACCATGAAATAAAGGAACACACAGTCTGTGCCACTTACCCTCTGCACAGCCCTTTGCAGAGCCTGTTTCACACTTCTACAGGATTCTGGCATTAACTTCGCTTCTTGACTTTCAAAGGATGTATCACGCAAGTCTGTACTTTCTTGGTGTCCAAACAGAGTTCTGACACAGTGTGCATGCTCTTTTGAAATTCTAGTAGGGTCCATCTGAAACAAAAACATAAGCACAACCACAGTTCTTAGTGATAGAGACACTTTCCAACCATCTAAAAGTTTGGCACCTGGCTAAGTTTACTATCTAAATTTTCATTGTAAACAAAGCACAGAGAGAAAGTTTCCAACATCAAGGTTTATTTTATCCAACAAACATGTGAGATTGGAGAATGAATTATCATTTGGTGCTGCCTATTTTATTAGCTTAGACTAGATATGTGTCTTTCAAAAGTTAAAGATAAATCCCATTCTTATGGTAAAGTCAATAATCTTGGATTCCATTTTTCAGCCACTCAGTGCAACATCATAGTCATTCTAGCAGGGAACATACACAGATATCCTACCTCAAAAAGCTATTGTTTGTAAGATGACACACAAATGCCAAGCACAGAAATTCGGGGAAAATATGTATGTGGGTGTATAGCACATCATTTTCAAGAGGAGAAACAGAAGTTATCTCTGAAACTATTTTCTCACTGAAGCTGTCAGTCAGATATCACCGAAACTATTTTGTGGATATACTCATTGTGGCTGGGATAGAGTTTATTTTCTTTACAGTAGCTGGTATGGGGCTATGTTTTGGATTTGTGACCAAAGGAGTGCTGCTAACACAGGGATGTGTTTGTTACAGCTGAGCAGTGCTGACACTGAGTCAGGGCTTCTCTGCCTCTCACCCCAGCAGAGAGAGGGGCTGGGGGTGTGCAAGGAGCTGGGAGGGGACACAGCCTGGACAGCTGACCCCAGCTGACCACAGGGATATCCCATAACATAAGGCACCATGCTCAGCATATAGAGTTGGGGGAAGAAGAAGGAAAGGGGTGACATTTGGAATGATGGCATTTGTCTTCCCAAGTCACTTTATCTATGACGGAGCCCTGCTTTCCTGGAGATTACTGAACATCTGCCTGTCCATGGGAAGAGGTGAATTAATTCCCTGCTCTACTTTGCTTGTGTGCGTAGCTTTTTCTTCCTTTTAAACATTCTTTATCTCAACCCATGAATTCTCACTTTTACTCTTCCAATTCTCTCCCTAGCCCCACCAGGGAGTGAGTGGCTGTGTGGAACTTAGTTGCCAGCTGGGATTAAGTCATGACAGTGGCAAGAGGTATTGCTGTGCAAAAGAGTCACCAAAACAGCAAAAGTCAAAGATTAAAAGATGATTAAGCTGCACAACAAAACACCTCTGCTTCATTGGACAGAGAATGGTAAATTTAGAGTTACCTGCAAGACATTTTTAGCAATCAGTCTTTGTAATTGAATCAAGTATCTTTTTAAATCTTGCACCCTGTCAATTAGGTAAATTGGAAGATATTCCAAGGATTAGGATTGTACCATGACAGTTTTATTGCATAAACACTACTTTAAACCATTTCACCCTCTCTTCCCATACTCCAAATCGTTTACACTCAAGAGATTTTAACAACTATCTTTCAAGATGGCCTAGGACTCTCAGAAAATTGTTCTCAACTTGCATTTATTCTGCTTTTACTTCAGGGTTGAAGAAGGGGTTATGTACCCAAAGTCTTGTCTAGGTTCTCTAACTGTATCACCTGGCCGATTAAAGAACATTTACTTCTATCTTTCTGATTAGGTGGAAGGAACAATTTTATCTGAGAATTACAAAAAGTTATTTGTAATTGCAATGCAGGAATACCAAGACACAAAGGACAGTGCCTAGTGTTCGGTTTCCTTTAACACAGCACTGAACAAATCATCAAAAGGAAGTTTTTCACAATACCAAACAGCCAGAGCGAATCAAGCATGTTCTAACATTTGTTCACAGGAACATAAATTCAACTCCCTAACCCACATGAAAATAAATTAGTTAACTTGAAAACTTTAGGTTAGGATTACAGAGCTGAATTAAAGTCTACACCAGCCAGGCAGCCACCCAATAGTCACACACAGCAGAGAGACATTTGTTGCACAGCCAGCAGCACCAAATGCCATCTCCTCCATCACCATCCTTCTGCTCAAGTCTCCAGATGGAAAGCTCTTTGCCTGATTCATTCAGACCAACATGTGACCCTATGATCTGGCTTAGCTGTCTCAGTCATCCCTACAGATTTGGAATGAAACAGGACATAAAAGGTTCACCTGAAGATCAGAAGATGCCACAGCTTTGAGGAGAGGAGCAGCAATGAGTTACAGAATGGCTCGGAGGCAGTAACATCTTCCTGTGAGGCCTGACACAGCTGAACCCCAAGGAAAATCTGTGTATAGCGTTTGCAGCACAATGATTTAAGTGCTAAAAACTACACTAATGCCTTCTGAAGTCAGCGAGTGCAGTGCAGCCTCATTAACTGCATGAGGAGATCTAAACCAGCATCTCTGTGCTCTCATCCCCTTTGCCAAAGAATTTAATTCCTGGATTTCAGTCTCCTCTTCTAAGTCAGTAACAAGGGAGGAATTTCTGCTGTCATAATTTCCTATAAGAATAGTTCCCCAAAACCATGTCACTCCAAATATCAGGTAATCATTGGAGCCAGTACAGGGATACGCACAGGAATGAAATAGCAGAAAAGCAGCACCAGCTTTAAACGAGTGTAAAACTGCACTCTAAAAGCATCTCTCACACTATGTTCCATTGGAATTCAGAATTCAGAAAATCAACTGTAGACTAAAATGATAAAAAAACCAAGAAGCACAAAATGTTTACCAACATCTGCTAAAAGGTAGTTAATGCAGAATGGCTTGGGCTGGAAGGTACCTTTGGGAGGTCTCTAGTCCAGCCCCCTGCTTGAAGCAGGGCCAACTTGTAATTTAGGTCAGGAGGGTTAAGGCCTTGTCTAGACAAGCTTTAGGGAGTGCCCATCAATGGAGACTTTCAGCCTCTCTAGGCAAACTGTCCTAAAACTTCACCACTTCTAATGTGTAAAAAAAATCTTGGTTTTGATGTCCAGCTACAGTTCCCCTTGCTGCAATTTACGACTGTGCCTCTTGTTTTTGCTGTGCACTTCTGAAGAGCCTGACTTCTTTAAGTACCTAAAAACAGTAATTAGCATCTCTCACCTTAGTCTGTCCTTTGTCAAAGAATCCAGCCCTCCATTCTTTTATGCATTATGGTTCCTACCTATCACAGTGGTTTTCTGCTGGGCACCTTCCAGTTTGTTGATACACTTCTGATACCAAGGGTCCCAAAATAGGACCCATTATTTCAAATGTAACTTCTCATGTTGGGATCATTAGAGGCCTGAGGGGATTAATGTCTCTAACAGGATCTGGATATCTGAGTCTTCTCCCCTCTGCACAAATCACAGGATAGAACATAGAAATCAAATAACTGCCAGTAAATACTCATTTTTATCAGTAATTCTACTAGTCAGAGGCTACTATTCCAGTTTTGGATTCATCTTCTGAATAACAGGCAAGAAAAACAGGTTTTACAGCACAAGGATCTTGACATTTGTAAAGGCCTGAGTGTCCAGACTGACAAATCATGCCAGCATAGACTCACAGTTATCACCCACCAGCAATCATTCAAATGTGTCACACAATTCTGTGCCACAACAGTAACAGCAGATTGCACAGAATCCCTTGCTCAGATTATAATTTATCTGCTGAAGGCTTAAGGTAGAAAAACAGCATCCCTGCACCTACAGGCAAAAGATTGAAGGCTTAATGGCAACTTTGCAACTGATGGCTTCAGAAACTTGCAGCTGTGCAGCCCACCCCGACAAAAACTGCAGGTCTCCTGAGATTTACTCTTTGATAAGGGGAAACTGATTTTGGGACTAGCTAACCTAGCTGCTGCCCTTACCTTTTTCAAAGAATACCTAGTCTTCACCACATTTAACTATGAAGATCAGCTCACTTGCCTGAAAAGGCATTCTCAGAAATCCTTCATCTTACATCTGCACAAAGAGCACGCACTGAACTGCCATGGCTGTAAACAAGCACTACCAAGCACTGAGATCAAAACTGTGAGGAGCTAGTGATGCACAGAAAAACTTCCAAGGACACATTTTGAGAAGAACTTCTAAAGAACAAGAAAATCACGATGAAATATCAGAAGCATCTTACTAATTTGCAGGGCAGGGCACCTTCAGCAAAGTGTCCTAAAGATTTAATATCTGGAAGAAACATCAAGATGCAAACAAAAATAAAGGAGAAAGCTTTATAAAGTGTGAAGTAACCTAAATATCCTAGAGGAATTAAACTAAGGAGAGGGGTGTCTAGCTTATTTTTTAATATCCATTTTGCCTGACCTTGCAATCAGATCAGACTGTTTGCTGTCCCCAGCATCTCTCATCATTCTAGTTGCATTTCTGGATTCTTTTCACCCAATTCAAGGCAGCCAAAATGAACTCCAGCATCGTGGGTGAGACCAAATGAACTTACAGGATTAAGAAGTAATTTTCTGATGTGAAAAAGACTCAGCTGGGTTTTAAAAGACACAATACATTCCAGCCACCTTTACTATTAAATTTTGTATCAATGATGCACTGTTACAATATTGCATTAAATACTCACTCATTACAATAAATGTTTAACATTTATACTTATTATCAAACTTAAACCACTTTCCAGATGATCAAATATCTCTTTGTACTCCATGACCTTTCTCAAGCACCAAGAAGGGGTTCTTCCAGGCTTCCAAAAGATGCTACTGACCCCCAGCAAGTCATTTTTTCTGTTAGCCACAATGCTCACAAAACTTTAGATGAAGTCTGAAAGGTAATTGTTTGAAAACATACCGGAATGAAAGTCATAATTCCACATAAGCATGAGATGACAATAAAAATCTGACTTCCAGGTCACCTTTTATCCAAGTGTGAATTCTTCAACCTGGTAGAACACCTAACATTTGTACAAGCTTTTTTATAAAGGGAAAAGGGCATATGCTTACAGGTCTAGCTTAACCTGTGGGAGTTAGACACCCAGCCACCCCATTTCAACTTGAGAACTTCCAGTTTGCTTCAATGCCCTCCAGTTCAGTCAGTGTTAGACCAGATTCCTACTCTTTTGAGTTCTAAGTGCACTAAGGAAATGGACCAAAAAGAAAAGCTTGAAAGCTAAGCTTTTGAAGACTATACCTCAGCATTTACCAGTGAAAATTAAATAAAATACTTTGCCCTCTCATCTTGTGCTGTCCATGAGTGTCTCTACTGAGTGATGATCTCCAGTTGCTCCCAGTATCTAACTAAATTTTCATCGATAATGAGAAAATATTCCTCAAAGTACAATCAAAATAAATGCTTAAAACCAATACATTTTGTTATTTAATTTCCTGGATTCAGTACACTGCACAGGATGGACCAAAAAGCAAAGTTAGAATATCCTAATGTTTTTACATTTCAGAACACTATTATGAGAATATTGGTAAAATTCAAACTCATTGCTTTTTTTTTTCCTTTTTCGACATACCAGCTCATTGTCTCACTTGCATTGCACTGCATTATTTCTTGGCCACAAACATGTGTTTACCCGTGAAAACCTAGTGTCAGTCTTAGATACGTGTCTTGTGAAATTCCAAATGCTCAAACCACAAAATAAACAAAATTAAGGAAAAACCAAAACCTCAACTATTGTCTCAGCTTATACTGTGTCATGATCCAGCCCAAATGATTTTATGCGAATACAGACAAAATGTGAATGGTAAAACTGAGTCAGAGTTTACTCAGACTCTTAGACAGAGTTTTAAAGAGCTTCTAAGATGTATAATTTCTTAATATCAGTGTATAAAGTCAAACTTTCTAATTCACATTTTCTTAACTTACCAAGCAAACAATTCAAATCTTTTCATGTACAGTCTCTACTACTAACTCCTCATTAGTTTAATGAAATTAATTAAAAATAATTAAGTTCTATTATTAAAGTACAAATTTAGATAGCTGAAATTTTCACTGAAAAAGCCAAATTGAGGTAGCTTAATATAATCAAACTTTAGAGAAATCTTTTCAAAATAAAGAGGTCTGATCATGTCCCATATAAATAAAACAAATCTCTAAGAGAATGAAATAAGAATTAACTTCTGCAGGACCTACTATATTTTTCCATCTATCTTATTTCACAATTACAAATGGTGAATAAATATGAATTATCATATCTTCTTATAGTGAATTATGTACTTACTGCAGGAGTATATTATCATTCTATTTCCCAATGATGACATTTTCTCCATTAAACTTTTTTTAGGCAATGACTTCAGTCAAGCCTTCATTGAGCTATATCACCTCTTCCAGATGTTTTGGAAATTCAGATTTACAAAGGCCTCCATTCAACAGCACTACTACAAATCTGCAGGAACAAATACCTAGCAAGAGAGTTAAGCTGTCAAATGCAGAGTTACGCCTGGACCATGTCATTTTTTAAATCATAGAAGCAGAAGAAAAAGAGCCATTATGGTTCTTTTTACCCTTTGCTAGGCACACGTGAAGAACTGACATGTACCTATCAGAAAGAGTCTTTAATAACGGGGCACACTTTGATTAGTTGTTTTGATTGCATTGGCTCTCTAGCCCACTAATGAATGTATAGCTGTGCATCTCTGAGCTATGTTTTGACAAGAATGTCTTTTCAAGTTCATGAACATCTGGAGTGAAAAACATTTTCCTGTCACAAGCTGAAGTAGACATTCATTTATTTCACTGTCAAGCAAACAAGTAGCTTTAACTATTTTACAATGAGTCCCAGAAATTAGATGTCACTCTTCTGAAATATACAAGTTATGATTAACTAAGTGCTGTACTGCTGTTCCATTTTATTTTTGGAAAAATGGAAAATGCAAAGCCATTGTCAGTAAGAAAATACGAAATGGTCTGCATAACAGATTATCAGCAGCGCTACTGTACATTTGACAGTCAGTCATTCATCTGATTAAGTGGGTATACACTTGTGCAACACCTGTTTTCGGAGTGCACTTTGTTAAGAAATCCAGCCTGCTACCTCAAGATCAAGTGCCTCTACCTAGAAAGTAAACCGAAAGAATCCGGTTTCCACTCTCTGCCGACTTCAAATGAAAAGTACACACAACAGAAGCACCACTTCCATGACGGCAGTGAGACCCACATTAACAGAACCAATTAGCATCCGACAATAAAGCCAAGCAGAAATCTAACACCTAGCCCTGAGAACCAGCTAGCTGGCAGCTCCCCACTTCCTCTGAGAGGGCTCAGCCTTGCAGGGTAAGAGATGCGGCAGCGAGGGAATCCAGGCAGCCGAGCCATTTCCAAGAAGCAGGCTCCTCTTCTCTCCGAAAGCCCAACCGCTCCTCACCGTATCTGCCCCACAGCCACACCTCCCCGCGCTCCTCCCGGCACGCAGCGCTGCCTCTTCTCAAGCATCCCGGCAGACCTGCGGCCTGCCAGGTGACGGGCGGCTCTCCCCCAGAAATCCCCAGAATGCCAGAAAAAGCTCCCCAGCTGCAGTAGGTACCTATGGCAAATGCCCACGAGCACACGGACTCTGCTCCTCTGCAGCGCCCCTGAACAGCCTGAGAGACAAACCATCCCAAGCGGCGTTGCATGGTGACATTTTTTGAACTTAAAGCCATTTCTCCTGCTGGTGAAACATTCATGGCAGTCCAAGACCTGAGCCATGTCACAGAATCACAGAACATGCTGAGCTGGAAGGGACCGTCAAGGATCATCAAGTCCAACTTCTGACCCCACACAGTACCATCTCCAAAAATCACACCGTGTGCCTGAGAGCATTGTCCAAACACTCCCTGAGCTCTGTCAGGCTTGGTGCTGTGACCACTTCCCTGGAGAGCCTGTCCCAGTGCCCAACCACCCTCTGGGTGAAGAACCTTTTTCTAACATCCAATACCAAACTTTTCTCCAGCAGAAAACTGAAAGCCAATCATTAAAACCCAAAGCCCTGCAAGACTTCAGATGAAGCATCATGACTAAACTGTTTCCCCAGTCAGGGAACCTCTCATGTCCAACCTCGCTGCGAAGCCCTGTAGCCCAAAATGCACCCAATGCCCAGAGCGCTACCTGGAACCCCTCGGCCTGAGCAGCTCCAGGGACCAGGGGACAGCACCAGCTGGGCAGGGCACTGGGAGCCCATCAGCCCCACCCCTTCTCAGAGCTGGATCAACTTCAGAGACAGATAAGGGTGTTCTCAAACTTTTTCTTGTATTTTGCTTTTTAATTGATCGCCTCGATCGCACCGACACGAGCGCCCTGCCCTCTTCTGAGCTGCGCGAGGGTGGGAAGCGCCCGCGCCAGTCTCCGCTTACCTGAGCTCGGAAGTAGAGGAAGAGGGCCACGCTGCAGACCACCTGGCCCAGCCCCAGCAGGACGAGGGCGACGAGGAGGGAGCGAGATGCGGGCGGCGGGTGCGCGGGCGGCGGCGGCGGCGGGGCCGGGGCGCTCTCGTGGGCGGCGCCGCTGCCCAGCTCCTCGGAGCCGCGCAAGTACTTGGTGTAGTCTCGGCTGGCGCGACGCATCGCAGCTCCGCTCCGCTCCGACGGCTCCACACGCGGCTCCGCCGAGCTCCCCAGCGCCGGCAAACAACCTCGCCGCCCCGGCCGGGCACCTCTTATAAACTGCGCGGCCAATCAGCCCCGGGCGGCGTGCCCCTGCCGCCCTCCGCCTCCTCCCGCCCGCCGCCGCACACATCACCGCCGCCCCCTCCTCGCCTCGCCTCCCCGAGCACAGACCGGCCCCCGCCGGCCCGGCCCGGGTCGGGTTGGGTCGGGTCGGGCCCGCCCCCGCCCCCGGTGCCCCGGCCCCCGCCGGCGGGCAGGTCGCCCGCGGATCGCGGTCGGCGCTGCTCCGCCCCGCGCAGCGGAGCCCTGCGCCCCGCGCCGCCGGGGATGGGCACCGCGCGGGCGGCTCTGCCTCCGCCGCCTCCTGCCCCCTCCTCGCCCTTGCCCCGCTCAGGTTTGCGCTCCACCCAGGCGACCCCGCGAGCCAAGGCTGCCCTGAGCCCCTGGTTGCATCTGGAGGGTGCTTTACCCTTAAAATTCCCGGTATCTGGAATAAAGCGTGCATCTCGGGTGCACATCCCCTGGGCCCCTTTGGTGGGGCCAAGCCCTCAGGGGACCAAAGGCCTGTCAACCCCTCCCTGTCTCGCTCCTCTCTCAGGCCAGGCTAAAATGGGCACAAGTGCTGTTGACTTGCACCGTCCAAAGAGGCAACACAGTTCACAATCTCGTTAAAGAATGGGTTAAAGAAATGGCAGAGGTGTGCTGGCACCTGACTGCCGATGAAACCAGCTCAGAGCCTCCTCATCTCCCACATGCAGCCAGCCTGCCACAGACACATTTCTGAACCCTTGGTTAGGAACATCTTCTGGTGTTCCCCATGTCTCGGCTTGCATTCAATGCCAAAAGCTCTTCTTCATAAGGCCACGCTACAGTTTGTAGGTACTTTCTTTCTCATGGTCCTCTAGCGTCCCATTTAGGCCAAGTCTCCCCTTCATATTGTTCATTTAAAGTTTTTTTATAGTCCTTCCTGCCTCCATGTAGTCTTTCCTCCATCTGGACTTTCACTCATCGGTTTACCCACACTTTGGGATTCACCATCTCTCTGGTGGACAGAGCTTATCTGTCTGGCAAGTTCACTTTGTGGAAAACACTCTCTTAATTCCTATTAAAGTGCTTGTTGCAATGGTGATACAGGTGTACTAGGTCTGCAGCCCTGCAAAATTCAGTGGGGAAATGGTCCAGATATAAAAATTAGTTGAAGTCTGGTTCAGGCTTTGAACAACATGGGAGAATGACACAGATTCATCTTGTAGGTCATCTTGTCTGTCAAAAAAAAGTCTGAATTTCAACTCAAACACATGACAAAATATCCTGTTTAGGTCTGCCTAATCTAAGAAACTGAGAAAATTTTGCCTCCCAGAGAGGTAACAGAACCATAATTATGTGTTCCAACAAATTAAGGGAAACGGAAACTCACCAAACCACCATGCAACAAATTGCTATCAAAAGAAGCTGATATTTAGCACTGGACCCAAATAGTCCAACAGCAATTTCTTCACCAAGACAACATCTGAGAAATGATGATGAGAGCGCCTGCAACTCAACATCATCCACCACAAAGTCATTGGGAGGAATACCCCAACCTTGAATAGCTACCACTATATCTTCTTTCTAAATGCTTACTTTCGTGCTCGGAAACATTGGAAGCGTTGTGGTCTGTAGTCCAATTGGAGGAATTGTTCCTGTAACTGTGTCTCAACCTTTCTGGAAAAATTTAAAAAAAAAACAAAACCCAAACAAAAACAAAACAAAAAAACCGCCACCATCACCTGTAAAATAACCATTAAAAGAATCTCACATTACTGTGAGCTGCACCCTCCTAAATCAATTTTACGTTGGTCTACAAAAACAATTATTTCAGAAAAAAAAATTTTAAAGGTATGACTGGGGTTTTTTAGAGCCTACATAGTTTTTAAAATCCAGTCACTAATTAGTTATTAAACAATTGATAAAGGAGAATTTAGGATAATATCAGTGATGCTAGCAGATGATTCTTTTATGCTTTCCTATGAGAAGGAACACAAGAAAGACCTCTGTTTTTATCACCTTAGAATTCAAATTTCTTCCTAAGGAAGAAGAAAGAAAATTATGTCAACCCTTGCCACGTTAAGGTGCTCTTCTGGATTCTTACAGAAGGAAACAGGAGACTTTCAGTGAAGAGCTATGAGGATCTGCAGACATCCTCTTTAAATATTTTGTTACATATGAAAACAACTTTCTCCAGACAAACATGCTTCCTCCAGGATCACTGCTTCATTAACTACCTTTTTACTGGCACTGTCTTTAGTATTGCTGTCAGTGGCTCCAGTCTCCAAACTGGTGCCATATATGTGCCAGTCAATTGACACCGAATAGCCAAGCCCATCTGTTTCATCTTCATCCACAACAATTTCATCCTCACACAATTTCAGACGCAGCTCCAAGCACCCAGGTACTTGTATCCAAGTGCCAGGATGTCAGGCTCTTCAGGAGTTGCACCGTGTAAAACACAGACCTTCCCACCAAACCAAGGTGGGTTCCTAGGGCTCACTAGGGGTGCATAAATGACATCTGTACTGAAAACTTAGATTTCCTCATTGATTTCTACCACAAATTCAGCAACCAGAGTTGCCCATCAAACTCTTTGGAAAACTTACATCACCATCAACTTTCTAGACACCAAGGTCAACATAAAAAATAGCAACCGTCAAAATACCATATGCAGAAAATCCACAGACCAGCACACCTCCTTCCACAAACCATCAGCTATCCAAAACACACTAGAAAAACTGATACAGCCCACAGACATCACCTCATTTGCTCTGAGGAAAGCACTCATGACACACCCTCACAAAGCTACAGATGATGCTCATCCAACAGTGACACTCCACTAGGATCGCATATTTGAAGAAGCCACCTAAGCCTTATGCAAACTTTCTACAATACAGAGAGAAAATCCCCTGCTGGGTCTCATATACCACAATATGCAAGAAATGTATACTGGAAAATGTTAACAAGTTGTAGCTTATATTGGAAGAAAATCATACCTTGGAATGATTTTTCCTAGAAACACCCATCCTTCCCTTCAAACCACATTCATTATCATTAGCTCCATCACTGAAAGCAAATTTTGGCAGACCAATATATGCTGGCTAGAGCCAGATAGCTCAGGAAAATCATACCCAAATATTGCCACAGCCGTCATGATAAACACCTGCACCAGCAGAATCATCAAAATGTTGTATAGATCCTACACATGAGCATTCTGAAACATCACAGGCAGCACACAAGGCATTCACTGCCCTTAGGGAGCTCTGTGGGTGAAACCAAACGTCCACCACAGGCTACCTAATTAGGAAAGAACACTGACACCCAGTTAACAGCTGGAAATTTATATTGCCTAAACAGCTACTCCATCTCTAACCTTGCAGTCCTGACACTCCAAGACCGAAGATGGGCCAGAAAACTAAAATGTGCAACTCTGTTAGGCACCAGGTATTTGAGAAGTTTCCCCATTTCTCAAGTCTTGCTGATCTTTGATAGGAATTACTGTTTCCTCTAATCATTCTGCCTGTCACCACTTATACTCTTAGAAGGGTCAGGATCACCCTCTACTCCCAAAATTGAACACACTTTTCTCTCAAATGTCCAACTGATTGAAATAATCAAATGGAATTCAAAGAAATGAACTACAATCACTTTCATTCATATTTTCTGTTTACTTTGGACTCAAAGAGTAATTCATCTGCATGAAAATGAATCTGCTTTATCTAATACCTTGTCTACACAATTGTCCCTGTGGGCCTAACAAAAGTGCTTTCTTCCTAAAATATGTGTCATTCTTTGGGTTGTGTGAGGACTAATAACAGTTCCCATAAACACAGTCTTGGCTCTGTAATGTGAACTCTTGGCCCCTGAGGAGAACATAGCTCTTTGCTGTTGTCTACAGAATACTTGTGTTGCAGGAGATGATCACAAATATACTACCTGTTGTGATAAGACTGCATAGCTGCTAGGATTTTTTTTCATCATTTTGCTTTGAAGCAAAACAGGAAATTGTGTTTACATAAAAAGGCTGTGTTGAAAGTAGTTCTCATTGTGAGGTCGATTCTCATTGCAAAGTTGAAAGTCTTGAAAAATCTGAAAATGTCAAAGAGCAACAAGCCTGCAGGTCAAAGTAAAACATTAGGGGGGAAGAAATCAGGCTTTTCAATTTTATTTTGTTCTCTTTCAAACAGGGAGAATCACAACTTCTTGTCCTGACCTACACTTCAAATTACACAGCTGTTTTTACCCTGAGAGAGATTATGCAGTTGAAATATTCCATGTTGATAAAGCAGTTAAACAAGTGTTATATTCTGACACCAGAAAGATTTTTTTTCCTGTGGACTGATGTTTGTAACTAAAGTGTCCTGTATTACTATTGTTTGGAATATTGTCAGTGCAATTATTTCATCAGGCAAAGGTGGATTTGGACCTGACACAAATGTTTAATTAAGTTGTATCCATTTTGAGCACGTTTTGGACGGTAAAGTTTCCCAGGAACAGCACAGATTCTTTAGGGAATGTAAAGAGAATCCTATACTGAAACTCTGATCTACTGAGTGTGAATAGGGATGTTTTGATGCAAGAAAATAGGCAGAGATTCCATATATGTTAGGAGGAAATTAAATTCCACAACCTCCAAAACTGTTATGAAATGGACTTTACCTTTTTTTTTTCCCCCCACTTCTCCACATGCTATACAGTGGTTAATATAAGTAAACATGTAAGTGAAAAGAGAAGGATGGCAAAATATGACCAATAACAGAGAATGTCTAAATGAAAACTTAGGCTTTTATTTAAAATACTATTCTAAAACAGGCTGGGAAATTGCAATTGATACACCAGGAAATAATTACTGTATTTTAAAACAGTGGAAAAATGCATTAAAATGTCATTTAAGTTTTCCAGCAAATTGCCTTTCTGCTTCTTTCTAGTCTAGTGGGTATGTCAAAGGTGAAAACAATAAAACTGATTGCGAAATCTCAACAGAAAAAAATTAGTATATTAAAGTCTTTTATGTTTATGTAAAAACTCTTAAATTAAGGTAACAGAAGTAACTTTTTTCCCCTGTTCAGGAAAAAATTACCTGAAATGAAATTGTAGGACTGTTCTTACACTGTTTTAGAGCTGAAGACAGCAACAGGATATTGGGGAAAATACTGGGAAAACAGTTCATATCTCTCCAGGTTTGGGGAAGAAAAAAAAAAACAACCAAAAAAAACCCCAAAAAACAAAACAAAAAAAACCCAACCAAACCCCCCCACCCAAAAAAAAACCCCAAAAAACCCAAACCACACTACTTGACAGTAGTTAAAGTCCTCAGTGCCTGTTAAAAAGCTCAAACAAATTGGTGAATATATTTTTCAGGACTTAGATATTTTTGGATCAAGTTTCTCCAGTAAGACGGCTTGAGGTCACCTTGTATGGATTTGCACAATTTAGTTCTGCATTGTACAGGTTTCACACATTAGGATTACAGTACCTTGAGGCCTCTTTTGCAGAAGAGAGACTTTCTGGATATTTCTTTAAGCCAGACTTGCTGAAACATTTCTGAATATTAAATATTTCCTTAGCCTCGCTTGACTGTCATAGCACATTTCTTTGTAGTGTCTGAGTTTCAAGTATCCTAGGCCAGACAAAGTCCATGACCAAGCTAGAGGTGGCATGCAGTGCTATGAAACTCCTGGGATGGAGTAAAAAGACAAGTGAGAGTCCATCCCAGTGATTATAATCCATACCAGGAGCGCAGGCAGAGAAGCAGTTTGGTTAGAAGAGTTTGATATTGGATAAGGTCTCTCTGGTCAAATTATACATTAAAAGTGTTTCAGCTTTGTTTTCCAAATAAAAAAAATGAAACATCATACAATACAATAGGCTGATTAAATTGAAGCATTGCAGAAATAGTATTTTTCATGTAATGATGCTGTCAGAATTAGTTGAACACTTTCTATCTTATTTCACTGAGCAGCCTTTCCTTCTCCATGACTTTATGTAGAAATACGTGCAGCCCTACATTTTTATTAAGACCATATTCCTATATTGAAATATTTCAATTTACATTGCAGCTAGGACCTGTATAACTTTACCTTCCTGTGGCTGCCGTCCAAGCTGCTCCTACACATCTACTGCTCTCAGCACCGCCTAGAAATGGTGAAATAGCTCTGATGCCAAGGAAGAACCTGTTGCTGCTAGCACTGGTCAGATTGAGTTAAGGTATATGCAACTGAAAACAAATCATTTGTTGGCAGCATCTTTGCCACGGGACAGTTTTCTCACACAGGAGGGTAAGAGCAGTACTGAGTCAGACAGAGATCCATCTCCTTGCCCTGGCCTGTGTGGGTGGCAGCTGCTGTGGAATAGGAGTAGCCATGTCCAGCTGTGGAAAACAGTGTGGGTAGCCCAAGCCCTGCTCTTTGGAAACCAGACTGCAGTTCCCTGGAGCCTGTCCTTCACAGGGACGGTTTTGTTAATCAAGTGGAGTCTGGAGCTCCAGCCACCAGGCTGGAATTTCTGGATCTGAGGCTCTTGAACTGGCTGGAAAAATGGCTCAGGCTAAAAAAGAGAAAATACTCCCAACCCAGGATAATGCACTAGCACCTGCAGTTCTCCATCCACAGTGACAGGGAGTAGAGCACTCGATATCCAGACTCTTGCTGCCCAAGAAACCAATAGCCGCAAAATCAATAGTGAGTAAACCCAGCTAAGACAAGAGAATAACGCTCTGATTTCACAAGTAGGACTGGCCAGCAGTTTATGCCCAGGAAAGAAATAAAAGGACAAGCATGTAATTAGACTTCCCAGTACACTCCAGCAGCCTGTGGCTCAGAGCTGCCCTAAGCCAGTGGTGGTATTTTTTGTGTTTGAGTCTGCCTGAGCATTCTGATGGTGTGTGGACATGTGATGGAGCCTTGGTGGGAGCTGAGCCTTGGATGGGGCAGGGACAAGAAGATGTGACACAAAAAGGCGTAACACAGCAGTGATCACAACAAAGAGTATGAGTCAGAAGCTGTCAGACATGCCCAGCACTGCTTGTGGCTCAGAAGAGGGGACAGAGAGTACCAGATAGTGCAGCAAAAATCCCATAGAGATGATATTGAACAGAGAAAACCTGGAAACATGAAGTACTGGATGAAAACCCATGGGAACAGAGGAAGATGAAACACTTGGAGGTCAACACCACAGAAAAACTCCTTCTTAAGAAATAATGCCCCTAAATCATAGAAAGTCTTGGGTTAGAAGGGACCATAAAGGTCATTTAGTACTAAAGACATAGTGATACTGGAAAGGAAGTCAATTGAGATAAATTAATTGTCCACTTGATGTAGACAAATCTTCATCTTGCAAAAGGGATATGTCATTCCAGGCCATACTGGAGGAAGAAAGAAGATCTGCTTTTGGAAGAGAAAAGACAGTGCCTCTACCCTTCCCATTAAAGTTTTGACAGTTCACTCATCAAATCCCATCAAATTTCATCAACTGCTTTATTCCCACTCATCTTGTTGGTCATATCTGTAGGTGCTCTCTGGGCTTGGCACAGAGCAGCCATTGAGGAGGAGATGCTGGGCTCTCCCACAGTCGCTCCACAGGATGTGGGAGGCTTGCCTTTACATTTCTTTTTTTCCAGTGGGATTCAAGCCCACAAATATTCCAGGATCCCTAAGAAGAAATCCTAACCACATATCTGTGTGCTGGCTGAAGGATGAGCTCTCCCAATTTGCACAGCAATTTTAGGGATTTTGAAGAGGAAGGAAATGGGAAAAAGAATAATATGGGGGAGGGAGGTGGCGTATAGGTGTGTTCCCATAGAAAGCAATGTTTGCCTTAGAGATAGTATCTCTCTATCTGGAACATCTGTCTTCATCTTTCACTTCCTCTTTTCTCCACATATTTCAGTGGTTAAAGCATGGGGCAAGAGCATCTGGTTTCAATTCTGCCTCCATGAAGGCACAGAAGCATGTCCCACGTCCCCTAAAAGTAATACAATCATTTCTCTTCTGACGCGGGAGCAAATGCATTTGCGTAAGCCCACCTGTCAGAACTGTTCCACATTGCTTGGAATAATTAGAAAGAAAAAAACTGGGATTGTCCAGTTCAGTAGGATGCTCAATGCAGAAAGGAGATGGCATGAATTGGAGAAAGGTTTCTCGTACATTATGATGTGGTGTTGAATGTATATCCTGAAAGCAGGGATGCAGGGCCGAGGAGTTTCATTCCAAGTACCTGCTTTGGAGAACAGGCAGCAGACCCAGCTCAGGACAGTGTCCTAATGCTTTGGCAAGGCTAACACGAAATCTGGTGTCACAGTCTGGTGTCACAGGCCAGCCCCAGAGCGTTGCAGATGACCAAAGCCTGCACAGCAGCTGA
The DNA here is from genome assembly GCA_036785705.1 of Acanthornis magna. Classification (NCBI taxonomy): domain Eukaryota; kingdom Metazoa; phylum Chordata; class Aves; order Passeriformes; family Acanthizidae; genus Acanthornis; species Acanthornis magna. The sequence continues at coordinate 23,587,931 of JAWUZG010000090.1, forward strand.
TGTAATCTGCTGAAACACGCTCACTAGTTTTTTCCTCCTTTATCACCTCATTTGATCCTGTAGCCAGGACCACTTAACAGATAAATAAAGACTGGGGTAAAAGCTGCCCAGGAGCATTATAAAGCAGAGGCTGGTTTTACAGTCTGAGGCCACCTAACATAGCATAGCCACTGTAGCATAGTCAATAGCAAAGAAATGCACTTGTACTTGTTACCTCTTCTTGTATTAATCAGTTATCAGTAGGGCTGTAGTGCTAAAACTTGTATAAACCCTTCAACAAATGCAGCAGAACTGCACAGAATCAGCAAAGGTTTGAGGAAATATTCAAATAGAAAGCAGCAATTCCCTCAGCATCATTTAGCTTGGAGCCTGAAGAAATAGTATAGTTTCTTCATGAATAACTACTTGCAGACGATTACACCCCATTCTCCTTCATCATACAAAAGCACAATAAAAGAATTAACTGAAACAGGGAACAATGCTGTTTATTCTGCCACATTTTTTAAGATCTCAGTCCTAATTACATATCATAAAATACTTTGATGTTTCATATAAAAGCAAAGTGTGAAAATAATACTTTGCTAGTTGAGAACTTCCTACTAATTATAGTTTGAAATGTTTGCATTTGCTTTATTTCTTCAATTACCAGCAAGCTGGTGAAGTTGGGTGAGACTCCAAATACAGTGCTCTTGTTCCACATTTATTTACACAGGGGGATAGGCTTAAAGCCCTGGCGAGAGCTCACAATCAGTCCCACTCTGGTACCCACACTGAAGAAAAATTTCAAAAAGGAAGCAGAACAAAGAAATGCTACCAGGGTGTCAGAGGAGTGAAAAGCTTTCAGTCAAGGCTAAAGGGGTATAACAACTTGCCACAAATACATTAGGGGTATGAGAGTGGCAAAGGATCTTATTTAAAGTAAAGGTCTACAGACAAAAAAAAAATTAATACAAATTGTCAATGATTATTTAAACAGGAAATCAGAAGAAGTCTCTCACAGAATCATAGGTTTGAAAAGACCATAAAGATCATCAGGTCCAACCATTAACCCAACACTGCCAATCCCACCACTAAGCCTTGTCCCAAAACACCACATGTACCTGTCTTTTAAATACCTACAGGAATGGGGACTCAAGCACTTTCCTGGACAGCCTGTTCCAATGCTTGACAATCCTTTTGGTGAAAACATTTTTCCTAATATCTAACCTAAACCTCCCCTGTTGCAATTTGAAGCCATTTCCTCCTGTCCTACCATTAGCTGCTTCAGACCAGAGGCCAATCCCTGACCCCCACCTCACTACTCCCTCCTTTCAGGTAGTTGTAGAGAGTGATAAGGTCCCCTGAGCCTCCTTTTCTCCAGGCTAAACAACCCAAATTCCCTCAGCTGCTCCTCATAAAACTTGTGCTCCAGACCCTTCACCAGCTTCATAGCTCTTTTTTCACCCATTTGAGGAGTAATGTTCTGGAATAACCTATCAGTTAGAGTAGATGGAGCAAGGAATTTGTCTAGAAACCTCATTAGACAGATTTTACTTGTCTGTGAAAGGAATTATTTAAGTGTTTTGCAAGCCTTGCAATAGCAAGCATCTGTCTTGAAAGGTGCTTTCCAATCCTCCTTTGGTGACTTCTGCTTCTGGATATCAGGAACTTTCAAATACAAAGGGGAAGATTCTTCTCTGCCTGTGCAAGGTGCATGTGCCTTGAAGCACAGAGGAATTATGTGGTTTCTACCTTAGATCTAAAAAAATAAGGCTGTTTCTCGTGCAGTTTTAAAATTATAGTAGTGAAGAGTTTTATGTGACAAAGGCTCAACATCTAGGTATTGTTATCAACATGAATAGAGAGGTTTAGAGAATGAAACTGCAATATAAGATTGCAATTTTAAGTTCTGTGCAGCTTCCTTCTCTCAGAGACCAGTACCTCTTCTGCCTGTAATTAGCAGAAATCTGAATCCCAAAAAGAAAGGGAAAGTTTCATATTCTTGCAATAAAATAGATGCCACTGGTAGAAGGACCTCCATGTCAACAGTTTTGCAAATTGGAAATTGAATCTGGAAAGGAGAATTCTTTCTTAGAGGGAGAATTCTCCTCCATACTAATGCTCTGGCATTGCAGCCAACATGCACTGCAAGCCCTTGGACTGTATATGCAGGTGATGGTTTTATCTCCCTCTTTTACAGAGCAATGCCTTTCCCTGGGAGCAAGTCAATGGATTTTACTTCTTTTTGCTCTCCAGACATCTTTTAATTTAAAAAAACCAAACAAACAAAAAGCAAACAAAACAAAGCAACAAACAACACTTGGCCCACGGTTCATTTCTAGCTACAAGACTCGTCATTAATTAAATGGCAGCTTTTCAAGCCCATCACCACACTTATGGACAGCAGAGTTCAAGAAGTTCATGAACTGGTTCCCCACAGTTATCTTGAACATGAACTCACTGTTTAGTCAATGGCTTAGGAAAACAAGCCTGGACAGCTGGTCTCTGTGCTGCTTACCACAGTCTCAGGGCAGGGACAGAGGAAATTTAGAGAATATTTCCAAATGCAGTCTGCCAGATTATTCAAATCTACAATGCATCCACATAGATGTTAAGTATTATTTGCTCTGGAATTTAATGTACACTGTAATATGCTCCCTGTTTTATGGAGTGTGAAGGCTGACATTTGAAATTAGTGCTGTTTCATAGCCTGGTATCTGGTTGCTACATCTGGCTGTGTCATGTAGTCTGGGGAAGTGCTCTACCACAAGGACTTGAGCCGCAGAGGATGGTGAGACAGATGAAGCTAGATAATCTTTTTTATGTCCATGAGGGTCACTGTTTCAACACCAAGAAGAACTAAGACAAATAAACAGAAAGAGGACTCACTGTAATTAATGGCTCCAGAACACAATAAATCCAAACAGCTTCTTATTTTCTATCCGTGGCTCACTTCAGACTAATACAAAAATTTAGAGGCGAAAAAAGATCTTTCCTCTTAACTGTTGAATTGTAACTTTCTTACAGAACCACTTTCAAACTAAATATGCACACAGACAGAGCACTCCCCCCACCTAAGGTCTCTGTCTGTATGTATGCATGTCTGTGCCAGCATGTCATTTGAGAGGGTTCTTCCTTTCCCAGTGTTTCTTAATCCTAAGAAAACACCATGTCCTCACGTTAAAACTGTGCAAGAGCATTCCAAAAGTGTTGCCACGTGGACTGAGATATGAAATACAGTTTGTTCCTTCTCAGTTTCTCATGTATTCTCTGGCAATCCAAACTGATTTTCACTTTAAAGTCCTGAAATATGAGGCTTGAAGCAGAGATGGCTGCAAAGATTATTTTCAGCACAGGTTACCAGATTCACACACTTCACTGTTGCTCTGTAGTATGACAGGCTTTGCCTTCTGAAAACTGAAGATTAATCCAATGGGTTGATAAACATGACTATTAGTACTATCCCCAGCCCCAAACATGCTCACACACACATGTGAAAACTGCAATCTGGACTCAGCAATCACTTTCATCTTCCCAATGGTATGAATCTGAATCTTGCTTTACTGAGTCGTGGTTACATTCAAGTTCTTTGAGTACAACAGGTCTGATTCAAAACACACTGAAGTCAATGGAATACTTCCATTTAGAGTCAGAGACTGCCTCCTTCTCTTTTACACCCCACCTCCAGCACCCCAAGGCATCGTCTCTCCTCCTCTTTCGCTTTGGCAAAAAGGAAAGAAAGGAGGAAAAGCAGGGAAGGGGTAGGAGGGACAAAGTGAAATTCCCAAGAAAGGCCGTGTTTCTTGTGCAAGCTTCATGTTCTGATGCCTGTTCAAATCAAGCCTGTAATCCTGCACATTATCTACTAAACATGATTTGAAGAAAAACGTCTGGTTAGACATCACCCCTTGAGCCTGGTTCTTTGGTAGCATCTTCTTTACAACTGATTTTGAAGCAGTTTATCTCATTTTTTTATGGAAGTTCAGGCAGTATCTCTTTACGAGATGTGTTAAATCCCCAAACACACACACACACAAGTTTTTGGTTTTTTCAAATTTATTTTGAATAGCTGCACTCATGTGGATTGTCAGTGTGCCAGCCCTTGTTGCAAATAGCATGCTGTCCTTCTGTGCCCTGGGCCTCCTGGTTGGTCTGGGAAATGCAGTGTGCTAGGAGTTTCTGGCCTCCTTTGGGGTTAGGTATGATGGTCTCTGTTGTGCGTAAGCAAGTGGTTTCAATCCTTAATTGCAATGGGGAAGTGGTCAGACAACATACAGTCCTGGCAGGATAATGGCAAAATGTCTTGGAAGGAAACCAGAAAATAACAAATACGTTACATATGAAGTGAATATGTATTTCTAACATAACCTGGAAAATGTGTAACATATCGGAAAGCAAAATGCAAATATGTTTTTTATGTTTTTTCTTTGAAACTGGTGCATTATCTCATGCTATTCCCTTATTCCTCTTTGCAGAAATTAAAGATGTGGTCTAAACATTTTCTTCTTACATCACAATTTCACAAATCCAAACACTTATTATGAAGAAATAGATGTGGGTTTTGACTATAATTATGAATTAAAAGTGAGTTGTCAGTCATCAGTAGAGTAGCACCAAATTACAGGATTTTGCCTTGTTTTATCTAGGAGAGAGATTGCTTCATCGCAGATGAACACTAATACCTCACATTAGACAGCTCACCTCTTCCAAAGAGACAGGAAATCTTTCACAATATCATTTTGGTAAGTTACTACATCCATCTGAGATATGTTTTACTTTGCTCACTTTACAGAGGATTAAACAGGGACATAGAAAACTTAGCAGCTCTAAGTCTCTCTCTAATTCAACATGACAGCTGGGAATTACTTCCAGGAATTGTGTTTCCAGTGCTTTCTTGCAATCACTTTAGTGATTCTCTCAAAAACGTGCTAGCCAGGATAAAATCCAGCTTATGCTCCCAAACTTGTCTGTGAAGCTGATTATCTGAATCAACACCAATTATCGTGTACATCCCTGAAGGAAAAAAGAACCCAACCAACCCAACCAAAATCAAAACAAAACCAAAAAACCAAACCCAAACAACAAATAAGGAACAACCTGTCATCTGAAAGCTTCAAAGTGAGCTATTTGGCCTTCCAGCTCTCGCTGCTACTTTCAGACAAGGCTGCACATCACTTAGATTAGGACACTTCTGTGCTTTAACTGGGTTTTTTACAGGTGTGGATGCATTTTCCCGCCTGCTGACCTTACTCTGTATCCATGGTCTATTTACACTACAGACACTAAGGTGGCAGGACATTATTCACATAAGTTAAACAGGCAATAACAGCACTGAAGATGCTGGTGCTCCTTTTTCAGCTTCACCCTCTGCAGTGATACACAAAAGCTTTGTCCTCATCCCACTGCACTTGCAGCTGCTTTTCTGTTTTTTACAGAGTAGAGTTCATGCACATGAAAAATCATACATCTATGAATAGCACCTCTGGTTTTAGGTCACAGACTTTCCTGGCTATGTAATAAATGTTCCTTCTTGTTCATTAAAGGTCAAAACCTATCTTTTTAATGTGATTTTATGTGAGAAATACACAAATACAAGTAACTCCTATTTGGTCCCAGTCCAAAATAAAATATCACTTGGAAAATAATACTTTAAGACTCTTTTTGACAGTAGAAATTGCTCTTTGATTGTCTTAGAATATATGGACAAAAAAAAGGCATAAGGGTTGTAGCTTAATTGAGCAAGAAATGTATTCATTTACATCACCTGAGAGGCAGTGACAGTAATTCTTACAGAGCAGGACATGGTCTCATTTAAATCATTTCTATCTTCAGAAATAGGAGAGCTGGCACCAGATGCTCATGGGGCTGTGGAGTCATCTTGCTCTACCAGAAGAGGGGCATGTAAGCATTCCACTTCTCCAGGACATGTTTTGCTCTAAATCCATCTTGATTCCAGGGGATGTGTGTGGATCTTTACAGCAAAAAATATTTGTAGCACTTTGTGTTGCTAGCTGTTGCCTGCTCAGCTATGACAACATGAACAGCATCTCCTGATGTACCCAGCGTTACTCCAGCTGCTCCCAGAGGAGGCAAAACCTGAGCAGAGCTTTCCTTAGTCAGTCTGCTGCTGGGTAAAGCATTCTTGCACACTTCCCACAAGGCAACACTCCAAGACACTATAAAACCTGGCATGTGTGTAAATGGCTACTCCAGGGCTGGTTTGGACCTATTTCCCAGTTTCTATATGAAACTGAAGTTTATAGTTCACCTGAAGTTCACCAGCTTGTTTGAAGCTCACCATCACGTGGGGAGAAAGGAAATATCCATTTAATTAGGCCCTTTGTCTGCCAGTCCAAGTGCCTTTGCTGATATTGAAGAGGTTGCACTCGGAGGCTCTGTTCAGTCTGACAAGAGAAAGGCAAGTGAATGGATTGTAACTGCAACTGTTGTTTTGTCTATATAAAGAGGGAAAAAAAGAGTAGGGGAGAGGAGGGGGTTTATTACTTCAGTTATATTTCTGAATTAACAATACAGTACTTTTAATACAGAATTTTTAATATTTAAAAATTATTATTCTAGGAAAAACAACACCAAAACAACATCTATTGGGGGGGGGGGAGAAGAACTGTTCTACTGAGGACATTGTTTTTGTTGTTTATAACTCTTCTCACTTAGGATTGTCCAAGTATTGCGCATAAAAATATCTTGAGGAAATGTCACTGCCATTTTTCAATATATTCGAATAGTTTCAGATGGCTAGAGAAAACTGCTAAGACAGTTTCAACCCAAGATGACATTCAGAGCTCTGAAACATAAGTGAAAAGTGCAAATTGGTTTGTGCAGTTTCCATTTGCTCTTTTCACTTGCTTGCAATACACTATTTTCAGTATTAGACCTCAATACCTGGGGAATTAGTTATCACAAAACAAGCATAGCTCTCCATTCTGGTAAGAGTTTCCCAAAGGTCGAGTGTTGTTCACTCTAAAACTCTTAAAATTTAAGTTTCAGGTACAGTTTTTAGAAGTTGCATATGGTCTGTATGGGAGTCACTACTAGTTGAATTCGGGGGCATAAGAGGTGGATTAAGCTTAAAATTAACCTGAAAGTAGTTCTGCAAGGTACAGTCAACACACTGGAGAAAACAAAAAACCAAAAAAACCAGAAAACCAACAAACAAGATGGAGTGGGCAATTCATTTTCTCTGATATATTTAAAATTAGTTCCATTTACCATAGAAATTGACTAAATCTGTTTTTAACTAGCATAGAGTATCTTCCCTCCAATATGAAGAATATCCATCTGTCAAAATGAGGAAATATTACTTTCCCAAACCCCAAGTAGTCACCAAATTCAAAATGCTGAAAAGAAACCCAGAAGGAACCAAGATAAGACAGCAGCACCGCTGTTTTATTTTTGTAGTTCTTTGTAACTCAGTTTCCTGTTCTGTAATAAATTGCTTAACCTCTTACAAGATTAAGCTTATTTTCATCATTAACCTTGTCCAGTAAAAGCGAAAGCGAATTGGCAGATGCAGGTCGGTCTGTTCCCACAGCAACAGGTAATCTACTGGCAGCGTGGATTTGCATAGTATCGATGAGCCTGCAGCCCTGCACGTCTCAGTACAGCTGCAGCAGGCAGCTTAGAGACAGCTGACAGCAGGGAAGGCCTGTGAGGGGGAAAGTCCCCATTTTCCAAGCACAAGAAGGCAAGGAAAAGGAGATGAGAAGAGAGCTGATTGACTAAAATGCCGAAACATAGCTTTTCTTCTAGATCTCACCATGAGCTTGCTGGTTTGTATGGCTTCAAGGAGAAATGAGCTTTGTCTACGGCACCACAAAGATACTAAGGGTAATATTTCAAGTCTAGGCTGTGATTTTCTGGCTCTCGGTGTGAAGTCAATGCCAAGTCAGGTATGTGCAATAGAACACTGTGCATCATTGACACCTTTGTGTTTCTTGAATATGAGGTCACAGTTTGGCCATCTTAGGTAGCAGCCTAAATCATACCTCTTGAGCTCAGAAACTGTGGTCACTGCCACACCAAAATAAGGGAGCTATACCAAGAAATCTGAATGTGAGCCAGACTCACCATACCAGTTTTGTAACCTAGTTTTAGATATGTTGTAATGATTATCAAAAAATTCAAGAAAACAGAAGTGAGAGAGGTCAAGGGAGAAAAAGTAAACAGGCTCATTGGGATTCTTGCACAAAGCAGCATCCTTGCGACTTAATACTGAATTTGGAAGTGCATTTGGGCTTGTTTCCTCACCTAGGTAGATGCCAAAGGTGGTTCTGCCTATCTCTAGTCTCAATGCTCTTTGTTATAACATTCAGATCAAATCTAACTTCTTATCAGTCAGTAGATTTTTCATTCTCCAGGTTGAAATTGTTGATGTTTTATATGACTAGGGTAAGTTTAAAAAAAAGAAGTCAAAAACATTTCTTCTGGACATGGTTAATGAGATATTATCAACTGACAGACAAGAAGTCATTTTGAACTACAGATGTTTCAGTATCTGGCTTTAAAGGGTTTTTCCCTGCAATTATGCTACCCTGCCCACAAAGTCAGTTTCTCCCTTAGTACAAATGGCAGAAGCCCATGTACTGGATTGAAATGTTCCAGTCCTTCAAATTCACATTGCACAATGATGCTGAGTGCTGGGGCTTCTTTCCTTTCATTTTTTGTTTTTAAAAATCTAGGAGGGAGACACACAAATCGCTTAAGAGCCAAAAAAAGATTGCAAATGAAGATAGGAAGCATAGTACATGTATATAAACTATAGTATGTTCTGCATATATCACAATCATACACAAATTTCATCTCTAGAGTATTTTGTTATTGTTTACTTTCTGGCAAGCCTTATTTGGAGACATAAATACTTCAGGCAGGGCATCAAAAGACAGAGTGTTGTACAGAACTGGCCAAACTCTCTAGAGTCTCAAACAATTCTAGACCAGCTCCCACAGGGAAAATGTGTTGCATGACCCCATGGAAGAAATGTACAGAAATGTACCTCCACAATCTTTTCAGTCCTCTGGGCCTCAACTGTTCACCCAGCCTGTTTCGGAGTGAGGGGGAAGATCCCTGAATATCTCCTAGCTATGGCTTTTCAGGTATTTTCCCTTTCCCTTTCCCTTTCCCTTTCCCTTTCCCTTTCCCTTTCATTTTCCCTTTCCCTTTCCCTTTCCCTTTCCCTTTAATTTTCCCTTTAATTTTCCCTTTCCCTTTCCCTTTCCCTTTAATTTTCCCTTTAATTTTCCCTTTCCCTTTCCCTTTCCTTTCCTTTCCCTTTCCTTTCCTTTCCTTTCCTTTCCTTTCCTTTCCTTTCCTTTCCTTTCCTTTCCTTTCCTTTCCTTTCCTTTCCTTTCCTTTCCTTTCCTTCCCTTCCCTTCCCTTCCCTTCCCTTCCCTTCCCTTCCCTTCCCTTCCCTTCCCTTTCCTGCCTTGCCTTGCCTTGCCTTTCTCTCTTTTAATGTTTTCTACTGCATTTTACTTAAAACCAAACCAAAAGATAGGCAACAGTTATAGGCTTTAGTCATCCTAAAGTGTAATTTTTGTCTTAGTATATATTGTTCCCAAATGTAATAAAATTTCAGGAAAAGACAGATTAATGGCAAAGGAGAATATGTATTCCCATGGCCAGAGGAATAGGGATAAAAGATGGAGCAGGGGAAGGAAGACAAGGTTGGAGAATGAGAGACAGTGATGACATTTGTTTTCACAGATGAAAAGCTGTTGTCCTTTGAGAATACTTAGCATATTTATCTTTTAGGGGAGGAAAAAGAATTCCCACTAGATAGACTGAAAATTTGACAAAGGTCTGAGAAATAGGATCTTCTCAGAAGATCTTTGTCTGTAGGTGGGTAAAGTCATAATAGCTCTGTTTTTCTTGGTTTTCTTTACATGAGAAAAACTGAGTAAGAATGCCTTACTATGCATAATTGTAAGGATATTCATTTCTTGGAGTCCTTTTTACACTGCATCTCTGTCAATTGAAAGGTCAGTTTAGTTATTTTTCCCTCCCTCACATCCTATACTGAGGGAAAAAACCAACACCAAAACATGTAGACAGGTCTTTCAGATTTCAATGAAAATAACAGCTGCTACCCATCAAAGCAGCTTGCACCCAGAGCGAGGATGACATCGCCACAGTGACTGAGATTTTCCTCCCAACATGCAGAGCTTTATCTCAGGTGCTGCTTTGCTTAGCAGAAGCAACTGTTGTGATTTCACTCTCGAACCTCCTCTGCTTTGGGACTGAAAGGAAACCTTTGATTTGACTGCATCTACCAAGTTACCATGTAGATGATGGAGCATATTGACTGCAAAAATCGCTAGGCTCAGCATTTGCTTGTTTGTTTGGCATGGTGCATGCAGAAACTTTAGTTTCATATTGTTTTGGTCAGATGTAGGTTTTACATTCCCTTCTTATTGCCCGATCAGTGCACTGGGAAGACCACCAATCTTTTGGGTGGGCTCTACAACAGTCTCTTATTTCCCAATTTATTTAAATTCAGGGTATGAAATCATTGCAACAAAACCACAAAAGCCATGGAGTTTACAGACAAACTAAAACCTCTTCTCCAGTGACTTAGATGCAATTATAGTATAATACTAAGGAAGCAAATATTGTTTAGCAAGGACTTAGTTTCCCTCCTAAACCAGTGAATAAATAGGAAGACAGTCACTTCATGTATGCCTCACAACAGACCAAGCATTGATGCAGTAAAACAGTGATTCAAATTCAGCAGATAAGCTGGAAACAATCATGGACTTCCCCACTGACCTTAGCCCATCAACATGTGTCCCATGGCCAGATGTGAAGATCATAAAACACTGCAGGGCAGAGAAGCAGGCAATGGGCTCATCCACAGCATGGGACTGAGAGATAGGTGAGGCAACTGAGTGTGCACAGAGCCTGAGGTGCTTTTGACAGCTCTAGGACCCCTTACACTAAGCCACCAATGCTGGAAAATACATTTGATAAGAACATTTCAGCTGAACATTTCAGCTAGAGGTTGGAAAGGACACGTACTGTGTTTCCCAATGACACAGTAAAAGTCTTAGGTTGAGAGTAATGAATTACATAAGAGCCATAAGAGATACAGAGTTTTAATAACTAACTGGGGGTAGACCTCTCTATAAAAAAAAATCTGGCTGTAGTTGGAGGTGCGTGACATGCTTGAAACTGGGTTCAAGATTGTCAGAACCAAAGTGTTGCTGCATCAAGCAGTGGTGGGTGGCAATAGACAGCCCAAGGCCAGTCATGAGTAAGGACATTTGTCTGTGTAAAAAGGCAGCAGTGCCATTATTTTTCTTCTCCAGCTGCTGGCTTTCAGACAGCCTTCAGCAGTGTCCCAGGCTGGCAGTGCACATTTGGGTCCTGGCGTGCACAGTGCTGTTACTTCTGTTCACAGGCAGGGCATCTCCCAGCAGAACTAACGTTTCAGCTCCTGAACAGCTTTCACTAATTGAGCTCTGCACATTAAGTGTGTGGTATTAAGGGATAATGTTGTGGCTTTTTACATTGTCTGCAAGTATGCAGAGCTGCTGTGCATTACTGAGGCTTCTCAAGAGACCTGTTAACTGCTTTTTAATATTTCAACCTCTGACATGGGTGTTAATGTGGTGTTATAATTGGAAAAGTCTCTCTCCCTTACTCAGCAGTTTTGCTCCATGTGTGTTCCAAGACTTACTTGCTGACTTTATTGACACACATAATAAGTTTATTGCTTCTCCTCTTGCTCTATACTATTATTGCCAAGTCCCAGGCATGCAATCTTCAGTCTTGATGGAAGTACATAAGCTAGAAAAGCATAAAGTCTGACTTCTTTTATCCAGGCCTGGGGTTGCAAAGTCGTTAGGTAGCAAAATGAGAGGATAACGGGGAAATGCATCATTTCAATTTAAAAAAAAGTTAATCCAGCCCAGCAGTCCTGTCACTACAGGTTGACAGAGTACTTTTTCATGGTCTGTTTCTGGCCATGGAGACCATTTGTTTCCCATCAGTGTAATACTGGGCTATCCCTTAGTTATTCAAAATTAGATTTGTCTGGTATTTTATACTTTCCAGGTTTGTCCACAAAAGCCTGAACCAGAGTTCATAGAAACAGAATCACAGTTTTTTCTGAGTTAGAAGGCACCCCTAAGGATCATTGAGCTCAACTCCCTGCTGGTAGTTAGGGCTACCTGAAACTAAACCATATGACTCAGAATATCATTCAGACACTCCTTGAACTCTGACAGGCTCAGAGTTGTGAGCACATCCCTGGAGAGCCTGTTCCAGGGACTGACCACCCTCTCGGTGAAGAGTTATTCCTTGGCCCACAATTTGGCCATATTGATTTCTGCTGAAGCATGGCCAAAAGTAGCAAACTGGGCATTTGATTTTCACTTTAGGTTTAGGAGGAGCAGTGTGGCCTTGAATAAAATTACTTTTTAAGAAGGGAAAAAATAGAAGAGTGGCAGTGAATAGTTAGGATCAACGGGAGAAGTGAAGATTGCCTACCACCATACAGAGAGAGAATAGTAATTTGAAAAGGATGGGTTCAGTAAAAAGAAACTAATTTGATATAAAATGTTAGCACATCCCTAGACAAGAAAGTTACTACTGAATCACATTTCCCTGCATTCATTAAGATCGTCTTTATTTTCTTCTTTTTATGCTCCTTTTTAGGATTTCCACGGATTTGCTTCAACATCAGCTTAAGTGTTTCAGCAGAGTAGGGAAAATTGAGTTTGGGGATTTGGAAGCTGATAGGAAGGCTAAACCTAGGATCTGGCCAGTGACATGGCTGTTCAGCCACCCCAAGGGAAAGAAGGAGTCGTACGAAAGGGGCAGAGGAGGGGAAAGCCTTGCACAGCCAGGTTTGTGGCTTGTGCTACTGTTTAGGAGAAACAAGCCATAAAATAACGACTTGTAGGGGGTTTCTCACCAGCAGAAGTTATAGTTGTATCAGCTTCCTGAACTGACTTGCCACATGTTCACACTCAGTGGTACCAGCAATGGAAATGGGTGGGAAAAGACATTCGAAAGCAGGAGAAGGGGAACTGGGCCACATCATCTTCAGCTCACGTGAGCTTCAGCTATTACAAAACCACAGTGTAAGAGCTGTGGCTGTGGGAGAGGGCTTAGAGCAAGGCACACTCCTGCATCACCATCTCCAAGCACATCATCTGGCCATGAATCTGGTCTGATGAATGTCGTACCTGCATAGCCACTACTAGGGCAAAGTGCAATTTTTGAACAATTCATTTCATGCCACGCTTACCTACAGTGGTAAGAACCACAAATGACTCTCTAGGTTTTATTTCCTCCGTGTGGTCATGGATTTTCCAGCCAAGCTCAGCACCTTTCTGTGCAGCCCAATCAAGCAGCCCTAAAACCCCATAGCAGAGATTGACATTGTGCTTTCCCTCAAATTCGGCTTCCATTTATCCCAGCACTGATTTGCTGGGTTGTTTCTAAACAGTGAGTGGGTGCTTGGGCTCACTTTGTCCACGCAAAAACGAGCCTCATAATCCCACAATTTGAGCAGACCAGCATGAGCCACGGCAGCACAGCCTCTCGTGTTAAAACCTTGCTAACATCGCTAAGTAGTCTGTGGGAGAGAGCCACATTACCTTCCCATTGAAAAGTTTTGACAAGGAGAGAAGGAAATCGTCGGGTGTCCTATGGGAATGTGGGTGATCTCAGATGCGAAGGAATGAAGTGTTAATCAGTCACTGAGTTTTCTTAATGAGGAACCACATTAACTGTGTCATTTGGTATCATTGCTTGGAGGGCTCGGGAACTGTGCTACATTCATTCAGCTCTGATCCTGCACAGGGTGAACATTCTGTGCAACTGCACACCTTGCCATAAGGAATAAATATGTTGGAAAAATGCTGTGATTGATTAAGAGTGGTCATGTTAACTAGAGACCTTCCCAAATGACAACATCTGCTTCGACAAACCCTGAGAAATGGGAGTACCAGCAAACACAATAATACCAAACTCACAGCAGCAGGTGCTGACTTTGAAACAGTTGTCTTTTCATTTTTAGAATCTGTTACTATTTTGCCAATGTTCTATAGGTATGCCAGGTGACTCATTCTCCTTTTTTTTTTTTTTTTTGTTTATTTTTGGCAGACTGAAATAACATGATACATTTGAAGAAATATGAATATACCAAGAAATATCTTGTGAGGAAAATATATTTAATAAAACTAAAGAAAAAGTTGAAGGTCTGGTAGGTCTGGTAGTGTTTTTAAACAATATATTTTTGTTTCAGGAGCTATTTTTATTTTAACCATTTTTGTTAGCACAGCAAAAATAAAAAGGATGAACAAATATTTTTGTGTTATTCTGGATGCACCATTTGTGTGCTCCAGCATAAAAAAGGATTATTTTAATCACTCAGAGATGCAAGGTTTTGGATCTTGGTGCAGCTCCCAGGGTATCTGTCTGCTCCTAGTTCCAAACCATTGTGCAGCAAAGGGGAACAGCACATTTCTGGCCTCTTTCTGCACCTATGAAAAGCTGGGATTTGCTGCAAAGCCAGGTAGCACAGAAGTTAAATAATTTGGAGAAATCCTCTGCCAGGATGGTGGCTCAACATCTGCCCAAACTCTTCCCTAGCACTGAGCCGAGGCTGTGGCAGTCAGAGGGAGCATTTCCACCCTCCAAGGCTGGGGCTTGGAGGTTACAAGGGGCTCCAAGGGCAGCAGGCTCTGCCTGCAAGAAAGTCTGGTTATCATGTCTGCCTGAAGATTGCAGGTGGTGGCTTGCTGCCAGGAGGAAAAGGCTGGGAAAAGCTGATGACTTTGGGAACAGTAGCTCATTGCCAAGCGAAGAACACCACTGAACACCCTGATGGATGCAGCCAGCGCTGGGTGGGGACTGTAGTGAGGGGAGGGATGATACGGAGGAAGGGCTTTTTCTCACTTCCCAGTACTGTATTTCCAGTTAAGGGAAGTCACCATTACATAGCTGGATATTTCATGTCTCTGGCAGTATCCTGGGGGCCTAGGCATACTTCACCCTCTCCCCTTCCAGAAGGCAAGGATGCCCACACACACTTGGGCATGGTCACTTGGAAATCAGGTCTGTCTTGGGACTTTGTCATATGGTTTTGCCCCCTTTTTTTTTTCCCCCAGCACCAGACAGAAACCTGAGTACCTGTAACCATTATATGTTGGGTTTGTGGTTTGGGGTTTTTTTGCCCCAAACCATGGTCCCACTTTTTCAGGAGATGGTGCTGTGGTACCTTGATGGCTCCACGCTGATGCTGATGAAAAGCATCAGATGTGCCAACTGCCCGACTCACCTTGTGGGTGTGCCCACAAGAAAGGGACAGGCCCATCCAACTTAGTCTTGGGCACACCACAGGGAGGGGATGGGGCATAGTGACACAGTTCTATAGGGCAGCATCATTCCAGCCAGGCAGGGTTGAACCCTGCCCTGTCCTTTCAGCACAAAGACAGGTAGGAGTTTGCTGTCTCCTCTGTTCCTTTACCTGCCACTGAGTGTAACCTAAGAAGTGGGAAACTGAAGCAGAGCATTGATTATTGGGTAGAAACCTGGGTGATCAGGAGTCTGGAATGAGTTCTGTTTCCTCAGCTGTTGGTTAGCTGCATCTATGAAATGATGCTCTGAACAAGAAGTCGCACTCTCTGTTTTTAGATATTTAACTTGGCAGGCACTGAACTGCTTTCAAGCTAAATAATGAAGATGTTTTCAAATAGAGATGTTGTGCGCTCACTGAGAAAATTCATTAAGAAAGAAACAGTCTCTTTAAAAATGCCATAATACAATACTGCACTGCAATGATGCAGGAAATCCTTACATTTACTGTATTACCAAACAAGTAGAAAGAGAAGCTTGGAGGAGGCTAAGCCCATCTATTTGTTATCTTACATATTGTTTGGAAAAAGAAAATCAATCCTGCAGTTTGGGTATGTGTTATCTTGGAAGCTCTAAGCCTCAGGCACAGACAAGAAATATATGTATATATATATATAAATTACAAAATGGGACAAATTCAGGTGTCATTTTCACTTTCTTTTACTGTTTGGAAGATTAGCTGGCTAAGCAAAACACTTCTGTATCTCTGGGTAACAAAGTAGGATTTGGCTTTTCTTCAGGGTTGTGGGTGTTCACTGTGGATTTACTGACACATTCTTGTGTGCTTTAGGGGGAAATTGTCTTAGTGTGGGATGGACAGAAAGGGTTAAGAAGCCACTGCTTTTATGTGAGATAATATTTTTTTTCTCTATTTCATTTTCGCTGTACAGCAAAGTAGTTGTTTTGCTTTCTCCTGTTAATGAACTGGGCACTGCCATCTTGTGGGGATTTTTAGCAAGTGAAATTATTCTTGAAAATCTGCAAAGGGCAGGAATAAAAGCTATCCATGAAGATCTTACCAACAGATTGCTTTCCACCTCCATTATGATGCCTCTGTTTACATCTGCAGACTTTGGTTGTGTAAACCTAAAAATGCAATTAATAAATCTATATTAAAAATGTAATATAATTTTAAAAGCATATCTCTATCTCTTCCTACCTTTTTTTTTTTTTTTTTGTATGGAGATTTACCAGTATCACATGAATTTTGCCATCACAGTATTTCCCTGCACATTTCTGAGACCACCTTCACAGACCATGAGCTCAAAATCCAGTAATTGTATTTAAAGGTTGTTGATTCATGGACTCATGGTGGATGGGCGATTCTGTGAAGATATCCTGGATCCAAATGTATCAGCTCTTTCTGACAGGTATATATTGAAGAGCCGTTCTTTGAATTCTCTTTTAGGCAACCTCTGTGAGACAGCATCATTTGAAACACTCTAAGATGAAACCAGGATCCTGAGATATTTCAGTCTCAAGACTGCTTAGCATGGTTCTCCTGCAGAGAAAGATGCTGATACAGTTTCCCTTTATGAAAATTGATGAGTAAAGCATAAATTTAAAGAGAGTTTCTCCTGTTGTCTAATGAATCACTTTTTACACAGGCAGATACTGATGAGACCAGGGAGTACCATTTTAAAAGAAGGGAGAAGAGATTTAGGTAAGCTATTAGGAAAAAAAATTTACCCAGAGGGCTGTGAGGCACTGTCACAGGCTGCTCAGGGAAGCTGTGAATGCCCCATCGCTGAAGTGTTCCAAGCCAGTTTGGATGGGACCCTGAGCAGCCTGGTCTGGTGGAAGATGTCCCTGCCCATGGCAGGGGGGTTGTAACCAGGTGATCTTTAAGGTCCCCTCCAATCCAAACCATTCTGTGATTCTATGGGTTTAGAGAAACATTTCAAGGAGAATTGTCAGTGTAAGAGGATCAAGGTATACCTATGCAGCACCACTAGAGAAGTCAAAATGCATTACAGAGTGTCAAGGAAATGAACCACACACACTCATTAGAGTTTCTTTTCTCCAAGAAGCATTGGCAATGTAAGTATGTCTCCAGCAATGTAGGCAAAAGTATGGCAAGAATAGGTATTGGCAAGAACCCACTGCTGCATAACATAATTAAAAAAAATAAAAAGGGTAATTCAGTAACATATCACAGAGATTTCTGAGAGCAATTCAAAAAGGGGAGGCAAAGCCATCTCTGACTGGTGCTTCAGGTGATGTCTAGACCAAAACAAGGCACCAAAGCCATTGGTTCAAAAACCTGGTCATTGCAAACAGCCTGGAATAAAAATGATGTTGTCCAAGACAACAACATTTATTGCCTCCTGCCAGGAATAAAGTGTGTGTCACTTGATGGTGAGGGACTTTTCCTCTGACTCAATGCCTGAAGTAAAATCTTCAATGACCAAAGTCCCCCACTTACAATCCCTCAGTGCAAGAACAGTGCCCTCACACCTGTCTTCTGCCATTTTTTGGGCTGTGCTTAGGCTTGTGGTGAATGCCACAGATCCCAAGCCAGCTCTATGAACAATCTCCAAAGGGAAGACCCTCAGACTAGAGCCAAAAGATAGAAAGTTAGAGGGAGCTTCCCATGTCCACCAAGCAATCCTACTCCCAAAGCCTTTGGAGAAAGACAAGATAGATGCGACTACATGGTAGAGATATATGCATATTTTTTTTTTTTAAGAGTATAGATATGTGTGTGTGCATATGTATATGTGCATGTGCATGTGTATGTGCATGTGTATGTGTATGTGTATGTGTATGTATATGTATATGTATATATGTATGTATATTTTGCAAGCAGATCAGCCCTGAAGAAATTGGCGCAGGGTCTTTTCAGTACCTGAGGTCCTACAGCACAAATGTGCAATGCTCATGGCTTTCACTGCGATGAGAATGTGTGAGCAGCCCACCGTGTGGACATGCACTGGACTCTCTACTTTGGGATGTGCTCACTGAACAAGTTCTTGGAAGCAGCCTAAAGAAATCACACTGACATGACCACAGGAGGGCTGCTTCTCCTCCACTGGCCCTCCAGTTCTGCCCCAGAAATCCCCCATGACTGGGGAAAACAATTTGCCACATGCACATGCTGGCATATAAGTATCATTGGTTATATATCTATCAGTCAGTCCTGGGTCTTTATAAAGCCTTATTTCTTCATCTGTAAAACAGGCTTAATAGTAACATGGTTTGGGCTTTGTTTGGTTTTTTTTTTCAAAGAACATGGAAAGCCACAGCTCAGAAGTCCTTCATGTAACAGATAAAAGCTATTAACAGTGTCTTCATTGCTCTGGCTAATAAAGCAGAAATAAATTGCTTAGCTAGAAAGGATTATGAATAGTTTTATTAACATTTGCGAAGTACTTTGAGGCTCTAACATGGACAGTGGAAACAAATATTGTATAAACATGCTGTTATTAAATGACCGCTCGTCTCTGGGAAATGGCATGGGAGCGGTTTTTCCATATTTGTTGTGACTCAGTAATTCCAGGTAAAACACACGCATTTCACGAGTTAAAAAAAGAGAGAATTCTTAACTGTCAGCTCTGTCAACACATCTGAGGAGTCAAAAGCCAAGCCATGTTTTTCCTGGCTTGCTGATTAACGCCAGTAGTGGTGATGTTACAGGGCAAATGCTCCTTGCTGTGGCGCTCCATCCTATTCCACAGGATTTCACCTGAGGCTGTGAGTATTCCACCTGTAGATGAAGGACTGAGACACTGTCAGTCATTGCTTATTTAACAGTGCTCCTGACAGACAACAAATCCAAAAGCCTTCAGCTCTCCCTCCCCGTTCAGCTCTGGCTCAGCAGAGTTTCCATATGGAGAACTGTTAAACATTTTAGATTAATAGAGGCAGCAATGACTAAATTCATATCAAGGATAAGTACGGTGGTTAAAAAACACAATTTTCACACAGTCACTCTGAAGAATGCAGTTTGAAGTAATGAATTACGCAATTATTTTTTGTCAAAATGCTGAAAATTATTCATCTCCCTCCCCTAACAACCCATCAAAATGTCACTTCTTTTCCAGTGCAGCTTCTAACCAGTGATATTTAACACGGGTAATTATGCCTCTTCAAATGCAAAGTAGTCAAGTTTTGCAAAGCATGATGCATGAAGCAGTTTTACCAGCTGTTTTCCCAAGTCTGAACTTCTGAGCCAGACTGATACATTGTGATCCTGGTGCAGGACTTCTGGTGGTTTCATGAAAAGCATCAGGAGGCAAAAACATTGTTGTATTGTATTTCTACTGTGTTTGGATGCTGGCCCATGTGGGCTCCAACACCCCCAGAAGCAAGCTGGAGCTGGCCTTGCGGCCATCGACACGGCTCTGAATATGGCTTATGGAAAAGTTCCATTTAGTTTTACACTTGCAATAACATTGTGCCTTGTATGTTGTTTTGTTTTCTTTTTTTTTTTTTTTTTTTTTTTGTTAGCTGAAAAGCATATGTTTTGGCTTTTCCCATCAACGTAGGAGCAATGGCTTGTATTTTAAGTCATGGGACAGAAAAGAAATAACAAAGTCAAGGCTTTCTTTCCAAGCTGCTGCACCTACGCAACTTTTTTATAAGCTTTTGTGCTAATTTGCATAATTGCTTTTTGCTATTTTTTACTCACTTCTGTTAATTATCATCACTCAGTTTTTGCACAGAATTAACAACTTGTGAGGACATTTTCATAGCACAGAAGCAAATTTTCTCTATGACGGTATTTAATTATTCAATTCTAGCCAAAAAGTGCTGACATACATAAAATGAATCAAACTTATTACCCTCTTCACTGGTCCATAGAAAATCTAATAAAATCAAGAGGAACAGAAAACTTTTTGCAAGGTGTTCTGACACTGGAAATCTGGATTTCATGGTTTATATGGATTTATTAAAGCTAGTTGATTACTTATGAATTGATTACACCTAACTCATGTCTGATTTTACATTAGTGGCTATGTGGTAGTTTTGCCTGGCCCAGTTTTTGCCAGTGGATAGGGTGGGGTACAAAGATGGCTCCTGCATGTCCTGAGTAAAGATTCTGGAAATTTCTCCATCATGTCCAGCAGAGCCAATCTCTGATGGCTCTGAAGATGATGGACATGCTGCTGGCCAAACCTGGGCCAATTAGAGATGTTAGTTACGCCTCTGTGAAAACATATTTAAGAAGAAAACAAAACAGGGTAAGCACGCACTTCTTTGTAGCCAGGGAAGGAGGAGGAGGAGGTAAAAGTATGTGAGGGAGAACAACATGGAGGCACCAAGGTCAGTGGAGAAGGTGGGGGAGGAGGTGCTCCAGGCGCCGGAGCTGAAAACCCTCTGCCAGCCGTGGTGAAGACCATGGGGGAGCAGGTGGTCCCCCTGCAGCCCATGGAGTCCAGGGGATGCAGAGAACCCCCCACAGCCTGGGGGGAGGTGCCCACGCCAGAGGAGCAGGTGGAAGCCTGCAGGAAGCTGTGATCCAGTGGGAGTCCCAGAGACTGAGAGTTGCAAAAGCCTTGCAGGAGAGAGAAAGGCCTTGCTCCCGGGATGGAAACAGCCTGGCCTCGGCTTGGAAATCTGCAGCCTGGAGAGAATCTCGGACAGCAGCAATCGGGCGGGGCTGCTCGTGAGATTGGACCCACGCCAAAGAAGTTCGCAGAGGACTGTCTCTCGTGGGAGGGACCCCCATGGCTAAGTAGAGGATTCTTTTCCCCTGATGGACTGACCCTGACCAAAGGAAACCCCCATACCCTGCCCCCACCCCGGAGCTGTTGGTTAGAAGGAAGGAGGGAGGGGGTGAGCTGAGAAATGGCCTTAATAGGGAGAGGGGTGAGCAGAAAAACAGTGTTTGTAGCAGAAGAATTGTGGCGTTGGACTGACTAAGAAAAGCCACATATCTTGCCCCAGCCCGGATCTGTTGGTTGAATGGAAGGAGGGGGCAAATAGAGAAACAGTGTCTGCAGTAGAAGAATTGTGATGGACTGACTTAAGGAAAAAACCCCACACCCTGCCCCTGCCTGGGAGTTGTTGGTTAGTTGGAAAGGAGGGAGGGGGTGAGCTGGAAAGCGGTGCCTTAAGAGGGAAGGGGGGTCAGTGAAGAAACGGTGTCTTGAGAGCTTATTTTTACCTCTGATTTATCCTCCGACTCTGTTAGAATAATAAATCACTTTTTTTGCAACTTTAAGTTTTACCGCCTGCTTTTGCCCTGAATCTAGTGCGTCACCTTATCAGTGGTCTTATCTCAACTCATAAGTCCAGTGTTTTGTGTTAATTTTCCCTCTCCTCTGCATAGCTGCAGCAGGAGAGAGCATAGAGAGCGAACGTCGTAGGTGCCTGGCATTTAGCCAGGGTCAAACCCTCGACAGGCTAACAGCCATCCCTCTTCATCCCTCCTTGCCAGCTGATGCACAACGAGGAGAAATTTGCTCTGATGAGATCAGCTGTGAAGCAAAAAACCTACTTAAACTAGTAAAGGTATAAAGATCTGGCACTAGGTATAAATGCCACCTTGTTACATGTTGGACTTCTGTCCATCCAATAAGTATTAAAAATATCAAAAATGTACAGTTTTTTTCTAATACCACCATCACTGTTTTTGAAAAATAATCACTCTAAAATTGAATAGCTGTAGATTTCACTAGCAGACCCATCAGCTACTCATCTCTCTGATTACACTGATTTCTGCAATGATTGTGAAAGCAAGCTCCTCCATGACGCTGAAACCATAAATAAATCTGGTTTATAACAAAAACCCACAAGATGTCTAATAGATCTAATTCTATTAGATTTTTATTAAAATTCTAACAAAAATTATATACAAATTATAACAAAAACTACAAGATGTCTAATAGATCTAATTCTGGAAGTATACTTATTTGACAGTCAAGTAAACTGTTGATGTGAAGTGAAGGACATTTAAGCATGAATTGACTAGCATAATTCCACTTTATTCAATTAATGAGAACCACAATTTAAAAAAATTCCCCTAGACCAGTGCTGGTGTACTGATACATGCTACAACCCAGCCTACCTTTTTGAAACCACTTTGGGTGACAGCTCAATCTTCTGAATGTCTGCAGAGGCACTTTCTTCTTCTTCTTGGTGACTGTAGAGAGAATCTTAAAACCCTGTTAGGAAAGAAGGTTTTAACAAGCAAGTCAAATTTAGGTCCCCTGCTAAGCTGGGCAGAATAGAGCCCATGTAAATATACAAAGTGAACATGAAAAAAAAGCTGTTTACTCATGTAAACAGCTGTGCTGAGTGAACATGCCCCCCTGAAAGCTGGCCCTGGTGACTCTTGTAGGTTGTGCGACACCCTCGGTATTTTACAGAGATTGAAGCCCCTGCCAGATGACACCCTGAGCTGGGGGACTGTCCCCAACTCAAAGCTGACAGCCACACAACATCCATTTTCATAATGAGGATTTACACCTGAGGAGAAGATGGTTATATGTCAGAACAAGAACACCGAGCTGGTGAACTTTGCCTTTTATTTTGTAGGATGGAGGATTCACCCATGCTGGTTACTGCAGGCAGGGCAGCAATCAGAGGAGCCCTGGGGACAGTCCAGCTCACAGCAGGCACCATGGCTGTGTGCTCCGCGAGCTCAGGAGCGTGGCCGTGTCCCTTGCACTGAGTGACACAGCTCAGCCTCACAAGGGGCTTGGTGCCTGATGGGCAGGCAGATCGGCTCAGGAATCATGAGCTGGCCTTCCCCTGAACTGCCACGGAAGAGATTGAAGGTGTTGAAAGTGTCATCACATTCAACAGAGCAGACACTGAGGTACTGATCCTGGAAAAGATAGAGTGCTACTTTTACCTAGCAGCAAGGAACTATTTTTTTGAGAAACCATCCATTTGCAGAAAAATGTGCACTTAAAGTTCTATCCCCAGTGAGTATTTTTGATTTTTGTTCAGAGGCTGCGTGTAGATAATACCTCTCTCTTAGTGACACACCATACTACACGCAGAGGAGTCAGACACAGCGGTGATTATCTTGTGGACAATCCCTTGTTTCTCTTGGAAACGTTTCAGGGATGAAGTAACAGTAACCACACTGAAAAAAAGTCAAACAAACAGTACAGTATTATGGCAACTGATTACATCTTGTTCAAAAAAACATTAAGGGTCCTGTCCTATCTTCTTTTTTTTTTTTTTTTTTCTTTTTTTTATAACCGGCAGATATATTTTTCCCAATCCCTGTCCTTCCTCCAGCACCACCTCTCCAAAATCTTCTTGCTGGGATTCATGTACAAAGCAAAATAGCTAAATTAACTGTTCGTTACTGTTCCCAGAGGAGATCCAAACTGTAGGATACACACTGGTTTCAAGGCTGCTAGTCAAGTAGTGCATTTGACTGTGAAATTAAAGATGGCCCTGGGGATTCCTTTTGTGGTCACACAGATGAGTAGGGTAAATTTCAGTATACAATACATAACATTCAGAGCGGGATGATCACAAAATTGGTAGTTAAGGCAAATTAATGGTCAGCCAAGTAAAAAAAGTTTGTCATGATCATGCAATGATCACTTACCACTCCTGTAACTTCACAGATTGTTTCGATTCCTAAACAAAGCATTTTAGGGTATCCCAAAAATTAAAGTGCACCAAGAATCGAATCATTCTTGGAAATAGCCACAGAAATATTAAGTTCAAGACTAGCTACCATGTTCCACCACAAATTGTCTGGCCTCAAGTACACATTTGCTTCTAAACTCCTGGAACTTATACACAAATGTATAAATAAGCATTTACCCTAAAACTATTTGGTCTGGGAAAGGAAAAGCTCTGATTTAAAATACAACATGAAGGATGCACTTCTGGAACCTACATTTCTTTAAAGTCAGAAGAGTCCTGGTTAAATACTTCCTCTGATTGCAAGGCAATATGGCATGAAGCAAAAATCCGTTTTTTAACAGACAAAATCAAACCAGAATGGAAATAGAGTTAACTATGCTGGAAACAATTAACTCTGGGATGACTGACTGCGAAACACCAGTGTCACAAGCTGGCACTAAATTACACCACGTGTTGATTGTGCTTTGCTTCACTTTCTGGAAGGGGTGAAGGTACAGTTTTATGGCAGGAGTACTGCCTAAACTCCAGCTGGTGTGTGCACAGCTCTTGGTGTCTGAGTCTAGACTCAGAAGTAGACACAGCCTCCTACCCAGACTGGCTGAAAAGAAGTTATTTATTCGAGCCACTGCCACAGGGATGAGCAGCCACCACCCACTTCTCCTCATCTGGTAGTGCTCGGGCATCGCCTGACCAAGCCAGAGCTTGTGTCCTCATTCCTGTCATGAGTATAATGAAAAGGAAGGGAAAGAGAAAGGGAAAGGGAAAGGGAAAGGGAAAGGGAAAGGGAAAGGGAAAGGGGAGAAGGAAGAGGCATGATAGAACAAGAAACAAAAGATAAAAACTAAAAATAGCTATATTTCTAGTTAAACACTTTTGAATGTCTCCAACATTTAAAAAAAATAATAAATTATTTGAATACTTTCTGTCATCTGTGTTTAAATCAAATTTCACTTAGAGCAGCAGATTTCTGTATTACTAATATTTTGCTACAGGGCTACCCGCTAAACCAAGGGCTGTGTTCCAGTAGACCCCTCACTCTGCCACAAATTGCACAACACAAGCAAACATAAATAATGCATCTGGTAACACATGACATATTTAAAACCTGCAATCAAAGAGAGCCCAACAGGGAGAAAAGAACGCTGGAACAGGCTCTATGGCACTTATATAGCATGGACCCTTTGCCCCCGAATACAATCTGCCCGATACAGGCTGGAAAACCTCACCGGGCCAGCCCTTCATTCCTGATTGTCCTCGGCACAGGTCCAGGTTTAACCATGCTGGCTTCAGCCAGATAGATTGCTGAGGGAATGAGGGAAGATGGATAAATTCACCCACAGGTCTGAAGGCCAAAAACATCTGCTGGAGTCATGGAGTTGTTGGCTGGCTGAGTTCACATAAAGGAAGCCCCGCTGGGAGTCGGTACCCAGCTCTTTTGAGTTTTGAGGGCTGTCCTTGGAGACCGCAGCGTTTTGCTACCTAGGGGCAGCAGAATGTCAAACTGACCAAGAAATCTTGCAGCCTATTAGTACAGTATGACACAGCCAAAATGCTCTTTGTGAGTATCAAAGAGATACTAAAATCGGGAGGGTTTTTTTAAAAGAAATCCTTGAGGCTGCACACAGCCCAAAGTCAGATCTCACTCCGCTAAATTAAAGGTTTCAGATGTGCAAAGATTTGTAGTGCATCCATCTGGGGAGATGTGAATGTGGCACCAAAGTGATGGGCAGCTGCACAAGTGCTGAAGACAGTTAAAATGTAGCAGCTTTTCTTTTTGAGTAACAGGACCCAAACAGAATTAATATCAAGATTAAATAGGAGGATCATTTCTGTGTTAGGCAATTTTCAGAAGAAGTTTCTTATCCCTGATGCTTGGTAAATATTTCATGTGGTGGTGTTTGGTAACAGTGTTATGTCAGATTCATTTGTGTGATTTGCTTCACCAGCTTTTGGAATCAATGAGTGGTACTGAAATAACCTGCTAGTACACAACATTCTGGATTGAATAAATCTTAGAAACACCTTAATGTTCAACTCCAAGATAAAATTAATCTTAAAAATCCATATGTTATGTAAGTAAATGAATAATCCAAAAGCTGTATACTGTGACCCCGTACCAGACTTTACAACTGAATTTTGCCACACTCTGATGACTAAGGAGTTGCAATAAGTGTTGTCCTTGTGGTATAAATACAATTTCCTAGCAGTCTGCTGTGTCTGAGTCATCCCAAACACTAGGCAACAGAGGAATAAAAAAGTCTCTCCCTTTATTTTTTGCTTCTCATATCTGAGCAGGGGGCATGGAACATTTTAGAGACCATTCCCTGGTTCAAAGCCCATTGAAATCAGTGGGAGTCTTTCTGCTGTCTTGCTTTGTTTTGGATCAGAGCCACCACTCTTTAATACATTAAACAGTGAAGTTTAAGAGTTGCCTTCTTCCATTACTAATCTCAAAGTATAGAGGCGCTTTGTAACATTTATCTTTATAACTGGAGATTGCAAATCCCATTAACCTGGTCACTATGGGAAATACATATATAGATATGAGGCAAGAGCCTGATCCTCTATAAATATTAACACCGTTTCAGCTGAAAGGTATGTCTTTGGCACACATGCAGATGTTGCAGGTGGGAGTTAAGGCAGGAGTTAATGTGTATTTTAGATGTGCATCCTAGAATCTTTTGAAGAGTAACACCACTCCAAAGCATGACAAATTTGCTTCTATGCATTGCTATACACTGCTTTTTCCTGCCAGTTACATCCTTTACTAGTTAGTTTATTAGTTATAGATCACAAGCCACAGAAATGCCAAACCTATTTTTCCTGGGCTTTGCACTTCACTGGCTGTGAATCACTCAGAAATCTTTGGAGTATCTTGACATTCAAACTCGAGCCCCTTAGCAAAGGGACTGAAAAGCAGGAGCTCAGAGTTTTATCATCAAACACGCACTGTCTCTCTGCACCTGAATTTCCACTGCTGTAGAAATGGGACCACTTCTGAGTATGACAAAAATAAAAGTTGTGTTAAATGTTCTGTGAGGTATTTCAAACTTTTTTACAGAAAATAATTTCTGATTAGAAGATAGAACTTTATTTCATGACTTTGAAGGTCAGACTGGATTAGAAGGGGCTTTTGCTCACAGACACGTTTTCATCAAAACTTCACTCCTATGCTATGACATAGGCAGCAACACTGATCTGGCCAGAGTTTTAGAAGAATGGGAATGAATTCTTACTACACATTTATTTAATGGGGGAGGGAGAAGATAGGAGATATGGTCTGTCCTTTGTAAATTTACTATGTGGTTAACAGATATATGAGAAATGATCCCATTTTATTGCAGTGCTGGTTAAATATTTAAACAACGAAATACTAATTCCACAGCAATTTTTAAGTTGCTATCCATCCTATTTCTGTAAAATGTCTCCTAAGAACTATAGTATTGAATACTGAAATATTTATTGAAGCAACACTATGTTTTCCCTGGGTAACAACTCAGTAATTACTTCAGCACATAATTTGTATTATTTAAGTCATAGGCAGGATCCATATTTTAAGCAGTGTGTCAGCTCCTTTAAATTGTATCAACACTATGTTGTATAAGCTTGTGGCAGGAATAGAAGCAGCTTTTGTTTGAAGCTACTATTTAAATTTTCACCAGAGAAAGAGAAGGTAGTAATTTATCCATGGAAATAAGATGTTTTTGAATATTACAAAATAACCATTATTTATGGTTAACTGCATCCAGAACCTTTACTAAACTTGATGTGAACTTCTACAGTCCTTCCAAAGAATGTTTTTAGCCAATCCTGTATGACATCTATAGCCATAATCTGGGGAGAGTAACTGGATACCAGTATTTAGTACCAGTAGGATCTACTCTGTCTCTTACTATTTATCAATTATGTTTATTGTACTCATTGGTTACTTGGCCCAAGTAACCAATGAGTACAATAAAGACACTGATTGCATTCTTGAGAAATGAGCCTTTTAAATTGTAATGCTAAACTGCTGAGCTGAGAGGCAGCCAGATAAAGAATCAAATGAATATTAAAGAAGAGCTTTATTATACTGTGATTACAATGTGATGTAAGAAACTTAGTGTAAGTCAAAAAACATGAAAACGTTACTATCGACATTGCTTTTTCATTTGTTGAAAGAAAATAGATTGGGGTTTTTCTATAAAAAGTGAAGTAAAAATCTTATCTAGTTCAAGATGAGAATCTGAATACAAATTAACTGATTTTTAGGTTTATGAAGGTTTGTGGTGGTACTACTCATGACATTCCTATCTGTCAATAGGAGTAGACATTGTTTTTACTGTGTGCATGTGTGTCATTTTCCTGGGCCTAGTTAAAAAAAAATAATAATCCAGGTGCTTTTGAGAGTTAAAAGTCAAAGATCCAAAGAAAGATAATGTTCCTGAAAAAAAAGAAAAAAAAAAACCAACGAAACAACCCAGGCGGGTTACATCAGGCTTTCGTTTTTAACATGGCCATGATTTCATCACTCTGTGGTTGGCTAGACAGATCACTAACATTTTTGGTAATTAACACTGTTTTTGTCACTTTGTGGAATTGTTTGCAAATCTATATTTACATAATTGGTTCTCCACACTGCAGCAGAATCTGGCACAGGCATGCGTCACAGAACGAGCTAGTTTTAGACCCCTCATTGTCTGACCTCTCTGATTGTAACACATACAAGGTTTTACCTTCATCATCCTAATTAGCTGGTCCCTGTTATGCTGAGGTCTTTTACAAGCTTGAAAACAAGTAGCCTCTGTTTCCTGGTAACCAATCTTTAACTTTAGAACTGGCACAGACGAGGCAAAAGAGATTTCATTTTTGAGCTGCAAAATAACACTCATATGGACATTTATCTTATTTATCTGTTTTCTGTACTCGCTCATAAGAGTAAACCTATATTTAAACTATGTAATGTCAACAGACCAAGCCAACAGCTCCAGTCCTGATCCTGCTGCAATCTGCCTGTGGAGCATTAAATCAAGGACCAAGGCATAACTGGGGTACTCAGTTTCACTCTTACTCGAACAATGACTGCATTTTTATTCAAAGAGATACACTGAGCAGAGAGGCACCACATATTTATGGCTTTGAGCTTCAGCCCTCTCATGGCCTGGAGACAAGTGCTCTGAAGCTCTGGACCCTGTGGTGAGAGCGCCAACACAGAAAATACAGCCTTTGGAAAATCAGAGTTATCTTGTCTCAGGAATTGCCTGTAGAGTCTCCCATTATGGATGTGAGCTTTTCATGTTTCCATTCTAAAGTCTATTGTGAATGTTGCAATCCTGTCCTTCTTTCAGCCCTAATGCTTTCTGTAAAGCAGCTATAGAAAAGACATTTCAGGCTGTGCCTACTCCTTTCTATGTGAACAGAATATTAAACACTGAGAGAACAAGAACACCAGGAAATAAAAAAACATTGCAAGAAGGAAAAAAATAAACATGATTTTAGTCTTTCTGTTGATAACAGTCATACAGCAGCAAACCTAACCCACCTTTCTGAGCTGTCATTGAAGGGTCTGTCATGTTTCTAATCATATCTCAGTCTTCCACAGAGTCTGACACTGTTCACCACACAAACAGGAGATGCATTAATTCCAATAGCAGACTGTTACATTTTGTGTTCTGCCTCTTTTTATGGCTTCTTTAGGGCAAAGAAAGATGTTTACAGGTGTTCCTATGCCCTAACATCTCATCACCCCTTCCGCATCACTCTTACACACCTTTCTATGGCACTTCTGGCATGTCTGAAATGACCACAAATTATCAGACTGTTTGCTCTGCTCCTTCCACCATGTGGAAAATCATATAGGATGAAACGGGGTTGTGTGGCAGAGCAGGAGGCATATGAGTAGTTGCCACATTACCATTCAACATTTCCTCCATCCTCAGCTGCAAGGTCCCAGATGAAAGGCTGTTGGGGGGGGGCGGAAATCCACATCTGTTTATTTGTTCAATGTGTTCACTCATGTCAGATGTTCTGAGAGGTTTCTTAAGCCTCTTAAGCAAGGGTTAGCCTGTTTCTCAATATCTGACTGGTATTGATGCAGATGCATCAGGAAAGTATTTTAAAACAACAGACTTGGTAAGTAGTTATGGTTCAGTATAAGTTACAGAGCAACCTCTCTTTGGAGCCTTATCATTCCCTCTGCTGTCTCCTTCTCTCTGGATTTGTCTGGGAGGGAAAGGCATGGGGAGACAGTAAAGGTCAAGGAAAGAGACTTCTATTTTGAGGAGCATGAATCAGCCATTCATGGAGCCTCCAATAAATGTGCATCAGGTAGAATAAAGTCCTACCTTCCTCTTTGTAGATGGTCACACTAAATTCCTGGATTACTGATGACTACATAGCCCCTTCACATGGAAAATTGGGGAATTAAAAAAAAAAATTAAAAAAAGAAAAAATAAGGCAACAGAAGACTAAACAGAAGAAGCAGGATTATAAGGTATCTGTAAATGTGAATTATCATTAAAGGCTCAGGTCTGTTGCCCACGCACAGGTATTTAGAGACACTTGATGCACCCTGTGGAATCCTGCCTGGACTCCATCTCTTGGCCCACAGCTCCCTTGAAGGCTTTGTGTCCTACCCCTCAGTCCACCTTGGATGTCTCAGACACCACAAGGCATCTATGTTTAGGCAGCCTAATCCCTAAGCCACAAGTGTTTGATACTCAGGTCCAGACTGCAGACACATAAATATACTTTCTAAATGTGAGTGTCTTCATGTGATCCAGCTCCCATTATAGCAGGTGGAGATTAGTCCATAGGGGCAGAGGAGTCTGGAGAGCTCTTCTGCTGTCCGTAGAGCCAGACCTGTGTCTGGCTGGTTGAGCAGCCCCCCTGACTGTGAGGATGGGGCTGACCAGCTTACTTTACCTGAGCAGCAGCTTGCTCATGGCTGGGAGATCAGTGCTTAGACCTAGGCAGAGTTCACAGCCAAGAACTAAATCCTGCCCTGGAAACCCAATCGTTTGTTTTGAGAAGCTGTTGGTGAGAAGGAAGGTTCCAGGCTGAAACCTTTATTTCACACAGTCTGAGATTCTTCTGAATTTCAGTGACATCAGTTGTGGTGAATTGAGCCACTGAAGAGGTCTCTGCAAGCATTTTCTGACAGATTATACCAGGTGGGCTTTGCAATATGCCATAGAAATAGAGGTGGAGGGGCTGTGAAGACGTGAGATGCCTATTAATACATCCTCCAGGGAAAGACCCTCAAGTCAAACACGGCAAGGACCCAGCACAACACAGCGCTGCAACAGCTCCAGGGGTCTTGGCTTCAGCTGCCATTAACAGAGAATTGCAGACCTGGCAGGGACTATTAAAATCACTCCTTTAATCCACACAGAGAGAAAAGCTGCTAATACCTTTTTTGCACTCAATGAATCCGTTCTCCAGGGTTCTTCAAAGGCATCACTGCTTTTCTTGGCATTCCACTGATCTGGTGCAAGGCAGGGTCCCTGTGAAAAACTGTATCAGCTCTATTAACACCACCAAGAAAACCCTTGGGCAAGATGCAACAAGTTAAAAAAGCAAGTCATTACTGTGTGTTTGCCTGTAATACCCGTTCCACAGGACCAGCTAAGATTTCTCTTCATTAATCTCCCACTGCTTTATGCCTAAGAAGCTCATTTTTAAAAAATTTGAGATACATTTAAAAAAACTGAAAATTAAGTCCTAGCCCATGACCCAAAGTAAAAAATGTTTGCCAATAACTGAAAGCAAAATTCAAAACCGTCACCCAAGCTCCCATTTTCAGAGCAAGTTATCCAAGGAGCAGCAAGAGACATTGAGAGCAACTGAACAGGACAAAAAGGGGTAAAAAAAAGAAAACATTTCCGGTTGTCCATCTCCTGCTGTACAGAGCAAAGGCTTGCAGTATTGGGTGCTAAAAGATAGTCAGTGCCTACCATGAAATGTGCAGAGAAGAAACAAGGTAAGTAGCTGGGGAGAATGCTTTTTTTTTCCTTCTTTTACTTACTAGTTCACATGATTCATACGTCCGTGTAGCAACTTGAAATTAGTGTGAATACCAACATTCAGCACCTGCATATCAACAATAAAATAAACAATTTCCAAAAAGTTTCTGCAAGTCCTCTGAAATTCCATTACTCTGCCAATCCAAGCAAAAAACATGATAATATCCAGGAAACAAACGAAAAGCAAAACAAAACACAAAAACAAAAAACAAAAAAAGCCCCAAACCAACCAACCAACAAACAAAAAAGTAGAGGGGGGAAGTGTTTCATTTTCTCCCTATCTAAATATTTTAGTGATTTCTTAAGTACCCATCCTTGTGGAATTTTTACTGTGACAGACTTTTGTCTTGTGAATCCCTTCTTATATTTTGATAAACTCAATACACTTTTCACCTAGTCTGACAATATTCATAACACCTATTTACTTCATTGTGTTTTCTTTTTTTAAAATTTTATTTATTATTACGGTAACTTTAAAAGGAAGGTTTATGAATTTTTTGTTTTAATGGGGAAAGGAAATTTTGGGAGGTTTCTACTGCATTTGAAAATGCCTTCAAAAAAACTTCACATATGAGAATACAGCATCCAAAGGATAATAAACTTCTGGTCTTGCTCAGAGCCCAGGGGAGGGGCTCATATGTGTTAAGCAGACCTTGTGTCTGACTGGTTACTGAAGCATCCAGCAGTTTTCAGAATGAAGCCCCCACTGAAAAACGGTGTATGCCAGTATATGACATTGAATCAGTATTTAATAATTATTTCAATACTACATTTCTTTTCATATAATGTTTTCAGAACTGCCTGTTTCAGTATTTATTCTGAATACCACATGCAGTGTTCCGCCAGGCAGACACTGAGGCATCAGCATTAAGCTGAAAAGATGAATGCCCACTCCATGTATTTCCTTTCGTCTGTTCCACATCTTGGCGCATGCTTACTCAAGGTTTGCCGTGGATTTCTGACGTGTCTTTCCAAAGTCCCAAAAGACAGCTTGATGTGCCTATGCCATTGGATACTGGCTTCTTCCCTATCAATAGAGAGGCCTCTCACTCTTCCTAGAAAATACCAATAACTATGATAGTTAAATGGTTTTTTTTAGTTAAGCTTAATTCCATCAGAGAAAGCAGACAGTGAGCGGAGAAGACTTTCTAAGGAAAGAGGATTTGAGTAGTCTCAGCAAAGCTTTACACACTGTTTAAATATATGTCTTTTTACATTAAAAAAAGTCATTCAAAGCACCTCGGCTAACAGTTTGCTGCCTGGTTTGAGGCAGTTTAACCTTAAGGTGTGGCAAGCTCTGGAAACTTAGTGACTCACTGAGTAATAACCAGCTACAACATAAAACATCAGCCTACACACAATTTTCCAACCTCATTCTGTAAATCTTTTACTTGAAAAGAAAAATAAAACAATTATCTCATTTAGTCTGTTTTTAATCTTCATGGCAAAAAGTAATATACTTAAGGTATATTATTCTTTCTTGAAAACATACTAAGATACTAAAAAAAATCACGAGTCCTTGGAAACTTCTTTGAAATTCTATTCTCCATTTCTTCATTTTAATTTTATTTGAAAGTGAGGATAACATTTGTGATATAATATGCAAGTATCTACAGCACAGAAAAATAAACTTGTAATATCCATGGCATTACTATTATTATTATTGGCAAGAAAACCAAGAATGGGGCATAGATTTTTAAAATAATAATACAAGAAAAACCCACAGAAAATACATATTTTCTTTATTCTTTCAGACAGGATAAGTGTTATGTTACCCCCCACCCCCATGTGAATAATCTTTGTTTGCAGAAATATCCCAAATTACTCCAGAGACAGCACCAAACGAAGAATGCCGTTAGCCCTCAAAGGCTTCACTTCATTAAATTTCCTTTTCCCAAGGGGAAGCCAACATTTCTGAGGAGTGAGAAGTAGAAGAAGGAGGAAGAGACACAGGAGAGGCAGTATCTCACCCAAAACTGTAGTCAGGATGTGGCTGGATGCACACCTGGATCTGAAAACTGCCAAGTGCTCCTGGAGCCTCTGTTCAGGGTTTAGTGTCTACATACACAGACACATAAATCCATACAGCCCGAGTGAGTATGGAGTGAGGCCACCCCAGACACAAGCATTCTCCTTTTACTAGAATGCAGTAGCTGGGACATTCAGGATACGATCTTCTCTCCTGGAGCTGCTCCAAATGCCTTTGCCAAGAAAAAGAAGTTTGTTTAAAGGTAAGGGAAGATGGGAAATATCCCCACAGCTGATGGAGTGTGGTAGGTTGATCCTGGCTCGATGTCAGGTGCCCACTAAAGCTGCTCCATTGCTCCCCTCTTCAGCTGGAAAGGGGAGAGAAAATCTAACACTCATGGGTCATGATAAGGGCAGGGGGAGATCAATCACCAATTATCATCATGGGCAAAGCAGACTCAACTTGGGAAAATTGACTGAATTTATTACCAAACAAATCAGAGGACAATGAGAAATAAAAACAAATATTAAAACACCTTACCCCCACCCCTCCCTTCTTCCGAGGCTCAACTTCACATCCAAATGCTCTCCCTCCTCTTGCCCCACAGCACAGGGGCACAGGGAATGGGAATTGTGGTCATTTCATCACACATCTGCTGCTCCTTCGTCCTCAAAAGGATGAACTCCTCAACCCCTCCTCCAGTGTGGATCCCTCCCTCACTCCAGACAGTCCTCCAAAAACTTCTCCAATGTACATCCTTCTCCTGA
The DNA here is from genome assembly GCA_036785705.1 of Acanthornis magna. Classification (NCBI taxonomy): domain Eukaryota; kingdom Metazoa; phylum Chordata; class Aves; order Passeriformes; family Acanthizidae; genus Acanthornis; species Acanthornis magna. Next base: position 23,622,592 of record JAWUZG010000090.1, read on the forward strand.
GCTGTAGTTCTGCATGAACTGTTTCAGTGTGGGTCACTCACATGAGGCACAGTGTGGGTCCCGTGTAGGGTCACAAGTCCTGCCAGCAAACCTGATCCACTGTGGGGTCCCCTCAGCATAGGGCCACAGGTCCTGCCAGATTTTTGCTCTAGCATGGGCTTCCCACAAGGTCACAGCTTCCCTTGGGCATCCACCTGCTTTGGTCCTCCATGGGCTGCAGGTGGATCTCTGCTCCCCCATGGACCTCCATGTGCTGCAGGGCACAGCTGTCTCACCATGGTCTGCACCAAGGGCTGCAGGGGAATCTCTGCTCTGGTGCCTGGAGCACCTCCTGCCCCTCCTTCTGCACTGGCCTGTGTGTGTCCTGTGTGTGTTTCTCTCACATATTCTCATTCCTGTTCCCTGCTGCTTCTGTGCAGCATTTTTTCCTCTTTATAACTCTGTTGTCCCAGAGGCACTGCCACCACCACTGATGGGCTCGGACCTGGCCAGAGGTGTGTCCATCTTGGACCCAAGTGGCACAGCCTCTGTGGACATAGCAGGAGCTTCTGGCAGCTTCTCACAGGAGCCACCCCTGTAGCCCCCCCACTACCAAAACCTTGCTATGCAAACTGAAAACAGGCACATGCTTTGCGAAAAGACCAGAGGGATGAAGGGATGTCTTCCAAATAAAAAGCCTTTTATCAGTACTGAAGCAGCTCATCCTACTCAGAACTAAACTTAGGAACAAAACTGTGAAGCATCAGTTTTGCTTTCCTCTGTGACCTTGAATACCAAAAATGCACTTACTTTGAAAGACTCTGGGATATCATTCACTGTTTTATTCTGCATCCTCTTTCCAGATGCCAGAATTAAAGCAGCCATTTTCAGTTTCTGGTCCAGGATTTAGATGAACAGGTTTGGAGAGGCAGTTTCCTTTCAGGTAAGAGCCTCACTTCTTGTGGTTTGACTTTTTTTACTGACAAGCATTTGGTTCCTGTCTTGGACAGCTTCTTCTACCAGATTATACCAAATGAAGGGATTCATCAGTGGCAGAAAAATAAATAAATGCAGAGCTTTCCACAGAGTTTAAATTCTTTTAAAAAAGGAGATTTTTGAGTCCAACATCAACTGCCTAATTTTGGTAGGAAGCATGAGGTTACTCCAGAGAGGGGAGGCAGTGAACCATGTATTTGTGGCATTCAGATTGGTGATACAATCATGTAACTCCAAAACAGGAATAAACCACACTGTCAAAGCTACAGAATTTAGTGTGATGCAGATGATGGACAGAGGCGCAGGAAGAAAGCAGACTGATTGTTTCTAGAGATTGCTCCAATATGTGCCAGGTGTACAGGTGAGGTTCCATTGGAACCCAGCACTTTCTAGAGCAAAACATAAAGGGAAAATTTGCCAGTGTACAGGCTGGGAAGTATTAAATACACGAAATTGTCATACTGATCCTTTTAGAGTCAATGTTTTCTCACTAATCACCACGGCTTTTCCAGCAGTATGTGAAAACACCAAGTGAAACAGAATGGCTAATTTAATAAAATTGCCTTGACATGTGTGAAGCAGGTGACTGCATGTGCAGAACCCCTAAAGCAGCCAGGAGGCCACAAAGGCACTCAGCCTGTGCCTGTAATTACTTTAACAGCACAGTCAGGGTCTGCACAAGCATTTGTCCTTTGATATTTATTATGTGAATGTTGTATGATAAAAGAAATGAAATAAAAATGCCAACACCAGAAGTTTTCTGAGCCTGTGGAATGACTTATATAAGGGTTTGGGGGATTGGGCCCCAAATGCAGGAAACAGTGTTCTGTCCTGCTATTAAATTAAAAATGATTTTTTTTTTTTTTTAAAGGGCAATTCTAAATATTCTAAATTTCTAGATGGCACAGGGTATTACGCTCTGCAGCATCTCACACAAATTTTGCTTGTGGCCATCTTGAATGCCTACAGCTCCAGATACACTGTAATTACCCCAACCCATGTGATGCAGCATGTGCTTTCCTCTGCCAAAGGATAGATGTCTTTTCCATACAGCAGTTTCCTAGCAGTACACTCCACATGCCATAAAGCTCATTCTGAGTACAGTAGGGATACAGCTGGTTAATGCAAAAGAAAAGCAATTAATCGGGATAATTTGCAGCCTTTGAATTTCCTAGACCTATTTAATACAAAGCTTATATAAACACTATAAGCAGAAAAGCTAAGCCACTCCTACAGGCGCATATAAAATCACTCATTTATATTTGCTGGATGCAAGAGCACCACGAAACCCACACATTCAGTTAGAATGGCATTAAAATGCAAATGTATAAATGCATTAAAAAGGAATTAAAATATCGCCCCCCCCCCCAAGACTATAGGTAAATATTTCAGGGAATCAAATCGGCAATTGAAAAAAAAAATTGCTTTGACAAAACATGATAAGCTTCAAGGATTTAAAGGGAAATGATGGTAAGAAAGGAAAAGAAGTGCTCAATAGTCCACTTTTCCTGAGCCAAAGAAAATACGGACAAAGGCAGCAAGCTACTGCTACAACATGAAGTGATGTAAAGAAGCCCATGCAAATATTTACTGCTGAGCTCGAAAGAAAGCCACTGAAAATTACTATCAAACGCGGGAAAGTCTGCCCCAAAAGTCCCAAGAGTCTGAATTCTCTAACTAAGCAAGATTTCTAGTCTCAAAAGTAGAAATATTTTTAAGTGCAGTGAAAATGCTGTACAATGATAATATGTTTATTTTCATAGATGCCAAGTCACTGTGGTTTTCAAAATTAATAAATGTATGGCTAAAAAAAATGCCCATCAAGCTTAAATTGAGTAGCATGGAATAGGTCAGTTGGTATGTAATGTTTCAAATTCAAAATGGACTCCAAGTGAGGCTTTGTTACCTAAATGGATAAATTCCATTCAAGCATTTCTAGCTATTCTTTGTCCAAATTTTAGCTTAATGAAAAATTAAGGAGCCAGGCAATGGGTAATTTTATAGGTACATGTTTGCATTACAAGCAATGGACAGGGTGAGTAAAGTTTTATGATGGATGTTAAGTACACCTATGCTATCTCAGTGAGGTTATTTTTTTCAATAACTGTTTAAATTTCTAAGGCTTAAGCTGTAAAACTTCAAGCTTTACCATAACAACAGCACAACTATAGTAGCAAAAGAAGAGTGCCTAAAGAGGATTTGCAAAAACAGAAAATAATTATGTCCCTTCATAAGTGCACACACAAATATGTAAGAGCACAGAAAGTGATCATTTGAGGCACATGAATATTTGAATTCCTACTTTTTCAAATATGCAATTGTAGAGGACTCAAATTGCTTCATTACTTTAAGCTGCAGTTGAAAAATCACTGACCTCTGGGAAAAGTAACAAAGAGCTGACAAAAACTCCAGCGGTCTCAAAACATCATATTGTACTTTTTTTCCTACTTTTTAAATGGCATCTTTCTTTCAAAAGGTATAGAGACACATGTGGGGTTTTTAAGTAATTGGAAAGAGTGTGTAACATATAAACATTAACATTGTAGTGCATGAAACATTTAAATTGATGCTTAATTATTCATTTATTCAAAAGTTTGTCTTTTGACTAGTAAACAGAAAGAAAAAAGCCAAAGCCGTCTTTGCCCAAGCTTCCTTTGGATGCACATTCATGTTTTGCCTGCTTATTTTGAAAAGCTGTCCATAAATTCTGTCCAAGTGGCATTGTGGCTCCAGGGTTCCTAGAAGTAAGAGATAACAAAACACTCCTAGATCACTCAGTTCATCTCACTGCTAATGTCAGACAAAATAACAACAAAATAACAGCTCTTACTGCCAGGAAGTCTCTCTCATCAGCTACCAATGGCATTTTCTCTCACTGTTTCACTCCCTTGTGTATGCTTTGTGCACAAGCCTGAGTTATTCCCTCATTTTCTGCTATTCCACCCACCCGGTGACATGTGGCGGTAGTGTAAAGCTACCCTCCACTAGGCACCCATAGCATGTTAACCTCAAGCATCTGAAAATCGTAAGGTGTGACCCCAAAATTACAACATCTTTAGAAGAAACCTAAAATTTTTAAAAGTTATCCAATTGAATTCTCTTTATTCAACCTCTCAGTCTCATGAGGTTCACAATTAAAATGGTTTTTTATGCAGCTCTAAGGGTTTGGACTTCTCAATGTGTTTTTAAGTGAAAGCTTTGATTTTGTGCATTTACTCCATAAAAATGTTAGAGTTATAAAGCTAAAAAGGTATAAATTCTTAAGACTTGCAAAATATTTACAAGTTTTGGAAGTATCTTACCCCTTTCCTGCATTTTCCCCAACATTTGTGGATTTATCAAGAAATACTGCCCAGACAAAAGGACTGAGTTTATGATTGCTGCTATAGACTTGGAACTTTACTCTGCATTTCCAAGACTCACGTTTACTGCAGAACCGATTTCCTGGGAGTTTCCTGCATCTGTGGAAGGAAGAGGGGACGTGACTGCCAACTCATTGTGGGAGGCACAGTCTAGTTCCTTCTCCATACAGTTCTGATTTTACTAAAACAGAGGAATCACTTGAGCTTGTGCTTATCTTTTCCAAGCTGTCTATCAGCTGCCAGTCTCTAGACCGTATCCCACCGCCTCCCATTTTTAATGAAGACTTTTGTTTTCCTGGGAGCGCAGAATGGAAACAACAATTGAAACCTCAGAAGTTGCCACACAGCAAATTTTTCTGGCAGCTCTGTTCACATGGGAATTTTCAAAGAGCTTTTAACAGTCTTAAATCCAGAAATATTCCCATGAATTTGTGATTTTCTTCCGCAATGGTCAACAGTTTCCATGAATTGCAGTGTAGGAGTAAGTCTGTCCAGAGGAAGGTCACTGCCTGCTTTCCCAAGCCTTTGAAGGAATAACTGAATGAGCTGCCTCTGAGGAAGGTTTCTGTCTCTGCTTGTTTCCAATGAGGAGAAATCCTATCCCGCTGTCTCGGTTAGGACAACACTTCCCCCTTTTCTATGTCCATTCCCGACAAGGATGAAAAAGTCAGCAGAAAACCACAGCTGGGCACTGGCTTGATCCAGAAGTGTTGACTGGGTGGAAGGAAGGAGGAACCAAGAGAGGACAGGGAAATCACTGGACAAGAGAGAGCAGGATTTAGGGACACAGGGATGTGTGGAGAAAGAAAACAGATCGCGCAGGGGGAAGCGGATGGAGCTCCGGCAAGAAGCGAGTAGAATGATTTGGTGGGGGCAGGACCAAGCTGCCAGAGCAGCTGAAAAGTGACAGCTGAGTGAAAGAGCAATGCGGGAAGAAATGACAGATTTACAGTCTTAATTACAAGCCGTGAATAGGATCTTCTTTCCTAGAGCGCGGGCGAAATGGCTGGACCTGCATGGACACGTTTGCCTAGCAATCCCTAAGCAGGCAGAAGAACAGCGGGATGCGTTTGCTCATTTCCTTCTCATATCCTGGATTTTAAGGCTGATCTCCAAATATCTGAAGGCGGTAACAGCGTAATGACAAGACGCCGAAATGACAATTTCAGTTTATATTATTAAAACACCTGCCTGCCAGCTGCCGCTCAGATGAGCCCTCAAGTGTTCCAGCTGGAAATGTTTCTGAACCAGGAAAGACTGAGGTGCTTGGGGACAAGGGAATTTCTCTTAATAGAGAAAAAAATGTATTTAAAACTTTTAGAACCATGAGCTGGCATTTTGACTGAGATTTTATAGGATCCTGGGGTCCAGAAAAGAGTTCTTATAAAAGACAAATTGGGGATATCTGATACAATGAAGCGGAAAAGGTCATATTTTGCTGAATAAAAAAAATTTTCCTTTATAACCGAAGATTGAGTTTTGAAAAAATTTTGATGTATATAGGAAAAGTCTATGGTATTCCACGTGGGAATGCCCTTAAGTCAAGAGAGTGAACAATGAGGCTTCTGAATGACTTTTTACTATTACCCACCTTCTGTTAAAAGAGATTGACATCAAGCTAGTGAATTGCACTTACTTGCATCAGAAAACCTCATTCACATACCAAGATGTCAGGACACATCAGGAAACCCTGAATTGCGCAAAGCCACAAGTAGCCTACTGTGCATTATATTTTTACTATGATGAATTAATACGTAGTGGTTTTCTCTATTTGTTTCCTGTTCAGTATTATCTTTAAAAAAATTACTCACTTGTTTGCTTACATTACTGGAGGGAATGATCACACTCAACAGAATCTGAAGGGCAATAATAACACAGAGCATGAAGTCAGGCAGCATTGTACTTCTCTAGCAGCTCTACTTCTTTCATTTGGCTGCACTTAGTAAGGAGGTCCTCAATGTGGAATTGTGCCACTGTTTCTATGGTGACATGTCACATACGTATGAGCTCTTTGTGGCATTTGCAACCTTCTGAGGATTCAGTTTAACTTAAGTCGATATGGGTAGATGACTGGAAATGCTCTTGGCAAAGGTGACTGGCTGTGGTTAATAGCTGGTGTGCAAAAAACTTTTAGAAACAATGAAATGTGACTCATCACTAGATGGTGTGGGACTTCTCCTCCCTTACTATATCAGCATTTGGTTTTATATTGCAATTTGATTTATGCTTCGGTATTTCTAACCTTAGGTATTACCTAAGCAGTGCAAGGTTGTTCAAGGGAAGATGCCACCTCCGCCACTGTGTCTTGTATTAGAACGTAGTTGCAGTAAGGTGAGGTGGCAAAATTTTCTGAGAAGAGGATTTCTGCTTATAATGTCTCTGAGAATGACTTTGTGAGACTGCATGCTTGTCCTTTCCTGTATCACATATAAAACTGCTTGTCAGGGAGTGTGAATGACATTGAGTCAGAAAGACACTTTTAACAAGGGACTGCACATCACTGGTTTTATAGTATCATTTGTCAAAGTGGAAGCACAGTTTAAGCACAATGACTTCACATTAATTTGAGAATTCTGAGTCCCTTGACATATCTTTTTTCATCAGAATATTAAAAAAAAAAAAAAAAAGAAAAAGAAATAGAAGGAGGAAAAGAAGTAAACGTACCTCCCTGTTATAATACTGTGAGAAATGCATTTTCATCTTTACATGCTGAAAAAAATATTCCTAATATCTTTAAGTAGTCTGAGCTCATTTCCCAGCTGCCAAGTTCATATTTATCAGGAAAGCCTATGGATTGTCTGGGGGGGGGGGGGGGGGGGGCAGTGTCACATTTCTCAGAAATGTGGAAGAATTGTGACAGGTCCTAGCTGAGTGACAGATGTTCTGCCTCAGTGTCAGAAGTTCTGAAAGCAGCATTGAGTCCCACAGGTCTTGACTTACCCTCTGATCAGCAAGGATACTTTGGGTAAGGAGACCCCACCCAAAGACACCAATCCAATCCTAAAATCATTTCAATAAATTGTTTCCCCTTTAATAACAGAGGTTCAAAGCTCACGTCAAGCCAGTCCTTCATATATACAGAAAAATGAAGTGATCAAGGGGTCGTGGAGCTCCCTGCCAGCCATGGCCAAATCATCTGGCTGTGGTGATCTCCAAACAAATGCCCACTCTGGCATCACCAGACCACTCAGCTGTTGGAAAGTGGATAAACAGCTGGAAAACTGCTTTGTACATGCAGTCAGAATTCATAACAATACTTTCCTTGCTATTATTTCTGCTACATCTAATCCACCACAAACTATTCTGTCCATCCACTTACTGCGTTTTACTTTTAGCAAAGTTTGTAGGCTAAGGGCTGCCTTTGCTTCTCACATGTTCAATCCACACAGCAAAATGAGGTTCCTGTTTTGATAGCAGCTACTGACGGTTACAAATAATAGCAAAAATAAACTGCTGCTACTATTTGACATGACCTGTTTCCAGATAGGAAATGGTCTATCATAGCATAACTGAGAAGATAACCCATTATTAACTCTTGTCTCCAAAACTTCCAAGAAGACTGATTATATGGTTCACCCTGAAACACTGCAATTTCACTAACATATTTGTTGAAAGCAATTATAATCTATACAGTACTTCATAGGTCTTGGAATACAATAAGTTTAAATGGAGTAAATGGCTTGCATGTCCTGATCTCAATTGAAATGTGACACTATTATATCTTCAGAGGTTACCAACAAATCTCTTTCTCCTGGGTAAACAAAGAAAATCATGAGGAAGAGAGAAAAAGAAAATATTTTTAAAACTTGTGAGCCCAGTTGCTCTCTGCCAACAGCTATGCAGACACTGGGGCTGACTTGTTGCCAGAATCAGCACACTAGTCAGAAGTCTCACATTCTGCAGGCAGAAGCTTGACGATAAAAAAGGAAAAATCTTTCCCTTCTTGCCGCCTTCAGCAGATGACTCCAGCCTAGAAGGGAATCAACCCAAGTGTTTTCAAGAGCAATTTGTTGAGTTTTTGCTCATTAAAAACTTTGCCAGAGCTTTACTCCATGACCCGAGCTGCTGGCTGACTGAATGCCTCTTCCCGGACTGAGGAGGCTGAGCCGGGGAGGCGCTGCTCCCTCTGCCTCATGTCTTAAAAGGGTAAATTGAGGGCTTTCCCCTTCTCAGCCAGACAGGAATACGATAGAGAACTGCTGAGTGGCTCACAGGCACCAGGGGCCACCTGGGGCATGACAAGAGGTGCTGTTCCACCAGCACAGCAAGCAGCTCATCCCTTGGGTACAGGCAGCAAGGGCCCCGGTATAGCACCTTGGTCTGTGCTCAGAGGACACTGGAGACAAAGCAATAGCTTGGGTAGCTGCAGAGTTAGATTTTTGTCCTCTACCCTCTCCTGCGCCAGGGCACTGAAAGAGAGCACTGCAGGCGGGGATCATAGAACCCTGGAATCAGAATGGTTTGAGATGGTAGGGACCTTTAAAAATCATCCAACTCCAACATTTCCACGTGGGTAGGGACACCTTCCACTCAGTCGGGTTGCTTGAAGTCCCATCTAACTCGACCTTGAACACTTTTTGGGGGAGCAGCCCTGCAGAAAGGGATCTGGGCGTGCTGGCTGGCGGCAGGTGCAGTGTGAGCCAGCTGTGGCCTGGCAGCCAAGAGGGCAAAACACATCCTGAGGTGCATCAAACATGGCATCACCAGCCAGGCAAGAGAGGTGATTATCCCACTGTATTCAGTGCTGGTGCAGCCCCACCTGGGGTACTGTAGGCAGTTCTGGGCCCCATAATTTAAGAAGTACATGAAGAATGTGCCCAGAGGAGGGCAACAAACCTGGTGAAAGGGCTGGAAGGAACATCCTATGAGGAGCCGCTACAGATATTCAGGCTTGTCTGGTTTGGAGAGAAGGACACTGAGGTGTGACCTCACTGCTCTCTACAACTTCTCGAGCAGGGCCAAGGGAGAGGGAGGTCTGAGCTTTTCTGCCTGGGATCCAGTAATAGAATGTCTGGAAGTGGTTGAAAGCTGCATCGGGGGAGGTTTAGACTGGACATTAGCAAGTGTTTCTTTACCAAAAGAGTAATCAAATCCTGGAACAGGCTTCCTAAAGAGGTGGTCGATACCCCAAGCCTGTCTTAGTTTAAGAAGCATTTTGACAATGCCCTTAATTGTATGCTTTAACTTTTGGTCAGCCCTGAACTGGTCAGGCGGTTGACTAGAAGATCGTTGTAGGTCCCTTCCAACTGAACAGTCCTATTCTATTCTATTCTATTCTATTCTATTCTATTCTATTCTATTCTATTCTATTCTATTCTTTTCAATTCCCATAATTTCCAGTGATGGGGCATCCACAGCTTCTCTGGGAAACCTCTTCCAACATTTCTCCAGCTCCATCATAAAACATTTCTTCCTTACATGCAGTCTAAATTGACCATCTTTTTGATTAAAACCATTAACCCTCATCCTATCTCAACAGGCCTTGCTAAAAATTTTGTCCCTGTCATTCTTATTGGCCCCCTTTAGGGCCTGAAAGACTGCTATAAGGTCTCCTTGGAGCCTTTTTTCTCCAGGCTGAAGAAATCCAATTGTCTCAGCCTTTCCTCATAAGTGAAGTGTTCTGTCCCTCCGATCATCTTAGTGACCCTCCTCTGCACTCACTCTAACAGATCCATGTCCTTCTTGTGCTGGGAATGCCAGACCTGGACACAGTACTCAACACAGGACTCATGAGAGCAAAGTAGAGGGCCAGAATTGCCTCCCTCACCCTGCTGGCCTCTCTGCTTTTGATGCAGCCTACAACATGGTTGCTTTGTAGGCTGCAAGTATATGTTGCTGGCTCATGTTCAATTTTTCATCCAGCAATATCCCCAAGTCCTTCTCCTCAGGTCCTCTCCCAGTCTCTTCATTCCACAGCCTGCATTATACTGGTAGGGATGATTTCTCCAACCCAGGGTTCAATGATTATTATTTAAGTAGCTCCCTACCACCCTTGACTGAAGATCTATTGCCTTAGATTCATCCCACAGCCCTCTGGCTGTGTTATAGAAATAAAACATATTTAGAAAAAAAAACAGATTTAGATGATTATGAGTGGGGATTCTAAGGCACTCCTGCATCCCTAGTCCTTCCTCCTGACTAGGTGGAAGTGGCTTCCCAAGAGCATGTTTGATCCTTGATGCCAAGAGCAGGCCTGTAACTCCATAATAGAGGATGTCCAGAACGACCACCTCAGCATTTGGGCTCCCCTCCGAAGGACCAAAAGCTTACAAGCATCTGTATCCCTTTCCACTTCTGTTTTTTAGTATCTCCCCAGCATGGAGGTCTCCTTTTGCTCCAAGGCTCAATGCCCAGATAAGGTGAAGTCAGGGGTTTCTGCTGGTGAACCATGGATGTGAAAGAGGAACCTAAAGAGGCAACAGCTGCTTCTCCCTTGGTGAAACAGATAAGAAAGGATGAGGTTCTTCTTTCTCCATGTGGTATGATTTTGTAGCCAGTTTCCCAAATGTACCGAGCAGAAGCCAAAGAAAGTAATCTGTCATGCCTCTTCCTGCCTGCACACAGAAAGGCAAGCTGCGTGTGCATCATGGGACAGACTTGCTAAGAGGAAACTTAGGGAGGATGTGATGTATCAAAAGGAGGCTGGGGAGTTTTTGGTGGTTAAAATACACACCTCTGTCATCAGTTCTTAGCAGAAAATGACAGTCAAAAGACCAAAGTATCTATGAGGTAATTTAGAGAAACTAAAAGGTCCTCAAAATAACAGAGGTTTTGTCTCTGTAATCATACTGCACTGAGGAAATCCATTATCTTATTTATGGGTTGTTTTTTAGGGTCAGAGGTACTGCATTTTGAGAAACACAGGTTGTAATGCCGTAACAGCTTGGGCCACCTCTGTGGCGTTGTCATACAGTCCTGCACAGTTTGTTTTATCTGGGGTGGACTCACCAAGTTTACGAAATCAGTTAGAACTTTAATGAAAGCCAGGCCAGTATCAGCTAACTTTCAGTGTTTTAATTCTGTAAGACAGTCCAAAGGAGGCTTTGCAAACCTGTCCCAAGAAACAAGAACCCAAATTTAAGAGAACAGCAGCTAAAAATGTCAGAACACTTAGTGTGTTTCGTTTGGCCAGGTGAAGAGCCAACCAATTTAACTGAAAACATCTGCAAGGGATGGGCAGTATCTGCAGGGCTCTTGAAACAAGATTCACAAATTCTATCAACAGCTATCAACCAGATTTTGCCACTCAGAAGCAAAGTGGCATTTTGCAAGTACACCGTGTCTGCACAACAGAAATAAACCCAAAAACCAAGTCAGTGTTTATAGCAGAAATAAACCCAAGAAATAATTCAGTGTTTATAACACCTCACAAAGTATCCTGTGCTTTCTCACCTGCTTTCATTAATGGAAGAACCAACACTGGCTGTGCCTTGCATCTCACTTAGCTTTGCATCAGTTCCATGTGGCAGTCAGCTTTTGAGCCAGGCTCCTATTACTGTCATCCACCGTTTTTGTCTGACCTACTTTAACTGCCATGGAGATTAATATCTCCATAGAAGTGCTTCTTCATTGACCATAAAGGGAGTTGGGGTGATGAAGATGACTGAGATCAGCTGACACAAAATCTGCGCAGAGAGATGAAACTCATCTGTTCAAAAGTGCGATAGCATCACTTCTTGGTTATCCAATTTGAGGATGGTGGAATCAGAGAAATTCAAATATGCCTATTCCCTGACTTTCTTTAATGGCTTCTCATGGCAGCTTCTGAGGAGTCATTTGGACAGGGTCCTGTCCCAGAGGGCTTCAACATCACTTTCTGACAACTTGGAAACAAAACTCCAAACTCCTAAATTACTCTTGAAGTGTTGCCAGTATTTGTGGTTTAATGGTTGGGACTGAGCATATTTGGTTGTTTTCTTAAAGCCCTAGTCCCTAGAATCAGGTTATTTATTACCTGAGAATTCCACCTACTTTCATCTGAAAGCCCTTGCTGTAATCACAGGGAGATCACAGGAGGAAAACCACAGTGAACAAGGGGGAAAGCATGTGAGTATAAAGGAAAAAAATAAAAGTAGTTCAGAAGTAATGATATTAGGAACCTGATGATTTTTAAGCAAGTGTCTTGATTTGCTGGAGCCTGACCCAGGTTTCGAGCAAATGGGGCTATTTCTTGTCACCATCAATTTGACTGGTTCTTCAACTCCTGAGGATTTTTGTAATCTCCAGCTTTCTGTCAGGCTTCCAAAATGAAAGCGTGCATTTGAGAAACACCTTCTTCCATCTTAGACAATTTTCTTGTAAGTTAATGTCCACAGATAGCCTAAATGATTCATTTCATTGAGACGAGTCTGGAAGTCATTTACCCAGAATGATTCTTGTGCTGACCCACGGTCTCTTCTTGCATGTCAGCATGACAAACCTCATGCACGGAAGGAAATGGCACAAGGACAGAAAGTTTCCAGGTTTCCTGCCATGAGGGATCACACAATGCTATTGCCTTGGGGTGGTGGGCACATGTCATTTCCCAAATTTCCATCCTCCCCCACTGGTTGCTTTCAGTCTGAGTAAATCTGACCGATGCTGTGACTAAGCTGGTTTCAAGTGAAGGCAGAGTGGGATGGGGTGGGCAGATAAGGTAGGAATTAAGATATCTGGAAATTTAGCATTAGATGGCTGGTGTTCATTCATATCAAAAAAACCTTGCCCATCCCACCTTCCAGACACAGCATCATGGTCCCCTGAACTGCTGGAGTGTGCCTATAGCTGTTTTGGCACAGAGATATCCTGGCACAGGCAGGATGTCCCACAATATAAGAAGAATGTGTCTTCCATCTATCTGGTTTACTGACAGCTGCCTGCAAGTGCATTGAAAAGTGCTGACTGAAGATGCAGAGCAATAAATCCACACTTTGCCATTCAAAGCCTCAAGAAAAATAATAATTTTGCACCCTGTCCTGCACTTTTTCACTTTATGTTCCAACAGGACCTCAATGTCCCAAAAGGGCTATTCATCTTGAGAGCCATGTTTTATTGGCAGCTCACTCTGACACAAAAGGGCTAAGAGTGCATGCCTGGCCTTAAAAATACCCACTTGAAAGTTTTTTGAACAGAGTTTAAAAGTCTGCCTGGCTAGTGGCTTGGTTTTTTGCTCCTCTACCAGTAAGTGCATTTGCTGTGTCACTGGAAGCCTATACTGATGAACCGAAAGTTTCCCTTTGGAAACTGCTGCAACAATACTGCTGGCTTTGCCGTGGCTTGTGAACATATTTTCTCCTTACAGAAGACCACGACAGGACTAAACAAAAGCCTCCCCATCCATTTGCTTCTCTCAGGGTTCCGATACCTCATTGCAATTATTTCTGGTATCCTCAACAGCCTTCTGGTGTATGAGGAGCTGACCACATTGCTCATTGTCTTTCTTCTGATCCATGCAATTGTCTTTCCTTCTGCATTTGTTGCCTTTGATGTCAGCTGCCCCCATAGCCATATGAGATCAGTCTTTTCTGGGGCTGAGAACATCTTTCTCTCTTTTCCTCCCTCTTCTGTTCTCCAGTCAGTTTTCCCCTCCAGTTTCTGCCTGAAAACTGTTCTCATGTGCTCACAACTGCTCTCAATCCCCTCCTCCTACTCCACTTCTTTTCCTGGCAGCTCAGCCTTGTTCTGTGACCCTCATCCCTTCAGTTTAGCCATCAGGCCATGCTCAGTGTACTGATGATGTCTATAGGTAAGCAAACAGCCTTTTCTGCATCCTATCCCAGTGCTTTTTACTTCTCTTCTGTGGGACTAAACTCTGTGAAAGACCGCAGTTTAAAAAAAATCATTCCTATGCATCATTCATTTTGCTTGTGTCAAAAGTTTACTTCTTTCATCTTTGCTGATGAGTAAATGCATTTGCTCTTCAATCAGGTGCTATAGGCTCATTTCTTTCACAATATTTATCAGCAAGCAAATGGATGGCTGCCCACCATCAGGAACCAGCAATGCTAGTGGCAGGGAAAAGTGATTATGAGGGTTTTCAAGGATGAACCAAGTTAGCTGTTTTTACTGAAACACAATGATAGAAGCAAGGCACAAAAACATGTAATTTCCCCAAAAGCACTTAGACAATCTGCAGGTCAGAACTATGTCACTACTCCTCTAAACATCATCCTTAGAATAGGGCTGTCTATAACATTCCTGAATACTTTTTTTCTTACAGGCAAGAGTACTTCCAGCATACCATCTGATTAAAGAAGTCTCTGAAATGTTCTGAGGGAGGTAAAGCTGAAAGGCATGTTTCTTCAAAATCTGAATGTTGTGTAGGGGCTGTGATAGGAAACATTTGCTGCCCAGGATACTAAATATTTCTCTAACTTACTGTATGCCCAGGTACAGCTCTACTAGTTCTGTCAGTCCAAGGACAAGATGTATGGCAAAATTAATCTCAGCACATATGAATCCTTCCATCCCATAATGGCCCTGCTTCTTCCATACCCTCCCTTTGGAACAGCCCCTTGGCCACACCACCCTCCAGTGCCTGCAGAGTATGTGCTAATTACGGGTACCAGTGTTGCTAGTTGGTAGAGCCCACATGGCATTTTTTAACCTTTCTCTTTTGATTTCTAAATTGCCAATAGCTAGTGATGAAAACAAGGCTCAAGGACTACTACAAAGCTTCACCCAAAAGAGATGCATCTTTCCCTATGGGTTTAATTCACGTAACTTACTGCATGTGGGAGTCACAGGCAATAAATTATGTAATAGCATTACTCTTCTGTCCAGTAAAGGTATAAGACTCAAAGAGAAAACCATTTGGTTCCCAAGCATGCCCTGAGAAACGAGGCTCAGCTAAGTGCATGGACTCAGCCACGGGCTGTGAAATTGAAGCGTGAGGCTGAAGCAAGACCTTTCACTCCTGCTGAGAGAGGCAGGAGCCCAGCAAAGCTTTTTTGATAGCATAAAGTGTGCACAGCTGAATAAAGGCTCCTGCTACCCATGCCAGGTTAATGTGAGATGAGACAGGGCAATATATTCTCTGATGTCTGCTCATAGGAGGGAAGGTTTGGGACCCAAATGCTACGGATCAGACAGCAGACCTGTTATCACATCATTTTAGTGATACAACACACATTTGCAAATCTTCCCTTGGATTCTCTGAATGAAGAAAAAAAGCAAAATATATATTTGAAGGCTTTAATCTTATTTTCAGCAACTGCTGATTTAAGAAGCTGAGCAACCTCTTCATTATCTCCTTGTTTAGAGAGTTTGAAAATCATGCTACATTTAGCCCTGGAATTTACAGGTGCCTGTTTGCATCAGAGGTTAAATTTGTTGGAGTCAAAATACACTAATAAGTAACAGGCATTCATTCTTCATGCTCAAGGCAACAGGGTTTGTTCTTGTTTACAGAGCACCCTTATATAGCTGGAACAACTTGCCCGAGCAGAGAGGGGATGACCTGCTGGCGACTGCCTGTCCCCCTGACAGAGCCAGGACCGACCGTGCAGCGCAGGGCGGAAAGGCAACAGGAGACACGGGGAGGATGTCCTGCACCGCAGACAGGGCACAGGGTTTAGTGGTTAGGATGACAACGAATGCGCACCTCTGTCATCAATCCCTAGCAGCAAGCCATATCCATGCAGAAATTTAGAGAAACCAAAAAGGTCCTCAAAAACAAGTGAGGTTTTGCTTTTTGAATAATGATAATGTACTGAGGAAAGCCATTATCCTATTTATGGTTTGTTGTTCAGACTCCCAGCCAAGAGTGCACCATACTCCATGAATATATACATTCTAATGATATGATGGGGCAGGACACAGATGTTACGGGTTTGTCACACAGTCCTGCCTGGTTTGGCTTAACCAGCATGTAATTGCCAAGCATAAGAAGCACTTGCAATTTATAATGACTGCCAGGCCAGTGTCTACTAATTGCTGTAACATGATTGCACATGACAACAAGAGAGAAAGGGGAATAAGAAGGAAGTGATAAAGGGAAGGGTTCAGGGGACCAGTCCAAGGAACAGAAAAACTGAATTCAAAACAATTCAAGTTGAAACCGCATAGCAATTTTTTTATGTTCAAGCAGAACTGCGACTAATCTAATTGACTAAAGAATGAAAGGAGAGTCTGATCTCAAATACTGTCAAAGACCACTTGCTGCTCTTCTCTAGCGATGGCCAGGCAATAGAAAACCTAACAGATTAGGTTTATGTAACACTTTGTTTCTTCCCAACAGAACCACTGAGGTGGAAATATGTTTCTGAATCACCATTCTAATCCTCCTTTGCGTGTGTGCCTTTGTAGCCAAAATCTTCCAAGATTTTAAAAATATGGGCATTTTAAATATAGATGCCTTCCCCCTCATGCCCATCTAACATGTTACTTCCCAAGCAAAGCTTTTAAAGGTAAGAACTATTTGCAATTCCCCTTGACTTTAATTGCAGATTTCTTTAAATTCTTCGTCCCTACTCAGTCCTCCAAATATCTGAGGCACTGAAATTTAGAGGCCATTGTTGTCAGATGAGTTTTTCATGAATAGTTTAGGTCTACCATCAGGACAAATTAGACAAATGCTCAGAAAAATTTGATTAGAAGACAAAAGGTTAATTGTTGATACAGCACAAATAGGGGGTTACTTGTATGTGGGGCTGTATTTTCCAAGAACATTGATTTTTGTAACTTTCAGTGTTAGATTTCTACCTCTTCCATACCATTTCGTGTCTTAAGAGATAAATGAAGGAAGGCGAATGCCTGAACTGGGACCTGAGGTCCAGATGGGCCTTTGTCCTCACTGCATCGATCTAACCCCCTCTCTATAGCAGGTTTGCCCTGGAGACAACCTCTGAGGGATGTCTGACACTGTGATGGAGAGCGAGCCAGCTCTTCAGCACTGTGGATAACTGGGGCCACTTCCCAGCTCTTTTTTATTTGGCAATGTAGACATATCCTTAGAATCCTTCCACTGTCTCTGCAATTGGACAAGTACATCCAGAAGCCAATTCAAACTTTGGAAGAGCTGCCTTATCTTCTTTTGGATACGCCTGTGTCCCTCCACTGGCTGCAGTGGGAGCCAAGGCAATTTGGTGACTAAATCTTCTCGTAAATCTAGCCATTTACAAAGAGAGAAACAAGCTGATGTTCTTGTGGGATTTTAATTTTCTTTTTTCCAAAATATTTGAAGATTGTTGAAGAATACATTAAATCCAGGTAGCTCAGTGTGAAGATGGCAGCAATGGGAGCTGCAGGTTGAGCTCTGGGTGGTGGCAGCCCAAGGCAAGGGGCATGGACTGCTGACCACTTGCTTAAGAAAGGGCACAGGGACCTGTGGCACCAGCCAGGTGACCAATCACTCAGATACACAGCAGGAGCCGAGGGCTCAGCTGGAAGAACCCAGACTTCTGTGCACATCGATGCTAAGGGTATAAAAACTCAGGGTGTCCTTTGTTCAGGGTCCTTCCTCGAAGGCACCAGCTTGAGCTGTCACTGCACCGTGATAAAATTTCTTAGATTTTAAAATTTAAATTTTAAAATTTAGATTTTTCTTAAATTGCCATGGGGAACCTGGGGTCGAAGCAGTGAGGAAAACTGGTGTGAGTGGGGAGTGTGGGGAGTCAAGGGGGACCCGTCGGTCACTGGAGCCTCCCACTGCGAAGGGATTTCAGTCTCTGGCCTTGGGATGTGACTGCCAGAGTGCCTTCTGAATGGCCAGACTCGGAAGATTGCTTAGCAAAAAGCCATCACACGTTTATGAAGATGTTAAAATGTCACTAACATTTCAAGCACTTCAGAACATATTAGCTTATCTGAAATTTCATCCAGAAATACATTATTTGCTTTAACTACTATCATCTGGTTCTGTTTGTAATCATAAAAAAATAAGCATTTTGTATAACAAAACATTATATTGTGAGTAGGCAAAATGAACCTTTTCTCAACAATCTGTAAGCAGAAATGCTTTTATGCAAACAGATTCAATAATACCTATGAACACAGCTAATGAAAAAGAGACATTTCTGTCCAGTGAGGAAACTGGGTATGTGTCCAAATCTCATCACACTTCCTAATAAGGGAAGAAGCATGAATTCTGTATTTTAGGGAAGTTATAGCTCAGGCAACTATCTAGGCTATCAGGTCAGATCATACCTCCATGCTGTGTGTGACAGCCACAGATACGTGCGATGCATCTCATAGAGAAGACAAATAATAGTAAGTCAAAAGCCTGGAATGGCAACTGAAAAGCTCTACTCTTGAAAAAATGAGGCTCTAGAACTCAAAAAGAATCCTTTAGTACTTCAGAGGACATGGATTAATATTAATACTAAATTAGTATTCTTTTTTCATTTGGATTCTATAAAGCAACTCACCAAGCATCCTGGATCCTCCCAGCTTGAGGCAACAAATGTTACGTGTTGATGGAAACATGTCAGAAAAAAAATTAAACCATCTTCCTGTGGTAAATTTTGATTTTTATGAGAACCACATTTTCCATTTTTAAGACAGAATTTCCAAGCAACTCTTAAGTATGGCTAACAAACATATCCACAACCATCAGGAATCATTGGTTAGCAAATGGAAAGAAAGCTCAGGTTCAAAACAAACAATGTGGGTTTGCAACCTTTTGTGGTTTCATTGTAGGTATCACAATAACCAGCCCTTTTACCCCTAACACCCAACAGCAAGAATTTGTTCACTGTCTCAAATCTCACAAAGAAAACAAAAATGTGAGCCCTGAATGCTCAGCCACTAGCAAGACAATAAAAACAATACAAAACACATTCTTTGTACATCTCTCAGATCTGTCTGGTTGGGGTCCTGACTCATGAGTGTTGAAAGTTTGGGGTTGCCAAAACTGCTTTTGTTTGTCACTAATAATCACTCATCCCAAGAAACATGTGGTTTACTGTCTCATGCCAGGCCTCCAATGCTAGGGGCTGAGGTTCCTTGGTGAGACAGCCTCTCCCAGCTCCAAGACATGTTCTTCCGCATTATCGGAATACTTTATTTTTTTTAAGCATCAACTGTAAAATAAATCGGTCTTTCCCTTGATAGACATTATGATTTTTATTTTTTTAAGTTAGCTTTGTTAGCCACAGAACTTTTGCAATGTTTCAAGACCACTGATAACTGAGGAGGATGGAAAAGAACACAAGTATGTGCAGCCTGCTGTTTGTTTGGCTTTAATTACTTTCTCTGCTATGGCTAGAGACTTCTGGAATTATCTTCTTGGTGGAAATAAAGTAGGCAGTTGAACTTTTCTATCAAAATACTTAGCTGAGTCATAAGGGTTGGGGGAAAAGTAACACAGGATGAGTTTAGAGTTGTGTGGAGTTGTTTGGTAAGCAAAGGTACATTCTTCAGAAGTGCCGAGGTAAATTGCATTTTCTAATGTGTTTTCACGCTCTACACTCTCCCTGATAGAACAGTCCCAAGATAAGCCACTTGGTTTTCTGTATGTCCTCTTACAGGCAGATTCAGGCAGTCCACAAGTACCAACTGCCCCAGAGAAGGCAATGCAGAGCCCTTCTGTGGCAGCCATTGCTGGAAGAAGCTCCCATAAGAAAATATTCCAGTCCATTTTCTGCTTAGCAATATCTCTGCGCAAACAAGCAAGTCTGCTTCAAGCATGAACTACAACTGATGTCCATTTCCTCCTCCCAGTTTCTTCCAGGAATATGGCTATCTCAGAACTACTCCAAAAATAATCCTACAAACAGGTCATATAGACAGAAATTTAGTGCAAATATCTTATGGGACTGAGCAGTTAAGCCAAAGGGCCAGATGCCCCGAGTGGGACTCAATTCTACTAATGTCGAACTACTATGTAACACAAGAAAGAAAAATTTCAACCTGGACTATTCCATGATTCTATGATACATATCGACACATTGACTAGTAATCCAGACTCATTTATGGTTTTAACCTGGTGAAAGGACTAAAAAACAAGTTTTATGAGGAGTGACTGAGGGAGCTGGAGCTGTTTAGCCTGGAGAAAAGGAGGCTCAGGGGAGACCTTATCACTCACTACAATCACCTGAAAGGAGGTTTTATGAAGGTGAGAGTCAGGACCTTCTCCCAAGTAACAAGTGACAGGACAAAAGTAAATGTCCTCAAGTTGCACTAGGGAAGGTTTAGATCAGATATGGGGATAAGTTTCTTCACTGGAAGGATGGTTAAGCGTTGGAATATGCTGCCCAGGAAAGTGGTGGAATCGTCATCCCTGGAAGCATTCAAAAATGTGTGGACCTGGCACTTAGGGAACACGGTTTAGTGATGGACTTGACAGCACTGGGCTAACGTTTGGACTCTGTGATCTTAGAGGTCTTTTTCAACATAAACAATTCATGATTCTCTGTTTCTGTGATTGTTAAAAGAAATACAGACCAATTCATTTATTCTGTTTTAAAATGTCTACATGAAATGAGACAAAACATGCTCCAGAAGGAGGATTTTTTCCCCTGAGTCCTACAGGGAACTTACAGCAGCTGACTCCAACATAAGTGCAGTCCTTCAGTGACGTGAATCACCTTATGCGCCTACATGTCCCATAAATGACATTTCAGCTCTGATAGGACTTTGCTCATGGAGTCTTTTATTGCATTGCAGGTTTTATGGTTGGGGTCTCAGTTATACCCCAAAATCTCTGCTGCAATTCCAGACCAGAGAGGGAAGGGATTCAGAACATTATTAAATTCACTAGGGAGGCTAGTACCACTCTGCTCAAGCAATGCCTAAAGAATGTGGACTCACGGGAGATCCTTGCATAACTGAGACACCTCTTGCTGCTCACATACTTGTTTCTTGGTAGGAATATTGCTCCCAGAAAGGACACACTTTCTGCTGTGCCTGTCCCATCTGAGGGGCCTTTAAACCACCAAGGCACTTGCACTCCAAGAATTGCTCGGCACTGCTACAGCAAAACTTGACTTTACAGTTCTAACCAAGCCTTGCTGAGAAATAACCCTGTGAGCATCAGAGTGAGCAACAGAAACAAGGGCAGCATTCCAACTGTAGTGCTATAAATTGGCATCTCCCCTGAAGACAGTGAATGTCTTGGCCTCCCTTCCAGGCCTGCTTATGCATTTTAGACATCTCGTTTAAGTTGCTTTGGAGAAAATGCATAAAGAGTTGTATTAGAGCTGCCAAAAGGCAGTCTCAGGCCCGTTCCTGAAATGCGTTGGAAAATGTCTTTCCATGTCCACATTAGCATACAGATCTTGGCCTGACTAGACATTGGCTGGAGCTTTATGCTGTCAGCCATGCCAAAAGGAATGGAGAGGAGGTGTTATCAGAAAATAAAGATATCCAGCAGCAGATCAGGCATTGCATACTCTCAGCCCTTCAGAAGCTCCCTGCAGAAGTTTGCAGTGGGCGCACATCTGGACAGGACTCATGGCAGACCCTCAGCCTGTCCCTCAATGGTCTCAAGCTGCCTTCGTACCTGAGGACAGACAGCCAACAGAGGTAGTCAGCAGTGGGCTTTGGGCTGAGAGATGTCTGCAATCCTCTAATGGGCTAATAAGACCATTTTCAGCATGAAGCAGTACATGCTTCTATACTGCAAATACTGATATTTATACACAGGCCAAGGACATTGTCCTGCATGTTTCTGGGAAATAAATGATAAGTGCTGTAAAATTAGCCCCTAATGGAAGAAATAGATTTTTGTCCGCATAAACACACTGCTTTTAAATCCTGATAGTAATTTTTTGGTCTCATAAAATAAATCTAGTGACACCACTGTGTGTTTATTTCTGACTGTGTACCTCAAAAAAGCCAATAACCCAGTAAGGAATTCAAGCTACTTATTTTCCTCTTGATTCTTACCCATTAGTGTATCAAAGTGGCAATTTTCCAAACAGGCATTCATTTTGACAAATGCATTTTACTGACCCCTTTTACAGAGGCCAGACCTTGGAGGATATGTAGAAGTTTCTATAGAAAATTACCTCAGTGTTAAGTAGTAAGGAGACTGAATGTCTCCATCTCAGCCATCCATAAGTCATCTTGATTTGTCAGATGCATTGGCTTTTATAAAAGCTCAAGGTAAGAATAGCCACAGGAATAACAAGACTTGTCAGCTTCATTCTATGTTTCTACCAACAGTCAATAACAAAAATGTCATCTTCCCATATAATTCTTGTACTTCAAAATAATCTTCCTTTATTTACATAATGCCATCAGTCTTAAAAGGTTTTCCAATAACTATGAATTACAGTTTAAATGATTACCTAATTGGAAATTAGGACCAGGATTTTCAGCATTAAAATTCTTAGACTGCAACCATCTGTGATGTCTACACAAATGCATCCCTCCAAGTAACTCAAAAGCTTTGTGAAACTGCAGACTGGAGAGTTCTGTTTATCTTCCCTCTCTCTCCATCTAAAAAATGCTGCCAAAAGCTGGGATTGGTGGCACTGCTCATGTTCTCTGAAGAGCTAAAAACTGTGGATTGATGAGCTTCCAGCAGCAGAATCCATATCCTAGATATGCAGAACTCTGTTTATACCATCTACACATCTTCAGCTGGGCTTAAACCTGAGTATTTGCACATTCACAGCACTTGAGGTGCTCAGCTAAATGTGAGCCTATGCTTACAGCCAATATAAAGAACAAGCAGAGAGGCATAAGGTAGACAAGGCCAAATTTGATGACATAAATAAGCACGTCCATTTTGAAAATCTGTTACTACTGTTGGGCTTCACTAGGCCTGTAACTAACCTGAGACCTTAACTTAACACCTCCACCTGGACTTCTATTTCTTGTTCTGCAAAGTGTGACGTTTTCTTCTGTACACTGGCTGGAGGTGCCCATACACAAGCTAAGAGATCCATGCCTTTCTCAAAGATTTATTATCAAGCACTCATCTTACAGCAAGGTTGTCTGGTTTCATTTTTTGCATTACAACTCTGACACAGTATGTTGCCTATTTTTGTTTCTACTTAGAAATCCCCAGCTCCAACACCTCTTTGTTTTTCCGGTAATCTCTGTCTTTTCGCTGACCCATATACCCACAGTTCGTATTGGGTGCACCACTGGTGCTTGTGGGTAACCTCATTCACCTCTTGGCCAAATGCTCTTCTCACTCGCTTGCAACACTCAAAAAATGGGAAAATCCCCTTTGCAGAAACCCACTTCTGTCATCTTCACAGCCCAGTAAATCTGCATTTTCTTTAAGCCTAGCACTGAAATCACAAAATCATAACACATTTCCTATAATCTGGAATTGTCACTCTTATTGTAGTGAGAACAAAGGTGACAGGGTTTTAAAGAAAAGCAAAGATTCTTGAAAGTAAATTCAGTCATGAGCTAGGTTTTACTGTAATTTCCAGAGCAAAGTTATTAAAAGAAGATGCAGAAAAATGTAAAGAACTAAAAATGGGTCAATATCCTCTAAAAGGACACAGGACTTTACTTATGGGATATTGCTGATGCTGAGTCTCTCTAACAGTGTTTTTGATCAAGTGAGTGTGGGAAGCAGGTGGAAGATGTGGAAGATCACTTAAGGCTGCTGAAAATGCATCCATCTCACAGATACAGTTCACATGTAAAGACTTAACAGGAAAGATTTATTTCATAAGATATGCAAACCCACAACTTTACCTTTGGCTTCTGGGTTTGTATGTTCATCCTTAATGTAGGGGACATGAACATTTGAAACTTCTTACCTACTAAGAGACTTTATCCCCAAGAAAAAATATCTGAGTATAGACAACCATTCTACAGCATTTAGAAGTCTTATTTTTGTGTCATTCTTTTCCTTAAAAGGCTGTTGGAATTGCCAGTGATAAGTAAAAAGATTAAAGCTGAGCAGAAAAACTGGTATAAAACTACGTATAAGCTAGAGAGGTACAGAAAAAGGGAGTAATATAAAACAGTAATTAAATCTGGACCGGATGTACTCACTCATCACTAGACATGTTACATGATTAATCACTTGTCCTCATTGTAACAACGAAGCCAGGAAATCCACAAAACCTCAGTATGTATGTAATAGTGCATTTCTAGCTAACAAATTACAGCTATCAAGCTACAGAGAGAAGCATGCACTACATTTACTATAATTTAACATACTGGCCCTGCCTGAAAACCTGGCAAGGTTTGCTACCATGCAAGCCCATACCATCAATGCTCTGTATTTCTGTGAGGCTAAAAATCCAAGCATTTAGCATTTACATGAGATTGAGCCAGAAAGACCACGACTGGGGCAGTTTGCATAAAGCAGTTCATAGCGAAGGTGCTTCTGATGGTCCAGCCTGGCCAAAACACCCATTGCTAATCATAAACAGGGCAAACACTCTAAACAGGTTGTGGTGGCGTTACCTGGAGCCAAAGCACAAGCCTGGCTACATTTTATGTCAAACCACTGACCAGCCCTGCTGCCGCTTGGAAAGTATGGCTGACATCCGATTGTGGGCAGCCCCGTGAGGTTCACCAAACCACCAGCAGGAGAGTGGTTATGCTGCTTTCTTCAAAACATTTTTTGTGGCTTTCTTGAGAGCACGGTATTTGTCAGGTGAGTAGCACAGCCAGGATGGTTTTATCTCCTTGTTGCCACTATATGTGCTTCAGAGACCAGAGACCTCCCTTCTGCTCAGCTGTAAATAAAGTGTATAAAGAAACCTGCTCTGGAGGGCCTCCAGGCATCAGAACACATTTTAAGGCTAACAAGGAGCATTTTCAGTCTGAAATCCCGTACACCAAGCAGGAAATACCCAGTTATTTACGGAACTCAACATATTTTTCATTGCTTTCAAACATAACTAACAGTTTTACCTTTCAAGCTGCAATTTTCAATCATGTCAATCCATGACCAAGACTTTCTCAATGGGAGAGGACTGCAATTCTGAAATGGTTATGTCAGGTCTTCTCAAGGGGTGATTAATTAGGTGTTGAATTAGCTCTCTGCACCTAAATTAACCCATGACTACCTAACATGCCTGTTAATATCCATCTGCCAAACATCATCCTCTACTGCTGACCTTTTTCCCTAGAGCCTCATCAATCAAATTCAGCTTGGCAGGAGACTCCTTGTTCACATAGAGGAGAGGGAGAGAGATAATTCCCAGCATCTCCCTGTGCAAAGGGCAGGAGGTGTCAGTCAGCTTCACAAAATGAGGATCGCAGAAGAATAAGACAGGAGACCTTAACCAAAAGATCTTCCAGAAGGCCCATGTCAGAGCTGAGCAGAGAATTCCCTTATTCCAGGCAATCACAGTGTTAAAAATATCATGCATCTTAATGCAGTCTTTACTGTTGTGGCTTTTATTACAAAGTCACGTGCTTGGGAAAACAAAACAAAGAGGGATTCCAAGTGGAACGTTAGATCCTTGCATTTTAGTGTTATCGTTGGGAATTCCTAGACTTTCACATAGCCATGGGTTTGCTGCTGCATTGAAGGCGAGTCATCACCTGGAACAGGGAGAGAGGTTTCAGCTTTTTGCCTCCCCACGGAAAGGTCAGAAAAATTGAGCCAGGTACTTAAAATGACAGGATGGCTTGGGTTAGAAGGGACCTTGAAACTTATCCAGTTTCAATCCCTCTGCCGTGGGTAGGAACACCTTCCACTAGACCAGGTTGCTCAGCCTGGCCTTGAACAATTCCAGGGATGGGGCATCCACAAATACTCTGGGCAACCTGTTCCAGTGCCTCACCACCCTCACAGTGAAAAATTTCTTTTGACTATCTGGTTAAATCTCTCCTCTTTCAGTATAAAGCCATTCCCCCTTGTCCTATTACCACATGCCCTTGTAAAATGCCCCTCCTAGCTCTCTTGCAGCCCCCTTTATGTACTGGAAGGTGCTAGAAGGCGTCCCCAGAGCCTTCTCTTCTCCAGGCTGAACAGCTACAGCTCTCTCAATTTGTCTTTGCAGGAGAGGTGCTCCAGCCGTCTGACTATCTTAGTGGCCTCCTCTGCTCCTACTCCAGCAGGTCCATGTCCTTATGTTGGGGGCCCCAGAGCCGAACTTACAAAGTGATTAATTTCCAAATTATGGGGATTTTTCTACATGCGACCAGTTTAGGACAGTCCCCGAGTGATTTCCAGATTTGCCTGAAAAGGCCCACAGTTTTCAAGCTTTATTACAGGAAAGTATCTGAAATTGTAAAATATTCGTTTGATCATATTTGAGAGGGCAATAAAAATGCTAACTATTGTGGGATTTGGCAAATATTAGGAGTCACTGTGAATGTCCAAAACTCTTCAGAAGAGCCCTGGATCATTGTTCCATTTTACAGACTGACTCTTTCCAGCAGAGATTTCACCTTCTTTGAGGGTATCAAACCTTCTTCAGGGTCAATGAAGTGTCTGCAGCATAGGACTTGAGGCTGGGAGACCTTTTAGGAGCAGAGAGTAGTAATAAAACCAAGCCAGGGAAGCAAAATGCAGAAATTCCAGGGAATAGGTGTAAAGAATGCCGTGTGGGGTCAATGCAATCCACAACCCCCATAAAAAGTCACTAGATTGAGAACGTGCACTAGTTAAAAGGTCCCACCCAGTAAGGACACTACAACCAAAAAGAAAGAAAACTTTTGCAACCTTTACTCATCTCAACATCCCAAAACTGTAGAAACTTCACATTTAAAAACAGATATTGAATTTAGGACAGAATTGTGTTCGAACATAGGACTTGCAAACAAAAGACAGTAGGAAATTAATTTCAGTTCAAATTAAGTGAGCTTCAGGGTCAAGACTGTGTTATGACTGCAGTTCATTCTCTTCTGTTTTCTCCTTTTTAATTAGATACAACTTCATGAGCTTTAGCTTTACTGCACTTCCAGTCTAATTACTGAAAAATGTTTACATTTTAAGAAAGAATATTGAAAATGAACGATGGAAATAACCAATCTTCTCATTGCTGCCATGTATTCAGATTAATGGTTATTTCCCTAATTAATCTAAATCACTCATCCAGTGTAATTTGGATGGCAGCAGGAAGGATGACTTTTTAATGTAGTTTAATTTTTTCTTAACAGTTATGGCAAGTTAATACACAGAGAAAAAGTAAAATTTTAAACAGGCAGACTACAAACTGGGCATATACCATAAGCAGTGCCATTCCAATACTTGCAGAAGATGAGAAAAATCTCAGAAGATAATTTTAAACAAAAATTACCAAATTCTCTGAAACCATGTCTCTAGGAGCCTCTCAAAAGCGCTTTGATCATACTGATCTCCTTGGGGAATTTCCAACACCCACCTCTTTATTTTCTCAGGCAGTCACAGGAAAAGAGGTTTTGTTGAAGACGCCAGCATGTACTAGGCTTGTCAGGATGTTCGAGGCTTAACCCATTGAAGACTCTGATTGCCCTGAAGATACAATATTCACATCATGGTTTAGAGCAATAAATTAGGATGCAAGCCAAGTTCTGAACCTCCTAAGCTAAAATAATTAAAAATGTGTATGATCTGTTGCCACAGAAATATTAATTATCTCCCAGTCCTGCAACAGTTAGCTTGGATGCTCTTCTGTTCTCAGGGCCTTTTAACTCCAATGGACTTAGCTGTGAACTCTAACTCCTCTCTGGTACATACTGCATAACATACTGTAGAGTTCAACAGGACAGCTGAGTATTGACATTTCCCTTGACATAATTTCTCTGCTTTTACAGCTTGGTTTCCACCAAGCCATATTCTAATTTCCTACAGAAACATCATGTGTCTCCTCTAAACTACAACTTCCAGCAGGAGCAGATGGTTCTTTGCTGTATTTTTCATATTGTTTGCATTTTTGTAGCATCCTGTCTGATTGTCTGTCCTTAATCAATCCAGTTGCAGCATCTGTTCACAGCTCAACACTATGGGGCAATAATTATGAAAACACTACCTTCTTAGGTCTTGACTATTTGCTATTAAAGGTATCTATCTATCTATCTATCTATCTATCTATCTATCTATCTATCTATCTATCTATATTGAGACCCGTTATTAAAGGTTACTATCTATCTAAACTGAGAGCTGATGCAACTGGATGAGAACTGGGATTTTGCCAGCTTTCAAAAGGACTGAGTTTTTCCCTGTGCTTGGAAGCCAATCAGCAGCACACTGCACATGCAACACAGGAATTATGGAGTATGTTAGAGTTACATTATACTTCAGTATCAACTTAAAAGTTACTTTTAGATCAGCATAAAATCCAAGGGTTTTGCAAGCAGTAAATTGAGTTCCAAACCAAAGCAACCACAGATTACTTTCCTACAGGAGTGAAAAACTCAGCCAAAAGCAAGTTTAGCTCTTCTTCACTGCTTGATGATTTCTGGTAGGCAAGCCTTATTCCATAGCCTCACAGCTAAGACTCCCCTTGCTGGTTTTTAACCACTTCCACCAGACAAGAATGAGAAGGCCAGAAGTCACATCAGGACAACAGAGCAGGGTCAAAAAAGAAGCTGAAGACAACAGCTGCACTAAAAGACTTGACAAGGGACAGAAAAAAAGTAGAAACCAGCAACAGCCACAAGGAAAGTGTAGGAAGAGACTTAGAAGTTAAATGAGGTGGAAGCTGTACAACATAAGAGATTGGCATAAATGGGCTACAGGGGCAAATAGCAGAAAGAAGTACTACATTATCACACCCTTTCTTTTCTCAATATTCATCTTCATCATGGTTGAAGCACTGGAACTTTAAAAAACTAAGTCAAATGTGTTGCACAAGTGTTCTCTTTTGCCCTTTCTTAATTAGAAACAAACCGACCCAAGTAAATGCACACAAAGCTCCCTCACAGTCCTACAGGGAGCAGCAATTTTTAGAGGCATAAAGGCAATGCAGACTATATGTTCTGACTACATAAATGTAGGTCCTAATTTCATTTTTTGCAATTCCTGTGGAAAAGTGTTGTGTGGCTATGGACTAGATAGCCAGTACCTTGACCACAGACACGGCCTCATGCTTGTCACTGTTGGTTCCCTTTCCCCAAGCAGTCACACGCTTCATGGTTTGCCTCAAGAGCAGGGGAAAGAGACAGCATTTGATTAATATGGTGCTCAATAACCAGTAAGGTCAGGGATCTGGGTACATTTCTGCAGCCTTGGCATGACTCACTTTCCATAGCCACCTTCCAATCGGAGGATGGAATTCAGTCACACCAGAAGCTCAGGCTAGGGAGTGAGAGGAAGGTCTTACCAACAGCAGCAAGAGATAGAGTAGCACACATGTTGGGCGAAGACTATGGACTAGCTGGAGACTTAACTCTCAATTTCATACACCAAGGTTAAACAAAGTGCAAGGATACTGTTCTGTGGTTGAATAAAGCCAGCCAGAACCAGACTGCTGAATGAAAGAAAAATAAAGTCTAAGGCAGGAAGAAAAAAGCTCAGATTTATCTTCCACATGAATATCTTCTTCTTTCCCTTTACAAAAAACTTTATTTTCTTTGTTTCCAACTCACTACTAGTCCTTTTTTGGAAGTATAATATTTGAAGAATAAGTTAAATATTTACTTGCTTCATTTAACATATATTTTCCATGTGATTGACTATGAGGCATTATACAAACAAAAAATCTTTGAAACAGATATGGTAATGAAACAAAAGAATGCTTCTTTTGGAAGCAATCTCAAAATACCTCCTTTAAACAACCATTGCAAAAATAATCAAGGAGAGTTGCTCACGCTTACCAATTTTAAAATAACTTCAGCAAAAGTTACCTAATCCTTGAAATGAAACCCAGCTGAGATGAGTAGATTCACAACTTATACATCAAAAGACATTAAGACAGCTATTTGCAACAGCAGTACTTCTAAATCTCAGAAATGGTGGCTGTGCATATCACCTCTGCCCAGCATTACTGTTTTGGGGTACTTGACAATACGCTGTTTGCTGGATTTCACAAGATACCAAAATACTTGAAGATTTTGAAGAAGCCTGTGAAAAGCCATGTTTCACACATTTTCATTAGCAGAGTATTCTTGCATTTGCCCAGAACATTAAAGCTGAGTTCTAAGCTAATTTCCCAAGTACTGTACAAAGTGCCAAAGTCCAACCTCCGTCCACATGGAAATACCAAGGCAACCTTACTAACCCACCTTCCAGCCAGGATGAGGCTGAGGAAGACTGGTTCCTACATCCCACTTGTGCTGTGATTAGAGTCCATGGGGCACTTTACTGCATGTCAGTGGAACAATGGGTTCACCTTTCAACCCAAAGAGAGTAAAGCAGTGTCCTCGCTCCCTGCAGGACACCAGCTGAACCCTGTAAGAAGTATGCCATCTACTGATGCACTCTTCACTATACCCTTCCTCACGTGCCTTCACACAGCCACTGACCAAGACCAGCCTTAGCTGTGTTTGCTGAAAAGAAAAATAATAATCCATGAATTTACAAGAAATGACAGCACTCTTGAAGCCAGTGAAATGTGTTTTATTTTAAGCCACTGCTAAAACAAGGACAAATTTAGTGCAACCTGGAGTTCATAATCTGAAAACTGAATATAGTTAAATTACTAAAATGGCAAAACTTGTCACCATTATACAGTACAAGACCTTCATATTCATTGAGTACAGTTACATAAACATTTAATTATTCAAACTGCTTTTGGTATACAATTGCATCACTAACTGGGCTGTGAATTACTGTAACACTGCACAAATAAGCAGCAGTTCCAGCAAATTATAATAAATTTTAGTATTAAATACTATTCAGACATTAAAACAGAACAAAGGCCCTCTAAAACTACAACACCAGCTATACAATAGGAATGTACAAAGATGGTACAAAATAAAGTGACTACAGTGGCTGGGCTCTGTACCTGCCTCTTCAGAGCTCAAGTACAGTAAATGCTTGACAGTAGTGGCTCTTGCTGAAAAGCCAAAATTCTTACAATGAAAATCATTCCTGAATCTTGTATTTCTCTTTGCAAATCAACTGTCTAGAACTACAGGGGTTTGCGCTGGTGTTTACTACTCACTGTGTTCCCATCTCCAACATGTGGCTCTTCATACAAAAGGTCCCAGACAAAGTTACATTAGAAAATGTAACATTTAAAATCTGATACCATTTTTAAGAGACCTAATTAGTCTCGGAATGTGGGCTGCTGGGTTTTGGGGTTTTGGTTGGCTGTCTTCTAAAAAGCTTACACAATCTTTTAAAACTCAAGAACAAAGATATTACAGAAATTGCATTCATGTACATTGTCTGAGCTACCTTTTACATCCTTTCAAGACAGCAAATCCTCTTTAATTTTAGAATATGGGTTTGAGTTTTGTTTGGTTTTTATTTTAAGGCTTTATGCATACTTTGTATTATTTATGCACTCCGTTCTGAACGTTTAAACTAGTTTTAAATATGGCCACTTCTAACTGTTGCTTTATAGAGGGACTATTTTCTCCAAGTGCTTTTTCTACAGAATCTTACAAAACATCACAACACTTCAACTTTTTAGAACACCAAATGTATTTATGAAGTGTTTGTGTGATTTCTGAAACAATAACATCCTAGGATGTATTTTCCTTGACATAAAAACTAAATTACCAGGGTTTCCCATACAGAAAAAAAGCAAGATGAACAAACTCTACATTATTATGTTTGTTTACAAAGCAGAGTTGTCTGCTTTAAAGGGACCAGAATGTGCCCTTCATGGCTGTTCCTGTGGTGTTTGTTGTTGGTTGTGTTTTGTTGTAGGTGTTTTTAAATGTACAATTTTGTACATTTACAATACCTTCAGTATCTTTCTCAATGTACAGAACACTTTACTATACTATACTCTATCCTCATGCCCTGAAATTCCACTTGGTGAGCAAAATTTAGTTGTGAGGCACTGCTTTTAGCATTTTATTTTCTTGACATTTCAATTATATAGGTAAATTTGTACAAGCATATTATTGCTGTGTTAAGGGGAAGGTGTTACAGCCAGAGAACTGTCTCAAATTTTTGTCTAAAACAATGTTGAAAATGAATCTTAAAAACAAAAGGAAGAAAGGAATATGGGAGTTGGGAGAGGAAAAAAATATCCAGACAACTTTTGTACAATCCTCAAAAAACATTTGCTACTAGGCCCATCTTCCAAATACAGGAACTAAGATAACTTCCCCTGATATGCTTTAGGCTCTAAAGAAAAATCATTCCTGATGCCTGGATTACATTACCTATAACAATACAAAAGACCTAAAAGTGGTTTTTGGTTTTTTTGTCACATACATAGATTTTTCAATCAGTGAAATGATATATGAAATGAGGAAATAAACTGAGCATAACAGAATTTTAATTTAGTGGTAGAAGTTTGCACTAAGAGTTCATATTGGTGAGATGTCATAGACATATAGATACACAAATATATTTCTGTGTGTATTCACATGTGTGAACACATGTATGTGCATATACAAAAACATGAAAAATCTTTGGCTCTGTGAGAAAGGTGAACTTCATGAGATCCAAGGCAGAAATCCAGATGACAAAGAGGACTAAAACAAACCAGGTCTCTGCAAAAAGGCCAGTGGAAAGCTTTCCTGAAACACAAACACTCTGCAAGGAGAGCGCTCTTGTGTTTACCAGTGTGACACTCCATAGTAATTCATGGGGTAGGGGAAACCAGAATTGTACATACGCCACTAAAACTCAGAAATAGATTTGGAGAACATCCCTTTCAGCTTGTTTGGAATCACAAACTTGTGCACTGTATCAACAGTATATTTTTCTGTGAAAAAGCTATTAAGGTTTTTTTGTTCATTCAAAATTAGTAAGGCTCTATGATTATTTGCCAAGTTTTAGGTGGCAACCTGGTAATTACCAGCATGTGCCTTTTTCTCTCAAAGGATATATAAAAAAAACAAAACCCAAAACACATTTTCAAACCACAGGATAAGTAAAGGTCCAGATTTCCCTTCAGACAGAAAGGCAAATCAGCAGCATTGGTGAGAAACCTGACAAGACTGCTAAAAACATTCAATTAAAAGTGCCTTTAAAAAATTCTGTGAAGGTAGTTAACAAAAATGAAAAATCAATTTGCAAGAAATTTCCCCTTTA
This sequence comes from Acanthornis magna, assembly GCA_036785705.1. Lineage (NCBI taxonomy): Eukaryota > Metazoa > Chordata > Aves > Passeriformes > Acanthizidae > Acanthornis > Acanthornis magna. The sequence continues at coordinate 23,655,862 of JAWUZG010000090.1, forward strand.
CATTTTTATTAACTTTCTTTGCTAAACACTTACGTGCTTGCTGAGTAACAAAATTGTCTTCATTACTGAAAAGAAAATTCATATGTGGCTGCTTTGAAATAAAGTACTAAAACTAGTAAAAAAGATGGCCAAAATCTCTGAAATTTTTATCTTCTACTTTTAACACATCTGTGTGAGAGACTAACATACAAATTCTTTGACACAGAACTAGTGTCATAGATGTATACATACAAAAAGCTTCAGTAAATAATTTAGCAATTTAAATTTGATTGGCATACTTCAGGAAACCTTGCTGAAGAATTATGTATGGAATTATACTCAACTACTCACTCTGCCCTTCTACCAGAAGTTACCAGCTCTACAGTAGTCAACAAAAGGGAACATGCATTTGCACCTCAGCAGTTTCAGAGCAGACTCTCCCACCTTCACATAAAGTTAAAACTGATAAAGGTGGCTATGAAGCCAGACTGCATTAAGGGGCTGCTCAGGCTGGTCACAATTTTCTTCCTGGCAATGCTGCTCTTGGGCATTAACACCTGGCCAAGATGGATAATTTTTTCCATTGTCTGCAGCAAGGTAATCCGGAGCAGATTCTTGCTGAAATCAGTGCACTGAGTGCTGCTGTGAATATAGCACACAGAGGAGTGGGAGAAAGAGCTACCCTGGCACAATGGGAATCCTGAATATCACATCTGAGACTGTCTCCCCTCCAGACTACCATCATAGACAAGGGTTGTTCATAAATATCTCATTGGTGTGAACACAGCAGTAAATACAAGTTATGCATGGGTGGACAACACCAATTATGGACTGAATAAACATACCATGTGCACAGTATCACAAAGCACAGCACAGCTATTTTGACTTTCACCTCAAAGTCTTTTAATGCTGACTATTACTTAAACATTCACTAGCTGAATTTTACTTTACACATCTGTGTTCTTTCTATCTCCTTTCAGAAGAGGAATGAAGTGAAGATTGTTGCATCTTTGGATTTTTCAGACATTTTCCAGAAGCCAAGTGACCAAAGATTTACTTAGAGCTTTCTCTCCATCAGATGCCTTCTCTATAATTTCACAATATTTCAGCACTGCTTGCAAGAGATCTCCAACCTTCCAATCTCTTTCCCTCAGTCTTCTGGAAAGCTAAAGGGGAGACAGGGGAACACAAAACAAAATATTTTGACTGGGACATCCTGATTAAGTTACAGAAGTTATTCCTGAAACATTAGGTCATAAAAGATCAGTTGTAATGAGTTAATCATTATTCCCACATCTATAAAAACAAAAACTTCCAGAAGAATCAAGCACTTTTCTTCAGGGCTGTCTTCACAAAACTTTCTTCTGGAGGGAGCAACATTTTCAAATTATGTGGTGCCACAGGTATGAGGACTGTGGTTCATCAAGACTGCAGAAAACAGGAAATTCTGAACACAAGATTAAGACATTTGCCACCCCTCCCATTCCAATAATGCATGTATAAAAAGACAAAACTCTGTCTTAATAAAAGGATGTGGATTTTCCTTTCACAACATATAGTGTGGTTGGGGTGGCACAGACACTACCCTCAATGAAAACAGTGTCTTCAGAGTGGGAAATTATAACATCTTGGGGAAGAGGAAAAGGTGATGATTAAGTTAAAATACCACTCAGGAGGCGAGATCAGTGTAGCTGAAAACATTTCTTTTCCCCCAAGGTCCAAAGAAAAAAATCTTCCATTGCTGATGTGTCGAGCTCAGCTATACGTGTAAGAAAGCCTACCCCTAAGGAAAAATGAATTTGACAGCTCGCCCAGGAGTAAAAAACCTAACACCTTTTAGTTTAAATAAATAAATAAAACACCCACACAAGCAAACTTTATTCTCTGTAGCTTTCTGGACACCTGTCATTGCTGCATTTAGTAACCACAGTTCAGACACCCTACTTATTTCTTTGGAGTTGTAGATTTTTATCCTCTTTTACAGTCCCTAAAAATATGTTCCATATATTAAGTTTAAAAAATGTCATAGACTGTTCAGGGAAATATTTTTCACAGCTACAAAATTAAAAATTCATAGAGGTTCTACTGTGAGACCCGTCAGATTGCAATATAAAGTTCTATAAAAAAATAAAAAGGAAGGCAATCTTTCCCTCCTCCTTCACCTGGGGGTATTTCAACTGCAACAAGGCAGGTGATAGAACTGGCAGAAAGAACATGGGCATAAAAACATGTATCAAATAATTAACTTCTTGAGAAAACCATTAACTTGAACAGGCAAAAAAAATCCTCTCTAATCCTGAGCATAATTTATTCTGAACACTGGAAACTTTCCTCAGTGGAAAAAAAAAAAGACATCTTTTCTACATAAGAAGAGACTGAAATCTGTAGCTATTTCTGTGAATTTTAAAGCAGGGCACAGGAAGTAGGAGTTTTATAGTCTACAACATGCAATTTTGTAAATGATGTTTGTTGGTTTATAAAAGAATGGTCATTTTTCTTTCCTCTGCCAGAGGAAAGTGTGGCTAATGTCCAAATACCTACTTCAGCAAATACAGTATAAAATTTCTGTCCAAAGAAGTTTTCCACCATGGTAAAACTACAGAGCTGGTACCAAAATTTTAATTTAGAATTCAAATTTAATCTCACTATTTCTTTAGATGACCAATCTGTTTCTTACCATCAGACAAGTGAAATATTAGTTTACTCAAAATAGGAATGTTACAACAGCTAAGGAAGGTCTGATTAAAATCTGAATCCATATGATTTTTTAATCCAGACACTTGCATATCCACATTGTCAGGCATCTCAAAGAAGTCAAGAACTATCTATTCTAATTTACTGGTTTCTTGTCATCACTCCTAACAAATGTATTGTTTCATACACAGGTATTTCACTTCTTTCTGCCTTGCTGAGCACAGCACATACCCTTAAGAAAGAGTTCACGCTCAGCTGCAGCAGTACCCAGCCTGAGAGATGTGAGGAGTACTTCTGCTTTTTATGCAGCCACATCACATCGGTGGCGGCTCCTTACCCTCCTGTGATCAGCTCACACAAACCTTCCCTCCCTTCCAGAAGTCACCCACTGCTTCTACTGGAAATCTCTGCTCCCGATGTGCTCTAATCCCGGGCCAGTTCCCCACGAGGCCAAGGGACGCTCTGAGGGTACCCAGAGATGCCCCGAGGGTACCCAGAGATGCCCGATGGTACCCAGAGATGTCCCGAGGGTACCCAGAGATGCCCCGAGGGTACCCAGAGGTGTCCCGAGGGTACCCAGAGGTGTCCCGAGGGTACCCAGAGATGCCCCGAGGGTACCCAGAGATGCCCCGAGGGCACCCAGAGCTGTCCCCAGCCCGCGGCTGCCGCGGGACAGACAGCGGCGATGGTTTCCTGCTGGGCTGCAGCGCCCTCTGCAGGGACTCGCTGCGCTTTACAAGCGACAGCCCGGGAACGGCGATTTCCAATTCACAACCCTCGGCCCGGGGCAGAGATCATTCCAACTGGGAAGAGGGATGGAATAAAAAACATGTAATCATTTTCTGCCTCCGGGGAGAGAAACGAAATTTCAATTTATTTTAACATAACTGCATCTGGAGAACTAAAAATAATCTGTAAAACGAAGTGAAACAATTAACTACTGTAGCATTTTCAGGACTGCCTGCCTGAAGGTCTTACCGTCAGGTGTCAACTCAGTATCAATTTATGACTGAAGCGTCAAGTAGAAAAATATTATCATTTTTTAGGAGGGCACACATAACAGACACTGCTATTTTCCAGAGTGTTCTTCAGAGTATATTCTCTTAATAAGGTAGCTGGAGTCATGCTCAGATACACAGCCAGCTAATAATATCTTTCCTGTGTGTTCTGCAGCATTGGTTCAAATCTCAGCACCACAACTTTGTAATCTCTTAACTCAGAGCTGGCTGAAGAATGAGAGATTCAAGGAAAAATTTAAAAAAGAGGCACATATCATCTATTTTCTGTCTTAGATATTATATAGCAATGTACAATACAGGTGTCTCACATAAACAAAAAATAAATTATTATTAATACTTGTGAGTCCTACCACTATCCTACCCGAGTATCTGCAACAAACGTGAAACAGATGAACAGACTTTCAAAAGATGGCAAAAAAACCTCATGACGTCAGAATGACTGTAGTCCCTAACCCCAACCCATTCACATCAAAAACCCTTCTGAGAACACTGGGTCAAGCACGTGAGAACAGAAAAAGTGAAGTATTTTCTTCTTAGTGTGAAGGCACTTACAAACTGTAACAAAGAAGAAACAAATGAATATAAGGATTAAATTTAAACAATTTCAAACAGCACAGAAATGGAGAAAAGTACTCTCAAACTGCCTTCCAGTTTACAAAAGCACAAAGTCCACTCTGTCAGAACTAATGTACGACAAAACCCGTTCCTGAAATAATTCTAAATCAAACATACATATCAAACAATACTATGCTCCAGAAAAGGAGCATAGGGCATATATTTCTACATGCCCAAAAAGCATTTCCAAACTTTCTGGGTTATTCAAATAAGAATGAAAAGCTTTCCACTCTCAAAATCAAATACACATTCCACACAGTTACAAAGGCAAAGAAGCATCCCGAAGTTATTCTTTGTGTGCTAGGAAGGGAGAAGCCACTCAGGAAAATTCAGACCAGGTACAATCTGGACTGGCCTCTAGGTACCCTTCACATTCTTACCACAAGTCTACAGCACCTAAGCACACATCCATCCAACCCTGGGAGTCTGTTGTGTCATACTGACCTTAGCTTCCCAGTAACTCCGCTTTTCTCCTGAAATGATGATGTAAGCTTGGGAAAACCCCAAGCTGAAGAGTCAATATTAAATTTCAGAACTGAGAGCAAGCTTTTTCTTCCTTAATATACTGGTAAGTACGTTAAGTCATTTTTGCCAAGATCTTAATTGTTAAAATCATATTAATGGCATCACGTTAATGCTTCTTCACATTACCAGGTCACAAAATACAAATATTTGATAATTATCATTCCTATGAACTTTATCATTAGAGACAATGCCTATATATCTATTAAGTTAGCCTTTCAATAGCCAGGTAATGTTAAAGTAATTCCTTGGTCAATTAAAAAATACAGGTTTAATGTAAGAAGTTCAAGATTATCATGTGTAGCTTGGTGTGCAGTCATGAAAGAGCAGTTTTTATAATTTCATAGGAATAAGAAGTGTTTTCTGATGGAAATACTCAGGACAGTATGCATACCAAAATACGGAGCCTTTCCAAAGAGACACAAATTGCTAAAGCCTAGTTCTTTGAAAGTGTGATCTATAAAACTAAAATAAAGGCATCTAAGAATAAAAAAATTGTATTGAGACTTCTTTTTAATAGCTTTGGTTCAGTTGCTTACAGAATAAAGCCATAATATTTACTTAAAAACTAAACTTCTAACAAGAAAATGTGTCCTTGCTATTAAAAAAAAAAAAACAAAAAAAACCCCAACAAAACCCTTGGCAGAATGTTAAGTCAGAAAATAATTTGCATGACCAAGTTCTCAGAAAGATACAATCTACAGACAATTAAATACTAAGTAAAAAACACTTGAAAAAATAAAATTTTCACCTAACAAAAATGCTGTCATTTCATCCTTTCTGGAGTAAAACACTTGTAAAAGAAGTGAAACAATCAGCTTTGATGTTTATGTATGGTATATAACACAGGCTAAACAGGTTGTTCCACTCTGACCTCTCAGGATTTAAATAATGATTTTTCTCAGCAGAGAACAGTGAATGAAGCAATATGCAGCTGGTACATCACAGCAAATGGAAGTTAAGGAAATCCTTCCCCTTTCCCACCACCCATCAAACCTGAGTACTTACAAAGACAAATTCCCTTGCAGCAGTGTCACGAAAGTGAAGATCAGACACCTCTGTTTCAGAAGCTGCCAGCCACTGGAGTGCTGCTCTGAGCTGGGGGTCCACTAGATTTGGTTCCAGATCAATATTCATTATTGATAGAGTCTTTCGGATTTGCTCCAAGCCTAACATTAAATAGAAAATCGTCAAATCTATAGCTTCAAATTGTTTCCAAAAAATCTCTGTAGTTCACTGTTTATAGACTACGTTATCTTAAAAAACTTCATTTCGTACAGACAGATAATATGAATGGAAAAAACTATGCTGAAGTGTTTCAGGACTTTCCCATTAGGAAGAACAGTTTAACCCATTTACAACTGTGTACAAACACAGCTGAGTATTAAATGATACCTAAACTATAATGTATATTCCAAATGAAAAGGAATTTAGCACACTTTCATAATCCAAACAGCAATGGCTCTCACATGGTCCATCAGCTACTTCGGTTTCCAGCTGCTATATTTCACTATGCCTTCATCTACTGATTTTAAAACATGTATATTTCAGAATTCTTTTCTGTACTGATCAGAATGCCTCTTGACCTTTTCCAAAGTATATTGCTGGTTCTTACTGAGGCATATCCAGTTTCTCAACACTTTTTTCACAGTGTAAGTTCCAAAAATTAGTACAGTATTGAAAGAGCAGTTGTGTTAGGAACACTTAGGAACTACAGTATTGTCACCTTCTGTTCCCAAAGTGTGTTTCTGCAGCCATCTACCACAGAGATCCTCTGTCACACTCCCAGAAACAACTAGGCACATATGTACTGCTCTCCAAGTTGTTCTTGAGGTCTCTGCTTTTAGACTATTGACCTTGACTCCAGAAACATGGAATATATTTGCAACAAAAACATATATTCATGTTGAATTTACCTCAATCTCACTGCTCTTCTAACTAAGGTTATGAAAATTGAGGTAAGTAAGGTATTAATTCCTAATTGGCAAAGTCAAGCAAGTTGAAAGAGAGTCCCCCAGGAAGTAAAAGAAAATTAACCAGCAAAACTGTCAAACAAAACTGTAGTTTTAATGGATAACTGAGTATTTGTCTAGGAGCCCCAAAATATAACTTTTTTATAGGAGAAAGAACAATTAAAAAACAGTTATGACATTTAGTGGGTGAAAAGCATTGGGGCAACATTGCTGGGAAATTCTGGTACATTTTTAGTCTTACAAAATGGATGTACATTTGAAAATAAGGCTTTGATTCAAATTTTTTGGTGAACAAGGCACAGTTAGCTTAGAAAAAGCCATAAATTACCAGGTATGACATGAACAGAACTTTCAAATGTATAAGACCAGGTACAAACGTTTTCTACCTAGCACAATGTTTAAACAGTCCTACAATGACACAACAGAATGAGCCTTTTCAAAAGGTGAGGAACTTAAACTGAAAAAATTTCACTAGAAAATCTTTAATACAGTATAAAGCAGTCTGCTGCATGACAGACAGTAGGTGACACCTAAACAGTGTAAAGAAAAAAATCCAATCACTATTCTAATTGAGCAATTTGAGTACTCAAGATGTCAGAACTTTTTTAAGTTGAGACCAAAAGAAAGCAATGTCATTGATAAACTAGCTAAAACCTACAGAGCAGAAACTATTTTAATTATTCTGAGGAAAAAAACTCAATAATTTAGCTTTACTTTCTTATATCCTTACAGTCACATCTGATTTAAGAAAATTAAGAGATGTTGTTCATTTATATACATTTTTCCAGAAGCTTGAGAGAAAAAAAAAAAACCCAAACAAACAAAAACCCTAAACCCACACCACTCTGTGTACATCAAGACTATTTGAAGATGTGCAACAAGGCTGAATATCCTCTGTAAGGAAGCAGCAGAAGTTTCTGGAAATGCTTACTTTATCTTCAGAGTATACCAAACACAAAGAAGAGCTCTGTTACAACTTGTTCTAACATCAGCTCATCTTAAAACCATCTTCACACACTGTGTATTGAAGCTGTTTTGAGTTAATAGCCTTTGGCACATCAATCAGACTGGAACCAGAGCACAGAGATCTTCTACAAACCACAAGATTATGGACAGACCCTATGTTATACTTCAATAAGAGGAGAGAATAGCAAATACATGGAATCGAATATTTTTGTTGTTTTTCATGACTGTCTCTCAAGATTAATGTGCCCAATTTTAGTAATTTCTTCAGCATCTTGAACATAGCTACATGGATGCATTGCCATGGCTCCTCATGAAATATTTTTAAAAAGGTAATCTACGCCTTTAAATTCACACTTTCAAGATGCTGATCAAAGTTCCCTACCTTATGTTATGAAATTCATGTGAGGATCAGTAACTAGCATTTCCCAAAGGCTTCAGATTTCAGTGCATTAAGAGGATTATGTAGGGCATTAATCTAAGAATACATTCTGACACTCGACTGACATTCATTATGACAAATAGGGATAATAGGGAGTCACCTTGTTTTGCAGACTACAAAGGCAAAGAATTAAAAAACAATTAATGTAGAGTGCACAGGACAAGAACAATAGTATATGCTGGAACTGACATTACCTTCTACAGCATCCTTGGAATCTTCATCTTTATCTTCTGTTCCATCACTGTATTTTAATTTAAAAAACCCAAAAAAACAAAAATATTAATACAATCCAATATATGTACTAAAGGTAATAATTCCTAAGACTGTAATGAAGGTTAAACAACTGGAAGATCATAAAAGAATTAAGGACTGATCATGAAAAGCAGCTTTGCTTCTCACACCATTTCATGTTGTAAACAGATTTATCATCAACTTCACAAGATTTGCTCTTAGGAGAAGAAGCGAGAAGAGAGAAACAAGAGAAAGGGGTTAAAGGTGTTACTTATTGATTTTAATAGCTTTTCTTCATACGTGAGAAGGTTGAGCCATCTTATGTCACAGATATGAATAGCTATAGGTAAGCCATAAGCAGTCTATAAAAACCAATTACTAAGCAATTTTGAAAATTTACACAAGCTAAAGGGGAAAAAACCCAGAAATCCTGTAGGAAGCAAGCTCTAGTCTGCATGAAAAAAAGTAAATCTAAAGACTTGTAAAACTGCAGGCAAGAACATGCAAAAAAGGGACCCTTTTGCAAGCAAAACACATTCATCAGGTTTAGCACAGCAAAATTTAATCAATCAGGATGGATTAATTAATGAAAAAATCATATTGTGATTAAGTGAGAAGAGTGTGAATAATGTATCAGCATAAAAGTGCACTGTATTTTTATTTTCAAAAATGATGATTTCATGCATTAATTATGAGGAACCCATCTGGTTTACATTTCTCAGCTCAACCAACCTGTCTGATGTTGGAAAGGATAAATTCTCCTCATACATATCCCCTTCTAAACCAAGACTGCTCCAGCTACTGCTGTTACCATTACTGCCAGGAGAAGAAGAGAAGACAGCTGAACTAGAAAAGAACAATAGCTCAAACTAGAACCTTCATTTTCCTTACAACTGTTTAGTCAAGACATTTAATGCAAGAGCACTGAAACTTTCTAGACAGGTTTGCTGGAACAAGCTTGACTCTCAGTGCTATCCAGAGCAGCAATGTGCACAATAATGCAAAACTAGCAGGTTTCAGTACATAGGTGAAAGCATTAATTTGTACTCAATAATTTTCCAGATCAGTGCTAGCAGGAATTCTGTCCTCAGGTCTAAGCACAGCGCTCATTATTTACAGAAGCTCAACAATTTCAAAAGGATTACTCATAGGAATATGGATTACCTCTGTAATATTTGCAAAGGAATAGCTAAGAGATAATAAAATTATGCATTGTGAAGACAACTTCACACACAAAATCCTTCCATCTCACTCAAAAAAAACCCAGGAATGATCTCCAACAGCCTGATGCAAAGGAATTCCTAGAGTAATTTTTTTTAAATTTTGAATATTGTTCTGCAAGTTGATCTTCTTTAAAAAAGAGGGTTTATAAACCTATGGAAACAATACTCAGAAGATGGCTTCACTCACAGTTTACAAAAATACTGCCTTTATTCTATGACTACTTTTAACCCAATGCAAAGAACTGAAAAAACTGAGCTTGTTCTTACGCTTGTTAATTTTAGTCATTATAAATAGCACAGTTTGTTAAGCCTGTCAATATGTACAAGATTGAGCAACTCATATGATTAAATCTCTGTTCCCCAACTTCATACCTCCCCCATAGCCTGTCTGGAAGCCTTCCAAAAACAGGATTTCCAAATTGCCAGCATTTTTCAGGAAAGTAGACTGTCTACTAGAGATGGCATGAGATGCCGCTGACTAACTGCAGAGGACAACTGCTGCAAGAAAATGCTCTCTTCACCTAAGTTTTATGTGACTGTTGAAGCCCTTTTCCACTCACACCACTCAAGGCAAACAGAAAAATGGTGGAAGAAAACACTTCAAGGGACAGACCCTGTCTTTCAAGCATTTGGCAGTAACATTATCACCTATGAGTGTCCCTTGCTCTCCAGTATGCCTGCTCAGATCCGAATTTCCAAACACTGAAGTAACAGCAGGTTAGCAAACCTGCAGCATAAACACACCTGAATAACATGAAAAAAAGTTTAAGAAGTTGCAAGTGCTTCATTCAGTACATTGTTGCTTATTTAGACATGTGCAAAGAAAATTCAAAGAGTTCTCTTGCTATGTAAACAAAAAAGAAAATTAAAGAGGAGAAGCTTCTGAAGAAACTGCCTTGCAGAGAAAGCAAACCTGGCCTAAAAAACATTTCTGAAGCTACTGTGTGAGACTATCACACTCTAGATGAAGTATTAAATTTGGCTTAAAATGGTTAAATTACAGGTATAAAAAAATTTAATATAGCCTGTTGATATCAATACTTTGCACTCACACAGCTTCTTTCACTGAAAGTTAGAGATGCAGAACATAAATAGGAATAAAAGTTGCCCTGGTTCTCAGACTAAAGGATAAAGAATTTGCAATCTAACAGAGTAACCTCTGCACGCTACTGTTCTGATTAGTTAAGAAACTTAATATACTTCACAGAGGTCAATCTTGGTCTGAAATAATCATATATATAGAACCATATGATTGCAGTGAGGTATGAGGAAGGGATGAGACCTTCTTATAATGTGACTTTATTTTAAGTTGCCAAATTAACAGTCTTTAAAAATACACTCCTGTAACCACAAAACAAGGAATAAACAGACAAAGGCATTATAATGCCTCTGTAATGGTTCATGCAGCTCTTCAACATGAGCCAAAAGAAGAATAATGAGAAAAGCAAGAGGCTTCTGCTCTGAGTTATAACCCAGCCTGGATGCTCTGATGCATCCCCTGGAAAAGCCTATGTCTATGCCTATGTTTATACCTACACATAAACTGGAGAGAAAAGCTTAAGACCTTTTTAATTCTAATTTTAAGTCACTAGCATTAGGCATGAAAAGCAGAAGACACAAGCACTTCCCAGCATAACAAACTACCAAGTTCTCTAAAAAACTTCCATCTAAATGGAACTGCCCTCAGGAAGCGGTAAATTAATTTCTTGTTTTGCTTTGCTCGTGCATGGCTTTTGCTTTACCTGTTAAACTGCCTTTATCTCAACCCATGAGTGTTCGCACTTCTACTCTTCCAGTTCTCTCCCCCATCCCACCTGGGAGGAGACTGCCTGGCTGGGTGGGGCTTAGTAGTCAGCTGGGGTTAAATCACAACAGTGTTATTACTGAACCTGGTCTTGCTACAGATCTCCCCCTGGTTGTCTTTTTTCATGCCAGGCAGTAACTCCAGATCCTTCCTTCCTTCCACCTGATAAACCTCAGTAACACAAATGAACACAGGTGCTGTTACCAAGCTACAATTAGGTCTATACAACCAGCTGATCAATTTGCATATGCCAGTCTCCTCCATCAACACCTTGCTATCCAAATTATGCCTCCCCTTCTATGAGTAACATGTTAATTCAGGTCATTCCTCCTCTAACGAGCCACAGATTTTCTTCCAAGTTACATAAACTACCTTCTTTTCAGTTACATCTGTTTTGGTAATTATAAACAAATAACAAATACAACCCAGACACTACAGTACTGGTCCAGAAATTTTTTTATACTTTTTCCCATTATCAACTAACCTATATTTTATTGTGTAGTTATAACTGCCAATTTAGCAAATATTCTTCCTTCTACTTGGATTTTCATCACCATTTTCACTTGTTCATGAGATGATGTTTTATTAAAATAACTCTAAGTTAATGTATTCTTTTACAAAATTCTTAAGTTGTATAAGTGATAAATTACAGTAGTGTTTTGATTAAATCATTTAGTTAAGCAAAACATGAAAAATATTACAGACATTTAACTGAGTAGTTTCACATTGGTATCAAATAACCTATTTGTATATTACTTAAGCAAGCACATCTCCCATGCTTTCTTTAATCTCAGCAATGCTAGAAGTACTAACTAAAGAAAAAATTGCTTGCCCATTTCCACTATTCTTCAACAGAAATGCTGAACTTGGTTTTATCAAGCATAGAAAACTAAGTTTACTCATTCCCCATTACAGAAGCCTGGGCCACAACCCTCAGTATAATTCTCCCTGGAAACAGGTACAGACATTGCAGATTTCAGAAGTTCCATTCTAATCTTTGTTAGTTATCAATCAGCCAGGGACAGTGTAGTGAGAAGCTCTGCAGAAACAGTTACTACCCTGAATAGGTAAGTTCCAGTATTACACACCTGCAAGTCCATGGTTAGCAGTATATAAATACTCCACCAGTATGAGTTAGAGCAGCTTATAAATTCCAGTCCCAAAAAAAACAAAAACCAAAAGCTTGTCATGCAAATTAAGCTGGTATTACTTCTTTTCAAAAATAAATTAATCCATATTAAACACTTTCTTAAAGATAAAGTTTTAATATTTTAGAGCACAACTTATAAACTGTACTCTCAAGCTGCATTTTACACAGGGTGGTTGTTTTTAAAAGGCTTACATCATTTGCTAACACTTAAATTTTATATGTACAGTTTTACTTGGTGTCACTCCCTGGCATCAATGACAATGTACATGCCACATATTTTACAGAGCATGAATATTCATGGCCAACAATGTTTTGTAAGAAAGCAAAATCATAATATTAAAGCCATTTTTAATAAAAAAGTCATTGTGTGTTGAAGACAAAAATAACCTCTGCTCCCCCAAACCCTAGGAGAAATACACTTGATGACAAGTTGTTTGATGTCAAGGTAACTGTTTAACTGTACTAACATCTTTATAATTACCTGTCACTTAGGTGAAGAAAACTGCTGCTCTCATCAGGATGTTCATCTTCAAAACTTAGATTGGACCAACTCCCAGTGCTATCATCACCAATACTAAGGCTCATCTGCTGGCTAACAACAGATTCAACAGAGTGAAATCCTTCTCTTCCAACAGAGCTAAACAAAAATTTAAGACAAAAACATCACTGCATTTCATGCTGATCTGTGTTAGTTCATTCACAGCAATTTAATACCACTCTGAAGACATTAAATTCCAAGGGGGAAAAAAAAAAAGGTGGGGAATACCTTCATTAGTACCCTATTCTCAACACAAGAAACAGTGAAACCAAATGAGTCTGAAACATCAGCAGGGTTAGGTCAGGGATTTCTATCTGGGATTCCTTCACTACAAGTCAAAAGGAGTGGTACAAAGAATTCTCTCATTTGGAATATTATTTGCTATAAGGCACAGAAGGCACTGTAGTTGTGCAGACTGTGTATCAAGGTACCCTTTTCAAGCAGAACACTTACCATTTCTGAACTTGTTCACCACAGGACAGTTTGGCTATTTCCCATGGCCCGCTTTCAGTACAAACAGCTAAGTGATCTGCTACTGTAGGCAAAGTGCTTAAATATAAGCTGGTATCTAAAATACTAGGATTGCACTTCTTAAAAAGATCTTTCTGTCGAAAAGGATTTGCTTTTCTCCTTCAAGAAAGTGTAGCAATGCATGATTTGTAGAGAATTTTTCCCCTCAAGAAGTTCAATTTTTTTAATCCAAAAAACAATCAAGCAAATGTACCACATAAAATTAGTCTTTAGAAGACACTTCAAAAATTCATTTAAAGAAGTTTGAACTCCTTATTAAAAAAAAAAAAAAAAAAAAAACTTACAAAATGAGAACATGCAGTTATGAACTAAGTTTCATGTGCAAACTGTGATTATCTATATATACATATATATATATATATATATATGAAGTGGTAGGCAGTTCAAGAAAAATGATCATCCTACTCCCACACAGCAAGCAGCCACAGTAACATTCACTATTTAAAAAGCCAACCTTAACCACATCACTCCTAACACTTTGCTCCAGTGAGCATGAATATATAGCTGAACTGGAACCCATCAGGGTAAAAAAAAAAAGGTCATTTTTCCCATTTTTATTTACAGTTATACCAGCAGCAGTTCTCTACATCACACAAGGCAGTTTCTCAAGGAACATATGCAATACATACCACACACTAGATGACAATATAAGAAACATTTATAAATTCTGTAACAGTAAAACTCTAATATCACCTCCTTGCCACAAATTTAATAATAAACAATATCTCTTTGAACCCTACATTTTGTTGTTGGCATATTCTAACCAGAATTTTTAAACAAATTGTCATCTTTGATACCATAGGTATAGAAAAACATCACCACATGACTTTTTTTTTTTCTCACACACTGAGTAAAGACTCAAACCTGCTGTGCAAAGACCAACAAAATACTACCCATGAACACTTCTATGCTGTTGTGTGTTTCATATCAAACCTTGAAAAATTTAGTTCTGACCCACTGTGGCCTTTAGCCACTGAACATATAAAAATCAATTTTATTGTTCATCATGATGCCCCTCTAAACATCAGAGGAAGAAACCACTGTGAGAAATTCCCTTTAAAAAAACCCAGTAGGAATTTAAGTATTACTTCAAATTTTAAGAAAAGCAACATGATAAGGATTGCTGTTGGACCTGAAGAGATTTCACTCTAATTCACAGCACAGTCTGTTTTAGGCAACAGTTGCTTGCCACAAATTTACTGTGGCACATATTTCCTACTTAAAGGCCTATTAAAAGAAACAGTATGTTACCCTTCGCTAAATACCCAAGAATTTCAAAGTCAATTCCTTGTTTATTGTATTACTATTTTATAAGCTAAAGTGTGGTTTAGTAAGCTGTTTTTTCTTAAAGTAACAGGTTATTTTTCTTTTTCTTTTTTTCCCCTAGTAGTGAAGACACTATCACAACACAGCCATATTAAAAAATGAAGTCTTCATACGACAAAGCAATGGCTCATTTGGCCAAGGTCAGATGCTGAAGAGGAAATACAAACAGGGAACAAGCCTGGCTTCTGTCATGGCTCACAGATCAACAAAACCTGTAAGGACTACTATACACTACTGTAGGTAGTGTTTTGAAGTTGAAACAGTAAGTTCCACTTACTAGTCCCCTACTGAAACATACATGTGCTGATATACATAGTATCTTGGTGTCAAGCTCACATAGGTGGGAAAAAAGCTTCTTTCCCCCTAGTTCTCAGTCATTTAAATGTAACCAGAAGAATAAAAAGAAAACATTCAGTACATAAAGTGTACCTAAGAAAATAAATACTAAAATTCCTTCTGAGCACATATTTGTATTAATAATACTTTTTCTGACACAAAATGCAACAAATAAAGAGAAAATTAATATTACCTTATGGTAACTGCCTGACCAATATTAGTCATAGCTGATGTCATTATTTCAGTAGTAAGGCTTTCAGCAAAACTGACTCCATCTTGTCCAATACCACTGTCAGCTGTCAGACTTGTGTAACTCAGCTCTTTTTCTGCTTTCTCTATGGCCGCAGCAGCCCCCTTGTCAGAAAACACTGTCCTCTGTTCTACATCAACGTGAATTTTGGGAATATCGAGCTGAAATGCTCTTGAATTTTGGCAGGCACCACCCGATCCAGAATGAAGAAAATGCCTCACTGGAATGCAGGATTCTTGTGTAGGGAGATGATGGGACGTACTTTCTGCACAGTACCGATGTTCCTTTATACTGCAGCATCTACAGACAGTTCCAGGAAAAGGAGACAGTTTCTCAATATATGAGACCTTATCCCCATTTTTTCTGTTTTCAGCCACATGGAGAACAGCGGACTCTAAACTCATTTCTAGAGTATCATCTGCCACTTTCCTAGCATATTGTTCTATAGCTTGAATTATGCCTTCGCTGTAGCCATTTTCATTTATATTACCTGTACTATGATAGAGTTTGTGATCTGGGGAGAAAGGAAGAAATGTCCTAGAAAACCTTGTTTTAATGAGATCCCCTGTGACTTCATCAAATTCAGTCTTTTTATATAGACAGGAATCTGTTAGAGACTTTGGCAAACATGCTCCCGACATTTTGAGTTTCTTCCTGACATCACAAGTGATACTGTGAGCAAGGGATTCGGAGAAATGTAATAACTCTGTACATTCCATTCTCTGTGCGCCGACACTCCTCTCGAACGTTTGGCCTTCACAGCGATGAATGCTGCTTTTCACTTGCTGTACTGCATCTTTATTTCCAGCTTTGATTAGCTCCAGCTTACCATTTACCTGTGCATTTTGCCCAGGAAATGTCTTTCTGCTGTACCTGAATTTGGTTTTTCTAGCTGCTTGCTGCAAGCCCGATCTGATAGACCTGTAAGCAAGTCTGCTGGCGTACTGATCCACTAAGAGCTCAGCATTACCTCCTTCTCTTTTCAGAACCCGGATAACATGATCTGCGTATTCGTCAGTCACACTTTCACAGCTTGGGTACTTGGAAGTCAAGCCTGTGGTGCCTGAACCTTGTGGTAAAGGGAGCACGGACCAATCCCTCTCCCCCAGCCACTGGTCCTGTACTGGGCCACACCATTCCTTTGAACTACCATCTTTATCACCTTTTCTCAGATAAAAGCAATCCACCTGGCAGTTAACCCGCTTCAGCCTCAACAGCTTACAATGCCTTGATTTCACTACTTTCTTGGCCTCATTGATGACTTTTCCTGCCATATCACCTGCATAATTCCACAGGGAATTGCAAGTCTCTTCTGGAATATTTACAAATGCAGCATATCCACATCTTTTCTTTTGCATACCTAACTGAGCCTGCCTACCAGCTTCTCTTTCATCTGTTTTACCACCTAAATGGGAAGCAGCCATTTCAGTCGCTACCGAAATTATGTGGCTAGACAGGCAATCTGCATACTGAATTGTTTTTGCTGAATGCTCCTCTTTCTCAACAGGCATTTCAGAATGATCTTCATCTTCACTACTTTCCACTTCTTCAGAAAGGGACCGCATGAGTTTCAGCACAAATTCCTCATTTTCTAAAGAGTCGTGTTCAGTTTCAGACAAATCAGTAATGGATGGATTGTAAGGTGTAGAAGGTGGTGTTGCAGGAGCAAATTCCTTTGCTAATTCTCCCTTGAGTTTCTTAGACAGTTTTCTTAGGTTCCTTTCAGAACTACCTTGACGTGGTACTAAAGGAGTCGGTGGGGGTGTATCAGGCATTAAACAGGTATTTCCATGTTTCAGGCCTGATTTTTCTTCCATCTGCAAAGCACCTTCACTGCCAAACACCTCTGTTGAAAAGCTATTCGCATGCAGAAAACAATCAGTTTGCCTGTAATTCAAAGCTCCTGCTGATAGCTTCTGGGTATCACTTTTTTTGGAAGGCTTGTTTAAGCATGTTATTGAACAGCTTCCTGTGTCAGTACAGTCCTCTAGAACATGCCTAGCAAAAGTCACAGTGGAACAAGGCGGTGGTGATTTTGAAGACAACCTGTTTCCTTTTTGTTCCTGCCAGCAATCTTTAGATTCTAAAAAAGACTGAACAGAATGAGTTGTAGTAAGAAATTTACATGGATTATTCAAAGGCAACTGTTGCTGTTCCACAATTATAGAAACATTACTTTGTTTCTCAGCCTCTTGCTTCTTTACCACACATTGTTCTTTCGGATAGGTATCTTTGTAAGTCTTTGAGCTCACCTTACATGTTAAATTCTCACTGGTGTTGCATAACACAGTTTTACTTTCTTCCACAGATTGTTTTATGACATACTTGGCCAAATGATCTGCAAACGTGCTCTTGGGGGACTCTTCACCAATACTTTGCACATAAGGTTTTTTATCTGTTACTTTTCTTGTCAAAAAATCTGTATACTCTTCTACTGCTTTTGTTACTCTAGATGAGGTTATGGCTTCATAAGCTTCATTTACTATCATATCTACCATAATTCCAGAGAAAGTATTAATGCCTTTTGACCCACTTGTTAATTCTGAATCATTGTTCATTCCAGATCTGTTATTTTTTAGTTTGGTATCATTCTGGTTACAAAAGAGTGATGGAGTACTTTCAGTACTTTGACTGTGATCTGAAGCTAGATAAATATTTCTGAAAGAAGCTACTTCCTCGTCTCTGCTTGTGAAAAATGGATGAGTGTAGTCTGCGAATACTTTCATATTGTCATCAGCACTTGGAACAGTGGACGCTTTTGCTTTGTAAGCATCGGAGGAAACCTGTTGCTGACAAAGCGCTCTTCCAGCTAAGGGCACAGGTATTGAACTCACAACACCAGAGGTACAAAATAGAGCTTGCTGTACTGTATATTCCTTCTTGGAGTCTTGGATTGGCTTTAGTGCTACCCTATCATTAAAATTAGGAGAAACTGTGGAAGTCTGTGTTGACTCTAACATACTTTCCGCACTTACATATTTTATATTGTCCATGGAAACACTAATGGCTGCTTGTGTTGTGAAGGTCACATCAACCTGAGATAGTTCAATAAATGCCTCCTGAATGACAGATTCAGACAAATCCCGGGCATAGGATCTTACTACTTTGTTTTCATAATCAAATGATGAGGGCTGTGCAGTAGGTGTTGATGGATATGAAAACTGGCATACTTCCATGATTCCTTCAAACACAAGTTCTTCAGCAAGGTCTGCTGCAAACCGTGCAACGGTGTTGGTAAATATTTGTTTCTTTACCTGACGCAATTCTTTCAAAGCACCAGTTATAGCTTCACTCACCAAAAAGTTTGCTATTCCATTAATGGCACGCTCCTTCAGGGAGATTGCTCTACGTCTTCCAATCTCATAAAAAGCCATTTGAAAAACTGAAGAAGTCAACCTAGCAGCCAAATGACAAAGTGCATTTGTGCATGAAGAAACACCTTTTTGGAGGTCTTTAAATGCACTGCCAAAACTTTTTTCAACCAGTTCAGTTGCAAATTTTTGAATGCTATCTCTGATCATTAGTGACTTATGTTTAGATTTTGTTTGCTTCTCTGATTCCTTACTAGTTTTTGTTTTGAGATCTGCAGCTTGCCTCTTCTTCTCTTTCAAAGTAACCCTTTTGTACTTCGAATCATTCTCTGCACGCACTCTTTCTGATGAGGACTCAGCAAAAAGAACAGAACCCAGTATTTCAAATGAAACACTATCAGCATATGCTGAGTAACTGTTATAAGCTGCATCACGGTGACTTTGACCTGTCCCATCTCCACCAGGATTAACTCGACAGGAACATTCAGAAGAACCGCAGCTCCCTAGCGGACTGAAGGCCGATGTTCTAATAGGGCTGAAGAAGGCTCCGTTCTCTTCCCCTGCTGTTTTAACTGGGCGAGGGGAATCTGGGACCTCAAAGATGCTGCTGTACGGTGATTCCGGCTTACGAGGAGTTGGCTTCTTTACATTGGCTGGCAGAGTGGGACGATCAAACTTGAATTTCTGGGGATTCATTGTAATGCTTGCAGAAGATAATTTTTCATGTGCAGTCCTCCTTTTCTGGGAGGGATTCCCTAGGATGGGATCCCTAATAATTTTACAAGAGTTTTCTAAGGCTTGTTCCAGTTCATCAAACTGATCAAAACTATCAAAAAATTCACTTACTTCTGAGTCTGAATCCTCTATACCATCTTTTACTACTGGAATTTTTGGCAGCTGAAGTTTTGCCTTCAAGCTTTTTTGATATCCTTCTTCATCTAAGAAGATAATGGGGCTTGGGCTGGAGCAATCTGACTCAGAGGATTCCGCTGGAGAGGAAGAAAACAATGTTTTACGTAAAAAACTAACACCTTGATCAGAAGGATTATATGGCTTATAGAAACTCCTTTGTATCCAAGGATCAGAAATTGAGGTTGTAACTGAATTCTTTACTGAGGACACCTCCTTAAGTCCCAAAATATCAATCAAAGCAGAAGATCTGGCAGATGACTTTCGATGTGTAGAACCCACAAGGATCTTTGAGTCAACAGCTTCTAAACATTGAGCAGGGATGGTCTGTGAAGCAGCATCTCGATGGTTTTGAGAAGTAAAGCTGCATGCACCTGAAGACAAAAAAAAAAGGGCAAAAAGAGATGGCTTCAGAAACCAAGAATTTCCACAGAACTACAGCAAATTGGGCAGATTTTAATGGCACCTGCTGGGTTTACTATTGTTGGAAAATGCTAGCTCATCTTTATGATTAAAGCAAGCTTTCGGTTTTTTTTAAATCCTATTATGCAAATCTAATCGCTGACAAATTTGTGTTATTTTTTAGCACTCAAAGTAGAACAAGATTCTATTTGATATCCATCTGACACTGAGATTAGAATCTTTGGATCAATCTGCCACTGAGATTAGAATCTTCGGTTTACGAGTTGGTAAGCTGTTGTGAAAACAGCAAAAAGTTAATTTTTCATTATCCCTTTACAAAACATGATTATTGTAAAAAAATTACAATTTATTTACATTTACTTTCTTATTAAAACCCAACAGCCTAAATTTGAAATAACAGTTTCTACAAGTGTGCAAGAACTTACCAGCACTTTGTATCTTTGAAGGTTCATCTTCATCTAAGTGTTCAAAAGCAGTGACAAAATCATCCTCAATTGAAGAAACTGACTGATTGGTGTCATCATCTTCTCCATGGGTTGCCTCTCTTTGATGTTTTTCTGAAGGATTTATTTCCACTGCATATCTTATGCCTGTGGTATACTTGCTTAGCAAGGTAAATATATAATCAACTTTGATTCTTGGGAATGAAGGGGACAGTCTCATCACACAAAACACTTCAGGAAGCTGATTCTTAAAAAGAGAGCAACAAGAAAACAAACATAACAATCTTCAAGGGATTCCTTTAATGCATTTTTATGAAGAATAAATAATTTTAAAATATTTTAAATACAAGAAAATTAATTCAACAGTTTGTGTAGAGTGATAGCTAGAATGATTTACTCATTTTCGTAACTTCTGCATTCTGAAAAAATCATTGCAATAATGTAATACAACCATGATAGCATGTACCCAAGAATCTATTAAAGAATGCATGTTAAAAATCTGTGGAGGAACACAGTATTTCAAAGCATGTTTAGGCTGTATAATGCTTCAATTTATAGGATATTTGTTTCTTCAATGTATCTTCTATCTTACATGCAGTGCTCGTAATTGGCAAGAATATAATTAGCATGGTAATAATGGGAACAATATAGAAATAAAAATAATGGAAATTGTATCATTAACAGCACTTACAATTTTTTTTTAAGAAAAGTAATCACTGTTTTATGAACACCAGACATTCCCTTAATTTTTGGCACCTCTGTTTCAACAAAAAAGTCTTCTGAAGATGAAAGCCATTTGAGAAGAGAAGAGATAAGCTGACAAATTTTGTATTTTTTCCAAATTGCCAGTGAAATAGACTATAGCCTAGCAGAAGCATGGGATCAGCACCATAATTTATTAAGCATTTTCTGTAAACAATACAGCACTGTTTATTTTCATGAAACTACAGAAATACAATATTAATACTACTTTGGCTAAGATGGCCCAAAACCAAAAGCAAGACAGGGTGTGATAAAACTCAACTCTCTAGGAGGCAAAATTTAATGCTTCTGACATGGAAGAAGACACAAAAATTTTACCTGATGTTTCATGACATAAGGTTTTGCCAAGGTTTTCTTTACATCTTTTAGAAATATAGCCTCGTTTTCTTTTAGTTTGCGCAACTGGAGTGATTTCAGAACATCTGGAAGCTCAACAGAAACAGCTGACAACTCCTGATTTAAATTTAAATAAAAAAACATTGAGAATACAGTCAAAAAATAGCATGTAAATGACAACGGGCTTGATCTCATACCTCCCCTAAATCTTAACAGCTGTTAATTTGGGTAAAGTTTTTCTTTTCTTCCCTACTTCTTGCTCTATCCCCCACTTTCTCAAACTGTGATGTAAAGCTTGTGTAAACAAGCTTTAATTCAGTCCATACTTAGATGCTTAAAAGTCACAAAGCGGAATCTTGTAAGTGCTGAAAAGCAGCTGCATATCCTACAGGGTACCCAACTCAACCGACCTCAGCTAATGATGGTTCCCAATGGATCTCTACATGCTCTTTGTGTGCTTTATTGGAACAAAGTTCTAGCTCCCTATTACAAAAACATGGATGAGGCACTTCCTTAACATGTCCCTGGACAACCTTTAGATTTATCTAATACAGAAGAGGCCTATGAAAGATTTACAATTATTTTTTTCCAAGAGTCCAAACACTACTGATCCCTACAGTTCAAAGCAAATCTCCATAAACCCGTTCTGTCCAACTTTCTCTAAATTCCATTTAACTCTAAACAATCAAACAGTTCTTACTCATACTTGAAACAATGTCTACTATTATAATTTGATGAATTAGCAACATTGATCAATGGATTCAGAGTTTCTGGTTTACATTTTAAAACATCAGCAAACTATTACAGCAATCTATCTACTGAGACCTAGACAGAACAGAAACATGGAATTTTACTGTGAACATGTGTTTTATGATTTATACTGATGTGTAAATTGCACAGGAAGATTAAATCCTTAGCTTATGGAAACGGCCCATCACAACCCTCCCAGTTTGCTACACTCCTTTAAAATATTATTTCCTTATCTAAATCTCTAGAATAGTATCTTAAGGCATAACCATAATCCTGAACCCCCAACACCAACTCACAGCTAGCGGTCAGGTCAGTAAAGCTTTAGTTTTACGTATGCAACTGCACCGTATTAATAAGCACAGCTCAACTAATGATAACAAACCAAAACACTGATACAAGTAAAATACAAGTTTTTACCACCACCACCAACAAAACCCAAACCAAAAAAGCACCCACAAAACCCACAACCAATCAAGCCCCTTCACACCCGAACACTCTCCCAATCAATCACCCCCTCCACTGCATTTAAGTTGTTCTAGACCATCCTAATACAAAGATTGCCTCAGGTAACATTGTAAATACATATAAAACACTGATTATCATATTAAAATAATTATTTTCAACCTTTCAGTGACATTTGAAACTTAGGCTGTTAAATACTCAAGATACAGCTATTTCATTTCTCAAACACCAAAATTCTTCCATTTAAAAAGCTAGGTGCAACTTAGAAAAAAGCACCAGCTAAAGAAAATAATTTTCCAGAATAGACAGATATATACTGTACCTGGAAGTGAGCAGTACCCATCTCTTCAGCAAAACCTATAAATGTAATCTGTAAAATAAATTCATGAATATAGTCAAGAACAGTAAGGACTCTTTTTGTTTCCTGCAGATATTTAAGAGCTAAAAATTGATCAGACTTTAAGTTACAGTTTCATTCTACTGCCACAGAAACCATACCTTAGGGTAGCACAGCTTGCTCAAACAGTAGCACACAGTCATACATAAAGAATATTTGTCTTTGGAAAGGTTAGATCAGACTGAAGAGCATTCACAACATTTAAAACCCACTACATAGGAGTTTTTCTAGTGGCTGGTATATACAGAGCAATGCATACAAGCCTCATTACTTAAAATAAAGACGATTTTGCAAAGATCAGTGCTCATCTGTCCTTGCTTCGGGCTGGGCACATATAAAACAGTTCCAGTCTGAAATTTGTCCATGTTAATAAACTGTTACACATTTGGATATACTGAATAAAGCATAATGCCAACACATTATGCAATTTAGCATGTAAACTGTCTAGCCAAAGGCCAAAACACAACGGATTACTTAAACCACATGTTTGCATGCCATTGCCAAGTAAACAAACCCTAACATAAAAGAATTAACGTATCCAACCTCAAAAAAAAAAAAAAAAAAAAAAAAAAAAAAAAAGTCTTGTCAGGCTGAGGAACCTTGTGTATGCCAGAAATACCAGTTTTACCTCAGGTTTTTGCTCTTGTGGACAGGGGAGATATTTTATCACATATTGTCCCTCTTCTGTCTACAGGCATTTTGTACTATTCAACATGAACACACAGAAGCAAGACAGTCACTACTCAAATTTTGTTTCAAATGTCAGATTTCCTTAGCTCTCATTGAGTATTTCCCTAACAACAAATCAATAGGCTATCTGCATACTCAGAAAAAAAATCCCAAGGCATTTATTTTCAAAACAAGGGTGTCAGAAAATAAATTTTGACTCCATTTTGTAGATATGGAATAAAGCACAGAGACTAAATACCTCCACTGATGTTTGAAATTCAGTTTTATATGGCTTGGGTTCCATTTCTTCAGAGCACCAAGCAATAGACGGATTTTTAAGCCATAACTCATAAATTTGTAGCAGCTACTCCAGTTACTTCAAAGAACATCACTATGTTCATATTGATTTATTATTAACTGGTTCAGTTACCTGCTTGTACATACACAGAATCTCTGAAAGCACAGAGCTAGAAAAAAAAATGGCTGGAAAACAATTATATTTTGAACTGTATTTGTGTTTTGAACATGTTCTTTCAAAGTGTGACCAAAAAAGAAACCTCAAACTTTATTTTCAACTGAAATCACACTATGAAAAATTCTGACTTGTTTATTTCAGGGTGCCTTATGCTGGGAGAAAGATCTCAGGTCTCCAGTAAGTAACTTCCTGCTTCCATCCACTTATCCTTATATCAGCTATGACAGGATCATAAATGAAATAATGCTTCTCAGTAGCATTCCAAATAGCTCCAGACAAATTACACATCTTCAGCACCATATTCACTGTGTTAATTTCGAAACAATCCTATTTGAGCAACATTACTTTTCAACTCCTACACCTTCTCTTCAACTCCTACACAATTCATCTGCACAACATCTGCAAGATACTCTTCAACTTCTACATCTTTTTATCTGCACAGTACCTACAATGTGAACTGAATTCATCCAGAGAAGAGGCAAAATATCAAACAATTTAAACTACCTGGGAAAAAAACTAGTTCTCTGAAGAAGATTTTGAGAGGCTCTAGAGTTTGTTGCTATTTGGGGGGGTTTTTTGGCAGTTTTGTTTGGTTTTTTTGTTTTCTTACATGCCCCTTCCTCTTGCTTGGATAATGATTCCAACCCTTATCTTATCCCATGGGATAACTTATTGTGCAAGAGAGGGCAGTGTGCAGGAGTGACACCATCACACAAATGAAGTGCAATATTACACTGTGAGGTCAGCAGACAGCTGTCAAAGAGACCACACCACTACTGAGTCTGCCTATTTTTGCCTCAATGACAATGCTAATGTGGATATTTTTATTGTGCCCAGACTCCAGTTTTCACAGAAAAAAATCACCTTTTAATACCTTGAACATTTCTGAAGTTAGTATATCAGTTCAAAAGTTGTTGGGGAGGAGGCCAAGGAAATAAAAAGGTCATCAATAACACAAGTCCCTTCTTTAAACTAAAAGTACACTGTATTTGAAAGTTATCTTAAGCCATAGGTACAGAGGAAAAGGTACAGGAAAACCTAAATTCTGGTTTTCTCAAGTCTGAGCTCTTCTAATGTCATTCTCCATATAAGTACCTTTTCCTGTATTTCCATAAGAAAAAAATACCTGTTCTGTGACAGGATATTGACCCTCTTACATTTCAACCAAAGGGCTCTTAATTGCTTCAGCTAATAAGGTAACTAAATATAGTCAACTACCTTTCTCCACAGGGGCCATCACTGCAGGCACATAAAATATGTTCCCAGCTATTTGTCAGGTAACTGCTACAAGACAAAAAAACCTTCACAGATTCTAAAGCGTGGTCCGCCTGATCAGATGAAGGCAAGGTTTTGCTCACACCTCCACCGTGTAGCTCTTCCTCCTTACATTAATCTGTCACAGCTTTCATCTTTCACAAATTCAGTTTCTTGGCTGACACCAAATGTTTCACAGAGTCACAACCCCTGACTGTGTCCATTCCATCATAAAACCTCTGGTGTTATCCAGGCAATCCTAATTCATCTCTGCTGGTCATACAATCTGCCTCTTACTACTGCTTATGCAATTATCAGTCTCCCCTAACCACTTCCTCCGTTGTCTTTGCTTCAATACTCCCTATCACAGCTCGTCCACATGGCCAGTTCAGGTCATCCTCTCCTCTAAGCTCCTTGTAAGGCCTGTCAACTACTAATTAGAAGTCTTTTACCACAGGTAATACAAGTTACATGGTACACACTGCTTGTTACTTTTTTCTTTTCCTTTGGAGAAGTTGATGTTAGCCTTGTAACTCAAACAGTTCCAGTAATTCCTCCTTATAGCCTGAGATTTACCTAGAGAGTCCCACATTCTGTCAGGTCTGCTTCTCTCCAGACCTCAACCAGCTTTCAGCCCATCCATAATCACATAGAACAAGTCTAGATCTGCATTCTGAGGCTTCAGCTTTTATCTTCAGACCTGAATCAAAGTATTCTGCTACTTAGTTAGGACATCATCCATACAACCTTGATCACAGCAGAGCTCACAAGTGCAGTACACACAAGTCATTTATTTACACATCCTGGTTTTCTAGTTTCACAAATCCTCGAAGCAGAGAAATGTCATCTTGAAATGTCACAGCTCTTTCTGAGTCTTCAGAGACTAAATTCAAAAATGAGAATAGGGTGTATACATTTTATGGCCAGTAACTTGCTGCATTGTTCCTATTTACTATCCTGCAGCTTTCCATACTGTTTCAAGAGAAATTGTTTTCTATCCTAACCACAAAACACATATCAATGGTAAAATTATGGCAAACCTCAATAAAATTATCTTGTTCTTCCCGATTTAAGCATTCCTCTGCTGATACATTGCATAACTCTTTCCTGCTGTGTAGCAGTGACTTCATAGAGTGCAGTATACTTTCACCAAAACTCTGAAAAACAATGAAAAATAAATATAAGAAAAAAGTGCATTTTCAGTTTCAGATACATGGTCCATCCATCTATTCCTTGCTCCCAAGTTTTCCTACTCTGATTACTACTTCAAGTTATTTTGTATATAAATCCCCAGGTTTGAAGTTTAAATTTACTTCAGGAAATGAAGCTGAACCACGTACTTTTTTTTCAAGCAATATTTTTATTCCAAAACAGCTTGACCATTCTGTATTTATTACAAAAAAAAAAAAAAAAAAAAGGAAAGATGAGAACACACAGAATTGGAAGAAAAGAACAGATGAATGCAAGAAGAAATCCAAACCCCATCTATTCCTTGCATTGAAGCCTGTATATGGAACTTTTCCACAAGCTTTTCCTTAAATAGTATGAAAAACAATTTTAGCCAAGTAATGGAGGTGGCTTCGAAAGTCAGAGGGGAAGAAAACAAACAAGCAAAAGCCCCCAAGAAAGTTCACATACATTCTTTCCCATTCCATGAAGAATATAAAACAACTGTAACTTAATCCCATGTAAATATTTCTTGTAACATTTATTGTAATTACACTTATGGCAACATGCAAGCACCCAGGGATGGCTAAAAAAGGCTGAAGAATCCAAGACCTTCTCCCAGTGTAACAAAGTGTAGCAGAACAAAAGAATCAACACTATGAAGAGCAATAAGACTACAGAACGAACAACAAAAACTGGCTCAATTAGCTTGTAAAAAAGACAATATCCTCTCAATTATTTTAGGAAGACAGCAATCTTTTTTTTTTTTTTTTAAATTTAAAATTTTCACCTTCACTAGCAAATTGTAAGGTTAAGAAGACAAATAAGATTTTACGGTTAAAAATTATTAATCCAGTTAATTATTCTCTACAAGACTGCCTTGTTAAAAATTACATAAGAAATCAGTGTGTCCAATTTATGATGAGGGATTTCGCATTTGCATAGCTTCTCAAACAATAGCAGAGGTGCTAGATAGCCAAATTTAGCCTGAGAATGTTTTGCATTTCTGGTACTCCCTCAACAAAAACAATCCCTTTATAGTAAAAAGTGATCTTACATATTACAGTTAAACTTCAAGAAAGATTTTATTTTTTCTCTGTATAAAAAGCAGTATCAAATATTACTATGGTGAAAACCAAATTATTAGAGCAAGGCCAGTGTCACCATGGTTGGGCTCATGGCAACACAAAATTAGGAAAGCATTTCCAGAACTAACAGACAGAAGCAAAACAGAACTTCAGGATCCTCAAAACTGCCAAAATACAATTCAGATTGTTAGCCAACAAAGCTTGGACTGACACACTGACAGCCAAGGCCAAGTGATACTGAAGAAGTTAAAACAGTAACTTATATAGAAAAGTAATACCTGAACTATTTTTAAAGTATGTTAGACAGATATTGGGTCATTCGAAATGAATTAATGAAATGTTCACCTAATTTCCACTTTTATCTATTCCCTTGCCCCTACGTGTTTAGTTGCAATTTGCTTCCACAGTTTAGTAACATCTCTTTGTACTTTCCGAAGTATGCTGTTGGTGCCTTTCTCTGATTCCCTGGATTTTCCAAGTTTACAGGTGGCTGCAATCCCAATATTGCTCAAAGACTGTTCCCCAGTAATTCCTTCATTCATCTTGTACAAAAGCAATTTCTGAAGCTAAGTAAGCATGTTGAAATGTCTCATTTTCAGCTTCTACAATTATTTAACCAGTCACAACACTCAAAATAGTAATTAGGAGGGAAAAAAGTCATATGACGTGACCTGCTAATTTTCTGCATGCCAACAGTGCTCCAATTTGAGAAGGGAACATTGTTACTCTCTAGTTGGCTTTTCTAAAGCTATAAACTATTACACACACCTTATTTATAAGCAAGTACCTTTCCCTAGTTTAATATCTGAAAGGCAGAATGAATAACTAAGAACCAGAGCATGGTACAAGGAACTACTTAGCTGAAGGAAAATTCAATGTTTTGAAGAATATTAAGTTGAACTGAGAGAAGAGGAAAGATAAAACAACTAGAAAAATCTCCCTAAGGTCTGAGAGGACCAGCATACAAGACTACATTCAGTTCTGGTAGCCCATGGTGGCACTATGCAACTGAAGAGATAAAATATCCATATTTAAAATGAGGAGGAATGACATGTTTTTCAGATCATATTAATAAATACAAAAAAGCTCAGCATGTGAAAATAATAAAGATATGGAAATTAACAGGCACACGACATACACAGAAGAAAAAATCCCATCTATCTTGACTTCCACAGATCACTTACATATATGAAGAGTTAACAAAACCAGATAAAGACAGAGTTAACTAGAAGAGCTGATTTTGGAAATGAAGACTTTGCCTGAATGGAGATAGGGGTGGAGAAAGGGGGACATTTTGAGAATAGTTGATATAGGTCAGTAAGCAACCTCCTCAAAATTTATCTAGTGACTGATGTCAAGTGTCATCATCATGAAAAAATTTAATCAGGAAAGAAGCAAATATGAGATAAAGACTGTTGATAATTTGAAGTAAGCAGGAGTCATCAGCTAAGAAGGGGAATAGCAAATCATACAGAAGAACTTACTCAGTAAGACTGTTTTAAAAAACAACCACAAGAAACACAAAGTTATGCCGTTAAAAATGAAAAGCAGGCTTTAAAATTGAATTGTAAATTCACAAGCTTGGAAATAAAAGACCTGAGTTGACTTCTTGATCGTGGCATAGCAATGAATGAATGGTCAATATGATACTGCACTGAAAATAGCAAATATGCATCCTTTACTGAAAGAACTGACATCAGAGTCACTGAGAAGGACATCCTGTGTAATTGCACATACAGTATTATCCACATGTAAAAAGAAGATTAACTCACAACAAGCACAGAAAGTAGGACTATGAAGGATAATCACTGGAATGCAGAGGCTTTCATATAAAAGCAGACTAAAACCTTAGTTTACACAGTTTCCAAAAACCAAAGCTAACAGAGGACAGATCACCAATTGTAATAAAATAAGAAGGGTGAACATTACCAAAAGAAAAGAAATTACTTAAGCAGAAGAATAAGGATATCCATGAACAAACAGGTATAAATTTACTGTGAGTAGCTTCAGCCTGAAATTCAGTCTTAGTTATTACCACAGTGTAGTTCAAAAAGATAAAACCAGCAGTAGGTTTAGGGGGAGGTATTTTAAACCTCTCATTAACTGAGAGGTTATATTTAGTAACTTTTTAATATTTTCATCCTTAGCAAAATTGTGCCTGTGAGAGCAGAGGACTAGACTCAATTTCAGAGAAATCCTCCTGTCCAACAGACAATGATGCAAGTTCTCTCACTATCCCAAACTAGGAGATGCAACTACATTAGAAACTAAAAACTGGCAAGTTCCCAAGACTATCAGCTCAGTTTTGGTAAGGACAAGAGGTCATCTTCAACAAAAGGATGTAATTTGTTTTTATAAATAGTACAACTACTTCTAATGTACATCAACATATGGGCAAAAAACACCCAAGCAATCTATAAAGCTCTACTTGGAAGGCCTATAGGTCTTGGTACTCCTTCCTCACAGAAATTCTTCCATGAAATCCTATTTCAGTCACAGCACAGATTTCAAGTTCACTAAGTTGTGCCAGGGGAAAACCACAAATATTGTCAGAGTGCTCAGACATGAACAGTGGAAATCCTTGTCACATCTCTAGTTCAACTGAGCAACTCAAAGATTTGTATTACTCCAGCAAATCAAAAAGTCTTTATCTAAGGATCCATCACGGTACATTGGAGGAGGTATTTGGTCTCATGAAGTGTTCTAAAAAACAATTGTTTTCTAACACTTCGAACAACCTGTAAGATGCCATGATCTCTAGAGAAATGAAGTGCAGTGCTGGACAGTCATCCTTACTCTGCTCTTAAGCAACAAAGCAGCTCTTCCTGATTTCACCTGCTGAAAGATTTAAAGGGACTGAATATTTTAAGGTAATTTGGTAAAAATAGAAACTTAGGTTTTAAATATGCACACCATAACTGTGCACTGACTTTTAAGAGCTGCTACTATGACAATTCCTGTCAGCTGTGACAAAGTATTATGAAAAGGACAGGAGTCAGACTGCAGTCTTCTGTAAATTAACAGAACGTGAAACACAGTGCAGTTCTGACCTCCCTGCCTGGCTCTGTGAGAAGGTAAGTTCCACGCCACAATCCAAACTGACACCTCTCAGGTAACCATCAAGAGGACACAGCCACAGATCAAAACAATGGAGTCTGGCTGTAAGAAAATGCAGAATTCTGCAAAAAGGGTTAAATTCATGTTTCTAGAACCACACAGTCCAGAATGCTTAATAGCAATTAATGGAACAGTTCACAGAGGTAGTATTTTAAGCAACTATTAGAATCAGTGAGAAATCACTGGTCACTGTCATTATTAGAAAGATGTTTCTATAACTCGTAGGTCTAAAAACCTGGGGGGGTAGGGAGAGTAGTATTTGTTTTGTTTAGTAAATTGAAACAGAAAAACAAATAAAGGACAGATTTAAAAAATCCTGTAAAAGGAAGTTTATGTTGAGGTTAAGTATGCGAAATTACTTGACTGCAGTTGAAGATCTCTATTTGAGCTGGAGAATTCCCATAAACCAATAAAATACTAGGCTTTATACCATGTGTCTTAAAGTGAAAGATTATCACCCATAATTACAAACTGCTTAATATATGGCAATTAACATTCCATGTCAGGACCCAGAACAACTGCCTGCCTGCCTGCATGTCTCAGAACACTTTCCTTTGCCTTCCAACAGTCTCTACAGGACACATACCACTGACACTGTTTCCTTAAAACAACAAAATCTGTTTATGAAATAAAATAATGCAATTTTCATGTGATAAGATGCTTCCTTGCTCCATTTCTCCCCTTACTGTTGCAGCAATTTGCAAATAAGGAAGTTATTAATAACCAAGAAAGACCTAGAAAATTACTCATCTGTGTTCAACTACCTAGAGAAATATGATCAGATAAATTTGTTCCTTCAGGATAAACTGCAAATTTCATTTCTTTAAGAGCTTACAGAAGTTGCAAGAAAATTTTAGGAAAAGTATTTTAGGAAGAGTATATTATGTTCTCCAAGTTAAAGTGACAAAATTTAAAGAATAAATAAATTTAATTTAATATTAGAAAACCCCTCTAATATCCTTTGTAAATGCCAGACATATTTTCTTTTTCACCAAGGCATTTCCTAAATGTTCATGTAAACACAAGGATAAAGCAGACAAGAAATCAAGATCTAAAGATAAAAATATTACAAGTAAGCCCTAACACAGGCGTCACAGAATTCAATGTAGACTATATATTCGTATTTTATTACAATAAACTCAAAAAATCTGCTCTAAAATAAAAGCTATACTCCAATAAACAAGGCAAATTCGAGAAAATTAATACATCACGATTTTATCACATAACCTCGAAAGACAAAAGCATGCATTCTTTCCTTAAATTATGCTGTCTTCCAGTTCAATTACACTAAATATGCTAAAGAGCAAAGCAAAAGCAATGTCTTTGCCTCCCTGAAATGTCAGACAGCCAAAATTAAAACATAGTAAAAAAAACCTCCCACACTCAAAAACCCAAACAAACCAGTTGACTTAGTTCATTATTAGATCGAAAAGCCCTGCAATTTTTTTTAAAATACAGATAATTACCTTTTCAATGGATATTCTTGATTTCATGCGATTGCCCTGAGTCCTGGCGTACATGTCCATGATCTTACCAATCCTGATATTCAATGAAAGACGTCAGCTCAAAAATGCCTACAAAAAACATTTACAATTGATTATTTTATGTTTATCCATTTAGTTTCCATCCCCTTTGAAAATGCAAGTAGACAAAACAAGAACCACTAAAAACAATTTAAAAGTATTTTAAAACTAGGAAAGATTAAACAGCACACCATCCATACTGACAGCTGCCTTTAAAAAAGTACCGCCTTAATGACCTTCAACACCAGACATGAAATGCAGAACACAGACACCTTGCAGTAAGTTTCATCTTTTTCCTTTAACTAGAATTTCAAGGCTGCATTGGGGTGGGGAGGAACATTACATTAAATATTGTTTCACTGTCACTTATACTCTGGAAAGCTTATCAGAGGGTTCCCATACTATAAAATGCACTGAAACCACCCTTAAACTATCTCAGGAGGCAAACGTGTAACTCACCCACCCAGCCAACTGGCCTGGTCCTGTCTGTCACCCTGAGGTTAACATGGATCATCACTCCCCTCCTCTGGCTCTGCTCTGGCAGCCCAGTCTCTGCTGGCAAAACATAGCAGACCCGATGCTTTTACCAGCACTCTCAACCAAGTAGGTCACAAGAGCTTCTGCTCAAGTCAGCTGCCCTTATTTATCTTAAGTCTAATTCTAACAACAAGAAGATAAAAAAACAGTTATGAAATGAAAAGGGTTGTTTTCAAGTTTCCCTCTTTAACCAGCAGCAATGGATCCAATTGGTTTCATTCATCTCCACATCCCCCAAAACAGGCAACAAATACAGAGTGTAAATAAAGACAGAAAGCACGCGCTGGTGTTTTAAGCTCTGTGGAGGTTTTAATACTTCATCTTTCCCCATGGTCACACAATTTATTCAGGAAAAAGAACTCCTAGACTACACAAAATAAACCAGGCAAGGAGCAAGTGCATGTAAAAATGACTGCAAAGATAAAGAAAATAAACACCACGACATCAGAATAAGGGTCTTCTTCACACAGCTGAGAAGACTGGTTTTGTCAATCTCATCTCAAGCGCATACTAAACTTTTATATGGGAAATAAATCTTTATATGGGTTTGGTCTTGAGTATAATTCATTTAAATAAAAGATTAGCAGAGTCATCAAGTAAGTACATTCTTCATTTTCCTCCACCCCAGCACCTCTAAAAGTAAAACCCCTTCAAGAATACAATAGCAAGAGATTATTATTAGGTACATCTATTCACATTTCACCTTGACTTCTGCTTTCCTTCACAAAGATGAACTTGCTAGAATCTTATAAAAGAAGTTACACTTAGGCAAGTAAACTACAATATTTTCATCTCTACAGCACAGCTTCTCTCAACTGGATGTTTAAAGTTTGGAAAATTAAGACAATTACATGAAGTAGCCAGGCACATGTTCCACAGATTATATACATTATATATAAATATAATAAATACAAATAGAAAATTAATTTCACAGTAAACTATGTCTAGAAGACTAAACACAGTAATGCTTCTGCTGAAACTCACATGTTTAAAAGAAAAAAAATCCACAAAACAGTATCAGGCAATAAAAAGAAATCCACTTCAATTGTCCCTACTGCTCCATCTTAAATGGCTAACCCACTAAAAATCCAAGCCATATTGGGGAAATACTCTTAGGCACTCCACCTAAGAAAAGCCATCTATAGGAAAACTTGGGTTTTCACATAGGATTGCATACTTCAGCTCTACACTTTTGGATGGATCTCTCCTTGCAGCAATTTTGACAAAGCCCAATATAGCAGGCTACAAAGATGACTCTTTAACCCTGTTGGGCACTGCAGTGTTTACTCACATACATAGTTCATAGTTACACAGTAAATTGCCTTCAGGTTAAGTATTTCCCTGTGTCACCTGCTACAAAACTCTGGAGCCCTGAACATCAACCTGCAGGTTCCTCTCCCTGTGAAACCAACAGACTTGTAAATCACAGTATGAAGACTCTGAAAGATACTGGACAGAAACCATGCAGGTTTATCAACACAACACCATAACTATTTTGTCTTGTCTGCATCCTGTCTTTCAGTACTGGAATTATACAGGTTCTCCCCACCTCCTACAGCACCTCTGCTCTCCATCATGCATTTCAGAGAAATCTGAAGGGTCTCACTTGTCCAACAATGCAGCAAAACCTGAAGGTTTTCTTTTTAATATATAAAATTATTATCCATCTTCAATACAACAATGATCCAATCCTCTGAGAAGTACACAAATGTTAAAACTAACTGAAAAGGAAGTGAAAGCACTGACAACAAAACAGCCTGGAAATAGCTCATTTGTATAAATAAAACCTACCATTCAAAATTGCTTTTACTTCTGGATATTGAATTTGACTATTAAATTTAATTTCCTCCCATTGTTAACTCAAAAAAGGGAATAAGTGGCAGAAGTAGGAGATATAAGAAGAACAGGACTTTCCTGTTACTGAATAACAATCAGCAGGCACCCAAAAAAAGGGAAAAAAATTGATCACGCAACTAACTAATAAACCCCCATATAAAGTTTAACCATCTTTACCTTTTTAGCAAGTTGGATCACCTTAAATGCACACAGTACGGGCAACACACAAGAGGACTTGGAAGCCTCTGTGCTGCTAGGAAGCTACAACTTAGTTGCCATTACTGAAACTTGGAGAGATGAATCCCGCAGCTGGAGTGTGGCTGTAGATGGCTACAGGCTGTTGAGAAGGGACAGACTAGGAACCAGCGGCTGAATGTTGCCTTCTACAACAAGACGGTGTGAAGAGCTGTCTGAAGAACAGCCATGAGCAGGCCAAAAGCATATTCCTAAAAACAAGAAAACAAGGTATCAAGAGAACCTTGTGGTTGATCCAGGGAAGCCTACTGAGGAAGCCTTCTTGCTCCAGCTGCAGGAAGCACTGCACTCACAGTCCTGCTGGGGGACTTCAAGCATCCCAAAATCTACTTCAAAAGTAGCACAGCAAGCTATTCCAGGAGGAGACTCCTGGAATCCATGGAGGATAGCTTGTTAAGACACATAACAGGCAATCCTAACCAGAGGGTTTGTAACACTGGACCTGTTGGTCATCAACCTAAGTGAGCTGATCAGTGACAAGTTTAGAGCCTGGGCCATAGGAGTCACACACTAATGGCGTTTTTCACCCCTGAGGGACATGGAACAGGCAAAGAGTAAGTCCAGGATCCTAAATTTTGGAATAGCATACTTCTGGCTGCTCAATGAGCTAAATCCATAGGACCACCTGGGAAACTCTCCTCAGAGACATGGGAACAGGACAGAACTGGCAGACCTTTAAGGACACTTTCCATACAGCACAGCTGCCACTCCCTGGGTGTAAAAAATCAGGAGAGGAAGGCAAGAGACTGGCATTGCTGAGTTAAGACCAAACTAAGACCAGCTGAGGTCTAACCAAAGAGCAAGAAGAAGATGGACAGGCAGCGGAAACAGAGACAAGTATTTTGGGAAGAGTACAAGGATGCTGCCCAGTTTTGCACGGATGAGGTCAGAAGGCCAGGGTGAAACTGAAGCTGAACTTGGCAAGGGATGCAAAAAATTAGAAGGGCTTCTACAGGTATGTCAGAGAGAAATGGAAGGTCAAAGAAAGTGCACTCCCACTGATGAACATAACAGGCAAACCAGTAACAATAGACGAGATGGCTGAGGTGCCCCAACTTTTCTGCCCAGTCTTCACTGGCAACCGTTCTTCCCAAACCTCTCCAGTGGATGGACTCAGGGAGCAAAGTCCTCCCACTGTAAGAGAAGATCAGGTTTGCAACCACCCGAGGAACGTGAATGTACGTAAGTCTATAGGACCTGTCAAGACACATCCCAGAGTCCTGAGTGAATTGGTTGACGCAGTTATCAAGTCACTCCATCATATCTGAAAAGTCAGAAATGGCCATCAGGTAACTGGAAAACGGGAAACATTGAACTCACATTAAAAAAGGGTAAAAAGGCAAATCCCGGGAACTACTGACCTGTCAGTCCCACCTCTGTGCCTGAGAAGATCATGGGACAGATGCTGCTAGAAGCTGTGCTAAGGCACATGGAGACAGGAAAGTGATTCAGGGCAGCCAGCACAGCATCACCAACGGCAGGTCCTGCCTGACCAGTCCAGTGGCCTTCTATGATGGGGTGACTACATTAATGGACAAGGAAAGAGCTATGGATATCACCTGTCTGGACATCCCGAATGCTTTTGACAAAATCCCCCAAAACATCCTTCTCTCCAAATTGGAGAGATATGGATTTGATGGGTGGAATGTTCAGTGGATAAGGAGCTGGTTGGATGGACCCATCAAGAAGAGACGAGACAACAGCCCAATGCCCAGATGGACCCTGGTGACAAGTGGTGTCCCTCAGCAGTTCGCAGCAGGACCAATGCTATTCACCATCTTCATTAATGACATCGACCAACTGAATCAAGTGCACCCTCCACAAACTTGCTGATGGCAACAAGCTGAGCAGTGTGGTTGACATGCCTGAGGGATGGAATATCATCCAGAGGGATCTGGATAAGCTCAAGCAGAGGACCCATATAAAGTTCATGAGGTTCAACAAGACCACACACAAGGTCCTGCACCTGGGTTGGGAAAATTCCCAATATCAATACAAGCCGTAAAATGAACAGATTAAGAGCAGCCCTGAGAAGAATGACTTGGGAGTGGTGGTGGACAAGAAGGTGGACATGACCCAGCAATGCGCAATCACAACCCAAAAAGCCAGCCACATCCTGGGCTGTATCAAAAGCAGAGTAGCCAGTAGGGTGAATCTCTGCTCTGGTGAGACCCCACCTACAGCGCTGCATCCAGCTCTGGGGTCCTCAGCACGGAAAACACACGGACCTGGAGGAGCGGGTCCAAAGGAGGGTCACAAAAACGATCAGAGGGATGGAGCACCTCTGCTATGAAGACAGGCTGGAAGAGTGGGAGCTGTTCAGCCTGGAGAAGGCTCTGGGAAGACTTTACAGAAGCCTTTCAATACTTAAATGGGACTTATAAGAATGACAGGGACAATTTTTTTAGCAGCACCTGTTGTGCTGAACAAGGAGGAATGGTCTTAAACTAGAAGACGGTAGATTTAGATTAGATACAAGAAATCTTTTACAATGACGATCGTGAAGGCAGTCTGGACGTTGTAGGTGCCCCACCCCTGGAAACATTCAAGGTCAGGCTGGACAGAGATCTGAGCAACCTGATCTAGCCATAGATGTCCCTGCTTACGACAGGGTGATTGGACTAGATGGCCTTTAAAGTTCCTTTCTAGCCCAAAGCATTCCATGAATTTATAAACCCATTTTTCCAATGATTTGCAGAGGGACACCCCTCTCATCAGAGCATGTAACAAGCATTTAGCCAGCTTTTCCATGTACATGTATACTTGTTTGAATATATGTAAGGAGCAAAATTTAATAATCAGCTTAAGGGAATCCAACAGGAATTGTGCCATGGATTTCATCTCTTTGTATAAGTCTATCCCATGCCTACATTTACTTTAAGTCAGTGTGTATTGGCAATCATTAGCTGGCAGAAAAGAAGAAACTTTATCTTTTTTCTGTTAATGTGCTGAGTAAATCTCTTCAATTGCTATAGGGGCATATGCGGACATGTGCACACCTATGTTAAACACATACAAGTTATGAGAAATTTGAACTGTACAGACAATAAATTTAAAATATATGTAATATGTCCTTTTTAAAACTAAATTTCAAACAAAAGATTCTAGGAAATAACAATAGTATATCTATACTATGTTTTAAAAAGGAGGTTTTTAGTAGTACTAGAGCAAAAATAAACATCTTCCTTTTAAAATAAAAGTACTTTTTTTTTGCCTTCAACACGCTGACCTGAAGCAGCCTAGAGAACTCTGACGATGATTTGCAAAAGCCAGGCCTAATCAGCCACTGAGCTTTGAATGATTCATTCCAAATATGAAATTCAACAATACCTTAAGAACAACATTCTTCTAGAATCACAAAATCATCAGGGTTAGAAGAGGTCTACAAGATTATCTAGTCCAACCATCCCTTTCCTCTGGTCCTCTCACTGCAGGCACGGCAGAAGAGACTGGCCCCCACCTCACTACACCCTCCTTTCAGGTGGTTAGAGCGATTAGGTCTCCCATGAGCCTCCTCTTCTCCAGGCTAAACACCCTCAGCTCCTTCTCATAATATGCCTTCTAGACCTTTCACGAGACTTGTCCTCCTCTACATGCACTCCAGTGCCACAATGTCCTTTTCAAAGTGAGTGGCCCAAAACTGAACACAGCACTCAAGGTGTGGCCTCACCAGTGCCAAGTACGGGACAATCACTGCCCTGGTCCTGCTCATACTTGCTGTTGATACAATCCAGGATGCTGACACAATCCAGGTGGCTTTCTCAGCCACCTGGGCACAGCTGGCTCATGTTCAGCTGCTGTCAACCAGAACCCTCAAGACCCTTTCTGCTGAACAGCTTTTCAACCACTCTTCCCCCAGCACGGAGTGGGGTTGTTGTGACCCAAATGCAGCACCTGGCCTTGTTAAACCTCATGCCACTGGCTTCAGCCCATTGATCCAGCCTGTCCAGGTCTCCATGTAAAGCCCTCCTATTCTCAAGCACATCAACACTCCCATCCAGCTCGGTGTCGTCTTCAAATTTACTGAGGGTGTAGTCAATCCCGAAGTCCAGATCATCGATAAAGATATTAAACAGGACTTATGCCAGAACTGACCCCTGGGGACACCACTGGCGACTGGCATCCAGCAGGGTTTAGCTCCATTCACCACCACTCTCTGGGCCCAGCCATCCAGCCCATTTTTTACCCACTGGAGAGTACTCCCATCCAAGCCATGAGCAGCCAGTTTTTCTATAATAATCTTACAAACATGAAGCAATGTAAGACTCTTCCCAAGTGTAACGTGGATAAATTTTGAGCACTGTGTTACCATTTATTTCAGTATCACTGATCTCTTCCAGATACAATCTAAGTGGGATTTTTTCCTCCCTATCTCGCTCTGGCAATACATTAGAGATTCAGTGAGAAGGCTGTAGCTATATACAGTTTGGATCTACGGTTCAGCCTTTTTCTTCCTTTTGCACATTGGATTTTTTATTTTTTTTTTTTGAAAAACAGAGAAAAGTACTTGAGCTGCAACAAGAAAGCCAAAGAAAGCCCCTCAAAACAGCCAAGAAAGCAAAGGAGGAACGCTCCTTGTTCCTCCTCCCTTGAGGGAGGAAAGGAACTGGGAGGAGGACGTGCGGCGGGAGGGAGGGAGGGCGAGGAGACGCTTTTATAGCAAAATGTTGAGAACAGGCTGAACTTCCTTAACCCGTGCGCGCCGACCACAACCCAAACAACACAGGAGAGGATGCGAATTCACGGAGCCTCCGTGCACCGACCGCGACAGCACCAGCAGGAGCTCGTCAGTCCCCAGCCGAGACTGCGGACAGACAGACCCGGCCCACGGGGGCACCGGGGCGGCCTGCGATCGCGAACCCCGCACGCCCGGCGCCGAAGCGCTGCGCTGCCCCCTCCCCACCTCGTGCCACCGCCGCGCTGCGCTTCAGCGCGGCCCCGGCCTCGCCCCCGGCCCCGGCCCCCCACAGGTTACCGGTGGGGCCCGCGGGAGCTGCGCTGCCCCAGGGAAACCTTCCCTGGGAAGGGCGGCGGAGGATGCGCTGCCCCGCGCCTCTCCGGGAGTCCCCGGGCCACCTGTGGCAGCGAGCCCCAGCTGACAAGCCGGCGGCGGCGCCCCGCCCTGCGCGGGGACGGCACCGGCGGGCCCCGAGCACCCCAGCAGCGCGGCCCGTGCGGGAGCGGCCGGCGGAGATAGGAAGAAGAGTACCTGTGGCTGTGGCTGCCGCCGCCTCCTCAGCGCCCACCGCCCGCGGCCATGGTCCCGCAGCACGGCGCCCCCGGAGCGCCCAACCCGACCCGACCCGCCGCCCCCGCCGCTGCCGCTGGCCCCGCCCCCTCCGGCCCGGCCCCGCCCCGCCCCGCCGCTCCCGCCCCCGGCGCGCGCTCCCGCTCCCGCTCTCGCGATGCTTCCCGCCCAGCCCCGCCCCCGCAGCCGCCGCCGCCGCGCGCTCCCATTGGCGGGAAAGCGGCGGCCGCCCCGGAAACAGCCGCGGCCGCGCTGAGGGCCCGTGCCGGCCGCGCCCCGGGCGGGGCGGCTCCGCTTTCCCTGCCCCGGCTTCTGCCCTGTCCCTCCCCGCGGGGTGTGCCCGGGCGCGGGTGTGGCCTTTGCAGAGCCCCCGGGAGCCGTGTGCGTACCGGGGCGGCCGCGCAGCTTCTGGCTGTTCCGTCGGGGTCGGGGGCTACCACCCGCTTGCTCGGGGTCGCCTCTCGTGGCCGGCCGGCGGCCTCAGCACGGCGGGTGGGTTGGAGTCTGCAGCCTGGCTTTGGTCAGACGAGGCGCAGACAAGCCCGTGAGACCCTGTCTGAAAATCCCGTGCCCTCCCTCCCTTCACACTGCCTTCTTAAATTCAGGATTCCTCAGGACATCAGGTGTGCTGTTTAGCCCAGCAGATACACGAGTAATTTTCACCTCCTCATGCGCTGTTCTAATGTGTGTGTGAGCGTAGGTGCTGTTGGGACCTGGCATTTCTTTAGGTTTGAGTGTAAGCGGTAATGCCGCGTGGCTTCCCAAGAGAGCTCCGTTCCAGCAGCAGCAGGAGCTCGTCCATGCACTAACCTGGCTGCAAGGACACAGCGAGGAGAGAGAGGTCTTGGACAAAACACAATGGATCCTCTGAGCAGTGTGCGCTGACAGCTCCGTTCCCCCACAAAGGAGAGGCTCCGGGAATCGCGGCAGGTCTCCCTGGGACCGGGCATGTGAGGGTGAGGCTCGGGGAGGAAAAACCGAGCCGGAGTTCCGATGGAGCTTCAGGTGGAGACCGAGTAGCGTCTGCCTGCCTGCAGCAGCTTCTGCAACACAGAGAAGAAAGTCCTCAAAGCTACGTTCTGACAAAAAAAAAAATCCCAAACTTCATATACTAGGGAAGAAAAATAAATCATAAAAAATGCTACCCTTATAGCTTTTTCCCTCCTGAGTGGTTTCAAACTAACCTGCCCCATTTTACAGAGAGAAAGACAGAGGGAAACTACCCTCACTCCCTCATAAATTGCACTTTTCTGGATACCACCTAAGACCTATAAAAAAGATATGGGATTTTTTGCATAACTCCTGCTTCGCCCTGCCTTCTGTTTTTACTTAAGCTGTGCTTTTCGTTTCTATTTAGTCTTTGTTGAAGGGCCGTTTCTGGGTTGTACAATCATTTTAGACACTTCAGAAGTCCTGGTTCAGGACCCCCTGGTTCATATTCATTTTTGCCAACAGATAGGTGTACTACATTTTCATTTACGCTAAAAACTCCTTAGCTGTGCAACAAAGCCATTCAAAGACTACACAGATAAAAGAAACAAAAGATTGGTTCTAAACTGTCACAGTGTGTGGCATAAGTAGGACAAATAAAATGTTTCTCATTTCCTGTAGGTCCCTGTGGGATGAAGAAAAAGTACATGAATAATAGCATCAAATTTAACTCAAGTTAGTCGTCATTTCAGTGCCCATTGAGACCAGCCTGATTTGGAAATACACTGTGGTTTGGGTAAAGACATTTTAACAGTTTGTTCATCTTCGGCTTAACAACAAAATATCTCCTTTTGACCAGCTCCATCATTAAATACATTTTTCAGTTTTCATGAAAGGTAAAAATTCTGTAAGAGGGTTTTGTTGTTTTTAATGTATCGTTGTTTTCTGCGTATCAACGCAAGTAAGTAAAAAATTTCCAAAACAGAATAACTATGGAAGCAATGTAAACATGAGAAAGCATGCTTTTAAAATAAATTCAGCCCTTTTATTCCCTTTGTTTTATAATTCCCCTTAGACTGTTCAGAATAATGAGTTCCTATGGCTCCCTGCCAAAACCTTGAGAAAAATCAAGGTTTACC
The DNA here is from genome assembly GCA_036785705.1 of Acanthornis magna. NCBI lineage: Eukaryota > Metazoa > Chordata > Aves > Passeriformes > Acanthizidae > Acanthornis > Acanthornis magna. The sequence continues at coordinate 23,698,489 of JAWUZG010000090.1, forward strand.
CTCATCAGGAAACTATGAAACATAGCCCATGGCATGCCATTGTTTATCACAAAAAATATTTATTCTTTTTTATACAATAAGAAAAATGGGGATAGCTATGGGATAGCTTTGAAATAGTGGGTTTTTTGTTGTTTTTTTGTTTGTTTTGTTTTGTTTTTTACAATTGATTTAAATACTGCCTATATAAAAGTACAGGAAACTTGTCTGGTCAGCCAACACTTCTTAAAATTTATATTAATTATGAAAAAATACAGTGTTTGTTTCTGGACTCTGATATTTTCTGTCCTGTTAATTTTATATTTTTCAGGGCAGGATCTGGCCAGTCAGAGCCCATCCCACTGACCCCAGCCAGGGGGGAGGTCAAGCTCAGGACAGCCCCAGCCCTGTGGCATCAGGCACCTGTGGGGACAGGGATGGGTCTAGGCCAGGCTGGGATATCAGTCCATGTGTGGGGACCAGGATCCCATGAAGGGAATCAGCATCAGGCAGAGCTGACCATGCACCTGTAATGCTTTCTGCCCCATCATTTGGTATGAAAAATAGGCATCTTTAGAATCTTTTTTGTCAAAACTGTCATGTCCCTGGTATTATCCTGACTCACTGTCTGCACCTGTCTATTAAGCTAGATATTTCAGGATCACTGGTTTGGAACAACTTGTTCAAAGACTGTCTCAGACTGAGTTATACATCATCTCTCTCAGGTATTGAATGCCTGCTCTGTGAAGGGTGTTGAAGATCTATGAAGGGTGTTGAAGAAATAGTCTGTGACTTTATGTGATGTAGTTTGTCCATTTTCTTATAGTCCCTTACATTTTTTCCCTCAGTACATCGAAACTACACAGTTGTATGATTGTGTATGATTGTTGTTTTGTTGGCATTTTTTTGATGATACTACCTCTGGAAAATGTACCTCTGTAACTAAAGCTTTTTTAAGTTCAGGCAAGACCTGAGATTATATCCTATAAGCTACACTTACAATAATAAGGATTGCCTTCTCAAGGGCAGATGAGTAATTTATGGTATTATTCCTACCTTTAACAGGAGGCATAGCACACTCTTCCTGTCTGAAAACCTGTGTAAGCCTTTCCAATTGATCCCTTTGCAGCAAGCTGGGAAGGATCTGCCATGCTTGAAAATATTCCCCCCTCCTTCTCCCCTTCCCCATCCCCTGCCCCCCCAAAATAAAAATTTAAAGCTCATAGCTCAGAGTGTAATAATTTAATGAATGATTTCTATTGGCTTGTCTGTTTATAACACACCCTTCAGCTCTCCAGCCCAGCTCCCTGCTCCTGCGTCTGCGCTGCTTCTGGACTGTGCCAGCGAGAACATTTGTGAAATCAAGCAATAAGTGAGATTGAACTGTGAGGACCAGAGAACAACCTGCTTTCCTTCTATTTTGCTGATCCAGTTCACCAGCATAATAAATGTGTCAGTGTGGCACGGGAGACAGCACAGACACAACCAAGAACAGACACAGCTTACGTGGCCTTGTTCTGCTGCAAGTGCACACCCGGGTGTTGACTTGCTTTGGCATTTAGTGCCTATTCAGTGTCTCCTTGAAAACACTCCTGACATCTCTACCACCTCCAAAACTGGAACTGTTCGTCTCAGTGGGTAATTCTGTGAGTCATCTTGTCATGAACCTGGGCTGGACCATGGTGTTTGTCTCCACCAAAGGTTGGGTTTATGGCATTATGTGGCATTTACGGTATCATGTGATGGCATTTTTTGGTTTCTCTTCACCAAATGCTTCACAAATCCATTGTTTCCAGTGACACGTTTGAGGAGTAATTTTTATTTGCATATTTATGGGCATTTTAACTCCTTGTTCAACAGCAAAAACACAATAATCTTCATCTATGTAACCATGTTGCCACTATTACTGGTTCCTCTTTTTCTGGAGTGTGATCTGTAACTGATGTAAATCATTCTCCAGAGCAATGTGCATAAAGGGTGTAATCCTCAGTTTCTGTACTGAACTGGCCAGTTATGTCCTGCTGACAAATGAGTTGCCGGAGCCAACCTAATGGGCCTTTTTACACAAAATGGAAAGCATCACACGCTAACCTTATCAAAAGATGCATTGTACTCCATAGTGATGGCTGTAGATTCTATGAGATTATTATCCAAAGCCTTGGAAAGCTCTCTGAATTCACATCCTTTCTGTGCATTGTGTTTATTAGAGGATGTGATAAATGCCGTCACTGTGTTACACAAGACCATACAATAATAATTGGAGCTGGCTGGGAAGTGAAATTTTTATTCTGCAGGAAATTCCAGCTTGTCAATATTTTGTTTCATCGAGTGCTGGAACAAAACATGTTGGCTCTTCAGCCTTTCTGGCAAAAATGGAACAATCTATTTCTTTGCCAGCTGACAAGCCTGGGAAGCCAAGAAACCAACTGAGAAGTCGGCCTGATGCCAGCGAGCTGGATAGCCAGTCAGCTGAGCTATGGTAAGAAGCCAGCTTGGCCAGCAGCCACAGCCAGATCATGGCTAGAGCTTCTGTAGAAAGTTTTGATGGGACCAGGACAATCCAGAATTTCCAGTGCCAATCTGTTCAATTAGAAGATGATCAAACACCCTCTCAATAACTGACTACTGTCAGGAAAGGGTGTAACTGCACTGCACTTTCTGTTCCTTATGTGTTTCCTTCTTCAGCTTTTGCCTTGTGTCTTAAGCAAATCTCCATTGCTTGTACGAGCAGATTAAATCAAAGAATTTTCCTTAAGGAGTAATGATGACACCCAAGCCCCTGAGGGAGTTTTCAGCATGTCCCTCAGTGCTAGTTTAGTGTTTGTCATTTAAATAACACTGTGTGCCAGCAATACCTCATGGCATCTGCCTGTGCATGCCCTGCTAACCCGAGTTATAGAGTTACTAGAGTTACCACTGTGAGATTGGAATAAACTCTTGTCTGCTATCAAATAACACATTATCTCATTGTCTTCAGCCTGAATTTGCAGATGAATTTAAGACTAACTTGCCAAAATGCAATAACGAGGCAAAAACATCTTCTGAACTAGGGAAGTGATACTCATCTTTCCTGGAAAGTTCGTAATGTGAAGGTCAAACACAGGTATGGAGAGCACCCTTCTCACAGAACTAGCTGTGTTCAAGTACTCAGCTGTTCACTCAATGTAACCCTAAACATTATTGTAGAATTCTTGCAATGTTTCAGTTATTTTTCCCTTTTGGTGTATTTCTGGAGAAGTATCAGACAAGTTTGTAAAAAAAAAGTTAAATCTTTGCCCTCCTGCAGTTTACAGTTATGGTATTATCATAAAAGGTAGCAGCAGCTTTTTTCAAATGTTTAGATAACTTCTGTTATATGATAAATCTTTTAATTCCTTAAATCTGCAGACACTGTACATGCTATACACATCTCTTGTTTGTTTACAGCAGGTTGCTGCCTATACTTCCTCTTTAAAACCCAGAGATGTCATATACCATCCTTACTACGACTGTGGTAACTCCAGGGAACGATGAATTTCCTTGTAAATGTTCAGTGGTAATTAAATTTTCTGCAACTTCATCTATTTAAGTAGTCTCTAATATTCCTGCTATGAAATTAAAGGAAAACCAGATGCTTTACTGAGACACATTTCAAATCTTGTGCCTTCCACATGTAAACAAAGGTGACTTATTTTCTCTATTGAATTCAACTACTGTGGATATGCTACAGCATCTGGATTCCAAATAAATTCAATGTAAGTTTTCATTGACCTTTATATTTTCTAAGCATGGCCCTGTTTATTGCTGGTTTTAGAGTTTTTTCTTGAACTGGAATTCATTTTCATAGTATTTTCTCGCAATGAAAATAGTTCAGTGTAATGTTCATGATGTGCTTTCTCCTTCATTTCTGCTGGACTTGTTGCACAGTTTGCTGTGTGCTGCTGCAACATACCTTGAAATGTGCTCTCCATCTCAGATGAAATAACTTGAGCTTGTGTTTAAGGTTTAAGTTAGTCTAAGTATGACCATTTGCCTTGCCTTTTTTATATTCCACACACGAATTACTGCTGCTGTCATTTAAATCCTTCTGATTCTCAATTTCCTCAGGGTTGCCACATATTCAGAGATTATTTAATTTCCCCTCTGATTCATTCTGTAAGAGAAATGCTCTTTAAACATGAGCACACTTTAATTACAGTGTTACTGTCTTTTTCCATCAAAATATTGATTGGAAACTACCTTATTTATACCTAAAGTCCTTACATGCTTTGGTGATACCGTGTCAGCAAAATAGAAGCATTAATAGCCTCTCCTGAACTTTGTTTTCAGTTCTCTCTAAAATACGATAAATAAAAGGAAACTAAGAGTGACAAGGAAATCATTACCTAAGACAAACTAGAAGTGCCTCATTCTTCCATCCACATGGTTGTATAAAAACTTGCTGTAATCTGAAGGATCCCGAAAATCTTGTGTCAGAGAGAGGGAATTTTTACCCCGTGGGGGTTACTATTGTGAAAAAGTCACTGTACACTCCTTTCCAAGGACTTCTTTGCAAATCACTGTTTGAAGACACAAAATCTTGGCCAAAATGAAACACAGAACAGAAATACCTGAAAGAAATGCTGCGAGTCCTTCCCCACCACTGTAAGATTTCTGAGTAACTGTTTCTGAGTTACCTTCACCGAAGGCAATTTCATTTTCCCAATTAAATTTTTCAAGGGACATTTCTTAACTCCAAAATGTTACATTTACACAGCCTACTGAGAACCAGATAAATTTAATTTTAAAACTGTTTTTAAATTGAAGCTCACTTGTTTGTGACAGTAAATTGAGTTCTTCAAGAGTCAAAATGTAGCTTAAAATTATCTTGGTAACTTATTTTACTGCATACTTTGGACCATGTACCATTGAAGTATTAGTTGCTCTTGTAATTAAGAAAGTTAATTTTTGACTTTGTTGGAAGGAGAGTATCTTCTGTGTGGTCGCTTATGCTTTAAAGCTGTGGAGATATATGTATAAAACAATATAAATTTATATTTTAACACATAAAATCAAAATCGTTTTCATCAATCAAAAGGGGACTAATCCATTGTTTGCTCAGTTGCAAGAAACTGCATTAGGAATATTTGAAAACATAATAAAAGTGTTCTAAAATCAAAGTGTTTGAGCTTCAACAATATGTCATCATTTACAACCGATAAGACACTGTTCTGTCTATAAATGAATGGAAAATGAGAATTAATATTTGCTTTTAGATAGGTGCCCGGGTCATATGTTGCATAATAAAACAGATGTGCTATAGATAAATCAGAATTTGATCCTGAAAGCTGTGTTGTTAAAGTATTAATTTATTTTCTTCTTATCTGCTAAAAAGTTTCCAAAATTACCAGTAGCTTTTAATTTAATCAGCTTTGAATACATGGAAATGTTGAGGCTTGTCCCTGCAAGTTGGTTATCTTGAGGGATTGCAGTCAAAAAGTTTCTTAAGTATTTTCCTGCTACTAAAAGTTAGGTCAGAATTGAACAGCTGTGATTTTCTGTTCTCTAGGGGCAATGAAGATGCGGTACAGGAAAGAAGTTAGTGGCTGAGGCATCAATAATACTTAAATCTCTTTATGCTAAAAGTCTATGATAGTCATAAGTGTTGAACCACCCAATTCTTAATGAGTATAATAAAGCAACTGAAGGGTAAGTTACAATAACATACTGATGATGGATTATATAGTAATATACCCTTTAAAGCACATCATATTAAAGGAGAAAAATGGATTTCCATTCCCCTACAAGCCCAACTTTACCATTTCTATACCAGAAGATGAAGTTACGTTGATCTGATTTAGCTTATTCATTGGCAAGATGTGTTGATTTTTCAGGGCATCAAAAGGATTTTTTTTTGTGTTTAAGAGCTGATGGATATGAATGATTTGTGGGGGGAAGAACTGCAGAGTTTCAGAAGAATCACAGAGCACTTTGCGGGCAGTTCCTGTTAGGAAATAGTCCAATGTTTTGTTTTCTCATCTTGGTTCCCTCAGGCTCTGGCAAGACAGGTTTGCTTGAAGGCACAGTTTCTCCTCCTGCTTCCTTCATTATCCAGGGAGGAGGAGCCTTTTGGAGCTTTGCAGCTTTGGGGCTCATTTTTCCCTATCACAAAAATAGACCTTTGGGGTTTTTTGTGAGGGACAATTTTAGAAGACACAAGGCCACTCCTGGTATGTGAAATGAGAAATGTGCCAGGATCCAGAGTACAAATTATAGCTTCCTCTCTTTTGGCTTGTTTTTAATTCAAGGCTGGGGTTTTTTTGGTCCCCTTCTGTCTCAGGTGTGCTGGGGGAGGATAATTTTCTTTGTAAATTCACTTGATGAGACTGCAGAAACCTGATATGTATTCATGATTGATTATAAGGCTGGGTTTCCAAGAAAACTTAATTAGAGTTTTATAGGTGATGAGTTTTGAGATATTATTTGAAAAGTTGAAAGTAAAATTTATAATTAATATAAATAATAATTTGCAACTTAACATAGTTATATGTTATATTTGAGGGTTGTATACATGTGTGTGTGAGTGAGAAATACACACTGTGCTAGAGAAAATACATTACATTCATTAAAAAAAAGTACTCTACTGAGCTTTTTAGTGTGGGTGTTTTCCAATTCTTTTCAGGAAAGATAATGATGCACACTGCAGGTTAAGGAGACTTGCCAGGATGATACAGAACTAATGTGAAATGATCCTAAGTCAAGAGTAAAGTTCTGCCAACAGCACAAAGCATTGAGGAGCAAGATGACAGCTTCTTTTGATTTGAAAGAAGCTTGTTTAGAAATCTTCCTCTATTAGATTTTGTACCCCTATAGAAATGTCAGCATTTCCATCCCAGATCCAACAGTTCAGCCTGCATTCTTGACAGCAGTTAACAAAAGATATGTTACATGAAGGTGCCCATTATCCAATGCAACCCAAATGTAGAAAACATTTATTTATAGCTTCTATCATTTAGTAATTTTCTCAAGTTTTACAGTCTAAGACATAGGGTTTCTAGAAATGTTCTTGTTAATGGTATGGATTGATCCTCTAGCTAGTGTTAAAATTCCTATTTTTTTTTCTTTTTTAATCAAAGTAAGAGGTCTGCACTTATTTAAAAGCAGATTAGAAAGAGAAATTACTGATTTTTCACTTTAACTAAAATGCTAAACCCATACAATAAAAGGAGAATATTGCCAAATACATTGGCAGCCATGCAGGACTGAATTTAGCTATGCTATGCAATATACAAGGCTGCCTAGCTCAGTATTTGCACTTCTTACATATGCACAAAACACCCCAAACTCACCTCTCACGGAGAGATTTATCCAATTTATCCAAAACAAAATTCAGACAGGATTGACTTCCACCAGAATTTAGCCATTCTGTGAGAAGTGCCACGGGACCATTAATAACAGCAGGTGTCTGGGTCTTCTCCTTGTCTCACTGGGAGGAAGAAAGGAAGCTCCAGCAAAATGCTGGGATAAAGTATCTTCCCGGGATACTGGTTGCATGTCTAGTCATACAGCTACAGAATTAGCAACATCATTCCAGGCTATGCTTTTCTGCTTTCTTTGGAGATGTCACATTCCAGGATGGATACTACTAGCTCATCTTTTTTTAATAGCACATGTAAAGGACTGGAGCATACTTTTTTTCCTCTTATAGTTCCCTGGTGTCAGTCTGGAGGACAAGAAGCTGTCAGTGTTTCTACTTTAATTCTCTTTTGCTCTGGTGAACCTGAGGATGTGGTTTCTGACAGCTTGCTGGTGCTGGTGAAACGGGAATATTGCCGTCTCTTTCCCTTTCGTCTTTTCCTCTTTTCTCCCAGTACTACCTCCTCACTGGGCCAGTCCTAGTGCTAGATCCTTCTACCACTTGGCTTAGTTCCTTAACCCAGCTGATCCCAATCACACTGTCACGTTCCTTGACACTTCTTGGCCATATTAGGGAGTTAATGCTGCTTGACAGAAGGGGCTGACGAAACCCAGTGCTGGAGCTGGGTAGGGAGCAGAGAGCCAGACAGGGAACAGGCCCGTGGAATCAACAACATATAGTTTCTGTTCTTTTAAGCTACATGGCGGCACAGTGTGTTTTGAAAAGTAGGTGAGCAGCTCCATGGTTTAAAGGGAGTGCAAAGGAGGGAGGGAGGGAGCAAACCATCGCGTTGGCAGTGGGCTTCTCTCTGTGCTGAAGCTCTGCAAGCACTAGGTGGCCTGCTTTTAAAGGAAATGGGCAATCCCGTCCATTTCTGTGTGAAAGAGGACATGGAAAGTACAATTTGCACAAGTTGTGCATCTATTTTATGCATCATGCTATTCATGCTAAAACTTCATTGCCTCTGTAAAATGCTAATCCTCCATCTGAAGGAAGAGACACCACCAGTGCTGGTGTTGGGTGTCCTCAAAGACACCGGGGCCAAAGGAGAATGGAAGGTAAGAGATGCAGCTGCCCTGCAAAGTGTGGGATTCAGACAGAGAAACTCCATTTTAGCTGAGGTATTGAATGTCTTGTGGGACAGTCCTCCTAACAGTTGTAATTGGTGTATCTCCAAAAGAGAATTACTTCAGTTTTGGGCCAGTAAGAAGAGAGAATCCGAAAGGAAAACTTTGATTTACTATACAGGTCTTGAACTACTAAATAAATAAAAGAAAAATCAGTTAATATTGAAAGCAAACAAAGCTTTGGTGAAATTGTAAGTGATTCTAACAAGAAATTTCAACAGCATCATTACACTCATCTTATGTTCACTGAAGCCTTACATGCCAGAGTCACTCAGTGCCCAAAACTAAGGTGCAACAGAATTTTAGCATGGCATGCACCCTAAAATTCTCATTTTTCTCTGTTTAATTTGGGAGGTGGGAAACTGGTGGCAGCAACAAGTTAGCCTGGAAGCCAGAATGGGAACATGAATGGGTTGGTAAAATGCCATGTAATATCTTTTCAGCACTGTGATTCTTCCCAGGCAAAACCGCTCCACCAACACAAGGGCACCTGATGGTCACGTTCCCACAAATCACAAAGCAAGTATGTCTACAAAGGATAGGAGTCCTCTCTAAATTAAGGAAAAGTATTATTTCTTTCCACTCCCCCAGGGATTAGTCTGGGTATCAGAAGCATTTAAACTGGGTGTTAGCTAAACAGATGTAAAAGAACCACAAGGGTTTATATTCCAAGTTTTTTGCCATTTAATCCAGCAAGGGAAAAAGTCTTTAATAAAAACCCAGATTACTCAGCCATCTAAGAAAACACAGGACATTGAATATTGTTTTCAAAATATATACATTTGGAGAGGGGATTTGTATTGAAAAAATAAGCCATGATATATTGTTGATCCTGCTAGGAAATGATACAGTAATTTAACTTCTCTTTAAAAACTAGCACTTCTGTCAAACCTTAATTGAGCTTAATCTGCCATTAGCAATGGTTCTTATTGAGTGAGAAATAAATGGTGATTGATTGTCCTGACATAATTAATTGTTGTTGTAGTTTTCAACAATTTAGGCTCATTTGCCCAGGCTACTCTTTCCACAGTGTTTGGAAGATTTAATAATTACTCCTATCAATAATTTAAATAGGCTTAAGATTCTGGGAATTACAGAGTAATCATTTTCATGGCCGAGTGGTCACAGGGAGATAAAATTATATCAAAAATTTTAATTATGAGAACATTTGATTTGTAAAGCAGTATATACCTTCCTAAGACAACTCTGTGAAGGTTTCACACTGCAACTCTAAAATTTGTGCTGTTCATTTCTTGATGTTGTGATGGAGCAGAGCTGGTACAGGTATTGTCTTCTCCATCTCTCCTTGTCTAGCTGCTGAATTCCTTTATAAATTCTGTAAGGAACATATTTGATTTTTATTCATATATAAACTCATTCAATTATTTTCTTCTGATGAGGTAAGTAAGATAACAAATGATGGATGTGATTTTAACTGGCATCTGGAAAAATAATTTCATACTTCAACTGGATTTTACAAGGCAGTCAATGTTGTTTGATGCTCTCCCTCCTCTTGATTTGGAGTGTGGCCCCTGTACCTACATTTCCTTGGGTTTAGGGCCTCTGGAGTACCTGAAAAAAGGTGCTGAAACATGGTGATGTGAAAAGTGAAGGCCCAGAAGAGAGGAAGTGAGAAAGGGAATGCCAGAGCAGAACTATGTAAGGCTCATCTTGTTAGAACTCAGCACTTAAAAAAGAAAATCTCACGTTATAACTTCCTGTTTTATTCAAGAGCCTGGGTTTTAATTTCAGGAAAGGGCTGCCCACACATTCAGGTAAAAGCACTCTCCTCTGAGCTGTCGCTCTGCCTTGGATGAGGAGTTGGCCCCAGAACCCACCTGCTCCTTCCAGAGTTTACAGAAGCTGATGAAGGGGAAAGGATAGCCTGAAACCATTACTACCAAGTTTTTTGTGCAGGTACTCTGAAGTGACCTCTGACCCTACAATCCTTAAAAAAGCAGCTTTCCCAAAGAAACCATATTTTGGGAACAGCTCCATGGCATCTTCTACTTCTTGAACTTTTTTTCCTTTTCATTCACCTGAAAATAGCCCCCTGAGATTTCTGAACTACTGAATTAATGCTTTTAAGCAAGTTATTTGGAAAACAAGTCATCAAGCATAAATCAGAAGTACATACTCTTACGTCACTTGCAGGCTCCTGTGTGACTTGACCTTCAGAGTACTGATGGCTTCAACAGCAGATTGGAAATGCTGTGCCCAAGAAGTCTGAGCAAAGCAGACTTCCCTCAGAGGCAGGGAAAACACATCGTCAGCTGAATAATGACACCATTAGCAGATATTATTATTATTGTTGTTATTATTATTATTATTATTTTTACCAGGGACATGTGTTAGGGATTCAGAGGTATTACATGTCTGATTCTAATTAATGAACTGCTCTACTCAGAGGATAGCCTGACTGCTAGTAGAACACATATCTGCATTACATGAATGTCACTAGGCAGCAGACAGATTTTTTTTTTTAATGAAATTGAAGAAAGCAAATTGCACTTGGCAAAGTGTAATTGGGAAATGATAGTAGGTACCTGAGACGGGCTGAAGTCTTTGAGCCATGGGAGATGCAAATAACAGCGAAAGGGCAGAGGGGAGGAATGAGTTCAGAGGGGCAAGTGCAGACACAGCTGTGCACTGCTGTCAGGGAAAGGAAATGGAAACTAAAGTTAGAGCAAAAAATCCTACTGCCTCAGCAAGGCATCTGCCACATCCCAGGATGTCCCATTTCATCACCGTGACATCTCTCATCTCCCCCTCTATAAAAAGAAAGGCGCACTTCCGTGTAGATCCCTTCAGTTCTCATCGGAAGGAGGGCAGGGGCCAGCTGCTGCTTTCACTCCTCAGTGTGCATTTGGCCAGGACAGAAGCTACTGCACCTGCCTCGTGTTTTGTCATGCTTTGGAGACAGATTCAATCCATGACATCTTCCTACCATTAGATGGCTGGGGATGATCAAGGCTGTGGCTCCATTGACATATTTTATTTTCAAAAAGTATAGTTTTAAATATGACCAGAACTGCATTTATGTAATTAGGAAATAGTCTGCAATAACTCCAACAGAAATGGGGCAAACAATTAGTTAAATACACAGCCAGTTCAGGCTAATGCCATACTCCTGTATCTGCTTCCAGAATGGGCAGATTTTAATCTAAACACAAACCTTTAGTGGCCTGAATGACATAATTTTAAAATAATTTTTGTTTCTCAGTTTTTACCATGCTCACTGTTCCAGGATTTTAATGTTAACATGAAATGTTAATACTGCAGCAGTTTCGTTTTTGCCCTTGTAGTTTATCATGCCATCCCCACTAAACCTCTTTAAATAATTTCCTACTAGATTTTGGTTTAGACAAAACATCCATGCAGCCCTTCTTGCCCTTCTTGATAAAATAACACCAGGCAATAAAGCTGTTAGATTTGCTTTGGGACTTCGAATTTCAAAGCTTGCCTGTCTGCAACCTTCTTTTTTTTTTTCAGATTTTTATTAATTTAGTGATAGGAGTTAAAAGTTAGCACAGTTTCAGACTTCATCCTCAGCTATTTGGTGCCACTGACATGAACAAACTGATTATATGCCACAAGTACTAACACATGGTATGAACAGTTCACCCATTTACCAAACTTTTCCTAAAATTAATAAAAACTTCCCTCAATGCATCTTCCAGGTTAAGGCTTATAATCCAACTACTTTTTTTCATGTTCTTTGACTTCTTATTCACAGAAATCTGATTTATGGGCAAGATGAACTGTGAGAAGCCTACCTTATTGTTCAGTCTAACTGCTAGAAGAAATTCTGGAGAGTTCCCGGTGTCCAAGAATCATCACATCCAGTCTCCTCATGTACTGCACAGTACCATCCCTAGTGGTGTCCCCTACTTTACCCCATGAGTTATTTCTCCTACTACAGTCTCATTTATGCCACAGCTGTGATTATTGAAACCAACCAGTTCAGTTTAGTTAAAGAAATTGAATATTCCCAAAACCCACATAAAATTAAAGTACAGGCTTCAGTCCTAAGCACCTGGAATTCATGGTACATTAAAACCACCAGCACTGACCTTTAAGCTTTCTGGGTTATCCATAAAATTGCCTCTCCAACATATGATCACTTCGGGACAACAGGATCCCAACCACAAGACAACTTCATCAGTCACAAGATTATTGCCTTCATGAACTGACTTAGATCCCTCTACATTATAATTTTCCTTCTGTATATGCCACTGATCGTAGTTACTTTCACATTGTGTCTCGTGTTAAGTATCAGCCTAGTAGCTCCCTGACCTACGACACAGCAGCTGATGCTGCCTGCAGAATGGCTCTCTGGAAAAAAACTCCGTGAGGGTTTATTAGGGTTGGTGCTGGCGAGGCACAGTCCAGACTACTGAGGAAAAATGTGCTTGCTTTACTGCCACTTACCCGTGAAAAAGCTACTGAGCGTTCTGTTTTAACGACTGCTGTTACCATGGATGCAAATGCAAATCTGTTTTTACACTTAATGCGCTGTGTGGCAGCAAGATCCAGCAGAAGATCCCTGCAAATGTAAACATCTACATGCACAGTGACCTACTTATATCTGGGTTTGCACATAGCCATGTAGAGGATGTATAAAAGCTGTATTCAAAGCCCCTAATTTTAGACAATTTTCAGGCAGTCTTTGGCAGACTGAGTAGAAATGATGCTCCATTGTCGTTCACCCAAATTTTATGTAGTTTTAACACACAGAGTTTTCTTTTAAATTCCAAAGTCTTAGGCTATGCCAGGCACTTGCCATTGTATTGATTTCAATGGAGAATTCTGGTTTAGATTTGATGACATTGGTAGCAGCCCACATTACGAGTGGATATCTAAAATTCAGTCTCATTATGTTCAAGGATTTCCACTGATTTCTAGACACAAAAAAAAAATTCAAGGACTTATATACATTGAATGCATTCTGTTTATTTGAGAAGGAAGATCTCATACGAGTGCCTGTTATGGAAGGCATCTCTTATCATGTACAATAAAATCAACCATTGCTTCCAGCAGAATACAAAAATACACATCTCAGTGACTTCCATACAATAATAAATATGTAATCATGCATCCAACAATAAAAAGGCACGGAAAACTGGTCACTTAGTAGTCATAAAAATTACTAACTATATTAACAAAGCCACCCAAATTATCTGTACAAGGAAATGTAACAATATATTCCAAAGGTGAAAACACATAAAACATCTTTAAAATAGTATATGCAATAAATACCTCAATTGTTTTTATATATTAAAAATAAAACTGTGCCATTGTAAACAGTATGTAAACAAACAAAATTCACTGTTCTTTACCATTATTACAAGTAAATAAAGCCAAAAGTTACACCCCTGCTCTGTTAGATATACTTCATTGGCAAGTTTTGTCAGGCAGTTTAAAGTTTTACTCTTTTCTGCAGCAAACAGAGCCTGCTATGTGTGTAATTCTAAGTATTAGAGCAATTGTTAAGCTTCAGAACTGACCACCCAGGACGTAGTAGGTCATCAAAGAGAACTGGAACTAGGAAAAGCAACTCTTGCTGTGTTGTGGACAAAAGTAATTTATTTCTACTACATATAATAGTGTGGGTGAAACTCAGCAGTTCATATAACACTGTTCTCCTACAGGACTCGAGGGGGCTGTACAGAGGTGGTGAGCATCCCTGTTCCCATGGGCGGAGAAAGTGAGGCACTCAGAGGTTAACTAAGCTGCCCCCAGTCTTACCCCAGCTCCATGACAGGAAACCGAAGGCAGAATCCAGACCTTCAGCCACTTCCTCCTCATTTCCTCAGATATCACATGGCCTTGCAGACAAATAAAGGTGTGTCCTGAACTTCAGTCCTGATTAGAATTGCAGAAAGACAACCAACATGCAAAAGGAAAGGTGACCGCTCGCTTGGGCGCCCATCTGCCCCCACTAAAACCATGGAGCCTTGCCACCAAGTGCAGCAGGAGCACAACAGGAGCTTTGCCCCCACAAATCTGTAATCAGATCCACATCAGCAGACTAAGGAGCCCAGGCAGAGCCCTGTGTATCCTTCACAAGCCTACTGATTGCCTCCTATGTTTATTCTTTTGAGGTCTGTTTCTACAGCCAACAAACTCCTAGAAAGTTCAGCCAAGGTGCATACTTCCCACCTTATTAGCAAGGGGGAGAATAGGAATCTGAATATGATCCTTTCTTAAACAAAATTATAGGAAAATATTCCCAGAAGTGGTGGGCATTTGCACAGATATCTTCAGAAAGAGCATCATGAAGGAATGTGTCTGCTTTGCTATTTCGTCAGCTTTTGATAACCTTGACATAAATACTTCATTTTACAAGACTATCCCTGGGATGATTATCTATGATGAATATAAACTTACCTGTTCTCAACACATGTATTTCAAAGTGCACAATAGCTCTTGTTTGAAAATGATATATTTTAGCCTTAGATGAAGAAATTAGGATGCATCTACTTAGCTGTTTCACAGCCATATGGTTTTTTTACAGGAAGAATACACTTCAAGCATACACAATTATAAGATACCCTGGAAAGGGATTTAGGAAGCGCTGCATTATGGTATTTTTCCTCCCTTGTGCTATGAAAGAACTGATCCTTCTGCCTCTAGACAAGTGATACCTCTAATGTCAAGCAGTTGTCTGACTTGCCTTACCACCTAACATTTTCATCATTTTAATTCATCCATGAAATATTAAAAGTCATTCAATGCACTGGCTCTGAAGATACCTCCATGTCTTGACGGGAAGCTTAAAGCCACATACTTACTATGTAACATTTTTTTTTCCCAATAAGGTACTTTTGGATAAGGTACTTTCAAGTGTCTCATACCAGATCTGCAGAGACAGGTGAGCTGCATGAGATCAGTAGGTATACAAAACAGACAGGACTACTTTTCATTTATCAATGAATATTTCTTCATATTCACCTGCCACATTGCATTTCCTCTTTGTGGAGAGAGGCATGAAAGGTGATCTCTTTTTAGATGATTCTGTATTAAATCTTACAAAAGTTATTTTAGAAGGTATTTTCTTAGACATATTCAAGGACCAGATCAATGAAAAATTCTGTACATTCTCTGAGGCATATATTCCCACCTGTGTTGTAGTTTGCAGGTTCTGTAGAAAAATCCAAATAGAAACTGCAGATTTCACATTGGGAAAAAATAAATACATTTCACTCATTTAAAAAAAATTATCACAGTAGGAAAATAGCCAGTAAACAATAGATTCAGAGGGGTTTAATCTTGGCCCCAGTGAGATCAATGGGAGTTTTGCCATGGATTTCAAAAAAGCCAAAATTTCACCCAGAATCATATACAATTCTTTAGCTGACAACAATCATAAACATCCTGCCACCCCATTGTATAATTTAAATATTAATAAGCATCTGTAAACATCCTGCAATTCATCTGATATAAAAAATACTATAATAAAAACAATGCAGCATCTCAAGCACTGTATAGTTTTAAGTTTTTTTGGCTCTACACACAAGTTGGCATAATTATATTGGGTAAAACCAGGGTATATATATACATATCTATGTACAGGTGTGCTCTCACATACACACTACAAACTAGACACTACATATCTACAGACATCCACACAAATACTGGCAAGAGAACAACATTCACAGGTATGGCATTTAAAAGTCTACCCATGATCAATCTGAAAATCTCTTTTATGTGAGGAGCAATTTCCCCCCACCCAAATCATCTGTAGGCTTACATATAAATGCTATAACTGAAATACAAGAACAATCTCCAAGGGGCCTAAAGTACTGTTTAAAGCACAGCATATGTCTAAATCCCAACAGATCTGTATGTTCGCAAAGATGATGAACTTTCTTGGGGAGTGAACAGGAAGAAGGGGAAACAAAGGGTAGAAACTACACACCAGTTTTTACCTAAACCCATACAAACCATGTTAGATGTTTTCAATTGAACATGCTTTTGAATTGAGTGGAAATCATGTGTTCCAGCTCTTTGTTACAAACTGCTGCTTAGACACAAATATATGAGTTATGCAGAGAACTGGACAGTGTCACATCTCTGCAACATTTTCATGTGTACTTCATGCATCCACTCATGAATTTAAGTGGATGTTATTACAGAATTAACTAACAGTTGTGCTTGACTGGAATATCAGTTTAAGTTAGGAGCCTGGCTAACGACAGAAACCACCCATGCTGGTCTGGGATCCTCTCAGAACCTTTGAAATACCTTTAGATGAAATTTACCTTTCTAAAATGCCAGAACATAGACTAAAAATACATTCATGCAATTTCATAGTGCTTGACATTTAAAGATATCTGCTCTAGACAGACAGATGTGACAGTGAGAAGGTTTGTTAGTAGCAACTGATTCATTTACCATCACCATGAATTAAGACAAAAAGCTACTAATATTAGATGACATTAAATTATTTGTGTGCGATGACAGCAACGAAGAAAAGCCAGAGGGGAGGTGCAGAGATCAGGCCCTTTTCAGCTTTTAGGAGCACCTCAACAGCTTGTACTCTTTATGCACAAATCCCATCTATTGCATGTCTCATCTGCTACTGTGAATATCACTTTGCCCTTTGATGATCCTGTCAACATACAAGCATATTACATTACTAAGGTAACTGGCAGCTCTAGGGAGGTGCCATGGTTTCAGCTCTTTTAGGATTCAAAGGACATGATGTAAAAAGGTGGCTAATGAAACAAATTATTCAGGAAAGGTACTCCTTGAGTCAGAAAAAATAGTAATTTTTGTAATATATGGACAACTGCATTTTTCAAGGTGCACAATTTAAGGAGACATAAAACCAAGACAGAAAGTATGGACACCACAAATGACAGATGCCTGTAGAAAATCCTCTGGGATCTGGCTAAGCACACAGCCCAAATGCCTGTTTCAATATATAGAGATGGCATCTTGCGAGAGGACAGGACGACCAGGAGCTTTCACAGTGAGTATCTGCATGCCTGCAATGCAAACCTTCCTAAACTGCCCAACTAGAAAATCTTGTATCCTTAAAATTCTGATTAAATGCCTCCAGGCCCTACTTTTCAGCACACGTGCTCTACCCCTCCCTGAAAAGCAAGACCAAGCAGCTTTGAAGGGCTTTTCTCAACCTCCCCATTCACAAAATAATTGACTGTGACTGCAAAGAGAGTTAGTCCCAAAGAGAGCTTACTTTAACTAACACCAGGAGAAAAACACAGTTATGTCTCTAACAACCCAACAGTGTCATTAAGAGGGAAAGAGATAAACTAAAATATTTTTTATCCAATTAATGCTTTAATTTAATAAAATCAGGACTTAAAATGCTAATTCACTTTAAAAAGTCGTAGAAGGGATTTGGGGCTTTGTAGAGACTTTATTTTTTGGTTTTCACAGTTTCCATAATGAAAACATATTACCCAATTTTACTTTTAGTTCATTTCTTCCTATTTCCACCTTCCAGTTCACACGCTCTTGTATAAGCATGTATATATACAATATATATATATATATTATATATATATATATATAAAATTATACCTGGATCAAACACATCTTCCTAAAATAGTTGTTTCCAATGAATTTGGAACAAGATAGTTCCAAATTACTTTAAACTTTGTACCATATTCCTTTTATATTCAGTAGCTTTTCAATCCTAACACTAGTCTTTGAGTAATACTACAACTCTATTTTTCCAAAGTATTTGTTCCATAGAATAAAATATTCATTGGTTGCTTGGATATTTGTCCTACTAATAGCTACCAGAACTTTCAGTACTTTCAATGTCTTACACAGCTGTTAGAGTTAGCCAAAACACTTCTCTTTCCAAGAGCATTCTGGTAGCTAATGTTAATTTTTAGACAGAGCTTCCAGCAGGGATTGCAAAAACATAACTTGAAGGATTTTAGTCCACCATGGGTATGCTAGGCTTTGGAGCCTGAAGCCTTGGTCTATCTTGATCTCCTGGATCACCCTACAACTTTTTCCGAGCCTGCCTGTCCAGCTCTTCTGAACAGAAACCATGGAGAGACATGCAAGGGTTTCATCTCTCCAGAAGCTGGGAACTTATGCAGACACAGGAGCTGGGAAGCAATGGAAAAACATTAGTCAAGGCATGACCAGCATTAAAACATAAATGAGGCACCAGCTTGTTCTACCCCCACTAATACAAACAATAGGTTATATGAACTCCAAATCCCATCAGAGGGCTCACCAAATTTTTGTCAGCTGAAAAATAAGTCTTCAATTATTCAAAAGAGATGTTTGTAATTCTACCATGGGCACATAGGTATTTTCTGTTGTCTGCGCTGAAGGTGGTAGGAATTTAACAATGCCAACTAAATTGATTACAATCTGTCCAGGAATGCTCTTGGGTATGTATTCATCAGCATTTTACTTGTTTGCAAAAGTGTTAACAGTGCTAATATTTTAGTATTTACATATGACGAGGGGATGATGTTTTAAAATTAATTCTATGCATTGAAAAAAACACAAACCTTTCAAAATATTTCTTTCCATTAAAATATTGAGAATGATCACTATTAAGCCTACAGAAGTTGCTATGAATTTTGGTATTAGCTCCAACTGGCTACAGAAATAGTCTTCTCAAGGTCTCCAGACGGCTTCCAAATGGATTATAATTTCTGAGAAACAGACTGGACTTCTGGTATGGCAGAAACAAACATTTCAAGTACATAAGCTAACACTTAACAGAGCTATGAAACCTAATGCAACAGCAGTAGAAAACAACTAGAAAATTTTTTTCTTTCTGTAAAAAAGATCCATTCCACACTATATTATAGATATAAATACAGGAATTTATACAACCACTTAAGATTTTCTATTGATAATTACCAAATGATGCTTTATCAATCCTGCTGATGCTACCATTCATCTCTGAAGAGGAAGCAGAGATATTTTAAGTCCTGTCCAAAGTTTAAATCCTGTCCAAACTCCTCAGCTTCCATAAGTCATGAAAAACTTGTTCCTTAAGACAGCAATACAGGCATGTACAGTTCTTGCAAATATTAAATCTTTGCAGTTAGAATAAGCAGCATCAAACCTTGATGATATAAAAATCATACCACAAAACATACAATCCATGAAAACAGAATCAAAAATATGGGACAGCCTGTGTTATAAACATATATATAAACAGGATGCTGCATTTGAGAGGTACTTAAGTTATTGGGGTGAAACAATAAATTTAGAATTACTTATTTGATTTTATTTTCTGTGGCTCTTACTTACACATATGAGTGACAAGATGATTTCCTGGTTGTAAGCTAAATAAATTGCTCCAGCTCAGTTATTTTCAACAATATACATTCCCTGTGACTTTACCTTTAACAAAGACTTTTTGCACGGCTAATTATTAGTTACCAGAACTGTTGAACTCGATAGGCAAGAACTTAATAATTAGGGGCACAGAGAGAGCACTGCAGAAACAGCTGTAAACACAACTAGTGCAATCATGAACAGGAAGCATCAAGCAAAATGGAATTTTTTGTCTTAAATGTCCATTATTGTAAGACAATTTTTAGTCTTACATGTCCATTATTACAACTGTTTTGGAGTAGGACTATGGAACATCCTCTCATATTTGCTTTATATATTAGTTTTCCATTATATGTGAAAAAGGCCTCCTGAAAGTCTTCCTAAAATGAAAACCAGATGCATTGAAAAACACTGATATTTTTACCCTTGAAGTAAGACATGTTCATTATCAAGGCATTATGAAATTTTCATTAAATTAGCATGAGTGAGTTCAATTAAAAAGTAAAATTGGCAGGTTATCTTTTTCTCTATAAAAAGGATAGGAAAATATAAAATGGACATTTATTAAGAAAAAAATCAATTCCTCTCATTTGAATTACAGTTGTAAAACACTGCAGTATTAATTTCCTTGGGCAGGAATAGAGAGAGAAAGATGATTATTATTTGTTACTTGCAAGACCATGCATGTTAATTCCAGTCCTAGAAAAAGAAATACTGGAAGGAAATAGTCTGGGAGGGTTTTTGATCATATGCTTTATACTTTACTGCTCTCCCAAGTTCAAAGTATTTTTCTTTTTAAGACAGAGACATTCAGGAGAAAAGAATAGTGGTTACGGGGAGATACATAAAAATGTATCAAAGAAAATTTGCATTTGCCATCATATCAAAAAACTGATTTTTGAACCTTCTTTTCTTTGAAATACTGCAAAACATCCCAAACACCTACAACCATGAGTTTGCTTGATTTCATTCAGTTTCTAAGAAGAAGGCATGAGGCTTTATAAAGGCAAAACTTGAATGACCTAAATCAGAGGTTGCTACAGCAATCAAATACAGTGAACTGAGAAAATCCTATTTGAAAATGATAAAACAGAAACATACATTTAGCAACCTGCTGCCATTTTAAAACATGCATTTCTCGTGTTCTTCTCTATGAGGTGTAGAGCTTTTCACCTATATGAATACCAGCCACTACAAAAAATGCAGATTACTCTGCATTCTTTTCAGACTTTAATGTGCCCTGACCACAGAAATCATGTGTATTCTACTAGGGGAAAAATCCATCCAGTAAACTTTGTATAGAGATTGTATTGATAAATCTAGCACACTGAATCAGGATCCACAGGACCTATTACAATAATTTGTTTTCCAAAAAACTAACTGCCTTTAGGGATGTGTTTACCTTGGTTTTGTTGAAATATTGGGATGTGTGCTTTGAAGCACTTTTAACAGCAGGATCAAATTAGAAAGAATACAGCTCATTAAAAAAATTAGCTATTTAGGAGCTGGAACTTTTACAGCAGTAAGCAAAAACCCCCAAATCTTAGAATAATCATGGGAGAGTAACACTGTGTTCAAAAGTCTTTAGAAAAGCCACATCACTTAAACACAGTTACAACCCACAACCTCCACAGAGAACTCCTGTAAAATATTTTGAGCCTCCCAGTCAGATGCATTTGAACTTTATAGCCAACACTAGTCTAAGGCATAGAGTTGCATAAACTTTGCTCTCATGGGCATCTAATACATACAGCATAAATGATGTTTAAAGTTGTTTCTTCCTACTCACACGTTAAAAAAAACTC
Organism: Acanthornis magna; assembly: GCA_036785705.1. Lineage (NCBI taxonomy): Eukaryota > Metazoa > Chordata > Aves > Passeriformes > Acanthizidae > Acanthornis > Acanthornis magna. The sequence continues at coordinate 23,720,061 of JAWUZG010000090.1, forward strand.
CTTAGGACAATCAAAGTTAAATTCTTTGGTGGTCATTTAGAAAAACGATCATTGATCAGTTGTCCTATACTGAGGTAATTTGAGGAGCGTCATAAGAAAGTTGTGATACAAACAACATTTGCTTATTTTCCCTGCCTAAAAGCAGCTCCCATTTTTAATATACTCAGTGTAGACCTCTACAGTGACCTGAAGAGATCCTGTTCCATAGCCCACCTTAATGCATTGCATACAGCAAGGCTGCAAGTTGTAATGAGATTGTATCCTACAATCAGGAAAGCAAAATGTATGCATTATGTCCTTCAACAGACCAGAAGATTAACTGCGTTGTCTACTGTAACATCAATATGGTAGAATGTCACCAGATCTTAAAATACAGTGTAGCTTATGCAGAACCAAAGAGAAAAGGAAATAAAACTTACAAAGATTTGACAGATGTCATCTGAACATCATTAAAGGGGTGAATGTCAAGTACATTAAAATAGAACCAAAACCAAGAAACTTTCCATTGTTTGGCTAACTTTCCATTTTTTTGCATATGCCTTTCATACAAGAGCGTGAAAATCATATCATTTGGCAAAGGCATTTTGGTTTGTTTTTTATGGAAAACCTATTAGAAAATACCCTTTTACTTCTGTTTTTTTACCAGAATAATTGGTTATGTCCACAGTGTTCCCAGAGTGGTGCCTGTTGAACCTACAGCAGCAAGAACACAAAGAACTACAATTAGACGTAAATTAAGTCTGGTTTCCTTATTTTGATTTTTTTTTCCCCAATAAAAAAATGAGGAGAATAGATTTTACTTTCTAAGGGATGTGTCCCATCTACTTGCCATGGAATTACTCCTGTCATACATATGAGGAATGGAGGACAAAACCAGGACGCAGTACTTGACATTGGCCTCTTTATAGGAGAAAATAAGTTTTCGTAAAAACCAAATGAAACCTTACTCTGCTGCCCATAAGGAAAACATAAACAGATGTTAAAATACTCTTTAACGTGCAAGAAACATCAAAGCTACTTGATTAAGTAAAAGTCAAGTGTTCCTTGTGCTGCAGTGACACATTGCTAGGAACAGTAAGGAGACAGGAATTCTGTGCAAGTTTTCTGGCAGGTGGTGCAATGTCATCTCATTTCAAACATTTAAGCAGAATTTTCTTTGTAGATATTGGAAAATTATTTTCCTAATTGATTAACCTTTTTGTGAAAAGTTAACCTGGAAATGAAATTATGAACCTATGTTTCATTTAAGTAAACTGTAAATAACTTTACAAACTCTGGTCTAGCACAATTTCTAAAGAAAGATGGTATTAATTTTTTTAACGTGTTTGAACTCATGGATTACTGTCTTGCACGTGATTCATCTTAGCATGCATAGTAAAACTTTAGAATCTGGGTTTTTAAAATTTTTATGGTATACTGATGTCGGAGTGCTGTCAAGAAACAAATTGATACCTTTTCAGAGAAATGCACACGGATGCATTTTAAAATTAATAGTTAATTAGCAATGAGTAAAAGCTTACCCCACAAAAATCAAATCAGCTGCTACATTTTAAATATCTTCTTGTGTATGATAAATAAAATTAAATTTTCCTTTAAGAAAATTTCATTAATCTTTAAACCTGCTTTTAAACAATAGAATAAATTAAACAATTAGTGCCTAAAAGTTCAATATGCTACAGATGTTTAAGATAACTGAATAACTATATTAAAATGCACCATGAGAAGATTCTTTATCATTTTCCATGCAGGAAGCCAATTGATATTTTTGTGAGGTACCGGTCTTTCAAAAATTCTCATAAGTTAGTTACCTGATAAACCTTCTGTACATGAAATATTTAAAAATCTAACTGTACAGTGTTTCAATCATATATAATCTGCTGAATATGGCAAAAATGCTAAGTTTCCACATCCATATACCTTTTGCCGCAGAACACATTTTAGGCCTAACACAACACTGAAGAATAGAAAAGTGCCTGAAACTAAATTTAAAAAAAAAAAAAAAAAAAGAAAAAAAAAGACACTCAAGTAACAATAAATTAAATCTCATTCAAACCGATATAAAAGTTGTTCAAGTGTTTAAAGTATCAGATGTGTCATGCAACAGAACAACAGACAATTCAGGCAGGCACACCATGCATTATAGTTTGCATTCAGGGTATCACAAGGTATCTCTCCCCTCTCCTGCATGGCCAGCGGGTGCCGGATACCTGCGGCACCGCCGGGCTCACGCCTTGAACCTTCCGACCTTGCCGGTCTCCTGCACAGGAGCTTTCACGGAGCTGTGCCTCGCAAGGATGACCAGATGGCCTCATGCTGTACAGTGGCATCTTGCTGCAGCATAGACAGAGGCATACTGAGCTGCATGTAAGCAAAGCAATCATTTCTTGATTATATTTTCCAGTCAGTGCAGTTCACCATCAACCCATCAATTTACCAAACTGGGCTTATCCAAACTGGCCAATTCGCACACCAAGAAAACATCTTCGCAGAACATACCACCTTTTCCTTTTTTTTTTTTTTGGCACAAATCCTTTCGTACTCTTGCTGCAAGTTCTTCGCCACACGAGAATTCAGAGATGCTAGCCTGTACAAACACCAGTGCTTATTCTTCCATAGAGTAAACTACAAAGACAGCCAAGTGCCTGCAACAGCTTTGCTTCTCCAGCAACCTTCTCTTCTCTCTTTAAGGAAAGCACCAGCATAATTACACTTCAGAGAAAGGGGTGTTCTTGCTGAGCTCTTTAATTCCCTGGAGAATTCGCTTCATATGACCCACTTTCGCTATCCCCAGGTCCTACAGAAAATTTTAAAAAAAGAAAAAGAAAAAGAAGGAAGTTTAGTTTAAAAAAGGGAAAAAGAAACCCCATTGATTATGATCTACCCATGCACCAGATGTCTAGAAAGGTGCTCACTACAATCAACATTAACCAGGAAGTGTCAGAAAGAGTTGCTTTACAAAAAGACTGCTTAGAGCATACAGTGAATCCCTCTCTGTCTGGCAGACAGAAAATTACTTACCTGCAGTAGTGACAACCCTGGGCACTTCAACCTATGTCAAAACCATCTTTGGCTTGACTTCTAAACACAAACACCTTTCACAATTTCTAGCAAAGTAAAGAGAACAATCTCCCCCTCCTCTCTGCTATAGCAATCAAATGCTTGGTAGGATGTGATGGATTAGAACTTCTGTCCAGCAATGTCACTTGATCTGAGGCCCTAAGATGTCTGCTTTAATCAATAAACACACATATCCCCAGTTTCTCAAGGGGAAGTGGATGTAATGGCTACAGACATGTAGGACAACTTCCCTTTAGAGAGCAATAAAAAAGGTAAATATTTGTTTTTCATTCCAAAAGGGTTACATCTCCTAGCATGAATCTTCCTGACTAGAGAGCTGGAAGAAAAATTCTCAGAAACATGACAGACTTCCTGACTAGAGAGCTGGAAGAAAAATTCTCAGAAACATGACAGGCACATCCCAAAGGAAAATTTTAAAAGCACAAGAGTAAATCTCCTTGTAGCCACCTTTTAATCATTCCCAGCAGCTGAAATGTTTCTATTACTGGTTTCCAGACAAATCTCTGTTTGCAAGGACAGACAAAAATTTTTTGCACCAAACTTCTTCCAGTATTAGTAACAGCTTTAGCAGCATCCTTTTTCAATTTTGACTGGTTCAATGGTCAGAGAGGCAGAATGGGATGCCCAGCTGTGCTAATGATCCCCCACCACACTAATGCATTTTCAGTTCAGTTTGGTGGAAATCTGCTTCCCTTATCTGTAAAGCCCAGCTATGAAAAAGTCTTTAAAATCCTTGTGTCAGTGATGTTGAGCAATTGGCAGAGTTGAACATTAGTTAATTGTAGAATAAATATATATAAATTTATATAAATAGATTGTGGATAAATAACTTAAAAAAAAAATACCCTCAGTAAAGTTTCTCTATTTTTCTGAAGTAGAAATTGTTTCCTGTTAATAGGAAGATTTTTCCATTATGAAGACATTAAAAAGAAAGGACTGTAATCAGGCAGCCTGAAAACATGATTCTCATACAGAATGGAAAATGAAACCATATATATTATTCCATACGTACTCTACACAAAGACTGTATCTACATTTCTATAGCCACAGAGACCTCAGAAAATCTGTATTCTAGATGAATTTAAAATGTGAGCATGCATTTAACTTTGGAAGAAAGGGGTGGTAAAATGGGCATGAATTAATTATTTTATTATAAAGGTAGCACAGACAAGATTAAACAGATGGTTTAATTTTCAGAGAGTCAAGATTGAATTCTGGTTATGTTAGAGATAAAAAATACTTGATTGTTTCTTCAGTTGAAAACTATCAGCACTACAAATAGGTTGTCATCCTTTACAGCACTTTGGCACAAAGGTGTCATTAAGGAGTTCAAAATTTGTTCATAAAATTTCCCAAATCAAGTGCTGTTCATAAACCTACCTGAAAAAAACTCCCGATTTTCCACATCACATCAATTTATACTTTATTTTCACTAATAGTCATCTCACTTATAAACAAATGTAGTACTAACTTTTACGTTAAGAGAATTAATGTAGGTAGTAGTCAAATTTATCCCAAAATGATAGCAATATTTGTAATTTTAGATTTCTGTAATATTATCTTTTTTACGTTAAATTCAATTTTCAAGTGACTCAAAACCACACACGACTACTGAAACTAATTAAATAGCCTAGTTGCTATGTGGAGGAAATTCTACATAAGGGAAAACCAATAAAGATACTTTCCAAACCACAACAAACCACACAAGTTCAAGGTTAAGAACTTACAAATTCTTCTGAATAAATTTTTTTTCATTAGTAGAACTTCTGTTGGATAACCAACATAGCGAGGTGCTGCCAGACTTCAAAATCAGAGGAAAGAAACATTTCATGAAATTCCCAGAAAACTCAGCCACTTTTCCCACCAACCTTTGTAAAGCATTTCACAGCACTTTTCATTCAGAGGCAAGAGATTTTGGTTTTATTTCTGTTCCAGCTGAAGTTGCTGTAATGCATATCAGAACAGCAAGCCTCAAGAGCCTCATCAAAAATTTTGGGGACTCCTTTCTGCTAAACTTCCAGGGGGAAAAAAGCCCCAACCAACAACTCTGAATTTTTACGCTTTTATAATAGTTTTTGGTTTGATGGAAACTGGAATTTATAGTCCTGACACTGGATGCTATCCAGTATTCTCAGTTTATTGCTCATGCAGGTAAGTTTGATGAAATTCTCTCATCTCAGACTAAAAGGATCTGCTACATCAGAATATCATGCATCATTCAAAGAACAACATCCTCAAATATCTCTGCATTTTTGTGCATGCATGGGTTTCATCATCTTCTACATAATCTGTTCATATCTAATTGATATCTAATTAACAAAAATTAAATTTTACTAAAATGTTGTATTGAAGACAGAGTCTGAAGAAAAAAGTCTTTATTCCCAGCTATGGCCTTAGAACTACAGAACCACCTCTCCTTCTGCTCTCCCTAACCACTGTGCCATTTCCTGGCCATTTTTTGTCCAAATGTACCACCACACTAACAAACAATTTACATAAACGTTCCCTAATAACAACATCTTCCAAATGAGGAATCTACCCTACTTGCATCCCTAGTGTAAAAAGCCATCAAGCATGTCTGACGTCTAACAAATCTTACAAAACTTTTCCATGAACTTTTTCAAAAACTGCGACTGCACAACACAGAGATGAAGTGTCACAGTCCTCAGCAGAGATTTTAGCTTGACTGTCACTGCTTATCCAGTTGATCTGTGACATGGAAAGATGCCATTCCTTTCTCCAAGGAAACCAACATTGCTATGGAGTTTTAAGGCAACATCATCCCCTCATCCTATCAAATGTATTGCTGTTCTTATTTTGACTAAGTCACATGCATAGGAACATGGTTATCAATGCTAAGAATGCCAATATTTATTTCAGAAAAATCAGTCTAGTTTTCAATAAGATTGCTTGTAAATTAAGGTTAAAGAAAAAGAAAGTCACACCAAGCCTTCTTTCTACAGTTCCTACAGAATAATTCACAATTCACTGCCCAGCCATTCCTCAAGCAAAAGAAAATCATATGGGTGTAGACTTCTAAGATTCCCTTAAACGAAATCAGGCATATGAGGCTGGAGAAAGGGTATTACTGCAAAGAGGTATCTGGTTCTTCTTCTACGTGTTCATCATTTGCCAGTTGCCACACAGAGCTCCCTGAGAATGGGATCCACAAGCTGTGCAGAAATATAATTAGGGGTGCCCCATTCTTCTGTTAACACATCAATCTATTCCACTGATGTGTGCAAAGGAAGAGTGCTTCATCAAATCCTCTTCCACACTGCTTTTTATCTCTACTTTTGACCACATAAAGAAAGGTGGGCTCAGAGGATTCAATTAAAACAGCCAGCATTTTTTCCTTCTGCAGACATGAAAGGTAGTCAAGGTAAATCTATTGCACATGAGTTAGGAGCTCATGAATCAATGGTGATCCCATTTAGCTTGTCAGGAAGCATGAGCCTTGCGGAGGAGGAGAGGCTGTAGACAGATTATGGCTTGCAAGAGCACTGATGGCTCATCCGCACACCTCCATAGCCAAAGGGAGGAAAGATTCCCAGGGCAGCTTGTGATGTGTTCCTCATTTCCAAAGTACCACAGTCCACATTTTGACACCAATTCAGGTCCCTGGCAGAAAACTGCAGGCTGCCTGAGCCATCTTTAATTGGCTCCCTGCAGAGACCGTGCCCCGTGCATAATGAGCAGGATGAGTGCTACACTCTGCTATTTCAGCTCAGCACTGTCACACAGAGTGCAAGCCATGCCTGGCCAAAAGCCTGGCCTAGCTGACGAACAGCACTCATTTGGAAGCTCTCAGCATCTGCTAATGAGCACATGGGGCGATTCTGGAGCAAGATTTTGGTTAACTCACGACATGCCCTTGGCAACTTGCGTAGAGCAACTCCTCTTCCCACGTGTCTCCAAGCAGCTCTAGACAGAGGAGACAGCAGGCTCTCTGCAGGCCCTCCAAGACAAACCTTTAGATATTTCATGGCATAGACCTTTGTGGTGGGGTTTTATTTACACTGAACCAGCATGAGCCTTACCAATGGGGATAATGGGTTGATAATTACCCTGCTCCAGATATTTATTTGGTTTAAATGACAGTCTTCTGGGCATGCAGTCAATTGGTACCATGAGAAACAAGGCATGGCCAGAAGCCATGTCTAGTTCAACACTGATCTTACCCACCATCATTTATTCCAGCAAGTTGGACTTTTTAAGTTTTCTTAACATTTTAGCAAACCTATTCATTGTGCGATGCTGAGTTTCTCAGTTGAATTTTAAGTTTGTTCGGCACCCACTCAGAACAAGGACTTGCAAAATCCATCACTGGAACATTGTGGTGGATTGCTTGGGCAGTTTTCTATTTCTTAATTTTTGTACGGAGGGACTGTCCTGAAACTGTCCCTCCCTGTCAGGAACTATCCTGAAAGAAAGGAATTTAAATTCTATGGAAAGAAGCTCAGGCAATCTAATACCAAAGGGTGAAATAATACACAACAGTCAAACAGATTATCTCAAACACAGCTATTTTCAGCAGCTGCTTTCTACTGCAACAGTCACACAATGCACTACCTCACAACACCAGGATTTCATACTATATAAAAAACTTTACATAAAATAACACATTTGTATGAAAATACTGTCTCTACCTGGAGACTACAGCACTGTGGCTACAGCAATGACTTGCACTCTAAATGTAAATGTTTGCAATTTATACAATATCCTATTTCCTCTCTTACATGCTAAAAGCAACTGCAAAACACATTACCAAGAACTCATTACTACTGAGTTCCCGGAAAAAATAATGTAATGAATCCCCAAAGATATAGCCGCTATTACATATAATGGATGCACTTAAGTCATTCTTGAAAAGCACCAGCAAGCTCAAATAACAGCCTCAGACTGCTGGGTAACATATCACCCTGCAAAACCTATCTATCTGACCTCAGAGGAAGAAAGTTTTACAATTTTGGAGTCAAAATAAAATATTCTTTTTTAAAATCTGTACGGCCGAAATCAGAGGTTGGTTAGGGATGAGAAAATCTATTTTGACATACAAACGCCAACGCCATGTAAGCCAAATGCTGTAATTTATTAAGCTGCTTATCTCTCTCACACCCACTATATCCAATATATGCACAGTAAATTATGTGGAGCAAATCAGCCTTTGCAGGAGATAGATCCAAAATCATTGTGACCACCACCACCTGATCCATACTGATCATGTTTAATGGAAACAGTGAACTCTTGAAGAAAACATTATATTACACAGATGCCAGTAAGATATCAAATATGCTTCTCCTATGCCTTCTGACATAAACTGCAATGTTATCATTCTACATAAAGTGAGAAAAGAAAAAAGAAAATTTTCAATAACACAGATATTCTTGGTTGTGAGTTCAAGTCAGCACTTCAGAAAGTCAGGCCCAAGGACAGCGCATATTAGTTTATTGCATATTTGCACAGTGTAAGCCAAGCTACAAGCAATGACAAGTGCAGGGAAAGAAGAAAAGTTGGTTGTTGTTTTGTCAAAGAAAATGGTCAATAGCAGAAAAGTAGCACAAAGGAAATACCTTAAGATCTCGCCTTTCCAGGTGTAAAAGCTCAGAGCCTCGGATGTCATGGCTGATGAAGATTTCTTTGTACTCTCCCAAACTGAGCAGATCCAGCCAAGCAGCAACTTCATCTGTGCCCCATTTTTGAACTACCAAAGTTAAGAGCAAAACCCCCTTAATTTCTACATGCTCAAATGCATCACAAGCAAAGGTTAGGCCAAAGAGAGTGGAAAACAGAGTAGAATTGCCGTGCTAGCAAAGGGAAAGGTTAGAGGTGTCTTTTCCACAAAAACTGACAATTTCCTTTTTACATGCAGGTTACAGGTTAGCAGTCAACATGAGAAAGTCTCTAAACAAAGTTGGGGTTCTTTGCTTTGCAGCCATGCTTTCAGCTTTACTCCAGTTTCTTCAGTAAAGCCTTTAAAACATCATGTCCCAACAAATTCACATTAACCAGCTTAGGATCAGTGACGCAAAGTCTAATGTAGTTCTGCTTTATGCCATTAATTTATTAGTAGTCATCCACGGAGAGGAGAAGCCTTCAAAAACTAATTAACATGTAAAATTAAGATAGCATCCATACCTAAAATGTAGCAATGGCAGCAAGCAAGTCCAGTTTTAATTAACAGATTCTAGTATTCTTAATTAAGACAAAAAGTACTCTTTAAGCTACTGTGTTACACAGGCCAATAAGCAGCTCTCTGTAAAACATTGTTCTCTAAGGTTAGTTGCCCACATTAGTCCCATTAAGACCACATGTATTAAAAAATAGTTATGCTACTTATTGCTATAATCCTGCAGCTTCATTCAATGCTGGTCACTTCACTTTATAATGAAGAGAAATCAGAAGTCTAATCTGAAACTCAAGTCTGATCAACAACTGCAAGATATTGCAGATTGTGATCAACTGTTCATTTAAAAAATAAAGACATAGAAACAGTTTTAGGACCATCTAATCACTGATTACCTCCTGGACATAATCTTAAGGACATAAGTTCATGAATAAAAATGGGAAGAGAGGAGGGTGGAGTTTGTTCAACTTCTAATTAAAAAATCAGTATTGACTATTATCATTCTTCGTTTGATCTGTCTCACTTACTGAATCTATAACCCACCCAAAATTTAAGAATAACTGGTTAATTAAACCAGTGTGATAAAGGCTATTTCACACCTGAAACTAACCTGAAAAACCTGAATTGGAGCTTCACAGGGAAACAATGTGTTTACCCATGGCTTGTATGGCTATGAGTTAATCAGATGTAACCACCAGCAAAGACACAGGCCCTGTTGCACGATAAAACTGTTTAAATATTTTCACAGTTTTGGTTCACTTGGAAGTATTGGGGTCCTACTGAGTGCTTTCTAAATGCACTGAAAGAAATATTTATCCTAATGAAGATGGCAGTTAGCTCAGCTGCTTTCCACTTCGACTTTACTCTTAGGTAGCGTGCATCATGTCACCTCTTACAAAAAAAACCCCATAAAATCACGTTTCCTGCAAATGCTACTATTTTTCTTGCAATTTCAAAACACATACCAGGCTGAGGGCTGGTCTTATGTTTCTGAACTTTTTCTTTTTTAAACTTTGGCACTATACGAAACACTGTACTTCTGTTGTTTCTTTTAGCATAATCCAGAGGGGGATCCTGCATGAGAAAAGAAGCATAGTTACCTTCAATTAACAGAAAACAACAGTTAAATTATATGTTTGTGATGGTTATTCACAGTTAATCTCAAAAAGTAAGACCCAAATTTACTTCTATAATGAATAATGTCAGGGTTTAACTCTATATGTGTTTGGTTTATTAAATATAAATTAAATATACACGTTTCATTTATTTACCAACCAAAACCTTTACATTCACAAAAGGGAACAAAACGCCAAAAAAAAAGCCCTAAGCTTAGAAGCTTGTTCATAGCAGACAGAAATGATCCAGCATCACTACTGAAAGCGCCTCACCAGATCATGAAAGATTATAACATACCTATCCATTTCCCCATCAAAAGGAAATTAAGTTCAATTAAAATCAAGGATGTATTACTCAAACTTACCTCATCATCATTTGGTTGAAAAACATAATAAAGCCAAGGAATCTCAGCAAGTTTTCTCAGCTCTATTTCCACACTGTGCAAAGCATCAGACAACAGTTCTTCATGGGGAGCTTCTAACTGCTGTTTATAAACAGGCCAGAAAAATACAACCTTTAGTTTCATTTGAGATTTAAATCCAGATAATATCTTGTTACCACACACAAACAGATGACTACTTCATGGTGAGTGTCAACAAGTGGTGAAAACAAATAATCTTCCAAAATTAGACTTTCCTTCAGAGATGTAGAAGACCACCCTGACACTACATTTAGTATGGGCCCAGTCACAAAGTGATGACTAAGACAGCTGAGGCTTTTGGTGCAGAGCAGCTGGGCATTGCTGTCAATCACTGTCATCCCTCACTACACTCCTGAGTCTTTACAGAGCAGGATTTATCTCATAACATCACTGCGAGGACACACTAGAAATGAAAGCTACCAACACAAGGCAGAGAAAACCTGAGGAGAGGAGCAAGTGCCTGGAAACTCTTTAAATGAAAAGTGATGTAAAAAAATTGAGTAGATGGTAATAAGTCTCAGTTATTTTCTGCAAATGTCTTCAGATGGTAGATCACTCTCTCATGCTCAAGAGGAAATGACTAGTTGAAGATGCTCCATTCCCAAAGGTCTTCCAGTGGTGATACGATACATGCACTACCCATTCTAAATAGGTTAGACAGGGAGCAATAGGCACTGCTGCTGGCTGAGGGTGGGAAGAACTGCACAACAGGAGACAAAAAGACAAGAACATCAGTAAAGGCCAAAAAGGAAAGTGGTGGCTGTGTAAAAGCAACAGAACTTGATGACCTGCATGAATTTGGCTCTATTAAGATCTTCAGAACGCCACGGAGATACCTGTTTCCTTTAAAACTCCAGTCTGAAAACTGTCCTGCAGCTATTGTGAGAGTGGACCCATGTGGAAGAGGTGAGGCAGGCAGCTTTCTTGTGTTTTCATTTCTGAGAAATTACTCAAGTCATCTATTTTCTATAATTGAATGAAGCAAAGAATTCTGTCTTTCTCAACAAGTACTTATCTAATTGCTTGACTCTCAGAGGAAAATATTTTGCCTGGGGAAAAAAAAATGCTCATCTGATAGTGCTTCTGAAATAAATCCAAAATAATCATTCTGGTATAGAAAGAATCAGCAATTTAGAGCAAATTCTCCTCCTACAACATATTGGAAAATCTTGTTTCCAAGATGAAAATTCACACTATGAGTGAAATAATACAACTAAAGGATTTTTAAATTCCTTCTCTATTTAAATTTTTGATACGAAAATATTTTATTTCAGTGAGTTCAGATAATTTTATTCAGTTGAAATGAAACATTCTGTCATACTTTTCCCTTAATGCATTTGAAAACTATTCTCTATTCCAGACTGGAAATGCTTTTTAAAATTAAAAAATGGAAGCAGTGCCTTTGGAAAGTATCTAGACAAAACACAGTATTTTTAATTCTTTCCAAACTGTATTCCAGCCATAACCATCTGGGAGATTCCACAAAGCAGCTTCATTGTCCCATCTTGAGCAGCCTGGCCTTGTAGAAGGTGTCCCTGCCCACGGCAGGAGAGCTGGAACTAGAAGATCTTTAAGGTCCCATCCACCTCAAATCATTCTGTGATTCTATGATATTATGATTTCACTAAAAATTGTACTTCACCATTTGTTGTGATCAAATACTGTTGTATGAAGTTTGTTAATCACAGTTATTACAGGAGATGGCAGGAATTGCACACTCATTTTATGTGTATTTACAGTTTTTTCCTCTTCTCCAGGAGCTGCAATGGCAAGACTCAAGAGCCAGTAAATGGCAACCAAAGAAGCAGCTTACCAAGGGTCCTAGCTGAGTTGCTGGCTGGGGTTAAACCAAGTAGTATAAGCAACAAAGACATGAGTTTACTGCTCTCAGGAGCTTTGATCAGAGGAAAAAGAGGTGAGGGAGAAGTGACGAAGCCAAAAAATCAGAGGATGATATCAGAGAAAGAATGTTTGTCAGAGGATAACAATCCTTAGGAGAACAGTTTGCAATGGGAGCAGCTGATGCCTCAAGCAACATCTTGCACTTCATCTGTCTCTGTTTTAATAGAATGAGGGACCAACAGAGAGGAAACTTCAGCATTTATAAAATACATGGCAATAAAGCTAACCAGGGTGCCTTGTTCCTGTGACTGTGAAATACTGTTCTAAACAAGCACAATGTCAAATGAGCATAATGGACATCTCTGGAATATTATCTTGGTATCTTCCAAACAGCCTTTTTATTAAAAATAGAGCTGGATGTAGCCTTATGAAGACATTTGCACAACCATAATGAGAAGCAGAAATACAACATGCAAAAATTCAGAAATGGAAAAATGAATGAAATTAAGCTTTGGAGCCTGAACAACGGCCCAGTTCTACAACACAAGATCACAACCAGCTGCAGAAAAGATAATGTTTCAATTGGAAGGTTTCCATAATAACATTATTTCAGACTGCCTTGATAAATTTCACCAGTCCTAGTATGGCATCACCAGCTTAAGTGTTTCCTTCTAATTCCTTTTCCTAAACAATTTAAATTTATTTTAAATCTCTATTTTAATTCCCCACTAAATCTGAAATATATGGGATTAGCAATAGCACTTTGAAAAAAAAGAAGATATTTTTTCCCTTTTCTTGGACAAAAACATCTAATCAAATAACTTTCCATTTGAAAACACTGTAAAATAAAACATGTGAACCTAATCTTTGGCTATTTCTATAACTTAAAACATTATTAGCCTTTAGACTATATTCACTTTTGGTTACTCTAAAACAGACTTAGACCATTTATCACTTGTTTAAAAAGGTATGTGAACCTGCAGTAAGTTTCATACCCTAACTCAGCTAAATGAAAATATTCCTATTAATATACATTTCTAATTACAACACTTAAATAAATAAATTAGCAATAAATCTGCTTTTGAATCTAAAGAAAATGTAACTGCTCCTACTGAGTATCTTTTTAATGTAAAACTGGACCAGCATAGAAAATCTGACATCTTTCTTCTCTTCACAATGTCAATACAGAAATTTTCTAATTATACATCCAGGTACAATTGTTGAGAAATCTTCATCATTGTAGGCACAGAAACACTTGCCAAAGAACTTGCGAAGCCTGCAAGTATCATCAGGGGTTTACTGAATACTTACCAGTTAAAGATTATAAAATAACTCCTGACAGGTATTACAACAAGGGTGATATTTACTTGCTCAGATTAGACCTGTAGAAGTTGATTGTACAAGTCTAAACAGCTCTCACCCCAGGTTCTCCTTAAATTCTGAAGATGGTCACATAACAGCACTCCGGAAGTTCTCTTAAATGCTACATCTTGAGAAGATAAATCACCTCTTTCTAAGACAGGCCTCCAAGAGAGCTGAGCATGAATCAGCCTCACAAGGATACTTATTTCTCACCACGGATTATTAACAAGAGTCCAAGCAATGACTTCGCTAAATGAAGTGAGGAGAGACAGATGCCAAAGCTAGGACAAGATTTCCTGATTCATCCTGATCCAACCACAAATGCAGTGTAATCTCCTCCTATCCACCTTACAGAGCTTCTGGCAGGGTGTCCTCACTTGGGCACCAATTTACAAAAATCAGCGAAGAACAAATCACGGATAATCTGAATGAAAGAATAAACCCATGTGCTTTGTGACCTTACCAAAGGAACTCTTCCTACTAGCAGAGATTCTGTTTCATTATGTAAGGCCTTCACATTGACAGCTATCTCCATGGCAGTGTTTCTGGTAAGGCTCTGGGGAAAAAGAAGCATAAATGTTCTTTGAAGTGATGCAAGTCAGACTGAGAATAAGTACTTTTGTCTTACAGCACAAATCTTAAGTGCCTTCTCCTAGGAGAAATACATCAGTTTAGCTCTAAACTGATAATCTGTCAGCACTGAGAACAGAAACCAAAAATTTAGTGTCTATTTCCTGTCTTTTCCTCCACTTCATTTAGTATGACCATCATACAATCCTGAAGATCATCATGACCAGTCACCATATCAACACCCATTTGGCAAAGGCCAGCAGAAAAGTTGTGAATCTCATTTAGAAATGACTGTTGATTTCAATTTTCCACCTTATCCTTAGCAGAAGTAAGCTGATAGCGATATTTAAAGAAGTAAAGGTCAACTAACACAGTTACCATGTGTCAGTTTGGGTTAGATATGGACACCCTCCACCTAATCAATCTTTCCTGGGTCCAGTCCCTGCAGACACCCAGATTATCTAGCGTGAAGAGAGAAATCAGGAAACTCATTCCCCCTTAGCCCCTTTGCCTTCTCTGCAGAGCACTTGGATAGCAATAAAGCATGAAAATATCTGTGAATGCATCCACAGAGAGGGATTACAATACAGCCCCCATGCCACAAGCTTGTGCACCCAGATGTTATAGCTTATTTACTTATACAGAAATCTCTGCTTTTCTTTACCTCAGGAAACCTTGGGTTGGCTTTATTTAATGCATGGGAACATGCATTAACAGCATGAGCAAGCTCCTGCTCCAAGAGGCTATGTACTTTTGCTGCTTCACAGATCCTACAAAAACATTAAAAAAGGAGAATAGAATTTCTTAATTTCTTTAAAGAGTAATTCTTGAGTACACAATTTCATCAGATGAGAAAATACACAAAGATGTGTTTCACAAAACACTTTTAGATAAATACAGTACTTAAGAAAAATTGAAAGGCAAGTATCTCTTCAAGTAATATAGCACCTCATATAAATTATATCCATCACACAGATTATTTATGATGGGACAAAATACTGAGATACATTTATTTGTCTTAGAACACTAATGCTATAAAAAATAAAACCGGACCAAAAAATGTTGGCGCTATTAATTCAAATAAATGACAGAGGAAAACTCTAGCACATTACAACAACTTACTTGAAATTATCTTAAAAACCTGTACACCTATTTCACAAGGCATATCCTTCATATGTGACTTCAAAATTACCTGCAATCATTTAAGATTATGGGAGGTCCAGCTGTAACTACAACCTCCAGACCATCTCTAAAACAGTTAAGCTTTTAAGCTGTCTTGACTAAACTTCACTTTGGGTAATTGACAAATTAAATTATTTTTCTATGTCTGCAGCATAAAAAGAGTATGTAGCTCTTCCTTCCTTATTGGTGATTTTGATGCTAAAGATAATTTGTTGCTATGATAAAATGTGCAGCTTTATAAAATGCTCTGATTTAAAGAAAAACCATGTTTTTCTTTATCTCAGCCTATATGAATGGATGAAGTGTCCATTCTTCTGACATTAAGAGTTTACTTCTAAAGGATTTTTTCCAATAATTCTATTTTTGCTTTTTCATAGGAAGAGAAGCTTCCATTTTTGCAAAGAAGCTTTCCAGTTTTCCATTTCTGTTGTTACTTCAGAAAGTTGGTTTTCACAAGGAAAAAAACCCAACACAAACACACATAAATAAAATCTTTTTAAAAAATACATAGGAAAAGCACACACAAAGAAGTTGAGCCTTAAAAATAAAATAAAATTCCTAAATTGGAAAAAAACAACTGATATAGTGACGGCCAAATACTAATCAAAAACCAGGAAAAATGTACACTTCTCTGTATGAATTTGCATGAATTATTCAGTCTTGGTGTCTAGGTTGCCAATCCAACTTCTTAATTTTACCTTACCTGGTAATAAGTTCTTCTGCAGCTTGTGAGCACAGCTGGATCTGCGCAACTTCTTCTTCTGTGGCCAGCTCAGCTTGCTGAGGGTACAAGGGAGATCGAATGACAGGTTTGCAGGAGTCATACTTCTGTTTGTCCTCCCAAGACTTCAGGGTGTTTTCAAAGGCCTAATCAAAATGAATTATACATTCAATTCACAGCATTTGGAGTAGTCTTACTCATTAAAAATTTAATTTTACATTTTACATAAATTTACATTATATATTATTTCAGTTCAAATGAAACAAACAACTACTTGATTTAATTTTATATAAATAATACAACCTGATTAAATAATAATTTTACTTTTAAAGTTTATAAAACTTAGTATAGAGAGGAAGTAACTTCTGATAGCTTTTTCTCTGTCTCCTTCCCGTTATCCTCAAAATGTGTTCTTCCAAACCAATAAGAACATAAAGATAGTGATAATGGTTGGACTCAATGATCTTAGAGGTCTTTTCCAACCTAAATAATTCTAGAATTTTGTGATTCTTTAACGCAAGGACATTTTGTGTGGATAGCAAGACTGAAATCCAAAACTGACACAGGATTCCAATATTTAAAATGGTGGGGGAAAAGCCAAATTTACTAAAATAAAGTTAAAATTCTATTAACTCCACCCTAACATCAGGATCCTGTTAGTGAATGGAGAACTGAGGGGCAGTTACACCTTTCACACCGTGAACTCTCCACTGGCTTTGTGACTAGGTTCTGCTTGTGTCTCTCCTGTCTGGGGCTGGCTCATGGGGGAGAGGGAGGATTGGCAGAACAGAGAGACAGAGGAGAGAAATCTGCAGAAAGCTATTTCGGAAAATGGACAGTATAGAACTTTGTTATTTATGCAACTGTGCTAAAACTTCCAGTATGTGACTGGTATAACACAGCTAGAGAAAAACAAAGGAGTAGAAGAAGTGAAGAGGGAGGGAGGGAGGGAAGGAGGCAGAAAGGGAGGGAGGGAGGGAGGGAGGGAGGAAGGAAGGAAGGAAGGAAGGAAGGAAGGAAGGAAGGAAGGAAGGAAGGAAGGAAGGAAGGAAGGAAGGAAGGAAGGAAGGAAGGAAGGAAGGAAGGAAGGAAGGAAGGAAGGAAGGAAGGAAGGATTGACCATTCTCACTAAATATTAATAAGAATATAGGAATAGCACTAATAAAACCAATAGAAGTTGACAAAGCTTTGCCACTTATACAAAAGAATAATTCTCTATCCGGCTCATTATAGAAATTATATAACTGTAAGTAACTGTAGGAGTTATATAAATAGTCATAAAACATTTTTGTAAGCACTGTTTTGTTCACATTATAACTGAAACAAATTATTACAGAAACCAATGTTAGCAATGGTAGCTCTTTCTACAACATACTCTGTCTCGTGTCAGCATCTGAGCTCTGTTTTTATGTATGATTTTAATAACTCCTGGGGGCTGGATCCATGCCTCTCCATCAACTTGCACTGGGACCCCTTCATCACCAAGTATGGTGATCTTTACTGACCGACACTGGAAAAGAACAAAACACATTATTTTACAGGGCAATAACTACTGGTGAGACTGACAGGCCACCTGTAATCTGTTGATTACGAGGAGCTGTGGCTTCTCTCCAGAACTGTCTCAAGAATTAAGCACTCCTATACTTCATTCATCATTGAAGACAATTTGTTACCCGCTAAAAGCAAAACAATGTCAGCACTTTATTAATGTATAGGGTGGTGGTCATGAGGAGTGCTGCTACTTGCCAGAATCCCAAACTGCTGCCAACCATCCCACGTGCTTGCAAGGAAGAAACAAACCTGAGCTATCCTGTGGTGCTGCAGTTTGATGACTCTGGAAACTGCCATCTGCATGCTGCCAAACACAGCAACAACTTCTAAGATTTTATCATCAAATGATGGAGCTCCAAATATCTGTGAGGAAAAGAAAGTATTCCATTTTTGATGGCATATACACTGCTCAGATTGCAATGAAACACATTCATTTACAGATTTGTTTTCAATATTTAAATGCTCTAACTTCTTTACTGTAGAATTACTACACTGTCTCTCCAAAGTCATAGGAGTAAGATACCACAGACAACATGCAAATATTATTTAAAACAGCAATGCTGATAGCATTTCAAATATCTGAATGACAAGGCATATCCTTATATAGGAAGTATGACATTTTTCAGCATGCAGATTAAGAAATGTTTTTCAAGGCCAGTTCAAATCTCTGCTTGGTTTATGTACTTAATATCTAGGAGGGTCTTGAAGGTAAGAGAAGTAACGCTGTCTTTTTCTTCCCAGAAGTGCTTATCTGTTTACATTTGGAATTCTCTGGAAACCAACATCCGAGTCCACGCTCTGCTTTAACACAGCTTCAATACTGAAGACGATCTTGTTTGTGCTGTGTATAATTATCCACTGTGAACAGAACATTTGTTCTGTATGGAACAAATGTCCTCCTCCGAAGCCAAGGTGCCGAATTTCCTCAAGCTCACACAAAGCGCAGGAAGTCTTGCCACCTAGTGTCCTGCTGGGGAACTCAGCCACAGGACAGATCTCAGGCTGGACTTCAGCTGGCTCTGGCAGGTGATACCATACTAAGGTCACTTGAAGCTTGGCCATTTCATCTTGATATGCAATAGGGAGCAGTGAGGGTAAAAAATCAGCAGGAGAAATCACTCTAGTAAGAGTTTAAGGGGTAGCGACATCGCCTCTGAGCAGTATTTGGACTCTCTCAGTTGGCACCCTAGGCAGAGCAAGCTGCATCAGAGACACCTGAGACCAGACTGGAGAAAATTCCAGTTTCTCCATCTGTTTTTTGGGGTTTTTTTCTCAGCTTCCATGAAATTTTTTCCATTTTTCACATGAGTATACGAACATCATGAAAAGAATCAAGATGGTGATTCTGCTATTCAACAATAAATAGCGTAGAGAGTTCTTGATCCAGTAACTGATATTTACAGGGCTAGTTCTGGCATATGTTAAGAGAAAGTAGTTGTAAAACTTCATTTATTTTGTGTTTCCATTTCAGCAAAAGTACAAGGAAAACAAGGAAAAGTACAGGAAAAACAGAACCCTGTGTCTGCTGTGTCTCTCCACCAATAATATCGGTACTGAAAACCAATCTTTTTTTTTTCCTCTCCTTTCTTTTCTTTTAAAGGCAAACCAGGATCATCATTCAAGTTGACTCCTTTCCTTTTGCAGGTCATATTTCCAGCCTGTCTTCTGGACACCAAAATAACATGCCTTAACAAGCCCTGCTCAGGGTACAGATGCCCTGCTTGGCTCACTGCTCATGTTTCAGCAATAGTCACAGCTGTCAAAGCAGCATCCTTCATTTGTCCAGACAAACAGAACCAGCAGCACTTCAGACCACCACCACCTCTTGATGAAGAGTCATTCAAGACTGCACTAAAGCAGTGAATTATGCTCCTAACTCTGTCCAGAAAAAACATCTTACTCTGCTGGCACATCAGCCCATTAGAAGACTAATAATACCAGTAAAACTGCTCCAGGACACACACATTTGCTGTATACCAGTATGAAAGCTAAGACAGATCTTCTCTCTCACTGAAGCAGTCCAAGGAGAAAAACAAACCCCTGAACAGGGGCTGAGCAGATGTTAGAGCAGCTTTCAAGTTATGACTACAAACATGGAGTATATAAAAACTTTAGATATCCATTGCCAAATACAAACAGAATTGCCATCCTCTGACATATACCAAAAATAAGAAAAAGACATTGAAACATGTCTAAATTTCTTTTTTCACTTTTATACATGTGTATATATATACACACACATATATAAATATATATATGTATTAAATAACATATGCATGCAATCATATATAATAGAGATTATATTATAGAAAATCATACATATATATATATACACATATATACTTTTTTTTTTTGCTATGTATGTATAAAAAAATGAAAGGGTAAAAACTCACACGAAACCCAAAGCTTTTCGGCAAAAAAATCCTGGATTGTCTGCATTAAAATCACAAGCCAGTTTGCAACTACAGTTTTAGGTGATTCAGACATCAAACACTAAATCAGGACATGCAGATTAGGATAATCTGCTAGTAATTACAGTTGGTGCACTGTGAATGAAGTGGATAGCAGCAGTAACACTGCTCCAGGTTGTAAGACATTTAGGCATCCATGTAATAAAATGTTTCTTAGGAGATGAAAGGAAGAAGGAGAAAAAGGTACCTTAAAGTATTTTAAAGGTTCATTGAAAATAATGCTAAAAAAACAGTTTACTACCCCCACTAAATTATCAGCCACTAAATGCATCAGTCTTCATTTTCTGAATCACCATCCCTTACAGCAAAGCTGTTTGAAGAACAGGAGGAAAATTAAGGTATAAAGTTTGTTAGACTATAGCAAACAGAGGAACCTAGGCTTTGAAGAACCTTATTTACAAGCATCTGTAAAACAATACAGAGATAATTTTTTTGTGTCTCTGTTTATAAAATTAGTTTCTAAAAATACTCATAGAGCCATTTAAAAAACAAAATCATTATGCTTTTTTATGAACATTTTGCTGGAATGGACATGACAGAAGACAATGGACAGTAAAAAATCATGGAATATATTTTCAATTTAAAAACAACAGCAAGACAATACCGTTTGAACTGAAACAGCCTCCTCAAATAAAAGTTGTTATCCAAACTATATGCTACTACTATTAAAATCAAGTGAGAAGA
Organism: Acanthornis magna; assembly: GCA_036785705.1. NCBI lineage: Eukaryota > Metazoa > Chordata > Aves > Passeriformes > Acanthizidae > Acanthornis > Acanthornis magna. Next base: position 23,741,186 of record JAWUZG010000090.1, read on the forward strand.
GCAGGTCGTTATATTTATTGCTGGTTTTGCCCAGGAGGTTAAGTCTTTTTAATGCTACTTACATCATCTTCTTTGGTTCCACCCCAGAAATTAGTCCCACCAGCATAGCTGGGAATGTTTAGCACAGCTATGCCCTGCAGGCTTGGAAGGGGGATGTACTGTCCGTCACACTGTAATGGATAAAAGCTTCTTCAGTACATAAATAATATGGTAAAAGTAATCAGCCATTTTTAGCACATGAAGCTTCAACAGAGCTGGCAGGGGAGGACAGAGGCATTAGGAGGTCCGACATAAGACTATTCCCTCCATGCAATGAAGCACCTCTAAAATAAACCTCTTCTTTCCAAACTTAGCACTGGTTTTTACAAAGCTGAAAAATATGTAGATCTACGTGCTGTAGTATCTACAGCAGTGGTGTCCCATGATTCTTCAAAGAAACATTTTCACATCTCCTATTACAAATTTTCTCATGCACTTAAACCATGGTCTGTCTATCAAGGATTTAAAGTCTTTTTGCAGTGAAAAAACCAATCTCCCTGAGTGCACACAGTAAGATTGCCAAGGACATTACAAAAAGATTCATTTACACATTCAGTAACTAGTCTTCCATCTTATATCAGCATTCCCAAAATTGCAACAGACTTGTTATTTAGTCAAATCCATTTAAGCCAGGGGCAGGGGGGGTTGTGTCAAGAATATCCAAGAATATTTCTGGCATAGCCACAAACAAGTGGTTAGCTCTCAGTGTTTGCATGTATTGCTGCCTTCTCGTAAAAATAACTTCACTCTCCTCCCAAAAGTGCAAAGACAAATCTAGGACTGACCCCACAGATGCTGCCCTCTCCATGGATGGGAGGTGTTGATTTTGCAGGTAAGAGTTTGCTCTTATGTCTGACCGTTCAGTCCTTCTTTCTTATGGCTTTATGTCCCAAAACCCATAAGCAACTCCATGTCCTACTCAACACAATCATGGGATGACACAGGTCAACCTCATTGCATCAAAGAGTAAATTTACAGACATCAGTGAAATCACTCTTGAATTACAGCAGTACAGCTGCCAGCAGTGGGGAGCCCAATGATCTCAAACCATTCCACTGGGAGGCAAAAGTGAAGTCCTGCAGCAGTGCCACAGGCATGGAATTGAAGCAAGTCAGAAACAGAGGGTTTTAAATGCCGGACCCAGGTGTCACTTTATGGACCATGAAGTTGCAGGTCAAGCTGGCTTTAATGAAGACTGCTAGATTACTGTACATGACTAGTCCCACAGAAGGATCTTAAAATTATACAAATGAAATAGAAATTCTAAAGAAATAAGGACAAAAATCTGTAGCGCCTTTATCAGGAGGAGAAAGAGATGCAAATTATTTCCAGAATGTGCTTAGTGCTCTCTTTTTGTGATTTAAACTTAGCAACAAGACAGAATGTAACATTTTAATCAAGATGTGACAGTATCCAAAATATGGCGTGATATTAATAGATGCTGCACAGGCATTTGTATTATAGTAGAGGTCTGCCACTAATACCTGAATGTGCAGGCATAATATACCTAGTATTATGCAAGGCAACAGTAAATATGAAATTATTGCTTGCTGACTTGCTTCCAGAAATATGAAGAAATAATTATTGAAGGGTCAGAAGTATTATTGAATCTTATTTGAATCCAATTCAAAAGATCCTTAAATTAGAATTCTATCTGCAGTATACATAACATTCTTTCCTGTCATTATATTTGCTAACTACTGCATAATTCCTTGATAATTACTCAATCCTTAGCTAACAGCAATCTGCTGCTACCAGAGAAAATCCTCCTAAATTTCAGAGTGAGAAAGAGCTCCAGTAACCTAAAATTATTCTTTCAATTTAAAATGTTACCCTCATATAAATATACACTTCCATATTAAATACTTAGCCTGAAATAAAAAGAGAAATTATATATGTTCTCTGTCAAATCCACCTTAGATATTCTTTGCATGAAAATAACAGTAACCATCCTGTAGCCTTTTTCTGCATTTGGAAATAACTTATATTTCCTTTAAGCTGCCAGTACCATGTGGAAGACTTAGATTTTATGTTAGAACTTAAAAGCCAAAAATAACTGTGTTTAAACATGGCATTTGTTGTTGCTGTGATAATATCTTGCTTCTTTTGTGTGACTGCTAGAGAAAGTCTCTGCTGGTGTAGCTGGGCTTCTTGTGATGCATATTCAGAATGTCCTCTCTTGTCAGGAATTTTTTACTATTTTTGTGCTCTCCCTATATGGGTAGCTTTCAGATACTTTAAATTGAACCTGAAGGATTAAGACTCCTTATCTCTTTTCTTCTGTTTATTTCATGGTCATTTCTGTTGTTGCCCTTAAAACCTGGTCTCTCTTTTGATGCAGTGAACATTAAGAAATATATCCTACCTATACAATTTATTATCTTTTTTTAACCCAGTAATTACAAGAAACATTATATTGGGTATTCTGTGATCTTAAAGTACTGACATTTTACACAAAAACATGACTTGGAGAAACAACTTTTACGTAGCACATCTTTATACAGTGCCTTTGAAGTCAGCTTGGGTTGACACATGGACACTAACATGTTTCAAAAATAAGCACAAATTCATCACTACACATTGTGCAAGCAACTCTCTCCATAAATAAAATTTACCTCAAGCTGAACTTTTTGTTCTAAGTTCTTGTAAGTTCTCTGCAGTAGCTCTTTTGTGCCAAGAACTCCATACCACATCATGTTTTTCGTCCGACTTCTGAAAGCAGGCAAAACAAGATTCACATATTGAAATATACACATTATTGTGTCTTGTATTTGTAGAAAAAGAAAAAATTAAGAAATTCATATAAAAAGGTAAGGAAAAGAATGGAAACATCTTGGCTCTGTTACTGACAATTATATTACCTGCATTTTTCAGGGTGCTCTTCTCGCTTGTTATTAAATTCTAGAGAAATTTTTGCATCTAATCCAATTCCAAAGTAGTTGTTCATGACACATTTTTCTGAATATCCCTCCCTGTTAGAGAAAAAGAGAAAATTAGGTGTACACCTGTACAGAACCCGGACACAAAAACATCTTTGCCCAAGACTGCGACTGCTCACAGAATGGAATACCAACTAAGATACTTCAAGAGATCTTTCCTCTGAATCTGCCTGAGTAAACTGGTTTGGGCTGAAAAACTCAGCTCTGATGGGTTGCTCACCTGTCCTCCTCCTCCAGGTGAGCAAGGGGTAAGTGAGCAAATGTCTCCTATTATTTTCAGCTGCAAAAAAAAAACTGCACTACTCATAACTAAACAGCACCATCCAGCTTGTTTTCAGACACTGAGGTCTACAGCCAAATGATAGCAAACAAGAAATTCATAATGCAAAAAAAAAAAAACCAGATTACAAAAATATAAGAAGGATGCCCTTAAGGAAAGCAAAGTAAAGCAAAATAGTACATTTGGAAAAAAATATTTCTTACAAGGAATCTGGATCCGGGTCAATAAACGGCGTAGCACCAAATGGATCGATGTTTGCTAGCAACATTTTGCTAATAATTGAACTTCCTGCAATGGAAGCAGCTAGACCAGCCCTTAAACCTGATTAAAAAAGAAAAAAAACAACAACAGAAAGAAAATAATAAAAAAACAATTTGTATTTGATAAATAGACAAACATATAATATAAGCCACATACTGGGAAACAAAATTCATTAAATCTGTACAGGGAATGATTGTGATTCTATCTCAGTTTTTACCTATATTGGTTATCTTTTCAGGTCTCTGGCTCCCTTAAGCAGAAAGAGAGCTATGCTGCATTGTGTTGGCTCTCTTTGGGTACCACCACTGAGAAGGACAAAAACAAAGAAAATTTAGGGTTTCAGGCCAACACCCACCAGCTGGTATAGTAACCAAATGGGTGACCTAATATCCAAAAAGACTTCTAGAGCTTTTCATTCAATTTAATCTTCATCTCCTAACTGTCCATGATTTTTCTTTTGTCCCGTCCTTTGTAAGTATTCATAAGGAATATTCTTACCATTTTTACAACCGTCAGAGCTATAGTTTAACTTAATTTGTGGAAAGATCATGGCCTCAACATGCCTGCTTTGACTAATATCAATATCACTCTAAAAAATAATCTGTAACGCATGCAAACACAAAGTACTAAAAGCTTTCACTTAAATTTGCCTAAAAAAAAAAAGTAAGCTCAGTTCCATCGTGTTTTAGTTATACTCATAAAGTTAATTAAAACAGAGTTTTACTAGTGATCGCTAGTTTTAATTGTATTTGGAGCAGAACAGATATTTTTTCATCTGTTAATTGCATTTGGGTAAGAACAGATTTCTTTTCCAACTGTTTTACAGAGCAGCTTTGTGTGGTTTCAGTTATCCACTTCCAGAGAGAGATCCACAGACAGCTCTAACTCAGAGGGCTGAACTTCACACAGCTTTATTCCTCATGATCCTAATGTCCCTCCTTCATCCTAATCCACTGATTAGGATAAATGACAGAAGGATTTGGGGGCACCTGTAGGTGAAAAATTGGATGTGACCTGGCAATGTGACCCAGAAAGCCAAACGTGTCCTGGGCTGCATCCAAAGCAGCGTGGGCAGCAGGGCAAGGGAGGGGATTCTGCCCCTCTGCTCTGCTCTGGTGAGACCTCACCTGGAATGCTGCGTCCTGCTCTGGGGGCCCCAACATAAGAAGGACATGGACCCGTTGGAATGAGTCCACAGAAGGGCCATAAAGATGATCAGAGGGCTGGAGCACCTCTCCTACAAAGAGAGAGCTGGGGCTGCTCAGCCTGGAAAGGAGAAGGCTCCAGGGAGAATTTATTTGGCCCTTCCAAAATATAGAGTATGAGGAAGACTGAGAGACTTTTCACCAGGACCTGCAGTGACAGGAGAAAGGGCAGTGGTTTTAAATTCAAAGAGGGTAGGTTTAGGTGGGACAAAAGGAGGAAAATGTTTGTGATGAGGTTAGGGAGACATGGGAAGAGGTTGCCCAGAGAAGCTGTAAAAGCTCCTCCACTGGATGTGCCCAAGGTCAGGCTGAATGCTTTTTTGAGCAACCTGACCTAGGGAAAGATGTCAATGCCCATGATGGAAGGCTGTACTAGATGATCTTTAGAGATCCCTTCTAACCCTTCTGCAATTCTATGATCCTGAATTTTACTTTTCACCCTCCGGAATCAAATACAACACTTCTGCTGCTTCTGGTGTTTTGCCAAACGATCAGAAATCTTCTATATTATTATGCATTTACTCCTATATAATACAACACAAAGATGTGTACGTCAGTTCAAACAAATTCAGGGCATGAAGTAAAAGTCATTATTTGGCAGCAAGCAGGAGATTGGAAGACAATACAAAAGTAGAGTAGGAATAGCAGATTTCAAAATCATAATTACCTGGGCAGATAATCCTCGTGTTAAGTACTGGGAGGTTTTCCTTGCCTGCTGCCAAAGCTGGAGCAGAGAAAGAACCTGTCTGAGAATGGATACCTCGGCTTGTACGTCTGTCAGGAGATCTTGGTGCAGTTTTAGCTGTGCAGAAAAATCAGAAGAACACTAATTAGACCTTTTATGACATTACCAACTACAGAGTTTTTACAGCCCTGAAAATACACCAAAAGCATAAGCTGTAACCACTCCATGACAGAAGTCCTTCCCCCTCACACCACAGTTTTTCTTCTAAATACAGGAAGAAAACTCAGAAAGAGATCAAGTGACAAAAACAAGTTAAAATGAGCAATTCTGCATGGCACTCAACATGAAGAGTTCCCAACTAATACTTCAAACTACCAGCAAAAGAATTATATGTATTAAATATAAATATGTTCATTAAAATGCATTCTATCCCCCTTAAAATGTAATAGTATTTAATGCTGAAGTAAGCTTCTGATAAACATATTACTGAAGTAATAAAACAACTGAAATTTCATCTATGTTTACTTATAAATATAGATATATTATACAGTATATAATTACTTATAACAATTTTAATATAGATAGTTCCATGGCCTGTAGGTTAGAATACCTATCTCATCAACACGTACACTATTTTCTTCAAGCAGCTAAAATGGGCTCCATGCCTACATCAGATTTCTAAAAACATCACCAAAAATTCAGACATCTTTATTAACAACCAAACTGAAAACTGCAAGAGAAGGGAAAAAGCCATGTTCACCTTTGTCTTCTGCATTTAGAGAGATTGTGGGGGGCATTAGTTTTGCATCATCTTTTTTCACAGAAAAACACAGAAAACAAACAAACCAGCAATTTCCCAAGTACTTAACTAATTCATTAAAATTCTCCAGAAGGTGGATCAATGAAACCTTGACAGACAGTAATGTTTGGTAGCTGACCTTATTGACAAAGGCTCAGGAGAAGGGAAGGGAAGAAAATCAAGGGGAAAGAGAAGATATTCACAAAGCCCCACTGGCAGCTCAGTGAGGCCACCTATCCTTTGGTGCCTCTGGAGGCGATGAAGAAGGATTGGCTTTGCAGAGGGATGACTTTAGGCGCTGTAATTTACTTTCCTGGCAGAAGTTGTTTCATGCAGCCTGACAGAGCCTGCCAGGGCCTGCTTTAGCCTGGGGAAATTAACCTTTGTGCAATTCAGCCCCATCAGACATAGCCAGAAACTGATGCCCCAAGGAAAATAGTTTAGGTATTACCAAATGCTTTGTTAGAGCATTTCCATGTATCTGTAGGAAGCTCTCGCACAACAGATGGTCACACATAGACACTTCTTGGCTACCTCTGCTCCAAATTATCTCACATGTTAAAACTACATCAGCTTAGGACAACTTCAACCTTGACCATCTGAAGAAGCTCAGAACAAAAAATGAAATTATTTCAAGATGATCTGATTTTTCCTCTCAAAACACAAACACTAATCCAGCAAAAATAGAATTAGTAGGACTAGCACCAAGACAACAGCAGGAAAACAGCACCAGGAATGTGGTGGGAAGGTTAGAATATATCCTTTTCAGTGGCAGGAGTGGGACAAATCAGTTCATGTCAATCATAACTTAGCCTGAGAGTAACATGGGTGTACTGTATGAAGACACTAATGGGAAGAAAATCTTGAGTAGGAAAATCTACAGACAAAAGGAGTAACTAGAACAAGGGTTTAGACATTTTGTTCAAATACTTCAGGCCATGATTTGCACATTCTTTCTTTTTTTTTTTTTTTTTTAAGTGATGATAATCTAGCATAGAACCCTAAACGGAATGGCAAATTCTTCACTTTCTTGTATCCCAGGAGTAAGATTACACACCTTTCTGGATGACTTGCTGAAGCCAAAGAGAAATTATTATACAGAGGACAAAGAGAAGTGAGTGAATTTTTCTGGATTGCTTTATATGAAAGGACTGACCAAGTGGACTAACAGCTCCTTCTGACTTAAACACCTGCAAAACAGCCATAGCAGTTTTCAGAAAATGCTACAATATTGCATGATAGCAATACAACTCAATGATTTGCATCTGTGCATGGCAGAACACTGTAATAATCTAAAAAATAAAAAGCAATAAAAATGGCAAGTGATATCTAACCAGAGTCATTAAACATTTAGATGAAGGTATTAACATATGGAAAAATATTATGTTCATCAAAGGACCAGGAAGATCCTCAGAGGGTGAAATATAATACTAAGAACAAAATTAACATTCATTTTTCATAATATTACTGAAAAATTCACAACACTGTTCACACAGTCTGTTCTCTCTGTACTTGTGACAAGGCAGTTGTATTAAATAGGAAAATCAACAGAGCAGCTGCTCTTTATTTGACAGATGAGACTCATGGGAATAACTGCAATAAAGATAAACTTTTCCTGTGAATGCTCTGATAAAAACAGCAGAGCCCTAATGAATAAAACTGATGTTTCAGTGCAGATAATTGAATTTGTGTTTCATGCTTTGTCCCTAAACATCTATCGTCCAGTGACAGCATTAATATGCACTCTATTCCACACATGTAAGAATAATACAGCTGCTCATTAAGTGCAGGAATTATACCATCAAGAAACAAGTTTAATAAATTTCTAGACATGTGGGCATTTTTTTTTATTATACAGTTATGGCACTAGGATTGGCTCATCTGTACGGTTAGCATCTTCTGTGAGCTACTACTGAAAAGAGACAACCAACATGCATTGATCCCTATAACCAAGAGAAAATAAAAGGGACCAGTGAAGAGACAATCACTGGAGAAAGCCTGACATCTATTTCTGGAGAAAACATGAGATCCTGGGTCAACAGAAGCCCCAACAGACTAGTGTGTTATTTCCAAGGTAGGAGCCACCAACACAGATACCAGCTTCAGAACAGAGCCTTGTGAGGACAACTTTTGAGGATGTTAGTGTGGGTTAGGGTAACAAAAGGAGATGCAAATCCCAAAAGACTTCTCTCATTTTGCCCCAAGAAGTTGCTCACTGAGTACCTAGAGGATGGGATTTGCTCCCTGCCAGCTACCACTGCTCCACTGTGATTCACAGATCATCTTGTGACCTCACCTGCAGTGCATCCCTGTCCACTTTGATAATATGGGAAAGACTGAAATTTTCTGCACCAAGAAGCAGCTTTCTTAAAATTACAATGTAGCTTGAAAATCTTAGTCTACAACTGAGACATGCTATTGCCACCATGACCTAGGCTCTAGTCTTTGCTTAGGTTCATGTAGAATGGTGAGTGCAAACACTGGATTGAAGTCAGGCACTTCTCTTCCCAACAAGTGCCTTCTCAGCTTTGTAAATACATTCCAAAAGACTGTTCATCTATTATTTCCCTCATTTCCCCCTAAACTTTTATTTATCCAAATATATTAGAATTTGTGAGTAGTTTCCAGTCAAACAGGATGCTAGTATTTTTAATTATGGAGCCAATCATGCTCCAAATACAACTGTAAGAAGATGGCATATTTCTATTTTATTCCTAATTTACTCACTGGATGGGGACTCAAGTTCCTTTGTATCTTCCTCTTTTTCCTCTTCTTTGGATTCATCCAATTCTTTGCTGTATTCCACTGGAGACTGGTTCATTTGTTCTTCACTATGAGCATTCTGCTCATCTACAACTGTTTATTAAGAGAAAACACAGAGTTTCAAGATTTCTAAAGAAAAATTGCATACATCAAAATCAGCATTTTTGGGGTAGCTTTTAATACAAAAATATTAACAAAAGAATTCTACTGTCAATTCAGTGAAAGAGTCAGCCAATTCTTCGCTGTGAAGATTTGCTGTCAGAAATTTTCACTTTGTGCAGGCTAATAGTTAAAAGAAATGCACTTTCATATGTGCACACACATACATATATAAGTACTCACACCTGCAGACAATGATCAACATTCAAACAAACTGCATTTCTTTCCCTTGCAGCTTGTAATAAGCACATAATTTTACCTAAGTATGAATGTAGAAATCAAATTTTAAAATGAAAACTTATACCAGTTAAACAAACAAACAAACATCATTATCCTATGCTATTCTACCAGTCCTGATGAAAATGCTGCTGATGTGCACCTTTTTCTGCTTGTTCAATGATCTGCCTCACAGCCTTCTTCAAGCTGTTTGCTCGGAGCATCAACTGTTCCCTTGGTTTGAAGAGCTTCTGGGAAGACTTGGAGACACACTCTGCTAATTGCTCTTTACTTTCAGACAAGGACTCTTCACTTGAAAACTCCTCTGGTTCTTCTTCCACAATGGGGGGAGCAATGCCTGGGAGAATGGGAGCAGCCTGGGCTTCTGTGTGAAGAGCCTGGAGCAATAGGTCCAGCTTCTCGTTTAATTCTGAGCACTAAGACAAAGTGGAAAAGAATGCACACACACACACAAAACCAAAAAAAAATCAACAGTGAATGTGTGAATATTTTCAGGAAATACAGTACCAGATTATATTTAAAACTGCATAGTGTTTATGTAACACTATGTAACTATACACTTACATAGTGTCTATGTAATTCCTTACGTAAAATCCAAACCGAGATCCAACACTTCAGAATATCAGGTTATGGGTAGGTCTGCATGGGCCTTTTGCAGACCCTGTGACACTCAACCAGATTAGAGCAATTATAGCACAAACCCCCTACACTCAGATTCAAATAACACTCCATGCTAAACTCAGCCTGCCCCATAACTAAGGGATGGAGTAGTTCCTACCCCTCTCCCAGTGACTTGCAGCACAGAAACCACCAGAGATTTGCCCATACCATGGGTGTTCAATACCCCAATTTTGAGAGGTATCCATGGAGACATGCTCAGCTGTTAGACTGTGAGACACATGGGGTTGTTTTTGCAACACACTTGTACATTTAAGCAAGTGAGTTGTCACAGAGCAAGAGGCTCAAGCCAGAATCAGGTGCTGTCAAATGCCTCTACCCAAAACTACGTAGTTGTTCTCTCTAGGTACACTCGAAAAGAAGGGATTTTCTATTCCTAAGGGAAAGAAAACACTGTCTGGCCTTGGAATGGCAAAAATGAAAAGACTAATTTTCCAAAATGTGCACCGGATAGAAATGTGAACCACAAATTGCCACTTAGCAAGTACATTTTCTGACTCTGGGATTGTCAGGGATTTTGTTTTCTTCTTTTTTTTCCAGCTCATGTAAATTTTGTGTCTCATACTAAATCCTTCTGTTGTGTTTTTTCCCAGTGTTTTTGCAACATGATCTCTGTATTCTGCAGCTTAAACCACTATTTTTAACATTGTGGTCTGTCTCCCCTTCATTCTCACAACAGAGTCTTCATTATCCCATTGTTTTCCTGTAGCAAATTTAATCCCTAGAAGTATAACTAATGCAAAAACCAATTCCTTTTATCTCTGTGTATGCTACCATGAACTTTATCCTTTATGAAGGAAGAAAGTGAAACAGTTTGAAGAGATCTCAGTTTAAAGATGGTTTGGAAATAATCATGCAATAAGAAGAGAAGAATTTTAAAGTCACTGGTTCAAATGAAAGCCAAGCTGGGCATCCTAGAGCAATGTGAAAATTAAACATCCATGAGCTATAAACTCTAAGAACCCAACAACTTTAAACCTGAACATAGTCATAGTCTTACTTTAATGGCCATGGCATCAGCTTCCTCTGCATTTTCCATTGGTTTTTCGTAAGTCTTCCCTATTTTGGCAACAAAGTCCTTTACAGTTTCACATAATATTCTTCAGATAAAAAAAGGAGAGGGAAGAAATCAAATGAAATAAAATAGATATGTTTTGAATATTAAATTCTTATGGCAATTTATTTATAAGTTTGCTATAAACCATTCTTATTGGAAACTGAAGTCTGTGATCATACTTGCAAATCAGAAGACACTTTTCCATAGCTGCCAAAACTGAAGTTATAAGCTTTAAAACAAAAACTCTTTCACTTAAGCCTTGACATACATTGCATCTCAGCCTCGTAACTGAAATAAACATGACTGTTATCCACTCCCTTGCCTGCACACCTTCCATACGAGAGGACTTAGCAAACTTGCATTCACTTTGGTAACTTCAAACATAGTCATGCATATTCCCATGCAAATTTGGAGCTTAGAAACCATGGAGAAAATCGACTGACTTTAATGGAGCACTTAGATGAAAGCATATGGCCACACACATCCCATCGCACAGCTTGTGCTTTTGAACCGACCCTGAAGCATATCTGTGCAAACTACAGTGGCTGCAATGAATTTTCACTGTGCAAATCAGAAGAAGACTTGGTCCTTGTTAACCTGCACCGCAGACAGACAGCAAACTTACTAATGAGGTCAGGATAATTGCTCAGTACTGTTCATTTGGTTGACATTTTTCTGACAGAAATTAAACAGATTTAACAAGGTACAGAACCAATTTAGAATCTGGAGTTAATAATATCCTGCAGTTCAATCTTCTACACGTGCTATGTATAGTTTAAAAGTGAAATTTTGTTAACTTGCTTTTAGGAGAGAGAAAAAACGATGTAATGATATTCAGAAGTATTTTTAAAGATTCTATGACTCGTCTTTTACATATTGCAAAATATAAGATGTTTTTCCATAAAAAAGATACACACAGAACAGTTCTGATTTCAGATGATGTCCATGATTTGCCAATTTTCTTTCATTTTAAAATGTTTCAGTTTGGGGAAAAAATGCCACTCCTGTCTTAGATCACTACAGATTGAATTGATATAGACAGGGCCACAACAAAGCTATCTAAGTTGAAGTTCTGCTTCCCACTGGTGAAGTTGATTGTCCTCTAAACATATGCATAAAAACAAAGCCAGAAGTGCAACATGAAGTAGATCACATCTTTGCATTAATAACAGTACATTTTGTATTTAAGCCATGCACCGATTTGGAATGATTTAAAATCATTTTATATTGATATTGTGTGATTATTTTTTTAAATTTAGTACTAAGCCATCCATTACAACTGTACCATCTAAAAATTTTGCAGGAAAGAACATCCACTCTAAAAGACATAAATCAAGATATATTAAGCCAAGTCAGTTGGGCCATCCATAAGAAAATCTGGCTTAGACAGAAGGCTATTATGGTGATCATGTTACACAGGGAATTTATCCCACACATTGTGCATAAAACTGATTGACTCACTTGGCAGATGATATGACAACTGAATGCTGATCAGAATTGAGAATTTTTGCAAGATGAGCAGCAACTGAATCTTCATAAGCAGATATCTGAAAATAGAGAGAAAAGATACTTCAATTTCCACACATTCCAGTAGTTTAACGCCACATAGGTGAGTTTAAACACCTCAGAAATAGAAGGATTTCCATTTCAGGTCTAATACAAGGCCAAGTGGCTGGCAGTGAAGATTCTACCTGCATACTATATTTTATGTACCAGACTTTTAATATTCAAAGTAAGACTGCATCTTAGAACTTGATCCACAGCTCTTTTTCTCCCGTAGAGAAAACAGTAAGTTATTTCTAGGCTAAAATCAGTCCACGAGGCAGAAAATCATTTACTTTCTCAGATTTGTAACAACCTACAGTATTATAATCTAATATCTTTTACTTCTAAAATAAGCAAAGCTTTCCTCAAACAAATTGCTCAATAAGAATAAGAATAAATCTAAAATTTGCAGTTATAATCTGGAATTTTCACTTTACTGTCAGGAGGGCTCTTAGTCCCCAAGAATCACAAGTGCCAGAATGGTACAATGTTATCAAAACCAATCCTCAAGGAGAAAACCATTTAGGGCTTAGTGTTTACAAGCACATTGAAAATTGCAACTTATAAAATACTCAGGAAAAGATTTGGAATGGATCAAAAAATGCATCCTCATATACCATATCCTATCTCAAAATAACTGTGGATCCAGACTTCAACTTTAAATGAAAATTCTAATCAAATTCCAAATCTAAAGCTAAAAATAAATGCAGTTCTGATGGCTTCCTTTAAGATGCTCTTAAAATCTCTTAGCATGCTTTTGTCTTTGATTTTGAGCAGGCAGATACACTACTTGAGTCTTTTCTCCTAAAACCCAGCCTTCCTTGTAGGACTCTGACATCAAAACAGTTTTCATTTCAAAGGAGAAAACAAAACATAAACATCTGATCTGTAAGAATGAACTACTGTTTTTCAAACATCAGTACAAGATTTCTGGAAACCAAGTAAAATTAGTCTCCTGTAACTGCTGGAGGAAAGAAGGGGAAAAAAAAAGAATAAGATATGTACTTCCATTTGCTTTTCAAACTGCAATATAATCTAATACCTACTGTAAGGTTAATTATTATTTTTTCTGAAATATCCTAATTTCATAAACAATATAAAAAAAAGTCATTAAAATAGAGATTGAACAGGGTACTCCAAAGTAAATGCTTTTGTCCAACTCAAATAATGACAAGTAATATAGCCTACAGAATATATTTTCCAAAAAAGAAGTTTCATATGAGCAAGCAGTTCCTTCCATTTTCAGAAAGGGCTAAAAAAAAATTTCAAAGCCAGAAATAACTAGAACAAAATGGTGATGAAGACACACTTGAAAATTTTAACTGGCTTCAAAAATTAGAGACGATAAAGCCTTGATCTGCATTGCTGACAGCAGAAGCAGAGCTGTGTGCAAAGCAACCCCCTTAAAATCTCAGCCTTTTTGCATCTCAATCCATCAAAGGTTATAACCTCCTTGCCAATTAAAAGAGACTGAATTAATAAATTGTTCAAGAAACTGCTGATTAATTATGGCTTCTCAAGTACTTTTGAGCTACAGTTGATATGCATTAACTTTCTTGGGAATATATTATTTTCTCATTTTCAGTCAGACTTTTCATGCCAATTAATTTGATTAAAGCATCTCCCTCTCTCAAAATTGAAACCTCATCAGCTAGCACAAGCACAAATCTAGTCTGGAAGACAGACTAAGCTTTTCTTTGATGATGCTTAGAATTTTGAGCTCTCTGAAAGAACAAAGAGAAAGTTGGGTGCTATCACATGATCAAACTTGGGCAGCAAAAAGCTCCTCTTTCTTTAGGAACACAACCCTTGCCTCCAAAATGCTGGGGGCTTTTTCAATGCCTAATCCAAACTCAAGATAGCAGACATTTGCTTTCATATATTAAAAAAAAAATTAAATATTTATGTATATTATCATAGTATATATATAATATTATACAGTAATATAGCACTAAGTGATACTATTATATACAAAATTATATATAATATATACTCACATATAAAAATTATCTAAAATATATAGTATTAATATATTTATTACATAAGAAGATGACACTAGATTACATTTTTGCCTGACATGTTCTATAAATACACTTTATAATACATATTAAAATAAATACATATATTTAGGAATAAATTTTTCAGACAGCTTTGCTGGAGACTCCTTACCCTCATTCCTTCTAGGCAAATAATATAGAACTAGAAGCCTCACTTACTTGAGATACAAATAATGAACAGGCCTTAATTCAGTTCAGTCAGCAGATCACAAAACATCTATTTTTCACACAAATGCTTCAGTTATACCTATTGTCAGCCCAGAAGCTCCGAGTTAAGTACATGAAACAAGAACACAAAAGTAAAAGTGCACCTGGCACTCCTCTGACTCTTCTGCAGTCACTGGAAGAATAGAAGGCTTTGGTGGTAATTTCAGTTCGTATGACATTATACTCCACCTGAAAGAAATATAAGTTTCCAAACTGTTAGTTTTACTTTCTCTCCACTATATTGACAAAAAGAAAGCTCATTGTCACACCTAAGAATAGCTATATATATATATATATATATATATATATATATATATATATATAAAAGCAGCTTAATTTGTAATTGTAAACTATATGGGTGAAATAATTGAGGTTAAAGGTAATAACTTGTTTTATTGCTCACATTATTTTTTAGTGATTCGATTATCAGTCTCATTTGTGAAAAAAACACGGGACACTCAATACAGGCAAAAAAGATTTTCTGGAAAAACATTCACATTATAAAAGAACTTGTGCAAACTAAGTGCAGAAGTCAAAGGAAACTAGACATCTTCCTAGAGAAAAAGCTTTACAGTGGCATTAGCTTTTCATCTCAACCAGAGGAAGCAGCCATGAAAACAAAGCGAATGATAAAGTATCTTCCTTGATGCACATATATATTTTTTCCCTGGTACAGGACAGTACTTGACAGCACAGATAGTATGAAACCACTAATAGCAACAACATCCTTCAAAGCTTTGCTGAAAAGAACAAGTAATCACTGCAGATGGGCCTTGGGAGCAAGTTTACTGAAATTAGACCAAAAAATGAAAGAGCATTTTTTCACTGCAGAAAAAGGGAAACATGATTTAATCTACAAGTTTTCAGAATCTGAGGGTCAGTAACAAGCATTTCTCTACATCCTTTGCTGTAAAGCAGTCAAGTAGTCTGCAGAAAAGCTTAAAATAAAGAAGGATTTTTTTCTCCGTTTCACAGAAATAACCTAAAGTAAAATCCTATATAATGACATTCAAGTGTTTGTAACTAGAGCAAGAAAAGAAACAGTCATGAGAGAAAGGAACAGCATAAGAAATACTCCTCTCAAAAGCAGTGCTGGACTTCCATTGGAACAACACGACCATCATCATCTCTTTTTTTTTTTTTAAATGGGGATTGCTGCTTTCCTTTATGGATGAAAACACACAAACAAGGAGTAGGAAGATCTCATTTTTTTTTACTAAGAAAATGCCTCAAACAGAAATATTAGTCATGGATCCAATTAGCCTAACATCTTGTAAACAGCTGATGCCTCAGGAAAGGCTGAAAGCACACAAGGTGAGTTCTCCCCGCATCCACGGACAGGTGCTTTCTAAATAAAGATGCTACCATTGATGTTGTTTAATAAGCATGCATGGAGTCCATAAAATTGCTCAAACCAGTTTTGAATCTACACAATTTCTTAATGCTCCCAACTTATTGTAACAGGCAGTTATGCAGCTCCTTCAGTTGTGCAATAAACTGCCAACTTTTGAACATTTTGGGACAGCACACTTCCTAGTTCCATCAACCCCTCATCCCTCTGTTCCTGTAGTTTAAGAAGCAGGCAAAAGAGCTGTCCCCATTACGATTGCAGCTTCCTCCATTATTATGACCTGCACTCAAAAAACAAACCCACTGAACACCAAGTCTCTAAGATGGATTTTAGTCCATCAGAAACCCAAAAAACTACAATTTAAATCTCATGGTAAGTCATATAGGTTTACCTGTCCAACATTTTCGTGCTGGCTCGTTCTAGTTTTTCCAAAATCTGAGGAAGTTGCGTATCATCATCACAGGATCCTCCCCAGCCAAGGACACGAGCAAGGTCATTTCCAGTACCAAGGGGTAGCACTCCTAACTGACACTGAAACACAACACAGGAACAGATCTACTATTGAAAACTAGAAAGAAAATACAAGTGGTTACAATTGCTTGTTATTTCAACCAACAAATGTTAATTTTATAGCCGATGTCTAAAGCATGTAAGTCAAATTGTGCTATTCCAATACAACTTGTCCTGTTTATAACAGTGAAAACTTTAATGAAAGAGTAACTATTGAGTTTGGCCTCTGTACATACATACAACAAGGAACCAAGTCAAGGAACAGGTAAGCACACCAAATTAAGCCTAGTCAGTCTAGGCAAGGAAAGTAAATATGCACACTTGCCTGCTTGTGCAAGCTGAGCTTATCAATTTCTGACAAGACCCAACCCACGCTTCCATCGCCACCACACACAAGAATCCTGAAGTTGTCAAACTTCTGAAATAACCGCAAACTGCCAAGAAAATGCAGAGCTAGTTATGTCCATTAGCAAGAGAGCAGTGACATTCATTAGCAATATTTACAAGAAAATATTGTGCACAGCATCTTTATGATCCTTTTATTATTCTGGGGTATGTGGATACAACTATCTACTTAATTAACCTATCTGCAGCCCATCTGTCGCTGTATATTACACTCACAGTGACATTTCTGATAAATAACATGCCAAGTTTTTCTTAAAAACATTCCCTTGATATTGTTTTCAGGATTTTATAAGTCTGATTTTATTAATATTAAAAAACAAATAAAATTAAGTGATAAAATTGCAACTGATCCATGCTTCTCACTTTAGCCAGAAGCATAAAGCACCACTGGGGATTTTTCACAAGAAGAGGTTAAGACACAATGACAGGATGTGCTCCACAATATGGGTGGGCTTTTGCCAACATTGGGCCAACTAAATGTAAGAAGCATTGGGGGCAATTCTTAAACATAAGTTGATCACAACAATACAAAACAAATAATACAAGTATTTCATATTATATCCTTAAAGTCATTTGCTGCTTTTGCTTCCTATGGCTCTTCCTCCTGTTCTCTGATTTTTAGCACCTCCAGGGTACAACACTTGAACAGTACAGAAAAGGAGGACAAGAGAGACAGAAGAAGAAGAAAGGTGAGACACAGAGGAATCAGGAATGAAATGTGAAGAAACAGCCAAGAGGTAAAAAACAAGAGGGACTTAAACTGAATTTAAAAAAAGAAAAAGAAAAAAAAAACCAAACTGAATTGGAAAGTACAAACGCTTTAAAATACTAAAAAAGATGTTTATTTTTAATGCATGTTATTTTCCAGAATATGTATATCTCTGAACCATTTCTAAAAAGCAACATATCAACATCACAAATTTTTGAAGCATTTATATTTTTTCTACAGAAAATAATGTCACTTGAATACAATGGGCAAATACCTACTCAGTACAAAAGAAGCAGATATTTAAGGGGAAAAAACCAATGATACCAAAACAATTTCTTCTACCCTGAGAAAAAGGAGAAAACCCCTAGAAATACACTGTCTCATGGAATATACCTCTGCTTTTTAGATCAACTAGAAAGAAAGACGACATCAGTGCGACCTGATAAAATAACTGCTAAGGACCTCTCCTTGGAAACTGTTTGGGAGAAGTACTTAAAAGCAACCAATATGAACTGCAATTACAGTGCAAAATCAAAGTGAGCCTCCTCAGTCATGGTACAGTTATGAAGGAAGAGAACATGCAAACATATTTTTCAGACTGTCTCCTTTCAAAGACTGTCTCATCAATTGAGACAAATGTTATCTGCCATTATAATTACATGTACAAAATGCTAGCTAAAAGTGACTTAGATTCAGCTCAGATTATCAGGGTTACAATGAAAAGAACATTTCAACTCAAGGAGTTAATATGACATATCCATACACAGTACTAATCATTGTAATCCACAGCTGTATTCAATTATATCTGTATTATTTGCGCACTGTTTGAACTGAATTTTTGTGGATTTGTTTCATCTACATTCTTATCAGTAAGTCTAATTCTGCATCTTTAAGAGCACAAAAATTAGTACTTCTATTTGCTATAACTGATACTATTAGGCCATTTAACCACATCACTATATCTGCCTGGAATAAAGTTAGGCAACAGAAAAATGGGCATGAATTCAATCTTCATGAATGTGCAAAGATGCTTGGGTTGTGGCCACCACTATGGAAATTTCATCCCTATCTCTCCAACAATCAGCCCTTAGATTTTGGGGAGAAATGCCCAGTGGTTTTGTGTTCTTGCTCCAAATTCTGTGGCATGCACAGAATTGCATATGTTGCCTACATATGCAACGTTGCCTACACCATATTTTGGATTTACTTTTCAGATGAAAAGTTTTTCACGTACTTGTCCATTACCCACTGCACACCCCCCTGCTGACATTTGGGTTAAGAATTTTAAAAGGTATAGAGCACATTTAGGCAATAATTTTATTCCTTAGCTATACAAAAAAAGGTCAGAGGAATATCTGAATTGTGCATGTGAAATTGAAGAAAAGCACCTGGGCAACCATGCATCAAGGCAAAATCAAAGTTCCTGTGATTCAGGAAAACATCTTAACATTTGTAACAGATTTGAGCCTCAGCAGTTAACAGAAGTCAAAACTAGCCAAGAACTTTTGGTTTTGAATTTTCGAGCTTTTCTAGAATGAAATTGTTATCCTATAATCCCCTCACCCACCAGAACTTATCTTGAAATTCTGTTGGCTCTTAGATTTTAATTAGGAAGTCAGAGTAGCTATTGGTGATAGAATTACAGCAGCAAGGGGACATAACACTATAAAAACAAGGGGAACACAAGACTATACTTTGCACTAAATTCCCTTGTGGAAAGGCTTGCTCAAGATTTCCAAGGTCATTACCCTAAGTGAGGTCCTCCATTCATTAAATCGAAGACCTGAGCTGGATTTAACGACTGTTTGAATCGACGAAGAAACTTTACTCCCTGATTGTCTCCACTCTTTGAGTTAACAAAAACTAAAAGAGGACTGGCACAGGATGGCGGGCATGTGGCTTTCCAGAAACCTGTAAACATAGTTAGAAAGAACGAAATAAATAAGGTTTTCTAATATGAACAACACAAAAAGAAATCATGGGAAAGAGGAAGAAAGGGATGAAGGACAAAAGGAGTACATTTTATCATGCATAATGTAAATGCTAAACTGAGCATTAGTCCTTCAAGGAAAACATAATTGTACAAGATTTACCAGTTCATTTTTTTTGTTTCTGGTATTTTCAGTGCCTAGATTTAGTAAAATCCTGAAGACAATAGCTTTATTGTTTTTCAACAGTGAAAATTTATTAAGGTTTAAGCTTCTTAAATCTCATCTTCACAGATTATTATCCCATAATTGAATATATATTTCAGTTACAAGTGTTTGGTTTTCAATCTTATTTTGCTTTAATTTTAGTGGGTTGAACTGGATCATCCACATCTGTATAAGTTTTCTAAGAGTACTCACAGATCTAAAAAGTTACTTGTATTCAGTTCCTCCCAGGTGAGACTTTGCATAAGAGCTTTCTTTTCAGACTGAAGTTACACTATTAAGTATTACAGAATCACTGAACAACAGAAGACCTTCATCTGTGATTCAAAGCTTTTTAAAGTCAATGCAGGTCTTAACTTAATTACAGCAGGCTTTCTACAAGGCCCTTAGTAAGCAGCCCTAATGGACATTGTTGTCGTTAACAGGACCAGTCCATGGAAGCAGTGGTTTCCCAGCAACACTTCAAAATCAGACATCACATGTATAAGTTTTGACATTTGTCTCTGGCAGTATTAAGATGATTATGTTGTTTTCAATTACTAAAAAATTACTAAAGCTACAAATAAAAAATTGGCATTAAAGGATGCTAATTTAATTCCACATTATCATAATGTCTAATTTAAAATAAGGTTTGATTAATTAATTTAAATGCCAAGAAAAATAATTTCACATATTAAACAATCATCCTAGCATGAATAATAAATAATAGCATGATGTCTAAGACATCACATAGCAAGTAAATAAAGTGAATATATACAGCATAAACAATCAACTTTTACTAACTTCCTATCACAAAATTCATTGAATTCTGTCAAAGTTGTTGGCCTACATTTACCATCAACACAAACTATAAAATTTTGTGGTATTTCTTTTTTAATTCCACTCTCTGCCTTGAAGTGCAGTCTCCCAGTGCTGATGTGTCTCTATCCTGAACCACCAAAAAGCATCTCTGAGTTTTGAGCATTTCCTGGATTTTTATCTGTGTGTTGCAGGATTCTTATACTGTTTATATTTAAAAAGAAAATAAAACCAGAGAAGCTATGGAAGTAACTCCTCTCTTAAGCCTGCTAAAGTAGTTGTTGGATCTGAGCTGTTCAGCTAGCTTATCTCTGCATAATGCAAAGCTATCCAAAATATGAGAACTCACAGGAGTGGTGTATGCCAGGCAGGCATCAGCCCGCTTCATCTGAGGACTCTGATCATTCACTTGAAAGGTTTCCAAAGGTCATAAGTAAAATAGCAGAAAATTTCTACTGGGGCAACTTTAAAAAACATTTTTAAAAGCATAATGGTTAAAAAAACCTACACAGAAAATAATACTTTTCTCTAAATTTGCAGACCACATTCACCTGCTCAGCAGAAGGATTTTAGCCTTGTTTATTTGTATGGATCTCAATAGGCACTGGAAGTCCAGAGGTACCACTGAACACACTACAGGACTACGTACCATCGGAGTCTATACTGTTTAGTGCTGTTGGAGGGATGATCGATACCTTACATTGGCCAAGTGGACATTTACGAGGGTACAGATCTTTACAGGCCGTGTGAACCTACAAAGGAAAGAAAAAATTATTTTCCTTCAGTGGAATTTTGAGGTGAAAATACAACTGATACTATGTTAACTATGTAACAAAAATGGACAAATATATAATATTTAGGTGTAGAGGGAAAAGGAGTGAGACTAGGAAAAAAAAAAGTTCGACCAGAGAGGCTTATTACTAGTTCAACAAAACATTTTGGAGAACTTCATTTCAGCTACCCCTATAGCAGATATGAATCATCCTTCCAAGGGAATCACTTGTCCCCAGCCACAAAGAAGGGAGAGGCCAGTTCCCAGCAGCCAGCATCTGTGCTGGTAGCTCTGTACCTGCCTGGTCCACAGGGCTGTTCTGGAAGACATTTCTGCATTAAGCAGACCCAAGCCAAGACCATTTCTGCCACGCCAGACCCATCTGCCAAAGCTGGGTCCCATAAACTCCATGTTGTAGAGGTCTCTTCCACAGATATCGGAAAGAGAGGCACATGCAGAGGTTGCTGCATTTCACCTAAATTTCAAGTCACCTCTGGAGATGGCAATCATTTCCTACTGCTCACACACAGAGCCTTGGACACCTATATGCCAGAAGCTTCAACAATAAATAAACTGCTGACTTGCATAAGAAACTCATCTATTTTAGACAAGTTGATAAAATTAAGAGAAAAATATATATAGGGGAAACAGCAGTAGCATGTTAGAGAATTTCAATCAGCAACCTACAGATTGTCCTGAAGAAAAGTCAAGATTTTGCAGTAATAAACATGTTACTATATTAATATTAAAAATATAACATATTACTAAAATATTAATAGAGCAATAGCTACAATAAAAAATATAAGCAAGTAACATGATTATTAGGCATCAGGAACAGGCATCTGAAAATTCAGTTATCAGCTAGGAGAAAGCAGAGAGAATACACTGGATGACAACACCTATTAAAGAAAAGCTGCATCTGTGGGTGTATTAAAAATTAACTGTGCAAGCAGGACAGTCATCAGAAATTCTGAATGCTAGAGAGACCTGAGTTTGCAGAAGCTGCCTGCTCCTACTTCATCCAAGAGCAGGCTATGAGATGACGAAAGAGAAATAATGGTAAGCAATAAAGCTGTCAAAATGTGAGATGCTTGGATGTGGTTCAGTGCACCTACCATAGCTTTACACCAAAGGCACTTCCAATCTTGCAGGCGTAGAACACTGCCACAAGTCTTGTCGCAGACTGCACATTTGGCACTGACGGGCAGGTTTCCCTCTAACCACTGGTGGGGCATAGCTATCTGTGGAGAAGGAGTCAATAAAGTTAAATACCCGGAAAGAGAAATTAAAGACTTTTGTCTCTCAACTATTGGTGGATTTCAACCATTTCTCACAGCTGTACCCTTTCATCAAAGAAGCAGGTATGCTGGTCAGCCAGGACAAGGGATGCTGATGCTCACAAGGCAACAGCAATGAATGGACTGCTCTGGTGCTCCACATGCTAGGCAGAAAACATGACACCTGAAGAAGGGAGACTTGTCTCACTCGTGGTAGAAACTAACCATAACACAAAGGGGTGGTTAAGTCCAGAGACTCCTTCATACAAACAAGTTCCCACTCAGTTATGTCAACTTCATGACACAAACCAATTAAAAATACCTAAAATTGGTAAGAATAGGCAGGACAGCAGGATACCTCTGTCGCTTCACTTATCCACTAACCATGGCTGGTAAGTCACAGTTCTATAAAGCAGTCCCAAAATTTTAAAGCAGCACAAACCTTTATTCAGAGTACTCTTTATCCCATTAATACCATGGGCAACTCAGGACACTCAGGTGTACAACTTAGTACCAACATTCCAGGAAGAAGATTCACACTAGTGGTACATACACAGCTGTGTTTGTAAAAATAGTCCATTTATCACAATCAACCTCTCAAAAGCTTTTGTTTTTTCTCCTGCTAATTTTAAAATTCCTGCTTTCACTGGCAAAAAAACCCTTCTAATTCAGTGAATTCCAAACAGGCCTCCTGGGGAACAGTTCTAGGTAAGCAGGACAAAAAACAGATTGCCAAAACAGCATGGTAACAGTGTAAAATACCACCTTTGCTTAAGAGCAGTAGGAACTTCTGGGAGCAATTCTCCAGCTGCAGAGTTTCTCCACATGTGGCCTTTAAAATCTTGTAATACATCTGCAATCTAGTGCCTGCAGTTGCTAGACTTGTCTAGGGAGATAGGAGTACAGCTTCTGTTCTAAATACCACGATAATCTTTGAAAAGTGTCCAGGAAAATAGCCACTTATCATTAACTTCAATGGGTCACACAGTAATATTTCTATGCTTGGCCTTTTTTTTTTTTTCCATAAACCAGAAACAGCTCTGGAAAATACTGTAAATACAAATAGTACTTACACCATCTTCATCTTCAATTATGTCTTTTCCAATTGAGGCTAATGTAGTCCATTTGCAGTTATTTGTTGCTCGGACAGCACATCTTTTATGTGCTTTAAACTTGCACACTGCAAGACAACACATAAACATATACCCTGTGTTATTTGCAGTATTTCAGTGATACACACCTTTTAAAAAATTAAACACAGATACTCCATAAAACAGCCAACTACATGTCACTTAGTGTTGCACACATGACACAAAACAACTAAAGGAACATTCAGTTCATAATCATTCCAGCTTTTACTCTCTAAACTGTGTTTAACTGCTTAGCTGCAGCCCATACTGTGTCCTCAAATCCACATCAGTCCCCATTTTCACAGGTGCAAGGTACAAATATATCTTTAACTGTGGGTTTGCCTTTTCTATTACTCTTTTTTTCTTTTTCTATATCTATAACTCAGATACCTGGTTTAAATTTGCAAGAAGTGATGGGAGAGCATTTAACAGAAGTATTTTGAATCAGGAGCTCTGTTTCTTTGTTCAGAGGATGCCTTTGGGGCACCATGCTGGGCCTATTTTTCTCAGAAGATGAGAAAGTGAAGGGTTTATGTGGTGATCTTTTTGTTCAGGATACTGGGGATTACAAAATTTTCTAAGATCTTATATTAAATCAGGAAGAATCTTACTGTTTACTGTACAATTTATTAAAAGTCTACTAATTGGAATACCCAGCACAAGTGCATAGTACAGGCAGACATTTTGATAACCTAATAACTATTTGAATTTTGTTCAACTCAATTAATATGCCTAGCTAATGATAACATATTAGACCAAACTGATGCACCCAACTGTGGGTATTTCTTCTACTGGAAGTGCATGATGTAATTCTATTCAGAGTGCATTATATAAATTATTTTGGCAGAGACCATTAAAGGTTTATGAGAACTAGCCAGCAGCTCAGAAGTAGTAGTCTCTTTTCAAACAAATATTTGACAGGAAATTATCAAGGGTTTGGCCCATCGCTTATCTACCATTAAAAAACATTAAGCCATGGTACAAAACGTCTTCTGAATAATAAATTTCCCATTTTAATTCCACTGATCCATTGCCAGATCAATTTAAAAAGTGAATTGAGACTATGTAAGCAACATCTGAGTTTGAGAGCAATCCTCACTGTTCTGGGAGATGCGTGAAAGTAAGTGCTCAGCTCTCACTTTCTTACTTTCTAGAAAGAAAAGAGAAGGAAACAAACCAAAGACATTTCATTGCTTTTACAGTAACTCCCCCAGTCATTTAAAAAGGCATTCATAGAATCATAGAATTATTTGACTTGATTTAAAGATCATTTAGTTCCAAGCCCCCCTGCTGTGGAGTGGGACATCTTTCACTAGACCAGGTTGCTCAGAGCTCCATCCAGCCTGGCCCTGAGCGCTTCCAGGAATGGAGTGTTCATAGCTCCTCTGGGCAACCAGTGTCCCACCATCATCCCAATAAAGAATTTTTCCTAATATCTAATCTCAACCTACTCTCAGTTTGAAGCCATTTCCCCTTGTCCTGCGTCTACACATCCTTGTGAAAAGTTTCCTTCCATCTTTCTTGCAAGTTCCCTTCAGGTACTGGAAGGCCATGATTACATCACCCTGAAGCCTTTTCTCCTCCAGTCTGAACAATCCCAACTCTCTCAGCCTTTCCTCATTGGACAGGAGGCTCCAGCCCTCTGACCATCTCCATGGCATTCCAATAGGCTCACTCCCATAGGTCAATGGCCCCCAGCCTAAGAAGGGCATGGAGCAAGACCAACACAGACCCAAAGTGTGCAAATATCCCATAATTGTCCACTAACAGGGTAGACTCACTTCTAAACAGTCGAGCATCACACTGTGTATTGGTCAGCCTAAACTAGTTCCAAGCATCTAAGGAAGCCAGCTCTCACAGAAGCACAGAAATAAAGGCTACATTTTCAAGTGATGGACCACGAGTAGCTTTCACCATTTGAATGTTTCAGAGAAGATACGAATTCAGCTTCTTACTCATAAGTGATATGCATTTGCTTTGCCACACAGATCAAAATACAACAAATCAAGGATGAGGGGGAATAGGAAATTACAAAATACAAAGTGATAACAAAGTAATAGAATTTTCAAATCCTACTGAGCTATGAATTCAGCTTGATCTTAGGAACCCTGTATTCAACAACTTATTTCTCAACAAGGAAAGGACAAATTCAATCCCAGGCTCTGAAGAGCTGCAGGAAGCCACATTATAGATGGCAAGTGACAGTTAATGTTTGCTCTGTAAGTACTGTAAATAACCTACCTACCAAATCTCAGATCCACTCTTTGGGTCACCCCCATCCAACCTCAGTATCACGAAAAAACAATTTATGTTAGTCTGAACATTAAACATTACCAACAACAATAACTTTAAGACACAGATGCAACTTTCAAGCAAGGAGATGAAAAATTTAAATCAAATCTCAGTAATGGTTACCCCTATCCCCTAATTTCTTTTGTCTCAGATTACATTGAATCGCATTCATGAATCCATCTGATATCTGAAATCATTTGGAAAACATGCAGACATATGGCTAGACACCAACTGCCATTACTTTGCCAATGAAAGC
Organism: Acanthornis magna; assembly: GCA_036785705.1. Classification (NCBI taxonomy): domain Eukaryota; kingdom Metazoa; phylum Chordata; class Aves; order Passeriformes; family Acanthizidae; genus Acanthornis; species Acanthornis magna. The sequence continues at coordinate 23,767,750 of JAWUZG010000090.1, forward strand.
TAAAATACAAGAAAATATAAGCTATTCAGGGAATTTGACATTGCAATACAGTTTCTGAATGCAGGTGTGAAGTCTTTGGTTGTATGACCACACACTTTTAGAGAACAGGATCCTCAGTCACTGCACGTAATGGATGGTGTTTGATAAGTATGGGGTTGCACCATACTTTGCTTCATAATAATTTTCAAAAGGTGTTTGCCTTATTGACCGAATGCGAATGAAATACTGCTTTTTAGACACCAATATTAATTTCTTCCTGGCCTTTTAAAAGTATTATAATTATTATTATTGTTGTTGTTGCTACACCCACTAATACTACCACTACAATTAAGACTAGTTTTCAGTACTTTGTATCTTCAGAATATCAGGGACTTCAGAACAGCTTCAACTAATCTTTGCAGTTATAGAAAACAGCATTTCTGCAATACAGGTTGTAGGTTATAAACAACACACAACAACTGATTTGATCAAAATCTTATTTAAATGCTTTCTGTAGCGTTACAGAAGGATACCATGTGATATAAAATCACAGAACAGTTCTCTGCTACTCCTTCATTCTTTAACAACAAACATCCCTTCTCTTCCTGACTGCTTCATTCACTATTCACTCTCCAGACTGTGCAGAAAATGTGGCAAAAATATCAGAGACAATGACTGTGCAAGTAGTTCCTGTACAATTCCCTGGGCAATGGGTAAGAACAACAGGGTTTTGTGGGCAAAACCCCGCAATCATAATGGAAAAAGACCAAGTGCACAAAGTGCATTTGCAGAGGTAATTTAATCTCAGTATTTTCTTACTGATTGACTTCACAATGCTAAAGTGTTCTTACAACATTGTTTGTTTGTGCAATTTGTTGCAGGAGAATGCAGTTTAAGAGAGAGGTTTTCTCCTACTTATTTGCTATACTTGATATTCAACAATCAAGCTTTAGTCATAATAAACAAAATGCTACACAAAAAAATAAATTTTTGAGAATAAAGGCAGTATTCCACTGGCAATGACTTAGACAGAAATGCAGTACTAATACAGGGTAACTGAGGTTAGAGAGCTCTGAAAGAATTTCTATGGAGAATAATGTATCATTCTTTTCGCTTCTTTGCCTAAATATTCCAAGTTGAAGCTAAATTCTGAGTATAAAAACCAAAACCCTTCATTGACTCAGCTAGTTTGGAATAATTTCTAAAGCAAGGCACAGAGATCATAGTTTCTCTGTCCTACTAAACACTGTGGATGAACATTGCAGAGATCAGTCCTTTAGTGCTAGCTAGAGCAATACAACACACAGACAACAGTGGAAAAGTAAATTATCTTTTGAGAAGACACAAAAGGAAGAACCCATGGGAAGAACAGCATTGCATCTCAAAGGAGAGTATGATTAATTCTTTTTTAGAAGTCAGTTGTTTGTTGAGCAGGAGCAAGAATGAAGCCTGGTTTGTTATAACTTACATCTTCAGACTGATATACATATCGAATCTTTGACTTCTAAGAAGAGGCAAGCTCATGCCGGCCTTTTACCTAGCAAAGGCATTAACCTACCATCTTTTTCCACGCTTTTTTTCCACACTGTTTTCCACAAGACTTAGAATATCTTCAGGGTGGCCTGCAATTAATTTGGCCAACCTTTGTCAAAGGCTGCTGGGAGGGAAGGTGCCCTGAAGAAAAAAAGTCACCCATCATCTCCAAAAGAAATGAGGCTTGTTTTGTGGTCAGGCTGAAAAAACCCCAGTTGTGCAGGGCTGCTGAAAAACAGCAATTCTAAGAGAATATTACAGGACAGATCTTCTAAACTAGCAAAAGCTGCAAGCTATCAGCAATGGGATTTATTTTTACCTATAGTTAACAGTCAAGAATCAGACCACAAAGGCTCTAAGATACTTTCAAGGCAACTTGGTGTGCCAGTAAGCCAAACCGCTACCAGGAGAAAGAGCTCAATTATCTCAATTATCTTATGAGAAGGAGCCCCTCATGCTTCTTAATACAAGGCATAACAGAGCAGCCTGAGATCGATGACCACACAAATAATTGAATTTAGTACAGATATAAATGGATTCCCAGTGTAAAGCTGTGCTGGAGGTTTGAGATGCTAGGCATGAATATTTAAACAGGTTTTTTTAATTATGTAATGGGAAAAAGCAGCACAAAACAAGTCTGGGGAAATTTAAGACTCTAAACTTCCTAGATTGTCCTCTCAAATTGTATATACTGCTAACACAGATAAGCTAAAGAAAAAAAATACGATTAAATGCATGAGATGTGCACAGGGCAGAAGCAAGTATCAAACAAAAATGCAGTTTTTAGATGAAGAAATTAAGGGTGATTAACATGGGTTTTAACATGTATACATAATTGTGAGCAAAGTATGAAGTATTCCAGTAAAAGACTGAAATGTCAAATGGTTTAAATTAGATATATAATTAAAAATCTTCTTTAATTAAAAAAAAGAAAATAGATATAAAATAGTAGCTAAGAAGTAAGAGGAGATAAACTTATTAATAGAAGAAAGAATATCACAGTATCTACATATAAAACATTCCAGGTCATACACAATTATGAAACTGTGGAACGGTGAAAGCAAATCCAAACCACTTTCATAAGCTATTTGTAAAAACTGCGGAAAGATTAACTGGCATCAGAAGTGTGAGTAAGTGTAGCATTAGTTTTTCATAAGTTACGAAGAAAGGTGAGAAACTCCAAATATGGAAATTATGGAAACTTCCCCAATGTAAAGTTAATGCCAACACCCTGTATATTAAAAACTTACTAAGATGCAAAATTAGACACTGAAAAACATAAAATGGTGAACAGCAAATATTAACATTGATAATCTCACAATAATAATTCTTGCTAAACAGCCTTTTAAAATAGCTATAATATTAATTTATGAATGGATAAATTCTTTATGAAAGTCTCCTTTCCTTTGCCTGAGCAAATATAACTGTATTTGTACACAGAGGCAATACAACTGCATTTTAGTTAAGCACATGACACCTCCATCTGCCAATATCAGACATTGAGAATACCATAATTGCCTTAAAACTGTCCAAAGGACTTATACACAGTGGAAAACATTCACCAGAGAAGCTGGAAGTAACCATGCTACTTCTGATTTCTACCAAACGGGTTTGTCCTGTTCCTTGGCAACTGCACCATTAGCTACACTAAAAGCATGGACAATTCAGGACGATGGGTTAATGTTTCCTTTGTAAGATTTCCTTAATAGACATTATTATGCTCAGACCTCAAGTATTATAACAGCATCAATAACAGAAATGCATTTGCAGTTGGGTTACACACATCCAAAGAAATCAAATTACGAATGGTATAACTGTAACTCTCTTCTGGGCAGTCAGCTATTTTAGTAATTAAATATTTCTATGTTTCATATCTCTCATAAGGTCGCACGCATGCTTTATTTTCTGCTGGATCTTAACACAAGCAGACTTGTTACCATTTTTCAAAAAAACTTGCAGGAAGAAATAAATAAGCTGTTTCAGGCTCTTTAAAATTATTTGTTCATTAAATATCATTTCTCCAGATAAGCTAAATGCTGAAGTCTAAGCCACACTTCCTTTTTCTTTGTGCTGGATTTCCCCTGTTGAACCATCAAAATGCAATCATCTCCATCTCTACCCCCTCACGTTATGAAAGAATTTTTAGAGCAATAAAACAGCATGTACTGCAGGATCAGGCAGCAGAAATAAAGCAAACAAGAATTGGAGGGGAAGGATCATAACACTTGTTCAATGTTAAGAATATTTACAGATTTAGGGCAGAAACTACCATTATGATTTTCTTTTCTGCGAAATGTTGAGTCTGCAAACCAGTAAGACTATTTTGTTCCATATTTTTGATGCGCAAATCAAATAAATCCTATCTTTTCTTGCAAGCCTTCCACCCTGTACACTCCAAACGGCACAGGGAAGAAGTATTCCATTAGAAAAGGAAGGTGAGGTAGTTAATTAGCAGTCCCTCTACCCAGAGGAGGGTCACTCTCATGAGGAGATTTCTCCCTTCAGGCTCTTTTGTCAGCCATGATTTTCAGAATCATTACTCGTACTGAACTTGCAGCCACCTGCCCACACATGCAGCACACTAAGCAAGGGGAAGAAAGCATTCTTTTACCTTCACAGGACAGGCCGTGAGAAGTGACTCCAGAGAGGCTCTCTCGGCACACGTTGCAGAAGGTGGGTCGGGCGTGGGAGCAGGCGTACCAGTTATGCATCCCTGAGAAATGTTCCACATTAAACTGTGCGGTCTAGTAAAGGAGAAGTTAAGACAAATTTGCAAGTACAGAACACAGCTACGGTGACTGACATTACGTACGGTTCCATATTACAGGGGACGACAGTACAATGCTCACCAAAAGGATTTTCCAAAGTATATTTAGCCAGCTCTCCCCTCCAAAATTCTAAATGGAAGTGTGATAATAAGCTCTGATTTTGCTAGTGAAGTTCTCAACACGAAGTTTCACTCTGGCATTAGACACACTTTGCTCACTAAGAAGAGTAAATACTCCAGTTCTGTGTCCTGTAGCTTGGTCTGTTGAGCTAGAACAGGTTGCACCAAGAGGGATGTCAGCTTACCTCATAGTGTTCTCTGGACTGAACGGACTTCAGAGAGCTTATCCAGTCCTCCATTTCTTTCCTGTTCTCAGCACACAGTATTAGCCTCCTAAATGGAGTGATTATCTGAAAAAGATAAACATCCTGATCAATCCACATAGTAAAAATCATGATAGACTATGATATTTAATGTACTTTTCCCTGTGAGATTATACAAAAGGATGACACGCCCTACCTGACAAGAGATTAAGCACTTAAAAATATTTTCTTTAATGCACTACCAACAATGAAAGAGTTTGTTTTTCCTTTTACAGTTCCCAAGATTCAAATCAGGCTTTGGTATAGGTCTCTGGCATCTACATTGATCATTATCCCCACTCAGTTCTTGGTCTATGAACGGAGAGTTAAATGCTCAAATGGCAGGCACTGAAACTGCTAAAACGACCAATCTGGAAATTACTAATTGACAAAGACTGCAATCCTATTTCATAACAGCATCATAGCAACTGCAGGGTCCATTACAATTGCTAGAGACAAAAACATATCAAAATCAAGAGCCTGGAAGTCAAACAACCACAGAAGCTGTCATCATATTCCTCTATCTTGTATATTGATACTATATTTACATAAATTTATACATAAAAAAATTTAAAACAGAACTTTCTATATCCAACTATATCAACTCAGTATAAGAACACACACAAATCTCTACAAGAAGGCACAAAGAACAAAAGCAAACAGTTGAAAACATATCCTATTAGGACAATTGAATGAATTCCTGGAACAAGCTGATGCTGGGAATTTTTCAGTGGTCAGGAGCTGGATTCTAGAAATCTGAAAATACTGTACCAAGGAGGTTCAGAGTACAAGCTGCTCTTCCCTCTCCCTAAACAGTAGAAAAATAATCAATATAACAGGAAGGCAGCAGAAACTATCGGCTAACTCCCACTGAAATTATTTTGAGCACTGCATTAAAATAGACAAAGCAGATATTTACATAGCAAAGAATTTAAAACAAGTACAAGAAATTAAAGGAAAGTTATTTATTTTGTTGTAGAAAGTCTGAAAAATAAAATTAAATCCTTTATCAGTATTACACATTAATCTACTACATAGTATGTACCACCAACACTTGCAAATTACTTAAATAAAACTGAGAAAGGACCACCAAAAAATGATAGCTCTGAGTATTATTTAAATGCTACAGGCTAGACATTGCAAAAATATTTGCACAATATTAGGAAACACTTATCTACAGCTGCAGTTACTTACCCAATCCCTGCTGTAAATAGTCTCTAGCCTTGATGTGTCCTACCCACTTCTTCATTAAACTGAGCTGCACTTTAACATATCTCAGAGGCGACGTAACTGCAAGTCACATGGAGGGGAGGCAAAAACCCTTTGGGCTGGCCTTTTTTTTTTTTTTTAAATTATGTACTCCTTTCACATGGAAGGAAATAGTTTCTTTCTTTGCTGTTTCCTCCTATCTCACTTAAGATATTGAATAAGGTTTAGTAGTAGCTCTCCATGGCTTTTCCTAAAGAACAGTTTATGCAAAGAGCAATGCTTCTCTCATTAGTTTGGAGCCAAACAGACGCTTTATTACTTCAAAACGTTTTTCTAGGCCAGGTCATCAAATGAAGCCAAGGAAAGTCATTAAATCATAATATAACCCTGGCTCCAACAACAATCAGCATTCTGCCGAAATTTCCAGGTTTCAGTGGACTCAGAAACCTTATTTGGGCAAATACAAACCACAGATTATTTCCTATTATATATCATAAGATTATAATACAGATTAAATAATTATAAATCCACCCAAGACTCAGCACATTGTGTCCATCCTTCTGCCACAGTTATTACTGATTCTACCCTGTAACCAGATGTGTGAAATGCCATTAAGCAACAACAGCTTCATTTATTGCTGAAAACCCCTCACTAATCTTCATCTTTTCAAGCAATATTTATGTATACTACTGGTCACAGAAATCCACGGAGCATCCCTACACACCCCCCTCCCCAAAATTAAAGGTCCTCGTTCAGTTGTTCACACCTAGTTACCTTGTGCCAATGAAGACACCCTTTGGTATCCAAAGTTTTGGCAGGGGAGGCATAAGTATGACAGAGGACCAGTGTTGAGGGATTCTTGATAGTCAAGACACTGAGACATGCACAATCCAGCCTTAACTTAGCTGAGCATAATAAGCAAGAAGGTAAATATGTCCTTGAAGTGCAGCTGTGGGGAAGTAGCTGCCAAGTGTAGCAATTCCAGGAATGTAAACAACGGAGTGTGTGAACGGCAGGTTGTAGAACCTTAGCAGGGCAGAGCAGCAGCAGCAGCGTTTGTATGACAGCCCACCATCACTCCAAGTGATTTGCTTAGATGTGTAAACAAGTAGCTAGTAACCAATGTACTGCTTGCATGTAGAGAAGTAGAAAATGTATATAAGTAGCCTTCTGATCTGTAATAAACGGCTTCACCTGATCATATTGGTCTGTGTGTGATGACCTGTGCCTCCACGGCAGCAGACCAGAGCAGTAGCTATAGATAACCTCAGTGGGACACCAAACCCCATCTCAAACGGCACTGCACACCCATTTATTGGCAATCAAATCACATCACCAAACACTGCTAACCAATGCACGTAAACATACCAGAAATCCACATATTCCAGTTCCTCCCTAAAATCAGAGTGCAACAAACTTAATAAAGTTCACAGCATTGCAACAGTCTAACACCTAAATTGGATACTGTCAATCATGTGAATGTAGGATCAATTATTATCAGTGTTATAAAAATAAAGTGGGAAGTAGGAAGACACATATTGGTAAATACAGCATCTGTAATATGATTAAACTACATATTCTCTTTGATTTACATATTCCCAACAACAAACTTCAAGAAGGTACCTGATAACATGAAAAAAGACAAAATGCATTATATGCAAGAAGTATCAACAATGCTTGGAAAAAATAAAATAAAATAAAATAAAATAAAATAAAATAAAATAAAATAAAATAAAATAAAACAAAATAGGATCTAAGAAGCCCATTTAGCTTCTTATCTATGTCAGTCTACAAAATCATGGAGAAATTGTACTCTCATTATTTTTTAGATATTCCCTGTAACACAAGAACTCAGAGAACCAAGGAAACTGTTAGCAAACAACAAGGAATGCTCTTCCCTAAATGCAAAGTACCATTTAGACTTGAAAAGTATTCCCAAAGGATGCTGAGGATATGAAAAGTAAAAATGTCCAAAAAGGCATTTGAAAAATTAATCACAAATAAGAGCAACCTATACTATAAAAGACAATATCTGAAATCTTCAACTTATCGGAGCCTCAAAAATCCAACAGTGAGTCAATGCTGGGAAGTTACTCAAGTAAGAATCACTGTATGTGCTCTGCTGTTTCTACTTCTTTCTTTAGTATCTGCTGCTATTATTATAATACTTTGATTCAATATGGTTTTATGAGCTGTACACTAACTCAGCATATCTTTCCTTGGTTTTCCTAAACTGAGAATGACTTCCTAAACCTTCTTATTTGCATTTACACAGACGGCATACTTTCGTCTGAATGCTTACATAGTGCTATGATTCACAAAGTGGGATGTTTGAAGTTCATTCATTAAAGACAGCTGAACCTGTACACAGACATAATAAAAATTAAACAGATGTAATTGTCCTTAAACCAATTTCCCTACCATGTAAATTTGGATTTGACTAGTAATCTTATCTCATTGCATGTATTCAAATCAGAGTCCTGTATATTCTCTTCTACTTACCCAAGTCAGCATCTTTTCTTTAATTACATCCTACTTTTTAATCCTCACTGCTCCAAATATTATTATTTGTATATCACTCTGAATATGCTGAACTCTCATGAAGAACATGAACAGACATGAAGAAATTGTATAATACAACACAAAGGAAGTGTTACAGGAACCACTGGAAGACCACTGAGGTAACATAAGAATAAGAAAACTCCTAAGTCTTGAAGGAACTCAGGTGCCAATGGTTCACATGCTGACAAAGCAGGAGACAAATCAAGAAGGAAAAAGACAGCCAGAAGGCCTTAAAAAATAAATAAGATTAAGTTCCTTTGAAAATTTTCACCATTGTCAAGTAGCCAAGAAGTCATTGCTGATTTTGGAAAAGAGTTACCAAAAGCAGATACTGCAGTATATTGGAAAGTAATGAAATAGAAGTAGCTGGAATAAAAAACACTTTTAATGCAGTAGGCATTGGGAAAGAGTGAGCATATACAGTCTGAAAAGTTGAAGGTAACCAACACAAACCCTAAAACATCCCACGGAATAAAGAAAGTCTGAATGGCAAGAAAAATCACCCATTACTGTAATAATGTTCCTGTTCTGTTCAAAAAAGTAGGGGGCTTTTTTGAGCAGGGAATGAGGGAGAGAACAAGAGATCACTCTTCACTCTGCCCCCACAGGGGTCTTGTCTTAAATTGGGATTTTCACACAAACACCACGATAATTTGGCTTCTAAAAATACACCCACACTCATATATATGTGTACATACACATCTTGAAATTACTTGGATGACATTCTATAGTCAAGTTTGGGGCCACTACTGCAACTTTTCTTTCAGACAACATTTATTAGGAGCAAGCTTAACACCTTGAAAGGAAATAGAATTGTCATCAAATTCAGAGTAAATTTGAAAGCCCTTTCTTCTTTCAGTGGGAATACCCTAACCAGTAACATTCTATATGCGTTCAACCCAGTGGGTTTAGACTTATGGTCTGTAAAATAAAATCGCAGGGAGCTCAATTAAAGCATATTGCCTAATTTTTAATCTACTTTTTTACTATCGGCAATATGTAAGAAAATACAGTTCCCAAAGCTTGGTGGCTCCATTTCTGGTTTCTTTTACCAATTCAAAATGCAGACACAGTATTTGCTAATCAAGAGAAGAGTGGTCTATACCTAAGTAGCAACAAAGCAGCTATTGTAAAGCACTCTGCTTCCTGCAACATGATATTTGCATTAAGGCACCTTCTGCCACTCTGAACTATTATCAGGCATTACACTAATAGCCCTTCATGTGGCTGAGCTTGAATTAAATTAGTAATGCAGAAATATCACTTAAAATCTGAAAGGGGTGGAGAAATGGTGTTCCTGTTCTTTGGACAGATGCTTTTAAAGTATCTTTCTGGAAATAATGAAGAGAGGATGCTACAGAGAGAGCACCCCAATTCTCTTCTTAGGGATCACCTAATTTAACGTCTGGGGCAGGAGCCTAACATTAAATGCTTTCTAAGTTCTCTGTGCTTATAGGCATTGGTGAGTCAGTACTGGCAAATACTAGGATAACATGCTCTGCCTCCCTTGCTTTCTGTCTGCCCCTCCACTCCCCTGTCCTTGTGCAGGTGTGTCAGGTGAATGCACCACCATCAATGTTGGGAGTAGACTGCTTGGGTCACTGACACAGACCACAGCACACCTTCCAGAACTTTGCTGCAAAAATCACAGTGCTAACAGCTGGACTGCTTTGTACAGTATTCATAATTTCTTGGTTTCTGGATACTAAATAAATTGTAACAGTGCTGTCACTGTCAAAGGTGCAGTTAGTTGGTGCTTTATGGTGAATCGTCACTATTATTTTTCATGATGAGTCAAGCCAGGCAAAAGTATAAATTACAGAGACAGCGGAGGATTTAAAAGCAAGGTGGGTAATAAATGGTTATTATATTTGCCTGAGTACAGTACAGAATTTATAATCAGAACAATTAGCTCTGTCTTCTCCACTAAAATGTTGCTTCCCTCTTTTTCCTGGCCTTCTCCTATTTCACTGTTCCCAAGCTCACAAATATTGATGTAATGTGTGGTTTTGGCTCCCACAGTAAAACCTCTTAGGAGCAAAAAGAAAAGGGCTAGTCCCACACAGCATCTTCTGCACCAGTACAACACCAGAACAAGTGTCCTGAAAGACAGGACAAAAATGGATACATCATTGAAAACAGTAAAAGGTCTGCTGCAACTTCATTCTGCAGTAGAATCCAGCCTGGGCAATTTAGGTGGCTCATTCTACTGTAGACATTCCAGGGAAGGGACTAGAGTATGTGGTATGTTAGGAGAGCCCAAGGGACATACGACTGTTTAGCCTGGAGAAGGCTCAGGAGGATCTTATACACATAAATCCCTGAAGGGAAAGTGCAAAGAGGACGGAGTCAGGCTCTTTCCAGTGGTGCCCAGCGAACAGTTAGGAGGTAATGGGCACAACTGAAACATGAGGCTCTCTGTGAGTATCAGCAAACAGTGTTTTACAGGGAGGGTGACTGAGAACTGGCACAGGTTGCTCAAGGCAGTTGTGAAGTCTCCATCCTTGGAGATACTGAAAAACCACCTAGACATGGTCCTGGGCAGTCTTGACTAGGTGGCCCTGCTTCAGCAAAGGGGGCAGACAAGATGACCTTCAGAGGTCCCTTCCAACTCCCAAATCACTCCATGATTCCGTGAAAACAGAATCCAGGTAAATCAAGTCATCAGTTACATGTCCAGCCTTGAACTGCACAAATATCCAGTAAAGGTCGCTTTGTCATAAATCCAGTTCCCCAAATCAACCTCATGTATTCAACGTCAACCAACTGCTAACAGGAAAACATTATTCCTGCAGAAATACAACTTTATAGAGAGACAGTTACAAGAAGCAGGGTAGAAAAGTTTCCATGAATTTGCACCGAAGAATTAGAAATTTATTTTAAATCAGCATTAAATATAGCAAAACCAATAAACCATTCTTGTAAATGTAAACTGGAAAATGCTATATATAGTTCCAGGCCTGCACTTTTCTTTAAAGTCCTAACATAAAGATTTTTTAAGCACGTTACTTCACACTGCTATGCCCTCAGCTCTGGTTTCACCAGCTCACTACACATCTATCAGGTGGGATGGCTTCTGTGCTTTAAGGAAAACACATAATTATATATTTAATGGCATTAGGTGCAAATTTATACAAAATAAACCAGCAAAGGACTATTTATTTTTTTCTGTCTGTAATAACAGATTCCTGTTTAAACATCATCCAGCTGCCTGAAGCCAGGGATCCTTGTTCACTAGAAACAGGAAATTTTTTCAAAGTTTACACCAGTGACTTTATTTATAAAATTATTCGGTAAACAGGAACTGCAGTGAGGGATACTTTCTAAGGTTTCTCTAGGTATTTTCACCACATTTAAATCACGAAGAGAAGGAAACATCAGAGAATAGGTTAAGTGTAAAAGTGCAGGAAGAATGAAATCTGGCAATACTCAGTGCTTATTTTCCACACATCCTAAATGTTTCATCAGTGAAAAAGAGGAATTTTCTGCAAGCTCTTTTTTGAAAAATTTCTGCTAAGCATTAAATGTGTGGAAAACAAGCTCCAGGCAAATATAACTAGAATCAAAATGTACAATATAGTCCAGAATGATCATATTTTAACGTTTCCCTTTATTTTTCTCTTCTGAAAAGTGTTCAGCTTCCTTGCACCAGATCAATTTCAAGCAATTTATCTATAGATTTTAGCATCACAGATGAAATGGTTTATTGCTTTTTCATAATGAAACTTAAAGCTTCAACATCTCCAGACACAGGGAAAGAGAGTCAATGCATCAATTCAGAGATAAGGAGCTTAAAATTTGAAAGTCACACCCAAAGCACTCTCAGATGCATTACATTTTTTTGTCAGTGCCAGAGGATGGAGGCGGGGGGGGAGAATGAGCAAGTGCTAAATGGAGGAAAAAACCCTAAATGCATCACAAGTGCACACAAATTGCTTTTGCCTATTTTTTCTTTTCCTCAGCATATTAATCTGCTATTTCAGTTTCTGCCTTACTTCTAAGCTGCCTGAATATTAAAAATAAATAAATAAATAAACCCAACCCTGAGTGGAAAATTGAACAAAATGGAATACAAAGCACTTCCCCTCTCTCTTTCTGTGGTTTGGGTATTGCCTAGGCTGGGAGCATCAAAAAGCCCTCATCACTTAGAGGCTAATCGCCATCTGTATGAAACAGCAGACAGTTCACAACTAGGGAAAAACTAAACCCATTCCAAGAGTTAGCTACTCATGCAAAGCTGAGTCATGCTGGGGAAGCCAGCACAGGAACTTGAGCCATTTCCAGCCATGTTCTACCTCCTGGAGACAAAATGAGGCCCCAGGACCTTTGCAGATGTCACTGCAGGACCTGTCAGTCCTGGGCTGCAGTGCCAACAGCGCACTGGGAACGTGTGGATGTGCCATTCCCCCATCTTGAAACAGTGCCATGCACTGAGCCTTCTGATAATGCCAAGAGCAAAATTTAAAACACAATGCCTCTGAGACTGGGATTCAGCTCACAGAGGAGAGTACTTAAAGTAGACTTCTGCAAATGTGTCTGAACTCCCAGCATCATCAGTATATACTGTTAACAACATCAACATACAACTGGAATGCACAGGAAGTTTCAAAACATACCCAAAACCAGGAGATCATTAGAGATCTAAAGGATAAAAACCAGAAACATGTTTCTAAACACAAACCCATTCCTTTCATCTCCCTGTGGTTTATATTAAAGGGAAAAGTCAAGCAAGAGTGTCTCCCTTCAAGGGAACATCAACACAGACTATATATAGACATTTACTCAAAATAGATTTTTACAAAGAAAAAAAATTGCGGATAGCTGTGCTCCAGAGTTCCTGCAGAGCAAACCAGAAAGAATAATTTGTCCAGGCTACAAACAAGGCAATGTCTGCTTAGCAATAGCTGAAAACACAGAGAATCCACAGGGACTCCACCTCAAGTTTGCAACTTAGAAGGTAGTTGCTGATTCCATGATCTCAGCAGCCTCCCAACACAGGGGTAGCAAGGTGATTTCACCAAACTAAAGAAGTAAGAAAGAAAGTGAAAGAATAGCAGCAGAAAGACCAGAAAAGGCCTGTGTAGCCTTTAGCTGAGTGGCCCTTTGAAGAAAAAAAACCAAACCAGACTGAGGTAGAAGAGAATCTGCGAGGCTTGAGGCTATCAGTAACGAAACCATCTCCTGATGTCCACTGAGATGGAACTGCAGTAAATTGGATTTCGTAAGCATGCAAGACAGCAGCAGAGAAATACCTCCACTAGCATCCCTAAGCTTTCTGCACTTAAAGCTCAAGACCCTGAATTTTGGACAAATCAAGAGTCACTAATAAAATTGATGTTAGGTTATTTAAATAAAGAAAAAAAATCCAAACAAGTTTTAGGATAATTACTCCCAGCTTTAGGAATATCTCCTTGTCTCTTTGCCAAGATAGGCACTGGAGTGCCCAAACCCAAAGATGAAAGGTTTTGAACTCCTTTGGGAAAAGGTTCTTTTCATTTCTTCCTGATGTAGCTTGGGGGAGGTTAAGCAGTTCTTACATTCCCTGAAGTTTTTGCAGTCCCTGAAAAAAAGATTCAACAACAACTCTGAAAAAAATCCGAGTGTCAGGAAAGGAAGGAAAATATGCCCAAATCCAGAGACATTAACACTATCTCTGAAACACACTGCAAAACTGGCAACACATTCTGTCTCCCAAGCCCAGAGTGAATATTAAAAGTTAGTTCTCTAAAATCAATTAGAAGCAGCTAATCTCCATGATGAGCACAGAGCCGACTGATGTGGGAAGCAGCAGGACTGAAATAAACTGTTAAAAGCAATATGCCTTTCAGGACTGGTTGTAATATTCCATTTGAAATCCTGACAAATTGCAAGAATTGGACTTCGAGTACAACTGGGCCACCTCCCATCAAAAACAGCACCTGTACAAGAGGATTCAAAGGTGAAAATAATTAGTTTTTCCTTTAAGCTGGTTCCACATAAGTCATTTGCCAATAAACTTTACATCTCCAACCAAGATAAAAGATCTGCTACACTGAGAAATACGGATAGGAAATAAGGTAATCAGAGGTCTGTAAGAAAACAATATAGACTGGAAGAAAACAACAAAAAATTTAACCACACTTGAAGCACAGTTGCTCCAATACAATATTTGGCTTCATTAGCCTATAGAAAAACCCTAACCATCTCAAAATAGTATATCCAAGGAAAATCAGCAAATATAAATATTTAGTTTTTTCAAAATCTATCCAAATTTACAGAATATCAAGAAAACCACGGACAGCTGCAAAAAGATTTTTTTGCTGTTGTTTAAAAACAGATAAAGCGGAATCCCCTGCTTTTCAGTCCAAGTAAACTGGTAAGTCTGACAAAAAAAATGGAAATCAGAGAAAAAAAAACTTTACGTTTTTGTAACAGAATTACATTCAGGGACTAACTTTAATGAAATGCCATTCATGTTTTGTTTGGGTCTTTTTAATATAATATGAAAAAAAAAAATTTAAAAAATTAACCCATAAAGGGATTGATTAATTAATTAAAGGGATTAATTTGAACAAAATTAAGTACTTCTGTTCAGAAAAGTTAAAACATCAGGCTGATCCATAATCATGTTTAATTCAGTCATTGAACTGAAATTACTAATTATTTTATTCACCATCATGCAATGAGATGAAAAGCTAAGGGACATAAAAAAGTAAGAAGGAATAAGAGGAATTTTTAATATGAAAAAGATTAAGAGATAATAAGAAGCTTATTATGCTCCAGCAAAATTTTGTGGTGTGATTCCTAAACTGGAAGAGAAGTGTAAAGTAGCAGTACAGGAATACTTGCAGACAGCACAAAATTGTGATTACTTAGTTCCCCCCCTTGATCTCCAAGGCACTTCAAAGTGAGCCAAGCAATGTAATAAGTAGAGAGTACAGTGACTTGAAAAATTCCAGTGTTAGTAAAAACAAAGAAAAACACACCACAGAAGCACAGACGAAATATTTATGAACTACAGACAGCTCCAAATTAACAGAAGAAGGATCTTAGTGTCAATATAGAGGATACAAAAATGCATAATATGTTGCTGCAGATAACAGACAAAACATGGGAACCATAACGAATGTAAATGTGCGTTAATTTTAAAATAATCCCAGATGTCTGTGACTTGTGCTTCCCTGAGTGTCAAGCATGCCACTTCACTTATAAGATGATGCTGCACAGCAACAGTCAGAGAACAGCAAGAATAGGTAAGAGCATAGAAGAATGTTGACAAAGATGATTTACCTTGGAAAACAGTCAAATCAAATGGAGGTAATAAAAAAATATAAAATAAAAAAACCCAAATAGTTTATAAGTTTCTACTGCCTTTGCATCGTAACACTAGGTGAGAAAACTTTATTAAAGCCCAGCATTTTAAAAGTTCTGCAAGGAAGTATTTTTTTCAGAGAATAAATAATCAAGTCTATGGTCTACATGGTTAAAGCATTGCTAAAATCAATAAATCAGCAAAAATCTATTATATTAGACATTTTTGCAAGCATATCCAGAATCCTAGTAATCAGTGTTATTAGCTGGAACATATACTCTCCAGCCAATTTCTAATTACTAAAAATCACAGTAGGCTTTCCAGGATAGCAGATCTGCCTACTGTAGCCTCCTCCCTCTCAAGATGACAACTTTCAGAAGACGCATATTCAACAAAAAGCACTTGATTCAGCACCTGATTCAGAAAGCTGAAAGCAAGGGCCTACATTTTAGGTGTCCTGGATGACAAAGCTCCTATTGCAGCTAAGGCAGAATTAGTTAATAATCAGTGGAATCTAAACTGAAATGAGCAATTACAGAAATATGCTCTAAAGACATACTAATTTTATTTTAGATACCTAAATTTAGGGCCCTATAAACCCATCATCGAGTCCCACACAGAAATTAGGACAAGCTGAATCCCCATCCTGAGTACCATATATAGTACGTTAACTCTCATATTCCTGAAGGGCACCTTCCAGAATGATAGAAAAATTATTTCCTCTGTTACTCTTAGACACAATTAGATAAAGCCAGCTATACAAAGTAGTGCCTCAAAGCCAGTCTTTTACCATAAAATTACTATTTTCCTCACATTTACCATCAAAAAACCCGTAACTGAATTAAAAGTTTCAAACAAAAGTTTGGATGGATTAAATACAGGTGCTGTCACATGATGCCTGTGCATTTAACATGTGACTCTAGTATAGCTTTATAGTAACCCAGGGCATTTTATACAACCATGCGGCTGAAGAACTGAGAGGCAGCATGCTTAACACCTACAAATTATTTTCCTCAGCAATGTGCATCAGTTTGTCATCAAAAGTAAGGCAGAGGTAAAAACTTGAGCCCAAAGTTCACCTAAGAAAATTTCCTTTTTAATCACAATCCATGATCATGTTTGTAGCCTTGAAGAACTTCATTATGGGAATACACCTGTTCAAGAACCCTTTTAGTATTTAAAAATCCCATTCCTTATAACTGTTAGAACAAAAGCAAACTACCACTGCTCTACAAGCCCACACGTGCACACCAGAGTGCACTCTTAAGCCTCATTTGGTCTCAAGTCTCATCTTGAGAACAATAAAGAGGTTTTTCTAAAAGTATCAACAATCCATCTTCCATCCCTGCAAACCAAACTGCACAAGGAATTACAGCTCTCAGCAGAATTGGTCACTTCCCCATTGGCTTCTGTGCAACAAGGATGGGAGGCTGACTGATCCTCGGAGCCTCCCCAAAGAGGAGGCTCCTCTTGTACAGGCTCCTCTGTAGCTGCTGTGCAACTACACTCCTCTGGCTCTGCTGAGACAATGTAAAACCACCCCCTGAGGCAGAAGCAAAGTGCTGGAGAAAAATATGTTCAGCACAGTGCCCAATATCATTGTGAGGACTCAGCCCTCACCCACGCCACTGAACTGGGCACAGACTGAGCAAAATCCCCCACGAGTTCCTGCTGCGGCGGATGGAGAGGGTGATGCAAATCTCTCATGGGCTGAATTGAACCTCTTCTCTCTCTTCACATAGATTTGGGAGACTGGAAGCTAGCAAGGCAGTAGGAAGAATCTGGCCTTGAGTGTCTTATGTAAAGACTCTGAAGTCAAGGGGCACCTTTCCTTCTGTTTAATAACCTCTAGGTAGGGATGCTCAGAAGTACACACCACCTATAATCTCTTAAAAGGCATCCTTAGTGCAAGCTTGTGCATGAGAAACTAATTGCTAGAAGTGAGCTGATTGTTCATTGAAAGGTAGCATCATCAGCAATAAAGAAAAAATGAAACAGATGAGCTGATTTATCAGCTTTTCATTTTAATTAGCAGGTTTAATGAACCTCAACTTTCCCTTTAACCTCAGCTTGTTTGCAGAAAGACAGGAAAAGTAATTCTGGTGAACAAACAATGGTATTTAGTTACACAAAATATTCTGCAAGCTTGTGCATTACAAATAAACTCAACCTTAAATCTGTGTGTTATGACTAATTTTAGGGCTTGAGTTTTATCCAAAAAAAGAGCATGGAAAAACTTGACACACACACCTCTGCCTTCAAACAGACAAACTAGAAACGGCAAAAGAAGGCAAAACAGTAACTTCTACAAGTTGGGGATGGGAAATTGAGGGGAGAGAGTGGGATTTAAGTGAAATGACAAAATGATTTTTAAAAAAATTAAAATAATTGTTTTAATATAAATTTTTAAAGGTATGTTTTCCTGGAAAAATTGTCATTTAGTCTATATTCCATCTACGTCAGTTTGTGTTAAAAATATTCTCTACTGGGACAAAGAAACAAGAGGAGCACATTAATGTTACTTAGTTAATGTAACTAAGGCTAAAGTTAAGGATTTAATTTTTGCTTTTTCAAGAAAGAGAATGCTAACCAATCACTTAGAACATAAATTTTAAAAATAATAGTTTTAAGAAAGGCAGAATTATCTTTTTGAGATGGATGAAAATAAAAATGCAAAAAGAAATGTTCCTTTTTATTTATAAGGAGTATTGCTAGAGAGCTAACCACCCACTCCACTCCCAGCCCCCGAGTCCAACCCAGTGCAGGCGAGGTCAGAGATGTCTCACTTCACGAAGCTGTGTTGCTGGGAGACTGGGTTAGGCAAACACAAAGAAAGAAGCCAAAAGATTAAGCAAGATGACGACTATTACCATATTTCACAGTCAAATCAGATGACTCTTCAATCCAGGAGAGCTTTAAATCCAAATAACTTTTCAAAATTAATTTGTAGACTCTTTAGAGAAAACACTGTTTGCCCTAAAGTACCAAAGACATAAAAATAAAGTGTCTCTGAAGCTGTTAAAGCTGTAGCCAGAGATTTCTTTTTTCACTACTGTCTTCCCCGGAAGTCTTGATACCAGAATCAAAACACGCTTTTGATGAAGAATGAGATACCGAATGGGCCTAAAGGATTATAAAGGATAACTAAAGACCAAACACTGAACAAGAGAAAAAAAAAACAAAAAGGAAAAAGCCCAAGCATCCCACTTTTCTGAAGAAGCAGGACTTCTAGGCAACAGAAAGGACCTTTCCAAAAGACAAGTTGGCACCTTACACAGCCACCACCTCAAAGTAGACTTTTTTATTGCATTCTTCATCAGTAAAGCAGTTTAGATGGACACAACACAAGGGACTGTGAATGCCAACACGAGCACATCTTCAAAGTGCTCTGACTGCTTCAGCAGCTGCTGGGAGGCAAAGTACCACAGCAAGGAGGAGCTTTGAAGCCCTCATGAGGCTTGCATTTGAGTGCCTTGGAGAAGAAAAACCAAGACTCGTAATATGAACTAATATGGATCACCTGTGGTATTAAAAACATCAGGAAAATGAAAAATCAGTATTTTAATAAAGAATAATGGGACATACAGGGACATCATTAAGAAAAATTATGACATTGCAGTCAGTGGGATAATTCAAGACCTTCACAAGGATAACTTCACCCATGGTCTTCCTCATAACTAGTTCATGTTCAAAAATTTTTTTTTTCCAGCGGTTAAGAATCAGCAGAGGAACTGTGTCAGACATTATCACCTAGTTCTAACAGAGCAGTTGAACAAGAAATGGAAGACCATTTGTGTATGTAAAACACAGCTGTGAATTTACAGAAAGGGGATTTACGAACACCCAATGTTTCCTACAGCAGTATCAGAATCAAAGTGAAATTGTAGGGACAGCTTTTCCACGTGACTTGGAAACAAATATGGGTATGACTGGCAATGAAAAAAACACACTTCAATATAAGAGGAAACCAAAAATGTTATGATAAGAAAATTAAAACAAAAACACAATTAAATTTAATTCAGCATGTCATCTCAAAGAGAAACTACAGCACAAACTCAAGTTGTACTAAGCACTAAGAAAGTGTACTTATACTGAATCTTGTTGTATTTTTAATGCCTTGTATCATCATCTTTTGAAGCAACTGTCATCTGACATTTCTGCTCACTGAAATAAAATGTTTTATAGCTGATGTGGTATTGTTCTCATACATTAAACCATTCCCAAAAAAAGATATTTTATTTCCAAACAGGAAAAAAAAAAGTAATTGAGAGAATTCTTGATTTTCTTAGTTGCAGTCTATCCACAGATTTCAAAAACAATATTAAAATTGTTCCATACCGTGAAGCTGTTGTTGACATTTTTTGTGCTTGATTCAGCTACACTGGCATCTGACAGGTCAACTTCATCAAATATTAGAGACTGTGAAGGGAAAAAAACCAGAAGCATTAAATTAAGTCTGAGTCCACTTTCAGGTATGCTTACAAAATGTGCTTTAATTTCATTCTGTCTATTCCAATTAGAAAATAAATATAGAAAATAAAAGTAGTGAAAAAAATAGAACACACTGATGATGTGATAAAATTTCATAGCTGGTCCCTAAATACAGTCCTACTTGCTATCTAAGTGGTACATGAGAGCATAAAAAAAGAGGCTCCATAATTATACTGCTTTAAAATCTCTTTTAAAAGAAGGGGTTTTTTTAGATAGATGAAGCTTTAGAGTGTCTAAATGCAGTGTCAGAGGAAAGAGATTCACAGACAGTAAAATGTATATTAATTATTTAGTTTTAGGATGGAACTCTAAAGTCACGTAGGAAGCTGTGATATAGTATCCATATGAGAAGATATATCTCAAAGGCCTGAAGACATCCCCTCCGCTATTTTGCTTGATGTCCCAACAAGACAAATATATGTCTACTCCAAACACTCCAGCCTCTGGCAAAGGTTCAGTTAGGTTCTGTTATGCTCTTGATGGGTTTGGTAGCACAGAAGAACAGTCCAACAAAAATGCCTGGTTTATTAGCCATGCTGTTCCTCTTCCATGCCACAGGAAGGAGTATCGACGTTGGGGAGTCCGGATTCAGCATTAGAGTATTGGCACAACTGCCTACTCACACCACCGTATTTCCTCATCTTTATCATAGAATCACAGAATGATTTTGGTTGGAAGGCACCTTAAAGATCATCTAGTTCCAAACCTCCTGCCACGGTTCAAGTTGCTCAAAGCCCCACACAACCTGGCCTTGAATATTTCAGGGATGGGGCATCCACAGCTTCTCTGAGCAGCCTGTGCCAGTGTCTCACCACCCTCATAATAAAGAGTATCTTTCCTATACCTAACATCCACATCTCTCCTCTTTCAGTTTAAAGTAATTTCCCCTTGTCCTATCACTAGAAGATCTTGTAACAAGCCCCTCTATACAGCTCTCCTGTAGCCCCTTTTAGGTACTGGAATGTTGCTGGAAGGTTTCCCTGAAGCCTTCTCTTCTCCAGGCTGAACAGCCCCAACTCTCTTGGCCTGTCCTCATAAGAGAGGAGCTCCAGCCCTCTGAGCATCTTTGTGGCCTCCTCTGGAAATGCTACAACAGTTCCATGGCTCCCAAGACAGCAAAGGCACAGACAGACCTGTTGGAGTGAAACCAATATAGACCCAAAAGTGTGCAAATATCCCATATTCCTTATCTAGCAGGGTAGGCTCACATTTTCAAAACACCTCAGCATCAATTTGTGATTTGAGGCTGCCCTTCTCAGAGCTGTTATCTGCCATGCTTATCCTTTATATGAATGGCTCGTGGTCACACCAAGTGCAGAGAGGTGTGACAACAGAGGGACTGCAGTGTTTGACTCCCTGGAGCAGTGATGCTTTCCTTGATTCATTAGAGCCACACAACTGCGCAGCTACAGTCCTGCAGGCCCAGAAGGAGAGATCTCTGTGCCTTTACTAAAAGTTTTGTTGAGAAAACCAGGCTACAGAAGACAACGGAGACCTGAAGCACCTCACCCAGAGCTCCCGTGAGATGCTGCAACCCCACAGGGTAAAGCAAAGTGGCACCCAGCGCTATGGAACAGCGCAAACTGAGTCAGCCCAACAAGACAAAATGCTCTTGGCCCTGGCCCTGTGGGGGAGGAAGGAAATGCCTTTCAAAAAGAAGACAAGTATTCCCTGATGCCCACCCCCAATTCTCCCATCAAAAAAATTCGATTGATGTGAAACAGCTTTTTCCCTTATATATCAGTTTTGGCAGAAAATCAGCCTATCTCGATTTCACAGAACTATTCGTAAGGGCATCAGAGCAGAAGAATTTTAATAGAACTCAGTTTGAGGGATAACTTCTTCGCATTATCCAGTTTTTACCTTTTTTTTGACTGTCTGAAAGCCACCTCCCCAAAAAACCCCACAACTCCTTAAAATGAGTTTGTCTGAATAGCCAAGAACATTAAAATAACTGTGATAAACTTAATAAAAAAACCCAAGAGAAATCACCAATCTTCCTTAAAGTTAACACACTACATCCTATCTACAGCAGTTTTTACATAAAACAACCATGAACAAATCATTAAATCATTATTAGTGAACTTATAAACTTATAAACCTAAACAAAAAAACAAAGTAAATGGTATTAGGCGTTAATAGCATAGAATTACCTTTGAATCCTTAGCATAGTAAAGGGTGCGACCTCGAAGTTTGAAATAACGTTTTTTCCACCTTTGAAAAGAGCTGGTTTGCTTCAGTAGTAATCCTTCTTTTATACTTGTCTGAAAAATATTGAAATAGAGAAACCAAGGTAAATACATGCAAAAAATAACTACACGTATAGATTAAAGTTATGTTCTTTAAAATTTATGTTACACCTCATGAAACTGTGAATTTAAACTTTCATTTATTCACATTAAATAGAGACTAATTTTTTGGACCACCAGATTTTTCTTTTTCTATTTTTTAAACAATGACCATGTTGGCAAAATGCTAATTTCACATGTAAATTGAAAAGGCAGTCAAGAGGCATATAATTATTCTGAAGATACACACCAAATAATTCAATTGTCTAGATAGCTGCAAACCCACAAATATTGAAGAGAACATCAAGTGACAGTGGCACAACTTAGAAAAACAGGTACTAAAGCCATCAACACAAGGTAATTTCCAGTTTCAAAATTGATTATGTTGAGAAGAAAAACAATTTTCACACAGACACTAATTCAACAAGGAACTTAAATGTATCTGATTCAAGTATATGATTTACTTTAAAATAGAGGGAATAATCCAGTAAGATGCAAGTCATGCAAGACTTTGAGTGTGTTGCTGAACTGAAGCCTTCAGCATGAAATCAGCTAACCATTAGAGATAATTATCATCTGCAAAGTGTGAGAACAGTAACAGATAGGGATATTTTTATAACAGAAATATTTTTAGGCAAAAAATGACTCGTTGATCCAAACCTTTCCGTTGCAGACTGAACCCTGTCTATATAAAGCCCATTTTTTGAAATGGGTAAGAGACAAATCAGTGTATTTTAAAGGTGTATGCTGCTTTCACCAGTGTGTGTGGGATTCATCCAATTAGAGAAATTCTCCACTTAATCAGATAAAACAACATGAACACATCATACTAATTGTACAGGTCCCAAAATAAATTTTCTTCATTTTGGAAGCCTACAAGAGGTATGAGAAAACGCAAGTACATTTGGATATTATATTCAAAAATTACTGTTTTCAGAATATTTCTGATTTGTAATGTAATAACGTGATGAGAATCTTATAATACAATTTCTAGACAATATGATACAAACATCATTTGAAGTTGTTCTAGAACTTTTAGAAACTTAACCAAGACCTGACCTAAAGTTCATAAATATCTTCTACTATCAGATGTCAAATTCACCTTAACTTTAATGCAAGTAATAACACAGAAAAAGCAGAAAGCACTTTACTGTTCCTACCATTTCCTTGAAATGAGAAACAGAGATCACACTCTTCATTTAGATGGTCCTAGCGTCACACACCAAGAATATGGTCCAATGATCACAAAGCAATGAATAAATGATCTCAAAAAAGCAGCCCTCTCAGATCAAACCTTGTAGCTGAAAGTTTAGATTTGTCACAGTTTACTTCACATGCCAACAACCTGGACCAATGGATTCAGTCAGCCCTCCTGCTCTAGCTGAGGGGTAGTAATTCCCAGTGCAAAAGGTCTGCTCACCACACACCATTTTAAGAGAGTTTGCAATTTTCTCATCAGACCCCAAGACAAGCTAGTTTTCCATTATTTAAATAGATTTAATCAGTTAGCAAATACAAGCAGTTATTCAAAGCTGTCTGCTGCAGCCTTGCAGCACCTGTGCTTCGTATCGCTCTCTGAGATTTTGGAAGCTCATCACAAGGCTGGGAGTAGATGACTTGTGTGTTTACCAAGGGTCAGAAGATGCTAAGGCCAGAGAAATAGTTCCAAGGAAATGGTACTCCGCATTCATGACAGACACTGACTTACTGGGAAAATTTCAAGAACGGAAGAAAATCCACAGTCCTTAAAATGTACTAGGTCCATATATTATGTTGAATACTTTTGGGAATTTTAAACTCTGTTCAACGAACAAAGCTCCCTAAAACTTGAGCTATGACTCATTAAAGAGTTAGTTAACTCTTGCCTGTAATTCTTCTGCCTACATAAACAATTTTCTCTTATTTGTACTCACCCCTTAAACACCAATATCCCTAATGTCAAACGAATAACTTCAAAATAAAATCTATTTTGCAAATCAGCCATTTGAAATAAACTTTCTAAAGCTGGCAGTTAATAACCTTGCAGGCTCTACAGAATGTATTTTTGCATCAAATTTTTTTAAAAATCTGGCAAACATTTACCCAAGAGTATAAGCACTTAAAGTACACACCTGAAGTTTTCATTTTACCACAAATAAATATAGTGGGCTGCGGTGTGAGCATCTTAAATAAACAATTCCACGGCTGCAGGCACCAAAACTGAGCACAAATCTTTAGCCCAATATCCTTAATTAACTTTGTTTAAACATTAAAATGTCTAAAATTCTATCAGCCAATTGAGTCATTAAGTCATCTGATAATAATGCTTTCCTGAATCTGTACCCAAGTTAGAGCATTTCCAGTAATTTGAGATTGGAAGGGACCTGTCAGGTTGTTGAATTTGGGTCCTCATTATTGCCTACAAACAGGTAACGTGAAGTTTTTCAAAAGCATTGATCAGGCTATATCTACACCTTAAGAAGGTATTTAGTTCCTTTTTTTCTCCCCATGGCAATTAAGACAGTGCTCCAAGATCTCACTGTTCTGAGAAGCTTTTTCATAATTAATCTCAGCTGGATGTTAAACCCGAAGCATAAGCAATAATCACTCCAATTATATTAACTACTTTCCTACTGTAATTTAAGAGAAACAAGAAGTACAGATCCCACAGTCCCACGCTACTTCTCACTTTCACAGAATTACCTCTCTTCAATTTGCCAAAACCTCTGAACTTCCCCCTACTGCATCTCACCTAGAAATACACGGTCCCTCCAGAAGTGTGGGACTAGAATTACAACAGAAGAGAACCCCTAATATTTTAGCCATTAGTAAAGGAAATTGATTGGCAATATTACAATCACAACATTACAGTGCTCCATTGTGGTATATTTTCCAGAGGAAATCTAAATACAAAAATCACAGCCATTTTTCATAAAATTAAGGAGTGATACATATGTATAGATTATCCAAGAATGTCAAATGCTACCTTGCATCTCCAAAATCTCAATGACAAGACAAAAAAAAAAAAAAAAAAAAAAAAAAAAAAAAAAAGATTTGTGGGTATTTGGATCACTAAAAATCAGAGACATCATCTTTTGTATCAGTAGCTTTTAAAATGTCCAGTTTTAAATGTCCAGACTAACAGGTTTTTTGTTTTTCTTCAAAGGAAACCAACCACATTGCCTTACTTCTAATTCGCTCACTTTGTAAAGCCCCACATTTCTGCAAAGATTTTTTTTCTACTTCTGTTGCTGATAGAAAGACACAAAGAAAGGAGAAAATACTCGGAATTTAGAAAACAGTAAACTGATTATGGACCCATTATTGGCCAACTGCAAACTAAAACACTGAATGATTAAAGATAAAACAATACCCTCTAGTTCTTTTCATGTAAATAGTTGGACATGCTGCTCAAAACGGGTCAGAAAAGTGAATAAAAGAACATGAGGAAATTTCTGAAAGTGAGTAGGATGAAAATGAGAACAGGAAAGACCATAAAAAACAGGGCAGTCAAATGCAAACGGGAAATTAAAAGGGTGAAGAAGAATTTTAAGATAACCTTGCAACAGATGCTCATGCTGAGACTGAAATGTTCGTAAAACTTTGTAAGATGAAACACAGCTAGCTGGTTGGCAGGATCATTTTCCAACAGAAGTATGAAAAGGATACTCAAGGATAAGAAGGTCACAGGAAAGAAGCTCATCAAATCCTCAGCACCTGTCTTTAGCAATGAAGATGATGAGATGGTCTCTCACACAGAATGTTCTCCATAACACCACAACAGCTTCATTGACACAGAGGGCACACACAGGAAGTACTAGAGCAGCAAATCACTCAGTCATGTGCACCAGGTGACAATGACCTGGGAGCCTTGGAGGTCCCAAAAGGACCACTGATACCAACATCCACTCCTGGTAAGACAGTGGAGTCCATATAACAGAATATTGCTGAGCCCACACATATCCAACTGGAAAAAGTCAACAGAGCTTTTGTAAAGAAAAATAGTGCCCTGCTACCTACCACGAGTTCAGGAGGCATACAGGAAAGCATGTGGACAAATTAAGATCCTGTAGACCTGGATTTTCAGAAAGCATTTCACAAGGCTTCCCACCAAAGGATACTGAAGAAATATTATTAGAACTGAATTGGGGAAAAGGGCATGTTGTGAACTGAAAGCTGCTTCAAGGAAAAATCTAAACTTCAGTAACATTCCCACATCAGCTTTAAGTGAAGAAGAGATCTGGGAGTCACAGTTCACAGCTCTCTAAGCTCAACCACAGGCAGAAATGCCAGAAAACTTTGGCTATCACTAAGAAAAGCAACAAACCAAGACAGCATATAATTTTGCTGCTCTGTAACACTGTTGTACCAGACAGTTCTGCTCTCTCTAAATCAAGAAATGGGGTTAAGAGAAGGTACAGAGAAGGGCAACACAAATGATTCACAGAGCAGTAGCTGCCTTACAACAAGAGAGACTGAAGAGCAGAAGACCAAGGGGGTGATATGAACAACGTTTAAAAAATAATTAAGAAAATGTAAGGAGACTCCAGAACTGTAGATCACCAAAGCCCACAATATTATAACAAGGAAGAATATGATAAAACTATATTGAGATCAGCTTAACAAAGAAAAAGTAGCACATCTTTACATAGCAGGTAGTGATTTCATTAAGCTTGCTGTCACAAGAGATTGTACAGGCAGACAGCATCAGCAAGTACAGAAAAAGGAATAGACAAATTCAAGAACAGTGTATCTGTATGTGGTCCCTTGAATTTGCCACGGGGAGGAACCATGGGAACGGATGGCCACCAGACCCACATTTCTTTTTCTATTCCACTGCTGAAAGTGGATCATTATGTGACCAAGTAAAGAAATTCACAGGTTGAATTTCTCCTGCTACGTAGACAGCAACACTTTTGCTTTCAAGTCTGATCTTTGTATTTGCAAGTGGGCCTAGGCCCTCATTTACCAAAACAATTACTATTTGGATTGTTGACAGACCAGGCCATTAAAGAAAAGAAAAAGAAAAAAGACAGAATGAGAGAGAGAGAGAGAGAGAGAAAGAGAGATGATATGATGATACTCCTTTATATTAACTCTCTCCTGTGATACTTCCTATTCCTATGACTTTGCCAAGCTGAGCACCAAAATAAAACCAACCCTCTTCTTTCTAGTATTGCGGACAGTTTGGAACATTTTCACCATCTGCACAGCTATGGCTTCAGGCAGACAGTGCATTCATTACAAGGTAAAGTCTCACCACTCTTATTAACTCAGAGCCGCTTAAAATATTCCATGTGTTCAGTGGATTGAGAATTATTTTTATTATTAAAAATGTGACAATCAAGCACTTGATTTATATTAAAATTATGACTCGGGAACTCCAAGCCTGTGATTTTCTTGACAATCTCTCTATAGTAGCTTCCATTACTGTCACTTATGCTGACAGATTTTTCATTAGTTATGTCAAAATAAAAATAGATTTTATCTACCAAGAATAAAAACCTCATCAGTGCAAGGTTACATTTTTATTGAAGATTCCTGCTCACAGTGAGGGAAGCCTAACATTTGAAAAGTAAAACTAAAGAGAGAATCTATTAATTTATACAGCTAAAAAGCATCAAAATAAATTTGAAAATCAGTATGTTGACCAAGTAACATTGCTTTCATGTCAAGAAAATCTTAATAAAAACAAGTACCACCAAGTACTGGTAGCTCAGTGGAACAAGTGGAGCTGTACCATGGGGTGCCTAAAGCACTACACTTGCCTCAACTGAGATGCCCCAGGCTGCTGCAGCTGCTAACGTATCCTCCAGCTTACATCAGTGACAGAAATCACAAAATGCAGCAAATTGCACATGCTCAGTCTGACATTGTTGATGACAGTTATCTCTGTCCTACTAAAGGAAAAAAACCAGACAAGCTAGCTTTGAGAAAACAGCTTTCCAAAACCTCAGAATGAAAGCCAGATACACACCCCACCAAAACACTAACTTGTGATTAAGCATCACCATTTCTGTGTAATAATAAACGGTATGCTTCTTCAAAGTTATTCTTACACTCCACATTTTCGGGGTCATTGATGTGGATGGACCCTAGCCTAAGTGAAACTGTAATACAAACAAATGCAATTATACAGCTTATGTAGTGTGTTTCTTCCTCAACCTCCTTCTCCCTTCATGATCCCTTCCAGCCTATGCCAAGGAAAGAGATTTTTGCACTATTATTGTTAAAATAAATAATAATAAATAAAAAAAGCTTTCAGCTTCCTCTAAGTGGAATATATGGTAATGTAGTAAGACATGAAGTAAATATGAAATTACAGAGAAATTGCCATAATAAAAATACCTTGGGTAGCAACGTGAAATGCAATTAGCAGACTGATTTAAAAATAGAGGTTGTAGCACATATCAGAAATGAGTAAGATATTGCCATAATAGGATGAAACATTACATGGGGAATTTAAAAAAAAAACACGAACAAATAAAGGAACAAAATCCCTATTTTAGATATAAAGTTGAAACTAGATTGAGAATGGAGAAGAAACTATCTGCAGTTAGTTCAAGTATTTAAACTCCTAATTTCCACTCATGTACAACACGTTGCTCTCACGCTCTGTTCTCATTAATCAGGGCATGAAACAGCAGCAATACACTCAAAAAGGATAAAACACTTCATAGCACTGCAACTTGGTGCCAAAGATTTAAGAGCCTTGGTGCTGTAACACAACTCAGCTAACTCCAAGCACTATTTCACAGCTACCATTTGGAGCTTCAGGAGCTGTTTTAAATTACACATGCTCTGAGCAGAGAGATTTAAACCAACTAAGTCTAACTGGTTTCGAGACAGAAGAATATAGATGGTACATACTTCAGGAATAAAAAATATAAAATATAAAACCCATGATAAAGAGTCAAAGCATTCAGCTGGAAATTTTTTTTTTCCTTTACCAGAGTCATTTAGACTATGAACTGAAGAGGAGGAGCACCCAACACACCTGCCAATCAGTAAAGTATATGCAGTATAGGTCCAAAAGAAACCATTTTGCCATCTCACACAGCAAGATACAGAAAAAATCCCAATACATTTCCACCGAAAAGAGCAAACATTCTCTATTTCTATCCAGTGTTACTATGCAAATAACAGTTGACCAATTACTTGAGGAAATTACAAAAGCACTATATAATTAAAAAACCTAAACACCACTACCTTTTAAGTGATCCTTTCTTGAAAACAAACCTGAAGTTAAGCTTATCATAACAAACCTTCTGTGTTTTTAATCTTGCAGTTTTCATTTTTATAATTTTGAGAATGTTTAAACAAATTCCAGTGATGCTGTCAGACTTCCTAGGAGCTACACTTGGTAGAGAGGAACCCACACAGAGCCACGTGAGCTTGTGGCTCTTCAGGGAAAGCTGAAGAAGAGCCCGTTTCCTTTTTGTAGGCTTTTTCCACACCTCTATCTGACTTTCACTGATCAAGTTAGGAAAGAGAAAAAGCTTTTAGCAACGGAAGTCACACAAGGTCAAGAAGAACTGTAGAACAGAATAGAGCAGTCTAGTTGAAAGGAACCTAGAGGCTTCATCTAGTCCAAAACATAAACATTGTAAACATACAATTTCAGGAAATTTTAGTATCACGCAAATGTATTTTTAAGAAGTTCTTAGCATCTTTATATTTATCACTTCTATGAAGAGAGGAAAAATTTAAAAATACCATCCCATTGGTTCACTCCTTAACCTCTTCTAAATTACCAGTCATTGTCATACAGTGATTGGTCATTGCAGTTGGGATCTTACTCAATACTCAAGTCCCCAGAGACAACTGACACCAGTTTCACAGATGCCATTGCCCTGTGGTCTGCAAAATCCTGTTATGTTTAGAATTAGAAACAGGGACGTTTATTAACTGAATAGCCAAGCACTCCTGAAGGTCTATAGTGTTTTTTGATGCCACAGATACAGACATTACATACTTTAATTCAGTGGCTGAACTCCATCTGAAGTCTATATTGGCCCAAATTTTGGTTTACTCTATGGCACATAAAATCCTGGATACATACTAATCATTTTTTGAATTACATTTTCTAGTACTCTCCCAGTAACAGTCTTAGTTTAATACTCTACTTCTAAAATAGCTAATTCAACAAAACATTTAATTCCATAATAACTCAAAAGTAAGGCTCTCTTACCTGTATATATGGAGAAAAATATTAACATACTTCCCACTATCAAAAAATTTATCCTTAAGTGAGAAAGATGCCAACCTAATTTGAGTGATGACAGTAAAATTATACTAGTGAAATATGCAACACAGAAAAGACTGATAATGTCCAGCAGCAAGCACTTAGCTAATTTATTACAGATAGTAAAAAACCTTTTTGGTTGTCATAAAAAATATTTAGAGAAATAGAGGAGAGCTGCTCCAGACTGGAAATTTATTCCCAGTTTGACTACAGATTTTATGTGTGACCTAAGGCAAATCAGTTACTGTGTGTTCTGTGATCTCCCCACTGAAAAAAACCACCTTCTTTATTCTTCTCCACAAGTCTTGTTGTAATTTCTTACCATTTTACTGAGCATCTCACTAGAGGTGGCATTTCATTTTAATCAAAAATGTTCATAAATGGTTTTTTGAAATATAGGGACTTCACAAGTAATAAAAGTGGAAGTAAAAAACATTCACAATTCCTATCCTTATAGATGAGAATTATAGGAAAGAATGTTGAAAAGCACAGACCTGTAAACAAAGCTACAGGACAAAAGACTGCATTTTGAGACACAAAATAATTCAGAAGTTTTTTAATACTTGTACTCTAACTAATTCCGGTACTGAAGGTTCAGGTTTAATATATTTACAACTAAGGAGCATAGTTGTTGCAGAATCACAGAACTGCTGAGGTTGGAAGGGATCTTTGGATATCCTTATAGTCCAGACCACCTCACAAAGCAGAGTCATCTAGAGCAGTTCACCCAAGGACATCTATGTCCAGTACAATTTTGAGTATCTCCAAGGACAGAGATTCCACAACTTCCCTGGGCAAATGTTCACTCTATTTGAGTGTTCAGTCACCCACAAAGGATAACACATATCAGACCCCCCTTCCGTTCTGTATACTAACAGAACATAAAGAGCCTGTAATTACTTTTGAATTCACATTCCCTTTGTGACCAGGCCCATTCATGTACATGCTATTTTCTCTCATTCACAAAACACAGTAAAGCCTCATCTTCAAAAACAAACACCTCTGACCAGAATGGGGCAGATCAGTACTTCTCAGTGTTTTATACAATGTGGCTCATGCTTGTCTATCCATCAAGGAGCCTCTTCTCTGGCTCTGTATAGGCTCCAGATCTTACTACACGCCCAAACCCTCAAGCTGTGAATACAACACAACTCTTCACTTCAATCCACAGGAAAATCAGAAAGTGGATCCCCTTCAAACATATTTCTGGGCACAGGAAGGAGAAGGAGGTAACTGGACACAGCATGGACCTACCAAAAGTAAATCATACCTGAACACTGGGAAATCTGTTCTAAAACTCCTGCATCATACAGAAGAATAGCATGTCCCATTCCACTTGGTGTTCAACCACTCTTATTGCTAAAACACAACGAATATAGCAGTAACTCACTTTTCTCCTTTGGCAAGTTGAGCTCTTAAATATGAACTTTGCCTTTAAACAGGTTGATGGTAATTTTTTCCATCTAAAAAAATTAAATTGCTATTAACAAAACAGCCCTAATGTAAAACTAGAAACATGGGATAAATGTGCTAGAATAAAACTTGACTATAGGTGTTGGGGTTTTTTCCTGTTGAGGAAAGTACTTACTATACAAAGAAATTTTTGGTTTTATAAAACCTGTCAATTTATATATCCATTGTATAAGAGGATTTGGCACCTTGAAGGTAACAGCGTTCATGTGCTTTACAGCATGCTTGCTTTCAGATTGTGATGCAATAGCTACTTTCTAGGGGAGCTAAAAAAAGGCAAATTCTACTTCAGCTTCAGTAAAACCTCAAAAGTATTCTGAAATCTTTGTTTAACAGTGTATTCTCCATACCCACTAACAAAATCAGAGGCTCATAAAGGACCTAGAAGAGGCATAGAGAGATCTTTCAGTCCACATTCTCCTCCAACGTAATACTAACTTTATACAAATTTCCAGGAACAGTCCACACATCATCTTATTCACATGTTCCATTTTATTATTTGAAACCTTTTTTGGCCCAGAACCTTTTCTGCATCAGAAGCCAGAAACACATGAACAGCAGAGAGGCTGCATCTCATAAGCCTGCACTCATTGCTTCTGTAGAGAGAAACTTCACATGCTCAGTTTCCAATCATAGAATCCCTAGACAGAATAATGGGGCTCTAAAATCTGAGTTTTCACATGACCTGTCATTACAAAAATATACCAGTCTTCTTTTCTTTCTGTTTGAATGAAGTCTGCATCTGCCTTTGTCAGCTATCCCTGAACTATTCCCAGAAGACATTTTCCTAAGATGTTCATAAAGCCCTCAGTTACAGAGATTTTCTACCACTAAAATGGATTCCCCTGTGTAAACCTTTCTCGTTGCACTTTAAACTCACAGTGCTGTAGTAGGACAATGATACAGATGTAAAATATCAATAAATTAACTCAAAGACTACTAACTCACAGTATTTTGTAAGGACAAAGCACTCAACAGGACAATTTTTCCTCATGCTCCAACTTCCTTTTGTTAAAATCACACTAACTTTTCAGCAGAAAATATTATGAACACACAGCTATTACGTAAGTCATAAGGCTGTTCTGCTTTTTGACCAAGCTAATTTACAATCAAGCAATCAATGCCCAAACCAAATTTACATCTAGAAGTATTTTCAAACTGAACAAAGACAGAAAATTGCAGATGGTTTTCTACAGAGGATGTATGTTATGGAAGTCTTCTATCCTGTCATGTACTAAGATTAGGCTTAACACACAGCCCTAGAGACAGACATGGTTACGCTCTGTGAAATCTCTCAATGAAGTACCATCTTCAACAGCTTTTATGAGCGAGAAGCTCTACTCTCCTCTGGCACATGGATAAAGTGTCCTATTTATTTTACTGGCCTTTCACATAAATGTGAAAAGCATGGAAAATATTCTTTAAAAATAGATATGGTTAATCAGATTTCCTCTTATATTTCCTAATCATGTTTCTTTGGTATCTACTCTCTTCTGCTTAAAATACTTCTACTCTCATAATTGCTTACTTGTGTTTAATACAGGTACAATAAACTTCTGAGATTCATCCCACTTCTGAGCACTGAGTACTTAAGGAACATCTGCAGTTGCCCTCTTTTCCCCATGACAAGAGCTGGAGGACATTGAGAGATACACCCTAGAAAATCTTGCTCATCCTGTATCCTGTGCTGTGACAGTCCTGGAAGAGAGGGTGCAACCACTGTGCAGCATTTCAGGTCAAGCAGCAAACAAGAGTGAAGTCTGAGCTGAGACAATACCCTCAGATGCCGCAAGGACTGACGCACAACAGGCTTGTCTTGGGACCATTAATTAGGAGCAGAAAGGCAGGGCAGGTCTCCTGAGCACTAAACCCACCAAAACGTCTGAGCCAGAGCACCCCATTATCTTTGCACTTGAGGCTGAGATACATTAGAACTTTCTCCACATGTAGAGAAAGCTACAGAAAACCAGCTAAAAATAATTTAAAATATATTAATCAGATGTGAGCTGTATGATGAAAATTTTAAAACTACAGGATGATCTTCAATCTTCTTCAAACTAGCCAGGCTCCAAAGAATAGGCTAGGTAATAGTGGTCTTATGCTATCTTAAATGCAAGAAAAATAATTGTAGCTACCTTTTACAATGTTTTTCTTGTTAGAAAACCCCTTTAGGTGTAATATTTTAAGAAAAAAATTTAGTTGAAAATGTCCTCTGCACAAAGGTACTGTGAGTTTATTAATTGGTTGTAGACAGTAGATAACGGTGCTGATCACAAGGACCAGGATGAAAGAAAGTTGACAGTGAAATGAAGGCACCCATATCAAGAGTCAAGTTTCTGAGTAATCACCTGAACTTATCACTCAGTTCTTCCAACCAGATTCTTGATATGGTCTTATACCAACAAGAAGTCTGGGAGTAAATGTGATTAATATACATTCCCCCCCCTTCCCTTCTGTTTTTTTTTAAAACACCAAAGAGATGCTTCTCAAAGAATTAAGCCATCTGTACACTGCATAACTTTCTATTTAAGCTGGTTATTGTTGTGATTTTTACAGTTCAAATATAGATTTTTTTTTAAAAAATTATTATTACTTATAATCCTCTATTTGAGGCTCAACTTTAACAGGGTGATACCTTAATGAAAAACACAACTAAAAATTAATATTCTAATACAGAAAGCACAGTGACCGAAGGCAGGGAAGTGTTTGCTTTGCAGGTTAGTAGGTTCTTTAAAAATAAGTTTTATAGTAGTTTTACTTTCTGCTGCTTTAAAAGCCAATGATGAAGGCAGGATGCTCCTGCTGTGACTTGGAGCATCCTTTTGATGCCATTTATATTTGAACCAAAAATGGGCTGAATCTGGTCCAGGGCACAAAACAAGGAGTTATCACCCCAAAGAGCAGCTTTAAACAATCCAGTTCTGAAAAGGATTTACTAAAACATCCTGAGGAAGGAATATGTCAGTTTTAAACTAAGGAGCAACAAAAGTTATATTACTGTTTGAATGCCAAAAGGAGACAGAGACAGTTAAATGGAGAAAGGCGGTGTGATGCATGAAATGAGAAACAGGATTCTTAACGCAGAACTGGCACAAAAGAAGGGCAAGGAAGAAAAAGATTAAGTCAAGCCTCATTGATAACACACAAATCAACAAGGGCCTCTTGCAGTGTGAGCCTACATCCTCCAATTTACAGCAACCATTCAGACATGCTATGAATAATCAAGAGCTATTCATATGAACAACAATATTCATTACGAATAACAAATAACTGAGAAAAACTA
Source organism: Acanthornis magna (assembly GCA_036785705.1). Taxonomy (NCBI): domain Eukaryota; kingdom Metazoa; phylum Chordata; class Aves; order Passeriformes; family Acanthizidae; genus Acanthornis; species Acanthornis magna. The sequence continues at coordinate 23,803,209 of JAWUZG010000090.1, forward strand.
TACTTTGGAGTCTCTGCATATATTGGTTATCACTGGATACATGGTGTCCCTGAAATCATACAATTCAGTTGAGCTGTTTAACTCGCCTACCTAGAAACATTTTCAATAAGCAAACAGGATCAATATCGAACCACAAAGAGAATGTGCATTATCAAGAGGAGGGACATCTTTCCGGATAAGCAAGCCCTACCAGTATGAAACAGGAGACTGCTTACCAGTAGTGAGGAGATGTACTTTATATCAAAATAGAACATTCCTGTTCTAAGGACAGCTGGAAACTGGTTCTAACCACTGGTCTGAAGAAGTTCCACAAAAAATTAAAAATACAACCAATTTTAAAATTCCACTAGCATTTCTCTAGTATGAAAAACAATAATCTGTAAGCTGTGTCCAATTAGAGTATAAATGGATATATAAACAGTAAAAACAGGGGAAAAAAATAAAAAAGTGGAAAGCACCATTTATTTCAGAACAATTTTTAGGTAATATTAATACAGAATTTTTTTCCTGTCTCTAAAGAATGATTCATGTACTGTTATCTACAAATCAGAATTTGAATAATAAATTATGACCACTGACCATCCTTTTGTATTTTATGAAGATCAAGACAGGTTCTTGAAACTGACAGAAGAAAAATCCCTCTCCACAAACTGCCCTGGCATTCTACATGACGCTAATTTTTACAGGAAAAGTGCAGCAGTTAGTCCAGGTCTCAGTGGTTGACAAAGACTATAACTAATCCTAGAAATTACCTTATATAATTGCACTAATAGTGGGGATGGAGATAGCATGGAAGTAATCTGTAGGAAGGAATAAAATATCACCTTTCCATGGACACACATATAGGTGAGAATATACAATCCCACAACCAAATGAGTTCACTTATAATGCAAGACACAAAGACAGCTCCACTACCAAACTCAGTACTACTTGTAAGGAATTTTGATGCGATTTAAATTTAGATATGACAGGGATGATTTGAACTTCAAAGGAATGTCATTAATATGCACAGAAATTATTTAATCCTTTATAATATCTAAAATGTATCATTATGAAGCAAGAAATCACCCCAAAGCAAAAGCTTCCTGCACTGTTTCAAAAAACACATTGTAATTATTTCAAAACTTATCACATGTTGTGACAGTAAAAAATTATTAAGAAACTATAAATATATTTTAAGTCTCTTTTTGAGTGCTCTTGTTCTTTACTCCACTCTTTTACATAGCAGAATGTCACAGACGGTCCCAATGCATACATTGTTTCTGGACATAAAAACTACTTGGAGAGTAAATACTGTGCCTAGTACTCTAGTACAAAGACCTGATGCCAACGAAATCTCACACCAATGTTCTTTGTGTACATTCTTGTTTATGTTTTACAGCTTATTAAAATTACTTTAGATTCTATATCTGAAATTTCCAGGTGATGTTTCTCCAATGAAGCCATAAAAACTGTTGGAAAACGCAGTTCTCGCAGCAACTTCCTAAGCAACATTTTGTCACACTACTATGTGAAAAGGAGAACACATGCTGAGTTTTACAATTTCCCTACACTCTCCATCTTTAATGTCTTAAACAAATATAAAGATAAAACACAAACACAGTGCCCCTCTAAACATTATCACTGCCTTTTAAGTTAAAGCAATCGACAGAGTTTTCACTCCTTTTCACAAAAATTGCTGTATAGCAGATGCCCACGCGGGGGTAGCAGCGCGATGGCAATGCTCAGGTGCAGCGCAGAGCAGGGCAAAGGAAGTGCATTTCTGCTGGGGGTGTTTGAGGCTCTACAGCACACATCTCTAACTACAGAACCTACACACACGTGGCCAACTGCAGCATCTAAACCTGACATTTGTGAGACTCAAGGAAGTAAGTTATCCTTTCATTCTATACAGGTTTTGTTGTGGAAAACCAGAACAGTCTCAAATCAATGTTTAGTGAGAACATACATGGAAGAGTTTTGTTGGCAGTCTTTTACTGAAAGTTGACATTTTCAATTGCTGAATTACAGAAGTGTAAACATTTTTGCTCAGGCGAGTTGCTAAATTATCTGCAGTTAATCACTTCTGCTCTTACATACATATTTGAATTTTGTATACATGAAAGAGGATGCTCAGGCTTCACTTTCATTAAAAGACAGGTTAATTCCTATTTTCTTTTTAGTGCAAAATATGGTCAATCTTTTTTTCTCTTAGTTACATGAGCCAGTATCATAAATAACTCAAAAGTGTTGGTCTTGTGAAAGTCACTTGCCTTTTTTAAGATAAGTATATAAATATTTTTTAGATTTTTACTGCACACAACATAAGAGAGGAGAAAAAAGGTGAAAGTGGTCACTTGTTGTATAAATAGTTCTAAGTACATACAAGACATAGTACAGCTAAGCCTTGTAACAAATTGGTTGTGCCATATCATTTGTTGTTATTCAACTATGTTGATTCACATTCACTTATTATTTTACTCACATATATTCTATTCTTATATATAATAGAATTGATTACAAATATGTATTATTTTCACACATATAGAGGTCCCAAATGCATTTGATAGCATTGTTATACAGTCAGAGCTTGCTAAGAGAATACAGTCAGGAAAAGAAAGGAATCTTGAAGTTGCCAAGACAAGCTGAGCTATAGCCCACTGACTTGTCCCTCTCCAACCTTTTTTTCTTCAGTGCTTTTGCAAGTAATATGTTGCAAAGTCAAACTCCTGCCTTCCTACAATCTGTGAATAGGCAGCATTAGCACTAAAATCAAAAAAAGTTTTGTTAAGGGCTTGCCCAGACTTGAAAGGTGGTGCACATTATGGGAGTGTTTGACACAAAAGCCCAACAGCCGAGCAGTAACCCAATGTGCAGTCACTCTTACCCCCAAGCAAAAGCATCACATTCCTGTTTGCCTTAGCCCCAGCTAAAGAACAACTTCTATGCTGTCAGGATGATTCATTAAATCAACACTGGAAGAAATAAAGCTCAGAATGGGGCAAGGTATCTCATGACAAAAACTGACAGAATGGACAAATGAGGGCAAGAAGCAGCAGTTACCAACAAAACTCAAGAGCACAAAACTTACTTGCCACATTAACTCTCTCTGAAAAAGGAGAGGTTTTTAATTAGGAATTTCAACTTCCTCGTTAAATACAAGATAATTTCACTTTATCTGAATGATTTTACCTTTTTAAATAATATTATATTAATTAATATTAAATAATATTATATCACCACTAGGGAACTAATTTGTTAATATCCTCCCCTTAAGCCAGATGAGGCTGAGCAGTTTGTTCTGCCACTTGCTAACTAAAATGCCTGTGTTAAACATGATCAAAGGGGATTAGAAAAGCTATTCTTGTTTTTAGTTTGTGTGTTTGCTAATCATTTTACAAAACAGCTGCTTTAATTGTAAAATAAGGCAAAGAGTCAATTCTTCCCCTTCGTAAAACTCTCCACAGTGAAGCAAAGATATTGCAAAACAGTAAAAAAAAGGGAAAAATAAAAATAAAAAATACAGTGTTTTAAGAAAATTACCAAGATTTTAAGATTTCTTATAATTTTTTTAAGTACTTCTGCCCTTTCATTTGCACCAGTCAAAGCTTGCAGGCAGTCAAAGAAGGTGAGAGGAATAGCATATTTTTAGGCTGAGCTGCTGATATGTAGAAAACTTCACTGACTTGCGTAAGGTCACAGTGAGTCAGCACCAACAGAACAGTTGATCGAAATCCTAATCCCATTCTTAAACTACTGAATTGACTCACTTCCCACATCCAGTTACTCTGCTTGTATTTTATGCAATAACCCACTCAAATCATGAAGCTGCTCCTGTAAGTGGAATTTTTCGTGTTACAGCCCACTCTTGTAAATCAACCAAGGAGACATTTCATTACTTTTTAATGAACTTCTGCGATCTCACTTCCCATGTCATATTGGATATACTTAATTCTAGATAAATGAGTCAAGTTGGGCATTCCAGATGACTGAAATGGTTTTAATGCATCTTCTTGGGAATATATTTCTACAAAAAAGACCCTGATCAAAAAAAAAACCATAAGCTAAAACGTAGATATCATTACATCTGTAAATCAATAGACAATACTATTCCGGAACCATCTGTTCTGGCTCAGGGGAAAAAAAATAACGTACCTTTTTTTTCATAGAAAATGACCATTTCATAATCCCAAAAGATCCTAACAAATGATGTCAAAGACGCTAAGTTTGCTCTCCCAGCTTCATGAGAGGTCTCTTACAGAAAAAAAGCACTGAAGAAGTTCAGGAAAAAAACCACCTTAGCCTGGATCTCATCACTGAAAGCTCCAGTGTTATCTGCTGAAAGTAGGGTAGTGTCTTACCCAGCCTCCAACTGTTATAAACACAGATCAGAGTCTACGTAAATGCCAAGGGCTTCCCTTCTACACTTTATCTAAACCTATAAACCTTCATGTTTTAAACCTCATTGAGAGTGGTAAGAGCCGCTTCCCTGGAGTGTCAGAAATGCATCAAATCCATCCCTGCACAGCAGAAGCCATGTAGATCTTAGGGCTGGGAGAAGGCAATTCCATTGGGTTGGTATGTAACCAAGGACATGCCTAGCCAGGTTTAGTAAGTACCCAAAACTTGACTCTTAAGGGCACCAGGGAGTCACATGGCCTTTCCTGGCATTGCCTTAAATGCAGGCATTTGCCAGACTTGCTCCAATTTCAAAATTCTCTTTCACGTCTTCATTCACAAACAAACCAAAAGGAAGGGACAAAATATGCAGTTGTTAATATATTTAACTCCTGCATGTAGGAAACAGTTGAATTTCTTATCTTTCTGTTGCAATTTCCTCATACCTCCCAAAGCTAGAGCAGCATAGACTATCAGTCACATTATGAGAAGTAGGAAAGATGTGAAATTCTGCCTGGAAATAGTCATCACACAAAGGCTTCTTAAGCCATATGTTAGATTTCTAGAGCAAAAATCAGACGCATGACACACCTGGTTCTGCTACACAGTCTGGAGATTATGAAATAGTTAGTGCACTGTTTAAAGAACATCCTTATGATTATGAAGCCCTCTTAAAGTACCTGAAATACTCTAATAAAATAATAAACATATTAGATATATTTATATATTTTAAAATACTTAAACCTAGCAGGTGAATAAATTAAAATTTGTAAAACCAAGGAAAGGTGAAGAACACAAAATTCGGAATGGTGGAGAACAGACAGTGGTTATGGGGCCACTGCATACACTTCCCACAGATGACCCTTTCACTCCTCTAAAGATACCAGTGTGAAACTTTCTGTTACCAATTGCTCAAGAGCTGAAAATTTGCAGCTACTTGGGAGCACATGAAGGCTGTGAACTTGTAGGTGCTATAGCAGGAAACATTCAAAACCCAGAAAAAAGAAAAGAAACAGAAGAAAAATCTACTGACAACTTCCACCAAGGTTTTTAAAATAGCACTTTTAAAACCACTCAACTTTAGTTGCAGTAGAAAGAGGCAGAGCTGTAATGACACGTGTCTGTATGACAACAGACTTTCACAGATGCTGTGAAAGTCACACATATATTAACAAACTGAATTTTTGCCAGTGTAACTTACATCAGTTGTCTGAAGAATTATAAACTGTACTAGGAAATAATTTTAACAAACTGTATTAGAAAGCTTTTGGTGGCTTTGGATAGTTTGTTTAGGTTCCTGATGAAAAAATTAAGCAGACTCTGATCCCTTCCTCACAATGACACAAGCTTCTCTTGGGTTTCCCAGATCCCAAACCTCTGTGCAGACGCTCAAACATTGGCTGAAGAATTCCCTAAGAGCACTTGTCTAACCCTAACTCAGAAGGAATCAAGACCAAAATGGTTTTTTCAACTGTCAAATTCGACAACTTAAAGTCAAATCTATGGTAAAGAATTATCAGACTGTATACACCACTCACTTGATAATTATCAATAACCAGAATGGTTTCAGTTATAAATAGCCTGAAATGGTTTCAATTAGTTTGAGCTACTATCCAATTTAAAGATCTTCCCGTTCCATTTCCAGGAGAACAACTCCAATATCAACTGTCCACAAATCTTTAAGAAACGCAATGCATTTAATGTGAGAACATTGAAATAAGCTCCACAAAATGCTAGTGCAGATTGTACTCTTCCACAGAGGTAAAAAATACTTCTCAATTAAAGACTACATTATTTAATACAGTGTTAAACGCACACCTCTTGCTTAGAAATTATACACCTGTTTTAAAAAATAAACTGACTCAGAGCACAAAGTACCCTCGACCAGCAAACTGAGCATTGACATAATTACACTATTCATTGGTTGGGCAGTCCCAATTTTGAAACAAGTCTAAAACACTTAGGAATTTCCAATTATGTATCTTGGTGTAGAGAAATGATGGGCCGTTTTATTTTTTTTAGGAACCAACTCCTGGGATCAAATTTCCAGATTCAAAAACCCTCCCTGCTGATTCACTTAGTAACCCTGGGATGCCTTTAACATCTTCCAGCACCAGCGTTTCCCATGATGTATATTGTAGACATTGAAGATAAGACAATGCCTGCGCCATCAGAGAAGGCAAGGAAGTAATTATTTAGCGTTTGTATACAGCCTTTGATCTCCTTGTGTTTTACAGTGTGCCAGGTTATTTTCAATGCATCCTGCAAGGGATATAAACCAAATTATCATAGCTCACAGAGAAAGCACTACTTTTTGCTTATTAGAAGATCCAGCTTCATAATCATGATCTCCAAAAGCAGACATACTATTCTTACACCTCCTTCTGTGTTTTTCTAACATAGAACACTACCGTGTGTTTAAAAAGGAATGTTAAAAACCCCCACAGTTTACCAAAATATGTGATTATTCATTGCTGGTTCAAAATATTTTATGATCAATTTGTTCTAAAAATGGGACTACTCATATCACAAGACAGTCCTGTTTCACAAAGTCTAATGGAATATAAGATTCGTAATCAAAAATAAATCTGAAAACATTATGAGAAGTGTGTGCAGTTTGTAACAAATGCAATAATTTCAGGAGGAAGTAGAGGTGTGATACAGCCATCAACGTGTAATTTTAGTATCTTGTTTGTGCATAATTTCCATATTCTGGGGCATCTAACAAAACAGTGCTTTGTGCAATTTTTCTGTTCTTGTTACTCAGTTACCCCAATAACGTACCCTCCTGCACTAGGTAAAGCTAGTTAATAAAAGGCTCTTCAAACATGTGGAGAGAGGGGTTTTTCCACTGATGTGTCATGTGTCTAACAGTGGAATATACAAATCAGTATATTCTATTTACTGCCATCAGAAATTTGCATCTCCAGCTACACAATAAAATTAGGGGTTCAACAGCTGCTTTGCTAAATCACTTCCTCCATCTCTGATCCACAAGAGAGCTATAACTACCTTTCACAGCTAAAAGAATATATTCCTAGGTATTCCTTCTTCCCCCTCTTCAAAAGGAATGCTGATTCCAAGGGAAGGGCAGTAGACAACTCCAAGTACATCCCCTCTTGCAGAGGACTTCACACGATGTTTACTGGAAGTATCACAGCAAAAACAAGAATAAAATTGAAGTACATTTGAAGAATTATCACTTCCTGCTACATTACTTGTAACAAAATACATGGAACAGCAGGTACCTAAAACTGCTTCTGCAAATTTCATAAAACTACGTGCCTATGCCACTACAGGAACCTGAAGACAGATATTATAGGTGCCTATAAATGAAAGTCATATTGCAATGCAAAAACCACTAAATAACCTGATTCACTGAGCCTTCTCCCGTTGCCTCAGAAAACAGAAACATAGATGCAAGTAGTTCCTCTCCTCATGCAAAAACTAACACAGAACCACTCCTTGCTTTACAAACATTTTTTTTCTGATTAGTTCAGCCAGAGCACACCCAAACTGCAGCCAGGCTCTCCCCGGCAGCACGACCTCTCACAACCTTCCTGGTAGGCTTATGCAACTAGGAAACCAACAGCAATTCTGTGTAACTTGGCTAATTTCAACCCATCAGACCATTTTAAATTAAAAATAAATAACTGACCCCTAATTTAGAATCAGCAAGAAAAAATTATTTGGAAAATGAGTATGAAAGCACACTGAAAATTCTGAAGGCTCTAACTCTTCTTCCTATTTTTCATTCAAAAACACAAAAGTCTTTCACTTCAGTTAATTGCTCCTTTCCAACTGTGAAATAGAGCATATTAGAATTCAGCAACCTTTTAAAAAACGGAAAAGTTTGGATGCTATGTGTCCATTTCTGTCACAATTTCAAATGAAAGTTTCACCCCATGCTTACACTAATCAGATGCTTTATGCCAGATTATCATTTCAATAAATCTTCAGAAACTGTATTCCATTGTTACTACATCAACTTAACAATATCCTTAATCAGAAGACCAAAGAATTAATGTTCTAATAGCTTCCTAAGGAAATACAGCCTTTTTGAACATTTACATCCAGACTAAAAGTCTTAAGTAAAATTCATACATGGTGAACATGTCAAATAGTTTACAGCGTTCCTGAACTATGGAAAGTTTTCATATGGAAACAAGAGTGTGAGCTGGTGAGCACCAGTGACACACCTAATGCTTACAAAAATCCTCTATGCTGCAAATGTATCTGCACAGAGCAAAACCACATCTCCATCTCCTCTGTAAGTGACATTGGGAGACCAGATGGCTTTTTTTCTGCAACAAAAGAATATCTTCTCTTTGTGGCACCTGTCTTCATCTGGGATCAGTAGGTTTAAACCACTCAATAAAAAATCTTAAGTGGCAATTGGGACAAAAATCGCCACCCGCAGACAACTTCATGGGAAGTTTGAGGAACTTCCTGGAAATTTGAAGAAGCCGTAGACAACTTCACGGCAAGCTGAAGGAACTTCACACCACATACATCCTACTGCTGCAAAAAGCAGGGAAATTCTGGTTTTAGGGAGGGGATGAGAGGAAGAATCAGAGCAAGAACATTCCTGATTGTAAATCATGCATATCAATCCATCTTCAAAATAGGCAGATGAAGAGGAGAGGGCAGTGAATTTTCTACACAGCATAAGAGGGGGAGCATGAAAAGAAAAAGAAAGGCCATCATCTAACTGATTCCACCTAAGTGATCTTACACAGGAAGAGATAAGATCTCTAGCAAACAGCTAAATTCTACTATATTTTGCTAAAAATAGCAGCTCATCTGAAGCACTGGGCAGCTGAAAATGAAAAGAGACTGTTTTTTTAAGTGGAAGTGACTGAAGTCTGGTTTACTTTCTGTCTCCATCTGTTGGTAAGTCACACTGCCAAGTTACACAATTCAATGTTTTAAAACTCCGATAAAATGTCTTTAAAATATAATAGGGTGGTATAATTTCCATTAACATCAGCAGAATTACAGCTGGAAGTTTATGGGAAAAAAAGCCTATTAAAAGTTTCGCCTCTTTAACTTCATTCAACATCACTTCAAATAGAACAGTCAACAGTGGATGCCAGGAGCTGAAACAAATATACAGCCTCCAAATGGCTCAATTTTATCACATTTAAGTAATTATTTATTTCAGAAAGAGTAATTAACATTATTTCTTTTGGCTTTAAGAAAAGCTTTCACTTTTGCCATAACTTTTAGTCTACTTTTATTTTCTCACATAGCTAAAAATGATTCAGAGAAAATCCTTTCGTTTATACACTGAATTATCAAATAATAACAAAACTGAAACTTCTATACACACATAGAGAGTAACTGTTTGAAGAATGACTGTAAAGCACCACTGCTCACCACTTTACTTTTACTTTAGTACTCAAGAGACAAATAGAAATCCCTGGCTGGCCCCCAAATTGCTCTCTACTCCCACTCAAGCTTTGTAAGATAAAACCTTATGTCATAAACCTGTTCATAAGCAAGCTACTGATAATGTCAAACTGACCTTAGATTCATTGCATCTGAATTTATAAAGCACCTATTTTTGTCATGACCACATTTATAATAAGCATACCAGGTTATGGGAGGATAATACAGAAGGGGAAAAAGGAAAAATAAATCAATACACTGAACAGATACACATTAATATAGGTGGCCCCTGGAAGAGAGGCCAGCCTGCTTGGTGCTTTCAGTTGAAGCTGCAACTCCAAAGTTACTAAAAATAATGTTTTTCCTTGGAAAAATTTGTTTTCATTTACAAGCCAATCATCGAGCTTTCCATCAATCCAATTATTTCACTTCAAAGTACTGAAAAACAATAATTATTTGGAAACAGATAGGAAGCTAGGCAGTCTGTCTTTAATATAGCAAAATAATTGCAAATAAAAAATATAATTCATCAAAATTTGCATCATCTGTCAGCTTCTTGTCAAGTTGTAAAGTCTGGTTCAAGCCAAAAAAAATTTCCAAGTAATTTCCAGAGATTCTCGCAAGTAAACCCTAGCAAATAAAGCCTTATTCACGACCATGCACATTGACTTGGTAAAATTAATTACTTTCCTTTTTAACCCATTAATAATCTGGTTTTCATTCTGGAGAAAGCCCAGAGTTTCATCTTCCTTTGTACTGCAACATTAAACCAAGGAAATTGCCAGTGGCAAAATAAACATCATAATGCTTCATGTCAGGTTTCCAAGATTCTGGTGGGAGCTCTGTACAGAAGTATTTCTGTACTCTGGGTTACGACATTCTGTTATTTAAATATTAATAAAACAGTGATGCAAACCACATTAGAAAAGAAAACAAATCTTTTCAATTAAGTTTATTTTTAGAACCAGTCCTAGGATTCCGAATACAGCAGCATTTTCTGAACACAGTGTTTTTCCCTTAAGATTTCTCACTGGCAAGATTCCATAAACCTACTCGGTTCAGTGGTGGGAGGTGAACTTTTATAGAGTGAACAGGCACCTCAGAACACTTCTAAATGGCCAGCCAACACATTCAATAGCTGCTCTAAATGTTTAACATGGTTAAAATTGCAATTAAAAGTAAAATTTTAGGGTTTTTTCATGGCATGAAACACCAAGTTGTAAGGAGTTCTTTCAAGAGCATTTAGTAAGTTAAACTCTGAGGTATACAACAAAGAATATTAGCTCACAGCACAAGAAAATTGGGGCTAAGTAGTGCTATACGAAACCTAATTTATTCAGGCGACATGCAAGTTTGGCCTCAACCAGATTCTATTATCACATCTCTGCATGGACAAAAAAAAATTAAAAATCAAAAGCTGTTATTTTTAGAGGAAAAAATATGTCTTTAAGGTTTCTGGATAATAGCCAGCAGCACAGGGCTATGTCAAGATGATGGAATAACTCAACCTTACATCTCTAAGCATCACAGTCACAGGAAACAGAGGCCAAGGCTAAAATGTGACCCGTTGTGGGAGGATTTAGTTAATCTCAGAGTTTAAGTGGAGCAATTTCTTTCTCAAAAAAACCCCAAAACAAAACAAAACAAAAAATCATCAGTAGTGAAGTGCACAGGTCATACTATATCTGTTTAGTATCCGTAAAATATCCACTCCCAATCTCTGTCACACTTCCACAAGGGGGACAATGTGCATGTCTCTTGCATATATTCCCTCAATGATCAGTCAGAAGTGAGATGAAGCTTTGAACTTCATTACTCAAGAAGACTAAATGTCACCAAGAAAACACCGCTCCGTCCACAGTCAATTGGCAAGACTCTACTGTACTTCTCTTAGAAGCAGGATTTTTTCATTCCCACGAAAACACCCACTGCTGATGGACAGCTGGCATTTTAACACATGCATTAGTAAAGCTTAAAGCTTAATAACAAGCTTTTCAACAGAGGACCAGGAAATGTTTGCTTATACGCATTTACAAATTCAATTAATTCAGGATACAGGGGAGCAAGAACTCCCCTGCACAGTTAGGAGAAAGAGCAGAGTTCATGCCTAGCGTGGGGTTAAAGATGAAGGCTGGCAGGCAGTAACCAAAGGCAGCTGCCAAAACCTCCACTCCTCCACTTTACAAAAACCATTCCTCCTCTGTGGCTGTGCCACTCCCACTGCCCCATTAACTGAAGGTGCACGCGCGGGCAAGCACGAACAGAACGTGGCTCCCTAAAGGGAATCATAAATACTGTGCTCCCAAAGAACGCACAGCATGTGTAGATACTCCAAAACAAAAACTATCTGTCACTAGTGATATAGAGAGGTTTCCTAGCGGGCAAAATCCTGACACTGCTAAGAGTCAAACAGGCAAAATGCCAAAGGTAAAGTGAAAAAAGGAAAAATTAAAAATAAAAAAAACCTCCCCCTCAAATCCCTAAGCACATCTCAAGTCTAATGCTCATGATTCACATAATCACATTTCTGATTACACTGACGGGCCAAGGTTTCCATTCTCAAGTGATAAATTAGAGAAGTTATTGGTCCCTCTTACTCTGCCCTGGAAAATCCAAGCATGAAAAAGAAAGGTAGAAAAGGACATATTGGAAAAATTCAGTGTTTAATATGGACCTTTTATTCTTATAGTTGTACCAATAAAAGTGAGGGCAGCAAAAAAGGAGTTGAATTTTTGACACAAATTACTTCAATAAAGAAATATACATAAAAAAGTAATATTTAACAAAACAGAGCTTAATAATCAGGTACATCACTGAGGACACTTCCTCCAGAAATTCTAGTTGTCCCATACAGACACATCTGGAAACATTACATCAGTGAACAGCCACAGCATTTGACAAGAAGCACAATCCCATTCAGCAAAGATCAAAGATGGGGATAAATGTCAAAAATAATCACATGAAAAGCTAGCTTTTCTTCATTAGAAACTACGTATTAGCAGCAGTATACAGGCTACATACCTTACATGCATACATCTCTCTAAGGGGAAGGAAAATAGCAACAGGCGTGATACTCAATTTCATCATAGATCTGGAAGGTAAGTGAACAACTAAAAAACATGGGGACATATAAGAAAGAAGGAGAATTAATAACCTCTCAAAAGAATGCCCAAAGGCAAGAGCAATGCTCATACAATCACACTACAGTCAAATCCTAGAACACACTTTAAGACAAACCTCATGTACATATGCTTCTTAAATATGAAACATTTGAGTAAAACTGCTGACTTTCAGCCATGAACATAACTTCAAGACATCCTTGTAATAATTTTCCATGTAGTTAAACCATAGAACAAATAATCTAGAGAACCTGAATTTCATACAAGATTTCAGCTTACAAGTAACAGCCTGAACAAGTATGTAATACAAAAACTTAAAATAAATAAGTAATACAGAAGGATGCAAATGTCTGCACTGCCAACCATCCCAATGCTGTCTAATGGTTCATCACAGCACAGAGCAGTTAATGGGGACAAGCAAAATCAAGGGTTTCCTGACAAATAAGGAACCCATACTGAAAGGTTATGCTCCAAAGTTATTTGTTTATTGCTTTTTTTCTACAATGCTTTATGCTTCTACAGAAGCACAGGAGGTAAAGGAATAGTCATTGAAAGTATACCTGCTACTTTAACATATCTCTAAGTTCCATAACTGATGCAGGCACTGTTTTTTTGCACTTTTGAAAGCACAGCCACACCAATTGGCACTGAAGATAAATAAGGAGCACATCCTTATAGCTTTGAAATCCTCTTATCCTATATACCAAACAATTCTAAAATCTGTGTTCATTAAAACACATTGTCCAACCCAAGTTTTAAGAAATGTCTTTCCTCTGCTCTCCTCATGTCCACCAAGCATGAAGGGGAACATACAGAAGCAAACCTTTCTCACAGATACTGTGCCTTTGGGTGAAAAGTACCCAAAAAGTGAAAGATTTTCTTCCAAGAAAACCAAAACGAAACCAGGGCATGATCCTGATAGCTGATAAATACCCTCCATCAACATTTCAGCTGATGGAATAAAAAGCTAATTTTTCTGTGTTGGGACAAAGTCAATTCTATTTTAAGGTCCAAAAACATGACTGAAAAAAACCCTCAACACCTGGTTCTTAAGACTCCTCAGTTTCCAAATTGTAAAGTACTGTATAGGGGGCTAAAGCTCTGATTCTACAAGTGCTCACATTGGGCCACATCTGCCTGGTCCAGATGCACACATCAGAACAGGCTTGGGATTCCCATAATATCCCAGAAGTGTCTGATCCGGCAGGTGTTGTCAGCGTAAAAAAGCACAAAACCTACAACCACACCCCCAGGGAAGCACAAAAGAGCCATCACTATCACTTGTATTGAGGGACATACGAAAGCAGTGACAGCCCAGGAGGTGACAGTTGACTGTGTTGTCCCATGATGCAAGAAACCCACGATTGCACTCTGTTCTTCAGCTGCAGGGGGCCCAAAGCTGTGTGTGCCTTTGGAAGAGAGTAACTTCACCAGAAACTGATTAGCCACGAAGCAACTGCCTACAGCAAAGCTGAAGGTGCACCACTTGGCAAAAAATACTTAGCAGTGTCCAAAGGGCTTCTGAAAAATCAGCATGGCTCCGTGAGTCAACAGACACTTCCCCAGAAAGTGGGGGAAGCTTTCTATCAAAAGCCTCAGAAAGCATTCTATCAAAATAAAAAGCACAGTTTTACTTCCAGAATTAAATAGATATACAGTTCTAGAGATGTATTTAAACGACAAAAATTTGTGAAGTAGCATATCAGCTTTACATCTGTACATTTTTGAGTTTCCTGTCACTATTGTTCTTACGCAGTCAACACACCACTTAGCTTAAAATAACCACCAGTACCCAAAAATAACTAGTTCTTAATGTGTAACGCTATATTTGACACTCGCTCGTCAATTAATAATCTAGTTTTAGCACATGAGTTTATGACTTCTCAAGTCTCTTTTAATCTCTACAAGTACTCTGGGTGCTGAAATTTTTCCTTACTTAAAATGAACTACGGCAAAAAAAACCCACAACCCCCTTCTACCAGTTTAACACCCTAATATCTAGGCTGCAGACAATCCCAAATAGATGTTTCCCCGAGTAACTGAGCTATTTAATGCCAATGAGAGGATTGCATCTGTTTAAGACACAACAAAAGCACATGACACCCTGTGCTATAGATCCGGACACTACTGTTATGAACAGGGAAGCAATTCTAAGTATAGCTGCCAAATTCCTCTTTTTTTCCAGCATGAATTCCTAACTGGAAACACAGCTTCTTCCTTTTCTGCACTGACACAGCACTCCCAAAGGCAGACACAGCAATCTGTTATGCCCAGACCTGACTCAAGGTCCTCTCCAAGTCAACAGCAAAAAATCCTTTGTTTTTGATGGGAGGAGGAAGGCTGGGCTCCCAAGCAACACATTTCAGCTTCCCTTTTAAGCACCTTTTCATCCCAGGACATACACAGCTATTCACAGCATCCTATCTCATCTTCCCACATTCCTCTTCTCAGCTCAAGTATATGAACAAAATCTCCATTTCTGCATACTCCACTTAGATGCAAATTTGGGAGCACTCCAGAACTTCATGTTAACTCAGACACACATGAAGAATTCACCATCTGTGTTACTCCATCTGTTGCCTACTGTACTTTAGACTAGCCCAGAACAGCTTGTCATATCTCACTTTCCTGTGACCTAAAGTCAGAATGATTTTTTTTTTTTTAATGTTACAGAAAACAATGCAACAGACTAAAATCATATGGTTTTCTTGGTTAGGAACAGCTGTTTCAGACAATGTTGCAAACAGATTTTCTTTGGCAAGTTACTGGTTGGCAAATCGTGTTTGTTAAATTGTTTGTAGTCTGCAAGAAACAAATAAAAAGAAGTTGTATACACTAGACCAAGAAATGTAAAAATAATTGCATTTCAAAAAAACTCTTCTTTTTTACCACTTTCTTTAAAAAGATGGAGACAATAGACCTACTACACTGCATATTTAATAGCAGTTTACATGAATAACCTCTTAAAAAGTAAAATAATATCTATGCTCTGAAATATATTTCTCAAACTTTCTTCTAAACAACAAGCAACCAAGGCCAAAATGTCAACCATAAAAAATTAGGAAACACACTGTTATGTTTCTATTTCTTTAACATTTCTGTCAGTGATAATCAGTCAGGACTGTGGTATCTTGGCTTTCACTTGTGCTGTAGATAATAAAATGATGATATACTTATGTAAAAGTTATTCTCAGTAGAATCAGACGTGATCCAAGCACATAAGAATGTCAAAACTTGTTATTCTATGGCATTTGGTCTTCAGGAACAAAAATTTCAAAAAGAGACTGTGCAAACAGTTTCTATATTCTGCACCTGTTTTTCTTAGCTTCTCTTTATCACAATCTTTCTAAAAATAACACCTTACACCTCTTACAAATGCTCACATGTACAACTGTGTTTGAGTCAATTTAGAAGCTTCAGTGGCTCTTTGATAATGTCACCTCACAAAAGAGGAACCTGAAAGACAGAATGGATGGAAATAATTTACACACTGCCCAACCTTATGTCAAAACTGAAAGTAAAATAATGACTACAGACTTCTTATGGAGTATAAACAGTACTGAAAAACTATGAATTTTACAAAATTGTGTAAGAAGCCCATAAAATCCAATGTGGTAGAGGCATGACTTGTGATTCAGGAACAGAAACTCAGGTCCCACCTCATATAGGCTTCTTGATGACTGCATTAAGTAACTTTTCACTTCTCTTTTATACCTTTGTTTCAGAGTTGAAAATAGCAAAAATACTTTTTTATCCATAGAACAGGGAAAAGATAAATTTAGTTATTTTGATGATTCATTCAGATACAATAGCCATGGGAGACATTCTAATATCCAGACTGTAAGACAGGCAGATGTTATTGGCAGAAGGTTCAGACAACTCCCATGCAATATAAATATATACTGCAGTCTATTGAATGATCAGAAGGGAACCATCTATTCTTTTAAAGAGCATTCACATCAGATGAGCAGTAAAAAGACTGTATGGCATGATGAATTTAGCACAGTGTTCAATAGTACCTTGTCCTATTAAATGTTTTTCATATATCTTCCTAAATGGTTTAAGAAAGTTGTTTGATACTTCTGTGTTCTGGAAATCAGTGCAGTGCCTGCACATAGGACAACAGCTTCTTCATTTACTACACAGCTTACCCATGTGGGAGCATTGCTTCCCTTTACATGAGGGAGAAAGTATAACTGTAATCAGAGACCTTCTAGAGTACAATACACAGTTTATTTCTAAATATACAACCTTTCTGTTTGTGTTTAAAAAATTTTACACAAAGCAGACAATTTTCATCTAAACTGTTTAGATGAAGAGCACAACTTCAACTGCAGGACCCCCAGAAAGAATGTTTTGAGACTGTTTAGATTAATACCTGCAAAGCTGTTCAAAACTAAACAGAAATTAAAAATTATAACAAGGACAGATAATCTAATCTAGGTAATATATGGAAAAAAGTTCAGATAGACAGAATCTCGGGGTTTTAATCCAAAGCAAAGAACCAAATCAAGTACCTGACTCACGGATGTTCCCAGTAGTGCTTATATCTTAAATTAAAGGGTTATCTACACTTCAAACATATAATCACTCAAGTTACCCTCCAATACAGTCATCTGAATTTACAGGGTTTTTACTATAAAATATTTGAATTTTTACACATTGTTATAATAATTTTGGAAGTGTATTTTGTCACCGAAGCACCTTCACCAACAACTTCACCAAAATCAGTATTTATGTCTAACTGTCCTAAAGTAATGGTTGGTTACTTGTCAAGTCCTCCAACTATTAGACTTCATGTTTTTCTGACTAGCTGGACAGCCCAGCTTTTTACCTGAATATTAGAAGAGCTAGAGAACTTATGCATTGTATTAGGTCATCATAGACCCAGCATTAGCTTGAGCTCTCCAGAAGAGAGGAGTGAAAATGTGGGGGAAACAGCCCTGTAGACACATACAGGTCAGTGCAGAAAGAGGGGCAGGAGGTGCTCCAGGCACCAGAGCAGAGATTCCCCTGCAGCCCCTGGTGAGACAGCTGTGCCCCGCAGCCCATGGGGAAGCAGAGATCCACCTGCAGCCCATGGAGGACCAAAGCAGGTGGATTCCCTGTGACCCACGGGGAAGCCCACACTGGTGCAGGCTCCAGGCAGGACCTGCAGCCTCATGGAGAGAGGAGCCCATGGTGGAGCAGGTTTGCTGGCAAGACTGGTGACCCCATGGGTGACATTTGCTGGAGCAGTCTCTTCCTGAAGGACTGTCTCCCATGAAAGCCACCCAAGCCGAAGCAGTTCTGAAGAACTCTGTAAATCTCACGTAAAACTTTCTAACATTGCACAATGCACACACCAGCGTAGGCAGTGTTGCCAATAAGGCTTCACACACAAGCAAAGCAAGATGTTTCCTGGCAAGGATCCTCAGAAAGAGTCCCTTTGGCTCTCAAAACATTCATTAAACAGCTCACTATGCTACCCATCTTTCGCAGTATCCACAGGCCTGGATTCCTTGCTCTCAGAAAAATCTTAATGAAACAGAACAAAAAAAACGGAAGGCAGGTCAAGGCAGATTTGAGTGACCCTCAAATACCTTTGTTCACTTTTCCATTTTGCAAATGCACATTCCATTCTAGTCCCACAACTAAGCTGCAGCACCTTTCTCCCACCCATGTGTCCTCACAAAAAGGCTACAGAAGCATAATTTTGTCATTACAAAGGAAATATAAACCATTCAAAAATTTCACCTTGAGATTCCTTCCCAGGAAAAGGCATGCTGATGGTGCCAATAGAATTGGAAAGCTCAGCTTTAATATCCTAACAGTAAAACTTTCCGTATGGTACTCCAACTTGTGACCAGGAAAGAAAAGTATCCTTTGATAACAATGCAGACTTCCTCAATACAGTAGCTCTGAATTTCCACCTGTCAACATTTAACCAGGTCAACTATTCATCAAAAGCACGCAAAAAGTAAATTAGACATGTCAAGGTGAAAAGTTTTATGTTCCTTGTCTGCTTCAAAGCACTCATGGATAGCCTGTTTCTGTATTTCTAAGGCACGATCAGGTTTCTGGGAAAGTGTTTCTAGTATCTGTGAAAGGCATCTCACATTTTCAGGACTACCTACTCACTAAGACTAGAACTCCAAAGCAGCGTCCACTGATCAGCTGCAAGTTTTCTGCCAGTCCCCTGCTGCTCTGGTTCTCAGTGCACAAGTCTCACAGCACCTGGGTAAAACCAGAACTGAGGAGATTAATTTCTGGGAACTTTTCAGCCCTGATGGCTTTTTACCCACTTTACGTTCTCCAGCTATGAGCCAACATTTGCTACATTGACACTTAAGCATAGATTGAAATTTTTAAAAGGTGGAGTCTCATTTAAAGTGCAAAGGAAACCCTAAATTGGATGTTGTCAAGGATGCGTACTTGTTTTAAAAACTTATGTTCTGTTCAGACCAGTATTTTTACTAAAATAAAATATATTGAAATTAACCAAATTTAAGCTTAATCGAGCACAGGATTGATTAAGTTCAACTAGACTGTTTTGAAATGCTGTTATGCTGTTTTGCATTTATCTGTACAGGCTGTCTATAAGTCCAGACACTGGTACTCTAGACTTCTGTGATTTCATTTTCTTTTTTTCTTTTCTTTGTGCACAAAAATTGGGGGTCAGATTTCATTTTTATCAAGTTGTATTGAAAAAAATTATGGGAGATGGGATAATGATTTTAAATTACAAAAGGGTAGATTTAGATTAAAGAAGAAAATTTTTACAATGAGGGTGATGAGACACTGCCACAGGTCTCCCAAAGAAATTGTGATGTCCCGTCCCTGTAAGCGCTCAAGGTCAGGTTGGATGAGACTTTGAGCAACCTCCTCTAGTGAGAGCTGTCCCTGCTTATTGCGGGGGGGGGGGGAAACTAGGTGATCTTTAGAAGGTCCCTTTCAATTCCAACCAAATCACTCTATGGTTCTCTAATTCTCCTAAAACTGGTTCAAGACCTAACTAACTTCTCTAGGACACATAACCATGGAACATAACCAGTCTACACACAGAGAGATGAAGAGATTGATCAGAGTGAGAAAGGTAAAATCAGGCCAAGGAGTCTTTCAGACCTGAAAACCCATTCCAAAGGTCCCCAAGAAAATTTTTGTAAGATGTTTTTGGATTCACTGGCTGTTTCAAAGACTGAGGCAAAAGGGCTTAGCTAAGTCTAAACCTGATGTTTTCCTCTTAAAAGCATTGACAAATTTTCTTCAAAATCCAGCAGAAAGCTGGGCTACTTTTCAAGAAAATAGATAGATCCCATAGAAAAAAAATTAATGCAAATAACATACAAGAATGTTTACCATTGTCTGACCAATCTAGAAAGCATCATATAAAAATTGATCAAATCAACAAGGAGTGACAAAACTTCTTCCCATACTACCTTTTTATCAAAACACAAGACTTATTTGCATTTGGACCACAGAGTGTGGACTGGACAACACCACCTTTCTTATGTACTCCGGACTGTCACAAGAAATGTTTCAAGCATTATATACGCACCACATGAATGCTGAATATAAAACAGGATGTTTTGTATTCAATACTGTGTGGTGAAGTTTTTATGTTGTAGACCAGGAATAGTCATCCCAGGTCTACAGAAAAGGCATAAAACCTTCCAGAACAACTCATGTAGCACCCAGCAAGACAGGGATCAGTTCTGTGTAGTGAGCCACTTCTGGCCACCACTCTAAATATGGGGAAGGGCTTCACAGATTCTGGATGCCCAAAGAGAGCCATCACTGATCTCTCAGAAGAAATCAAGTCCCTGTGAAGTGCAGCAAATTGAGTACTGACCCACAAAAGGAAAAAACAACAGAGGAAACAGGCATTACTAGTTAATCATAAAATCTGGTCCAGAACAGTATGTGAAATTAACTAGGACATCTTCATATATGTCATTTGTCAAAACTTCAAAATCTCAAGCAGCACTGATATACAAAACCTTCATCCCCAAACCTGCACCTAAGTAAGGCAGCTGTGACAATGTGAGGCTTAAACTTCACTACCTACAACCCCAGCTTGCCACACAAGAGCAGACAATTAAAAAAGCCTATGAGAGTCTACACATTGATGCAGTCCAGAAAATCACATTGAACTGTGATTATTTCTGTGGTCTGCACTATCAAGGTGAAATCAATTAAAAGACATTCTATATATACACATTATGAGCTTGAAGTCCTTTATTTCAAACTCAATTAAGCTACCAGTATCTCCCTTTTCAAATATTTGTCTGACATTGCCCTTTATTCCTACAATTCTGAGGAAAAATCTCTTTTAGTTAATATTTATCCTGGCTAAAAATAAATGAGCACTTAATTCTCAGCTGTTTCAAGCTCTAATTAAAAGCAGTTCCACAGCCAGACACAGACACTATGCTAAGAAGAAACAGCCTCAAGTAACACAATGTTCATTGTTAAAGAAAGTGGTTCATAAGCAATTATCTCTTGTCAGCTCTAGCAGTTACTCTAACCTCTTCAATGACACCCAGTTATTTTCACACTCAACATCCTGCCACGAACCAGTAATTATGGCCTGTACTTGCTATCTCTGCTGACACTGACTTGCAGACTACAGAGACATAGGCAAATGAGCTTATAACCTTAACATAACCAAAGGACACTAAAGAGGTTATTTTTTGCAACATGACATTTACTCCTGAAATTGTTTGGTCATTAAACAACAATCATTTCATCATTTAATCTAATTCTAACCAAGACTCTGCTTCAAATGGAAACCTTTTCCACTGGATCTTTTTTTTTCCTACTCGCAGCAAGTCATTAAAACAAAATTAATACATGATAAAAAAAACTGCAGTGAAGAGGAAAAAAAAACAAACCAAAAAAACAACCCTGTAGCTCTTCTTTTGCTCCAGGGAGATTAAGATTTCTCATGCTGGAGAAGGGGGAGAAGGGAAAGCTAAAGCTGGCAAGCAGTGGCTGCAGAAGCAAAGACTGCAAACCCCTTCACTCACCTTTCCAAAAACAAGTGGCAAAAGACATCAGTTCTTAATGTTTGTTTGCGATATGACACAATTTATGACAGAACATCAGCAATAACCTTTGAGAAGTCAGGGAAATACACCTCAGGAAGACCAAGGAGAAAAACATCATCCTTGTTAAAAAGAGGGTAAAGGAAGAGCCAAAGAATAATGGTCAAATTATTTTTCTTAGTAAAACACAGAAAAATACAATACTTGTGGGTATAGAAAAACAACGTGTTCTAAAACTTTTTGACAATTCCTCATGATATTCTTATCCCAAGAAAAGAAGTTAGTCTTGCATGGTTGTAAAAGTGGTTGGGAAACTTTACTTGGGGAAAATATAAATGGAAACCTGAGTTTAAAAAAAGTAATATGGGCTACTTACAAACTCTGAGTTTGAAAGTGATAACCGAAAAATGTACTCGCACAATAGCCAGTATCAGCAGGCATCTGAACAGATTTTTCAATTAAATATTGAAATGTCAACAGTAGGTATAGCAAATACACTATAGGTGTATCATTCTACAAATTTGCCTGAGAACACAAGGTATAAGCTGTACCTTCAGAGATCGCAAAAGAATTTAAGGATTTTAAGCACTAAAAGAAGGAACTGAAGACCTGGCATGATTCTATTCACCTGCCATGTACAGCTGATTGTTAAGAGACAGAGACTTATTACATTACATCAACAAAATTTAGTATCTCACCTTTGATTTAAATTATTTTCCATCCTGTTGGCAGATGATAAGCCAAGCCACAATACAGCAGATTTTAAAAAGAATGGTATTTCGTGTAATTATTCAAGTTAGAGTTAGAAGTAGTGCTACTTTGCACATAGTGTCTGGTCCTGCAATTTTGTCAAAGTAAGGTACAACTTTATAAGAGGAAGCTGCTCATCCCTGTTAGGAGAAGACTGCCTAAAAACAGGTAATGTCTTCTTTGCAGAATAACCAGAAGATAAAAAGTCTGTTTAGGGAAGACTTCAGTGGATATACTTTCCCTTCATTCCTAGAGCTCTCTAAGAACATAACAACAACAAAAAAACCACCACAACATGTAAGCAGAGGGAGCTGAGCTATAAATAGAAATTTTTCCTACTAAAATTATTACCAGAATTTCTTGGTAAAGAGCTTAGTTGAAAGAAACCTGAGAGAAAGTTTAATACAATCCTCTTGCAGCCTGCAAAATATCCACTTCTAGACAGACTTAATACAACACCAAAACCAAATAGAGAAGCTATCTACTGAAATAAGACAGGCCAGCAGAGACACCTAATTATACTCTGTAGCACTTTACTATTTACACAAAACAATTTTAAAAAACCCCAAAATAAAAATCCACTCCCACTTTTCTTAAAGGAAATTAAAAGCCCTAATTATACAATCAGCATTAGCAACACTAATGTTACTATTTGGACCATGAGAAGTATTTTATAATTATAAGGGGAAAAAGAGAAGCAAAGAAACAAATATTTATACTGGTTCTATCTTTATTTCAAAAATATTGTCACACTACATTCACTGAACAATTTTTTAAGTGAAAAAGTCAAGCATTAAGAAACTAAACCAGAATAGTTTAGTTGAGCAATCATTATTTAGCTCTGTAAATGACAAAAATATTTTTACAGATCCACAATTACGAAATTATACACCTTTTCTTTCCACTGAAGCCTCAACTAGAGGCCGATGAGACAGTGAGAAGGATATAAGCTGCTCAAAGAGCAAGAAAATCACGTATTTATTTTTATCCTGATCATTTGAGAATGCTACACTACCTACTCTTCCTGTCGGCTTCAGAACTGTTAATTTCCTTTTAAAAAGACACTTTTCACCATCACATCATTCAAGCATCAGTGCACGTTATCTTCTTATCTGCCCTGTGGAATAAGAACATACCTTTCCCCTTGTAAAAATAAGGGCAGTGAATCACTAATGGAGCTGGGGACAGAACTTCAGAACTTGTCTCCAGTCACAAATTTACAGATTGCTCATTCCTGTAGATCACAGATGGACTTACCATGTAATGTTCCCATGTACCTCAGGAGAAATGTTAAGAGTCCAATTCTGCCATAAATAGCATCTGAAAAGGGGACAACTTGCAATATTAGTGGCCATCCATCCTAAACTTGTTTTAGCTAATCCTTTAAGGAGGAAGTGAGGCTCATATACAGCCACTTCCATATATCACTCATCCAATGCATAAGATCAGCCTTCCTATCCTCGTAATCTCTGGCTCCCCTACACACATGGTGAGACATGGCATGTCAGCCATTCAGACTTCAGCCCCAGCATCTTGCCCTCTCTCTTACCAAACTTCTTGAGTCCCACCCATTTGATGGGATGTATTATAATACATCCATGTATTGTAAAATAAAATAAAATAAATAAAACCCCCTGCCCTTCTTGGAGATTCTTCTTCCAAGTGATACCATTTCATCTCTCGTTCACTGTAGAGCACCATACACATCTGACAGGAGGTGTGGGACCAGATTTTGATAAGAATATTTGTGCTCAGGCAGTGTTTTGACAAGCTGCCAAAATTCTGCAGACAACAAAAGCAACAAGAGAAAAAGAGTATCTGTTTTCAATCTTTTGTAACTTAGCTAAAAAAAACAGTCTAGGATTTCAAGCAACAAAGAAAAAGCACTATTTTGGCTGTGCAGTTACCTCTGCTGATTTCCAAAAGACCTACAATAAATAATAGACTTAATAGAATAGAGGCACAAAAATCTTTTTTAATGAAAAGTGTTAGACAACCTAGACTAGAATAAAAGGACATCAACTGCACAATCTTGATACCCTTAAAAATAATTAAAAGTGTAGTTCATCAGGCAGCAGCAGTAGCCATGGGCCAGATAATGTGCAAATCCCAAATTCACCTCAGTGAAATGATACTTCCACATCTGTGAAATGTTGACCTAATTTTTTCCTTTCCCATCTCATACTGTTCCTGGTCTACCAACTATGTGCAATTAAAATAAAGTTGCCCGAGGCTGTATCACTTCTTGCATATGGTTGATTTTTCTCCCCCCAAAGATAAGGCAGAGAAAGCAGAGGGAATCAGCTATGAGAGAGACACAATCTGAATCGGTAGCTACTAGAAGTGCACCCGCTGCCACTGAAAACCAGCAAAATTATGATCCCAAGTGCTGAACTACAAAGAAAACTGCACAAAGACATCTCCATGGAGGTTTCTATGGAAAATATTCTACAATGCAGTTTCGAGCAGTTTGGTGGGGGGGTGGAGGGAGGGAGAGGGGGAAGGCAGGGAGGTGTCACACAAAGTCTCCAAACTTTATGTAACATGTGACACTGAAATCTCCTTGTTCTTGTGCCCAAAATATTATGGCCAGTGAGAAAGCAACACCTCTTCTTCACCAGAAAATGTGGACTATACAAGCTGATGATTGTTTCAAAAACCCGTGTGACTGACTTTTCAGTAATACTGACAAATCATCCTCTTAGCGTTACAAAACATCCACACAGAGGCACTTTTCTTCAAAACTTTGATTATTTAAATGTTTTCAACAGGTTTGATTTGGCTCTGAATTATAGGGAATTCATCGCTCTAAAATGACAATTATAGCATTAGATTGTCCTGAAACAGACAGCACTGTTGCTAACGACTGAAGAGGGATTTGTGTTCCTCTGCACATCTAGTCATATTGTGGGACAAGGATAAAATGCACATCTTTAGCCTAGAAACTCCTCTTGAAATTCAAGAACTTTCCCCCCAATGTCTGATTAGCTACTAGAATTAAACTTATTTTGCTAAACATAGGCAGAAGGCAGTCTCTGATACAGCTATGACTTGGTCTATTAAAGTCTTTGAAAGCTGTGATCAAAGTTTCAGCTGTCCCTAAAAAATAAATTGGAGATGTTGAATATCCAGTTGAATAGGACAAGGCAGAATGGCTTTGAACAGAAAGAGAATAGGCTAAGATTAGATATGAGGAAGAAATTCTTTACTGGGAGAGTGGTGAGGCACTGGAACACGTTGCCCAAAGAAGCTGCTGATGCTCCATTCCTGGAAGCATTGAAGGCCAGGTTAGATGGGGCCCTGAGCAACCTGGTCTAGTGAAAAGTGTCCCTGCCCATGGCGGAGGGGTTGGAACCAGATGATCTTTAAAGTCCCTTTCAACACATACCATTCTATGATTCCATACAATAGGAATTGCAGAGCAAAGAAGTGACACAGCTGGACAAAGACCTAATGTGGAAGCAGAGAAGTGCTATATAGCTGTTCCCCCTATGGCAATCAGTGGCCCACATGTCATAGTGGGGACGAAAAAAGGGACTAGTATGTCCATTTGTTCTTCTCATAAATATTCCCCAGTAGTGGTATGGGAAAGAAAATCTATCAAACACTATGCAAGAGAAAATCACCTCTCATTCTTCACATCAAGCATAGAAATAATTTAGTCAATAGAATATTCAGTCACAAAAGAGACACAGGCTCTAGCTCTAGACTAATACACCCAAAAAAAAAAACAACTAGGTGATGTTTAACTGTGCTTTCAACACGTTCTGAAGAGTACATCTGAATCCTCTTTTGGAAGGATGGGATGAACTCTACTAACACGACTAAGTTGGAAAATGTTGTTTCACCCTCTATCATCACTTCATTAGACTCCTCCCTATTGTTGAAAGCTATAAAACTTTTTCCACTAATGACTTTCATTTCGTGAGTCATTAGGCCGCTTTCTTAGCAATTCAGAATCCTACCTGTGATTGCACCATAGGCCTGACTTGAAGCAATATGATAAAAATCATAGAATGGAGTGGGTTGGAAAGGACCTTAAAAACCACTCAGTTCCAATCCCACTGCCATGGGCAGGGACACCTTCCACTACTAGAACAGGTTGCTCAAAGCCCCATCCTATTTGGACTTGAATACTTACAGGGATGAGGCATCCACAACTCTTCTGGGCAACCTGTGCTAGTGCTCTACCATCCACATTTCTTTCTAACATCTAATCTAAACCTGCCCTTTTTCCATTTAAAACCACTGCCTCTTGTCCTGTCACTCTCTGGCTGTAAAAAAAGTCCCTCTCTCTCCTTTTTGTAAGCCCCTTTAAGGTACTGGAAGGCTGCAATAAAGTCTCCCTGGAGCTTTCTCCAATCTGAACAACTCCAGCTCTCACAGCCTGTCCTGTTGTAGGGGGAGTTTTCCATCTTCATGGCTCTCCTCTGGACCCACTCTAAGAGGTGCACAACTGTGTGCTGAGCACCCCAGAGCTGGATGCAGCACTCCAGCGAGGGTCTCCAGAGAGGAGGGGGAGAATCACCTCTCAGCCTGCTGGCCACACTGCTTTGGATGCAGCCCAGGATGGGGTTGTTCTTGTGGGCTGCAAGTGGACACTGTTGGCTCATGTCCAGCATCTCATGTCCAGCTTTTCACCCACAACAATCTCCAAGTCCTTCTCTGCAGAGCTGCTCTCAATGGCTTCTCCCAGTCTGTACTCATATCTGGGGTTGCCCCAACGCAGGTGCAGGACCTTGCACTTGGACTGTGTGAACAAAGCACCTCTCTTGATACTCTTTTGTTGCTCCTGCAAAAGCTGATGCAGGTAGAAGGCAGCACTGTAGGATCTGTCCCAAGCACTCCCCCTAGACTGCCTGGGTAGACACTGGAGAAAAGGTTAGAAAATCCTTTTCTTTGAGATATTTATATATCTCATACATATATAATATATTCTTTGATATAATTATATAATACAAATATTTGATGTGCTTTATCCTGAAGTGTCTAAAGCAGACCAGACATCACCCTAATGGTGCCCATTTCTCTCCACTGATTATAAAGTGGAAGTGACTGGCTCAATATAAGGAAAGATGAGTATTAGCTGTGAGTGACATTTTTGCTAGTCTAGACACATTTCTGATTTGCCTTTTTTATTATGTTTGCTTTTCTTTGCCAATTCTCTCTCTGAGTTACAAACTCCAATATCTATTTGCCACCACCTTATATTCATGCAAATGTCAGTGGAATTCTCTGCATGAAAAATACCATATCTTAGTTAAATACAATAAAACAAGCAAACAACAAACAATCAAACACAAACCAACTTCATCACCACCCCCAATCCAACTCACAAACACAAAAGCTAATTATAAATGTTACATTTAGATCCAGAGGTCAGGTTATGGCAAACTTCAGGTTTTGTTTTGATCAAGGCAAATGAAAGCCTGTCCTGACAGTGAAAATCCAAGCAGATGACTTGTTTTTGCAGAATTCTGTCTGCATACAAATTGCCAAGAGATTGATGATGCACCCAATGCAGGGATTAGAGTCACTGCCAAACAGTGATAAATAAATAAAAATATCTAGGTTTTATTTATTACTACCCACTGTAGGTATTCATCATTATATTTCCGACTCCTGGGATTTTTGCGTGTACATTATACACGTTCATTTCTCCTTGGCTTCTACATTGACTGGCTACTTCCTCCCCTTGAAGATGAATAAGGAAAATGACCCATAAGAAAGATCAGACCCAAACAACTTATCTCTCATATTCTGCTTCTTTAACTAAGTGTATTAAGACTGGGACTGAAGCAGTTGTAAATAATATTTGTAGGTATCTTAGTGGTCAGGCCTCATCAGATTGTGAACAACAACTGTAATTTGTTTTTATCTGAGGTCTCTACACTTTCAGAAGGGAAATTCCCACATTTGATGGCTAAAGACAGTGAAAACAGGAAGGGGAGAATATTATCATCATCCACAAAAAACACACACACAGAATTTACAGAACTGTTAGACCTCCCAGAAGAAAAACTTATTTTATGTTGTTTTATATATGCTTCAGTGGTTAAATCAAATATATCTGAATTATTTTTAAGAAAAAAGAAACTGCTCTAAAAATCTCAATAACTAATTCTGAAGATTTGGAAATCTAAGATTAACTTGGTCAATGGTAAAAAATACATTCTCTGATTTGTTGCATTTTCTCATCATTAGAAATATTACACAGGCCAAGCAAATGAGCTGATGGATTGACTATTTAAAGCAGTGCAATTTTAAACTCTTTTCAAAATGTACAGTCATATGTCTAATAAAGCCAAGAATCTCAAGTACTCTTTCTGTTGGGAACAGTAAACCTTTAATCTTGTGCTTCAGATCACTGCAGGCAAGTTTAAGAAATCTGTTGGCCTTCACACACCCTCACAGGCTGGAAATACAGTTGTGCACTCAAAAGAGAAGGTCTCTGGACATCCAGGATATGAGAGCAATGAAGAGACACACATAAAAAAATCACAGTCGAGCTCATTTGGTAAAAGTTGCATCTAGCAGGATGTTTAAAAAAGAACTGTTTGTTCCTTAAAGTAAATCACTGAAACATTAAAGCGGACTTTTAAAAATAGCTTTTTCTAACATTCAAGAATTTACATTTTTATGTCATTCTGTATTTACAAGCAGCTTTTCTATCAAAACATCAATTTGACATTAAAAAAACATTCAGATCAAAGGAATGACCTGTAGAAAAATCACTGAGCATCAATAAGCAGAAATTAATTTTAAAAATAAGTATGTTTGAATATTTTAGCAACTTAAACATGTATTTTTTCTTAGAAAATAAAAACTAACATGGATGACTCCTACAGATGCTGCCAGTTGTTGGGTGAAAGTATCTGCAGCTGTACACATACAAATGTAACAAGAAGACAAAATTAATACAGAAGATAACAGAGAAACAGATCACTTATTAAACTTGAGTTTAATATCTCTGACTAATGCCAGAAGTGTACAGCCTGCCTTACAGTTCCTAACTGAGCAAACCAAAACGGGCAAAGATAACACTGAGTTTTTAAAGGTTTGGGGTTTTTCCCCTTTCATAGTTATCAAGGCAGATTATGAGCAAAATAAAGGAGTAAAATCAAGGCAGAATATGAGCAGTATCATTCAGCAGACTATGAGCACAATAAAACTGAGATGATCAAAACTACTCAACACCAATTATCTTTTCATACCACCCAGAATACACTGCAGAATGACTTTAAGGTTAAATCTGAGCCAGAGATGAGACCAAGGTTTACATATCTTTCAACTCAGCACACAACTGGTTTTGAAAAGGACTGTGGGCTGGAGGTAAAGGTGTTCTAGATGGAAAGCAGGCACAATGTGAAACTACAAAGATCAGTATGGACTGTGAGGAACACTGCACTCATGACCTCACAAAAATACTGCACTAAAGACTTGTTTCTAAAACATATGTCTTAAAATTATTTGAGATAACCAATCAAGTTGATACATGAAAAGGAAATGCCCATTTATCAGTCTGATTACCCTACTTAACTGACTCCATCACTGGATCTTGTACAGGTATTCATCAATAGTTTAAGAAAAGGCGTTTGCCCTCAGACTCACTTTAATGGTTTTAATATTTTCTTATAACGAACTGACAGGATCCCAGTTAATGAAGGAAGATCATTTAAAGCCATTATTCTGTTTACTCTCTCCCTTCCAGATTCAAAGGAAAAGTTAGCCCTCAGTTCTCACGTGTAACTAGATATTCAATCCCCAAAACAGATGAAAAATTGGTTATTACTGAGTAGTATCTAAGCAGATTCTTATATATAAGATATATGCATCTACAAGGAACATTCAGAAACTAAGGGGACAGTTGCACCTCTAATAACTCACTCTTAACCCCCCCCCCCCCCCCAAAACCTAATTAAATTAAAGGCAAGATGCTGGAAATGGATAATTAAAAAACAACCATGATCCAGAAGATGCTGTCAACTTTCAGCTGTAGTGACTCACAGAATACTGACGGAAAGCAGTCAACCCTATCCAACAATTACACATCAGTTTAAAAACTGTAATGAAGACATGGCCTTTCTAACCAACATTAATGTCCAAACAATTTTCTCCTCCTTGAGATAAAGCAGGGATGCCACTACATGTCGATTCATCTCAATGACTTTTTGGGGTGAAAAAGATGAGTGGGGAAAACATAGAACAAAAAAAGTCCTCTCATGCTCCTCTGCTAGCAAAACACGTCAAAAACCCCTAACGCCCCTAAATTCCCTAAAGAGTTCCATGCATGCCTAATACATACATTTAGCATGCATAGATACATATACACATGTACACACATGGGTATGTGTGGGTATAAAAAGCAACATGTATGTATACAATATAAAAAAAATCTCAAAAAATAACAAATATCTATAAAAGCTAATGTGCTGGTTTGTATCTTTTGAGATAATGTTCTTCACAGTAGCTAGGAAGGTGCTAAGCCTCAGTTTTTTTCTGAAAACAGTATTAACACAGGTATGTTTTTGTTACTGTTAAGCAGTGCTGACACAAAGTAAAGGCCTTTTCTTCCTCTCACCCCACCCCAACAGAGAGGGGCTGAGGGGTGCACAAGGAGCTGGGAGAGGGCACAGCCTGGACAGCTGACCCCAGCTGGCCAAAGGGATATCCCAGAACATATCACAGAATCACAGCATATGCTGAGCTGGGAGGGGCCCCCAAGGATCATTGAGTCCAACTCCTGGCCCTGCACAGCACCATCCGCAAGAGTCACACCATGCGCCTGAGGGCATTGTCCAAATGCTTCCTGAGCTCTGTCAGCCTTGGTGCTGTGACCGCTCCCCTGGGGAGACTGTTCCAGTGCCCAGGCACCCTCTGGGGGAAGAACCTTTTCCTGATATCCAACCCAAACTTCCCCTGACACAACCTCAGGCCATTCCCTCAGGTCCAGTCCGTGGTCACCATAGAGAAGAGATCAGAGTCTGCCCCTCCTCTTCCCCTCCCGAGGAAGCTGTAACTGCACTGAGGTCTCCCCTCAGTCTCCGCCAGGCTGAGCAGAAGTGACCTTGGCCACCTTTCAGGGCCCTCTACCATCTTTGTTGCCACCCTTTGGATGCTCTCTATGGTGTCACGCTCAGCGTAGAGACCTGGTGGAAGAAGGAGGAAGGGGCAGAAATACAGAATGATGGTGTTAAGTGACCATTACATGTGATGGAGCCCTGCTTTCCGGAGATGGCTGAAAATCTGCCTGCCCATAGGAAGTGGTGAATGAATTCCTTGTTCTGCTTTGTTTGTGTGCACCTTTTGCTTTACCTATTAAACTGTTTTTGTTTCAACCCATGAGTTTACTCAAGTTTAGCCTTCTCATTCTCTTCCCAATTCACTGGAGAGGAGTGAGCAAGCAGCTGCACAGTGCTCAGTTGTTGGCTAGGGGTAAACCATGACAGTCACAGCAAAAAGCAGCCACTAACAAGCACTAGACTCCAAGAGGCCAGCAAGCCCCATGGCAAAGAGAGAAGCCTGCCAATTAACAGCTAAACAGCAGTAACACCTATAAAGTCAATCTAGCACACCCCTATCAAATCTGTTGTCATCTCAAACCTTCAAGCTCCACACTGGGCGCCAAAAAACACTCTGTCCCAGCTAAAAGCAGCACAGCTATGCATATTTTGTATATATTTCTGTCTATGTGAATATGCATACAAATGTATTTACATATGTGCACATACACACAAAATTTCAGTCACATCTCTTCCTCAAAATTTGCACCCCAAGAATAAGGTAACGTTTGGCTGAAGAGAACCAGATAGTAAATAAATGCATACATACATAGATAAATAAAACGTGATTAATTTAATTTGGCCTGTTTCCACAGCAGAGTACATTAACCACTCTTATTTCTAGTCCTCTTTTACACATTGCTGCTCAATACTGACAAGCATGGAAATGAGGAGAGCTACTACACTGTATTCCTGTCTCCAAAGTCCCCAAAAGCACTAATTAATTCATAGGCCATAGCTTACAAATTTATGAAAGTGACTATCTGAAACTTAATTGAAGCATAGAAAAAGCTCTACCTTTTTTTACTTACAGGGTTTACTCACTGGCCTCTTTGTGTCTCTAACTCAATTGCTTTATTATATTATTTGATTCAACTCTTAAATTTTTTTAAGCTATCAAAACATATGACAAAAATGTCAAAAATGAGAGTGCTTTCAAAACAAGGAACATCAGCCTTAACTGTTACTTACATCTCAAAAAAAATTAAGCTCTCAGATTCCACCCTTATATCTCACACTCACCCCATCTTTTTTAACTTCCTTTTTGTTGACAATGCAGGCTTTTTGCTCCATGTGTCAGGTGCTGACCCCCTACTTTTCGTCATGAAGTACATCATCCACTACAGACAGCAGGCGAAGCAGATGAGTCAAAGAACAGTATAAATAAACTATTTTTAAAAAAAAATTAAACCAAGCAGTAGATTTGGGTACAGTACCAATTTATCTCCAATCCACTAGACCATCCCATCTGATATACTTCAGCTGTGCTCCCATTCTGTGGGAAGATGGAAGGGTTATCACCACCATTTCACTGATGCAGAGTTTCATCCAGCTGTGTAACGCACCAAGGGAAGCTGAGCAGAGTTGGAGGGCTTCATTTGACTCTTACCCCAGGGCTTCCCTTAACTGCACTGGGACTTTATTTACTGAAGTTGAGCTAAAAATTCACAACAGAACTGGCAAAACATAACAATGGATTTTTTCTCATCAGCTTAACATCTGGTTTCTGAATTAACATGAGTTATAATTATTAAACCAGAATAATCACAACAAATAGCAAGAGCTGCCTGTCTCCAGAGTGACCAACTCTGTTTCCTACAAGTTACTGCTTTTTGCTTGCATTCATCACTTTTTTTTCTACAAACTGTAAACACTCAATTCTTTCTCAAAGAATTCATGCTTCATGTTTTTACTGATCAGCACAGTCAACTGGCTCAGAATTTCACACACTGTAAAATGCCTCAGTGCAATATGAATTTTAGGTACAGTTACTCTATATATGGTCCCATGCATGTAGTTGTTCTCCTTTGGATGAATACAGAAACACTCCTTGGTAATGTGGTTAGGAAAGGCTTTAAATTCTTCTTTTTTTCTTAAATCTCATAGAAAGTAAAATATCCCAGTCCCCAAACATCATCTGCTCAACGTTTAACAGTCATCTAATCTGCATTTTTTCTCAATTAGAAAATAAATGTTTCTCTCTGTTTTATGCCCTTTACAAGCTCAAATTGTTCCCTTGAATAACAGGTCAATATACTATAAAAATGGCTAAATGAAAACTTCTTCAAATGTAGTCTTCTGAAAAAATGAAAAATACTAAAACTGTTGGCAAAAATTATTCCCTTTTTTCATACTGCATCCAGCTCTGGGCTACCCAGCACAGGACAGACATCAACCTGGTCCTCCTCTGGACGCGTACCTTTGCCCAGTACAGCTGCCCAGACCAACCGTGGATGCCCCATCCCAGAAGGTGTTCAAGGCCAGGCTGGATGGAGCTCTGGGCTGCCTGTTCTAGCACAAGGGGAGTTGGAACTAGATGATCTTTAAGGTACCTTCCAACCCAAACCATTCTGTGGTTCTATGCTTCTTGTATCACACAAACTGTTCGTATTTCTAAAAGCAGAACTGAACCTAGTGATGAAGACACATTACACTATCATGAAGCCCAAAATAAGGAGGTATGCTTATTAAACTGCAATTTAAATTAACAACAGAATTCAAGATACCGGAATATATTCTATTGCCAAAATACTACCTTATTTTGACGGAAATTTTAACCTCATCCTTGTTCTCGTGATAGACCAGGATGGCAGTTAAACCAGGCCTTTGTACAAATTTCAGCACTTGGGTTAAATGAAGCAGAAAGATTAGACTTTATTCCCCTTCCCACACAATTCATGCTCTACAAATAATTGGTCTTCACTTCCTGGTACACTGCAGGTCTGTTCCAACTTGCTGAGTTATAGCAACAAACACTGGTAGCACAGATTATGCTCTACCCTCTTACTCATTCCTTCTAATATTCTGCCTTTTCAACATAACATATTTACTTTTTTTGTTAATAACTTTTTCCTCCATCTCATTTCAAAACAGTTTGTTTCTCCTATATCTGACCTTTTTAATTAAACTTAATAATCCAATAAAATACTTAACACTAGTGGGCAGAAAACACTCTATCTAGACATGCTTTGACAGAAAAAAAAAAAGGATTAAAAAAAAGTGCATGTGAAAAAACATAAAAACAAGAATTAAAGTATTTGTTCTGATGGTGCAGTTGAAAGGCACCACAAAATCTCTAAGTTATTTTCCAAATTCCAGTCACTCAACTGGAGACACTGTTTAAGTTTGCTGCTGGGCTGACATGGCATGAAAACAATAGATATATGGACACACCCTAAGAGAACATCCCAGCTTTC
The DNA here is from genome assembly GCA_036785705.1 of Acanthornis magna. Taxonomy (NCBI): domain Eukaryota; kingdom Metazoa; phylum Chordata; class Aves; order Passeriformes; family Acanthizidae; genus Acanthornis; species Acanthornis magna. The sequence goes on from JAWUZG010000090.1 coordinate 23,838,350, forward strand.
TTCTCACTTGGTTCTGCTTCCCATTTTTTTCCCCAATTATTTCTGAGCCAGACCAAGTTCACCACACAGGCTGCACAAACCTCCCTCTTCCTTTCCTCATTTCCTTGCTAGTTTTAAACTCATAGACTGACGTAGCTCCTGTCCTCTGTTAGAAAGCTGTGTTTATCCCCAGTTTAACTCTTTTTTTTTTTTTGTAAAATTAATCTCCAGCATGCTCAACGGAAGTTTTCCACATGTGCTACTTGGATGAGCATGTATTAGTTAGTGGGTCCTATTTTTAGCTGTTTTGCCTTACTCTACAGTTTATTTCCTTAAAAAGCAATCTGGATATCGACATAGAGGACAGATGAAAAATAAAACATATTCCCTGTTTCACATATATTTAGGGACATGGAATTTTATGTTTATAAATAGGAATATCTAAATTCAGGAGTGAAATTTAGCATCATAAGGTTAAAATAAAAATTTTATTTTTATAACTTGGAAATTTAAATGGATTTTTTTCATGGGAAATGAATCCACTTAATTTTAGACATTTTTAATGATGGAGCTGCAGCAACCAGCATGGAATTTACTGGTAATCTTAATTACACTATAAGCTTTATTCTGAATCCCCTTTAAACTTGAGGCACTTCAACTGAGGTGGACAGGATCTCCCTCTGGAGGCCTTCAGAGGCATCTTCCTCCCTCTCTTTCTCTCTCTAAGGTAGAAAACTTAAGTTGGTTGCCCAACAGGTTGGTTGCTGCATGCAAACTCAGCTTAAAGATTCTCTTCCTCTCCTTCCCATTCTCCATCACCCATATACTCACCTGTATTCCACCCCTCTGTCAACTATGGTGATTCAGCCAGGATCAATGAAATAACTGAGGTAAAAAAAACCTAATTAATTTTTAGGTTATTTTCAGCCCAGATCATGTCAAAGATCTCATTTACAGAGAAAACCATAAAACTGCATTGGCATAATTAAGAGGAGCAAATGGCAACACAGAAATAAAATAAAATTTTTAAAAAACAAACCAAAAAGCATCAATGCAAAGCACCATGGGAGGCATTAATTTGTGAGTCCCTTCCCACTCAGAATATTGTATGATTCTATGATTCATCTCTGAATGCAAATACCAATAGTTAATAGAATCAGCATGGCTTCACCATCGTGGTACTTTGAGTGAAAAACATTGCAATGAAGACACAAAAGAAAAAGAACTTGCAAAACCTCACTTGAAATCAGAGGAAAGTGCAATTTCTAATGATTTTGCAAAACTCTGCCCAAACAAGGGGAAAATGTTAAGCTTTCTGATAAAAATATCCTCTTCAGTGAGGCTGACATGCAGAAAAACCAGATGGAATTTTCAAACATATTAGCAAGTCATGTAACCTCATTAGTTAACAGCACTGGCGTAACTTCTGTAACAAGGCAGACATATCAAACACAGGACCAGGAGAAGCTCCACTGTGCAATGGAGGTTGATAGTTTTCATAGTTTTCATACAAGTTTCAATTAATGGAAATCTCCAGCAAATAATGCAGTGCATTTACTCGTGTACATTTCTGATGGATTCATTTCAGGTTTTTTCCTTTGTTTCCTTATCTAGTATTTCCACTCTCCATCCCAGCAAGCTGATCTTCCATAACTGCATAAGCATCACAGTGGCAACCCATATGTTTAATCTGCCTTAATCTTTGGGAAGCCTGTCTTTTCATCTATATGATAGTACATAACAAGATATGATAATATAAACCAAAACCCTTCTCCTGGGGGGATACTTCATTGATTTCAAGTGGGCTTCCCATTTTTACAGTACTTCTTATAGTACTTACATGGGAAACTTAGTCAAGACTGAGGCGGGAAACTTTTTCTTTGATTCAATTTTACATTGAGTATTTTACAGTTTTTACTAGAACTCTTTAATGAAATGAACAATTTAAAGAAGAAATTTTTGATGATGGTGATATTCAGAGCACATTTCTGCTTCACAGCAATGCAGGCAGTGGAATATGCATAATAATAGAAACATCAATAAACCAAACCTATTTAATTGTTTAATACTATACAGTGCTAGAAGTTGACATTTAATAGTCACATTTAAGAGTAACTTAGGTAAAAGAAGAATGTAGCTGTGTGTTCAACAGGCAACTGTTATCTTGCTTCTTTGTAAAGTATTTTAAACTACCAATTTATCTACTAGTACACATCAGTAAGTACTCAGCAACACAGTATAATACTTTCCTTGACAGGTTCTAAATACCTGTTCCAACATGTCAAGTACATAGTTATTTCAGTAAAGTATGATTTAAAGTATCTGACTTTTGTGTGAAAAGATTCAAGAAAAAGCTGATGATCTAGATATTGCCAAAATGTATTTTTTTTAATTGACATAATAATTAAGAAAATTAGTATGAAGGCAGCCACAAACCATGGAGAATTTCTCTTCTAACAACTCATTATGCAATGTTTTACACTAAACATTCATCACTAATCATTTTCATCTTCACAAAAATTGGAATCAAAATAAAAGTAGGATAATATTTTTGTACCTCCAGCAGCAGCACAAAGTCATAAGTTTGATTCCTGCACAGAAATATTCTGGATTTTTGCTGCTGTTGGTGAGTATGAAAAGTATGAGAAGAAAACACTATGAGGATGAGGGTAAAATGGTTTCAAGTAAGTGACATTTTTATACCCCAAATTAAAGAAAATGTAAGAAAATAGGTGCTACACAAATAACAAAATATCCACTGCACATTACTGAGATAAACCAGTTGCAGATAATGGCACGTATTACACAGAGAAAGACAGCTATAGATTAATACAAAAAGATAATAAAAAATTACAATGAAACAAAAGATAAAGCATTAATAGATATAAAACCAGAAGACCTGAGAAATACTGAAATCAACATGATTTCCTCCAACATATTGATGATTAGAAAACACATCTGTTTTAAAAGAAATTATGTTCACTGCACATGTTTACTGAACTTAAATGTTACTGCTGATATTAGTTCAGTTCAAATCCATCATTCTATGACACATTTGCCTTTATACAGAAATCCAGTTTTACAGATACACGCTTAAGAGTATATAAGCTTAATATTCTTACAATACTTACTGCTCCACTGATTCTCTAGAACTATGTCTTCAACAAAACCAAAAGTCTAGCCTAACTCTTATTTCCTAGGAGTTTTCCCACAAATCTGCAAAATAGAAGATTTCAAGTATGTACTGTGGCTATTCTGCCTCTCAAGGTTTTTATATGCCACTGCCCTCAGCCAGATTTATTACTCCCCACATAATCTAATATAGAAAGAATTCACCCGATTGGTTAAACTGCAGAGCGAAATGTTGCTATATAAAGCAATATTTTGAGCTTCCAGTTTGGGATGTTCCATGAGCACACTTTGAAGGAAAAGAGAATTTCCATCTACGAGTAAATAGAAAGCTACACTCCAAATATTTTCAGCTATTTGAGATATTTTTAAACATGTGCATTTCTTATCAGCATTGGCGTGGTTCATACTGGAGGGAAACATGAGACGGAACCGTCCAGGAGATTGAAGGAGCCACTCCTGCTCCTCCTCGCTGCCTGCCCAAGGTCAGGTAAGAGACAGGGGGGTTATGAAGAAAATAAATGAAACACAGAAATGAAAGCACTTCTGCTCATCTCCCAGCACCTTTCATGTTCACACAAAAGCCTCCTTGCAATGGATGACCTCTATCCCATGGGTAATTTAAGGACTGAAATATGAAAGGCACAAGTGACACAGGTGGGAACCCAAAATACAGAAGGGGGGATAATGACACATAGGAAGAAAAAAAGGAGGGTGGATGCAACGACACAGGTGACTGGTGTCCAAAAGCACTGGAGTGAAGACCGGGTAAGAAAAAGCATGGAAGCAACACGAAAAAGTGAAAATACTGTAATATTTACTGAACAAAAAAAGCCCTCTGCCTTCCCAGGTCACCTCAACTGCTTGACACAACACCATAACTTGTCTACACATCCTAAAAGCTTCCCTTAATGCCTTCAACTAATGCCTGTATTAAAAACTTTTTTAAAGTACTTTTTCTTGTCTAAACCAGGAGTTAATTAAAGCAACCTTCTAGTAAAGAAAAATCAGTTTATTCCAGCACCAATGAACGGCACTTGTTTTTGTTCTCATTAAATGTGCCTCTTCTACACATATTATCTATTTACTTATACACAGGGAAAGTCAAATGGCTTAGGTGTTCTTTACAAGATACCTTTTCCCTGTTTTGCAAACAACAATTTTAATGCATAATATACGGTGCTTGCCTCTGCATAAGACAGCTGAGCTCCTAAGTCTCATGTAAATCCACTCATATACTCAGTAAATGAAAATGCAATTCTCTTTCCCATGCTATTTTGATTCATACCTTCAACGCAGATATTAACAAAATAAATCACAAAACACTTGACACTGTACTACACAGCAGTCTTAAACTGGTAGAACTACCCTATTAAAAGTCATTTTCATGTAGTGAGAAAGGGCATGAGAAAGATTAGATCTGTGAGATTTGCCTTGAACAGGGAGTGAAACCATGACTGTGAGCACTCAGAAAGTTATTTGTGATTAATTTGCTCTTGCTATCCAAATACACAGCTACCTTGTTCAGGTTCTTATTTAACCAGTGCTTCTAAGGTAATTAATACAGCACTTTAAGAGGTGACCTAAATGCTAGGCAGGACTTGGTAACTCCCTTCCTACTGAGCACCAAACCTGTCACCTTTTTGGAAGCAGAATAGATCATCGCCAACTACCTGGAGCAGTTATGTACATTATAGCAGAAGAGAATGAATGCACCCCAGAATGGATAGTACACACCCAAACTTAATTACTGTGAAGAGGGAGAAGGGAAGGAGCAATATCCTACAGAAATTCGTGACATCCATCAGGCTCCATGTTAGCAAGTCCTATTACTGACTGAAAAAAGTAAAACTGGTAAGATAATAGAAAGTGATGAAAAAGAAAAGGGATGCCCAAAAGATGGGGGTTTGAAATGAGAGTAATTGCTTTGGAGAGGGACCTTTCTCTTTCCACTGGCCGTAGAGGGAGTGTGGGTAACAAGGTAGATGACTAACCTTGGTATCAATGAGAATCCCATTTTACCTACTCCTTCTAGAGATTATAAAAGAGATAATTACATTCACAACAAAAAAGCTACATTTCTCTCTCTTATGTCATGTTAACTATATGTATTGCATGACTTTTACGTAAAACAATTTGGTTTAGCAAAACGGTTTTTTAATTAATTTTTCATATAGCTTTTCTGACAATCTATTTTCACCTCAAAAAGTACTACGGTTTTATATTTAGACTGATGATTAAAAGCATTTCAGATGACAGATATTATCTATATTTATTTGCATCATAAAGCAAATTCTTGAAGGCAAAGCATGATAAAAGTACGAAATCTCTAATGAAAAAGGTATTAATATTTGCATTTATCAAGCAATTATTAAAAAAAGCCTGCTTAATAAATGTTGCATGGACATGATATGTGGGCAATGTGAACCTAAAAGGGAAGATGATTTAGCTGGAAAATTATATAGATATCAAAAAACAGTCCCTTTTTCTCAAAAAAAACCCAAAAAAACCAAACAAAACAAACCAAAAACCCCATAGTTTAGACTCCTTTTCCACTGTAACACTGTTTGTTATGTGTAACAAAACAGATGACTATCAGTCCATTATTACCAGACACCTTTCCAGATACATCTGCTGTACCTCAACTCTGAAGGTTATTAGTTCATGACTTTATTAGAGAAGCCTAGGAGTAACCAGGTAAATAGAATATAGTTCATTAGCAGCTCTGAACAGAATATACACTAATTCAGTGTTACAACATGTAAAGTGAATGGAATTAAGGAAAGCAATTTTAGATAATGAAATTTTAAATACTTTATATTCTATTAAGTTGCTTCCAGACTCCATTGGACAAAAGACAGACAGACAGAATCAGCTACAGAGTTAATTATCCCTCTTTCAGATCTTTCTAGTGAAATAGCCTGTTCTCTTGATAAATTGATTCAACAAAGTAATATTGAGATTTGAAACTAAGAAGTTCATTGAACTACTGAATTATAGCTCTGTACAGTTTTTTCTCAGAAAACTTATGGTCCTGGCTTTGATAAATTTGTTGAACAAAAATCTACAAAGGGGTGGGGTGGGGGAAGAAGTGGAGCGATCATTAAAAATACACCTATTTCAAGGTCATCCATGAGTTTTTATTGCCATCTAGTCCCTGAAACCATTGACACGTTCACTGGGAAAAAATGCTGGGCGCTGCCAAGGTATATTGTTTATTGGCATAGAGACCAAGAACTCAAATGAGTAGTTCCATCAGGTATGCATTCAGCATAAACCAAACATCATTCGCAACGAAATGATGTAACAAATGTAGAAGCTAAAAGAAAAAGAAGCTGTGGAACAGAATCAAGCACAGTGCTCCCAATAACACAGGGATGGGAGGAGATTCCTAGGACACTAACTCAGGGCACGGCAGTAAAATACCAATTGCAGAGTCCCCTGAATCGCTATTTCCTTTGACACTGTCAAAGGTTGGCTGGCATCCGCTCCTGACAGGTGCCGGAATGCCACAGCCACTGCCAGTGCAGCCCTGCTGATTCACGGTAGCAGGTGCTGCCCGTCAGTTCCCCCCAGAAAAGGGAAGCTGACCCCTCCAACTCTCACTCATAGCTGAGAAAGAGAGGAACCTTAAATGCCTGGCAGATGTCCAGCCACTGTGCTGCATCGAAAAGTCGTTCTCTGGAGTCATATTATTGAAAACTCATTGTCACTTGCTGTACATTCTTTTCTTCTGGTTAAACACTTCCAATAGGAGAAAGTGTCCGTGGACACATAACCAGGACTATGGACATTTCATAAGTCCCATGATAACGAACTACTCGAGCAACTGAGATTTCAAAAAGGACAGCCAGTTCTTATTCTGCCACCTTTGTTTGCAAAATCAAAGTTCTCTTAGAGACAACTATGCTCATGTAACAGAAGTGATCTCTTTTTAATTGCTTTCCCAATTAATTGGTTTCCAAGGCTTTCTTCATTTCCTACAAGGATAAGAGGGTCATATTCTCTATCATACCCATGAATTTGCCCAGATCAAGAACATCTACTTACTTCATTCACTAAAATCACCAGAAACTGTTCACAAGAAATGATTAAAGGTTTGGGATTTGAATCACTGGGGCAGATCTACTGCAGTCTTTTGCTGGCAGTCTGGGAGCTCAAAACAAAACAGATATCATCCCAACATCCTTTCCAGCAAGAAGTCTTTTGATCTTCCTCTCATGGAAGAGTTCAGAAGCTCCATAATGAGGCAGAAAAGACCTCTCTTTATTCCACTCCAAAACCCATGCAAATGTGGCTATCTCTCCCCTTCCCAAGGGCTTCTATCCTGCCTCCAACTTCTCCCACAAATCATCAGATAGCCAGGCTTGTGGATGCCCTGATGCATAAACAGACTGATTTTCCATGTAATAGCTTTGTAACAGCCTCTCCAGACATGCTGTTCTCTCTTTTGGGGAATGATTTCTGTCTAGAGGAGGATCCAGGTTGTCGTTTGGGATTCCTGAGTATGTCACAGCTGCCTCTTTCTTGCCTGGGAATGAAAAAGCTTTTGATCTCAGCCTGATCTGAGATTTGGTGGCACAATAGAACCATTAGCCAGCCAGCCTTCACCTTCTTTTCCTTCAGGTGAGCATAGCAAAAGGCATGAAACAACTCTGAGCCCTGGAAATAATACTTCATGATAACATATAATAAACCTATAAATAGTGAAAATTCAGAATTACCAAGTGAAACATTTTTAAGGTTTGCAAGCAAACTTCTCCTTAACTACATAAAAAGAAGTAAGGGTAAATCTCTGCTTTGTACATTGCCAATTCTCAGGGCTTTCCTCAACTGAACATGTTCTTCACAAGCCCTTCCACCTCCTTCCATCACTTCTATGGCTTCCCTGTTCTCCTGCAATTTACCAAAAACTAAAAGTACGAATTCTTCCCCTCCCCATTCCTCACCAGGAAGCAAAAGGGAGAAAACGGTAAGCAAGCTGTCTTCTATCCTGTTCCTCACACTCCCATTCATCTGAGGAAGAAATTGACAGTATTTGTACAGGTAACTATGAATAAATCAATTTAAATACTTCTACCATCTGTCACAGTGTTTCTTGTTTCCTAAAGCAACAAATTATCTGAAAACCTGGTATAAGTTGGCTCTTCTTGGAGGTCCAGAAACCACTTGTGAGAAGAGCATACAAAGTACATGAAGAGGTGTCAAAATGGATGTTAAGTCTCCCAAAGCAGTAAGTCTTCTGCCTTCATCTTCACAGCAATCAAAATCTCATCTCCTAAGAAATTACTGCTTTTTGGCAGCCTGTATATTAACAGGATGTGAATATTGGCCTTGTCCTTGAACTCAGATTTCTGTTTAAGGCAAAATAAAGTTACCCAGGCCCTTTGTTTTATTCTCCAACTTCTGCACTGTTCATGATAACAGACTGCTTTAAACAGTCTCAGATTTTCAAGAGCATTCAGCATCAACAACTCCCATTTAGACATGTAAATAAGTCACTTTGGATTTGCTGGATGCTGAGTGTTCTTGAAGAGCTTGACCCAACTACTACTTCTGTACCACTTCACATATTATTCACTGGATTTAAAGATGGCATTGACAGACAGACAGTGCACTACTCAGGAGTAACTTTGACTGTTAGGCACACGGGGAGAATGGTTCTGTTGTGGTACAAAAATGCTTTCATAATCATACACTCTTTGGCATATATCTGAGCATAAGTGTTTAAATTACACACCTTGTACAGATTTCCATACTGAAAATAAAATAAACTTCCTCAGTACCCTCATTTTTCAAATACTTCCACAATTCCTCCTTGGTTATAGCAGGTCATGAAACAGACAGCTGCTCTTCCCTCTGTACGTGTGGGTACCTGTGTTTTAATTTGGTACTTTTTTGATACTAAAATATTTGGGAGTGGTCATTATTGAACAGCTGAAGAGAACATGCCACAATTCAAATTGCACAGCTTTTGCTTCTGGGCCTTTCATTAGGAAGGTAAGCACTCACATTCTTCTGAAAACTAAAGGGGAGGCATGGACTTTCCCAGTTGTTGTCATGGATACAGCTGCTGAGAAAAATGTCATTGTACCCCTGCAGATAAATGCGTGTGGCAACTGCTTGGAATACGTGGTGGTAAAACCACCACAGATCTTAAACATTCTCACATGGCCAGCAGGTTCCTCTTGAAATGTACACTAAATTTTAAAAGAAATTCAAGAAAAAAAGAGAAAAAAGTTATTTTTAAACACGAACATTATAGCATGAAGGAATAAAAGGCTAAGCAGTTTAAAAAAATATGTTGGCACTTTCATAGTTCATGATGTCATGGAGGAAAAAATATTATGGAACAATAGTATGAGTAAAGGATCAAGTGTCAGCCCAACTTTGAGTTATCTGGATTTTGTCAGTGTGTGTTATAACAGTATTGTTAGCTACAATAACTGTATTTCTTAGGTCAATGGACGATTAAAAACAAAACAAACAAATAAAAAAGGCAACAAACACACACTGGAAAATTCTGTACCAGGGAAGTTCTGATCCCGATTAGACCAAAGTGTTGTCATTTTTACTTGGACTAGAGGACTTGGAATCTCTTTCCACGTCAGCTTTACATGAACTATTTACCGGGAACACAGATCACAAAAGAAATTAAGAGGTTGAAAATAGGACACAGTTCTTCATTGAATTGTAGAGTCTTAGAACAGCTTGGGTTGGAAGGGACCTTAAATATTATCTAGGTCCAATCCCCTGCCATTTTCCACTTCCACTGGTCTCAGATCTTGAACGAAGTAAAGTGATTGCCAGGATGCTTCTGGAGTGTTGCTGCACATTGCCTACTGGCGCTGCATTGTACCACGCAGGTAGGAAAAGGTCATTACTGCTCCTCCACAGAGCATGCAAGGCTTTGGATCCTCTTCTCCTGGTCAAGTGGAGACACACAATTCCCTCTCCCTCCTCAAGTAATCTTTCAGATACCACACTCCTGAGTAAGCACAGAGAGAAGGGAAGGCAGGCTACTCCTAGGGCAATTGTTACTTTGAGTGAGGGGATGAAACACCAAGGGCTGGTTAGGATGCAGGAAGGTGAATTTGGTGGTGACACAAAGACAAGAAAAGGGGAGGAACAGAAAAAAGACCTGCAAGCAGTGTAGAAGAAATCTCCCAAAACCAAGGAGCTAATTCACCACTATGCAAAGGCCAAAGAAATAAGGAAGCAGAACTGACCACCCTGTTATAAATCTCTCCTGCTAAGTATTTTGGGACAGGCCTAAACAATACAATGCTGTATTTTGCAGAGATATGTGAGCTATGGCTAAATGAAGCACGTTGGAACTGGAAGCAAGATAACTGCTTTAGCATGACGTAATACCCCAACTAATTAGCTCCGTTAGGAACAAAGCCCAAGAAGGCTGCACTGGATCCAGAAGGCAAGCAGTTCATTTAGGGCTACCTAGGGCACCACACTATGGCACTGCTCTCCTCCAGACAGACACCTCCTTGACGTTACCAGCTGAAGTGGTAAAGCATGATACAATAAAAATAATTGTCATCATCATCACCACCACATGCAGAGGCACAGTTTCACCAGAAAAGTGAAGTACATGCCGTAAAAAAGAAAGGCGAGAGCATTCAATTACACCCCAAAAAGGTTGGTTGTTTCACCAAAGTTGGAAGACAGCTCCTCCATTTGATGAGCAGGCAGAGCACACGTCCTGCCTGAGCACAGATTCCTACACTGCTGCTTTCACCACAGGTCCTGATGTTCATCCCAGCCAAGAAAATAGCTGTTGATCGGCATTCTGCCATATCTGATCATCACTATGGCCCAGCACCCTACCCTGCTGTTCACTGCAACACAAGTCCTTTGAAGCTACCCTGCTGTTTCAGAAAAGAAAAGCCAAAAGAACAGAAAACAACTTCAAACAGCTCACTCATGGCAGGTATCCCTCCCTTCCCTCCACTGCAATCAACAGTTTGACACAGGCCTGTCAAACAGGCATTTGACATAATGACTAATTGGTACACAATTCCTCTAAAGAAAACTATCAAAAGGCATTTTAAACTAGTGTTCAATAGATCGTATAGGACCCATCCCAACTTACGAGTTATAACTTCCTTCTTCAGGAATTAAAATGTTTTCTGAAGAATCCCCAAGCTCATTTGAGAGAAGAAACAAAAAAGTGAAAAAAGAAAAGAGAAAAAAATAATTTGGCCTTTCTAGTTGGACAGATAAACTTTAAGTTCAAGTCTTAAGTACAGACTTAAATGCATATATTGATATATACATTTCAGAACCATGTCTTGCAAAATGAAAATTTCTTAATAGTTACAGAAGGTTTGCCAGTAACTTGCATCCACATCCCAGTCCTTTGATCCCACTAGCCTTCTACACCTTCCCTGATTGTGTAGCAGATGATTAGGGTAATAATTTTTTTTAAATCAAAATAAGTTCTTATCCTCAAAATATATATAAAGCTTAGAACATCATCATTTCACTCCTGAAAGATGGAAAGGGGTAGCTGGATTTTTAAGACAAGCAGTCACACTTCACTATTTGGCTTCCAACAGCAGCAATTAGAAATATACTAAATTCATGGAAGAGACACACCTGAAGAAAATAAGGAAAACAAACAAGGTGTGTCTCAGGAGCTGCAGATTGCAGAAAAAGAGTGAAAAATTTCGGAGACCAAACACTGTCCTCAAGGCAATATTGTCCCTTTTAAGATCCACCCACAGAATTAAGCCTGTCCTGTAAACACCTCTCTTCTGGGAGAAAAGCTGTCACAAAGCCATTACAATAGGCAACACCTGATACAGTGCTGGAGACGGAACACCCACAGGTCATTTTCCTGAGCAAGCTGCCCCTAGTTCTAGGCACACACGTGCAGCAGCCAGCAAAATCTACAGGCACTTAAATCCTGCTTCTTATTCGCTATAAAATTTTGCAGTGTGATCTGCTTACTATGAACACAGGTTAGGTACACACTAGGAACTCTGCACAAAGCACTAAAATCACACTTCTCACTCTCACTTCTACTCCTCAGATACTCCTCATTTCTGTGTGTCTGGTTCCCTGTCCGAAGCAGGAGCTTACACATGAGTGATTTAAGTACTACATCCTTCCTTGCTGACGCACTGAACACCGTCTCCTTCACTAAGCCTTCATTTAAGCTGCTCTTGGCTGTGATGACACATGAAGATACCCTTAGAAGCTGTAAGAACAGTCCTCTTCATTGGCAACATTATGCCCATGTCGAGGCCAAAACAAAAGACAGAGGTCACTGAAAAAGACAGTCAAGTTAAGCATTCACTGGGATCTGTATTTCCAGGTCTCCGAGACATTGCCCAAAAAGCTGTTCTTACATTACTTTCTTGTTTGCAAACAATCCTCTGCCTCTGCTTTGATCTACCTTCAAAAAGAAGCTGTTCCACACATTAAATTCTATTTCAACTGCACTGATGAAATGTGTGGAGTGCCCTTTGCATCCTGCCCTCTTTTACATTGAAGCTTTTAGGAACGTTAAGCATATCTATCCCCATTGTTCAAATCCCAGGATGCTGACATTTCAAATCAAACTCTCCTCTATGCAACTTGTGAAAATAACAAAGATAAAAACCTCCCACCAATGCTCAGGCAGCTGCTTGCCTATATGCAATGAACCCGGCACAGGTTGCCAAGAGACTGCAACGATGAGCAGCATTTATTCCTGAATACTCTCAAATGAGCTTTCACTATATATTAACTCTGAGCAGTAAAACATGCAAGACCACATTCTTGTTTCAGTTTAAAGTAAGTTTTTATTGCTGATAGTTTTAACAGACGTGCTATGATGATCTTTACTGGTAAAAGAAAATTAAAAAATTAAATTTTGAGAATAAGTAAATTTCAGATAGCATGTACAGAAATTCCCCCTGTAAGCCCCATTCCCTAAAGTAAAAATTACGTGCAGATTCAGTGAAATTTAGAACGCTCTAAAGAACAGAAAAACTAAGTCTGTTGTAAGATGCTGCTAGTGATTTTCAAACTTTCCATCTAAGCATAGGGCAATTCAGTAATTTTTAAAAAGCCACCACTAAACCTTAGGTGTCAGACCATTTTTCCTTATTTGTAACTATCAAGATGAATAATAAATGTATACACTGTGTACTACCTAAGGAACAAAAGATATTTTAGATGTGCTTCTAATACAACCGTACATACATTCTTAGGCACTAATCATTGATCAAATTTTTCAAGCAAAATTCAATGCTACCAACTTTTTTTTCTGTGGATACTACATATTATTTCATATAGCTTAGTATAAATTTCTTTTTGTTTAAATTAAATTACATATCTCTTCAATGAAAGAAAAACACAGAAGTGCTTTTCCGTACATGACAAAATTCTTCACACACCAAGAATCAGAGGTTTAGTATTGCTTAACATCTTGGGGAGAAGAGTTGGAATCGCTATTTCTCCATCACCATATGCTGTGGTAAAACTGACTAGTGATGTTAGCAACAGCCAACAAAGTTTATGCGGTCAAAGGTCAAATAAAATGAAAGATGAAGCTTGGGCTCAAACAGGAGACATGGTCTATCAACTAAACTGCACACCTTGAAAAGCTTTACAATCATTGCCATGACGGTGTAGCACATTTCCAAAATGGTGTAGCACTATCCAGGCACCTTCAACTGCATCTTGATCAACTGCACCTTTGTCAAATCCTAGGTCATCAAATGTGATACAGAATGACACCAGAAACAAACAAATAAACAAAATTAAAAAATAAAAGGGGCAATCATTTAAATTCTTGCTATTTCCTTTTATAGCACAACCCAGCTCCTCTGAGCCCTGAATCTCTCTTCAAATTCTAGCTTTCCAATATTAACAAATCAGCATACAAACAGTCTCGCAGCAAATAAATCACAGCCATAGTAGGGAGACTCTTCAAAAAAAGCAATCAAGCCAGGGAGGTCTAATTTAGAGAGAGAGGAAAGACTTTAGACCTTGATAAGGCATGACATAATTCCATGCCATTGATCTGCAAACATATAGCTGTATCTGTAATGCAAACAATGAGTTATTTAGAATACTCTTAATTAGGTATAATAAGCGTACACTGGCACATTACTGAATCTATAAATAGAGTGCAATCACATCATTTTACTCCTGCCCTACATTATAAGGTATGGGAGGGGAGAAGAACGGCACCTTCCTTTCTAAAGGAAACCTTTCTTAAAGTTGCAGGTTTGGGTGTTTTTTTGCTCCTGAAGGTGTTTAATCAGGCCTTTAAATACTGACAAATCTTCCTCAGCAGACACAGGTTCTTCTCAACAGTTGTGCAAAAGGAAGAGAGAATGCTTAATTTGTAATAAATCAGGAAACATAGTCTATTGACCTGTAAGACATTCAGAGAGACACGGCTCTGGGCAACCAAATGTTGCCTTGAAAATGTCCCTGCTCTGAGCATGGGGGTGGGACAGATGACCTCCCAAAGTGTCTGCAATCCAGATTACTATTATGATCCTGTAACAACATTCATAAATATTTTTTTTCTATAAAAAGTCCCTCTTTATAACCTCTCACACCTACACACAGTAATTTAAGCTGTAGATCAGCTACAAATAACCTTGGGGTACATTTCAAAGAAAAGGTATAATCATCTGTAACAAAATTCAGTAGAAGCTCACATGCCTGTTGCCCTGGTTCTGACTTATTTTTATTTCTTTTTACTCAAATAGAAAAATATAAGATTTCCCTGTCATTTCCAATACCTCACTGTGAGACAGCCTCTCAGGGACACAGGTTTATCAAAACCTCAAAGGGTAATTTGAAATAGGAGCCCTTTGTAAAACTGTTGGCCGCAGATCCCTGGCTGATGAAGGGTGAAGAAGGAGTAGAACCTACAATGTTAATTCCTTCTATCTCCTCCTCAATGGTGCACACAGCAACCATATGAAAAAAAATTCTTTTTTATTTACCCTAAACAGTGTAAGAAAAAAAAAAAGTATTGGTTTGCATGCACACACATACATGCACAGAACTACTGGGCTCTAAATACTGGTCCCTGCAAGAAGTAAGATCATCCAAAGCATATATACAATCAGAACTATGGAAAAAGGCAACGCTTAAGGAAACTGGAATAAAAATTATGTATTCTTTTTTTTTTTTTTAAAAGCCATTCACTGCAGTTGCATTTACCTGGCAACAGCAGGTAACATGAGATAATACACAAAAGCATTGACGGGTCTTTAAACATACAGCTTGACATTGCCAGCACATTTAATGCTCGCTTTTGACAGGAGCTCATCAGAAGTTCTGTACTTACTAGTATCTCAAGTTCCTTTGAAATGCTGAAGAAGCAGCAGAACAGAGACTTGCAATGCAGCATCAGAGGCATAGATAGAAATCTGACAACCCTCTGGAGCCTGAAGTATTTTTTAATGCCTTTTATAGAATTACCAAATTGAGCAAGGGAAAACCTTGACATCAGGTAGACAGGATACAAGCACAGACCCTAACTTGTGCAACCTGACTTTAAATTTCTGAAAGATTATTTGCCAGTGGATCAAGGAGGGTTGGAGACCACCAGCCTAAGCAGTAAACCATCTCAGGTATAAATTTTAGCTCACCTGCACATAGTTTTGAGGCACATTTTGGTCAATGTTCTCTCTAGAAAATGTTAACCAGTGGACTCCATAAAGGTCAAAGTTCTTTCTTTGCATCCAGAAGCACCACAGAATCATGTTTATTAGCCCAACATTCATTCATACCCAAAAATAAACAAAAAAATAACCAAACCCAAGATGCAGTCAACTGAACTATATCAAGAAGCTTTCCTAAATTCTCGTTTCACCCTATAAAACCCTCAAAATGCAAACTTCTAGTTTATATGAAGGTTTGCTTAAACAAGTTCACTCAGGGGAAAGAAAATCAAGTTTAACGACATCAGACAGATGGTTCCGAAAGTTATTCCTGTTTTTGTCTCTAATGAGAAACTATGTAAATGGGAAAAATATTTTTTACATCCTTAAAAGTTCAGATTTAATCAGAAACATTGGTTCTAAATCACACTAGCTCCCCATTGCAGATCTGCATCCCTTCTGCATTCTTCCCAGGCAGAATCCACATATTACAAATGCATCGTTATTTACAATGAAAAAGAAATCACTGTTTACACCACAAACACCACCATATTCTTTTGGTGATGGGATCCTTGACTCACAAACCCCTTTTTACAATTTGTGCTCTCTTTTTTTCGCTTTAATAGATCTCTGAGACTGAGGCAAATCAATGTTTGTCTAGAGAGCAACTCATGTGAAGCTCCCTGACGCTTCAGGCAAAAAATGACAATAGCTGAAAAATCAGCAGAAAGGGTGCATTAATTTTCAAGTCAATAGCTCCACAGTGAACCATCTGCTCCCAGGATTGATCAGTACCACTGAAGGAGGAGGCAATGAAGGGTGAAAGTATTAAAAGCAGCAAACTTTTATAGCTGAACTCTCTCCAAGACTCCACGCCCAGCAAACTTTATGGTCTTTGGAAGTTCCTCTCTTTATGGGAACTACTGGAAGAAATCTTTCAGAGGCATAGACTAAAAGGAAAAGGGATGCCACCCTTTCTCTGTTCAAATTCCTGAAGAAACTGTGACAGCAGCAAGCAGGAAAGGAGGGAGAGAGCACAAAGCAAGATGTCTCTATGGGAGCGTTAAAACAAACACAGAAGTATGTGCCTGTCCTCACGGTCAGCAGTGTGCACAGGGAGGAAAGAAGTCTCTGCCTGACGGGCATCTGGGACTGCTGGATAGCCATGCTGATCCTTTCCAACATCCTTGGCTGAAGCAGAGCAAGCCACCCTTCTCACAAGCAGAGACACCACTGACCTTCCTCTCACTCCAGAGTATCGCAGCAGCAATAAAGACTACAGCAGTCAAGCCAAAGCCATTCAAACTCAGTTACTAAATTTAAGCAACCACACAACAGGACATAACTGACCAGAGCAGCATGACTGTCCTTTAGAACCACTTAAATCTCTGCAGGCATGAAAAACCTCAGCAGATCTTCCCAGCATGGAACTATGCCAGAAGTGCAAAATGACACTGAGGGCACAGCCGGTTCTCCTCAGTGAGCACATCTAGAAGGACCCTGGCAAGCGCTGGTCACACATCCTCCTGGCGGCTGCCCACAGAGGCGCTCCTGTTGCTTCCCACCCGGAAAATATATAGGGAGACTTGCCACCCACAAGCTACTACTCAGTTTCAAAACCCTATTCAGGTTGCTAAGTGACAATAAAGTAGTGCGATCTCACACAATTTGCAAACCCCAAGCGCTTAAAGGCAAGGAAATGAATTGTCCAGATCGTCATAAATCTCATGCTGCCCATCTAATAAAAAAATAAATTATCATCAAATGTAAAAGCTTGCTGAATTCATTACAATAATGCTAACTCTCCCAAGAGTACGCCTCAGGTTTTGTTAATGTGCTTTCAGTATCTAAGTGGTGAAATATTCCTAAACAGGGATATTAGTCAAACAAAAACCTTAGCTGGATAAATAAATTATTTGCTCTTTCTTCATAATTGTACAATATATCATGATAATTCCTACATGGTAAAAGTTCTTTTAAGTCAACTATAATCTGACTCTATGTACAAAATTTTTATGGCCCACATCCGATGAACACTTAAGCACCAGCTTAACTAATTAGTCACATAAAAGTCTACAGGACATCTGAAGTGTTTCAGTATGTGCACAAATGGTGTACTAGAATAAATCTCTTAACTCATTTTAAATAGCATCTAATGTAGTGGTCTTATATTTAGTGTATCAATGAAATAACATTTATTTTGGGTCAGCATTAAGCTTTTTTGCTGGGATAAATGCAATGTTTACATTAAGAAAGAATGAGGCTCCTTTTCAGTATGATATGGAGTATACAATTTATGGATGCCCCCAAGCCAGGCTTTTTTTGTTGTTGTTTTTTTGCATCATTTCTAGAAAATTGAGAGTCATGTCTTGAACTTAGTATTATGCAGCCATGATACTGCACTTTAGTAGTAGCTTTTAGCACTTTAGTAGCCTGTTCTTAGGTTTTTTTAAAGAAAATTTTGGAAAATGCAACTGATTTTTCCAAGGCCAAAGGGGAAAGGATAAAACAGTAATGCAAGAAGGTGGCAAATACAAAGGCAAAAGGAAGAGTTCTCTCTCTTAATAAAGACGAAGTTCAGATACCAAAGTATTTGACTGCAAAAACACCAAAAAAAGCTAGCCATGCTCTCAATAACTTTAAGAAGCTATTGACATCATTTCCCCCTACTTTACAAATAACAATAAAAAAATCTCAAAAATTTAATGGCCAACCAGAACAAAATACTGGTCTTGTGGTTCCTTTGCAAGTAAGCTTCTAAGCACTCTCACAAGACATCAAACTATGTCTTAATTATCCCTGTCAGAGAAAAACAACCAAAACAGCATGACTACAGAGCATTCTTTTATACCCAAAGCTCCATATTCTGAGCTTCAATGAATCCACACATTACCTTCTTGTTTTGCTAAGATTTTGAGATCTACAAACTACATATGTTCTTGTATAGATTCCTTACCAGAAGCACGGCTGGTAAGAGATTAAAGATAATGAGAGGAACATTTAATAAATGCATAAATAAATAATAAATAAATAAATAAATAAATAGACAAATAGATAAAACCTTTTGGAGTGTTCCAGAGCAAGAACATTGGTCTAAGCTGACTTTTATTGTCTTCAGCTAGTCAAGAGAATTTCAGTACTTTCCTCCAGATAAAGGCTTTGTGATAGCCAGACAGATTATTCTTTTAATCACTACTTCAAATACAAAATCACTGTAATTCTAGGTATTCTGCTTTAGATATCCTAACTAATTTGGCTAGTCCAGCTAGTCATCCAGTAGTCATACAGAAGTCATACAACAGTCTCGCATCCTGCATCCTGACGTAACTGCTGGAAACAATTCAAAATGTTTGCAAATTATCTATATAGCCTTACATGGATAAAGACCCAGCTATGGAACAGTCCTTTCCTTAGCTCTGGCATGGCTCTTAGGAGTCTCCAGGACTCTGTACATGAAGTTCACAAGATAAGGCATCTCGGAAAGGGATTCCCAGTTGTCATTTATTCTTGAATAAGTCTCTTCTTTTGCTTCTTAAAAAAAACAGAAATTCTTTTCAAAGTACAAAATAAACTCAATGTGTTTCACCCAACCTTTTTCACAGAAAAGCATTCTTCTGCTCCTTGGAGCGAAACATAAAATAATCAAAACCTTATATTAAAGATGAAAGTGTGATTATCTTTTTTCCACCTTCACAGCTTACCAGCTGGGTGGAGAAAAAAAAAAGTGCAATTCATGTTATCTCACAGTACAAAACAGTATCCAGAAAGCGGGGAAAAATAAAAAAAAAAAAATGGACCAAAAGCAACATTCTTTGAAGACCTGCTTTCAAGTACCTACTGAAAAACATTACAAGCTCCTCCTTTCTGGTACTTAGCTAGCAATTCAAGCTTTGCCAATACATGCATCACTAAAATGCCTTAGCAGATTTCATTTCAGTTTTATACAAACATGTGTCAGAATTTGGAGTGGTAATGACCACTGTGCCTTAAACAGTGTAACTCTTTCCATTCTAACCCTGCGTACTTCTACATAGTGTGTTCAGTCATTTTTAACTTCCCCAAACTGTCATGTCTTTGGCTGAATTTTTCCTTTAATGGACTCTATTTTGAAAGCTTATGTAGGCACACAGCAACTATGAGAAGCAACAAATATTGCACACCATTTCATGCTAAAAACTGGTTTGCTTTGTCCAAGCATACTCTAGAACTGAATAACGTATATATGTATATGAAAACTTAAATATATTGCCCTGCGCATACACATGCATGTTGCATGTATCAGGAATACACGTTAATGAATATATCACCTTAAAACTAGGTTAAAGCCCCCAGGATGCAGTGAGAGAAACAAATTTGCCAGATTTTACAGCAGTTGTGGAAAAAAAAAGTTGCTGAGATATTTTACTAAGGATGGATACACAGTACAGCCAATTTAATTGCAGAATGAAAATTATGGAAAATATGAATACTGAAGACAGTTATCATGCAGCACGCTTCAGTCTCTTCAGTGAGCACTACCAGGTGCCAAGAACTTGAGGACAATTGCTGTGCACTTCCTTGCTAGTGACACTATTCATATTACTGCAGTTGCAGAATACATTAGAAATTACAACATTTTGAAGCCATGCAGATTCACGCAATCCTAATGCATATAAAGGATCTTTACTAGGGTAAACTTTGCCACCATGGCATTTTCCTGAGAACTTCTGATGCATAAAATAAAATCTTGTCTCCTTAACCAGAAAACAATGAACCACTACTTAGCTGAGTAAACTGGGCACCATCAAAACAAGGCAAAGCAGATTACATAGCAAAGAATGATGCGCATGCAGCTGAACACTGGTATCACTCACAGCTCTATACATTTAGGTGAATTAACAAGATAGGGTAATCTGAGAGAAATGTATACCAGAAACAAACAGGAAGTGACTGCTGGGACTTGGCACTGTCAAATGTCACCATATGGAAAAGGTTAGAAACTTTTTGAAGGCACAGTTCCTAAATGGCTGGTGTTATCCTCTAAGGCAAATAAAACCACAGTGGGGAATTTAATTCATCTACTTTTATTACTCCATAATTATTTAAGGTCTCTCAAAAATATATTAATAACTCAGATAAGAAAATTCAAGTAATAACTCTTGCCATTTAACTAAACACCATATTATCTCCACTAATCATAATACACTCATGCTTCTGAACATGTCCCATGTTACAGCAGTTTCATTACTAGCAAAAACCACTGGGAGAGAAGGACAGGAAGAAAGCTTTGTCCCACATACCTTACAAGTGTATTTATCTTGCTCAATACATCACATTTTCTTGCATTTCCTGATTTATACTTTCTGCTCCAGAATGTCTGCTTCATCCAAAAATAAACACAGGCCAGATACCCAATGCAGATTTGAGAGCAAAACACACATCCAACAGAGCTTTTGCATTAACTGGACATGAACCCATTAAATAGGAAGCCAGGTCAGTCATAAAAGTGCTATTCTTCATATCCACTTTTTACAGAGTACTCAAGACAAGAGCGGGAACTGTAACTGTGCTCATCTGACAACGGTACTTCCAAGCATCCAGGGATTACTTCATTTATTAATCTTCTCCTGATCCTCAAGGTGAGGAGAATTTAAAGAGGAAAAGTATGAGCTCTAATTTGAACCTTTCCTTCCCAACATGTTCCTGCTATAAAGAACTGAAGCAAGGCCGTCTTTTTAAGGAATGTACTTTGCACTAGAGTGATTAACTTTAAAGCAACTAGAACCCAGCTGATGACAGGCAGTTTTCAGGCTGTAGCCCCAAGAACTGAAGTCATCTGTTTAAGGAAGGCACTGACTCTGCCTGTCTTAACCAGCATCTTTAAAAATGAAGAAGCCAAGTTTAACACACACATGGAGAACTTTCCATGACTTCAATCTCCAATATAACCCTGTTTGTAACCCAGTATCATCATATATACTTCTGCAAAACTGTCTGACTACAGTTTTCCAAACTTCTCATAAACCCAAAATGGATATTCTTAAAATGTTTTTGGGGGTTTTTTTGGGTTGGGATTTTTTGGGGGTTTTTTGGTTTTGTTTTTTGTTTGTTTTTTTTTTTTACCAAGACACTTTTTATGTACTAAATATTCTGGTTTCCCAAAATGGGGGGCAAGGGAACGGGGGAGTGGGAGGAGGAGGGAAGATGAGTAGACATTACAAAACCAAGAATTGTTTCCACTAGGGATTCTGGCTCAAAACTGCTCCAACTTCACAGGGTACCTGTCACCTATTCATTAATTAGCATTTTCTCCACAGAACACATACAATCTCCACAGATGCAAAAGCTTCCAGGATAAGGTTTAAAGACGCTGGCTTTAATCTCACAAAAGTCCTAATCAGTTTTGGTCCTGACTGCCTTAAAGGTACCTACTGCTACAGTGTCACTCTACAACCTAGTGTGGGTCTTTAGCAAACAGCTCCTAGTGGCAAACAACATGGTTCAGTCCTTTACACCACAACTTGTTCTCTCCTCCTCTAGCTGGCAGACACCGACATATGTTGATCTTCAAGTCTTCTGTTTGGGCTTATTAACAATGGCCACATATTGACACAGACAGCCCTTTAAAGTACTCTAAAAATGTAAGGACTAGATGTGCATAAACTAAACCTACACCCATAACAGAAGTTACAATGATGTCCGGCCATATCGCCAATCCGTTTCTCTTAGCAACAGACTGTAAAAGTAGTTACACTGAAATCAAGGAAGCAGCTTGCCAAGGAAGCTGC
This sequence comes from Acanthornis magna, assembly GCA_036785705.1. Lineage (NCBI taxonomy): Eukaryota > Metazoa > Chordata > Aves > Passeriformes > Acanthizidae > Acanthornis > Acanthornis magna. The sequence continues at coordinate 23,860,857 of JAWUZG010000090.1, forward strand.
TATCCAATATGGGTAAGCCCTGACAAAACTGGACAACAGAACTGTGAGCCTATCATTAGCATATCACAAACGAGTAACAAACTTTGGTGTAATTACATCTGCCAATACAGTATTCTTGCTTTTCATATTCTCATTCTGTTTTTCACCCCCTGCCCTGAGCTAAATAATTATTTGTTTTTATTTAGGAAGAAAAGGGCAAAGACTAAAAACTCCTGTTGAGCACTACAGATGTTAGAAGTTTATAGGCTTAAGTTTGTGCTAGTGAAAGGGGTTTGTTCTTGCACATATATTTGCTAAATCCTGTTATATGCACGTTAAAAAAATCCACTCCTGAGTGATTCTGTCTGCAAAGTATCACCATATGGTAGCTTTCACAAATGATCAACTGTACCAAAACATCTAAAAATAACATCTTCCTTAAGTAAAATAAAAACAATTACCAGCAGAGACTTTTGGGTATAGTTCTGAGCTAAGGAATCAATACCACGTTGCTGAAATGCTTGAAGTAAGTAAATAAGCAACCTCTGGAGAAAAATAGCGCAGTCCTAAATGGCCCACAAGCATCAATGATAAATGTAATATACATGCTTTGGGCTCTTTCAAAAGTCTATTCTTAGATGTAAGACAAACCCAATCCATTTAATTAAAACCTTAGCTTACAAACACATCCACCAAGTAAGTGAAGCTTAACAAATCTAATTTGAATGAAAGGGACTAGCTGGGTAAAAGAGCAGCTCCCTGATGTTCCTTGCTCTAGTGGTTTCATGTAACCACTGATCACCAACTACTACAACAGCAAACATACAACACCCTTAAACTAAATGGGAGTTGTCTGTCTAAATATAGCTACTTTTAAATAATGCATTGTGAGTTATAAAATAAAGTGCTACTGAATTATTTAACTTCGGTCTCATCTTTAAGAATGATATATCACTTTTAATTAAATGGAAAGAAAGATGTTTATATTCAGAGTTGCATATTATTGTAAATTGCAACCAGTAAAGCAACATTTTGACTCCAATTATGTCAGCAGTCAGTTTTTCCTATATATATCTGATTCACAGAAATAGAACTGAGACTCAAGCTAAGATAAGCAAAAGCAAGACTTGCAGAGCTGTGTTAGATCTTCAGGCGATCCCAACTTAGCATTCATTCACAGCCTTCAGATACAGAATATCCCACCCATCTGTAACAGTTGGCAAGAATTGGCTGGGATCTCAATCTCACAAACTTGTGTCAATGACATTCATAATAGGCATGTTTTCCTCATGCAAGTATTAACCTCTATGAGAGCAAACACTCAAATGCACTTAATACCACTACGGCTAATAGAGGCATCATGTTCTGTAACTTTTAAAACGTTTTGAAGACTGCCACACAGAAGGGTGTTAAAGCTCAAAGTTTGTGTAGGACTACATTTCCAACACGATGCAACAGTTGTATGTATTTACTGTAGAAACCTTTCAGCCAGGCCTAACATCTGCAAATACAAAATTAACATTTAGCAATAAAATGGAATGACACATCTTGTTTAGGAGGTTTCAGGAAAAAGCTGAAACCTCACACAAACGGAATAACATTACTGTTTAACAACCATGCTTTCCGTTTAAAGGTGGCTGCCTTCTGCACGTAGTGCATGGAGCAAAAGCCCAAGGGAAGAAAAGCACCAACCCGACAGGACTTCACAAACTACTAACTTTAACGAGTGCTCTGTAAAGGAAAAAACGCCACATGACCTATTGGGCAGAAATCAAACCCTAAGTGGGATCAGTCCAGGCCTGCATGGAGTCACTCTGCCCCTCAAAACAAACGCTTCCAGGAAAAACCCTGATATTTGTGTCATTGCATCAGTAAGCTCTCCCCAATGGGGTTTTGCACAAACCCCATCCCCGACCGTGGACCACGCTTTGTAGAAAGTCATGAGATCCTTCTACACAGAAAGTAAGCCTGCTTCACTATTTTTATGCTTCCAAATGCCTGCTTGTTGATTTTACAGGGGAAAAAACTTAAATAAATACACCATCCATGAAAAAAGTTAATTCCACTGGGACAACTTCGGCAGCCCGACACAGCCAAAGAACCGCATTAACCTAAAATTTTGACAGCTGCTTTACGCATCCAGTGCCACGAGCGAGGATGTATAGAAGTTTACTTCTCTTTCCGCGAGGTGCCTTTCAAAGTGGAAGCCGCCTTTCCCTCCTTGGCGGCACTCCCGCTCCCGAAGGGGAGCCCGACGTGCCACCGCGGGCTCGCTGCCTGCCGCTCCGGAGGGGCGCACGGCGGCGGCCCCCGGGACCGGGGGCGAACAAGAAAAGGTGGGCGGCGGTATGGAAAGCGGTGAGGAAGGGCTCGCTGAGCCAGCCCACCCGCGCCGCGGGGTGGCAGGGCGGGATCCCCGCGGCAGCGGTGCCCGCCGCCGAGGAAGAGGAGCCGGAGGGAAGGAGGGAGGGAGGGAGGGAGGCAGCCCGCAGCTTCCCCCACACCCAGGACGCCCGGCAGGGCAGGGCGGCTGCCGGGGCAGGCGGCTTCCCCTCCGGCCCCGCGGAGCCCCGCCGCCCCGGGGGGCTCTTCCTGCCAGCCGGGGACAGATGTGGACGCAACAGCTGGACGGGGAGGAGGGGAGAGGGAAGGAAGGAAGAGGCACGGCTGCCTTACAGCCCCCCCACCCCCCCCCCGCCGCTCCCGGGGATGCGGGCGGGATGCAGCGGCCGTCCCCGGCTCCGGGCTAGCCCCGCTTTGGGATGGGGATGGAGAAACCGGCCGTGAAGGCGGCGGGGCTGGCCGCCTCCTGCCCCCTTACCTTGCTGCGGATCTGGCCCGAGGTGGACACTTTCCGGATGAGTTTCTGGGGGCCCTCGTGCTCCCCTTCGCTGTCCGACGACTCGTCCGCCGGCCCCGCCGCCGCCGCCGGGGGTTGGGGCTGGGGCTGCTGCGGGATCCCGGCGCCGCTCATCCCCGACTCGGCCCCGGCCATCTTCCCGGACTCCTACCGAGAGAAAGCACACGAGCCCGGCTCAGCCAGGGCAGCCGCTGCCGCTCCCCTCCCCGGGGAGGAGGAGGAGGAGGCGACCGGGAGGGTGGGGAAAGAGGCGGTGCGGGGGGCGGGGCCGGGGGCGGTGGCGGCGGCGGCCCTGGCGGCGGGCGGTGGCGGAGCGGAGCGGGGCGGCCCGCCCGGCCGCCATCTTCCGCCGCCCCCTCGCACGGGCGAGGGCCGCGGGCCGCGCCGGCCGCCTCCGCCCGCTCGTAGGGACCGGGGCACGGCCACCCGCCGGCGGGCGGAGCCGGGCGGACGGGCCCGGCCCCCCGCGCCCCTGCCGAAGGGGAGCCGCCCGGGGCGGCCGCCGGCTCCAGGGGGCGCCGGTGCCGGTGCCGGTGCCGGTGCCGGTGCCGGCCGGGCCGCCCCGGGCAGGAGCGCGCCCGCCCCGCAGGTGACGCCGGGGCGAGTCCGGGCGGCCAACAGGCGGCCGAGAGCGGGGAGGGCGCCCGGCGCCCCCGCACCTGCCCGGGACCCCTCGGACGGCCCGGCGTGGCCCGAAGGTGGGACGCGGCACCGGAGCGAGCGCCGCCCCCGCGGGGTACCGCCGTGCGCGCTGTGCCAGCGGGTGACCCTCGAGGGGAGCGGTGCCGAGTTCTGAACGCAAGGACAGCGGAACCGGGCGGCTGCGGGTTGGGGTGGCGTGCCCAGCCCGTGCCCCGTCCCGGCCGAGGGCTGTGCTGCTCTCCTCTGGGAGCGCAGGGTGGCTCTTCGGCACTGGACGGACGGCGTCTGACGCGACGGTCTCCTTCTCTGTATGCTACTCCTCCAGCCAGTCGGCCCCCTGGTAATTATCCATCAGCGCCAAAGCCTTGGACAGTTTTAGTAAATGCATCTATTGCTTTCCAGTGGTTTTCTCCTAATAACTTTTCATATTATTTTACTCTTTTTTGTCTTCGTGAAAGAGCAACCCTTACTTCTGGGGAAAGAAAGGGTCAGTTTTCCGTTTTCATCTCAGATCTGGCAGCTCGCACGATCTCGAAATGTCACCACATGTTCTGAATTGTGGAACTTCAAAATTATTGTGGCTTGTATGTAGTCAGTGTTCAAAATAAGTGTTTAAATCACAGCAATACTAAATAAAACACACGATTCCTAACTGCGTGGACCAAATTAAACATGAGAAAGCAATCAATACTTGTGGCTTCTGTATTCCCACAATTCTATTTATATTTACAGAAAGGGAACTGACATCTCTTAACATGCTAATGTAATGCCAGAGTGCCTAAATACAAAGCATTTAATGAGGAAAAGTAAACAACTATACAATCTTTTCTGCACTGCAGTCACCTTGCTACAGTCTGAATTTCATATCCAGAGTATACCATTTCTTTTATTGGGACTTTTATTTCCAATAGTGTAGGGGAAAGCAAATATTTTCATGAAGCCTGGGAGTTCTTGTGGTTTATTTCTGTGTTACTGTACCAGATACTTCAAATACAATTCTACTACCCACCTCCACACAGAACCACTTCTAGAGGTTATAGTTAAAAAATTACCAAAAGTAATGTTTAAAAAGTCAAAATATCTATTAAGTTTTATTTTAAAGGAATTTTGATCAAATTACCTACATGCCCTATTAGAATACTAATAAGGCCTAAATCCAACCATTAATACCACATCTCAAAATAATTGTGAAACTAAGAATTAATTCTGTCTTGTCTCACTCTTCACCTGAGGGAGTTTTCTTTTTCAAAAATATGGGATCAGACTTGAGCAGCAGCAAGTATGCATTGCTCTCAGTGAATTAATTTAGGGCACAGCTAGGAAGAAAGATAGTTAAGAGCAATGTGTATGGACACTTTGTCTTTCCACCCTCCTTTCTTCCTCTTCCCCATCTTAATTTTGGGAATAGCAAGTTATGCCAGGACATGTCTCACTGCAATTCCTTAATTCTTTTGAAGGTAAATGTCACTTGAATATCACAAAGGGGCAACAAGCCATGGTTTCCTAATTAATGCTAACATGTATTTCACATAATAGTAACTGTGATTTGAGGAACACTTCGTGCTAACAGAACACGAGCAAGACTACATTTAATTCAACTGAATTAAATAGTGCTGCTGAACAATAGTAGTTATTGTTAGAATAAATACAATTCTTCAACTTCTGTTCACTTTTGGAGATTAACTATGAGCACTAGTTGCTGCACACTTTCTGCATTGTGCAGAGGGCACCGTGCATATTCACCTGGGCTACCCCTGTGTGATCTTCCTCACTCCTGACTGTCCAAACACGAAAGTGTGGTTACCAGGAAAGAATGCACCACCCTTTCACTTCCAAGCAAGTCTCTTTCATCATATCTTGGTAAATTTCAGAGTACTATGGGGAAAAAATAGTACTAAGAATGTTCTCTCAAGTTACTTAATGTGAAGATTTTAGTAGGAATAACCTAAATCTGCAAATGATAAGAAATGTCCCACAAGAACAGTTCAGTGAGAATATGGGAACATGGTTTCTGTGAAGTACGTAGTGAATTCTGTGAAATTACATGTTCTAAAGTCTGCAGTCATCTAATGTTTACAGAGTTCTCCAAAATGGAGAAGCCAAGTAAGTGTTAAGCATTGTTGAAAATATGCAAGTTATTCAAGTTAGTACAGAAAGTTGTTTGTACAAACATATACATTGCCCAGGGACAAAGGCAGTTTTAAAGATCTCACCATTTCCACTTGTTCTTCTTTTTAAAGGGATTAATAGATTATCAGGGTCCAGTTCCAGCATTTACCCAGACAAAGCTGCCTAAGGTAACCATGAAGTTTGCCTCAATAAAGACTTGCAACTTGATTTCTATCCCTTCATCTCACAGCTGAATTTCTCCCAGGTGATCGATGTCAATATGAGAAATATCAGCACATTTCAGTTCAGTGACCACAGCTATGAATACTGTGGTACAAATGGTACCACTAGACTTCTGCAAGTCAGACTCTTGAACAATGTGGGACTATATGCAGCCATTAAAAACACATAAAATATTGGCATGCACTGTGTCTTTCACTTAATAGTTTCACACTTCTTAGTAATGACCTTAAATTTCCTAAGTGACAAAAGGGAGTAAAAAGCGTAAAGAAAGGTTGGCATTTAAAAGAAGATACTCAACTGATAAAAACCAGCTCTACTGACATCATTTGTGCTATGGCAATTAACATCAGCTGATGAGCTGCCCTTTATATTCAAAATATACATACATATTTGCACTGTGATATTGTATAGATTTTATATACATGTGTACACCGTGGGAACATTTTAACTTAACCACATTGAGTCCCAATGGAGGATATATGTTGATAAAATGCATATGTAATGTAGAAAAAAAATCCAAATACACATGCACTCTAACTGCACTGAAAATTGTAGTTTATAATACAGATTACTGCACTATTTTATTCCAGCCCTAAAACTGATTGCCTTTGTAACAAGCATATTTGCCTCTTTTTTTTCTAAGTCACTTTGGCATCTGTAAACTAAAGGGTAATACTTTTACATCCTTCACCTCAGAAAGTTGTTCTGAGGGGATTTGAATCAATAGTGTGTCAGGTTAACAATGCATTATTCATCATGTTTAAAATATTTTATTGAATCTCCTGATTTTGGTGGTTAATGATAGCTATAGTTTTTTAACTGGGCTCGCCACTCTGAACAAGTTCATTTCAGATCTGCCTCTCTGAACTCCCTCTGCAGATCAAGTTAGTGATACTATTCTTTAGTGACTTCCTTACTTAGCAAAGAGGAAGCCAAAATATAACAACATGTATCCATGCCACTGTTAAAGAAAGTAACTACATCACTTGTGGCTGGTTTGGGATTAGCCAAAGGAATCCTGTAACCTGTAGGTTACAATGTTAAGGAAACTACTAAACTATGTTGTGTGCTTCAGAGTGAAGAGGTCCAAACCAGGGCAGGCATAAGAATAAACAAATGCTTTACAAATATGTTAGGATTTATCTATGTATTTCAAGAGAAAGGTAAAGCCAAGACTCAGGTCTCATATCAAATATGAAAGTTGTGTCTGGAGCTTTGCTATGCACATTTTTACTACAAAGCCACCAAACCTCTCTTGGAAGAATGCAGGGCAAGCCTTAACTTTTCCATTAAAAAGTATGCTGTGAGTTAAGGAAAGGATTTTATAGAAATTTGAAGTAGTACCCAGACAAGTCCAACCCTGATAGGCAAAGGACTTGTGGCTGCATTTAATGTCCATCACTCATTTCTCAGAGCAACTACGGAAGAGCATTTCCCAATAATCTGACAATTTACAAAGATTATTAACTTGCACAGATTCAAAACCTGTAATAAATAGTTTTACCGATCCTACTGCTCTTTGTTCTGTGTTGTAAGAGCAGGGGAGAGAGGTTTGTATACTATTTTTTTCCCTTTCATCATTCAGGTCTTCACCTAAATCTCCCTTTGCCCCCATTATCATAAAAAGCCTGCTTATGAGCAGATGGAAACAACAATGTGACTCTTGCCACAAAGACCATGTATTTTACCAGCAGGTTACCAGGTAAAGGATTGAGTGGATCAGCTGAAATTAGAGTCTTGTAAAGGAAATCGGTGCAGTGGTTAACCTTAAAACTGCATTCATGGATGTACTATTTAACAAATGCAGCAATGAAATGATAAACATGACCCAAATCCTGGCCGTTACTGGGGGAGGGGGAAACGGAGGGGGGAAAAAGAGGAAAAAAGATGGGCTCCTTGTTTATCTAAGCCCTGCACACAGAAGGAAAGGGGTTCAGATGCTGCAGCCAGGACTCAGCATTTCCAAGCGGAGAGGGGCTGCAGTCTATCTGCCTCCCGAGTTTCAGCTGAGTTTTGGATGACGGCAGCAATTTAAATGTCACTGTTTAATACGATAACACATTCGCAGGAATTGACTTCACTGTCTTCCTCCCACGATGTCTTCATCTCTCCAGGCAAAAATCTCGGGTTTCCCTTGCCTGATCCTTTCAATGTCAGCTCCATGTTACCGGAACACACATACAGCTGTTTTCCCTATCACAGCTGCATCTCCGGCAACAGTTTCAGGGCTTGAAGACTGCAGAGGGCAGCGAAGGGGGATGTTCAACTTAATAACAAAAATGACGATAGTAAAAATATATTTGTGAGGGATACGAATCCTATCAAGGAAGGGAGCGAACTTAGTTCGTTGTGGGTATCTCCAGGTCTTGGCTGCTGCTTTCCTGAGAGTGCGCACACTAAGCCACGCAAAGTGTGGGTCTCCCCCGTCTGCTCTTTAAAACTGGATTTACAAGTAAAACCTGGACCAACGAAACGAGTTAGCAAAACATGGTACAGCCATCTAAAGGGGAGCGTGGCAGTGGCACGGGTCCAAGCTTCATGTTGCCTCGCCAAGTTCAGGGCCAGAGGCAGCCTAGCCTTGACCTCTTAGATAGCCTGAAATCTCCCAAGCAGCTACCCAAAGCCTATTTTTAGCCCTCCCTGCCTGATGTGTGTGTATGTGTGTGTTTGCACAATGGTGAAAAGCCCAGGAGCGGGACCAGACTGCCCTGAAAAGGGAAATCTGATTTTATCACCCGCTGAGGATGCCGGTGACATGATTTCCTTTGGTTGGAAGGAGGGTCTTCGAGTTGCTTAAACAAACCGCAAAGGCACCGCACCTCAGCTTTCCTCCCGGCTAGTTTGGGCACTCCCCTCCCTTCGTGGCGGCCCAAAGGCACGCACTTTCCCCACACTCCACAAAGCAGGGTGGCAGCGGGGTACCCCCAGCCCCGTCCCGCTTTGCCGCCGCGATGGAAGCAGTTCCAGCCTAGCTACAGAAGAAGAAGGGGGGGAAAGTGTGAGTTTCTTTCCTCCCAACGCTGCTTGGACACGTTGCTTTTGCTGTGCTAAGAGAAGGCGTTTAACGGTGTCAACATCCAACCCACCCCCCTCGGCAAAGTTGAAGGCAAGGCTCTCGGTGCTAATCCCAGGCTTTCCACCCGGGCAGTGAAACTCAGAAAGGGCAATGAACTCCCCGTCTCCCAGAGGGACGAGCTCGTCAGCAAATGGCCAGGCACGGCGGGGACGAAAGGCTCCCACCCCCCGCTCCCCGCGGGGAGGGGACGAGCGCCGGCGGCCGGGCTCTGGCTCGGAGCGGGGTCGGAAGAAGGGAAGGGGGGGCTGGAAGGCACAGATAAGGATGATAGCCCGACCCCCCGGCTGAACAATACAGGCAGGAAAAAGGGTAGGAAACGCCTGTACAACGGCAAGGCACGCATGTACCTACCAGCTCCTCCCAGGCGGGGCTGCGGACGCTATAGGAAGGGTACCCATGCTCCTCCATCACCCCGCAGCAGGTCCCCAACCTCCGCGGGGAGAGCGCCGACGGGCAGCGGAGCTGGGTCCGCCGGGCTGCGCCTGCCTCCCGCCGCTGCCGCTGCTCCGGCTGGCAGCGCTTCCCCGGCGCCGCTCGTCCTCCCCCACCCCGGCCCCGCTCCTCCCTTTTCTCCCCCGGCCCTGTCCAGGCCCCCTCCTCCCTCCCCGCCCGGCTCCTCTCCCTCCCACGGCCACCGGGCTCAGCCCCGGCTCCCGGGGGAGCCGGCCTGCAGCTGCCGCGCCGCTCACATCATCGCCGCCTCCCGCCCCCCGCACGCCCGCCCGCCGCGCCGTCCCGGGCGCCCCGCACGCCCGGGCCCCTCCCGCCCGGGCAGCCCAGCGGATCACGGGCAAATCGCCTTGGGCGTAAGCCGGTTTACGGCCGCTCCTGCTGTCGGCGTCGCGGCGGGGCCGGCGGGCGAGGATGCGCCCCGCGGCGCGGGGGGAAAGCCCCTCGGTGCGCCGGGAGCCGCTCCTGCCCCGCCGGGACACGCCGCCTCCCCATGCCCCCAGGCTGGCCCCGCTGGCCTCGGTGCGGGGCCGGAGCGCGGGGTCTGCGCCCCGACCCGCCCGCCCGGGTGATGCGGGGCGCTCCGGAGGGAGCGTCGCTGCTCCCGCATCACCCTGCCCCGAGCCGAGCCAGGAGGGGACCAGGGGCAAGGCCCGGGTGCTGGGACAGCCCTCTGGCCCCGCTCCCCGGCGAAGGCTCCGAGAGGGCAGTACTGGGCTTTTAACACCCTTTGGGAGTTAAATTGAGTGTTAAACTGCACATCGCTCCCCCACAGCGGGGCCGGGTGGTCCCACGGGCACGTTAAGACAAACTCCCGGGAGCTGGGATACGACATAGCCACTATGGGACAGACAGCACGGATATGTGGGCCATGTCTGACACTGGGGGGTTCTAAGTTCCTGGCTCACCATGTCTGCCTTGTGGAGTAGCAGGATTTCTCTGCCCTCTGTCACACCTTGTGTTTGTACACAGTGTGTATACTTCAGCCTTCTCAGTTTACTAGCTACCAGTGTCCCCTTGAACACCAAACAAAGCATTACAACTCTTCTTGTGGATGCTGTATCTCCTTTGAACTCAACACTTTCACTCATTTGCTTCTCCCCGTTCTTGCGGAATAGTGGGATATGTGAAAAAGTAGGACTGGAGGAGAGAGTAAAAAAATGAAACTTAATCACCATCCGAAATAATGGTGTCCTTCACTCCACTTTCAGCCTGCCCTTTGGAATCTGCAGCTACCATGTTTGATTACAAGTTACCTCCAGATCATCTATTTGGTAAGTGCAAACATGGAAAAGAAACTGTATCTCACAAGAAGCAATAAAGGAATTTGTATTTGTAGTAGTTTTGTTTTTATATCTATTAATTTTCTTTCTGTTTTAAAGCTTTTTCATATCAAAAGAATAGGCACACTGGCATCTGAGCTTTAGCTTTTGCAAAATACATCCATTTACAAAGATGTGGTTGCACTATTGGTGAAAAAAAATGAATATTATCTACTCACTTAACTAAGGCTAAAGAAAAGTCCCATGAAGTTAAGATGGCCAAGCCAGGCCCAAATAACTGCCACAGCCCCTCAGCTCATTTGAGGAACTGAAATTGCTGCATTTCTTCCAGATGTAGAAAAAGGAACTATTTTTGTTGATAATAAGTTCATCAGCTGTGCGTTGATGAACTGCCTTGATGGTAAGAGTGTAACCTCAGAAGGAGAAAAACAAGATGACTTAGAGCATTTTGGTTTTTGGAAGGCAGCTTTCTAAAGCTAATGGTGAGCAACAGTTGCCCAAGAACATCTGGTCTCCTTTCCTTTGTTCCCTGGGTATGAGAGACTGCTGAGGAATGTTATACTATAAAGGGCTTTACACTAAGAAGGAGTGTCAGAGTGATATTAGTCAGCTCCCCTCCTTTCCTCATGATGCACTGGAGGATCTCACATGTTGGTTGTTTACACCTCTCGACATCTGGCCTCTTTAGCCTTGGTCATGCTGGGCCTTTGTGGCAAAAGTCACCTGCCATGAAATAAATGCCATGCTAGTCTCTCACATTTCCTTGCCTGCTGAACCACAAAAATTGAGTGTCTTAAAACTCTAAGAGTCTTGAAGTTACTTCTTCAGTTCACACACTGTATGTCCCCTTTTGCCCTGAAATTCAAATTCTCACTGCGCCTCCAGCCCCATTTTCTGTTTCATGTGCCCTGAATCTTATACCTGTGACTAGATATGCAATTATGTTCACCTCATTTCATTCCCTGGAGTTCCAAGCTTGGTTTCCATAAGTGGAAAGCTAGTATAGGCCCCAGAAGATTATAACAACCTACTTAGGTTGAAGGTGCATTTCAAGGTCTTGTTGAATAAGGACAGGGATCAGTCGCTGCACAGGTCCTGCTGGATCTAAATGAAACCTGTACAGTGTAATTCAGCTCAGGCCTGCCCTTTCGGGCTCCTGAATGCCAAATCTGATTTTTCACTTCTTTCTGTCAAGGAAACAGATTCCTGCCTTTGCTAAGGAGCACTACGCTCTGTGATTTCCCTTGAAGAGCACAGTTCCTGATGAGACTAAGGTCTCTCTGTTGCTTGGCTGAACTGGCTGAAAATTACAGGCCAAGGATTTTGCTGAAAAATGTAATTCTGCCAAAGCAAACAAAGAATTTGAAGACCAATGTCAGAATCACAGGATTATTGGGGTATTTTTTTGTTCAGGGCACACTGCTGCATTTACAGAGGGCCAAGGGATGTGAAGTCAGGCCCAAGGCAAGGATGTGACAATCCATCCTTAAGGGGAAGAAAACACCTAATATTTGTTATTGAGGGGTAGAGGAGCTGCCTGCTAAAACAAGGAGTGACCAGCTGTTCCCTTGAGAAGATGGGAAGTTGGGCTGGGAGAAGAACTCACTGGAGGCAAATCTTTGCAATTGATTCATGAGCAAACTGTAGTTCTCCCATCAGGTCTACCAAACTGCATCAAAACATCTCCAACACAGCCAGGGGGTTGATTTCATTTCATTCTGATTTATTTATTTTGTTCCAAGTTGTGTTGTTTGTTTGGATTATTTTGGTTGGGTTTTTGTTTTAACCTTTCCAATTTTTTCAACTCAGTCTAGAGATTAAGGGTTGAATTTCTTGGTAGTAGTCTATCTATTGTATTCAAAGATGCCTCCTCTCCCTCTGCCTCTTTTATTCCATGCCCTTAATGACTTGGTGAAAACTGGAACAACAAAGCAAATATTTAATTATTTACTTTTTTTTTTTTTTTTTTTTTTTTTTTTTTTTTTTTTTTTTAACAAGAAGTGCATTGAAAATAGCCTGCATTTTCTAAGCAGAGTATTTTGGGTATATTGGACACACTGAAACATATGGACTTTGATTCCAATGCTGTGGTTGGACATTCACAGGAAAGTCCCCACCGCTTCAGAATTTCTGTTCTCTGGGGGTGGAAAAAGGAGCTTTCAATATTTTTCCTAGGTTGAGGTAGAAAGGCCCTAAAAGAATGAGCTTTTTTATATTTTTCTGTATTTTTCCACCAGCATTGCCTTTAGCATATCTGACATAGCAAGTATACACTAATTCTCATTGATTTATGCTAACATGAAACTTCCATCTTTACTTGGCTCATAGTATCAAACCTAATCCGAGTAAATTCTTCAAGGAAATGTTCTTTATTCTCTTCACTGTAAACATGCCAGTTGGTGTTTTTATTCCTGTTAAACAATTTTGCATAGCATTTGAAAGTGTGATTTCATCAACATGGTAGTTGGGTAGTTCCTGCCAGACAGACAGGTAGTAACAGCCTGCAGTGGGTCATTAAAATGATAAATGTATTAAAAGCAGAGCAAAATGCTCACATTTCTCTGGTAATCCTTCAGATACAACTGAAGTAACAAAACGAGTCCTTTAAAAAATAAAGGCGATTTTTTTCAGTAATATCCTGATAGTTGCCTTGAAATCCACCACTTTCTGTTTGTAAGAGCATCCAAACCATTAAACAAATTCTGCGTTTCTCCCAGTTTACAGTGCCTGCACTTGGGACCCACATTGGCACCTGAGAAATGTTTTTAGCCTACAGCCTTCTTTCATAGACTTCCTCCACTATGTGCATTCTTCTTTATTATTATTCCTCTTATTAATCTAATAACTGCTTCGGTACATACCTACCTGTAAGCAACAGGATCCTTTTAAACAATTCTCTCAATCTGGGTGTTTTACAAGTGGGAAATTATTTATGCAGGTGGAAGAAATTTGTCTATTTCCCAAATAAAGTATTTTAGAAAGAAAGAAGTCACGGAGAAAAAAGCCTTGGGAAAAAGTGTTTTACTGGAGCAGCATCAGAGCTGTGCAAGGACAATCCACCATCCACTTCATTTCCCTCCCAACATTTTTATTTCCCCTTCTAAATTCCCCACTCCCCACCAGTGTCAGCACCTCCTGCTTGTTCTGTTGGCATGGATAACCACCTCAACACCTCCTTCTGGGTGACAACATCAGGGACCAGTGGTGGTGAATGGTGTTTTCTCTTATGGACTTCATTCTGAGACATCTAGGGGGATTGTTTTTGTCATCCCACTCCTTTGACTGCTCTGGCTTTCTGCTGAAGTTGCAACTGATACCCTGAAGAAAAATGAGGTAAAAGCACAGATGGCTGCAGATGGTGATTTCTCAAACCATCTAACCCTCAGTAACCACCTCTGCCAATGCTCCTGTACTTATACATTAACTTAAGGATATTGGTGAACCAGGTTTAAGGCATTCCAGCTTCATTTCATAAATCACCTTTAGAAAGTGCAATTCACTCCAATCTCTTAGACCCCTGATGACCAGGGCTTTAGATCCTTCCTAGAGGATGTAGTTAGTGAATTACCTAGATCTGCTGCCTGAAACTTGCATCTCATTCCCCATAAATATGGGGGAATCATTCCATGCCTCTTCACTGAAAACTTTGTGGATTTAGAGGTTGTCGTCACACACTTCTACTCTCAACCAGCCTAATTTCTTTCTCAGCTCGCTCTTCCAGAGATGTTACTTGTGGCTTGCTTGAAATGCAGCGCCCATTGGACACCACATTCCAGCTGAGGCCTCACCTTAGACAACATCAGCCTGGGTTTGCCCAACTGTGGTGAACATACTCCTTGATTGATCATCCTGACCATTGCTGGGGATACTCAAACCTCCTTCCTGATTGTGTGTAAAGCAGGGCTTACTCCTGGTGGTGTGTCTTTGGATATGTGAGCACCGGGGAGTATTTCAGGTGAAACAGGGTTTCCTAAGAAAATGTCACATGGGTGTCAAAAGCTTCTACCCCATCCACAGGCCTGATTTGTTTGACATTATTTGTTCTTGAAAAGCCTGTATTAGTTACACTCCTCCCTGTCATGTTCTAAGTACTTAGAAACTTTTTTTTTTTTAATTTTCTGAGTAATTAAAGTTTATGTGATGGATCAGTAATTCCCAAGTTCCTTCTTTTTCTCCTTTTTTAAAGTTTCACTTCATAATACATGAACTGAAATGATTAAACACAGGATATGTTCTAGCCTCATTTTTACATACGAGCCAAACAACTATGAGCTTTGCATTTGTGGTCCACTTTGGGATGCCTGGCACAAACTTTTGTATCCATTACTTTGAACTCATTCAGACTGCACAGATGCAACTTTTTGGCAGACATTTATTCTAAAAGAGAAAGAGAAATTACTAGTAAAGCTTAAATGTTGCTGATGTGATACTTTAAAATCACAGAAAAATAAGTAAATATACTACTTCTGAAATGCTTGGAACTAAAGTAGTAATTTTGTCTAAACAATGTCTAAACAACTGAAGAAACACAGGAATGGGAGAAAAGAGCTTTGCTCCTAAAACTTAAAAAGGAGAAAACAGGTGGCAAAATTATTTGTTTGAAAATGGAAAGAATTTAGCCCACCCAACAACTTGACACTTGGATGGAGCCATTTCTTTTATTGTGTTCTAATAAGCACAGTATTGCTTTCCAATTACAGAAAATCAATATGTAAAGTTCCTACTTTGGTAATTATTCTTTTCTAAGTCTATCAAGGTACGTGTTTAAATAAGATTTAAAACACATCCTTTTTTCTCTAACTCCCCTGCTTAATAGAGGAAAGAGACAGAGTTTTCCCAGTGGAGTTTTATCACTTTTACACGTGAAAGGAAGAAGCCACTAGAAGTGTGGAAGTGGTGGGTGGGTATAAATGCATTCATGTGGCCAACCTGAACAAGTAACAGGATGGACTCGTGCCCATGGTCCTGCCCTTCGATGGAGATGAGCTAGACGATACTGAGACCAATATTGTTGCCCTAGCAGAAAAGAAAAAATGAGTTTCCCCAAGAGTTGGTGGATGCAGTACTGGAAACCAGACTACTTCTGTGGCCAAGCCAGTGAGGTCTATGCTTACTTTTGGGGATGCAGTTTGTCCCATTTATTTCACTTCCAGCCCATGCTGAAAGAACATAGTCTCAGTGAGGAACCTTGCAAATTGACAGATTTCAGAAGAGAAATATTTGCTGTACAGAGAAGGTATGAAAGGAAGGAAAAAAGATGTTTTTGAGAAACAGAGCAGAGAATGAAGGATGCATCTGTTTACTTTTCTAAGATGATACATTTTTCTGACAGTAACAAAATAAGTTAGTTACTCCACAAAGACCAATATTAAGTAAAACGGATGCTTTAAGCAATTGAGTCAAGTATAACAAGATTAAAGTAATTCTTACTATAAATCCTGCGATTTAAATTCAATTATCTCAGGGACAAATTGCTCCACAAAGTTTTTCATAGAGTCTATTAACTTAATATGGAGTTGAAATTCTGACATTGCTGTAATAGTCTTCCCACATTACTTTCAAGGGATCCCATCAGATGATTTGCATAGCTATTTTTACTTTTTAATAAAGAGAGAATGTCACATGACTTACCAGAAAAGAAAATAAGTTTTTGTTACTTTAGCCTTATTAAAGTTGTATTTCTAGTTTAAAGAAATAGTCTTAATCCACAAAACAGCTGTAGGGCATGGGAGAACTCCAAATTAACATTGGTTAGATGTAACCAAGCCTAGTTTAGATAAATGAAAAACTAAACAAAAGGGAACTAAACAAAAATTCTGTATATTTTAGATTAGAAAAACTGAAATGTACAGGTGTGAAGACTGGTGTTAATAAGTCCTGAACATGACCATCACCGTGCTTTATGCTTTTTTGTACTAATACAGTGTAGAAATAGTGATGTGATTTACAATCAACTTTTTTTCCTGTGTGAGGTTGTGAAACTTAGAGAGGGTTTCATGTTTGTGACCTGGTGGGTGAAACTATGCCAGGTGGAAATGTTTGTGGTTTCAATGGAAAAGTACCAACCTGATGAACCTAAAAGAGGCTGAGCAGCTCCTGGTCAGACAGATTTATTAGGCAACAGTTTCTAAGATGAAAGCATCTGAATCCCATGGAAACAAGCAGAGAAGGAGTCAGAGACAGGCAGTCTTTAAGTGATAATATTTGTAGATGTCATGAAGACCAAGGGGATGATAAATCATGAAAAGGGCAAATCATTGAAATAAATTATTTGGACTGGCTGGTGAGATGAACATAAGCAAATATATTTCTAAACAGACAAAAGCAAAACTTTGCCCTGAAATAAAAATTTTGTAAGAAATATTTATCTTTGTAAGGGATTCCTTATGGCATGTCTCCATTCTGAAAAGGTCGTAGGGGTCAGGGCAATTAATCAGCTGTGCAGGTTCTACAACCATAATCAAACAGTAAATTGGATTAATGAGTAGAATTTCTGGTACTTGTGAGGGATATTGCCTCTGTGCTTGGCACTGAGGTACATACAGCTGTAGTATGGCCTCTGGTTCTGTGGTCCACAGTCCAAGACAGACAATTACTGTTTAGGAAGGGTATAGTTAAAGACTCAAGGAATCTGTCCTGACTAACATGAGAAGTTGAGAGATGACTTAGGTCAAAGCCTGGAGGTCACAACACAGGAAAGAGGGAAAGGGGTTTTGTCACTCTATGTGTGAGCTATCAGAAACTCTGTCTACTCTAGGTTTAAAAGTAGGACCAGAAAAAAAGATGTTAAACCAACAATAAAGTAATAATTGGAAAAACACACCAAGGTTTGAGTTCGAAACTTTTAATCAGAAGACTGTGTGTTGTTTTAAAAGAAGTTCTCATTCAAACTCAGGTGTACCTTATGAGTTGCCCTATAGAGAACTAAATAATCAACCACCACTTATCTACGTGCGTGTGTTGGGTTTTCATGGCCTGATTTTGGTAGTGAGGGGGCTGCAGGGGTGGCTTCTGTCAGAAGCTGCCAGAAGGTTCTCCCACATCCAGCAGAGCCAATTCCAGACAGCAGGATGGACATGCCACTGGCAGTGTCTGGGCCAATCAGAAATGGTGCTAACCCCTCTTTGATAACAGATTTAAGAAAAGAAAAAAAAGTTATTGTGCAGATGTAATTGTGGCTGGAGAAGTGCAAGAGGAGGATGTGGGAGAGGAACAGCCCTGTAGACACCAAGGTCAGTGGAGAAGGAGAGGCAGGAGGTGCTTCACATGCCAGAGCAGACCATGGTGAGGCAGCTGTGCCCCTGCAGCCCGTGGAGGTCCATGGGAATGCAGAGGTCCATCTGCAGCACATGGAGGAGCCCATGCCAGAGCAGGTGGATGCTTAAAAGGAGGCTGTGAACCCTTGGGAAACCTGTGCTAGAACAGGGTTCTGGCAGGGACCTGCAGACCCATGGAGAGAGAAGCCCACGCTGGAGCAGGTTTCCTGGTAGGACTTGTGACCCTGTGGGGGACCCACGTTGGAGCAGGCTGTGCCTGAAGTACTGCACCCCATGGAAGAGTGACCATCATTTCAGCAATTTGTAGAGAACTGTTGCCCATGGGATGGACTCATGTTGGAGAATTTCATGCAGAAACATGCTTCCTGTGGGAGAGACCCCACACTGGAACAGGGGAACGACTCCTCTCCCAGAGCCTCTCCCAGAACACCGTGTGATGAACTGACCACAGCCCCCACTCCCTGTCTTCTTGAGCCCTTGGGGAAAGAGGAAGAGCTGGAAAGGAGGGAGGGGTGGGGGGGGAAGGTGTTTTTGAGGTTTATTTTACTTCCCATTATCTTACTCCGATTTTGTTAGTATTAAATTCAATTAATATTTGCAATTCAAGTCTGTTTTGCCCATGATGTTATTTGGTGAGCGATCCCTTCCTGTCCTTATACCAAACCATGAACCCTTCATTATATTTTCTCTCCTATGCCAAATTGCAAAGGGAAGTGATAGAGTGGCTTTGGTGAGTGTCTGTCATCCAGTCAGGGACAGCCACCCACAGCAAGTAACATCTCCTGTAGCGTATATGATGTAGAATCTTTTCTGACCAGATAATCATCAGGGAATCTTTTGAGCTTATAATCACGGAAATATGATTAATCTTCTGTAGGTTAGGAAAAAAAGATCTGTTTTATTAGAGCAAATGAGGGCATACAAATATCCTTATCCTGTCACAAGAGCAATATATTTTGTCATTAAAGGAGGTCTGGGTCACTACAAAAACCAGAGCACTAAAAATTCTACAGCTGATGCACATTTTCTGCATCTTCCATGTTATTCTCCTGATGATATCCTAGATAGCAATGATTGAAGCTGTCTTTTTATTAGATATGACAGCTGCCAATGATGAGGGTGTTTATAACTCTCAGTGAAGAGCAGATGTTAAGATGAAATTTCTTCAGTTCTCTAACCACAGAGCTGTTTTTTGGTAGACTACTCAGACAGTGGCTCTGTGATCATTAAATACCAGCTCTACGCAATTGTACATCGTTTAGCAGTACAAATTTGATAAAAATCAGGCAAGAGCATATGGTTATATTTCAGTTGGTTTAGCCAGAGCACACAGCACAGTGTTTACATTCACTTTACAATTTTATGCTGATTTTATGCTGGCTTCAGGAAGACAGCATGAAGTTAGAGTTACCTAGACAGGGAATACTTGCTCTACATTGAATCTACATTAATCTGCTAGGACAAAATTCTCTCTTCAATTTATTGTTAACAAATCAGTGGAATGACTCTGCACACATATAATACATTCTTATGATTACAGTTGCTTTGAGATTTGACACTAAGTTCTCAAAAAATGGATTCACTGTTAAGCCACAGCTTGAAGCCAAGTTGAACTGAGAGAATAAAGAGACACCAAAGAGTAACCTCATTGTGCCTGCTCTCCAACCACAAATGCTAGGCCCTGGGATACCTTTGAAATTGCCAGGGATTTATGAAAAGAAAAAAACAAACAAACTGAAAGTCTTCAGCCATAACAGGAACAGTTTCAGGAAAAGAGGTGGAGGAAAGGATGGTTTACTTTGAAATTGGTCTTTCAAAGTCACGTGTCTTTAGATGTAGAGCATTATTTGGAAGAGGTTAAATTCCCTCTGGTTTGACCTACATTGAGTTCTGTGGTTTGGGAGGGTGCTGCGTGAGCTGGGCACACCAATTAATTTTAAGGATGGTAGTAGTCTTAGTAAATGAATGATGTAAAAGAATGAATAGCTTCTATGTCAACTGGTGAACAATTCTAGAAACCATAAAGGTGAGTTGGTTGGAGGTTGGGTCACAATGATCATATTATTATTCAAAGCCAACGGAAGCCATGGTGACAAAGACATGCTTTGAAATTAGCTTGGGAGGGAGGGTTCCATAAACACAAGCAATACAAGCATCAGTGTGGTCAGTGTAGGAATTGATTTTGGTGGACTGATTTTTAAGGAAGAATGCCTTGGCCAATCTGGGATTACAATATCAGAATTTACAGTATAGGAAACATGAGAAACAAGGACTTCAAAAAGACTGGACAGATAGTGAGCACAGTCTGTGTGGTGTAATTCTGGAATGAGACCACTTATCTTCATGAGGGTAGATGATAGCCAGATCAGTTCTATATCATTGCTCAACATTTTGGAAATTTTAAAAATGTGTTTCAGGGCATAGAATAGTCCAGAGAGAGGAGCATCACGCCTGATCTGCTGAATTTCACACATCTTTTACTATGTAAATCCACAAATGTTGAAGTCTTTATGAAGAGTCATTAACCTCCAGGTAGACAGAATAGTAGCATGCCAATTCCTCAAAGCACAAGATTCAGTGCTACTAGGTAATCTTTGAAGACCCCCAAAAGCCCCACTCAATAAAAACATGCATCAAGTCTGATGGTCTTTTTCTTCTTTAATAGGAGATTCAAGGGCTCCCATTCTCTTGTAGTTTCAGAATGTAGTCTCTCATACGCTCATACAGTACATAGGATAAATCTTGCCTATTTTTTTTGGCTTATTTTCATCCCACATTGAGAAAATACATAGCTAAAAATACTTCAGGATGCTTTCCAGGGAATACCACCCATGTGTCCCTCAAGAGACTCTTTAATGTTCCTTAACCCACATGGTATTCAACATTTCCCGTGACAGACTGTGCCTCCATAAATAAGCCACATAAGCTCTCAGTATGAGCTGTGCACTGCATACGGTGGAATAATTGCCTTAAAAGAATGTTGAGGCTACAAAAGGAAGCAGTCATGGAGGTAGGCAATGCCAAAATTAAGGCAGTCTATGCAAACTCAATATGGTCCTGTTGTGCAAAAGCCTAGTCTGAGCCAGTCTCTCGTCACATGTTTTTTCCTCCTGATTCATTCCAGCTACAGGTACGTGCTGTTCACTGGATGGGAAGCCACTTGATATTTCTTATTCATCGTTTGTAGTAACTCTTCTTAGTGGCTTCACACTTTACCTTATACTTGCTGTCCAAAACCAGAGAAGTCAGTCAGCATGAATATGGCTTACTTGAAAAACAAAGTCGACTCTGATCCTCTCTGCATACCTTCCCTCTCTGGCATGGCAAAGCCATGTTCAGACCATCTGCACTTTCAGGAATTTCCCTGCTGTGTTTTTAAACACCTCCTTTCAAACTACAAGGCCCTGGTATTCCTAACAGTGGAAAGCATTATGCAACCCAAGCCTATGGATGCTACCAGCTGTTTTTCTGCCTCACGTAGTATCCCCTTCACAAGTGCCATAGGAAGGGAAATTTGATCCTTACATCAGCAACATCTGTTCTTGAGCCATACACCTCAAACTACCAGGTGGAGTTATTTTCTTGGGTGAAGCATAAAATCCTGCTTCTCAATGAACCAAAGTTCTTCAGTGAATATCCCTCCTTCCATCATCCTTCTTGGCTTCAAACAGCCAAATACTATAGCACGGGTCCCAGGGAAAAGCAGACTTTCATCTAAATACCAGATCTGTGTTTTTCCTATGAGCCGGCAACTATCAGTACCAGGCTGCAGAAAAACATCCCAACACCCAAACTCTTTGAACAGGGCATAAAAGACATTCTGTTTGAGAAATCAATGGAAAAACAGATGTCTAAGTGGGTGCAAAGCGGTGCTGCTGCTATTAATGATGCAATGATTAATGATTCCAAGTATTTGGGATACAGTTAACCCTTTTCATCAACACATCTATGCATATAAATAGAACTTGTAGGCTTTGACTTCTTCCTAAGCCACACAAATAGTCTATTTTGCATTGGGTTACAACAGATTCGGAGACAAACAAGGCACTGACATGCAGAACTTTGCAGAACCTCCCTTAGCATTAAAAGAGGCAAAACATCCCTCCCAGTCCCCCCTCCCCCAAACCCGCTAGGCTAATGGCTAAAAAAAAATAGCACCACAGCTTTGAGCAGCCTCAGACACTCTGCTCAGGTTGATGCAATCTTTCTCTTTGGCCTCTGATGGGGTGAAGCAGCCCTTTCTCACATCTTCTGGGGAGGTGGGAACAAGACGAGCCCTACCAGCCTTTTTTAAGTCTTCGAGAGAGAGGAGGCTTTTTGGAGTAGGGAAGGAGAGCTGCCGGCTTTGCCCTGATCTGGCATTTTCCACCTAATGATATTGAATACGGGTCTTCAAAAAGGACTGTGCAGAAGCTATAAAACAGATTGCCTCCCCCCCACTACTTTCATAGACTGGTTGTTTACTGTGAGATCAAACATGTTGCTTATTTGTGTCATACCATCTCAGATACGACTCCTTTGAAGTGAACTGGTTTACGAAGGTTATCCACACATGTCTGTATCCTCCACTTTCTTCGGGAGCCTGAGTAATCTGCAGTTACAGGGATAAGACGCCTGATAATTCTCCCTCCGAAAAGACGAGGTAAAAGCATGCAGAGCCTGCCTAGTGCTGATAGCAATTTTACACGTTCAATCGTTGAAGCCGAGGAAGCTGCAGCTGCCAAAAAAATGGGAACATTTTTAAATTAAGACACCATACATACCTAGGAAAATTCTCACTTAGCAAACGAAATGAGGACAAACAGCAAAAGAGAGGTACTTTGTTCCTGATTTTAGCAGCTAACTTTCCCTCAAGGGTGCGTCAGGCTTCTTTTTTATTTTCTAATCGACTCTCCTGCTGGGTGTAGAAGGGGGTAGAATCCAAGACCTCAGTCATCCATCCAAAGCTGGTTCATGCTGTAGGTGTGCATGGGAAGGTCAGTCTGATCACACCGACACTTGTTTTGCCATAAAAAGGCAAGACTTCAGCACTCTTCACCTTCTGTACTCAGGCAGAGTGGCATCTCCTTTCACACTTCCTCCTGCTTCCACACAGCTAGTGCTTTTGAATTCTCCAGAGCACAGCGTATGACTGAGCTGCTGAGAGTTATCACAGGGGATTGGAACCCTGTGTAAAAGTGGCCGAGGCACGCAGTTATTCAGCTATATTTATCCTGATGGGAAGGGAAGTGGAAGTAATGAGGAGAGGTATGCTGGTGGAACTGAGCAGCAGGAAGGAGGTGACATTTCAAAGGAGGGAAAATGCAAATGGGAATCTGCTGAAGGCTAGTTAAAGGGAAGGGGAGACAGGACTGAACAGAGCCAACAGAGAGAGAGCTGTGGTGGTGTTCTCTGTGCCTCTGCACAGCCTTCCCATCAGCAAAGAATTGAAAAGGGTATATAGGTTTCTTTTTCACGTACAGCTGTCTAATTCTCTCAACCATACCATTCCTTTCCACCTCAAGTAAGCAAGTGAGTACCAGAAGACTAAATAAATGAGAAAGTAAGAAAGACACACTCTTTCACACTCTTAGGATCATCAGACTGAATGTATCACTTCTGCAGCTCCATAGAAGGCAATGAAGCTGAAATTACTTCTTCATGCATGGATTACAGTATTGCGTAGTGATTTGTAGGCATCCATAAAATGCAGTGTAAATAGTTTGTGCTCATTCCTAAGGGTGAGGTGCTTTGTTTGTTTACTTCTATTAGATCATGGTTATTCTGCAAGCTCAAGGAAATATCTGATTTTAAATTTTAGCACAAATGAGGGAATTACTTTGAAAAAAGGGTGGAAAAGAGTTGCAGAGTGATAAAATGAAAGTTTAAAAGTACCTCAGTTTGAAGAAAGCTGGAAAAATAGTTTAGAAAATACAGTAGAAGTCTGCAAGCCCAGGCCATACAGGAAGAAAACGTTAAGTTACTATACCCATTTTCATTTGTTCAAGACAGGAGAAAATTAGAGAGGCATGAAAGGCAGAAGAGGCATTATGCCAGACAACTTTCTGATAGATAATGGACAATCCAAAGTTGCTATCTTCTATTTTTTCTTATGTCTGACATCATTCTGCTTGGTTTTACTGTACGTGACACCCATGTGCACTCAATTCTTAGATTTTCTTCCAGAAGGAATAAAAAAGTTCATCGGGGTGGAGGACAACTAGAAGTCAGTAATCTTTAACATGGAACAGATTTCAATTTCAAGTTGTTTCATACAAAGTAATCAAAACAACCAAAAAAAATTGCAAAAAAAGGGATTAGCAGGATAGAAACATAAACATTGAACATAATAAAAACAGATTTAAATTAAACACAAGTACGTAAGGAGGCTAAACCTTTCAGTCACAATCTGTTGCGTTAGTGTAGATACACAGACTAGTAAATTCTATGGTGTGTGGTTCTTAAGGAATAAATGTCACTTTGTGTCCTCTGACTGCATCTGAAGTCAATAAATCCATCTGCTGCCTTTCACGCATGTAGAATGCATTTTCATCCCCTCCGAGCCATGTTTGTTGGCCAGCTTGCTATAAATAAATGACCTGCATGACACATTCATATCCTTGAATTTCAGCCATTAATTTAAGTATGCATATTTCAGTCTCTCCCAGGTACGGGAGACAAGGGGAGCACAGATAGCAATAGTCCTAAGGTGCTTCCCTTGCCATTATAGGTTGTCAGATGCGATTTTAAAATATTTGACAAGTGATAAATAAAGACAATGGGTAATTTCAGCAAGAGCAGTCTATTTGAATTTCTTTTTGTGATACCTTCTCTCAGAGCTCCTGGTAATGCCTCTGTAGACTGAGGGGAATATGGAGAATAACATACATCTCCTTCGATTAGATGGATGTAAAACCTTTATTCCATCGTAATATGTTAACTTGTCAAAACCCATCATCTTCATGCTACACAATAAAGAACTCCTTGATGCAACACAGTACTGTGTTGTCACCCAGCTCACCTAGAAGAAAAATTCCACATAAACTATTTTGTAGCCTTTGTTGCATTGCCTTGCCAAACTTTCCCTTTAGAAGATAACACCTGTGAGATGTTAATTGACATATTATTTGGAAAAATTCTGATGCATTGAATCAGTCTTAACATAATAAATTATTTTTTATTCTCCCCTGTCTGCATATTTCTTTTGATTCAAAACATATTTTCTCCCTTTTTTTCAGAGAAACTTGAATTTCATTCCAATTTTGAAGAAATTCAAGCCAACCAGTTGTCAATAAAGACTGTTCCATCTTATTAAAAACCAAAACTAAACAGAATTAGCGGTTTTTAATATTGGTCCCACAAGTAGTATGGTTGCTTTTCATCACTTCATGTGGGCATGATTTCTTTTTTAGAATAACACTATTGCTAAGACACCCACACAACTCCCCTCTTGACTTGCAGAATTTCTAACTTATGTTTTATATCAGGTTGTTTGGTATAGAAGCAGACTGAAGAGTGAATATTTTTAAAAGAAAAAGTGCTCTTCTCAATCAGAAGTATAAGAACAGTCTGGGTACACTTGTGCTGCATGACTGAAGTTTCGTCTCTTTGTTCACATTTTTGGCTAGAACTGAAATATCCTCCACAAGAAATTGTGGATCTCAAGGGAGAAAAGAAGGGGAAGAGACTGCAAGCTATTATTCACCAGGATGTTACAAAAATATCTTTCATGTGTCAAGTGGTACGATGTAGGTGGTGCAATTTGGCATTATCTTGCATCACTACTCGTCTATCACCACACTTTTAAAAACTATCCCTGTCCTTTGCATGGTGTCTACACACAAAATTATTTCACTTTTTACTTTCCTGCAAAACAAATGGAGATTTCAAAACAATAGAAGCAGCTGAGGATAGGACTGACTAATCTTTACTAAAATTTGTATGCTTATATATAAGTATACATATAAAGTGTGATTTCCAAGTTTTTATTTCATAGGCACTGATAGAAAGAGAAGTTTCTATTTTAATAACCTAAAGAATGACTTTGCAAATCTTTGCAACAAGGATTTAAAGAAAACCCTTGCAGCAGCATGGAACTTAATTTAGAGGTTTAAATCAGATTATTAGCAAAATTGACTATTTTATAATCTACTCCAGAAAGTAGTAGGCAAAAAGCTGTCATGGAACTTTGTCCTTCCATGACTGATGTAGCAATATGGGCTCTGGTTACCCGGGCAACTGATTAACATCTTCACCTTGGCTGTAAATGAAATGTTGGGAAGAGATTAAAAAAAGGAAACAGGAAGGAGGGAGATAATTTGAATAGAAAAAGAATAATGCCTTCGATCATGAGCATGCAAGTAGTTTTAGTTTTTCGTCAGTACAAGAAAAAGGACTCGATTCTTACAACATGACAGTATAAAGTGGCATTTAAAGAGGAGGTGCCAAGAGAGTTTCAAAGCCCTTACATATTAAGTCTTACAGAAAATGCCAGATTCAAGTTATATAGAGGATAAAGGGGATATTTTGTACAAAACAAAAACATGGAGACATTATCCTCTTCTGGCAGTAGGGAAGCTTTCAACTTGAGAAGGTCTAGATTGGTTATCTGGGGCACAGCTTACTGTTGTGAAAATACATAGTATTTATTTTTAAGCTACTTGATAGCACTGGAGTAAAACCTGGGGGTTTTCGACCTTATAATACTGACTCTCTGATTCAAAGAGACTGAATATATGTTACATATTTACTTGAATATTATCCAAGTTACAAAGATTAGGGATACAATTCTATTCTTGTCTCTCATTTTATTTTGTCTCCAGTCCACAAAGTCTGTATTGATTTTTTAAAAACTCTTTGACAGCAGTAAAGTCCATGGGAAACTGTTTTTCACCTTGCACTGTAGAGAGCCTTTCACGACTAGAGCACAGATGTGTGATCCTAGGGAGAGGAGAGTCAGTGTGAATCCAAGTGTCCAACACTCTCATACACTTCTAAGGAGACTAGAATGGGAAACAAGACAGTAACTACAAGTAGTGTGGGATGCAGCGTTTAAACTAAAGGCTCATAGAGCAAGTGTGGATACGTGTGCATATTCTATAGGGCATCTGATCTGGTACCTCTTGGAAAAGTAACTGAGAATTTACTACAATCAAAAATTACGATAATAATTAGTGCTTTAAAACCCTGCTGATTGAAAGGTGCCTTATTATCTTTAAAGGGTTGCTTTAGGTCCTAAAGGGATTTGCTGTTATTCTCCATTAGCACGAGTAATTCCAAAACAAGCAAGCATACTGTGTTACAAGCATTTCCAGATGATATAAGGTTTGCAGGAATGGCAAATAGTGCAGAATACAGGTGACTGAGCCTTCTCAATTATTTGATAAGCTAACAAGGAAAGTTTTAGGGCAGTCGTGCAAAACAATGCTTTGAAAGAAGAAGAAAAGCCTCTGAGGTCATGGAAGCTAGAAACTGAACATATGCTCCCAGCCTGATCCTCTTAGGAAGGGTGGACACAATCTTCACAGTATAATAGGAACCTGTATTATCTCTGACATTGGTGCAATGGTCATTATAATATAGCAGCCAGCATTGACACCAGCCTGAACACTGTGAATATCCACTAGAGTCACAAAAAAAGAATCGAAAGGTTACAAAACAGTTGGAATGGTTCCACCATCAAAGTTAGCCGTAATTTCTGGTAATTGAAATTCTTTGCACCTTTCTGTGTAGGAAGAAAGACTCCTCTCCAACTACATCACTATTCCATGTATTGGGAATTAGAAATTGTGGTCAAGATAAATCAAAATTTTTGTTAGGCAACCCTTTAAGAAGATTGAGTACACTGTGTTATTATTTTACAGCAATGCCTGTTTTTTACTCTCTTGACCAATATAGGCTCCTGCTATATGTTTTTTGTTTTTTTCTTGTGGGAGGTAGAAGGACTGAGGGGCTCTTTTCTGGTATTTGTGTTTTGACTGCAGTTAATGCAAAAGGATGTCCTTGTGTCCCTGGTGAGGAGGAAAGCTGTGACAAGAAGGTGGGGCCTGCTGCTGAAAATAGTGTTTATGTGTTTCTTTCCACTGTTATTAATCCAATTATTTTTGTGTGTGCACTCAGACACGTGACCTCAGACTTAGGATTATCCTGTGAAGGTTTATGCAATAATTTGACTTGATGCACTGCACATTCAGAGACATTCAAGATGTTCCCGCTCAGTGTCACCAAGCAATCGTCAAAAGTTCTTTGATCCCAAACTTCCCACTGTCTCTCTGCAGAACCTAGAATGCCATTGCAAATACTGGTATTAACATTAAAAAGCTTGCAATACCTCAAAGTTAGCCTTGTCCCTTCTGTGAAGATTAGTTCAGAAGTTTCTTGGGGTTTGGGGGTTTTATTTTCAAACTAAGCACTGAGGGTAAAACTGTCCTCCTTTGAGAAACCCAAAGCATGGAGCTGATTTCTGCAGATTGTCTGCTCTGAAACTGAGGAAACCTCAGTGCACGGACACAAAGTATTGTCAGCTGAGAGCTCATTTGCAGGATCCTGTCTCCTTTTTAACTCTGCTTAATTCTATGACTGAAATAAGGACAACAGGGTCTATTTTTGGTTTTAAATGTAATTTATTATGTAATTGTTGCTCAGTAAATGAGTTTACATGGGATACAATAATACAGAATTTCAACTGTACTTTAAAGTCTGTCTTGCAAATCAGTGTCATGTTGCTACTCGTTTAGGATCAGTGCTGTCAAATATTAACAAAATACAGGAAATATGTCCTTCTTTTTCAGGAAATGCTTGTATCATTGAGTCAGTAAAACTGTTTCAGCTTAAGAGAATCAGATTTAAATACTACTTAGAGACAGGCCTAACATTTGTAAGACCAATAAACATTAGTGGTATATTAAGTGTTCGGTGAAATTCAGAAGCTAACAGATGAACTGCCTCTGTGTTAGTTTTTTTCTTTCCATATAAAACATAATATAACAGCTTGATGAAACATTTGCTATTAAACATTTCTGAAAATATTTTCAGGACATGTATGTTTGGACATACAGTAATTTTGGGTCTTATGCAAGACTGCACATAATATATATATGCTATTATGTATTACAGGTGTGTATTCCTTTATAGATGAGCGGAGGAAAACAGAAAACAAAAATGGCTTCTGTTTTAATGAGGATAAACAACATTATTTCATTTTCACCAGCAGAAATCATGTTATTTGGTTTTCAGTCCTAAACCATTTTATTTAAAATTTAAATTTATTTAAAATGAAAATATATGCGGTATCACCAAACTGATGAAATTTCTGATAGTAACCAAATACCTCAAATTTTCTCCTTTTCCTGTCTTGTAACTGGAGACAGGCTATAAGATACAGGCTGGATTCTTTATTACAATTCAGTTTTGCTGGAAGCAGGAGGGTAATGGGAATGTCACACTTAGTTCTCAGCATTAGGTCCACATACTATTTACTCTAACTGCCCCTCTACTTTTTCCCTCTTGCCATGGGCTAAAGGATAATTCTCATTCCACTTTTCACGGACAGCATTCAGTCCACTTATGTCTAGGAAACTATGTGAAAAAGAAATAAAGAATAACAATGCTGAATCTATGGCAGCCATGGAGCTTTATTTATTCTCCAGCCACATTTTGGTGATAGGTGCAATCACATTTATTGCTCCAGCTGGTCTTTTCCAGACCTAAACCAAAATATTTTGTATCCTTCTCTTGCTTTGTAGAACCTCAACAGTAATTTTCCAGACATTATTTCCCGCCTGCATGTCTCTGTCATTTTTCTTCTTTCTCTTCCAGATTATTTCACATATTCTGACATAATCCAAGAAAACAACAGATGGCAACTTCATCCAAGTGGGTGTTATTCACTAGGACTACAAAACAGGAGCTTGTTTTCCAGTAACTTCCTGCCTTTCAGGATAAAAGTTGCAGAACCTACTGCAGTTCTCTAACGTGAGTCTCAAATGTGGATTACGATTGGATTGTCTTAGGCAGAGCAAAAACTGCTGTTTTCAGTAAGGTGAGATGGAGCCTTGCCCTCAAAATTTTGAATCCAGCCTCATTGACTAGACTTGGATATGGGATTTCTAACGTGCAATGCATGAGTAGCAGTGATAATGCAATCCAGCAGAAGAAACTGAGGTATTATGGAGAAAAGTAGAAGAATGTTGAGAAGTTGTGTGGTTATGTGGGACACAAAAAACAGCTGGTAGATTAAAAGGCTTGAAAGAGAAGCAGTATAAGGAGGAAGGGAAGAGAGAAGGAACAAAGAAGGAAAGGGAGGAGGGTGAGACAAAGGAGAGAAAAGGCAGAGAGAGAAGAAGGAGAGAAGGATGTGTATAAAATACAGGAGGGCGTAATAATATAGGAGGTCCTGAAATGGTGTCACTGAAGTCCTCCTGAGCAAAATTCATTTCTTCAAAACTTTAGGGCTTCCAGTTGTGCCAAAAAACCCAATGAAAATAAATGCTCTAAAAGTTACAAACAATGAGACACATTTTTGTTAGATTTCTTTGAGTAGAAGTGGGACAAGATCTGTATCTTGTCCTGAGAAACAAGTAAGGAAAAATTCTCCTTCTGCTCCTCAACAAAAAATATTGCTTTCATCAGCACAGAGAGAGGAGTGCAAATACTTTGAGCTACATATGGTGATTAGCTATGAAATGGGGAAGTAAGCATAGAAGCATGAGAAAATTTAGCTCAGGTCACAGATGAATTTTCAGCTTTTTTTCTTTTGCTGGGCCTGCTGAGCCTACAGCTTAAACAGTACAGCAGGCTAGAACTAATATAAGTAATAACTGCTACTGAAGAAAGTGGTATGTATTATTAAAAAGAGTGTCAGAACACAGAAAAAAATACTGAGAATATAAAAGCAAAAATAGAGGATAATCTTTAATTCGAAGATAAAGGGGAACTAGAATACAGGGCATGTCTATTGTCACAACTGAAGAGGTTTCAAAAGGCATACAAGAAAGAGCAATTCAAATCAGACAAAGGTGCAAGCAGTTAGTTGCCTCACCTGCCTTTGGGTGTCTTAAGTAACCCACTAGATCTGAGCTAGTGAGGCAAAGTTCCCATTGGAAAGAAATAGATATTTCAAAGTAACAATTCATGTGAACAGATACCTGCCTTAGGTTATGAGGAAGTCTCCTTTCAGGCTCTTTTTTTTCTCTGACTATAAGGCGGACCTTCTGTTGGCTGCTCAAACTTTGCTGACGTTTCTATTTGCTCAGGTCAGAGCAATACTAGGCAACCCAGGATATGCACTGTCACCACATAAAGCATCAATACCTTGTTGAGATGAGGAAGATTTTGTACTGGGTCTGGGAGGACTGTGCTGAGTGAACCCCAGCTACAGCCACTCATTTATCCCCCTCTCGCATGAAACAGGATAAACAAGCATCTGTGTGGGTATTGGCTTTTGGCCAAGGTCAATCCACCACATAAAGCTGGACTGACTGACTTTATGCATTGGTTAGTCTTGTAGTAAAAGCTTTTATTTCACCTACTTGTCAGGAGGACTTTGCATGTTGATCAACCTGTTGAATTAAAAGATTGCTAAATAATTGTTTATAGATACTGGGAGCAACAAAAGCAATCTGAAATACTGCTATCATTAAACATACTTTGCACTACACATTTCTTCCATTAAGAAACAGAAAGAGTCTAAATGACAGCTCTTTTCCCATGGACTTGCTAATAATGAGAAATCTTTGCAGTACCAACTTTGCTGTACCAAGCAATAGGTTTTGTGAAATACAGATGTCATATTTTTAGTGGCAACTTTTTGCCTGAGCTAACACACTTAGCAAGAAATTAACATTAAAATCTACATTTCCTGATAGTGACAAGGCAGTAAGAGCAGTAAGAATGCTGATTTACTTACACACACACACAGACACAAAAACAAAAACAACAACAACAAAAAAAATCATTGTTTAGTTGTCTAAACGCTTTCCTTGTTTGTTCCATTTAATTTTTTTGGTGTTTTCAAGTTCAATGGTTTCTTCAGTTTGTCTCCCTCTAGTGGATCACCACTTTTGTGTGTCAGCAGATACTTTATTTTCTATTTTTATTTTTTTCTATCACTAGTATCATGTGGCTACAATATTATTATTATAATTGAATAATCTATACACAGCAATTACTCTATTTCATTCCTGATGACTGCATCTTTTAAGCTTATATTTGCTCCTATTGCCCCAGGTATCAGCTGTCTGGGCTATAATTAATGCAATCCTTCTCATAAAGAAAAAATACAATTATACTGTATTGCTTTTTGGTCATTCTTCTGTCTTCTAGATGAGTTCAGGGACTGGGTCAGAAGAGGCCTATGTAAAGCAGACTTTTAAGTGGTCTAAGTTGGGATATAGTGAAACAAAATAAAGTTAGGCACAGTTAGATAATTCCATTAATATGGAATGCCTTGTCTAAGCCTCCAGTGAGTATCATCTTTCAGCAACACACATATATTCTAGTACTCGATGCATATGAGATAATGTAGCCTAGTCTTATTTTTCAAAGGACCCATATGTAATTTGGGGAAGAATGTATTTAATTATAACAAACACAGAATCTGTCTTGGGCTTGTTTGTATCATCTGCATTAGGATCTTAGTGTTTCTGTGGTGGATCTGAGCCCTTCTGTGTTAAACACCTATAAACCACAGCAAAAAGGTTTATTTCCTGTCCTGAAGATCTTACACTTCAAAAAGGTAGGGCAGCCAAAAAAGTGGACTCAGCAAAGAGAAGGTGGGAATGGAAGGAGGCAATAAGAACTGATAGCTGAACTGTTGCTGAATATTATTAGTATTAGCACAGGCTGCCAAACACCTTTGTGCCTGCTGTATTTTATAGGCAAAGAAAAGGTTTCAGGTTTACAAATGTGGATCAGAAGATGGAAAATCTCATGATCACTGGTACTGCTAAGTCTGAAGGGGCACAACTCTTCCAGAGCAGAAGTTTTTCCTGTGATTACATCCAAATTATACTGTTGATTTTCTTGCCTTTTGTGCTCATCCCAGATAGCACTGCTGTTCAAGTAGGACATAAAATAGATTTTGTTGTAATTAAGCAATTAGTTGCACAATTAAATCTGAAGTTAGCTAAGTGGTGTGAGCTGCACTCCAGGTTTATTTGTTCCCTGCTCACTGGACTCCCACCTTCCCTTCTTCAAATCACTTCTAATACTTATGGGAATAATAATTAAGAACAATAGAAATAAATCTCACTGTCAAATTCCTGCATACTGAGTTACTACACCACCACACTTTTACTTGGCCCCGTTCCCTCACATGGCAGTGAGCTGATTCATCTTGTGCCAGCTTAGAGAGTGGAAAGAGGAGCTCATACCCATCCCCACTCCCCTTTTTATGTCTGCTTGGGAAGGGATTTCAGGTGTTGATCTAGAATGAAATTGTGTAAGAGGGAATGTTACCCATTCCCACCTTCCCTTCCTTACCTACTATGCCACCTGCTTCCATACCACACAACATAAGGGTGATTAGATTGTCAGCCGCTCTTTGTGCAACAGAAAACAAAGCCAAAGCACTCATAAGTTTTAACAAAAAAAATCCTCTCTCCCATGAACTTGTACATTGTTCTGCATGGACCAACTCTACTAACGCCTACCCACTTGAATAACTGTATTCGTCCTTTGAAATCAAAGTATGATTGACTAGTTGCACGCAAACTGGATTAAACCCTTAAATTCTGAGCTTTTGAAGACAAAACTGCATCTGACGTGCTTTGCACTGCTCTTGAACTACTTCAGCATTCTATGAAGTAAGGAAATAAAAGTAGAAATGAAGATGGTTTTAAGATGTCCTTAAACTGACCTTCAGACAAAACCAATGATGAACACTGAGAAAAATTGTGAATGAAGAGGAATATTGTCCCAAGTGTAAATGAAAGCTCCACAATCCCATTTAGGCATTCTTAGAACATTAATCCATTTAAGATATTAGGACAGCAAAGGACCATTGCTGAGGACAGCAAGTGAAAGTCGAGATGGGTTGGGTTACTCTGTCCAACTCAGACAGATACCATATTTCAATTCTGAAAATACATTCGGAGGAATCTGAGATCTTTTATTAATTGAGATGCTCAATTGTGGACTTTCAAAATGTTTATTTTACCATACAGCCACTTGTAAAAGAAAGAAAAAAATCCACCTCCTAATGTATGAGCTAACTAGGTACTGCATTACTTTAATCTCCTCATAATTACAATTTTCACATTTCTTTCACTTGTCATAAAATTGAATCTTCCCAGACAGACTGTCTGATAAAATTATATAGCTAGCTACAGTACATCAAAGAGAACAAGTGAAAGTAAGTTTCATACTCACACACACTGAAATTCTGGTTGACCTAAAAAGAAAGAGGTTTTTGTATTTCCTGCCTCTTCTTTTGGAATCTATCCTTGGTTCACGCAGTTAATGTTTCTAATTTTCAATTTGAACTGTTTCATCTGAACGTAATGGAGAAGTAAATCAAAGAGATGAAACAACAATCAGATTGTATAAGGTTTGTCTTTGTCTATTCTGTAAAAGACAATGCTGCTCTACTGAAAACACTTAGAGAATTCTAGTGAAGTTGGAGTTTCCCTGGAGGACCTGTGTTAAATAGTCTTGTCCTGAGAAAGTAAAGATTCTACTTCACTTCAGATGAATGACAAACATTTTCAAGGTCTTTTCTTTTAGAAAGAAAATCCTATCATGGCCTCATGACTGCTGGCTTGGCTTTTTAAAAAATTTTTAATTTCTTATAAAAATTTTAGGTCATTCTTTAAAAACAGATTTAATCAATTTTCAGTTTGAAATTCCCAGAAAAAAAAGTAATCTCATTCATTCTAATTTATATTAAACACAAGAGATTATATTAATACAACTCTGTGTGGGATTTCAAATCTCAGACCAGGTCATTTAGAGCTATTTTAAATCTGCATTTTCGTACCTGTATAGCCTGTGAAGGTTTTCATTCAGTGTTCACGCAACATTAATGCAGCCATGACACACAGGCCACTATGCCTCTTCCCACAGATGACAGCACAGAAGGCACAGTTTCGTGTATTTTATTGACATTGACAAGGTTGAGGGGTCAGGCTACTGACTGTGAACTCTCCTGTTAGATGGACCCCGAACATATGCCAGCAGGGAATTCACTGGCAGCTGCCTTAAGCAAGGACCTAGGATATTAATGTCTAAATGGAACAGTTGGGTGCTCACCTCAGCGTTCGTTCTGGGCTAAATTTTTCACTGTGTGTCACTCACAGCTCTACCCTGCGGCCAGCCAGATGTGTTGACAATTTTTCATAAAAGTAATGCTTACAGAGAGGTCAAAGTTTCAGGAGTGAGGCAGTATGTGTTTTCACCTTTTGGGATTGTGTAAACCCCATAAAAGGCCTCAGGCTCTACTGCACTAATGTAAGTTTTGCAGCTAGAGTACGGTAAAGCTGTGTTAATGAACAGCAAACATGAGCTTGTGAGATTGCCTCACAGTTTATTGAAACTTAAATAACCTTTTTGATACATGGAATTAGCCTGTGCTTCACAGGGACGATGCTGAATCATAGGGGAGCAATATTAATCTTGTCTTCAGGAAATCTGGCATTTTACTGATAATGTTGGGTCACTGGCACATGCCACCAGTGACCCTTTAGAGGTTATTCTGTACAATCTTCTGTAGACAGCAAAAGGCAGTCCATCAAGACATAATCGTTAGGGAAAAGCCAAGTTGTTTATAATTCTAGGAAAAAGGAAACCTACCATTTCAACATGAAAAGGGATAAAGATTTCACGTAATCTTTGATCAGATTTTGCTTAGTTCTATATGTAACAGCTCTACTAACATTTTGTGGCTGCCTTTGAGCTGCAGGCTGCGTCTGGAAAAGCTTTAGAATACAGGCACAAAAGACTGGGATGGAACTATTGTGTTTTACCCAGATACTACCTGTCCATTCTACAAAACAGCTTTGTGTACAACTGTATAACACTCCAGTTACAAAGAAAAATATTAAATACAAACCAGTGAAGTTTATTTGGCAGATATTTTGTATCAGTGTTGAGGTGGGTGAAGAGGATACAAGATTTGTTTTAGAGGATCATGACAACCGTGAAGGACACAAGGAAAGACACCAGTGCCAGTTGAGCATATGTTTGATGCAAGTACAGACAAATCAAACAAGACACAAGTGAGCTGATACCCTACATTGCTGATTGACATGTACCAGAAATAGTGTGGCCAGCAGGACCAGGGCAGTGATTGTCCCTTGTATTTGGCACTGGTGAGGCTGCACCTTGAATCCTGTGCTCAGCTTTGGGCATCTCACTACAAGAAGGATAATGAGGTGCTGGAGCATGTCCAGAGGAGAGCAACAAAGCTGGTGAAGGGTCTGGAGCACAGGTCTTATGAGAAGCAGCTGAGCAAGATGAAGTTGTTTAGCCTGGAGAAGAGGAAGCTCAGGAGAGACCTTGTCACTCTCTACAACTGCCTGAGAGGAGGTTGTAGCGAGGTGGGTGTTGGACTCTTCTCCCAAGAAACCAGTGATAGGACAAGAGAAAATAGCCTCAGGTTGTGCCAGAGGAGGTTTAGTTTGGACACTAGAAAAAATTTCTTCCAGAAAGAGCTGTCAAGCATTGGAGCCAGCTGACCAGGGAGGTAGAGGTATTCAAAAGACATGTAGGTGGGACACAGTTTAACACTGGACTTGGCAGTGTTGAGTTAACAGATGGACTCAATGATCTTAAAGGTATTTTCCAACCTAAATGATTCTATAATTCTAAAACACACATCCCTGAATTCCTCAGACTGAAATAGTGTCAGGGGAGGTTTAGGTTGAATACTAGAAAACAGTTCTTCACCCAGAGGGGGGTTGGGCACTGGAACAGCTCCCCAGGGAAGTGGTCACAGCACCAAGCCTGACTGAGGTCAAGAAGTGTTTGAACAATGCTTTCAGGCACATGGTGTGATACTTGGGTCTGTCCTGTGCAGGGCAGGTAGCTGGACTCAATGATCCTTGAGGGTTCCTTCCAACTTAGCTTATTTTGGGGTTCTGTGATAACTTCTTAGTGTCACCCTACATCCAATGGTTTCATGCTCCCCCACCCTTTCCTCTTCAGGTTCCTTGTGCTTAATTCACCATTTTCTAACTGTGCCTTGAGCCTTGCCTCCTAATCCCTCTGCTCTGAACAAGCACTGAAAGTACATCAGAGAGTGTCTTTGTAGTGCTCTCTGGCCATGAAAGAGAAATAAGAGGGGGAAGTCTGGCTCAACCAATGCAGTCTTATTGTAGGTCATCCTTCATATAAACAGAATATATTGACCTAGTTGTTTAACTGTTATGTATTTCCCCAGGTTTCAGTAGCTCATGATTCACACACACACAAGAAAAAAAAGAGGGTGTCATCAAAAAGCATCTTTCTGAAACCAGGATGACTCTCTTAGCAGAACTCTACTCCTTGATCTAAGGCTCGTGTACGGTGAAGTTCCTAATTTAAGAACTGTTTTCATGTGGGTAAAACGAGATGCAGATTTATCAGGCAGGACAGAGGTTTTAATCTTCTTTATTCTCCCCTCCACTTTCCAGTAACACCAGGGAAAGTAGTAAGCATTTCCTTCATGTGATGTGGCTGCTCAGCCATGCAGCCTCCCCAGTCACATAAGGGTTATAGCTGCTCCTGAGTAAAATATTCTCTTTTCTTTTTTGAAGAGTGGCTAAGCTATTTTTGGTCAAGTTTTCAAAAGAAGTGTTCTGCCTGCGGCAGAAATTCAGCATGAGAAATTTCTGCCCAAATTATTAAAGAATGGTGGAGTAACAAACTACTGAAAACAGATGGAGTTTGGCATAAGAAATTACAGATGCCATCACTCATGGTCTTTATACTCTCTAAGCATTTATACCGTAACACATATTCAAATGTGCAGTACCACTCAGCAGAGTACTTGTTTCTCTTACCTTCTGTGTTGCTTAAAAAAAAAAAAAAAATACAGGCTTTCTGGCTGAAATACTGATTTTCGATAAATGAACTTCCAAGTAGTTAGAGGCTGTTAGGTCAACCTCCCACTTAGCACTCAGATGGCAAGAACATCCTTACCCCAATATCATTATTTCTTACAAAAATCAATGATGACTTTATCCTTCCTTGTTGTTTTAGTTCAGTGTAACCATGCAAACAGCACAGAAAAACTCAAGAGACAGAGAGGTCTGAACAGATACTAAGAAAGCTAATGGAGTGGATCTTAATAGAGGGGATTTTTATTTCTAGAATTAAGTTGTCATACAAAGAGATAGCAAAAATCTTTCAATCTTAACTAAAAAGGCAGTAATTATACATTCTAGGAAATCTATTATATACACCATCCGTAGAACAAAATCTAGCACTGACTCTTGCTTATTTTATAACAGTGCAGAGGAAAGAGATGGACATTCTAATAACCATTAGATACAAAGAAAGACATAATGAGTGAAAGTCAATTTAGCAAGAACTAGGAGATAACACAATTTACATCAGAACCTTTGTATCTTATTGGTGGACCCATTTCTTTTTAATATCAACTTGGATTAAACTAGGGGACAAATTTAGGATTCAAGTCAACAGAGGAACATCTGTGCTTTTCCATTTTTATTTGATTTATATTGTTACAAATCAATTTCATACAAGAGAAGCACCTTCTGGTATTACAAAGACTCATTATAGTGAATTAGAGTGGCTCCATGGAAATCAGTACTTATATTTGTTCAAAATTGATACACAACAGAAGAAAACAAGTCTGGCTCTCTCTACATCTACTATCTAAAGCAAAACATCAGTGGCTACAGTTAATTTGGGAAAACAACTCTCAGTTTTAATCCAAGGAAACTAATTTTGCCTAACTGAAAAGAAATCATATGGAGGTAATCTCTTGATCTCAGGAAAATTAATGCTAAGCAAGGCCTGCATCAATGGCTTGACTTTGTTAGTATCACCAGATGGAATCCACACCACTACGGAACGGTATGAATTCTAAGAAACTTCCTTTTTTGCTTCTTCACATTCTCTGGACATAGTTTCAAAGGAGTTTAATGTTAGACCTACCCTCTAGACAAAGCTTTACCAGTAAATGAAGACTGACTTACTCCATTGACAGTAGTTCAGCCAGGCCATTTAAGTAAAATTCAGGCCTCAGTGCATTTAGTGGGACATTTCCTATGAAGTTCAGATGAAGCCAGGATTTCATCTCAGCTGTCTTCTCTGTTCTTATGTAGGAGAACCGACTACAACTAGGCAGAGATGATGCATTGTTCTTTACAGTCTGCACCTGTGTCTAATTTAGTCTTGCAGCTAGAGCTACACAGCAAAGTACTTGACAGCTACTAGAGAGAATAATCTGGAAACTGTCAGCTCAGAGGGATGCTTTTAGAGCTCTCACTCTTTGGAATAAGTTCTTTTCTGTTTAATCAAAGGAAAAGTATTTTTGTTAAGAAACTTGACATTCCAAATAAGAGTGCTGTTAAGTCAGGGAACGAAAATATGAAATCGCTGTTTGTTACCAGTGTTGTAAATCTTGCTGAAAGCCTTCACAAACACACCAGATGTAGACTGCTAAATCCTTCCACTTCACGACAGCACCGAACCACTGACGGAATCGTGCTTTCCACAGAGAGGATTGAGCAAGTACCAGATATGTAAAGCCTACATGCATCAGTTACGATTAGCAAGTGAGGCAGATGCCATACTCAAGCAATAATTTAATATTGTATAGCCAGATAAAATTTCACATGGTTCAAGAAAAAGCTTGATTCTATACATTCACACTATTATATTAAATTTTGAGTGCTGTCAGGACTGAGAGCATAGCCTAAAAACAGTGCAACATTCAAGTTGTGCATCTGCTTGTGTATACATGTATATATGCAACAAAATTACCATATCCATAATTATGCACAGAGATAACAACATTTCCATTATACCTTTCACAGCAACAATTTGAAAGTCAGTAAGTACAGTTTTCTCTTGCTGCAAATGGAAAGTTGGAGGCTGAACTCAAAGCTGAATTTGAAGTTTTTGAAAAGTTGATTAATTCAGTATTTTAAGACAATGCTTTAGAAAGGAAATCATTTTATAGATACATGACTCAGAATGGGCTGAAACTTAAAGCATTTAGCTTGACAGGTGTATATATATATACATACACGGAGGTAAAAGGAGGCTTTGTACATTCACAGTGTGAAATTACTGTGAATCTGTACAAAACTGAAATGTCTCTTTATTTTCAGCATAGCATAAACCTATTCAGCATTCAGGTGATGCATTTAATCACTTGCTTATCTGTGGCTATTTATTAATATTTTTTTACATCGATATGACAAAGAAGATCAATGTAGTCTTCTAATTGAATATACCAGATTGCTAAAATACATTCATAAACTATTCCATTGTTATTTTGCCTCACTGGCTTTCTAGTCTTTTCCAGCAGACCTTGTTGTTACTTAGCCTATCTTTAGCCTCCAGCATTTGTGATCTTCAGCATACAAGGAATTAGGGCAATATCCATAAAAGGATGTTTCAATTTAGTTTATCCTGCCTTAGACCCAGAAAGCAGGTTCACAGACCTATATTAGGTACTAAAAATAGAAATTATACCTAACCAACACTCTAGCCAACAGGAAATGCTGAAGATTGTGAAATCTCACTTCTCTCAAGTGTTTAAAGCACTTAACACTGAGCTGCAGAAACATCTAGGACTAGACCAACATTCATAGTTTGTAATATCTTATGGAGGCTTAGAAGTCTAAGTTGTCTATGTTTAAACTGATATTTAGCTCACACTTTAATGACTTTCCTTTGGGATAATTGGTCAATGCTGGAAACATGCAGGAAATAGGAGATTTACTGGAGCAAAATCCTCCCGGCTGAGACACCCGAAACCTGAAGTACAGGTGGATAAAGGTGGTGGCTTCTGGCTTCTACCTCCACAAAGGTCCCTCACCCTCTTTTTACTGATGCTGAGATCCAAGTCGCAACTGGATTTTCTTTGAAACTAGGCTTAGTTGGTTATCGTGAAAGCTTCAACCTCTCATAAATTATTCTAAAATTTACTCCTGAGCTTTCACATAAATCCAAAAGCATTACCTTTAGCTGGAATAAGCCAGTTTTGAAATCTATTTCTGCAACGTGACCTTTTACAAAAATCTCACATCTAAGCCAAACGTCACTCCGGAGTAACTCAAATTCCTCCTGAAGTACGAAATGCTTGAACCTCGAGAACACAGGCGAGGGGCGGCACTGGGGCAGGAGGGCCCATGAGCGCAGCAGCATTTGAGAGATCAGAGGTAGGAAATACCTTCGGCGCACGAATACACCTCAGCCACCGCTGCCCACGCCTGCCTTTCCAGGCTGCTTCAAAGGTATCCAGCTACGGAGTACAGCCTCCCTCACATCAAAAGAAAACACACTGCCCTCGCAGCTGACCCCCCACCGCCCCCGGGGTGAGGGGCCACGCCCCGCCCCGCTCCGCAGGGCCCGCACCCGGCGGCACCGGCAGCACCGGCCCGCGCCCGCCCGGCCCCGGTTTCCGGCGGGACTTTGTGCGGCGGCGCTTCCCTTCCCCCGCGCTCGGCCCGGCGGCGGCGGTGCCGGTCTCTGTGCCCGCGGCTCTCCCGGTCTCCCCGCGGTCTCCATGCCGTCGCGGGTGCTGTGCCTGGGCGGCGGGGCCGGGGGTCCCGCTGCGCGCAGGGTCCGCCTGCTCCTGCGGCAGGTGGTGGGCGGCGGCGCGGCCGCGGCGCGGTACGGCCGCTCCGAGGTCAGGGCGCTGCACAGCTCAGGTAACCCACCCCGAGGCCCCGGGTGCCGAGGCCCCCGCAGGCTCCCCCGGCTGCCCCTGCCCCGGCCACAGCCGCCGGCGCTGCCACCGGGCCGTGGGGGGGCCGGCAGGCAGGTACCGCCCTGGGGGCTGCGGGCTTGTCCAGGCTGCGCTGCCTCCCGTGTCTCGGGCTCATGAGTGCGGGGGTCCGGAGACGGGCAGCGGAGCTGGTGTAGGGACTGCAGTACAGGTCCCATAAGGAGCGTCTGAGGGCGCTGGGGTGTTCAGCCTGGAGAAAAGGAGGCTCAGGGGGAACCTTGTTTCTACAAGTCCCTGGAAGGAGGGTGGTCAGTTTCTTCTCTCACGTGACAGCTGACTGGACAAGAGGGCATAGCCTCAGGCTGCGCCAGGGGAGATTTAGCTTGGACTTTCGGAAGGATTTCTTCCCAGAACGGGTGATTTAAGTATTGGAATGGACTTCCCAGGGAGGTGGTTTAAGGAATGACTGGACGCGGCACTTGGTGCTGTGGTGTAGTTAACGTGGTGGTGTTCGGTCACAGGTTGGAGTCAATGACCTCAAAGGTCTTTTCCAGCCTGATTGATTCTGTGATTCTGTGGCATAAGGGGAAAGGGCAGAGTTCAGTCACAAGCTTGAGGGGATGTTTAGTGTAGCTTGTCACAGCCTGTGGGCCAAGTGTTTGACCCTCAGCGAAGCAAGGGGCAGTCGTGCAGCCCGTGCCTGTGAGAGCACGGAGCAGAGCGTGTGTCACATCTTCCCATGCTTTGTGTTCCCGCATCACATGGCTTCCTCTTTCAGCTGAGGCACAGCCTCAGTGTTTGTGTCAGGGGCTGCCAAGGCTGGTGCGTGTCTGAGCGTGCCGGCAGCATATGGTAATGAGTTAGAGGGTTGACCTTGAGCCGGCAGATGCCATGAGGGATGACCTGAATTGCCCTGGAATATCCTCGGGTGACCTTTGAGACAGGTGACGGGCCTGTGCGGAGTAGAAGTGGCGTTTGGAAAAGGCGACATATGCCTGTGGTGACTGACACTTTTCAGGATGAGTGCCAAAAGCAACAAAGCTCCTAAGTACAGAGAGGGTGATTAGTAGTGATCTGCAAGTGGTTCTGATGGTGGAGTACTTGCTGAAGCTCTTAATTACACTCCTTTATCCCGTTTCTCAATTTTAATATTTTTAACCTGTTTATTAATTGACCAGTTCATTTCTTTGTTTAGTTTCTGAAAAGTAACTCAAGAAGGAAGTCTTTGAGGAATTGATAGCTATAAAATTCCTTCAAGAATTTGTGAATAGATAATACTTTATTTGTGAAAAGTTCTAGAAAGACTAGAGTTATTTAGCTTCAAACAAATTAGAGTGAAAGTGAGCAAGTTAACAATGAAGTGAGTCAAGTAAAGCAAACACCTGAAGAAAGTAGTTCAGCACTTTTCAGCCCATTGCGGGGGTGAGTAACCTTAAGAACAAAAAGAAATTTAGTGATGTAAAATGCTAGCAACTTTCAGCATTGCTAAAAATACTTCATCACTTTAAATATGCTATGGAATGTAGCTGAGTTTAACTTAGCATTATTCATGAATATACCCTATTTGTATGTGAAAAATAGGAGTATTCCCAGTTACAATCAATGATGGTAAGAGTCTTCGTAGAAAGATTTAAGTCTCAAAGCTCTAGAGAATCTTGTAGATAATATTCGGGATATTTGCCCTCCCTACACCTGAAACATCTCATTCTTTATAGTGCTTCCTGTGTTTCTTTGAATTTGGGACCTTGATATTAAGAATACTGGATTTTTTTCCCGTTTTGCTTTGTGGGTGTTTTTTTAAATTAATTTTTTAAATGTTTGCATGTCCTCTTGCAGACCTTAGCATTTCTTTGAGGATACTGAAGTTACAAAGGATGATCTGAAATTTTTTGTATCATGGGTGTTTTTGCTATTTCTGTGCAGGTGCTGTAATTACAATTCTTGTTGTAAGCAGCGTTGAGGTTGCATGTCTCTTCCATAGATAAACAAAATGTGTCTGAAAAGGCTGGAAGCTGTTAAGAGTCAACTAAACAGCAAATTGTTGTGTACCCAGTAATTTGGGTGTGACATCTCTGCCAGGTCGGATTTACTCTCTGTCCTGGTACCTTTTAAGTGTAAGGGAGAAACTGTTGCCTGATCCTGTGCTGTTACATGTGAAGAAGCCATGCTTAGCTTTTCAGCTCAGTCTTTGCAAAGTAAATATGGCTTGCTGGTTCTCTGGTTGCTGTGGAGGAATTGCTAAAGATATCCAGTGGTAAAACTTAAGAGAAGTCTCAAAGTGAAAGAGTCTGCATGACAAAAGGGTAATGGGAATATCTAGAGATGGTTTGGGTTTGCACAACTTAGTTAATGAGGGAAATGATTTATAGTTGCAAATGTTGTAGAAGGCTGACTGTCAGAATCATTTTTAATGCAGGTTTCATGTTTCCTTCTAAAAGACTGAAAAGCATCAAGTTTTTGTAGACTGTAGAGTTACTTGTGATGAATTATTTTAAATGCAGTATGAGCTGAACAAAGTGAAGTTCTACA
This sequence comes from Acanthornis magna, assembly GCA_036785705.1. Lineage (NCBI taxonomy): Eukaryota > Metazoa > Chordata > Aves > Passeriformes > Acanthizidae > Acanthornis > Acanthornis magna. The sequence continues at coordinate 23,905,126 of JAWUZG010000090.1, forward strand.
CAACTCAGTTCACTGTTACTTAATTATTTTAATCTATACATATTATGCATATTTTTTAAAGGCTGACGGAATACAGAATATTGGAGTTGCTTTAAGGGTTTAGAAGGAATAAATGCTGAATATGAGGTAAACTGAAGAACTGGAAAAATAAAAACCATTGCCAGTCAGATAGTACAGGCAAAGGAAGGTTTCTCGTGTGCTTTTCTGCTTAGTGTACATAAACTAACTTACACTTGCGTCACTTGTGTAGCTACATTTGCTGTTTTCTGCAGCACTGCCTGTCCAAGTTCACTTCCCCTGCTTTCCAAAACCTGGTCAATTTCAGTTCCTAAGCAAACTTGTGTTTAAAGCCTAAAAGATCTCAGTAGTATGTACAAGTGTATCTGCTGAGTAAAACACCATCACTTGAGAAAGCTGTGTTGCACTTCAGAATCCTATAATGCTAATCATCAGTGTACAGGATCTAAGTGATTGTGGTAAAAATTGATAATCTGAAGGAAGATTATGAATTTGACTGTGTATTTATAAGTGGTTTTGTTTCTGGGTCTGTCACTGTCCAAAGACAAAAGAGCTGCTTGATGATGTGTGTATATGCTTTCTGTCACATTCCTTTTTCCAACTTTACCTGTGTCATTATCTTTGTTCAAGTTCACATGTTCACAGCTCTGAATATGGTTCTCACAGTATTTTTTTTCTTCACTGGCAAAACCTATTTAAGAGACTTAATTTTTTCTTCTTTCTCATAACATTCCTATAATTGTTCATTGCCTCCATAGTTGTACTTAGGGGCTGCATTGTGGTGACTGAAATGATGCCAGGGATTTGATTCATGGTGAGGCCTTATGTATGGTTGTTGCGTCAACACAAGTTAGAAGGAAGCAAATGGAGATGGGAATTTTCAAAGCCAGTTGTCTGAAAGTTTGCAGAGTTATGCCTGGGTTATTTCAAATTATTCTAACATTTAGAAGAGAAAAGGTTTGTGGTAAAAAAAAGTGTATTTTATTAGACATGCTGATGTAGCTGGAACAAAAGAGTGGAATGTCAGGCGGGTCAACTTCTGTAGGGCTTCACTGTTGGTCCATGACAGGATGTCAGTAAATAGTTTCTGAGTTTTAATATTTGGCAGTTCTTTGAAATTTAATTTTTCCTGTTAAACAACTGTTGCAGGCCGGATACATGTTGATGTGTTCTACAAGTCATGCGCAGTTTAATGCATAAGGTTGAAATTGTATATGCTTGGCATACTCAAGGACTCAGGATAGTTGTGGGCAATGCCATAGCTAATTTTAAAGCTGTTTTGTCAATTTTGGATAGTTTTTCAGTAAATACGAAGTTTCAAAAACAATTCTGTTGATTTTCAGTTGTAGATTCTTTTTAGTTGAAATACATTATTGAAATTATACTAATGTACTTGCTGTCTAAGTTCAGTTTAAAATAGATAGTCTGGTTTTTCTCCACTGAGCAAAATGTACTCCAGAAATCTTCATGCAGTTTTAAAACACTCTGAGTTAATTTTTCACAAAAATAGTAGTGGCTACAGAAGATTTGAAAGGGAGCACTGGCGATATGGTGGGCATCTGTTACCGTGTGACTAAGAGGAGCTGGTGGATATCACTTTCTACAGACAGCTAGCAGTAACCTCCCACTCATGAGCTTTCGTGCTTGTGGGGAATTTCAGCCATGCACACTTCAGCTAGGAGGGCAGTCTGGCACTGTGCATGTGCTCTTCGTACATCCTAGGCTGTGTTGATAAAAATTCTGTAACACGAATGCCAGACGGACTGGTAAGGGTTAACTTCACTTTGTCTGCTGCTTTCAAATAGGGAGGAGCTGTGACCAGTTTGGTCATGGGTGGCGGCCTGGATCTCAGTGACTGGAGCAGGGCTGAGTTGCAGATCTGGAGGAGGGCTGGGAAGGTGAGCAGCAGAATTAGGGTTCTGTACTTGAGGACTGCAAGCTTTAACTTATTCAGGAGATTGGTAGGTAGAATCTTTTGGATAACAAGTATGAAGATGAAAGGTGCACTGGAGAGCTTGAAAATTTTTAAAGAAAACTTAACGGCAGCTCAGGAACAAACCATTCCACAGTAGCAGGAGGCCTGTCTGGCCAAGCAGGGAACTTTTCAATGAACTAAAACACAAACGGGGAGCATACAGAAGTGGAAGTAAGGACAGACAGCACGAGTGTAGTACATGCAATTTAGTAGGGACAAAATCCCTACTGTCTTGTCAGAGTGCAAGACATTTAGTCCAGAAGGGCCCTGATAAACATGAGAACTGGGGAAACAGAAACCTGAGGAAGTTTAAGAAGTATAAAGATTTACTATTGGACTAAAGTGTTGTTGGGAAGGGTCTGGCTGAGTAGCTGCTGTGGTGAAAAGGCTGCGGGGTTGCAGTAATGTCTGGTTGAATACAGCTGGGGAAGAGGTTGGCTAGAACGGCTGTGGAACATCTGTCCTTGAAGGTTTTTGAGATTCGATCAGACAGAGCCACAGCTCATCAGATCTCATCTTGGTGGTAAACCAATGTTGAGCTGGAGATTGAAGTTGAGCGGTATTTCTGAAGTACTTTGGTAATTGATAAAATGCGCAGCTTAACATGTCTTTCACATGGTAAATGTATTACGAAGAGATATTCTGAAATTTATCAAATCTATGTAAGATTGTCATGGTACAAAACATTTAAAACTGACTTTTCCCCTCCTAAGATTTTTGTAATTGAGCATTATCAGACTCCCTGCTTTCAGTGTATTGGCCCAAACAAATAATAACTCTTGCTAAGTAAAGATTGTATGCTTCCTACATGGCTGGATCATAGAATCATAGAACGTGCTGAGTTGGAAGGGACCCCCAAGGATCATCGAGTCCAACTCCTGGTCCTGGGCAGGGCACCCAAGAGTCACACCGTGTACCTGAGAGTATTGTGCAAATGCCTCTTGAGCTCTGTCAGCCTTGGTGCTGTGACCACTTCCCTGGGGAGCCTGTGCCAGGGTTCAACCAACCTCTGGGTGAAAAACCTTTTCCTGATATCCAACCTCAATCTCCCCTGACACAGTTTCAGGCCATTCCCCCGAGCCTTATCATTGGTCACCAGAGAGCAGAGATCAATGTCAGATAAGATTCTGCGTTCATGTTGTTGATATCCTACTAGTGCAGAAAAACGAATGAGAAGGTTTTCTTCCTGGAGTAAATACTAAGATTCTGGTTTAATGACACCTCGGACTGTAACCAGTAAAGACACTCATTAGCCTAAAATAGACAGTTGAAAAATCTAGTGTTAGCTTCAAAATTGAAAATTTAAAAAATAGAAGGTCTAAAAAGAATGTTGAGTAGAAATGGAGTAATATTCAAATTTTATGTTTGAAGCAATTATTTTATTTTCTTGGAGGGAAATACTTTTTTTGCCCATAAAAAAGGGCAACTTTAGTGGATTTTTTTGCTTAGCATGGAGATAGATTTTGTTGTGTAAACATCCATCTATTTCAGTCAGCAGCAGCTGTCATACTGCAGTGTCCTGTTGACAGGAGCTGAGCTCAACCTCATCTGTGTCTGCAGGCACTGGTGGTGAAGGAACAAACCTTGTGAATACGGGGAATAGGTTCCTGTCCCTCATAATCATGTGTTTGGGATGCTTCCAATACCTATATGAGGTGCAGAAGAGGTGACAGTGTTGCTGAGTGACTAATATTTGCAGCCATTAACACAGCCAATAAGAGCTGCTATGAAATGTAAAAAAGAAGTTATAGGGCTGCCTTTTTGTTTTCCTCCCCTGAAAAATGTATTTGGAAAAGTTAAGGAAAAAGAAAAATACCTGGAAAGCATAATTTTCTGTTTCTTCAAAATTAGTTAGCTCTTCAATGGTTACTAAGACTTTCCTTAAACAGGTGAGATTTTATCACACAGAAATGAATATGAGCAGAGCTTAGCACCTTCACAGTTTTAATATGCTCTTGCTGTTGCTGGCTTTTGAAACCAGAGGGATGATGATCTGTGTACAAGTGAATGTGTAATATACTAGGGCGAATGTGTTAATCTCACCTATTTGCAGGATTAAAGAGGCCAAAAGGCAATAAATTCAGCAACCTAAAAACATAACATTCCTGAAGCTTCACTGTAGTGTCTTAAAAAAACATAGATAATACAAATATGATTTACACGTGAGCTTGGAACTATTTGTCTTGTGTACTCAAAAAGTGAAATTTAAGTGTATAGATCTGTTCAGGGTGTTCTCTTTTGCAGTAGGATTTCTTAATTTCTTTATCTGAAAATAGCCTTTTCAAATGTATTAATTTGATTTTTTTTTAATTAATGTGTTATTTTACCAGAAAACTGGCAAGTAGAATAAAACTTTTTTCACTTTGTAAGTTCTTAATGTGTAGTTGATATGCAATCTGTTTATCTTCAGATATGGCCAATGTTGCTGTAAATAATTTAAAAAGCAGTGGCTTTTTCTTTTCAGCATAAAGGAATAAATAGTAGGATTAGGGAATAGTCTCTTCCTGGGACGTGGAGAGGTGAGGAGAGATAGTTGGTGTGATACTAGCTTTTAAGACCAGTCAAACGTGCCAAGTGCACAGTAAGACTGCATGTTCAGGAAGCCTTCTTACTGAGATTGTAGCATCACATCGTCCACAGTGGGTGGGAACAAAGGTCCGTCAAACCTATTATTCCGTATTGGCAAACAGTGCTGGGGGAGAATAATATCGCTGGATGTTCATGGAGGGTTTCCCTGCCAAAGTGCCTTCCCAGCCTCTGGCTGCCTCCTCTGCAGCTCAGGGGCTTGGAGCTGGAGGTGCTGCCTTTCTGTTCAGTAGCCCACAGTGGACTGCGTGGCAGAAATAGCCCTGCTCACCTGCTGAGCCCTTGTCAGTTACTGTACAAAGCAGATACAGATATTAATGTTGTTTATGTGTAAAATGTAGGTCTAAAGAAGAGAGCATATCATTCAGTGCTCTGCAATTACTGGGTAGCTCCATGTCCATGTGTGAATTTGCATGTTGCCAGAGGTGCAATTCACACCTGTCTTTTCCAGATGCAGTAGAAAGAGCTCATTGTATGTATTGAGGCTGTTTTCATATCTCCTTTTTTTCCCGAGAGTCTCTTCAGGATCCTGTTATTGGATTTTGATCTTTATGTGTTGCCAATTTCTGACCCCTGTTGCGTGGACTCTCAAAAGACCTGCTGTGTCTGTATCCTGTCTGCCCCATGAACGGGTTGTCCTTTACCTTTCGCGTTCTGGCTTGTTTGGCTCCTGTTTTGTTTCATCAGCCATGTTTCTTTGTGTGCGTTGGGCACTGCTTATATCCCACTGTTTCCCCAAAAGACTGTGGTATCCAAGATTACTGTTTTCTCTGTGGGAGACAAGACAGCCGAAGCACATCTTCACTGCTTGCCATAGCAAGCCTGATATAGTTTCCAGTCTCCATCACAGCATCCTGTGGGTATAGGTCTTCTCCACATTAGTGTGGTGGTAGCTTGTGGGATGGGTTGGAGTACACGTGGGCTTGTTCCATAATTTGCCGTGTAGTCAAACAATTTGGGATACATGTGCTCAAATTATGGGTCTTTATGATTTAACACCACCATTTTACCAAGCAGGCTGTTATCAGTTCCTTGCCAGCTGGTGAAACACTGGAAAGAGCCTGTTGGGAATGACATCTCTGTTCAAAGTGTTTGGAAATGCAGTGGAAATGGAGTAACCAAACATGAGCTTTTAAACAAATACAGAAGAAACAAATTGAGAGAAGAAAATATAGCCCAGGTGGAAGTGTGTGATAAGATTAGTGGGCTAATCCTCCCTGTGCTCATTTAGCTAGGAAAATAGACTCTGCTGTCTTGGTTTATTATTGCTTAAGGTTCTATTAAACTCTGCTAATATTTTTGCTTTTTGGACAGATGCAAGCTGGAGGCAACATTTGTCTTCAGGCAGCAACAAACCTTTTAAAAGCTGAATACCCTGACTGTGTGCTCAGCTCTCACCACTTCTTGTGTATAGTTCCCTCCCAGCCCATTTTTCATGAAAGCTTGTAGGGTCCATTGATGTCTGGAATGCTTTTTGAACATAGTTAAATGTGTTGATGAAGGGTTAGCATGTTATGGACTGACATAAATATCACCAGAAGTGATATATTTTCCATTTTTCACCTAGACCAAACTCAGTTGTGATTTGGTCTTTTTTAAGGGAGTGCAGGAAATCAACTAAGGCTTTTCAGTACTGTGCTAATAAACTAGATAATTGGAATTCTATCCTGTAGATGATACCATCATCCTAATGTATTGAAAAAGTCTGACATCTTGTTTTGGCATCTTGGCCCTGCTGGGTTTTGGAAGACTGTGTATGCATGAGATAGTATTTGCTATTGAGCTGAGGTGATTCGAGCTAGGAGCTAATTAATCATACACTCTTGTCTCATTGCATGTTGGCTGGGGAATTCGGAGAAAATAAACTGTCACTAATTTCTTAGGGATATGTAAGGCAACCTGTTCTTTTTAGAATGTTAAAATTGTTCCAGGCTGAGCTAATGAGAGAGGTGTCAACTTTTGCAGGAAGTGGTGGGCTCCCGGGGTGTTTCCATCAACTTGGAGGCATTTTCTTAGAACCATAGATTAATACAATATCCTGAGATGGAAGGGACACAAGGATCACCAACTCCTGGCCTGCACAGGATTGTGCCCCAAGAATCACAGTATGTACTTGAGAGCATTATCCAAACACTTCTTGAGTTCTTTCAGGCTGTGACCACTTCCTTGGGGAGCCTGTTCCAATGCCCAGCCACACTCTGGGTGAAGATCCTTTTTCTAAATCTCCCTTGACGCAGCTTCATGCCTCCCTGGCCACCAGGGAGAAGAGATCAGTTCCTGTCCCTGCCCTTCCCCTCATGAGGAAGCTGCAGATTGCAATGAGTCTTCCCTCAGTCTCCTCCAGGCTGAACAAGCCAAGTGACCTCAGCCACTCTTCAGATGGCTTCCCCTCATCCCATCACCATGGGTGGCCCACAATAGGAAGGTGTGATGGGAAATATGTTGGTGCCCTGGCATGATCCCCATTAGCTGTTCCCCAGTGAGAAAGAGTGAGCTTGGAACTGCAGGAGAAGAAAGGAAAAGGGAGATGATGTCTGTAAAATAGTTTTTCTTACTTTAAAAGTTAGAGAAATGGACAATAGACTGGGATAGCCAAATACTAGATTTTTCTTCCTGCAGTGCTTGTGTCTATTGTTCAGTGACTCTTTTAATTTATGTAAGACTTCCCAGAATCAGGACCAGGTCTCTAAGCCATTGCAGGACTTTCTTTTGGAGTGCATTTGAATGCTTCAGGCTGAAGAGGGCGCAGTACTCTTTGGTGCATTTGAAATGAAAATTCAGTAGGGGCCAGAAAAGGAGCTAAAGCCCTAGATAGCTGCCTAATTCTTAGCTTAGCCTAGCTCCGTTTGGAACCATTCCACTTCTGGGCTCTTGCACAATCAAAGTAGGGAGCTTAGCTCTAGCATGGTGAGTTGGAACTGCTTGCTTCTGCTTGCCCTTAGAGCCAGAACCTTGTCCACCTTTTATATGGCAGTGCTGTTGCTGTCCCACTTTCTGGCGAGCTACTGGAGCACTGTATTGCTGCAATGGTATTGTTGCATAAAATGTGGGAACAATCGCCAGCTTACTACCTTTTGTCAATATTTTAGGGAAAAATGAAGGGCTGCTTATTTAGACTCCAGAAACAGCATAAAGACTCATGTGCAGACATGTATATCAGGCTGTGAATCCCAGTCTCTGCTTGCTTGTCAAGCCCCTCAATTTAGGAGGAAATCAGCTATAATCCTTTCTTCACTGCTTGTTGTTTGTTACTGTAGGTGATTCTACTCTGGATGGTATAAATCTAGTCCTTTCCCATTAACTGTGTGAACCATGTCAGAACCTGGGGATTCTCAGTTCTGTGAGATGATCAGTAGCGTCTGGATATGCTGGAAGAGTACTGCATTTGAGTGCAAAACTAGAGTCATGGGTGACTGAAAGCAGAGCTACTGCATGTGTGGGAGGAGTTTTAGTTGCCTCTTTGGATTTGGACAAGCTGCTTCTTCACCATCTCCCCTTTCTGGTGCCCACATTGGTCTTCCAAATTGTTTGACTTCTTTCCCAGTGCTGGAGATAGGAAACTGTAGACTGAGTCTGCTTGGATGGAGTAGGACAAGGGGCAGATCTACAAAGGATTTATAGAGTTGGATCTTGTTTGGTGGACTCTGTACTTTCTATGTCTCACTTCTGAGAAAAGCACAAACACAAGAGACAGTTCCAAAACTTGGCCTCAGTTCATGGAACAGTGGTGTAATCAGAGTGCTGTGGCAAACCTATACCCCTGTGCAGCAGTCTAACTCTAGTAATACTCTCCATCCTCATGCATGCACTACAGTGCAGTGGAGGTGGTGTTATCTTTAGCAACCGTAATAGGAAAAACAGAATTTTACTAGAGGCATCTCAGTTTCATAGTCTTAAAACTTGTGAACTCATTTGTGTGACCCAAACTCTTGAAAGAGAATAAACGTTGGGTTTGTTACCAATCTAAAGCTCATTTTCGTGGGTTTTGGGTGTAGTGCTATTTTTCAATGTGACCACTGCTGTGTTGGTGCTTGCCCATTTCCTGACTGCAAACTAGATTTCACTTTTGATTTCCTTGGGAAAGTACACAGGGCATGCCCTGCAATTTAATTCAAGCCTGTGGTTGCAGAAACATAGATAAGACAGGCAGGTCCTAGTGAAGAGACCATTAAGTAAAATGGGCAGATGCTTTAGGTTTGGTGAAATCCAGAGCAAGAATTGCCTGAGACCTCTCAAACCTTGGAAAGGTGCCAGGTTCTGCAGTCAGGGAGTGCAGGAAGGACCCACCAGCAAGAATATATAATTTTGAACCTCCAACAGATACTGTTCCAGGCTGCTTGAAAACTCAGGAAAATCATCACCCCTGTGAGTGTTTCTCACTGATAGTTCTGCCAGCAAACATGCTAAAGATTTAATTTCAACAAATCAACAGTGGTAGCTGGATTGGTGTTCTACACTGAGCTTGAATTCCATAGATCCCAACAGAGTAGCGTAGGGTTATAACAGCACCAGTAAAAGAAAAAAACAGGAAAAGGGAATATTAATTAAATGTAAATTGTCCAGGTGCCTGATCTACGGAAAAGCAGCAGAGCCTGCTTAGGAAACACAAACACATTAGAGGCTGCTTTGTGAACACATAGTCAGCCTTACCGCTGCAGGCCTATGATTTAAATTTTAAGTACCTTAAAAGTATCTAAGTATGTAAGAACTAAAAGATTTATTTTCTTTGTTTTAGGTGATACTGTCACTATTGGAGATGTGTCTTTTAAACTGAAAACACCGAAGAACCCAGAACTTGTTCCACAGAACTACAGTAAGAATCTGCTTTTGTTTTGAAGGAGTTTCAAGGCTTTATTAAAAAATTTCTACTCAATCACCTCACTGACTTTTCTGAAATTATCTAAGAAATATATTTTGAAAAAGCATGCAATTGGGGTAAGGCTGTCTTTGCTTAGTTCATTACTATGTCTCTGGTTCAGCTGGTTATATAGGAATCTTAATTGTGAATATAACTTGTCCCATTGGTCAGTGGGATAGTAAAAGGATCACTTGTCTATGTTTAATTATTTTGTTCAAAAGGGTTCTTATCCAGAGATTAGTTCTATAAATAATCTCAAGTTGTTTGGTCATAAAACTTGGCAGTTTAGAATTATAATGCAATTGCAATACGATTATATGTCCTAGGAGTTTGCAGATGTATGGTGTTTTTCTACTGTGATATTTAGTATTCCCAGATTATCACATAATTGTTGTCAGCCAACACGAAGACCTTTGCAATCCGTCAAGTTAATGAGAAGTCAGTTGCAGAGTCATGAAAAATGCTGTCAAATAGAAAAGACGCAGCCAATTATGCACGCTAACAATGAACACATGTGGACATGTATCTAAAATTGATTCACATTATCTTTTAATACCTTATTACAAATGTCATGGATTTGCAGCCATCCATATTTCTGGACTCTTCATGGAGAATACATGCTTCTGGAGCTTTTCCTTTTGCACCATGGATCAGAAGTGAATCATGTTTGCATTGTGGCTTTTCCCAGTACACTTCAGGCCAGATGTTTCCTGAGGATCCAAAATGATCAATTGCCATTTGTTTGGTCCTTTCACATGTAGGCTGCTGGATATCCATAATGCAAGTTAAGAAACACCCACTGAAAACTGATTTTTTTCATTCAGATAAATTTGCAGACCAAAACCAAGCACACGTGGCATTCTAAAAGGGTATGCAAGTCTTACAGTATTGTTTGGACAGGGACCAGCCCTAAGAACTCACTATGACTGTCATTGCACTGTTCTACAGGTGGAAAGTGAGTGTAATCACTCACTTCAAGTGGATTTGCTTTCCCAGAGCATGTCTAAATTAAGTCTATGTCATTTTGAATCAAGAATACTCCTGGGGCACTGGTGTTCTTTTTTTTTGTTTGGGGTTTTTTTTTTTGGTCTTTTTTGGGGGGGGGCTGGTTTTTGGGGTTTTTTTTGTTTTGTTTTCATTTTTTTTCTTTTCCTTATTTTGTTTTGTTTTGTTTATTCTTTATAAGGATGGCATTGATAATCTAAACAAGAGACTTGCCGCTTCACAGCCAGCACATCAAGAGGTCCCTTCCAACCTCAGCCATTCTGTGTTTCTGTGATTCCTGATTTTGTAGTAACTGGGATAGTAGACTGTGTTACTATTGACATGTTTAGATTATTGTTTCTTACCTCCATTTTGTCATGCAACATTTCTTCTGAAATATTTGCCCTTTGAGAGGTATAGCAGAAATACAGAATCATAGAATAGCTTCAGTTGGAAGGGACCTTTACAGGTCATTTAGTCCAGCCCCCCTCAATGAGCAGGAATATCTCTGGCTAGATAAAGTTGCCCAGGGGGCAATATAAAGAGCAAGATTTTGTTTGCTTTCAGTCTTTGACTGCTGTGAAATCTACCGGTAGTCTGATGGGCCAGATCACTGATCTTCATCTGGATTGTGGGCTGCTGAAGTCTCGTAACTTAGTAGGCATCACACTGTCACTTTCCTACCAGGTGATCTAACATACCAAAAATTTCCAGTGCCATGTGCCAGCGCTTGCTGTTACCGGGTAGCCTATGAGGAAAGGGTTTCTGTTTTAGACTGTAATGACGCTTCCCATTCCTCGTGAGTTCCCTGGGAATGAAGCCTAACTGTTGAGAAATGCTGCACTGTATGATTACTTTTTACAGCTCCTTACATAATAGATTTTTGCTTTTCACCCTTTATTTTGTATGCATTTTCTGTCATTTTGATCATGAAGGACATCAGTTGTCTATGCTAATGACTGACATGATCCATTTCACTTATTTAGAATTCTGGTAGATTGATTTGCTTTCTGGTTTTCTCTGCTGTACCAAATGTGTTAATTTTAACAATGCTTTCCCAGTCACTGTTACATATTTTGTTCAACCTGCACTTTTCAGCAAGTTAAATGGTTAGCTCTAAGTTACTCTAACAGCATCTCTTTCAGTTCTTTGGACTGAGAAGGTAAGAGAATTATGAAAGCATTTGGTAGAATCAAAAGAGACTTTTTAGTGAATGATTATAAGAAGCAAAAAGTGGTTGAAAGCTGACAGCAAAAAGGTTATTAAACATGGAACTGTACAGAATAATGAGATCTTAGCTAAAATCTGATGCCACGTAATAATAACATTATTATTAATGTTAATCTGATACCAAGGAATAGTAGCATTTATTAGAACATATGTATTATTAGTTGTTTGTCTCTTTTTTTTTTTTTTCATTTTTAATTATCATGACTGCAAGGAGCCTGTGTCATGCTTCGGATACTGTTGTTCATCAGTCTTCATGTACTGAAAGCAGGATTTCTTAAGGGGCAAAATTTTGCTTGTAAACCTAAACATCAAATGAGTTAAAATTAAGTAAGGTAGAATACTAATGTCTTTCATAGCAGAAAATCTATTTCAAATACTTGAGTGCAGTTTTCTTTGTGTATTTAAACTTGGAAATTTTTTTTAACCCTTAGTGTTTAAGTTCTTCGGTTATCTTATTATGGAGAACAAAGATATATTCCTGTAGTGGAGTTAAGTAGATTGTATTGGCTTCATGTTGATTATCATCTCGTTGTGAGATATTTAGAGAGTGTAATGCATTGCTTAACATATTTTTTTCTTCTTTGAAGCGTATACTTCTTGTTTTGCTGTGTGAATGACTGCTGCAGATACAAGTTGTTTTAGTGTAAACCAAATGGAAGTAATTGCATGTTCATACTAATTTATAACTAAAATGTCATATATTTTGAAATTTTATTTTAGCAATTAATATTACATTTAAATGACATAGGTACTTACCTGTTTTCTTTTAAACTAAGACTAGAAGTAATTAAATTGTTTGCTTAAGTGGGAAATATCCCTGCAAAGGTCTCTGATATTGTAATGTTTCTAGTGGAATAAGAACTAATAGGAGAGAATTGAAGCAATTACAGTTCATTTACCAGTATTGCATATGATACTGTTTTATAGCTCATCATTTGTGTAAAGTAGAATGTTTCTGCTTTTATTCCTCTGCCAGATAAAAGCCATGTTAAAATGTGGTGATATTGAAAGTGCATATCTATAATTTGCAACAAATTTTACGTGTAACATACTCTAAACTGAGCATTATTTTCTAGGCTTAGAAATTGCCTTAAAAATCTGAAAAAATCATAACACAATGAAGAATATATATGTCTTAAGTACCTACAAAACTTTACGTATGTCATGTTATCACATAATTGATACCAAAATATTTATATCTCTGTGTTAACAAATTAGACTGATTTTTAACTCCTTTATTGCACCTTATTATGTTTTGCAGAGATGGATAGGATAGGTATTGCTGGTTGCCCTATTTTTCCATGTCTTTGCTCTTCAGGTTTTTTGCTTGGTACCTAGCAAGTTCTCTATGAAATGCTCCATTTTGTGTGTTAATGTGAAATATTAGTTTGTTTTGCTGTTGTTGGCAAATGGCCTTTTCTTGGAAGATGATAATTAAAGGTACATATAATCTGAGTTCCTTTTTTAAGTGACAAGTAAAAATTAGTCATGCACAAGGGAATTTTGTTAATGGGATTTCTGTCATAACTGTGTCTGACACATTCGAGAAGGAGGGCACTTATTTTTGCACTGCTTGTTCTTTTATCGGTAGAAATAAACCCTACATTTTTAAAGTCTCACCATGTCTGAAAGCATGATTGTTTCTTCAATTATACTTTTGAGAAACTTTGTATAACTTTCTGTGATAGTTTAGATCTAAAATTGAATTGCAGGAGTCCACCTTTTTTTTTTTTTTTTTTTTTTTTTTTTTTTTTTTTTTTTTTTTTGATGTAGAGTTCATGTCAGTGTACTGCTTTCTTTATTAGTTTCTGGAAATGTTATGAAAATGACAATGTACTTGACATTTCATCTGTTTATTAATCTTGACAAAACCATTCCTAACACATGTCTTCCAGGACATTTTGTTCAGTGATGGCAAATCCCCATTAGGGCAGGAAAAGGGATGTCCTTTTTCAACAGGGCTTTGCTGCTCTGTGAAGGTGCAAGTGCATTTGAGAGATTTTACATGCAACTGCACTGAATTGTGGAAGACTAATATCAAACAGTGTTATTTTGTGCCAGATGTTCTGAGTCTGAGCACCCTCCTCAATGTGTGATCAAAAGTGACATGTGTGTATTCAAGGGATTAAGTGAAAAATTGTTACTTTTTCCCAATTGACCTATATGAAACAGTAATTGTAGTGAGGAATTCAAACAGAATGTTTGTGCGTGTATTAATCTATGTATTCTCAGAGAATGGTATATGCCATATACTGAAGCTGGGACAGGTGTATGTTCAGTTTTTGCTCTAACTAGGCTCAGATTTTCATGGGAATGTGTGCTTGTTCATTTTTGTGTTAATTTTACATCTCAGTGTCAGAGTGCAACACATTCTAAAGACAGGTTATATTGCAGGATGACTGTAATTCCATGCTAACAAAATCTTTTGTCATTACTTTTCTTCATTCCTAGCCTCAGGAAAAGTGTCTCCTGTCAGAAATGATGATTATTTCAACAGTTTGAGTTTTCATGTGGGTTTCCAACTGTTTGGCTTTTTGGGTGTTACCACCTCATCCAGAATCTGAAATAGTGAGCTTTTTGTCAGTATAGCTCTGGACATTTTACATCATTATCCCCATTTTGTCTGAACTGAGAGTGAGGCACAGGCATACGTGGCGACATGGAAACCTACAGAGAAGGTCTGGATGGAGCTCAGAGAGTTGTCTGCGTTGTTCCTTGTGCTTCAAAGCAAGGTCAGCTGAATCTGAACCATTCCTGAGAGGTGTTTGTCCTCTTTGTTCTTAGAATGTGCTGGTGGTGTAGATTTCAGAACTTCTCTGCACACTTTGCTCCAGTAATTAATGATTCTTTTGTGGCAGGAGCTTGTTGGAATGCTTCATTTAGGTTTTTTGGGGCATACTTTTAGCTCCCAGACGTTTATTCTATCTAGCATAACCTTGATGTGTAGAGATAACTTTTTTCTTCGCAGTGGTTCAATCTTGCATATTGGAAAACAGTTTCTTATTTTCTAGACTCAATTCAAATTTCTTTTGATAATTTTCTTGCTCTTTATTCTAGATTCTCTCATACTTTTTGGTGCTGAGCTGTTGTGCTCAAAAGCAGACACACTATGTCCCTCTACTTGGAGTCCAAGCTATGGATAACTGCTCTGATTATGTATTTCTCTGATTAGTACATCCAGCTAAGAATAGTTTCACTTATTCCATGTTTATGTGTCACTAGGAGAAACTTAGTCTTCAGAATCTCATTCAGGATTTCTTCCAGAAAGCTATTTGGTTTTGCATGTTTCCTTTGTATTATTTTTTAATTTATACTCATACGGAGAAATATGATTTATCTGTGTAGAATTAATACCTTCCTGTGAAGCAATCAACTCAGAGGAATTGATAAATGAGTTTACGGTCTCATCCAAGAAGTAGCTTCCCCCTTTCTAAGCCCCTGCAAAGACTCACAAGTTGTTTCCTTAACACCACAAGACCAAAAATTTTTGGAATGAAGACAGTTTCCGTGAAAAATTTATGAGGAAAAATAGTATTCCAGTGAAAACTGTCTGTGATGTAACCACGTTATGAGACTGAATACTCTTTGGGTTCTGTGCATCAGCATAAAATGGGAAGAGTAGCAATGTTTTACTTGCTGAGTGATAGTGGCTGAAAGCAGACCACATAGGAGTGCCTCCCTCTCCTCCTTGGCCATGCTGCCTCCTTCACCCTGTCCTGGCCAGCTCACTCTTTCTTTATTGTCCCCCAGCCTGAACAGCTTGTGGAGAGAGTCTCAGTGAGCTCATTTAAAAAATAAAATAAAAATTCCCTTTTTGAAATGTATTTATGTTTTTAGACAAAGATCTCCCTCCTCGGCCCCTTCTTCCTTAGCTTCTTCCTTAGCTGTATATTACAGCAGCTGCTCCCTGTGCTGGATGTACTGCAGACTGCTGTGGACACCTAAAGGACCCCCTCAGTATTCAGATGAGAGGGACATCTTGTTCCTTTCATTAATTTTTAGCTCTTCTGAAACAAGGAGCTGTTTTCAGACTCTTGAGCATGTATTGTAGTGACGGTTCATGGTATGCAGAGGTCTTTTTTTATTCTGCTGAAAATGATGTATACTGATGTTTTCTAAGTGCCTGTTGGTTATTATGTGATCGACCAGAGTCATACAGGGACAGGAGTTCTGCTGTATATTGTACTGCATCTGGAATAGATATTCTTGGGAATCAATTCACCTAACTATCTAAACAGTGGGAAGAGTTATGTCTCCTTCATTTATGGGATTTCTTCTGTAGGTGGGACACAAGGACTTGCCAGCAGATAACTGTCTGGTATCTCCAACGAATCTTACGGCTTCAATGAGTGTGCCAAGAATTCAAGTATGAGTGAACTAGAATATTTTCGAGGCTAGCATAGCCATTTCAGTCTTGGTTTTATCAAAAGCTGATTTGTGGATCAAACAAGAGCAGCTGCTGCATTTGCTTCAAAATCTATCTAAAACATTTTCTACTTTTCGTATTCAGGGATTTCTCTGTTCAGCTTCAGCTTCTCGCTTTACAGAATGTTTGTGCAGATTCTGCTAGGTGCCGTTCTATTTACCACTTATTACAAATCAATAGAATGCAATTTCTTTTGCTGTCTGTCCTTGGTACACAGGAATAGCAAATTGTAGCACCAACTACACATCCTGCATGTGCCAGATGGTGTCTTAGAGAATACACTGCAGAAGCTTGCTATGCACCATCCTACAGATGAAGAATATAGGGCCTGCTATTTAACTACTGCAAATCAGCAGAGTGCCACTAAACAGATTGTGCAAACCCAGCTTGCATTAGATGCTATCTGACTCATCAGATAATTAATAAAAATTGCTGTAATATACTTGCTGATGAATTTCAGTGAATTTGCCCTGTCTTCTAAATGTCATAGAAAATTATTGTATGGTACTTGTGGTAAAGTTGATATACAGCTCTTGAATAGAGAGGAATTTTTTTCAAGTCATATTAGAGAAAACCTAAAAGCCTTGCGATGCAGAGAACACAATACAAGTTGTCTAAATATATATAAATAATGTACAAGATACTGTGTATGTGCATCTGAGGTTGCTTTTGAAAAGCATACTGTGCTTTGGAAACAGTTTGTGCAGCACAGACTGCATGTACAAGAAGATGTTACATTCTCCTGATTTTAAAAAGACATAACTGGGAAGGTGAAGTAGGTTTAGTATCTGGAACAATGTACAGATATTACATGTTAGAACTGAAGGAACTGACAAGTGGAAGCTGCTGTCATGACAGTTCACCTTAGGGAATGCTAGCTTGGAATTGTTGGCATCATTTGTAACAGGCTTTCTTTGAGTGAGTTTGCAGATGTCAATGTGCTACTTTGTGATTGAAAACATGCATTATAATTTATCTAGCTGTAATCTGAGGAGATGTATGTGAGGAGAATTATGTGAATGGGAAGCAAGGAAACCTTTTTCTGTGAAATGTATTGATAAGAAATTGTCTTTCCTGTCCTTTTCTCAAAAAAAGCAGGAAATTCTCAGACACTAAGTTGTATTTTTATATTGATATTTCAGAGTACATTTAGACAGTTTAAACACAATGATGGCAATATAAGTGCCGTGAAATTCCTTAAGGTTTTCATGGGGATCACATTCTAAGATTTTACTTTTTTTTGAACGCTGTATACTCGTCTTCTCTTTTACATGATAGATTTTCTTGCAGATGCTGCTGAACATTCTAAAGTCCTGTTGCTATTTATGGTCCTTTTTTTAAGTCTGAGCCAAGTTTTTTTCTTGAGACCATCCTAAAAATGAAAAAGATAGCTACACATATTAATGAGAATTATGCCAGAGGCATTTGTAGTCAGGCTGTGTCAAAGCTGGTTTTGCTATGCTTCTAATGCATGAATTTTGACATGAAAGAGTTCCAAGCTTATTTTTCCACTGTAAGCAAAGCACTTTTCTTTTTTTCTTTTTTTTGTTCTTTTTTGAGAGCAGCTATTACAGAAATACACTAGAGGCACATTGGCTTCATGTAGAAGCCAATTATTTCCAGGTAGAAGTAATAATGACTGAGACATCTGTCCTAAAAATTTAACAGTACCTTTAAGATAGTATTTTTTTTTTTTGTGTGTGTGTGGTGCTTTTCAAATCTCCATACCTGTCCAGTGGCAAAGTTTGGAGAGAGCAGTTTTTCTGGTGTGATGTATTACCCTTTATTTCCCAAAGAATATATCTAGTAGGAAGTTCCCTAATTTCCTTGAAAATCTTGTAGAAAGGAACATATTGTTCCCCGTGAGAAATTTATTTGCACTTAGCCAGTTGTGTGTGGTACGATGTGCATTGCTTTTGGAATACAGTACTTCAATGAGAAAAATGAAAACATTTTACTTTCATATGATCTTACCACTCTGTATGTGAAAACTAATCATGGGCACACTAAGAATACTTGTTCAGAAAACAAAACTAGACAATAAGGCAAAGTTGAAATGTTTGTTTACAATTAATCTGATAATCCTAATGCATAAATTGCTCACCTGCGTGTGTACTCTGTTCCTGTTCATATTGATGGTAAGGATATTGTAAACTTCTCTGGAAGCAGATGGATTCAGGGAGTGCCAGACCAAGGACCAAAATCTTCAGTTAGTTTTTGTTAAAATTTTCCTTAATCCCCTTTATGCTTGAAAAATCTTCTTGATTCTCATACAGTCATTTAATGCTGTTTCTGTCATCTTACAAAAATGAATTTTCATTCTGGTTTGCAAAGATTCAGCAGTGAACTGAACCCCTTCAGAACTGAGTGGCACTGTTGCCTGCTATCCTTTACTCTGCCCTGCACATACTTGTTCCCCTGTCTCAGATGTAACACCAGGGCTTGGTTTTTTAAAAACGTTGGCTTCTAATTCCGCCCAATAATCACACTGAAAAAAGGTAAATAACCAAGTATTAATTTGGAGATTTCATTGTCTCTTGCTCCTTTCTTACTGCACTTCAGCATTCCAGGCAGTGCCCTTGAGCCTCCAGCTTTAAACCTCATCATTGGTCTTGTCAGACTGTTCTGAAAGCAGCCATACGCATACATGCATACATAAACCTCCCTCCTGACCTGCTTGTGTTCGCCTTCTCCTTCTGTACTAGTGCTTTTTGCTTGAGGCTGAGAAAGAGCCAGGCTTTGCTGGGGGGTATGTGAAGAACTTTTCTGGGGATAGGGTGATATATGGCAATGGGAATGATGCCCCTCCTTCAGTACGCTCTTTCTGCATGATGCTTTCCAATGCTGCCAACATTTGTATACATGTGGTAAAGGTTTTAGTTAAATTATAATCAGGTTATTGCTTTTTAAATTATGAGTATGATATTTCTTATTTCAGTAAGTAGATCTGCTTTGAGTTGTTTTTTTAATTATGATTTTGGAAGCTGTATGGTATCAATGGAGTGATATGTCAAGGTTTGCATTTCCTTGATAATGAAATTCTGTGGTTTATTGTGTCAAAATATAAATAAAAATGCAGTTGTCTTTTTAAAAGTAACAAATTAAGTTTGTCCCTGAGCACTAATCTTAGTCTGGTGCAATCAGAGTTTTTTTAGGGTGTTTTGAAGTTCACAGTTCACAGAAGCTTTGGGATATAGGCCGGATAATATTTTACAAATGATTAATAAGGTATTTATATTATATTAACTGATGCTGGGGAGTACACTCAACATGGAGTGGTAAAAAACAGTCTTTATGTTGATCAGTTTAATGTGAAATACAAATCCGCCACTTTTTTTTCTGTTTTATGTCGATTGTTGCTTTTTGAAGGATGACGTTGTTCAGAGAAAAAAGGCAATGGGTGAGATAGATGTATAAAGTTTTATATGTAATTTAAGTAGTCTAATATAGACTGTGTGTGGAACTCTCTGCTTTTCAGCTATCCAGATTAGGGCAGTACAGCTTTGTGTCTTCATTTTAATTTTGGAGATAAGCCTGAAGAAAGTGTTGAATGGCCAGGTATCTAACACTTTCTAAAATTTAATAATGTCTTCTTATCGCTGTGTTTCAAAGTGACAGAGTCCCTGGCCCAATCTGTAGTCCACCATTTAAGATGGATAATGCAGAAAGATCTTCTTGGCCAAGATGTCTTTCTTATTGGGCCTCCTGGGCCTCTCCGGCGATCTATTGCCATGCAGTATCTGGTGAGTATGTTGGTTTAAATGTATTGGAGACATAGTTATTAATGTCAGTCATTCTTACACCAGACAAATGGTAAAACATAGTCCTAGAAAATCTTACAGCAAGCTACTTAGGAAGTAAATAAGTTTTTTCGTAAATATGCTTTCCAAAGCTCAATTTCTGTTATAGACAAATAGAAAGGACAGACATTTTAATACATATTTTTCTGCTTAAACTCTAGGGGGAAAAAAAAAGAGTTGGAAAACTGTGTTACCATATGCTATCACAAATGGAGAAACAGTTTGTTCTCAGCATTATGTATGTTAGAAGACTAAGATATCTGCCTACTGCTACAGACAACAAATCGTTTTTGCTTCATTACATAAAAAAAGAAATGAAGGAAAGAATTTGGGAGAGAAGTGTTCTGAGTAACATTTGGGAACAGTTATTCTGAGTGATTAGAGTAGATGCGTGTATGATCCTCTCTTGGAATGTGGGAAGGACGTGCCTACAGCCATCTGCATGAACCATGGCAGCACCATGTACAGAATTTCACATTTAAAAAGTCAGTGCCCGTAAATGATCAGGAGGAGGGGGATGTCTGCCCCAAAAAGTGATGTGAGTAGAACTTGGTCTGCCATGAGCTCTATCTGGAGTCTGGTTGAGCAGAGGGATCACAAATGGAGGCGTATAAACAGTTGTCATAAAGGTCAGCCATTCCTCTAAAAATCAAAAGATACTAATTCAAAGACTGGCTCTCTGAGGTAAAGCATAGAGGAGAAAGTGCCAAGATTTTGAACTTCATAAAGGAAGGAAAAGATTTCTTAATTCAGCAAACCAGATGTGCTGCTTGATATTTTGATGCATTCCTTAAAATAAGTGAGAAGAGTTTGGTATAACCTAAAAAGAGGACTTGGAAAAACACCTGATATCCAGGCATAGGATGTAGAATGCATCTTTGTTATTTGTGCCACAGACTGTATGCACTTAAGGTCTGTTAGAAAGGCTGCAGCTTACTGATTCAATGCTATGACAAAAAACTATGTGAAGGCTGGTCTTTCCATGTGAGCTAATATATGCTGTGGTGCCTTTAATGAAAATATATAAGCCTGTAAAACTTCTATCTGCTGTTGCTGTAAGCTACTATGCGTTTCTACGCAGGGCTGATTGTTGAAAAACACACGTTTTTTCCCCTGTTAATTAAAAGAAAGTGCAACTGTATCTACTTGCAGCATAAAGGAATTTGTGGCTTTGTAACCAATAGACACTGAGAAAGTGGAAAGGAAGTAGTTTCAAATGGGTTTTATATCTTTGCTTTATTTTTTTCATACATTTATAGTTGAAAGCTACCTGTTAAGAGAGGTCTGTTAAATCAATTACACCTTTAATTGAGGGGTAAGGGCTAAGAGCATTTCTTTATGTTTCCTAAGCAGAATGCATGATAACCCAAATATGGAAGTAGCAGATATTTCAGTTATAAATATGGGGGGGATTGGTTTTGTTCCTAAAAGATAGCAGATTCTAAGTATATCTCATATTGAATCAAAATAAGCAAAAGAATAGCCCAACAATTCTCCTTTTTAAAATAGTCTGTAGTTTTACAGATGTAGAGTGCATCTCATGACAGACAAGGAAGAGAGGATAAGAATAATATAGTTCATCAGTGTACTGGCAGAGCATGTGCAGGTAATAATCACAGCAGCATCACACTATAAGTGTTACTGAATAGTGAGAGTTGAACATTTTCAGTCTTTTACAGAAATCTTCTGAATTTCATTTGTGATTTGTAGATACCAATTCTTTTTCACAGTCTGAAATCAGGAGATTAACCTACAGGATGTTACAGATTTTCAATGGAAAGAGTATATAGCTGGTTATTATGCTTTTAGAACAGGTTTGGGGAAAATAAAAGTTTATTGAGCAGAAATTCAAACCATTTTGTCTGAGGCAGAACACATTGTAAACATTTTAAAAATAAGAGATATTAGATTTTGTACAGTTATTTCAGATCACCTTGCTGCTGCCTAGCGCTCTTTGGTACAATTATACCATTAGGCCCGTTCTTAAAGTTCACTTACTTGGGTTATGGTCTTATCTTTGCAATAACATCAGATTGTTGTCCACAGGAGCTGACAAAGCGGGAGGTTGAATATATATCACTTTCGAGGGACACCACAGAAACTGACCTCAAACAGCGTCGAGAGATCCGAGATGGCAGTGCTTTTTATCTTGACCAGGCAAGTTGTAGTCATGCAATTATTATTCATTATTCACTAGTCATAATTCACAAGTAGTTCGAAGGAAGTAATGGTTTATATAATGAAAAATCAGTATGTGGATTGACATGTTTCTATTGCAAGTGAAAAGTCTCTTCTATGATGATCTCACGATTATTGTAAATGTTATCTTTACTCAAATCTAAGATTACTCTGTCTCATAAGAGAGTACAGGGTTGATTTAGACAGACCATTTTTGGTAAAAGCAAGATGCGTTCTGTGCAAGTTAGATAAGCACTACTTTTGCTATGTCTCTTCCTCAACACTTACAGCATACTAGATATATTCCTGAAATGAATCTTCTGATCTAGTTTAATTGTGGAAGTGTCTAGTTCATGTGTTTTATAACTGCTCTGTGTTGTGAGACCCCAGCACAATAAAGGGAGACAATTGGGAGATCGGATTTGAAACCTCACTGCTGATCTGAAATAAAATAATGATTTAAACACTTCTGCCA
The DNA here is from genome assembly GCA_036785705.1 of Acanthornis magna. Lineage (NCBI taxonomy): Eukaryota > Metazoa > Chordata > Aves > Passeriformes > Acanthizidae > Acanthornis > Acanthornis magna. Next base: position 23,927,656 of record JAWUZG010000090.1, read on the forward strand.
TCAGTATTGCCACAGACTAGGAGCTGATTTAGCACAGCAATAGAGGGACTTGGGTTAGGTAAGATTTCTCTTCAGAAGTTATCAATGGCATGTTTCCTTTCTGATTATCCAGGTAAAATTCTTCACGTGAAATGTCTGTCTTCCTAGATACCTAAAATTTTTACAGAAGTTAGCTTTCTAGTTATATAGGGTGGGTAAGTTCCTGTAATGCAGTATGAACTTAATGATGTAGTATGAACTTTCAGTTGGTGGTGCTATAGAAGTTAATATCACCATCGTACAAGTGTTTTGTGAGAGAAAACCTGAAAGCTTTGTTCTCTCTTTTAAAGAAACAATTTTTCTTTCTTTTTTTTTCTTAAATTCCCCATGATATCATTCTTAGCCTTCAAACTTTCAAGAAACTTTTAAATAGATTTTCTTGAAACCACGATAAATTACTTTGAGTAGTAGAAGATACTCAGAATAAAAAATTAACAGTTAATCTAAATATATTTTATTTTAGCTACTTCTAGGACTTCAAATTATTTAATGGTTATCTGGAAATGTGAGGATTGCACAATATGAGATAATTTGAAGTACTGTTCTGTGTATTAGAGCTGTAAGTGGCTTCCCATTTACGAGGGGATAAGACCATTTGTGTAGGTTGTGGAATTGACTTATGGACTAACGTCAGCTCCATGCCTCTCTGCTGTTATGGACAGCCTTATCCTCACACTTGCTACAGGATAGTCAAGGTAATTCACCCGTGGTGTAAGAGCATTAATTAACCAGCATTTATAAGAACCACTGTATGAAGGACTGTAAAAAGCTCCCCAAGATGTAAGATGGTCTGTTACCTCCTTATTTGTCTGTGGACTTTGATCCCAGTGCAAGTGTGAGGCAGCTTCACTTTCTACAAGCTATTTCGAGTCATCTCACTCCAGTATGTACATTCTGGGAAGATTTGCTTTTTAAGGTCAAGGTCTAAGATGACCTCTTTCCTCAATGAGTGAGAAATTTTCAGTTGAAAGGTTTTTGCCAGAATCCAGCACAGCAGGGCTTCAGACCAAGACTTTCCTTTAGCAAGACACCAAAGTACTAAAATCTGTCAGAATCATTATGTCTTTCCTCAGGTCATGTTTTACTCATCATATTTATAACCTATGTGTGTTTAAGCTCTGAACACAACATAAGAAAATAAATAATTGGTATTTAGATGAACACCTTTAGTGACAGATTAAATGCTGTAAATTATTGTCTCTGAGGTTTCAAAACATCTGCTATATTTTAACATGAAGTGAATATGGTTACAGGTACTTATTTTAAATATATTTGAAAAGCAGTGATTTGGAAGCAGTTGTTGAAATTCCATATTGAAATATATATTGAAGGGCCAGGATATCAAATATTGTCATGTATTAGCATTTCTTTGTACTAGAGTGAATCAAGTGGGAGATTTGGAATTAGGTAGTTAGAAGAGATATCAGATGAGGGAGGAAAAAACAGAGATTATTTACCTCAGAAGTAGGAGACCACTGAAATAAAGGTAAACATTGAATTGTCAAATTAACTGCCAATTAAAATAATGTCGAATAAAGAGCTTACAATGGGGTAATGGTGAATTACTTCTTTTAATTCAAGTACTGACAGCAGAAAATTCTGTTTTCTTGTCTTTACTTGGGCTGTTAATTTTGCCTTTCAGCTGTTAATTCACTGTTAAAAGCCTCAAAAATGTCATTATTGCTGTTACTGAGGTAATTAAGTAACCTTTTGGTTTTATTCTTTAATTTATTGCATGGGTTAATTATGTTGTATATCAAGTAATTAGTTAGAATTACTTTATATTACATAACTGTTGAAATGGCACGTTCACATTTTACTGTTATTGATAGGAGAGCTTGTCTTGCAGAATGGTTTTCTGCTTTAGTTGAACTGTCAACTTCATTGAACCAATGTGAAGATTCTAGTATCAGCCTATTATATTTTCAGAAATTAAGGAATTAGATTTGATATCTTTTTGTCCTTTCCCCCCCCTCTATTTCTGATGTAGTTTTGCTTTTAATTTTGTGTGTACAGCTATATAAGGCACATACCTGGTTTAAACTCTTATTACTATAGCCTTCTACATTATTAATTATTACATCTAAGTAAATCCTACATAATTTTAATGTAGAAAATGGATTTGGGAGAGTAGCTAAGCCACTTTGTTAGTGTTTGAGAGGTGTATTGCTCCTGGATTGTGTTGCAGATCACACTGTCCAGAAGGCCCAGTTTTCTTTACCCTGTATCTTGCAGCGTTTACATGAAATGGAGGAAGCTTCCCAAACACAAGCCATGTAATAAAGTGTGTGATCTTTTCTGTTCAAGGCAATCAAATTAACTGAGGCTGCAATAAGTGAAAAGATGTCATATGGTTATATGCTGAAAAAATGCAAATACAATATTTTTGAAGATTTGCTGGTTAAGCTGCATCCACTGAGTATATATATGTATATCACTGTCATTTCTGTCTATACAAAATTAAACTCTGTTTTTCAGTATCTTTGAACTATGTGAACATACTCATTTTAATACAATACTTTTACTTCCCTAACTGCACCAGCATTGTAAGTTATACAATGATAAAATGTAAAACTGATTTTCAAGATACCAGAAGAATAATCTTCTGACATGGCTTGAAAGGCTTCATGTAGTAAACAATTAAGCACCCAAAGTGACAGAAATGACAGCTTAAACTGTCCTGTAAAACAAACGTAACATGAATCCCCCGGAGTAGCACTCCACAGACTTGAGTTTGGCTTCTTTCAATCAAAGCAGATTAGAAAGCGAATTATAAAATAAGACGTGAGATTGATTGAAAGAAATGATAAAAGATCAAAATATTTGAGAGAGTGTGTGTATATACATGTGCATGTATGTTTGTGTAGACAGATGAAAAGCTTTTATATCTTACTAAAGAGATGTGTAAGAATGATTCAGCTTTTGAGAAAAAATTAATCACTGAGTGGAAATTGTGTAATTCTGTGATTTATTAACTTGTTGCCTTGAAGGCGTCGGTGGGAATTTTTGATGTGCTGGTCAGTTAGCCACAGCAAAGGCATTGCCGGAAGATACAACTTCATTGACTGACTGTCACTGCAATATATGTGTACCTAGAACAAGACACGAGATAGTGAAGGTTTTAGAAAGAAGAGAAAATGCCCTGCTCCAAAAGTGTGAATGTTCCTATTAATTTTCTTATTTTGTCCAACATTGAACAGGAAGAGGGAAATACTAGGTAGGAATCAATAGTATTTGGATGAAATTAATATATAGTGATGCAGACATAGTGTATTTTTTATCTAAAAAGAAAACACATTATAAGGACGCCTCTATGGTAGCCTCTTAACTTGTAGACATGATTTTGGTTTAATCATTTGCAATATTTCATGTTTCTGCAAGTGTCAGCATTTAACTGGATTTGTTAGGCTAGCTGCTCAGACTCTGGTATCAGGGCAAATAGATGAATGTCTGTAATATAATGTGAGGACTATTAGGACATGTATTTGTAATTCCTTATAAAAAGTGTGAGATTCTTTTTTCTTATGTTTGTCTCTGTTATGTGTATATTCCACTTCCTTTTCAGCTGTTATTTCCTACAATGGCAAAGGAGCAATACTTTGTAGTATGTGGGGTCGTAATATCCATAGGCAATATGGACTTGATGGATGGTGCTCTGAGTCAGTGTTTTATGAGTGATAACTAACTGAATCATTTTTAGATATCTGTCAAGTACATAATTTCCTTTTTATTTTGCTAGTCGTCAGGAAGAAAAATTTAAATTACCCTTCTCCCTTATTCTTGTCCAGAAGATTAAACCCTCCCTAGGTTTATTTCTTTGTAGGTATTTACAGTAATAAATCTGTTAAGAACCCCAGTTTGCAGGCTGCTGGGCCTGGTCTCTGCCCAAGAGGCAAAATGTTTCACGTATCTGATGTAACTGTTCTGTTGTACTAGTATACTTGGTGTAAAACAGCGAAAATAGCTGGACCCTGCCTAGGCAGAGACATCATTTCTTGTAAAAACAGTTTGCAGGCACTGTTGCAAAAGCACCTGACTGCCATGTTAGGGTAAGGGGAAATGGAAGTAAAACAGATCATTTGACATGTGGTACTTCAAAAATGGAAAGAAAAAATGTGTGGAGGAAGGCGAAATCAGTGACTGGGGAAGAAAAATCAGTGACTGAAATGAAGGACTGTTCCAGTTCTTGTCACATTTACATATTTATGTTGTCATCATATGTTGATTCACTTCCTAGGGTAACTTTTCTAGCCAAGTTTTCTGATTTGAAACTCCAATAAAGTCAGGAGTTTTTTTCTTTAGCTGCTTTTCATTCCATGCCATGGTGTATTGCATCATGAAATAGATGCTCACCAGTTTAGGCCATTCATCCTCACTGAAACACTATGGCAGACAGCTAGATTCTGTCTTTGGATGCTAGCTAGCCTGGCTGACAGTACTCTGGTATGCTGCAATTTCTCGGTCTTTTGTGGGTTTTTAATGAAAAAGAAGAGTAGATAACAATACCTGCTTTGCAATTTTGCTAAACTCACAGGAGAAAAATAGCTATAAAACCTACCCAGAAAGCACTTGATTAACTCAGTGGGGAGGTAGGCTGAATAGTGAAGATGTAGCCCCTTGCTCCATTAGAGGGAGAAAAAGGTTGAATTAGTTCTTAAGTTACCTTTTTTATTTGCCTAATCAAATTAATTAATATTACATTGATTTTAATTAAATATGAACATCGTGTTTGGAATATGTGTAACTCAGGATATTTGTGGCCTAAATTGTAAAATGCAAAACTAGCTTATCATCATCTACAAAGTGAAAAATTTTGTAACAAAAGATAGAATACACTTTTTTGATGAATGATAGGCCTGTTTGTCATCTCATCTTGGAATGGCATTACGCACCCAGAACATTTTTATCAAATACCTGTTATTTTAAACTAGTACAACATTTTAAAAATATTTAAGGAAAAAGATAACATTAAGTTTTCATACCAAGTTGACATTTTAGCTTCTAAAGTGGCTGAGTGTGGCTTTAGTAGGCCTGTATCTTGCTGCACAGTTTCTACTGATACTTTTATTTTGAAGGAAGTCTGTTCTCGTATTCAGTAATTTACCAGCAGTCCTGGCCAACTGTGCAAGTAACTGGAAGTTGGCAGATGTGACACCTGTCTATAAGAGCAGTCAGAGTGAATTTGTGATTCTAGCATTCTATTACTTCAGTCCAGTAAGTAGTCATCTATTTTAGTGTGGCCAACAAGTTTCTAGTTTGCTCAGCTCATGATGGAAAATTATAACGAGGGAATTAAGAGGCCTTAGAGCTAAATAAGTACCTTGAAATATAGTCTTTGGTAGAGGCATAGCATTAGGCATGTAATTTACGCATATCTTTAAAGTATAGCAAAATAGTTTCCCTAGTAGGTGACAGTAAAAGCTCCTAATGTATTCCATTCTGCATCTCTATAATTTCTTTTCCTGGTATCTTTTACTTTTTGGGTACTTCTGATGATTTGAATTTTACAGATTGGATTAATTGTATTTGGCCCATGGAAATAAATTTAGAAGATACCAATTTCCTCTGAATTTTGTAATATTTGTTAGCATGGTAGGTTACAGGGACTCAAATGTCCACCTCCCATCTCTGGAAGACAGACTGTACCATGTATTTAGTAGTTCAAGTTTTGTCAGCCTGCTGCAGCCAGTCTGCATCATGTTAGCTCAAAACCAGCCAAAGTTTTGTCTTTTCTTTACCAGATGGTTGTTCAGGATCTCTTTTCACCTGGACATCACATTGTTATGTTTATGAGATACAGAAATGAATGGAAAGAATTGGGTGGATGAGTTTGTGTGGGATGTTGAGTGGGTAGTGGGAGCAAGATAGTGCATTGGAAGTGATATCTGACACATAGGCTGCAGATGTAGAGAATCCTTACCTCATTAGTTCTCGTGCTCACTGAGTTGCTTGTACTGTTGTTTTTCTACGTTGTTATGGTTGCTGTGCTTGAGATGTCATTACAGGGCTCAAGTTTTCAGAGCAGGGGCAAGTCATCATCTAAAAAACCCCAAAATGTGCCTTGAGGTAGCTCCTGGAAAAGGCACAGTTATTGATTACTGTTGAGCAATTTCTAGCATCTTTTAATTATAAAACAGTTCTGAAATGTAGCCTGTCCATCATATTCTGAATGAGGCCCAGGTCTGAAAAAAGCCCTCTGGAGTTCCCTAAGAGCCTTCCTTATGGATTTCAGGGCAACCAGAATTTTCTGGTGTGAAATTACCGTTTTCCTGAGAGAAAAGAGCTACTACTTCAGTTCTGGTATGTGAAAACTATACTGTTAAAATTCTTGTGGCTTTACAAACTATTTTGGTGAGCTTTATAAAAATGTCTTCCTTTCTCCAATGTTTCTACATTTCAGTATGTGCATTGTGGTGAGCTTTTTTCTGTCCTTCTTCCTGTTCTGACACTATATAACTTCATCCATATGCTTATACACTGTGATTTATGTCAAAATTGGGGTTTACAACTTCCTGCATTTGTCATATTTTTCACTGCTCAAGTGAAGGAGAACACCATGATTCAGCTACAGGAAAGTCAATGAAAGTCTGCTTAGGGTTGTCTTGTTCCTGAGATGTTTTTGCCTTTAAAGATGAAATGTATGTTTTTGTAGATGCAGTGTGAAACAGTCATAAACATTCTGCGCAATGTATTTGTTGCATGAAGCCATTCAATGAGAGCAGTGCTGTGTGAAGTGTTTCTGTGGTAGCTGCAGGTATTCCCTGGAGCAGGTATCCAGGTTACCATCCTTCCAGAGCACTGGGAGCACAGGTGGGAGGCAGCAGCATCTGTCCTCTGATGAGCAAAATAGTCCCTTGCTGCAGTGACAATAAATCTGAAAGTGATGATTTAACAAAGCCTTCTTGGCCATTTAACAAGAATTAATATGTTTAATCTCAGATTTAGCAACAAGGTTACATTATATAAACCACCCCCCCCCCCCAGTTTGTGGTATATGTTAGACATTTAGAGTGAACAAAACTAATGAGAGAGGGAGGCAATGCGACTCTCTCTGGGTTCTCATTATAGAATGATGAAGATTTGTTTCTTGGAACCATTTAAAAAAAATTTCAGTGACAGATTGCAAACTTACTTTCCTTCCTCTGATTTTTTAAATGCATTTTAGCTTCAATACCAATGCATCAATACGTAGCTAAAACTGATGTTTTCATCAGTAGTATGCTGAGCTTATTGGAAAAACTTACTGCTCATTACCAACCAGAATGCAGAAATAGCATAATTCAGCGAGAGGTATTTCATCTGTTCTGGTCTTAAGAGCAGACTTTATGCTACTTAACACAAGAACTTTAGAAGCAGATGAAGTATGCATTTACTTCATTGTATTCTAGAGAGTAAATCAGCGCTCTGGGGGTGGTGGTGGTGGTATCATTGTTATGGGATGTCTTTGATAAAGAAGTAAAAAGCCATGGTTGTGCATTCAGCCTTTCCTGAAACTGATTGTAAAAGGTACATATAGGTAGGCAAAGATCATTTGAAGCCTATCTTTTGAAATCTAATTTTCCTGAGAAACAGAATTTTGAATAAAAACTTAAAACAGTTTCCAAGCTCTGTACTTTTAAAATTTTGATCCTGTAAGCTGGTGATCAGCAGTCAGCATAGTGTATGTAGTAAGCTGCTTCTCAAGATTGCATTGCTAATGGAAAACATCCTCTTTCTTGAAGTTAATGATTGTTATATGCTTCCTAATATTTGCTGTCTACCCCTGCAGCAGATTGCCTTCATGTACCAGCTCAAGAGAGAGGTTTGTGTTAGTACTGGAAGCCTGTTAACTTCAGCAAGTCTTCATCCATAGTGTGCGTGTCTCAACATGAGTCAACAAGATTCTATGGATACTCAAAATATTTTGAAACCATATGAACAGAATGTGTATTTTCCTCTGGCTAGTAAAAATCAGTCATAAAGTCTTCATAGACTTATAATATGCAGAATCCAACCAGCTTGGCAAATAAATTGTTTGTTAAAGCATATTCTGGCTGTGTCTCCAAGCTGCATTTAGACAAAATCACATTTTGTTCATGCCAGGTATTGGACTGCCTGCTGGAGACTCAGGTTTTCTATTCAAGCAGGTTGGAGCAGATTTTTGACTTGACCAATGACCTTCCTAGGGAAGAATGTTAGTAGAAAAGTCATCCTTTGTACACATTTTATGGGATGAGGAGAGAGGTGTTTTATGTTGCCTGTTAGTAGTGTATGATGTCCTGAATGAAGACAAAAATTCATTGCTTTTTTAAAGAATTGGTGGTTCAGTTGAAGAGAAATAATCTGAGGTTTAATGGGCTTTTTTATAATAAACTTGTTTTTTGGGCTTATTCCAGGTTCCTCTGATACTGATTATGAGGCTTCATATAAAAATGTTGTCTTTATATGAAGGGAACTTGATCTGGAGATCTGTACCAGGACTTACAAGTGCCATTTTTCAGTAAAGTTTGCCTGAGTCCAGATTAGATATATTAGTAATTAGGAACTGTTTCCATTTTAATAGTGATGTGAAAAGCTTACTCTATGGCTTATTTTCCTGCTGTCAGTTATGCTTCTAAACTGTACAGTAGCATCTTAATTAGTCTTCTTGTTTAGTGTTGTGGTTTGACACCAGCCAGAAATTAATCTCCAAATAAGCCTCTTCCCTTCCCCCCTTCCCCCTCCAGTGAGAGAGGAACAAATTCCAAGACTATGGGTTGAGATTACAATTTACTGAAAGCAAACAGCAATGGAATAAGAAATGTGCAATAAAAGCAGCAATATTAATAAAAGAAGTATACAAAAAATAAAGGTGCATTACACACAAAAGGTGTTCACCACCTTGACTTAATTCTGTCTTCCCCAGACAAAGACAAGATGGCAGGTACTCCCACAGTCAGTGCTTCCTGTCCCTAGCTCCAAGACAATGAAAAACAATGATGGACAACCCCCTGAAAAATAGATCACGTTGCACTGTGCCACCTGTTTCTGGACAGCTCTGCTCTGCTGGGACTCTGTTCAATGTGGCACTGCTGCTTTTGACCAATCCATGCCTCTGGGGCTTGGTTTGGGCTCAGCTCCCCTCTTCCTGGTTTTGCTGCTGCTTCATTCCCTGCGGCCACTTCCCACACTGGCACCATGCCGCACGGCTCTGCTGAGGTTTGACTGTGCCAGCTCCACTCCCAGACCACTTTGCCAGGCTCCACTGGGCTCCGCTGCATTCATCACCCAGAGCCACGTTCTCCTGAGGGATGGGAAAGGATGGGCAGGTGCAAGGGAGGGCAGGGTCCACACGGCTGGTCCTGGCAACCTCTCCCAGAGACAGAGTGGAAGCAGTGTCCCACTCGTGGTGTGTACAGACCGTTTTCTTCCCCCAAAGCCATGCCCTGTGATGACGTGTGTGGTGTAGGGCAGCAGCCTGGCCATACCCATGTGGCTCTGAGCTCTGACCCCTCTCTGAAACCAGGGCAAGTGTCTTCTATGTATCCTCAGATGGGTCTCTGAGTCAGTTGTGTGCTTTAAACCTGTGCAGCAATTAATTTGTTGTGCTGAACTCATCTTTGTTTCTGCTTTATCCTTATGCATTTGTCTTTTATACATCTGCTTTCAGATGTAATTTTTTGGGCAGTTATTTTTGTATTCTGGTGCTTCTTCATTATTCTTATATCTTCCTTCTTTCTCTCTGACCCATTTTTTTGGCATCTATTGTATTCATCAGAGATTTCCATCTAGCATTATATGACAGGTTCTTCTGTGGGAGTTTATAGGAGACATGCTGGGAAAAGATTTCATTTGTTCTCCCTTTGCAACTGTGCTCGTGTCTAAAATTGTATTTAAATGTGACAGGAATGCAAAGTAAGTCTCTAGTGCCTCTAAATGTTGCCTGTGCCCAAACCTGCCACATCATTATTGGCTTAAACTTCTGCAAATTGGAAGAAGACATGAATGCATTGTATTTCAGAGTCTTTTACTGGGCAGTAATTATGAATATGAGATATCAAGTGTACTTAATGTCACTGTAACAAAATCATCAGCATCAGAGGTTAGTTTTGTGTTTTGGCTCTACATTAATAAGTAGCCATATATAAACAACCAATAAAGTAGAAAAGAAGCCATTTTCTAGCCCTAAGTCTCCAAAGGATTATCAAGTTAGTGGCTGTATTTTTATTCTGGTTTTGTAGAAGACCATATTCAGTCAGGGAATATAATTTTAAATCCTTTTAATTTTATCACTCTTGAAAAAATCTTGAAAAATTCATCACTCGTGTTTGATTTGAACAGATTTATATACTAATCAAACTAAGGTGATTTACTGAGGATGAATTATGCTGGTACATATTCAGAAAAATCTAAATGAATACTGGACTTCTTTGTAAATGTCTTACTATAATTGTAAACAGGTAACCTTGTATGTTTTCTGTTGAAAATACTATCCCAGAATTGCTCAGTGGTGTTAAAATACCCGAAAATGCAAAATATTATGCAACATCAAGAAGAAAGGATGGCACGTATATTTATATATACTGTGTTTCATCTAAAATTCTTCTAGGTTTTATATCTTACTCTGTTGATACAAAATACTGGAACTTATTTCTGTCAGTCCCCATAATAGTTAGGCAGTAAAAGTCTAGCTCATGAATGTGTAGCACTGTTAAGGTGGTCAGCTGTCACCCTTCCAGATCACTACTGATGTGAGTTGTGTTGATTCTTACAGAAATAAATGTTGTTTTGGGAAAGTTCTTGGAAGAACTTGGCTGTTCTTTTTCAACAGGATTTAATTAAATATATAAAGTTTATTTCTATTAAAATGTTGTGGGGTTTTTTTTTGTTTTAAGTGTGCAGTTCGTGCAGCTACTGAAGGCAGAATCCTTGTTCTGGAAGGCTTGGAGAAGGCTGAGCGGAATGTCCTGCCAGTGTTAAACAATTTGCTGGAGAATCGGGAAATGCAGCTTGAAGATGGTCGTTTTCTCATGTCTGCAGATCGTTACGACAAACTTTTGCAGGTATGGAAATGCTATTTGGATTTTCTTCTTTTTTTTTTCCCCTCTTCTTCTTGGTAGTGCTGGAATACTATTGTGAAGGAGAGAGTACTTAGGAGTCAAATGGGGGAAATTTCACTGAGGTCTCTGTGTTTTTTTCTGGGACATTACATAGAATGAAGTAGGCAGGGTGAAAGCTATGCAAGAAGTCAAACTACTGTTTTCAACAAGTTTTCATCTCTGTGTTGTCTACATATGAAAAAGAATAGTCCATGTTAACCTTATGTGAAGCCTGTATGTTTCTAAAATGTGAAAGCCACAATGTGAGACTAACTAAAATGTACTTGTGAAAAGATATTTAAGTTGAAATTGTTGCCATGAAGTTCAGATAATGCTTCAGCATGGCAATAACCTTGTTGCTAAGCTTTTAAAATATTAGGATACCAAATGAATGAGGTCAAGATGAGTGTCTGTATATGCAGTTACTCTATTGGTGCTGTTTTCCCTTTAATTTACAAAAGTATATGTAAACAGCAATCTAAACTGTAGAAAATGGTTAGAGGTTTTTCCTTTGATAGGAAATGGGGTTTTTAGTGTCATTGTCATTACTGCTTAAACCATTTTCATTTTTTTGGGCTTTGAGTCCTACTGCTTAAATTTGGGTGGATACTCTTCAGGCTTTTGGGAACCTCAGTAAATTACTTTTTTTTTGGACAGTTTCAGTAGTACTTTGCATCTTACTTCTGTGTGCTGTAGTGCTGTGTGCTGTAGTTTCCAGTCACATACCTGTCAGACAGCTGCTTGCTCACTTGCTTGCTCATGTTTCTGTTGGTTGCACCTAACTGTGGTTATAGGGGCATGATTCAAACCCGTATGGCACAGCAAAGAAATTTGCAATAAGCCTTCAGTCATTGATCTCAGTTGTATGAAGTTGCCAACTGTGCCGAAGTATCATATTGAATTTCTGAAAATATACCATTATTTCTAATGCCTCTCATCTGTGGTTAAAATTATTGTGATCCATGCCTTTTAAAAAAATATTTTTATGATATTTAATTAGTAGATGCAGTTACTGGAAGCATTATTATTGTATTTCAAAAATAAGCTTTTAAAATATTGTATTTATTTTAATAAGCTTTTAATATTTTGTATTTACAGACTGAAAACGAGAATTCAGATTTAGATTTGGTTGTAAAACATCTTCTTTCTTCCTTTTAAGTGCTTTTCTAATGATTAAATATTTCAAGATGAGTGCCTCAGGCACACTGATAATAGTATATGAATTAAATAAATCTCTTGCCACAATACTAAATCTAATATTGTTGTTTTGTTGTTTGGGGACTATTGTATTATATCAACTAATGTTCAGTTTTGCTTCTCCTGTGTGAATGATTACTGTGCATTTAGGTCTGAAGGAAATGTATTCATGTATAATTTCAAGGAGTACTTAACTGTGGTGTGGACAGATAGAGTACATTTTTGTATGCAAAGAATCCTTTTCATGGCATAATACAATTAATAATTAATACAATTAATGTCCTCATGAAGGAGTCTAGTTCTGTATTATTTCATACAATACAGCATAATTTGTAAATGAAACTTCTAAAATGGAGATTTTAGTTGCCTTTACACTTGTAAGAGAGGGAAAAAAGAAGAAAAAAGCTTGTGCATTGTAAGACATTTTTAGTATTTTATAATAAAATAAATATTGTGGTCAGTTGATGTTCTTTGTAAAAACAGTGTTGTATTGATGCCTTTTCACAAGATGTAAGATTTCACAAGACACCATCATCTGTGGGGGTTTTGATCAGAATACTACAGGTCTGAAAGCTGTACTTAATCAAGCATTCTTTCTGTGTTCATTTCAGAAAAACTTATTTTTATCATCCACAGATTTGACCAGTTCAAGTCTTTCTAGCCACTCTACATGAAAGATGAGAACATTTGAGAACATTACCGCATTTAGGCTGAAGGACTGGGTCTTTTAGTTGAGCTGGAGCTTAGTCATCATAAGTTTGTAGTGATGCAATGTGGGTTTTATTTCTTTCTGTTGCTCTATTTTAATTTATTTAGGAGCATACAAAATCAGAATTAGATGCATGGAAGATTGTTCGAGTTAGTGAAGATTTTCGAGTGATAGCCTTGGGACTACCAGTACCTAAATACTCTGGTAACCCTTTGGATCCACCCCTTCGCTCTCGATTTCAAGCTAGGGATGTTTATCATCTGCCCTTTAAGGTGAGTGTCGTAGCAGAAGACTGGATCATTTGTACTGAGTAGAGATAATATTTTGATGTTACGTTTTACTTACCTCGCCTCTGAAAAGAATTCTCGAGTAATAAATTTATCTTAAGGTGCATTTTTCATATTTTGATATTGCATAATAAATTCCTGACATGAAGTCTTAGAGTTGCCATGGAATGCTGCAGCAGAAGAGTAGCTTCCATAGTACAAATAAGCCTAAAAGAAAGAATTTGATTTTTTTTTAATTCTTAAATAAAATTACTTCTGTGTCAAGGAATGAGTAGAATCCTCATGTCTAAATTAGAGGGAAAGATAGAAAATGCTTCATATATCATGACCTGTGATACCCAGTAGGATATCAAAATTAATTTACTCTGTGATTTTATGTTCTATTTCCAGGACCATCTTCAGCTATTGTATTCAATTGGATCAAACATTTCCACAGAGAGGTAATTTTTCATAATTAAAAAAAAAAACCTGAATGAAGAAGCTATGTCCTTTAAGTATTCCATACAATTTTCGTGTCTCTATCATTGCAAAGAGACCAGAACTGAAGAAATTTTTAATATGTGTGGGTATTGGCTCACACAGCTTTTTGTATGCAGTCTTCATATAATGTATTCTCAATGCTTTAAACTTCAGTCACACCTTATGTGTGTGCACTCAGGAGTAGCTTCAGCATCTTTTACTGTTTTTAAGTTTTTATGCTTTAGTATTTTATGTATATATAGCATGTACAAACTCTGTAATTATTTTTTCCTGTGCAGAATTTCTCAGCTCCTGTCTTTTGCTACAACTCTCTGCTCTCAGGAATCTTCTACGTTGGGACTTCCAGATTTTCCTTTAGACAGCTTATCACCTGCAGTTCAGATTTTGGTATGTGCATACGTGTGCTGTGAAACGATATGGGCTTAAAATTTCTCAGAATTAGATCTGTTTTTTTCATGTTGTAGAAGAAGATTAACATAAGTATTTTTTAAAAAAATGAAGAAAACTAAGAATAGTTTAAGGGAGAAAAGTCGCAGTCAGATATCTCTGGATAATACTTTAATCAAACATACAGCATAATACTGAAGAACAAAGTATGGCAGGTCGTAAGATTTGTGTTGTTATTAAATGTATCTTAGTGCTCAATTTATTTTTTCTTCCCATCTGGTAAATCATCTTACCTGAGGTCAGAGCATCTACAGTTTATCTGATGGCACTGAGGTAGTGAGTGGAGAGAAATAAAAACCACAAACTAAAAGTGCTTTGAATTTAACGTTGCACATGTAAATCAGATTGATTGCATTACAAACACACCTATAGCTCTCCACTGACCCCTTAAAGGACCGAAAACAAATGTGGGCATAGGAAACAGTTAAACTGTATGAGATGAAGCCTACGTTGGGTCTTTGGGCTAACTGGTGGATTTAGAATAAACAGAAGTGGAGGATTACATGAAGATGCAGGCTGTGCAGTCTTGAAGATGCAGTGCTTCCTGACAGCTACAGTCCACAGGGAAATAGGAATTGTACGTCTGCAGCATTCACAGTGACAGGTCAGGCAGGTCAGGGCTAAAGCTGTGGCTGTCTCTTCAACTTCATAATTGCATGGTAAAAAGTCAAAGACAAAATGGAGGGTGCCTCCTGAAGGAAATCAGGGACATGAGGTCTGTATAAAGAGAAAGGGGTTGGTGCCCTTGTGCATGCAGGAAGATATGGTGAACCCAGGAGGGCAGAATACCAAGAGAGTTTCTCAGACACTTTCTCCAAGGTGCAGGTGTCTGTAGAAGGAACTCAGGATAGTTCTGTGTTGTCTCATGCAGTCATTTTACCTACAGTGCTGCTCAGCAGCAGCTCACTTCCTACATATTTTATTGGATTGTATACATAAAGCATATCAATTACTTGTATTACTGTGGTGCTCAGTCCTCTCAGTTGTGCTGGATACAGACAGAATTTGGTTTTTGAATTAATAGTCCTACATTAGATGTTAAGAAGTGATTAAAATTAAAGTTCGGTGAAATGAAGCAGTGTTTGGAGGGATTTAGGAAAGAAATTTGTGTTGGGTTTCAAAATAAATTGTGACTTTTTATTCTGTGAGCCCCAAAGTGAAAAATTATTTTTAAATGAATGCCAGATGGCTTTCAGAGTAACAGAAAGAAAATGAGCCCTAAGCTATTATCTAAACTATGGAGTGACGGAAGCATTTTATTTTACATTAGAGAATGTGAAGTGTTACCATTGTATGACAGTGTCTTTTTTAGGTAGGTGGAAACTGTTTCTTTTAGAATTAGTTTTAATCACTTGGATTTCTAAGCTGACTGTTCTCAGTGATTTCAAGCTAGAGCATTTTTCCTTTGTGTACTGGGTCAGTGCCGTATTCTGATTCTAATTTAGTTGGTCTAACTGTTTAAAAGTGTGGAGAGTGCATCGTAATGAGTAGTTTCTTATCTTCTGTCATGGATTCACACAGTCCCAAAACACCATTTCTTGGCTTGAAAACTCCTGCCTGACAAAAGGGAGAATTTTTCCATAGGGTCCTGTTCTGAAGAGGCTTATTTTATACATTCCATTGTAATTATTATTAATTTGAGATAATGTGGAAAAATTACATGGTATGTCTTTATATATAGATGGAGGGCTTTTAAAATGCAATGAAGAGCTCCCTGATCCTTGAATCTGTACATTTACTACAGTGCAATAAATGGTTTCTTTTTACTGTTTTTTTTAAAAATGTGGAACATTATAAATAGTATTACTGCTTATAAATATAAATTGAATTATGCATTTCATAAAATATGCGTCTCTTGGATTCATTTCCAAAGAACTCTTCTTTCAGTTGCGTGCTTATGAAAATCCAAGTGTATAACTGAAAATCAGTTAGCTTTATTTGAATTTCAATTTGAATTGTTTTATTTGCCTTGATGAAGGCTTAAGAAGATAGTGTCAGTCATATGACTGTTTTTCACTAGTGTTACACACAAGCAGTCCTTAAACATTTGCAAGTCATTCTTGAAGCAATCAATACTTAATCAATTACCTTAGGGAGTTTGAAACACTTTTTCTACCAGGAAAGGCTTTATGCATAGTGTCTTCAGTAGTCATAAATGCTTTTCTCTTTTTTTCCTCTATAACTGCAGCAAAATAGTCAAATATTTGTCTAGTTCAGGCAACAATTGACAAAAGAGTTAGTACTTTAACAAGGAGATAGTAAAAAAAAAGGTTGTTTCAAATTTTGTGTAGAAAGTGCGAGCATACTTAGTAACTCTTCAAAACAAAACAGTTTTAATCAAACTGTTCAGAAATTTCTATGAACTGATTTGTTAAGTAGAATCTGTACAATATAATAGAATCAAAATTAAATACTGTAAATTGCTGTGAATGTGTAGATCATTATTGTATTACAGATTTCTTGTCATATTGATTATTTTCTAGTAGTACTGTGAAACTCATTTACCTGTGGTGGGACTTGTCTCTCTTGGCCATATTTGACTTCAGGTATCTGAGCCAGTCACTGTAGCTTCCATTTATGCACAGGAAAGAAAATAATTTTTAGGTCATAGTTCTAATCTACTTTAGACATTTATGTTATAATGAATTCCGCCTGAGTAATGCCTGTTTTGACATCTAATCAAATACTGCTTGTAGTGGTCCTTTGTATATTGCCCTTACAGTGTTTTTTTAAGTTCAAAGCTATGCAGGATTTTGGGCTAATGGCTGGTGACAGAATGCGCCAATAATTTTTTTGTTTTTATTTTTAAATTTGAATTAGGATTCCTTTCCTATGATGTCAGTCCAGCATGTTATTGACCGGCTTTACCCCTATAATCTTTTCCTTGGAAAGGAAGGCAGGACTGCAGTCAAAGACATGTTAAAAGTAAGTATTGTGCATTTATATCATAATTCCAGGGAGTGATTGATTATTGCAGTAGTACTCCTGACTAATGTTACTTCACTACTTCTGTATAAAAAAAGAAATCTTAAGTAATCTAAATGCCTGCATTATTCCTGATGCTTAAAACTTTCATAACAGTATTAAAAAAACCCCTCATAAGCTGGTAAATTTCATTATAGTGAAAGGTGAAACCTCTAGATTCTTTGGAATATTTAGACCTCAGTTAAAACTTCAGAAAAGTCCTCATTATATAATAAGTGGTTAATTAATTTGAAAGTAGTTACTTGTAGGGTTATGGTAGTCAAATGCTTAAAAAATACCTCTGGCATTTGACTTTTAAGAGAAGATTCTAAAAAGACTATAGATATCGCATGCACGAAGTACATTCACTATAACATGATTACAGATGGTATTAGTCTCTGGATTTGGTTTGTGTTATTTTTTGTTGCTTGTTGCTGGTCAGACCTGTTTTGTTGGTTTGCCCATGTTTAATAGTAGCTTACAAAACCTATAATTACGGTGGGTTATTTCATTAGTCTTTTAATATTTAAGCACAGTATCAGCTTTCTTTTATTTTTTAGTATGTTGTAGGAGTTATATATGCTGTAGAAAGTTAGCATTCACAGCTTAGAGCATTTTAGCCAGCTCTTCCAGTCCTGAAAATTAGATGTTATTTGAATGTTCATATTTGGAAATAACCAGCTTTGTAGCTAGTAAATATTTGGTTTTCCTAAAACCAAGCTTGTGTGTCAGGGAAATGTTTGCAGCCCATTCCTGCTGACATCCCCTTTCCCCTCCTCCCCCTTAGTTTTTGCATTGGAGTTCAGTCCTGTATTCCCTGTGTAACTGGGCTGCTCTCCTGCTTGTCTTCCTGAGTTTTGGGTTGGACAGCCTTTACATTTGATGGAGGCTCCTGAGTTTTGGGTTGGACAGTCTTTACATTTGAAGGAGGCTATCCTGAATGACTTGCTAGCTTTTTTGAACCGTCAAAGCTGACTCATGTGGGGTCCTACCTACCACTTCTCTGAATAAGTCAATATGGCCTGAAGTCCAGGATCTGAAGTCATTCGTCACTTTCCTTCAACTGTAGCACAGAACTTCCACCTGAATATGAGGAAGAATTTCTTTACTGTGTGGGTAACCCAGATTAATCTGGAACAGATTTCCCAGGGCCATGGAGGCTCCCTCACTGCAGTAATTCAAGAGCCATCTTGACACAATCCTGTGCCATGTGCTCTGGGATGACCCTGCCTGAACAGGGAGGTTGGACCAGATGTCCACTATCATCCCTTCCAGCCTGACCCATTCTGTGATTCTGTGTTATGCTGTATTGCCCTTCCACCACAGTTTGGGGTAATTGAAGTTCCCCATAAGAACCATCATCTGTGTGGAAATAGACTTCTGTTAGCAGAGCAGCAACAGTCACTTCTGTCTTAATATGCCTTTATTTTAAATACTTCGTCGTTTTGTTTACTCATTCAATTATAGATGGGGAATGTCTTTGTGTTCAGTGCCATCAGCTTCCATCATTTCTGCTTCTTTTCTTTAACTTTGTGTTGTGCATGCTTTTCCTTCTTATGTAAGACAGATTGATTTCACTTGTAAAATTTTCATTCTCTATAATAATCTACTTTTAAATACCTCATTATTATATTTTTCTGTGTTAATTTTCCTCTTTTTTAAAAAATCTTCTTCATCCCTGCTTACATAAACTTATTATCAACAAGTACATGTAATCGTATTTGGAATTTTATTCTGTTTGCACACAACAAATCTTGTTAAGCAATGAACCTTAAGAAATGCAGAAAATAACTGGTTGTATTGAGGAACATCTGTTTATAATGATGTTATAATAATAGCAACTCCAGAACTGTATAAATATTAATAAGAGAGTATTTTTTCCATTCTGTAAGAACGGAGAGGGAGAGGAGTCTAGCAGAAGTAAGGTGATTTCTCACTGTATTTTTCTGTGGGTTTCCTAAGAGTGTCCAGCTAATAATTGCCACTGAATACTTCCTTCTGTGTAAAAGGAAAAGCTCATCTTAACTGATTGGTAACAGGAGTTGAAAAAATAAATACTGGAAGTGTGTTGGCATTGATTGAATAATTTGTGTATTCTGTCACTTCTTAACAAAAGCTAACATTTAAAGAAAAAGAAACCAAATTTCATGTAATGAAATGTAAAGTATAGGCATCAGACTCAGAGACAGATGTGGGGATGTAGTAACATAGCTGATACCATATCCTAATTTCAGGATATCTTCCTTTCCAGTCAGCTGTTGGAGCTAAGGAGAGAGATAGCCAGTGGTTATGCCAAACAGCTCGTTTTGGCAGCTGTTAGAGGCTGTGCGTGTTTCCTGAAGAGATCATGTTCTTAAGGCACTCTGTCTTTCCATATGTTACCTTCAACTTGGGAAAATCCTTTCCCTATGCACTTCCTTCCTTACTAAGACTACACCTAGATCTAGGCATTACTTGTAATTCTTATCCTCAATAATGAAATAATGTGAAATATTGATTTATACCTTCCCTGGGAGTGAAGGTAGTTTCTTGGGAGTTTGTGGATGAGTGGCTTGACGTGACCCAGCAATGGGAGCTTTTAGCCCAGAAAGCCAACTGTATCCTGGCCTGCATCAAAAGCAGTGTGGTCAGCAGGTCGAGAGAGGGGATTCTGCCCCTCTACTCCTCTCTGGTGAGACCCCACCGGAGAAAGAAAGGATGTCTGTCAACCAACTTTTTAATTTGATATGAATGTAACTCCTTGTTTCAAATTAGCACAAAAGAAGGTGTTTAAGGATTGCACAGTAATCCAGCATCAGCAGTGGTCTTTAGAGGTCTTTACACAGGACAGAGGTACCAAAATATACTTGAGAATGATGTGCCTTTATTTACCAGTATTTGAAGTTTCTGCATTTTTGCAACTGCATCAATTTCTATTCTGCTTCTTAAAGGAGATCCTTAACTCAGAAGATCTTACAAAGGAAAATATGAGCTGATTGGAATTCCGGCCTTTAAAATTATTTTGTACTTGCTTGAAATACTGGCATGACAAATTATTTTGACTGACAGATGTCGATTTGAAATATAATTCTAAAAATTAAGTTTAAAAATATTTAAGGTTTTTCTCTGGAAGACTGAGATACGGAGAAATCACTGATTTCAAGGAAAACAGCTTCCAGTGGAACATTCTCACACAATAAGCTTGAGCATAGATGATGTGCCACCCACAGCATAGGAGTTTTCTGTATGCAACTGAGGCTTTTATAAAACTGGTCAGCTTCATTTAGGCCAAGTGTAGTGGCAAATAAGAGACTCCACATTTTCTATACTTATTTCTTCATTGTCCCATAAACTTCTTGTATTTTACTCCAGATTCATCAGATATTTTGGGTTTGCTTTTTTAGTTCTCACATGCCTTTTGTGTGCCTTTTTTTCACAATATTGGAAACACCCACTGTTTGGATTTTTTGTCTTCTAATCAGGAGAATCATTCCATGAGATTTTAGAAATAACATATAGAACAGATTTGTCTTAATAAATGAGCAGGTCACTTTCAGCCTAAATCCTTTTTAGCTTCACTCTAAAGCCCTAGAATTTTTTTTCATTTTTTTCATGCTTTGATTAATTTTGTGTTTATTGTCTTGATCTTATAAAAGGGGTTTTTTTTTCTTTACTCATTTTTTATTACTTGCACATCCACCACTTTAATCTTACCTGACATCCTCATTGAAAACTGTTCCCCTGCCTCACAGTAATCTTCAGACTACATAGGAGCTCTCATAAGACTGGAATTCCATTTCTTGTCTAGACAAGAAAGAATTCTTCAGAATTCTGTTCTAAGATATTTCTGTTGCAAATTTTGTTCTCAGGAAGGATTTGTTTCTCTCTTATTCCTTCCAAAGTATTTTATAATCTTTGGGGTTTTGTGTTAATAGATGCTCTTAGTGCCAATACATACCATTGTAGTGGAATCTGTCAGACTTCATCTATCAATCCATCCCATCTTACACTTGCAGTTCATATTTTGCTTCTTGTGAAGCAGTTCAGTCCTCTTGTTCTTTGGAAAATTTTCTTTCCTTCCCATGCAGGGAATCTTCCAGCCTTTGGATGCCTCTTTTGAATAGCGTAGCTGCCTTGTGGGTATGAAGGGTGGTCATCTCCAACTATGGCTCAATTAAGCTCTCCGTCCTTTGACAGCTGGATTACTGGTGTATTCTTTGCATTTTTCATTTTGAGACAATACAGATCATTCGATGCTTCCAAGTGGTCAGAATTCATCTTTGTTTTCTTCCTAACGTCTACAGTTTGCCTTTTCTCACATGTTTCTAGGCATGCAGAATGTGGCCTGATGATTATTAACTGCCAAACCACTTCCCTGGTTTTTGGTGGCTAGTCTATTCTTTTTGCTTTCCTCTGAGTCAATGAGGCTGCCTGCTTCTGGCTCTCCAAGTATCTCCCAAACTTTCTGATACTGAATGTGCTTGGTAGTTGTTCTCTCAAACCACAAGTACTTTTTCCTTTGCAGATATCAGCTTGAACATTCTATAAAGGAAGTTGTTTCTGGCTCAGCAGAAGTGTTTAATGTGCTGTACATCCATTTCGTGCTGCTCTGATTCCATATCTTCCTATCATAACTCTAGATGAAGAACTGTGTCAGAGATCTGTCTTGCTCTGAAAGCCACAGTTTTGTTTGCTGCTCCTATTCAGGTGTAAGTGTGATAACATGTTTAATTACTAGAGTATTCAGTTCAGCAGCAAGTGGCATCTATGTGATTACACGTGATAAATTCAAATTGTTAGATGAATTTATGTAGTGTAAATTCAGTAACAATTTGCACATAGACGTGCCTCTTTCACTTTCCTGACTTAATGTCTAAAAGGTTATAGAACCCTCAACAACAACAAAGAACAACAAAGAAAACACCACCAAAACAAACAAAAAACCCAACCAACCAAAAAAATGACTTTGCGATTTTAAATGCCCAGGACCTTTGTGTACAAGTTCTGCTGTTGCTGTCTCCAAATCCTTGTTACCCAGTATCCAGGGTCTGCTGGTGCAGGTAATCTTGCTCACTCAGTTATTTTCTCTTGTTGGTAAGGAATTTTAGTGTACAAGCAGTTGGCAATTTTATGTATAAACACCCTTGACTCTATCTCAAATGCCATTAACTTAGTAAGAATATTGCAATGTACTAATGAAGATAAGAGTGAGAACATTTGGTAGTTGCTTTCACAAAATCACAGTTGGAGTGTTTCTTAGAATCATACTTGGAAACAGTACTGAGTAGGCATTCCTGTTCTCTCTTGTTGTTTAAGAATTTAATGGTATCTGAAGTAGACTCAGCTGTTACAATAAGAATATAATTTGGTGCAGCCCTTCACTAAAGCACATTTATCTTAAATACATGTTTAAACATAATATTTTTGTAGGCTTTTGTTCCAGAATGGAAATTTACAAAGTGATGAAGAGCAAAAGCTTTTGTAAAATCCATCTCAGTTTTCTTTCTAAACTTTAGTTAGGCAGTGCTATGTATCCCAGTAGTAGTAATACTATATGCCTTTTAAGAATTATTCTTAATGACTTCTGTTCATCATTAATGACTTCTATTTCTTTATAATGACCTCTGTTTTCTAAGAGTTCCAAGGAGTTGGATAGTGTTTCTTTTTCTCTTGTTTACTCAACTTTCATTCTGTTGAATAAAATGGCTGTATGAATTCAGTTATTAGCTTCTTTTGTGCATAAAGTCCTCAATGTGACTCTCCTTACCTAACATTTTTTAAATTGTTTTCGTGCTTTCCATGTACAGCAGAAATAAAGAGTATAATGCTCAAAAGAGGATTGAGAAAACATATGTCCTGTTTTATGTCCTTGATATACACAAAACATGCTGAAGGCTTAATTTGTACAGGTTGTCCTCAATTTTCATTGTATAAGGCAGCTGTGAAGCTAAGTAAATGCAATGTTTGCTGGTTATTTTTATTGGTAGTCAGATGTTTAAGTCTGCAGTTGGTTATAATGACTTGCAGAGATAGGTGATCTATCATTACACATACTAAAGGCTGTGGTTCATTTCTCATGTTATTTTGGACTGTCAGGCTAAGACTTAGCAAAATCACCATGTGACATTTTCATTTTACATCTGTCACTACAGTTCGAATAAGTAGAACTAGTTTTAAATGTAAAATATATAGGCCATCAAGAATGTGAACACGCAGGTGTCTGAAGTAAAAGTTGGGGTAAAGTAAATGGATTTAGGAATTCACGAGGAATTAATAATGAATATGCTTCTGGCATTGTTTTAGAAGGAAGAGTTTTAAAACCCAGAAAGTTGTATTTAATAATTAATTTCCTCACCCCTCAATTCTACAGCGCTTTGAGCTCCAAGATTCAGAAAAACACTTGTTTCCCAGGAAGATTACTAAAGTAGAAAGTGTACATGGAAACAAGCCCTTCAAGGCTGATGTAACTGTCCAAATTGGTGAAAAAGAAGTGACAATCCAGGTATGAATTTATATGTTCATTGAACTATAGTATGTTTTTAAAAATCACTAACTTGTTTTCATCTCTAAGAATTTGATGCACTTGATACTAAAAGTCATTTGTCCTAAACATTTTTTTTTCTAGAATAACACATGATATTTATTGGAGATGCATTTAAATACTGGAATATTAGTTTATGGATACACATGATTTTATTTCTAGATAAACTCATAGTTTCCTACATGTGCATCATTATCATTTGGATGAAAGGAAAAGCCTTTCAATTTCTTTTTTTGTTTTATTGGATTAGAATAGCAGGGAGTACCTATGATGCTCTTGATGCTGCTTTCCCTTTTTCTTTTTGTAAAAACAATAGTCTGTCTTTGTTTACACTTCAAATAAAATCTAATGAGTGCTTGGTAATGTTCCGACACAGGATGTTGGGAAAATGGAACAAAGTAATCACATAAAATATGATTAGTTTGAGTTTCTTCCAATGAAGTTTATGACCTGCTAGGTGGTGAAATAAGTTCTTACTCAGGAAACAGATGCTGATCTGAGAATTTGAAGTTAGTGTTGAATTTGGAGAGTCTAGAGAGTCTGTAAAGAAGGTGAATTAGTGGGAGTCAGAGAGATTGTAATAACATTTTCCTCTGAGAGTTTGTACCATGACAAAGTGAAGAGGGGAACAACAGCAAATGGGAATTTTTCAGGAAAAGTTGACTCTGTCAGAGCTTGATTAAATTCTTTTCTGACGCAAAGATTTTTGGTTTTGTTTGACATATAGGTGATACCTTCTGAAAGTGGGTCTGCAGAATGTCTCTGGGAACAGTTTGCAGAGGCATAAGTTTGCAGATGAAACAGTTCCCAGACTAGAGCAGGAAGTGGAAATGTAGAGCAAGTGCCTTAATGTGGTGAATGATTGAAACTCTTCAAGGTTCAGGTCAAAGTAGCTCCTTCAGATTTTCACAATACTAATTGCTCTTTCTCTTCCATGTTTCTCTGATGAGCAGCAAATATTGGTGATTTTTTAGTTTGTCTCTTGCATGAACAGCCTCAAGTTCTTTTCAGACCCCAATGCTGTAATTGTATTGATTCACATTTTGTTAATTTTTTTCATGAAGGGTAGGTGAAGGAGACGTGAAGGAGTTTGTCTGTTAATAATTATGTGATTTAATTTTGTGTCAGTGACAGTTTCAAGTTTGATGGATGACAACTATCAGCAAAATATTACAGCAGTTTTGAACAAGCATAACCTAGTCCGCACAAAGCCTAGAGTTATCACAAATATAGCTTATTTAGCATTTTGATTTACTTTTTTTTCCTTATAGGTTCCAGCTGGAACTGGAATGTTAAAAAATCGTGCTCGATCAGATACTTTCATAAGGACTACCAGCCATAACCAACTGTTGGCAGAAATGATGCAATCCCATATGGTTAAAGATATGTGTTTAATTGGAGGAAAAGTAAGAATTAAAATTTCTATCTTCCGTTCTTCCCTGTGATCTTTAGAATGTAATCTAATCAATATTTTTAACTTTTTAGGGCTGTGGCAAAACAGTTATTGCTAAGGAGTTTGCTGATATACTGGGATACAGCATAGAGCCTATCATGCTGTACCAGGTAAGGAAACTATCTACTGATGATTATGCTTTAAATATGGTCTCAAATAGAGACTTTTGCACAGCACTAAAGGTGTTGGGTGTTTTTGCAAACCCTAAGCTCTGCGAAGTGTAAAAGCAATGTTGTAGCCAGGGGTCACTCAGTACATGTTTGGAAAGAATTGTCTGTCTTAGGTTGTAATATACTCTAACCTCGTGGCATAAGCTGAAAAATTACAAGATTTAAAAGTAGAATTAATTAATTTTCTAACTTTTTACACGGAGATCACATGTGTAAGATTTTCTCCATAACCCCAAAGACTGAAAGTGCTTAAATAAAATATGAAGTCAAGAGTCTCCTATGACCTTATGAGTCAAAATACACCAAATATAATAGGATTTATGGTGATAATCAGCAATGCTGCAGGGAAACGTTAGCATCAGATTTAATGCAATATGCAGGTCTCTTTATTCCATCCCTTTTCTGCTTAAAGTTTTTCCCAGACAACATGGAGACCTCTAAAGGAAGAAATGCCAGTGGCATCTGATTTGAAAGTGTACTGGCATGTGGGGAGAAACACTGACAGAAATGCGTGGTGAGGTTGAAAGGCTGAAAAAGTGAGAGGAAAATAGAAGAGAGAAATACTGATGACGATGAAAAAAGATAGTCCATTTTATGTTTCCCTGCACTGAGAGCCTTTGCAGACAGGATCCCACTGCTTTTCCTTCCCCCCTATATGGCTTCGGCTGATAAGGGTGAAGACTTTGAAACTCTGTCTGCGTAACTGGAGTCAGACAGATGACTTCTGCCCTTTTGTTATGCTTTAACATGGCCAAGTGTTAGCATGTTTGGGTTCCAGGGCTACATACCCTCACCAGTGCAGTGTTATGTTCACAGTAATATACCTGGATTCCCTGCAGTGACTATTATCTTTTGTATAGTTGTCTAGTTAAATAGGTGTATAGTTTCTGAGCCAAAACTGTATCCAGCTACTCTGTGTACTTCTCTCTGTACTTGTCACTGTAGACATAGTTTTAAATCATCGCAGAAAAATAACTTCTGCAACTTGATAAACCTGCTTAAGGGCAAGCATACCTCAGCCCTTGTTTTGTTGCAAATGATACAATATTGCATATTCACCAGCAAAATCAGATAATTACTTGGTTAAAAACATGGCCACTGCTTGTCAACTTCCTGCCTTTTATTAGTATGGCTTTGATGAATATGAGCAGAAGGCTTCATTTTTGGAGGCACACAAGCAGAGCTGACAATGGAACTATTTATTTAGTAAACACCTTTCTTTCAAAGGAATCTATAATTCCTACAGAAGTAAAATCTAGGAAAAGATTTGAGATATTTGCCACTGAAGTGAACTTTTTCTTTGGTTTCACCAGGGTTTGATCAAGCTCAGAGGGCAAAGGGGTTTTTTAGGAAAGTGGTATCAAACAGTATCAATAAAGCAAATAAATGACTGAGAACTGCTTGTTCACTGTACATTCCTGTGTAGCCAAGCCTAGGTAAGATCCACATATGTATCTATATGTTTCATAATGTACAGTGTGTTACATAAACTCAAAAGTTTTTACAAAAAGCAGTGTATGAAATATTATTGCATGTAGTTGGGCTATAAATAGAATTTCAGAATGCATTTGTTTTTCTTAAAATATGTAATAGCATATATGGGGCTTTGCATAGTAAAGTAATAGGATAATTTAATGACAGAAAAAATGTTAAATTCATATACTATTTCAGCAATGAGGATTATGAAAAGTTTGATAACACTGTAATTTTACTTTGGCTCAAAAAAGTGTCTTTTGGGGTTTTTTTTCAGAGAGGCATCATATTGTCCTGTATCCCTTTCTAAAATTAAGGAGGCTTTTATTTGTCCTATGATTCATATTTATTTTCCAATAATTTCTGCAGGCACAAAAACAAGTAGAGGGTGCTTAAGTTTGGTCCGAAGCAATAGCATGATTTCTCTTCAGGCTCATTGAAGAAATTAATTACTTTATTTTTTATATGTATATTCTTTTAACATTTGCTTCATCATTCTTTGCAACTGACGTTGATTTAAGGATTTGAATAGTGTGAAAACTTGTATCTCTCTCTATATTGGTTTCACAGAATAAAACAATTCTAAAAGCTTTTATGTTGTGAGGTGAGAATCAAATTTACCTAAAGCAAACCTTTTGGAACATAGATCGCCTCTTAAGCTAATATTTGGCTGAGAGAGCAGTTCCTGTCTCATTTGTGATATTTGACATCATTGTACGGATTTCTCATTATATGCAGTTCCATGTAGGCAAATTGCTGAGAAAGGAAACTCATCCTGATTAGGAAAGGTTTTTTTTTAAGTTTTCTCTTAATGCAGTTAAGCAACAGCAAATGAAAAGCAACAGCCAGCTAGTTCTTTGTGGACTGTAGCTAGGGAACTTTTAGTTCAAATTGCTTAAAATAAAACATTTTCTCCCCCCAGAGTTTCAGAGGGGAAAAAAAAGTAACAGTCGAAGTGATGTTATAACAGTTTTCCAGCAACTTGTTCCTTTTCTTCCCTAGCAAAACCAGTTTTGTAAGCACATCACTAGTGTTTGTGTACTGTGATGTTTTTGTTTCTAGGACTTTTTTTTTTGCATGACCTCATAATTTTTCTTTACCAAATCCTTCCAGTTTTTTATTTGAGAAATACTAACAAATGATGAATCCAAATTGGCATGAAAAGCAGGAAACATAGATTCTTCACCTCATAATTGCCAAGAACATGTTTAGTACTACAAGCCATGAAAAATGGCTAGGTTGAAGGCTTGTGTTGGTGTAGCTGCTAAAGGGAATGGAACAGAAATTATTCTACTTGTTTTTTCTTCTAAATGTCCTTGTTTTTCCTGTGTACAACAATGAAAATCAACAATGAAATGTAAAACACGTAAGTTATAATGACTGTTACAAATTAAAATAGGCTTTTTGTTTCACAAGGCAATATGTTGTTGCTATTGCTTTGTCCAAAATAAGAGGAAAAATTAATTCTTATACTTCAGTTACCTCCCCTCCAAACAGAGGCCTATTGTGAATTAGAGTATTATAAGATTAGATTTAATATCATATATTAAGTGAATTGTATAAAATTTACTAAAAATTGGGTTGAAGTAAGTAAATAAAAACAATAAATCACTGGGAAGGTACTTAGTCATAAAATAAGTTCCTTACAAAAACTGTGCAAGTGTTAGCAATGATACTCCTTCTTAATCATCCCTAAATTGAATCTCATTCAATCACTTGAATCGCAATGTTATATTCATGTTATATTTCAGAAAATATTTTGCAGTAAAATATTCTTCTGAGTTTATTAGCAGAAAATTAATGCATGGTTCTTATTGTTGGAATTAGAGATGGACATGTTGTATAGCATAACAGGCTGCCAGTCAATTCATGTTGTATGTTGTTTCATTTTTTTAGAGGTGAATTATCAAAAGGTGTGTTAGTTAAATATTCATTACAGCATTTACTAGCTGCTGAATGCATAGTTCTTAACCAAGTCCTAAACCCACATTTTTCTCTCTTTTATGAAAATGTTTCACATCTAGTTCATCAATAAAATAAATAAGAGTGAACACAGCACTAAAACTACAGAAATGCGACAATAAAAATATTATATGGTTTTGTGGATTTGAATGTGACACTTTAAATTAGACAAATGTGGAAGCACTGAAGGAACCAGACTTTGTCCTGTTATTTTAGGGCTTTTAAGGAAATGTAGAAAAAGGAAATGATTCAGGACGTATGACGTAATGTATTCTATTTTTATTCTTTAAAGTTCAAAGGGTTTATAGTTGTGAAAAAGACATATGCAAAAGCTACAACTACAATAGAAAGTATGTTTTTATCTGGTTTTAGGTTAAGTTGTGTTCACAGCACAGCCCAAGGAAGGAATTTAGTCTTCCCGGTCACAAAATTACTATCATGTCTTGTTTCTCTAGTGCTTACCTGTTGTAATGGAACGTTTAACATAGGTGTGCTGGAGGATATGCTAGATTTTGTCTTTGGTTTTGTTTTATCCCTTAAGCATTATTTTGTGATAGGCTATGTACTTTTGATAAATTCTGTGTTGCAGGTTTCTTTCTTACCCTGTTCATTATTCTCTAATGCTTCCACTGCGTTTTCCTGCTGAGAGGTGGAATGTCATGCTGGTTCGTGTTCAAGATTAATGATGAAATCTTTGCTCTTTCAGGTGGTTTCCATATGAAAGAAATTATTCTTGTTTGTTCCAGGTGTAAATTGCTGCCCCCTTCTGTACACAGGGTTGTGTACAAGTTGTCATATGCTTGTGTTTTGTTAAAGGGGCAGGGGGGAGAAAGGCTTTTGTTCTTGTTTCAAGGAGGCAATATTGGCAAGTCTAGAACTTCCAAAGACTGTTTAGCATTTTGTGAGTAGATTTGTGTGTGTATTTCTGATAACCTTTGGGAAAGTAATTGAAGGTCCCCTGCTAATCTTCCTTGGGTATACTCTTAGGAAGAACAGAATGCTGTTTTTTAAGGAGAAAGCCTGTACTTGTAAATTAAGAAAATAGATCATAAATATATTCTTCTGATGAACTGATGATACTTCCAGGATATGACGGCTAGAGATTTGCTACAGCAAAGGTACACTCTCCCTAATGGAGACACTGCTTGGAGACCGTCACCGCTTGTCACTGCAGCTCTGGAAGGAAAGCTTGTCATTCTTGATGGTATTCATCGAATTAACCCCGGCACTCTATCTGTACTCCAAAGGTCAGGATGTGAACATGGATAAGTTGGGTGCATGTGATGTGTTTATTGAGTGCATGCATACTGAGACCTTAAGTTCCTGCTGGTCAATATGGCTTTGTAGCTTCAAGAATACTGTAAAGATCAAGCTGAGCATTGAAGTTTCATAGAAAATATAGTGCTCATTTTTTTTACTTAAAAGCAGAATAAATTGTTTAATTTTTTGTAAGCCTAAAATAACACAGGAAATTTCAGCCTGTTGTAAATATAGAATCTAAGTCTGAATTTTGTAATGAGCTAGATTTTATTCTAAAATGATGAAATCTAAAAGTTAGTAATATTGGCGCAACAATTTTAAAATGCAAGATTTCAGAAAACATTTGAAGTACTTTGAGTGCATTCTGCTTCTAAACAAGCATGTTAGACAGCATACTTCATAGTGATTGCAAAGAACTCTTTCTAAACATTCTTTAATAATTCAATAAAAAATGAACTTTGCAGAACACAATAATAGCAAATACTATGTTAATAATTGTCTATACTCTCAGGTGAAATTTTTCTGCCATTCCATATGCGTGCATCATATACTGCCTTCTGCAAACTAAAGGACGTCATGAGCAGGCTGTAGCAAAAGCATTTTGTGCTTTCGCTTATTTTTTATTTTTATATATATATATAGATATATGTAGAAGGACAGAACAGAGAATTATACTTGCCTGTGTTTTGTTTTTGGTCTATCATCCATTTTGCTTTCCCATCTGATTTTTAGTTCTGAAATGTGCATGCATTATAGCCAATCAACTTCTGCATATCACAAAATAAAAGCTGGGTGTGTATGTATGTTAATCATTAAAGCCAGCTGAAAGATAGTGCTTCAAGAAATAAAAGTATATTACTTGGTAGAAGCATAACAAAAAAGCTATTTCATGCCATTTATGCACACTCCATGGGTAAGACAGATTATTTTATTTTTCATCTTTTTGCCATATGTATTTAAACTAAGTTGACTGGCTATGTGCTGAAACTTATGTGTGTCATTGTACCTCTGTGCCTGGATGCATCTTGAGTTGGTATCATTTTTTCTTTTTACTGTGGCTCATGGTAACTGATACAGCTTTTTAAAAAATGCTTAGTTGTTAAAAGTGTTTTAGAAATTAATCAAAGGCTAGATAGAGCTTATTCTTTATTTTCAGACTAATACATGACAGAGAACTGACTCTCTATGATGGCACCAGATTGTTAAGGGAAGATAGATACCAAAACATAAAAGAAGAATTACAGCTCTCTGATGAGAAACTACAGGAAAGGTAAAGTGACAGCTACAAGTATAGCATGCAAGCAACATTTCAATTTTTTTCTTTTTTTCCCTAATAAATACTAAATAATTTATATATATTTTAATAATATTTATAAATGTAATATCATACATATTAAATAGATATTTTATATAAATTATATAATAATTTAATGTTTAGAGTGCTTGAACTAAAAGGAAAACATTCAGTATCCTTTAAGAGAAGGAGTTAGAAATTCAAGAGAAATTATAAGTACATACAAAAATAGATATGAAGGTATAAAGTACTTAATTTTGGAACATTTTATTAAAAGCCTTGGAAAATTAGGCTAAATTGAAGTTAACTACTACTTGTTACTTTCTTTTGCCTCATGAGCTAGAAGGCTGGTATTTAATTTACAGCTAATATGGGGCAGGAAATCCTAAGGATGGGTTGGGACCCATTATGCTTATTCTTTTTGTTCCTTTACTTCCACTTGTCTGCTAGAAGCACTCCACAGACAGAAATGTTTTCTAAGTCCTCTGATGCCATATTTGATACATGGTCAAACATTGCTGACTAATTTTAGTTAATGGGAGGGATACCGTTTAGTGTGTGTCAGAACAAATGCAATCTATTATTCACTAATATATAAGGAGCTGAACATATTGTGATTCTGAAATGGATCTACCCTCTGAAAAGACAGTTGAAGTTTTATGTCAGATGTCCATGCTCATATTTATGCTTCAGGGTGTGCGTGTGTCCAAACTTCGAAGAAGCTTGGTGGGTTATAGCAGGGGTACATTCATCATGTGCCACCCATTTTCTCTCAACTGTCTCACTGAATCAGACTTTTTTTATCTCCTTCACAGTCCAGCCTTTAGAAAAGCTGCTTTTCTTCTACTGCCTAGTTGTTTCCTTATTTCTGGTTCCCTTTTTGATCAAAATACTGTAGGTTTAAAAAAAAAAGGGCGCAAAATGGCTCTACAAAACCAACAAAAAAAAACCAAACTTCATTTTAAGTCTTCTATTTTTTTTTTTGTAGGTATGGTGTAATCTGAGCCTACTTGTTGCAAATTCTATCCACTTTGCTGAGACCGTACACCTAGATAGGTGGTCATTTCCTGCATTTGATTTATTTGAGCGAAGAACTATATTTCAGGGAAGTGTTCTGTTTATCAGGATTTTAAGCACAGACTTTGAAAAGAGCAGCAAAAAAGCTCCAAGAGCCCATCTGGGATAGTATCCCAACTTTGCATTGGACTTTGTTCTATAAAATACGTATGTTGTACCAGTCTCCTCCCTGCTCCCTGTTCATGGTCTTGTCCAAGGTGCTTTCAGGCAGAATGAGAGTGGCTGTGCTGTTTTGCATAGTACCCTTTAGTTCTTTGCCAATATACTACAAAAACTTGGACAGTTCATCACACATTCACCTTCAGAGCTGCCACTCCTAGTGGTTCAAATCTCTCTCTCAAGTATAGAGATTTACATCTGGATTCTGCACCTCCTTTTTGCTTCTAACAATGGCTGTTTTGGCTGTAGACTCCCTTTAATCTTCATTATCTCTTGGTCCATGAGAACTATCTAAGCTGTCTTGTTTAATGATTGTTCTGCTGACCTTTCTCCTTTCTGTGTCAACTTCCTATCTACTTTCCTTCCTTTCAGTCTCACTGAGTAATGTTTTGGTTCAGCCATTCAGTGGTAATTGTGCATTGCTTTTGGCTGCTTTGGAGGCCCGAAATTTGGGGGGGGTTTGGCTTTCCTTGAAAGTCTGTCTCCCTTTCCTTCAGATCTCGATATACTGCTTTTACCTAACCACGTTGGTATTTTGCAATATAGTGTTTTGTGAGTTGCTAAGCACTTAATTATCTCTTTGACTGACAGTGAGCTTTCACTCTCTAAACTGTAAGTGAAGGTTGTCTGTTGTATTAGACAAGAATGCATTTCTGATTAGTACTTGGTCTTAAAAACAAACAGATAACCCATTGTGTAGGCGTTGTTATATTTGGGAGCTCAGTGGGACTATGTAGCACCATCTTGGATGCACATGAAAATTCTTGCTCCTAAATTATCTGAAGTCCATTTTGCTGAGAATGGTACCTTCTCCTAGTTGCAACGTTCAATCTGCCCTTGTTTTCTGCGCTGAGTCATTCAAAAAAAGCCAGGTTAAAGTAGCGCAAACATGTAACTGCTTCATTGATTTTGGTGTTGGGTTGCTTTGGCATCACTGGATGACTCTGTAGAGAGGGCACTGTTCTCATCAGCCCTTGAGGAACTTAAAGTGTTCCAGGACCTCATCCTGATTTTGGATGAGGTCCTGGCCTTCCATGTTCTGAAAACATCAATACCTTTCACTGACTCCAGGATATCAGCAATTGCTGTTTGATTCCAGAACTGTATTCCTCCTTGCTACTCATCCTTTTCAGTAGTAGTTACCAGTCACTGCAAACTTCGGTACCTTCCAGTGTTACAGAATCCAGCAGAATTAATCCATCAGATCATATCTGAGGTACTGACAGCTGATTTAATCTCAGATTTTAACCACGACAGTGCTAACTATCCCTCCATTGCCTGCAATATATTGTCTGGAGAAGTTACATGGAGGATGTTGTAGCATGAATTTATTAGCAGATTGGTAAATCACAACTGGGAGATGCTTTCCACATTGATGAGAGACATCTCTCTTGCTGTATGTCAATGACTATGGCTAGTGACCTTAGCTGGATTTCTGATATTAGAGGAAGATGAAAAGACAGCTTTACTTATCTTGATCTGCTGGATTTGACTAAAGTAATTTCAGTACAGTTGCTCTTTGCCAGGCCTGTGGAATATATTCTGTCATTCCCAGTTTTGTTGGGACTGAATCTGTAATGTTTGAGTGACGCATTAAGTCTACTTAATTCTCCAATAAGGGACTATTTAATATTTTCCCACAGTTTTATTGCCTTTAATTTTTAGTGCTTCAATTGTCAAAATACCCATATGTGTAGTAGAAAGTGAAGAAGAGGATCAAGAGGTTTGCTTGGTTTTCTTTACTTAAGGGATGGTATTTCAGATCACACTGTGATCTGGAGAAATCACATGCCTCTGTATATGAATGTAAACAGTATTACAGTTGAGAATGTGAATGTGCTTAAACCATGAGGGTGTTTTTAGCAGTGCTGGACAAAGAGGAAAGTAAGGTTTGGTTTTCAAATTGTTTTCAGTTTTTGCAGATTAGAGCACTATTATTCATAAGTTATATTTTTGACAATTTCATTTCAAACTTTTATTGCTTTTATAAGAGCTAATACAGAATATTCTGATTTTAAATGATGTTAATTATTGTCATTGAATAATATGTTCAGTATTATTTCATTACATTTCTACATCTGTAGAAAAATGTGCCTTTTTCTAAGAAGGGTTTCAGGCTGGTAGGTACAATAGCTGTCTCAGGAGTGACAAGTGCAAGCAGCACACTGCCCTTGTGACGTTTTGGGATACTCCTTGTCCTGCTGAAAGCCTCTAAGCTACAAGGTAACTAGTCATGGCCACAGGGTCCTTTTTCCAGTATTCTTTATTATGCCAGTTTGCCTGTGAAGTTAAGTTAGCAAATAGTCTTACAAAGGTGACATTCACTCATTTGAGGAAACCAAGAATTCATATTTATGTGTTTAAGGAGAAGAGAAAGTGGCCTTGAGAAAGTGACAGGTGGTCCTTAAAGATATTTCAAATAGAAGGAAATTTAGCTACTGATACCTTATTAATTTAATGATTGCATGATTCATTTCCCTGAACAAGTTCAGAGAGTAAAAGAAAGTGTGCCCAAGTACTGTGCATATCCAAGATTTCTGCATAGAATTTCTTCTGTAATCACCCATTGCTTAACCAAGACAGATGCACTAAAGTTAGCACACAGCCTTTACAAATCAAACAGCAAAGAGTTTGTTTGTCTCATGATGCAGTATTTAACCTGTTTGCATGGATATACCCCTCACAACACACACAGATGCTAAGTTCTTGGTGTGGTGATCAGAAAGGCAGCTATTATAGGAAAATCTAGACGTTGTATGTAATAGGATAGGGATAGTTCAAAAACTAAAATAAGTCTCTCATAATGCGTGGGTGGTTTTAATGCCTTGCAGACAATGGATTATTGTCCATGTGATTAGGCTGAAAAGGAATGCACAGTAGATGAGACAAATATGAAGTGTGGCAGGGAATGAATTTATCAAGCAATAGAATTTTTAATTGCTTACATTTTTTAGCTTTTACTTCATTTGTTGTTTAAGGGTTTGTTCTTTTCCAGTTTAGTGAATTTTTAGACAAAGTCATCTGTTAATTTTAGACTGTGGTAAAATTCAAAAGAAACAGCAAGAAAATAACAATAGGTCATTTTGGTCCTAGTACTATAATAATTCCCAACTCATAAAATTTGATAGAAAATGAGATTTATTAAATCATGTTACAGGAAGAGACCAAAAATAGTTTGGGCATGCACAGTGGCATTAGAAATGCTGTTCTGCCTTTTATTTTGTTTTGTGAGAAGCTTCAATTGCTCAGAACCATGGTCAATAGCAAGAAAATCTTGCCCTAAAATCACCCTGATCACACTGTGTGTGATTTTCTTTGTGAGAACAATCATGGTAATCCGTGGCTGAAATTAAACAGTGGTGTCAAAAGGACACTAATTTTATTAGGAGAGCGCTCTGCTGCGTATGTTGTCAGTAAATGTTTAATAGAAGGATAGAGATTCTTTACATGAATCAATTAACATAAAATATTCCCACTGTCTTTGAGGCTTATTAATTTAGAAGATGCCAAGTTTTTAACAAGATACACTTATTGGTCTTCATCTGCAAAACCCACAAGATTTCTTGTCATGTTAAATATTTCTTTTCTATAAAGTACAACTCCATGTAGGAGCTCTCCATATTGTAGGCTTTTTGAGACTTGGTCTGTAATGTGGTGGAACAACTTTGAAACTCTCCAGTTGTGCTGATGGAAGCTGGGAATTTTTAGAGCACTGCAGGACTGAGTCATTTATGGTATTTGTTTAATAATACACTTAGCCTGACATTTTCAGCTTTGCAAACATCAGTCCAAACAATAGGCTTTCGAAATAGCCAAATAGTTTTATTCATGTTTACAACCTGGAAACCTACAGCAGTGATGTTCTACAAGACTAGAGAGGACGTCAGTGAATTTAACTGATATCACCAAGTTAGCTCACCCTGACTTCGCATCTCCTCTCCTCCCATTTCTTTCCGTACCCTCTCTGGCTGTCTCCACCATGCCCTTTGATGGCAGTGACTAGGAGGTGATACAAAAGAAATGCGACTCCTTTACCAGGAAATGATGCAAAAGAAAAGTGATTCTTTTACTAGAAAAGTTGACTCCTTGTGTTCTCTTATGGTATTGCAGAAGGGCCCGAATTTGATGGATTTCTGGAGGAGGGTTGCTTTATGCCTTAGTAATGTAAGGGAAGGCAAGTTTGAAAGTGTATGTATTTATCCTATCTAGGAAATGTCTTCTTCTATTAAAAAGTTGGCTAGTGTTCCCTGACCTTCTTTTATGATTAGTGACAGTGACATTCCCATTGGTTCCTCTTTCATGTGATGTTTTCAGACATCTATTTCTATTTTTATCAACCAGGGAGTAGCTTCTAGGCTTATGACTTTCAGCTGAGAATAACTCATGCAACCGCCTTTGTTTGCTTTGATACAAGAGACTGCTGTAATTGCCCTGTTGTATCACAGGTTTATTGTTGTGATGAACAGATGAGCCGACTATGCAGTAGATTTGTCAATTGATGTCTTCAGTAATTTGTATGGCAAGTGACATGGTAACAGCAATATAAACTGCCTAATCAAATTTCACTTGCTTTTTCCAAATGAATGTCTTCTTTAATAAGAGTATTGTAAAATTAGTTGATGAAAACAGGTCCTCCTTTGCACAAAATTTGACTGGCTTTTGTATCTGATGTGCTACTCCATTGTTTCTGCTTCTTCTGGAGATCATCTCAGTTGGTCAGAGCATAACAACACCAATGTTGCAGGTCTGATCTCTTTATAGGTCATTCACTTAACAGTTGGTCTTGATCCTTCTGGGTTGCTTTCAGCTCAGACTATTCAGTGATTCTGTGATGCTATGATCACGCAGGTGTGCTGAATGATGAGTACCAATGAGTGCCCAGTCAGAGGAGGTGAAAATATTACAGAGATAAGGGATACAAAAGATGTGAAGAAGGCAAAGATATCAAAATCCAAAGCAGCAGTCTTTTATTGTCCTAATGTATACATCTAAAAGTTGTGTATTTCAATTTGTGTTGAAGGTTCCCATTGTCTTCAGTGGAATCTAGACTTCTGGTTACCAAATCCTGCTGTGATAGCTGGGGGACACTGTCTGAAGCTAGCATGTCAGTCCCCTAAAGATTTAAAAAACAGTAAAAGTACTTTTTTACAACTGGGAACAGTGCATGTGTTTTCACAGGAAGTTGTGGAAGCAGATAGAATGAAATTCAGAATGATATTAGAAAAAATTTTTGGGCAACGAGAAATTAAAACAAATAGATATATATCCTCTGATATCTTTGAAAGGATGGTTGTGGGTTCTGGAAGAGTATGAGATGGACAGACTGCTGGTTGTGGCTAGACTTTGTGCTTGGTTAATTTTAGGAGCCAGGACAGCAATTCTGAAGTTCTTGTAAATCTTTATCTTCCACTTGGGAGACACGAGCTCTGTGTGTACTGTGGCTCTGGTAGGTCTTGTTTTCTGCCTGAGTTGCCTGTGAGACACCCTGCTTTAGGTAAAGCACTCATAAAAGTCCATGAAATGAGTGAGATGTGCTCAGTTCAGACATACAACACAGTAGACTGTAGTAGCTTAGTTGGTGGAATTTCTTCATCTTGAGCATGCAGGTCCTGTTGCAGAAGAAGAGACTTGGGTACATTTCTGAGCATAAAAATCGTGTAAATTTACAAAATTTCATGTACGTTATGCAGCCTTTGTCTTCTTTAAAAAAATAAAGTTGCTTTGCAAATGATTTGAATAGACTGTGGTACATTTCAGTAAAATAATTTACCTTTATTTCATCTATTGTAAAAATTAAATCTGATATTCATTGCTTAATCCAGGTAATGCATTTTTAAACTCTTTTTTTGCAGGTCTATCTTTCCTATCCATCCTTCTTTCAGAATAATGGTCTTAGCAGAACCCCCTGTCATTGGAAGTAGTACCCAGCAATGGCTGGGTCCAGAGTTTTTGACACTGTTTCTTTTTCATAATGTTCGATCTTTAAGCAAGAGTGAAGAAATTGAAGTTATTAAAAAAATGGTAAGTGCATTCAGTATTTTAGGCACTTATTAGCTATTGCTTGCTGAACAGGATTATTTTCTACATAAAAAATGTGTTGCTATTCCATTGTAGCATAAACGAGCTAATTTTCAAAGCTTATCAAAGCATCGTATCTGCTTATCTTTTAATGGTATCATTCTTATTTTAATATTAAATGCTGCTGTAATACAAAAATTTTAAAAAATAAAGCAACTGTGGCAACTGTATACTTATTGCATCTGGGTATAGCTGTATGTGGAACTTGGATATCTTATGGTAAAATTAATACTGTTTCTCTTTCAACCAGATTCCAAATGCGCCCAGTGTTGCTGTGGAAAAGTTGTTGTTGTTAACACACAAGCTTCGGGAGACAAACGATGCCACTGTGAGCCCTTTTTTTTTTTTCTTTTTCTCTTTGTATTTGCTGTCTCCTACTGTGACTGTCTTAACAAAGGCTGAGTGAAACATTCTAGGCTATAGTGTTATGTCAAAGGCTGCCTGATTGGAAAACCAGCCCCAGAAAACTATTGCTGGCAATTACTGTGTTGCGTACTCTAAACTTTTTTGATTTATGATGTATGTATTTGGAATCTGCGTAAGTAAAGCTTTTAGAAATTTTCCCAAATCCCAGAGAATCAAGAACAGAACACATTTTGTCAGTGAGTTTAGGTATGTGGCTCACAGTGAAACATGCTGAGGTGCCCTTTGAATGTGTATGGATATAATCATGTGTGTTCAAATATTTTTTATTACTTTGCCTTAGTAATTGGAAATTTGAGAGCTGAAGTTTTTGGGGCTTTTTAGGCAATAGGGTCTACCTAATCATTATAAAATGACAATGGGCAGCAGCAGAGGCTCAGAAAAAAGAAAACTCCAGAACTCCTGGCTGCATTACTGCTATAGGCTATTCTACTAAAGAAGTCATGTCAAGAAAAATAAGTTCTGCTGACAAAGTGACCACAGAATTCTTTAAAAATATACAGTTAAGTCATGGTGAAAAGAAAAAGAAATTATTGCTATGACAACTAAAACACTGCATGCTTTTGACGTAAGTAAAATATAAAACATTTTTAGTGGAATCCAGCAGTTTAACTGGTATGCAAATTTAATCCATTGTCCTTAGTTTTCATTATTTTAACATGGGTAATAGTTTTTACAGTATTACTGTTTAAGAAGCTGACAGGAGCTGTTATGCTCCTTTGAGCTTAAAAAAGTAAGTAAAAAGTTGACTTTAAGGTACACTGTGGGGACAGTGTTATAATTATGTATTGAGTTTCCTACATCTAATGTATAAATGTATTGGTTTTGACATGCTTGGAGACATACCATGCCTGAATAGAGCATCACAAAATCTTTAGCAAATATGTGGATATCTGTAGAATTGTGAAATATCTAAATGAATTATGTGATAGTAGATGAGGAGTGAGTCACAGTATGGTTTGAGGGAGCATTCTTGTATATCAGAGACATGTTGGGAACAGCATACCTGTGCAGAGAGATGAAATGTGTGCCTTATGTATGTTAGGCTATTTAAAGAGTTGTCTAAGTAAATAAGCCTCTGCCAGAGATAATCCTGAAATATTAAGCATTGTTTAAAGTGATTATATTAACAATAGAATACCTGTAGACTGTTCAGTCTGTGGGCGTTGTTTGCGTCATTGTAATTGTTTGCTTGATATACAATAGAATCTGGAGACCACAATCAAGATCCTGTTGAATTAGATGCCT
Organism: Acanthornis magna; assembly: GCA_036785705.1. Taxonomy (NCBI): domain Eukaryota; kingdom Metazoa; phylum Chordata; class Aves; order Passeriformes; family Acanthizidae; genus Acanthornis; species Acanthornis magna. Next base: position 23,967,953 of record JAWUZG010000090.1, read on the forward strand.
CATAGATACATATTTTAAAAATTGTCACTAGCACAATTTTGAGTTTACTGTTGTTCAATATAAAGAAAAAACCCCAAATCAGGTAAGAGAGGAGGAAATTTTGTTGACAAAACTTTCAACTACCAGTTGCAAATGTTCAGAAGATGTGATACAACCTTTTCTGAATGGTCCTATCATGGATAGCAAGGATAGGGCACTTATCCTTCTCCCTTGCCCTTGCTTCAGGCATGGCTGAGTAGGTCTTGAAGTAACACATGAAATGCCACCATTTACTTCACGGTTTCCACCGTGCTGGCTTGTAAACTATGGTTGTTCAGAAGATGCTTCACAATCTTCTGTCAATGAAAGCAGGAGGAGCAGGAGTAGTAATCTTTGCAGTTAGCCCAATCTAAATAATTCTTGCTCATTGTTCAGAGCTATGCTAAAAAGTATTATTCTTTGCTTTCTCATAATTTGAGAGAAGTTTTGTATGATTTCATAAAACTGATTTTTTTAAATTAAAATGCTTTTTTGTCAAAACTGCTGTTTTTCAGGGGAAAGACTTGATGTTAAGATATTTCTCATGCTTAAAAATTAATAAAGGGGGAAAAAGGCTCTGAAATTCATGAAGTGTTGCTTTTCTCTATTTTTTCCTCTGGATTTCAAATGTCAAGATTTTTTTTTCCAATTGAAACAGCATCATATATGAAGGTAATTTTAATGCAGTTAGAAATCACTTATATAAACCCAAACAAAACATTTTGAGATTACCTACTTAAAATATTTCACTTGACCCAGGCAAAACATGGTGTGACTTATCAGATCACGTTCATTGTTGTGTGTTTCCTGCTAAAATAAGGAACCTATTTGTATTAGATACCTTCATCCGGTAGATATAATTATAGAACGATTTCTTTCTCAGTCTTTGGATCTTTCTTTAAATACATGGTCACTTGTTTTGTGGTCCTGTTTGTTTGGTTTTTTTAATGTCGCTGTGGTTTTTTGAGGTGTGTCTTCTCAAGCATGGAATAATTTCTGTAAATCTTTGCTGAATCATGTCCAGTTTTTAGCATTTGTTTTAACATATGGTCGACAGCAAAGGACACAGTGTTCCAGTAATGGCCCGCCCAGAAGGCGTGTGCAGAGGTGATACAATCTCCGCACTGCTGCCCAGTGTTGTCTTGTTTATACATCTACGAATCCTGCCAGACCTTTTTGCCAGAGCATTACATGTGGAGCTCATGTTCAGTTTGTGAAAAGCAGATGAGTTTTTAGCACATTTATGCTTTTGCAGTGGCTACCCTGCTTGTTATTGCTGATATTGTTTAGTGTTAGGTTTATATTGCACATAAAATTCAGTTCACAGTACATTTTTCTTCCTGTTGCTTATCAAGTGATGTCTTAAGGCTAATCTTTTGATGACATAATGATTTCCATGACAGTCACTTACTGCAAAAAATACAGAATTACAAGCTTGCCTATTGAAGTACACAAGTTGCTGTAGAAGGCACAAAGCATCTGTAAATTAGGAGAAAAGTTGAAATAATTCCTTTTGGATTATGTTTTTCTCCTGACTTGTTCGATCTAAATCCCTTACATGGATGAAATAATTAAACTACCCTGTATTTTTTGACAGGCACAGTCATTGGCCTCGTTTTTATCTACTCGACAACTGTTGCGAATTTGTCGTCGACTGTCACAACATCCAGATGAAAGTCTTTATGATGCTGTTAATAAAGCCTGCCTTTCCAGGTAGAAGTGCTAGTTTTGGTGGAAGTTTAAGAGCTCCTTGGTCAGGTGCTAACGTGCAAGGTAGCTTTTAATGTGTTTTAGTAAATAATTCAATTGCTGTCCTGTTCCTTGAAGTTTGGAATTTCTTTAAAATATTTCTGTGCTATTCTCAAACCTGGAATGTAAGTAGAAAGGACTTCGTACTCTCTTCCCATTTTTTATGAAGATATTTCATTACATTGTATAAATTAGGTCGCCATTATCAGCATTGCTTCACTGTCTAGAAACACTCAAAGCAGAGCCGTATTGGTGTCTAGTTTGACTCATGTTTCACGGACCCTTGGTTTCAGTTCTAAAAGCTGTATCTAGAAAAGTTATGAGGGTTTTGTTTGCTTTGGGTTTTTATTTGAGAGTTTTGGTTTGTATGGGCTTTGGTGGCTTGGGGTTTTTTGGGTTTTTTTCTCATTTCAAAAGAAAGCAAATTGTTGTTATCAAAAGGTCAGGAAAACTGAAAGGGCCTAGTTCTGGATGCCTCAGAGCTCCGTCTTTCCCTCTGGAACCTGAGGTCCAAGTGAATTGAGTCATGAGAAGAGGTATTTCCAAAAAATCATTGTTTCTGTTGTAGCTCTTACTTGTGGCGGAATGAGGACATTACGTAGCTGCCGTTCTAAACCACCCTACATTACAGCCCTGTTGCACTATTTGGTAACACTGAAGCCTTTTAAAATGAGTGCACAGCCACAAGTGTAGTTCATTGCCTATGAAAGAAGCTCAATTCCTCTCCTTAGGGATAGGTGAAATGTGGAAGGCTATTTGTAAAAGGAATAGACACTCAGGGTTTGGAGGTGCAAGTGAATCTTCATTTTAGATTTTTAGATTATGAAAAATACTGATAACTTGAAAAACACTTAAAATACAACCTCCCTATTATTTCTCTTCTTTTAGATTTTTACCAAACCTTGCCAGATCAGCTTTACATAAAAATCTTCAGGATTCTGGTATTGAAACAAGTCCAGATGACACAAAGAAACTAGAGGGAAAGGATTACATGTGTAAGCTTCTGCTGTCTTTTTCTTGCTCTGCATGAATGTTATTCAGATGGCTAGACTTATAAAGGTGTATTAATTATCCTCAAAATTAAATGTAATTTGCTTCAGTTATATCTCTGACTTTGTTCTATCAGAATGCATTGCTGCTCTCAGTATGTTCTATTTTCTGCTGAGTTCCCACATGGAATTTCATTTTCCATCACATTGAAGTGTTTCTCACTCTATAAGATCCGTGGTCTTAGGCTTTTTCATTTCTTTTCATCACTGATAGCTAGTCTTCTTCAGCCTTGGTTTGATCTTAACATTTCTCTGTTCTGGTTTTTTTTTTACCATGGCTTCTTTCTCTTCCCTGTTAAAATCAACCTTTTTTTTTTTGAGTTTCTTGTAAAAGTTTTGTGCTATGGTTTGCTTTCATTCTGGCAGATACTTCTGTGTTAATTTTCCTTCTTTTTATTCTCTTTAAATTGCTGTGGTAGTTGCATGTCACCTTTATCAAGCAGGTCTTTGTTTCTTTGGCTTATCCAGCTTGTACTCATTTGTACTAGCCTTCAGGGCTATGCATGTATTTCTGCTTCTGCCATTTTTCTCAATTCTACTTTCTCATTCCTGTATGGCCCCCTTCATGCTAGCTGTATATCTTTTCATATCCTCTGTCAGGCAGCACACTGTGAGCAATTTGCCATTTTCTGTTCACTATGTTTTTCTTTTACTCTGCTTCACCAGTGCTATCCCTGCTGTTGTTCTTCTGTATGTTTTTTCCCAGTTCTGTGATGTATTTGATTTCTGTATTTTTGCTGTTAGATCTTTTCAGTGGTAAACAGATCTTTGCTTTTAATTCATGTGGACTCTATTTTTATGGATTTATTTATGTGTGTATGTACATAAAAGTATATATGTAGATACCAATATATTAATGGATATATAGTTTCTATATGCAGTATGTGTGTATAACTCTATACTGATACGTACACAGCCATACATATGTACGTACAACCATCTATGTATTGTTATATCACTTACATTTTATATATATATCAAACTATATGTATAAAATAATTTGAACTCTTGCCAGTTGTGTGATGCTATCTGCTTGCTTTGTTTTTTTTAATCTGGATACGTCCCTTAAATTTTCTGTGTTTCTCTGTTTCATGCCGTAAATGCAAAGAACTAAAAACATCTGTTTAGAAATAAGGATATTTTCAGTTTTATACCATCCCAGATTAAGAAATTAGTAGCAAAAAAAAAGATTGGTTTTATTGCATATGCTATTATTTACACTTAGTTGTTATTTTCCTAAGGACTGAATTTATGGTTCTTTTGATCTAAGAAATTTTTCTAATGTACTTTTTCTCTCAGAGCTGTAGTTGAGGATTATTTCAGCTATGTAGTGCTGAAAGGGAGAATCAACAGTGGCTCTGTACTGTTGTGGTGGGTGTGCTCCCACTCTCAGCTCAGCACCCACACAGCCACTTGTTACCTCACCTCTGTACCTCACTCCACAGTGGGACAGGGGAAGAGAACAGAAAAAATGGAATCGTGAAATCTTGTGGATTGAGGAAATGTAGCGTAACAGTATTGGTGATGTTCCAGAAATGCAATGAGTGTGAAATTAAACCAAGGCAGTGGTCACAACTTTTGGTGTTTTTTATGGCACTTTTCCCATAAGATCACCTTTTCATTATTTATTGTAATACACTTCTTTACAGTTTTAAAGAGAATTCAAATTCATGATAATGCAACCATTTGTAAACAGATACTCTTGAAGTGTTCTCATTCTTTAGATAGAAATAATTTACTGCAAACCACAGCCTTGTTAAAATTTGTAAATCGTTACTTGTGAATGTTGGTCATTGATTGCATGTCTGCTTAGAGGATGTTGTAAGAATTGCATTTGCTTGTTTCCTGAAAAATGACTAGGTGAAATAAACAACGGGATTCTGAAGATAGGGTCTGTGACCATGCCGATTTATAACTCAGCTGAGAAAATGAAAGTGCCAGATGTTTTGTTCTATGAAAATGCACAAGTAAGTACAAATCTCTGACTTTTGAGTTACAAAAGGTTGTTAAATGTGTACTAGCGGGTATGCTCATATTTGTAGTAAATAATGCACTAATTAAATTTTAAGGATATATTTCTGAAGTACTTTCTTTAGGTTTAAATTTTTCTCATAGTACTTGATTGTAATTTCAGACATGTCTTTATCCCTGTGTGAAGAGATTATAACAATTCTGTTGCACATTTTATTTATTTTTACTGCTGCTGGACTGATCCACCCTCAGGGTTGGATTGTGGATTGCCTCCTGAGGCTGTTTTACGGGACTGTTGCATAAAGTTGTACCTCGCTGTGGTGGGTTGACCCTGGCTGAACACCAGGTGCCCACTGAGTTGCTCTATCACTCTCCCTTCCCAGCTGGACAGGGGAGAGAAAATAAGGTGGAAATAAATTCATAGGTTCAGATAAGGCAGTTTACTAAAGCAAAAGCAGCAGTTTGTGTGTGCACAAACAAGAAAGAAAACCAGCAGTTTAATTCTCTACTTCCCATCACCAAGTGATGTTCAGCCACTTCCCGGGAAGCAGGGCTTTAGCACATGTGGTAGTTGCTTGGGAAGGTGAGTAAAACACTGTGAATGCCCCTACTCCTTGCTCCTTTTCTTAGATTTTTATATCTGAGCTGATGTCAGATGGTATGGAATATACCTGTGGTTAATTTGGGTCAGTTGACCTAGATGTGTCCCCTCCCAGGATCTTGCCCACCCTGAGCCTAATGCTGGGGGAATTAGGGAGACATCACTGATGCTGTGCCAGCCCTGCTCAGCAGCAGCCAAAAGTGTGTTATCCACACCTTCCCAGCTACCAATGCAAGGCACAGCTCTGTGAAAGTTGTGGGACAGTGAACTCACAGAATTGTGGAATATGCTGAATTGGAAGGGGCACATAAAGATCACTGAGTCCAACCGCTGGCCCTGCACAGGACCATCCCCAAGAATCACATCATGTATTGGAGAGCATTGTCCAAATGCTTCTTGAACTCTGTCAGGCTGGTGCTGTGACCATTTCTCTGGGAAGTCTGTTCCAGTGCCCAACCATCCTCAAGAACTTTTTCCTCAAATCCAACCTAAACCTCCCCTGATACAGCTTCAGGCCATTCCCTCACGTCCTGTCACTGGTCACTGCAGATCAGTGCCTGCCCCTGCCCTTCCCCTCATGAGGAAGCTGTAACTGCAATGAGATCTCCCCACAGTCTCCTCCAGGTTGATCAGACCAAGTGACCTCAGCTGCTCTTCATACAGCTTCCCCTCAAGGCCCTTCACCATCCTTATTGACCTCCTGTGGACGCTCTCTAACAGTTTAATGTCTTACACTGTGGCACCCAAAACTGTCCCCAGCACTTGAGGTGAGGCTGCCCCAGTGCAGAGCAGAGCAGGACAGTCCCCTCCCTTGCCCGGCTGGCAATGCTGTGCCTGATACCCCCCAGGACAGGCTTGTCCCTCCTGGCTGCCAGGGCACAATGACTCTGTTCAAATTGCCATCGACCAGGACCCCCTGGTCTCTTTCTCATGCGCTGCTTTTCATCATCTCGTTCCCCAGTCTGTTCATACATCCACAGTTGCACATTCCAGTGCAGAACTTGCCCTTGTTAAACTTCACATGGTTGGTAACTGTGCAGTCCCCTAATTTGTCGAGGTCTCTCTGCAAGGCCTCCCTGACTTCAAAGGAGTCAACAGCTCCTCCCAGTTTTGTATCGTCTGTGAACTTGATTAGTATCCCTTCCCATCCTTTAGTATTCCTTCCAAGTCATTTATGAAGATGTTGAAGATCACAAAACCTAAGATGGAGCCGTGTGGAACCTCACTCCTGACTGATGTCACCCCATTCACTATAACCCTTTGTGCCCAACCTGTGAACCAGCTCCATCTCAACCAGACTGAATATACTCCTTTCCATTAGAATTAATGTTGCCTGTTTGAAAAGCAAGGAGAATAGTACTCAGTGAATTAGTTATTAGTTAGAGTTACTAATTATTTCTTTTAAATAGTTTAGCTGTTAATTAAACATTGGTGTTAATTAGTTCGTAGTGGTAGTGAAGAGTAAGAGAGGTTAGTGAACACAAGGAAAAGGAAGGGCTTCGTGACTGGGGGTTTTTTGGATTCTGTTTCCCCAGCACCCCTTTTGTAGAGGCAGGTGTACAGCAGCTTTCTTCTCTATCTAGCATGAAAGCCTCAAAACTGTCAGACAGAGGTATTCTTAGGAAGAGATTTACTCTCTTGGTTACCTTTAGAATATTTTGCTACTGAAAGGCAACACTGACAGCATGATCTTGTGAAATACTTTTCTTTTAGAGGCCTGGTATGAGTTTCCATACTTTCCTTTCCTAGTCGTTTTCCATACCTCATTTATAATTTTGCCCCAGAAAGACTATACTGCATGGGTATCACCTACTGAAGGTGATGACAGGCCATGCGAGCGGAACAGATGACAGACTTCTTCCCTACTAACATTTCATGTCAGATTTTGTTCTTTGTTGCCATTTTGATAAAGCACATGATTTGCATCTACTGGAAATGAAATCCTCAGTTCTGCTAGCACTTGACACCTGTATAGCTTTTTCCACCTTCTTGCTAATAGCTTCAGAAAACCATAGACAAAACTGTGTTCAGATTTTTTTTATGGAACTTCTCTTTAAAATGCTGCAGAGAAGGACCTGCTCTGTATCTGTCCTTGAATAGCTATGTGCACTAAGTGCTGAAGGAAACAGCAACCAAATACCAGTCAGGATAACTGTTGTGGTTTCTAAATGAATTTTGCTCTTATTTTCTGAGTTGCTACTTTGTAGTTTGGTGATTCAAGTGCTCTAATTTAGCAAAACCTGCTGGAGAGCGAAATTTTATTTGAGTTTAGTGGAGTGCTTCATTATCTATAAACTACAGAAATAAACTGAAAACAGAGAAGAAGGTATGTCCTCAGCCCTTTGCAATGCTGCACAATTTAATGAAACACGTAGATTTTTGCCTTTTGCTTTTGGTCTTCAAACAATTCACATTACAGTGAAATTTAATATTGCCATGGAACATTGCTGTTGGTCCACAATAAGTGGCATAGGGATGGGAATAATTTTTAGGTAATACGCCAGATACCACTTCCAGGCCAGACACTGGGGGACATGGATTTGTAAAGGTGACACAATATGGATGTGTCTACTTGCAAGTCCTTTGCGTAAATAACTAATATTAAATGTCTGCATGCATCATAATACAATGTTAAATTAAGTCCCGGTGCAAAAAAAGAACCATCAAAAGAAGTTTTAATACATAGTACTTCTTGTGGGTAAGCTGCTTTGCAGGGGAACCATAATGTACACATATTTGTTCAATTTAGGCTAAAAAAGGTAATCAAAAGGATATATTTGTGCCTTAGCAACAAAATTTAAAAATGTAATCAGTGTACATGGTAAACTGAGTTCCTAGAATTTCTCCTGTGTCTGGTCAAATTTATTCTCATCAGTTATAAATTTCTAGTGTATATACATGCCAAAAAAGAGAATAATTTGCCTTGAAGTGCTCCCCTTCAATTGTGCATTGAGTATTCTACAGTCTTTTAAAATGCTTGGTTAGGATTTTGTGGTGTTAAGCAGTGTTTACAACAATTTCTTTCCCCATCCCCAGCCTGTGCTTTAGAGAGATCTGGAAAGTTAAAATATCCTTCACACAGAAACTGAGCATTTCTATGCTCAGAAATTATAAGCACGCTACTGATGTTTAATTTTTATTTTAATTAAGTACTACAGATGAAATGATAATGTGTTTATTTAAAGACAATCATTCATTTCTCTAAGTAGGTTGACTGACCTACTTACAGATGACCTAATTTTACTAGATACAGTGGAGAAATATACACGACTATTGCGAGTAAAGTAGTCTGCATTGCCACATTATCCTTAAATCCTTTCTATCCTTTTAAACAAATCATTTGTGAGAAGCAAGATAAGGTTAAATTATGTACAGTGTGTGTTACCTTTTATGATATTTGAAATATGTAGAAATATACCTCCAGCATTTCAGCTTTAATTAGGCACATATGAATTAATAATTAATAAAAATAAAATATGCACGTAACGTAAGACACATAAACACTGTCAGACTTGAGCATGCATTTTCCTATCTTTGTTTTCCTTGAAAATAAAATTTTATTAGAATAGAAAAAGTGTATTTATTATTAAGTTAGACCCGGTGTTTAATGTTTAATAGAATATGTTTGTATATTTTACATAGCAGCTGTCTTTTATTCTCTGTGTTTGGTTTCTGTAATGTCTACTAGGATATAGCTGGAAAATTGGCACAAACTAAAGAAAGTTCTTACACTCTGGGTGACAAGCATTCAACTAGGCTAAAAGGAAACATACAAGGAGTGGTTATAGAGAATTAAAAGTATTTAGGGAAATCAGGCACCCACAATCAGTTGAAGCAGAGGATGTAAATGTTTTGTTGGTCTAGTGACTGGATATATTGCCTCTGCTATTACTGGCTAAGAGACTCTTGCTATGAAATAAGTAGCTGTAAGTATAAAGTTCAAAAATTTTTGGCCCCAAATCCTTGAAGTAAAGTTCCTGTTGTACCACTGCCATTAGTGAATGCATAAACTTGAGTGCATAAAATCAGGTTAAAATTGTGAATTTTTTTTTCTCTAGCACATGATGGTAATGGAAGATATGCTCAAGGACTTTCTATTGGGAGAACATCTTCTCTTAGTTGGCAACCAGGTGAGTTAAATATTTCTTGCAATGCATGAAACAAACTCATTATTTAATAAGTAAATTTAATCTCTGTTTTGCTTCTTTGAAATTGCATTCGTTTCTACTACTGAGGTATTTGACCCATTTTCTAGTTCCTTATCTATCTGTGTCCAGGGGTGTTATGGGCATGTATTTGTGGAAAATATAAATGCCATAAATTATTTTTTTTTTATGTCTGTCAGAGTAAAAAGTCAACATGTTAATCACAGAATATTCTGATTTGGATGGGACCCACAAGGATTAGCAAAGTACAACTCCTGGTCCTGTAGAGGATCATCCCCAAGAATAACACCCTGCTCCTGAGAGTGTTGACCAGATACTTCTTGAACTCTGTCAGGCCTAACCACTCCCCTCTGGTGCCCGAACACCCTCTGGGTGAAAAACCTTTTTCTGATATCCAATCTAAACCTGCCCTAACACAGTAATAGTTATATGTGACATCATTATCATTAAAGTCTTCACCTAATGGCTCTGGTTATCCTTCTTGACTATGTATCAAAATACTCCTTTAAAATCTCCAGTGGTAGGTGAGAACTGTACACTTCAGTATTATCTAAATCTTACTGATAGCAAAATGTTAGCTTTCTCTAAAAGAGTAACAGATTTGTATAGTTCTTTGGCTAGTATCTTTGCTGATCATTAATTTATTGGTGTTTATGGGTTTTTCCGCCATAAAGTAATCACCTTTTTGTTTAGCTGTCCCTTAGCAAGGATACAATAATTTTTTTAGCAGATGTTTCTCTTTTTGTTTTGCAATAGTCTTTAGAAAAAGTCCAACACAAAGCACTAATGATCTAACCTACATGGCCAGGAATATAAAATGCTAACTATTACTAATGTGCATATATTGAAGTATAGTCTCATCTCTTTAGCATCCTTGTTATCAACTTGAATTTACAAAGATGGTGCATTTGAAACCTCTGTAGTCTTTTGTCGGATGGTGCCAGCTTCTCCAAATGTTTAATTTATTCATAAATAGAAATTGATCTATTTCATAAATGAAACAAGATCTGTTTATTCTTTCATAAACAGAAGTCTATGCCTGCTTCCAAGCTGGTATTAAAAATGTTGTATAGTACAGATTGCCTGCAGCACCTGCTGTCGAGGCGTAGCAGGAGTGGGCTGAGCCACAGTAAGATGGAGGCAGGGACACAGTCCTTGATAACAACTTTTGCAGTCCCTCGGTGCCAAAGCAAGAAGAGCAGGTCTTGGGACAGCAGCCATGGTCACCCAGGTGCTCAGTGGCTGCCAGATAGGTCCGTGGTGAATGAGGCAAATCTGAGGTCAAGCTGGGAAGTTAAGTCAGCGGGTCCAGGCTGGGATCAGCGAGATACCGGGCCAAGCACAGCATCACCACAGTGCAGGTTGGGAAGGAACCAAGGAAAGGGCCTGAGTGTAAATGCAGCTCCCAAGGCATGCGGGGCAAAAGGAACCCTAGCGAGGCAGGAAAACCAGTCAGAGCTGACCTTCAACACCAACAACTGTTCCCCCAACTCTAGGTGTGGGCAAAGAGCTTGTGTAGCCCAGTGGTACAACCAGAGCTCTGACACATGTCTCATTTGGCAGTAAAGTTTTGAAGACTGTGCAAGTACAATTATTCAGATACAAGATATTTTTTTTATCAGTTGTATTCTCATCTCTAATAATTTAATGCATGTCACATTTTCTCTCAGCTTTTGAGTCTCTAACTGAAGACAGTGTTAAAAGATTTGACTGGGTTGAAGTATTGGAACATACTGCTTTGATTCCAGACATCAGCTCATCTGTACCATTAAGTTGGAAAATTAGTTTGATTTGCTGAGCTTTCTCTTTGGCAAATCAGTAATACAGGTTTTGTTTTTTAATTACTAACATACTCTTGAGTACTTCCAGGTTTACTCTTTACAAATTTTTTCCACAGTTTTTATGTGTGACTAAGAAAAGGCCAACAGGCCTTTCCCTTTCAAAAGACTGTTTTTGAGTTTGAAGTGCTGTATTTGCCATTCTGCAGTCTTTCAGAACCACAGCAATCATTCTTGATTTCTCAGGAATGATCACTAACCATTTAGGAATTGCTTGGCTAATTCTTTAAATATATTACTGTAAATTTGTGCAGCTTGTAATGAATCATGTTCAAGTACTTTAAAAGCAGCCATATTACATCAATTATGCTTTTATGCTCTATGTGCAGTTAGCTCCCCACTGAAGATATTAGACTTTTCATCCCTTTTTTTTTTTTTTTTTTTTTTTTTTTTTTTAAGAAATTTTTTCTGTTCAGATACTTTGTCAGTTCAATCTGTAAGAGAAGCTGGGGTTTTGTTGTTGCTTGATACATACATCAGTGTGTGCCTGGGTTTCCTATTTGGAAGAAATAGATAATGAGTTTGAGGCAATACAAAGTACCATTTTGAGTTCCTTTCTGTTAAACTTCTTGTTAGTGAATGAGTGAATCATGGATATTCATTGTAATAACTGGAAATTCAAATACTCTGAACCTGTGTACTTCAAAACATATGACTAACATCCCTTTGAATGCTTGTGTCGTTTCCTAGTTATTTAAATAAGTTGACATATACCTTAGGACATAATTTGGTCCTTCAAAATGATGACTGTGTGAGTATCTCCATTCAAGTGTGATTTAATGTGCAAGGCTTGACCTGTAGCCTTTCTTTTAGAGTCTGGATTTGGTTTTGGTTGGTCAACTAATTGTGGTTTTCCACCTTTGCCTCTTTTGTTTTCATAACGTACACACAAAATTCCTGTTAGCTTAAGACCTCTGTCTTTTCAAAGTCTGTAAATGTGGTTTCTTTTGTGTAGCTAAGAGCTGACTGATGAGAGTCCGTTTACCAAGATTTTCTTCAAGATACAGACTTTGATGATTAGTATCAGTAAAATATAATTAAATTATCTTCCTGGGTGTTAGGGACTGGATTTCTTAATGAAACTGAGGAGAATTTGAAGACAAGTGTTAGAGACCAACAGATATTTTTAGAAGTGCTCAGCTTGTGAAGTCAACTACTTTACAGCACTTCATTCATGTTTGTCCCCTGGGGCTTATGTGGCCCAGGATTTCACAGCATAAACATTTTACATGAAATATGGCTTCATATAAATATTTGTTTACAGTGGTTGATGATTTACTTTGGTTGTTAACTGGAATGTGTATCCATTTAATATACAAACAAACAGGTTTCTTTGAGATCGGTGGATAGATATGAATTTTCAGCTATGAAATAGCTTCCAAGGAAAGGACATGCCAGTGCTTTAAATATGGCTCCTGATATTTCTTCCTGAGTGAGCCTGTAGTCTGAGTGTGACTGAGACTATCTATGACCATCTATAGTTTTTCAAAGCAGCTTCTCCTTTGGCTGAGAGTAAGAAGCTATGTATTACTCTAACAGCAGCAGGCAAAGAACAGCAAAAGCCCCCACTTACTACAAATGTTGCAGTGACTCTTTATGTACTCATTAAATACAGTTCTTGCAATGGCTTTTGAGCTTCCTGAAGCAGACTGGAGGAGTGGTTCTTACTAGCAAGGAAAATTTTTAAGTTGTGTTTTTGTGATTTTTCCTGATGGACAGTGTGCAGTTCATGGATTGGCCACTACTTGCTCTCTTTTACTGTCTCCTTGGATTTTCTTTGGCAAATGCAAGAGAAACTATGGTAATAAATATAATTTGTTTATATGGAAAACCTTGGAAAATAGCAGTGGCTGAAATGGTTTTAATTTGTCTTACAATTTTAAATGTTAAATATAACATTTTCCAAATTGTATCATTTGGAAGTTATGTGAAGAGACATGTTAGATGCTTTCACCTTTATTAGTCATAGGTGAGGTCTTGGCAACCATCAGCTGTCTTTGAAGATACCAAACATAGTATTTATAGGTAACATGGGTTCTGTGGCTTTCTGGATAGAGAAGGCTCACAACCATCTCACTTCTGAATTATTTTATTGCCTTGAGATTCTAAAACACCCAACACCATGTTAAGCAGAATTGAAGTTATTTGGTGTCATTGTGTAGCCATGATTTCTTGAGTGAGCTGTTTAGAAGTAGAATGAAGAATTCCATGAAGGTGCTAAATGTTATAAATAATCTGAAAGAAGCTTTGGCGGCACTTGTTAAAAGTGTTCATGTGAGCCCACAGTAAGTGGACTATCAGAAATACATGAGTTATGACTACTGTGTCGAGTGGAGGGGTTCGAAGATGATGAGTGGACTGGAGCATCTCTCTTACAAGGAATTGTTGAGGGAGCAGGACCTGTTTAGCTTGGAGAAGGGGATCTTGTCAGTGTATACAAATACCTAAAGGATGGATGCCAAGACAGCAGGGCCCAATTCTTTTCTGTGGTGCTCAGCAATAGGACAAAGCCAACAGGCACAAACTGAAACATGGGAAGTTCCATCTAAATATGAGGGAAAACTTCTTTACTGTGAAAGTAACAGAGCATTAGAATGTGCTGCCCAGAGAGGCCATGGAGTCTCCTTGTCCAGAGATATTAAAAACCCTCCTGAATGTGATCTTGTGCAATGTGCTGTAGGTGAACCTTCTTTAGCAGGCCAGTTGGATTAGATGATCTCTAGAGGTCCCTTCCAACCCCAACCATTCTGTGATTAAAAGAACTTAGAAATGTAATGGCCTTCTTGTACATTTGCTAATATATTTCCCTGATATAAATGTGTAATTTCATCCTTTCTACTGCCTTTCTTTAACTGAGAGATCAATTTACATGAATTCTTGGGCTTGCACTAGGAATTAATTTTATTCTTGAAGAATTTAGTAGGACAAATGGTTGAGTCTTTAAAGATATTTAAAATTACATGCTTGATTAGATCTCTTCTTCTATTATAATATTTTTATTCCTAACTCATTGTGAAATTGAATTAAGTACAAACTGAGAGTGTAGTAATAATATCAGTCATCAAAAAACTTGAAATAGCAAATTCTTGGCATTTCAACTTTTCTAGAAATAAAGGTCTTGTTTTCCTGCTCTAAACTTATTTAAAAATAGACCGTTTCCTCTGCAAGTCAAGAATGTACTATCCTAAACCAATTTTTTATTATTATTGTGAGCATGAAGAAACTGAGCTCCAAATGAGCTAAATTAAGCCAAATACTGTGATATTTCTTGTCTACAGAATTAAGTATAATAGTTGTGGAAAATTCAGACAATATTTCTCTTTGACTTGGTACGGTCATAACAGTGTGTACACATATGAGAATAGGCATGGTTTTTAAATGTGTTTCTGCTTACAGTATTGCTTTCTGCCTTTGCACATGAAACTGAAGAACCAGAATTAAAAAAGAAACAATGAATTGATTTTTCTTTTGGATATTTCTTCTGATGGATTCTTTCCATCATAAACTTTTCAAATGCTCCTCTCCATTGAACCATAGTTATCTTACCTCACTGGAAATGGAAGGATTGTATTTAGCCTGACAGGGCTCTGGGTTGAAGGGCTCTGGTTGTACTTAAAGTCAGAAAAAGTCATAAACTCTACAAGCTTATCTAGAACTACAGTCAAAGATGTATCCAAAGCATTCCATTCATGATTCATATCAGGGAGTGAAGTTGATTCTTACAATGAAATTTTCTTCTTTTTCTGTCACTATAATTTTTGTATGCCCCAGATGATAAACTCGTAGTAAAAAAAATGAGATACTAAACCACAGAACACTTAATGTTGTAATTGATAAATATGTAGATTGCAGCTGGGGCAAGATGTAAAATCACCACTGCTTTTGCACAACTATTTAAATTTGTTGCAAATGTTCAAGCAAGGTGTCAATGATAGGGTTGATTGCAGTGGTCCTCTGATAGCAATGTCTCGTGTCTGCTGGTGGCACACCTTCTGCAGTTATTAAAATGCATTATTCATGTTTGTTCCAAGCAGGGCTTCATAACACCTGGAGAGTGTGAAGTAATGCTGTGTAGGTACTGCTTGTTGCTTTGCAGTACATTTTTTTAGAACACCAGAGATACATCCTCTGGTCTAAAAATAGCAGCCTCAACCAAAGTGCAGGCATTGCAAATGTCTTTGTTGGCAGAAACAGGCAAGCTGTGGCCATGGAAGGTGGTTTGTTGCCAGTGCCAGTGCTAGAAACTGCATGAAGAAGTGTTTTGATTTTCTTAGTTTTCATTGTTCAGGCAAAATTTTCTGTGATAATGATGCCATCAATACAACACTTTCTATGAAGTCAAAAACTGAGAACTCTGACATGAAGGTTTTGTATACTAAAATTTAATGTTAAGTCAAATTTGTCTTTCATTCTCTAATAATACAATTTTAAAATTAATTATAAAATGAAATTTCCTAGGGTGAAAAAGCGATAAACTGCTTTTTTACCAGTTTCAGAATTTGTTTCATTCTTTTGTAATGAAACAGGTGCTCTGCTATACAGGATGTCTGTGCTCTGATATGGAGGTGTGGCTTGCAGTGCTTCAGATGAAGGGCAGTACTGAAGAGCACAGCATGGCAACCTCTGCAGTTGCTTCAGTATGACCTGCAAATCATTCAAAAGAAAATAAAAATGAGGCAGCATGGTTTAGAGTTGGGTTGGTTTTTTTTGCTTAGAGACACATTGTAATTTCAGAAACTTGGGTCCAGTTCCTTTGGACTATAACTTTATTGACTTTATTTGGCTGTGCAGGGGATAAATTTGTCCCACTACTGTAAGGTCTGCATCCTGAATTGCAAAATGCCTCCTGGGACCTGTAACAACCTTGTTTATATTTGAAACTGCAGTTTCTGCTAGGAGATTAAGTAATTTCATCTTTGGTAGCAAGTGTTTACAGTGTCATTTAGAAGAATTTTTAACTAAGGGTTTATTTTGCCTTCTAATTGAATAATTTCTTGTTTGTTATTCATTAGTGCAGATATTTACTTCCCATTTTTCTGTTTCAGTTGTCCCATATGTCTGATGGAGTAAAAATTATCTAATATTTGCTTTCTGAAGTATTTTTATTCCACTCAGCTGAAACACCAACACAGATGTTCTTTTCTCTCTAATTAGAATATGTTTATATTTCTGTTAAATTAAGTAACTACGATAGTGTGTATCTAAATAGCACACAGCAAGTGTTAATGGCAAACTGGTTTGTCCTTTGAACGTTACCTTAGACTGCAATAATTGCAAAATTAAATGAGATTATATTCTGAATCCAGTCCAAGTTCAGGTCAGTCTTTCAGGATGCTGTATGAAAGGTAGTTCTGGTTCTTCCTGCTTAAATAGTTTACTGCTAGCTGTGTGGGTGTCTGGAAGATCCAGCCTGATCCATGGCACTCAGAGGGAAGGAGGGTGACTTTGTTGCCATTTTTGTAACTTCTTGTTTCTGAGGTGCCAGTAACTAATTTCAGAGTTGGTTTGGTTTGGATTTTTTCCTGGGTTAGCATTTTCCGCATTTCTTGTTCACCTGAAGAAGACTGCTACGCACATTCTTTTTCCCATGGAGGTCGGGTGAATTTGGATTAAACTTGCTCTTCTTGGCATTACACTAATGTATAGTACTTCAGGAGCAAACTCATTCAAGGCTGTTTTTTTTGCAGTTTCTTAATGGTGCTAAAGAGCCTTCTGAATGTCTTTGGTCTCTTCCTTCCTATTATAGTGTGACTTCTCAGTGGAGGAGCTGAGACAAAGAGGAGTGGTAACTTGTCATGGATTAGGAATGTAGAGGAATGGAATCAAAAAGCTTTGACATGAACTTTGCTCCATCTGCTGTTGCCAGCCAGAGCTTTTATGTGGTACACCACAGCCTCTATGAAGGCACACAGTGTACCCTCTAAAGCAGTTCAAGTCTAGAAGTTGGGCAATGGTAACTTGTTTATAATAGCTAAAACCTGGTGGGAATGCCTGTTGGCTTTTAAATACTGCATGCACCTTTTAAAAATGTATGATGTTCTGAAATTGAAGTATACTTAAAATCAAGTAAAAGGAGATATGTGGATAGTGTAGCAAGATGCACAGGTAAAAACGAAGAAAGGGTGAGATGTGGTCATGGCACAGCTCCCATTGACTTCACTGGGTTACTTTGGTAACTGTGCTCTTTCCCTTCCTCCACAGTGGCCCTCCACCATGCTTGTGTCCTCTGAGAGTGAGGTGCTCTCCCCTTAATACACTTGGTGATAACAACAAATATGCAAAACAAGTTATTTGATCCTCTTTCTATTGGAATGGGAGAAGAAGAAAAACGTTAGCAGTGTTATTATGTAGTTGGGAAAATATTTTTTTCAGGCATAATTCTAAGAATCTGTCATAAACGGAAGAACTACATGCACTTTCAGTTAATGCATATGAAAGCAAAATTTTTAATTACAGTAACAAGCACTTTGTTTAATATTAAGTATGTTTTACATTGATTCAATACATTGATCTATTTCATCATCTTTGTACTTGACACAACTGGCTGGAGTCCCACTCTGCACTGAAACAGGATATGCAATCTGCTTGGGATTGGTACGGAAACTGTGTGCAGACATCTGCCCAGCCATCTTTAACTCTCTTAGGAAAGGAAGCTGCTTTCAGCATGAGTGTTTTGTGCTTGACATTAGGAGTATTCCTGTTTATTCACCCATTTATGATTTTAAGTATCTGACTGCAAGTAGGAGGAAACATGTGAATAAAACTGTGTGCACTGCTAGGGGATTCTTAGCCTGTTTCTGGTTACTTTTAATGTCTCTGATAAAATTTCTGAACTTGCATATTTCCCCCAAATGGGTATGTCCTATAAGTTCCTGCAAGAACCTCTGAGCACAATTTCATCCCCTTTCACAGCAATGGAGAGCTGCTTCAGGTGACAGTTTTCAGAAACTACTGGTGAAAGGTATTAAGTGTTTTGCAGCTTCTTACTACACCTATGTGTAAAGCTGTAGATTCTTCTGAAGAATCACATGGAAGGTTTGTGAGGAGGCGTGTGGCAGAGCGCTAACAGAGTTGGCTCTTCTGTGTGGGAGTCAAGTCTGCAGTAGAATCTAGGTAGTTCTATTTTTGTCTCCTCTGCGGTATTCTTTGCTCTCATGGTGAGAACTCTCCCTCTGTGATTTCAACTATTATACGTATGTGCCTGATCTTCCATTCTTATAAATGTAGTCAGAGGAGAGAGACTGTGGTCCCATTTTAAGAAGCTTAAACAGTTTGCAATTCTGCAGCTGGCAGTTACCATCACTCAGCTAGAACTTAAGTAATAAAAATCATAACTTGCAGCTCTGAATGCTCCTGCTCTGTTTCAGTGCCAAGTGAAACAGATTAGTGAATCTCAAATTGGTTTAATCTAATCTCTGTAATCTTTCTTTGGGTTATATTTATCTTCTTTACACTGGTGTGGACTACGAGGTGCATTCATACAGAGTGAGAATATTAGCAGAGGGACAGTGTCTTGTCACACAACTTTTGGCTGGGCTATAACTGAGCTTTTCTTTCTACTGTTTCCTTTCCTTATTCTTTGCAACCTTTAGCACTCTCAGTGGCATTCTGAGCTTCTGAGTCTGCAGCCACATTCTTGCAGGAGGGATAAGAATTTCTGCATGTGAGCTGTCATCTTGGTCAGCATCTACATTCGCATTTTAGACCAGATCTAGAATGTAGTTTTGAAGGGAATCACCTTACTGCAGTTTGATGCATACTCATCTCTCTTAGGAGGAAACTGAAATGGAAGATGTTCTTCAGCAGCCCATCTAGTTCATGCTCTTTAGTAATTCCTTCCCTGGGACCAGGTTAGACCTGGACTGAAATACCAGTTCCCAAAATGCTTTTATAGGGCGCATCAGGGTGTTACAGCACCTAATTCACTGTCATCATTTTGCACAGCATGCTAATAGAGACATCCTGCAATAGAGTTATAGATCAGTTTTACCTCCAGCTGAATTTTGATTCCCTATGGGTCTTTTTTGGTAACTCCAGTGGAATGGGATCAGCAGCTATTACCAAGGCTGTGCTCAAATTCCATGTGACAGTTACAAGATGTTTCCTATGACCACCAAGAATTAACTTTACCTATTAAGTGCTAAACAACTTCCTAGCATTGACATTACAGTACCTTTGTGAAATAAAAAGGCTGGAAAAGCTTGTGTTAGTTAAAGGATGTACAGGATGCGTGACATAATCTCTACAGAAACAATCCTATTTCTGGTTATTTCTACTAAGACAGATAAGTATTTTGTAAACATATATAAAATAAAATACATATAATTAACTTGTGTTCAGAATTTTCTGAAATAGATTGAGTTTGTATTTACCTATAAAGGAATATGGAGAGTATTTTAACAGTTTTAGCAAGTTATCTTTTTTGTCTTTTATAACTCTTATATATGTACATCTGTATTATGTCCTAATATTATGTTTGTTTACTGCAGGGTGTTGGGAAAAACAAGGTTGTTGACAGATTCCTTCATCTTTTAAACAGACCCAGAGAGTATTTGCAGCTGCATAGGTAAGAATGTGTTAGATTTCCATACTTTGTGTTTTTAGTCAAATTTCTCATGTTACTAAAACTCATATTTCTGAAGTTTAATGTGTTCTTACTGTTTGAACAAAGACCCCCCTATTATGGTAAGTGGCACACAGACCACGAGAGTGTGTCTAGCAGATGCAAAAAATCCTGGAGGTGAGGGTGTGGGTACAAGAATGTGATGCCATCACATTGTTTGATACATGAGGAAGTAGAAGTCAAAGGCTACTGATGTTAAACTTTGTTCAAGAAACAAGTAATATTTTGCTGTCATTTCTGGAGAGATTTCCTGAAGCATGAGATATTGTGTGAGGGAAAAGTTGTTTGAATATATCACTCATCAGAGAAGAAACATTTTGCATAGCAAAGGCTTTTTGGCTTTTTTCTTTTAGCACTCCTGCTAAGCACATGTATTCTTTCTCACCCATAAAGATTCGGATTAGAAAATTACATCATAAGCTAAAAACATGGACTTCAAGAGACAATAAACCAACTGAAAACTATTCAAAAGCTGAAATAATAGGAAATTATCTGCCTGCTTTTTATGACATGAACTTGAAACCAATAAATTGAAATAAAGAATAAATATGTCTAGAAGACTCATTTTCAGTTGAATTGAGTCCTATTTCAGCTTCATTCCTAATCTTTTATCTCTTTGTCTTCAACTTTGTAGTTTCATCACCCTGTCTCTTTTCATAATCGCTGTTTTTTAAATAGTGCTAATAAAAATGTCAGTCTTTGGTATTTTGCCTGTTAACAACACAGTCTCTGTAACACTTTCTCTCTCACTTTCTCACCCAGCTTTTTGTCTTCAAGTGTCTTGTATTTGTATTCCTGATACTTGGATAGCTCTATCTCATTACTTTTCTGCTGCTGTTTTCCTTTATGCTACTTATTCTAGACTTCGTCACTTCTGTGTGAAATACTGCTTTTGTGAGCTCCTACTTTGAGCTTTGTGTTAACTTGCCTGCTTGGAACAGCCACCCACTCTGTCTGGATAAAATACACTGTCATTTTTGCAAATCCCAATTATGTCACAAAGTAATACAGTATTTCTGTCTTTCTGTGTGTTCTCCAGTGAGATGTGATGAAGCAGAATAGTGCTTTAATATGAATTCATGTAGCTCAGGAGAACGTTGTATAAGCACCATGTTTGGGGTGTTGATGGGGCTGTAGAATATATTAATTTACAGCAGGTTAGTTGACGCATCACTAGGAAAAAATGTGCATTTATTGTCTTGCCAATACAGTCTTCTATAGTCTCTGTAAGGTACTGCTTATGATGACAGGGATTTAGAGATAGGTTGAAGTAGAAAATGAAGCAGAAAATGAGGAGCAGTCCCATGCAGTTCTACAAAAATAATTTGTGAATATAGCAAAACCAGAAATTTCTATTTCCTGGGTAGCATTTTGAAATGCTTTTTGAAGAACTCAGGCTATATATTATTTTGGTTAGTCTTTACAGGGTGTTTAAACGAGGATTACAGTATTATTAGTGCACATTTCTAGACTGCAAAACAAAGTAACAGCAAGTTTACAAAAAACCCAAACAGTTCTCTAGTAAGCTTTTACATACTTTGTGGGGGAAATTCAGTCAATAGCTTATGGCATAGATGTGTTTTATTAGAAAATTTGCTAGAATGTGCACTTCATCTTTGATAGCCCTGTGTGTTTCTTCAGATTTCCTAGCTAGCTACCAGAAGTGCTTTTAAGCATGCCAAGGCAAGTATTTATAAATATAATGCTTTTAATGGTGCTCACATACCTGAATTACAGATCTTGACAAATTGGTTAGGGTGAGGGTTTTTGTTGGTTTGATGTTTTTTCACTGTTTTGATGAAAGAGTGTAAGGAGTTCTGCTGCTCTAAATCTACATATGTTCAATGACATTCAAGCAGGGAGTATTTACCTTAGAGACAATGAGCTATTACCAGAAGTAATTTTAAAATCTCACATTTTATGTCTTGTACTTCAAAATGATGAGAGGAGCTAAAAGACAGAAAAAGGAGTGTGTTTTTCCTTAAACTTCCTTTCTGCCGTCTGTATTTACTTGCTCTGCAATGGATTTACATGGGAAGGGTCAGCCTGACCTTAAGGTTTTGATTGTTTATGGAGGTTCTAAATCCTTTCTCATAAAATTTCATACAACACCTCATTGAAAAGTTTATTTTCTTGAAATTTGTAAGTCTTATAAATCATGTTGGTACCATAAAGCAGAAAATTTTAATGGAAGGAAGCTGCAATTAGATTCAGTAATGACAGAAATTGAGAAAAATGTGTGCTTATAAATTATTAAAAAAGTTGGCTGCTTCCTCTTGCCTACTTCCTAATATTAAGAGCTGATCAAGTGTTGACCAGCTCTCTCATTGCATTAATTATGGGGTTATGGAAACAGGTAATATGGCAGAGGCTCAGCACAGCCTCTTCCTAGGACTGCATTTATGCAGCATTTTGCTGCTTTTCTGTGTTAAGGAAGAGCTTTCATCTGCCATGATTTCCCTGTCACTCCTTTCCTACAAGAGTAAGTTTCAGTAGAGAAATCCTAAATTTTGTTTACCCTCCTGGTATGGTTGTCCCTATTTTGTTCACCCAGGACACCAGCTACATGTTACAGAATAAACAACAGCTTTACCTTGTCTAATATTAAAGAACTTTTAAGAGTTCTTTATAGAAATTAGACATGTACTGGTATTACAGGCAGTAACTAAGAAACTGTCTATAAGAAAATTTGATGTTCTCCAGATTAGTGTAACAGAGTCAAGTATTTGTGTTGCTCCTAAATTACTCAGCTCTGCTCTGGAAAGACTCATTATTTATTTGTCATATATTATTTGTTACTACTTTTGTTATCTCTCCTGTAAGTGATGTGGAAAGAATTTTCCAGTCATTGTACACAGAAATCTGAAGTTAAATTTGGTAGACTAAATTGGTATTTCATTAAATCAGGGAAATAATTTTCATGGGAACTGATAATCATAAAATCATAGAATATCCTGGGTTGGCAGGGAACCCCTACGATCATCAAAGTATGGTTCTGCGCAGGACCATCTCCAAGCGTCATACCATGTGCCTGAGAGCATTGTCCAAATGTTTCTTGAACTTAGACACACTGTGGCCACCTTCTTTCCTGGGGAGCCTCTTCCAGTGCCCAAACACTCTCTGGATAAAGAACCTTTTCCTGATATCCAACTTAAGCCTCCCTGTCACGGCTTCAGGCCATTCCCTTGGGTCCTGTCCCTGGTCACCACAGAGAAGAGATCAGTGCCTGCCCCTCTGCTTCCCCTCATGAGGATGTCTTGCTTTATTATTTTTTGCTATACATATATGTTTCATTGTATCTTGGTTTTTTTAATCCTCTCATGATAATATCTTGCTTTGAATTACGAAGTCTCTAAAGTCAAGAAGATTCCACAGAAAGAAGGAAAAAAAAAGAGACTTCAGAGGAGACTCAGGCAGGAACATATGCCCTGTAAAGACTGTAAAATCCTTTTTAGCACTGATGAGAGTAATAGATGAGTATAAAATTATAAACTCACAGCTCTTCTATATAAAAATGTCAGAAGAAAGTATCATGGACTTTAAATTGTTGTCTCCTTTGATGTGATCAAAGGAAAAAAAGATTAATTTTGCTTCTCTTATCAGATTAGTAACTAATTGCACACAAAGAATGGTTTTGCTGGAGTAAGATGCTCTTTATCTGTCATTTAAACATTTAAGTTTGCATCTATTTGAAATTAAGTCATACTCTCAAGCTGTTTTTTGTATTTCAATTAGAATGATTTCTCCTCCTTGCAGTTACTATTTTTGTGTTGACTATATTACAGAACTACAGCATTTATCCTTTTGTTTTCAGTGCCAACTTGACTTATTGTTCCAGTTCTGGGATTTTGGAAGGATTTTTTGTTTTGTTTAGTTGGGGTTGTTTTTTTTTATTTTGTGGGGGTTTTGAGCTGTATGTTGATTGTGAAGAGACTTCTGATAGAAAGTTTCCTAAAAACCTGAGTTCTCACTAGGAAGAGGTAAACTTCAGTCACACAATTTTATGGTAGTTTGTGGTGGTATAAATGAGGTGCTAAGTGAGTAGGTATGTGGATCAAGATATGTGCATCAAGTTTTTGGAGTCATATGATGTTATCTGATCTTAGCATTCATCAAAATACACTGCTACGCTTTAATACAAAAGTGTAAAAAATGAAAAAAAAAGTGTAATTTATGCTCATATGCTAATTTAGGCAACTAAAAACAGTGGGAAAAATACTGTGGAGAATATACAGTGTCACCTCAAGACCTGTGAAAGCTGCCACCTCTGTTCTGCTGGTGCTGGATTTGCTTTAAGTCACATAACCAAAAAGAGCTACTGATGACATCAAATCTCTGGAATTATCATCTGCCATCATGAGTTTTGCTCCTAATTGCTCTGATAGCAAACAAAAGCCTCTCTGTCTTGATAGTCCCTTTACAAATCATTAATTGCACCAAGAACATCTGAGTTCTAAGAAACACATTTGCTACGTTCAGGAAGATGTGATGTTCATTTTTCTGTATCAAAACCTATTTTTAACATTTGGTATACATTGCACTCCTTTATTTTTTGAGATGTTCAAAATCTGGACACTAGACACTGTCCTGAATACCTTGACTCTAGGTGGCTCTGATTTAGCAGGGGGGTTGGAGTAGATGACCTCCAGTGGTGCCTTCCAACCTCAACCACTCTGATTCTGTGATTTAACAACAAAATCTGCGAGGCAGCAGCTGGATGACCCCAGCTAGCTCTTATTCTAGGTATGTTGTAGTATCATGTCTTCCAAAAAAAAGTTAAAATGAGTTTATCTTATCTTCATAAAATCATGGAATCCAGCAGTCCTTAGTTGATGCTCAAATGTGTCAGTAGGAACAGTAGTTAAAGTTGTGGGAATTAAGAAATAGCTTCAGACTCAACGTTGTGTTCAGAACACAGCATGTAATGAGATGAAGTCTGATAACTTACAGATCTTTTATTTATAGTTACGATATGCATGTAAATAATTACTGTTTTTTTAAGCAGAAGTGTCTCAGATATGTTTTCTGGCTCCATATTATGTTGGCTGCAGATTAGCCAAAATTTGGAGCCCACAATTTCCTCTGCAGACTATCACAGACATTCCTCTACACAATGGAAAATGTCCAGGAATAGAGTACTGATCCTTTTCTGTTGCAATGGGAACTTGGTTACTCTGAGCCTAGTGGGAGAACTGGATCCCTCCCCTGAGCTACTGCAGATGTGGCCACTGAAGTCATGATAAGTAAAGCTAGTCAACTTCAGCTCTAACGTTTTCAGTAGGTAGATCTGCATAAGAACATCACCATCACTTACAGAAATAGAAGCTTTTGATGAGTAGACTGCAGTGTAATCTACATCAATAATTTATTGATGGCTATGAATGGATTTTCTGCTGCTCAAAACCTCAGTGAATCTTGAGAAGATGTGAAATGATTAGTTCTGTTCCATTGTTCTGTGCAACAAGAAAATAATCTTCTAGGCAATTAGTTTATTGTGGAAAAAGATAGTATGAATCTTCATGAAGTCATATGACAAAAAGGGGGAATGTTTTTAGTGTTTTAGGTTGTTCTCTATGAAGTAAAAAAAACCAGCTTGTAAATACGATTTGATGTCTTTTCATGCAAGCAGAGAATGTAGGAAGTTTTCTCCTTTAGCTTTTGATAAAACAGGTTTTATCCCTAAATTAGCCATGTTAAGTCTTTGGTCTCCATGTGACACCTTTTCTTACAAGTTGAGATAACTTATTTTTCTAGGCATTGTCGTATATGCTAAAGCAATTTGTCTTTGTTGTAAAAGTGATTTTTCACACTGTCAGTGGAATACTAACTGCTGTAGAAATTCTATTTTGTATCTGATGACCTTACTATTCTTTTACAAGATATTACTCTACCTTATTCTACGTGTCCTAATACTACATTTTCTTTCAGACAATTTGCTTATCACATGTTGATTTGATATCTTCCTATCAGAGTTACTATATTTATTCTAGTGACTGATGATTGGAAAGTGTGATACAGGGTTCATTTAAAAAATCTACTACATTTTCTCCTGTGCCTTTTCTACTTCCCTAATAAATTACAGTAATCTGATGATCTTTTTTTCCAAAACTTACCTGAGTTTGCATATATTATCCTTTTCAAAATAAATGTAATTTTGCTGTGATCTTTAACAATCAAATTAATGGGAAGTCTGGGGTGGAAAATGAGCTTATGGTGTCCCTACAAGCAATACTTACTACAAACTGTCCATTAATCTTTAGATCTTAATTTTCTTTCGCTCTTTTTCAGCACATGTAATCAGTATAAAATCTAATTATCTGTTTCCCCTATTGAGATAATTTACAACTACCCTTTCAGCTTTATTGACTTCAGATTTTTTTAAATTCTAATTTAAAAAGTTGTTTCAGAAGAAATGGCTTCCTTTGCCCAAGACACAGATGGATACTAGAATTATAGTGTACTTGTTCTCAGAATTGCATTTGATTATCGTCTCTTGAAAGAATATAGGACCACATGAAATAATTTAAATGCTGGTATAGCTCTGCACGTCTGTTTTTAAAAGTGAACAATACAGAAAAGCTATCTCTGTAGTGGGCTGTTCAAAGAAGTGTTCTATAGCTGCACTGGTTTATTTCAGGAATCCATTGAACACAGCAAAATGGGGGGAGGGTGTTGTGGTTTTGTTTGTTGGTAGCCACAAAACAAAAGTCTAGATAATTTTTCCTTATGAGTCATGAATGTCTAGAATATTTTCTTTTCATGTTGTACTTTATAGTGTGTGCTTTATCCTTTATGTAGCTCAGGTTTGGAAATAAATCATAAGATGACACATTTTTGTCATGCAGATTTGTGTTGTGAAGCACTGAATGTATTGGCTATATAATAGGTATCTTTATGTTTTTTTACTTGTTTTTTTCTCATTTTCTTAGATCCATTTTCAGTCAGTACAGAGTTGCAATGCAAAGCTTCCAAGATTTCATGCCAGCCAATGGTCCCTGTTTCCAATGTTGGCTTTTCATAAGCTGGCTGATTAGCTCTGCTATTATCAGATTCCAGGTGTTAGAAAGCTACTTCATTTGTCTTTTTGTAGGAATTGAATTCAGCTTTAATATCCTGCTGAATGACTGTTATGGAGAAATAGCTCAAATTACATGACCCTGTTGTTTCATTTTCCTCTAAAGCTGAAGTAAGAGTTTCTCTATTAATTGAATGTATTCTTATAAACAATAAGGGAAGCTGTAGGGTGTCATGTTTCCCCATTTATGGATTTTGCAATTAGGGTGAGTGAGTTTTCCATCTTGTTTTGGCAGATGGATCACATATAAGTAATTGTGTAACTTCAGATTTAAGTATATAACATGAATTAAACATAATTCCCTTTGACCTTTCTTCTGCCACCTGCAGTCATACTGAGTAATGAGTACCTTTGTAGTCCAAATAATTTCTTGCATTTTAAACAAACTTATGTCCTGCTGAGTAGCTGTAACAGCCTAGCAGGAAAAAAAAAAAAAAAGTGGATTTAATTATCAGTACATACAGATAAGTCAAAAAAGCTTAACAGAGTCATTTTTAACAGAGAAATGAGACAGCTGGTTGGCTTTTCAGATATTTCAGAATTTTCTAAACGTAGCAGTCAGATCATGCAATGCAATGGCTCTATGATGGGTTGGCAAAAAAAAAATTAATTTGTAAATGTGAAAATCATGCAGAATGATTCCTTGTGTTGAGATTGCCTGCTCTTCATCAGGATAATCCATGACTGGATTAACTAACCAATTAACAGCTTCAAATGGCCTTTGGACTAATTATTTTTCAAATACGCCTTGAAATTAGGTCACAGCAGATGGGTATATTCATGTCTGATTGACATGTAGTTGAGGAGAGAGATATGTGTCTATGTACATAGGTATTTAGAAAAGAGATGCCTCACAGAAATGAAGAACAACAATTTCTGGAGCATACGTTCTGCATCTCTGATTTTTCCTTTCAACTGCCATGAAGGTCCATTTGGTGAGTCAGAAGAAGGCCAAACCTGAACTTGGTTTATATAACCTTGTTACCACGAGCAGGGAGCCCTAAAACACAAGGTTGCCTTCCACAGATAATCTCTTACCCTTTCAGCTTCAGTGTAAGTACATACAGAAACTGGGACTGTATTTTCTGCTCTTGTGAAGATGGAGTAATTCCAGGGAATGTGAGTGTTCGTGATGTTAGCTGGGGCCCTGACACTGTGTCTTGTATTTGAGCGTAAGCCTTCCTGGAGACTCAAATCTTAAAATAAAGCATTGGAACACCTTTTCTTAAGTTAGAGGATAACATCTAACTGTTTGAGGTTGATGGAAATTTCTCCTGACACAATTCAGAATTCTTCTCCAGAAGGAAGGCATTGCTGTCAATGAAACAGTAACCATCACAGTAATATGTTTGAGTCAGTCTACAGACCTCAGAAATAGCTGCCTTTAGGGTAAATAATGCAGCAGTAGCAAAAAATAAATAAAACTCAGTGATATGAGCTAATAAAAAACATGAGAACAATTCTCTGAAGTCCTACTGTGAATTGAGTGGTACTGTCACAGGAGTTGCTGTATTTCAGTAGTAAATATTTTTTCTTTTTTTTTTTTCTCCTTTTTTTGTCTTTTTTTGTCTTTTTTTTTTTTTTTTTTTTTTTTTTTTTTGTAATGGAGCACTGGTGAGAATAGCTTCCTTAATAAAAACGGAAGTACATTCTTAGGAAAGACATTAGTGAGCTCTTCGTATTTTTCTTTTATAATCAGGCGAAGACAAAATTGCTTCAGTTGAGTAAGATGACAGTATGTCAGACAGCTTTTCTCACTCACTTCTACTTTCCTACAGTCTTGCTTCTTTGTGTCAGACCTATTTCCATCTTGGGTGTTAAATGCGATGAAATTAGGAGGTTTTGGTATTCATGTCGTTGTTAGAGCCTGTTAGTTAATATTAAGGTGCTATTATTACTAAGTGAACATGAACTGCACTTTTTAGTTCCTTTCCTGGGGGAATTTTGAGTGCCAGACATATTTTACATTTAGGAAATGCTGCTTGCCATGTTGTTTAAAAATATTTCAGACTTAGCATATTTTTATCTTTCTATATTTCAGTGTCTTTACATTTACATAATTCATTAAAACGTGGAAATTTAAGAAAAAACCTAAGGAGACAATTTATTTTTAGCCATTCTCTACTGTGTTTGGGACATGTTAGGTTTCTGATGAACAGAAATTAATGATGTATAAGTGTATAGCATATGATTCTAAATGGAAAATAACATTAATCTGTAATAACCGTTGTAAAATCATTCTTATATACATGTCTGAATGTAACAGCCTAAGCAAATACAGAAGTTTCGCATACACTTAAGTTGTCAAACCAATGGAATTAATATTTGACTTTATATTTGACATCTATAATACATTGCCAATCCCCCAATATATTTTCTTAAATATTAACGCTGAATATCAACAAAATAGAAGAAGGATGAAATAAGAAAAAAAATAGAAGATAGATTCAGGATGTCAGCTTTTATTTCCGTTTGATACCTACTGTATTTTTTCTGATTATTCTACTTTTATAATAGCACTTAAATTAACTGTAAACTCTTGCAGAGTTTATTTTCCCCAAAGACATGTCAATTCTGTCGTCTCTGAAGAATGAGATCATCCTAAGGATTTGTGTGGGCTGCTGGTGGTGCTAAGCACAATTTAGTATCCCATATCAGGGGGTTGTAAGTAATCTCTGCAGAGCCAGAGGATTAACTTGCTCACTGAAAGTAAAAGAAACTGTTTCATGTTACAGTAAAACACCATTTGACATTTCTGTCTTTTCTTGCGTCATCACCTGTGACCATCCACAGCACTACTAGAGATATCAATTTCCTGATGTGTTCTGTTCACTTTATTGGTGTTCATGCATTAGCTCCTAAGTGCAAATTTATGATCTGTAACTCATCCTGTAATGCGTCTTCCTTACATTTTTCTTGGCCTATGCTTTCCTCGGATCCTCTCATTTTCTCACCTATTACTTTAAAGAGATCATAGTTCAAATTTGACAAATTCGTCCTCTTTTTACATGATAATAATTCCTCGGAACATTTTTCCATTAGTTATTTCTGACTAATTAGTACCTGTGACTGTGACTTCATATACTCTAGCATTTGGTTTACACATTTTAAAATTATTCTGCATCTGTATAGGCTTGAAGAAGAAATGTTAACTGATAGTGAAGGTAGGCTGATACATACAATCTGAGAATTTAGTCCCTAAATAATGTGTCTTCAAGAAACAAAACTCATTGGTTTGTTGTTGTTATTTTTGGATCCATTATTGTTTTCTCTGCCCAGCATACAAATTGGTTAGACAAGCAGGATGACAGTAGAAGCTTTGTATACATGGTAGGATTTCTACGATAATTGATGAGTGCTACTGCTTATTTTAGTGATTTAAAAAATTGTACGTTGCAAGTGAATACAATGTTAGTATAACTATTTGGGGCAGTGTTATTGCTTGTGATAGGCAACATTTGATGGGGTTAAATGAAGTGAAGGTGGTCCCAGCTTTGTAACCTTTCCTCTCCTGGATTAAAGTTCAGATCAAGTAGCTAAACATTAAAAGTCTCTCTTTCTGCCCTCTGCTTTATTCCTGTGCGTGGAAACTATGAGATAAATCAATCACGGGCTTAAAGCTAAACAAGAAATTATTAGTTATTAGGGACAGAAGTCCTGCTGACAGCAGTTTCAAATAAAGGAAGTGTGCAAGTTATGCTCTCAGTTTAAAACTGTAATTGGAAGCTGGCCACTAAATAGTATGCTGTAAACAGTACTGTTTGATTTCCTGTACCCATGGAGCTTATCAGAATTGTTGGTTTTTCACGAGGTGTTGCAAAATTAAAGATAGAACTAAGGTGGATATTTGGAAGAGTGAGTCAGCTAGACTTAAGCAAACATTTTTGTTACACAGCACAGCTGTGAAAGGTGAGACTTTTTTGTTGCATCAGATCTTACACACAGTGTAAAGGTTACCAACCTTACCGATGGACCAGTAGATGGATCTCAAGCAGCATTTAGAGAGGCTCTCCTGATGGGTTTTTTTCCTGTGATCAGCCCATCATTCTTTTGACACAGACTAATCCAGATTTTGAAATACAGGAGGAAAGGGATGGCATAGCCTATTTGCCCTAAGATTGAATTTCCTGTTGCCCATGAAACCATGGGAGTCATGGGGACCTTCTGTCACAACCCACCTCTGGATTATTCTCTGGCTCATTAGTCTGTCTGACCCCCAAAGCAAGTGCGGTTGGCTATGCAGATACTGACAAAGGTCTGGACAGGTATTTTAAACAATCAGGAGGGGCTTTCCCTGGGCTATGGACATAATTTATGTAGGTGAATCCATTGTGGGCATGTCTGTTACTTCACCTTTCTGAATTGCAACTGCTTTTTTATTTATCTGTACATTTAGTGGTGGTTGAAATAGATGAAAATAGTGAAGGTTAAGGAATATTCTAGATATAGATTCTAATTAGCACTATTTTAAATTTGAAGATAAGTCAATTGAGCAATTCAAACACAAAATTTCAAAAAGAACCTCCGTTAATAAAGCCTTTGTCCCATCTAAGAGCTTATACTGTTCATGATATAAAATGTAGCAAGCCAGTAGGGCTTAGATACAACTAAAAATAATTGATTTTTAGAATTCCACATGATTGGTTGTTGTTGGTTGGTTGGTTGGTTGGTTATTTGTAGATTTTTTTCTTGATTATATGTGAAGAGCAGCTAAAACAGTAACAATTCGTGTTTGTCACATAAATGACAGTTTCAGCATACTTAACTAGAAATAATAACATCAATAATGTGCCTACATACAAAAAAAATTCTCTTCTCAGTGGTTTTGTTTTCAGGGTTTATGAGAAATGGAGAACTACTGTGAAATCCCTTCCAGAGACAGGGATACTCATATTTCAGCACTAAGCTGGCACTGTTGATCCCAGTTATTCAAGTATTCTAAAAAAAAATTATTTTCCTCTTAGAAAAAGAGTGTATTCAGTTTTTCATTTATTTATTTTGGATTTTATTGTAACTAAAAGTCCTGCATATTTTTAATTAATACTGTCTGCTTTTCCACATTTCAGGGATACCACTGTACAAAGCCTTACCCTACAACCTTCTGTAAAGGATGGTCTTATTATATATGAAGATTCACCACTGGTCAGTAGTAGCATTTAGATTTTATCTTTGCAAATGTTTTTGATTTAAAGTTTAAAATGTTCGTGATTGGATTTTTCATGGCATAGTGAGTGAGCATGGTAACAAGCATTTCATTAACTTTTATTTGGTCTCATTTGTCACATTTGCTGTGCCAAATGTGAGTAAGATGATAATCTTGGGAGTCTTCACATACAAAATGAGTATGGAAAATAATTTAGTATTAACCTGACACATTCTAACTGGTAGAGTGGTATTTTCCTCCCTCTCCTTTGTAGCACCTCACACCTGCATGCTAATTTGGGCTCGCTCCAAGCAGCTGTTGCAGCCATTCTTTAGTTCTTTCAGCTGCATGTTGGCAGTCCAGGACAGTCTAGATGCAAACTGGCTTTGCACTTCTCTGTCTGCTCTCCAAGTCATTCCCAGTCAGGCTCCTTACTTCCCTCCCTAGCCCACCCCTTCCCATCCCTATCCAGAAGAAATGGAAACACCCACCTTTCTTGTCTCACCTGCCTCCTTTCTGCTGTGATTTGGTCTCAGCTTATCCCTGTTCTGAGTCCCTTTCTAGTCTCAGTGCCACCAAGGCGTCACTGCTGCACACTGAGAAGTCAGTAATGCGGCTCTTTGTAGGGTTTTTGGGCAGTAGTGATATTATGATTCTTTTCTCTTCTAGGTAAAAGCAGTGAAGTTCGGTCATATTTTGGTAATTGATGAGGCAGACAAAGCACCAACAAATGTTACCTGTATCTTAAAAACTTTAGTAGAAAGTGGGGAAATGGTTTTGTCAGATGGAAGACGAATTGTTGCCAGTAAGTAGAGAGAAAGCGTTTTAATAATTTACAGTAAAATGTAACATGTTGCTGGTTTTCAGCAATTACATTGCTCAGTAGAGATACGAAACAGTTCAAATGGATAAATTGTTTATTGCTAAGAAGTTACCAATTAAAGAATTTACAGTCATTTTCTTTACTACTTTTACAATAGCCGTAAATGTTTTCTTAAATTAGCATTCTTGTGAATTTTGCTGAAAAACAAAAAAAACCCACTAAACCCAGCAAAGTATAACTTGACCTCTCTGCTTCTTATTCACCAGAAGAAATAAAGATCTAGTTTGCAAAATTACGATCTTGGTTATGCCAGTCTAGACAGTTGGGGTATCATTTGATCAGGTCTAGAATAAAGATATGAGTATACCTAGGGTCAAATTGTTAAGGGTTTTATCTAATAAAATATTGCATGTGCTTACATTATTTAAATATATTCTACAGGATGAGAGTATCTGTAATTTGATAGAATTTCATTCATCTGAGTTTCAGGAACTAAATGTTTTTCATTATTTTTCAAAAAAGACCATGTTTCAAATGCCCTCTTGCTGCTACTAGACACTATACTTTATGCAATTAGTTTCATTTTAATATTGGGTGTAATGGTTGTGTGTAACAATCATTCAGCACTCACATGGTATAACTGAGTTTCGCTTGTCATTGTAAACTCTAGGCAGGCTTATTTTAAAATACTTTGCTAGCCTGTCCTAATTATTACTGTAGCTTTTTAGGAGCAGTTAAAGGATTCCCAAACACCATATGCACTGGAATCATGCTGAAAGGGAACAAGGTTCTGAGTGGGGCCAGTCTGAGTAGTTTTGGAGAACCAGAGTCTTCACATGTGTTAAGTAATGTATCTCCGGCTTCTTGCAGATTTTCATAGTAACCAGGAGGAATTTCTGTCCTATCTCCCAGATCAGATAATGTCAGACCTATATAAAAGTACATTTTATTGACCATTGGCTTCACCATTTTAGTGAAATTAAATATAAAGATGACAGGTAGTCTGTACCCCAAGAACAGTGGATGCATTTTTATGTTTTTTGAATTAAACAATTTGGTTAAATTTTTGTGAAACAAACTATGAAACTTTAAAATGAAACCTAGAAAACTCAGTTGAATGACATGTAAGAAGCTATTGAGCCTTTTTTTTGTAACTGTTCTTTTAATTCTAAGAAGAACATAATTAGAAGAATTTTCCTTCTAATTCTAAGAATTCTTCTTCTAATCTAATTATGTTCATTCATTCAGTATTGCAAAGCTTAAATACGCCATTAATACATTTTATTTCTTTTCCAGATCATGCTCATGTAGAGGGGAGAGAAAATGTAATAGTTATTCATCCTGATTTTAGGATGATAGTTCTGGCAAATAGGCCTGGATTTCCTTTCTTGGGTAATGACTTTTTTGGCACATTAGGTAAGTGATTCATATTAAATTATGATCTTTAATAGACTTGATTAATAGAATATCTGTCTTTGTTAATTAGATTTCGTGAGGAGAAGGGACCCTTATACTATACTGATACTTTGTTTCATGTAAGACACTAAGGCTGTCATGTAAATTTGCATATCTAATATCTGAAGCAAACAGCTGTATGTGATCATATGTGTTCAAACTATTTTGTTTTATGGGATCTGGATGGACAAGGTTATGGGAAATACTTGTTAATGAGTGTATATAATATAGAAATACAGCAAAAAAATTACCTGTAAGCAGCTTGACACCTGATGTCTCTCTCAACTGCTCGCTATTTTTTTCCCCAAATCAAACAAGCCACAGCTCAGGTGCTGTCCTGTTTGGTACAAGAGATAGTAGCTTGATGGATGGTTTCTTTCCTTTCAACAGTAAAGGCTACTGTATTTTTTGCTGCCAGCACTATGCTACCTGCTTCTTAATCCTCATTTGCCTCTCCATGCGTATATGATAGCCTTAGTGAAATACATATATTTGACAAGGTACTGAATTCATCTCAGTCTCATGTAAGGCTGTCCAAATTTCACATCAACGATTTTCGTATCAACAGAAGCCTTATGTTGGAAAGCTCCTGGTAGGTCCCAGAAATTCTGTGTGTCAACAAAGATTCCCTAGAGCTTCATGTCACAGCAAAAGCAAGAATTTAAGTTGCATAAGGGCAAAAGGTGAAGAATCTATTGGCCTGTATAGTCCAGTGTTAGTCTAAGTGGGCCTCTGGCCAGGTTTTGACAGTGTTGTTACACGATGGCTGTGAACTGAATACCCTCCAGACTCCACTGACTGTATTATCTATGTTAGCTTGGCCATTTAGGTGCAGGGACCTTAATTTGTGTGTGTTTGCCTGTTAACTTTGGCCATAATGCTTATTCTGCAAGAAGTAGCATACTCAAAAAGCAGGTGCAAACCCAGTTCCATATTACCTAGTAGTTCTTTGTTTTTCCAGTGTAGTTCCCACTGAATGGACATTCCATGTCTGAAACTCATTGGCTCTGAATTTCACCAAGATATGTTGCCCCAATAGGATTTATTGTATTTCTTTTTCATGGCCTAATTTCCTTCCTTACATGGACCTCTTAAACAAAACAGATTATCCCAGCGTTACTGCTCTTGACCCACGTGGCAGAGGTCTGGTTGAGATTTTGGGGATCTTGATTGATACTGTTTTTCCAGCTTAGGGTCTCTTCTGCTTTTAATTCAAATCCTTTTTCTGCAGGATCTGATCATGCTTCTGCAAAGTTTTGTACAGCTGTTCAGACACTTTCTATGAATAAACTCAATTTATGGATTATATGATTGGGATCAATATAATGCCAATGTATGGAAAGAATATCTTGCAAAATTTCTTACCATACTTCAAGACAGGCAGGGAGAAAAGATGAGATAAATTCAATGTTTCCTTTAGACCTCTTAATTAGGTTTGCATTAGGGCCTTCCTGCATTTCAAGATTTCCCTGCATTCTGTGGTGTTTTGAAGGGGTTCACAAATAGGTTCCATTCAACCAGTTATGTTTTCTTAAAATCTTTTTCCTCTTGTTTCTGCATTCATTTGACTTGTGTTTCTTCCTGTAGTTCATTTCTCCCTCATGATATCAGCTTTATTAAAATGACAGGAGAGATCTCTGTGTTTCCAGATGTTTCGATGTTCTTCGTAGCGTATACTTCACATTTTTCAGAGTTTTAACAACTTGGTACTCAGCATTCTTTTGAGTCACATCTTTTCTATTAAAGGCACAGTATTAAAGGGACTGTTGTGATGCTACTTCATTAAAAATTACTTCATGCTTTTTTTTTTTCCTTTGTAGGGGACATTTTTAGTTGCCATGCTGTTGATAATCCCAAACCAGAGTCAGAACTGGCAATGCTTAAGCAATATGGTCCCGATGTTCCAGAGCCGATACTGCAGAAACTGGTAGCTGCTTTTGGAGAGCTCAGGAGCTTAGCTGACCAAGGAATTATTAACTATCCCTATTCAACTAGAGAAGTTGTGAACATTGTAAAGCATTTACAGGTACAGTATGTCAGATTTAATTAAAAACTTGAGCTCATCAATACTAATTTTTTAATGACTGAAGGTTTTAGAAAAAAGATGCCATTATTGTTCAAGCATTTTTATTTAATTCTTATGAATCATATTACATTCTGAAAGAAGCATCATATTCAGATGTTCATATAGTCAGAGGGTAAGGATCACAGATGTACATGGGCAGATATTTTTTCTGCATATTTATTTGTAAATAGAAAAAAACCCTGTGAGTCTGTTTTTCTACTGTGTGAGAAAAAATCACATACTGTGAATAGTGTGCAATGTTCTTATTGGCCCTCACTATAAAATTCCATATTCAACATACAGTACTTCCAGAACAATGCAACTGTTAATTTTATTCTGCTATAAAATTTATTGGTTTTATCGTTTATTGTGAAAAAACAAGTTCATGCTGCATAACAGTAATACATCACTGGTGGATTTTTTCTAAGGAAAATGCAAGATGGATAACTACTCATCAGGAGAATATGTAGGATTCACAATTACTTCCTACACACTTTTAACTGTAAAATTGTGAATTCTGATTTAATGATTATCTGGTTTTTTTTTAAATATTACAGAAAAGTCTGACTTCTGTCTATAAATTGAAGGATTTTTTTTTGCCTGAAGTATTTGAAACAGAAAGTGTCTTAATGCATTTTGAAGTAGCTGTGCTTTTATTTTGTTCTGTTTATAATCATTAAATTGGTAATTTTTTGATTTACTGACTGTTTCTTGAATTATTGAATCCTAGATTTTTTTTTAAGTAGTGGAAATTAATGTAATTAATACAGTTAGAATATAATTTCTCACAAATTTTGACCTATTGCTTCTGTGTTTTATACTGCGTAGTACAGCAGGTTTGCATTATGGTTTTGTGTTTGTTGTCATGAACATATTCACAAACATTAAACCGTATACACAGACAGTCAGATCTTGCAGGTTGAAATTACTACCTTTAAAAGTCTTCATCTAGATTTCCATGGAGGACAAATTTTTGTGCTCTGTGGCCTCTAGAGTGTGAGAAGGTCTTAAGACAAATTGGTGCTACTATGATATCAATAATATAAAGAAAAAACAATGCTCTGTAACTTTGTACTAAGGGTTAGCAAGATTCAGACCTAAAGGCTGAGGAATCCAGATAAAACATAAACAAAGTAGTCTATTAGGATCCATTACATAGGATAGGTGTTTGTTTACCAAGCTGACAGAACATGTATGTGCTGACCTCTAAACACAGTTATATTCAAAATGACAGTGGAAAAATTTCAGAGTTGATGAGCAGTTGTTGTGCTGCTGAATAGCTTATGGTTTTGATTTTTTTTTGTTAAATTAACTCCTTTTTGTCTTCATAGTTTTCTGCTCTTCCTAACTCCCTTCCTAGCTTCTTTTTTTCATCATCTGTCTCCAAGTAAGCTGAAGTTATACTGTCTTCTGTTAGTAACTGGTGTGGAAACATAAAACTTACTTCTTCTTTTATTTGAGCGTGAGCAGCATCTAATTGAAAATTGAGAGAGCTGCATTGCTAAATGTCTTAAGGGCTCTTACTCTCTGCATCTGTCTCCTTCACTTAACCAGATTAGTACAGTTACCTCAACCTGGACATTGGGTGCACATCAGTAGAGAAGTTTTCCATCTCCTAAGCTTTCACCTCTTTCAAAGTGTAAATATCCAAATACAGCTCCAACCTGCAACTTTGATTTGTTTTGTAACATTTATTTTCAAGATCCCAGTCTCCTAGCAAGAATGCAACATTTTGTTTACTGTAACTTGTTTTGCAATCTGAATAATGAAAAGACTGGGAGTAGCCAAATGTAAACAATGAATATAAACATAATGGTTATTCCAAAGTAAGAAACTTTTAGGTCCTCAGGTAGAGAAGAAAGAGGAAGGAGGGAAATGAGTCAATAAAATTGCTGGTCCGAAGGAAGGAAGGAGGGAAGTTAGTCATGTTGTTAAACAATTTCCCTTACACCAGTTCCATGGCCCTGCTCTCTTTGTACTATTGTGTTGATTTCTTTCACATAATTTTGGAATTTTTTGCTTCTGTTAAAAAAAGGTTGGATGTTTTGGAGGAAAAAATTGCTTTTGATTGCTGCTGTCTGAGAGCACATCTGAGCATCAGGACTAGTCAGTTAAAAATACTCTGATTGCTATGGTATCAGCATATTGTTAGGCTAATCTCCAACTCTGACTAATTGTGTTCTGCATGTAGGATATACATAGGGAGTGCAGTTACAAGATTATCCTCCCCTAAAGATTATGCAAGCAGGGAACATATAGTAATTTAATTGTAGCTTGGACACTGTGTTCAGAGTCTAGGTTGCCTCTATACTAACTTTTTCTTAGGGAAGGTTTTTTGGTGAAGCTCAAGACACCAAACTATTTTGAAGACCTGAAACTTCAGCAATAGGGAGAGTTATCTAATCCAGGTATCCAACTTGATTGCTGCAGCGTTTTCTCCCTACATACTGTATAGGGAATTTTGCAGCTCTAGTTGGCAGCTGACCTGGATACACACTTTTTGTCTTGCTCACCTCCAGTCCTCAGATTGTCAGATGTCAAAAGTCTTTATGTTAATAGTAGCTTATGGGCAAGCTAAGAAGCTCTGCTCTTGCTCTGTTGGGTTACCATAAGCTGCCTGTAACCAGCGTATGCTATGGCTGCTTCTCTGCAATCTAATATGCTGTTTTTCATGAGACCTTGGTAGATGTTAAACAGGAAAGCCACATTCATCCAGATAAAATGGCAATAGGTTTTATACTAACCCTTTTTTAGTTTGGGAAAGCTGAGCTTTTTTTCTTATGGGTTTTCTTTCTTGTTTATATCTGAGATTGCTTTCTAATAGTAGGCTCTAGTATAACAGTTTTCAAACAGTAAATTTTTAAGAAACCTTCTGGACCTGAAGTCTACTAATCATCAGGCTTTAAGACCTATTCAGTAAGTTTTGTGGTAAGATAGTGCCTTTTTTTTTATTATTTTTTAAAAAAATTTAAAAAAATTTTTATGTTCAGCCTAATCTCTAAAGGAAACTAGGTTTATCAAATTACAGTTTGTATCCTTTTCTCCCTTTGCTACCAAACACACATCAGTAATAACTTTTTACCCTTTTGGCCAGCCACAATGGATCTCAGTTATCAATTTTCAAAGATAATTAGGTTTCTGCTGGTTTAATCAAAATCAGTGGCTATGTGACAGAGGGGAATTGATTGAAATTGCAGAGGGAGAATTCAACTTTTGCTCGTTTCTTTTTGGGGCAGTGGTAGAAGTACATGTATGGCATATTTGAATTAAGATTCTCAATTTCTACTAGAAAATTACAATTTTGCTCATAGATTTTACACAGACTGTAGTAATACATATCCTCATGGAATGTTAGATCCATAAAAATATGGATTTTTTGCCAAGTTGAATGCTGAATCAAGTAAAGCATACAATATATAAATAAAAATACAAAATTGTTGAAAGCAAAAAACGATATTACTTATTATTTTAAGGAATAGCCAAGAATCTAAGCTGTGAAAATAATCTAAGGTACACAGAGAGGTGTTATTCATAACGGGAAGAATCAGTGAATGAGAACCAGACAGACTGATAAGAGATCAATATTTTCTCTAGTAATCTCATTTTAAAAATCAATAGAAACCAAATTATCTTTTTTTAATATTCAATTTAAACCCCAAACATTCAATCTTTTTTGGGCTTTTTTGTATTTTTCTTTTTTTCCCTTTGAGTGAACTGTCATTTCCTTTCTCCAGTAAGCAGTTGTCCAAGCAGTTATTAAAGAGGGGTTGGATTTGTTCTGGTTGAAACAGGAGACTTGTGGGGTTTTTTAATTACTGAAGTAGAGGACCTTTTGAAAAGTGGCTTGTGTTCACAGAAGCCATCAGTTATGCCTCAGGAAGGTTTTTATGATGTCCTGCTGATACAACAGGCATGGAACTATTGAGGCAATTCATTGCAGAAAAGGGTATTGATGTCAGAAGTTATGCGATGATTCAGAAAACCGCAGACATACTTGGAGACTTCTAGGGAAAACCAGATATTATTTGAAGTACTTGACCAAGGCTAATGCAGTATGTAGTGCAGGGCAGGTGAAAGCATAGTTCTTGAGTGAATTATATAGCTTGGTGCCGGTGTGTTGGTTGTGCTTTGCACTGAGAAGAACAGACAAAATGCAGTATTTGTCATATAAATATTGTTTCAGAATGATGCTTACTTTTGACTCCAAGGTGCCATTAACATTATACAAGTTAGTACTTTCGCTACCAAACATTGTTGCAAAAATTTCAATTTACCTTATGTGTGAAATGTTTATATAGGGTTTAGTTGTAAGAACCGATGGGAGGAATTTGGGGTTTAGTACCTGTTTCATTCAGTTAGAAATGGACATTGTAACAAGGTTGGCACAGGCGGTGGAACAAATTTATATTATCTCATAATAACTTGTATTTTTCTAAGCTGTCACGATGCAGAATTTCTAATAGGTTCCTCATAGGAACACAGGTTTAAAAAGCAGAACACAGTTCAACATGCTTTTATAGGAACGCTACTATTAAAAGAATCTGTGCCATGTACACCACAAATAAAAAAAGGTTTGTACTGCTTAATTTAGCAGTGGTATTCTAGTCTATCACAGTAACTAGCTAATTTTAGTATTGTTCATGTCACAGGTATTTTAATACCTAGATCAGTTATTTATAAAGTTGGGAAAATATTAAACTCTTAAGGCTAATGTTTGATTAAGAGTACAGGTCAAAACATTTCTGAAAATGTTGTTTTCTTCTGTTTCAGTTTTTAATCAGGACTCAAATATCTTTTAATACATTTATAAACATCTCTAACACTTGTCTGTTTTTCAAGTTCTTTTTACCAGTCTAGCTCACTAATGGAGAAAAAACAATTAAGAGTACAACTTCTTAAAATACCTCTTCACAAGTTTATGTTCATTACTGTAAATATGCCATACTGAGATGGAAGCATCCAGGTTCTTGTCTGAAAGATCTAGTATTTGAATGAAAGGCATATGAAGAAAAAGTGAGACATTTTTAAATAAAAAGATTCTCACTCCCATCTCTTGCCAAAAAAAAAAAAGATTAATCAGTTAGGTGGTAAAGTTCTAGCATATACAGCAAGCTGGTAATTCTTTTTTAAAATTCTTTTTATTTGTTTTGCTCCATTTACATCTGTGGTGGGCTGACCCTGGCTGGATGCCAGGTCCCCACCAAAGCCATTCTGTCACTCCCCTCCTCAGGTGGGAAGAGAAAATATAATGAAAGGCC
Source organism: Acanthornis magna (assembly GCA_036785705.1). Classification (NCBI taxonomy): domain Eukaryota; kingdom Metazoa; phylum Chordata; class Aves; order Passeriformes; family Acanthizidae; genus Acanthornis; species Acanthornis magna. The sequence continues at coordinate 24,009,787 of JAWUZG010000090.1, forward strand.
TGTAGATCAAGATAAGGGCAGGGAGAGATCACTCGCCAATTACTGTCACAAGCAAAACAGATTTGACTCGAGGACATTAAATTTATTGCCAATCAAATCAGAGTAGGAAGATAAGAAATAAACATAGATCTTAAAACACCTTCCCCCGACTCCTCCCTTATTCCCAAGTTCAACTTGACTCCTGCCTTTCTCTATCTCCTCCCCTTCAGTAGCACAAGGGAATGGGGAAAGGGGGACTGTGATCAGTTCATCACACATTGTCTCTGCTGCCACTTTCTCCTCACGGGGAGAACTCCTCACTGTCTTCCTCTGCTCCAGTGTGGGGTCCCTCCCATGGGAGACAGTCCTCCATGAACTTCTCTATTGTGAGTCCTTCCCACTGGCTGCAGTTCTGCAGGAACTGCTCCAGCGTAGGCCCCTTCCACAGAGTCACGAGTCCTGCCAGCGAACCTGCTCCAGTATGGGCTCCTCTCCCCATAGGGCCACAAATCCTGCCAGGAGCCTGCTCCAGTGTGGGCTTCCCACAGACAGAGATTACAGCCTTGTTTCGGCATATACTTTCTCCATCTTGGGGTCCTCCACCTCAGTTGCTTTCTTAATCAATGACATCAGTTTCTCTGAGTGGTTTTGTGATACTAAAAATTCTTCATTTCTCCTATTTTAACTTATAGAATCACAGAACAGTCTGGGCTGGAAGGCACCTAAAAGATATTCTAGTTCTAACCCTGCTGCTGTGGGCAGGGACACCTTCCACTAGACCAGGTTGCTTAAAGCCCCATCCAGCCTGGCCTTGAGCACTTCAGGAATGGGGCACCCACGACTTCTCTGGGCCACCTCGTAACTCACTACCATCATAGTAACAAATTTCTCCCTAATACTTGATATAAATCTGCCCTTTTTCTGTTTAAAACTATTCCCCCTTGTCCTATCACATGCGTTTCCAGTCCCTCCCCATCTCTCTTGTAACCAACCCCTTTTAGATACTGGAAGGTGTTATAAGGTCTCCTAAGAGTTTTCTCCAGGCTGAGTAACTCTCTCAGCCTGTCTTCACAGGAGAGGTGCTCCAGCCCTCTGGTCATCCTTGAGGCCATCCTCTGGGCTCACTCCAGCAGGTCCATGTCCTTCTTATGTCGGGAACCCCAGAGTTGATGCAGCACTGCAGGTGGGATCTCACCAGTGCGGATTAGAGGGGCAGAATCCCCTCCCTTGCCCTGCACTGCTTTCTGTGCAGCCCAGCTCATGGTTGGCTTTCTGGGCTGCAGGTGCCCATTGCTGGGTCATGTCCAGCCTCTCAGCCTACAGCACCCCCAAGTCCTCACCAGAGCTGCTCTCAGTCTGTTTATCCCCCGGGGGTCCTGCACTGTGTTGATACCAATGGTTGCTCCAACCCAAATACAGGACCATTCACGTGCCCTTGTTGGACTTCATCAAATTCCTGCAGCCTCCCTTCTCCCTATGTCCAGGTCCCTCTGTTCCATCCATGTTAGCTGTACCACTCAGCTTGGTATCATCTGCAAATTTTCTGAGTGCACTCAATCCCACTGTGTCATTGATGACAATAATAAACAGTCCTGGTCCCAGTACAGGCCCTCAAGGGACACCATTTGTCACCCTTCTCCATCGGGACCTTTAACCATTGACCACTACCCTCTGGATGCAACCATCCAACCGTTTAATTCCTCATCCAGAATAATCAGTCCAGTGAACAAAACTTCCATTTCTGTTGAAGATACTAACAAAAGTCTGATCAATATTTGGAGTTTTTTGAATGTATGTAGCACATTTCAAGTAGTATTTTTCACTAAGAAAAAAAAGTCTGTGAATATCAAGTGAATTTCTGTTTCTGCTGAAATCCATCATGACCTAAAATATTTTTTGTAAACCAAGCAGTGTATCATCTGCTTCTCTATATTCAACATTAAGAGTCAGAATTCTGAAATTAATTATATGGGTGAATTATATGAATGTGTATTTGTGTCAGATGTTCATGGTTTACAGAACGCAAATTTTGAAAATACAGGCTACTATTAATTACATTCTCCAATGATTGCACCATCTTGTTATGTGCATAATGAAAATAATTCTGTAAACCATTAATGGTGTTTAATATTGCATAATTGTCACATGCTTTTTTTTTGTTTAAATCAAGTTTAGTGTCAGTAACTTTATTCTGACTTAAAACGATGCTCTGGAAACGAAAAGGAAAGATTACTTGAGCACTTGTCTGTCAAGCAAAGTTACTGTTACAATTATTCATTTTAGAAGTACATCATGATATGCTGTAGCTTAATAGATATTCACTAAAAGAAATTTGGGGGTCTGTTTCTTTGCAGAAATTTCCATCTGAAGGACTCGCGAATGTTGTTCGAAACGTGTTTGACTTTGACTCCTACAACAATGAAATGCGTGAAATTTTATACAACACTTTGCACAAATATGGGATACCTATTGGAGCAAAACCAACCAATGTACAGCTGGCCAAGGAGTAAGAATAACATAAGATATATATTAAGAAGACATGTTTCTCATGATCACTTTTTATACTGTGTTATCATGCTGCTAATTGATCTAAAAACAGCCTGGAATTCTTGGAAGTTAATCTTCCACTGGTTCAAATTTATAATCTTCCAGATAAGTTACAACAATATAGATTATTTCATGATTGAATATTTGCTCATTACTAATATTTAATCTTTAATGTCCATGTACATATGAATAGCTTGTAAGGTAAACAGGTATATCTTAATAAAGGGAAATACTTGTTTCTTCTCCTGTGTTTTTAATTGAATTGCAATACACTTCTGTCCTGTTACTTTTCATGTAAGTCTGCAGAAAAAAAAAGTCTTCAGTGGTAGTTGGGTTTTGTCTTTGATGCTTGCAAAGGGCTCTACAAAAATATTTCTTCTGAATGGGGCAATGCAGATAACCTCCAAGAACTATTTTTGTATGTGTCTGTTTGTATTACCAGTTGATATATTATACCATATACTTCTTTTCCAGGGGTTAGAGTCAAAACAGCTACATTATGTAGTAATGCCCTCCCATCTTCAAGACACCCCCCACACCCTGAAGGAGCCTTACCAGAAAACTGGAGAGGGACTTTTTACAAGGGCCTTTAGTGACAGGACAAGGGGGAATGGCTTTAAACTAAAAGAGGATATCTTTAGATCCAATATTAGGAAGAAGTTCTTTACTGTGAGGGTGGTGAAATGCTGGAACAGGTTGCTCAGAGAAGTTGTGGATGCACTCTCCCTGCAAGTGTTCAAGGCCACATTGGACTTTGAGCAGGGCTCTGAGCAACCTGGTCTAGTGGAAGGTGTCCCTACCCATGGCAGGGGGGTTGAAACAAGATGATCTTTAAGGTCCCTTACAACCCAAACTGTTCTATGATTCTGTGATTCTGTGAAACAAATGTAATACATTCTTCTAAAATTCACAGAAAACAGGCTTGAATAGATCATATTAAAAAGCAATGAGAAAACTTTCTCTGTCTTGAACTCTAATACATAATTTATTCATGAAGAAACAAATATTTCCCTTTCATGGAGAAAGCTTATGGATATATGGAAAATTGAATTTGCCACATGACATACATACTTTATATTTGTTAAGGAGGGACTGATTTTTATGGCATGATGTATTGATAGTGATTCTGGTGCCAGTGACTGAACACTGGAACAAATTGCCCACAGAGGTTGTGGAATGTCCCTCACTGGAGATACTCAAGAACCTTTGGGTGCAACCCTGTGCAATGTGCTCTAGGATGACCCTGCTTGAGCAGGGAAGTTGGAGCAGATGACCTCTGTGGTCCCTTCCAGCCTTACCCATTCTGTGGTATTAACTGTCCATGTGTAGGTTTCTCCTGCTGCAGCACCACTGTTATCATATCTAACATCCTACTTATAATTATTAAAAAAGATTGGCAGTGTAGTGCCTGTGGTGTACCTTTTAATTTTGATGACAGGACTATTACATGCCTGGGGAACCAGCACTTGCGCAACTCAGTGTCTGTCAAATTGACAGAACACACTTGAAACTCTTGCAATAATTTCTTTGCTGAATGTCACTTGGTAATTTCTATTTTAAAGAATTACAATGTTTGTCATAGTTTTTGAGGAATTTGCTCTTTGTATAATTTTAGAAGTATTAGATGTGGGAGAGGACTCTTTAGTAATGAGACAATCAGAGGTTTAGGAAACATAAGAGAAAGATTGCTGTAATTGGGGACTGCTCAGTCTAGAAGTGAGAAGATAGAATAAAGATGTAATTATATTGAATTAAGGATAATCACCTGATCATTTTGAATTCATCACTGAGGTTTTATAGGACAGGTTACACCAGGATGACAGACTTACAAGATCCCCACAAGATGCTCATCAAAAACTTCAATAGACAGGCAGCTACTGTGAGCGCATACTTTGTACGCTGAAGGGAGCAGAAACTATGGGAGTGGTTCACTCACAACTGATAAAATCAACTTTTTCTTATATCTCACCATGCTGGGCTGAGCACCAGGCTCTGATGATGTAGCAGTCTTGGTCTCAATCCCTCACTTGCATCCACTACAGCTGGTATTTCAGGTTCTTACTCCTCCACTGCAAGACAGCTGTGATTTTAGTCATGAAATTATTCCTATGGAGCTTGTAAGCCACAGGTAGATCTCCCTGAATTACAGCCTTACCTTTTGGGTTTAGGCACAGTTGATTCTGCTTTGACATTACAGAACATTGAGATAATCTCTCCAAATCTGTTCCAGCCCATATTGCAAGCTCCTGTGATGGACAGACTCATTGAGGTAATTGGGTATATGGTGTTTCGACTACTGCGGAAAAGGTACTGGAGTACCGACCTCTCCTTTTGTTTTACATGAATCTGAGAATAGGATAATGGTGTTAATCTAGTCCAGCCCACTTCCTTCAGAAAAAGTGCAGGTTATTCTAAAACCGTATCTCTTTTTTTTCCATGATTTATGCCTGAAAACCTTCAGAGATGGAGTTCTATAACCTCTCAAGGCAAGTCAGTCTTGTTTCTAAAGAGCATCAGCACTAGAAAGTCACCTCTCAATCTTCCCTGGTTTTAAGGCCTCTGTTTGGTTTTATTTTTCTTTTATGTTCTTTGTCTTTACTTGATTTGTGTCCCTCATTAAGTATTGGGTGTGAAACCGGTCAAGTTCATTTTTGCTGAAGCCAAGTAGAGTAGTAGGAGAGTAAAGAACAGAAATGTATTTTTTTAAAAGCCCAGTATGTTTCCATTTCCTGCAATGTTTAACTCATCTCTGGTTTTCTAAACATAAATCTCCGCATCCTTTTCACAAAATCCTCCATAGCTCTTACCCTGATTTTGCATTATGTGATCACTTTTCTTCACACTTACGTTTTTCTTACTGTATTGGATTCTTTCAGATTGGTTTTATGACACATCAAGATCGCTTTCTTATTTTAAGCTTGTATGCCTACCTGCTTCTAGGCTCTCACAAGCTGGCAGTCTGAAGGTGTGATTTCTAGGTGTGATTTCTATGTTGTTCTAGTGACAGCAGCATATCCCCACGGATGACTTCTGTGCCTCAGTGTTTTTTTAGGTAGACTTTAAAGACTTACTGACTATCATAATAAATTGCTCAGCGGTTCTATTAAGTAACGTGAAAACTGGGATAATAGTCCAAACCAATTCTGCCTGGGAATGTTAGTCATACCAACAGCAAAATCATTGTATTAGAATACAAATCTTGTACAATTTGATTTTGCAATGCAGGAGCATTTTTAGGAGATTCTATCATAGGAAATTCATTATAGTGAAATGCTGACTCCTTTATAAAGGTACTCTGGCATGTCTTGGATCAAATGATTTGTTTATTTTTATTTTAGTAAGCTTTGGAGAAGTCTGTCACCTATTACTTAATTGAAAAGAAAACTTATATAAATCAGAATTATTTAAATTGCTGCTGCAACATAACTGCTGTAAATAGAGACACACAAGCAACACTCTACAATACAGGGTCTCAGTAGAAGAAGTATTTAGGCATGTATTCAGCTGAAATTGCTGAAATCCAGGGGAAATTGAACTGATGCTAATTCCTTACAGGAATTTGAGATTAAACTCTGGAATTAATATACCTAATCTTGGTAGGGAAGATTAGATGGTGTGTAATGACCATTTCCAAAATAATTCTTGCAGTAGTTGTTTTTTCAAGAGAGAAATTAATTTGTTGATACTAATTTATTTATTAGCAAAATTAGTACCATATATTAGACCTGTAAAGGAATGCTTTACTTGGGCTTTTTGCTTTCTTCAGTTGTCATTTTTTCCCAGTTAGGATAACCATCTTCAGGGCACTGATATGTTCGGTATTGTCAGGTGTTAAAATACTGTCTGTCTCTCCTGGTACCACCTGTCCACTAGTTTATAAGTTTTATCAGTATTGTATGTAAAGCAGATGTTTTATCTATGACGGTTTGCCAAGAAGTAGTAGGTAAAATGAATTATTCATGGTACTAACTCATTATCTTTCTTTATGTACAATTACATTTTGTTTTTCCCATTGACATCTGTTATATCATATTTGTCTGAATTCATGTCAATCTGCCATTTTGGTGCACAGTTCAGACTATCTTCGATTTCTGGGTAAAATAGCATTTAATCCTAATTTTGACATTTATCCTTGATGAAATTGCCATTCCATATTTTTCCTCCTGTCACTATTCACTTCCAGGTGCTTGCTATAACTTCAGTATTTGTTTTATATGAACTGGGGTTTTTTATATGTAATGTAAATATGTACATTTTAACAGCTTTGTTTTTCTCTGAGACTTCTTTTGTGTTTTCCTGGGTAATCTGTAGTTAATTTTTGGATATGTCTCATACCATATGTATCTCTTGTCAACCCCGTGTGTTAAGGAGCCAGTCGAGAAAGAGGGGTCTGCATTTGACTATCAGGGAGCAGGAGTTCTAACATACAACTGTTCTGAATGTCTACTGCTTATACTTCAAACCAAAATATGTTTGGATAAATTATGGAGAACTGGTTGGCAAGGAATTTTCCTGATTTCAAACTGTATCTTACTTAAGTCCAAAAAGGTTACGTGGGATGGAAATCTTTTCAGCTAGATGGAGCACAGGCTGTTACTGGAGGCTTGAATAACACATTCTGTGCCAGCACTGAGCTGGTTTACAAGATCGTATATTAAGCTGCTTTGTTGCCTGTCATAGTTCGTGTCCACAGCTGTACTAACATGATGTCTGGCAGTGAAGAATTTGCTTTCAGTGGAACTTCAGTTTCACAAGATTCACAGCCATCTTCCAATATGTTCTCTGGAAGCTAAATAAATAACTTTATAAAGCAGATTCTGTTGACTTTTTGAACACAATTGTTTGGTGATTTAGGATTTTTGTTGTTTGATCTTTTTTTTAAAATACCCTAAAATGGATTTATTTTCTTGAATCAAAAACATGAAAATGGAAAGGAATTGTGTTCAACAGGTGTCACTTTGAAAAGTTTTCTAGGAGCACAAGAAGATTATCTTTTGACAGATCATTTCCCCTTCAATGGCTGTGCGTGAAGAAATTCAGGCTAGTAGTAATTTTTTGTAGAATTGCCCCATCAACTGTAAGTCTTGTGCAATCACTTTTCTGAACAAAATGCCTGCTTATATATATTTTTCATGGACAGCAGTAATCCTGTAGAAAATTGGGATTTAAAATTAGAAGTGAATAAACATAAAAATAATTCTGGATTTTCCTTAAGCAACAGGCTTTGACAGATCTATAATCAAAGAATTGATCAGGAAATATTCCTTAGAACTTTCTCTTAAATCTTGGTTCTCTTACAAGATTAATGCAGTCTACCTGTAGTTTTTTGTTCTAGAAACCCTTTCTAGCTTTTGAGGAAGGCAAAAATCTTGGATTCCTCTGTACAGCACAACTGCGGAGACCAGTGGAGCTTTAGTTCCATTCTTACCCAGCCACTGCATATTTTTTACCTGTTGGATCTCTGCCTTGCAGATTTTTGCCAGTGTTTACATTTTCATTGTATTCTATCTGCCTTTTATGTAAGTGTTTGGTTAATTAATCTGAAATACAGCAGTGTGGCAGGAGCATCTAATGAAGTTTTTTACTAATACTGTCACTTCAAGTTGTTTTCAAAATTTGCTTTTTATAAGTCCTGGGAAAAGAAGGTCATTTCCTTTCTTGGATGTGTACTATACATATTCACTAGCAGAGGCTGTTAAGATGTGTACACATTTTCAGTGTGGACCTGTTGTTCCATTTCTTCTGGACTCTTGCTCCCTCCAGAAAGTCATTCAGGAGGCAGACTGATTGTAAGACCTTGATGCCACCGGCTTATTTGATATTCTTAGTCTTTCTTAGACCAGATTTAAATGAGAGAGCAGTGAGGTAGCGCAAAAAAAAAAATTGTCAGGCCCTGGAAGAATGAGATCCCTATTATTCTTGACCGAGCTTTGTATTATGAACTCTGCTTTCTGTTTATTCTGAAATTCTGATCTACATTTCCCTCCTCTTTGCTGTTTATGATGTCTTGCTCTGCTGCCTCAGAGAAACAAAATCATTCAGAAACAGGGAAGAGAACAAAACCTCAAAAATCTAGGAGAAAGGAGAAATCAGTTTTCCTGAGGGAAGAGAGGAACTATTAGCAAAACTATTAGCAAAGAAAATCTCCAGAAAGCTGAAACAGAGTGGAAATGTTTATTTGGGAATACAATCTGTAATTCTGTTGCTATGAAAAGCAGAGTATTTGGTTAGAGCTTGTTATTAACATATGTTTTGTTTTAAATTTTAATAGCTATTCATGATCATTAGTAAGGTTGTTGATTTCTAGGATGTTGTCCATGGGAGTAATGTGTAAGGAATTAAAAGCAAAGTCCAAATCCTTGTGAGAGCTGATGTTCCACTGAGCTAATGGGAAATAACTCTTGCTGATTATAGACGTATCAGGGATTATGCTACTCAGAGTCATAGAGCAAAAAGAAGTCTCCAGGGTTTTTTTGCCCACAAGACAGCTTGTGGCTCATGACATAACCAATGCTTTGCCAACAAATAATTTAGAAATACAAATGGAAGCCTGAAGTAAAATTCTAGCTCATAGACATCTAAACTGCCATTTACTCTAGTGACTTGACTGATTGCCTGTTTTTCTGGTTGCATGAATAGATTCATCTAATAATTTTTTATATGTTGAAATACTGCATCATGAATGTTTTTTCCTAATGGTGTTGAATGTTGTCATTTGCTATGTGTTGTATGTGGGGTTTTGGGGGTTTTTTCTGAATCTGGCTTCATATCTCTTCTTCATTTGGAAAGAATTTTGGCTATACTAGCTAGGTGTAAAGAATGGAAAAATGCAAAATGAAGTGAGGAAAAATGCAAAATTTATCACTCTGCAAACATAGATATCTATTGATATTTTTAGTCAGGCAACAAACAGACAATGAAGACTCTCCTGGTTCTTTGACTAAGAGAGGAAATTTATGAGATGCACTTTCCTCATTACATGTCCCAATGGCACATTGCTGGCAGCTGGCCGTTTATTTATCTATAAGCACCAATGATCTATAGCATCCAAACCATTTTCTGTTCATAAAACAGTGTCTTTGGCTGTCCGACTGCCTTGGCAGATGGTACAAACACAGAATGGTGATGGAGGCTGAGTGACTGCCTGTGATTTCTGGCTTCTGATTGCTTGAGGTTTGATGTCAATGTACCATTAAGAAATTTTAACACATCTTTCCTGAATGAGTGGCAAAGATTCAGGGATATCTGTATTTATTCCCTGACTTTTCCTTTAAGTTCTTAGGGGGAAAAGAAAATAAAACTAAAATTCCCTAAGTTTCTTATAGAGGCCAAATGATTTTTTTTTTTTTTTTTTTTTTTTAAATTTGGGATCCCTTCTTATTCTGAAAATAATCTAGAGAAGAAATCAAACAAACCTCTAATATCTGGAAGTGCCAGGTTGGTTAATGAGGAGAGGGAAAATAAGTTTAACAGTAGGACCAAGCGCCATCAGATAGGACTGAAGACACCAAGCAGATACTTTTAACAAACAGTCTAAGAGAACTTCCTTAAAATAGACTTTGAAGTTATTTATAGAAACTGGGAGTAGGAATGTCTTCTATTCTCTTGCCAAGTCCTGTAGCTGTACAATAATGTGCAACAGCATGTAACACAGAATACTGTTTTGATAGGAGATCTCTTTAGGAGTGACTGGTCCCAAATAAAAGAAGCCAAAAGTTATGAGTTTCTTAGCTTGAAGGTATTCATGCCAATTAATGAAGTCAAACTGCATTCAGTGACTATAAATCACTTCAGAGGAAAGAAAGAAAAATTGCGCTGTCTTTATTTTGCTGTGATGCTATGTTGTCACACATCAGCATTTTCTTTTCCTGTATAAATGAGCTTTGCTGTGGTCCACATATTTCTTCCTTAGATAAAAGGTACAGAAATGAGGAAATTAGACCAAGGCAAGCAAATGTGGCTTTTGAAGATGTCCCTGTCCTTTCTGTAGATTGTACTGGCCAGAAGGCGATGGGTTACTCTCATGTCTGTATTCCTTTGCCTTTGTTGATGTGAGCAGTGGTAAAATAAATGGAAATAATTCACAGAGCTTTCATTGCATGGTTAACAAGCCACAGTGTTTACTGTGCTTATTCTGCTGGTCTTTTAAAAGAGAAAGCCACTGACAAAGAGTTCCTTTAAGGGGTGCTCTCACACTGCCTGATCTGAATAAAACAAAGCAAGAGATGGTTTGGATATATTTTGCTACATATCTCATATAATTCAGACTGGAAGACTTTTCCTTTTGAGGCCATATTATGTGCATTACTTCTTCTTTAATGAAACTGCTTAGGTTGTGTCTGTATTAGTAGTCCAGAAGGCTAAAATTTTTGTGATTTAAAATGTAAAAAGGAATGAAATATTTTAGCAAGGAAACATTTTCTGCAAGAGAATTTTCAGAAATATTTTGTTGGAAAAATGCAGTTGTCTAGATTATTTACTGCATATCGCTTATGGTTAGTAAATGTAAAAATTCATTTTTTCCTACATTATTTGACAGACTGCCATTACCAGATCATAAGTTTATGGGCTACTGGAAAGTTGATCAGCCAGGAAATGCACAACAGAAAATGCTGTGTCCATCAGAAACTCAAAAAATAGATGTAAAGGTTTGTCTTTTAAATTATTTTTTAATTCATGTAATACTGTTTTTATGTATTGGGATGTGAAGAATCTAAAATGCGATTAATTTCTTCAGGAAAAAAGAGTGTATACAAGGTGTGGTCCTTGTCGCTTATTCTTGGAGTTTTTACACCAACTAGAAAAATTACCATTTCTGTATACCTAGCCCTCACAGTGTAAGATGTGCTTGAAAATCAGTAAGTTTGGCCAGAAGTTCTTGGAAAGAAGTTTTTATAAGGATATTGAAAATACCTTATCTGAAAGAACTTCGTAGCTGTTTTGGGTGATTGGGGGTGGCCAGTTACAGGCCCCAGATCTCAATTTTTGGCTAAGATCAGAGACTGAAAAGAAAGCTGTTTTCTGTTTCTGTTTTGCATGCAGCTGAATTCTTATGGGTGTTTGGCACTGCCAAGTTTGAGTCTGAACCTTTGGTACAATTTGGTCTGCTGCCAAAGTTTCTGAATCCTTTCCAGCTCTGAGTTCTTGGCTTAACTTCAGTAATTATTACTCCAGTGAGTAAGGAAAAACCTGTACTTCTAATGTGGTGTATGGCTGAGATTTAAACTTTATATAATAAGAAATTACCCTTTAATTTATTTGAAACAGAAATATTCTGGTATTTTCCTTGTATGAATTTCGTTTTATCAGTACATGATACCTGCTTCATTCTACTAAGTGATAATGGTCCCAAACGATTGAAAGACTAAAGGAGAGAGGCATGAGGTTTCTATATTGTAAAGGAAATGGTAGCATGGACATTCAGAGAATTTATAGAAAAGGCATTTCCTTTTCCCTTTAATCTGTTTAGTAATAAATAAAAAGTAATTTAGGACTTGTTTGTTGTTAATAGTATTACAGCGTGAAGAAGACTTCTATATTTTCCTAAAGAATGGGGAGTAGAGTATTTTAGGAAGCCTTCATTGTTATTATTTGTTTTAGGGCCCTGTGCACTTAAATATTCAAGGTTTTCCGCTGGAACGACATGAAGCCAGGTCCATCAGTTTCACAGAAGAACTTGCTTTTTGGACACTGCCTTTAGATGAAATTAACTTAGTCTGCGATGTCACGGTAACAAAAGGTACAGTAAGAAAAGCTACTAACTTTTGTAATGATCTACAGTGTTACAAATGGGTAAATTTGTAAGTGCTTGCTAATGGCCAGTGGCAGAATATAGAAGGGCAATATGAGGGATTTCAAGTGTAGTAACAACACTCCAGTGCATTTACAGTAGTGTGTATTTCGTGATATGCTTACAATAGAATATAGGAATAATACTAGGAATTGTAATATGGGAATTAAGAATATGGAGTATGGCATGGACTATAGGAATAGTAATTTATCTTATTCCACTTTTTCTTTAAACAATAGGTGAAATACAAAAATAATCAGCCCCTGAAACTGGAGTGTGATTTCACTGAGTCATTGTGGTCATTGTAAAGATATGCATCTTTCTCAAACTAAGGAAAATATGTATAATTAAAGTAGAACACAGCCACAAAATTGCAAGTCTGTTAAATTTGCGTGTTCAGCACTGCATTATTTCACAAAAGCGCTTCTTTGACTTCCCCTCTCTCAATTCAGCTTTAATACAAATCTTTTAACTTAGAGAGTACTGTGCTTTTTTCCCCTGTGCTCATACTGATTCTTTCTCACTGGTCCAGACCTGCCTTAGTTACCTCTGCAGCTTATATCCCAGAGTGAATTGCACCATTGGGAATATTCATAAATGTTTTTAGGGTTCATCTTTAAGCGTGTCTAAATGTTATTATGTATTATAAACAGATCATTAATGATTAATACTGGAATGCTGTTTTCTACTTGCAGTCCAATTTATAAATACATTAGCAGACTTTGATGGCAATGAAACAAAAATTGGGGAGCTTTGTTTTGATTTCAAGAATTGTCTGAAATTATTCAGGAAGGTGGTTTATATGAAAAGTTCTGTACAATGTTTTCACTCAATCCATGTTTAATTATTAAATACATGAATTTAAAGGGAGAATGGGATAGAGAAAGAAGAAGAACAACCAATATTATAAAGAAACAAAATCAGATTAACATACCAGCAGCTGGGCAGACACTGCAGTCATGCCTACACAAATGTGTCTTGGACTACTTGTTTAGAGTTAATAGTGTTGTGGCAAGATTCTGCCTGTTAACATTTAGTTAATATCAAGAGATTGTTTCTCTTTATCTCCCTTGTCAACAGTGGTAATTTTTGAGTACTTTTTGCTATATCATCTGCCAAGTTTATGACATATCTGTTTCTAGAAGAGAAATGCACAATGTCAGCACCCTTTAACTATTTTGTTTTCTTATTTCAGAAGAGGAACATGAAAATGTTCTTTATGTTACTACATGCAATCCTGTTTCCTTGTACTTCATGAACATTTCTAGTAAGAGTGGATACTTTGTGGATCTTTATGACCTCTTCCCAAGAACAGTTGGAAGTGTCTGGCAGCCTTTTGTGACTGTGGCACCACTGGGAAATCCACTTAAAGGTCAAGTGGTTCTGCATGAAGAGGAGGTAAAAAAAATGAAATTCCAGCTAAATGAGTAGTCATGAGCAAAGCAGAATCATGAGGGTAAATCACTGGGGACTCTACCTCTATAGACTGAAATAGCCTGGGCAAGCCTAGCTCCTGCTGAATGGTTGTTTTGCGTTTTTTTGGCTATACTTGTAGCTTGGGAGTTGCCTTCAGCTTTATTTTTTATATGGAGATTTTCCTCTTGCACTCTTTAGCTGGACAATGTCCTCTTCCATTCTTGAAGCTGAGTTCTGCCTGCTTATCTTCTCTTACTGATAGAGGGAGATCAGCCTTTATGGGAGAAAGGTGGAGAGTGGGTCAAGTTCAGGAGCCTCAGTCAAACAGCATATGTTTGCAAAGTGCAAAGTACAGAGTAAAGCGTTTTATGTGAACTTAAGTTCTGCTCCTATCTCGTCCCTCTTTAACTTTTCAAATAGTATATAAAAGAGACACAAAGTAAAATGAGTCACAAAGTAAAATGCTGCTTGTGTTTGCTCCATACCACTCTTTTTGATTTGTTTTGTGAATCCTTATATTTCTTGTTCTGTAACTTGTGAAGTGTCGAGACTGGAAGGAAGACTAGGTAAGCCTTGACATCAGCAATGCAAATTGAGAACCACTGACAATTTCAGTGTTAGTTTGACTCAAATGCTTTTTTAAAAGACAGCTATTGCATACTTTGCACTTTCCCTTACTATCTGTGAACTGACTGTAACATCTCCAATTCAAAATTTCTTTGCTCAGGAGTGGGAAGAGACAATAGTCTCACATGCTGCTGCTGTTCATGTTTTAACACTATTAATAACAGTTTATTATGCTGCCTACCAGTCATTGAGGTGTGACACCGGCATTAAGTCTGGTCATTATTGTTGGCTGGTTTTTCTTTTTTTTTTAATTTCTTCTGTCGATTTTTCAGTAGGTGAGATACTTCAGTCTAGAAGAACCTTTCCTACATTGAGTTGGGGTGTTAATAGTTTTCAGTCATTTCTAGTGTTTCTGCAATACTGTTGTTCCAGGAACATTTGTCAAGTGTTGGTGCCACTTTCTGGTGTCAAATGCTACAGTTAAGCTCAGTGCCTTATGAAAAACACAATTCTTCTGCCTTTGGTGGAACTACCTGTGCAGGTGCAGCTGCCTATTAGATAATTTTGAAGGCAAACTGGAAGAAATGTGATTCTGAGGTTACCTGCTTGTTGAGCAGGTACAGAAGTACCATTTGGGCTATTTTGAGATGCACATAACACATTTGTTTGGTTCTAAATAATTCTTGGCTTTCTTTGGTGATGACTTTAGGAGACTAAAACAGATGGCAGTCTGTCTTGTATCTAAGAATTATTAGAATGTCTCACACTTTTTAATACGAAGACAGCAAGATTCTTTGCTTTCTAAGTCTCCAAAATTCCCACCATATCGTTTTTAAGCAAATCACAGTGGTGTTTGGTGTCAGAAATTAAGGTTTTTCTGTGAAGCTTTAGGTAGTTATCTTAGAGTCTGGTTTTGCCTGTCCTCATGGAATATATTTTTCACTGATAGTATAATAGGTATATTTTTCAGACTCTGAAACAAAATTTATTCTGTGGAGAGACTGTGGTAGTTTAGTGTCCCTTTCCAGATGACTTCAGTCACACTGTAACCTCGTGTTTTTCTCTGACAAAGCTTAAATATTGCCAATTTCAGACTTGCCTTTCTTGGCAAGTGCTACAGGTGAATACATCCTGTCTGTAAATAAGCCTGTTTTACATTGGAAATTAATACAGAATTAAAATATTCTGAATGTTTTGCATTATCTTAGGACTTTTTACATATTTTTACCATTAAGGCAGACCTTACTCACTGTTTGTGAAAATACGTTTCATTTAATTACAAACTTGGTTGCACAAAGTTCTATACTTAGGACACCATTCAGCAGTGATTTTAGACTTCTTGAGGACTTACGGAAGCAACTTGGACAGAAAACAAAAAATGAAGAAAAATTATTCTCTTGTATATTGCATGCTCGTATCCATGGACTACATTGGTAATTTTAGGATTGGTTTTTAAGTGAGGCATTAAAACACAGATTAGATGAGTGCTGCTGTTGTAGTCTTCACGGCCACTTAATGTTGGGGTTCAAATGTTGGGATCTCTAGGTCCCACTGAATCACAAGACGGATTCTCAAGTTGTGTAATTTTTCAACATAGAGCTTGGTTTCATTCCTAACTCTTCCTGCAGTGGAGCCATGGAAAAATTACGTGCTCTGTGCACCTGTGAAATGAGGTGGATGTTGCTGTGTTTGAAATTTAATCCATTATTACTGATGTTAGCAGGTAAGCATGTGGTCTAAGATAATCGTCCAACGACCTTCTGTATTTGCTGGGAGAATGAAGGTGACCTGAAGAGCATTTCATCTCAGCTAAAGTAGAACATGTGTAATTGCCCTCTGGAAGTGCCTCTCTCCTTCCACTGGCCACAGAAGGAGCCTTGATGTATAGTAAAGATGCCTAAATTTGGGTGTACTAAGATCACTGGCAGGCATAAACTCAGAACCTGCAGCATTCACATGTTAAGAAAAGTAGATTAGTGGCACATCTGCATTTTGGGCAAGGCTACAAGAGTTAGCTAGTTGTGCCAAGGGTGCATCAAACAAAACAGAAAAAACAAGTAATATAAGTAACATACTTGATGCTTTAGAGATTCATCTGTGTGTAGTTGCAAAAAGACTAAGAAGTATTAGCAATATTTGTAGAAATAAGAACTTGCGTTTATTAAATAAAAGGGCCACTTGGCAGCTGCTATTTGATAAATAATATAATCCTTTAATTAGACAAGCAGTTTTCCCTGTTTTTTTCTTTTAATAAAGGCCTTTGGAGATGAATGTTTCTGACTAAGTTATAAAAAAGAACAATTTTAAATGGATGATAACCTTATTGGAAAAGATGAAATGATGATATTGTGGCTCTTCAAATAAGCTTGTATGTTTTATCTTGTTCCCAGATGACATCCATCTAGATTCAGTAGAGCCCTCCAGTGAAGTAAAATGAAAAATCACCATTCCTTCCTGTCCTTTTAAATAAAATTTTACTGAAAGTAAACTCCTCAGGGATTTAACTTAATGGCACAAATGGGAGATTTATCTGATTTTAAGCCACATTTACATCTTCTTGGAAGAAAGGGTGGATGATTTTATTCCTCATGGTGGCCATTGGTCTCAGTGAGTGCAAGCTGTTTTGACACTTTTTTGTTCAGACTAAACTCATAGACTTTGAAAGGACTGTTCAGAACTCAAGTAACTTCTTTGTAAGATGGGAATTGCATTCATCTTTTCAAAGCAACAATGCCTCTGCCATCTGTCCTCCCCACAATTACTTCGGGACCTACTCTTATTTCCTGCTGAAGCTTTGTGCCCACTGTATGCACTTTCTTTCTGCATCTATCACTTCTACTGCTCAGAAGGAGAGCAAGTACAGACAGAAAATCATTTTGATAACTTCTACACATGATTTTATATGGGATTGTAAGAGCAAACTGCACATGGAGAATTGATTTGCCTATAAATTAACAGCACACCTCCAGGTTTTTTTACGAGCGCTTTACTGTGTTGAAAGGCTACAAGTGGACAAACAAGAGTAACCTACAGTCTACCTCAGGGAGCATAACAGGCTTTGTTCAGGCAGTGTCCTGCCAGCATCCTTTAACTCTGCTTTTATCTTTCTTGGTCAGGAAGTGGGGTAGGGAGGGAGGGAAATGCTTTTCCCTGTCCCATGTGCTGCTGCAGTTCTGTCAAAGCTCTCTGATAACAAGGGAGTGAGGGAGTCTGTGGAGCAGAAAGTGACACAGAGATCCACCTCATTTGCCGCACGTAGAAGATGGCAACCATTTTTTAAAAGAGGACTTCTTTTAACAGTTTGTTATCTGGCCTGAAGCACAAGTGAGGACCTGAATATGGAAGTACCAGTAACGTAGTAGTAGTAACTTCTCTAACCTCTAGTCCTCATAATATTCTGATGTATGTCTTCAGAACAAAGGGTGTATTTTCTTATTTTCTTCAAAAACTAGTTCTTTTCTCTTTTTTGATACTGTATAAGACTTTCCTTTTCTATGGGTACACCTTGTAGTAAAGGTTTGCTTACATAACAATGTATGCACCTTCTGCAGAATGGGAGAAGGCTCATTTTCCATAAGCACAAAGCCTACACCACTACTTGTTTTTCTCAGTTCACTGAAATCTCAAGCACAATAAAGTCTCCTGAATCATCTGGAAGACACCACTTGCATTAATTAGAACACCAGTAATCTACTTGCATACATTTCCTTACCTCTG
The DNA here is from genome assembly GCA_036785705.1 of Acanthornis magna. Taxonomy (NCBI): domain Eukaryota; kingdom Metazoa; phylum Chordata; class Aves; order Passeriformes; family Acanthizidae; genus Acanthornis; species Acanthornis magna. The sequence goes on from JAWUZG010000090.1 coordinate 24,027,803, forward strand.
AAGATATGATGGTTTGAGCCTCAAACCATAAATTCTTGCACAGACATTTTCCAATTGTACGGGATGAACAGTGTGTTAATGTTTGTATCTGTGCCTAATATTTACAGTGTCAGGATTGTTATGTGTCTCTCACTCAAGGGATCCTTGAGTAGCTCTAATAGAAAAGATGGGACAGGAGGCAACAGGATGTATGATTACCCTGCCAAGCTAAGGATCAGCCTCAGTCTGAAGCTGACAGCTAAGAAAAATCTGCGTTTGCAAGCTTACTTGCTCAGGACATGAGCATCGAGGGCAGAAGAGATCAAAACTGACAGTGAATTTGGGGAGAAGGATACAGGAATGTTAAACTGAGTTATTTTCACTGTCCCACTCTGAAACTTCCCCAAGCTCTCCTGTCTGTCTGCAAAACCCAAAGGGACAACTTCCCATACGACCAAAATCTAGCAAAAATCACAGCCCTGTTTGGTTTAAGAACTTTTTAGAGGAAAATGCTGGTTAAAATAAAAACATCAGTAAGGAAAGGGAAACTTTGCAGTAACTAAAAATAAAGGCACACCACTTCACAAGATTGGTTATTGCATCTGTCCAGAGTTTGGAATTCCAGACATTGGGGTCGAGAGGTCGCCCAGAGGTTACTTTTCTCCCAGTCAAGAACAAACACAGCGGAATTGCACACCAACGTCTTTTCCCAGCCCACTTGAAGAGTTGCCAAAGCTGCTCTTGGATGTGTTCACAAGTGACGCAAAAATCTATTCTTAAACACAGACAGAATATACATCAGTCACTTAGCACAGAAGGAAACCATTAACATCAAAAGGGGTGGAGTAGAGAAGCTTTTTATATTACCAACTGCTCTCATAAATTTAACACTAAATGGAAGAATGTAATTGATTCATATGTGTTCTTTATCTCACGTGGAAGGCTGATGCTGTTACAGAATTATATAAATGAAATATGGCAGAAAACCAAAATCCAAAGCAAATGTCCTATTTTCTTTCCTCAATCACATTTCTATAGTTTCAGTTCGGAATACATAAGCAAGCTTCTTTTTTTAGAAATATTGAACTTGAACTGAAATTCCCAAATGCTCCAAATAACAAGATAATATTTTAAATGCTTTACCATATTTAGCTTCAAATTACTGTAATTGTTAAAGTTAACTCTCACAAATATTTCTAGTGAAAGTATGAAGAGTACCCAAAAAGAACAAAACTGCTGTGACTCAGATTGTTTGTATTTGTTTTATTTAGGGGAATTTGTGGGAATTTATGTTTTACTTCCTTAACGTCTATCGTGCGTTATTGCACATGTTGTACGTAGGCAGTTTACTTTTAGTAAGTCCTTGCAGAACCTAATGTCCTTGCAGAACTGAATGTTTCCTTGAATGGCAAACAAAAAATTGAACCCAAGGCTTAATTAACTTGTTCCTTTGTACCTTAAATTTCATTTGATGCAGTTAAGGTTGGACGTGAATGACTAGTGTCTTGAATTCTTAGTTAAACACATTGGGAGCAGCTATAGTACTTTGCAAAAAGAAATGTTTTAAAAGCTCCCATCATTTGATAGCCTGTGTTGACCCTTGGGCATTGAGTAACAAAAGAGAAATCTGAAGAAGTTCAAAATTGAGCGCACCGTATTTTCATGTGATACATGGAGATTTACACCATCCCATCTGCTTCTGGACTCCATCCCCTTGAGTCATTCTGCCGTCCTACCTCTGACACAGCTATCAGAGTGTGCAGGTCACAGAAAGATTGTCACGCCCTGGGGGATTTAATAGGCTCCACAGTATCAGAAGTATGAACTTGGAGAGAAGGTAACAAGCTGTTTCTTCTGTCACCAGTTTGTCACCTTCAGTGGGACTTAAGCAATGGGTACAATAGAAAAATGGTAAGAAAACATAAAAACTGAAATGAAATATTTTAGTGACTTGACAAAACTAATTGGTATGTCTCTTACTTGTAGCTGCATCTTAGACATGTCAGCCATACTAGTCCTGTTCCTAGAGGTTTTGCAGAATGTGAGATGTATAGATAAAATGTTACGGAAAAGCTGCGATATCATTCCAGCCCTTGCATGTACTTAACCTCTTCAATTTCTCTATCAACTTTAAAATGAACCAAGAAAATCCAGCTTGCATTTTGCAACAAAATTTAGATCTTTTCAAAATGTCCTAAGTGGCTTGAGCTGCAAAAGTGCTTCATATAGATTTGTTGTGGTCTCTTATAAATGGGCTTGAGATGTACGTGGGTCTGCTTTTCACTTACAGAGCAATGTTGTGTTGTTGCTGGATACGAGCAATGGTGCCCTTCGCCGACTTTTGCTCTCACCAGATTCTGAAGAATCTCCTAAGAGAACATCTTGGTGGAGCAACAAAGAACAGATGGTGAGGAATAGCACCTGCCCCTATTATACTAAGTTTTTTTAAATGTCAGTATTGGAAAAACTGCCCCAGGATCATTAAGTTTTTCCTGGTTTTACAGCCCGAGCATTTAATTGTTTCCTCTTACGTATGTTTAAATGTCTTACACATAAAATAGCATTGTTATGTAATATTGATATGAAAAATTTAAATAAATTGTCTGAAGATATGTATCTATAACATATCCCTTTTTAGGGCTAGAACTGGAAATAATGGAACATTTTGTTACAATTAATTATGTCAAAAATAATGAACTCAGTTATGATGCAATTTATGACTAGGAACAAGACAAGCTAGATAGCATTTTGAGATGTAATTAAAGCTGTGGATTCTTCTAAATAAAGGAAAAAAACTAGTACACTTTCAGAGGAATCAGGGAAACTCAATGTGACTAATCTGGCAAACACTAATTGCTCTATGATGTATTTTGTACAGGGCAACTACAAAATGTGCCGAGAGTTTTCACACAAAAACTGGCTGGTGTTCTACAAAGAAACAGGGTGAGAGTAAATTATATTCTTGTATTAAATTAATTTATATCAGATCTCCTTGTGTATACCCCTATCTGACTATTCTTTTCTTGGCTTCCAATTTTATAGAAACCACCTTATTGTACTGGATGTATTGGAGGGTCAAACTCACACCATCTCACTTCCGATCAGCCTGAAGTCTGTTTTCCTGGTGGCTGAAGACCGGTGGCTCTTGGTGGAAAATGAAACAAATAAGTTAGTTCAGCCTAGTTTTCTTGATGGCTTTATTTCTTGTTTGTGCCTTGTTTGTGTTTGGGAGTTTCACTCCTGGTCTCAAACTTGTTTTTTCTGTTTGTGAGACTGGCTGGACTTAAAAAGTGGGTGTTTAAGATGCAGATTTTCTGCGAAGAAAATGCAGGTAGGCTTTTAGAGTAGGAAATTAAAAGGATATGGCAGCTTCTGAAAGTCTAGACTAGCTTTCATCGCTTGCATGTTAATACTGATTTTACTGAGGTGGTAGTGATGTTTAGAAATGAGAATGTCGGTGGACCTATCTCTGGAAATACCACCACATTGTCCAGAATTAGTGCCAGCTTCCTTTACTTTTATGGTCCCATGAAAGAAATGTTACACTGCTGTCTCATTTTTAGAAATGCACAGCAAATAAAACTATGTAAACAGTAACCAGAAGACAAATCTGCCACTTGCTGGCTTACCCTTTCCTATCTAACAGATGTTTGGGAAATTATATTTAGTTTTAGCAAAAGGTGTTGATAACCTTGTTTATATAAATGTAGAATGTTTTCACTGTTTCAGAAGCTAAAAGTCCTTGTGTAGAGTTACAAGTTTAATTGGCAATTATTACAAATTTGTATCCTTTACAGGAAATTTCTTTTAACCAAGCGTGCCCATATGGAAGCTCAAGACAGTGAGGTTTGCCAGCTGCATGCACTGAGTGAAGAGCCAGCTGACATGGGATTTGGCTTAACAACAGGTATTGAATGCAAGCTTGGCTAGGTCCTTTTTTCTTTTTTCCTTTTCTTGTTATCATTTCTGTTTGCAGCTGCACAAACAAGGCTCTTAAAGGTCTGAGTAACATTCTCTCCTACTCTGTTTTTGTCCACCCCTTATCATGTTTGGTTAATAACAGCAACTTTTTCACATTCCATGCTCAAACTTCAAGTTGTTTGAATGAAGCATTTTTGTTTAATTGTAGTATTCAAGACCCTCAGTCGTGGACTTTCTGCAAACAGGCAAGCATGTAGAATGGAAAAGGAAGAAAGATGACTAGGCAGGAATTAGAACAGGAATAGGAGGGAACAAATAAGTTCCCTAAGGTTAATGAGTCCATGCTGTAGACTGTTGCAGGTCTGCTACTCAGATAAGCTAAAAAACATTTCCTAACCCTTAGAAAAATACAAAACACCTACTGTTTAAACAGAACAAAAGTCATAGTTTCTGTAGTTGTGTTGATAGTGTGCAGGAGGCCATTGAGGTCATCGCACCTGTGTTGAAAGATAGGGGGAATTTGATCAGTAAATTTCCCAGATTGTGCCAGGCATTGAGGCATGTCTTAGTTATGGAATAAGGCAGAAATCTCCAATGGTCATCATTCTTCCTGGTAAGCTATGTCTATCTTCAAATCTGGTAGCATTTTCAACCCTGAGCATTTGATCACGGTGCACAAAGTCTTTAATCTACTTGGTTTAATAAAACTGCAAGTGCATGTGCATCCCACGTAATAGTTTATAGGTTTTGGCCACTGTGTATCAGAGAGACAGTGGAAACAAACAGAAAAACCACTTTATATCTCTTAAAGACAGAACAAGCTAGCATAAGTAAGAAAAATTAGATTAACACAGTGTAAACATGGTACAAGCAAATGATATTGACAAATAATAGGGCTTATTTTACATAAACAGCAACAAGGTGGATACCAAAAACTAACCATAGCCTAAATATCTAGAATCCTTTTTAACTCTTGTACAGTTTACTCTACCAACTTATCAAGCCCCATCAGAGAACAGTAGTTTCCTTCCTCTTGCTACCTTATTTAGAAACCATTCTGGAGTATCATTCTGCAGATGGATAGAAATGTTATTATAATTTCCATTCTCAATATATTTCTGGACAGTTTATTGCTGCATGCTTTCTGTGCTATTTTTATCCTCTGTTATCTCGTTTCTTGTCTTCCAATCTAAAATGTTACCATATCCCTTGTCCACCTTTTCCCAAATCATCCAGCAAACCCCAAATGTAACATCTTCAGCGTGTTCTTGTTCTTTGAGGCAGAAGCTGCGACAGGAGAGCTGAAAAAAAGGTAGACCAGTGTGGGTTTACTTCTGACCCAGACCGGTTATCCTTTGAGGGAGGAAAGCTTTTCTTACACTGCCATGTAAAAGAGATGGTCTGCTCATCAAAGTGGAAAGACTGCAGAACTAAAGATAGCAGGTTCTGACTCTGTTGGTAATTTGAGGCAAGGTAAAGGGCTCTTACAGGTGCACAGAATAAAATTCACTTTTCCTTAGCTAAAAGACAACCAGACCATTATTTAACAGAAATGCATTACAAGCAGCATTATTTAAAGTGCAAAGACAGCAAGAGAGTCACCAAGAAATGTCACTTTGACACTTACCTTTGCAAACCTGTGTTTTGCCTTCTGGTGCATTTGCATTATAACAATTTTCAGTGAGATCACATGCTGTTCCATTTCCTAGGCTTCCTGCTTCATTTGTACAGTAGAGGGCAAAGTTAAGTGGCATAAACAACTACAAAGCTAGTATTTCCTGATTTTAAGTACTTAACTTTACAAAAATAGGATTACTGCTTTCTTCTCTGTGTTACAGTGTAGTATAATCAGATCTGCTTTTTAGTAATTTCATGCACAAAGTAATAGCAGTGTTCTGTGCTCAGGACAGATATAATATAGTTTCCTATTGCACATCTGGATTTAATGACTTTCATTTTGTTTAATTTCCTTGTTTAGTGTCTGAATCGTGCGTGCCTCATGCAGTTTCAACTGACCAGCTATCTTCAGAAAACCTCAGTGCAGCTGTGGGACAAAAGATCAGCTCCCCCAACAGGATCTTCTCAGATGAACATAATTATGCTACTATTGTTATTGGTTTCCCGGACCTCTTGGTAAATACTCACCATTATTATACAATGAAGTAATATGGTCTTGTTTATTCTGTAACTCATTAAGTACCTGTTTACCAAATTGTTTGGGAAAAGAAGGGAATGACATTAAGGGACAAATTCATGTAGTGTACACCATTTGTTAGGGTAGTCTAATCTAGAGGGATGTCAGTGGTTTTTTAAATTATAAGGAATGGGACAACACAATATCTAGCGTAGACAAAATTCATTTTTAGTAAGCTCTAAACAGTGCTGGGTAGAGTAATATTCTCCAAATTATGTGTTTTTACAGTTTTTTTATTAAACATAACCACTGAGAAAAAGGATATCAGTATAATTTTGAACTGTTCAGTGTGAACTTTTTGCCCAGTGTGCAGCAGGTAGCAAGACTAGATTTAAGAAAAAGGAAAAAAAAGATACAGAAAATGGTAGCAAAACTATAAAGCCGCTTCACTGTTGAATAATGTAGCTAAGTGTAACTACTGCATATAAGTGTGCCCACTGCCGTGGCATGGTTAGAAAAGGAGCAGAAAGGAAAGTGAAACTTAGCAGTGTAATGATTAGGCCTGTTGCAAGGAGTAGAGATAAAGACAAGGAAAATAAAAGCAGTGTGTTTAATTCTTTGGACTTTTTTTATATTTGCCACTTAATGATACATAAAAAAGGTAGTGATTATGGAATAAATATGTCATGTTGGTTTAATAAATTGGGGCAAATTAGAAAATGTAAGTGTTAACAGACATGAATTTTGGGAAAGCTAAATCAGAGAAGAAAATTCTTTGAAATCCAAAATTATTCAAAAACACGTTTTTGTCAATAAGACAGTCTTTGCAATTAGCTTTTGAGTTTTCCTTGGTTTGGTTTTATATTACCATATTGTTTATTCTAGCTTTTTGTATTACTTATAATAGATGTGAGTTTATTGCTGAAAGAGGGAGGTGGTCTAGAGGAGGGAGTACTAAACATGGTACACACTTCAATACTAACGCACCGATGTGGGTGATGAAGCATATTTGGCTCTGCCTGATTTAGACTGAGACCATCTTTCTTCATACATAGTTTTAGATGTCCATGTGAATTTCAGAGAGGGAGTGCTGAGGGTGAATGTAAGAGTGATGGGGCAAAACTTCAGATTGAGTATTTAGTGCTGGTGGTGTAGGTGTTTAGTATGAGCAAGGTATCTGAGCTCTTACTTGTAATGGCAGTGCTCAGTTTACCAAACACTGAGATCTTCAAGATGTTTTTTTTCTCCAGGCTCTTTTGACCACAGTGGGAGATGAAGCCACTGGCTTTCATGTGGAGACCTACACTTAAATCTCTAAACCTGGAGCTAAATCCCAGCCTTATTGCTTAGCTTTGAATTTATTTCTGAAATATCTGTTTGCATTTATCTATATTAGTGGAAACCTAACCGTTTTTTACATTGTTTGTTTCCAGATTGTTATTTCAATGCTTTCCGTTCCTCATTGAATTAAAAAAAGGAAAAAAAGAAGTCAATTCAACTTCAGATATTCTGAGCATCTTAATGCCTAAAAGTCATGTAGATGGTTTGTTGGTTTTCACCCCTATAGGAGCTTTTGATGACAGAATAATCCAGGTCATTCCTTGTCATGTAGTAGCATAAGAAGTAACCACAGTAGCCACATTTGATTTGAAATTAAATAAGAATTGGAACTTATCAAGAAATATTTGCTCTTAGGCTTAATAATAGTAACATTTTTTTCAGTAGACACCTTCTCTTTTGCAGTCTCCCAGTGAAGTGTATAGCTGGAAAAGAAACTCCTCTCTGAGTCACAAACGTGCCTCTCCTTCTGATCCATTTTATTATGGAGCCCAGAGGAAAACAGGAGCTGCAAAACAAACCAATTGTGTAACTTTATTGGCCTCTAATCAAATAGTCAGAATTTTAGCACCTGGAGATGTGCCTTTGAAAGACATTTACCCTAAAGGTAAGAGGTTCATATACTTGTACTGCAACACACTTGTTTTTTGTTTTGTAATTTGCAATCACCCATTAATTTTTCCAGAATATTCTTAAATAGTCATAGAGCAAGTATTTGAGAAGGAATGAGTGTAGTTACACTTAGTTTTAAAATTAATTTGGATCTTATTAGCATGCTCAATTACACTTCTGGGGAATTAACAGGGTGTCTACACTGTGAATATTTCAGTAGATGGGATTTCCCCTCTGTCTGCACAGGAAACCCATTAATGGAATATGATCATTCCAGTTCAGCAACTGGCCTTCACCAGTATTTCCAGCTTCTGCTCAGTGTCACACAGAGATGCAGTGATAAACCTTTTGTCTGCCTAACTCGGTATTCTATCCCCAGCAGGGATGATAGGAGAGGTTATTTTGGGAATGCATGTGAGCTTATCCACTTCTTTGTCTTTTCCTTCATATTTTCTCAATATTTGCAGTTGTTTTGCTAGAGGTGTTGCAAAGGACATCCCTGCCTCAGGCTTTAAATCTCCTTTTTATGGATCTGTCATCCAGAAGTTTGTCTGGTCCCTCTTTGACCCTGTGCATCTCCACAGAAAACTCACAAGTTCATGATTTTTTGTGATCAGCTGATCTCTTACTGGGTTTATCAAGTGGCCCTTATTCTATCTTTGCAGGCTTGGGTGAGTGACAGTTCTGCATTCACCTTAACCATCACCTTTCTGACTTGGCAAACTTCAGTCACACCTGCCTTCTCTCAAACTGAAAAGATGCAGACTTTTTTGTTTTTCTCCTGTCCAAGAGAATGTTGCATGAATGATATTCACATGCAGCAAAACCATCCTCCATACTGACACTAATAAAGCAGGTGTAGACTACAGATCTTCAGACATTTTTGTGCTGCCATGCCAAGCTTTCTGTTATCATTATAACTTTAGCTCTTCAGCCAATAACTAAAAATATACCAATTAGTGCTAAATAACAGCATTTGTGAGTTTTGCATAAATTGCTTCTAGGAATCTCCAAAGTTTTCTATCAAAAGAGAAAATGCCCAAAATATTTGTATGGGGTAGAATGGCTTGATTTCATCAGCACAAGAAACTATTTCTGATTTATTCTGTGTGTGAACTCTCTGTCCCAGAATAAACATTTTATTCCAAGTTAACTCAAACAGAATGAATGATCTAATCTGCTTGTCCTCATTTAACACTCATCCATTTCCCTGTGTAGAGAAATCCTTTTATTTATTACCAGGAGAATAAAAGATTTACTTGACTAAAGATGCCAAGTCAAGGATATCAACAAGGTAGAAAACTTCAGTTACCTCCTTTTGTAACTGAAGGAAAGATTACCTCTTAAAAAGATTAAACTTAATAAAATTGGTTCAAGTTAGAATCTTGGAATTGATTATACAGCTTCAGGCCTTAATCTTCTCATACTTTATAAAAGTGCTGAAGGGTCAGACTGGGTCACTTCTTTTCAGGCCTTCACAGAAAAAAAACCCAAAAAACCCTGGATCTGAAGTGGATGTTTTAGAAGGTAAATTTTTGGAGCTTTTGCTAAAATTCATTTACGAATTTGGAAGTGAGGGAGGCATACAATGCTTCCAAAGAATACTCAAACTGAGATCTTGACAGCTGTTTCTAAAAGCCTTTTAAGTTGCTGTGGTATTTAACACTTTATATTGCTAGGTTATTATAATTAAAATCCAGGGGACATTCTTCATGAATCCAGGATACCAGTAACCTGAGCATATTATCAGTCAGAGAATTGGCTTCTGCCTGACCAAGCAGTTTAGGTTTTTTTTATATTTTCACTGCAATGAAATATATTCATGAATAGAGGCTGATAGCTTTAAATGTATAGAAAATTGTATGAGGTTCATACACTGCTTTGTGGCCATTTAAGTTGAAGGATTTCATGCCTTGAAGATCATTAGCATTGATTTTTCTTTCCTGAATGATGTTTTAATTTATGAATTACAAAAATTGATTTTAACTGAATCATGTTTAATGCAACCTTTCTGATTCAATTAAATGAGACCTGAGCAAGACTCTAGGCTTATTGTTCTATAGCCTTTTTCAGGATTTTTTCAAGACATTTCCATTTACCAGTTAATGGCCAGATTTTCTGGTGGAGGAGGAGCTATGAGGGAATTACTACAGCGACCTGCGATACTCAGCATGTCATGAAAAAAATGAAAAAATTAATTAACACTGAGGTAACAGTGCTGATGATAATGGATATTATTCATGGTAGGAAGGATTTACCATAAAGAATTGTGAGAAGGACTAGAGTTCTGAACGCAATAGAAGTAGCAGGTGAAATTCAGTATAGATTAATACGTGGAGGAAGAAAGAATTCTAATTTTGCATCAAAAAAGATGGAAACGATTAGAACATCTTACAAGCATTATTTTCCTGTCGCGATAGATGGTTTCATTAAGATGGCAGTCCAAAGCTCAGTAGCAGTTGAAAAAAGCAACTCAAATGTTAAGAATTACTAGAGAAGAAACAGAAAAAAGCAGAGAACCTCTTTGTGCTGTTGTACAAATCCACATGTCCTTAACACTCTTCAGTTTTTGTCCTCCGTCTCAAGGTGGGAGAAGGCTGAACTGGGATAAGTTCAGAAAAAGACAAGGATGAGAAAGGTTGCATTGGCCAATCCTCCAACATGTGAAGACAAGATCAGCAAAGGGACATATGGTAGAGTTCTACAAAAACATGTATGGCACAGAGATATGCAAAAAACAACAATTCTGCACTCAGTACCACAGTTAGGGAGCAGCTGATGAAGCTATTAGGAACTTCATCAAAACAAACAAGACATAGTTCTTCATGTTAAACCGCTTCCCAAAGGATGTTGTGAATGTTGAAGTCTGGATCCAAAACAAACTGGGCAAACTCCTGGAAAGTTAACTGAATACATAGGTATAAAAACATAGACACCACATTCAGTTTAAGGAGCCCCTAGATTGGAACTGACTGGTGACTTGAGGAAAATATCATGTGCACTTCTCTGTTCTTACACATTGAAGCATCTGTTTTACTCTTGGAGACAGGACACTAGGTCAGAGGGACCTAGTATTGCCATTGTTATGGCTCAAAAATATTTCCAAGTGAAAAAGGGAAGACAGAAAAAGAGAAGCATATGTCCATGTGCTCACTTGGAAGGTGAGATAATAAGGTACTAGTCCTTACGATACCACTGTGCTTGCAACCTTCTCTGCTGGACTATTGTTTCTTCTGGAGTTTGCCTCTCAATCTCACTAATTGACAGAATATTTAATTGAAAACCCATTTAATGGCTACCACTAGCTGTTTAACAGTCTCGGTACCTTGAAATTCAGTGTTGCTAATTCCTGTTTGTGTTCTTGTTTCTGCCTTGGAAACCTGTAGTTACTTAGGTTGTATACATACAACCTATGCAAGTTGTATACTTCCCTGGGAAATGGTAAAAGTAAAGCAAAGACGTCCTGCTGCATCCTAAGTATGTGTCAGTCCCTTGAAGTTCTTGCAGTATTGTCTTCTGTTGCTTTTGAGAAGTTGTTTTATATTTTTTATTTTTTTCCCATATCTATCAGACTTTCTTTCTCATCTTCCTGCACAACTGGTCAGTTCTGGCACACAGCCTTCCATTTCTATTAATAATTCAAAGTACTCAGCCAAACTCTAGCATACTCTAATATGTAATACTGAAGCTGTTCCAGGAACAATAAGCAAAGAAATAATTGCCTATATGTTTTATTGGAACTGTAAACCAAATGATAGTTGTATTTGAAAAGAAATTATAACAAGTAATAATTTCCCCAAAGACTGCCAAAAAGATGTATGGACACAAAATATAAACTCAGACGAGATCCTGGCAAAATCCAGCAAAGAAGAATTAATTATTCTAAAAACAAGACTATAGAGATGAGGGGCTGTTTGAGAGCAAATATTTACTTGGATTCTCAACACTTTCTAGAGATGAACATAAAATAACAGCCTGTTACTGAGTGTGTGTCTCTGTTAGTGTGACGGTAACTGCAACAACATGTACTGTAACACACAATGTTACCAGAATAGCCTCAACACATTGTCTGGTCCACCTATTTGTGTAGGGAGAGCATGACACGTGTAGTCTCTTCTTAACTGATGTTTGTCAAACAATTGGCCTATTGCATTGCTTCACTCTCATTGTGTAAGAAAAGATTTTCATTGTATCCATCTTTCTTTTCTCTAAACAAAACTGAATACTTCATGTCACCTTCACTCGCTCAGGATAATATTGCTCTCTTTATAAGGATCTTCTCAATAGGATTGGATGTGTTTTTAAAAAAATTTCTATTTAGACCACAAAAAAATCTCTCCTTACATTTGTCCTTGTAACCCATCTGTTTTGACCTCTTTGTCATTCTCAAGACTATTTCATGTTGCAGAGTAACAGAATGGGGAAGGTTGGAAGGGACCACTTGAGGTCATCTGATCCAATCTCTCTGCTTAGCAGGGTCCTCTAGAGTATGTTACTCAGGATTGTGTCCAAAGAGTTCTCCAGGGAAGGAGACTCTACAACCTCTCTGGGCATCCAGTTCCAGTGCTCAGTCACCTCCCAGTAAAGCTTTTCGTCATGTTCAGGTGGAACTTTCTGTGCATCAGTTTCTGTCTGTTTCCTCTTGTCCTACTGCTTGGCACCACAGAGCAGAGCCTGGTCCATGGTCCATGCTCTGACTCCCTCCCTTCAGATGCTTACAGACATTGATGATGTCCCCTCTCACTTGTCTTTTCTTGAGGCTGAGCAGGCCCTGCTCTCTCAGCCTTTCCTTATAAGAAAGTTGCTCAATCTTTTTATCATCTTCGCAGGCCTCCACTGGACCTGCTCCAGGAGCTCCACGTCTTCCGTGTACTGAGGAGTCCGGAATTGATCATTGTGCCTGTTATTCTTAAAGTTTGATGTCTAGAGCTGTCCATAGCTGTTCTCCATCAGGCTTTGGTGAAAGAGGAGCAAACTGCACTTGTTCATGTCTGATGTTCATGTTTCATTGTGAAGATTCTTGACTGCAGTTCTGGTGCCTAGCCAGAATCAAAATTTTTAATGTCTATCTCATTCTTCATTACTAACAAAAGAGAGAGAGCACATTTTTAAACAGTAACAAAGTACAGGGGAAACAAAAAGTCTCTGGGTCTCTGGCCCACAAACCTGCATTTTTCCAGAATTTTTTCCCCTGTTTCTGATGTGTTTGGTATTCCCATTTTTATGAAGATGAGTAAAGTCAATAGATGTGCTACTGTAGACATGTATATTATAGATATAGATATATATACATTAGATATGTATAAAGTGCTGCTGTGGGTTATTCTATGTACTCATTTGAATATTAAATCTCCTTATGCTGCTGATCTTACTGTTCTTTTCTATGTGTGCTCTATGCAAGCATCAACACTTCTGCAGGTAAGGTGAGACTCTCCTTCATTTCAAGGAGGTGAAAGATACGTTGTTTCAGAAGAAAATCTAGACTTGCTTTCATCTTGTGACAATGACATTTTGTACCCACACTGGGCAGTGTGATTCTGTCTTCTGGTTTCTTTTCTGAAAAACTGCCTCAATTTACTCCAGGCAGATGAAAGTCAGCTCCTAACTGGAAGCCACTTCTGAGCCCAGGCACAGTGTACTCATAAGCTGGCAAAAGCCGATGTAGGCACACAAACACAAATTTATATGTGAGGGAAGGACTATATATTAGCTCTATTCATTAAACTGTCCATAAACAGAATATTTAATACTTAATAGTCTAGGGCAGTTTAATATAAAGTTACAAAATCTTTGAGTACTGAGAATCTACTTCCAGAAAGGGTGTTTGAGTTTAAGTGTTCAGGTTAGTATTATTGAGAAATTTTCAAGGGGAAGTCATAAACGCAATGTTTTGAAATGTTCCTCAATATGCTTTTAAAGTCAGATATACAACTGACATTATCTTCAGTGACAGATAAAAGCAGCGAGTTAGGGATTGCAGTAATGCTTGAGCAGTGCTTTTGTGAGCAGAGCTATATTTGTGTGTAATTTTGACATTTGCCATACAACTACATTGTTCTTTTGTACCTGTGACTGTCTGATTACTCACTATCATAATAATGAAACAATTCCTTATTTGCAAGTGATATTTCTGTATTGAATATGAAAGCTTATCATTTTCTGACAGGTACTGTATAATAAGATGTTTAAATTTAATCTGCTAAATGCAAATGCAATAATCAGTTAATCATGCAGCAGGAAAATAACATGTTTGTTTATTTTCAGATGTCACTCCTCCACCAGCTGCTGGATACTTGGAAGTAATAGATCTTAACTCAAAGAAAATCAAATACATTGCAATTCCTAGGTAACTGATTTTATTGATTACAGCAGTGTCATCCTAGAGGAAGAGCAAAGAGAATTTACTGTCTATTATTACTTCAGGATAAGCAAATATTTCTTTTGATGTGGAAAGTAAGACTAATTCATACCTAGTGTAAAATTCTGCAAACATTGCAGCATATTTTTGTCAATATCATTTATCTGTTTTGACTAGATAATGCCAATGAAAATGTAGCAATTAATTATTAAATATGAAAGGTAGCTTTATCTTCTGATTTTCATTCCCTTTGCTCCTTCCTCCCCTTCCATCCACTTTATTCTCAACCCTGTTTCATTATAGTTTGCTGTCTTTATTTTCTTTTCCTTTTTCCTCATCTTCAGGATCTGAGAAACACAGGCAAAATTATCCAGTGCTAGGTGTTAGGAAACCAGGAATCAAGTTCTGGTCCAATAAAAAGTTGCCTTCGAAAATAGCTTGAGCTCCTCTGTGGTTCTCCCTTTGGAAAGTACACATTCCCTCTCAAGTGTCTTGAATGATACACAAGTGTCTTGTATGATAAATTAAAACAGCCAGATTCTATGGCTTCTGCTTGGTTTTAACAACCGTCTCTCACAACTGTAGAGAGTATTTGCAAATGTTTTATGGTATAAAGATATATTTTGGTCCCAAATTGTCATTTTCTACTGCAATAATAATAAACATTTTTGTTTTAATTGGCAGTCTCTCAACTTTGCAGGTTTAAATAGCACATGTATGAAACTCACACATGAGGAATTTTATGCTTTTTTTTTTTATTCTATCAATTCAATGTTGATTTTGACAATATTTATTCTCATTTAAATTCATTCTGGTTCATTAATAATCTGGGGAACATTTTAATTAATAATTATTTTTGCACTGTTCACCATTTTATAATTGGTCCGTTGGGCTATATCTTACACAGTCATTCAAAGATGAAAGATATTATTACCATAAAAATAGTAAGGAAACACTTTATTTTTCCCTAGGATTTTATAGGAAATAACAGAAATTACAAAGCCATATTTCAACATCATGACCCTTAACCTAGCATTAAGATTTAAGCTGTGTGTATGGCAGATCTGAGCAAAAGTCCAGATTTAAAAATGTACTCCAGTAAGAACTGATAAGTAGTTTTTATCATATATATATAAAAATAATTCTCTGCTAAAATCCAGCAACCTTTACAACCTTTCTCTCCTTCTGGCAAAGTTAGCCTGGTCAAAAGCTAAGATAACTCTTTTTCAATTGAGTTAGTGCATGGTGGTTTCAGTCATAGGTAGAGGCATAGCTGTTGCTCCTTCTTATTTTTTAAATTATTAATTTTAGCATTAGTGCAGGTTGCCAAGTCATTTGTGCATGTAATTAAACAGTACTAAAAATGTGTAGATTCTTTCCTATATTATCTAAATTTCCCTTCATATTAGGCCCGCTCTTTAGGCCATAAATTTTTGTCAGCAAGTTGTCTGTTTAAAAAGTGTTAAGATTCTCTGTACATGAAGCTGTGCCATCATTAAATGAATATTTAAACCTTAATATTTTATTAAAGCACCAGAGAAAGGTGTTACACTAATTTGATGGAAATGTATTTTTCTCAGTGCCCAGATCATGTTCTGTCCTGGTTTTGGTTTGGTTTTTTTTTTTTTAATTTTATTTTTTTCAGTAGCATCTTTTGACATTTTTTATATTCTTAATAGTTGGTTTGTTTTTTTCTTAAGATGGACTGTTTCTAGATAGATTAGATGCAGCAGTGTGTCTAAACTACAGCAGTGGTGTTGGCAGCATACTACCTTTCAGCCTGGTCTTTTGTACTGCTTCTTACACAGTCAGGTATCTTTTGGTCATGTTCAGTTTCAGTAGATGGAAAGTCTCAGATAAACAGTGAGTCTGCAGGGCTCAGTTATGGTTTCTCATGAAATGGGGACGTAATGTCATGTAATTGTCACCTTAACTACAGAAATACTCATCCCCCCTTTAATCTTCAAGAAAAATCACATTAATTCTTGTTTTTCAGGTCGCAGTCTCTCTCTCCATATACATCTTGGCTCTCTAAGATCTCAGATGCTGATGCCCTGCTGGCACCACTGGGCAAAGTAGGTTTGGTTACTGTGGACATGGGAGGAGGAGTGAGGCTTTGGGAGACTGGGCTGGACAGCCTCCAGCAGTCACTGCAGGACTGGAGGAACATGATTGGGCAAGAAGATGGTCGTCCTGTGCAGGTAGGACTTCACAAAGCTGAACTGAAAAATGTTTAACAAGATGAGCTATGGGTGATTTTTCAGCTGGGAAAGGAGTTGAGGGGAAAACTGTCGAAAAACACTGTGAAGTAGAAATGCACCTGTGAGAAAAAGTTTAATAGGCTTCTTCTCTGAAAAAAAGAGGCACAGTGGCTTAATTTAAAAACTTTCTGTAACCCCTGTAATTATGATTACTGGCAGGCTCTTTGTCTTACATTGTTTGTATTTTTGCCAACTTCCAGTGCAATTAAATGCAAATGAATTCTTTATCTCCTGCTGATTTTTAACTGTAACTTTCAGAATGTAGAATAATGAAATTAATTTTTAAGAAAAGGATATACTTTTCCAGAGTTCAAATGCTTGGAAAAAAATATTGTGGTTTTTCTTCAAAAAAAACTTGAAACCTAGGTTAAAGATGCCTTGAGTTCACACTAGAGCCTTTGGCTAATCTTGATATTTTTCCCAGCTGAGCAGAGTTGCAAGGATCTCCATCCAGCCATGTTCTCATGTATAATGTTTAGGTAGATGCTGAAAATAACACAACATATACATGTATGGTGTGTGTGCATATATGTATGGATACACAAGTGTTAATGTACTGGCTAATGCATGTGATTACCATTGCAACATGGAGGGAACACTCAGGACCATTCAATTGCATGTTTAATTAGCATAGGAAAACAGAGTGAGTCTATTCTTAATTAGATCTCTCTGGTTGGTTTAGATCTCTCTTTCATTGGTGTTTTTTGTGAATGAGATGTATTAGGCCAAAACATCTTCTTTTCCTTTCTTTTCCCACTCCTAGCTCGCTTTCTACAAGACGTTCTGCAGTTACAGAGATTTGGGCAAGAACTGGCATGTTCTTGTTGTTAGACCTCAGAAAATGCCATTCATAGAAGTCATGAGAAAAGGGAACTTACCCAGTAGCACCTTTGTGCTTGACACTTGTGGCTTTGCCAGTGCCAAGTTCATTGGCAGTGCAGTAGCATTAGCACCATCTTATGGTCAGATATAGTCAGTTTACACCAGCCCAGAGAGTTTGACTAGTTTTAATAGTTACTTTCTCCTTTTTCCTTTTTTTTTAACTTGTAATTTCATTCAACAATATTACTATATTGTCAATAGTAGCCAACTAATTATTAGACAATATTGGCTAGGAAAGTACACACCATAAGAAAATTTAAGTCATTTAAATAATAATCTCAAGTAGCCATTTTAAAAAAGGCTAAAAAGTTTTCTCACAGTCACAAAGCAGTTTTCAAGATTTTCTGTCGAATTTCTCTCCGCTGACAGCCTGCCTCTCTACTAGGCACATTCCTAGGGTAAAGTCTACTTAGAGTGTCTTTCTTTTTCCTGTGTCAAACCAGTGGTTTCTCAGAACTGAAATAACATGCTGTTTGATTTGTGCTAAAGGACTGGAACAAAGCCTCCTGTGTGATCTTGCATGATTATCACTAAGTTCTGTTTCCCTACTTCACTTTTTTGCTTTGCTTTAAATGGAAAGATAATGAGAACTAAGAAGCTTTGTTTACAAAGGTGTTGCAGAGCAATAATAAATAAATTAGGTCTTTTATTTTATGTTATCTCCAATAAGATAATAGATATGTAATTGCTGTGTAAACCCTGTACTTTGCTAATTGGATATGAAGGCCTTCACCTTTCCTACTTAATTTTTCAATGGGCCTAGACATAAAAGCAATACTTTATTAAGGCATTCATTTCTGGAAATGAAAGGATCCTATTAGCTTAAAAACATATTCATGTAGATTCCCTGTGTAATTGAGCATAGCAAGAACTTGTCTCCTGGTCTAGGGACAATTACTTTGCTAAGAATGCTGCAGCAAAATACTTCCTGATACCTGGTTTTGCAAAATTGGACATATTTTGCAGCTGTGTATTGATCTGTTCGTTCAAATATATGAAAATCACCGCCTTTTGTATAATGTTTTGTGTGCATGCTTGTGTGAAGTAACTTGGCATCTAATGAGGTATCTTTAATTTTTTTACTAGACCCACCATTCCTAATCATCTTGTAGCAGAAATTCACTTAAGAGAATTGTCAGTGTTCCACGTATCATCCACCCACCTCTAATTTCCCCTTCCCTAAACACTGCTATTGTTGCATCCCACAAAGCTGCCACAGGCTTAGCCAAGCTTATTATCCCTTCGTGGTGATGTTCTTAGACCAATCTGAGACCTGTCTAGGGGGTTGGGAGCCACTGATCTACAGAAACACACACTAACTCTTTGAATTTTCCTGATCCTTTAAAGAAAAAAAATTAGAGGGCTTTCAATATAAATAAATTTTCAAGGAATCGGAATCAAATCTTCAACCAGGCTCCAGTTGGAACTATTGGTACTATCTTCTAGGGCTGCATTTTTGCTTTCACAAACACATTAGCTCTGAGAAGGAGGCTGGATATACATAAGCAATGAAACCGAGGAAAACAAACAGCTGTTCCACTTGTAATCAGTAATTAGGCTCCCTTGATGTAATTTGTGGCAATCTTCAAAACAGTCAACATTTATTTTGTATTGTAGACATACTCAGCAGAGTTCAATCTGCTGAACTCTTGAGGCTACCAACTCACATTTTCAAAATATGGTGTGTGTTTATATAAGCCTGCATTTGTACAGGCAGGTCAGAATTTTTTATCATTTATTGAAGTTTTAATCTCAAAATACTACTACAGTATTCTGAAATTATTAAACTAGAATGCCTAAAATACAAAATCTAAACAAAATACTGTATTTTCTGAAGCTGTGAACTCTACTCCAAAAATTGTTGAGTTTTTCACTCTTTGGTGTCTCTGACAGCAAGGTCACTTCATTATCAAATGCTTGAAGAGAAGTTGAAAGATTGTTTTTTAAATCCTTCCCTAGAAGTTTCATGGCAATAGGCAGACATTGATAAGCTTGTGTTACTTTTTTTCATCAAGGGGTTATTGATGGAAATTAAACAGAACAGCAGTGATTACATTCTGATATAGTTCAGATAGTGTCTTTCAGTAAGCATTATTTAGTGGTATGTCTCATTTAGATAAAGTACAATGCTTAGAAAATAATTAAAAGGTCATCATTTAGAGGTATTTCAATAGATGTTAAAGCATTTATCTCTGACTATTACCAAAAACATTTATTTCTGCATTCATTCCACTTAGTGTTCTCCTGCTGTAGACTGTTGTCCAAAATGTTTTATGCTGCAAAGATTGTACTCAGAATGCCATTGTTTTCAGAAGTCCCAGGACATACCCAAACCTGTAGCGTGCATAAAAATGTGCTTAGTCAAAGATTGCAAAAGCTTTGTCATCTAGTTTATGCTAATATATATCTGAACTCAAAATTCAGTTCACAACATTTTTTGAAATCCAGGTGTAGTCTCAATGTAGGTAATACCACCTACATTGGTATTCCTGACATCCTGAAGCTGAGGATAGTCTCCTGTTATTTCAGTACCAAATCATCCAAAGAGGTGATCTAATTGATTAAAAAATATATTTCTTGCAAACTAATATTTTTAGGGGTTTATCTGGGTGGGGGATTTTTTTTGGTGTCTGTTATTTGATGTATTTGTGGAACCTGCAGTAGTTGTTATCATCTCCTAAATGCATGAGATGGGTTTTTGAAATTGCAGTAGTGCCCTCTGTTTGTGGCTGAATATAAAGGCCTAATGAGTTAAATGGTTGTGATGGTAGCTATTTTCATTTCCTATGGACTCTTCTCTCTCATTTTCAGTATAGGAAGCCTTCCTCATAAGCATTCAGGTATTTAGTTGGAAATTAATTCATATTTGCATCTAAGTGAATAGTTAGCAAGAAAAAAAAAAAAAGAGGCTTCTTTCCATTTTCCCAACTTTCTGCTGTCCTAAAATAGTGTCACAATTTCCTGGTACATCCCAGATCTTAAAGGGTGGCCTGCCTGTTCTACAGTACACTTCTTCTTTAAGGATGGGTATTGCTTACATCTCTTTGGCCTATGATAGAGCCACACTCTACATAAGTGTTCTGTGTAATGTGTGTTTTTCCTCAGAAACTTAAAAATCTGAAACATTTGTTTCAGGTTATGTCTCCTATAAGAGCTCAGTTTTCCTAGATGATTCAGGTTCAGCCGATATGATGTCAAGATCACACAGTGTAGGACTGAACAGAGCAATGTGAATTGAGTGGGCACCAGCTTTGCTGTTGTCATCTGTTTAAAAATAAAGTACATTTACCTGTGAGCAAGTGCATGTGCTGTGTAGAACCTGAATAATGCAATAACTACATCATCCCAGCTCTCTAGTGTGCATATGGACGGGCAGCACTCAGCTTAAAAAATTGCGTACTTCTCTGTAGGTGTGTCAGTCCAAGTGTGTGAGAGAGACACTGACACCTTAGTATGAAACCAGGCCCTTCCAAAGACAAGGAGCAGCCTGGAGATGTTTTCTCCCATTTTTCCTCACTTTGCTTTTGTGACTTCACTTTGTCATTGCTTTCCAGAGGAGGGAACTGAGTCTTAAGGAAGGCAGGTCACCTGTTCAAGTTCATGCTGTATGTCTATACTGCAGAGTCAGTGGCATAAATGCATTATACACCCATATTAACGTATTTTGTGTTGCCCTCTTGAACAGTTTGAAAGTCCTTGAATGCTTCAGTCAGTACGAACATACCTTAAATTGGGAAAAGAAATGTTTATAAATTCAGTGCAGCCATCAAAGAAAACAAATGTTAACTCTAGATTGCTCGAGGTTGTAACATGTTTAGCTGAGTATAGGCATATTCAGCAAAACTCAAAAAATGCAATAAATGGATATTTTTCTCAGATTTAAATATCTGTCTTCACGGTCCTCTAGCAGCACTCAAAACACGTAACTATTAGAACACGTAAACTATTCTTTGACCTGTGAACAGCTAGCAGCTATAAACATATGGTTCATGTCAGTAATGTAAAAGAGAATGTGTATGGGTTCATCACCAATAGTTATTTTCATGTAAGTGTTCAAATCATCCGTGATGCAAGGGCCTTTTCTATAAAAGCATTTTCGTTAGTTCAGCAGCACTTATGTAGTAATCCTCAATATTCAGACTTTCTTCTGCAAGCCATCAGTTAACCTTTAGACCTCATAAGGGCAAAGGCAAATGGTAAGTAGCTATTATGGGATACCAGGTCCATCATTAAAAATATATTTAAATATGCGTTCTTATGCTACTTACACTTCAAGTAAAGCTTGTGTTGAACTGGAGTCAAAGTTGAGTACATTTCTGAAGTAGTCATAGTGCCAAAAATGTCACATTTACTGTTGAAGTTAAAAGAAGCCCAATCATGTTAAATTAGGTGGAGGGTGTGTATATGTATATATTTGCACAGTGATACATGTTTATATATGCACACACTCATTGTTTTTCCCCCATTACTATATCTGGACATTGGTTCTCTTGAATTAGAATTACCTGAAGAGATCATTGTAACTGTGCAGGCAGCCAGTCCCCCAGAGGCTGTATTTCATAATGAGCAAGAATTGGAAGTCGATTTGGATAATGATCGTCTCATTCCCTTCCTTGAATAGTCTCATTTATTCTATTTGTATTCCAGGCAACTAAAAGTGACATTGTACTTTATGACATTCAAATTTATAAAAATCCGGCCTTTTCCTGATGTTAAGACTGAACTGGGCAAAGCTGCAGTTCTTGAACTGAGATGAAAGCATGACCTTTAGCAAGAATGGCCGGTCCCTCGTCCCACCACCACCCGTTCTCTATTTTTACTTTGGACCAAGCAGTCTTTCTGACCACATGAGGGCATCAGTGGGCTAATAACAGTGATTTCCCTCAGCTTTTAAACACTGTCTGTGCAAACCCTATGAATTATGAGAAATATATACAGTGGAAAGTTTCTGTAAGTTTGGAATAACCATATGATGGCATTCTGCATTCCTGCATGGGATTCTTAAGGTCTTGAAATACTGCAGATTACGGAGTTATCTAGTCAATAGGTGGATTGCAAGGTATAGTTCTGAGATCTATGAGCCCCAAATACACAGTTTAGGTCCATGACCTCTTCCTGGACCGTATTACTTATTCAGCTGAGGACTAGCAGCTGTATACTGCCCTTTGAAGGAAGGTAGCCGAGTATGGGGAAGCATGAGACTGGAAAGCCGCAAACTCACAGAGCCAAATAAATTCATCTCTCTAAAAGTATTTATGGGATAAAGCAAGTCAGATAAAGATCATTGGTTCTCTGTCAGATACCTTTTCTAATATAAATGTCCTCAACTTGAATGAGGCCCTTGTTGCAAGCATGGTACAAACATGTCTAAAATACATTCCCTTTCCTAAAGAGATCTTCCAGTCTATTTGGAGCAGACAGAGAAAGAGCAGGAGGGAAATAACCTTAACTTTCTATTAGAGCAGACTGATCCAGCACAAAGTTCCCCATTCTTCTTCTGACCTTCCTGTAGAAGCCCAAAGTTCTCATGGGAGAAAATATTACCACCTCAACACACCGTCTTGCAGATCTCAAAAAGTCTGCAGCAGTGCACATTGCTGACGTAAAGGCTGGAGCTCCTAATACCAATGAAATCCTGCTGTCCCAGTGGGACAAATGCATACTAATAATTCTGCCTTTATGAAAGTTCTTCCCTGATTAATGAAAGAACAAATATAGGGAAAATTTAAATAATCTAGTATGTTACAGTAATGCCAAATATAAGAGTTTTCCTTTAGAAAAGAAAACAACGTAGTAGATATTAAATAGCTTCTGCCTCTTCTTCTTAAGGACAGAGTTGACAAGATCCTAGGCATACAGAAAATCAGTTTTTTCTGCTTCCACATGTAATTGTTTTCAACTTTCTTTTTACCCTGTGGTTTTCAGTCTGGACCGCTCCGAACTGACATCGTGTGTTCACTTATCCCAACTTTCTAGCTGTTGATTATTCACAATACTCCAGAAGAAACCAAATTGAGTGTTTTCTGAGTTCATTGATGTTAGGAGGTGTGTAGTAGTCATGATACATAACCCAGCTAGACATTACCTATCCACTCTGATAATATTTCATAGTGGATTGGAATACTAAAAAGTTGATGACCTCACATCTTATAGTTGAATACAATTGACTAGGGAATTTTAAATAATGACAGAGGAAAATGGACTTTATGCAGGTGTTTACATAGCAGAAGATCCATTAGATGAAATAAATGTATTATATTATTTTATCTCATTCCTTAATTTAGTTTATCCAGCTTTTAAGCCACAGGGTGTATATTTGTGGGCAGAATACTCTAATGCATCTACTGTGCAGTTTCTGAGTTGGTTTTTAGAGTGACAGCATTTAGTTCAAAAAAGGGCCCACAGTGGCATTTATTTATAGAGTGGCTTGATTTTTTTAGGTGGTGTATATAAACTTCATATTCAAGCCAAATACACCTTTTTATAAGTTACACTCCAAATCTTCACCTCTTCCCCATCCAGATTCACTTTTCTAAAATGCCATCAAAGTTATGATGCCTTCAGCAGTTTTGGTATTCAAGACAGAAGCTTAATGACTGCATGGATTTTAAATGGTACTTTTAGAATTGAATGTTCACAGGAGTCAGATGATGCATGAAGCTTCATTAGTTCATTTTGAATTCTTGCAAAGTTTTATAGACAAGATAGAAAATCAAAATTAAGTCATATGAACAAAGAAAACATAATACAAGCTTTATACTGCAGTGCGATAAATGGTTTTATTTCATTTCAGGATGCAATTGAAGAAACAGAATGTATTTCACATATTTTTATTGTCTTGTCTAAGACTGAATATTCTTTTCTGTGGAAAAATTAGCTGTGGACTCAATTTTGTGCTGTTGTGAACAGAAATTATACTATTAATTTTTAGTACATAGAAAAAAAAGCTGTACATGATGCAGTACAAGTGAACATAATAGAAGCCATTAGAGGGGGTTTTGCCTGTTTATGCCTTTCTCTCACTAGTTTGTGTAAGTAGATTGTAAAAGGTGGGGGTTTTTTCTCTTTAATAGAATCAGTTTTATGGTAAAACCACCATGGAACAGGCAGGTTAGCCTTTGATTTGCCTGACTTTTATATACTCTTTGAGAATGTAATGCACATATTCGTGCTGCTGATAAAGAATGTGTTGGAGGAAAGTATGTTCTTGTGACCTGTTAAATGCAGCCTAGGGTAAAACTGAGGACTCAAGGTTGGAGAAGCTCGGGAATAAAAGAAAACAATTACTTTGTTTCAGTGAAAAATCAGTCTTTTGCACATCTGCAGAAATACGTTCTGCATTCCATGGAATACATTTCCTAATCCTTGGTGCCACTGTGGGAAGGATTACTTAATGCATTTTTCACATGTAGTACAGTTGTGTTTTGTTACACTCAAAGTCAATCTCTTTTCATAATAATGTATAAGAGTGAATGCAGATTTTGCACTGATTTTGATGAAGAAATTACCATCTCCCAAATCACCCATACGGTAGAAATCTACAAGGTTTTCTCTTCTTTTCCTGCAATATTCTTCTGATACATGCTTAATCTTTATCCACAGCACTAATGAAGAAAGCATGTTAAGATATTTTAACTTTATAGTGTTTCTAGTGGGTTTATATTAATATAACTAATGTTTCTCAGCAGTAATTCAGTGCCTTCTATGGAAAGTAACCCATATTCTTCATTGACTATAAACTGTTTAATATGTTTTATGGTAATGAAAAGGCAAAATATCAGATTAACTCTTTCCTTCTATCTCAGATATGTTGTGGTAAGAGTGAATATCTTCTAATTTGGATCTTGGAAAGGTTCTTTCCTCTATGGTAAGAAGAGTAAATGAAGAATGGGATCTTGCCAGCCTGCATCTGCCTACTTTCCAGGACTGTCTAATCAGGCAACTAATTTAGCTAATGCACATCTCCCTAATTTACATTGAACTAAGCACCTGAATCGTATGAATTGTATTCTACCTCAAATCTTAGTGCATACATTCTTTTCCCAATTTTCTTCTGATCAACAGTAAGAAACACCCAATAATGCAGTATTATTGCTAATACTAGAATATGTGCTTGTGAAAACAGTATTTGGGCACTGCAACATTTTCTTTTTAAAGATTTTCCTACATAAATATTCTTTACAGCTGTAAATACTGCAGCTGTGGCCCTGTTTGTGCTTGTATGATTTGTATGCATTTAGTAAGTTGTGACACATGAAATCATGCTGGTTACAGCTTTAATAAATGTGCTCTGTGTGGAATCATCCAGTGAATACTTAAAAGGGCTTAGTAGAGAGGTTGGTTCCTTGTCACCACATGCAACAAGGAGGAATTCTATTTATTTCTATTATGAAGATGTGAAAGCCTGTAAGGAATGCCCAACTCTGCTTAAACATTCCCAAAAGGATAAGAAATATTTCATTTAGGGAGGTTTGAAGAATGCAAATACAGACCATTTTTAAAAGTAAAAATTTCATCTCTTTACACCTGCAGGATGTTAGCCTGGAATCAGAGTGAGTTTTGTTCTTTTTTTTCCCCCTTTTTGTACCTGGAGTATTAAAATAAGTGTTGTGTTTTATATCAGAGGATTAGATATGAGTTTGTCCTGTCAGGGCCAGAGATAATTAAAACTAAGAGGTGAAAGGTCTGTTCCCCTGTACATAAAGCAGCTTGCCCCCATTGGAAACCAGAGTTTCTTTGCCAGTCCTGAGGCAGAAACTTGCTTTTGTTGCTGTGAGCCCCACAAAGAAGCTTTTCTGGCAAGCAGTCCTGAATGGGAGGCACTGACACCTCCTGCACCCTTCAGGAATTTTAATGAAGTTAACCCTGTCAGAATACAAAAGTAAGCTGCTATATTAAAAGACCATCCACTCTCTAGCCAATTTGCAGTGTTGCAGTGTCAGTTACAGGGTATATTACAGGAATATCTACAACCAAAAAAATTACCTACATCCCAGTTGCATCCCAGTCAGCATTAAGGAAAAGGTCCTTCACATTTTACTGGAAGCTGTCCCTTGTTGATTACTTTTCTATTCAAAGCTAGAAATATTTTCAAGGTTGTCTGACTTCTGCTTACAAATTCTAAAAGGTATTTCCTAACCTGCAACCATGAGTTCTCTTTCTGCCAGCAGTTAAGTCTAAGTATGTGTTCTCCCTCTTGTTTTAGAGAGTCAGTTTTTTCACAACTGTAATGGAGGTTTGGATGGGGAGAGCTGTTGGCTTGATTTCTTGCATGAACCTCCCAGGAACAAAGAAAATTTCAAGTGGGAAAAGATGGGAGGAGATGAAATTCTCTCTCTCTTTCCCTGTCTCCACAATAAATAGAATTTGAGGAATTTTAGTCTTTAGTTAGTTGTAACAGACTTGAAGAATAAGGAGTTGATGTATGGCTTAAAATGGTTGGGGGAATGTTGTCAATGCTCTGAAACATGAATGACTGAGTAATAGGTCTACTGAAATGTTCATTTCAGTTGACTCTACTGTTTTTTACTCATTACATTGGATACTATTATAAACATGTTAATAATAGAGCTATTTATATACACTCAGTCCAGATGTACTTTGAATAGTACTTGTTAAGATACATAAGTGCACAGTTGTGCTGCTTGGGACTGCCTTTGAGTGGTGAATCTTCTTTTCAAAGATGGTTTTTTTCTTCTCAGTTTTGCTGCAATGTAGGACTAAGATGACTTGATGCTAAAAATGTCAT
This sequence comes from Acanthornis magna, assembly GCA_036785705.1. Lineage (NCBI taxonomy): Eukaryota > Metazoa > Chordata > Aves > Passeriformes > Acanthizidae > Acanthornis > Acanthornis magna. The sequence goes on from JAWUZG010000090.1 coordinate 24,055,036, forward strand.
TAAAGTCACTTGTACAAAATCAGATGGTGCTAAATTTGATAATGCTTTTGGTCAGTTTTACTCAGAGTGCCAGAGAGATTTTTTTTTTTGCAATACGTTAGAAGAAAATTAATTCTGAACTCAAAAGGGAAGTACTGTATTGTGAAAATAACTCATATGTTAGAATGAAATATGGATATGTGTGGGACATAAACTATTTTAATAGTAGAGTACAGCATCCATCTCCATAATTCCCACACTTTTTTTGTGGGTTATTTTCTAACGGGTTCTTGCAAGCTCTTTTCTTCCCATAGCTGTGGCAGTGTCTTGCAGGGACAGTGCATGGTGTATCTGGGTCAGCTGTGTGATCCTCAACAAATACAGCTTCTGTGTTTGTTGTTATTTCTGTATTTCACTGAGGGATTATAAGAGTGTCAAAAGTATGCCAGTGCTTCCTTACTCTCCAGGGGTTAGTGTTACTAAATTAGATGATTTCACATCAGAATTCAATAGAATTCAATCCCACATTCACTTAACTGGCATGAATGTGGTTCTAGATTAATTTCCAAAAATAGTTAAGATTTGTTTAGTACGCAATATACCATAGTTTGTCTGACCAGCTGAAGTCTAGACAAAACTACCAGCCTTTGACTCATCTTCCCAGTGGCCACTATTACAGATTGGTATGTGTTTAATGGCTGTTTGGCATAAATATGGCACCTGATTTCACTGTGTTGTTGAGCATGGTAAATCATATAACTGGCCTGTTTGAGCCTCTTTGTCTTCTTGATGTTATTACATGAAGTGATTACGGTAAGTGATAAGATCACTTAGTTTCCAAACTGAATGCGTTTGTATCAGTTTTCCTTATGCAGTTGGAGCTTAGAATCCCAGTGTCGCCAGAAAAAAAAAAAAAGTGTAGCCATGTAAAACCATCGTGGCACACATTTGTATTTCTCAGAAGGAACTGATCTAGAGCAAGTTGTTCAGATACCATGTACTCTCACTGAATGTAAAATCAGTGTTTAGTTCTATTCCTGCCTGGCTGCCCTTAGTGTCAGGAGTTAATGGATGTGTAAGAGACAGGACCAGAAAATTAAGTCAAATCATTAACAAGTCGTAGTGTTTGTTGTTTATTAATTTCCCTTTTTCTTAAGCACTTCTTTCATACCATTGTCTCTTAAGAGAAGCACATTTCTTTGGCATCTTTCTGACCTGAAGTATTCATATTCTTCTTGCCCAAAATTTGTGTTTGCTTCATTGACTTTGGAAGACCTACAGAGCCTGCCTCACAAAGTTCTTCTGAATGTACCCATTACCTGTTGCTATAAGTGCCTGAGAATATACGATAGTCAAAGAAAATGAGAGAACAAAAATATTTAAAACTAGGGACTAAGATCATTGATGATTACTGACAATTTGGACTCTACAGAGAATAAAATAAGAATTGTGTATCCCAAGAGAGGATGGTAGTTATGGTTCTTGTGTGATGAAGACTTTAAAGAAAAACCTGCCCAAACAGAGAGTGGAAAAGTCCTTTCACACTCTAATTGTGAATCACCAATATGTATAAACAAGTTTAGATAATTTACAATTGAAACGTGTGCCTTGAATGTTTTGGAAATAGTGGTTATTTTGGAAATCAAAAGGAACTTTCACAGAAGGAAAAATTCGTTTTTTCCAGCCCTTCTACTCTGACCTGTGCCTCATAGCTGGAGCTCAAGGCTGCTAGACTGAATTAATGTGTTGTTTCACAAAGCTATAATATGCACACCAGGCAGTATGGAATCTGCACAATAATGGAGTATGAATAGTGACTTTCAGTGCATAGGAAGAGCACAGATTTCTCTCAAGAAGGGGTCATCAGTCAAAACTCTTGCTGAAAGAAGCAAAGTTCACAGAAGTCTGCAATAGATTCAAATGGAAAATATTCAGGAGGGGACAGGTCAACTTTTGAGCAGCGAAATTATTTATATATTTGAAAAATACCATCATAACAGTAATAGAAAACTTATTTTAGAAATTACAATCAGACAAGCTTGAAAAAGCTACTGTGGATTTTAAATTTGTTTGAGTCCTTTCTCTACTTCTAATACTTGTTTTTCTTCCTTCTCACTCCAGACAAACTAGATATTTTCTGCTGAGTGTTCTTCAATTTCTTAGGTTCCTAATCCATCCAGTTTTGGATCCTACCCCTTAAATCTGCCTTTCCAATAGTTTCTAATGTCAAGAATTCTTCCAGTCCTCGGACGGCTGACATACCTATGGCTCTTCCACCTCTGTATTTGTCATGCTGAAGAATGTATCATTGTCCAAAAGTTTTTCTCTTCAGTTTTTTCCTCATCCTCCCTCTGATTTCTTGTCAAGGTTCAGTGATTTACTGTTTACTTATTTATAAAAGATATCTTCAATTTTAATGTAGATATTTGGTCATCTGACTTCTAGTTTATAGAGGTGCTTACAGAGTAGAGACAAGTTGTTGGTTGTAAAATTACCTTGAAGCTTGTAAAATTACATTCCATGGATATGAGAACGGGAAGGAGAAAAGCCTGACAAGTCACTAAGGGAATTATTTAAGAGCTCACATCCAGAAGAAAAACACATCCAGAAGATTCTCTTCTGAGAATTCTACAGTGTGTTAATATCATACAGTTTCTAAGTATATGGTAAATTTAAAAAATAATTACCCCAGCAAACCAGTACCAGTAAAAGTTGGTTGTTAAAGTAATCAGAATTAGCAAAATTCTACTATCTTTTGTCTGCATAGATGATACTTTAAAAATAAGTAAATTAATGAAACTGCTACAATTCACAGGCATGACATTTGCACATCTGCTCGTGGTGGTCTATTCTACTATCATTGAATTTTCAATTATTTTATCCACTAGGCTATTAACTATACATAAAAAGAAAAATAGTGAAGAACTCGTATTCTTAATCTATGACAGACTGTACCCCTTGTTTTCTTTTTTCTTTCTCAAGAAATTTTTTTTTAAGTTTTAACAGAAATTAAATGTTGGATGTTTAGTATCCTTTTAAAAAGACAAAGCAATTATAAGATATTATAATTAGATTATAGATATCATTATAAGATAGAAAATTTTCTATTAACCACATGCCATTTCAAAGTTACAAATGCCTGCTTTAATCAGATCAACACTATTGTAAAATAAGTTTATATTAGGAGCTTGTTTAGTGCATGTGTACTAGAAACACTATTTGTGAACAACTTATATGTGAGAAAGATATATGTGTAACAAAGCTCTTTTGTTTACAGACTTTTTCACTTAAGATTTAAACAATGCTTGTATTTCAAAATGTTTAGTGAAATTTTTCAATGGAATAACTTGACAAAAATAGAATATGACATTTGCATCACTGGTTATGATTATGTTTGTTTCATAGAGATTCTTTTTGCAGAAGGAGTATTTTTCTATAAAGAATACAGAAGCATGAATGTTTAAAATTTTTGCATTATTTCATGTTTCTCATTACAGAATAATATTTTGTTTTGATTCATGAGGCTGACATTATTATTTTGGTTATAATTTTGTTTTATACTACGATCAGTGATTTTTGTTAACCCATGTTTCAGAGAGTTTTTAAATCTACCAGTTATGCGAAAAAGAACGGTTTATTTTGGAGGAAATCTCTTAAACCAGTAAAGTATATAAACCCTAAGGGTAACATGCTGTTGTGGTTACGTGTTTCTTCCTATACAAATGTTAAATGAATGTAATTTATCAGATTAGATCTTGATTTTACACTAATGACATGGTTCACAGAGGATGTATTGTACCCCTTTGAATTGATATAAAATCTATAAAGGGAAAGAAAATGATGTTTTGAATAGCTGCCAGGACAGTGTTGTTAGAGCACATGTTTTCAGTTCAAAAACATGTGTGGAATTCATGTCAGCATGAAGTTGTCTGCAAGACAATGAATTCAAGGATTAAGCTGCTCTACAGTGAAAAACCTTGATAATGCCAGTGAACTTCTGAGAAGGCAATAAATCGTGGTTATTGGGACACATAAATTCATTGGAGAGTTAAATGTAATATGGTAGATGAGAAGAAAGTTAATTTGTAGTGGTTAGAGACATTAATTTTCCATCTCAGTCATTAGGTTTCATTAAAAATAAAAAAAAACAAAGTGGCACTAAATTATAGAAGATTAGTAAAGGGCAGCTTACACATGAATCATTGATTTACTACATGACTCAGAGTTCATAACGGGAAGAAGTATTTTTACTTTCAGTCACCCACTTAAATCCAGCTCCAGCCCAAACTGACTCAGCCCTGACCATGTGGCAGCTGTTGGGTGTTCAGCTGTGCCGTGAATCAGTGGGGAAAGTGCTGTCAGCGTACAGGTCTAGAAAACCCAGCACGGTAGAACTTCTGTGGTCATGGCAGGGACACTGAGTACTGCGTGAGCCTGTCATTTGAACTGGCCATTTGCTGATGAGTCTCATTTCTCTCAGTTCCTGTTCATGAAAGGAACATCGATCTACCCAGCAATAAGGAATGTGGAACTGCAGTTGGGTGCACATGAAATGTGTAAATGGATGTGTGGTGCTGTGGATATACAATACTCTGAGAAATATTTGAACTGCAGGTGATTCTGTCTACGGGGGGATTTTGTATTATGTTGGGCAGTTATCAGGAAGCAATTCCTAGTGTGGATATGAACAGAATGCAGAGTGGTTCAGATGTGGCAGTTGTCCTAGTCCTGGATCTAATGTGCCGTTTGGGAGCCCTGTTTTACTCTATTTTGAGGTGGAATGCTGCATTTATTGAACTGATGTTGGTCCTACAGCTCTCCATTACACCTAGTACATTATTATTAGGTTGTTAGAGTGTTTTGTGTACTAGAAGAGAGATTTACATCTCTTTCTCTCTTTTACAGATAACCATTGAGAGGGAAAGTGGTTTGGATGTCAGTTCCCCCAAACATGGAAAAGTGGATCCAGCCAACATGCCGCATGTTGGTGGAAATATGTGGGCTGGCGGAACAGGTTTTTCTTTTTTTTTTCTTTTAATACATCATTGACAGATATCTAAGGGAGGTGCTGTGCCAGTCAAAAATAGTTTTATACAAAGCTATCCTCTGCCTAGAGCTATTTTACCCAATACAGGGTTGCTTTATTGCCAGTGAAAAGAAGTCTTTGCAGTGTCAAACTGTATGTAGCAGATCTCTTCTTTAATTATATTTTGTTGTTTCTTTCTATTGGCCATACAGAGAATGAGAAGCTTGAGCCACAGAAAGCAGGCTGAGTTATTTGCCATTCCCTTCGATGTTCCTGTAGCTGCAGAATTTAGGTAGTGTAGGCAAGAGGTACACACAACAGGCAAAGGGCCTCCTAATTCTAAAAGGCTGTGATAAGGATCACTAGATAAAGTGATTTGGAAGCAGTGTAAACCAACAAATTCTAGAGAGAAGGCAGACTCTGGGACCAGGAGATTTTAGAAGATGTACAAGATGTATATGTTCTGTGGTCCCTTTTGTACAGGGTAGAAACCATTATGAATCTGTTCTCAGGGAACTAAAAACACAAGTATTCCATGGAAGTTCTTCTTTACCATGATAGCTGTTTGGTTTTGAAAACCTTTGGCAATAAATGTTTCAGCTGGGGATTATTGGCAACATTTTTGGAACATCTGTAGATGACACTGGAAGCTTTAAAGAAAATGTGTTCTTACTTTTTATCAAATGTATATTCTTAATGATTTTTTTATCTCACCCATCTTAGGTGGGAGAGACACTGCTGGGTTAGGTGGCAAAGGTGGGCCGTATCGACTGGATGCTGGCCACAGGGTTTACCAAGTGTCTCAAGCTGAAAAGGATGCTGTTCCTGAAGAAGTTAAGAGAGCTGCTCGAGAGATGGGTGAAAAGGCATTTAAACGGAGGTAATGTGAAAGTCTTTCTTTTCCATTTCCCAAAAGAATTTGAAAAAGGTGGCTAAAAAGAATTTTCTTTCTTAACTGCATTTATCAGCTGCATTACTCTGTTCATTATCACTTAACAGAGATTACCAGCACATGTTGAGCTGCTCTGGACAAGATGTATAGGATGTTCTGTTGAAGTAAGCCACACTGTTAAAATGACTGAGTGATTTGGCAGAGTAAAACATAGCTAGATGGAGGAGGAGATTGATGTGAATGTTAATCTTTTTAGAAAGGGAAGAATTTTATGAAAATTTCTTTGAATTGTGATGAATCCAGATTGTATGTTGTTAGGAATTCATCGCTCAACAAGTGTCTTTCAAAATGGACCATTGCAAGCAAATTGCTACTGTTTGTAAGATCTGTAGCCAGATGGTAAGATGATTATCTCAGCTGTTTAGAGTATGGTGCTAATGATGCCAGGGTTGTGGGTTTGATCCCTGTATGGGCCATTCACTTAAAAGTTGGACTTGATGATCCATGTGTGCCCCTTCCACCTCAGAATATTCTGTGATTCTGTGATTTGAGCTATTAAACTTCAGCAGCTGTTTTAACACGAGCAACAGATCTTTCCAGCATGAGTGTAATGCGGGATTACTGATCATCTATTTCCCAGAATGTACACAGAGATTCAGATTTCTTCCACCAACTGAATTCTCAAGTCAACCTCAACCTCTGGTATTTTGTATTAAAAAAAGCATCCCAGTTCTTCAAAATTGCTTTTGAGCTACTTCATTATAGAAACAATTGATATGTGTGGTCTTGGATACTGTACATCTGTCTGTCCATATGGAAACCTGGCATGCTTTGATGAGTTTCTACTGCCTATGTGGTGATTTACTAGATTAGTGCTATGGGAAGTTCCTGGCTACTGCTGCCCGCTGTGGGAACAGTGTAGCTATGCCCTGTAAAATCTGGGTATCTGTACATGAGGTGTACAGTTCCTGTCCTGCAAAACCCAAGTGGGCTGGCATGTACCAACTGCAAATGTAGCCTGTTAGGAAACCATATATGACTTGGACCATTATTCTCTACAACTTGGATAGTTTAGCAAACTAACTAAATTATCTGATAAAAGTGGAAACTAACCGATAAAAGTTAAGAATAGGGAGGTTGGAGTCCTCAGTCTGACAAAAAAAAATAAGGCAAACTGCAGATTTGACTGCTTTGTTTATGCAGGATTATCTGGAAGGGATAAATTTCATATAAAAGTTATTGTTGCTTTTCTGGCTAGATAGTATTTCTAGTGGTAAACATTTTAAATTGACCTATTTGACAAGAAAGAAATTAACAGCTACTCTGGAATAGAGGCAGTATTTTTCATGGTATTTTTCTGAACTACCTTTCACTGTGGATTAATGTAGAGCGCAACGAAGTAAAGCGGTGTGTGAGGTTCTTTATGTTTGAAACAAAATGATTCTTTTATAGATTTGAAGATACTGAGCTCTGGTGGCAGGATTCATGAAATTAAATGTGCAACACTGAAAGTTACCTTTTCCTACCTCTAAAGAATAATGGTTGGCTATAATGACTATGTCTCTGCAAAATTCCAAATAGACAAAGACATAATCATGATAAAGACAACAAAGATTTGATGTTTGATTTTAATATTATTTTTAAAGGACTAGTCTAAACAACAGTTCTCAGGTATACTTTATGATCCAGGCAATGAATTAGTGATAGTGCTATAAAAACTTGCCATTAGAAATAAAATTAGCCTACACATACTTTACTTCCCATTTATAGTTCAGTTAAAAATCAGTATTTTTGAAACACTGTGAGTGAGATTATTCTGTTACAAAGAGCTTGTTTGAAATGGGCTGGGCACAGACAGGCCAATATATTTTAGCTCAGCACTGAACCCAGCCACATGCTGGGTGGTGGGGTGGGCAGATGCACAACTACTGCCTCTCTACATGATGTTGGGTCATGGCAAATGCTGAACAGTGCACACTCCTGGCATAGCCACCTCTCCCCTAGGACGTTCTTCACTGTTGGACCTCTGTAATTACATTCCAGTTGTGAATTTCACCAGTTCTGCTTAGCTGGGATGTTAAAAACAGTGATACAGAACTTGAAATGGGCACATCTTTGTTTATAAAGAAAGCATATATATCTGTATATCTGTTTTCATGGTGCAGATGTTGTGCTCTCTGTTACAGTCCTCTGGACAGGATAGTGTTCACTGACATGACTCATTTTCTTTGAGGGGGAGCACATTTTTGTTAATGTTCATTTAAAACTTCTTTGTTTCAAGGTTTCTTCATTTAATGGAGCACAAAGATAGCTAAGCATTTGAGACAGTTACTATTTGTAGGTCTTCAAGGACAGATTTGGTAGTGTGTCTTTACTTAACCTTTGTATTAAAACATGAAACAGGTTATGTTTAAAATACTCCGACAGTGAAGTAATGAATAGACACTCATGATCCTTTTATGTACAGATAGCAACACCTGAGCCAACAAAACCTTTCAAATTTGATCACATTCTTCCGAACCTCTGATTTGCTTCTCAAACTTTAAAGCAGATGAGGAGAGAGTCATAGGATTAGTACCTTTAATAAGTTTTAGTGTGATGCAATCCCTGTAGACATTGGTGAACATCTGCCTTGTCAAAAATTCACAAGAGCAGCTGCCACTTCTCTGATTTGTCTCTTCAGTGTGCTTGTTGCAGTCTGAATTTCCCTGTTATCAAGTAAATAAACTCTTAGTTTACATAAGTAAATGAAAGATATGCTTGTTTCCTAAACTGTTCTTAGCTCCCTGTTCTTTGCTTTAGACTGAAAGAGATTCAGATGAGTGAATATGATGCATCAACTTACGAAAGGTTCTCTGGAGCAGTCCGACGTCAAGTTCAGTCACTCCGCATCATCTTGGACAATCTGCAGGTAATCTTAGATTCTCTGATAAAGGAACACGAGCAGGTCATTATTTTAGGCCCCAAATATTATCCTTCTAATATCCTGGTAACATCTGGTGGTCATACTTTTGAAGCCTAAAAGCAGATTCAGATTATAATCAGTTAGGAAAAACGGTTTCATATTGCTATTTTAGAAAGCAGCCCATAAGTGGATTCCGGTGCTCATCTCTCCAAGTTAGAGTATTCCCATTCCACACCTTACAGAGATTACTTATTTTGGAGCACAGTTTTGTGAAAGAAAATACTACTATACATTACAAAAAGAATTTGTGAAGGTGTATAGAGCACAGTCTTTGTCTTTACCTCCAGTCCAAAAGAGTATTTTTTAGCTGAGACGTATAAATGCTATAGATATTGAAAGAGGCATCCACTCCAGGTGGGAGCTTTACTGTATATGCAGCTGAAAACATGATTTTTTCCTCAAGATTTTTTTTTAACTCTTACTAATAGAAATAGGTATAGCCAAAATCTCCTAAGTGGAAGCTGACCAAAACCACCAGTTTGCCTTTCTTGTGGTAGCTGGCATGATGGTTGTTCTGGGCTTTTTTAATACTAGTGTTCATATACAGGGAAATAAAATTGTAAATGTATTGGTTCTAGGAGGAATCTGCTAATCTTCAGTGAAAATTAAAGGAAAATTAATTTTCTCCTTAGAAGACATAATTTCTTATAAATATTTCTGTTGAGGGCTACTAACCACTAGTATTAAACCTTAATTTAATTAGTCATTGTGCTGTGTCTTAAGCAATAAAACTGAAATACAGAAAGAAATCACTTTGTATGATAAACAGACTCCTCCTAGGCAAGGAAATCTAATCCCCTGGTATTGCAAGTGAGGAGGGTAATATTTCTTTGCCTTATTTATACTTTTAAGTGTTTGTAGCTACAACAGCATTGCTATAATCACATATATACACAGAGAACCATTAGCCAGTTTTATTATGAATGTACCAACTCAGAGAACTTCTTGTGTAATGAACATTTAAGATGGGCATGATTAGGTGATTCATGCACTTAATATGTGTCTCAGTTCAGGACACGGGCTTTTGGCTTGTAAAGATGAGTTTCTGTTGAAAAAATCTGGATGTGAATCTCAGCTTTTTCTACAACATTTATATGTTGGTGGGTTTTTCCAATGTTTCTAGCACACATGTTTTTGGAAGCACACTCTGGGTATGAAATGAATAAGTGAATCTTCAGTTTGAACTCTTTTTTTGAGACTGCCTTATCTGTCCCTTGGAGCCAAAGTTCTTACGTTCAGGGATTGTGTTAATCATAATCAAAATATAACATATTTTAATATAAGGAGGCATATCCTCTTTCTTTGTTAAAAAAGGTCATTTTAATATCAAGGGAAAGTCTTATAAGCCTCAGTATTTTATGAGACTTTGGTAACTTCCTGCCAAAACACATAACCACTAACCACAGAGCTAGGAAATGTAATTTATGATGAAAAAAACAAATTACTGAATTTGGAAAAGCTAGATCATAGAATAAAAGCAATAGTGAAAGCAAATTTTTAACTTAAATTTTTATATAGATTTTTTATAGATAGGGATTTTATCAAAAAATGAACTAGGAAAATGAAGGTAAATGATAAGAGGAGTTATTAATTGCAAAACACCTCTTGTGAATAGGGAAGCTGAGTCCATGCACATTTCATGTAATACTTTTGAGGGGGAAAAATTTATGTGGATTCTTCAGCATTCACCCAGCCCTCATGAAGAATTGTGCATCTGTCTCCTATTTCTTTCTGTATACACCATGTACACGATGGGTTCTCAACAAGAACAGTTTTCTTTCTGCTATCAGTCAGTCATTCCTCATGTCTCAAATAAGAAACCAGTGGCACAGTTCATTGCAGTAGAATTTGCAGCTCAGATGTCTATGTGTTTTTAACTTTGTGAAAATCCCAAATTACCTTCTCAGTAGAGAACGTGTTTGGCTTTTTTTTAATGTTTGAGTTTGCTTTGTTTCAAACTCACTGTGTTCACATAATCAAAATATGTTGCCCATGTTTATTTAACATGGATTTTCTTTTCAACATATGCCTTTTTATTGTTAGTTTTGTGGGTTTGTTTAAACTGTGTTCCTTTGATTAAATTTTGCCTCACTAGAATCAAGAGGCTGGGGTCCAGGTCCAATTGTATATGGCTCACCAAAAGTTAGTAGCAACAGAAAGAAACTTTTGGAATAGACAGATCCTTGAAAGTGATACATAAACATAGTCTGAGAATGTAATTTCATTGTTCATTTTGCTTTTTATAACTCGCTGATCTCTGTCAGCTCTTTGAACAACGTTATCAAAACATTACGAGTTTTTGTTTATCTTCTGTAGAAGTTGCAAAGCCAGAAGTCCAGGAAATCCTGTCGCTGATGAGCTTTCTTCTCTCTCCTAAAGCTTGTCTGTCTGAACTCCAAATTCAGAAGGTTATGGTCAGTCAGTCACTCAGAAAGGCCTTCTTAAATGTTCAGGGACTTACCTTCCAGGAAGTACTTCTTTCTTTGTTGATTATTACAGAGAGAATCAGGGGCAACTGTCCCTGTACCTTCTGAGCATCTTTTGGGCCCCTACATCTAAACTGAGCAAACCTGAGCCTGACTGAGCCTGCTGGGCTCTGTCTGATTTAGACCATGTGGGAGCGGTCTGATCGTAGCAGCAAGAATAAAATAGTAGCAGTCCTATAATAAGCATGGCTCAGAGAGCTGGAAATATGAAAAACCCTGTGCCCTGTCAGTAGTAGTTTTGTGATTTCAGCAGCTAAGGGAACATTTGTGTAATGTTTTCCCAGAAACAAATGCAGACCACAACTGGCAGTGTTTCATACATCCTCTACCATTACGAGTTACATATTTAGATGTGTGATCACTTCACATACACATACAACTTTTTCTCTGACATCTACAGCCATCACAGCTATATTTTTTTGTAAATATGCCTGTGACATCTTCCAGTGAAAAGAATTACTGTAGTGGTGCACTGTGATCAGCCACTGCCATACTGATAAGATACAGTAGCACATTTTTCTAGTTTCTAAAGCAGCACAGTGAATATATTTTTTATATATTGAATATATATTGAAATAGTAATGTGTTGTATGTCCTTTCTAGTCAAATATCAAGGTAAGGTATATATATTAGTTCTGGTTTTCTCTTAAAATTGTAAATGTTTTTAAACTTAAGTTGGTTTTAAACATATGAAAATTGCATACTAAAAAGGAGTATAAGTTTCTCTGTAATATGTAAAATGTGTGCATTGTATAACACCCATGCTTAAGGGGATTATTTTTTTCAACTTTTATAAAAGGAAACAAATTCTTGGTAAATCTGCATGGAGGGCACAGCTGCTAAGTAGCCTGAGTAATTTTAGCATTATTTTGGAAAGAGGTGAGATCAGATTTTGCCAGCATTCTTTCCTATTTTAGGAGAGGATGTCAGCTCTGTGTTTCTCCAATAAAATTTCAGCTCAAATACTAGCTTTTGTTGAATAGACTTCAAAAGGTATTAAACTGTTTTTAACTATGTCCATAATTAAAAGCCATTTTCTTCTCACACTGCTGTTCTTTGAGCATCAAATAGCTGCGAATCTAAAGCATTGTCAATGAAAAGAATAGTGAAACTCAAAGAGAATTTGCTCAATGAAGCTGACACTTTATTATCTGTTGTTTGTCCCTCCTGCCTACTGAAAGAAAGCAAATGGCAAAAATTTGACAAAATACCAGTGCTAAGGAAGTGATAAGCATCTACCTCTGTTCCACTACTTAGAGTGCTCAAGATGAGTAGGAACAAAGCCATCTCACCTGCATCACCCTGGAAGGTGTTTGATTCATTTTAGACAGGCCTTGCTCACTCAGCAGCATGTTTTCTCCAGGAGTGCTTTTTAAATGGTTACTTGGAGTATTGAAGTTTGCCTCTGGGCTTTTCACAGCAGAAAACCTCCTACAGGGTGACATTTTGGTGGGACATGGAGAGGTCATTGGGAATTCTCAGGTGTCTCTTCGTGATGTTACACAGCTCTGAAGGCAGCAAAGGAATCAATGAGCCTATGAAAGAAGGGATTTAACTTTCGTCCCAGGCATATTTAATGATAGTGGAAACTCCTAGCTGGTGGTACAAACAAACTCATGGATGTCCCACTGCCAAAGTGGGTTAAAGCTAGGTTGACTGTAGCACCATGGAAATGTATCAGAGAACACAGTTGGCTGAATTCACAACCTCAGAAATCTTTTCCACTTCCCCTTCTGTGATTTACTAAAAAGATGAGGTTTCCATGTATCGGCATTGTTTTTGCCTCCCATCAGGAAGCCTCTGTAAACTTTTTGATTTTGTTAATCAAAACATTTTTCTGTGGCTTTGTGGGCTTTCTGCCCACTTATTTTCATGGGCAAGCAGTCCATTAATCTTGAGTAATTATAGGCAATAATCTGTAGTCCAGAATTCCTTCTCTACACACCAAAACAAAAAACCCATACATTTTGTGCAGTGCAAAATCAAAGATTCTCTGAGCCTGCAGAAGTCATTATCTGCCTGCTCAGACTATACAAAACAATAAAGATTCATCCTTTCAAATCCCAGGTCTGCAGTTTACTGAGGATTTGTAATGTAAGACTTCCTGCTCATCAGAAAGGGATTGATTTTCATTCCTGAAAATCAATGTTTAAGGCAGTTTGTGTCCTACTGGATATTTGATTTTCCTCCAATTGCTGACCAGCAATTTGCTGAGAGGGCAAAAGCATTATATGTATATAAATTCAAAATTGTCTTTCCTTGCTGGGCTTACTACTAGGATGAGCAATTTCAACTTGAAGATTTAAACAGAAATAATGTAAACCGTATATACAGACTTTCCTGTCTTTAGATGGATCTTATATATTATGAACCATGATGAAGCTGTCCTTTGAAAACATGCTTAAATATGTTGCTTATAATATTATAATACTTGAGTCTTCAATCTTAGGAGTATGCTCTATGTACAGGAGTTCCATGGATATTTGAGTTCATGGATTGTAATGTATTTTCATCAAGTCAGACTGTAGATAACCAATGTCCTTTTAATTAAAACAAAAGAAGTGTTTATTGGACTGTCTCTTGAGTATCACAATTTTAGAAGTAGGTTTTTAAAATATGTAATTAGTTTATACTGTTAATACTGTTCTAAAAGCAACCATTTACCATTGCCTAAAAAGTGGATAATGTTTCACTTTACTTTTAAGTCACCGAATTGTTTTGTGTAGATTGAAAACACCTAACAAATGGTCATGTGTTATGTGTGTCCCTTCAGCTGTGTGTATTTCTGAACAGGCTTGCCACACACATTTTCAGCATATTTGCAAGAAGAAAGGTTAACATTTCTGCAGTTCGCTGTTAAACTCCCATATATGAAACTACTGAAAAAAGACCAAGTTACAGAGGGAACATGTTCTTTGTCAGTGTTGATTTTTCTTTCAGCAAAGAAGAACAGGACAGCTGTGAACATGTGTTTGGATTTCTTTGACTTACGCCAAAACTATCACATCATGACAAAGAAATTAGTGTGTGTGTCATGTGCCGTGGGTCTTGAATTGTCTAACACACACACATCACTGAGTAACATTTCTTTTCTGTTGTAGGCCAAGGGTAAGGAAAGACAATGGCTGAGACACCAAGCTGTTGGCGAGCTAGATGATGCCAAAATCATTGATGGGCTGACAGGAGAAAAAGCCATATATAAACGACGGGGAGAACTTGAGCCACAAGTAAGTATCCAACAAGAAACGGGGAAAGAGCTTAACCTTTTTGCTAAATTCATTGTGGCTGTACAGTATCTGTGCTTGGAGTTTGAGTAAGTTATATGGATGAGAAACTCAGAAAAAATCTCTGGCTTGGGATGTCCCTGACACAGAGGCAACCACAGCATAGAAAATTTGCTGTACCTCTTCATATAGTCTTATATACATATTTCCTGTTGGCCACCCTCAGAGAGAGGGCACTGATCTGGACAGTGCTAAGTTTTGATCCAGTGCAACAGTTTTTAGGTTCTTATTTTGTATTTTAATGACCTGAAGGCAATTAGCAGAAAACATTTATTTTGTTTGCTTTTATAGAAAAAAGGAAAATATTTTCACACTAATTTAATTGTTGTTAATAACTATGCTGATCCCTTAGGAAGTGGAAAAAAAAAGTGGTTTACAAATGTATTTTCCATATTTCATGGTATGCAGATAATTTTAGCTTCCACAGATACTTGGATTTACAAGAATAAAAATTATGATGGAAAAAGAAAATGTAAGGAAAAGCCATTAAGATATAATAAAGTTGACTGCCCTGTGGCCCAATTCAGCCATTCCTTAGAAGGCATTACAGTTAGACCAATGTGAGTCAGCAACAGAGAAACCACTTGAATCAGACCAACTAAACCTGGCCAAAACTAGTGGGGCCAGTCCATAATTTTTAACAGTAATACATAATGACAGATTGCAGTTTTTAAGTACACTAACTTGTTTTTTAAAACAGCTGAGTACAGCATCTTTTTGCATGTCAGCTACCCAAATGTGATACATCCCTGGTATTATTTTTTATGCTATTTGGTCCTTATGTTGCTTTGAATGATTTATGGAATTCAGCACTGCCCATGTGAAAGATAAGTAAGGGAAAAGTGATTGAACTCTCAATTCTCATTTGTTTCAAAATATGTTTACTCAATGTATCAGTTTTAAGGCTTTGTAAAAATAATTCAATTGGGGAAAAAAAAGGACACCTTTAAGTGTGTGCATAAAAATCAAAATAAATGTAGTATTTAATGGGCCTTCTTTTGTTTCTGGGAGGGCAGGGATAGCACAGTGTATTAAAAGAACAATTAGTATAACAAAGTACACAAATCCTATACAGGTAAAAGAAACATTTTAGGTATTTGTTTATATTGTGACTGGTTTTTCGTCAGATCATCTTTAATAGTCTCATACTTGAATCCAAACACATCTCATTGCATGCTAAATAAAACACCTCCCTTGAATGTACTGTGCCAAAAATTGTTAGAACAGATGGGACTTGTTTTCAGGAAAAAAGTAATGGTTTCAGCATTAGAATGAAGATGGAACTAGTAATTAATCAGAACAAGATTTCAAACATTTCTGGAATGTTATTAACCTCAGCAGACAAATTTTTACAGTCATATACAGTCCCTTTTAGTACTGCATGCCAAGGAAAAGGATTTTCCATTATGAGCCTTGGCAGAAAGAGCAAATTTGAGAGTTTCTTTACTGAAATGAAATGTTAAGAATCAAAACTGAAACAGAAAAAGTATTTTCCTGACAAGCGTGTGTGAAATTTTTTGAGGTATTTTGTTTCCAGTCATTGAAGGTGAGGGAAAATAATGAGTTATCTGTCAAAGATCTGGTTTGAAACAGAAAAATAGTTGTTTTTTTTTCTTTGAAAAAAAAAGCAGCAAAACCAAACAACATTTGCTGGGTAAGATTTTCCAGATTTGCAAAGTGCATTGGGTTCTCTTTCTGAAATGTTTTACCTTTACTGATGTTTAGCTTTCCCATTTCTACTGGGTTTTGTTCTGTTGTGTTTCCCTGGCAGCCGGGGAGCCCCCAGGAGAAGCCCAAGCGCCTGCGCCTGGTGGTGGATGTTTCTGGCAGCATGTACCGCTTCAACGGCGTGGATGGGCGCCTGGAGCGCTCCATGGAGGCCGTCTGCATGGTCATGGAAGCCTTTGAGAATTATGAGCACAAATTCAAGGTAATTGCAGCTGGGCCACGAGCTCTGTGGTTATTGCACAGGCTGTGTGGAGCAGTGGAAAAAGTGTTTCAGCAGTCAGTCTAGCCAAAGAATATTATTCATTCCCGCAAGGAAATAAAGATATTAATCTATTTCTAGCAACCTGAAAAATAATACTAGTGAAAGGATAAGAAACATTACACATTTCAGCAGGGGAGTATTCAATCTAAGACTTTGATTTAGTGAGCTTTGCTGGCTTTTTTTCTGGTTTTATCTGTTTCTTTGAGCAGAAACACTTAAGCCTATAGAACACAAGTAAATATGAGCTCCAGGAGATGAAGAGATACGATGTCGTTCCATCTGCCCAGAGTGCAAACAGCAGTACTTGGTCATGGGAAGAGACTAGACTTCCTTGTCCCTTGTCTTTTCTAGTCAACTGAAAGCAAGAAAATTATTTCTTGTACTGAAACATGCTACGTTCCAAATGTTATTTAATGTTAGCCTGCAAATGAAGTGTAAGTAAATGTGATATTCTTTTTGTCTCAGTAAGCCTAAACAAGGTCTAGGCCATGTTTCTATAACCATAAAGAAGACAGGAATGGCAGTCTCCAGTTAATTCTGGACATATCCTGTGTTTAATGGAGGAACAGAGGCATCCAGTACCTTTGGTGAAGAGCATCTCAAACATAAGAATTAAAATACATCTGAACAAAATGTAAAATCTCCTAAACAAAGTAATAGAAACTTAGTCCAGATCAATTCAGCCATGTCTGCTTCACCTTGTTCTTCCAAGAACATAATTCTACAGGTTTGTGTTCTTCCATAGACTCTCATGTACAAAATCAGGCCATACAGAGGCATGTGCTTTTAGAATGTCTTCTAAAGTACAATCATGCAGACTTCTGTTTTTCAAGAGAAAAGTCTATAAAAGGAGACAGGCATTACATTTTTAGGCTGTTTTCCTAAGAAAACAAGGCGTGTGCTACCATCTTCTGTGGCAGTAATGCTTTCTTGCCCTTAAACTTGCTTAAAGAGAGCATGTTGCAGAATTTCAAACAAATTTGAAACTATAGCTTTGTTCTCAAAGTCCTTAAAATGTAATGAAAATAGGTTGGGTAGAGAGTGATGCTGTGTAATCCTGTTGGAGGAAACTGCCTCCTTAGCCCAGGGAATTTATGTGGGAACTCAAATTTAATTAAAAGAATAATGGAAATTGGCGCTTTTTTGATTCAGCTGCTCATGTACCTCCTGCTCACTGATAATAGAAAAGTTAAGGACAAATACTTACAGTGACAGTGTAATTATTCAGCATGATTTGTGTAGCTTGGTAAATCAGGAATATCTAAGCAACACAGATATTAGTATGGCAAAATGCAGGATTGACCACACAGAATAGTGGAGACAAGGATAAATATGGTATACTATGATGTAGTATAGTGTAGTCAACATGGCTTTTGTAAAGGGAAGTAATGTCTCTATGTATGTGACAAGCAAGGTTGAGAGTCTCCTTAGCCAAAAGCAATTGACAAAGCGCCTCACCAGAGGCTTGTGAAGAAATGGTAGAATTTGGGGGATGAAAGGGAAATCCTTTAGATAAACAAAATACTGCTACAAGTATGGGAAACAGACTATGTGGTCATTTTTAGTGGGCCACTGGTGGAGCTGTGTTGGGATCTGTGCTGGAGCCCACACTGTTATGTTGTTCTGTATATTCATAAGTGATCTGTTAAATGGGATGAATAATGAGGTGACAAAAGATACAAGTTATATGAAGTTATTTGGTAAAACAAAAAGGGAAATCCAGCTGCAAGAAGCTGGAGAAGAACCTGGCCATAAATAGTGACTGGGAAATAAAATGGTAGGTGTTGTTCACCTCTTAGATGTAAAGTGCTGCAGGTAGAAGAAGAGAATTCTGGTTTTAAATACACAGTGAGAAAGCTTTCTGTTAGTCCTTACTCCCAGCTATATGGACTGGTGCCCAGCAAAGATATCTTGTAGTTATGTTCTGGGGTTCTTTGAACACTCAGTGCTCACCAGCTGTCAGAAAAGCTAATTGAATGTTGCAAACTATTAGCAAAAGAAGAGAGAATAAAGCAAAATGCATGAGAGTGTTGCTGTAAACATCGGTAGTGCATTCACATTAGGAGTAATATGTGCTATTTTGGTCCCCCATCTCACAAAAGCTCTTGTAGAGCTGAAAAAGAAGAGAGGGTGGCAAAGATTGCAAAGGGTATGGAAGTTTGTCCATACAAGAAATGGCTAAGTAACTAAGCAAGTTACTTAGTAAGAACTGCTCAGTGTGGAGGAGATAAAAATCAAGGAGCTGATAAAGTCTTGACTAACACAAAAATGGTGATCAGGAGACAGTTGTTCATTCTACTCTTGTTTTGAACAATGAATTATGTTATATTGATACAGCTGAGGACAGTGGCTTAGAAAGTGATAACACTGGAGAAAGATGTAACACAGTGGCAGAGAACCAGCTGCCCTTATTTCCAGTGCAGCTCTAAAGCTGAGAACCCAGAACCCTCAAGTGCATGGTTAAGGAATGTCATGTAGAACTAGACATGCAACCAGCACAATGGGGAGAGTTAGTTTAGATCATTATGAACTTTCTTCAGTTCTGTGATTTTAAAATCTATGGGTCAGGCTCCAGAGTGTAGGAGAGACAGTGATTGTTTTAAAGTATCACTGACTCCATTCTGTACAACTTTTGACACTTTGCAAGATGCTGCTGATTTTTCTCGGGACAGAGCTGAAGGTTTGGTATGTCTGCAAAAATAGCATACATTTCTCATATCTAAAAGAGGAGCCATTTGAAAAAGATAGAAGAACACACAGCTGTGTAGTGTCCAATGAAAAATCTGCAGTTTATCACTTTCTTCTTTTGTTCTTTTCCTTATCCTCTTCTTGCCTGGTTTTATAAAAATATACTTCTTTGGCCTTCAGATATGCCTGCTGTTGACTTTTCCTGTTGTAGCCCCATCTGCACGGCTCACACCAACGTGTGCTGCAGATTTGAGGGGTATCTCGTACAGCGTGTTGAACCAAGGAGATCTTCAGGCTTGTGGAACAAAGGGGATTTACATAGTAAAGTTCCCTTCAGCCATCTAACTGCAGCGCAGACTTTGGAAAGCAATTCCTGGCTTTTGCTCAAGATCATTTTTCTGGTGGTGCTTGGTTTACTTCTCTGCTAAATATAGTTGTGAATTAATCAGACAGGCTTTTCCTTGGCTGTTTCATTCTACCCAGCTGAGCTTTCCCCATGAGTGGTACCCCTTGGTATCAAGGATGATGTTGATTGTCTGATAGATCTTAACTGCAATGAGTGAGGGTAGAAAATACTTTCTTCTTGCCTTCTTATACAGTAGAGCTGAGTATTGGGTACGTGACTGCACCAAGCAGGTAATGAAGTTACCTTTCATAAAACGTCAGACAAGTGCCAGCAGGTATTTGTCAGCTTTTTATGCTCGTGTGGGACATCCTCCCTACTTCCATTTCCCATAAGTGCAGGCAGTGAATCATTCCTTGTCAAGGAGGAAACAGGACACCCATCTTCTGAACATCCCATTTTAGGTGCCAGTTGTTTGGAAATGCTCAGAAGGGCAGTTTGTTCCCTTTTTTATCTGAGGTAGTACTACATCTGTCACAAACTGTATGGTTTTGTATCATCCCTGATTACCATGATTTGCACACATGATGGCAGATTGAGGAGGCATGTCCAGTAAATTATCCAACAGCAGTTTTATGAAGCCTTAAAAATATTGTGACTCAATAAATAGCATATTATGTAACTGGTAGGAAAAGCCTGAATTGTTATTTATAGCTATATTAAAGGGATATTGCAGATTTTATATGCCTATTTTAGCATTCTGTGTTTGTAAAATTTACTGTGGAGGCAGCACTGCTAATTCAGGAAAAGAAGAAAAGGTCCACGTGCTTGGCAGAGTGGTCTCTTCTAAATACTAAACAAAAGGTTTGAAATAAATTCAGAAAAATAAGAATGTTCAGTGTTGTCCAAAGAAGAGACAAATTTATAAAGATCTAGCCCTCCAGCAGAGTCTAATTCACACTGCCTTTTACATTCAGCACACATCTTCTTTCAGCTTTTTTAACGCCTTCAGAAATTAAACCTTTTGGCATGGCAGCTGCAGAAGACAAAGTCTTCCATTTTACCCATTTTAGGCAGCAGCAACCATCCATTCAGTGCAAAATGTGACAGTGGAACAGAGATTGTTTTAACCTTTCCCTATGAAAAAAAACCAACAAAATGATGCTCTTTGGAGATACATGTTTACATGTTCTGTACTCACAGCCCTAGATAAAGCAGTCCTTGTCTCAGTGTACCTGAGGCTATTGGAAAACAAGCTACTGTGTACTACAATAATATATTAATTCAATTAAGCTGCATGATGGCAAATGTTTTTTGCTGCTGGATTTGTCCTGAGAGCCTTTGCTTGCAATTTCATGAAACAAGTCAGTTCCAAGTAAGATTGTGTCACAGCTTTTCTCTCACTTGTAATTCCATCCACATAAATGCTCCCAGGGAATTTATGGGAAAAAAGCATCAGATTGAATCCTTGCTTTTCAAAGGTCCTTCTGTGCTCATCTTTAGCTACTGCAAATGAAGGAAACTGGTTTTGACAAAGTCTGCATGGGCCTGCATGTGTTGAGGTTCCCACCTGACCAGGACTGTGGAGCTGTCTGCACTTTTTCTTTACAATGAGCACACTAAGATAATATGAAATTACTAAGGGTTCATTTACTAGAACACAAATCAGGAGGAGGTGATAATTTACTGCAAGAAAAAGAGGTTTTAATTCTTTACCCTCTCAGAGTGAGCTTCTTTGCTCCAGTTTTGCTCCTCTCCCAAACTCCGTATTCCTAAATTGTGACAAATTCCATACATTCCCCTGGGCAAGCATCTCCCTTCTGTCACCTCTTAAAGCTTTGCTGTGAGCCTACTCCCATCCTCGCTCCCAGGGAGGGTCTCCCAGCCTGCACTCCTATCTTAAGTCAATCCAAGTCAGTGCAGCTCCATTCGCTTGCTGGGGCACGTGCACTCATCCAACCTCACAATTTGGGGAGCTGAGCTTCCCAAAAGCAAACTCACACTCATTAGATTTTGGCTACTCCTGGTCCTTGGCTTGACTTCCAGAGGAATCAGAGGACCATGACCAGCACACAAGGGCTGGTGACCGCAGCTATTCTCTTCAACAGCACAGCAGGATGTCACTCTGTTTTTTAGGAGGCCCTACTTGACCCAGAATGCAGCAGTCAGGATGAATGAAACAGCCACTTCTTCCCTGCTGCCTCACCAAACGTTTTTAAATCACAGATAGCATAGTAAGCTGTCAGCAAAGAAACAAGGAAACTGATAACATCTGTTAAAGATAAGCACACTTGCCGGGTGCATGCATGGGCATACACAAAGAATAATAAGCAGCTCTCTGAGCAGGGAGCAGACAGGACAATGATGTTCCCAGGTGGATGCCTTTCCATGCCTGCAATAGTTTGCTCAGATCATTTCAGCCTCGCCTTGGCCGTACCCAGGTTGTCTGTTCCCGCCTTGTGCAAGAATGTGGAGGGGGCCCTACTGCAGGGTCAACAGCTAGTGTTTCACCTGGGAGCTACAGCAGTTCCCCTTGCACAGGCTGTCACACCGAGTTTAAGCTCAGACTGAGATGAAAGCTTGGTCTGCTACTGGTGTATGTCAAGAACCACAATGATATTCCCCAACAGCAAAGTTTGGCCTATTCCCATGAACTGACATGAGGACACCCAGTGGGAGACATCCAGGAAGCCAGGAAGGAGCCTTCTACAGAGGGATCAGCCTTTTTACACAGGAGAATGGCAGCATTTTGCTTTACGTAGTTAGGTTGTTGATTTAAAAGTGATACCGAATGCAAAACTGTTCAGCAGAGGACGTGTAAGGTTTCATAATTAAGAGCCTACCCTGAAGATGTGTGGGCATTTCTGACATTGCATAAGAACCACGAGCGCTGTATATTTTCTGCTCCATTAAACCTCTGCTTTATTTAGTTCCTCTGATTTGAATAGTCCTTAATTTTTGAAACAATACTCATGCACACATTTCTTGTGTGTGGTTCAGGTTTTATTAAACAGGATTTATTCCTATTTTATTTAGGAAGTATGCTGAATGTAACCTCAGCATTATTCTCAGAATTTGTATATTTTCATTTGTTGTGTCTTCATATCCATCAAGAAGGAGAGAGTCTGAAGCATTATTGGTGATAAGAAATAGGTTTTGAAGAGAAAGCATGTGGCAGACTGAAAGCTTTACATGAGACTGGGTAGCAAATACTAGACATGTAAGAGCTGAGGAGAACAGAAATGGGAAAAGCCAACAGAGCAGAAAGAAATGTGATTGTGTGGGGACCAGATTATATAAAGGTCTCCTAGTCTGGTTTATGTGGGGCTGTCATAAAATGGTATGACCTTGGATGAAATAATCTACAGTATGTGGCACGTTTGCTCTTTTACAGAGGGAGGTGTCACCTTTAAAAGTGTTGTTCCTGCTGCTGTAGCTGCTCTAGCTTTCTTTGGATATATTTTAAGCAAAATAGTAATGTGGAAACAAAAAGAGCTTTGTCTGTAAAGAATGCCATTTCTCCACTCTCTAGGACCTGACTTACACCAAATAAAATGTCTTTCAATAGGAAAGAAATGACAGAAAATCTTTGAGGAATAGACCTGCCTCTTACCCAATGATTATGTGGGAAATAGGGATGGTGAACACAGCAGGAACCTGTAACAAACAGAAC
This sequence comes from Acanthornis magna, assembly GCA_036785705.1. NCBI lineage: Eukaryota > Metazoa > Chordata > Aves > Passeriformes > Acanthizidae > Acanthornis > Acanthornis magna. Next base: position 24,078,362 of record JAWUZG010000090.1, read on the forward strand.
TTGAAATAAGGAAAACAGAAAGGTAAAATACTGCATCAGGGCTCCCTGTCAACTAAAGGCAGGTCTGTGCCAGCTAGGCAGGGGGAAATACAGGCACGTTCTTGCTGAGGAGTTGCCAGCTCAGGTCTCTCTGGACTTAGGGTCTGTACACTGCGCTCTCTTGCTTGGCGTAGACAGCTCTTAAATCCATTTTTGTCCTGCTCATGAATTCTCCCTGGGGTGACGGCCACATCCACAACACAAAGGGCAGGTCAGGACCTTGCCATAACTCAGCTTGTCTTGGTTTTCATGGAACAACAATGGAGCTCTCACATGAAACAGAGGCCTTTGCCACATTGCGTTATTTGTTCTACAGGATATTTGAACTATTGCAGTTCTACATGTCAGTTTTGCAGCATCTTTCACAGGAGAATGATGTGCACACCATCTCCTTTGAAAACATACAGAGGCTCTTGGAATTTGCTTCTCTACATACTTTCAGCAATGGCTTTGATCTGTTATGCACAAAAATAAGAAGTGCTGATTTTCAAAAAAGGGGACTTGTAATACCTTTTTTTTTCAGAGCAGAATGAGGTCATGAAAAAGATTCATCAAACATAGGAGCTACTCTCAAACAATGTGCCTCTTGTTTGTCAGACTCAAGAGGATGAAAATTGCTGCTTTAAAAGAAATACGTGGACAATGTGAGGGGGCAAGGTCTTGATCTTATGCTCTGCAGTTGGTGGGATGATGTGAAAAACACACCATGGAAATAAGGAACTGTTCCCTAATTCCATTATTTAGCAATTCTTTCCTATGTTTTCATGTCAGTGAGAAATTGCAAGTAGTTCCCTTAAACAGCTCATAAACAGAAACAGGGAACAGTACTTGGGGTTTTTTGTTGAAAATTGCAAATTGCCTTTGATCTGCCTTATGTCATTGTGAGCCAAGGGCCATTCATGACTAACAGGTGACTGATTATGTTTCTTTCTTGTAGTATGACATTGTTGGACATTCAGGAGATGGCTTCAACATCGCCTTGGTTGGAAGTGACAAAGTTCCCAAGAACAATAAGCAAAGATTAGAGATTCTTAAGGTAAATCCTACTGATAAGTTGTGCTGGATGATTAAGGACTTTATGGCTGCAAAGTAAAGTTGTAGGCAAGTCACAGAATGCAAAACATGAGGATAGTAAAATAAAGACAGAAAGCAAAATCTGTGTATTTGCATACAATTGAAACAAGACCTTTCAGAGACATGGCAGAAAAGAAATTGTGCCAACATAGTAGAAGCTGGGTATGCCTTGTTCTGGACTGCTGTGCCATAAATGTGCCATTTTGACTACATGTCAAAGGATAGGGGAAGTTCGAAGCATTATACAGTGATATAGATAGCTCTGCCCAAATCATGTGATATTGTTAGTGTATAAGTGACTAATTTAAACTGTAAAGGGATCCCAAGTCAGTAATTTAGCTTGATACCTTCAAGAGGTTATGCATCACAATAGCACTGGGAAAATGTGTCTGTGCTAAATTGGAAACATGTTTAATCACAATGGCATAGCAAGTGTATTCACCAAGATTTTTCTGAAGTAGGATGAAGAAAAATTGAGTATATTGTAGGATTTACTTTGTTGGCAGCTTGATAGGCTAGAAGCATGCATTCGAACTTCCTTCAAAAACTGTTTTTGAAAGATTGGGAGCTACTTTGATTTGGAGAACTGACTTTAGTAATTCCTAAAATTCCTTGCCTTCTACATAGGGAACAGCTTCATCAATGAAGATGGTGTATTTATTTTGTAACAGCTCAAACAAAATGTTTTATCGTTTATCATTATGTGACAGCCACTGTGAGGAATCAGGTATTTGATAATACCTGAGACACTGCTAGGATTTGGAAGTCCAGTACAAATTATGAACAGGCAGGAGCTGGTCACAGCATTAGGAAGCTAAGGCCTATTTTCTTCCTTAAATACACAGGAATGTATCTACTCAACTTACAGCTGACCAAAGTATTTTACCTTCCCTGAGGCCCAGTCTAGTTAGGTCCCCGTGTGGGTTTTTGATTGTTTGACCAACTGTGTTTGTAAGAAGTGCTGCCTGTCTTAAAATATGACATATTATGTACAAGAAGCTGCATCTTCTGTAGTATCTGGAGCATTGTCTGTATTTCTGATGCATCCCCTAACACAGCGTAACTGAATATTTACTCCCTCCTGTGCTGGCTGAGATGAATCCTTGTTCCTAAAGTCATCTCATGTATTCACACATGGTTCTGCTGTGCACACAGACCATGCATGCCCATGCTCAGTTCTGCATGAGTGGAGACCATACCTTGGAAGGGACAGAACATGCCATTCGGGAGATCGCCAAGGAGGAGGCTGACGAGTATTTTGTGATCGTCTTAAGTGACGCAAATCTCGAGCGATATGGAATTCAGCCAGCGAGGTTTGCCCAGGTCTTGACCACCAATACTCAAGTCAATGCTTTCGCCATATTTATAGGATCCTTGGGAGACCAGGCAGACAGGTAAGTGTGTTTGGTTTATGCCTAGTTCTGTTTGCTTTCATTCAGCATAATCTAAACTATGCTTTTATTGAAGTGAGTTGCCCATGCAGTGAGTTGTTCTGCACTGGGGTTTTGGTCAGAGTACCATTAAATCATAGAATGTTTTGGGTTGGAAGGGACCTTTAAATATCATCTATTTCAACCCTTCTGCCATGAGCAGGCATGTCTTTCACTTTGAACATCACATTGTTCAAAGCCCCATCCAATGCAACTTTGAACACTTCCAGAGATACAGCCTCCACAACGTCTCTGGATGACCTGTGCCAGTGCATCATCACTCTCATTGTAAAAATTTCTTCCATATCTCGAGTCTAAATCTACTTTTTGCCAGTTTAAAACTGCTACACGTTATCCTATCGTTACAGGCCCCAGTAAAAACTCTCACTATGTCCGTATGAGCCCCCTGCATTTATTGAATGGCCTCAATAAGGTCTCCCTGGCCTTCCATCTCCAGGCTAAACAACCCTAACTCTCTCAGCCTGTCTTCATAGCAGAAGTACTCCATCCTGCTGACCATTTTTGTGTCCCTCCTCTGGACCTGCTCCAACAGGTCCATGTCTTTCCTGTTCTGAGGACTCCAGAGCTGTACACAGCACTCCAGGTGGGATCTCACCAGCGCAGAGCAGAGCGGCAGAATCACCTCCCTCCTCACCCTGCTGGGCACACTGCTTTTGATGAAAGAAAGCTAGGGTACAATTGGCTTTCTGGGCTGCAAGTGCACATTGATGGGTCATGTCCAAGTTTTCACCCATCTTTTTTTTACTGTTGTTATTATTATTATTAATGTGCAGGCAAGAGGCTGTAGTTCCTGGGTTGTGTCAGGGAAGAGTCTGGCTTGTGGATCCTGCAGACATCCCTTACAGTCAGCAAGTTCAAAGCATCCTGTGCATCCAAAGGGAGCAGCTGAAACCATCCTGCTGCAGGATGTGCACTATCCCCTTACGAAGTATCACCATGTAATCATAACGGAGATGTGGTGCCTTTGTAATTGCCCAGTATATGGTTCCAATGTGTGTAGGCCTAAGAAAAGTGATTAAAACAAAAGAAGCTGAAGTTTAATGGTGTTCAAAACAGCCAAAAATTTGAATCAGGTACGGCCCTTGTGTTAGAGACATAAATTCTTCGGAGTGTCTGAGACAATATGCCTGGGTTTAGTTCTACTACAGAATTTCCCTTTAAAATGTTTGGTCACAAAGGGGAAAAAAATAAATTCTGTCCCAGGTGGTCTTCCAGGTTCCACATCCACTGAAGACCAGTACCTGCAGCAAAAAGCTGATATAGCCACAAATATCAACAGTGCCTTTTCTGTTTCTGTTTGAGTCTTCAACTAGGGGAGAATGAGAGAAATCTGAAAGGGAGTTGGCCCTCAGCAGATAATTTTAAGCAGCAAAGGGTTGAAAGCTACAGCTGCACAGCCACCCTGAGTTGTGGCTGCAGGTCTGTACACCAGAGCTGTGTTATTCATCAAAAGAGAATCCATTCTGAAAGACTATAATTATAGAAAGTCCCTTTACTTTTGATAGGAATTAAAAAAAGAAAAAAAATCTTTGACCATATCCTGCTGTGTAAGAGGAGATCTTATAATGGCCTCGTTCACTGGGTATGGAAAATGCACACAATGCTGTCACTGAAATGCATTTCTATGTATGTGGAAGTGCAGAATTAGACAAAGCCTTCCTGTAACTGCTGTGGGGGAAGGAGACGGGAATTCTCTGGTGCAGCTTTTTTTAAAACTAATTTTAAAAGCGAGAGTTTACTTAGCATTGGAGGAATAGTATAGAGCATAGGATTATTTAAAAAGCAGAGAAAAAATAAATCCCAAGCCTACTAACTGGACATGAGGCAGATAGGGTTTGTAACATGCATCTAGTTTAACTTTTAAGGGTGGGTTAAGCTGTGAATAAAAATGTGTCAGGTTAATATTTCGCAGACAAATACATTTCCATATAATCTGTCAAAATGACAGATGTCAAAGAAGAAATACAAAGAGCACAGTTAGAATCATTGGACTTGTTGAACTGAAAGAGCTGTGGTTCATGGTAGTGAATTTAGGATAAGTGTCTTCATTTCCAGTGTAAATCTGTAGCTGCTCTCAGCAAACCAGTTGGGGTGACACCTCATGGGGTCACTGGTACCTTAATCAAGATGGAATTCCGGCATGTCAGAAAGAGAACATGGATAGAAATCTCTGGAAACACTTTTGTTTGTGTTGCTGAAAGGAGCTCTGGGCCCTAGCTGCTCTCAGTGTTTTCTTCCTCTGTTGCTTTCCCAAACCTTTAATTGCACAGTAACAGCAATGTGAAAAGCATGGATTGGGAAGATACTCAAGAGGAATCCTTTCTTGTGGTAGGGAAGATAATTTGAGATGGTAATTGTGTCTTGTCCCTCATTCTGTTCCTTAGGCTGCAGAGGACGCTGCCAGCAGGTCGGTCTTTTATTGCCATGGATACCAAAGAGATCCCTCAGATTTTGCAGCAGATCTTCACATCCACCATGTTGTCAAGTGCCTAAGCATCCCTGATGTTATGGGGTGTGAACTCAAAGAGGAAACCCACTCCTGCTGGAGGTACTAACCCTAAAGCTGAGGATAAACACAAATATTAATACATACTCTAATCATCCAAGCAACCATAATCTACATGACAGCCAGGCTGTAAGTTTTCCCCCAAAGTCTCTCAAGTGACTTAGCACATTCAAAGAACTGCATCAGGGCAGAGGATGGCGACAGAATGAATGTTTTTCTGGAGGGACAAACAAACAAAGGACAGTTTGTGATCATTCCTCTGCCTGCTGTCTTGCCAGCACTACAGAATCTTCTCACCCTGTTTCGTTAAACGTGTTTCACTGGGATTTGGTAATCCTGTGCAAGGCAGATCCAGGCAATCTGTGTCAGTGTTTTGCATGCATGTGTTTGAATGGGTGGTTAACTCCATCTCTGATTTAAACAGGACTACTCTTGCCAGGCAGGAAATCCTTCCTTCCTCTCCTGTTGCTTTCTTGTCTTGATGGGCATCAGGGCTTCCCCCCAACGCTGGGAACAATGGAGCAGTTTGGAAATGCTGACCATCACATGTAAACATCCATTATCTGATCAGGCACGGTGCTCCAAGTTGTCAGATCTAGAGAAAGTGGCAGTGGCTGTTAAGAAGTAAAACAACACAAAAATAGATTGGTTCAGTTCTGCCTATGAAAAGTAAGGGGAAGGGGTCAAAATGCTCTTAAGAACCAAACAGGCAGCGTTTCCAAGGAGGGAATTTCTGTGTCTCCTTTGCACAGCTGATGATGCTGCACCCACTGCACTGTTACACAGAATCCCTGGGATGGCCTCAGCACATGGGAGCGACTCTTCAATCCGGAGACATAAAGGTTACTAATGCTTTGCTAGAGCTCGTTCACGGTCTATTTTTCTTGGGTCATTTGAAGGTGAAACTGGAGGAGAGATTTATGCATGAAAAATAAGTTATTTTTTACAAAGGAAGAGGAAAAAGTCTATTTTAGCAGTATATCTGTGTGAGAGTATATTTAATATCCAAATTAGTTATAAAGACTTACTTTATAATACATTTGGTTTGTCCCATGAGGTGATAATTCCTCTTTATCTACTAAAGAAGAGATATTTTCAAGTTCTTCGGGAACAATGGAATACTTGATGAATTGAATGTATGATTTAATTAAGCTGGTGCGGGGGATGTGCATCATCACTGATACTCTGCTGATATTAATTAGAGAGTAACCGAACAGAAGAACATTCAGGAAGAGTGCTTACAAAAATCTGAAGGAGGAATTGCAATTCTTTTAATATTTCCCTTTGTCCTGCAGTTGCTCAGGCTGCACCTTGAGCAGTATATTTGGAAGGGAGGAGGCAGATTAATTTGATCTTGTTATATAGAATCATTGGTGTATTTAAGGGTCCCGCTTGTGGTGGTCATTCTCTACTCTATCAGTCCTGCACCAAAAATCTTTACCAGAATATCAAAAATGTCCCCTATTTACGATGACTTTCAAAGTCTGGTCAGCTTTCGAAGCCTTTATGACAAGAGGGGACGGAAAACATTTTTCAAAGTCTTGTTAGCATTGTTATGATAACTCTATATGTGAAAACAAAGAGACTGAAGATGCAATTCCTGTTTGGAGAGAAGGGAATTGGGAGGAGAAGGTTGAGAAGGTTATCCCTGATTGGGACAAATTCGCATATACGCACATGCACACAGATGCTGCTACTAAGGGGAAGTGCGCTTCAAAATAAAAATATCTTGGTCCTGTAAACATATGATGAGATACTAAATGCAATAAAGAATTGACACGTTAATAAGGCTCTTACTAAATGTGTGTTTACATAGAAATTCCTTCAGCATGTCTGCTTTTATTGCCAGCAGTCCTGAAAAAAAAAAGCTTTCTCTTACAGTTAATTAGTAAGTGCACTGTACACTTTCTACATTACTTGAGTGGATAAACTTTCTCACTTCAGATTTACATGCAGTAAAATACTGTTATCATTATCATAAAAAAATTAGTGTTATTTAAGAGGAAAACTATGCCAAATCCAGTTTTTAGTCTTTTCTTTGATTATGCCTGTAAATTATATTTCATATTATGGTATTTACAGTTACCTTTCTGTAGTGTTTGATTTTATTCTTTCATTCAGGAGATGTCTGTTGTGTTTCAGTTCATGTTTGATGGCCCATAAGGTACAGCCACGCCCAGGGTGGGTGGAAGTTCTAAACCTGCCCTCTTTCAATTTAAGGCCATTCCCCCATGTCCTGTTGCTATGTGCACTTGTAAAAAGTCCCTCTCCAGCTCTCCTGTAACCTCCTTTAGTTACTGGAAGGTGCTGTAAGGTCTCCCTTGAGCCTTCTCTTCCGCAGGCTGAGCAGCCCCAGCTCTCTCGGCCTCTCTTCATAGGAGAGGTGCTCCAGCCCTCTGACCATATTGGTGTCCCTCCTCTGGACTCAGTCCCACAGGTTTGTGTCCTTCCTGTGCTGGGGCCCAGAGCTGGGTGCAGCACTGCAGGTGGGGTCTGGCCAGAGTGGAGTAGAGGGGCAGAGGTACTCCAGTAGATTTTGAGAGGAAGGGAGAAGAAATGAGTGAACCTTTTTAAAAATTTTCAGTTCAGAAGGAAAGTTTTTGGGTTTTGGCTTTAATAACATTTCATTGCAGAGCATATTTGACCTGACAGTGTCTCTCTAAATTATAAAAATTCAGGGCAAAATTTTCCTCAGGCCGTACATCTCTCACCTGCTTTTATGCCCATTGCTACCCCAAGGAAATCAAAGCAGCAACTGTGCTTTTCCCTGTCTCACCAGGACTTGCAGTGTTATTTCACTGCTCAAAAACTCAGCAAACACTCCTCTTTCATGTTCCTGGGATTTTCAGAGCTTCCTAATAAGCATTTATTTTTAATTAGTGGAATGCTTAAGAGTAACGTGGCTTTGTCTGGCTAACAGCAGCACCAGTGGCTGCTCTCATTGCAGTGCAGGCACCAGCTTTGTGTGTCACTCATCCCCTCTGAGAGCATGTTAAGGTATTTTTCATCTCTTCTCACGGTTTAATAAGGCACTTTAGCACTCATCAGTTTTTATGGAAAGGCCCTGTTTCAGTGAATGAATAGAGCTGCCAGCTGGAGCAGGGCCTGACCTATCATTAATGCTTTAATAGCATTAGTCACATCAGCAGTACTGATTTTAATTACTTCTTGTAATGCAGATTTTGGTCTAATTCTGTTTCTGGATGTAATGTGTTCATACCCACTAGCCAGTTAGTAACAGTACGCAGTCATTTAGGATTATTATTTACCTTAGGTGCAAAAAAAACCCCAAAAAAACCTCAAAACCAAAAGAAACCAGAAAGTCCAGGCAGATGTGATTTCAGTCAGAGCAAATGCAGGCGATCTCACACTCAAGAATGTATGATTGTTTACAACAATTTGTAGCAAACAAATCCCCCTACAAAAAAACAGCTTGCAAAGCAAACCGTTCAGCTGAAGGATTTCCTCTTCTAGGAGACAGGCTTTACACCATCAAAATAAACAGGTAACAAATTGCCTAATTCTGAAATGGTTTTTGTTTTGAGATTGCTGTGTCACTGTGAGCAGCATTCTCACTGAATAAAATGACTTAAAGTCAACTACATTTTCTGGGAAATAAGTGTATGTGGGAAGATTGCAGAAGAGATTCAACATTCTTCAGGATGAAGGTGATGGTGGGTTTTTTTCAAAGACAAGGGCAGAATTACAAAATTTGAATAACTTCATTTTCATTACTATCTATTCTCCACCTTTGGACAGGATAAATAAGCATATGAAAATCTTCTTTAAAAAACCAGATACCTTTAACATTACTCACGTCCTTAGTCTGAACATCTGGTGTGATTGCATGCAGAAAAATTCTGTGTCCTCCGTGCTACACTTGTAGTGTGATCCTAGTCAAGAAAAACCTCATCACAGTAAATATACTGAGAGGTGGAAATGTAAAATAAAAAAAAAAAAAAATTAAAAAAAACAAACAAACAAACAAAACAAACAAACACAAAAAAAACCCTTAGATTTTAACCCTGGTTTTTCCAGCCATCACATACAGTTTTTCTTTGGACAGGCTGAGCTGTGCAAATGCAGGTAGGGCTGGAAACCAGACCCACGCTCTGGTTGCTTGAGGCTGTGGATCTCTACCAGCTGGGTGTAATCTGGCATCAGAGTTCCCCTGGTTCCAAAAAAAAAAAAAAAAACAAGGAAAGAGAGCAAGCAGGGGAAAAAAGGACAAATTCCTCATTTTCAGCCTGCTCAGCTTTCTGAGCTGGCTTGACTTGGGCACCAATGCAGGCACGATCAGGAGAGACGTGATAAAAGCAGATGAAGTAGCCAGAAAGACCTACCAGGCAGAGCCACATTAAAATTACCCACAGTGAGAACCCCAATCTGAAGCCAGGACAGGGTTGTCAGGAGAGGCACATTCAGCTCACAGAGCACGAGTGAGATGCTGCCATGCCATGGCCAAAACCCTCTGTGGGGACCAAGCAGCACAAAGCCACCCTCGCTCAGGTCGGGCAGGCTCAGAGATGCATCTCAGCTGCCAAAGTCGGCATCACATCATGGTCGTGATGGCTGAGCCTCAGGCTTCAGCCCTTCAACTCTTGTGCTTAAACCTCCTCATCAGCTACAGGCATCAAATAAACTTCCCAGACACGTGCTCAGAATTAATTGAGGCTTGTTAACCTCGTGGAACAGTGGCATGGGGACTAGAATACAGCATCTGTGTTCCCTGCATACAAATTTAATTAGATTTCTTTCTTTTTAAATACATGCAAGTTCATTCTAGCACAAGCCAAAATTTACTAGTCCCTGGAACCTCTTGCTGAGGGTGGAAATATTCACTGAGCACCTATAAACTAAACACATCTCACAAATATGAAGGGAAAAAAAAGTTCTTTTTATACCAGGACTTGATACAAAGCCCATTCTTAGCAACAGCCTTTTCAGTTCAAATCATTAAATGAATATTTTATATGAACTTCTCTGGCCAGGCTGAGTAAGATGACAATATTATATGGAGACTGTGGGCTGGAAAAAGTCCACAAATAACATTCATGGTTAGGAAAATGTGTTATACTGAAGGGTGATACAAGGAATGGTGTCCCACATATTTTTGCTGTTGTCATGACTAAATCATGCTCCATGCCATCTGCACCAACATCTGCATTTCAGCTTGGATTGGTTCAACATCTGCAAGGTCACCTACTTTAATTTCCAAACCGATAACTATAAATACATTTGAGGTTTTTAAAGAAATGCATTTTGTTAGAAGCAAGGATGCTCCCCTGTGAGTACTGCATTCAGCAGCAGGAAGTGTGGCAGAAATCCTGATGCACCAAAATTACTGTATATATTTTTCCATCAGAATTATATGAAACTGCTCTGTAGGTCTCCCCCCACTCCCTGCTGTCCCCAGCCCCCTTGGCATTCCTTCAGGAGAGTGAACAGGGAACTCTGTCCTTCTCTGCTGCACTGAGGACTGAGTACCTCACTGCACCCCTTTAGAAAGAAGTCACATAATGTGACCAAAATATGCAAAATCATAATAGTGATACAGCTGCCATAGTCCTCCTCACTCAGTTTTCTCTCATGACCCACTTTCAGTGTGGCACAGTTCCCAGGGAGCGAGCAGATGCAAGAGGGAAAGGGACCTCACATTGGTCAGTACTTTTGCTATTAAGACCCTGGCTGAAGGACCTTTTTTCTGTTTAAGCACAGATTTCACGGTACAAGGGCTGAGCAGGCAGGCACAGACTGGCGAGCAAGCCCCTCGTGAGGAGATGTGCTAAACTGCCTGTGAGTTTGATATGTGAGGGCAGCAGTCTTATTAGGACGAGCAAACAGTGGAGCTCATGCTTGCCCAGGGCCATGCTGACCTGGTGCACATGGGTCTGCCACACTGCAGCTGCTCCCTGTGGCATCCCTGACTTCTCCTCTGCTGCTGTCTTCTCATTTGGAGAGAACAGAGATTGTTTCCTGCTCCTGCTGTGATTTCAAATATTCACTGGAAAGGTTGTAGCTGATCTCTGAACAGGCACAGACTGATGGAGCAGTGAAGTGGGGCAGTCGCTGCAAGTGCCACTGAAACAATTTTTTAAGAAGTTGCCTTATTCTCCCTCATTCTTACATTTTTAAGTCCCCTCAAACTGTCATTGCACTCAGGAGGGTCTCCATGCCCACGAAACAGCAGGTTTCCCTCTTTGTTACAGCGCATTTAAGAACTCAAAGCTCTCCTCTCCTTTAGTGCCAGCTCAGAAAAAATCTCATTCCCTCAAATCACTCCTGTCTCTGCTGCAAATAGAACCATCAGAGCAAGGAGCCTCTGTAGGGTCTGGTCCTTTGCAGGCAGGACATGTTGGAACAGAAGGTCTTAAAATATGCAAGATCTGGATTAGCACAGCAGAAGCCCCACACCCCAACACTCAGGAGCCAAGCCCTGAACTGCAATATCCATACTCAAACACGGGCCAGCATTAATGCTGCTTGTGCATGGTTGCAGAGAATTATAAATTCTTTTATTAAGGCTTTAAACACATGTATTAAAGCTCTGAAGTCACTAATGAGTTTATAATGCAATGAAACATAGAGCATCCTTTCTCCTCTGCTTTTTAGTTCATCAACTGTGAGTTTTTATCCACATGCACATGGCAGATAAATCATTCAATTAGAACTAGACAGTGACGAAGGCCAAAATATAATTTAAAATTAACGTCTTACTGTGTTAATCCAATACTTGGAATCACAAAATATAAGCAAAACATTTCCATAAATGCATCTGAATTATTTACAAAGCAGACAAATGACCCTGGTGCTTGGTCAAAAGCAGCTCACGGCCTATTAACCTTTTTTTTTTTTTAATCGTCCTTCCTCTTCAGCTCCTAAGGAGTGTCTCAGGATTGGCAGGCAGGGGGACAGTCACTTAACACAAGTTAAATCTCAGTCACCAGCATGGCAAGTTGCTCCATGAGACCCTGCACTCCTTTCTCAGCCTCATCCGGATGGTTTGGCTGAGAGATTGCACCAGAGATTTGCTAAGGCAAGACACTGCAATGCACACTAAGCACCTGCAGCAAGTCACTGCATGAACACCTGAGCGTGACCCTTGCAGAGAACTGTCACTTGAGGCTTTTGAGGCGTTGTTTGCATCCTCCACGCAGCACACCTGCTGTAAAATCCGTTACACAAATTGGAGCCAGCGTGGGGGTTTTAAAAGCTTCCTCCTTCTCGAGCACTGCTGTGCACCCTCATTAGTGTGCCTCATTTGCAGGGTGAGGAAAAAAAAAAAAAAAAAAAGGAAGCAGCAATGATTCTCTGTTCAAACAAAAAGTGAAAAGATCCGTCCTTTCACCACCACCACCACCACCAAAATGATGAAGAGGGAAACCAGGAGAGAAGTGATTTTTCTAAAATAAATGAGAACAGAAATAGATGCGAGAGGGCTGGCTAGAAAGAGGCCGGAAACAAGTCAAAGCCAAGCTGAGACAAACAAAAGCAAATGGCCAAGGTAAGTGTGCCCAGGCACAGACTGAGACAGAAGAGACCCTAAAAGGAGCTCTTTTTTATCTGTGTTCCTCTCAAGTGCTCTGGAGAGTGGCTCTGAGTAGGTGTCAGGCTCCAGACTTGATGTCTCCTCATCCCACCCAGCAGCTCTTCCCCACTGCCCCTTGGGGGCACAGCCCTTGCACGGCAGTGTCTCCCTCGGTTTTCGACTGAGACCTGCCCAGTGCACGCTCCAGAAAACAAACACACCTCTTCAGAGGGCTGGAGGCATCACAGCCTGCAAAGCCCAGCCCAACTTGAGATAATGGGAGACAGCAAACCCAAAGGGCACTGAGTTCTTTCCGTGCTGTGGAGGGGTCTGAAAGCAGCATTATTTAGCTCAGCCGGCTGCTCCTAACAAAAGGCACATTGTTCCTCTGGGTGACTTCTTCTAGGAAAAGCATGTGTGTGAACGCAGGAAACTCGGGCTAGCAAGGCAATGAAGGTCAAACTTTAGTCATTTTTCCTCAAAACAGGAATTCAACACTTCATGGCTTAAAAAAAAACCAAAACCCTAACCAACCCCATTTGAATGGCTCAAGTTTCATACTCTGTCCAAAACTAGGTATGTGTCCTTTGTTCTGTCCTTACATTTTTTTTAACCTCCAGAGTTTCAGATGGATCTGGACCAAAACCATAAGGAACCAATCTCCAGGCCTGAATCCCCACTTCCCTCCAGACAGCAATACTCACTGCTGCTGGCTTTCCATCATGTACCTAACGAGGGATGTAGCCACTAATGTTGTCCTCCACTGCCTTAGGGTAACAGCTCCCATCACACGCCATTCCTTCCCATTTCTCATCTCCTGCTTCAGCAGGATCACTGCAGGTGGGAAGGATTTGCTGGTTTTAACCTTATTGTTTGGGATATTTTCATGTGGGTGCTAACCAGGCAGCCTAGCCCACACCAAGGAGGATATGCAGTGTGCTCCCAAGTCCCTGTAAGGCAGGTATGTCTCCTACAGGAAAGGGTGGGGAAAATGGAGCAGGCAGAGGCTTTCTCAGCATTAAAGTATTATGGTACAGGATTATATTAGGTCAAGAGAGGAATTAAGATTCTTGCAACAAACCCATGATTAAAATATTTGTATGCACCAGCCCTTGTTAAATTAAAACTATTTAAGTATTTGAGTAGCTCTTTCTAGTAACTGAAACTCCCAAGTATCCATCAGTCTCGCTTAACACTGAAAAATGCCAAGATGAAGCAAACTCCTCAGGGAGGCAAGGAGAGAGAAATTCTATGCATGGGCGTAAAAGTAACTTGTTCCATTACACACAGCTGGGGTTTGAACCTTAGTTTTTCATCTCAGATGTGGTGGTGTTTGTGAAGACGCAGCTGGTTGTGTGGTTTAACCCTTTTCTGAAAAGCTATATATTTTATTCATATTTATTTGATCTGTTGGTGATTACTTCAAACCATGCTGAGAGATTTGCAATGATCATTTGCTTATGGAAAAAACTTAAAGCCATGAGACATCCTATGAACCATATTAACCTTTGTGTAACCAGATGCAATGGTACATGTTTGTGCCAGGTTTAACACAATCTAATTGCAACAAAGTGCTTTAGGAAAAGTCCAGCTCCATCTCACAGGCCCACCTGAAGATAACTCTCTTCATTTAGGCTGATGGGCTTTGTTAATTTATGCTATTTGTATCTCATGCATATTAAATTAAAAAAAAAAAAACAAAACAAAAAAAAAAAAAAAAAACCCCACCAAAAAAACAAACAAAAAACCCCCCAAAAAACAAAAAAAACCCAAAAAAAACAAACAAAAAACCAAAACAAACCCCCCCAACACAACAAGAAGAGAGCAATCAGAGGATTTTAGGGACTATCTTTTCTCTCCTCATGGGCACAGCAAACATGTTGGCTCCCAGACTCAGGGGCCACCAGGCTCCAAAGGGCAGCAGGATGACAGACCTCTGGGTGGGATCTGGAAGGTTCAGCTCCAGCCCCCAGCTTGCAGATACACAGAAGTAATCCAAGGGCACAGACAAATAAGAAGCTCAATAAAGTGGCTAATCCACCATCATCCAAGCTCCTGCTGGCTGTTCAGCAGGGTGCCAGCACACACTGACCATTTCTGCTTGGACTGAGAACCTACAGTGGTAGATTCATTTTTATGGAATCCTTCTTTTCACCACAACACTGTTAGAAAACCCTTACAATGAAAATATTCTCTACGGCTCCTCCAAATGCAAGGACAGAGTCTGGCATCAAACCTCCAGAAGATTCAATTTGCAAGCAGACACCCCATTGTGCTCTTGTGGTCACTGTCTGGGTTTTGTGAGTTTTGTCCCTGAAAAGAACAAGCTCCTTTGTCCAAACAACTGGAAAAACAGGGAATATAGTAAAAATAGCTGAAAGACCTCCTGCCTTGGAGGTAACTCCATCCTCCTCTGGGTGCAGACCACCATCTGCTGCCCCAGGGCTGTCAAGTGCCAGGTCAAAAGCAGGAGCTCACCCTTCCCGTGGCTGTGGGAGCATCGAGGAGACACAGATCCTTCCAGGCACCTCCTCCTGCAGGGCACGGGGCCAGGGGAGGCTGGTTGTTGGCACAGAGCAGCCCCTGAGCCCACTTCCCCAAGGCCAGCCTTCCACATCCGTGTTTCTAGTATTTCCTAAGCCTCGGGAGTTCAGGAAATCCCAATCACTAACCAATCTCTCATTATCTTAAAACCAAAAATCCCGTTAATGGCTTTACCTCATACTCTGCTGCTCTGGAAACCTGCCCAGCTCCTTCTTGAGTTACTTACTTCAGCTGATGATCTTGGCAGGTTTTTCCCCCAGATCTTGGCTACTGTTCCTTGGTGAAACGGTGCCTAAGCCTCTTGTTTTGTGGTTGTCTGTCCTCAAGCTTGACTCCACGGGGCATTCATTCCTCCACCCGATCACAGACTAAAAGCTGAGCAGGCAATTAATCAGTGCAAGGCACAGAGGCTCTCAGGCACCTACAATCAATTAACGACTTCAACATGTGTTCATTAGTTAGGAAAACGTTTCCATGCATAGAGATGTAATAAAATCACTGACAGTGTTTAAACCTGCTTTCCATACCTTAATTTAAAAACTAAGCTTTATTGCAGTGGTTCTGCTATGGCAAGGCTGAAGGGTGCAGCCCTCACTCCTGTGGTTCCTTTAATAAAGTTCCCATTTACAAGCATCTCTTGTGCCATTATCTGGCATGGGGTACATGAGACAAAACCCTTCAGAGCCAGCACCTTTATTAAAAACTGTTAGGGATTCATTTGGGGCTCTTTTGAAGGTCAGTGGGATTTAATGACCATCCTTGATTTCGATACCAAAAGCTGAGCAGGGGCTGTGCAAAGCTGAGGCACAGCCACAGACAAGTGGTGGAAGAAAATAGCTCTATGTTTCAAGTCGAGACACCATTCATCCAGAAGTCAGACAGGGATGTAGGTTGGGGTCTAAATTCCCCAAAGACATGCATTTGCACCAGACAAAACATAATGGGCTTCTACAGTTGACTTGTGTGTTGGGGCTCAGTTCAACCATCTCTTATTAGGTGACACTTTTGGGGAGTTGTGTCCGGTCAAAGAACCCCGTGATTTGCCGTTGGGGTGTATCCATGGAGAGGTTTCAGCCAGGCTCAGGACTAGCCCCATCAGTGCCTGTTGCTTCCTCAGCTGCATTTTAAGCCAAACAGCTCAAACAGGGCACTGGAATGCTGTTTTCAGGAGTCATGGACAGCCCAGGGGGGTGCTCACGTCAGCCACCACCATCCCCAGTCCAAAACCCACTGGCATTGGTGACAAGGACATTGGAGACTAAGCTGTATTTCCTAAAAGAAAGAACTGGGATTTCTTTTTCCCTCCTAAGGCAAAACAGAAACAATTCCCTCAGATAATTTGAGTAAATTTTACTTGCAGACCAGTTCTTTACCCTACGATGTGTATCCACAGAAGACCATTGCCCCACTGAGCCAGGTGGGTTGAAGGACTTGGAGCTCTCTTGGCCACCACTCCCAGGCAGCCACTGTCTCTTCTTTGTCCTGAGTTAGCAGCACAAGCAGATCTGGAGCTGTGCTCAGGGCACGCCAGCTGCTGCATAATGACGCAGGGACAAAGGAAAGCCGTGTTCCCAGGCCTGGCATCTCCCAGCAGAACAGTCTCCTCTTTGTGGCTTCGAAGAGCCCAGCACTATTTACAGCACTTCAGTTTCTGTTCTTCAGCAGTTTCATGTTCATTGGAAAACAACTTTCTAATTTTGTAGTGCTGCACAAAAAGCACAGACAGGATGGATTTGTCAGCTGCTCCTGCCAGTAAAAAAATAATAATTTTACCACCAAGTCTTTCTTCTCCAGACTCTTTCCCCCCCCTTCCCCAATACTCTCTTCAACCAAGAGCTTTTTCAGCTTCTGCCTCTGCAGGTGGACAAGTGCCTCACCTGGGGCAAAGCACTTTGTTGAGGCAATGGTAACACTGCGAAGGAATGCACAGGGCAGGAGGAATGCACGGAGGGACATTTTACATTTCTGGGCTTGGAAAAACCTGTGAAGCCTCATTAGCAGACTGATGTATCTGGGGGCTCATGTGAGATGAGAGTGCAGCTCCTGACCTTCTGGGAAGCTTCTGAGAGGCATTGGTTTGTATTTATGGTGAATGCAAGAAAGGGCTGCATGGGATTTGCAGCATAGAACCACAGAAGCTTTTGGGTTGGAAGAGACCAACCCCCTGCCTTGGGCAGGGACACCTGCCACTATCCCAGCCTGCTCAGAGCCCCATCCAGCCTGGCCTTGAACACTGCCAGGAATGAGGCATTCACAGCTTCTCTGGGCAACCTGTGCCAGTGCCTCACCACCCTCACAGCGAAGAGTTTCTTCCTGTCCCCTGATCTAAATCATGAATCCAGAATTAGTGTCTCATCATTGGATGAATAGTTGAACTCATAATGCTGTGGAAGAGCTACAAAGGGGCTACAAAAATAGCTGGAAATATCTGTATGACTGTCATTGCTTACCATGGACCTACATAAATGTCACAACATCTGCTTGAGAAGGCTAAGGTGAAATCAAAGGCTTATTTGAAGTCCAGAATGACTTACTGTCCAATTACTTAAATGCCAGGGCAAAGGAGAGCAAACGGAAAAGTTCCTACCTGATTTAACAGCATTTCACAAAGAAAACGGTCTAGACAGTGAGCACCAACAAAGACAGAACACAGAACACTGGGCCAAGTCAGAGCCACCATGCTTAACTTGGTTATAACTGAAGAAACACTTTCTTTTTTTCCACTTCTGAGATCAAACTTATTGATTTTGGAGCCCTCACGTTTTATTCACAGGTCTGCTTTGAGATCACATTAGGTAAAATTTCCTCCTTCTTTTTAAGCAAAGCTTCCAGCCCTTCTGGCTTCAGGAAAAGTTTTAAAAGTATGACACAAGTCAAGCAAAGGATTAAAATGCCATAACAATTTCTGATGTCTGCCCTGAAATCAGGTTTGAGACAGTTTGGAGCCTCCTTGATGTGTTTTGAATACTTGTCATAGCTTTAGCTTCCTAAAATGTTCTTGTCCAAGCAAGGCAGACAAAAACATGGGTGACTGTTTGACCTGAGTGGATCAGATACACCGTCCTGAAAGAGAACATGACTTTTGGCGCAGGGTGTGTGTCCTCAGCAGTTCGCTATTTGACCTTCCTTAGCAAACAGCACTTCAGAGGTAAGACTGGGAGCTATTCCCCAGGCAATTCTTTGAGCCACTTTGTCATTATTAAATATTTAAATGTCCTTTTAAAATACTCTCCAGATTTCACATTACCCACCGTCAAGTGTTTCCACCTTCGCTGGGTGTGCCCTCAAAGACTCCTTGTTGCGTGAGTCTCCTTACCATGGAGGGGCAAGCCTTGGGCCAGCAGTTTCTAAGCCTTTCAAAAATCTTGCTAAATCAGTACAAGCTGGTTCTGGCTGCAGCATTTCACAGCCAGGATGGTCTGGAGAGCTTTTTTTTCTCTCTATGTGATATATTGAAGTCCAAGGCAGCTGATGAGGGGGCTGGAGAAGGTAGTAGAGCATTTCTGGTCGCAAATGGTGGAGAGGAGAAGCTTGGGGCCAAATCTGCAGGCAGCCTCATGTTTCCAAGTCCAGAATATCACTTATATTGGACTCAGAGGTTTTAAGACAATGTCAGCTTTCGCTAGAAGTGATTTGGGACCTTGGGGTAGAAGAACAAGCATCTGGTGTCCAAGGTCAGCATGTCATCCCAGCACAGGTACAAGTCCCTGGAGAGTGAGCATCAGAAGATAAAAATGAGGGGACACGGCATGAAAAGCTCAGCAAATTAAATTAAATTAAATTAATTAATCAGATCAACTATCCAGAAAAACACAATTAAACCAGATGCAATTACTTAAAGTCAAACAAGAGTGCGGAAACAAGGATCACAAAATAAGCTACGGTTTTAGATCCCCTGTATGTGGTGCATTGGAGATGACCAGGTGGAGTCAGCTGGAGTCCCCTTGGAAGCCTTTCCAAACACTGGAAAGCTTTTATGATCTGCTGCTGCCAATATTCAGTCACAGAGACAGGTCTCCACCTCAGATCTTGGACACAGAGCCGTGTCCCTGACCAGCCACAGACAAAGGACTTGGAGCAGAACACTGGAGGATACTCTGGGGTGTATGCTAAGCACAGAAAATCAGAGTAAATTCCTGTGACAGTGCCCTTTAACCCCTGTCTGACATGTGAACCCAGTAAAAAATGGAGAACTTGGATGTGGCCTGCAGGGATCTGGGCAACTTGGCCCACACACACTGCATGGGAGCAGAATTTGGCCCAGGACGCAGAAATCCACTGCTCAAAGTCAGCCTGTGTTTTGGGGGTCACAGCTGGGGACTGCACCAAAAAGGGAGGAGGAAAACTTCCTGTGAGTCACATTCTTCTGTAAGATGGATTCATGCTTGCAAGGAATCTTTATTTTGGGTAAAGTCAGTCACTCCTGAGTCATGCCAAAGCAACACCACTCAGATGACCGGGCAGGGAAAAATATTCACATTGCCTTTCCCAAGCAGAGCAGGTGGCAAATGCCGTGCAGGGGAGTGATGATGTCCATCTGCAGCCCTGGTCCCTTTCAGAGAGCCCTTCCTCCTCTCTGAATCCTAAAACCCACAAGTGGATGGGAAAGAGGTGGAAAGAGGCCTGGAGTTCAAACTGGATCAGTTCAGCTCCCCTGGAGGGATGTGGTTGCCCCCCTGCAGTGAGTCAGGGGCTGGAGGGCACCCAAATTGCACCACCCCAGCTCTTGAGCAGCTGCCAAGGCCAATCCCTCCAGCCGCAGAAGAGCCTCCAGCCCCGATTCCTGGGAGCAGGAGTAATCCATCAGGGGCACTGGGGGGAGAGAGGGGTGCTGGGAGGCAGGAGAGGAGAAAATTAGTCAGGGGAGAGAGGATGTCTCCAAAGAAAACCAGAAAGCACCTACACATAGTACATAAATACTACTTTCCTGCCCTAATTTTGACACATGTGAAAATAGACATTTTTGCTGTGCATGCTGATGGGTCTGGGGGTGGATCTCAGCAGCTGCAAGAGGAGCACACACTCCTCGGTGACTCCCTTCACATCAGGATGGAGGCAAGGAGAGACCTGCAGACACCCACCCACTGCTCCTTCCCACCGCTCCTGCACACCTAACAGCCAAAAAGCCCCAGACACTGGGCAACCTTAGCATCCCCAAGGACAAGGCAGGATTCCTGCCCACACACACCTCAAAACTCTATTTCCTTTCACTGAAGCAACTTGTACCTCTCAAGGCTGGGAGCTTAACAAGAACCCATAAATGGAATCTACCCTTTCTGCGTGTTTTCCGAAGAGAGAACACCTGTGTGCACATAGGAGGGAAAACCATCCACTCAAGCTTGGGCGCCCAGGAAAAGGACCCACATCAAGCCCATTGTTTCAAGCCAACATAATTTTCCTAGAACTGGCGAGGACTTGGGTTAGTTTGGCTTGCAGAGGGGGAGAGGCTCTCACATGGGGTCAGGCACAGGAGCTCAGTGTCTTTAGGACAGGCTGTGGGGCTGAGCACGATGCTGGCAGTGAGTCAGGCCAGCTCCTCGTCCAGGCGGCTGAGGTTTCACAGGACGGAGTCAGCAGCTTTCTCAGCTCCAGTTAGAGCACATAGCCAGCTAAATATGAAACAACGGCCTCAAGCCAGGCCTCTAAAAGCTGAGAATACATAATTTGATGCTAAAGTAGGTCTTGATTTCTATTGAGCTGGCTCTCTGGTGCACATTCCTGCGTCGGCTGCTTCGCATTGCATCAGGTGGGAGCGTCACACTATGATTTGTTCTCAGCTTGGGCTGGAGCTTGTTTTCTGAAGCAGTGAGCCAACAAGCCAGGTAGATTCAAATTTGCCACGCAGAGACTTGTGTCAGTGTTTGGGTGTTGTTTGGGCAAACTTCCATTAAAAGCAGTTTATTTTCCCCAAAGTTTTGGCAGGAAGTAAATATGCTAAAAGGGCCAAGACACACATGGCCTATCCATCAGATTCTTCCCTCTGTATGAATGACATTAACACTGCAATCCATCTATCTGGTACATCTGAATGTGATTCAGGATCCATTTCTGCCAGCCCTCCCTTGGCGGTTCCAAGTGAGGGTACCCAAGCCAGAGGGCACGAGGGTTTTAGGGGTTTTCAGTCCTGCTATCTCCTGAACATCCCTTCACCTGCTGCTAGATGGAGGAGGAATGGTTCACTTCAGGCAGTAGAATTTGGGGTCAACCTTCCTTTAAACCAACAAGTTGACCCCCAAAAGGACTGGGTACTCTGCCAAACAACTTCAGCAAAACTTAGAAACCATTAGTGATGCTTGTGCCTGCGGGGAGCTTGACACAGCAGAGTTGCTGTAGGGGCCCGAAACAACAGTGGTTTTGCTCCCTTTGGGGAAAACCCAGCGTCTTGGGGTCTTTTCTTCACACAGCCAAGGTGACAGAGGCAAGGCCTCACAAGGCAGCAGAGAAACACTGACCTGGTTAACACTTACACATGCACATACCACATTAACATATATCTTTTTTCTATTTCTCCTCTGGTTTTGTGAAATAAGATGGAGGCATCACACTAGGCTCTGCATATAGGCAAGCAAAGCACTTACCACATGATCTGGGGCTCTCTGGAGATTTTACATCTTTTTTTCCATTAGGAACAAGAGACTGTTGTAATTCTGGCACTGAGATGAGCTGAGGGCATCAGTTTCCATGCAAATCCCTATGATATCAGTCTGATTATGGGGAAAAATAGTAGTTCAATAACACAGGAATTGGAGAAAAGCCAAAGAATAGGCAAAATAAGAGGCTGATCCCTTGTCTGAGCAAAGCTGAGGTTGGTTTTCCTGCCTTCTCCCTTTAGCATGGTTAATTTGCAATCACACATCACTACTGTGTAGTAGTGTTGCTTCTTGATAAAAAAATCTACTTTTGCCAGGCTGGTAGGTCTGCCTCCTGCCATTTAGTTCTCACAAAAGCCAAGAAAATTTATTTATCTTGAAGGTATTTATAACTTTCAAAAGATAAAACAGAACTGGATTAGCTTTAAGAAATTGTCTGTAAATTATAGAGGAAACATCTGAAATTATATCAGTGATTTAACCAACACATACTGCAAATGCATTTTTATGTACAGATACAAAGCAGGAATTGCAGTTTTGGGATGCCAGTTCCCAGTCTGTTAGCATGGTACTGCATGCAGCTTGTGTAACTCTGCCTCTGAAAGCTCTTCAGAGAACTCTGTCATATGCCAGAAACTGAGAAAGCAAATCATCACAGCCTGGCACCCTCGAAATCCTACCTTGCCTTTTCCCTGCTTCTGCAACTTCACCTCTGCTACTGAGTTCTTCTTTGAAGGACCAACACCATCCTTCTTCAGGCCAGGCTTTTATGTATGTGCATATCTGCACATGTCAAACCCCAAAAGGAAAGCTTTCCTCGAGGAACTGGCTCAGTTTAATCTGTTTCCCATTTTGGACAACGTCATCACCACACCAACTGCTCACCCCTGGGCGGAAAGGGAGAAGAAGACTGAGAAATAAGAGCTGCCTGAAAATTTTTCCATCAAAGTCTAGACACGTCATTACAGGGAAATAGTCTGAAACAGAGCCACTCTGAAAGTAATAAATTCCTGAATAAAAAAAAAAAAAAAGCTCAAAGAACATTTCCAGAAATGTTTGGGAGCTTTTATTCTCCCTTCCCTTCATCTCATGAGGTGCTAACGACAGCATGTCACAAGATAGCACAGAAGCTGAACTGTCTTGTTGTATTTTGAATATCAGCCAATAATCAGAACCAATTTAAACCACCTCTTATTTAATGTCAGGCTTTTGTTACATGGGAGCCAAGAGACATTTCAAAACAAAGATTTTTTTCAAAATACATAGGGAAGTCTGCCTCATTGGCTTGGTAATGTAAATTTATTTTTAGTCAAAAAGAAGCCAGTTTTTTGAAAGGTCACTGGAAAAGCACAATTGGCAGATGCTGAATGGCTCCTTCTTATTTAACCACTCAGTCATGAGGACTAGGGAAGAGTGGCAGATGGTCCAGCCATCACTGTGAGAAAAGCTTGTTTTAGTCTTAAACATGAGTTCACAGACACTGGAAATTAATGTGAGCCTTTGTGGATGCATCATATTAAAGAAAAAAGCAGATCTGACATTTTAAACATTTAAATGTTTTTCAGTCGAGATTGCCCATTTTTTGGGTGCTTGTTTCCTTCCCCTGAATCCCTGTCCCTGCTAGGGATAAATAAAGTAATATATATACCAAGGAGAAGGTGTTAAGAAACACATGGTCCCTGATGAAATGCATTACTGAAAACAGTAAAGGAGGATACTAATGGATTTCGGACAAGTTTCTGGAAACTCTGTAACTTTCCTCTGCAATTACCTGGGCTGGAGTTACCCAATGTTACCCCTTACCAGGCTCAGGAAAAACCCACCAAGCTGATTCTCTTAATTTTGTTCAACAAGGGCTCAGGACACTTGCTATGGCAGGACATTTCCTACCAGGTTATTGAAAGGTGAAGTGCTGTGAGCAAGAAGCCCTAATCCTAAACTCATCATGCATGCAGGCTTTAGATCCCTGATGGACACGATCAGGCTCCTCTGGCCCAGCCCCAAACTTTCACCGCTGCCTCCAAACTGGGGCTGCTGCATGCTGGAGAGATCTGCCCTGAGCTTTAGAGGGGAATTTATTTATTAGAGCATGCCAAAGTGCTTTGAGGCAGCCGATGTATGGCTGCTAATGTGTAGTAACTATTGTTGTATCAGCAGCACATTGTACCAGCTGTCAACAAAATAAATTATCTGGAATGCTGTTTGGAGGCTGAGAGCTGAGCAGTTCTGTTTGGCCTCTGAGTAAACATGTCTTTTGTTTCACATCATAAACTCTACACATAAACAAACATAAAGCTACTGGTCATAAATCAGTTTTCCAAGAGCATGAATCTACTGAACTGTACACAGCCTTGAGAAACAGTCTATGCAGGCAGATTGCCAGTATCAGAGTTTAATGCTGCATGAAAGTTCATTGAAGTCACAGCTTGAAAGCGCAAAATATTTGTGGGTATAAGCTCTTAGCACCACCCCATTGCCAAATCCCATGGGAGGAACAGCGGCAAGTCCCATCCACTCTGATGGATCACTCTGCTTCTCAGAGAGATGGAGAAAACCCTGGGAAGACAGCACAATCGTTCACTCAATTTTATCCTAGGTGTTAGGCTAAAGATCTCCTGAGATGTTTTAAAGAGTGTTCAGAAACTCCTGTTTGTGTTGTGCAAGAAAGCTGACACACCCCAAACTTGTAGACTTTCTGGAGCACCGAGGGTGCCACATCAGCCCAGCTATTGACACAGACTCAAATCCCAGCCCACCTGCAAATTTTACCGTGGACTTCAGTGGCATCCATCCAGCCCTCAGCCATTAAGCCTCACATTATGGACAATTAACCTAGAAGTTGTCTGCAGCTGAGATGGCCACTGGCATTGTCCTAGAATGCTTGTTTTTTTAAAAAATGGAAATTTTTCAGCAAAATGGAATGAGCAGGCAGTGCGCTGCCAGCGCTGAGGATGAGGAGTGCACTTCACCAGCTTGTTCTGGCAACTCTGCTCCACACCACAGAGTTCCCATGGGTTCATTGTGTGACACCTCACATGGGCTCAGTGCCCAGCCTGTGGTCCCAGCAGTGCCATGCCCCAAATCCCAGGGCTGAAGCAAGGTCACTTACAGGCAGCTTTATTTTGACACATTTGCTTTTCTTTAGTCGGTGGATTAGGAAGTCCAAATGAAAAATCTGCTGAACTCTAGTCCTTTCCAATATTTGCTGTAGAAAAGGACCATCACTAGGGGATAATCCAGCATCCCTCTCCTTTCTGTAATGGCTATTGAAGGACCCAGGGGCAACATCCTAACCTCAGTGTTTTATGTAAATGCCTAATTCAGGCTAAATTGGTCCTGACCTGATTTGATACAGTAGCAAGTTTTGGGTTTTTTTAACATTAAGATTGCATACATACTGTAATACTTTACTTGGTTTTTTTTGAGACAAGGACAACAGTTTTAATTAAAACTACTGATCTGGAATATATTCTCACAGAACTGAAGGATGGGAATCAGTGTTACTGTCACGAGCTACTATGAAGAAAGCAACATTGAGATCTGGCTTGAAGTCTGTTTAAGCATCCTCATTTCTCCCAAAGAAGACAGTGAGCTCTGATGCCTTGGGAGAATGGAGGCAGAGGCCTCCAGTCTGTAGCTTTTAAAAGTTAAACGAATAAATATTTTAGCTTTCAAAACGTAGGTGTGGAAGAACAAAAGCAACCAAAGCACTGGGGTGACTTTGTAGAGACTGACCTATTTTAATCACACAGGTCATTCTACAGTGTTTAGCCAATAGCTCTTTTAATCAGTAAGGAAGAAAAGAACCTTGAAAAGATCTGGTTTACAGATCTGATTTACAGTTTAGAATCTAAACTGCTGAGATATAGCAGCCAGGATCATCTTACATTATTGCGAAGTTATTTAGAGAGCTAGAGCTGTTGGCCAGGCTGCAATGAAATCAGTAATGTGGCAAGTAACACAGAAAACAGGAGATATCCCCACTGAGAATATGGAGTTCATGCTGTCAATATGCAGAGCTGGATTTAGTTCAAGAACTACTCCAGTCATATTGGTTTTGCTTCCAAACATTGCAATGTTGGAAGTTTCTCTCCAACAGTCTAGCAGATGTCATGTCTAGCACCTTCAGATTTAGGCACCTTCAGATAAATTAAATCTGCCTTGATGAGCTCCAGGGTGGTGCAAATACCACTCATATGGTCAACTGGGTCCACCTGAGCCATCTGAGACATCTCCAGAGCTCCTCTATAGAGATCCACCCGGGGCGGACCTTTCCCACAGGTGAAGTCCAAATGTTTCCCAGCAGGCAGAAAATGTCTGTGTGGGTTTTCTTTGCCAGCATCCCCTACTGATACTAAGGCTTACATGAACCTGTGAAGCTCTGAACATGGATTCTCTTGCCCTCTTTGACCCTTCAGATTAGGCAACCCTGCTGAAAATCGGTTCCACACCCAGCATGTACCAAAAAGCCCATAACAGTGACAAAGAAGGGGAGAAGGCACCAGGACAAAGGCTGTGGGAGCTGGCAAGGGTTGAGCCCTTCCCTATAATCAAGGTCCATCATTGCCAATGCAACTGTTTTCCTCCTTCCTAAAAACTCAACTGGCTGTCAGTGCATCGGGGAAAAAAGCAGAAATCTTTCCTCTGTCTGGTCTCTCTCCCTTATTAAGGTTACCAAGCATAATGTGTTACCTCCTATCAGCTGGGCCTGGGAAGTGCACCAGGGACACACCGAGTCAACAGCAAACCCAAGATAAGATACCTCAGCTCAAGCCTCACTGATGGAGGTTTAAACTAATCCATTTAACCTTGAATTTGCAGTAGGTAAAGAGCACACGTGCAAGTAATTATTTCACCTCACCTTACGCAGGTTAAGCAGTGACAATACATCTGCTTAGTCTAAGCTGCTTGTTCCCATTTCTGCATGCGCGGTGCTGGCACAGCAGTGCTGAGACCCTTTTGAATTCAAATTTAGCATTGCAGCAAGAGAGGGAGGTCAAAACAAGGATTAAAAAGTCAGCCAGGCCCATAAGGACAGTGCAGTCTCCAGCAGTGTTCACTGAGGATAAAGTATGACAGGACTTCTTCCAGCAATGCATTTTTCCGTGCCATATGTAATCCGATGATGAACTTAAGTCATAAGCATCCTCCAGTGAAATGACATCTACATTAGTGCCTTCCTTCTGACACATTCGAAATTGAACATAAACTGGCATGAATTCAGATAAACAGCTCCACAGAAGATACTCCCAGATTTTGCAGCTGATGATCTCCAGATCTGCTGTATAAGCAAGAAGTCTCCACCTGTTTATGCATAAACAAGATTAAAAAACCCAAACAGATGGTGACAATCCCCAACTCCATCACCACTGACGTTAGACAAAATGAGGAACACGCCTCGCTTAAAACCTTTGCTTACATTGTAAAAATCTTCAAAATTGGGTGTCTGTAAGGACAAAGTATTGCCATTCCAAAGTCCTGCAATAATGTGGTGATTTCACTCAATAAAGGGAGATTAAACACTGATTATAGGCACAGATTATTCAACAGGATCAAGCAACAACTGAACATGCAGGAATAAAGTGGAAATCTCATGCAAACAATCTGACATGAGGGACAGAAGAGCAAATAGATGTCCATCTCCCTCCACCTTATGACCACTTGAAGTGGCCATCCATCCTTCAAGCAACAATAGGTGATTGTTCACAGCATGAAAACATAGAAAAACAGCCAAAACTGATGCTACTCTTCCAGCAGGTTTAAAAACATGCCTTAGGCTAATGATGTTTCTTAAAAGGGAAGCACAAGCTTGTCTCTCCTGTCCTGGTTCCCCTTCCCTCAGCTCCTGCTGAAAGAGTCTCTGCATTGAACATAAGCCCTGCACCAGCTGAAGGAATGCCCCTTGCTGGCTTTGCACAGCAATACATCTCTGCTCATCCGGGGCTGGAGAGGAGGGGCAGGCTCCCCTCTCAGTTCCACAGAGGCAACAAAAAGGAATAATTGCTCCTGTATTGTTTACAGTGTCGGAGCAGTGAATTTTGCACTGCCAATAATGGGGTTCCTGCAAACAAGGAGCCTCTGAGAAGATTCCAGGGCAAGGAGAAGCTCATCACTGTCTCAAACCTGAATCACAACTACTTCCTTCACAGATCTGAAAGCTAACCTATTACAGCCACGAAACTTTATCCTCCTAAATAATTTTACTCCCTTTCTATTCTAAGGTTAATTTACCAATGGAATTTGTGGTAGAAAATGCTGAATGTTTCCTCTTCAGGAACACACTCCACCACACACTACTCCACTTTACATTGCCCTTCCACCTGAAAGAAGGAAAAAACCCACACAGCAACCTCAAGATTATTTCAGACTGATAAAAATGTACCCAGTTCAGATTTTCTTTTTCTTAGCAATGAATAAAATTGGGGAAAAAAACATATGTGTTCAAAGGGACCCAAAATGCTTTGGTCAATTTTTAGGAAATCTAAAAATCAGAGAGATGGATGTGCATCACCCTTATGGTATTCCCATTAGGAAATACACAGTAGGTTTTCCCCAAGCTGCAGAAGGCAGGTCCAAATCCATCCTTTGAGGTCCCCTAAGCAGGGGAGGGGCTGTTAGCTGTACCATGGCACACACACACTGCAGACACCCCCAAAGATAACAGATGAAGGGAGCACAATAACTGAACCACTCAAGCAACTGCTCACAGGACAGCCTTGGCCACAATTAAGCAAGAGTTCAAAGCAGCTCAGCCCCAGCTCCCTTGGTGTGAAGAGAGCAGAGCTCAGGCAGCAGAGCCAGGTGTAAAGCCTGCAGCAGCTGCAGGAGAGCTCCATAATGGCATTCCAAGTGCCTCCTGCATATGGAAAGAATCAGGTTCCTTGTAAAAATGCAGGTTCACCTGCCCTCTTTCAGCACCACACTGATGGTCAGGAAGGCTTTTCAGAGTGGTTGACTGCTCCAGACCCAAGGGCCTCGTATCACAAGCATCCAGACACAGCTATTTTCTCAGTGCTGCAGGACTTCTGCACCTTTAAACTGAGGGGCCTAAATGTCTGACCTCCCAACTAGCAAGTGTTTCATGTCAAATGGTCTGAGAGTTTAAAAGCAGCTTTTACATGGGTTTAAAATAGGTGTCATTGCTCAAATCTCTAATAAGTCAGTGTTATTTCACTTGGATTAACACAAATCTGAAGTAACAGTTTGACCAAATTTATTATTTTCCTGATTGTATTAATTTTACATAGTACAAAGTTCTCTTATTTAAGCAATCACATTAAACCAGCATAACAAATTTTGCCTAACAGGAAGTACACCATTATTGAGATATTTTAAAGCATGTTGTTTTCAATAAGAGTTTAATTTGTACTTATGTTTCAGACTTTGCATATTCATAGGAAGCTTCCAGACATCTGGATTCCAGTTCAGGATTTATTTGCATACAAAAATATATTATAATGGAAAAAAGCATTAAAGTTTTCAACTATATAAAATTACAAATATATTTGCATAAAAGCAACTTTAAATTAAAATTAAAATTCAAGCTATATTTTAAAGCAAAATACAGCTCTAACATTTAAGTTATCTTATTCCATCTGCTGCAAAGTGAAAAAAAAAAACAAAAAAAAACAACCAAAAACCACAACAATGTTGCCAGTTAAATACTTGTAGGAGTTCACAAAGGTTATGTTCAGAGGGTGAGTATCTTGGGGAGCGAAGTTATCAGACAAGGGCAGCAGTTCTCACTGACTGATGTCACTTATCCTTTGGAGGACACTCACATGCAAGCACAATGCTGAAAATTCATTTCACATACCTGAAAATACACAAAAAGAAAGATCATTAAGTTCCCTAATAAATAAGATTGCATGTTGTTGACATATCAGACATTTGCCTATGCCCAGCTTGCTATACTGCCCGACAAGCCAAATTATGTCTTTAAGTAAATATGAAAGCTGAAATGCTAGTGTGCAAAAAAGACAAGGTAAGTACTGTTCTAACAAGTGCATCAGGCTTGAAAAGGCATCCGTAAAAAGTTCTGTGTAACCTCAAGCATATAAATACAACTCCTCAAAAATGTGATGATAATACTAAAAGAAAGTAGGACTTCTTCCTCACTGTACAAATGAGATTCTGCTGAGATCACTGGAGGTTTGTCTAGTTCGGATTTAAAAAAAAAAAAAAAAAAAACAACCCACACTAAAAAAGTGCAAAACCACCAGAGCAGGTGGCAGTTCCTGCCTTCACCTTTGATATACCTTACAAGGGAAAAATGAAATCTACATACTATAGGCAGCCCCTTTAGAGTTAGCTGCAACATGGCTGTGCAAGATAAAGCAAAAGATACACAAATATTTACCAGTGTGGGCTTTCATTGTCCTACAAAAACCTTCAAAAACTCAGATTTTTTTCTGAAGAGTGGTCAATTAAATTTCAGTGGTAAAGATGGAGTTAGCTCAAGCATACATCCATGACAGAAGACAGGAAACTAGAAAATATATTTTAAGTTTGAGAAGTGAAACTGGGATTAAGACACAAGTAAGACAGCAGGGAAGCAGGAAGCTCATAAGGGCAGCTGTGTTGAATTAAGTCCTCCTCTTCAAGAAATACAGGGAAGGGAAAATACCTAATGAATACACAAAACTCTCAGTTCATAGTTTGAGAGGGCTTTGTTTATGCTGCTGTTCAGGTCTAGCCCTACAATTTGTTGGTTTGGGCTCTATAGCCTAGTTCCACCAAAAAAAAAAAAAAAAAAACAAAAAAAAAAAAAAAAAAAAAAAACAAGATGAAACATAAAAGAAATGGTGTTAAGTCCACAACAGCAGAGGAAGAAGCAAAAGGAATAGGCAGAGTGCAAGGTTGGCAATACATGGCCAGTTTTTTGGTTTTGTTGTTTTTCTTTAAAAATCATGATGAAGGATTCATTACTGTAGCTGAAAGATACAATTTCTAGATAGTGGCAGAAAAAGTGATCTGAATTCCATTCCTGGTAAAGACAAGCACAAACATGATTTTGACACTTAGTTTTAGTCATCAGATACAAATATCTGCTCCACAATTCTTTCATAAATCAAAGTCTAGAACAAAAAGGTTTTCCTCACCTGTGGATACTCCTCAAGCTACTTAGGTTTATTATAATGAAGAAACAGATCAGCACTTTTTAAGCTGAGTTTTGAGTATTTAAGAAACTGATGCTCACTTATTGATCCACTGTCAAGGAGGGGTGAATTTCAGCTAACTAGGAGGTGGGAACAGGGGTTCACTGAGCTCAGCCTTTGTCACACAGGCTAAACTTCATGCCTTGAACATTTAGGCAGAGATCAGAATTTAGTCAGTTTTACCTTCTTATCTACATAATGATCCACAGGACAAGCAAACTAAAAGAAAACCGCATTATATACACTATTTCTATTTTTCCCTTCCCTCTCTCCACATACATTGGTTTTCAACACTCTTTGTACCAAGTAAGGTGCAAGCTACTAATAAAAATCCACTTACTTGCTAATGTTCTGTCAAGATCAGCAATGAAGTCCTCCAGTTCTTTTGTGTCTCCAAGCTTTGCTGCAAAATAAGGGTCAATACTGCTTAGACATGACATATTTCTCTGGCTAGAAGAAACACTAGGAACACACAAACCTCCAAATAATTTTCAGTGGTACCAAACAAATACGCTGTGGATTATTGTCAGCAAAGTTCAATAGAGTTACTGCAATGTCCAAAAGCACTTAGAGAACATGGGAGACTGAACTGAAATTCTAGCTTTTATAGATTTTTCTAAAAAAATATTTCTATTTTTTCAATTTGACAGAAGCAGCACAAAGAAATACTTTAGTCTCCTTACAAAGAAGTGGTTGAAGTGAAAAAAAAAAAAATACATATCAACTAATCCATGTCCTTGCTACTGTGGCTATCTGTCTTGTTTAATCTATTCAGATCCTGAATGCATGGCCCTAATCAATCCCACCCAATGAGCTCCCAGTCCTACTGAAATCTCAGCCTTTTAAAATCATGCCAGTGTCCCTGGTTTGCTGTGCTGCCAGATCCTTTGACCTTGGCCCATACGCAATAAATTTGGAACCAAACATCCACCGAAGTTTCCGCTCTTGACAACACCACTGGTTCCACTCAATCTAGTTTTACTGCAAGTTGCTTCCTTATCTCATTTCTGTGGTCTGTTCCAAGCCAGATCCAACTCTATTTCTGTCTGTCTTCTCATCAGGAAGAGCATCTTAACCTTCACTGTAATTCTTTGCCAAATATTTCCTGTCAGTTTAACTGAACTCTTTTTTGCTCCTTCATAGAAACTACTACTCATTATTTCTCTCTAATATCACGCTAATTGAAATGAAAGCATTTAACTTGGGTTTTTGTGCCTGGTCACTGTGGAAAAGATATGAAAGCATGACAGGCTATTGAAATGCACCTGAGGAGTGCAGCTGTAACAAAAGCACTGTGCAGTACAGGTGTGTGAGTGTTCATTTATTGATATGTCTGCTCCGGTGTCCTGGCAGGTCAGATCAGCTGCAAGACAGAAGCCACTTTGAAACAGCATAGCTTCAAAGGAGGAAGGAATTGCTAACACATGGCTTGGATAAGCACTGCTGAAGGTCTATATGGATCTGAGCAATTGTGTTGACTTAAATGGCAGCATATGGCTTCAGAGGAGTCCCTCTACCCCTGCATTCTGGCTAAGTATTTTTATAGAGAGATGGGACCCTTAAGCCACTTTGTTTCTTCAGTAAAGAAGTAACGCAAGTTAATAATTAATCCTTATCAGTCAGAAAACTATAGCTTTTTTTAGCACAGTGTTTCAAAACCGAAAGAGTTGCCAGGCCACCGGCAAAGTGCAGATATAGACAGCATGCTATCCTTTATAATCAAGACAGTAATATTTGGAACTGTAGTGTGATCAATAGTAATCCTTCATTTTGTTGTCATTAAAAAAAAAAATGAACCAAAACAAACAAAAAAACCCCAAAACCAAAGCAAAAAAAAAAAACCCACCAAAAACCAAACAACTCTCCCAAAAACAAACAAAAACCAATCCCCCCCAAAAAGACCCCAAAACAAAAAAACCCCAAAACCTCCCCCCAAAAAATCTCCCAAAATACCCCCCCAAAAAAAAAGAAACCCGCAAGAAATGAAAAACCGCAAAAAACAAAACCCTCCTAAAAAAAAAACCCCAAAAAAACTCCCCCCAAAAAACCCACCCCAAAAAAGCACCCCCCCCCAAAAAAAAAAAGTCACCCCCAAAAAACACCCCCAAAAAAAACCACCCCCAAAAAACCCAAACCCAATCAAACAAACTTGCCAAATTATGAAAAGAAAAAAATGGTCCATGCAAGCATGTGAATCCTGGCTTCCAGGGAGAAGCCCATATAGTCACGGCTTAGGAAGAGATGCCAACAGTTAAAACGAAGCCTACCTTTACAAGGAGTTACTGAAGGGGATGGCAAGCTTGGAGTAGATGCAGTTGAAGAGTTGAGCTTTTCATCACTGAGACTGAAACTATTTCTGTAGAGTGAATCCGCACCTGTAAAAACGCAACATTATAAAGTAAACTTAACACCTTCTACTATTTTGCAATATAATTGAAACACAGCATTTCCTATATGGACTTGAAAGTCTGTAGAACTCAAGTTTACAGACTTCAAAACCAGGTGAATAAATAAATAAATAGAATACATACATACATAAATAAACCCTGAAGTGTGTGATGGATGTTACTCCCACTCCTACTGTTAAAAAGAAAGCAGCCCTAGGCTCAATCCTTATCTCCAGTAAGGAAAGTGTTAGCTTTCCCTGAAGTCAGCATAATTTGAAAAATTATACAGAAATTACAATTATCCCACATCAACTAAATTAGAATTGGTAAGACCTGCCTAAGTCACAATATTCTGGGAAATTCTGTCACCTAAATTTTTCAAAAGCTACAAAAAAAAAACCTGAATGGAGAGCTCCAGGACGAGGACAGCCCCCCAGAATAAAGAATACATTTAGTATTGTCCTTGATCCCCAAAGCAAACACACCCCTTTCTCTATACATTACTCTGCTGCTTTAAGTTCTATGGTATAGTATGGCATTTTTAATTCTCTTTTATTCTGTGACTCTCTGGAGTTCATGAAGAAGTACATTGGTAAGCAAGATACCCTGCAATCTTACTTCAGGTGATCTTTCAAAGAAAGCCTTATATGCCCTGGAAAGGACCAGAAAAGGTTCCAATATAATTTTTGTGTTCTTGAAATTTAAAGGAGGCCTTAAGCTCCAAAAGTATCAAAAAGTATCTTTATCCTGTCTTTTTCCATCTAACAAGTTGCAGGATGTACAGGGCACCCCAAGAGTTAGTCCTGGCTCCACTGGAAGGAGGCATTGTCACTGTGCCAGGGACACTAAAACTGCTGGTCCTGCAGTTTCAAGCCAGTGACCTGAAAACTGTAGCTCTACAAAAAGAAACCATTGTGACACAAACATGTCAATGGTCTCCATTTTTCTGGCACATTGCCCAGGACAGAAGTGTATATTGCTTTCTGTGGGGTGGTGACTAGGGCTGCTTGCCCTTGAGGGTGGCAGTTCTGTGCACACACAGCACTTGTCCCCACAGCCACAGCCTCGGAGCACCGAGTCCACCCAGGAGAGAGCTGTCACCCTTCCCTGGATGCCTGCTCCAGTTGCTGTGCCAGGAGAGGGCTACCTTAGCTCAGTTAAGGGTGTCGGAATGAATTGGCAAAAGGAGGTGGGAGCACAGCTTGACTCGCCAAGATCTGCACATCTGCACCTCCACTGAACGTGGCCGTGGTGCCTCCAGACAGCAGGCACTGTGTCCATCCTCTTGCAGACTCCTCCTTGGCCTCGAGGTCAGCCCTCTTTGGGAATAAGAGTGTGCATCCACACCCCAGCTCCTCTGGCCTGCTGTCCTTTCCAGCACAAAGGCACCTTCCCTTCCACAGGAGCACACGGGCACAGTGACAAGTCAGACCAGACCACTGCACCTACAAAGCCTCTCAGATCTTTCCTCAGCCGTAAAAGCTGATTTGTCTGTTCTGTGCTGCCTTCCAAGCTTACCCCTGTTACAATACACGCTGAAAAGGCTTGGGGAAAAAGCTTCAGCCTGGAATATTTTCCTCTTTCCCATGCATTTTGGCCCAGCCTTGCGCTGTATCCTTCAGTTTGCTCTGCCATCAGCTCGGATCCTGTTCCAGCAAACACACATCACCCACAGCACCAGCAAATGTGAGCGATGACGTGACTGAGATCTGTCACCTGGGGCTACTGCCACCAGGTCAGCCACCACTTAGTATTTCTTGTTTATAGAGATGTTCAATGTAGAGATGTTTCTTCAAACTATCTTCTAATTGCAATTTCTTTATAGTCTTCACTCATAAGAAGTGCCTGTTCTCTCTAAGCTTCAGCAGATCAAAACCAACCTACTTGAAACTTCAAATACAAGAAAGGCTTCATGAATACAATGCAGAACCGAGATAATTTTAGACAGAAAAATGGGGGAAAAAAGATAACCCATTTTAAAAGGAGCTCCTAAAAACAGGAAAAAAGGAACCTAAGGGCGAAAGAAATCTGATAGTGGCCAGCAATAATGTGTGTCACCAGTGCTGTACTATAGCACATGAATCCTGTACAGTAACTGATACTTTCTCTCCTTTAAAGGTATGGCAAATTTCCCCCTGAAATCAGCTTACAAAACAATTTTTCCTACTAAGGACACATTTTTTTCAGCCAAGATGCAAACCCCAGTGACCAAAAAACACAGAATGGAAAATTCTAGCTGTTCAGGACAAAACCCCTACCATCACTAAAAAGCCAAGTAATTTGTAATAGCTCACACAAACAGTGCTGTAGCCAAGACTGTAATTCACTGAAACACTGACAGAACAGATCAACGATAAAACACTTTCCCGGCTATTTATTTGAAAAGAGGAGAACAAGAATTTCCAAATTAATTCATCTTTTAAAAGATTTAAAGCTCATTGAATAAAAAGATACAGAGAACTGTATAAATCTGAGTATACTTTCAACATGAAATCTGTGCTACTAGCATCCAGACACCAAATGTCGCAAGGCAGGGTATTTATATTGCCAATCAATTCTTCTCAAACACAAAATCCAAAGCTCTAGTTATTCTTATTTACAAATGGATTAAAACATTCTTTTTGTGCTTGTGACAACAACTCACATTGGAAGAGCTTTAGTAAACCATTAAAATTGGCCACAAACTATTTGCATAATTCTTTCTGTATATCCATGTGCACATTCAAGCTAGCAGATACCTTTGATTGTTTTTGTGTTTTTCTCTTCATTATCCTTCTATAAGCAGTTGAAAGTACTAACTGCTTACTTTGCAATGCATTGACACCAGAAAGTGTCATTATAATACTGGCTTCCTTATTATAAGTACAAACCTTATGCTGGGAAATAATTACAACTGGGCAACGATAAAATATGACAAAACTGTTGCTTTAAATATCTGAATGGTTTTCTTCCAGTTTCAAAAGGTGAAATGTTTTCACATAACTGTGTTATCTTCTGATGGGTTGCAATAGTTTCAGGAAAATATCAACATTTATCTTTCTCAAAGCAAAAATATACTTTAGCTACTGATTGTGGCTTATTCATGTCACCAACCATTGGAAATCCTGGTGATGTAAGGAGGGATGCATTGACTCCACCAGCAAGGTCACCATAACTGCTGAGAACAATGTACTGTTAAAAAATACTTGTGACATCCATCGCAGAAAAATATCCACTTTGGCAAAGTGTGACTGTAGGGCAGAAAGCTCTGGGAAAAGGACACTTCAGTCTCTGCTCCCTACCAGCTGCCACAGCCAAGACTTGCTCATTCACCTCCAATAATGGCCCTTGGAAGAGTTCCACTGCCAGACAAACACAACATCCTCTGCAAACCAATTATCAGAGGCTGATGCCAGGGATCTCATTGCTGCTGTCCTTCCCCATCCAGCCCCTTCTCTCCCACTGCAAGTTTATAACTCATTACTTATTTTTCACTTTGTACATTGATTCTAGTCCCATATAGTGCTTATATATAAACTATGCCACTCCAGCAGTTTAAAAAACAAAAAAAACCTCAAATTGCCTCTTCATAAAAAAAAAAGCCTTAAAATCTGAGAGTTTTGTTAGTGAGTTGATTTACATCAGCCAAGCTACACTGCAAAATTAGGGGGTAGGATTAAATATGGGTGTATTTAACTTTGGCAAAGTAATCTGTAGTTAGTATGACTTTGCTGTTCCAGTATATGGTTAATCCACAAAATAAACCAGGGCAACACCATGTAAATATAGAATGTCCCCATGAAATGAGCAATTGAAAGGTTCTCGGCAGTTATTAACTAAAGTAGGAATACCTCAAACTTTTCATTTTAAAACAGACAATGGAAAAGTTCATCTGTATAGCTTCTTTAATATCATGCTCTTTATAGTACCACAGTTCAAGATACATTTTTGAAGAGCACTGCAGATGGTAATATCTTTACTGCAGTTTTCAGTGGGGAAAGTTTTGGGGGAAAAAAATAAAGCACATCCCTGAAGCTTTACAAATCCATTCAAGACTACAAATCATGGATTTATTATAAAACAGTAACTCAGCAGTTAATAAGCAGACTGCACAACTAATTCCTAACAGAACATAGCCTACTTGCTAAAAAATTAGAAAAAAAGATCTGGAAATTGTAATGCCACCAGTGGAAGTGAGAAATATTCATGATACAGAAAGCTTGTTTCACAATACATATGTTTCAGCCCTCAAGGACAGTGTTTATTTTTATCACCACCATCACAGTCACACTTGGCCGCATTGTTTATTTTTGTGGGGATTTTGCCTAGCTAACAAACATCTGTTCCAAGACTGACAAAAAAATGACACCTTTTCCCTATTGACACATCTAAGCATCATTATTTAAAGGATTTCAAATCACATAGCCATACGAAAGGGATCCAGGAAACCTGAAATCCAGAGGTACAGGCAAGTTTTCTCATTATATACAAAGCTTACCTGTCCACTCACTGCCGTGCTTACGATCTATGAGGCAGTTTCCAACTCCAGCCTTCCCCATAACTAATCTTCCTTTCTAATGCGTGAGAGCAATGGGTGTGCTGGAGCGGCAGGAACGGGAAATCTTAACAAAAAGTGCTTTTCTCAGCACACTGAAACACCTGTAGAGAAGGCTATGCACTAGAAACTTCCGATCTTTCTTCCCCTTGAACATATTAGTAATATAATGAAACTATTTCTCAGATCACTTAATAAAAGGGTATTTCTCCAGAAGAATCTCACGTCACTTTTTTTTCATTACAAATACTGTATCACCTTCTTGTTTGAGACAGGCCATTGGAAGTTCACAGACACAATTTACCTCCTTTTCATGTTACAAGACTGGCATTTGCTGCAAAGACCAAAGGCTCATCTACTTCACGTCCTGTCTCTCACAACAACTCACAGCAGATGCCTGCAGAAGAGCTTAAGAATGGTGCAGCCCCACACTGATAGTTTCAAGATAAGCTTTACCAAGTTCTCACCATGCACACATCAGTATCTTTCCTGAGACAGAAGTGGCTTCAGGACAAATAGTCCTCAATGGCCCCATCCCTCCTGCTTGGATTTTATCAAGTTACTTTTGAGTATGCGGAATTTTAATATCATGATACCTTAAGGCAATATCTTTAACAGTTTAACTGTTCATGAAAGAAATAACACCTCATTTCCATGAAACATCCTAATTTAATTTGATTTCCTCATACTGGTGAGGTAGCAGTCACTTTCCTAGTATCACAGGATTTTCTGGAAGACTGTCTTGTCCCCACCCAAAATATCTTTTTTTAAGCCTGACAGTCCCAGTCTATTTAAGCATTTGGAAACTATTTTACATCTTCAGTCATTTCAGTTGCCTTTTTCTTTGCTTTCTTTACAGTCATATATTACAAGACCATCAATGTAAACAGGCTTTTCATGGTGAGTGGTGCAGTACTAAGAGTGGATGATGCTTCATCTCTGGATAGCCTAGGCATTAGCACGTGGAGACATCCACAGCCACATTCATGTAACCACAAGTGCTGGCACTACACCAGGCACTGAGTGTTAACAGGCCCTGCTCAACCCCTGCACCTATTTGATTTTAAAAATCACAAAATTAAGAGTTCTAGATGCACTCGGGATTTCTTTGTTGTGTCTAAAAGCCAGGAGGCATTGCTGAGAAATCATTTATTACCCTTAAAAACTAACTACAAAGAAACACTGCAGGTTGTATGACTGCAAGAATTGTTGAATTTATTTTACAATGCTTTTAACAGAGAGGCTGGAAGCTGAAGAAGAATTCTCAAGAAAACTTGGAGCTACAAATGTCAAACATTTCTGAGAGCATGACAACAGATTATGATTTGGCTTTTCAGCGTTATTGTAACTTTGGCCCAAGAAACACTAAAGCACTTACTTCCCTTCTCAACCTCTCATAAAGTCCAACTGCCCATTCATTATCCTAAGTCTAAACTTGGAAGACTGTCTGGACACTGCCACATGCTGTACTAGCACAGGGCATGCAAATTACACAGGCACTTTTCTTTGCAAGCTTATTCCGAGACAAGAAGACAATGCTATCTGTAAGTTCATTAATACAGCTGTATCTTCACTGGTGGCTTCTGCCAGCACAGCACTCTCCTGCACAAATCCTATTTTATCACAGCCAACATATGCTGCAAATAGCAGAGCGTTATAAAGTATTCCTCAGCTTAGAAGTCCCAGCACGATTAGTAGCCTAAAGAACGAAGCTGCTACGCTTCGATTCGTTTGAATACATCAAGTTGAAGCATAACTGGTACTCACTCACAGCCCAGCAGCTCTGGAATGCTGAAGTCACTCAGCAGTTGCATCATGATTTCCAGCACTGACCTGATCAGCTGTGGTGGTTAATGTAATACTCGTGGGCCAAGATCATCACACACATCTGCACACATGAGCCGCTCTGTTACTGCAAGGTCTAGAGT
The DNA here is from genome assembly GCA_036785705.1 of Acanthornis magna. Taxonomy (NCBI): domain Eukaryota; kingdom Metazoa; phylum Chordata; class Aves; order Passeriformes; family Acanthizidae; genus Acanthornis; species Acanthornis magna. Next base: position 24,118,101 of record JAWUZG010000090.1, read on the forward strand.
CCACTGTGCTACGTACAAAGCTTAACCAGAGCCAAGCCAGACCTTGTCCAAAGATCATTCAGTCAAATGACAGGACAAGATGTGGGAGAACAAAGTACTATCGCACCCATTTTCCACACAGAGTCTTCAAAATCCGACTTTTTCTTAAGAGCCTGAAATACGTAATACAAGAATTTAAATTAGTATTTTTGGAGCTAGCTCCCTCAGGAAATTTTAAGCATAAAAGAATATTTCCAGGATTAACTACATTGATAGAGATTTTTTGTAAATTTTTCTGTTAAATTAAATGGGCTCATCCTCATGGCAGAAACCCCAGGAGACGAAAGGCTTTCCTTACTCTACGAAACAGTATTTTTCAAATGTGACCACTTGACATTTATTAGTAGCTCCTCATAATGCTGAATTTAGGGCTTATTCAGGGGCACTGAAAAAATGAGCGGCAACAGTTTAAAATGTTTCCTCCCCTTACAGATCCATGCCTGATTGGAAAGATATCACTGCAGGCAGGGGCGGCCAAAAGATACATGTGCCTACCCTTGAGGCACACCACATCAGTTAGGAGGTTTAGGTTAAACAACAAACAGATAGCACTAAAACACAATAGTCTGAACTGTTCTGTACACACATGATTAAGTGTACTTGCAATAGCCTTGGCACTGGATAACAAGACTTTGTAAAGATGTGAAGAGTCTTCATGAACAAGAAGATCATTCAAACTATCTGCAGATAATATGGTTGCTACAGATTTGTGTTATCAGAACTTGCTCTCTCAGTCCAGTTACCTCTCAATTCTGCAGTGGTATTTTAACCTGAGCCTTACCACGGGAAGAACAAGGTCATGAATTCAGCACTACACTGGCTAACACTAAACGACAGAAACCAAAGGGAAAATAAACCTGGGGGAAAAAAGTACTTGAGTTTGAACAGAAAGAACCTGGGTAAGTAGGCAACTCCCTGCATTTATTCTTAAAATAGATGTAGGGAGTGTAGCTGGATTACATCAGACACTAGAGCCTGTTTTATAAAAGGAGCTCTTCATAAATCTGCAGTTCCTCTTCAATCCTACTCTAACTACAAAACAAAAATTTGATTGCACTGAATGACTCCTTCAGGAAGAAGTGTTTTACCAGACCTTTTCTGAGCCATGAGCAGAGCTGGCTGTTTTTTGTTTCCCTTCCCTTAAACATATCCTTATAGACTCTGGTGCACCCTCCTGCTCCCATACATGCCCGCGTCCGGGAGACAGTGATTTTGTTTTCTCCAGAGCCACCTTTCACATAATGCATCACCAAGGGAGGAACTCAAGCATGGGATGGGATTTGAAAACTTGACAAGTTCCTCATACGAGACCTTTGAGGATTTTGGTATAGAGCCATCAAACCCTTTCTTCAGCCTAAATCAGTGTGGATTTGCCACACAGATTTTGATTTTCCAGAGCTTCCTGAAGATCTGATCTGCCTGTTTAGATAAGCATGCTGTTTTCTCACCAGGCCTTCTACCCTGCCATAGAACACCATCATCTTCCTCCAAAGATCCTTCCTGTCAATTCTAACAGAGCAACTTTAAGCTGTTTTCAAGATTTAAGTTTTTTGAACCACAGCAGGTAGCTATCTGTAGCTACTTAGCATTTCTCCACACAAGAAGAATGAGTTCTTGATACTGGGTTGCGGTTTTTATAGTTTTTCTCAACAGTAGATTGTTTCACTCTATCATTATAAGGGTCTCAGTTGTGAGACACAATGAGTATTTGTGAGAGGTTAACACATCACAACAATGAAGACTGCGCAAGAAGCGGTAACACCAGGGCTGCCAGTTTGACTCACTGAAGGCAGATTTCACCTTACACACCTTCAGCCATCCAAAAGACAAACGTCCAGTCTAAACTGGGCACACATTTCTAAGTCTTCCTTGGAGGCAGAGAGATACTTTCAAGGAGTACTACACCCACTACATTGCGAAACAGCAAAAGAGCATCTTGATCCATGTAGTTCCACTTACTATAGAAAAAACCCAAAGGCAGTGCTAGGCAGGGTATCCAAGTTCAGGGCAGGTAAAACAATACCTGTCAACGAAATGAATCATATCCATGATGATGAAGTAGAGGGCTCTGATAATCTGCAGAAGCTGTGCTCTCACAGCTTAAGTACTAGGGAGATAGCAATAGTGTTTAGCACTAAGTCAACAGAACTGCACCTTGAGTCCCTGAACTGATAAAGAGGCAGAACAGAAATTAGAGGAGCATTTTTATTACAAATAGCTGCAAAACAGGTATGTTTCATCTAGCTTCCCATACAGTTAGGAACTTAACAAAAAAAAAAAAAAACAAAACAACAAAAAAACCAAAGAAAAAAACCAAAAAACCCACACACAAACAAACAAAACCACAAAAAAACCCCAAAACAAAGAAACAAAAAAACCCCCAAACCAACAAAACTGGTTATAGTTTGCTTATAGCACTAGTTCCTTCTGAGAAAGTAACCTACTGCTCCGAAAGAGCACAGCAGTTTCCAGCCTCACTGTCTGGAAGAGGAAAAATGTTTTCTCTCCCTGATTAGTAAAGCCCGTAAGAGGGGTTGAACTTTTTTCCAAGTTAACCAGAAAAATTTTAGTTGCAATTCTATATTTTCTAGCTCCAAGCAGCTTTCCACCCCTTCTGTTCCATATTCTGAACACAGCATTCATACACATCTAGTGTACTTGGGCTCAAAGTGTCTTTAAATTAGCACCTCTGAAACAGTGATCACGCCGTCCTCCATCCAGCTGGATGGCTGACCATTCTTACAACGGGAAATCTGTGTGAGTTTCCACCTGTTGTGGAAAGCACATATTGGCTCGTTCTCTCTATACAGACAATTCTGGTTACCGAGACACAGCGGACGCTCCCTGTGAGCCTAAGGGACACCTTTCGCTGCAGACGCCGGCACGCCCCGGTGTCCCGCAGCCGGCTGGCAGCCCGACCTTCTCCCGGAGAGAGCTTCTTCGGCTCCCCTCCAGCAACTCTCCCCTCCGTTCAACACCAGAGAGCAAAACCAGCGGGGCCACGCTCCGCATCCCTGCCACTTCTAACCCAGAACGTAAACGCAAAGGCATGGCTTTTACAGAGACAGGCGGGTTCCCGCTCCCGGCTCCCTGCTGTGTCAGAGAGGGCGATGTGCCGGTGTAACACCCGCCCCGGAGCGCCGCTGCCCGCCCGCCCTCCCCGGCCCGGCCCGGCCCGGCCGGACACTCACTCTCGGAGTCGCTGAGGCCGCTGCCGTCGCTGACGCTGGCGCTGCTCCGCCGCTTCATGCGCTCCAGGTGCTCGCCGTAGAAGAAGCGGCGCCGGCCGGCGGGGCAGGAGAACTCGGCCAGCACCGCGTCGAACTCGCCCAGCGCCTCGGCCAGGCCCCCGCCGCCGTCCTCCCCCGGCGCTGCGGGGCGGCAGCGGCATCAGGACCGGCCCGGCGCTGCCCGACCCCGGCCCTGACCCCCGCGCCCCCACCCCGGCGGAGGGAAAGGGAGGGAAGAGAAGGGAAGGAAGGGAAGGGGTCCCGCCCGCGCCCTCAGCCCGCCGCTCCCACCTTGCCCCGCCGGGCGCTGGGCTGCAGGAGACTTCATGGCGGCGGGCGGAGATGCCCCAGCGCCGCTGCCGCCTCCCGCCGCCAGCCTGAGCGCCCGGCGCCGCCGCCCCTCTTATAGCGCGGCGGGGCCGGGGCGGGCCGGGGGCGGCCCCGGGCGGTGCAGGTGCGCCGGGCCGGCTGTCCCGCGGCCGCAGTCCCGCCAGCAGCGCCGCCGCCAGCGGGAATGCCGTCCGTCGCCCTCCGCCGGGATTGCGGCTCCTTCGGGATGCCCGCGGTGCGCTGAGCCCAGCGCCGGCCGAGCGCCGGGCTCTGCGGAGGGAGGATAGAGCGGGCGACAGAGCCGGCTGCGAGCAGGGACTGTCACGGGAACACGGGACGGGTCAGCCTCACCCAGCCCCGCCAGTGCCAGCACACACAGCAGGGTGGGGGGGCTGCGGCTCGCTTGGAGGGAGCCCGGGGCTTTGGATGCAACAGCACTGCTGCTCGGCCACCCCCGGCATCCCTTTCCCTCCTTCCCCATCCCCGTGGCACCGTGCTGGCATCTGCCTGTGGTTATTGCCCTGCTCCGAGAGCAGTGGGCACGGCCGGGGGGCACTTAATTCCAAAGGGTGACCGGAGAAGAGCAGGTGGCAGGGGACGTGCAGAGAGTACTCAGGCACAGGGAGGAGCATCAGCCGGGGGTTCCCCAGTAGAGTGCTTTCCTTTTTCTTAGGAGGAAGATACCAGCACTTGTCCTGAAGTCAGGTTAACCTGATGTTTATACATGCCATAGCTACCGAGTGTTGCTCTTGTGCTGTCTCTTGCTTGTTTTAAATGTAAGCTGTCTGAGCAGCTAAAATACCCACTCTGTTAACTACTCATTGGGGAAGACTCTGCCACATTGAGTTACGGCCAAAAACACTGAAAACAGACATCAGGTGCTATTCCATGAGAATGCGTCAGGAGCTATGATTTTGTTTGTGTGTTGATGAAAATATTTAGAATTAGAAGAGTCAGGGAGAGGTAAGAAAAAACCTCTCTGAAACTTTTCAGCATTTTCAGACATGCTGTCATTGCTCCTGCAATATACAAAATGAGCAAAACAATATTCTAGACAATAAACCAGATTTGTTCACCTCTCCTTACTGGCTGATATAGAGGCATTTATTTATTTTTGCAGTGAATCAAAAGAAGTTCTCATGGCGAACTTCAAATGTTATTTATTCTGTGGCTTCCTCCTTTATGTGGTCTTCCTCTGTTTCTCTTTCTGCTAAGAAAAGTGTCTCCAAACAATCCTTTTTAAAGACCATAGTGACACAGATGGAAAGCGAGGTTAAAAAGTAGGGGACAAGGAGATGCAAGGGCATGACGTCAATAGCACGAGCAGGATGAAAGACAATGGATGCAAGGCAGAAAGGGAAACTGTTGAGGACGTGACTGCGTACAGCTCACAGCCCAAAAAGACAAGGACCTGGCCCTGCAGCTGATGTCAAATCTCTTTTCTTCAATCACATATGATCAACCCTACCTGTACCACACACACCCCCACCAAGCACTGATGCTTGGTCTGTAGCACAGCCTGGCTTAGGGCAAAAGATGTTCGAGGTTAGGCTTGAATCTGCCAATTTTCTGAATAATCAGATAAAATAACCAAAGGCTGAAAGTCCTCCTGTGCCCTTCTTGTTATTTCTCATAGAGATGGTCAAGCAATCTCACAGCATTTTGGGACAGGATCTGAGGTCACATCACAAAAAATGAGCACAAAGGGGGATGAAGATGCACAAGAAGGCTTGAGTTGCTTGGGGTCTGGCTGCCACAAAAAGGGGAATGACCTCCCTGCTTTTCCCTTCTTGTTCTCCTGGCCTGGACCTTCTGCATGTATTTTGAGCAGGTTTTTCTCATCTTCTGCTGAGCCAATTCAACACATTAGAACAGCAGGAAACTGATCCAGCAAGAAAGTGAGTGATTTTCTGTTGAATTGAGTTGCATGGGCTCAGCTCAGGGAGCTAATAAAAGGAGGGTGTGGATAGGTAGGGAAGAAAAGCAACTGCTTCCCTGTAGTGATACAAGAACTTATCTCTGGCATTCTCTTTAAATTAATATTTTACACTCAAATTCACCATTTTCAGAATAATTTCTGGGCATCCTGAAGAAATTACTCATAAACTTCCCTTCTTTACAGCCATGTGTTTGGGAAGTCTTCTTAAGACAACATGGGCTTAAAACTCCTTCTTGGCCTTTACTGCTCCCCACACTAATTGCTTAACATTTCTTTCAGTAAATACACATGTTCTCTCCTAAGCAGCATTGATTCTGCTGAACACAGCTGAGGCTCAGCTGGTGAATTTTAATTTTCCGCATATACCATTAGCTTATACAAGAGAAAGATTGACTTTCATGCTATTGGTTCTATGTCATAGACCATGTAGCCATGCACATCTATAAATATTCTCAAAAGGCCCCAACATGCTCCAGCTGAACCAGCTGCACTTTTGCCACTGATGCCAGCAGGAGCAGCCCACATCTGGCAAAACGAAGAAGTCACTTTTAAGTGCAGTGCTCTGAAACACTGCAGGCTGACACGCCTGGCTGCTCATGTTTATGGGGAGAAACATCCAACACAACTCCTAATGTAAACCTCAGCTACTGAATCCCTCCCATTTTCTAGGCAGCCGTCCAAGCTGTATTTAAAGTGAATTTCTTCTTGACCATTCGACACAGTGTCTCCAGATCCTCCTCAGCTGGTGACGCGATGTTTACAGTGGCTTCCTACTGCATTTTTAACCTCACAAACTTGTGAGCCGCATAGCTATTTAAATCAACAAATCCTGCCTGTAAATATGCTTCAGGGAAAGGCTTTTTAAACAGGCACTTTGATATAGCCAAGCTGCAAGGCTTGTGAAGTACTAGTTTTCTAAACAAAACATGGAGTAATTTGGGTCACAACACATTGTGTTGCTACACCAAAGAGACTCTTTGGATGGGTTTACAAAGGCATTGGTGCTGCAGGTTGAATAATCTAGTTGCTTCCAAAGCATGGCCCAGAGATGTCTACAGATCCATGAACAACTTCTGAGGCATTCATATAAAACAGGAAAGGAAACCAGAATAAGAAATTTATGGGAAATAAGTTAAAATTCACAGTACATGTGCAGCATCACATGCACATACACAGAAACTGGAACTGAAGAAGGGGGAATTTGCAAATCTGAAATGACTGAAAGGTTTTTGTCTAATGAATCATTTATTTTCACCACTTTGAAGATCAAGAATACCCCAAAATATCAATCCCATTGAGTAAGCACCATGTTCCCACAGTCAAAAGCAGATGTTTTTGAAACCTACACCTGTCTTCTAACTGGTATTGATACTAGACAAAAGCCAGTGCCAGATCCCTGCCCATGGAAGCAGCCTGGGGTTTTGAATATTTAATTTTCACTAGTCTTTTAATATTTATTATTAGTCTGTGAAAACTATAATTCTTTACATAAGTAACAATACCAAGTCATTAAAGTAGATAATTTAAAACCTGGGAACGACAAACAACAGCCCACCATTGCCAAACTTCTAGCTGAAGGAAGTGAGGGAACCCAAAATTTAGACAGCTGTCAAAGAGAAAAATGAAAAACGCCAGAGGATGAAAAAGCACAGGTGCCAGCCGGACTGACACACAGGGAAACCCAACTCCTTGGGCTGCAGAGCAGGAATAGACCAAACACCGTCAGCATTACTTGTCTCCCTGTGCAGCACATCACAGCCCTGCCCTCGGGATGCTCGTTTGAAGGGAGGCAGTGGCTGACACTCCAACCTATTTTATCTTTCCTAGTGGAATTGCCTGTGTGAGTTAATTGCTAAACTTGTTTTGTATTGAAGAGAGCTGCCTAACTCAAACCTGTCAGAAATGAGCCATGCATTTTACACAGGCTCCCTAACTACCATCCAAGGTGTTTTGCCATGTTTGCTGCTGGCTGGGCTAAATAAAAGCTTATGACCTGTGGCTCACTCCACAACACCAGCAGGAAGAGTGAGTGACTTACAGTGATGTATTAACCTTGAAAGATTGTCAAATAAAAAATCTTTTGCCAGAGGTCTTTCACAGGACTTTACTTCCTCTTCTCTCAACGTGTTCTGAGACCTTAGATTGAAACCTGGAGTTATTCCAGACTGATGCAATTCCTTTTCGTTTTCTCTCTGCCCTTGAATAATGCACAGTGGATGCAAACTCATGGACCTCCTCACAGCCACTCACAGCTGTGGCCTTGTGAGCAAACCATACACCTTCCTGCTGAATTCTGCCAAAACCCAAACTCACGTTCTCTGGGCCATTATCCTTCTAAATTTTCTGCTCGCCAAATTAACCTCCTAAATGTGCACATGATATAGCCTGCGTCTCTTCCTCTGTCTTCCAGTAACTAGAGGCAGAATCTCCAAATCTGTCTTTGAGTTTTGAATGGATGTGTTTAAATAAGTTCTTGACACTGAAACATATTTATGGATTTCATCACTGTTGTTGCAGTTGGATTAAAAGTAATTTAAACTGATAAAGTGGAATTGTAACCTATATTGACATCACTGGAATGTAGAGTTGAATGTTGAGCTTCTGTCCACAGTGAAGAGATATGCAAAACCACTCAAGACGTTGAATGTTCTCAGCTAAGGGACTTTGAGCACTGCACAGGAAAGGGAGAGAAGTACAGGTAAGGAGAGGGATGGTAGCGAATAAAGAAGAGATAAAGGAGTTTCAAAATAACTGTTTGCTGCATATGTTCATATTACCAATTTGACCCAGGACCATAGTAATTTCATCTCCAGCTGATTTCTGGTGATTTCAGTTTCTAAGCATTTTTCTTGTGCATGAGCTGACTTCTTTCAGAGTAAACGGAACTGAAAGACCAGCCCAAATGTACTCCAGCTTTACATGAGATTTGTAGGTCCCAACCAAAGTCTTGGACCTGAAAACATGAATTTTTTTCTTCTGTACTCAGGAAAGTTCTCCCTGAATGTGTGTTCTTCACATTAGTGTAACTTGAGGCTAAATTTTAACTTTTTGGTCAAAAGAGACAACTGCTGACAACTTAATTCCCGGTCACATTTGCAGAAACACCTTTTATATCGAGCTGCAGTACAAGACCTTTTCCTCTTTTCCTTGTTGGTCACCAGTTTTTTCCAACGATGCCTATATTCGTTTAGCTAGTGCGAAGCATCAGCTACATCCTGAAAATAGAATGAATAGAATGTGAAGGAGTAAAGCAAACTGAATGGATTGCATTATAAAATTAGAGTTGCGAGAGTTACTGGGCTGTAATAGATATTACAGCCAGCTTTGAGGGAAGCTTCAATCTTGAATTCACTAAAAGGCACAGTAAAACTTCATGCCCATTAGAAAATCCTCAAAATCCAACTGGGCAGAGCACGCTCTGATGGTAAAGTGCATGGGCAGTAGATAACACAATAGCAGCAATGGAGAAAGGTAAGAAGGTCCTTTTCAGAGCTAGATTCCTTCAGACGTAGGAGAAACTAACCAAAACACTGCTTGAAAGCTGTGCTAGCGTTCCTGGAACTCAGTGCAAGGACATGGGTGTTGTCTGGTAGTCTTTCCCCCGCAGTGCAAAGGAGCAACCAGAGAACAAGCAGAGAGAAGTAGACAAAAAGCCAAGAAAATGTAAGCAAAGGGACCATGGCAGTAAGCCAGGAGGGGGAGAGAGCCTGGTGTTTGGAGTGCTGTGTGGCAATTAGAGGTGAAGAAATTGCCTCTATTCTGGCTCTGTTTCCAGGAAAACAAGGCTGTGCACATATCCTTTTCACGGGGAGATGGCACACGAGACTCTGCACAAGGCTGAATGGAGGAAAGGGTTTGTTCTTCTTCCATTAAGCTCTCCCCCAGGAGAAGTCACCCAAAAGAGTGCAGTAGCAGTAAACATCAGTTTTAGAGGGTAATGTGGAGGGGAAAAAAAGGAAAAAAGCATGCATATGAATGCAATGTAAGAAATTAATTGTTAGAGTGTGGGCTCTACCTCAGGGCAAACCACTATTTCTATCTCTGCCTGATGTTGTTGCCACTGTACCAGGGTCCATGTATATTAATGTGCTGGATCAGGAACTGCAGAAACTGAATTCTTTACTTTTCTGCCAGTTTTACTTCAAAACCTTTCATGACTACCCCTCCATCAAGAAACTTGTACTATTTCAAATGTACATGAAAAACCGTTGTTGTTTTCCACCTACTTTGGCACTGAATTGTTAATAAATTGAGGAGTTAAGATTGCTGGATACTGTGCTACTTTAGAAAAAAATGGTAATTTTGTCCAAAGGAGAAGAAATATTGACTCAAGAGTTGGTGATTACATACAAGAAAAGAAAAGGGAATTTAAGGCTTGAGAGGCTTGTATTTAATGAAAAATATCTGACACACAAACCACACTGGAAGCAAATTGAAAGTCTTATGAAGTCAAACACATAAGGGAGCTCTTATGTATTAAAATAGTAAGACATCTCTCCTAATTCATCTCCTCAATTAATAAAATAAAAGGTAGTGAATTTTTCTGGGAGATATATTTCACATCAATGCTATTTTCTGTGACTAAAAATGACATATTTTGTATTTTTTCTATTATATTTCACACACTCATGTACGCAGAGCCTGTTTGGCTCCGTCATCTTGTACTTCCCATCCAACAGTTTGTGGACTGTGTGTTTCCAGAGCCTGAAATCTGGCCAGGAAATAGAGATTCTAAATAGATGTTATTAATAACTACAATGATACTAAAAAATACTTGTGGCCAAAATACCTGGTCAAAAAGATACTGCCCACAACTAAAGGAATAAAAATGTTCCATGCCCAAGAATTTTAATTAGATTTTCCTGGGGAAACGGAATACCCTCTGGGTTTTGTGGTGATCTTTTGGTTTGTTTTTAAAAATGTACATGGTTTTCCATTTTGTTGTTTCTACTCATCCTTGTGTGACTAAACCAATGTTTTGGTTTTTCCATGTTGTATTGCACCAATCTCAAGGAAACTTAGACCAGTATAGCCACAAGAACAGGGGAATGGCAGATGGCACTGGGTGTTGTTCCCATCCATCCCACTGAAGCAAGCTACCAAAACAGGCTGAAAAAATCAAGCCTTACTCTCCCTCCCATGCTCTGCTGGCTGTAAGGCAGTAGGAGGCAAAGGGAGAAGCCAAGGCTGCTTGTTTGCTGAAGGCATGTGGCTACAGACGTTAGAACAGAAGAGGAGCTCTTCAATTATTTGTGTTGCAGTAGTGCCAATCACAGACCAGGACCCCATTGAGTCAGTCACCATACAATCGTGGAACAAAAGCAGTAATCCTTGAGCTTTGGTTACCCAGTAATTCACCCCCCCTGTAAGGGATGGGGATTTGCATATTTATGGTTGGGAAATAACCACGTTTTAGTCCATTGGAGCCCGTCCTGTTACGAGTGCACAGGGGGGTTGTGTAGATGGGAAGAAAAGAATCAGTGTTACAGCCAGTGACCATGTACTGCATCCAGCCCTTTCATCTGACTGACAAAACTGCACTTCATTTTATAATAATTATTGAGCCCTGGGTTTTTTCCCCATTTTTCTCAGCTTCAAATAATTTTTTTGACGAGCCATAGCAGCATCCTGTCTTCGTCACAAATGAAAGTCAAGTAAACCATGCTCTAATTCTCCCAGCCAGAGGGAGGATCTGTGACAGCAACTTCTTCCATATGCTCATTTTCTATTTTCAACTCTTATTTCATAAATAACAGGCTTTCAGAATTGCTCACTCCATACTGCCCAGCTTTACTAGTTGCATGTCTACAGCAGTGGACTTGCATCCAAAACTAGAGTCAGAGCATTTACACAAGAAGGAGGCAGTTTAAAAAAATAAAAGAACATGAAATACCGCTGAAAAATGCAGGCTTTGCCACTGTAGATACTTAAAAACCACAGCTCTGCATATCCAGATTTATCCTGCCATGGCACTGGAAAACATCTGAGTTACGCCACTATATCCAGGGTTACTTGGGCCATAGGTCTTGTTGAAAGCACACTTCAAGGAGCACACACCTACTCAGCACTCACACAGCAGGGTGCCAGGCTTGGCACTTGACACAGATGTGAGTTTCCTGTTATTAGAGCAAGATTACAAGCCCTCAGCGAGTAGGAGCAGACAGCAGAGGAAAGAGAGGTGGTCACCAGAGACAGAAATAACTTATGTTTTTTGGAGGTCTCTGCAGCCAATTGATACCATGGTAGGCCATGTACCTGGTCAGACCAGCACAGCCACTGCCCACAATGGTCCTCACTCCTCAGGAAGGCCAGGGCTTCTGTCAACATGGTCAATGCTCATTATTATTATTTATAATAATAAAGAACCAAATGCAGAGACGATTTTCTTCTGATCGGCTATTTGTTGCTGCCAGTTCCACAATGCCCCTGCTGCTCAGCCCCAGCTCCTCAGAGAAGGCCAGAGTTGTGAGCCTGGGAAATGTGGTAGGAAGAGCCAGGCATGGTCATAGCAAACCCAGGAGGATCACAATTTCTTCTAGAAAAAGCATGCCTTCTGCCATGGGAAGTAATTGAGAGGAATTTGTACCTTTCTTGAATGGAAGGCCATGTACAAAATATTCACAGCCTGGTACACCTAAGTGTGGACTGCTCATCAAATATTTGATTAGACATTGCAGTCTTTTCATTGTTTATCCATCTGAAACTGGAAGACAACCAGCCTACATTTACTGGGTAAGGTTCATGCTAAGCTGTTGACTTGAATCTGTTCACAGAAGCAAACAGCAAGTGCCAGAGCCTGAAGTGGAGAGAGAGACTGCAGAAATACAGTGGGGAGAAGATAAAAAGCTTTTAGCAATGCATTGTCAGATAAGCTCAGGAAATCACACAGATACACATCTTTCAGCACAACATGTTATAGTCTAGGTGGCACATCAGAAGCAAAAAGAAAATCAGCCTTGCAGATCGTAGTACTGCAATAACTATTTTTAGATGTCTGGCACCCTGAGGTGCCCATGGCTTTGTACTGGATATAGGGGTGCCCCTAAATACAGGAGAGCTATCCAGCCTTCTGATTTTTTATGAATTCATTGCCTACTAAAACAGAAAGATTTTAGTGAAGGTGTAGGCTCCCAAAGAGAAGATTGAAACCTATTGGTATCACTGCAGGGCTGTTTGTTTTTCATCGCCTGTCCCCTGGACAATCACCTGATGGGCCCTTCAGCGTTCACAAAGGACACAGCCAAGTGCTGTGGCCCTGAGCAGTGCAGGAATAGCAAAGGACCTGCTGACATTTCTGTGCCACTTTGGGGCTGGATGGTCTCAAGTGCCCAAGCCAATCACCAGTGCATGGCTTACAACCTGGATTAGCTCTCCAAGCCCTGAGCAAAGGAATCATGCTCTCTCTTATGCATCCCCAAAAAATTTATCCATGGCAAATCTAACTGCTTCATCCCAGTGGTTTGAACTTCCCTGGACATGTATTTAGACATGCAGGGAATGTGTTATTCATAGAAGAAAAGTTCCTCCAACTTCAGCAACCCTCAGAGCTCATTTAAAATAAAATCAAATGCATGGATTGGCTAAAGTTTCATTAAACATGTCCAATGACAGCTAACAGATTCCTTTGGTGCTTAATGCTTTGTGGACTACTGGATGCCCCTTGCACTACTGTTTACAGAGCTTGGCCTCAAGCAGGTATAGTTTGCTTACATTTACAGATAGGTGTTATGAGTGTTTATTACCTGTGGAAAAAACTCTTGTCTCAAACTAGGAGTTCTCTGTGCTAGGCACTGTACGGGGAACAGGAAGACAGCTCCTGCTCTGGTCCTTGCTTCCTCCCTTCTGGTTTGATTTAAATGTGATCATTTACCATATGAAATCAGTCCTAGAAATACCATGTATTTCCTTCTTCCATCTTACTGCATACCCAAAATACATCTAGGAACCTCTCAAAACCTGAGCCTCCTCTTGAGTGTTAACAGCACATTCTCAAATATTTTGTCTAGACTTGAAATATGTTTAAGTGGCAAAGTCCATGTGGGGAAGAGACAACATATTTAGTTCATGATAAATTAACTAGAGTCAAGGCAAATCTTCAAGGCAAACACATTCTGCCTCTCTTTAACAGCCTGAAGACAGGAACGGGGTTTTGCACAGGACATGAGATTTCCCAAAAGGCCAATCTGATCATCTGTGGGCTCAGACACCTTTTCCCAGTGTGTCTGTTCTCAGATGGTATGAAGTAAGTCCAACCAACTGTGCTCACAATTTCAGAGCCCCACATCAATGCCTACAGACAGCTGGGTTATTATACAAATACAAGTCTGATTCAGACACAGCACATACAAAATAACGACCTCTCCCCAATGCCTGAAAGGAAGAACAAAGATAAACACTTTCCTACGCTCTGACTACAAAACACCACCTGACAAGACCTCAGCCTTTTGTTACTATGAAAATATTCTGGATGCAAGGCTTCCCTCTAGTGGAAAATCCACGAACTTTTCATTAGGAGTTGCAGTTTAAGCCACGTAAAAACAAGTACCAAAAGTGCATATGATGTTGCTGTTTAAACATTAAGTGGCGAGTGCATTCACACATGACAACACGAATATGCTTGAACTTTCTGTGTCACACAATGCTTGACCTCTTCTGAGATGCTAGAGCTGAAGAGATGTGAGAAGCTGCCCCTTTCACTGTAATTGCTAATTCAGGACTAAACTTTTGTTATCCATCATGTATCAGGTCAGGATATTCCATTAGGGCCTGGGTTTTGGGACAAGCTTATTTCCTATGATGAGAAGTTTGTCAGCCTTGGGGTACATATGCCTCCCCACCTGTGGAAACAAGAGAAGTAAAGAGAGGGTACTTGTAATGAGATAGGGCAGGACCCTATGTGAGATAAGATGCTGGGTCAATGAGTTTTCTTGACATTTATGCTGTTAGCACAGTTATTTGGTTTGTGCAGGGATCAGCGACAGGGATTTTAGAAAAGCCGCAACAAATCAGCTAAAACAAAGGATTTTCAAAGATCCAGAAAAAAAGACAGGTAAGTAAATAACAATACTGTAATTAATAGCAATCAAAATCAATGCATCCATAGCTTCACATCCCGACTATGAAGGAATTTTGAAGGTGCTGCTAAGACTGATAAAGAGCAAATGAAGCCTAATTAATTTACAGAGCAAGAGCCCATAGCAGAATACTTCACACAATCACAGGGGTGCTACATGAATGCAAAGGCTGCAGAGTATCTGCTGGGGGGATGCAGCAAACCCAAGATCAAGGCAGAATTGTGTCCAAGCCTTGCTACACACATATCCCAGCGGTGTTAGTCCTACGTTCATTACGTGCTTAGGAAGCACTGCTGTGACTACAGTCGCTCTCAGCTCCTCCTAACAGACCCTGAGGGAGGGTACAGCCACAGTGGATCCAGACAGAAATACCATGCCACATAAACAGATTCTGGCACTACAGGTGCAGCATTTTTGACACCCTGCTAGTCAGCGTGGATAAACCCTGAGCCAGAATAGCTGACAGCACGGGCACAGCATCCTAAGCAGCGGCAACACTTGCACTGCAATGGAAGAGGAGCTGCCCTGCCTCAGATCACTGCTGCCATGCTTCCCCTGCACTAGTTCTGGCCATTGTCTGATGAACTCATTAACCACCAGAAATCAGAGCGGTCGAAACATAAACATTTCTATCAGTTCAACAAGCTGAATATAGCTCTTCTCTCTGAACAATCGAATGCTGCCAGCCTTGTTGAGATAAACAAGGTCCTTTGTTCTACCTGCAGCCTTGTACTGCATTTGCGTATTTTCCTTCTGCCTGGACACCTTAAGGTACCAGCAGGTTCTTAGTGCTACACAGCACACCCTGCCCACCTGCAACAAAGATGAAATTTGGAGGAGATCAGATTGCCAAACATCTGTTATCCCAAGAAGTTCACACCTGCAACAACAGCCCTGAGGAAAACTCTGCAAGCTGCATGCCTCCAACAGTTCAAAGGGAAAACCAAACCACAGGCTGAGTGACAGAAGACTCAATTTTCAGAATTCTGCTAAGTTCCTACACTTCTTAGTCTAGATATCAAAACCATCCATTGACACTCTCAAGAAATCCACTGGTGAAAAGGTACCCTGAGTATTTTTGCTGAAGTCTGACTCAGTGTCAAGCTAAACAGTACAGGACTTGATGAGCAGTCCTATCTAGAGTGCCACAGCCCTCTTTTGAAGGCCTGAATTAAATCTCTAGCAATAGAAGTGTTATCACTAGAAAAAGACCGAAAACACTGTGTCACTTTGTGTCTTCACCGTCTGCAGTGGATGCTCAGGTGCTGCTGCTGAGCCAAAACAATCCCATTATGGTCCACTACCTTTCCTTGCCTGATACATCTTTGAGCAAGCTATTCCAAAGCAAATAGTACACAGTGAATACATAAGACAAAAACACATCACCATTTCTCAGGGGAGTGTGCTGCCATCATAGAATCACAATGACTTGGGTTGGAAGGTACTTTAAAGACCATCCAGGTCCGACCCCTTGTCTTGGGCAGGGACACCTTCCACTAGACCAGGATGCTGAAAGCCCTGTCCAACCTGGCCTTGAACACTTGCAGCTGGGGCACCTACAGCTTCTGGGGGCAACCTGCTCAAGTGCCTCACCACCCTCAGAGTAAAGAATTTCTTCCTGTTATCTGATCTAAACCTACTTGATCGCAGTCTGATGCAATTACTGTTTAGAGATAAACATCGCAACCTGCTAAATAGTCATTATTTTTTTCTTAACTACTTACAGAATTAACATTAAACCAGTGAATGTTGCAACTCAATAGAAAAAACCCCTAATGAGAATGATGGGCTGAAGTTTGATGTCCATAAATATGTAAAAATTCAAAACCAAAGGCAAGTGTGTACAAAATAATTTATTACAGCATAACATATGTTGGCAATATTTTACAGTGAATTTTCCATTCAACAATTTTTAATCTAAACAGATGACACACAAAGGAGAATTTTAATTAGAACAGTTTATTTGTCTTAATAAAATCCCCTCTTCATGAACTGGTATTTGCCTTTGAGGGGCTAGTTAATATTACTGAAATTATTTACATTGCAGTGAAATAAAAACAAACCGAGACTGAATGATTCCATTACAGTTTCCAGAAAACAGATTTTCTGTACAAGCCACAGTATAATTATGTTTTGATAGCAGTTCTTATAGAATGTAAAGCTGTCATGTGATATGTAGCCATTTTGTCTAGCAATGCTATGCTTTAAATAGGTATATTAGATTTAAACTTCCATTCTGATGTGTTGTATATTTAATAGTTAATGCACCAGAATACAAAGTAAGAAAAAAGTTCATTATGATTTGTAGTCAGCCTCTTTGTGCTCCCTTAAACAGTTTTAAAATGTAAAACATAGTTCTCACTCACTGTTTTGCCTTGCAGCACCTACAGCAATAGTATTTAGGCAGGAGAAGTTCTGGAGTATTGGCCATAAGTAGACAACTAAGACTTTTAATGGAGGTAATACAGCACCCCCAGCAGGGAGTTTTTATGATGTAGAGAAAAACTGTACTCCCCATTACTGTACCTTCTGCATTTGCCCAAAATCGGAGCAGCTTTTTTCAACCTAAGTGTCAATAGGTAAACAGACGGGGAGAAACCAGAAGGAAGAAGAGGAAGGGGGAGATGGAACAAAGGACAGACAACAGTATTCAAATTCATTATGTCTTCTCAGGGAATTGCTTCAGGGTATTAAAACTTTAAAATGTTAAATTGACCATAAAATTAAGGAAACAATAGCTATGGAACACAAGGTAGATGGAATAGTTTTTAGAAAGCCTTAAGATATTTGTTGGTTTTTTTACACAAACCTAATCTTCATATCTGTCAACACTGGTTCCATATAAGACACACACCTGACAAAAACATGCAACCCCCCAATGCTTTCATAGTTGCTGTGCTTCAAAAGAAACCAAACTGACGAAAGATTAAAAAAAAGAAAACCAACCAAAACAACCCAGAAAAAAAACCCCTAAAGAGCAGTAAAGACAAAGAGGGCAATTCAAGCAGCACTTCAGTCTTAATCTGCTAAAAACTCTCAAATGATAATTTATTAACAAGATATGTTCACATATATCTGTATATGTAACAACACTTAAGTGAAAGCAGTCTTTAATATCCGTATTATTGTGAGGGAGGGCTGATGGGTTTTTAAAAGACTTAAACCTGTACAAGTATAAACATGAAAAATGCTGATTAAAGATGTTTACATAAATATTGGCAGTTTTCATTGGGAGGAAAAAAAACCCTAATAGCATACTCCATTTATCTATCCAAATATTTTGTTTTAGACACCTGTTAAAGATATTAAAATACAACCTGGAAAAGTAACCCTGATCTGTATCCAGCCAGCATGTAATGAGAGTCAGAGTTTCATATACATGTGTGCATGTAGGTATACACACACACAGGGGCTTGCACACCCTACTTCAGATTTCATTGGACAGCAAATCATGGTTAATGGCCGTGTGGTTCACAGATGCAATGCTGCTGTTGTCCTCATTTGTGGCAGGCATGAAGGCAGACGTAAAAGGAAACAGTTTATGACATGCTGCTTGATATTCTTCACATTGAGCGTGGCAGCTTCCAAAACTGCCATCAAGCAATGCCTCAAAAACCTTTGTTAATGTCTAAAGAAACAAAAGTAACAGTTAATAAATGCAATTCACAATTGTTTTATTACTAAAGGCACATAGTGTTAAACAATACTAGTCTGAGCAAACAGGTTTCTCTGTTGGTATTCACAGATCTTTTACTTACAGGAAAAATTTGAAACCTTGTTCTTTCAAATAGTAATTTATCATGATAAATGAAGCATGCACATTACCCTGCATTAAATTATACACTATTTAAGATCCCACACATTTGGGGACTTTATATACTGTATCTTTTACCTTCACATTTTTGTCTCTCATGTTTTTATCCAATCTAGTTGCAACAGCAATTGCTTTTTCTTGTCTTGATTTGTCCAGGAAATACATCATCTTTGCACCTTATCACAAGACAAAACCCACAATGTTTAGTTTTCTTAAATGCCATACTGCATATACAGACACACAGAACCCAAAAACTTATACATAAATGTGAATTAGACTTCTTACAAGTTTTAATAAAACACATCTTCCTCCCTTACTTGTAACTGAAAACTAATGAAACTAAAGCCATTTTGAAGTTTATTAGAAGCATAAGGATTGAATAATACAGGAGACCTGCTCCTGCAGAAGTGACATGCCTCACTTGACTGACAGGTCTTCAGTAAAGAAAAACACTGAGTACACTGATGACAAACTCTTCAAATCAGCAGGCTAAATGGAATCCATCCAACAAATGTAGAAGTGAGTAGTTCTCAGAGACACACTGAATTCCTTTCAGAAATACTGGAGGTAAGTGAACAATAGTTACTAAACGACTGTGAAACATGGCCCAGTAAAAGTTCAGGCCAGTCCATATGGCAGAATGCAGGGCCATGGCTGCTAACCCAGGGCTAAGGACACAGCTTGGGCACAAGGACAGCGCAGTGCAAGTTCGGTGCTTCGCTCGGACTACGTCTGTGGAAAGGAAAACACTGCACTATGTAACTATACAGCTTCTTGGACCACACTTCATCAAAACTGGTCTGGGCATCTCTGCAAAACTCTGCTCCTCTTATCACAGCTGCCTTAAATTAAAATCTCATCTTAATGAACATGTAGGCATTTCATGCACTTTCCTTTGCCCAAATACAAAGGCCAGACCCACCACACTATGTAATCTACTGCAAAAACAAAAAGCTTAATAATTTTACTGGAAAAATTAAAACCCCACATTATGGATGTTTTGACTGTCTTTTGTTTTTGCTAATTTCCCCAATTATTAGTTTTCCCAATTAAATAACTTTTTCTAGTTCTTACCGCTTTTTGTAGGTTTCAGAAAATATATTGCTAGACTCAACGTAGAGCCATTATTGCCCAAAACACTTATATTAGCCTAGTTACTTTTGTTTAAAGTTAGGGAGGCTATGGTACAGAAATTGGAAAGAGATTAGCTTTTTACTAGTAATTTTAACGTGAGAAAACACTCATTTGTGCTCTCAGACTTAGGGTTTGGGTCTTTCAGACCTTCACATTTGCAAACTTTAATTAAAGACAACTCTTCAAGAAACTTAAAGATTGGACAGTAAGTAAGTCAGAAGACTAATAAACAGAAGACTGACACACAGCTGAAGTCCTAAAGCTACCAAGAACCTCTCCAGTGACTGTACTGCTTTCCATAACACTGGAGAACAAGAAAATAAAACCTGTAAGTAGCCAGTGAGATGCTCAACAATGACAAGAGTGGAAGAACACATCTGTAAGAACTGGGAGCAATTGACTTATGAGATATCTGTACTTCTCAAATCTTGAGCCTGCTTGCAGGAAAGGGGTGCAAGTATTTCTCTCAAAATGCTGTCCTGAAACACAGACCTTATAGAAGCCAATGAAGTTCGTGGTATTCTAGCTAACTTTCCTTTAGAAGAGATGAGCAATCCTCTGAAGCTAACTTTTTCCAGTTATTCTGGACAGACCCTGGGTAACTTTTAAAGACCAGGTGAGGTTAGCACTAAGGACTTTAAGTGCCTGATAAAATTACACTTGCTTTTGTTCCTTAACTGCTGGAAATGCATTTTGTTCTCTACTAGCTTATCAGGTCACATCAATTTTTATTTCAAGACTTTCTGTACTCATTCAATTCCAACTTCGACTTAGCTCCAGCAGTTACTTGTGGCTCTTCTATATAAATAGTGTCTGAGTGTCATATTTCAACATTTTCACTGCTGAGCATGAAGCAGAAAACCAAAAGCTGCATAACAAATTCATCATGGTACTTTTATTGATGCTGTTGCTATGTGACAAAGTTATGAGAAGGAACAGAAATATTCCAGCTGAAAAGAAAACAGGGAAAAGCACTTGCTAATAGATATGGGATTCTTTTTTATATTTTCTAATACTTCAAAAAGTAGAAGCTGCAACAGTAAGGATGACAGTGCTTCAATACTTGAGTATCCATGGTGGTTTGATTGCACTTTTTGAAGGTAAGGAGCAAGTTCCTTATGCATCTAATAAAAAAGTGAAGTACATTAAAAAAAAAAACAGTAAAGGCAGACAGAAATGCCCCCCCCCCCCCCCCAACATGCAATTTTCTAGCTCATTGGAATTTATGTATGAATTCACAGAATGGTATGGATTGGAAAGAATCTTAAAGATCATCTAGTTCCACATGCCCTGCCACTACCAGGGACACCTTATACGGGACCAGGTTGCCCAAAGCCCCATCCAACCTGGCCTTGCAGACTGTAGATAAAGATCCTGGACATACAGCACTTAAATCATCTCCTTTTCAAGAGCATGAAAAAGTTAAACAAACCTGACAGCTGGTGCTGAATGGAGGTAGCATTGTGTTTGAGAAATTCTTCATTAAAACTCTCCAAGTTTTTATTAACAAAGATTTTCTGCATTTCTTGAGTTAGGACCTTGCTCACAATTTCTGGGAGGTTACTATGGTCAGATACTAGAAGAGGGAAGACAAGAGGGAGAGAAGCAAAAAAAAAGCCATTTAAACAACTGTAGATAACACTGAAACCACAGACATCACTGCTAAAAGTCCCAGTTTTAAAATTTGCACACAGAAACACAAAGATCAAAATGTGGCAACACAAACACTGCTGATGCATTTACAGAGGAAGCATTCATAAAGGGTGCTCTGTTGTGTAAACTTATTACTACAAGTTCACCACACACACATGTCCTCCTGTATCCTGAATCTCTCTCCTGTATCTGCCACTTATTTTCTTAAAACTTAAGGTTTTCCAGGATCCTTAGAATACCCACTTTTCTATGAAATCTAGCCAAAATGAGTTGTTGGGTCCACCTGGTGGATTAATGGAGGAAGGAGTATAATATAATACATACACAGTACACTGGGTAGCACAGCCTGTGTTTTCTTTGGTATTGCCATGGAAAAAAACCTGTTTTTATTTTTCTTGGTATCAGTTTGTGTTTCAAGAGTATACATCACAAAAAATATGTAATTATGTCCTTGTAGAATGTAACTTCTTGTATTTTTATAATTACATACTTCCTACACACATACCAGCTTTAGAGAATTTAATCAAGCACTCATGTAGCCATGGGTTATTACTGTTGATAGCAAAAGCTCTTTTGACAGACTGTAACATTAACAGAAACTTTCCTGTGGGAAGAAGACAAAACAAACATTAGGAAACCAAAGATTACAAATACAGAACTTTTTCTCTTCATTATCAACTACTGTTTTCCTAAGTAAATCCAGTACAAATATTAGAAACATCAGTTTCTACAAAGAATTAGAAAGGAAGTTTATTTTTCTATTCAAATTGCTTAATAAAACAAAAGTTCTTACTGCTCAAACTCCAGCAACACTGCACAGATGTTACCATCTATTTACTTTTGGTTTCCTCTAGATAATTAAAGATCACACCACAAACACCTTTCCACAGTATTTATGCATGTATATACAACATACTCTGCTCTCAGGATTTTTTTGTTTAAGGGTGACTAAACAAAAACACTATTTACCCTATTATTGCTAGATATGATGCAAACCTCAGCTTCAGTCAGGTAAGTAATTATTCCAGATCACTTTCCACTACACTTTGATAACACAGGCTGCACAGAAGGATTAAAATTTTGTAGAGCAAAAATAAAATTAAGCAGTACTTTACCTTTTCTAAAGTATATTTCAAATGCTAATAAATGTGTTTCTATATCATCTCCAATAAGATTCTTAAGTGGTATAAGGAACTTAATGGCTTCTTCTAATGGATTTTCTACCTGTTTTAATAATAAAGAACAGTGAAATTTACAGCTTAAAATGAATGTAAAATAAAACCCACCAATAACAGTTTCTGTTATTCAGAGCATTTAAATAATCAGAAGTTAAAGGTGAACTGAAGCTAGCTTTCTGAATTAAACTGAACCACAACATTTTTATTTAAACAGCAAGATTTTTAAAAGAGTTTACTCATTTCATGTTGACAAAGACAGCATCATTGCTAACTCTGGCACTACTTGTGTACTCAGCATTGCAACTGAGCATTTAAGAAGCAATTAAATACAACCACCTTAGACAACAAGCTTGAAGTTACTGTGACAAAGGAGGTAGTTCTTTGTGCTTAGAGAAATAGTGGCTCATGCCTTCAAACTTTGTAAACTGCAATGATTTCTGTTACTTTTTCCTATTCACTGTATGAAAACCAGATTTCTTCAGGCAAAACATGTCTTTTTGCTCAGTATCTATTTTAATGAAGTATGGCCTACTGTTTGGAAAAAAACCACCTGAAATTAAGGAAAGTAACAATATTCATGTAGAACTTGGATTTACTGAGGAAAAATACTTTAATGTAAAAACAGGTAGACTACAAAAAGGTACCTCTGCATGCAAAAATGATTTTATAAAAACACCTAGATTCTTTTAGGAGAATTTGAGAGCAAACTCATAGGCTTTTTATTATAATCACATGAATTTAACATGAAAGACCATGCTAACCCTTTCCAGTTTTTCAGGAACCAGCTCTTCCCTGGGTCCACTAGTTTCCTCCTCCTCTTCATCTCGCTTTTTCTTTTGATTTTTTTGCTGTCGTTCTCTTTCTGCATGCTTTCTTTCTTCTTCAAGTTTTGCTTTCTTCTGTGCTCTTCTCTGCTTACTAAGCATTTTCTTCAATTCTTTGGCTGAGAGATTTTCTACAGATTAAGGTAACAGACAACATATGAATGCATTATTTAATTCAAAATCTTGTTTCTGTCAAACAACTCAGACATGTCATGCTTCTCCCCATCTCAAAATGGCAAACTTTTACACTAATTTTCGTAACTACCAACACTACACAGGCCAACATTTCTGCTGGATTACAATTTACAGCCTAACACAACACTTGATCTTGCATAGTTTCTCTTACATGGCTGTTACAGAAACATCAATGATTTCAAAGGTTACCTACATAAAGTTGTTACATCTGTCACAGGTAATGAAAATGAACTGTTAATACTAAGCTAGCATACTGACTGCAGCTCAGCTTGCTTCTCATGTCATCTAGAAACATCCAGATAGATTTACACTCTATCTGAAAGCATGCTAAACTTGCTGTTTTTCATTAAAGTGTCTGACAATATACAGTCATGGTAACTGCAATAATTTCATGCAAATGCCATAGGATAACTAAATGGAAATGATCAGTTTAGCCATAATAATACTGCAGCTTCCACTCTGTTTACTGTGGTGTTTCACTGAAAATAGAATTTTTGCTAAATGTGGCAAGGCACAGAGTAATGGGCTCCCAAGGGACTAGTACATCTTTTTTGTGGCTATGGCACCATGACCTCTTTGCTCAGGACATTCACCATTCTGACATAGGGAAGCAAGTGTTCTTTTTACCCCACCCACACAGTGCTGCCTTCTCCCACAGATAAGCCTCCTGAATCTCAATGAAGAGCAGGCAAATGAACTAACATGACTTCTTAGATGCCACCCACCTTTATACCTATGATATATTGCTATCCTCTATCACACACTGATCTTACATTATATACAGAAACAAATTAAAGTTGAAGAGAAAAAAGATGCAAGTTCAACTGTTCAAATATGCGTCTTTTTATATGTACTTCATTATACATAGGCAGGTATAGAAAAACTTATTCACCTCTGAATAAAGGTAATACTGTATTTTCAATATTGAGTGGCATTTTTGTTTTAGCTTCCCTTTCTCCCCATGTCAAATATTCTTCCCTTTACAAAGAGCCAGATATTAATTTCACTGCTTTAGCCAACAGCCACTGCAATACTGACAGTAGCTGCAATTCCACTAAAGGAGAAGCAACTATTTATCTTAAAGTTAAAAAAAAAATCTGAAATAATTTGCCATTGAATCCTCCGATTTCCAAACCACAGCCACCTGGCTTCCTAAGAAGGTCTGTTTTCCACTTAATGCTAGTTTAAAATAATTTTCTAAATGTATTAATATTGCTAATACATTTACCCATGTATTCTTTAGTCCTCAAGTTATGTGAAAAGTGATAAAACTTAATGTGGTAGTAACTGGTATTATGATGGAATAAATTAAATACACTAGACCAAAATTAAATTCTTACAGTTCAGACTGCTTTTCCACAAAATCTATCCATTGCTTCATAATTCAGTAGTTAATATTTATCTAATGGCTGAACTGAATCTGATCTAAATGTTCTGAAATGCCACTCTTCCCCAAGTACTCCAACTACAGCTAGGTTCATTCATGTTCTAGTTCTACAGTGATGAGGTGTGAACAGAGAGAACTGTAGCATGCCATCTATGATCTCTTTTCAGTTACTCTGACAGAAAAGAGAAAAACTTGTGTTCTATTTACTCTCTAACATATAACTTACTTAATAAGCTTTTACACATGTCATAGACATAAAAGCCTTCATTAAAGTGTAGATACCTGAATTCACTTCTTGTTCTTTGCTTTCATTGGTAAGAGGATTATCATGGAGCTTCAAGTAGATTTCAATTGCTGATCGAGCAGCCTTGAAGTAGAAGGCATGTTTCCTGAGCACGTCTTCTAACCTCAAAAGGTCTACATAGGCACGAAGAGTCATCTTTCTCATGCAGTACGTGTGGAAGTCAAATTGATCATCTGTTATCTCAAAAAAATGCTTCAAGAAAAAAAAGAACACACTCATATAGTCATCCTTTACTTAGTCTATTTTTTATTAGGTAGAGGTGAATAAAGTTACAACTGATACTATTTACAGGCAGTATTTAACAGGTATAGAAATATCCTTATAATACTGACTGTTCAAAAGAACCAAGCAGTAGGGAAAAATCTCAGTTAACAAAGCCTATAATGTGATTATTCAAAGACTTAAGTACTCTAAAAGCCAACTGAAATGTGACTGTTCTGATTAAAACGCAACTGCCAAAAGTCAGCATAAAGTTAATGTACGAATAGCTGCATAGTTAGGAGACATGGTGTGTTATATTGAATCTTTTTCACTTCAATAATAGTCTTTCACATAACAGCTAGAGAAAACATCTTACCTGTTACAATAAATCATCAAGTATTAACCTGGTTTTAAAAGCCATTATACTAGAAGTCTTATATGCTTCTAGCATACAAAACTGTGGTGATTACATCAACAAATATCTTCACTGGTGTATGAGAAATACTGGGGAAGCAATGGATGGTGTTTGCACCTACTTACCCTTTCTACCTCATGACATTTTTTCAAGGCATCGCCGTACTTCCCTAGCCTTTGATAAGCTGCGGCGCATTCAGTCTGGAACCACATACACTGCATCTCATTAAGGTTCTCCATAGCAGAAGTTCCTTCCTGAAATAAGCATCATTATGAGGTTTTGCTGTTGTAATTTACCAGCTGTGTCTTTCAGCTATGGCTGGAGCAAACAATCAATCCTTCAACTACTTGGAATACAACAGGAAATGACAAACACCCACTGACTGAGAATAATACTTGTGATATTCTATGCTCCCCCAGATAGAAAGAAATGGATTGAAATTATTAAAAAACCGCAATTATCTGAAGATTAATGTCTCAACAGGTTTTTAAGATTAACTCATGCTTGTACACACAGCCTCACTTCAACACTCAGGGGCAGAAAACAACTATTAACTAGAAACTAACTAGAAACTATTTCAAATAATTCCTTATGTTCAGCAAACAATTTAGCTGTTTTTTTGCTCATCAGGTAAGTGGCATCCACCAGCCTAAAAACTCATTGCTTTATCATGTAGTATGAGTAATTATATGTTTCTTAGAACTTGTTTGTCTAAATAAGCAAAGTTAGATTTATACTTGATATTTTGACAAGAAAAAAATCATAGGATTGAGACTTAATAGTTTTAATGCTCTAGACTGAGAATAAGTGAATTAGAAAAACATATCATTAGTATTGGTCACCACATTTTCAGAACAGTCTTTATAGCAGAAAAAAGACCCAGTTACACTCACAACATTTAGTTACTGAGGATGAGATTTATCGTCTTTACAGATGCCTACAATAAAGTTCTGTCTTTCTTGCTTTAACATGTCTGACAAGCAATCATGATTAGTTTTAGTTATCAAATTTTCAATCATTCCTACAAATATCTAGAAAGCTTGAATCCAATTTCAAGTGTTATCATACCTAAAATTAAAAAGAATGAAGGAGTCTAATTTGTTTATGTGCTCCAGGATATGCCACCAAGTAGCTGCATTCATGTTTAGTTACATAAATTATATGAAAATTTGGTATTTATTAATCCAAATTTTGTTCAAGGTCAGAAATATAGAATTTAAAGTGCTTATCCCATCTTTTAAGGATAGACTTAATTTAACAACATTCCTGCATGGAATACTAGCTTAAAGGAATGAAATGTTCAAGTCTAAATTAATTTTTCTTAATGCTAAATCATAATGAATACAGTACACACTCCCTGCACAGTTAGATCACATGGTACTCAAGGGAAACAACAAGGTATCTATCAGATGAATTTCAAAAGATGTATTTGGAAGTATGGCAATAAAAATACTCCTGGACAACTACCCCTGAACAACCATTTTTTCCAGTATTAACTGGGTCTACACAGCAGACGGATAGACACTGCATCTATCTCTGGGGTCCCCAGCACAAGAGGGACATGGGCCTGTTAGAGCGGATTCAGAGCAAGGCCATGAAAAATCCACAGGCTGGAACACCTGTCCTGTGACAAAAAGCTGAGAGAGTTGGGGTTCATCCTGAAGAAGAGCAGGCAGCCTCCAAGGAGACCTTACAGCAGCCTGCCAATATATACAGGAAGTTTATAAGACAGACAGGAAGGGACTTTTCATTAGGGTCAGTAGCAACAGCACAAGGAGCAAAAGTTTCAAACTAAAAGAGGGCAGCTTTAGATTGGATATAAGGAAAAAATCTTTACTGTGAGGATGTGGCAATACACTGGATTATAGTTGCCCAGGAAAGCTGTGGGTGCCCTGTCCTGGAAGTGTTCAAGACTGGGTAAGATGCAGCTTTGAGCAACCTGATTTAGCCAAGGATATTCATCCCTATGGCAGTGGCATTGAACCACTCCATATTTAAGAGGCCCTTTCCAATACAAACCATTCTATGATTCTACGTAGTGCCTTACCACCAAGTGTAAGAGCATTATAATAAAAATGGATATTAATAAAAGATATTTAATCAAAAGTTATGAGTTAAAAATAAACTACCAAACCCAAGCAAAACATCTCTTAATTAAAGCAATATACTTGCCCTTGTGAATTTAGAGCACATCTCCTCTGCATCCTTCACCATATTTGCTCGCAGCATGTATTTAGCACATTTAGAATTGATAAATCTGTCTGCAGTATCCAAAGACTGTGCTTCATCCATCCATTTGGCAGCTTCCTTGATGTTACCTACATGCTGTTAAGGAGAAATGAAATAGTTAACTTTCAGTAGAAGCCTGCTATTGACCAGCTCCTGAAATCTCTATTTGCTTCTGGTATTTCTCCCTCAGAACTAAAAGCCAGTGTTGTTCTCACTCCCCCCACTCCCATTACAGAATTACAATTTCCTATAAATTGTGACTGGCTTTGCAAAACCCAAATAAAAGGGTTTTCATTTTCTTCCTGACAAAACAGTGCCCAAAAAGAAAGCCACATGTAAACCGATGCCCATAACCACTGCTAACAGAAATATTACCCACACATTCACACCAGTTTGATGGATTCATTTTTTTTTTAAATAAACTAGGTACTCCACATGCCCAAATTCCCTTTTTACCTTGTAAATTTTTGCTTTTAAATAGAATAGTTCTATTAATGTTGGAGTGCTTGCAATTGCAGCATTAATGTAATCCAAGGCCAAAGAGCACTGGCCAAGTTTGTCAAAGTGCTGTGCCAGGAAATACCGAACCCAAAGAAGTGTTGTTGGGGGCTCTTTCTCTCCATTTTCTGCAACAAAATGGGAAACGTTACAATAACCAGTAAGGATGAAGACTGCATTTGAAAAATGAAGACAAAAACAAAGCTTGGCAAATTCAGCAAATACTCCTTGCAACAAATTCATTTACTAGAAAATACAGTAACTATTTTTTTGCAAAAAGTATCAGCACTTCAACAGTTCTTGATAACTTCCACGAACTGTATTAGTAATTACAGGGCAATTCATATAAGACCACAGAAACTTACCACATGTACTAAAAAGGTCACAAGCTTTCAAAGAGGCTTCATAACCAATAACAAGTTCCTGGATTGTAGAAACCTACGTATAAAAAAATAATGTGCTTAAGTTATACTTTATTATCATTTTAACAGAAACTAACACACTGAATAGAGTACTCAGGCAAATTAGAGAAATTACACAAAAATAACTACTTAATTTGGAAAAAACTGTATGTATCTTCACATAGTTTACCTCACCTTTCACAAGATATTTTTCATCACCCATTTTAACTAGTGATGTGGCAGGGAAACAAGTTAATCTCAGGCAGCTTACAGCAGAAGGTATTCAGGTACATATGATTAGTATCTTTTTAAGTAAAAATTCCAAAATACAACTTAGCTTATGCTGTCAATTTTTAAGCATTGAAACTGAGCCAATTAAGTAGGTGCTTTGAAAAAGACTGTGCATGAACTTCCCAGACCAATGGAGAAACAGCAGAGACGTCTGTAGTTTTTTGGCAGGTTGAACTGTACTATTAATTATTTCTGTTTTGTTTGAAAGGTATTGCTGCCGAGAATGCAGGTTGCAGGCTTCTTTTGAAAAAAAACCTATACACTGACTGACTGAATGCAAATACTTTCTGAAATCAGACCTTGTCAACAATATTGTTTTTCGTTCCAAGGTTTAAGACTCAAAATTCACCCTTACAATTTTTGCCTCACACTATCCAAGTCTGATATTTACAGTAAGTACAAACATTAGGACCTGTGCATTTCACGACAACTTTTCCAATTCCAGGTCTATGACTCCCAAATGCCACTTAGTATTTCTAAACATTTTATGAAATGTTCAGCATGTTTTATAGCTTCCTTCTAAACATTCCTGCCACATCCAGCAAGTAATCAACCAGCCTCTTAAGGTAACAAGAGCAATATTATGGTAAGAAATATGATCTATGTATATACACCCAAAACACAGAAAGCACTTAAAAAAATAAGATCTGACTGTAAGCACAGGAGGATAATGGCTACATTCGCCACTAGGTGAAATCTCTAAATGGTAAAAACCTAGAACTTCAATAGTTAAAAGTAAGATGATCCTACATGTTAAAAGCTAGTTGCAAGAGTAAAATAGAATTGTAGGGAGACAGCAAAATTTTTTAAAAGCACTAATTGACAGCGCACGTATCCACTTCAAGATATACTTTGGAAGAGAAGGGAGAAAGGAATAAACCTTGCTCTAGAAGATCGAAGTATATAGTTTGAATGATACCACTTTAACCTAATTCAGCACAACAGGCAAAAATGGTTTTAAAGAGAGCAGAGAAAGTGACGTGCCCAAGTCACACACAGACACTGTAAGTATCTCAAAAGCGTAATAAAATGTATAAACACACACATTCTGGAAAGCCCTAGGCAAATCTTGTAAGAAATGAGTTTTGGTTGCAAAATCTCATAAAATATAATAAAATGTTCCTGGACTTCAAATAACTACAAAGTGATAAAAGAATGTGAAGAAGTCAGAAGTAAATGGACAAAGGCAAACAAATGCATTAAGTTGTTCTCCGGCCTGCCTCAGACATGTGCTTGCTGAAAGAAATCAATACCCTCAGAAAGTCTTTGAAGATTCTTCTCTCAAAAAAAAAAAAAAAAAAGTTTAAAAGCAGAAGCATCTGCTTCAGGTGGCAGGGTTGCAGTGTATATGCAACTGTCTTACTGTTATTTCCTTGCTGCTTTTCACAGCAATTTCCAAGTATTCCCAAAGTTATCCTCATCTGGCTGCTAGTAGCCTCAATCAGTGAATTGTGTGTAAAGGGGGAAAGACTGCTTCATTTCTTGAATAAGCACACCCCACCACCTAACTCTACACATAAATGTTTCCATTACTGCATATTCAGGAGCATGGCTTCACATGTGGACAAAGAAAGAGCATGCTACCACCAAAAAAACCAGCATCACCATCCCTGAGCCACACGTGCCTGGACCCTGCTTTGGCTGAGTGCTAGTGACTATATCCAGGGCTACAAGTGATTTCCTCCCCATTCCGCCTCGGGGCATTGATGTCCAACTAGTGCTCGTTCCATCATCAGTGGACAGACCTGGGACATCCTCATACGAGGGTCTTCAGTCAGCTGACATTAACAGTGGAATCAAATACTCTGAATCTTACGGGGATGGAGAATATCAGGCTGTAATCTGGGGTAAAAGATGCCAAGTTCTTCCAAATTCAGAAGTCTGCAGTGGTTTTGGGTTTTGCAGTTCAGGAAAATACATGATAATTGTCATTCTGGAAGCTACTAAGAATAATACATTTGGAAACAAGTATTCAGTGAAAGCAACAGCTAAGAAAATGCAAATGAGATAGCTGGATTATTGCACACATACTTAATGAAAATGACAGTATCTTTTCCCCTTACTTTTTATGCTCATGCTTCAGTCTCTTGCTTGTAATTTAGGAAAATAATTCCAGGTTTGGGTGCTGCTTCAGGGAGGAGCAAATGATCTGGAAATATGAATCCTAATTTCTGTGTCCACATTAACTGGAAATTTAGTTGCAAAATCTGTCTCTTGAATTTGCTATTATCTGTATTCTAGGGTCATCGCTGCCATCTTAAAGGCAATAACATTTTACTATTTATAAAAGCTACAGCATTATTCATAATTTCATAATTTCTGAAAATTGAGCTGAGGTATCTCAATATACCATGATATTGACCACATGCTAATTTTGACAGAATTATTCTAGGAAAATTTTGTATTTATTCTCTTGCTGTTGAGTTGAAAAAGCTTAAGGTATCACAAAAGTGTAGCTGAAATCATCAACAAATCTCTCATTTCATTACAAAAAGACTGAACTAATTCCTGGGTCACCAGTTTCAGAAGCCTCTTAATCAGAATTTAAACTTCAAACCTTTTCATAGGTCACTACCTACACCTTCCATCTCATTATGGAAGAACAATGAGCTAAGCAGCAAGAATCCAAGAAGGAGGAAATGGGCTTTAGCCTTCCTCATTTGCATGAACAAGTGAAGTGCTTGTTTTTCCTCCTATACCCTAAATATTACAGTTGTACATGCTCACAAACCATTATGTATTCTTTTCAAGTGTAGCAATCCTGAAAGCTAAAAAAGCATCTTCCACTCTTGGTACTACTTTAAGCAAAGACTCCACAAAGGCTATAATGCTCTTCCATTCCTATGCAGTTTATTTCCATTCAAAAGGACAGTTTTGTAAGTAAACTTTGAGTAAATGCCTTAAAATGAATAGCTGAGAAATACAAACAGACTGGAATAAATACAATGCACATAACCCTTAATTTCTTTTTAAATTATAAGTAACAAGAATGCAATTCTCTTGAACTCCAATTCTGAATTACTTTTTTTCCATGACCACTTGTTTGTATTTATCTGATTACACTGAGATATATTTTGCATCCTCTTTTGCAAGGGACAGCCTAAAGGGAAAGTGATTGTTTCCCAGGTCAATGTTGATGACTAGAATTCTTCTATCACCTTTTGTAGCTATCACAGTGGCACCTATGGGCCCATCATGAAATGGAAATCTGTGCTGCATGCTAAGCCATACACTAAGTGACTCCTGCTACAGAAATTTTTCTTTACACAAAGAGAAAAAGAGGCCAATCAAAGGTAAGAGCAATAGTATGGGGCTCCAAAATGCAATGTTAGGGCTACAGTAGCCTAAATTTTAGTTTGATTTTTTTTCTATATTCCATGTAGTAGTAAGCTGAATGAAATGACAAAGGAATAAAAATAAGGAGAATAGCAATACAAAAAGGTTAAGAAATATCTGTAACAAAGGTGAGGTGAAATACATGATGGAAGACTAATTCAACAGCCCACTATCACAAAGCAAGGACGCAAATTTTTCAAGTAAAGGGCTTAAATTCTCTGGTTTATTTATGAAGCTATATTACTACATTGGTTCCTTATCCCATTACTATATCAGTTGGGTAAAATATTTTATAATAGACTTCTGTTTCAATGACAGCCTTCCAAACACCAATACAGTATTCCCTTCAATGAAGCAACTGCAAGAAAAGGAACTGAATTACTGTAATGTACCATAAAGTGGTTAGACTTAAGCTGTGTCAATAGTCTTTTTTTTAAAAGACTTTGGCTACTTAATTTATCAGTTACAAATGCTACATTTCAGTATTTTTGTTTCATTTGCTTCTATTAGAATTCAGTAAGAAGTTACCATACTTCCAGCACAAACAAGTCAAAAGCTATGGTATACAGGCAGTTCGAGAAGCAATCCATGTGTTGACATTTGGCAGAGGTTTGAGCCCCTGCCTTTCAATTTCCTGAGGACACATTTAGTATTATCTGCTCTGTTCTCAAAGCCAAATAACCAAAAGGGAAACTCTGAATACTGGTACTGAGATGTACAGTTTCAAGGTGCACCTGTAAAGCTGCTCAAACAAGAATGCTACCAATTTGTAGATACAGATGCAACAGTGGTCTTAAGCTAAGGAAAATTAGTCATGCAATAGTACAGGCAAATCTTCAGGCAAATCCCAGATATACTTTAAGATCTGTGCTTTTATAAAAACATTTCACTGTTACAAAATTCATATGTAATTACACTACTGATTCAGGCAAGGGGTACATTATCATGCCTTGAACACCACCAGCAGTGAAAAGGACACAAAACAGTAAGTGACATTTAAAACACTCAAATGGTCCATCATGCATCAAATCAATCACTTCTGGGTATAACCACACAGTAGGAGACTGATGCTTTAGAAAACCACTTTGAATGCTTTCTCCTTACAGAACGCCTAATAATCATACATACTAA
This sequence comes from Acanthornis magna, assembly GCA_036785705.1. Lineage (NCBI taxonomy): Eukaryota > Metazoa > Chordata > Aves > Passeriformes > Acanthizidae > Acanthornis > Acanthornis magna. The sequence continues at coordinate 24,151,704 of JAWUZG010000090.1, forward strand.
AAGCTAAACATTTGTGTGTTACAGGCTGCTTTGGGATCTAAGAGAACTGAAACTGTTTAAAGACCAGCTATTCACAGTTCTGTACTGCATCCAGAGTAGTTTCAATTGTTCAGTTACTTTAATGAAAGTAATTTTATTCCCTTTCAAGCATAGTTCATTACAGCCTACTTATAAACCAGTATCTTTAAGAAGATACTGCTGCTGTCTCAGAAGACAGTCTCACCTCCAGTGTCAAGTCTACAAGCTTCTGAAATATCAGTGTCTCATACTGTACCTTGTTCTTCAAAGAGAATTCAATAGATCCTACAAGTCTGAAAGCCCCATGAGCTGGAGACTCTTCCACATAGGAAAACTTTGGCTAATCCTTTTCATAACCTCCCACCAAGGGCTAGAGGAGGAAAATTAGACAATAGTTCTTCAGTTTTCAGTAGGTGACCTAATGAGGCTTAAGAAACTTCGGGGTATTTATTTGGCAATAATTAGAGCAGATAGGTACTAAAAAAATTAGAAATTTTACAAGAGTCTCACCTACCCAGATTCATCTGCGTCAGAAAGCTTCTTAAAAAAATTTAAGAGAAAAATGACACAAAGAATCATTCTATATTCAAAAGCCATCTAGTATCAGACTGGAAAAAATTAAAGTCTGGGTGGTTCTTATCCCCCACCTACAAAACAGACCTCGTTTGAAACATCCAATCCTGAAGTACATGAAACCTTCAGTTGCAGGAAAAAGACCTGTAACATTCAGTAATCAAAGCTGCCTTGGTACTACCGAGCAGGTACCGTCCAAATAGTTAGCAGCCTGAAAGTTCAAACACTAACTGTATTTTGGCACAAGAATCAGGTATCTTTTCTGTGGGCAGGCCCTTCATTTCAGAAGCAGTGTTACATGGAGCATTACCTTCCTAACCTTCAATATGCAGACAATTTTAAAGACAACTGTAGTCCTTCCTCATGATGATGCCTTAATCATTTCTAGTTTTTTACTCTTCATCTGTAACTTGGTGTACTTCTGTGCTTCTTATAAAATGCTAAAACCTCAGTTCCCAACTCCTTTAGCCAAAACAAATCCCTCTGAATAGAGATCCAAGGACACATTCATTGCCCTAGGGCCCAAAAATATGTAAACAACTGTGAGTTGGGGGTGAGGCCTGGGGTGGTTAACATCATCACCTGAGGCTGTGATTGGAGAATTAAGGACCAATATACTAATGGGACAGAACTTTTAAAAGGTGAAGGGCTTGCAACCCAGCGTCCATTTTGGGTGTAGTCCCACAAGGGGGACTTTGCTTGCCCGAATGCACCTTGAAGGCCTTGAATAAATTTGTCTGCTTTTTACACTCCTAATTTTGTCTAGTCCTCTGTTTCAGGTAGCCTGCATTAGGCATCAACAACGGCAATGGGATGCTGCCAAACTTCTCTTCCTCCTGCAAAATACGGGAGTAATTTCACAGGAACATCTTCTTATACTGACAAAGCACTTCTACTTTTCTAGCACAAGGACATCTAGGGCAGAGGAGCCTGAAAAACAGAGGGAAAACATCCAGGAGAAGGGGATACCCCTCACAAACCTGCTCATCTTCCACAGAATGAAGGTCTTCTGTCCTGGAAAAGAAATAGGATGGTTCCTAAGACAGATGTTCTCCAATCTGAAATCTGACAATCTGACTCAGATGTCAGGCAGCTTATGATTCAAAGTATGTGGCCTTCACCACTGGGAAGCTGGATTTCTCAGCTGGTTCTAAAGATCTAGAGTGGGAGAAAGACTGCAGAAAGCAACCTGCAAAGGCAGTATTTCTGCATATTGCACTTTCACTTCAGGCAAAATGATGTATACAGGGGGAAAAGGAGCATGTGTTCTTGCCCTTCAAAGAAAGATTACATCACTTGGCCTTGAAACTTGGCATCGAACCATCTTTCGCCTTAAAGGATTCTCCACAGAAGTATCTCTCCTAAAGAAAACTTGTTTCATGCATATAATGCATGGTGCTGACAACACTGGCCCTGCTGGTCACAGCAACTGATTCCAAAGCACATCTCTGAATCAGATGAGTACTTATTTGAAAAACCAACTCCCAAAGATGCAAAAATTCCACTTCAATAGCAGAAAAGTATGTCTCACAAATGAATAAATCAATCCCTTGATATTCATCTCAAAGTACAACTGAACTCTGACACTATCCCCCATCACCAGCTTTGCAAGCAGTGGTGCTGAACAAAGCTTTCTGGTTCCCTGAGTAAGAATAGTATTCTTTATTCAGGAAAACGGGATTTTGTTGAGTTTGTGACACCACTTTTCTAGCACAGCAGAAGCAGCATCCACTAGACTTAGTCACCCTTATGTCTACTACAAAAATTGAAAAATAGCTGTACTTTTCAAAGTATCTAACCCCCCTATATCTAGATGATAAATCTGGATATCTCCATATGGACAGACTGAGGTATCTAGAAACCATTTGCAAATGGTTTTGCTACATAGTACTCAATGGAAACTGCTATTGTGCAACTTCAAAACAGTCAGTCCTCATCAACTAGAAAAAAATGGGATACCTAGAGACTGAATGACAAACAGTCTTATAAAAGCAGTTGACAGTGTTGTCCTTGTGCCAGAAAACCATGTTGACATTAACAGAAAGTCCCTGCGACCAAATTAGGAATATCTTTCACAACACAAAGAAACGCCAGTACATGCCCTGAAGCAATACTCTAAATGCCTCATGGGAAATGGAGAAGCAAGAATAAAAACAGTCCACAAGAGTTTTATGTCAACACTTGAAATCTTTGCTACAAAGAGATGTTATCTAAGAGAGTGATAAGAAGGTCACAACATGCAGAAGTGGTATCAACAGACCCTGAAAACTATTTACGAGCTTAGTACCAAATAGATTAAGACGGAAAAAATGTAATGCAGTTGCTGGCTCAGAGTTCTGAAGAACACCTTTGATGACAACATTTTAAACAAGGTTTGCAGCTCATCTGGGGTACACAGTTAACAATACCAAACCAAGCCTTTCTTGAGCTGTCTCCAGTATCAGTCCATTTCTGAGACAGTATAGTAATTCACACATATGTGCAAAGCCAGCCAACACAACAGAGCTGAAAGCTGAACCAACAAAACAATGAAGATTCCCACTATAATAAGCTGGTTCCTTGTTTTTCTTTCGATTCCACACTCTCCATGCCATTCTAAACAGAACCTTTCCCAGAAACAGTTTAGCACTAGAAAAAGCTCTGACACAATGACAACACAAACAAGAATGTCTCCTGTTGCTCACAGAGATACTTCCACAGCCTCCCTGAAAAGGGTTATTTGATTGCTTGTGATGAATGAGTTGGACATACAGCTTGGCAAGGAACTTGTACTCCCTTCTTGAGAAGGGTCTCTAGAAACACTGTCATTGAGAATCCTGGGTTCAGACCCAGCTAAGCTCTGCCCATGTGATAAATTTGCAGTCTGAAGTTCCCATCCTTACAAATGCTGATGCTTAGATGTGAACTTTCAGGCCTGCAAAAATACGTAAGAATGGTAGCAGAGGCACACTTCTGATAATCTCTGGTATCTAGCATGGCTCCATCACATGATTAATGGTATTTCAGTCCAGGGCATTTTCACCATTCCTTTCCAGATGGAAAAGGGAAGTTAGTTTCAAATAAAGAAGCTGCCAACAGACTCAAAAAGAAAAAAAACTCATAAATTCAATTAACCACATGGGGGGAAAAAGGGCAGGAGAAAAGAGCAGCTACACATTAGAAAAAGTGTTTTACTACAGCCTAATGAAGACAAGAGGCATCTTCATTTGTAGCCAAGAGGTGATTGGCATGAACTGAGATCTGCTTTTTATCCAGGCTAAGAGCAAAACATGCCAAACACAAGAGCCAGCTGGCACACTTGCACTGCACAAAAGGTCTGAGTTCAGGCTCTTCCACTGTAATCCACACAGGAAGGTGTTTATGGGCAGCCACCTAAAAAGTTGCATTTTCTATGCCTTACTATAATTTTATGTAAATTAATACCTAAGATCACAGCATCTATAAGTTCAGATAGTTCAGAGAGGAACCAAAAAAATTCTGCAGCAAGGCTCAGACCCATTGATACTGATTTTTTTAAAGCAACATTTCTCCATTACTTTTTAAATGTCTCATCTACCTACTTTGAAACATAAGATTTATCAGTGTAAAAAGAAAAATGTGTAGGGTATGCAAATGACTGAATATTTCCATTTTTAGTCATGGCAGCTATACACTAACTTACTTGCAACTACTTCCTTTGTCTCACTTAAAAAGTTTCTGCTCCACAACTTTTTATACAGCTGATACAGATTTCCCTCACCTAATGAGGTACAAACAAGCCCACAGAGAATATACAAACAAATCACTCCAATTGTGAAAGCCTATTTAGCCTCATACAGACCAGTTCCATTGCTTAAACCTTAGTATATGGCTAACATCTGAATGCAATTAAAAAAATCAAATAAAAAAATTCAAGATATTTTACCACCTTACACCATGAAAATAAAACTAGAAAAACAAGACAAACAACCTTTTACTTAACACAAGTCACCTTACATTTCTTATTTATCTTTGACCTCTAGAGACATCAAGGATGTAGCTTTACTGTTTTGTGTAACAGGCAATGAAAGTGTTGCTTTAAAACTAACAGCAATTCACATGTAGGTACATCTCTAAATTTATTCAGCTGAGCCATCAATACTCAGTTCTGCTTCCCTGAGAAAACCATTTTTAAATGTTATGCACATGTTACACAGGGAAAGACAAAAATCTATAACCTGCAGTAAAACACACATCCTATGGTATCACAGTTAGTCACCAACTTCTGCTTTTCTCAGTGTGGGGTGGCTAAGCAGATATTTAAATCTCAGGAATTTTGCCACAGAGCTACTGGCTTATAAGGACTGGCTAACCACAAAGCAGACATTTTGCACTACCGTATTTAAAATCGCTGCTGTCCATTGCTGTTAGCACTGCTAACATCTAATCCTGAAATAAAACAAGTGATACTTTTGCTAGTGTAAAACGAACACAACAAGCTATCTGAAACACTAAACTCCAGAAGAAAAAACTTCCTCCATTTAATGAGTCTAATTTGCATTTGTCATTCAAAAAGTAACATCTATTCTGTATACTTGCTCTGCTGAAGCAACACGCCCTTAAAAATAATGTTATGTACAAGTATAATCAATTGGAAAGCTTATAGCAGCTGTAGTACAATACAAATGCAGAGCAAACCAATACTCTAAGATGGCACTCTGGTCACCATATGACTAATTTAATGAGAAACTGGTTTTCTCAAAGCTTTGGGACAAGTTTGGAGACTGCACTAAAGACAGCAAATCATTTCACATGAGCAAAACATCACTAAGAGCAACTATGAGCAGAGATATCTAGAGCATTTCTTGTGGATCTCCAAATGGGTTATTTGGAGCAGTTAATCCCAATATAGATCCCTCAGTAAAAAAGCTCTCTTGATAAAGTAGTTCATAAATCAGCAGCTACACCTGTCAGCTCTTGGCTTACACATCACCTCTCAGTTCCAAACTATCAGCTACCAGAGTTTTACACTCCCCATTCTCACTGCACAGTGGAAGCATCCTATCCTTGCCATACCTACAACAAGGTTTCTCATCCTTCTCCTTCCTCTACTTCTTTTTAGATTTCCTTACTCCTCCTTACAATCCAGCTGTACAGTACAGCTGTATACCAGTTGTTAGCCAGGTCCTGGGTAAATGCACTTACCAGATCACCCCTCCAGGAATTTTAACTCACAGGCACTACTTCCTAACACTTGAAGTGACGGAGTCAGCATGAACAAAAGGCTGTCCTTTGTTAATCTTACAAAGCTATTTCCTCTTAAAATGCAGAGAGTTTCCTAACAGAACTAATATTTTTTACTTCCTTATGTAATCCATCAATAATTTGCAGAGGACATCTAACTAAAAAAACCAAAAAAACCCACCAAAAACCCAACAGTGGCAACTTGCTTTGTATTCCTTTAGCTTTCCACATTAAGGAAGAAATATGCCTTCTTTCCAGAAAGGTTAAAGAAAGATCTTCACTGAAGACAGCCTACCTTCCTGTGTAGATAGTCTTACACCTTTTTTTGAGACTGTTGTTTCTGACGTTTCTTCCAGCCAGACATTTTCTCTCATCCAGTATTTCCTCACAGTCTCCATGATTTTAGATACTCAGAAAAAGGGCACATGTGCACTAATGTCGAGCTTCAATGGAATCAACCAATGCACCTGCAACACAATCGACGTAAACCTTGATGTTGACTAATTGAAGTTCTTCACTCTTTGGATTTTTAATCTCATGGATACAGAGACCAGCATGTATGGGGAACCAAAGAGGATGTCAGAGCATTGATCAAGTATAAGGAGAATTTTCTGGGGAAGAGGTGAAGGTAGCACTCCAAGATCCATTTCTCGTGAGGAAGAGTAACAAATAAGGCTGTTCACAGATATTTCTAATACATCTGGACTGTAGTTTAGAGAAGGTGAAAATTACTATATCCCATGTAATTCCTTATACTTCAGATTATTAGCTTCCAGCAGAAACATTCCGCCAAGAGCCACAGTTACAATCACTCTGGACAGTAACTTTGCATAAACAACAAAACTCATAATAATAAAGTGGCGCTCCTAAATGCTAGTTTTTGCTTCCCAAACATACAAAAAAGCCTATAGCTTCTTCCTGACGTAAAAATTATACCAACTGCGCAAATTTTATTCAAGCAAAAAGTTATCAGTAGGATAACTATCATTTAAATAGTCAAGCACTCTTGCTAATCAGAAACTAAAAAAAAACTGATAAAAAGATTTAATAACCCTCCATGTTATACAGTAGGCTTTTTAAATTAAAGGTTTTTCGTAACTCAAGCAAACTCAAGGAAAACAGCTATACACTGCAGATACTGATATTTTAGTAATAACAAACTTCAGATACTAAAGCACTAAGCAAAGTATAAAAGCTATGAAACCACTTGTAGTGTAAAAGAAAAGCCTGGCAGCTAGATAATTAATCTCTTTCCCTGCACAGGAGACTAAGACACCCATATCACAGTACTTAAATTTACACACAGACTATACTGTGTTAAGACATTTTCCTTGAAAATGCTCCATGTTTCTTAGTACATAAACACCCCATATATGTAGTCAAATTTCAAAACCTTTCATTTACATAGCAGTAGTTCAAATGATTATTCCAAAAAGTCTCCACAAATCGTGAAAATTAAATTGTTCATACTATTACAGAAATATCAACCATAAGTAAAAAAACACACTATATTTATACCTTTTAAGTTGTGTTTTAAGTAACATTTTGAAGTTGTAGACGAAAGCACATTATCTTGTTTATAAAACCCCCAAAAACACAACCACAGAAGTTTCTTTATGTTGGCTGAAGTTTTTTTATTACGGCCTCCCTGCTATCCTCCCATATATCTCCATCGCTTAGAATTAATTCACTAGTAATTAGTCACCTACAATTCTTACTACTTAGTCCTTTGTTAAAAGTCACAAAGACCAGAAATTCACTTCAAAATACAAATTACCTCCAAGTATGTTTATGAATTGATGATGCAAAACCTCAGTATTTTATGGCAAGATCAAGAATATCAAGTGAACAAATCTCCAAAGGCAATATGAGAACTACATGTTTAAAATGTTCCTAAGAAACTACTTTTTTTCAGAAATAACTACAGTTCTTCAAAACACACTATCATCATTGGTCCCACTACATACAAGCACCTTGCATAGCATGTGAATTTTTTTTATATCATGTCTGTGGACTTTCCAAATGAGGACAGACAGTATTTTTTGGTCATGTTTAATCCATCCATCTTTTCAAGTTTGGTGTTGAAGAAATGGTTTGTTGAGCAGCTCCACTTTTAGCTTAAGAGCACAATATACTAAGAAAAAACTCAGATTTAAAGCTGTACAGACTCAGAAACTGGTACTCAAACACTTGCACACTGTGCACAAACTGCACTTTTTCTTTCAGCAAAAATGGCAGAGTGGAAAGACAGGGGGGAATGGACAATTGGGAATGTGAACCACTCTGTCCACAAGTCAGGGCTCTTAGATAATCCATTCTGAATTGCATGAGACACTCATAAATCAGTTCCCTAAGAACATCATCTACTGGAGTCCTGTAACTTCCATGTCTTTTATCCTCACCTTTAACATACACAGTACAGAAAGAGCAAGAACTTTCCAGCTACAGAACTTCTATATGTTAAAACTCCAAGATGAGGATGACAGCTCACAGGACTTGGGTTATTGCCTCCCATACAGCAAGCTATTTTTGGGTAAAAGGCCATTTTCCTTTTAAACATATGCCATTGTAGTTGTCACTGCAGATCACAGTAAGGCACCAGGTACTGGGAATAGCAGATATAAGTAACAGTTGTTAAAAATTGAAGTCCTGATCTCCAAAGCGTAGCACCTCATTTATAACCTCACATATGGCATCTGTCAAGCCTTAGACAACCGTGCCACTGAGCACCTCCCAACAGCTGTGCATTTACACAGCACATCAAGGGTAGGGGCAACAGCACACTGACCCCACCAGTGTCACACCAATAGTCCCTGCTGCATAATGTTACCAACACCAGCAGGTTTGCTAGAACAAACTGACTCCATCAGCAGAAAATTACTCAAAGTGAACATGAGTTATCCAACCTGAGAAATTAGTCTGGATGCAATTATGACTTTACTAGAATTTTACCAGTATTTTGTCCTCCCCTTTTCCTTCACCATCTAGATGGGGGCAAACTCATCTTCACGGAGCATCTACGTCAACAGCCTGGCCAAATGATTGCTGATTTCTAAGCTGGAAGCATTCTTTATGCAGCTCTTTTTCTCTAATTGAGACTACAAGCAGATGATCACTGACAAAACACCAAATGCACAACACTCTCTATTAGAATTTGCACTGTGAAATTTTGCAGAAATAAAGACGGATGCCATATGCGCCACTTTGAGAGCTTCAAAATCAAGACTGATGAAGGACTGCACAGAAACAATCATATGTGATCTGTACATCACATCCTCAGCCTAACTCCACTGAACTCTTGAATAAACAACCCGTTCTTTGGCCAGTGCCTATCCTAAAGCAGCAGGTTCATATGCTTCACGTGACATGTGGTGAACCATGCATTTACTCACATTTAACCTAATCCTAAAGTGAGTCTGCAGTTACTCAGCTGTGTTTTGAAATTAATTCATTTCTAAAAGGCAGATTCTGCGACAAGTTTTTCCCTTTGTGAATAGCCTAAAGCAAGAAATTCTAGGAAGTGATTAGGAGGGCTCTGCCGGCAAATGGATATAAAAATTACAACTGAAGATTCCAAATTACAGTATCTAGGTTAGGGATCTCAGTGCTTCTGTATACAGGCATTAATGTATGTCAGCATATCAGTCTCTACGGTGCCTTTCTGCACTGTTTGCTATAGTGTCTTAGTGCTGCCAGACTTGCATAAAATGCACTTGCCCTGGCAGTTCAGACAAGCTTGCCAGCTAGCAACTAAATGACTACCAGCTGGCCCTGGACTTGAAGGCGAAACATCCTAAGATTAAGAATCATGAAGGTTTGAAGATACCTCTACAGACTGCTTAGTCCAACCCCTTGTTATAGAACAGGGTCAGCTGAAGCAGATTACTCCTGTCCATGTCCAGTCACATTTTGACCATCTCCAAGAAGGCAACTCCACCAGCTCTCTGAACAACCTGTTCCCATGTTTGACAACCTCTATGACAAAAGTGTCTTTTCTTTTGCCCAAATATTTTAACTCGTGCATATAATACCTTGCCTCTGGGCACGAAGTCTTGCCTTCAGTTAGTTGCATAAACAAGATCCCATTTGAACCATCTCCTCTCCAGGCTGAACAATCCTAATTCTCAGCCTCTCTGTATGCCAGACACTCCAGTCCCCACCAACTTCACGGCCTCTTTCCAGTATGTATAGCCCTTTTACTGGGGAGCTCTGAACTAGACTCATCACTTCAGGTGTGTCTCACCAGGGCTGAGAGAAGGGGAACCACGTCCTTCAGCCTCATGGAGGTGCTTTTACTAATACAGCGCAGGATGCCATGGACCTTCTTTGCCACAGGGTACACTAAAGGCTCATGTCCCGTTTGCTATCTACCAGAACCCCCAAGGCCTTTTCTGCAAAGCTGTTTTCCAGCTGGTCAGGCCCCAGCCTATACTACGAGCACAGGCTTAGTCCTCCTAAGGCCCAGGACTTGGCTATTTCCCTTTGTTAAACTCCCTGTCAGCTCATTCTCTAGCGCATCAAGGCCTCTGGACACCAGCACAATCCTCTCATGGATCAGCCACTCCTCCCAGTTTTGTATCATCTGCAAGGCTCTTGAGGGATACACTGCCCCATCAACTAAAAGTCATTAACAAGGACACTCCCGACTACTGGCCCCAGTGGGGCCAGTACCTGGGGACACCAGCTGGACTTCTACCAGGCTCAGTGTTGTTGTCAGCTGCATGCTCAGCCAGTTTTCAGTACAAATTACTGTCTACTAAGGTGTACTTCAACAAGTTGTTTATGTTATCACAGATGGTGTCAAAAGCCTTGCTAATACACAGGATCAACTGCCATCCCCTTGTATGCTGAGACAGTAATTTTGTTATAGAAGGCTATTAAGACAATCAGGCATGAATTCCCCTTCATGAGTCCATCCTCCCTACTGGCCTTTGTGTTTTGATAATGGTTTCCAGGACTATTTGCCTTTTCAGCTTCACAAAGATTGAGAACAAGCTGACGGGCCCATAGCTCCTCAGATGCTCTTTCTTGTACTTCTTGAAAACAGGAGACATTCACTCTCTTCCAGACCTCAGGAAACCCCATCCATCGTGATGATCTTTCAAAGACTGAGCAGCAGTGCAGTGACATTATCTAGCTCCACTAAGAGTTGGAGATGCATCCCAACCAAGGTTCAGTGTGCACATCCAGTATGCTTAGACATTCTATAACCTCATCCTCCACTACCAAGAAGCATGTATTTAAGAAAGCAATTAAAGTGACACCCACATACCCTCAAAAAATCACAAAAGTGGTGTACAATCTCTGCTGCCTTGATATACCAGACTTAATACTTGATCAGCAACTCTTAGAAGACTACCAGAAGATTTACCACAAGTGTTGAGCTTGAAATGAGAATCTTGTTAGGAAAGATGACCAAAAACAGTATCATAGAAGGTGCTTTGAATTTTACTGGATTCTGTCTCATGAAGAAGTGTGAATTTGTATTTCATCTGTTTGCTTTATTTTTTTAGCATAACAGCAAAAACTGTCAATGAAGTCACCGACAATTGGAATCTTCTGCTTCTCCTTGATACATAACAGGAGTCCACTCTTGGATGTGCAAAAGTACAAACACAAGTATCATCAAGACAGTGCTACAGGCACCAACTAAGCATCAGTTGAGCAAACCACTGCTGTTCTGTTGCATGTAGTCAACTAGAGAAAATATGCAGGTGCCTTAATTGGATGTCCTTCTGATTTAAGAAGCATCCTATCACAGGAGCAAAAGATTCCTAGAAGATCAAAAGACAAGTAATCACCATATCCAATGTTTGCCTTGGTGCTAGCAGATATGAGAAGCAGGCTGAGAAGGTAAAACAAACTTAAATACCTGCTTAGGACAGGTCTCCCTCCTAGGAAGACAAGGCATGTGCTGTATCTGCCAATTAAAGCCATAGACTCAATGAATGAAGAGCAAAGCTTAAACTGCAGATTTAGTGTCAACACCACCATGATGTTGTTTAGCACAGAGTGCCTTTCCTTTACAGGTAACTTTTACCACAGAGTTCTTCCATTTTATCATAGAAATTATCCAAATAAAGTCAACATGGGGGAAATGAGAAACAAACAAAAACAGAATGAACTTACAAGAGTTTTGTAGAGCAGTAAGACATTCACAGGGTTCCCTCAGGATGTCTTAAACAGTAGCCAGAAGCAAGAATGTGTTTCAAGAGGAACTGTACGAACAGGCAAAGGCTAGTATTTGAGAAGGTGACTGAACTCAAGATAAGTTGAGAAAAATTAGTATCAAGCTCAGAATGCAAGTTCCTTAACACTAATAACCTGTAGAGGAAGCTCTCAGCTCTTGTTCAGTTCAGCCATTTCCTTTCCTTCCTCTAAACCTTACAGGTGAGTAGAATCTGATGCAATGCTTTTTACATTTGTGAACTTTGCCTTTACAAAACCACACTCATTTACCCTAATTCATTATGACCAAGGATTTTCAAATTTAAAAAGCTTCAGGCTGCCATATAATGAATAGAAGGAAAGCATGGACAATTTATTCACAGAGTGGTTACTTCAAGAATTATCTGAAACAAACAGGCAGTGAACATTATGCTTCAAGTATTTTTTTAAAATACAAACAAAGCCACCAAGACAGTGTTCCATCAAATGATTTCTCTAATATTTTGTAGATAAAAAGTGATCTATGACTGAGCATCAGCAATGATGTACTAGTGAACACAGCCTATATGATATTATAGACTTCCTTTGAACGAGACACTCTGAAAAATAGTGTAAGACTGAGTCTGGCAGTCTCTATCACCCTCCAACTGACCTTGTCTTCAGTTGGAAAGACATAGAATCTGGCTGGGTACCAAAGTAGCAAGTTAGGAAGTGATTAGTGCATGCCTTTGGTATCTGCAAACAGGGAGCAGAGTAACTATTATCACTTGAGAAATAACTTGAACTCTATATCCTAACTCCTTTTAGTCCTTATTCATGCACATAACCTGTACGAAATCAGTTGCCAATATTATAAAAAAGTAAACAGACATCGACTCAAATGACCTTTGTCCAACAGTTCATCCTGCAATTCAATGTCCCTCTCCTTATTTCAGTATTAATTTTATGCTACAGTATGGTACAGAAATGCACTCAGGATACTGAACAACTGGCATGATTTAACTATGCAGTATTTCATAATCGAAAGTTCTATCCACAGCACAATACACTGATCAAGTTAAAATGACAGCACAGTTTCTAAGTAAAAGACAATTGTTAGCTTCATTTCTTATGGCTTCTCACCCTTCAGCCTGAACTACTTATGTCTCCTCCAGTCTAGGTGGCTTGACAAAGAAGAAGAAACAGTAAAAAAGCAAACCAGTTCCCATGCTACTTTATCACAATAGCACAACAGCGCAAAAACTGAAGAAATCACAACCTCATTTGAAGAGCTTTGAAGGATTACGCCACGTCTTGTATAACTCCCTTCTAAAACTATGGAGAAAAACCTAAGTGAGATCACTGACTTGCAAGCAGTAATGGACCATGAAGTCTGAAACTGGATCTTGCTGCAGAAGCATGCACAGTAATTTACAGCAAAGCCAGCTTAACACTTTCTCCCCATCAGGTTGTTTAGTTCTTTTTAAGTCTGCTTTAACATAATTATCAGCGGGTTAACAATTCCCTCCTAGAAGGCAACAGTATTGCTGGGAGTGAAGAAACCTGGGACAAGCAGTGCTGGATTTCACCACACCATCTCTGTTACTTTCTCAAGCATCCAAGTTTCACAGTTACCAAATCTTGAACAGGTTCCTTTCAACCCAATTGTGCCATCAAATATAAACCTCTGCACATCACAAACTGAACACAAGGCCAACACACATACAATTTTTTTCTGCTCCAGAATTGTAGGCAAGACAGATTTCATAATGCAACACGAAGTATATTTTAAATGATTAGAGACTTCTTTATTAAGGAATGTTTTACCTCAAAACAAGTCTTTGAGCACACATAGAGCTTTACTGCTTTTTGGCAATCTTTCTTTATTGAACAGATTTCAGATTCTCACGTCATTGGTTGCTCAAAGAAAGTTTCTTCCAGCAATAACCTTAAGATTACTTTTTTAATGGAACAAACAGGTTAACGTTTCCCACACATGGCACCCTTCGGAGATTTCACCCAAAGGATCGTAAACAACTTTTACTTAGACTATGAAGGAAGACGAAAAACCCCTTTCCTGATTAACCAAAGTAAGGCTTATTCTTCCATGAAATGATGAAGAAAAAGTTGTACTCCACTACCTTCACCACACCAATATTTGCACAAGTACATAAACAAATTCCAATTCAGTGGCTGAGAAAATAACAACCCATGCACCCAGTCAGCACTGCAGTGATTTCAGTTGTATTTTTGGTGGGGCATTCAATAATTCTTTCTGGAAGCAGCTGGGAAAGCTTCCTCAATGTTAGCTTCATAGATATGCTGTAATAGATACTTGGGAAGAAACCCACCTAGCACAGCAAAAAGGCTGATGTACCAGCACCCAGCAATTAGAAAATAAACAACATGTTCGTGAACACATCTGACAAATGTTTGCCTTCTATGCAACCACTCCTTTTTCCTTGCTGTCCATGAAAGATCACAGATCCACCTGGAGCTCTAGGAAGAAGGAACTTTGTAGGCTTAAATACCAACTCTTTCATCAAAACCTCATATCTACATCACTTCAAAATCCAACTGCAGTTGACTACACCAAACTGCACTTGTTTCCAAAGAAACACGGGGAATGTTCTTCCCCACTGGTAGAGAAATCAGAAATTTGCTAGGTATCTTCTAGTAGGCATAACACAATAGTGACTACAATCCTCTTTCATCAAAATATACCAGTAATTTATGTCAGAAGCTAGTACTGAGCTCCAACTTAGACAAATTAGATACCGAAATACAGTATTTTCCTGAAAGATATAGCACACATTAGCTTGTCACAACTTTCTGCTCTCAACTCCTAAATTTTAAAAATTCTAAAATTACATGTCAGAGACTAAAATCAGAGTTTCTGTTAGTTTCAAACATTCTTCTGTTACACTATAGCTATAGGCAAACCCAAACAAGTGAAATGTAAAAGGCAGCCTGCCCTGGCAAAGAAAGTATGCGAAATACAACAAAAACACTTTTGCAGAAGTTAGCAGCACAAATAAATCCCAAGCATGTTTGAAAAAGATGAAGCTCTTGATCTTTAATTTCTTTCTAGGATTAAGCTGACAATTTCGAGCAGCACTGATTTGATATAATGAAGATAACTAACAGAAAGGCACACCTTTCTGTGTAAGTCTGCCCCAAATATGGTAGCCCTCTTTTTATCCCTCATGTCAAAAATTAAGTGCTAAAAATCTTTTCAGATGCCAAATGAGTTTATATGTATCTTTCAACATTCAGATTTTTCACCCTTCAAATAGCAGAGGTAAAACTTCCCTAACACTGACTGTACTTCTATCTAGATACCAAGAGTATTGCAATGTAAAAAATTTCAATTCCATTTCACTTATATCGGAAAGTGGGCATTAGCAATAGGCACTGTAGAAAAGCTTGTACCATACAAGTGTCCTGCTTTCAGCTGGGATAGTGGTAATTTGCTTCTTAATAGCTGGTACAGTGCTGTGTTTGGGATTTAGCATGAGAACAATGTTGGTAACACACTGAGGTCTTCGTTGTTGCTAAGTTGTGCTTACACTGAGGTGAGGAACCTGCTCAGGTTCTTGTTCAGGCTCCCATGTTCTGTGAGGCAGGAGGGGCACAAGAAGCCAAGCAGGACCATGGCCAGGACAGATGACCTGCACTAGCCAAAAGGATATTCCATACCTCCATGACATCCAATGTCATGGCCAGTATATAAACCGGGGTATTTGGCTAGGAGCTGTCAATCACTGCTCAGGGATGGGCAGGGCACTGGTAGGTGAACAGAGAGCAATTGTATTGTGCATCACTTGTTTAACTTGAATTTTTTTCTTCCCTCTCCC